>CM077672.1:122475036-132475036 GCA_039707655.1 Elymus sibiricus
CATTTTGGAGGAATAAATGCTAAGTATAGGTCATTTTAGAGCTATCCTAGGTTAAATGGGTCATTTGAGAGCTAATTAAGGTTATTATGTCATTTTTGAGCTAGCTAAGCATATAAATCCATTTTTGGAGAAATAAATGCTAAGTATACGTCATTTTAGAGCTATCCTAGGTTAAATAGGTCATTTTGGAGCTAATTAATGTTGTTATGTCATTTTTTAGCTAGCTAAGCATATTGAGTCATTTTGTTAAGCTAAACACTTGGGAAAACTTACCGTCATCACTTAGATGTAGGTGAAGGACCGGTCGCGCCAGTGGCAGACGGAGAAGCATCGGTCGATGCTTGTCGGGAGTTATGCTGCACCAAAGATCATTTGCAGTGTATCGTTAGCATGATGCAACTCAAATGTGAAGACTAGTAACTAATGACCATTCAAATGAAACTCACCGTGCCCGCTGGAGCAATGACTGGCATCGGCGGAGGGGTCGTGCCATTCTTTTCGCACATGCTCTGCACATTTGGTTTTCTCGAGTCAGTCATATTAGTTAGTAATGAAAGGAAGGAACATTACGTGCATGATTTGGCTAATATGCAGAAGAAACTTACCACGAAGAGCTCGTATAGGGCCCGTTGACCCGCCTTGTTCCGGTTCCTTTCCTCCTCCAATAGCTTAGCCGTCCTCTCCTCCGCCTCCCTCTCCCTCGCCGCCGCCTGCCGTCTCTCTTCCTCCAGAAGCGCCTGGGTCCTCGCTTCTGCTTCCTCAAGAGCAGCCTGGGTCTTCGCTCTCTCTGCCTCAATAGCAGCCTGCAACACCACTCGTTAGCATTGTAATCATCGACGGCCGCACACACAATGTAATGGAGGAAAGGTATCTGAGTCCGTATAACTAACCTGGAATTCGAGCTCCATTGGCCGTGCACGAGGCCTTATCTCAGGATCGGAGCTGGTCTGGCGCTTCTTGATCTGCGGGAGAGTGCTAGTACAACGTATCAGTCCATCCCCAATGGCTAACAAGCCATGGTGCCTCCCGCCACCAGATATCATCACCAGCTCTGGATCAAGAGGTTGCTGGCTCGGGTTAAACTCCGGCCCTTTCCTCGCCTTCCCCTCATCTCTGTACCTCCCAAGCTTGTTGTGGGAGGCGCGGTTGCTGAATTTCTCTGGATAATCGAGGTCAGACTCAGAGAATGCCTTGGCCTTCTTGTACGAGGCAGTATTGGACATGGCATAGAGGTCGAACAGCTCTGGCACTGGAGCCTTGTTGTGCCGCGCCTAAAAGAGAGGAACAGAGTATTAGTTAAGGGCTCAAGCTAGCATGAAGAATGAATTTGCATGAATCATGAAGCAAACCACATACCCAGTTTTCCCCGAACCCACGTAGGTTGACGCTGCCTAGATGGTGTGGGACACCTTTCATTTGGGCACGCTTCTCCTTTGCACCGTCGTGGACGTTGCGCCATTGGGGAGTGCACCACTCATCCACCAACGCCTCCCAACAGTCCATCCTATCCGCACACCATCTCGGGGGCACCTAAGTTAAGCAAGAGAAATTTGAGCGCTACGCATACGAATCAAATCAAGGAACTAAGTACAAGGCCTTAAGAATAGGTAATTACCTTCATGTACTTCTCCTTACTCAGATAGTTGAGGCGGCACTTCTCTTTTTTCCTCCGAATACCAGTCGAGGCGTAGTAGTCTCGAATAGCCTGCGTCCGAGCCTCGTGCCGAAAGTTTTGAAGTAGGCGCCTGCACTCGTTGCCGATAACCCGAGCCGCGGCCTCCTCCTGTCCCTCAGCACACCTGTAGAAGGTCTGCAATCAAACAAGAAAACACGGATTAGTACAATCACTAGGGTTGCCAATCAAAGAAGAAAACACAACGTAGACGGCAAAGGAGAAATTACCCAAAACGTCTGGATCACAATGTCGGCGACCGTGTGGCACTCGACATCGCCGATCCTATGCCCCGGCGGGGCCGGGGCAGCCAAGTAGTGCTCCCAGGTCATTCCTAGCTCTGGAACCCGGCCCTCACCGGGCAACGTGACCCATCCCGGGAAGCTCTGGCGACAAATCACGCCAAGGACACTGTTGGGCTTGCGGCAACCAGGCCCGTGTGTCCAAGACCTACAGTATGACAAGGCCAACGCATTAGATATTCGAAGAAACGTGAATACAAAAGGTTAAAAAAGAGTAAATGCACTTACTTCTCCCCCTGCGGCGCAATCAACCACCTCTGGTCGGGGGTCGCCGGGGTGGGCGGGAGCTTTGTACCACCACGCTGGTAGACTTTGCGCCCCTCAACCCACTCACTCTCGCTATAGCTATCAGAACTATAGCCACCCTCAGCACGGCCACTCGACGAGCCCGCACCTGGGTTCTGCTGCGACTCAGCGTGATCCCCAGTCTCGTGGGACGAAGGCACGGCGGCCCGACGCTCGTCGGCCCTAGGCTCATCGGCCGTAGGCGCGTCTGTCGTAGCCTCGTCTGTCGTAGGCTCGTCGGCCTGAGGCTCGTGGACCGGAGTCCGAGACGGCTGCACCTCAGGCTGCTCCATCTTAGACGGAGCACTCCTGTGGTCGGGTGAATCAGCTGGGGGTGGCGGCAAGGAAGGCGTAGTAGCAGCCTTCCTACCTCTCCCGCCGCCACGTCCACCTCTACCAACCTTCTTCCCCCCCCCGACCTCTCCCGGTCGAAGAAGAAGCGCCCGCCGGTGTCTGCATACTGAGATCCAGCGCTCTCCGGAGGTGGTGGGGTGGGATGGAGGATGCCTTGGATCTGCCGCTTTAGCATGATGTATTGCATCGAAGCGCTTCCACGCAAAAGCGTCCGATGTGTGTACCAACATCGGCTCCCCATCTGCATCTAGTTCGGTTCTTTTGCCCAATTTGTGCCATGTCATCTGTCTATCCATCTCTTCGACCATGAAAAGACGTTGAAGTCTTGGTATGATTGGCATATACCGAAGAACATTAACTGGGATTTTTGTCTGACTCTTCTCACCCATACCGTTGTCTACCTCAACATACCTGGAAGACTGGCAAACGGGACAATACTTCAAGTCCGCATACTCAAGCCTAAATAAGGCACATCCTTTCTCACAGGCATCTATCTTCTCATAGGGCATCTTAAGTGCACGGAGGATTTTGTCCGACTGGTACAGGTTTGCAGGCATTACATGGCCTTTGGGTAGAAAGCGTCCAAATAGTGTCATCATCGCGTCGTAGCATTCTCTGCCCAAGTTGAATTGAGCCTTCAGAGCCATTACTTGTGCGATGGCATCCAGCTGACAAAGCTCAATGTGCTCGTGGAGAGGACGTTTTGAAGACTCCAACATATCATTGAAGGCCTTTGCAGATTCCTCCATCTCATCGTCCGAATCCCGAGCATCATCAAAGTCTTCCACCATGTCTTCCATCCCGGTACCATGCTCGTCGGTGCGACGACGGCCCTCCTCAGCTCTGGCACGTTGGGCAGACTCACCATGAAATGTCCAGACCGTATAATCAGGCGTAAAACCCAACTTCTGCAGGTGTTGATCATTTCAAACTCGGACTTCTTATGAAAGTTTTCGCAGTCGACACAGGGGCACCAGTTTGTTTCCTGTCCATTTGCAAATGCGGCTCTCACAAACCCCTTGGTTTTTCTTAGCCATTCATGGGTCATGTCTTTCTGACTAGTGTGACCGGTGTACATCCACGCACGATCAGTCATCTTGCCTAGCTACTGGACACACAAGAAATATATACATAATTCAGCAAACCATATTCATCAGTTAATAGAGTTTGTCAGTTTTATTACGTCCATGCAACCTAGACGCTAGTAGGTAAAGATAGGTCCTAATCCCACCCAAGTATGTGTAGATTGGGTTCGTTTTCCCATGCTCTGCTCCAGATCCGACGCAAAATTTCGGCAGCACCTCCCCGCTGTTCTCCTGATACACGTCTCGGCAATAAGCAGAGAGGATGTGTACCCGGAGAACAACAGGGAGGCACTGACGAAATTCTGCATCGGATCCGGAGCAGAGCATATGGGAAAACGAACCCAATCTACACATACTCGGGCTGTCCATGGATAATGTTGGACAATTCGAAAGAATCACGGTTATAAATATGCAAATGCATGCATATTTATAGATGTAACCCTTTCGAACGGGAGACGCATAGTGGTCACGCATACTGATGATTGACACCTATAGCTAGCAAGTTTCATCGGCACGAAGACCGGAACAGAGCAAATGAAGGGGGGAGGAGGAGATGTCATTTGTGCTCACCCACGAACGCAGGGGCGGAGCTCGTCGAACGCACGGGGAGGTCGTCGAACACTAGACCCTCGCAGCCCTGAAAGAACTGCACATTTAAATCCACCCGATCAACACAAATATATATGATGTTTTTCTTAACAAAATCGGGAAATATACTTCCTAACTCATAATTCACAAATATATGACCCCATCGGCCTCTGGAAGGCCGAAGAGCACCTTTTCGGTCAACAAGAGGCCGAAGAGGTGTCAGGGGTCGGGGGTGTCGTGTCTGGGTGGCGTGGTGTCGGGGTGTCGTGGTGTCGGGGTGTCGTGTCGGGGTCGGGGTGTCGGGGGGTGTCGTGTCTGGGTGTCGTGGTGTCGGGGTGTCAGGGGTGTCGGGGTGTCGGGGTCGGGGTCGGGGTCGGGGTGTCGGGGGGTGTCGTGTCTGGGTGTCGTGGTTTCGCGGTGTCAGGGGTGTCGGGGTCGGGGTGCCGTGTCGGGGTCGGGGTGTCGGGTCGGGGTCGGGGTGCCGTGTCGGTGTCGGGGTGTCGGGTCGGGGTCGGGGTGCCGTGCCGGGGTCGGGGTCGGGGTCGGGGTGTCGGGGTCGGGGTGTCGGGTCGGGGTCGGGTTGTCGGGTCGGGGTCGGGGTGCCGTGTCGGGGTCGGGATCGAGGTCGGGGTGTCGGGGTCGGGGTGTCGGGTCGGGGTCGGGTTGTCGGGTCGGGGTCGAGGTGCCGTGTCGGGGTCGGGGTTTTTTCTCTTTTTTTCTTTTCTTGTTCTTCCTCTTCTTACTTTTCTTCCTTTTCTTCCTTTTTTTCCTTCTTCTTCTTCTTCTTCCTCCTTTCCTTTTTCCTCTTCTTCTTCTCCTCCTCTCCTCTTTTTTCTTCTTCTTCTTCCTCTTCTTCTTTTTTCTTCTCCTCCTCCTCCTCTTCTTCTTCTTCCTTTCCTTTTTTCCTCTTCTTCTTCTCCTCCTCTCCTCTTTTTTTCTTCTTCTTCTTCTTTTTTCTTCTCCTCCTCCTCTTCTTCTGTTTCTTCTTCTTATTATTATTTTTTGTTCTTTTTCTTTTTTATTTTTCCTTTTTTTTCATCTTCTTTTCTTCTTTTTTTTCTTCTAGGTTTTTTTCTACCTAAATGTCTAAATATTTTTTCCTATTTACCCAAACACCTAAACAACTATTTGCAAAACATCTAAAAATAGAAAACTAAAAATCTAATTAGAAAAACAGAAATTTTTTTTAAAAGGGGGGCAGGGGAAGCTCACCAGAGGGGGGCAGGGGGCAGGGCGGCCGGCGGCGAGGAGAGGAGGCCGGCGGCGAGGAGAGGAGGCCGCCGGGGAGGGGGCGGCGGCGGCAGGAGGGCCGTGAGGAGGGGGCGGCGCCGCGGTGGTGGAGGTGCGCCACGGGGAGGGGGGCATGCGGTGGTGGAGGGCGGGGAGGGGGCGGCAAGAGGGCGGGGAGGGGGCGGCGGCGGCGGCGGCGGTGAGAGAGGGGAACGGGCGCGGGTGAGAGAGAGAGAGGTGAGAGAAAGAGAGAGAGGCGGGAGGCGCGGGGGGGTGGCGAAAATTAAGCCCCCTCTTTCCCGTCTGCCAGCAGACGACAAAGAGGGGGGCCGTTAGCCCGTCCCCGCCGTTACACTGTGGGCCCCCCCTCACCTCTGTGAGACGGCAAAGAAGTGGCCCGTGTGACCTGGCAAGTGCAGTACCAAGTGGGGCCCACTTTGTTCTTTGCCGTCTGCTGGCAGACGGCAAAGAACTCTTTGCCGTCTGCCAGCAGACGGCAAAGAAGTGCAGATGGCAAAGAGCCTCTTTGCCATCAGCATGTTCTTTGCCGTCTGCTTTATAAAAGCAGACGGCAAATATCCTCTTTGCCATCTGCCAGCAGACGGCAAAGAGCTGGCAGATGGCAAAGTCCCTGATTCCAGTAGTGATATATGAACTTTCTTATGTATAAAAAATTCTAAGTGGCCAATAATAATGATGATATGTATCCACAAAGAAACTTGCATACATAAAATAGACGCAATTGATAAGAACATGATATCCACAAGTGAATCCATTATTATAAAACTATGATCCTAGCATAAGAGCGAGGCACATGGCACATTTTGATCTCATTTGCATAACAATGAATTACTAAGTAAGATAGCAAATGCCACAAGCAAATATACTGTTTTTGCAATTTTATCAAAATTACACATGAGAGAACATTTGAGGAATTGATATGCAATAAATTGCTTAATTGGCATATTTTGGGATAGGTGAATCATTAATATGATTTTATAGATCCCCACTATACGCTTCTTCTCAAATGTCCCACAATTGCAATAAAGTGACTTTTTAAGAACATGCAAGAAGCATAACTTTTAACAAGTACTAATCATGCCATGATGCAACCTACACAAGGTTTACCCCATTTCTATATATATGCATGAAGTAAATACTTGTTACCGAGATAGCATTGGTATGAAGTCGTAGATCAATAAAATGTCCAAGCTTGGATCTAATTTCCTCATAGTGCCACCACCTTCATGAATAAGCCAAGCACCCAATGCTTCTCAAATGTACCTAAAACAATTTAAGGACAATATGGTCCCCAAACTTATTGGGTCCGTAGTAGTTAGCATAACTACAAAACATAGGGTAAAACCACTTAAATATGTGTATATCGATATGAATTTGAATTTCATGCACATCTTAGCTATTAAGAATTTGATGGATTTACCATATATATATATATTGGATCAAATAAAGCAAACAAAGCATGCGAATTTACACATAGTAAATATGCATGCACAAGCCTACCAAAATCCAGGGAGATACAAATTGGACAAATGAACACATAACCGTTAATACTTCCAATAACATCACTAGTCATTCATATTGTCCAAAATGAATCAAAGTGAAAAATCAACATATGATAGCACACAAAGTTCAACATATGAACTAAGGAAAAACCAATGAGCATATAAGATATGCATTGCACACATACTCATAGGAATATCTCACTCAAGTAGATATAGGACACTATAAACAATGAGATAACAAACTCCCATAACTCCATACAAACCAATAAGATGAACTCGAACAAAATGGTATTTCGAGTTATCATTCGGTGTAGAAACCAAATAAGTACATGATCATCTATACTAACAAAAGTATAACATGAGAGTTTAGAAATAAACACAATGCTTGGATAGCATATTATTAACATTCCAATTAGATAGATCATCATGAAAAGCAACAATTGGAATGGCTTTAATCAAATGATTTTCCAAATATGATTTTTAAGATAACCATGGGCAAAACCGCACAAGAATACCATACTCAAACAAAGCATTGCATGCCACAGAGATATAAGATAATCTCAAATATAAATTCTAAGTGGCAAACCTCTATTGTTAATGTTCACACGAGAAGTGATATGCACAAAGTATATCACTCCCCCATAATGTGATAATCCATGTTTTATTCATAGGAGGCAAATGAAATCTAATTAAAAAAAGTTTAACGAATAGTTATTTGAATTTCACATGAGTGTGACATACCACATAGTAACTAGAAAATCTCATAGTAATCATACTAGGTGGTATCATGCATATTTACACATTCTAGGTTTGTGATGTGCACATAGCATATCACTCCCCCATAATGTGATGATTCATTAATATCTTAAAAGAGCCAAATAAGATTCACCGAGAATCAATAAAGGCTCGAACCAAAGCACACAAGTATATGAAGTGTACTGCAACCTAATCATGCTAGATAACACATATCAAGCATACTCTAGGAAGCACATCATATACAATCACATGTAAGATACAAAATCTAAACATGCAAGGGGCTAGTAACTTTCAATGTAGACAGAATAAATATAAGTTACCACCACGAAGAGCATTGGAATGACAAATATGATGATAATCCTTTTGACTTGGCTTGAACCTCAATGGATGATGAAATTCACTTTTCCCATGAACTAGCCAAGTCTCCAATGCCCTCCACACACCTATTGGTCAAGTTAGATCTTGATGGTCCCCAATCAAGTTGGGTCCTAAGAAATTAGTCACAATAGGCTTGGCAACCCAAATGGTGTTTTCTTTAATCAAACCACTTTGGGTGCCCACAAACTTGGCAAACAAATTGCCAACATTATCCTTCCTAAGTGAATAACGATCATTGATAATTGGAGGCTTAGAGACATTACCGTTGGGACATGATGAAGATATGTGTCCCTTCTCACGGCAAATATAGCAACATGTGCTCCCCTTTCTCTTCTTCTTTACCTTCTCAACTTGGAGAACATTATCTTGGTTAAGCATGGGAAGAGGCCTTTCATTATCTTGAGATTGAACTTGAGGCCACTTCCCTTGATGCTTCACACTTGAAGCCTTCTTCTTCAATGGACAAGATATCACATGGTGTCCAACATTCTTGCACTTGAAGCAAATAATGTTGGCCGAATTCTTGACTTGATCTTGTCCCTTCTTCTTATTCTTGGACTTCTTCTTGTTGGAGATGAAATCAAGTCCTATTTTGTCTTGAGGGTCCTTTTGCACACTCAAGATATTATCAAAACATTTTTCCACGTCTTTCTTCAAACTAGTGACTTGGGCCTTGAGCTCTTTATTTTCCTCTACAAGGTTAGTATTAACAAAAGAACTAGAGGAAGTAGAAGCTTCATTGTTAGAGCAACAAGGCATGGTGAGCAATTCATCACAAGATGTATCAATATCATGTAGAGAGGAATTGCTAGGACTAGCACATGGCAATAAGGCATTTAGAGTAGAAGATGTGCTAATATCCACATGAGACTCACATGATTTTACCTTGGTGACCATAGCCTCATGAGCTAACTTTAGCCCATCATGAGATATTAGAAGATCCTCATGAGTGCCCAAGAGCTTTTCATGACTTTCTTCCAATTTCCCATAATTGCTAGTTAGCAAATCAAGTTGAGTCCTTAGCTCAACATTTTCTTTCAATATCGATGCTTCACACAAGATAGAGTTAGTAGCACAAGCATCACTATCAATATGAGAGGAGCATGTAGAAACTAGAGACTCCGCATGAGTAGCTTGAAGTTTCTCATGAGACTTAGAGAGTTTGGTGAGCTCTCCTTTGACATTCTTGTAGCCAAGGTCAAGGTGCTCAAAATCCTCTTTAAGTTTACAATGAGTAACTTCAATCTCTTCTTTTAAAGACCTCAAGTCACTAAGAGATTGATGAGCCTTAGCAAGTTCATGTTCAAGTTGTTCACTTTTCGCTTGCTCGTTAAGAAATAAATCATTACGTTTTTCAAAGCAAGCAAGAACATCTTGGAACCTTTTATAAGTGTTATTTTTAGCTCTATGAAGAGTTTTCCCAATCTCATAGAGATTTTGAGTCAAGTCATCATCATCTTCCTCATTACAACTATCATCATTATCACTAAGAGAAGATGATACCTCGTCATTACCTCTTGCCATGAGGCACATGTGAACAAAGGGGGTTGATGATGATTCTTTTGGAGAAGAGGGTTCTTCATTAATCAAGCGTGCCTCATTTTTCTTGATTTCCTCTACATGGTTAGTTTCACAGAGAGAACTAGAGGGAATCAAGGAATTTTGAATATGGCAACACAAACGACCAAGCATATTATCACAAGAATTTATGAGTGAATCATTAGATGATATGCATGGACTATCTACACAAGAATGTACAACGTTTTTGGTGTTAGATATGCTCGTGTCCATGGAACCTACAATACTAGCATTTCCATATGACGGATCATCAATGATGAGCTTGACACCATCACTCCACGAGATATCTCCACTTACCATGTCATTACCCTGTGACATGTCACATGTTGATGAAGTGGAAGATGTTGAAGTGTCCAAGCAATCGGAGGTGGAGGCAATGGAGAGCTCTTCCATCACTTCCTCCCAAATAGTATTGACTCCCACAAGGTTGGACCCACCATATGTAACTTCAAGTTTGGTCCAAGCCTCATGAGCCAACGAACAAGTCGAGATTGACTTGAACACCTCGAAGGTTATAGCTTCGTGAATGACACTTAAAGCTTCACTATCAAGATGCATATCCTCAAGTGACGGAGATTGTCCATCCTTTAGATTTGAATTCCCTACAACAACAATCCGCAAAGCAATTGGACCCATGGCCCGAAAGTGACAAAGCATGCGTAATCTCCACATAATGTAATTTGTGCCATTAAAACAAAATGTGTCATCGTGCACTAGCTCACTAGTCGACATCGGTACTCTGTAGGCAGTGAAGCCTAATAAGGAGAGACCTAGCTCTGATACCAATTGAAAGGACCACGATGTCGCCTAGAGGGGGGGTGAATAGTCATTTTAAAATCTTTTACGGATTTGGCTATATCCTAATGCGGAAATAAACTAAGCGGATACTTTTCAAGCACAAATCCTAAATATACTAAGCTCACTAAGTGCACCAACAACTTAGGATAAACAAGATGAGAACAATGAGGATATGAGTAAGCACAAGTAAGTTACACAAACTTACTCAATGTATATCACAAGATATGGAAATGAATAATACACACAACCACAAGTAAGCAATACAAGCTTACACAAATTGTATCACAATATATGGAATTGAATGATACAAGCAAACTCAAGTAAGCACTACAAGCTTACACAAGTTATGTCACAAGATATGGAAATGAATGTTACAAGCTAGCCATTCACACTAAGCACAAGATATATCAATAGTAGCAAGTATGAATTGCAGAATATAAAGTGAAGGCCTAAATAATCTCTACAAGGGAATAGCCAACACAATACAATGAGGACAACAAGATATAGTGAATGCACGGTCAAGTGACCAAAGTAAACCACAAGTAAGGAGTTAGGGTTAGGGATAACCAAAGTCATGGAGACGAGGATGTATCCCGATGTTCACTTCCTTGGAGGGAAGCTAGTCACCGTTAGAGAGGTGGATGTTATCACGAAGGCACACCAACGCCACGAAGGCTCACCCTATTCTCCTTGAGATATCACCACGAAAGCGATTCCCAACCACTAGTGGTAGACCTTGAGGTGGCCTCCAAACCTTCACAAACTTTCCGGGGGACAAATCACAAGTTGATTCCTCACCGGAGCACTCCTACCGCCTAGGAGTCTCCAACCTCCAAGAGTAACAAGAATAAAGGGGAAATGCTCAAGACTTGCTCAAATCGAAAATTTCTTTGGTCACAAGAGGGAGAGTGAGCGGATCTATCTTTTGATTGGAAAATCTCTCAAGAACTCTCACGAATCTCTCCGGGATCTAAGATTTGGTGTAGGAGAAGTGTTCTTGGGGCGATTTGGGATGAAGTGGTCAACCCTCTACCGGATTGGTAGAGGGGTATATATAGCAAGCCAAGAAAACTATCCGTTTTTGAGTAAGTGGCTGAGACGGGCCGGACATCCGAGAAAGGGCCGGACATCCGGCGGCTGAAGAAAAACAACACGAAGAACACAGGCGTAGTAGAAAAACAGGGGGCCCGGATATATGGGGAAGGCCCGGACATCCGGCCAACCTTCAGGCCCCGGACATCTGGCCAAGTGCCGGACATCCGGCGGGCACAACCACCATTTAAGCACAGGTTCTGGACTCAGCAAGCCGGATTTCCGGGAGGATCCCGGACATCCGGGGCGTCCCGAGAGCCCGGACATCCGGCCAAGTCCCGGATATCCGGCCAATAAAAAACAGCAGGAACCCCAAAACTGAAACATGCATAACCTTTTCATACGGACTCCGATTTTGATGATCTTGGGCTCGTTTTGAAGCTATGGAAAAACTCCAGGTCCTCACATAGAGAACCACCCAAGATAAACAAAAATGAAAGGTGCAAAGTATTCAAAGGTTAGATCATATACTTTGGGGAACCTAGTTGGCTATGGATTTCTTTGGTATATAGGATATGAGTGGAATTCTGTATAGAAGATATTGACTTGAGCAAATCCATCACGAACCCCTTTGATCCCCTCTTAATAGTGTGGGATCCCTATAACTCAAGAATCATAAAAGAGCTACACTACATAGCTATCGAGAATCCATTCTTGAGTGTATATGTTTCTTCGGTGGTCATCACTCCACAACACTAACGCCAAAGGAACTAATACCTTTGACTCGAGCCTTTCACTTGAGCTTGATGTTGATGTTTCTTCTTGGCTCAAGTTGAAGGCAAGACATTGGTGAAGTCTTCAAGTAGCTCTCCCATACACAATGTGGGAAGCTTTGCTTTGTATTCATCTTCACTTGTCCATCATGTGATCATCCACAAGCTTCAAGCATGTAATCCTTCGGGGTGGTTATCTTGAACTTGCTCTCGTCAACCATGATCATGAACACTTGATGCCATCCTCTCATGGACACTTGGAATCTCTCTCTCGATGCGACCCCATGAGAATAACCTAACCGTCATAAACATAGACAACACATAGTATGGGTTAGTACACAAAGTGCAATTGACAATTTCTTATCATACCACAAGATCCTATGTGATGCATCGTTTGCGCTTGTGTGTTGACCATTTAGAGTTCGATTCTTTGATCTTTATCTTGGTCAACCTTTATCTTTACTCAATGCTTAATCTTGATGTCTTGAAGGCCATATTGAATTCTTCACTATGCTTCATTTCTTCAAGACATGATTACCAATATCTCAATTATCATATGACAATATAGAGTTTATCCATGAATACCATATTGGTCATCACTTGCTCTTTTTCATGTTCCAACATAATCTCTTGAGAGGCACAATGAATTCTTCACTTGAATTACTTGCTTCAAGACATCATCGTCCATGACTCAACATATGAGCTCATCATGATCCTATCTTCAAGCCATATTTAGAATTCTTCTCTTTAATCATTCTCTCAAGATCTTGATCCATCATGGCTCAACACATAAGCATAAGCATGACAACCTCTGAGATCCTTCAATGAACTCCATATAGATCACATCTTGTTCATCACATGGAATTTATCTTGATCATATTTGATTCAATCATTGAGCTCAATCTTGATGCACACTATATGTATATGGCATTCATTCCGAATCCATTCAATCTCCTTCTTGCATCGCCCATGGAACAAGCCTTCATATATAACTTGATGCCATTGTTTCTTCATAGGAATTGTCATTCGTTATCAAGTCTCAATGCATATATTTGTGTTGATGGATTTCATCCTTCAATTCATCCAGTATTCTTCATGCATTGCAACTGGAAATTTCCTTCACATGTATATCTCAATGGAAACATTAGTCTATAAAGATTGTCATTAAATACCAAAACCACACATGGGGACTACATGTACTTTCACCTGGGCCACACGCGCATGCGAGGCGTCGTTGGGCTAGGCCCAAACAGTGCACAGGCGGCGCGTGGCAGAAGATAACTGTCATAATCTTCTCTTTTACCACACCCGCCCACGATGCGCATTAAATGCGGGCATGGGAGAGGTGGAGCGAAGCGGCGGCAAGAGGTGGTGCGCCTGAAAAGCGTAGCCACGTAGGACGAAAAAGAGCCAACCCTCGCGCCTTCCCCATAAAAAGGAAAAACATGGAGGGCGCTGCTCATTTCGCCTGACTTCTCGCATCTCCTTCCTCGATTTCTGCCATTAAGGGAGGCGAGGCGGCAGGGAGAGTAATCCCCCTAGGGTGCTATAAAAGAGGGCGGGGGAGTGGTGATCTTTCCCACCCATCTTCTGCCCTTGCCATTCTCCTCCTCCAACCTTTCGTCCATCCCTGCTTCCCTTGAGGTCTACTGCCACGATGGCGAGGGGTGGAGGTCGGGCCCGCGCACCTGCTTCCGCCTCGAGGGTCCTCCCTCAGGGTCGGACGTGTTCCTCGATGGTTATCGTGAATGCCAGCCCTAGCACCCACAGCAGGGCCGCCCCCCGCGGCCGCGGAGGGCGCGGCACCCATGGTCGAGGCGGACGTGGTGGACGTGGCGGGGTGGCCGCTCTTCCCCCTCAGGCGGAAGCCCGCACGGCGGTGACGGCGCACGAGTCACACACGGCGGTGGCGGCGCACGAGTTTGTCGTGGGGCTGCACCGCCGGCTTCGCAGTTGGCTCCGGCTCCCGGACCCCTTTGCGAGGGTGATGGAGAATAGCAGGCCTTCAGGCCTGTGGCTACAGGCGGATTGCTGCTGCAACGGCCCCTCCTGGGTGGTGGCCGAGTTCTCCACTGCCGGCTCCCTGTTCCTGACGCGGGGGTGGAAGTCGTTCGCCCGCTCCTGTGGTCTAAGGCGGGGGCAGCTTCTCCAGTTTAGGTATGATGGAGCTGCCACACTCTTCGTGAAGTTCTTCGGGGTCTCCGGCGGCCGCATGGAATGCTGCGCGGAAAGTGAGAGCAGCAGTGGCACCGACTCCACCAGCGAGAGTGAGAGCGACGAAAGCTCCTCGCGTATCAAGAGCGAAGGCGACGATTCTGACTAGGCGCATAGTGTTGCCCGAGTCGAATCTTAAAGATGAGCTGCGCTCCGCCTAGGCTCCTCTCCTTAGCTCCTGTATCAAAAGCAATGTAGCCCCGTGGGGGCGTGGAAGATAACTTTTAAACTTAAGCGCTTAACAGTTGCTGTAGTTCGTATTTTGAATGGACGTATGCATGTTGTTCTCCTTATTCCATTCTGTCTTTGCATGATTTTTGTACCCTACGCTTGCCGGAAACTTGCCGGTGCACACATCCTTGCCGCGAGCGCTCGAGGAACAGGTCCTCAGCAGCTTGCCGGAAGTGCTGCTGCCGGCAAGGTCACGCTTAACGATCACAACGCAGCTACTTAAGTTGCCGAGCGGACTCGAAGCAAAGCAAGAGCGCAGTTGATCACGGCAAGGTTCCTTAGCGTGCAGGTTTCTCATACAAAGGCCAAAATTGTTCAAGGAGAGCCGTAACTACAACAAAGAATTTATTTCAAAGTTTTGCAACTTAGCTTATTCCTTGCTGTACTTCTCACCGTAGGGTGGCATCTTGAACGCGTCCTTTGCTATCCATATCGTCACTTCCCCCGGGAAACTTGTACGCGAGGAACCCTTTCTTCCTTTAAGAAAAAGAAAAAAAGAGAAAAGAGGCGGCTGGAACCTTGACGGTTCGTTAATCACCTTATGAAAGGCAAAATGTAACACAAGACTGCCTGCAACATATAAATATATATGTACTTTGACAAAGAATTGTGAAACATTTAACTTTTACTTATTATGCACGAGATCTGCGCCCGGCTTTGTACAAAGGTTTACATGCCTTGATGGCACACTTGTACAAAAGAGGTTGCCGGGCAGCCCGGCAACCGCGCCTTATGGCTAGAACTTACGAAGATGCTCAATATTCCATGAGTTGAGCACCGGAGTGCCATCTTCGGTCTCTAGGCGGACTGCTCCGGGCCTAGAGACTCGTACTACCCGGTAAGGGCCCTCCAACTTCGGCGTCAACTTGTTTTTACCCTTCGCAGATTGAATCCGATGAAGAACAAGGTCGCCTTCCTCGAGGTTCCTGGCATTCACTTTGCGGCTATGGTAGCGGCGCAAAGCTTGCTGGTACCGTGCAGCACGGACAGCAGCCCGGAAACAATCTTCCTCAAGGAGCATGGCATCGTCATGCCGCAGCTCATCTTGGTCCTCCTCATCGAAGGCCAAGACTCGAGGTGATCCGTATTTGAGTTCCGTGGGGAGTACCGCTTCTGCACCATACACAAGCGAGAAGGGTGTCTGGCTAGTGGCTCGATTTGGTATCGTTCTAATTGACCAAAGAACTGCGGCAATTCTTCCACCCAGCGCCTTCCACACTGGTGTAGCTTGTCGAAAGTCCTAGTCTTTAGACCATGCAGCACTTTCGCATCTGCCCTCTCTACCTGCCCATTGCTTCTCGGGTGAGCAACGGAGGCATAGCAGATCTTATTTCCAAGTTCTTGGCAATATGCTGTGAAGGCGCGGCTCATGAATTGGGTGTCGTTGTCGGTGATGATCCTGTTGGGTACACCAAAACGGGCAACCAATCCTTTGAGGAACTTGATAACTGACTGTGCCGTCACCTTTCTCACTGGCTCTACTTCAGGCCACTTTGTAAACTTGTCGATTGCAACGTACAAGAATTCAAAGCTGTGACACCCTGGTTTTTGGCAACTTTTTCTTTTCGAAATCTTTCTGGCTTTATTTGCAATTTGGTTGGATTTTGAATCTTTTCAGTTGACTTTGGACTTATGAATCCCTCTCAGTGATCCAAAGCCCTCAGCATCTTGCCATAACCTTGTCACACACCTTCTGGATCAAATTCTAATTCTTTATCTCTCCCAATTATCCATTTTCTTCCTTTGGGAAAACCTGTCATCACTATGGGTTACAAAGCAACCTATAGTTTTGGTGATCAGAAAAATCCCAAATTAATCCCACACCTTCTTGTCATCATCTACTCCCACAATCTTCAAAAACATTTCACGGTCCAGTATAAAGTTTTGTCCAGAAAACTCCATTTGCTCTCTGGACAGTACTGGTCATTTGTGAAGCAACTCATATTTTCCCACCTCAGTAAATTCCCAGAAAATTCCCTGAGATATTAGGGAACCTATCTTTCCACAATATCCAAAAATATCATCTTGCCCAGTACAAATTTTCACCAGAATATTCTGCCAAGTTTCTGTTCAATTGGAACCTCTGTGAAGGAAGTGCCAGCTAGAGGTGTCCAATTGAGCTGAAATTTTTATGACATCTTCTCCTCACCAAATAACCCTGCCACACCAAAATTCAGCTCCAGAAGATCACCCAGATGAGTGCTACAAGATCATCTATGTTTCTGGTTCAGTACAGCACTTGTACATGAACCATATCCAAATCTTGATGAAATTTCCTCAAACTTGGCTAGCTTGGAGTCCTTCCAAAGCAGAACACCCCAGACATCTCCATTGGCTCCATCTCCAGCTCACCTCTCCTCTAGATCCCTCTCAAGTTTCCTGTCAGAGACTGTAGCTGAAGCTACACTCCGAACCAGTCTGTATCTAGTCGAACCAGAGGCATGGAGAGACTAAGGGGTCAAGGGTCGACGTGCCAGACAAGAAATGCTAGGCTCGCGAGGCCTCTAGACATCCATACCCGTGGTGAGCACGGTACTGGCATGCCAGTACGCGTGCTCTGCATCTCGCCGGCGTCAGTCGAGGTTGTTCCAGTGACCTCGCGTTTCCATTTCGTGTCTGGAGGTGCCGACATCGCCGTTGCCGTCCACGTACCCCCTTCCCGAAGTCTCCCCTCGCCGGAATCGCTCCCGACGGCCGCCACGGCATTCGGGCACTGTGCCGCCCGTGCCCGCACTGTGGCCTGCCGCTCGTCGCCTTGCTCCGCTAGCTTCCACCAGCGCCATAACTCTCCTCTGCCCTCTCCCATCACGCCGCCCGCGTCGAGCCAGCCAGCGCAACGTCCCGACGCCGGCGACATGACCCGAGCTCTGCCGTTCCAGAGAGCTCCTTCCCCTTCTATATAAAGCCCTCCTCGGCCTCTCTCCGCTCCTCACCCCCACTCCTCCTACTCCTAATCGAGCTGCCGAGCCCCGAGCCACGGCCGAGAGGCCCTCTGGCCTCGCTTCTCGCCGGAGATCCGCCGCCACCCGAGCCCAGCCACCTCGCCATTCCACTCCTCCCCGAGCTCCACCGACTGCACACGCGAGCTCACCGCACTCCACTAACCACGCCTGAGCACTTGCCCATTCGAATCTCCGCCGGAATCGCCGTCTCCGGCGACACTCGAGAGCTGCCGCCGCCGGAGAAGAAGGGGACGACGCCGTCCGGCCACCTCTCGTCACCCTACTGGTACGTGCGTGTTCGTCTCCAAGCGCCCGTTCCATCCCTGCTCTCTCCCGACCTCGCAGTCGACTACATCGCCGGCGGCCATCGCCGGAGAGCCGCAGCTCTCTGTTCCCTCCCCTCCCCCTTTTAAACCTGACCACGGGGCCCGCACGTCAGCGACTCGCTCACGTGCGCCGAAGCGGTAAGTGGAGGCGCCCGGGCGAAATACGCCTTCGACGTGGCCCACTGCTGGATTTTCTATTTCTATTTTAATTCCAGATTTTGACCAGAACTTTGACCAGCCATAACTTTTTATCCATAAGTCCAAATCAATTGATTCTTTTTGCATCTGGTTTGTCTTGAGCTCCTTTATTTTCTGGCAAATTTTGGTATTTTCCCCATGTTCACAGAATTTCTGGTGGACAGAACAGTAATATGTGACATTTTCAATTGCATTTTGAAAATATTTTCAGAGGGAAATACTTTTGGATTTGAAGCCCAGGAGTTTGTGGACAACCCAACAGAGCAAGGCAAGCCATGACATCCATTGCATAAAGCATTTCAATAGTGTTGGTTATTTAATTGAATTATATGCATTATTTTAATATGCGACAATTTAGAGTAATATTATTCGAATGCCTAGCTCCTGCCATGTTAGATTGTTCCTGATAAATACCCATACTGGTTAAATGCTTGTCAACACTAAATCTAATTGGTTGATCTAGTGTCACATGTTCGGACTTATCCGTGCAGCCACATTTGCCGGTATGGGACGGCCTTGACTTGGTCTGGCTTTGTGCTCTTTTATCGGTACCACCAAACTAGGGAGGGTTATGCGTGCGTGCTGCCCTGATCAGGTAGACGACGATAATCCTGTGAGCCCAAATGAGTTATTTTGCCGGCGTCCCCGTTTGGGACAGTTAGTGGCCACGATGGTGGCAGGTGTCACGGGGTGACACAGGGGCCACCCAGGACATGACCCTGGGAAGGTATGATTGTCGGTGGTACGATAGAGGAGTCACGGGTCAGGCAGGTTTCATTGGAGCACCACCGGTCCACCCGAATGGGATCATGAGGCCAGCTACTCCATAGTGTGGGTAAAGTGCGCAACCTCTGTAGAGTGTAAGAATCTATTCGAATAGCCGCGTCCACGGTATTGGACAGTCCGTACTAGGCCACTGTATGGTCAACCACCCTAAAGATGATAATGATGGAAGAACTTGTCTTATGTTCGGAAGTGCTCTGTGGATGGTGAGCATTCCGAGGGTTGTGGGACAACCCAGATGAGAGTAAGTTGGTACTGGATACCAGTAAGTGAGCAATCTAAGCACTTAATCTGTTATTGCCATGCTATTGTTTGCTGCATTGTTTTGGTTGCCATGAGCTTGCGAGTACATTCCAAGTACTCACCTGGCGTATCATGCCAGATGCAGGAGAAGCCGAGGACGGAGGTCCCGAAGGTTCGTGCTACGCTAACTAGGCCGTGTCCACAGCAGTGTCCCTGTGGATGGAGTTTCCGCGCTATGTTCCGCTACGCCGTAGTCTACCCAGTAGTATCGAGGCTCTGTTATGTCCCATAAATAATGTAGATATTGTCATAGCACGTGCAGTGCTTCTGGCCTCGCTATCATGTAAATTATGAGCTTGTACTCGAGATCTATCAATAAAGTTCTGTTCTGTTCTGTTCCAAGTTGTTGTGTGTTTCCAGAAGACATGATCTCTGGGTTGGAAACACTGGTAAACCGGTTCTCTGAGCCGGGGTGCCACAACGCTTGGTATCAGAGCCGTGCTGACTGTAGGACACCCTAGTTAACCCTGCGCTAGAGCCATGAGTAGTTTAGAGTCTTGGTGTGTCTTGCTTGTTGCATCTGATTGCTTGCATTGCATGGCATGCATATAGTTTTTGTGCTAACCGCTGGTTTGATGAGTGTAGATGGCACCAGTTCCGTACCACTACAATCATGAGCCGGCACCGTTCACTTTTCCAGTACTGCTTCGTAACGTCTGGCTTCGGCTATATCCCAATGGCGAAGACCCAGTGTACTAGGTGTTCCGAGAAAAGCATGCTGGGTCCGTGTTCGAGTATCACGCGGAAGCCTTTCTCACTACGAGTTCAGATGTTGGCAGCTACTCCCGTTCTTCCAAGGGCGGAACTGCTTCTACTCCGGAGTTGGCGATCCAGTTCGCTGCGATGGAGGCTCTCACTAACTTGCGCTTCCACGAGGTCGAGATGCAGACTCATCCAGGTTTCTTTCACTACCCCACCCTGTCGCCTACGATAGGGCGAGTCCTTTTCGCACCCGTTGATCCGGCGAGTGATTGTGCTACTAGTGTTTTATCTCGTTATATGAACGCCAGTTACCATATGATCACTTCTCTAGCCGAGGAACTGACTTCTGCTCGCGAGGCACTTGCGGCTGTTGCGGCAGCACAGTCTCCTCCTCCACCTCCGTTTTCACCTGTGTATACTCCAACCATTCCACCTTCCGACACTCCCTCTAGCTCGTTCGGACCGCCAGGCTTTTCGTCTGGTAGCCAACGTGAGACCCCGACAGAGTGGGCCTCACTCCTAGCTACTCCAGCTGCTCCGATGCTGCGGCGTCGTGCTTCTTCTCCTTCAGAGGGAGAACCTTCCCTTCAGCGTCGTCGTGTTTCCTTTGATCCGGAGGCCGAGGTGCACATCATCAGCTCAGATTCCGAGACAGGATCAGACGACGAGGAGTCTTCAGGTTACCAGTGTTCGTGCCACCGGCATCACTAGAGTGGAGGCTTGAGTCTCAGTGCATGCATCATAGCATCCCTGCATATGTCAACTGCCGTATGAGCAGTCTAGTCATGATCATTCCCCTACTAGCTTGTCATGTATGATGTTGGGTTGCCTTGTATAATTATGTTGCTTTCTTTATTCGCTCTTTTTATTTGGCTTCTTTTCTGGTGTCATACTACCCTGCTTTTCCCTTATGGATGTTGCTCATCGATTCGGTATTTGCAATGGGAACAAAATTTAGGATGAAGAGGTGTAGTACTCAAGGCGGCGATGGAACTCCCGTTCATCGATCCATCAGACAGGCAGGACAGCCACCAGAAGATTTGCCACCTCCACCACCACAGTCACCTACCACTATTCAGATTATGAGAATGTTTGAAGAGAAAAGGAACCAAGATCTCATGGAATTTCTGAAAAGTATGCAGACTATGGTGGGTCAGAACAACCACAATGGGACACACTCTAAATTGTCTGATTTTCAGCGGACAAAGCCACCCAGTTTTGGTCAAGCAGTGGATCCGATGGAAGCTGATGACTGGCTGAGGACCATGGAAAAGAAATTGGAAATAGCCCACTGTGATGAGGCAGACAAAGTTCCTTTCGTTACTCACTACCTGGAAGGACCAGCAGCCATATGGTGGGACAACACAAAAATATTATGGCCTTCTGGAGAAGATATTTCTTGGGAAAAGTTCAAAGAGGTATTCCGCAAGTATCATATTCCTACTGGCATAATGAAAGTGAAGCAGAGGGAATTTCTGGCTCTTACTCAAGGGAACATGTCAGTGGGTGAGTATCTGAACAAGTTTAATAATCTGGCACGGTACTCTACCCATGACGTGTCCACCGAAGAAAGGAAGATTGACCGATTCCTAGGAGGGCTGAATCATACCCTCCGCTGTCAGCTTTGTATGCTGGACTTTCCTGACTTCCAGACTCTAGTAAACAAGGCCTTCATAGCTGAACGAGAGCATAAGTCAGGATATGATGATCGCAAGCGGAAGTTTGAACCCAAGAAGGACAACCGTGAGCAGTTTGTGCAGAAGCCACGTATTTGGCAACCAGGGCCATCTGAATACAAGCCTGCCTGGAACAATGGCAACAACAACAATAAGCCCGTCAGCCAGGACAAGACCTTCGGCAAACAGCCAGTGCTGGAGGATTGCCGCCGCAACAACACATGCTTCACTTGCGGCCAGAGCGGGCACTATTCTAAGCAATGCCCCGCAAGAAATGGGAAGACACCACCCGACTTCAAGCCACAAGTCAACAGTGTTGGACGTCGCCCCAATCTGAACTTCTATCGCGGCCAAGTCCATCATATCTCCGTTGAGGAAGCCTGCGAAGCACCAGATGTGGTCCTTGGTATGTTTTCTGTTAACAACATACCTGCAATAATTTTATTTGATTCCGAGGCTTCTCATTCATTTATTTCGCGGAGTTTTGCCACCTTGCACAAATTTTCTCCTTCTCTTTTGGACAAAATCATGGTGGTACAATCCCCTGGCTCCATGCTCTGAACAAATGTGATATACAAGAATCTGGAAATCTTGATACACGATGTGAAGTTTCCACACCAGGTGTGTATCAACTGTGCCACCAGGAAGGTGACATTGGTTAACCCGGCAGGCCAAACAGTGCAATATGAGAGCCGCACATCCCTTCATGTATTTCTTCCAATAGCTTTGTCCATCTTCCCGGGAGATGCATTTCAATTTTACCTCGTTTGGTCTCTTCATGTACAAGGTGCTGTCAATAAACTTATACATCCTTGATTGATGGGCCACTCTTTCTGCATCTTCTTGCTCATCGAGAAGGTCTCCTGTCTGGAGGAATTGGACAATCGACTGCGCCCATGCCGAAGCTTGTGGCTCGACGACAAGGACTAAAGGCATTTCTTCCTCTGCGGGAGCGCTTGCTTCGACGGCAAGGATCTGGCTTCCCGGATGCTGCGGCTCACCAGCAAAGGATGGCTTGTCGGTGGTATCTGCTTTCTTGGCCGGTATGGGTAGCTCTGCCGGAAAGTAACCATCAATATCTTCTTTTCTTTTCTTCGCCAGCTTCGATGGTGGAACGGATGGCTGAGTTAGTTGAAGCACAAAAGTTCCTGGCTCCACAGGCATCTTTTGGGCGGCAAGCTTTGACAGGTCGTCGGCAATCTCATTCCGGGCACGAGGAACGTGCTCTGCTTGCAGACCGTCAAAGTGCTCTTCCAACTTTCGCACTTCATCAACATATGCCTCCATCAAAGGGCTCTGGTAATCTTTGTTGACCTGCCTCACCACAAGATACGAGTCACCCCTCATAATCAGTTTCCGGATACCGAGGGATTGCAATGCGCAGACCAGCAAGCAAACCTTCGTACTCAGCAGTGTTGTTGGTGGCCTGCTCCTTGGGGAAGTGCATTTGGACCACGTACTTGAGGTGCTCTCTGGTGGGTGCTATAAGCAGCACACCGGCACCGGCGCCCTTCAGCGTGAAAGCACCGTCAAAGTACATGACCCAATCGTCAACTGTTTCCTTGCCGGGGAGAGAGGTCTCTGGTTTTTCTTGATCTGGTGTTGGGGTCCATTCTGCAATGAATTCTGCCAAGGCTCTGCTCTGAATCGTTGAGGTGCTCTCAAACTTCAGATCAAAACTTGATAACTCCAATGCCCACTCCACAATCCTGCCGGTTGCCTCTGGATTTCTCAAGATGCGTTGCAACGGAAAGCGAGTGACGACGGTGACTGGGTGTGCTTGAAAATAATGGCGCAACTTTCTTGAGCCCATGAGAAGGCCAAAAGCAACTTTTGCACACCAGAGTACCTTGACCTAGCCCCTTGCAGGAGGGAGCTGACGAAGTAGACTGGGCGTTGCACCATCTTCTTCTTCACAACTTGCTGATCTGGCTGGCTAGCTTGCACAATCTCTGGCTTGTCGGCACCTAACCTTGCCGGAGAAGATTCCGGCTCGTCGGGTCATGGCTCTGCGGCTGCTACCTCTTCCTCATCGGCCTCTCTTTCAGCCACAAGTGCAGCACTAACCACTTGATTCATCGCCGCTAAGTATAGCAGCAACGTCTCTTGCGGCCTAGGCGCAACTAGGACTGGCGGAGAGGAAAGGTACTCCTTCAAATCTTGGAGCGCGGCCTCCGCTTCCGGAGTCCAGTTCATTGGACCTGCCTTTTTCAATATCTTGAAAAATGGCAAGGCGCGCTCTGCTGATTTGGAGATAAACCTGCTGAGGGCGGCAACGTAGCCGGCAAGGCGCCTGACATCCTTGACGCGTCTCGGTGCTTCCATCTGCTCAATTGCCTTGATCTTGTCGGGGTTGGCTTCAATCCCTCTCTGAGACACAAAGAAACCAAGAAGATTGCCGGATGGAACACCGAACACACACTTCTCGGGGTTGAGCTTCAAGTTGAGCTTGCGCAAGTTCGCAAATGTCTCTTCCAAATCCTGAATCAGGGTTGACTTGTCTCTGGTTTTGACCACAATGTCATCCATGTAAGCTTCCACATTTCTGTGCAGCTGTGGCTCAAAACCAATCTGGACCACTCTGGCAAAGGTTGCTCCGGCACTCTTCAATCCGAAAGGCATACGCAAAAAACAGTATGTGCCACATGGAGTGATGAATGCAGTTTTTTCCTCATCTTCCTTGGCCATAAAGATCTGATGATAACCAGAATAAGCATCAAGGAAAGAGAGTAAGTCACAGCCGGTAGTGGAGTCTACAATCTAGTAAATGTGCGGCAAAGGGAAAGGGTCCTTGGGACATGCTTTATTTATATCGGTGAAGTCGATACAAAGCCTCCACTTTCCGTTCGCCTTACGCACCACCACCGGATTGGCAAACCACGTAGGGTGTAGCACTCCTCTAACCAGGCTTGCTGCTTCTAACTTCTTAATCTCCTCGGCAATAAACTCTTGCCGCTCCAAGGCTTGCTTTCTGATCTTCTGCTTGACGGGTCTCGCATGAGGGCAGACAGCAAGGTGGTGCTCAATTACCACCCTAGGAACACCGGGGATGTCAGATGCTTGCCAAGCAAACACATCGACATTCGCCCATAGGAAGGCAACAAGCTCGCTTTCCTGTTGTCACTGAGAGTGGCACTTATAGAGAAAGTGCCACTCGTCCCACCTTCTTTCGCAGAAACTTGTTTAGTCGCTGGCGCGGAAACTTTGGCTCTCTTGCTCTTGCCGGTAGAGCTCTCTGGTGTGTCCTCGACAGGCATGCTGCACTCTGAAGTGCGCTTCCCGGAGTCCTTCCCAGAGGTCTTGCCGGTCTTCTTCTTCTTTCCTCCCCCGGGAGCTTTGACGGCAGGAGCAAGTGCCTTGATGGCAGATGCTGCCGCTGCCTCCCGGTAGAGCTTGTCAGCACAGATGATTGCATCCTTGTAGTTTGACTTGATGGTGAGGACCCCCATCGGCCCCGACATCTTGATGACGTTGTACGCATAGTGCGATGCGGCCATAAACTTTGCCAGGGCTGGGCGGCCCAGAATTCCATTGTACGGCAACGACATCTTGATGACGTCGAAGGTAATCTTCTGCGTCCGATGGTTGAGCTCGCTGCCAAACGTGACCGGCAATGTGACTTGGCCCTTCGGCTTGTTCCTCCCCGGACTGATCCCTTGGAAACTGCCTGTCTCCTCGAGATCCTTGTCGGGGATCTGTAGCCTCTTGATCACATCTGGAGAGATCAAGTTCAAGCCAGCCCCACCGTCAACCAGCACCTTTGTCATCTTGAGGTTGTGAATTGTTGGCGAGACCAACAACGGCAAACACCCGACCACAGTGGTGCGATCAGGGTGGTCCTCGGCGTCAAAGACGATGGGCGAGTGCGACCACTTGAGTGGCTTCTGTGCCTCCATCACCGGCTCCGCTGCGTTGACTTCGCGGATCCACTGCTTTAGTTGCCGGTGCGAGGAGTGCAAAGATGCACCTCCGTCAACACACATGGCATCCACTGTATTTTGGAACTCCTTGTCGGACCCACCTCCGTCCTCATCACTATCATCCTCTTATTGCTGGCCCTGAGCAGCCTTCTCTTTTGGCTGCTTGGCCTTGCCGCGGCGGCCTTCGCAGCCACCATGGTCTTGCTTGTCGGACCCACCAACACCATCTTGGGCCTTCTCCTTGTCACGCTTCTCGTACTCTTGCTTCTGCTTTTTGGCAAGTTGCTCTACTTGCCGGCATTGCTGGAGGTCGTGGCCCTTGGTGCGGTGGATCTTGCAGTACGGCCTGCCGGTCTTGCCGGCCTTTTCACCTGCCGCAGCTTCTCGGCAGCCATCGCACCCGGCAACCTCCTTGCCGGGGATGTCTGCCTTCGGCTTCTTGGTGGCGTTGGTGTCGCCGGAGTTCTCGATGGCTAGTACAGTCTTGTTCTTGCGCTTTCTGCTGCGCTTCTTGTTCTTCTTCTGTGGGGTTGATGAGTCGTCATCCTCGGAATCGATGACTGCACCAGCATCTTCCCCGGGGAGTCGCCTCCCTTCCTCAGCACGTGCACACCTATCCGCCAAGGCGTACAGATCGTTGATGGTCTTGACCTACTCGACATTCATCTCTGACCGCATCCTGCGGTTGCGCACATTCGTGTGGAACGCGGCAATAACAGCTGTGGGATGGATGTCGGGGATGTTGTGGTGTACACTGCTGAACCGTTGTATGTACTTGCAGAGGTTCTCTCCATCCCTTTGGGGGATCACCTGCAAATCGCTGGGTTGGCCCAGGAGCTTGTGGCCACCCTGGTAAGCACCAACGAAATGATGGCACAGATCCGCCCAAGAAGAGATGGAGCCCTCAGGCAGGTTCATCAACCACGACCTAACGTTGGGCCGAAGCGCCAACGGGAAGTAGTTGGCAAGTACTTTCTCGTCCCGTCCCCCGGCAGCTTCCACCGCGATGGTGTAGATGCCAAGGAACTCGGCTGGGTTGAGCGTGTCGTCGTACTTGTCAGGAAGCTCCGGCTTGAAGGCACGGGCGGACAGCCAGCGAACTTGCCGCAGCTCACAAGTAAACGCTGGGCACCCCACATCGTAGGGCAAGTACCCAGCGGCTACTGGAGCGAGCACGTTCACTGCCGCCCTGGCATGGTCGTCAGATTGACGGCGTGCTTCCCAGCGCCGCTCGATCTTCGTGTGGGCATCTTCGTCGCACCGCTCGCGGAGCACTTGACGCTGATCTTGGCGGTACCGTGGATCCGACAAAGCCATAGACAGCATGTCATGGTCATCTGATCGGCGGGCCAGCCACTGTGACGGTGGGGGGTGCTGAGGCGACTGCACCATTGGCGCAGTGTCTCCGGCAAGGTAGCCGGACGGTCCCGCCAACATGGTGGGTGGTCGCTGCGAGGGCCCCATGTCTTGTGTTTTGTTGGGATCGGCAAAACTGATGAGACTCTGAATGATGGCTCTCCATTTGCCCATCTTGTCCGGGCTTGATGGGAAGTTCAAAAGTATTTGAACCCGTGCCATGGCCTCTGCCGCCGTGGTTGGCATGGCTGGGAGAACAGAACGAGGCGTCGCTCGACTCTTGGCAGAGCCAGAAGGAGCTTCGTTACGTCCGTTCCGCCACGGCTCATGCTCGCCAACAGGCGGATGTGGTGGTGGCGGCGGCGCTCCGTGAGCGATCGAAAGTTGCTGCATAGGAATCTCGCCTTGCGGTCGTTTGGAACTGCCAGCAACGTGGGGGAGCGTGTCGTGCCCATCTTGCAATGGTCGCGGCATACGCCTCCCCACACCGTTGTTGGACGCCGCCGCTACATCCTTGGATGTTGCGGCGGCTGGGTCCTGGGTCGCAGCAGTATGAACTATATTATTATGATGATTGTGCTCACCAGAATGCCTGGGAAGTTGACCGGCTGCGACGTCGCTGGTCCTGTGGCTAGGCTCAGCAGCGTGCGGGGGTGCTGAGCACCCGCACCACTTGCGCCTCCTGCTCCGCCCGTCCCAACCGTAGCGGCCGCGCCGGCTGCGCCGCCTGGGAAGGTGGCTTGGACGCCGTAGGAGCCGTCGTGGGTCCACCCTTCTTCTTCGGCGCCATCGACGAAGATGATGAAGTTGGTACTCACACTACCAAAAAACTGATTTGTGACACACAATCCCCCTACCTGGCGTGCCAAAGATGTCGTGGGAAACGATGATCTATGGGACCGAACGGTCCCCTTTGCGATTCGGCTCAGGGGACATGCATGGGACAAAGAGCAGATTTTCAGTAGCTGCAAGAACACGCGGGGGGTTTATCTAGGTTCGGGCCGCTATGAGCGTAAAACCCTTCTCCTGCTCTGTGTTTGATCGTGTATGAACTCTGGTTACAGGGAGCGCAGTTTTCCGGCATGGTGCACGGGAAATGCAGCTACTGTGTGTAATTGAGCTGGGTGTCGACCGTTCTACCTGTAGCCGTGGGCCTCCTTTTATAGGCCAAGGGGTTACCACAATGGCTAATACGGTCATTACAGAGTATGAACAATGACTTGCACCATCATCACGTCTATCTTCCAACGGGGTAAGACAAACGCATTTAATGCACCGTTAGGTGCTACGTTGGGGAGGCGAGGCCTTGGGCAAAAGATCTGTATCACCGGTCCTGGCGCCCTCCTATAATCTCGACACGTCCCAGGGACGGGTGTCATTAAAGTTAATCTTGGCTTGGCGTGCTGACACGTGCCTTGGCTGGCTATGTTGACTGCCTGCCCGCTCGACACCTAGCATACAGGCCTATCTGGTCGATGGTGAGGTGGAGCGGTAATGGGACAGAACAAGCCTGATGGCATGGAGCTTGCCGGGCCTTGCTTGCCAGCAAGGGAGCTTGCCGGCAACCATAGTCTTGGTCTTCACCTTGCCGGGGCGGAGCTTGTCGGCAACGGCAGCGTCGATCTTCAGTACGAGAATAGTACTTCTCAATGACCTACCTTGAGGTCTTCTTCACGGTCTTGGTGTTGAGTCTTGAGTCGTAATTATCCTCTGTCAAGCCCTTGCCGGAAGGGAGGCTACAACTGCCTGTGCACAAGTCTGGGTACAAGGGCACCCACGTCTTAGTACACTGACATACTTAGGCGTTATACATACTCTAGATGTTTCTTTGTATTTCGCCTTTTTTTGTTTTTCGTTCTGTGAGTGGACTTCTTATTGGTTGTGTGCATCTCAATTATGCAGAGGCCGGGTGTAACGCTTAAATCTTTTAAGTAATAAAGTGCCTCTTATTGAAAAAACGAAGTAGTGATCTAAACGCTCTTATATTTCTTTGCAGAAGGAGTACTTGTTTTTATCTTGTTTCTTTTGTGGCGATGTAATGTGACACTAGTTGGCCCTGCCATTTGAATAGATGGGATTATACATGTGTGCCACTTGTTTGAATAGATGAGATTGTACCTCCATAGTCGGTTCTTGATGTGAAATATCGATGAAGCGTCTCAACCCCCAGTGGGAGCACGCATGAGTATATATTGATTATATTCGAGAGTCCAATCTCGATAGGTTTACATGGCATTGGGTGTTGGAGAGATAACCGAGAGAGGGAGAGATTCCAGGGAGGTTACAAGTTAAACAGAAAGATAATCTATCCCTATATTGACTAAAAGTGACGTCCAAGGCAACTAAGGCCGACCCCCTGTGCTATACGTGGCCCCCTGTACTGTATGTTTCAACACCCTCCCTTAATCTAAACTCCTCCTCAAGTTTAGATTATGTTTAAACTCCTCAAATTTTTTTGTAGCCAAGGCTTTTGTAAATCCATCCGCAACTTGATCCTTGGAGTGTACAAACCGAATGTCTAGTTCCTTATTAGCAACTCGTTCTCTCACGAAGTGATAGTCTATCTCAATATGCTTAGTCCTTGCATGAAAGACAGGATTAGCAGCCAAGTATGTTGCACCAAGGTTATCACACCAAAGACAAGGAGTTTGGGTATTACGAAGACCAAGTTCCTTGAGAATGGATTTGACCCAAATAATTTCTGCTGTTGCATTTGCCAATGCCTTATATTCTGCCTCAATACTTGACCTTGACACTGTAGCCTGTTTCTTTGCACACCACGAGATCAAATTAGGACCAAAGAAAACTGCAAAACCTCCTGTTGACCTTCTGTCATCCAAACAACCTGCCCAGTCAGAATCAGTGAAAGCACTCACAAGATTGGATGAGGACCTGCCGAAGGTTAGTCCAACACTTAAAGTGTTTTTCACATATCTCAGTATGCGTTTTGCTACAGTCCAATGAGTAGTAGTGGGTGCATCAAGGAACTGACAAACCTTATTGACTGAAAAAGAGATGTCTGGTCTAGTAAGGGTCAAATACTGGAGTGCACCTACCAAGCTTCTGTATCTAGTGCCATCTTCTTGGCTCAAAGGTTCACCTTCAGTAAGAGAGAGCTTTTTTGAACTGGACAGTGGTGTTGATGAAGGTTTAAAGCCCTGTAATCCAACTCTTCTCAGAAGATCAGTTGCATATTTTTCTTGGGAAAGATGAAGATCACCTTCTTTGTTTTTCTTAACCTCAATACCAAGAAAGAAATGCAAATCTCCCAAATCCTTGAGAGCAAATTCTGAGTTCAAATCTGACAAAAGAGCTCTTACTACTTCATTTAAGGAACTTGTGACAATTATATCATCAACATAGATAAGCACAAAAATAGATGTATTTGACTTATTGTAGATGAACAGTGAGGTGTCAGACTTTGAGGGAAAAAAATCAAGTTGTTGCAATTTTGTACTTAAACGAGAGCACCATGCTCTACGGGCTTGTTTCAGTCCATAGAGAGATTTATCAAGCTTGCACACATGAGATGGTTTGTTCTTATCTTCATACCCAGGAGGTTGCTTCATATACACTTCCTCTTCCAGAACACCATGAAGGAATGCATTCTGCACATCTAGCTGCCTGAGACTCCATCCTCTGGACAAAGCAATGTACAGAACAAGACGAATAGTAGCGGCTTTAACAACTGGACTGAAAGTATCCTCATAGTCGATGCGATACCTTTGCTTGAAACCCTTAGCAACAAGCCTAGCTTTATAACGATCAATTGTACCATCAGACCTTCTTTTTATCCTGAATACCCACTTGCAATCAATCACATTTTTACCTCGTTGAGGAGGAACTAGGTGCCAAGTTCTGTTCTTGTGAAGAGCGTGAAACTCTTCATCCATAGCCTTCTTCCATGTGGGATCAGCAAGCGCATTATGAACTGTACGTGGCTCTCTTGTGGAAGCAGCTAATCCAAATTTAACCTTGTAATTTACCAGTTGAATAACACCTCATTGAAGACGTATTCGTGGCTTTGTGGCTACAGCAGGTTCAGCAGCATCCGCAGAAGAACCAGCCTGCTGCCGCTCTTGGACAGAAGAGCCGGGCGATCCCGAGGCTAGACTGCCCCCGATGCCCGCCGGATCTTCTACGGGCACACGAGTGGGTGAAGGCGAAGAAGGCACCACAGAAGATCCGGGCATGTCAGCCTCGGACCGCACATCATGGGGCGATGATGAGCGCGGGGCCTGCCTGGCATACACGCGGGGCACAGGCATGTACCGCCCTGTCGGCTAGTTCGCGGGCGCCGATTGGTGCGACTCGTCCGCGGAGACAGAGCCACGAGGAGCCGGCCGCGTGGCGGACACCGATTGGTGCGGCTCGTCCATGGGTGAGGGCGACGCGCTGCCACGACCCACCTGACGAGGCGGGGATCCTAGAGAGGATCCTGTCGGTGCTGCTGTAGTCAGGCGCCCCGATCCCAATGAAGATTGCACCGGATCGGACGTGAGCACGTTAGGGCGCCATGGTGTAGTATTTGCTGCACTGTTTTCACCTGTTCCTGTATTATTTTCATCCAAATTTTTTCTGTATTAACAAACTCAGGTAAACAGTTAGGAGGATTAGTCATAGTTGGATCAATACAATCATCATTGCCCACATAATCAACACTGGATAAATGAGAAGGAAGGAGAAGAATCTCTTTTCGAAGGAGAGCGCCGGCATTTGGATGTAGTTTTTCAAAGGGAAACTGAGTTTCATCAAAGAAGACATCGCGAGAAATATACACTCGACCAGTGGAAACATCGAGGCACTTAACACCCTTGTGTTGTGCACTATAGCCAAGAAAGACACATTGTTTGGAGTGAAACATAAGTTTGCGAGTGTTGTAGGGACGAAGGTTTGGCCAACATGCACAACCAAAAATGCGAAGAGTAGCATAATCAGGTGTGACATGGAGAAGACGTTCAGTGGGAGTTTCATGAGCAATAGTGCGATTAGGCCACATATTAATAAGATGAACGGCAGTAAGAAAAGCCTCATCCCAAAATTTCAAAGGCATGGAGGCCGCAGCCAAGAGAGCTAGGCCTACTTCGACAATGTGTCTATGTTTCCGTTCTGCAGAACCATTTTGTTGATGAGCGTGGGGACAAGAAACATGATGAGAAATACCTATCTTTTGAAAAAAAGAATTCAGCTTCTCATATTGCCCACCCCAATCAGATTGCATGGAAAGAATTTTGCTATCAAATTGACGTTCAACAAGAGCTTGAAAATTATGAAAGACTTGAAACACATCTGAATGTTTTTAAGGAGATAGATCCAAGTGTACTTGCTATAATCATCAACAAAACTCACATAATAAGCATGTCTACCAACAGAAGTGGGTGCTGGACCCCATACATCAGAAAAAATGAGTTGCAAAGGCTTGGTAGATACACTAGTGGAAACAGGGTAAGGTAATTGATGACTTTTTGCTCTTTGACATGAATCACAAATATTTTCTGAGTTTCTCTCACCAACAACTGGGAGTTTATTTATACTAAGAATTTGATGAACAGTAGCAAAAGATGGATGACCTAAGCGACTGTGCCACCTTTCAGCTGAAAGCTTGATGGCACCATAGACTTGTTTGTTAAACTTGCAGTATTGAGGAAGCAACACATATAGCCCTTGAACACAGACATCCCTATCGAGAATTTTCTTCGTGGCCTGGTCCTTGATCAAAAAGAAATAGGGGTGAAACTCGAGAAAGACATTATTATCAATAGCAATGCGATGAACTGAAAGAAGAGTTTTGGAAGCATCAGGAACATGCAATATTTCTTTTAAGACAAGATCTTTATGTGGGGTTTTGATAATTGATTGACCAATACGATGAATCTCCATACCTGCACCATTAGCTGGGGTGTAGATTTGATCGTGGCCACGATATTTGTCATGCATGGTCAGCTTCTCTAACTCTCCAGTGATATGATTTGTCGCACCCGTGTCCATGTACCAGTTGGTATCGACACCATATGATCCATCTGCTGCAGCTGCAACTTTCTTTTTCTGGGAATTGTCATCAGTGTAGCGCCAATCACAATCCTTAGCAATATGATTTGTTTTCTTACATATTTGACACTTCCCATCATAGCCCTCATAACCTTGGAAGTTGCGCCCCCTATTGTTGTTGTTGGGGGGGCGCCGGTTGTTGTTGTCACCGCCAGAATTGCTAGGGTGATAGCCGCCGCAACCACCCTGGTAGCCGCTGCCCTGATAGCCGCCACCACCACCATGATAGCCGTCGCCACCATGGTTCTGGTGATATCCGTTGATACGTCTCCAACGTATCTATAATTTTTTATTGTTCCATGCTGTTATATTATCAATCTTGGATGTTTTTATATACATTTACAGCAATTATATATCATTTTTGGAGACTAACCTATTAACTTAGTGCCCAGTGCCAGTTGCTGTTTTCTGTCCTGTTTTTGTTTTACAGAATATCAATACCAAACGAAGTCCAAATGCCACGAAACTTTTTGGAGATTTTTTTCTGGACAATACCAACACTAGAAACTTCGGGAGGAGGCCAGAAGCCCCAGGGGAGTGCCCACGAGGCACCAGGGAGCGCCTGGGGGGACAGGCCCACCCTGGTACCTCGTGGGGCCCACAGAGCTCCGTTTGACCTAATTCCTCCACTATAAATTCCAGAAAAATCAGAAACCCTCAGGGGAGTCCATGAAATACTTTTTCCGCTGCCGCAAGCTTCTGTTCTCGAGAGATCCCATATGGGGTCCTTCTCCAGTAATCTGCCGAAGGGGGAATCGATCACGGAGGGGCTCTACATCAACCTTGCTGCCCTTCCGATGATGCGTGAGTAGTTTACCACAGACCTTTGGGTCCATAGTTAGTAGCTAGATGGCTTCTTCTCTCTTTTTGATCTTCAATACAATGTTCTCCTCGATGTTCTTGGAGTTCTATCCGATGTAATCACTTTTTGCGGTGTGTTTGTTGGGATCCGATGAATTGTGAGTTTATGATCAGATTATCCATGAATATTATTTGAGTCTTCTCTGATCTCTTTTATGCATGATTATTATAGCTTCGTATTTCTTCTCCGATCTATTGATTTGGTTTGGCCAACTAGATTGATTTATCTTGCCATGGGAAGAGGTGCTTTGTAATGGGTTCGATCTTGCGGTGCTCAATCCCAATGACAGAAAGGGACATGACACGTATGTATCATTGCTATTAAGGGTAAAAAGATGGGGTTTATTCATGCGTGAGTTTATCTTGTCTACATCATGTCATCGTTCTTAAGGCGTTACTCCGTTCTTTATGGACTTAATACACTAGATGCATGCTGGATAGCGGTCGATGTGTGGAGTAATAGTAGTAGATGCAAGCAGGAGTCGGTCTACTTGTCTCGGACTTGATGCCTATATATATGATCATTGCCTTGGATATCATCATGATTATTTGCTTTTCTATCAATTGCCCAACAGTAATTTGTCTACCCACCGTATGCTATTTTCTTGAGAGAAGCCTCTAGTGAAAACTATGGCCCCCGGGTCTATCTAAATCATATACTAAAACCCTAAAAATACCTGCTGCAATTTTATCTTATTTATTTTATTTTGTATTTTTGTTTCAATCTATCTATCTATCACATACAATTTAATCTTGCAACTTACCGCCGAGGGATTGACAACCCCTTGATTGCGTTGGGTGCAAGGATTTGTTGTTTGTGTGCAGGTGCTGCTAACGAGGTGTTGTGTGATTCTCCTACTGGATTGATAACCTTGGTTTCATAACTGAGGGGAATATTTACTCTACTGTGCTGCATCATCCCTTCCTCTTCGGGGAAATACCAACGCAAGCTACAAGTAGCAGGAAGAATTTCTGGCGCCGTTGCCGGGGAGACATCATCAACATCTATCAAGTACCTTCGCATAAACTCTCATCTCCTTGCATTTATTTTATTTTCCTTTGCCTCTCATTTTCATCTCCCCCACTTCTAAAAAGTTTTTACAAAAATACAAAAATATTTTCCGTTTGCCTTTTTCTTGTTTGCCTCTTTGATTTGCTCATGTTGTCATCATGACTAGCGTAACTATCCCTCCTTTGTCACCGGATTTTGAAGTGCTTTACTTCAAACAAAAACAAGGAGAAAATCTTAAAGATGCTTGGTATAGGTTAATGGAATCCTACCGTGTTTGCTCTATAAAAGGGGATTTAAAAATTTTGCTTCGCAATTTCTATATAGGTTTAACCATGCATCATAGACAACTTTTGGATTTTGCCGCAAAGGGGAATTTTATTGAGAGTGAGGCCAATACTGCCTATGAAATAATAGAAGGTATATTGGGAATTCCACCACCACAAAAGGGTTTTGCTTTTACTCAAGAGGGAGCTCAAATATTAGACAAATTGGGTGATATGCAGAAAAATTTGGTTGAGTTGCAAAAGTCTAACGAGCCTCTTAAAAATATTAATGGAAATCTCAATCGCACAAACACTTTGATTTCTTTATGGAATAAGCGATTGGATATTTTGGACCTTAAAATTGCCTCTTTTTCTGAGAATAATGGGAAGCGTAAAGAACCTCCCGGGTTTGTGAAAACTCCTATAAAGATTACTAAAACCAAAGATGACAATACTTGAAATTATGCATTATGCCTAAGTAGGGGCATAAAACAATAGCGCTTGTTGGGAGGCAACCCAATGAATAAAATAATTTTTTATTATTTGCTTCTGTTATGGTGTGTTTTAACTTTTATGCTACTGTTATGATTGAGTTTTTTATGTTTTAGTTAGTGTTTGTGCCAAGTAAAACCTTTGGGATGATTTGGAAGATAGTATAATTGATGCTGTTTGGAAAACAGAAAGTTTTGCGTCCAGTGCTGGAATTTTGTTTCTGTACTGGAGTGTCAGAAAAATCTGAAATTTTTACAAAGTATTGGTATATGAATTTCCCACGTTTTATTATTTTTTCAGAATTTTTGGAGTTACACAAGTATGGCTTTTAAATAGATTGCTACAGTCTGTTCTGTTTTTGACAGATTCTGTTTTTGATGTGTTGCTTGCTTGTTTTGATGAAACTATGGATTGTATCGGGGGGTATAAGCCATGGGGAAGTTCAAATACAATAGGTATAATGCAAAAATAAAATATGAATGGGTTTGCAACAGTACTTAAAGTGGTGATTTATTTTGTTGTACTAACGGATCTCACGAAGGTTTTGTTGAATTTTGTGTGATTGAAGTTTTCAAGTTCTGGTGAGATCACGATGGATGAAGGAATAAGGAGTAGAAAGAGCCTAAGCTTGGGGATGCCCGAGGCACCCCAAGGTAATATTCAAGGAAGACTCAAGCGTCTAAGCTTGGGGATGCCCCGGAAGGCATCCCCTCTTTCTTCTACCAACCATCGGTAATTTTACTTGGACCTATATTTTTATTCGTCACATGATATGAGTTTTGCTTGGAGCGTCGTGTATTATATGAGTCTTTGCTTTGTTTTCTTTTTAGTTTGTCACAATCATCTTTGCTGAACACACCTATTTTGAGAGAGCCACACGTTCATCATAATTTGTTAGAATACTCTATGTGCTTCACTTAAATTTTTTAAGCTAGGCAGTTGCTCTAGTGCTTCACTTAAATATTTTTGAGCACGGTGGTGGCTATGTTTTGAAGAAATAAACTCTCATGCTTCACTTATATTATTTTGAGAGTTGACAAGATTAAAATTTTGAAGAAATAAACTCTCATGCTTCAGTTATATTATTTTGAGAGTTAATAAGATTGAAATTTTGAAGAAATATTTGCACTCTCATGCTTCACTTATATCTTTTTGAGAGTTGATGAAAGTAACGGTAATTTGCACAAGATATGAATTTGGTCCCAAAGTGATGAATATTCAAGAGGGATATAATAAAAAAATTCATATAGATCATTGGATATGATAAGTGTGATTCCTTGCAATAGTTTTGCGATATGGAAATGATAATATGTGAGCTATGTTAGTTAGTAATTGTGATTTAGTAAGAATATTAGTGTTAAGGTTTGTGATTCCCTATGCATGCACGTTAAGTCAATAGTTATGGAAAGAAATTATATCCTACTTATGGTGCATTATTCGGTGTTAGTTATGTTCAATGCATGTTTATGACCGTCTTCGTTTTTTGGTTGGTTGCTTCCCAATCTCTTGCTAGCCTTCATTTGTACTAAGCGGAAATACTGCTTGTGCATCCAAAATCCTTAAACCCAAGTTGTGCCAAATGAGTCCACTATATCTACTTATATGCGGTATTTCAATGCCGTTCCAAGTAAATTTGCGTGTGCCAACTCTAATTTTCAAAATAATTTTTCTGTTTTGTGTGCCCGTACCGCTCATGAAGCGGCAGGGGGTGGCCAATATTTTCCATGCTAGGTGTGTTATTCTCACGATGAGTGGTTATTCACTTGTCATTGCATGAGAGAGTGGCTGGTAATAGGGATGCCCAGTATCACAATGAAATCAAAAATTAATAACAACAAAATTCCTTGGAAAGTGATGGTATAGAGGGCACCCATGGATACGGCTAGCCATGGATTGTGAAAGAATGGTGGAAAGGAAATAAACTTTACTTTCTGTTTGGGAACCGCCTATGATGTGTCTAGCATGGAAAATATTGGGAATTCTCGGTCGTTTTCGTTGACAGGAAAAGCATGCCTCTCAAAATATTTTTTATCTCTCTAATTTAAGCTTTGAGCTCTGGCACATTTGACAAATCTCTGCTTCCCTCTGCAAAGGGCCTATCTATTTACTTTTATGCAATTTTTATTTTCTTGAATCTCCATCTTCTCTTATAAAGCACCAACTAGAGAGCACTATTGTCATACTTATGCATTGTGTGTAGCTAATATTTGAGTGTGTTTCATGAATGGATCAATGATTGAGCATAATGGGCTAGGGATAACTTTCTTTAGCGTTGATATTTTGAAAGACATGGTTGCTTGTTAATATGCTTGAGTATTTATGTCTTCATGTCAAACTATGGACTATTGCTTTGAATCATTCAAGTCCAATGTCTATGCTACAAAAGAAAAGAATATATGATGAATATGAAAGGCAGCATTCCACATCAAAAATTCTGTTTTTATCATTTACCTACTCGAGGACGAGCAGGAATTAAGCTTGGGGATGCTGATACGTCTCCAACGTATCTATAATTTTTTATTGTTCCATGTTGTTATATTATCAATCTTGGATGTTTTTATATACATTTACAGCAATTATATATCATTTTTGGAGACTAACCTATTAACTTAGTGCCCAGTGCTAGTTGTTGTTTTCTATCCTGTTTTTGTTTTACAGAATATCAATACCAAACGAAGTCCAAATGCCACGAAACTTTTTTGAGATTTTTTTCTGGACAATACCAACACTAGAAGCTTCGGCAGGAGGCCAGAAGCCCCAGGGGGTGCCCACGAGGAACCAGGGCGTGCCTGGGGGGCAGGCGCACCCTGGTACCTCGTGGGGCCCACAGAGCTCCGTTTGACCTAATTCATCCACTATAAATTCCAGAAAAATCAGAAACCCTCAGGGGAGTCCACGGAATAATTTTTCCGCTGCCGCAAGCTTCTGTTCTCGAGAGATCCCATCTGGGGTCCTTCTCTGGTAATCTGCCGGAGGGGGAATCGATCACAAAGGGGCTTTACATGTGACGCCCCTGCTCGACCGTGCACTAATCATACACGCAAACGTGCACGCTCGAGATCAGAGACTCACGGGAGGATATCACAACACAACTCTAAAATCAAACTAAAGCATAAACCTTCAAATTACAAACCAGGGGTCACGAGGACCCGAATACATGAGTCATACACACAAATAATATCTGGGTACAGACATAGTTAGTCAAATTTGCCTTAAGAAGGCTAGCACAAATAGGGACACTGATCGAAAGGCGAAGGCCTCCTGCCTAGGGCCTCCAAACTAGTCCTGGTCGGCTGGCTCAACCCAGTAGTATGTGCCTCCGGGGCTCTCCTGGTAGTAGTCTTCTGCGGTGGTGTCCGGCTCCGGGACTCCATCGTCTGATCGCAACAACCGGGTATGGGAAAAATATAGCAAAGCAACCGTGAGTACTCATCCAAAGTACTCGCAAGACTGACATCAGAACTATACTAATTATAGCAAAGCAACCGTGAGTACTCATCGAAGACTAGCATCTTGAAGCAATCTTGCAGCATCAGAAGAGAGTGGAGCAAGATAATATATAATCAATCATATTGTAGTAATGCCCTAGGATCCTTCCTCGACAACCCTGTGAGAAAGTGATCCCGAGAGCAGTAGTAATAGTTTAATATTGTAACAATATACATTTGTAGTTGTAGCAGATCAGGATACAATTCTGAGCGTCCTGTTACCGTGGACACAGCTATTCGAATAGATAACTTCCCTGCAGGAGTGCACTACTGTTACCCAACACGCTCGATCACATCTGGCCAGACACACTTGCTGGGTAATGCCCGGCCTCGGGAGATCGACATGACGCAGTCCTACCTAGGCTCAGCAGAGAGGTCAGCACGCCGGTCTAAATCCTAAGCACGAAGGGGTCTCGGGCCATCGACCTTCGCACTCCTGCACGTTGCGAGACTGGCCGGGGCCCAAGTGCAACACTGTATACACAGTGACGTAACCAGCTCACCCCAACAATCAGCCCGCATCTCTGAGCTGTGACGTTTGAAGAACTTTCGGCTGATACATACGACGTAGAGGGCCCCATTAAACCATTATCCCACGTGGTGGTAGTGCGTATAAGGCCAGCGGCCTACTCAGATCAAATACCCAAATCCGTTAGACATATTTAGTAACTCGCAGAGATGAACAGGGTTCCTATCGGTCCGACTTGGTAACACATGTCGCGCGGGTGCTCTTGGAGCCGACCCGTCTTTAATGTTATTCTCTCGCGGGCACCCTTGGGGCCAGCCCAACTTTAACAGTTTAAAGTATTGTGATAAGTAAACATTTCTGTGATCATCACCCGGAATGATCACGGCCCGGTAACAAGCATGGCATACGGACAAGGGTGACGGGCCACAGATGAAACAATAGCATAGCTAACTAAGCATCATGGGACAACAGGTAGGTATCAATAGTGGGCGACGAAAACAGGCTATGCATCAGAATAGGAGCTATCGGAATAACAACAGAAGCAATTCTAATGCAAGCATAAGGGAGAAAGAGGGGGCAATATCTAGATGATCAAGGGGGTTTTGCTTGCCTGGAAGCTCTACTGAGAGGGGCTGGTCGTCTGAAGGCTGCTCGTCTGGGGCGTAGACGTACTCAGCTGCGTCAGCGGCGGTCTCGGCGTCTATCGGGAGAGAAGGAGGGGGAAGAAACAATAAATTCACGACAACAATGCAACAGCGATGCATGACATGTCTAAATGAAATGCAAAGGTGATATATTGCCTATCTAATGGTATTAGATGACATAGGAATTTATCTGGATTTATTTTATCGAGGTTATACACTATTCATCTATCGAATACGGGCAAAAAGTCCCATGTTCATCTAGATAGGAGTGATGGTCAAGCATTTTTTACCACATATTCAGATTCTTCATATTTTTCTGATCATTTTTCATATATAAATTATTTTCATCCGAGCTACGGTTTATTTTATATGATTTTTCGAAGTTTTAATCATTTTCTGGAATTTCTGGAATTATTTAAATCGAATTATCCAAAACAGTGAATGATGATGTCAGCATAACGTCACAGTGACGTCAGCAGTCAAACCCGGCTGAGCCAGGTCAAACCTGACAGGTGGGGCCCATCTGTCATGGACTTGACTCACTAAACAGTAGGTTAAACTAACTAATTTAACTAACTAGCCAGTGTGACCCACTGTCAGTGACTGATTAAGTTAACTAATTAACTAACAGATTAATTAACGATTTAATTAACATTTTATTTATTTTAAAAACGTTTTAATTTAGGCGGGGCCCGCATGTCAGTGACACGGGGCCGCCACGTCAGCGCGTTGACCACAGTCAACGTGGTCAACGGGGCCCAGGGACCCACTGGTCAGTGACTCTGGGTGGGCCCCAGGCCAGCCACGTTGGCGGCCACCGGCGTTTAGCCGCTGGCTACGCGCAAATGCGGCGGCGTCCTCGGGAGCTCGCCGGAATTCGGCTACGCGCGGCCGTTTGGCGCGCGGCTTGGCCCAAACGAACGAGCGGCGAGCGGCGCGTCTAGTTGTGGTGGCGGCGTCGCCGGAGTTGGCTCGAAACGTCGCCGGCGACGAGGTCTGTGGCGGCGCATTTCGGGCGAGCTTGGATCCGGCGTATTCGGGAACGGCGAGGCGCATGGGCAAGCGCGTCGAGGTCCTACGGCTGCGCAGAGCTCGACTACGAGCTCAAACGGGCTTGACGGCGACTACAGTGACGGCGATGAGCTGCGCGGCGGAGCAACGTTCGGGTGGCAATGGCAGCGGCTGCAACGGGGACGGATCCGTGCAGGAAAGCGAGGGGAAACGAGCGCGGGCTCACCGGGAACCTGCAGGTGATCAAAGCGTGCGCGGGGAAGGTTCGACGGCGAGGCGACGGCGGCCGAAGGTTGAAGACGAGCTTGTTCCGGTCGAATGAGAGGCGCTTAGCTCGATCCTGTGGTCGGAGAAGAAGCAGAAGAGGCAGGCGGAGCGGACGGGCTCGGTCTCAGGCGTTGGGGAGGCCTGTGGCCACGCTGGCGAGCTCGGCCATGTCGACGGCGTCGTGCGTTTGCGGGGCAGGAAGAAGACGAGCGAGGGAGTGGGAGAAAAGTTCTGGGGAGGGCGGCTAGGGTTGCCGCGGTGGCCATCTTATCCTCCCCGACCTCCTGTAGCGACGCGGTCGGCAAGCGGGCGCGGCTGCGACGGCGACCGGCGACGGGCGCGGGCGCGCGCGGGCGACCGAGGATGAGCAGTAGGAAGGAGAGGGCGAGGTGGGCTGGGCCTGGCGCTGTAGCCCGTAGGCTTTAGTGCACAGTAGGTTTTAGCCCTTTTTGCTTTTTCTTTTTCTGTTTTGATTTTTCCTTTTCTGTTTGTATTTTCTTTTTGCTCCAAAAGACTTTTGTAAAATGCGAGACTTGGCTCAATAAATAATAGGCAATATTTACCACTGCCATAAAAAGGTTTGGAGTTAATTGATTTCATTTGAATTTTTATTAAATGAATTGGCAATTTAAATTGCTGTTTGGTTCTGTTTTGATGATGTTATGGTCATCTAGGTAATTTAGGTGATGTTGTTTTTCTTAACATAATTGGTTATGGATTATTTGCTATTTAATGAACATTTTTGTTTCCAAATTGGAACAACTTTTATTTTCACTTTATATTTGAATTTCAATTTGATTTGGAATTTGAAATGAGATATGATGCAAATGATGATCAAGCACTGTTAAGCATGGTGACTTGGCATTATTCAAAAGGTGATCACTGTTGCTAATACATGGGGTGTTACAATTCTCCTCCTCTAAAAGAAATTCTCGTCCCGAGAATTAAGAGGTAGGCTGAAAGAGAGTGGGGTATTCTTCTCGAAGACGACCTTCGCGTTCCCAAGTGGCTTCATCTTCAGAATGGTTCTACCACTGTACTTTAAGGAACTTGATTGCCTTCTGACGGGTTCGATGTTCAGCTTGATCAAGAATGCGGATTGGATACTCTTGATAAGAAAGATCCCCTCGCAGCTCAAGCACTTCATGATCCACTGCTCGGATAGGATCCTTGAAGCAGCGATGGAGTTGCGACACATGGAAGACATCATGAACTTGAGAAAGGTTTGGCGGCAATTCCAATTGATATGCCACTTCTCCTCGTCGGGCAAGGATACGGAATGGGCCAATGTAGCGAGGAGCTAACTTGCCCTTGATCCCAAAACGGTGAGAGCCCTTCATCGGAGTGACGCGGAGGTAAGCTTGTTCGCCAGGTTGATAGACCATTACCTGGTGTTTTCGATCATAGTTGCTCTTCTGACGAGACTGAGCAGCTTTCAAATGATCACGGACAATGCGGACTTGTTCTTCAGCTTGTTGAATAATGTCTGGGCCAACGAGTGACCGTTCCCCAGTTTCTGACCAATTCAAAGGGGTTCGGCACTTACGTCCATAAAGAACTTCAAAGGGTGCCATCTTCAAACTAGCCTGATAGCTATTGTTGTATGAGAATTCAGCATACGGGAGAGATTCCTCCCATTTCTTACCGAATGAGACGACACAGGCTGGAAGCATATCTTCAAGCACTTGATTGACTCGTTCAACTTGTCCCTGGCACTGGGGGTGGAAAGCGGTGCTGAAGGACAGATGAGTTCCCATAGCTTCTTGGAAATTGTTCCAAAATCTTGAGGTAAAGAGGCTGCCACGGTCTGAACTGATCTCCAACGGAACACCGTGGAGTGACACAATTCTGGAAACATACAAGTCTGCTAACTGACTAGCAGTGATTGTCTCCTTGACTGGCAGAAAGTGAGCAACCTTTGAGAATCGGTCAATGATGACAAAGATAGCATCGTGACCCTTCCGCGATCTGGGAAATCCAGTAATGAAATCCATTTCGACTTTGTCCCATTTCCATTCAGGAATAGCAAGTGGTTGCAGAGTTCCAGCAGGCCTTTGATGTTCTGCTTTGATGCGACGGCAAACGTCACACTCAGCAACATAATGAGCAATGTCTCGCTTCATATCAGGCCACCAGTACCGTTGACGAATGTCTTGGTACATCTTGGTGCTACCGGGGTGAATTGACAAAGGTGTATCATGTACTTCTTTCATAACATCCGTACGAGAGTCCAGATTATGCTTTCTGGGGACCACTAGGCGTCCTTTGAAGAACAAGACACCATTATCATCAACATGGAAGAACGAAGAATTTCCCTTAGAGAGGTATTTCTTAATCTTCTCGGCTTCAGAGTCATGTTTCTGCCTCGTCTTGATGTTGCACTCGAGGTCCGGTTCAACAACCAGGGTACTGAGATAACCCTGAGGAACAATGTGAAGGTTCAACTTGCGAAGTTCTTCATAAAGGAGGGGTTGTGCTTGCTGAACCGTGAGGTTGTTGCAATAAGACTTGCGACTCAAAGCATTGGCCATTACATTAGCCTTGCCAGGGGTATAAGAGATATCCATGTCATAATCAACTATTGTCTTGAGCCACCTTTGTTGACGGAGGTTCAAATCTGGTTGAGTATATAGATACTTCAGACTTTGGTGGTCCGTGTATATCTCGCAACGATTACCAAGAAGGTAATGTCGCCACAGCTTCAGAGCATAGAAAACTGCTGCTAACTCAAGATCATGTGTTGGATACTTATCTTCGTGAGGACGCAACTGACGAGAGCCATAAGCAATCACTTTACGCTCTTGCATTAGGACACAGCCTAATCCTTGACGGGATGCGTCGCAATATATCACAAAGTCCTTGCGGGAATCCGGGGGAGTTAGCACTGGGGCAGATGTCAACTTATCTTTAAGTATTTGAAAACTTTCTTGGCATTTTTCCGTCCACTTAAACTTCTTGCCTTTGTGAAGCAAATCAGTCAGTGGCTTAGCAATCTTGGAGAAGTTCTCGACGAAACGGCGGCAATAGCTGGCGAGACCGAGAAAACTTCTGACTTGCTTAACAGTCTGCGGAGGAGTCTAGTCAAGAATAACCTGAACTCGTTCTGGATTAACAGCAATGCCATCTTTGGAAATCACATGACCAAGATAGGTCACCTCAGATAACCAGAATTCACACTTGGAAAATTTGGCATACAGTTGATGTTCTCGAAGTTTCTCCAATACAAGCCGAAGATGTTCGGCGTGCTCTTCTTCATTCTTGGAAAATATAAGGATATCATCCAAATAAACCACGGCGAATTTGTCGAGGTAGTCTATGAAGATATAGTTCATCAATCGAGAGAAGGTTGCTGGAGCATTAGTTAAACCGAAGGACATGACGGTATACTCATATGATCCATAACGAGTAACGAAGACGGTCTTCGGAATATCCTCTTTACGAACTCGGATCTGATGGTAACCCAACCTTAAGTCGAGTTTAGAGAACACAGAGGATCCAGCAAGCTGATCATAAAGATCGTTGATCCGGGGAAGTGGATATTTGTTCTGGATTGTTGCTTGGTTAATAGGCCGATAGTCCTGGACCAATCGGTTCGTTCCATCCTTCTTCTTAACAAAGAGAGAAGGTGCTCCCCAAGCAGAAGAACTGGGGCGGATGAAACCTTTCTTAAGTGACTTGTCAATTTCCTCCTTAATTTCAAGGAGTTCATGCGGCGGCATCTTGTATAGGCGCTTGGCAATAGGAGTGGTGCCTGGTTTCAAGTCGATGACGAATTCAACGGCTCTAACAGGGGGTATTCCTGGAAGTTCTTCTGGAAAGACGTCCGGGAAATCACGAACGACTGGAACGTTTTCAATTCCCTCAAGAGGTGAAGCATTTAAAGCATTCAGAGCATATATCTGAGCTTTAGCATTCCGGGTAATTCGGGCGGTGTAGTTCACTATCTCGTCGGAGGGGTGAAGGAGTTGGACGACTTTGGTGGCACAATTGATCGAAGCAATGTGAGCTTTCAACCAATCCATTCCCAGTATGAGGTCTATGGTGGAAGACTTCAGAACGTTGGGGGAGGCAAGGAACTCTAATCCTTCAATTTCGACGGTGACGTTAGGTGCGATCATGTCAGCATGACAATGGCCACCGGGAGTTTTAACGACTAGTGGAGTATGCATCTTTTCATATTGTATGCCATGCATGAATGCAAATGCTCCAGAGACGAATGAATGTGATGCTCCTGAATCAAATAAAACAGAAGCGGGTACTGAGTTAACGAGAAGGGCACCCATCACAGTTTCAGGTTGATCCTGAACTTGTTCAATATCGACGTGGTAAGCCTGTCCACGACCATAAGCAACAGGCCCAGTATGATAGTTGCAGGTCTGGTTGTTGCCACGGCCATTGCCATGGCCAGTGGGAGGAAGCGCCAACTGAGTCTGATTCAGGCGGCAGTCCTTGGCAAGGTGACCTGGGCGGGGACACTTGAAACACAGACCATCTTCAAGACGAAGAGGAGCACCACGTGGTGGAGCAGCTTGAGCTCTCGGCTGCCTCGGTGGTGGAGGAGGCAGACGAGGTGCAGCATAGGAAGGCCTTAGCGCAGGGGCAGTTGGACGATACATGTTGTTGGGAATCCAGATCTTATGCCTTTGTCCTGAGCTCGAAGATGAGCCAATGTCACGATTGCGCTTGATTGATTCCCTATGTTCCATCTGAGCGGTCTCAACCTGGATAGCCTTATTCACCAGGGTGGCGAAGTCGGCGAAATCATGAACAGCGAGTGCAAGCTTGAGGTCTGGGTGGAGTCCATCGCGGAATTTCTCCTGTCTGCGAGCATCTGTGTCAATGTCTTCTTCTGCATAGCGGGACAGGTTAAGGAACTCCCGCTGATAAGCTTCGACAGTCTTACTGCCCTGAGTGAGGTTGCGAAACTCCCTTTTTTCCGGTCCATTATTCCCTGAGGAATGTAGCGGGTGCGGAAAGCAGTCTGAAACTCGATCCACGTAATGACTGTCCCAATAGGTAGTGAACTCCTGTGGGTGTGCCACCATAGAGCAGCGGCACCCTTCAAGAAGTAGGACGCGAAGGTGACAAAGTTGGCGGGGGCGACATTTGCAGACTCCATCTCGTAGGTGATGTCACGAAGCCAGTCATCAGCATCCAGTGGCTGTTCGGAGTTGCGGAACACAGTAGGGCTGAGACGCACAAACTCCTGCAGAGTTATTGCAGCAGGGTGCTGATTCTGACCATTCTAGTTCTGGTGAGGGAACTGAGCCAAGATCCCAACCATGAACTGGCGGTTCAACTCAAATTGCTGCATTATAGCTGCCATATAGTCTGGCGGTGGTGGCCCTTCGGGAGCACGACCACGACCACGACCACCTGGTCTAACCATCCTGCTAAAGATTTAACAGGGGGTAGTTTACTAAAAACAACTGCAAGTGTCTTAGAGACAAGCATGATGTAATACGACAATGAATAAGTAGTGCAATAGATACATAACAGTAGTCAATTAAGACATACAGATCCATACACAAAGTTGATTACACGCGAACATCATAAGTTTGGAAATTAAACAGCTAGACATGCTAGGCGGCGCGCAGGCACGCGGTGAGGAATACACAACGAGACATAGCAAAGGCTAGATCAACGTCGGGGAAAACCACTGAAACCAGGAAACTGCAAGTGCAGACGATGAGTGTCCATGGCAGGAAGGTCCTGCGCTCCGTGAGCACTCTGATGCAGAACCCGATCTCGAACTGGAAGAAGAGGTCCATGTGCGGGTGTGTGACCTCCAACAGTAGGCCAATCAATACCTGAAGGCATCTGAGTCCTGCGCGGGTAGAGGATGTACTCTGGATGTATCCCTGCACGAACAGCTGGCAGCAACTGTGTCATAGCATCGTAGAGACGTGCTCCAGTGGCAAACAACTCGACGGCAAGAGCCCGGGCAGTGCGATCCAGAGCCTGAGTGCACTGAATCAAAACCTGCGGGTCATATCGACGTCGCTCGTAAGGGGCACAGACAGCTGTGAAGTATCCAGTAGCATCTCCAGCAGGGGCATACGGAATGTATCGGAACTCGGAGTCATCCAAGCGACTATGCTCGCCACGAAGACGTGTGACAGCAGAATGGGCAGCGTCATGGACTACCATATCAATCGCCACGCCGACACCGTGAAAGGTGTGCAACTCAGTGACCGAGTTGTTCCGCTGATCAAAGATACGAACATCGGCATGGTACTACTCCTGGTTGAACTCGCGATATTCCCCGTAAACCATGTACTCAGGGTACCAGCGGTAGCCCAGTCTGGTCAGGAGGGCGATCAGGATAGCTGGAAAACCAGTCGCATCACGAGCCCAAGTGCGAAGTACAAGCTGCGTCGCAGGACGCGGCGGAAACAAGCGGTCCATCTGAAACAGAGGAAATTCAAGATTGTCAAATGACAGTGAGTAAATTCTTGCATCGTGCATTCAAGGAAGTAACTTACAGATAATCAAAGGTCCGGATGGGCGTAATCACGAGAACCTAGGGTCAGAGTTAGCAAATTTTTAACCCGAATAGAAGAGAGAGTAGAATCCCAGAGTATGGAAGAGGAATACAAGATCCTAATACCACCCATTGGCGACGTGGGCTCGTAAGCCACACAGCCATGTTAGTAAAATATAGTTTTTCAAAGACTAGATTCAACTTCGACCAAGGAATTGGAAGGGGGCTTCCTACATGCAGTCGGCTCTGATACCAACTTGTGACGCCCCTGCTCGACCGTGCACTAATCATACACGCAAACATGCACGCTCGAGATCAGAGACTCACGGGAGGATATCACAACACAACTCTAAAATCAAACTAAAGCATAAATCTTCAAATTACAAACTAGGGGTCACGAGGACCCGAGTACATGAGTCATACACACAAATAATATCTGGGTACAGACATAGTTAGTCAAATTTGCCTTAAGAAGGTTAGCACAAACAGCGACACTGATCAAAAAGGCGAAGGCCTCCTGCCTAGGGCCTTCGAACTACTCCTGGTCGGCTGGCTCAACCCAGTAGTACGTGCCTCCAGGGCTCTCCTAGTAGTAGTCTCCTGCGGTGGTGTCTGGCTCCGGGACTCCATCGTCTGATCGCAGCAACCGGGTATGGGAAAAATATAGCAAAGCAACCGTGAGTACTCATCCAAAGTACTCGCAAAACTAACATCGGAACTATACTAATTATGCATCGGTATCAAAGGAATGGGGCTATATCTTTGGACTAAATTGCAGAATGCCGGAACAGAGGGGGAGAGGCCTAGCCTATCGAAGACTAGCATCTTGAAGCAATCTTGCAGCATCAGAAGAGAGTGGAGCAAGATAATATATAATCAATCATATTGTAGTAATGCCCTGGGATCCTTCCTCGACTACCCTGTGAGAAAGTGATCCCGAGAGCAGTAGTAATAGTTTAATATTGTCTCAGTATCCATTTGTTGTTGTAGCAGATCAGGATACAACTCCGAGCGTCCTGTTACCGTGGACACGGCTATTCGAATAGATAACTTCCCTACAGGGCTGCACTACTGTTACCCAACACACTCGATCACATCTGGCCGGACACACTTGCTGGGTAATGCCCGGCCTCGGGAGATCGACACGACGCAGTCCTACCTAGGCTCAGCAGAGAGGTCAGCAGGCCGGTCTAAATCCTAAGCACGAAGGGGTCTTGGGCCATCGCCCTTCGCACTCCTGCACATTGCGAGACTGGCCGGGGCCCAAGCGCGACACTGTATACACAATGACGTAACCATCTCACCCCAACAATTAGCCCGCATCTCTGAGTTGTGACGTCTGAAGAACTTTCGGCTAATACATACGACGTAGAGGGCCCCATTAAACCATTATCCCACGTGGTGGTAGTGCGTATAAGGCCAGCGGCCTACTCAGATCAAATACCCAAATCCGTTAGACATATTTAGTAACTCGCAGAGATGAACAGGGTTCCTATCGGTCCGACTTGGTAACACATGTCGCGCGGGTGCTCTTGGAGCCGACCCGTCTTTAATGTTATTCTCTCGCGGGCACCCTTGGGGCCAGCCCAACTTTAACAGTTTAAAGTATTGCGATAAGTAAACATTTCTGTGATCATCACCCGGAATGATCATGGCCCGGTAACAAGCATGGCATACGGACAAGGGTGATGGGCCATAGATGAAACAATAGCATAGCTAACTAAGCATCATGGGACAATAGGTAGGTATCAATAGTGGGCGATGAAAACAGGCTATGCATCAGAATAGGAGCTATCGGAATAACAACAGAAGCAATTCTAATCCAAGCATACGGAAGAAAGAGGGGGCGATATCTGGATGATCAAGGGGGTTTTGCTTGCCTGGAAGCTCTGCTGAGAGGGGCTGGTCGTCTGAAGGCTGCTCGTCTGGGGCGTAGACGTACTCAGCTGCGTCAGCGGCGGTCTCGGCGTCTATCGGGAGAGAAGGAGGGGGAAGAAACAATAAATTCACGGCAACAATGCAACATCGATGCATGAGATGTCTAAATGAAATGCAGAGGTGATATATTGCCTATCTAATGGTATTAGATGACTTAGGAATTTATCTGGATTTATTTTATCGAGGTTATACACTATTCATCTATCGAATACGGGCAAAAAGTCCCATGTTCATCTAGATAGGAGTGATGGTCAAGCATTTTGACCACATATTCGGATTCTTCATATTTTTCTGATAATTTTTCATATATAAACTATTTTCATCCGAGCTACGGTTTATTTTATATGATTTTTCAAAGTTTTAATCATTTTCTGGAATTTCTGGAATTATTTAAGTCGAATTATCCAAAACAGTGAATGATGATGTCAGCATGATGTCATAGTGACGTCAGCAGTCAAACCCGGCTGAGCCAGGTCAAACCTGACAGGTGGGGCCCATCTGTCATAGACTAGACTAACTAAACAGTAGGTTAAACTAACTAATTTAACTAACTAGCCAGTGGGACCCACTGTCAGTGACTGATTAAGTTAACTAATTAACTAATAGATTAATTAACGATTTAATTAACATTTTATTTATTTTAAAAATGTTTTAATTTTGGGCGGGGCCCGCATGTCAGTGACACGGGGCCGCCACGTCAGCGCGTTGACCACAGTCAACGTGGTCAACGGGGCCCAGGGACCCACTGGTCAGTGACTCTGGGTGGGCCCCAGGCCAGCTTGTCGGCGGCCACTGGCGTTTAGCCGCGGCGACGCGCAAATGCGGCGGCGTCCTCGGGAGCTCGCCGGAATTCGGCTACGCGCGGCTTGGCCCAAACGAACGAGCGGCGAGCGGCGCGTCTAGTGGTGGTGGCGGCGTCGCCGGAGTCGGCCGAAAACGTCGCCGGCGACGAGGTCTGCGGCGGCGCATTTCGGGCGAGCTCGGATTCGGCGTATTCGGGCACGGCGAGGCGCATGGGCTAGCGCGTCGAGGTCCTACGGCTGTGCAGAGCTCGACTACGAGCTCAAACGGGATTGACGGCGACTACAACGACGGCGATGAGCTGCGCGGCGGAGCAACGTTTGGGCGGCGATGGCAGCGGCTGCAACGGGGATGGTTTCGTGCGGGAAAGCGAGGGGAAACGAGCGCGGGCTCACCAGGAACCTGCAGGTGAGCAAAGCGTGTGCAGGGAAGGTTCGACGGAGATGAAATCGACGGCGAGGCGACGGCGGCCGAATGTTGAAGACGAGCTTGTTCCGGTCAAATGAGAGGCGCTCGGCTCGATCCCGTGGTCGGAGAAGAAGCAGAACAGGCAGGCGGAGCGGACGGGCTCGGTCTCAGGCGCTGGGGAGGCCTGTGGCCACGCCGGCGAGCTCGGCCATGTCGACGGCATCGGGCATTTGCGGGGGAGGAAGAAGACGAGCGAGGGAGAGGGTGAAAAGATCTGGGGAGGGCGGTTAGGGTTGCCGCGGTGGCCATCTTATCCTCCCCAACCTCCTGTAGCGACGCGGTCGGCAAGCGGGCGCGGCTGCGATGGCGACCGGCGACGGGTGCGGGCGACCGAGGATGAGCAGTAGGAAGGAGAGGGCGAGGTGGGCTGGGCCTGGCGCTGTAGCCCGTAGGCTTTAGTGCATAGTAGGTTTTAGCCCTTTTTGCTTTTTCTTTTTCTGTTTTGATTTTTCCTTTTCTGTTTGTATTTTCTTTTTGCTCCAAAAGACTTTTGTAAAATGTGAGACTTGGCTCAATAAATACTAGGCAATATTTACCACTGCCATAAAAAGGTTTGGAGTTAATTGATTTCATTTGAATTTTTATAAAATGAATTGGCAATTTAATTTGCTGTTTGGTTCCGTTTTGATGATGTTATGGTCATCTAGGTAATTTAGGTGATGTTGTTTTTCTTAACATAATTGGTTATGGATTATTTGCTATTTAATGAACAATTTTGTTTCCAAATTGGAACAACTTTTATTTTCACTTTATATTTGAATTTTAATTTGATTTGGAATTTGAAATGAGATATGATGCAAATGATGATCAAGCACTGTTAAGCATGGTGACTTGGCATTATTCAAAAGGTGATCACTGTTGCTAATACATGGGGTGTTACACTACATCAACCTTGCTGCCCTTCCGATGATGCGTGAGTAGTTTACCACAGACCTTCGGGTCCATAGTTAGTAGCTAGATGGCTTCTTCTCTCTTTTTGATCTTCAATACAATGTTCTCCTCGATGTTCTTGGAGTTCTATCCGATGTAATCACTTTTTGCGATGTGTTTGTTGGGATCCGATGAATTGTGAGTTTATGATCAGATTATCCATGAATATTATTTGAGTCTTCTCTGATCTCTTTTATGCATGATCATTATAGCTTCGTATTTCTTCTCCAATCTATTGATTTGGTTTGGCCAACTAGATTGATTTATCTTGCCATGGGAAGAGGTGCATTGTAATGGGTTTGATCTTGCGGTGCTCAATCCCAGTGACAGAAAGGGACATGACACGTATGTATCGTTGCTATTAAGGGTAAAAAGATGGGGTTCATTCATACGTGAGTTTATCTTGTCTACATCATGTCATCGTTCTTAAGGCATTACTCCGTTTTTATGGACTTAATACACTAGATGCATGCTGGATAGCGGTCGATGTGTGGAGTAATAGTAGTAGATCCAGGCAGGAGTCGGTCTACTTGTCTCGGACGTGATGCCTATATATATGATCATTGCCTTGGATATCATCATGATTATTTGCTTTTCTATCAATTGCCCAACAGTAATTTGTCTACCCATCGTATGCTATTTTCTTGAGAGAAGCCTCTAATGAAAACTATGGCCCCTGGGTCTATCTAAATCATATACTAAAACCCTAAAAATACTTGCCGCATTTTTTCTTTATTTATTTTATTTTGTATTTTTGTTTCAATCTATCTATCTATCACATACAATTTAATCTTGTAACTTACCGCCGAGGGATTGACAACCCCTTGATTGCGTTGGGTGCAAGGATTTGTTGTTTGTGTGCAGGTGCTGCTAACGAGGTGTTGCGCAATTCTCCTACTGGATTGATAACCTTGGTTTCATAACAGAGGGAAATACTTACTCTACTGTGCTGCATCATCCCTTCCTCTTCGGGGAAATACCAACGCAAGCTACAAGTAGCAAGAAGAATATCTGGCACCGTTGCCGGGGAGACATCATCAACATCTATCAAGTACCTTCGCATAAACTCTCATCTCCTTGCATTTACTTTATTTGCATTTGCCTCTTGTTTTCATCTCCCCCACTTCTAAAAAGTTTTTACAAAAATACAAAAATATTTTCCGTTTGCCTTTTTCTTGTTTGCTTGTTTGCTTGTTTGCTTGCTTGTTATCTTATTTGCGTAGCAACAATGTCTCAAGAAAATACAAAATTGTGTGATTTTTACAATACTAATAATAATGATTTTATTAGTACTCCAATTGCTCCTCCCGCCGCTAGTGCGGAGACTTGTGATATTAATGCTGCTTTGCTAAATCTTGTTATGAAAGAACAATTTTCTGGTAGTCCTAATGAAGATGCTGCATCCCATCTTAACACTTTCGTAGAATTGTGTGATATGCAAAAGAAAAAAGATGTGGATAATGATATTGTGAAATTAAAATTATTCCCATTCTCATTGCGGGATCGTGCAAAAATTTGGTTTTCATCTTTACCATGAAATAGTATCAATTCTTGGGATAGGTGTAAAGATGCTTTTATTACTATGTATTTTCCTCCCGCGAAAATTATTTCTCTTAGAAGTCAAATTATGAATTTTAAGCAACTTGATCATGAACATGTTGCCCAATATTGGAAAAGGACGAAATTAATGATAAGAAATTGCCCTGCTCATGATTTAAATTTATGGATGATCATACAAAAAATCTATGCGGGATTAAATTTCGTTTCTAGAATTCTTTTAGATTCCGCCGCGGGTGGTACTTTTATGGAAATTACTTTGGGAGAAGCCACTAAATTTCTTGATAATATTATGGCAAATTATTCACAATGGCATACTGAAAGAGTTCTTACTAGTAAAAAAGTGAATTCTATTGAAGAAATTAGTACTTTGAGTGATAAAGTTGATGCACTTATGAAATTGGTTGCTAGCAAAAATACTACTATTGATCCTAATGATGTGCCTCTATCCACTTTGATTGAGCAAAATAATTACCCCGTAGATGTGAATTTTGTCTCGCGAAATAATTTTAATAATAATGCTTACAGAGGTAATTTCAATGCTAGACATTTTCCTGGAAACTCTTCTAATAATTTGGCAATCCCTTTGGCAATTCTTATAATAATAATAATAGGATGCCCTCTGATCTTGAAAGTAATATTAAATAATTTATTAATGCTCAAAAAGTTTTCAACACTACGATAGAAGAAAATTTGAGTAAACGTGATGATATGTCTACGAGCATTGATAGGATTATTCATGATGTGGAAAATCTTAAGGATAAAATTTTGCCACCTAAAATTTATATTAATGAATCAATTAAAGCTTTATATGTCTCCATGGATGAGAGTAAGAAAAGAACCGCCATGCTAAGAGCTAAACGAGAATTTTTAGAAAAAGCGATTCCTCCCGGTTTTTATTGTAGTAATGATGAGGATGTTAAAATGATTGGTGTTTCATCTATTGATTCTTTGTTTAGCAATATAAAACTTGATTAAAAGGGGACTAAATAAGAGTCAACTTTAGCTAAGGAGCGTCTCCATAATTCGGAGGGTGAAAATCTTGATAAGAAAATTGCTAAAAGTGGGTTTGGAGAGGTAAAACTTTAAATAGTGATGTGCCCACTCTCTTGGATTACAAAGATTTTAATTATGATAATTGTTCCTTGATTGAATGTATTTCTTTGTTACAATCCATGTTAAATTCACCCACCTCTTATGAGCCAAACAAGGGTTTTACTAAACACATCGTAGAAGCAATGATGAAAGCGTTAGAAGAAAAGCTAGAACTAGAAATTTCAATTCCTAGAAAATTATATGATGAATAGGAACCCACCATTAAAGTTAAAATTAAAAATTATGAGTGCAATGCTTTATGTGATTTGGGTGCTAGCGTTTCCACGATTCCAAAATCTCTTTGTGATGTGCTAGGTTTTACCAATATAGATTAATGTTCTCTTAATTTGCATCTTGCGGATTCCACTATTAAAAAGCCTTTGGGTAGAATTAATGATGTTCTTATTCTTGCAAATAGGAACTATGTGCCCGTTGATTTTATTGTACTTGACATTGAATGCAATCCTTCATGCCCCATAATACTTGGTAGACCGTTCTTACGAACTATAGGTGCCGTTATTGATATGAAAGAAGGTTATATAAAATTTCAGTTTCCACTAAAGAAGGGTATGGAAAATTTCCCTAGGAAGAAAATTAAAGCACCATATGAATCCATTATGAGGGCCACTTATGGAATCAACTTGAAGGATGACAATACTTGAAATTATTCATTATGCCTAGCTAGGGGCATAAAACAATAGCGCTTGTTGGGAGGCAACCCAATGAATAAAATAAATTTTCTCTGTTATTGTGTGTTTTCACTTTCATGCTACTGTTATCATTGTGTTTTTATGTTTTTAATTAGTGTTTGTGCCAAGTAAAACCTTTGGGATGATTTGGAAGATAGTATAATTGATGCTGTTTGGAAAACAGAAATTTTTGCGTCTAGTGCTTGAATTTTGTTTCTGTACTAAAGCATCAGAAAAATCTTAAATTTTTACACAGTATTGGTCTATGAATTTCCCACGTTGTCCTAATTTTTCAGAATTTTTGGAGTTACATAAGTATGGCTTTTAAATAGATTACTACAGACTGTTCTGTTTTCGATGTGTTGCTTGCTTGTTTTGATGAAACTATGGATTGTATCGGGGGGTATAAGCCATGGGGAAGTTAGAATACAGTAGGTATAATGCAAAAATAAAATATGAATGGGTTTGCAATAGTACTTAAAGTGGTGATTTATTTTGTTGTACTAACGGATCTCACGAAGGTTTTGTTGAGTTTTGTGTGATTGAAGTTCTCAAGTTTTGGGTGAGATCACGATGGTGAAGGAATAAGGAGTAGCAAGAGCCTAATCTTTGGGATGCCCGAGGCACCCCATGGTAATATTCAAGGAAGACTCAAGCGTCTAAGCTTGGGGATGCCCCGGAAGGCATCCCCTCTTTCTTCTACCAACCATCGGTAATTCTACTTGGAGCTATATTTTTATTCGTCACATGATATGAGTTTTGCTTGGAGCGTCTTGTATTATATGAGTCTTTGCTTTGTTTGCTTTTTCGTTTGTCACAATCATCCTTGCTGAACACACCTATTTTGAGAGAGCCACACGTTCATCATAATTTGTTAGAATACTCTATGTGCTTCACTTAAATTTTTTGAGCAAGGCAGTTGCTCTAGTGCTTCACTTAAATCTTTTTGAGCGCGGTGGTGGTTATATTTTGAAGAAATAAACTCTCATGCTTCACTTATATTGTTTTGAGAGTTGATAAGATGAAAATTTTGAAGAAATATTTGCACTCTCATGCTTCACTTAAATCTTTTTGAGAGTTGATGAAAGTAACGGTAATTTGCACAAGATATGAATTTGGTCCCAAAGTGATGAATATTCAAGAGGGATATAATAAAAACTTTCATATAGATCATTGGATATGATAAGTGTGATTCCTTGCAATAGTTTTGCGATATGGAAATGATAATATGTGAGCTATGTTAGTGAGTAATTGTGATTTAGTAAGAATATTAGTGTTAAGGTTAGTGATTCCCTATGCATGCACGTTAAGTCAATAGTTATGCAAAGAAATTATATCCTACTTATGGTGCATTATTCGGTGTTAGTTATGTTCAATGCATGTTTATGACCGTTTTCGTTTTTTGGTTGGTTGCTTCTCAATCTTTTGCTAGCCTTCATTTGTACTAAGCAGAAATACTGCTTGTGCATCCAAAATCCTTAAACCCAAGTTGTGCCAAATGAGTCCACTATATCTACCTATATACGGTATTTCCATGCCGTTCCAAGTAAATTTGCGTATGCCAACTCTAATTTTCAAAATAATTTTTCTATTTTGTGTGCCCGTACCGCGCATGAAGCGGCAGGGGGTGGCCAATATTTTCCATGCTAGGTGTGTTATTCTCACGATGAGTGTTTATTCACTTGTCATTGCACGAGAGAGTGGCTGGTAATAGGGATGCCCAGTCCCACAATGAAATTAAAATTAATAACAACAAAATTCCATGGAAAGTGATGGTATGGAGGGCACCCGTGGATACGGCTAGCCATGGATTGTGAAAGAATGGTGGAAAGGAAATAAACTTTACTTTCTGTTTGGGAACCGCCTATGATGTGTCTAGCATGGAAAATATTGGGAATTCTCGGTCGTTTTCGTTGACAAGAAAAGCATGCCTCTCAAAATATTTTTTATCTCTCTCATTTAAGCTTTGAGCTCTGGCACATTTGACAAATCTCTGATTCCCTCTACGAAGGGCCTATCTATTTACTCTTATGCAATTTTTATTTTCTTGAGTCTCCATCTTCTCTTATAAAGCACCAACTAGAGAGCACTATTGTCATACTTGTGCATTGTGTGTAGCTAATATTTGAGTGTGTTTCATGAATGGATCAATGATTGAGCATAATGGGCTAGGGATAACTTTCTTTAGCGTTGATATTTTGAAAGACGTAGTTGCTTGTTAATATGCTTGAGTATTTATATCTTCATGTCAAACTATAGACTATTGCTTTGAATCATTCAAGTCCAAATGTCCATGCTACAAAAGAAAAGAATATATGATGAATATGATAGGCAGCATTCCACATCAAAAATTCTGTTTTTATCATTTACCTACTCGAGGACGAGCAGGAATTAAGCTTGGGGATGCTGATACGTCTCCAACGTATCTATAATTTTTTATTGTTCCATGCTGTTATATTATCAATCTTGGATGTTTTTATTTACATTTGAAACAATTATATATCATTTTTGGAGACTAACCTATTAACTTAGTGCCCAATGCCAGTTCCTGTTTTCTGTCCTGTTTTCTTTTACAGAATATCAATACCAAACGAAGTCCAAATGCCACGAACTTTTTGGAGATTTTTTTCTGGACAATACCAACACTAGAAGCCTCGGGAGGAGGCCAGAAGACCCAGGCGGTGCCCACGACGCACCAGGCCGCGCCTGTGGGGGGGGGGGCAGGCGCGCCCTGGTACCTCGTGGGGCCCATAGAGCTCCATTTGACCTAATTTCTCCATTATAAATTCCCAAAAAAATCAGAAACCCTCAAGGGGAGTCCACGAAATACTTTTTCCGCCACCGTTAGCTTCTGTTCTCGAGATATCCCATCTGGGGTCCTTCTCCGGTAATCTGCCGGAGGGGGAATCGATCACGGTGGGGCTCTACATCAACCTTGCTGCCCTTCCGATGATGCGTGAGTAGTTTACCACAGACCTTCGGGTCCATAGTTAGTACCTAGATGGCTTCTTCTCTCTTTTTGATCTTCAATACAATGTTCTCCTCGATGTTCTTGGAGTTCTATCCGATGTAATCACTTTTTGCGGTGTGTTTGTTGGGATCCGATGAATTGTGAGTTTATGATCAGATTATCCATGAATATTATTTGAGTCTTCTCTGATCTCTTTTATGCATGATTATTATAGCCTCGTATTTCTTCTCCGATCTATTGATTTGGTTTGGCCAACTAGATTGATTTATCTTGCCATGGGAAGAGGTGCTTTGTAATGGGTTCGATCTTGCGGTGCTCAATCCCAGTGACAGAAAGGGACATGACACGTATGTATCATTGCTATTAAGGGTAAAAAGATGGGGTTTATTCATACGTGAGTTTATCTTGTCTACATCATGTCATTGTTCTTAAGGCGTTACTCCGTTCTTTATGGACTTAATACACTAGATGCATGCTGGATAGCGGTCGATGTGTGGAGTAATAGTAGTAGATGCAGGCAGGAGTCGGTCTACTTATCTCGGACGTGATGCCTATATATATGATCATTGCCTTGGATATCATCATGATTATTTGCTTTTCTATCAATTGCCCAACATTAATTTGTCTACCCACCGTATGCTATTTTCTTGAGAGAATCCTCTAGTGAAAACTATGGTCCCCCGGGTCTATCTAAATCATATACTAAAACCCTAAAAATACTTGCTGCACTTTTTATTTATTTATTTTATTTTGTATTTTTGTTTCAATCTATCTATCTATCACATACAATTTAATCTTGCAACTTACCGCCGAGGGATTGACAACCCCTTGATTGCGTTGGGTGCAAGGATTTGTTGTTTGTGTGCAGGTGTTGCGTGATTCTCCTACTGGATTGATAACCTTGGTTTCATAACTGAGGGAAATACTTACTCTACGGTGCTGCATCATCCCTTCCTCTTTGGGGAAATACCAACGCAAGCTACAAGTAGCAGGAAGAATTTCTGGCGCCGTTGCCGGGGAGACATCATCAACATCTATCTAGTACCTTCGCATAAACTCTCATCTCCATGCATTTACTTTATTTTCCATTTGCCTCTCGTTTTCATCTCCCCCACTTCTAAAAAGTTTTTACAAAAATACAAAAATATTTTCCGTTTGCCTTTTTCTTGCTTGTTCATTTTATCATTATGGCTAGTTCTTCGCTCGTTACTATTACCCCTGAAAATGAAGTGTTTAATTTTAAACAAAGGGGAGGAGAGAATTTAAAAGATGCTTGGTATAGGATTTGTGATGCTCATAATACATCAACTCGTAAGCAATTCTCTACCATCCTTCTTCGCAATTTTTATGTGGGCATTACTACTTGGTATAGATTTCTGCTCGATACTATTACTGGAGGGAATTTCTTGATGTATCCCTCTACGGATGCTTTTAATGCTATGGGAAATTTAGTGAGATCACCACCTATTACTATTAATGAAACGACTTTTGACCTTGGAACATGTTATGCAAAGGTTAGATGCTATTGAAAATAAAATGCCTACCGTTGAGCATATTGAAAATTTAGATAAAATGATTCATAACCATGTTACTCAATTTGGATCAAAGGTAGGGATTACTCTTAAGATGCTAAAAGATAAATAACCAATAATTAATGAAAGGATGGAACAAAGTCCCGCTAGGATCGATAAGTTGGAAGAAATTATTAATAATTTGGGTTCCGCTTTTTCTTCCGCTAAAACTATTGAAAAAACTACTCCTAGCAACAACTGCAAGTTTATATATGTTCCTAGGACCAATGGTGCTACTTCTAGTAAGGGAAATGAGGATCTTAAAATGATTAGCATGCACCCCAATTTCATTGATATAATTAAGGAACCTATTCACAAAAGTAAAATTCTTGATTTTCTGCCTAGAAGTGTGATGGTGAGAAACACCTATGTTAAATCTATTAGGAAAAATGGATGTGTGATTGAGGAGTGGGAAACCAAAGATGGCAACACTTGAAACTATGCATTATGCCTAGCTAGGGGCATAAAATAACAACGCTTGTTGGGAGGCAACCCAATGAATAAAATAATTTTTTACCTTTTGTTTCTGTTATTGTGTGTTTTCACAATTATGCTACTGTTATGATTGAGTTTTTGTGTTTTTAATTAGTGTTTGTGCCAAGTAAAACCTTTGGGATGATTTGGAAGATAGTATAATTGATGCTGTTTGGAAAACAGAAAGTTTTGCGTCCAGTGCTAGAATTTTTTTTCTGTACTGGTGCCTCAAAAAAATCTGAAATTTTTAAGAAGTATTGGTATATGAATTGCCCACTTTGTCCTAATTTTTCAGAATTTTTGGAGTTACAGAAGTATGGATTTTAAATAGACTGCTACAGACTGTTGTGTTTTTGACAGATTCTATTTTTGATGTGTTGCTTGCTTGTTTTGATGAAACTATGGATTGTATCGAGGGGTATAAGCCATGGAGAAGTTAGAATACAGTAGGTATAATGCAAAAATAAAATATGAATGGGTTTGCAACAGTACTTAAAGTGGTGATTTATTTTGTTATACTAACGGATCTCACGAAGGTTTTGTTGAGTTTTGTGTGATTGAAGTTTTCAAGTTTTGGGTGAGATCACGATGGATGAAGGAATAAGGAGTGGCAAGAGCCTAAGCTTGGGGATGCCCATGGCACCCCAAGGTAATATTCAATGAAGACTCAAGCGTCTAAGCTTGGGGATGCCCCGGAAGGCATCCCCTATTTCTTCTACCAACCATCGGTAATTTTACTTGGAGCTATATTTTTATTCGTCACATGATATGAGTTTTGCTTGGAGCGTCGTGTATTATATGAGTCTTTGCTTTGTTTGCTTTTTAGTTTGCCACAATCATCCTTGCTGGACACACCTATTTTGAGAGAGCCACACGTTCATCATAATTTGTTAGAATACTCTTTGTGCTTCACTTAATTTTTTTTGAGCTAGGCAGTTGCTCTAGTGCTTCACTTAAATCTTTTTGAGCACGGTGGTGGCTATATTTTGAAGAAATAAACTCTAATGCTTCACTTATATTATTTTGAGAGTTGATAAGATGAAAATTTTAAAGAAATATTTTCACTCTCATGCTTCACTTAAATCTTTTTGAGAGTTGATGAAAGTAAGGGTAATTTGCACAAGATATGAATTTGGTCCCAAAGTGATGAATATTCAAGAGGGATATAATTAAAACTTTCATATAGATTATTGGATATGATAAGTGTGATTCCTTGCAATAGTTTTGTGATATATAAATGATAATATGTGAGCTATGATAGTGAGTAATTGTGATTTAGTAAGAATATTAGTGTTAAGGTTTGTGATTCCCTATGCATGCACGTTAAGTCAATAGTTAAGCAAAGAAATTATATCCTACTTATGGTGCATTATTCGGTGTTAGTTATGTTCAATGCATGTTTATGACCATTTTCATTTTTGGTTGGTTGCTTCTCAATCTATTTGCTAGCCTTCATTTGTACTAAGCGGAAATACTGCTTGTGCATCCAAAATCCTTAAACCCAAGTTGTGCCAAATGAGTCCACTATATCTACCTATATGCGGTATTTCAATGCCGTTCCAAGTAAATTTGCGTGTGCCATCTCTAATTTTCAAAATAATTTTTCTGTTTTGTGTGCCCGTACCGCTCATGAAGCGGCAGGGGGTGGCCAATATTTTCCATGCTAGGTGTGTTATTCTCACGATGAGTGTTTATTCACTTGTCATTGCACGAGAGAGTGGCTGGTAATAGGGATGCCCAGTCCCATAATGAAATCAAAATTAATAACAACAAAATTCCTTGAAAGTGATGGTATGGAGGGCACCCGTGGATACGGCTAGCCACGGATTGTGAAAGAATGGTGGAAAGGAAATAAACTTTACTTTCTGTTTGGGAACCGCCTATGATGTGTCTAGCATGGAAAATATTGGGAATTCTCGGTCGTTTTCGTTGACAGGAAAAGCATGCCTCTCAAAATATTTTTTATCTCTCTCATTTAAGCTTTGAGCTCTGGCACATTTGACAAATCTCTGCTTCCCTCTGCGAAGGGCCTATCTATTTACTTTTATGCAATTTTTATTTTCTTGAGTCTCCATCTTCTCGTATACAGCGCCAACTAGAGAGCACTATTGTCATACTTGTGCATTGTGTGTAGCTAATATTTGAGTGTGTTTCATGAATGGATCAATGATTGAGCATAATGGGCTAGGGATAACTTTCTTTAGCATTGATATTTTGAAAGACATGGTTGCTTGTTAATATGCTTGATTATTTATATCTTCATGTCAAACTATAGACTATTGCTTTGAATCATTCAAGTCCAAATGTCCATGCTACAAAAGAAAAAAATATATGATGAATATAATAGGCAACATTCACTACAGGAATCAGCTAATTTGCCGTCTGCCATAGCAGACGGCAAAGGACCAGGTCACTGACGGCAAACGTCTTTGCCGTCTTCCACGGATGGCAAACACTTCCGGCACTGAAAGTCACGGTAATGACTTTGTTTGCCGTCTGCGTAAAAACAGCTGACGGCAAAGAAGTTTCCCGTATGCTTTCCTGGCCAAGCTGACGGCAAAGATCATGGACGGCAAAGAATAGCGGTTAGCCCCGTTAGGTGGCTAACGGCAGAATTTGCCGTCTGCCGGCGGAGGGCAAACTTTGCCGTCAGCCCTATGACGTCAGCTGACCCGTGGCTAACCGTCACTTCTGCTTAGTCTTTGCCGTCTGCCAGGTTGGTCTTTGCCGTCTGCTGGCAGACGGCAGAATGACCAAATGGTCAGACCTGATACTCCAAGGTTGAACAGGTTGCTGCCACGTGGCACCTTTGCCGTCCACCTACCGACGGCAAAGGTCTTTGTCGTCGGCTGGCAGACGGCAAAGTGCCTGTATTGTTACTATTTTGTCTGTTTTCTGTTATATCCCTGCATTTTCAAAAGACATATATGATATATATAGTTTCAACCTCAAGCATAGCCCATGTATCCAACATCTAGCAGTCCATCGAATGTAAGAGAACACATAGGGTATTAAAAGATCCAATACATACATAGTTTCACGGAGTTCATCCATATATACATACATAGTTTCACATTGTTCATCAATACAAATCAAAACAAAAACTAAACACTAGCAGTCCATCAATGCCTGCTTCCATGAAGTGAATCAAACCTGCAAAAATGGGAGTAAGAAAGTTAGAAGAAGAAGAAGAAGAAGAGTAGAAGAAGAAGACTAGAAGAAGAAGAAGACTAGAAGAAGAAGAAGAAGAAGACTAGTAGAAGAAGAAGAAGAAGAAGAAGAAGAAGACTAGAAGAAGAAGAAGAAGAAGAAGAAGAAGAAAGAAGAAGAATAAGAATAAGAAAAAGGAGTAGAAGATGGAGAAAAAGAAAGAAGAGAAAAAGGAAGAATAAGAATATATTTTCTTCTTCTTCTTCTCTCCTTTTCTCATCTTTCTTCTTCTCTTCTATCTTTTTATCCTTTTCCTTCTCATTCTTCTTCTTTTATTCTTTCTTTTTCTTCTCTTTCTTCTTCTATTCTTTGTTTTTATCCTCTTCCTTGTTTTTCTTCTTCTTATTCCTTATTTGTGTCATTTTAGAGCTAACTTAGGTAATTATGCCATTTTTGGGCTAACTAAGCTTATTATGTCAATTTGGAGGAAAATAAGGTAAGTATAGGTCATTTTTGTGCTAACCTAGGTAATTATGCCATTTTTGAGCTAACTTAGGTAAGTATAGGTCATTTTAGAGCTAACTTAGGTAATTATGTCATTTTGGAGGAAAATAAGCTAAGTATATGACATTTATGAGCTAACCAAGGTTATTATGCCATTTTTGAAATGAATAAGCTAATTATGTCATAAATGAACTAAATAAGCTAATTATCTCATTTTGGAGGATAATTAGCTAAGTATGTCTTTTTCGGGGAAAATAAGCTAAGTATGTGGCATAATAGGGCTAACAAGCATGTACGAAGCTAAGTATGCATTTGTTAAGCAAAAATGGGAGTAAGAAAGTTAGAAGAAGAAGAAGAAGAAGAAGAATAAGAAGAAGAAGAAGAAGAAGAAGAAGAAAGAGAAGAAGAAGAAGAAGAAGAAGAAGAAGAAGAAGAAAGAGAAGAAGAAGAAGAAGAAGAAGAAGAAGAAGAAGAAGAAGAAGAAGAAGAAGAAGAAAGAGAAGAAGAAGAAGAAGAAGAATAATAAGAATAAGAAGGAATAGAAGATGGAGAAAAAGAAAGAAGAGAAAAAGGAAGAATAAGAATATATTTTCTTCTTCTTCTCTCTTTTTCTCATCTTTCTTCTCTTCTATCTTTTTATCCTTTTCCTTCTCATTCTTCTTCTTTTATTCTTTCTTTTTCTTCTCTTTCTTCTTCTATTCTTTCTTTTTCTCCTCTTCCTTGTTTTTCTTGTTCTTATTCCTTATTTGTGTCATTTTAGAGCTAACTTAGGTAATTATGCCATTTTAGAGCTAACTAAGCTTATTATGTCATTTTGGAGGAAAATAAGGTAAGTATAGGTCATTATTGAGCTAACTTAGGTAATTATGCTATTTTTGAGCTAACTAAGCTTATTATGTCAATTTGGAGGAAAATAAGGTAAGTATAGGTCATTTTTGTGCTAACTTAGGTAATTATGTCATTTTTGAGCTAACTTAGGTAAGTATAGGTCATTATTGAGCTAACTTAGCTTATTATGTCATTTTGGAGGAAAATAAGGTAAGTATATGACATTTATGAGCTAACCAAGGTTATTATTATGCCATTTTTGACCTAACTAAGCTAATTATGTCATAAATGAACTAAATAAGCTAATTATGTCATTTTGGAGGATAATTAGCTAAGTATGTCTTTTTTGGGGAAAATAAGCTAAATATGTGGCATATTAGGGCTAATTAGCATGTACGAAGCTAAGTATGCATTTGTTAAGCAAAACATTAGAGAAAACTTACCGTTGTCGTCATCACGGAGGTCAAGCACCGGGGTTGTTCTGGCAGTCGCGATCACCTGGAGAAGGTTGCCCTGGAGAAGGGGTGTGCGATGCGGCTCGGGAGTTATGCTGCACCAAAGATCATTTGCAATGTCTCGTTAGCATGATGACACTCAAATGTTAAGACTAGTAACTAATGACCATTCAAATGAAACTCACCGTTCTCGTCTGAGCAATGACTGGCATCGGCGGAGGGGTCTGACCGGTCTTCTCGCACATAGACTGCACATTTGGTTTTGACGAGTCAGTCATATTAGTTAGTAATGAAACGAACATTACGTGCATGATTTGGCTAATATGCAGAAGAAACTTACCACGAGGAGCTCGTACATGGCCCGATGAGCCAGCTCATTTCGATTCCTCTCCTCCTCCAACAACCTAGCCGTCTTCTCCTCCGCCAGCAGTTCCTTCTCCTCCAGAAGCGCCTGGGTTGTCGCTCTCTCTTTCTGAAGAGCAGCCTGCAACACCACTCCTCGTTAGCATTGTAATCATCGATGGCCGCACACATAATGTAATGGAGGAAAGATATCTGAGTCCGTATAACTAACCTCGATGGCGAGATCGACTGGCCGTGGACGAGTCCTTATCTCAGGACATGAGCTCGTTTGGCGCGCCTTGATCTCCGGGAGAGTGAGAGGACAACGTACCAGTCCATCTCCAATGGCTAATGAGCCATGGGGCCTCCCGCCACCAGATATCATCACCAGCTCTGGATCAATAGGATTCTGGCTCGGGTTAAAGTCCTCCCCTTTCCTCGCCTTCCCCTCCTGGTTGTACCTCACGAGCTTGTGGTGGGAGGAGATGTTGGTGAAATTCTCTGGATGATCGAGGTCAGACTCAGAGAATGCCTTGGCCTTCTTGTACGAGGCAGTATGGGCCATGGCATAGAGGTCGTACACCTCAGGCACCTCCGTGTTATTGTGTCGCGCCTAAAAGAGAGGAACAAAGTATTAGTAAAGGGCTCAAGCTAGCATGAAGAATGAATTGCATGAATCATGAAGCAAACCACATACCCAGTTCCGCCCGAACTGATATAAGTTGGCGCTGCCTTGATGGTGTGGCACACCAACCATTTGGGCACGCCGATCCTTGGCATTGTCGTGGACGGCTCGCCAGTGGCCTGTGCACCACTCATCCACCAACGCCTCCCAACAATCCATCTTATCCACACACCATCTCGGGGGCACCTAAGTTAGTAAAGAGAAATTTGAGCGCTACGCCTACGAATCAAATCAAGGAAACTAAGTACAATGCCTTAAGAATAGGTAATTACCTTCATGTACTGATCCTTCTTCAGAAACTTAGCCCGACACGACGGCTTGTCCTTCTTAATACCACGCTTGGCGTAGTAGTCTCGAACAGCCTGCGGCCGAGCCTCGTGCCGTAAGTTTTGTAGTAGGCGCTTGCACTCGGTATCGATAACCTTTGCCGCGTCCTCCTCGTATCCCTCCTCACACCTGTAGAAGGTCTGCAATCAAACAAGACAACACTGATTAGTACAATAACTAGCTATTGTTAATTTTTAATTGTGTAAAGGAGAAATTACCCAAAAGCTTCTGATCACCATCTCGGCCCTCGTGTGGCACAAGACACCGTCGATCATCTCCTCCGGCGGGGCCGGGGCAGCCAAGTAGTGCTCCCAGCTCAATCCTAGCTCTGGAAGCTGACCCTCACCGGGTAACGTGACAAACCTCGGGAAATTTTGCCGGCAAAGCACACCAAGGACGGTGTTGGGCCTGCGGACGTCACTGGCGTGTACCCAACCCCTGCAGTATGACAAGGCCAACGCATTAGATATTTGAAGAAACGCGAAGGCAAAATGTACAAAAATAGTAAATGCACTTACTTCTCCCCATCAGGCCTAATCACCGGCCTTTGCTCGCGGGTCGCCGGCAGGGGCGGGAGCCGTGTACCACCACGCTGGTACACGGTGGCCCCCTCAACCACCTCGCCCTCACTATCAGTACACTCATCTCTGCCACCATCAGCATGGCCACTCGGCCCCTCAGGCGGATCCGGCCAAGTACCCCATCTGGACGTCTCCTGGGACGTAGCCTGGTCCACAGTCTCGTGGCCCGAAGTCTCATGGGCCGAAGCCTCTGGGACCGGAGTCTCATGGGCCGAAGGCCCGTCGACCCGAGGCTCGTGGTCTGGAGTCCCCGTAGCCTCCACCTCAGACGGGTCCACCCTAGAAGTCATGTGCTCGGGTGAATCAGCTGGGGGTGGCGGCGAGGAAGGCGTAGCAGCCTGCCTACCTCTCCCGCGGCCATGTCCTGATCTACCTCCTCTCTTCTTCCCTCCCCGACATCCTCTCCCGGTGGGCAACGACGCCGACAAAGAAGCGCCCGCCGGTGTCCCCAAACTGTCTAACAACGCTCTCCGGAGAGGTACGGGTGGAATGGAAGTACCCCTCCCACGGGCCGCCGACGAAGTACCCGCGGAGCGCTCTGGACCCGCGCCCACCATCTTTCAACACCTGCCATGACAAAGAGTAAACGAAATTAGTACAACATAAAAAAATTGAATACATGACATGAATAATAATATGTATATAATTTAAGCTGGGATGCATACAAACTAATAGTCTGGATCATCTATATATGCTTCGGGATCAATAGATGCATCATCATCATCACTATCACGCGTGTCGTCATGAATGACGTCCTCATCGGGTTCAGCGGCATCAACATGTGGAAGGCCTTTCTATAATCGGTCAAGCATTGACAGGTCATCCACAGCAGTAACCTCTTCTTGTTCCGGCTCTTGTTGTTCCGGCTCAGGGGTGAAGTCGGATTCACTGTCGCTGTCTACTTCCATGTTCTGGGGTGAAGTAGAGCGGTTCTTGAAACGTTTTTTGGAAAGACGTGTTTCTTGGAAGAATTCTCCTTCATATGTGTCTGGGTTAATGTGAGGTTCATAATCCTCTTCATTGGGGGGAGGTGGTCTAACACGTGGCGGCACTTCATAAACGACATCCCAACCATTCAGATTTGCTTTAGTTTGGCAGGCCCACGGTAGATAGAAAACTTGGGTCGCCTGTTGAGCCGTAATATAGACATCGGGAACATCTAAATGGGTGCTTTGTTTGATTTCGACTAGCCCTATATGTTGATGAGTCCTTCTAGTCTCCTTCGACTGGAACCAATAACATTTGAACTCTTTCATAATACTCGGTACCTCCTTCGCCGATAGCAGAGACACCACAATTTGTAGATTTTCGGTCGGCCATAGATAGCTCTTTGCCAAAGGTACGAAAGCGATACCCGTTGATGTCGTATTTCTCAAATGAACGGACCTTATAGTCAAAACCATTAGCGGCTTGTCTCAATTTGGCGTCCATAGACTCTGAATTAGCCTACAAAAGTTTAATACGAAAGGATTGTTGCATTAGCCGCAAATTAGACCAAGAAATGAAATGGTCTATTAATGGTAATTACCATTTGTTTGAACCAAGAGATGAAACCGGGATAGCCGCCTCCATGCTTTGCCAGAAGCTCATACTCTTTGATGGAATCCTTTTGGATCACCGCTCCATCCGAGAATTTGGCGACGTATCGAATGTATCAAATATCCGGGAATAAGAGCAGTTCAAAGGAATTAGAAGTTGCGAAACAATGTACCGAGAACTTACTCGATGTACGGCCGCACTTCTGTTAGGTTGTTGAAGATATACAACGAAATGGTCCGCCATTCTTCGACATCCAACACTATTGCTTTCGAAGCACCGGCTGGTGCGAGCTTCCCTTTGAATAGGCTGAGGTTGGATCCACCTTTTTTAGGGTCGCCAGAATTGTATCGAGGCTTCGGATTATGCAAATGACGATTTTTGGCTTCGTAGTGTGCTGTCACGAAGTTTGCCGCCTCCTCAGTAATGAATGCCTCAGCCATCGATGCTTCAATTCTACGTTTATTTTTACATTTTGCTCGAAGCGTCTTCTGCATCCTCTCAGTTGCATAGCACCAACGATTTTGCACAGGCCCCCCCAATCTTGCCTCGGTCGGGAGATGTAAAATCAAATGCTGCATTGGATTAAAGAAGCCCGGTGGAAAGATCTTCTCTAACTTGCAGAGCAACTCCGGCGCCAACTTTTCCATGTCATGTATCACGGCAGGCGATAGTTCTTTCGCACAAAGAACACGGAAGAAATAGCTCAGCTCTGCCAGTACTAGCCTTTCATCCTTAGGGATAAAGCCACGCAACATCACCGGCATTACCCGCTCAAGCCATATGTGCCAATCATGACTCTTGAGACCAAATATTTTCAATTTTTCAAGACTCGCTCCCCTCTTTAGATTCGATGCATACCCATCGGGGAACATCAACTGCATTTTCACCCACAAGATAATTTCCCTCATAGCTGGCCTTCCAAGATTGAACCAGGCCTTTGGCTTCGTCCAGTTCTGCTTTCCTTTCGGTTGTCGCATGTTTTGTAACGGTCTATCACATAGAGTCTACAGATCGACTCTAGCCTTAGTATTATCCTTTGACTTCCCATCTATGCCGAACAATGTACCAAAAAGGGCCTCGCCGATATTCTTTTCAGTGTGCATCACGTCGATGTTGTGTGGAAGAAGGAAGTCTTTGAAGTAAGGCAGATCCCACAAGCATGTCTTGTGAGTCCAGGCGTGTTCCGAATTATACCCCTTGAAATACCCTGGATGCTCTGGATCAGGCTCGAGAGCGTTTAACTGATCCAGGATCTGTTGGCTAGTCTACGCAGGTGGTGCAGAGTTTTTGACAACTCTACCTTTGGTGAAGTTCTTCTTGTCTTTTCTGAACTTATGGCGAGGATCCAGGAACTGTCTATGCAAGTCGAAGCAAGAATACTTGCGACCCGCCTGCAGCCAATGAAACTGAAGAGCTGCCTTGCATGTGGGGCACGGGAACCTTCCATGCGTACACCAGCCAACGAATAGCGCATACGCCGGCAAGTCATGCATCGAGTACATGTACCAGACACGCATTATGAAGTTTCGTTTGCTAGCGGCGTCGTATGTCTTGAACCCATTATCCCAAGCTTCTTGCAATTCATCCTTAAGCGGCTGCATGTACACATTCATATTCTTCCCCGGATAGTTGGGCCCTGGAATTATCAACGTCAGGAAAATGTTCTTTCTTTGCATAATCTGTACGGGGGGAGATTGAGTGGAATGACAAATACAGGCCAACAACTGTATTGGATTGCCATCATACCAAACGGATTGAACCCATCCGTGCCGATGCAGACTCGAGGATGCCTTGGATCTGCCACTTTTTGCTCATGTAATGCATCGAAGTGCTTCCACGGAGAACCATCCGATGTGTGTACCATCATCTGATTCCCATCTGCATCTAGTTTGGTTCTTTTGCCCATTTTGTGCCATGTCATCTGTCTGGCCGTCTATTCGACCATGAAAAGACGTTGAAGTCTTGGTACGATTGGCAGATACCGAAGAACATTAACGGGGATTTTGGTCTGCCTCTTCTCACCCATACCGTTGTCTACCACAACATACCTGGAAGAGTTGCAAATGGGACAATAGTTCAAGTCCGCATACTCAAGCCTAAATAAGGCACATCCTTTCTCACAGGCATCTATCTTCTCATAGGGCATCTTAAGTGCACGGAGGATTTTGTCCGACTGGTACAGGTTTGCAGACATTACATGGCCTTTGGGTAGAAAGCGTCCAAATAGTGTCATCATCGCGTCGTAGCATTCTCTGCCCAAGTTGAATTGAGCCTTCAAGGCCATTACTTGTGCGATGCCATCCAGCTGACAAAGCTCAGTGTGCTCATGGAGAGGACGTTTTGAAGACTCCAACATTTCATTGAAGGCCTTTGCAGATTCCTCCATATCATCGTCCGAATCCCGAGCATCATCAAAGTCTTGAACCATGTCTTCGATCCCAGTACCATGCTCGTCGGTGCGACGACGAACCACCTCAGCTCTGGTACGTTGGGCAGACTCTCCATGAAATGTCCACACCGTATAATCGGGTGTAAACCCCCACTTCTGCAGGTGTTTACCCATTTCAACCTCTTTCCTCTGAGAAAAGTTGTCGCACCTAACACAGGGGCACTAGGTTTTTCTCTGGCCATTTGCAAATGCGGCTTTCACAAACCCCTTGGTTTTTGTTAACCATTCATTGCTCATGTCTTCCTGACTAGTGTGACCGGTGTACATCCACGCACGATCACTCATCTTGCCTACCTACTAAACACCCAAGAAATATATATATAATTCATCATATATATTCATCAGTTAATGAAGTTTGTCAATTTTTATTACGTCCATGCAACCTACACGCTAATAGGTAAAGATAGGTCCAAATCCCACCCGAGTATGTGTAGATTGGGTTCGTTTTCCCATGCTCTGCTCCGGATCCGACGCAAAATTTCGGCAGCACCTCCCCGCTGTTCTCCTGATACACGTCTCGGCAATAAACAGAGAGGATGTGTACCCGGAGAACAACAGGGAGGCACTGACGAAATTCTGCATCGGATCTGGAGCAGAGCATGGGAAAACGAACCCAATCTACACATACTTGGGCTGTCCATGGATAACGTGGACAATTCAAAAGGATGGCGGTTATAAATATGCAAAGACATGCATATTTATAGATGCCGCCCTTTCGAACAAGAGACGCATACTGGTCACACATACTGATGATTGAAGACACCTATAGCTAGCAAGTTTCATCGGCACGAAGACCGGAACAGAGCAAATTAAGGGGGGAGGAGGAGATGTCATTTGTGCTCACCCACGAACGTAGGGGAGCTCGTCAAACGCACGAGGAGGTCGTTGAACACCAGACCCTCGCAGCGACGAAACAACTGCACATTTAAATCCACCCGATCAACACGAATATTCAATCCCGATAAAAAATCTATATATATATATATATAACTACTTTTCTATTTTTTTTCTATTCTCCTCTATTCCTTATTCTTCTCCTCTTTTTCTTCTTCTTCTCCTCTTCTTCTGTTTTTCCTCTTCTTCTCCTCTTTTTCTTCTTCTTCCTCTTCTTCTACTCTTCTTCTTCTCCTCTTCTCCTCTTTTTCTTCTTCTTCTTCTTTTCTTCTCCTCCTCCTCTTCTTCTTCTTCTTCTTCTTCTTCCTTCTTTTCCTTTTTCCTCTTCCTCTTCTCCTCTTCTCCTCTTTTTCTTCTTCTTCTTCTTCTTCTTCTTCTTCTTCTTCTTCTTCTTCTTCTTCTTCTTCTTCTTCTTCTTCTTCTTCTTCTCCTCCTCCTCCTCCTCCTCTTCTTCTTCTTCTTCTTCTTTCTTTTCCCTTTTCCTCTTCTTCTACTTATTCTTCTTTTCTTCTTCTTTCTTTTTCATCTTTTTTCTTCTTCTTCTAATTATGACTAATTAACCTAATTCTTTTCTAAACTAATAACTAGTTCTAACTAGTTCTAACTAATTAACCTAATTATAACTAGTTCTTTCTAGCAGCAATTAAATGAAAAAAAAACAGAGAAAAAACAATGCTCACCGGAGGGGGGCGGCCGAGGCGGCGGGGCTCCGAGGCGCCGGGTCGGCGGGGGCGGCGGGGATCCGGGGCCGCCGGGGCGGCGGGGCGGCTGGTGGTGGGGCGGTGGGGCGGCGGGGCGGCGGCAGCGGCTGGGCGCCGGGTGGTGGGGCGGCGGCGGGTGGTGAGGGCGGCGGGGTCGTGGTGGTCGTCGGGGAGAGAGAGGCAGAGAGAGAGAGAGAGGTGGAGTGGTGGGGGGCGGCCGTTAGTTAAGTCAAATATTTGCCGTCCGCCGATCTTTGCCGTCTGCTTAAAGACACTTTGCCGTCTGCTAGCAGACGGCAAAATGTATTCCATTTGACCTAACCAACTGCACGGTCCAGTGGGGCCCAGCTGAGCTCTTTGCCGTCTGCCTTTTGGCTCTTTGCCGTCCGCTAACAGACGGCAAACAGTGTACTGACGGCAAAAAAATTCTTTGCCATGAGTCTTTTCTTTGCCATCTGCTTTGTGGAAGCTGACGGCAAAGAAGGTCCTTGCCGTCCGCTAGCAGATGGCAAAGAATGGACTGACGGCAAATTCTCTGATTCCAGTAGTGATTCCACATCAAAAATTCTGTTTTTATCATTTACCTACTCGAGGACGAGCAGGAATTAAGCTTGGGGATGCTGATACGTCTCCAACGTATCTATAATTTTTGATTGTTCCATGCTGTTATATTATAAATCTTGGATGTTTTTATATACATTTACAGCAATTATATATCATTTTTGGAGACTAACCTATTAACTTAGTGCCCAGTGCCAGTTCCTGTTTTCTGTCATGTTTTTGTTTTATAGAATATCAATACCAAACAAAATCCAAATGCCACGAAACTTTTTGGAGATTTTTTTCTGGACAATACCAACACTAGAAGCTTTGGGAGGAGGCCAGAAGCCCCAGGGGGTGCCCACGAGGTACCAGGATGCGCCTGGGGGGCAGGCGCGCCCTTGAAAGATCGTGGATGTCGCCTAGAGGGGGGGTGAATAGGCGCTTTAAAATAATTACGCTTTAGGCTTGAACAAATGCGGAATAAACCTAGCGGTTAAATTGACAAGCACAAAACCTACAACAACTAGGCTCACCTATGTGCACCAACAACTTATGCTAAGCAAGATAAACAACTAAGTGATAGCAAGATATATAACATGAAACACTATGGCTATCACAAAGTAAAGTGCATAAGTAAAGGGCTCAGGTAAGAGATAACCGAGGCACGCGGAGATGACGATGTATCCCGAAGTTCACACCCTTGCGGATGCTAATCTCCGTTTGGAGTGGTGTGGAGGCACAATGCTCCCCAAGAAGCCACTAGGGCCACCGTAATCTCCTCACGCCCTCGCACAATGCAAGATGCCATGATTCCACTAAGGGACCCTTGAGGGCGGTCACCGAACCCATACAAATGGCAACACTTGGGGGCGGTCACCGAACCCGTGCACTTTGGCAACCCTTGGGGCGGTCACCGGTACCCGTCAAATTGCTCGGGGCGATCTCCACAACCTAATTGGAGACCCTGACGCATGCCCGGAGCTATACACCACAATGACTGAGCTCCGAAGCACCACCAACCGTCTAGGGCGCCCAAGCACCCAAGAGGAACAAGCTCTAGGGTACCAAGCACCCAAGAGTAATAAGCTTCTCAACTTTTCACCACCACGTATCACCGAGGAGCATGAGATTGAACTTGTGGCCGCTTCCCTTGTTGCTTGTCACTATGATGCTTCTTCTTCAATGGGCAAGATCTAACATGATGCCCTTCAATCTTGCACTTGAAGCAAACAATCTTGGCCGAATTCTTGACTTGTTCTTGGCCCTTCTTCTTGTTGATCTTGGACTTTTTCTTCTTATTGGAGTTGAATCCAAGTCCACCTTTGTCATTGGGGGATTTTTGCACACTCAAGATATTGTTGAGTGTGGACTTCCCTTCATGACACTTTTGCAAGTCTTTCTTCAATGAAGTGACTTGGGCCTTGAGCTCTTTGATTTCCTCTACATGGTTAGTATCAACACAAGTACTAGAGGATGTATAAGCATCATTGTTAGAGCAACAAGGCAAGGAAAGTAATTCATCACAAGATGTAGCAACATTATGAGTAGAAGAATTACAAGGACTAGCACATGGCACAATAATATTTTGACTTGAAGTAGTGCTAGTATCCACAAGAGGCTCACTAGATGTTACCTTAGTAATCATAGCCTCATGAGCTATCTTTAGTACATTATGGGATACTAGAAGATCATCATGAGAGCTTGTGAGCTTTACATGACTTTCTTCCAATTTCCCATAATTTCTAGATAGCAACTCAAGTTGATCCCTTAGCTCAACATTCTCCTTCAAAATGGATGCTTCACAAGAAATAGAGTTAGTAGCACAAGCATCATCATTAACAACAAGAGGAGAAGGCAACTTGGCAAGCTCTTTCGAATACGAAGCTTTAAGTTGAGCATGTGACTCGGTGAGTTCGATGAGCTCACTCTTAATGACCCTTGAGCTATTTTCGAGGTGCTCAAAGTCCTCAAGGAGTTTAGCATGTGCAACTTCAAGCTTAGCATTTTTAGTTTTGAAATCATTGGCCACCTCGAGAGCTCTATCACGGGATTCCTTCACTCTAGATAATTCTAGAGCAAAAGTTTCCTCAAGAGATTCCTTGGTGGTTTGTTCAAGTTCAAGAGCTTGAGATAACTCCGCAATCTCATTAGTGTAATCACGCTCATGACCTTCCATTTTCTCAATGGTGACCTCATGCTCCTCGAGATGAGATTCCAACTCCTCAATGTATTTCTTGCCCTCAATGGCAATAGACATAATTTCCATGAAGTTGGAACGAGCAATTTTATTCTTATGAAGAGCTTTAAAAATAATTTCCCCCTTAATTTTCAAGGAAGCAACATTATCATTCTCTTCATCATTATCCTCATCATCATTAGCATCAACATCATCATCAAGAGACATATTGGGGTTCAAAGTAGGAGATACCTTTGAAGCCTTAGCCATAAGGCAAAAAGCAATAGATGATGATGTAGGATCCCTTAAGGCACCATTCAATACCATATCTTGTTCCATAGAGTGTTGGGTTTCCTCTACATTGTTAGCACAACAACTAGAGGAAATACATGCATTTTTATCATGGCAACAAGACATAGCAAGCATATCATCATGAGATTTAGTCAAGAAATTTCTACATGATATGCAAGGACTATCAACACAAGAATGTGAACCATCTAGGGTGCTCGAAGTGTTAAAGTCCAAAGAAGGAGCATTGCAATAAGATAGTGATGAAGGATCATCAATAATAAGCCCACTATCATCATTGCAATGACCAACACTACTCACCATATCATTACCTTGTGGCAAACCACATGTAGGTGAAGTAGAAGAAGTTGAGAAGACAACACGACCGGAGGTGGAGGGAGAACAATCATCCCCACAAAACTTGGACACACCATATTTGTCTTGAAGCTTTGTCCATAACTCATGAGCATCCCGAAACAGCATGAGTTGAAATATAACTACATTGCTCAAAGCATCGAAAAGCACATTAGAAGCTTGATCATTGAGATAAGAGTTTTTCTCATCCTCTAAAGATAAGTTTTGAGAATCCTTTGGAGGAGAAAAACCCATATCTACAATTCGCTCTAAACATGGGTCAATGGCCCGGAAATGATTAAGCATGCGAATCACCCAAACATCAAAATTTGTGCCATCGAAACTAAGAGTGTCAAAGAATCCTAATCCCCTAGTCGACATCTTTACTCTCTAGGCGGTTAAGCCTAATAATGAGAGACGAGGCTCTGATACCAATTGAAAGATCGTGGATGTCGCCTAGAGGGGGGTGAATAGGCGCTTTAAAATAATTACAGTTTAGGCTTGAACAAATGCGGAATAAACCTAGCAGTTAAATTGACAAGCACAAAACCTACAACAACTAGGCTCACCTATGTGCACCAACAACTTATGCTAAGCAAGATAAACAACTAAGTGATAGCAAGGTATATAACATGAAACACTATGGCTATCACAAAGTAAAGTGCATAAGTAAAGGGCTCGGGTAAGAGATAACCGAGGCACGCGGAGACGACGATGTATCCCGAAGTTCACACCCTTGCGGATGCTAATCTCCGTTTGAAGCGGTGTGGAGGCACAATGCTCCCCAAGAAGCCACTAGGGCCACCGTAATCTCCTCACGCCCCCGCACAATGCAAGATGTCGTGATTCCACTAAGGGACCCTTGAGGGCGGTCACCGAACCCGTACAAATGGCAACCCTTGGGGGCGGTCACCGAACCCGTACACTTTGGCAACCCTTGGGGGCGGTCACCGGTACCCGTCAAATTGCTCGGGGCGATCTCCACAACCTAATTGGAGACCCCGACGCATGCCCGGAGCTATACACCACAATGATTGAGCTCCGAAGCACCACCAACCGTCTAGGGAGCCCAAGCACCCAAGAGGAACAAGTTCTAGGGTACCAAGCACCCAAGAGTAATAAGCTTCTCAACTTTTCACCACCACGTATCACCGTGGAGAAATCAAACCAATGCAACTAATGCAATGGCAAGAACACACGAAGTGGTCAAGTCCCTCACTCCCAAATCCCACCAGAGCAACAAAAGCTATGGAGGAATATGAGAGGAAGAACAAGGAGAACACCAAGAACTCCAAGATCTAGATCCAAGGGGTTCCCCTCACATAGAGGAGAAAGTGATTGGTGGAAACGTAGATCTAGATCTCCTATCTCTTTTCCCTCAAGAACTAGCAAGAATCATTGGAGGGATTGAGAGATAGCAAGCTCGAAGAAGGTCAACAATGGGGGGCAAACACGAGCTCAAGAGGTTAGGTCCATTGGGGAAGAAGACCCCATTTTATAGGACCCCACGAATCTGCCTGTTATGTTGCAGAATAACACAGGAGTGGTACAACCGGTCCAAGGACCGGTACAACTGCTTTTTGCGGGTTCCCCTAAAGCAGATTACTAGGCGGTACAACCGGAGGCTGCACTGGTAGTACCGGTCGGCTGAAACCATCCGGGAACAACCGGGCTACCACCGCCCTACTACTGCTCCAAAAACAGTAGGGAATCACCCCTGACCGGTAGTTGGAGCGGTACTAGGACCGGTACAACCGTCGGGACCAAGTACTTGTGGTGGCTAAGTCTGGAGCGGTACAACCGCTCCAGTCACCGGTAGTACCGGTATGCCTAAGCCATCCGCAAACTACTGGTTCACCACCGCCCAGCTACCGCTCCACATCAGACTGGAGTCACCCCTTACCAGTGGTTGGAGCGGTACTTGGCCGGTACAACCGCCGAGCAGCAGTCCTGGGGTTCGCCAAGCACCAGGCGGTACAACCGCCCGGAGGCAGTGGTACAACCGCTTGGCAGACACCTGAAGACTGCAACCCAAGGGTGGTGGTTGTCCCAGAAGTACTGGTCGACCGGTACAACCGCATACACTAGCGGTTCAACCGCTAGAGAAGGAAAAACCAGAACTGCCATAACATCTGCAAATGAGCTCCAAATTGAGCAAACTCAAGCTTGTTGGATAGAGGATGACAAATGATCACCACTTGACGTCATCCTCCATGGGACATATGAGACCTTCCTTTTGATGCACGCCCATGGAAACAAACCTAACCCCACAACGAACACTTACGTAGACAATGGGTTAGTACACAAAGCGCAATGGACAATGCTTACCATACCATGAGATCACTTGATCCCACCCGATACATCTTCTACGCTTTGTGTGTTGATCAACTTGAATCACTCTTTGTACTTAGACTTGATCAACCTTGAATCTTTCCAACTCTCTTCATTAGGATGATGTCTTGAAGGTAAACATGAATGTTCACACAATCTTCTTCTTCAAGACATGCTTGCAATAAGCTCAACTCTCACATGACCAATCTTTGGATAAATCCTTGAAAAGCACCTTGGTCATCACAAAATCTCCTAGAAACCAACAAATGGACTTCAAGAAATGCCTATGGACAAACCCTTCAATATAACTCATGGCAACCATTAGTCCATAGAGATTGTCATCAATTACCAAAACCAAACATGGGGGCACCACATGTTCTTTCAATCTCCCCCATTTTGGTAATTGATGACAATCACTTTCAAGAGAGTTTATATAAGGAATTAAGCATCACCATGCAAGACAACAACTAATAATGCATGAGCATGAGATGCAAATGCTTAGGAACAAAACCAAAGCATGAAACGAAGAAGCAACTCACTTCTCCTATAAACTCTCTAAGCTTCTCCCCCATTGGCATCGATTGCCAAAATGGGCTCCAAGCTTAGAAGGCCAATATATGTGTTCCTCCATAAAGTGTGTATTTCTCAAAATATAAGTGGAAGACAATACACATATCCAAGGATACGCAAAAGGAGGAAGACAAACTATATTGAGAATCCAAAGATTGCAAAAGGATGATATGGCATAAAGACATACCAAGAGAGAAGCAAGCAATCTAAAGTTCCAATTGAACCAATCAAACAAATGATCCGACGAGCCACACAAATAAAAGATATTATGATATGAGCATAGGAGTGTTCTAAAGAACATAGAGAAGCTCCCCATGATTTGTGCATTATTTAGATTTGTATTTGGATACAACGTGCTCAAAATAGGATCATCACTCCCCCAAAATCAATAGAAACTCACAACAAGTGCAAGTGAGCATATAGGAAACTAAGCCTAGCACTTGCAACAAACACATGGTTGAGCAACATAAAAGAGAGGCAACTTAGGAATAGGCTCAACCAAAATGATGTGTGTGAGTCATGGCAAAGCACATGAGAAGACTAATAAAAGGATGAGCATTAAGCATCAACATAGTCTTGAATAAATGAGATACAATGTGCACGACACGTCCTTCCCACACACATACAACAAGCAAATGGGTTCACAAGCTCACTAATAAGCACATTAACAACAAAGCTTGTGACAACCCAAGATGAAGAGAGAAAATGATAGCCTTGTAAAGAGGAGGGATGTAACACCCCCAGGTATAAGCTACAGTAATCCCCCATGATCAATGCCAAGTCATCATGATTAACAGTGCTTGATCATCATTTGGGTCATATCTCATTTCAAATTCCAAATTCAAATTGAGAATTCAAATTTAAAGTGTATTTAAAAGTTGTTCAAATCCAGGTACTAAATAGTTCATAATATTGCAAATATTCCCAAGGCAATTATAAATATAAAATCAACATTAATTGAATTATTTAAATGACTCTAACATCATGAAACAGTACCAAAAGAGCAGTGTTTAATCTAATTTAATTAATCCAAAATTCAAATGAAATCAAATTACCTCCAAACCTTTTTCTGACAGTGATAATTATTGCCTAGTATTTAATTGGATAAGTCTCACATTTTATAAAAGTCAATTTGGTGCCAAACATTTTGCAAAACAGAAAAGCAGAAACAAATCAGAAAAGAAAAAGGAAAAGAACAACGGGCTACTGTGCACTTGGGCTTCCAGTGCACAGTGCAGGCCCAGCCCACCACGCTCGGCCTTTCCCTAACCTCCCGCCCGCGCGCGCGCTCCCGACGCCGGCTCGCCGTCCCAGTCGCGCCCGTTCGCCCCCGCGTCGCTACAGGGCGCCGGGCGGATAAGAAGGCCACCGCGGCACCCCTGGACCCCCCCCAGATCTTTCCCCCTCCTCTCGCGCCGCTCCCTCGCATCTGCCCGCCATGACCGAAGCCACCGTTCGCTCGCCGTCGCCGCCCGCGTAGCCACCGTGCTCCTCTCGCTTCCTCACCATGTCCCCGCGCTCCGCCTCCGTCGCCTACGCTGTCTCGCGGAGCCACGCGTCGCCGGACGCCCGGAGACGACGCCATCGAGCTCGACGCCGCCGCCTCTGCCCCAAGATCGCCGATGACCGCACGCCGTCACCAGCCCCTCCCCGAGATCGCCGAGGCCACCGTCGTGATCGCCGTGAGCTCCTCTCCCCAAATCCCTCTCTCTCTCTTGTCTCGAGCGACGCCATAGCCGTCGCCTCGCTCGTGACTGAATGCGCCGCCGCCTGAGCTCGTCGCCGGCGTAGCTCCGGCGACCATTTGGTTGCGCCAGCTTGTCCACCGAGCTTGCCGCACCGCGTAGAGCATCCCCAGCGCCTCGCCTCGCCCGTTTGTGCGCCGCAGCAGCTAACCCGTGTAGGGTAACGCAGCAGAAAACAAAAAAAATTCCGACCTACGCACCAGCCCAGGACCACTATGGAGACTGCATACAAGGTTTGATCATTTTCGTTACCGACTCGTAGCGCAGCGGAAGTAGAGTCGATGACGAACGGCGGTGCAGATCCCAGCAGCTAGGATTTTACAACCTCCCAACCGCGAGGATGTATACCCTCATCTGCCCCGCGGACAGCCCTCTGGGAGGCGGTCGGACAGTCCCCCGGACGGTGTCGCGGACAGCCCTTCGGGAGGACCTCCAAAACTCGGACTGTCACTCGGACAGCCCTTCGGGAGGACCTCCAAAACTCGTACGGTCACACGGACAGCCCTTCGGGAGGCACTCACGAACTAAGACCGAAACTACGATCTCTCTACAGAGTTGCACACATACGGTGTCATCTATCCGGCAGGGCTTCGCCGTCCAGAACTAGTTCCTGCCGGAACCCAGACAGCCTTTCGGCTCTACGAAACTATTTCGCTGGGAGGGAGAGAGAATGCCAGATCATGCATGGCTTGTGTATGAGAGTAAGGATTCAGAGATGGCAGCCATCTCACCTCCTATTTATAGGAAAACCAAGGGGTAGGGTGGTTTTACAAGAAAACCCAAAACCCACATGAAATGGAGTCCTTCCCAAGGACCTAAAGGTGAAGCCATGGAACAAGGTGGGGCTCCAGGAAGGAGTCCACCATGTGGCCGGCCACACCCCCATGAGGGGCCCAAAAAATGGCTCCTATCCATCCATGTCATCCCCAAGATCTTTTGAGTAAAGCCCCAAAAGGTGGCTTTCCAAAAATATCCCAAAAAGCACTTTCACTATTCACGACGACAATTTTCAGCGTCCGATCGAACTGAAAATATTTATGTGGGCTTAGAACATTTCCAGTACCCACCAAAATAATTTTCAACGCGAGCCAGAACAATTCCGGTTTAGTGATTTTCATCTGCGAAAAGCATCTGAAGCGGTTTCGGCAGCTCTGGAACATTTCCGGTTTTCATCCCGGAAAATTCCAGAAAGTTTCCAGAATGATTCTGGCATCCTCCAAGAATTATCAGGCATGTGCCAAAACCAATTTGACTTTTTGGTATCCCCTGAAACAACTTTTCAGTTTCACCGGAACTCATCCGGTGACCTCTCTGCGGAACTTTTCCGCTGTCCGAAACTTTTCCGGCGTCCGAAACTTTTTCGGTGATTTTCTCTCAGACTCCCTGTCTAGTATTCAACAGATAGATGACCCTTAAGCGTGTGACCCTATAGGTTCGGTGAAGCATAGACATGACCCGGAACCCCTTCCGATCAATGATCAACATCGGAGCCGTGGACACCCATATTGACCCCTATACCCACACGAATGAATATTCGAGCGAACCTCCAGTTGCCGTGTGCTATTCCTGTTGCTTCGCGATATGTTACAATTACCCAAGGTGAGACATGTTGGCATCCCCGTGGATCAACACCTTGTCCACTATGCCAGTTACCTCGTTACCGGTATTGTTCTCTTTTCTCGTTCCCGTGTTCCGGCATCCCCGTGATCAAATCACAAAGTGTCTGGCCAGACGATGATGGATACCGTAACACCGAGAGGGCCCAGAGATATCTCTCCATCGTCGGAGGAGCAAATCCCAATCTTGAGCTATCAAGTTACTTGACATACTTTTCCATGAACCCGTAAGCCGCCGTAATAGCCACCCATTTACGGATGACGTTTAACAAACCCCAAAGTTCATGAAGCAAGCATGAAGAAAATCGATACTCTCATGGTCTAAGGAATCATGCAAACATTAACCATCTCTGTGTTATTAACCATTAACTTATGACGAATGTATCTCATAGCATAACATCAATTCGGGTCGATTCAACACAAGTGTTCTACCAACATTGCGCCCTCAAAATTGCCGGCATAGCCATGCCCATGATCAGGAAAACAGGATCATCATGCAATACTTGAGCTAGTCTTAGAGGCCAGACTAGGAATACATTTTACCGTTTATTATTCCACACGTGCAAATGAGTCTTCCTCCGAGCCTCGTTTTATTTGTAGACTCGAGAATCATTGCAGTTATAGCATGGAACATAAACATAATTATGAACAGGGAGATAATCAATAACATTTATTATTGCCTCTAGGGCATATCTCCTACAGACTCCCACTTGCACTAGAGTCAATAATCTAGTCAATGCTAGTGCGCTTTATACCTATGGCATACTGGTGTAAAATATGCTTCGCTTGTGGTATAGCCTGATGTCCAACGGATCTGACGACTTCAGCTCGTGTGCAACTTTGCATATCCTCGCGTTTTCACGCTTTCACAAAATTCATATTTTGTGTGGATTGGCTTTTCATATGTGTGAATCATTGGTCGAAACCTGATTCCTCAGACTGAGCTATGGAGCAACTATCTGCAATAGTGTCCCATAGACCAAAGCCATCTTGGAACCATACTAAGTTCATGAATGAACTATATGATTCAACAACTTCTTTGTCGCTTCTCAAGCGTCAACATACTTAGCCTTTGTTATAGAATTCGCCACAGTATCTTGTTTGGAACAATTTCCAACTACCGTGCCACCATATTGTGTATTACACAAAACCCTTAACTTAAATCGAAAATCGCATGGAGCATTGATGAAGACTGTATCGATGTAATTACTTACAACGAGCACTTCATAATCTCTGCTTGCGAGAAAACATGTCATCAGTACTACTCTAGTACTCAGTGACATATTTCACTGTTGTCCTATGATCAGTACTTTGATCACTTTGGTATCTATACTCGCAACAACTTTGGAGTATTGGACATATCTGGTTGTTTTACATACCATGGAATACATGATTAATCCAAACACAAGAGTGTGTGGAATCTCCATCATGTATTTTACTCATCAGTGTTTTGGGACACCGAGTCTTGCAAAAACTCTTTCCATGTGACTTCGGCAAGAATCACTCCTTGGCTTTTTAAATGCCAAAAAGTTTTTAGCATCTTGTCAATATGTATTCATTGCTTAGCCCCATTAGGTAAATCTATCTCCATAGATCATCATGCCTAATATTGAGGCTATTTAGCCTAAGCACTTCATCGAAAAACTATTTTCAAATGAAGTCCTAATTCGTGTCAAGAAATTTATTTCCAATTAACAATGTGTCAAGTACACACGGTTTTTAGAAATATTATTATGCTCCCACTTACTTTCTTGAATCACAAGCATCTTCGATACCCATTTGATGAAGTCAAACCCCTTTGACCATTCCATCAAAATCGAAGATTCCAACTCCACTTTGCTCTCTTCTGTCCATCGCTGGAACTCTGAAGTTTGCATACTTACTAGCATCCTCTGGATCGACAAATTAATTTGGACTGTATCACATACAAGTCCTAGGTTTCATTTCCATCAGATGGAAATCCTTTCGTCATCCATGTTTCATATCTCACGATTGAAATATGTATTAATTGCTAGTTCAACCCGAACCGACTTTAAGCATCGCTACGGTGAGACAATCTCATCGTAGTCAACTCCTTGAACTTGTTATTGCAACAAGTCGAGCTTTATGGATAAACATTTTATCTGTGTCAGTTTTTAGTTCCATAAATATTCGTTAGACTCTAAGTCTTCCGAAAGGTGTATCAAGATTTTAATCTTGAATCACTTATATGGAAACTATCTCGGATTGTATTGGCTTTTAGCCAATTCCGGAGTCAGGGCCCATCAACTCTTCCTTGTGTATTGTAGGTATACTGTAGTCTAACAACAATATCTCGTTTGCGCACCTGATAGGTTTGCACGAGCTTTGCCTACGTGGTTCAGCTGCAAATTCGACCGAAGTCCATACATTTTATTGTAGAGACTTCCGTATCAGTCGCAGTAGGAAACTCCGGAATCACTTCCAAGGTTTCTTTCCTTTGATCTGATGACGAAGATACTGGTTATCTCGTCGAGTTGCACTGTCCTCCCACTCACCTTTTGTAAGAACTATTCTCTTTAAAAGCATACCGTTTTGCGGCAAAAACCCTTTGCCTCGGTATAGTGGTGGGGAAATACCCAATGACTTGGGATAACCTTACAAAGTAGCACTTGTCTGATTTGGAATAGGTTTGTAACCTTTTACACAAGCCCCATATTCCAAATGTTAAGAAAATATATAACATGGTTGGGCATACCATACCATGGCGTCATTTCAACAGACCTGATGGAGCTCTTTTCAGTGTAAAAGCCGCAGTCTCTAAAGCATCACTTTAAAAGGGATAATGGCAAATCTATTCATGTCATCTTTGATCTTACCATGTCATAAATGGTTCGATTACATCTTCACGGACTCTCCACTTGCAGTGGTGTTCCGGGAGGTGCAAGTTATGAAACCCCTTTCATAACTCATCAGACATTCGCTAAACTTGTAACTCAAATATTCCTTTCTGCAATCGAATTGTAGAAACATAATTTTCTTGTTACAATATTTTCTTCTTCATTTTGAAAACCTTTCGAATGATTTCAAAAGATCCAGACTCATGTCTTATCAAGTAAATATCCATATATCCACTTGAGTCATTTCTGAAGATAGATAAATCCACTACTTGCAATAACATTTATTGGACTACACACATCATAATGTATGATCACCAATATGTTCTATGCTCGTTCCTTATGGCCTGTGAACGGTATTTCAGTCACTTCACTTTTCAGAGGAAAGTTGCAAGTGTCAGATGATTCAAAATCAAACGACTTCAAAATCCATCATAATGGAATTTTCCATGCGGGTTTCTCCAATGTGACCAAATGCAGTGCCACACTTGTGTGGTATTCTTTTAGTCTTGCGACATTTAGCGTCAGTGTTATGGATGTATCATATTACCATCAATATTCATAGCATACATCCCATCCTGTATGGAAGCATGGCCCTTTATGTTATTCATAACACCGAACATCAAAAGTTCTCTTATGAATAACCTTCTTGCAAAATACTTTATGCAAAGGGCTAGAGTGTATGAAACTCTAAATGAATTATGAAAGTAAATACAGAGGCAATGTATTAATATCAATATTCATAACATACATCTCATTCATAATGAAAGTATGGCCCTTATGTTATTCATAACATCGAACATCAAAAGTTCTCTTATGAATAACCTTCTTGCAAAATACCTTATGCAAAGGGCTAGAGTGTATGAAACTCTAAATGAATTATGAAAGTAAATACAGAGGCAATGTATTAATATCAATATTCATAACATACATCTCATTCATAATGAAAGTATGGCCCTTATGTTATTCATAACATCGAACATCAAAAGTTCTCTTATGAATAACCTTCTTGCAAAATACCTTATGCAAAGGGCTAGAGTGTATGAAACTCTAAATGAATTATGAAAGTAAATACATAGGGAATACACTAATGGAAGGTATAGTAACATTTACTATGTTCCCTATGTGTATCTAAACCTCATTCCTGGCTAGTCTTTTAGGCCGTAGTAGTTCTTTCATCGAGTTGCAACAGAGTGCAATCGATCGGGTATCTTTGTGATTAACTCACAATACCCAAGAATTAGTGATTAACATGTTTAACCATAATTCCCAAGAACTATATCTTTGACCAGCCTTCTATACATCAAAAACTTGTATGACATTCATACATGAGCTGGATATTCCAGTCTTCTTTCCTTTTGCCATTATACTTCTAACAGTTTAACTTTCAGTATTTCTCCTACTCTCAGAAGAAGCATCCAACTTAAGAGTGGCGTTAGCCCCGGACTTCCTAGGCGTGAAAGTTTCACTAACACCCTTCGGACACTTCCTTTCTCTTTAAGTTGTTTGTTTTATTCACCTTTCATCATATGACAGGCGTTCTTCTGGATCCCTCTCTTATCAGTCAAACGCATAGTAAACACCTTTACTAATAGTTTGCAAACAAACATTTCTTTGGATATCTCATATCTTTTAGCATTTGTCTGTCTCTGAAATTGATTTTCAGATTCCATGAATATCACATAACTATCCAAACTTTCGAAGTTCGGGTCTCATGGAAGCAAACATATTGCACTTTGACTGAAAAGGAATTCTAGCTTTTGGATCGAAGGACGAGAGTCACATGATCCATAGCATTAGCGGGAGAATACCGAAAGTATGCGATAGGACAAAATCCTTCTCGGCACTCTAGAGGACAATCCTCACATTACGTTACCAACCGTAAAGTTTTAGCCAGATATTTAACCGCTATTCAATTTTAATAGGGAAGGTGGAAACGCGAGCCATTATTCTACAACTATTATGCAAACCACACTTAGACAGTGTTCAAAATTAATTGCACTGAGAATTAAACAAGTTAATTATGCAGTGCGCTCCCACTCAAATCAATATCTCTCATAATTGATTGTGAGTGATTCAAGATCCAAATTTCAATTCAGCGTCAAGGATGCAACCATCTCAAGTGACGAGAATTTCAATTGGTAGGCCAACTTGCCAATCACATCTCTATGTGACTCTTGTTCATCTTTCGATGCGTGTGTTCCGAGCTCATGACTTTCATGCCTGAACGTCAAGACAACCAAGTGATCTCGCTGCGAGGTCTCAACTCACCCGCCTCACACTTCTCTAATCGTTCATACCCATGCAACCATGTGATACCCCGAAGAGATAGGTGCCGTGACGGTGCTACACTTGGGAGAACACTAACTACTTGATATTTAAGTGAGAGATCACCCTAATAAAAAGCAACTACCGTGCAATCAAAAGGGTGCAACATAAGGGATAAACATCTCAGGCAATTCATAATTAGCATGATATGGTATAGCCCCTTCTGACGGAGAAGTCAAGTATTCTTCGTCTTCGGCATTCGCGTCGGTGTTCACCTTTACGAAGATTTCCACCACCTTGTCGATGCACCAGATAATATTGCTATCTCTATAGCTAATAAAATAAGTGCATTACATAAGGTTGACACGCAGGTCATTAAAGTGCAATCATATGGCTCCAGCCATCATGCCGAATCATGACACGCAGGTCATGTTAATCAAATTACATCATATAGTCATCTCATACATAATCAAATTATTATGAACACTGCTATACCACATCACATGCACATGCAAACCATCCTGCAAAACCAAGTTAGACGCCTCTAATCGGTTCATGCAAAAACTTGTTTTACGTGGCTTCTAAGGTTTCGAAACAAACCGAAGCTACCAACGTCCATCATCAAGCATGATAATCCAAGTCGCTAGATTAACATTCCAGGGTGTATGAAACACGAGATAATAAAATCTCGAGCCCCATACTAAACTTCGTCATACGCGTGACCCCCGTGCAGATCACATCTGCATTGCCCTTTCGTCTGCGAAATTTCATCTTTCTTTTTAACTACGGTGGAATTCAAAGAACTGTTAGCACTTCGTTGATCAATCAGGATCGCGGATTGCCAGAACTTTGAAACTCCACCATACCGTTATCAAGATCAGAAATATGCAAATTCCAAGGAAGCAACAAGAACATCGGGTAACAGATTTCATCTGCTACCCGCACAAATAATTTTCAGCAATAGAACTCATCTACTACCTAATTATATTGTGCAACACCCATACATCTCATGTATTCTAGATCGCAACCTGCATCTACGCATAGCCCGGCTCATGATGCCACTGTAGGGTAACGCAGCAGAAAACAAAAAAAATTCCGACCTACGCACCAGCCCAAGACCACTATGGAGACTGCATACAAGGTTTGATCATTTTCGTTACCGACTCGTAGCGCATCGGAAGTAGAGTCGATGACGAACGGCGGTGCAGATCCCCGCAGCTAGGATTTTACAACCTCCCAACCGCGAGGATGTATACCCTCATCTGCCCCGCGGACAGCCCTCTGGGAGGCGGTCGGACAGTCCCCCGGACGGTGTCGCGGACAGCCCTTCGGGAGGACCTCCGAAACTCGGACTGTCACTCGGACAGCCCTTCGGGAGGACCTCCAAAACTCGGACGGTCACACGGACAGCCCTTCGGGAGGCACTCACGAACTAAGACCGAAACTACGATCTCTCTACAGAGTTGCACACATACGGTGTCATCTATCCGGCAGGGCTTCGCCGTCCAGAACTAGTTCCTGCCGGAACCCAGACAGCCGTTCGGCTCTACGAAACTATTTCGCTGGGAGGGAGAGAGAATGCCAGATCATGCATGGCTTGTGTATGAGAGTAAGGATTCAGAGATGGCAGCCATCTCACCTCCTATTTATAGGAAAACCAAGGGGTAGGGTGGTTTTACAAGAAAACCCAAAACCCACATGAAATGGAGTCCTTCCCAAGGACCTAAAGGTGAAGCCATGGAACAAGGTGGGGCTCCATGAAGGAGTCCACCATGTGGCCGGCCACACCCCCATGAGGGGCCCAAAAAATGGCTCCTATCCATCCATGTCATCCCCAAGATCTTTTGAGTAAAGCCCCAAAAGGTGGCTTTCGAAAAATATCCCAAAAAGCACTTTCACTATTCACGACGACAATTTTCAGCGTCCGGTCGAACTGAAAATATTTATGTGGGCTTAGAACATTTCCAGTACCCACCAAAATATTTTTCAACGCGAGCCGGAACAATTCCGGTTTAGTGATTTTCATCTGCGAAAAGCATCTGAAGCGGTTTCGGCAGCTCCGGAACATTTTCGGTTTTCATCCCGGAAAATTCCAGAAAGTTTCCAGAATGATTCTGGCATCCTCCAAGAATTATCAGGCATGTGCCAAAACCAATTTGACTTTTTGGTATCCCCTGAAACAACTTTTCAGTTTCACCGGAACTCAACTGGTGACCTCTCTGCGGAAATTTTCCGCTGTCCGAAACTTTTCCGGCGTCCGAAACTTTTTCGGTGATTTTCTCTCAGACTCCCTGTCTAGTATTCAACAGATAGATGACCCTTAAGCGTGTGACCCTATAGGTTTGGTGAAGCATAGACATGACCCAGAACCCCTTCCGATCAATGATCAACATCGGAGCCGTGGACACCCATATTGACCCCTATACCCACACGAATGAATATTCGAGCGAACCTCCAGTTGCTGTGTGCTATTCCTGTTGCTTCGCGATATGTTACAATTACCCAAGGTGAGACATGTTGGCATCCCCGTGGATCAACACCTTGTCCACTATGCCAGTTACCTCGTTACCGGTATTGTTCTCTTTTCTCGTTCCCGTGTTCCGGCATCCCCGTGATCAAATCACAAAGTGTCTGGCCAGACGATGATGGATACCGTAACACCGAGAGGGCCCAGAGATATCTCTCCATCGTCGGAGGAGCAAATCCCAATCTTGAGCTATCAAGTTACTTGACATACTTTTCCATGAACCCGTAAGCCGCCGTAATAGCCACCCATTTACGGATTACGTTTAACAAACCCCAAAGTTCATGAAGCAAGCATGAAGAAAATCGATACTCTCATGGTCTAAGGAATCATGCAAACATTAACCATCTCTGTGTTATTAACCATTAACTTATGACGAATGTATCTCATAGCATAACATCAATTCGGGTCGATTCAACACAAGTGTTCTACCAACATTGCGCCCTCAAAATTGCCGGCATAGCCATGCCCATGATCAGGAAAACAGGATCATCATGCAATACTTGAGCTAGTCTTAGAGGCCAGACTAGGAATACATTTTACCGTTTATTATTCCACACGTGCAAATGAGTCTTCCTCCGAGCCTCGTTTTATTTGTAGACTCGAGAATCATTGCAGTTATAGCATGGAACATAAACATAACTATGAACAGGGAGATAATCAATAACATTTATTATTGCCTCTAGGGCATATCTCCTACAACCCGCGCATGCCCGAACTCCGGCCACCGCCGATGAGCTCGCCGTCGTCGCTACGGTGCTCCTCCGGCCACGCCACCGCCGCAGATCGCCTCGCCGTCGCATGCTCTTTCCAACGCACCCACGCGCGGCCCTTCCCGTGCTCTGTGCGCGATATCCGGCCACCGCCCGACGCGCGCCGCCGTGTTTCGGCTCGCCGGAGCAGTTCCGGTCGCCGTCGCCGACGTGGCGCTGACGTGGCGCCACGGGGCCCGCCTTGTGCCACTAACGGATGGGCCCAGCTGACCGGTTGACCGGGTCAACTGCTGACTGGGCTGGCCCAGCCACTGACATGTGGGCCCGCACTGTTTAAACATTTTTATAAATAAATAAAATGCTAATTATTCCGTTAATTAAATTAATTACCTAATCAGTCACTGACTAATGGGGCCAACTCCCCCTAATTAACCTATTTTAGTTAAAGTTAATCCCTAATTAGCTACTGTGACACTGACCAGTGGGACCCACTGGTCAGGTTTGACTCTGGTCAGCCGGAGTTGACTAATGACGTCACTCTGACGTCACCAATCACTGTTTCGGATAATTCGAATTTAATGATTAAAATAATTCCAGAAATTCAATAAAACTTTGAAAAAACATATAAAATAAACCGTAACTCGGATGAAAATAATTTATATATGAAAAATGATCAGAAAAATATGAAGAATCCGAATATGCCACCCACATACCTGCCACACCCCTCTAACATGATGAACATGGAACTTTCCCCTCCGTTTCATCTGTCCGATAATTGCCCGGAGCTGGTAAAACACCTCCAGATGATTTCCCACTCCGACTAACTTACGTAGTACTGCATTAGGGCACTCCTCGAATAACGTGTTGCCATGCCATGCATCTGTGATTGCATCTGTTGCTTGTATTTATTGTTTCTGCCCCCCCCCCCCTCTTCTCTCCGGTAGACCCCGAGACCGACGCTGCTGCCGAGTACGACTACACCCCTGACGACCAGACCTTTTCAGCAGAGCTTCCAGGCAAGCAAACCCCCTTGATCATTCCTATATCACCTATTCCTTCTCCCAAATGCTTGCATTAGATTTTGCTACTGTAATTGCTTGCTCCTATTCTGATGCATGGCTTGCTTTTGTAGCCTGCTGTTGTTACTTTACCTGTCATCCTAAACTGCTTAGAATAGGTTTGTTAATGATCCATCAGTGACCCCTCACCCTTGTCCCTGTTGCCCCGCTTTAGTACCAGTGCCTTGATCATTGTGATCGATGTGCAGATACCGTCACATCACCACACACACAACCCCCTTAGTTGTACGACTCTGCAGGGCTACTATCGAGAGTCGAGGGTGATACCTCATACTACACTCCTGATGATATCTCTGTAGCATAGCACATCGGTGGTGATTACCGAGGGTGATTCCTCTTTCACCACCTCCGATGAATCCTATGTCGTGCAACCCCTCAAGTGTGAACCCTTCGAGGGTGATTCCTCCAAGTTCACCTTGACGGTTACATCGAGTAGGAATCCTTCGAGGGTGATTCCTCGGATTTCCCCTTGATGTTTCAGACACACGAATACCTTGAATTTACCGCAGGCCCATGGTTAAAATCGGGTCGACCCCGGGGGGTACCCGCGAGAGGTGTGAAGTCGGGTTAACCGTGAGGGTACCCGCGAGATAATTACGAGACGCGGCCGGGCAGGCAGAGACCGCCCTAGAGAGGGATGGGCTTGACCCTTGTTGCACTTCCTCGAGACGGGACGACAGGAGTACTGATCGTCACCGCAAGCTCCTAATAATTCGCTAACGGATTTGGGTATTTGATCTGAGTTGGCCACTGGCCTATACGCACTACCACCACGTGGGATAATGGTTTAATGGGGCCCTCTACGCCGTATGTATCAGCCGAAACCTCTGTCAGACGTCCAGTTCAGCATTGCTGCGCGTTCGGGCAGGTGCCATCCAGGACAGAGGTGGTGCTTGGTCCCGTTCACCCACGCAACGACCCGGAGTGCAAAGGGCGATGGGCCCAAGACCCCTGAGCGCTTAGGATGTAGACCGGCAGGGACCTCTCTGCGGAGCCTAGGTAGGACTACGTCGTGTCGATCAGCCGAGGCCGGGCATGACCGAGAAAAGTGTGTCCGGCCAGAGTTAATCGAGCGTGTTGGGTAACAGTAGTGCACCCTTGCAGGGAAGTTATCTATTCGAATAGCCGTGTCCACGGTAATAGGACGCTCAGTGTTGTATCCTCATCTACTACAACTTGAACTGAATACATGTTAATTTAATTGTAAGCTCTGGGATGGCTTTCTCGTAGGGAGTCGAGGAAGGATCTCTGGGCTTTGCTATTACATGCTTGTTACTTTATATTATGCTAATCTGCACTCTTCTAATGCTGCAAGACGCTGAAGATGCTAGTCTTCGATAGGCTAGGCTTTCTCCCTCTGATCTTGCATTTCTGCAGTATAGTCCACAGATACAGCCCTTTCGTTTGATACCAATGCATAATTAGTATAGTTCTGATGTCAGTATTGCGAGTACTTTGGATGAGTACTCACGGTTGCTTTGCTATCTCTTTCCCCCATACCCGATTGTTGCGATCAGATGACGGATCCTAGGAGTCAGCTGATCCCGTCGACAACCGCCGAGCAGCAGTCCTGGGGTTCGCCAAGCACCAGGCAGTACAACCGCCCGGAGGCAGCGGTACAACCGCTTGGCAGACACCTGGAGACTGCAACCCAAGGGTGGTGGTTGTCCCGGAAGTACTGGTCGACCGGTACAACCGCATACACTAGCGGTTCAACCGCTAGAGAAGGAAAAACCAGAACTGCCATAACATCTGCAAATGAGCTCCAAATTGAGCAAACTCAAGCTTGTTGGATAGAGGATGACAAATGATCACCACTTGACGTCATCCTCCATGGGACATATGAGACCTTCCTTTTGATGCACGCCCATGGAAACAAACCTAACCCCACAACGAACACTTACGTAGACAATGGGTTAGTACACAAAGCGCAATGGACAATGCTTACCATACCATGAGATCACTTGATCCCACCCGGTACATCTTCTACGCTTTGTGTGTTGATCAACTTGAATCACTCTTTGTACTTAGACTTGATCAACCTTGAATATTTCCAACTCTCTTCATTAGGATGATGTCTTGAAGGTAAACATGAATGTTCACACAATCTTCTTCTTCAAGACATGCTTGCAATAAGCTCAACTCTCACATGACCAATCTTTGGATAAATCCTTGAAAAGCACCTTGGTCATCACAAAATCTCCTAGAAACCAACAAATGCACTTCAAGAAATGCCTATGGACAAACCCTTCAATATAACTCATGGCAACCATTAGTCCATAGAGATTGTCATCAATTACCAAAACCAAACATGGGGGCACCACATGTTCTTTCAATCTCCCCCATTTTGGTAATTGATGACAATCACTTTCAAGAGAGTTTATATAAGGAATTAAGCATCACCATGCAAGACAACAACTAATAATGCATGAGCATGAGATGCAAATGCTTAGGAACAAAACCAAAGCATGAAACGAAGAAGCAACTCACTTCTCCTATAAACTCTCTAAGCTTCTCCCCCATTGGCATCGATTGCCAAAATGGGCTCCAAGCTTAGAAGGCCAATATAATATGTGTTCCTCCATAAAGTGTGTATTTCTCAAAATATAAGTGGAAGACAATACCAAGAGAAAAGACAAACTATACTGAGGATCCAAAGATTGCAAAAGGATGATATGGCATAAAGACATACCAAGAGAGAAGCAAGCAATCTAAAGATACCAATTGAACCAATCAAACAAATGATCCGACGAGCCACACGAATAGAAGATATTATGACATGAGCATAGGAGTGTTCTAAAGAACATAGAGAAGATCCCCGTGATTTGTGCATTATTTAGATTTGTATTTGGATACAACGTGCTCAAAATAGGATCATCACTCCCCCAAAATCAATAGAAACTCACAACAAGTGCAAGTGAGCATATAGAAAACTAAGCCTAGCACTTGCAACAAACACATGGTTGAGCAACATAAAAGAGATGCAACTTAGGAATAGGCTCAACCAAAACGATGTGTGTGAGTCATGGCAAAGCACATGAGAAGACTAATAAAAGGATGAGCATTAAGCATCAACATAGTCTTGAATAAATGAGATACAAGGTGCACGACACGTCCTTCCCACACACATACAACAAGCAAATGGGTTCACAAGCTCACTAATAAGCACATTAACAACAAAGCTTGTGACAACCCAAGATGAAGAGAGAAAAGATAGCCTTGTCAAGAGGAGGGATACCAATCGAAATGGCAAAAGCCTCGTCAAGACAAGTATGAGGAAAACAATCTTCACCACAAAAGAGTGCAACAAGATGCAAGGACATAAGATCCGCAGTCAAGACAAATCCTTTCACGAAACCACCAAGGAAATACAAAAGGAATGAAAAAGTGGACGTGAAAGAATAAGGAAATCCACTAACGATGTAACTTCTCTGAAGTGTAAACGATTCTAGGTAGATGAAAATCATCATGATATTAATCCACAAAGAAGGATGTACACACGAAATGGTTACACAAGGAAAGAATAGGATATCCAAACGGAAGTCATAAAATATACCAATAAGATCTTTGCTTGAAAAGCATGAAGTGCATGGCTTAATATTATCTTATAGTATATAAATGAACTTCAACCATACGGACATCAAAGACATCACAACTAGCAACGAGAGATCATTGTTGGGATGCTTTGAGAAAAGAAGAAAGTATCACAAGAACGAATCAAGAAATTCATGCCATGATGCAACCTACACAAGGTTGAATGCAAGATATGTATGCATGAAGTTGATACTTGTTACCGAGATAGCATTGGAATGATGTAGTAGATACCAATTGAATGTAGTAGATTGTAGTTCATTGATCATCCTAGCTTGACTCCAATAATCACATGGTGACAACACCTTCCTTGTGAGTTGTGACATCCCCAGGTATTAAGCACAGTGATCACCTCTTAATCATGCCAAGTCACCATGCATAACAGTGCTTAATCATCATTGGAATCATATCTCATTTCAAATTCCAATTCAAATTGAAATTTAAATTTAAAGTGAAAGTAAAAGTTGTTCCAATTTGGAAACAAAAATGTTCATTAAATAGAAAATAATCCATAACTAATTATGTTAAGAAAAACAACATCACCTAAAACCCCTAGATAAGTCTAACATCCTAAAACAGTAACCAAACAGCAACTTTTAATTCCTTTTTATTAAATAGAAATTCAAATGAAATCATTTATTCACCAAAAGAATTTCTGGCAGTGTTAAATATTGTCTAGTATTTAAATGGACAACACTCATATTTTACAAAAGTCATTTAGGGGCCTAACTATTTGCAAAACAGAAACTAAAAAGAAAACAGAAAAGAAAATCAGAGAAAAGAAAAAGGGCCGCTGTTGCTGGGCCTAAGTCAGCCGCGCCAGGCCCAGCCCACCTCACCCTCTCCTTCCTACTGCTCACGCTCGGTCGCTCGCGCGCGCCCTCGCCCGTCGCCCGTCGCCATCGCAGCCGCGCCCTCCTCGCCGACCATACGCTCCGCCTTCCTCCTCTACTTCCTCTCCGCCTACTCGCTCGAGCCGGGACGCACCGCACCGTCGAATCCACGTCGTCTTCTTCCTCGGGATCCGCCGCACGCCGTCGTCGATCTCGTCGCCGTCTGGTCGTCCCCGAGCATGCTACGCACACCTGCAGGCTCCCTGTGAGCTGCCCTACCTTTCCCCTCTCTTTCCCCTCGCTCTCCGCGCTCGTAGCCGCCGCTGCCATCACCACCCGAATGCGCCTCCGCCGCGAAGCTCGCCGCCGACGCGGTAGTCGCTGCCATGCTCGCCCGAGCACGGGAGCGTGCTCAGGCCACCTCACTGTGTTCGCCCGTGCCGCTAGCTCCTCTCCCCGTAGCCTCTAGCGTCGAGCCCGCGCTTGGCCGAACTCCGGGGCCGCCGCGGTCGACGCCGCCGTCGTTCTAGGCCACCCCTGCCGCTGCCGTCTGCCCAGCTGGATGCGCCGCTTCGTCCCCGTTCGAACGCGAATCGAAATCGCGCAAAACGGAGCACCACAGCGGTTTTCCGCCGCTCGCCGTGCTTCGCCGCCGCGTCTGGAGCTCGCCGGAGCAGCTCCGGCGCCGGCTGCAAGCGTGGCTCCGCCTGGGGCCCACCTGGGTCACTGCCAGTGGGTCCCAGGGCCCCGTTTGACTGCGTTGACTTCGGTCAACGTGCTCACTGTTCATCGCTGACACTGACATGTGGGACCCGTCGACTAATTACTGTTTACGGTTAATTAGTTAATATTGTTAGTTAGTTAGGTCACTGACAGTCCGGGCCCACTCACTAATTAACTTCTGTTAGTTTAAATTAACCTCTAATCAGCCCTGAGTCACTGACCAGTGGGACCCACTGGTCAGGTTTGACCTGGTCAGCCGGGTTTGACCGTTGACGTCATGCTGACGTCACCATTTACTGTTTTGGATAATTCTAATTTAATAATTAAAATAATTCCAGAAATTCAATAAAAACTTGAAAAATCATATAAAATAAACCGTAACTCGGATGAACATAATTTATATATGAAAAATGATCAGAAAAATATGACGAATCTGAATATGCCACCCACATGTATGTCACACCCCTCTAACATACTGAACATGGAACCGCCCCCTCCGGTTTAATATACCGCTGATCACCCGAAGCTGGTAAAATACCTCCAGATGTTTCCCTTTCCGACTAACTTGTGTAGTTTTGCATTAGGGCACTCCTCGAATAACGTGCAGCCATGCCATGCATCTGTGTTACATTTGTCTGCTTTTATTTATTGTTTCTTCCCCCTCTTCTCTCCGGTAGACCCCGAGACTGACGCTGCTGCCGTGTACGACTACGTCACCGACGACCCTCCTTCCTTTTCAGCAAGGCTTCCAGGCAAGCAAAACCCCCTTGATCATTTCTATATCGCCTATTCCTTCTCCCTCATGCTTGCATTAGATTTTGCTACTGTAATTGCTTGCTCCTATTCTGATGCATAGCCTGCTTTTTGTAACCTGCTGTTGTTACTTTACCTGTCATCCTAAACTGCTTAGAATAGGTTGGTTAGTGATCCATCAGTGACCCCTCACCCTTGTCCCTGTTGCCCCGCTTTGTTACCAGTACCTCAATCATTGTGATCGATGTGCAGATACCGTCACCTCACCGCACACCCCCCTTAGTTGTACGACTCTGTAGGGCTACTATCGAGTGCCGAGGGTGATACCTCGTACTGCACTCCTGATGATATCTCTGTAGTATAGCACATCGATGGTGATTGCAGAGGGTGATTCCTCGCTCTCCCTTTCCCGATGATGACTCTGTCGTACAACCCCTAAAGCGGCAACCATCGAGGGTGATTCCTCCTGGTTCTCCTTAACGGATTACATCGAGTAGGAATCCATCGAGGGTGATTCCTCGGATTTCCCTTGATGTCATGGCCACACTGTTACTTGGGCATTTATCACAGACCCGTGTTAAAGTCGGGTCGACCCCGAGGGGTACCCGCGAGAGATGTGAAGTCGGGTTGACCGTGAGGGTACCCGCGAGATAATTACGAGGCGCGGTCAGGCAGGCAGAGACCACCCTAGAGAGGGATGGGCCTGGCCCTTGTTGCACTTCCTCGAGACGGGATGACAGGAGTACTGATCGTCATCGCGAGCTCTTAATAATTCGCTAATGGATTTGGGTATTTGATCTGAGTTGGCCACTGGCCTATACGCACTACCACCACGTGGAATAATGGTTTAATGGGGCCCTCGGCGCCGTATGTATCAGCCGAAAGCTTTGTCAGACGTCCAGTTCAGCATTGTGGCCGGGCTGGATCGCGCCATCCAGGCAGAGGTGGTGCTGGAATCCCCCTGCTCACAACGACCCGGAGTGCAATGGCCGATGGGCCCAAGACCCCTGAGCACTTAGGATGTAGACCGGCGGGGACCTCTCTGCTAAGCTCTAGGTAGGGATGCGGCGTGTCGATCAGCCGAGGCCGGGCTTGACCCAGGAAAGTGTGTCCGGCCAGAGTTAATCGAGCGTGTTGGGTAACAGTAGTGCACCCCGGTAGGGGAAGTTATCTATTCGAATAGCCGTGTCCACTGTAACAGGACGCTCAGTGTTGTATCCCGATCTACTACAACTTGAACTGTATACATGTTAATTAGTTGTAAGCTCCGAGATCGCTTTCTCGCAGGGAGTCGAGAAAGGATCTCTAGGCTTTGCTACTACTCGAGCTTATGTATTCGAGCCCTCGAGGCCCCTGGCTTGTAATATAAAGCTTGTATGTCTTTTATTTGTGTTTACAGTTGTGTTGTGATATCTTCCCGTGAGTCTCTGATCTCGATCGTGTGCATTTGCGTGTATGATTAGTGCACGGTCGAGCAGGGGCGTCACATGAGTGAGCCGAGCATCCAATGCATCTCCAATTGTTCCTAGAACAACACCACAAACAAAATGGTGCCCAAACTCATTGGGACCAAAGAGTTAGAGAACCAACACTACATAGGACAAACTCCACAAAGATATGTGCATATAGATATGAAATTGAATTTCATGCACATCTTTGTCAATTAGTGACATGGTGGAGTTTCCCCTATATATTGGGTCAAAGAAAGAAAGCATGCGAAAGAAAATACATGAAGTAAATATGCATGCTCACGACTTTCAAGAACCGATATCAATAGAAAAAGAAAATACCAAGTGAAAATAGGATACCAAAAGGAGAAATCATTACTTGGAAGATATCAATTAAAAGATACATCAAGGAATGAGATATCCATTGATACACACTAATTGAAAGATATCACACTCCCACAAGAGAGGAAGGTTCCAAACAAACCAAACCCTCTTCAACGTTTCATGATGGCACAAAGTACCAAAAAGAAATGACTTGCCTTCCACCAACACACACTTGATAAGGATCACAAGACGAGAGTTCGAAAAAAGAATAGGATATCTCCCCCAAGAGTTGTGCATTATCGAGAATTTGCATTTGAATACAGAATGCACACGATGGGATCACCACTTTCACTACATCTAGAAAAACACTAGACAAGATCAAGAAATTAACAAGATCCACAAGTGGTATGGAAGACAATGGGAGTTGACACAATCCTTGGCAAGAGATAAGGCAAATAAAAACAAGAGCCAATGTAAAGATGATCAACAATTTCTACCACATAAGTGATTACCAATTGTCAAGAGACAAGAAGTAATTGGAAATAATTCCCGGTGGTAGATTGCAAAGATATCCAACATTGACTAGATATAGTAAGAAGTGGCAGTAGAGATATAACTATGATATAGAGATGTGAAACCTCTATCAGTGATGATCCGGCATAAACCCCAACATTGAGAACATACAAGATGAAGCAAACGAAATCCGTTCTCGATGAACTTGAGCTTGTCATGAAGGTGACCAAAAGCTCAAAGACTCCCAAAGCAAAATGGCCAAACAAGAACCAAGAAAGATGATGCAAGAATGCAATGGTTTGAGCTCTGTACGAAAGATACGATTAAGCTACTCATCCGATAGCCCCCCTTGATAGTACGGCTATCGATCTTATAACCCGGTCTCCCAACTACCACCATGAGACCGGTAAAATAGAAAACCTATCAAGGGCAAACCTTTGCCTTGCGCATAGTCCACTTGAGATAGATGATGACGATCTTAACCTCCTCAAGTTGTGTAACATCCCCATGTAATAGCTACAGTGATCACCCTTTGATAGTGCCAAGTCATCAAGTTGAACAGTGCTTGATCATCATTGCATCGTATCTCATTTCAAATTCCAATTCAAATTGAAATTCAAATCTAAAGTGAAAATAAAAGTTGTTCCAATTTGGAAACTAAAATGTTCAAAATATTGCAATTAATCCAGAAGCAATTATAAAAACATAATCAACATTAATTGAATTAGTTAAATAACCCTAACACCCTAAAACAGAACCAAAACAGCCATATTTAATACCTTTACATTTAATTAAAATTCAAATGAAATCATATTGACTTCAAACCACTTTCTGGTAGAACATAATATTGCACTGTAATTATTGTGCTAAGTCAGATATTTTACAAAACTAAAATTGTGGCTAAACATTTAACAAAACAGAAAAGGAAAAATCAAATTAGAAAAGAAAAAGAAAAAGGCAGAGGACTCGCTGGCGCGCTGGGCCTTGAGTGCACAGTGTAAATCGGCCCAGCCCACCAAGGCCTTCTCCTTCCTCGTGCCAGGCAGAAGCCATGGCGCCCGACGCGCGCGCGCAGCCGTCCACCGCCCGGATGGCGCGCTGTCGACCATCCCGCGGCTCCCCTGCGCGGATAAGGACCCCGCAACCCCCCTGGCAAACCCTAGTCGCCCCACTCCCTCTCCCTCGCCCTCTTCTTCCCCACCCGAATGGCACCATGATCGGCCGCCGCTAGAACTCGCGGCCACCGTGCCCCGATCGTCGCTCCGCCGTGTCCTACGTCGTCGCCATCCTCGACTACGCCGTCTGCGACCCGACGTTGGAGCTCGGAGCCACTGCAGCGTCCTCCCCGAGCCCTTCTTCCTCCTACGGCCGCCGTCGATCGCCGCCCCGATTCATCGCCGCAAGCCTTCCCCGAGCCCATTTGAGCACAACTACGGGACCGCTGTGAGCCGCCGCATCGATCCCCTCTCTCCCCGCTCTCTCTCCGTAGCCGTAGCCGCCGCTGCCGCCTCATCCAAACGCGCCACCGCGGAGCTCGTCGCCGGCGAGTCTCCGATGACCATTTGGTCGCGCGCTGCTGCCCATGGTACTCGCCGCGCTGCGTAGACCTCGCCTAGCCTCTCCATTTGCTCGCGCGCGTATCGTAGCGACCAAACCGAGCACCGCCCGAGAACCTCGCCGCCGACGTCGTCGTAGCGCTCAACTCCGGCCACCTCAGCCGCTCCGACCACCGGCAATCGACGCGGCTCGGCGCCCTCATTCGAACGCGCCCTCGCGCGAGCCCAGAGACCCCCTGTACGCGAAACCCGAGCCACCCCCGCCGCGCGCCGCCGCGCGAGACGCTCGCCGGCGTGATTCCGACGAGTCGCCGGTCGTCGCCGACGTGGCACGGCCAGGCCCACCCCTGGGCCACTGACGTGTGGGCCCAGTGGGTCCGTTGAACCGGTCCACCCGCTGACGTGGCGGCCCCGTGTCACTGACATGCGGGCCCCGCCTAAATTAAATCATTTTGAAAATAAATAAAAAGTTAATTAAGCCATTAATTAAATCTGTTAATTAATTTAGTTACTAATTAGTCACTGACAACAGGGTCCCACCTGCTAAATAACCTATTTAACTAAATTAACTACTGTTAAGTCTAAACAGTCTATGACAGATGGGCCCCATCTGTCAGGTTTGACTCTGGTCAGCCCTGTTGACCGTTGACGTCACCCCCACGTCATGCTGACATCATCATTTACTATTTCGGATAATTCGAAATTAAATAATTAAAATAAATCCAGAAATTCCACAAAATGATTAAAACTTTGAAAAATCATATAAATTAAACCGTAACTTGGATGAAAATAATTTGTATATGAAAAATGATCAGAAAAATATGAAGAATCCGAATATCCTACCCACATACCCGTCACACCCCTCTAACATGCTGAACATGGGACTTTTTGCCCGTATTCGATATATGAATAGTGTCTAACTTTAATAAAATAATTCCAAATAAATTCCTAAATTATCTAATACAATTAGATAGGCAGTATATCACACCTGCATACCATTTAGACATGTCATACATCCCTGCTGCATTATTGCAGTGTATTTATTGTTTCTTCCCCCTCCTTCTCTCCTGATAGCCCCCGAGACTACCGACGACACTGCAGTGTACGACGACGTCGCCGACGACCAGACCCCTTCAGCAGAGCTTCCAGGCAAGCAAAGCCCCCTTGATCATCAGATATTGCCCATTCTTTCTCTCTTATTCTTGCATTAGAATTGCCCCTGCTACTGTTCCGATAGCTCCTATTCTGATGCATAGCCTGATTTCGTTGTCTGCTGTTGATACTCTACCTGCTGTCCCATAATGCTTAGTTAGCTATCATCTGCGGCCCCTCACCCTTGTTCGGTTGCCATGCTTGTTATCGGGCCGTGATCACACTGGGTGATGATCACGGGAAATGTTTACATACTGCAATACTTAAACTGTTAAAGTCGGCCTGGCCCCAAGGGTGCCCGCGAGAGAATACTACCAAAGATGGGTCGGCTCCAAGAGCATCCGCGTGACATGTACTACCAAGTCAGAGCGACAGGAACCATGTTTGTCTCTGCGAGTTACTAAACATGCTTAACGGATTTGGGTATTTGATCTGAGTGGGTCGTTGGCCCTATACGCACTACCACCACGTGGGATAATGGTTATGGGACCCTCTACGTCATAGTATCAGCCGAAAGCTCTTCAGACGTCGCAGCTCAGAGATGCGGGCTGATCGTTGGGGTGAGCTGGTTACGTCTGTGGTGCTTCCACAGTCGCGCTTGGGCCCCGACCAGCCACGTAACGTGCAGGAGTGCGAAGGGCGATGGCCCAAGAACCCTTCGTGCTTAGGATTTAGACCGGCGTGCTGACCTCTCTGCTGAGCCTAGGTAGGACTGCGTCATGTTGATCACCCGAGGCTGGGCATTACCCAGCAAGTGTGTCCGGCCAGATGTGATCGAGCGTGTTGGGTAACAGTAGTGCACCCCTGCAGGGAAGTTATCTATTCGAATAGCCGTGTCCACGGTAACAGGACGCTCGGAGTTGTATCTTAATCCGCTACAATTACAAATGGATACTGATGAAATGATAAACTGTTACTACCGCTCTCGAGATCACTTTCTCGCAGGTTAGTCGAGGAAGGATCTCAGGGCATTACTACAATATAATTGATTATATATTATCTTGCTCTACTCTCTTCTGATGCTGCAAGAAATGCTTCAAGATGCTAGTCTTCGATAGGCAAGGCCTCTCCCCCTCTGTTCTGGCATTTCTGCAGTTTAGTCCAAAGATATAGCCCCATTCCTTTGATACCGATGCATATCTAGTTTAGTTCTGACGTCAGTCTTGCGAGTACTTTGGATGAGTACTCACGGTTGCTTTGCTATTTCTTTTCCCCATACCCACTTGATGCAATCAGTCGATGGAGCCCAGGAGCCAGATGCCCCCGCAGGAGACAACTACCAGGAGAGCCTCGGAGGCACGTACTACTGGGTTTAACCGACCAGGAGTAGTTCGGAGGCCCTAGGCAGGAGGCCTTCGCCTTTTCGATCAGTGTCGTTGTTTGTGCTAGCCTTCTTAAGGCAAAACTTGACTAACTATGTCTGTACCCAGATATTATTGTTTGTATGACTTATGTATTCGGGTCCTCGTGACCCCTGGTTTGTAATATGAAGATTTATGTTTAAATTTGAGTTTAGAGTTGTGTTGTGATATCTTCCCGTGAGTCTCTGATCTCGAACGTGTGCATTTGTGTGTATGATTAGTGCACGGTCGAGCAGGGGCGTCACAAGTTGGTATCAGAGCCTGAAAGCACATTTGCTCCCTTGGTGGTTTTGGTAATTTATGCCAACATACATGTGTTGGACTAATGCTTTTATCTAGTGAATTTCAGACAAGTTCAACAATGGCGTGGCATGGACAAGAGGACGTGGAACCCCTTCAAAAAGCTAAGGACAAGGATTGGCAAAAGATCAAGACTCTACATTTTTGGTTTAGTGATCCAAGATCACATTGAGTCCATAGGAAAGCCAATACTATTAAAAGGGGATGAGGTGTTGCTTAATGGTCTTTTTGCTCAAGTGCTTAGTGACAGTATTCCAAAACCCTCAACCACTCTCTCTAACCAAATATGTCCTAAACCTACAGTCCAACTCGGCCCCACCGATATTTCCTATCCGGCCCCACCGAGTTCATCCAATACTTAGCCACTGCCGAAACCCTAACAAATCGGATCCACCGAAATGGATCTCGGTCCCACCGAGATGGCCTTGCCAACTCTCTGTAATTGGTTGCATTCACTTCGGTCTCACCGAGTTATGCAAATCGGTCTCACCGAGATGGCTTGCCAAGTCTCTGTTGCCTTATTGCTTCACTTTGGTCCAACCGAGTTGATGCAATCGGTGCCACCGAGATGAGCTTTGCCCTAAGCCATTGCACTTCGGTTCATCCGAGTTGTCCGTATCGGTCCCACCGAATTACCTAACGTTCATATCTTTTACACAGTTCGGTGCCACCGAGTCTTCTGAATCAGTGCCACCGAGTTGGGTCAAAAGTGTGTAACGGTTGGATTTTGTGTGGAGGCTATATATACCCCTCCACCACATCCTTCTCAGAAAGGAGAGCCATCAGAACGTGCCTACACTTGCACTATACATTTTCTAAGATTGAACCACCTACTCATGTGTTGAGTTCAAGATATTTCACTCCTACCATTTGAACCTTGATCTCTAGCCTTTCCCAAGTTGCTTTCCACTCAAATCCTTCTTCCACCATAGCCAAATCTGTGAGGAGTTGTTTGAGTGCTGGGAAGACTATCATTTGAAGCACGAGAGCAAGGAGTTCATCAACAACACACCGTCTATTACCTTTTGGAGAGTGGTGTCTCCTAGATTGGTTAGGTGTCACTTGGGAGCCTCCAACCTGATGTGGAGTTGAACCAAGGAGTTTGTAAGGGCAAGGAGATCGCCTACTTCGTGAAGATCTACCCCGAGTGAGGCTAGTCCTTCGTGGATGTAAGCCATGGTGGAATAGACAAGGTTGCTTCTTCGTGGACCCTTCGTGGGTGGAGCCCTCCGTGGACTCGCACAGCCGTTACCCTTCGTGGGTTGAAGTCTCCATCAACGTGGACGTACGATAGCACCACCTATCGGAACCACACCAAAAACCACCGTGTCTTCATTGCGTTTGATCTTCCATACTCTACCCCTTTACTTTCCGTACTATTGCATGCTTTACTATTTCCGCTGCTCAATCTCTAGATATGCATGTGTGGAAAGTATTGGAGTGATCTTAACTTGTGCCAAAATTTGCCTAAATTCCAAGAGAAATTAAAAACTGCTATCTTGGCTGGTTAAGGGTCTATTCACCCCCCCTCTAGACCTATCTCCTCGATCCCACAATTGATATCAGAGCTTTGGTCTCCTTTGCCTTGGTTTCATCACCATTGGAGGGAGATGGATGTGTCTACGTTGGGGAGTCTTAGACGTAGAGTGCCTATTCTCGATGGGGAGTATTACAACTTTTGGAAGGATGAAATGCTTGATATCTTTGATGAATTTAACTTGAGCAAGTATATTCATAATCCTTATGTGCCCCCTATTGATCCCTTGCATCCTACTCATGAAGAGGAAATTGACATGCTTCGTAATCTTAGAACCGTCAATCTTATCATTAGAGGATTACCTAAGGTTGTGCTTGGTTGTATGCGAAACTTTGCATGTGCTTATACTCTATGGCATGATCTAGAAAAGCGATATCCCGATTACTCTCTAAAGAGTCTTGATAAGATTCTTCATAAGGCTGTTGCTTTTCACATGATGAGTCCTAGTGATCCTAAGTTTGATGATTGCTTGTTTGAGCTTCGTGATCTCATGCGTGCCAAAGGAAATGTTAGAACTATTAGCAACATTATCATGGAAACTATTAGAATCCATAAACTTGAACATTGTCATGATCATGAAACTAATGAATCTATTGCCCTAGGTAATGACCACATGCATGATAATGATGATGTTGAGCATGGCTATTATGATGAGGATGAAGAGTTTGATATTGAATTTGAGAAGACCATGAGGAATCTCAGTCTTATGGCAAATCTTCGAGATTATATGGCCGGAGGAAAAGAGTGGATTCTTGATAGCGGTTGTACCGATCACATGACCGGAGATAGAGACATGTTTCGTGAGCTTACTAAAAATTATGGTCCACGCAAGTATGTGACTTTTGGAGATAACTCCAAGGGTAAGGTACTTGGCCTTGGTAAGGTGGCCATATCCAATGATAGCTCCATACAAAATGTTATGCTTGTTGAATCTCTTGGTTACAATCTTCTTTCCGTATCTAGACTAGCCGATTTTGGTTTTAATGTTCTATTTACCAAAGTAGATTGCCAAGTGTTTCATCAAGATAATCATAATATGGTCTTTACCGACATTCGTAGAGGTGATCTATACATTGTTGATTTCACTAAGAGAGCTCAACCTCGTACTTGTTTAATTGCTAAATCTTCTAAAGGTTGGTTATGGCATAGAAGACTTGGACATGTTGGTATGCGTAACCTTGATAAACTTGTTAAAGGAGATCACATTCTTGGAGTAAAAGATGTTATATTTGACAAAGATTGACTTTGTAGTGCTTGCCAAGCAGGAAAACAAGTTGGAGAAAGCCATCCCGTGAAGAACATTATGACCACAAGAAGAGCACTCGAGCTACTTCATATGGATCTTTTTGGTCCCAACTCCTATAAGAGTCTTGGTGGTAACTCTTTCAGTTTGGTCATTGTTGATGATTTTTCCAGATTTACGTGGGTGTTCTTTCTTGATGACAAATCGCAGGTACAAAAGATCTTCAAGAACTTCGCAAGAAAGGCTCAAAATCAATTTGAAGTGAAGATCAAGAAAGTTCGAAGTGACAACGGGACGGAGTTTAAGAACACAAATGTGGACACCTTTCTTGATGAGGAGGGTATTTCACATGAGTTCTCAGCTATGTACACACCTCAACAAAATGGAGTTGTTGAGAGGAAGAACCGGACACTTATTGAGATGGCAAGAACAATGCTTGATGAATACAAGACGCCAAGACATTTTTGGGCGGAAGCGGTTGAAACAGCTTGTCATGCAACAAATCGACTATATCTTCACAAGCTTCTTGGTAAAACGGCATATGAACTGCTCACCGGTAACAAACCACAAGTTGGATACTTTCGAGTATTTGGCTCAAAATGTTACATTCTTTATAAGCATCGTCGTTCAAAATTTGCTCCCAAATCTCATGAAGGTTTCCTACTCGGTTATGGATCGAACTCTCACACTCACCGTGTCTACAACAACTTCACTCAAAAAGTTGAAGATACGGTAGATGTGAAGTTTGATGAGACTAACGGCTCGCAAGTCGAGCAATTGCCACTTGATGTAGGAGATCAAGAACCATCGGAAGCAATCCAAGACTTGCCCATTGGCAAGATTCGCCCCGTGGAAGTAAAGGAGAGTACCTCATCTATTCAAGTGGAAGCCCCAACTTCACATCAAGGTGAACGACAAGTTGATATGGAGGCATCCACAAGTGGAACACGTAAAGACGATGGAAATGAGGAAGTGCAACAAGATAATCCACCTCAACCTCCTTCTCCACCTCCACAAGCGAACAATGACAACATCAACAAAGAAGAAGAAGATGATGATGATGAGGAAGCCTCACCACAACCCAAGAAAAAGCTACCTCGAGTTAGAGCAAGAATCGACAAGGATCATCCCGTCGAACAAATACTTGGAGATATCCAATCCGGGAGAATCACTCGCTCTAAATCTCGTTTAGCTAACTTTTGTGAGAATTACTCATTTATCTCTAGTGTTGAACCCTTGAAGGTAGAAGATGCTCTCAAGGACCCCGATTGGGTGAATGCAATGCACGAAGAGCTACACAACTTTGAAAGGAACCAAGTTTGGACATTGGTCGAGAAGCCTAAGGAAGAGCAAAACATCATTGGAACCAAATGGGTGTTTCGGAATAAGCAAGATGAAGATGTACAAGTTGTACGCAACAAGGCTTGTCTCGTAGCACAAGGTTACACACAAGTCGAAGGTATGGACTATGGTGAGACCTATGCCCCCGTTGCAAGAGTTGAATCCATTCGCATTTTACTTGCTTATGCCAATCACAATGATATCACTGTTTACCAAATGGATATTAAAAGTGCCTTCTTAAATGGTGAAATTGAGGAGGAAGTGTATGTTGAACAACCTCCCGGCTTTGAGAATCCCAAGAAACCTAATCATGTGTACAAACTTCGTAAAGCTCTTTATGGTCTTAAACAAGCCCCTAGAGCTTGGTATAAATGCTTGACAAAGTTTCTTCTTGAAAAAGGTTTTGAAATTGGGAAGATTGATTCAACTTTGTTCACTAAGAGGGTTAATGGAGAATTATTTGTATGCCAAATTTATGTTGATGATATTATCTTTGGATCTACTAACCCCTCTTTTAGTGAAAAGTTTGGAAGGTTGATGTCGGAAAAGTTCGAGATGTCTATGATGTGTGAACTCAAATTCTTTCTTGGTTTGCAAATCAAGCAAACTAGGGAAGGTACCTTTGTCTCTCAAACAAAGTATACCAAGGACTTATTCAAGAAGTTCAACATGCAAGAGAGTAAAGGTATGAAAACTCCTATGCCCACGAGTGGACATCTTGACTTGGCCAAGGATGGCAAACCTGTTGATCAAAAGGTTTATCGATCTATGATTGGTTCATTACTATATCTATGTGCCTCCCGTCCCGACATTATGCTAAGTGTGTGCATGTGTGCACGATACCAAGCGGCACCAAAAGAGTGTCACCTTAAGGCGGTGAAAAGAATTGTGAGATACTTGATACATACACCAAACTTTGGCATATGGCACCCCAAAGGATCTTCTTTCAATCTTGTTGGCTACTCCGATTCGGACTATGCCGGAGACAAGGTTGACGGAAAATCCACTTCGGGTACATGTCAATTTCTTGGTAGATCTCTTGTGTCTTGGTCCTCCAAGAAACAAAATTCCGTATCTCTATCTACTGCCGAAGCGAAATACATTGCCGCGGGATCATGTTGTGCCTAATTACTATGGATGACACAAACTCTTAAAGATTATGGTGTGCATGTGAGACATGTACCATTACTTTGTGACAATGAGAGTGCTATTAAGATCGCACACAATCCCGTGCAACATTCTCGAACAAAGCATATTGAGGTTCGTCACCACTTCATTCGAGATCATGTTGAGAAAGGTGACATTGACCTTAAACATGTTCGTACCGACAAACAATTGGCGGACATCTTTACCAAACCCCTTAATGAGAAAGTGTTTTGTCACTTGAGAAGTGAGTTGAACATCATTGATGCTTCAAATGTGAACTAGAGGTTCATGTGGATGCATACAAGGGCATGAGCATTCTTGACTAATCCATGATATCTTTCATGATCATATTATATATATTGGATATTTTGCTCCCTTGTATGGTATCTAACCTTTTGTAGGTACTTGGACAAGCTTCATGTCACAAGGTTGCGACACACTCTTATCATAAGCAATCTTGTATAACCCAAGTATCAACAAATCATGGTGGAACAAGGAACAAGACAACTTAAACATATCCTTTGACAAACTTTTGAGATATGCTTCATTCTTGTCATTTTGGATATACAAGTTGTTCCTCGCAAAGCTAACCCATGTAGGAAGAAGAACAACAAAAGATAGGATCGCTCTCAACTTCAACTCATGAGAATCTACATCAAGTTCAACTACACGATGGACATCACCACAAAATCCCAATGTAAGTTCTCACATCTTAGAGAAGCTTTACTAAAAGATATGAGCTAAAGCAACTCAACAAGATGTGAATACATTGAAATGCTTAAAGGAAAAATGGCAACCCCATTTTTGAGCTTAAACGATGAGTATGACCTATGATCAAGTGTTCTCACTTGACTCCTAAGTCAATATACTCTAACATAGGTGACCTAGTCACCGACCCATCTAGATGAAGTTCTCTAGACGTTTCTTTGGTTCTTTTCTGTGTTTATTATCTTTTGCTTAATTCGCAGTTAATTCATTGCAAATCTTTGTGAGAATTCCTTTGCCTAGTGAGCTGAGTTGACAAAATTTTCCATTGCATCAAACTCGGTTCCACCGAATTGACTCAACTCGGTGTCACCGATTTTGCTGCTCTAAGGGAATTTCTGTCAAATATTTCCTGAGTTTTTCTGCTCCAGCTCCACTCAATGATTCTTATCCTCTACCTGCATCTAGAGCCATTCAATGGCTAGCAGTGTTTCTCAAGGACCAAACCCACTTGATCAAATAACCTTGAAGTCCCTTCTTGGAAATTGATGTCAAAGGGGGAGAGAGGAATACATCAAAGCTTATCACTACAAAAGAGATGCACCTTACAAGAGGAGAGAATGTTACATGTTTCTAAGAGGGGAGAAACATGATTAGTTTGTTCTTTGGTTGTTCTAGTTTTCTCACCTTACCTACTCCCAATATCCAATGTTAGATTCAGGGGGGGAGGAAGTTCTTTAAGGGGAGACAACTATTTCTTTTGGGGACATGTCTGCTTCAAAGAAAGTATTCACCTAGTGATACTATCTTCTACATGTCATCCCAATCTTGGTTTCTTGTTGATCTTGTGTCTTCTCTTGAAGAAATTATCTTGTGTTATCTAAGCCTGTTTTCTCAAGTGTATTTCTTCAGGTACTTGATCAAGAACTTCAAGGTAAGTATATGCATCACACTCATGTGCATGATTGACCTCTTGCTAGTATATATTGTTTGCAAGAAGACAATCATGGACATGTGGATACCTAAATGCTATATATATATATTGCTCTGATGCATATAGCCAAGATACATGTTGCATGTATATCTCCCATGTGATATCATCATTTTATATGCACATCTTCAGGGGGAGTTCAGGAAGTTCATACATGTTAAATGTTTCCTTCAAAGCTTTCATACATACCTCTGCTATATCTGTATTTGAAGCTTTGATGTATGTTGTCATCAATTACCAAAAAGGGGGAGATTGAAAGCACATTTGCTCCCTTGGTGGTTTTGGTAATTTATGCCAATATACATGTGTTGGACTAATGCTTTTATCTAGTGAATTTCAGACAAGTTCAACAATGGCGTGGCATGGACAAGAGGACGTGGAACCCCTTCAAAAAGCTAAGGACAAGGATTGGCAAAAGATCAAGACTCTACATTTTTGGTTTAGTGATCCAAGATCACATTGAGTCCACAGGAAAGCCAATACTATTAAAAGGGGATGAGGTGTTGCTTAATGGTCTTTTTGCTCAAGTGCTTAGTGACAGTATTCCTAAACCCTCAACCACTCTCTCTAACCAAATATGTCCTAAACCTACAGTCCAACTCGGCCCCACCGATATTTCCTATCCGGCCCCACCGAGTTCATCCAAGACTTAGCCACCACCAAAACCCTAACAAATCTGATCCACCGAAATGGATCTCGGTCCCACCGAGATGGCCTTGCCAACTCTCTGTAATCGGTTGCATTCACTTCGGTCTCACCGAGTTATGCAAATCGGTCTCACCGAGATGGCTTGCCAAGTCTCTGTTGCCTTATTGCTTCACTTCGGTCCAACCGAGTTGATGCAATCGGTGCCACCGAGATGAGGTTTGCCCTAAGCCATTGCACTTCGGTTCATCCGAGTTGTCCGTATCGGTCCCACTGAAATGCCTAACGTTCATATCTTTTACACAGTTCGGTGCCACCGAGTCTTCTGAATCGGTGCCACCGAGTTGGGTCAAAACTGTGTAACGGTTGGATTTTGTGTGGAGGCTATATATACCCCTCCACCACATCCTTCTCTGCAAGGGAGAGCCATCAGAATGTGCCTACACTTCCACCATACATTTTCTGAGAGAGAACCACCTACTCATGTGTTGAGATCAAGCTATTCCATTCCTACCATTTGAACCTTGATCTCTAGCCTTTCCCAACTTGCTTTCCACTCAAATCCTTCTTCCACCATAGCCAAATCTGTGAGGAGTTGTTTGAGTGCTGGGAAGACTATCATTTGAAGCACAAGAGCAAGGAGTTCATCAACAACACACCGTCTATTACCTTTTGGAGAGTGGTGTCTCCTAGATTGGTTAGGTGTCACTTGGGAGCCTCCAACCTGATGTGGAGTTGAACCAAGGAGTTCGTAAGGGCAAGGAGATCGCCTACTTCATGAAGATCTACCCCGAGTGAGGCTAGTCCTTCGTGGACCTAAGCCATGGTGGAATAGACAAGGTTGCTTCTTCGTGGACCCTTCGTGGGTGGAGCCCTCCGTGGACTCGCGCAGTCATTACCCTTCGTGGGTTGAAGTCTCCATCAACGTGGACGTATGATAGCACCACCTATCGGAACCATGCCAAAAACCACCGTGTCTTCATTGCGTTTGAAATCTCCAATCCCTCCTTTACATACATATGCAATTGCTTACTTTCCGCTGCTATACTCTTAGAATTGCATGTGTAGGGTGATGCTTGACATATACTATTGCTAAAATCTGCCCACAATTAAAATTGGCAAAAGGTTAGGTTTTATTTGGTCAAGTAGTCTAATCACCCCCCCCCCTCTAGACATACTTTCGATCCTACAAGTGGTATCAGAGATTTGGTCTCCGTAAAGCCTTGATTTCCATTGCTTTGGTGATCATAGCCTTGGTTTCACAACCTAGGAGAGTATGGCATCTAGTGAGGGTAACTATCACCGTAGAGGTCCATATTTTGATGGTACAAACTTTGCTAGTTGGAAACATAAGATGAAAATGCATATTCTTGGTCATAACCCCGCCGTTTGGGCTGTTGTTCGTGTTGGCTTGCAAGGTTACTTCTTTGAGGATGGCAAGGAACCGGATCATGAAGCAACCCCGGAAGAATTGAAGATGTTGCAATACAATGCTCAAGCTTGTGACATTCTATTCAACGGTCTATGTCCCGAAGAATTCAACAAAATCAGCCTCCTCGAGAATGCAAAGGAAATTTGGGATACTTTGGTTGATATGCATGAGGGTACCGAGTCCGTCAAGGAATCTAAGTTGGATGTGCTTCAAAGTCAACTTGACAAGTTCAAGATGAAGGATGGTGAAGGAGTCGCTGAGATGTACTCTAGGCTTGCTCTCATCACAAATGAGATTGCCAGCTTAGGAAGTGAAGAGATGACCGACAAATTCATCATCAAGAAGATACTTAGAGCTTTGGATGGAAAATATGATACCGTCTGCACATTGATCCAAATGATGCCAAATTACAAAGATCTCAAGCCCACGGAAGTCATTGGAAGGACTGTCGCTCATGAAATGTCACTCAAGGACAAAGAGGAGCTACACAACAAGTCAAGTGGTGCTTACAAAGCCTCAGCCAATGCTCCAACAACTCCAAGTGACAACCTAGTATCCAATGAAGAGATTAGCCTAATGGTGAAAAGGTTCAACAAGTTCTACAAGAACAAAGGGAAAGAGAGAAGCTCTAGCTTAAGACATTATGAGAGAAGATCATCAAGTCGTGACCGAAATTGTTACAATTGTGGGAAGCCCGGACACTACTCCAATGAGTGTACGGCTCCCTACAAGAAAAGAGACGAATCACCAAGAGGAAGACATAGAAGAGATGAATCACCTCATAAGGAGAGAAGGAGTAGAGATGATCGTTATGAACGAAGACACTCTCGAAGAAGCAAGGATTCGGAGAGGAAGGACAAGTCATCAAGGAGCTACACAAGAAGAAGACATCAAGCTCATGTTGGTGAATGGGTTTCCGGCTCCAACTCCGACAACCACTCCGAAAGAAGTTATAATTCCAACTCCGACTATTGTCAAGATGAAGGTGTTGCCGGACTTGCACTTGTGTCATCCAACTCCTATGATCTATTTGACTCACCAAATGAAGGAATTGGAAGATGCTTCATGGCAAAAGGCCCCAAGGTATCACACCCCGAGTATCTTGATTTCAATAGTGATGAAGATGATTTGCTTGGTGATGATGATTTACTTGTTGACAAGGATAGTAATGTGAGCTATAATGAAAATGCTAGTAATCATGATAGTCAAGAGGAAACGAGTGACAATGCTATGAAGGAGATTGAGCGTCTAACTAATGAACTAAATGCTCTTAAGTTAGCTCATGAAACAACTCAAGAGGAACATAGAGAACTTCTAAGAACTCATGAGAAGCTACGCTTCGAGAAGCTAAATTTAGAGCAAGAGCATGAGTTTCTTAAAGCTATCAATGACGATCTTCGAAAGAAGAGTTCTTCATATCTTGCCAAGAATTTACTCTTGTCTACCTTTATGCCACAAGTTAAATCTAAGCAAACTAGCAACAAGGGTAAAAATGGTTCTACCTCTAGTAGTAACAATAACAATGCTAAATCCAATATTGTTGCTTCTAGTAGTTCTATTGATTCCACTAACGATTCTCTTACCAAGTTACACTTGAGCAAGAAAATATGCTATTGAAAGGAATTATAGAAAAATGTGTCTACAAGAGTCTTGCCGGGAGTAAGCAATTTGAGGAAATTGTACGCAAGCAAGGAAGGCACCGGAAGAACCAAGGTGTCGGTTTTGAACGAAAGTTCAATGCCGATGGAGTTGAGTGGGCAGAAGGTCAATACCGCAAGACGAAGTTTGTTCCTCAACAAGAGAAGTATGATCCTACTTCCTTCAAGGGAACGCAAGCTCAAGAAGATCTTCCACCACAAGACCACAAGCTAAAAGGCAAGGACAAGCTTCAAGAAGAGATTGATTCATTTGAAGAAGCTGCTCAAGTCATGGTCAAGTGGGTTCCCAAGACTTCATCAAGTTCTACTTCATCAAGTGCTACTACAACTCCAAGGATTCCCATCAAGTTGATGTGGGTCCAAAAGAAGAAGAACTAGAGAGTTCTTGAGGGTGACTCCGCCAACAAACTTCACTCATATTATTTATGGCAAGGACTTGTGCAACAAACTTCCACATTTTGCACTAGTTCATGGAGTCTCAAACCCTCTTGTTGGTAAGACAAGGGACAAGGTAATCATTGCATTCATAGACATCATCATATGTGTATTTCACTCTATGTCTATGGATATCCTTGTATGTTCCTTGTGTGGGACTAACCCATGTAGGTATTGAAAGCACAAAACTCCAAAGGATTGCTCTCAACTCTTGATGGTCTACATCAACATTGAGCATCCACATCTTCAACATCTACATGAAGTCATCATCGACAAAACCCAAGGTTAGTTCATCCCTCTTAGGGGGGATATCACATCTAGGGGGAGCTTTGCTCTAAACAATTGAGCTAAAGCAACTCTAACGGTGTGAACACATCAATGCTTTATGTAAAAGTGGTAACCCCACTCGTGCTTAAACGATGAGTATGACCTATGATCAAATGTTCTCATTTGGCTCCTAAGTCAATATACTCATATATAGATGACCTAGTCATCGCCATTGCTTGATAGATGCTAGAATTGGTTGTGCATGTTTGACACATATTTCATTTGCAATCTTATTGTGTGAGCATGTTGGTTTGCATACTTTCATCATTCGAGGACATCCATTTGTTGTTTCGATTGTCTTGGTTTTTCTGGCCAAGTGGATGTACAACAATGCCTAAGAACCTTCTCTAGCTATCTATGCTTTCTTGTCTCAAATTCCATTCTTGCTGCATCACAAAAATTGAACAAGTCTTTTTCGGACCCTCCGGGTGAGGAGCACTCGGAGCCACCGATCTGAAAGGGCTGAACCACCAAAACCTTCTAACTGATTTCGGCCGAACCAACTCACTCAAACTCGGTCCAACCGAAATCATTTAGATTGATCTAGGTTTTCATCTCGGTGCTACCAAATTGAACAATTTTGGCGCCACCGATGTGCTATACTGCGTGCAGTTACACATATCGGTGCCACCGAGTTGTTCAACTCAGCGCCACCGACAGCGTACGGGTATATATATCACGCGGACCGAACGGTTGAAATTTCTCAATCCCACTCATTCCCGCTCCCCGTCGCTGCCGTCGCCCCTCGTCTTCGGACTTCGCCGTCGTCTCCAGCGCGCCCTCGCCGCAGGACTCCGTCACCGTCAATGGCAATCTCCACCGCCGTTGCCGCCGTAGAGGATCTCCACCGAGTTAGGGTGAGATTCGATCCCTTTCGTGCTTCCTTTTTCCGATTCAATGCACGTTAGGAATGCCATGATTCTTGCCACGATTGCAATGCTAAATCCACCAGGAAAATTCCGTAGAGTAGATTCGAGCGAAATTTCTAGGTTTAAGTTTCCGCCGAATGAATCTCGGACCGACCGATTCGAAATTTTTGGCCCCACCGATTTGGCCTCTGGCCATAGCACTAGTACGTCTCGGTACCACCGAGTTGTATGAGTCGGTGAGACCGAAAGTAAAGTCTCAGTGAAACCCTAGCATCTCGGAGCCACCGAAACCCATCTCGGTCTGACCGAAATGGCGTGCAAGGTTTCTGTAGTGTGCTTCGGTATCACCGAGATGATCAACTCGGTCCATCCCAAATGCATCCTGTGAAAACTTGAAACTAAGAGTTGAACTCAAATTTTATGAAAATCTCTGCTTTTTGTGATGACTCATCTACTCTACCCATACCCATCTATTCACAGGGTCAGCTCAGCAAGATGTCTAGTGGCAGTGACAGTCAGAACAGGTCTGAACAGCAGGCAGAAATGAGTGAAGGGTCAAGCCCAGCTGAAAGTTTCTATGAGGGAGAGAGGAGCTCTCTAGATCTTCCTAAGGCAGCCACTAGAACAAGGAAGAAGAAAACCTCTGACAGTGAGGATGAAGATTTTGTTGCAAGTGAAGCTGCACAAAAGAAGAAAAGAGTTGTGCTTGCTAAGGAGTACAGCACCAAAGCATCATCCACCAAAGATAAGACTGCTGTGAGGAAAGTTCCCAAGCAGACTGTGCAATACACTCTTGAAGAGCCTAGTGACACAGTACCAGTAGCAGGTGCTAAGAAGAAGAGAGTGAGGAAAACCATTGCCCGTGTGATTGGCAGACCCTCCATGATGATTGATGAGGAGGAAGAGGAGGAGGATGAGCCAGCTACTGCACCCCCTGCAAAAGCTCAGAAGCTCATGTCTGATGCAATCAAGACTGCTGCACCCTCCAAGTCCAAGCCTAAGGTGTCAGCACCAAAGAGATCAACCAGAAACATATCAGCTGCAGAGAAGAACAAGGCCCCAGTGCCTGAGTCAAATGTTGATGAAGAGCCACTAGTGCTCAGAAAGTTGAAGCCTAAGATTCCAGACCATGACAATGCACACCCAGTCGCAGAAAACATGATGCTGAGGAAGGATAAAGGACTGCGTCAGTGGAGACAGTCAGATCCTTATGCTATAAGGAGAAGGACAGCATGTGATTATCGCTTTCACACTCGAGAGCAACAGGATTTTTATGAAACAGTTTTGCTTGATAAGAAGCCCATAGTCAGTGACATGAAGTGGGTGGACTGGGAATACATCGATGAGAATGAGGATTATTTTCCCCATGTCCATGAGAGCTTCAGGATTGCAGGAGTTGACGAGTTTGTTGGACAGAAATTGACCAAGTGGAATGATGAGATGATCATGCAATTTTACTCTACTGCTCATTTCTATCCAGATGGCAGAATAGTGTGGATGACTGGGGGTATAAGATACCAGTCTACCATCTCTGAGTGGGCAAGTCTTCTTGGTGCACCCAAGGAAGAGGATGATGATATAGACATTTATGCCAACCTGAAGATGGATCACAACTCCATGGCCAACATGTACACTGCAATTCCTCAGAAGGATATAGAGACACGCAAACTTGGATCAGTGAAGCATTTGCTACCAGGACGGCCACCACAAACACAATCTTGCGGTACACCTTGTTACCCAAGTCAGGCGATGATAAGATGATTCATGGCCACTCCATCAATTTGCTGCACTTGTTTGATACTCCTCAGAAATTCAAGGTGATGAGCCTGATAGTAGAGACTATCAAGAGGACTGCAGCAGATCAGAAGAGGTCGTGCGGATATGCTCCACATATTCAGTTATTGATCAATTCCAAGGTTGGAACCAGCACATACCTTCTTGATCGAGAGCATTTGCCATTGCATCCAGATTTTGAGGATAATTTCATAGTGATAGATCCTTCGCATCCCACTTCTGCACAAGCTCAAGAGGAAATCCGCAAAGCCAAAGATGCAAAAGCAGCTCAGGAGGCATGAGCTCCAAATGCACCAATTGCCAATCTCAAGACACCCAAGGATCAAATGACATATCTGCTTGAAGCCACTCTGAGGATTGAGCGAAGTTTGGCCAACCTCACCCAGACCCAGGCTAGTTTTGAGCGGATTATTGAGACTAAATTCCATGATCTAGATGTCAAAGTGACAGAGATACAGACCACAGTGGAGCAGTTGCAGAACGATGTTGATGTTGTCAAGACAGCCCCGTCAGATGACAGTGGAGATGACAGACCGACCACAAAGCGATTTCAGATAGTGCCTAGGGCAGCCAGGTCTGCTGCAGTGCCAGTTGTGAATCCGAGGACCACAGTATCTGCACCAGCCGCTATTGCCACAGTGCCACCGCTAGTGTCTACTCCACCAGCCCAGCAAACGTCTGCAGAAGCCTTCGCGGATGCTCTCCTCTCAACGCCGTCTACGCACACCAGAGCTGCCAGCAGGAGATCGCCTTTAGGAGCTTCGGAGGACCATGCTTAGAGAGCCGACTAGTGCTATACTCATTTGAACCTTTTGGTACTTGTTGCCAAAGGGGGAGAATATGTATAGATCATAGGCTTCGAGAGATAGAGAGTTCTTGCTTTTGATTTGCTTCGAGTTCTTTTGCTACAATTTGTCTGATGCTACTTTGTTATGTGTGTGCTTGCTACAGTGTCTGTGTGATATTCTATCATGTATGCTATGTTGATTGGTCATACTATGCTTATTGTGATGATCTATACTTATCTTTATCATTATCTTGTGATGATCAATTACTTATGTTGGTGATGCGTGCCTATTATTCCAATCATATCTTTTTTGCGTGCTCCACCAAGATGTATGTGACATGGAAGAGTGACCCATGAGCCTAATCGATTGTGCATTTGCATTCAAACACAACGTTTTAATAATGCACAAATTTAGGGGGAGCTCTTGCTTATCACATACTTCTCAAAGCGACGATGTATTTCATTCATTTAATCATTTGTCGAAGTTTTGATCTATATGTTGTCATCAATTACCAAAAAGGGGGAGATTGAAAGCACATTTGCTCCCTTGGTGGTTTTGGTAATTCATAACAACATATATCTCATTGAACTAATGTCCATTCAAGATTAAGATTTCAGGATGTTCAATGATTGGCATGGCATGGACTAGAGATGTGGACCCCTCAAAAAGCTAAGGACAAGGATTGGCAAAAGATCAAGACTCTACATTTTTGGTTTAGTGATCCAAGATCACATTGAGTCCATAGGAAAGCCAATGCTATTAAAAGGGGATGAGGTGTTGCTTAATGGTCTTTTTGCTCAAGTGCTTAGTGACAATATTCCTAAACCCTCAACCACTCTCTCTAACCAAATATGTCCTAGACCTACAGTCCAACTCGGCCCCACCGATATTTCCTATCCGGCCCCACCGAGTTCATCCAAGACTTAGCCACTGCCAAAACCCTAACAAATCGGATCCACCGAAATGGATCTCGGTCCCACCGAGATGGCCTTGCCAACTCTCTGTAATCGGTTGCATTCACTTCGGTCTCACCGAGTTATGCAAATCGGTCTCACCGAGATGGCTTGCCAAGTCTCTGTTGCCTTATTGCTTCACTTCGGTCCAACCGAGTTTATGCAATTGGTGCCACCGAGATGAGGTTTGCCCTAAGCCATTGCACTTCGGTCCATCCGAGTTGTCCGTATCGGTCCCACCGAAATGCCTAATGTTCATATCTTTTACACAGTTCGGTGCTATCGAGATTATCGTTCCGATGCCACCGAGTTGGGTCAAAAGTGTGTAACGGTTGGATTTTGAGTGGAGGCTATATATACCCCTCCACCACATCCTTCTCTGCAAGGGAGAGCCATCAGAACGTGCCTACACTTCCACCATACATTTTAAAAGAGAGAGAACCACCTACTCATGTGTTGAGATCAAGCTATTCCATTCCTACCATTTGAACCTTGATCTCTAGCCTTTCCCAAGTTGCTTTCCACTAAAATCCTTCTTCCACCGAAATCTGTGAGGAGTTGTTTGAGTGCTGGGAAGACTATCATTTGAAGCACAAGAGCAAGGAGTTCATCAACAACACACCGTCTATTACCTTTTGGAGAGTGGTGTCTCCTAGATTGGTTAGGTGTCACTTGGGAGCCTCCAACCTGATGTGGAGTTGAACCAAGGAGTTCGTAAGGGCAAGGAGATTGCCTACTTCATGAAGATCTACCCCGAGTGAGTCTAGTCCTTCGTGGACGTAAACCATGGTGGAATAGACAAGGTTGCTTCTTCGTGGACCCTTCATGGGTGGAGCCCTCCGTGGACTTGCGCAGCTGTTACCCTTCGTGGGTTGAAGTCTCCATCAACGTGGACGTACGATAGCACCACCTATCGGAACCACGCCAAAAACCACCGTGTCTTCATTGCATTTGAAATCTCCAATCCCTCCATTACATACATATGCAATTGCTTACTTTCCGCTGCTATACTCTTAGAATTACATGTGTAGGGTGATGCTTGACATATACTATTGCTAAAATCTGCCCACAATTAAAATTGGGAAAAGGTTAGGTTTTATTTGGTCAAGTAGTCTAATCACCCCCCCTCTAGACATACTTTCGATCCAACAACGCCCATGGAAACAAACCTAACCCCACAACGAACACTTACATAGACAATGGGTTAGTACACAAAGCGCAATGGACAATGCTTACCATACCATGAGATCACTTGATCCCACCCGGTACATCTTCTACGCTTTGTGTGTTGATCAACTTGAATCACTCTTTGTAGTTAGACTTGATCAACCTTGAATCTTTCCAACTCTCTTCATTAGGATGATGTCTTGAAGGTAAACATGAATGTTCACACAATCTTCTTCTTCAAGACATGCTTGCAATAAGCTCAACTCTCACATGACCAATCTTTGGATGAATCCTTGAATAGCACCTTGGTCATCACAAAATCTCCTTGAAACCAACAAATGGACTTCAAGAAATTCCTATGGACAAACCCTTCAATATAACTCATGGCAACCATTAGTCCATAGAGATTGTCATCAATTACCAAAACCAAGCATGGGGGCACCACATGTTCTTTCAATCTCCCCCATTTTGGTAATTGATGACAATCACTTTCAAGAGAGTTTATATAAGGAATTAAGCATCACCATGCAAGACAACAACTAATAATGCATGAGCATGAGATGCAAATGCTTAGGAACAAAACCAAAGCATGAAACAAAGAAGCAACTCACTTCTCCTATAAACTCTCTAAGCTTCTCCCCCATTGGCATCGATTGCCAAAATGGGCTCCAAGCTTAGAAGGCCAATATAATATGTGTTCCTCCATAAAGTGTGTATTTCTCAAAATATAAGTGGAAGAAAATACACATATCCAAGGATACGCAAAAGGAGGAAGACAAACTATATTGAGGATCCAAAGATTGCAAAAGGATGATATGGCATAAAGACATACCAATAGAGAAGCAAGCAATCTAAAGATACCAATTGAACCAATCAAACAAATGATCCGACGAGCCACACGAATAAAAGATATTATGATATGAGCATAGGAGTGTTCTAAAGAACATAGAGAAGCTCCCCATGATTTGTGCATTATTTAGATTTGTATTTGGATACAACGTGCTCAAAATAGGATCATCACTCCCCCAAAATCAATAGAAACTCACAAAAAGTGCAAGTGAGCATATAGGAAACTTAGCCTAGGACTTGCAACAAACACATGGTTGAGCAACATAAAAGAGAGGCAACTTAGGAATAGGCTCAACCAAAATGATGTGTGTGAGTCATGGCAAAGCACATGAGAAGACTAATAAAAGGATGAGCATTAAGCATCAACATAGTCTTGAATAAATGAGATACAAGGTGCACGACATGTCCTTCCCACACACATACAACAAGCAAATGGGTTCACAAGCTCACTAATAAGCACATTAACAACAAAGCTTGTGACAACCCAAGATGAAGAGAGAAAATGATAGTCTTGTCAAGAGTAGGGGTACCAATCGAAATGGCAAGAGCCTCGTCAAGACAAGTATGAGGAAAACAATCTTCACCACAAAAGAGTGCAACAAGATGCAAGGATATAAGATCCGCACTCAAGACAAATCCTTTCACGAAACCACCAAGGAAATACAAAAGGAATGAAAAAGTGGACGTGAAATAATAAGGAAATCCACTAACGATGTAACTTCTCTCAAGTGTAAAAGATTCTAGGTAGATGAAAATCATGATGATATCAATCCACAAAGAAGGATGTACACACGAAATGGTTACACAAGGAAAGAATAGGATATCCAAACGGAAGTCATAAAATGTGACGCCCCTGCTCGACCGTGCACTAATCATACACGCAAATGCACACGATCGACATCAGAGACTCGCGGGAAGATATCACAACACAACTCTAAACTCAAATTTAAACATAAATCTTCATATTACAAACCAGGGGTCACGAGGACCCGAATACATAAGTCATACACACAAATAATATCTGGGTACAGACATAGTTAGTCAAGTCTGCCTTAAGAAGGCTAGCACAAACAGCGACACTGATCGAAAAGGCGAAGGCCTCCTGCCTAGGGCCTCCGAACTACTCCTGGTCGGCTGGCTCAACCCAGTAGTACGTGCCTCCGGGGCTCCCCTGGTAGTAGTCTCCTGCGGTGGCGTCTGGCTCCGAGACTCCGTCGTGTGATTTCAGCAAGCGGGTATGGGGAAAAATATAGCAAAGCAACCGTGAGTACTCATCCAAAGTACTCGCAAGACTGACTTCAGAACTATACTAATTATGCATCGGTATCAAAGGAATGGGGCTATATCTTTGGACTAAACTGCAGAAATGCCAGAACAGAGGGGGAGAGGCCTAGCCTATCGAAGACTAGCATCTTGAAGCATTTCTTGCAGCCATAGAAGAGAGTAGAGCAAGATAATATACAATCAATCATATTTTAGTGATGCCCTGAGATCCTTCCTCGTCTACCCTGCGAGAAAGTGATCCCGGGAGCAGTAGTATCAATTTAACAGTGTAATAGTATCCATGTGTAGTTGTAGCAGATCAGGATACAACTCCGAGCGTCCTGTTACCGTGGACACGGCTATTCGAATAGATTACTTCCCTGCAGGGGTGCACTACTGTTACCCAACACGCTCGATCACATCTGGCCGGACACACTTGCTGGGTAATGCCCGGCCTCGGGTGATCGACACGACACAGTCCTACCTAGGCTCAGCAGAGAGGTCAGCACGCCGGTCTAAATCCTAAGTGCGAAGGGGTCTTGGGCCATCGGCCTTTGCACTCCCGCACGTTGCGCGGGTGGTCGGGGCCCAGGCGCGACACTGAATACACCAGTGACGTAACCAGCCCACCCCAACAATCAACCTGCATCTCTGAGCTGTGACGTCTGAAGAGCTTTCGGCTGATACATACGACATAGAGGGTCCCATAACCATTATCCCACGTGGTGGTAGTGCGTATAGGCACGTAGCCAACTCAGATCAAATACCCAAATCCGTTAGGCGTGTTTAGTAACTCGCAGAGACGAACAGGATCCCTGTCGCTCCGACTTGATAACACTCGGCTCGCGGGTGCTCTTGGAGCCGACCCGTCTTTAGAATTGTTCGCTCGCGGGCACCCTTGGGGCCAGCCCGACTTTAACAGTTCAAAGTATTGCAATAAGTAAACATTTCCGTGATCATCACCCAGAGTGATCACGGCCCGATATCAAGCATGGCAAACGGACAAGGGTGAAGGGCCACAGGTGGAACATAGCATAGCTAACTAAGCGTCATGGGACAACAGGTAGGTATAAACAGCAGGCGACAAAATCAGGCTATGCATCAGAATAGGAGCTATCGGAACATAAACAGAAGCATCTCTAATGCAAGCATAAGAGAGAAGGAGTGGGCGATATCTGGATGATCAAGGAGGTTTTGTTTGCTTGGAAGCTCTGCTGAGAGGGGCTAGTCGTCGGAAGGCTGCTCGTCTGGAGTGATGGTCAAGCATTTTGACCACATATTCGGATTCTTCATATTTTTCTAATCGTTTTTCATATATAAATTATTTTCATCCGAGTTACGGTTTATTTTATATGATTTTTCAAAGTTTTAATCATTTTCTAGAATTAATTTAATTATTAAATTCGAATTATCCGAAACAGTGTTAGATGATGTCAGCAGAACGTCATGATGACGTCAGCAGTCAACCCAGCCAGTTGACTGGTCAACCTGATAGGAGGGGCCCATCTGTCATAGACTAGACTAATTAAACAGTAGATTAAACTAACTAATTTAACTAATTAACCAGTGGGACCCACTGTCAGTGACTGATTAAGTTAACTAATTAACTAACAGATTAATTAACATTTTCTTTATTTTAAAAACGTTTAAGCGGGGTGGGACCCGCATGTCAGTGGCCCACGGGTGCCCAGTCAGCAGTTGATTGGGTCAACACAGTCAACTAGGGCCCGCAGGGCCCAGCGGTCAGCGGCACAGGCGCGGCCACGTCGGCGTCGTCGGCGCCATCGCCGGAGTTACTCCGGCGACCAAATCACGCAGCGGCGCGCCTCGGGGGTGGCCGGATTTCGCCTACGGTGGGCATTCCGAGCGCGGCCGGGCTCTTTCGAACGAGCAGACAACGACGAGGCGATCTGCGGTGGTGGCGGGGGCTGCGGTGGCCGGAAACGTCGCCGGCGACGACGTCGAGCGGCGGCTGGTTCGGGTGGTTCGCGGAATCGGCTAAACGGCGCACAACAGCTCGAATGGATGGGCTAGGCATGCTTTATGTGACGCGGCGAAGACGATGGGCACGAGCATGGGGGCATTTGGTCGCCGGAAAGACGCCGGCGACGAGCTCCGCGGCGTAGAGCTCGGGCATGAAGGGGGCAACGCCTATGGGTCGAACGAGAGAGAGAGGAGAGGGGAGAGGTAGCGGCACTCACGGGGAGCCTGCAGGTGTGCGTAACGGGCTCGGGGGAGGCTCGAGGAAGCCGGAGTTCGACGGGGAGCGGCGGCGATCCGAGGTTGACGACGACGGCGATCCCGCAAGGTGGCGCTCCTCGGCTCGCGCTGGTCGGTGTAGAGGAAGTAGCCGAGGACGGCGGCTCGATCTGGCACAGTGAGGTGGCGAAACGGTGGCGGTGGCTACGCGGACGCGCGGCGGACGGCGACGGTAGAGGCGGCCATGACGGGAGGAGGAAGTTGGCGAGCGAGGGGAGGGGGAAAAATATCTCGGGGGCGACTAGGGTTGCCGCGGTGGTGGTCTTGTCCACCCCGCCGCCCTGTAGCGACGCGGGGCGAGTGGACGCGGCGGGAACAGCGAGCCGGCGACGGGCGCGGGCGTGTGCGGGCCGGCGCGAGTGAGCAGTAGGAAGGAGGAGGGGGAGTTGGGCCGGGCCGCTTTCTGTCCTGACTTAGGCCCAGTTAGAGCCGGCCCTTTTCTATTTTTCCCTTTTCTGTTTTTTGTTTTCTGTTTTCTTTTCTATTTTGTAAATGATTAGGCCACTAAATGACTTTTGTAAAATATGAGATTATGCCACAGAAATATGATGCAATATTCAGCACTGTCAGAAAAAGGTTTGGTGAACAAATGATTTCACTTGAATTTTTATTAAATGAAATGGGATTAAATATTGTTGTTTGGTACTGTTTTGATGATGTTTGAGTCATCTAGGTAATTTAGGTGATGTTGTTTTTCTTAACATAATTAGTTATGGATTATTTGCTATTTAATGAACATTTTAGTTTCCAAATTGGAACAACTTTTATTTTCACTTTAAATTTGAATTTCAATTTCAATTGGAATTTGAAATGAGATATGGTGCAAATGATGATCAAGCACTATTAAGCATGGTGACTTGGCATTATCAAAAGGTGATCACTGTAGCTTAATTACATGGGGTGTTACAATTCTCCTCCTCTAAAAGAAATTCTCGTCCCGAGAATTAAGAGGCAGGCTGAAAGAGAGTGGGGTATTCTTCACGAAGACGATCTTCGTGTTCCCATGTGGCTTCATCTTCAGAATGATTCGACCACTGAACCTTAAGGAACTTGATTGCCTTCTGACGGGTTCGACGTTCAGCTTGATCAAGAATGCGGATCGGATACTCTTGATAAGAAAGATCCTCTTGCAGCTCAAGCATTTCATGATCCACTGCTCGGATAGGATCCTTGAAGCAGCGACGGAGTTGCGACACATGGAAGACATCGTGAACTTGAGAAAGGTTTGGCAGCAATTCCAATTGATATGCCACTTCTCCTCGACGGGCGAGAATACGGAACGGGCCAATGTAGCGAGGAGCTAACTTGCCTTTGATTCCAAATCGATGAGTGCCTTTCATCGGAGTGACACGAAGGTAAGCTTGTTCGCCAGGTTGATAGACCATTACCTGGTGTTTTCGGTCATAATTGCTCTTCTGACGAGACTGAGCAGCTTTCAAATGTTCACGGACAATGCGGACTTGTTCTTCAGCTTGTTGAATAATGTCCGGACCGAAGAGTGGCCGTTCCCTAGTTTCTGACCAATTCAGAGGGGTCCAGCACTTACGTCCATAGAGAACTTCAAATGGTGCCATCTTCAGACTAGCTTGATAGCTATTGTTGTAAGAGAACTCGGCATACGGGAGAGATTCCTCCCATTTCTTACCGAATGAGATGACACAAGCTCGAAGCATATCTTCAAGCACTTGATTGACTCGTTCAACTTGTCCCTGGGACTAGGGGTGAAAAGCGGTGCTGAAGGACAGATGAGTTCCCATAGCTTCTTGGAAACTGTTCCAAAATCTTGAGGTAAAGAGGTTGCCACGGTCTGAGCTGATTTCCAATGGAATACCGTGAAGTGACACGATTCTGGAAACATATAAGTCTGCTAACTGACTAGCAGTGACCGTCTCCTTGACTGGCAAAAAGTGAGCAACCTTTGAGAATCGGTCAATGACGACAAAAATAGCATCATGACCCTTCTGCGATCTGGGAAAACTAGTAATGAAATCCATTTCGACCTTGTCCCATTTCCATTCAGGAATAGCAAGTGGTTGCAGAGTTCCAGCAGGCCTTTTATGTTCTGCTTTGATGCGATGGCAAACGTCACACTCAGCAACATAGCGAGCAATGTATCACTTCATATCAGGCCACCAGTATCTCTGTCGAATGTCTTGGTGCATCTTGGTACTACCAGGGTGAATTGAAAGAGGCGTATCATGAGCTTCTTTCATAACATCCGGACGAGAGTCCAGATTATGCTTTCTGGGGACCACTAGGCAGCCTTTGAAGAACAAGACACCATCATCATCAACGTGGAAGAACGAAGAATTTCCCTTGGAGAGGTATTTCTTAATCTTCTCGACTTCAGAGTCATATTTCTGCCTTGTCTTGATGTTGCACTCAAGGTCCGGTTCAACAACCAGGGTACTGAGATAACCCTGAGGAACAATGTGAAGGTTCAACATGCGAAGCTCTTCATAAAGAAGGGGTTGTGCTTGCTGAACCGTGAGGTTGTTGCAATAAGACTTGCGACTCAAAGCATCGGCCATTACATTAGCCTTGCCAGGGGTATAAGAAATATCCATGTCATAATCGTCTATTGTCTCCAGCCATCTTTGTTGACGGAGATTCAAATCTGGTTGAGTATACAGATACTTCAGACTTTGGAGGTCCGTGTATATCTCGCAACGATTACCGAGAAGGTAATGTCGCCACAGCTTCAGAGCATAAATAACTGGTGCTAACTCAAGATCATGTGTGGGATACTTATCTTCGTGAGGACGCAACTAGCGAGAGCCATAAGCAATCACTTTGCGCTCTTGCATTAGGACACAGCCTAATCCTTGACGGGATGCGTCACAATATATCACAAAGTCCTTGCGGGAATCAGGGGGAGCTAGCACTGGGGCAGATGTCAACTTATCTTTAAGTGTCTGAAAACTTTCTTGGCACTTTTCTGTCCACTCAAACTTCTTGCCTTTGTGAAGCAAATCAGTCAGTGGCTTAGCAATTTTGGAGAAGTTTTCGACGAAACGGCGACAATAGCTAGCAAGACCGAGAAAACTTCTGACTTGCTTGACATTCTTCGGGGGAGTCCAGTCAAGAATAGCCTGAACTCGCTCTGGGTTAACAGCAATGCCATCTTTGGAAATCACATGACCAAGATAAGTCACCTCAGATAACCAGAACTCACACTTGGAATACTTGGCATAAAGCTGGTGTTCTCGGAGTTTCTCCAATACAAGCCGAAGATGTTCGGCGTGTTCTTCTTCATTCTTGGAAAATATGAGGATATCATCCAAATAAACCACGACGAACTTGTCGAGGTAGTCCATGAAGATATAGTTCATCATTCGAGAGAAGGTTGCTGGAGCATTAGTTAAGCCGAAGGACATGACGGTATACTCGTATGATCCATAACGAGTAACAAAGGCTGTCTTTGGAATATCCTCTTTACAAACTCGGATCTGATGGTAACCCAACCTTAAGTTGAGTTTAGAGAACACAGAGGATCCAGCAAGCTGATCATAGAGATCATTGATCCGGGGAAGTGGATATTTGTTCTGGATTGTTGCTTGGTTAATAGGCCGATAGTCCTGGACCAATCGGTTTGTTCCATCCTTCTTCTTTACAAAGAGAGAAGGTGCTCCCCAAACAGAGGAACTGGGGCAGATGAAACCCCTTTTAAGTGACTTGTCGATTTCCTCCTTAAGCTCAAGGAGTTCATGCGGCGGCATCTTGTATGGGCGCTTAGCAATAGGAGTGGTGCCCGGTTTCAAGTCGATGACGAATTCAACGGCTCTAACAGGGGGTATCCCTGGAAGTTCTTCTGGGAAGACATCCGGAAAATCGCGAACGACTAGAACGTTCTCAATTCCCTCAAGAGGTGAAGCGTTCAAAGCATTCATAGCATATATCTGAGCTTCGGCATTCCGGGTAACTCGGGCAGTATAGTTCACTATCTCGTCGGAGGGGTGAAGGAGTTGGACGACTTTGGTGGCACAATTGATTGAAGCAATGTGAGCTTTCAACCAATCCATTCCCAGAATGAGGTCTATATTGGAAGAATTTAAAATGATGGGTGAAACAAGGAATTCCAATCCTTCGATTTCAACAGGGACATTGTGTGCTATCATGGAGGTTTGACAACGGCCTCCAGGGGTTTTAACGACTATTGGAGTATGCATCTCTTCATATTGTATGCCATGCATGAATGCAAATGCTCCAGAGATGAATGAATGTGATGCTCCTGAATCAAATAAAACAGAAGCGGGTATTGAGTTAACGAGAAGGGTACCCATCACAGTTTCAGGTTGATCCTGAACTTCTTCAATATCGACGTGGTAAGCCTGTCCATGACCATAAGCAGCAGACCCAGTATTATAGTTGCAGGTCTGGTTGTTGCCACGACCATTGCCATGGCTAGTAGGAGGAAGTGCCAACTGATTTTGATTTTGGCAGCAGTCCTTGGCAAGGTGACCTGGGCGGCGACACTTGAAACACAGACCATCTTCAGGACGAAGAGGAGTAGCACGTGGTGGAGCAGCTTGAGCTCTCCGCTGCCTCGGTGGTGGAGGAGGCAGACGGGGTGCAGCATAGGAAGGCCTCAGCGCAGGGGCAGTTGGACGATACATGCTGTTGGGAATCCAGATTTTACGCCTTTGTCCTGAGCTCGAAGATGAGCCAATGTCACGATTGCGCTTGAGTGATTCCCTATGTTCCATCTGAGCGGTCTCAACCTGGATAGCCTTGTTCACCAGAGTGGCGAAGTCATGAACAGCAAATGCAAGCTTGAGGTCTGGGTGGAGTCCATCGTGGAATTTCTCCTGTCTGCATGCATCTGTGGCAATGTCTTCTTCAGCATAGCGGGACAGGTTAAGGAATTCCCGCTGATAAGCTTCGACAGTCCTACTGCCCTGGGTAAGGTTGCGAAACTCTCTTTTCTTCTGGTCCATGATTCCCTGAGGAATGTAACGGGCACAAAAAGCAGTCTGAAACTCGATCCAGGTAACGACTATCCCAGCAGGTAGTGAACTCCTGTAGGTGTGCCACCATTGAGCAGCGGCACCCTTCAAGAAGTAGGACGCGAAGGTGACAAAGTTGGCGGGGGCGACATTGGCAGACTCCATCTCGTAGGTGATGTCGCGAAGCCAGTCATCAGCATCCAGTGGCTGTTCAGAGTTGCGGAAAACAGTAGGTCTGAGATGCACAAACTGCTGCGGAGTTATTGCATCAGGGTGCTGATTCTGAGCATTCTGGTTCTGGTGCGGAAACTGAGCCATAATCCCAACCATGAACTGGCGGTTCAGCTCGAATTGCTGCATCATAGCTGCCATATAGTCTGGCGGTGGTGGCTGCTCGGGAGCACGGCTATGACCATGACCACCTGGTCTAACCATCCTGCTAAAGATTTAACAGGGGGTAGTTTAGTAAAAACAACTGCAAGTGTCTTAGAGACAAACATGATGTAACATGACAATGAATAAGTAGTGCAATAGATGCATAACAGTAGTCAATTAAGACATACAGATCCATACACAGAGTCGATTACACACGGACAGCATAAGTTCGGAAATTAAACAGCTAGACATACTAGGCGGCGCGCAGGCACGCGGTGAGGAGTACAACAACGAGACATAGCAAAGGCTACATCAACGTCGGGGAAAACCACTAAAACCAGGTAACTGCAGGTGCAGACGATGAGTGTCCATGGCAGGAAGGTCCTGCGCTCCGTGAGCACTCTGATGCAGAACCCGATCTCGAACTGGAAGGAGAGGTCCATGTGCGGGTGTGTGACCTCCAACAGCAGGCCAATCAATACTTGCCGGCATCTGAGTCCTGCGCGGGTAGAGGATGTACTTTGGATGTATCCCTGCACAAACAGCTGGCAGCAACTGTGTCATGGCATCGTAGAGACGTGCTCGAGTGGCAAACAACTCGACGGCAAGAGCCCGAGCAGTGCGATCCAGAGCCTGAGTGCACTGAATCAAAACCTGCGGGTCGTATCGACGTCGCTCGTAAGGGGCACAGACAGCTGTGTAGTATCCCGTATCATCACCAGCAGGGGCATACGGGATGTATCGGAACTCGGAGTTATCCAAGCGACTATGCTCGCCACGAAGACGTGCGACAGCAGAATGAGCAGCGTCATGGACTGCCATATCAATCGTCACGCCGACACCGTGAAAAGTGTGTAGCTCAGTGACGGAGTCGTTCCGCTGATCAAAGATACGAACATCGGCATGGTACTGCTCCTGGTTGAACTCGCGGAAATCCTCATAAACCATGTACTCGGGGTACCAACGGTAGCCCAGTCTGGTCAGGAGGGCGATCAGGATAGCTGGAAAACCAGTCGCATCACGATCCCAAGTGCGAAGTACAAGCTGCGTCACAGGGCGCGGCGGAAACAAGCGGTCCATCTGAAATAGAGGAAATTTAAGATTGTCAAATGACAGTGAGTGAATTCTTGCATCATGCATTCAAGGAAGTAATTTGCAGATAATCAAAGCTCCGGGTGGATGTGATCACGAGAACCTAGAGTCAGAGTTAGTAAAGTTTTAACCCGAATAGAAGAGAGATTAGAACCCTAGAGTAAGGAAGAGGAATAAAAGATACTAATACCACCCTTTGGCGACATGGGCCCGTAAGCCACACAGCAATGTTAGTAAAACAGTTTTTCAAAGACTAGACTCAACTTCGACCAAGGAATTGGAAGGGGGCTTCCTACAGGCAGTCGGCTCTGATACCAACTTGTGACGCCCCTGCTCGACCGTGCACTAATCATACACGCAAATGCACACGGTCGAGATCAGAGACTCACGGGAAGATATCACAACACAACTCTAAACTCAAATTTAAACATAAATCTTCATATTACAAACCAAGGGTCGCGAGGACCCGAATACATAAGTCATACACACAAATAATATCTGGGGACATAGTTAGTCAAGTCTGCCTTAAGAAGGCTAGCACAAACAGCGACACTGATCGAAAAGGCGAAGGCCTCCTGCCTAGGGCCTCCGAACTACTCCTGGTCGGCTGGCTCAACCCAGTAGTACGTGCCTCCGGGGCTCCCCTGGTAGTAGTCTCCTGCGGTGACGTCTGGCTCTGGGACTCCGTCGTCTGATTTCAGCAAGCGGGTATGGGGAAAAAGATAGCAAAGCAACCGTGAGTACTCATCCAAAGTACTCGCAAGACTGACATCAGAACTATACTAATTATGCATCGGTATCAAAGGAATGGGGCTATATCTTTGGACTAAACTGCAAAAATGCCAGAACAGAGGGGGAGAGGCCTAGTCTATCGAAGACTAGCATCTTGAAGCATTTCTTGCAGCCATAGAAAAGAGTAGAGCAAGATAATATACAATCAACCATATTTTAGTGATGCCCTGAGATCCTTCCTCGTCTACCCTACGAGAAAGTGATCCCGAGAGCAGTAGTATCAATTTAACAGTGTAATAGTATCCATGTGTAGTTGTAGCAGATCAGGATACAACTCTGAGCGTCCTGTTACCGTGGACACGGCTATTCGAATAGATTACTTCCCTACAGGGGTGCACTACTATTACCCAACACGCTCGATCACATCTGGCCAGACACACTTGCTGGGTAATGCCCGACCTCGGGTGATCGACACGACGCAGTCCTACCTAGGCTCAGCAGAGAGGTCAGCACACCGGTCTAAATCCTAAGTGCGAAGGGGTCTTGGGCCATCGCCCTTTGCACTCCTGCACGTTGCGAGGGTGGTCGGGGCCCAGGCGTGACACTGAATACACCAGTGACGTAACCAGCCCACCCCAACAATCAGCCCGCATCTCTAAGCTGTGACGTCTGAAGAGCTTTCGGCTGATACATACGACGTAGAGGGTCCCATAACCATTATCCCACATGGTGGTAGTGCGTATAGGCATGTAGCCAACTCAGATCAAATACCCAAATCCGTTAGCGTGTTTAGTAACTCGCAGAGACGAACAGGATCCCTGTCGCTCCGACTTGATAACACTCGGCTCGCGGGTGCTCTTGGAGCCGACCCGTCTTTAGTATTGTTCGCTCGCGGGCACCCTTGGGGCCAGCCCGACTTTAACAGTTCAAAGTATTGCAATAAGTAAACATTTCCGTGATCATCACCCAGAGTGATCACGGCCCGATATCAAGCATGGCAAATGGACAAGGGTGAAGGACCACAGGTGGAACATAGCATAGCTAACTAAGCATCATGGGACAACACGTAGGTATAAACAGCAGGCGACAAAATCAGGCTATGCATCAGAATAGGAGCAATCGGAACATCAACAGAAGCATCTCTAATGCAAGCATAAGAAAGAAGGAGTGGGCGATATCTGGATGATCAAGGAGGCTTTGCTTGCCTGGAAGCTCTGCTGAGAGGGGCTAGTCGTCGGAAGGCTGCTCGTCTGGAGCGTAGTCGTACTCAGCTGCGTCGGCGGCGGTCTCGGCGTCTATCGGAAGAGAAGGAGGGGGGAGAAACAATAAATTCACGGCAACAATGCAACAGCGATGCATGACATGCCTAAATGATATGCAGAGGTGATATATTGCCTATCTAAATACTTTAGATGATTTAGGAATTTATTTGGATTTATTTTATCAAGGTTATGCACTATTCATCTATCGAATACGGGCAAAAAGTCCCATGTTCATCTAGATAGGTGTGATGGTCAAGCATTTTGACCACATATTTGGATTCTTCATATTTTTCTGATCGTTTTTATATATAAATTATTTTCATCCGAGTTACGGTTTATTTTATATGATTTTTCAAAGTTTTAATCATTTTCTGGAATTAATTTAATTATTAAATTCGAATTATCCGAAACAGTGTTAGATGACATCAGCAGAACGTCATGATGACATCAGCAGTCAACCCAGCCGGTTGACTGGTCAACCTGACAGGTGGGGCCCATCTGTCATAGACTAGACTAATTAAACAGTAGATTAAACTAACTAATTTATCTAATTAACCAATGGGACCCACTGTCAGTGATTGATTAAGTTAACTAATTAACTAACAGATTAATTAACATTTTATTTATTTTAAAAACGTTTAAACGGGGTGGGACCCGAATGTCAGTGGCCCACGGGTGCCCAGTCAGCAGTTGACTGGGTCAACCTAGTCAACTGGGGCCCGCAGGGCCCAGCGGTCAGCGGCATAGGCGCGGCCACATCGGCGTCGTCGGCGCCGTCGCCGGAGTTACTCCGGCGACCAAATCGCACGGTGGCGCGCGTCGGGGGTGGCCGGATTTCGCCTACAGTGGGCCATTTCGAGCACGGCCGGGCTCTTTCGAACGAGCAGACAACGACGAGGCGATCTGCGGTGGTGGCGGGGGCTATGGTTGCCGGAAACGTCGCCGGCGACGACGTCGAGCGGCGGCTGGTTCGGGTGGTTCGCGGAATCGGTGAAACGGCGCGCAACAGCATGAATGGATGGGCTAGGCGTGCTCTACGCGACGCGGCGAAGACGATGGGCACGAGCGTGGGGGCATTTGGTCGCCGGAAAGACGCCGGCGACGAGCTCCGCGGCGTAGAGCTCGGGCACGAAGGGGGCGACGCCTACGGGTCGAACGAGAGAGAAAGAGGAGAGTGCAGAGGTAGCGGCGCTCACGGGGAGCCTGCAGGTGTGCGTAACGGGCTCGGGGGAGGCTCGAGGAAGCCGGAGTTCGATGGGGAGCGGCAGCGATCCGAGGTTGACGACGACGGCGATCCCGTAAGGAGGCGCTCCTCGGCTCACGCTGGTCGGTGTAGAGGAAGTAGCCGAGGACGGCGGCTCGATCTGGCATGGTGAGGCGGCGAAACGGTGGCGGTGGCTACGCGGACGCGCGGCAGACGGTGACGGCAGAGGCGACCATGGCGGGAGGAGGAAGTTGGCGAGCGAGGGGAGGGGGAAAAATATCTCGGGGGCGGCTAGGGTTGCCGCGGTGGTGCTCTTATCCACCCCGCCGCCCTGTAGCGACGCGGGGCGAGTGGACGCGGCGGGAACGGCGAGCCGGCGACGGGCGCGGGCGTGTGCGGGCGGGCGCGAGTGAGCAGTAGGAAGGAGGAGGGGGAGTTGGGCCGGGCCGCTTTCTGTCCTGACTTAGGCCCAGTTAGAGCCGGCCCTTTTCTATTTTTCCCTTTTCTGTTTTCTATTTTCTGTTTTCTTTTCTGTTTTGTAAATGATTAGGCCACTAAATGAATTTTGTAAAATATGAGATTATGCCACATAAATATGATGCAATATTCAGCACTGTCAGAAAAAGGTTTGGTGAACAAATGATTTCACTTGAATTTTTATTAAATGAAATGGGATTAAATATTGCTGTTTGGTACTGTTTTGATGATGTTTGAGTCATCTAGGTAATTTAGGTGATGTTGTTTTTCTTAACATAACTAGTTATGGATTATTTGCTATTTAATGAACATTTTAGTTTCCAAATTGGAACAACTTTTATTTTCACTTTAAATTTGAATTTCAATTTGAATTGGAATTTGAAATGAGATATGGTGCAAATGATGATCAAGCTCTATTAAGCATGGTGACTTGGCATTATCAAAAGGTGATCATTGTAGCTTTATTACATGGGGTGTTACATAAAATATACCAATAAGATCTTTGCTTGAAAAGGATGAACCACCTGGCTTAGTATTATCTTATAGTATATAAATGAACTTCAACCATACGGACATCAAAGACATCACAACTAGCAACAAGAGATCATTGTTGGGATGCTTTGAGAAAAGAAGCAAGTATCACAAGAACGAATCAAGAAATTCATGCCATGATGCAACCTACACAAGGTTGAATACAAGATATGTATGCATGAAGTTGATAGTTGTTACCGAGATAGCATGGGAATGATGTAGTAGATACCAATTGAATGTAGTAGATTGTAGTTCATTGATCATCCTAGCTTAACTCCAATAAGCACATGGTGACAACACCTTCCTTGTGAGTGAGCCGAGCATCCAATGCATCTCCAATTGTTCCTAGAACAACACCACAAACAAAATGGTGCCCAAACTCATTGGGACCAAAGAGTTAGAGAACCAACACTACATAGAACAAACTCCACAAAGATATGTGCATATAGATATGAAATTGAATTTCATGCACATCTTTGTCAATTAGTGACATGGTGGAGTTTCCCCTATATATTGGGTCAAAGAAAGAAAGCATGCGAAAGAAAATACATGAAGTAAATATGCATGCTCATGACTTTCAAGAACCGATATCAATAGAAAAAGAAAATACCAAGTGAAAATAGGACACCAAAAGGAGAAATCATTACTTGGAAGATATCAATTAAAAGATACATCAAGGAATGAGATATCCATTGATACACACTAATTGAAAGATATCAAACTCCCACAAGAGAGGAAGGTTCCAAACAAACCAAACCCTCTTCAACGTTTCATGATGGCACATAGTACCAAAAAGAAACGACTTGCCTTCCACCAACACACACTTGATAAGGATAACAAGACGAGAGTTCTAAAAAAGAATATGATAGCTCCCCCAAGAGTTGTGCATTATCGAGAATTTGCATTTGAATACAAAATGCACACGATGGGATCACCACTTTCACTACATCTAGAAAAACACTAGACAAAATCAAGAAATTAACAAGATCCACAAGTGGTATGGAAGACAATGGGAGTTGACACAATCCTTGGCAAGAGATAAGGCAAATAAAAACAAGAGCCAGTGTAAAGATGATCAACAATTTCTACCACATAAGTGATTACCAATTGTCAAGAGACAAGAAGTAATTGGAAATAATTCCCGATGGTAGATTGCAAAGATATCCAACATCGACTGGATATAGTAAGAAGTGGCAGTAGAGATATGTCTATGATATAGAGATGTGAAACCTCTATCAGTGGTGATCCGGCATAAACCCCAACATCGAGAACATACAAGATGAAGCAAAAGAAATCCGTTCTCGATGAACTTGAGCTTGTCATGAAGGTGACCAAAAGCTCAAAGACTCCCAAAGCAAAAAGGCCAAACAAGAACCAAGAAAGATGATGCAAGAATGCAATGGTTTGAGCTCTCTACGAAAGATACGATTAAGCTACTCATCCGAGAGCTCCCCCTTGATAGTATGGCTATCGATCCTATAACCCGGTCTCCCAACTACCACCATGAGACCGGTAAAATAGAAAACCTATCAAGGGCAAACCTTTGCCTTGCGCATAGTCCACTTGAGCTAGATGATGACGATCTTGACCTCCTCAAGTTGGACCACCTTTCTTGATTGTGTTGGCTCAATCAAGACTAGTTGATTGCTCCCCCATACTCCACTATGGGTGAGCCACTCTTCGGCACATCTTCACAAGTCCATTGTCACCACAATGGACGGCAAGCTTCAAGCATGATCTCTTCGTGATGCTCCACTTGAACTTGCACACCGCAACCTTGATGACGATCACCACTTGACGTCATCCTCCATGGGACATATGAGACCTTCCTTTTGATGCACGCCCATGGAAACAAACCTAAGCCCACAACGAACACTTACGTAGACAATGGGTTAGTACACAAAGCGCAATGGACAATGCTTACCATACCATGACATCACTTGATCCCACCCGGTACATCTTCTACGCTTTGTATGTTGATCAACTTGAATCACTCTTTGTACTTAGACTTGATCAACCTTGAATCTTTCCAACTCTCTTCATTAGGATGATGTCTTGAAGGTAAACATGAATGTTCACACAATCTTCTTCTTCAAGACATGCTTGCAATAAGCTAAACTCTCACATGACCAATCTTTGGATAAATCCTTGAATAGCACCTTGGTCATCACAAAATCTCCTTGAAACCAACAAATGGACTTCAAGAAATGCCTATGGACAAACCCTTCAATATAACTCATGGCCACCATTAGTCCATAGAGATTGTCATCAATTACCAAAACCAAACATGGGGGCACCACATGTTCTTTCAATCTCCCCCATTTTGGTAATTGATGACAATTACTTTCAAGAGAGTTTATATAAGGAATTAAGCATCACCATGCAAGACAACAACTAATAATGCATGAGCATGAGATGCAAATGCTTAGGAACAAAACCAAAGCATGAAACGAAGAAGCAACTCACTTCTCCTATAAACTCTCTAAGCTTCTCCCCCATTGGCATCGATTGCCAAAATGGGCTCCAAGCTTAGAAGGCCAATATAATATGTGTTCCTCCATAAAGTGTGTATTTATCAAAATATAAGTGGAAGACAATACCAAGAGACAAGACAAACTATACTGAGGATCCAAAGATTGCAAAAGGATGATATGGCATAAAGACATACCAAGAGAGAAGCAAGCAATCTAAAGATACCAATTGAACCAATCAAACAAATGATCCGACGAGCCACACGAATAGAAGATATTATGATATGAGCATAGGAGTGTTCTAAAGAACATACAGAAGCTCCCCGTGATTTGTGCATTATTTAGATTTGTATTTGGATACAACGTGCTCAAAATAGGATCATCACTCCCCCAAAATCAATAGAAACTCACAACAAGTGCAAGTGAGCATATAGGAAACTAAGCCTAGCACTTGCAACCAACACATGGTTGAGCAACATAAAAGAGAGGCAACTTAGGAATAGGCTCAACCAAAACGATGTGTGTGAGTCATGGCAAAGCACATGAGAAGACTAATAAAAGGATGAGCATTAAGCATCAACATAGTCTTGAATAAATGAGATACAAGGTGCACGCCACGTCCTTCCCACACACATACAACAAGCAAATGGGTTCACAAGCTAAATAATAAGCACATTAACAACAAAGCTTGTGACAACCCAAGATGAAGAGAGAAAATGATAGCCTTGTCAAGAGGAGGGATACCAATCGAAATGGCAAAAGCCTCGTCAAGACAAGTATGAGGAAAACAATCTTCACCACAAAAGAGTGCAACAAGATGCAAGGATATAAGATCCGCACTCAAGACAAATCCTTTCACGAAACCACCAAGGAAATACAAAAGGAATGAAAAAGTGGACGTGAAAGAATAAGGAAATCCACTAACGATGTAACTTCTCTCAAGTGTAAAAGATTCTAGGTAGATGAAAATCATGATGATATCAATCCACAAAGAAGGATGTACACACGAAATGGTTACACAAGGAAAGAATAGGATATCCAAACGGAAGTCATAAAATATACCAATAAGATCTTTGCTTGAAAAGCATGAAGCACATGGCTTAATATTATCTTATAGTATATAAATGAACTTCAACCATACGGACATCAAAGACATCACAACTAGCAACAAGAGATCATTGTTGGGATGCTTTGAGAAAAGAAGCAAGTATCACAAGAACGAATCAAGAAATTCATGCCATGATGCAACCTACACAAGGTTGAATGCAAGATATGTATGCATGAAGTTGATACTTGTTACCGAGATAGCATTGGAATGATGTAGTAGATACCAATTGAATGTAGTAGATTGTAGTTCATTGATCATCCTAGCTTGACTCCAATAATCACATGGTGACAACACCTTCCTTGTGAGTTGTGACATCCCCAGGTATTAAGCACGGTGATCACCTCCTAATCATGCCAAGTCACCATGCATAACAGTGCTTAATCATCATTGGAATCATATCTCATTTCAAATTCCAATTCAAATTGAAATTTAAATTTAAAGTGAAAGTAAAAGTTGTTCCAATTTGGAAACAAAAATGTTCATTAAATAGAAAATAATCCATAACTAATTATGTTAAGAAAAACAACATCACCTAAAACCCCTAGATAAGTCTAACATCCTAAAACAGTAAACAAACAGCAACTTTTAATTCCTTTTTATTAAATAGAAATTCAAATGAAATCATTCATTCACCAAAACAATTTCTGGCAGTGTTAAATATTGTCTAGTATTTAAATGGACAACACTCATATTTTACAAAAGTCATTTAGGGGCCTAACTATTTGCAAAACAGAAACTAAAAAGAAAACAGAAAAGAAAATCAAAGAAAAGGAAAAGGGCCGCTGTTGCTGGGCCTAAGTCAGCCGCGCCAGGCCCAGCCCACCTCACCCTCTCCTTCCTACTGCTCATGCTCGGTCGCTCGCGTGCGCCCTCGCCCGTCGCCGGTCGCTGTCGCAGCCGCGCCCTCCTTGCCGACCGCGTCGCTACAGAGCCCTGGGGGATAAGGACGCCACCCCAGCAACCCTAGCCGCCCTCCCCAGATCTTTTCTCCCTACTCCCTCGCCGCTTTCTTCCTCCCCGCGCAGACACCCGACGCCGTCGACATGGCCGAGCTCGCCGGCGTGGCCACAGACCTCCCCAGCGCCTGAGATCGAGCCCATACGCTCCGCCTTCCTCCTCTACTTCCTCTCCGCCTACTCGCTCGAGCCGGGACGCACCGCACCGTCGAATCCCCGTCATCTTCTTCCTCGGGACCCGCTGCACGCCGTCGTCGATCTCGTCGCCGTCCGGTCGTCCCCGAGCACGCTACGCACACCTACAGGCTCCCCGTGAGCTGCCCTACCATTCCCCTCTCTTTCCCCTCGTTCTCCGCGCTCGTAGCCGCCGCTGCCATCGCCACCCGAACGCGCCTCCGCCGCGAAGCTCACCGCCGACGCGGTAGTCGTTGCCATGCTCGCCCGAGCACGGGAGCGTGCTCAGGCCACCTCGCTGCGTCCGCCCGTGCCACTAGCTCCTCTCCCCGTAGCTTCTAGCGTCGAGCCCGCACTTGGCCGAACTTCGGCGCCGCCGCGGTCAATGCCGCCGTCGTTCTAGGCCACCCCTGCCGCTGCCGTCTGCCCAGCTGAATGCGCCGCTCCGTCCCCGTTCGAACGCGACCGAAATCACGCAAAACGGAGCACCACAGCGGTTTTCCGCCGCTCGCCGTGCTTCGCCGCCGCGTCTGGAGCTCGCCGGAGCAGCTCCGGCACCGGCTGCCAGCGTGGCTCTGCCTGGGGCCCACCTGGGTCACTGCCAGTGGGTCCCAGGGCCCCGTTTGACTACGTTGACTTCGGTCAACGCATGCACTGTTCATCACTGACACTGACATGTGGGACCCGTCGACTAATTACTGTTTACGGTTAATTAGTTAATACTGTTAGTTAGTTAGGTCACTGACAGGCCGGGCCCACTCACTAATTAACTTCTGTTAGTTTAAATTAACCTCTAATCAGTCCTGAGTCACTGACCAGTGCGACCCACTGGTCAGGTTTGACCTGGTCAGCCGGGTTTGACCGCTGACGTCACATTGACGTCATGCTGACATCACCATTTACTGTTTCGGATAATTCTAATTTAATAATTAAAATAATTCCAAAAATTCAATAAAACTTTGAAAAATCATATAAAATAAACCGTAACTCGGATGAACATAATTTATATATGAAAAATGATCAGAAAAATATGACGAATCCGAATATGCCACCCACATGTCTGTCACACCCCTCTAACATACTAAACATGGAACCGTCCCCTCCGGTTTAATATACCGCTGATCACCCGGAGCTGGTAAAACACCTCCAGATGTTTCCCGCTCCGACTAACTTGCGTAGTACTGCATTAGGGCACTCCTCGAATAACGTGCTGCCATGCCATGCATCTGTGTTACATTTGTCTGCTTTTATTTATTGTTTCTTCCCCCTCTTCTCTCCGGTAGACCCCGAGACTGACGCTGCTGCCGTGTACGACTACGTCACCGACGACCCTCCTTCCTTTTCAGCAAGGCTTCCAGGCAAGCAAAACCCCCTTGATCATTCCTATATCGCCTATTCCTTCTCCCTCATGCTTGCATTAGATTTTTCTACTGTATATGCTTGCTCCTATTCTGATGCATAGCCTGCTTTTTGTAACCTGCTGTTGTTACTTTACCTGTCATCCTAAACTGCTTAGAATAGGTTGGTTAGTGATCCATCAGTGACCCCTCACCCTTGTCCCTGTTGCCCCGCTTTGTTACCAGTACCTCGATCATTGTGATCGATGTGCAGATACCGTCACCTCATCGCACACACCCCTTAGGTGTACGACTCTGCAGGGCTACTATCGAGTGTCGAGGGTGATACCTCGTACTGCACTCCTGATGATATCTCTGTAGTATAGCACATCGGTGGTGATTGCAGAGGGTGATTCCTCGCTCTCCCTTTCCCGATGATGACTCTGTCGTACAACCCCTTAAGCCGTAACCATCGAGGGTGATTCCTCCTGGTTCTCCTTAACGGATTACATCGAGTAGGAATCCATCGAGGGTGATTCCTCGGATTTCCCTTGATGTCATGGCCACACTGTTACTTGGGCATTTATCCCAAACCCGTGTTAAAGTCGGATCGACCCCGAGGGGTACCCGCGAGAGATATGAAGTCGGCTTGATCGTGAGAGTACCCGCGAGATAATTACGAGGCGCGGCCGGGCAGGCAGAGACCACCCTAGAGAGGGATGGGCCTGGCCCTTGTTGCACTTCCTCGAGACGGGACGACAGGAGTACTGATCGTCACGTCGAGCTCTTAATAATTCGCTAACGGATTTGGGTATTTGATCTGAGTTGGCCACTGGCCTATACGCACTACCACCACGTGGAATAATGGTTTAATGGGGCCCTCGGCGTCGTATGTATCAGCCGAAAGCTTTGTCAGACGTCCAGCTCAGCATTGTGGCCGGGCCGGATCGCGCCATCCAGGCAGAGGTGGTGCTGGAATCCCCCTGCGTACAAAGACCCGGAGTGCAAAGGGCGATGGGCCCAAGACCCCTGAGCACTTAGGATGTAGACCGGCGGGGACCTCTCTGCTGAGCTCTTGGTAGGGCTGCGGCGTGTCGATCAGCCGAGGCCGGGCATGACCCAGGAAAGTGTGTCCGGCCAGAGTTAATCGAGCGTGTTGGGTAACAGTAGTGCACCCCTGCAAGGAAGTTATCTATTCGAATAGCCGTGTCGACGGTAACAGGACGCTCAGTGTTGTATCCCAATCTACTACAACTTGAACTGTATACATGTTAATTAGTTGTAAGCTCCGGGATCGCTTTCTCGCAGGGAGTCGAGAAAGGATCTCTAGGCTTTGCTACTACATGTTTGTTACTTTATATTATGCTAATCTGCACTCTTCTAATACTGCAAGATGTTGAAGATGCTAGTCTTCGATAGGCTGGGCCTTCCCCTCTATTCTGGCATTTCTGCAGTTTAGTCCAAAGATACAGCCCCATTCCTTTGATACAGATGCATACTTAGCATAGTTCTGATGTCAGTCTTGCGAGTACTTTGGATGAGTACTCACGGTTGCTTTGCTACACTTTTCCCCCATACCCGTTTGCTGCGACCAGATGATGGATCCCAGGAACCAGCTGCTACCGCCGACGACTGCTACTACACTTCCGGAGGAGCCTACTACTACATGGAGACCGACGACCAGGAGTAGATTCGGAGGCTCCCAGGCAGGAGGCCTGCGCCTTTTCGATCAGTGTCGTTGTTATGCTAGTCTTCTCAAGGCACACCTTGATTAACTTTGTGTCTGTACTCAGATACTGTTGTGGCTTCCGCTGATGCTTGTATGACTCGAGCTTATGTATTCGAGCCCTCGAGGCCCCTGGCTTGTAATATAAAGCTTGTATGTCTTTTATTTGTGTTTAGAGTTATGTTGTGATATCTTCCGGTGAGTCTCTGATCTCGATCGTGTGCATTTGCGTGTATGATTAGTGCACAGTCGAGCAGGGGCGTCACATGAGTGAGCCGAGCATCTAATGCATCTCCAATTGTTCCTAGAACAACACCACAAACAAAATGGTGCCCAAACTCATTGGGACCAAAGAGTTAGAGAAGCAACACTACATAGGACAAACTCCACAAAGATATGTGCATATAGATATGAAATTGAATTTCATGCACATCTTTGTCAATTAGTGACATGGTGGAGTTTCCCCTATATATTGGGTCAAAGAAAGAAAGCATGCGAAAGAAAATACATGAAGTAAATATGCATGCTCACGACTTTCAAGAACCGATATCAATAGAAAAAAGAAAATACCAAGTGAAAATAGGATACCAAAAGGAGAAATCATTACTTGGAAGATATCAATTAAAAGATACATCAAGGAATGAGATATCCATTGATACACACTAATTGAAAGATATCAAACTCCCACAAGAGAGGAAGGTTCCAAACAAACCAAACACTCTTCAACGTTTCATGATGGCACAAAGTACCAAAAAGAAACGACTTGCCTTCCACCAACACACACTTGATAAGGATCACAAGACGAGAGTTCTAAAAAAGAATAGGATAGCTCCCCCAAGAGTTGTGCATTATCGAGAATTTGCATTTGAATACAAAATGCACACGATGGGATCACCACTTTCACTACATCTAGAAAAACACTAGACAAGATCAAGAAATTAACAAGATCCACAAGTGGTATGTAAGACAATGGGAGTTGACACAATCCTTGGCAAGAGATAAGGCAAATAAAAACAAGAGCCAATGTAAAGATGATCAACAATTTCTACCACATAAGTGATTACCAATTGTCAAGAGACAAGAAGTAATTGGAAATAATTCTCGGTGGTAGATTGCAAAAATATCCAACATCGACTGGATATAGTAAGAAGTGGCAGTAGAGATATGCCTATGATATAGAGATGTGAAACCTCTATCAGTGATGATCCGGCATAAACCCCAACATTGAGAACATACAAGATGAAGCAAACGAAATCCGTTCTCGATGAACTTGAGCTTGTCATGAAGGTGACCAAAAGCTCAAAGACTCCCAAAGCAAAAAGGCCAAACAAGAATCAAGAAAGATGATGCAAGAATGCAATGGTTTGAGCTCTCTACGAAAGATACGATTAAGCTACTCATCCGAGAGCCCCCCTTGATAGTACGGCTATCGATCCTATAACCCGGTCTCCCAACTACCACCATGAGACCAGTAAAATAGAAAACCTATCAAGGGCAAACCTTTGCCTTGCGCATAGTCCACTTGAGCTAGATGATGACGATTTTGACCTCCTCAAGTTGGACCACCTTTCTTGATTGCGTTGGCTCAATCAAGACTAGTTGATTGCTCCCCCATACTCCACTATGGGTGAGCCACTCTTCGGCACATCTTCACAAGTCCATTGTCACCACAATGGACGGCAAGCTTCAAGCACGATCTCTTCGTGATGCTCCACTTGAACTTGCACACCGCAACCTTGATGACGATCACCACTTGACGTCATCCTCCATGGGACATATGAGACCTTCCTTTTGATGCACACCCATGGAAACAAACCTAACCCCACAACGAACACTTACGTAGATAATGGGTTAGTACAAAAAGCGCAATGGACAATGCTTACCATACCATGAGATCACTTGATCCCACCCGGTACATCTTCTACGCTTTGTGTGTTGATCAACTTGAATCACTCTTTGAACTTAGACTTGATCAACCTTGAATCTTTCCAACTCTCTTCATTAGGATGATGTCTTGAAGGTAAACATGAATGTTCACACAATCTTCTTCTTCAAGACATGCTTGCAATAAGCTCAACTCTCACATAACCAATCTTTGGATAAATCCTTTAATAGCACCTTGGTGATCACAAAATCTCATTGAAACCTACAAATGGACTTCAAGAAATGCCTATGGACAAACCCTTCAATATAACTCATGGCAACCATTAGTCCATAGAGATTGTCATCAATTACCAAAACCAAACATGGGGGCACCACATGTTCTTTCAATCTCCCCCATTTTGGTAATTGATGACAATCACTTTCAAGAGAGTTTATATAAGGAATTAAGCATCACCATGCAAGACAACAACTAATAATGCATGAGCATGAGATGCAAATGCTTAGGAACAAAACCAAAGCATGAAACGAAGAAGCAACTCACTTCTCCTATAAACTCTCTAAGCTTCTCCCCATTTGGCATCGATTGCCAAAATGGGCTCCAAGCTTAGAAGGCCAATATAATATGTGTTCCTCCATAAAGTGTGTATTTCTCAAAATATAAGTGGAAGACAATACCAAGAGAGAAGACAAACTATATTGAGGATCCAAAGATTGCAAAAGGATGATATGGCATAAAGACATACCAAGAGAGAAGCAAGCAATCTAAAGATACCAATTGAACCAATCAAACAAATGATCCGACGAGCCACACGAATAGAAGATATTATGATATGAGCATAGGAGTGTTCTAAAGAACATACAGAAGCTCCCCGTGATTTGTGCATTATTTAGATTTGTATTTGGATACAACGTGCTGAAAATAGGATCATCACTCCCCCAAAATCAATAGAAACTCACAACAAGTGCAAGTGAGCATATAGGAAACTAAGCCTAGCACTTGCAACCAACACATGGTTGAGCAACATAAAAGAGAGGCAACTTAGGAATAGGCTCAACCAAAATGATGTGTGTGAGTCATGGCAAAGCACATGAGAAGACTAATAAAAGGATGAGCAATAAGCATCAACATAGTCTTGAATAAATGAGATACAAGGTGCACGACACGTCCTTCCCACACACATACAACAAGCAAATGGGTTCACAAGCTAACTAATAAGCACATTAACAACAAAGCTTGTGACAACCCAAGATGAAGAGAGAAAATGATAGCCTTGTCAAGAGGAGGGATACCAATCGAAATGGCAAAAGCCTCGTCAAGACAAGTATGAGGAAAACAATCTTCACCACAAAAGAGTGCAACAAGATGCAAGGATATAAGATCCGCACTCAAGACAAATCCTTTCACGAAACCACCAAGGAAATACAAAAGGAATGAAAAAGTGGACGTGAAAGAATAAGGAAATCCACTAACGATGTAACTTCTCTCAAGTGTAAAAGATTCTAGGTAGATGAAAATCATGATGATATCAATCCACAAAGAAGGATGTACACACGAAATGGTTACACAAGGAAAGAATAGGATATCCAAACGGAAGTCATAAAATATACCAATAAGATCTTTGCTTGAAAAGCATGAAGCACATGGCTTAATATTATCTTATAGTATATAAATGAACTTCAACCATACGGACATCAAAGACATCACAACTAGCAACAAGAGATCATTGTTGGGATGCTTTGAGAAAAGAAGCAAGTATCACAAGAACGAATCAAGAAATTCATGCCATGATGCAACCTACACAAGGTTGAATGCAAGATATGTATGCATGAAGTTGATACTTGTTACCGAGATAGCATTGGAATGATGTAGTAGATACCAATTGAATGTAGTAGATTGTAGTTCATTGATCATCCTAGCTTGACTCCAATAATCACATGGTGACAACACCTTCCTTGTGAGTTGTGACATCCCCAGGTATTAAGCACAGTGATCCCCTCTTAATCATGCCAAGTCACCATGCATAACAGTGCTTAATCATCATTGGAATCATATCTCATTTCAAATTCCAATTCAAATTGAAATTTAAATTTAAAGTGAAAGTAAAAGTTGTTCCAATTTGTAAACAAAAATGTTCATTAAATAGCAAATAATCCATAACTAATTATGTTAAGAAAAACAACATCACCTAAAACCCCTAGATAAGTCTAACATCCTAAAACAATAACCAAACAACAACTTTTAATTCCTTTTTATTAAATAGAAATTCAAATGAAATCATTTATTCACCAAAACAATTTCTGGCAGTGTTAAATATTGTGTAGTATTTAAATGGACAACACTCATATTTTACAAAAGTCATTTAGGGGCCTAACTATTTTCAAAACAGAAACTAAAAAGAAAACAGAAAAGAAAATCAGAGAAAAGGAAAAGGGCCGTTGTTGCTGGGCCTAAGTCAGCCGCGCCAGGCCCAGCCCACCTCACCCTCTCCTTCCTACTGCTCACGCTCGGTCGCTCGCGCGAGCCCTCGCCCGTCGCTGGTCGCCATCGCAGCCGCGCCTTCCTCGCCGACCGCGTCGCTACAGAGCTCTGGGTGATAAGGACGCCACCCCAGCAACCCTAGCCGCCCTCCCCAGATCTTTTCTCCCTCGTCCCTCATCGCTTTCTTCCTCCCCACGCAGACACCCGACGCCGTCGACATGGCCGAGCTCGCCGGCGTGGCCACAGACCTCCCTCGCGCCCGAGATCGAGCCCATACGCTCCGCCTTCCTCCTCTACTTCCTCTCCGCCTACTCGCTCGAGCCGGGACGCACCGCACCGTCAAATCCCCGTCGTCTTCTTCCTCGGGACCCGCCGCACGCCGTCGTCGGTCTCGTCGTGGTCCGGTCGTCCCCGAGCACGCTACGCACACCTGCAGGCTCCCCGTGAGCTGCCCTACCTTTCCCCTCTCTTTCCCCTCGCTCTCCGCGCTCGTAGCCGCCGCTGCCATCACCACCCGAACACGCCTCCGCCGCGAAGCTCGCCGCCGATGCGGTAGTCGCTGCCATGCTCGCCCGAGCACGGGAGCGTGCTCAGGCCACCTTGCTGTGTCCGCCCGTGCCGCTAGCTCCTCTTCCCGTAGCCTCTACCGTCGAGCCCACACTTGGCCGAACTCCGGCGTAGCCGCGGTCGACGCCGCCGTCGTTCTAGGACACCCCTGCCACTGCCGTCTGCCCAGCTGGATGCGCCGCTCTGTCCCCGTTCGAACGCGACCAAAATCACGCAAAACGGAGCACCACAGCGGTTTTCCGCCGCTCGCCGTGCTTCGCCGTCGCGTCTGGAGCTCGCCGGAGCAGCTCCGGCGCCGGCTGCCAGCGTGGCTCCGCCTGGGGCCCACCTGGGTCACTACCAGTGGGTCCCAGGGCCCCGTTTGACTGCGTTGACTTCGGTTAACGCGCGCACTGTTCATCGCTTACACTGACATGTGGGACCCGTCGACTAATTATTGTTTATGGTTAATTAGTTAATAATGTTAGTTAGTTAGGTCACTGACAGGCCGGGCCCACTCACTAATTAACTTTTGTTAGTTTAAATTAACCTCTAATCAGCCCTGAGTCACTGACCAGTGGGACCCACTGGTCAGGTTTGACCTGGTCAGCCGGGTTTGACCGCTGACGTCACATTGACGTCATGCTGACATCACCATTTACTGTTTCGGATAATTCTTATTTAATAATTAAAATAATTCCAAAAATTCAATAAAACTTTGAAAAATCATATAAAATAAACCGTAACTCGGATGAACATAATTTATATATGAAAAATGATAAGAAAAATATGACGAATCCAAATATGCCACCCACATGTCTGTCACACCCCTCTAACATACTGAACATGGAACCGTCCCCTCCGGTTTAATATACCGCTGATCACCCGGAGCTGGTAAAACACCTCCAGATGTTTCCCGCTCCGACTAACTTGCGTAGTACTGCATTAGGGCACTCCTCGAATAACGTGCTGCCATGCCATGCATCTGTGTTACATTTGTCTTCTTTTATTTATTGTTTCTTCCCCCTCTTCTCTCCGGTAGACCCCGAGACTGACGCTGCTGCCGTGTACGACTACGTCACCGACGACCCTCCTTCCTTTTCAGCAAGGCTTCTAGGCAAGCAAAAACCCCTTGATCTTTCCTATATCGCCTATTCCTTCTCCCTCATGCTTGCATTAGATTTTGCTACTGTAATTGCTTGCTCCTATTCTGATGCATAGCCTGCTTTTTGTAACCTGCTGTTGTTACTTTACATGTCATCCTAAACTGCTTAGAATAGGTTGGTTAGTGATCCATCAGTGACCCCTCACCCTTGTCCTTGTTGCCCCGCTTTGTTACCAGTACCTCGATCATTGTGATCGATGTGCAGATACCGTCACCTCACCGCACACCCCCCTTAGTTGTACGACTCTGCAGGGCTACAATCGAGTGCCGAGGGTGATACCTCGTACTGCACTCCTGATGATATCTCTGTAGTATAGCACATCGGTGGTGATTGCAGAGGGTGATTACTCGCTCTCCCTTTCCCGTTGATGACTCTGTCGTACAACCCCTTAAGCCGTAACCATCGAGGGTGATTGTCGGCGTACGACACCTATGGGATCGCGTGGATCCCTTTACGGTTCAGCAAGGGGAAAAGATTTGCACAAAGAGCGGAACCAACGATCAACGCGAGGATCTTTACCCAGGTTCGGGCCGCTGATAAGCGTAAAACCCTACTCCTGCTGTTGTTTATTGTGGATGTTCTTGGCTCAAGTACATGAAGCGCTCGTGGTGGGAAAGCAGCTACGCATGCAGAATGGGCCGGAAGGTCCTCTCCCCCTGTAGCTACGCCTTGGGCCTCCTTTTATACATCCAAGGGGTCACCAACAGTGGCAGATAGCAGTACAAGAGGTGTAAAGTTACTACAGTATTTCATGATTATCATCGACGTCTTAGGACAAACGTCTTAGAACAAACACATTTAATGCTCCGTTTAGGTGTCCCTTACTTTCTCGGGGGCGGAAAAAGGGCCCGTCCCATCAACACCGCTTAACCTCATTTGCGGTCGACGCCGTGACACGCAACCAGGAGGACAAGGCCTAAACGACAGGCTGGTCGCTGCACTGGAGCGGCGGCACTGTGCTGAAGCGGTGGGATCTTGCCGGGTGCGAGGCCTTGCCGGGTGCGAGGCCCTGCCGGGCCTTCGCGAGCCTTCCCGGCAAGGATCTTGCCGGGAACCCAGCCTTCGGTCTTCTGTCTTCTGATCATTAGCTTGAACGCCTTCTTGATATCTTGTATCCGTTTCCAGCTGTCCTCCGGCAGGCCTTGCCACTGGTATGGCTACAACCGTTCGTGCACAAGTATGGCGTACTAAAATGACCCAAACTTTAGTACACCGACAGGAGCCCCCGGGCCTAGGCCATACACGGGTGCGAGGCGTTGTTGGGCTAGGCCCAAACAATGCACGGGCACGCGTGGCAGGAGTTAACTGTCATAATCCTCTTATTTACCGAGCCCCCCCCCCCACGACGCGCATTAAATGCGGAACGTGGGAGACGTGCGCGGAACGGCCGCAGTAGTGCGCTTGTAAAAGTGCGTTCCCATTGATTAGTAAAGAGGCAGCCTCCGCTCCTTCCCCATAAAAAGGAATCCGTAGAGGCGCTGCTCATTTACCTCTCATCTTTTCCAATCTGGAAACCGCCATTGCCTTCTTCCTCGAGCTCGGAACAGAGCCTATCCCATTCATTCGCCACCCCCACGCTCGCATCAATCTCAGACTCCGCTCCCACAGTCGCCATGCCGCCCAAAGCAAGCAAGGGCAAAGCGGCGAAAGCCGCCGACTCGGATGCAGAGGCGGACAAGGCCGATTTGGTGGAGATGCGGAAGAAACACGTCGTCTTCGCCCCAACGCTCGACAGGCACGCCCTGATTGAGCGATACCTGTGTATGTGGGGGAAGAAGACGAAGGCTCACCCTTCAACTCGCGTACTCCCAGCTTCCGCCGAGGGCGGCCCAGATAAATTCCCTTTCTTCGCCGCTTACTTTTACTGCGGGCTCTGCCCTCCATTTTCTGATTTCTTCATCGACATCATGTATACATACGGCTTCCGCCTCTTGGATTTCACACCGAATGCCGTGACATGCATGTCGGCTTTGCTCATCTTTGTGAAAACTTCGCCGGAGTAGCTCCCAGCACAGCCCTCTTCCGCCACTACTTCGTTCCCCGTATCGAAACAGGAGACGCCCTTTCTGGTTCTATCACCTGGATTCCAAGGGCATGGAATAAAGAGATATACCCAGACGGTCTCTACTGTAAGAAGTGGGAGGAATGGCAGGCCGAGTGGTGCTGGGTTAGGGAGAAAGATCCCTAGCCATTTTGTTCGCTCCGGAAGACGAAGGTGGTTCGCGGCAAGGACTGGAGCGGTCTTGATCCTCAGGATGATAAGCTTGCGATCGCAGTTACCAGGATCCACCGTCTCAAGGTTGTCGGGCTCACAATAGAAATGGTTGGCGCCGATTTTCTCCGTCGCCGCATCGCCCCTCTGCATAACAAAGGGAGACCAGCTTGGGACTTCAAGAACGCAGCAGATATCATGAGGTTGCGCCCTGGTCTGAACAACAACCTGACAGTCTTCCAGCACACAGCCCTCTGCCACAAGCTATTCAGGCCTGACGGGAAATACAAGTTGCCGGCTGGCATAATTCCCTTGTGCAACAACTCTGCTCTGAGCCCAATCATCGCCATGATGCCGGCGTTTAACGCCCACGGCCTTGACGGAACTTGGGTCGAGCCGCCTAAAGAGCGCGTGCAGGAATTCTTCGACAATTTGTCGGAGAGAGCCGTCCGGGAAGAGTCAATCCTCATCCGCCCCACCACTGATGAAGAAGTGGCATACATCGCCAGCAGGGCGGAAGAAGCGAACCTAGCCGCGGAGGCCGGCAACTTTGGCTTCGCGAAAGAGGAAGCCAGCGAAGAAGGAATGGTGTCGGAGGAGATCCTTGCCGAGCAAGGTGAAGTCGCCGGGGAACAGAGTGGCATGATTGCTGGGGGCTCTACTGTCGAAGACACGGCCGAGGAGCAGCTGCACGAGGAGCCCCCGGTTCTGGAGAAGAAGAATGGTGTTCTTCGGAAAGCCGTCTCCGGCGTCCCAGCACATCAGCCTCCCTCAAGAGATGAGGTTCCCGGCAAGAAGGCGGCCAGCAAGGCTGCGCAGCGGCAAGAGGCCCAACAGCCACCCGTGCGACGTACGACACGCTCGACCGCGGCAACAACTGGTGCGGCGGGAGCATCCCATACGACGGCACCAGCGGCTGGAGCAGCAGGGTCACACCAACCTACTGCTTCTGCCGCAGCCAAGCGTCCCAGGACCCCTTCTCCACCTCCTCGCCCGGACACCGAAGCGGAGGTCGACTTCGACATCTCCTCTTTTAGTCCGGATAGAGAAGAGTAAGGGCCCTTGCCGTATCCCTCAACTTTTGAATTCCTGGTACTGCTTAACTCATTTGTTTTGCTTTGGCCTGTCCCCGCAGAGATACAGAGACGTTGGCGCAAAGGTTGGCGAAGAGGGCGAAGACTTCTACGGGCGATGAGCCTTCGGCAAGCACCATTGGTGCGCCAGAGACCATCGTTATCAGCCCGGAGCCGAGCCGTCAACGCAGTCTCCAACCCAGCCCCCAGCGTGAGTCCACTACTCATTTTCCGCTGGCGAGCGTTGGGGAGATTATCTTCGCTATTGACATCACTGGGCTTGTAGGAGAAGGACGGCAATAAGGAGAGCCATTAGAGGCCGTCCCTGAAGTGCCGCCTCCGTCGACCACGCCGCCCAGAGATGAACCTTCGGCAGGGGGTTCCACTGGCGAGCCCATCCGCATTGAAGAGGAGCCAGCAAGCACAGGCGTTGGCCATCCTACATTGGCAACTAATGTTGCCGGGAAAGGAGAAGCCACCTCTCAACAGCTCAACACAGGTAAACCGCATGCCTTGGCACTTGTTATTCTTTCTTCATTTCTGTTTTCTGGAACTCCAACTTTGGTCTCATCTTGTTTCCTTTCTTGGCTTTTAGATCTCCCCTTGACGGAACAAATGGATGTTGATGCTCTCATCGAAGAGACCGCCAGGGATGCTGCCGCCGAAGCCGACAGGGTCGCAGCTGACGAGGCTGCCAAGGCTGCACAGGAAGAAACCGCCAAGGGATCTGCTGAGGGGGGCGGCAAGGAGACCGGCGACCATACTGACGGCATTCCTGCCGCAGGAGCGTCTGGCGCTATGCCGGTCGCGGAGCCCCCGGCTGCCGGTGAGGCGGTTGTCGAGGATCAACCGTCAACATCTGACGTGCCCCCGTCAAGTAGTTACCTCAAGGTCAGCGACAACCTGTTCGTCAGCGTACCGGGGATGGCGAGCATTGGGGTGCCAGTCGAAGGAGAAACCTTTGATGAAGACGTCGTTGCCGCCGCTAGCAGCAGCGGGCCCAGGGAAGAGCAGCTCCTCCAAGCCATGAGCGATAACTTTCAGAAGCTCCAGGCGCTTTACCGCGCCCGAAAGGAGAAGCTGGACTCCAGGGCGGCAGTTGTTGAAGCAGCGGAGGCAGATTTCCAAAAGCGCGTCGAGGAGACGCAAGTCTGGTATGCCGAGGCTTTCCAAGAGCTGACGGCTGGTCGTGAGCAGCTGAATCAGAGTTGGAACGAGCTCCTCATGAAGCAGTCCGATGTCGAGAAGGCACAGGAGGAGGCTGCGCAGCAGGCCGCTGCAGAGGAAGCTCGCTTGACGGAACGCCACGTCGGGCTTGATGCTCATGAAGAATACCTTGCCGTTCGCGAGGAGGCACTTGCCACCAAGCTTCGCAGCAAGGACGAAGAGATCGAGAAGCTTGTCGCACGGCGAACACAGTAGCTGGAGCAGAGGCACAAGGAAGCACTCAAAGCTCTGATCGTAGACCACGCCGGCAGGCTAAAGGAAGCCATCGATGCCGCCGAAGCTGCAGAGGCCGCCAAGAGCGAGCTGGGCGATAAGGTAAAGAGGCTGGAAGCGGATCTTGAGGGCCACGGCAAGGAGATCTCAACGCTCAAAGCCGACAGAGATAAGACTCTCTTTAGCTTGGCGGAGATGCAAGTCGCCATGTCCGACAAGATCAAAGAGCTCTCTTCAGCCAATGAATCCATTGCCGATCTGACATTGAAGCTGACAACGCTGGAGGAGTCCCTTGAGAGCAGCAAGGCTCGTGAGAGGGCTCTGACCAAGGATCTCCAGGCTGAGAAGAGCCTACTCAATAGCGCCGCCGCCACCTATAATGACTTCGAGAAAGGTGTGACGATCTGGACTGAGCGCCTCGTCGACGTCGCGGAAAGGCTTGCCGCAGAACTGTCCACCATGGGCTTGAATAACTTCGGCTACTCTTCTGACGAGCGGGTGTCTTCGAGCGCCAAGCTGACCATGTTCTTCGAGGGCGTCGTTGATGCTCTCAAGCTGCTCCAGGCTAACCGAGCAACCCATCTGGCCAACGAGTCTCGCAAACTCTGCCGGGCCGTCCTCCGCAAGGTGCTCATCAAAGTAGTGCACAAGAACCCTGGTATCAACCTCACCAATGTCCTTGCTAGCTTGCCGGAGGATGCAGATCTCAAGGCGCTTGAAGAGCTTGTCGCGCCCATCGTTGACAAAGTGAGCCACGTCATGCGGGTCGAAGGCCAGCGCAGGGACTAGCCGCTTCGCTTCATCTTGTCGCCACTATTCCATGCCAAAGACAGTTTTATCTTAAGTTAGAATTGCGGCGACTATCAATGTAATATAACTTACTATGTTTTGGATGAATGTATGCTATTTCCCTCGTCTGATTTCTTTCTGTATGGTTTTTGCCCTACGCTTATGGGGGTCTTGCCGGTGCGCGCGCCCTTGCCACGAGCGCTTTGAGGAACGGGTCCTTAGCAGCCTGCTGGGGGTGTCGCTACCGACAAGATACCTTGACGCTTTCAGTGCAGCCACTTAAGTTGTTGAGCGGACTCGAAACAAAGTAAGGGCGCAACTAATCACGACAAGTTTCCTTCGCGTGCAGGTTTTCCATACAAAGGCCAAAATCGTTCAAGGAAAATAACCCTACAACAAAAATCTGCTTAAAGAGTTTTGCAACTTAGCTTTTCGTTGCTGTACTCCTTATTGCAAAATGTCAACTTGAACGTCGCCTGTCAGTATCCATACCATCATTCCCCCCCCCCCCCGGCAAACGTGTACGCGAGGGAACCTTCTGTCCTTTGAGAAAAAGAAAGAAGAGAAAATAGAGATATGGAACCTTGGCAGTTCATTAGTGCTCACCGGAAGCAAGTGCAATACAATATCTCAGACAAGCATGCATATAGAAATGACATGAAAATCGAGAAGGATTGTAAAACACTTAAGTTTATTCAACTGTGCACAGGGTCTGCGCCTGGCTTTGTACAGAGGATCACATGCCTTGCCGGCAAAGCTCGTACAAAAGGTGGTTGCCGGGGGACCCGGCAACCGCGCCTTATGGGTAGAACTTACGAAGGTGTTCGATATTCCAGGAATTGCTCACTGGAATGACATCTTCGGTCTCCAGGCGGACTACGCCAGGCCTGGTGACTCGTACTACCCGATAAGGGCCTTCCCACTTCGGCGTCAACTTGTTGGAATTCTTGGTCGACTGAACGCGCCGAAGAACAAGGTCGCCTTCCTCAAGGCTCCGAGCATGAACCTTGCGGCTATGATAAAGGCGCAAGGCTTGCTGGTAGCGTGCAGCTCGCACAGCAACCCGAAGACGATCTTCCTCAAGGAGCGTGGCGTCATCTTGGCGCAGCTGCTCTTGCTCAAACTCATCATAAGCGAGCACTCGAGGTGACCCGTATATGAGTTCCGTGGGGAGAACTGCTTCTGCCCCGTAGACCAGGGAGAAGGGTGTCTGGCCAGTAGCTCGATTTGGTGTTGTTCTGATTGACCAAAGAACTGCCGGCAGCTCATCAATCCAGCGTCTTCCGCACTTGCGCAGCTTGTCGAAAGTTCTTGTTCTGAGACCTCGCAGCACTTCAGCATTTGCCCTCTCCGCTTGGCCGTTGCTTCTCGGATGAGCAACAGAGGCAAAACAGATTCTGCCGCCAAGGTCTTGGACATACTGCATGAAGGTGCGGCTCGTGAACTGCGTGCCATTGTCGGTGATGATCCTGTTTGGCACACCAAAACGGCACACTATTCCCTTGAAGAACTTGACGGCTGACTGTGCTGTCACCTTTCTCACTGCTTCCACTTCCGGCCACTTCGTGAACTTGTCGATGGCAACGTACAAGTACTCGAAGCCCCCGGCAGCGCGGGGAAAGGGGCCCAATATATCGAGCCCCCAGACCGAAAATGGCTAGGAAAGAGGGATTGTTTGAAGAGCTTGAGCTGGCTGATGCAATTGCTTTGAATGGAACTGGCATGCTTCACACTTGGTTACTAGTGCAGTTGCATCCTGGAGAGCAGTGGGCCAGAAGAAACCTTGCCGGAATGCCTTGCCGACAAGAGCTCTTGAGCCTATGTGGGAGCCACATATGCCTCCATGTATCTCTGCCAACAGCTCCAGTCCATCCTCCCGAGGAATGCACTTCAATTTCACACCGTTCGGTCTCTTTCTGTACAGGACGTCGTTGACGAACTGGTACATACTAGACTGACGTGCTACTTTCTCCGCTTCTTCCTGTTCTTCAGGGAGTTCTCCTGTTTGAAGGAACTGGACGATGTGTTGTGCCCATGTTGGAGCCTGCGGCTCGACAACAAGGACCAAAGGGATATCTTCGGCCGCGGGAGCGCTTGCTTCGGCGGCAAGAACCTGAGGTTCTGCGCGAGGCTGCTGCTCACCGGCAACCGTGTCGTTCCCGGCAACTTCCTTATCGGCGGCATCTGGAAGCTCTACCGGAAAGTACTGGCCGGAACTCAACTTCCTTCTCTTGTCTTGCCTCGTCGATGGTGTTACGGATGGCTGAGTTAAGCGGAGCACAAAAGTTCCTGGTTCCACAGGTAACTTGAGGGCAGCACGCTTTGACAGGTCGTCGGCAATGTTGTTCTCCGCTCGAGGAACATGCTCTGTTTGCAGACCGTCAAAACGCTCCTCCAACTTTCTCACTTCATCTACATATGCTTCCATCAACGGGCTCTGATAATCTTTGTTAACTTGCCTGACGACAAGCTGTGAGTCACCTCTGACGATGAGCTTCTTAATTCCAAGGTCTGTCGCGATCCTGAGACCGGCAAGCAGTCCTTCATATTCTGTAGTGTTGTTCGTTGATCTCTCCCGGGGAAAGTGCATCTGAATTACATACTTGAGGTGCTCTCCGGTGGGTGCGACAAGCAGCACGCCAGCACCGGCACCTTGCAGCGAAAAAGCCCCACCAAAGTACATAATCCATTCTCGATCTGTTTCCTTGCCGGGGATAGTTGTCTCTTGAATTTCTTCGTCTGGCGTCGGTGTCCATTCTGCAATGAATTCTGCCAAGGCTCTACTCTGAATAGTTGAAGTGCTTTCAAATTTGAGACCAAAACTTGACAGTTCCAACGCCCACTCCACTATTCTGCCGGTCGCATCTGGATTTCGTAAAATCCGCTGCAACGGGAAGCGAGTGACGACGGTGATTTCATGTGCCTGGAAATAGTGGCGCAGCTTCCTCGAGGCCATAAGGAGGCCGAAGAGCAGCTTCTGCACGCCAGAATATCTTGACCTGGCCCCCTGCAACAGGGAGCTAACAAAATAGACTGGGCGCTGCACCATCTTCTTCTTCTGCACTGCTTCATTTGACTGCGCGGATCCTGTCTTGTCAGCACCAGACTCTGCAGGGGATAGTCCTAGCTTGTCACTTGACGGGCTTGCCGCTGCCGCTGCCTCTTCGTCTACTTCTCTCTGCGCCACTAACGTAGCACTAACCACTTGATTCGTTGCCGCTAGATACAGCAGCAACGGCTCTTGTGGCCTAGGCGCGACCAGTGTCGACGGAGAGGAGAGGTACCTCTTCAAGTCCTGCAGCGCTGCCTCCGCTTCCGGAGTCCATTTCATCGGTCCTGCCTTTTTCAAGATTTTGAAAAAGGGCAGGGCGCGCTCAGCGGATTTGGAGATGAACCTGCTCAGAGCAGCAACGCAGCCGGCAAGCCGACGCACATCTTTGACACGTCTCGGTGCTTCAATCTGCTCAATTGCCTTGATCTTGTCGGGATTTGCTTCGATTCCACGTTGAGACACAAAGAACCCGAGAAGCTTGCCGGATGGAACGCCAAACACACACTTCTCAGGATTGAGCTTCAGATTGATCCTCCGCAGATTTGCAAATGTCTCTTCTAAATCTTGTATGAGTGTTGTCTTGTCCTTGGTTTTGACCACTATGTCATCCATATAGGCTTCCATATTTCTATGTAGCTGGGGCTCAAAATCAATCTGGACTGCTCTTGCAAACGTTGAACCAGCACTTTTCAACCCGAAAGGCATGCGTATGAAGCAATACGTGTCACATGGGGTGATAAATGCGGTTTTCTCTTCGTCTTCCTTCGACATGAAAATCTGATGGTAGCCTAAATACGCGTCAAGAAATGACAGCAAATCACAGCCAGCAGTGGAGTCCACAATTTGGTCGATGCGCGGCAAGGGAAAAGGATCTTTTGGGCAGGCTTTATTGATATCAGTATAGTCGATACATAGCCTCCATTTTCCATTCGCCTTGCGCACTACAACTGGATTGGCCAACCATGTTGGATGGAGGACTCCTCTAACTAGACCTGCTGCTTCAAGCTTCCTGATTTCTTTGGCGATAAACTCTTACCGCTCCAAGGCTTGCTTCCTGACCTTCTGCTTGACGGGCCGCGCGTGAGGACAGACAGCAAGGTGGTGCTCGATTACCTCCCTGGGAACACCGGGGATATCAGATGGTTGCCATGCAAACACATCGACATTCGCCCGCAGGAAGGCAATGAGCGTGCTTTCCTATTTGTCATCGAGGGTGGAACTTATGGTGAAAGTTCCTCCCGTACCATCCTCCTTGGCGGGCACCTTCTTAGTTTCTGGTGGAGCTGCCTTGGATTTCTTGCTCTTGCCGGTGGAGCTCTCTGGCACTTCCTCGACGGGAGCGCAGCACTCCGAGGAGGTGCGCTTGCCGGAGAGTGTGTTAGAGGTCTTGCCGGTCTTCTTCTTCCTCCCGGGAGCTTCAGCGGCAGGAGCAAGTGCCTTGGCGGCAGGTACTGCAACTGCCTCCCAGTAGAGTTGGTTGGTGCAGATAAGCGCATCCTTCTTATCGGAGTTGATAGTGATGACACTCATCGGCCCGGGCATCTTCAGTGTATTATAGGCGTAGTGTGATGCCGCCATAAACTTGGCCAGCGCCGGGCGACCAAGAATCCCATTATAGGGCAATGGAATCTTGGCGACGTCGAAGACGATCTTCTCCGTTCTGTAGTTCAACTCACTACCAAATGTCACTGGCAGGGTGATCTTGCCCTTCGGCTGGCTCCTTCCCAGATTGATCCCTTGGAATGTGCCCGTTTCCTCGAGATCTTCATCAGGAATTTGCAATCTTTTGATCACATCAGGCGAGATCAAGTTCAAACCGGCCCCACCGTCAACTAACATCTTCGTCACCTTGAGGTTGCGGATCGTTGGTGAAACCAACAATGGCAAACACCCGACCGCAGTTGTGCGATCAGGGTGATCCTCGGCGTCAAAAATGATAGGCGTGTGGGACCACTTCAGTGGCTTCCGGGCATCGACCGACGGCTCTGCTGCATTAATCTCGCGTGCCCACTGTTTGAGTCGGTGGTGAGAGGAATGCAACGAGGCGCCTCCGTCAACGCACATGGCTTCTGTAGCTTTCTGGAACTCGTGCTCGCTGGACTCGTCGCCCTCTTCATCATCATCATCACCCCCCTGTTCCTTGTCGCGGCCCCGAGCGGGCCTCTTCTTTTGTTGCTTGGCCTTACCGCGGCGACCTCCTCTGCCACCGCGCTTCTTGCCGGACCCCCCAGTGCCATCCTGGGCCTTCTCCTTGTCTCGCCTTTCATACTCGGCTTTTTGCTTCTCGACAAGCTCCTCAACTTGCCGGCAGTTTTGGAGATCGTGGCCCTTGGTGCGGTGGATCTTGCAGTACTGCTTGGCGGAGCCCTCCGGCTTGTCGGCAGCCGCCAAGGCCTGACATGCGGCACACCCGGCAACCTCCTTGTCGGGGTCATCAGTATTGGCCTTCTTGGTGGTGTCGGGGTTGCCGGATCCCTCGACGGCAAGCACGGCCTTGCCCTTGCGCTTCCTGTTCCTCCGTCAGCCTTTCTTTGCCGGGGTAGCGGCGTCTTCGCTTTCAGAATCGACTCCTGCACCAGCGTCCTCGCCGGGGAGTCTCCTTCCCTCTTCGGCCCGAGCACATCTGTCAGCCAGAGCGTAGAGCTCGGCGACATCCCTGACCTTTTTCATCGCCAGCTCTTCCCGCATCTTGCGGTTGCGCACATTCTGGTGAAAGGCGCTGATAGCAGCGGCAGGATGAACGTCTGGGATGTTGTGTTGTATACGGCTGAATCTCTGTATGTACTTGCGCAAGGTTTCGCCATCTTTCTGGGGAATGAGATGTAAATCACTTTCTTGGCCAGGAGCTTGGTGGCCTCCAATAAAGGCGCCAACAAACTCATGACACAGATCTGCCCAGGAGGAAATGGAATTCTCCGGCAGGTGCATCAACCACGACCTAACGTTGGGCTTAAGCACCAACGGGAAGTAGTTGGCGAGTATCTTGTCATCTCAAGCCCCGGCAGCCTGCACCGCAATGGTGTAGATGCTCAGGAACTCTGATGGGTGAGTCTTGCCGGCGTATTTCTCTAGCACCTCCGGCTTGAAAGATCGGGAATTGGGCCACTGGACTCGCCGCAGCTCACGAGTAAACGCTGGACAGCCCACCTCGTAAGGCAGGCTACCAGGATACCCTGGCGTAGGTTCATCGACAGTGGCTCCCGCGCGCTTGTCGGATTGACGGCGCGCTTCCCGCCGCCGCTCGATGGTGGTTCGAGCGTCCTCCTTGTGCCGTTCCCGAAGAACCAGACGTTGATCGCGGCGAACCCGCGGATCAGACGACGCCATGGAATCGTCATCACGGGCGTCGATCCGCCGAGTTCACGACCGCTCTTGTCGTAGCGGAGGGGAACGCATCGTAGTCGTACCGCCTCCGGTCTTCTCGCCATCGGCACGCACCGGCCCAGTAGACTGCCGCCGCGAAGGCTCTGCCTGCTGCGGCCTATCGTCATTAGCAAAGCCGATGAGGCTCTGAATGGCAGATCTCCACTCATCTAGCTTCTCCGCAGCGGGAGGGAAGTCTAGGAGCAGCTGAGCTCGCGCCAACGCTTCTGCTGGTGTGGGCGGCGGCGAAAGATGCGAAGAGTGTGAGGTGCTCTGACTCCTAACGGGATTAGAAGGAGCACCGTCACGGTTCTGCAGCCGCGCGCGGCTTCCACCGGCGTGTTGGCATGGATCTTGGCCCCGCGCATCTTGAGAGTGATGCGCAGGGGTTTTTCCATGGGGATGCCTGGAACCACCAACGTCGCGGCGCTGCACGTCGCGCGCGACCTGAGAAGGCCGCGGCGCATGCGCCGGTGTGGATGTCTTGGAAGGCGCCGTCCCGTCCTTGGAGTTCGCTGCGCCACCCGTAGGTAGCACGGCTCCGTCCTTGGACCTGGCGCTCGCCTGGCTCGGATCGCCAGAACGTCGCGGAGGCTCAAGACCTCCACCTCCTCCACCAGCGCCCACGCCATCACCCGTCTGTGCGGGTACGGGGAGGCTGGACGCAGATGGATCAACCGCCGTAGTGCCCTTCTTTTTGGGAGCCATGGCGATGAAAGATGATCAAGAACTGGCGCGCTGACCGCTAGATCGGGTTCGCGCAACCTCTTCCCCCTACCTGGCGCGCCAAAGATGTCGGCGTACGACACCTATGGGATCGCATGGATCCCTTTACGGTTCGGCAAGGGGAAAATATTTGCACAAAGAGCGGAACCAACGATCAACGCGAGGATCATTACCCAGGTTCGGGCTGCTGATAAGCGTAAAACCCTACTCCTGCTGTTGTTTATTGTGGATGTTCTTGGCTCAAGTACACGGAGCGCTTGTGGTGGGAAAGCAGCTACGCATGCAGAATGGGCCGGAAGGTCCTCTCCCCCTGTAGCTACGCCTTGGGCCTCCTTTTATACGTCCAAGGGGTCACCAACAGTGGCAGACAGCAGTACAAGAGGTGTAAAGTTACTACAGTATTTCATGATTATCACCAACGTCTTAGGACAAACGTCTTAGGACAAACGCATTTAATGCTCCGTTTAGGTGTCCCTTACTTTCTCGGGGGCGGAAAAAGGGCCCGTCCCATCAACACCGCTTAACCTCATTTGCGGTCGACATCGTGACACGCAACCAGGAGGACAAGCCCTAAATGACAGGCTGGTCGCTGCGCTGGAGCGGTGGCATTGTGCTGAAGCGGTGGGATCTTGCCGGGTGCGAGGCCTTGCCGGGTGCGAGGCCTTGCCGGGCGCGAGGCCCTGCCGGGCCTACGCGAGCCTTCCCGGCAAGGATCTTGCCGGGAACCTAGCCTTCGGTCTTCTGTCTTCTGATCATTAGCTTGAACGCCTTCTTGATATCTTGTATCCGTTTCCAGCTGTCCTCCGGCAGGCCTTAACACTGGTATGGCTACAACCGTCCGTGCAAAAGTATGGGGTACTAAAATGACCCAAACTTTAGTACACCGATAGTGATTCCTCCTGGTTCTCCTTAACGGATTACATCGAGTAGGAATCCATCGAGGGTGATTCCTCGGATTTCCCTTGATGTCATGGCCACACTGTTACTTGGGCATTTATCTCAAACCCGTGTTAATGTCGGGTCGACCCCGAGGGGTACCCGCGAGAGATGTGAAGTCGGGTTGACCGTGAGGGTACCCGCGAGATAATTACGAGGCGCGGCCGGGCAGGCAGAGACCGCCCTAGAGAGGGATGGCCCTAGCCCTGGTTGCACTTCCTCGAGACGGGATGACAGGAGTACTGATCGTCATCGCGAGCTCTTAATAATTCGCTAACGGATTTGGGTATTTGATCTGAGTTGGCCACTGGCCTATACGCACTACCACCACGTGGAATAATGGTTTAATGGGCCCCTCGGCGCCGTATGTATCAGCCTAAAGCTTTGTCAGACGTCCAGTTCAGCATTGTGGCCGGGCCGGATCGCGCCATCCAGGCAGAGGTGGTGCTGGAATCCCCCTGCGCACAATGACCCGGAGTGCAAAGGGCGATGGGCCCAAGACCCCTGAGCACTTAGGATGTAGACCGGCGGGGACCTCTCTGCTGAGCTCTAGGTAGGGCTGCGACGTGTCGATCAGCCGAGGCCGGGAATGACCCAGGAAAGTGTGTCCGGCCAGAGTTAATCGAGCGTGTTGGGTAACAGTAGTGGACCCCTGCAGGGAAGTTATCTATTCGAATAGCCGTGTCCACGGTAACAGGACGCTCAGTGTTGTATCCCGATCTACTACAACTTGAACTATATACATGTTAATTAGTTGTAAGCTCCGGGATCGCTTTCTCGCAGGGAGTCGAGAAAGGATCTCTAGGCTTTGCTACTACATGTTTGTTACTTTATATTATGCTAATCCGCACTCTTCTAATGCTGCAAGACGCTGAAGATGCTAGTCTTCGATAGGCTAGGCCTTCCCCTCTATTCTGGCATTTCTGCAGTTTAGTCCAAAGATATAGCCCCATTCCTTTGATACAGATGCATACTTAGCATAGTTCTGATGTTAGTCTTGCGAGTACTTTGGATGAGTACTCACGGTTGCTTTGCTACTCTTTTCCCCCATACCCGTTTGCTGCGACCAGATGATGGATCCCAGGAACCAGCTGCTACCGCCGACGACTGCTACTACACTTCTGGAGGAGCCTACTACTACGTGGAGACCGACGACCAGGAGTAGCTTCGGAGGCTCCCAGGCAGGAGGCCTGCGCCTTTTCGATCAGTGTCGTTGTTATGCTAGTCTTCTTAAGGCACACCTTGATTAACTTTGTGTCTATACTCAGATACTGTTGTGGCTTCCGCTGATGCTTGTATGACTCCAGCTTATGTATTCGAGCCCTCGAGGCCCCTGGCTTGTAATATAAAGCTTGTATGTCTTTTATTTGTGTTTAGAGTTGTGTTGTGATATCTTCCCGTGAGTCTCTGATCTCGATCGTGTGCATTTGCGTGTATGATTAGTGCACGGTCGAGCAGGGGCGTCACAAGTTGGTATCAGAGCCGACTGCCTGTTGGTAGCCCCCTTTCCAACTCCTTGGCCGAAGATGAGTCTAGTCCTTGAAAAACGATTTTACTAATATGGCTGTGTGGCTTACGGGCCCACGTCGCCAATGGGTGGTATTAGGGTCTTTTATTCCGCACCTTTACTCTGGGATTCTACTCTCTCTTCTATTCGGGTTAAAATTTTACTAACTCTGACTCTAGGTTCTCGTGATCACGTCCACCCGGAGCTTTGGTTATCTGCAAATTACTTCCTTGAATGCACGATGCAAGAATTCACTCACTGTCATTTGACAATCTTGAATTTCCTCTGTTTCAGATGGATCGCTTGTTTCCGCCGCGTCCCACGATGCAGCTGGTACTTCGGACTTGTGCTCGTGATGCGACTGGTTTTCCAGCTATCCTGATCGCCCTCCTGACCAGATTGGGCTACCGCTGGTACTCCGAGTACATGGTTTATGAGGATTTCCGCGAGTTCAACCAGGAGCAGTACCATGCCGATGTTCGTATCTTTGATCAGCGGGACGACTCCGACACTGAGTTGCACACCTTTCACGGTATCGGCGTGACGATTGATATGGCACTCCATGATGCTGCACATTCTGCTGTCGCACGTCTTTGTGGCGAGCATAGTCGCTTGGATGACTCCGAGTTCCGATACATCCCGTATGTCCCTGCTGGAAATGATACCGGATACTACACAGATGTCTGTGCCCCTTACGAGCGACGTCGATACGACCCGCAGGTTTTGATTCAGTGCACTCAGGCTCTGGATCACACTGTCCGGGCTCTTGCCGTCGAGTTGTTTGCCACTCGCGTACGTCTCTACGAGGCTATGACACAGTTGCTGCCAGCTGTTCGGGCAGGGATACAGCCAGAGTACATCCTTTACCCGCGCAGGACTCAGATGCCTGCAGGTATCGATTGGCCTGCTGTTGGAGGTCGCACCCCCACACGTGGACCTCTCCTTCCAGTTCGAGATCGGGTTCTGCATCAGAGTAATCACGGAGCGCAGGACCTTACCGCTGTGGACACTCATCGTCCGCACCTACAGTTACCTGGTTTCCGTGGTATTCCCCGACGTTGATGTAGCCTTTGCTATGTCCCGTTGTTGTATTCCCTATCGCGTGCCTGCGCGCCGCCTAGTATGTCTAGCTGTTTGAATTTCCGGACTTATGTTGTCCGCATGTAACCTACTTTGTGTATGGATCTGTATGTCTTAATTGGCTACTGTTATGAATCTATTGCACTACTTGTTCACTGTCGTGTTACATCATGCTTGTCTCTAAACACTTGTAGTGGTTTTTACTAAACTACCCCCTGTTAAATCTTAGCAGGATGGTTAGACCCGCAGGTCGGGGTCGTGGCCGTGCTGCCAACGATCCACCCCCGCCAGACTATATGGCAGCTATGATGCAGCAATTCGAGCTGAACCGCCAGTTCATGGTTGGAATCATGGCTCAGTTTCCAAACCAGGACCAGAATGCTCAGAATCAGCAACCTGTCCCAATAACTTTGCAGGAGTTTGTGCGTCTCAGCCCTACTGTTTTCCGCAACTCTGAACAGCCACTGGATGCTGATGACTGGCTTCGCGACATCTCCTTCGAGATGGAATCTGCCAATGTCGCCCCTGCCAACCTCGTCACCTTCGCGCCCTACTTCTTGAAGGGTCCCGCTGCTCAATGGTGGGACACCCACAGGCGTTCACTACTTGTTGGGACAGTCGTTACCTGGATCGAGTTTCAGACTGCTTTCCATGCCCGCTACATTCCTCAGGGAATCATGGACCGGAAGAAAAGAGAGTTTCGCAACCTCACTCAGACCTCAAGCTTGCACTTGTTGTTCATGACTTCACCGATTTCGCCACCCTGGTGAACAAGGCTATCCAGGTTGAGACCGCTCAGATGGAACACAAGAATGCCATCAAGCGCCACCATGACGTTGGCTCATCTTCGAGCTCGTCATCCCAGAAGCACCGCATCTGGATTCCTCACAGCATGTACCATCCAACTGCACCTCCTCCACCGCTGGGGCAGCCAAGATCTCAGGCTCCACTACTTTGAGTTCCTGCTCCCCATCCCAATGATGGGCTCTGCTTCAAGTGTGGCCGTCCAGGTCACCGTTCCAGGGAATGCCCTCAGAACCAGAATCAGCTTGCACTTCCCTCTGCTGGCCGTAGTAACAATCAGCCTCGCAACAATAATGCCAGGCCTTCTTATGGTCGTGGTCAAGCTTACCATGTTGATCTGAATGAAGCTCAAGATCAGCTTGCTACTGTGAACGGTACTATCCTTGTTTACTCAGTACCACCTCCTATTTTAATTGATTCAGGAGCATCGCATTTAATTTATGCTGAAGTCCTTTGCATTCGCGCATGACATTAGATATGAACCGTTGCACAATCCGTTAATGGGAAATTCTTCTGCGGGCCCATGCCAAGCTTCCTTTGTATGAATACCCCGGCCTTCTCCTTTCTACCTCTTAATTCTCGGGACGAGAATTTCTTTTAGAGGAGGAGAATTGTGACATCCCCAGGTATTAAGCACAGTGATCACCTCTTAATCATGCCAAGTCACCATGCATAACAGTGCTTAATCATCATTGGAATCATATCTCATTTCAAATTCCAATTCAAATTGAAATTTAAATTTAAAGTGAAAGTAAAAGTTGTTCCAATTTGGAAACAAAAATGTTCATTAAATAGCAAATAATCCATAACTAATTATATTAAGAAAAACAACATCACCTAAAACCCCTAGATAAGTTTAACATCCTAAAATAGTAACCAAACAGCAACTTTTAATTCCTTTTTATTAAATAGAAATTCAAATGAAATCATTTATTCACCAAAACAATTTCTGGCAGTGTTAAATATTGTCTAGTATTTAAATGGACAACACTCATATTTTACAAAAGTCATTTAGGGGCCTAACTATTTGCAAAACAGAAACTAAAAAGAAAACAGAAAAGAAAATCAGAGAAAAGGAAAAGAGTCGGTGTTGCTGGGCCTAAGTCAGCCGCGCCAGGCCCAGCCCACCTCACCCTCTCCTTCCTACTGCTCACGCTCGGTCGCTCGCGCGTGCCCTCGCCCGTCACCGGTCGCCGTCGCAGCCGCGCCCTCCTCGCCGACCGCATCGCTACAGAGCCCTGGGGGATAAGGACGCCACCCCAGCAACCCTAGCCGCCCTCCCCAAATCTTTTCTCCCTCCTCCCTCGCCGCTTTCTTCCTCCCCGCGCAGACACCCGACGCCGTCGACATGGTCGAGCTCGCCGGCGTGGCCACAGACCTCCCCCGCGCCTGAGATCGAGCCCATACGCTCCGCCTTCCTCCTCTACTTCCTCTCCGCCTACTCGCTCGAGCCGGGACGCACCGCACCGTCGAATCCCCGTCGTCTTCTTCCTCGGGACCCGCCGCACGCCGTCGTCGATCTCGTCGCCGTCCGGTCGTCCCCGAGCACGCTATGCACACCTGCAGGCTCCCCGTGAGCTGCCCTACCTTTCCCCTCTCTTTCCCCTCGCTCTCTGCGCTCGTAGCCGCTGCTGCCATCGCCACCCGAACGCGCCTCCGCCGCGAAGCTCACCGCCGACGCGGTAGTCACTGCCATGCTCGCCCGAGCACGGGAGCGTGCTCAGGCCACCTCGCTACGTCCGCCCGTGCCGCTAGCTCCTCTCCCCGTAACCTCTAGCGTCGAGCCCGCACTTGGCCGAACTCCGGCGCCGCCGCGGTCGACGCCGCCGTCGTTCTAGGCCACCCATGCCGCTGCTGTCTGCCCAGCTGGATGCGCCGCTCCGTCCCCGTTCGAACGCGACCGAAATCGCGCAAAACGGAGCACCACAGCGGTTTTCCGCCGCTCGCCGTGCTTCGCCGCCACGTCTGGAGCTCGCCGGAGCAGCTCCGGCGCCGGCTGCCAGCGTGGCTCTGCCTGGGGCCCACCTGGGTCACTGCCAGTGGGTCCCAGGGTCCCGTTTGACTGCGTTGACTTCGGTCAACGCGCGCACTGTTCATCGCTGACACTGACATGTGGGACCCGTCGACTAATTACTGTTTACGGTTAATTAGTTAATACTGTTAGTTAGTTAGGTCACTGACAGGCCGGGCCCACTCACTAATTAACTTCTGTTATTTTAAATTAACCTCTAATAAGCCCTGAGTCACTGACCAGTGGGACCCACTGGTCAGGTTTGACCTGGTCAGCCGGGTTTGACCGCTGACGTCACCATTTACTGTTTCAGATAATTCTAATTTAATAATTAAAATAATTCCAGAAATTCAATAAAACTTTGAAAATCATATAAAATAAACCGTAACTCGGATGAACATAATTTATATATGAAAAATGATCAGAAAGATATGACGAATCCGAATATGCCACCCACATGTCTGTCACACCCCTCTAACATACTGAATATGGAACCGTCCCCTCTGGTTTAATATACCGCTGATCACCCGGAGCTGGTAAAACACCTCAAGATGTTTCCCGCTCCGACTAACTTGCGTAGTACTGCATTAGGGCACTCCTCGAATAACGTGTTGCCATGCCATGCATTTGTGTTACATTTGTCTCCTTTTATTTATTGTTTCTTCCCCCTCTTCTCACCGGTAGACCCCGAGACTGACGTTGCTGCCGTGTACGACTACGTCACCGACGAACCTCCTTCCATTTCAGCCAGGCTTCCAGGCAAGCAAAACCCCCTTGATCATTCCTATATCGCCTATTCCTTCTCCCTCATGCTTGCATTAGATTTTGCTACTGTAATTGTTTGCTCCTATTCTGATGCATAGCCTGCTTTTTGTAACCTGCTGTTGTTACTTTACCTGTCATCCTAAACTGCTTATAATAGGTTGGTTAGTGATCAATCAGTGACCCCTCACCCTTGTTCCTGTTGCCCCGCTTAGTTACCAGTACCTCGATCATTGTGATCGATGTGCAGATACCGTCACCTCACCGCACACCCCCCCTTAGTTGTACGACTCTGCAGGGCTACTATCTAGTGCCGAGGGTGATACCTCGTACTGCACTCCTGATGATATCTCTGTAGTATAGCACATCGGTGGTGATTGCAGAGGGTGATTCCTCGCTCTCCCTTTCCCGATGATGACTCTGTCGTACAACCCCTTAAGCAGGAACCATCGAGGGTGCTTCCTCCTGGTTCTCCTTAACGGATTACATCGAGTAGGAATACATCGAGGGTGATTCCTCGGATTTCCCTTGATGTCATGGCCACACTGTTACTTGGGCATTTATCTCAGACCCGTGTTAAAGTCGGGTCGACCCCGAGGGGTACCCGCGAGAGATGTGAAGTCGGGTTGACTGTGAGGGTACCTGCGAGATAATTACGAGGCGCGGCCGGGCTGGCAGAGACCACCCTAGAGAGGGATGGGCCTGGCCCTTGTTGCACTTCCTCGATACGGGACGACAGGAGTACTGATCGTCACCGCGAGCTCTTAATAATTCGCTAACGGATTTGGGTATTTGATCTGAGTTGGCACTGGCCTATACGCACTACCACCACGTGTAATAATGGTTTAATGGGGCCCTCGGCGCCGTATGTATCAGCCTAAAGCTTTGTCAGACGTCCAGTTCAGCATTGTGGCCGGGCCGGATCGCGCCATCCAGGCAGAGGTGGTGCTGGAATCCCCCTGCGCACAATGACCCGGAGTGCAAAGGGCGATGGGCCCAAGACCCCTGAGCACTTAGGATGTAGACCGGCGGGGACCTCTCTGCTAAGCTCTAGGTAGGGTTGCGGCGTGTCGATCAGCCGAGGCCGGGCATGACCCAGGAAAGTGTGTCCGGCCAGAGTTAATCGAGCGTGTTGGGTAACAGTAGTGCACCCCTGCAGGGAAGTTATCTATTCGAATAGCCGTGTCCACGGTAACAGGACGCTTAGTGTTGTATCCCGATCTACTACAACTTGAACTGTATACATGTTAATTAGTTGTAAGCTCCGAGATCGCTTTCTCGCAGGGAGTCGAGAAAGGATCTCTAGGCTTTGCTACTACATGTTTGTTACTTTATATTATGCTAATCTGCACTCTTCTAATGCTGCAAGACGCTGAAGATGCTAGTCTTCGATAGGCTAGGCCTTCCCCTCTATTCTGGCATTTCTGCAGTTTAGTCCAAAGATATAGCCCCATTCCTTTGATACAGATGCATACTTAGCATAGTTCTGATGTCAGTCTTGCGAGTACTTTGGATGAGTACTCACGGTTGCTTTGCTACTCTTTTCCCCCATACCCGTTTGCTGCGACCAGAAGATGGATCCCAGGAACCAGCTGCTACCGCCGACGACTGCTACTACACTTCCGGAGGAGCCTACTACTACGTGGAGACCGATGAGCTGGAGTAGATTCGGAGGCTTCCAGGCAGGAGGCCTGCGCCTTTTCGATCAGTGTCGTTGTTATGATAGTCTTCTTAAGGCACGCCTTGATTAACTTTGTGTCTGTACTCAGATACTGTTGTGGCTTCCGCTGATGCTTGTATGACTCGAGCTTATGTATTCGAGCCCTCGAGGTCCCTGGCTTGTAATATAAAGCTTGTATTTCTTTTATTTGTGTTTAGAGTTGTGTTGTGATATCTTCCCGTGAGTCTCTCATCTCGATTGTGTGCATTTGTGTGTATGATAAGTGCACGGTCGAGCAGGGGCGTCACATGAGTGAGCCGAGCATCCAATGCATCTCCAATTGTTCCTAGAACAACACCACAAACAAAATGGTGCCCAAACTCATTGGGACCAAAGAGTTAGAGAACCAACACTACATAGGACAAACTCCACAAAGATATGTGCATATAGATATGAAATTGAATTTCATGCACATCATTGTCAATTAGTGACATGGTGGAGTTTCCCCTATATATTGGGTCAAAGAAAGAAAGCATGCGAAAGAAAATACATGAAGTAAATATGCATGCTCACGACTTTCAAGAACCGATATCAATAGAAAAAAAAATACCAAGTGAAAATAGGATACCAAAAGGAAAATTCATTACTTGGAAGATATCAATTAAAAGATACATCAAGGAATGAGATGTCCATTGATACACACTAATTGAAAGATATCAAACTCCCACAAGAGAGGAAGGTTCCAAACAAACCAAACCCTCTTCAACGTTTCATGATGGCACAAAGTACCAAAAAGAAACGACTTGCCTTCCACTAACACACACTTGATAAGGATCACAAGACGAGAGTTCTAAAAAAGAATAGGATAGCTCCCCCAAGAGTTGTGCATTATCGAGAATTTGCATTTGAATACAAAATGCACACGATGGGATCACCACTTTCACTACATCTAGAAAAACGCTAGACAAGATCAAGAAATTAAAAAGATCCACAAGTGGTATGGAAGACAATGGGAGTTGACACAATCCTTGGCAAGAGATAAGGCAAATAAAAACAAGAGCCAATGTAAAGATGATCAACAATTTCTACCACATAAGTGATTACCAATTGTCAAGAGACAAGAAGTAATTGGAAATAATTCCCGGTGGTAGATTGCAAAGATATCCAACATCGACTGGATATAGTAAGAAGTGGCAGTAGAGATATGCCTATGATATAGAGATGTAAAACCTCTATCAGTGATGATCCGGCATAAACCCCAACATCGAGAACATACAAGATGAAGCAAACGAAATCCGTTCTCGATGAACTTGAGCTTGTCATGAAGGTGACCAAAAGCTCAAAGACTCCCAAAGAAAAAAGGCCAAACAAGAACCAAGAAAGGTGATGCAAGAATGCAATGGTTTGAGCTCTCTACGAAAGATACGATTAAGCTACTCATCCGAGAGCCCCCCTTGATAGTACGGCTATCGATCCTATAACCCGGTCTCCCAACTACCACCATGAGACCGGTAAAATAGAAAACCTATCAAGGGAAAACCTTTGCCTTGCGCATAGTCCACTTGAGCTAGATGATGACGATCTTGACCTCCTCAAGTTGGACCACCTTTCTTGATTGCGTTGGCTCAATCAAGACTAGTTGATTGCTCCCCCATACTTCACTATGGGTGAGCCACTCTTCGGCACATCTTCACAAGTCCATTGTCACCACAATGGACGGCAAGCTTCAAGCATGATCTCTTCGTGATGCTCCACTTGAACTTGAACACCGCAACCTTGATGACGATCACCACTTGACGTCATCCTCCATGGGACATATGAGACCTTCCTTTTGATGCACGCCCATGGAAACAAACCTAACCCCACAACGAACACTTACGTAGACAATGGGTTAGTACACAAAGCCCAATGGACAATGCTTACCATACCATGAGATCACTTGATCCCACCCGGTACATCTTCTACGCTTTGTGTGTTGATCAACTTGAATCACTCTTTGTACTTAGACTTGATCAACCTTGAATCTTTCCAACTCTCTTCATTAGGATGATGTCTTGAAGATAAACATGAATGTTAACACAATCTTCTTCTTCAAGACATGCTTGCAATAAGCTCAACTCTCACATGACCAATCTTTGGATAAATCCTTGAATAGCACCTTGGTCATCACAAAATCTTCTTGAAACCAACAAATGGACTTCAAGAAATGCCTATGGACAAACCCTTCAATATAACTCATGGCAACCATTAGCCCATAGAGATTGTCATCAATTACCAAAACCAAACATGGGGGCACCACATGTTCTTTCAATCTCCCCCATTTTGGTAATTGATGACAATCACTTTCAAGAGAGTTTATATAAGGAATTAAGCATCACCATGCAAGACAACAACTAATAATGCATGAGCATGAGATGCAAATGCTTAGGAACAAAACCAAAGCATGAAACGAAGAAGCAACTCACTTCTCCTATAAACTCTCTAAGCTTCTCCCCCATTGGCATCGATTGCCAAAATGGGCTCCAAGCTTAGAAGGCCAATATAATATGTGTTCCTCCATAAAGTGTGTATTTCTCAAAATATAAGTGGAAGACAATACCAAGAGAGAAGACAAACTATATTGAGGATCCAAAGATTGCAAAAGGATGATATGGCATAAAGACATACCAAGAGAGAAGCAAGCAATCTAAAGATACCAATTGAACAAATCAAACAAATGATCCGAAGAGCCACACGAATAAAAGATATTATGATATGAGCATAGGAGTGTTCTAAAGAACATAGAGAAGCTCCCCATGATTTGTGCATTATTTAGATTTGTATTTGGATACAACGTGCTCAAAATAGGATCATCACTCCCCCAAAATCAATAGAAACTCACAAAAAGTGCAAGTGAGCATATAGGAAACTAAGCCTAGGACTTGCAACAAACACATGGTTGAGCAACATAAAAGAGAGGCAACTTAGGAATAGGCTCAACCAAAACGATGTGTGTGAGTCATGGCAAAGCACATGAGAAGACTAATAAAAGGATGAGCATTAAGCATCAACATAGCCTTGAATAAATGAGATACAAGGTGCACGACACGTCCTTCCCACACACACACAACAAGCAAATGGGTTCACAAGCTCACTAATAAGCACATTAACAACAAAGCTTGTGACAACCCAAGATGAAGAGAGAAAATGATAGCCTTATCAAGAGGAGGGATACCAATCGAAATGGCAAAATCCTCGTCAAGACAAGTATGAGGAAAACAATCTTCACCACAAAAGAGTGCAACAAGATGCAAGGATATAAGATCCACACTCAAGACAAATCCTTTCACGAAACCACCAAGGAAATATAAAAGGAATGAAAAAGTGGACGTGAAATAATAAGGAAATCCACTAACGATGTAACTTCTCTCAAGTGTAAAAGATTCTAGGTAGATGAAAATCATGATGATATCAATCCACAAAGAAGGATGTACACACGAATGGTTACCCAAGGAAAGAATAGGATATCCAAACGGAAGTCATAAAATATACCAATAAGATCTTTGCTTGAAAAGCATGAAGCACATGGCTTAATATTATCTTATAGTATATAAATGAACTTCAACCATACGGACATCAAAGACATCACAACTAGCAACAAGAGATCATTGTTGGGATGCTTTGAGAAAAGAAGCAAGTATCACAAGAACGAATCAAGAAATTCATGCCATGATGCAACCTACACAAGGTTGAATGCAAGATATGTATGCATGAAGTTGATACTTGTTACCGAGATAGCATTGGAATGATGTAGTAGATAACAATTGAATGTAGTAGATTGTAGTTCATTGATCATCCTAGCTTGACTCCAATAAGCACATGGTGACAACACCTTCCTTGTGAGTGAACCGAGCATCCAATGCATCTCCAATTGTTCCTAGAACAACACCACAAACAAAATGGTGCCCAAACTCATTGGGACCAAAGAGTTAGAAAACCAACACTACATAGGACAAACTCCACAAAGATATGTGCATATAGATATGAAATTGAATTTCATGCACATCTTTGTCAATTAGTGACATGGTGGAGTTTCCCCTATATATTGGGTCAAAAAAAGAAAGCATGCGAAAGAAAATACATGAAGTAAATATGCATGCTCACGACTTTCAAGAACCGATATCAATAGAAAAAGAAAATACCAAGTGAAAATAGGATACCAAAAGGAGAAATCATTACTTGGAAGATATCAATTAAAAGATACATCAAGGAATGAGATATCCATTGATACACACTAATTGAAAGATATCAAACTCCCACAAGAGAGGAAGGTTCCAAACAAACCAAACCCTCTTCAACGTTTCATGATGGCACAAAGTACCAAAAAGAAACGACTTGCCTTCCACCAACACACACTTGATAAGGATCACAAGACGAGAGTTCTAAAAAAGAATAGGATAGCTCCCCCAAGAGTTGTGCATTATCGAGAATTTGCATTTGAATACAAAATGCACACGATGGGATCACCACTTTCACTACATCTAGAAAAACACTAGACAAGATCAAGAAATTAACAAGATCCACAAGTGGTATGGAAGACAATGGGAGTTGACACAATCCTTGGCAAGAGATAAGGCAAATAAAAACAAGAGCCAATGTAAAGATGATCAACAATTTCTACCACATAAGTGATTACCAATTGTCAAGAGACAAGAAGTAATTGGAAATAATTCCCGGTGGTAGATTGCAAAGATATCCAACATCGACTGGATATAGTAAGAAGTGGCGGTAGAGATATGCCTATGATATAGAGATGTGAAACCTCTATCAGTGATGATCCGGCATAAACCCCAACATCGAGAACATACAAGATGAAGCAAACGAAATCCGTTCTCGATGAACTTGAGCTTGTCATGAAGGTGACCAAAAGCTCAAAGACTCCCAAAGCAAAAAGGCCAAACAAGAACCAAGAAAGATGATGCAAGAATGCAATGGTTTTAGCTCTCTACGAAAGATACGATTAAGCTACTCATCCGAGAGCCCCCCTTGATAGTACGGCTATCGATCCTATAACCCGGTCTCCCAACTACCACCATGAGACCGGTAAAATAGAAAACCTATCAAGGGCAAACCTTTGCCTTGCGCATAGTCCACTTGAGCTAGATGATGAAGATCTTGACCTCCTCAAGTTGGACAACCTTTCTTGATTGCGTTGGCTCAATGAAGACTAGTTGATTTCTCCCCCATACTCCACTATGGGTGTGCCACTCTTCGGCACATCTTCACAAGTCCATTGTCACCACAATGGACGGCAAGCTTCAAGCATGATCTCTTCGTGATGCTCCACTTGAACTTGCACACCGCAACCTTGATGACGATCACCACTTGACGTCATCCTCCATGGGACATATGAGACCTTCCTTTTGATGCACGCACATGGAAACAAACCTAACCCCACAACGAACACTTACGTAGACAATGGGTTAGTACACAAAGCCCAATGGACAATGCTTACCATACCATGAGATCACTTGATCTCACCCGGTACATCTTCTACGCTTTGTGTGTTGATCAACTTGAATCACTCTTTGTACTTAGACTTGATCAACCTTGAATCTTTCCAACTCTCTTCATTAGGATGATGTCTTGAAGGTAAACATGAATGTTCACACAATCTTCTTCTTCAAGACATGCTTGCAATAAGCTCAACTCTCACATGACCAATCTTTGGATAAATCCTTAAATAGCACCTTGGTCATCACAAAATCTCCTTGAAACCAACAAATGGACTTCAAGAAATGCCTATGGACAAACCCTTCAATATAACTCATGGCAACCATTAGTCCATAGAGATTGTCATCAATTACCAAAACCAAACATAGGGGCACCACATGTTCTTTCAGCCCTGGTACCTCGTGGGGCCCACAGAGCTCCATTTGACCTAATTCCTCCACTATAAATTCCAGAAAAATCAGAAACCCTCAGGGGAGTCCACGAAATGCTTTTTCCGCCGCCGCAAGCTTCTGTTCTCGAGAGATCCCATCTGGGGTCCTTCTCCGGTAATCTGCCGGAGGGGGAATCGATCACGGAGGGGCTCTACATCAACCTTGCTGCCCTTCCGATGATGCGTGAGTAGTTTATCACAGACCTTCGGGTCCATAGTTAGTAGCTAGATGGCTTCTTCTCTCTTTTTGATCTTCAATACAATGTTCTCCTCGATGTTCTTGGAGTTCTATCCGATGTAATCACTTTTTGCGGTGTGTTTGTTGGGATCCGATGAATTGTGAGTTTATGATCAGATTATCCATGAATATTATTTGAGTCTTCTCTGATCTCTTTTATGCATGATAATTATAGCTTCGTATTTCTTCTCCGATCTATTGATTTGGTTTGGCCAACTAGATTGATTTATCTTGCCATGGGAAGAGGTGTTTTGTAATGGGTTCGATCTTGCGGTGCTCAATCCCAGTGACAGAAAGGGATATGACACGTATGTATCGTTGCTATTAAGGGTAAAAAGATGGGGTTTATTCATACGTGAGTTTATCTTGTCTACATCATGTCATCGTTCTTAAGGCGTTACTCCGTTCTTTATGGACTTAATACACTAGATGCATGCTGGATAGCGGTCGATGTGTGGAGTAATAGTAGTAGATGCAGGCAGGAGTCGGTCTACTTGTCTCGGACGTGATGCCTATATACATGATCATTGCCTTGGATATCGTCATGATTATTTGCTTTTCTATCAATTGCCCAACAGTAATTTGTCTACCCATTGTATGCTATTTTCTTGAGAGAAGCCTCTAGTGAAAACTATGGCCCCCGGGTCTATCTAAATCATATACTAAAACCCTAAAAATACTTGCTGCACTTTTTCTTTATTTATTTTATTTTGTATTTTTGTTTCTATCTATCTATCTATCACATACAATTTAATCTTGCAACTTACCGCCGAGGGATTGACAACCCCTTGATTGCGTTGGGTGCAAGGATTTGTTGTTTGTGTGCAGGTGCTGCTAACGAGGTGTTGCGTGATTCTCCTACTGGATTGATAACCTTGGTTTCATAACTGAGGGAAATACTTACTCTACTGTGATGCATCATCCCTTCCTCTTCGGGGAAATACCAATGTTTTGCTACTGTTATTTATAGTGTTTTTAATCAATATAACATTATCGATGAATATTATTTTGAGAGAGCCACACATTCCAAACCCTAAACGCCGCTGTTGTGGTAGTTGCTGCTGCTGTTGTGGTAGCCGCCGCCACCGCCACCTCCTTGGTAGGCGCCGCCACCACCAGATTGGCCACTGCCGCCACCACTTCCACCGTGGGAGCCGCCGTTGCCCCCGTTTTTCTAATTGCAGTAACCCCCTTTGCCTCCCTGTCGACCTCGGGAGGCGGCGTTTGCAGAGGACTTGAAGCCACCTGTGCCGTTGCCGTGGTACAATTCAACCCGCTGATCGAAGTTGGCCACGAGGGAGAAGAGATGGTTGACCGTGATGGGCTTGGTGCGGACGTCCAGCGCGGAGATGAGCGGCTGATACTCCATGTCAAGACCAGCTACAATGAAAGAGATGAGCTCCGGCTCTCCGAGCGGTTTGCCCGCCGCCGCGAGTTCGTCGGAGAGGGAACGCATGTAGCCGAAGTAGGTTGATGCAGATTGCGTCCCCTTCTGGGCGTTGGTGAGGGTAGCACGGAGGTTGTTGACTCGAGAGAGCGAGACAGCCGCGAACATGTTGGACAGGGCGGTCCAGATCGCGTGCGACGTCTCCAACGACGCCACCTGAACAAGGACCTCTTTGGAGAGGTTCCGAAGGAGGTAGGCGACGATTTGCTGGTCCTGGACTAGCCAGGGGGCGTAGGCAGGGTTCGACATCTCCTGATCCTTGCCCTCTTTATCCTTTGCGATGATTGTCTTGGGAGGCTCCTCGATGGTTTTGTCGACATAGCCATACAAGCCGGCGCCCATTATCTGGGATCGGGCTTGAGCTCGCCAGAGGACATAGTTCGTCCTGGTGAGAGGCTCGGAGATGTTGTAGTTGAGGCCGGAGGTAGGAACGGCGGTGGAGGTGGACATGGTTCTGGTGAGGCTGATTGATGGAGGTGCGGTGGGGATGATAGATGGAGGTGTTTGAGCTAGATGAGATGGAAAAGGCCTGCTCTGTATACCATGTCAAATATCGATGAAGCGTCTCAGCCCCCGATGGGAGCACGCATGAGTATATATTGATTATATTCCAGAGTCCAGCCTCGATAGGTTTACATGGCATCGGGTGTTGGAGAGATAACCGAGAGAGGGAGAGATTACAGGGAGGTTACAAGTTAAATAGAAAGAGAATCTATCCCTATATTGACTAAAAGTGACGTCCAAGGCAACTAAGGCCGACCCCCTGTACTGTACGTGACCCCTGTACTGTATGTTTCAACACTTGAGAACAAAAGTAAATAAAGATAACTGAAAGAAAATAAAAGAAAAAAACAAGGCAACAACATGGGATGCCTGCAGATTGCAGGAGATGTGCCGCAATGGTGTTTTTGCATTATACAATCCAGTTCCTCGTTCTTTTTATTGTGCTCTAGTTGCTATGCTCCTTTGTCCATAACTCCATATACATTATGTATGTCAATTTGATAGTTGTATGGCTCTTCTTCCTTTTTGGGATATAAGCGAATGACCTTTTTATTCAAAAAGAGGGAAAGACCCTCAGCCTCTGCATCGAGTGATGCACACAGCCATATATTATTAATTATTTAAAATGCCAAATAAATCGGCTTACATGGAGGAAAAAACATATGAGGCCATCCACATAGGACCTACCTCGCGACAGCGTCGCCCAATTGCACCACCAAACCTATGACGACATATTGGCAGATAAAGGGAGCAACGCTCCAAGACAACGTATTCAAGAAGGAAACGGCGTCTGTCGATGTTGGCTGGTCTAACCAGATGCTATGAACCCGAAGCAGACACCTCCCGCCGTTCTATCGTCCTGCTCACATAAAACTAGCTGGCCAAAGGAGAAAATGTCGGAAGGGAAGGCCAAAGGAGAAACGGGCGACCATGATTACATATTAAGTTTGTACAGTCTCTCGAACCAGTTAACAAAAATTGGCAGGGACGCACCCCTCCCGTTCTAGATGCCTGCTCACTTTCATGGCCAAACTTGATTGCTCATCTTCATCTTCAGTAGCTGTCAAAAAATGATCCTAATCGTAGTTTTTAGTTGGACTGCTCTCTTTTGGCAGACATGCACGATGATGACATAAAAATCTAACGCAATGTGTTTTAAAGAAAGAAGTGTATATACCCCCTTAATTTTCACATTTGGGTTACATCACCCCCTCAACTCAAAAACCGGTTACTTAATCCCCCAAACTTTGCAATACCGGACAAAACACCCCTAGCGCCCTGATTACTGGTTTTCGATGGTGGTTTTGCTGATGTGGCAACGAGGCGAAGAGGAAAAGTGTCCCTGCGTTGGCATTCCGTCGAACATTTCTTGTGCGTTGGGGCCAGGGTCCGCGTAAAAAATTTGATCGGTGCCCTCGGCTAGCTAGCTGCTTAGTGCAATCAACAAATCTATCTAGCTAACTGCTTACACGCTCGGCCAGCTAGCTGCTTACACGGGCCAGGTGACCTCACCTGCAAACTAACCATGGCGGATTGGTGGTGAAGAACCGTGACGGGCACCTTGCCTACCCTGACATGCAAGAAACTGATGCCTTGCGGGCTTGCTAGTGTACAGACCGTGCGACCCTTGCGCCATGTCGCTTCCCGTCGCCATGGCGCACCACTACCAGCCCTCTCTCGCTCTAGGCCAGGCTACCGCCAGCATCGTCGATGAGTCCGAGGGCGTGCTCGTCGCGGTCTCCCATGCGCCGAGCGACGGCTTCAAGGGCTTGCTTGTGGCAGCCTCCCGTGCGTCGAGCGACGGCAGCAATGGCGAGGCTCGTGGTGGCCTCCCGTGCGCCAAGCGATGGTGGCGAAGGCTAGTGTCGGCCTCTCGTGAGCCGAGGGACGACGGCGACGCCAAAGCTCGTGGCAGCCTCCCGTGCGCCGAGTGGCAGCGGTGAGGGCGAGGCTCATGGCGGCCTCCTATGCGTCAAGCGACGGCGGTGAGGGTAAGCCTCATGACGGCCTCCCGTGCGCGCGGCGAGGGTGAGGCTCATGGTAGCCTCCTGTGCGCCAACGACAAGGGCTCCGCACTGCCACTCTTGATGTTCGACGTACTTGGCGAGGAAGATGGTCCTGGGAAGAAATAGTTTGCTTACACTGACATGTGGGTCGCTGGACGAGGTGGCAGTATAAGTCAACCAACGAAACCAGGTCACTACGCCACGTCAGCAAAACCATCCTCAAAACTAGCTTGAAAGTCTCCCAAGGGGTGTTTTACCCGGTACTGTAAAGCTTAGGGGATCAAGTAACCGGTTTTTGAGTTGAGGGGGTGATGTAACCCAAACCTGAAAGTTCAGGGGGTATGTATACTTCTTTCGTGTTTTAAATCTAAGTTCTCAAAACCTTTGCCAATGATGTAAGTGCTTAATAAGACAGATTATTTTTTTGCGGCAACTTAATAAGACAGTCTTATCTTAAGTCCATCACATAATTTAGAGAGGACGATAAAAAAATGATGTATAATGGGTTATTCTGGTAATTAAATATCTTTAAATATGTGATGAGACATATTATTGTTAAGAGATCATCTCTTAATTAAGAGAAAACATGCCTTTTCTTATACTTTCTCTCTCATCTTCGCATCATTTAATCTACGTGACACTCCTAACATAGCATCATTGTACATGTCCTAAAATCCTTCGGTAGCATGGCAGCCAACAAAATATAAAGATCAATTCTGTCATCTTCTTGCCCCAAGTCGTAGCTCCCAAATCCCTCTCGCCGGATAAATCCCTCCATCAGATCAACCGATGGCGCCGGAGGAGGCTGTGGAATGAGGGCTGAAAGTCTGCTCTAGCAAGAGAAAAGCGGAGGCTATCGCCGTGGAGGAGTTTTCACGCGCCGCCAAATGAGGAGGAGGCGGCTCCAGCGAAAAAGCAAAAAAGATGTGGCGGCTGCCACTGGATGGGATCGCCTAGATCCTCGCCCAGCCGAACGAACCTGTTTGTGTAGAGTTTCGGGCCCTCAAGCGCGCCAACCCGTCGCTGCTGCCGTCACCGGAGGAGCAGAAGGACGACTGCATGGTGCTGCCCTACGAGTGTACCCACGGCTACTGCAAGGACGAAGACAAGTTCGAGCGATTCCAGGACTGGGTATGCCTCCAAGGGGTCCATGGAGTGGAGGTGGACTAGACATACACACACAAAAATTGCCATGGTGTACAAATAGTAGGGGCGTTTCAAGAATTGGTGTGCGTTATAGAGAGAAAAAATCATGAATTTCCATGCGAGCGTTGCAAAAATTGCCATGTGAACATTTTCCAAAAGAATCGTGCCAGAAAGATTGTTTTCGAGTACTCGAAAAAAATCAAAAATTTGCCATGAATGTATTCTTATATATATTAAATAAAAATGCCATGACCCATAAACTAGAGTTGCCATACAGAATTAAGTTGACATGAATCTATTCAAACATGGATGTATACTCCATGCAATTAAGTCGCCATGCTCTATGCAAATGACATGGCATGGAAAATTTGCCATGGCAAAAAAAGAGTAAAATTTGCCATGGCAAAAGAGCGTAAAATTTGCCATGTGAAAAAAAAAGTATTTTTGCCATGGAATAATTGTTTAAATTTTGCCACGGCAAAAATAGAGTAAAATTTGCCATGGCTACAGAAGTAAAAAATACCATACTACATGGCAAAATTTGCCATGTTCTAAGAATGTAAAATTTGCCATCATATATAAATTAAAATTGTCATGTTCTTTATGATAAATTTACCGTGAATGTAAAAAGTTACAAATTATGAAAACAAAATGCCATGGCATATGAATATTCAAAATTGCCATGGCGTTTTAGTCATAATTGTCATGCTTTGTATAAGAAAAACTGCCATGCTTTTTAAAAGAATTTTGCCATGAATGTGAAAAAATACAAAAAATTGATCAAAAATTGCCATAGCAAAATGCATTCAAATTTGCCATGGTATATTTACCAAAGTTGCCATCTTTTTCGTAATAAAAATTGCCATGCATGTGAAAAACACAAAATGATCAAAATTGCCATGGCAAAATGCATTCATATTTGCCATGGTATATTTACCAAAGTTGCCATCTTTTGCGTAATAAAATTGCCGTGTATGTGAAAAACACAAATAAATGATCAAAATTGCCATAGCAAAAATGCATATTCAAATTTGCCTTGGTATTTTTATCAAATTTGCCATGCTTTATAAAAGAATTTTGCCATGAATGTGAAATAATACAAAAAATTGATCAAAAATTGCCATGGCAAAATGCATTCAAAATTGCAATGGTATATTTACCAAAGTTGCCATCTTTTGCGTAATAAAACTGCCGTGTATGTGAAAAACACAAACAAATGATCAAAAATTGCCATGGCAAAAATGCATATTCAAATTTCCCGTGGATTTTTTATCAAAGTTGCAAGATAAAAGAATTTTGCCATGAATGTGAAATAAGACAAAAAATTGATCAAAAATTGCCATGGCAAATGCATGTTCAATTTGCCATGGTTAATTAATAAAAATTGCCATGATTTGTAAACTATACATATCATGGATGTAAGGTAAAAAATTGTCATGGGGCTGTAGAGTTAATTTGCCATGGAGTACAAATTAAATTTACCATGGGCTGTGAAATTAAATGGCCATGTCTATAAAGTTAATTAGTACACCAGAGCATAATCAGCTAGCTAGAAAAGCTAATCAGAACAAAAGAGTTCTGGACTAGTTTTCCATGAACACAACGCGTTGGACTAGTTCTGAACTAGTTTGCCATGAACTATGTGCACAAATGCATCAAATTTGGGTCAAGTTAGCATCACATTGCATAATTTGCAGTGGGAAAAAAGTTGTTGTGATGTGTAAAATGCATCAAAAAATACAGGGGGGAAAGCATCCATGGGTGAACCTGACGAGTTGCTACCGCTAGTTGCTGATGAAGCATTTCCCCTCCTATGCAAAAAGGATGGGTGCAGGAGGCCTGCATGGAGGACGCCACGGATGGAGGTGGTGTTTGTCGTAACGGCGGGAGAACGGGTGCGAGGAAGAGGTGCCGGAGCTCCTGCTTATGCGCGTCGACTGGGAATCTTCTCCACCGACCCAAGTAGCAGCGACGCCTGTGCCACCGCATCCCGCGCCACCAAGCCCCGCCTGCCGTGTAGGATGGGCACCGCTGCCTCCCCCGTCGCCATCGCCTCCCTCGCGCCTCCGCCTCGCATAAATCGCCATTGACGCCGCTCCCTTGCGAACAGCAGCTTGTCGAGGACGAGGAGGCCTGCCCTCGGGAGCAGACGTCGCAGCCTCCCCCGGTCGCCAATCGCCGCCCTCGGGAGCAATCGCCGCTGCTCCCTCGTCCCCGCCAGCGAGCCCCCACCGCGGCACGCGCCAACGAGCCCGCTCCCGCGCCTCCGCCGGGAAATTGCGCCATGGGGGAGAGAGAGAGAGAGAGAGAGAGAGTGAACATGGGTGGTGGGGAAAGTGTGGTTAGCACTCGGGAGGATAAGGCGGAGAGGCAAAGTGGGTCGTTCGTTCGGCTGCGAGCTGTGCGCGGACGATTCTAAATCGTGACGTGGCAGCAGTTTTGCTCAGAGATTCATGCAAAAAGAACGTAGGGTGGAAACACCGTTCGGGGTGTGTCCAGAAACCTGAAGTCAAGTACGTACTTATCATTTGGATTGGTTTTTTACCCAAAGCATCATGAAATTTTATATGTTGGGAAAACACTAAAGAATGCTTGTCTACAAAAAATATCGGAATTTTTTGAATTTTTATGGGCCATTTTTTGGAATTTGCGGTGCATTTTGGGAGCAGAATGACACTTTCGACAGCATTATGCATCTACTCCCGCCTCTCGGTTCGCAGAAATTCAAGTGTGAACTGCTTGAATTACACCGTTGCGTGGTCTTTTTTTTTTTTTTGATAAACCGTTGTGTGGTCTGTTAGTGGGTGGTTAGTACCCTTTTTCTTTTGTTGCAGGAAGGCTCGGGCTGGAATTTTTTACTCCCAGTTTGTCGCTAAATTCAAGTTGTTAGGGTGATGACGGATCGGACTTGTGAGCTAGCAGAAATGGGCTGGAATTGCAATTAAAATCCTTGCTTTATTTTAGACAAGTTTTCGACATCGCCCCATTATTGACTAAATACTTATAGTACTTGATATACCAACATTACTTGCTTTTTAAATAGCTGAGCACCGTTTGCAATGTTTGCTTAAGGTGCATGAATGAATGAACACTAGCAAAAGAGCCCGTGCGTTGCTACGGAAGAAAAAAATAACACACGCTATTAACCCAATAACTATCACTGAAGACCACCATAGGTCCACGTCTTTTATTTTAATGGGGCATCACATTTGTTTTGTCACTTATCCTTCTCTCACCCTTGCCGGCGGTGGCCTCAGTGTTCACACAAACCAAAATGTGTTTGAATGTGGTTAATCCTAAGGCGTCTCTCTCTCGCGCGCGCGCGCACGCGCGATGAGAAATCTGTTGTTTTTCCCTTGCAAGGCTTTTCAGAGTTATGCATGTGTGGTTATCAATATTTTCTTTTGTCTCTATATGGTTTTAGTGGGTGTTTATTTACAATCCAGATCGCCACCGGTACGAAAGAAAAACGGACCGTGCGCTCTCGTGATGAGAAAGATGTTGTTTTCCCTTGCGAGGTTTTTCAGAGGTGTGCATGTGTGGTTATCGATGTTTTCTTTCGTTTCTATATGGTTTTAGTGGGTGTTTATTTACAATCTGGATCGCCGCCGGTACGAAAGAAAAACGGACTGTGCGCTATAGATTATAAGTTTGCTTCCAAAATAATATTTTAAAAATATTTAACAGGTAAAAATAACATCATATTCAGATTCTATATATTTTTCTAATAAAATTTCATATATAACATGTTAAAATCGGAGTTACGGTTTTAAAAATATATATGGATAATTTAGAAAAGCATTTGTTTGACTTAAATATCTGCCAATATAATATTTTAAAAATATTTAACAGGTTAAAATAACATCATATTCAGATTCTACATATTTTTCTAATCAAATTTCATATATAACATGTTAAAATCGGAGTTACGGTTTAAAAGATGTGGATAATTTAGAAAAGCATTTGTTTGACTTAAATATGAACTGCGGATGAATTACCTAAAAAGTCAGGGGAGTTTCCGAAAAAATGCAAAATAACGGTTCATATGACTTAAGTGTGTACTGCGGGTTAATTAACAGAAACTGCAAGGGTTTTTCTGCAAAATTGCGTGACGGACCACAAGAAACACTCCGTGCTTTATTATTAATTATTACTCCCTCCGTTCCACAATGTAGTGCGTCCGCGCTTTCCGAAATCTAAGTTTGATCATGAATTTGACCAACGAGACCGATTGCGGCGGGGCTAAAAACTATACCACTGAATTCGTAGTTTTTATTGGTTAAATTCATGGTCAAAGTTCAAGCTCGAAAACCAAGGACGCACTACATTATGGAACGGAGGGAGTATTAGGTAGAGATAGTAGTAGAAAGTTGCAGGTAGAGATAGTAGTAGAAAGTTGCGCAACATCAGATCGACTCAGTTTGTTATGGTACGTTTTTTCAAGAATAATAAGTGGCCTGACTACAGAAACTTACCCTCTCCCTAAGATTTGTTCTTGTCACATCTTGTCAAAGTAGCAGCATGTGCGTCTTGTCTTCGTTGGTTGGCAAAAATGAGAAAGAAGCCTGGTGCACCATTGATCAGATGACTTTTTCATAAACAGGATGCCCTGGATGATGTGGTGTTTTCACTCTGTTTGTTAATGTGTTAAACCAAAGACAGCACCTCCCAACAAACAAGGGGAATTGATTTCAGGTCAAAACCTTCATGTGCATGGAGGCGCCCAAAACAAGACAAGTTACAAGAATGGCACAGCACTGATATCGACATGCTACCATCAACTGGGAGAGAGAATGCTCAAACAAAAATACAGTATCTAATTATTCCTCGCCTTAACGCTTTTTCTGCCGTGCCTTGATCACAGCATGACCTGTTTCTTCCAAATGAGAAAACAACTTGCTCCTGAATGAAACATAAAAGTTATTTCAGGTTAACAAAATGAGCATGGCAGCAAAATAAATGAGAGGGCAGGGAGGGTACCTTGACTCAAAAGTATCTCCACATGTTTCACAATCATTTCGTGCCTTCGAGACCTCCTGGTACAATGAAGCACAGTGTTACTTATTGTTGAAAATGGCATGTCGCGTAAAGATTAATAATCCACACTTGATGCAAACAAAAGCTTCATATTATCCTCATGAAAGAAAATCCAGATTATATTACAAATGCTTGACATGTACCAGTTAGCAATATTTGATCGTCGGAAATTTATGCATTTTCCAAAGAGTGAAATGCAGAGGCCCTAAAACTGTTCTTGTGTCACGGTAGTCCTAAAACTTCAAAACTGCAGATTCAGGTTCCAAAAGTTTGTAGTTGTTCATCAAAGGTCCTAAGCTGCCAAAACCATGTTTGACCTGCGCACGTGGCATGTTGACTGTCACCACGTCAACATGTGCCCCGTGTGAATAACCAAATACAAAATTATTTTGCATGCAAACCTCTGGTATCCCTCTCATTCTCACTTGGGGTCCCTCGTTCCTTTTCCGCTGACATGAGCTTGCGGCGACAGCATCGGTGGAGCAACTGCACCTTGAAAGCCACTGCCACATCCAGGCACCCAGCGCCAGCGGTGGTGCTGCCTTTCAGCGGCTTTCAGATAGCACCCATGCTGCAATCCTCGTTTTCATGAGATTTTCAAGCACAAACATCAGCTCGTTTTGTCCGCAGCACAAGTAACAGCTCCCCTCGCCCCAGGGGGGCACAGATACACAACATCTAGCATGCCAACGCCCCAGGGGGGCACAGATACACAACATCCAGAATGCCAACGTTCACACGTGAAGACGAGCGAGTCAAACGAGTCAGCACTGGGATCCATGGCTTCTGGCGCTGCTTCTGCTCCAGCAGGTCAGCGTGGAACATTAGTGGTACAGCGCCCTGGGGGTTTGAATACCGTTAGAGTGCTGTGACCCCACCGAGGAGCCCAGTTCAGAGCAAGGCCAGCACACATCAGAGGTGACCGCTGGGCGCTGGCTATGCTTAAGGTTCACCTGTTCCAGGGTGCAGTCACTCCACCGTCCGTCGCCGTGAACTTGTGTGTGGGGAATAGAAAGGAGGGACCGCGAGTGAGAATGAAAGGTCAAATATGGTTTCGATAGCGACAGTCAACATGCCACGTGTGTAGGCCAAACATGGTTTTGATGAACGAATTCTGCATGTCCGTATAGTACCACACATTGTTTTTAAGGCGCACCTAAGGTACGGCAGGGCATCGAGCTCGCCTTTGACAGCTCCGTAAGGCGTCCGCCTTAGACAGTAGGATGTCTGAATTGTCCACCTAGGCGTGCAGGGCGGTGCCTTGTCCCAGATCGGACGCCATGGGCGGCTGCTCCCAGGCGGGGAAGAGTGGACCGTGCAGGAAACTTTCACGGGAAAAACTTTCGCAACAGCAAGGTATGGCTGCCGCCCTCATCTCACTTCCCCACCCTCCTCTGCTCTTTCTTCTATCCCTCCCCCCTCCCAGTGCTTTGTTTCTCCCAGCAGCATAAGGTAGATGTACCTGGCTGCTTGCCTCCTCTCCTTCTCCCCCACATCAGTTTCCTCCCAAATCTACTTCTCCACCCACAAGGCAGCAGCCCCACCACCGCTTCTCTCCTTCCCCATGCTTGATCTGGTTGCTCTAGTGATTTGGCTCTCTCTCTTTTTCTTTAACGGCTGGTTGGGGCCTTCTCTCAGTGTTGCTGCAGTAGCCAGGTGTAACTGCTCTGATGGATCCTGTGGCTGGTAATGCTTATGATCTATCCAATGATCCTAGGAGAAGAGCTACATCCAACGATCCAGCTTGGAAGTATGGTTCTGGCCAGATTTAGAGAGGAAAGATTTATTCCAGTGTACATTATGGCAAGATAGTCCATGCTGGAGTGAGAAGGCTGAAGCGGCACCTTTCTGGGGGTTCCAGTGATGTGGATAAGTGTTCCATGGCATCCATCGAGATTAGGAAAGAGATGCGCAATTCATTTGTAACGCCCCGGACACACCCGCCGGCGGTCGTTACTCCTGGCGGGATCTAGACTGGTCCCACAGATCAATACTAGTCTTTCCTGCGCACTTTGTCCTCACTCGTGCGCACCCGGGACCAACTTCCCGGTCGGTCACCCATCTTGAAATTACTCCAAGCTGAGCACGCTTAACTTGGGAGTTCTTTTCGAATGGTCTCCCGGAAAAGAAGGAATTCCTTATTGATATGAGTAGTCTATCATCCCTATTAAGCCAGGCTATCACATACACCCCCACTCAGAGGAACCGACGTCCTCGTCGGGCCACAGGAACGTTCCCTCTTGGCACATACGTCTGTGCGTCCAGTCCGGCACATGTGCCACGACGGGTCACAAACGTCATGCACAACATGACCGCACACCTGGCCCGCAAACATCCGTGTAACCGCGAGGGTCGGCTCTGATACCAACTTGTAACGTCCTGGACACACCCGCCGGCGGTCGTTACTCCTGGCGGGATCTAGACTGGTCCCACAGATCAATACTAGTCTTTCCTGCGCACTTTGTCCTCACTCGTGCGCACCCGGGACCAACTTCCCGGTCGGTCACCCATCCTGAAATTACTCCAAGCTGGGCACGCTTAACTTGGGAGTTCTTTTCGAATGGGATCCCAGAAAAGAAGGAATTCCTTATTGATATGAGTAGTCTATCATCTCTATTAAGCCAGGCTATCACATCATTAGAACACAATAAAGCTTAAAGCTATGGAGCGATATATAGACGAGGATGAAGCTGAAGTTCAAAGGCGCCGTTCTGTCATATATTAGCTCACAAGATGATTTGAGGCCTATGCTTTGGTAAAAGTTATCATGTTATGCAACTTGTGGAGCATTTACATTAACGCTAGTTGTTAAATCTCCTAATTGGCTGCCATATTTATAATAATATATTTATGTGTCTAAGGCGTCGCCTTGCCTTACGCTACAAGCGCTTAAAAGGTGAGGCGGGGGTACATCGCCTCGCCTCGGCTTACAAACATTGGAACCATAAGATGCATTCCCTCCATTCCAAATTAACTGAAGTTCTAGCTTTGTCCTAAGTCTAAGTTTGACCAAGTCTATAGAAAAATATACTAATATATACCACATCAAATACATAGTGTGGAAATATATTTCATGATGAAACGAACTTGGTGTTGTAAGATTTTGATGTGTTTTCTACAGGATTGGTCAAAGTTAAAGAAGTTCGACTTAGGACAAAGGTAGAACTTCAATTAACTTGGTACTTAAAAGACATAAACCACAGCCACAATGAAACACAAAAGATTTTTATTTTCTAAGATTTCACATCTGTGCATGGATGTAATGTGTGTGTGTTTCATTAGGGGAGCAAAACACATGAGCTAATTTCAAACATAACAAGAATAAAAGAAAACTGGAATTATGCCAATCTAGACCAACTTAGTTGAACAGACACACAGAAAAACATCATATGGCCATTAACATGGAACTGACGCCATCATATGGCAATTGACATGGAACTGACTAACTTGTATATTATGTTGACCAATGTCAGCAATAACCAATGCCCTATGACATATACTTAATCGTACTCAGCTTTATTTTCCCAAGTATGATAGCAGAAAGTAAGATCATGGGTGAGCATAAAAGTTTAGAGTGGCGGATCAGATCTGTATCTCTTGGATTTCGTGCCAAAATATTCAGTTTAGCAAACAACAGATACACCATAAGTAAGGGTGTGTGTAAAATGAAGAGTTAGTTATCTTCACTTAATTACTAAATGGTATTTAGTATCATGAGTTCAATCTCATAAGTCCAGGGACTTCAGTTTTTATAGTACGAAAACCATCAAAGACAAGAACACACTTATACTCCTGGCAGATAAAAAAAGAACAAACTTATACATAAAACAATAACTCCATCTGCCTAGCTCAAAACCCATCAGCATTCACATGCTCAATCACCATACACAGTTCTCATGAAGGCTATCATCCTATTTCCCTTCCCATCCTATATCAATAAGATGTTCGCAATCCACACTATGATGAATATATAAAAATGTATTAGAACATCACAAACTTGCTAGAAGCCCATTGAACTAACTTGTAGGAACAACCTTCCCTGACAGGGCGCTGGAATTGATATAGCACGAGATTAGGAAACTGTGTTCTTATTAGTATAATCAACCCTTTTGCACATGGCTCTCTAGTGACATAGTTCTCACAAATGGAACATATAGTAATCTGCTCACACAGGGCTCCAAATAAGTGGTTCTTCAGCGACAAAAGACACCCTATCCGCTCACCTCAATACAATCATTGGAAATTATACGGGGTTTGAGCAGTTAGGCGGTTCATCAAGCAACTTGAAGTTGCATATATGGCTCAAACAATGTCAAATAGTTTTTGCTATCGGATCGAAACAACATTACAGGGTTTAACCACAACACAAATACCAGGATAAGCTTGCTATGAAGTATACGACAAAAATAAGAACAATGTCCTGGATTGAAAAAGAGCACAAGTGTAAATTTACCTTTTGCTTCTTCCCCTTTGATGTGATCTTTAGGTCAGCAGAAACAGTTGTTTTCTTCTCTGCGCCTTTCTTGTTCTTTTTGTTCTTTTTAGGATTGTCAGTCTTTTCGTTCTGTTGGCCTCCAACGCTTGCTGATGTGCCATCATCATTAGAAGAGGGTGGACCTTCCGCCTTATCATCAGCATCATTTTCATCATTATCATGCACAGATTCCTCATACGGAACATCATTCTTCATACCATGTCCACTATCAGCATAACTACCTTCATCTTGTCCCTTCTTTGATACCCGCCTCCGGCGTCCTTTCTTCTTGACAGTCTTAACTTCAGAATTTCTATCTTCACTGTTATCATCCTCTGTAACAACAGAAGGAACTTCCTCTTGAGGAACCACATAGCCACTTTTCTTGTTCTTACGGCTTGACAACATCGCCTCCAACACACTAGTCTCATCATATGAACCAACCTCCTGCTCCCCATTATTGAAGTCCTTATTACCATTGTCTTCATCCGCCACCTCCAAGCCCTCGTCCAACTCCTCAGCTAACCCTTCTGCAGCATCTGACCAATCACTCTCCTCGGACTCGTTAGCAGGCTTAAAGTCGAACCCCACATCAACTTCTTCCCACTCACCTCCTGCCTCCTCTTCGGCTTCCTTTAGAGCCTCCTCCTCCTCCTTAAAGGCCATCCTCAGATCAGCCACCTTATCCTTATGCTTCCTTGACTGCTCATGGTTCTTCCACTGCTTCTCCGACTTGAACTTCTTATTACAGGCCACACAGTACAGCTCCTCCTTGGCCTTTTCCCTCATCTCCTCATCATCCTCTTCCTCAAAGGCTAACTCGAACTCGTCCACCCTCGCCCACTCAGGCTCGTGATACGCCATCGCCCGCTCCTTCTTCTTCTTCTCCTCGGCCTTCTTTCTCTCCATCTCTTCCTTCTTCTTTTTCTCCTCCTCTGCCTTCTTCTGCAGTGCCATGTCAACCACCCTCTTATCCCTCTTCTTACAGAAGGCAGCCAACCCTCTCACAGCATCGTTATACTCCCGCCGTGCCTTGCGCATTGCCTTCTTGTTATCCTCCTCCATGAGCCTCCTGACACGGCGGTTCTCCCCACGGGCTGCGTCCCACTCGGCCGCCCACCCGAAGTCCATAACCGAGCCGAAACCCAGCCAGTAGGAGTAGAAAGCGGTGACCTGGGTGTACGGGGAGTCAAGGTTGCCAATGACCGGCGGCGTGGGGATGGAGTCGGTGGGGATGCCCATGCGGCGGGCATAGGCAACCTCCTGGGCGTATACCTTGTCGAATACGTCGCCGTAGACCTTGTAGAATCCGCGGCCGGAGTCGGAGAAGCCGGAAAAGGCAGAGGTGGAGAAGAAGGAGAATAGGTCGGGGACGGGTGAGGCGGATGCGGTGCCGGAACGGGAGGAGACGGGGTCGGCGAAGAGGATCTGGGAGCGGTGAGAGTCGTAGTAGGCGCGCTCCTGGGGGTCGGAGAGGACGGAGTGCGCGTGTTGCAGCTCCTGGAAGGCGGCGGTGGCGGCGGCGACGTCGGAGCCCGGGGGCTGCTTGTCGGGGTGGAGGGAGAGCGCGAGGCGCCGGAACGCGAGCTTGATGTCGGTCGGGGAGCAGTCTCGCGAGAGTCCGAGGATCTCGTAGTAGCAGCGCTTGGGCGCCGCCGACGCCATGGCCGCCGCCGATGACGACGACGCTAGGGTTTTCGAGGCGTGCCTGGCTCAGGGAAAGAGGCAGGGAAGAGTTGTCGCCGTGTAAATAACGGTGGGCCTAACTTAGAGCTGTAGGAGAACTGTTCTTTTAGAGTACCGAGTTGTAATTTTGTACGTCTCCGAAGTAATTCAGAATTTCAGACTTCGAAGTATACCATATTTTTGCTTGGATGTCAGACAGTTTCGGTTTCCTACGGGGTGTTCGATAAAGTTTTTTTTTTATGGAAAGGGTGTTCGATAAACTGTGTTTTCTCTTTTAGAAAATTACGGACCTATTATAAAAGTTCATCGGAAGTATAAAGCACCCCAAATATAATTAAATTCGGTAATGTTATCTGGCGAACGTCAACTGTGAAAGGTGAAGGGGTGGCAAGCGAATGTTTTTTTGCAATTTTAGGTGGTTGGAGACGGTAAATTCTGCCTTTTTTTTGTCGCAAAAGTTCTGCTTTTCCCAAAAAAATGTCATTCGTTTATGAAGAAACTATCAACCCCATACAATAAAACTTGTCATTTTTTTAAAAAGAACTTGTCATTTGAAACGTTTGTAGATGTCAACCCCTCCCAGCGAACGTTCGCAAGTTATTGCGGTCCTTAAAATTACATCGAGATCTCTTGACCATTGAACGACCACTATCGCTGCGAGAACAAGCCACCGACACGCCTTGTCACCGCTCCCATACCGGAGTTGGCTGGACCTTGTCGATGACAACCGGTAAGTCTTTGTGCATGTGGCCTAAGGATCAGCAACCTGGAGTCGTAATCGTCGCCGTTCGAACTGATCTGGAGCGTCTAGCACCAGATCTGTCGTCGCGCGTGCACGACAAGAAACTTCACCACAAGGAGACGATATGAATCTACACCAGAGCTCCATCGACTCCGACCTGACAGACAAATTCAAGGAGAATCAAAGTCTGGAAACCCAACTCAAAGATGAAGCGTCGTCATCCATCCGAGCTCCACCCTTGCAAGAACTAAAAAGCTCTAACTAAACTATTAGTCGGAGCCGAGGCACCGAGATTCCCCTCCTCACTGTCACCCGCCAAAGCAGTAGGCAGAGCGGAGCAGAATCCACGGGCTGGTCGATGGAGCTCGGAGGGAACAAGAACTTTGCCTAGCCACCTTTGCGTGAGGGAAAGGAAAAGATGTCCATTGTGGCACCTTCAGAACTATGGTTATTACAGTGAGAGGTTTATTGACTTATTTAATCATAATAGCCTAATGTTTTTCTGCTTTAGCTCCATTATACTGACTTTTCAAACCTACGTACGAGCTTATTGGAGTAAAATGCATATGATATTTTAGCTAATTTATTAATGGAAATGAACATGATTCGCTGATCGGGCTTATAGGCAGCACAAGGTATATACGTATACAAACATGCTCCTCTACTTCATCTTCACTCTCTGTGTGATGCATTTTTTAATCTTGACTTTCTGTGTGGTATTAAACTGAAGGCAAAATTGTTCTGGGCTAACACAGGAAAAAAGAGGATATGCGTGTAGCCGGATCAGTCCCTTCATACATCAATAATTCACATGAATTCTACAAGACAATTGTTCTTCAACCTTTCCTCTAGGCTTGATTCAACAAAACTACACTAGTCTGCATTTGTACAATATAGACCTGAAATTTCTGAAGCTAAATCCGTATCATCCAAATCCTCATGGATCTCTTGCAAAACAACCTCCCCTTCACATTGTTGTTTTTTACAGTAAAAGCACTGAATCTCGTTTTGGAGAGCATTAACCCCAAATGTCTGATCCCCTTTCCCCTCTATGATTTTTTTCCATCCATCCAACTGAATGGACGAAATTTCCTAGAAGATGTCAGATATCCACCCTTCTCCACTAGATCCTTCTTACACTCACTGAAATCTTGCCCCAAGAAAATCTATCATCTTCACTCTCATCTGCTCTATGCAAACTCATGGATCCTTCGATCACCAGACTAAATCCAACGCCCTCTGGCTGAAGCTGCTCCACTCAGCAACGTTGATGACGGTACAGGAAACCGCCGGTACCCTTAGTAGGGTGGCGAACGTGGGCGGAGCTACTAGAAGGGAGTTCGCACAAGGGGGTTACCCACGTTCGGGCCCTCATGGTGAGCTAATACCCTACTTCTTGCTTGGTATTTTGTATTGATGGGGAGACACTTTGTTGGAAATATGCCCTAGAGAAAATAATAAAATGTTATTATAATATTTCCATGTTCATTATTAAGTTTATATTTCTGTGCTACAATTGTATTGGTTCTTGGATATAAGATTCAGAGGAAAACCCAAATACATGTGTGAAAATGTAAACAACAATTGATCCCTGATAATGCCTCTAAGACTAGCTCATGTATTGATGATGACCTTGTGTTTCCTGATCATGAGCATTGTTGGTATGTTATCAATAAATGAGAACACCATTATCATTGTGACAACGGAGTTGGATAGACCCAACTTATGAATTACTGAGAGACAATGCTTCTGCTGCTCCCGCTCCCACGGAGAAGTCACGCTAGCCGCCGTCGACCACCTCCATGATGCTTTAGTCCCTCTGACCAAGTCCAACTCCACGACGCCCCCAAGAGGAAAGACGGCGCCGCCCCCAAGAGGAAAGACGGCGCCGAGCAAAGCCGCCAAGTCTAGGGTTTCCACTGTAGCACGTTGGGAAAGGCTGGAAGGACTCCAAAGGGAACGATGCCCGTAGGTGCCGCTATCAACAACTTCGGCAACAACTGAAGTACGACTTTCCCAGCAACCTAGCCCACCTAAACACATGACTCGATCAGCCCATCCGGCCAACCACCTCTACGACGCGCAAGCACAACGTCACATCTCAGCCCTGCAGAGCACGCAGCAAGGACCCCTCCACCGCAGGCCCACAGAAACCTAGATCAATTTCACACCTCTGGTTGACTTGGAGCCACCGCACGCACCTCTGCACCAAACCCCCTCACGCAGATAATCTCCTGGCTCACCCATATAGGCGGTGAGAACCGGTCGGCTGAGCCTATAGGCGGTGAGAACCGGTCGGCTGCCCAGCAGATAATCTCCTCCCGTCTTACCTGAACATTTGTTCATAACTTTTACTTGAAATATATATTCACGTGGCGAGTCTTTTCCTCCGTGACAGTTTAAAAGAAAAACGAAGAACATACTTTCAGCATTTCTCATATTCAAATTACCTCCACAGGACTGAAATTATACCTTAGTTTGTCAGAATTCGCCTGCTATTGAACAGTCACCTTTTAAGTTCAGAAACGATTTAAAAATTAAAATAAAACTATTGGGTCAAAATAATTACTTGGTTCTCATTCTACAAGGCGAGAGAAAAATAGTGCGTCTGTAGAATTATCATCAGTATCTCCTAGGTTGAATCAAATCAATGCCAAGAACACAGGCTGTGCTGAAACTCATGAGACTACTTTCTGCTGAAGTTACTGCCTACATTCACAATGGATACCAAAAACTGGAACCAGCCACAAACCCATTATACAATCTATCCCATTGTTCCAATGCCCCAATAACAGGAGCGGCAAATAAAGCAATCAGTCTCGGCTATAACCAATACATGCCCCTACCAAAATCTTTTTCTTATGTACCAGCTTTGCTCTACACAAACGAAGTAACATCTATCCTAGTGGGGTCTATCACACTCGGGACAACGAAATCAGCATGCTTGCTTCGTTGTCAGGGAGCAGGCAAGAGGGTTAGCCTCAAAGAATGCATCCTTCTGCCAACCACAGCACCGACTGTCAACAAGTAGCAAGTAATATAGGCCTTGGCACACAAATGACCATATATTTGACAGCATTTCCCTTCTGTTGAGGTCACTTGGCCTCTTTAGCATACTTTCTCGGATGAGGCCTTGTCCGGGGCTTGCAGCCCAGATGGAAGGTTTCTCAATTGTAAATCTTCACAGGCTTCTCATATGTGTGTCGATTCTGCAGTCCAAACCACCAAGCAATAGTTCATGTGAATTTATAACATAGTAGGTCACCCTAGCTTCTAACACACAAATTAGTCGTGTAAACTCTACGCATGGACAAAATCACCCCCAGCTAAAGCGTTTGTCCGCATGCTCCCTTGAATATGGACGTTACATCATTTCTTTTTTAAAATACAGAAGTTATTTCTACAAATAAATTTGAAGCGTGTGCTTCAGCTCATGTAATATGCATGCACTAGGTTAGTCTTATGCTATCAGAAACTTTTCCATCAATTAAGGTCTCTTGCAAAAGTAAATAATAAAGGCAGCTTCAAGAAAACTATTTGCCCTTCAGGATAACTATGGGTGAGAGCCAGATGTTTGCTGGAGTAAGAAGTCAAGACTATAAACACTTTCTAAGGTCTGAAGGTACATGTTTAAAATATCACACAATGGATGGGAACTGGCCATTTATATGCGACTCCCTACCCAAGACCTGTACTGTGGCAACCCACCAGCCCGAACTGGTAAAGGAGGTGCTTTCGTACTGATTAAAATTGTAACCTTGACGGGTTTTTTTGACATAATTGTAACCTTCACGTTAATGCTTGTGTAACATGAAATACAACAATACTTCGGAAAAAATGGCAAGATGGAATAGACTGAAAACACCATTTACTGCATATAAGCCTAGATCTTTACTAAATCCGGTTTTGTTTAAATATGCATGTTTCACCAACAAAATTCGAGAACGCATCAAAACTCCTTTTTCTTAAGTATTGCATAATAAGCCAACACTGCCTACCTGATTAGCTGTGTAAGACCTTTTGGGTGTTGTGTCAGTATGCTCCAAGCCAAGGTATTGTTCCCAAGCTCCATAAACATCTCTCCTCTGTAAGATCAGAAGAAAAATCTCATCACGTGAACATATTTAGACTACATGCTAAAAATAACTACTTGCCTGAAAACGTGCAGACACAGCATCAATATCCTGGAGGTATTCTGGACGATTCATGGATATGAATGCAACCTTCCACTGATCAAATAAGTATCATCGGGGTCAGAAATGCATGTTGGCAGAGGAAAAATGTTATATTTACTAGAACCATGCACAATCACGAGGGGAGGAGGATGCGGGGATGCATAACCCTGGCAGGAATGACCGGGTCCGGCTTAGAAACTTAACCCATGGACCAAGTTCGTAAATTTTTTGTTCAAAAGCTGATCATTCAGTGGTTATCTCAAAAACACTGATACGTGACTGGACCATCGTACCCGTATCAGATACATATCTGAAACCGATACATCCCCTATACATGAACCCGTATCAGATACATATCTGAAACCGATACATCCCCTATACATGATGGATACGTATCGGCTGAGTATCCCCTGATATAGCATTAAAACAATTTTTAATTCTCAATACGTGCAGGATACTTGCACGATACATTGTGGATACCTCCAACCCATCATCAGCCCATTAAGGGCAGCATAACCCTAGCCATCCCGACCTGATGCCCCCGATCGAATCTTTCTCCCAGGTCCCAACCTAGACTGCGTGGCCATGGCAGCGTCACCAGATGCAGCAGCCAGCGGCGACACGGCGGTTGGCTCAGGGATCCTGCAGCAGCTCGCCGAGAGCAAGCCAGCTCAGCTCTCTCCTCTTTCTCCCCCTCCCTCTCTGTTAGCGGCGGCTACCTCCTGGCGGCAGTGCACCAGAGCAGGCACCAGGCAGCTCGAGCAGGTGGTGGGCTGGAGCCCCACTATTTAACATTATTTTTTGAAATAGTCAAACGTATCCCCGTATTGGTACTTTTCAGAAATACCGTATTCCCATATCTGAATTGGCCCTATATTGACATGTGTATCCATATCGGTGCAAATTAGGTGGTTGTATTTCTGAGTATTTTATTCTCCGTCCCCCGTTCCTAGTCTATATGTTTAAATGTCCCTCTCCAAGTGCTCAAGCCAAGAATTAGAGATAAGTAGACTAAATAATCCGTAAAATGGGGCAAGGAAGTGGTTGAATAAATGAATAGTCATGGCCCGCATTTAGTTGGTTCGGCTGACTAGTTCGGCTAATTGGTGAGACAATAACATAATAGTAAGAAAGAAGTGGTAGTCTGTTTACCAGTACATAGCTGGCCCTGTAAATAAAGGACCTAGTATGTAACTTCGCATCGACCAATAAATAAACCAAAAAATTGCCCCAATAGTTCAGTGCCTCTTTGGACAGGAATGTGCCCTGACATATTGGTGCTTTTCAGAATACTGTATTCCCATATCCAAATTGGGTATTCCCATATCCAAATTGGCCCTATACTGATACGCGTGTCCATATCGGTGCAAATTAGGTGGTCGTATTTCTGAGTATTTTATTCTCCTTCCCCCGTTCCTAGTCTATTTGTTTAGACGTCCCTCTCCAAGTGCCCAAGCCAAGAATTAGAGATAAATATGACTAAATAATCCGTAAAATGGGGCAAGGAACTGGTTGAAGAGTCATAGTCATGGCCCGCATTTAGTCGCTTCGGCTGACTAGTTCGGCTAAGTGTCCAATGTATTAATTGGTGAGATAATAACAACATAATAGTAGGAAAGAAGTTGTAGTCTGTTTACCAGTACATAGCTGGCCCTGTAAATAAAGGACCACGTATGTAACTTCGCATCGACCAATAAATAAACCAAAAAATTCCCCAATAGTTCAGTGCCTCTTTGGACAGGAATGAGCCCTGACGTAATTCCGAGGGGGACCTCGTTACACTCTATGTTCCGACCACCAACCCCCATCTCCATCTATACCCTCTGCTTCCATACACACGAATCAACAAAAGATAACCACCTGAGAACATAGTAGGGATAGAAATGGATCGCACACGGTGAAGTGGAGAAAGGCGTATTCATACTTTTGTACAAAACACAGAAGATTATTGTCTGGATAACAGATGTACACAAACATTTTCTGACAAGTAACTTATTTCAATTTAAATACCATTAAGGATCTTGATTGGGGGTGTAGGTAAGTATTTTGACACTTTAACTCCACACTCATATCCTCAACAGACATGGGTTGGAAATACCAGAAACGTCTGGAAATTTTGGGTATGCATAACTGGAGCAACAGACATACTAAATCCAACAAACCACCTCTATCTATACCAAAGCAATACATGCAGGCAGAACAGTTCATTCCAAACAGATTATTAGGATATGTAAATATGGATTACCTTGGCGAATTCTTCATTGGGAACTCGGAGTTTTTTCTGCACACGATCCATTACCTCTGCAGCAGTCTCACCTTCACGGATGACCAGCAAAAAGGGATCTCCAAAATTCTGAATCTGCTGTTGGTCATGATAACAATCTCAGCTTATATTGGTCCAGCATATCGGTAGCTACTTCATGCAACTCACCATAGACTAGTATCTTTCAAGATAGAAATATGGAAAGTGTGGTACCTGGTTCTGATTAGGATCTTTCATGAAATGATAGACGTGAATCAACCGATCCTGTGCAGTGAGATTCTTCTCCTCCTCTGGAATCTGTTTCAGTAGAGACAATGTAGTGCAAGACAAATGACATAAAAAAACGTGTGCAACATAACTAGTATGTCAACAGGTCAACATCATCAAACAAAACAGAGGTAATGCCACGAACCTCCTCAGCACGTAGTGTCCAGTACTGATCATTTATGTTCTCTATCTTCTCATGAGGTGGAAATATCTGCAGATACAGGTAATATTATTTTATTCAGTGATGCCAAAAGAACAACTCCGCCTATGTTGTCTCAACATAGCCGGTCCCAAGCCCGGGTAAAGGAGGAGGGTTGTGATAGGCTTGGCGATCCAACGTAAAAACCCAGCCACTCTTATGGAGATGAAACCCAAAAGATTTTCGTTGGGGCGTAACCCTCTCAGCGACGCGCCACATCGGAACCCGGGTGTGGTATCAAATGGGCAAGGGCCGGGCCGTCACCCCCCAGGTGGTGCGCCGTATCTTGATCTGGATACGGTGGCAAGTGAGCGAGGATCGGGTCGTCACATCCTTAGTGGCGCGCTACATCGGCGCCCGGATGTAGTGGAAAATGAGCAAGGGTCTTCGCATTTGACTCGACGAGTGCGAAGGGTAAGGAAGCTAGCCGAGCCTGGGAGGATCCGCTTAGGTAGCTGGAACGTAGGGTCTCTGACAGGGAAGCTTCAGGAGCTAGTTGATGCAGCGGCGAGGAGAGGTGTTGATATCCTTTGCGTCCAAGAAACCAAATGGAGGGGACAGAAGGCGAAGGAGGTGGAGGATACCGGCTTCAAGTTGTGGTACACGGGGACGGCTGCAAACAGAAATGGCGTAGGCACTAGGAGGATCCGCTTAGGTAGCTGGAACGTAGGGTCTCTGACAGGGAAGCTTCGGGAGCTAGTTGATGCAGCGGTGAGGAGAGGTGTTGATATCCTTTGCGTCCAAGAAACCAAATGGAGGGGACAGAAGGCGAAGGAGGTGGAGGATACCGGCTTCAAGCTGTGGTACACGGGGACGGCTGCAAACAGAAATGGCGTAGGCATCTTGATCAACAAGAGCCTCAAGTATGGAGTGGTAGACATCAAGAGACGTGGGGACCGGATTATCCTGGTCAAGCTGGTAGTTGGGGACTTAGTTCTCAATGTTATCAGCGCGTATGCCCCGCAAGTAGGCCACAATGAGAACACCAAGAGGGAGTTCTGGGAAGGCCTGGAGGACATGGTTAGGAGCGTACCGATTGGCGAGAAGCTCTTCATAGGAGGAGACCTCAATGGCCACGTGCATCTAACACAGGTTTTGAAGGGGTGCATGGGGGCTTTGGCTATGGCATCAGGAATCAAGAAGGAGATGATGTCTTAAGCTTTGCTCTAGCCTACGACATGATCGTAGCTAACACCCTCTTTAAAAAGAGAGAATCACATCTAGTGACTTTTAGTAGTGGTCAACACTCTAGCCAGATTGATTTCATCCTCTCGAGAAGAGAAGATAGGCGTGCGTGCCTAGATTGTAAGGTGATACCTGGAGAGAGTGTTGTCCCTCAGCATAAGCTGGTGGTTGCTGACTTCCGCTTCCGGATTCGTGTCCAGCGGGATAAGCGTGCCAAAGTTGCTAGAACGAAGTGGTGACAAGGGGGAGGTAGCTCAGGTGTTCAAGGAGAGGGTCATTAAGGAGGGCCCTTGGGAGGAAGGAGGGGATGCGGACAGTGTGTGGATGAAGATGGCGACTTGCATTCGTAAGGTGGCCTTGGAGGAGTTTGGAGTGTCTAGGGGAAGGAGAAGCGAAGCTAAGGATACCTGGTGGTGGAATGATGATGTCCAGAAGGCTATTAAGGAGAAGAAAGATTGTTTCAGACGCCTATACCTGTATAGGAGTGCAGACAACATGGAGAAGTACAAGATGGCGAAGAAGGCCGCAAAGCGAGCTGTCAGCGAAGCAAGGGGTCGGGCGTATGAGGACCTCTACCAGCAGTTAGGCACGAAGGAAGGCGAAAGGGACATCTATAAGATGGCTAAGATCCGAGAGAGGAAGACGAGGGATGTTGGCCAAGTCAAATGCATCAAGGACGGAGCAGACCAACTCCTGGTGAGGGACGAGGAGATTAAGCATAGATGGCGGGAGTACTTTGACAAGCTATTTCAATGGGGAGAATGAGAGTTCTACCATTGAACTGGACGACTCCTTTGATGATACCAGCAGGCGTTTTGTGCGGCGAATCCAGGAGTCTGAGGTCAAGGAGGCTTTAAAAAGGATGAAAGGGGGCAAGGCGATGGGCCCTGGTTGTATCCCCATTGAGGTGTGGAAAGGCCTCGGGGACATAGCGATAGTATGGCTAACCAAGCTTTTCAACCTCATTTTTCGGGCTAACAAGATGCCACAAGAATGGAGACGGAGTATATTAGTACCAATCTTCAAGAACAAGAGGGGTGTTCAGAGTTGTACTAATTACCGTGGAATTAAGCAGATGAGCCATACAATGAAGCTATGGGAGTCATTGAGCACCGCTTAAGAAGAATGACAAGCGTGACCAAAAATCAGTTTGGTTTCATGCCTGGGAGGTCGACCATGGAAGCCATTTTCTTGGTACGACAACTTATGGAGAGATACAGGGAGCAAAAGAAGGACTTGCATATGGTGTTCATTGACTTGGAGAAGGCCTATGATAAGATACCGCGGAATGTCATGTGGTGGGCCTTGGAGAAACACAAAGTCCCAGCAAAGTACATTACCCTCATCAAGGACATGTACGATAATGTTGTGACAAGTGTTCGAACAAGTGATGTCGACACTGATGACTTCCCGATTAAGATAGGACTGCATCAAGGGTCAACTTTGAGCCCTTATCTTTTTTCTTTGGTGATGGATGAGGTCACAAGGGATATACAAGGAGATATCCCATGTTGTATGCTCTTTGCGGATGATGTGGTGCTAGTTGACGATAGTCGGACGGGGGTCAATAGGAAGTTAGTTATGGAGACAAACCTTGGAATCGAAAGGTTTTAGGCTTAGTAGAACTAAAACCGAGTACATGAGGTGCGGTTTCGGTACTACTAGGCGCGAGGAGGAGGAGGTTAGCCTTGATGGGCAGGTGGTGCCTCAGAAGGACACCTTTCGATATTTGGGGTCAATGTTGCAGAAGGATGGGGGTATTGATGAAGATGTGAACCATCGAATCAAAGCCGGGTGGATGAAATGGCGCCAAGCTTCTGGCATTCTCTGTGACAAGAGAGTGCCACAAAAGCTAAAAGGCAAGTTCTATAGGACGGCGGTTCGACCCGCAATGTTGTATGGCGCTGAGTGTTGGCCGACTAAAAGGCGACATGTTCAACAGTTAGGTGTGGCGGAGATGCGCATGTTGAGATGGATGTGTGGCCACACGAGGAAGGATCGAGTCCGGAATGATGATATACGAGATAGGGTTGGGGTAGCACCAATTGAAGAGAAGCTGGTCCAACATCGTCTGAGATGGTTTGGGCATATTCAGCGCAGGCCTCCGAAAGCTCCAGTGCATAGCGGATGGCTAAAGCGTGCGGATAATGTCAAGAGGGGGCGGGGTAGACCGAATTTGACATGGGAGGAGTCCGTAAAGAGAGATCTGAAGGACTGGAGCATCAACAAAGAACTAGCCATGGACAGGGGTGCGTGGAACCTTGCTATCCATGTGCCAGAACCATGAGTTGGTCGCAAGATCTTATGGGTTTCACCTCTAGCCTACCCCAACTTGTTTGGGACTAAAGGCTTTGTTGTTGTTGTTGTTGTTGTAGTGATGCCAAAAGAACGTCGAAAGAGTATGCCCGGATGTACAAAGCACTGTGTATAAAGTGCACCATCTCCATTTGCAAATAAACATGCACGGACCTTATAAATCTTGTGGTAGAAAACTTCAAGCAAGCGGAGTTCAGCATCAGGATTGGATAGTTCAACCTGTTGGGCATACAACCACGAGATAAAGGGTTAGAGTAGCTACTCAATAGATACTGGCCATGGGTTAGATTTGCATCCAGCCAGGCTATCCAATTCTAGCTTCAGCTCCGAATAGAAGAAAAAAAGGACTAAATAATCTGAAATGGTAGATGAGTGCTAACCTTGGTCTTCAAGTCAGTGATCACATCACTGATGGTGCTATTTTTCGAAAGCCTGATGCTGTGAATTACAACCTGGCAGATCATTTGCATTAATGACACACTTCGGCAACTGAAGATGGAGATAAGAACATGTACCAAGCACTCAGGCAGCCAAACAAACCTCATCTTTCGTTGCATGGTGAAATGCAACTTTAAGTGTTTTTAGACACTGCAATTCTGGCAGTGGAATGTCCAAGACTTCGTAATACAGTATGTCAGAAGTCTGAAAGAAAGGTAGGCAGAAAATTAGTATGAAATCGGGTCATGTTACATCTTTTAAATAATAAACTGGCCTTCCTGAATAAACAAAAGAAAGAAAAAGCTAAACCTGATTATAATGGACAAGCATATCCAATAGATGCTCTACTCCACGATATCTGATGGGCTGTGGTTTAGGTTGCTGAGAATAGCAATTGTGAGACGTAAGCCGAATTTTTGATGGATCATCCAATCCAAGTTGGCGTGCAACTCTCTCAACAACATCATCATAAGTATGAAGCTTCGACCTAAGTGAAGAAAACTATTATATCTTTTCAAGTTGACTAAAAAGAAATATGTAAGTACAAAATTGAGAGTGATTTGTGACCCCTCACAATTCCAAACAAAATTCCTCCTCCTTTGGTTTCTCCAGACACCGGAAGTGCACAACCTATGGTACCCAAAATAAATATTTATCTCAGTAATAGTAAACAAGACCCTGGGAAAAAAGAACAGTAAACAAGTTTAGCTGCAAACAGAAAAAAGAAGTAATGTATTGCACGTCTGCGATCTAACTAACATAAGGTATCAACTAAACCAGGGCATTCTTTGGGCCGGGTCGGGTTTCAGGCCAGGCTTGCAGAAGTTGGCCATCAACAACCAAGTCTGGGCCTGGCCCAAAGCCCGGATATTGTACTAAGTACAAGCCCAAGCCCCGCCCAAGCGAAAGCCTGAAACCCAAGGCCCAGTCCAAAAGCCAGAGAGCTCTACTTGGACAGTAGAAAAAATTCCAGGTGGTACATACAATGAACAAAATCGCTGTGAAATTGGCAAAAAAAGAAGAACATCAAACAACGACACGGATACAAGTTGTACAGATCAATTTGAGCTCCAAACATACAAGCACCATACACCATACGGCCATACACATCCAGCAATACACCATGGTGGCCTAGTACAATCGGCAATCTCTTCTGGATCAACTTGACTAGTATAGCAGCCAGCAGATCATCGGCCAGCGGGACGAACCGCCGCGCAGGGGAGCAGCTGCCAATGGACACCGCAGCAGGGGAGAAGGGGCTGTTGGAATTATTGGGCTTTTAGCCCATTTTACTATTTCCAATAATTCCTAGGAAATCCCAGAAGCCCACATGGCCCATTCATGCATGACAGTGGAAAGTTTAGTCCCACCCCGGTTGTGGAGAATGTGTTGGACCAACATATAAGGTTGGTTCCTTCACACACCACTAAGAGCTTGAGAAGAGGGCACACACGCGCTCTCCTCTGCCGCTCGCCTCACCTCGCACACACGTCGCGTTCCGTGATTGAGCTAAGCCACACTAGGACCTATGCCACATGTACGTGCTGCCTTATTTTTGTCACGTAGGAAATAAGTTGAAGTGTTTTTTTACTAGTGGAAATCCAAACTAACGTGGACTGTTCCTCTCCCTGTAGTGGATCAGTTTTGGTTTTCTTTGTCTCCCTGGTGGAGCCATTTCACTTTGGTCTACAAGAGGTCGCTCCTCTAATGTAGATGCAGCCATTTGACACCACACCTATGCCACCTAGTTCCAAAGCCTTGCGCCTGCGACTTTCTCACTCCGCTTCATGGCATACACCGTGAAGTGGAGCAGCAGGCCTCTGAAACCCCAACTCTTGTGATCCTGCACGGGAGAGGGGCAATCAAGTTTTCGAGGAGCGCTCTTGCGTGACTGCTGGATTCTTCTTCAACGTGGCTGCGCCCGACTTCTTCCCCAACAACTACTTCCACGACGTTGACGCGACATAACTACTGATGTGAACGACTCTTCTTCCACTTCACTGTATATGTTCTTATCCCTTCTGTTAGGGATTATGTTTGGACTATTGGCACTACAATTGATCTGGACATGTTACATTTATCAAATGTCTACCATGCGTAGTACTTTTGTTCGTTCGATCATCATGTTTAATATGTTCATCATTGTTCGACGAGATTTTGATCATGATTAATATGGTTCATCATTGTTCGACGAGATTTTGTACATATTACGTGCAAACAAGAATAAATAAATAAGTGCATACAAGTTCAACACACTTGTTTGCGTCATGCATCACATTCGTGAACGTGTGGTGTCTCTACACATCAGTATGCGTGCATGGCACACCATGGCCAGATATACATTTGAAGTAGTACTGGTATATACGGACATATACCAAATGGCCAAGTGGTACAGAGGCAAATGACCACATATTCGTGCATGCCCGATCGATCGGGGGTTGTGGTGCACCGCGTGCTTAGTTGCGTACATGCGCGTCACAACTTAATGACCAGCCGGATAAGCATGAAGGAAGAGATAACGATGACCCTCACAAGTACGTACTTATCTTATCTGCTCCAAGAAAATTGCAACCACGCGCTCTCACCTGCACCCTACCCTCTGCCTATAAATACTAGAGCAGATCAATTAGCGGGGGAGGATAAGAGATACACGGAAGGGAGGGAGGGGGGGAGGGGGGGGAGGGGGGAGGAGCCTGCGGAAAAGGCCCTAGCACTCGGTGCACTCACACCCAATGCGGCCGCGGGGCAGCAGATGACGCCGTACGGCGACGGACATGCGCCATGAAACAGGCCCACGGTGCCTTTTTCCATCAGTGCGCACGTGGCGTACAGAGGCAGCGAAGGAACACAGCGGCCGCGGACGACGCGCTGACATCAGCATGGCACACGTGTCCGAACCAAAAGCAACCCGTGGTTGTATGGCACCACCGGGACAACACGAAGAGGAGGCTGCGGCATGGCACACACGGCCGACAAACAGACGTTCAGAAAAGAAGCCCCGGTGCCATCTCCATGGCGTCGATGAGACGCACAGTGGTAGCAACGTCAAGACTTGCATCAAGGCCGAATCGATGCAGGAACCATGCACATTGATTAATCTCTCTACCGTTCTCTTTATCTTCTTCATTAGGTAGATTAGGGATGCAAAGCCCGTCAGCTGGACAGTGAAGCATGCATCCAAGGAGGGGCGTACACACACAGCCGGGAGGCGTACACATACAGCCGAGAGCAGCGACACAGAGCACGCCCCAACAAATTGAAAACTGAGCGTCTGCATGCATCCAAGGTGGCCGCGGACAACACGCCGAGCCAGAGCACGCGCGCGCTGGCGACCAGGGCGTACATCCAGCCGGGGAAGCAGCACAGGCATCCATCAGGTGAACAAGTGTAGCTGCACACACGCCGGGAGGAGGAGGCCGGCGTCAAGGCTCCACCACCATCTACCTCAACGAGGAGAAGAATGAAGCCACAGCGTCCATCTTGTTCAATGGCATGCCTGCCTAATCAATCCTCTCTCTCTCTCTTTCTCCCATTCTATCTCTCTCATTTCAGCACACCCGACAAGCGAACGATGGAAATAGCAACAGAAACGATGGTGGGATTATCAGAGCTGGCCCATGTGCAGCAGACTGCTAGCTCTGCCCTCAGACTACATCGCCAAATATGTAGATCATACGACGGGGCTGCCGGCAAGCGATCCAGCCGCCGCGGCCCCCACGGAAGAAGATGAGGAGCTTCTCGTGTGCGGCCTGCCCTTCGCCTTCTTCACATCTTCGTCAACCACGCCGCTGGCGCCGACTCGACGAAATATTACATGGCGCGCACACCGTTACGATCCACGTCTCTTGGTCACGCCAACGGCGGCAGTTACACGCATGTGCCTGGAGGCAGCGAATGCTCGCACCCAAGGCAAACGACAGTGGCGCCTTGGATGTATGGCCGCATTAACGGATGCGCGCCAAGGACGTATGGTGCCTTAACGGATGCGCGCAAGGAACAGACCGATGGTGCATACCTTCTCTCACCCATGCCCAGATGTACATCCACGAGCAGACCGGCGGTGCCTTCTCCCATCTACACCAACATGCTACTTCTATGTCAACACAAGTGCAGAGGCGATGCGCCAGGCGAGAGGACGAGGCGGCAAAGTACACCTCCACGGGGATGACACTAGAATGTGGCTCCGCTACACCATGTTTCTTCCACTACATGCACATATATATTTTCAGGTACAAGATGTTGCCTGCATATCGACTTTACCATGTCGTCGTCGACCGAGCTGCCACATGAGCCACCGCCATCACCAACCGCGACGCTCGACATATCAACGCCTATCTTCACCGCCCCGGGAGCTCGTTAGCTCATCGCATGATGCCATTGAAAGTCGTCATCAACCTTCAGCTCGACGAAGAAGGTCACTATATCGACATGATGTTGCCATCTTCATCTACTTCGCACCTGGCGTGGACGTCGACTACATCGTCACACTACCATCAGTCTACACTGACCAGTTGACATCTTTCTACATCAACTCCTCGTTTGGCAACGTTGTCTACATTGGCACGGTGTCATTCATCTACGTCAACTCTTCATCTAGTGAGGACGTCGTCTACATCGGCGCGCTCCAGACGCCTACATCGACATGATGTCGTCATATTCACCGACTTATCGCCCGCGTGGACGACTGCACCGGCACGCCACTATTCTTCTACGTCAACCGTCTACACCAAGCAGAGGTCGTTTGCCTAATTCCAACGCCCCGAGGTCTACATTGTCAAGCTTGCATTGTCGTCTATCATCAAGCAACGTCACCACACGGCGACGCTCAAGTCTACTTCAGCTTCTACATCAACACACCTCCAACATCGACCAAGCTCAGACGAGGTGAAGCCACTTCACCAACATGTCTTTTTCCAATGAAGCAATCCATATCTTGCCGGGCACCAACGCGGCAAAGGCAAGCCACCATGTCCGATGCCGACGAGGCGGGCACCACTAGGCCGAGCACCGATAAGGCGAAGGCCGCCCATCTGTTTGAGCTAGAGATAACTTCATCATTGGACATCGACAAAGCCGGAGGGATACTGCTAAGCATCGTCGGAGCCACGGATGCACCGCTCCACCCTTCTAGTCCACCACATCATCACCATCCTCTACACCGAGCACTTGGAGAAGACAAGACTTGAAGACGACCACCATTGCAGCAGCTTAATCGGAGATGGTCCGTGACTTTGACTCGCGGACATAATTAATCAGGAGCTCTCCAAGCCCCGTGAACCAGAACTTCACAATCGCCAAGTCATCTCGACCGCGCTAGCAGGCAACGGAGTGCATATGTAAAGGGATCCTGTAATTTTGTTTCTCCAATGAGAGATCAATAAAGTGCATGTTTCCCTATATTTATTTGTGTACTTAGTACACTGGCACACCAGCAATGTTTATTTCGCCTGGCGCATAGAGAGATAATAATATAATAATCATGTTATTTTTATTATTTCTCGTGCCAAACAATCATGATTTATCTACCACATTTCTGAAATAAACTTAATGGAAAATTGCTCCTATATTCAACAGAGGCCAACGGGAGAAGCCACTGCGCACGAAAGCAGCGGCTAGTGGTAGGAGCACGTGGGGAGGATGGCAACGCACTCTGTGCAGCAATGCATGCAAGGCCAGCAGGAGCATGATGGGGAGGACGGCGACCGCCGCCGCCCTCCGGTTGAGGCACTAACTTCATCGGCTTCCCTGTGTCCCCAGCGCCAAGACGTCGACCACCACTATTGTCTGGTTGAGGTGGTGAGGAGGACCACCGAGGTGACTGAGGGGGAACGCCGCTGCAAGGTTGGTTGTGTGGGGAGAGCATTGTGCTCGGTAGTTTGGGGGAGAGGTGGTCCAGAACTCCAGATCTGGTGTGGAGACTAGGGTAATGGGGAAGGGGAAGGGGGGGGGGGGGGGGGGAGTGATGCGACAGAGGGAGATTTATATGGCGGTTGGGGACTAGGCTAGATCTAGATCTGATGTAGTTCAGGCCGGGTCGGGTTTATTTTGGGCTGGAAATCGAAGCCTGGGCCCGGCCCAAATTGTCTTTCAGGCTGCAGATTGAGGACTGAGCCTAGCTCGGGTGTCAACCCCGACTCAACCCAGCCAAGGCCCAGGCCGGGTCGTCGGGCTGGGCGGCCCATGCCCATATTTAGTATGAACACACGGCACTTCTGTTTAGGTACAAGTGCACACCTAATGGATATACCATAATATCATTACAGAAAATGGATATATCGTAATATAGCAAAAATCTAAGAAATTATTGTAAGGAATAGTGTCATGAAAACACCCTAAGGTCTATAGGTTCTCTAAAAATTCTGTTCTGAGAACTGTTTTGGTACTTCGACTTGGAGATTCAAGCTTGCCATGAACACCCAACTCTTGCCCAACTAAGTAAATGACTACATAGAGAAGAACATCATACCAGATGTATAAGAAGATTATAAGTACTTAAGTAGGTAATGGTAGAATAGAGTGGCGCAAAACAAATGAGTCAAGTTGAAAATACGACACTTGGTGTGGTAGAGTAGAGTGGCGCAAAGCAAACAAGTCAAGTTGAAAGTACTACACTTGTATCTGAGTATACCTGCCTATTATGAACATACTCCAAGAAAGAAGGAACATCTTTATAGCGCACTTGAGTATCGCCACCTGGTATAGATGGCTTTTGGAAACTGATTATGTCCCCATCTTCAAGCTAACACAAGAAAGAGTAAGTGGAGGAATCAATGTTTATCTTCTATAACTACAGACCTGAAAGAAGTTTGTATCTGAAAGCGAGTATTTTTGTTCCCAGACCTGACTAGATCGGAAACTAAGTTTCTTGTCAATATGTTCACACATCACATTAGGCTCAAACTTAATTTCCTGCAGCATAACAATGACAAAAAGCTCAGAATATTCATATAGGGAAGATAATTACTATAGGTATATGCATGTATGCCACAAGACCATTAACTTCCATACAAGGTACAATTGAACAATTAACCACAACGACATGAGTACAAGAATGCATACATACAAGTTACAAAGCTCTAGGTGAGCAAGAGAAATAAAAACATAGTTGTACATAACTGAATATTGCACTCACCTCATAAAGTTCGATTTCTTCATTTGGGGAAAATCCAGCCATTTCATTAAGTTTTGTCAGGATATCAGATGGCTTTCCCAAAGCCTTAACAAAAAGCCTACCAACAAAACTGTATAACAAAATGATGTCAGTGTGAGTCTTTTGTATCAAAAAAAGAAGTTGATCCTTGAGAAGATATACCGAAGCTCTTCCTTTTCAGGATTATAAAGCTTGAAGAAAAGTAAAATATCTTCCTTGCTCTTCTCGGGAGGACAAATTGGGCGCAAATCCTACACAGGTAACAATAAGACATGGTCAGGCATCTCTAATTTAATGATAAAATAGGCAAAATATGTACACAAAAGAAACAATAAACTGAAACTGATTTATACGATACCAATCCTAGCTCTACTTCAAGAAATAGCTTCAGCTCAGCATTGTGTGCCTTGTTTGATACCTCCCTAAGTTGCCCCACCTGTGCAGCACGTGACAAGTAATGAGATACTATATTGTAATCACAACACAAATAAAATAGAACAGAAAGTAAAAAGGCCAAGGCATTATCCACCACCTTCAACCTAAACAGACCTGAAGGCCATACAAACTGCTCTAGCATAGGTATGAATTGTGATCGAAAGAACATACAAAGAGCAACAAACATAGGAGCAATAAATCATACCTCAAAAAGTCATAGTGATTTACTGCACTGGCACCTCATTTTAGCAATTCAACCGAATTGATGGATTATGAGATCAAATACACCAATGCACCACAATATACGTACTTGAGAGATGACCACAAACAGCCCTTACAGTAAGAAGTGTACAACTTTCCATTTAAGTAACCAACTTACCATCCAATTGCAACTTATGCGTGCTCGCAACTAACAGAACTATCAGATTAACCAATTTTGCATTGACATGACGGCAAGAGACCAGAAAGAATGAAAAAGGAAAGATCGAGCAAATAATACCAAACGAATAGTTTTCCACCCATCAAAATAATTGAAACGTTACAAGTTCAATCTTTCAAAACAGTTTATGACTCACTGATTGTGCTTCTTCATGAGGGGCCAGCAGACGATTGGGCCGGTATGTATGATTTTGCCTCTTAGCCCACAACCAGAAGCGCTGAGACTGTACCGGAATGCCGTATTCCTTTGCAACTTCCTCCTATCAAACAGCACATTTGGCAAAAAAAAGAAAAGAGATTCAAATGAACCAAAAACGTAACTGATTAAATTAATATACATTATGTTAGGGAAATAGCAACTTGTATTCCCATGGGGCCATAGGCAGTATATATACATGCACAGGAAATATACAGAAAGCCCTTATACAACGGAGGCAATACAAAGGGTACACGGCGCTATATTTTTAACTCTACCCCCCCCCCCCCCCCCCACCCAAACTCATGGTGGATGAACAACACTAAATTTGGAGAGACAAAAAGGCGTGTTGTGCTCTAGTTTGTGCCTTCGTGAAGAAATCCGCCAACTATAACTCGAAAGGCACATGCTGAAGAGCAATCACCTGATCATGCGCACAAAGGAAGCATCAACACCAATATGCTTGGTGAGCTCATGCTTCACAGGGTCGCGCACAATACTTATAGCACATGTACTGTCGAACAAGAGAGGAGTAGGTGTGGAGATAGAAACACCAAAATCCTCAAGCAACCACCATAGCCAAGTCAGAAGAGACGGCGAGAGAGTCCCACAACTCAGCCTCTGAACTCGAACAGGCTCCAGTATGTTTCTTCGTCTTCCAGGCAATGAGAGAACCTCCAAGAAAAATACAATAAGTAAAAAAGGACCGGCAATCTAAAGGATCACTAGCTCAAGTAGCATCCGAATAGGTCTGAAGCCGGAACGAACTAGAGCATGGGAAGAAGAGACAGCGAGAGAGTCCCACAAAGATATCATAGAACACGAAGGAGGTGATTGTAGTGGACCGAAGTGGGAGCAGAGACGAACTGACGCATAATGTGAACGGGGTAGGAAATATCGGGATGAGTCACAACTAGATAGACAAGACTCCCAACAAGATGACGGTAGCGCGTCGGTTCAGATATAGGCTCACCGTCAGAAGCACGGAGGTGGAAGTTGATCTCCATCGGGGTCTCAACAATGCGCTCATCAATAAGAGCAGCACGAGCAAGAAGATCATGGATATACTTCTCTTGGGAGATAAAGGAGCCATCAGAGATAAAAGAAACCTCAATCCCAAGAAAGCAGCCAAGAGGATCAAGATCAGACATAAGAAATTGCTCACTAAGACGAGCCTTCACAAAGGCAATGTACTCAAGAGTCATCGCTAGTGATGATCATGTAGTCGACATATAGAAGAAGTGGAGTCCGACCACAAGATGGAAGGTGGACAACAAGCGCGGAATCATGAGCACTCGCCGAAAGATCGTTTCTGCAAGGGCTTGAGCTTATGTTAAAAATAGTCACGTAAATCTTAGCGATGAAACCTTGTGGTAGACCACATGACTGTTGTAAGACCTTTTCTTTCTATCTAATGCATATACATGCAATGGTTTGCATGTTCTCAAAAAGAATAAACCTTGTGGTAGAAAATGGAGCTATGCTTTAGAAATATTACCTTGAATGAATTAAAGGGTAATTGTTTCTGTATACGAAAATTACGGACTTTTTCATGGTCCACCAGATCAAAATATATATTCTTCCCAATCTGCTCCTTCAAATCTTCATCTCGAGCAACCTAAGGTTAATTTATTCCAAATAGAGAAATATTAGAAGGAGTGCACCAGTAGAGCTAACTGGTATGACTGACACTAGCAATTAGCAAGACCTTTATGATGGTGTAGAGGTGAGCTTCAGCTTTTTCCTTTTTCTTGTGTTCTTTCTCTTCTTGTTCTTTCTTCAACCTTATCTGCAAAAGAACAATTGAACTGACTCACTATCTACAAAAGGAGTACACCATACTAACTAGAAAGAGAGGAGAATATAATGACTCACCCTCAAATGCTCAGCAATGTCCTTCTCATCAACATTACACATTATTTTCTCCTTGTCACTCTCACGAATATATACAAGCATGTAGGCATTTGAATACTTTGTGAACTTAAATGGGGTGTTATTGAAACCAGGGTTAACTTGAGGCAACTGTCCCCTCCAAAAGAAGACAAAAGAGAGACGAAGGTGTCATACACATAAAAGATGAGCGAAATCGCTAGAACCAACAGGTCATATACTGGATGAACTGTTGATAAAAAAAACCTTACCTCTTCCTCGCCCCCGTACTGCTCTTCAAGCGCTTTTTTAGTATCTTCTTTTGTTACTCGCTCGTCATCAAATTTATACCTGAAAAAAAAAATTAACACGCAACATTTGCTGAACTGCTTTCAGGTGTACAGCAATCAGAGAGGAAACATTATGGTATGCAAAGGAACACAAAGTAGTTTGGTATCACAGCTCGTTGAACACGTTACGGTGCAAGCAGGCTATTTAGCAGACTGCAAGCAAGTAAATCTGTCAGAAGCCATCCTTCAGTTGCACTAAATACAAGATGCCGATGCAGCCAAAATACGAAATGTGAGCAGAAGCTAATTTGAATACTCAGCCAAAGGAAGTGTGCACAGAAGCTAATTCGAACACTGTATACCCATCTCAAACCCATGGAGAAGAAAGAAATGACGAGTAGGATCAGGGAGCTGCCAAGTGGGTCCTATTCATCAGTGATAAGGGTGGTTAGACCATACTATTAAACTGAGTGTCATGTACTGAAGTTGTTCCTGGAGCAAATGAAATGGACTGAATTTCTCCTGTGTCTATCCTTTCTTTTTCTTCCTCGAGTTGGTGAAATTGGTCAAGAGGGGGAGAGCAGTAGCACATTAACTCATTTGGCTCATGTGACACAAGCCTCGACCTACACTGGTGATGTGCAGGTTGGTGCACCGACTCAAATTGGTAGCACGCCTGCCAGTGTGCCGAGGTGGACAGCAGAGCAAGAGGAGCAGCTCAGGGCAACTAGATCAACCACTGACAGAACAACAGGATAGTACTGATGTAATTTTCATCTCCTCTGATGGGGATCAGGCTGAAGGGTCAGGAGCTACAGAAGGGTCAACTGATGGGCAAATTGCTTTGAGGAGAACAACTCGAGCAACAGCAGAGATACCAGAGAAAAGGTATGGGTTCGATGTCAATGCTGTTGGAAACTATATTTCTATGAAGCATTATCTCCAGCCTATAACGCATTTGTTGCTTCTCTTCAGTCTGTCAATTCCTGTGAGTAGAATGTTGAATCTTAAGTAATGTTCTCTAGAGTGTTCTAGCTATAAGTAGAAGGTCAGATGTGAAGGCTTCCCAAAGCCCAATAAAAAGAGAGGTCTTCACCTCTAGTTTGTAACCAGGCTATGTACCCCACTACCTATAATAGAACTTGGTGTTCTTATCTAAAATCTTGGACTAGATCTTGTGCTCTAGGAGTTTTGGATTGAACTCCTGCTACAACAGTGGCCTATTTCCGCCTCTAGAGCGATATCTAGTGCACCTTGTTGAAGTAGTTCCTTCCACACTTGTGATGTACACTTTGTAGCAGCAAGGTGGAGTTGCTCCTCCACAACCTTGTGCTGCTTCACACTATTTGGTGATGCATAACAGCAGGAACAAAAATAAACAGTACCCAAAATAGTCTTTTCCTAAGGTATACAAGTACTGAGATGCAAGGACAGATAACTCCAAAGATAAAACGCACCACTGGTCTGAGAGTGTAGGTCGTATGAAAGCGTAGTAGTGACCACCATGTACTCCTCCACTATGAACAAGAACACTGAATAAAAGCATGTGACCAACATTAGCACCAACAAAATACAGATCACATCTATCTGAGACTTATTGCAGTAACATTTAAACTCGTATGGAACTGTGACTACAAAAATAAACTACAAAAGTAACAGGTAAATTTCCAAAGTACCATTTCAGACTGTTCTGCACAAAATAGTGATGTGTTTATTGGAATTAATAGTTTCTACATACATCAAAGATTATTGTTCATGGATGTTCTCTTTAGTATAATAAATCATTCAAAGAAATGACTGAACAACACAACGTGTACCAAAATGTCAGACAAAACCTATTACCTGTGAAGAGTGTAAAGGTTCCTAATACTTCTATCTGCATCTGGAGTAAGATATTTTCCATCATCCTTATCAAGATCGAGTTGTAGCGGGAACTCATAACGGTCATTAATCTACAGAAGTAGGTGTTACTTTTATTAGCAATTCATAAGCATCCTTCCAAACATTTCTACAAACAGAAATGGGCAAACAATATGATGTTAATTACTTGGGCAACCAAAACACAAACAGAAACCAAATGAACAAAAACAAAAAATGTTAATCAGAGAGAACTCCTAATCAAAAGTTACAAAGAGAACAAAATGGGTAAGTAACTTGTCGCCAATTTCATACAGAATGAAAGATAGGATGGCATGGATCTCACATTAAATGGTTTCAAATATGATTAACTCTCTGGGCTGTGCTCAAGGGTGTGTTTGGTTTGAGAACGAAGTGGAATGGAATGTCATGGTTCCATTCCACCGGAATGGGTTGGTTCCATTCCTGAGTTTGTTTGGGGATAAAATGTGGAATGGAATGGTTATATTTCAACGTTTGGTTGGAGAGTTGGAATGGAATGGATTTTGAGATTACCTCTCACATGCATATGAATATGAGCAATTAGAACCTTTTTTATGTTTAACAACAAATTATATAAAATACATTTCAATTTCACAATGATTTATCATCCACATATAATCTGATGTCTATGTAAAATTTATCACCACAACAACTATTCTAAGAGTAGACAAGAAATCATAATTAAGCACAAAATCTAGATCACACAAGTACTAATGACAGCAAAAATTAAAAAAAAATAGCGTTCCTTTTCCTGCCAGGCAGAGTGCTTCTTCCAACCTTACGTACGTTCTCCTCTCCCTCTCTCCGTTTTGAATTTTTTTTCCCTCCTGTCGCTGGTTTTTTTTTCACCAATTTTCCTTGAAAACCGTCTTAATTGTCCCACCTTTATTGACTTGCCAAATAAAAATTATGTTTTCTTTGGTAAGCCAATAAGTTCTTACCAAATAAGTGATTTTTATTTAGGTAGGTAAATCATGGGCAGGATTTTATAAACATTTATTTACACAATCACATTTATATGGGCAGGTAAATCACGGCTAAGGTACTAGAATATTTATATCCCCTTGCAACGCACGGGCAATTATCTAGTGACAGCAAAAAAAATCATCAATCTCAACATAGAGCACACAGATCTAGCATTAATCAAGCAATGCCAAAAAAAAGGGAGCCCGGTGCACATAGCTCCCGCTTGCGCAGGGTCCGGGGAAGGGTCGGACCACTTTGGTCTGTCACTAGATAATTGTCCGTGCATTGCAAGGGCAATGCCAAGCTAGAAAAAAACAATCAGTTCACTCGATCCAGCTTTGCTGCTTGCCGCTGTTGATGCTTGCCACCGCCGCTGCTTGCTCTCTGCTACTTGCGCTGCTTGCAACCCCAGCCGCTCCCTGCCCAATGCTGCTGCTGCCCAGGTGTGGCCACCACCGGCCGGCTGGCTACTGCCCCTTTCGCCGCCGCCGGAAGACCGATAGGGAGACGAGCCGACCGCCACGCGATCTGATGATGCTGCTGCTTGGCGCCGTTGCCTGCCGCCATCCAAAGGACACAGGCGGACGCCTATTTCCTGCTCGCCGTCTCGTCGTACCGCCACAGCAGCTCGGATGAGCCATTCCTGGCTGTCGCCGCCCCGCCCCTGGTGAAGGAGAGACAGGTCTGCGCCATCCCGTTCACCGCCGTTGGAGGAGCTGACTTCAGGAGGAGGGGCTGCTGCTAGGTGCTAGCCCGCCACCAGTCCTCTACCCGTCCCCGCCGCCACCTATGCTCCGTGGTGCGGCGCCGCTAAAGAAATGCGAGAGAGAGACAGAGAGGCGCAGTCGAGAGAGATAGGCTAGACAAGGGCGAGAGCGACACTAATCCACCAAGAACCATGTCATTCCGCCGATTTGGAGGAACCACCGCATTCCGCATCTGAGGGGTGTATTCCCTTTTGAGGAATCGGTGTTCTCTTGCCCAACCAAACGCGGGAATAGGTGCCAAGAATGGAACCGACCAGTTACTCCACTTGATGCCACCAACCAAACACACCCCAAGATAACAATTACATATTTGGATCCCCTTATATCATGTATCTTTTGACATTTGTGTTAAAATGACCCCATTGGCATGAGAAAAAGAATGTACAGCAAAACAAGTACTCGTTTGAATATCTAGAAAGTAAGCATGGAACTGCAAGCTGGATGTATTAGTGTGTTACGGCATGTAGGCCATGCTAGGATTCTACTACCAATTAGTGAATCCGGTTTCTACAGTCGTCCCAATTAGAAATGGCTGATACACAAGACAAGAGGATGAGGTGTGAACTGTAATGACTACTTTCAGCCAGAAAGATATCCAAGTATCCCTGAAATGCTTATTGAAGCAGCATGGTACTAGGCTACCAGCGTCAACCTAAGTAAACCATCAGAATCATCTTTGTACCAAAATTCTATAAAACAAACACCGGCTGTAACGGTGTGTTTAACACTTGCCTACTTTCCTGAGAAACCACCTGATTCTGCCAGAAAAAGAAGTGCTCATACGATGATTCTAGCAAAGCTGGCACATTAAGCTTATTTTAATGCAATTACAAAATAAATCAGTCGTATTCATGCACAAATAGGTTTAGTAGCCCCAAAAGTGCAACAGGTGTATCAACACGACATTCTATGTTTCATCAATCTAATACACAAAGATCCTTCATATCATATCCAAATGCACACCATGATGTTATGATAACCATTATTTTGTACAGAATCTACCTCAAAAAGGTCAATCCTACAAAAGATGTCAATTAAAGGTAAAAGGGTAACCACAGTACCAACCTTAACCATTGTGTCTCGCATGTAATCATATTCGAAACGCTTCAGTTGAAGTTGCAAAACAGGAGGGAAATCAAGAAAGAGTACGCCCTTTCTTGCATCCTGCAAAAAAGATTGACTACAATTCAGGTGCCAAGGAAACAAAAACAGAAAATCAGAGAAATATAACCATTACACCAATTTCCTTCATTAAACAGAAAAGAACGGTTCCATCAATGCAGCTTTCCTGAATCTCTGAGTAGTAGAGAATTAAGGGTATATTTGGTTCTATCCAATGCTTGCCCTACCAAATATTTGGCCAGCCAAGTTTTTGGGGGACCTTTTGTTTGCCCATATGTTGACCAGCGTTAGCAAGAAAAATGAACTAGCCATGACAAAAATATTCGTAGGGTAAGTTTTGGGCCACCATCCAAGCATACCCTAACTGTTGTGGCATCTTAGAGTCCAGTTGTTTATCAAGCTTAGTCTAGAAGTATCCAGGGTGTGTGTGTGTGTGTGTGTGTGTCCTGGTAGAAAAATCTGTTTGTGGGAAGAGTCCAGTTATCTCCTAGAATAACCCAGCCTAGTCTAGAAGTATCCAGGGTGTATATGTCCTAGTAGAAGAGTCTGTTTGTGGGTAGAGTCCAGTTGTCTCTTAGATGGACCCAGCCTAGTCTAGAAGTATCCAGGGTGTGTTGAAGTACCTAAAGGGTCAATATAAGGATGTTTCCACCTTGTAAGGAGGCAAGCAATGAAATATCTAGTACCTGCCTAAGCTTCTCTTCTACCCCTCTAGTTCTCCAATCTTTCCCCACTACCCTTCTACTGTACCACGGCGCCTACACGGTGACGGCCCACGCGTCCTCCGAGTATCCCACTCTACAACCTCCGTAGACAACGTCGGCTACAGCAGTAACACCTCTTTTATCCAAAATTACTATCAAGTAAACCATTTCTGTGTATTGACTAATGCAAGCAAAAAAAAGGGCAGCCTGGTGCACGTAGCTCCCACTTGCGCAGGGTCCAGGGAAGGGTCCGACCACTTTGGTCTTTTGTACGCAGCCTTTCCCTACATTTCTGAAAGAGGTTGTTTCCAGGACTCAAACCCGTGACCTCATGATCACAAGGCAACATTAGAAACATTAGAAAGTAACCATTAATAGAGCAAGCAAAGGTACCCTGCCATTCATATGTACAATGTACCACACCAACAAATATTCCAAAATATTTAACAACAAAGATAATGTAACTTAAGATTCAGGTTCAAAGCCATGATTAGAACATGATTTGTAGGAACCTGTAAGCCATGTTGTTCAGCCTGGTATTTGTTATCACCCTCTAGACGCTCCACTTCGACATATTTATCAAATGATGCATAAACATCACGACAACCTTTGACATCAAGTTGTAGATCTGCAAGGCCAGCATAAGTGACCATTAAATAATAGATGGATATAGCACATAAAATGCAAACACAATTCAAATTACAGGTCCTACCATAAAAGGACTCTTTTCTGTTAGATTTATAGTCAACATTAATGCACTCGATGTAATTAATGTGGTGGCCTTCAAATAGTTGTTCAATTGTTCCTTCCACAACAGTTCCCTGGGGAGAAAGCAAAGTTAATGACAAGTAATTGGCATAGAGGTAATTGTCAATATAACATCCACCTTCATTTTGTCTTCAAGTTTCTCGCATAGAACTCTGTTGAGCTCTTGCACATCATGCTGCATGAAAGAATCATAAGTGTCCCACCCAAAAGATTTAGTCAACTCTTTTGTAGCTACACTATTGTCGCTATACTGGAGCTTGTAAAAAAGGCTCTGCAGGGCTAAAGGAATACTCCCAGATGGCATGTCATTCTCAGTAGTTGGCATGTGATATACAGCCTAAGAAGAAAAATCAATAAATTGATTCAAAATTAGTTCAAAATTCAAACTCACAACAAAGCATGTGCGGTAGGACAAAGCAAGGTCTCGCACCTTCCGAAAGTAAGGTATATGATACAGGGTTTGCAGAAGAGAGTTCATATAACAGGTAGCACCCTGATTCTTGAGACCAACAAAACCTGTTTCCTTTTTCGAGTCATAAGTCCAATAGTCAACCATTTTGCGAACAGCAACCTCAGCTTCAACAACAACAGTATCATTCACGAGATAGCCCCTACTTGGGTCATACAGCTCACTCAGAGGCATAAAAGATGTGAAACCCCAGTCACTCTCACGTGCATTAAACTGATGTTGAGTATCTGCCAAACATGGGACCAACATACAGCCTTAACCAGAGAAATTTTGCAGAAATATTTAAAAACTCACAATATGACCGAAGCACCGCTACTACTGAACTTCATTAGCTACCACATAAAATAACAAGCCCAAAGAGTCTTTGAAAGCATGAGGGCACAATCGAGTGCATGACATGGAACAAAACTAAAACAATCATTATACCATTACTAAATGCATGATAAAAAAATAATTGAAGGTTCAGGCTTCAAGCAACAATAACTGACCAGAGAAGTACTAAAACAATATAAGTGGAAATATAAGGATTTTTTCCTCGTGATAGAACATAATCTAATGTGCATTATAAAAATTATCAACTACTCCCACAGATCCAAAATAAGTGTCGCAGCTTTGAACTAACCTTAGTTCAAAACTGCAACACTTATTATGGATCGGAGGGAGTAAGTTTCTCGAAAGAAAGAAAACGATCAACTGCGGATGTTTTGATTTGTGATTTACGGATAACCTAAAAGAAGTTTCATGAAATTAATTCCCAAACTGTTACCTGTATATATATAACGATTTCAGCGCCGCCAGTACCATAGAAATACAACGTCAAACTAGAGTCCACACAATAATTGAATTACTCTAACAATGTTGACCACTGACCAAGAACCCACAAAAAATAAATACACTAGGTCTATAAGTTGCCATAAGTGCAAAACAAAAAGAGATGTACAGCTGAGAAAGATCCAGCTCCCAGGTATAAAAGTTGAACGATCCTTAGACATTGAAGTAAAGACTAGACAAGGTTTATATCAAACTTTACAAGAAAGATGTCTGCTTTGCATGTGATCCATCAGTTATGAATATTGTATATCTTGATCTATAAGAATGTGCTCCATCTCACCAAAAGAAAGAAAAAAGGGGGTTGTGTGTAATCGAGCATCATTATTGCATGATAACCTAGGCATGTACCATGCACACCTTCAGTTGCACAGCCAAACGGATAACATGCAGCAGTACATGCACAGAATCTTAACTGATCAATGGGTTCATCCTGTTCCACGTCAGCTCAAGACTTCAAGGTTATATTCCCTTGAAACTTCCATGACGGATGGCATTGTTAAAAAAATATGATTACAGCATTAATCCAAGAAAAGCAATACCTTTGCGTGCTGTATACTTATGATGGATCTGGTTTACAATGGCTAGGCTGAACTGAGCATACCGGCTCCATCCGTAAGGGAGGTTCCCCGAGTCTGCAACATCCAAGTACATCGAGAGATGGTCCACATTATTTCCCTTGGGGAAAATTAGCACACGCCTACATCCAAAACAAGCACATCCATCAGTACCTTCAACGTCCAACAGCTCCCACATTAGACACATTTTCACGGCGAATCAAAATGGCAAGTTGTCCAAAACTCACCATTTAAATCCACCAACGACAAACACATCCGAGTAGTGCTTCTTCCCGCTGACCCTGGTGAAGTTCTCTATCGTCCAGGTGAACCGGGAAGTCTGCGGGTCCTCCGGTGGTTGGCTCTCCGCCGTATTCACAGGCTCTGTCTGCGCCACCACTAGCAGCGCCAACAAGAGCACCACCGAGACCAACACGCGTGCAAGGTCAGTAAAAGGTCGAAATGCAAACAACCGGCGATAACTCCACCGTGACAGACGGACAAGCACGCTGGGGGGTAAATCGCGAGGCTCTCAGTCTCACCTTCCATTGGCTGCGCGGCGTCTGCGGCGGAGAGCTCCTGGTGTGGCACCAGCATCTCTTCGTCCTCCTGCTGCTGCTGAGAGGGGCACGGAGGGGCAGGGTTCAGATCCGGGAGGTGCGCGTAAACCCATGGAGAAAGAGGAGACCCCCGATCGGAACGGAGCAGTGGGGCGAGACGAGCCGGGGAGATCAGGCGAGTGAGGAGATAGGGCACGTACCTCGAGAGGGGAAGGGGTCATCATAGTCATGGAGCCGTCGTCGCTGGCGGCGGTGGCCGGTGATGGGGTAGCGATCTGGGAGGCGGCTGCCGCGCGCGACCAGGCAGCGGCGCGGGCGGCGGGCGGCGTGAGGCGGCGGACGGGGAGGAGCTTGGGGTAATGGTCGAGGGGATTTCCCGGGTCCAGCAGGTCACAGCAAGAGGGGATGACAAATTCTAAATTTTCACGTCATGCTCTCTTGGGCTGTCGGCGAGGCGAAGCTCCATTGGTAAGCCGAACGTTTGGATCTGACCAGAGGGCGTGTCGTCGCGCCCGGAGCACATCGCGTGCTAGACCGAGGATAACGTATTATTTTTACTAAATGACCCCTGAAGGGTCTTATTTCGCCCACTGACCCCCGAAAACTTATTTCGTCGCCTGACCTCCTATTCGTGCCGGGCAGATTGACGCCTCACATGCACGTGGCCGCGCCGCCTGTAGGAGATATGCCCTAGAGGCAATAATAAATGTTATTATTTATCCCCATGTTCATAATTAAGTTTATATTCCGTGCTATAACTGTTATGGTTCTCGAGTCTACAATAACCACGAGGCTCGGAGAAAGACTCATATGCACGTGTGGAATAATAAGCGGTAAAATGTATTCCTAGTCTGGCCTCTAAGAATAGCTCAAGTGTTGCATGATGGTTCTGTTTTCCTGATCATGGGCATGACTATGCCGGCAACTTTGAGGGCACAATGTTAGGAGAACACTTGTGTTGAATCGACCCGAATTGATGTTATGCTATGAGATACATTCGTCACAAGTTAATGGTTAATAACACAGAGAAAGTTAATGTTTGCATAATTCCTTAGACCATGAGAGTATCAAGTTTCTTCATGCTTGCTTCATGAACTTTGGGGTTTGTTAAACGTCATTCGTAAATGGGTGACTATTACGGCGGCTTACGGGTTCATGGAAAAGTGTGTCAAGGGACTTGATAGCTCAAGATTGGGATTTGCTCCTCCGACAATGGAGAGATATCTCTGGGCCCTCTCGGTGTTACGGTATCCATCATCGTCTGGCCAGACACAAGTGTGATTTGATCACAGGGATGCCGGGACACGGAAACGAGAAAAGAGAACAAAACCGGTAACGAGGTAACTGGCATTGTGGACAAGTGTTGATCCACGGGGATGACAATAAATCTCACCTCGGATATTTGTAACATATCGCGAAGAAACAGGAATAGCACACGGCAACTGGAGGTTCACTCGAATATTCATTCGTGTGGGTATAGGGGTCAATATGGGTGTCCACGGCTCCGATGTTGATCATTGATCGGAAAGAGTTCCGGTCATGTCTATACTTCACCGAACCTATAGGGTCACACGCTTAAGGGTCGTCTATCTGCTGAATACTAGACAGGGAGTCTGAGAGAAAATCACCGGAAAAGTTTCGGACGCAACGAAAACGTTCCGGAGAGGACACCGGAATAGTTCCGGTAAAATTGAAAAGTTGTTTCGGGGTATATCATTAAGTCCAATTGGTTTCGCCACACGCCTGGAAATTCTTGGAGGGTGCCAGAATTGTTCTGGTAACTTCTGGGATTTTTCCGATACAAAAACCGGAAATGTTCCGGAGCTGCCGGAACCGCTTTGTTTGCTTTTCGCGGATGAAAATCACTAATCCGGAATTATTTCGGAACGCATCCAAAATCATTTTGGTGGGTACTGGAATTATTCTAAGACCCACAGAAATATTTTCGGATTTAACGGTCGCGGAAAAATGTTTCCGTGAATAGTGAAAGTGTTTTTTGGTTACTTTATGGAAAGCCACCTTTTAGGGCTTTTACCAAAAGGCTTCTAGAAGGCTTGGGGGCTAAGAAACCCCCCTTGGGGGCCCCCAAGAGGGTTGGCCGGCCACATGAGGCGCTCCTCCATGGGGCCCCACTTGCTCCATTACTTCCCCTTTATGCCCTTGTGGAAGTCTTCTTTCATGGGCATTTTGGGTTTTTGGAAATGGCACCCTACCCCTTGGGATTTCCTATAAAAGGAGGTGGAGAGGAGCTCTCCACACTCATCCCTTGCTCTCATACACATGCCATGACATTTCTGGCTTCTTTCTCCCTCCCAGCGAAATAGTTTCGTAGAGCCGAAAGGCTGTCTGGGTTCCAGTGGGAACTAGTTCTGGACGGCGAAGCCCTGCCGGATAGATGACACCGTATGTGTGCAACTCTGTAGAGAGATCGTAGTTTCGGTCTTAGTTCGAGAGTGCCTCCCGAAGGGCTGTCCGAGTGACCGTACGAGTTTCGAGGGTCCTCCCAAAGGGCTGTTCGAGTGACCGTCCGAGTTTCAAAGGTCCTCCCGGAGGGCTGTCCGCGACACCGTCCGAGGGACTGTCCGACCGCCTCCCGGAGGGCTGTCCGACGGGCAGACAAGGGAGAACATCCTCGCGGTTGGGAGGTTGTAAATCCTAGCTGCGGGGATCTGCACCGCCGATCGTCATCGACTCTACTTCCGCTGCGCTATGAGTCGGTAACGAAAAGATCAAACCTTGTATGCAGTCTCCATAGTGGTCCTGGGCTGGTAAGTAGGTCGGAAATTTTTTGTTTTCTGCTGCGTTCCCCTACAGTGGCATCATGAGCCGTGCTATGCGTAGATGCAGGTTACGATCTAGAATACATAGAGATGTACGGGTGTTGCACAATATAATTTATAGTAGATGAGTTCTATTACTGAAAATTATTTGTGTGGGTAGCAGATGAAATCTGTTACCCAATGTTCTTGTTGCTTCCCTGGAATTTGCATATTTCTGATCTTGATAACAGCATGGTGAATTTTCAAAGTTCTGGCAATCCGCGATCCTGATTGATCAACGAAGTGCTAACAGTTCGTTGAATTCCACCATAGTTAAAAAGAAAGATGAAATTTAGCAGACGAAAGGGCAATGCAGATATGATCTGCACGGGGGTCATGCGTATGACGAAGTTCAGTATGGGGCTCGAGATTTTATTATCTCGTGTTTCATACACCCCGTAAAGTTAATCTAGCAACTTGAATAATCATACTTGATGATGGACGTTGGTAGCTTTGGTTTGCTTCGAAACCTTAGAAGCCACGTAAAATGAAATTTTGTATGAACCGATTAGAGGCGTCTAACTTGGTTTTGCAGGATGTGCATGTGATGTGGTATAGCAGTTCTCATATTAATTCGATTATGTATGAGATGACTATACAATGTAAATTAACATGACCTGCGTGTCATGATTCGGCATGATGGCTGGAGCCATATGATTGTCACTTTAATGACCTGCGTGTCAACCTTAAGTAATGCACTTATTTTATTAGCTATAGAGATAGCAATATTATCTGGTGCATCGACAAGGTGGTGGCAAACTTCGCGAATGTGAACACCGACGCGAATGCCGAAGACGAAGAAATACAAGAGTTCTCCGTCAGAAAGGGCTATACCATATCATGCTATTATGAATTGCCTGAGATGTTTATCCCTTTGATGCACCCTTCTTAATTGCGCAGTAGTCGCCTTTTATTAGGGTGATCTCTCACAAAAATATCAAGTAGTTAGTGTTCTCCCAAGTGTAGCACCGTCACGGCACCTATCTCTTCGGGGTATCACATGGATACATGGGTACGAACGATTAGAGAAGTGTGAGGCGGGTGAGTTGAGACCTCGCAGCGAGATCACTTGGTTGTCTTGACGTTCAGGCATGAAAGTCATGAGCTCGGAACACGCGCATCGAAAGATGAACAAGAGTCACATAGAGATGTGATTGGCAAGTTGGCCTACCGATTGCAATTCTCGTCACTTGAGATGGATACATCCTTGGCGTTGAATTGTAATATGGGTCTTGTATCACTCACAATCAATTATGAGAGATATTGATTTGAGTGGGAGCGCACTTTAGAATTAACTTGTTTAATTCTCAGTGCAATTAATTATGAACTTTGTCTAAGTGAAAATTTGCATAATAGTTGTAGAATAATGGCTCGCGTTTCCACCTTCCCTGTTAAAATTGAATAAGCTGTTAAATATCTGGTTAAAACTTTACGATTGGTAACGTAATGTGAGGATTGTCCTCAAAAGTGCCGAGAAGGACTTTGTCCTATCGCATGCTTTTGGTATTCTCCCGCTAATGCTATGGATAATGTGACTCTCGTCCTTCGATCCAAAAGCTAGAATTCCGTTACGGTCAAGTACAATATGTTTGCTTCCATGAGACCTGAACTTCAAAAGTTTGGGATAGCTATGTGATATTCATGGAACTGAAAATCATTTTCAGACACAAACAAAGGCTAAAAGATATGGGATATCCAAAGCAATGTTTGTTTTGCAAACTATTAGTAAAAGTGTTTACTATGCATTTGACTAATAACAGAGGGATCCAGTAGAACGCCAGTCATATGATGATGGTGAATAAAACAAACAACTTAAAGAGAAAGGAAATGTCCAAAGGGTGTTAGTGTGACTTACACACCTAGGAAGTCCGGGGCTAACGCCACTCTTCAAGTTGGTGCTTCTTCTGAGAGTAGGAGAATTATTGGAAGTTAAACTATTAAGAAGTATAAAGGCAAAAAGAAAAGAAGACTGGAATATCCAGCTCATGTATGAAAGTCATACAAGCTATTGATGTATGGAAGGCTGGTCAAAAGAAATAGTTCTTGAGAATTGTGATTAAATTGTTAGTCCGTAATTCTTGGGTATTGTGAGTTGATCACAAAGATACCCGCTCGATTGCATTCTGCTGCGACTCGATGCAAGAACTACTACGGCCTTAAAGACTTGCCGGAGTGAGGTTTAGATATGCGCTGAGAACATAGTAAAAGTTGCTATACTCGGTACATTACCTATGTATTTATTTTCATAATTCATTTTAGAGTTTTTATACACTCTAGCCCATTGCATAAAGTATCTTGCAAGAAGGTTGTTCGTAAGAGAACTTTTGATGTTCGGTGTTATGAATAACATAAGGGTCATGCTTCCATGATGGATGGGATGTATGTTATGAATATTGATAATAATATATTACCTCTGTATTTACTTTCATAATTCATTTCAGAGTTTTATACACTCTAGCCCATTTGCATAATGTTTGTTGCAAGAGTGTTGCTCATAAAAGAACAATTGTTGTTCAGTATTATGAATAACATGAGGGCCATACTTCCATCATGGATGGGACGTATGTTATGAATATTGATGGTAATATGATACATCCATAACACTGACGCTAAATGTTGCAAGACTAAAAGAATACCACACATGTGTGGCACTGCATTTGGTCACATTGGAGAAACCCGCATGGAGAAATTCCATTATGATGGATTTTGAAGTCATTTGATTATGAATCATCTGACACTTGCAACTTTCCTCCAAAAAGTGAAGTGACTGAAATACCGTTCACAGGCCATAAGGAACGAGCAACGAACTTATTGGTGATCATACATTTTGATGTATGTAGTCCGATAAATGTTGTTGCTAGCAGTGGATTTTATCTATCTTCAGAAATGACACAAGTAGATATATGGATATTTACTTGATGAGACGTAAGTCTGGATCTTTTGAAATCATTCGAAAGGTTTTCAACATGAAGTAGAAATTATTGTAACAAGAAAGATTATGTTTCTGCAAACTAGACTGCAGAAAGGAATATTTGAGTTACAAGTTTAGCGAATGTCTGATGAGTTGTGAAAAGAGTTTCATAACTTACACCTCCCGGAACACCACTGTGAGTGGAATGTCTGTGAAGATGTATTCAAACCATTTATATATGACATGGTAAGATCAAAGATGACATAAATCAATTTGCCATTATCCCTTTTAAAGCAATGCTTTAGAGACTGCGGCTTTTACACTGAAAAGAGCGCCATCAGGTCTGTTGAAATGACACCATGGTATGGTACGCCCAACCATGCTTTGTCCTTTCTTAACATTTGGAATATGGGGCTTGTGTAAAATATTTACAAACCTATTCCAAATCAAACAAGTGCTACTTTGTAGGTTATCCCAAGTTATTGGGTATTCCCCCACCACTGTACCGAGGCAAAAGGTTTTGCCACAAAGAACGGTATGTTTTTGAAGAAAATGGTTCTTGCAAAAAGGTGAGTGGGAGGACAGTGCGACTCGACGAGATAACAGTATCTTCGTCATCAGATCAAAGGAAAGAAACCTTGAAAGTAATTCCAGAGTTTCCTACTGCGACTGATACGGAAGCCTCTACATGAGATGTATGGACTTCGGTCGAACTTGCAACTGAACCACGTAGGCAAAACTCGTGCAAACCTCTCAGGTGCGCAAGCGAGATATTGTTGTTAGACAACAGTATACCTACGATACACAAGGAAGCGTTGATGGGCCCTGACTCCGGAATTGGCTAAATGCCAATATAATCCGAGATAGTTTCCATAAATGATTCAAGATTATATCTTGATAAACCCTTCGGAAGACTTAGAGTCTAACGAACATTAATGGAACTATAAACTGATGTGGATAAAATGTTTTATCCATAAAGCTCGACTTGTTGCAATAACAAGTTCAAGGAGTTGACTACGATGAGGTTGTCTCACCATAGCGATGCTTAAAGTCAGATCGGGTTAAACTAGCAATTAAATACATATTTCAATCTTGAGATATGATACATGGATGACAAAAGGATTTCCATGTGATGGAAATGCAACCTAGGACTTGCATGTGATATAGTCCAAGGTATTTTGTCAATCCAGAGGATGCTAGTAAGTATGCAAACTTCAGAGTTCCAGCAATGGACGGAAGAGAGCAAAATGGAGTTGGAATCTTCGTTTTTGATGAAATAGTCAAAAGAGTTTGATTTCATCAATGGACAACGAAGATGCTTGTGGTTACAAGAAAGTAAGTGGGAGCATAATAATATTTCTAAAAACCTTGTGTGCTTGACACATTGTTGATTGGAAATTTCTTGACACGAATTAGGACTTCATTGAAAATAGTTTTTCGAAGAAGTGCTTAGGCTAAATAGCCTTGATATTAGGCATATTCATCTGTGAGATAGAATTGCCTAATAGGGCTAAGCAAAAATACATATTGACAAGATGCTAAAACAGTTTAGCATTAAAACGCCAAGGAGTGATTCTTGCCGAAGTCACATGGAAAGAGTTTTTGCAAGACTCGGTGTCTCAAAACACTGATGAGCAAAATACATGATGGAGATTCTACACACTTTTTGTGTTTGGATTAATCATGTATTCCATGGTATGTAAGACAACCAGATATGTCCAGTACTCCCAAGCCGTTGCGAGTATAGATACCAAAGTGATCAAAGTACTGATCATGGGACAACAGTGAAAAATGTCATTGAGTACTAAAGTAGCACTGATGACATGTTTTCTCGCAAGCAGAGATTATGAAGTGCTCATTGTAAGTAATTGCATCGATACAGTCTTCATCAATACTTCATGCGATTTTTGATTTAAGTTAAGGGTTTTTGTGTAATACACGATATGGTGGCACGGTGTTTGGAAATCGTTCCAAACAGGTTACTGTGGCGAATTCTATAACTAAGGCTAAGTATGTTGCCGCTTTCAAAGCGACATAGAAGATGTTGAATCGTACAATTCGTTCATGAACTTAGTATGATTCCAAAATGGCTTTGGTCAATGGAACACTATTGAAGATAGTTGCTCCATAGCTCAGTCTGAGGAATCAAGGTTTGACCAGTGATTCACATATATACGAAGCCAAGTCCACGCAAAATATGAATTTTGTGAAAGCGTGAAAATGCGAGGACATGCAAAGATACACACGGAACTAAAGTTGTCAGATCCGTTGGACATCAGGCTATACCACATGCGAAGCATTTTTACACCGGTATGCCATAGGTGTAATGTGCATTAGCATTGACTAGATTATTGACTCTAGTGCAAGTGGGAGTCTGTAGGAGATATGCCCTAGAGGCAATAATAAATGTTATTATTTATCCCCATGTTCATAATTAAGTTTATATTTCGTGCTATAACTGCTATGGTTCTCGAGTCTACAATAACCACGAGGCTCGGAGGAAGACTCATATGCACGTGTGGAATAATAAACGGTAAAATGTATTCCTAGTCTGGCTTCTAAGACTAGCTCAAGTGTTGCATGATGGTTCTGTTTTCCTGATCATGGGCATGACTATGCCGGCAACTTTGAGGGCACAATGTTAGGAGAACACTTGTGTTGAATCGACCCGAATTGATGTTATGCTATGAGATACATTCGTCACAAGTTAATGGTTAATAACACAGAGAAAGTTAATGTTTGCATAATTCCTTAGACCATGAGAGTATCGAGTTTCTTCATGCTTGCTTCACGAACTTTGGGGTTTGTTAAACGTCATCCGTAAATGGGTGGCTATTACGGCGGCTTACGGGTTCATGGAAAAGTGTGTCAAGGGACTTGATAGCTCAAGATTGGGATTTGCTCCTCCGACGATGGAGAGATATCTCTGGGCCCTCTCGGTGTTACGGTATCCATCATCGTTTGGCTAGACACAAGTGTGATTTGATCACAGGGATGCCGGAACACGGAAACGAGAAAAGAGAACAAAACCGGTAACGAGGTAACTGGCATTGTGGACAAGTGTTGATCCACGGGAATGCCAATAAATCTCACCTCGGGTATTTGTAACATATTGCGAAGCAACAGGAATAGCACACAACAACTGGAGGTTCACTCGAATATTCATTCGTGTGGGTATAGGGGTCAATATGGGTGTCCACGGCTCCGATGATGATCATTGATCGGAAAGAGTTCCGGTCATGTCTATACTTCACCGAACCTATAGGGTCACACGCTTAAGGGTCATCTATCTGCTGAATACTAGACAGGGAGTCTGAGAGAAAATCACTGGAAAAGTTTCGGACGCAACGAAAACGTTCCGGAGAGGACACCGGAATAGTTCCAGTAAAACTGAAAAGTTGTTTCGGGGTATACCATTAAGTGAAATTGGTTTCGGCACACGCCTGGAAATTCTTGGAGGGTGCCAGAATTGTTCTGGTAACTTCTGGGATTTTTCCGAGACAAAAACCGAAAATGTTCCGGAGCTGCCGGAACCGCTTTGTTTGCTTTTCGAAGATGAAAATCACTAATCCGGAATTGTTTCAGAATGCATCCAAAATCATTTTGGTGGGTACTGGAATATTCTAAGACCCACAGAAATATTTTCGGATTTAACGGTCGCGGAAAAATGTTTCCGTGAATAGTGAAAGTGCTTTTTGGTTACTTTATGGAAAGCCACCTTTTAGGGCTTTTACCAAAAGGCTTCTAGAAGGCTTGGGGGCTAAGAAACCCCCCTTGGGAGGGCCCCCAAGAGGGTTGGCCGGCCACATGAGGGTCTCCTCCATGGGGCCCCACTTGCTCCATTACTTCCCCTTTATGCCCTTGTGGAAGTCTTCTTTCATGGGCATTTTGGGTTTTTGGAAATGGCACCCTACCCCTTGGGATTTCCTATAAAAGGAGGTGGAGAGGAGCTCTCCACACTCATCCCTTGCTCTCATACACATGCCATGACATTTCTGGCTTCTCTCTCCCTCCCAGCGAAATAGTTTCGTAGAGCCGAAAGGCTGTCTGGGTTCCGGTGGGAACTAGTTCTGGACGGCGAAGCCCTGCCGGATAGATGACACCGTATGTGTGCAACTTTGTAGAGAGATCATAGTTTCGGTCTTAGTTCGAGAGTGCTTCCCGAAGGGCTGTCCGAGTGACCGTCCGAGTTTCGAGGGTCCTCCCGAAGGGCTGTCCGAGTGACCGTCTGAGTTTCAAAGGTCCTCCCGGAGGGCTGTCCGCGACACCGTCCGAGGGACTGTCCGACCGCCTCCCGGAGGGCTGTCCGCGACACCGTCCGAGGGACTGTCCGACCGCCTCCCGGAGGGCTGTCCGACAGGCAGACAAGGGAGAACATCCTCGCGGTTGGGAGGTTGTAAATCCTAGCTGCGGGGATCTGCACCGCCGATCGTCATCGACTCTACTTCCGCTGCGCTACGAGTCGGTAACGAAAATACCAAACCTTGTATGCAGTCTCCATAGTGGTCCTGGGCTGGTGCGTAGGTCGGAACTTTTTTGTTTTCTGCTGCGTTCCCCTACACCGCCCGCGAAGGCCCCTTTGACCGACGCCGACGACCGGCCGCCAGCGTGGCAACCACCATACACGCCCACCCGGAAGGCGTGATTCAGCTGGATGAGCCAAGTTTCTACGCCAACCTTGTTCTCTTAGTAATCAGACCGTCTGATATATCCAAGTATCGATTGGTGTTGTAGCTACATCTGGCTAACATATCAGATAGTCTGATGTGCTCCCTGGACACGCTTATCTATTTGGCGTGATACGCTTGTAGATCATCCAGCATGTTATGTTGGCACGGCTGGGTGGTTGTGGGCCATAGCTGCACGTCGCCACGCCTACTTACTAGGCGTTTATCCTGAAATAAAAAAATTACCTTGCTAGGCGCTTAAAAAACCAGACGGTCTGGCTCTCCATTATTCTGTCACTGCTGTGTGGGTCCACAATCGCATTGGAAGCGTCCTATTTAGCCTCCGAACCCTTTCTTTGGTGAAACCATTTGCCATTTCTCCCTGCCGCCCCTCGTCCTCCTTTTCCCCGCCGCCACTCGTCCTCCTCTTCCCGGCCGCCGGCGCCGCCACCTGCATGCGCCTCCGCCGTGCAGGATTGGATCTCGATGGCCGATAAGCCGACTCCATCCCCAAAGCCAAGGAAGGATATTGTTGATCAGTACATGGAAGAACTGGTGTGGCAAGTTCGTGCCAAGATTGCCGAAAAGCGGGCTGTTGGTGGCACCCCCATGGAGGGAGGATCCAGCAATCCTTCTGCTCATGTAAGTAATCCCAACGCACCATATGTACCGTTGGGTGATTTCAAATCATTATGATCTATCTTTTGTGGGTGATTACATTTTTTGATTCTGCATCTAGCATTACTGATTAAATCCTAGGTTTGGGGGACAATCTGGATTCATGTTGTCGTTCAAATGTCTGGATCCGTACATATTTAATTTAGTATTAGGGTTTTCTAATGTGCAGAATCCATCCGAAACCAGTAGTTATAGGTGGTTTTTGATATATTCCAACATGCAGTTTGGTTCAGTTTTATAGATCTGCCAACGCAGTTGCTTGGCGTTTGAACATGCAGTCATGTGGTATTTGATTTATTTCCACACGCAGTTAGCACAATCATCAGTTCGTTTGGATTGCACAGATGGCTTATCCACGCTGATGTACATATCGTTCTCTGTCTAGATTGCTTATTCAGCAATTCTATGGCACATGCAATTCTGAATTGTATTAGTTCATTGGTCCTTAGATTGCTCATTCAGCAAACGGCAGCCGTGCTATGGCAAAGCTTGGCGTCGCTGCTGTCGACAAGGTCCCAGAGGATAATACTGTTCATGCCCTACGTGCATGCATTTTGGCGAAGCGGCAAGCGAGAATGGCACGTGCACTCGCACGCGAGCAAACACGAGCAGTTCGTTCGCTCGCTGGCCTACCTCCCAGAGAGGAGGATTTGGAGGATGCCGAGGATGCCTCCAACAGCTCCGGCAATGAGTAGATAATGCTGGACCCATATTGCGTTTTCGGCCGCTACCTCCGCAATGAACATGGAAAGGGGAAGAAGGGGAAGCAAAAGGGGAAGAAAGGGAAAGGGCGTCTCTTAATTTCCTATGATAGCCATGTCTTAGCTATTACTATCTTGCAGCATCTCAGTTGTCTGATTTATTGTCCCTATGCTACATTTGTGTTTATGTAGATGAATTATGTACGTTGTTTTAACATTTGCTTGAGATCGTTTTGTATAGTGGTTTATTGACTTACTAAATGCAATTCATGCACTGCAGTCAACCAGTGGACCGTCGTGCTTACCACCAGTTGTGGATGCTGAGCTGAGGCTTCTTGCTGTAAAAAAAAGTTGTATGTTATGTTGTATGATGTTGTTGTATGTCATTCAAGCCCCTACACTGAACTAACTGTCCGGTTGATTAATATCTGAACTTGCTAAATGCAGGAGGCAGTGCCAGCAGTTAGTACAGTTTCATCACCTGCACGTGTTTCTGTATCCTCTGGTGATAGAGCCCGTAAGGTATGTTCATCTTGGTTTTGCAAGGACAAGTTTGATTTACCAAAGAATATAAATTGTACCTTGTTGTTATTGACAGGGGAAGTCGTCGTCTCAACTCAAAAAGCTTTATGCTAGCATCGGGCACTCCCACGAAGAAAATAGGCCAAACTGTTTCGTGAGAATCATGCAGGACAACCGCTGCACATCCCGTTTGGTAATACCCGATGGTGCAGCCTCCCTTTTACATGCCACCAAGCTGAGTACGCCTAGGTTTATCAATCTGGAGACGATCACGGGCTGTTGTTGGCGTGTTGAGTTGAAGCAAGAAGATGGAATGCTGGTGTTGGCTATGTTGTGGTCTGTGTTTGCGAAGTTCCATAGACTCGAGCTTGGATGCGTGGCTGAATTTGGGGTTGTACACCCTGAGCTGATGAAGGTGATCGTCTACGATAAGATAGGAATTGAGATGACATACAAAGTGTGTGGCGATGTGAAGTTTTTTACGCCGGTTAAGTGAGGCCGCTTCCTCATGTTTACCTAGTCCGGTAGTTAATCTGTCATGCTTGTGAGAGGGTCTGGCTTGTTAATGCCAAGAACAAGAGGATGTAAGGTGTGTGTCTTTTGTGAACTGCTTGTGGTTGATGTAAGGTGTGTGTCTGCATAATTTAAGCTAAATCATGTGGTCATGCCTTGTAAAAATTCTTTTCCTAGTCATCTTATTACCGAAACTAATGTTGGAGTTTATAGTACTTGTTCATCCTGGTAGCCATGCCGTTTGTTCCTAATAACCTGGGCCGCGGGTCCTATGGGCCGGGCTGTTACAGCTTGGGTTGCATGTCCGAGTGTTATCTCTCGCCTCTTTATATTTCCATCCATTTCCTCTTGTGCCATGTCTTTGCAATACTATCGTCCAGCCAGTATCCTCTCTTCCGCATAGCTCGTGGCGGCTATGGCTGAGATGGGCAACAGTCCAAACCGATTAGCGCGTTGGCTGGTTGTCCGACAGAAGGAATTAGTGCGGGATGCCGGCAAGGTTGATTTCGATGTCCCCGCGAAGGCAGTTGTTGGAACATGCTCGATGGACCTGGGATCCAGGACCATCACCGCTCTGTAAGTATCATCAAAGTTTGTTTCCGATAATATGTAGATTAGCATATTAGCAGGCTCTATATAACGCATATCTGAACTTGGTTGTACTCTGATCTGGTTATTCCAACTTCTTTGAACACCACTGATGTCATTACCAATACCATCCAGGCAATGCAAGCAAGACCTGAAGGTCTGTTGGTACGAAATGCTTTGAGGTCGCAAGATAACAACTCCATCCATGAACGAGATTTTAGCACACAATCAAATTCCTTTTTCTAGCCACACCAAAAAGCGCCGCCACACGAGTGTACGTATTCTCTATTGGTCATTATCCATTACAAGTTATGTATGAGGTAGCACTACCATTGAGGATACGGTAAGATCATGGTATCACAACTTGTGCAGTGTAGGTAGTCGATGGTGATGTTCAGGCCGAGCAGGTCTCTCTTGATTGCACTGCTTGGCACAGCCGATCTGTCGGTACAAGCTGGACGTGAAGATGTACAGCTGAAGCAACTGCTTGGAGAAGGTGGTCAAACTCCATTATCTGATGATAATCCGCAGTCCTGATGCCGCCACTGAAACGCTGGAGTATGAATGTGCCACTCGTATGTTCGTATGTATGCAGAACTTATTTTTTCCCCAGTGTTAGTTTGTTATATTTATGCTGGTTCATGGCAGAACCTGTGAGATGTTTCATACGTTTTTCCTAGAAAGCGCTAGTTTCGAGGAAGAAATAATGCTGTGGCCCAAGCGCGTTTTCCCGATATGCGCCTAGTAGTTGGGCGTTTTAAGAGGTGCTTCGTAATATTGGACGGTCCGGGTCTCCATACGCCTGACTATGTGGGCCCGCCTGCCCGTCTCTCGTCGTCTGGTCCATGTCTTATTATTTATGCAGTTGCGCTCTCCACTCCTCCGAAACCCCTTCTCATCATCACTATCCTCTATCTTGCTGCCACTCGCACACCCACCTCCCTCCCGTCGGCAATGTCAGAAGAAGACTGGCGGCTGTCTGTCGAAAGTTTCTGGAATCGGCAATACGCACGGAGAGATAGATTGGAGGCGGCGAATGCTGCCAATCCACAGCGAGATGTTCAGTCCAGCAACAGCAATGTGCCCCTACTGTAAGTAATCCTCCCCGTCGTTGTTGCTATACGTGATTTGTAGGTTAGGGTTGTCAAATCTTGCCGTCCTTGCCTGTTATCAAATAGGTAGATGAATGATTTGCACGTTCGAATCTAGACTGAAGGATTTGCAAGTTTTTTTTTGCAGTTGTGCCTTTCAAAACCGCATGGAATTGGTTGTACTATATTTATTTTAGAAGTTAGGCTTAATCATCAGGATCTTGAGTTCTTGGCATTCCACTTTTCTAGTCTTGTATTTGGTTTTCCTAGTCCCCAACCACACAAAATCATGATTATGATTTTGTAATTGGGGTTTTCTAATATGTTTACTTCATCCCTTGGAAGGCACTGCCTAAAGATTTGATCGTAATCTATTCCGTCTTGCTATTGGCAGCATATGGCTTGTACTTTCATTAATCCCCTGTCGCTGTTCTTGCGGACTGCTAAATGAATGCAGGAGGTTCAAACGGCTATACCGAATGATGGGTTGCCAGCACCGCGTGTTTCAACGCAGGCGGAGACACCTGATCAGGGCTCCTTGCTTCCAGCAGAACGTGACAAGAATAGACAGAGAGATGTTTTGCCAAGTTCTACGAAGCAAGGAACAACCGTTGCGCCGCTCCTGTAAGTAACCCGCATCGTCTTGAGTACAGATGCAGTTTATTTGTCGCTGCAACCTACATTCATAGCAAAACTTGCTCATTGTAGGAGGCATCTAGCCATAGCCTTCCAGGTTCTCCTGTTGCTCCTGCTGCACTGGTTGAACGTTCTGCTTCAGCTCGTCCGGCTTCTCCAGTTGCCCCAGCCCGAGATCACAACAAGCTGCTAATGAAAATGTTTTCCGCCAAGACGATGGTCGTCAAGATTCCCGGGCCACCGGCAGGCTAGAGTCGGTACAGGGGCAGGGCCATCCTTTCAAAATTGGCCACATTCATGATGTTCATACTCCTAGACATTTTACGGTTCAGATAGATGTATTTGAGAATCTTCATATGTTCGTGCTGCCGAAAGGAGTGGAGAAATTCTTCAAGGGCATAGTGCCTCGTAGCATACAGGTGTGCACAAGCCCTCATTGCCACTGGAACATCCGTATGACCCGCTACGAAGACAAACTGGTCTTCGATGATGTGGAAGCTGGTTGGCAGAAGTTTGCAGATCACCATGATCTCAGGCACGGTGACATCCTCACCTTCACCGTGCTTGATGAGCACAAGCTGGATTTGAAGATCTACAACGCAACCGACTCCATGCAGAAGAAGATCAAGTGTCATGACCACCCACAGTTCGCCTGATCTCCTACATGATCAAGTGTACTGTTCTTAGTGACTAGATGATCTTTTGCGTTGACCACCTGCAGTGGAACTCTTTCCATTTAAGTGATCGTTAGAACTATGTTGGTCTGTTACCTTACCTTTTGGTTGTATCATGATGCTGTCCCTGAGCTTTATATTATCATCTTTGGTCACTAGTGCATTATGAAATTTCAGTAAACCTTAGACAATTTATAGGAAACTTTCACTGAACACGAACTCAAATTCTTTGTGTTGGGTGGACATTGTAGAGCCTTCATTTATTTCAGACGCTCAGCCATATACAAATGTTCAGGCGGTACCATTATTCGTTAGTTTTTTTAGGAGTCCATTCTTCGTTAGTTAGAAGGCATTAATCCGTAAGCGCTGGTACAGTTCAGACTCACTGATCGTTTACCCAACACAACCAGTTCTCTAGACACGCTTAGTTAGAAGGCGTTACAAAATTTCAGCGGGCAAGACAGTTCAGCAAGCAACCGTCTAATCAGTTGGCGTATCTGTCCAATCTTATTTACAACTTTGCCCAGCACACACGCTAACTCCCTAGGGGCTACGGACGCTTATAATAATTGCAAATCTTACAACACAGTGCACCGTGGTGTGCCCAGTCCCATCGGCAGCAGACAATGTTGACCGAGCGGGCTGCCTGTCACGCCTATCTTATTGGCGCTAGAAACAACGTTTCTGTAAGGCCGGATGCTCTGCCTTACTTTTCATCATTTACGATGCAGCATGCCGTGCCCAGTCCCATCGGCAGCAGACAGTGTTGAGCGAGCGGGCTGCATGTCACGCCTATCTCTGGCGCTACATACATCAGTCCAGTAAAGCCGGATGTTCTGGCTCACTTTCATCATGCACAGTGCAGCGGCGGCCATGCCACGCTTAACATATTGGCGCTACAAGCTACCGTTCTGTAACGTTGGATGTTCTGGGTGTGCTGCACGGCTTGTAATCACAATAGTTTGGCTGTCGGCTGCTACCATTTGAAGATTGGTCAGTTTTAGTTTGAGCAGAGGGCTACGTTCTGAAGTTTGGTCTGCTTATGCTTGCAACATGGTTATGAAGTTTGCTCTATTTTTGCTTCCAATGTGGTTGAGAAGATTGCGCTATTTTTGCATGTAATGTTGCTCTGGAGATTGTTCAGTTATAGTAGTTGACTGCTTTCTGAAGTTGAGTTTGCTCTGTTTTTGGCTGCTTTCTGAAGATGGTTCTGAAGTTTGCTTTGTTTTTGCTTCTAATGTGGTTGAGAAGACTGTGTTGTTTTCGCATGTAATGTTGCTCTGAAGATTGTTCGGTTAGAGTAATTGGCGGCTTTCTAAAGATGGTTTTGAAGTTTGCTCTGTTTTTGCTTCTAATGTGGTTGAGAAGACTGTGTTGTTTTCGCATGTAATGTTACTCTGAAGATTGTTCAGTTAGAGTAATGACGAGCCAAACCGGCCGACGCAAGGACCCTATAAGAATCGAGGCGAAGACTCTGCGATTTATGTCGCGCCAGGGGAATGGCCGATACAGGTCAGACGCACCTGAAAGAACATTGGATGTTCCAATAGGTCTGTTCTGCCTGATCATTAGGCGCATATACATTGGATGTCACGAGCGAAAGGGCCTCATTGAAGATACAAGTTATGATTAACAGTATATACAGGCGCTGGTTATGAATCACGAAAAGTAGATTACAGATTATGAATCACGAAAAGTAGATTACAGATTCTAAAGAACTAGTACTGAAATAAAGAAAAATACTGCTGACCGGGCTTTGGCAGGGGATCATAAGGCAAAATCACAGGATCCAGCCCAGTACATGAGAACATGCTCTTTTTGGCATATGAAACACAAGCGAGCAGCTCGAGCAGGTTTGGATGATATTCCTTACCTTGTTGCCCAACCTATGATCTGCCCATGACTGTCAATATCTAGCTCATATAATTCTTCAATACTGGCAGACGCGGAGATCTGCATAGCCAACCTGTGTTTGAGCTTCACTTCTTCCGCCTACAGCGACCGAAGGATCTCTTCCTTTTTGCCGACGGCAAGATCAATCTCTTGTTGTGCAATGTTGAGCAAAGTGGATGAGTCAGGATAGCACGAAAAATCCCTCTCAGCCCTGACAATGTCTTTGCAACACTCTATCCAGCCGTTGCTACTTGTGAGCTGCGTTGGGATTTTCCCCGAAGAGGAAGGGTGAAGCAATATAGTAGCGGACAAGTATTTCCCTCAATAGAGAACCAAGGTTATCGAACCAATAGGAGACCCACGCAAACACCCGTCAATAGTACCTGCACACACAAGAGCAAATACTTGCACCCAACACGGGCAAGAGGGTTGTCAATCCTCTTGTACTCGTTAATTGCAATATCAAATCTGATAGTGGTAGATAGATAAATTGCAAAATAAAATAAAAGTAAATAAATTGCAGCAAGGTATTTTTGGTTTTTGTAATATGATTAAAATAATCCCGGGGGGCATAGTTTTCACTAGAGGCATCTCTCTTATAAAAATAGCATACGGTGGGTAGACAAATTACTGTTGGGCAATTGATAGAAAAGCGCATAGTTATGACGTTATTCATGGCATGATCATGTATATAGGCATTACGTCCATGACAAGTACACCGAATCTTGCTTGCATCTACTATTATTACTCCACCAATCGACCGACTCCTGCCTGCATCTATGCTATTAAGTTCCTGACAAACAGAGTAGCGCTTTAAGCAAGATGACATAATGTAGATAGAATAAAACCAAGCAATATGTTTAAACCACGTCGTTTTACCCTATGTAGCAACAATACAAATACGTGCCTCACTACCCCTTCTGTCACTAGGCGAGGACAACGCAAGATTGAACCTACTACTATGCACCACTTCCATCGAAGACCTAATCGTCAACTTGGCCAAAGAAAACTCATAGATCGGAAAACATTACATAGCTATAACAATCATACATAATAAAGTTCAGAATATAACTCAATTACTTTCAGTGAATAATCTGACCATAAACCCACAATTCATCGGATCCCAACAAACACACCGCAAAAGAAGATTACATCGGATCGATCTCCGAAGAGAACATGATATTGAAGATCAAAGAGAGAGAGAAATCCATCTAGTTAATCACTATGGACCTATAGGTCTGTGGTGGACTACTCACACATCATCGGAAGGGCAACAAGGTTGATGTAGAAGCCCTCTGTGATCGATTCCCCCTCCGGCAGAGTACCGAAAAAGGCCTCTAGATGGGATGAGGAAGAACAGAAGCTTGCGGTGGCGGAAAATTGTTTCGGGTGGCTCTCTCTTGTTTTGGGGATTTTAGGGAATTTATAGAAGTGGAATTAGGTCATGGGGTTTACGAGGGGCCCACAAGCTCAGGTGGCGCCCCCCCCTGGGGGTGCGCGGGATGAGCTTGTGGCTCCCTCGAAAGTCTTCTGGCCTCCTCCCGAAGCTTCCTGGGTGTCTTCTGGTCCAGAAAAAATCACCGTATTGTAGCGTTTGGACTTCGTTTGGTATAGTTTTTCCCTGAAACAATAAAACAAGCAAAAACAAGAACTGGCACTGGGCACTAGGTTAATAGGTTAGTTCCCAAAAATGATATAAAATTGCATATAAAGTATGTAAGATTGATATAATAATAGCATGAAACAATCAAAAAAATTAGATACGTCGGAGACGTATCAGCATCCCCAAGCTTAATTCCTGCTTGTCCTCGAGTAGGTTAATGATAATACAAAATAATTTTTGATGTTGAATGCTACCTAGCATGTTTATCATGTAATCTTTTTACAGTATAAATATTGAGAAACAATGAATTAATTGATATCAACATAATAATATCCATGAATACAAGAACATAATCATTACTTTTTCAAAATATACGATGCTCAACGAATGTTATCCCTACTCATTGAATTATGTAAGCATGGCATGACTCTGCCTTCACCGCATAAATATAAATCATGAGCACCCCGGTGTCAAACCAAGCAATTGGATCATAATTTTTTACGCGCTTCAGCATTTTCAACTCCACTCAATACATGAGTGTGAGCCGTGGACATAGCACTACGAGTGGAATAGAATGCAGTGGTAGAGATTAATAAGGGAAGTAAAAAAGGAAGAAAGTCTCGCATCAACTCAGTGGATCCATAGGCAATGGAGAGGCCTATCAATCGATATCAATGCGAGGAGTAGGGATTGCCATGCAACAGATGCACTAGAGCTATAAGTGTATGAAAGCTCAACCGAAACTAAGTGGGTGTGCGTCCAAATTGCTTCATGAAGACCTCGGGCATTTGAGGAAGCCCGTCATCGGAATATACAAGCCAAGTTCTATAATGAAAAATTCCCACTAGTATATGAAAGTGACAACTCAGGAGACTCTCTATATGAAGAACATGGTGCTACTTTGAAGCACAAGTGTGGTAAAAGGATAGTAGCATTGCTCCTTCTCTCTTTTTTTCTCATTTTTTTAGAACAATCTCATGAACCTCATCCCCAAATTTTGGAGGACTCATCAATCTCCATCATTTTTTTCCTCACTGGGACAATGCTCTAATAATGATGATCATCACATTTTTATTTACTTACAACTCGATAAAATTGAAACAATATGACTCCATATGAATGCCTCTGGCAGTGTACCAGGATGTGCAATGATCTGGCGTAACATGTATTACAATGATGAACGGTGGCTTTGCCACAAATATCATGTCAGCTCTATATGATCATGCAAAGCAATATGATGATGAACACACATGTCATAGGACGAAACGGTGGAAGTTGCATGATAATATATCTCGGAATGGCTATGGAAATACCATGATAGGTAGGTATGGTGGTTGTTTGAGGAAGATATAAGGAGGCTTATGTGTGATAGAGCGTATCATATCATGGGGTTTGGATGCATGATGTCTACTATGCAACTTTTATTTTTGTAGACGTTGTTGGGCCTCCAAGTGCAGAGTTTTGTAGGACAGTAGCAAATTTCCCTCATGTAACATCCCCATGTAATAGCTACAGTGATCACCCTTTTGATAATGCCAAGTCAGCATGTTAAACAGTGCTTGATCATCATTGCATCATATCTCATTTCAAATTCCAATTCAAAATGAAATTCAAATTTAAAGTGAAAATAAAAGTTGTTCAGATTGGAAAACCAAAATGTTCATAATATTGCAAATAATCCAGAGACATTTATAAAAATATAATCCACATTAATTGAATTAGTGAAATGACCATAACATCCTAAAACAGAACCAAAACAGCCATATCTAATACCTTTTTATTTAATTAAAATTCTAATGAAAACATATGGGCTCCAAGCCAATTTCTGGTAGTAGACAATATTGCATTGTAATTGTTGGGCTAGGTCACCTATTTTACAAAAGTCAAATGGGGGCCACACATTTTGTAAAACATAAAAGAAAAAGGAAAATAGAAAGAAAAGAAAGAAAATAGAAAAGGCCGCGCTGCTGGGCTCTAGTCAAACCGCCAGCCCAGCCCATCTCCTCCTCCTTCCTACTGTTCCCCCTCGGTCCGACGCCGGCGAGCCGTCCCGCCGCGACCACCTCATCGACTGCGCTGCTACAGGCCTCCTGGGGATAAGAACGCCCCCTCAACAAACCCTAGCCGCCCCTGATCTTTTCCCTCTCGCCCGTGCGCTCTCTGTCTCTCTCTCCCGTAAGCTCGCTCCGTCGCCGCCGTCGATCCCGCGGCTGCCGAGCCCCGATCGCCCCTCCAACTAGCCCATCGTCGCCGCTGTCCTCGACTACTTCCCCTGCCCCGTCTACTTCGAGCTCGGAGCCCCCACATCGACGCCGACGATCTCGTCTTCTTCCTCGGACCCGCCGCACGCCGCCGTCAAATTCGTCGCCGTCCAACCTCCCCGCGCGCACTTTAGCACGTCTACAGGCTCCCGGTGAGCCTCGCCGTCTTCTCCACCTCTCTCCGGCTTCTCTCCGCGCTCGTAGCCGCCTATGTCGTCGCCGTCCGAAGCCAGCGCCGCCGTGCAGCTCGCCGCCGACGCGGTAGCTGCTGTCGTGCTCGCCCGAGCACGGGAACGTGCTCAGTGCACCGCACTGCGTCCGCCCGTGCCCCTAGGACTCCCCCTCGTGCCCCGTAGCTCCGTTTCTGCTTGCACCCGATTCCGGCCACCCGCCGACGAGCTCGCCATCGTCGCTACGGAGCTCCTCTGGCCACGACACCACCGCCATTCGACGCGGCTCAGAGAGCCCGTTCGAATGAGCCTAACTGCGCCCCTCCCCGTGCCCTGTGGCCGAATTCCGACGACATCCGAGGCCACGCCGCCGCGGATTCGGTCACCGGCGCTGTTCCGGCGACGTCGCCGGTCGTCGCCGACGTGGCCGCTGGGGCCCACACCCTGTGCCACTGACTGCTGGGCCCCGCGGGCCCAGTTGACCTGGTCAGCGCCGCTGACGTGGCGCTACAGCCACTGACATGTGGGTCCCGCCTAATTAAATGATTTTAAAAAATAAATAAAACGTTAACTAAATTGTTAATTAAATTAATTAGTCTAAACAGCCACTAACATGGCGGGCCCACCTGCTAATTAGTTTCTGTTAAGTTTAAATTAAACTCTAATTAGGCCACAGTGGTTGACATGTGGGTCCCACTGGTCAGGTTGACCAGTCAACCGACTGGGTTGACTGCTGATGTCATGCATGCGTCATGCTGACGTCAGCCTGCACTGTTTCGGATAATTCTAATTTAAATAATTAAATTAATTCCAGAAATTCAATAAAACTTTGAAAAATCATATAAAATAAACCGTAACTCGGATGAAAATAATTTATATATGAAAAATGACCAGAAAAATGTGTAGAATCTGAATATCCTACCCACATACCCGCCACACACCTCTAACATACTGAACATGGGAATTTTTGCCCGTATTCGATAAATGAATAGTGCATAACTTTAATAAAATAAATCCAAATAAATTCCTAAATTATCTGATACAACTAGATAGGCAGTATATCACCTCTGCATACCATTTAGACATGTCATGCATCCCTGTTGCATTATTGCCGTGTATTTATTGCTTCTTCCCCCTCCTTCTCTCCCGATAGCCCCCGAGACTGCCGACGACACCGCAGTGTACGACGACGTCGCCGACGACCAGCCCCCTTCAGCAGAGCTTCCAGGCAAGCAAAACCCCCTTGATCATAAGATATCGCCCATTCCTTTCTCCCTTATGCTTGTATTAGAATTGCCCTGTTGCTGTTCCAAATAGCTCCTATTCTGATGCATAGCCTATTTTTGTCGTCTGTTGTTTATACCTACCTGTTGTCCCACAATGCTTAGTTAGCTTTGCTATTGATTCATCGCTAGCCCATCACCCTTGTCCATTTGCCACGCTTGATATCGGGCCGTGATCACTCTGGGTGAGGATCGCGGAACTGTTTACATTACTGCAATACTTAAACTGTTAAAGTCGGGCTGGCCCTAAGGGTGCCCGCGAGAGAATACTACTAAAGACGGGTCGGCTCCAAGAGCACCCGCGCGACATCTTTCACCAAGTCGGATCGACAGGAACCCTGTTTGTCTTTGCGAGTTACTAAACGTGCTTAACGGATTTGGGTATTTGATCTGAGTTGGCTATGTGCCTATACGCACTACCACCACGTGGGATAATGGTTTAATGGGGCCCTCTACGTCGTAGTATCAGCCGAAAGTTCTTCAGACGTCACAGCTCAGAGATGCGGGCTGATTGTTGGGGTGAGCTGGTTACGTCACTGTGTATACAGTGTCGCGCCTGGGCCCCGACCACCCACGCAACGTGCAGGAGTGCGAAGGGCGATGGCCCAAGACCCCTTCGTGCTTAGGATTTAGACCGGCGTGCTGACCTCTCTGCTAAGCTTAGGTAGGACGCTGCTTCGTGTCGATTACCCGAGGCCGGGTATTACCCAGCCAGTGTATCCGGCCAGATGTAATCGAGCGTGCTGGGTAACAGTAGTGCACCCCTGCAGGGAAGTTATCTATTCGAATAGCCGTGTCCACGGTAACAGGACGCTCGGAGTTGTATCTTGATCCGCTACAACTACAAATGGATACTATTACAATGACAAACTGCTACTAGTGCTCTCGGGATCACTTTCTCGCAGGATAGTCGAGGAAGTATCTCAGGGCTTTACTAAACTATGATTGATATATATTATCTTGCTCTACTCTCTTCTGATGCTGCAAGAACTGCTTCAAGATGCTAGTCTTCGATAGGCTAGGCCTCTCCCCCTCTATTCTGGCATTTCTGCAGTATAGTCCACAGATACAGCCCCTTCCCTTGATAACAATGCATAACTAGCATAGTTCTGATGTCAGTCTTGCGAGTACTTTGGATGAGTACTCATGGTTGCTTTGCTACTTCTTTTCCCATACCCACTTGATGAAATCAGACGACGGAGCCCAGGAGCCAGACGCCACCGCAGTACTTACTACCAGGAGAGTCCCGGAGGCCACTACTACTGGGTTGAGCCAGCCGACCAGGAGTAGTTTGGAGGCCCGAGGCAGGAGGCCTTCGCCTTTTCGATCTCTATGTCGCTGTTTGTGCTAGCCTTCTTAAGGCAAAACTTGACTAACTATGTCTGTACCCAGATATTATGGTTTGTATGACTTATGTATTCGGGTCCTCGTGACCCCTGGTTTGTAATATGATGATTTATGTTTAAATTTGAGTTTAGAGTTGTGTTGTGATATCTTCCCGTGAGTCTCTGATCTCGAGCGTGCACGTTTGCGTGTATGATTAGTGCACGGTCGAGCAGGGGTGCCACAAGTTGGTATCAGAGCCGACTGCCTGTAGGAAGCCCCCTTCCGATTCCTTGGTCAAAGTTGAGTCTAGACGTTGAAAAACTATTTTACTAACAGTGCTGTGTGGCTTACGGGCCCACGATGCACATGGATGGGATTAGGATCTTTTATTCCTCTTCCTTACTCTGGGACTCTGAACTTCTCATCCTTTTGGGTTAAATGATTTTGCTAACTCCGACACTAGGTTCTCGTAATTCCATCCACCCGGAGAGCTGGATTATCTGCACTTGTTCCGTTACATTGATCTGATTAGTCTGATAATCACATTTTCCTTTCCATTGGTTTGTTTAAACCTTTCTCTCCAAGTTAAATTATACTTTCCACTGTCATTTGACAAATCTTGAATTTCCTCTGTTTCAGATGGATCGTTTGTTTCCGTCGCGCCCTACGACGCAGCTTGTGCTTCACACTTGGGCTCGTGATGCAACTGGTTTTCCAGCTGTCCTGATCGCCCTCCTGACCAGACTAGGCTACCGCTAGTACTCCGAGTACATGGTTTACGAGGATTACCGCGAGTTCAACCAGGAGCAGTACCATGCTGATGTTCGTATCTTCGATCAGCAGAACGACTCTGACACTGAGTTGCACGTTTTTCACGGTATCGGCGTGACGATTGAGATGGCAGTCCATGATGCTGCCTACTCTGCTGTCGCACGTCTCCGTGGCGAGCATAGTCGCTTGGATGCCTCTGAGTTCCGATACATTCCGTATGCACCTGCTGGAGATGCTACCGGATACTACACAGCTGTCTGTGCCCCTTTCAAGCGACGTCGATATGACCCACAGGTTTTGATTCAGTGCACTCAGGCTCTGGATCGCACTGTCCGGGCTTTTTCCGTCGAGTTGTTTGCCACTCGAGCACGTCTTTACGATGCTATGACACAATTGCTGCCAGCTGTTCGTGCAGGGATACATCCAGAGTACATTCTCTACCCGCGCAGGACTCAGATGCCGGCAGGAATTGATTGGCCTGCTGTTGGAGGTCATACACCCGCGCGTGTACCTCTTCTTACAGCTCGAGACTGGGTTCTGCATCAGAGTGCACACGGAGAGCAGGACTTTTCTGCCGTGGATACTCTTCGTCTGCACTTGCAGTTGCCCCGTTTCAGTAATTTTCCCCGATGTTGATGTAGCCTTTGCTATGTCTCGTTGTGTATTCCTCACCGCGTGCCTGCGCGCCGCCTAGTATGTCTAGCTGTTTAAATTGCGAACTTATGATGTCCGCGTGTAACCGACTCTGTGTATGGATCTGTATGTCTTAATTGACTACTGTTATGTATCTATTGCACTACTTAATCGTTGTCGTGTTACATCATGTTTGTTACTAAACATTTACAGTTGCTTTTACTAAACTGCCCCCTGTTAAATTTTAGTAGGATGGTTAGACCCGGTGGTCGTGGCCGTGGTCGTGCCAACGATCCACCACCACCGCCAGACTATATGGCAGCTATGATGCAGCAATTTGAAGTGAACTGTCAATTCATACAAGGCATCATGACTCAGTTTCCACACCAGAACCAGAATGCTTAGAACCAGCAACCTGCCGCAATAACTGTGCAGGAGTTTGTGCGTCTCAACCCAACCACTTACCGCAACTCTGAACAGCCACTGGATGTTGATGACTGGCTTCGCGACATCGCCTATGAGATGGAATCTGCCAGTGTCGCCCCTGACAACCTTGTCACCTTCGTGACCTACTTTCTGAAAGGCCCCGCTGCTCAATGGTGGTCCACCCACAGATGTTCACTACCTGAGGGGACAATCATCACTTGGCTCGAGTTCCAGACTGCTTTCCGTGCTCGCTACATTCCTCAGGGAATCATGGACCAGAAGAAAAGGGAGTTCCGCAACCTCACTCAGGGTAATAGGACTGTCGAAGCTTATCAGCGTGAATTCCTTAACCTGTCTCGCTGTGCTGAAGAAGACATAGCCACTGACGCTCGTAGACAGGAGAAGTTCCGTAATGGCCTCCACCCAGACCTCAAGCTTGCTCTCGCTGCTCAAGACTTCACCGACTTCGCCACTCTGGTGAACAAGGCTATCCAGGTCGAACCGCTCAGATGGAACATAGGGATTCAATCAAGCGCAATCGTGACATTGGCTCATCTTCGAGCTCAGGACAGAGGCGTAAGATGTGGATTCCCAATAGCATGTATCGTCCAGCTGCCCCTGCGCTCAGGCCTTCCTATGCTGCACCTCGTCTGCCTCCTCCACCACCGAGGCAACCAAGAGTTCAAGCTGCTCCACCACGTGTTGCACCTCTTTGTCCTGAAGACGGTCTGTGTTTCAAGTGTCTCAAACCAGGTCACCTTGCCAAGGACTGCCACCAGAATCCAAATTAGTTGGCACTTCCTTATGCTGGCCATGGCAATGGTCGTGGCAACAACCAGACCCGCAACTATAATACTGGGCCTGCTGCTTATGGACGTGGACAAGCTTACCACGTCGACATTGAAGAAGTTCAGGATCAACCTGAAACTGTGATGGGTACCCTTCTCGTTAACTCAGTACCTGCTTCTGTTTTATTTGATTCAGGTGCATCGCATTCATTCATGTCAGAAGCATTCGCATTATCACATGACATTGCATTTGAAAAGATGAACATACCAATAGTTGTTCGCACCCCTGGAGGCCGTTGCCAAACCTCCATGATGGCACATAATGTCCCTGTTGAAATTAAAGGATTGGAATTCCTTGTTTCACCCATCATTTTGAAATCTTCCACGGTAGACCTCATTCTGGGAATGGATTGGTTGAAAGCTCACATTGCTTCAATCAATTGTGCCACCAAAGTCGTCCAACTCCTTCACCCCTCCGACGAGATAGTGAACTACACCGCCCGGATTACTCGGAATGCCAAAGCTCAAATTTATGCTCTAAATGCCTTGAACGCTTCACCTCTTGAGGGAATTGAGAACGTTCCAGTCGTTCGCGATTTTCCGGACGTCTTTCTAGAAGAACTTCCCAGAATACCCCCTGTTAGAGCTGTCGAGTTCGTCATCGACTTGAAACCTGGCACCACTGCTATTGCAAAGCGCCCGTACAAGATGCCGCCGCATGAACTCCTTGAGCTTAAGGAGAAAATCGACAAGTCACTCAAAAAGGGTTTCATACGCCCCAGTTCTTCTGCTTGGGGAGCACCTTCTCTCTTCGTTAAGAAGAAGGATGGAACAAACCGATTGGTCCAGGACTATCGGCCTATTAACCAAGCAACAATCCAAAACAAGTACCCACTCCCCCGGATCAACGATCTTTATGATCAGCTTGCTGGATCCTCTGTGTTCTCTAAACTCGACTTAAGGTTGGGTTATCATCAGATCCGAGTTCGTAAGGAGGATATTCCGAAGACCGCTTTCGTTACTCATTATGGATCATACGAGTACACCGTTATGTCCTTCGGACTAACTAATGCTCCAGCAACTTTCTCTCGATTGATGAACTATATCTTCATGGACTACCTCGACAAGTTCGTCGTGGTTTATTTGGATGATATCCTTATATTTTCCAAGAATGAAGAAGAACACGCCGACCATCTTCGGCTTGTATTGGAAAAACTTCGAGAACATCAACTGTATGCCAAATTCTCCAAATGTGAATTCTGGTTATCTGAGGTGACCTATCTTGGTCATGTGATTTCCAAAGACGGCATTGCTGTTAACCCAGAACGAGTTCAGGCTATTCTTGACTGGACTCCCCCGAAGAATGTCAAGCAAGTCAGAAGTTTTCTCGGTCTTGCTAGCTATTGCCGCCGCTTCGTCGAGAACTTTTCCAAGATTGCTAAGCCACTGACTGATCTGCTTCACAAAGGCGTTAAGTTTGAGTGGACAGAAAAATGTCAGGAAAGTTTCCAAACACTCAAGGACAAGCTGACATCTGCACCAGTGCTTGCTCCCCCTGATTCCCGCAAGGACTTTGTGATATATTGTGACGCATCCCATCAAGGATTAGGCTGTATCCTAATGCAAGAGTGTAAGGTGATTGCTTATGGCTCTCGTCAATTGCGTCCTCACGAAGATAAGTATCCAACGCTTGAGGTCGAGCTAGCAGCAGTTATCTATGCTTTGAAGCTGTGGCGACATTACCTTCTCGGTAATCGTTGCGAGATATACATGGACCACCAAAGTCTGAAGTATCTGTATACTCAACCAGATTTGAACCTTCGCCAGCAAAGATGGCTCGAGACAATAGCTGATTATGACATGGATATTTCTTATACCCCTGGCAAGGCTAATGTAATGGCCGATGCTTTGAGTCGCAAGTCTTACTGCAACAACCTCACGGTTCAGCAAGCTCAACCCCTTCTTTATGAAGAACTTCGCAAGTTGAACCTTCACATTGTTCCTCAGGGTTACCTCAATACCCTGGTTGTTGAACTGAACCTCGAGCGTACCATCAAAAACTTGCAGAAATATGACTCTGAAGTCGAGAAGATTAAGAAGTTCCTCTCCAAGGGAAATCCTTCCTTCTACCATGTTGGTGATGATGGTGCCTTGTTCTTCAAAGGTCGCCTCGTGGTCCCCAGAAAGCATAATCTGGACTCTCGCTCGGATGTTATGAAAGAAGCGCACGATACCCCTTTGTCAATTCACCCTGGTAGCACCAAGATGTACCAAGACATTCGTCAACGATACTGGTGGCCTGATATGAAGCATGGAATTGCTCGCTATGTAGCTAAGTGTGACGTTTGCCGTCGCATCAAGGCAGAACATCAAAGGCCCGCTGGACTTCTGCAACCCCTTGATATTCCTGAATGGAAATGGGACAAGGTCAAAATGGACTTCATTACTGGTTTTCCCAGATCGCAGAAAGGTCATGATGCTATCTTTGTCGTCATTGATCGATTCTCAAAGGTTGCTCACTTTCTGCCAGTCAAGGAGACAATCACTGCTAGTCAGTTAGCAGACTTGTATGTTTCCAGAATTGTGTCACTCCATGGTATTCCGCTGGAGATCAGCTCAGATCGTGGCAGCCTCTTTACCTCAAGGTTTTGGAACAGTTTCCAGGAAGCTATGGGAACTCATCTGTCCTTCAGCACCGCATTTCATCCCCAGTCCCAGGGACAAGTTGAACGAGTCAATCAAGTGCTTGAAGATATGCTTCGAGCTTGTGTCATCTCATTCGGTAAGAAATGGGAAGAATCTCTCCCGTATGCTGAATTCTCTTACAACAATAGCTATCAGGCTAGTCTGAAGATGGCACCGTTTGAAGTTCTATATGGACGTAAGTGTCGAACCCCTCTGAATTGGTCAGAAACTGGGGAACGATCACTCGTTGGACTGGACATTATTCAGCAAGCTGAAGAACAAGTCCGCATTGTCCATGAACATTTGAAAATTGCTCAGTCCCGTCAGAAGAGCAACTATGATCGAAAGCACCAGGTAATGGTCTATCAACCTGGCGAGCAAGCTTACCTTCGCGTCACTCCGATGAAAGGCAAGTTAGCTCCTCGCTACATTGGCCCGTTCCGAATTCTCGCAAGATGTGGAGAAGTGGCATATCAATTGGAATTGCCGCCGAATCTCTCTCAAGTTCACGACGTCTTTCATGTGTCGCAACTCCGGCGCTGCTTCAAGGATCCTATCCGAGCAGTGGATCATGAAATGCTTGAGCTGCAAGAGGATCTTTCTTATCGAGAGTATCCAATCCGCATTCTTGATCAAGCTGAACGTCGAACCCGTCAGAAGGCAATCAAGTTCCTTAAAGTTCAGTGGTCGAATCATTCTAAAGATGAAGCCACTTGGGAACGCGAAGATCGTCTTCGTGAAGAATATCCCGCTCTTTTCGAGTCCACCTCTTAATTCTCGGGACGAGAATTTCTTTTAGAGGAGGAGAATTGTAACATCCCCATGTAATAGCTACAGTGATCACCCTTTTGATAATGCCAAGTCAGCATGTTAAACAGTGCTTGATCATCATTGCATCATATCTCATTTCAAATTCCAATTCAAAATGAAATTCAAATTTAAAGTGAAAATAAAAGTTGTCCAAATTGGAAAACCAAAATGTTCATAATATTGCAAATAATCCAGAGACATTTATAAAAATATAATCCACATTAATTGAATTAATGAAATGACCATAACATCCTAAAACAGAACCAAAACAGCCATATCTAATACCTTTTTATTTAATTAAAATTCTAATGAAAACATATGGGCTCCAAACCAATTTCTGGTAGTAGACAATATTGCATTGTAATTGTTGGGCTAGGTCACCTATTTTACAAAAGTCAAATGGGGGCCACACATTTTGTAAAACAGAAAAGAAAAAGGAAAATAGAAAGAAAAGAAAGAAAATAGAAAAGGCCGCGCTGCTGGGCTCTAGTCAAACCGCCAGGCCCAGCCCATCTCCTCCTCCTCCTTCCTACTGTTCCCCCTCAGTCGCCCGCGCGTCCGACCGCGCCCGACGCCGGCGAGCCGTCCCGCCGCGACCACCTCGTCGACCGCGCCGCTACAGGCCTCCTGGGGATAAGAACGCCCCCTCAGCAAACCCTAGCCGCCCGTGATCCTTTCCCTCTCGCCCGTGCGCTCTCTCTCTCTCTCTCTCTCCCATAAGCTCGCTCTGTCGCCGCCGTCGATCCCGCGGCTGCCGAGCCCCGATCGCCCCTCAGACTAGCCCATTGTCGCCGCCGTCCTCGACTACTTCCCCAGCCCCATCTACTTCGACCTCGGAGCCCCCACATCGACGCCGACGAGGTCGTCTTCTTCCTCGGACCCGCCACACGCCGCCGTCGAATTCGTCGCCGTCCAACCTCCCCACGCGCACTTTAGCACGTCTACAGGCTCCCGGTGAGCCTCGCCGTCTTCTCCCCCTCTCTCCGGCTTCTCTCCGCGCTCGTAGCCGCCTATGTCGTTGCCGTCCGAAGCCAGCGCCGCCGTGCAGCTCGTCGCCGACACGGTAGCTGCTGTCGTGCTCGCCCGAGCACGGGAACGTGCTCACTGCACCGTGCTGCGTCCGCCCATGCCCCTAGGACTCCCCCTCGTGCCCCGTAGCTCCGTTTCCGCTTGCGCCCGATTTCGGCCACCCGCCGACGAGCTCGCCGTTGTCGCTACGGAGCTCCTCCGGCCACGGCACCCCCGTCATTCGACGCGGCTCAGAGAGCCCGTTCGAATGAGACTAACCGCGCCCCTCCCCGTGCCCTGTGGCCGAATTCCGACGACATCCGAGGTCGTGCCGCCGCGGATTCGGTCGCCGGCGCTGTTCCGGCGACGTCGCCGGTCGTCGCCGACGTGGCCGCTGGGACCCACACCCTGTGCCACTGACTGCTGGGCCCCGCGGGCCCAGTTGACCTGGTCAGCGCCGCTGACATGGCGCTACAGCCACTGACATGTGGGTCCCGCCTAATTAAATGATTTTTAAAAATAAATAAAACATTAACTAAATTGTTAATTAAATTAATTAGTCTAAACAGCCACTGACAGGGCGGGCCCACCTGCTAATTAGTTTCTGTTAAGTTTAAATTGAACTCTAATTAGGCCACAGTGGTTGACATGTGGGTCCCACTGGTCAGGTTGACCAGTCAACCGACTGGGTTGACTGCTGATGTCATGCATGCGTCATGCTAACGTCAGCCTACGCTGTTTCGGATAATTCTAATTTAAATAATTAAATTAATTCCAGAAATTCAATAAAACTTTGAAAAATCATATAAAATAAACCGTAACTCGGATGAAAATAATTTATATATGAAAAATGACCTGAAAAATGTGTAGAATCTGAATATCCTACCCACATACTCGCCACACACCTCTAACATACTGAACATGGGACTTTTTGCCCGTATTCGATAAATGAATAGTGCATAACTTTAATAAAATAAATCCAAATAAATTCCTAAATTATCTGATACAACTAGATAGGCAGTATATCACCTCTGCATACCATTTAGACATGTCATGCATCCCTGTTGCATTATTGCCGTGTATTTATTGTTTCTTCCCCTCCTTCTCTCCCGATAGCCCCCGAGACTGCCGACGACACCGCAGTGTACGACGACGTCGCCGACGACCAGCCCCCTTCAGCAGAGCTTCCAGGAAAGCAAAACCCCTTTGATCATAAGATATCGCCCATTCCTTTCTCCCTTATGCTTGTATTAGAATTGCCCTGTTGCTGTTCCAAATAGCTCCTATTCTGATGCATAGCCTATTTTTGTCGTCTGTTGTTTATACCTACCTGTTGTCCCACAATGCTTAGTTAGCTTTGCTATTGATTCATCGCTAGCCCATCACCCTTGTCCGTTTGCCACGCTTGATATCGGGTCGTGATCACTCTGGGTGAGGACCGCGGAACTGTTTACATTACTGCAATACTTAAACTGTTAAAGTCGGGCTGGCCCCAAGGGTGCCCGCGAGAGAATACTACTAAAGACGGGTCGGCTCCAAGAGCACCCGCGCGACATGTTTCACCAAGTCGGATCGACAGGAACCCTGTTCGTCTCTGCGAGTTACTAAACGTGCTTAACGGATTTGGGTATTTGATCTGAGTTGGCTACGTGCCTATACGCACCACCACCACGTGGGATAATGGTTTAATGGGCCCCTCTACGTCGTAGTATCAGCCGAAAGTTCTTCAGACGTCACAGCTCAGAGATGCGGGCTGATTGTTGGGGTGAGCTGGTTACGTCACTGTGTATACAGTGTCGCGCCTGGGCCCTGACCACCCACGCAACGTGCAGGAGTGCGAAGGGCGATGGCCCAAGACCCCTTCGTGCTTAGGATTTAGACCGGCGTGCTGACCTCTCTGCTGAGCTTATGTAGGACGCTGCTTCGTGTCGATTACCCGAGGCCGGGTATTACCCAACCAGTGTATCCGGCCAGATGTAATCGAGCGTGCTGGGTAACAGTAGTGCACCCCTGCAGGGAAGTTATCTATTCGAATAGCCGTGTCCACGGTAACAGGACGCTCGGAGTTGTATCTTGATCCGCTACAACTACAAATGGATACTGTCACAATGATAAACAGCTACTACTGCTCTCGGGATCACTTTCTCGCAGGATAGTCGAGGAAGTATCTCAGGGCTTTACTAAACTATGATTGATATATATTATCTTGCTCTACTCTCTTCTGATGCTGCAAGAACCGCTTCAAGATGCTAGTCTTCGATAGGCTAGGCCTCTCCCCCTCTATTCTGGCATTTCTGCAGTATAGTCCACAGATACAGCCCCTTCCCTTGATAACAATGCATAACTAGCATAGTTCTGATGTCAGTCTTGCGAGTACTTTGGATGAGTACTCACGGTTGCTTTGCTACTTCTTTTCCCATACCCACTTGATGAAATCAGACGACGGAGCCCACGAGCCAGACGCCACCGCAGATGCTTACTACCAGGAGAGTCCCGGAGGCCACTACTACTGGGTTGAGCCAGCCGACCAGGAGTAGTTTGGAGGCCCGAGCCAGGAGGCCTTCGCCTTTTCGATCGTTATGTCGCTGTTTGTGCTAGCCTTCTTAAGGCAAACCTTGACTAACTATGTCTGTACCCAGATATTATGGTTTGTATGACTTATGTATTCGGGTCCTCGTGACCCTTGGTTTGTAATATGATGATTTATGTTTAAATTTGAGTTTAGAGTTGTGTTGTGATATCTTCCCGTGAGTCTCTGATCTCGAGCGTGCACGTTTGCGTGTATGATTAGTGCACGGTCGCGCAGGGGCGCCACATCTCAAGTGGATGACGTAAGGTTTATCAATCCGTGGGAGGCGTAGGATGAATATGGTCTCTCTCAAACAACCCTACAATCAAATACAGGAAATCTCTTGTGTCCCTAACACACCCATTACAACGGTAAATTGTATAGGTGCACTAGTTCGCCGAAGAGATGGTGATACAAGTGTAGTATGGATAGTAGATATAGGTTTTTGTAATCTGAAAATATAAAAACAGCAAGGTAGCAAGTCATAAAACGGAGCACAAACAGTATTGCAATGCTTAGAAACAAGGCCTAGGGTTCATACTTTCACTAGTGCAATCTCTCAATAGTGCTAACATAATTGAATCATATAACAATCCCTCAACGTGCGACAAAGAATCACTCCCAAAGTTCCTATTAGCGGAGAACATAAGACGAAATTGTTGTAGGGTACGAAACCACCTCAAAGTTATCCTTTCCGATTAATCTATTGAGCCATCCCTATAAGTGTCACAAACAGCCCTAGAGTTCATACTAAAATAACACCATATGATACGCATCAACCAACTCTAATGTCACCTAGATACTCCAATGTCACCACAAGTATCCGTGAGTTGATTATTCGATATGCATCAAACAACTTCAGATTCATAATATTCAATCCACACAAAGAACTTCAAAGAGTACCCCAAAGTTTCTATCGGAGAAAAGAAGATGAAAACGTGTACCAACCCATATGCCTAGATTACCCCAATGTCACCTCGGGAATCCGCAAGTTGATTACCAACACATACATCAAGTGACTCAATAGAATACCCCATTGTCACCACGGGTATCCACATGCAGGACATACATAAAGTGTTCTCAAATCTGAAATATTCAATCCGACAATAATGAAACCTCAAAGGGAAATCATCACAAGAAGATAGAGAGGGAAGAAACACCATATGATCCAACTATATTAACAAAGCTCGCGATACATCAAGATCGTGCCAAATCAAGAACACGAGAGAGAGAGAGAGATCAAACACATAGCTACTAGTACATACCCTCAGCCCCGAGGGTGAACTACTCCCTCCTCGTCATGGAGACCGCCGGGATGATGAAGATGGCCTCCGATGATGATTCCCCCCTCCGGCAGGGTGCCGGAACAGGGCTCCAGATGGTATTTCTTTGGTACAGAGGCTTGCGGCGGTGGCATCAAAGTTCTAGGTTTATTTCTGGGGGTTGCTCTATTTATAGGATTTTTCAGCGTTGGAATCACGCAAAAAGGAGCTACGTGGGCCCCACAAGGTAACATCACATGCCCCCCAGGCCGCGCCGTGATACCTTGTGAGCTCCTTGTGAGGCTTCTGGTCCTTCCACGAAGCTTCGGGGGTCTCTTTTGGTCCAAAAAAAATCGTCAAAAAGTTTGGTCCAATTCTGAGAACTTTTATTTCTGCACAAAAAACAACACCACGGTAGTTCTGCTGAAAACAGCATCAGTCCGGGTTAGTTCTAATCAAATCATACCAAAACCATATAAAACTGTTATAAACATGGCATGAATACTTAATAAATTATAGATACGTTGGAGACGTATCAGCAGCCCCAAGCTTAATTCCTGCTCGTCCTCGAGTAGGCAAATGATAAAAGAAATAATTTATGAAGTGTGAATGCTAGCATAGTGCATAAGTTTGATCAATGATAATTTCAATCACTTTTCCTAGCATCATAACAGCAACTCTTTCTCATAAAACTTATCATGATAAAGTAGCAATCGATTCACATGTTATGGTTTAAACAATACATTCTCTTGAAACTTAACAAGCTATGTTCTTAGTCACCAAACAATTTCAATGCATATCATTTTCAACAAAGTCTAAGTAAGAGCTCCACATACTCAATTATCATATAGTCTTCTATGATTGCTAATACTCAAAGCATATTTTTAGAACAAATAGCATCCATCGAACACAGAGAAAGATAGGGGCTTGATGTTTCGCCTCCCAACTCATTTATCATAGAGATAATTGTCAACAATAATAAATCATGATCAAATATATTTGAATGGTCATATGTGCCTGGATCTTTCCCCACCACATGATGCTTGCCAACTAGAGAATAGGTTGGAATAAGAAGTTGACTCAATAAAAATAAATAACATGAAAGTAAATAGCATAAAAGTAAATAGAATGTCCCTTCGCAGAGGGAAGCATGGATTTGCATAGGTGCCAGAGCTCGAAGCTTAAATCAGAGATGAATACATTTTGAGAGGTGTACTTTTTCTGTCAACGTCACGACCGAGGATTCTCAATATCTTCCATGCTAAACACATTATAGGCGGTTCCCAAGCGGAAAGGTAAAGTTTACTCCCCCTCAACCATTCAAACACAAGCCATGGCTAGCCGAATCCTCGGGTGCCCTCCATTCAATCAACTTTCCGGGGGAGTTTGTTTAATTATATATTTTGTTTTGTGGGACTGGGCATCCCAAATACCGCCCTCTCTCGTGCAATGACAAGTGAATAAACACCCATCATGAGAATAACCCGCTTAACATGGAAGATACTGACCACCCCCTGCCGCTTCATGAGCGGTACGGGCACACAAAACAGATGCTTATTTGAATGATTAGAGGTGGCACATGCAAATTTACTTGGAACGACAGAGTAATACCGTATATAGGTAGGTATGGTGGACACTCATGGAAGAAACTTGGCTCAAGGATTTTGGATGCACAAGTAGTATTCCCGCTTAGTACAGAAATTTTGGCTAGCAAAAGATTCTAAACAAGCACCACATGTTAGAGGATCCATAACAATATAACTTCTATGCAAATATACTCAAACATAACTCATTACGTTGTCTTCCTTGTCCAACTTCAACTAATTTGCTCAAGTTTGAAAATAATTAATGGGTATTCACAATCATAAAAGATGTCCAAGATAATATATTTGTATGTGAAATTTCTCTTCCATATACTAATCATTCATGAATTGCTTGTATGACCAATATTGTGATTGTCAAATTTCAATAGATTTTACTTTCTAAACCAAATGTGAAATATTTCTAAGCACGAGACAAGCATATGAAGCACATATAATTTCAACTTTATGATATTCAATTCATTCAAACATTTTCTCTTAGGATATAAGTGAAGCACAAGAATGAATGACAAACTACTCCAAAAGATATAAGTGAAGATCAATGAGTAATCAAACAATTAAGTAGCTATGTGAAGACTCTCTCCAAATAAAGATTTCAGATCATGATAATTTTATTAAAACAGTAAAGAAAATGAAAATAAAAGGACACTCCAAGAATAGCACATATCATGTGAATAAGTAAAAAACTTAGGCTAACCGATAGGTGTTGATGAAGAAAGGTGGGATGCCTACTGGGGCATCCCCAAGCTTAGTTTCTTGAGACTTCTTGGAATATTAACTTGGGGAGCCTTGGGAATCCCCAAGCTTGAGCTCTTTTGTCTCCTTAATTCCTCTCATATCACGGTTTCCCTAAATCTTAAAAACTTCATCCACACAAAACTCAACAAGAACTTGTGAGATATGTTAGTATAAATCAACTCAAAACCTTAACATTCTCTACTGTAGCAAATCACTAAAAATTATAATTAAACATTGCATACTAAATGCCTCTGCATATTTAATACTCCTATCCACAAATAGAAACATTAAACAAGAAAACATATGCAAACAATGCAACTATAACCGAAATCTGTCTAAACAAAATAGTCTGTAAAGGGGGAATAAATATTCATACTTCCCTAACTCCAAAAATTCTGAAAAATTACCACGTGACAGAAAACTAATGCGTGCATACTATGTAAAAATTTCAGATTTTTATCATATTATGACTATTCAGGAATATTCTAGACATAACAGAAAACTTTCTGTTTTCAAACAGCAACATATAAACTTGCAAACTGAGCATGGTAAAGGCTATAATTGGCATTTTATTGAACTAAAAGATACAAAACATGATTATTGATAACATCAAGCAAATTTCATCAAAAGAAAATGATGCTCCAAGCAAAACACATATCATGTGATGAATAAAAATATAGCTCCAAGTAAGGTTACCGATAATGTTGAAGACGAAAGAGGGGATGCCTTCCGGGGCATCCCCAAGCTTAGACGCTTGAGTGTTCCTTGAATATTACCTTGAGGTGCCTTGGGCATCCCCAATCTTAGGGTCTTGCCACTCCTTATTCTCCTCATATCGATATCTCACCGAAAACTTGAAAACTTCAATCACACAAAACTTAACGGAACTCCTTGAGATAGGTTAGTATGAAAATAAATCATTCACTTTGGTACTGTCAAGACAAGATTCATGATTGTTACCACATAATACCTACTGTATTCTATCATTTCCACAATTTATATTACTCAATATAAGCTATGGAAACACTAAAACAAGCAAACTATGCAATAAAAACAGAATCTGTCAAAAACAGAACAACATGTAGTGAGCGAATTAAAAAAGCATACTTCTGTAACTCCGAAAATTCTGAACAATTAGGACAACGTAAAAAAAATTGTAACCGAATACTGTGTAAAAATTTCAGAATTTTCTCACGCTCCAGTACAGAATCGAAATTCCAGCACTGGACGCAAAAGTTTCTGTTTTTGCACAGAACAAATCAACAAGCATCCACACTATCCCAAAGGCTTTACTTGGCACATTATTGAAAGAAAACATAAAAAACATGATTACTTGCTTAATCATGTGAACACACAAAAATAGTAGGTATAAATATTGGGTTGTCTCCCAACAAGCGCTTTTCTTTAATGCCTTTTAGCTAGGCATGATGATTTTAATGATGCTCGCATAAAAGATAAGAATTGAAACACAAAGAGAGCATCATGAATCATATGACAAGCACATTTAAGCCTAACCCACTTCCTATGCATAGGGATTTTGCGAGCAAACAATTTGTGGGAGCAAGAATCAACTAGCATAGGAAGGCAAAACAAGTATAACTTCAAAACTTTCAACACATAGAGAGGAAACTTGATATTATTGCAACACCTACAAGCATATGATCCTCTCTCGTAATAATTTTCAGTAGCATTATAAATGAATTCAAAAATATAGCTATCACATAAAGCATTCTTTTCATGACCTACAAGCATAGGATTTTTATTACTCTCCACATAAGCAAATTTGTTCTCATCAATAGTAGTGGGAGCAAACTCAATAAAATAACTATCATGTGATACTTGATTGACATAATCAAATTGAACATTAAAATCATGATGACAAGTTTCATAGTTATGATTATTCTTTATAGCATACATGTCATCACAATAATCATCATAGATAGCAACTTTGTTGTCATAATCAATTGAAACCTCTTTCAAAATAGTGGAATCATCATTAAATAAAGTCATGACCTCTCCAATTACACTTTTATCATGATTCCAATAAGATTCAACACCCTCCAAAATAGTGGGATCATTAGTACCTAGAGTTGACACTCTTCCAAACCCACTTTCATTAATATAATCATCATAAATAGGAGGCATGTTATCATCATAATAAATTTGCTCATCAAAACTTGGGGGACTAAAAATATCATCTTCATCCAACATAGCATCCCCAAGCTTGTAGCTTTGCATATCATTAGCATCATGGATATTCATAGAAAGCATACTAACACATTGAAATCATGCTCATCATTCAAAGGACTCATGTTAAACATTTTATTAAATTCTTCCTCTAACAATTGAGCACAATTATTGGAATCCTTATTTTCAAGAAAGACATTATAAAGATGAAGCATGTGAGGCAACCTCAATTCCATTTTTTTGTAGTTTTATTTTATAAACCAAACTAGTGATAAAACAAGAAACTAAAAGATTCAGTTGCAAGATCTAAAGATATACCTTCAAGCACTCACCTCCCCGGCAACGGTGCCAGAAAAGAGCTTGATGTCTACTACGCAACTTTTATTCTTGTAGACGTTGTTGGGCCTCCAAGTGCAGAGTTTTGTAGGACAGTAGCAAATTTCCCTCAAGTGGATGACCTAAGGTTTATCAATCCGTGGGAGGCATAGGATGAAGATGGTCTCTCTCAAACAACCCTGCAATCAAATACAAGAAATCTCTTGTGTCCCCAACACACCCAATACAATGGTAAATTGTATAGGTGCACTAGTTCGGCGAAGAGATGGTGATACAAGTGTAGTATGGATAGTAGATATAGGTTTTTGTAATCTGAAAATATAAAAACAACAAGGTACCAAGTGATAAAACGGATCACAAACGGTATTGCAATGCTTAGAAACAAGGCCTAGGGTTCATACTTTCACTAGTGCAATCTCTCAACAGTGCTAACATAATTGAATCATATAACAATCCCTCAACGTGCGACAAAGAATCACTCCCAAAGTTCCTATTAGCAGAGAACACAAGACGAAATTGTTGTAGGGTATGAAACCACCTCAAAGTTATCCTTTCCGATCAATCTATTGAGCCATCCCTATAAGTGTCACAAACAGCCCTAGAGTTTGTACTAAAATAACACCATATGATACGCATCAACCAACTCTAATGTCACCTAGATACTCCAATGTCACCACAAGTATCCGTGAGTTTATTATTCGATATGCATCAAACAACTTCAGATTCATAATATTCAATCCACACAAAGAACTTCAAAGAGCACTCCAAAGTTTCTATCGGAGAAAAGAAGATGAAAACGTGTACCAACCCATATGCCTAGATTACCCCAATGTCAGCTCGGGAATCCGCAAGTTGATTACCAAAACATACATCAAGTGACTCAATAGAATACCCCATTGTCACCACGGGTATCCACATGCAGGGCATATATCAAGTGTTCTCAAATCTGAAATATTCAATCCGACAATAACGAAACCTCAAAGGGAAAGACTCAATTCATCACAAGAAGATAGAGAGGGAAGAAACACCATATGATCCAACTATATTAACAAAGTTCGTGATACATCAAGATCGTGCCAAATCAAGAACACGAGAGAGAGAGAGATCAAACACATAGCTACTAGTACATACCCTCAGCCCCGAGGGTGAACTACTCCCTCCTCGTCATGGAGACCGCCGGGATGATGAAGATGGCCTCCGGTGATGATTCCCCCCTCCGGCAGGGTGCCGGAACTGGGCTCCAGATGGTATTTCTTCGGTACAGAGGCTTGCGGCGGTGTCGTCGAAGTTCTAGGTTTATTTTTGGGGGTTGCTCTATTTATAGGATTTTTCAGCGTTGGAATCACGCAAAAAGGAGCTATGTGGGCCCCACAAGGCAATAGCACACGCCCCCCAGGCCGCGCCGTGATACCTTGTGAGCTCCTCGTGAGGCTTCTGGTCCTTCCACGAAGCTTCGGGGGTCTCTTTTGGTCCAAAAAAATCGTCAAAAAGTTTCGTCCAATTTCGTGAACTTTTATTTCTGCACAAAAAACAACACCACGATAGTTCTGCTGAAAACAGCGTCAGTCCGGGTTAGTTCTAATCAAATCATACCAAAACCATATAAAATTGTTATAAACATGGCATGAATACTTCATAAATTATAGATACGTTGGAGACGTATCAATGCACCGGCGAAGTTTGCACCGACTCTCGAGGTGAGAAAGGGCAATGCACAGTACCGAAGAGGCTAGCAAAATGCGAATAGGTGGGAGTGCTGTATTAGTCCATGAACTCACATTAGTCATAAAGAACTCATATACTTATTGTTAAAGTTTTATTAGCCCTCGAAGCAAAGTACTACTTGCATGCCCCTAGGGAGGAGGTTGGTAGGAGTTAACCATCGCGCGCACCCGATTCAAACAGCACAAAGGATTTCAATCAAACATAAAAATGCTCAAACTTCCCCATCATGCCATGACGGACACTTAAATGAGTAGTTAATAACAAGCTTTAATATTGATATTTCTACTAACCAATGATCATGAACTAATACCCTTTCATATTACGACATCAATATAATTAAATCATATGTTTCATATTTAGTGATCTACATGAAAGTTTTTATTATATCACTCTTATATACCTATCATTCTCAGACTAGTCTTATAACCCGTCCATATTACCACTTCCTATTTAGGACTCTCAAAAAGATTTAAGTGAAGCATGAGAGTGCAATAATTTCTATAAAATATATAACCACCGCCATGCTCTAAGAATATAAGTGAAGCACAAGAGCAACTGCCTAGCTCAAAAGATATAAGTGAAGCTCATAGAGTATTCTAACAAATCACGATGAGTGTGTGTCTCTCTCAAAAGGTGTGTCAAGCAAACAATGATTGTGGCAAACTAACAAGCAAAACAAAATAAAACTATGGTACAAGACGCTCCAAGTAAAACTCATATCATGTGATGAATAAAAATATAGCTCCAAGTAACATACTGATGAATTGTGGACGAAAGAAGGGATGCCATCCGGGGCATCCCCAAGCTTAGACGCTTGGGTCTTCCTTGAATATTACCTTGGGGTGCCTTGGGCATCCCCAAGCTTAGGGTCTTGCCGCTCCTTATTCCTTCATCCATCGTGATCTCACCCAAGACTTGCAAACTTCAGCACACAAAACTCAACAAAAAATTCGTGAGATCTGTCAGTATAATAATCAAATCATAAACCTTAGGTACTGTTGTAAATTGATTCATAATTATTCTTGCATAATAACTACTATATTCTAACTTCTCCATGACTTATACCCCCCGATATAATCCATAGCATCATCAAAATAAGCACACTATGCAATAAAAACAAAATTTGTCTAAAACAGAACAGTCTGTAATGATCTGAATTAAAATCATACTTCTCTAACTCCAAAAATTCTAAACAATTAGAAAAACGTAAAAAATTTGTATCCCGATACTGTGTAAAAAATTCTGCAATTATTGACATTCCAGTACAGAATAGAAATTCCAGCACTGGGCTTAAAAGTTTCTGTTTTCAAACAACATCAATTATACTATCATTTAAATCATCCCAAAGGATTTACTTGGCACAAACACTAATTAAAAGATAAAAACATAATCATTATAGTAGCAATAATCATGTGACTCAAGAAAAATAAAAAATTGCAATAAAGATAAATATTGGGTTGCCTCCCAAGAAACGCTATTGTTTTATGCCCCTAGCTAGGCATAATGCATGGTTTCAAGTATTGTCATCTTTGGAATCCATCTCCTTAATTATACATCCAGTATTTCTAGGAGGTTTAGCAAGCATATTTTTAACAATTAAACTCCTAGGAACAAAGTTGAGGAATTTATTTTTAATAATAGGCTCCTTTACCATGTCAATGAAGTTGGTGTGCACACTAATCATTTTAAGATCCTCTTTTTCTTTACTAGAAGAAGCACCCTTATTTTTAGGAACATACATAAACTTAGAATTTTTATTTGTAGGAGTCCTTTCAATAGTTTTAACAGAAGAAAAAGCTGAACCCAAATTATTAATGTTTTCTTCCAATTTATCAATTCTAGCATGACTTTGTTCTACTGTTTTAGTGATTATTGGTTCCTTTTCCTTTAGCATCTTTAATGTGGTTCCTACTGTTGAGCCAAACTTAGTAACTTGATTGTGGACCTTCTTGTCTAGATTTTCAATATGTCCAGTAGTAGGCATTTTATTCTCAATAGCTTCTAACCTTTGCATAACATGTTCCAAATTCAATGCCATTTCATTAATGGTAATAGGTGGTGATCCTACTAAATTTCCCATAGCATTGAAAGCATCCCAAGGGTGACTACTTAGAAAATTTCCTCCAGTAATAGTGTCAAGCACAAATCTATACCAAGTAGTAACACCCACATAAAATTTGCGAAGAAGAACGGTGGTGGATTGCTTACGAGTAGATCTATTTTGAGCATCGCAAATCCTATACCAAGCTTCTTTTAAGTTTACTCCTCCCCTTTGTTTAAAATTAAGCACTTCATTTTCATGGGTGCAAGTAACAAATGAAGAACTAGCCATAGTGGCAAAACAAGCAAGCAAGCAAAATAAAATATTTTTATGTTTTTGATTTTTTTAACGAGACTAATAAAACAAGTAAAGGCAAATAAAAAGTAGAACAAGTAAATGATAATGTGAATGTAGGAACCTGTAAGTGTTTGATGATGTCTCCCCGGCAACGGCGCCAGAAATTCTTTCTGCTACTTGTGAGCTATGTTGGGATTTTCCCCGAAGAAGAAGGGTGAAGCAATATAGTAGCGGATAAGTATTTCCCTCAAGAGAACCAAGGTTATCGAACCAATAGGAGAACCACGCAAACACCTGTCAACAGTACCTGCACACACAAGAGCAAATACTTGCACCCAACGCGGGCAAGAGGGTTGTCAATCCCCTTGTACTCGTTAATTGCAAGGATCAAATCTGATAGTGGTAGATAGATAAATTGCACAATAAAATAAAAGTAAATAAATTGCAGCAAGGTATTTTTGGTTTTTGTAATATGATTAAAATAGACCCAGGGGCCATAGTTTTCACTAGAGGCATCTCTCTCATAAAAATAGCATACGGTGGGTAGACAAATTACTGTTGGGCAATTGATAGAAAAGCGCATAGTTATGACGTTATTCATGGCATGATCATGTATATAGGCATTACGCCCGTGACAAGTAGACCGACTCCTGCCTGCATCTACTACTATTACTCCACCAATCGACCGATTCCTGCCTGTATCTATGCTATTAAGTTCATGGCAAACAGAGTAACGCTTTAAGCAAGATGACATAATGTAGATAGAATAAAACCAAGCAATATGATTAAACCCCGTAGTTTTACCCTTAGTAGCAACAATACAAATACGTGCCTCGCTGCCCCTTCTGTCACTAGGTGAGGACACCACAAGATTGAACCTACTACTATGCACCACTTCCACCGAAGACCTAATCGTCAACTTGGTCAAAGAAAACTCATAGATCGGAAAGCATTACATAGCTATAACAATCATACATAATAAAGTTCAGAATATAACTCAATTACTGTTAATGAATAATCTGATCATAAACCCACAATTCATCGGATCCCAACAAACACACCGCAAAAGAAGATTACATCGGATCGATCTCCGAAGAGAACATGGTATTGAAGATCAAAGAGAGAGAGAAATCCATCTAGCTAATCACTATGGACCCGTAGGTCTGTGGTGGAACTACTCACACATCATCGGAAGGGCAGCAAGGTTGATGTATAAGCCCTCCGTGATCGATTCCCCCTCTGGCAGAGTACCGAAAAAGGACTCCAGATGGGATTGCGGAAGAACGGAAGCTTGCGGCGGCCTAAAATTGTTTCGGGTGGCTCTCTCTTGTTTTTGGGATTTTAGGGAATTTATAGAAGTGGAATTAGGTCAGGAGGGTTTACGAGGGGCCCACAAGCTCAGTTGCCGCGCCCCCTGGGGGCGCGCGGGGTGAGCTTGTGGCTCCCTCGTAAGTCTTCTGGCCTCCTCCCGAAGCTTCCTGGGTGTCTTCTGGTCCAGAAAAAATCACCGTAAAATTTTGTAGCGTTTAGACTTCATTTGGTATAGTTTTTCCCTGAAACAATAAAAGAAGCAAAAAAAGGAACTGGCACTGGGCACTAGGTTAATAGGTTAGTTCCAAAAAATGATATAAAATTGCATATAAAGTATGTAGGATTGATATAATAAAAGCATGAAACAATCAAAAATTATAGATACGTCGGAGACTGCTACTTGTAGACTGCGTTGGTATTTCCCCGAAGAGGAAAGGATGATACAGTATAGTAGAGTTAAGTATTTCCCTCAGTTAAGAACCAAGGCTATCAATCCAGTAGGAGAACCACACAAAATCCTTTAGCAGCACCTACACACACAAAAGCAAACACTTGCACCCAACGCAAATAAGAGTGTTGTGAATCCTCTTAGCGGTTATTTGCAAGGATTAATTCTGATAGTGATAGATAGAAATATAAATTGCAAAATAAAATAAAAGTAAATAAATTGCAGCAAGATATTTTCGGATTTTATTATATGATAAAGATAGACCCGAGGGCCGTAGTTTTCACTAGAGGCCTCTCTCTCGAGCGCAGAACATACGGTGGGTAAACAAATTACTGTTGGGCAATTGATAGAAAAGCAAATAATTATGACGGATTCATGGCAATGATCATGTATATAGGCATCACGTCCGAGACAAGTAGACCGACTCCTGTCTGCATCTACTACTATTACTCCACCCATCGACCGCTATCCAGCATGCATCTAGGGTATTAAGTATGAAACAGAGTAACGCCTTAAGCAAGATGACATGATGTAGACAAAGTAAACTCAAGCAATATGATTAAACCCCATCTTTTTATCCTTAATGGCAACAATACAAATATGTGTCATGTCCCTTTCTGTCACTGGGATTGAGCACCGCAAGATTGAACCCATCACAAAGCACCTCTCCCATTGCAAGATAAACCAATCTAGTTGGCCAAACCAAATCGATAGATCGGAGAGAAATACAAAGCAATAACAATCATGCATAAAAGAGTTCAGAGAAGACTCAAATATTTCTCATGAATAATTTGACCATAAACTCACAATTCATCGGATCCCAACAAACACACCGCAAAAGATGATTACATCGGATAGAACTCCAAGAACATCGAGGAGAAAATGGTATTGAAGATCAAAGAGAGAGAAGAAGCCATCTAGCTACTAGCTATGGACCCGTAGGTCTGTGGTAAACTACTCACACATCATCGGAAGGGCACCAAGGTTGATGTAGAAGCCCTTCGTGATCGATTCCCCCTCCGGCAGAGTATCGGAAAAGGCCTCCAGATGGGATCACGGAAGAACAAAGGCTTGCAGCGGCGGTAGAGTTTTCTCGTCTGGCTCCCTGATGGTTTCCAAATATTTGAGAATTTATAGAAGTGGAATTAGGTCAAAAGGAGCCACGAGGGGCCCACAAGGCATCAGGGCACGCTGTAACACCCCAAAAATTTAACCCATGATTTTTCTAAATAAAATTTTGATAGAAATAAAATTTTGAATTATATTAGGTCTTTTATTAATTTCAGAATCTTTTTTGTTTTCTGTTTAAAAAAAAATACTTCCCTCCATATAGAAATTTTGGAAATATTGTGGGTTTTAAAAGTTTTTCCTCATCCTTTCATTTTTATTTTAAATATCAGTGGGAAATATTTTCATAATAAATTTGCCCCAAAATAAATCTTTTATGGCATTTTCAAACTCTGAAATGCTTCTGTTGAATAGAAACTATTTCAAATAATATTCTTTTAAATGCCACAAAATTTTGGGAGAGCCTCTTAGTCCTATAATTCACTTTTGTGCAAAAACCCAACCTAGTCTTTTGAAAATTTTGAGCACAACTCCCATTTTTCAATTCTGGTCCAATTTGAGCATTGAACCACAACCCTATTTTCCTTGCTCAAATAATTCTGAAAATTTTCCACATCATAGTACTTCCAAAGAAAGCCTTAAGTCCAGAAGATCAGCTCCATTTGCATCTTGGAAGTTTTCCAAATAGTCCACTGTAGTTTTGCTACAGAACTGTATTTCACCAGAACTTGCACTTGCAAGTTTTTCTATTTGCCAAACCAACTCCACCACCATCTCTACCATCTAAGGAGACACCAACCTGCCAAGTCTCACATCCAGAAAGATCTCCTAACTGGCCCTGGCATTTCATCAAACAACTTGAGTGCACCACAGAATCTGGCCAAGTTGTGAACTACATTTGACACTAGCCTACTGAGCCAAACCATCATGTCCATCAACCTTGTATTTACCAGAAGCATAACCGTGCCAAAAATTAGCCCGTTTAGATCAGGCTAGATCACTCTGGCATTTTGTCAAACACCAGGCGTGCGTGCAGAGAGCGCGACCACAGCGCGCGTACTGCATGCTTCGGCATCGAGCTACTGCCGCCCCTCTGCTGCTGACCTCACTCGTCCTAGTCTTCCTCTGGGTCACGCTGAACACCCAGAACCCCGCCGACATCCCCTCTTGGCCGCTAGCACCGGCCAGCACCGCCCTCCACCGCCGCCCGTGGCTGCCGTCCCGGCTACGCCACCGCCCAAGCCACCCGAGCCAACCAGCTCACCCCACGCCTAACCGCCTCATGCCCGAGCTCATCCACACCGCACCGACCCTGCCGACCACCTCATCTACCTCGCCACCGGCCACTGTAGGCCATCAATCGCCACCGCCGCAGTCTGTCGTGGCCGGCACCGCCTGAGCCACCTGGAACCACCCCAAGCTAGCCAGCGCACCCAGGCGTAACTACGGACATCACCGATCTCACCAAATCCCGCCATCCCTCACCGGCCTCGCCACCGCCCTCGTTGCCATAAATGGCCACCGCCGGAGTCGGTTGGATACGGCCGCAACGAACCGACGTTGCATGCCTATAAATTGGCCACCCCGAGCTCGCTTCCCTCATCATCACTCTTCCTTCCTCTGTGAGCTTCCCAGAGCAACCAAACGATCGGAAGCAGTCGTCTTCCTCGTCTCCGATAGCCATGGCCACCGCCACTTCCCCGATGATTCCCACGCCTCCAGAGCCTCCTCTCTTTATTTTCTTCACCAGTACCCTCCAAGTGATTCCGTGGATCCATCCCGCCCAACAATTTCACCGGAGGCGCACCGTGGGCAGAAGCCCCAATTCGTCTTCGCCGGAGCTCCTCGGGAGAGCTCGCCGCCGGCGAGTTAGGGCCTCCCGGTGACCGTCCAGTACCTCATCAGGACCGCCTCGACCCCCTGAGCACGCCCATGTGCTCAGCTCGCCGTGGGTCACCATCGTTCGTCGGCAATCGCCGCCGGCAGCCGCCTGTCCCCTGTTCCCGCGCAGTGCCCAGCGAGTCAACTGGTCAAACCTGACCAGTGGGCCTGCGGGACCCACTGTCAGTGACCCCCCACCGCACGCTGACTTAAGTGGAAGCATATTCTGCATAGTATGTCTTCCTCTTTTGAAAGCGCATTTCTATCCGAATCGTTTTCTTTTTTAGATTTTAAATAAAAACAGATTTGACCACAACTTTGACTGCGTCTAATTTTTAAACCACAACTCCAAATGAATTGATTCTTTTTCTGAAATTCTTAATTTTTCATCTAGTTTATTTTAGTATTTATTTTAAAAATTTCCAAACAACTTTTTGTATTGTTTTGTAGTTATGTGATGTTTGCAATATTTTGAAAATAGGAAAAATGGAGGGAAGATAATTTTTACAAAATTATGGAGTGACTCAATATTTCTACACACCCGAAGGCAAGCATCTTGAACACTTGATATGATGAAAGTTTGGTTGATTGCTTGCTAGAATTTTGAAACATGATTATGTTGACTCAAATGAAATTTGCATATAGATGATCATGCATATGTGGTTCCTTGTGAGTATTCGAGTTCACTTAAACATGAAACATTTGTGCCACACACGCCTATGCTTGTTCTGACTAATCTACAGGAGAGAATCTGTCACATATAAAAGTGACCATGAAACAGAAATCTCGTTGTGACGAGAATGATCGTTGTTGGCATGTTGGGACATGCCGATTGGTGACCCTGTTGGGTACTACTAAGGAAATATATTGTGCTAACCACTGCAGGAAAACTTAAACCTCCTGATTCGACCATAAATCGAGTCTTGTTCCGGTAACCCCCATACTTGATTCGTGCTGCCACTTGTCCCTGCCACAGGTAGGGTATGGTTCAATAAGTTGTTAACCCCTTTCCTTGCACACACCATACAGAGAGGCCGCGATGAGGGTTTCCTGGTTCCAGGACTAATGCCAGTCATCGGGTCAGGGGGCATGGGTGTTTCCGGCTGGGCCGAGAGGGGGACACCCCTTGTTATTGCGCATTTTATAAATTTTTGATCCCATGCTATTCGAGGTGTTGACCTCCCCGTCTTAGAGTTTTTCTTGAATGATGCCTTGGGTGATTCTGGGCATCGGGAAAGTTAAGCTGGTGTGGGCTGGTTAGGTGTGTTTTCAACCCAAAGACCGTAATCGGAATTAGTCAACGTCTCGGGGTTGACTAAAGAAATCCTTTACTTGTGGGTAAAGAGTACAACCTCTGCAGAGTTTTAAAATCTATTCGAATAGCCGTATCCGCGGTTAAGGGCTACAATTCTGGGTTGGTCAAGTGTCGGTCTTAGTGTCGGTCTTCGGAGGAAATAACTAAAGCAGAAATTGATCATGAATTATGCTGGATGATTAGTACCATTAATGCTATTACGGACTAACCTTTTCTCTTATATTAATGTTGAGTATCTGATGGGAAGGTTTCACCACCTGGATACTCGTGTACTACTTTCATTATAAGCCCTTTATGAGGTGTCGCGTCAGACGCCCCACTGTGGCATTTATTTTCAAGAGCTTTCGAGGCATCGCTACAGACACCCGATGGGCATTTCTTTCCAAGACCTTTCTAGGCGTCGCTTCAGACACCCAACTGGCATTTTATTTCTTGGAATCCTCGGGAGGTCTAACGCCCGATGTTCCATTTTATTTCTTGGAATCCTCGGGAGGTCTAACGCCCGACGTTCCACTTACGCTGTCATTAAGATTCTTTCGGGATGGTTCTATCTCCTGAAAACCCGACTTTAAAATTTTGATAACAACATGATTACTTATACTTTGCTAATATCGGATGGCTAACCTTTATTTTCTATGCAAATATAATACTCTACATGATTATACTAAACACTTGCCATGTCATAATATTGTTAAATATGTTTAAAGTTAGTTGCATGCATTCTGCCTACTTTTATTATATCTTTTGTCCATGATGTTTGTGAGTACATTCAAACGTACTCACTGGCTTGTCCCTGGCTATTGTCTTGGCCAGATCATGAGTCGGAGGAGAACGCTACGAAGACACCCCCGCAACCTAGGAATCAGAAATAGCAGCCACGTGAGATAGGAGTTATCCAGGTGAGCTGTTCCTGTGGGAATGGTGCCCCATCGACATTGGAGATCCACGAGTCGCTTTCGTCATCCGCCACTAGAAATCATTGTGGTACTCAATGGACCTTTATGGTCTTGTATCAAATTCTTGTAACTGCTTGGAATTCTGTATCAAGGAAGTGTCCACCAGCGAACAGTAATGCTGGGGCTGGTGATGACACGAGGGTCATTTGCTGGGATTTTATGTCCCGGAAAACCGGCCCTGACAGCCTTGGTATCAGAGCCAGGCTGACCATTGGCTAATCTTATCTTAGCCAGGTCGCTATCCCTAGGTTTCCACACCATCCACATCCTTCCCTATCCATAGCCAAGCCCATTCCATCTGATAGCCTGCACAGTGGCCAGCCGACATCTTTTTGATAGTCGGTGCCCAACCTATCAACCTAGCCCAATGGCCGTGTTCCTGTGGCCGACACCTGAGTTGTCCCATCCACAAGCATGCGATGGAAGACTCCGCTGACCTATAAAGGAAGCCTTGCCTCAACTCTGCATGTCACAGCCCTCGTCCTCACTTGGATATCCAAACCACCAAGATGCCTGGTCCTGTCGTTCGCAACGAAACCACCTCATCCAAGCTTGGAGACTTTGTAGCTGTCCTCGCCAATCTTTCTCATCGTGCCTTTGGCATAGAAGAACCTCCGGAGTATGTTGTTTACCAGGAGCACACGAGTGATGCCATCCATCACTTTTGGGCCACGGTGCACATCTACGGGAGGGGCACCACCTCAGAACGCCCCTACCAGTTCACTGGGAGGACTACTTCCGATGAGCCCCAAGCCATCCAGCTTGCAGCCCGAGAGGCTGTAGTTCAACTCCGGCATCTGTCACCGAGGGTTAACAACCGCCCTTTCTTCTACTACCCTAGTCGTGAAGGCTATGGTAGCCCAACCCAAGTCGCCAATGGAGACCAGGTGTCGGATCCTGCTCTAGTGCATCTGGTGCGCTACCTGAGAGCGCAAGAGTCACTCTTCGATCAGGTCACCAATGATCTGATTGCAACCCGTAGGACGCTTGCTCTCCTAAACCCGGTGAGGAGTGAAGCTGCAACCACCACCAACACCCCGATAGTGTTGTTCGGGAGACCAGTCGAGCCCCCGAGGTCTGCCCCTGTTCTCCACCCTGGCAATGCATTCGTCCACCCGGAGGAACTCCGCCGCCTATTGGAGACCTACTCCAATGGGACTGTGACCACGACACCCCACGAGGGGCACCGTCGTTACCGCAACCCTGTGACTCCTCATCCTACCCCGACCAGCTTTGAAGCTGAAGCACATGGAGAAGCCTCGACATCTGCGAAACGCGCCCGGCTAGATGTCAACGAAGTGGACTGAGTCCACCAGAGTAGTTGTCGAGTCCTTAGTAACCCTGTTGCCCTGTAGATTCCACCTTCGTGCCGTAGACAACCATGAGTATGTTTGTTGCAGTATCTAGCGCTAGTTTGCATGATGCAACCTTTGTGTTGTATTTTAGGACGTATGTCATGAATGCATTGCTATGATTAAAGTTTGCATATGATTGTTTGTTTGTTGTGATCTGCATTTAGTTCTTCTGCCCTTAACAAATCTCGAGGACGAGATTTTCTTAAGGGGGGTAGATTTTGTAACACCCCAAAAATTTAACCCATGATTTTTCTAATTTTTTTTGATAGAAATAAATTTTTGAATTATATTAGGTCTTTTATTAATTTCAGAATCTTTTTTGTTTTCTGTTTAAAAAAAAATACTTCCCTCCATATAGAAATTTTGGAAATATTGTGGGTTTTAAAAGTTTTTCCTCATCCTTTCATTTATATTTTAAATATCAGTGGGAAATATTTTCATAATAAATTTGCCCCAAAATAATTTTTTATGGCATTTTCAAACTCTGAAATGCTTCTGTTGAATAGAAACTATTTCAAATAATATTCTTTTAAATGCCACAAAATTTTGGGAGAGCCTCTTAGTCCTATAATTCACTTTTGTGCAAAAACCCAACCTAGTCTTTTGAAAATTTTGAGCACAACTCCCATTTTTTAATTCTGGTCCAATTTGAGCATTGAACCACAACCCTATTTTTCCTTGCTCAAATAATTCTGAAAATTTTCCACATCATAGTACTTCCAAAGAAAACCTTAAGTCCAGAAGATCAGCTCCATTTGCATCTTGGAAGTTTTCCAAATAGTCCACTGTAGTTTTGCTACAGAACTGTATTTCACGAGAACTTGCACTTGCAAGTTTTTCTATTTGCCAAACCAACTCCACCACCATCTCTACCATCTAAGGAGACACCAACCTACCAAGTCTCACATCCAGAAAGATCTCCTAACTGGCCCTGGCATTTCATCAAACAACTTGAGTGCACCGCAGAATCGGGCCAAGTTGTGAACTGCATTTGACACTAGCCTACTGAGCCAAACCATCATGTCCATCAACCCTGTATTTACCAGAAGCATCACCGTCCCAAAAATTTGCCCGTTTAGATCAGGCTAGATCACTCTGGCATTTTGTCAAACACCAGGCGTGTGTGCAGAGAGCGCGGTCAGAGCGCGCGTACTGCAGGCTTCGGCATCGAGTTGTTGCCGCCCCTCTGCTGCTAACCTCACTCGTCATAGTCTTCCTCTGGGTCACGCCGACCACCCAGAACCTCGCCGACATCCCCTCCTGGCCATTAGCGCCGGCCAGCACTGCCCTCCACCGCCGCCCGTGGCTGCCGTCCCGGCTACGCCACCGCCCAAGCCACCCGAGCCAACCAGCTCACCCCACGCCTAACCGCCTCATGCCCGAGCTCATCCTTCCTCTGTGAGCTTCCCACAGCAACCAAACGACCGGAAGCAGTCGTCTCCCTCGTCTCCGATAGCCACGGCCACCGCCGCTTGCCCGATGATTCCCACGCCTCCAGAGCCTTCCTCTCATTATTTTCTTCTCCAGTACCCTCCAAGTGATTCCGTGGATCCATCCCGCCCAACAATTTCATCGGAGGCGCGCCGTGGGCAAAAGCCCCAATTCGTCTTCGCCGGAGCTCCTCGGGAGAGCTCGCCGCCGGCGAGTTACGGCCTCCCGGTGACTGTCCAGTACCTCATCAGGACCGCCTCGACCCCCTGAGCACGCCCATGTGCTCAGCTCGCCGTGGTCGCCATCGTTCGCCGGCAATCGCCGCCGGTAGCCGCCTGTCCCCTGTTCCCGCGCGGTGCCCAGCGAGGCAACTGGTCAAACCTGACCAGTGGGCCCGCGGGACACACTATCAGCGACCCTCACGTCACCGCACGCTGACTTAAGTGGAAGTGTATTCTGCATAGTACGTCTTCCTCTTTCGAAAACGCATTTCTATCCGAATCGTTTTCTTTTTTAGATTTTAAATAAAAACAGATTTGACCACAACTTTGGCTGCCTCTAATTTTTAAACCACAACTCGAAATGAATTGATTCTTTTTTTGAAATTCTTAATTTTTCATCTAGTTTATTTTAGTATTTATTTTAAAAATTTCCAAACAACTTTTTTGAACTGTTTTGTAGTTATGTGATGTTTGCAATATTTTGAAAAAAGGAAAAATGGAGGGAAGATAATTTTTATAAAATTATGGAGTGAATCAACATTTCTACACACCCCAAGGCAAGCATCTTGAACACTTGATATGATGAAAGTTTGGTTGATTGCTTGCTAGAATTTTGAAACATGAATATGTTGACTCAAATGAAATTTGCATATAGATGATCATGCATATGTGGTTCCTTGTGAGTATTTGAGTTCACTTAAACATGAAACATTTGTGCCACACACGCCTATGCTTGTTCTGACTAATCCGCAGGAGAGAATCTGTCACATATAAAAGTGACCGTGAAACAGAAATCTCGTTGTGACGAGAAAGATCGTTGTTGGCATGTTGGGACATGCCGGTTGGTGACCCTGTTGGGTACTACTAAGGAAATATATTGTGCTAACCACTGCAGGAAAACTTAAACCTCCTGAGTCCACCATAGATCGAGTCTTGTTCCGGTAACCCCCATACTTGATTCGTGCTGCCACTTGTCCCTGCCATAGGTAGGGTATGGTTTAGTAAGTTGTTAACCCCTTTACTTGCACACACCATATAGAGAGGCCGCAATGAGGGTTTCCCGGTTCCAGGACTAATGCCAGTCATCGGGTCAGGGGGCATGGGTGTTTCCGGCTGGGCCGAGAGGGGGGCACCCCTTGTTATTACGCGCGTTATAAATTTTTGATCCCATGCTATTCGAGGTGTTGGCCTCCCCGTCTTAGAGTTTTTCTTGAATGATACCTTGGGTGATTCCGGGCATCGGGAAAGTTAAGCTGGTGTGTGCTGGTTAGGTGTGTTTTCAACCCAAAGACCGTAATCAGAATTAGTCAACGTCTCGGGGTTGACTAAAGAAATCCTTTACTTGTGGGTAAAGAGTACAACCTCTGCAGAGTTTTGAAATCTATTCGAATAGCCGTGTCTGCGGTTAAGGGCTACAGTCTGGGTTGGTCAAGTGTCGGTCTTAGTGTCGGTCTTCGGAGGAAATAACTAAAGCAGAAATTGATCATGAATTATGCTGGATGATTATTATCATTAATGCTGTTACGGACTAACCTTTTCTCTTATATTAATTGTCGGCCCAGTGGGAACCAGGGTACCACGGCCCATCCGCCTCTGGCCCAAAGGGCAGCGCTTGGGCCGGCCCAAGAGGGTGGCCCTGCCTCGGCCGCTCCGGAGGAAGCCATCTCGCGAGGGGCAAGCCTCGCGAGCCCCCCTTGCCGCCAGGCCAGGCCCTGCCGAGGCCGCCAAGCAACAGGATGCCTCACGTGGCTCCCCTCGCGAGGCCTCCTCACGAAGCAGGCCGTACGGCGCCAGCCGCGGGGCTTCGCGCCCTGCACATGGGTGACGACCCGCTGTCAGGATAAGGACAGCGGGGCGTGACCAAGCCTAGCTTCCATTCTGGTGATAAGGGAGCAGCGGCGTCTGCCTCCCCCAAAGCAAGTCCCAAAGTGTTTCCTCTTTGGTGATAGAAGATCAGGACGGATCGGCGCGCCAGGACGGAGGTCATCGCCAATTCCCCCGGCACGTCACGAAGACTACTTTATCAGGCGGAGACCGCCTTTAGTCAGGATAGACCTGCGCGCCTGTCCTCCTTTGAATTGCCGCCCTGTGGCCACCCTTTCCCACTAATATTTTCGAGGAAGAGGACCAAGGTAGTACAAAAGGGGCAGGGCCGCTTCCATGTATGGGGATTGACTCATTTTCCCCACACCTCGTGTACCTCGAGCACAGGCTCTCCATTACAGAGCAAATCCAACACAAGCAGGAGTAGGGTATTACACCACACGGTGGCCCGAACCTGGGTAGCTCGCGCTTCCCCTCGTGTCGGGTGAGAGCCAGCGAGCCCGTCGTGTTCACGCCGTCGTCGCCGTCGTGTCTTAGGTTGCCAAGGAAAGTCCCCCAGAGTTCGAATCCTAAGTTCTTGGAGAAGTTTCTTGGACGTAGATCCTAGACTCCGACATTTGGCGCGCCAGGTAGGGGGGCTTGCCATCTTCGTGCCTTCGACCTCGACGCCAGCATCGACATGGACGACGCCGCCGCTCGCCGGGAACGCGCTGCGTGTCGAGCCGCCGCTAAGGTCCGGGCGCCCGCCGCTCGTGGTGCCTCCGGGCGGCGCCCTCGTGCTGCCACCGAGCCTGGTGGGGAGCGGGTGGCCTCCTCCACCCACCCGTCGGTGAACGAGCAGGTGCGCGGCCGCCCCGCCGCCACCTCCTCGCTCGCACGTCGTGATCCTCCCGCTCCACACGCCGCACTGCTCATGGCGCAGAAGCTACTGCGCTACCGTCCCACGGAGGACGGCTACGACGCCTGTCATGTACGCATCACCGAGCTCGTCAACGCCACGCACGATGGCCAGGCGCCCTCTCGCTCCCTGCCTGCTCCGCCATCCCGCGCCGACCGGGTCGAGCGCGATGCGCCTCCCCCGCCTCCTCCGGACCGCGACGTGGCCGAGCGCCGCCCCGCAGCGCACGCCCCGGAGCCGTCCCGCGGCTCGCTCGCGCCGGGCAGCGACGGCGACAGCTGCCAGATCGTCCACCGAGCGCCCCCGGACGCACGCGTGGCCCTCAAGAAGGCGCGCAACCGCCAGGACCGCGTCCTCCACGACGTTGCCATGGCGGGGCGCCAGAACCGCGCGGCCCTCGATGGTGGAGCCGTCACCAACGGGGGCTAACTGGCCCTCGCCCCAGAGCTACGTCGCGTGGTGTGGCCCGACAAGTTCAAGCCAGAGGTCCCCCAGCGCTACGACGGCACCGCCAACCCCACGGAGTTCCTCCTACTCTACACCATCAGCATCCAGGCTGTGAGGGGGGATGACCGGGTCATGGCGAACTAGTTCCCCATGGCCCTCAAGGACGTTGCGCGCTCGTGGCTCATGAACCTCCCCGAGGAGTCCATCTCTTCGTGGGAGGACCTGTGCAAGCAGTTCGTCGCCAACTTCAAGGGCACGAGCGACCGTGCCCTTACGCTCAACGACCTGTAGAACGTGCGCCAGCGCCCTGGCGAGCCCCTTCGCAAGTTCATCCAGCGCTTCAGCCAGGTGCGCCACAAGATCCCGAAGGCCTCTGACGCTACGATCGTCTCCGCCTTCACCAATGGCGTCACGGACGTGAAGATGCGTGAGAAGCTCTCGGTCAGGGATGAGCTCGACTCCGCAGCAGAGCTGTTCGTCCTCGCCGACCGTTGCACCAAGGCCGAAGAGGGACGCCTCTTCCTCCACAACGACGCTGACGCTGAGCCTGACGCGGCGAAACCCAAGGGCAAGGACACCAAGCGCAAGGGCCCTGCCGTGCTCGTGGCGGAGCCTGACTACAAGCGTGGCCGCGACTGCGACGAGGCCAAGAAGGACGACCGCCCTTTCTGCGCCTACCACAACATGAACTCCCACAGCAGGGAGGACTGCCACGAGCTCAAGCTGCTTCGCGAGGGCCGCACCGAGCGCCGCGGCAGCCGCAAGGAGCACGGCAAGGGCCGCGGCGGCGGCAGCGGGGGTGGCCGCTGGGGCGATAACCATAACAATGGCGCGGGCGACAACAACCGTCAGGGCTGGCAGAACCAGCCGCGGCAAGCTGACCCTCAAGCCAGCGCCCCCCCAATACGCGCCAACGACTCCCCTCCCGCTGAGAACACTGGGGGCTACCAAGAGCCCCGCAGGGTGGCCTGCATCCTCGGCGGGGCCCAGGCCCCTCCGTCCAACCGCTACTTCAAGCAGTTCTCTCGGGAGGTGAACGCGGCCCTCCCGGCTCTCGAGTCCGCCGGCCGCCTCAAGTGGTCTGAGTTCCCCATCGTCTTCGACGCCAGCGACCACCCCAAGTCCACGAAGGCTGTGGGCGTCGTCCCCCTGCTGTGCACTCCCACCATCAGCAACGTCGCAGTCACGAAGACCCTCATCGACGAAGGCGCCGGCCTCAATGTGATCTCCGTCGAGACCTTCGAGATGCTCCAAGTGCCCTACGAGCGCCTGATGCCTACCAGGCCCTTCTCGGGCATCACCGACGGCTCCACTGCCCCCCTGGGGCAGGTGCGCCTTCCCGTCACCTTCGGCACCCGCAAAAACTATCATACAGAGTTCATCGTCTTCGATGTGGCTCACATCGGCCTGCCCTACAACGCCATCTTGGGCCACCCGGCGCTCACCAAGTTCATGGCCGCGACCCACCATGCCTACGGCCTCGTCAAAATGCCCGACTGCAGCGGTACCCTCACCGTCCGCTATGACGAGAAGGATGCGCTGCACACCCTCGAGCACGCCTACAAGACTGCCTCCGTCGCGTACCCGGACGATGAGGACGTGCATGAACCTGCCGAGGAGATGCCCGTGAAGAAGAAGCCCCTGCTCTCTCAGGAGCGGGTCGAGTCCAAGAAGGCGTCGCTGGATGGGGGCGAAGCAGGTCCCTCCCTCGCCGCCAGTGGCGGGCCCTCCCCAAATAGGGAGGCGCGCTCATCACCTCCTTCCGGGCATGCCCTGATGCGTTGGCTTGGACAGCATCAGGCGTGCCCAGCCTACCGAGGGAGGTGATCGAGCACCACTCAGCCGCGTGCCAGAGCGCGCGGCCCGTCAATCAGAAGGAACGGCGTCAGGTGCCCGAGAAGCAGGAAGTCACCGCCCAAGAAGTCGGCAAGTCCCAGGATGCTCAAATCGCTTGTGAAGCCCACCACCCCAAGTGGATCGCCAGCCTCACCCCCGTCGCCAGGCCGCGCGATAGCGTGCGCATGTGCGTCGACTTCCTCGCCCTCAACCAGGCTTGCCCCGCAGGCCCCTTCCCTCCTCCGCGCATCACCGCAGGCTCGCTCTGGCTCATGCGTATGCCGTTCGGCCTGGAGGGTGCCGCAGGCACCTTCACGAGGCTGGCGCGCATGAGCCTGGAGTCCCACATCGCAAGGAATACGGAGGTGGTTAATACTCGCCCACCGGCCCACCGCGGCCCCACTCATGACGGAGGCGGGTGTTCCTGTACCAAACACATGGAATGCCCACCATCACCGTAAGTTCTATCCGTGCCCCAGGGATACGAGCGACATGGAGCTGTACACGCTCCGGGGCTCTCTCTACCCACGCTGCCTCCGGCACGTGAGAGCTCCTTCCCACTCTCGTGGAAGCCCCATTCTCCGCGCTGGCGGATACCCCATGCTCCGCGCTGGCGGACGCCCCATGTGCCACGCTGGCGGCCTATTTACTTGAGGGGCCTACGACCATCGCATTCTCAAAGCTGACCTGTGTCGAACACGGCAGCATGTATCTTTCTGTTATGTAATGAACCTGCTTCATGCATCAGTAAAGCTTGTTTCCCCCAAAAGCCCTGTGTGCTTGCAGCCGCGGGGCGCGCGCTCACGATCTCACCCGTGCCTGTCACGCGAGCGGGGGCTGGGCACGGTGTCTGTACTCAGGTCAGTCCCAGCAGCACTGAAAAACCCAAGCGACTGAGCTCTGGCTCGCGGGCCTGCTCCCGTGCACGTCACCTCACTAGGTCCTTGGTGCTCTTGCCTCCTCGCGTAACACCCACAGGCGACCTCGCGAGCGCGCCCTGCTACACTATTTGCAAAAACTTGGCAGTTTCCCTGGTGCAGGATACGAAGGCTTCAGGAGCCCCCCTCGGGAGACGCCGCGAGCGGCGTCCTGCGGGCGGAAGGCCTCACGAGGGACTGCGCCTCACGAGTCGTGCCCTGCGAAGGACTCACCCCAAGCCGCACGCCTCGAAGGAGCTAAGTCTAAAGCACCCCTCGGGTCTTTTTCCCTCTCGTTTCTCTGTCGTGGCACCCTGATTTCCTTGGCACGAGCCGCCCGCGCATCAAGGGGGGGACCCTGAGCATCGGGCCTCAGGGACTCCTACCAGCCCTAAGAGCCCTACACCCTCTAGCCTTGCCGAGCGCACGCTCTGGGCATGCCAGCGACGGTTGTAGCTTGCCTCGGGTGTTGGGTCCCAGCGACGCAGGGCACGAAGGCAATGTAAAAGGGAAATAAGGGCCTCGGGAGGAAAACGAAAACACACAAATCATTAAGTGCTTACAGCAGAAGTACCATGCAAATGTTTTCACGCCCCCGCGGGGCCACGTCTACCCTATTACAGCAACAGGTCAAGGGTAATTTAGGCGCGTGAGGCGCCGCCATCGCCTCTCCCGCCGTCGTCGCTAGGGGGCTCGCCGCCGCCGCCGCTGATCTCAGGCTCGAAGGCGTACAACCCGATGAAGCTGGCCACACGCTCCCTCACAGCCTCCTCGAGGGGTTCGCGGACCTCCGCCGGGACAGGAGTCACCACCCGCCCGAAGTCAAAGCGATCGTCGAGGCGGAGAAGGTTGCTGAAGAGCCGCGTTGTCGCCTGAGTCAGCAGGTCGCGGCACGCCTCCTCGACGGTGGCATCCGTATCCAACAACTGCTTCTTGAGGTCGTCGACCTCGGCTTGGAGCTCGTCCCGCCTGGCCGCGAGGCCCCTCCGCTCGTCGAGAGCGGCCTGGGCGGCCGCCAGCTCGCGCTTCTTCGCTAGTAGGCGCTCCCGCTCCACCTCCTGCGAGGACGCGGTTGCCGCGAGCTCGCTTTCCAGGGTCTTGGCGTTCGCCTTGAGGGTAGTGACCACCTCCTGGTGCCTCAGGACATCCTCCTTGTGCTTCGGGAGCTCAGCCTCGCGGGATGCGAGCCGGCCGTCAAGGGCCTCCGCGGCCTCCTCCCGTGCCTTGAGTCGGCGCTCACGCGAAGTAGCTTGCTCCTGAAGCGTCTTCTCGTAAGCGTCCGCCTCCTCCCGCCGCCGCTTGGCCTCCTGGGCGTCTTCGAGGGCCTTCGCGAGGGACGCCTAGGCCTCTTTGGCGAGCTGCTTGCGCTGCACCTGCAACTCCTCGTCCCGCTAGCGGTCGAGCTTCGCCGCCTCCTGAAGCTGGCTCCACCCCTCCGCCAGCTTCCGCCGCTCCTCCGCGCAGAGCTCCGCCTCCTTCCTGAGCTCACCTTCGAGGGCCTCGAGGGCCGCCTTGACGCTGTTGACGGCCCCACTCTAGGGCGTGGTGTCGCTCTCCCCCAGCACCAAGGCACGACTCGCCTGGGCCCCCTCATCGCCTGCTGGTGCCGGCGGACGGGACGACACGACTTCGAGCACCTTCGGCAGCCCCGTACCATCGTCCCCGGCAGGGGACGCGCTTGTTGTCTGGTGCGGGGGGCTCAGGATGGCCGCCTCCGGCGCCGGTGGCATCGCCCCGCGCTCTGGCGCCGCCTTGAATGCTATGAGATCCGGGCGCCCGGGCCCGGAGATGGCTCCCGTGAAGGCTGTAGTGGCCTCCGCTGCAGCCGGAGTGGTAAGCGGGGGAGGGGTAGGTACTTCACCCCCTTTCCCGCCATCTCGACGCTGGCGGCGGGGGCCCCCTCGGGAGGCGCCGACGTGGTCTCCTCACTGCCTCCCGCCGGGTTCGCCGTCAGGTGCGCCGGCGCGGCGGGCAAGGCGACCTTCAGAGGAGGGGAGAGCTCTTCGACCTCGGCTCTCCTCCTCTTGGTCCTCTCCTCCTCCTCGGTGGCTAGCTCGGGGCTCCTGCGCGGGCGAAAACTCATTAGAGCCACAGCAGCCAGGAAGCAGGGATCGATAGGAAGGGGCGGAGGAACTTACTCATCCTTGGGGTAAAAGCGCCTCCTCTTCTGCTCCTTGGTGGCGCCGCTGCTACTGCCCCCATCGCGTAGCGTGCCTGGGCGGCCACCCGAGGGCACGGCGCAAGTCCCGTTGGAGTCGGCGGTCATGGTGGTTTCCTCCTCTCGCACCTCGAAGGGATCGTCGATCTCCGCGGCGTCGTCTCCCCCCTCCCTCGCCGGCACATGCCTGGCTGGCACGACGCGAAATGCGTCCTTGTCGTCGCCCCCATCCTCGCCCAGCCGAAGTCGATGGCGTGCCGGCGGAGACGGAGGGGGTGGCGGGGACGATTCCTTACTGCTCTCCTTCTCGGAGTCGGAGGCCTCGTGGTCGCCCGAGGCGGACCCCGTATTCGAAGAATCCTCGAGAAGCTCCTCAGGCTCCTCGAGGTTCTGTCCGGACCGGCCCCCACTGGTCGAACTGGGGCATCGCCGTGACCAGCTCATCCCTGTTGGACCAGCGGTACAGTGGGCGCGCGTCAGGAGGCATCTCCTCCACCTCCCCGGGAAATAAAACTTCCCAAGCTTCGGCCACTACTTCGGCCGAGAGGGACCCCTGCGCCAGCCGGATCCGGTCCTCGGCGCTGGTGATCTCCCACACCGGGTGCGAGCGCCTCTGCAGGGGCGCGATTCGGCGGTGGAGGAATTCCTTGGCGATCATGCCCGCCGTGAGCCCGGCCTCGCGCGGCTCCACCAGTCTCGCCAGGATCGGCCTCAGGGCAGCGCCGCCAAGCTTCTTGTGCTCCCAGCGGGGGATCTTCTCAGCCGGCTCGGTAGGGATCGCCAGGAGAGGTCTGGTCCGCTGGGCATCAACGTAAAATCAGCGCGACCTGAAGTTCTCCACTGTCGGAAGTCGGGCTCCGGGGACCCAAAGGTTCGAACACTGGGGTGAGCTCGTTCTACCGCTTCGTCTCCTACCGCGGCTAAGCTACGGCGAGGCTACGACGAGAGCGCGCTAGCGAGGGACAGGGCGAGGACTTGGCGGTTTACCCAGGTTCGGTCCACCTTGCGGTGTAAGACCCTACTCCTGCATGTGGTTGGGATTGCAAGGGGCAAGAGAGTTCTTGCGTACAAGGTAGGAGATGAAGGAATCGATCTCCCCGGGGGGGGGGGGGGAGGGGGGGCTAGCCGGAGAGCCCTCCCCTCTACAATGGCAGCACTGCCCTTTTTATATCGGCCTTGGTCCTCTTAGCCTAGAAACTTAGGCGGGAAGGGTTGCCACACTTGGCAATTTTGAAAGGGGACAGGCGCTCAGGCTATCCTGACTAAAGGCGGTCTTCGCCTGCCAAAGCGTGATCCATGACGCGCCCGTGGGCTCGGTGATGACCTCCGCCCTGCGCGCCCGCCGTCTTGGTCTTCCTTCGCCGATCGGGCAACCTTTCGGGTTGCTTTAGGGAGTAGATAGCTGGCCCTGCTCCCTTAACACAAAAGAGGAAACCATCTCCATCCGCGCCTGCTGGCGCGGACTCTGTCGTCGTTCGTCGCCGCGCGCGTCACCCACGTGGTGGGCAGAGACCGCGTGACCAAGCCGGATCTTCCTTTCCTTGTAAGCCATCGGGAGAATGCCTCGGGAGGCAGCCTCAGGGGACCGCCTCGCGAGGAGGCCTCGGGAGACAGCCTCGGGGAGACCGCCTCGGGTGGAGCCGCTGCTGAGTCCTGCTTGCCCGCTCCCTGAGGAGGGTCCTCGGGAGGCCGGAGCCATCGGGAGGCCGGGGCCTCGTGAGGTGACTTTGCTCTGGGGCGCCCGTTGGTGGGCTGCCTATCTGGGCCTCCGCCAGGTGCCGCGCCCTGGGTCGCGGGCAGACGGGTCGTGGTACCCCGCGTTCCACAACCCCGATACTAGCCCCCGGGCCCGTGGCGCACACGTTCCCGCCCAAGGAGGCCAAACGGCGCGGGCCCTAACCGCCTGCGGGCCAGGCGCGACGCGTGGCGCACGATGTGACGGAAGGTGCCTCCACTTCCCCGCGATGCCTCAACAACTGCCCAGGCTGACATAAGGCCTGGCGCGGGCAGCGCGAGGCCATCATCGCCTCACCCGTATGTTCCGCCTTGATTCCTTGTGCGTATTGAAGGCGATGCGGTGCTGAGGGCACCCTTCTTCCTTTTATTCCTGTAACAAGTCAACGTAGCCCCTGATGGCGTGAGGAAAAACGATGTCCTTTGCATTAAGTATCTTATAACTTGCTGTAATGCATGCTTATTTCCTCTTGAAGTCCTCTCATGAGGCCTCACTTTTCTTTCTTATTTGCCTTGGTGCTCTACGCCGTCAGGACCCAGCCCCCGAGCGGGCCTACAGCCGTCGCTGGTATGTCCGGTCGCGATGCCTGGACAAGGCCAGGAGGTGAGGGGCCCGGGAGCTAGTAAGGGCTCCTGGGGCGCGATGCCCAGGAAGCCCCCCTTTGGCGTGCAAGCGGCTCGCGCAAAAGAGAAAACATGGGCGTTCGGTGAGATCGCAAAAAGAAAGAGAGAGCTTGAAAAATGATGAGAGCGGCTCACGAGACCTCCTCGTGAGGCTTATCTCCCTTTCTTTGCTTGCCTTGTCGCTCTACGTCATCAGGACCCAGCCCCCAGGCGGGCTACAGCCGTCGCTGGTATGTCCGGTTGCGATGCCTGGACAAGGCCAGGAGGTGTAGGGCACTGCGAGGGGGTAAGAGCTCCTGAGGCGCGATGCTCAAGAAGCCCCCCTTTGACGTGCAAGCGGCTCGCGTAGAAGAAGGAAACTCAGCGCTCAGCGCGGCAGCGGTGAGAGGAGAGCTTGAGGGGCGGTGAAAACGTCTCGTGAGGTGTTTATGATACTTAGCTTTTTCGGAGGGCTGCATCGGGCGAGCCGCCACTTGTAGGGTGTGCCTCGCGAGGTCTCCGCTCGTGAGGCCTCCGGCTGGCGTGGCTCTGTCGGGCTTGGCTCCGGAAGCTGTGCTCCTGAGGCCTCCTGAGGCTCCGGGGGGCATCCTGCCGCCGGGTTACCTCACGAGGCACGCTCGCGAGGCCTTCCGTGTGACCTGCTCCCGAGACAATTGCAAGGCGCAAGGTCTCGTGACGGGGGAGCCGCGCGCGCTCGCTGACCCACTCATGGGCATCACGCAAGAAGATAAAGCACCAAGGACCTTGGTGAGGTGGCGTGCATGGGAGCAGGCCCACGAGCCAGAGCTCGATCACTTGGGTTTAGCGGTGCTGCAGGGACGGACCCGAGCACAGACACTGTGCCTATCATGCGAGAAGATGAGACACCAAGGACCTTGGTGAGGTGACGTGCACGGGAGCAGGCCCGCGAGCCAGAGCTCGATCACTTGGGTTTTTCAGCGCTGCTGGGACTGACCCGAGCACAGGCACCGTGTCCATCCCCTGTTCGCGTGAAGCTCAGGAGGGACGCCATGAGCGCGCACGGCTCGCCATCAACAAACTGACGAAATAATAAAGTTGATTACACAACCAGAAGGAGATGCGGCTGCCGTGTCCGGCACGGGTCAGCTTGAGGTTGGTGCAGCCCGTGGGGCGCCCTCAGTTGATTGTTCCGCCAGCGCGGAGCATGGGGCTTCCACTTGGGCATGGGCATGATCGTGGCTTGATCGTTCCGCCAGCGCGGAGCATGGGGCTTCCACTTGGGCGTGGGCTGGAGCTCTCGTGGGCCCATCAGGCTAGCGCAATGTGAGGCTCCGGGGCGTGTACAGCCCTGTTTCGTTCGTACTCGTGGGGGCCACGAGCAGAACTTGAGGAGGGGTCGGACATTTCGCGCGTCATACGTTGAAACTCCTTCCTCCGTCCCCAGCGTGGAGCATGGGGCTTCCACTTGGGCGTGGGCATGATCGCGGTTCGATCGTTCCGCCAGCACGGAGCATGGGGCTTCCACTTGGGCGTGGGCTGGAGCTCTCGCGGGCCCATCAGGCTAGCGCAATGAGAGGCTCCGGGGCGTGTACAGCCCTGTTTCATTCGTACTCGTGGGGGCCACGAGCAGAACTTGTGGAGGGGTCGGACGTTCCGCGCGTCATACGCTGAAACTCCTTCCTCCGTCCCCAGCGTGGAGCATGGGGCTTCCACTTGGGCGTGGGCATGATCGCGGTTCGATCGTTCCGCCAGCGCGGAGCATGGGGCTTCCACTTGGGCGTGGGCTGGAGCTCTCGCGGGCCCATCAGGCTAGCGCAATGAGAGGCTTCGGGGCGTGTACAGCCCTGTTTCGTTCGTACTCGTGGGGGCCACGAGCAGAACTTGCGGAGGGGTCGGACGTTCCGCACGTCATATGCTGAAACTCCTTCCTCCGTCTCCAGCCGGACGACGCCGGGCCTGGAGACATGAGCAACCTTGAAAGGGCCTTCCCACATGGTGAGAGTTTGTGGAGTCCCTCTCTGGAGAGGGTCCTGCATAGGACGAGGTCGCCGACCTCGAGAGTGCGAGGGCAGATGTTGCGGCAGAGGTAGCGACGCAGGCCTAGCGGGTACCTCGCGGCGTGAAGAGCGGCTTGGCGGCGGCCTTCCTCGAGGAGCAGCACATCAGTCTCCCGCGAGCCATCCTTACGCGCCTCGTCGAAGGCAAGGACTCGTGGGGAGCCGTGCTTAAGCTCTGAAGGAAGGACCGCCTCAGCTCCATAGACGAGGACACGGGAGCCTGAGCCCCGCCAAGGATGCAGGCAACCGCGCGAGGCTCCTGGTAGCCCCCAGCGCCCTCGTCAGGCTGGTTGACGTCGTTCTTCCGGGGCGGCGGCGGCAGCGGCGGGAGAGCGGCGTTGGCCTGCGGGTTTACCTCACGAGGCTGATCGCGCCAGGCAGCCTCATGAGGCTGGTCGTGCCAGCCGGCCTCACGAGGCTGGTCGCGGCAGACGGCCTCACGAGGCTGGTCGCGGCAGACGGCCTCACGAGGCTGGTCGTGCCAGGCGGCCTCACGAGGCCGGTCGCGCCATCCCTGGCGGAAGTTGCCGTTGCCGTTGCGGCCGTCCCAACGGTTACCGCTGCGGCCACCTCCGCGGCCGGCGCCGCGGCCGTTACGGTCGTCCCGGCGGCTCTGGCGCACGTCGCGGAGCAGCTTGAGCTCCTGACAGTCTTCGGTGCTGTGGGAGCGGACGTTGTGAAAAGTGCAGAGTGGCCGGTTGTCCTTCCTGGGCTCGTCAAGGTCGCGTCCGCGCTTCTACTCGGGCTCCGCTGCAAGCACGGCAGGGCCCTTGCGCTTGACGTCCTTGCTCTTGGCCTTGGCGGCGTCGAGCGCCGCGTCAGGGTCGTTGTGGACGAAGAGGCGGCCCTCTTCAGCCTTGGCGCACTTGTCGGCGAGGTCGAGCAGCTCGAGCACGGAGTCGAGCTCACCGTTGATGGCGAGCTTCTCGCGCATCTTGACGTCTGTGACGCTGGTGGAGAACGCAGAGATGACAGCCGGGTCGGAGGCGCGCGGGATCTTGTTGCGCACCTGACTGAAGCGCTGGATGTACTTGCGGAGGGTCTCGTCTGGGCGCTGCCGAACACGCCGCGGGTCGTTGATGGTGTGGGAGCGGTCCTGTGTGCCCTTGAAGTTGGCGATGAACTGGCTGCAAAGCTCGGCCCACGACGAGATGGAAGCCTCGGGAAGGTTCATGAGCCAGGAGCGCGGGCCGTCCTTGAGGGCCATGGGGAACCAGTTCGCCATGACCTTGTCGTCGCCGTTCGCCGCCTCGACGCTTAGCACGTAGAGCTGGAGGAACTCTGTGGGGTTGGGGGTGCCGCCGTAGCGTGGAGGCAGCTCAGGCTTGAACTTCGCGGGCCATACCACGAGATGCAGCTCACGGCTGAATGCACGGCAGCCCACGCCGCTCGAGGGGACGCTGCCAGCGAGGGCGGCACGGTTTTGACGCCCGGCCGCTGCAACGTCCTGAACGGCCTGGTCCTGGCGCTGGCGCTGGCGCTCGAGGAGCACTCGCGCATCGGGGGGCGCACGGTGGATGATCTGGCAGCTGGCTTCGTCTCGGTCTGGCGAGGACGCGCTGCGGGACGGCTCACGAACCTGCGCGCTGCGCTAGGGCCCGGCGCGCTCGTCGCGCAGAGGAGGCGGCGGGGGAGCGCCGTGCGCCAGGTCCCCAGCACGAGACGGCATAGGGCGGAGCGAGTGATAAGGCGCCGGAGCGTCCCCGGCGACGTTGACGAGCTCGGTGATGCGGCCAAGCCAGGCGTCATAGCCGGCGTCGTCCGGACGGTAGCGGAGCAGCTCACGCGCCATGAGCAGCGTGGCCCGCGGGTTCGGCGGCCCACGACGGCGAGGGAGGAGGCCGTGGCGGTGCGGCCGTCCGCCCGCACGGAGGGGTGCAGGGAGGAGTCCTGCTGCTCGCAGGCAGCGGGGTCGGTGGCGGCAGCAGCCTCGGCTTCGGGGCGGCGGCAATTGCCGCGGGCCACCGGCTCTGTCTAAGCCACGCGGCCAGCCCTGCGGTCGGCGCACTCGCGACGTGCATCAGCCATGGGGTTGGTGGAGCTGAGGGCGGAGCAGAAGAACGGTAGCAGACCCCTACCTGGCGCGCCAAATGTCGGAAGTCGGGCTCCGGGGACCCAAAGGTTCGAACACTGGGGTGAGCTCGTTCTACCGCTTCGTCTCCTACCGTGGCTAAGCTACGTCGAGGCTACGGCGAGAGCACGCTAGCGAGGGACGGGGCGAGGACTCGGCGGTTTACCCAGGTTCGGGCCACCTTGCGGTGTAAGACCCTACTCCTGCATGTGGTTGGGATTGCAAGGGGCAAGAGAGTTCTTGCGTACAAGGTAGGAGATGAAGGAATCGATCACCCCGGGGGGGGGGGGGGCCTAGCCGGAGAGCCCTCCCCTCTACAATGGCAGCACTGCCCTTTTTATATCGGCCTTGGTCCTCTTCCCCCTGGAAACTTAGGCGGGAAGGGTTGCCACACTTGGCGATTTTGAAAGGGGACAGGCGCTTAGGCTATCCTGACTAAAGGCGATCTTCGCCTGCCAAAGCGTGATCCATGACGCGCCCGTGGGCTCGGTGATGACCTCCGCCCTGCGCGCCCGCCGTCTTGGTCTTCCTTCGCCGATCGGGCAACCTTTGGGGTTGCTTTAGGGAGTAGATAGCTGGCCCTGCTCCCTTAACACAAAAGAGGAAACCATCTCCATCCGCGCCTGCTGGCGCGGCCTCTGTCGTCGTTCATCGCCGCGCGCGTCACCCACGTGGTGGGCAGAGACCGCGCGACCGAGCCGGATCTTCCTTGCCTTGTAAGCCATCGGGAGAATGCCTCGGGAGGCAGCCTCGGGGGACCGCCTCGCGAGGAGGCCTCGGGAGACAGCCTCGGGGAGACCGCCTCGGGTGGAGCCGCTGCTGAGTCCTGCTTGCCCGCTCCTTGAGGAGGGGTCCTCGGGAGGCCGGAGCCATCGGGAGACCGGGGCCTCGTGAGGTGACTTTGCTCTAGGGCGCCCGTTGGTGGGCTGCCTATCTCGGCCTCCACCAGGCGCCGCACCCTGGGCCGCGGGCAGACGGGTGGTGGTACCCCGGGTTCCACAACCTCGACATCCACCTTCTTCAAGATCTTCATGTCGATGAAGACCTTGCGCATCTCGTCGTCGATGCGGAAGGAGGCGCCTCCGGAACGGTGGTTTCCCGAGGAGAACACCCGCAGGCTGTAGATGGTCCGGAAGAGCGCCACAGATGGCGTCACTCCCAGGAAGGCCTCACAGAGGTACGCGAAGAGAGCAAGGATGAGGATGGAGTTGGGATGAAGGTGAAGAAGACAAATCTCATAATGCTCTAGGATGGCATAGAGGAAATCGGAGAAGGGCGACACCAGCCCGGCGAAGAGCGAGTGGTAGAAGACAGGGACCACCGTGAGTGCGAGCCCGGCCAGATCCTGGTGATGCCTCCCTCGAAGTGTGCGAAGGCCAAGTGGGGGCGGCGGGCCTTGGCTAGCCCGGTCTTGTTGATGGTGGCCGGCAGCAAGGCCGGACCGAGCTCCGCCACCAGAGAGCTCTTGCTGGAGGAGGCCTCGGCGGTCGCGGGTTTCTTGCCGGGGGCCATGGCGATGGAGAGATTGGAAGTCGGAGGAGGAAGAACAGAGGAGCTGCTCGCGCGAGATGAAGGGCGAAGTGGGGACGAAGCGCAATGACGTGCCTGCGCCCCACGCAGACAGGCTTTATCGCGAGGAAGGCGGTTACCGAGGCGTCGTGGGGAGTGGAGGCGGCCCGCCCCGTAAAAACCACCACGCATCACCTCTGGGCCCGGCAGCTCAATGGGCCCCGCGTCATTTCGTCCCCAACAGGCGGAACATGCGCGCCGCGGGCCCGGGGGCTACTGTCGGCCCAGTGGGAACCAGGGTACCACGGCCCGTCCGCCTCTGGCCCAGAGGGCAGCGCTTGGGCCAGCTCATGAGGGTGGCCCTACCTCGGCTGCTCCAGAGGAAGCCGCCTCGCGAGGCCCCCTCGCCGCCAGGCCAGGCCCTGCCGTGGCCGCCAAGCAACAGGATGCCTCGCGAGGCCTCCTCACGAAGCAGGCCGTACGGCGCCAGCCGCAGGGCTTCGCGCCCTGCACATGGGTGACGACCCGCTGTCAGGATAAGGACAGTGGGGCATGACCAAGCCCAGCTTCCATTCTGGTGATAAGGGAGCTGCGGCGTCTGCCTCCCCCCAAGCAAGTCCCAAAGTGTTTCCTCTTTGGTGATAGAAGATCAGGACGGATCGGCGCGCTAGGACGGAGGTCATCGCCAAGCCCCCCGGCGCGTCACGAAGACTACTTTATCAGGCGGAGACCGCCTTTAGTTAGGATAGACCTGCGCGCCTGTCCCCTTTGAATTGCCGCCCTGTGGCCACCCTTTCCCGCTCATATTTTTGGGGAAGAGGACCAAGGCACTACAAAAGGGGCAGGGCCGCTTCCATGTAAGGGGACCGACTCATTTTCCCCACACCTCGTGTACCTCAAGCACAGGCTCTCCATTACAGAGCAAATCCAACACAAGCAGGAGTAGGGTATTACACCACACGGTGGCCCGAACCTGGGTAGCTCGCGCGTCCCCCTCGTGTTCGGTGAGAGCCAGCGAGCCCGTCGTGTTCACGCCGTCGCCTCAGATGCCCGACTGTGGCATTTATTTTCAAGACCTTTCGAGGCGTCGCTACAGACACCCGATGGGCATTTCTTTTCAAGACCTTTCGAGGCGTCGCTTCAGACACCCAACTGGCATATTATTTCTTGGTTCTAACGCCCGATGTTCCATTTTATTTCTTGGAATCCTTGGGAGGTCTAACGCCCGATGTTCCATTTTATTTCTTGCAATCCTCAGGAGGTCTAACGCCCGACGTTCCACTTACGCTTTCATTAAGATTCTTTCGGGATGGTTCTATCTCCTGAAAACCCGACTTTAAAATTTTCATAACAACATGATTAGTTATACTTTGCTAATATCGGATGGCTAACCTTTATTTTCTATGCAAATATAATACTCTACATGATTATACTAAACACTTGCCATGTCATAATATTGTTAAATATGTTTAAAGTTAGTTGCATGCATTCTGCCTACTTTTATTATATCTTTTGTCCATGATGTTTGCGAGTACATTAAAACGTACTCACTGGCTTGTCCCTGGCTATTGTCTTGGCCAGATCACGAGTCGGAGGAGAACGCTACGAAGACACCCCCGCAACCTAGGAATCGGAAATAGCAGCCACGCGAGATAGGAGTTATCCAGATCAGCTGTTCCTGTGGGAATGGAGCCCCATCGACGTTGGAGATCCACGAGTCGCTTCCGTCATCCGCCACTAGAAATCATTGTGGTACTCAATGGACCTTTATGGTCTTGTATCAAATTCTTGTAACTGCTTGGAATTCTGTATCAAGGAAGTGTCCAGCAGCGAACAGTAATCCTGGGGCTGGTGATGACACGAGGGTCATTTGCTGGGATTTTATGTCCCGGAAAACCGGCCCTGACACGCGCCCCCTGGGGCCGCGCCTTGTTGCCTTGTGGATTCCTCGTGAGGCTTCTGCCCCTCCCGAAGCTTCCTGGGTCTCTTTTGTCCAGAAAAAAATCGTCAAAAAGTTTCGTGGCATTTGGACTTCGTTTGGTACTGATTTCCTGAAAAACTAAAAACAAGCAGAAAACAGCAACTGGCACTAGGCACTAGGTTAATAGGTTAGTCCCCAAAAAATGATATATGATTGCATATAATTGCTTATAAAAACATCCAAGATTGATACTATAATAGCATGAAACAATCAAAAATTATAGATACGTTGGAGACGTATCAAGCATCCCCAAGCTTAATTCCTGCTCGTCCTCGAGTAGGTAAATGATAAAAACATAATTTTTGATGTGGAATGCTACCTAACATGTTTCATCATGTAATCTCTCTTGCGGTATTAATAATAAGATCCGAGTGATTCAAAGCAATAGTCTATAATTTGATATAAAGACATCAATACTCAGGCATACTAATAAAAAATCATGTCTTTCAAAATAAAAATGCTAAAAGAAAGTTATCCCTACAAAATCATATAATCCTGTCATGCTCCATCTTCTTAACACAAAGTATTTATCATGCACTACCCCGATGACAAGCCGAGCAATTGGTTCATACTTTTTAACGCGCTTCAGCTTTTTCAACCCCCACACAATACATGAGCGCAAGCCATGGATATAGCACTATGGGTGGAATAGAGTGTGGTGGTAGAGATTAATAAGGGGAAGTCAAAAAGAAGAAGATAGTCTCACGTCAACGCGGCTAATCAACGGGCTATGGAGATGCCCATCAATTGATGTCAATGCGAGGAGTAGGGATTGCCATGCAGCGGATACACTAAGAGCTATAATTGTATGAAAGATCAACATGAAAAATAATTGGGTGTGCATCCAACTTGCTTGCTCATGAAGACCTCGGGCATTTGAGGAAGCCCATCATCAAAATATACAAGCCAAGTTCTATAATGAAAAATTCCCACTAGTATATGAAAGTGACAAAATAGGAGACTCTCTATATGAAAAACATGGTGGTACTTTGAAGCACAAGTATGGAAAAGGATAGTAACACTGCCCCTTCTCTCTTTTTCTCTCATTTCTTTTTCTTTTCTTTTTTCTCCTTTTTTCGTGGGCTCTTTTTGGCCTCTTTTTTTTATTTTATTTTTCTTCACTGGGACAATGCTCTAATAATGATGATCATCATACTTCTATTTACTTACAACTCAAAAGAAAATTACAACTCGAAACTAGAACAAAAATATGACTCTATATGAATGCCTCTGGCGGTGTACCAGGATGTGCAATGATACTAGCGTAACATGTATAAAAATGATGAACGGTGGCTGAGCCACAAATACTATGTTAGCTATATGATCATGCAAAGCAATATGACAATGATGATGTGTGTCATAAAAACAGAACGATGGAAGTTGCATGGCAATATATCTCGGAATGGCTATGGAAATGCCATGATAGGTAGGTATGGTGGCTGTTTTGAGGAAGATATAAGGAGGCTTATGTGTGATAGAGCGTATCATATCACGGGGTTTGGATGCACCGGCGAAGTTTGCACCAACTCTCGATGTGAGAAAGGGCAATGCACGGTACCAAAGAGGCTAGCAAATTGCGGAAAGGTGAGAGTGCGTATAATCCATGGACTCACATTAGTCATAAAGAACTCACATACTTATTGCGAAAGTTTATTAGACCTCAAAGCAAAGTACTACTACGGATGCCCCTAGGGGGATAGATTGGTAGGAAAAGACCATCGCTTGTCCCGGACCGCCACTCATAAGGTAGGCAATCAATAATAAATCATGCTCCAACTTCTTAGAATAATGACAGACCATACGTGCATGCTTCGGGAATCACAAACCTTACCACCAATATTCTTATTAAACCACAATTATCTACTAGCATCTCCCACATATTACCATCTTAATATTGTAAAACTTTTGCAAGGAATCAAACTTATCATATTCAGTGATCTACATGAAAGTTTTTATTATATCCCTCTTGAATACCTATCATATTAGGACCAAATTCATAACCCGTGCATATTACCATTGCTATTCATTAGCCTCTCAAAAAGATATAAGTGAAGAATGAGAGTGCAACTATTTATTTAAAATATAACCACCGCCGTGCTCTAAAAGATATAAGTGAAGCACTAGAGCAACTGCCTAGCTCAAAAGATACAAGGGAAGCACTAGAGCAACTGCCTAGCTCAAAAGATATAAGTGAAGCACATAGAGTATTCTAACAAATCACGAATAATGTGTGTCCCCCTCAAAAAGGTGTGTTAAGCAGAGATGATTGTGACAAACTAAAAAGCAAAGAAAAGCAAACAAACTATATCACAAGACGCTCCAAGTAAAACACATATCATGTGATGAATAAAAATATAGCTCCAAGTGAGTTACCGATAGATTGTAGACGAAAGAGGGGATGCCATCCGGGGCATCCTCAAGCTTAGACGCTTGAGTCTTCCTTGAATATTACCTAGGGGTGCCTTGGGCATCCCCAAGCTTAGGCTATTGCCGCTCCTTATTCCTTTATCCACGTAGTCTCACCCAAAACTTGAAAACTTCAGCACACAAAACTCAACAGAAACCTCGTGAGATCCGTTAGTATAACAAACAAATCTTAAACTTTAGGTACTGTTGTAAATTGATTCATATTTAATATTGGCATAATGCTACTGTACTCCAACTTCTCCATGACTCATACCCCCCGATACGATCCATAGATTCATCAAAATAAGCAAACTATGCAACAAAAACAGAATCTGTCTAAAACAGAACAGTCTGTAAAGATCTGAATTAAAGTCATACTTCTGTAACTCCAAAAATTCTGAAAAATTAGGACAACGTGGAAATTCATATATAAATACTGTGTAAAAAATTCAGAGTTTTATCACGCTCCAGCAAAAAAACAAAATTCCAGCACTGGACGCAAAAATTTCTGTTTTCAAACAACATCTATTATACTATCTTCCAAATCACCCCAAAGGCATTACTTTGCACAAACACTAATTAAAAGATAAAAACACAATCATAACTGAGGCTAAAATTGTGTAAACACACAAAAACAGAAGGTAAAACAAAAAAATATTTTATTCATTGGGTTGCCTCCGAACAAGCGCTATTGTTTCATGCCCCTAGCTAGGCATAATGCATAGTTTCAACTGTTGTCATCCTTCGTCCCTTCATCTTGAGAGGGATGTTTCTCAGGAGGCTTTTCAAAAACAATGTGAAACACATCATCAATCAAGATTTTATCGTTATTAAGGTAATTTTCATCATATCCTTGTTGGTTCCCTTTTACGATCCAAGAATTTTTCTGATTAATACCATTGAAAACTTGTTGGATAATATGTAATGGAGGAACTTCTTTCTTAGTATTCTCATCAAAAGTGTGATCATCATGAAACATAAATCTTAACATATACTCTTCATTATATAAAATTTCATCTATCACGGGATGTTCTTGACTCATATTATAATGATCAAAGATCTCTCTAGCCTCTCGAACTATGTAATCAAACTCATTCATAAGGATAAGCGTGGCTATCTTTTTAGCCTTAGGATTGTTTATAGCAGGTAGCTCACAGAATAATATTTGCAAAGTGGGATGAGTATGAATAAATCTTCTTTCAAGTTTAAGAACAAGGGCAGAAATAGCCTCAGCATAACTATTGGTTCTCTTAAGAATGGGAATGTCATTACAAACCAAAGTTCCGGTGCAAGTAAAGAATTCTTGAATAATACTCTTCCCTATAATATTCCCACTTCCCGTCACAAAAAAATTAGCATCCAAATTTGCAGGAATTTCTATCTTAGGAATTTTACCATCCTCACTCCTTTCAATAACAAACTCAGACATGATAGCAACTAGGGCAAGCAAACTAACAAACAAGCAAACAAACAAAAATATTTTTGTGTTTTTGTAAAATTGTTTTAGAAGTGGGGGAGATTAGAACGAGAGGCAAATGCAAATAAAAAGGCAAATAAAACAAATGCAAGTGGATGATAGTTTGTGTGAAGGTACTTGATAATTTTGGTGATGTCTCACCGGCAACGGCGCCAGAAATTCTTCCTGCTACTTGTACACTGCGTTGGTATTTCCCCGAAGAGGAGAGGATGATGCAGTATAGTAGAGATAAGTATTTCCCTCAGTTAAGAACCAAGGTTATCAATCCAGTAGGAGAACCACACAAAATCCTTTAGCAGCACCTACACACACAAAAGCAAACACTTGCACCCAACGCAAATAAGAGGGTTGTCAATCCTCTTAGGGGTTATTTGCAAGGATTAATTCTGATAGTGATAGATAGAAATATAAATTGCAAAATAAAATAAAAGTAAATAAATTGCAGCAAGGTATTTTTGGATTTTAATATATGATAAAGATAGACCCGGGGGCCATAGTTTTTACTAGAGGCTTCTCTCTCGAGCGCAGAACATACGGTGGGTAAACAAATTACTGTTGGGCAATTGATAGAAATAATTATGACGGATTCATGGCAATGATCATGTATATAGGCATCACGTCTGAGACAAATAGACTGACTCTTACCTGCATCTACTACTATTACTCCACCCATCGACCGCTATCCAGCATGCATCTAGGGTATTAAGTATGAAACAGAGTAACGCCTTAAGCAAGATGACATGATGTAGACAAAGTAAACTCAAGCAATATGATTAAACCCCATCTTTTTATCCTTAATGGCAACAATACAAATACATTTCATGTCCCTTTCTGTCATTGGGATTGAGCACCGCAAGATTGAACCCATCACAAAGCACCTCTCCCATTGCAAGATAAACCAATCTAGTTGGCCAAACTAAATCGATAGACGTGAGAGATATACAAAGCTATAACAATCATGCATAAAAGAGTTTAGAGAAGACTCAAATATTTCTCATGAATAATCTGATCATAAACTCATAATTCATCGGATCCCAACAAACACACCGCTCAAGAAGATTACATCAGATATAACTCCAGGAACATCGAGGAGAACATGGTATTGAAGAATAAAGAGAGAGAAGAAGCTATCTAGCTACTAGCTATGGACCTGTAGGTCTGCGGTAAACTACTCACACATCATCAGAAGGGCAACAAGGTTGATGTAGAAGCCCTCCGTGATCGATTCCCCCTCCGGCAGAGTACCGGAAAAGGCCTCCAGATGGGATCGCGGAAGAACAGAGGCTTGCGGCGGCGATAGGGTTTTCTTGTCTGGCCCTCTGATGGTTTCTGAATATTTGAGAATTTATAGAAGTGGAATTAGGTCAAAAGGAGCCACGAGGGGCCCACAAGGCATCAGGGCGCGCCCCCCCACTGGGTCGCGCCCTGTTGCCTTGTGGCTTCCTCGTGAGGCTTCTGGCCCCCTCCCAAAGCTTCCAGGGTCTCTTTTGTCCAGAAAAAAATCGTCAAAAAGTTTCGTGGCATTTCGTTTGGTACTGATTTCCTGAAAAACCAAAAACAAGCAGAAAACAACAACTGGCACTGGGCGCTAGGTTAATAGGTTAGTCCCAAAAAAATGATATATAATTGCATATAAAAACATCCAAGATTGATACTATAATAGCATGGAACAATCTAAAATTATAGATACATTGGAGATGTATCAGCCGCCTATCTCGTCCTTGATGCAAATCCGCCAAAGCTCTTCCGGCCGCTCCCGAGTCTGGTGGCGGCGAGATCCCAAGAGAGCCATCGATCATAGAGCTACACGATCCATCCTACTTCAGAGGTCAGTTGCCGACTGGAGTACTAGACTACTATTAGTGGAGGTTTCAGAACGTTTCAGAGGGAAAACAACATTGATAGAGAGCATTTCTTGTGTGTCACACGAAGACCTAACTACATAGATAGGGGCTGAGAGAAGGAGAGAATGGTGGTGTGCCTATTTTTTGATGGGATGGGAGAGAGACCAATAGACATGAACCATGTGGAGAGGTGTGTGTGTTCCGAGAGAGAGAGGGAGGCATGGACCTAGATACTGAGATAGGTGTTCATGTGTATGTTTCAGAGAAGGAATTGTCTAGCTGGTAGCTGCTACTTGTAGTCTGCGTTAGTATTTCCCCGAAGAGGAGAGGATGATGCAGTACAGTAGAGATAAGTATTTCCCTCAGTTAAGAACCAAGGTTATCAATCCAGTAGGAGAACCAAGCAAAATTCCGTTTAGCGCACCTGCAGACACAAGAGCAAAAACTTGCACCCAACGCAAATAAGAGGGTTGTCAATACTCTTAGCGGTTATTTGCAAGGATTAAATCTTATCAAGGTAAATAGATAAGCTAAAATACTAATTAAAATAAAAGTAAATAAATTGCAGCAAGGTATTTTTAGGGTTTTTAATATGATAAAGATAGACCTGGGGGCCATAGTTTTCACTAGAGGCTTCTCTCTCGAGCACAGAAACATACGGTGGGTAAACAAATTACTGTTGGGCAATTGATGGAAAAGCAAATAATTATGACAGATTCATGGCAATGATCATATATATAGGCATCACGTCCGAGACAAGTAGACCGACTCCTGCCTGCATCTACTACTATTACTCCACTCATCGACCGCTATCCAGCATGCATCTAGAGTATTAAGTTAATAAAAACAGAGTAACGCCTTAAGCAAGATGACATGATGTAGAGAAGCAAATTCAAGCAATATGAACAAACCCCATCTTTTTATCCTTAATGGCAACCATACAAATACGTGTCATGTCCCCTTCTGTCACTGGGATTGAGCACCGCAAGATTGAGCCCATCACAAAGCACCTCTCCCATTGTAAGATAAATCAATCTAGTAGACCAAACCAAATCGATAGATCGGAGAGAAATACAAAGTTATATTTAATCATGCATAAAAGAGTTCAAAGAAGACTTAAATATTTCTCATGAATAATCTGATCATAAACTCACAATTCATCGAATCCCAACAAACACACCGCAAAAGAAGATTACATCGGATAGAACTCCAAGAACATCGAGGAGAACATGGTATTGAAGATCTAAGAGAGAGAGGAAGCCATCTAGTTACTAGCTATGGACCTGTAGGTCTGTGGTAAACTACTCACACATCATCAGAAGGGAAGCAAGGTTGATGTAGAAGCCCTCCGTGATCGATTCCCCCTCTGGCAGAGTACCGGAAAAGGCCTCCAGATGGGATCGCGGAAGAACAGAGGCTTGCGGCGGTGGAAACGTTTTCTCTTCTGGCTCTCTGATGGTTTTCGAATATTTGTGAATTTATAGGAGTGGAATTAGGTCAAATGGAGTCACGTGGGCCCCACAAGGCATCAGGGCGTGCCCCTTGGGGCCGCGCCCTGTTGCCTTGTGGTGGCTTCGCGAACCTTTTGGCCTCCTCTCCAAGTCTCCAAGGTCTCTTTTGTCCAAAAAAATCTCTAAAAAGTTTTGTGGCATTTGGACTTCGTTTGGTACTGATTCTCTAAAAAGCCAAAAGCAAGCAAAAAACAGCAACTGGCACTGGGCACTAGGTTAATAGGTTAGTTCCAAAAAATGATATATAATTGCATATAAAAACATCCAAGATTGATACTATAATAGCATGGAACAATAAAAAATTATAGATACGTTGGAGACGTATCAAGCATCCCCAAGCTTAATTCTTGCTCGTCCTCGAGTAGGTAAATGATAAAAACAGAATTTTTGATGTGGAATGCTACCTATCATGTTTCATCATGTAATCTTTCTCTTACGGTATGAATAATAAGATCCAAATGATTCAAAGCAATAGTATATAATTTGATATAAAGACATCAATACTCAGGCATACTAACAAACAATCATGCCTTTCAAAATAACGATGCTAAAGAAAGCTATCCCTACAAAATCTTATAATCCTGTCATGCTCCATCTTCTTCACACAAAGTATTTATCATGCACTACCCCGATGACAAGCCGAGCAATTGGTTCATACTTTTTAACGCGCTTCAGCTTTTTCAACTCCCACTCAATACATGAGCGGAAGCCATGGATATAGCACTATGGGTGGAATAGTGTGGTGGTAGAGGTAAATAAGAGAAGTCAAAAATAAGAAGATAGTCTCACATCGATGAGGCTAATCAATGGGCTATGGAGATGCCCATCAATTGATGTCAATGCAAGGAGTAGGGATTGCCATGCAACGAATACACTAAGAGCTATAATTGTATGAAAGCTCAACATGAAAACTAAGTGGGTGTGCATCCAACTTGCTTGCTCATGAAGATCTCGGACATTTGAGGAAGCCCGTCATCGGAATATACAAGCCAAGTTCTATAATGAAAAATTCCCACTAGTATATGAAAGTGACAAAATAGGAGACTCTCTATATGAAAAACAAGGTGCTACTCTGAAGCACAAGTGTGGAAAAAGGATAGTAACATTGCCCCTTCTCTCTTTTTCTCTCATTTTTTTAGAACGGTCTCATGGACCTCATCCCCACTTTTTCGAGGACTCATTAGTCTCCACCATTCTTTCCTCACTGGGACAATGCTCTAATAATGATGATCATCACACCTCTATTTACTTACAACTCTGCATTACAACTCGATAATAGAACAAAAATATGACTCTATATGAATGCCTCTGGCAGTGTACCAGGATGTGCAATGATGCTAGCGTAACATGTATAAAAATGATGAACGGTGGCTGAGCCACAAATACTATGTTAGCTATATGATCATGCAAAGCAATATGACAATGATGATGTATGTCATAAAAACGGAACGGTGGAAGTTGCATGGCAATATATCTCGGAATGGCTATGGAAATGCCATGATAGGTAGGTATGGTGGCTGTTTTGAGGAAGATATAAGGAGGTTTATGTGTGATAGAGCGTATCATATCACGGGGTTTGGATGCACCGGCGAAGTTTGCACCAACTCTCGATGTGAGAAAGGGCAATGCACGGTACCGAAGAAGCTAGCAAATTGCGGAACGGTGAGAGTGCGTATAATCCATGGACCCACATTAGTCATAAAGAACTCTCATACTTATTGCGAAAGTTTATTAGCCCTCGAAGCAAAGTACTACTACGCATGCCCCTAGAGGGATAGATTGGTAGGACAAGGTCCATCGCTCGTCCCCGACCGCCACTCATAAGGTAGACAATCAATAATAAATCATGGTCCAGCTTCTTAGCATAACGACAGATCATACGTGCATGCTTCGGGAATCACAATCCTTAACACAATTATTCTTACTAAACCACAATCATCTACTAGTACCTCCCCCATTTACCATCTTAATATCGCAAAAATATTGCAAGGAATCAAATTTATCATATTCAGTGATCTACATGAAAGTTTTTATTATATCCCTCTTGAATACCTATCATATCAGGACCAAATTCATAACCCGTGCATATTACCATTGCTATCACGAGACTCTCAAAAAGATATAAGTGAAGCATGAGAGTGCAACTATTTCTTTAAAATATAACCACCGCCGTGCTCTAAAAGATATAAGTGAAGCACTAGAGCAACTGCCTAGCTCAAAAGATATAAGTGAAGCACATAGAGTATTCTAACAAATCACGAATAATGTGTGTCCCTCTCAAAAAGGTGTGTTCAGCAAAGATGATTGTGACAAACTAAAAAGCAAACAAATGCAAACAAACTATATCACAGGACGCTCAAAGGAAAACACATATCATGTGATGAATAAAAATATAGCTCCAAGTGAGTTACCGATAAATTGTAGATGATAGAGGGGATGCCTTCCGGGGCATCCCCAAGCTTAGGCTCTTGCCGCTCCTTATTCCTTTATCCATCGTAGTCTCACCCAAAACTTGAAAACTTCAGCACACAAAACTCAACAGAAACCTCGTGAGATCCGTTAGTATAACAAATAAATATTTAACTATAGGAACTGTTGTAAATTGATTCAAATTTAATATTGGCATAATACTACTGTACTCAAACTTCTACATGACTCATACCCCCCGATACGATCCATAGATTCATCAAAATAAGCAAACTATGCAACAAAAACAGAATCTGTCTAAAACAGAACAGTTTGTAAAGATCTGAATTATGGTCATACTTATGTAACTCCAAAAATTCTGAAAAATTAGAAAAATGTGGGGAATTCATATATCAATACTGTGTAAACAATTCAGAATGTTATCACGCTCCAGCAATAAACCAAAATTCCAGTACTGGACGCAAAAGTTTCTGTTTTCAAACAGCATCTATCATACTATCTTCCAAATCATCCCAAAGGCATTACTTGGCACAAACACTAATTAAAACATAAAAATACAATCATAACAGAAGCTATAATTGTGCAAACACTCAAAAACAGAAATTATAACTATTGGGTTGTCTCCCAACAAGCTCTTCCTTGATAGCCATTAAGATAGGCTTGAGATTTCAATGATGCTCACATGAAAGATAGTAATTGAAACATAAAGAGAGCATCATATAACATGTGAAAAACACATTTAAGTCTAATATACTTCGTATGCATAGGCATTTTATAGGAAAACAAATTATCAATACAAAAAGTATCTAGCCTATGCAAGGAAGAAGAACAAGGCATTTACAAATTAAACTTCAAGAGAGGTAATTGAGTAACATGAAAATTTCTACCACCATATTTTCCTCTCTCATAATAATTACATGTAGGATCATAGTCAAATTCAACAATATAGCTTTCATATGAAATATTCTATTCATGATCCATATGCATAAAAGTTTTATAATCTTCCAAGATAGTGGGATTAACATTAACTAAAGTCATGACCTTTCCAAACCCACATTTATCAAAAATTTCATAAGATTGAACACTCTCCAAATATGTGGGATTCTTTTTAGCTAAAGTTGACACTCTTCCAAACCCACTTTCAATATTATTGCAAACATTATTATCAATGACACATTCATCATGAGGCTTAAATAAATTTTCAAGATCATAAGAAGCATTATCACCCCAATCATGATCATTGCAATAAGTAGTGGACATGACAAAATTATCATCCCCAAGCTTGTAGTTTTGCATATTATTAGCACAATTGACATTAATAGAATTTATAATAACATCATTGCAATCATGCTTTTCAATCAAGGAGCTACCATGAATCACTTTATAAATTTCTTCTTTTAACACTTCATCACAATTTTCAGATTCATGATTTTCAAGCAAAACTTCATAGAGAAAATCAAGAGCACTCAAATCACTAGCAATTGGTTCATTATAATTGGATCTTTTGAAAAGATTAGCAAGTGGATGAGGATCCATAGTGAACTTAAATTTTTGCTTTCACTTTCTGTTTTTGTGTGTTGTCATGAAGGCAATAAAAGCAAGCAAATAAGCAAATAAAATATTTTTGTGTTTTTGTAAAAAAAATTAGAAGTGGGGGAGATGAAAACGAGAGGTAAATGCAAATGAAAAGGCAAATGAAATAAATGCAAGTGATTGATAGATTGTGCGAAGGTACTTGATAGGTTTTGATGATGTCTCCCCGGCAACGGCGCCAGAAATTATTCCTGCTACTTGTAGTCTGCGTTGGTATTTCTCCTTAGAGGAGAGGATGATGCAGTACAGTAGAGATAAGTATTTCCCTCAGTTAAGAACCAAGGTTATCAATCTAGTAGGAGAACCAAGCAAAATTCCGTTAAGCGCACCTGCACACACAAGAGCAAACACTTGCACCCAACGCAAATAAGAGGGTTGTCAATCCTCTTAGCGGTTATTTTCAAGGATTAAATCTTATCGAGGTAAATAGATAAACTAAAATACTAATTAAAATAAAAGTTAATAAATTGCAGCAAGGTATTTTTAGGGTTTTTAATATGATAAAGATAGACCCGGGGGTCATAGTTTTCACTAGAGGCTTCTCTCTCGAGCACAGAAACATACGGTGGGTAAACAAATTACTGTTGGGCAATTGATAGAAAAGCAAATAATTATGACGGATTCATGGCAATGATCATGTATATAGGCATCATGTCCGAGACAAGTAGACCGACTCCTGCCTGCATCTACTACCATTACTCCACTCATCGACTGCTATCCAGCATGCATCTAGAGTATTAAGTTAATAAAAACAGAGTAACGCCTTAAGCAAGATGACATGATGTAGAGAAGCAAATTCAAGCAATATGAACAAACCCCATCTTTTTATCTTTAATGGCAACAATACAAATACGTGTCATGTTGTCACGCCCAACATGAAGCTCTATCGCAATCTCATGATGAAGTCGAGATCGTGACAGAACCCCATTTTGGATCGCATAGCAAGGTGGTTCTCAAATACATACAACCGAATGAACAGATGAGTGTACCAGATAAAGGCTTACACTCGCCACTTGCTACAGCATAATATATCATAATCATCATACAATCATCCAAATGAAAGACAGGGTCCGACTACGGACGAAATCAAACGAGAAAACACCACCCTGCTATCATCCTCGGATCAACTGACAAGGGCCCACTATGGATAATCTGGCATCGTGACGTACATACGTCCACGCTCATCATCATACTCCCAATGGAGCATCTCGAGCTCACCTGTGTCTGTCTCAAACGTACCTGCAACTGGTGTTTATAGTAATCTGTGAGCCACAGGGACTCAGCAATCTCATCACCCAAGGTAACAAAACTATTTAAGCTTATAGGAATGGAAGGGTAATGTGGTGAGGTTGCAGCAAGCACTAAGCATGTTTAAGTGGCTAACTTACGAGTACAAGAATTAAGATGAGCATACTACGCATAACGGTTGCAAGTCTAATATGATCAAGAAGTGATCCTGAACACCTGCTTACGATTCAAACATAACCCCACCGTGTTCTCTTCTCGAACTTACTCGAAAAGAGACCATCACGGTTACGCACACAGTTGGTGTATTTTATTAGAATTAGTGTCAAGTTCTCTACAACCGGAGGTTAAAAATATCCAAGTCGCCACATAACCGCGGGCACGGCTTCGCGTAAGATTTAACCCTGCAGGGGTGTTCCAACCTGGTCCATCATAGACCAACACAAGCTGTGGTGGAAATACCTCAACCTCAAGATAGCCCGAAGTATCCTCGGAATCCCGGTGCACAAGACATTTCGATAATGGTAACACAAGTCCAGCAAGATGTGACGCCCCTGCTCGACCGTGCACTAATCATACACACAAATGCACATGATCGAGATCAGAGACTCACGGGAAGATATCACAACATAACTCTAAACACAAAAATAAAATAATACAAGCTTTATATTACAAGCCAGGGGCCTCGAGGGCTCGAATACATAAGCTCGAGTCACACAAGCATCAGCGGAAGCAAAAGTATCTGAGTACAGACACAAAGTTAAACACGATGCCTTAAGAAGGCTAGCACAACAGCGACACTGATCGAAAAGGCGAAGGCCTCCTGCCTAGGGCCTCCGAACTACTCCTGGTCGGTGAGCTCAACGTAGTGGTAGATGCCTCCGGGGATCTCCTGCTCCTGGGCTCCGTCGTTTGATCGCATCAATCGGGTAGGGGAAAAGAAGTAGCAAAGCAACCGTGAGTACTCATCCAACGTACTCGCAAGACTGACATCAGAACTATGCTAAACATGCATTGGAATCAAAGGAATGGGGCTATATCTTTGGACTAAACTACAGAAAAGCCAGAACAGAGGGGGAAAAGCCTAGCCTATCGAAGACTAACATCTTCAACGTCTTGCAGCATTAGAAGAGTGCAGATTAGCATATTATAAAGTAACAAGCATGTAATAGCAAAGCCCAGAGATCCTTCCTCGACTCCCTACGAGAAAGCAATCCCGGAGCTTACATATTATATAACATGTTTCCAGTTCAAGTTGTAGTAGATCGGGATACAACACTGAGCGTCCTGTTACCGTGGACACGGCTATTCGAATAGATAACTTCCCTGCAGGGGTGCACTACTGTTACCCAACATGCTCGATTAACTCTGGCCGAACACACTTTCCTGGGTCATGCCCGGCCTCGGCTGATCGACACAACGTAGTCCTACCTAGGCTCCGCAGAGAGGTCCCCGCCGGTCTACATCCTAAGTGCTCAAGGTTCTTGGGCCCATCACCCTTTGCACTCCGGGTCGTTGTGTCGCGTATCGGAGTCCAAGCACCACCTCAGTCCTGGATGGCACTTGTCTCGACGGGCTCACAATGCTGAACTGGACATCTGACAGAGCTTTCGGCTGATACATACGGCGCCGAGGGTCCCATAACCATTATCCCATGTGGTGGTAGTGCGTATATGGCCAGTGGCCAACTCAGATCAAATACCCAAATCTGTTAGCGCATTATTAGGAGCTCGCGGTGACGATCAGTACTCCTATCGTCCCGTCTCGAGGAAGTGCAACAAGGGCCAGGCCCATCCCTCTCTAGGGCGGTCTCTGCCTGCCCGGCCGTGCCTCGTAATTATCTCGCGGGTACCCTCATGGTCAACCTGACTTCACACCTCTCGCGGGTACCCCTCGGGGTCGACCCAACTTTAACCAGGGGCCTGAAGTAAAAGTAGGGTAACCGTGTGTTTATCAAATCAAGGGGGAATCCGAGGAATCAGCCTCGTTGGAATCCTGCTCGATGTAGTCCATCAAGGAGAACCAGGAGGAATCACCCTCGATGGTCTACACTTGAGGGGGTTGCACGACAAAGTATCATCGGGAAGGGAAGCGGGAGGAATCACCCTCTGCAATCACCACCGATGTGCTATACTACAGAGATATCATCAGGGGTGCAGTACGAGGTATCACCCTCGACACTCGATAGTAGCCCTGCAAGACCGTAAAACTAAGGGGGTGTGTGCGGTGATGTGACGGTGACTACACATCGATCACAATGATCGAGGTACTAGTAACAAAGCGGGGCAACATGGACAAGGGTGAGAGGTCACTGATGGATCACTATCCAACCTATTCTAAGCAGTTTAGGATGACAGGTAAAGTAACAACATCAGGTTACAAAACAGGCTATGCATCGGAATAGGAGCAATCAATTACAGTAGCAAATTCTAATGCAAGCAGGAGGGAGAAAGAATAGGTGATATAGGCATGCATCAAGGGGGTTTTGCTTGCCTGGAAGCTTTGCTGAAAAGGAAGGAGGGTCGTTGGTGACGTAGTCGTACCCGGTAGCAGCGTCAGTCTCGGGGTCTACCGGAGAGAAGGAGGGGAAAGAAACAATAAATACAAGCAACAAATGCAATCACAGATGCATGGTACAGCAGCATGCTATTCGAGGGGTGCTCTAATACAGTACTATGCAAGTTAGTCGGAGCGGGAAACATCTGGAGGTGTTTTACCAGCTCCGGGCAATTATCGGACAGATGAAACAGAGGGAAAAGTTCCATGTTCCTCATGTTAGAGAGGGCTGACTGGTATGTGGGTGGCATATTCGGATTCGTCATATTTTTCTGATCATTTTTCATATATAAATTATTTTCATCCGAGTTACGGTTTATTTTCTATGATTTTTCAAAGTTTTAAACAATTTCTGGAATTTCTGAAATTAATTTAATTCGAAATTATTTAAATATAAATTGCTATGGGTACACAGAAGTGTACCCAGAAATGTGCATAGAGGCTGACATGTGGGCCCGGTCAACTGCCCAGTCAGCAGTTGACTGGTCCACGTTGACTGGTCAAAGTGGCCCACTGGACCCACCTGTCATTGACTAGGGTCAATCCCAGTCAGCTTTGACTGGTCAACTGGGCCCAGTGGGACCCAGTGGTCAGTCTCTGTTAATTATAACAGTGTGTTAATTTAGTTAACTAGCTAATTAGGGAGGTGGGGCCCATTTAACAGTGACACAGTGGTTAGTGGATTAATTTAATTGTAATCCTAATCGCTACAGTAACCATGGCCCAGTGGGACCGCGTCAGAAAATTACTAGGGGCCGCGGCCGGATGCGTGGCTGGGCTCTACGGAACGCCCACGACGAGGCGCGTCCAACGGTGGTGGGGCTGGAGCGAACGGTCGCCGGAATCGAAGCCGACGACGAGTTGTGTGGCGGCTGGGTTTCGGACGTCGTCGGAAAATGATGCCGGATCACGCATTCGAGCAACGGAGCGCATGTGCAGCATCCACGGTCCACCAGGAACACGCTGGTGCACCGCGTGCGAGCAGAGGAGCTCGAGAGCGAGGAGCTCTTCGGCCATGGCGAACGGCGGCGACGGTCGCGAATGGGGAGACAGCTACGGCTGCTAAAACGCTCAGTCGAGAGGGGCAAAGCATGCGGAAGCTCACATCGGAGCTGGTGGCAGGCTCGGGGAGGCCGGGGAAGGTCGAGGTCGAGCGGATCGACGTGTTGGACGGCGGCGACCGAAGGTAGAAGATAAAGCCGATCCCGACGGTGTGGTGGCGTTGAGCTCGCGTTCGTCGTCGTAGGTGAGGTAGTCGAGCATGGCGGTCCTCTTGGGCGTCTTGGCTGGCCGTGGGGAGGCCGGTGGCCATGGCAATGGCGAGCGGCGGCGGCTGCAGAGTTCGGGCGCGAGCGGAACAGAGAGAGGAGAGAGGCGAGGGAGAAAGTGAGGCGCGGGAGGAGCCAGGGGGGTTGCGGAGGTGGCCCATATCCACCAGGGGGCGGCGCGGTGGCGAGCTGTCGTGAGGAGCGAGGGGCGGGCCAGGGGTGAGCCCGCGCGGGCGAGCGGCAGAGGGCAACAGCGCGAGGGAGAGAGAGCGAGAGGTGGGAGAGGACGCCGGCTGGGCTGGGCCGGCTCTGTAGCCACTTAAGCCCATGGCCACAGTAGCTAGGGCCCTTTTCTTTTTATTTTTCTGTTTTCGTTTATTCTTTTCTGTTGCAATTTCCTTTTAGCAGCAAATGACCTTTGAAAAATGTCAAACTAGTCTCCATAAATCCTCTGCAATATCCTGCACTTCCACAATGAGTTTGGGGATTAATTAAATTCATTTGAATTTTAACTAAATAGAAATGGATTTAATAGGGCTGTTTTGGTTACTATTTTTGGATAATGGGGTCAGATTTGGAATTCAATTAATGTTGGTTTTATTTTTACAATTGCTTTGGGATTATTTGCAATATTATGAACTATTTTGTTTTCAGATTTGATCAACTTTTATTTTGACTTGCATTTTGAATTTTTGTTCAAAGTGGAATTTGAAATGAGATATGAACAAATGATGATCAAGCACTGTTAATCATGGTGACTTGGCATTATCAAAAGGGTGATCACTGTTGCTAATACATGGGGGTGTTACACAAGACCTCCCGGTGTGTCGATACCCCGATAGGAGTCGCGCGTATCTCGTTCTCAGGACACATCCGTCTATGCAAAGGCTACGGTTAGCTGAGACCCAAGTTTCCAAGGGGGCGCCGTAGGCTGCTAGGTAGGTGGACCAACACTCATGAGGAGCACTGGCCCGGGTTGTTGATTAAGAAATCCTCGGGTTAATTACTCCCTATGCAAGTTTTAGTTGTTATTAGGCAAATGGTCAAACCAATGTTGGGTCTTGCTGGAAGCGGTTATTCAAGGCGAACTATCAAGAGGGTCCCATTCCCCTGAGCATGTTAGGAACACTAATCAAGGATCATAACACCGGCATTACGGAAACTAGGGCGGCATGAGTGGAACAAAACACTAGGCAAAAGGCCGAGCCTTCCACACACAACCAAGTATATAGATGCATTAATTAAATAAGAGATATTGTGATATCCCAACATATCCATGTCCCAACATGGAACAACCTGCACTGCACCTGCAACTAGCAACGCTATAAGAGGGGCTGAGCAAAGCGGTAACATAGCCAAACAACAGTTTGCTGGGTAGGGTGGTTAGAGGTTGTATCATGGCATATGAGAGGCTGACATGTATGTGGTAGGAAACATGACATAGCGATAGCAATGAGACAACTAGCAAGCAAAGATAGTAGTGTTATCAAGGGTAATGATCATCTTGCCTGAAGTCTCTTCGGTAGGATAGTAATACTGCTCCTCGTACACGTTCTCAACGGAATCCTCGAATTCGGACTCGTCTCCCAGTACTACCCAAAGAAAAAACAAGCACCGAAATAAACAAACAATCATGGCATATATGCACGAGCAAAATGATGCATGAAATGGCATGGTGAAATAACGAGCATGTCATGAATGAAGTAACGGTGCTACCGGAATGATAGAAATAGCAACGAAAAGTGAATGATGAAGGAAAGAATGGATATGGGCAAGATCTTGGCAATCCAAGTATGCCACTAGAAAGAATGGAAGATTTTGCATGAAATCGATATAAAGATCACGAAGAACGGATGCATAGAACTCAAAAGGTGAGCAAAACAATATGCAATGCAAAACTGTAGTTAACAGCAACATAGCAACTTATGCACACCAAAACAGTAAGCTATAGTACTCTAAAATGCTCATTCAAGAAATGTGGCTGTAGTACTCTAAATGCACAGCAATTCATTCCATAGGTTCAACTTCATTAGCATCACAGATTAATTGGAATGAAGACAACAAGATGCAAAGAAAATGTTACAGCAGGGTACATGCTGGCAGAAACATTGACATGCAGTATTTGCATGGATGTTACAGTAGGCAAAACAACTCTAAAATGCAAGTCATTGGCATGCATCTACAGTACTCATGGCATAGACCATTTCATTACATTGGCACAAATTCATATGAAGCATGGATTCATCAGAAATGAGCTCACAACATGGCAACACAATGTTGACAGAAAACTGCTACAATGACTAGGCATATTTACAAGCTTGTTGCACTCCTATCATGGCATATCATGGCATGGAAAAATTACTAGCAGCAAGATGGCATGAAAATGCTCCAAACTCATGTTGACAAGTTGCTCATATGACATATGCAATAATTCACACAAAAATGGCAAAATGGCATATTATGTGAAAATGACATGCATGCAAACTTGCTCAAAAGATAAATCTAATGCCACCAATGGATTGGTTGGATTTTTCTACCCCAAAATCATATATTACACTCATATGTTCCTACATGAAAAATGCTCAAAATGCCACAATTACAAATAGGACAGAAACTGAATTAGGTTATATTCCAGATTTGGCATATACCAAAATGAAAATCGCCAGAAACGGAAACCTGCCGAAAACGGAAAGTGACAAAAACAGAAAAAGACGAATCGACGGTGGCGCGGCTACGCGTACCCAGGGGGTAGCTAGCCTCTGCGGCTGACTGGTGGGCCCTCGGGCCCACGCGGCAGGGCGTGCGCGCAGAGTGGCTGGCTGGTGGGGCTGCTGGCGCTGTGCGTATGACACGCGGGACACGCAGTCCATGTGGTGGCTGACTCGGCGAAGCAGAGCAGGGCAACGACGGCGACTGGCGCACGGCGGCGCGCTCGCCGGAATTGCCTCCGGTGACCGCAAGGCGTGGCGGCGGGGTTGGATCGACTCGCCAAAAGATCCCGCACGCGCGCATGCATCTCACGCATCCGGACGACGACGGAGGCGTCGCCGGCGACGGAGGACAGAGGCGGCGGCTACGGAGTTGAACTCGACGAACTACGGGTCAAAACTCACGACTGAGAGCACGGATCGAGCCTACGCGACGGGAGGAACTCGCCGGACACGCGCATGGCTCCTACGGGGGTCGAAGCACTCGCCTGCGGCGAGGTCCGACGGCGGCGACCTCGGGTGTGCATGGCCACGACGACGCAGAGCGAGAACGAGGGGGGAGAAAAGGACAGGGAGGTGCGGAAGCTCACCACGAACACGATGGCGTGATCGGGACGACGCGAGGAGGTCGGAGTCGCCGGAGTTTAGCCGGAGACGAAGCGGAGCCGACGAGGAAGAAGGCGAAGGAGACGGCGTGTACTTGGCGTCCCACGGGGCAGCAGAGGACGTAGAGGACGTAGTCGACGACGAGGAAGACGACGAACAAGGTTGCAGGGGCTGGCGTTGATGGAGGGCGCGCCGGCGACGAGCTCGCGCTTCTAGATGCGTTCGGGACAGAGCTAGGGCGACGACTACGGTGAGTCTGGGCTCACCTGGCGGCGGCGGACGGAGAGGGAAACCCTAAAAGGGGGCCTAGACATGGAGAGGGATTTATAGGGGGGCTAGGGCGATGGGACGACGCGGCGACGCTCTCACGCTCGCGGTCCCCATGGCGCGGCGCGAGCTAGACAAAAAGCAGACGCGCGGGTGGCCTGTAGCCCGACGCTGGCAGGCGGGGCCAGCTCGGCCATGTGGCGAGGGGTGAGCGGGGGTGCGGGCGCGCTGCGGTGAGAAAATAAAAGGCAGGCGCGCGGGGCAGGTGAGCTGGGCCGCGGTGCTGGGCTGCTGGGCTGCGACGCTGTTGCTGCTAGGCTCGGCTGCTGCTGCTACTTTCTTTTCTATTTCCTCAAACAGAGAAAATAAGACAGAAATGCACAGGGAGTTTGGAGAAGTGTGAGAGAGATATAAAAATATCCTTGGAATCTACAATTTATGTAGTATTTGAATAAATTGGTTTGGACATTTTTAGAGGAAGAAAAATAATTCAAGTTTGAATTAAATTCAAACTTGCACCATTTTTGAACCCAACCAAATCAATTCCAAAATTGCTGTAATTTGGCAGAGAGGTTTAGGACATGGACTAGAGAATTTAGAAATATGGTGAACATTAATTTGGGACAGAAATATTGCATCAAGAATTAACTTGGGAGAAAGAGGGGATAGAGAGAGAGGTGATGGAGATGGCTTGCATAGGTGAACCCAAGGGTTTGGGTGAGGCAAGGAGAAGATGATGACACACCTCATGCACACATGATGAACATAACATATCAATGGGTGCAATGCTCATGAACAAAATAAATAAATATGGTGATGCAAGCACATGACAATTAATATGAAAAAGAAATGCAAAGAGAAAAGAAAGGCAAAACACAACATGAGAAGAAGCCCATCCATCAAGATCATCATGACAATTCCATATATGGCAATGTTGGGAAGTACAAATATGGAAGGAGCACTCTTGGGGTGTTACAACTCTCCCCTACTACAAGAGGATCTTGTCCCGAGATCTAGGAACGAAAGAACTCCGGATATTCGGAACGGAGGTGGTCCTCGCGCTCCCATGTGGCTTCTCGGTCAGAATGATGAGACCATTTCACTTTCAGGAACTTGATAGGCTTGTTGCGGGTCTTGCGCTCAGTTTCTTCGAGAATAGCAATGGGATGCTCACGGTAAGACAAATCATCTTGGAGCCCAATGTCTTGGAAGTCAATTGTGCGGTCGGGAGTCTTGAAACACTTGCGAAGTTGTGACACGTGAAACACATCGTGCACATTTGAGAAGTTGGAAGGTAGCTGTCACAGCCCTAGAAATTTCTTGTAATTAGTTGCATCAGTGAGCATCATGCATCATGTGGAATTCAAGGAATTAGAATTGAGGGAATTCTCAAAGCCTCAGAAACCTTTTTAAAGAAATGACCAACATTAAAATCTCCTCAAACAAGTCCAAGAAAATGTTCCTGTCAATCTATGAAAATATTGGCAAGAGGAAAAATTCAAACCAATATTTTTGGAATCTCAGAAATATTTATTTTGGGCATTTGAGTTAATCCAATAATTATTTGCATTGGATTTATATTTGTTATATATTAAGTATAAGTCCAATAATTCTGAAACTCCATGTGTGACTTTGGATTTGTCCATTTGTTCCACATGCAAATTTCCAGGATTTTAAAAAAATGGTTTGATATTTTAAACAAACCAAAACAGAGTTGCAATGTTAGGAAAACAGTAATAAATGAAGAAAATAGAAAAAAAGAGAAACTTACCTGGCGCCCCAGCCGACCCAGCACTGTGCGGCCCACTGGCCACAGTGCCAGTCATCTTCAACCTCTGCCAGTAGGCAGAGGCGAAGGCGGGCACGGCGCGCGCTGAGGCCACCACCTCCTCCCTGACTCCCTGCCGCGCTGGCGAGCGGGATAGGCTCGCAGGAGCGGTCCCGATCGAGCGGACGCCCTGGCCATTCTCCCCCTCGTCTTCCTCCTCCGATTCCGAGCTCCACCGAGAGGAGCCGAAGCATGCCGTCGCCGTAGCCGTAGCCACCGCCGTTGCATCTCCTCCCCGACATGGCCCAGGGATCCGCCTTGTCGCCTGCTGCCTCTTCGTCGAGCCACGCGTCGCCGGAAGCACCGCATCGCCGGCACCGTCGTCATCTTCCTCGTCGGGCACCCGAGATCGCCGCCGTGGTTCCGTCGCTTCCGATCCGTCCCCGAGAGTGCCGAGCACTCCGAAAACACCGCTGTGAGCTCCTGCGCCCCTTGCCCCTCTCCCCGTCGACAAGTTTGTCCTCTAGCCGCGGTTTCCACCATGGCCGAGCACTCGCCACTGCCGTGCTTGTTGCTGCCGTCGTTGGAGCTTGAACCAGCCACGCCCGAGCTTTGAACCATGCTCACCACCTCGCCAGGAGCTCAGTGAGCTCCTCAGCGAGCCTCCCCGTGCCCTGCGACCCTATGACCGCTCGAGGCCGTACTCCGGCCACCGCCGCGAGCTTCGTTCCGGCCAGCTCCGACCACCCCGCGCCCTCTCGTCGCCTCCCCTGGATGTGGCCGAGTGCGGGCTACCTTCTGGAGGTCTCTGCGCATCCAGCCGTCGCCTCTGCCGCGATTCCGGCGAGCTTCCGCCACGGCATTGGTCGCCGCCGGCCGAACTCCGGCGACAGCCGACGTAGCCCATCATTAGCGCTAACCCCCGCCAGCTAGGCCACCCCTTAGCCACTGATAGTGGGCCCTATCGCGGGTCAAAGCCGGGTCTGCGCGGGATTTGACCGGGGTTCTCCACTGAGTCACTGACGTGTGGACCCCACACGTCAGGTTTGACCCTGGTCAGCTCAGTTGACCAACTGACGCAGGCATGACGTAGTGCTGACGTCATTAATGATTTTCTGGATTAAAAATAATCCAGGAAATTCCGGAAAATGTTTAAAACTTCAGAAAATCATATAAATTCAACCGTAACTCCAAATGAAATAATTTATATATGAAAAATTATCAAAAAATATGAAGAATCCGTTTATGGCATTTCCATGCATGTTTGAACAATGTAAAGCTGCTGTATAAGAAAATTTGAATAAATGGCATTTGAAATGCCATATGTGGAGATTGAATTTGAATCTTGGGTTCAAACCAACCCCATTTAAATTGTTGCTAGTTGCACTAGCCCAAATCACAGCATATTGCCATGTCATGATCATGCATCATATTGTTGCATTGAATTGATTGTGTTTCTTCCTGTTTGTCAGTGTTTGTTCCCTCTCGGTAGCAGACGGTTCCGACGTTGTGATCGTTGACACCGATGAAGAGCTATACTATCTTCAGAAGTGCCAGGCAAGCAAACCCTCATTGAGCATTCCGATACAATCCCACTCTCTCGCTCTTGCTCTCTTTTACTACATTAAGACAACAACGATTCAACTGTTACCTATTGCGGTAGTTGAACCCATTCCTCTGCATGACCTGTCTTTGCCAAAGTAAATAGTTGAGACCCACTAGCATGAGTAGGAGTTGTTTGAGCCATGATGTGCCTACTCATTCATGCCTGTTTGTTATGCCTGCTATGCTTAGAGTTGTGTCAGGTCTGATTCATCTGGGATGGATTGGAATGGTGGTGAACATGTCCTACTGTTGAGAGCTAAGTGTGTGAACACGATTTGGTAAAGGTAGCGATGAGAGGCCATGTAGGAGTACATGGTGGGTTGTCTCATTGGGACCGTCCTCAGGAACTGAGTTCCGTGTTTGTGATCCAAGACAGATACTACCACACATTGGGATCCTTAATTGACTCTCTCGACTTATTAATCGCCTTGAACTCTGTCCAGGAGTTGCAACTAGTTTATGGTGTTTGTAGGATATGTGTTGGGGGTCGTGCGTAGCGCTGACCCTAGGGGAGGGCTTTGACGCGGTAGAGACACGAGGCATGGTGTACCAAGTGACACACGACTGGTGCTCTTGGGAACCCTGCACTCATCGTTTGAGGCCGTACTGGAAACTTCGGCCGGACTTCCTTGCGGAGTGGACTCAAATAGGTGATAAACCTGGACTAGAGACTTGTGTGGTTAGTCAGGTCATGGCCGACACCCTCGCCAGGCTTCCGCTTGAAGGTTGCCGAGATACATGACGTGTACATGGCGGTAAGTGGGGAAAGCGTGTGTGAAGAAGTACACCCCTGCAGGGTAATATTATCTATTCGAATAGCCGCGTCCGCGGATATGGACTACTTGGAAAGCTTACATTGTTCATGGACAAGTTGAAATGGATACTCTAAAATGCGCAAGATAAGCGTGAGTGCTATGGATGGCCTTCTCGTAGGGAGACGGAAGCGGATCCATAGTGGTGTATTGTTATGGTGAATATGTGGACTCGTGTGCGCTCTCTCACCCCAAAGAAGTTACTGGTAGTCGTAGTTCAGGATAGCCACTGAGTCAAAGCTGCCTTTCTGCAGTCAAACTCCACAACCCCTTTGTTGATACTGATGCATATGTAGTTAGTTCTGATGTAAGTCTTGCTGAGTACATTTGTACTCACGTTTGCTTAATTTATGTTTTTGCAGAGGAGACTTCAGTCTCACTTTAGATTCCTGCGATGAGTTCGACGTTAACCGATTAGCTTGGGAATCCCAGACAGAGGTCTGGCTCCTATGGAGGGTCTTGTAGATAGACATGCTTCCTAGCCTTCTTTCTTTTCAGCTGTCTGTACTCAGACAGGTTTATGCTTCCGCTTGTTGCTTGTATGACTTTGTATGTTGGGTCATGAGACCCATGTTTGTAATATCATGCTACGTATGGCTCCTCGGAGCCCTTTTAAATAAATACATTGAGTCATAGAGTTATGTTGTGATGCCATGTTGTATCTACACATATCGAGCATATTGTGTGTATGTTATTGAAATGCTTTGGTATGTGTGGGATCCGACACCTAGTTGTTTATTCTTGGTAGCCTTCCTTATGGGGAAATGCCTCCTAGTGCTTCCACCAGAACACATGGATTGACCGGCATGTGTCCTTCTTTGCTCCGGTGTCTGTCCCTACGGGGAAATGTCACGCGGTGTTTTACTGGAGTCCTTGTAGCTTGCTATGACTCGGTTACACTCGCTGCTGACCGACACATGCATTGCTGGGTCATGTATGCTTGTCCCTGTAAGTCTGTGCCACCTTGGTTTGCGACTAGTCATGTCGGCCCGGGTTCTCCGTCATATGGATGCTAACATCACTATCATATACGTGAGCCAAAAGACACAAACGGTCCCGGCCAAGGTAAAGGTGGCTGCCGTGGGTTACCGTGTGTGAGGCCGCAAAGCGATATGAAGTGTCTTATGTTAGATCGGTGTGACTTAGGATCGGGGTCCCGACAGCGTTGGTATCAGAGCCTGACTGCCTGTAGGATTACCAAGCCAAACTAGTCAATGTTGAGTCTATAAATGCTTTAGTTATATAGGGGAATTGATTGTGGAAGGGAACGTAAGGCTCTTTTACTCCTCTCCTCGTGTCCTCCTGATTCTGAGTCACCCTCTTCTTTTCTACGGGGTTAAGAAACTAGGTTTTCTCCTCTATCTATCAGGATGATGATTAACTATGCTGGAGACTTATAGAAAAGGTGTTGTCTTCTTGGATCAGTGTTTCCATAATAAATCAGTTGTTATGTTGTCAGTTGTCTTGCAGGTTGTCTCATTATTCATGCCCGTACAACCGTTATGCTGTCCGAGTTGTCCCAGGTTTCTAAACAATCCGATGCATCTGCAAATCTTTCCTCCCTGTTCCTGATGTCCTTTTGGGTCAGATTAAGCACACTAATCACCGAGTTGAGGTACTCCATTGCCTCGACATGTGAAGCTATCAGGAAACTAGGATATCATAGATAGCCACCTAGTAACCCAACCTTGTGTTGTGCTCTCAGTGTGATGATTCTGGCCACCGTTCTCGAAAGCATCTCGTGATGTTATTTAGTTAGAAGGTATTCCATTTCTGGGTTCTTGAACCCAAGATTCATTCTACCTACTTCGTGTTGATAGTGTTTGCTCGTTCCTTTAGGATATTAGTACCTTTGTGATAGTCCTCGAGGTCCGTGGGATATCATTCTTCCAATACCATGAACCATCCATGGCAGAAGTTCTTTTGAACCAAAAGATCACAACAAGAGTGCTCATAATGAGTTCTCCATTATATATTTGTGACTCTGCCAATCCTACCTTTCTTCATGGGTTATCCGGAAGAAATATGTTGAACTTGTTCGACATGCTAATCCATGCATCCACAACTCATAGAATCATGTGTTCCTTTGAGTTGTCCCTCTTCAGTTGTACTCCGACCATCGTCTACCAGTTGATAGTCAAGAGTAATTGTGCATTCGTGTTCATCGATGCCTATTATTTCTGTGGTCCATCAAGTCATTCTATTTCGGAATGACTAGGGGAAACAAACTCCAGCACCTCATCCATTTCTTGGATTGGGTCAAAGCAATTGTATTCCACAGATCAAGAGGCCAATCCAGCTTCTAGTCTGTTCTACCTTGGAGAGATACCATCTTTATGTCAAGAATGTCATGGGAATTGCACATCATCTCATGGATTCTTGATTCAGTGATACTTCTCGCCATCATCATTTATTTCTCGGTCCCCGTGTTGTGTAACCGGAATGCCGACAAGTGAACCGTGATGTGTGAAATCATACTCCTAGCAATCCCGTTGCTTGGTAGTTAATGGACAATAATTTCATTCTTAGCGTGTTGGTTATCAATCATCATTCTAGGATTGACCGTGCTACCTAGTCTATTTTTCCAGGTGCACTCTTCGATCGATGAGTTAGGATTGTGCCAATCCCTTGCTCTTTTGATCATATCGTCTTGCCCTGAAAAGCAAGATTGATCTCGAGCTTCATAACATGTCAGTGGTTTGTGATATTCCGGATATCTTCTCGGAAGTATTACCAGGTTGTCCCCTGACCATTATGTTGAGTTCGTGATCAAGTTGGTTTTTCTCTAAACCACCCCTTCTCCAAGAATCTGCGCTGGATACCCTGAACTAGTTGGTTAAGCTAAACAACAACTTGGAGAGTTGGAAGATAAAAGCTTGGTCTAACTTAGTTCATCCTAAAGGGATATCTTTGTGTTTGTGTGTGTGTGTTGAAGAAAGATGATATCTTCACCGATTGACCTTTGTGTTCAAATTGCTGGATCTATTGTCTTACCCAAGCTTTAATTTGAGTATGGGCTATCGTCAAATCAAAATCAGAACCGACGATTTTCGTAATGTTGTCTTACTCATGGTTGTTCCTCGGGTATGCATCCTTATATTCTTTTGGGTCTGACCAATGCTATCACCGTGTTCACTTAATTGCGGAATTCCATCTATATGGAAACCTAGATGAATTGTTGTTGAGCCCATCGGCAGCATTTTTTATCTTCTCCATGATTTGTGTTGGACATTAAGCTAGTGTTGGAAACTTTTGCAAGCATTATCTTCTTCGTGAAGCATATGTTTGGATGAAAGAAGTGACTTCCTCTAATTCATGTGCATTTGGTGCAAGTTGCCGCCGTGAATTCGAGAAAGCTGTTTTGCTTCATTTGGAATCGTCCCAAGTCAGTCATGCATGTGCGAAGTATTCTATGGTTTGATAGGCTCGCTACCTCCATTCCATATGTATCCCCTAGCACACCAAGCCACTGATTGATTTGTTCAAGGAGAAGAAGTTCCTTCTTAAGAGCTAATCCGGACTTATGTAAGGACTTCGTTATCCTCGATGATGGTTCCCAACCAGAACTCAGTAGTGTTTTATTGTAAGACTTCTATGTGGTCATGCTTGTCTTGGACAGTGTGTTCACGTGTGTCCTGCCATCTAGCTCATGTTCTGGAGCTTGCTACCATAGTTCATTTCCCGAGAATCTCGCAACATCATCTCGTCGATTTGTGTTGTAACCTTTCTCTTTCAGACGTGTTGAGTCTGGAATATCCTGACACCAATCAGATCTGAATCTCAGGCAGATATGATGGTTGGATCATTCCCAGCATTTGCATTTTGTTCCCAGCTTGCACCCGCCATTGTGCCATTTTCCTATGGGCTGCCCTTCTCAGTAATTGCTGTTCAGGATCATCTCCAATAGTGGGTTTACCATGGGTTCCATCCATTTCCGATGATAAGCAAAAATCATCCATTGCGTTGTCTTCAACAAGGTAGTCCACATCATCCATTCTAGTCTGAGTATGCCATTCTTTTGAACTCCTTCAAACGATCATTGTGAATTGCCTTAGGCTGGTATAGAGAGTTTCAATAATCTATGTATCAAAAGTAATTCTTTTTGCCACTTGAGGGAATAATTCTATGAGTCACCTTCCCTAGGGTGCCCCGTCATGGAATCATGGCAATTAACTCCTCGCTACGTTGAAACTGTGCACCATCTTACCTAAGCGTGGAACTGTTGCCTACCAAATTGAACCTACGTCATCTGCTTCTTTCCATCACTCCTGATGTGTGTTTTGTGTCTCAACTCAAGAGACGTTCCTACGTCTCACTCCATGGGTTGATCTTGAGTTGCTTCATCTTCGGGAAGATCAATTCCTGTAGAGTTCCTTTTGTCGTCATCGTGTTGGGTGAAGCTCTCGAAGGCAAAGATGTCAAGATCAACATGATGCAACGAGTCCGCATCTTCGAGGAGGGCAAATGGATCATGAAGATTGTGTTAGTTTTGTGTCCCCTCTTCCTCTTACCCTACGCTTGAATCTCGGGACGAGATTCTTGTTTAGTGGGGATGAGTTGTCACAGCCCTAGAAATTTCTTGTAATTAGTTGCATCAGTGAGCATCATGCATCATGTGGAATTCAAGGAATTTGAATTGAGGGAATTCTCAAAGCCTCAGAAACCTTTTTAAAGAAATGACCAACATTAAAACATCCTCAAACAAGTCCAAGAAAATGTTCCTGTCAATCTATGAAAATATTGGCAAGAGGAAAAATTCAAACCAATATTTTTGGAATCTCAGAAATATTTATTTTGGGCATTTGAGTTAATCCAATAATTATTTGCATTGGATTTATATTTGTTATATATTAAGTATAAGTCCAATAATTCTGAAACTCCATGTGTGACTTTGGATTTATCCATTTGTTCCACATGCAAATTTTCAGGATTTTAAAAAAATGGTTGATATTTTAAACAAACCAAAACAGAGTTGCAATATTAGGAAAACGGTAATAAATGAAGAATATAGAAAAAAAGAGAAACTTACCTGGCGCCCCAGCCGGCCCAGCACTATGTGGCCCACTGGCCACAGTGCTAGTCATCTTCAACCTCTGCCAGTAGGCAGAGGCGAAGGCGGGCACGGCGCGCGCTGAGGCCGCCAACTCCTCCCTGCCGTGCTGGCGAGCGGGATAGGCTCGCAGGAGCCGTCCCGATCAAGCGGACGCCCTGGCCATTCTTCCCCTCGTCTTCCTCCTCCGATTCCGAGCTCCACCGAGAGGAGCCGAAGCACGCCGTCGCCGTAGCCGTAGCCACCGCCGTTGCATCTCCTCCCTGACGTGGCCCAGGGATCCACCTCGTCGCCTGCTGCCTCTCCGTCGAGCCACGCGTCGCCAAAAGCACCGCATCGCCGGCATCGTCGTCATCTTCCTCGTCGGGCACCCAAGATCGCCGCCGTGGTTCCGTCGCCTCCGAGCCGTCCCCGAGAGCACCGAGCACTCCGAAGACACCGCTGTGAGCTCCTGCGCCCCTTGCCCCTCTCCCCGTCGACGAATTCGTCCTCTAGCCGCGGTTTCCACCATGGTCGAGCACTCGCCACCGCCGTGCTTGTTGCTGCCGTCGTTGGAGCTCGAACCAGTCACGCCCGAGCTTTGAACCGTGCTCACCACCTCGCCAGGAGCTCAGTGAGCTCCTCAGCGAGCCTCCCCGTGCCCTGCAACCCTGTGACCGCTTGAGGCCGTACTCCGGCCACCGCCGCGAGCTTCGTTCCGGCCAGCTCCGACCACCCCGCGCCGTCTCGTCGCCTCCCATGGATGCGGCCGAGTGCGGGCTACCTTCTGGTGGTCTCTGCGCATCCAGCCGTCGCCTCTGCCGCGATTCCGGCGAGCTTCCGCCGCGGCTTTGGTCGCCGCCGGCCGAACTCCGGCGACAGCCGACGTGGTCCATCATTAGCGCTAGCCCCGCCAGCTAGGCCACCCCTTAGCCACTGATAGTGGGCCCCATCGCGGGTCAAAGCCGGGTCAGCGCGGGATTTGACCGGGGTTCTCCACTGAGTCACTGACGTGTGGACCCCACACGTCAGGTTTGACCCTGGTCAGCTCAGTTGACCAGCTGACGCATGCATGACGTAGTGCTGACGTCATTAATGATTTTCTGGATTAAAAATAATCCAGGAAATTCCAGAAAATGTTTAAAACTTCAGAAAATCATAGAAATTCAACCGTAACTCCAAATGAAATAATTTATATATGAAAAATTATCAGAAAAATATGAAGAATCCGTTTATGGCATTTCCATGCATGTTTGAACAACTTAAAGCTGCTGTATAAGACAATTTGAATAAATGGCATTTGAAATGCCTTATGTGGAGGTTGAATTTGAATCTTGGGTTCAAACCGACCCCATTTAAATTGTTGCTAGTTGCACTAGCCCAAATCACAGCGTATTGCCATGTCATGATCATGCATCATATTGTTGCATTGCATTGATTGTGTTTCTTCCTGTTTGTCGGTGTTTGTGCCCTCTCGGTAGCAGACGGTTCCGACGTTGTGATCGTTGACACCGATGAAGAGCTATACTATCTTCAGAAGTGCCAGGCAAGCAAACCCTCATTGAGTATTCCGATACAATCCCACTCTCTCGCTCTTGCTCTCTTTTACTACATTAGGACAACAATGATTCAACTGTTACCTATTGTGGTAGTTGAACCCATTCCTCTGCATGACCTGTCTTTGCCACAGTAAATAGTTGAGACCCACTAGCATGAGTAGGAGTTGTTTGAGCCATGATGTGCCTACTCATTCATGCCTGTTGTTATGCCTGCTATGCTTAGAGTTGTGTCAGGTCTGATTCATCTGGGATGGATTGGAATGGTGGTGAACATGTCCTACTGTTGAGAGCTAAGTGTGTGAACACGATTTGGTAAAGGTAGCGATGAGAGGCCATGTAGGAGTACATGGTGGGTTGTCTCATTGGGACCGTCCTCAGGAACTGAGTTCCGTGTTTGTGATCCAAGACAGATACTACCACACATTGGGATCCTTAATTGACTCTCTCGACTTATTAATCGCCTTGATCTCTGTCCAGGAGTTGCATTTAGTTTTTGGTGTTTGTAGGATATGTCTTGGGGGCCGTGTGTAGCGCTGACCCTAGGGGTGGGCTATGACGCGGTAGAGACAGGAGACACGGTGTACCAAGTGACACCCAAATGGTGCTCTTGGGAACCCTGCGCTCATCGTTTGAGGCCGTACTGGAAACTTCGGCCGGACTTCCTTGCGGAGTGGACTCAAATAGGCGATAAACCTGGACTAGAGACTTGTGTGGTTAGTCAGGTCGTGGCCGACACCCTCGCCAGGCTTCCGCTTGAAGGTTGCCGAGACACATGACGTGCACATGGCGGTAAGTGGGGAAAGCGTGTGTGAAGAAGTACACCCCTGCAGGGTAATATTATCTATTCGAATAGCCGCGTCCGCGGATATGGACTACTTGGAAAGCTTACATTGTTCATTGACAAGTTGAAATGGATACTCTAAAATGCGCAAGATAAGCGTGAGTGCTATGGATGGCCTTCTCGTAGGGAGACGGGAGCGAATCCATAGTGGTGTATTGTTATGGTGAATATGTGGACTCGTCTGCGCTCTCTCAACCCAAAGAAGTTACTGGTAGTCGTAGTTCAGGATAGCCACTGAGTCAAAGCTGCCTTTCTGCAGTCAAACTCCACAACCCCTTTGTTGATACTGATGCATATGTAGTTAGTTCTGATGTAAGTCTTGCTGAGTACATTTGTACTCACGTTTGCTTAATTTATGTTTTTGCAGAGGAGACTTCAGTCTCACTTTAGATTCCTGCGATGAGTTCGACGTTGACCGATTAGCTTGGGAATCCCAGACAGAGGTCTGGCTCCTATGGAGGGTCTTGTAGATAGACAGGCTTCCTAGCCTTCTTTCTTTTCAGCTGTCTATACTCAGACAGGTTTATGCTTCCGCTTGTTGCTTGTATGACTTTATATGTTGGGTCATGAGACCCATGTTTGTAATATCATGCTATGTATGGCTCCTCGGAGCCCTTTTAAATAAATATGTTGAGTCATAGAGTTATGTTGTGATGCCATGTTGTATCTACACATATCGAGCATATTGTGTGTATGTTATTGAAATGCTTTGGTATGTGTGGGATCCGACACCTAGTTGTTTATTCTTGGTAGCCTTCCTTATGGGGAAATGCCTCCTAGTGCTTCCACCGGAACACATGGATTGACTGGCATGTGTCCTTCTTTGCTCCGGTGTCTGTCCCTACGAGGAAATGTCACGCGGTGTTTTACTGGAGTCCTTGTAGCTTGCTACGACTCGGTTACACTCGCTGCTGACCGACACGTGCATTGTTGGGTCATGTATGCCTGTCCCTGTAAGTCTGTGCCACCTTGGTTTACGACTAGTCATGTCGGCCCGGGTTCTCTGTCATATGGATGCTAACATCACTATCATATACGTGAGCCAAAAGACGCAAACGGTCCCGGCCAAGGTAAAGGTGGCAGCCGTGGGTTACCGTGCGTGAGGCCGCAAAGCGATATGAAGTGTCTTATGTTAGATCGGTGTGACTTAGGATCGGGGTCCCGACAGCGTTGGTATCAGAGCCTGACTGCCTGTAGGATTACCAAGCCAAACTGGTCGATGTTGAGTCTATAAATGCTTTAGTTATATAGGGGAATTGATTGTGGAAGGGAACGTAAGGCTCTTTTACTCCTCTCCTCGTGTCCTCCTGATTCTGAGTCACACTCTTCTTTTCTACGGGGTTAAGAAACTATGTTTTCTCCTCTATCTATCAGGATGATGATTTACTATGCTGGAGACTTATATAAAAGGTGTTGTCTTCTTGGATCGGTGTTTCCATAATAAATCAGTTGTTATGTTGTCAGTTGTCTTGCAGGTTGTCTCATTATTCATGCCCGTACAGCCGTTATGCTGTCCGAGTTGTCCCAGGTTTCTAAACAATCCGATGCATCTGCAAATCTTTCCTCCCTGTTCCCGATGTCCTTTTGGGTCAGATTAAGCACACTAATCGCCGAGTTAAGGTACTCCATTGCCTCGACATGTGAAGCTATCAGGAAACTAGGATATCATAGATAGCCACCTAGTAACCCAACCTTGTGTTGTGCTCTCAGTGTGATGATTCTGGCCACCGTTCTTGAAAGCATGTCGTGATGTTATTTAGTTAGAAGGTATTCCAAGAACGAACTCATTTGTGTATGGATTGAACACATAGTTCATCACATGAGAGAAGGTAGGAGGTGCATTTGCAAGGCCAAAGGACATCACTGTGTATTCATATGAACCATAGCTTGTCCTGAAAGCTATTTTGGGAATGTCTTCTTCGTGAATACAGATTTGGTGATATCCCATCCGAAGATCGAGCTTTGAGAACACCTTTGCACCTTTGAGTTGCTCAAACAATTCATTGATATTGGGAAGTGGATATTTATTCTTGATTGTCTTTTTATTCAATGGGCGGTAATCAACGCAAAGTCTTTCCATGCCATCTTTCTTCTTGACAAAGAGAACTCCACAACCCCAAGGAGATGAACTCGGTCTGATCAAACCCATACGCTCTTGTTCATTGAGTTGTCTCTTCAATTCTTTCAGCTCTTCTGGCCCAAGCTTGTAGGGGCGTTTGCATACGGGTTCTGTGCCGGGCTCGAGCTCAATGACAAACTCAACAGGCCGGTGAGGAGGCATTCCTGGAAACTCTTCTCGAAAAACATCCTCATATTCACATACCACTGGAATTTGAGATTTTGCGTTAATTTCGTCTTTCTCATTGAGGGAGAATAACCGAATGGTATCACACGAGCAGCAAATATAATGACCTCTTCAGAAGGATGAGTCAATTTAACTTCCTTGGCCGCACAATCAAGAGAAGCTTTGTGCTTGGAGAGCCAATTCATGCCGAGAATGAGATCAATATCAGAATTGCCAAGGACAATCGGATCAGACAGAAAAGAATAATTGCCCATCTTGATACCAACATTAGGAACTACCATTTGAGCCATCATTCTCTTACCCGGAGACACTACCGAGAGAGGCTTATGCATGTCTTGTGTAACGAAACCATGCTTAGCAGAAAAAGGTCTTGAGATGAATGAATGCGATGCACCAGTGTCAAAAAGAACTTTAGCCAGAGTGGAATTAACCAAGAGATTACCCATGATCACTTCAGAAGACTCCTCTGCTTGAGCTGAATTCAACATGTTCACTCTTGTAGACTTGGGATTATGTTTGACAATAGCATTGCTTGGAGGTCTGCCAGGAGGAGGAGGTGGAATGTGGCACCCCGGCTCAGAGAACCGGTTTACCAGTGTTTCCAACCCAGAGATCATGTCTTCTGGAAACACACAACAACTTGGAACAGAACTGAACTGAACTTTATTGATAGATCTCGAGTACAAGCTCATAATTTACATGATAGCGAGGCCAGAAGCACTGCACGTGCTATGACAATATCTACATTATTTATGGGACATAACAGGGCCTCGATACTACTGGGTAGACTACGGCGTAGCGGAACATAGCGCGGAAACTCCATCCACAGGGACACTGATGTGGACACGGCCTAGTTAGCGTAGCACGAACCTTCGGGACCTCCGTCCTCGGCTTCTCCTGCATCTGGCATGACACGCCAGGTGAGTACTTGGAATGTACTCGCAAGCTCATGGCAATCAAAACAATGCAGCAAACAATAGCATGGCAAATAACAAGTTAAGTGATTAGGTTGCTCACTTACTGGTACCCAGTACCAACTTACTCTCATCTGGGTTGTCCCACAACCCTCGGAATGCTCACAATCCATAGAGCACTTCCGAACATAAGACAAGTTCTTCCATCATTATTATCTTTAGGGTGGTTGACCATACAGTGGCCTAGTACGGACTGTCCAATACCGTGGACGCGGCTATTCGAATAGATTCTTACACTCTGCAGAGGTTGCGCACTTTACCCACACTATGGAGTACCTGGCCTCGTGATCCCATTCGGGTGGACCGGTGGTGCTCCAATGAAACCTGCCTGACCCGTGACTCCTCTATCGTACCACCGACAATCATACCCTCCCAGGGTCATGTCCTGGGTGGCCCCTGTGTCACCCCGTGACACCTGCCACCATCGTGGCCACTAACTGTCCCAAACGGGGACGCCGGCAAAATAACTCAACAGGGCTCACAGGATTATCGTCGTCTACCTGATCAGGGTAGCACGCAGGCATAACCCTCCCTAGTTCGGTGGTACCGATAAAAGAGCACAAAGCCAGACCAAGTCAAGGCCGTCCCATACCGGCAAATGTGGCTGCACGGATTCGTCCGGACAGGTGACACTAGATCAACCAATTAAGTTTAGTGTTGACAAGCATTTAACCAGTATGGGTATTTATCAGGAATAAATTAACATGGCAGTAGCTAGGTATCCAAATAATTTACTATGAATTATCACATATTAAAAATAATGCATATATTTCAATTAAATAACCAACACTATTGTAATGCTTCATGCAATGGATGACATGGCTTGCCTTGCTCTGTTGGGTTGTCCACAAACTCCTGGGCTTCAAATCCAAAAGTATTTCCCTCTGAAAATATTTTCAAAATGCAATTGAAAATGTCACATATTACTGTTCTGTTCACCAGAAATTCTGTGAGCATGGGAAAAATACCAAAATTTGCCAGAAAATAGAGGAGCTCAAGACAAACCAGATGCAAAAAAGAATCAATTGATTTGGACTTATGGATAAAAAGTTATGGCTGGTCAAAGTTCTGGTCAAAATCTGGAAATAAAACAGAAAATAGAAAATCCAGCGAAGGGCCACGACGATGGCGTAATCTGCCCGGGCGCCTCCACTTACCGCTTTGGTAAGCCACTAACGAGTGGGCCCCAGCAGTCAGATTTAAAAGGGGAAGGAGGGAACAGAGAGATGCGGGGTTCCGGCGATCGTCGCCGGCAACACGGACGGCGGCGGAGTCCGGCGACTACGGGAATGGGACGAGCGTTCGGAGATGAACGAGCACGTACCAGTAGCGCGACGAGAGATGGCCGGATGGCGTCGTCCCCTTCCTCTTCGGCGGCGGCGGCGCTCGGGTGTCGTCGGAGACGGCGATTTCGGCGGAGATTCGGCTGGGCAAGGGCTTGGGCAGGGTCAGTGGGAGTGCGGCGAGCTCGCTTGTGCGGTCGGTGGAGCTCGGGGAAGAGTGGAACGGCGAGGTGGCTGAGCTTGGGTGGCGGCGGATCTCCGGCGAGGTTCGAGGCCAGAGGGCCGCTCGGCCTTGGCTCGCTGCTCGGGAGGGCGATTTGGAGGTGGAGAAGTGGGGTGAGGAGCTCGGGAGGGCTGGGCATGGCCTTTTATAGCCGGAGCCGAGCTCTCTGGAAGAGGCGGGCCTCGGGCCACGTCGCCGGCGCCAGTACGCCGCGCTGGCTGGCCGGGAGCGGGCGACGAGACGGGAGAGGGCAGGGAGGAGTTAAGGCGTGGGTGGCGGCTAGCGGAGGAAGAAGACGAGCCGCAGGCCACAGTGCAGCCACGGGCGGCACAGTGCCCGGGTGCCGTGGCGGCCGTCGAGGGCGATTCCGGCGAGGAGAAGCTGCGGGAACGGGGTACGTGGACGGCAGCAGCGAAGTCGGCACCTCCAGACATGAAATGGCAGCGAGAGGTCACTGGAATGACCTCGGCCGTCATCGGCGAGTTGCAGAGCACGCATACTGGCATGCCAGTACCGTGCTCACCACGGTGTCCGGCATCTAGAGGCCGACCAAGTCTAGCGCACCATATCTAGGGTGTTCTCCTTTGATCATTTAACCCCTCTGCACTCTTGGTTTGACTAGGTTCACTCTGAACCGAAGTGCAGCTTCAGCTACAGTTTCTGACAGGAAACTTGAGAGGGATCTAGAGGAGAGGTGAGCTGGAGATGGAGCCAATGGAGATGTCTGGGGGGATCTATCTTGGAAGGACTCCAAACTGGCCAAGTTTGAGAAGATTTCATCAAGATTTGAGGGTAGTTCATGTACAACTGCTGTACTGAACCAGAAACCTAGATGATCTTGTAGTACTCATCTGGGTGATCTTCTGGGGCTGAATTTTGGTGTGGCAGGGTTATTTGGTGAGGAGAAGATGTCATAAAAACTTCAGCTCAATTGGACACCTCTAGCTGGCACTTCCTTCACAGAGGTTCCAATTGAATAGAAAGTTGGCAGAATATTGCTGGTGAAAATTTGTACTGGACAAGATGATATTTTTGGATATTGTGGAAAGATAGGTTCCCTAATATCTCAGGGAATTTTCTGGGAATTTACCGAGTTGGGAAAATATGAGTTGCTTCACAAATGACTAGTACTGTCCAGAGAGCAAATGGAGTTTTCTGGACAAAATTTTGTACTGGGCCATGAAATGTTTTTGAAGATTGTGTGAGTAGATGATGACAAGAAGGTGTGGGATTAATTAGGGATTTTTCTGATCACCAGAACTATAGGTTGCTTTGTAACCCATAGTGATGACAGATTTTCCCAAAGGAAGAAAATGAATATTTGGGAAAGGTGAAGAATTTGAAATTGATCCAGAAGGTGAGTGACAAGATTGTGGCAAGATGCTGAGGGCTTTGGATCACTGAGAGGAATTCATAAGTCCAAAGTCAACTGAAAAGGTTCAAAATCCGACCAAATTGCAAAAAAAGCCAGAAAGATTTCGAAAAGAAAAAGTTGCCAAAAACCAGGGTGTCACATGGAAGGCGCTTCTGATTGGTGCATTTGTTGGCATAGTGTCCTTTCAGCCCACACTTGTGACAAGTAACCTCTGAGAGCGGGCGAGGAGGAGGAACGGCTGTCCTGGGAGCCTGAGGTCTCTGGTGGTACACTGGGTTTGGCGGGTGGGAAGAACCATGACCACCAAACTGCTTCTGCTGATATTGAGGACGAAACTGAGGAGGAGGAGGTAACCAGAACTTCTGCTGCTTGGCAACCACTTGAGACGAGGAAGAAGAGTGAACTGCATCTCTGATTCTCTTCTTAGAAGCATCAAACTTGACTTGAGCTGATTCTTGCTTGAGAGCCATGTTATAGAACTGATCAAACTCAGGCGGATCGACTTGGACGAGAGCAAGCTGTAGGTCCTCTCTGAGACCACCTCGGAACTGGTAAATCTTGCTCTTGTCATCTATAATGTCTTGCTTGGCATATCGAGCGAGATTCTAGAACTCAGTGTTATACTGGTAGACAGACATGCTTCCTTGCTTGAGATTTCTGAATTTCTCATGCATCTCCTCAAACACACTTGATGGAATGTGATGTGTTCTGAAATCACGACATAAATCAGTCCAAGTGATGACTCGACCACCTCTTGAATCTTTGTACTACTGCCACCACTCGGCTGCCTGGTCCTTGAGCTGGAAAGAAGCGAACTTGACATAGTCCTCAGGTCTGACATTGCTGCACTCGAAGTGTTTGTTGATATCCACTAACCAATCGTCAGCATCGAGAGGCTGAGTACATGAACTGAAGGACTTGGGCTGGTTGCTGAGAAACTGGTTGAGAGTAGCATATTGAGGTTGATTGTTGAAAAACCCTTGGCCTTGATTGCCTTGGTACCCTTGATTCCGCTCTTGCATAAACTGGAGCAGCATCTGAGTATTGGCATTGGTTGCTGCCATCAAAGCTTGCCATGCCTCCAGAGGCGGAGGTGGAGGTTCTGACTGCTCCCCATCATCATGGGTCGGATTCCCACGGGTTGCGGGAGCCATCCTGAAGATGGAGACAACCGTTAGAACCTTTAATGAGATAATTAGAAAGCTGAATCAATAGGATAGATATTGCAACAGAATTCTTCACAAGCTAGCTTCCGAACAGATATGAACGAATGCATTCCGAAAGATAGATGATACACCAAAGATTGAGAAGCCACTTGGAAAGAATGTTAGAATAATGCACAAGGTAACGAAGGTGGAAACAAACATATGATATACCCCATATTGTATCATGTGTCTTTCGGAAAGATATCCAAGGTGATACTTGAATTCCCCTAGGAACTTCCGAAACTTCTTGGTTATGAGATCAGGTTGCGGATCCAGGAACCTACTCATCAAACAACTACCTAACCAGCTGCAACTGCATCCGCAACCCTCAACACACGACCGAGAAACTTCGCAAATTCGTCTACCTCAGACCTTCGAAAACACAGCGATACTAGTCATAGTGGATCATCCAAGCTATCTCCTCCAGTACTGGGGAAAAGTCACGGCACTATTTGCCACCACAAAAAGTATAGAAGCGTTTTGATGTCGGTGTCCTCTGGTATTCCGGAACCAAAACGATAGCGAGTGTGACAAAAACCCCTTGGAGCTCAACTCCCCGGGTTCAATCCATACGGTTGGGAGGCACCAAGAACAGAGTCACGTCACACCGATATCGCAACCATTCCAACAATACCCACGTGATCCTAAAAAAATTTGAGTGAGAAGAGGTAGTAGAATACAACACCTACGCCGACCACAGGAGCCCCCTTGATTGATCGAACCGTTGACGAGTGTAGAAAAAAAACTATTTTGAGTCTAGTTATATATCGGAGAGTAGGAATTCTTTTTACTCCTTATCCCCTTCGTCGCTCTGGTGAGGAATTGTGACGTAGGTGTTTTGATTCTACTACTCTTCTCACTCAAATTGTTTATAGGATCACGCGGGTATTTTCGGAATCGTTGCGATATCGGTGTGACCGAATTCTGTTCTTGGTGCCTCCTGACCGTATGGATTGGACCCGGGGAGTTGAGCTCCAAGGGGTTCTTGTCACATTCGCTATCGTTCCAGTTCCTCAATACCAGAGGACGCCGACATCGAAACGCTTCTATACTTTTTGTGGTGGCAAATAGTGCCGTGACTTTTCCCCAGTACTGGAGGAGATATCTCGGATGATCCACCGTGACTAGTATCGCTGTGTTTTCGAAGGTCTAAGGTAGACAAATTTGCGAAGTTTCTCGGTTGTGTGTTAAGGGTTGCGGATGTAGTTGCAGCTGATTAGGTTGTTGTTTGCTGAGTAGGTTCCTGGACCCGCAACCTGATCGCATAACCAAGAAGTTTCGGGAGTTCTTAGGTGGGAATTCAAGTAGTTACCTAGGATATCTTTCCGACAGATGCATGATATGAGATTGGGGTTCAACTTCTAGTGGTCCGCCTGCTCACGGTCGTTTTTACAGTGGTCTCGTGGTGTCTTAAAGAGCCCTTGTAGCTTTGCTACGGCTCAGGGATGCTTCGTATGTCAAGGGCAACAATGTACTTGATGGTCGTTGTACGATCGAGCCCGTGTGGGCCCCACCACGAAAATTTTGGACGAAATCTCTATCATATGTTTGCTCCGGCTTATTCCGGAAGCCAAATCCTTTGTTTTGTTTTGGTGTGTGGTATTCGAGTTGCTTCGAAGTCAAGTGTGGATTCCATACCTTTCCTAAACGGCGTTCTCATATTTGTATGGGAGTGCTAATCCTTCTTGTTCATCGAGATTGTCATGTAAATTCTTTTCACCCGGTATGCTTCTCTTCAAGTTAATCCGATCATTTCAACATTTGCAAGTTCAATTCTCAGTTTTCTCAATGGCGTTCATTTCACCCATCCCAAGTTGTCTTTATTTTCCCCACCCTCCCACCCTTTTTCTTCACGGAGCTAGAGACCTCAATCAAGTATCCATTTTGTTCATGAGAAGTCTTTCCATTCTTTTCCTTCAATGTTCTTAACCGGTGATTCTCATGAAGATGCTCAGGAGCTACAAGTCCATCATTCTTTGTTTTAGTTTTCTTCTCCGGTGTTGTAAATTCAATCTCTCGGTGTTCATCATATCCTTTTCTTCGATTCTAATGTTTTCCTGTGTTGGAAGTTCTTATCCAAGCTTCTCTTGCTTATTCACCTCTCTCTATTCTTCCCCGGAGTGACAAAATTATTTCAGAAGATTTGTGTTTCCATTCAAGATCCGTTTGAGCTAGTTCGAGGTTGTTACCTCATCCAATCCATTTAAATCTTTCCGGTGCATTTCTCTCTTTCAAGAAATTGTTTCAACGGTGTTTCTTTTGAGTGGGCCCATAACCCACGGGTCTTTTCCCAGGATCTTACCTGGCTCTTCTAATTTTTTCCGGTGCTATTCTCAAATTCTTTCAAAGTTTGACGTAAGAATGGATTCCATCAGTCAATTGCCTTCTACAAGATCGCTTTCTAATTCTTTTCATCTTTGGCTCAACCTTTCCATTCGTAATTATTCCGGAGTATCTCAACAATTTTGGTAGTGATTCTCGTCGTAATTCTCAGTGTTTGAAGACCGAAGAAGAGTTTTTACTCTATATCTTGCTCTGTTCTCTTGAAGATTCGTGGTTCTAGCTTCATGCAATCCCCTCAAATTGTTTCGATCATCAGAAATTCTTTTCATACCCATCTGGAGCATTTCAGAAGTGTGTTCGTTTTGATTCTTCGGAGGTCATCATTTCAGAATTCTTCATTCTCAATGTTCATCTCTTGTTCTCAATTCTTCCGGTGCATCGTTCAAAGCATCCTCTAATCAGCTCGTGATCTCTTCGTTCTCTTGTATCTAAATTCACTCAAGTATCTTCGTGCGTTTCTTCTAATTCTTCACGGTGACTCATTCTCTTTTCTTCGTTCATTGTCATTTCTTACGGTGCTTCGTTCAAGATTCCTCTTCCTTTGTATCGTATCAATTCATTCGTTTATTTCCAAAATCCTACCGGTGGTTCGTTGAAGAGCTTCCCCAAGGTTGCGCAATATCTCTTCTCAATCCATTTCAGAAGAATAAGTGGCATGCCAATCAGTTGTTTCTCATCAATTTAATATGATGAGGATAAGCATAACGCAATTCTCATTCGTGTTTCATCGAGGTGATTTAATTCTTTCTTCCGGAGTTTGTTGGTGACACCAAATTCTCGGTTCCAATTTGTTCATCTTTCTTGTCCGGAGTTCCAAGTTTTTCTCGGTTGTCTCGTCACGAAGCTCCATATAAAATCATTGCAAGGCTTCATCTTGTTCTTTTAAATTATTCTTTCATTTTGATCATCTTTTTATCTATCCGGAGTCCTTCGAGAGTTTCTTCGTGGTGGTTCGTTAAGGATTTAATTCATTCTCAAAGTATTCTTCAAGATTCTTGTTGGAGGTCAAGTATTCTTTGTCTTGCATTTCAAAGTGCAAATTCTGTCTACCTTATCTTTTGAGGTGGTATTATGTCCTTCTTGACAATTTGTCTTCATGTTTCATGATTCACAGTTGCCAAGAATGAGATATTTTAAACCCATCATTTTCTCTTCGTTTAATAGGTCTTTTCAACCCATCAATATCTTCGTTGGAGTTATCTTGGTATAGATTTCACCTAAAGCCTTTCCGAAGGATTGTTGCTATTTGTGATGATTATCCATGACCCAAGTTCTCTATGTATCCTCTCGGTGAAAGAAGTTTATCCCTTCGTTAACCTCAAGCAAGCAAATTCTTTCCGTTAGTGGCAGGTTTTCACCTAAAATATTTGAGATGTTTTCCATAAGCCCACAACAAGCTTATTCTTTTCATTGTTGATTTTCCAACAACTCCGTTCAATCCTTGTTTGTAAGGATGCTTTTCAAATTCAATTGTGGGAGAAGTTGTCATTTTCTTCTCTGTTCTTTTCTTTCCAACGATCTAGTTTCTATTCTTTCGTTCCGGAGGCATTGTGGTGTTTCTCTCTTTGACCCATTATCTCGTTTCGCCAAGGTCATGTTCTTTCCTTGCTTATCCATTTTAACGGAGTGTTGTGCCCTCCTTTCAAGTCCTTTTCTTCTTATCAAGCATTGCTTCTCTTTTCTACCGGAGTGCTGCCCAAATTCTTTTTGTTCTCATTCCTTATATATCTCGTTTCAACCAGAGTGGTTTCGAATTCTTGCTTGTTCCTCAAGTCATTCTTCAACTCTTTTCAACCTTCGAGGTTTGTTGGTTTCACTCGTTTGTCCAAGAAGCAACTTTGTTTTACCTCTTCTTCTTCCTCTTCTCATTCTTAGATCTCGGGGCGAGATCTCTTGTAAGTGGGGGAGAGTTGTAACAGCCCGAGACCGATGCCTTCCGTAATTATTATTATTCTATTGTTTGAGCTATTTTATTTTATTTTATTTTGCATTGCATCATGTAATCATGCCATCATGTCATTAAATTTTTTAAACTCAAATGAATAAATTGTATGGATCTTCGATCCATTTAAATCGAGGGAATTCGCATGGTGATTTCTCTTTACAACATATAAAAGTCTCCCAATATTATTAGGGAGCTATATTAAACCATTCCATTAAATTGGAATCACCCATAACACATTTGCACTATTTTTCAACTCTCCTTTTTATCCAACTCAACTTCCTAATCTTCCTTTAAAGCCTTTGGGTAAAATTGAGTTGCAATTTAACTTTCTCCATAAATGGTCAACTTCTGCCCATAAATCATGCTATTCATGTAGGGTTACCAGTTAAAATCTCATCTCATTTGGTCTCCATCTAAATTGCTTCCAGATTCAAACAGTTTGAATTTTATTCAAACTTATTTGAATTTCTATCTTCTAAACTCTTGCGAACCATTTTTGTTAAATCCTCCATATTTTTCTGTCTCCAGAAAAATATGTCACTTGTTGGAATCCCAGCTCTACCCATCGTTTTCTTTCTTTGCAAGTTTTCTGTTAAGAAATTAGGTGGAGAGAGAGAGAGCCCAGCCAGCAGCTGGAGCCCAAGGCCCAGTTAGCCTGTCCTTAACCTAAACCATTGCCCGATCCCTGCAGCCACTCTCTCCCGATCCCCATCTCCCTCTCGATCCTCCTCTCCCTCACCCCTCGATCCCCCACGTTGCCACCGTCACACACATCGCGTGCCCGATCCCCATGGCCTCCGACCTCGGCCTTCGGCCATGGCTCCCCGCAGGCCTGCGAGCCCAGGCCGCCGTCGCGCCCTCCTTCCTCTCTTCCGCAGCCCGCGCGCGCCCGAGCGAGCCCCGCACCCGCATGCCCTACCGCCGCGCCGCCCGGGAGCTCCCTCCTCCCCGCCGCCTCGTTGCACTGCCGCCAGCGAGCAGCTTCGCCGGATCCACCATCCCCGTCCGCGGCCCCGACCTCCCCTGCCTCGCCTCCTCACCGAAGATCGAGCCGCTGCCGCCATGAACCTGTCGCGCACGCCTCTGTTCGAGGGAGATGAGCCCCGTCGCGCGTTGACCGCACCTAGCCAGCCGCGCCTCCGCATGGGCCTCTGCCTCGACCCCTGCTCGCTTCGGCCTCGACCGCGCCCGTGCCCAGTTGACTCCGCGGGCCCAACTCTTTCGTCAGCCTCGGCCTCCTGTCCAGCACGGCGCCACCGCTCGCGTTCCTCTGCTCCGACCTCCATAGCCTGCGCCCAACCGCGCCAGGCCGTTGTCTTTTTACACTCGCGCTGTGTTGCCGTGGACGCACGCAACGCCGGATTCAATCCCAGGCACCAAGTACCGCGACACCGAAGACCCAAGACCGCCAAGGTGGACGGTGCCTCACTGCCCCGACCGGCCCGCCAAGTCCAATGACTCATGTACGCCTACACTCTGAAGACCCGGATCACCAAGTCCAAAGACACCAAAATGATGTGTCAAGTACCTCTACCGATGACCCTGACCAACTACGGGACGTGTACGCCGACACGAAGACCCGTGGACCATAAGCGTCAAGTTCGACTACCGTCGACCCCGAAGGACTCGGATTCATCAAGTTCCTATGACGACACAAGTGCTCGGAAGACCACAAGTACCCTTTCGGAACGCCAAGTTCGACCACCATCGCCGTGAAACTGCTTCCGGAACTTGAACCGCTACTTCCACGATGACCCCGTGTACCACTACTTCCACTACCGTCGCGATAACGTCTACACCGCATCGAACCCATCCGTCTCAAAATGCACGCTTCGAAGGTATAACCGTCGAGACCGCCCGTGAACGATGCATATGTTGTATGAAATGCTCGTGTCTGCACCGTGCCCGAATCGTTCTTGCACATCCCTCGCTTGCCATGCCACCGACACGTGGGACACCCGGTATCTGGGATCACTCCACCATATCTTGCATGTTCCGCACATACGCACACTTGTTCTTGTGCACCGGCATCTTCAATGAGTTGTCGGAACCGGAATGTTGCCGTGGCACCATTTCCGTTATCGCCTCCGTGGCACCCATTTCTTTCCGCCATGGCGGCAAATGCCTCATATCTTGATATATGCCTATGTTTTCATAAAATTGCATACAACTTGAATATGTCATTCTCATGCATGTCAAAAACATTTAAATTGTTGTTTGCATTAAAATTGCTAAATGCCATGCTAAAATGATTTATTTCGTAACTAAATAACCGTAGCTCCGAATTAAATAAACTTTATATGTAAAGGGGGTAAAAAAATGTGTAGATTAACATGGTGCACTTTATTTTCCTGTTTAACAACTATAAAATTGTGTTTTAGGCAGAACAGTACCAAATTCGAAATATGCATATGGGGATTTTCCGGAATTGTAATGTGTTGTCTCCGGCCTCATTTAAATTGTCTAGATAGGTAGTTTAACAACATTTAAAATGGTTGAGTACATAAATGGGAGTGAACTAAATATTTGAATGTGGAGTTTCGTCAATATGCAACTCATTGCATATTGAGCTTCACTTAATGTGTAGTATTTGGTTGTTGCATCTTGCCATGCCATGCATCTTTAAACTTGACATGCATCATACTTGGTTGTGCATTATGACATGATTAAGCTTGTTTGTTTACCATGTTGTTTGCTTTTTTCTGGTTGCGCTTCTTCTCGATAGTTCCGGTTATGTTTCGGAGTGAGGATTCGTTCGACTACGCGTGTTCGTCTTCTTCATGGATTCGGTCTTCTTCCTAGCGGGATTTCAGGCAAGATGACCGTTACCTTGGATATCTCTACTATCTTTGCTTGCTAGTTGTATCGTTGCTATCGCTATTGAAAGCACATTTTCTCCCTTGGTGGTTTTGGTAATTTATGCCAACATACATGTTGTTGGACTAATGCTTTTATCTAGTGAATTTCAAACAAGTTCAACAATGGCGTGGCAGGGACAAGAGGACGTGGAACCCCTTCAAAATGCTGAGGACAAGGATTGGCAAAAGATCAAGACTCTACATTTTTGGTTTAGTGATCCAAGATCACATTGAGTCCATAGGAAAGCCAATACTATTAAAAGGGGATGAGGTGTTGCTTAATGGTCTTTTTGCTCAAGTGCTTAGTGATAGTACTCCTAAACCCTCAACCACTCTCTCTACCTAAAGATGTCCAAAACCCACATTCTAACTCGGCCCCACCGAAAATTCCTATCCGGACCCACCGAGTTCATCCAAGACTTAGCCACTGCCAAAACCCTAACAAATCGGATCCACCGAAATGGATCTCGGTCTCACCGAGATGGCCTTGCCAACTCTCTGTAATCGTTTGCATTCACTTCGGTCTCACCGAGTTTTGCAAATCGGTCTCACCGAGATGGCTTGCCAACTCTCTGTTGCCTTATTGCTTCACTTCGGTCCTACCGAGTTGATGCAATCGGTGCCACCGAGATGAGGTTTGCCCTAGCCATTGCACTTCGGTCCATCCGAGTTGTTCGTATCGGTCCCACCGAGATTCCTAACGTTCATATCTTTTACACAGTTCGGTGCTACCGAGATTATGGTTTCGGTGCCACCGAGTTGGGTCAAAAGTGTGTAACGGTTGGATTTTGTGTGGAGGCTATATATACCCCTCCACCACCTCCTTCTCAGTAAGGAGAGCCATCAGAACGTGCTTACACTTCCACCATACATTTTCTGAGAGAGAACCACCTACTCATGTGTTGAGATCAAGCTATTCCATTCCTACCATTTGAATCTTGATTTCTAGGCTTTCACAAGTTGCTTTCCACTCAAATCCCTCTTCCACCATAGCTAAATTTGTGAGGAGTCGTTTGAGTGCTGGGAAGACTATCATTTGAAGCACAAGAGCAAGGATTTCATCAACAACACACCGTCTATTACCTTTTGGAGAGTGGTGTCTCCTAGATTGGTTAGGTGTCACTTGGGAGCCTCCGACATGATGTGGAGTTGAACCAAGCAGTTTGTAAGGGCAAGGAGATCGCCTACTTCGTGAAGATCTACCCCGAGTGAGGCTAGTCCTTCGTGGACGTAAGCCATGGTGGAATAGACAAGGTTGCTTCTTCGTGGACCCTTCGTGGGTGGAGCCCTCCGTGGACTCGCGCAGCCGTTACCCTTCGTGGGTTGAAGTCTCCATCAACGTGGATGTACGATAGCACCACCTATCGGAACTACGCCAAAAACCACCGTGTCTTAATTGCGTTTGATCTTCCATACTCTACCCCTTTACTTTCCTTACTATTGCATGCTTTACTATTTTCGCTGCTCAATCTCTAGATATGCATGTGTAGAAAGTATTGGAGTGATCTTAACTTGTGCCAAAATCTGCCTAAATTCCAAGAGAAATTAAAAACTGCAACTTTGGTTGGTTAAGTGTCTATTCACCCCCCCTCTAGACCTATCTCCTCGATCCCATAGCTATATCGTGCTTCCTACCACATATATGTCAGCCTCCCATATGCCATGATACAGCCTCTAACCACCCTTACCCAGCAAACCATTGTTTGGCTATGTTACCGCTTTGCTCAGCCCCTTTCTTATAGCGTTGCTAGTTGCAGGTGCAGTTGCAGGTTGTTCCATGTTGGGACATGGATATCATGGGATATCACAATATCTATTATTTAATTAATGCATCTATATACTTGGTTGTGTGTGGAAGGCTCGGCCTTTTGGCCTGGTGTTTTGTTCCACTCATGCCACCCTATGTCAAGGCCGGTTTTCCAACAAAAACATTTATTGAAAAACCATCCTGATAGTCCGGCCAGTACAGAAAATCCTTCTTACTGGTAGACAAATCCTTGATACAGAAATCTAGTAGTACTTAATATTATACAGGGTTGAGCGGAGGCTGCTCAACAATTTATTACAAGCACGCCAATATTACACATAATGGCGGATATGTCACAATGGATGTGGTGGCATAACTATTGACTCGTAAAAATAAAAAAAAGAGTGGTGGGTATGTCACAGTGGTGAGAGTGGCATAACTCTAATATCTTACAGCTCATCAAGCATCGGAGTGAGGCTCGATGATTTATTTGGGTAGCGGAAGCGTATATAATACAAGTGACAAACTCCAGGATCGCAAGAGACTGACTGGGACTCCTCTAGGCGTCGGACTCGCCATCGTACTCTTCATCCATAAGATCGCCTTCGTCAACATCTGGCCAAAACAATAGCCAGGGACAAGCCAGTGAGTACTTTGAATGTACTCGCAAACAGTTTGGAAATAAGATATAACAAATGCAAACATTATGCACATGAGCAGAATTAGCAGTACACACACATGTATTAAAATTTGTATCACAAAAATAAAGAAAAGGAAGTCGGGCGGTAATCCTCCCGAAATCCCAATAAAATAAGAAGAAGGCCGATCGGGTGTCTGAAGCGACGCCTCGAAAGGTAAGAAATAAATGACGTGCCTCAGTCGGGCGTCTGAGCGACACCGCATAAAGGGCTTATGTCAAAATTTAAATAACAAGAATGCCACAGTCGGACGTCTGAGCGACATCACATAAAGGGCTTATATCAAAAGTAAATGACAAGCATGCCACAGTCGGACGTCTGAGCGACATCACATAAAGGGCTTATATCAAAAGTAAATGACAAGCATGCCACAGTCGGACATCTGAGCGACATCACATAAAGGGCTTATATCAAAAGTAAATGACAAGCATGCCACAGTCGGACGTCTGAGCGACATCACATAAAGGGCTTATATCAAAAGTAAATGACAAGCATGCCACAGTCGGACGTCTGAGCGACATCACATAAAGGGCTTATATTGAAAAGTAAATACAGCAGTGCCACAGTCGGGCGTCTGAAGCGACGCCACATAAAGGGCTTATATCAGTAACATTCAAAATATGAGTAATCCAGGAGGTAACACCATCCCAAGGAATACCCGGCATATCACAATAATAAACAGGTTAGTCCATCCACAGGAATAACATTCAGCCAAATTCACTTCTGTTGTTTAACATATTAGTTCTCCAGAGACTGACACTGAGACCGACACTTGACTTGTCAACCAACGTCCTTGACCGTGGACACGGCTACTCGAATAGTTTTGACTCTGCAGAGGTTGTACTCTTTACCCACAGTCAACGGATTTCAGTAGTCACAAAGGACTAGTTCCGTCTACGGTATTTTAGAAGAAAACACATCTGACCAGTACACACCCATTTTTCATCCCGCTGCCAGGAATCACCCTAGGCAACGTTCCAGAAAAACCTTAAGACGGGGAGGCCACTACCTCGAATAGCATGGGATCAAATTTATATCGCGCGCTCTAAGGGGTGCCCCCCTCTCGGTCCAACCGGAAACACCCATGCCCCCTGACCGGATGACTGGCTTTATCCAGGGCCATGGTACCTTCATCACGGCCCCTCTATTTGGTGTGTACATGGAAAGAGGTTTGCAACTTACTAAACCGTATTCTTTGCAGAAAACATGTGGTAGCACGAAAAAAAGGTGAACGGGGACAAGACTCGATCTATGTCAACACTGGAGTTTAAACAGTTTTCTTTGTTAATACCGGCATGCTCCAACAATACCGGCGTACAACCTATCATGCCACAACATGACTAGGTTGCCTCATATCTCATCAAGTTTTGTGGCTCACTTGTAACCCATATGTATGAAATAAAACATATTTCAAATACTTCCATAACCATGTCATGCAAAACATCATGCAAGCAAACATGCAAAACACTCGTCATATCAAAGGTTCAAACATGGTTGCCTGGTTCGGAGTAGTCGGAGTCTAACTCGGTGAAGTTGACGGCACCGTCTCCTTCTTCGGTATCTATGAAATCACATATACGAATTCTAACGTAAATACCGCGCGTGCATCAAAGTTGTTCCAAATATTTTTCAAATAAATACTATAAAAAAACTAGACAGAAAAATAAAGGTGATAGAAAAAGAATCAACTCAAAATCAACTTTAGTTTAAAAGTTATAAAGAAAACAAATCCAGGGACTAATCTGTTATAAACAGAAAGTTTCCCAGGGGCTAGATTGAATAAACAGAAAACGCTTCGGTCAGAATATGTCAACCAGAGAAGAAAACGTACTCAGCCCGAAGGCACCTTCATAAAACGATTCGAATAAGAAGAATAGAGGCTGACGAGGGGGACCCACACGTCAGGTTTGAAAAGGGCTCGCCGGCGCCAGAGAGCTTGCGGCGATCGCCGGCGACGAACCACGGTGAGATAGAGAGGGAGAGAGGTACCAGCGTGCTCAGGGCGGTGGACCGCGTCGGTGAGAAGTGGAAGGAGGCGACGGGAAGCACCACAGCGACGGCCTGTTCCTCTCCGGCGGACGGCGGCGTCGGGCGGTGATGGATCTCACCGGAGAGAGCTGCCGCCACCAAATTGACGCGCGGGTTAGAACGGGCGGTGGAAAAGAGGGCGACTGGCAAGGTTTGGGCGGCGGGGAGGCACTAACCAGCGCGAATCGAACCGGAGCCCGAAGCGGATCGGGACGGCCGGAGTCGGGGAAGAAGGCCCTCCCGAGACCCTCTGATGAGCTTGGCGAGGCTTTGGGGATAGGAGGAGGAGTGCTGGATCGATTGGGAGCTCGGGGGCTCTATTTATAGCCGGATTCGAGGGGGTGCCCGAGAACGGGATAACTCCGGCGAGGAATTACGGCGAGGCGGAGGTCGGGCAGGGGGATTAGGCTACTGGACAGCTTCGTATTGGTCCACTGGCTCCATTTGAAGGTTGAACTCGATCAAAGATGGCTTGAAATCACGAAATCGACGGAACGGCTTCACGGGCACGTCGGCGGCAGAGAGCGCGCCCTACGCCTCTCAGGCCACGGTCTCGTTCCTGCAGCGAGCGCAGAGGAGAGGACGGCCACGCGGAGGCTCCTGGAGGTTTGGGCGGCGCTGAGCTACGGCGTTCTGCGGAGAAAGCTGCGAGCGAGGACGGGCGACGGCCCTGTCGCCGCGGAAACGGCCGGAGCTGACGCGACAGCTCGCCACCGACGCTCACATCCGGCCAACCGACCGTGCGGCGCTCAGGATAAGAAGGAGGAGCAGTGAGCAATCGACCAAAACGGCTACTAGCGAGATTGACGATGATCTCTGTCAGAAACGACACTGCCTCCTCTCTGAACTCTGAATTTTTTTCTGAAACTGACAGGAACAGTGCACTGAACCTGCTCGATGAAATGATTCTGGCACGAGGAAAATTTATCTGGACCTAAAACTTGGTGAGGGGGTTTCTTGATGCATCTAGAGGCTCCCTGATTTTTGTCAGAATTCTTGGAAGAAAGAAAATATGAATTCCATCCAAATTTGCAAATCTGGTCCAAACTTGCAGTGGACAAAATTTGAAATTTTTGAACTGTGGACCAGGATATTTTTGGTGATCTAGGTTGAGGGTACTAAGGAGAAGCTGGGGTAATCTATTTGGGGTCAAAGCTCAAAGAAATCTGGTACTTCCTTTGTAAATCAAAGGAGTCCAGGAAAAAGACAGAAAAAGAATTGAGAAATAATTAAATAGAATAAAAATCAAAAAATAGGTTGAAACTTGCTGGAATTGGATGCTTGACTTGATCCAAAGTGGATAGGATAGATTTTGGAAGAAAGATCTTTAGGAAAGATTATGGCAAAGGAGTGACATAGGATTCTTTTTAAAAAGAAAAGGAATAAATCCAAATAAAAGAATTCTTTTAATAAAAGAAAAAGTAAAAGAATCCAAGAGTAATTGTGTTGACACAATCACAAGATGAAAAACCCTTAAGACCAGAACCAAATTTGAGAAAGGTCTCAAAAAGAATTGCCATCAAAATTTATTTAGAAGGAGGTTCTCTTGGAAAAAAAATTCAAATGACCTCCTCCAAAACCAAAATAAGAATTTGCTGGCAAAAACCAAATTAAATTTTTTGGGGTGTTACACCCTAGTTTCCGTAATACCGGTGTTATGTTCCTTGATGAGCTCTTCTAACACATGTGGGGCATATGGGAACCCCCCTGATCATTCGTTTTAGGATAAACTTCTCTAGCAAGGCCCAACATTGGTTTTACCATTTTCCTAATAACAGCTAAAACTTGCATAGGGACCTGCCGCCCCCCGTGGATAATTTAATCAACAAACCAGGCCAGTGTTCGTCATGAGCGTTGGCCCCCCTACCTAGCAGCCTACGGCGCCCCCTTGGAAACTTGGGTCTCAGCTTACCGTAGCCTTTGCATAGACGGTGGAGTCCGGGGACGAGTGAGCGCGGCTCCGAAGCGGGATCGACACACCGGGTGGTCTTGCTGGTTTAGTTTTACCTTTTACGATTGGCTTGTCCACCGGGATTCCTTATAGTAAGCATCGTGTTATCACGGTGTGAGGATGTTCCATCGGATGCGTGTGGTAATTTATAATGGACTACTTGGAGCACCCCTGCAGGGTTAAATCTTTCGCAAGCCATGCCCGCGGTTATGTGGCGACTTGGAAATTTATACCCTCCGGTTGTAGAGAACTTGACACTAATTCTAATTAAAATACACCAACCGCGTGTGTAACCGTGATTGTCTCTTTTCGAGGGAGTTTGGGTCACGCCCAATATGCGGTCCTATCCTCAAGAGACTCAAAAATCCCACTAAGGATAGAAGCGCATGTCGGAGACGCTTTGCAAGGTGGATATCATTACAACATAACATGTACTGAATAGATGAGAATACCAGATAAAGGCTTACACTCGCCACAAGCTACAACATGAATACATCAATACATAGCAATCATCATACAGAAGAGCAGGATCCGACTACGGATGAAATCAAACAAAAAAGAAGAATGACATCCACCCTGCTAATCCCAGGCTGCCAACCGGGAACTCATCCTATGATCGAAGAAGAAGAAGCAGAAGAAGAACTCCAACAACAAACATGCATCGCTCTCACGCCAGATCATCGCATTACCTGTACCTGCACCTGTTGTTGTAGTAATCTGTGAGCCACGAGGACTCAGCAATCCCATAACCATGGGTAGCAAGACTATCAAAGCTTAAATGGGTATGGAAGGGTGAGGTGGTGAGGCTGCATCAAGCACTAAGCATTGTATGGTGGCTAACTTACGAGTACAAGAATAAGAAGAGTAATCTACGCATAACGGCCGCAAACTAATAATGATCAAGAAGTGATCCTGAACACCTACTTACGAGTCAAGCATAACCCCACCTTGTTCACTTCTTGGTTCATACCTCACAAGAAGAGACGATCACGGTTACGCACACGGTTGGTCTATTTTAATTGAATTTAGTTTCAAGTTCTCTACAACCGGAGGTTATAAATTTCCAAGTCGCCACATAACCGCGGGCACGGCTTCGCGAAAGATTTAACCCTGCAGGGGTGCTCCAAGTAGTCCATTATAAATTACCACACGCATCCGATGGAACATCCTCACACCATGATAACATGATGCTTACGATAAGGAATCCCGGTGGACAAGCCACTCGTAACAGGCAAAACTAAACCAGCAAGACCACCCGGTGTGTCGATCCCGCTTCGGAGCCGTGCGCACTCATCCCCGGACTCCACCGTCTATGCAAATGCTACGGTTAGCTGAGACCCAAGTTGCCAAGGGGGCGCCGCAGGCTGCTAGGTAGGTGGACCAACGGTTGTGTTTTGTCGCTGGCCCGAGTTATGTTGGAATTAAAAGAGTCCCCGAGGTGGCGACCCTCTATGCATTAATTATTAGGTTCATGTTGGCAAATGTTAAAACCAATATTGGGCCTTGCTGGAGAAGTCTTAGCCTAAAACGAATGGACAGGGGGGTTCCCATATGCCCCACATGTGTTAGAAGCGCTCATCAAGGAACATAACACCGGCATTACGGAAACTAGGGCGGCATGAGTGGAACAAAACACTAGGCAAAAGGCCGAGCCTTCCACCCATTACCAAGTATATAGATGCATTAATTAAATAAGAGATATTGTGATATCCCATGATATCCATGTCCCAACATGGAACGACATGCACTGCACCTGCAACTAAAACGCTATAAGAGGGGCTGAGCAAAGCGGTAACATAGCCAAACAACGGTTTGCTGGGTAGGGGTGGTTAGAGGCTGAATCATGGCATATGGGAGGCTAACATGTATGTGGTAGGAAGCGCGACATAGCGATAGCAACGAGACAACTAGCAAGCAAAGATAGTAGAGATATCCAAGGTCATGATCATCTTGCCTGAAATCCCGCTCGGAAGAAGAATGAGTCCATGAAGAAGACGAACACGCGTAGTCGAACGAATCCTCACAATCGCAACATAACCGGAGCTATCAAGGAGAAGAACGACCGGAAAGAAGCAAACAACATGATAAACAAACATTACATAATCATGGCATGATGCACAACCAAGTATGATGCATGTCCGGTTTAAAGATGCATGGCATGGCAACGTGCAACAATTCAAACACTACACATTAAGTGAAGATCAATGTGCAACGAGTTGCGTATTGACGAAACTCCACAAACAAATATTTAGTTCAGTCCCATCTATGTACTCAACAAAATTAAATGTTGTTAAACATGGCAAGAGGTGAAGCATAGTTAATCTACCTATCTAGGCAATTTAAATGAGGCCGAAAACAACACAAAACAATTCCGGAAAATCCCCATATGCAAATTTCGAATTTGGTACTGTTCTGGCCTAAATCATATTTTAATGTTGTTTAACATGCAAAGTAAGTGCACCATGTTAATCTACATATTTTCCTAGACCATTTACATATAAAGTTTATTTAATTCGGAGCTACGGTTATTTAGATATGAAATAAACCATTTTAGCATGTCATTTGTGCAAATTAATGCAAACAACAATTTAAACATTTTTAACATGGATGAAAGTTGCATATTATGAAACTACATGAAATTCTAAGGATTTTACATATATGATTCATTTTAATCCGATGCATGGTTTGTGAGTTATTATATGCATGAGGATGGCATATTCAAGTTGAGCAATTTTATGAAAACATTGGCATATAATATGATATGGAGCACTTGTCGCCATGGCGGAAAGAAATGGGTGCCACGGCGGCGATAACGAAAATGGTGCCACAGCAACATTACTGTTCCGGTAACTCGTTGAGATACCGGTGCAAAAGAAGTGGGGGTGTGCGGATGGGCGGAACATGCAAGAGATGAAGGGGTGATTCCGGTAACCGGGTTCCCACGTGCGGTGGCATGAAAACATGGAACATGCAAGAACGATTCGGACACGGTGCAAACACGGGCGTCTCATACAAGACAAGCATTCGTCCTCGGGCGGTCCTCTCGGGGTTATACCTTGCGAAGCATGCATTCGAGGCAGAACGGTTCGATGCAGTGTAGTGAAAGTAGAGGTACACGTGTCGAAGAGGAACTTGGCACCTCCAAGATCTTCGAAGGTCGTCGTCGAACTTGACGAAACCCACGGTGACGGTAAATGGAAGTAGTGGTTCATGTTGTGGTCGGACTTGGCGAAAAGCACGGCGGCGATAGCGGTACATGTTTCATAGATGAACTTGATAGGCCGTGGCTGTCGTGGTACTTGGGTTCTTCGAACTTGCCGGTCTTGACAACCGAAGGGGTACTTGGCGGCTCCCGAAGAGAACTTGGCGTCCACGACGATAGTAGAGGTGCTCGGTGAAGTGAAGTTGAACTTGGCGATCCGGGTCATACAACGTAGTGGTACAGTACACTGGTCTTGCCGATGGGGTACTCCGCGAATCCATGGGTGCATCTTGGCGGTGTCCAGGGGTTCTCGATGGTGAGGTGGCCGGGGTATGCAGGAGGTCACCAAGGAGCAGTCTGCAATGACAGTTGCTTGTGGCCGAGGCAGCAAAGGGGGCTGGCCGAGGCCCTGTCCTTGTCCATGGCGGGTTTGGGTGCCGGAGGTGCTCGGGGTCGAAGCGGTCCTGGACAGGGATGATGGGTGCATGGGAGAGGAGACGAAGAAGCAAGGCACAGCGGCATGCGGTGCTCGGGCACGAGACCATCAGCGGGCAACGACGGCCATGGGAGGCGATGGTGGTGGGACTATGCCGGGGTCGTGGTGCAGGGGAGGGTCGAGGTCGTCCGGAGATGAGGCGCGCGACGGTAGTAGGCAGGGCCGGAGCTCAGGTGACGAGCGACGCGAGGCGAGCTCACGGGAGAGGCTGCGGGCGGCACGAGCGGCGGCGGAGCGCGAGCGGAGGAGCCAGAGGAGGGCAGCGCTGGTTGCCGACGGCGGGTCGGTAGCTGGCCGTGCGGGCGACCACATGAGGGCTGCGGGATCGGGAGCGAGGCCACGCCTCTCCTATGCTTGTGTGTGTGTGTGGGAGGGTGGCGGCGCTAGGAGGGAGACAAGGGGAGAGATGGGGATCGGGAGAGAGCTAGGGTTATAGGTGCGGCTGGGCCTTAGGGGAGGTTGGGCTGGCCTGAGTTCTTGCAGGGCTACTCTCTCTCCCTCCAAATTCTTTCCTTTTTCATTTTCCAGAACAAAAAATACTTGGAAAAAAAGAATAGAAGGGTAGGAGTGGAATTTGACAGAGAAGAAAAATATGTATGGAGTCCTGGAAATATGCACATTTTAGATAAAATGCTCTGGGAATTTTTAGAGACTGGAAATTCAAGCAAGTTTGAAAATAATTCAAACTTGAATAAATTGAAAGTCCAACCAGAACATGTCCAAATGAGCTGAAAATTGGAGGAGGGAGTTTCAGCAAGATCTACGTTTAATAGGAAAAGATTGAACATTTTTCCGTGGAAGGAAAAATGTCACTTGAATAATTGAATAATCTGAATGAAAGAAGCTAGATGATGGGGTTTGCATCTGATCAGAGATGGATTGGCTTGGTTTGCAAGATGCATCAAGAATGTTGAAGGTGGGTAAGAAGGAGGCCACACAATACCACAAGGAAAATATAATTATGCAAAGAAACAATAAATGATGATTACGATGCATGATGCAAAACAAAATGAAACAAACATACACACAAGCATGGCAAGCATGAAGATAACACAAACAAATGGAGGTCACGGTCTTGGGCTGTCACAACACTCCCCCACTTACAAGAGATCTCGCCCCGAGATCTAAGCATGAGAAGAGGAAGAGGAAAAAGGAAGAGGTAAAACAAAGTTGCTTCTTGGACAAACGAGTGAAACCAACAAACCTCGAAGGTTGCAAAGAGTTGAAGAATGGCTTGAGGAGCAAGCAAGAATTCTAAACCACTCCGGTTGAAACGAGATAGATAAGGAATGAGAATAAAAAAGAATTTGGGCAGCACTCCGGTAGAAAAGAGAAGCAAAGCTTGATAAGAGAAAAAGGACTTGAAAAGAGGGCACAACACTCCGGTAAAATGGATAAGCAAGGAAAGAACATGATCTTGGCGAAACGAGATAATGGGTTGAAGAGAGCAACATCACAATGCCTCCGGAATGAAAGAATAGAAGCTAAATCATTGGAAAGAAAAGAACGGAGAAGAAAATGACAACTTCTCCCACAAGGGACTTGAAATGGCAAGCTTACGAGGAGTGCTAGAACAGAGTTGTTGGAAAATCAACAACAAAAAGAATAAGCTTGTTGTGGGCTTATGGAAAACATTTCAACATTTTTGAGGTGAAAACCTGCCACTAACGAAAATAATTGATTGCTTGAGATCTCGAAGAGATGAAAACCTCTTTCATCGAGAAGAGAAGGAGAAACTTGGATCATTGATAAGCACCACAATAGCACCAATCCTTAGGATAGGCTTTAGGTGAAATCTATACCAAGATAATTCCAACGAACAGATTGATGGGTTGAAAAGATCTCCTGGGCGAAGAGAAAATGATGGGTTTAACATATCTCATTCTTGACAACTTGTGAATCATAAACCACGAAGGGAAATTGTCAAAAACGACATAGCACCACCTCAAAAGACAAAGTAGAAAGAATTTGCACTTTGAAATGCAAGACGAAGAATACCTGAGCTCCAACAATAATCTTGCCAAAACACTTCGAGAATGAATTAAATCCTTGATGAACCACCATGAAGAGCTCCGGTGAATAAAAGGATTATAGAAACGAAGGTTGAAAAGAACAAGATGAAGCCTTGCAATGATTTAGATGGAGCTTCGTGACGAGATAATGAGAAAACTTTGAACTCCGGAAAAGGAAATATGAACAACTTAGAACCGAGGATTTATTCAACATGGATAAACTCCGAAGAAGGAATTAAATCTCCTCGATGAAACAAGAATAAGAATTATGTCATGCTTACCCTTCATCAACCTAAATTGATGACAAGCAACGGATTGGCATGCCACTTATTCTTCTTGAAAAGATTGAAGAGAGATATAGCACAAACTTGAAGAAGTCTTCAACGAACCACCGGTAGGAATTGTGGAAAGAACGAACTGATTGATACGGTAACAAAGGAAGAGGAATGTTGAACGAACCACCGTAAGAATTGAAAAAGAACGAAGAAAAAGAACGAATCGCCGGGAAGAATTGGAATACAAACAAAGATACTTGAGGGAATTTAGATACAAGAGAACAAAGAGATCAAGAGCTTATTATAGAATACTTGAACGATGTACCGAAAGCATTTGGGAAAGAGAGTTGAACGTTGAGAACGAATAAATCTTCTAAAATGATGGCCTCTGGAGAATCAAAACGAAAACACTCCTGAAATGCCTCGGATGGGTGTGAAAATAATTTCTCACGATCGGAACAATTTGAGAGGATAGCATGAAGCTTGAACCATGAATCTTTCAAGAGAACGGATATGATTTAAGAGGAACTCTTCTTCGGTCTTCAAATGCTGAGAATTACAATGAAAACCACCAAAATTATTGAGACACTCCGGAAAAATGAAAAGAGTAAGATTGGGATCAAAATGAAATGATTTGAAGGAAATCTCGAAGAAGACAATTGGCTGATGAAAATTCATTCTTACGTCACACTTGAAAGAATTTGAGAATAACTCCGGGAAAATTAGAAGAGCTAGGTAAGATCCTGGGAAAAGACCTGTGGGTTATGGGCTCACTCAAAAGAAACACTGTTGGAAATGATTGCTTGAAAGAGAGATTGCACCGGTTAGATTTAAATGGCTTGAATGAAATAAAAACCTCAAAATTGAACGAACGGGTCTTGAATGGAAACACGAATCTTCTGAGATAATTTCTTCGCACCGGAAAAGAATAGAGAGAGGTGAATGAACAAGATAGGCTTAGGTAAGAATTTCCAACATGAGAAGGCATTTGAACAAAAGAAAAGGATGTGATGAACACCGAGAGTTTGAATTTAGAACACCGGAGAAGAAAACAAAAACGAAGAATGATGGACTTGTAGCTCCTGAGCATCTTCACGAGAAATCACCGGCTAAGAACATGAAGGAAAAGAATGAAGAGACTTCACACGAATAAATTGGATACTTGATTTGAGAATTTTGACTTTGTAAAGAAAAGGGTGGGAGGGTGGGAAAAAATAAAGATAACTTGGAATGGGTGAAACGAACACCAATGAGAAAACTGAGAATTGATCTTGCAAATGTTGAAAGGATCGGATCAACTTGAAGAGAAGCACACCGGGTGAAAAGAATTTTCCATGACAATCTTGATGATCAAGAAGGATTAGCACCCCCATAGAAATATGAGAACATCGCTTAGGAAAAGGTATGGAATCAACACTTGACTTCGAAGCAACTCAAATACCGCAACTCAAAACAAAACAAAGGATTTGGCTTGCAAAATAAACCGGAACAAACATATGATAGAGATTTCGTCCGAAATTTTCGTGGTGGGGCCCACACGGGCTCGATCTTACAGCGACCATCAAGTACATTGCTGCCCTTGACATACGAAGCATCCCCGAGCCGTAGCAAAGCTACAAGGGCTCTTTAAGACACCACGAGACCACTGTAAAAACGACCGTGAGCAGGCGGACCACTAGACGTCGAACCCCAATCTCATATCATGTATCTGTCGGAAAGATATCCTAGGTAACTACTTGAATTCCCACCTAAGAACTCCCAAAACTTCTTGGTTATGCGATCAGGTTGCGGGTCCAGGAACCTACTCATAGCAAACAACAACCTAATTAGCTGCAACTGCATCCGCAACCCTTAACACACAATCGAGAAACTTCGCAAATTCATCTACCTCAGACCTTCGAAAGCACAATGATACTAGTCATAGTGGATTATCCGAACTATCTCCTCCAGTACTGGGGAAAAGTCACGGCACTATTTGCCACCACAAAAAGTATAGAAGCGTTTCGATGTCGGCGTCCTCTGGTATTCAGGAACTGAAACGATAGCGAATGTGACAAGAACACCTTGGAGCTCAACTCCCCGGGTCCAATCCATACGGTCAGGAGGCACCAAGAACAGAATTCTGTCACACCGATATCGCAACGATTCCAAAAATACCCGCGTGATCCTAAAAAAAAATTGAGTAAGAAGAGTAGTAAAATCAAAACACCTACGTCACAATTCCTCACCTGAGCGACGAAGGGGATAAGGAGTAAAAAGAATTCCTACTCTCCGATATATAACTAGACTCAAAATAGTTTTTCTTTCTAGACTCGCCAACGGTTCGATTAATCAAGGGGGCTCCTGCGGTCGGTAGAGGATCTGATACCAACTTGTCACGCCCAATATGCGGTCCTATCCTCAAGGGACTCAAAAATCCCACTAAGGATAGAAGCGCATGTCAGAGACGCTTCGCAAGGTGTATATCATTACAACATACCATGTACTGAATAGATGAGAATACCAGATAAAGGCTTACACTCGCCACAAGCTACAACATGAATACATCAATACATCAATACATAGCAATCATCATACAGAAGAGCAGGATCCGACTACGGATGAAATCAAACGAAAAAGAAGAACGACATCCACCCTGCTAATCCCAGGCTGCCAACCGGGAACCCATCCTATGATCGAAGAAGAAGAAGAAGAAGAAGCAGAAGAAGAACTCCAACAAGAAAACATGCATCGCTCTCACGCCAGATCATCGCATTACCTATACCTGCACCTGTTGTTGTAGTAATCTGTGAGCCACGAGGACTCAGCAATCCCATAACCATGGGCAGCAAGACTATCAAAGCTTAAATGGGTATGGAACGGTAAGGTGGTGAGGCTACAGCAAGCACTAAGCATTGTATGGTGGCTAACTTACGAGTACAAGAATAAGAAGAGTAATCTACGCATAACGGTCACAAACTAATAATGATCAAGAAGTGATCCTGAACACCTACTTACGAGTCAAGCATAACCCCACCGTGTTCACTTCTTGGTTCAAACCTCACAAGAAGAGACGATCACGGTTACGCACACGGTTGGTGTATTTTAATTGAATTTAGTTTCAAGTTCTCTACAACCGGAGGTTATACATTTCCAAGTCGCCACATAACCGCGGGCACGGCTTCGCGAAAGATTTAACCCTGCAGGGGTGCTCCAAGTACTCCATTATAAATTACCACACGCATCCGATGGAACATCCTCACACCATGATAACATGATGCTTACGATAAGGAATCCCGGTGGACAAGCCACTCGTAACAGGCAAAACTAAACCAGCAAGACCACCCGGTGTGTCGATCCCGCTTCGGAGCCGCGCGCACTCGTCCCCGGACTCCACCGTCTATGCAAATGCTACGGTTAGCTGAGACCCAAGTTGCCAAGGGGGCGCCGCAGGCTGCTAGGTAGGTGGACCAACGGTTGTGTTTTGTCGCTGGCCCGAGTTATGTTGGAATTAAAAGAGTCCCCGAGGTGGCGACCCTCTATGCATTAATTATTAGGTTCATGTTGGCAAATGTTAAAACCAATATTGGGCCTTGTTAGAGAAGTCTTAGCCTAAAACGAATGGACAGGGGGGTTCCCATATGCCCCACATGTGTTAGAAGCGCTCATCAAGGAACATAACACCGGCATTACGGAAACTAGGGCGGCATGAGTGGAACAAAACACTAGGCAAAAGGTCGAGCCTTCCACCCATTACCAAGTATATAGATGCATTAATTAAATAAGAGATATTGTGATATCCCATGATATCCATGTCCCAACATGGAACGACCTGCACTGCACCTGCAACTAAAACGCTATAAGAGGGGCTGAGCAAAGCGGTAACATAGCCAAACAACGGTTTGCTGGGTAGGGATGGTTAGAGGTTGAATCATGGCATATGGGAGGCTGACATGTATGTGGTAGGAAGCGCGACATAGCGATAGCAACGAGACAACTAGCAAGCAAAGATAGTAGAGATATCCAAGGTCATGATCATCTTGCCTAAAATCCCGCTCGGAAGAAGAACAAGTCCATGAAGAAGACGAACACGCGTAGTCTAACGAATCCTCACAATCGCAACATAACCGGAGCTATCAAGAAGAAGCACGACCGGAAAGAAGCAAACAACATGATAAACAAACATTACATAATCATGGCATGATGCACAACCAAGTATGATGCATGTCCGGTTTAAAGATGCATGGCATGGCAAAGTGCAACAATTCAAACACTACACATTAAGTGAAGATCAATGTGCAACGAGTTGCATATTGACGAAACTCCACAAACAATTATTTAGTTCACTCATGTCTATGTACTCAACAAGATTAAATGTTGTTAAACATGGCAAGAGGTGAAGCATAGTTAATCTACCTATCTAGGCAATTTAAATGAGGCCGGAAACAACACAAAACAATTTCAGAAAATCCCCATATGCAAATTTCTAATTTGGTACTATTCTGGCCTAAATCATATTTTAATGTTGTTTAACATGCAAAGTAAGCGCACCATGTTAATCTACACATTTTCCTAGACCATTTACATATAAAGTTTATTTAATTCAAAGCTACGGTTATTTAGATATGAAATAAACCATTTTAGCATGTCATTTGTGCAAATTAATGCAAACAACAATTTAAACATTTTTAACATGGATGAAAGTTGCATATTATGAAACTACATGAAATTCTAAGGATTTTACATATATGATTCATTTTAATCCGATGCATGGTTTGTGAGTTATTATATGCATGAGGATGGCATATTCAAGTTGAGCAATTTTATGAAAACATTGGCATATAATATGATATGGAGCACTTGTCGCCATGGCGGAAAGAAATGGGTGCCACGGCGGCGATAACGAAAATGGTGCCACGGCAACATTCCGGTTCCGGTAACTCGTTGAGATACCGGTGCAAAAGAAGTGGGGGTGTGCGGATGTGCGGAACATGCAAGAGATGATGGGGTGATTCCGGTTACCGGGTTCCCACGTGCGGTGGCATGAAAACATGGAACGTGCAAGAACGATTCGGACACGGTGCAAACACGGGCGTCTCATACAAGACAAGCATTCGTCCTCGGGCGGTCCTCTCGGGGTTATACCTTGCGAAGCATGCATTCGAGGCAGACCGGTTCGATGCGGTGTAGTGAAAGTAGAGGTACACGTGTCGAAGAGGAACTTGGCACCTCCAAGATCTTCGGAGGTCGTCGTCGAACTTGACGAAACCCACGGCGACGGTAAATGGAAGTAGTGGTTCATGTTGTAGTCGGACTTGGCGAAAAGCACGGCGGCGATAGCGGTACATGTTTCATAGATGAACTTGATAGGCCGTGGCTGTCGTGGTACTTGGGTTCTTCGAACTTGCCGGTCTTGACAACCGAAGGGGTACTTGGCGGCTCCCGAAGAGAACTTGGCGTCCACGACGACAGTAGAGGTGCTCGGTGAAGTGAAGTTGAACTTGGCGATCCGGGTCATACAACGTAGTGGTACAGTACACTGGTCTTGCCGATGGGGTACTCCGCGAATCCATGGGTGCATCTTGGCGGTGTCCAGGGGTTCTCGGTGGTGAGGTGGCCGGGGTACGCAGGAGGTCACCGGGGAGCAGTCTGCAACGACAGTTGCTTGTGGCCGAGGCAGCAAAGGGGGCTGGCCGAGGCCCTGCCCTTGTCCATGGCGGGTTTGGGTGCAGGAGGTGCTCAGGGTCGAAGCGGTCCTGGACAGGGATGATGGGTGCACGGGAGAGGAGACGAAGAAGCAAGGCACGGCGGCATGCGGTGCTCGGGCACGAGACCAGCAGCGGGCAACGACGGCCATGGGAGGCGATGGTGGTGGGACGATGCCGGGGTCGTGGTGCAGGGGAGGGTCGAGGTCGTCCGGAGATGAGGCGCGCGATGGTAGTAGGCGGGGCCGGAGCTCAGGTGACGAGCGGCGCGAGGCGAGCTCACGGGAGAGGCTGCGGGCGGCACGAGTGGCGGCAGAGCGCGAGCGGAGGAGCCAGAGGAGGGCGGCGCTGGTCGCCGACGGCGGGTCGGTAGCTGGCCGCGCGGGCGACCACATGAGGGCTGCGGGATCGGGAGCGAGGCCACGCCTCTCCTGTGCTTGTGTGTGTGTGGGAGGGTGGCGGCGCTAGGAGGGAGACGAGGGGAGAGATGGGGATCGGGAGAGAGCTAGGGTTATAGGTGCGGCTGGGCCTTAGGGGAGGTTGGGCCGGCCTGAGTTCTTGCTGGGCTACTCTCTCTCCCTCCAAATTCTTTCCTTTTTCATTTTCCAGAACAGAAAATACTTGGAAGAAAATAATAAAAGGGTAGGAGTGGAATTTGACAAAGAAGAAAAATATGTATGGAGTCCTGGAAATATGCACATTTTAGATAAAATGCTCTGGGAATTTTTAGAGACTGGAAATTCAAGCAAGTTTGAAAATAATTCAAACTTGAATAAATTGAAAGTCCAACCAGAACATGTCCAAATGAGCTGAAAATTGGAGGAGGGAGTTTCGGCAAGATCTACATTTAATAGGAGAAGATTGAACATTTTTCTGTGGAAGGAAAAATGTCACTTGAATAATTGAATAATCTGAATGAAAGAAGCTAGATGATGGGGTTTGCATCTGATCAGAGATGGATTGGTTTGGTTTGCAAGATGCATCAAGAATGTTGAAGGTGGGTAAGAAGGAGGCCACACAATACCACAAGGAAAATATAATTATGCAAACAAACAATAAATGATGATTATGATGCATGATGCAAAACAAAATGAATAAACATACACACAAGCATGGCAAGCATGAAGATAACACAAACAAATGGAGGTCATGGTCTTGGGCTGTCACAACTAGCCTAAAGCTCAATATGACCTTCGCGGTTATACGGATGTTTGCGGACAGGTGCGCGGTCATGTTGTGCATGACGTTTGTGACCCGTCGTGGCACACGGCATGGCACATGTGCCGGACTGGATGCACAGACATATGTGCCAAGAGGGAACGTTCCTGTGGCCCGATGAGGACGTCGGTTCCTCTGAGTGGGGGTGTATGTGATAGCCTGGCTTAATAGGGATGATAGACTACTCATATAAATAAGGAATTCCTTCTTTTCCGGGAGCCCATTCGGAAAGAACTCCAAAGTTAAGCGTGCTCAGCTTGGAGTAATTTCAGGATGGGTGACCGACCGGAAAGTTACTCCCGGGTGCGCACGAGTGAGGACAAAGTGCGCAGGAAAGACTAGTATTGATTTGTGGGGCCAGTCTAGATCCCGCCAGGAGTAACGACCACTGGCGGGTGTGTCCGGGGGCGTTACACATGTCCCCTTCTGTCACTGGGATTGAGCACCACAAGATTGAACCCATCACAAAGCACCTCTCCCATTGCAAGATAAATCAATCTAGTAGGCCAAACCAAATCGATAGATCGGAGAGAAATACAAAGCTATATTTAATCATGCATAAAAGAGTTCAGAGAAGACTCAAATATTTCTCATGAATAATCTGATCATAAACTCACAATTCATCGGATCCCAACAAACACACCGCAAAAGAAGATTACATCGGATAGAACTCCAAGAACATCGAGGAGAACATGGTATTGAAGATCAAAGAGAGAGAGGAAGCCATCTAGCTACTAGCTATGGACCCGTAGGTCTGTGGTAAACTACTCACACATCATCGAAAGGGCAGCAAGGTTGATGTAGAAGCCCTCTGTGATCGATTCCCCCTCCGGCAGACTACCGGAAAAGGCCTCCAGATGGGATCGTGGAAGAACAGAGGCTTGCGGCGGCGAAAGGTTTTCTCTTCTAGCTCTCTGATGTTTTCTGAATATTTGTGAATTTATAGGAGTGAAATTAGGTCAAACGGAGCCACGTGGGCCCCACAAGGCATCAGGGCGCGCCCTCCTGGGGGCGCGCCCTGTTGCCTTGTGGAGGCTTCGCGAACCTTCTGGCCTCCTCTCCAAGTCTCCAGGGTCTCTTTTGTCCCGAAAAAAAATCTCCAAAAACTTTCGTGGCATTTGGACTTCGTTTGGTACTGATTCTCTGAAAAGCAAAAAAACAAGCAGAAAACAGCAACTGGCACTGGGCACTAGGTTAATAGGTTAGTCCCAAAAAATGATATATAATTGCATATAAAAACATCCAAGATTGATACTATAATAGCATGGAACAATCAAAAATTATAGATACGTTGGAGACATATCAGTAGCCATGTGATGGCGGCCCAATCCTTCGATGAGAGTGGGCATAACTATTAATTTGGTGGATTTTGACGTTGACGATCCAACTACATCGTACGCGTTGATACGAATTGACAATCTCTAATTAAACCAATCTCCCATGGTCACTGGTATTGCCGTATGCACGATCAACCTGAATAATGAGATCGAGTTCTAGCAAGCAACCAAAGAACCGACAAGAACTAAGATAATGCAATCTAAATTTCTAATATAAATTAATCAAGGATAATGGTGGGGTTCCTAATAGACGATCTAAACAAGGCATTAGTCATACACATCTGCGCAGATGCAAATTGTAGCGAAGCTAAACAATGTCTAAATGAAAACGCGAGTTTTAATATAGAAAAAAGGTAGCTATATATCTATATCTATAAACTATAGTACTAGATTTTTTATTTCTATATCTATATCTATACTACTCCTTCCGTTTTTATTTACTTCGCATATAGCTTTGACTGTAGTCAAACTTTATAAACCTTGACCAAGTTTGTAGAAAACAATGTGAACATTTACAGTAACAAATTTACATGATGTGAAAATATATGCAATGATGAATCAAAAGATATATATTTGGTTGTGTATATGTTAATACATTTTTCTACAAACTTGCTGAAAGTATACAAAGTTTGACTTTAGAGAAACCTAATATGCGGTATTATGTATTATATATTATATATTCATTATTTTTATGTAGTCAATGCGTGCATTTGCACGTATACGATATAAACCGTTGATTGATGTTGATCCAATGGTCCAGGTGGCTGGGATTCGGATCTACTATAACCTAATTGTACCCAGACACATTCTTCTCGAACCAGCAGCGCGACAGTGTGATCGATCCACACAAGAAGCTCGCAACAAGACCTCCAGATGTGCCACGTGGCTTCATGGGTGCCCCCCACATCATATTATTCGTAATAGTACATTGACTGAGAAAAGAGAGAAATCACCTGAAACAATATCTTGCCCCAATTTTGTTCCTACGAAGCTGTGCCGTGCACGTACCGGAGTACTAGTACTCTAGTAGCATAACTTTGTACAGTAGTAGTTGTACAGTGGTAGTAGTACAAACTAGTACGGAGTGCTCCTACTATATCGACACGACTCCCATCTGACACCAATTTCTTGGCGTCCGTGCTACAGCGCTCTTCCCCTCCTCGTTTCTTTCTTCCAATTCAAACTCAGCCAATGCGCGGTAGGAGGGGTGGGAGTTTGCCGATAGTCGGTTTGCTCAAATGCGGTCCCACATGACAGTGAAAATGCTAGGCAACATGCCTTCAGTAGCTATGCGGCATGCCAGACCGACCGTTGAGTACTCCCGAGTCCCGACCGTGTGGGCGTGCGACTCGAACGCGGCAGGCTTTTCATTTTAAAACTATATAGTACTATGAAAATACATTTCATGGTGCATCTGATCATACTGATTTCACATTGTGAATGTTGAAATTTTTTAATATAAAATTAGTCAAACTTTACAAAGCTTGACTTTGACCAAAGTTTATATGCAGACTAAAAACAAACCGGTGGAGTATAAATTGTAACATTATTATTTTTTGAAATATAAATTGTAACATTTGGTTCTGCTCCTTGGCGTGATCGATAGATAGAAATGAGGAATGAAAATGCTAGGGTGGGGCTTTTCCCGCGTGGTAAGCGGGGGAGTTAGCCAGTTTGGCACATCGTCGGTTTCCTCACATGCGGTCCCACATGTTAGTGATACTATATGCCTGGCCAATGCACGTTGACCGGCGGGCCGGAACGACAGTGTGGGATGCGACGCGAACAAGACAGGCTTCTGTACGCGTTCCAGTTTCTTGTTTTGAACTTGCGAATGGGACAGGCGTGAAGTGAGGGTGTCCCGAACTAGGGGGTACTTGGGCTGCCGGCCTATCTCTTGTAGGCCGGGCTGGTGGGCCGCCCTCTACACGTCGATGGAAGGCCGGATTGTGGACGAACCCGTGCATCAGAAGGAAACCTCCGAAGACTTGGCGTCTCCTCCAAGAAACAGTTGGCATAATCGGCATGTTTGTCCCCTGATCGTAACTGACCATGTGTAACCCTAGGACCTCCTGGTGTCTATATAAACCAGAAGGCCTAGTCCGTAGAGGAGGATATATATCCATTACCTAGGGTTTAGCCCAGTCGATCTCGAGGTAGATCAACTCTGTAACCTTCATACAATCACATCAATACAATCAAGCAGGACGTAGGGTATTACCTCCTTGAGAGGGCCCGAACCTGGGTAAATCGCTATCTCTACGTTCCCTGTTACCATCGACTCCTTGACCCATAGTTCGGATCCCCTACCCGAGATCTGCCGGTTTTGGTACCGACATGAAGCACGAGTAGTTTTGAATTTACGAGTAGTTCGGTAGGTTGGGTCAAGCATCGTACGTAAATTACGAAGTTGGTGCAAAAGGTAAGCACAATGTCCGTCCTCGTATGTTGGTCCCCTTTGTGCCATATTTTAATCATAGATTTAACTAACAAAAAATTAATGCATGTCACCAAAAAATATATCCTTGGATTCGTACTTGAACATAGTTTTCAATGATATTATTTTTGTGACATGCATTAACATCCTCTTTTCTCTTCTTTCTTTTTCTCAAAGGATAGAAGGGTTCCTCGCGTGCAAGTTTCCCGGGGGGAGTGATGGTATGGATACCAAATGATGTTCAAGATATCGTCCTATGGCAAGAAGCACAACAAAGAAAAAGCTAAGTTGAGAAACTTTGAAATAAATTCTTTGTTGTAGTTACAATTTCTCCTTGAACGATTTTGGCCTTTGTATGAGAAACCTGCATGCTAAGGAACCTTGTCGTGATCAGCTACGCTCTTACTTTGTTTCGAGTCCGCTCAACAACTTAAGTGGCTACGTTGTGATCGTCAAGCGTATCCTTGCCGGTAGCGGCACTTCCAGCAAGCTGCTAAGGACCCGTTCCTCAAGCGCTCGCGGTAAGAGTGCGCGCAGCGGCAAGATTCCAGCAAGCGTAGGGTACAAAAATCATGCAAAGACAGAATAAAACAAGAGGAATAGCATGCATACATCCATCCAAAACACAAGTTATAGTACATCAAAGCCAAGTGCAGTTCTAACTAAAGATGAATCTGTCTGTTACATGAACTACATTTGCAATAAGGAATGGCGAAAGGGGGCTAATCCTTGCGATCACCCTCGGTCCTCGGGACCTGATGAATCTTGCTAATGAGGGGAGCGACGGCTTCTTCAGCAGTTGTGGTGTCCGTCCCCGGCAGCAAGCTTTTGAAGGCCTTGGAGACATCAATTCCAGGGTTCCGGCAGATAATCTTGATGAGCATCTTGGGGACGATGTCGCTACAGAATTTGCGAGATTCACTGGCAAAGTTGACGGACCTCTTTTCGTGATGCTTCTTCAATACCTCGAGGAGTCCTTCGAAGAAGAGGGTGAGGCTGGCACTTGTAGAATCATGCTCGCCGACGGTGAAGCTGTAGTTCTCCTTGTCCATGATGGTCACTTGGGCGGCGAGGCGCTCGGCGACATCGACAAGGCGACTAGTCCACAGATCCAAAGATTTCTTGTGCTCGTCGAAAGAATTTGCAGCATCGGCATGCGCGGCTTTCTCCTTTTCTCAGTTTACCAGCAGCTCGCTCTCCTTTTCCCTGCCAACCTCCAGGTCCTTCTCCAGAGTCGCGAGCTTTGACTTGAGATCAACAATGGAGTTGTTGGCGGTAGAGAGTTCCTGGGTTTTGGCGGTGAGGTCCTCTTCAAGCTTCGGTACCCTGGACTCCAACTCTACCTTGGCGGCCTCAGCGCCCTTGACGGCTTCCAGGAGTTTGGCGGCGTGAGCGTGAGCTTGAGTCTCGATGGCCTGTTTGTGGCCCTCCTCTAGCTCTTGGGTCCGCTGCACGAGCAGAGTCTGGATCTCTTCATCCTTGCCGCATAGCTTGGCGGCAAGTGCTTCCTCCCGGGCGGCAAGCTCTTTTTCCTTGACGATGAGCTGCGCTTCGTGCTCCGTCAACTTCCCGTCCAGGGTCGCTGCCTCCTCCTTGGTAGCATCAAGCTTCTCTTCCCGCCTCTTGAGGCTATGGAATTTGCCATTATACCATTGGCGGATCTCTTCCGCCTTCTCCTTTAGCTTCCGTTCAGCTAGCTCAACGGCTTGCTGTTGTGCGTGCAGTCTGTCCCAACGCTTGCCGTAGCGGTCTTGCACATCCTTGAAGCCGTTGGCCATCGCCGTCAAGAATGCAAGGTCCGCGGCACCATCATTGGAGCCGTCTGGTACTGTGACACTGCTGGAGAAGGGCGCCAAAATCTCCGCAATGGCGTCATCAAAAGTAGGCTCCCCAACACCAGATGAGCTGGGGGCTTCGGATTCCTGCTGCTGACGAACATGCTCCAAAGGGCCGATCAGGGCCCGCACCTCGGATGCACTGAGATGGAGCTCAGTGTTTGGCCTGTCGGTGCCAGCCTCTCCCATCTCAGCGTCTTTGATGGCAGCCCGGATGTGCTGCTGGAGAGCTGGGCAGGTTCGTCGGGAACTTTCCTGGCCTCCTCAGCGGCGGACGCGGCGGCTTCCGTGGCGGAAATCCTGGCGGCCTCATCAGCGGCGTTCTTCACGATTTCCTCGACAGATACTTCCCTCTCTTCCGGAGGGGTTGGTTCTGCAGGATGGAGAAGAAGTGGAGAAAGGATAAATTCAAGATTCAGATCAAGTTCAAGAAAACAAAAAGAAGGATTGGCAAGGGATCCAGTGCATTTGGAAAGAAGGTTACCTTGATGAACACGTGGAGGGGATGCCGTTCTTCCTCCGGCAACTTCAGTTGTCGGCGCTTGGTCTCCGGCAACATCGGTTGCCGGAGGGGCCTCCGCACGGATGAGCCCTTCTTGGGGCTCCTCTGGAGGAGGGCTGCTCCTTGCCGGTGAAGGTCTTGGCGACGGCCTGGGAGTGGAGGGCGCCGTCAAGGGGTCTACCCCTTGGTGCTCTCCTTCCGGTTGGCTGCTTTCCAACCCCTTGTCGGTCTCCATTGCGGAAGACTCGACGGTAGTGCTCGCCAGCGGAAACTGCACGTGAACCTCACGCGGGGGGATCGAACCGGCAACCTCAGATGAACTCGCGCCTTGATCGGTGCCGGTTGCCGTCTCGCCCACTTCAGTGGTCCTGGGCTTCTTCTTGTGCCTCTCTGCCAGTGGCATTTCGTCCCTGCAGGACCAGAACAAGTAAAAAGATCGGTTCGACAACAGAGTTTGGACGATTACAAGAAAAATATACGGAGATGGAGGTGCTTACTCTTCGTCCTCGTCGGGGTCACTAAGGACTGACAGATCATAGAGAACTGTGTCCCCAATCCCTGCAGTACTAGGTAATGGCGGTGAATTCCTGGGACGCTTCAGGGGAGCCGGGGGCTGCGAAACACCTGCCTCTTCCATGGTTGGCGGGATAGGTCGACGACGGGCAGCAGCGCGGGAAGGCTGTGCCCGGGAGGCTACGGCTGATACCTTGACGGCGACGAGCTCTTGGCTTGTCGGCTCGGTATGCGCTGCCCTCTTTCGAGCGGGCTTCTTGGCGACGGTCATCTTCACCTTGGCGGGAGGAGGGCGAGGTGGCTCTTCTTCCTCTTCCTCCTCCTCCTCGTCCGAAGACCCCTCGGGCTGCTCCTCCTCTTCTTCCCCCTCCTCAGACTCCTTAGCCTGCTCTTCCTCACCAGCATGCTCTTCGGCATGCTCTTGGGGGCGGCTTCCTCCGCTAGTTCTCGGAACTGTGGCTTGCTCTTCAGTCTGGCTTCTGGTGCCTCCTCCACTGCCGGTGCCTTTGGCCGCCCGGGAACAAGTTGCCTTCACTCTTTTGAGCTCCTTAGCTCTCAAGGCCAGGAACTCCTTCTGGCCGTCCTTCGTCGGATGAGCCATGTCATCCTCGACTCTGATTGCTTTCTCTACTAAGCCAGCAAACCAGCTTTCCACATCTTCCTTGCTGGGTTCCTCCCATGTGCTCAGAACCGTCCTGGCATCACAGTCTGGCATCATCGCCAAGATGGGAGCCTTGGCGGTATTGTTGCACAGTGGGATTACCTTCGCCGGCAGATCGAAGATGCAACCCCTGTTGAAGAGCTGGCAAATGAGCAAGTAGTGCTCCATCACTGTCAAGTTTTTGTCGGGGCCTGGATGTAGACGCATTGGGTCAGCAGGGCCTTGGTAGTCCCATGCTTGCCGGCCTCCTCTGTGCTGTAGCGGGGCGATCCGGCGGCGGGTGAAATCTGCTCCCACCTTCTCGATTGTCAAGCCAGACTCCTTTAGAGCGAGGATTCGGTGCAGCGCCACTCCCAGCTTGGCGTCATTAGGATCGACATTGCTCCAGCTGGTAGCTTTCTCGATCCTTTCAGTCCTAAGGCGGCAGAAGGCAGGAAAATCTCGCTGCTTGATCCTGCACCAGCCGCCCCGCCACTCGTTCCACTTGATGTGAAGTTTGCCTTGCAAGTAATATTTCTTCGAGTTCCCCCTTGGAATCCAGACCACACTACCGGAGAGGGCGTCATCCTCTACCCGGGGAATGAAAAAGTGCCGGAACAGAGCAACATTTGGGGCTATTCCCACAAAGTTCTCGCATAGGTGTGCAAAGACCGACAGGCAGGTGACCGCATTGGGTGTGAAATCAAGCAATATGAATTCAAAGGTATTCATCACTTCAGCAAAGAAATAGGAGAAGGGCGGGCATAGCCCGCAGTAAAAGTACCCGGTGAAGAAATGGAATCGATCGTCGGCAGGAGGGAGGGATAAATCAATCTAGTTGGCCAAACCAAATCAATAGATCGGAGAAGAAATACGAAGCTATAATAATCATGCATAAAAGAGATCAGAGAAGACTCAAATAATATTCATGGATAATCTGATCATAAACTCACAATTCATCGGATCCCAACAAACACACCGCAAAAAGTGATTACATCAGATAGAACTCCAAGAACATCGAGGAGAACATTGTATTGAAGATCAAAAAGAGAGAAGAAGCCATCTAGATACTAACTATGGACCCGAAGGTCTGTGGTAAACTACTCACGCATCATCGGAAGGGCAGCAAGGTTGATGTAGAGCCCCTCCGTGATCGATTCCCCCTCTGGCGGAGTACCGGAGAAGGCCTCCAGATGGGATCTCTCGAGAACAGAAACTTGCGGCGGCGGAAAAAGTATTTCGTGGACTCCCTTGGGGGTTTCTGATTTTTCCTGAATTTATAGTGGTGGAATTAGGTCAAACGGAGTTGGGGTGGGCCCACGAGGCACCAGGGCGCGCCTGCCCCCCCCCCTAGGCGCGCCCTGGTGGCTCGTGGCCACCCCTTCTAGCGTCTGGTCCTCTCCCGAAGCTTCTAGTGTTTATCTTGTCCAATAAAAAATCTCCAAAAAGTTTCGTGGCATTTGGACTTCGTTTGGTATTGATTTTCTGTAAAACAAAAACAGGGCAGAAAACAGCAATTGGCACTGGGCACTAAGTTAATAGGTTAGTCTCCAAAAATGATATATAATTGTTGTAAATGCATATAAAAACATCCAAGATTGATAATATAACAGCATGGAACAATCAAAAATTATAGATACGTTGGAGACGTATCAGCATCCCCAAGCTTAATTCCTGCTCGTCCTCGAGTAGGCAAATGATAAAAACAGAATTTTTAATGTGGAATGCTGCCTATCATATTCATCACATATTCTTTTTTTTATAGCATGGACATTGGACTTGAATGATTCAAAGCAATAGTCTATAATATGACATGAAGATATAAATACTCAAGCATGCTAACAAGCAACCATGTCTTTCAAAATATCAACACGAAAGAAAGTTATCCCTAGCCCATTATGCTCAATCATTGATCCATTCATGAAACACACTCAAATATTAGCTACATCCAATGCACAAGTATGACAATAGTGCTCTCTAGTTGGTGCTTTTGTAAGAGAAGATGGAGACTCAAGTAAAAATAAAAATTGCACAAAAGTACATAGATAGGCCCTTCACATAGGGGAGCAGAGATTTGTCAAATGTGCCAGAGCTCAAGGCTGAAATTAAAGAGATTAAATATTTTGAGAGACATGCTTTTCCTGTCAACGAAAACGACTGAGAATTCCCATTATCTTCCATGCTAGACACATCATAGGTGGTTCCCAAACAGAAAGTAAAGTTTATTTCCTTTCCACCATTCTTTCACAATCCATGGCTAGCCGTATCCACGGGTGCCCTCCAAACCAACACTTTCCAAGGAATTTTGTTGTTATTATTTTTGATTTCATTGTGGGACTAGGCATCCCTATTACCAACCATCCTCTCGTGCAATGACAAGTGAATAAACACTCATCGTGAGAATAACACACCTAGCAAGGAAAATAATGGCCACCCCCTCCCGCTTCATGAGCGGTACGGTCACACAAAACGGAAAAATTATTTTGAAAATTAGAGTTGGCACACGCAAATTTACTTGGAACGGCATTGAAATACCGCATATAGGTAGATATAGTGGACTCATTTGGCACAACTTGGGTTTAAGGATTTTGGATGCACAAGCAGTATTTCCGCTTAGTACAAATGAAGGCTAGCAAATAGATTGAGAAGCAACCAACCAAAAATGAAAACGGTCATAAACATGCATTAAACATAACTAACACCGAATAATGCACCATAAGTAGGATATAATTTCTTTGCATAACTATGGACTTAATGTGCATGCATAGGGAATCACAAACCTTAACACTAATATTCTTACTAAATCACAATTACTCACTAACATGACTCACATATTATCATTTCCATATCGCAAAACTATTGCAAGGAATCACACTTATCATGTCCAATGATCTATATGAAAGTTTTTATTATATCCCTCTTGAATATTCATCACTTTGGGACCAAATTCATATCTTGTGCAAATTACCGTTACTATCATCAACTCTCAAAAAGATTTAAGTGAAGCATGAGAGTGCAAATATTTCTTCAAAATTTCAATCTTATCAATTCTCAAAATAAAATAAGTGAAGCATGAGAGTTTATTTCTTCAAAATATAGCCACCACCGTGCTCAAAAAGATTTAAGTGAAGCACTAGAGCAACTGCCTAGCTCAAAAAATTTAAGTGAAGCACATAGAGTATTCTAACAAATTATGATGATCGTGCGGCTCTCTCAAAATAGGTGTGTTCAGCAAGGATGATTGTGACAAACTAAAAAGCAAACAAAGCAAAGACTCATATAATACAAGACGCTCCAAGCAAAACATATATCATGTGACGAAAAAAATATAGCTCCAAGTAAAATTACCGATGGTTGGTAGAAGAAAGAGGGGATGCCTTCCGGGGCATCCCCAAGCTTAGACGCTTGAGTCTTCCTTGAATATTACCTTGGGTACCTCGGGCATCCCCAAGCTTAGGCTTTTGCTATTCCTTATTCCTTCATCCATCGTGATCTCACCCAAAACTTGAAAACTTCAATCACACAAAACTCAACAAAACCTTTGTGAGGTCCGTTAGCATAACAAAATAAATCACTACTTTAAGTACTGTTGCAAACCCATTCATATTTTATTTTGCATTATACCTACTGTACTCTAACTTCACCATGGCTTATACCCCCCGATACAATCCATAGATTCATCAAAACAAGCAAGTAGTGCATCAAAAACAGAATCTGTCAAAAACAGAACAGTCTGTAGCAATCTATTTAAAAGCCATACTTATGTAACTCCAAAAATTCTTAAAAATTAGGACAACGTGGGAAATTCATATACCAATACTTTGTAAAAATTTCAGATTTTTCTGACGCTCCAGTACAGAAAAAAAATCGGGCACTGGAAGCAAAACTTTATATTTTCCAAACAGCATCAATTATACTATCTTCCAAATCATCCTAAAGGCTTTACTTGGCACAAACACTAATTAAAAACACAAAAACACAATCATACCAGTAGCATAAAAGTAAAAAGACACAATAACAGAATTTTTTTATTTTATTCATTGGGTTGCCTCCCAACAAGCGCTATTGTTTTATGCCCTTAGCTAGGCATAATGCATAGTTTCAAGTATTGTCATCTTTGGTTTCCAACTCCTCAATCACACATCCATTTTTTCTAATAGATTTAACATAGGTGTTTCTCACCATCACACTTCTAGGCACAAAATCAAGAATTTTACTTTTGTGTATAGGTTCCTTAATTATAACAATGAAATCGGGGTGCACGCTAATCATTTTAAGATCCTCCTTTCCCTTACTAGAAGTAGCACCATTGGTTTTAGGGACATACATAAACTTGCAATTCTTGCTAGGAGTAATTTTTTCAATAGTTTTAGCGGAAGAAAAATCGGAACCTAATTTATTAATAATTTCCTCCAACTTATCGATCCTAGCGGGACTTTGTTCCACCCTTTCATTAATTATTGGTTCTTTCTTTTTAGCATCTTAAGAGTAATACCTACTTTTGATCCAAATTGAGTGACATGGTTATGAATCCTTTTATCTAAATTTTCAATATGCTCAATGGTAGGCATTTTGTTTTCAATAGCATCTAACCTTTGCATAACATGTTCCAAGGTCAAAGTTGTTTCATTAATAGTAATAGGTGGTGATCCCACTAAATTTCCCATAGCATTAAAAGCATCCGTGGAGGGACACATCAAGAAATTCCCTCCAGTAATAGTATCAAGCACAAATCGATACCAAGTAGTAATGCCCACATAAAAATTGCGAAGAAGGATGGTAGAGGATTGCTTACGAGTTGATCTATTATGAGCAACACAAATCCTATACCAGGCATCTTTTAAATTCTCTCCTCCCCTTTGTTTAAAATTAAGTACTTCATTTTCAGGGGTAATAGTAACGAGCGAAGAACTAGACATAATGATAAAACAAGCAAAAAGCAAACAAGCAAACAAGAAAAAGGGCAAACGGAAAATATTTTTGTATTTTTGTAAAAACATTTTAGAAGTGGGGGAGATGAAAACGAGAGGCAAATGGCAAATAAAATAAAAGCAAGGAGATGAGAGTTTATGCAAAGGTACTTGATAGATGTTGATGATGTCTCCCCGGCAACGGCGCCAGAAATTCTTCCTGCTACTTGTAGCTTGCGTTGGTCTTTTCCCTGAAGAGGAAGGGATAATGCAGCACAGTAGAGATAAGTATTCCCTCAGTTATGAAACCAAGGTTATCGAACCAGTAGGAGAATCACGCAACACCTCGTTAGCAGCACCTGCACATAAACAACAAATCCTTGCACCCAACGCAAACGAGGGGTTGTCAATCCCTTGGCGGTCAATTGCAAGATTAAATTGTATGTGATAGATAGATAGATAGAAACAAAATACAAAATAAAATAAATAAAAGAAAATGGCAGCAATATTTTTAGGGTTTTAGTAATATAATTTAGATAGACCCGGGGGCCATAGTTTTCACTAGAGGCTTCTCTCGAGAAAATAGCATACGGTGGGTAGACAAATTACTGTTGGGCAATTGATAGAAAAGCAAATAATCATGAAGATATCCAAGGCAATGATCATGTATATAGGCATCACATCCGAGACAAGTAGACTGACTCCTGCCTGCATCTACTACTATTACTCCACACATCGACCGCTATCCAGCATGCATCTAGTGTATTAAGTCCATAAAGAACGGAGTAACGCCTTAAGAATGATGACATGATGTAGACAAGATAAACTCACGCATGAATAAACCCCATCTTTTTACCCTTAATAGCAATGATACATACGTGTCATGTCCCTTTCTGTCACTGGGATTGAGCACCGCAAGATCGAACCCATTACAAAGCACCTCTTCCCATGGCAAGATAAATCAATCTAGTTGACCAAACCAAATCAATAGATCGGAGAAGAAATACGAAGCTATAATAATCATGCATAAAAGAGATCAGAGAAGACTCAAATAATATTCATGGATAATCTGATCATAAACTCATAATTCATCGGATCCCAACAAACACACCGCAAAAAGTGATTACATCGGATAGAACTCTAAGAACATCGAGGAGAACATTGTATTGAAGATCAAAAAGAGAGAAGAAGCCATCTAGCTACTAACTATGGACCCGAAGGTCTGTGGTAAACTACTCACGCATCATCGGAAGGGCAGCAAGGTTGATGTAGAGCCCCTCCGTGATCGATTCCCCCTCCGGCGGAGTACCGGAGAAGGCCTCCAGATGGGATCTCTCGAGAACAGAAACTTGCGGCGGCGGAAAAAGTATTTGGTGGACTCCCCTGGGGGTTTCTAATTTTTCCTGAATTTATAGTGGTGGAATTAGGTCAAATGGAGCTGGGGTGGGCCCACAAGGCACCAGGGCGCGCCTGCCCCCCCCAGGCGCACCCTGGTGGCTCGTGGCCACCCCTTCTAGCGTCTGGTCCTCTCCCGAAGCTTCTAGTGTTTATCTTATCCAATAAAAAATATCCAAAAAGTTTCGTGGCATTTGGACTTCGTTTGGTATTGATTTTCTGTAAAACAAAAACAGGGCAGAAAACAGCTACTGGCACTGGGCACTAAGTTAATAGGTTAGTCTCCAAAAATGATATATAATTGTTGTAAATGCAAATAAAAACATCCAAGATTGATAATATAACAGCATGGAACAATCAAAAATTATAGATACGTTGGAGACGTATCATGGCTTCATGATCATGCGTCTTGCTCGCATACACGTACGCGTAGTCCTTCGTCAGATCGTCTTCTGTAAGCACCGGCAGGAAAACGGCGTGAGCCCGCCGCTGTGCAGCCTTGGCGGCTTTCCTCTCATCCGCCGCCGAACTCGGGGCCTTCCCGGCTCTCTTCGATGCCATGGCGAGATTTGTGGGGGAGAGCTGCGCTGCGCGGTGGCGGAGGTGGATGGCGTGCTCTGCTCTTGCGCGAGGAGGAAGACGGAGGCGGCGGATGGCAAGATTGGGAGAAGGGGGGTAAATGAGCAGTGCTCTTCGTGGATTCCTTTTTATGGGGAAGGTGCGGGGGCTGGCTCTTTACCGTCCTTCGTGGATGCACTTTTCAGGCGCACTACCTCCCCGCGCCCGTTCCATTCCACCTCTCCCACGCCCGCATTTAATGCGCGTCGTGGGGGGGCATGGTAAAAGAGAAGATTACGATAGTTATCCTCTGCCACGTGTGCCTATGCACTGTTTGGTCCTAGCCCAACAACGCCTCGCATGCGCGTGTGGCCCAGGCCCATGGGCTCTAGTCGGTGTACTAAAGCATGGTGCCCTCGTACCCTGACTTGTGCATAAGCAGTTGTAGCCTTCCTGATGGCAAGGGCTTGCTAGAGGGTTGCTGTGACTCAAGGCTTAGATTAAGCAAGACCGTGAAGAAGACCTCAAGGCAGGTCATCGAGAAGTACTATTCTAGTACTGAGGATCAACATTGCCCTTGCCGGCAAGGTGAAGACCAAGACTCTGGTTGCCGGCAAGATCCTTTCTGGCAAACAAAGGCCCGACTAGCTCCACGCCAGTGGGCTTGTTCTGTCCCATTACCGCTCCACCTCATCATTGGCTAGATAAGCACGCATGATAGGTGTCGAGCGGGCAGGCAGTCAACATAGCTGGCCAGGGCACATGTCGGCATGCCACGCAGAGATTAACTTTAATGACACCCATCCCTGGGATCTGTCAAGATAACAGGAGGGCGCCAGGACTGGTGGTACAGATCTTTTGCCCAAAGCCTTGCCTCCCCGACGTAACGCCTAACGATGCATTTAATGCGCTTGTCCTACCCCGTCTGGAGATAGACGTGGTGACGGTGCAAGTCACTATTCATACCCTGTAAATGACCGTATTAGCCACTGTGGTAACCCCTTGGCCTATAAAAGGAGGCCCACGGCTACACTTAGAACGGTCGACTCCTAGTTTAATTACACGCTGTAGCTGCACTTTTCGCGCACCTTGCCGGCAAGCTGCGCTCTTTGTAACCTTTGAGCTCATACACAATCAAACCACCAGAACAGGAGTAGGATTTTACGCTCACAGCGGCCCGAAACTGGATAAATCGTTGCTTGTTCTCATATCTACTAGCCCTGCTCTTTGTAGTATATTGATCCCATAGCTGAACCGCAAAGGGATCCTCTTGATCCCATAGATCGTCGTTTTCCCACGACAAAGAGCGTCGTCGCCGCTTAGCTAGTCCCTACATAGGATCATATTCCATAGGAATTATTTCTATGTAATCTTTTGTACTCCTCTCGAACCTCTTTTTACAATTCCTTTGTTTTTCCTATGGCATTGAACACTCCTTGCTAATCCTATTGGATATGCCACTCCAAGCCTATACTTTCCACATTCTTGTATTTTTAGAATCCTGCGAATCAAAGAGGCCCTTAGACTAGTTTAGGTCCGGTCGCTTTTTTCAATGAAATATGTTAAAAATGTAATGAATGCGCTCCGGTTTCTATGAAAATCATTCGGTTTGCATGTAGTAATTCATTTTTTTGCGGGGGGTTTGCATGTAATTCGTCCGGTTTGAAATGTACGCCGGCATGGTTGGATGGCCCGCTCCCGCATCACTGTCCGCTGACTCATCCTTACCGGTTGAGGATCAGTGTTGGAGATGCCCCGAGTCATACATGGACATGGACCCAGATGTTGGTGAAAGGAAGCACGTAGAAATATTTCCGACGACCGTGGATGAGCCCGGAACCGCGCAGTACATCTCAACAAGGAGGAAAAATGCGTGAAAAAAATATATGAAGCGTAGCTGCGGTTCGAACAGGAGACCTAGTGATGATAGGTATAGGTCGCATGCACCCAACCAGGGGCCCATCCTCCTTCACAGTCGAGGTGTGGTCTAAAATCACAGCAAGATTCATGTCTCGATTTTACGTGGATATTTTTGAATTGGTGATCATGCATGGCTTCCGTAATTCATATCTTGATGACATGTTTTAACTTTTGAATTTGTGTCAAACATGGTTTGGAAAACTACACGCACTATATCGACTGAATTTGTGTCAAACATGGTTTGGAAAACTACACGGAGTCATACCTGACTGCGCACTAAGCAGACCAAGCTCGTGTCGTGTGGGTGCCGTGTGCGGCACATTAAGAAAAACCTCGCACCTCCAGCTGAGCCTCCGCGTTTCAAATCGAAATATCTCACGGCATGAATGCCAGCCTGATGAAATTCCCCTTATGTCCCCGGTCCATAATAGTAACAACACACTAATTTAGTAACTCCACACACACACACGCCCACACAGCGCCCAACACGTTCGTTTGGTTCACGACAAGGTACTACTGAACTACGTGTACATATGTACTACGTGTTGGAATAAATGATGCTCATGCAGATGCACTTGGCACCGCGGTGATAAATAGGCGTGCTCTACACTGTACACTGTCGCAGTCTGACGTGATGGCACTGTCTCGACCAGAAATGAGGTCTCTTGCTCGAACACAAGGCGATTCATCTATTTGCCACGTATTTTTTTCTCCCCTGCGGACATATAGGCCCCACACGTCATCTTTATGTTGGCGTGGCAGGCAGGATTAATTGTGGTAGCCCCGTTGTCGGTGTAAAAACCGGCTGACCTCGGGGTAGGGGGTCCTGAGCTGTGGATCTTGGATCAATGGTAACAGGAACAAAGGAGACGGTGTTTACCCAGGTTCGGGCCCTCTCGAAGAGGTAATACCCTACGTCCTGCTTTGATTATATTGATGATGGAGTATCGAGTACAAGCTTGATCTACCTCGAGATCGTAAGAAGAAGTCTAACCCTAGGGCTAGGTGGATGGTAATTGTGATTCTGTGTGTATCTATCCTCGTCTATTGACTAGCCCGGCCTCGGCTTATATAATGTACCGGAGGCCTAGGATAACAAGAGTCCTAGTCGGATACGTCGGTGGAGAAGAGTCCTTGTCTTGATCACCAAGTCTTATGGAATCTTCCTTGTATACGTCATGGGCTGCCCGAAGTGGCCCATTAGTGAACCGCCACGGGGGTCCTCAGCCCAACCCACTGGTCGAGAGACGATGTGGTGAGTACCCCCTAGTCTAGGACACCGTCAGTAGGCCCCTGAACCGGTCTTCAAGTTGGGGATGCTCCTCAGTTCTTCCGAATTGTTCTTCGTCTTCGGCTGTCGGTCTTGAAAACTGGTTCAACAAATCTTCCCATCTCTGATCTTGAGGATCGCCGAGGTGTATCCGAAGAGTTCATACATCGGGTATCCGAGGAGCCCCGTTAAGTTCTCGGCCTTTATCAATGCCTTGTTATTTTTACGCCACACATCGGGTTCGAAGTTTTTCCCATTTGGCGGTGTCCTCTTGCAGCCGAGCTCCAGCGCCGAACTGCATCCGAGGTTTATTTTTGCAGTTGAGCTCCAACGCCGATCTGCATCCGAGGTGTGATAGATCACCTTGGTTTAAAAAAGTTGAAGGAGTTCAACTGAGCTTAATGCCGGAAATGCCCTCTATGGAGCCAGCCACTTGCATCCGAGCTTTACGCCGGACTGCTTCCGAGGTGGTGCACCACCTCGGCCGTGAGCTAATTTTTTGTGGATTGGTGCAATTTATTCTATGCCGAGATGTATAACCAGTAGCCCTCAAGGTGTGTGTCAGCCTAAAATCTGGGATGCGCCTGAAGGATAAAACAAAACCGCTGATCCCAGTAGCCCCTGAGACTCAGGTCGATTTGCGAAATCGGCCTGAGGATCAACTCCTAGCTCGGCAGCATACTTTGGAACGGAAACATGGTGCGCAATAGCTCCCGAGACTCAGGTTGGGTGCGACCGACCAACCTGAGGATTGTAATCTCCTCGGAAACTGTCTTGCACTTAAATTTTCTGCATTGAATCGTCAATGCAGTAGCCCCCGAGACTTGAGTTGGGCAACATGGCCGTCCCTAGGATCGTATCTCCTCGGGAACTAGTCCAGATGTCGTGTGTGTTTTGCCAACGCTGAGGTGCGGGTTAGAAAAGATTTCCTAGGCTAAATTATTACGCAGGACACCTCGGTCAAGAGGATGTCCCTCCTCCTGAAAGAAAAACATACAAATAGGTTAAAGGTGCCATAAGCTCGGAAAACCAAAAAACTTTAGTAAAAACTTTACGTCCGAACTAAATCAAGTTTTTCGGTGCCAATCTGAAAAATGGTCTTAAAATTAGTTTGTGCTTCCGTCGTGCTTTAACATGATACATCCGATCTCCAGACTTCAAGTGGGCCAGCCTTCGGCTTCAACCTCCTATCCCGAAGGCAGAGTGCTTCTCAGGCCAGTTTAGCGAACTAAACTCGAGCGGCTTTAGAGAGAAACTAGGCTACCCGGCTATTGACCACACACTCGTGTCGAAAAAAGGAGTAGTAGAAAAAGACTTTGCAACGACCAAGAGGAAAACACATTTATTATAAAACGGCTCGTATAAATTTAAGATCCCCCGGTGAACATGGGTAAAGGGAGTTGTTTTTTAACAAACAACGTTATTGAGCATGATCGAACCGAACACAAATTAAAAATTTAAAAATTGTGAGCATGAAAGTGACTTAGCTGGTGAATGTGCTCGGTGTTGATGATGTGGGCCGAGCTTGCAGGGGGTCGAGGTCCCAGCCCCCAAGCCGGTCCCGAGGTGCCCGAGCGAAGACCTCGGCTTGATGAAGTGGCGACGCAGCACAGTCGATGTTTCGAGGCGAAGCCCCCTGTCCAATGATACGTCTCTGTCGTATCTATAATTTTTGATTGTTTCATGCCAATATTCTACAACTTTCACATATTTTTGGCAACATTTTATATTATTTTTGGGACTAACATATTGATCCAGTGCCCAGTGCCAGTTCCTGTTTTCTGCTTGTTTTTTGTTTCACAGAAAATTCATATCAAATGAAGTCCAAATGCAATAAAATTTTACTAAGAATTATTTTGGAATATATGTGATTTTTGGGAGGTGGAATCAACGCAAACGGAGGCCCACAGCCTCCACAAGCCACCTGGGTGTGGGCCCCCCTAGCGCGCGGTGGTGCCTCATGGGCACCTCGTAGGTCGGTTGGGGCTCTTCTTCGGCCGCAAGGAAGCTTATATTGAAAAAAAAATCGTGTTAAAATTTCAGCGCAATCGGAGTTACGGATCTCCGGATATTTAAGAAACGGTGAAAGGCCAGAAAAGAGGGACGCGAAACAGAAGAGAACAGAGAGAGATCCAATCTCGGAGGGGCTCTCGCCCCTCCGGGAGCCATGGCGGCCATGGACCATAGGGGGAACTCTCCTCCCATCTAGGGGGAGACCAAGGAAGAAGAAGGAGGAGGGCGGCTCTCTCCCCCTCTCTCCCGGTGGCGCCGGAACGCCACCGGGGCAATCATCGTGACGGCGATCTACACCAACAACTTTGCCGCCGTCAACACCAACTCTCTCCTCCTCTATGCAACAGTGTAACCTCTCTTTTCCCACTGTAATTCTCTACTTAAACATGGTGCTTAATGCTACATATTATTATCCAATGATTTGTGGCCATCCTATGATGTTTGAGTAGATTCTTTTTGTCCTATGGGTTGATTGATGATCATGATTGGTTTGGGTTGTATGTTTTATTTTGGTGCTTTCATATGGTGCCCTCCGTGTCACGCAAGCGTGAGGGATTCCCGCTGTAGGGTTTGCAATACGTTCATAATTCTCTTATAGTGGACGGCTAGAGTGACAGAAGCTTACACCCGAGTAAGGTGGTTGTTGCGTATGGGAGTAAGAGGACTTGTTACTTAATGCTATGGTTGGGTTTTACCTTAATGATCTTTGGTAGTTGCGGATGCTTGCTAGAGTTCCAATCATAAGTGCATATGATCCAGGTATGGAAAGTATGTTAGCTCATGCCTCTCCCTCATATAAAATTGCAATAATGATTACCGGTCTAGTTATCGATTGCCTATGGACAAATCCTTCTCTTGTGTTACAAAAGTTTTCTACTAAACAACTAACTTTTATTATCTTGCAAAGTACTCCTAGTTTTATTATTGCAAAGTAGTTCTAGCATTACACCTACAAAGTACTTCTAGTTTCATACTTGTTCTAGGTAAAGCAAACGTTAAGTGTGCGTAGAGTTGTATCGGTGGTCGATAGAACTTGAAGGGAATATTAATTCTACCTTTAGTTCCTCGTTGGGTTCGACACTCTTATTTATCGAAAAAGCTACAATTGATCCCCTATACTTGTGGGTTATCATCCAGCTGTCGTGATGAAGCTGGTCGGCGGGGTGATGATGAAGCCCTCGGAGCATGTCAATGAAGCGATGGCGAAGCCCCCGGTCGAGCCGAAGCGATGGAGCAAGTCTGTAGGGTGAGGCCGGAGTAGGTCGGTGAAGACTGCGCGAAGCCCCCGGTCCGGTCGAGGTAACGGAGTAAGTCAGAGCCCCCATAGCCGACGTGTTCAAATAGGTCGGTGTGGCGGACGCCGGCTTGATGAAGCGACAGCGAAGCCTCAATCTAGCCGAGGTGACAATGATGCGTCTAAGTCAATGTGTGTGAGAACAATGCCGCCCTCTTTTTTTTTACCATTGGCGTGTACGAGGACCGAGTTGGATCGAAACCAGGTCGAACGCGACGCCGCTGAACCATAGTCATTATCGGCAGGAAACTGGGACTCGGACGACGACGGGGATCAGATCAAGTAAATTGCAGGCATCGCACACTTCAAACTTGTCTGGCACAGCAAGCGAAAAGCAAATAGCAGTCTACAGTCGATCTGACATCAACCGAATTGCTGCTAGGAGTGCTAGGTATGCACGTGAGTTTCCAAATATGGATTTATCCATTAGACCTCGAAATCCATGTACTATCTTGTAGTAGTACTACATGGAGTTGTGCACGTACTAGTACTTCTAGTACTATTTGTCTTTGATTGATCTTTTTCTACTACACACCTCGAGCCTTTCATCATTGAGGATGCCTAGCAAACTGACGGATTGGTTTTGTGCTCGTACGAACATGCGTACGCTGGCCTTCTGACAATGTTATCTTATGCACTCTATACTGCCGCGCTAGCCACGCAGGGCAGCAGCGGGCAGAGGGCTCCTGCTGGGGCCCGAGCGCCTCCATCAACGCAGGCGCGCACGCATCCGTGTGTCCGCCATTGGCCAGCACACCATCACCATGTATCGCGCACACGGATCAGATCGAATCGATCTCGCCGAGACGGCCTCAGGTTGTGCGATATGGTAGTTGAAGATTTTACTCGGTGCATCGATCCCGCCAGAGTTGATTAATAATCCCATCGAACCGTGATGATCTTTGATTGCACAGCGAGGCTCTCAATGAAAGCACCAGTGTCAGTGTAAAATCCGACTGACCTCGGGGTAGGGGGTCCCGAGCTGTGGATCTCGGATTAATGGTAACAGGAACAAAGGAGACAGTGTTTACCCAGGTTCGGGCCCTCTCGAAGAGGTAATTCCCTACGTCCTGCTTTAATTATATTGATGATGGAGTATCGAGTACAAGCTTGATCTACCTCGAGATCGTAAGAAGAAGTCTAACCCTAGGGCTAGGTGGATGGTAATCGTGATTCCATGTGTATCTATCCTCATCTATTGACTAGCCCGGCCTCGGCTTATATAATGTACCGGAGGCCTAGGATAACAAGAGTCCTAGTCGGATACATCGGTGGAGAGGAGTCCTTGTCTTGATCACCAAGTCTTGTGGAATCTTCCTTGTATATGTCATGGGCTGCCCGAAGTGGCCCATTAGTGAACCGCCACGGGGGTCATTGGCCCAACCCACTGGTCGGGAGATGATGTGGTGAGTACCCCCTAGTCCAGGACACTGTCACCCGTCTCGACCAGTCACGAGGTCTCTTGATGCGGAGCATCCCACGGTCATCCCCATGGACCTACCTCCGTCTCCCCAACCGCCAAGTGGACCGATGACACGAGCACGTGCAAGAGCTATCGAGACCGAGGTGACATCTCTCCTTAATGAGCTTCCGTATGACCCACGTGAGACATGGCTACTACCTCAATCTGGAATGCTATGTGTGCTTAGGTACCAAGAGGACCCTCTCGGAGATGCTCAGAATGAAGGCCAAGTCCCCAAGTACATGGATGAAGAGGCTCGACAAGGACGACAGCGAAAATGCTACAGGACCCGGACATCCGGCCCCTGGCCCGGACATCCTACCCCTGGTGACTCCACCGACAGCAACAAGGCAGCGGCTACAAGGCAACAGGACCCGGACATCCGGCCGAGACCCCGGTCATCCGGCTCCTCGCGAAGCCCCGGACATCCGGCCCCGCCCCGGAAATCCGGCTGAGCCGTACAGAAGCTAGGACCAGCCTCGGGCCGGACATCCGTCCCCCCTGCCCGGACATCCGGCGCCTCGTGTCGGGCCATACATACGGTGCGTGCGCACAGACACGGCCCAAGGGCCCATGTATTCCCCTCTTTCCCCCCTCTCATCTCGTGGAACACTATATATACTCCCTCCTCTCCTCCTAGCTAGGGTTAGGAAAGACATTGAGACATTTGAGTGAGCTTTGCTCCTTGTACCTCCTTCTTGAAGAATCAAGACCTCTTTCGGGAGAAGGATCCCCATCATAGGATCATAAGACCTCCTAAGGGAGAAGTGTGACGCCCCGAGACCGATACTCCAGATGCCTTCCATTTATTTCCGTCATTGCCGTGTGTTTCATTTGTTTGTTGCATTCATCATCGCATCATTCACATTGCATCGCCACTCTCTGTCGTCATTCTTTTCAAAACTTGCATCCGTTCGTAGTTGCCGCTTCTCCCCGTTGCCTCCGTTGTCCGTTCTGAGACCTAACACACTCGCACGCGCCCGCGGCACCACCGTAATATTATTTCATAAATGGGAATAAAATGTTCTCGGAATGGGTTGAAAGTTGGCGTGCAGTCTTATTATGTTGTAGGTAGACCGCCAGCCAAATTTTGTCCCATTCGGAGGTCGTTTGATGCCCCAACGGATAACTATAGCGGCACTATAGCCGGTCAAACGTCGGACGTTTTCGGTGTTCCGAAACCGTGCCGGGCTGCCATCTTCCTTCTCTTCCCAGTCCAATCCCCTCCTACACAGCCCACCTAGCCCACCTAGCTACCCTTCCATTTCGGACCGTCCAATCGAGATCAAACAGTCCGAAAACGGACTAACAACCCCAAACCTAGCTACCCCTGCTATAAAAGGAAGCCTACCCCTACCCAAAATGGATCCCTAACCTCTCCCCTCAATTTCCGGGCCCCCCAGCCAAGCGCCGCCACTTGGCGACGTCCCAGCGGTAGCACCGCCACCTGAGCCGCCGGCTGCCGCCAACCGGAGAGCGCCATGTCGCCCTGCCTCGCTCACCACCGCCGTGGCCCGCCCGGCCCATGGTCAGCCCACCCCGGGCCAAACCAGGCCCGAGCCGCACCGCGCCGCCCTCACTCTGCCGCCGCCGCCGCTCCCCGCGCCCGATCTGGATTGGGGGAGCACCCGAGCTCCTCGCCGCCTCACGCCCGCGCCTCGCCAGCGCCGCCCGGCTCCCTCCGCCGCCACCGTGCCCGCGCCTCGCCGTCTCGCCGCGTTGCCGCGCCGCCGCCGCCACCTCCCGCCCGGATCCGGCGTCGCCAGGGGCCTGCCGGCCAGATCCGCCGCCGCCCGGCCCTTCCTCGCCACCTTCCACGCGGGAACCGCCTCCGCCGACCTCGCCTCCGCTTCGCCCCGTCGCCGGAGCCGCCCCTGCCATGGCCTCCTCCTCCTACCTCGAGTCATCCCGCCCCATCCCTGGACCGTGGGATCCCTGCAACCAAACGCCGATCTGCACCGCGCCGTCCCGCTCCGCCTCGTCCCAGTACCTCCCCGTCCAGTTTTCCACGAGGTAGATTTCTGCTAAGTCCCTGTTTTCCAACTTCATTTGTGCATATTGTGTGGGCAATATCTTTGCATCTGTTCATCCTATGATGATGATCTATATATGGACGATGATCTACTCTTCGTGCTCTACATGATGGTTGTTGTTGCATGCATGTTAGGATTCATCTTCATGTCATAATCGCTGTTGCAATAGTGCCTCATGATGTTACTGCAGAAAACTGTTAATATTTGTCACTTTGTTATTTTTGTGTGATTTAATGCAAATGTCATATGAGCATCTTGTCAACATGTCATTGGAGCATTTTCATGTCTTCTTGCTGTTAGTATTTATTTCATGCCATGATATGCCTTGATGTGATTGCCACAAGCTTGTAAACATGTCTACTCAATGTTGCTGTTTTAAGTCAAAACTGTCTGTGATAAAACTTGCCAACTTTGCTTGATGGTTGCCACTAATCTAGAGTCATATGCATGTGATTTGGTCTATGTAATGTATACTTTGATGCCATGCCTTTGGTTGCCATGTAAAATTCCTGTAGCATGTCTCTGTGTTGCTCTCAAGATGCCATCATGTTAAAATTGTCATCCTGTTAACAGAATGTTCCATTTTGCAAAAATCATAGTAATTAATCTGTGCATCCTATGACTTTGTGCCAATGGAGTAATTTGAAGTTTGCCATGTCTACAGCATGCTCATGTCATTTTTCATAAATAGTAAAATTGCTATGCTTGCTGTTATGTGCTTCCCAAGTCAGCATCATGAGATAACTGTTGTAATCCCAGACTTTCTAGTCAGCTTAGTTCACTGTTGCATATTGTATTGATGATTGCCATGAATATGTTGCTCCTATGAATATGCCCATGTTGTATGATTTGATCTACATGTTATGTACTACCATGATGTGCCATTTGATGCCATGTTCTAGCACTGTAGCATATTTGTTTCTTGCCTCCAACATGCCATCATATTAACTCTGCTCATGTATATGCTCTGTTTTTCCAGTCTTAATCTGTAACAGAACATTGCATTTTGCATGGATCATATTGACTTAACCTTGATGCCTATGAACCTGAACCTTTAAGATAAATTGAAGCATGTTATCTCTACTTTAAGAGCATATCAAGTTTATGCACATCATGTTACTGTAGCTTGCTGTTTTGTTGCTTGCAAAATGCTATGGTGCTGTTTTGGGCAGATTGTTATTATAACTTGTGTTGATTGTAATTGTTGAACCGTTGCTCCGTTTTGATCATGTCCCATATGAAACTTGCTTAGATTTGTGTGTAGTTTCATATTGTTATGTTGGATCCTTGATTTAAGTGTTTGTGGTTGATGTTTGCATGCATTTTGCATTATTGCCATGTTAAACTTGTTTAGCTCATATCTTCTAGACCGTAGCTCCAAATTAAATGTTCTACATATGTATCTTGACTAGAAAAACATGTAGATCATCATGGTGCATGTTAACTTGCTGTTTAACCACTTTAACATTGTGTTTAATTCAGATCAGTACCAATTTTGAAATTTTGCATATGGGGATTTTCCGGAATTGTTATTTGTGTTTCCGGCCTCATTTAAACTTGCCTAGATGCATGGATTGCTTATGCTTCATCTCTTGCCATATTTAACAACATTTAATCTTATCATGCATCATATTTGGTTGTGCATCATACCATATTTATGCTTGTGTGTTTACCATGTTGTTTGCTTCTTTCCGGTTGTGCTTCTTCTCGATAGTTCCGGTTTCGTTGCGATTGTGAGGATTCGTTCGACTACGTTGGTTCGTCTTCTTCATGGACTCGATCTTCTTCCGAGCGGGATTTCAGGCAAGATGATCATGACCTTGGATATCTCTACTATCTTTGCTTGCTAGTTGTCTCGTTGCTATCGCTATGTCGTGCTTCCTACCACATATATGTCAGCCTCCCATATGCCATGATACAACCTCTAACTACCCTTACCTAGCAAACCGTTGTTTGGCTATGTTACCTCTTTGCTCAGCCCCTTTCTTATAGCATTGCTAGTTGCAGGTGCAGTTGCAGGTTGTTCCATGTTGGGACATGGATATCATGGGATATCACAATATCTCTTATTTAATTAATGCATCTATATACTTGGTTGTGTGTGGAAGGCTCAGCCTTTTTCCTGGTGTTTTGTTCCACTCATGCCGCCCTAGTTTCCGTAATACCGGTGTTATGTTCCTTGATTAGCGTTCCTAACATGCTCAGGGGTTATGGGACCCTCTTGACAGTTCGCTTTGAATAAACGCTTCCAGCAAGGCCCAACTTTGGTTTTAACATTTGCCAACATAGTAATACTGAATTAAATAATTAATTTTGCATAGGGCGTCATGAACCCGGGGATTCTTAATTCAACATAATACAGGTGGGCCAGTGCCGATGGTGTTGGTCCAAAACAGAGTTGTTTGCGGCTTCCCCCGGGGCAACTCGGGTCACAGTTGTTGTACGCTGTGCTCTTCCGGTCGTGGCCTGAGATGAGATACGCGCGGCTACTATCAGGGTGTCGGCACGCCGGGAGGTCTTGCTGGATTTGTTTACCATTGTCGAAATGTTTTGTGCACCGGGATTCCGAGGATACTTCGGGCTGACTCGAGGTTGATCGGGTTTTCTTGAGGTTGAGGTCTTTCCACCGCAGCTTGTGTTGGTTTGTGATGGACCAGGTTGGAACACCCCCACAGGGTTAAATCTTACGCGAAGCCGTGCCCGCGGTTATGTGGCGACTTGGAAATTTATAACCTCCGGTTGTAGAGAATTTGACACTAAATCTAATTAAAATACACCAACCGCATGCGTAATCATGATCGTCTCTTTTCGAGGGAGTTCGGGAAGAGAACACGGTGGGGTTATGTTTGACTCGTAAGTAGGTGTTCAGGATCACTTCTTGATCATTACTAGATTGCGACCGTTATGCGTAGTTCACTCTTCTTGTTCTTGTACTCGTAAGTTAGCCACCATACCATGCTTAGTGCTTGCTGCAACCTCACCACCTTACCCTTCCATACCCATTTAAGCTTTGATAGTCTTGCTACCCATGGTTATGGGATTGCTGAGTCCTCGTGGCTCACAGTTTACTACAACAACAGGTGCAAGTATAGGTAATGCGATGATCTGACGTGAGAGCGATGCTTGATTGTTTTGGAGTTCTTCTTCTGCTTCTTCTTCTTCGTCAATCTTGGGATAGGTTCCTGGTCGGCAGCCTGGGCTAGCAGGGTGGATGTCGTTCGTGTTTTTCGTTTGTTTTCATCCGTAGTCGGATTTTGCTCTTCTGTATGGTGTTTGCTATGTATTGATGTATTCATGTGATGATTGTATGTATTTGTCTGTATCCCCATCTATTATGTACATGGTACGAAGTAATGATATCCACCTTGCAAGCGTCTTCAATATGCGCTTCTATCCTTGGTGGAACCTCCGAGTTCCTCGAGAATAGGGCCGCATATTGGGCGTGACAAGAAGGATCTCACTAGATCATCAAGACCTCAACTCCTTCAAGGATTGGGATGAACTAGTTACCTCTTAACCTTCTTGTGTTGGATTTGGACCTTTGTATCCCTCTATGTGTATGTGGATTTAGCACATGTGTGATTGGATTTGCGTCAATTGAGTGTTTGTTCTTGTGTTCTTCTCTCAATTTGCCCTTTTCCCCCTCCAAGTGTGAAAAGATCATCACATTAGGGTTCTACCCTACATCATCTTGGATCAGAGCCACATTGATTCACACTTTGGAGTTCTTCCCCTCCACTTTCTAGCCCTAATTTTGTTTGTTTTGCCCAATTTCGAAAATTCCGCACAAAAATAGCCATACCAAATTTTTTGTGTGTGATTTGTTGGTTTGATGATGTTTTGTTGATTTTGATCCATGGATTCAAAGTGTTACATGTGGATCTAGCTTCCCTCATCTTCCCCACCATTTATATCCACGAAATTCGTCCAATTTTGACCTTGGAATCATCTATTTTCACCCCAAATTGAGTTTTTGAGCCCCAAATCGAGTTATGGATTTGTCGGGCCAGACATCCGGGCCATCGGGCCGGACATCCGGCACCTGGAGCGCCAAAAACGGGCGAGTTCTGGTCACAGACCCCGGAAATCCGGCCTTGACCCCGGACATCCGGCCCCTGATACTTCAGCCTCCCGAGCTTCACCGTTTCGGTCATAACTTTCACATCCGGAGTCTGATTTTTGCGTTCTTTAGCTCGTTGGATAGATATTGACACCCCCCACACATCTAGATAGATTCCACAACTATTTAACTCCATCAACTTTTGTGCATTTGGCAAGTTTGCCTAGGCCCTCCACCATATCCTCCGCAATACCACCACCGACTTCCGCACCCTAACCCATTTTGATCCCCATTGCATTTGAGGTTGTTTGAGTTGTGGTTTGTGTCTCCTAAGGTGTTTCGGCTACTTAGGGATGGTGACTTGAACTACAACTCCGCATAACCAACCACCTCCACCTCCGCATTACCAACTCCGAAACCACCACCGCATTCCGCTACCACCATTTGACATTTGCCGTTTGAGATTTTGAGTTGCGGTTTTTTTTTCTGTTTCCTAGGGTGTTTCGGCTAACTAGGAATGGTTCAACATCGAGAACACCACCTCTCATCATCGCCATGGACTCGACATCAACAATGACCACTTCACCTTTGACACACCAACCGTAAGCAAGGATGGTAACTTCGACGACATCATTGTACATTCTCCTTGCCATTGCATTGTTAACCCCCAAGCCAGTTTTGTGTCACTTGCCTACCGAGACTAGCCATTTGAGTATTGCTGGGCAATGCTACTTGTGCACTTTAGTGATACACGTTTCGCACAGCTATCATTGCATGCACATATCATCGTATCATCTCTTATGTCATCAATTGTTCCCGCATGTACAAAATTGCTACATTGGTTTGAGCATTTCTCATAGTGGCCATATCAAAAAAAGAGTGCAAAAAAGAGAGAAAGAAAAGCTTTTAAGCAAAGAGAAAAAGAAAGCAAAGAGCTTGTGAACAATAGCCATAGCAACGCCACATTGCATAGCATATCAACATCATTGATCATCTTGGATCATCGTGTGCAAGCTCACCGGGAACCATACATACATAACATACTTGAGATAGAAAGTCGATACGTTTTGTCTTTCATAGGTTGTGCACAAGTTCGTATCCACCTATTGAGCAATCGTGCTAGCATCTCTCTAGCATTGTGCAACACGAGCGTTTTTCGTGGATTCCACATTTTGTGCTCATTCCTTGGTTGCACAACCTCACTTATCTATCCGTGTGTGTGTTTCTGTGTGCCACTCATTGCTATTGGTCAACTTGTTTCACTTGCGAATTTGTGAATCTCTTTCAACATTATTGACTCTTGGTAACAATTGCATCAAATTTTGTGCCACCTATCCTCACCAAGCTACTCCATAAGCTTTACTTGTGTAGGTGTGAGAATTGACAAGATCCGGTACCAATTATGCTACTTCCATAATACCATATTGGGTGATCATTGATCCATCTTCAACATTGGAAAGGTACATTTGGTCTAGTTCTTCCCTTTCTTCCACTCACATTTGCTCGAGTCTTGTGATGGATAGGCAAAGCACATCATCTCTGGTCTTCGACGACAACGACGGCGCGAACAACTACACCACCAAAACTCCCCACTTCGGACTACAACGAGCAATGCAAGGTGCACAAGATGCCTTGCGAGAGCGCATCGAGAACTTCGTCATCGACATATGACACTCTGAAGCTCGGAAAAGAGACTACATCGACAACAAGTTGGACGCACACATGGATCAACTACGAGACATGTTGGCCACATACAAGTCTTCTTCCCCTTCGTCATCTTCAAGGAGGCGGCGAGCAAGTCACCAATCTTCGAAGCGCCCATCCGAGGCAAGCACCACAAGACCACGTCCTCATATTCGAGACGACCATCAAGACGCCTACAACAAACAAGTGTGCGAAGACGACGTACGCCATTGACTACAAGGTCAAGCACGACAACGTCACCATCAAGATGAAGACGCTCGAGCGACGCGCACAAACAAGTCCCAACAAGCTCTACATCAAGCTACAACCAACCTTCATGATCACAAGAGAAGACCGCGAGACGCGCGCCACCAAGAAGAAGTTTCGGCAACAAGTCCAAGGCGACCAACTACAAGCGAGGGTGACCCTTCCATCTTCGAAAGTAACCCAAGGAAGATGGCCGAGCATGGGAAATTCCCTTCGGTCATGAAGGCGAGCAACGAGGTGCCACATCATATGGGCCTCCTACAAGAAGATGGCGACAAGACGGTCGAGCATGGACCATTCCCTTCGACCAAGGTGGCAAGCACAATCCTCTTCGACAACATGAAGATGACGCCCACATGGGACTCCTACTCGGACTCAAGCTACGAGACCGCAAATGAGACCCTCTCTTTGGTTTCAGAGGAGAGCGATGATTTGCCACATCCTATGGCATTCATCTTTGGAAGCGTTATGGATGAGGAGGTTGAGCACGAGACTACTCCCACAACCACGACGGCGAAAGAAGTTGAGTATGGAGACGTTTGCACCTACATCTCTCCGGCACCTATATATGATGAGATGCCCCAATTGCCATGTGAGGAGAGCCACCACCATATGAGTGATATGAGTGACTCCACCTTATGTGACATTGAGTGCATTTCCTACAAGAGGATGAGAGTGACCACCACTAGCCCCACACATGAGTACATGTCGCATATCCTATGTGAGGTCTAGAGCCATCACCACCCCTTGAGTGACTCGACCAACCATATGAGTGAGAGCATCCTAGCAGGAGTGAGTGAGCCACAACACTTAGTGAGTGAGGTAGTTGATAGGGCATGTGAGGCCACTATGATTTCTAACGACTTAACCTCTACTCCTAGTGTGTTTTCTTCCTTGGTGCTAGATCTCCTACAAGACGAAGCGTCAATCCCCGACGAGTCCATACCTCCAATGGGTAATACGATGGCCATGGTGGACGATGATGCACCCCCACATGGTTCCATCAAGACGACGATGTTGAAATAGCATCGATCTTTGACACCTCACCTACAAAACATGAGCGGAGCTCTAAAGGTGTCGGCGTACGACACCTATGGGATCGCGTGGATCCCTTTTACGGTTCAGCTAGGGAGAAGATGTACACAAAGAGCGGATCCAACAATCAACACGGGGATTTTTTTACCCAGGTTCGGGCCGCTGAGTAGCGTGAAACCCTACTCCTGCTTTGGTTTATTGTGGGTGTTTGAGCTCAGATACACGGAGCGCTTCTTGGTGAACAGTACACAAGAAGGGCGGCTACGCATGCAGCTGGGCCAGAAAGCTTCTCCTTCCCTGTAGCTTCGCCTTGGGCCTCCTTTTATATGACAAAAGGGTCACCAACAGTGGCGAACGACAAGTACAAGAGGTGTAAAGTTACTACAGTGTTTACATGCTTATCACTGACGACTTAGGACAAAACGCATTAAATGCTCTGTTTAGGTGTCCCTTACTTTCTTGGGGACGGAAAAAGAGCCCGTCCCATCAGCACCGCTTAACCCCATCTGCCGCTAATGCCATGACACGCACCCAGGAGGACAAACCCTAAACGACAGGCTGTTTGCTGCGCTGGAGCGGTGGCAGGGCGGCGGGATCTTGCCGGGTGCAAGTCCTTGCCGGGTCTTCGTGAGCTTTCCCGGCAAGATCTTGCCGGGAACCCAGCCTTCGGTCTTCTGTCTTCTGATCATTGGCTTGAACGCCTTCTTGATAATCTTGTATTTGTTTCCAGCTGTCCTCCGGCAGGTCTTGCCGCTGGTATGGCTACAACCGTCCGTGCACAAGTATGGGGTACTAAAAGACCCAAACTTTAGTACACCGACAGGAGCCCCCGGGCCTAGGCCATACACGGGTGCGAGGAGTTGTTGGGCTAGGCCCAAACAGTGCACGGGCACGCGTGGCAGGAGTTAACTGTCGTAATCTTCTTATTTATCGCGCTCCGCCACGACGCGCATTAAATGCGGTACGTGGGATGCGTGCGCGGAATGGCCGCAGTAGCAGTGCGCTCATAAAAGCGCATTCACATTGGTTTAGTAAAGAGGCAGCCCCGCGCCTTCCCCATAAAAGGGAATCCGCAGAGGTGCTGCTCATTTACCTCTCGTCTTTTCCATTCTGGAAACCGCCGTCGCCTTCTTCCTCGAGCTTGAAACAGAGCCTCCCCCATCCATTCACCACCTCCACGCCCTCATCATCCTCGGCCTCCGCTTCCACAGTCGTCATGCCGCCCAAAGCAAGCATGGGCAAAGCGGCGAAAGCCGTCGACTCGGATGCAGAGACGGAGAAGATCGATCTGGTGGAGATGCGGAAGGAACACGTCGTCTTCGCTCCGATGCTTGACATGCGTGCCCTGGTTGAGCGGTACATGTGTATGTGGGGGAAGGAGACGAGGGCTCACCCTGCTACTCGCGTGCTCCCAGCTTCCGTCAAGGGCGGTCCAGATAAATTCCCCTTCTTTGTCGCTTACTTTTACTGCGGGCTCTGCCCTCCGTTTTCTGATTTCTTCATCGACATCATGTACACATACGGCTTCCGTCTCTTGGATTTTACGCCGAATGCTGTGACATGCATGTCAGTCTTTGCCCATCTCTGTGAAAATTTCGCCGGAGTAGTTCCCAGCACAGCCCTCTTTCGCCACTATTTCATTCCCCGTATCGAAACAGGAGACGCCCTTTCTGGTTCTATCACCTGGATTCCAAGGGCATGGAATAAAGAGATATACCTGGACGGTCTCTACCGTAAGAAGTGGGATGAATGGCGGGCCGAGTGGTGCTGGATTAAGGAGAAAGATCCTCATCCGTTCTGTTTGCCCCGACAAACGAAAGTGGTTCGCGGCAAGGACTGGAGCAACCTCGATCCTCAGGCTGAGAAGCTCGCAATCGCAATTACCAGGATCCACCATCTCAGGGTTGCCGGGCTCACAATAGAAATGATTGGCGCTGATTTCCTCCGCCGCCGCATCGCCCCTCTGCCGAACAAAGGGAGACCAGCCTGGGAATTCAAGAATGCAGCAGATATCATGAGGCTGCGCCCTGGTCTGAACAACAACTTGACAGTCTTGTAGCACATAGCTCTCTGCCACAAACTGTTCAGGCCTGACGGGAAATATAAGTTGCCGGCTAGCGTAATTCCCCTGTGCAACAACTCTGCTTTGAGCTCAATCATCGCCATGATGCCGGTGTGTAATGCTCACGGCCTTGACGGAACTTGGGAAGAGCCATCCTCAGAGCACGCACATGAGTTTTTTAACTTGTCGGAGAAAACCATCCGGGAAGAGCCAACCCTTATCTGCCCCACCACTGATGACGAAGTGGCTTACATCGCCAGCAGGGCGGAAGAGGTGAATCTAGCCGCGGAGGCCGGCAGCTTTGGCTTCGCGGAAGAGGAAGCCAGTGAAGAAGAAATAATGTCAGAGGAGACCCTTGCCGAGCAAGGTGAAATTGCCGGGGAGCAGAGTGGCATGGTTGCCGGGAGCTCTTCTGTCGAAGACACAACCGAGGAACAACTGCACGAGGAGCCCCCAGCTCCAGAGAAGAAGAAACGTGTTCTTCGGAAAGCCGTCTCCGGCGTCCCAACACATCAGCCTTCCTCGAGTGGTGAGGTTCCCGGCAAGGGGACGGCCGGCAAGGCTGCGCAGCGGCAAGGAGCCCAACAGCAACCCGTGCGACGTACGAGACGCACGACCACGGCAACAACTGGAGCGGCGGGGGCGTCTCATACGACGGCACCAACAGCTGGAGCAGCAGGATCATATCAACCTACTGCTTCTACCGCAGCCAAGCGTCCTAGGACCCCTTCTCCACCCCCTCGCACGGACACTGCAGCGGAGGTTGACTTTGACATCTCCGCTTTTAGTCCGGAAAAAGAAGAGTAAGGGTCCTTGTCGCATCTTTCAACTTCTGAATTCCTGGTTTTGCTTAACTCGTTTGTTTTGCTTTGGCATGTCCCCACAGAGATACGGAAACATTGGCGCAAAGGATGGCGAAGAAGGCGAAGACTTCAACGGGTGATGAGCCTTCGGCAAGCACCGCAGGTGCGCCGGAGCCCATCGTCATCAGCCCGGAGCCCAGCCCTCGACGCAGCCCCCAACTCAGCCCGCAGCGTGAGCCCTCTACTCATTTTCCACTGGCAAGTGTTGGGGTGATTATCTTCGCTATCGACATCACTGGGCTTGTAGGAGAAGAACGGCAACAAGGAGAGCCATTGGAGGCCGTCCCTGACGTGCCGCCTCCGTCAACCACGCCGCCCAGAGATGAACCTTCGGCAAGGGCTTCCAATGGCGAGCCCATCCGCGTTGAAGAGGAGCCGGCAAGCACGGGCACTGGCAATCCTACATCGGCAACCCATGTTGCCAGGAAAGGAGAAACCACCTCTCAACAGCTCGACACAGGTAAACCGTTTGCCTTGGTGCACTTATCATTCTTTCTTTATTTTTGTCTTCTTGAACTTCAACCTCGGTCTCATCCTGTTTCCTTTCTTGGTCTTTAGATCTTCCTTCGATGGAACAAACGGATGTTGATATTGTCATCGAAGAGATCGCCAAGGACGTTGCAGTCGAGGCCGACAGAGTCGCAGCTGACGAGGCCGCCAAGGCCGCACAGGAAGAAACCACCAAGGGGTCTGCTGAGGGGACCGGCAAGGAGACCGGCGACCATACTGACGGCATTCCTGCCACAGGAGCGCCTGGCGCTACACCGGTCGCGGAGCCCCCAGTTGTCGGTGAGGCGGTTGTCGAGGATCAACCGTCAACATCCGACGCCCCCCCGTCAAGCAGATACCTTAAGGTTGGCGACAACCTGTTCGTCAGCATACCAGGGACGGCAAGCACTGGGGTGCCAACCGAAGGAGAAATTTTTGATGAAGACGTCATCGCCGCCGCTGGACTTAAGATCATCGACGAGCCACGTGCCAGCAGCAACGGGTCCAGAGAAGAACAGCTCCTCCAAGCCATGAGCGACAACTTTCAAAAGCTCCAGGTGCTCCACCGCACCCGAAAGGAGAAGTTGGACTCCAGGGCGGCAGTTGTTGAAGCAGCGGAGGCAGATTTCTAGAAGCGCGTCAAGGAGACGCAAGTCTGGTACGACGAGGCTTTCCAGGAACTGACAGCTGGCCGGGAGCAACTGGATCAAAGTTGGAGCGAGTTCCTCTTAAAGCAGTCCGATGCCGAGAAGGCACAGGAGGAGGCCGCGCAGCAGGCTGCTGCAGAGGAAGCTCGCTTAACGGAACGCCGCGTCGGGCTCTATGCTTATGAAGAAGACCTTGCCGCTCGCGAGGAGGCGCTTGCCGCCAAGCTCCGTGGCAAGGACGAAGAGATCGAGGAGCTTGTCGCGCGGCGAACTCAGGAGCTGGAGCAGAGACACAAGGAAACACTCGAAGCTCTGGCCATAGACCATGCCGGCAAGTTAAAGGGAGCCATCGATGCCGCCGAAGCTGCAGAGGCCGCCAAGAGCGAGCTGGGCGATAAAGTGAAGAGGCTGGAAGCAGATCTCGAGGACCATGGCAAGGAAATCTCAACGCTCAAAGCCGACAGAGAGAAAACTCTCTACAGCTTGGCGGAGATGCAAACCGCCATGTCCGGCAAGACCAAGGAGCTCGTCTCAGCCAATGAATCCATCGCTGATCTGACACTAAAGCTGGCGACGCTGAAGGAGTCCCTTGAGAACGGCAAAGCTCGCGAGAGGGCTTTGATCAAAGATCTCCAGAGTGAGAAGAGCCTGCTCAACAGCGCCGCTGCCACTTATAATGACTTTGAGAAAGGTGTGAAGATCTGGACTGAACGCCTTGTCGACGTCGCGGAAAGGCTTGCCACAGAACTGTCCACCATGGGCTTGAAAAACTTCAACTACTCTTCAGATGATAGGGTGTCTTCGAGTACCAAGCTGACCATGTTCTTCGAGAGCATCATTGACGCCCTCAAGCTGCTCCAGTCTGACCGAGCAACCCATCTGGCCAACGAATCCCGCAAACTCTGCCGGGCCGTCCTCCTCAAGGTGCTCGTCAAAGTGGTGCACAAGAACCCCGGCATCAACCTTACCAACGTTCTCGCTAGCTTGCCGGAGGATGCAGACCTCAAGGCCCTCGAAGAGCTTGTCGCGCCCATCGTCGACAGAGTGAGCCAAGTCAAGAGGGTCGAAGGCCAGCGCAGGGACTAGCCGCTTCGCTCCATTTTGTCGCCACCATTCCATGTCAAAGACAGTTTTATCTTAAGTTAGAATCGCAGCGACCAGTAATATAACTTGCTATGTTTTGGACGAATGTATGCTATTTCTCTTGTCTGATTTTTTTTTTGTACGGTACATGCCCTACGCTTATTGGAAACTTGCCGGTGCGTGCACCCTTGCCACGAGCGCTTTGAGGAACGGATCCGTAGCAGCCTGCTGGAGGTGTCGCTGCCGACAAGATACCTTGACGTTTTCAGTGCAGCCACTTAAGCTGTTGAGCGGACTCGAAACAAAGTAAGGGCGCAACCGATCACGACAAGGTTCCTTCGCGTGCAGGTTTTCCATACAAAAGCCGAAATCGTTCAAGGAAAATAAGTCTAAAATAAAAATTTGCTTAAGAGTTTTGCAACTTAGCTTTTCGTCGCTGTACTCCTTATTGCAAAATGTCAACTCGAACGTCGCCTATCGGTGTCCATACCATCATTCCCCCCCGGCAAACTTCCACGCGAGGAAACCTTCTGTCCTTCAAGAAGAAGAGAAAACAGAGATATGGAACCTTGGCGGTTCATCAACGCTTACCGGAAGCAGGTGTAATACAACATCTCAAACAAGCATGCATATAGATTGACATGAAAATCGACAAGAATTGTAAAACACTTAAGTTTATTCAACTATGCACAGGGTCTGCGCCTGGCTTTGTACAAAGGATCATATGCCTTGCCGGCAAAACTCGTACAAAAGGTGGTTGCCGGGAGACCCGGCAACCGCGCCTTATGGGTAGAACTTACGAAGGTGTTCGATATTCCAGGAATTGCTCACTGGAATGCCATCTTCGGTCTCCAGGCGGATTGCGCCGGGCCTGGTGACTCGTACCACCCGATAAGGGCCTTCCCACTTCGGTGTCAACTTGTTAGAATTCTTGGCCGACTGAACGCGCCGAAGAACAAGGTCGCCTTCCTCAAGACTTCAGGCATGAACCTTGCGGCTATGATAGCGACGCAAGGCTTGCTGGTAGCGTGCAGCTCGCATAGCAGCCCGAAGACGATCTTCCTCAAGGAGCGTGGCGTCATCTTGCCGCAGCTGCTCTTGCTCGAGCTCATCATAAGCGAGCACTCGAGGTGACCCGTATATGAGTTCTGTGGGGAGAACTGCTTCTGCCCCGTAGACTAGGGAGAAGGGTGTCTGGCCAGTAGCTCGATTTGGTGTCGTTCTGATTGACCAAAGAACCGCCGGCAGCTCATCAATCCAGCGTCTTCCACACTTGCGCAGCTTGTCGAAAGTCCTTGTCCTGAGACCTCGCAACACTTCAGCATTTGCCCTTTCCACTTGGTCGTTGCTCCTCGGGTGAGCAACAGAAGCAAAACAGATTTTGCCGCCAAGGTCTTGGACGTACTGCATGAAGGTGCGGCTCGTGAACTGCGTGCCATTGTCGGTGATGATCCTGTTTGGCACACCAAAACGGCACACTAGTCCCTTGAAGAACTTGACGGCTGATTGTGCTGTCACCTTTCTCACTGCTTCCACTTCCGGCCACTTCGTGAACTTGTCGATAGAAACGTACAAGTACTCGAAGCCCCCGACAGCGTGGGGAAAAGGGCCCAATATGTCGAGCCCCCAGACCAAAAATGGCCAGGAAAGAGGGATTGTCTGAAGAGCTTGAGCTGGCTGATGCAATTTTTTTTGAATGGAACTGGCACGCTTCACACTTGGTTACTAGTGCAGTTGCATCCTGGAGAGCAGTGGGCCAAAAGAAACCTTACCGAAATGCCTTGCCGACAAGAGCTCTTGAGCCTATGTGGGAGACACATATGCCTCCATGTATCTCTGCCAACAGTTCCAGACCATCCTCCTGAGGAATACACTTCAATTTTACACCGTTCGGTCTCTTTCTGTACAGGACATTGTCCACGAACTGGTACATACTAGACCGACGGGCTACTTTCTCCGCTTCTTCCTGTTCTTCAGGGAGTTCTCCTTTTTGAAGGAACCGGACGATGTGTTGTGCCCATGTTGGAGCCTGTGGCTCGACAACAAGGACCAAAGGCATATCTTCGGCCGTGGGAGCATTTGTCTCTACGGCAAGGGCTTGAGGCCCTGCCGGAGCCTGTTGCTCCCCGCCAAGCTTGGCGTTGTTCCCGGCAACTTCCTTGCCGGCGACTTCTGGAAGCTCTGCATGAGTACTGGCCGGAACTCAACTTTCTCCTCTTGTCTTGCCTCGTCAATGGTGTTACGGATGGCTGAGTTAAGCGGAGCACAAAAGTTCCTGGTTCCATAGGTAACTTGAGGGCAGCACGTTTTGACAGGTCGTCGGCAATATTGTTCTCCGCACAAGGAACATGCTCTGTTTGCAACCCGTCAAAACACTCCTCCAACTTTCTCACTTCATCTACATATGCTTCCATCAACGGGCTCTGATAGTCTTTGTTAACTTGCCTGACGTCAAGCTGTGAATCACCTCTAACGATGAGCTTCTTAATTCCAAGGTCCGCCGCGATCCTGAGACCGGCAAGCAGCCCTTCATATTCTGCAGTGTTGTTTGTTGATCTCTCCCGGGGAAAGTGCATCTGAATTACGTACTTGAGGTGCTCTCCGGTGGGTGCGACAAGCAGCACGCCAGCACCGGCGCCTTGCAGCGAGAAAGTCCCATCAAAGTACATAATCCATTCTCGATTTGTTTCCTTGCCGGGAATAGTTGTCTCTTGAATTTCTTCGTCTGGCATCGGCGTCCATTCTGCAATGAATTCTGCCAAGGCTCTGCTCTGAATAGTCGAAGTGCTTTCAAATTTGAGACCAAAGCTTGACAGTTCCAACGCCCACTCTACAATTCTGCCGGTCGCATCTAGATTCCGCAAAATCCGCTGCAACGGGAAGCGAGTGACGACGGTGATTTCATGTGCCTGGAAATAATGGCGCAGCTTCCTCGAGGCCATAAGGAGGCCAAAGAGCAACTTCTGCACGCCAAAATATCTTGACCTAGCCCCCTGCAACAGGGAGCTGACAAAATAGACTGGGCGCTGCACCATCTTCTTCTTCTGTGTTGCTTCATTTGATTACGCAGATCCTGCCTTGTCAGCACCAGACTCTGCCGGGGAGAATCCCGGCATGTCGCTTGACGGGCTTGTCGCTGCCGCTGCTTCTCCGTCGACTTCTCTCTGCGCCACTAATGCAGCACTAACCACTTGATTCGTCGCCGCTAGATATAGCAGCAACGGCTCTTGTGGTTTAGGCGCGACTAGTGTTGGCGGAGAGGAGAGGTACCTCTTCAAGTCCTGCAGCGCTGCCTCCGCTTCCGGAGTCCATTTCATTGGACCCGCCTTCTTCAAGATTTTGAAAAAAGGCAGGGCGCGCTCAGCAGATTTGGAGATGAACCTGCTCAGAGCAGCAACACAGCCGGCAAGTCGACGCACATCTTTGACACGTCTTGGTGCTTCAATCTGCTCAATTGCCTTGATCTTGTCGGGATTTGCTTCGATTCCACGTTGAGACACAAAGAACCCGAGAAGCTTGCCGGATGGAACGCCAAACACACACTTCTCAGGATTGAGCTTCAGATTGATCCTGCACAGATTTGCAAATGTCTCTTCTAAATCTTGTATGAGCGTTGCCTTGTCCTTGGTTTTTACCACTATGTCATCCATATAAGCTTCCATATTTCTATGTAGCTGGGGCTCAAAACCGATCTAGACCGCTCTTGCAAACGTTGAACCAACACTTTTCAACCCGAAAGGCATGCGTATGAAGCAATACGTGCCACATGGGGTGATAAATGCGGTTTTCTCTTCGTCTTCCTTTGACATGAAAATCTGATGATACCCTGAATAAGCGTCAAGAAACGACAGCAAATCGCAGCCGGCAGTGGAGTCCACAATCTGGTCAATGCGCGGCAAGGGAAAAGGATCTTTTGGACAGGCTTTATTGATATCTGTATAGTCGATACACAGCCTCCATTTTCCATTCGCCTTGCGCACTACAACTGGATTGGCCAACCATGTTGGATGGAGCACTCCTCTAACCAAACCTGCCGCTTCCAGCTTCCTGATTTCTTCGGCAATAAATTCTTGCCGCTCCAAAGCTTGCTTCCTAACTTTCTGCTTGATGGGCCGTGCATGAGGACAGACAGCAAGGTGGTGCTCAATTACCTCCCTGGGAACACCAGGGATATCAGATGGTTGCCATGCAAACACATCGACATTCGCCCGCAGGAAGGCAATGAGCGCGCTTTCCTATTTGTCATCGAGGGTGGAACTCACGGTGAAAGTTCCTCCCGTACCATCCTCCCTGATGGGCACCTTCTTAGTTGCTGGTGGAGCTGCCTTGGATTTCTTGCTCTTGCCGGTGGAGCTCTCTGGCACATCCTCAACGGGAGCGCAACACTCCGAGGAGGTGCGCTTGCCAGAGTGTGTGCTAGAGGTCTTGCCGGTCTTCTTCCCCCCGGGAGCTTCGGCGGCAGGAGCAAGTGCCTTGGCAGTAGGTGTTGCGACTGCCTCCCAGTAGAGTTGGTCGATGCAGATAAGCGCATCCTTCTTGTTGCAGTTGATAGTAATGACGCTCATCGGCCCGGGCATCTTCAATGTATTATAGGCGTAGTGTGATGCCGCCATGAACTTGGCCAGCGCCGGACGACCAAGAATCCCATTATATGGCAATGGAATCTTGGCGACGTCGAAGACGATCTTTTCTGTTCTGTAGTTCAGCTCACTACCAAATGTTACTGGTAGTGTGATCTTGCCCTTCGGCTGGCTCCTTCCTGGGTTGATCCCTTGGAACGTGCCCGTTTCCTCGAGATCTTCGTCAGGGATTTGCAATTTCTTGATCACATCAGGAGAGATCAAGTTCAAACCGGCCCCACCGTCAACTAACATTTTTGTCACCTTGAGGTTGCGGATCATTGGTGAAACCAACAATGGCAAACACCCGACCGCAGTTGTGCGATCAGGGTGATCCTCAGCGTCAAAAATGATAGGCGTGTTGGATCATTTCAATGGTTTCCGGGCATCGACCGACGGCTCTGTCGCGTTAATCTCGCGCGCCCACTGTTTGAGTCGGCAGTAAGAGGAATGCAACGAGGCGCCTCCGTCAACGCACATGGCTTCTGTAGCTTTCTGGAACTCATGCTCGCTGGACTCGTCGTCCTCTTCGTCATCATTGTCAACCCCCTTTTCCTTGTCGCGGCCTCGAGCGGGCCTCTCCTTTTGTTGCTTGGCCTTGCCGCGGCGACCTCCTCGAGCACCGCGTTTTTTGCCAGACCCCTCAGCACCATCCTGGGCCTTCTCCTTTTGTCGCCTTTCATACTCAACTTTCTGCTTCTCGACAAGCTGCTCAACTTGCCGGTAGTTTTGGAGATCGTGACCCTTGGTGCGATGGATCTTGCAGTACTGCTTGTCGGAGCCCTCCGGCTTGTCGGCAGCCGCCAAGGCCTGACATGAGGCACACCCGGCAACCTCCTTGCCGGGGTCATCAGCCTTGATATTCTTGGCGGTGCTGGTGTTGCCGGATCCCTCGACGGCAAGCACGGCCTTGCCCTTGCGCTTCCTGTTACGCCATCGGCCTTTCTTCGTCGAGGTGGTGGCGTCTTCGCCTTCAGAGTCGATTTCTACGCCAGCATCCTCATCGGGGAATCTCCTTCCCTCTTCAGCCCGAGCACATTTATCAGCCAGAGCATAGAGCTCGGTAACATCCCTGACTTTGTTCATCGCCAGCTCTTCCCGCATCTTGTGGTTGCGCACATTCTGATGAAACGCGCTGATAACTGCGGCAAGATGAACGTCTGGGATGTTGTGCTGTATACGGCTGAATCTCTGTATGTACTTGCGCAAGGTTTCGCCCTCTTTCTGGGGGATGAGATGTAAATCGCTTTCCTGGCCAGGAGCCTGGTGGCCTCCAGTAAAGGCACCAACAAACTCATGACACAAATCTGCCCAGGAGGAAATGGAATTCTCCGGCAAATGCATCAACCACGACCTGACGTTGGGTTTAAGCACCAACGGGAAGTAGTTGGCGAGTATCTTGTCGTCTCGAGCCCCGGCAGCCTGCACCGCAATGGTGTAGCTGCTCAGGAACTCTGACGGGTGAGTCTTGCCGTCGTATTTCTCCGGCACCTCCGGCTTGAAAGTTCGGGAATTGGGCCACTGGACCCGCCGCAGCTCATGAGTAAACGCTGGACAACCCACCTCGTATGGCAAGTTACCAGAATACCCCGGCGCAGGCTCGTCCACAGTGGGTCCTGCGCGCCTGTCAGATTGACGGCGCGCTTCCCGCCGCCGCTCAATGGTAGTTCGAGCGTCTTCTTTGTTCCGTTCCCGAAGAACTTGACGTTGATCACGGCGAGCTCGCGGATCAGACGACGCCGTGGAATCGTCATCACAGGCGTCAACCCGCCGAGTTAGCGACCGCTGTTGTCGTCGCGGAGGGGAGCGCATCGTAGTCGTACCGCCTCCGATCTTTTCGTCATCAGCACGCACCGGCTCGGTGGACTGCCGCCGCGAAGGACCCGCCTGCTGCGGCCTGTCATCATTAGCCAAGCCGATGAGTCTTTGAATAGCAGATCTCCACTCTTCTAGCTTCTCCGCAGCGGGAGGGAAATCTAGGAGCAGCTGCGCTCGTGCCAACGCTTCTGCCGGTGTAGGCGGCAGTGAAAGGTGCGAAGAACGCGAGGTGCTCTGACTCCTAACTGTGTTAGAAGGAGCTCCATCACGGTCTTGCGGTCGCGCCCTGCTTCCACCGGCGTGTTGGCGTGCATACTGGCCCCGTGCATCTTGAGAGTGATGCGCATGGGTCCTTCCATGGGGGCGCCTGGAACCACCAACGTCGCGGCGCTGCTCGTCGCGCACGACCTGAGAAGGCCGCGGCGCATGCGCCGGCGTGGGCGTCTTGGAAGGCGCCGTCCCGTCTTTGGAGTTCGCTGCTCCACCCGTAGGTAGCACGGCTCTGTCCTTAGACCTGGCAGTGTGCGGGTTGTTGTCGTCGTCGCGAACGACTCCGCTCGCCTGGCTCTGATCGCCAGAACGTCGTGGAGGCTCGATACCTCCACCTCCTCCACCAGCGCCTACGCCGTCGCCTGTCTGTGTGGGTACGGGCAGACCGGACGCGGATGGATCAACCGCCGTAGCGCCCTTCTTCTTGGGAGCCATGGCGACAAAAGTGATCAAAAACTGGCGCGCTGACCGCTAGATCGGGTTCGCGCAACCTTCCCCCCTACCTGGCGCGCCAAAGATGTCGGCGTACGACACCTATGGGATCGCGTGGATCCCTTTTACGGTTCGGCTAGGGAGAAGATGTACACAAAGAGCGGATCCAACGATCAACACGAGGATTTTTTTACCCAGGTTCGGGCTGCTGAGTAGCGTAAAACCCTACTCCTGCTTTGGTTTATTGTGGGTGTTTGAGCTCAGATACACGGAGCGCTTCTTGGTGAACAGTACACAAGAAGGGCGGCTACGCATGCAGCTAGGCCAGAAAGCTTCTCCTTCCCTGTAGCTTCGCCTTGGGCCTCCTTTTATATGACAAAGGGGTCACCAACAGTGGCGAACAACAAGTACAAGAGGTGTAAAGTTACTACAGTGTTTACATGCTTATCACTGACGACTTAGGACAAAACGCATTAAATGCTCCGTTTAGGTGTCCCTTACTTTCTTGGGGACGGAAAAAGAGCCCGTCCCATCAGCACCGCTTAACCCCATCCGCCGCTAATGCCATGACACGCACCCAGGAGGACAAACCCTAAACGACAGGCTGTTTGCTACGCTGGAGCGGTGGCAGGGCGGCGGGATCTTGCCGGGTGCGAGTCCTTGCCGGGTCTTCGTGAGCTTTCCCGGCAAGATCTTGCCGGGAACCCAGCCTTCGGTCTTCTATCTTCTGATCATTGGCTTGAACGCGTTCTTGATAATCTTGTATTTGTTTCCAGCTGTCCTCCGGCAGGTCTTGCCGCTGGTATGGCTACAACCGTCCGTGCACAAGTATGGGGTACTAAAAGACCCAAACTTTAGTACACCGACAAAAGGTAACATAGGTGATGGTGCTTCGCTTGTCCCACTAGTGGAATATCTTGACATCGATTGCTTACATGATGTTGATCACCTTATGGATACACCACATACTATGTCTTCTACATGCTTAGATATGCCACCCATTTATGATAAATATGATGATGAGCATGTCGATTTACTTAGTTGTGATACTATGCTCCATAGGGTATCATGTGAAAATTCTATTGGTCACATCATGTTCGACAATCCACTAAACTTGTCATATGCTATGAGTGAGATTTCCCATATTGCATCATTACAAACTCACCGTAGTAACTATGCATACCCAATAAAGATCAATCCCATCTGCAATTATGGCATAGATGACAAGACATGGTCATTGGAATTTGCTTTTCTTGCGATGATATTGCTATGCTCCCTTTGCATAATTTGTGCAATTCATCTACTATGCCATGCCATGAAAATAATTGTAGATCGCATGATTCCATCCCTTGTGTGCACCATATGCATAGCATTCATGACAATGCTCTAGATGTTTCAAGTGATGCATTACACACTTTGAGTCTCCATTAAACCTATCATGATGGATGACATGTTTATATATCATGCATCTCATTTATTTGAGCATTGGATATTTTGTGCTAACCGACACATGCATGTGTGCATCATGAATGATGTGTACATATACCACACGCACACAATTTTCCCTTTGTCTTTGTTTTGTGTAGGTACTCACGAATACTCGTCAACTTCTCAATCCCATGAGTTGACGAAAAGAGCTCTTGAGAGCAACGATGATTTGGGATCCTGTGGATTGTCCTCCACACCATTCCCTTCGCGCAAGGACCACGTGCTTTGCTTTTACTTGCCTCTCACATGACTATGGGCTCTTTACCACTTGTCACCTTATGCTCATTTTACCGTGTTCACTTTGCATGTTATGCCTTCTTCTATGCCTTTGCCATGCAATTGTGACCCTTGCTTGCATTTACCCATGCTCCACCATTCTACTATTTCTATGTGTACTTGCATGCTTGGTGGAGATCCTTGTTGCTATTGCCATGTTTACCATGTGCATCTTCCTATTATTGCTTCTTGTGTTGGGAGAGTCATGTTGTCCAATTGCTATTTACATAGGACTTCTTGCCAATACAATGATGCTACTTTGCTCATATCTTGTTTTCCTCCGTGTGCCATGTCATGTGCATTATGTATGCCCACTATTTGCACGCATGACATGATTGCCATCATTAGCTCTAGTATGTTGCATCTTCGCACTACTAGCTTACATGGCTTGATTCATATGATCACTTGCCTTGTTGCATCACCCATGATTCATACTTGCTCGTTTCATTGGGTTGATGACTTATATGTTCATGCCTATCACATGATTTATTTTGCTCATTGTCAATTGTCTTCGTTAGTTGCCTCTCTCATATCTTGTAGTGAGTGCAACAATGCTATGCTTATTGATTTTGAGATTGCTCTAGCTTTCTCATTTATGCTTGGAGACTTGGACATCTTATGTGTGAAGCATGCTTGTTTGAATGAGCTTAATGTCTTTGGTTGTACTCGCATCATATGCTTCCATACCATGCCACATTCTTTTGTCCCTTCTTATGATAAGAATGATGACGACACTTGTTGGGTATCTCACCACACGAATGATAGGTTTTGCATTAACGCTAACCTCATTTGTTTTTCCGAGTGTTTGTCATGTTCTTTCATTTTGAAGGATTCACAAGACGGTGCCATTAGGAGACATATTGGTCATGATAAGGCGTACACGATGCATGACACCAACATTTTCGAGGAACTCGTAAAGGTGAACTCCTTCCCTTTGAGCCACCCTCACATACACATATCGAACGGGCCACACTTTCATTCTTATTTGCTCCTTCTTGTCTACATGATACATCTATTGGATGGAGGACCGACATTGGAGTTGGGCCCTATGAACCTTCAAATTGAGGAACGCTCGAAAGTAGTGGATGCACCACCGGAACACCACTCACACCATGACATCGGGCAACGGTATGCCAAGAAACCTTTGCCATATTGCACCGACACTTCCATAATTGTTGATGCGCATGCTAGTTGGACACATCACACCCATGGCAAGTTTGCTCTTTATGCATGGATTAACTTACATTATGATTGCCTAGTTGCATCTTGTATTCCCATGTCATCCATGATATATGATCTTGTGCACTTTCTTAGCAAATTTGTTGTGATCTACCTTGATGGCATATTCATACATAATGATCACATTGCCAACCATCAATTGCATGATAACATAATCACATTGAGCACCAATTGCCATGTTCATGCTTTTGATAAACCATCCCATTATGACATCATTTTGCACAATGGTTGCATTAATGCCATTCACAACACCTTTGTGTGCACAACGAATGAATTTGCTCCCATGAATGCTTTACATATCATTCTATATCATTTGTCTAAGCATCATGTGCCTTGTCACGAACAATCTTGTCGGACGAACTCATGCTTATTTGATGGACACCTTGTGTGCGCTAACCATTCTATTTCCAAGTGTCCTTTGTGTTTGCTCTTTTTGCATGTATACCATTCCGGCGACACATTGGAGTACTTGGATTGCACCATGACATCCACCCCGTCCTACTACAAGTTCGTCCACGGCTACCGTTTCCATGGTGATAAGGTTCACGATCCGAGAGCGGATCTTTCCCAAGGGGGGCGGGGGGAGATGATGCAGAGCATCCCACGGTCATCCCCATGAACCTACCTCCGTCTCCCCAACCGCCAAGTGGACCGATGACACGAGCACGTGCAAGAGCTATCGAGACCGAGGTGACATCTCTCCTCAATGAGCTTTCGTATGATCCACGTGAGACATGGCTACTACCTCAATCTGGAATGCTATGTGTGCTTAGGTACCAAGAGGACCCTCTCGGAGATGCTCGGAATGAAGGCCAAGTCCCCAAGTACACGGATGAAGAGGCTCGACAAGGACGACAACGGAAATGCTACAGGACCCGGACATCCGGCCCCTGGACCGGACATCCGGCCCCTGGTGACTCCACCGACAGCAGCAAGGCAGCGGCTACAAGGCTACAGGACCCGGACATTCGACTGAGACCCCGGACATCCGGCTCCTCGCGAAGCCCCGGATATCCGGCCCCGCCCCGGAAATCCGGCCGAGGCGCACAGAAGCTAGGACCAGCATCGGGTCGGACATCCAGCGCCTCCTATCGGGCCGGACATCCGGCGCCCAGCCCGGACATCCCACGCCTGCGCACAGACACGGCCCAAGGGCCCATGTATTCCCCTCTTTTCCCCTCTCATCTCGTGGAACACTATATATACTCCCTCCTCTCCTCCTAGCTAGGGTTAGGAAAGACATTGAGACATTTGAGTGAGCTTTGCTCCTTGTACCTCCTTCTTGGAGAATCAAGACCTCTTTCGGGAGAAGGATCCCCATCATAGGATGATCAAGACCTCCTAAGGGAGAAGGATCTCACTAGATCATCAAGACCTCAGCTCCTTCAAGGATTGGGATGAACTAGTTACCTCTTTACCTTCTTGTGTTGGATTTGGACCTTTTTATCCCTCTATGTGTATGTGGATTTAGCACATGTGTGATTGGATTTGTGTCAATTGAGTGTTTGTTCTTGTGTTCTTCTCTCAATTTGCCCTTTTCCCCCTCCAAGTGTGAAAAGATCATCACATTAGGGTTCCACCCTACATCATCTCTTGTTCGAACACTAGCGTATTCATCTATTTTCCACACATTGTAGATATATACTGATCAATCGGGACCTAGCTATAGAGATTGAGAGTTCCTGAGTGTGTGTTTGTGTGTGTGAGAGAGATCTATATCTATATCTATATCTATACTCTATATATTTATTTATTATTTATTATTTATACTACATAGTATACCAGTTTTGAACTTTTGAATCTCAAGACCAAGGAGCAATGTGAACCTTTGATAGAGCCAATCGGATTGTTCAGAACTCTAGGATTCATAGCAACAGATGCAAGTGGAGGGTACTCCTGTTCTCTAGAACCATCGGTGGATTATCAATACAGGGAAAGTACACTTGCGCGCGTACTGCAGACCTGCTTGTTGCTCTATTCATGCGCGTAGCTGGCCTACTCAGCCGCTCCTCTCACACACACAATAGGAGCATGTTCATCAGCGACGGTGATGTGCACACTAATTGCGTCAACTCAAGGATTCAACACAATTTCCATTCAGCTTGAAAGTGTTCGCGCCTTGGATCCAGAGGATTATTGATCATAGTATGAGAACTATCTATCTAGCCAAGGAGGGCCACAAATGCTTCATTCCTCACTATGCAAGTTATGCAAGAATTTTCCTCAGGAAAATCACAGGCTGCCAGCCCTCAACAACATGCTCACACATTTGATGGCCCTCAAATTCCTCGGCTCGAAAGAATGTTCAAGCCTCAACCTCCAGCTCAGCTTGAAGTTAGCATGCGGACGCAACAACTTCTTCTATAACATATCATCGAAGATCGGCAAGAAAAAGAGCACCTGGCTTCTGAACTGAACACTCTTCATAATCGCACTCAATTACTTCATCTTATTGCTGATGAAAACAAGAAGCGCTTTTGGAAACTACTACGAATTTTTTTTAGCAAGACAAAACTCACCAACGCTGACATCAAGGAGATATATGATTACATTGATCAAGGGTTCAAGGTTGAAGATTTTCAGCAGCGAAGCACACCTCCTTTGCTAGCTCGTGCTCCATCTACTAATTTACTTCGACTTTGGCTCAAGAAACTGCTCGAAGAATCTGAAGCAACCTCCCCAACAGTCAAACCCACTGAAGGAAATCCTGTGTCTCGAGTCGATCCAGTTGACCCTGATGTGCCCGGATCATCTTCTCAGCCACACGCTATTCCTCACCATGCACAAGCTACTGCATCTAACAATGAAGAAATTCTTGAAGCACCTGTCACCTCCGAACACAAACTTGCTTCTGCATCCAATGGCTCCGGTGAAGACCCTTCGGGAAATGCTGCGGACTAATCTTCGTGCCCTACCTGACTCTTGTCATTCATCACCTTTGCCACTTGTTGAAAAAAGGGGGAGAATTACATCGAGTTCTAATAGATTTGCTTGACTGCCTTTTGTTTGGCTGTGTTTTATCTCGAGTTTGAAACACTTGCCTTTTGATTTGATCTTCATCGTGTTGTAAAACTCTCGTAAACTTCTAGTCTGTAATATTAATAACCCCCCCTGCTACATGATATGTCTCTCGAGAATCTATTTTACAGGTGGAAATTTTATCAGAAGTTATGAATGATTGCACTGCACTATTATTGGCAATTATTCCTCAGTGTAATTTCATTATCCTCAAAGATTTAAAATGTCTCTCCATTGAATCTATTCTAATATATGCAGGAAATTGAACTTCAATTATTATATCTATGCATACATTTAGGGGGAACTCATTTTTATCTTCGAGACAAGTAACACTTGTTCACTTTCGCCTTCTACTATTCACTTATCTATCTTTACTTCGATGATTATCTGTTTTGTCAACAATCATCCAAAAAGGGGGAGATTGTTGGTGCAATGATTTGCCTCCTTGTGTTTTGGAGATTGTTGTCACAAACAGTGTGGGACTAATGTGTTTGCTAGTGCACACAGAGTGACAAGTCCCTGAAGTTATGTGGACTTTGGAACAAACTCTGAAGATAATCTCCTGCGAGGCAGTGATACGTCTCCGTTGTATCTACTTTTCCAAACACTTTTGCTCTTGTTTTGGACTCTAATTTGCATGATTTGATTGGAACTAACCCAGTCTAACGCTATTTTCAGCAGAACTACCATGGTGTTGTTTTTGTGCAGAAATCAAAGTTCTCGGAATTGGACAAAACTTTTTGGAGATTTTTTATGGAATATATAAAAAATATTGGCGCAAGAATCAACTAGAGATGGGCCCCCTGTTGCTCACAAGGCAACAGGGCGCGACCCCCCTAGGGCGTGCCCTGATGCCTTGTGGGGCCCACAGAGGTCCTCCTGACCTAATTCCAACGCTATAAATTCTCTTTCCCCGAAAAAAAAATAAGAGAAGAATTTTCATTGCGTTTTACGATATGGAGCCGCCGCCACCTCCTGTTCTTCATCGGAAGGGCTGATCTGGAGTCCGTTTAGGGCTCCGGAGAGGGGGATTCGTCGCCATCGTCATCATCAACCATCCTCCATCACCAATTTCATGATGCTCACCACCGGGTGTGAGTAATTTCTTCATAGGCTTGCTGGACAGTGATGGGTTGGATGAGATTTATCATGTAATCAAGTCAGTTTTGTTAGGGCTTGATCCCTAGTATCCACTATGTTCTGAAATTGATGTTGCTATGACTTTGCTAGGCTTAATGCTTGTCACTAGGGCCCGAGTGCCATGATTTCAGATCTAAACCCTTTATGTTTTCATGAATATATTTGTGTTCTTGATCCTATCTTGCAAGTTGTATGCACCTATTACATGTTATGATCCGCATACCCCAAGGTGACAATAATTGGGATTCTTTCCGGTGATTGTCGTAGTTTGAGGAGTTCATGTACTCACTAAGTGCTAATGCTTTGTTCCGGTTCTCTATTAAAAGGAGGCCTTAATATCCCTTAGTTTCCTTATGGACCCCTCCCGCGCTGCCACGGGAGGGTAGGACAAAAGATGTCATGCAAGTTCTTACTATAAGCACGTATGACTATATACGGAATACATGCCTACATTACATTGATGAATTGGAGCTATTGTGTATCGCTCTAGGTTGTGACTGTTACATGATGAGTGTCATCCAACATAATTATCCATCACTGATCCAATGCCTACACTTTTCGCATACTGATCTTTGCTAAGTTACTTCAGCTACAGCTGTTACAACCACTACAAAACTGCTACTGTTACTGTTTCTGTTACTATTGCTACTGTTACTACTGTGCTACTAAACACTTTGCTGCAGATATTTAGTTCTCCAGGTGTGGTTGAATTGACAACTCAACTGCTAATACTCGCAAATATTCTTTGGCTCCCCTTGTGTCGAATCAATAAATTTGGGTGAAATACTACCCTCGAATACTGTCGCGATCCCCTATACTTGTGGGTTATCAAGATCTTTTTCTGGCGCCGTTGTCGGGGAGCATAACTCTATTTGTTGAGTCACTTGGGATTTATGTCTGTTGATCACTATGAAGAATCTGAAAGACGCTAAGACCAAGATCGTTCCCTCTAAGACGAGGGGAGGTAAGGAACTGCCATCCCACTCTGCACTTGATTCACCTTCTGTTTTGAGTAGGCTTGCGACACCACCACCTGCTATTCATTCTGATATGTCGCAAGTAATTGATGATACTACTTCTGCTATAAATGATACTTATGATGATGCTAGTACTATGCTTGATAACACTGTGCCACTAGGTGAATTTCTTGATGAACAAATTGCAAAAGCTAAAGAAACTGAGAATGCTGAAATTATTGAAACTGATGAAAATTATGATTCACCTATTATTCCTAGCTCTCCTACTAGAGTTGAAATGCCTAAGATACCTGATGGTTATGTTATAGATGGAGAAATAGCTAGAGAATTTCTTGCTTGTAATGATAGAGATGATATTAGAAAATTGCTGGCTAAGTTAAAAGAAAAGTCTATGATGGAGAGAATGAAATATGATCCTAAGTTTGCTACCTCTCCTATCTTTGTTACCGACAAGGATTATGAATTCTCTGTCGATCTTGAGTTAATTACTTTGGTTGAATCTGATCCTTTTCATGGTTATGAATCTGAAACTGTTGTGGCACACCTTACTAAATTGAATGATATAGCCACCCTATTTGCTCATGAAGAAAAAATTTGTTACTATTACATTCTTAAGTTGTTTTCTTTTTCACTAAAGGGTGATGCTAAGAAATGGTTTAATACTCTTGCTCCTGGTTGTGTGCGTAGTCATGATATATTACTTCTCTGAAAAATATTTTCCTGCTCATAAGAAACAAGCTGCCTTACAGGAAATATTTAACTTTGTGCAAATTGAAGAAGAGAATCTCCCTCAAGCTTGGGGGAGGCTTCTCCAATTACTTAATGCTTTGCCTGATCATCCTCTTAAGAAAAATGAAATACTTGATATCTTTTATAATGGACTAACCGATGCTTCTAGTGACTACCTAGATAGTTGTGCTGGTTGTATTTTTAGGGAACGGACTGTTGGACAAGCTGAAGAACTATTGAATAATATATTAAAGAATGCTAATGACCAGACACTTCCTGAACCACCGGTCAAACCAACTCCAAAGAAGAGAAGTATTCTATTCCTCAGTCCTGAAGATATGCAAGAGGCAAAGAAATCTATGAAAGAAAAAGGTATTAAATCTGAAGATGTTAAGAATTTACCACCTATTGAAGAAATACATGGGCTCGACATCCCGACACAGGTAGTAGAGGTAAATTCTCTTATTAGATTCAATGAAGGTGATATTCCTTATAATAAATCTGCTAGCCAATGCCTATATGAATTTGATAATTACATCATTAAGCAAGACCACTTTAATTTGTATGTCACCAATCAATTAAAACGCAATGCTTTCATGATAGATCATTTGAGTGATTTGATGTTTAGAACTGCTAATGATGTTAAGGGCTTAAGTAAACATGCTTCTATGGTTCATACTCAGTTAGAACAAATTGCTAAGTCATAAAATGATTTGCTTGATGAGATGAATAATAAAATGAATGATCGTGTTGTTAGAGTTGTTACTAGAGGAGGTAGAGTGACTCGGGAGCCTCTGTATCCTGAAGGCCATCCTAAAAGAATTGAACAAAATTCTCAAAGAACTAATATTGATGCACCTAGTTCATCTAAGAAGAAAAAGAAAAAGAAAAATGATAGGACTTTGCATGCTTCTAGTGAACCTGAGATAGAAAAACCTCCTGAGAATCATAATGATGTTTCTATTTCTGATGCTGAAACACAATCTGGTAATGAACATTCACCTAATGATAATGATAATGATAATAATGTTCATGTTGATGCTCAACAAGATAATGGTGTAGAAATAGAATCTGCTATTGATCTTGATAACCCACCTCCTAAGAATAAAAGATATGATAAAAGTGAATTCGTTGCTAGAAAACATGGAAAGGAAAGAGAACCATGGGTTCAAAAACCTGTCTAGAAATAAAGATGAGGAGGACTTTGAGCGCTTTTTTGAAATGCTTAGACCTGTCTTTTTGCGCACTCGCTTGACTGATATTTTGAAAATGCCTCCATATGCTAAATATATGAAAGATATTGTCACTAATAAAAGAAAGATACCTGAGGCTGAAATTTTCCACCATGCTTGCAAATTATTCTTTTAAGGGTGGAGTACCTAAAAAGTTAGGAGATCCGGAGCTTCCTCATTACATTCGTTATAATTTGGTTTTTAGCGAGGTAACTCGTGAGATTATTTCTTTGCCTGCACCTTCCTTGTTTGATTCTTATGCCAGGCACGGATACACCATCATGCCACCGCACCTCATTGCTTACAAGAACGAGTTGGCCGCGGCGGAGAACGAGGCCCAGCCTTGGGATGCTCAAGTGCTTCGGCCTGGCTACTTCCCGACCGACCCTGATGGATTCTACGGATGGCAGTAGACCAAGTTAGGCCAAAAGCCTAAGCTTGGGGGAGTATGTATTTCTCACCGACATTACATTCATGTTCACACATTCATTCCAGTTGTCGGTGTTCATCCTTTTTCATTGTATATCCATGTTAGTTTTATTTTTGCTTTCTTCTTGTGTGTTTGAAAAACTTTGAAAATTCAAAAATATTTCTCGCTTCTTTTTCGTTTTTCTCTCTCATTTGTTAGTTTGTAGTATTAAAAGAAAACTCAAAAAGATTTCTCGTTTCTTCTTTTCTTGTTTGTTGGGAGTTCTCCCGTGTAAATAGTTTTCTCGCTTTTCGTTTTTCTTCTTTAATTTGCCTTCTTCAGAAAAACCAAAAACTCCAAAAATATTTCAGTGTGTTTCTCTGAATTACATTTCTTTTTGTTGAGTCGTTGTAGGGAGAAGACCACGATGAAAATGTTGAGTGGCTCTCATATGCTTTGTGGTTGATCTAACAAAGAGCCAATATTACCTTGTCGCCTCCCTTGAATAAAATGTTTGCAGATTCCAGCTTAGTCCACGGCACCTTGCACTATTATTATTTTCACATCATTCGGTCGTGCAAGTGAAAGGCAATAATGACGATGATTTGATGAAGTGAATGTGGCAAGGAAAAGCTGGTATGAACTCTTCTTGTTTTTGTTTTTGTAAATATGTTTAACTCAGTATCCACGATTCAGCATATTATGAGTAAACATGTTTGTGATGACAATTAGAGATTATAGTTGCTCATGCCATGCTTAAGTAGCTAGGAGTGGATAATGATTTATCTTGGATGTCAACATGCATTAAAATGGTTATGATGTAGTATGTTAGTATGGTATCCTCCTCTGAATGTTTCAAGTGGCTTGACTTGGCACATGTTCACACATGTAGTTGATTCAAAACCAATGCAGCCTTCACGATATTTATGTTCAGGGTGTTTATATCCTACTGATGCTAGTATTCAATGTTAATTATTCTCAATGCATGATTATGACCGTTTTTGCTCTCTAGTTGGTCGCTTCTCAATCTATTTGCTAGCCTTCGCCTGTACTAAGCAGGAATACTGCTTGTGCATCCAAAATCCTTAAACCAAAGTTGTTCCAGATGAGTCCACTATATCTACCTATATGAGGTATTACTCTGCCGTTCCAAGTAAATTTGCATGTGCCACCTCTAATCATTCAAATAAACATCTGCTTTGTGTGCCCGTACCGCTCATGGAGCGACAGGGGGCGGTCAATATCTTCCATGCTAAGCGGGTTATTCTCAAGATGAGTGTTTATTCACTTATCATTGCACGAGAGAGGCTGGTAATTGGGATGCCCAGTCCTGTAATCAAAATAAAGAAAAATATAATAAAACAAACTCCCCCAGAAATTTGATCATTTGGAGGGCACCCGTGAATTCGGCTAGCCATGGCTTGTGTTGGTATGGTGGAGGGGGAGTAAACTTTACCTTTCCGCTTGGGAACCACCGATAATGTGTTTAGCATGGAAGATATTGAAAATCCTCGGTCGTGACGTTGACAGGAAAAGTACACCTCTCAAAATTATTTTCGTCTCTGATTTAAGCTTCGAGCTCTGACACCTCTGCAAATCTCTGCTTCTCTCTGCGAAGGGCCTATTCATTTACTTTTATGTTATTTTACTTTTATTGTTGAGTCTCACCTTCTCATTATAAGCACCAATCCTGAGAGCACTATTGTCATTCTTATGCATTGAGTATAGCTAATGTTGGGTAAATCATGACTGGATCTCTTCTACCCCGAATTACAATGTTTAGTCGCTGCTTGAACTTTGGAGGTGCTCTGCATTTATGTTTTGTGGTCTCAGAAAGGGCTAGCGAGATACCATGTTATCATATTATATCATGATTGTTTTGACAAATTGTTGGCATTTGAGATATGTTATTATTGCTCGCTAGTTGATTATGCCATTGATATGAGTAAATGTGAATTCTAAGTGTTATCATTTGCATGGTTAGTTCATGATCTTTGCTGAAAACTTGGGTGCCATTTAATCTTATATACGGATACAAGAACAAAAGAGTTCGTAAAAGTTTTTCTTTATCACTTTCAGTTTGTCAACTGAATTGCTTGAGGACAAGCAATGAGTTAAGCTTGGGGGAGTTGATACGTCTCCATCGTATCTACTTTTCCAAACACTTTTGCTCTTGTTTTGGACTCTAATTTGCATGATTTGAATGGAACTAACCCGGACTGACGCTGTTTTCAGCAGAACTACCATGGTGTTGTTTTTGTACAGAAATCAAAGTTCTCAGAATTGGACAAAACTTTTTGGAGATTTTTTATGGAATATATAAAAAATATTGGCGCAAGAATCAACTGGAGATGGGGCCCCTGTTGCTCACAAGGCAACAGGGCGCGACCCCCCCTAGGGCGCGCCCTGATGCCTTGTGGGGCCCACAGAGGTCCTCCTGACCTAATTCCAACGCTATAAATTCTCTTTCCCCGAGAAAAAAAATAAGAGAAGAAGTTTCATCGCGTTTTACGATATGGAGCCGCCGCCACCTCCTGTTCTTCATCGGGAGGGCTGATCTGGAGTTCGTTCAGGGCTCCGGAGAGGGGGATTCGTCGCCATCGTCATCATCAACCATTCTCCATCACCAATTTCATGATGCTCACCACCGGGTGTGAGTAATTTCTCTGTAGGATTGCTGGACGGTGATGGGTTGGATGAGATTTATCATGTAATCGAGTCAGTTTTGTTAGGGCTTGATCCCTAGTATCCACTATGTTCTGAGATTGATGTTGCTATGACTTTGCTAGGCTTAATGCTTGTCACTAGGGCCCGAGTGCCATGATTTCAGATCTGAACCCTTTATGTTTTCATGAATATATTTGTGTTCTTGATCCTATCTTGGAAGTTGTATGCACCTATTACGTGTTATGATCCGCATACCCCAAGGTGACAATAATTAGGATTCTTTCCGGTGATTGCCATAGTTTGAGGAGTTCATGTATTCACTAAGTGCTAATGCTTTGTTCTGGTTCTCTATTAAAAGGAGGCCTTAATATCCCTTAGTTTCCTTATGGACCCCGCTGCCACGGGAGGGTAGGACAAAAGATGTCATGTAAGTTCTTACTATAAGCACGTATGACTATATACGGAATACATGCCTACATTACATTGATGAATTGGTGCTATTGTGTATCGCTCTAGGTTGTGACTGTTACATGATGAATGTCATCCAACATAATTATCCATCACTGATCCAATGCCTATGCTTTTTGCATACTGATCTTTGCTAAGTTACTTCTGCTGCTGCAGTTACAACCACTACAAAACTGCTATTGTTACTGTTTCTGTTACTATTGTGCTACTAAACACTTTGATGTAGATATTTAATTCTCCAGGTGTGGTTGAATTGACAACTCAACTGCTAATACTCGCAAATATTCTTTGGCTCCCCTTGTGTCGAATCAATAAATTTGGGTGAAATACTACCCTCGAAGACTGTCGCGATCCCCTATACTTGTGGGTTATCAGACAGCGAGGATTATCACCAAAGATTACGTCTGACGAAAGTGACCCCCCAAAATTGTTGACAAAAAGCAATTGGTTCGGTGCCTTTCCAAAGAAATTGACTGCAGCCGAGAAGTTTGAAGACGTAGTATTTTCTTTCGTTGTTCTTCTTCTCTTTCTTGAGTCATAGGATTACCATACTGTTAAGAGGGGTATAGTGTTCGAAGCTTATTGTTCTCTGATGCTAAACCCAAACCCTATGCGAGATGAGAGAAATCTCTTTGTGTTCCGAATAGATACTTGCCAGCAAGAGATGCAGTTCTTCTTTGATGCGAGAGATTTGATTCAGACCGAGGAGTTAGCATTACTTGCTCTGCAAGCAATGTTACCGTTGTGCGAAAAAATCCGACCGTTAGATACGTGTCGGTTGGACATTGGCTAGTGGTCATCCAAAATGGTCTTTTCCCCCTCGGGAAGACCGCGACTATAAATAGCCACCCCCTCCAACGTGCATTGTTGGCTGCTCCGTTTGATTCTGAGAAGATTGTGTGAGCACCCTCTCTCCCGAGTGATTTGAGTTTAAAATCCACCGAGAGAAAAAACCCAGAGCCAAAAAATTAGATAGTTGTTTAGCATCACTCGAATCTAAGTCCAGTACGCTCCGCCTATTACTCTTTAGAGCTTCAAACTCTCTAGACTGTTAGGTGTCAACTTCTTCAGTGACCAAGAGTAATTGTGGTTCACGAATAAGAAGTTTGTGAAGGTTTGGAGATTGCCTCAAGTATCTACCACGAGTAATCGGCACTGGTTGACGAATCAGTTGTCGAGGAGAATAGGACAAAGAGAGTTTATCTTATGTGTTCAATCACAAGTCCCTCCAGCCAGACGTAGTCCTTTTGCAGAAGGGCGAACTGGTCTACCAAATCCTCTGTCGCCATCGAGCATCACTGGTTACCTCTGTACTCAATTTCGACCATACGTTGCATGTTATGTTTCGGTCATGTGATTGTTCTCGATGCCTGCCTTAGTTTCCATTCGATAGTTGTTATTCTTAGATTGTTCACTATTTATTATCATTCCGCTGTTGGGTTCCGAGAGATTTGAAGTTTCTGAAAGAAATTTTAAATCTCCCATTCACCCCCCTCTAGTAGACATACTTCGTTCCTACACACTTCTTCCTGTTACTCACCACGTAAGAAGGCATTCTTGACATCTAATTGATGCAACTTCCACCCAAATTTTGCAGCACAAGAGGTCAATATCCTTATTGGCATAAGACTATCTCATCCCTCCCCTCCCGCGACGCTCCCGCGAGTGCCCGGGGGGGAAACCCTAGCTCCGGCCCGCGGCCCTCCTCCTCGCGCCTCCCTCCCCTCGCCACCTCCCCGACGTGCTGGTGGGCTAAGCCCTGCCAGCGCGGGCGGCGGCGGGGTGTTCCTCCTTCCCCCGCCCGGGACGACGGTCGCGGGATCCAAGATCGGGCGGCGGCGCGGCGCTTTCCTCGGGGCGTGGCGACGCGGCGGCAGCAGCAGGCGGCGGAGACGCGGGTTGTGGGTGGCGGCGTGAAGGGGCCGAGGCGTGGTGGGGCGCGGTGGGCTTCGGCGGCGCTAACCCTGTCGGCGTGCGGCCAGATCTGGGCCCAGGCGGCGCGGGCCGGGAGCGGCGCGAGCTACGGGCGTCCGCCTCTGCCGGGGCCATGGCTGGTGGGGGCGGAGGCGCAGCGGCGGTGGCAGGTGGGCGGGCTACTCGGTTTCCGGGCGTCCCGCCGGCTGGACGGCGACGACAGCGCGGTCGGACTCCCCGGTGAGCTTCCTCGGGGGTTGGCGGCGGTCCTGGTGGGCACTCCTTGCCGGTGGCTGGGGCTGTGTTGGTGGCCTTGCGCGGCTCTGCGCTAGACGCCGAGGCGGGGCGGCACGGGGGTGTGTCCGGGGGGAGGGATTGGGCTGGAGGGATGGGCGGCGCCGATGTGCTCGGGCCCCCGTCACCGGCACAGGGGTGTGCCGGTCTGGATGTGTCCGCTCCCCCACCTCCCCCTTTCCCCGGCCGCGTGCGGGCGGCTGTAGCGCCGGCGATCTTCAAGGCGGGATACATTCTGCGGCTCGTCGGTCTGGGGTGTTCCCTTGGTCCAAAGTTGATCCTTTTTGGATGATCTTGGCGGTGTCTGGATGTGGGGTGGCGACCCTGGCGGCGGGAAGCGTGGCGTTCATGGGAGGAACCTACGTCTCGGGTGTGGGCGGGCAACCATGGCCTCGCGGGGGGCTTGGTTGCGGCTGGTTGGCAGAGTGAGGGTATGTCGGCGGGGTGCGAGCGCCGGAGTTCATCACTTGCCCAGTTCTTGTACTGGCCGACGGCGGCGGCGGCCGTGGTCGTCGTATCCTTCATGAAGGCGCCGTGGCGGTGCTCCCGCCCCTCGCATGTGATTCCGGGTGAAAACTTGATCTACGGATCGGACGGTGGCAGCTATCCGTGGGCGCCCCCTTCTAGGAGGCACTGTCTTGGAGTCCCTGCTCTGTCATGACCGTCTCCCCCCTCCTCGTTCCTTCGTGGAGGTCTCCGTCCTCTCCAAGAGGTTATCCTTCGTCATCTTTAGTTAGTTTGGTAGGCGGTGGCATTGGGGGGCGGTGCTCGACACCTTTGTATCATGTCTTGGGTGTGTGTGTTGTGTGCGGTGGTGGTGTGCGTTGTATCGGTCTGTCCGGATGTTGTGATGATGTTTGCTTTATAATATAAAGTGGGGGGCAACCCTTTTTCGGTAATATCCTTATTGTGCTCATCTTTGCCATTGGAGCAAACATCTCATCATAGTCAATTCCATAAGTTTGACTATATCCTCTGGCGACCAATTTGGCCTTATATCATTCCACTTTCCCTCGGATTCTGCTTCACGATATAGATTCACTTACAACTCACTGCTTTCATTTCTGCTGGCATTGTGGTTAGCATCCACGTCTTGTTTTTCCTCAGTGCTTCCAACTCCTCTATCATCGCTTCACGCCACTTCAGATCTTGCTTTGCAGTCTTCTAATCCTTTGGAATTGACACGGTTGAAGAGAGGCAACGAACACTCTATAGGAAGGAGACAGATCTTCATAAGACACATGATTTCCAATTGCATGATCATCAAAAACCTCATGTGGTAAAGCCTTCTGTGCCGCTTCACGTGTCCCCTTTCACAACACAATCGACAGTTATACTGTGTTAGATGATCTTGCATCACTGCCTTGTTGCTCCTCCTTCACATGTGGATACCGTCGTGAATATACCAGACATGTGTCAGATGAGCTATGCACTTGTGGCTACTATCGAGAGTACACCGGGGGAATCTTCTACCACCTATCTCGAACAGGGAGTTGGAGATTATCAATCTGAATGGAATCTACTGCTGGATGGACCTGAACCTGTGCATCACCAACGGTGAGAGTACCAACCGGAATTGTACCCACAATTGGCTGGACTTGAACCTGCACATCATCATCAATGTTAGTGTCAACAGAATCATCATGAGCGTGAGATACAGCCTTCTCCCCCTATTGACCATCCTCCATAGAGTGTAAGTGGTCAAGCTCTTGAAACAACACACTTAGATCTGCTGGTTCACCATAGAATGGCTCAGACTCCCTGAAGGTTACATCCATATTGACAAACCTGTGTTTCTCAGAGGGACACCAACATTTATACCCTTGCTGACTAGAAGAATAGGCCAGAAAAATACACTTCACTGCTCGCGAATCAAGTTTCCCAACAGAAGGACGGTGATTTGGGTTGGACACTTCACTGCTCACGAATAGCCTGTCACATGTAGGGATGGACTCCTAAGTAGCTGTAATGTTTACATTATATGGCTGTTGACCGAAGGATTTCTTGGTTTAGGAGGCACTCATGTGTTGATTCATACATGCGAATAAGAGCACTTGTAATTTTTGGTTGATAATTGATGACAACTTATGTAAATCTGATGATTGGAGTAATTGTCCATCAAATATATGCGCTTTGTTATGTTCCATCAAATATATGCGCTGTATGAGAATGGTGGTACATCCAACACCGATGCAAATAGTAATGGATGGTCGTCCTTATGGCACACTCAAGTTCCAAATAAAATCTGCGTTTTCCTTTGGCGCCCGGCGAGGGAGTCCATCCCTAATGTGAGCTCTTGTGTCACCGTAACATGGCAGCTTCACCGGCATGCTCGCTTTGTGGCATGACCGACTCATGGTGGCAAGCGCTACTCAAGTGCGCAATGTCGCGAAGTGTTTGGGCGCTATCTTCTAAATCTTTGGTGGAACAAATGAGCCTAGACGGAATCCAAATGGTTATTCAATATGCAGACACATCACATGCTGACTTCACTCGGTTGGGAGTCACCCTATGGGCAATCTGGAGCTTGAGGAAAAAGGTGTTACACAAGGAGATCTACCAGACGTCCTATGCGAACAATGCTTTTGTCAATTTCTTCATAACTGACTTGCAGGCATTGGACAACCCATGAGCTGAGACAGGCACGAATGCTCCGGTTAGACCAAACCGTTTGATTGCACCACCAGAGAATATGAGCAAAATCAACGTTGATGCCGCTCCATCCAGGAACGCCGCGGTAGGAGCTGTTGCCGCTATGTGTAGGGACATACAGGGAAATTATATTGGAGCCTCGACGATCACTTTTGTGGGAATTTCTGATCACCACACCTGAAGCCCTAGCAGTCCTCGAATCGGTGTCCTTGCCGGATGATCTCTATGAGCGAAGAATTTTTGTTGCCTCGGATTGCAAGATTATCATCAACGATATCAAGCAGAAGAGTGTGGCAGTTTACGGCACGATTATTCGAGAAATCATAGATTGTTCTAGTCTTTTTACTTCTTGTTATTTTGGTCACGTTTGGTTAGGCAACCCGGGTGATCTTACTTTCGTCCTGTAAACATTGTGACCAGTTAAATAAAAGCTTTGCGAGATTGTCTAAAAAAAAACTAGAAAAAAGTTTCTCAAAAAAAAGTTCTAAAAAAGAAAAAAAAACTTCAGTACCGTCGCGTGTCAAGCTCTCTCTCTCGTACCCCTTCGAGCAAAGAGAGACACCGTTTCCCCCAAATCTCACTCCCGGTGCTACTCCCGTTCTTCCGCCATCGCCATGGAGGACGCCGCGAACGCCACCCAGACCACCTCCACCACCTCTTCGGTGGCCGCCGTAGCCGCGGCGGCCCAGCACCAGCAGCTCCAGCGCCAGCTCTTTCTCATGCAGCAGGCTCAGGCTCAGGCGCAGGCCCAGCCCCACCCGCAGGCGCAGCAGCTGTCGCAGCAGGCCATGTCCCGCTTCCCGTCCAACATCGACGCCCACCTCCGCCCCCTCGGACCGCACCGCTTCCAGCAGCCGGCGCCGTCGCAGCTCCAAACCCCACCCCAGCCGCACTCGCAGGGGCAGCCGCATCCCCAGCCGTCCCCGCAGCAAGCGGCGCAGGCTAGGGTCCGGAGCCCCGAGGTGGAGATGGCGCTTCAGGACGCCATGCGGGTCTGCAACCCGGACATCAAGACGCCTTTCCATTCTCTCGAGGACGCCGTTAGCAGGTGCGCCTTTCACATACCAACTCTCACTTTTTATTTCCTTGATTTGGTCCGTGACATAGATCTAGACTATTTTGCGTGGCACGCGAGTTTAGGTTGCTGATGGATTTTTGCTGAGCCCCTTCAGAATAAGGGTCTTGGAGCGTCCTTGTATATGCTGAAAAATCGTTAATGTCAGGCTTCTTTTTATGTCACTGAGGGGAAACCATGGGCAAATAACGTAACTAAACGAGATCTCATAATAGCCGAAAAGAAAAACCGGCTTGATGGAAAACAACCAGCACTGGTGTCTACCTTCTGGTGGAGGTCTGTATTCTTTGCGAAACCAGGTTCACTAACCTTTGATGTGATGTAGAATTTGAATTTATGATGGATCTTTTAGGATCCAGGCACCACACGGTTTTTGCCCACCAGTTGCAACTTTCGTTGTGGTGTACAAGTTATAATAATCTTAAAGGTCATTGGAGACTCTGATTAGTTTCAAATTCAGATTTGATCTCTGAGCTGACAAGTACTTTTAGTTTGAAGGTGTATATGTTAAGTAGTGATTGAACGTTTGTAGTTTTTGCACTGGAATTTCACTGATTTGATAACTAGCTTGCCGATGACCATCCATGGTTTAGAATTGGCTTGTCGATCTGTCCACCACAGAAACCACATGCATATGATCACGTGAGCATTCCAATGTTTTTAGTTGTTTAATGCCCACAAGTTTTGGTTAATAGACTTGCATTTGTAACTAAAACTTTTTGGACCATAAATATTTGCCCCGGCTAACTTCAATTCCTGGATCCGCCACTAATCTTCAGCCTAGAAACACATTTGGCCTACCACGCGCTCAATCTTGATAAAAAAGTTGTTTTTTTGCTATTTTTTAACTTCTATTTGTTAAACATTCAGTTACTTGTATGACTATATTTTTATCCTGTAGTTTGTTTTCATGTGCTGTGAGTGCACGGGCAATGCTAGTCGACATATTGAGAACGAGCAATTTGAATAGACCTGCAACCAGTTCGATGATAGATACATCAGTAGGGCACTTCCGCTCACCAATTCGATAACCAAACTGGGTTCTTTCCATTGTGTTTAGTGGTGACATGGGCCTGTTTGGTTTAATGCATGAGAACCAAAGTTTGTCTTACTAAACTTTGACAAGATTTTGCTGCCATTTTGCTTGGTGCCAAAATTGTGGTAAGGCTTTTCTTTGGCCTAACTTGCACAATGAAGGCCTCCTTAGTAATTCACTTGCACCAGTGTTTATTTTTTTTGATTTCTGTGAAAACTAAAGTTTGATAACAACTGGTATTACCAAACTTTGGTGATCAAATTGGTTGCTATTAATTGGGTATTACCAAAAAAATCAACAACATTGCCAATGGAATGGGAATCGTAGTTCATCTTTGGCCACAAACCAAATGGAAGCCAACAATAACATCCCATGTCTTGTTCTGCTGTGTTGGCGTCCACTATGGAAACCATTATCTGTTTAAGCACACTTTTGTAGTCAAGTGATTTCTTCATTTTTACTAATTGCCGGGTAAGTTGTTGAAGACTCCTTAGTTCTATTCTTCTAGTTGTGACATCAGTTCATCTGGACTACCCTATATGATAGTCTATTGATTTTGTGACGTTCCTTTTTTTGCTGGAAAACCTTCTCCGAACTCAGAAAAACTTTAGACCCCTGTCAGAAAAAATGATTTTGTTTTACAGGTCCGATGTTCCTTATGAACAATCTCTTTAGAAACCTTTTATTGTTTGCTGAACATATATAACTGGCAAGAGCTGTCCTATGAACACAACAGTATAGCGTAGTTGCTAAAGGTGGCGTTTTCTTCCTGGCTGTCTTGGGCTCAACCTCGTGCCTAGCTAACAGGCAGTTTTCTATTTTCTTTTATAGTTGCAGTTCTGTGACACCTGGACCGACATGTCTGAGTTGGGATGAAGATAAATAATTATGCATAACTGGTATCTGGTCTCGCCTTATCACTATTTGTGTTTCTACTTAGGCTTCAATGTTCTTTACCACCGTTGAAATTCAACTAAAATGAAACTTCTTGGGATGGTAGATATTTATACCTGGGTGGTGCGGGATAATTTCGCCTTTTTTTTCTTTCTCAGAGTGTCTTTGTGCATACAGGTCATCTTGTTTGGCGTTTGGTAGGCTGGTCTTAGATTCTCTGCCACAATAACAATATTGAAATACCGGTATCATCATCTTGTATTTCCATGTACTCATGTTGGGCCATAATGAAGTAACTATAAGATGTGAGTTAGCTCTATATATCAGGGTCCAAGTAGAAATAGCTGATGGTTAATGGGCCTAAAACCTTCAATGGTAACGTTGTAGCTGTAGCCTGTACCAACCATTGCCCAGTGCGACTCCCTAGCACCTGTCCTTCATTTTCCGCTCTAAACTGCACTATGCTTCAGTCACCGTAACTTCACCGACCACAGGAGACGAGATTGGAGAATGCTCTGCTTTGGCCTTCAACACTGGCTGCTCCGCCCTTATCACCATCCCCTAGTTTTGTGGTATTCTCACTTGCCACCGTTGATGGGTCTGGGACGCCCTTCTTTGCCGCTCGATCCACAACGGCCGCCCCCGCCGTTGGACCTCCTCCCTTGCACTGGCCTTCACCGTTCCTGCCATTAAGCTACCAAGTACCGGGCCTTCCTTTGCACTAGCCTCTACCACTGGAAGTTCTGTCTATCACTGTTAGCCTTCCCTCTACCGTTCTAGCCTATTCGGCTGGGATTGTTCGCAACCCCACCAATTGTTCACATCAAGACATATGTTGCTTGATAAGATCTCTGTGGGGGATCTAGCCTATGGTCTAGAGGGCGGGGCGTGTGAATAGACCATACACAAAAAATCCCTCCGTCCCAAAATAAGTGTCGCTGATTGAGTACAAAGTTAGTACAACTTTGTACTAAATCAGCGACACTTATTTTTGGACGGAGGGAGTATGTAATTTTAGGGTTTGACAGTTTTGAGCACAAAGAGACTAGCTAGTACTTAAGCAATCAAACATCAATCAAGCAAGTGAGTAGAGTAGTGGAAATATAACAACTTGCATGAAAGTAAGGGAGTAGGGTAGAGACTGCAAAAATTTGTTGACACAAGGATGTTTCCTGTGGTTCAAATAGTTGGCGCTATCTTACATCCACGTTGATTTAGGCTTTATAAACCAAATGGTTTTAGGATTTAAGAATTCCGGTTGTGACGCCAACAAGCGGCCCACAAAGCTCAATCAACCTATTCTGTCATGGCTTGCACTTAGAAGCCTCAGTAGGGGTAGATCCTCACCAAGTGGGCGATCTCTAGGCCCGTACAAACTCTTGTGATTGATAGGATCACAAGTGACTCCTAACCGTCTAGGATGGGCTCATCATCCAAGAGTAATAAGCATAGCAAAGTCACTTGATAAGACTTGAAAGATCTTCAATCAAAGCTTCTCTCAAGAATTCGTAGGATCACTCTCTCATAAGAATATGATTGCGGTGAAAGAGTTGAACTTGAAGTGTAGGGATTCAGGAAAGGGAAGTTCTTGTCTGTCTAAGAATCAAGAAGTGAACATGGAATCACCCAACAATTCATTCTTCTTTTCTTTTCCAGGATCTCTCTTTCTAGGTGGTAGGTGGATGGAGTAAAGGGAAGTTCTTGGCTGTCTAAGAATCAAGAAGTGAACACGGAATCACGCATCAGTTCTTTCTTTTTTTCTTGCCTTGCATCTCTCTTTCTCTAGGTGGTAGATGGATGGACTGAAGTGAAATGAACCAATAGAGAAGCAAACCGAGACGGCTCGGAAGTGCCGATGAAAATTTTATGCTCGGAAATGCCGATGCAAATAGAGGGTGTGCCAAATGGGAATTTTACTCGGCAGTTCGTGAACAAAGGAAACCGCAGTTCTGAACTGTTTGAACTGGTTTTGTTCTCTGAGTATGAATAACCCCAAGTAGCTTGATAGTACCAGAAGAAAATCTTCAGAAGTACCAGGGCTTAGAGAAACCCATAGTACAAAGGAATGTCTAGGGAGTGGATTTTGGATAGGCTTAGGATCTGCTCCTGGAGTTTAAACCAAAGTACTTGCTTGTGCCCCTCTTCATAGTATGGTTGTCCTATACTCAATGTGAATCTTGGATTCACTAAAAGCCTAGAAAATACATACTAAGAGCTTGACGAGGACAACAACTGCTAAAGAGAATCCATTAAACTCATAATTCATTAGATCCTTGTTATCGATGCCAACTAGGTATCATAAGTAATTGTTCCGTCCATTGATAACCAAGGTCATTCTTTGCTAAAGAGAAATGATCATTATGAGTCAGACTCGATAAGAATTGGATCCCTAGAAAGGATTTTGTGTGGGTGGGTGGGGTGGGGTGGGGTGGGGGTGGGGGGGTTGTCACCAATGATCTTCCACTTGTAGCCAAACCTGATACACAATAAGATCACATGTTATACCTGAAATGAGCTCATAAAACATTAGTCCTCTCAATGATTCTGTCATAAATTATCAAAACCAACTAGGGTATAATGGAGATGCACTTTCAGTCTCCTTCCACATACTCGTGTGGTAGGCCACCTATGATCTCGTCATGGACGACTACCATCATACACTGATGTCAGCGTGATCAAGTAGTTCTGCACACCACTGCTACCATATTCGTTTCTTAGTCAGGCCATGACCACCTGCAAGTCAGCCATCATTCTTTCTTGGACTACATGTTGATCGGTGTTTAGTGTTTACCTTCACTACCGTAACATCTCATGGTAGGCCACCTATGATCTCGTCATGGACATGGACAACTACCATCATACACTAATGAACACTAATGACAGCGTGATCAAGTAGTTTCCGCACACCACTGCTACCATCATTCGTTTCTTCGTCAGGCCATGACCACCTGCAAGTCAGCCATCATTCTTTCTAGGACTACATGTTGATGGGTGTTTAGTGTCTACCTTCATTACCCCAACATCAGCACTCACTTCATGTGGAGAGTCATCCTGGAATGGACATCTAGGTATACCTAGTGACTATCAAGTTCATCGTTATATGTGACTCGTTCAAGTTTTGACACCTGTGATGGGCTGACTTTGACAGACAGCGATTGAAGATCTACGACAGTCCTTCTCAGTCGCTCATCAGCATTGGTATTTGGTTCTAATGGGCATGCATTCTTAGATGCCAGTCGATGGCACAATGACATGCCATCTGGTAAAGCGGGCTGGAGTGTTATGACTCAATAGTGTCAGCCAGCCAATCCAGGTGGCGCTGTCTAGACAGATATGGGCAACTAGGAACCAAATAATGTTAGTTGATAGTATAATTGTGTTAGGGAGAGAACTGTCATATCAGGCAAAGATACTAGTCCAATTTGAATAAATAGAGACCCGGTTTGTTAGGAAGGAGATATGTTTCTTAGTGGCCAAGTCTGTTACCTATAGACTAGCCTGTGACCTAAGTTTTGTAAGCTTTGGAGCCACTAGTCCTAACAGAGATGAGCCCTGTTGCTGGTTGTTGAGGGTGAGTGCCCTATCCCCACTGCTCGGACCCTTTGCCAAGTTATCCCATCGTGCTCCTTGTCTACATGGTCACTGTGCGACGAATAACCTGTTTGGGCTAATTAATCTTCTGACTCAGCATTAACTGCCCAAGTAGATGGCCACAGTTATCAACAAACCAGGTTGGTATTGTGCCAAGGGGTTAACTTTTAGTTGTTCATTTCACTCTCAGGGTAGTTCAGGGGCTACTGTGGGCATTTTCAGTTGTAAAAGTGGATAGGATGTAAGGGGATGTCCTGGAATAGCCCTTTCACTTAAAATTTGGTTCTACAGAGAACGGGTTTCAGTGCTCAGGACTATCTGAACCCGGAATCCTGGGCATTGGTTCAGATCTAGGGATTCGTGAAAGTCAGTCGACTGGACAGCTGCCTGTGCGAGATAATGGGGCAGGTTGAGGAAATACAGGGTGGAGCAGTCTCGTACGTTGACGTTCGGTGGGCCAGCGCCGTGAGTTTTCGTACTCGATGGGGAGATCCAGTCAAGGTGGCAATCCGATCTGTGGCTCACATTGCAGGCGCATAGCTGTCCCTGGAATAGGGGTGTTAGTAACTTTGGGCTGCAACAGGACCGTGGCTCAGAAAATGATACTCACGATTACATCGTTGACAAGCTTTTTTTCTTTCGAATACATAGTTGACAAGCTGACCGTGCCATTACAAGGGTAAGTTCTAAAAAGAAATTTTACAAGAGTAAGTGATTACAGGGGCGAACACGAGCAGGCAAACTAATCTGACCAATCTGCTAGAACCTCCTTATAGGTCCATTAGTGCACACATAAGTTTCATGGGGTGACTCAACTACGAGCTATTAACCCCTAAGGAATAGCGCACGCTATGAGCAAGCTGCCAGTACTTGGGAGGAGCAAACCAGTGCGCAGTCGCCGTGCGCGTCGGCAACCTTGGGTGTCACCGGCCGGCTGCTGGATGCACCATGCGTGCGCTGCTGGTGTGCGTTAGGACATAGGAGTATTCGCCGTTGCATTGCGCGGGGTGGGCTGGACGGCGGCTGGTCCGTGGTCCTGACGCACAGCCACTGGGACTGGGCGCGGGCGCCAGGGCTGCAGGAGCAAGGGCAGCCACCGGCAGCTGTCCAAGCTGGCGGGCGTACTTGTCCTGGAATTCAAATAAGGGGCACGAGCCATCCTAGAAACAAAAATACCAAGCAAAAGACAATGGGTGCGTGAGTTCCCAACCATCAAATGGGCACTACAGCTTGTGCATTTACAGGGTGCGAAGACTTACATTGTAATCCACACAGTTGTAGAATCTGGATCAAGGATTCTGTCCTTTGTGGGCAATGGATGTCACCAAACATTTGCTGCAGAAGAGGCAAGGGACGAGGGGGAGAAGCTCCTGCTGCTGGGCGGAGGAGGATGAAGCACCGGAGACGGACATGGCTGGCGCTTTGGTGGCAGCGGCCAGATTGTTTTCGACAGTGAAAAAAGGTGGGAGTGAAAGTGGCAGAGGGGTTCACGGGTTTCTTATCCAGTGACGGGGTAGGTGGCTGTTATTAGCTGGGGCCGTCACAGACGCGGAATAGGCCGTCCACGGAACTGCTGTACCTAGACGTTCGAGACGTTGGGGACGGCAGTTAATGCGTGGGGTCCGGTTGAAATGCGCTGAAGATACAACTGACGCGTACAGGGAGAAATACAAACAGTGCAGAGATCCCGAGGAGGAGGGGCGATTTGGATATCAGGTCCATCTGAGCTTGGGCTCAGAACGAATTTTCGGGTTCTAGATTCCTTTTGCTTTTCGACAAAAGCATGACTTCAGGAAAATGTGAATATATGTTATTTATGTGAAGAAATGATTTGGCGTGTTGCATTGCATAGCCTGATATATTAAAATTGCAACATGTTGCTTAATTTATCAGTCGACTTAGAAAAGGCATACCACATTCCTGTCAGTAATGCCTCTTAAATCGTGCTAACCATTGTTTAGAGTTAGGCGAGCAGTTTCAATCAGTAACACTTGTGAAAGGTTTTTTCCACTTAACTTCCGTATCCAAAGGTACTGATACACTCTGTTCCATTGCCGCAAAATCAGGTTATTGCCTTACCATGTTGTTGCTGACTACGAGGCTGAAGAAGATGACAGAATCCTTGACAGCGATGCAACTGGCCAGATTCCCTCTCGTCTTCAGCAATGGGATCATAACATTCTGGTAAAAATTGCTGAGTTCACAACAACTTTTGAGAAGCAAGTGTTGGCATACAACATAATGACCAAGAAAAGGGCCATTGGTGAGTTTCGATCGGAGGAGCGACTCATGCTAGAGCAAGCTTTGTTACAGGAGGAGAAGCAGGCTTCGATGGAACTAAGAGCAGAGATAGAATCTAGGGAGAAAGCAGACCGCGAGGCTGCTGAAGCTAAGATGCGTATAGCCATGGCAGAGCATGCTCGAGTGGAAGCCCAAGCACACCCTGAGGTAATTGGTCATGGCCCTTTGAGGGCCAATGCTGCTGCTTCCCAAGGCGATGATGGTCCTAGTCATGACATGGCACAAGAACAGGTTGAAGATGGATGGGAAAACACTCAAAGGGATGATGATGATCCATCCGAGGATTTCCTCAATGATGAGAATGAGCCAGAGAATGGAAACTCTGATATGCAAGAGGAGTGGCGGCGATCGGGGGAATTTGATCTAAACTCTAGGTAAAGACTGCAAGAGGTACGGCGTCGATGGTGGCAATCTGATCTGAACTCAAGACAGGTGCACTCTACTTGAGATAAGGCTTGAGGATGCATCGGCTGGTGCCTGGTAACTTGTCTAGTTCTCTGATTATATATGTTTTGAAGATAACTTGTCCTGTCATTGTGGCTGTAAACACGCAATTTAAAACTACTATTTAGCTACTCATGTGTTCAAACAGTGTTGAGTGGCTTCTGTATGTTGTAAAGCAAACTTCTAAATGGGCTTCCGCGCAAGAGAATCACGCAGTGTGGATGACACAAATAGGTTTTCTGACGTATGCTATTTTTACTAGATAATGCCCTGCGCTTTGTTGCGGAATTTTTTAGCAATGAACTTATCAAAATTAAAGTTAGAATTTACTCCCTTCATTCCTAAATATAAGTCTTTTTAGAGATTTCAATATGGACTACATACGGATGAATATAGACGTATTTTAGTGTAGGTTCATTCATTTTGCTTCGTATGTAGTCCATATTAGAATCTCTAAAAAGACTTATATTTAGGAACAGAGGGAGTATGAGAATAGTATCACACCACATTTCACCTAGAGGTAAATGAAGGGTGGCTCCATGTTATATTGTCTTGTGACATTCAAGTTCAATTATTAATTATTTATTGCTGAAAATAAAAAATAAAAAATAATGATGTGGAGGGTTTGCATGTGATAGAAAGTGGAAAGTTGAATGGTTGCATGAGCGCTTGATGATGTGGAGGGTGTGCATGTGGTGAAAAGTGGAAATTTGATTGATTGCATGTGCTTGATGATGTGAATACCTTGCATGTGCATTTAAATAGGAGGTGATATGTGTGGGACATATGTGATAAGGTGGATAGGTTGCAGTAAGATAAATAAGATAGTGGGGATGAACTTTTTAGGTATATATAGGATATAGGATTTGAGTTATACCGCATCTTCAATTTTTAAATAGCTATGACTCACAACCTATTTTTTTTAGACATGCAACCATGTCACATAAGCAGGTCATAGTCATAAATTACATTATTTTTGCATTACTCTATGCATGAAGCGTACCGCATCATCAATTCATACATGTTAGTTATAAGTTATCCACATCATCAATTCATACATATTAGTCATAAGTTATTTTTTGCATTAGATTTTGTATCGACAATATATGTTGGGTGATTGTAGTGTACTTATGTAGTTCATCCTTCACACATTCAAAATTTTCCTTTTTACACTCTTTTTATTTTATTTTTATTTTTAAGCTTACATTTGCTTCCCATTAGTTTTAGATTTTGTAGCAGCTTTTATGCATTTCTTTTGGAAAGGTTCCTGCAGTAGCGCGTGAGTCCTCATCTAGTTATATATACATTGCCTACCTCTCCTCCTGAGCTATGCAATTAAATTGTTAGCACTCGTATTCAAATTTATATATGGACTTCACTTGCGACTGTTATGCATAGATGCAAACACTTCATCCTCTTGTTTTCATGTGGACATGTATGCATACGCTAGAAAATAAATGCTTATCTCATTATAAATTCTTCTCTATTTTAAAAATTTAAAATGATTTGTAGCTTAAGCTGTTAGCCGGATTCAAAATTTGTTTTCATCATTTTATTTGTCGCGACGAGATTCGTACTTGAGCCATGATGATTGAGTCTCAAGCTAAACAAAAGGCAAGGGTCCTTCGAATAAGCTTCACATTGATAGCAGTACACTCACTACGTACGTTGTCCAACCCACCTCGTAAGACTTCTTTCCTTGGATTCTGAGTAAAAAAGAAGCAAGCCAAGGGAAAAGAATAGTTGCTGGAGACCTTCGAAACTAAATCCCATGTTGGTGCGTTTCGATGATCTTTTTTTGGGTCAAAAGTTACCATGCCTGGAGAAAGGGGGCTCAACAGGAAGAGGACGCAACCAAAAGTACTTATGGAAAGACTAGGCAATCCACATATACACTTTAACACACGCTCTCACGTGTGACGGTGGAAGTCAACACGTGAATAGACTCAGAGGTATGACTCAAGAGTCCTATACATGAACACAAAGTGGGGAACAACAATTTTTCGATAAATTACGAAAGCCAGGACTTGAACTCAAGACCCTGGACGCTGATACCATGTTAAGCTTCATGCATTAGCCAAGACAACCAAAACTCCGAACTTATGAAAAGGGCTAGGCAATCCACATATACACTTCAACATACGATACGTAAGTTACCATGTTGTTTACACAAAAATTATTAAGGCATAAAAATGGTTTCTCAACCTTCTCCCCACATGCACATGCATGCATACCCTAGAGGACAAAACATGATGTTATCATATATTCTTTCCATTTCAAAAATTCAAAATGTTTCGTATGTTAAATCATCGACCCGATTCAAACCATCAAATCCGTCACAATGAGACCTTCGAAACTAGATCCCGTGTTGGTATGTTTTGACATTTTTTCTTTTGGGTCAAAACTTACCAGGCTTAGGGTAAGTAATTTACCACACCTGATATACATAACTTACCATACTGTTTACAGAGAAGTTAGCTAGACATAAAATGGTTTCTCAACATTCTCCTCACATGCACATGCATGCATGCACTAGAGAACAAAAGAATGCCATCGTAAAGTTTTCCTATTTCAAAAATTTAAAATGTTTTATAGTTCAAATCATCATCCCGATTCAAAATTCATTTCATCATTAAGTAGCAACGAGACCTTCAAAACTAAAACCCATGTTGGTATGCTTTGATGACTTTTTTTCCGGGTCAAAAGTTACCATGCCTGGGGTATGTAAGTTATCACACATGCTATACGTAATTTACCATACTATTTACACAGAAGGCATGAAAAACTGAACTTTTTTGCAATGTTTTGATGGGGTTTTTAGGTCAAAAGTTACAACGCAATACTACAAGAGTCACTCATAATGGTAATGTGTTATTACCTGCGAACAATATGTAGATTTTTGGATTACTCGTGGATAGTTATTGAATCAAAACTAGATCTTCGCCGCAAACACCAATGTAACTACATTACTATGGTGGCGAAGGCGACCTAACATACTGAATAACATGTAGCATGAGCAGCCTGATAACTATACTTGTCTTATGCTAGTAACTATTGCATGGACAACCTGATAATTTTTTTTGACAAAGGGTGAATTTTATTGGCACAAAAAAGCATTAAGAGGATACAAAACCAAAGAGCACACATCCGGCCTCTGCATAGCTAGGATGCACACAACCAACACCAACACATGCACACAAAAAACACGCTTGCAAATAGCAAAGTCATATAAGACCAAAGCTATGCGTAGGCGAGAAAAATAGAAAAGGCCAAAGCGATCAGATTCACGATCGGCAAACTACAACAATGACCATATCCACACCAATCATCTCATGACACCATACACAGATGACGAGGTTCTTCAACAGCAATGCCTTAAAAAAGGGAGCGACACTCAAGCGTCGCCATCACCGGATACAACCACCAAGGCCAGAATCTAGGTTTTCACCCTAAAGAATCAATCTGAGCATATCCGAGCAATGCCTTCAACAAGGTAATGATGTAAAAAACATCGCCCTTGCTAGGGATAACCAGTTCGGGTTAGACCTAGGTTTTCACCTCGGAGCTCGCGACCGGGTGCTCGAGTGGCACCACCATCGAAGTCATTGAACTGTTGTTGCCACCACTTTTCCGTGATCCCATAAGCTACATGCGATGCGACCGCCGCCGCTGCACAACCATCCCTTTGTGTCAAGTCGTCCTATAATATGCATCTCACCACCAAAGTCAACCACTGGATCTTGAGAGATGAACACTCTCGAAGATCTTGTGGTGACCACCATCATCGTGGAGCCGTAGGAGGTCACTGCAACACAATGTGTGGACACCCCAACTCGAGAGGCCAGATCTTGATCACCACAACCAAGTTGTGGACCGTAGCGCTGCCGACCGGTCATCCTGCTCGCATAAGTCCATCACCTCGTCACCACGGTCCACCTCCCAGCTAAGAGCCCGATGCCCTCATGGCCCGACATGTCGACCACCAGACAGGGGACACCGGCCCGATTCCTGGCGCTACAGCCAAGCAACTGAGCACCCACCATCACGTCGGATAGCTGTCGTCCCCATGAGCATGACAAGCCGCCGATATGACTGCCAGATTCGGGTATCGAGCCTGAAGCCCTCATGTGCCAGACCGCCCTTGAACCGTCGTGCTGGACCTCCCCGTCACTTCGCCGAGGAAGGTCACCACCAGATCTGCCGCCCTGCTTCCGATGCCATCCGGTGAGTATGCCACATGATAATTACGTAATTGCTATGTTGGTAACTGTAGCATGGGCAACATGGTAACTTTAACATGAGCAACTTGATAACTATGACATGTGCAACCTAGTAACTATAGCATGAGCACCTGGTAACTGTAACATGCACCAAAGATCTAGATTTGAATTGATGCTACCATTCAAAGTGGTATGCCGAACTAACTGAGAAGTAACCATTCTTATTTCCATGTCATGCAGTGAAATCCTCGAATGCATTATGTGTAACACCCAAGATGCGGTCCTAGTCCCAACAAAGACTTTGCAATCTTTGTGGGCGCTAGAAGTGCATATTGGTCTCAACAACATATGACTTCATAACATACATGCAGGGTCATACGTCGGTGAACATGATGGATATCACAACAAATACAACTAAAAGAGACGAAGAGATAAATATGAGTGACAATAGGGCAAACATATGCCAATACATAAATATTTCACCAATCAGAGGTCAACATGACCCAACATCACCACTCATGGCAGCAGAAGAAACACAGGTCCAAGTACGGACAAGAAGCAAGGTTGCCTAAGAGGCGAGAGAAATAAGCAAAATGTCCACCCTCTAGTGTCCCAGACTGCCAACTTGAATCCCAACTCTAGTGATCGTCGTGATCGTAACCGAGAGTCACATAGTATCTGCCGATATCTCCATCATAGTGAACCTGGTAGTTGAGGACATCATATGAACCTGCACATGTCTCATCGCACCTGCATCTGGAGTTGTTGTGGTATCTGTGAGCCTTTTGGACTCAGCAAGTACATTACCAAGGGTGCTAAGACTAACAACACTTTTGGGTAAGATATGGTTAAGTGGTGAGGTTGCATCAAGCACCTAAGCAATGTAAACCAACTATTCCTACATATACTAGAATAAGATGAGATCAACCTACGCAAAAAGGGGTCGCAACTAGTTGATCAAGAAGTGCTTGAACACCTGCCTACGAGTCATTCATAACCCCTGTCGGAAGAAGGGCTCCGGGGACCCTGGTTCGAACTCTGGGGGCTGGCTCGCTACCTAACGACTCGACGGTGACCACGGCGAGGCTACGGCGAGCGGAGCACGGCGGGAGCGCACACACACGGGGCACGGAAGGAACACAAGAGTTACCCAGGTTCGGGCCACCAAGCGGTGTAAAACCCTACTCCTGCTTGTGTTTGAGATCATTGTGGACGAGAGTGCTCTTGCGTACAAGGTAGAAGAAGATGGAATCGATCTCCCTCTACGGTGGCAGCACTGCCCCTTTTATAGCTGCCTTGGTCCTCTTCCCCCGAAAATATTGGTGGGAAAGGGTTGCCACACAACGGCAATTCAAAGGGGGACAACTGCTCAGTCTTATCCTGACAAAAGGTGGTCTTCGTCTGCAAAGAAGCCGTCCATGACACACTGGTGGGCTCAGCGATGACATCTGCCCTGGCGCGCTTCGTCGTCTTGGTCTCCTTGCACCAAACAGGCAAGCTTTGGGACTTGCTTTGTGGGAGGGCAGCTGGCGCTGCCCCTTTATCACCAAAGAGGAAATCCTCCCTGGCTGCACCTGCTGGTACGGCTCCTGTCGCTGTCGTCGTCCTGCGCGGGCGCGTCACCCACGTGGTGGGCACGTGACCGCGCAACCAGCGCCAAGCGGCTCCTCGCGCGGGTGGCCTCGGGAGGCCGCCTCACGAGGTTGCCTGCCGCGGCTGGCGGTCTTCGGTGGGTCCGCCCCTTGAGGGGGGATCTTCGTGAGGCCAGCGCCTCGAGAGGTGTCTTGCTTCGCGACGGTCACGGCTGGGCCGCCCCTTGGGCCTTGCTAGGCGTTGCTTCCTGGGCCGCAGGCAGACGACCCATGGTACCCTGGTTTCCACTGGGCCAACAGTAGCCCCCGGGCCCGTGACGCGCACGTTTCCGCCCGCTGGGAACGAAATGGCGCGGGGCCTACGTAGACTGCCGGGCCCAGGCAGGGACGCGTGGCGCACGATGGGACGTGGGATGCCCCCATTTCCCCCACGACGCCTGGGTAACCGCCCGCTCGGCCATAAAGCTGACCCGTGTGGGGCGTGGCACCATCATTGCTTTCCTCTGCTCCCTCGCCTCCCTTGCGCACTGCTCCTTGCATCCTCCTCCTCCTCTTGCTTCCAAAGCTTCCTCGCGCATCCATGGCGCCCGCCGGCAAGAAGGGCAAGGCGGCGGCTACGGCCCCGGCGGCGACGGCCTTGGAGCCGGCCCTGTTGCGATCCACCATCGTCAACGAGGAGGGACTGGATAAGGTATGCCCGATGACCGCTTGTGACCACAATGAGTGGAAGGCCACGCGGGTCTGGCCAGGCTCGCGCCCGGCGCGCGATCTGGAAGCCACCACCTTCCCCTTCTACATCCACACCATCTTCGTCGGCCTGGTGGCGCCCTTCTCCGACTTCTACTGCGCCATCCTTGCGCATTATCAGATCCACGCTCTCCACCTGCAGCCCAACTCCGTCCTCCTCCTCGACATCTTCGCCTACCTTTGCGAGGGGTTCCTGGGCGTGATGCCCTTGGTGGCCCTCTTCCGCCACTTCTACAGCCTGCGGCTGTCCGCTGCGAACCAGCGCTCGGAGTGCGCCTCGTTCCGCATCGTCGAAGGGACGGCGGACGACATCATCCCCATGAAGATCACGAAGAAGGTGGAGGGCTTCAGGACGCGCTGGATCTATATGGACGCACGCCTGTTCATCCCCCCGCTGATGCTGCCGACAGCCCCCGCCATGAAGAGCTCCGGATGGGAGCACGCCAAGCTCAACGACGAGGGGTTGGCGCCCCTCTGGGAGAGGATGAAGGAGCTGAAGGCCGCGGGGCTCACGGGGGCGATGGTCGCCAAGGAGTTCTTGCGCCGGCGCATCGCTCCTCTCCAGAAGCGCTCTCGCCCGGTGTAGTCCATCATCGGCCCCGAGGACCCGATGAGGCTGAGCGCCAACAACCTCACAGGGCCGGTGGTGGATGAGGTCATGCAGCTCCTGCTTGGCGACGACGGGGTGTACCCGCCCAAGGAGGCGCTCCCGGTGTACCGCTACAGCAATAGGGCCGAGCTGGTCGAGGAGATGCCGCGGTTCGACCGGTGGGGGCTAATCCCTGTGGGCCACGAGGGGCCTCGTGACAACCCACTGGTGGTGGTGCCCGACTCAGGAGGCCGCGACGACGCCGAGGTCTCGGCAAGCGCCTAGGAGGAGAGCGATGGCGGGGCGGCCCCGCGAACCCGCCGTCAGCTGTTGGCCGAGCCCAGCGACGACGACGATGACCAATTCGTGGTCATGCCCTCCCGGCCCAAGCGCACGGGAGGTGAAGGAAGCACCAGCGCGGAGGCCGAGGAGCCTCGGGCGAAGGAGACCGGCACCGGCGGCATGGCCGCCGAGCCCCTCACGGAGAAGACCGGCGCCGACCCGGTGGAGGAGGACCCCAGCAGACTCCGCGCCGAGCCTTCCGGAGGGAGCACGAGCGAGCCTCGTGGGAGCGGCAGCGGCAGCCGCCCGCCACCGCAGCCGAGGAAGAGGAGATGGGTTCCCAACGACGAGTGAGTCTTCTTGCCTTGCTCTTTTTCTTTTTTACTTTGAGCCTCGTCCCCTGCCTCGAGTCTTGTTTTCTGTCTCCTGAGGTCCGGGCTGAGCCCTTGCGTCACGCGGGGAGCGCACGAAGAAGAAGAGAGCCCCCAGCTCGAGGGGGGCCTCGGCATCCACTGCAGGCACCGAGGAGCAGAAGGAAGCCACTCACCGCCCCGAGACTGAAACGGGGCGCGTGGAGGTGGAGAAGGAGCACGCGGCTCCTCCCGAGCCGCGCACGGACTTGCCTCCGCTGGCTGGGGAGGACGGGCCTCGGGAGGAGGCCTCCGAAGGAGGGGTCGCGCCGCCAGAAGCGCCTGGCGTGGGAGGCGACGCGGCGACGGAGGAGGCTAAAGAGCCCACTCCTCCGCCAAGCTCCACCCCCGCCAAGGAGAACGAGGCTGCAGAAGGAGCCACGGCGAGCCCCCGGCGGTCGCCAGCGTGCGAGGCTCCCGGCGCCGGCGCGGCGAGCCCACGGAGCGCGCCGGCGCCGTAGACCGAGGAGGAGGAGGCCACGGCTAGTCTGTCACTCTTGACGCGGCTCCCACGGGGAGCGCGGACACGGAGGACCGGAGGGGGTCTGGCGCCGGGCCCTCCCAGACCATGACAATGGAGGGTGGCACCGAGCCGCGCACCAGGTGGGCCCTACAGCTCGTGAGCAGCAGCGCCGTGCTCAAGCGCGGAGCCCTACAGGGCGCCAGAGGCAGTGCTTGACGTCCTCAAGGTGGACCTCCAGGCGGAGGAGGCATGCCTCGCCAACGAGCGCCTGTGCCTCGCGGAGGGGTGGCGACAGCTCGACGTCGCCCTCAAGCTAGGCCATAGGCAGGAGGCCGCCGCGCGAGAGCGGCGCGAGAAGGCTGCACAAGACGCCAAGGAGATCTTCGAGAGCGCTGTTAGGGAGGCCGACAGGCGCGGCGAGGAGGCGGAGGCCCACGCGAAGGTGCTCCGGGAGCAGCCCGCCGCCCGGGTGCAGGGGCTCCAGGTGCGGGAGGACGCCATCGCGGCTCACGAGGAGCAGCTCGCCTACCGTGAGGGCGAGCTTGCCAAGCACGAGGAAGCCCTTGCGGCCCGCGAGGCAGATGCCCAGATTCGTGAGCGGGAGCTCACGAGGACGGCGACTGAGCAGGACGTGGAGCGAGAGCGCCTGACGATGCTGGACCGCCGGGTGGCGGCCGCCCAGGCCTCCTACGACGAGCGCCTCGCCAAGGGCAACACCCAGTTGGCCGAGAAGGAGAAGAAGATCCAGGTGGACTCCGATGCCAAGTCCAAGACCGAAGCACTTGCCAAGGACTACAACAAGAAGCTGAAGCTCCAAGAGGATCGCTTCTCCAAGAAGCGGGGTGAGCTCAATGAGGAGATCTCCAAACTCAAGAGGCAGGTGAAGGAGGTGGGGGCCGCCCGGCAGCAGGCGCTGAAGGCCAAGGCAGATGCCGAGGAGGAGCTGGCATCCCTGCAGGCACAGGTCGGCGGCATCTCCGAGGTTGTCGAGAAAGCCAAGGACGAGGCGTCTCGGGCGCGGGGGCGGCAACATGAGCGCGCGAAGGTGTACCGCGCCCTTGCGCAGCGGGCCCGCGCCGCCCTCTCCAGCTTCGCTGTCGAGCGGCTTGAGGACCCCCTCGAGGACGACGACGCCGGCTACCTCAACTTCTTCACCAATCTCGTGGGGAGGCTGGAGGACGGAGCCGCGAGGATGAAGGGCATCATCAAGGATGAGTGCCACGACCTCCTGAGCCAGGCGGCGACGCGGGTTTTCTCCGACCTCTTCCGCGCCGACGCCTCCGTTGACTTCGACAGGGTGATGAGCCCTATCCCTTCGGAGCTTCGCGACGCGAGAAGGAGGTGCGGGAGCACGTGGAGGCCCTGGCCCAGAAGTTCTCCCACGGCAGCGAGAGCTCCGGCGAGGCTGGCGACGGCGACGGTGATGGCGACGGCGACGATGACGGTGGCGACAGCGCCTCATCCTCTTAGGCCCTTTTCTTTTTCTTTTGTCCTGTATCAGAGTGGATGTAGCCTCGTGGGGGCGTGAAGACATGGCTTTTGTGATTAAGTTAAGTACTTAACATTTTGCTGCAACTTATGCTCCTCGTGAGGCATCTTCGTGAGGCCTGTTTTTCCCTTTTTTCTTGCCTTCGTGCTCTACGTCGTTAGGACCCAGCCCCCGAGCGTGCTACGACCGTCGCTGGTATGTTAGGACGCGTGCCTATACAAGGCCAGAGGGTGTAGGGCTCCGCGAGGTGTTAGGGGCTCCTGAGGCGCGATGCTCAAGAAGTCCCCCTTTGACGTGCAAGCAGCTCGCGTAAAGGGAAAACACCAGCACCCAGCGAGGCTGCAAGGGAGAGAGAGCTCGAGGAGCGCTAAGGAAAGGTCGCGAGGCATTTAGACTTAGCTTTTTCGCGAGGTGCCGAGGCTTGCGGGGTGCACCTCGCGAGGCGCTCGCTCGTGAGGCCTCCCACTGGCACTTGGTGGAGATGGGTGCCGCAGGCCACCTCGCGAGGCTTCCTGCGGGCTTCTTGATGAGGTGATGCGCCATGGTTCGCCTCGCGAGGCCTTCCACGCGTCCTGTTTCTGTGACAACCACATTTCGACAAGTTTTGCAAGTAGTGTAGCGGCGCGCACTCGCTAGTTCGCTCGTGGGTGTCACGCGAGGAGACGAAGTACCATGGACCTTGGTGAGGTGACGTGCATGGGAGCAGGCCCGCGAGCCAGAGCTCAGTCACTTTGGTTTTAGCGGTGCTGCTGGGACTGACCCGAGCGCAAACACCGTGTCCAGCCCCCGCTCACGTGATACACAGGAGGGAGATCGCGAGCGCGCACAACCTCCTGAGGTAAACTACTTACCAAGCACACATAATACTTAGGAAATAAAACTTTAGTGCTGCATAAAATAGGTTCCATTACACAACCAAAAAGATGAGGCTGCCGTGATGGACATGGGTCAGCTTGAGGATGTAGTGGCCAGGCGGCACCCTCAATTCGATCAGTCCGCCATGTCTGAGCATGGGGCTTCCACTGGGTTGTGGGCGGGAGCTCTCGCGGCCTCGGCAAGCACCGCAAAGAGAGGCTCCGAAGCGTGTACAACTCCACTTCGTTCGTGCCTGTGAGGTCACGGGTAGAACTTGCGGAGGTGTTGGATGTTCCATGTGTTTGGTACCGGAACACCCTCCTCCGTCTCCAGCCGTGCTGCGCCAGGCCGGGAAACATGCACGACCCTGAACGGGCCTTCCCACATGGGCAAGAGCTTGGGGAGTCCATCCCTGGAGAGGATCCTTCACAGGACAAGATCGCCAGCTTCAAGGGTGCGGGGGCGTATGTTGCGGCTGTGGTAGCGACGCAATGCCTGCTGATACCGGGCGGTGCGGATGGCGGCCCGACGACGTGCCTCCTCGAGGAGGAGCAAATCAGCCTCCCGCGGGCCATCCTGGCGAGCCTCGTCGAAGGCAAGGACTCGTGGGGACCCGTGCTTGAGCTCAGTAGGAAGGACCGCTTCTGCCCCGTAGACGAGGAAGAAGGGTGTTTTGCTGGTAGGCTTGGTCGCTGTTGTGCGGATCGACCATAGCACGGACTGGAGCTCGTCAAGCCAGCCTTTGCCACAGGCTGTGAGCTTTTTCTTGAAGCTTTGTGTCTTGAGGCCCTTGAGGACCTCGGCGTTAGCACGCTCGGCCTGGCCGTTGCTTCGCGGGTGCGACACGGAGGCGTAGCAGATTTGCGTGCCAAGGTTGGCGCAGTATGACTTGAAGAGGCCGCTGGTGAATTGTGAGCCGTTGTCAGTGATGATGCGGTTGGGGATGCCGAAGCGGCACACGAGGCTCACTTGACGGCTGATCCTGCCGGGATGGAGCGGACGGGCTCCACTTCCGCCCACTTGGTGAACTTGTCGATGGCGACGTAGAGGTAGCGGTAGCCGCCGGCTGCACGTGGAAAAGGGCACAGAATGTCCAGCCCCCAGACCGCGAAGGGCCATGAGAGGGGGATGGTCTGGAGCCCTTGCGCTGGCTGGTGGATTTGCTTGGCGTGGAACTGGCAGGCTTCACAAGATTGGACGAGCTCAGTGGCGTCTTGAAGCGCGGTAGGCCAGTAGAAATCGCTGAGGAACACCTTGCCGGCGAGAGTGCGCGATGGAGTGGTGGCCGCAGTCTCCACCATGTATATCGGCAAGCAGTTCGCGTCCTTGCTCCTCGGAGATGCACCGCAATGCTACGCCATTGGGGTGCCTACGGTAGAGATCGCCATCCCTCAGGCAGTAAGCTGTGGCCTGGCGGGCCACGCGCTCGGCCTCTGAGTCCTTCTCCGGGAGGGTGCCGTCCTCCAGATAGGCCTTGAACTTGTTGGCCCAGCTATCAACTTGTGGCTCCAGCGCCAGCAGTAGGCGAGCGCCTGAGGGCGGGCCACAGTCTGGCGCACCTGTGGGTGGTGCGGGCGGGAGTTCTTCATGAGGCTCCATGGCGCTTGCGGCGGGTAGTGCAGCTGATGGCCTTAGGGGCCTTTCCTCAAAGACGCCAGGGCTTTGAGGCTCGCGGCGAGATGCCTGCTTGGCGATATCGTCTGCTTCCTTGTTGCTGCCGCGAGGGACGTGCTGGAGCTCCATGCCGAAGAAGCGCTTCTCGAGCCTGCGCACCTCCTCCAGGTAGGCGGCCATGTGCTCATCTTTGGGCTTGTAGCTCTTGTTGGAGAAGTTGATGAGGAGCTGTGAATCTCCCTTGATGAGGATGCGCTTGATGCCAAGAGCGAAGGCGGCCTTGAGCCTGACAATGAGGCCCTCGTATTCAGCGATGTTGTTGGAGACCTTGCCGTCATGCTTGAAGCAGAGCTGTACGTCGTAGTAGAGCTTGTCTCCTGCTGGCGAGGTGAGCACGACGCCAGCCCCCACGCCCTGCCGGGAGAACGCGCCATCGAAGTGCATGATCCAGCTGCCAGGGGAGTCCTTCCCAGGCAGGAGGGATTTGTCCTCGCGAGGCTCCTCTTGGTATGGGTCCATCCATTCTGCCGTAAAATCCGCCAAGGCTGCGCCCTTGATCGTCCTTGTGGTGAGGAATTCCAACTCGAAGGCCTGCAGCTCAAAGTTCCATTCGACGACACGGCCGGTGGCGTTGGGGTTGTGCAGGACTTGCTCCAGGGGATAAGACGTGATCACCTTCATGGGGTGGCCCTGGAAGTAGTGGCGCAGCTTCCTGGAGGCGATGAGGAGCGCGAGGAGGAGCTTCTGCTGCATGGGGTACCGCTCGCGCGCATCCCGCAGCACCGCGCTGACAAAGTAGACGGGGTGCTCGACGAGACACGTAGCCGTAGGCTTGTCGGCTTGTTCTCTAGGAGGTTCGGAAGGCGGCTCGTCAGGGCCTCCTGAGGAGGGTCCTCGGCAGGCAAAGGTGCTGCCTCAGGAGGCGTTGGCGTGGCCTTGGCAGGCGCTGGTGCGGCAGGCTTCTTCTTGGCGGGGGCAGGCTCTTCCCGTTCCACCACAAGGGCCGCGCTGGCCGTTTGTGGGGTGGCTGCTAGGTACAGGAGCAAGGGCTCACGAGGGCATGGTGCAACCATGACGGGAGGGCTTGTCAGGTATTTCTTGAGGTCTTTGAAGGTCGCGTCAGCTTCGGGAGTCCACTTGAAGGGGCCTGATCTCTTCATGAGCTTGAAGAACGACAAGGCTCTTTCGTCGAACTTGGAGATGAAACGCCCAAGCGAGGCCATGCATCCCGCGAGGCGCTGCATTTCCTTGAGGTTCTGGGGAGGCCGCATCTGCTCGATGGCCTTGATCTTCTCGGGGTTGGCTTCTATGCCACGGTGGGAGACCAGGAAGCCTAGCAGCTTGCCTGAAGGGACTCCGAAGACACACTTGGCGGGGTTGAGCTTGAGGTTGACCTTGCGCAGGTTGGCAAAGGTTTCTTCGAGGTCCGCGATGAGGGAGCACAACTTGCAGCTCTTCACGATGATGTCGTTGACGTAGGCCTCTGCATTTCTTCCCATCTGGGGCCCCAGGGCGATACGCATCAGCCTCTGGAAGGTAGCCCCCGCGCTCTTCAGGCCGAAGGGCATGCAGATGTAGCAGTACACTCCACAGGGGGTGGTGAAGGCCATCCTTTCTTCATCTTCCTTCGCCATCTTGATCTGGTGGTAGCCTGAGAAGGCATCCAGGAAGCAAAGCAACTCGCACCCAGCGGTGGAGTCCACGATTTGGTCGATTCGCGGCAGCGGGAAGGGGTCCTGGGGGCAGGCCTTGTTGAGGCTGGTGAAGTCGACGCACATCCGCCCCTCGCCGCTGTGCTTGGGGATGACGACAGGGTTGGCGAGCCACTCGGGGTGGCGCACCTCGCGGATGACTCCTGCCTCTTGCAGTTTCTGAACTTCTTGGACGATGAACTCTTGCTTCTCGGGCACTTGGCGGCTGGCGCCGTGCCTTTTGCTTGACGGGGCGCTCGTTGGGGCACACCGCTAAGTGGTGCTCGATCACCTCCCTCGGCACACCGGACAAATCTGATGCTGCCCATGCGAACACATCAACATTTGCCCGGAGGAAGGCGACGAGCACGCCTTCCTATTTGGGATCAAGGCCGCTGCCGATGATGAAGGCGGGCCCGGAGCCACTGCCATCCACCGACACTTTCTTCGTCTCGTCGCGTGCCTGAGAGAACAACTGCTTCTTCTTTGCGGGTGCAGCCTCGACAGGCTCGACGTCGTCCTCTTCAGCGGGGTGAGCGGTGGCGGCAGCCTTGTAGGCACGCTCGAGGGAGTGTACTGCGTCCTTGTCGTCGCAGCGGACGGTGATGGTGTCACTGCAGCCTGGCATCTTGAGGACGTTGTAGGTGTGGTGGGTCACCGCCATGAACTTGGCGAGCGCGGGGTAGCCCAAGATGGCGTTGTAGGGTAGGCCGATGTGTGCCACGTCGAAGTCGATGAGCTCGGTGCGGTAGTTCTTGCGGGTGCCACAGGTGACGGGAAGGCGCACTTGCCCCAGAGGCAGGGTGGAGCCGTCGGTGACGCCTGAGAAGGGCCTTGTCGGCATCAGGCGCTCGTAGGGCACTTGGAGCTTCTCGAAGGTCTCGATAGAGATCACGTTGAGGCCTGCGCCGCCGTCGACGAGCGTCTTGGTGACGGAAACGTTGTTGATGGTGGGAGTGCACAACATGGGGATGGTGCCCACACCCCTCGTGGACTTGGGGTGGTCGCTGGAGTCGAAGGAGATCGCGTACTATGACCACTTGAGGGGCTGGGAAGCCTCAGGCCCCGGAAGGGCCGCGTTCACCTCACGAGAGAACTACTTGAAGTGGCAATTGGATGAGGGGGCCTGGGCCCCGCCAAGGATGCATGCCACCATGCAAGGCTCCTAGTAGCCCCCAACGTTCTCGTCAGGGATGTTGCCGTTGTTCCTGCCAGGGGGCGGCGGGGCGGCGTTGGCCTGAGGGTTGGCCTGTCGCGACTGGTTCTGCCAGCCTTGCCGGAAGTTATTGTTGCCGTTGTTGTTGCGGTCCCCCCAGCAGTTGCCGCTACGGCCGCCTTCGCGGCCAGCGCCGTGATCGTTGCGGTTGCCGTGCCCGTCCTGGCGGTTGTCATGAAGCAGCTTGAGCTCGTGGCAGTCCTCGGTGCTGTGGGAGTGCATGTTGTGGTAGGCGCAGAAGGGACAACCATCCTTCTTGGCCTCCTCGCGATCGCGGCCGCGCTTCTGCTCGGGCCCCGCCGCAAGCACGGCGGGGCCCTTGCGCTTGGCGTCTTTGCTCTTGGCCTTGGCGGCGTCAGGCGCCACATCTGGGTCGTTGTGGGCGAAGAGGCGGCCCTCTTCTGCCTTGGCGCACCTATCGGCGAGGTCGAACAGCTCGACTGCGGTGTCGAGCTCATTGTTGATGGCGAGCTTCTCGCGCATCCTGACGTCCGTGACGCCAGAGGAGAATGCGGAGATGATCGCGGCATCGGAGGCGCGAGGGATCCTGTTGCGCACTTGGCTGAAGCGCTAGATGTACTTGCGGAGGGTCTCGTTAGGCCGCTGGCACAGGGCGCACAGGTTGTTGAGCATGAGAGGGCGCTCGTACGTGCTCTTGAAGTTGGCGACGAACTGCAGGCACAGTTTGGGCCACGAGGAGACAGAAGCTTCGGGGAGGTTCATGAGCCATGAGCGGCGACGTCCTTGAGCGCCATGGGGAACCAGTTCGCCATGACCTTGTCGTCACCACCCGCAGCCTCGATGCCCAGGGTGTAGAGCTGCAGGAACTCCGTGGGGTTGGGGGCGCCATCGTAGTGGGGAGGCAACTCCGGCTTGAACTTCACCGGCCACACCACGCGGTGCAGCTCGCGAGTGAAAGCGCGGCAACCCCCGCTGCTGGAGGCGACGCTGCCGGCGAGGGCGGCATGGTTCTGGCGCCCGGCCGCCGCGACGTCATGGATGGTGCGGTCTTGGCATTGGCATTGCTGTTTGAGGATCACGCGTGCGTCTGGCGCCGCGCGCCGGACGATCTGGCAACTGGCGTCATCGTGGTCCGACGAGGACGCGCCGTGAGGCAGCTCTCGCGCGCGCCACGGCAATGTCCCCCCCGCGCGCGCCGCGGCTATGTCCCCCGCGCGCGCCCAATGGAGGAGGTGCACCGTGCTCCGCCTCCGCGCCACGCAGCGACAGAGGTGGGAGAGAACGGGAGGGTGCCGGGGCGTCTCCGGTTGTGTTGACGAGCTCGGTGATGCGCGCGAGCCAGACGTCGTAGTCGGCCTCGGTGGGGCGGTAGCGCAGCAGCTCACGCGCCATGAGCAGCGCGGCCTGCGGGTCCAGCAGGTCGCGACAAGCGATGGAGGATGCCATGGCGGTGCGAGCAGGTGGTTGCACGGATGGGTGGAGAGAGGAGGCTTGCTCTTCTCCCCACGCGGGCTCGGTGGCGGCGCCGGTGCGCCCGCAGCGGTTGTTGTTGGCGACGGGCTCGGTGCACACCATACCGGTGGCCCTGCGCAGGGCGCGCTCGCGTCGGGCGTCGGCCATGTCGATGTCTAGGTGGAAGGAGCGGAAGCTAGCCCCCTACCTGGCGCACCAAATGTCGGAAGAAGGGCTCCGGGGACCCTGGTTCGAACTCTGGGGGCTGGCTCGCTACCTAACGACTCGACGGTGACCACGACAAGGCTACGGCGAGCAGAGCACAGCGGGAGCGCACACACATGGGGCACGGTAGGGACACGAGAGTTACCCAGGTTTCGGGCCACCAAGCGGTGTAAACCCCTACTCCTGCTTGTGTTTGAGATTATTGTGGACGAGAGTGCTCTTGCGTACAAGGTAGAATAAGATGGAATCGATCTCCCTCTACGGTGGCAGCACTGCCCCTTTTATAGCTGCCTTGGTTCTCTTCCCCCGAAAATATTGGCGGGAAAGGGTTGCCACACAATGGCTATTAAAAGGGGGACAGGCGCTCAGTCTTATCCTGACAAAAGGTGGTCTTCGTCTGCAAAGAAGTCGTCCATGACACGCTGGTGGGCTCAGCGATGACATCTGCCCTGGCGCGCTTCGTCGTCTTGGTCTCCTTGCACCAAATAGGCAAGCTTTGGGACTTGCTTTGTGGGAGGGCAACTGGCGCTACCACTTTATCACCAAAGAGGAAATCCTCCCTGGTCGCACCTGCTGGTACGGCTCCTGTCGCTGTTGTCGTCCTGCGCGGGCGCTCAAGGAAGGTCACCACCAGATCTGCCGCCTTGCTTCCGATGCCATTCGGTGAGTATGCCGCATGATAATTACGTAATCGCTATGTTGGTAACTGTAGCATGGGCAACCTGGTAACTTTAACATGAGCAACTTGATAACTATGACATGTGCAGCCTAGTAACTATAGCATGAGCACCTAGTAACTGTAACATGCACCAAATATCTAGATTTGAATTGATGCTACCATTCAAAGTGGTATGCCGAACTAACTAAGAAGTAACCATTCATATTTCCATGTCATGCAGTGAAATCCTCGAATGCATTATGTGTAACACCCAAGATGCGGTCCTAGTCCCAACAAAGACTTTGCAATCTTTGTGGGCGCTAGAAGTGCATATTGGTCTCAACAACATATGACTTCATAACATACATGCAGGGTCATACGTCGGTGAACATGATGGATATCACAAGAAATACAACTAAAAGAGACGAAGAGATAAATATGAGTGACAATAGGGCAAACATATGCCAATACATAAATATTTCACCAATCAGAGGTCAACATGACCCAACATCACCACTCATGGCAGCAGAAGAAACACAGGTCCAAGTACGGACAAGAAGCAAGGTTGCCTAAGAGGCTAGAGAAATAAGCAAAATGTTCACCCTCTAGTGTCCCAGACTGCCAACTTGAATCCCAAATCTAATGACCGTCGTGATCGTAACCGAGAGTCACATAGTATCTGCCGATATCTCCATCATAGTGAACCTGGTAGTTGAGGACATCATATGAACCTACACATGTCTCATCGCACCTGCATCTGGAGTTGTTGTGGTATCTGTGAGCCTTTTGGACTCAGCAAGTACATTACCAAGGGTGCTAAGACTAACAACACTTTTGGGTAAGATATGGTTAAGTGGTGAGGTTGCATCAAGCACCTAAGCAATGTAAACCAACTATTCCTACATATACTAGAATAAGATGAGATCAACCTACGCAAAAAGGGGTCGCAACTAGTTGATCAAGAAGTGCTTGAACACCTGCCTATGAGTCATTCATAACCCCTGTCGGAAGAAGGGCTCCGGGGACCCTGGTTCGAACTCTGGGGGCTGGCTCGCTACCTAACGACTCGACAGTGACCACGGCAAGGCTACGGCGAGCGGAGCACGGCGGGAGCGCACACACACGGGGCACGGCAGGGACACAAGAGTTACCCAGGTTCGGATCACCAAGCGGTGTAAAACCCTACTCCTGCTTGTGTTTGAGATCATTGTGGACGAGAGTGCTCTTGCATACAAGGTAGAAGAAGATGGAATCAATCTCCCTCTACGGTGGTAGCACTGCCCCTTTTATAGCTGCCTTGGCCCTCTTCCCCCGAAAATATTGGCGGGAAAGGGTTGCCACACAACGGCAATTCAAAGGGGGACAACCGCTCAGTCTTATCCTGACAAAAGGTGGTCTTCGTCTGCAAAAAAGCCGTCCATGACACGCTGGTGGGCTCAGCGATGACATCTGCCCTGGCGCGCTTCGTCGTCTTGGTCTCCTTGCACCAAATAGGCAAGCTTTGGGACTTGCTTTGTGGGAGGGCAGCTGGCGCTGCCCCTTTATCACCAAAGAGGAAATCCTCCCTGGCCGCACCTGCTGGTACGACTCCTGTCGCTGTTGTCGTCCTGCGCGGGCGCGTCACCCTCGTGGTGGGCACGTGACCGCGCAACCAGCACCAAGTGGCTCCTCGCGCGGGTGGCGTTGGAAGGCCGCTTCGCTAGGGGGGCCTTGCGAGGCTGCCTGCCGTGGCTGGCGGTCTTCGATGGGTCCGCCCCTTGATGGTGGATCTTCGTGAGGCCAGCGCCTCGAGAGGTGTCTTGCTTTGCGACGGCCACGGCTGGGCCGCCTCTTGGGCCTTGCCAGGCGTTGCTTCCTGGGCCGCAGGCAGACGGCCCGTGGTTCCTTGGTTCCCACTGGGCTGACAACCCCACCGTTTCCTCTTCTTGCTTGCATACCTACAAGAAGAGACCGTCACGGTATGCACACGTTTGAGCAAGCTTTATTTATTTGTCAAAGTTCTCTACGTCTAGCATTATAAATTTCCAAGTCGTCCAAAGCTGCGGACACGACTTTCCAAAAGATTTTAACCCTGCAAGGTACTTCCAACTTCCCATTATAAGTTTCACTGCATTCCCCGTTCCTCCAAGTTCGAGGCCCATGAGAACCAACGTATAGACATGATATGTTCCAGGACTTCAGAAGTAACAAGTTCCTCTATCTAATGTCAACCTAATCGAGAGAACCTCTCGGTGGGCTGACATCCAGATCAGAGCCGAATGTATCCCCAGACCCGGTCCCAGCCGGATGGGCAAAGGCTGTGGCTGGCCAAACCCCGAGTTTCCCCATGGTAACCCCGCAGGCTTCTCATTGTGGACCAATGTTTTTCTAGGGCACTGGCCCAAGTTGTTTATTAAAGAATCCCCGGGTCGATCACTCCATATGCAAGTGTCATGTTGGCAAATTTTAGTACCAATATTGGGTCCTCTAGAAGAGTTCAACGCTAGATAAAGGGATTCAAGGGGAGCCCCATAACCCCCACACACGGTAGGATGCACTCATCATGGAACATAATAGCTAGAACAACGGAAACTAGGGTTGGCCAGAGTGGAGCAAAACACTGGAGCGAAGGCCCGAGCCTTCCACCCTTAGCCAAGTATATAGTCAAGTTTAACAATTAAGCATGATAATATTGATATCCCAAAGATACATGTTGTCACATGGAAACGCCTGCACCTGCAACTAGTAATGCTATAAGAGGGGCTGAGCAAGCGGTAACACAACCAATTAAAGGTTTGCTAGGCAGTGGAGGTTAAAAGTTGTATCATGGCAATTTGAGGCTTGAAAACAATGTAGTAGGTAGCGAGACCAAACGATAGCATCGAGACATCTAGCAAGCAAATCTAGCAATAGTATCCAAGGTAATGATTATCCTTACCTGTTGTATCCTCAAGTTGGTAGTAAGCCTGCCCTTCGGAGAGATCGTCACTCGGTTCCTCGAACTCCGTAACATTTCCTAATTACCGACAAGAACCAAACCGGAAAAGAGCAAATGATATGGTAAAAAATAAGGCATGGCATAATGCACAAACATCATGATGCATGTCAAGTTTAAAGATGCATTTGAATAAAATCCTAGTAAGTTTAATTGAAGTTTGATCAAAGTGAGTTTGACCCAAGTGAAAACTCCAAGTGCACTTTATTTAATTCAATTTGTAATACTACTAAACAGTAGCACATGGTGAGATTGATGCATGATCATGGAAAATTCATGTTCAACACATTTTCCTAGCAAGAACACATATAAAGAACACATTAAACGGAGTTGTGAAGCTCTAGTTATGAATGGAACAAAATTCGAAAGGGGTTTAGTGCAACCAGGAAGTAAAGGGAGTTGGGTGCATAAACTTGGAAATCCATTTGCATTTCTGGAATGTATGGATTGAGTAGCCCCAAATGAATATGGATATAGGATGCAAAAGATATGAATAGGTCAAAGTGTGGTGGCTTAAGTTCAAATTTGAAGCAAACATGAATAGAGTTTGCTCTAATTTGAAAACAAAGTGCACTAACAGAATCCTTGAAAGATTTTGGTCGAAATTCATATAACATTTGGCAAAATCTAAACAAGTAAGAACTTGTGATTTTGACAAAGTTTAGGGTGCTAAATGCAGATGTGACAAGTGTTGGAATTTTAAAGTGCCCAGAACCAGGAATAAAGTGCAAATCTAAATTCACTGGGTAAAACTATCCAAAAATCATATATAACATGCTTATGTTTGAGTTTGAATTATTCGGATTTTGAATATTCAAATTATTGCATTTTAAATGAATTTAGGAGAAATCCAGAAAAGAAAAAAATAGGAAAAAACTGCTCAGGCCACCCAGGGCCCAGCTAGTCATGAGACTGACTGGTGGGCCAGGGGTGTGCTGATGTGGCCATGTGTGGATGTATCACTGACATGTGGGTTTGTGGTGACAGGTGGGTTTGTGGGGCCCACATGTCAGTGAGACACTAATTTGCACAAAATAGGGGCTAATATTGCCACTGCCCCTGAGTGGGATCAAACTACGGTCGATAGAGTGGAAGTGGTTGGCTTAGCCACTGGGATGGTGCGGTGCCTCTGATCCAGAGAGAGACTCGATGCGTCTTGTGTTTGACCCAACAACTGACAATTGGGGCCTACGGGTCAGTGATCGAAATGGTGACAGTGGCGAAATGGTACGAGGCGATCCTATCCTACGCATGCGTTTGAGATCCAACGGCTGCGGTGATCGCGTGATGTAAAGCAGAAAAAAATAGAGGAGGTGCCGGCGATGACCAAAACCATGGCGTAGGGTGACGGAGTACCCGCATTAGGGGGTGCCTGGTATATTTTTTGCTGGTTCTTTGGGCTAGGCCGAGGACCCCCCTAAATCCGTCCACTGGTGGGCCTCGCTCGTCTAGCCCAGAAGCATCAAGAAGGAAGGATCCAAAGACTAGACGTATACTCCAAGGCGTAGAGATAGACTCTAGCACATTTGACCCTAAATACGACCGACTTATGTGTAACCCTAGGCCCCCCGATATCTATATAAGCCGAGGTGCCAGGACCGTAGAGGCACAGATTCATCCATACTTGATCTCGCGGTAGATCACCTATACTTTGTACCCCATCCACAATTAATACAAAAAATCAGGATGTAGTGTTTTACCACTTCGAGAGGGCCTGAACCTGGATAAACATCGGTGTCCGCTTGTGTCCTATTACCATCTAGCCAAGACTACTAGATTGGGACCCCCTACCTGAGATCTGCCGGATTTAGCTCCGTCATTGGTGACCCATACAGGTCCCTTTGGAAGTCGAGACGGGTTTGATGGCATGCCTCCGAATCGACAATCGCGTCGACTGCGGCATGACCTTCCTGCCAGGACAACTCTTTGTCCTCGGCAGCATCGCCCTTTATGCGGATCGGCTGGCCACCTTAGCCAGATCGAAAACTTCGCTCCAGGATGGATCGTTAGATTCGGCAACCTGGAATGCACCACGGATTCCCACAGGGAACTTGTGCTTTCGAGCTGGGTGTTAGACCAGATTGAAGACTCCACCAACGCGCCCGTCCAGATCTCAGAATTAATCCCTACTCAGGACCTTAGTGCTGGCCGAACCTCAGATCTGGACACGGACCTAGAACCGAGTACTATCAATGTTGATCAGGCATCTAGCCTAGTCGAGGAAAAACCCAAGGTCATGTCAGATCGGATCTCGGACAAGCTCCCATTGGATCCGACCTTTGATCGGGCCATGGATGACAGCGAAAAGACTTTCCTGAACGATATGTTAGATCGAATTCAAAGGCTCGCTATCTCAGACGATCGAAACTCATTTTATGATTAGTTTTGGGAAAAACTTGGGGAAGTGGGAATTTTTGACCCACCCGCCACCCACCTAGTCATTACCATCGAGGACTTAACCGACGTTTTGGCCAGCGCCTCTGACGAGGCAAACAATATGGAGGAGGACGTCGGAGAAACTTCGGACACCACACCGCCAGCCAACATCCATACCATCCCATTGGCCTCAACCTCCACCTACGACGTCAACATGGTAGACACCCCCAAGGATGGTGGAGGAGGGAACCCAAAGCACATGCGTAAAGGACGCCAGAATGGCGGCACCAACAAAGGTGATGCTAGCAATGGCGCCACAGGCAACAACGACACTACTGACGGTGTTGCTGATAATACTGGTGCCGATAACGATGGCGCTGAAGGCGACAACAACAATTACAAGGCCAATAGGGACGATGGCGACGACGTTGACAATAGAGATTATAACCCCGATGAGGATCAGAGCCTCGGGCCCGACGAATACGAAGCTTTCAATGGGCCCCTTGAGGGTCCTGAGCTTGAAAAACTACGTAAGCGATTGGCCAGCACGGCTAAATGTTGGAAATATGCCCTAGAGGCAATAATATTGTATTATTATATTTCCATTCATAATTAAGAGTTTATATTTCATGCTATAACTGCTATGATCCTGGAATATGTGATTCAGTGGAAAACTCGTATGCACGTGTGAAATGATAGACGGTAAATAATAGGTTCCTAGTCTTGCCTCTAAGACTGGCTCATGTGTTGTTGGTGATCATGTTTTCCGGATCTTAGGATATCGTTAAGTGTAATGATAGTCCTAAAACAACATTGAGAGTATGGCGTTAGAAGAATGATCATATTGAATCGACCTAAACTTGTTTGTTATAATTTGAGATAATATCGTCTGAAATCAATTGTTATAACATGGAGTGTTAACATGTGGTTTTAGTTCCTCAGACCATGAGAGTATCGTAGTCACTTCCTACCATACGGTGGACTTTGGGGTTGCTCAAATGTCATCTGTAACTAGGTGATCATAAGGACAACTTACAAGTTCATCGGAAAGTTTGACAAGGGACTAGATAGCTCAAGAGTGGGATTTGCTCCTCCGACGATGGAGAGATATTCTTAGGGCCCTCTCGGTGTGACGGCATCAATCATCGTCTGGCCAGACACAGGTGACTATGTCACGGGGATGCCGGAACACTTCAACGAGAAAGAAGAACAAAACCGGTAACGAGGACAACCGTATAGTGAGCATGTGTATGACTCAGGAGGATACCGATGCTTCTCAGGTTTTGTAAAGTATCGTGAAGCAAAGGGAACATCACATGATAACCAAAGGTTCACTCGAATGTCATTCATGTAATCATAGGGATTGATATGGACGTCCACGGTTCCGCTATCGGTCATTGAACGAAGGAGTTTCGTTCATGTCTATGATTTACCGAACCTACGGGGTCACAAGCTTATGGTAATCATGATCTGCTGAGTGTTTGTAGGAAGCGAGTATCGAGGATTTATTTGTGGAATTTTTTCAGTAATATTCAGAATAGTTTCGAGAGGAACCGGAAGCGTTTTGAGAGGGACCCTTCGAAGTTTATCGGGCAATACCGGGTATTACTGATAAATAATATATAGGTGGAAAATGTTTCCGGTGGTGTTAAATTAATAATAAAAGGATCTAGTAAATGTTAGAAGGTTTTTATATTTAATTTAATATCAACAGGCCTTAAAAGGCCAAGTGGTGGAAAGCAACTTGGGCCACCAAGGCCCAAGTGGAGGTGGCGCCCCCCCTTTCCTATAGGGGAGGCCGAATTGGACTAGGGGGAGGAATCCTCCCCCTTCCTGGCCGGCGCACCAAGGAGGGACTTTCCCTCCTTGGTGGCAGCCCCTTCTCTCCCCTCAAACCTATATATACTGGAGGATTTTGTCCTTTGGGACACACAAGTTTTGGAGCCTCCTCTAGTTCCTCTAGTTCTAGTTCTAGTTGATCTTAGTTGATCTAATTAGAGCTAGACCTAGTTCCTCTAATCCTTATAATTAGAAGCCCAGTGTGGTTCTAATCTCCTCCCTCTAATTCTCCGGCGACGATTAGCTCTGGACGGAGAAGCGCTACTGGATCGTGAAGACCGTACACTTGCAACCTAGTAGAGAGGCCGTGCTTTCGGTCTACCGTTCGAGGGCAGTTCGCGGGATCATTCATCGACGGTTCGAGGGACTCCAAGTATGATCTACACCGACTCGTCTACTTCCGCTGCACTCCGGAGTCAGTAACGATCGTGATCCAAACCGTTTATGCATCTTCATATCGTTCCTGGGTGATCGTAGGGCAATTTTTTTGTTTTGGGATAATTAGATTTATGCCCCTAGTTGGGTCCCACTCGTCTGTTTTACCCCTAACTTCAAAAACTCACCTGTTCTGTACAAGCCACTTTGCAATTCTTATGCTTTTGCCCTTTGACTTTGACCGTCACTTTGAAAAAATCATAACAAATTCATACTAACTAAGAAAAATGCAAATAAGATATCAAAATGTTCACAAAAAACATCACCTATATGTGCATGTCATTTTCATTCTTGACAAAAGTGTTGGAAAGTCCTCATCTCAGTTTTAGCTCATATGACCTTAGCATGAACAGTACAATCTAAAAAAATTCAAAAAATTCTAAATTTTTTTGGTGGCAAACATTGGCCAATGTTTTGAGTGCTTGCCAAGTTTCATAACAGAATGACATTCGAGGAAGTCATGGCAAAATAAAATAAAATCAATGCTTCAAAATTTTGTTTTTTGCCACGACTTCCACGAATGTCATTCTATTATGAAACTTGGCAAGCACTCAAAACATTGGTCAATGTTTGCCACCAAAAAATTTAGAATTTTTAGATTTTTTTAGATTGTACTGTTCATGCTAAGGTCATATGAGCTAAAACTGAGATGAGGACTTTCCAACACTTTTGTCAAGAATGAAAATGACATGCACATATAGGTGATGTTTTTGTGAACATTTTGATATCTTATTTGCATTTTTCTGAGTTAGTATGAATTTTTTATGATTTTTTCAAAGTGACGGTCAAAGGGTCAAAGGGCAAAAGCATAAGAATTGCAAAGTGGCTTGTACAGAACATGTGAGTTTCTGAAGTTAGGGGTAAAACAGACGAGTGGGACCCAACTAGGGGCATAAAATTAATTATCCCTTTTGTTTTCTAGTACGTTTCCCAATAGTGGCATCATGAGCGGTTCTATGAGTAGATGCAGGTTTCGATCTAGATCACATGTGGATGTGAGGGTTTGATGTTCTTGCTATGCTTCCCTCGAGCTTCGGTTCAGTTCATTGACAACATGATGTAGCTTTGTACAAAGTTTTGACAATCGATCGGCTCTGGCTGTTGACGATCTGCTAACAGTTCTTTGGGCTTCATCATAGTCAAGAATAGTGAACCATCGCGTACACAAGAGGGCGATGAAGATGAACTATCTTCTAGGGGGTCACGCGTATTTGATGAAGTTGAGTGTGGGGCTAGAGATTTTTAATTAAGTCTCTTCCCTCACACACCCCGAAAGTTAATCTAGCAACAAGAATTATCACCTTGATTGTGTACGTTGGTAGCTAGTGTTATCCGGAAACCCTAGAAGCCACGTAATTAAAATTTTACAAACCAATTAGAGGACTGATACATCTCCAACGTATCTATAATTTTTGATTGTTTCATGCTATTATATTATCAATCCTGGATGCTTTATATGCAATTATATGCTATTTTATATCATTTTTTGGGACTAACCTATTAACCCAGTGCCCAGTGCGAGTTCCTTTTTTTGCCTGTTTTTGGCTTTTCAGAAAATCAATATCAAATAAAGTCCAAACAGGAAAAAAATCTTTAGATTAATTTTTTCTAGACCAGAAGGGACCCTAGAAGCTTCGGGAGGTGGCCAGAAGAGATATGAGAGGGCCACAAGCTCGAGGGGCATGCCCCAAGGGGGTAGGCGCGGCCCCTGAGCTTGTGGGCCCCATGCAGCTCCGTTTGACCTAATTCCAAGCCTATAAATTCCCAAATATTCCCAAACCAATAGAACGCAAGACGATATAACTTTTCCGCCGTCGCAAGCTTCTGTTCTTCCGCGATCCCATCTGGAGGCCTTTTCCGGTAATCTGCTGGAGGGGGAATCGATCACGGAGGGCTTCTACATCAACCTTGCTGCCCTTCCGATGATGTGTGAGTAGTTCACCACAGACCTACGGGTCCATAGCTAGTAGCTAGATGGCTTCTTCTCTCTCTTTGATCTACAATACCATGTTCTCCTCGATCTTCTTGGACTTCTATCCGATGTAATCTTCTTTTGCGGTGTGTTTGTTGGGTTCCGATGAATTGTGGGTTTATGATCAGATTGTTCATTGGAAGTAATTGAGTCTTTTCTGAATTTTATTATGCATGATTGTTATAGCTTTGTATTCTCTCCGATCTATCCGTTTGGTTTGGCCAACTAGATTGATTTATCTTCAGCGGGAGAGGTGCTTTGTAATGGTTCAATCTTGCGGTGCTCTATATCCCAGTGACAAAGTAGGGGACAAGACACGTATTTGTATTGTTGCCATTAAGGATAAAACGATGGGGTTTATTCATATTGATTGAGTTTATCTTGTCTACATCATGCCATCTTGCTTAAGGCGTTACTCTGTTTGTTATGAACTTAATACCATAGATGCGTACTGGATAGTGGTCGATTGGTGGAGTAATAGTAGTAGATGCAGAATCGTTTCGGTCTACTTGTCTCGGACGCGATGCCTATAAACATGATCATTGTCATGAATAATGTCATAACTATGCGCTTTTCTATCAATTGCCCAACAGTAATTTGTTTACCCACCATATGCTTTGTGTTCGAGAGAGAAGCCTCTAGTGAAAACTATGGCCCCCGGGTCTATCTTAAATATAAAAACAAAACCTAAAAACCTTTGCTGTAATTTATTTTCTTTTTATTTTATTTTGCAATTTATACTTTTCCCTTTACAAGATTTAATCCTTGCAATTAACGAGTTCAAGCGGATTGACAACCCTCTTGCCCGCATTGGGTGCAAGTATTTGCTTTTGTGTGTGCAGGTGCTGCTAACGAGGGTTTGCGTGATTCTCCTATTGGTTCAATAAACCTTGGTTCTCACTGAGGGAAATACTTATCTCTACTGTACTGCATCTCCCCTCCTCTTCGGGGAAAATCCCAACACAGCTCACAAGTAGCAGGAAGAATTTCTGGCGCCGTTGCCGGGGAGACATCATCAAATCCTATCTAGTACCTTCACGCAAACTATCATCTACTTGCTCTACTTTTTATTTGGCTTTTTTATTTGCCTCTCGTTTTCATCTCCCCCACTTATCTAAAAATCGAAAAAATACAAAAATATTTTACTTTGCTCGTTTGCTTGCTTTGTCGCTATGTCTCAAGAAAACACCAAGTTGTGTGACTTTTCAAATACTAATAATAATGATTTTATTACTACTCCAATTGTTCCTCCCGCCACTAGTGCGGAGTCTTATGATATTAATGCTGCTTTGCTAAATCTTGTTATGAAAGAACAATTTTCTGGAAATCCTAATGAGGATACTGCTTCCCATCTTAATATTTTCGTTGAATTATGTGATATGCAAAAGAAAAAAGATGTGGATAATGATATTATTAAGTTGAAATTATTTCCGTTCTCACTAAGAGATCGTGCTAAAACTTGGTTTTCATCCTTGCCTCGATATAGTATTGATTCATGGGATAAGTGTAAGGATGCTTTCATTGCCAAGTATTTTACTCCCGCTAAGATCATTTCTCGCAGAAATCAAATAATGAATTTTAAGCAACTTTAGCAAGAACATGTTGCACAAGCTTGGGAGAGAATGAAATTAATGATTAGAAATTGGCACACTCATGGTTTAAGCTTATGGATGATTATACAAAATTTCTATGCGGGACTAAACTTTGTTTCTAGAAATCTTCTAGACTCTGCTGTAGGTGGTACCTTTATGGGAATTACATTAGGAGATGCTACAAAATTTCTTGATAATATGATGACAAATTATTCTCAATGGCACACCGAACGAGCTCCAACTGGTAAGAAGGTAAACTCTGTCGAAGAAATTACTACTTTGAGTGATAAGATGGATGCTCTTATGAATATGTTTACTAGCAAAAGTGCTCAAGTTGATCCTAATGATGTGCCACTATCTACCTTGATTGAGCAAAATAATGATGCTATTGATGTGAATTTTGTCTAGAAATAATTTCAACAACAATGCTTATAGAGGAAATTTTAATCGTAGACCGTATCCCGAAAATTCCTCTAATAATTATGGTAATTCCTATGGTAATTATTATAATAATAATAGGATACCCACTGATCTTGAGAACAACATTAAAGAATTTATTAATTCTCAAATGATTTTTAATGCTATGGTAGAATAAAAACTACATAAAATTGATGATGTGGCTAGAAACATGGATAGGATTGCTCATGATGTGGAAACTTTTAAAATTAAAACTTTGCCACCTAAGCATGATATTAATGAGTCTATTAAGTCTATCCACGTCTCCATTAATGAAAGTAAAAAGAGAACCGCTAGGTTGAGAGCTAAGCGAGAATTCCTAGAAAAGGCTATTCCGCCCGGTTTTTATCGTAATCATGATGAAGATATTAAAATGGTTGGTGTGGCACCCATTGAAACTCTGTTTAGTAATATAAAACTTGATGATAAAGGGACTGGAGATGAGTCAACTTTAGCTAGAAGGGGTCCGAATTGTTCGGAGGGTGATGATCTTAATGATAAAAATGATAAAAGTCGGTTTGGAGAGGTCAAAACTTTAAATAGTGATGTGCCCACTACTTTGGATTACAAGGACTTTAATTATGATAATTGTTCTTTGATTGAATATATTTCCTTGTTGCAATCCATGATAAATTCACCTAATGCTTACGAACAAAATAAAGCTTTTACTAAACATATTGTAGAAGCTATGATAAAAGCTCGTGAAGAAAAGCTTGAATTGGAAGTTTCTATACCTATGAAATTACATGATGAATGAGAACCCACTATTAAAGTTAAAATTAAAGATTATGAATGTAATGCTTTGTGTGATCTAGGTGCTAGCATCTCTACTGTACCAAAATCTTTATGTGACGTGCTAGGTCTCACTGATATGAATGAATGTTCCCTTAATTTGCATTTAGTGGATTCAACTATTATGAAACCATTGGGTAGAATATACAATGTGCTTATTCTTTCTAATAGAAATTATGTGCCCGTGGATTTTATTGTGCTTGATATTGAATGTAATCCGTCTTGTCCTATAATACTTGGTAGGCCTTTCCTACGAACCATAGGTGCTATTATTGATATGAAAGAAGGAAATATAAGGTTCCAATTTCCATTAAACAAAGGGATGGAACACTTACCTAGGAAGAGAATTAAGCCACCATATGAATCCATTATGAGGGCCACATATGGACTTAATTTGAAGGATGACAATACTTGAAACTGTGCATTATGCCTAGCTAGGGGCATAAAACAATAGCGCTTGTTGGGAGGCAACCCAATATGTATCTTAAATTTTTGCTTTTATTTTCTATTTTGTGTGTTTGCACAATTATAGCTACTGTTATGATTGTGTTTTTATCTTTTAATTAGTGTTTGTGCCAAGTAATGCCTTTAGGATGATTTGGATGATAGTATAATTGATGCTGTTTGAAAAACAGAAAGTTTTGCACCCAGTAGTTGATTTTTAATTTATTGCTGGAATGTCAGAAATATCTGAAATTTTTACAAAGTATTGGATACAAATTGTTTAAGTTGTCCTAATTTTTTAGAATTTTTGGAGTTACAGAAGTATATATAATATTCCGTCATTACGTACTGTTCTATTTTAGACAGATTATGTTTTTATTGCATAGTGTGCTTGTTTAATGAAACTATGGATTATATTGGGGGGTATAAGTCATGGGGAAGTTGGAATACAGTAGGTATTATGCAAGAACAATTATGAATGATTTTATAACAGTACCTAAAGTGGATGATTGCTTTATTATACTAACGGATCTCACGAAGTTTCTGTTGAGTTTTGTGTGCTGAAGTTTTCAAGTTTTGGGTGAGATTACGATGGATGAAGGAATAAGGAGCGGCAAGACCCTAAGCTTGGGGATGCCCAAGGCACCCCAAGGTAATATTCAGGGAAGACCCAAGCGTCTAAGCTTGGGGATTCCCCGGATGGCATCCCCTCTTTCGTCTACAATCTATCGGTAACTTACTTGGAGCTATATTTTTATTCATCACATGATATCACTACAAAAAAAAGACACATCCGTGACATTATGGCCCGAACGAAAACTTTTTCTGTCATGGTTGTGACACTTCTAAGACAATAATTGTGACAAAAACACGTATCATCATAGATGTGGTGGGCTCCTACTTCTATGACAAAAAATTATGACAGAAAATGGGCTTTTCGTCCTAGGCGGGCCGGAGACGCACCCGCATGACATTCTTTGGGCCGTCCATGACGTAAAAAATCGTGGTAGAAGTGAGGGTGAGGAAAATTTCGGGGAGTTCCCGGTTACGGTGGGTGGTCGGGGCCGAGCGATGCTGTGTGGTTTGCGCATTTCTCTCATACACGCGCGTGTGTGCGAGGCATTCGGTTACTGAACCCGAGCGATCGCACTAGCTACGTACTGAAGCCGATCGATCCATTCGCTGCTAACTGAACCCGAGCGATTCCTTCGCTGCTAACTGAACCCGAGCGATTCCTTCGCTGCTAACTAAAGCCGGTCGAGCCCCCGTACGTGCGAGATGTATAGCCGGTGTTGGGTTACCTCTCGATGAACAGTGCCCGTTGCTGCCGCGCGCGTGATACATAGAACGAGTCGAGACGCATCGATCGAGCCCCTTGTACGAGACGTGGTGAGTTGATCTAGCCGGTTGGTTGGCTGTGGATGAACAGTTCCCGTTACTGCCGCCCTCTTGTACGCCCCACCCCAGCCGGTGGGTTGGCTGTGGATGAACAGTACCCTGGCCGTGTGAAGGTGCACCTGGATGAACAGGACCCTGAGGAGGCCGCCACACCCCAGCCGGTTGGGGGTGGATGAACAGGACCCCGTGGAGGCTGGATAAATAGTAGCCGGTGGAGGCTGGAGGAAGTCGATGGTGGATGAACAGTAGCTGGTGGAGGCTGGAGGAGGTCGACCGTGGATGAACAGTAGCCCGTGGAGTCCCGTTTTGCGGTACGCCACACCCCTCCCAATGAACAGGACCCTCATTTCGACCGTAGGCAATTGGGGAGAAGTCTGTTTCCTCCATTTTGCGGTACGCCAGAGCCCTCCCGATCAACAGGACACCATTTTGACCGTAGGCGCTCAAACAGAAGTCCGTTTCCTCCGTTTTGCGGTACGCCAGACCCCCAGCCGATGAACAGGACCCCGTTTCGACCATAGGCGGTCGAACAGAAGGCTGTTTCTTCCGTTTTGCGGTACACCAGACCCCGAGTCGATGAACAGGACCCCGTTTCGGCTGTTCCGTCCAAGCCGGTTCGCTCCCGATGAACAGGACGCGTTCCGACCCAGTTGTCGGCCCATGGAACCCATGGTACCTCGGCCCGTCTGCCCGCGGCCTAGAGCGTAACGCCTGGCGGTGGCCCAACAGGTGGCCCATCAGCGGGTGCCTCAAGCAAGACCCCTCATGAGACCCCGGCCTCCTGAGGACCCCTCCCCAGGGAGCGGCGAGCAAGACGTAGCCACTTCACCGAGAGCCTCGCGAGGCCGTATCGCGAGGCTGCCTCCCGAGGCACCCTCCCGAAGACATGCAAGACGAGTCCTGTTCGGCTCGGTCGCGCGGTCTCGTGCCCATCACGTGGGTGACGCGTGCGGTGACGAATGGCGACAGAGGCCGCGCCAGCAGGCACGGATGGAGAGGATTTCCCCTTTTGTGCTAAGGGAGCAAGGCCAGCAGTCCGTTTCCCAAAGCACCCCGTACTAAGGGACGCGCGCGAGCGCTACGCCATGCAGTAGAAGCTCCTCCTCGCACACCTCGTCGCCTCCAGGAAGCTGCACCACTACTTTCAAGGCCATCCCATCAAGGTCATCTCTTCTTACCCCTTGGAGCAGGTCCTGCGCAGCCCCAACGCTGCTGGCCGCATCACTGAATGGAACATCGAGCTGTAGGCCTTCCAGTTGGAGTTCTGCACCACCAGAGTCATCAAAGGCGCAGCTCTAGCCGACTTCGTGGCGGAGTGGACAGACCCGTATGAGGGGGAGTCTCACGAGGACAAATCGCTCCTACCTGGGGACGAGGCGCCTGGCGGCTGGACCATGCACTTCGACGGCGCCTTCTCCCGGCAGTGCGTGAGGGCTGGAGTCATGCTCACTTCGCCAACAGGAGACAAGCTCTACTACACTGTGCAGCTCTGCTTCAGGCACACCGACAAAGTTTCTAACAACATCGTAGAGTATGAGGGCCTCATCGCCGGCCTCAAGGCCGCTTTTGCTCTGGGCATCAAACGTCTCACCATCAAGGGTGACTCGCAGCTTCTCGTTAACTTCTCCAACAAAAGCTACAAGCCCAAGGACGAGCACATGGCCGCCTACTTAGAAGAGGTACGTAAACTCGAGAAGCGTTTCCTTGGCCTGGAGCTGCAGCATGTTCCACGCGGCGGCAACAAGGAGGCCGACGAAATCACCAAGCGAGCATCTCGCCGCGAGCCCCAGGGCCCTGGCATCTTTGAGGAAAGGCTCCTCAAGCCATCAGCTGCTCCGCCAGCCACGAGCGCCACGCTGCTTCATGTGGAACTCCCGCCCGCACCACCCACGGGCGCACCAGACTACGGCCCAGCGTCAGGAGCCCGCCTGCTGCTGGCGCTCGAGCCCCAAGCGGACAGCTGGGCCACAGAATTCAAGGCCTATCTGCTCCGCGACACACTCTCGGAGGAGGACTCGGAAGCAGAGCGCGTGGTCCGCCAGGCCACCGCTTACTGCTTACAGGACGGCGAGTTATACCGAAGGTGCCCAAATGGTGTCTCCTTGCGGTGTATCTCTGAGGAGCAGGGGCGCGAGCTGCTCGCCAACATACATGGCGGAGACTGCGGCCACCACTCTTCGTCACGCACCCTCGTCAGCAAGGTGTTTCGCAGCGGCTTTTACTGGCCCACTGCGCTGCATGATGCCACCGCGCTGGTCCAAGCCTGCGAGGCCTGCCAGTTCCACGCCAAGCAAATCCACCAGCCGGCGCAAGGCCTCCAGACAATTCCCTCTCATGGCCTTTCGCGGTCTGGGGGCTGGATATCCTGGGGCCTTTCCCTCGCGTGGCTGGTGGCTACCGCTACCTCGACGTCGCCATCGACAAGTTCACCAAGTGGGCAGAGGTCGAGCCTGTGCGCACCATCCCGACAGGCTCTGCTGTCAAGTTCATCAAGGGCCTCGTCAGCCGCTTTGGCGTCCCCAACCGCATCATCACTGACAATGGCTCCCAGTTCACGAGTGGCCTCTTCAAGTCCTACTGCGCCAGTCTCGGCACGTAGATCTGCTACGCCTCGGTGGCGCACCCACTAAGCAACGGCCAGGCCGAGCGTGCCAACGCCGAGGTCCTCAAGGGCCTCAAGACGAGAAGCTTCAAGAAAAAGCTCGAGGCATGCGGCAAAGGCTGGCTCAATGAGCTGCCGTCGGTGCTGTGGTCCATCCGCACAATGGCAACCAAGCCTACCGGCGAGACTCCCTTCTTCATCGTCTACGGAGCTGAGGCGGTCCTCCCTTCGGAGCTCAAGCACGGTTCTTCGCGAGTCCTTGCCTTCGAAGAGGCTCGTCAGGACGGTCACGGGATGCCAACTTGCTGCTCCTTGAGGAGGCTCGCCGTCAGGCTGCCCTCCGCGCCGCCAGATACCAGCAGGCCCTGCGTCGCTATCACAGCCGCAACATCCGCCCTCGCACTCTCGAGGTCGGGGACCTCGTCCTATGAAGGATCCTCTCCAGAGAGGGACTCCACAAGCTCTCACCCATGTGGGAAGGCCCATTCAGGGTTGCTCATGTCTCCAGGCCTGGCGCCGTCCGGCTGGAGATGGAGGACGGAGTTCCTGTGCCTAATGCCTAGAACATCCAACACCTCTGCAAGTTCTACCCGTGACCCTCACGCGTACGAACGAAATGGGGCTATTCACGCCCCAGAGACTCTCACTGCGTTCGCCTGATGGGCACGCGAGAGCTCCCGCCCACACCCAAGTGGAAGCCCCATGCTCCGCGCTAGCGGATCGATCGAGCCGCGATCATACCCATGCCCAAGTGGAAGCCCCATTCTTCGCGCTGGCGGAACGATCGACCCGCGATCATGCCCACGCCTAGTGGAAGCCCCATGCTCCGCGCTGGCGGAACAATCACTTGAGTGCACCCACGGGCTGCACCAACCTCACGCTGATCCGTGCCAAACATGGCAAACAAATCTCTTTTTGGTTGTGTAATGAACTTATTACTATGTTTCAGTAAAGCTCTATTTCCTAAGATATCTCATGTATTGCTAAGTTGCTTGCCTCAGGAGCTGTGTGCGCTCGCGACCTTCCTCCTGTGCACCACGCGAGCGGGGGCTGGACACGGTGCCTGTGCTCGGGTCAGTCCCAGTAGCGCTGCAAAAACCCATGTGATCGAGCTCTAGCTCGCGGGCCTGCTCCCGTGCATGCCACCTCACCAAGGTCCTTGGTGTCTTGTCTCCTCGCGTGATACCCGCGAGCAAGCTAACGAGCGCACCGCTTCCCCCGTTTTATGAAACCAATGCAAGTTATCACAGGAACAAGGCACTCAAAGGCCTCGCGAGCACCACCTCATGAGGTGACTCATGACAAGACATCCTCGTAAACCCCCAAGGAGCCTCGCGAGCCAACCTACGGCGACCATCTCTGCCAAGTGCTAGCGGGAGGCCACACGAGCAGGAGCCTCGCGAGGCGCGCCCCGCAGCCACGACACGGCAATCGACACTCGCAAGAGCTAAGTACAAAAGTATCTCATGAGCCGCTGATGGCGCCTCTCAAGTTTCCTCTCCCAGCGACCTCACTGAGTGCTGATGTTCTCTCCTCCGCACAAGCCGCTTGCACGTCAAGGGGAGACTTCCTGAGCATCGCACCTCAGGAGTCCTTACCGCCTCGGTGCCCTACACCTCCTGGCCTTGTCCAGACAACGTGACCTGACATACTAGCGATGGCTGTAGCCAGCTCAGGGGCTGGGACCTGGCGACGTAGAGCACTAAGGCAAACAAGGAAAGTGAAATAGGCCTCACGAGGGAGCCTCGCGAGGAAACATGCATCTCGATAAATTATACAGTACTTAAAACAAAAGTCATTGTCTTCACTCCCCCACGGGGCCACGACTAACTATGCGCAGGACAATAAGGAAAGAGCCTAAGAGGACGCGTCGCCATCACCGCTGCTGCCGCCGTCGTCGTCTTCGCTTTCCTCGGCCCCGCCTGAGCTCTCGCTGCTACCGTTGGCAAACTGCGCATGCAGCGCGTCCACGTGGTCCTCCACCGCCTTCCCGAGGCCGCCACGGAGCTCCTCTAGGATGGGAACTATAACCTTGTCAAAGTCAAAGTTGGGGTCGGCGTGGAGAAGGTGGTTGAAGATGCGCATCGCTGCCTGGGTGAGGAGATCGCGGCACTCCTCCTCCACGCTTCCGCCCACCTTCTTGGCGCCTACCTCGAGCCGCTCCACGAGCTTGGTGAAGAAGTCAAGGTAGCTGGCGTCATGGGCCTCGAGGGGGCTGCTGACGTCCTCCTTGCATATGGAGCCCAAGGCACGGCGGGCCCGGAGCTCGAGGGTGCGGAACATCTTGGAGCGCTCGAGCTGCCGCCCCCGCGCTCGGGCCGCCTCGTCCCTCGCCTGCTCCACGATGGCAGTAACGCCCCCCACCTACTGCTGGAGGGAGGCCAGCTCGGCATTGGCGTTGGCCTGGGCCTTCAGCGCGGTCTCTTGCCGGGTCTCCGCTTCAGTCAACACCTCCTTAAGGCCCATGATCTCGTGCTGGAGCTCCTCGTGCCTCGCCTTGAAGCGGTCCTCCTACAGCTTCAGTTTCTTGCTGTGCTCCTCGCCAAGCGTCTTGCGGGCCTGCGTGACCCTCCTGTCGGCGTCCTCCTGAATCTTCTTCTTCTTGCTCGAGGAGGTCCTGCATAGAGCATGGACTCAGGCACACGCGGCGCACCAGATGCAAGGGAAGGGAATGCGGAAGCTTACTCATCATTGGCGACCCATTTTCTCTTCTTCAGCGGCCGCGGCAGGGCACTTCCGCCGCCGCCCTTGCGGGGCCCTTCCTCGCGACCGGTTCCCAGGCAGGCCCGCGGGTGCGGTGGCCCGGGCTTCAGCACCGGCCTCCTCCGCGAGGGGACCGCCAGATTCGCCCTCGGCGCCGCCCCCGGAGGTTCGCGGTTCCGCGGCCTCCACACGGGGGCTCCCCATGCCCCCCGTCCTGTCGAGCGCGACGGGCGCGGCCCCAGGCGGGGTGATGTCATCGTTGTCCATGAGCCCGTGGGCGAATTGGCTGCAAGGCCACCTGGATGGGCCGCCGCCATCCTCTGCGACGCCCGCTGTGGCCCCGGTGTCGCCACGGTCCCCCGAATCTGGAACCACCAACAAAGGGTTATCCCGAGGCCCCTCGAGGCCCTCTGGCAGTGGCCCCCACTGGTCGAAGCATGGCATTCCGCCGGCCAGTGCTGCCTTGTTCTTGTAGCGGTACAGGGGCAGCCCGTCCCTGGGTGGCTCATCTGCCTCCTCGCCGGTCAGGGTGTGGAGCACCTCGTTCAGCACCTCCGGCAGCAGGCTGTCCTTGCTCAGCCGCATCAGATCCTCCGAGTCGGTGAAGGCCCACATTGGGCAGGAGTGTTGCTGGAGGGGAGCAATGCGCCGGCGAAGGAACTCCCTCACGACTGTGACCACTGTCACCTTCGCAGCCCTTAGCTTGGCTAACCTCCTCCACACCTGCTCCAACCTCGGGCCGCAAGTCTCTCATGCCCCCATCCGGAGCTTCTCGCCGCCGGAGCCCTCGGCAGCTGCAGCAGGGGGCTGAATTGGGCTGCATCCACATACACCCATGGCCGCCTGAAGCCCTCTACCTCCTTGGTGAGCCGCATGTCGATGCCATCACCGACCATCTCTTCCATGATGCGGAACGAGGCACACCCAGAGCATTGGTCCGCCGCCGACAGTCTCAGGCTGAAGAAGTGGCGAAAGAGCGCCACCGAGGGCGCCACACCCAAGAAGTCCTCACATAAAAAGGCGAATGCGAAGAGGAGGAGAACGGAGTTCGGCTCGAGATGCAGCGCGTGGACCTGGTAGTGCGAAAGAACGGCGTTGAAGAAGTCGGAAAACAGCGACAGCAAGCCGGCGAAGAGCGGATGAAGGTAGAGGACGGCGGTGGTAGCGTTGAGGTCGGCGGACGGGCGTGATGCCGGCCAGATCCGAGTGCCCCCCCAATCATTGGAGGCGGCTGTGGTCATCGGGAACACCTTGCTAAGCCCCTCGGTATTGACGATCATGGACCTTCCGAGAGCAGGCTCCGGCACCACCTCCACGACCGCCGCCTCCATCGCTTTTCCCTTCCTGCCTGGGGGCGCCATGGAGGAGCAGCCAAGATCCGAGGCGACGAAGCTTCGGGAGAGGAAGGGGGAGCTGTGCGCGAGAAGGTAGACGCGGGGAGGCGGGATTCATGAAGGAAGCCAATGATGGCCTCACACCGTGCGCGGGCAGGCTTTATGTCAGCGCGGACAGTTACCAAGGCGTCATGGGAGAAGTGGGGGCGTCCGCCGTCACATCGTGCGCCACGCGTCGCGCCTGGCCCGCAGGCGGTTAGGGCCGCGTCGTTTCACCCCCGAAGGCGGGAACATGCGCGCCGCGGGCCCGGGGGCTACTGTCAGGCCCATGGAACCCAGGGTACCTCGGCGCGTCTGCCCGCGGCCCAGAGCGCAACGCCTGGCGGTGGCCCAACAGGTGGCCCATCAGCGGGCGCCTCAAGCAAGACCCCTCATGAGGCCCCGGCCTCCTGAGGACCCCTCCCCAGGGAGCGGCGAGCAAGATGTAGCCACTTCACCGAGAGCCTCGCGAGGCCGTCTCGCGAGGCTGCCTCCCGAGGTTGCCTCCCGAGGCACCCTCCCGAAGACATGCAAGACGAGTCCCATTCGGCTCGGTCACACGGTCTCGTGCCCATCACGTGGGTGACGCGTGTGGTGACAAATGGCGACAAAGGCCGTGCCAGCAGGCGCGGATGGAGAGGATTTCCCCTTTTGTGCTAAGGGAGCAAGGCCAGCAGTCCGTTTCCCAAAGTAATCCCCAAAGGTTGCCCGATCGGTGAAAGAAGACCAAGACGGTGGACGCGCAGGGCGGAGGTCACAACCGAGCCCACCGGCGTGTCATGGATAAGCGCTTTGCAAGCGAAGACCATATTTTGTCAGGATAGACTGCGCCCCTGTCCCCCTTCAAAATTGCCGTTGTGTGGCAACCCTTCCCGCCAATGTTTTCGGGGGATGAGGACCAAGTCAAGTATAAAAGAAGGGCTGGGTGCCGCTGTAGAGAGGATCCGAGATCGATCCCACCTTCCTCACCTTGTACGCTTCTACTCACCAGAGCAATCCCAACCAAGTAGGAGTAGGGTTTTACACCGCAAGGTGTCCCGAACCTGGGTAAACCACCGTGTCTCCGTCCCGCTCTCGCCAGTGCGCTCTTGCCGTAGCTCCGCCATAGCTTAGCTGGGGTAGGGGACGAGGTGGTAGGAACGAGCTCACCCCAGTGTTCGAACCTTTGGGTCCCCGGAGCCCGACTTCTGACACCAGTGGCTTGGCTCCCGATGAACACGACGCTGTTTCCTCCGTTCTAACCCAGCCGGTTGGTTGCCGATGAACACGACGCCGTTGCTGCCGTCCGTTGCCTCTCCATGTACACGAGCCCTGGTCGTACGTATGCGCGAGTACGTGTTCGAGACCCTGCCTATATGTACGTATGTGGCTGTATTCTTTGTCGTGTGGCTGTACGTACGTGTACACGATTAAGACAGGACTGTCTGAACTGCCACGTCGGGGGCTCTACTACGACACATGCCGCTACTTACTCGGCCACGGTTCAACCTTGCAGAGAGACCGATTGACCAATATGTACGTACACGTTCGCGACCAAACAGACAATGCTACGTACGCTTCGACCTGGTGGGTCCCAGCTGTCAGTGGATAAGGAGGCACTGCCTTGCATGCGAAGATATAGCTGGTGGGTCCCAGCTATAAGGGGGAGGAATCATTTTTTTTGCGCGTAATAAGGAGGCACTTCCTTGCGTGCGAAGATGTAGCTGGTGGGTCCAACTGCAAGCCTCACCGCGCATAGTCCTCTTCCAATGGCTGTCGTTCATTGACCACGTTGACTACGCCGCGCCGAGAGCACCAAGGCGGTGGACGACGGCGAGGCCTTGGAAGGGAACGACGCAGAGCCGGGGAAGACGCGGCAGTGGATGCCCACGCGGATGGGAGTATGAGGGTTGACTGGTTCGGCTGCGGTGTGAGGCTGCCTTCGCCGGAGAATAACAGGGGCTGTGAGTGAGTAGAGGGAAGGCTTGGCCAGCGGTGGGAGTAGGGTGGGGCGTTGAGGTCTGCGCGGCAGCACAGCCGGCCACGGGAGGCAGGAGCAGGCGGTCCCGCCGACACTGGTTTGGGCGGCTGGAGCAAGAAGATCAGAGATTGAAGAAGCAGCACGGCCGTTGGATTAGCATCCAATGGTCATCGCTGCAAGAATTGTTTGTTGACTTTAAGTTGACAAAGCCCTGCGTACGCGTCAACTTAGTAGACCCACAAGTCAGCATAACATCTGTGGCGGACAGCATATAACCCATTTGCTATTTTCCTAAATTTACAGACCATTTGCTAATTATTACGTAATTTATTGCAGCCCATATTATATTTTAGAATACCTTACCATTTTCTCACAAGGACAGGATTAAAAATTTCAGTGATATTTCATTGAAATTGCCGAACTATTTCTAATCCCGAAATTTCGAGCCCGATAAAAACTAAATTTAAATATATCTAAATTATGTTAAAAAATGAAAATTGAAATATCAAAAAATAAAAGAAAATCCACAATTTGAAACTAATTGCCCATTTTCTTTGTTTTTATACATATACAGCCCATTTCATATTACTTATAAGATTTACAGCCCTTTTTGCCTGGGCAGGCCGAATGTATCCCTCGTCGTCTTGAAAGATTTGCAGCCCAGTGTCGGTACCAAGACCGGGAGATCTCGGGTAGGGGATCCGAATTATGGGTCTAGGAGTCGATAGTAACAGGGAGCGTAGAGACATCGATTTACCCAGGTTCGGGCCCTCTCGAGGAGGTAATACCCTACGTCCTGCTTGATTGTATTGATGTGATCGTATGAAGGTTACAGAGATGATCTACCTCGAGATCAAATGGGCTAAACCCTAGGTTATGAATGATTTTTCCCTCTACGGACTAAACCACCTGGTTTATATAGACACCAGGGGGTCCTAGGGTTACACATAGTTGGTTACCATCAGGAGACACACATGTCGGTCACGCCAACTATTCCTTGGAGGAGACGCCAAGTCTTCGGAGGTTTCCTTCTGATACACGGGGTCGCCCCACAATCCGGCCTTCCATCGAAGAGTAGAGAGCGGCCCACCAGTCCGGCCCATGAGAGATAGGCCGGCGGCCCGAGTACCCCCTAGTCCAGGACACCCTCAGTAGCCCGCGAACTATTCTTCGAAGCCGAGGTAGGTGCCGAACATAATTGGCTTTGTAGACCAGTTCCCTTTCTTCCGTGACGCCAGTAACAGGCCTGTATCACTCCGAATTGTATTCTCAAGCGTTGCCCGGTCGTATATGCGCCGAGCAATACCTCGGTAACGAAGTACAATAATAACTTAGCCCCGAAGGCTAGCCGGTTTGGTGCGAACAATGTCTTCATCTGACAACTTTTACCGAAGGGTCACACCATGCCACGACTGCGAGTTTGTTTATGAAAAACTCGATTCGCGGTTCGAGGCAGTTTTCATTGGCACGTCCCATCGATATGGAGATCGTGTCCTATTTTTAAGGGATATGATCAACAACCCGCCTCGCCCCATGCACGCATAATGGCACGGTTACACGGGGAAATAGCGAGGACTGCGGCGCAGTAGAGGGACCGTGGGTTTTACAGCCCATAAAAGGGGCACAGCCTTTGTTCCTTTCGTACGCTCTCATTTCCCCCTTTCGCCATTGCCTTCCCCGTCTCTTGAGCTCCAGCGCTCAGATCCGTTTTCCCTTTCAAGAGCCCTTCCCACCGCCCGCCCAATTCAGCAATGGTGGGTTCGGGATCCAAGGGCAAGTGGGAGGCCTCTAGCGTTACCAACAACACCATCTTGGAGTTGAAGAGCGTGGGCTACCTCCCGACCGACGTTGCCCACCGTGCTCCGGAGGCGGGCCAGGCCATCCCCACGCCGCGGCAGGGCGAGAGAGTGGTATTCGTGCCCCACTTCATCTGGGGCTTGGGTTTCCCCCTTCATCCCTTCGTCAGGGGCCTCATGTTCTTCTACGTGCTCGACTTCCACGACCTCGCGCCGAAATCCTTCCTCCACATCTCGGCTTTTATCATCGACTGCGAAGCCTTTCTCCGAGTCCGGCCACACTTCGGTCTGTGGTTGAAGATCTTCAACGTCAAGCCGAAGATACTAGATGGCCAGCAGGCGGACTACGGGGGGGGGGGGGGGGGGCAATGATCAGCAAGCTTCCGCGAGTGGAGTGGCCAGACGGTACCTTCATCGAGACCATCAAGGTATGGCAAAAGGAGTGGTTCTATATCACAGAGCCGAGGCGCGCAAATTGGGAGGCGATTCCAGCCTTCCGCTCCTGGCCCCCTACAAGGCTGGTCTCATGGACCAAGAAGGGCCTCGACTGGGGGCCAAATAAGGAGGTGGTACTACTACAGAACCAGATTGCAAAAATGATAGAGAAGGGCGTCGCGCTGGTCAACGTGATCCAGATAATGCTCGGCCGCCGAATTCTCCCTTTCCAGGACAGGGCTTCCCCCATGTGGGCCTATAAGCCCGGAGACCCGGCCACCTCGCACGCCCAACTGTGGAGGGCACTATTCAAGCCGCAGAAGGACTGGCTGGCCGAGGAGGAAGACATCGGACTCGACGCCGCAAATCCCCCACGGGAGGTATGAGCAATTTTGTATGTTTTATCCGAACTGTTCCCTTTTAACAAGGTACTCAGCTTTGCTACTTTTCATCCGCAAAAGTGGCTGAAGAAGGCCCAGCGGATCGACAGTCTGGTGCCGCTGCCAGAGGGACCCAGGATGCCCCTGCTAATGGCCATGCTGGCCGTGTGGCCGTACGAGGCGCCGGACAGGAAGGAGAAGAAGAAGGACCAACAGGGGAGGCCAGAGAGGGCCTCCGCTCCCGAAGACCCCCGGGTGCTAGATCCGGGGACACCAATGATCCCTCCGCGCAAGAGGAGGAGAAGGAGAAGGGAGAGGACGGGGAGGAGGACGATTCCTCCCGAACAGGGAAGAGGGCGGCGTCCGAGGATGCCGAGGAGGAGCCTCCTCAACCCGCTCCCAAAAGACCGCGCAAGGCTAAGGTAGCCTTGTCCGGCGATAGCTCGGCCTCTGCCGAAGACTCTGAGGCCTCCGAAGAGGTTCCACAGAAGATCCCTAGGGCTAAGCCACAGGCTCAAAGGTACGCGTTCTAGCAACCGCTTGACCATCTTTAGCCGAACTGGGTTTGATACTGATCATGTTTCCGTTTGTAATTTTGCAGTCCGCTGCGCGATCTCCCCACCGACCGAGCTTCGGAGGGGGATTCTCCACCGGTGGCGCTAGCGGAGAGCGGCTCTGGATTCCGTGCCTCGCCTTCCCAATCGTCAAGGAGGCCGAGGAGGTCCTATCGAGGAGGACTCCTCCCGTGCCAAATACAGGGGGAGGAGGCGATACTATCATGGCCGAGGTGAACACCTCGGTCGCCGAAGACCAAGAGGGGAAGGCCCCTTTGGTGAACAAAGAGGAGCTCGGACGAGCCGAGCTTTCTCCGAGGACGACTCCGGAGACGTCAAGGCGTCCGGAGTCCGGCGCCCCGGACTTCGAGAGGGAAGGAACCGGAGCGCCACCACCACCCCCGCCCGCCCCAGAGCGGGCGTCGACCGGGTGGCCGGACGAGATGGAGGATGCTCTAACCAGCTCCTCTATCGCCGAAGAGCAACGTGCCCTCATGGGCGCGGTGTTGCAAAGTCTTCGGTCCGTGGACAACGGACTGAAGGAGGCTTTTAGTGGCCTTCTTACCGGCTTCAAGGTGAGCAAAGTAATGATTTCTCCTTAGAAAAATTCTTTTGCGTAAATGTATAGCCTCATACACAGTAGCCCCCGAGACTCTGATTGGTTTTGAACAAAGATAATCAGAGGATCGAAAATCAATATCTCGGGTATTAACCTGCGTAGGATAATGCACAGGCGTCATCTTCGGCCGCAGCCGCCAACGCCGAGGAGTTGGCCGAGCTGAATCGGAAGCTGAAAAGCGCCGAGGACGACCTGAGCCTGGTGAACAGGAGGTTCGACGATGCGCAAGGCAAGTCCAAGCTGTAGTCAAGATTGCAACCGCTTTTGTTGTAAGCAGGGTTCAAGGTATCCTGACGGAGTTGACTGATTTTACTGTAGCTGCCGCCGCGGAGGTCGAAAACCTCAAGGCCGAGCTGCGGACGGCTCAGCTGGAAGCGGCGGCGCAGAGGTCGGCAGCCAAACAAGCGACTGCCGAGCTAGCTGCGCTGAGAACCGTTAGTGAGAAGCACGAGGCCAGGGTGCTGGAGGTGCAGCAAGAGCTAGGGGATGCCGTCACAAGGTGTGAGGCCTTCGAGCAGAAGAATAAGGAGCAAGCCGCCGAGCTGACCTCGTTAGCGGCGGTGGCTAAGGAAGCGCGGACAGAGGCGCGCGGCTACCAAGACGAGCTCCGCCAAGTCAGGCTTATTGCGGACGGTAAGCCGTACTTGCTGCAAAGTATATTTGGAGGTAACAGGTTCGCGTTGCTCACGCGAGTATGGCGTTCCCCAGGCGCCTTTGCGGACCTCCCGAAGAGTGTGGCGGACGCGGCCAGTTTCTTCGCTGCTAATGAGGGTCGGGCCGAACAGAGGCTGTTCTGGGCGCAATTTCAAGCGCCCGAGCATCCTCCGCTCCTCAACAACCAGATGAAGCAGTTGATGGAGCTGCATCGGATGGCGGAGCCGATGATGAAGGACCTCTGCGTGAAGCTATGGCCGGCGGAACCGCTGCCGAGCAGCTACTTCGGTCTGGTGCAGAGGCTGTACGACGCCACTTCCCAGATCGACGCCTGGAAGTGCTCTGCATGCATCGAGGGTGCGCGGATGGCCTTCGGCAAAACAATGGTACATTGGCCGAAGATAAAGCCGGCCGAGATGGCCGCCGGACCTCCGCCGCCAGGGAAGGAGCATAGGCGCCCCGAGCAATACTTTCCCACCGTTATGGAGGGTGCTCGGGCGATAGAGGCCCAATGCTCAAAAGATGTAATCTATGAGTAGATTGAATTTCTTCGGAACCGAGGAGTTGAAACTTTTGCTTTGTTGTAATGCAAGTTGGTTGGCTGGGGATATAATGCCTGTTTTATGTTAATTTTGACTCCTGTGCGGCCGTTTATTAACTGAAAGTTACCAGTCGTCGGCTTCAGCCCCCAGTGCAGATGCTGCCTGGGGTGTTTCCTCGTTACAGCTTGAACCCTTAGCCGATGTCTCGGTGCCCGGAGGCGGTTGTATGTACGGAAAACAAGGCAATCAGACTATGCGGTTTTAGTACTTTCACTTAGCCATAGGAGCTTGATTGCGGGGGCTGGTGACTAGCCCCCAGTGTTTGTGATATTCAGACGAGCCGCAGTAGATACCATCATCACATGGTTCCTGCAACAGGGAACCCTTCATGTAACACGGACTAACCTCCAACGATTTTTGGTTTGACACGAGTCGTCGGATCGCCGACCAGTTTTCGCTTATTGTGACAGTCAGTTTTCGGCTTTCTCCACTGAGGTACTTAACCAGGCGAGCTAGAAGTACAATCGCAGTGGTTCTCCCTTTACCATCTTAGCCAAACATTGCGGAACGTAAGAGGATAAACACAGGAGCCGGGCAACCCAACTATGGACCAAAGACACAATTCGGAACTGATTCATATAGTGCAATATCCGCGACGCCGACCACATGAAAATGAGTGCCCGGACAAAGTTTAAGGCAAGATCTATGTTCGAGCCCCCGGTCTATTAGCCGGTTATGAAAAAAAAGGACGTATCGTAATAGTTTACTTCGGCGTAAAAACGGAAAGGAATATGCATAATGAATGCGTGATTATCAGAGAAAACTTGGTCTTTATTTCCTTTGAATATGTGACGTCCAACCGTACAATCCAGATTGCTGAAGTAACTTTGATAGATACTTTTGAAGAAATAAAATGCAGAAGAGGAAAGGTTTACACATGGCCTTCATGAGTGGTTTGACATCCCGACTACGCCCTGCTGCACGTCTGCGCCTTTGCTCTTCAAGAGGCTTCCGAGGAAGCGAAGTTGTCCATCGTGTATTAAGCGGACGTTGTGATGTTCGGAGGACGGGCCCTTGAAAAAAGGGGGTTTTAAGAAGTCGCCATGGCATATCAGTTTGACGCTGATCGGGCCCTAGATGGTGCCCATTGTCGATGTTGATGTAAGCCATTGTTCGGTCGAGCCGAGCTCATGGTCTTTGTGTCATGAGTCCCCACAGCTGCCCATGGAATTTTGAGCGCGAAATTGTGTACTCGAGGTACGTACTTCGTGACTAGGTGAGGCGTGCTGTGGGGCGCGTGCCCCTATTTGGGGTGAGCATGGGAGGGTGCCGGGACCGAGGCTGTAGCTCGGGAGCGCTTGCGTGCGTCCAGTGTCTTGGCAGTGGACTGAGCTTGCGACGCCTCTTCGGCGGCTTAGACTTCAGTGGCTAGAGCCGCAGTGTGTTCCTCTGTTCGGAGCGAGCGCTCGGTATTACCGTTGATGGTAATAACGCCCCTTGGTCCTGGCATCTTGAGCTTCAGGTACGCATAGTGCGGGACGGCGTTAAAGCGAGCGAAGGCGGTCCGTCCGAGGAGTGCGTGATAACCACTGCGGAAAGGGACAATATCGAAGATTAAGTCCTCGGCGCGGAAGTTATCGGGCGAGCCGAAGACTACTTCCAAAGTCACGGATCCCGAGCAGTGTGCCTCGACGCCTGGGATTACACCTTTAAAGGTGGTGTTGCTGGGCTTGATCCTTGACGGGTCGATCCCCATCTTCCTCACTGTATCTGCGTAAAGCAGGTTAAGACTGCTACCTCCGTCCATAAGGACCCTAGTGAGGTGAAATCCGTCCACGATGGGGTCGAGTACCAGAGCCGCCGTTCCTCCATGGCGTATAGTGGTTGGATGGTCTCGACGGTCGAAAGTGATCGGGCAAGCCGACCACGGGTTGAATTTCGGGGCTACCGGCTCTAAGGTGTAGACATCCCGAAGCGCGCGTTTCCGCTCCTTCTTTGGTATGTGCGTGACATAGATCATGTTCATGCTTTTGACCTCTGGAGGGAACTGTTTTTGGTCTCCACTGTTCGGCCCGCAGGGTTCATCATCGTCCTCGCTGCAGGGGCCCTTGCCCTGTTCTTCGGCTGTGGCTTTGCCGGCTTGCTTGATTACCCAACAGTGACGGTTGGTATGGTTAGCTGGCTTGTCAGGGGTGCTGTGAATCTGGCAGGGCCTATCCAATATTCTGTCAAGCGCGGACAGGCCGTCGCGGTTCCATTTAGAGGGCTTTTTCCGCGGCCCTGATTTCGAGCCGCTGAATCCGGCGTTTACCGCTGTGTCATCGGCTTCACCGCCGTTGTTTGAGTGCCGGCGCTTATTATTCCTATTGCGCCAAGGTTTCCCGTTTCCGTCCCGAGTCTCTGAAGTGCCGGGGTCTTCGGGGTGGTTGCTTCGACGAGCTAGCCAGCTATCCTCACCCGCGCAAAAGCGGGTCATTAGGGAGGTAAGGGCCGACATTGTTCTCGATTTATCTTGGCCGAGCTGACGGGCGAGCCACTCGTCCCGAATACTGTGTTTGAATGCCGCAATTGCTTCGGCGTCCGGACAGTTGACGATCTGGTTCTTCTTGGTCAAGAACCGGTTCCAGAATTGCCGGGATGACTCTCCGGGCTGTTGAATGACATGGCTCAGGTCATCGGCGTCCGGTGGCCGAACATAGGTGCCTTGAAAGTTAGCTCGGAATGCATCTTCGAGCTCTTCCCAGCTTCCGATGGAGTTTTCGGGTAGGCTGTTCAGCCAATGCCTGGCCAGTCCATTGAGTTTCAGCGGTAAGTACTTGATAGCGTGGAGATCATCTCCTCGAGCCATATGAATGTGGAGAAGAAAATCCTCGATCCACACAGCTGGGTCAGTTGTCCCATCATAGGATTCTATATTAATGGGTTTAAACCCCTCGGGGAACTGATGCTGCATCACCTCGTCAGTGAAATACATTGGGTGTGCGGCGCCCCTGGCCTGGGCCACATCGCGCCGTAGATTGGTTGTCATCCGGACATGGTGCTGCTCCTGAGCTCTGTCGTTTCTATCGCGCCAGGCCTGGTATCCGTCCCGTCCAGCGGGTGCGTATCCTGTGGATCCATAGATGGATCTCGACTGAATCGCTCGTGCGTTCAGGTCGTGGCGCAGATCGTATTGGTCATCCAGTTGAACCGGGTCTTTGCCTGCTCGGCGGGAGGGCGCGAGTGGGTATTCGGCTTCCCTGGCCGTCCTATCCCGTCCTCGAGGGGGCACGGGTGGGAGTTCGGCTTCTTTGGCCTCTCTATCTCGTCCTCGAGGGGGCGCGGGTGGGAGCTCGGTTTCCATAGCCGGCCTATCTCGTCCTCGAGGGGGGCGGTCGGGCTGGTTTGCGTAAGTTCGTCTGGGAGGCATGGGCTCGAGGGCCTCATCCTCGAATTCTGGGAGTAGGCGCCGCCGTGGGTAACTCTTGTATTGGCCCTGACGTTGATCGTCGAGGCCTTCTTCGGTAGCTAAGACCATCGTCCATCTGTCATTGAGCGTATCCTGTTCGGCCCTTAGCTGTTGTTGTTTCATCTTCAAGCTTCGGGCAGTGGCGATGAGTTGCCGCTTGAATTTTTCTTGTTCTAGGGGATCCTCAGGGACGATAAAGTCTTCGGGTCTGAGGCTATCTTCCTCTTCGGATGGAGGGAGGTAATTGCTGTCCTCGGAATCGTCGAGGTCCTCGGGGTCACCCTGGTCCTCCTGCCCCTCTGGGGCGTCGGGTCGCTGCTCGGGCGTGTTATCGTCGAGCTCCCCCAAGTTGTCCGGATTCTCGGTATCTCCGGTGCCGTTCGTGTCTGTGTGGTTTTCCTTGCCCTTTCCCCGCCCTCGAGCTGGCCGTCGTCGGCGTCTGGGCGGTTCTTCGGTGGGATCGTCGCCGTCCTTCTTGGTTGTGTCACCGTCCTTCATGGGGGTGTCAACCATGTAAACATCATAGGTGGAGGTGGCGGTCCACTTTCCGGTATTGGCAGTGGCAAGGAAGGTATCCGTGTAGGGCGGGACGTCAAAGTCCTCGTCCATGTCGTCAGCCTCCTCGGAGGCGTAGTCCAGCATGTCGGTTAAATCTTCGACAGTGGCTACCAAGTGGGTGGTGGGTGGGACGCAAAATTCCCCACGGCTGGCATCCTGTCCGACCTGCTCCTGGTCCGAGGACGGGCCATCTGCGATATTTATCTTCTGGATCCGGTCTAGCATCTCGCTTAAAATCGAGGGGTCCACCAGATCTATGTTCGGGCTGCCATCGGAGTTGAGCTCCGGCGTGCCGATAACGGGAGTGTGTTCGGCCAAGGGTGACCCTTGGTTTTCCGGCACCGGGGTAGGATCCAAACTCAAGGTTAGATCCGAACTGAGGCCCGCCCCCGGGACGGGGGCGGGGGAGGAATCTGAGGTCAAGGCCTCGGGATTGGTACGTTCCTCGGGCAAGGCCGAGAACCCAGTAAAGACCAGATCGCCTCGAGCGTTGGCGACGTACTCAAGGCTGCCAAACCTGATTTCCTGCTCGGGGGCGAAGTTGCCGACCTGGTCGAGGTGACCGGTCGGATCGGCGTGCAACACGACGCTGCCGAACGCGAAGAGCTGTCCGGGGACGAAGATGTCCCCGCTGCGGATTCCGTCGCTGAAGAGAAGAGCTGTCCGGGGACGGCAAAGTCCCTGCTGCAGATTCCATTGACAAAGAGTTGTCCGGGGACGGCGAGCCATTGATCCTTGGCGACCCACGACGGAACTCTCAATGAAAGCACCAATGTCGGTACCAAAACCGGTAGATCTTGGGTAGGGGATCTGAATTACGGGTCAAGGAGTCGATGGTAACAGGGAGCGTAGAGACAACGATTTACCCAGGTTCGGGCCCTCTCGAGGAGGTAATACCCTACATCCTACTTGATTGTATTGATGTGATCGTATGAAGGTTACAGAGATGATCTACCTCGAGATCAGATGGGCTAAACCCTAGGTTATGAATGATTTTTCCCTCTACGGACTAAACCTCCTGGTTTATATTGACACCAGGGGGTCCTAGGGTTACACATAGTTGGTTACCATCAGGAGACACACATGTCGGTCACGCCAACTATTCCTTGGAGGAGACGCCAAGTCTTCGGAGGTTTCCTTCTGATACACGGGGTCGCCCACAATCCGGCCTTCCATCGACGAGTAGAGGGCGGCCCACCAGTCCGGCCCATGAGAGATAGGCCGGCGGCCCGAGTACCCCCTAGTCCAGGACACCCTCACCCAGCAGGAAGGAGAAAAAGAAATCGGCCTGTGTAGGCTATTCTACGAAAAAAGAGGTGGGCTAGCCATTTTCACCGAGAAAAAAACAGCTGGGCTCGTCATGTTGTAAACATAAAATAAAAGCCTGGGCTAGACAGGCCACAGACACTGCACAACCCAGTTGATAACCTACTCCCTCTCAACAACAACAAAAAAACAACAACAACAAAACTGATCGAGCAACTGGGACCCACGTGTCAGCAGCAATTTTTTTCATGTAATAAGGAGGAGATTCCTTGCGTGCGAAGATGTAGCTGGTGGGTCCCAGTTGTCAGGGAGTGGAATCATTTTTCTTCCGTGTAATAAGGAGGCACTTCCTTGCGTGCGACCATGGACCTTGTGGGTCCCAGCTGTCAGCCTCTCCACGTACAGTCCTCTTTCGTTGCCTGTTGTTCGTTGACCACCTTTACAACTGTGACACCCTGGTTTTTGGCAACCTTTTCTTTTCAAAATTTTCTTGGTTTTATTTGCAAATTGGTTGGCTTTCGAACCTTTTCAGTTGACTTTGGACTTGGGAAACCTTTAAATTTCTCTCTAAGTGATCCAAAGCCCTCAATATCTTGCCAAAATCTTGCCACACACCTTCTGGATTAAATTCCAATTTTCATTTCTTTCAAAATAATCCTTTTCTTCTGTGGGAAAATCTGTCCTCACTATGGGTTGTCAAGCAACCTATAGTTCTGATGATCAGAAAAATCCCAAATTAATACCACACCTTCTTGTCATCATCTACTCCCACAATCTTCCAAAACATTTCATGGTCCAGTATAAAATTTGGTCCAGAATATTCCATTTACCTTCTGGATAGCACTGGTCCTTTGTGAAGCAACTCATATTTCCTCAACTCAGAAAATTCCCAAATAATTCTTAGAGATACTAGGGAACATATCTTCCCACAATATCCACAAACATCTCCTTGTCCAGTATAAAATTTTCAGCAGAAATATTCTGCCAAGTTTCTGCTCATTTCAAACCTCTGTGAAGGAAGTACTAGCTAAAGGTGTGCATTTGCTTTGAAATTTTTATGGCTTCTTGGCATTACCAAATAACTCCCACACACCAAATTTCAGCTCCAACAGATCACCCATGTGAGTGCAACAACCTCACTAAGTTTCTGGTCCAGTATAGCATTTGTACATGAACCATGTTCAAATCTTGGCCAAAGTTTCTCAAATTTTGCCAGCTTGTAGTCCTTCCAACGTAGATCTGTCCAGACATCTCTAGATCATCTTCTCTCCAGATCTCTCCTAAGTTACTGACAGCAAACTGTAGTTGATGCTACACTTCGGTTCAGTGAGTCTCTGGGCGAACCAGTGGCACGAGAGGGTTCCAGTGTGTAAGGTCGGCACACCAGACAAGGCCTGGCAGGCCAGCTCGCGCCGCGTGTGCCTGTGCACGCGGTGATCGCGCGGCCAGCCCTGCCAAAATCACGCTCTGGGCGCCGACAGGCACGGGTCACGTCGGAGCGGGATGACCGCGCCGCCGTACGTTGTCTCCGTGCACCGATGAGCTCCCCTCCGTCCACCTGGCCGCCCTAGACCCTTCCCCCTCGCCGGATACGGCCACCGTGCGCCACGGACGGCACAGTAGCCGTACGGGAGGTGAGGTGGCTGGAGGCTTCCCGGCGACCCGTCTCTTCGCGCATTTACTCCTCCTGCCTCCTCCATCACGCCGCCCGACTCCAGAAGCTCCGCCCCCGCCTATAAAAGGCCCTGCCCGGCCTCTCCCACTCCTCACCCCACTCCCTCCGCCTCCTATCGATCACCAGGGCACCGAGCCATGGCCGAGAGGCCCTCTGGCCTCGCAGCTCGCTGGCATTCCGCTGCCAAGCGAACTCCACCACCCGCTCGATTCACTCCACCCCAGCTCTGCCCGATTGCATACCCGAGCTCAGTGCACTCCCACGAGCTCCCCTGACCTCTTGCCTAGCCAAAACTCTGCCGGATTCACCGTCGCCGACGACCCCCGAAACCAGCCGCCGCTGGAGAGGAAGGGGACGACGCCGTCATGCTGTCTCCGGAGACGCTGCGGGTACGAGGAGGACCGCCGTCGTGCGCTCGTTCCATCCCTGCAGTCGCCCGAGCTCTCCGCCGTCGGTGAGCCGCCCGTCTCTGTTCCTCTCTCCCTCCTTCTGTTTAAATCTGACCCGACCCCACCTGTCAGTGACCCCGCCGCACGCCGAAGCGGTACGTAAGTGGAGACGCCCTGGTGTTTTACGCCTTCGACGTGGCCCTCCCAGAGATTTTGTAATTTCTGTTTAAATTTCAACTTTGACCAGTAACTTTGACTGTCCATTACTTTTTATCCACAAGTCCAAATCAATTGATTCTTTTTGCATTGGTTTTGCCTTGAGCTCTTCAATTTTCTGGTAAATTTTGGTATTTTTCTCACATGTACAGAATTTCTGGTCAATAGAAATGTATTATGTGACATTTTCTTTTGCTGTTTTAAAATATTTTCAGAAGGAAATCATTTTGGTTTTGAGGACCAGGAGTTTGTGGACAACCCAGCTGAGCAAGGCAAGCCACACCATCCATTACATGAAGCATTTCAATAGTATTGGTTTATTAATTGAATTATTTGCATTATTTTAATATGTGATAATTCATAGTAAATTATATTGTTGCATAACTACTGCCATAGTAATTTATTCATGATAAACAACCTTGCCTGACATGTAATTATTAAAACTAAGCTTAATGGTTGATCAAGTGCCACCGACCCGGACTTACCCGTGCAGCCACATCTGCCGGAATGGGACGGCCTTGACTTGGTCTGACCGCGTGCTCTTTTATCGGTACCACCAAAGAGGGAAGGTTATGCGTGCGTGCTACCTTGATCAGGTAGACGACGATAACCTTGTGAGCCAGTTGAGTTATTTGCCGGCGTCCCCGTTTGGGACAGTTTAGTTGGCCACGACGGTGGCAGGTGTCAAGAGTGACACAGAGGCCACCCAGGGCATGACTCCGGGGGAGGATGATTGTCGGTGGTACGATGGAGAGTCACGGGTTAGGCAAGTTTCGTTGGAGCAACACCGGTCCACCCGGAAGGGAAGTGTACCGAGGTACAGGACCAAGAGCTTCATAGTGTGGGTAAAGTGCGCAACCTCTGCAGAGTGTAAGAATCTATTCGAATAGCCGCGTCCACGGTATTGGACACAGTCCGCACTAGGTCACACTGAGTGGTCAACCGTAATGATAATAATGATGGAAGAACTCGTCTCATGCTCGGAAGTGACCGATGGGTCACGAATGTTCCGGGGGTCACGTGTGAACCCGGAAGAGAGTAAGTTGATATTCGGTAACAGTAAGTAAGCAACTTAAGCATTTAACATGTTCATTGCCATGCTGTTGTTTGCTGCATTGTTGTGGTTGCTGTGAGCTTGCGAGTACATTCCAAGTACTCACCTGGCGTATCATGCCAGATGCAGGCGAAGCCGTTGACGGAGACCCCGAATGTTCGTGCTACGCTAACTAGGCCGTGTCCCAGCAGTGTCCCTATGGGATGGAGTTTCCCGCTTGATATTCCGCTACGCTGTAGAGTTTCCTTAGTACTGAGGCCCTTGATGTTCCATAAATCATGTAGATATTGTCATAGCACGTGTAGTGCTTCTGGCCTCGCTACCCGATGTAATTTCCCTAGCTTGTACTTGTACAATATTAATAAAGATCAGTTCTGTTCTGTTCTAAGTTGTTGTGTGTTTCCAGAAGACATGATCTCTGGGTTGGAAACACTGGGTAAACCGGTCCTCTGAGCCAGGGTGCCACAACGCTTGGTATCAGAGCCGCGCTGACTGTAGGACACCCTAGTTAACCCTGCGCTAGAACCTCGATTAGCTTAGAGTCTTGGTATGTGCTTTGCTTGTTGCATTTGATTGCTGCATGGCATGCATATAGTGTATTGTTGTGCTAACCGTTGGCCTTGTGAGTGTAGATGGCACCAGTTCCGTACCACTACAACCATGAACCGGCACCATTCACTTTTCCAGTACTGCTCCGTAGCATCTGGCTTCGGCTGTATCCCAACGGCGAAGACTCAGTGTACCAGGTGTTCTGAGAGAAGCTTGTTGGTTCAGTGTACGAGTATCACGCGGAGGCCTTTCTTACTGCGAGTTCGGATATTGGCAGCTACTCCCGCTCTTCCAAGGGAGGAACTGCTTCTACTCCGGAGCTGGCAATCCAGTTTGCTGCGATGGAGGCTCTCACAGACTTGCGCTTCCACGAGGTCGAGATGCAGACACATCCAGGTTTCTTTCACTACCCCACCCTGTCGCCTACGACAAGGCGAGTCCTTTTCGCACCTGTTGACCCGGCGAGTGATCGTGCTACTGGTGTTTTATCTCGTTATTTGAACGCCAGTTATCGTATGATCACCTCACTGGCTGAGGAGCTGACTCATGCCCGAGAGGCACTTGCAGCTGTTGCGGCAACACAGTCTCCTCTTCCTCCTCCGTTTTCACCTGTGTATGCTCCACCCGTTCCACCTTCACTAGCACCTGAGACTCCTTCTAGCTCGTTCGGACCGCCAGGCTTTTCGTCTGGTAGCCGACGTGAGACCCCGATAGAATGGGCCTCACTCCTAGCTACTCCAGCTGCTCCGATGCTGCGGCGTCGTGCTTGTTCTCCTTCAGAGGGAGAACCTTCCTGTCAGCGTCGCCGTGTTTCCTTTGATCCGGAGGCTGAGATTCACATCATCAGTTCAGATTCCGAGACAGGATCAGACGACGAGGAGTCTTCAGTCTGCCAGTGTCCGTGCCACCCACGCTACTAGAGAGGAGGCTTGAGTTTCAGTGCATGCATGAATGCATCTCTACATGTGTCAACTGCCGTATGAGAAGTTCTAGTCATGATAACCCCCTACTTGCTTGTCATGTATGATGTTGGGTTGCCTTGTATAATTATGTTGTTCGCTTTGTTCTTTCTTTTTATTTGGGTTTCTTTTCCTGGTGTCATACTGCTGTATTTCCTTTATGGATGTTGCTCATCGATTCGGCATTTTGCAATGGGAACAAATATAGGATGAAGAGGTGTAGTAATCAAGGCGGCGATGGAACTCCGGTTCGTCGATCCGCCAGACAAGCAGGACAATCACTAGAAGATTTGCCACCTCCACCACCACAATCACCGACCAATGATCAAATCATGAGAATGTTTTAAGCGAAAAGAAATCAAGACCTCATGGAATTTCTGAAGAGTATGCAGACTATGGTGGATCAGAATCACAACAATGGGACACACTCCAAATTGTCTGATTTTCAGCATACCAAGCCACCCAGTTTTGGTCAAGCTGTGGATCCTATGGAAGCTGATGACTGGTTGAGGACCATGGAAAAGAAGCTGGACATAGCCCGCTGTGATGAGTCAGACAAGGTTCCTTTTGTTACTCACTACCTGGAAGGACCGACAACTATATGGTGGGACAATACAAAAATTATGTGGCCTCCTGGGGAAGATATTTCCTGGGAGAAATTCAAAGAGGTATTCCGCAAGTATCATATTCCTACCGGCATAATGAAGGTGAAGCAGAGGGAATTTCTTGCTCTTACTCAAGGGAATATGTCAGCGGGTGAGTATCTGAACAAGTTTAATAATCTGGCACGGTACTCCACTCACGACGTGTCCACAGAAGAAAGAAAGATAGACTGATTCCTAGGAGGACTCAATCATACCCTTCGTTGTCAGCTTTGTATGCTGGATTTTCTTGACTTTCAGACTTTGGTAAACAAGGCTTTCATAGCCGAATGAGAGCATAAGTCAGGATATGACGATCGCAAGCGGAAGTTTGAACCCAAGAAGGATAACCGTGAGCAGTTTGTGCAAAAGCCACGTATCTGGCAACAAGGTCCGTCTGAGTACAAGCCTACCTGGAGCAACGGCAGCAACAACAATAAGCCCGGCAGCCAGGACAAGACCTTAGGCAAACAGCCAGTGCGGGAAGACTGCCGCCGCAACAACACTTGCTTTACTTGTGGTCAGGGTGGGCATTACTCCAGGCAATGCCCCACAAGAAACGGGAAGTTACCGTCCGACTACAAGCCACAAGTCAATAATGTTGGATGCCGCCCCAATCAGAACTTCTATCGCGGCCAAGTCCATCATATCTCCGCTGAGGAAGCCCGCGAAGCACCATACGTGGTCCTTGGTATGTTTTCTGTTAACGACATACCCGCAATAATTTTATTTGATTCTGGGGTTTCTCATTCGTTTATTTCGCGGAGTTTTGCCACCATACACAAACTTTCTCCTTCTCTTTTGGACAAAATCATGGTGGTACAATCCCCTGGCTCCATGCTCAGAACAAATGTTATATACAAGGATCTGGAAATCTTGATACATGGAGTTAAGTTTCCAGCTACCCTTGTTGCCATTGAATCCCCTGGGCTGGATATAATACTGGGGATGGATTGGTTGACACCACATCAGGTTTGTATTAACTGTGCCACTAGGACAGGACATTGGTCAACCCGGCAGGCCAAACAGTACAATTTACTGCTAGCAGAATGATGTCAAAGAAGGGAATGGCATTCAAAGCCACTGCTACAGATATAAATCTGATCCCAGTAGTCAGTGAATTTCCGGACGTATTTCCGAAAGAACTACCAGGAATGCCACCTGATCGAGAACTAGAGTTCGCTATTGATGTTATTCCCGGAACCGCCCCAATTTACAAGAAGTACTACCGCATGCCTTCCCCAGAGCTGGTGGAATTAAAGAAACAGCTGGATGAATTACTACAAAAAGGGTACATTCGTCCAAGCACCTCGCCATGGGGATCACCTGTGCTCTTCGTTAAGAAGAAGGATGGCAGCCTACGGATGTGCGTGGACTACCGCCAATTGAATGAGGTCACCATTAAAAATAAATATCCGCTTCCCCGCATTGATGATCTGTTCGACCAGTTAAACGGGGCCCGAGTATTTTCCAAGATTGATCTTCGAACGGGGTATCATCAGCTAAAAATCAGGAAAGAGGATATCCCCAAGACAGCCTTCACTACCCGATATGGCCTGTATGAATTTACAGTCATGACATTCGGACTGACAAATGCTCCAGCCTACTTCATGAGCATGATGAACAAGGTCTTCATGGACTTCTTGGACAAGTTTGTGGTAGTATTCATCGATGATATTCTTATCTATTCCAAGGATGAAAAAGAACACACGCAACACCTCCGTACTGTCCTGGAAAGACTAAGGACCCATCACTTGTATGCCAAATTCAGTAAGTGTGAATTTTGGCTAAGAGAGGTGGGATTTCTGGGACATGTTCTGTCAGAACAAGGTGTGGCCGTCGACCCCAGCAAGGTGACTGCTGTGTTAAACTGGAAGACACCAGCCACAGTAACTGAAGTCCACAGCTTTCTGGGATTGGCAGGCTACTACCGTCGTTTCATTGAAGGCTTCTCAAAAATAGCCAAGCCATTGACAGAACTGTTGAAAAATAATCACAAATTTGCCTGGACGGAAGAATGTGATAGCAGTTTCATGGAGTTAAAGACGAGGCTAACTACGACCCCTGTCTTAGTTCTTCCAGACATCCACAAGAGCTTTGATATATATTGCGATGCTTCCAGGCGTGGAATCGGCTGTGTTCTAATGCAAGAAGGAAGGGTTGTAGCATATGCATCCAGACAGCTACGACCCCATGAAGAGAACTATCCCACTCATGATTTGGAATTGGCAGCCGTGGTTCATGCATTAAAGATTTGGAGGCATTATCTCAATGGGCAGCGATGTGAAATATACACGGACCACAAGAGTCTCAAGTATATTTTCACCCGACCCGACCTTAATCTCAGACAGAGAAGGTGGCTTGAACTGGTCAAGGACTATGACCTTGGAATTAATTATCATCCGGGAAAAGCCAATGTGGTCGCCGATGCTCTCAGCAGAAAACAAGGTACCATAAATGCAATAATGGAAGGTATCCACCCAAGGCTACAAGAAGAGTTTGCCAAGCTTAATATGGTACTATGCGGCCCAATTAGCCCGGATACATTGGAAATTACTCCAACACTTATGGAAGAAATTAAGGCAACTCAGAAATCAGATAAAAGTGTACAGGAGATCAAGGAGAATATTCAGCAAGGGAAGACCAAGTCCTTCCGTGTCGATGACCAAGGCACCTTATGGTTTGAGAACCGAATATGTGTGCCTGATCAGGAAAACTTGAGACAGCAAATACTTAGGGAGGCACATGAATCCGCATACTCTATTCATCCGGGAGGAACAAAAATGTACCAGGACTTAAAGGAAACCTTTTGGTGGCCAGGAATGTGAAGGGACATTGCGTACTATGTCGCCTGTTGTGATGTCTGCAACAGAGTCAAGGCTGAACACCAGAAACCCGCTGGACTACTGCAACCTTTATAGGTTCCCCAGTGGAAATGGGATGACATATGCATGGACTTCATTGTTGGACTACCCAAGTCAACAACAGGCCATGATGCTATCTGGGTCATCGTGGATGTACTTACTAAAGTGGCTCACTTTATTCCAGTGAAGACCACCTTCAGAGCCGATTAGCTTGCACAGCTCTACATGTCCCGGATTGTTAGTCTTCATGGAGTACCCAAGTCTATCACATCAGATAGAGAATCCTTGTTCACTTCAGCATTCTGGCAACGATTGCACCAAGCCCTAGGAACCGTGCTAAAGCATAGCACGGCATATCATCCACAGATGGATGGATAGACCGAACGAGTGAACCAGATATTGGAAGATATGCTTCGGTCTTGTGCACTCACCTATGGACCCAAATGGGAGGATAGTCTACCCTACGCGGAATTCTCCTACAATAACAGTTATCAGTCGAGTCTCAAGATGTCACCATTCGAAGCCCTGTATGGACGGAAATGTCGCACTCCTTTAAATTGGTCCCAAACAGGAGACATCCGTATCTTCGGCACGGGTTTGATGCTAGAGGCAGAGAAGCAAGTTAAGGATATTCAGGAATGTCTTCGAGCAGCCAAGTATTGTCAAAAGAGTTATTATGACCCTAAGCATCGAGAAGTAACTTTTGAGCCTGGAGAGTATGCTTATCTCCGAGTCACCCCCATGAAAGGAATAAAAAGGTTCCATGTCCGAGGAAAACTTGCACTGAGGTATATCGGTCCCTTTCCAGTAATTGCTAGAAGAGGCAGAGTGGCATACCAGTTGGAGTTACCACCGGAGTTGTCCGACGTTCACGATGTCTTCCACATATCACAATTGAGAAAGTGTATTGCACCTCCTATCAAGCAGGCAGATATGAGTGAGCTAGAACTGACTAAGGATTTGACCTACGAGGAAAAGCCTGTCAGAATCTTGGACGAGATGGAAAGAACTACCAGGAGTAAGATAATCAAATTTTACAAAGTATTGTGGGATCATCATACTGAGGAAGAAGCTACCTGGGAAAGAGAGGATTTTCTGAGATCAGCATATCCGCATTTGTTCCCCGAGCAACCGAATCTCGAGGACGAGATTCATCCTAAGGGGGGTAGGTTTGTGATACCCTGGTTTTTGGCAACTTTTCTTTTCAAAAATTTCTTGGTTTTATTTGCAAATTGGTTGGGTTTTGAACCTTTTCAGTTGACTTTGGACTTGGGAAACCTTTAAATTTCTCTCTAAGTGATCCAAAGCCCTCAATATCTTGCCAAAATCATGTCACACACCTTCTGGATCAAATTCCAATTTTCATTTCTTTCAAAATAATCCCTTTTCTTCTTTGGGAAAATCTGTCCTCACTATGGGTTGTGAAGCAACCTATAGTTCTGATGATCGAAAAAATCCCAAATTAATACCACACCTTCTTGTCATCATCTACTCTCACAATCTTCAAAATCATTTCATGGTCCAGTATAAAATTTGGTCCAGAATATTCCATTTACCTTCTGGACAGCACTGGTCCTTTGTGAAGCAACTCATATTTCCTCAACTCAGAAAAATTCCCAAATAATTCTCAGAGATACTAGGGAACATATCTTCCCAGAATATCCAAAAACATCTCCTTGTCCAGTATAAAATTTTCAGCAGAAATATTCTGCCAAGTTTCTGCTCATTTCAAACCTCTGTGAAGGAAGTACTAGCTAAAGGTGTGCATTTGCTTTGAAATTTTTATGGCTTCTTGGCATTACCAAATAACTCCCACACACCAAATTTCAGCTCCAGCAGATCACCCATGTGAGTGCAACAACCTCACTAAGTTTCTGGTCCAGTATAGCATTTGTACATGAACCATGTTCAAATCTTGGCCAAAGTTTCTCAAATTTTGCCAGCTTGTAGTCCTTCCAACGTAGATCTCTCCAGATATCTCCAGCTCATCTTCTCTCCTAAGTTACTGACAGCAAACTGTAGTTTATGCTACACTTTGGTTCAGTGAGTCTCTGGGCGAACCAGTGGCACGAGAGGGTTCCAGTGTGTAAGGTCGGCACACCAGACAAGGCCTGGCAGGCCAGCTCGCGCCACGTGTGCCTGTGCACGCGGTGACCACGTGGCCATCCCTGCCAAAACCGCGCTCTGGGCGCTGGCAGGCACGGGTCACGTCGGAGCGCGACGACCGCGTCGCCGTATGTTGTCTCCGTGCGCCGACGAGCTCCCCTCCGTCCACCTGGCCGCCCTAGACCCTTCCCCCACGCCGGATACGGCCACTGTGCGCCACGGACGGCACAATAGCCGTACGGGAGGTGAGGTGGCTGGAGGCTTCCCGGCGACCCGTCTCTTCGCGCATTTACTCCTCCTGCCTCCTCCATCACGTCGCCCGCGCCGCGCCAGCCAGCTAGCCGTCCTCGCTCCGACGACGTGGCCGTGGTACCGCCCAACTCCAGAAGCTCCGCCCCCGCCTATAAAAGGCCCTGCCCGGCCTCTCCCACTCCTCACCCCACTCCCTCCGCCTCCTATCGATCACCAGGGCACCGAGCCATGGCCGAGAGGCCCTCTGGCCTCGCAGCTCGCTGGCATTCTACCGCCAAGCCAACTCCACCACCCGCTCGATTCACTCCACCCCAGCTCTGCCCGATTGCATACCCGAGTTCAGTGCACTCCCACGACCTCCCTTGACCTCTTGCCTAGCCAAAACTCTGCCGAATTCGCCATCGCCGACGACCCCCGAAACCAGCCGCCACCGGAGAGGAAGGGGACGACGCCGTCATGCTATCTCCGGAGACGCTGCGGTTACGAGGAGGACCGCCGTCGTGCGCTCGTTCCATCCCTGCAGTCGCCCAGCTCGGCGCCGTCGCTATCGCCGGTGATCGCCGTCGGTGAGCCGCCCGTCTCTGTTCCTCTCTCTCCTTCTGTTTAAATCCGACCCAACCCCACCTGTCAGTGACCCCGCCGCACGCCGAAGCGGTACGTAAGTGGAGACGCCCTGGCGTTTTACGCCTTCGACGTGGCCCTCCCAGAGATTTTGTAATTTCTGTTTAAATTTCAACTTTGACCAGTAACTTTGACTGTCCATTACTTTTTATCCACAAGTCCAAATCAATTGATTCTTTTTGCATTGGTTTTGTCTTGAGCTCTTCTATTTTCTGGTAAATTTTGGTATTTTTCTCACATGTACAGAATTTCTGGTCAATAGAAATGTATTACGTGACATTTTCTTTTGTTGTTTTAAAATATTTTCAGAAGGAAATCATTTTGGTTTTGAGGACCAGGAGTTTGTGGACAACCCAACTGAGCAAGGCAAGCCACATCATCCATTACATGAAGCATTTCAATAGTATTGGTTTATTAATTGAACTATTTGCATTATTTTAATATGTGATAATTCATAGTAAATTATATTGTTGCATAACTACTGCCATAGTAATTTATTCATGACAAACAACCTTGCTTGACATGTAATTATTAAAACTAAGCTTAATGGTTGATCAAGTGCCACCGACCCGGACTTACCCGTGCAGCCACATCTGCCGGAATGGGACGTCTTGACTTGGTCTGACCGCGTGCTGTTTTATCGGTACCACCAAAGAGGGAAGGTTATGCGTGCGTGCTACCCTGATTAGGTAGACGACGATAACCTTGTGAGCCAGTTGAGTTATTTGCCGGCGTCCCCGTTTGGGACAGTTTAGTTGGCCACGACGGTGGCAGGTGTCAAGAGTGACACAAAGGCCACCCAGGGCATGACTCCGGGGGAGGATGATTGTCGGTGGTACGATGGAGAGTCACGGGTTAGGCAAGTTTCGTTGGAGCAACACCGGTCCACCCGGAAGGGAAGTGTACCGAGGTACGGGACCAGGAGCTTCATAGTGTGGGTAAAGTGCGCAACCTCTGCAGAGTGTAAGAATCTATTCGAATAGCCGCGTCCACGGTATTGGACACAGTCCGCACTAGGTCACACTGAGTGGTCAACCGTAATGATAATAATGATGGAAGAACTCGTCTCATGCTCGGAAGTGACCGATGGGTCACGAATGTTCCGGGGGTCACGTGTGAACCCGGAAGAGAGTAAGTTGATATTCGGTAATAGTAAGTAAGCAACTTAAGCATTTAACATGTTCATTGCCATGCTATTGTTTGCTGCATTGTTGTGGTTGCTGTGAGCTTGCGTGTACATTCCAAGTACTCACCTGGCGTATCAGCCCAGATGCAGGTGAAGCCGTTGACGGAGACCCCGAAGGTTCGTGCTACACTAACTAGGCCGTGTCCCAGCAGTGTCCCTATGGGATGGAGTTTCACGCACGATATTCCGCTACGCTGTAGAGTTTCCTTAGTACTGAGGTCCTTGATGTTCCATAAATAATGTAGATATTGTCATAGCATGTGTAGTGCTTCTGGCCTCGCTACCCGATGTAATTTCCCGAGCTTGTACTTGTACAATATTAATAAAGATCAGTTCTGTTCTGTTCCAAGTTGTTGTGTGTTTCCAGAAGACATGATCTCTGGGTTGGAAACACTGGGTAAACCGGTCCTCTGAGCCGGGGTGACTCAACGACGCCGTGCCGAGAGCACCAAGGCGGTGGATGATGGCGAGGCCTAAGGAGGGAAACGACCCGGAGCCTGGGAAGACTCGGCAGTGGATGCCCACGCGGAGGGGAATACAAGGGTTTACTGGCTCGGCTGCGGTGTGAGGCTGCCATCGCCAGAGAATAACAGGAGGTGTGGGTCAGTAGAGGGATGGCCTGGCTAGCGATGGGAGTAGGGTGGGGCGGTGAGGCCTGCGCGGCAGCACAGCCGGCCACGGAAGGCAGGAGCAGGCAGTCACGCCGTCGCTGGTTTGGGCGGCTGGAGCAGGAAGATCAGAGATTGAAGAAGCACGCCGGCCGTTGGATTGACATCTAACGGTCTCATGCTGCTAGAGTCGATTTTGTTGACTAAGTTGACATAGCCCTGCGTACGCGTCAACTTAGTAGGCCCACAAGTTAGCCTCCAAATTAGGTGGGACCCAGCTAGCAGGGGGAGGAATTATTTTTCTTGTGCCTAATAAGGAGGCACTTCATTGAAAAGGTTGCAGCTGGTAGGTCCCAGCTGTCAGAGGGACAAAACTTTTTTTTTCCGCGTAATAAGGAGGCACTTCCTTGCGTGCGAAGATGTCGTTGGTGGGTCCAACCTGTCAGGGGGAAGAATCATTTTTTTCACGTAAGAAGGAGGCACTTGCTTGTGTGCGACCATGGACCATGTGGGGCCCTACTGTCAACCTCTCCACCTACATCCCTCTTCTGATGACTGTCGTTTGTTGATCACGTTGACCACGCCGCGCCAAGAGCACCAACGCGGTGGACGACGGCGAGGCCTAGGAAGCGAACGACCTGGAGCCGGCGAAGACACAACAGTGGATGCCCACGCGGAGGGGAGTACGAGGGTTGACTAGTTCGGCTGCGGGGTGAGGCTGCCATCGCCGGAACATAACAGGAGGTGCGGGTGGGTAGAGGGATGGCTGGCCAGCAGTGGGAGTAGGGTGGGAGCAGGCAGTAAAGCCGGCGCTGGTTTGGGCGGCTGGAGCAGGAAGATCAGAGATTGAAGAAGCACGACGGCCGTTGGATGGACATCCAACAGTCACTGCTGCTAGAATCGTTTGTTGACTATAAGTTGACAAAGCCTTACGTAGGCGTCAACTTAATCGGCCAACAAGTCAGCCTGGAAATCTGTGGCGTGTACAGCCCATTTGCTATTATTTTTACAATTTAAAGCCCATTTCCTAATTCATATGGAATTTATTACAGCCCATTTGCCATTTTTAGAATTGCTGCCCTTTTCTGGTCGGGGCCAGGGTTAAAAAATTTCTAAAAAATGTGAAATTTTCGAAATTTCGCATATTTTTGCCGGGGTCCGAACTATTTTTAATCCCAAAATTAGGAGCGGGATTAAAACTAATTTTAAATTTTTTTTAAAATCCAATGAAATATAAAATCTCAAAGAAGAAAAAAAACAAAATATGAAACTAATTGCCCATTTGCTGTGTTTTTGTTAATATTTGCAGCCCATTTCATATTACTTTTATGATTTACTGCCTATTTTCTGGCCAGGCCGAATGCATCCCTCCTCGTCTTGAAAGATTTGCAGCCCAGCAAGTCGGAGAAAACAAATAGGCCTAGGTTGGGTATTCTTCAAAAAAAATGGTGGGCTACCCATTTTCCCAAAGAAAAAACAGCTGGCATGGTCATGTTGTTAGACGGGCCACAGACACTGCACAACCCAGTTTATACGCTGCTCCGTCTGAACAACCAAAAAAACTGCTCGAGCTGCTGGATCCCTGGTGTTAGCCGCTCCTTGTGCAATTCTGTCATTAATTGACTATACGTTGACAATGCTGTCGGTCCCAGATATCAGCAAGGTGGATATGAGTAAAAAAAATTGAGGGGTGGATCTGAGTAGTAAGGAGGCACTTGCTTGCGTTCGGCAGTGGACCTGGTGGGTCCCTACTGTCATACTCTCAAGTACAGTCCTCCCCTGATTCACCATGTTGACCATGTTGACAAGGATGGACGGCGGCGCCGCGGTGAGCGCACCAAGGCAGAGGACGACGGCGAGGCCTCGGATGGGAATGAACAGGAGCCGGGGAAGATGCGGCAGTGTGGTTGTAGGCGGCGGGTAGTATGAGGGTTGACTGGTTCTGGTGCGGGGTGGGCTGCCATCACCGGAGAAGAATAGGATGTGTGGGGGAGTAGAGGGATGGCCTGGCCAGCATTTCATGGTACGCCAGGGCCGCGATCCGGGCACGGCACCACAACCAGCCGTGGAAGGCGGGAACAGGCCGTCCGGCCGGCGCTGGTTTGGTTTTGGCACCTGGATTGATCACACCCAAAAACTCAGCATGCTCGATAATAAGAATTAATTTTATATGGCTACAACTTATTGTAAAATGAAGCCGATCACTTTTTTTCTTTAGGTGTGAAGCCGAGCATATTCAAAAGCCCTGGGATAAAGTGGGGTTGCCACATGTGTTGGGCTGGGCTGGGCATTCTTATTGAAAAATAATGTTGGGCTGGAACTTTTTATCATAAAAAAACTCAGCTTGTCAAAAAACTTGTGGTACATGGGATTCGAACGGGAGACCTAGGCAGCACAATCCATAAAACATACAAATGCAACAGAAAAAATTGTGATATTTATTACAACTTGCCGCTAATAATTGTTAGATGTTGACCACGTTGACTACGATTTGCATCGGCTTCAACCTGGTGGATACCAAATAACAGTCCGCTGGTTGAACGAAGAAAAGGGTGTGAGAAAAAACACTGATCGCTATCTTTGCCTAAGAATAATATTGACTCAATGTAAAGATACTCTCATAGGAAAATAATATCCTCCAGTTAAAATCATACTTTTCAAATCGTAAATTTAAACAACCTGTGCATGAACATTTAGCTTTATTTATTTATTTAGGGAAGCATGAGCATGTAGTTGTGACGGATTCATGTGAGAGCCTCCCTCCCAGTTAATTATGGGCTCTTCTATTGGGCCTAAATCACTGGGCTGCATGTCCTCGACAAGTGGAATATTTGTTCCCTAGAAAAAAATAGTATGTGCTACGTACGGGGCACTAACCTCTAAAAAAATGTACGGGGCACTAAAGGATCGGAGCATGCAACGACTTCCAAAACATTGTTTTTATCATTCTAACACCACTATTTATTCAACCAACAGACAAAATATATTACTCATTGTACATTGAAAACACCACCAGCATCCATGGCTCTATATTGTTTTAGTAAAAGGGGTTTGCCGCCAATTTTCCGTTAATAGAAACCACTAGAGGTTCACAGCAAACTAGAGCCCTACAAAAGAGCCTTGGGGTTGAAGATACCACTAGGGGTGGGGGTGCAACAGAAGCAGTAAGCAGGCCAGAAGAGTAAAGATGCAGCTCTCTCTTCCAACCAAACATCAACCAACATTACAGAAGGGCTACCAAAAAACCAATTGTATGCATCAAACTTAATAAAGATCCTACTACACCAAGTGTACGCATCTAACTAACTAGCTCAGTTAGACGTTACTTTTTATTAAGCTGTGGAGATTGGCTGAAGGCTTGAACCAGATGGGTGCCTGACGGGGGAAATTCCAGCCAGTAGGTCGAAGTCTGATACATGCAACCCTCTCTCCTACTTTGGGCTGCAGAGCGTGGCGACACATATCAGGGTATGGTGCATGGAGAGACGCATGGTACGCTGTGTACACACAGTTTTGCCTGATGAACGGAACCGTGCTGCCATCAGTATCCTTGACATTGGTGATCTCCTGGTTAATCGGATAATTCAGGCCGAGAAACAGAGTGCGTGTGCCGAGGCTAGTTACCGGCCTCCAGTCAAAAATTCCTGAGGGCCCAAAGAAGCTGGGATCCTGCTCAAAGTCCATGCAGTGACTGTGATTGTATTCTGTGAAACAACACGTCCGGTACGTGCGAACGATCATCAATCGTTCGTCGTCGTCTGATCGATCCAGGAACCACCTGCAACTGCCATGCCGCTTTTCTTTGAAAGGTTCTGGGATTAGGAAGGGAAGGGACACCACGCGGCCTACAACATCATATCAAGTTGGAGTCAAATAAAAATGGGCTGGTACTATAAATCTAAGAACAACATGTTCAGAGCATGAATATTTTTTCAGTAAATGTTGACAGTAATATAAGCATGGGAAGGATGATTTGATTTCACCAAAATTCTACTACATCTGATCTCCAATGTGGGACGTTTTGGCAGTTCGAATTAAACTGTCAAAATGTCCATGTTACTGGACAGAGGGTGTATTTGACAGCGTGGTGTTAATTTCTAACAACAATGTCATGATTCTACCTCTTCAGAACCATACTCTGATAATAGGAAGCAAGCCATCATGATATCATAGGAAATTAGGAGTAACATACTGTTGTAACAGCCATTTGTAGCGATGACTGGAGTAGGCCAGCAATATGTCCAGCCATAGAAGGAGTCCACAGCGTAAATGAAGCCCTTGTGTTCAATGGCATCAGAGAGCCATGGAGGATGTATGATCCTGCGATGGACGTGGAGATTTATCCACTTACCACAGTGACCTGTCAGATAGGCGAGACCGCGGTTGAAGAACGCAATTAGCCCGAAGTCTTTATTATTCGCAGATCTTGTGGGCACTTGGCAGATTACAACCTTGAGCAAATCAAACTTGGTATCATGTTGGCTACTACAAGATTCCGAGTATTCTGGGCCGCGGTGCCAAAGCTGTGCAGTGTTAATCGAAGTAAGGGGTATCAATCGCCGGGTGTAGACCTCCACGAGCATCCACCTGTCGCGTCCGTCGACGAGAACCATCCAAGACGCGTTCATGCCGACCCAGTACATACCATTAATGTAGTTGAGCTTGACGGGGATCGGATCATAGTCGAGTGGGTTGATGCTCGCCACCCTAGGATCCTTAAGTTGCGTGACACGCTGTTTCTGAAGATCAGACGGCATCAGCAAGCAGGGAGCTGGCTTAAAAAGCTCCGGCCAGAGGGCTTTGAGTAAACGGTACAACCCCGATGAGCACACGGCGAGCGGCATGGTACTGAGATTGTCCACACGCGAAACAATGAGTTTCATTACCTCCGTGGGAGCGAATTCTAGCCACTCTTTTGGCGGACGCTGCTCGGTTCTGCCATTGTTAGTGCTTGGGTTTTGGAAGAGGGGGGAGGCGCCTAGTAGGGATGGAAGATTGGATGATTTTGTGCTGGCGAGGATGGAGAAGCGAATATGTGCTGCGGGAAGTGGACATGTGATGATGACAATGTAACAGCAGCACGCCGCTTGACTTACGAGACACATCCCAGCAGCGTGGGGTCATATCGATGCGAGACAACTTGACTGATTACAGTACTACTAAAATATACTCCTATAAACTACATTACCTACTATAGTGGAGTAGGACTCTGCTCTGCCGGAGTAGTACAGTAAATAGTACAAATTTAATGCCTGAGCGTGGAACTACTACGAACCACCATCGGTGGTAACGCCAATCTCCATGAAACGTTCGCTGGGAGACATGGCAGTTGCAAACGCCCGCGTCGCAGTTACATGTGTAAGGGTGGCAGTTTTGTCAAATACCATGGGCTTAAAAAAAAGGCCACCGTCGGATGGAAATCTAGCAGTTATGTGGGCGTTCGCCAGGAATGGGCTCGTGGCGAACGTTCGCCACGTATCATTACTAACTAGTAAGTAGTACTGGTAGATGCTCATAATTAATTAAACAAACGTACGGGTGACACACACTAACTACTTCTCACATGCTGACCAGACCCAAACGCCATCATTCTCTTTCTCGTCCTTGTCGGCGGCAGCCCACCGTGCTTGTTGGACCTCTGCCCAGCTCTCCTCAGCATCGCGGTAGCTACCGCCGCAATCCTGGCAGGTGGAGGCATCGGGCCATGCTGGCCAGAGTCCGTTGTTCTCCTTCCCGGCCTTCTCGGCGGCAGCCCGCCATGCTTGGATCTCCTCCCGGCTCTTCTCAGCAGCGCGTGCGGAAGCTTCTTTCTTGCGGCGGTGGGACTCTCTTTTCTTGAGTGCTTTCTGCCTTTTCCGCTCCTTCTGTGCGGCTTTGGCCTGCTGTTGCTCCACCGCCCATTCGGCCATGGCAGCTTCAAAGTCCGCCCACGTAGGTGTGCGGTCGCGGGCGGCGATGAACTCGGCATGGCGGGATGCCATCGCTTCCTTACCAGTTCGTGTGCGGTCGCGGGCGGCGATGAACTCGGCGCGGCGGGATGCCATCGCTTCCTTACTAGTTAGTGTGTGGCGCGGTGGCATGAACGGCGATGCTTGGAGAGAGCTCTGGGACGGGGTGGCCGGACAACCGTATAGTGCAGTGGTTTTTTATAGCACTCGAGATCTGATTGCCTATGAGAACCGTGTGCGCTGACCTATTGTGCGTTGCGTTCTGAATGGCCGGAACCCCAACCACTCGGATCACGCGTGTTCACCTGGGCATATGCATTACCAAATTAACTGTTCATCATTAGTCTTCGCTCAATGGAAGCAGCTATCTAAGAATGTGGACACCAACGCTCTCACCGGTTTCATTACCAAGAACCACAGCCTTCGTCCTGCAGCCCGTGAGAGCTAGCTCCCTCGAGTGTGATTTGTGCTGCTTTATCTTTGTTCGTTTTGTTGGGCCTGCGTGCCTTTTGCCTGCTTGGCTGTATTAAACCTTCCTTGTTGCCGTACTGTTCATGTTGCTACTCTGTGATTTGGCTGGTTGGGCGGGCGATCTGCCTTTTCTCTAAAAAAATCTACCGCTTCCTGGATCCTCTTTGATCATCGGAACCGGTTTCTCGACTCACAGCCATCATAATTTGCATTTGAATGCACTTTCCAGTAATATTATTTTTGCCAGGGCATATAACATACAATATTTTTTAACCCGAATCCAACGTCGAATTCTTTTTTTTGAATTGTTTGGATTGCTTACCACATGTGTCATGTGGTTCCGACGTCGAACTTTATACTAGAGTACTATTTCCCTACTATTTAAATTTACGGTAAAAAATATAGGTCGAAAAGTCAAAATACGAGAGGTGCTAGTAAACCGGGACGGAAGTAGGAGTAGTAGGGGCTACTAGAGTAGAGGGCGGCGCTGCAGGGGAGTCTCACCCCGCTCGTGGCGCGACAGTAAAGCCGTCATATCACAAAACCCCACCACTCCCAGTAATAAGTGGCCTGGTAAAACGAACGGACAAGCAACCATCATATCACTCCTGTCTTTATTGCATTTCATCTCTCTGCAGTCCGGTTCATCTCTCCACATTTACGGTCGATCCTAAAGCGGCACGCTCGATCCCTATCTACTAGTAATACTCAAGTTGGAATTCCAATTGCACGGCACAACTTCGTTTACGAAGCGATTTGGGAGTAGTAGTAGTACTTGCAAAAAAAAATAGTGCGTATAGATTTTTTGAAAAGTCAAACTTTACAAACTTTGACCAAGTTTATATAGAAAACTACTTGTATATATAATAGTGAATATATAAATTATGAAACTATGTGTTGTGATGAATCTAATGAAATATGTTTTGCACTCTAGATGCAAATATTTTTCTCCAAAAACTTTACAAACTTTGACCAAGTTTATATAGAAAACTACTTGTATCTATAATAGTGAATATATAAATTATGAAACTATGTGTTGTGATGAATCTAATGAAATATGTTTTGCACTCTAGATGCAAATATTTTTCTCCAAAAACTGGGTCAAATTTAGTGAAGTTTGACTTTAGAAAAAGTCTATAGGCACTACATTATGAATGGAGGGTAGTAGGATTCACTCGTAGGAGTACATGCTAGTACGTACGGTGTGCCGCCAAAGGCCACTACTCCCTCCCCGGTGCATAGGGCATAGATCGAATGGTTGATATGCGGGATTCGCTTGAACAATAGCTGCTGCATCCGTACTGTTCTGGAACAATCACAAGGGCACTTGTCCGAAAAATTTGCATGCCTCCCGACCAGTGAGATATAACTACTACGATAGAGAAAAATCTACAGAGAGAAGGAAGTAAACAATCAAATGAGAATGAGTCCCACCATTTATAGCTCATCAGAAAACAATCAATGGAGTTTTCACGTCTCATTCTTGCATTTCTTTTGCATTGAATCATTTCACAAGGTTGTCTACTATTTTACTACTTTTACCAAAACCGCATCGTAATATTCAAACGTGGATTCGCACGTGTGTATACATATATACTAGTTGTCCTAGTGCATAAGCCTAGATATATAGAGAGACGTGTACTAGAGAGAGACGTGTACTGCGATATATAGTGTTGAACTTCGTGCTATGTACGTACTCTACTTACAAAAAGTAACAAGCGTACGGATACAAAAGGTTTTCAAACTTGTTCCTTTTATACATAATTAATTAAGGACGCTAATAGGTCCCGAGCGTTCGGGATTTATCATTTCCGTCCCAATACCATAGAAAACTACGAGTACTCCTACCTACTAATGGGATCACCTTACGACAATAAATTATTCCTAATAAAAGGCACGACGCTCGCAGGAGCGCTTGCGGCGCGCCACGAGTGCCCTGGTGCGTGGCCGTTTCCCAGGGCAGCGAGACAACGCCTCTTCCTCGGCCTCGCAAGTCGTGAGGTGCTGATTAGCGGCTTGCCGGCGAGCGAGCGCGATCTCACCGGTCTGGTGATCCGGCGTCAACAGGTACTCCTCCTCACTGGAAGCGTGCACCCGATCGACGTACCGCCAAGTGTAGATGAGGCACATCGACCCGACTGCACTCAGGGCTTTGGCACAGGCGTCCTCCGCTACCCACACGGCCCTCGCACGAGCCTTCTGCCAAAGAGCGAATTGCCTGACTCTCTCGGAGGCGATATAGGCCTGCCAGGCAGCATCCCTCGTGGCATGCTTCTCTTGCTCGGCCTTCTTCTCCGCCTCTCTTTTGGCGTGCTCCATCGGAGGCAAAGCCTCCCACAAGGCGACCTCCATTTCTTTCCATAGCTCCTCCAAGCTGGGCTGCTCGGGGGCCGGCGCGACGTCCTCCTCGTAGCGGGGTGGCGACGCGTCCTCTGATGCACGTGCTGGCGAGTCTAGGAACGCCGATGCGTCCACCTCAATGTGTCGCGGCGACGGGGAGGAGCGGAAAACCGACACGTCATCCTCGACTCGTGGCAGCGAGGAGCGGAACACAGACGTGTCCTCCTCGAATCGTGGCGGCGAGAAACGGTACGCCGACGCGTGACCCTCTGCGCGGGGCAGCGAGGGGCGCCTAGGGCTAGGGAGGGGCGATGCCGTGGTGGTCGACGGGTACGTAATTGAGAGGGAGGGCGAGGAGATGAATGTGAGCGTTCTTCGGAATGCTGTGGGAGGCGCATTATTTATAGCGAGCAATGGTACACTTACGTAAGATAGGTTGCGTGATTAACGTAACAGCTAGGTGGGCATTTTTTTTCTTGGATGAAATTAAGGGGGAGGTGGGGGGCACCGAGCTGAATTCAGGGGGCGAGGTGGAGATATTGCTGGTCACAACGGTTTAGGGTTTAGATGATCTGCGATTTATTAGGCAGGAGGAGATTGGACGAGCATGGGAGGGAGAGTCAACAATCAGCTATACTAGTATGCTATAGCATTAATATATGGCCCACATGTTTCTCTCAGAAAGTGTGTTGGAGCTTGTGCTACAGCCGGCTATAAGTTTGTAGCCCGCTTCTCTTCTCTCTCCTCCTCTCTCTCATCCAACTCAGCAAAAATATATTAGTATTTAAAGTATTACAGCCCGCCTACATCACCTTATTGTACTACTTGCTCTCATGCATGTAGATTGTTTTCATACGGGGAGGACAGGTGGGAGTGCGGGGTGGGGGGGGGCAGCCTGTTTTCACACATGGAGAGGAAAAGATTTGGAGGCGAACGGGTTTCCTGGTAGGCTGAACAAGAAAAATGAATCGAGAGGGAGGTGGGCGCATGAGGCGGTTGAGTTAAACGAGGTGCAGTTTAATTACTACTGTACATCGCAGCTAATACTTTAAGATTTTCTGAATTCTCTTAGAGTGAGTACAATAATGAGCTTATAGCCCGCTTACATGGCACTTTTGCCTATGTGGAGTAGAGAGAAATGGAAAAATGGTGGGACTGGGCTCTCATGCAAGAGCCTAGCTATATGCGTACTCCTTGGCAAATGCAAGAAATACGAAGAACAAGATAGAGAGAACGTAAAAAAAACAGTACTCTTATAGCCAACCTTATAGCTAACCTTGTTGTATGAGTGACTATAAGTGATGACTATATATGACATGGCAACATCATATAGCCTAACACACCCGGACAAAGGAAGTAGTACTCTGGTCTGGTGTGTAAGGCTCACTAGGAATCGCATCGTGATCAAGGTGGATGACTACTGGCTAGTAGCGATTACTCGTCTCGTTCCTTTCCTCCAATCAAGATCCTGTTTAGTTAATTAAATAGAGTTGGTTTCCCACGATATGCATGCATGCAATTGTATTCTCATTGTGCGGTCAATGCAGCCCCCTCATGAAGACCAATGGAATTCCCACCCGCTGGCATGCTAGTCGTTTCCACCAATGGAAAAAAGGAGAAAGGACCGGTAGAGAGTAATTAGCATGAGTAATTCGCATTAGGAGATGAGCCTTAGAGAGAGGGTAAATTAAAAGAAAAATGCTCATTTATAGCCGTCCGAAGTCTCAAAGGGCGCGACTGCGCGAGCGAGGCGATGGTCATGGGAGGTGCGACGCTTGACGGAATTAATTCAATGTTGCATGCACACGCCGGCATGGCGTGCGAACACGCAGATCCTATACTGTCAGCCCTATGAAGTGGGTCTAATAGACATGACATCTAGTGGGTCCCCCATAGTACTAGAGAACTCTTTGGGGGCATGTAGCCGTTTATCCACCGGGCAAGCCACTACCCCACGCCGTTCGCATGCCCTACTCAATATTTTTACAATCTAAAAACCGCTAGCAGTTTGCTCCTACTCGTCCCCATCCTTTAACATTACAGCAGTTCGCTCCCACTCGTCCCGTCCTTTCGCATTACAGTAGTTCCACTTCTCCTAGCCCTCCAAACTCCATGGCCTCCCAAATCTCCATGATCGGCGGTGAGTACAAGGTTAAAACCATCACCGACGATGAGTTCAACGTCATCTACACCCGTTCTTCTGCGATGGTGCAAGGATGCCTTGGTCGCTTCAAACGCATGTTCCAAAATTCAAATGATGAGTGGGTCGCTGGGCTAGATGTTGAGTACACCACAGTCTTGGAGAAAGAGAGGTTTCTAAACGAGGAAGAGAAGAAGAAGCCCGCCGTGATCCAGGTTTGCGTACATAACTTATGCTTGGTGTACCACATATGCCATGCCGACGTAAGGTGCCAGAATTTTGAAGACTTCCTCAAGGACGAAAGAGTCAAATTCGTTACTGTAGACTTTAACAACAACAAGGAAGTCCTGGGTCGGATAGGCCTTGTTGTACACCAGCCCTTCGACCTCCAGAAGAAAGGCCTGGTGTCCTCCTCTCAGCCTTCAATGCTGACCCTGGCAGAAGCCATGATTGATCCTTCGTACGGTAAACTGAAGAAACCTCACTATAGGTTTCATTATTCATGGGAGTGGAAGAATATAGATGAAGCTCACATCGGGTACACAGCACTGGATGCCTACCTTTGTTTAAATATCTACAAGGGTTGGATGAAGAGGCGAAGCCTAGTGTCCGGTTCAAGCAAGGAAGTATCGGCAAAGAGGAAGAGGGACAAGGACGAAGTCGAGGACGTGAACGAGGACTTCGAGTAAGGTGGCATTGTCGTTGCTCATGCTAGTTCTGATGCAGTGTAAACCGGATTAGTTGCTTAGTTTTATTTCAGGGTGCTTAGTTTTATTTCAGTGTGCTTAATTTTATTTCAGGGGTGTGTTGTGCCGAGCCCCCAGCAGAACTATGTTATGTTCTTTCTCGTTACTTGAACTCTTTACTACGTACTAGTATTTCTTACAGTTCGAGTTGTAGATGGTACTACTACTCGTTTCTTCACCTTCCAACTGTACTTAATAAGTACTAGTAGTATTATTTCCATCCGTCTAACTAGTTGGTACTATTCATCTGTACTACTCATTTCTTACACAACATCTATAGCAATTTGGGTCAGTCGATTTGTGAAAAAAGAAGTTCACCGGAGGGAAGGAAGAAGATGGCAGGGATGCTACCCCAGTATCTATATTATTGTGGCAGGGTGCCCATGATCTATCTTATGAGTGTTGGGTGTGGGATGCAGTTCGCCGAAAAAAATGGATCGTGCCCGGGGTTAGACGGATGGCAGGGGGGAGGGAGCACGACGGTGGGAGGCGGTTGAGGGGAGGGCGGGGCGGCGGCAGCAGGCGGTTAGGCCTGTGGCGGCTCGATGTTTGAGAGAGAAGATGAAGAGTGCAGCATTTTCAGAGGTTGAAGAAGCCCTTCTGGCCGTCCATGTTGCATCCAACGGCTCACAAGAGTCAACTGACCCAAATTGTTCCTTCAGATTGGATTATCCACGTGGCGTTCAAGGTCTCGAGGGTAGATTCCACGTCCGCACCCGGTTTGCGGCCTCGGCACGGACGCGACCGGCTTTCGCCGCGATAGCCACCATGCGGGCCTCCTCCTCGCGGGCGGAGAGCACAATGACCCGCTAGGTCCTCCTCCTTGCCAGCGTGCTGGAGCACGCACTCGTCCTCCTCCTCTTCGTACGCCGCGGGCATAGATGCGGCTCCAGCTTCTCACATCCTTGGCAGCGCGGCGGCATCGCCCGGAGGGACTGCAGACGACGTGAGCGGGTGAGCCTGCGACTTCATGGCACCGGGGTGGCAGGGACACGGCGGTGATGGGCGCGAAATGGTCGGCCGGAGCAGTACCACATTAATTAGCACATCATCGATACGGAATCCTCTGCAAGCACGTGCACCACGGCCGCGCGGTCGATCGAGCGGTGCGTCATGGTGTCGCGCTCAAAGGACATCCACCGAACCTTTGTGTGTGTGTGAAAACAATCCCCGAATATCACGCTACACTTTTTTGCTGGAAAAGTTCTTCACGCTACAATATTTCCATATATTTGAATTTAGCTTCAGTTCGTGCTTATTTTGATTTGGAAGTTTTAGGTGCACCCTAATAGTATTTTTTTGAGAGAGATTTTGTGGGTGTGACGGAGAGAGAACGTGTGTATGTGTCTATATGTGTTGTGGCGAAAGGGCAATGTGGAGACGGTGTGTTGTGATATAGAGAGGTGTGAATGTGCAAATGATTGTGTATAAGTGAAATATAGAGAGATGCCGAGATATGGTGTATGCGTGAGAGAACGGTCTTGTATATGTGTTTGTTTGTGTGTGTGTGAGAGAAAGGCATCCGTAACACAACAACCATCTCTCTCGATTCGACCCTCCCTCGCACACTCGCATGTAACACATGCATCAACGCACACATTTTCACACCCTCACCCAGCCCCTGCCCGCCTCAAGGCCCCTATCTCTCTCTCTCTCTCTCTCTCTCTCTCTCTCTCTCTCGCACACACAATCTCACCTACACCCTATACCACGCACACACATTTATTTCTCGCTATGTCTCTCTGCCTCACAAACACACTCCCCATAGTCCTCTCTTCGTATCCTGCACACGGTCTCTCTATATTGCTTAAACACTCACGCACACGATGTATCCATCTCGCACCATTAGCCTCTCTCGCCTGCACACAATGCACACACATTCTCTCCCTAGGTTTGATTTCTCTCAATATTTCGCACACCCCCCCTCGCACACTATCCATCCCCGTCCAAGGTTATATAGCGACCACTATCGCTTGTGCTTCTCTGCACCCCGGCATGCACACCACCTTGATCTTCAAGGAGGGCATCGGGAAGAACAAGGATGCCGACCAGACCGCACTAGAGAATGCGGGGCCAGTTGGAAGCAGGCTGACTGAGTCCTTTGCTCTCTCTCTCTCTCTCTCTCCCGCACAAAAATATCAATCCCTGAACCCACAAGGCCACAAGCACACACACAAGCTCCCCCCCTCTCGTCCATGTTTTTTTGAGCTCTCTCGTCGAACCTTTTGTGTGTTGCAAACCCATTCATATTTTATTTTTGCATTATACCTACTGTATTCTAACTTCTCCATGGCTTATACCCCCCGATACAATCCATAGTTTCATCAAAACAAGCAAAACAATGCATCAAAAACAGAATAGTCTGTAGCAATCTGAATATTGAATATACTTCTGTAACTCCAAAAATTCTGAAAAATTAGGAAAACGTGGGAAATTTGTATAATAATCATGTATAAAAAATTCAGAATTTTATCACATTCCAGTAAAAAACAAAATTCCAGCACTGGACGCAAAAGTTTCTGTTTTTGCACAGGATCAAAGCAACTATCATCCAAATCATCCCAAAGGCTTTACTTGGCACAAACACTAATTAAAACATAAAAAACACAATCATAACAGTAGCATAATTGTGCAAACACTCAAAAACAGAAGGTAAAAGCAAAAATTTATTTTATTCATTGGGTTGCCTCCCAACAAGAGCTATTATTTTATGCCCCTAGCTAGGCATAATGCATGGTTTCAAGTATTGTCATCTTTCTTCTTCTTTTCTAAAGATGTGTTCTCATCAGGAGGTTTTTCAAAGATAATATGAAACACATCATCAATGGGAATTTTAGCATTACTAAGTTGACCATCCTCGAATCCCTCTTGATTCCCTTTTACAATCCAAGAATATTGTTTATTAATACCATTGAAAACTTGTTGGATTATGTTTAAGGGAGGGACCTCCTTTTTGGTATTCTCATCAAAAGTGTGATCATCGCGAAATAAATATCTCAACAAGTAATCACTATTGTATAAAATCTCATTTATCACTGGATTTTCATGATTCATACCGTAAAAATCAAAGATCTCTCTAGCTTCCCGCACTATATAATCAAATTCATTCATGAGGATAAGGGTAGCTATCTTCTTAGCTCTAGGATTTTTTATAACCGGAACTCATAAAACAATCTCTGCAAAGTAGGATGGGTATGAATAAATCTTCTCTCAAGTTTAAGAACCAGTGCAGAGACAGCTTCGGCATAGTTTTTGGTTCTTTTAAGAATAGGTGTGTCAACACAAGCCAAAGTTTCTATGCAATTAAAGAATTCTTGGATAACACTTTTTCCTATAATATTCCCATGTCCCATCACGAAAGTTTTAGCATCTAAATTGGTAGGAATTTCAATTTTAGGAGTCTTGCCATCCTCACTTTTTTCCATACCAAAATCAGCCATGATAGCAACTTCAAGCAAGCGAACAAGAAAATACGCAAAAAGGCAAACAGAAAATATTTTTGTATTTTTGTAAAAAAAATATTTAGAAGTGGGGGAGATGAAAACGAGAGGCAAAGGCGAATAAAATAAATGCAAGGAGATGAAAGTTTATGCGTAGGTACTTGATAGATGTTGATGATGTCTCCCCGGCAACGGCGCCAGAAATTCTTCCTGCTACTTGTGAGCTGCGTTGGGATTTCCCCGAAGAGGAGGGGATGATGCAGTACAGTAGAGATAAGTATTTCCCTCAGTTATGAAACCAAGGTTATCAATCTAGTAGGAGAATCATGCAACAACTCGTTAGCAGCACCTGCACACAAAATAACAAATCCTTGCACCCAACGCAAACAAGGGGTTGTCAATCCCTTGGCGGTTAATTGCAAGATTAAATTGTATGGTGATAGATAGATAGATCGAACAAAAACACAAAATAAAATAAATAAAGTAAAATTGTACCAAGGTATTTTTAGGATTTTTAATATATGATAAAGGTAGATCCGGGGGCCATAGTTTTCACTAGAGGCTTCTTTCTTGAAAATAGCATACGGTGGGTAGACAAATTACTGTTGGGCAATTGACAGAAAAGCAAATAATCATGACGATATCCAAGGCGATGAGCATGTATATAGGCTTCACGTCCGAGACAAGTAGACCGACTCCTGCCTGCATCTACTACTATTACTCCACACATCGACCGCTATCCAGCATGCATCTAGAGTATTAAGTTCATAAAGAACAGTGTAACACCTTAAGCAAGATGACATGATGTAGACAAAGTAAGCTCACGCATTAATAAACCCCATCTTTTTATCCTTAATAGCAATGATACAATACGTGTCATGTCCCCTACTGTCACTGGGATTGAGCACCGCAAGATCGAACCCATTACAAAGCACCTTTCCCATTGCAAGACAAATCAATCTAGTTGGCCAAACCAAATCAATAGATCGGAGAGAAATACGAAGCTATAACGATCATGCATAAAAGAGTTCAGAGAAAACTCAAATAATATTCATGGATAATCTGATCATAAACTCATAATTCATTGGATCCCAACAAACACACCGCAAAAAGTGATTACATCGGATAGAACTCCAAGAACATCAAGGAGAACATTGTATTGTAGATCAAATAGAGAGAAGAAGCCATCTAGCTACTAACTATGGACCCAAAGGTCTGTGGTAAACTACTCACGCATCATCGGAAGGGCAGCAAGGTTGATGTAGATCCCCTCCGTGGTGGAATCCCCCTCCGGTAGAGTGCCGGAAAAGGCCTCCAGATGGGATCTCTCGAGAACAGGAACTTGCGGCGGCGGAAAAAGTATTTCGTGGACTCCTCTGTTGGTTTCCCGATTTTAGAGAATTTATAGAGGTGGAGTTAGGTCAAACGGAGCCTCGTAGGCCCCACGAGCTACCAGGGCGCGCCCCACCCCCCAGGGCGCGCCTTGGTGCCTCGTGGGCCACTGCTCCATCTTCTCGTCCCCTCCCGAAGCTTCCAGGGTCTCTTATGTCCAGAAAAAGATCTCCAAAAAGTTTCATGGCATTTGGACTTCGTTTGGTACTAATATTCTGAAAAACCAAAAACAGGCAAAAAATAGCAACTAGCACTGGGCACTAAGTTAATTGGTTAGTCCCAAAAATTGATATATAATTGCTTGTAAATGTATATAAAACATCCAAGATTGATACTATAATAGCATGGAACAATAAAAAATTATAGATACGTTGGAGACCTATCAGTGGTGCGCCTGAAAAGCGCAGCCACATAGGACGAAAAAGAGCCAGCCCTCGCGTCTTCCCCATAAAAAAGGAAACCGCGAGTGCTCATTTATCCCCTCTTCCCAATCTAGCTAGTCCGCCGTCGTCTTCAACCTCGCGTCAGAGCGCCTTTTCTTTCACGACCGCATCGCGCCCCCCCTGCCGGCTTCTGAATCCGTCCACCTCGCGCAACCATGGCGCCTAAGAGGAGTCGGAATAAACCAGGGAAGGCGGCTGATCCGGATGCGGAGGCGGGGGTAATGGAGTGGGCGGCGCTGCGGAGGGGCAACATCGTCTGCAAGCCGGTGCTGGAGGAGCATGACCTGGTGGAGCGGTATGCGATCATGTGGGGGAAGGACACTAAAGCCCACTCCGCGCCTGATGTCCTTCCTGGCTCTGTTCAGCCCAGCAATGACAAGTACCCCTTCTTCGTTGCTTACTTCTATTGCGGGCTCGTCCCTCCTTTCTCTGAGTTCTTCTGCGAGATCATGTACACGTACGGGTTCCACCTCTTAGATTTCACACCAAATGCCATGACCTGTCTGGCTGTTTTTGCGCATTTCTGCGAAAACTTTGTCGGAGTAATGCCCAGCGCAGCTATGTTCCGCCACTATTTCATCCCCTGCGTTGAGGCAGACACCCTCTCCGGCTGTATTGCTTGGATTCCTAGGGACGGGGATGCTTATCTCCCTGGGCTATTTAATCGGGAATGGAGCGAATGGCGCGGAGAGTGGTGCTAGATCAAGGACGACAAGTTCTCTGACTTCTGCAAGCCCAGAACGAAGAAGGTGAAACACGTCAAGGGCTGGGACCACTTTGACAACAAGGAAGCCCAGCTCGAAATCGCCACGACCATCATTCTCCGCCTCAGGGCCGTCGGCCTCACCATCAAGATGGTGGGGGCCGACTTCCTCCGCCGCCGTATTGCCCCTCTTCAGAATAGAGGAAGGCCTGCTTGGGATTACCAGAATGCGGCTGACATCATGCGGGTGAACACAGGGCTTCACACCAACCTGATGGTAATGCAGCACGCGGCTCTCTGCGGCATGCTCTTTCATTCCGGCGGCAAGTTTAACTGGCCGGCAGGCGTGGTGCCGTTGTGCAACAACTCCGCCAAGGATGCTATCATCGCCATGATGCCATCTTGCAACGCCCAACGTGTTGAGGGGAGTTGGCAAGCACTACCCGAAGATGCGGTGAGAAGATGGTTCGATACGCTGGTGGAGAAGCCCATCCGAGAGGAGAAGGACTTCTACCGCGACACCACTCAGGTGGAACTGGAGCATATTGCCAGGAGAGCGGCGGAGGCAAAGTTGGCTGGGGGTGCCTGACGGTGTCCTGGACTAGGGGGTACTCACCACATCGTCTCCCGACCAGGTGGGTTGAGCCGAGGACCCCCATGGCGGTTCACTAATGGGCCACTTCGGGCAGCCCATGACGCATACAAGGAAGACTTTACAAGACTTGGTGCACAAGCCGAAGACTCTCCTAAACCCTAGGCCTCCGGTGCATATATAAACCGAGGCCAGGCTAGTTAATAGATCGACTAAGATTCATTAGAACAATCTCGTGGTAGCCACATGTACTCTGTACTATACCCCATATCAATACAATCAAAAGCAGGACGTAGGGTATTATCTCTTCAAGAGAGCCCGAACCTGGGTAAAATCCTGTGTCCACGTTACCATCGCTCCATGACGCCTAGCTTAGGACCCCTACTACGAGATATGCCGGATTTAGGACCGACATTGGTGCTTTTATTGAGAGTCTGCTGGGTAGGTGCCGCGGTGCGATGGGAATTCAGATCGGCTCCACCATGATCTACACGTCGGAACCGAGCTACATCGTCAGCGTCGGCATCTTCGTCGCCGACCCGACTGGTCACCTTGGCTGGACCGAGGACTAGGCTTCTCTTCAGATCATCAAGTTTGGATGGATGTCTTCGTCATCATCAACTCCGATCTCATCCGGGATCATGGAAAAAACGTCCATGGTGCTCGGGGGCTCAACGTCAACATTGCCCTCGCGCGATCATGCAGTTTTTTCTGGACAGCGGATTCGTGTTCGCCGTCCCCGTCTCCTCGAGCGTCGCTTTGACGATTGCTTCGGTGGAATTGTGCGAAACTGAGTCTAAAACAACCCTGCAAAATTTCGTCGCGTTCCGATGGAGGAATCTCCGGCGATCTCCGATATACCGGAGCCCTGTCGAATCTGGACGGGAATCTGGACGAGTTTAGGGCGAGGAATCCAGCAGTCAGCTCGACGTCCTTTGGAAGATCCAACCATTCATCGACTGCGGAATTCCCATATCTACCACCTCTCAAAATTTCAGCTCGATCCGACCGTTCAAACTCCGGGAAGCGTCCGATGAGTGCATCAATTTTCGGATCTGTTTTCTGCGCGAAAACGAACCCGACCCGAGTTCATCTTTTTTCGTGAACGGGATATTGGACATACTTTTTGGAGAAGTTTTTTCTTAGGGTATTGTGTGTTGTTCGCTCACACATGCCCATAAATTTTAATGCCTTTTTGGAGCTAATCTTCACCATCGCGTTGGTGTCAAACCTGCCCGACAACGTTGCTCCGCGGCTGCCGACCTACGCTAGACAGATCATCGCTTCGTTGTGCCGAGGTCAAACTCATCGGATCATCACCTCGGCGAGCCAACCTAAAGTTCGGCATTGCGAAGGCTAAATCATCACCAACATTGTCATCACCGCGCGGTTACTTCATCAAGCTGGCATCGACCGCGTCACAAATTTTGACCTGCGCCAGCATCGACTGCGCCGTCGCTTCATCGAGCCGACGACAACCACCTCGGATCATCACCTCGGTGAGCCGACCAAGAGTTCGGCACCGCTCTCCCTAATGATCGTCAAGATAACATCGTCACCTTACGGATTGCACGGGTCGGGCGCGCCAGCATCGCCGTGCGGTCGCTTCTCAAGCCGGCATTGACCGCGTCACAAGTTCCGACCTGCGTCGGCATCGCCGCGCCGTTGCTTCTTCAAGCCGATGTCCACCACGCCGACCTGCTTCGACACCTCGGCTGGCATGGGGCTGCAACGTCACCTTACCGACCTGCTCCGTCACCTCAGCTAGACCGGGGGCTTCACCATCTCTTTATCAACCTACTCCGGAGACTTCGGCGTCACCAGCCGACCAGCTTCGTCAGCTCGGCTGGACCGGGGGCTTCGCCTCAACATATCGGCAGTGTCATACTACCACTTCATCAAGCCGAGCTCTTCACTTCGACACCTCAGCCGGACCGGGGGCTTCGCCATCGCTTCATCGACCTACTCCGGCGTCATCCTACCGACCTACTCTGTCTCCTCGGCTGGACCCGAGGCTTCGCCTCGGCACATCTGCAGTTTTGTGCTGCCACTTCATTAGCTGAGCTCTTCGCTCGGCCACCCCAGGACTGGCTTGAGGGCTGGGATCTCGACCCGTTGCAAGCCCGGGCTACGTCATCAACACCGAGCACATTAACCAGCTAAGTCGCTTTCATGCTTAACTTTTTACAATTTTTAATTTTTGTTCGGTTCGACCAAGCATTATATTTGTGTTAGACAAAAACTCTGTTTGTTAAAAACACTCCCTTTGCCCATGTTAACTGTGGGGCTCTTAAATTTATACGAGCTGTTTTATAATAAATATCTTTTTCTTCTAAGTCGTTGCAAAGTCTTTTTCTACCACTCCTTTCTCGACACGAGTGTGTGGTCAATAGCCGGATAGCCTGGTTTCTCTCGAAAGCCGCTCGAGTTTGGTTCGCTAAACTGGCCTGAGAAGCACTCCGCATTCGGGAATAGGAGGTTGAAGCCGAAGGCTGACCCGCTTGCAGTCTTGAGATCGGATGTGTCATGTTAAAGCACGACGGAAGGACAAACTAATTTTTAGATCACTTTTCGGATTGGCACCAAAAAACTTGATTTAGTTCGGACATCAAGTTTTTACATAAGTTTTTTGGCTTTTCGAGCTTATGGCACCTTTAAGCTATTTGTATTTTTTTCTTTCAGGAGGCGGGACATCCTCATGACTGAGGTGCCCTGCGTAATAATTCAGCTCGGGAGATCTTTTCCGACCCGCAGCTCGGCATCTTTCCTGCCGACCTACACCTCGGCGTTGGCGAAACACACATGACATCTGGACTAGTTCCCGAGGAGATTCGATCCTCAGGTTGGTCGGCCGCACCCAACCTGAGTCCCGGGGGATACTGTGTGTCTCCAGCATAACTCTCGCAGTACAACGTCGGATGCCTTTAAAGCATCGGCAATATCAACGGGGGGCTGCAACTAGAGCCGAACCCACCAAAAGCCAAGGTACTCCGAGGAGTCCTCAGCGAAACGTTCTCGGATATTGCTTTATATGCACCAGTTTCGAATTGTGTCTTCGGTCAATAGTTTGGGTGCCCGGCTCCTGTGCTTACCCTTACATTTCGGATTGTTCGGCTAAGGGTAAAGGGAGAACCACTACGATTGTGCTTCCGGTTTAGCTGGTCAAGCGCCTCAGTGGAGAAAGCCGAAAACTGACTGTCACAATAAGCGTAAACTGGTCAGCGATCCGATGACTGTGTCAACCTATAGATCGATAGAGGTCACCCCATGTTAAACGATGTGCCTTTCATACAGTGGGCCGAAGTGCTAACGGTTTTTCCTCGGCTGACACCGAACACTACCGGGGGCTAGTAACTAGCCTCCCAACGTTAAGCTCCTATGACTAAGTGAAAGTTATAAAGCCTGCATATCTAATTGCCTCGTTTCCGCTAACACAACCGCCTCCGGGCACCGAGACGTCGGCTAAGGGTTGTCTTGTTATTGTGGAAACACCCTGCGTAGCATCTACAAAGGGGGGGAAGCCGACGATGGGCCACTTTCAAATTATAAACAGTCACCACGGAGTCAAAATAACATATAGCATTTGTATTTAATATACGAACGCTGCCTTCCCATAAATCGTTATAAAGCCACAATATGCATCAATTTGACTTGAGATCTGGCCAAGCTGGGTTGCCTGGCTCCTGTGCTTACCCCCTACGTTCCCGATTGTTCGGCTAGGGGGTAAAGGGAGCACCTCTGTGATTGATACTACCGGGTTATCCGGGTTAGTACCTCAGACTGGGTGAAGCCGAAAGCTAGCGATCTCACGAATATAATTGGTCGGCAACGACGGAAGTGAAAATCTCGGTTTTTTTATGCCGCATACTTCGGAAATTTCTCCTGAATTAATCTTCACTATTTTCTCCCACTTAGATCGGAGGTGAAGTTACACCATCCTGCTTAGCATGATGACCTGAGAAAAGGAACCTATAACGGAACTATTTTTCTCAGAAGATGTTTTATAACATATCTCTCCGTGTACCTTTGTTTATAAAACCATATGGCCGGATTGCCTTGTTTGCTGTAAATCTTTGCCCTTATAACGGCTTTATAAAGTAGGACAAACACTCCTCGGCAACTGGCCGAGGAGGTTGAAGCCGATGGTCGGTCAACTAAGTTTTGTACAATGCGGATCCGAGCATTAATGATGTAAAGTACTTGGATACATAGGATCGTTACACATAAATTATGATTAAAATCACTTTACTCTGGATATTGATCCTTAATTCGGCCACCCTTGCCCAAATTATGGCTCGGGGGCTACTGGGCTTCGCGCTTCTCACGTACAAGCCATCAACGGGTTACATCGATCCCCTGATCTGGTGTTGCCACCTGACCAGTGTCTCGGGGGCTACTGCATTGCCTATTCAATGCAGACAATAAAAAAAGTGCAAAACAGTTTCCGAGGAGATTATGATCCTCAGGTTGGTCGGCCGCACCCAACCTGAGTCTCGAGAACTATGCACACCGCGTTTATGTTCCTAAGTATGCTGCCGAGCTAGGAGTTGATCCTCAGGCCGATTTCGTGATCGACCTGAGTCTCAGGGGCTACAGGATCAGTGGTTTTATGTTTATCTTCAGGCGCGTGCCGGATTTTATGTCGGCACACACCTTGAGGGCTATTGGTTATACATCTCGGCTGAGAATAAATTGCACCAATCGGAAACAATTCTATAAAACATCAGCCCACGGCTGAGGTGGTGCACCACCTCGGAAGCAGTTCGGCATAAAGCTCGACTGTGAGTGGCTGGCTCCATAGAGAACTTTTTTCGGCGTTAAGCTCGGATAACCTCCTTCAAACTTTTTCAAAGACGAGGTACTCTATGCCTCCTCGGATGCAGTCCGGCGCTGGAGCTCAGATACAGTCCGGCATTGGAGCTCGGCTGCTAAAAGTACCTCGGATGCAGTCCGGCGTTGGAGCTCGGCTGCAAAAGACACCTCGGATGCATTCCGGCGTTGGAGCTCGGATGCAAAGAGGACACCGCCACGCTGGATACACTTCGAACCCGAGGTGTGGCGTAAAAAATAAAAAGGCATTGATAAAGGCCGAGAACTTAAAGGACTCCTCGGATACCTGACGTATGAACTCTTCGGATACACCTCGGCGATCCTCAATATCGAAGATGGGAAGATTTGTTGAACCAGTTTTCAAGACCGACGACCGAAGACAAAGAACAGTTCGGAAGAACCGAGGAGCGTCCCCAACTTGAAGTCCGGTTCAGGGGGCTACTGACGGTGTCCTGGACTAGGGGGTACTCACCACATCGTCTCCCGACCAGGTGGGTTGAGCCGAGGACCCCCATGGCGGTTCACTAATGGGCCACTTCGGGCAGCCCATGACGCATACAAGGAAGACTCTACAAGACTTGGTGCACAAGCCGAAGACTCTCCTAAACCCTAGGCCTCCGGTGCATATATAAACCGAGGCCAGGCTAGTCAATAGATCGACTAAGATTCATTAGAACAATCTCGTGAGCCACATGTACTCTGTAATATACCCCATATCAATACAATCAAAAGCAGGACGTAGGGTATTATCTCTTCAAGAGAGCCCGAACCTGGGTAAAATCCTGTGTCCACGTTACCATCGCTCCATGACGCCTAGCTTAGGACCCCTACTACGAGATATGCCAGATTTAGGACCGACAGTGCCGGCGACTCCGGCTCTGCGGCAGCCAATGCCGAGGAGGGGAACGAGGAAGGGGTGGCAAGCGAGTCGCCGGAGGAGTCTGTCGGGAGGCGAGAGAAACTTGCCGGAGGTCAGAGTAAAGAGGCCACTGAGGAGCAGGCGCTCAAGGAGGACTCGTGTCCTCCGAAGAGCTGTTTCCGGGGAGCCGGTTCGCTCTTCGCCCTCGGGTGAGGAGGTTGCCGGTGGGGAGGCGACCGGCGAGGTTGCCGGGTGACGAGGGACTCAACGCCAAACCCCTCAATAGCAGCGAACGCGGCGTACTTCTATGAAGAGTATAGCCGCGCCGGCTGCCGAAGCGGCCGGGTCGTCTCGTCCTACTGCGCCTGTGGCAACTAAATGGACCATGACTTCTACCCCACCTCCTTCCTCCAGTAGTAGGCCCGAAGGCTTGTATGATCTCTCCATCCTTAGCGATGAGGGGGAGGAAGAGGAGTATATATCCCCAATTTCCTTCATTCAATTCTTGATTTCTTACCTGCGTTAACCTGACTTGCTTCGCCTTGACTTGGTCGACAGTGACAGGGAAACCTTGGCGCAAAGGATGGCCAAGAGGCCAAGGACCAGAGCAGAAGAGGAGCCGACAACAAGCATGGTGCCGGACAACGACGTCTCGGAAACCAGCCCCCAGCGCAGCCCCCAGCGTGAGGCCACTATTCACTTTCCTTTGGCGAGCGTGGGTGTTGAGATGTTCACTGCTGACATCGGCACGAGAGCAGGAGAAGAGCGTCACGAGGAGGAACGCCCGGAGGCTAATCCAGCTGGGACATCTCCATCAACCGCTCCCCCGACAAGTGGTTCTTCGGCAAGGTCCTCTACAGACGAGGCCGTTCGCACTGATGAAGCGCTGGCAACCGTGGCTGCCGGCAACCAGGCGACGACAACCGAAGTTGCCGGGGAGGAGATTATCCCTCCTCAAGAGTCTCAGTCTGGTATGCCTTCTGCCGTCGAGTAGCTTTTTCTTTTAACCTTCTCTCTCTTTTTTGTTTTCTTGGACTTGATCTGAGTCTTGATTTCCTCTCCTCCCCATCCTTTCAGATTTACCTTTATTTGATGACATGGACATCGATTTCACCATCGAGGAGATCGCGAAGGATGCCGCCAACGAGGCCAGCAACATTGCTGCCGATGAGACCATCAGGACGACTGACGAGGAGACCGCCAAGGCTGCTCACGAAGAGGCCACCGCGGGTGCTGCTGAGGAAGGCGGTAATCAGAACGTCGAGGCCACTGAAGATATTCCTGTCTCAGGAGCGCCAAACACTAACTTGGCTAGGAGGGCGATCTTGGCCAGCAAGGCGGTTGCCGACGACCACCCCTCGACATCGGAAGAACCCTTCTCAAGCAGATACTTGAAAGTTGGTGACAATCTGTTCGTCAACCTGCCTGGGACGTCAAGCATCAGGGTGCCTATGGAAGGAGAGATCTTGGATGGTGAGGTCTTTACTGCTGCCGGACAAGAGGTCATTGACGAGCTGCCTGCCAACATCAATGAGACCAAGGAGCAGTAACTCCTCAAAGCCATGAGCGAGAACTTTCGGAAACTCCAGGCGTGCCACCGCGACCGCACGGATAACTTGGACTCCAGGGCGGCCGTCCTTGACAAGGCGGAGGATGATTTCAAGAGACGCGTGGAAGAAACGCAGATTTGGTATGTGGAATGCCTCCAAGACCTCTATGAACGTCAAACTCAGCTCGCCAAGGCCCAGGAGAAGTTCATTCTGGAAAAGGCTGATGCCGAGAAGGCACAGGAGGAGGCTGCACGAAAGATAGCAGCGGAGGAGGCAAAGTTGAATGAGCGCAAGGTTGACCTTGACGCTTATGAGGAAGAGCTTGCCACTCATGAAGCCGGGCTTGCTGCTACGCTTCGTGGAAAGGACAATGAGATCCAGGCTCTCGTTGCCCAACAAACCCAAGAACTAAGGCAGAAGCACAAAGAGGCTATCGAGGCTCAAGCCGCAGAGCATGCCGGCAAGATCAAGGAGGCCATCGATGCTGCCGGGGCTGCAGAGGTCGCCAAGATCGAACTGGAAAACAAAGTGCGAGAACTCGAAGCAAACCTCGCTGCCAACGGCAAAGAGATCTTGGCGCTCAAAGCAGGTGCGGAGAAGGCAGTCCACACTCTGGCGGGGCTGCAAACTTCGGTATCCACCAGGAACCAAGAGCTCGCCAAGGCCGAGGACATGATTGAAGATCACGAACTGAAGCTAAACACCTCGGGGCTGTCTCTTGACGAAGCCAAAAAGCATGAAAAGACCTTGACGAAGGAACTTCAGGACGAGAAGTCTAAACCTGCAAGTGCCGCGACTTCCTTCAACAAGCTCAAAGACTCCTACAGGCTTTGGACTGACCGGCTTGTGGCCGCCGCGGAGAACATTTCCGTCAACCTACGCGCCCTGGGCTTGTCGGAATACCATAACTCCACCATTGAAGGGGACACTGCCAGCAGGCTCACCTTCTTTTTCGAAAGTGCAAGTGCATCAAGTGCCCCCTTAGTGGTTTTGGAGTATTGAAGACAAATAGGTTGAGGAACTAATGTGTTTGTGAGTATACACAGGAGACAGAGTCCCTGAAGATTTGGTTTAACACATGGAAGACGACCCCTAAAAATAGATTTCTTCAAGTGAAGAATTTGGTGATGAAATTGGTATGGCCTTTGAAGAAATTGATGTGAAGACTTTGAAGCTTGAAGACTTTGGTTTTCGTAGTTTCTTTTCTTCTTATTTGAGTCATAGGAAAAACCGTACTGTTAAAGGGGGTCTAGGTGAAACATATTTCACATTTCCAAAGTGATGCTCAAAACTTCTCAAACCTACACACACAAGCCGCTTCGAGTGAAGCCTTTGGAAATCTACAGTACAGCTGATGCATTTGCTAGCGACAGTGACGAAGTTCATCTGGTCGCTGACGAATTTGGTCAGGCTGAGGAGTTAGGAGTTCGCCAGTGCGAGCTGCCTATCGTGAGGAAATTGAGTGCCCTGACGAATTGAGAGTTCAATTTTCCGACCGTTGCTGCGCCGCGTGCCAGCTGTCGAGTGGATCCTTATCCTAACAACGGTCGAATCAGTGAAGGGCATTTATGACAATTCATGTCGGGTTGCCCCTTGGCTATAAATAGCCGCTCCCCACAACCACTTGTTGGTTGGCTGCTCCGAGAGAACTTGACACTTGTCATTTGAGAGCAACCCATCCTCTGACGACTTTGAGAACCCAAGTGAGGAAAAACCCAACCAGAGCCTAAGTGATTGAGCATCACTGAAGAGATTGATCTGTGTGATCCGACGCTTGTTACCTTTGAGGACTGTCATTCCTCCAGACGGTTAGGCGTCATGTTCTGAGCACCCAAGAGTAATTGTGGCGTGCCGGTGAACAAGTCTGTGAAGGTTTTGGAAGTCTACCTTGAAGACTTACCACGTGTGATTGGGCGAGGTCTAAGTAACCTTAGCTCAAGAGGAATACGGTGAAGACTAAGTGTCCTCTGAGTTGCGACTCAGCCGCCTCAACCAGACGTACAGTTGATACAACAACTGGAACTGGTCTACTAAATCCATTGTCTTCACCGAGCCAACCTGGTTTCAAATTCCTCACCCTCCCTTACTTTATTCCGCTACTGAAGAATTTGTGATCTATCCTCTAACGAATTTGAACTGAAGTATTTGCTTATGCCATCTTTTATTTCCTTAGTTCATATTCCTCATGCTTGTATGATTGTATGATTGCATGTTCTTCACTTATGTGTGCTGATCGCATGTACTCTGATTCTGTAATGACTTAGTTTCCTTTGCGTTTCTATTTCTTCACTCTGATCTTCATCAAATTCATCAGAGTTTGACGAATTTCTAATAATCTCCCATTCACCCCCCCTCTGGGAGATAACCTGCGCTTTCAATTGGTATCAGAGCAAGGTACTCCCTTGTTCTGTGTGATTTTAGTTTAACCACCTGGAGTTTTAGTTATGTCGACCGCAGGTATGATCAAGGTCTCCGCTGCGTGCCCCATCTTCGATGGCACAGGCTATCCCTACTGGAAGGTCATGATGCGAAAGCGTCTCCTTGCCACGAATAGCATATTATGGACTGTCACTGAACTGGGATTGACTGATCTTTGCAAGAGGGCGAATGCTGAGGACATTCGCAGATACACTCAACTCAATGCTCAGGCCAAATACATCATCTATTCTCGTCTGACCAAGGATGAGTTCACTCGCATCTCCTATCTGAGCAATGCGAAGTTTATCTGGGATAGGATCTCCAACGTCTATGAAGGGGCATATAGACGTGATGATCCCTGGCTTGTGGAATTTGCGAATTCCCTCAGATCCCGGGAACCTGATGATGCCTCCACTTCGTCTGCAGTGTGTCTCATGGCACGAGGTGCAAAGGTAACCTCATCTGAAGCTTACTATGAAACTTCCAGTGATGACGACTCTGAGTGTGAAGCTAAACCAAGCTATAAGAAACTTGCTAAAATTGCTACTGAGCAACAACATGCCTTGGAAAAGACTCAAAAAACTGCTAGACAAAAGCGATGATCTGTTGAACGATGAAATGGAACACTCACAAATCTTGACTGACGAAATCAAACATCTTCAGTCAAAATTTGACGAACTTGAAAGTCGTCATGTGTCCCTCTCAGCTGAACATGAGAAGCTATCCTATGAATTTCTTCAAAGGAAGCAAGATCTCGAGAAGCTGAGAGCATCTCATGATGATCTTCAAAAAGAAAACGATTCACTCCTTGCTCAACAGATCAGTACCACTCAGGAAGAATTTGTTGCACCATGCTTAAAATGCCTTGAACGTAATAATGCTAATTCTTCAGCTGAATGTTCAAATGCTTCTGTACTTGCAATTGCTTCAACTGCTACGGTGGCCACTAACCCCTCACCTGAGGAAGCCACCAGTGATACTGATGAAAATGCAGGGCTGAAGGAATTGTATGTCACTGGCATGTACAAAAGCCTCAAAGGGCATCAATCCCTGTGTGACGTGCTCAAAAAGCAAATTCTTCACAGGAACCCTAGGAAAGAGGGTATTGCCTTTGAGAGAAAGCTCAATGCTGATGGTTCGTATTGGAAGCCTGAGCAGTATCCCAAAACCACCTGGGTTGGTGCAAAGGGACCTCCAATAGACCCATCCACTTTGTCTGGCTATACTTGTGATTCTTCATATTCTTCAGATGAGTCATTTGACTCCAACTATAAACTGTTCAAGAATCAGAATGGTGAGGTCTTTGCCAGATTCATTGGTACTAACTGCAGGAACGGTCCACTTGTGAAGAAAATCTGGGTTCCTAAAAGCCTTCTGGAAAATCTTCAGGTGAATGTCATCATGACACCACCGATGAAGAAGAAACTTCCCAGGGCAAATTCTTCACAGGGATCAAAGTCGTCAAATGGACGCAGACCCACTTATGGTCACACTAATGCCTCTGTTTCGCAGGGAAACAGACAACGGGTTGATGAATATGAGCATTATTCTTCGAACCATTATGTTCACAAATCTTCGAGGAATTTCTCTGCTTATCCATTCAATTACTATACCCCTCCTGTGAAGAGAAATGCATATTATTCAATGCCTAAGTTCTCCATCAATGCACTTCGTCACATTGCTTCTCAGCCACCCATTCAGATGTGGGTGGTTAAGAAGAAGAACTAATCTCTTCTGCAGGGTCAGGTCTTCAGACAAATAAATGTCTGATGAATTTGCTGAAGACCTGACAAAATGCCTGTTGGGATGCAGGCTAATCATGTTGGAATGAATGTTTCATTTCACACATCCCTTATGCTGCTAGATATTATTCATTGATGAAATTGTCTGACGAAATTGAACATTATCATATTCTTCACTTTGAAGCATATGAATTTGTAAGTCAGACTAATGCTTCTACAGGATGATACACCTTCAGCCACTGAATGGGTCTTGGACAGTGGCTGCACGAATCATATGACTGGAGATAGGAATCTCCTCACTGATGCTCCCCTTACTCCTTCTCATCTAAAGCATATCACATATGCTGACAAAGGAAAAAAGCAAGGTATTGGGTCTAGGTAAGGTTTCCATTTCAAAGGATCGACACATGGAAAAGGTGATGCTTGTCGAGTCCCTTTGATTCAACCTCATGTCTGTCTCAATGCTTTGTGATCTTGATATGATTGTCATCTTTGGAAAATATAGATGCATTGTGCTGTTGGAATCTGACAAATCCAAAGTCTTCAAAGGCTTTATGTGAGGTGACTTGTATATTGTAGATTTCTCTACAGGTCCTCAGCCTGCAACATGTCTAATGGCAAAAGCTTCGGAATGCTGGCTATGGCATCGACAACTTGGACATGCTGGAATGAGGAATTTGAGCACTCTCGTCAAGAAGAAGCATATCATTGGCATTGAGGGTGTCAAATTCGTCAAGGATCACCTCTGTGGTGCTTGTGAGTCTGGAAAGATGACCAGAGCCAAGCACCAGGTGAAGACAATCATGACCACTACTCGTCTTTTTGAATTACTTCACATGGATTTGTTTGGTCCCACACATTATGCCACACTAACCAATGCATCATCTCTCTATGGATTCGTCATTGTTGATGACTACTCTCGCTACACATGGGTACACATCATTACCTACAAGACTAAAGCTAAGAATGTCTTCAGACGATTCCCCAATCGGGCCATGACGAATTATGGTCTCAAGATCAAGCACATCAGGAGTGACAATGGCACTGAGTTCAAGAACACAGGCCTCGACGACTATCTTGATGAACTTGGTATCTCTCATGAGCTCTCTGCTCCCTACACACCTCAGCAGAATGGAGTCGTGGAGTGCAAGAACAGGACCCTCATCGAGATGGCGCGTACTATTCTTGATGAATACAAGACACCTCGTCACTTCTGGCCTGAGGCAATTGACACTGCATGCCACATCATCAACCGGGTATATCTTCACAAATTCTTCAAGAAGACCTCATATGAACTCCTCACTGACAAGAAACCCAATGTGAGTTATTTCAAAGTCTTCGGTACTAAATGCTGGATTAGAGATCCTCATCACAATTCTAAATTTGCACCAAAAGCACATGAAGGTTTTATGCTTGGTTACGGAAAGGACTCGCACACCTACAGAGTCTTCAACTCCTTCCACCACAAGGTTATTGAAACTGTAGATGTGCGGTTCGATCAAGCTAATGGCTCGCAAAGAGAGCACCTGCCTCCTGTGCTAGATGAATTGCCACCTGAGGAATCTATCAAGCTGATGGGCACTGGTGAAATTGTGCCCAGTGAAGAAATAGCTCCTGATGAAGAAGTGGTTGTTCCTCGTCGTGAAGAAAATGAACATCTTGACGAAAATGATGCCGAGGATTCCGCACGGTAACAACAACAACAAGGCCCTCGTCCAGCACATCCACGAGTGGCAAATGAAGTGCAGATTGAGAAGATCCTCGACAACATCAATGCACCTGGTCCCCTCACTCGCTCAAGAACTTCACATTTAGCTAACTTTTGTGGGCATTACACGTTTCTCTCTATTTCAGAGCCCACCAAAGTTGATGAAGCCTTTCTAGAACCTGAATGGATTCAAGCGATGCAAGATGAATTGCGTCAATTTGAGCTCAACAATGTGTGGGAGCTTGTTAAGCGTCCTGATCCATGCAAGCACAATATCATCGGCACTAAGTGGATCTACCGCAACAAACAAGACGAAAATGGCCAAGTGGTGAGGAATAAGGCCCGTCTTGTAGCTCAAGGCTACACACAGGTTGAGGGAATTGATTTCGATGAAACATTTGCACCTGTTGCTAGGATTGAAGCCATTCGTATATTGCTCGCATATGCTAACCATCATGATATCCTCTTATATCAAATGGATGTGAAAAGTGCATTCCTCAATGGTAAGCTTGAGGAAGAAGTATATGTTACTCAACCACCAGGTTTTGAGGACCCAAAGCATCCTGACAAAGTCTTCAGACTCAACAAGGCTCTCTATGGCCTCAAGCAGGCCCCTAGGGCTTGGTATGATACACTGAAGGAATTCCTAAAGAAAAAGGGGTTCAAGCCCGGTTCACTTGACCCTACTCTTTTTACTAAATCTTATGTTGGTGAACTGTTCATATGCCAAATATATGTTGATGATATTATCTTTGGTTGCACTAACAAGAAATACAGTGACGAATTTGCTCATATGATGCAAGAAGAATATCAGATGTCTATGATGGGGGAGTTGAAATTCTTCCTCGGGCTTCAAATTCATCAACAACCCAATGGCATCTTCATATCTCAGGAGAAATACCTCAGAGACTGCCTGAAGAAATTCGGAATGCAAGATTGCAAAGGCCTCAAGATACCAATGCCAACAAATGGCCAACTCAACACTGACGAAAATGGTAAAGATTTCGATCAGAAGGTATATCGCTCCATCATTGGTTCGCTTCTTTACCTCTGTGCATCTAGGCCAGATATTATGCTTAGCGTTTGCATGTGTGCCCGCTTTCAAGCGTCACCGAAGGAATCACACCACCAGGCTGTGAAACGAATTCTTCGATATTTAGCTCACACTCCAATGCTTGGATTATGGTATCCCAAGGGCTCATCACTTGATCTTGCTGGATATTCCGATTCTGATTATGCTGGTGATCGTGTGGACCGCAAGTCAACATCAGGCACATGACATTTCCTCGGACGATCTCTTGTATGTTGGTCCTCGAAGAAGTAGAACTGCGTTTCACTTTCTACTGCCGAGGCTGAGTACATTGCTGCTGGCGCCTGCTGCTCTCAGTTACTATGGATGAAGCAAACCCTCAAGGACTATGGCGTCAATGTGAAGAAAGTGCCACTCTACTGCGACAATGAGAGCGCCATCAAGATCGCCCACAACCCAGTGCAACACTCAAGGATGAAGCATATTGAGATTCGTCACCATTTTCTTCGTGATCATGTGCTGAAGGGAGACATCGTCATCGACCACGTGAAGACTGAAGACCAGCTTGCAGATATCTTCACAAAGCCCTTGGATGAGAGAAGGTTTTGCATGTTGCGGTGTGAGCTAAACATCTTAGAATCTTCGAATGTCCTTTGAAAAGGACACACATCCTAACGCTTATGCATTCTTGATGACTTTGATGCACAACACACGACGTAACGTTTTTCTTCAATCAATGAAGACTAACCCTCTAAGTGTGAAGAAATTAATGAAGAACTTGATTCTCAGAACCCTACGACAATTGTACGCGGTGTCTGAAATCATTATAGTTCTTATACGGTGGGTAACACCACCACCTCCTTATGACTTTCTTCAATTTGTGTTTTTCGTCATTTGCAATTTCATCATTTGAGGTTATTCTTCACTGCTTATCTTGATTTGAGCTTTTCATGTCCTCAACAGCATCCACATATTGCTATTTCTTCATTCGGAGTTTTTCGTCATCTATGTGGATGTGATCGGACCCGCTCCCCTCTGTGCTAAGCTCAACCCACTCTGTTCACAATCTCTTCATATGCGTTCTACTTGACACTGTTCAAAGTCTTCACCGTGTCCTTGACAGCTGAAGAAATTGCGAACACATTTTGAAAATATTCTAATCAATTTTTGGCGGTTGCCACAGTAACTTCATCCCGCGCTTCGCACGCGTGGATTGAGATGAAAATGCATGTGTGACGCGTGTCACTCAGATGCGAATCACCAGGGGCTTATCCGTCCAAAATTTTGAGGCCACTCAATTTTTACCACGCCTATATAAAGGCTTGACCCCGTCAACCTTAACTCCTTTCACTCTCACGCCCCTGTCGCTCTCAAACCCTAGCGCCGCCGCTGGATCTCATCGTCGTCGGAGAGGAAGAGCTTCACTGCCTCGACTTCTTCGCCGTCGTACTCGCGCCGGCCGCGGATTTCTTCACCTCCGCCGCCGCCGTAGAAGTCTTTCGTCGCCAAGTTAGGGCATGGAAGATCTGAACTGACAATTTCGTTCGCCTCGTCGTCCAGTTCGTCGAGTTCATCCTTGGGGTAATTAAAATTTATTTTTACAGCCCAAGTTTGATTTTTTTTTCTGCCACAAAATCTTCAAGTGCTGTTTTTACTACTCTTCCAATTCTTCAGCACTTCCTTCTGGCCAGTCTTGAGCATTTTCATCTAAGTTATACTTAACAACTAGATTCCTCAATTGTGCAATTGCTTCAATCTGTACAACTCTGGAACCTATGTCAAGAACACTTAGTGAATTGCGTCAAGACGATAAGGGTCAATTTCTTCACCTGGTTTATTTTGAAAAATCTCTGAGAATGCATGTGACTCTTCCCTATTTCCTCGCAACTATACTCTATTCACAGGTACAATGTCTGCCGACGAATCACTAGGTTCTCATCAAATTAATTCATTTGCAGCATTGCTTGAGGAAAACCTTCAAACATTTTCAGAGTCCTCACGAGTTCAAAAACCTCAGCTGAAGAAAATGGCTGATGGAAAGAGGCCTCATAAGGGTGGCGAGAGAAAAGAAGAACAGACTGCCTTTGAGATTCCTGACGAAATATATGCAGGGTACTGTACACCAGATGAAGACACTCATGGCAAGGAAACCAAGGAGCAGCGCAAAACGCGCCTGCAAAAGATAAAGAGATACTGGACATATCAGTGGAGAGATTACAATTTCGTCACCTCCAAATACATGAAGGATTTTGCTGTGACGCCTCCGTGCAATAGGCCACCGCTCGCTGAAGGTCAAGTTGCTCATCCCACAAGCATCAGAAGGGGTGAAGAATTTCCCAAAGAATGGGCCAAGCGTCAAGCAAAACTGCAGAAGCAAGCCCAGAAAGCCGTTGAAGAATTCAACCGGGCCTCAAAGCCCTCAGCTGAAGCTGGTGCTAGTGGCAGTGCTAATGCTCCGAAGAAAGCCATTGAAAAGAAGCCTACCAGCAAGCCAAAGCCCTTAGTCCCAAAGCCCTCAGTGGCCCAGCCTGCAGCTTCAAAGGCTTCAGCACCCAAGGCTTCAAAATCTTCAGCGCCTCCTCCTGCTTCAAGTTCATCAATGGCAGCAGCAAAAGCTTCCACTTCGGTCGTGCTCGCGTCTTGCCAGCGCACCGAGGGCTTTGCAATAGCCTCAATTGCAGCATCAAGTGCCTCAGCTAGTGGGCAACCATTATCTTCATTGCCCAAGCTAAAGCAAAAGGTTACTGCTAGCCGTGGCACCAGGCCAAGTCCTAAGAGCAAGGCCGTTGTGCCTCAGGCTGATGAACACGGGCTGGCTGACGAAGATGAGCTCGCGGAGTTCCTCAGAAGAAAGCAAGAGCAAGCTGCAATTGCTAAGAATTCTTCAGTACCACTACTACTGGACCCCAAGAAGCTTCTGGACTTCATTGACATCTGGTGCACCAAGCCAGATACGCCTCTTGACGAATTGAATCTGCCCCCTGGTCCGAGTCATGTGCTTTCTGCCTTCATTTTAAATGAGAAGCATAAAATTGCTCAAGCAAAACTGGTGAGGAAACAGCAGCTGCAAAAAGAGAAGGAGCTGCGGAAGAATATGCTCTCTATTTCCCCTCAGCAGCTCGTGTCTTTGTAATCAGAAATTCAACAACTGTCTGAAGAATTTGAACGCCAGTCAAGTCACTACTGTGGAGTGCGCGACAGATTCATCCAAGCCACCACCAAAGTGGTCAATGAGCACAACCAGCGTGAGGCTGCCAAGTTTGGCATGGTGCCTCCCACCAGTTCTTCAGCTCCATCGCCTACAGCTCAGGCCAGTGAGACTGCGCCTATATCTCCACAAGTACAAGACAGGGCAACTGGCGATGTTGTGCCTGAAGAAATTGCAAGGGCGACTGCATCAGTCGAGCCTGAAGAAATTGAACCATCCAGTTCCTCAGCAGCAGCACCACCAGCGACTTCACCTGTGAAGCATATCACCCTTCCTTCTGCATCAGAAGTGAAACGGACCAAGGCGCTGAGAAGGAAGCGAAGAAGAGAAAAGCTTTAGCCCCACCAACCATCACAACAACTATGAAGAAAGTGAAGACGACTCCAATGTCTTCAGATGTTCCGATTGATTCCATACCTATCTCATTAGCGCCCCCTACTCCTGCCAATGAAAATCTTCAATTGTTATGTATGGGGTGGAATATGAAATTCCTCAGGCTGATGGAGATGACATTGAGACCCACTCTGCTGCTACCACAGAGCAAGTGGATGAAGAAATCGAAGTTGAAGAAGATGCTTCGCTTCACCAAGCTATGTCTTGGAAGCCTTCACAGGTTCCGGTGACTGAAGAAAATGCCACTGCTTCATCTGGAAGTAGTGAAGAAACAGAAGAGGATGTGGATATTGATGGTGCTACAACCCTTCCAATCATTGACGAATTTTGGGAAGCTTTCCATCCAAATTCGCCCCTCACCACACCTCTGACGCAAGTGCCACAGTCGCCCGCTGTAACTGAAGAAATTCACATGGGCTCTGAGGAAAGACAACCATCACCACTTCAAACCATTGATGATGAGATTCCAGCTGCAGCAGCTGATGAAACTGCTCAAGATGAGCCCACGGTTGATGTCGTCAATACATCCCCTCCTCGTGCAGACTCAATTCCTTCAGCAGACACCGATACAGTTTCTACCGCCACTGCTGAGGAAATTGCTAAGTCCCTTGCAGTAACAGATCCAAATGATTCCACTGGGTCCCCACGACAAGTGTTTGATGTATGCAAGAAGATGCACAACCTTCACCCTGTTCCTGTGATGCCAAAGATTGGCAGAACCCTCAAGCGACCTCAGTTTGATAATGCCAAATTCTTTGAAGAGAAGAATTTCTTCATTGGTGAGTCCCCATATGACTCAGCCAGGATTAGGCGCCTACGATTCTGGACAAGGACTCAGATGAACTTCTATGCTTCATTGCTGTTCGACAAGAACAAAGTATTTCCGCATCACCATATTCCTCACGTGGATATGGAGTCTTTACCGTGCTTTCGGCTAGTTTTGGCTGTTCTTCACGATGCTGGATTACTCAACCTCTGCTCTGATGTCTGCGATTGGAATGAAGAACTCATTCTTCAATTCTACGCCACCGTGCATTTCTCTGGAGAGGCTGAAGACATTGCTACATGGGCTCTGGAATGGATGAGTGAAGACACTCACTACAAAGTACCAATTGAAGAACTTCTTCGTGCTCTCCCAGTTGATCCACCCCATGAAGAAGCAAAGAGAATATATGAAGAACCTGAACTGCCAAACCACCTGATGCAAGTGCTTATGAAGCCAATCGCTGAAGGAGAAGCTCCTAGGACAACCTTCCTAGTGAAGGATTTGCTCTATGTGCCAAAGACAATCTACCGCATTCTGGCCAAAACCCTCAGTCCAATCAAAGGACATAACTCCAACACTGAAGAAGTTGTGGGAATTATGAAGAACTTGCTGTTCCATATAATTCATGGCACTCCCATCAACATTCATGATTTCTTTCTGAGGACTTTGGTCACTGTGGCACAGTCGCCGTTTGATCTCAAGCCATATGCTCCGTGGATCATGAGATTCATCAGATCCCGATCTGCTATTCACTACAAGGCTGACAGTCAGAATCATTTGAGCTATTTGCCTAAAGTAGAAGTTCTTCAGAGCACCATCTCTTTAGTTCCTGGCAAGGGCAAGACTCCCGTAGATGAAGGCATACGTCCTCTGGATGGACAATTTCGTCAACCAATCTCCAGCTCCAATGCTGATGAAACTGCTAGCCAGGACACCGCCGCAAAAGCTTCAAGGCTAACTTCTTCACCTGAAGCACCACGTGTCATGACGGACCGTGAGCTGCTCATAAGCCTTCACCAGAAAGTGGACAGGAATCACAGATGGGTTAAGCGTCAGTTTGCCGCTGAGCAAGCCAACATGACTATGACGCATAACTCAGTTCGCAAAAACCGCTATTATCTTCATGAGATATTTGACAGATCATGGGCCATCGTATCGCACCTCACGACAGATGAAGAACTTGCTGATTTGGACTTCCAGATGAACTTTGACTGGGCAGAACCGCCAAGGAAGAAGTTCAAGAACACCAAAGTTCCTCCTCTTATGCCAAGTTTAGAGTCTTCATTGCGCAGGACTGATGAAAATGAAGCCGTTGAAGACACCGCGACTGGTCCATCTGCCTAACTCGACCCCATCAACGCTGGCGCTCCCTCGTCTTCACCGCGATGATTTTCATTAGGGGCGTTAGTCCTCACCCTTGTCTCCTTTTGGTCATTTGATGACAAAGGGGGAGAAGTGTGAGTTAGTCTTCAAGCGGGTCGATATATGGGCTGTTTTTGCTTAAGTTGCAACTCTTGGACTTTGTTGGATTTGCTCTTTGATGAGTTGTAACTTAAAAACTGTTGGATGTCTGACTCTTTTGCAATGTTTCATTTGGGTGCTCTGATCTTATATATATCTGCTCATACATGCACAATTTCTTCAGACACCAATTTTCATCATGCATTCATATTCTTCAAATATCTTATGATCATGCATGATTGGATTCCAACATATAGGGGGAGATCTCCACAATTTCAACCTTCCATGTGCATTTGCAATCCAAAGCAAATTCCTCATATGCACATCTTCAGGGGGAGTTCCTCAATATCATGTAATCAATTTCTTCAAACTCTATACTTACACTTCAATTATTTTTACTCCCGTTGAAAGCCTAACCAATTTGCCATCAATCACCAAAAAGGGGGAGATTGTAAGTGCATCAAGTGCCCCCTTAGTGGTTTTTGAGTATTGAAGACAAATAGGTTGAGGAACTAATGTATTTGTGAGTATACACAGGAGATAGAGTCCCTGAAGATTTGGTTTAACACATGGAAGATGACCCCTAAAAATAGATTTCTTCAAGTGAAGAATTTGGTGATGAAATTGGTACGGCCTTTGAAGAAATTGATGTGAAGACTTTGAATCTTGAAGACTTTGGTTTTCGTAGTTTCTTTTCTTCTTATTTGAGTCATAGGAAAAACCATACTGTTAAAGGGGGTCTAGGTGAAACATATTTCACATTTCCAAAGTGATGCTCAAAACTTCTCAAACCTACACACACAAGCTGCTTCGAGTGAAGCCTTTGGAAATCTCCAGTACAGCTGACGCATTTGCTAGCGACAGTGACGAAGTTCATCTGGTCGCTTATGAATTTGGTCATGCTGAGGAGTTAGGAGTTCGCCAGTGCGAGCTGCCTATCGTGAGGAAATTGAGTGCCCTGACGAATTGAGAGTTCAATTTTCCGACCGTTGCTGCGCCGCATGCCAGCTGTCAAGTGGATCCTTATCCGGACAACGGTCAAATTAGTGAAGGGCATTTATGACAATTCATGTCGGGTTGCCCCTGGCTATAAATAGCTGCCCCCACAACCACTTGTTGGTTGGCTCCTCCGAGAGAACTTGACACTTGTCATTTGAGAGCAACCCATCCTCTGACGACGTTGAGAACCCAAGTGAGGAAAAACCCAACCAGAGCCTAAGTGATTGAGCATCACTGAAGAGATTGATCTGTGTGATCCGACGCTTGTTACCTTTGAGGACTGTCATTCCTCCAGACGGTTAGGCGTCATGTTCTGAGCACCCAAGAGTAATTGTGGCATGCCGGTGAACAAGTCTGTGAAGGTTTTGGAAGTCTACCTTGAAGACTTACCACGAGTTATTGGGCGAGGTCTAAGTGACCTTAGCTCAAGAGGAATACGGTGAGGACTAAGTGTCCTCTGAGTTGCGACTCAGCCGCCTCAACCAGACGTACAGTTGATACAGCAACTGGAACTGGTCTACCAAATTCCATTGTCTTCACCGAGCCAACCTGGTTTCAAATTCCTCACCCTCCCTTACTTTATTCCGCTGCTGAAGAATTTGTGATCTATCCTCTTACGAATTTGAACGGAAGTATTTGCTTATGCCATCTTTTATTTCCTCAGTTCATATTCCTCATGCTTGTATGATTGTATGATTGCATGTTCTTCACTTATGTCTACTGATCGCATGTACTCTGATTCTGTGATGACTTAGTTTCCTTTGCGTTTCTATTTCTTCACTCTGATCTTCGTCAAATTCATCAGAGTTTGATGAATTTCTAATAATCTCCCATTCACCCCCCTCTGGGAGATAACCTGCGCTTTCAGAAAGCTTGGGTGAGGCGCTGAAGAAACACCACGGGGCTCGAGCTGCATACCTTGCCAACGAGTCCCACAGGCTTTGCCGGGATGTCCTCTTCAAGATGCTCAGGAAGGTGGTGTACCGAAACCCAAAAATCGACCTGTCCAAGGTCTTCGTGAGCCTGCCCAAGGGCGCCGACAACAGGGCCGTCGATGAGCTTGTTGCGCCCATCACCGATAGGGTTAACCAAATCCCCAAGAAAAAGGGCGGGGTCACGAGCTAGGTTCGCCACCTTACTTTGCCGCGTGTAAGATCATGCAAAAGACATGTTTATCTTAAGTCAGAACTACACTTGGCCTTGATGTATTATAACTTATGTTTTAGATGGATGTATGTGCGCTGTTCTCCTTATTCCATTCTGTCTTTCCATGATTTTTGTACCCTACGCTTGCCGGAAACTTGCCGGTGCGCACACCCTTGCCACGAGCGCTTGAGGAACAGGTCCTTAGCAGCTTGCCGGAAGTGCCGCTGCCGGCAAGGTCACGCTTGACGGTCACAACGCGACTGCTTAGGTTGCTGAGCGGACTCGAAGCAAAGTAAGAGCGCAGTTGATCACGACAAGGTTCCTTAGCGTGCAGGTTTCTCATACAAAGGCCAAAATCGTTCAAGGAGAGTCGCAACTACAACAAAGAACTTATTTCAAAGTTTTGCAACTTAGCTCACTCCTTGCTGTACTTCTTGCCGTAGCGTGATATCTTGAACGCGTCCTTTGGTATCCATACCGTCACTCCCCCCGGGAAACTTGTACGCGAGGAATCCTTCCTTCCATTAAGAAAAAGAAAGAAGAGAAAAGAGGAGGCTGGAACCTCGACGGTTCGTTAATCACCTTATGCAAGGCAAAATGTAACACAAGACTGCCTGCAACACATAAATAAATATGTACTTTGACAAAGAATTGTGAAACATTTAACTTTTATTTATTTTGCACGGGATCTGCGCCTGGCTTTGTACAAAGGATTACATGCCTTGACGGCAAACTTGTACAAAAGAGGTTGCCGGGCAGCCCGGCAACCACGCCTTATGGGTAAAACTTACGAAGATGCTCAATATTTCATGAGTTTAGCACCGGAGTGCCATCTTCGGTCTCTAGGTGGACTGTGCCGGGTCTAGTGACTCGTATTACCCGGTAAGGGCCCTCCCACTTTGGCGTCAACTTGTTTTTTACCCTTCGTGGATCAAATCCGACGAGGAACAAAGTTGCCTTCCTCAAGGTCCCTGGTGTTCACTTTGCGGCTAAGGTAGCGGCGCAAAGCTTGCTGGTACCGTGCAGCACGGGCAGCAGCCTGGAAATGATCTTCCTCAAGGAGCATGGCATCGTCATGCCGCAGCTCATCTTGGTCCTCCTCATTGAAGGCCAAGACTCGAGGTGACCCGTATTTGAGTTCCGTGGGGAATATTGCTTCTGCACCAAGGCTTGCTTCCTGACCTTCTGCTCGACGGGTCTCGCATGAGGGCAGACAGCAAGGTGGTGCTCAATTGCCTTCCTAAGAACTTCGGGGATGTCAGATGCTTGCCGGGCAAGTGTACCAACATTCACCTGTAGGAAGGCAACGAGCTCGACTTCCTATTTGTCGCCGAGAGTGGCACTTTCAGAAAAAAGTGCCACTCATCCCATCCCCCTTCGCAGAAAGTTGTTTGGTCATGGACGCGGAAGCCTTGGCTCTCTTGCTCTTGCCGGTAGAGCTCTCTGGTGTGTCCTTGACAGGCATGCTGCACTCTGAAGTGCGCTTCCCGGAGTCCTTCCCAGAGGTCTTGCCGGTCTTCTTCTTCTTTCCTCCCCCGGGAGCTTTGATGGCAGGGGCAAATGATTCGATGGCAGCTGCCGCCGCCGCCTCCCGGTAGAGCTTGTTAGCACAGATGATTGCGTCCTTGTAGTTTGACTTGATGGTGAGGACCCCCATCGGCCCCGGCATCTTGATGACGTTGTACGCATAGTGCGACGCGACCATAAACTTTGCCAGGGCCGGGCGGCCCAGAATCCCATTGTACGACAGTGGCATCTTGACGACGTCGAAGGTAATCTTCTTCGTCCGATGGTTGAGCTCGCTGCCAAACGTGACCGGCAATGTGACTTGGCCCTTCGGCTTGTTCCTCCCCGGACTGATCCCTTGGAAACTACCTGTCTCCTCGAGATCCTTGTCGGGGATCTGCAGCCTCTTGATCACATCTGGAGAGATCAAGTTCAAGCCAGCCCCACCGTCAACCAGCATCTTTGTCACCTTGAGGTCGCGAATTGTTGGTGAGACCAACAACGGCAAACACCCGACCGTAGTGGTATGATCAGGGTGGTCCTCGGCGTCAAAGACGATGGGTGAGTGCGACCACTTGAGTGGCTTCTATGCCTCCATCACCGGCTCCGCTGCATTGACTTCGTGGATCCACTGCTTTAGTTGTTGGTACGAGGAGTGCAAAGATTCACTTCCGTCAACATACATGGCATCCACTGCATTTTGGAACTCCTTGTCGGACCCACCTCTATCTTCATCACTATCATCCTCTTCTTGCTGGCCCTGAGCAGCCTTCTCTTTTGGCTGCTTGGCCTTGCCTCGGCGGCCTCCGCGACCACCATGGTCTTGCTTGCCGGACCCACCAGTACCATCTTGGCCCTTCTCCTTGTCACGCTTCTCGTACTCTTGCTTCTGCTTTTCGGCAAGTTGCTCTACTTGCCGGCATTGCTGGAGGTCGTGGCCCTTGGTGCAGTGGATCTTGCAGTACGGCCTGCCGGTCTTGCCGGCCTTCTCTCCTGCCGCAGCTTCCCGGCAGCCATCACACCCGGCAAGCTCCTTGCCGGGGATGTTTTCCTTCAGCTTCTTGGTGGCGTTGGTATCGCCGGAGCTCTCGACGGCCAGTACAGCCTTGTTCTTGCGCTTTCTGTTCTTCTTCTGCGGGGTTGATGCGTCGTCGTCCTTGGAATCGACGTCTGCACCAGCATCTTCCCCGGGGAATCGCCTCCCTTCCTCAGCACGTGCACACCTATCCGCCAAGGCGTACAGATCGTTGATGGTCTTGACCTGCTCGACATTCATCTCAGACCGCATCCTGCGGTTGCGCACATTCGTGTGGACCGCGGCAACAACAGCTGCGGGATGGATGTCGGGGATGTTGTGGTGCACACGGCTGAACCATTGTATGTACTTGTGGAGGTTCTCTCCATCCCTTTGGGGGATCACCTGCAAATCGCTGGGCTGACCCGGGAGCTTGTGGCCACCCTGGTAAGCGCGAACGAAATGATGGCATAGATCCGCCCAAGAAGAAATGTAGCCCTTAGGCAGATTCATCAACCACGACCTGACGTTGGGCCAAAGCGCCAACGGGAAGTAGTTGGTGAGTACTTTCTCATTCCGTCCCCCGGCAGCTTCCACCGCAATGGTGTAGATGCCAAGGAACTCGACTGGGTTGAGCGTATCCTCGTACTTGTCGGGCAGCTCCGGCTTGAAGGCACGAGCGGACGGCCATCGAACTTGCCGCAACTCACGAGTAAACGCTGGGCACCCCACATCGTAGGGCAACTACCCAGCGGCTACTGGCGCGAGCACGTTCACTGCTGGCCTGGCACGGTCATCAGATTGACTGCGTGTTTCCCGACGCCGCTCGATCTTCGTGCGGGCATCTTCATCGCACCGCTCGCGGAGCACTTGGCGCTGATCTTGGCGGTACCGCGGATCAGACGAAGCCATAGACAGCACGTCATGGTCGTCCGATCGGCAGGTCAGCCGCAGTGACGGTGGGGGACGCTGAGGCGACTGCACCGTTGGCACGGCGTCTCCGACAAGGTAGTCGGACTGTCCCGCCAGCATGGTGGGTGGTTGCCGCGAGGGCCCCACGTCTTGTGTTTTACCAGGATCGGCAAAACTGATGAGACTCTGAATGGTCGCTCTCCATTCGTCCATCTTGTCTGGGCTCGGCGGGAAGTTCAAAAGTATTTGAACCCGCGCCATGGCCTCCGCCGCCGTGGTTGGCATGGCTGGGAGCAAAGAACGAGGCATCGCTCGACTCCTGGCAGAACCAGAAGGAGCTTCGTTACGTCCATGCCGCCGCGGCTCATGCTCACCGACAGGCGGATGTGGTGGTGGTGGCGACGCTCCGTGAGAAATCGGAAGTTGTTGCACAGGGATCCCGCCTTGCGGTCGTCTGGAACCGCCAGCAACATGGGGGAGCGTGTCTTGCCCATCTTGCGATGGTCGCGGCGTATGCCTTCCCGCGCCGTTGTTGGACGTCGCCGCTACATTCTTGGATGTTGCGGTGGCTGGGTCCTGGGTCGCAGTAGTATGAACTATATTACTATGATGATTGTGCTCACCAGAATGTCTTGGAAGTTGACCGGCTGTGACATCACCGGTCCTGTGCCTAGGCTCAGCAATGTGGCGGGGGTGCTGGGCACCCGCACCACTTGCGCCTCCTGCTCCGCCCGTCCCAACCATAGCGCCCACGCTGCCTGCGGCCGCCTAGGGAGGTGGCTTGGACGCGGTAGGAGCCGTCATGGCTCCAACCTTCTTCTTCGGCGCCATCAACGAAGATGATGAAGTTGCTACTCAGACTACCAAAAAGCTGATTTGTGACACACAATCCCCTTGCCTGGCATGCCAAAGATGTCATGGGAAACGATGATCTATGGGACCAAACGGGCCCCTTTGCGATTCGGCTCAGGGGACATGCATGGGACAAAGAGCAGGTTTTCAGTAGGTGCAAGAACACGCGGGGGATTTATCGAGGTTCGAGCTGCTATGAGCGTAAAACCCTACTCCTGTTTTGTGTTTGATCGTGTATGAACCCAAGTTACAAGGAGCGCAGTCTTTCGGCAAGGTGCACGGGAAATGCAGCTACAACGTGTAATTGAACTGGGTGTTGACCGTTCTACGTGTAGCCGTGGGCCTCCTTTTATAGGCCAAGGGGTTACCACAATGGCTAATATGGTTATTACAGAGTATGAATAGTGACTTGCACCGTCACCACATCTATCTTCCAACGGGGTAAGACAAACACATTTAATGCACCGTTAGGTGCTACGTTGGGGAGGTGAGGCCTTGGGCAAAAGATCTATACTACCGGTCCTGGCGCCCTCCTGTAATCTTGACATGTCCCAGGGACGGGTGTCATTTAAGTTAATCTTGGCGTGGCGTGCTGACACGTGCCTTGGTCGGCTATGTTGACTACCTGCCCGCTCGACACCTAGCATACGAGCCTATCTGGTCGATGGTGAGGTGGAGCGATAACGGGACAGAACAAGCCTGCTGGCACAGAGCTTGCCGGGCCTTGCTTGCTGGCAACCATAGTCTTGGTCTTCACCTTGCCAGGGCGGAGCTTGCCGGCAAGGGCAGCGTCGATCTTCAGTACGAGAATAGTACTTCTCGATGACCTGCCTTGAGGTCTTCTTCACGGTCTTGGTGTTGAGTCTTGAGTCGTAGTTATCCTCTGTCAGGCCCATGCCGGAAGGGAGGCTACAACTTCCTGTGCACAAGTCTGGGTACGAGGGCACCCATGTCTTAGTACACCGACACCATTTCCTACCATGTCTTATTATGTTAATGCTATTTTAAACCGTGTCTCTTTATTTGCCACTAAGAAATGGGATGAATTGACAGCACTGATGCTTATACGTGCAAAACCTGTTATCTCTCTGCTTGTTTATCTTTCAGGGTGATATCACTGACGCCAGGAAGAACTGCCACAATGATTATGAGACGAACCCATTGCTTGTCCCTCTAACATATATTGCAGGGAAGAAGGCAACACATCTTGGGGATAGCGATACAACCCCAAAGTCATGTCTTGATGTAGTGTCGAAGTTACTCCATAATAGCAGTGACACAAGCTCGATGAAGTCGCCGCCTGAATCTGTTCGACTTCTTCAGTCTCAAATTCAAGCAGAAAGACATGCTTCAGCTCAACTCATACTGGATCTCCAATCTCTATCGAAGATTAACCAGAAGTACAGGATGTCTATTGATGCTATGCAGCTAGAGTTGGAGTATATAACCGTCAAACAAGCGCAGTCTCATCAGCTTGCTCAACTGCTTGCGCTACAGCTGCCGTGCATGCCTAACCTTTCTTAACTCTGTTGAAGAGCTGTTGGTTCTGTATATTTTGTCGGTGCGTTTATTTGCACTCGTGGCGACCTTTGATGCCCAGTGTATGTAATCCACTGTCTGGTTACGCTTTATTATCACTGGTGGTGAACTTTGATGCCCAGTCGATGTAATATCCCGTGATTTCTTTATTGTATAGTCTAGATTTATTCATAGTCACTATGCTGTAATTTATTTACTTTTTTTGAGAAGAATTTATTTACTGTACATGCTATCGTCGCTAGGCCGTAAGCTTTAACGGAGATCAATGGGCCAAAACGTTATTGGTCCTTCAGTGCTATATATAAAAAAAATAGTCTACGCAAACGGGCCGGCCTGCAACTCTATATATGGGTCAAAACATGGGCCCACAATCATCTCGGGCCATTAGCAGGCCTGAATGTAAACCGGGCCCAACCAGTTTCGGGCCTTTAACAGGCTGAGTAAACCGCGTGCCTTAGTTGACGGGCCGACAACAGGCCTAAATATATCTCGGCCCATGATTGGCCCAATTATATGATGGGCCATTCACAGGCCAAAATTTATCCCGGGCCATGGTTGAACCAATAAAATGATGGGCTGTAAGCAGGTCGGGTGCAAAGCGGGCCATAATTAGTCCCAATTATTTCACGGGCCCTTAACAGCCCGATAGTCAGAGTGGGCTTAAATTTATCCACGAAGACCACGGACCGTTAAGAGGCCAAAAGTAACTTGTACCAGAAATGGGCCGAAATGCTGCACGGGCCATTAAGAGGCCGAAAGTCACGTGTACCAGAAATGGGCCCAAATGCCGCACGGGCCGTTAAATGGCCAAAAGTTAAACCGGGTTGAAAACGGCCCAATTGCACGAAGGGCCGCTAACAGGCCGAAACTATCATCGGGCCGAACTGGGTCAAACTGTTCAACGGGCCTTTAACAGGCCGTAATAAACCAGGCCTTAGATGGGCCCAAAACACAGTGCACTGTTAACGGGCCATATCTGATATGGGCCGTAATTTGGCCCAAAACATGGCAGGCTGTTAACGGGCCGGTCCACTAGTATCTGACAAAATCTTGTGGGCCTTTGGCTGGGCCGGTCCATTTAACCTGAATGGGCCACTATTGGGCTGTGCCACGTGTTAACGTATCATAGGTGTCTCTCGTCCATGGAATGGATGACATCTGTCCCAACGCTGAGCAGACACGTGGTTCCGTTAGCGAATGAGAATTTTACACGTGGAAAATCACCATTGGTCCTGGCTGATAACGGGTTATCGGATCCAAACCCGCACCCGATAGCTTAACAGCGACCCGTTACGGTGGATGCCATGTGTCGGTCATCCTTGACGAAAACTCTTCCATGATGCGTCATTTATCGTCATGGAAGTGGACACTTCCGTGATGATAATTTCAGTATTGTCATGGAACACTTCTACGACAGCACAGGTATGACTATCTTGATTCTGTCATAAAATCGTCACGGATGTACATGCATGACAGAAAATGTGACCTACTGTGACAAAGACGTATCATCACGGAAGTGTTTTTTTTGTAGTGTATGAGTTTTACTTGGAGCGTCTTGTGTCATAGTTTTCTTTTCTCTGCTTGCTTTTTCCTTTGCCGCAATCATTGTTTGCTGGACACACCTATTTGAGAGGGACACACATTTATCGTGATTTATTAGAATAAATGTGCTTCACTTATATCTTGTGAGTTAGGAAGTTGCTCTAGTGCTTCACTTATATCTTTTAGAGAACGACGGTGGTTATATTTTGTAGAAATAATTGCACTCTCATGCTTCACTTAAATCTTTTTGAGAGTCTGTTGGGGATATTTCCCAGTGTTGTAGACCCGACAGGAGGATGACCCGGCCATAGAGCTGTAGGGCTCAGCAGGTTATCTCGGTGCTGGGCTTAGAAGACATCCAGTGGGCCGACTTGACTGCAACCTGGTGGGAAAGGTCGGCTTGACGTACAAGGAAGATTGCCTTGGAGAGTAAGTAGAATAAGAGTAGGACACGGGTTGATTTACAACCCGGACTCTCATGTAAACCTAGGGCTCAACCTATTATATAAAGGGGAGCGCCTAGGGTAGAAAGACGAAGTTGCAATCCCTTGAGAGCTAGGTTAGCGAATTTGCACCCTTGTAATTGAGATCCAAAGCAATACAATCAAGCAGGACGTAGGCTTTTACCTCCACCGTGAGGGGCCGAACCTGGGTAAACTCGTGTCTTCTCATTCCCGATCAACCCCGCTAAGCTTCCACCTTCGTGCGATGGCCTCCTCCCTAAGTCCTTTCACAAGGGCATCTACCATGACAAAACCACGACAGTTGGCGCCCACCATGGGGCCTCCGCACGGTGGAGTTGAGTTCTTGGTGGGAGCTCTCCCAGGGTTCGGGAAGTATGCGGTCGGCCAGAAGACAAGGAGCCGCCGTGGAAAGCTCTACATCGATGACTCATATTGGGGCCCCGAGGCCGACTCAATCGAGTACGGGTACCGGGTCCCCTTCGGCAAGATCCATACCTTCATCGGCGTTGTCGGCGAGCCGACCACCTGGTTGGAGGCTGTCACCGGCACCGAATCGGCCCACCACACCAGACCCCCTCAGGCGAAACCCGGCCCGCCGCAAGCCGGTCGGAAGCATGTCTTCGTAGGGTTCACCCAAGGGGTGGCCTTGTCGGAGAATTCCCTGTCCAGAGACGATACACTTGTTCAATCTGACGGCGAGTCCTCAATGGGAGAAACCAAGTCGATCTGTCCCTTATATGACAGAAGGCTCGGGGGATGCACTGATGAAGTTTTCCCTGAAACCCTCGAGCCACCTCGGTTTGCTGCGGTTTACATGGCAGGCAGGCAGGACCCGCCTCCCCTTCACGACCCGGTAGATCCAGCAGCCAGGCAGAATCTCACTATCGCCAGCTCAGGAGGGGCCAGCGCGGCCGCCGCCGGCTCGCAAAAAACCGGGGCGCGGGCACTCGCGGAGCTGATGAACACTCTGGCGACTCTGCTGGCCGAGCCGGTGACCGTGGAGAATGCGGCGGCATGCAACGCAGACATCACGAAGTGCCATGGGAAGATGACCAAGATCTAGGAGGATATCAATGCTGAACACACCCACATGGCGGAGGCTCAAGCCCGGCTTGTCGAGGAGACAAAGCGCTTGGAAGAGGAAGCCCTCTATCTGAGTCGCCGCCAGGCGGAGTCAGAGTTTGTTCACCGGAGGCGGCATCAAAGCCGGTTTCCGGCCCCGATCGAGCCAACACAGCTGTTTACCACGCCGAATGATCCGCAGGCTCCGGCGAACCCGGGGGCTGGTGTTATATCCCTAGAAGGGCCACCGCCGCGGCAGCCGGCTCAACCGAGAGAGATGCCAGTTCCACCGCAGCCTTGCCGGTTCCAGACCCCAATTGGACACTATTCCAACCCAGTGGACAATGTGCTAGCTGCGACGCATAACTTGGCAGCAATCCCGATCGAAGGAGATGGTCCGGCTCAGGTGGAGGCCAGGAACGCTATTGAGATGCTCAAGACAGCGGTAACGCAGCAGGCGAACTATTCTCATAGCCAGCACCGGCTTCACTCCACTCCTCACCAGAGCCAAACAAGGAGCCAACGCCCTGAGTCGTAGTAGTTTCCAGTAGCGAGTGGCGTAGGAGGGCCGCACAACCACTGGTGGATCAGCCGCCTCCCAGGATCCCAAACGCACAAGAGATTGTGGACACCGCTCGAGCTCTACGAGCGCTGGAAGAGGAAAACACACGGGTAGTGTATAATCAGCCCACGACGCAGGACCATCCCACCATAGCCCAGGCAGCTGGTCGCCTTGGTGGCTTGCCAAGTCGCATGATTGGAACTCCTTGTCTAGTCCCGGCGCTGTGAGATGCACGCATGCCGCCAGATTTCAAGGGTCCTCGCAAGGTTCCTAATTACACAGCAGATCTAGAGCCGGACCAGTGGATTGAGAGTTATGAGTTAGCAATGGATCTGTTGGGCGCTAGTGAAGCAGTGTGCGCGCGTTATCTGCCTCTCATGTTGGAGGGCCTAGCGCGTACTTGGTTGAAAAACTTACCAGCAAATTCTATTAACACCTGGCAGGAGTTGAAGGAGCGCTTCATCAAAAAAATTCAGGGCACCTGCAAACGGCCAACCATGATTGTTGACCTGGAACACTGTGTTCAGCGTGAGTGTCGGCCCAGTGGGAACCTGGGTACCACGGCCTGTCTGCCTCTCACCTAGAAGGCGACGCTTGGGCTGGCCAAGGCAAGGTGGCCCTGGCGCCGTTGCCCGGGGGGAGTCGCCTCGCGAGGCCCCTCTCTGCCAGGCCAAGCCCTGGTGAGGCCGGCAGGCCCCAGATCACCTCGTGAGGCAACCCCTCGTGGGGCCGCTTCACGGGGCGTGACGAATGGCGCCAGCCACGGCTACAGCTAGCCTCTCACATGGGTGACGTCCCGAGGCCAGGGCAAGGACAGCAGGGTACAGCTCAGACAGGTTTCCATTTTGGTGATAAGGGAGCAGTGGCATCTGCCTCCCCCAAAGCGAGTCCCAAAGTGTTTCCTCTTTGGTGATAGAAGATCAGGACGGATCGGCGCGCCAGGATGGAGGTCATCGCCAAGCCCACCAAGACGTCACGAGGAGCTACTTTATCAGGCGGAGACCGCCTTTAGTCAGGATAAGCTTGCGCGCCTGTTCCCCTCTGAATTGCCGCCCTGTGGCCACTCTTTCCCACTCATATTTTCGGGGAAGAGGACCAAGGCACTACAAAAGGGGGCAGGGCTGCTTCCATGTGAGGGGATCAATCCATTCTCCCCCACACCTCGTGTACTTCGAGCCACAAGCTCTCCATCATAGAGAAATCCAACACAGGCAGGAGTAGGGTATTACACCGCACGGTGGCCCAAACCTGGGTAACTCGCGCGTCCCCTTCGTGTCCGGTGAGAGCCAGTGAGCCCGTCGAGATCCCGCCGTAGTTGCTATCGTGTCGTAGGTCGCCAAGCAAAGTCCCCCAGAGTTCGAATCCTAAGTTCTTGGAGAAGTTTCTTGGACGCAGATCCAAGACTCCGACATTTGGCACGCCGAGGTGCCCCTGGGCGGCGCCCACGCGCCATCACCAAGCCCGTTGTGGGGCAGGCATCCTCCTCCCTCCGCCCGTCGGTGAGCGAGCAGTAGCATGGCCTTTCCTCCACCGCGTCCTCGCCCGCAGGTCGCGGCCCTCCCGCTCTGCGTGTCGCGCTGCTCATGGCGCAGGGGCTGCTGCGCTATCGCCCCGCCAAGGACGGTCACGACGCCTGGCTCGAGCGCATCACTGAGCTCGTCTCCGCCGCCAGCGGTGGCCGGGCGCCCCCTTGCTCCTCGCCCGCTCCTCTGCGGCGCGTTGAGCAACCCGGGCGCTCCGCCCCTCGTCTCCCTCCTCCTCCGGGCCGCGGCGCGCGCCACGGAGTTGCCCTGCGGCTCATCCGTGCTGAACGGCGTCGGCGGCCGCCGCCCAACTAAGGGCATTGTCACCAGCAGGGGCTCCCAGGGGCCCCGAGGGGTGGCCTGCATCCTGGGAGGGGCCCAGGCCCCTCCGTCTAGCCACCACCTCAAGCGCTTCTATGCGAAGTGAGTGCGGCCCTTCCGGCGCCCGAGTCTGCCGGCCGCCTCAAGTGGTCCAAGTTCCCCATCTCCTTCGATGCCAGCGATCACCCCAAGTCCACTAGGGCTGCAGGGGCTGTCCCTCTGCTGTGTACTCCGACTATCGGTGGTGTGGCTGTCACCAAGACACTCATCGATGGCGGCGCTGGCCTCAATGTGCTCTCTATGGAGACTTTCGAGACGCTCCAGGCACTAGGTGGGCGTCTGGCGCCCACCAGGCCCTTCTCGGGCGTCACTGGTGGCTCCACTGCCCCCCTGGGGTAGGTGCGCCTTCCTGTCACCTTCGGCACCCGTGAGAACTACCGTACGGAGTTCATCATCTTCGATGTGGCTCGCATCGGCCTGCCCTACAACGCCATCTTGGGCTACCCGGCACTCTCCAAGTTCATGGCCGCAACGCACCACGCTTACGGCCTCATCAAGATGCCCAACAGTGTCGGCACCCTCACCGTCCATTGCGAGGAAAAGGACACGGTGCGCGCCCTCGCATGCGCTTACAAGGCGGCCGCCGCCGCGTCCCTGGCTGAGGAGGACGCCCCTTAGCTTGCCGAGCCGGCGCCCATGAAGAAGAAGCTGCTGTTCTCCCAGGAGCGGGCCGAGACCAAAAAAGTATTGTTGGATGGGGGTGCCGCAGGCCCCTTCCTCACCATCGCCAGTAGCCTTTCCCCCAAGCAAGAGGGCACCCTCGTCGACTTCCTTCGGGCGAACGCTGATATGTTCGCTTGGACAGCCTCAGACATGCCCGGCGTGCCAAGGGAGGTGATCGAACACCACTTGGCGGTATGCCCCAATGTGCGCCCCGTCAAGTAGAAGGTACGGTGCTAGGTGCCCGAGAAGCAGGACTTTGTCATTGGAGAGGTCGAGAAACTCCAAGACGCCGGAATCATCCGCGAAGTGCTCCACCCGGAGTGGATCGCCAGCCCCGTTGTTGTCGCCAAGCCGCACGGCGGCAAGCGAATGTGCGTCGACTTCACCAACCTCAACAAGGCCTGCCCCAAGGACCACTTCTCGCTGCCCAAGATCGACCAGATAGTAGACTCCACCGCCGGGTACGATCTGCTCTACTTCCTGGATGCCTTCTCAGGCTACCATCAAATCAAGATGGCAAGGGAGGACGAGGAGAAAACCGCGTTCATCACCCCCTATGGAGTGTTCTGCTACGTGTGCATGCCCTTTGGCCTGAAGAGTGTGGGGCTACCTTCCAGAGGCTCATGCGCATCTGCCTAGGGTGCCAGATGGGAAGAAATGCGGAGGCCTATGTCGACGACATCGTCATCAAAACACGTGAGGCGCGCACCCTAATCGAGGACCTGAGAGAAACCTTCGCCAACCTGCGCAAGGTCAACCTCAAGCTTAACCCCGCCTAGTCCGTCTTCGGTGTCCCTTCTGTCAAGCTCCTTGGTTTCCTGGTCTCCCATCGCGGCATCAAGGCCAACCCTAAGAAGATTAAGGCTATCAAGGAAATGCGGCCGCCCCGCAACCTCAAGGAGATGCAGCGCCTGGCGGGGTGCATGGCCTCGCTCGGTCGCTTCATATACAAGTTCGGCGAGTGGGCTCTGCCTTTCTTCAAGCTCATGAAGAGGTCTGGCCCCTTCAAGTGGACTCCCGAGGCCGATGCGGCCTTCGAGGATCTCAAAAGGTACCTCACGAGCCCTCCCGTCATGGTCGCCCCGCGCCCACGCGAGTGCCTGCTGTTGTACTTGGCGGCCACTCCCCAAACGGCCAGCGCGGCCCTTGTGGCAGAACGGGAGGAGCGAGTCTGCGCCAAGAAGAAGCCTGCCGAGCCTGCGCCTTCGGATGCCACCCCCATGGAGGCATCGCTGGAGCCCCTCAAGGCCCTGCCGGCGCCTGCCGAGGGCCATCCTCAAGAGGCCCCCATGCCCCCTCGGGAGGCCTCTGGAGCCCAGCCTCCGGAGGCCCCCGTGGTGCCACCTCCAGAGGCCTCCGTGGCGCAGCAGCCTGAGCTCCTTGGTGAGCACGACTCGGACACCATGGTCACGTGCCTCGTCAAGCACCCCGTCTACTTCGTCAGTACGGTACTGCGAGACGCGCGCGAACGATACCCCATGCAGCAGAAGCTCCTCCTGGCGCTCCTCATGGCCTCCAGGAAGCTGCACCACTACTTCCAGGGTCACCCAGTCAGAGTGATCTCATCCTACCCGCTGGAGCAAGTCCTGCGGAGCCCAAACGCCACCGGCCTCGTCGCCGAATGGAACATTGAGCTGCAGCCTTTCGAGCTGGAGTTCCTCACCACCAGGACCATCAAGGGCGCGGCCTTGGCGGACTTCGCGGCGGAGTGGACGGCCCCGCACCAGGGCAAGCCCCAGGAGGAGTCACCCTTGCCCGAGGAGGCCACCTCCGGAGGCTGGAGCATGCACTTCGACGAGGCCTTCGCGAGCCAGGGTGCGGGGGCTGGGGTGGTTCTCACTACACCGACAGGCGACAAGCTTTACTATGCAGTGCAGCTCTGCTTCGGGTGCACCAACAAGGTCTCCAACAACATCGCCGAGTATGAGGGACTCATCGCTGGGCTCAAGGCCGCCATCGCGCTTGGAGTCAGGCGCATCGTCATCAAGGGGGACTCGCAGCTCCTCGTCAACTTCTCCAACAAGAAGTACAAGCTGAAGGATGAGCACATGGAGGCCTACCTGGAGGAGGTGTGCAAGCTCGAGAAGCGCTTCATGGGTATGGAGCTACAGCACATCCCTCGCAGTGACAATAGTGAGGTGGACGAAATCGCTCAGCGCGCTTCTCGCCGTGAGCCCCAGAGCCCCGGCGTCTTCGAGGAGCGGCTCCTGAAGCCGTCAGCAGCACCTCCGATCGCCAACCCCCCGGCGCCTCACAAGGAGCTCCCCCCCGCACCACCCATGGGCGCACCAGACTGCGGACCAGCTTTAGGCGCTCGCCTGCTACTGGCGCTCGAGCCGCAGCCTGAAAGCTGGACCACGGAGATCAAGGCCTACCTGGAGGGCGGCGCCCTCCTGGAGATCGACGCAGAAGCAGAGCGTGTGGTCCGCCAGGCTGCGCTCTACCACTTGAGGGAGGGTGACCTGTACTGCCACCGCCCAAACGGAGTCGCGCTGCGGTGCATCTCCAAGGAGCAAGGGCGCGAGCTGCTTGCCGACATCCACGGAGGCGACTGCGACCACCATTCGTCCTCACGCACCCTTGTAGGTAAGGCATTCCGCAGCAGTTTCTACTAGCCCACAGCGCTCGAGGATGCCGCGGAGCTGGTCCAGGCATGCGAGGCCTACCAATTCCACGCCAAGCAGATCCACCAGCCGCTGCAAGGGCTCCAGACCATCCCTCTCTTGTGGCCTTTCGCGGTCTGGGGGCTGGATATCCTCGGGCCCTTCCCTCGCGCGGCTGGCGGCTATCGCTACCTCTACGTCGCCATCGACAAGTTCACCAAATGGGCGGAGGTGGAGCCTGTCCGGACCATTCCGGCAGGGTCAGCGGTCAAGTTCATCAAGGGCCTGGTATGCCGCTTCGGCATTCCCAAACGCATTATCACAAACAATGGCACGCAGTTCACCAGCAGCCAATTCAAGACCTACTGCGCCAGCATCGGCACGCAGATCTGCTTCGCCTCCGTGGCACACCCTCAAAGCAACGGCCAAGCCGAGCGTGCCAACGCTGAGGTCCTCAAGGGCCTCAAGACTAGGAGCTTCAAGAAGCAGCTCGCGGCCTACGGCAAGGGCTGGCTGGATGAGCTCCCATCGGTGCTATGGTCCATCCGCACCACGGTGACCAAGCCCACCGGCGAGACGCCTTTCTTCCTCGTCTACGGGGCAGAAGCGGTTCTCCCAGCCGAGGTCAAGCACCGGTCCCCACGGGTTTTGGCCTTCGATGAATCTCGTCAGGACGGCCTGCGGGAGGATGACCTGCTCTTCCTCAAAGGAGCGCGCCGCCAGGCTGCCCTTCGCGTGGCAAGGTACCAGCAGGCATTGCATCGCTATCACAGCCGCAACATACGCCCCCGCACCCTCGAGGCGGGAGACCTTGTCCTGCGCCAGATCCTCTCCAGAGAGGGACTCCACAAACTCTCACCAATGTGGAAGGGCCCTTTCAGGGTCACGCGCATCTCCCGGCCCGACGCGGCATGGCTCGAAACGGAGGAGGGTGTTCCGGTACAAAACACATGGAACATCCAACATCTCCGCAAGTTCTATCCGTGACCCCACAGATACAAACGAAATGGAGCTGTACACGCTCCGGAGCTCCCTCTACCGGCGCTGCCTTCGGCACGCGGGAGCTCCCTCCCACTCTCGTGGAAGCCCCATGCTCCGCGCTGGCGGATACCCCATGCTCCGCGCTGGTGGAAGCCCCATGCTCCGAGCTGGTGGAAGCCCCATGCTCCGTGCTGGTGGATACCCCATGCTCCGCGCTGGTGGAAGCCCCATGCTCCGCGCTGGCAGATACCCCATGCTCCGCGCTGGTGGACGCCCCATGCTCCGCGCTGGCGGCCTACTTACTTGAGGGGCCTACGGCCGTCACATCCTCAAGCTGACCCGTGTCGAACATGGTAGCATGTACCTTTCCTGTTGTTTAATGAATCTATTTCATGCATCAGTAAAGTCTACTTCCTAATAACAGCCGGTGTCCTTGCAGCTGAGTTTGCCTCGGGAGGCGCGCTCGTGATCTCCCCCCGTGTGTCTCACACGAGCGGGGGCTGGGCACGGTGCCTGTGCTCGGGCCAGTCCCAGCAGCGCTACGAAACCCAAGTGCCTGAGCTCTGGCTCGCGGGCCTGCTCCCGTGAATGTCACCTCACCAGGTCCTTGCTGCTCTTGCCTCCTCGCGTAACACCCACAGGCGGCATTGCGAGCGCACCCTACCACATTACTTGCAAAAACTTGGCAATTTCCCTGGTGCAGGGCCTCAGGAGCCCCCCCTCGGGAGGCCTCGCGATCGGCGCCCCACGGGCAGAGGGCTTCGTGAGGGACCGTGCCTCGCGTGCTGCGCCCCGCGAAGGGCTCGCTCCGAGCTGCGTTTCTCCAAAAGAGCTAAGTCTAAGTGCCTCTCGGGTTTCCCTCCTCTCATTTTCCCCTCGAGCGTCAAGGGGGGACCCTGAGCATCGCGCCTCAGGGACTCCTACCGGCCTCAGGAGCCCTACACCCTCTAGCCTTGCTGAGCGCACGCTCCAAGCACACCAGCGACGGTCGTAGCAAGCTCGGGGGCTGGGTCGCAGTGACACAGGGGATAAGGGCAGCGTAAAAAGGGAAGAAGGATCTCGGGGAGAAAGCAAAAGCGCGGGAGACATCAAGTACTTAGACATATGGTACCATGCAAGATATTTTTTATGCCCCACCAGGCTACATTGGTTACAGAGACAAAAGGAAGGAATCGTCCTCGAAGGGCCGCCCCAGGCGCAGCCCGCGCCTAGTCAGAGTCCTCATCTTCACTCTTGACGCTCCGGGGGCTCCCGCCACCTTCGCTCCCGCTGGAGGAGTCAGAGTCGCTCCCGTTGGAGAGCCGCTCCCGCTCTCGCTCTCCGCGCAGCACTCCCTGCGGCCGCCAGCGACCCCGAAGAACTTCATGAAGAGGGTTGCAGCTCCGTCGTACCTAAACTGCAAGGCCTGCCCGTGCTTCAGATTGTGGGAGCGGGCGAATGTTTTCCACCCCCGGGCCAGGAACATGAATCCAGTGGGGGAAAACTCCACCGCTGCCCAGAAAGGGCCATTGCAGCAGTCGTCCGCCTGCAGCCATAGGCCCAGGGGCTCGTCGTCCTCCATCTCCCTTGCGAAGGAGTTCGGAAGCTGGAGCCAGCTGCGAGGCGGGCGGTGCAGCTCCACGATGAACTCGTGTGCGACCTCCGCTGCGTGGGCGTCCGCCCGGGGAGAAGGCACGCGCGCTCCGTCGCGCCCCCCGCGGCCGCGAGCGCCACGCCTCCCGCGACCACGAGTCGCAGCCGTTCCACGGGTGCTGGGGCCGACCTCCGCGGCGGCGACCGTGGAGCGTGGCCGGCCCCGGAGAGGAACGCTCGTCGCCGTAGCCGAACCACGGGACCGGCCTCTACCCCTCACCGTCGCCTGCTTCGGTGGCTCCACCTCCTCCGCCACCTTCTTCCCTTTCTCGGCTGCGGGGAGCTTCCTTTTGGGAGCCATGGCTGCGGCGGCGGCGGGCGAAGAGATTGGATGTTAGAAGAGAAAGGGTGAGCCGAGGAGTTGGTCGCAAGGCAGGCTGGGGACGGGGTGAAGGAGCAATGAGATGCCCGCGTCCCGCGCGGGCAGGTTTTATCGCTGAGACGGCGGTTATCGAGGTGTTGCAGGAAGTGGAGGCGCCGTGCCCGCAAAGGCCGCCACGCGTCACCCTAGGCCCGGCGGCTCAATGGGCCCCGCAGTTCTTCGTCTTCAACGAGTGGGACGCGCGTGCCGCGGGCCCGGGAGCTACTGTCGGCCCAGTCGGAACTAGGGTACCACGGCCCGTCTGCCTCTGGCCCAGGAGGCGACGCTTGGGTTGGCCCCGGCAAGGTGGCCCTGGCGCCGTTGCCCAGGGGGGGAGTCACCTCGCGAGGAGCTAGCCTCGCGAGGAGCTAGCCTCGCGAGGCCCCTCTCCGCCAGGCCAAGCCCTGGTGAGGCCGGCAGCCCCCAGATCACCTCGTGAGGCAACCCCTCGCGGGGCCACTTCGCGGGGCATGATGAACGGCACCAGCCGTGGCTACAGCTGGCCTCTCACGTGGGTGATGTCCCGAGGCCAGGGCAAGGACAGCAGGGTACAACTCAGACAGGTTTCCATTTTGGTGATAAGGGAGCAGTGGCATCTGCCTCCCCCAAATCGAGTCCCAAAGTGTTTCCTCTTTGGTGATAGAAGATCAGGACGGATCAGCGCGCCAGGACGGAGGTCATCGCCAAGCCCACCGAGATGTCACGAGGAGCTACTTTATCAGGCGGAGACTGCCTTTAGTCAGGATAAGCCTGCGCGCCTGTTCCCCTTTGAATTACCGCCCTGTGGCCACCCTTTCCCGCTCATATTTTCGGGGAAGAGGACCAAGGCACTACAAAATGGGGGCAGGGCTGCTTCCATGTGAGGGGATCGATCCATTGTCCCCCACACCTCGTGTACTTCGAGCCACAAGCTATCCATCACAGAGCAATCCAACACAGGCAGGAGTAGGGTATTACACCGCACGGTGGCCCAAACCTGGGTAACTCACGCGTCCCCTTCGTGTCCGGTGAGAGCCAGTGAGCCCGTCGAGATCCCGTTGTAGTTGCTGTCGTGTCATAGGTCACCAAACAAAGTCCCCCAGAGTTCGAATCCTAAGTTCTTGGAGAAGTTTCTTGGACGCAGATCTGAGACTCCGACAGTGAGGATGAGTCGGCACACCACTAGTCTCACCGAGTTGCAGAAGTCATTCATTCTTCAGATAGCATCACGGCAGCTCAGGCGATTCTTGTTTTGGAACGGACTTGTAAGTTTCAGCCCCTGGTCCAGAAGTTAGGGCGGCTCAAGAGAAAGTTCCAGGACATGGGCGATCTTATGGACGTTTGAACCCGATATGCCGAGTCAGATAATACGAAGGATCCCATGTCTGATGATGAAAAATCTGGCAAGGGCAAGAAAAATGGTGGCTAGGGTCACCAGCAGAACAATGGCAATGGGCAGGTCAATGGCAGCAACAAGCGCAAGAGTTATGAAGCCGGCTCCGATCTGGTGGCAGATACCAACACCAGTGGAAGTAACAAACGGCAAAACAACGGCTCTAGGAGGCCTTTTTCAGGAAACCACCCCCGCAGTTTTGAAGAGGCCCTCAAAGGTCCATGTCCTGAACACAGTGTTGATCGCAAGCCATCTGCCCACTCCTGGGAGAACTGTTACATTATGTAGGAATTCTCCAAGAGGGTGTTTCAGAATCATCACAATGGAGGCGGCAACGGTGGACACCCCGGTAACCTCGGACCCGGCAATCAGGGAGCTGGCTTTCAGGGAGCCGGCTCACAAGGATCCTTCGTAGGCCAGGGGTTCCAGGGGAACCAAGGTCATAATGCCGGGTTTTAGGGGGCTGGCAATGCCGGAGGCAATAATCAACGCAACCAAAGCAATCAGAATCAAGGCGTACAGTCTGGTTTCTAGAGTAACCCGAAGCAGTTAAATAACGGTCAGTATCATGTCTTTACCACCAGTACCTGCAAATGGGATCAAAAGGTTGAGCGGAGAGCCGCCAACTTGGTAGAGCCGGCAGTCCCGTATTACCTTAGCTGGTCGGAGCAGCCGGTCAACTAGAGTCGGGCGGATCATCCGAAGTTCATTGATCACCCAGGTCATATAGCCTTAGTGGTGGCGCCACAGGTTGGCAGGTATACATTGACAAAGGTGCTTATGGATGGTGGCAGCAGCATCAATATACTTTACTATGACAGTTTCAGATGGATGAATTTATCTGAGAAATAGCTCACCCCTTCCACCACAGTTTTTCACGGCATCGTCCCCGGCAAGTCGGCTTATCCCATTGGCAGAATTTCTTTGGAGGTAGCCTTTGGTGACGAATTTAATTACCACTCAGAGTTCTTGTCCTTTGAAGTGGTAAAACTTAAGAGCCCTTACCATGCCCTCTTCGGTAGGCCGGCTTACACGCGTTTCATGGCACGGCCATGCTATATTTATCTGAAGTTAAAAATGCCGTGTCCAAGAGGAACGATTACGGTGGAAGGCAACCGGCGGGTTGTGCTGGAGTGTGAAGAAGGAGATGCGGCTTATGCAGAGACGGTTTGTGCAGCCGAGGAACTGAAGTACTACAAGGATAATGTGGACCCAGCTGACAGAACCTCTCTCAAGAAGCCGACGACCAAGTCTGATCCTTTGCTCAAATTCAAGTCGGCCAGAGACACAAAGCAAGTTGACTTTGTCCCGGGAGATTCGTCTGAGCAGTTCACCGTCGGGGCAAACATGGACCCTATATAGGAAAGCGCGCTCATCGAGTTCATCCGTGAGAACCGGGACATCTTTGCATGGAAACCTTCTGACATGCCGGGTGTACCGAGAGAACTCGCTGAGCACTCCCTTAATGTGGATCTTAAGTTTAAACCTGTTCGACAGTATCTCCGTCGATTCAATGAGGAAAGGCGGAAGGCTATTGGCGAAGAAGTGGCTCGGCTCCTAGCTGCCGAGTTCATTGTGGAGGTGTTTCATCCTAAATGGCTGGCTAACCCGGTTCTTGTTCTGAAGAAAAACGGGACTTGGCGAATGTGTGTGGATTACACGGATCTGAATAAGGCTTGTCCTAGTGATCCTTTCGCGCTACCCCATATTGACCAGATGATTGATGCTACGGCGGTTTGTGAGTCCTTATGCTTTCTGGATGCTTATTTTGGTTATCATCAAATCAAGATTAAGCAGGAGGACCAGGAGAAGACGGCTTTCATTACGCCATTTGGTGCTTTCTGTTACACGTCCATGCCATTTGGTCTGAAATGTGCACAGGCGAATTATCAACGTTGCGTTCAAAATTGTTTCCGCAAGCAGATTGGGCGTAATGTTCATGCGTATGTTGATGATATTGTGGTTAAATCTCGGAAGAAGGAGACCTTGTTGGATGATCTCAAGGAAACATTTGACAATCTCTGAGTTTATCAGATGAAGCTTAACCCGGAGAAGTGTGTCTTCGCTGTTCCTGCAGGGAAGTTACTAGGATTCCTCGTTTCTGAGCGTGGGATTGAAGCCAACCCGGAAAAAAATCAAAGAATCACATCCCTGGGCAAGCCGGCCAATATCAATGCTGCCCAGAAGCTGGTTGGGCGGGTTGTAGCGTTGAGCCGGTTCATTAGACGGCTTGGGGAAAAAGCTATCCCACTGTACCAAATGCTCCGGAACTCAGATTATTTTGTTTGGAGCGATGCTGCAGACCAGGCTTTTGAATCTCTCAAAAAGCAGTTATCTGAGCCGCCCATCCTTGCTGCCCCTCAGGAGAAGGAGCCCATGCTGCTATATATTGCAGCTAACAGTAAAGCTGTCAGCGTTGCAGTGGTTGTAGAGCGCAAAGAAGCAGGCAAAGAGTATCTAGTTCAGCGTCCGGTGTATTATATCAGTGATGTTTTAACAGAATCCAAGCAGCGGTATCCGCATTGGCAGAAGCTGGTTTATGGTGTGTTCATGGCAAGCCGGAATTTGAAACACTATTTCCATGAGCACCCAATTACGGTGGTCAGTTCAGCACCCCTTGGCGACACTATTCAGAACAGAGAAGCTACTGGCCGGGTTTCCAAGTGGGCGATTGAGCTGGGGCCACATCATCTCAAATATATGCCGCGAACCGCCATTAAATCTCAAGCTTTGGTGGACTTCATCAATGACTAGACCGAGTTACAGGCTCCGGAGGAGAAGCTGGATACCACGTATTGGTCTATTCACTTTGATGGTTCCAGGCAATTGGAAGGCTCGGGGGCTAGAGTTGTGATAACTTCCCTATGAGGTGACAAGTTTTGTTATGTCTTACGACTTATGTTTCCTTGTACTAACAATGCAGCTGAATATGAGGCTTTGCTTCATGGTCTCCGTATGGCCAAGAAGATGAATTTAAGCCGGGTCAGATGCCTGGGCGACTCAGATTTGGTGGCTCAGCAAGTTTCTGGCACATGGGATTCCAAGGATCCTCTCATGGCGGCTTATCGACGCGAAGTGACCAACATTGCTGGCTACTTCACAGGATATCAGGTTGATCACATTGATCGCCGACTTAATGAGGCGGCAGATGCATTGTCTCATCTGGGGTCTCAACGGAAACCTGTTCCACCCAATGTTTTTCTGGATGTGTTGCACAACCCGTCAGTCAAGTTACCGACGGAGGAAGATCTTGCTGTTCCTGATTAGGAGGCGGCTCTAGTGGCCGCTGTTCATGCCATACCTGACTGGACAATTCTTTATCTGGCTTATTTAAGCCGTGGTGAGCTCCCAGCAGAGGAAATCATTGCTCGACAGGTTATTAGGCGGTCCATGTCTATGACTATTGTCAATGGCGAGGTGCATAGACGGAGTGTCACGGGTGTTTTTCAGCGTTGTGTTTCACCTGAGGAGGGTCGTGCAATTCTCAATAAGATCCACTCTGGTGATTGTGGTCATCATGCCGGCTCAAGGTCATTGGTCGCCAAAGCTTATCGTCATGGGTTTTACTGGCTCACAGCTCATGCGGATGCAGAGGATATTGTACGCAAGTGCGATGGTTGCCAGAAGTATGCTCGTCAAGCACATGTGCCGGCTCAAGAATTGGGGATGATTCCAATAACCTGGCCTTTTGCAGTTTGGGGGCTTGATATGGTTGGGCCCTTCAAGAGATCTAAAAATAAACATACTCACTTACTCATAGCTGTGGACAAATTTACCAAGTGGGTTCAAGCAGAGCCAGTCAGTCGTTGTGATGCTGCTACAGCAGTTAAGTTCCTCAAAAAGCTGATCTATCATTTTGGCTATCCACACGGCATTATTACAGATAATTGTACTAATCTTTCCAAAAGAGTCATGAAGCAGTTCTGCCAACAGGAGCACATCAGGTTGTACTTAGCATCTATGGCGCATCCTCAGTCTAATGGACAGGCAGAACGAGCTAATCAAGAGTTGCTGCGTGGCATCAAACCCCAACTCATGGTGCCTTTACAACGCACGCCGGGTTGTTGGGAGGAAGAGCTACCTGTAGTACTTTGGAGCATATGGACTACTCCCAACAGATCAATAGGTTACACGCCGTTTTTTCTAGTCTATGGTGCAGAGGCTGTGCTGCCAAGTGACATACGTCATAATTCTCCCCGGGTTGCAGCTTATGTGGACGCTGATAATGAACAAGCTCGCCAAGATGCTCTAGAAGAAGAACACGAACTTGCCGCCTCCAGATCAGCAATTTATCAACAAAACCTACGTTGCTATCACAGTCGTAGAGTTCGAAGCCGTACCTTTCAGGAAGGCAACTTAGTGCTCCGTCTGATACAAGATCTGACAGGCATGCATAAGCTTTCACCCCCTTGGGAAGGACCCTTCGTCGTCAGCAAGAATCTCAACAACGGGTCATATTACCTGGTTGATATACGTGAAGCAGATAAGTCACGTACCTTTGAGGAGGAGGGAAGCCGGCCTTGGAATATTGCGCATCTCCGGCCGTATTATACCAAAGGCACAGATTGAATAGTATGTTTGTACATACCTTCATCATGTATATACATATTCTGATCAATGAAATAAAGCCGGCATGTCTGTATAAGAGAGATTGTCGTTTCGCCTCAAAATTGTGTGTTGAGTCTTTATTCTTTGATCAGCGGTTACTTGGGGGCTTCCAACTCATTGAGTTTAGCTTTAACATCCCTGTAACCAGGCAACATGCCAAAACATTTTCTTAGTTAAACCTGCCTATTAGCATGATGCTATGAAAAGGTGACCCGGTGTACGCCCTACGATTCAATCAAATAGTGACCCTGAACTTGTTCGAGTTAAAACACTGATTGGTCACGTGAGAGCCGGCTTTCGGAAAGCTAGGATAAACCAAAAGAGGCAATAAGCCTGCTTCATGAAAGCGAATCAGACTCGAGCTTCGAAAGTCGGTCTTTAAGTCGTGCCTTATAAGCCGGCTCTTAAATTTCTGTTTTGCATTGTTATTATCTTTGGCATGCATACATACATCCATACATGGCATATATTTTATTAACGTTGTTTCTTGTTTATCACAACGGCAACATGATTGCCGGGTCATCATACCACCACTAATACTGGTGGTCCAGACTACTAGTTTTGGCGGTAAGCCGCCATCACAAACCGGGTTTTCGGATTATGGACTTAGAAGTTACTCAAAGCCTGCGACACAGCTGGCCGTCGCCACAAAGATTGGCTCCTGAGGCCGAGTTATTAATCCAAGACCTTGATAGAAGCAACGGAATTTTATGGTTGACAAACTGCAAGGTTTCAATAGCAAGTTTTACAAGCAAAATAACACAGGTGCTCGATGGCACTGGCACAACAAAGTTTTCACCTATTTCTATTACAAGCCGCCGACAGGGCTGTGGTCAAACCAGAGGTTCCATTAGTTTACAGCACACTGAATCATGAGCCGGTAATCTATTCTTCTGGGTTAAGACTTGGGCCGGGGGTTGATGGAGCGCCATGTGCCGGCTCTTCACGTTCATCGTCATCCGCCGCTTCTTCTTGATTTGCCGATTCGTCGATTACCCACTGGATCGAGTGCAAAGCCTCAAATACTGCATTGGCTGTTGTCATAGAGGAAGGGTCGATGTCAGGGGCAAAAGTGTGCTTACGTGGTCGGGCGAGGGCAACATGCTGAGGGTTCGGTGGTTCAATCCGTTCGTTTGATTCAGAATACCCGGCTTGATATTTGGAAAGGTTAATCTCTTCAGTCATTGCTGTGGCGGCAACCCGGGTTTCCTTGACGCACCGCTGAAAATCCTTCTTGGTGAAGGGCGAGTCATCGACATTGAATTCCGGATATCCAGCGACAAGCTGAGCCGGATCGAGCTCCGGTGCATAAGCTTTAGCACGTGCAAGGGTGGTCAGTGCTCCATGACGGCAAGCCGCCTTCTTTCACTCTTCAAACCATTTGGGCACCACCGATAGTTCCTTCAGCATATTAGCGATCAGTTGGGGTGGTGCCTTGGTATTTTTTGCGGCCATTATACAATGTGAGCCGCCTATATAGAGCTGTTCCGCAAAAGTATAGACCGCCTTTAGCTTTACCAATGGTTGTTCAACAAGGTTGTGGCTCCTTCGGCCTACAAGTAAAAGTGCAAACAAAGTCAGTACGGCCGGCTTGGTATACTAAGCCGGTACAATTGGCAAATAGTGAGTCTTCTCTACTCACCAAAGATGGCAGTGCACATGGTTGTGATATGACCCTTTAAGGTGGATAGCTCTTGAGTCACCGACTCAAGTTTCGCCTCGGCCTCATCAATGCGTTTTATCAAGCTGGCCTTTTCTTTGTTAAAAGTCACCTCAACCTTCTTCAAAGTGTCTCTTACAAGGAGTGAGGACTTGTGAGCTTCTGCAGATGATTGCTCCGCTGCTTCCCGGAGTTCCTTCTCTCTTTTTGCTTCCTTTTGGAAGCTGGCGACTTGTGCTTCCACCTGGTTCAGCATGTCCTGCATGGCAGTTTCACAATTACAGAAGATACATAGTAAGTCCCGAGCCGCCATGCTGGTCGACCCGACACTTGGGGGCTAATGCATAGTTTGTTCTATGTCACTACACACAGAGACCCGGCCCATCATATCATGATGAGCCGGCCCTTGGGGGCTACAGGTTGATCACAAATTTCACAGCTATATACAAGTCCCTGGTCATCATGGTGTAATGACCCGGCACTTGGGGGCTACATATATATATACAAGGATAGGGAGGAAGTTACCTCATACTTCTGCATCAGAGATGTCACCTTTGCGATTTCAGTATCCTGGCTCTCAGATAGCCAGGTCAAGACAGAGTGATGCAAGGAGTTGATATCCTGATCTTCAAATGAGTGATAATGTAGAGCCGCCTTTCCTTTTTTCTTTACTGACGACTCAGCTTTGGCAGGAATCTTTGTCAAAACGGTGGAGGTTTTTGGCGGAAGATTCTGAACCTCATCAGTCACCATTATCTCATCTTGAGCCTTCTCAGAAGGCTGCTCTTCAATCAACTTTTCCTTCTCCTGACTGGCAGGGGGAGGAGAAGCGTGAGCCGGGCTTGCAGTAGTATCCTGGGGCGGCGGGTCATTCTGAAAGGCCGGCTCGTCCAGAGTATCTAGGTTAGCAATTGTGGCCTCTTGAGTAGGGCCTGCGGACGCCACAGGGTCTGATGACCCAGCTATAGCTTTCTTCTTGATGGCTTTGGCGCTGCATAAAGTAAAAGAGTTCTTCGGTTAATGGACAAGGTTAAGTGTTTCATGTACAAGAAGCAAAGTCAGATTCTTTACCCAGGATTGATGCTAAAAGCCGGCGCTTGAGTGGCGCTGGATTCATCTGAAGAAACGGACGTTTGGTAAGCCAAGTCGTTCAAAGGTAACGGCTCTTTGAAATGGCCGGCTTGAGGAAGAGAGGGAGTAGGGCTGTGAGGCACTTTTGTCCATGCCCTCCGTGCAGGCGGCTCGTTGTTTAACCCGCTGCTCAGCTCTCCTTCACTACTCCGGGTCTTCCGTTTGGAAGTTCCTGCGTGCTGCGCCTTCTTCAAAGAAAATTGTGGATCTAAATAAGCATCTCGGTGTGAAAATGGAACTTTTCGGATTACAACCCGGAATTCCTTTCGGACGGGTACTGGTGAGTCAGAATCTGAGGAGATCAAAGTTACCTCTGGCTCGCTGACGTGGCTGGTCTCAGCCTGTTCCTGAGAAGAGGTGGCGTCAGCAAGTTGGTTAAATAGACGACCAAGGGAGTCGAGTTACCTCTTGATCTTCATCATCTTCTGGGTCTTCTTCGCTATCTTCTTGAGGAGGGGTGGGGTCTTGAGGTTCCACCTTCCACCAATCAGAGTTTTCCTCCACGATGACGGGTTGATAAAAATGCGACAAAGGAAATGTAGTATGAACAAGATGAAGGGCAACAATAAGGACGGCTTACCGCGGGTGCCGGGTTGTTCGCGTAAAAGGGAGCAAGTCCCATGAGTTTAATGTCATCTTTTTTTCACCAAGTAGCTTCTTGGCGAATTTTAGGACATCCTTCTCCTGGAGGTTGACCCGGCTAAATCGAAGCGGGTCTTCCGGTTCACCTGAGTAGGTGTGCAAGAGCCGTTTCCTCAGGCCCAGAGGTTGGATGCGCCATTCTACCCAAGTCCGGGTCAGATCAACACTGGTGAGGCCATGGGCAGTCAAAGCATTTATTCTGGAGTACAAGGGTTCCAGAACTTTTCTTTCTTCTTTGGAGGCAAAACCCGGGAAGACGATGGTGGCATCAAGCCGACTTGCCCTATAACCCAGAAGTGGGTGCTGCCCGTCTGGGGAGGTATCCTTGTAGTAGAACCAAGCTCTATACCATCCTTTAGGGTGGCTTGCCGGCTTGGCATCGGGGAAGGCTGTGTTCTTCCTTCACTGGATGGTGACTCCACCAAGTTCTAGGCTTGGTCCGTCTTTGTGTTCTGTTTGGTGGTTCAAGTAGAAAAATTCTTGGAACAAGCTGATGGACGGTTCAAGCTGCAGGTAAATTTCACAGAACAGTTGGAACTGGCACAAGTTGTGAATGGAGTTGGGACCCACGTCTTGAGGCCTGATGTTGAAAAAATGAAGCACACCCCAGAAAAATTTCGAGCCGGGGGGACGGAAACCTCAGTCCAGATGATCGACAAATAAGATAATCTCATTTTGCTCCGGCTGAGGGTGAATTTCTTCTTCAGGGGCTCGCCATTCGATTTCTTCCTTAGATGGCAGCAAACCGAAATCAACCAGAGCTTGCAATCTGAGCTCTGACATATTGGACTTTGCCCAGTTAACAGTCTTAGGCTTGGGAGCCATGGATCAGCTGCAAGGGAAATAAAAGAATATCATAAGCCGGTGGTTCAAACATTTGCCGGGTCACCATAAAGCAGAAAGATAAGCCGGTATGTTCCCGGGCTGTTACTTACAGGGCAAGATAAGCCGGTAATGCTGAAGTCACGGATTTTTACAAGTGCTGGAAATGGTCTGGGCTATGAGTCGGTAAACAGGTTTCAAATGGATTGAGCAATTTTGCAGATCTAAAAAATGGCTAAAAATGAAAGAATAAAACCTAGGTCTGTTCTTCGCAGTATGATATGAACTACAATGGGATCTATTTAGAGCAGCACAAAAGATCTACGGTACGCGGGAAGTACTGTGGGCCAGTACTACGAACTACAGAGCAGAAGCATGTGGGTATTTGTGGATCTACAAACTGCTAAAACAAAGAGCAAGCGAAGAACGGTGAAGAAACTGCAACAATGGCTGAAGGGCACTTACAGATCTGGACGGAGAGCTTTGCAGTTGTTGAGGCGTTGCAGATGCGGCCGAGCAAGGCCGGACGGACTCCGGCGACGATGGGAGAGCTCGGGCGGGCTGTATGAATGGCGGCGGCGAGCTCGGAATGGCGCGACGGCGTCGAAGAGCGAAGGAGGAAGATGAGGAGTGAGAGAAGTAAAAGGGGAATAGGAAGGGCGCCGGCCTATTTATAGGCACGGTAGAACCCGAACGGCATGCACGAAACCCCAGGCGGCGTAGTGAATAGTGGCTAAAAGGGCTCCTCGATTTTCGCGCCTGACAAGATAATACAAATCCACTCAAAGATTCGCTATGATGTCATCTCGGATTTTGCGAAAGTGGAATGTGACGTCGTGGAGAAAGACGATGAGAAAACACCAGGTCTGCGGATGAAGAACGACCCGTCAAGTTAATTAAGCCAGAAAAATGTGCCTGGAAGCGAAGGATGCTGAACAAGCCGGCCCAAGACGCAGATCCGGGAACATAATTTCTTCATAGACTATTCCAATTGTTTTTCAGGATGGAGTTTGACATGGATAAATCCAAGTCAAACTGAGGGCTAATGTTGGGGATATTTCCTAGCGTTGTAGACCCGGCAGGAGGATGACCCGGCCATAGAGCTGTAGGGCTCAGTGGGTTATCTCGCTGCTGGGCTTAGAAGACATCCAGTGGGCCGGCTTGACTGCGACCCAGTGGGAAAGGCCGGCTTGACGTACAAGGAAGATTGCCTTGGAGAGTAAGTAGAATAAGAGTAGGACACGGGTTGATTTACAACCCGGACTCTCATGTAAACCTAGGGCTCAACCTATTATATAAAGGGGAGCGCCTAGGGTAGAAAGACGAAGTTGCAATCCCTTGAGAGCTAGGTTAGCGAATTTGCACCCTTGTAATCGAGATCCAAAGCAATACAATCAAGCAGGACGTAGGCTTTTACCTCCATCGTGAGGGGCCGAACCTGGGTAAACTCGTGTCTTCTCATTCCCGATCAACCCCGCTAAGCTTCCACCTTCGTGCGATGGCCTCCTCCCTAAGTCCTTTCACAAGGGCATCTACCATGACAAAACCACGACAGTTGGCGCCCACCTATTTGAGAGGGACACACATTTATCGTGATTTATTAGAATAAATGTGCTTCACTTATATCTTGTGAGTTAGGAAGTTGCTCTAGTGCTTCACTTATATCTTTTAGAGAACGACGGTGGTTATATTTTGTAGAAATAATTGCACTCTCATGCTTCACTTAAATCTTTTTGAGAGTCTGTTGGGGATATTTCCCAGTGTTGTAGACCCGGCAGGAGGATGACCCGGCCATAGAGCTGTAGGGCTCAGCGGGTTATCTCGGTGCAGGGCTTAGAAGACATCCAGTGGGCCGACTTGACTGCAACCTGGTGGGAAAGGTCGGCATGACGTACAAGGAAGATTGCCTTGGAGAGTAAGTAGAATAAGAGTAGGACACGGGTTGATTTACAACCCGGACTCTCATGTAAACCTAGGGCTCAACCTATTATATAAATGGGAGCGCCTAGGGTAGTAAGACGAAGTTGCAATCCCTCGAGAGCTAGGTTAGCGAATTTGCACCCTTGTAATCGAGATCCAAAGCAATACAATCAAGCAGGACATAGGCTTTTACCTCCACCGTGAGGGGCCGAACCTGGGTAAACTCGTGTCTTCTCGTTCCCGATCAACCCCGCTAAGCTTCCACCTTCGTGTGATGGCCTCCTCCCTAAGTCCTTTCACAAGGGCATCTGACGTGACAAAACCATGACAGAGTCTAATAAATAGTAATGGCAATTTGCATGTGTTATAAGACTAGTCCAGAAAGGATAGGTATTCAAGGGGGATATAATAAAAACTTTCATGTAGATCACTAAATATGAAACGTATGGTTTAGTGATATTAATGTCGTAATATGAAAGGATATTGGTTCATGATCATTGGTTAGCAGAAACATCATTATTAAAGTTTGTTATTAACTTCTCATCTAAGTGTTGGTCATGTCATGGTGGGGAGGTTTGAGCATTTTTATGTCTGAAATGAAATCCTTGAGTGCTGTTATAATCGGAGGTTCGCGATGGATAACTCCTACCAACCTCCTCTCTAGGGGCATGTGAGTAGTACTTTGCTTCGAGGGCTAATAGGCTTTGCAATAAGTATGTGAGTTCTTTCTGACTAATGTGAGTCCATGGATTATACACACTCTCACCCTTCCGCAATTTGCTAGCCTCTTCGGTACCGTGCATTGCCCGATCTCACCTCGAGAGTTGGTGCAAACTTCACTGGTGCATCCAAACCCCGTGATATGATACGCTCTATCTATAGGATCGAGGAGATAGGTCTAGATGGGGGGTGAATAGACTCCTAACCAGCCAAAGGTGCAGTTTTTAATTTCTCTTGGAACTTAGGCAGATTTTGGCACAAGTTAAGATCTCTCCAATAATTTCTACACATGCATATCTAGAGATTAAGCAGCGGAAATAGTAAAGCATGCAAGGTGCGGAAAGTAACGGAGTAGAGTATGGAAGATCAAACGCAATGAAGACACGGTGGTTTTTGGCGTGGTTTCGATAAGTGGTGCTATCGTACGTCCACGTTGATGGAGGCTTCAACCCACGAAGGGTAACGGCTGCGCGAGTCCACGGAGGGCTCCACCCACGAAGGGTCCACGAAGAAGCAACCTTGCCTATTCCACCATGGCTTACGTCCACGAAGGACTAGCCTCACTCGGGGTAGATCTTCACGAAGTAGGCGATCTCCTTGCCCTTACAAACTTCTTGGTTCAACTCCACATCTAGTTGGAGGCTCCCAAGTGACACCTAACCAATCTAGGAGACACCACTGTCCAAAAGGTAATAGACGGTGTGTTGTTGATGAACTCCTTGCTCTTGTGCTTCAAATGATAGTCTTCCCAGCACTCAATCAACTCCTCACAGATTTGGCTATGGTGGAAGAGAGATTTGAGTGGAAAGCAACTTGGGAAAGGCTAGAGATCAAGGTTCAAATGGTAGGAATGGAATATCTTGATCTCAACACATGAGTAGGTGGTTCTCTCTCAGAAAATGTATGGTGGAAGTGTAGGCACGTTCTGATGGCTCTCCTTACTGAGAAGGATGGGGTGGAGGGGTATATATAGCCTCCACACAAAATCCAACCGTTACACACTTTTGACCCAACTCGGTGGCACCGAAACAATCATCTCGGTAGCACCGAACTGTGTAAAAGATATGAACGTTAGGAATCTCGGTGGGACCGATATGGACAACTTAGATGGACCGAAGTGCAATGGCTTAGGGCAATCCTCATCTCGGTGGCACCGATTGCATCAACTCGGTAAGACCGAAGTGAAGCAACAAGGCAACAGAGAGTTGGCAAGCCATCTTGGTGAGACCGATTTGCAAACTCAGTGAGACCGAAGTAAATGCAAACGATTACAGAGAGTTGGCAAGGCCATCTCGGTGGGACCGAGATCCATTTCGGTGGATCCGATTTGTTAGGGTTTGGCAGTGGCTAAGTCTTGGATGAACTCGGTGGGGCCGGATTGGAAATTTCGGTGGGGCCGAGTTGGACTTTGGGTTTAGGACATATTTGGGTAGAGAGAGTGGTTGAGGGTTTAGGAATACTGTCACTAAGCACTTGAGCAAAAAGACCATTAAGCAATACCTCATCCCCTTTTAATAGTATTGGCTTTCCTATGGACTCAATGTGATCTTGGATCACTAAACCAAAATATGTAGAGTCTTGATCTTTTGCCAATCCTTGTCCTTAGCATTCTGAAGGGGTTCCACGTCCTCTTGTCCATGCCACGCCATTGTTGAACTTGTCTGAAATTCACTAGATAAAAGCATTAGTCCAACAACATGTATGTTGGCATAAATTACCAAAACCACCAAGGGAGCAAATGTGCTTTCAATCTCCCCATTTTTGGTAATTGATGACAACATACATGAAAGCTTTAAATAAGGATTTAGCAGATGTATGTATGAAAGCTTTGAAGGAAACACATAACATGTATGAACTCCCGTGAACTCCCCCTGAAGATGTGCATAACATGATGATATCTTATGGGAAATATACATGCAACATGTATCTTGGCTATATGCATCATAGCATATATATATATATATATATATATATATATATATATATATATATATATATATATATATATATATGTCATTAGGGTATCCACATGTACAAGATTTTCTCCTTGCAAACAATATATACTTAGCAAGAGGTCAACCATGTACATGAGTGTGATGCATATACTTACCTTGAAGTTCTTGATCAAGTACCTGAAGAAATACACTTGAGAAAACAGGGTTAGATAACACAAGATAATTTCTTCAAGAAAAAGACACAAGATCAACAAGAAACCAAGGTTGGGATGACATGTAGAATAGAGTATCACTAGGTGAATACGTCTTTGAAGCAGACATGTCCCCAAAAGAAATAGCTGTCTCCCCTTAAAGAACTTCCTCTCCCCCTGAATCTGACATGGATATTGGGAGTAGGTAGGGTGAGAAAACTCAAAAAACAGCCAAAGAACAGACTAATCATGTTTCTCCCCTCTTAGAAACATGTAACATTCTCTCCTCTTGTAAGGTGCATCTTTGTTTTGAATAGATAAGCTTAAGCTTTGATGTATTCCTCTCTCCCCCTTTGTTCATCAATTTCCAAGAAGGGACTTCAAGGTTATTGATTAAGTGAGTTTGGCCCTTGAGAAATACAGCTTGATGCATGTAGAGGATAAGAATCATCAAGTGGAGCTGGAGTAGAAAAACTCAGGGAAAAATTTGATACCGAATTCCTTAGAGAAGTCAAAATCAAAGACACCGAGTTGAGACAACTCGGTGGAACCGAGTTTGATGCAATGAAATATTTTGTCAACTCAGCTCACTAGGCAAGGAATTAACACAAGGATTTGCAATGAATTAACTGCGAATCAAGCTAAAAGAGAAGAAACACAGAAAAGAAGCAAAGAAACGTCTAGATGAAGTTTTTTTTGAAAAGACACACTCTAGCAAAAAGAGAACAAGCAGAATAAACACTAGAGAACTTCATCTAGATGGGTCGGCGACTAGGTCACCTATGTTAGAGTATATTGACTTAGGAGTCAAGTGAGAACACTTGATCATAGGTCATACTCATCTTTAAGCTCGAAATGGGGTTGCCATTTTTCTTTTAAGCATTTCAATGTATTCACATCTTGTTGAGTTGCTTTAGCTCATGTCTTTGAGTGAAGCTTCTCTAAGATGTGAGAACTTACATTGGTATTTGGTGGCGAAGTCCATCATGTAGTTGAACTTGATGTGGATGCTCATGAATTGAAGTTTGGAGCTATCCTATCATTTGTAGTTCATCTTCCTACATGGGTTAGTTTTGCAAGGAACAACATGTGTATCCAAAATGACAAGAATGAAGCATAACTCAAATGTTGTCAAAGGATATGTTTAGGTTGTCTTGTTCCTTGTTACTCCATCAATTGTTGATACTTGGGTTATTCAAGATTGCTCAAGATAAGAGTGAGATGCAATCTTGTGACATGAAGCTTGTCCAAGTACCTACAAAAGGTTAGATTCCATACAAGGGAGCAAAATGTCCAAGATATAAAATGATCATGATGGATATCATGGATTAGTCAAGAATGCTCATGCCCTTGTATGCATCCACATGAACCTCTAGTTCACGTTTGAAGCATCAATGATGTTCAATTCACTTCTCAAGTGACAAAACACTTTCTCATCAAGGGGTTTGGTAAAGATGTCCGCCAATTGTTTGTCAGTATGAACATGTTTAAGGTCAATATCACCTTTCTCAACATGATCTCGATTGAAATGGTGACGAACCTCAATATGCTTAGTTCGAGAATGTTGCACGGGATTGTGTGCTATCTTAATAGCACTCTCATTGTTACAAAGTAATGGTACATGTCTCACATGCACACCATAATCTTTAAGAGTTTGTGTCATCCATAGTAATTGAGCACAACATGATCCCGCGGCAATGTATTCCGCTTCGGCAGTAGATAGGGATACGAAATTTTGTTTCTTGGAGGACCAAGACACAAGAGATCTACCAAGAAATTGACATGTACCCGAAGTGGATTTTCTGTCAACCTTGTCTCCGGCATAGTCCGAATCGGAGTAGCCAACAAGATTGAAAGAAGATCCTTTGGGATACCATATGCCAAAGTTCGGTGTATGTATCAAGTATCTCACGATTCTTTTCACCACCTTAAGGTGACACTCTTTTGGTGCAGCTTGGTATCGTGCACACATGCACACACTTAGCATAATGTCGGGTCGAGAGGCACATAGATATAATAATGAACCATTCATAGATCGATAAACCTTTTGATCAACCGGTTTGCCATCCTTGGTCAAGTCAAGATGTCCACTCGTGGGCATGGGAGTTTTCATACCTTTACTCTCTTGCATGTTGAACTTTTTGAATAAGTCCTTGGTATACTTTGTTTGAGAGACAAAGGTACCTTCCCTAGTTTGCTTGATTTGCAAACCAAGAAAGAATTTGAGTTCACTCATCATAGACATCTCAAACTTCTCCGACATCAACCTTCCAAACTTTTCACTAAAAGAGGGGTTAGTAGATCCAAAGATAATATCATCAACATAAATTTGGCATACAAATAATTCTCCATTAACCCTCTTAGTGAACAAAGTTGAATCAATCTTCCCAATTTCAAATCCTTTTTCAAGAAGAAACTTTGTCAAGCATTTGTACCAAGCTCTTGGGGCTTGCTTGAGACCATAAAGAGCTTTACGAAGTTTGTATACATGATTAGGTTTCTTGGGATTCTCGAAGCCGAGAGGTTGTTTAACATATACTTCCTCCTCAATTTCACCATTTAAGAAATCACTTTTAATATCCATTTGATAAAGAGTGATATCATGGTGATTAGCATAAGCAAGTAAAATACGAATGGACTCAAGTCTTGCAACGGGGGCATAGGTCTCACCATAGTCCATACCTTCGACTTGTGTGTAACCTTGTGCTACGAGACGAGCCTTGTTGCGTACAACTTGTCCAACTTCATCTTGCTTATTCCGAAACACCCATTTGGTTCCAATGATGTTTTGCTCTTCCTTAGGCTTCTCAACCAATGTCCACACTTGGTTCCTCTCAAAGTTGTGTAGCTCTTCGTGCATTGCATTCACCCAATCGGGGTCCTTGAGAGCATCTTCTACCTTCAAGGGTTCAACACTAGAGATAAAAGAGTAATGCTCACAAAAGTTAGCTAAACGAGATTTAGAGCGAGTAATTCTCCCGGTTTGGATATATCCAAGTATTTGTTCGACGGGATGATCCTTGTCGATTCTTGCTCTAACTCGAGGTAGATTTTTCTTGGGTTGTGGTGAGGCTTCCTCATCATCATCTTCTTCTTCTTCTTCGTTGGTGTTGTTGTTGTTTGTTTGTGGAGGTGGAGAAGGAGGTTGAGGTGGATCATCTTGTTGCACTTCCACATTCCCGTCGTCTTGACGTGTTCCACTTGTGGATGCCTCCATATCAGCTTGTCGTTCACCTTGATGTGAGGTTGGGGCTTCCACTTGAATAGACGAGGTACTCTCCTTTACTTCCATGGGGCGAATCTTGCCAATGGGCAAGTCTTGGATTGCTTCCGATGGTTCTTGATATCCTACATCAAGTGGCAATTGCTCGACTTGCGAGCCGTTAGTCTCATCAAACTTCACATCTACCGTCTCTTCAACTTTTCGAGTGAAGTTGTTGTAGACACGGTAAGTGTGAGAGTTCGATCCATAACCAAGTAGGAAACCTTCATGAGATTTAGGAGCAAATTTTGAATGACGATGCTTATCAAGAATGTAACATTTTGAGCCAAATACTCGAAAGTATCTAACTTGTGGTTTGTTACCGGTGAGCAGTTCATACGCCGTTTTACCAAGAAGCTTGTGAAGATAGAGTCGATTTGTTGCGTGAAAAGCTGTTTCGACCGCTTCCGCCCAAAAATGTCTTGGCGTCTTGTATTCATCAAGCATTGTTCTTGCCATCTCAATAAGTGTCCGGTTCTTCCTCTCAACAACTCCATTTTGTTGAGGCGTGTACGTAGCCGAGAACTCATGTGAAATACCCTCCTCATCAAGAAAGGTGTCCACATTTGCGTTCTTGAACTCCGTTTCGTTATCACTCCGAACCTTCTTGATCTTTACTTCAAATTGATTTTGGGCCTTTCTTGCGAAGTTCTTGAAGATCTTTTGTACCTGCGATTTGTCATCAAGAAAGAACACCCACGTAAATCTAGAAAAATCATCAACAATGACCAAACCGAAAGAGTTACCACCAAGACTCTTATAGGCGTTGGGACCAAACAAATCCATATGAAGTAGCTCGAGTGGTCTTCTCGTGGTCATAATGTTCTTCACGGGATGGCTTCCTCCAACTTGTTTTCCTGCATGGCAAGCACTACAAAGTCGATCTTTGTCAAATATAACATCTTTCACTCCAAGAATGTGATCTCCTTTAACAAGTTTATCAAGGTTACGCATACCAACATGTCCAAGTCTTCTATGCCATAACCAACCTTTAGAAGATTTTGCAATTAAACATGTACGAGGTTGGGCTCTCTTAGTGAAATCAACAATGTATAGAACACCTCTACGAATGCCGGTAAAGACTATATTATGATTATCTTGGCGAAACACTTGGCAATCTACTTTGGTAAATAGAACATTGAAACCAAAATCGGCTAGTCTAGATACGGAAAGATGATTGTAACCAAGAGATTCAACAAGCATAACATTTTGTATGGAGCTATCATTGGATATGGCCACCTTACCAAGGCCAAGTACCTTACCCCTGGAGTTGTCTCCAAAAGTCACATACTTGCGTGGACCATCATTTTTAGTAAGCTCACGAAACATGTCTCTATCTTCGGTCATGTGATCGGTACATCCGCTGTCAAGAATCCACTCTTTTCCTCCAGCCATATAATCTCAAAGATTTGCCATAGACAGAGATTCCTCATGGTCTTCTCAAATTCAGCATCAAAATCCTCGTCTTCATCATAGTAGCTATGTTTGACATCATCATCATCATGCATGTGATCCTCACAAGAGGCAACAGATTCATTAGTTTCATGATCATGACAATGTTCAAGTTTATGAATTCTAACAGTTTCCATGATAATATTGCTAATAGTTCTAACATCTCCTTTGGCACGCATGAGATCACGAAGCTCAAACAAGCAATCATCAAACTTAGGATCATTAGGAATCATCTTGTGAAAAACAATAGCCTTATGAAGAATCTTATCAAGACTCTTTAGAGAGTAATCGGGATATCGCTTTTCTAAATCATGCCATAGAGTATAAGCACATGCAAAGTTTCGCATACAACCAAGCACAACCTTAGGTAATCCTCTAATGCTAAGATTGACGGTTCTAAGATTACGAAGCATGTCAATTTCCTCTTCATGAGTAGGATGCAAGGGATCAATAGGGGGCACATAAGGATTATGAATATACTTTCTCAAGTTAAACTCATCAAAGATATCAAGCATTTCATCCATCCAAAAGTTGTAATACTCCCCATTGAGAATAGGCACTCTACGTCTAATACTCCCGAACGTAGACATATCCATCTCCCTCCAATGGTGATGAAACCAAAGCAATGGAGACCAATGCTCTGATACCAATTGTAGGATCGAGGAGATAGGTCTAGAGGGGGGGGTGAATAGACTCCTAACGAGCCAAAGGTGCAGTTTTTAATTTCTCTTGGAACTTAGGCAGATTTTGGCACAAGTTAAGATCTCTCCAATAATTTCTACACGTGCATATCTAGAGATTAAGCAGCGGAAATAGTAAAGTATGCAAGGTGCGGAAAGTAACGGAGTAGAGTATGGAAGATCAAACGTAATGAAGACACGGTGGTTTTTGCCGTGGTTCCGATAGGTGGTGCTATCGTACGTCCATGTTGATGGAGGCTTCAACCCACGAAGGGTAACGGCTGCGCGAGTCCACGGAGGGCTCCACCCATGAAGGGTCCACAAAGAAGCAACCTTGCCTATTCCACCATGGCTTACGTCCACGAAGGACTAGCCTCACTCAGGGTAGATCTTCACGAAGTAGGCGATCTCCTTGCCCTTACAAACTTCTTGGTTCAACTCCACATCTGGTTGGAGGCTCCCAAGTGACACCTAACCAATCTAGGAGACACCACTCTCCAAAAGGTAATAGACGATGTGTTGTTGATGAACTCCTTGCTCTTGTGCTTCAAATGATAGTCTTCCCAGCACTCAATCAACTCCTCATAGATTTGGTTATGGTGGAAGAGAGATTTGAGTGGAAAGCAACTTGGGAAAGGCTAGAGATCAAGGTTCAAATGGTAGGAATGGAATATCTTGATCTCAACAAATGAGTAGGTGGTTCTCTCTCAGAAAATGTATGGTGGAAGTGTAGGCACGTTCTGATGGCTCTCCTTACTGAGAAGGATGGGGTGGAGGGGTATATATAGCCTCCACACAAAATCCAACCGTTACACACTTTTGACCCAACTCGGTGGCACCGAAACAATCATCTCGGTAGCACCGAGCTGTGTAAAAGATATGAACATTAGGAATCTCGGTGGGACCGATACGGACAACTCGGATGGACCAAAGTGCAATGGCTTAGGGCAATCCTCATCTTGGTGGCACCGATTGCATCAACTTGGTAAGACCGAAGTGAAGCAACAAGGCAACAGAGAGTTGGCAAGCCATCTCGGTGAGACCGATTTGCAAAGTCGGTGAGACCGAAGTAAATGCAAACGATTACAGAGAGTTGGCAAGGCCATCTCGGTGGGACCGAGATCCATTTCAGTGGATCCGATTTGTTAGGGTTTGGCAGTGGCTAAGTCTTGGATGAACTCGGTGGGGCCGGATTGGAAATTTCGGTGGGGCCGAGTTGGACTTTGGGTTTAGGACATATTTGGGTAGAGAGAGTGGTTGAGGGTTTAGGAATACTGTCACTAAGCACTTGAGCAAAAAGACCATTAAGCAACACCTCATCCCCTTTTAATAGTATTGGCTTTCCTATGGACTCAATGTGATCTTGGATCACTAAACCAAAAAATGTAGAGTCTTGATCTTTTGCCAATCCTTGTCCTTAGCATTCTGAAGGGGTTCCACGTCCTCTTGTCCATGCCACGCCATTGTTGAACTTGTCTGAAATTCACTAGATAAAAGCATTAGTCCAACAACATGTATGTTGGCATAAATTACCAAAACCACCAAGGGAGCAAATGTGCTTTCACTATCACACATAAGCCTCCATATATCTTCCTCAAAACAGTCACCATACCTACCTATTATGGCATTTCCACAGCCATTCCGAGATATATTGCCATGCAACTTCCACCATTCCGTCATATGACTTGTGTTCATTGTCATATTGCTTTGCATGATCATGTAGAGCTGACATGATATTTGTGGCACATCCACCGTTCATCCTTTTCATACATGTTACGCTAGATCATTGCACATCTTTGTACATTGCCAGAGGCATTCAAATTGAGTAATTCTGTATAATTTTTATCGAGTTGTAATATCGAGTTGTAAGTAAATAAAAGTGTGATGATCATCATTATTAGAGCATTGTCCCAGTGAGGAAAGGATGATGGAGAATATGATTCCCCCACAAGTCGGGATGAGACTCCGGACGAAAAAGAAAAAGAAAAAAAGAAAAAAGAGAGGCCAAAAAGATCCCAACAAAAAAAAGGAAAAAATATAAAATATAAAAATAAAATGAGAGATAAAGAGAGAAGGGGCAATGTTACTATCCTTTTCCACACTTGTGCTTCAGAGTAGCACCATGTTCTTCATATAGAGAGTCTCCTATTTTGTCACTTTCATATACTAGTGGGAATTTTTCGTTATAGAACTTGGCTTGTATATTCCGATGACGAGCTTTCTCAAATGCCCGAGGTCTTCATGAGCAAGCAAGTTGGATGCACACCCACTTAGTTTCATTTGAGCTTTCATACACTTATAGCTCTTAGCGCATCCGTTGCATGGCAATCCCTACTCCTCGCATTGATATCGATTGATGGACATCTCCATACTCTGTCGATCGGCCGAGTTGAAGCGCGTTAGAAGTATGATCCAATTGCCTGGTTTAACACCGGGGTGCTGATGATTTATATTTATGCGATGAAGGCAGAGTAATGCCATGCTAACATGATAAAATGAGTGGGGATAACATTCGTAAAGGATCGTATATTTTGAAAGTTTAATGATTATGCTTCTTATATTCATGGATATTATTATGTTGATGTTGTTAATTCATCGTTTCTCAATATTTATACCATAAAGAGATTACATGATACACATGTTAGGTAGCATTCAACATCAAAAATTCTATTTTTTATCATTTACCTACTCGAGGACGAGCAGGAATTAATCTTGGGGATGCTGATACGTCTCCAATGTATCTATAATTTTTTATTGTTTCATGCTATTATATTATCAATCTTGGATGCTTTATATGCAATTATATGCTATTTTATATCATTTTTTGGGACTAACCTATTAACCCAGTGCCAGTTCCTGTTTTTTTTTGCCTATTTTTGGCTTTTCAGAAAATCAATATCAAATAAAGTCCAAACAGAAAAAAATCTTTAGATTAATTTTTTCTGGACCAAAAGGGACCCTAGAAGCTTCGGGAGGTGGCCAGAAGAGATACGAGAGGGCCACAAGCTCGAGGGTCCCGCCCCACGGGGGTGGGCATGCCCCCTGAGCTTGTGGGCCCCACGCAGCTCTGTTTGACCTAATTACAAGACTATAAATTCCCAAATATTCCCAAACCAACAGAACACAAGACGATATAACTTTTCCACAGCCGCAAGCTTCTGTTCTTCCGTGATCCCATCTGGAGGCCTTTTCTGGTAATCTGTCGGAGGGGGAATCGATCATGCAGGGATTCTACATCAACATTGCCGCCCTTCCAATGATGTGTGAGTAGTTCACCACAGACCTACGGGTCCATAGCTAGTAGCTAGATGGCTTCTTCTCTCTCTTCGATCTTCAATACCATGTTCTCCTCGATCTTCTTGGAGTTCTATCCGATGTAATCTTCTTTTGCGGCATGTTTCTTGGGATCCGATGAATTGTGGGTTTATGATCAGATTGTTCATTGGAAGTAATTGAGTCTTTTCTGAACTTTATTATGCATGATTGTTATATCTTTGTATTTCTCTCCAATCTATCCATTTGGTTTGGCCAACTAGATTGATTTATCTTCAGCGGGAGAGGTGCTTTGTAATGGGTTCAATCTTGCGGTGCTCTATATCCCAGTGACAAAGTAGGGTACAAGACACGTATTTGTATTGTTGCCATTAAGGATAAAACGATGGGGTTTATTCATATTGATTGAGTTTCTCTTGTCTACATCATGTCATCTTTCTTAAGGCGTTACTCTGTTTGTCATGAACTTAATACCATAGATGCATGCTGGATAGCGGTTGATTGGTGGAGTAATAGTAGTAGATGCAGAATCGTTTTGGTCTACCTATCTCAGACGTGATGCCTATATACATGATCATTGCCGTGAATAACATCATAACTTTGCGCTTTTCTATCAATTGCCCAACAGTAATTTGTTTACCCACCATATGATTTGTGTTCGAGAGAGAAGTCTGTAGTGAAAACTATGGCCCCGGGTCTATCTTAAATATAAAAAGAAAACCAAAAAACCTTTGCTGCTTTTCTTTTATTTTGCAATTTATACGTTTCCCTTTACAATATTTAATCCTTGCAATTAACGAGTTCAAGGGGATTGACAACCCTCTTGCCCGCGTTGGGTGCAAGTATTTGCTTTTGTGTGTGCAGATGCTGCTAACGAGGGTTTGCGTGATTCTCCTATTGGTTCGATAAACCTTGGTTCTCACTGAGGGAAATACTTATCTCTACTGTACTGCATCTCCCCTCCTCTTCGGGGAAAATCCCAACGCAGCTCACAAGTAGCAAGGACGTCTAACTTGGTGTTGGAGGTTTGCATGTGATGTGGTATAGCCTTCGTCATGATAATGAGTTTATGTATGAGATGGTTATATGTTGTAACGTTTAAGTGGCCTGCGCGTCACGGCATGATGGCTGGAGCCACGAGATTGCCACTTTAATGTAAAAGATGTAGAGATAGCCTACATGTTACAGGTGATGGTGGCAAGTTTACACGGAGGACCCCCGACATGGAGAAGGTGTACCAGGCGCAGGAGGAGGTGCTGGAATTTTTCGTGCCACGACAACGTTTTTTGAAATTGGTGCCATGGCAACGTTGTTGAAACGGTCGCCACGGCAACGTTTTGTGAAATTGCCGCCACGACAACGTTTTTGAAACGGCTGCCACGGCAACGATTTTTCTACTGCCACGGCGACGTTCCAAATGAAGATTCAAGAAGACCGTGAAGACTTCCTGGGCTATACCAAATCATGCTATTATGAATTTCCTGAGATGTTTATCCCTTTGTTGTTTGCACCATTTGATTGCACAGTAGTCAATTATTAGGGTGATCTCTCACAGTAAATATTTAGTTAGAAAGTGCTCTTCCCAGTGTTGCAACCGTCTATAACACGTAGCATTCCGGAGTGCGTCATGTCCACATGAGTACAAACGGGTCGTGAGGTGTAAGACGGGATGGTCAGACCATGTATGCTGATAGCACTCGGTTGTCTTAAAGTTCTGGGAGAATCGTTCTGAGCTCGGAGCACGAAGATTCGAAAGATGGACAAGAGTCATATGGAGATATGATCGGCAAAAGTTTGCCTACCGGTCAAAATTCTCGTCATCAGTGATGTCCACATCAATGGCTGAGAATAAGATTAGGGTCTTGAATCACTCACTATAAATTATGAGAGATATTGATTTGAGTGGGAGTGCACTTTATATTAAAATTTGTTTAAACACTAGTGCAAATTAATTACGAATCAATGTCTAAATAAATTTGTGTTTATCATTGTAGATATATGGCTTGCAATATGTTCAACTTAGCCCCTATGTTAGAGAAAGAAAAGTTGGCTGCTAATGGTGGAAACTATGCGGATTGGAATCGGAACCTGAGATTTGTTCTCAGGAGTGCTAAGAAGGAGGATGTGCTGGATCAGCCCCTGGGTGATCCTCCTGCAAAGGATGCACCACCAGAAGTTGTAGATGCTTTCACTGCTCGTAGTGATGACTATGAAGCAGTCCAGTGCCTCATGTTGACTTGCATAGATCCTAAACTACAGAAATGCTTTGAGCATTCTACTACTCAATTTATAATTGGGTCACTAGAAGTTCTGTACAAGAAGCAGGCAAGGACCGAACGTTTTGAAATAACCAAGGACTTGATTGAATGCAAGATGGCAGAAGGTTCCTCAATGAGTGAGCATATAGTGAAGCTTGCTGGCTATGTTGATAGACTGGCTTCTCTGGAATTTGGAATTCCTCCAACACTCAGTACATATATTGTGCTTGCTTCACTCCCCCCATCTTACAGTGGTTTTATCATGAATTACAACATGAACGGGATGGAGAAAAGTGCAAACGAGTTGTTCGCTATGCTCAAAACTACGGAAGCTGGGATGCAGAAGAACAAACAAGTGTTGATGGTCAACAAGACCGCCAGTTTCAAGAAGAAGGGCAAGTCCAAGAAGAAGTCTACTGGAGCCGGTAAGACCGTGTCTCAGAAGAGGAACAAGGGTGGAGCCACAAAAGAGACCGAATGTTTCTACTACAAGCAGAAAGGACACCGGAAGCTCAACTGCAAGAAGTACTTGCTTCTACACCTATTGCTAACTCATAGCGATAAAGTAAAGCAATTACATGGCGTTTAATGATTGACACGCAGGTCATACAATAAATTAAACCCTATGGCTCCTTCCGGTTGCCGTACTCATCGGCATGCAAGTCGTGAACCTATTACAAAACATGATCATCTCAGACATCAACATATATCAAATCACATCTTGGCCATACCACATCACATCACATGCCCTGCAAAAACAAGTAAGACGTTCCTCTACTTTGTTGTTGCAATTTTTACGTGGCTTCTAGGGGCAATCTATAAGAACCGTTCTTATATACGCAAATTCACAATGGTGATATAAAAGTTGCTTTCTAAACTTCTACAAGGACCTCCGTTGTCAAATCATATTCAACTAAAGTGGGAGAGACATACACCTGCTAGCCACTTTATGCAATACAAGTTGCATGTCACTCGTGGAACTAGTCTCTTGTGCGAGGACAAGTAATGTTGGTCCGGGCCACTTCATCCCACAATACCGCCAAATCCAAATATGACAAAGGAGGTAAGCAATCTGAACATCAATGTCCACAACCAATTTGTGTTCTACTCGTGCATAACATCTACACATAGACCTAGCTCATGATGCCACCGATGGGGAACGTTGCATGGAAAACAAAAAAAATTCCTACGACACACCCAAGATCTAATCTATGTAGATGCCAGCAAAGAGAGGGAGAGGTGTCTACATACCCTTGTAGACTGAAAGCGTTAATGATCTAGAGATCGTGGTTGGCGTAGTCGTACTCGCGCCGCGATACAATCCGATCCAAGCACCGCACGAGTGGCACCTCCGAGATGTGCACATGTACATCTCGGTGATGTCTCCTCCTTCTTGATCCAGCAAGCGAGGGAGAAGAGGTAGATGGGATCTAGGCTAGCACGACGGCATGGTGGTGGTGGTGGTGGGAGCGAAACTGCAGCAGAGCTTCTTCAAGCGCTACGCGGAGGAGATGGGAGAGGCGGCGGCCAGGCAAAAGGGGTGATCCTCCCCCATGTGCCCCCCACTTTTATATAGGGGTGTGGGAGGGGGCGGATGCCCCCCTCCAAGCCAGGGGGCGGTGGCCCCCCTTCCAAGCCAGGGGGCGGTGGCCCCTCTCCAAGCCAGGGATCGGATGCCCCCCTTGGCTGCATGGGCATGGTGGGGTGCGGCCACCCTAGCCCATGTAGTCCTAGGGCACCCACTAAGGGTCCATGTGGCCCTCTGGGGCAGGTAGGCCCCTCCGGTGGAACCCCGGAACCCTTCGGGGCCTCCTGGTACACTAGCGGCAAACCCTCGAACTTTTCCGGTACTCCGAATATCACTTCCCATATATAAATCTTTACCTCCGGACTATTCTGGAGCTCCTCGTAATGTCCCGGATCCCATCCGGGACCCCGAACTACTTTTGGACTCACCATATGAATATCCCAATACTACCCTAGCGTTACCGAACGTTAAGTGTGTGACCCTATGGGTTCGGGAACATGCGAACATGACCGAGACTCCTCTCCGATCAATAATCAATAGCGGGACCTGGATGCCCATATTGACTCCCACATATTCAACGAAGATCTTTATCGACTTGAACCATGATGTCAAGGATTCAGATAATCCCGTATACAACACCCTTTGTTCGGTGATATGTTACTTGCCCGAGATTCGATCGTCGGTATCGCCATACCTAGTTCAATCTCGTTACCGGCAAGTCTCTTTACTCGTTCTGTAATACAAGATCCCCGTGACTAAACACATTAGTCACATGCTTGCAAGCTATTCATGATGTTGTATTACCGAGAGGACCCAGAGATATCTCTCCGTCACACGGAGTGACAAATCCCAGTCTCGATCAATGCAACCCAACAAACACTTTCTGAGATACCTGTAGAGCACATTTATGATCACCCAGTTACGAGTGATGTTTGATAACCCACAAAGTATTCTTCCGGTATTCGGGAGTGGCATGATCTCATGGTCTAAGGAACAGATACTTGACATGAAGAAAGTTGTAGCAATTAAACTAAGTGATACGATCTGATGCTAAGCTTACGGTTGGGTCTATCCATCACATGATTCTCCTAATGATGTGATCCCATTATCAAATGACAACTCATGTCTATGGTTAGGAAGCCTTAACCATCTTTGATCAATGAGCTAGTCTAGTAGAGGCTTACTAGGGACATGGTATTCATTTATGTATCCACACATGTATTTAAGTTTCCGGTCAATACAATTCTAGCATGGATAATAAACATTTATCATGAACAAGGAAATATGATAATAACATCTTTATTATTTCCTCTAGGGCATATTTCCAACAGTCTCCCACTTGCACTAGAGTCAATAATCTAGTTTACATCATAATGAATCTAACACCCATCGAGTTCTGGTGCTGATCATGTTTTGCTCGTGAAAGAGGTTTAGTCAACGGGTCTGCAACATTCAGATCCGTATGTACTTTGCAAATCTCTATGTCTGCATCTTAGACGTAGTCATGGATGGAGTTGAAGTGTCGTTTAATATTCTTGGTCTTCTTGTGAAATCTTGGCTCCTTGGCAATAGCAATGGCGCCAGTGTTGTCACAAAAGATGGTCATGGGATCCGATGCACTAGGAACCACACCTAGATAGGACATGAACTCCTTCATCCAGACTCCACCCTGCGCTGCTTCCGAAGCAGCTATGTATTCTGCCTCACATGTAGATGCTACTACCACGCTCTGCTTGGAGCTACTCCAACTAACTGCTCCACCATTTAAAATAAATACGTATCCGGTTTGAGACTTAGAGTCATGCGGATCAGTGTCAAAGCTTCTCTTCACCTCCATAAACGAGAAACATTTCCTTAGTCCTCTTTAGGTACTTAAGGATATTTTTGACTGACGTCCAGTGATCCACTCCTGGATCACTCTGGTACCTCCCATTCAAACTTATGGCAAGGCACACATCAGGTATGGTACACAGCATGGCCTACATTATAGAGCCTATGGCTGAGGCATAGGGGACGACTTTCATCCTTTCTCTTTCTTCTGCCGTGGTCGGGCTTTGAGTCTTACTCAACTGTATACCTTGCAATATGGGCAAGAACCCCTTCTTCGACTGGTCCATTTTGAACTTCTTCAAAACTTTGTCAAGATATGTACTTTGTGAAAGTCCTATCAGGCATCTTGACCTATCTCTATAGATCTTTATGCCCAATATATAAGCTGCTTCACCGAGGTCTTTCATTGAAAAGCTGTTGTTCAAATAACCCTTTACGCTTCCCAAAAGTTCTATATCATTTCCAATCAATAATATGTCATCCACACACAGTATTAGAAATGCTACAGAGCTCCCACTCACTTTTTATAAATACAAGCTTCTCCATAAACTTGTATAAATCCAAAAGCTTTGATCACCTCATCAAAGCGAATATTCCAACTTCGATATGCCTGCACCAGGCCATAAATGGATCGCTGGAGCTTGCATACTTTGTTAGCATCCTTAGGATCAACAAAACCTTCGGGTTGCATCATATACAACTCTCCCTTATGGAAACCATTAAGGAACGCCGGTTTGACATCCATCTGCCAGATTTCATAATCGGAAAATGCAGCAATTGCTAACATAATCCTAACAGACTTTAGCATCGCTACTAGTGAGAAAGTCTTCGTGACAAGTCGAGCTTTATAAACCGTGACATTACCATCAACATCCGTCTTCTTCTTAAAGATCCATTTGTTCTCAATGGCCTTTCGGTCATTAGGTAAGTCCTCCAAAGTCCATACTTGGTTCTCATACATGGATCCTATCTCGGATTTCATGGCCTCTAGCCATTTGTCAGAATCCGGGCTCGTCGTCGCTTCCTCATAGTTCGTAGGTTTTCCGTTGTCCAACAACATGACTTCCAAGATAGGATTACCGTACCAATCACAGGCGGTATGTGTCCTGGTCGACCTACGAAGTTTAGTAGTAGCTTGATCTGAAGTTTCATGATCATCATCATTAGCTTCCTCCCCGGCTGGTGTAGCCATCACAGGAACTTCTTTCCGTGCTGCGCTACTCTCCAAATTGAGAGAAGGTACGATTACCTCATCAAGCTCTACCTTCCTCCCACTCACTTCTTTAGAGAGAAACTCCATCTCTAGAAAGGACCCATTTTTCGCGACAAAGATTTTACCTTCAGATCTGTGATAGAAGGTATACCCAATTGTTTCTTTAGGGTATCCTATGAAGACACACTTCTCTGCTTTGGGTTCAAGCTTATCAGGCTGAAGCCTCTTAACATAAGCGTCGCATCCCCAAACTTTAAGAAACGACAACTTAGGTTTCTTGCCAAACCATAATTCATACGGTGTCGTCTCAGCGGATTTAGACAGTGCCATGTTTAAAGTGAATGCGGCTGTCTCTAATGCATAACCCCAAAACGATAGTGGCAAATCAGTAAGAGACATCATAGAACGCACCATATCTAATAGAGTACGATCACGACATTCGGACACACCATTACGCTATGGTGTTCCAGATGGCGTGAGTTGTGAAACAATTCCACATTGTCTTAAATGCATACCAAACTCGTAACTCAAATATTTACCTCCACGATCAGATAATAGAAATTTTATCTTCTTGTTACAATGATTCTCTACTTCACTCTGAAACTCCTTGAATTTTTTAAATGTTTCAGACTTGTGTATATACCCATATCTACTTAAATCATCTGTGAAGGTAAGGAAATAATGATATCCACCACGTGCTTCAACACTCATTGGACCACACACATCGGTATCTATTATTTCCAACAAGTCACCTGCCCGCTCCATTGTACCGGAAAACGGGGTTTTAGTCATCTTGCCCATGAGGCATGGTTCACATGTATCAAATGATTCATAGTTAAGTGATTCCAAAAGTCCATCAGTATGGAGTTTGTTCATGCGCTTTACACTAATATGACCTAAGAGGCAGTGCCACAAGTACGTGGTAGTATCATCATTAACTTTGCATCTTTTGGCATCAATATTATGAATGTGTATCACTATGATCGAGATTCAACAAGAACAAACCATTCACATTGGGTGCATGACCATAAAAGATATTATTCATATAAATAGAACAACCATTATTATCGGATTTAAATGAATAACCGTCTCGCAATAAACAAGATCCAGATATAATGTTCATGCTCAACTCGGGCACCAAATAACAATTAGTGAGGTTTAAAACTAATCTCAAAGGTAGACGTAGAGGGAGCATGGGGACGACGATCACATCAACCTTGGAGCCATTTCCAATGCGCATTGTCACCTCGTCCTTAGCTAGCCTTTGTTTATTCCGCAGCTCCTGTTTCGAGTTACAAATATTAGCAACTGAACTAGTATCAAATACCCAGGTGCTACTACGTGCACTAGTAAGGTACACATCAATAACATGTATATGAAATATACCTTTGTTGATGTTGCTATCCTTCTTATCTGCCAAGTACTTGGGGCAATTCCGCTTCCAGTGCCCATTCCCCTTGCAATAGAAACACTCAGTCTCAGGCTTGGGTCCTGCCTTGGGTTTCTTCACGGGAGCGGCAACTGGCTTGCCATTCTTCTTGAAGTTCCCTTTCTTTCCCTTACCCTTCTTGAAACTGGTGGTGTTTTTGACCATCAACACTTGATGCCCTTTCTTGATTTCTACTTCCGCGATCTTAAGCATCGCGAAAAGCTCAGGGAGTGTCTTATCCATCGCTTGCATGTTATAGTTCATCACGAAGCCTTTGTAGCTTGGTGGAAGTGACTGAAGAACCCTGTCAATCGCTACTTCATCTGGAAGATTAACTCCCAACTGATTCAAGCGGTTGAAGTACCCAGACATTTTGTGTACGTGCTCGCTAATGGAGCTGTTCTCCTCCATCTTACAGCTAAAGAACTTGTTTGAGGCATCATACCTCTCCACACGGGTGTGAGCCTGATAATTTTTAGCTCCTCCATCATCTCATATGCCCCGTGGTGCTCAAAACGCTTTTGGAGCCCAGGTTCTAAGCCGTAAAGCATGGCGAACTGAACTATCGACTAATCATCAGAACGTGCCTGCCAGATGTCATAGCATCCAGATTTGCTGGGGCCAGTGGCACACCTAGCGGTGCATCAAGGACATAAGCCTTCTGTGCAGCAGTGAGGATAATCCTCAGATTACGGACCCAGTCCGCATAATTACTTCCATCATCTTTCAGCTTAACTTTCTCTAGGAACGCATTGAAATTCAGGGGAGCTACAGCGTGAGCCATTGATCTACAACATATTTGCAAAGACATTTTTAGATTATGTTCATGATAATTAGTTCAACTATTAAAATTACTAAAGAACTCCTTCCCTCAAGTTGTTAAGTGATACATGATCCAAATCCACTAACCCATTCCGATCATCACGTGAAATGGGGTAGTTATCAATGGTGAACATCTCCATGTTGATCATATCTTCTATATGACTCATGTTCGACCTTTCGGTCCTCCGTGTTCCGAGGCCATGTTTGTACATGCTAAGCTCATCAAGTTTAACCCAAGTATTCCGCATGTGTAAAACTGGCTTACACCCGTTGTATGCGAACGTAGAGTCTATCACACCCGATCATCACGAGGTGCTTCAAAATGACAAACTTTCTCAACGGTGCATACTTAGAAGAACACCTTTTATCTTGAAATTAATTGTAAGGGATCATCTTATAATGCTACCGTCGTTCTAAGCAAAATAAGATGCATAAAAAGATAAACATCACATGCAATCAATATGTGACATGATATGGCCATTATCTTCTTGTGCTTTTGTGACAGCCCGAGACCGACGCTCCAGATGCCTTCCATATATTTCGTTATCATCACGTTAATTATTTGGTTTGTTGCATTTCATCTTGGCATCATGCGCATTGCATCTGCATGTTTTCATAAAACTTGCATCCGTTCGTAGTTGCCTCTTCTCCCCGTTGCCTTCGTTGACCGTTCTGAGACCAACCACACTTGCGCGCGCCCACGGCATCGTTAAAATATTATTTTCTAAGTTGGAGTAAAACGTTCTTGGAATGGGTTGAAAGTTGGCGAGCGGTCTTGTTATATTGTAGGTAGACCGCCTGCCAAATTTCGCCGCATACGGAGTCCGTTTGATACCCCAACGGTTAAACTATAGCCGGTCAAATTGTCGGACGTTTTCTTGTGCCGGGCCGCTCTTCTTCCCTCTCTTCTCACTCCACACCCCCTACACAGCCCACCTAACACCTAGCCCTAACCCCCTTCGACCGGAGCCATCCAATCGAGATCCGAGGACTCCAAACACCTCTCAAATCATCCACCTACTATAAATAGCAGTGCAAACCCCTAGCCAAATCTGTCCAATCCTAGAAACTAGGACGGCTGTCCCATCCATTCCTTCTCCCCGCCGCCACTCTCTCCATTGCTCCTCGGGATCACCAGCGAACCAACCAGCCACCTCCCTCGAATTCCTCGCCGTCCAACCACCGTTGCCGCCCAAATCCGGCAGGAGCGCGAGCTCCTCTGCCCGCACGCCAGCCCCAGCCTCCTCCTACCCGCACGCAGCCAGCGCCAGCGCTCGATCCGGTCTGGATCGAGGCAACTCCTCGCGCCCGAGCCTCCCCTCGTCTAGGAGCACGAGCTCCTCACCGCGCCCCTGCATCACCAGCCGAAGAAGCTCCACCACCTGCTGCTCCCCGAGGTCTCTCCTCCTCACCGAGCGCCACCTTCTGTTGACCTCTCCGGCCACCCGGGCCACCGGAGCTCCATCCCGCCGTCCGGACGCGTCCGTGCCACTAGGTCATGCCGACATCCTCCTCTCTTCCCTTCCTTCTTTTTCTCTCCTCCTCACCTCTCACTCTCTGTCCAGGAGCTCCCCACGCCATGGAAGCCCGATGGAGCTCACCCTTGCCACCGCGCCGTCGTCAGCCTTGGACCTAGCCAGCCCGGGTCGGGTCCTCGCCGCCTGCGCTGCCCTGACCTTCCCCGGCCGCCCAGAACACAGATCCAGCGGGATCCCCTGCCCTGCTTCGGCCTCGACAGAGGACGAGGAGCGCCCTCGATCTCCAGCGCCGCTCCTGCGTTGACCACGCACATGCCACGTTGCCCTTTGCCAGAGCCAAGGCCCAGCCTTGCGAAACGCCCCGATTCAGCCGGTCCATCCGGTTCACGCGCAAGCCTCCAGTTCTGCCTCGACCGCGCCCGTTTCGTCTCAACCGCCCGCGTTACCAAGATGGCCAAGGCCCGTGGTGAGCCCCCAGCCGCCCAAACCCTTGCCCGTGGGCGTTGTATAGTATGTCGCGCCCTCTGTGATCTATTGGGCCAGCCATATTCGGCCCGTAGTATGTTTTTTTCCTGCTGCGAATTTAATCTTTTAACCAGGACATGCATTAATTACAGAAAATGCCATCATTTTAAAATGCTAATAATTAAATATCCATGCATCCAAATAAAACATGTCATATATGTAAAATGCTTAGAATTTCATGTAATTTCATAATATGCAACTTTCATCCATGATTAAAATGTTTAAAATTGTTGTTTACATTATTTTGCATAAATGACATGCTAAAACGGTTTGTTTCATAACTAAATAACCGTAGCTCCGAATTAAATGAACTTTATATGTAAATGGGGTAGAAAATGCGTAGATTAACATGGTGCATTTATTTTTGCTGGTTAACAACATTAAAATTATGTTTTAGGCAAAACAGTATCAAATTCGAAAATTACATATGAGGATTTTCCGGAATTGTTATGTGTTCCTTCCGGCCTCATTTAAACTTGCCTAGATAGGTAGTTTAATCATGCTTCATCTCTTGCCATGTTAAAAATATTTAATCTTGCCATGTACATAAACGAGAGTGAACTAAATAATGCGAATGTGGAGTTTTGTCAATATGCAACTCGTTGCATATTGAGGTTCATTTAATGTGTAGTGTTGGTTGTTGTATCTTGCCATGTCATGCCTCATTAAATTGGACATGCATCATACTTGATTGTGCATCGTGCCATGATTATGCTTGTGTGTTTACCATGTTGTTTGCTTCTTTCCGGTTGTGCTTCTTCTCGATAGTTCCGGTAACGTTGCGAAGTGTGAGGATTCGTTCGTCTACGCTTGTTCGTCTACTTCATGGATTCGGTGTTCTTCCTAGCGGGATTCCAGGCAAGATGACCATTACCTTGGATATCACTACTATCTTTGCTTGCTAGTTGTCTCGATGCTATCGCTATGTCTCGCTAGCTACGACTTGTTTGTTAGCCTTCCAAATTGCCATGATACATCCTCTAACCTCCACCATCTCGGCAAACCATTGTTTGGCGATGTTACCGCTTTGCTTAACCCCTCTTATAGCTTTGCTAGTTGCAGGTGCAGTTGTAGCTTGTTCCATGTTGGGACATGGATATCATGGGATATCACAATATCTCTTATTTAATTAATGCATCTATATACTTGGTTGTGTGTGTGGAAGGCTCGGCCTTTTGCCGGTGTTTTGTTCCACTCATGCCGCCCTAGTTTCCGTAATACTGGTGTTATGTTCCTTGATGAGCGTTCCTAACATGTTCGGGGTATATGGGGCCCCCTTGACAGTTCGCTTTGAATAAAACACTTCCAGCAAGGCCCAACATTGGTTTTAACATTTGCCCAACATAATAATACTGATAATTAATTTGACGCATAGGGAGTTAGCGCTACCCGAGGATTCTTAATTCAACATAATATAGGTGGGCCAGTGCTGATGGTGTTGGTCCAAACTAGATCATCATGTGGGCTACCTGGGGCAACTCTGGACGTCAGTTACTGTACGCTTCGCACATCCAATCGTGGCCTGAGACGAGATACGCGCGGCTCCTATCAGGGTGTCGGCACGTCAGGAGGTCTTGCTGGATTTGTTTTACCATTGTCGAAATGTCTTGTGCACCGGGATTCCGAGGATACTTCGGGCTGTCTCGAGGTTGATCGGGCTATCTCGAGGTTGAGGTCTTTCCACCGCGGCTTGTGATAGTTTCTGATGGACTAAGTTGGGACACCCCTGTAGGGTTAAATCTTTTGGAAAGCCGTGCCCGCGGTTATGTGGCGACTTGGAAATTTATAACCTCCGGCTGTAGAGAACTTGACACTAAATTTAATTAAAATACACCAACCACGTGCGTAACCGTGATCATCTCTTTTCGAGGGAGTTCGGGAAGAGAACACGGTGGGGTTATGTTTGACTCGTAAGTACGTGTTTAGGATCACTTCTTGATCATATACTAGATTGCGACCGTTCATGCATAGTTACTCTTCTTATTCTTGTACTCGTAAGTTAGCCACCATACAAATGCTTAGTGCTTGCTGCAACCTCACCACTTATCCATTCCATACCATTAAGCTTTGCTAGTCTTGATATCCATGGTAATGGGATTGCTGAGTCCTCGTGACTCACAGTTTACTACAACAATAGGTGCAGGTACAGGTAAAACGATGCTTTGATGTGAGAGGGATGTATGTTTGCTTTCGGAGTTCTTCTTCTGCTTCTTCTTCTTCTTCTTCATCGATCATAGGATGGGTTCCCGGTTGGCAGCCTGGGATTAGCAGGGTGGATGTCGTTCTTCTTTTTTGTTTGATTTCATCCATAGTCGGATCCTGCTCTTCTGTATGATGATTGCTATGTATTGATGTATTCATGCTGTAGCTTGTGGCCAGTGTAAGTCTTTATCTGGTATTCTCATCTATTCAGTACATGGTATGTCATAATGATATCCACCTTGCGAAGCGTCTTCGATATGCACTTCTATCCTTAGTGGAGCTTCTGAGTTCCTTGAGGATAGGACCACATATTGGGCATGACAACTTTTGATCTCCATCTCCAAAGCACCGACATGATCTCCGTCATCACTGGCATGACACCATGATCTGCTTCATCTCTAAGGTGCCGTCATGCAGTTGTCGCCACCAACTATTGCTTCTACAACTATTGCTAACTCATAGCGATAACGTAAAGAAATTACACGATGTTTAATGATTGGCGTGCAGGTCATACAATAAATTAAGACAACCCTATGGCTCCTGCCGGTTGCCGTACTCATCAACATGCAAGTCGTGAACCTATTACAAAACATGATCATCTCATACATCAACATATATCAAATCACATCTTGGCTACCACACGATGGTTTAAACCATGCACTAACGCTGCTCCTATTGGGCCTTTGATAGTGCCCTGTAGGTGCGCAAGTCTTCGGGTGGGCGCCGCCTGGTTGAGCCGAAAGGCGCACCCTGTACTTTTATGCTCCTCGGTCTCCCATGGAATTTTGAGTGCGAAGTTATGCATTCTAGGGACATAATCCTCATCTAGAGGGAGGGAGATGAGGAGCGCGTATCCCTATTTAGGGTGAGTGGTCGGCAGTCCGAGGTCAATAGGTTCCACCCGATTGTGTGGCACCCCGATAGAGGGCCGACGCACGCCAGTCCCAGGATAAGACCTGGCGCACGCCTGAGACATGGTACAGCAATTCTAGGCACAAAAATGGCTTTATTATATGAAATGGAGTTTTACAATACTGTTGCTTACAACAATATTACATGGCTCCAAGGCTAACTAAATGGCAGCGGAGGTCTTGGTTCAGTGGCAACGACGTCTCTGGCTGGGCTCCACAACGCACAGGACTGGCTGGGTTACGATCTAGCACGACGGATCTTCTCCTGCAACTGGCCACGTGCAAGGCCAGGTGAGTACTTTGAATGTACTCGCAAGTCAACCAAATACATAGCATCCAAACAAGCAGATGACAAAGCAAGCACTATACTTATACAAGAATTTAGTCTAAACATGGCATGGAGTTAACTGGAAAACATGGATCAAGCGTGGCATAACATGGATCAGGCATAACAACTACATATCATGGCATGGCATGGCTATTCTGACGACACATGGCATCCAAGATTAAACTGAAGCCTACACTACACTTACCCCCTGTGAAGTATTAAAATACCATGTTGTGACATCACTCAGTTTTACTGCCCTGCTGGGCTAACTCATGACTCACCGAGATCTCATCTCGTGATCATATCAGAACAACATGGTGACTGCTCACAATTATCCAAATTACCACATTCACTTAGTAGCACATTCCTTAACAAGTTTATAATAACAGGTTTGTCCTCCAGATCGACTAAGACCAAATAGTGTGACCTAATACGAACTGTGTCCAATACCGTGGACGCGGCTATTCGAATAGATTCTTACACTCTGCAGAGGTTGCGCACTTTACCCACACTATGAAGCTCTTGGTCCCGTACCTCGGTACACTTCCCCTTTGGGTGGACTGGTGCTGCTCCAACGAAACTTGTCTAACCCGTGACTCCTCCACCGTACCACTGACAATCATCCTCCCCCGGAGTCATGCCTTGGGTGGCCCCCGTGTCACCCCGTGACACCTGCCACCGTCGTGGCCAAACTAAACTGTCCCAAATGGGGACTCCCGGGCTAAACAATCAACTGGGCTCACAAGGTTATCGCCGCCTACCTGCTCAGGGTAGCACGCGCGTATAACCCTCCCTCTTTGGTGGTACCGATAAAGGAGCACAAAGCTAGACCAAGTCAAGGCCGTCCCATACCGGCAAATGTGGCTGCACGGGTAAGCTTAGTTCGGTGGCACTATGACTCGATCCCATCGATAACGGAGGAGGTTTAATTTTAGAAGTTCAATTTAACATCTCCATCATCTCACCATAACATCAACATTTATGAGCGGGAACATTCCCTTAACAACAGCATAACAAAACTATAACAATATTGACAATCATGGCATGAAATCAAATCATTGCACTAACATGACAATGGTGTTAAAAGTATTGTTACTAACATGGGAAAAATATGACATGAAAGCAATTCATGATATCACATGGTAAATAACACTAGTATCTAGCACAGATGAAATAACAGGGCTACGAAAGTGCAGACTAACAGATGGTCTGAAATATACGGCAACACACACAGGGTGCAAGCAAAGTCATCACGCAAGTCCAGAGCTCATGATAGGAGGTTGGCTTGCCTTGGGGTAGAGGAATACACCGGGAGGAAGTGCGATGCAACTCCGGAAAGATTTGCCGGAAAAGTTTCCCTCTCGAAGGGGCTGATTGAAGGGCAAAGGCAAAATGGTCATTTTCATACTGTGAAAACATTATGAAAATGATGCCATCGGAACGAGCTCGATGAACTGAAAACGTGGGCGTTGGATTTACCTCAATCGGAGTTACGGTCGCGGAGAAATGGCTGTTCGTTCGTTAAGCGATAAAACAGACAGAAAACTGTCCACTTTAGCTCTTAACGAGTGAACGTTCGCTATATAGCCATTTCGGCCGGCGGCTGGAAAATGAAAGCGTATTTTCCAGATTATGCTTTCGATAACAAAAAGCATATTCTCTTCTAAAGCCGCAACCGAATACGCTTTCGCTTCGTAGAAAACGTATTTTCCAAAAATACGCTTCCACTTAACAGCGAGCGGGCCCGGGTTGACTTTCTTCCTCTGGCTGACGAGTGGGCCCCGCCTTATCCTTTCCTCTCTCTCTCTTCCTTTCTCCTCTGGTCGCCTTCCTCCTCTCGACTGGAACAGAGGGGAGGCCGAGGCCGACGAGGCTGCCGGCGATGGGCGGCACGGGAGGGCCTGCCGCTGGGCTTGCCGGAACCGGTGCACCGTACCGCGCCCAAAGGTGGCCGCAGGGCTGCGCGGGATGGCCCACAACACCGTCGCCACTGACCCAGGCACGACGGCCGTCGGCCAACAGCGAGGCTACTCCGGCTAGAATGAGAACGGTGGCGGCTCAGCAGGCCATAGAGGAGGTCTCGGCGTAGAGGGAAGGGAGTGGGAAGGGCTACGGGGCCGAGGTTGGCCGAGGGGATCGGCAGCAGGGCTTCGGCCATTTGGGGAGGACAGGAGCTCTTAGAACTCGGCTAGGAGGGGTTGGGGCTCGCTGGTGAGGAGAAGAGCTCGGGGCACGCTTATATAGCTGAGGGAAGAGCTACGCGACGATGGCCGAGGCTTCGAGAGCTCGGTGAGGTGGCGGTGCTCCGGTGGAGCACCCGCTGTCGGCACGGCCGGCCAATGGCTAGGGGACGAGGCAGGAGGGGTCCAGGCGAGTTACGTGTGCGGCGGGGAGGTCGTCGGTGCTCCCGGACGAGCTGTGGCTGGCAACCAGAAGGCTCGGGATACGCGGTGCCATGGCCGTGTCCCAATAGTGCCCCGATGTCGGCAAGAACGGCCATGAGCTAGGCTCCAGGAGTAGCTGAGAGGTGGATGGGGTGCCGTACGTCGTCGCAGACATCGGCAGAAGGCGACGGCGAGAGGAACAGGGGGGATGCGACGACGCAGTGCAGAGCTTCGGCTGTGCCTGCAATTGTCGTGGTCACCACGCGGCCATGGCCTTTCCATGCGTGCATGGCTATCAAACCATGTCCAGGAGGTTCACCCCCCCTCAGGTAGATGATTTGATTCAACAAATAGGAACAGGGAGCTCTGATGTGACTGCACGATGGTCAACTGCTGATGAACAGCAAGGTGTTTGATTGATGACTTGGACATATCCTTGCTCCTCTTGGCATGATCCTTGGCTAAGGTTGACCACTCACTAAGGTGATTATCTTGGCAAGAATTCAGCACAAATGGGCAAGGTTATCTGGTACTTCCTTTGTAACCTTGCTCACTGACCAGAAATGGAAATGAAGATGTTGGGGTCAAATGGCTAGATAGAATTAGCTGATTTTTGGTGTAGAGTGATGATTTGGTCATGAAAGATAGATGGAAAAGTTTCAGGTCAAATTGATCATCCATGAGGGTACTTCCTTCACAGAGATTCAATCTAAACAGAAACTTAGATAATTTACTGAGGAATATTTGCTAGATTAAATGGGCTGGTTTTTGGTATCCAGAGGTGATTTATCAATGTTAACCACCCTAAAAAATCTCAGTCCAAAAAGATCAAGGGAACAAGCACTTCCTTTGCAAACTGGAAATCTGGACAGAATTTGCAAATGGATGTTGTGCTCAAAATTTGAATTGTGGAACTTGAGATTTTGATGGAAATGGTGAATATATGGATAGGATAAGCTCCAAAAATTATTTGGGATTTTTCCCAGCTACCAAAATGGTAGTTCCTTTGGAAAGGCCCCAAATTGAAATATTGACTTTAAATAGGAAAATGCAATTTCCCTTATTTAATTATGGCCAATATTTTTGTGAGAGCTCAATATGATCACAAAGAATATCTGCACAAGTTTTCATGAACTTTGGAGATGGACAGATATTTTTCTGGATTTAATTCCTCAGAAAGGCAGAAAAAGGAATTAATTCTAGATGAAAAATATTGCATATGACTTGGCAATATTTTTGCACATCTAGGGTTTATGGATGAAGGAGGGTCTCTAGAAATTTAGGGAGGACCAACAAAGCAAGGAAAATGATAGCTCCTTTGTAAACACAAAGGCAGGATTTCCAGTTCCAATATTTTGAAACTAGGGTTTGAATGAGGTTCGGGGTTTACTGACGGAAGCTTGACTGGCACAGAAGCATGGGAAAGGTACTGAGAGGCTGAGGATTGTCTGGATTCACCTGGTCACTCACCAGATTCTAGAGGAAAAAATTGGGAGAGGAAAGCTAGGAAGGAATAACAGCACAAAAATCGATAACCCAATTTTTGGGGTGTTACAGATTGCGCTTTGAAGAGCCAGGTGTACCCTTCTCGGACGGAGTGCGGGCTGCTTCCTCGGATGACAGAACCTCGGCTGCAAAAGCCGCGGTCTGCTCCTCCGTTCAGAGAGAGCGCTCAGTGTTACCATTGACGGTAATGATGCCGTTTGGTCCCGGCATCTTGACCTTTAAGTATGCATAGTGAGGGACCTCGTTAAAGCGCGCGAATGCGGTTCGCCCGAGGAGTGTGTGGTAGCCACTGCGGAAGGGGACAATGTCGAAGATCAAGTCTTCGCTTCGGAAGTTTTCGGGAGATATGAAGATTACCTCCAATGTGATTGCTCCCGTGCAGCGTGCTTCGACTCCGGGTATGACACCCTTGAAAGTGGTAGAACTGGGCTTGATTCTTGATGGATCAATGCCCATTTTCCTGATCATATCAGCATAGATCAGTTTGAGGCTGCTGCCTCCATCCATAAGGACGCGTGTCAGGTGGAACCCATTGATGATGGGGTCCAGGACCAAAGCCGCAGAACCTCCATGACGGATACTGGTCGGGTGGTCGTGTTTGTCGAAAGTGATCGGGTAAGCCAACCACGGATTGTACTTCGGGGCCACGGGCTCTAAAGCATAGACATCCCGTAGTGCTTGCTTCCTCTCCTTTCGAGGAATGTGAGTGACATAAATCGTGTTCACATCCTTTACCTCGGGAGGGAACTTCTTATGGCCACCATTGTTGGGCCGTCGAGGTTCATCCTCGTCCTCACAGCGGGACTGGCTTTTGCTTTGCCCCTCTACCGCAACCTTTTCGGCCTGCTTAAAGACCTAGCAGTTTTGGTTGGTGTGATTGGCGGGTTTGTCCGAGGTCCCATGGATTTGGCAAGGCCTGTCGAGGATTTTATCAAGCTGGCTAGGGCCGTCTTTATTCCCTTTAAAGGGCTTCTTTTTCTTCCCGGCCCTGGGGCCGCTAAACCCTACATTGACTGCGGCGTCCTCTGTGTCGCTGCTACCGTTCTTGTGTCTGCGCTTATTCTTGTTGCGCCTGGGTTTGCCGTTGCCATCGCGTGCTTCCGAGGTGCCAGCCTCGCCGTTGTGAGAGCTGCGAGCCAGCCAACTATCCTCTCTTGTGCAAAAGTGGGTTATGAGGGAAGTTAGGGCCACCATGGTCCTCGGCTTGTCTTGCCCGAGCTGTCGTGCAAGCCACTCATCCCGGATATACTATGCCGGAAGGCGGCAATTGCTTCTGCATCGGGGCAGTCGACTATCTGGTTCTTTTTAGTCAAGAACCGATTCCAAAATTTCTGGGCCGACTCGCCGGCTTGTTGAATAACGGGTTGAGGTCGTCAGCGTCCGGAGGTCGGACGTACGTGCCCTGGAAGTTTGCCCTAAAGGCATCCTCGAGAGCTTCCCAGTTCCCGATGGAGTGAGGAGGTAGGCTGTTAAGCCAGTGTCTCGCCAGCCCCTTGAGTTTGAGCGGCAAATACTTGATTGCGTGGAGATTGTCTCCGTGAGCCATGTGGATATGGAGGTGAAAATGCTCGATCCATATGGCTGGATCGGTCATCCCGTCGTATTGTTCGATATTTATGGGTTTAAACCCATCCGGGAACTGATGTTCCATCACCTCGTCTGTGAAACAGATCGGGTGGGCGCGCCCTCGAAATCGAGCTGTATTGTGCTGGATATCGGGAGACATCCGTGCATAAGCTTGTTCCTGAGCCCTGCCGTGCCTGTCTATCCAGGCCTTGTAGCCATCGAGTCTGGCTGGCGCGCGTCCTCTTGACCCGTAAATGGATCGAGGAGGGTCTCGATTTGCCTCTAGCCTTCTGCGCGCGTCATAGGGTGCTACTTGTAAACTGCGTTGGGATTTCCCCGAAGAGGAGAGGATGATGCAGTATAGTAGAAATAAGTATTTCCCTCAGTTAAGAACCAAGGTTATCAATCCAGTAGGAGAACCACACAGAACCTCGTTAGCAGCACCTACACACACAAAAGTAAACACTTGCACCCAACGCAAATAAGAGGGTTGTCAATCCCCTTAGCGGTTATTTGCAAGGATTAATTCTGATAGTGATAGATAGAAAAGTAAATTGTAAAATAAAATAAAAGTAAATAAATTGCAGCAAGGTATTTTTGGATTTTAATATATGATAAAGGTAGATCCGGGGGCCATAGTTTTCACTAGAGGCTTCTCTCTCTAACACATAGCATACGGTGGGTAAACAAATTACTGTTGGGCAATTGATAGAAAAGCAAATAATTATGACGGATTCATGGCAATGATCATGTATATAGGCATCACGTCCGAGACAAGTAGACCGACTCCTGCCTGCATCTACTACTATAACTCCACCCATCGACCGCTATCCAGCATGCATCTAGGGTATTAAGTATAAAACAGAGTAACGCCTTAAGCAAGATGACATGATGTAGACAAAGTAAATTCAAGAAATATGATTAAACCCCATCTTTTTATCCTTAATGGCGACAATACAAATACATGTCATGTCCCTTTCTATCACTGGGATTGAGCACCGCAAGATTGAACCCATCACAAAGCACCTCTCCCATTGCAAGATAAATCAATCTAGTTGGCCAAACCAAACAGATAGATCAGAGAGAAATACAAAGCTATAACAATCATGCATAAAATGGTTCATAGAAGACTCAAATACTTCTTATGAATAATCTGATCATAAACTCATAATTCATCGGATCCCAACAAACACACCGCAAAAGAAGATTACATCAGATAGAACTCCAAGAACACCGAGGAGGACATGGTGTTGAAGATCAAAGAGAGAGAAGAAGCGATCTAGCTACTAGCTATGGACCCATAGGTCTGCGGTAAACTACTCACACATCATCAGAAGGGCAGCAAGGTTGATGAAGAAGCCCTCCGTGATCGATTCCCCATCCGACAGAGTACCGGAAAAGGCCTCCAGATGGGATCATGGAAGAATAGAGGCTTGCGGCGGCGGAAAGGTTTTCTCTTCTGTCTTTCTGGTATATTGGGAATATTTTGGAATTTATAGCGCTGAAATTAGGTCAAGAGGTGCCACGAGGGGCCCACAAGCCTGGGGGGGGGGGGCGCCTACCCCCCTGGGCGCGCCTCCCGAACTTGTCACTCCCTCGTGGCTCTTCTGGTCTTCTCCCGAAGCTTCGAGAGTCCCTTCTGGTCCAGAAAAAATTAGTGCAATTTTTTTTATTCGTTTGGACTCGGTTTGATAATGATTTTCTGAAAAGGCAAAAACAAGCAAAAAACAACAACTGTCACTGGGCACTAGGTTAATAGGTTAGTCCCAAAAAATGATATATAATGGCATATAATTGCATATAAAACATCCAAGATTGATACTATAATAGCATGGAACAATCAAAAATTATAGATACGTTGGAGACGTATCAAGCATCCCCAAGCTTAATTCCTGCTCGTCCTCGAGTAGGTAAATGATAAAAATAGAATTTTTGATGTGGAATGCTACCTAACATGTTTCATCATGTAATCTCTCTTACGGTATGAATAATAAGATCCGAGTGATTCAAAGCAATAGTCTATAATCTATTATATATAAAAAGTAAATGATGGGTTAATCAAAAGCAAGAGAATTAGTTTAAAAATTCCACATTAATTAGAAAATATTGGCCCTTAATCTGGTGGGTCCTTTAAAATTGTTACCATGTAACGGTTAGATATGCGTAACATATATATACCATTGTTGAAACGAACTACGAGTCCTTAACGTGCCAAACCTTTATTTTTTTTAATGCTAACGTGCCATACCTGGTCTCTCTCATGAAAACTCAAACTCTTTTTCAAAGGCCTCTAACATGCCAAATCCCTAAAGCCAAGTAATTGGATAATTACATCCCCGTCGTAAAAAACTAGAGAATTGCATGGATAATTACATCTTCCTGTCAAAAAAAAAACTAGAGAATTACATCCACAATCGTTTGGTCCACCACGTCATAAAAAAACCTAGATAATTACATCTACAATCTTTTGGTCCAGCAAGGGTGGCATCATCGAGTTCCCAAGGAACGTGGTGATCCCCTCGCCACCTCGCTGACGTTCACGGCTTCGCTGGAGGACGATGACGCCACACGTGGCAGAACTAGCGGATGCGTTAGGACTGAGAAGCTCCACGACGGACGACTTGCGGAGCTGCCGCCACAGGACGCCCTAGCGCTCAAACACAAAGCCCTAGCTATCTGCCATCAGCCGCTGCATGGTGGCGTTCAAGTGATGAAACTGGCATCATGTGTCTTCATATGATCTCTTGAGCGGCGTCGGCAGACGAGGCCATGACAACGCAGACCTCGCGAAGCTACAGGTACATGGACGACATGGCGAGCATTGTTTGCAAGCTCCAAGATGCAGACCTCGCACTTGAACGGCATAGAAGGCGCACACCTCGGTAGGCTGCAAGATTGGAGCGTGGGTTGCCACTGGTATATAGCTAAAAAGGTGAACTGGTACGTCTGGTAATTTCTCCTTGCATGTTTGAATTTTCCAGTAGCAGTAGCTGGCTTGAACATGTGTACGTAAGAAGGGTGAGGAGGCATTTACTGTCCGCCTTGCAAATAACTGCTGAAAGGATCGTGAAAATTCTATTCAAAGTAGCAAAAATTCTACTATCAACGATTTCACGTAGTACATAGGCTTGTGAATGATGCGAACATCTGAGAAGCATCAGCATCCCAGGTGCATGCATCCACGCATCCATAGGCAATTTATTATGGGCATGCAAGTCTGATCTCTGTACAATGTACAGTTATATAGACATATTTTATTTTTTAGTTTTTACAATCATTGAGTAAAGATATATATGACTCAGCTCACAGCCACCGAGGAGGTAAAAATTCGAATGGTAATTTCCTATGTACTAACAGAAATACATGGAATATATACGCATCTGCACCGTACGTGGAACCGAACAAACAAGTGAACAACATACCTATGCTTTTGTAACTATGAGAAAATTATCTTTTTTTTGTGCTAGATGAATAAATTAATGCATGGATGTGAACATATTTTTAGATAAGTGTGAAACAATATCTAAAGTCAACTAAGAAAGATTTTTTTTTTCTCGACCGACCAACCATAGTCAAATCCTTCTACTTTTTTGCACTATATGAATACATTTGAGATCGGTATGAACAAAATCTTAAATCCAACTGAAAATTAATGGTTTTTGTATCAGCTGAGCTGTAGGGAGACCATTATATTATAATCATTCAATACTAGGATATATTTGTAGAGTATATATTGAATGACTTTCACACAGCCATATTTATTTTCCAACCGACAAACCATCGTATCAAATTTTATTTATATAATATCTAACTTTATTAAGAAAATTATATATAAAGTAAAAAATCGAAATTTATATGCCAACGTGTTGCATTCAGAATTTGGGTTCCATGCTTTAAATCCATCACAGCCACCGAGGAGGTAAAAATTCGAATGGTAATTTCCTATGTACTAATGGAAATACGTGGAATATATACGCGTCTGCACCGTACGTGGAACTGAACAAACAAGTGAACAACATACCTATACGCTTTTGTAACCATGAGATTTTTTTTTGTGCTAGATGAATAAATTAATGCATGGATGTGAACATATTTTTAGATATGTGTGAAACAATATGTAAAGTCAACTAAGAATTTTTGTTTTCTCAGCCGACCAACCATAGTCAGATCCTTCTACTTTTTTGCACTATATGAATACATTTGAGATCGGTATGAACAAAATCTTAAATCAAACTGAAAATTAATGGTTTTTGTATCAGCTGAGCTGTAGGCAGACCATTATATTATAATCATTCAATACTAGGATATATTTGTAGAGTATATATTGAATGACTTTCACACAGACATATTTATTTTCCAATAGACAGACCATCGTATCAAATTTTATTTATATAATATCTTACTTTATTAAGAAAATTATATATAAAGTAAAAATCGAAATTTATATGCCAACGTGTTGCATTCACAATTTGGTTTCCATTCTTTAAATCCATCTAATAACATATTGTCAAGAAGAAGGTACAAATGGTCTGTTATCTCAATACTTTCATTTGCTTGAATACGTTACATCTTCTTGCAGATGATGGATTTTTTTAGTCTGTTTTAAGTATTTGTATGTGAGTGCATGGTTGAAGTAAGAGATGGGACTGCATTATACAACATTCTGGTATGATATATATCTTCCAGCCTAGATATAAATCTGTACTTCTTTGTAGCGTTAGGAATTATGAAGTCTATCTATCCGTTTGCGTCAATTTTGTTTCTAGGTCATCTAGGCATGTTCAAATAATACATGATATGGAATGAAATATGCTTAAACACAGATATGACATAGAAATAAGGTCTGTGATTTATTTGTACAATGACCATGACATATTGGAATTAATTAGGGATTTTAATGGTCATATATCTACAACGACTCGCATGCCATAATATTAATGGAGTAACTCATGGTCAAGAAAATCTTACCCGTACCCTTCTTAAGCCGGTTAGATATCCATTGGTACCTAAACTCACGGTGAAGTTGACATTCTTACGTTTTACCAAGGATGTGTTCATTTCTATTTTAATTCATGAAGAATCCTAACACATTTTTCCATTAGTCAAGTGGACCGGACAATAAAGCTACCGTCAACTTGAATGTTAACATTCATATTGATTTAACAGAACATGAAAACTATTAGCTAGCTTGTGGTCTAAACTTATAGGAATGCCACCATTAATAACCATGATTCTAACAAAGTAGCATAATATTAGTTGTGGTTATACATATGTATTATTTCCTACCCAAAATGTGAACATATATAAAATCATAAATTTATTATTCAATCACTTTGAAGTTCAAATGCATTAAAGACGGCGCCCTCGCATGTGCGAGGGCCACTCTGCTAGTTTGAAATAAAGACATCAATACTCAGGCATACTAATAACAATCATGTCTTTCAAAATAAAAATGCTAAAGAAAGTTATCCCTAAAAAATCATATAATCCTGTCATGCTCCATCTTCTTAACACAAAGTATTTATCATGTACTACCCCGATGACAAGCCGAGCAATTGGTTCATACTTTTTAACGCGCTTCAGCTTTTTCAGCCCCCACGCAATACATGAGCGCAAGCCATGGATATAGCACTATGGGTGGAATAGAATGTGGTGGTAGAGATTAATAAGGGGAAGTCAAAAAAAGAAGAAGATAGCCTCACATCGACGCGGCTAATCAACGGGCTATGGAGATACCCATCAATTGATGTCAATGCGAGGAGTAGGGATTGCCATGCAACGGATGCACTAAGAGCTATAAGTGTATGAAAGCTCAACATGAAAACTAAGTGGGTGTGCATCCAACTTGCTTGCTCATGAAGACCTCGGGCATTTGAGGAAGCCCATCATCAGAATATACAAGCCAAGTTCTATAATGAAAAATTCCCACTAGTATATGAAAGTGACAAAATAGGAGACTCTCTACTAGTACCTCCCACATATTACCATCTTAATATCGCAAAAATATTGCAAGGAATCAAACTTATCATATTCAGTGATCTACATGAAAGTTTTTATTATATCCCTCTTGAATACCTATCATATTAGGACCAAATTCATAACCCGTGCATATTACCATTTCTATTTATTAGACTCTCAAAAAGATATAAGTGAATCATGAGAGTGCAACTATTTCTTTAAAATATAACCACCGCTGTGCTCTAAAAGATATAAGTGAAGCACTAGAGCAACTGCCTAGCTCAAAAGATATAAGTGAAGCACATAGAGTATTCTAACAAATCACGAATAATATGTGTCCCTCTCAAAAAGGTGTGTTCAGCAAATATGATTGTGGCAAACTAAAAAGCAAACAAAAGCAAACAAACTATAGCACAAGATGCTCCAAGTAAAACACATATCATGTGATGAATAAAAATATAGCTCCAAGTGAGTTACCGATAGATTGTAGACGAAAGAGGGGATGCCATCCAGGGCATCCCCAAGCTTAGACGCTTGAGTCTTCCTTGAATATTAACTTGGGGTGCCTTGGGCATCCCCAAGATTAGGATCTTGCCGCTCCTTATTCCTTTATCCATCGTAGTCTCACCCAAAACTTGAAAACTTCAGCACACAAAACTCAACAGAAACCTCGTGAGATCCGTTAGTATAACAAACAAATCTTAAACTTTAGGTACTGTTGTAAATTGATTCATATTTAATATTGGCATAATTCTACTGTACTCCAACTTCTCCATGACTCATACCCCCCGATACGATCCATAGATTCATCAAAATAAGCAAACTATACAACAAAAACAAAATTTGTCTAAAACAGAACAGTCGGTAAAGATCTGAATTAAAGTCATACTTCTGTAACTCCCACAATTCTGAAAAATTAGTAAAACGTGGGCAATTCATATATCAATATTGTGTAAAAAATTCATAAGGTTCTAATGCTCCAGCAAAAAATCAAAATTCCAGCACTTGACGCAAAAGTTTCCGTTTTCGAACAACATCAATTATACTATCTTCCAAATCATCCCAAAGGCATTACTTGGCACAAACACTAATTAAAAGATAAAAACACAATCATAACAGAGGCTATAATTGTGTAAACACACAAAAACAGAAAGTAAAACAAAAAATTATTTTATTCATTGGGTTGCCTCCCAACAAGCGCTATTGTTTTATGCCCCTAGCTAGGCATAATGCATAGTTTCAAGTGTTGTCATCCTTCAAATTAATTCCATAGGTGGCCCTCATAATAGATTCATATGGTGGCTTAATTCTGTTTCTAGGGAAGTGTTCCACCCCTTTCTTTAACGGAAATTGAAATCTTATATTACCTTCTTTCATATCAATAATAGCACCTATGGTTCGTAGGAAAGGCCAACCAAGTATTATAGGACAAGATGGATTGCATTCAATATCAAGAACAATGAAATCCATGGGCACATAATTTCTATTAGCAAGAATAAGCACATCATTTATTCTACCCAATGGCTTTTTAATAGTGGAATCCGCAAGATGTAAATTAAGGGAACAAGCATCCATATCGGTGAGACCTAGCACATCACATAGAGATTTTGGTATAGTAGAGACGCTAGCACCTATATCACACAAGGCATTACAATCATAATCTTTGATTTTATCTTTGATAGTAGGTTCCCATTCATCATGTAATTTTCTAGGAATTGAAACTTCCAACTCAAGTTTTTCTTCATGAGCTTTTATCATAGCTTCTACAATATGTTTAGTAAAAGCTTTATTTTGTTCATAGGCATTAGGTGAATTAATCATGGATTGCAACAAGGAAATACATTCAACTAAAGAGCAATTATCATAATTAAAGTCCTAGTAATCCAAAGTAGTGGGGACATCACTATTTAAAGTTTTGACCTCTCCAAACCCACTTTTGTCATTTTTATCATTAAGATCATCACACTCCAAATAATTGGGACGCCTTCTAGCTAAAGTTGACTCATCTCCAGTCCCTTTTTCATCAAGGTTTATATTACTAAATAAAGATTCAATAGGTGAGACACCAATCATTTAAATATCTTCATCATTACTACGATAGAAACCGGTTGGAATAGCTTTTTCTAGGAATTCTCGCTTAGCTCTCAACCTAGCGGTCCTTTCTTTACTTTAATTAATGGAAACATAGATAGCTTTAATAGAATCATTTATATCATGCTTGGGTGGCAAAATTTTAATTTTGAGATTATCCACATCATGAGCAATTCTGTCCATGTTCCTAGCCATGTCATCAACTTTATTCAATTTTTCTTCTACCATAGCATTGAAAATCTTTTGCGAATTAATAAATTCTTTAATATTACTTTCAAGATCAGAGGGTATCCTTTTATTATTATTATTATTATTATTATTATTATATGAATTACCATAATTATTAGAGGAATTTCCGGGAAACGGTCTAGGATTGAAATTACCCCTATAAGCGTTGTTGTTGAAATTATTTCTAGAGACAAAATTCACATCAATAGCGTCATTATTTTTCTCAATCAAAGTATACAATGGCACATCATTAGGATCAATGTGCGCACTTTTACTAGCAACCAATTTCATAAGAGCATCCATCTTATCACTCAAAGTATTAATTTCTTCAACAGAATTTACCTTCTTACCAGTTGGAGTTCTTTCAGTATGCCATTGAGAGTAATTTGTCATAATATTATCAAGAATTTTTGTAGCTTCTCCCAATGTAATTTCCATAAAAGTACCACCTGCGGTAGAGTCTAGAAAATTTCTAGAAACAAAGTTTAGTCCCGCATAAATTTTTTGTATGATCATCCATAAGCTTAAACCATGAGTAGGGCAATTTCTTAACATTAATTTCATTCTCTCCCAAGATTGTGCAACATGTTCATGCTCAAGTTGCTTAAAATTCATAATTTGATTTCATAAAGAAATAATCTTAGCGGGAGGAAAATACTTGGCAATAAAAGCATCCTTACACTATCCCATGAATCAATAATATTTCTAGGCAAGCATGAAAACCAAGTTTTAGCACGATCTCATAGTGAGAATGGAAATAATTTCAATTTAACAATATCATTATCCACATCTTTCTTCTTTTGCATATCACAATGTTCAACGAAAGTATTTAGATGGGATGCAGCATCTTCATTAGGACTACCAGAAAATTGTTCTTTCATAACAAGATTAAGCAAAGCAGCATTAATGTCACACGACTCCGCACTAGTGGCGGGAGGAGCAATAGGAGTACTAATAAAATCATTATTATTAGTATTGGAAAAGTCACACAATTTTGTGTTTTCTTGAGACATCGCGACAAAGCAAGCAAGCTAGCAAACAAGCAAACAAAAATATTTTTGTCTTTTTGTAAAATTGTTTTAGAAGTGGGGGAGATGAAAACGAGAGGCAAAAGCAAATAAAATGCAAATAAAATAAATGCAAGTGGATGATAGTTTATGCGAAGGTACTTGATAAGTTTTGGTGATGTCTCCCCGGCAACGGCGCCAGAAATTCTTCCTGCTACTTGTAAACTGCGTTGGGATTTCCCCGAAGAGGAGAGGATGATGCAGTATAGTAGAGATAAGTATTTCCCTTAGTTAAGAACCAAGGTTATCAATCCAGTAGGAGAACCACACAGAACCTCGTTAGCAGCACCTACACACACAAAAGCAAACACTTGCACCCAACGCAAATAAGAGGGTTGTCAATCCCCTTAGCAGTTATTTGCAAGGATTAATTCTGATAGTGGTAGATAGAAAAGTAAATTGCAAAATAAAATAAAAGTAAATAAATTGCAGCAAGGTATTTTTGGATTTTAATATATGGTAAAGGTAGATCCGGGGCCATAGTTTTCACTAGAGGCTTTTCTCTCGAACACATAGCATACGGTGGGTAAACAAATTACTGTTGGGCAATTGATAGAAAAGCAAATAATTATGACGGATTCATGGCAATGATCATGTATATAGGCATCACGTCTGAGACAAGTAGACCGACTCCTGCCTGCATCTACTACTATTACTCCACCCATCGACCGCTATCCAGCATGCATTTAGGGTATTAAGTATAAAACAGAGTAACGCCTTAAGCAAGATGACATGATGTAGACAAAGTAAACTCAAGTAATATGATTAAACCCCATCTTTTTATCCTTAATGGCAACAATACAAATACGTGTCATGTCCCTTTCTGTCACTGGGATTGAGCACCGCAAGATTGAACCCATCACAAAGCACCTCTCCCATTGCATGATAAATCAATCTAGTTGGCCAAACCAAACGGATAGATCGGAGAGAAATACAAAGCTATAATAATCATGCATAAAAGAGTTCAGAGAAGACTCAAATATTTCTCATGAATAATCTGATCATAAAATCACAATTCATCGGATCCCAACAAACACACCGCAAAAGAAGATTACATCAGATAGAACTCCAAGAACACCGAGGAGAACATGGTATTGAAGATCAAAGAGAGAGAAGAAGCCATCTAGCTACTAGCTATGGACCCGTAGGTCTGCGGTAAACTACTCACACATCATCGGAAGGGCAGCAAGGTTGATGAAGAAGCGTTCCGTGATCGATTCCCCCTCCGGCAGAGTACCGGAAAAGTCCTCCAGATGGGATCGTGGAAGAACAGACGCTTGCGGCGGCAGAAAGGTTTTCTCTTCTATATTTCTGGTATATTGGGAATATTTTGGAATTTATAGCGCTGGAATTAGGTCAAGAGGTGCCACGAGGGTCCCACAAGCCTGGGGGCGCGCCTACCCCCCCGGGCGCGCCTCCCGAGCTTGTCGCTCCCTCATGGCTCTTCTGGTCTTCTCCCAAAGCTTCGAGGGTCCCTTCTAGTCCAGAAAAAATTAATCCAAAGTTTTTTCTTCGTTTGGACTCCGTTTGATAATGATTTTCTGAAAAGGCAAAAATAGGCAAAAAACAACAACTGGCACTGGGCACTAGGTTAATAGGTTAGTCCCAAAAAATGATATATAATGGCATATAATTTCATATAAAACATCCAAGATTGATACTATAATAGCATGGAACAATAAAAAATTATAGATATGTTGGAGACATATCATAGGGCTCGGGGTAGTCAACAAGATCCTTGCCATAACGGCGTGTTGCTGTTTGGGGATTCATGTGTTCCCCTGTGACCTATCACGCCCTCTAGGGGGCGGTTAGGCTGGTCGGCACGACCTCGTGTCAAAAGCATGTTGTCAGTTGCCTCGTCATCAAATTCTGGCAGCAGACGCCGGCGTGGGTAAGATTTGGATGCACTCTCCCGCCGTTCTTCAAGGTCTTGTTCAGCTACGAGAACCTCCACCCATTTGTCGTTGAGCTCGTTCTGATCAGTGTGCAGCTATTGCTGCTTCTTTTTCATACTTTTGGCGGTTGCCACCAGCCACCGTCTGAACCGTTCTTGCTCATATGGGTCTTCGGGGACTATAAAGTCCTCGACTCTGAGGCTCACATCCTCCTCGAATTCTGGTAGATAGTTGTTGTCGACACCGTCGTAGAGATTGTCGGGGTCTTCATCCTCGGGTATTTCTGCGGGGCTATTCTGCCTTCCTAGGGAGGCTTGAATGTCCTCTCCTTGGTCATCGGCACCGTCAGCCGTGGCGCCGTTATCAGTAGTTCCTGTGTTGTGCCCACTGGGGTCGCCGCCGGTACCCTTCGGCCACCGTCGTCGGCTTCTCGAAGGGTTCTTAGGAGTGTCGACCATATAGATGTCGTAGGTATATGTAGCGGTCCATCTGCCCATATGAGCTGAGGGCATGGCCGCTTCGAGTGTGACGCCGACATCTTCATCCATGTCGGTGGCCTCCTTGGAGGCGTAGTCCAGCACGTCGATTAAGTCATCGACAGTGGCGACTAGGTGGGTGGTGGGTGGGACGTAAATTTCCCTTTCATCGGCTTTAAGTCCGATCTTGTCGTAGACCGAGGTCTGGTCGTTATAGATTGATAACTTCTGAATGCGATCCAGCATCTCATTACGGTGAGACAGATCCTCGGAGCTCATGGCCTGGCTATAGGCCGGGCTGATCTGAAGTGTGATTCGTGAGTCGCTTGACGCAGCCTCGATGTGTTGGTCGGCCAGGGTAGATCCCAGGCTATGAATAGAGGAGATCAGATCCGAACTTGATGCTGGGTCCGTGTTCGGGCTCGGATCGAGGCCCGAGCTTGATGAGATGACCAGATCCATGTTAGAGGTAAAGCTTGATGCGACGGTGGTCAGCTCCACAGTTAAAGCGGGATTCGCCAAGGGATCCGATCCGTAGCCCAGATCGAAGATCGTCTCAAGGTCGAACCTGCGATGGCCGAAGGGTTCCTTATCCGACCTGGCATCCAGCCGGAGAGGACGAGCTCGCTACGTGAATCAGCGGTGTATTCCAAGCTCCCGAACGTGACGACTTGGTCCGGGGCAAAATTATCGATGTGGGCAAGATGGCCCGCTGAGTAGGCATGCAGAACGATGCTGCCGAACGCGAAGAGCTGGCCAGGGACGAAGATGTCACCACAGCCAGAGTTGCAGTTGATCTGCAGATGAGCCATTGATCTTTTTTTGATCACAGAGCGGAACTCTCAATGAAAGCACCAATGTCGGTACTAAAACTAGCAGACCTCGGGGTAGGGGGTCCCGAGCTGTGGATCTCGAATCTATGGGTAACAGGAGACGGAGGAGACAATATTTACCCAGGTTCGGGACCTCTCGAAGAGGTAATACCCTACGTCCTGCTTTGATTGTGTTGATGATGATGTATCGAGTACAAGCTTGATCTACCTCGAGATCGTAAGTTGTGTTCTAACCCTAAGGCTAGGTGGTTGTAATTATGACCGTGGTCTCTACGGACTAAACCCCTCAGCTTATATAGAAGCTGGGGGTATCTAGGGTTACACATGGTCCGCTCCCCATTCAGGGATAGAAATGCCGGCGGCCGATGCTATCTTTGAGTACACGTCAAGTCTTCGGCAAAGTCCATCTTGATCACGCCGGGGTGCAAGGTTTCCGGAGTCCTCCCTTATAGGAACGGTGGGCCGTAGGCTCGGCCCATGGACTGTGGGCCAACTAGGTTGGTACCCCCTAGTTCAGGATACCATCAACTATACCTTCATTCACCATAAAGTGGCACTTTTCCCAATTCAAGATGAGTTTGGTCTATTCACATCTTTGCAAAACTTTGTCAAGATTGCTCAAGCAATCATCAAAAGAAGTTCTGTATACGGAAAAATCATCCATGAATACCTCAACAATTTTCTCACAGAAATCAGAGAATATAGCAGTCATACATCTTTGGAAGGTAGCAGGTGCATTACATAAACCAAAAGGCATACGTCTATAAGCATAAGTTCCAAATGGACAAGTAAAGGTGGTTTTCTCTTGATCTTCTTGTGATACAGGTATTTGAGAAAAAATAGAATAGCCATCTAGAAAGCAAAAATGTGTGTGCTTGGATAATCTTTCTAACATTTGATCAATGAAAGGCAAGGGGTACTGATCTTTTCTAATTGCTTTATTTAATTTCCTAAATTACCATCCTATAACCGGTTACAATTATTTGTGGGATAAGTTTATTTTTATCATTAGGAACAACGGTAATGCCACCTTTCTTAGGAACACAATGAACAGGACTTACCCATCTACTATCAGCTATATGATAAATTATACCTGCCTCTAGAAGCTTTAATATTTCAGTTCTTACCACATCCTTCATTTTAGGATTCAAACGACATTGATTATCAACAACTGGTTTAGCATCGGGCTCCATATTAATCTTGTGTTGACATAAGGTAGGACTAATGCCCTTAAGATCATCGAGGGTGTATCCAATTACAGCACGGTGCTTCCTTAAAGTTTTCAATAACCTTTTACTTTGTGCGCTAAAAGGTTAGCATTGATAATAACATGATATATCTTCTTTTCATCAAGATAAGCATATTTCAGTGTATCAGGGAGTTTCTTTAGTTCGAAGACTGGGCCAGTCTTAGGTGGAAGAAGATCTCCCAAAGTTTCAACAGGCAAATTATGTTTCAGGATAGGTGCTTTCCTAAAGAATATTTCATCTATTTCATTTCTTTCATTCATACGCATATCATTTTCATGTTCTAGCAAATATTGTTCTAATGGATCAGTAGGAGGCACAACAATAGAAGCAAGACCAATGATATCATCCTTATTGGGTAGTCCTTTATCATGTGGCTGTCTACTAAACTTAGAGAAATTGAATCCATGAGATATATCACCGAACATAACCTTAACCTTTCCTTTAACACAATCAATTTCAAGATTAACAGTATTCAAGAAAGGTCTACCAAATATAATGGGACAAAAAGTATCTTGCGGTGATCCAAGTACCAGGAAATCAATAGGATATTTGATCTTACCGCACAAGACTTCAACATCTCTAACAATCCCAAGCGGTGAAATAGTATCTCTGTTTGTAAGCTTAATAGTAACATCAATATCTTCTATCTGAGCAGGTGCAATATCATGCATAACTTCTTGATATAAGGAAAATGGAATAGCACTTATACTAGCACCCATATCACATAAACCATAATAGCAATGATCTCCAATCTTAACAGAAACAACAGGCATACCAACAACTGGCTTATTCTTATCCAATTTATCTTGGTTAGTGTTAACCTGTTTGGCAATTCTAGTAGCTTGCTCACAGAAATAGATGACATGACCATCAATATTATCAACTAAGAGATCTTTAACCATTGCAATATTGGGTTCTACTTTGATTTGTTCAGAGGATTTAGGTGGTTTAACATTGCTTTTATGAATCACAGTTGTAGCCTTAGCATGCTCCTTAATTCTAACAGGGAAAGTTGGTTTCTCAATATAAGTAGTGGGTACAACTGGATTAGAAGAATAAACAATTGTTTCAATTTTAGCAGTAACTGGTTCTTCACAAATTTCTTCAATAGGCGGATGAAATTTAAACCATTTCTCCTTAGGGATATCAACATGAGCAGCAAATGATTCACAGAAAGTAGCCACTATCTCAGAGTCAAGTCCATATTTTGCGCTAAGCTTATGAAAAACATATGTTTCTATTAAAGACTTAACACAATCAAATTCAAGATTTATACCTGACTCATTACCTTTGTTGATTTCCCAATCTTCAGAGTTGCGTTTAATTCTTTCAAGGAGATCCCATTTGAATTCCATAGTTCTATTCATGAAGGAACCAGCAGAAGAAGTATCGAGCATTGATCGATCATTATGAGAAAGCCGAGCATAAAAGTTTAGTATAATCATCTCTCTTGTAAGCTCATGATTGGGGCATGTATGAATCATGTATTTAAGCCTCCCCCAAGCTTGAGCGATACTTTCTCCTTCATGAGGCCAAAAATTATATATATAATTCCGATCACGATGAACCAAGTGCTTAGGATAGAATTTTTGATGGAATTCCAGCTTCAATCGGTTCCAATCCCATGTTCCAATGTCATCCAATAGCCTGTACCAAAATAATGCCCTTCCCCTCAAAGATAAAGGGAATACTTTCTTCTTAACTCCATCCTCTGATAATCCTGCAAGCTTAAATAATCCACAAATTTCATCTATATAGATTAAGTGCATATCAGGATGTATTGTTTCCTCTCCTATATATGGATTAGCAATTAGTTTCTCAAAATTACCCGAAGGGATCTCATAATAATTTTTTTAGTAGGTTCAGGAGCGGCTCTTACCACTTCCAGTCGAGGTGAAGATACCCCGAACAAGCCCCTCAAAGGATTTTTCTCCATAGTAACAAGTGAGAATAAATTTCAGCACGTAATAAAATTGTTTCCTTACCAAATTCCACTTACCAAAGGCGCTTCACTTCCTGGCAATGGAACCAGAAAAGAGTATTGATGACCCACAAGTATAGGGTATCAATCATAGTCCTTTCGATAAGTAAGAGTGTCGAACCCAACGAGGAGCAGAAGGAAATGATAAGCGGTTTTCAGCAAGGTATTCACTGCAAGTGCTGTAAATAGTAGCAACAGATAGTTTGATAGCAAGATAATTCGTAATAAGTAACTAGTATCAATAGTAAAAAAGGTGCAGAAAGGTGGCCCAATCTTTTTTGTAGTAAAGGACAAGCCAAAAGTACTTCTTATAGTGAGCAAAAGCATTCTCGAGGACAGATGGGAATTCTCGTCTAGTCACGTTCATCATGTTTAGTTGATTCGCGTACACTACTTTGATAATTTGATATGTGGGTGGACCGGTGCTAGGGTGTTTTTCTTACTTGAACAAGCAACACACTTATGATTACCCCCTCTCGCAAGCATCCACAACTACGAAAGAAGAATTAATATAAATCTAACCATAGCATGAAACATATGGATCCAAATCAGCCCCTTACGGAATAGCTCATAAAGTAGGGTTTAAGCTTCTGTCACTCTCGCAACCCATCGTCTACTTACTACTCCCCAATGCCTTCCCCTAGGCCCAAACATGGTGAACTATCATGTAGTCGACATTCACACGACACCACTAGAGGAAGAAGCTTAAACCCTAGTTTATGCATTGTTCCGTAAGGGGCTGATTTGGATCCACATGTTTCATGCTATGGTTAGATTTATCTTAATTCTTCTTTCATAGTTGCGGATGCTTGTGAGAGGGGGTAATCATAAGAGGGTTGCTGGTTCAAGTAAGAATAGCACCCTAGCACTGGTCCACCCACATATGAAATTATCAAAGTAGTGAACGCGAATCAACTAAACCTGATGAATGTGAGTAGACGAGAATTCCCATGTGTCCTCGAGAGCGCTTTGCTTACTATAAGAGAACTTTCCGGCTTGTCCTTTGCTACAAAAAGGATTGGGCCACCTTGCTGCACCTTTGTTACTATTGTTACTTGTTACTTGCTACGAATCACCTTGCTACAAAACTATTTGTTACTACTGTTTACAACACTTGCAGAGAATACCTTGCTGAAAACCGCTTGTCATTTCCTTTTGCTACTTGTTGGGTTCGGCACTCTTATCGAAAGTACTACAATTGATCCCTTATACTTGTGGGCCATCAAGACTCTTTTCTGGCGCCATTGCTGGGGAGTGAGGCGCCTTTCGTAAGCGGAATTTGGTAAGGAAACATTTTTATTATGTGCTGAAATTTACTGTCACTTGTCACTATGGAAAATAATCCTTTGAGGTGCTTGTTCGGGGTATCTTCACCTCGACTCGAAGTGGTAAGAGCCACTCCTCAACCTTCTGAAGCTACTGAAAATATTTACTATGAAATTCCCTCAGGTATGTTGGAAAAACTACTGGCTAATCCTTATGCAGGAGATGGAACAATGCATCCTGATATGCACCTAATCTATATAGATGAAACTTGTGGATTGTTTAAGCTTGCAGGCTTATCCGAGGATGGAGTTAAGAAGAAAGTATTCCCTTTATCTTTGGGGGGAAGTTATTGATATGGTATAGGCTATTGGATGATATTGGAACATGGGACTGGAACCGATTGAAGCTGGAATTCCATAAAAAATTCTACCCTATGCACTTGGTTCATCGTGTTATATATATAACTTTTGGCCTCGTGAAGGAGAAAGTATCGCTCAAGCTTGGGGGAGGCTTAAATATATGATGCACACATGCCCCAATCATGATCTTACCAGAGAGATGATTATACAAAACTTTTATACTCGACTTTCTCATAATGATCGTCCAATGCTTGATACTTCTTCTACCGGTTCTTTCATGAATAGAACTATTGAATTCAAATGGGATCTTCTTGAAAGAATTAAATGCAGCTCTGAAGATTGGGAAATCGACAAAGGTGATGAGTCAGTTATAAATCTTGAGTTTGATTGTGTTAAGTCTTTTATAGAAACAAATGTATTTCATAAGCTTAGCACAAAATATGGACTTGACTCTGAGTAGATACTTCCTGTGAATTAGTTGCTGCTCATGTTAATCTCCCTAAGGAGAAGTGGTTTAAATTTCATCCACCTATTGAAGAAATTTGTGATGAACCTGTTATAGCTAAAGCTGAAACAATTGCATATAATGTTAATCCAGTTGTACCCATTGCTTATATTGAGAAACCCCCTTTCCCTGTTAGGATAAAGGAGCATGCTAAAGCTACAACTGTAATCCATAATAGTAATGTTAAAACTCTTAAGCCTGCTGAACAAATTAAAGTGGAACCTAGTATTGCAATGGCTAAAAATCTCTTGGTTGTTGTTTTATATCATTTTTGAGAACTAACCTATTAACCCAGTGCCAGTTGCTGGTTTTTGCTTGTTTTTGGTTTTCCAAAAAATCAGTACCAACCGAAGTCCAAACGCTACGAAACTTTTTGATGATTTTTTTCTGGACATGAGAGACCCTAGAAGCTTCGGGAGGAGACCAGACGACAAACAAGGAGACGGCAAGGCAACAGGGCGCGCCCAGGGGGGTAGGCGCGCCATGTTACCTTGTGGGCCCCATGTGGCTTCGTCTGACCTAGTTCCACTTCTATAAATTCTCAAATATTGGGAAACCAACAGAGAGCCACCCGAAATAACTTTTCCACCACCGCAAGCTTCTGTTCTTCCTTGATCCCATCTGGAGGCCTTTTTCGGTACTCAGCCGGAGGGGGAATCGATCACGGAGGGCTTCTACATCATCCTTGCTGCCTTCCGATGATGCGTGAGTAGTTCACCACAGACCTACGGGTCCATAGCTAGTAGCTAGATGGCTTGTTCTCTCTCTTTGATCTTCAAAACAATGTTCTCCTCGGTGTTCTTGGAGTTCTATTCGATGTAATCTTCTTTGGCGGTGTGTTTGTTGGGATCCGATGAATTGTTGGTTTATGATCTGAATATTCATGAGAAGTAATTGAGTCTTTTATGAACTTTATTATGCATGATTGTTATAGCTTTGTATTTCTCTCCGATCTATCCGTTTGGTTTGGCCAACTAGATTGATTTATCTTCAGTGGGAGAGGTGCTTTGTGATGGGTTCAATCTTGCGGTGCTCTATATCCTAGTGATAGAAAGGGACAAGACACGTATTTGTATTGTTTCCATTAAGGGTAAAATGATGGATTTTATTCGTATTAGTTGAGTTTACTTTGTGTACATCATGTCATCTTCCTTAAGGCGTTACTCTGTTTTTATTAACTTAATACCCTCGATGCATGCTGGATAGCGGTCGATGGGTGGAGTAATAGTAGTAGATGCAGGAAGGAGTCGGTCTACTTGTCTTGGACGTGATGCCTATATACATGATCATTGCCTTGAATATCGTCATAACTATGTGCTTTTCTATCAATTGCCCAACAGTAATTTGTTCACCCACAGTATGCTATGTGTTCGGGAGAGAAGCCTCTAGTGAAAACTATGGCCCCCGGGTCTACTTAAATCATATATAAAAATCCAAAATATATTTGCTGCAATTTTAGTTCTTTTATTTTGTTTTGCAATTTATCTATCTACCACTACAAGATTTAATCCTTGCAAGTAACGAGTTTAAGGGGAGTGACGACCCTCTTGCCCGCGTTGGATGCAAGTATTTGCTTTTGTGTGTGCAGGTGTTGTTCACGAGGCTTTGCGTGATTCTCCTACTGGTTCGATAACCTTGGTTCTCACTGAGGGAAATACTTATCTCTACTGTACTGCATCTCCTATCCTCTTCGGGGAAAATCCCAACGTAGCTCACAAGTAGCAGGAAGAATTTCTGGCGCCGTTGCTGGCGAGACATCATCAAAACCTATCAAGTACCTTCACACAAACTATCATCTACTTGCTCTACTTTTTATTTGCCTTTTTAATTTCTTTTGCCTCTCGTTTTCATCTCCCCCACTTCTCATAAAAAAATACAAAAACACAAAAATATTTATTGTTTGCCCGTTTGCTTGCTTGAAGTTGCTATCATGTCTGAGTTTGAAAAGGTTAGTGATGCTCCCGCCACTAGTACGGAACCTTTTGATCATCAAACTATACTTATGGAAAATGAAAATATTAAAAGAAATTTTGATGAAGTTGCTAAAGAAAAGTTAGATAACCTTGCCGATGATGATCCTGATAAAGAAGAACCCACTATTATGCATACTAAAAACCTCTGTATAGGTAGTGGTAATGTTATTGGAAAAGGTATTATTTAGGATTTCTTTATTTGTGCTGGCACGTTACCTATGTTAGGAGGATCAATTCTTAATAAAACTTCTAGTCTTGCGGATGCCATATCTTTGTTTATAGTTGAATTTGAAAGACAATTTGTGCACATGCATCCTGCTATACAAAGGATATGCTACTTGTAGACTGCGTTGGTATTTCCCCGAAGAGGAGAGGATGATGCAGTATAGTAGAGATAAGTATTTCCCTCAATTAAGAACCAAGGTTATCAATCCAGTAGGAGAACCACACAAAATCCCTTTAGCAGCACCGACATACACAAAAGCAAACACTTGCGCCCAACGCAAATAAGAGGGTTGTCACTCCTCTTAGCGGTTATTTGCAAGGATTAATTCTGATAGTGATAGATAGATAAAGTAAAATACTAAATAAAATAAAAGTAAATAAATTGCAGCAAGGTATTTTTGGATTTTAATATATGATAAAGATAGACCCGGGGGCCATAGTTTTCACTAGAGGCTTCTCTCTCGAGCGCAGAACATACGGTGGGTAAACAAATTACTGTTGGGCAATTGATAGAAAAGCAAATAATTATGATGGATTCTTGGCAATGATCATGTATATAGGCATCACGTCCGAGACAAGTAGACCGACTCCTGCCTGCATCTACTACTATTACTCCACTACTAGGAAAACGGCTATAGCTAATATGGACATTAATGGCGCACCATGTATGTGGTGCGCCATTAATGCCCATATTACTAACGGCGCACCTGGTGTGTGGTGCGCCATTACTAGTTTTGTCCTGGCCCCACACCCCTCCCCAGACTTAGCAGTGGCGCACCAGGGGAAAGTGCGCCATTACTAGTTTTAACTAGTAATGGCGCACCACACCCACGGTGCGCTATTACTAAGTTTGTCCTGGCCCCACACCCATCCCCAGACTTAGCAGTGGCGCACCAGGGGGAAGTGCGCCATTACTAGTTTTAACTAGTAATGGCGCACCACACCCACGGTGCGCCATTACTAACAATTTTTTTCAATTTTTTTTTCAAAACTAGTAATGGCGCACCACACACCAGGTGCGCCATTAGTAACCCTGGTTACCAATGGCGCATTCTTAGGAGGTGCGCCATTGGTAACCTGAGAGCAGCTAGATATTTTTGACAGCCACCTACCACACTCACTTTCCCCACTTCATTCTCTCCACCTCTACCAAGCTTGGTCTCGGCTGCCTCCTCCTCCTCACCTCATTTGCACCATAGATTCACCCAAATTAAGTGGTTAAATTTCCTTTTTTTGATAGGTAAGTAAGGGGAAAGCTTTCTTTATGTTCTAGATCTACTTTTTTCTCCCTCCAACGTACACACTTTTTATGGCCTAGATCTACACTTTTCTCATTGAGCTAGATCTACGTATGTTTGTGGTGTTGCATATGTTTGTGTTTGTAGGTACCGGTATTTGAAATGCGATAGTTGCCAATATTTTGCCGGAATGTTGATTCATTTCCGTTTCGGCGAGAATTTGGCACTATGCATTCTTGTTGGTCCTATTTTTAGGCAAAGTCATGCCAAAAAATATTTTGGTTCTAAAATATCGTTTTGCTCTACCTCGCAGGCGACCATGGTCCGCACGATGACCGAAGGCATCGTGAATAGGTTTTTGAGCTCCGCGAAGGCCGAGATGCTTCAAAAGAACGAGACGGAGATAAGATGTCCATGTCGAAGATGCAAGCTGAAGAGCCTTATGGACCCGGATTCCAGACTGGTTTGGGACCACCTGCTCGTGCGTGGTTTCATGGATGGCTATCGGTGGCAAGGTGATGAAGATGATTATGAAGTCGTCCATGGGGGCCGGGCAAGAAATAAGGAAGGGCAGCAAGACAATAGCGGCGAGGGCGGGCGAGAAGACGAAGAATCTCCAGGACATGATCATGAAGTAGATGCAGGACACAGTCATCATGTAGAAGATGCCGGACATGATGATGAGGAAGATCAAGACGAAGGGCATGATCATTAAGATGAAGATGCCGGAGCAGACGACGATGGACCATCGATGGGCTGGGTGCAGGACCCTCATATTCAAGAGCTGCTTCTCAAGCAGACGGGTAACGCAAGAGCTGCCGCCCGAGAGAAAGCCAAGCTGGATCAACTGGAGATAGACGCGGTTACTCCATTGTATGAAGGATGCAGGCCCGAGGATACCCGCCTGAAAGTAACGCTCATGGCTCTGGAGATGAAGGTAAAACACAAAATGACCGACGCATGCTTCGACGAGAACATGTCATTCTGGCATGAACGTCTTCCCAAGGGGAACAAGTGCCCGACCAGTTTCGAGGAGGCGAAGAAAATCGTGTGTCCTCTGGATTTACCGCACGTGAAATACCATGTGTGCATGAATGATTGCATCATTTATCAGGACGAGCACGTGGAGTCTACCATATGTCCGGTGTGCGGCATCACTCGATACAAGAAGAGGAAGAAAGCTCCTCGAAAAGTGGTGTCGTACTTTCCGATCACTCCTCGTCTGCAGCGGTATTTCGCGGACCCTAAGCTAGCAGAGCTCCTGCGTTGGCACGCGGATAGGAAGGAGAAGAAGCGAGAAGATGACAGAAATGATCCGGAGATAAATAAAAAAGACAAGATGCTGAGTCACCCTAAGGATGCGAGCCAGTGGCAAGCGTTGAACTTCGAACACCCAGAATTTGGGGACGATCCAAGGAACATCATGCTGGGCGCGAGCACCGATGGAGTCAATCCGTTTGGCAGCCAGAGAAGCACACATAGCACCTGGCCTATGTTTGTGTGGATGTACAACCTTCCCCCTTGGATGTGCATGAAGAGGAAGTACATTCACATTGGTATGCTAATTGAAGGGCCGAAACAACCAGGGAATGACATCAATCTGTATCTGGGGCTGCTGAAAGAGGAGCTAGACACGCTGTGGAAAACGCCAGCCAATACGTGGGACGCCGCAGCGAAAGAATATTTCCCTATGAGAGCCGCACTGCTCACGATGGTGCACGACTATCTCGGTTACGGATATGTCGCGGGGCAGGTGGTCCACGGATTTTGTGCATGCGTCAGGTGCATGGATGACACAACGTATCGCCAGCTAGATAGAGATCCCGGGTCTTCGAAAACCGTGTTCATGGGACATCGAAGGTGGCTTCACGATGATGACGCATGGAGAAAACGCAAGGATCTGTTCGATGGTGAAACCGAACCCCGAAGACCCCCACGTACGAGGAGCGGCGAGGAAATAGACGAGCTGTTGAAAAATTGGAAAGAGTGCCCACCGCCGGGAAAGAAGCGAAAGGCGCCAGAGCCGCTGCTGAAGGTATGGAAAACGAGGTCTGTTTTCTGGGACTTGCCGTACTGGAAGATCCTCCGTGTGCCTCACAGCCTTGATGTCATTCATATCACGAAGAACGTGTGCGAGAGTCTGCTTGGTACCCTGCTCAACATGCCAGAGAGGACCAAAGATGGGCCGAAAGCAAGGGAAGACTTGCAATCAATGGGCATCAGGGAGGAGCTTCACGCAAAACGCCCTAATGATGATGATGATGATGATGAGGCGAAGGACACGGAAAGTCGTCGCAAAGGCAAAAAGGCCAAGAAGATCGAATATGACTGCCCTCCCGCGTGCTTCACTCTAAGTCAGAAGGAGATCGAGCAGTTTTTCACCTGCCTCCTAGGAGTAAAACTTCCTTACGGTTACGCGGGGAAGATAAGCAGATACCTAGACTCAGCGAAGCAGAAGTTCAGCGGGATGAAGTCTCACGACTGTCACGTGCTGATGACGCAGATACTTCCAGTTGCAATCCGTGGGATCATGGACGCGCACGTCCGTGAAATGCTATTTGGCCTATGCAACTTTTTCGACGTCATCTCTCGGAAGTCGGTTGGCATGAGGCAACTCAGAAGGCTACAGGAAGAGATCGTGGTGATACTATGCGAGCTTGAGATGTACTTCCCGCCCGCATTCTTCGACGTTATGGTGCATCTGCTGGTCCATATCGTGGAGGATATCATCCAACTCGGGCCGACGTTCCTGCACAGCATGATGCCGTTCGAAAGGATGAATGGTGTCATCAAAGGATACGTTCGCAACAGGGCACGTCCAGATGGAAGCATAGCCAAGGGCTTTCTGACCGAAGAGTGCATCTCCTTCTGCACGAATTATCTAGGCATCGAGAACCCCGTTGGTCTGCCCGTCAACAGGCACCTCGGCAGGCTCGCTGGATGGGGTCACCGCGAGGGTCGCCGCGAAATGCATGTCGACTTCAAGGGTCGACTCGCCGACTTTGAAAGAGCAAACCTAGTCGCGCTACAACACATAGACGTGGTCGATCCTTGGGTGGTAGAGCACAAAACCTTTATTGAGAAGACGTACAATGACCGAGGCCAACAGAGGACGGACAGAGATATAATCAAAGAGCACAACTCATGTTTCACGCGTTGGTTCAAGGACAAGCTTCTGTCGTACCCTTTACATGAGGATTCTTCTGCGGAAGAAAAACTCATATTCGCCTTGTCACAGGGCGCCGAGCACAACCTGATGACCTATGAGGCGTACGATATCAACGGCTACACATTCTACACCGAGGAAAAGGACATGAAGAGCGATTATCAGAACTCCGGGGTAACGATGGAATCCTACACCGGTAACGACAAGGATAGATACTACGGAAGGATCGAGGAGATCTGGGAGCTGAGCTACGCTGGAGAGAAGGTCCCGATGTTCCGTGTCAGATGGGCCAAGAGCGTCCTAAAAGAAGACCGGTATTTCACCACCATGGTTATACCCGAAGCCAAATCCAAGACCGCGGGCGCAAACGTCACCGCGAAAAATGAGCCATGGGTACTGGCTTGCCAAGTGGACCAATGCTTCTTCATTACCGACCCGTCAAAGCCCAGTCGTGTTGTCGTGAGGAGAGGCAAAAGGAACATCATCGGAATGGATGGAAAATTCAAGTGTAGTTCAAATCTCATTTGAATTTAATTCAAATGCCTGTCATTTTACTTCTGTCAAATTGGTTCAAACCAATTTTATAAAATCAGAAATAAATCAATAATATCAAATCTTATTTTTATAAGATTTTATCACTCCATTTGCATTTTCCTTTTCTTTTATCTCAAATCTTAAATTATTACATGCAAGTAAAAATTCAAAAAAATAAAAAAATGTTAGTAATGGCGCACCAGGAGAAGGTGTGCCATTGCTATCACGATGTTTATGGCGCACCCCTAAGAGGTGCGCCATTGCTCTCCGGCAACCCCGCGCCCCTGTGCCCGTCTCCGGCGACCCCGCGCCCGCCGCCGCCCGCTCAGCCCCCACAGGTACTCTCCTCCCTCCTCCTCACTCCTCCCTGCTCCTCCATTCCCCCCGTCCTCCTCTGTTCTCGATGCACAGGGCCGTCCTGAGCAGCGACGCAACACCGTACCACTCCTCTCCCTCCCTCCCCGCCTCTGTTCGCGCATGGCTCCGCCTACCTGACGCCTTCTATCTTGTCGCAGGGGAAGGTGGTGCCGGCGTGTACGGCGTCTGCGCCTTCTTTGTGCTCCTCCTCACGCGCCGCTCCTCCTCTCCGGCGACCCCGCGCCCCCGCGCCCGTCTCCCCCGTCTCCCCTGACCCCGACCCCGTCGCCTCAACAACAAGAGCAGCACAAGAATCGGACGAAGGTATGTATCCCCATCCGCTCACCATCCCCATCTCCATCTCTGACTAGAGTACATCTAATGGTGGATGGTCGCCGCTTGTATGCCAATCCCGGAACGAGTTCAGGGACCTGGTGCTCAGGAGCAGCGAGCTCGCCATGCTCGCCGCCATCTTCCACTTCAGGTACGCCCACTGCCCCTCCGGCTTCTTCAGTCCCATCCACCCGTCCATGACTTCTCTCTTCATTTGGGACTTCAATTTCAAAACAACATGCTAATGCTAGTACTGTGCGGCGTAACAACCTCATCCATTAGTAATTTAGTTTCCTAACTCCGCTATTTTACTGGGAAAATTCAGAATCTGAGCTCTCTCTGAAGAAGGGGATGCAGTTAACAGTTAACTGAATTTCTTGTTCTGGTGGGCTGACAATTGTGTTGTTCATTTCTCTTGGTATCTTGGCTGCTCCAGTGGCACGAAGCCGAGCTACCTTGGCGTGCAGAAGAGCCCTCCCTCCCTTGCCTTGTGAGGGGAAGGTTTGATGTGAACTGTGATGCTTTCCATGATTGTGGATGTGAATTTAGTATTTATGATAATTTCCTTGTATGACCATGAGATGTAGTATAATTTCGCTGTTCTCGGATCAATCCGAGCATTCTAGTGTTGAATAGAAAAGATGTGGATCAAAATTTTGTACTAGCCAGCATGTAGGAAACATCTAGAGCCAGCATGTAGGAAACATCTAGAGCCAGCATGCATTTTTGCAGCAGGAAAAGAAAGAAAATGTAGGTGCGCATCAGTATTAGATCTGCAATTCATTGAACATTCTGCTTGCATGATATATGCTACTGCGGTGGCTGCTTTGTAATTACTAGTGCAGTGCTTGGTTGTCCACCTATTTATGTGGTGCTGTTTAACCTGATCCTCCAACATTCATCTTACTCACGCGCAGCTTACTGAACAAGTGCAAGCGCTGCAGAGGGACAAGGAGATACTCAAGACCAACCTAAACAAAGCAGAGGAGGAGGTACGATATATACTAAACCTCTCTTGTCCTTGCAACAGCCATGTTCTCCACCTCGCCTTCTCAGTGAATGTCAATAGATTTGTGCGAAACTAACGTGGTTCTGACAAAGCAGAGGAGGCGGCATTGGTGTCTCCGGCGACGGCGCCAGTATTGGAGCTTAATGCACCCGGGTGTGGGAAGAATACGCCGGCCGGCACCGCGGCAGCAAGCGGCCCGTCCGTCACTTGCACGCCCGCCGTTGGCAGTGCCTCGACATTAGCCGAGCTCGACGCCATCACGGTAACTAAGCCTCGGCCGATGACTTTGACCTTTGACTGGGCATCCCTGACGCCCTATATGTTTTCGCAGGGCGCCGCCAACATTCCATGCACTCTCCTGCACTTCGTGGACGGCGAGTTGATCAATGTCGCCAAGGCCAAAATCGTTGAACCGGGCAACCGCGTGTTCCACGGTAATCCGATGCCACCCATCTTGTATAGGGTTCAACTGGTTCGGGTGCTGCGGGGCTGCGACGACTTGTTACCTCCGTATCGACCCCCTGGGGCCGACGAAGATGATGTGATGACCCTTAGCGCCTGCTTAAACTGGTCCATGCTTTGGCCGAAGAGCCAGATTCGTTTGGGGGCGGGGGACACCACCCCACAGACAACACCGCCAGTCATGCCGGCGCCAAGCCATGGCAAGACCGCCGCAACGCTACCGCCGTCAGCTGATCCGGACATGCATATGGCACAGGATCCGGACGACGACGACGGTACATTTTCCAACGTCGATAAGTACAGCAACGAACATGGGTACGGTGACGAATTCTTGGGGCCTCCTTCTCAAGAACCCAACCCTGCAAAAGACGATCGCGATCTAGCTGGTACCACGGAGAAACCCAATTGCAACAGGCGTCGTCTGTTCAGTTCTCAGGAGACGCCTCCAGCTGCCGCCTTCACCGAGACTCAAGTAGCCGAGGTGCGAAATATTATCAGCCCCAACACACTCAAGAAGGTGGTCTCTGAGCAGAACTCGATCCCATTACAGCAGAAGAAGCAGAAGGGACGGAAAAGAAAAAATAACAAGGGTGCGAGCCAGCCGGCACCGAGTACGATCCGTGCTCAGGACGGGCCACCAATACCTAAGGATATCTCGAGGAGGGTGCATGTGGCGGGTAGGCCGATGCTAGTGACTAATCTGCTCAATGCTGCAACCGGTGCTATGCGGAGTCTGCATGACGGTGTTCTTTCTATGGAGAAGCGGCGTCCCTCCGAGAATGATGTGGCATAGCTGGTTTTCGTGGCCAAGGTGCCAGAGGGCAAGGGCTTTGTCGATAGCACCATCGGGCGTATGATCGTCCTGCGGTTTGATGACATCTTCGCTATGTTTAACCTTTATCCGCTGCACTACACCTTCATTCGGCTATTTTCGCTCAGTATGGAGATGCGGATCATTAGAGACAAGACCCCGGACATCGTGATAGTCGACCCCTTCTACATGCGTGCCAAGATCTTGGGCAGCGCTGGGGACCGGCAAGTCGCGAGTTCATACCTCGAAGGCGTCATTCTGGCGAACCCAGATAAGGATAACTTCCTCGTGCCTTACTTTTCTGAGTAAGTCATCCCCTCACCGCCCCGTAACATATGATTTCTTAGATTTCGATCGTTCTTTTTTTTCTAACATTCCGTGTTTTGTGCAGTGACACACATTGCACACTCATCCTCTTAAGCCCGAAATATTCCATGGCCACGTATTTCGACTCGGACCGTCAGTCGAAGAAAGACTACACAAATATCAAGAAAGTTCTTGATGATGCTCTCCCCGGCTACGCCAAATCTGGAGGCACCTTCAGGAGGCCAATTTGTAGGTACGGCAAGCACGTGTTCACCCACGTAACGACGTTCCCCTGCGTCAAGCAGCCGCCTGGTAGTCAGAAGGATGCCTACTACGCCCTCCATCACATGCGGGCGATCGTACGGAACCATCATCACCTTATGCTACCAAATAATCTCAAAGAATGGGCCGCACACTTGTCGGCAATCCAGGACGAGGACATCAGACAAGAATTCTTTCGCATCCAGTCGGAGTTTGCGGAAATCATCTATCAAGATGTTCTTCGTACCTCGGGGCAGTTCTACCTCAACTATCAACCGTCCAACAGTGAAATAGAAACAACGCTACAAATGCGGGCTGACAACGACCGCACATTCATGACCATCACGAAAGACGGCGGTTTCATCCACGCTCCGGTCCCTGAGTCGAGTCGAAAGTATTGATGCTATGTAGTTCTGAAATATCGATTAGCTCATGTTGTAATTAAACATTAATGAACTTGTATGTCTCTTTAGTTTGGACAGTCGTTCAACTTATATGTAATCGATGCTATTTATTAGTAGGACCATGAATCGTGCTATTAATGTGTTGCTTTTCTCTTCCGATCCTTTTGTTGCATACTTATATATTGCTTATATATTATCTGTGAATTGCTACTAACGTTTTGTTTGTCTAGTGCATAGAGATGCCGTCGTATGTCGTGTACAAGGGTGAGGTTCCCGGAGTCTACGACGACTAGGAGGAGTGTCGGAGATAGGTTCACCGTTTCAACGGTAACAGTTACAAAGGGTACACCACTAGGGCGGAGGCGGAAGCTAGATACGCGCGCTATCTAGCGGGAGAGAGGAGGGAGCGGAGGAGGAACCGGATGAAGACCAGTTTCATCGCGATGATGCTCATCGTGACCGCAGCTCTCTTCTATGTGATGGTAGTTTAGATGATCGATATCGACTTTGTAATGTGACGACAAACTCGCTACTCGCGGTCTCGAGACCTAAACTTCGCTAATGTTTGAAGTTTGTTCACTATTTCGAATTCGGAGACTAATATGATGAATTGTATATATTATGTGATGTTTATACTTGACTAATTGTGGTGCTGTATTGTACTATATATTCTGTGCATATTTTTCTGTGTTGTATATTGTATTTTGTAACCTGTGAAAATACCAGAAAATCAAAAAAATATATTTCCTAATATTCATAGTAGTGGCGCACCATATTGAACATTATTGGCGCACCAAGCCTAAATACCAGTGGCGCATTATGGGGCATAGTAATGGCGCACTTGGGGGCATAGGTGAAGGTATATATGGCCCCCTAGTAGGCATAGTAATGGCGCACCGTAGACATAGTAATGGCGCACTATGTGGTGCGCCACTATTATCTCGGATACTAATGGCGCACCAGTGGTGCGCCATTAGTATTTGTTACTAGTGGCGTGATAATAGCGGCGCACCTATAGTGCGCCATTAATAGCCAAAATAGGTGCGCCACTAACAGCCTTTTTTCTAGTAGTGCTCCACCCATCGACCGCTATCCAGCATGCATCTAGGGTATTAAGTATGAAACAGAGTAACGCCTTAAGCAAGATGACATGATGTAGACAAAGTAAACTCAAGCAATATGATTAAACCCCATCTTTTTATCCTTAATGGCAACAATACAAATACGTGTCATGTCCCTATATATCTATCACTGGGATTGAGCACTGCAAGATTGAACCCATCACAAAGCACCTCTCCCATTGCAAGATAAACCAATCTAATTGGCCAAACCAAATCGATAGATCGGAGAGAAATACAAAGCTATAACAATCATGCATAAAAGAGTTCAGAGAAGTCTCAAATATTTCTCATGAATAATCTGATCATAAACTCACAATTCATCGGATCCCAACAAACACACCGCAAAAGAAGATTACATCAGATAGAAATCCAAGAACATCGAGGAGAATATGGTATTGAAGATCAAAGAGAGAGAAGAAGCCATCTAGCTACTAGCTATGGACCCGTAGGTCTGTGGTAAACTACTCACACATCATCGGAAGGGCAGCAAGGTTGATGAAGAAGCCCACCGTGATTGATTCCCCCTCCGGCAGAGTACCGGAAAAGGCCTCCAGATGGGATCGCGGAAGAACAGAGGCTTGTGGCAGCAGTAGGGTTTTCTTGTCTGGCTCTCTGATGGTTTCCGAATATTTGAGAATTTATAGAAGTGGAATTAGGTCAAAAGGAGCCACGAGGGGCCCACAAGGCATCAGGGCGCGCCCCCCTGGGGCCGCGCCCTGTTGCCTTGTGGCCTCCTCGTGAGGCTTCTGGCTTCCTCCCGAAGCTTCCAAGGTCTCTTTTGTCCAGCAAAAAATCGTCAAAAAGTTTCGTGCATTTGGACTTCGTTTGGTACTGATTTCCTGAAAACCCAAAAACAAGCAGAAAACAGCAACTGGCACTGGGCACTAGGTTAATAGGTTAGTCCCAAAAAATGATATATAATTGCATATAAAAATATCCAAGACTGATACTATAATAGCATGGAACAATCAAAAATTATTGATACGTTGGAGACGTATCAAGCATCCCCAAGCTTAATTCCTGCTCGTCCTCGAGTAGGTAAATGATAAAAACAGAATTTTTGATGTGGAATGCTACCTAACATGTTTCATCATGTAATCTCTTTACGTTATGAATACTAAGATCCGAATGATTCAAAGCAATAGTCTATAATTTGATATAAAGACATCAATACTCAGGCATACTAATAAACAATCATGTCTTTCAAAATAAAAATGCTAAAGAAATTTATCCCTACAAAATCATATAATCCTGTCATGCTCCATCTTCTTAACACAAAGTATTTATCATGCACAACCCTGGTTTTAGCCAAGCAATTGGTTCATACTTTTTAACGCGCTTCAGCTTTTTCAACCCCCATGCAATACATGAGCGGAAGCCATGGATATAGCACTATGGGTGGAATAGAATGTGGTGGTATAGATTAATAAGGGGAAGTTAAAAAGAAGAAGATAATCTCACATCGACGCAGCTAATCAATGGGCTATGGAGATGCCCATCAATTGATGTCAATGCGAGGAGTAGAGATTGCCATGCAATGGATGCACTACGAGCTATAAGTGTATGAAAGCTCAACATGAAAACTAAGTGGGTGTGCATCCAACTTGCTTGCTCATGAAGACCTCGGGCATTTTGAGGAAGCCCATCATTGGAATATACAAGCCAAGTTCTATAATGAAAAATTCCCACTAGTATATGAAAGTGAGAAAATAGGAGACTCTCTATATGAAAAACATGGTGCTACTTTGAAGCACAAGTATGGAAAAGGATAGTAACACTGCCCCTTCTCTCTTTTTCTCTCATTTCATTTTTCTTTATTTTTCTTTTCTCTTTTTTTTTCTTTTTTTTGTGGGCTCTTTTTGGCCTCTTTTTTTCTCCTTTTTTTTATTTCCTCACTGGGACAATGCTCTAATAATGACGATCATCATACTTCTATTTACTTACAACTCAAAAGAAAATTACAACTCAAAACTGAACAAAAATATGACTCTATATGAATGCCTCTGGCGGTGTACCAGGATGTGCAATGATACTAGCATAACATGTATAAAAATGATGAACGGTGGCTGAGCCACAAATACTATGTCAGCTATATGATCATGCAAAGCAATATGACAATGATGATGTGTGTCATAAAAACGGAACGGTGGAAGTTTGATGGCAATATATCTCGGAATGGCTATGGAAATGCCATGATAGGTAGGTATGGTGGCTGTTTTGAGGAAGATATAAGGAGGCTTATGTGTGATAGAGCGTATCATATCACGGGGTTTGGATGCACCGGTGAAGTTTGCACCAACTCTCGATGTGAGAATGGGCAATGCACGGTACCGAAGAGGCTAGCAAATTGCGAAAAGGTGAGAGTGCGTATAATCCATGGACTCACATAAGTCATAAAGAACTCACATACTTATTGCGAAAGTTTATTAGCCCTCGAAGCAAAGTACTACTATGCGTGCCCCTAGGGGGAGGTTGGTAGGAGTTAACCATCGCGCGCCCCCGACCGCCACACAAAGGAAGACAATCAATAATAAATCATGCTCCAACTTCTTGGCATAATGACTGACCATACGTGCATGCTTCGGGAATCACAAACCTTAACACCAATATTCTTACTAAACCACAATTATCTACTAGCACCTCCCACATAGTACCATCTTAATATAGCAAAACTATTGCAAGGAATCAAACTTATCATATTCAGTGATCTACATGAAAGTTTTTATTATATCCCTCTTGAATACCTATAATATTAGGACCAAATTCATAACCCGTGCATATTACCGTTGCTATTCATTAGACTCTCAAAAAGATATAAGTGAAGCATGAGAGTGCAACTATTTATTTAAAATATAACCACCGCCATGCTCTAAAAGATATAAGTGAAGCACTAGAGCAACTGCCTAGCTCAAAAGATATAAGTGAAGCACATAGAGTATTCTAACAAATCACGAATAATGTGTGTCCCTCTCAAAAAGGTGTGTTCAGCAAATATGATTGTGGCAAACTAAAAAGCAAACAAAAGCTAACAAACTATAGCACAAGACGCTCCAAGTAAAACACATATCATGTGATGAATAAAAATATAGCTCCAAGTGAGTTACCGATAGATTGTAGACGAAAGAGGGGATGCCATCCGGGGCATCCCCAAGCTTAGAAGCTTGAGTCTTACTTGAATATTACCTTGGGGTGCCTTGGGCATCCCCAAGCTTAGGCTCTTGCCGCTCCTTATTCCTTTATCCATCGTAGTCTCTCCCAAAACTTGAAAACTTCAACACACAAAACTCAACAGAAATCTCGTGAGATCCATTAGTATAACAAACAAATCTTAAACTTTAGGTACTGTTGTAAATTGATTCATATTTAATATTGGCATAATGCTATTGTACTCCAACTTCTCCATGACTCATACCCCCCGATACGATCCATAGATTCATCAAAATAAGCAAACTATGCAACAAAAACAGAATCTGTCTAAAACAGAACAGTCTATAAAGCTCTGAATTAATGTTCCACTTATGTAACTACAAAAATTCTGAAAAAATAGAAAAACGTGGGAAATTCATATATCAATATTGTGTAAAAAAATTCAGAAGGTTCTGATGCTCCAAAAAAAAATGAAAATTCCAGCACTGGACGCAAAAGTTTCGGTTTTCAAACAGCATCAATTTTACTATCTTCCAAATCATTCCAAAGGCATTACTTGGCACAAACACTAATTAAAAGATAAAAACACAATCATAACGGAGGCTATAATTGTGTAAACATGCAAAAATAGAAGGTAAAACAAAAAAATTATTTTATTCATTGGATTGCCTCCCAACAAGCGCTATTGTTTTATGCCCCTAGCTAGGCATAATGCATAGTTTCAAGTGTTGTCATCCTTCAAATTAATTCCATAGGTGGCCCTCATAATAGATTCATGTGGTGGCTTAATTATCTTTCTAGGGAAGTGTTTCATCCCTTTCTTTAATGGAAATTGAAATCTTATATTACCTTCTTTCATATCAATAATAGCACCTATGGTTCGTAGGAAAGGCCTACCAAGTATTATAGGACAAGACAGATTGCATTCAATATCAAGCACAATAAAATCTACGGGCACATAATTTCTATTAGCAAGAATAAGCACATCATTTATTCTACCCAATGGTTTTTTAATAGTGGAATCCGCTATATGTAAATTAAGGGAACAAGGATCTATATCGGTGAGACCTAGCACATCACACAAAGATTTTGGTATAGTAGAAATGCTAGCACCTAGATCACATAAAGCATTGCATTCATAATCTTTGATTTTAACTTTAATAGTGGGTTCCCATTCATCATGCAATTTTCTAGGAATTGAAACTTCCAACTCAAGTTTTTCTTCATGAGCTTTTATCATAGCTTCTACAATATGTTTAGTAAAAGCTTTATTTTGTTCACAGGCTGTCACGCCCAATATGCAGTCCTATTCTCAAGGGACTTGAAAATCCCACTAAGGATAGAAGCGCATATTGAAGACGCTTGCAAGGTGGATATCATTACATCGTACTAGGTACATAATAGATGGGGATACAGACAAATACATACAATCATCTCATGAATACATCAATACATAACAAACATCATACAGAAAAGCAAAATCCGACTACGGATGAAACACAAACGAAAAACACGAACGGCATCCACCCTGCTAGCCCAGGCTGCCGACCAGGAACCTATCCCCAGATCGACGAAGAAGAAGAAGTAGAAGAAGAACTCCAAAAGCAAACGCGCATCGCTCTCACGTCAGATCATCGCATTACCTGTACTTGCAGCTGTTGTTGTAGTAATCTGTGAGCCACGAGGACTCAGCAATCCCATAACCATGGGTAGCAAGACTATCAAAGCTTAAATGGGTATGGAAGGGTAAGGTGGTGAGGTTGTAGCAAGCACTAAGCATTATATGGTGGCTAACTTACGAGTACAAGAATAAGAAGAGCATCTACGCAAAACGGTCGCAAACTACAAATGATCACTAAGTGATCCTGAACACCTACTTACGAGTCAAACATAACCCCACCGTGTTCTCTTATCGAACTTCCTCGAAAAGAGACGGTCACGGTTACGCACACGGTTGGTGTATTTTAATTAGGATTTAGTGTCAAGTTCTCTACAACCGGAGGTTATAAATATCCAAGTGCCACATAACCGCGGGCGCGGCTTCGCGTAAGATTTAACCCTGTAGGGGTGTTCCAACCTGGCCCATCATAAGCCTACACAAGCTGCGGTGGAAATACCTCAACCTCGAGATAGCCCAAAGTATCCTCGGAATCCCGGTGCACAAGACATTTCGACAATGGTAACACAATTCCAGCAAGACCTCCCGGTATACCGACAATCCTGATAGGAGTCGCACATATCTCGTTCTCAGGGCACACCGGATGGGCAAGACGTCGGGTTGGCTGAGACCCTGGTTGGCCAGGGGGCGCCGGACATCGCCCGGTTCGGACCAACACCATCAGCACTGGCCCACCTGTATTATGTGGAATTAAAAGAATCCTCGGGTTCATGACGCCCTATGCCAATTAATTATTTAGTTCAGTATTATTATGTTGGCAAATGTTAAAACCAATGTTGGGCCTTGCTGGAAGCGGTTATTCAAAGCAAACTGTCAAGAGGGTCCCATTCCCCTGAGCATGTTAGGAACGCTAAACATGGATCATAACACCAGCATTACGGAAACTAGGGCGGCTTGAGTGGAACAAAACACTAGGCAAAAGGCCAAGCCTTCCACCCAATACCAAGTATATAGATGCATTAATTAAATAAGAGATATTGTGATATCCCAACATATCCATGTCCCAACATGGAACAACCTGCAACTGCACCTGCAACTAGCAACGCTATAAGAAAGGGGCTGAGCAAAGCGGTAACATAGCCAAACAACGGTTTGCTGGGTAAGGGTGGTTAGAGGCTGTATCATGGCATGTGGGAGGCTGACATATATGTGGTAGGAAGCGCGACATAGCGATAGCAACGAGACAACTAGAAAGCAAAGATAGTAGAGATATCCAAGGTCATGATCATCTTGCCTGAAATCCCGCTCGGAAGAAGACCGAGTCCATGAAGAAGACGAACCAACGTAGTCGAACGAATCCTCACAATCGCAACGAAACCGGAACTATCGAGACGAAGCACAACCGGAAAGAAGCAAACAACATGGTAAACACACAAGCATAAACAGGGCATGATGCACAACCAAATATGATGCATGGCAAGATTACATGTTGTTAAACATGGCAAGAGATGAAGCATAAGCAATCCATACAACTAGGCAAGGTTAAATGAGGCCGGAAACACAAACAACAATTCCGGAAAATCCCCATATGCAAATTTCGAAATTGGTAATGATCTGAATTAAAAACAATGTTAAAGTGGTTAAACAGCAAGTTAACATGCACCATGATGATCTACATGTTTTTCTAGTCAAGTTACATATGTAGAACATTTAATTCGGAGCTACGGTCTAAAAGATATGAGCTAAACAAGTTGAACATGGCAATAATGCAAAATGCATGCAAACATCAACCACAACACTCAAACCAAGGATACAACATGATAATGTGAAACTGCGCACAATTCTAAGCAAGTTTCATATAGAACATGATTAAAATGGAGCAATGGTTCAACAATTACAATCAACACAAGTTATAATAGCAATCTGCCCCAAAACAGCAACATAGCACTTTGCCAACACCCAAACAACAAGCTACAGTAACATGATGGGTATCATCATGATATGCACTTAAAGTAGACATGACATACTTCAAATTATCTTTAGGGTTCAGGTTCATAGGCATCAATGTTAAGTCAATATGATCCATGCAAAATGCAATGTTCTGCTAAACAGGGCATATACATGAGCAGAGTTAACATGATGGCAACTTGAGAGCAAGAAAGAGACATGCTACAGGAACTTTACATGGAAACCAAAGGCATGGCATCGAAGTACACATTGCATAGACCAAATCACATGAAGGAATCATATGCATATGAGCTATAGATTAGTGGCAACCATCAAGCAAAGTTGGCAAGTTTTATCACAGACAGCTTTTACTCAGAACAACAACATTAACTAGGCATGTTTACAAGCTAAGGCACTCACATCAAGGCATATCATGGCATGAAATAAATACTACCAGCAAGAACACATGAAAATGCTCCAAAGTCATGTTGACAAGTGGCTCATATGGTGCATGCATTAAATCACACAAAAATGACAAAATGACAAATATTAACAGTTTACTGCAGTAACATCAGGATGCACTTTTGCAACAGCGATTTTGACATGTAGATGAATCCTAATATGCATGCAACAACAACCAACATGTAGAGCACGAAGAGTAGATAATTTTACATATATATATATATATATATACATACATATATATATATATATATATATATATATATATCATTTTCATCGGATGAACAGATGCAAAGATATGGTCACCACAAAATGCACAAATGATGATTTTGCAGAAAAGACGGTGGAATTCAGAGACGGAGTGAGCGCAATATAACTATATGACGCCCGGGCGGAGTTTAACAGCGGTGCTCACATTGGGCCTAACAGGCCATCTGGACGAGGCGGTGCAGCGGGACGGCAGGGAGCGGAACGAGGGGGTCCAGCCGGGTCGCTTGGATGGAGGGACGACGGGATCCGGGACGAGGCGTTCCCGCGGACGAGGTGGTGCCGGGACGGCGCGGTCTCGTCGACCATTTGGATCCGAGGGCGAAGGATTCCGGGATGACGGGGTACCGGCGCGGGACGCGGGCGACGGCGAGCACGAGGTCGGCTGCGGCGTGGCCTGGGTGTCCCCGGCGGCGAGGCGTGGTCGAGGCGGCAGCGAGGTGACGGCGCGGCGGTGGGCGAGCTCCCCGGCGGTGGGAGGCGAGGGCGAGAGGCAGCGGCGGGTCGAAGGAGCTCGGGGCCCCTGGCTCGGGCGCGGGCGGCTTGGTCCGGCGGGATCTCGCCGGATCCGGGCGCGGTGTCGACGGGGAGGCGACCGGCCTAGTCATCGGCGGCGGCGAAGCTCCGGCGCGGGGCTCGTCGCCGACGGCGTTAGGCGGAGGCGAGGTCGAAGCGGCGGCGGAGGTGCGGCGCTAGGGCGAGCGGGCTGCTCGGGCAGGGAGGCGCGGTGCGGGCGCGCGCGGGCTGCGGCGGCGGCGACTCCGGGCCGGGCGGGCCCCGGATGGGCTCCTGGAGGTGGCTGGCGGCACGGATTTCGAGGAGGAAGGCTAGGGTTGCCAGATTTGGATAAGGGGGTGTCTATTTATAGGCAGAAGGAGGTCTAGGGGGAGTTTCGGGGCCCTCCGATCACGATCCGACAGTCCGAAACGGAGGGGGTTAGGCTGGGCTAGGTGGGCTGTGTAGAGAGGGTTTGGGCTGAGGAGAGAGGGAATGGTGCAGCCCGGCACGGTTTTTGGGACACCGAAAATGTCCGACATTTTGACCGGTTATAGTGCCGCTATAGTTATCCGTTGGGGCATCAAATGACCTCCGAATGGAACGAAATTTGGTAGGCGGTCTACCTACAATATAACAAGACCGCACGCCAACTTTCAACCCATTTCGAGAACATTTTTATCCCACTTATAAAATAATATTTCGGAGGTGCCGCGGGCGCGTGCGAGTGTGTCGGGACTAGAAATGGACAATGGAAGGAACGGGGAGAACGCCAACTACGAACGGATGCGAGTTTTTGAAAAACATGCGGATGAAATGCACATGATGACATGGCCAAGTGCAACACGCAAGCGAATGACATGGCAACGACGACGAATAAATGGAAGACATCTGGAGCATCGGTCTCGGGGCGTCACATAGGCATTAGGTGAATTAATCATGGATTGGAACAAGGAAATACATTCAACTAAAGAATAATTATCATAATTAAAGTCCTTGTAATCCAAAGTAGTGGGCACATCACTATTTAAAGTTTTGACCTCTCTAAACCCACTTTTTTTCATTTTTATCATTAAGATCATCACCCTCCAAACAATTGGGACGCCTTCTAGCTAAAGTTGACTTATCTACAGTCCCTTTTTCATCAAGTTTTATATTACTAAATAAAGATTCAATAGGTGAGACACCAATCATTTTAATATCTTCATCATTACTACGATAGAAACCGGGTGGAATAGCTTTTTCTAAGAATTCTTGCTTAACTCTCAATCTAGCGGTGCTTTCTTTACTTTCATTAATGGAAGCATATATAGCTTTAATAGACTCATTTATATCATGCTTGGGTGGCAAAATTTTAATTTTGAGATTTTCCACATCATGAGCAATTCTATCCATGTTCCTAGACATTTCATCAACTCTATTCAATTTTTCTTCTATCATAGCATTGAAAATCTTTTGAGAATTAATAAATTCTTTAATATTACTTTCAAGATCAGAGGGCATCCTATTACTATTATTATTATAAGAATTACCATATTTATTAGAGGAATTTCCAGGAAACGGTCTTGTCGTGGGTATAAGTCTGACAATAGTGTATCGGGGTACAAATTGGAGGGCAGAGCCCAGCTACAGTGCAGTTGTTACACTCCGATTTATGAGTTCAGGCCCCTCGCAGTGGAGGTAATAGCCCTACGTCTCGGTGCTCTGGAGCTGTTGATTGAGTGTATGGTTTACAGAAGATGTGAACCCTTGTCATGGAGCTGAGGGGTGGCTTATATAGAGTCCGCCAGGCCCCCATGAATGCCGTCATAATCAAGGGTTAAAGAGGGGGTTTAAGGGCACCTGTTACTGGTAACAGGCGCACTAACTACACTTGATGAGGGTGGACGCATGTCCTGACCATTGCGTTCCTGGAGAGTCTCCTGATCTTCTCTGACCGAGTGATGACAGGTACTCCGAGTGAAATAAGCCGGTCGAGTGAAGCGTTGTCCTCCGAGTGGTCTATTGCTTTCCGAGTGAATGTCAGGTTGTAGAACATCCGACTGCTGGTCTGGCCCTGGGGCCCAGTATAAGGTGTATGGTGTCCTAGGGTAGGGTCTGTAGGTCAGGCCTATTACCCTATCCCTAATATATGCCCTCGTCATTAGCCCCCGAATCGGTCGAGGTTAAGCGGGTCGAGTCAAGACGAATTCCCAGGTGAGTTGAGCACTACGGGGGCGCTCAAGAACTCCTACTGGACACTCGACGGCCTTGTCTTCGTGTGATACCTTGACGGATTCTGGACCATATGATCTTCGAGTGAAAGTCTCGTTGTGATCTTGATTTAGACGAGAAATGTCTCCATCCGAGTGAAGTGAGTTATCGCGCATCGGGTGACGGAACGGATCCGAGCGTTTTTGGAATGCCTTTAAAGGGCGAGCAATCAGATTGCTGGACCCCGGACCTTGCGGGATTTGAAATCTGATACGAGCGCGCGCGAACGGCTGCGATGCGGTGAGTGGGGAAAGTGGGGCGTGACGCCTCAATTTTCGCTCCGCTTTCCGCCACGTACCGCTGGATCTCTGCTGGCGAGATTTGAGGAAATCTGTGGGCCCACGAATCACTGGTGAGGATTGGCGGGCGGATCGAGCGGTGGTATAAAGGGTCGCCGCATCTGAGAGGGAGAGAGAGCCAGATCCCCTTTTTCTCATTACCTCCAGCCTCCCAATCTTCTCCTCCGCACCCCACTCTGCGCGAATCTGCTTCGGCGCCGGTGTACTCTGCAGGGATGGCAAAAGACAAGATGGCGAAACTGGAGTGAGCGAAGAAAGAGGCGAAGGCGAAGAAGGTGTCGAGCTCCAGGGTCGCGCCCCCGCGTGGGTGGATCCAGGGCGATTGGCTCCCGCTGACCACCACGGCGGAGGATATCAGCGGGCTTGTCGTTGATGGGCTGGTACGCGATGGGAGCTGGAGGCTGTCGGAGGAGGGGGAGATCGAGCCTGCGCCGCACCCCGGGGAGCGCGTGCTCCTCACTACTCATGTGGAGAGAGGTTTCTCTATGCCACCTCATCCCTTCCTCCACGGCTTCCTGAACTTTTTCGGTGCCCAACTCCATCATCTTCCTCCGAATGCTATAGTGTATCTTGCCGCATTTATTTCCATGTGCGAAAACTTCTTAGGCTGCCAGCTGCACTGGGGGCTGTTCAAGCATATCTTCACATGTCGTTCTCAGTCGGTAAAAAAGGCTGATCCTGAGGGAGAGAGAACCCATGTGACCCAGATGTGCGGCGGCTTACGTATCCAGATGAGAGGTAGGAGTGCGTTCCCCACTATGACTTTTCCTGAGTCGGTTAGAGGTTGGTAGTCGACCTGGTTTTATTGTGATGAGATTCCTTGCGCCAGTTCATCGACTGGTCTTCCTCCCTACATGTCCGGGAGAGTCAAGACTCCTCCCTCACTAACGGTTGATAAGGAGGAGAAAATAGAAGTGGGGATCTTGGTGACTGCTGCAGTTGGTCTGATTCAGGGTGGAGTGACGGGCCTGGATCTTCTGGAGGTCTTCCTTAGTCGGCGGATCCAACCGCTGCAGGAGCGGGCTCATCCCATGTGGCGGTACGTCGGGGCCAACGACTCAACCCGAGTGCATCCGGAGGACGTTGATGAGGAGACGGTGGAGCAATGGCTCAGATGCATCACTGGCGCACGCGACAATCCACGAGGGTCGAGATGGATCCCGCCCTATGACTCCGCGCACCAACCGTTTGAGGTGTGACACGCATTTCCGAGTGACTTTTTTACACGCAAATTATCAGAGTGAACTGAATGATCTGACTTCCTTTGTTCTTCGTGTCTTGCAGGATTTCCAGAAGATGTTCTCGCCTGTGCCAAGAGGAGGACACCTTGCCGGGGACGTGGAGAGTGACCATGGTAGTGTCGAGGACAGCTACACGGAGGATAGCGAGGAGGGAAGCGACGACTCGGAAGGAAGCGACGAGGTCGAGTCTTCTCCGTCCCCAGAGATGCGCGCTGAGCGCCGCTCCAAGCAAACTCAAGTCTGAGTGCTGTCCCGGGGAAGACGGTGACCTCGAGTGCTAAGAACCCGAAGCGCACTCGGACATCGACGCCGAAGCGGACGAAGAAGGCCGCCAAGCAGCTCAAGGTCGCCTCGCCCAAGCCTCGGAAGGCCCTACCCAGGATCAAGGTTACCGTGCTTGTCGCCTCAACGTGAGTGCCGCGTCTTTCCTTTCTGTCTCTGTGAACTTCTGAGCCTTTTTGACCAAGTGAAACTGATGCACCAGAGCTGCTACCTTGACGACGTCTCCCATGCAGATCGACGGAGACCGTGTCGAAGCCGAGTCAGCGGACATGGCCACCTCTCAGAAAGGTAGCGATGATTTCATTTTTTACTTCGATCTGTGATCCGACTGAATTGTGTGTTGCGACTGATTGTGTCGAGTGGACGTAGCGCCTGTAGAGATCATCCATGTCTCGGACGACGATGAAGGACTGCCACGGAAGGACGCCGAGAAGGGGACCACAGCTCCGACTGCCTCTCAGACCACCGCACAGAAGACACCACCAAGCAAAGCACACCAAGTTCTCCCAGCGCTTAACGTGGCCGTGCCTCTGGGGCAAGGTTCTTCTCAGGCCGGTGCTGACCCTATCGCAGCCTCATCGACTGCCTTGGTCTCGGCTCCGACTCCTCCCATCAATATATTTAATCTGTATAAAGTGCCAGAGGACCAAACTGGAGCCAGCAAGGAGGCGATGATCCAGGCAAACCTGATGACCCAGCGTCTGAAGGAGATGTGTGAAGCTGGCAAGTTGGCCTATGATGCCAGTGCTGCTCTCCAGGCGAATGTTCGAGTAAGTGCTCTTGTAAGTTGATCTCTAATTCATTTTTCTTCTGTAGGAGTTCCAGTCGGTAAATTTTCGGTACACCCACTGGATGTGTCGTCCGGTGGGGGCACGCTGAGTGCACCCACTGGGTGTAGTCCCCGATACTACCGTCAACTGCAGGCAGTCGGCGGGAGTCTTAGAACTTTTTTTTGTTGTTTGGCCGTCACTCGTATCGGGCAGACCGTTCCGAGTGGGTACCATTTCAGTCGGGGCACGCTGAGTGCACCCACTGGGTGTAGTCCCCGAGACTGCCGTCGACTGTAGGAAGTCAGCGGGAGTCTTAGAAGTTGTTGTTTTTTGTGTGTTGTTTGGCCGTCACTCGGATCGGGCGAACCGTTTCGAGTGGATACCATTTCAGTGGGGGCATGTTGAGTGCACCATCTGGGTGTAGTCCCCGAGACTGCCGTCGACTGCAGGCAGTCGGCGGGAGTCTTAGAACTTTTTTTTTGTGTTGTTTGGCCGTCACTCGGATCGGGCGAACCGTTTCGAGTGGATACCATTTCAGTGAGGGCACGCTGAGTGCACCCACTGGGTGTAGTCCCTGAGACTGCCGTCGACTGCAGGCAGTTGGCGGGAGTCTTAGAACTTGTGTCAAAGGGTACTGCAGAATCTGGTACTGGTCAAGCTTGTCCCTCTCCGTCAAAGGGTACTTCAGAATCTGGTACTGGTCAAGCTTGTTCCTCTCTGTCAAAGGGTACTTCAGAATCTGGTATTGGTCAAGCTTGTTCCTGTCAGGAGTGCTGGTCTCTGGGCACTCAGAGTACTTCTTATCATTAACTAGTCTATTCTCCCTTGTGTTTCAGAAAACCTGTGAGCTTGGGGCTCAGTATGTGTCACTGGAGAAGGAGACGAACCAGCTCCGACTGGACTTGGAGGTGGAGAAGAGGAACATAGCTCGCACCCAAGCGAAGCTGAAGACCATGGGAGGTAAGCTTGAGCTACCGAGCGTTCTGCTTTCACTTTTCTCCATTCTTTGAACCGAGTGACTTCACTCGAACAGATGTGCATAGTGAAAACCATCGACTCCAAGTGCGGCTCAGAACTTCTATCTCTTTAGAAACTATGAAGCAAGCACTCATCAACAAGGACAATGAGCTGGCGGGGGCACAGAAGGTGGCGAGGGAGAAGACCAAGGCCGCCGAAGAGAAGTTGGCCTTGTTTGAGAAACTCGAGGGGGAGAACAAGTCACTAAGGACCGCCGTTGAGGAGGCGAAGAAGGAAGTGGCCGAGCTCAAGAAGCAGCAAACCGCGTGGGATGGCAAGCTCAAGACTCAGGCGAATGCTTACAAACAAGAGAAGAAAACTTTGAGTGAGAAGATCGCCCAGCTTACCCAGAAGAAGGATTCTCTGGAAAAGTATATAGAAGACTTCACGGAGGAGATGTACACCAAGCTTGCAGGTAACTTGTATCGTCCGAGCGAGTTTTGACTTATTTCCGAATGAACTTCATGCATGCTGATACTCGTCTCTCCCCTTTCTTTGTTCACAGAGTATTGCCGTGACTTTGAGCTGGAGACTGATCGAATCAAGAGGGACCTGGATCCTACCAGATCTCTCATCAGTGACAAGGCCGCCCTAGGCATCCTGCGGCTCGAATCTCGCCTTGAAGACGCCCTGGGGTACATCATCCGTCTGTGGGGCGCACTCGGGAGGATCGACAAGGAATTGTGGCCAGAAGACATGCTCGAGATTGATCTGGAAGCAATGATGACTCGTCTCAACGAGATCCCTAGCCGAGTGCAAGCATGGAAGAAGTCAGCCGCCCGCTGCGGGGCCGATGTGGCCCTCTCTCTTGTCCGTGTACACTGCAAGGACGCAAAGGAAGAGAAGCTGAAGTCTCTCCAGGTCGCCAACACGAAGAAGCTCAAGTTTGAAGACTTCATGGAGACGTTCATAGAGGCAGCCACTCGGATCGCAGATGGCATCAACCTGGACACCTTCGTCGAGCCGGCCAGCCCCTCTGGAGCATGAGAAAAACCTTAAGCTTTACCCATTTGCCTCGGTATGCCGAGTGGATTTGTATCCGTTAAACTCTTTCGGGCTTCGGGCCCACATACTCGCATTTACTTTTGAACTTCTGAAGTTATTCGAATGCTTTCTTTCGAGTCTTTGGATGTGTGCAACTTAGGCGAAAGCTGGTTCGCAGCTAAGCCTCCGAGTGAGAGGGATGCTCGTCACTCGGAGTCATCTTTAACTTAGGCGAAAGCCGGTTCACAGCTAAGCCCCCGAATGAGAGGGACGCTTGCCACTCGGAGTCGTTTTTAACTTAGGCGAAGGCGGGTTCGCAGCTAAGCTCCCGAGTGAGAGGGACACTCGTCACTCGGAGTCGTTTTTAACTTAGGCGAAAGAGGGTTCGCAGCTAAGCTCCCGAGTGAGAGGGGCGCTCGACACTCGGAGTCGTTTTTAACTTAGGCTAAAGCGGGTTCGCAACTAAGCTCCCGAGTGAGAGGGACGCTCGACACTCGGAGTCATTTTTAACTTAGGCGAAAGCTGGTTCATAGCTAAGCCCCCGAGTGAGAATGACGCTCGCCACTCGGAGCCGTTTTTAACTTAGGCGAAGGCGGGTTCGCGGCTAAGCTCCCGATTGAGAGGGACACTCGTCAGTCGGAGTCGTTTTTAACTTAGGCGAAAGCGGGTTCGCAGCTAAGCTCCCGATTGAGAGGGACGCTCGACACTCGGAGTTGTTTTTAACTTAGGCAAAAGCTGGTTCGCAGCTAAGCCCCCGAGTGAGAGGGACGCTCACCACTCGGAGTCGTTTTTAACTTAGGCGAAAGCTGGTTCGCAGCTAAGCCCCCGAGTGAGAGGGACGCTCGCCAGTCGGAGTCATTTTTAACTTAGGCGAAAGCTGGTTCGTAGCTAACCCCCCGAGTGAGAGGGACGCTCGCCACTCGGAGTCATTTTTAACTTTGGCGAAAGCTGGTTCGCAGGTAAGCCCCCGAGTGAGAGGGACGCTCGCCACTCGGAGTCGTTTTTAAATTAGGCGAAAGCTGGTTCACAGCTAAGCCCCCGAGTGAGAGGGACGCTCGACACTCGGAGTCATCTTTAACTTAGGAGAAAGCTGGTTTGCAGCTAAGTCCCCGAGTGAGAGGGACGCTCGCCACTTGGAGTCGTTTTTAACTTAGGTGAATGCTGATTCGCAGCTAAGCCCCCGAGTGAGAGGGACGCTCGCCACTCGGAGTCGTTTTCAACTTAGGCGAAAGCTGGTTCGCAGCTAAGCCCCCGAGTGAGAGGGACGCTCGCCACTCAGAGTCATTTTTAACTTAGGCGAAAGCTGGTTCGCAGCTAAGCCCCCGAGTGAGAGGGACGCTCGTCACTCGGAGTTGGAGGGCGTACACCCACTGGGGGTCGTAAGCCAAAGAATGCGAATGAGTGAACTCAATGTAGTACTGAAAAAGTCATGCTTTTATTCATCGAACATCACTCGAGTGCTTTTATTACATCTCAATATCAAGTATAAAATCGTTGAAGCAAGTCGGCATTCCAAGCGCGGGGCTCATCTACTTGCTTCAGAAGGTTGTATAGGCGGTATGCTCCGTTATGCAGAACCTTTGACATGATAAAAGAACCTTCCCACGCAGGAGCAAGCTTGTGAGGTCGCTGCTGATCCACTCGGAGCACAAGATCGCCTTCTTGAAAGCCCCAACCCCTGATGTGCTTGTCATGAAAACGTCGTTGGTCCTGCAGATAGTTGGCTGAACAGATAAGAGCCATCTCCCTCTCCTCTTCCAAGAGATCAACGGCGTCTTGCCACGCTTGCTCTGTTTCAGCCTCGGAGTATAGTTCCACTCGGGGTGAATTGTGGAGCAGGTCACTCGGCAGGACAGCTTCAGCTCCGTACACCATGAAGAAGGGAGTGCGATTGGTAGACCGATTGGGGGTCGTCCTCAGGCCCCACAGAACTGACGGCAATTCAGTGACCCAGGTGTGATGGCCTTGCTTAATAGGGATGATAGACTACTCATATCAATAAGGAGTTCCTTCTTTTCCGGGAGCCCATTCGGAAAGAACTCCAAAGTTAAGCGTGCTCAGCTTGGACTAATTTCAGGATGGGTGACCGACCGGGAAGTTATTCCCGGGTGCGCACGAGTGAGGACAAAGTGCGTAGGAAAGACTAGTGTTGATCTGTGGGGCCAGTCTAGATCCCGCCAGGAGTAATGACCACCGGCGGGTGTGTCTGGGGAGTTACAAGTTGGTATCAGAGCCGACCCTTGCGGTTACACGGATGTTTGCGGACAGGTGCGCGGTCATGTTGTTCATGACGTTTGTGACCCGTCGTGGCACACGACATGTCACATGTACCAGACTGGATGCACAAACGTATGTGCCAAGATGGAACGTTCCTGTGGCCTGACGAGGACGTCGGTTCCTCTAAGTGGGGGTGTATGTGATGGCCTGGCGTAATAGGGATGATAGACTACTCATATCAATAAGGAGTTCCTTCTTTTCCGGGAGCCCATTCGGAAAGAACTCTAAAGTTAAGTGTGCTCAGCTTGGAGTAATTTTAGGATGGGTGACCGACTGGGAAGTTATTCCCGGGTGCGCACGAGTGAGGACAAAGTGCGTAGGAAAGACTAGTGTTGATCTGTTGGGCCAGTCTAGATCCCGCCAGGAGTAACGACCACCGGCGGGTGTGTCCAGGGCGTTACACCAGGCTCCGGCTGCATGCTCCAAATCGCGCATGAGTCGTGGCTTTAACCCTTGAAGGATCAGTCCATTTGCCCTCTCGGCTTGTCCATTCGACTGCGGGTGAGCCACGGATGCATAGTCGACCTGGGTGCCTTGGGAGGCACAGAACGCTCTGAACTCTTCTGAGTTGAAGTTTGAGCCATTGTCGGTAATGATGCTATGGGGCACGCCATATCTGAAGACTATCTCGTTCATAAACTTGATCATTGTACGAGAGTCCAGCTTCTTGATGGGTTTGGCTTCAATCCACTTAGTGAACTTGTGAACTGCAACCAGCTACTGGGTGAATCCACTCGCCCCCGTCCGGAGGGGCCCCACCATGTCGAGTCCCCAGACTGCAAATGGCCAGACGAGTGGGATCGTCTTCAGAGCAGACGCAGGCTTGTGTGATAATTTTGCATAGAACTGACAACCGGCGTAGTGTTGGACTATCTCATGGGCAGCTTCATTGGCATGTGGCCAGAAGAACCCGGCTCGGTAAGCTTTAGACACGATCGTCCGAGAGGACGCGTGGTGTCCACAAGTTCCCGAGTGAATTTGCTCCAAGATCAATTGACCTTCCTCCGGAGAGATGCATCGCTGAGTCACACCGGTGACGCTCTTTCTGTACAGCTGGTCGCCCATCACAGTAAAGGCCTTGGACCTGCGAACAATCTGGTGGACCTCGACTTCATCCTCCGGAAGCTCCTGTCTGAGCAGGTACGCAATGTACGGCAACGTCCAGTCGGGCATGATTGCCAGGACCTCCATGACCAAGTCAATGACCGCTGGGACCAAGATTTCAGTCGAATCGGAGGGACCGACCACTTGCGGGGGCTATTCAGTGAAGGGATCTTCTTTCACCATTGGGGAATGCAAATGCTCAAGGAACACATTGCTGGGTATAGGTTTCCGAGTGGATCCAATCTTTGCCAGATCATCTGCCGCTTGATTCTTGGCTCGCGGGATGTGATGGAGCTCCAGTCCCTCGAATTTCTTCTCCAGCTTTCTCACCGCGTTGCAATATCCTGTCATAGCAGGGCTCCAGATGTCCCACTCCTTCATTACTTGATTCACCACTAGATCCGACTCTCCATAGACCATCAGGCGTCGGACGCCGAGTGAGATGGCGATACGTAGACCATAAAGGAGTGCTTCATACTCGGCCTCGTTGTTGGAGGAATCGAAGTGGATCTGCAGAACATAACTGAGTCGATCGCCCTTTGGAGACACCAACACTACTCCGGCTCCTGAACCATTCAACATCTTGGAACCATCAAAGAACATGGTCCAGTGTTTCGGGTGACTCTGAGTCGGCTGCTGCTGTTCTGTCCATTCGGCTAATAAACCAGCTAAAGCTTGGGACTTGATCGCTTTTTTTGCCTCAAACTTGATGTCCAGGGGCAGGAGCTCGATAGCCCACTTCGCCACTCGACCAGCCGCATCCCGATTGTTCATGATCTCTGATAGCGGGGCGTCGCTGACGACTGACACGGTGTGCTCTTGGAAGTAATGGGCTACTTTCTTCGCAGTCAGGTAGATGCCATAGACAAGCTTCTGATAATGAGGATACATCTGCTTGGACGGAGTCAGAACTTCAGAAATGTAATAGACTGGGCGCTAAACTTTGTAAGCTTTGCCCTCTTCTTCTCGCTTGACGGTGAGGACGGTGCTGACAAATTGACCAGTGGCCGCAATGTACAAGAGCAACGGCTCGTTGTTGTTCGGAGCGGCGAGCACTGGCTGGGTGGAAAGCAGGGCTTTGAGCTCAACAAATGCTACTTGTGCTTCAGTAGTCCACTCGAACGAATCAGACTTCTTCATCAATCGGTATAGGGGCAGTGCCTTCTCACCGAGGCAGGAGATGAATCGGCTCAGAGCTGCGAGTCAACCCGTGAGCTTCTGTACATCATGAAGCTGTTCTGGACGTTTCATTTGTACTATTGCACTGATCTTCTCAGGATTGGCATCTATCCGTCGTTCGGAAACAAGGAATCCGAGTAACTTGCCTCCTGGCACTCCGAAAGTGCATTTTGCTGGATTTAGCTTAATATCATACCTCCGCAGATTTGCGAAAGTCTCAGCTAGGTCAGCCAGCAGGTCGAAACCTTTTCTGGACTTGACCACTATGTCGTCCATGTATGCCTCAATGTTCTGACTGATCTACATATGTAAACACTTTTGGACCATGCGCATGAAAGTGGCACCGGCGTTCTTGAGACCGAATGACATGGTGATATAGCAGAAGCACCCGAATGGGGTGATAAAAGGTGTTTTTATTTCGTCTGGCCCATACAGTCGGATCTGGTGGTATCCGGAGTACGCATCCAGAAAAGGCAGTCGCTCACACCCGTGGTGGAATCTATGATTTGATTTATACGTGGGAGCGGGAAATGATCCTTGGGACAGACCCGATTGATGTGCTTGAAATCGATGCACATCCGGAGAGACTTATCTTTCTTAGGAACCATGACGACGTTGGCGAGCCACTTGGAGTGGTACACCTCACGGATCAACTCGGCTGCCAGGAGCCGAGCAACTTCTTCGCCAATGGCCTTCCTCTTCTGTGTAGCAGAACGACGAAGATGTTCCATCACAGGTTTTGCTTTCGGGTCGACTTGCAAATGGTGCTCAGTCAGTTCCCTGGGTACACCCGACATGTCGGATGGCTTCCATGCGAAGATGTCCCAGTTCTCATGGAGGAACTGGATGAGCGTGGCTTCCTATTTGCTGTCGAGTGTCGTCGAGATGTTGGTGGGTGCAGCATTGGGATCCTCTGGATGAACGTGCACAAGCTTCGTCTCACCAGCCGACTGGAATGCAGACTCCGCAGCTGGCCTCTTGGAGCGTAGCAGATCACTCGGATCGGCGTTTTTCTTGTATTCTTCCAACTCCACCATAGCCATCTATTCATCAGCAATCTTGGACCCTTGCTGCAAACACTCTTCCGCGCGCTGCCTATTGCCAGTGACTGTGATCACGCCTTTGGGGCCGGGCATCTTCAGCTTAAGATACACATAACATGGGCGGGCCAGGAAGCATGCGTAGGCCGGCCGACCAAGGATGGCATGGTAGGCGTTGCGGAAGTCGACCACTTCGAATGTTAGCCTTTCCTTCCTGAAGTTCTTTTCATCTCCAAAGACCACATCCAGGGCAATCTGCCCGAGTGACTTTGCTTTCTAGCCGGGGATCGCTCCGTGGAACTGCATACTGCTCTCGCTGAGATGGGACATCGGGATGCCCATCCCCTTTAGGGTCTCAGCGTAGAGTATGTTCAGGCCGCTTCCACCGTCCATGAGGACCTTCCGCAACCGAACGCCTCCCATGACAGGATCGACCACCAGCGCCTGCCGCCCAGGGGTGGCAATATAGGCCGGGTGGTCCGACTGATCAAAGGTGATCGGAGTCTTCGACCAGTTCAGAAATTTTGTCATCGTCGGCATGGCCATGTTTACTTCCCAGTTGATGACCTTCAGTCGGCTCTTGCTCTCAACATCCGCAAAAATCATCAGGGTTGCGTTGACACTAGGATAAGCTTCATTTTTGTCTTCATCATCGACATCGTCTGGACTTTTATCACTCGACTGACCCTCCCGGAACCGCTGTATCAGCAATCTGCACTGTCGAGTGGTATGCTTGGGCAATATCAGATTTCCCTCTTCATCTTTTTGGTATGAATGTGGCACGGCAAATCGCGGACGTCCTGGCCCGACTGATCTTTCTTTTTCCTCTGGATCCACTTTTCTTTAGCCTTCCCTTTGTTTTTGGCTTGGCCGGCCAGTGCGGTAGCCTCGACCTGAGCTGATCCGTCAGCTTTGCGCTTCGGCTTCTGACTGGGGTTGTTGTTTCCAGGGCTGGGCTCACAAGCTTTTCCCTTGCCGTTACGGAGACGGTCTTCCTCTTCTTTGTTCGCATACCGAGTGGCGATCTCCATCATTTGGCTCATGGTCAAAGATCCCGACTGACCAAATTTCAGGATGAGCTCTCGATATCTGATCCCTGCCTTGAAGGCACAGACGGCTTGGTGTTCAGTGACGTTCTCAACCACATGATGCAAGGTTGTCCAACGCTGAATGTACTCCCTCAAGGTTTCATTCAGCTTCTGCACACAATGCTACAACTCAGTCAATCCGGTGGGGCGTTTGCACGTGCCTTCGAATGTTTTGATGAACACTCGAGCCAGATCTTCCCAGCAGTAGATGCTAGCCGGAGTGAGTTGGTTGAGCCAGGCTTGGGCTGACCCTTCCAGCATCAAGGGCAAATGTTTCATAGCCACATAATCGTTACCTCCTCCAATCTGAACACCCACTCGGTAATCCTCTAGCGACGTCTCCGGCTTGGACTCACCGGTGAATTTACTCACTCCAGTCGCCAATCTGAAGTTAGGTGGAATCTCTGCGGCCCTGATTGCTCTGCTGAAACACTCGGGTCCAGAGACGAAGACTCCACTTCCACTCGGATGATCTCTGTCCAAACTCTCTCTGAGAGCTCTACCTCTGTCGACCAGGTTCTATGCGAGTACGGATCTCGCGTTGAACTATGGGTCGCGGAAGTCGAATGGTTCTCTCTGGCGATAACCGTCACCATGGCGAGGAGAGCTGTCCCTCTGATCATTGCCGTAAGGACGTCCGACATCGTACGGCCGGGGCGCGTATGATCCATCCCGCGAAGGGGGCATTGGCATTCGGCGACGATCATCCTGACGCCGCGGAGGCATATTCCGACTATGACCCTGCTCCGAGTACTAATCACGGTGATGGCCTTGGTCGTTTCGCCGTTGAGGTGAGTGTCTGTTTCTTCTTGGGGTCACCGGGCTGTGGGCCGACTGGACGGTGTAAGCCCTGACGGATCTGTTGTGAATCCTGTAGCGCAACTGGGACACTGCTGAATTCTACTCTTCAGCCGCCTTGAGTAAGGCCTGGATCTGCCGTAGGCCCTCTCCTGCCTTGGATCGGGATGGCTGGATGGAATCTGCTATCCGAGTGGCCGCCGCCAAATTCTGAACGGGAGTGCGAAATACCTGGAAATTCTGCTGCGGGTCATTCGAGAACAACTGCCGCTGTCGACGACTGGAACTGGGTTGATGCTGTCGGTGAGCACGATCGTCGAGTGATTTCTTGTGACGCCCCGAGACCGAAGCTCCGGATTCCTTCCATTTTTTTTCCGTCGTTGCCATGTGATTCGTTTGCTTGTTGCACCTTGCCATGTCATCATGTGCATTTCATCCGCATGTTTTCATAAAACTTGCATCCGTTCATAGTTGTCTTTCTCTCCGTTCCTTCCGTTTTCCGTTCCGTGCCCAACCACACTCGCACGCGTCCACGGCACCTCCGAAATATTATTTTATGTGGGAATAAAAATGTTCTTGGAATGGGTTGAAAGTTGGCGTGCGGTATCATTATGTTGTAGGTAGACCGCGTGCCAAAATTCGTCGCATTCGGAGTCCGTTTAATAGCCCAACCGTTAAACTATAGCGGCACTATAGCCGGATAAATGTCGGATGTTTTCGGTATCCGAAAACTATCGCCGGGCCTCTCTCTCTCTTCTCTCCTGCAGCCCTTGGCCTTTCTAGCACAGCCCTCAACCAGCCCACTAGCCCAGCCTACCCCCTCTTGCGACCGGAGTCGTCCGATCGCGATCCGATGGCCCGGAAACCCCCTAAAACGCCTCCTCTAGCCCCTGTCTATAAATAGCCAGCCTCCACTTCCATTTTTGGGCGAAACCCTAGCCTTCCACCTCTCTCCTCCTCGAAATCCGCATCCAACCAGCTCCCCGCCGCCACTTGTCATCCCCTCCTCCCCACCGCGCGGCCCGCCGAGCCCATCGTGGGCCCGCCCGAGTCCATCTGGGCCCGAGCGCACCGCCGCCCGCTCCTCTCGTGCAGCCCCGTGCCCGAGCTCCTCCGTCGCCTCACGACCCCGTCGTCCGCCGCTCCGGCCGGCGAGCCGACGTCGACGACCACCAGGCCGGACTCCCCTCTGCCCTCTCCCTCTCCTTCCTCCCATCTCTCTACCCGCTATAAGATCCCTCTCGCCTCCTCTGTACAGGGAACCGCCATGGCCGCCATGGAGCTTGTAGCTCCGCCTCAAGCCGGCCTCGACCTCCTCCGGCCACACCAACCACCAGATCCGGCCGACCTCTGCCGCCCTTGCCCGTTCCCGGCCGGATCCCGCCGGCAGGGCCCCGTCCCCATCGCCCGTGCATCTGCACCACGCCACGGCCTCCAGCCTCGTGCAGGCACGCGAGGGAGATGACGAGGGCGACCGTCGTCTCGTGGGCCTCCTGCGCCCAGTCACCTGAGCCGCTGCCTCGGCCCAACACCAGCCAGGCCCGATGGGTCCTCTGGTGAGCAGCCCCTTATCCCTCGCCGCATGCGCATGATAGTTATTTCACGCTCAGTCTGTTTTTTTTCTTCTGAAAATGGCCGTGTCCTCAGATTTTCAGCAGCATTCATGCATTTTGTGTTGCTTGTATCTCTTGACCTGTGCCTCCTATGAAAATGTGCCATATATGTAAATTGCTCTACTCTTCGTGCTCTACATGATGGTTGCTGTTGCATTCATGTTAGGATTCATCTTCATGTGCTAATCTCTGTTGCAAAAGTGCATCATGCTGTTAACTGCAGAAAACTGTTAATATTTGTCACTTTGTCATTTTTGTGTGATTTAATGCAAATGTCATATGAGCATCTTGTCAACATGTCTTTGGAGCATTTTCATGTCTTCTTGCTGATAGTATTTATTTCATGCCATGATATGCCATGATGTGACTGCCATGAGATTGTAAACATGCCTAGTCAATGTTGTTGTTTCAAGTTAAAACTGTCTGTGATAAAACTTGCCAACTTTGCTCGATGATAGCCACTAATCTAGAGCTCATATGTATTTGATTCCTTCATGTGATTTGGCCTATGTGATGTGTACTTTGATGCCATACCTTTGGTTGCCATGTAAAGTTCCTGTAGCATGTCTCTTTCTTGCTCTCAAGTTGCCATCATATTAACCCTGCTCATGTATATGCTCTGTCATAATCTGTAGCAGAACATTGCATTTTGCATGGATCATATTGACTTATCCTTGATGCCTATGAACCTGAACCTTAAAGATCATTTGAAGTATGTCATGTCTACTTTAAGTGCATATCAAGTTTGTGCCCATCATGTTACTGTAGCTTGCTGTTTTGATGTTGGCGAAGTGCTATGTTGCTGTTTTGGGGCAGATTGCTATTATAACTTGTGTAGAGTGTATGTGTTGAACCGTTGCTCCGTTTTAATCATGTTCTATATGAAACTTGCTTAGATTTGTGTGTAGTTTCATTTTGTCATGTTGCATCCTTGGTTTGAGTGTTTGTGGTTGATGTTTGCATGCATTTTGCCTGATTGCCATGTTAATCTTGTTTAGTGCATATCTTCTAGACCGTAGCTCCGAATTAAATGTTCTACATATGTAACTTGACTAGAAAAACGTGTAGATCATCATGGTGCATGTTAACTTGCTGTTTAACCACTTTAACATTGTATTTAATTCAGATCAGTACCAATTTCGAAATTTGGATATGGGGAAATACCGGAATTGTTGTTTGTGTTTCCGGCCTCATTTAAACTTGTCTAGTTGTATGGATTGCTTATGCTTCATCTCTTGCCATGTTCAACAACATTTAATCTTGTCATGCACCATACTTGGTTGTGCATCATGTCATGTTTATGCTTGTGTGTTTATCATGTTGTTTTCTTCTTTCCGGTTGTGCTTCTACTCGATAATTCCGGGTTCATTGCGATTGTGAGGATTCGTTCGACTACATTGGTTCGTCTTCTTCATGGACTCGATCTTCTTCCGAGCAGGATTTCAGGCAAGATGATCATGACCTTGGATATCTTTACTATCTTTGCTTGCTAGTTGTCACTTTGCTATCGCTATGTCGCGCTTCCTACCACATATATGTCAGCCTCCCATATGCCATGATACAGCCTCTAACCACCCTTACCCAGCAAACCATTGTTTGGCTATGTTACCGCTTTGCTCAGCCCTTTCTTATAGCATTGCTAGTTGCAGGTGTAGTTGCAGGTTGTTCCATGTTGGAACATGGATATCATGGGATATCACAATATCTCTTATTTAATTAATGCATCTATATACTTGGTTTGGGGTGGAAGGCTCGGCCTTTTGCCTAGTGTTTTGTTCCACTCATGCCGCCCTAGTTTTCGTAATGCCGGTGTTATGATCCTTGATTAGCGTTCCTAACATGCTCAGGGGAATGGGACCCTCTTGACAATTCGCTTTGAATAACCGCTTCCAGCAAGGCCCAACTTTGGTTTTACCATTTGCCAACATAATAATACTGAATTAAATAATTAATTTGCATAGGGAGTTAGTGCTACCCGAGGATTCTTAATTCAACATAATATAGGTGGGCCAGTGCTGATGGTGCTGGTCCAAACTAGAGCCCCTTGCAGCGCCACCACGAGGAAACTCGAGGCACTGGTTTTAGTTGTACGGACTATTCATCCGGTCGTGGCCTGAGACGAGATACGCGCGGCTACTATCAGGGTGTCGGCACGCCGGAAGGTCTTGCTGTACTTGTGTTACCATTGTCGAAATGTCTTGTGCACCGGGATTCCGAGGATACTTCGGGCTATCTCGAGGTTGAGGTATTTCCACCGCAGCTTGTGTTGGTCTATGATGGACCAGGTTGGAACACCCCTGCAGGGTTAAATCTTATGCAAAGCCGTGCCCGCGGTTATGTGGCGACTTGGATATTTATAACCTCCGGTTGTAGAGAACTTGAAACTAAATCCAATTAAAATACACCAACTGTGTGCGTAACTGTGATCGTCTCTTCTTGTGAGGTTTGAACCAAGAAGAGAACACGGTGGGGTTATGTTTGACTCGTAAGTAGGTGTTCAGGATCACTTCTTGATCATTATTAGTTTGCGACCGTTACGCGTAGATTACTCTTCTTATTCTTGTACTCGTAAGTTAGCCACCATACAATGCTTAGTGCTTGTTGCAACCTCACCACTTTACCCCTTCCATACCCATTAAGCTTTGATAGTCTTGTTACCCATGGTTATGGGATTGCTGAGTCCTCGTGGCTCACAGGTTACTACAACAACAGATGTAGGTACAGGTAATGCGATGATTGACGTGAGAGCGATGTGCGTCTGCTTTTGGGGTTCTTCTTCTTCTTCTTCGTCGATCTGGGATAGGTTCCTGGTCGGCAGCCTGGGCTAGCAGGGTGGATGTCATTCGTGTTTTTCGTTTGTGTTTCATCCGTAGTCGGATTCTGCTCTTCTGTATGGTGTTTGCTATGTAGTGATGTATTCCTGTGATGACTGTATGTATTTTATGTATCCCCATCCATTATGTACATGGTATGATGTAATGATATCCACCTTGCAAGCGTCTTCGATATGCACTTCTAACCCTGGTGGGGCCTCCGAGTCCCTCGAGGATAGGATCGCATATTGGGCGTGACAAGTTGGTATCAGAGCCTCGACCGACCATAGGATCCCCCTTGATTGATCGAACCGTTGGCGAGTATAGAAGAAAAACTATTTTGAGTCTAGTTATATATTGGAGAGTAGGAATTCTTTTTACTCCTTATCCCCTTTGTCGCTCTGGTGAGGAATTGTGACGTAGGTGTTTTGATTCTACTACTCTTCTCACTCAATTTTTTTTAGGATCACGCGGGTATTTTGGAATCGTTATGATATCGTTGTGACGGGAATTCTGTCTTGGTGCCTCCTGACCGTATGGATTGGACCCGGGGAGTTGAGCTCCAAGGTGTTTTTGTCACCTTCGTTATCGTTTCAGTTCCTAAATACCAGAGGACGCCGACATCGAAACGCTTCTATACTTTTTGTGGTGGCAAATAGTGCCGTGACTTTTCCCCAGTACTGGAGGAGATAGCTCAGATGAGCCACCATGACTAGTATTGCTGTGTTTTCGAAGGTCTAAGGTAGACGAATTTGCGAAGTTTCTCGGTCGTGTGTTGAGGGTTGCGGATGCGGTTGCAGCTGATTAGGTTGTTGTTTGCTGAGTAGGTTCCTGGATCCGCAACCTGATCGCATAATCAAGAAGTTTCGGGAGTTCTTAGGTGGGAATTCAAGTATTTACGTAGGATATCTTTCCGACAGATGCGTGATATGAGATTGGGGTTCGACGTCTAGTGGTCCGCCTGCTCAAGGTCGTTTTTACAGTGGGTCTCGTTGTGTCTTAAAGAGCCCTTGTAGCTTTGCTACGGTTCGGGGACGCTTCGTAAGTCATGTACACTGCCTTGTACGTGATGGTCGCTATACGATCGAGCCCATGTGGGCCCCACCACGAAAATTTCGGACGAAATCTCTATCATATGTTTGTTCCGGCTTATTCTCCAAGCCAAATCCTTTGTTTTTGTTGTGGTATTTGAGTTGCTTCGAAGTCAAGTGTTGATCCATACCTTTCCTAAGTGGTGTTCCCATATTTTGATGTGAATGCCAATCCTTTTGTTCATCAAGATTGTCATGTAAATTATTCTCAACCGGCGTGCTTCTCTTCAAGTTAATCCGACCCTTTCAACATTTGCAAGATCAATTCCCAGTTTTCTCAACGGGGTTCATTTCATCCATCCTAAGTTGTCTTTATTTTTCCCACCCTCCCACCCTTTTTCTTCGCGGAGTCTGAATTCTGAAATCAAGTATCCATTTTATTCATGAGAAGTCTTTCCAATCTTTTCCTTCAATGTTCTTAACCGGTGATTCCCCGTGAAGGTGGTCAGGAGTTTCTAATTCATCATTTGTCGTTCTCATTTTCTTTTCGGTGGTTTCAATTCAAGCTTTTGGTGTTGATCATATTTCTTTTCCTCGTTTCAAATGCTTTCCCATGCCGGTGCACATCTTAATCACCCATCTCTCTCTATTCATTTGTTCCGGAGTGCTAAAGATATCTCAGAAGTTTCATGTTTCCATTCGAGTTCCGTTCGTTCTATTTCGTGGTTGTTACCTCATCCAAGCCATTTATATCAACCGATGCAATCTGCATTTCAAGCAATCGTTCCAACCGTGTTTCTTTTGAGTGGGCCCTAACCCATAGGTCTTTTCCCAGGATCTTACCTAACTCTTCTAATTTTTCCCGGAGTTATTCTCAAATTCTTTCAAAGTTTTACGTAAGAATGAATTCTCATCAGTCATATGCCTTCTCCAAGATCGCTTTCAAATTCTTTTTCAAATTTGGCTCAACCTTTCTATTCTTCATTGTCCGGAGTGTCTCATCAATTTTGGTGGTGGTTCTCATCGTCACTCTCAGCTTTCAAGACCGAAGAAGAGTTTCTCTTAAATACTTATCCGTTCTCTTGAAGATTCGTGGTTCTAGCTTCATGCCTTCCTCTTAAATTGCTTTGATCATGAGAAATTCTTTTCGTACCCATCCGAAGATTTTTAGGAGTTGTTTTCGTTTTGATTCTCCGAAGGCCATTGTTTCAGAAGAATTCTTCTTTCTCGACATTCTTCTCTCCTTCTCAAATTCTTCCGGTGCGTCGTTCAAGTATTCTTTAGTCAGCTCGTGATCGCTTTGTTCTCTTGTATCTAAATTCCCTCAAGTATCTTCATTCGTTTTCTAATTCTTCCCGACGATTCATTCTCTTTTTATTCGTTCTTTTCATTTCTTACGGTGGTTCGTTCAAGATTCCTCTTCCTTTGTTATCGTATCAATTCATTTGTTCTTTCCAAAATCCTACCGGTGTTTCCTCGAAGACTTCGTCAAGTTGGCGCTATATCTCTCTTCAATCTTTTCAAGAAGAATAAGTAGTGTGCAAATCCATTTCTTTTCATCAATTTATTTTGATGAAGGATAGACATATCATAATTCTTATTCTTGTTTCATGGAGGTGATTTAATTCCTTCTTCCGGAATTTGTTCATGATGAATAAATTCTTGGTTCCAAGTTGTTCATCTTTTCTTTTCCGGAGTTCAAGTGTTCTCATTATATCATCGTGAAGCTCCATCTAAATCATTGCAAGGCTTCATCATGTTCTTCAGCCTTCACTTCTTTTCTAGCATCCTTTCTATCCGGAGTTCTTCGAGAGTTTCTTCTTCGTGGCTCGTTAAGTATTTAATCCGTTCATGAAGTCTTCTTCAAGATTCTTGTTGGAGGAGCTCAAGTATTCTTTGCCTCGCATTCCGAAGTGCAAGTCATTCTCCCTTATCTTTGGAGATGGTGTTATACCGTTCTTGATTCATGAGGAGTCTCGAAGAAAAATTGTCAAGAATGATATATTTAAAACCATCATTTCTTTCTCGTAGCTATCTTGGTATAGATTTCACCTAAAGCCTTTCCGATGGATTGGTGATATTGTGGTGCTTATCAATGATCCAAGTTTCTCCTTCTCTTCTTGATGAAAGATGTTTTCATCTCTTCGAGATCTCAAGCAATCAATTCTTTCCATTAGTGGCAGGTTTTCACCTCAAATGTTGAGATGTTTTCCATAAGCCCACAACAAGATTATTCTTTTCGTTGATTGATTTTCGAACAACTCCGTTCTAATCCTTCTCAATTCAATTATGGCGGAAGTTGTCTTTTGCTTCCCCTTTCTTTTCTTTTCAACGATTTAGCTTCTATTCTTTCGTTTCGGAGGCATGGTGATGTTGCTCTCTTCGACCCATTATCTCGTTTCGCCAAGACCATGTTATTTCCTTGCTTATCCATTTTACCAGAGTGTTGTGTCCTGTTTTCGAATCTTTCATCTTGTCAACCTCTGCTTTTCTTTTCTACCGGGATGATATCTAAATTCTTTCGTTCTTATTCCTTTCTATCTTGTTCTAACAGGAGTGGCTTCATAATCTATCTTTTCTCTTGAGCTCTTGATTCTCGTCATACTCTCCATTCCTCTTTTCTTCCGGAGTGCTCCCAACTTCGTTCATCTCCGTTGCACCCTCTCTTTCGAGTTGTTCAACCTCTCAAGGTTCTTTCGTTTCACTCATTTGTCAAAGAAGCAACTTTGTTTTACCTCTTCCTTTTTTTCCTCTTCCTCTTCAATCTTCCGGTTCCTTCCTAAGATCTCGGGTCGAGATCTTCTGTTAGTGGGGGAGAGTTGTGACGCCCCGAGACCAATGCTCCGGATTCCTTCCATTTATTTTCCGTCGTTGCGATGTGATTCATTTGCTTGTTGCACCTTGCCATGTCATCATGTGCATTTCATCCGCATGTTTTCATAAAACTTGCATCCGTTCGTAGTTGTCTTTCTATCCGTTCCTTCCATTGTCCGTTCCATGCCCAACCACACTTGCACACGTCCGCGGCACCTCCGAAATATTATTTTATATGTGGGAATAAAAATGTTCTTGGAATGGGTTGAAAGTTGGCGTGCGGTCTCATTATGTTGTATGTAGACCGCGTGCCAAATTTCGTCGCATTTGGAGTCCGTTTGATAGCCCAACCGTTAAACTATAGCGGCACTATAGCCGGATAAACGTCGGACGTTTTTGGTATCCGAAAACTATTGCTGGGCCTCTCTCTCTTCTCTCCTGCAGCCCTTGGCCTTTCTAGCACAACCCTCAACCAGCCCACTAGCCCAGCCGACCCCCTCTTGCGACCGGAGTCGTCCGATCGCGATCCGATGGCCCGGAAACCCCCTAAAACCCCCCCTCTAGCCCCTGTCTATAAATAGCCAGCCTCCCCTTCCATTTTTGGGCGAAACCCTAGCCTTCCACCTCTCTCCTCCTCGAAATCCGCATCCAACCAGCTCCCCGCCGCCACTTGTCGTCGCCTCCTCCCCACCGCGCGGCCATCCGAGCCCATCGTGGGCCCGCCCGAGCCCATCTGGGCCCGAGCACACCGCCGCCCGCTCCTCTCGTGCAGCCCCGTGCCCGAGCTCCTCCGCCGCCTCGCGACCCCGTCGTCCGCCGCTCCGGCCGGCGAGCCGACGCCGACGACCACCAGGCCGGACTCCCCTCTGCCCTCTCCCTCTCCTTCGTCCCATCTCTCTCCCCGCTCTAAGATCCCTCTCGCCTCCTCTGTACAGGGAACCGCCATGGCCGCCATGGAGCTCGGAGCTCCGCCTCAAGCCGGCCTCGACCTCTTCCGGCCACACCAACCACCAGATCCGGCCGACCTCTGCCGCCCTTGCCCATTCCCGGCCGGATCCCGCTGGCAGGGCCCCGTCCCCATCGCCCGTGCATCTCCACCGCGCCACGACCTCCTGCCTCATGCAGGCGCGCGAGGGAGACGACGAGGGCGGCCGTCGTCTCGTGGGCCTCCTGCGCCCAGTCAACCGAGCCGCTGCCTCGGCCCAACACCAGCCAGGCCCGATGGGTCCTCTGGTGAGCAGCCCCTTATCCTGCGCCGCATGCGCATGATAGTTATTTGATGCTCAGTCTGTTTTTTTCCTTCTGAAAATGGCCGTGTCCTCAGATTTTCAGCAGCATTCATGCATTTTGTGTTGCTTGTATCTCTTGACCTGTGCCTCCTATGAAAATGTGCCATATATGTAAATTGCTCTACTCTTCGTGCTCTACATGATGGTTGCTGTTGCATTCATGTTAGGATTCATCTTCATGTGCTAATCTCTGTTGTAAAAGTGCATCATGCTATTAACTGCATAAAACTGTTAATATTTGTCACTTTGTCATTTTTGTGTGATTTAATGCAAATGTCATATGATCATCTTGTAAACATGTCTTTGGAGCATTTTCATGTCTTCTTGCTGTTAGTATTTATTTCATGCCATGATATGCCATGATGTGGCTGCCATGATCTTGTAAACATGCCTAGTCAATGTTGCTGTTTCAAGTTAAAACTGTCTGTGATAAAACTTGCCAACTTTGCTTGATGATAGCCACTAATCTAGAGCTCATATGTATTTGATTCCTTCATGTGATTTGGCCTATGTGATGTGTACTTTGATGCCATACCTTTGGTTGCCATGTAAAGTTCCTGTAGCATGTCTCTTTCTTGCTCTCAAGTTGCCATCATATTAACCCTGCTCATGTATATGCTCTGTCATAATCTGTAGCAGAACATTGCATTTTGCATGGATTATATTGACTTATCCTTGATGCCTATGAACCTGAACCTTAAAGATCATTTGAAGTATGTCATGTCTACTTTAAGTGCATATCAAGTTTGTGCCCATCATGTTACTGTAGCTTATTGTTTTTATGTTGGCGAAGTGCTATGTTGCAATTTTGGGGCAGATTGCTATTATAACTTGTGTAGAGTGTATGTGTTGAACCGTTGCTCCGTTTTAATCATGTTCTATATGAAACTTGCTTAGATTTGTGTGTAGTTTCATTTTGTCATGTTGCATCCTTGGTTTGAGTGTTTGTGGTTGATGTTTGCATGCATTTTGCATTATTGCCATGTTAATCTTGTTTAGTGCATATCTTCTAGACCGTAGCTCCGAATTAAATGTTCTACATATGTAACTTGACTAGAAAAACATGTAGATCATCATGGTGCATGTTAACTTGCTGTTTAACCACTTTAACATTGTGTTTAATTCAGATCAGTACCAATTTCGAAATTTGCATATGGGGAAATACCGGAATTGTTGTTTGTGTTTCCGGCCTCATTTAAACTTGTCTAGTTGTATGGATTGCTTATGCTTCATCTCTTGCCATGTTCAACAACATTTAATCTTGCCATGCACCATACTTGGTTGTGCATCATGTCATGTTTATGCTTGTGTGTTTATGATGTTGTTTTCTTCTTTCCGGTTGTGCTTCTACTCGATAATTCCGGGTTCGTTGCAATTGTGAGGATTCGTTCGACTACGTTGGTTCGTCTTCTTCATGGACTCGATCTTCTTCCGAGCAGGATTTCAGGCAAGATGATCATGACCTTGGATATCTTTACTATCTTTGCTTGCTAGTTGTCTCTTTGCTATCGCTATGTCGCGCTTCCTACCACATATATGTCAGCCTCCCATATGCCATGATACAGCCTCTAACCACCCTTACCCAGCAAACCATTGTTTGGCTATGTTACCACTTTGCTCAGCCCTTTCTTATAGCGTTGCTAGTTGCAGGTGCAGTTGCAGGTTGTTCCATGTTGGGACATGGATATCATGGGATATCACAATATCTCTTATTTAATTAATGCATCTATATACTTGGTTTTGGGTGGAAGGCTCGGCCTTTTGCCTAGTGTTTTGTTCCACTCATGCCGCCCTAGTTTTTGTAATGCCGGTGTTATGATCCTTGATTAGCGTTCCTAACATGCTCAGGGGAATGGGACCCTCTTGACAATTCGCTTGGAATAACCGCTTCCAGCAAGGCCCAACTTTGGTTTTACCATTTACCAACATAATAATACTGAATTAAATAAGTAATTTGCATAGGGAGTTAGCGCTACCCGAGGATTCTTAATTCAACATAATACATGTGGGCCAGTGCTGATGGTGCTGGTCCAAACTAGAGCCCCTTGCAGCGCCACCACGAGGAAACTTGAGGCACTGGTTTTAGTTGTACGGACTGCTCATCCGGTCGTGGCCTGAGACGAGATATGCGTGGCTACTATCAGGGTGTCGGCACGCTAGGAGGTCTTGCTGTACTTGCGTTACCATTGTCGAAATGTCTTGTGCACCGGGATTCCGAGGATACTTCGGGCTATCTCAAGGTTGAGGTATTTCCACCGCAGCTTGTGTTGGTCTATGATGGACCAGGTTGGAACACCCCTGCAGGGTTAAATCTTACACGAAGCCGTGCCCGCGGTTATGTAGCGACTTGGATATTTATAACCTCCGGTTGTAGAGAACTTGAAACTAAATCCAATTAAAATACACCAACTGTGTGCGTAACCGTGATCGTCTCTTCTTGTGAGGTTTGAACCAAGAAGAGAACACGGTGGGGTTATGTTTGACTCATAAATAGGTGTTCAGGATCACTTCTTGATCATTATTAGTTTGCGACCGTTATGCGTAGATTACTCTTCTTATTCTTGTACTCGTAAGTTAGCCACCATACAATGCTTAGTGCTTGCTGCAACCTCACCACTTTACCCCTTCCATACCCATTAAGCTTTGATAGTCTTGTTACCCATGGTTATGGGATTGCTGAGTCCTCGTGGCTCACAGATTACTACAACAACAGATGCAGGTACAGGTAATGCGATGATTGACGTGAGAGCGATGTGCGTCTACTTTTGGGGTTCTTCTTCTTCTTCTTCGTCGATCTGGGATAGGTTCCTGGTCGGCAGCCTGGGCTAGCAGGGTGGATGTCATTCGTGTTTTTCATTTGTGTTTCATCCGTAGTCGGATTCTGCTCTTCTGTATGGTGTTTGCTATGTATTGATGTATTCCTGTGATGACTGTATGTATTTGTATGTATCCCCATCGATTATGTACATGATACGATGTAATGATATCCACCTTGCAAGCGTCTTCGATATGCGCTTCTAACCCTGGTGGGGCCTCCGAGTCCCTCGAGGATAGGATCGCATATTGGGCGTGACATTTCTGGAGCGCCTCCAGAGAACTGCGCTCAGCCAAATTGGCCTGGCGCGCGGCCTCCAAAGCCTGAGCTTCGGGAGTTGTCCCGACGAAGGGCGTCCGGAGGGCCTGCTCGTTTCTGCGATCTAGTTCCTCCCTTTGCTGCTGAGTGCAAGGTTCGGGGTAGTACTCGTCGGCGTGACGGTCTCTGCCACCGTCAAGGTCGGCATGCGACGGGCTGCCGGCTCCCGCACCGCCGCGGGCGTACCCAGGCGGACTGGGCGGGGAATCGTTCATCAGCACCTCCGCAGCGGGGTCGCTACTCTCACACTTGGAAAAACTTTCCGAGTCCTCATGCAAGGAGGCGAACGAATCGAGGATGAGCTCATCGGGCTCGATTGCCACGACTTGCGGGGCCGCAACCCGAAGGGCCACCGCCTGCTTGATCCACCGATGAAGCCGTGAACGTCCGGAACGCTTGCGACGGCGGCTGGTGAAACGAGGAGGCGCCGACTGGTATGGTGTTGAGGGTTGTCGAAGAAGAACGCCGAAGGTACTCGCGCAGAAGTGCGCTGCGCCGCGGATGGGCAACGCCTCGACATCCAGCATGGCTTCTTGAAGCCACGCCGAGTTGTCAGCGATGAAACTGAGGACGCCAAAATGGATCTCACTGCCAAGAGTCAGTCCGCCGCCGGAAACCATGATGATGGTGGGAAAATCGCAACTACGCCGGAAGTCGCTAGACGCCGCCCCATGGTGGGCGCCAACTGTCGTGGGTATAAGTCTAACAGTAGTGTATGGGGGTATGAATTGGAGGGCAGAGCCTAGCTATGGCGTAGTTGTTACTCGGATTTACGAGTTTAGGCCCCTCGCGGTGGAGGTAATAGCCCTACGTCTCGGTGCTCTGGAGCTGTTGATTGAGTGTATGGTTTACAGAAGATGCGAACCCTTGTCATGGAGCTGAGGGGTGGCTTATATAGAGTCCGCCAGGCCCCCATGAATGCCGCCATAACCAAGGGTTAAAGAGGGGTTTTAAGGGCGCCAGTTACTGGTAACAGGCACACTAACTACACCTGATGAGGGTGGATGCACGTCCTGACCGTTGCATTCCTGGAGAGTCTCCTGGTCTTCTCTGACCGAGTGATGACTGGTACTCTGAGTAAAATAAGCCGGTCGAGTGAAGTGTTGTCCTCCGAGTGGTCTATTGCTTTCCAAGTGAATGTCAGGTTGCAGAACATCCAACTGCTGGGCTAGCCCTGGGGCCCAGTATAAGGTGTATGGCGTCCTAGGGTAGGGTCTGTAGGTCAGGCCTGTTACCGTATCCCTAATATATGCCCTCGTCAGGTCTAGGATTGAAATTACCCCTATGAGCATTGTTGTTAAAATTATTTCTAGAGACAAAACTCACATCAATAGCATCTTTATTTTGTTCAATCAAAGTAGACAATGGCACATCATTAGGATCAATATGAGCACTTTTACTAGCAACCAATTTCTTGAGAGCATCCATTTTATCACTCAAAGTATTAATTTCTTCAACAGAATTTACCTTCTTACCAGTTGGAGTTCGTTCAGTGTGCCATTGAGAATAATTTGTCATAATATTATCAAGAAGTTTTGTAGCTTCTCCCAATGTAATTTCCATGAAAGTACCACCTGCGGTAGAATCTAGCAAATTTCTAGAAACAACGTTTAGTCTCGCATAAATTTTTTGTATGATCATCCATAAGCTTAAACCATGTGTTGGGCAATTGCTTATCATTAATTTCGTTCTCTCCCAAGATTGCGCAACATGCTCATGCTCAAGTTGCTTAAAATTCATAATTTGATTTCTTAAAGAAATAATCTTAGCGGGAGGAAAATACTTGGCATTAAAAGCATCCATACACTTATCCCAAGAATCAATACTATTTCTAGGCAAGGATGAAAACCAAGTTTTAGCACGATCTCGTAGTGAGAACGGAAATAATTTCAATTTGACAATATCATTATCCACATCTTTCTTCTTTTGCATATCACAAAGTTCAACGAAAGTATTTAGATGGGATGCAGCATCTTCATTAGGACTACCAGAAATTGTTCTTTCATAACAAGATTAAGCAAAGCAGCATTAATGTCAAACGACTCCGCACTAGTGGCGGGAGGAGCAATAGGAGTACTAATAAAATCATTATTATTAGTATTAGAAAAGTCACACAATTTTGTGTTTTCTTGAGACATCACGACGAAGCAAGCAAACTAGCAAACAAGCAACCGAAAATATTTTTGTGTTTTTTGTAAAATTGTTTTAAAAGTGGGGGAGATGAAAACGAGAGGCAAATGCAAATAAAATGACAAATAAAATAAATGCAAGTGGATGATAGTTTATGCGAAGGTACTTGATAATTTTGGTGATGTCTGCCCGGCAACGGCGCCAGAAATTCTTCCTGCTACTTGTAGACTGTGTTGGTATTTCCCCCAAGAGGAGAGGATGATGCAGTATACTAGAGATAAGTATTTCCCTCAGTTAAGAACCAAGGTTATCAATCCAGTAAGAGAACTACACAAAATTCCTTTAGCAGCACCTACACACACAAAAGCAAACACTTGCACCCAACACAAGTAAGAGGGTTGTCAATCCTCTTAGCGGTTATTTGCAAGGATTAATTCTGATAGTGATAGATAGATAAAGTAAAATACTAAATAAAATAAAAGTAAATAAATTGCAGCAAGGTATATTTGGATTTTAATATATGATAAAGATCGACCCGGGGGCCATAGTTTTCACTAGAGGCTTCTCTCTCGAGCACAGAACATACGGTGGGTAAACAAATTACTGTTGGGCAATTGATAGAAAAGCAAATAATTATGACGGATTCATGGCAATGATCATGTATATAGGCATCATGTCCGAGACAAGTAGACCGACTCCTGCCTGCATCTACTACTATTACTCCACCCATCGACCGCTATCCAGCATGCATCTAGGGTATTCAGTATGATACAGAGTAACACCTTAAGCAAGATGACATGATGTAGACAAAGTAAACTCAAGCAATATGATTAAACCCCATATTTTTATCCTTAATGGAAACAATACAAATACGTGTCATGTCCCTTTCTGTCACTGGGATTGAGCACCGCAAGATTGAACCCATCACAAAGCACCTCTCCCATTGCAAGATAAACCAATCTAGTTGGCCAAACCAAATCGATAGATCGGAGAGAAATACAAAGCTATAACAATCATGCATAAAAGAGTTCAGAGAAGACTCAAATATTTCTCATGAATAATCTAATCATAAACTCACAATTCATCGGATCCCAACAAACACACCGCAAAAGAAGATTTCATCGGATAGAACTCCAAGAACATCGAGGAGAACATGGTATTGAAGAACAAAGAGAGAGAACAAGCCATCTAGCTACTAGCTATGGACCCGTAGGTCTATGGTAAACTACTCACACATCATCGGAAGGGCAGCAAGGTTGATGAAGAAGCCCTCCGTGATCGATTCCCTCTCCGGCAGAGTACCGGAAAAGGCCTCCAGATGGGATCGCGGAAGAACAGAGGTTTGCGGCGGCGGTAGCGTTTTCTCGTCTGGCTCTCTGATGGTTTTTGAATATTTGAGAATTTATAGAAGTGGAATTAGGTCAAAAGGAGCCACGAGGGGCCCACAAGGCATCAGGGCGCGCCCCCCTGGGGCTGCGCCCTATTGCCTTGTGGCCTCCTCGTGAGGCTTCTGGCTTTCTCCCGAAGCTTCCAGGGTCTCTTTTGTCCAGAAAAAAATCATCAAAAAGTTTCGTGGCATTTGGACTTCGTTTGGTACTGATTTCCTGAAAAACCAAAAACAAGCAAAAAACAACAACTTGCACTGGGCACTAGGTTGATAGGTTAGTCCCGAAAAATGATATATAATTGTATATAAAAACATCCAAGATTGATACTATAATAGCATGGAACAATCAAAAATTATAGATACGTTGGAGACGTATCAGGATACTTCTAGAGTTTTCAAATATTCATGATCCTTCTATTAAACATGTAGTTACTATATTCCTAGACTATGAATTTGGCCATATCATGAAGGAGGCTCGAGAAATATTTCCTTATTACAACATAAATAGTGGGTGTCCTCCTATAGAAGAAATTCTTTACAACCAAGAGGAAATAAGGAGATTACAATCTCCAGACTATGCTGTTTAGAATGAGAATCTTAGGAAAAAGGTTCCCCCATCTGTTTTACTTGATAAAATTTCTGAACATAATGATAATTTGCTATACAAAATAATGGATTGGGGCTTGTGCTTGAGAAAAGGCTAAAGGAACATATTCAAAGGAACATGTACAATGAAGAGATAGTCATCACTTACAAAGGGCCAAGGGAGGAACCTCCTCCTCCTAAACTTGATCTTACGGATCCTTACCCTATCAAATTTAGCCCTTTTGATTATTTTTTCTTACCTCTTAGGAAACTTTCTACTGAAAGAAGGGAGTATGAGATGAATATGGATGATCTCCCTTACTTCTATTACAAAACTTGAAACAATGCATTATGCCTAGCTAGGGGCGTAAAACAATAGCGCTTGTTGGGAGGCAACCCAATATTTAAATTTATTGCAATTTTATTTTTCTTGTGTCAGACAATTTTAGCTACTCTTATGATTGTGTTTTTATCTTTTAATTAGTGTTTGTGCCAAGTAATGCCTTTGGGATGATTTCGATGATAGTATAATTGATGTTGTTTAAAAACAGAAAGTTTTGTGCCCAGTAATTGATTTTTAATTTATTGCTGGAATGTCAGAAAAATCTGAAATTTTTACACAGTATTGGGATACAAATTGTTTATGTATTCCTAATTGTTCAATAAAATTGGAGTTATAGAAGTATAGATAATATTCTGTCATTATGTACTGTTATGTTTTAGAAAGATTCTGTTTTTATTGCATAGTGTGCTTGTTTTAATGAAACTATGGATTATATCGGGGGGTATAAGTCATGGAAGAGTTAGAATATAGTAGGTATTATGCAAGAACAATTATGAATGAGTTTATAACAGTACCTAAAGTGGATGATTGATTTATTGTACTAACGGATCTCATGAAGTTTCTGTTGAGTTTTGTGTGCTGAAGTTTTCAAGTTTTGGGTGAGATTACGATGGATGAAGGAATAAGGAGCGGCAAGACCCTAAGCTTGGGGATTACCAAGGCACCCCAAGGTAATATACAAGGAAGACCCAAGCGTCTAAGCTTGGGGATGCCCGGATGGCATCCCCTCTTTCGTCTACAATCTATCGGTAACTTACTTGGAGCTATATTTTTATTCATCACATGATATGAGTTTTACTTGGAGCGTCTTGTGAGGGTGTCCCGGATTAGGGGGTACTCGGGCTGCCGGCCTATCTCCTATAGGCCGGACTAATGGGCCACTTTTAACTCGTCAAAGGAAGGCCGGATTACGGGCGACCCCGTACACCAGAAGGAAACCTCCGAAGACTTGGCGTCTCCTCCAAGAAACGTTTAGGGTAACTGGCATGATCATCCTCTAAGGGCAACCGACCATATGTAACCCTAGGTCCCCCTGGTGTCTATATAAACCAGGGGTTTAGTCTGTAGAGGCAGAAGAACCATAGCCATTATACCCACTTAGGGTTTAGTTCAGTCGATCTCAAGGTAGATCAACTCTGTAATTGTCATACCCTCACATCAATACAATCAAGCATGACGTAGGGTTTTACGTTCTCGCGAGGACCTGAACCTGGGTAAATACCGTCTCTATGCTCCCTGTTACCCATTGATTCCTAGATCCACAGTTCGGACCCCCTACCCGAGATCTGCCGGTTTTGGTACCGACATTGGTGCTTTCATTGAGAGGCTCCGCTGTAGGGTCATCGAGGATCAATGGCTCGCCTTGTCATCAGCAACACTGCTAGCTATGGGGACATCTTCATTCCCGGCCAGCTCTTTGCGTTCGGCAGAGTCATGCTACACGCCGATCCGGCCGGTCACCTTGGCCGGGTCAATAGCTTTACCCCCGATCAGGAGATCAGGTTCGGGAACTTAGAGTTCGTCGCCGACTCCCGGGGAGACCTTATTCCACGGCCTCGCTTGGAGGACCCACAAATCCTGAAGCTTTGACTTCGGGTACGGCCTACCCCACTATCGGGACGGCCGCCACTCCGGATCCAGCTTTGAACCCGGATCCAATCTCGGCGCTCGGCAGCCGAAGACCGGCCTCAGCCGAACACGACTTCGGGGCGATGTCGAACGCTCCCGGCACATCCATACTGTGGGTTGACCCCGAAAACTGCCAGAACTTGGGTCCGACAGATCTCTCGCTACTAAACATGATACTAGATCGGATCCAAGCCATGGGAATCACCGATGGCCAGTCCTCGGTCTATGACCAGATCGGGCTTAAAGCCGATGACAGGGAAATTCATACCCCTCCGACCGCCCACTTGGTCGCCACTATCGGAGGCTCGACTGAGGGCTCACTCCTCCTCCCGGAGCCGAGAGCACATGGGGTGCGAGTTTCCGATCATCAACCTCCATCCTCCAGCTCGGCAGCCGAACTCCGCTCTGGAGAGAATTCAAAGCCGAAGTCTGATTCAGCACATGACCTCGAGTCTACGCAACCGCGCCTGGCTAAAAATCCGGATCCAGAGTCTGGCACGTCGGATTCCTTGTCGATCCAGGACACAGCCGCCAAAACTCCGGACTCACACTCTGCTGGGATCAAATTTTTTATCCCACCCACCCCCCACATCGAGTACTGTCCAAGTAACTCAGGACGGCCCGACATATGGGACCTAATGTACGTAAAGCAACAGCCCGGAGAGACAGTTCGGCACTAATGGACCAGATTCCTCCTCGTCAAAAACAAGATAACGGACTGTTGCAGCAAGCAAATTCTGGCGGTTTTCCGACAGAACTGCCAAGACGATGGCATCTTAAATGCCCTCGCCCCCCGTCACATCCAAAACTTCTCTGAGTTATCGGACTTGGTGTCCAAATACTGTGCCATGGAGGATGCTTGGCAGGCTCAGCTCGAGCAAGCAGAGTCCATCCATGCCGAGGGATCAAGCCGAGCTTGGGCAAAACGCGCACACCCTCGCCGGACACCTCAATACGAGCTGTCCGAGAAATGGAAGAAACTCCTGACAGGATCCAGAACGGTCCTTGATGGACTACTGGACAAACCGTGCCCCATACACTCCGTCCTGCTCAACACAAACCCAACCCACAGCCTTCGAGCTTGCTGGGTGGTCAGGCAAGTCGCCAAGAGCGGCAAAGCCATCCTCGGAGGCTCGTACTCAAATAGATGTACAGTAGCGCCCCTTGACGATGACGCCGAGATCCTAACAATCTACGAGACGTATTCCTCTAAGAATCAGAGGAAGAGAGCCCTTCGAGAGCTCAGACAAATTCACCACGTGGCAGCAGTGGACTCATGGACGGACATACCTATCACTTTCAACGAACAAGATCAGCCGAGGTCCCACCCTATCCGAGCTGCTGCCGCCCTTGTCCTTGATCCCATAGTGGATGGATTTTGACTCCAAAAGGTGTTAATGGACGACGGCAGTGGGCTAAACCTCATTTACGAGGACACCCTGGATAAAATGCAGTTTGATAGATCTCGCATCGAGCAAAGTCACACTACCTTTCGAGGGATCATTCCCGGAAAGGAGGCACGTTGCAGTGGTCGAGTCACTCTCGATGTAGTCTTCGGAACCCCCGAGAACTATCGATCTGAGGAACTGCTCTTCCACATTGTGTCCTTTCACAGTGGCTACCACGCCTTATTGGGATGTGACGCATTCGCACGATTCCATGCTATCCCACATTACGGGTATATGAAAGTTAAGATGCCAGGGCCAAACGGCGTGATCATAGTCGCAAGTGATCCGGACAGAGCTCTTTGGGCCGAGAATAAAACAGCATCGCTCGCCCTCGAAGCATTGTCCGAGGCCCTCACTGCTGAAGAACTAACCGCGCTCCGTTCAACGGTGGACAAGGACGATGTAATCCTCAACAAAAGGCCCAAATCCACGTCCTTCAAACCAGCAGATGAAATCGTCAAATTCCAAGTGCATCCAACAGATCCCAACAAGACGGCATCCATTGGAGCTTAGCTGGATCCCGCGGTCGATGAAGAGTTGCGCAAATTTTTGTGCGAAAACTGGGATATCTTCGCTTGGCACCCTTCAGACATGCCAGGGATCCCACGAAGTTTAGCCGAGCACAGCTTGAACATAATTAAAGGTTTCAAGCCAGTCAAACAGGCTCTACGCCAATTTTCTGAACCCAAGTGTCAAGCTATGGGTGGGGAATTGGCAAAGTTGCTCGAAGCCGGATTCATCCGAGATATCAAACAACCGGAGTGGATGGCTAATCTAGTCATGGTACCTAAAAAGAACAAATCCTGGCGGTTGTGTGTCGATTTCAAGGACTTAAACAAGGCCTGCCCCAAGGATCCTTTCCCCTTGCCCCGCATAGACCAGATCATAGACGCCACTGCTGGGCATGACTCGCTGTGTTTCCTCGACGCTTACTCTGGATACCATCAAATTCAAATGAAGGAGTCCGATCAAGCGGCCACATCATTCATCACCCCCTATGGACCGTTCTGTTTCAACATAATGCCCTTCGGATTAAAAAACGCAGGGGCTATGATGCGGAGCTTCCCACAGTCATCCCCATGGACCTACCTACGTCTTCTCAAGTGCCAAGTGGACCTATGACACGAGCACGTGCAAGAGCTCTCGAAACCGAGGTGACATCTCTCCTAAGTGAACTTCCTTTTGACTCGAGTGAGGCATGGCTACTACCTCAAGCCAAAGTGCTATGTGTGATCAGGTATGAAGAGGACCGCCTCGGGAATGCTCAGAACGAAGGCCAAGTCAACAAGTACACGGAGGGACATGCATGAGGAGGAAGACCACTGGAAAGCTTTAGCGGCCAGACATCCGGCCCTTGGCCCGGACATCCGGCCCCTGAAGAGATGCCCGCCAGCAGCAGCAGCCCATCCACGAACGCTACAAGGCCCGGACATCCGGCCAGAGGCCCGGACATCCGGCCCGTACAGGCCGGACATCCGGCCTCTGCCCGGAAATCCGGCCCTGCATCACAGTAAATTGACCCCTTCAGGCCGGACATCCGGTGCCAAGGCCAGACATCCGGCACCCCCGCGAACCGCCGGACATCCGGCCCGACACCCGGACATCCGGCCCGACACCCGGACATCCGCCCCCCCTGACAGCAGCTTTAGGCCTTTCGGCCGTGTAATCTCGTCCACTCGTCCCCACTTCGTCCTAGACTATAAATAGACCTCCTCCTCATCCTTTCTAGGGTTGGCAAAGTATTTTGAGACATCTAGTTGAGATTTGCTCCTTGTATCTCCTCTTGGGGAATCATGACCTCTCTAGGGAGAAGGATCCCCATCATAGGATCATCAAGACCTCCTAAGGGAGAAGGATCTCATCTAGATCATCAAGACCTCAGCTCCTCCGGAGTGGGAAGAACCTTACCTTGTGCTTGTTTCCTTGGATTGTCCTTGTATACTCGTGGATCTCATGTATGTTATCCTAGTGGATGTGTGATTTGGGTTTGTTTGAGTGATTTCCCTTGGTTGACTTTGTTGTTCCTCTCGTTCCCCCCTCCTAAAGTGTGAAAAGATCGTCAATTAGGGTTCCACCCTACATCATCTTGATATTAGAGCCACGTTGATTCACACTTTGGAGTTTTTCCCCTCCACTTTCTAGCCCCGATTTTATTGTTTTTTCCCAATTTCGAAAATTCCCCACAAAAATAGCCATACCAAATTTTTTGTGATTTGTTGGTTTGATGATGTTTTGTTGATTTTGATCCATGGATTTGCTTGTTTTCGAGTGGATCTAGCTTTCCCCCATCTTCTCCATCGATTCCATCCGCAAAATCGTCCGAATTTTGCCCCAAATTTTACACCGCAAGGTGGCCCGAACCTGGGTAAACCGCTGAGTCCACGGTCCGCTCCTCGCTAGCGCGCTCCCACCGTAGCTTAGCCGTGGTAGGGGACGAAGAGGTAGGAACAAGGTCACCCCAGTGTTCGAACCTTTGGGTCCCAGAAGCCCGACCTCCGACATTTGGCGCGCCAGGTAGGGGTGCGCTACTGTTCTTCCGCTCCGCCCTCCGTTCCACCAGCTTCATGGCCGACGCATGCCGTGAGCGTGCCGAGCGCAGGGCTGGCCGCGTGGCTTAGACGGAGCCGGTGGCCCACGGCAACCGCCGCCGCCCTGTCGAGGCTGCTGCCGCCACCAACCCCGCTGCCCGAGAGCAGCAGGACTCCTCCCTGCACCCCTCCATGCAGGCTAACGGCCACACCGCCACGGCCTCTTCCTCCCTTGCCCACCGTGGGCCGCCGAACACGCAGGCCGCGCTACTCATGGCGCGCGAGCTACTCCGCTACCGTCCAGCTGACGCCGGCTACGACGCCTGGCTTGGTCGCATTACCGAGCTCGTCAACGCCGCCGGGGACGCTCCGGCGCCTTCCCACTCACTCCGCCCTCCGCTGTCTCACACTGGGGATCTGGAGCATGGCGCTCCCCTGCCGCCTCCACTGCGCGACGAGCTCGGCGGGCCCCAGCACAACGCGCGGGCGCGCGAGCCGTCCCATGGCGTGTCCCCGCCAGTCCATGACGAGGCCAGCTACCAGATCATCCGATGCGCGCCCCCCGATGCGCGAGTGCTCCTCGAGCGGCAGCGCCAGCGCTAGGACCAGGCCGTCCAGGAGGTTGCGGCGGCAGGGCGCCAGAACCGCGCTGCCCTCGCCGGTGGCGTCCCCTCGATCGATGTGGGCTACCGCGCCTTTACCGCGAGCTACGTCGGGTGGTGTGGCCCGCGAAGTTCAAGCCTCAGCTGCCTCCGCGCAACGACGGCACCCCCAGCCCTGCGGAGTTCCTTCAGCTCTACGCGCTGAGCGTCGAGGTGGCGAACGGCGATGACAAGGTCATGGTGAACTAGTTCCCCATGGCCCTCAAGGACGGCCCGCGCTCTTGGCTCATGAACCTCCCCGAGGCGTCCATCTCATCATGGGGCGAGCTCTGCAGCCAGTTCGTCGACAACTTCAAGGGCAAGCAAGACCGCTCCCTCACCATCAACGACCTGCGGCACGTGCGGCAGCGCCCAGACGAGACCCTCCGCAAGTACATCCAGCGCTTCAGCCAAGTGCGCAACAAGATACCGCGCGCCTCCGACGCGGCCGTCAAGATGAGCGAGAAGCTCGCCATCAACGACAAGCTAGACTCGGTGCTTGAACTGTTCGACCTCACCGACAAGTGCGCCAAGGCTGAAGAAGGCTGCCTCTTCGTCCACAACGACCCCGACACGGTGCTCGAGGCCGCCAAGACCAAGAACAAGGACGTCAAGCGTAAGGGCCCTGCCGTGCTTGCGGCGGAGCCCGAGCAGAAGCGCGGCCGTGACCATGACGAGCCCAGGAAAGACGGCCGGCTGTTCTGCGCCTACCACAACATGCGCTCTCACAGCACTGAAGACTGCCAGGAGCTCAAGCTGCTCCATGACGAGCGCCAGGGCCGCCGAGACGATCGCAATGGCCGCGGCGCCGGTCGCAGAGGTGGCCGTGGCGGCAACCGCTGGGACGGCCGCAACGGCAACGTCAACTTCCGCCAGGGCTGGTGCGACTAGCCTCGTGAGGCCGCCTGGCGCGACCAGCCTCGCGAGGCAAACCCTCAGGCCAATGCCGCTCTCCCACTGCTGCCGCCGCCACCCCAGAGGAACGACATCAACCAGCCTGATGAGGGCGCTGGGGGCTACCAGGAGCCTCGCGCAGTCGCCTGCATCCTTGGCGGGGCTCATGCCCCTTAGTCCAACCGCCACTTCAAGCTGCTCTCTCGCAAAGTGAATGCCGCCCTCCCGAGGCCTGAGGCCGCGTGGCCCCTCAAGTGGTCGCAGTACGCCATCACCTTCGACTCCACAAACCACCCCAAGTTCATGGCCTCCGCAGGCGCACTCCCCATGTTGTCCACTCCCACCGTCAGCAACGTCGAGGTCACCAGGACCCTCATCGACAGAGGCGCCGGCCTCAACGTGATCTCCATCGAAACTTTCGAGACGCTCCAGGTGCCCTACGACCAGCTGATGCCAACCAGGCCCTTCTCCGAAGTGACCGATGGCTCCACCATCCCTCTAGGGCAAGTGCGCCTTCCCGTCACCTTCGGCACCCGCAAGAACTACCATACCGAGCTCATCGACTTCGACGTGGCGCACATCGGCCAGCCTTACAACGCCATCTTGGGTTATCCCACTCTCGCTAAGTTCATGGCAGCGACTCATCACGCCTACAACGTCCTCAAGATGCCTGGCTGCAGCGGCATCATCATTGTCGCCTGCGACTAGAAGGATGCGGTCTGCTCCCTCGAGCGCGCCTACAAAGCCGCCGCTGTCGCGCATCTGGCTGACGAGGACGCGGCCGAGCCTCCCAAGGCCGTGCCCGCGAAGAAGAATCAGCTGTTCTCTTAGGACCGCACCGAGACGAAGAAGGTGTCGGTGGACGGCAGCGGCTCAGGCCCTGCCTTCACCATCGGCGCTGGCCTTCCTCCTGCATAGGAAAGCGCGCTTGTCACCTTCCTTCAGGCAAACTCAGGATGTTTTCGCCTGGAAAGCATCTGACTTGTCCGGTCTGCCGAGGGAGGTGATCGAGCACCACTTAGCGGTGTGCCCCAATGCACACCCCGTCAAGCAAAAAGCACGGCGCCATGCGCCAGAGAAGCAAGATTTCATCGTCAAGGAAGTTCAGAAGCTCCAAGAAGCTGGAGTCATCCACGAGGTGCGCCGTCCCGCATGGCTCACCAACCCAGTCATCGTCCCCAAGAAAGGCGGCAAGGAGCGTATGTGCATTGACTTCACCAGCCTCAACAAGGCCGGCCCTTAGGACCCCTTCCTGCTGCCGCGAGTCGGCCAGGGCGCCGGCCTCGCCGCCGGCGGCGCGCGCATGCCTTTCGGCCTAAGAAACGCTGGCGCCTCCTTCCAGAGGCTGGTGCCCCCCATGCCAGGGCCTCGCGAGCCCCCTGCTCCTCGCGAGCCCCCAGGGCCTCGTGAGCCCCCTGGCCCCAGAGGAGCGGGCTTCCTTGGCGCGCCTCGCCAGGCGATCTGACAACTCCCCAGCACGGTCCTTCCAGGCGCGTCTGAAGCATCACCTTGCGCGGCCCACATTCCTTCTCGCCGCGCCTTCCGCACCTTCGCTCCCGGAACCCTTCCGTCAAGGTGATTTGGTTTAACGCGACTGAGGGCGCCCCACGGGCTGCACCAACCTCAAGCTGACCCGTGCCGGACACGGCAGCCTCGCCCCACTCCTTTTTGGTTGTGTAATGAATCTTGCTAATCATGCTCTGATAAGTTTATGTTGCCTGCTTAATCGTGTGTCGGGTACGATGCTGTCTCGAGAGCGCCACGCGCTCGTGACCCCTCTCCTGACCGTTCCATGAGCGGGGGCTATGCACGACGCCTGTGCTCGGGTCCGTCCCTGTAGCGCCGCTAAATCCAAGTGACTGAGCTCTGGCTCGCGGACCTGCCCCCATGCACGTCACCTCACCGAGGTCATTGGTGCCTTATCTCCTCACGCAACGGTCACGAGCGAGCTAGCGAGCGTGCGTCGCTCCCCCCATTGTGAAATTTGTCGACATTCAGTGTCGCAGGAGGCAAGCCGCACGGGGACCTCATGAGCCGACCTGCGGCGGTCGCCTAATCAGAGGGCCCCGCAAGACAAAAACTTCGAAGGCTGAACCTCGCAAGGAACGCCTCGTGAGCCGCATGCACTCCTCATGAGCTGTGGCTCGCCCGGCACCGCCTCCCACCAAAAGCTAAGTCCAGCATCCTCGTGAGCCGCTTGCACGCCAAAAGGGGGCTCCCTGAGCATCGCGCCTCAGGAGCCCTCACTAGCTCCCGGTGCCCCTCACCCCCTGGCCTTGTCCTGGCATCGCGACTGGACGTACCAGCGGTGGCTGAGGCCCGCTCGGGGGCTGGGTCCTGACGGCATAGAACGCTGAGGCGAACAAGGAAAAAAACCCGGCCTCATGGGAGGACTTCAGGAGGGAACGCATACATCCCAAATCGCAAAAGCATTAAATTAAAACATAAAAGATATTATTTTCATGCCCCCACGGGGCTACATCGATTCAGTGCAGGAGAATAAAAAGAAGAAAAAGGCCTGGGCAGGGCACCGTCATCCCCAAGACTCCAACATGGATGCCTCGCGCGCCTAGTCGGAGTCCTCATCCTCGCTCTTGACGCGGTGGGAGCTGACGTCGCTTCCGCTTCCACCGGAGCGGGTGGCACCGCTGTCGCTGCCGTCCTTGCTGGAGGAGCTGCTGTAGCTGCCATCCTCGCTCTCCGTGCAGCACTCCAGACGGCTGCCGGAGATCCCGAAGATCTTCATGAAGAGCGTGGTGGCCCTGTCATACTTGAATTGGATGACATGCCCCCGCAGGCCGCGGGCGGCGAACGACTTCCACCCCTGCTTCAAGAACATAAAAGCCGAAGGGGTGAACTCCGTCGCCACCCAGGAGGGGCCGTTGCAGCAGCCGTCAGCCTGCACCCACAGACCCAAGGGCGCGCGGTCCACCATCGCCTCCGCGAAGGAGTCCGGGAGCCGGAGCCAGGTGCAGGGGCGGCGATGCATGATCACTATGAACTCGTGAGCCCCCTCCACCGAATGGCTCCCCCCTGGGGAGGTAGGGCGGCCGCCCTGCCAAGGCCACCTTGGCCGCACGCGCCGCGCCCTCCGCGCCCGCGGGCGGCGCCCCTTCCATGGCCGCTGGGACCGGCGCCAGCAGCCGCTGGGGAGCGCCCGCGCCCCCGGGGCAGGACCTTGGATGCGGCAGCAGAAGCACGGGCATGCCCTCTTCCCCTCGCCATCTCTGTGGCGGCTCTGGCAAGACGAGGAAGGAATGGTTGGAGGAAGAAGAAGATGGGTGGAGGACTTCGACTCCTCTCTTCCCCTCTTTATGCTCGGCGTGGGGCTCTTCTCGTCGCTCCGCCTTCTTCGGCGTCGGGAATCGAAGCAGCAGCAGTGCACGAAGGAAGGCAATGATGGTCTCGCATCGCCCGCGGCAGGCTTTATGTCAGCGCAGGCGGTTACCGAGGCATCGTGGGAGAAGTGGGGGCGTCCCCCGTCACATCGTGTGCCACGCGTCGCGCCTGGCCTGCAGGCGGTTAGGGCTCGCGCCGTTTCGCCCCCTAGTAGGCGGGAATGTGCGTGCCGTGGGCCCGAGGGCTACTATTGGGCCCGTGGAACCCAGGGTATCCAGGTGTGGCACCCCGGCTCAGAGAACCGGTTTACCAGTGTTTCCAACCCAGAGATCTTGTCTTCTGGAAACACACAACAACTTGGAACAGAACATAACTGAACTTTATTGATAGATCTCGAGTACAAGCTCATAATTTACATGATAGCGAGGCCAGAAGCACTGCACGTGCTATGAAAATATCTACATTATTTATGGAACATAACAGGGCCTCGATACTACTGGGTAGACTATGGCGTAGCGGAACATAGTGCGGAAACTCCATCCACAGGGACACTGTTGTGGACACGGCCTAGTTAGCGTAGCACAAACCTTCGGGACCTCCGTCCTCGGCTTCTCCTGCATCTGGCATGATACGCCAGGTGAGTACTTGGAATGTACTCGCAAGTTCATGGCAACCAAAACAATGCAGCAAACAATAGCATGGCAATAACAGATTAAGTGCTTAGATTGCTCACTTACTGGTATCCAGTACCAACATACTCTCATCGGGGTTGTCCCACAACCCTTGGAATGCTCACCATCCACAGAGCACTTCCGAACATAAGACAAGTTCTTCCATCATTGTCATCTTTAGGGTGGTTGACCATACAGTGGCCTAGTACTGACTGTCCAATACCGTGGACGCGGCTATTCGAATAGATTCTTACACTCTGTAGAGGTTGCACACTTTACCCACACTATGGAGTACCTGGCCTCGTGATCCCATTCGGGTGGACCGGTGGTGCTCCAAGGAAACCTGCCTGGCCCGTGACTCCTCTATCGTACCACCGACAATCATACCCTCCCGGGTCATGTCCTGGGTGGCCCCTGTGTCACCCCATGACACCTGCCACCGTCGTGGCCACTAACTGTCCCAAACGGGGACGCCGGCAAAATAACTCAACTGGGCTCACAGGATTATCGTCGTCTACCTGGTCAGGGCAGCACGCATGCATAACCCTCCCTAGTTTGGTGGTACCGATAAAAGAGCACAAAGCCAGACCAAGTCAAGGCCGTCCCATACCGGCAAATGTGGCTGCACGGATAAGTCCGGACAGGTGACACTAGATCAACCAATTAGATTTAGTGTTGACAAGCATTTAACCAGTATGGGTATTTATCAGGAACAATCTAACATGGCAGGAGCTAGGCATTCGAATAATATTACTCTAAATTGTCACATATTAAAATAATGCATATAATTCAATTAAATAACCAACACTATTGAAATCCTTTATGCAATGGATGTCATGGCTTGCCTTGCTCTATTGGGTTGTCCACAAACTCCTGGGCTTCAAATCCAAAAGTATTTCCCTCTGAAAATATTTTCAAAATGCAATTGAAAATGTCACATATTACTATTCTGTCCACCAGAAATTCCGTGAACATGGGAAAAATACCAAAATTTGCCAGAAAATAAAGGAGCTCAAGACAAACCAGATGCAAAAAGAATCAATTGATTTGGACTTATGGTTTAAAAGTTATGGCTGGTCAAAGTTCTGGTCAAAATCTGGAATTAAAACAGAAAATAGAAAATCCAGCGAAGGGCCACGTCGAAGGCGTAATCTGCCCAGGCGCCTCCACTTACCGCTTCGGTAAGCCACTGACGAGCGGGCCCCAGCGGTCAAATTTAAAAGGGGAAGGAGGGAACAGAGAGATGCGGGGTTCCGGCGATCGTCGCCGACGACACGGACGGTGGCGGAGTCCGGCAACTACGGGAATGGGACGAGCGTTCGGAGACGAACAAGCACGTACCAGTAGCGCGACGAGAGATGGCCGGACGGCGTCGTCCCCTTCCTCTCCAGCGGCGGCGGCGCTCATGTGTCGTCGGAGATGGCGTTTCCGGCAGAGATTCGAACGGGCAAGGGCTCAGGCATGGTCAGTGGAGTGCGGTGAGCTCGCGTGTGTCTCCGGCGAGAAGCGAGGCCAGAGGGCCTATCGGCCGTGGCTCGGGGCTCGGGAGCTCGATTAGGAGTAGGAGGAGTGGAGTGAGGAGCTCGGGAGAGGCCGGGGAGAGCTTTATATAGCAGGGGGAGGAGCTCTCTGGAAGCGGCGGTACTCGGCCACGTCGCCGGCGAAAGTACGCCACGCTGGCTGGCTCGACGTGGGTGACGCGATGGGTGAGGGCAGAGGAGTTATGGCGAACGGTGGCTGCTGTTGGAGGAAGAAGACGAGCCGCAGAGCCACTATGCCCACACGGGCGGCACAGTGTGCGGGTGCCGTGGCGGCCGGCGAGGGCTTCTCCAGCGAGGGGAAGGATCCAGGGCAGCCAGGTGGACGTAGGGGAGTTAGTCGGCGCACGGAGACAAGCTAGGGCGACGCGAGGCAGTCGGACGTGACGCATCAGTCACGGGCGCGGTGCAGAGCCCGCACATTGGTATGCCAATGCCGTGCTCACCACGGGCATTGGTGTCTAGAGGCCTCGCGAGCCTGGCATTTCTTGTCTAGCACGACGACCATTGACCCCTTAGCCCCTCCATGCCTCTGGTTCGACTAGATACAGACTGGTTCGAAGTGTAGCTTCAGCTACAGTCTCTGACAGGAAACTTGAGAGGGATCTAGAGGAGAGGTGAGCTGGATATGGAGCCAATGGAGATGTCTGGGGTGTTCTGCTTTGGAAGGACTCCAAGCTGGCCAAGTTTGAGGAAATTTCATCAAGATTTGGATATGGTTCATGTACAAGTGCTGTACTGAACCAGAAACCTAGATGAGCTTGTAGCACTCATCTGGGTGATCTGCTGGAGCTGAATTTTGGTGTGGCAGGGTTATTTGGTGAGGAGAATATGTCATAAAAATTTCAGATCAATTGGATACCTCTAGCTGGTACTTCCTTCATAGAGGTTCCAATTGAACAGAAACTTGGCAGAATATTGGTGATGAAAATTTGTACTGGACAAGATGATATTTTTGGATATTGTGGAAAGATAGGTTCCCTAGTAGCTCAGGGAATTTTCTGAGTTGGGAAAATATGAGCTCCTTCACAAATGACCAGTACTGTCCAGAGAGCAAATGGAGTTTTCTGGACAAAATTTTGTACTGGGCCATGAAATGTTTTTGAAGATTGTGGGAGTAGATGCTTTGTAACCCATAGTGATGACAGATTTTCCCGAAGGAAGAAAATGAATATTTGGGAAAGATAAAGAATTAGAATTTGATTCAGAAGGTGTGTGACAAGGTTATGGCAAGATGCTGAGGGCTTTGGATCACTGAGAGGAATTCATAAGTCCAAAGTCAACTGAAAAGGTTCAAAATCCGACCAAATTGCAAATAAAGTGAGAAAGATTTCGAAAAGAAAAAGTTGCCAAAAACCAGGGTGTCACAAACCTACCCCCTTAGAATGGATCTCGTCCTCGAGATTCGGTTGCTCAGGGAACAAGTGGGGATATGCTGATCTCATAAAATCCTCTCTTTCCCAGGTAGGCTCTTCCTCAGTATGGTGACCCCACAATACCTTGTAAAACTTAATTGTCTTACTCCTGGTAGTTCTTTCCATCTCATCCAAAATTCTAACAGGTTTTTCCTCGTAGGTCAGGTCTTTGGTCAATTCCAGCTCACTCATATCTGCCTGTTTGATCGGGGGTGCAATGCACTTTCTCAACTGTGATATGTGAAAGACATCGTGAACGTCTGACAACTCTGGTGGTAACTCTAACTGATATGCCACTCTGCCTCTTCTAGCCATTACCGGAAAGGGACCGATATATCTCGGTGCAAGCTTTCCTCGGGTGTGAAACCTCTTTATCCCTTTCATGGGGGTAACTCGGAGATAAGCATATTCTCCGGGCTCAAAAGTTACTTCCCGATGCTTCGGGTCATAGTAGCTCTTTTGATGGGACTTGGCTGCTCGAAGACGCTCCTGGATATCTTTGACTTGTTTCTCAGCCTCGAGCATCAAATCCGTGCCGAAGATACGGCTATCTCCTGTCTGAGACCAATTTAAAGGAGTGCGGCATTTCCGTCCGTACAGGGCTTCAAAGGGTGACATCTTGAGACTTGACTGATAACTGTTATTGTAGGAGAATTCTGCATAGGGTAGGCTATCCTCCCATTTGGGTCCATGGGCGAGAGCACAGGACCGAAGCATATCTTCCAATGTCTGATTCACACGTTTTGTCTGCCCATCTGTCTGTGGATGATATGCTGTACTATGCTTTAGCACAGTTCCCAGGGCTTGATGCAGTCGCAGCCAGAATGCTGAAGTGAACAAGGAGCCTCTATCTGATGTGATAGATTTGGGTACTCCGTGAAGGCTGACTATCCGGGACATGTAAAGTTGTTCCAGCTGGTAAGCGTTGAAAGTGGTCTTTACCGGAAGGAAGTGAGCCACTTTCGTGAGTATGTCCATGATGACCCAGATAGCATCATGGCCTCTTGTTGACTTGGGTAGTCCAACAATGAAGTCCATGCATATGTCATCCCATTTCCACTGGGGAACTGGTAAAGGTTGCAGTAGCCCAGCGGGTTTCTGGTGTTCAGCCTTGACTCTGTTGCAGATGTCACAACATGCGACATAGTATGCTATGTCCCTTAGCATTCCTGGCCACCAAAAGGTTTCTCGCAAGTCCTAGTACATTTTTGTTCCTCCCGGATGGATAGAATATGCAGATTCATGTGCCTCTCTGAGTATTTGCTGTCTCAAGTTGTCTTGATCAGGCACACATATTCGGTTTTCAAACCATAAGGTGCCCTGATCGTCAATTCGGAAGGACTTGGCCTTCCCTAGCGGAATGCCCTCCTTGATTTCCTGTATGCCTTGATCTGATTTCTGAGCTGCCTTAATTTCTTCCATAAGTGTTGGAGTAATTTCCATTGTATCCGGGCTGATTGGGCCGCATAGCACCCTATTCAGCTTGGCAAACTCTTCCTGCAGCCTCGGATGCATTCCCTCCATTAGTGCATTTAGGGTACCTTGCTTTCTGCTGAGGGCATCGGCGACCACATTGGCTTTTCCCGGATGATAATTAATTCCAATGTCATAGTCTTTGACCAATTCAAGCCATCTTCTCTGCCTGAGATTAAGATCGGGTTGGGTGAAAATATACTTGAGACTCTTATGGTCTGTGTATATCTCACATCGCTGCCCAATGAGGTAATGCCTCCAAATCTTTAGTGCATGAACCATGGCTGCCAATTCCAAATCATGAGTGGGATAGTTCTCTTCATGAGGTCGTAGCTGTCTGGATGCATAGGCTACAACCTTTCCCTCTTGCATTAGGACGCAGCCGATTCCTCGCCTGGAAGCATCACAATATATGTCGAAGCTCTTGTGGATGTCTGGAAGAACTAAGATGGGGGCGGTAGTTAGCCTCGTCTTTAGCTCCATGAAACTGCTATCACATTCTTCTGTCCAGGCAAATTTGTGGTTCTTTTTCAACAGTTCTGTCAATGGCTTGGCTATTTTTGAGAAGCCTTCGATGAAGCGACGGTAGTAGCCTGCCAATCCCGGAAAGCTACAGACTTCTGTTACTGTGGCTAGGGTCTTCCAGTTTAATACAGTGGTCACTTTGCTGGGGTCGACAGCCACACCTTGTTCTGACAGAATATGTCCCAGAAATCTCACCTCTCTTAGCCAAAATTCGCATTTGCTGAATTTGGCATACAAGCGATGGGTCCTTAGTCTTTCCAGGACAGTACGGAGGTGTTGCGTGTGCTCCTCTTCGTCTCTTGAATAGATGAGAATATCATCGATGAAGACTACCACAAATTTGTCCAAGAAGACCATGAAGACTTTATTCATCATGCTCATGAAGCATGCCGGAGCATTTGTTAGCCCGAATGACATGACCGTAAACTCATACAAACCATATCTGGTAGTAAAGGCTGTCTTGGGGATATCCTCTTTTCGGATTTTTAGCTGATGATACCCCGTTCGAAGGTCAATCTTGGAAAATACCCGGGCTCCGTTCAACTGGTCAAACAGATCATCAATGCGGGGGAACGGATATTTATTTTTGATGGTGACCTCATTCAGTTGGCAATAATCTACGCACATTCGTAGGCTGCCATCCTTCTTCTTGACAAACAGCACGGGTGATCCCCAAGGTGAAGTGCATGGACGAATGTACCCTTTCTGTAATAATTCATCCAACTGTTTCTTCAATTCTACCAGCTCTGGGGAAGGCATGCGGTAGTACTTCTTGTATATTGGAGCCGTTCCGGGAACAACATCAATAGCGAACTCTAGTTCCAGATCAGGTGGCATTCCCGGTATCTCTTCTGGAAATACGTCTGGAAATTCACTGACTACCGGAATCAGACTTATGTCTGTAGCTGTGGCTTTGAATGCCATTCCTTTCTTTGACATAACTCTGGTAGCAGTGAATTGCACTGTTTAGCCTGCCGGGTTAACCAATGTCACCTTCCTGGTGGCACAGTTGATACACACCTGGTGTGGTACCAACCAATCCATTCCCAGTATTATATCAACTCCAGGGGATTCAATGGCAACGAGAGTGGCTGGAAACTTCACATCGTGTATCAAGATTTCCAGATTCTTGTATATCACATTTGTTCTGAGCATGGAGCCAGGGGATTGTACCACCATGATTTTGTCCAAAAGATAAGGAGAAAATTTGTGCAAGGTGGCAAAACTCCGCGAAATAAACGAATGAGAAGCCCCGGAATCAAATAAAATTATTGCAGATATGTTGTTAACAGAAAACATACCAAGGACCACATCTGGTGCTTCGCGGGCTTCCTCAGCGGAGATATGATGGACTTGGCCGCGATAGAAGTTCAGATTGGGGCGGTGTCCAACACTGCTGACTTGTGGCTTGAAGTCGGATGGTGGCTTCCCATTTCTTGCGGGGCATTGCTTAGAATAGTGCCCGCTCTGGCTGCAAGTGAAGCATGTGTTGTTGCGGCGGCAATCCTCCAGCACTGGCTGTTTGCCGAAGGTCTTGTCCTGGCTGACGGGCTTATTGTTGTTGTTGCCATTGTTCCAGGCAGGCTTGTATTTAGATGGCCCTGGTTGCCAAATACGTGGCTTCTGCACAAACTGCTCACGGTTGTCCTTCTTGGGTTCAAACTTCCGCTTGCGATCATCATATCCTGACTTATGCTCTCGTTTAGCTATGAAGGCCTTGTTTACTAGAGTCTGGAAGTCAGGAAAGTCCAGCATACAAAGCTGACAGCGGAGGGTATGATTCAGCCCTCCTAGGAATCGGTCAATCTTCCTTTGTTCGGTGGACACGTCATGGGTAGAGTACCATGCCAGATTGTTAAACTTGTTCAGATACTCACCCACTGACATGTTCCCTTGAGTGAGAGCCAGAAATTCCCTCTGCTTCACTTTCATTATGCCAGTAGGAATATGATACTTGCGGAATACCTCTTTGAACTTTTCCCAAGAAATATCTTCTCCAGAAGGCCATAATATTTTTGTGTTGTCCCACCATATGGCTGCTGGTCCTTCCAGGTAGTGAGTAACGAAAGGAACTTTGTCTGCCTCATCACAGCGGGCTATTTCCAATTTCTTTTCCATGGTCCTCAGCCAGTCATCAGCGTCCATCAGATCCACATCTTGACCAAAACTGGGTGGCTTTGTCCGCTGAAAATCAGACAATTTAGAGTGTGTCCCATTGTGGTTGTTCTGACCCACCATAGTCTGCATACTTTTCAGAAATTCCATGAGATCTTGGTTCCTTTTCTCTTCAAACATTCTCATAATCTGATCAGTGGTAGGTGACTGTGGTGGTGGAGGTGGCAAATCTTCTGGTGACTGTCCTGCCTGTCTGGCGGATCGACGAACGGGAGTTCCATCGCCGCCTTGAGTACTACACCTCTTCATCCTAAATTTTGTTCCCATTGCAAATACCGAATCGATGAGCAACATCCATAAGGGAAAAGCAGGGTAGTATGACACCAGAAAAGAAGCCAAATAAAAAAGAGCGAATAAAGAAAGCAACATAATTATACAAGGCAACCCAACATCATACATGACAAGCTAGTAGGGGAATGTTCATGACTAGACTACTCATACGGCAGTTGACATATGCAGGGATGCTATGATGCATGCACTGAGACTCAAGCCTCCGCTCTAGTGATGCCGGTAGCACGAACACTGGTAAACTGAAGACTCCTCGTCGTCTGATCCTGTCTCGGAATCTGAGCTGATGATGTGCACCTCGGCCTCCGGATCAAAGGAAACACGACGACGCTGAAGGGAAGGTTCTCCCTCTAAAGGAGAAGAAGCACGACGCCGCAGCATCGGAGCAGCTGGAGTAGCTAGGAGTGAGGCCCACTCTGTTGGGGTCTCACGTCGGCTACCAGACGAAAAGCCTGGCGGTCCGAACAAGCTAGAGGGAGTGTCGGAAGGTGGAACGGGTGGAGTATACACAGGTGAAAACGGAGGTGGAGGAGGAGACTGTGCTGCCGCAACAGTCGCAAGTGCCTCGTGAGCAGAAGTCAGCTCCTCGGCTAGAGAAGTGATCATACGGTAACTGGCGTTCAGATAACGAGATAAAACACCAGTAGCACGATCACTCTCCGGATCAACGGGTGCGAGAAGGACTCGCCCTGTCGTAGGCGACAGGGTGGGGTAGTGAAAGAAACCTGGATGAGTCTACATCTCGACCTCGTGGAAGCGCAAGTCAGTGAGAGCCTCCATCGCAGTGAACTGGATCGCCAACTCCGGAGTAGAAGTAGTTCCGCCCTTGGAAGAACGGGAGTAGCTGCCAATATCTGCACTCGTAAAGAGAAAGGCTTCCGCGTGATACTCGAACACGGACCCAGCAAGCATCTCTCGGAACACCTGGTACACTGGGTCTTCGCCGTTGGGATACAGCCGAAGCCAGACGTTACGAAGTAGTACTGGAAAAGTGAACGGTGCCGGCTCATGATTGTAGTGGTACGGAACTGGTGCCATCTACACTCATGAAACCAGCGGTTAGCACAAAAACTATATGCATGCCATGCAATGCAAGCAATCAGATGCAACAAGCAAGACACACCAAGACTCTAAACTACCCGCGGCTCTAGCGCAGGGTTAACTAGGGTGTCCTACAGTCAGCACGGCTCTGATACCAAGCGTTGTGGCACCCCGGCTCAAAGAACCGGTTTACCAGTGTTTCCAACCCAGAGATCATGTCTTCTGGAAACACACAACAACTTGGAACAGAACAGAACTGAACTGAACTTTATTGATAGATCTCGAGTACAAGCTCATAATTTACATGATAGCGAGGCCAGAAGCACTGCACGTGCTATGACAATATCTACATTATTTATGGAACATAGCAGGGCCTCGATACTACTGGGTAGACTACGGTGTAGCGGAACATAGCGTGGAAACTCCATCCACAGGGACACTGCTGTGGACACGGCCTAGTTAGCGTAGCACGAACCTTCGGGACCTCCGTCCTCGGCTTCTCCTGCATCTGGCATGATACGCCAGGTGAGTACTTGGAATGTACTCGCAAGCTCATGGCAACCAAAACAATGCAGCAAACAATAGCATGGCAATAACAGATTAAGTGCTTAGATTGCTCAGAATGCTCACCATCGGGGTTGTCCCACAACCCTCAGAATGCTCACCATCCACAGAGCATTTCCGAACATAAGACAAGTTCTTCCATCATTATCATCTTTAGGGTGGTTGACCATACAGTGGCCTAGTACGGACTGTCCAATACCGTGGACGCGGCTATTTGAATAGATTCTTACACTCTGCAGAGGTTGCGCACTTTACCCACACTATGGAGTACCTGGCCTCGTGATCCCATTCAGGTGGGCCGGTGGTGCTCCAAGGAAACTTGCCTGACCCGTGACTCCTCTATCATACCACCGACAATCATACCCAACCAGGGTCATGTCCTGGGTGGCCCCTGTGTCACCCTGTGACACCTGCCACCGTCGTGGCCACTAACTGTCCCAAACGGGGACGCCGGCAAAATAACTCAACTGGGCTCACAGGATTATCGTCGTCTACCTGATCAAGGCAGCACGCACGCATAACCCTCGCTAGTTTGGTGGTACCGATAAAAGAGCACAAAGCCAGACCAAGTCAAGGTCGTCCCATACCGGCAAATGTGGCTGCACGGATAAGTCCGGACAGGTGACACTAGATCAACCAATTAGATTTAGTGTTGACAAGCATTTAACCAGTATGGGTATTTATCAGGAACAATCTAACATGGCAGGAGCTAGGCATTCGAATAATATTACTCTAAATTGTCACATATTAAAATAATGCATATAATTCAATTAAATAACCAACACTATTGAAATGCTTTATGCAATTGATGTCATGGCTTGCCTTGCTCTGTTGGGTTGTCCACAAACTCCTGGGCTTCAAATCCAAAAGTATTTCCCTCTGAAAATATTTTGAAAATGCAATTGATAATGTCACATATTACTGTTTTGTCCACCAGAAATTCTGTGAACATGGGAAAAATACCAAAATTTGCCAGAAAATAAAGAATCAATTGATTTGGAGTATGGTTTAAAAGTTATGGCTGGTCAAAGTTCTGGTCAAAATCTAGAATTAAAACAGAAAATAGAAAATCCAGCGAAGGGCCACGTCGAAGGCGTAATCTGCCCAGGCGCCTCCACTTACCGCTTCGATAAGCCACTGACGAGCGGGCCCCAGCGGTCAGATTTAAAAGGGGAAGGAGGGAACAGAGAGATGCGGGGTTCCGGCGATCGTCGCCGGCGACACGAACGGCGGCGGAGTCCGGCGACTACGGGAATGGGACGAGCGTTCGGAGACGAACAAGCACGTACTAGTAGCGCGACGAGAGATGGCCGGATGGTGTCGTCCCCTTCCTCTCCGGCGGCGGCGGCGCTCGGGTGTCGTCGGAGACGGCGTTTCCGGCAGAGATTCGAATGGGCAAGGGCTCAGGTGTGGTCAGTGGAGTCGGTGGAGCTCCGGGAGGAGCGGAACGGCGAGGTGGCTGGGCTCGGGTGGCGGCCGATCTCCGGCGAGAAGCGAGGCCAGAGGGCCTCTCGGCCGTGGCTCGGGGCTCGGGAGCTCGATTAGGAGTAGGAGGAGTGGGGTTAGGAGCTCGGGAGAGGCCGGGGAGGGCTTTATATAGCAGGGGGAGGAGCTCTCTGGAAGCGGCGGGACTCGGCCACGTCGCCGGCGAAAGTACGCCGCGCTGGCTGGTTCGACGCGGGCGACGCGATGGGTGAGGGCAGAGGAGTTATGGCGGACGGTGGCTGCTAGCGGAGCAAGAAGACGAGCCGCAGAGCCACTATGCCCGCACGGGCGACACAGTGCGCGGGTGCCGTGGCGGCCGGCGAGGGCTTCTCCGGCGAGAAGAAGGATCCAGGGCGGCCAGGTGGACGTAGGGGAGTTAGTCGGCGCACGGAGACAAGCAACGACGACGCGAGGCAGTCGGACGCGACGCATCAGTCACGGGCGCAGTGCAGAACGCGCGCATTGGTATGCCAATGCCGTGCTCACCACGGGCATTGGTGTCTAGAGGCCTCACGAGCCTGGCATTTCTTGTCTAGCACGACGACCCTTGACCCCTTAGCCCCTCCATGCCTCTGGTTCGACTAGATACAGACTGGGTTGAAGTGTAGCTTCAGCTACAGTCTCTGACAGGAAACTTGAGAGGGATCTAGAGGAGAGGTAAGCTGGAGATGGAGCCAATGGAGATGTCTGGGGTGTTCTGCTTTGGAAGGACTCCAAGCTGGCCAAGTTTGAGGAAATTTCATCAAGATTTGGATATGGTTCATGTACAAGTGTTGTACTGACCCAGAAACCTAGATGAGCTTGTATCACTCATCTGGGTGATCTGCTCGAGCTGAATTTTGGTGTGGGAGGGTTATTTGGTGAGGAGAATATGTCATAAAAATTTCAGATCAATTGGATACCTCTAGTTGGCACTTCCTTCACAGAGGTTCCAATTGAACAGAAACTTGGCAGAATATTGGTGATGAAAATTTGTGCTGGACAAGATGATATTTTTGGATATTGTGGAAAGATAGGTTCCCTAGTAGCTCAGGGAATTTTCTCGGAATTTTCTGTGTTGGGAAAATATGAGCTCCTTCACAAATAACCAGTACTGTCCAGAGAGCAAATGGAGTTTTCTGGACAAAATTTTGTACTAGGCCATGAAATGTTTTTGAAGATTGTGGGAGTAGATGGTGACAATAAGGTGTGGGATTAATTTGGGATTTTTCTGATCACCAGAACTATAGGTTGCTTTGTAACCCATAGTGATGACAGATTTTCCCAAAGGAAGAAAATGAATATTTGGGAAAGATAAAGAATTAGAATTTGATCCAGAAGGTGTGTGACAAGGTTATGGCAAGATGCTGAGGGCTTTGGATCACTGAGAGGAATTCATAAGTCTAAAGTCAACTGAAAAGGTTCAAAATCCGACCAAATTGCAAATAAAGCCAGAAAGATTTCGAAAAGAAAAGGTTGCCAAAAACCAGGGTGTCACACCAGGCCCGTCTGCCTTTGGCCCAGGGCGCAACGCTTGCCGTGGACCTAGCAGGCCGTCAACATCAAGCATCTCTCCAAGACCCCTCATGAGGCCTTGGCCTCCTGAGGGCCCCTTCTCAGGGAGCGGCGAACAAGAATCAGCATCTTCACCAGCAGCCTGGCGAGGCCCTCTCGCGAGGCGGCCTCCCGAGGTGGCCTCCCGAGGCTCCCTCCCGAAGGCGCTCCAGAAAAGGGCTGTTTGGTCCAGCAGCACGGTATCGTGCCCAACACGTGGGTGACGCGCGCGGCGACGAGCGGCGACAGAGGCCGCGCTAGTAGGCGCGGATGAAGAGGGTTTCCACTTTTGTGTTAAGGGAGCAAGGCCAGTAATGCACTTCCCAAAGCAACCCCAAAGGTTGCCCGATCGGCGAAAGAAGACCAAGATGGCGGGCGCGCAGGGCGGAGGTCATCACCGAGCCCACCGGCATGTCATGGATCATGCTTTTACAGGCGGAGACCGCCTTTAGTCAGGATAGCGTGAGCGCCTGTCTCCTTTGAAAACCCGCGAAGTGTGGCAACCCTTCCCGCCTAAGTTTTGAGGGGGAAGAGGACCAAGGTAGGTATAAAGGGACAGTGCTGCCATCGTGGTAGGGAGATGAGATCCGATTCGGTCGACTCCTTCTTCTCCTACCTTGTAGGCGAGAACACTCTCTTGCTCACTATAATCAAAACCAAGCAGGAGTAGGGTTTTACACCGCAAGGTGGCCCGAACCTGGGTAAACCGCTGAGTCCACGGTCCGCTCCTCGCTAGCGCGCTCCCGCCGTAGCTTCGCCGTAGCTTAGCCATGGTCGGGGACGAAGAGGTAGGAACAAGCTCACCCCAGTGTTCGAACCTTTGGGTCCCTGGAGCCCTACTTCCGACATTGCCGCCATTCTCTGATTTCTTCAACGCTGTTCTATCGCACTACTAGGTCCACGTGTTGCATCTCGAGCCGAACTCCGTTCTCCTTCTCTCCGCATTTGCCTTTTTATGCGAGGCCTTCCTGGGTGTGACGCCCTCAGTGGCCCTCTTTCGTCACCTTTTCAACCTGAGGCTGTCAGCGGCGGACCAATGTTCTGGGTGTGCCTCGTTCCGCATTGTAGAAGAGATGGCAGGCGATGGTATCGACATGAGGCTCACCAAGGAGGTAGAGGGCTACAGGCGGCAATGGGTGTACGTGGACGCGGCCCAATTCAGCCCCCTGCTGCAGCTGCCAAGGGCTTCGGCAGCGAGAAGCTCCGGATGGGGGCATGAGAGGCTCGCCGACCCGAGGCTAGCGCGGGTGTGGAGGAGGTTGGCTGAGCTGAGGGCCGCGAACATGACAGTGGTCATAGTCGTGAGGGAGTTCCTTCGCCGGCGCATCACTCCCCTCCAGCGACACTCCCGCCTGATGTGGGCTTTCACTGGCCCGGAGGACCCGATGCGGCTATACGCGGATAGCTTGCTGCCAGAGGTGCTGAACGAGGTGCTCCACACCCTGACCGGCGAGGAGGTAGACGAGTCGCCCAGGGACGGGCTGCCCCGAGGGGCCTCGGGACAACCCTTTGGCGGCCGACGCTATGCCATGCTTCGACCAGTGGGGGCCGCTCCTAGAGGGCCTCGAGGGGCCTCGGGACAACCCTTTGGTGGTGGTTCTCGGCTCGGGGGACCGTGGTGATGCCAGGGCCACGGCGGGCATCGCGGAGGATGGCGGCAGCCTATCCCGGCGGACTCATCGCCAACTCGTCCGCGGGCCCGGGAACAATGATGACATCACCCCGCCTGGGGCCACGCCCGCCGTGCTCGTCAGGACGGGGGGCGTGGGGAGCCCCCGCGCGGTGGACGTGGAGCCGCGAGCCTCCGAGGGCGGCGCCGAGGGCGAATCCTGTGGTCCCCCCGCGAAGGAGGTCGGTGCTGAAGTCGGGGCCACTAAACCCTCGGGCCCTGCCCCAGGAACCGGTCACGAGACGGGGCCCCACGAGGACGGCGGTGGCAGCGCCTTGCCGCGGCCGCTGAAGAAGAGGAAATGGGTCGCCAATGATGAGTAAGCGTCCGCCTTCCCTTCCCTTGAATCCGGCACGCCGTGTGTGCCTGAGTCTTTGCTCTACATAGGACCTCCCCGAGCAAGAAGAAGAAGAAGAAGAAGAAGAGGACCCCCGACCTAGTGGGGGCAGCACCACCGGTTGCCGGGGCCGAGGGTCGTGAAGAAAACACACGCCGTCTCGGCACCGGAGTTGGGCTCGCGAAGGCTGAGGGGCAGGTGGCCACTCCTAAGCCGCAGGAGGACGAGGCTCGGGAGGTCCAAGCGGGCGAGCCTCAGGAGGCGTCCCTAGGAGGCGGCTCCATGGTCCCTGGGGCGCCCGCTGCTGGGGCGGACGTCGTGATGGTAGAGGCGGAGACGCCAGCTCTCCCGCCATGTACCGCGGGTGGCGGAGGAGCCGCGGTGGGCCCACGCGACTTGCCGATGCGTGGAGCTTCCACCGGAGGGGCACCGAGCCCGCGGAGCGCGCCGCCACAGCAAGACGAGGAGGAGGCCCCTGCGAGCACTCTGCTCCTGGCGAGCGGCGCCGGGCCCTCGCGAGCCGCGATGGCGGAGGACGACGAAGAGCCGAACCCGGACTGGGCCCTGGCTCTTGTGAGCAGCTGCACCATGATCAGGCGCGGAGCCTTGGAGAATGCCACGACCACGCTAGGCTAGCTCGGAGAAGAGCTTTAGGCTGTAGAGGCGCGCCTTGCTGAAGAGCGCCTACGCCTGTCCCAAAGGTGGCATCAACTTGAGGTTCCTGTCAAGCTGGGCTAGTGCCAGAACGAGGTTGCTTGCGCGAGAGGTGAGAAGGCCGCCACCGAGGCGAAGGAGGCCAGCGAGCGTGCTTTCCAAGAGGCCGAGGCGGCAGATAGGCGGCGCGAGGCGGTGGAGGCCCGCGGGAAGGAGCTCCAGGATCAGAACACCGCGCTAGAACGGCAGCTTTAGGCACGGAGAAATGCCATCTCTACCCGCGAAGAGGAACTGGTGGCCCGTGAGGTGGACCTTGGGATCCGCGAGTGGGAGCTTGCGCGGATAGCGTCTGCGCAGGACCTGGAGCACGAACGGCTGGCGGTGGTGGAACGCGAGGTAGCCGCCGCTCAGGGCTCCTACGCCCAGTGCCTGGACAAGGCCAACGCCAATCTGGCGGCCAAGGAGAAGAAGATTCAGGAGGACACCGATAGGAGGGTCGCGTAGAACCGCAAGGCGCTTGCCGAGGAGGACAACAAGAAACTGAAGCTGCAGGAGGACCGCTTCAAGGCGAGGCGCGAGGATCTCCAGCATGAGATCGCGGGCCTTAAGGAGGTGCTGACCGAAGCGGAAACCCGGTGGGAGACCGCGCTGAAGGCCCATGCCAACGCTGAGGCCGAGCTGGCCTCCCTCTAGCTGTAGGTGGGGAGCGTCACCCGCATTGTTGAGCAGGCCAGAGACGAGGCGGACTGGGCGCGAGGGCGGCAGCTCGAACGCTCCAAGATGTTCTGCTCCCTCGAGCTTCACACCCGCAGCGCCCTGGGCTCGATTTGCAAGGAGAATCTCAGCAGCCCCCTCGAGACCCACGACGCCAGCTACCTTGACTTCTTTACCAAGCTCATGGAGCGGCTTGAGGCCGGCGCCAAGAAGGTGGACGGAATCATCGAGGGGGAGTACCGTGATCTCCTCACGCGGGCGGCGACATGCATCTTCAGCCACCTTCTCCATGCCGACCCCAACTTCGATTTCGATAGGGTGATGGCTCCTGTTCCCGAGGAGCTCCGTGATGGCCTTGGGGAGGTGGTGGAGGACCACGTGGACACGCTGCTCGCGAAGTTCTCCCACGGCAGCAGTGAGAGCGCCGGTGGAGCTGAGAAGGGTGAAGACGACGACGACGGTAGCGGCGATGATGGCGGCGCGTCCTCTTAGGCCTTTCTCTTTCATTATCCTGCGTACAATTAATGTGGCCCCGTGGGGGCGTGAAGACAATGCCTTTTTGCATTTAAATACTTTGTGATTTGCTGTGATGTATGCTTGTGCCCTCGTGAAGCTTCCTCTCGAGGCCTGTTTTCTCTTTTTGCTTGCCTTGTGTGCTCTACGTCGTCAGGGCCCAGCCCCCGAGCGGGCTCCAACCGCCGCTGGTATGCTAGGATTCGTGCCTGAGCAAGGCCAGGAGGTGTAGGGCACCGAGGGCGGTAAGAGCTCCCGGGGCGCGATGCTCAGGGGGCCCCCCCTTGACGTGCAAGCGGCCCATGAAAGGAGAAACGCCAGCGCTCAGCGAGGTTGCTAGAAGGGAAAGCTTGGGAAGTGGCAAGGGTGGCCCGCGAGGTAGTTAGACTTAGCTTTTGCGGAGGGTAGCGTCCGGTGAGCCACCACTTGTAGGGTGTGCTTTGTGAGGTTTTCGCTCGCGAGATCTCCTGCTGAGATGGCCACCATAGGTTGGCTCCTGAGGCGGGGCCTGCGAAGCTTCCTGAGGCTCAAGGGGGGCATCTTGCCATGGGGCCACCTCGCGAGGCGTCCTCGCGAGGCCTTCCAGGTGACATGTTCCTAAAATAACTGCATGCAGAAAGTTCCACAACAGGGGAGCAGCGCACGCTCGCCATCTCGCTCATGGGCGTTACGCGAGGAGATAAGACACCAAGGACCTTGGTGGGGTGGCGTGCACGGGAGCAGGCCCGCGAGCCAGAGCCCGGTTGCTTGGGTTTTTCAGCGCTGCTAGGACTAACCCAAGCACAGACACCGTGTCCAGCCCCCGCTCACGTGAGGCTCATGAGGGAGGTCGTGAGCGTGCACGGCTCATGAGGCAAAGATATGACGAAACACACCATGTATGCAAATTGAAGCTTTACTGATGCAAGATAATGGATTCCATTACACACCCAAAAGAGATGCGGCTGCCGTGTCTGGCATGGGTCAGCTTGAGGTTGGTGCAGCCCGTGGGGCGCCCTCAGTTACACACCCAAAAGAGAAAAAGAAGGGCTGCCATGTTCGGCACGGGTCAGCTTGAGGTTGGTGCAGCCCGTGGGGCACCCTCAGTTGATTGTTCCGCCAGCGCGGAGCATGGGGCTTCCACCAGGGTGTGGGTATGATCGCGGCTCGATCGTTCCGCCAGCGCGGAGCATGGGGCTTCCACTTGGGCGTGGGCGGGAGCTCTCGCGTGCCCGTCAGTTGAATGCATTGATAGTCTCCGGGGCGTGTACAGCCCCATTTCGTTCGTACGCATGAGGGTCACGGGTAGAACTTGCGGAGGTGTTCGATGTTCCAGGCGTTAGGCACAGGAACTCCGTCCTCCGTCTCCAGCCGGGCTGTGCCGGGCCTGGAGACATGAGCAACCCTGAAAGGGCCTTCCCACATGGGTGAGAGCTTGTGGAGTCCCTCTCTAGAGAGGATCTTGCGTAGGATGAGGTCGCCAACCTCAAGAGTGTGAGGGCGGATGTTGCGGCTGTGATAGTGACGCAGGGCCTGTTGGTACCGTGCGACGCGAAGAGCGGCCTGACGGCGGGCCTCCTCAAGGAGCAGCAGGTCGGTCTCCCACGAGCCGTCCTGACGCGCCTCGTCGAAGGCAAGGACTCGCGGAGAGCCATGCTTAAGCTCCGAAGGAAGGACCGCCTCGGCTCCGTAGACGAGGAAGAAGGGGGTCTCGCCGGTAGGCTTGGTTGCCATTGTGCGGATGGACAACAGCATAGACTGCAGCTCGTCAAGCCAGCCCTTGCCGTAGGCTTCGAGCTTTTTCTTGAAGCTTCTCGTCTTGAGGCCCTTGAGGACCTCAGCGTTGGCACGCTCGGCCTGGCCGTTGCTTCGCGGGTGTGCCACAGAGGCGTAGCAGATCTGCGTGCCGAGGCTGGCGCAGTAGGACTTGAAGAGGCCACTTGTGAACTGAGAGCCATTGTCGGTGATGATGCGGTTGGGGACGCCAAAGCGGCTCACGAGGCCCTTGATGAACTTGACAGCAGAGGCTGCCGGGATGGTGCGCATGGGCTCAACCTGTGCCCACATGGTGAACTTGTCGATGGCGACGTAGAGGTAGCGGTAGCTGATACGTCTCCAATGTATCTATAATTTATGAAGTATTCATGCCATATTTATAACAATTCTATATGGTTTTGGTATGATTTGATTAGAACTAACCCGGACTGACGCTGTTTTCAGCAGAACTACCGTGGTGTTGTTTTTTGTGCAGAAATGAAAGTTTTCCAAATGAGCTGAAACTTTTTGGAGATTTTTTATTGCACAAATAAGAAATATTGGCACCAAGACCCACTGGAGGGGGGCCACCCAGTGCCCACGAGGCACCAGGGCGCGCCACCCCCCCAGGCGCGCCCTGGTACCTTGTGGGGCCCACGTGGCTCCGTTTCGCGTGATTCCAACGCTGAAAAATCATATATATTCAGAAACCCCCGAAAGTTAACCTAGATGTGTTTTTACGCCGCCGCAAGCCTCTATACCAGAGAGATCCCATCTACAGCCCTTTTTTGGCACCCTGCCAGAGGGGGGAAGGCATCACCGGAGGCCATCTTCATCATCCCGGCGGTCTCCATGACGAGGAGGGAGTAGTTCACCCTCGGGGCAGAGGGTTTGTACCAGTAGCTATGTGTTTGATCTCTCTCTCTCATGTTCTTGAGATGGCATGATCTTGATGTATCGCGAGCTTTGTTGATATAGATGAATCATATGGAGTTTTCCCCTCTCTATCTTCTTGTGATGAATTGAGTTTTCCCTTTGAAGTTTTCTTATCGGATTGAGTCTTTAAGGATTTGAGAACACTTGATGTATGTCTTGCATATGGATATCTGTGGTGACAATGGGATATTCACTTGAGACACTTGATGTCTGTTTTGGTGATCAACTTGCGGGTTCCGTGACCTTGGGGATCTATGCATAAGGGTTGGCACACGTTTTTGTCTTGACTTTCCGCTAGAAACTTTGGGGCACTCTTTGAAGTTCTTTGTGTTGGTTTGAATAGATGAATCTGAGATTGTGTGATGCATATCGTATAATCAAACCCGTGGGTACTCGTGGTGACATTGGAGTGCCTAGGTGACATTAGGGTTTTGGTTGATGTGTATCTTAAGGTGTTATTCTAGTACGAACTCTAGGGCTGTTCGTGACAATTAATGGGGATGGCTCATAAGATTGATCGGGAAGGATAACTTTGAGGTGGTTTCGTACCCTACAACAATTTCTTCGTTTGTTCTCCGCTATTTGTGACTTTGGAGTGAACTCTTTGTCGCACGTGAGGGATTTACATATGATTCAACGATGTCAACAATGTTGGGAGATCGCACTAGTGAAAGTATGAACCCTAGGCCTTGTTTCTAAGCATTGCAATACCGTTTTTATGCCCGTTTACTATTTGCTACCTTGCTGTTTTTATATTTTCAGATTACAAAAACCTATATCTATTATCCATACTACACTTTTATCATCATCTCTTCGCCGAACTAGTGCACCTATACAATTTACCATTGTATTGGGTGTGTTGTGGACACAAGAGATTTCTTGTATTTGGTTGCAGGGTTGCTTGAGAGATACCATCTTCAACCTACGCCTCCCACGGATTGATAAACCTTAGGTCATCCACTTGAGGGAAAATTGCTACTGTCCTACAAACCTCTGCGCTTGGAGGCCCAACACGAGTCTACAAGAACAAGTTGTGTAGTAGACATCAAGCTCTTTTCTGGCGCCGTTGCCGGGGAGCTGAGTGCTTGGAGGTATATCTTTAGATCTTGCAATCAAATCTTTTAGTTTCTTGTTTTATCACTAGTTTGGTTTATAAAAGAAAACTAAAAAAATGGAATTGAGGTTGCCACATATTATTCATCTTTATAATGTCTTTCGTGAAAATGATGGAAAGGAAAATTGTGCTCAATTGATAGAAGAAGAATTCAATAAAATGTTTGGCATAAAATATTTGAATGATGAGCATGATTGCAATGTTGCTAGTATGAATTCTTTGAATATCCATAATACTAATGATGATTGCACTAGTCATGATAATGATGTCTCCTATAAGGATGTCAATTTTTGTGGAGTGAACTGGGAGTGCAAATGCATACCAAAAAGGGAAAATAGATTTTGTAAGAGGCATAAGTATTTAGAAACTAAAGGGTTGCAAGAGAGGCTAGATGCTTGTGCTAAAAGATTTAATTTTTCTCGCCATCCTTGTGAACTTTGCAATGAACGTGGTCATTTAAATCTCCAATGCAAATTGTTTCATGATCGAATCGTGTCCAAAAATTGTGATAACTTGATTACCCTTGCGCATCATAATGAACTTAGTTTGCTTCTGGGGTATGAAGAAATGAAACGTATAACTAGGGATATTCCAGAATATAATCTCAAGAGATTTCTCAAATTTGATCTAGAGGAAATTTATATGTATTGTGCGGTAAATTGCATTGAGAATCCTTATATTGCCAATTATTTAAAGACAAGAAAACAAATAGAAGATGAAGATAATACTAATGAAGGGGAAGAGGTTTCCCAATATCCTCCTATTTTTTCTTATGATGAATCAGGTAACGAGGAGGAGCTTTTTATTCAACCAATCTCTTCAATAAAGTGCACGGAAAAATTGATTAAACCCACACATGAGGTGGTGAAGAAGAAAAAGTAAAGAAGAAAGAATAGAGGTAAAAAGGCATCCCTCCCAAATGATGTTTCTCCTATTATTGTTGTGCCTCATGAGAATGAATCAAAAATAATTATGGAAGATGATACACTTGATGATGATATTGCTTCTTTGTCTTATGGTACAATGTCCGAAGGAACTATTGAGGGTGATATTGTTATGCATATTACTCGTTGTGATGATTATGATTGGGAAGATAATGATACTTCTTATAATCTTGAAAATATTTATGGTGCCAATTTGGAAAATTATGATGATAATAATTGTTTTACTATTGGTGCTATTCATACTATTGATGATAATAGTGATAATGCCAATGATATGCGAACCAACAAGCTTGGGGATGCTATGTTTGATGAGAATGAAATTTATGAGAATATATTTGCTGCAATTAATATTTGTCCCAAGCTTGGGGATACTATGCTTAATGAAGATGATCTTTTTAGTCCCCCTACTTTGAATGATCAAATTTGTTATGATGATTTCATGCCTCCTATCTATGATGATTATTGTGATGATACTTATGTTATGACAAATAGTGATGATTCTTATTATACTTGTTATAATTATGAAAATCCTTTTACTGAACATCACTCTTTTAATGTGGAAACAATTTATAGCATTCGAGTTTCATATGATACTCTCACTATTATGAATGAGAAGAAAATTGCTTGTGTGAAGAGTAATCAAAATCCTATGCTTGTAGGTCATGAAAAGAATGCTTTATTTGATAGTTATATTGCTGAATTCATTCATTATGCTACTGAAAACTATTATGAGAGAGGAACTTATGATTCATGATGCCCCCGTTATGTATCAATCCTTTACTTCTATGAGTGCATCATTCAAAATTATCATGCCTAGCTAAAATGCATTAAAGAAAAGCGCTTGTTGGGAGACAACCCAATACTTATACCTACTGTTTTTGTGTGTCCACATGATTAAGCTACTGTAGTAATCATGTTTTATATGTTTTTTTCAATAAATTACCAAGTAAAACCTTTGGGATAGTGTGGATACTTGTTGATTCAATTCTGTGCAAAAACAGAAACTTTTGCCTCCAGTGTTTAATTTACCAGATTTTACTGGAGCGTCAAAAAATTCTGAATTTTTTACACAGTATTTATATGCAAATTGTTGACGTTGTCCTAATTTTTCAGAATTTTTAGAGTTACAGAAGTATGGTCATTATTCAGATCATTACAGACTGTTCTGTTTTTGACAGATTCTGTTTTCAATGCATAGTTTGCTTGTTTTATAGTTTCTATGGCTTATATTGGTCAATATAAATTGTAGAAATTGTACGGTACAGTAGGCATTGTGTGAGAACAATTATAAATCTTGTCTTGACAGTACCAAAGTGAATGATTTGCTCTTTATCATACTAACCTATCTTACGAAGTTCCGTTAAGTTTTGAGTGATTGAAGTCTTCAAGTTTTGGGTGAGATATCGATATGAGGAGAATAAGGAGTGTCAAGACACTAAGCTTGGGGATGACCAAGGCACCCCAAGGTAATATTCAAGGAAGACTCAAGCAACTAAGCTTGGGGATGCCCCGGAAGGCATCCCCTCTTTCGTCTTCAACATTATCGGTAACCTCACTTGGAGCTATATTTTTATTCGTCCCATAATATGAGTTTTGCTTGGAGCGTCATTTTCTTCTGCTAATATTCACTTTGTGTTATCAATAATCATGTTTTGTATCTTTTAGTTCAATAAAATGCCATTTATAGCCTTTACTATGCTCAGTTTGCAAGTTCATGTGTTGCTGTTTGAAAACAGAAAGTTTTCTGTTATGTCCAGAATATTCCTGAATAGTCAGAACATGATAAAAATATGAAATTTTTACACAGTAAGCATGCATGAGTTATATTCCACGTGGTAATATTTTAGAATTTTTGGAGTTAGGGAAGTATGGATTCTTAATTATCCTTTACAAACTGTCCTGTTTGGGCAGATTGCTGTTATGTTTGCATTGTTTGCATATGTTGGCTTGTTTAATGATTCTCTTTGAGGATAGGAGTATTAAATATGCAGAGGAATTTAGTATTCAATGTTTAATTATAATTTTAGTGATTTACTACTGTAGAGAATGTTAAGGTTTTGAGTTGATTTATACTAACTTACCTCACGACTTCTTGTTGAGTTTTGTGTGGATGAAATTTTTAAGATTTATAGAAACCGTGATATGAGAGGAATTAAGGAGACACAAAAGCTCAAGCTTGGGGATGCCCAAGGCACCCAAATATAATATTTCAAGAAGTCTCAAGCATCTAAGCTTGGGGATGCCCCGGTAGGCATCCCACCTTTCTTCATCAACAATTATCGGCCAGTTTCGGTTGAGCCTAAGTTTTTGCTTCTTCACATGATATGAGCTATTCTTGGAATGTCATTTTATTTTGTTTTCTTTGATGTTTGAATAAAATAATAAGACCTGAAATTTTTAAATGAGAGAGAGTCCTTACATAGCTATTTAATTGTTTTACTACTCATTGATCTTCGCTTATATATTTTGGAGTAGTTTGTCATTAATTCTCATGCTTCACTTATATCTTTTTGAGAGTTAATTATAGTAATGGTAATTTGCACAAGATATGAATTTGGTCCCAAGATGAATATTCGAGAGGGATATAATAAAAACTTTCATATAGATCATTTGATATGATAAGTGTGATTCCTTGCAATGAAAATAATGAAAGAGATCATATGCTAATCTTATGGAAAGTAATGACATTAGATAAAGAAAAGTATAAGTGGTAAAATTTATTGGAGGTTAACAACCATAGCATTAGTCAATGATTCAATTCATGAAAAAGTTAATAAGGGAAGAGAAGATTCACATGCAAATATACTATCTTGGACATCTTTTATGATTGTGAGCCCCCATTAAGTATTTTATGTCAAAGTGTTGACGTTGGACAAGGAAGACAACGTAATGAATTATGTTTGTTCATATTCATATAGAAGTTATATTGTTATAGATCCTCCAACATGTGGTGCTTGCCCAATATCTTTGCTAGCCAAAAATCCACACCAAGTAGAGATACTACGTGTGCATCCAAAACCCTTAAACCCAGTTTCTTCTCATGAGTGTCCACCATATCTACCTATGGATTGAATAAGATCCTTGAAGTAAGTTGTCATCGGTGCAAAAAGCAATAAAAATTGCTCCTAAAATATGTATGATCTTTTATTGTAAGGGAAATAAGCGTTGTACGAACTTGTGATGGTAAAGAAATAAAAGCGACAGACTGCATAATAAAGGTTGCTATCACAAGGGGCAATATAACGTGACGTTCCTTTGAATTAAGGGCTTGTGCATCCAAAAATAAAAAGCGCATGACAACCTCTGCTTCCCTCTGCAAAGGGCCTATCTTTTACTTTTATGCATTTACTTTTATGTATTTATTTTTTATGCAAGAGTCAATAGTGTTCTCCTCTACTTCTTTTTTATTTTTCTCTTTTGCAAGCATCATGTGGTGGGGAAAGATCTAGGCACATATATCCAGTTGGATATGAGTGATCAAGAGTTATTATTGTTGACATCACCCTTGAGGTGAATAAGTTGGGAGGCGAAATCACAAGCCCCTATCTTTCTATGTGTCTGGCTGAAACTTTTGCTCCATATATATGTCGTGAGTGTTAGCAATCATAGAAGACTAAATGATGGTTGAGTATGTGGACTTGCTAAAAAGCTCCTACATGAGACCTTTCCTGAAAATATGATGAATTGCAATTGCATTGTCGACTAGAATAGTTTTTTAGTTTCCAAGAAAGTTTATGCCTTATACTTCATTATTGTGATGAATTGTTACATGCTCATGAGAAGTTTTATGATAATAAATATTGATGTTATAATAATGATCTTGCTTTGAATCATTCAAGTCCGATGTCCATGCTATAAAAGAAAAGATTATATGATGATTATGATAGGTAGCATTCCATATCAAAATTTCTGTTTTTAATTGCTACTTTATCATGATGACTTTTATGAGAGAAAGTTGTTGTTATGATGCTAGGAAAAGTGATTGAAATTATCATTGATCAAACTTATGCACTATGCTAGCATTCACACTTCATAAATTATCTCTTTTATCATTTACCTACTCGAGGACGAGTAGGAATTAAGCTTGGGGATGCTGATACGTCTCCAACGTATCTATAATTTATGAAGTATTCATGCCATATTTATAACAATTCTATATGGTTTGGTATGATTTGATTAGAACTAACCCGGACTGACGCTGTTTTCAGCAGAACTACCGTGGTGTTGTTTTTTGTGCAGAAATGAAAGTTTTCCAAATGAGCTGAAACTTTTTGGAGATTTTTTATTGGACAAATAAGAAATATTGGCACCAAGACCAACTTGAGGGGGGCCACCCAGTGCCCACGAGGCACCAGGGCGCGCCACCCCCCCAGGCGCACCCTGGTACCTCGTGGGGCCCACGTGGCTCCGTTTCGCGTGATTCCAACGCTAAAAAATCATATATATTCAGAAACCCCCGAAAGTTAACCTAGATGAGTTTTTACGCCGCCGCAAGCCTCTGTACCAGAGAGATCCCATCTACAGCCCTTTTCTGGCACCCTGCCGGAGGGGGGAAGGCATCACCGGAGGCCATCTTCATCATCCCGGCGGTCTCCATGACGAGGAGGGAGTAGTTCACCCTCGGGGCAGAGGGTTTGTACCAGTAGCTATGTGTTTGATCTCTCTCTCTCTCTTGTTCTTGAGATGGCACGATCTTGATGTATCGCGAGCTTTGTTGATATAGATGAATCATATGGAGTTTTCCCCTCTCTATCTTCTTGTGATGAATTGAGTTTTCCCTTTGAAGTTTTCTTATCGGATTGAGTCTTTAAGGATTTGAGAACACTTGATGTATGTCTTGCATATGGATATCTGTGGTGACAATGGGATATTCACTTGAGACACTTGATGTCTGTTTTGGTGATCAACTTGCGGGTTCCGTGATCTTGGGGATCTATGCATAAGGGTTGGCACACGTTTTCGTCTTGACTTTCCGGTAGAAACTTTGGGGCACTCTTTGAAGTTCTTTGTGTTGGTTTGAATAGATGAATCTGAGATTGTGTGATGCATATCGTATAATCAAACCCGTGGGTACTCGTGGTGACATTGGAATGCCTAGGTGACATTAGGGTTTTGGTTGATGTGTATCTTAAGGTGTTATTCTAGTACGAACTCTAGGGCTGTTCGTGACAATTAATGGGGATGGCTCATAAGATTGATCGGGAAGGATAACTTTGAGGTGGTTTCGTACCCTACAACAATTTCTTCATTTGTTCTCCGCTATTTGTGACTTTGGAGTGAACTCTTTGTCGCACGTGAGGGATTTACATATGATTCAACTATGTCAACAATGTTGGGAGATCGCACTAGTGAAAGTATGAACCCTAGGCCTTGTTTCTAAGCATTGCAATACCGTTTTTATGCCCGTTTACTATTTGCTACCTTGCTGTTTTTATATTTTCAGATTACAAAAACCTATATCTATTATGCATACTACACTTTTATCATCATCTCTTCGCCGAACTAGTGCACCTATACAATTTACCATTGTATTGGGTGTGTTGGGGACACAAGAGATTTCTTGTATTTGGTTGCAGGGTTGCTTGAGAGATACCATCTTCAACCTACGCCTCCCACGGATTGATAAACCTTAGGTCATCCACTTGAGGAAAAATTGCTACTGTCCTGCAAACCTCTGCGCTTGGAGGCGCAACATGAGTTTACAAGAACAAGTTGTGTAGTAGACATCACTAGCCGCCAGCCGCGCGAGGGAAAGTCCCCAGGATATCCAGCCCCCAGACCGTGAAAGGTCATGAGAGGGGAATCGTCTGGAGGCCTTGCGCTGGCTGGTGGATTTGCTTGGTGTGGAACTGGCAGGCCTCACAGGCTTGGACCGGCGTGGTAGCGTCATGCAGCGTAGTGGGCCAGTAGAAGCCGTTGTGGAACGCCTTGCCGGCAAGGGTGCGCGACGAGGAGTGGTGGCCGCAGTCTCCCCCATGGATGTCGGCGAGCAGCTCATGCCCTTGTTCTTCAGAGATGCACCGCAGCGAGACGCCATTGGGGCGGCTGCGGTACAGCTCGCCGTCTTGCAAGCAGTAAGCGGTGGCCTGCCGGGCCACGCGCTCTGCTTCTGAGTCCTTCTCTGGAAGGGTGCCGTGGAGCATGTAGGCCTTGAACTCCGTGGCCCAGCTGTCTGCTTGAGGCTTCAGCGCCAGCAGCAGGCGGGCTCCTGAGGCTGGGCCATAGTCTAGTGCGCCCATGGGTGGCGCGGGCGGGAGTTCCTCGTGAAGCAGCGTGGCACTTGCAATGGGTGGCATAGCAGATGGCTTGAGGAGTCTTTCCTCAAAGACGCCAGGATCTTGAGGCTCGCGATGAGATGCCCGCTTGGCGATGTTGTCTGCTTCTTTGTTGCTGCCGCGGGGCACGTGCTGGAGCTCCAGGCCTAAGAAACGCTTTTCAAGTTTACGTACCTCCTCAAGGTAGGCGGCCATGTGCTCGTCCTTGGGCTTGTAGCTTTTGTTGGAGAAGTTGACGAGAAGCTATGAATCGCCCTTGATGGTGAGACGCTTGATGCCTAGAGAAAAAGTAGCCTTGAGGCCGGCGATGAGGCCCTCATACTCCGCAATATTGTTGGAAACCTTGTCGGTGTGCCTGAAGCAGATTTGCACAGTGTAGTAGAGATTGTCTCCCGTTGGCGAGGTGAGCATGACTCCAGCCCCCGCGCCCTGCCGCGAGAAGGCGCCGTCCAAGTGCATGGTCCAGCCGCCAGGCGCCTCATCCCCAGGTAGGAGGGATTCGTTCTCGCGAGGCTCCCCCTCGTACAGATCCGTCCACTCCACCACAAAGTCGGCTAGAGCTGCGCCTTTGATGACTCTGGTGGTGCAGAACTCCAGCTGGAAGGCCTGCAGCTCGATGTTCCATTCGGCGATGCGGCTGGCGGCGTTGGGGCTGCGCAGAACTTGCTCCAAGGGGTAAGAGGAGATGACCTTTATGGGATGGCCATGAAAGTAGTGGCGCAACTTCCTGGAGGCGATGAGGAGCGCGAGGAGGAGCTTCTGCTGCATGGGGTAGCGCTCGCGCGCATCCCTTAGCACCGTGCTAACGAAGTACACAGGGTGCTCGATGAGGCGCATGGCTATGACGGCAGCTTGCTCTTCAGGTGGCTCACGAGGCTCGGCGGGCTCGGGAGGCTAACGAGCCACAGAAGGCTCGGGAGGCTTGGAGGGCTCATGAGGCTCATGAGGCTCAGGAGGTTCCCGAGGCTCAGAGGGATCGGGAGGCTCACGCGGCTCGGAGGGCTTCTCCTTAGCGCAGACGCGCTCCTCTCGCACCGCCACGAGCGCCACGCTGGCCGTCTGGGGGGTGGCCACCATGTATAGGAGCAAAGGCTCGAGAGAGCGTGGCGCGGCCATGATGGGCGGGCTCGTGAGGTGCCTCTTGAGGTCTTCGAAGGCGGCATCGGCCTCGGGAGTCCACTTGAAGGGGCTAGATCTTTTCATGAGCTTGAAGAATGGCAGGGCTCGCTCGCAGAACTTGGAGATGAATCGCCCCAGGGAGGCCATGCATCCCGCCAAGCGCTGCATTTCCTTGAGGGTTCGGGGAGGACGCATTCTCTTGATGGCCTTGATCTTTTCTGGGTTGGCTTTGATGCCACGGTGGGAGACCAGGAAGCCGAGGAGCTTGCCGGAAGGAACTCCGAAGATGCACTTGTCGGGGTTGAGCTTGAGGTTGACCTTGCACAGGTTGGCGAACGTTTCCTCGAGATCCTCGATGAGGGACCCGGCCTCACGAGTCTTGACCACGATGTCGTCGACACAGGCATCTGCGTTCCTCCCCATATGAGGCCCTAGCGTGATGCACACTAGCCGCTGGAAGGTGGCGCCAGCACTCCTCAAGCCAAAGGGCATGCAGACGTAACAGTATACGCCGCAAGGGGTGATGAAGGCCGTCCTCTCCACGTCCTCTGCCGCCATCTTTATCTGGTGGTAGCCTGAAAAGGCATCTAGGAAGCAGAGCAGCTCGCATCCGGCGGTGGAGTCCACAATCTGGTCAATGCGCGGCAGCGGAAAGGGATCCTGAGGGCAGGCCTTGTTGAGGCTCGTGAAGTCGACGCACATACGTTCCTTGCCGCCCTTCTTGGGGACGATGACTGGGTTGGCGAGACATTCGGGATGGCGCACCTCATGGACGACTCCAGCTTCTTGCAGCTTGTGCACTTCTTGAACAATGAACTCTTGCTTCTCGGGCGCCTGGCACCGTGCTTTTTGCTTGACGGGGCGTGCGTTGGGGCACACCGCTAAGTGGTGCACGATCACCTTCCTCGGTACACCGGACAAATCAGATGCTTTCCAGGAGAAAACTTCCGAGTTTGCCCGAAGGAAGGCGACGTGCGCGCCTTCCTATGCAGGAGAAAGGCAGGTGCCGATGGTGAAGGCAGGGCCTGAGCCACTGCCATCAATCGACACCTTCTTCGTCTCAGCACGGTCCGGAGAGAACAGCTGCTTCTTCTTCGTGGGCGCGGCCTCAGGAGGCTCGGTCGCGTCCTCGTCAGCCGGATGGGTGGTAGCGGCAGCCTTGTAGGCGTGCTCAAGGGAGCAGATCACGTCCTTCTCATCGCAAGGGATGGTGATGATGCCGCCGCAGTCAGGCATCTTGAGGACGTTGTAGGGTGGTGAGACATCGCCATGAACTTGGCGAGCGTGGGGTAGCCCAAGATGGCGTTGTAGGGCAGGCCGAGGTGGGCGACGTTGAAGTTGATGAGCTCAGTGTGGTAGTTCTTGTAGGTGCCGAAGGTGACGGGGAGGCGCACCTGCCCTTAAGGGAGCGTGGAGCCATTGGTCACGCCCGAGAAGGGCCTCGTCGGCATGAGTTGCTCGTAAGGCACCTGGAGCTGCTCGAAGGTCTCGATGGAGAGCACATTAAGGCTGGTGCCTCCGTCGATGAGGGTCTTGGTGACCGCGACGTTGCTGATGGTGGGAGTGCACAGCATGGGGAGCGCGCCCGCGGTGGCCATGGACTTGGGGTGGTCCTTGGAGTCGAAGGTGATGGCGTACTGCGAGCACTTGAGGGGCCAAGCATCCTCAGGCTTCGGGAGGGTGGCGTTCACCTCGCGAGAGAACTGCTTGAAGTGGCGGTTGGATGCGGGAGCCTGAGCTCCGCCGAGGATGCAGGCAACCACGAGAGGCTCCTGGTAGCCCCCAGCACCCTCGTCAGGCTGGTTGACGTCGTTCCTTCGGGGTGGCAGCGGCGGAAGAGCAGCGTTGGCCTAAGGGTTTGGCTCACGAGGCTGATCGCGCCAGGCGGCCTCATGAGGCTGGTCGCGCCAGCCTTGGCGGAATTTGACGTTGCCATTGCGGCTGTCCCAGTGGTTGCCGCTGCGGCCACCTCCGCGGCCGGCGCCACGGTCATTGTGGTTGCCTCGGCGGCCCAGGCGCTCGTCGCGGAGCAGCTTGAGCTCCTGGCAGTCTTCGGTGCTGCGAGAGTGCTTGTTGTGGTAGACACAGAGCGGCCGGCCGTCCTTCCTGCGCTCGTCGCGGTCACGGCTGCGCTTCTGCTCGGGCTCCGCCGCAAGCATGGCTCGGCCCTTGCGCTTGACGTACTTGCTCTTCGCCATGGCAGCGTCTGGCGCCTCATCGGGGTCGTTGTGGATGAAGAGGCGACCTTCTTCAGCCTTGGCGCACTTGTCGGCGAGGTTGAACAGCTCAAGCACCGAGTCCAGCTCGTCGTTGATGGCGAGCTTCTCGCGCATCTTGACGTCCGCGACGCCGGTGGAGAACGCGGAGATGACAGCCACGTCGGAGGCACGCGGGATCTTGTTGCACACCTGGCTGAAGCACTGGATGTACTTGCGGAGAGTCTCGTCCGGGCAATGCCGCACGTGCCGCAGGTCGTTGATCGTGAGGGAGTGGTCGTGTGTGCCCTTGAAGTTGGCGACGAACTGGTTGCAGAGCTCGCCCCACGATGAGATTGACGCCTCAGGGAGATTCATGAGCCAAGAGCGCGGGCCATCCTTGAGGGCCATGGGGAACCAGTTCGCCATGACCTTGTCGTCGCCGTTTGCCGCCTTGACGCTCAGCGCATAGAGCTAAAGGAACTACACGGGGTTGGGGGTGCCGTTGTAGCGCGGAGGCAGGTCTAGCTTGAACTTGGCGGGCCACATCACCTGATGCAGCTCGCGGGTGAAGGCGCGGCACCCCACGCCGCTCGAGGGAACACCACCGGCGAGGGCGGCGCGGTTCTAGCGCCCGGTGTCAGTGTTAAAACTGGCAGACCTCGGGGTAGGGGGTCCCGAGCTGTGGATCTCGGATCGATGGTAACAGAGACGATGGAGACAATGTTTACTGAAAGCACATTTGCTCCCTTGGTGGTTTTGGTAATTCATAACAACATATATCTCATTGAACTAATGTCCATTCAAGATTAAGATTTCAGGATGTTCAATGATTGGCATGGCATGGACTAGAGATGTGGACCCCTCAAAAAGCTAAGGACAAGGATTGGCAAAAGATCAAGACTCTACATTTTTGGCTTAGTGATCCAAGATCACATTGAGCCCATAGGAAAGCCAATACTATTAAAAGGGGATGAGGTGTTGCTTAATGGTCTTTTTGCTCAAAAAGACCATTAAGCAACACCTCATCCCCTTTTAATAGTATTGGCTTTCCTATGGGCTCAATGTGATCTTGGATCACTAAGCCAAAAATGTAGAGTCTTGATCTTTTGCCAATCCTTGTCCTTAGCTTTTTGAGGGGTCCACATCTCTAGTCCATGCCATGCCAATCATTGAACATCCTGAAATCTTAACCTTGAATGGACATTAGTTCAATGAGATATATGTTGTTATGAATTACCAAAACCACCAAGGGAGCAAATGTGCTTTCAATCTCCCCCTTTTTGGTAATTGATGACAACATATAGATCAAAGCTTCGACAGATGATTAAGTAAATGAAATGCATCTTCGCTTTGAGAAGTATGTGATAAGCGAGAGCTCCCCCTAAATTTGTGCATTATTAAAAAATTGCGTTTGAATGCAAATGCACAATCGATTAGGCTCATGGGTCACTCTTCCATGTCACATACATCTTGGTGGAGCGCGCAAAATGATATGATTGGAAAGGTAAGCACGCATCACCAACATAAGTAATTGATCATACAAGATAATAGTAGAGATAAACATGGAATATCACAATAGGCATAATATGATCAATCACCATCGTATCTCACAAGTATAAATGACAGAATACTATAGGCAAGCACACACATAACAAAGTATCAACGAACGATCAAACAAGTAGCAAACAAGTAGCAAAAGAAACTCTCGAAGCAAATCAAAAACAAGAAACTCTCTCTCTCGAAGCCTATGATCTATACAAATCCTCCCCCTTTGGCAACAAGTACCAAAAAGTTCGAATCGTATAGCACTAGTCGGCTCTCTAGGCACGATCCTCCGAAGGCGATCTCCTGCTGGCGGCTCCGGTGTGCGTAGACGGCGTTGAGATGAGAGCGTCCGCGAATGCTTCTGCTGACGACTGCTGGACTGGAGGAGTGGAGACCTGCTGTGGCACTGTGGCTGTGGCAGCTGGTGCAGATACTGTGGTCCGTGGATCCACAACTGGTATCGCAGCTGACCTGGCAGCCCTAGGCACTGACTGAAACTGCTCTGTAGTCGGTCTCTCATCTTCACTGTCATCTGATCTGGCAAGCTTGACAGCATCGACATCTCCTTGCAGCTGTTCCACTGAAGTCTGAATCTCAGTCACTTTGACATCCAAGTCATGAAACTTTGTCTCAATAATCCGCTCAAAACTAGCCTGGGTCTGGGTGAGGTTGGCCAGACTTCGCTCAATCCTCAGAGTGGCTTCAAGCAGATATTGCATTTGGTCTTTTGGTGTTTTGAGATTCGCAATTGGAGCATTTCGAGCTGCTGCTTCCTGAGCTACTTTAGCTTCTTGTGCTTTGCGGATTTCCTCTTGAGCTTGGGCAGAAGTGGGATGCGAAGGATCCATCACTATAACGTTGTCCTCAAAATCTGGACAGAGTGGCAAATGCTCTCGATCAAGAAGATACGTGCTGGTTCCAACCTTGAAATTGATCAACAACTGAATATGTGGAGCATAACCACACGATCTCTTCTGATCTGCTGCTGTCCTCTTGATAGTCTCGACTATCAGGCCCATCACCTTGAATTTTTGAGGTGTATCGAATAAATGCAGCAAGTTGATGGAGTGGCCACGAATCATCTTATCATCTCCTGACTTGGGTAGCAGAGTGTACCGCAGTATAGTGTTTGAGGTGGCCAGACCTGGTAGCAAATGCTTCACTGATCCAAGCTTGTGAGTCTCAAGATCCTCCTGGGGAATAGGAGTGTACATGTTCTTCATAGAATTGTGATCAAACTTGAGCTTGGCATAAACATCATAATCATCATCTTCTTCCTTGGGTGCACCAAGAAGATTTGCCCACTCAGAAATAGTTGATTGATATCTAATGCCCTCAGTCATCCACACTATGCGACCATCTGGATAGAAATGTGCCGTGGAGTAGAATTGCATGACCATCTCGTCATTCCACTTAGTCAATTTCTTCCCAACAAATTCATCAACACCTGCAATTCTGAAGCTTTCATGCACATGGGGGAAATAATCCTCGTTCTCATCAATGTATTCCCAGTCCACCCATCTCATGTCACTGACTATGGGCTTCTTGTCAAGCAATACTGTCTCATAGAAATCCTGTTGCTCACGGGTGTGAAAACGATAATCACAAGCTGTCCTCCTTGTGATAGCATAAGGATCTGACAATCTCCATTGACGCAGTCCTTTGTCCTTTCTCAACATCATGTTCTCAGCTACTGGGTGTGCGTTGTCATGTTCTGGTATCTTAGGCTTCAACTTTCTGAGCACTAGTGGCTCTTCATCAACATTTGACTCAGGCACTGGGGCCTTGTTCTTCTCTGCAGCAGATATGTTTCTGGTTGATCTCTTGGGTGCTGGTGCCTTAGGCTTTGACTTGGGAGGTGCATCAGTCTTGATAGCATCAGACATGAGCTTCTGTGCTTTTGCAGGGGATGCAGCAGCTGCCTCTTCCTCCTCTTCTTCTTCCTCATCAATCATCATAGTAGGTCTGCCAATCACTCGGGCAAAAGATTTCCTTACTCTTTTCTTCTTGGCACCTGCAACTGCCTCACTAGGCTCTTGCATAGTCTTCTGAGGCACTTTCCTCACAGCAGTTCTTTCCTTGACAGAAGTAGGCTTTGTGCTGTACTCCTTAGCTAGCACTACTCTCTTCTTCTTTTGTGCAGTTTCACTTGCAACAAAGTCCTCATCCTCACTATCTGAGGTTTTCTTCTTCCGTGTTCTGGTTGCAGCTTTAGGAAGATCTGGAGAGCTTCTCTCTCCCTCATATTAACTTTCATTATGGCTTGATCCTTCACTTTGCTCTTCATGCTGCTCTGACCTGTTTTGACTGTCACTGACATCAGACATTGTGCTGAGCTGACCCTGTGAATAGATAGGTATGGGTAGAGTAGATGAGTCATCACAAAAAGCAGATTGTTTTTCATAAAAATGAGTTCAAACTTTAGTTCTAGGTTTTCACAGAATGCAGTTCGGATGGACCGAGTTGGAAATCTCGGTGACACCGAAGCACACTACAGAGACATGGCACGCCATTTCGGTCTGACCGAGATGGGTTTCGGTGGCTCCGAGATGCTAGGGTTTCACTGAGACGTTACTTTCGGTCATACCGATTCGCACAACTCGGTGGCACCGAGATGTACTTGTGCTATGGCCAGGGCCAAATCGGTGGGACCGAAAATTCCTATTCGGTCGGTCCAAGATGCATTCGGTAGAAACCTAACCCTAAAATTTGTGCTCGAATCTCGTTCAAACGAACTAATCTGGTGGAAAGTGAATTGCATTCGTCGCAAGATTACAGGCTATCCAATCGTGCATTGAATCGGAAAAGGGAAGCACGAAAGGGATCGAAACTCACCCTAACTCGATGGAGTTCCTATACGGCGGCAACGGCGGTGGAGGTTACCGTTGACGGCGAAGGAGTCCTGCAGCGAGGGCGCACAGGCGACGACGGCGACGATCCGGAGACCAAAGGGGCGGCAGCAATGGGGCGCGGGCGCGTAACGTTTGAAGAAATTTTCAACCGCACGAGCCGCTGGATATATATAGCCATGAGCTGTCGGTGGCACCGAGTGGAACAAATCGGTAGCACCGAGACGTGCAACTGCTTGCAGTTACAGCAACTCGGTCCGACCGAGTAGGTCTAATCGGTAGCACCGAGATGAAAACCTAGATCAGTCTAAATGCTTTCGGTTCGACCGAGTTTGAGTAGGTTGGTCTGACCGAAATCAATTAGAAGGTTTTGGAGCTTCAGCCCTTTCAGATCGGTGGCTCCGAGTGCTCCTCACCCGGAGGGTCCGAAAATGACTTGTTCAATTTTTGTGATGCAGCAAGAATAGAATTTGAGACAAGAAAGCATAGATAGCTAGAGAAGGTTCTTAGGCATTCTTGTACATCCACTTGGCCAGAAAAACCAAGACAATCAAAACAACAAATGGATGTCCTCGAATGATGAAAACATGCAAATCAACATGCTCACACAATAAGATGACTTTGCTCTGGGCGCCCGTTGGTGGGCCGCCTATCTGGGCCTCCGCCAAGTGTCGCGCCCTGGGCCGTGGGCAGACGGGTCGTGGTACCCCGGGTTCCACAACCCCGACAGTAGCCCCCGGGCCCGTGGCGCGCACGTTCCCGCCTAAGGGGGCGAAACGGCGCGGGCCCTAACCGCCTGCGGGCCAGGCGTGACGCGTGGCGCATGATGTGACGGAAGGCGCCTCCACTTCCTCGCGACGCCTCGGCAACTGCCCAGGCTGACATAAATCCTGTTCGCGCTCGGCGCGGGGCCATCATTGCCTCACCCGTGCTTCCGCCTTGATTCCTTGTGCGTATTGAAGGCGAGGCGGCGCCGAGGGCACCCTTCTTCCTTTTATTCCTGTAACAAGTCAATGTAGCCCCTGATGGCGTGAGGAAAAACGATGTCCTTTGCATTAAGTATCTTATGACTTGCTGTAATGCATGCTTATTTCCTCTTGAAGTCCTCTCGTGAGGCCTCACTTTTCTTTCTTGTTTACCTTAGTGCTCTACGCCGTCAGGACCCAGCCCCCGAGCGGGCCTACAGCCGTCGCTGGTATGTCCGGTCGCGATGCCTGGACAAGGCCAGGAGGTGAGGGGCCTGGGAGCTAGTAAGGGCTCCTGGGGCGCGATGCCCAGGAAGCCCCCCTTTGGCGTGCAAGTGGCTCGCGCAAAAGAGAAAACGTGGGCGCTCGGTGAGATCGCAAAAAGAAAGAGAGAGCTTGAAAAACGATGAGAGCGGCTCACGAGACCTCCTCGCGAGGCTTATCTCCCTTTCTTTGCTTGCCTTGTCGCTCTACGTCGTCAGGACCCAGCCCCCGGGCGGGCTACAGCCGTCGCTGGTATGTCCGGTCACGATGCCTGGACAAGGCCAGGAGGTGTAGGGCACTGCGAGGGGCTAAGAGCTCCTGAGGCGCGATGCTCAAGAAGCCCCCCTTTGACATGCAAGCGGCTCGCGCAGAAGAAGGAAACTCAGCGCACAGCGCGGCAGCGGTGAGAGGAGAGCTTAAGGGGTGGTGAAAACATCTCGTGAGGTGTTTATGATACTTAGCTTTTTGGAGTGCGGCGTCGGGCGAGCCGCCACTTGTAGGGTGTGCCTCGCGAGGTCTGCGCTCGTGAGGCCTCCGACTGGCGTGGCTCTGTCGGGCTTGGCTCCGGAAGCCGTGCTCCTGAGGCCTCCTGAGGCTCCGGGGGGCATCCTGCCGCCGGGTTACCTCGCGAGGCACGCTCGCAAGGCCTTCTGTGTGACCTGCTCCTGAGACAATCGCAAGGCGCAAGGCCTCGTGATGGGGGAGCCGCGCCACTCGCTGACCCTCTCATGGGCGTCACGCGAGAAGATAAGGCACCAAGGACCTTGGTGAGGTGGCGTGCATGGGAGCAGGCCCGCGACCAAGAGCTCGATCACTTGGGTTTAGCGGCGCTGCAGGGACAGACCCGTTCACAGGCACCGTGCCTATCATGCGAGAAGATGAGACACCAAGGACCTTGGTGAGGTGACGTGCACGGGAGCAGGCCCGCGAGCCAGAGCTCGATCACTTGGGTTTTTCAGCGCTGCTGGGACTGACCCGAGCACAGGCACCGTGTCCATTCCCCGTTCGCGTGAAGCTTAGGAGGGACGCCATGAGCGCGCATGGCTCGCCACCAACGAACGGACGAAATAATAAGGTTGATTACACAACCAGAAGGAGATACGGCGGCCGTGTCCGGCACGGGTCAGCTTGAGGTTGGTGCAGCCCATGGGGCGCCATCAGTTGATTGTTCCACCAGCGCGGAGCATGGGTCTTCCACTTGGGTGTGGGCATGATCGCGGCTCGATCATTCCGCCAGCACGGAGCATGGGGCTTCCACTTGGGCGTGGGCTGGAGCTCTCGCGGGCCCATCGGGCTTACGCAATGAGAGTCTCCGGGGCGTGTACAGTCCTATTTCGTTCGTACTCGTGGGGGCCACGAGAAGAACTTGCGGAGGGGTCGGATGTTCCGCGCGTCATACGCTGAAACTCCTTCCTCCGTCACCAGCGCGGAGCATGGGGCTTCCAATTGGGCGTGGGCATGATCGCGGTTCGATCGTTCCGCCAGCGCGGAGCATGGGGCTTCCACTTGAGCGTGGGCTGGAGCTCTCGCGGGCCCATCAGGCTAGCGCAATGAGAGGCTTCGGGGCGTGTACAACCCCATTTCGTTCGTACGCGCGAGGGTCACGGGTAGAACTTGCGGAGGGGTTGGATGTTCTAGGCATTAGGCACAGGAACTCCGTCCTCCGTCTCCAGTCGGACGACGCCGGGCCTGGAGACATGAGCAACCCTGAAAGGGCCTTCCCACATGGGTGAGAGTTTGTGGAGTCCCTCTCTGGAGAGGGTCCTGCGTAGGATGAGGTCGCCGACCTCGAGAGTGCGAGGGTGGATGTTGCGGCTGAGGTAGCGACGCAGGGCCTGCGGGTACCTCACGGCGCGAAGAGTGGCCTGGCGGCGGCCCTCCTCGAGGAGCAGCAGATCAGTCTCCCGCGAGCCATCCTGATGTGCCTCGTCGAAGGCAAGGACTCACGGGGAGCCATGCTTAAGGTTTGAAGGAAGGACCGCCTCAGCTCCATAGACGAGGACACGGGAGCCTGTGCCCCGCCGAGGATGCAGGCAACCGCGCAAGGCTCCTAGTAGCCCCCAGCGCCCTCGTCAGACTGGTTGACGTCGTTCCTCCGAGGAGGCGGAGGCAGCGGCGGGAGAGCGGCATTAGCCTGAGGATTCACCTCACGAGGCTGGTCGCGCCAGGCGGCCTCACGAGGCTGATCGCGCCAGCCCTGGCGGTAGTTGCTGTTATTGTTGCGGCTGTCCCAGCGGTTGCCGCTGCGGCCACCTCCGCGGCCGGTGCCACGGCCGTTGCGGTCGTCTCGGCGGCTCTAGCGCTCGTCGCGGAGCAGCTTGAGCTCATGACAGTCTTCGGTGCTGTGGGAGCGGACATTGTGAAAGGCGCAGAGTGGCCGGTTGTCCTTCCTGGGTTCGTCGAGGTCACGGCCGTGCTTCTGCTCGGGCTCCGCCGCAAGCACGGCAGGGCCTTTGCGCTTGACGTCCTTGCTCTTGGCCTTGGTGCCCTCGAGCGCCGCATTGGGGTCGTTGTGGACGAAGAGGCAGCCTTCTTCAGCCTTGGTGCACTTGTCGGCGAGGTCGAGCAGCTCGAGCACAGAGTCGAGCTCACCGTTGATGGCGAGCTTCTCGCGCATCTTGATGTCTGTGACGCCGGTGGAGAACGCGGAGATGACGGCCGCGTCGGAAGCGCGCGGGATCTTGTTGCTCACCTGGCTGAAGCGCTGGATGTACTTACGGAGGGTCTCGTCTGGGCGCTGTCGAACGCGCCGCAGGTCATTGATGGTGAGGGAGCGGTCCTGTGTGCCCTTGAAGTTGGCGATGAACTGGCTGCAGAGCTCGGCCCACGACGAGATGGAAGCCTCGGGGAGGTTCATGAGCCAGGAGCGCGGGCCGTCCTTGAGGGCCATGGGGAACCAGTTCGCCATGACCTTGTCATCGCCGTTCACTGCCTCGACGCTCAGCGCGTAGAGCTGGAGGAACTCCGTGGGGTTGGGGGTGCCGTCGTAGCGCGGAGGCAACTCAGGCTTGAACTTCGCGGGCCAGACCATGCGACGCAGCTCGCGGGTGAAGGCACGGCAGCCCACGCCGCTCGAGGGGACGCCGCCAGCAATGGCGGCGTCGTTTTGACGCCCGGCCGCTGCAACGTCTTGAACGGCCTGGTCCTGGCGCTGGCGCTGGCGCTCGAGGAGCACTCGCGTGTCGGGGGGCGCGCGGCGGATGATCTGGTAGCTGGGCTCGCAGTGGTCCAGAGAAGACGCGCCGCGGGACGGCTCACGAACCCACGCGCTGCGCTGGGGCCCGGCGTGCTGGTCACGCGGAGGAGGCGGCGGGGGGGGCGCCATACGCCGGGTCCCCAGCACGAGATGGTGGACGGCGGAGCGAGTGAGAAGGCGCCGTAGCGTCCCTGGGGACGTTGACGAGCTCGGTGATGCGACCAAGCCAGGCGTCGTAGTCGGCGTCATCAGGACGGTAGCGGAGTAGCTCGCGCGCCCTGAGCAGCGCGGCCTACGGGTTCGGCGGCCCACAGTTCGCGAGGGAGGAGGCCGTGGCGGTGTGGCCGTCCGCCCGCACGGAGGGGTGCAGGGAGGAGGCCTGCTGCTCGCGGGCAGCGGGGTCGGTGCCGGCGGTAGCCTCGGCGTCGGGGCGCCGGCCATTGCCGCGGGCCACGCGGCTAGCCCTGCGCTCAGCGCGCTCGCGACGTGCGTCCGCCATGGGACTGGTGGAGCTGAAGGTCGAGCAGAGGAACAGTAGCGCACCCCTACCTGGCGCACCAAATGTCGGAAGAGAGGGCTCCGGGGACCCAAAGGTTCGAACACTGGGGTGAGCTCGTTCTACTACTTCTTCCCCTACCACGGCAGTGCTGCGGCGAGACTACGGCGAGAGCGCGCTAGCGTAGGACGGGCAAAGGCACAACGGTTTACCCAGGTTCGGACCACCTTGCGGTGTGAGACCCTACTCCTGCTTTGTGGTTGAGATTATCGTGGATGAGAGAGTTCTTGCGTACAAGGTTGAAGATGATCGATCCCCCCTTGCTACGGTGGCTGCACTGCCCCTTTTATGCCGCCTTGGTCCTCTTCCCCCTCGAAACTTAGGCGGGAAGGGTGGCCACACTTGGCGGTTTTGAAAGGGGACAGGCGCTCAGGCTATCCTGACTAAAGGTGGTCTTCGCCTGCCAAAGCATGATCCATGACGCGCCGGTGGGCTCGGTGATGACCTCCGCCCTGCGCGCCCACCGCCTTGGTCTTTCTTCGCCGATCGGGCAACCTTTGGGGTTGCTTTGGGGAGTAGATAGCTGGCCCTGCTCCCTTAACACAAAAGAAGAAACTATCTCCATCCGCGCCCGCTGGCACGCCCTCTGTCGTCGTTCGTCGCCGCGCGCGTCACCCACGTGATGGGCCCCAGACCGCGCGGCTGCGCCGAACGGCCTTGCCTTGTAAGCCATCGGGAGGATGCCTTGGGAGGCAGCCTCGTGGGACCGCCCCGGGTGGCAGCCTCAGGGGACCGCCTCGTGAGGGGCCCTCGGGAGGCAGCCTCTGGGGACCGCCTCATGAGAGGGCCTCATGAGGCAGCCTCGTGAGGCGGCCTCGTGAGGGGGCCTCATGAGGCGGCCTCGGGTGGAGCTGCTGCTGAGTCCTGCTTGCCCGCTCCCTGAGGAGGGGTCCTCGGGAGGCCGGAGCCTCGTGAGAGGGCCTCGCGAGGGGGCCGTCGGGAGGCCGAAGCCTCATGAGGTGACTTTGCTCTGGGGCGCCCGTTGGTGGGCCGCCTATCTGGGCCTCCGCCAAGCGTCGCGCCCTGGGCCGCGGGCAGACGGGTCGTGGTACCTCGGGTTCCACAACCCCGACAGCGATGATAAGATGATTCGTGGCCACTCCATCAATTTGCTGCACTTGTTTGATACTCCTCAGAAATTCAAGTTGATGAGCCTGATAGTAGAGACTATCAAGAGGACTGCAGCAGATCAGAAGAGATCGTGCGGATATGCTCCACATATTCAGTTATTGATCAATTCCAAGGTTGGAACCAACACATACCTTCTTGATCGAGAGCATTTGCCATTGCATCCAGATTTTGAGGATAATTTCATAGTGATGGATCCTTCGCACCCACTTCTGCACAAGCTCAAGAGGAAATCCGCAAAGCCAAAGAAGCAAAAGCAGCTCAGGAGGCATCAGCTCCAAATGCACCAATTGCCAATCTCAAGACACCCAAGGATCAAATGACATATCTGCTTGAAGCCACTCTGAGGATTGAGCGAAGTTTGGCCAACCTCACCCAGACCCAGGCTAGTTTTGAGCGGATTATTGAGACTAAATTACATGATCTAGATGTCAAAGTTACAGAGATACAGACCACAGTGGAGCAGCTGCAGAACGATGTTGATGCTGTCAAGACAGCCCCGTCAGATGACAATGGAGATGACAGACCGACCACAGAGCGATTTCAGACAGTGCCTAGGGTAGCCAGGTCTGCTGCAGTGCCAGTTGTGGATCCGAGGACCACAGTATCTGCACCAGCCACTACTGCCACAGTGCCACCGCCAGTGTCTACTCCACCAGCCCAACAAACGTCTGCAGAAGCATTCGCAGATGCTCTCCTCTCAACGCCGTCTACGCACACCGGAGCTGCCAGCAGGAGATCACCTTCAGGAGCTTCGGAGGACCGTGCTTAGAGAGCCGACTAGTGCTATACCCATTTGAACTTTTTGGTACTTGTTGCCAAAGGGGGAGAATATGTATAGATCATAGGCTTCGAGAGAGAGAGAGTTCTTGCTTTTGATTTGCTTTGAGTTCTTTTGCTACAATTTGTCTGATGCTACTTTGTTATGTGTGTGCTTGCTACAGTGTCTGTGTGATATTCTATCATGTATGCTATGTTGATTGGTCATACTATGCTTATTGTGATGATCTATGCTTATCTTTATCATTATCTTGTGATGATCAATTACTTATGTTGGTGATGCATGCCTATTATTCCAATCATATCTTTTTCGCGCGCTCCACCAAGATGTATGTGACATGGAAGAGTGACCCATGAGCCTAATCGATTGTGCATTTGCATTCAAACGCAAATTTTTAATAATGCACAAATTTAGGGGGAGCTCTTGCTTATCACATATTTCTCAAAGCGACGATGTATTTCATTCATTTAATCTTTTGTCGAAGCTTTGATCTATATGTTGTCATCAATTACCAAAAAGGGGGAGATTGAAAGCACATTTGCTCCCTTGGTGGTTTTGGTAATTCATAACAACATATATCTCATTGAACTAATGTCCATTCAAGATTAAGATTTCAGGATGTTCAATGATTGGCATGGCATGGACTAGAGATGTGGACCCCTCAAAAAGCTAAGGACAAGGATTGGCAAAAGATCAAGACTCTACATTTTTGGTTTAGTGATCCAAGATCACATTGAGTCCATAGGAAAGCCAATACTATTAAAAGGGGATGAGGTGTTGCTTAATGGTCTTTTTGCTCAAGTGCTTAGTGACAGTATTCCTAAACCCTCAACCACTCTCTCTACCCAAATATGTCCTAAACCTACAGTCCAACTCGGCCCCACCGATATTTCCTATCTGGCCCCACCGAGTTCATCCAAGACTTAGCCACTGCCAAAACCCTAACAAATCGGATCCACCGAAATGGATCTCGGTCCCACCGAGATGGCCTTGCCAACTCTCTGTAATCAGTTGCATTCACTTCGGTGTCACCGAGTTAGGCAAATCGGTCTCACCGAGATGGCTTGCCAAGTCTCTGTTGCCTTATTGCTTCACTTCGGTCCTACCGAGTTGATGCAATCGGTGCCACCGAGATGTGGTTTGCCCTAAGCCATTGCACTTCGGTCCATCCGAGTTGTCCGTATCGGTCCCACCGAGATTCCTAAAGTTCATATCTTTAACACAGTTCGGTGCTACCGAGATGATCGTTTCGGTGCCACCGAGTTGGGTCAAAAGTGTGTAACGGTTGGATTTTGTGTGGAGGCTATATATACCCCTCCACCACATCCTTCTTTGTAAGGAGAGCCATCCGAACGTGCCTACACTTCCACCATACATTTTCTGAGAGAGAACCACCTACTCATGTGTTGAGATCAAGCTATTCCATTCCTACCATTTGAACCTTGATCTCTAGCCTTTCCCAAGTTGCTTTCCACTCAAATCCTTCTTCCACCATAGCCAAATCTGTGAGGAGTTGTTTGAGTGATGGGAAGACTATCATTTGAAGCACAAGAACAAGGAGTTCATCAAAAACACACCGTCTATTACCTTTTGGAGAGTGGTGTCTCCTAGATTGGTTAGGTGTCACTTGGGAGCCTCCAACCTGATGTGGAGTTGAACCAAGGAGTTTGTAAGGGCAAGGAGATCGCCTACTTCGTGAAGATCTACCCCGAGTGAGGCTAGTCCTTCGTGGACGTAAGCCATGGTGGAATAGACAAGGTTGCTTCTTCGTGGACCCTTCGTGGGTGGAGCCCGCCGTGGACTCACGCAGCCGTTACCCTTCTTGGGTTGAAGTCTCCATCAACGTGGACGTACGATAGCACCACCTATCGGAACCACGCCAAAAACCACCGTGTCTTCATTGCGTTTGAAATCTCCAATCCCTCCTTTACTTACATATGCAATTGCTTACTTTCCGCTGCTATACTCTTAGAATTGCATGTGTAGGGTGATGCTTGACATATACTATTGCTAAAATCTGCCCACAATTAAAATTGGGAAAAGGTTAGGTTTTATTTGGTCAAGTAGTCTAATCACCCCCCCTCTAGACATACTTTCGATCCTACATTTACCCAGGTTTAGGCCCTCTCGATGGAGGTAAAACCCTACGTCCTGCTTCTGTTTATATTGATGGAGATGTATCGAGTACAGAGTTGATCTACCTTGAGATCATAATATATGTCTAACTTCTAGGGCTAGGTGAGCGATATTGTGTTCCTCTCCCCTACAGGCTAAACCCCATGGCTTATATACACGCCAGGGAGGGTATCTAGGGTTACAAGGTCGGTATCTAGGAGTAAGGCGGCTGGACAAATCTTGAAGTGTACTACAAGTCTTCGGTAGAGACAGCCTCGATCACGTCTCCCGTGTGCGGCCTTAGGAGTCCATGGCGATCATGTACGAAGGCACATCGGCCCAACCGAGGAGACGGGCCGGCTAGGTTGGTACCCCCTAATCCAGGAGACCATCAGTAGCCCCTGAGCTGGTCTTCGATGCCGAAGTCGACATCCTTTAATTTCCAGAGTCTTGGCTCGATAGACAAGTTCCCATGCTTTTTCCTCCGACCAGATTTAAAGACCTCGGCCAACCCTTACAATTCCGTTGGGGCCCAATCTTAGATTTCGAGAATCGTGCTGCTTAGGGAATTGGACCCCTTTATGGGAAAAACGTCGAAGCGTCAGCCCTTTCCGCCTTTACTTAATAAACGCACAGCCTTCTACTAGCGGCCATATGCATCAACCACAACTGTAGCAAAAATCCCCCCTCTTTCCCCACCCAAGCTCTAGAGCCCGCACAATGGCGAGTGGTGAAGGATTGTGTAGGCGCCCTCACGGTCCTGAGAGAGGGGACTGGGGGAGCAGTTCCGTCGCGCGCCTTCAACTAGAGCGCTTGGCGATGCAAGTCTATCTACCGGACGCGGATCTGGCCCCAAGCCATCCTGTATTAACATCCCTCGACAGTCAAGTCCATGCCGAGAATTTCCCTTCGCCGTGAGGAGACGAGCGGGTATGCTTCGTGCCCTTCCTCCTTCGCGGTTTAGGGTTTCCAATCCACCCTTTCCTCCGCGGCCTGCTGGAGTTTTACGGGTTGCATCTGCATCATCTCTCCCCGAATTCGATATTGCACATTGCAGGGTTCATTGCGCTCTGCGAGTTACACCTCGGCTGTCAGGCGCACTTCGGGTTATGGCCAAAGTACTTCTGCGTCGTGCCCCGCTCCTCGGCCGACAAACTGTTCCAGGCTGGAGGAGCCGAGGTCTGCCAAGTTCACAATACCGGTTACCCCGCGGGAACACCTCGGGAGGACACCGAGTATTGGCCATCCGAGTGGTTTTATATTAATGACGTCCCGTTGTACGAGCCAGTCCAGCCAGGCCTCCCGCCCTTCTCATTGGATCCACCAAGGAAACGCTACAGCTGGAGGCCGCGGAGCTTGGCACAAGAGGAAGATGAAACCGTGACCAGTCAAGCGGCCAGAGTGAAGCTACTGTCGGGCGCTGGCCTTACCATTATTGACGTGATGGCGGTGGCCCTTGACCGAAGAGTCCAACCCCTCCAGCAACGCCTGCACTTATTGTGCGAGTACAATGGGTCCAACGATGCTTCCCGATCCATCAAGGGAGCCTTTATGGACCAAATGACCCTTGGAGCTGTACTAGCCAGCATGTACCAAGGGTCCACGAAGTATTCCGCCAAGCGCCGGTTCCAAGACGGGCTGTCATACTACATCCCAGCTGACATAGTAAGTTTTTTCTTTTGAACTCTTCGCGTTTACCTCGGGATCCCAAGAGTTAACCTGCAACACATCGGCCTTCGTACAGCGGTGGAGGCGTTGGCTCGAAGGCGTGAACAGTCCAGCACCTGAGCCAGAACTGCACTGCCGTGTGGAGGACCCTCTCTATAATGAGGATGAAGACCTGGACCTGATCTACGAAGGGAGGACATTTTTCTTGTAGAGCCTCGACGGCTCAAAAGTAGCTGTCATCCCAGACACGCCGGGGACGAGGCCGGCCTCATCGGTAACACTCCCTTCCCCTAAACGAAAGAGAGCCCCTCATCCTCCAGCCAGCAGCCATCTGACTTCTCCTCCAAAGGGGCGGCGCTCCCAACGCCTACGCACAGAGACGGCTTCACTGGGAAGGGCCCCGGCCGCGACGCGAGAAGTTCAAGCTGAGGTCACGGAGGCAGGAGAGAGTGCCCCCTCCATCACCGGGTAATACTTCAGTCTATGTTGCAGTAAAAACACTTCGGATTCTAACACCCCCAATTATTTGCAGCCACCCTTTACCCACCACAGCACATGTGGAGGCCGAGGGAGACACGGCCCCGCCCAAGGGAACAGAGGCCCGAAATCCCACGAGGGCTGACCCCGGAGCCACCCAGCCCGAGGACTCGGCAACATCGGCCACCCCGTCCGAGATTCAATGTGCCGCGAATTATCGCCGGCGAAAAGCTTCTTTGAACAATCCGGCTTTCACGGACAGGGAGCTCAATGCTCTAAGCGCCGTGGATGCATACCTCGGGGCGACCCGAGGTGCCTTCGATGAGTCGCTGGATGTCTTGTCACGAGGGCTGCGGGTAAGGCGTTTAAAAACAAATATGACTACCAAGTATGGTAGTAGCCCCTAAGGCTTGGTACGAGCCCCTGGGGTCGGATCAAGAATTGAATACTAACCAGAAATTACTGTCATAACAGGAAGCTCGCTTGAAGAACGAGCAATTGACCTCGGCGTTGGCCCAAACAAAGGTGCAGCTTGACGTGGCTTTGTCCGAGGTTGAACAGGTGAAGAAATTCACCAGAGAGGCACATGGTAAGTGCTGAATGTGTGAATTGAGTGATACCAAAAGATAGAGCTGACGTCAGAATCGCTTGTAGCAGCGGAGGACCTGGGCCATCTAGAAAGAGACCTGAAACAGGCCCGCGAGGATCTGGCGTATGCTGAAGCACAACGCCAGGCAAATCAACATGTGGTCACTCAGAGAGCGGACAGCGTAACTGCGGTTAGGGTTGAGAATGCCCGCTAGGCCCAGGAAATTGAGAGCTTAAAGGCTCGCCTCGCTGTTGCGGAAGCAAAGAATCGGCAAACGGACGACATGATTTATGGTAAGTTAATAAGTCTCTAAGGAAAGTTGGTCGTGTAACTTGTCCGAGATAATTTCTCATGCGAATGTTACTTTGTTTGGCAGCCTTTTTGTCTGGCGTTCCTCCGGAATCTCAGGGTCCGATGTCCGAGGACATGGTCATTCGCTTATCCGAGGTGCACGAAAGGGCACGGAAGTCGATGAAAGATGTGAATAAGGCGTTATGGCCCGAAGTGTCGGTCCCCGAGGACATGGCCGTGCCAGCCGAACAGCTGAAGAGAGCGCGGCGCCGGATCCAGGCTTCGAAAGTATCAGCTTGCCGAGAAGGTGCGAGGGAGGCCTGGGCCATGGTGAAGACCCACTACACCGGTCTGAAGACGACGGAATTAGCAGAAGTGGGACCCATGGGGCCTGATGGGGAAGAAATCCCTACCAGCCAGGCATATGATAGCGTAATACAGACGGCACGCCTGTCGCAGAAGGATTGCGCGTTGGACACCCTAATAGATGGGCTAGACCGCACGTGAAAACTTTGAATGACTTTATGTACCGAGGTATTCTATGTCACTTTTTTCCGTCCGTTTATCCAAACTCTGTCAGCCAGCCTTCGGCTTGCGCCTCCTCGGATAAATTCCGAGGAGTGTCCCATACTACTGGCCGAGGTCATCAGACCAGGTGCTTCAGGTGACCAGGCAATCGGGCTGTGCGGCTCGAAAGACAAGAGGGTAACGGAGGGTTATGTTATATTACTTTTTAACGTAAGAAACATCTTCCGAGGAAAATAGTTCTGCCAACAGTTCCTTTCCTTGGCTTATTGTGTCGAGCACGTTTGTCCGAAGACGGATGACCTCGGGGGTAAAGCCCCTGGTCGGGGTTTGAAAAGACCCCTACCACGTTAGTCCTATGTCATAGCCAACCGATCTGCATTATAAGAAAGCTATCTTTCGGCTTTATCCGACTGAGGTACTACACCGGTTGATCCGGGAGTAACAATCACAGCGGTGCTCCCATTGCCCCCTAGCCGAAATATCGGGAACGTAAGGGGCAAACACAGGAGCCGGGCAACCCAGCTTGGCCAAATCTTAAAGCGAATCGATGCATATAGTGGCTCAAAAGACAATAGTACATAAGAGGTGGAATAGCTCTTGTTTTTTTTAAATAACATGCTATATTGTCCTCGGGGTCATTGAATAACGTGCCGAGGTGTGTGGATAAATAATGAATAAAAGATTAAGGCAAAGAAAATGTAAAAGTTATTTACAAGGACCGTGTTTGCAGCGTCAAGTGTAGAAGCGCTGGAGTAGTGCCATGTTCCAGGGGTGGGGCTCTAATCGGCCGTCCTCCGGATCTCGGATTCGATAAGCTCCTCCGATAAGAACTTGATCAATGATAAATGGCCCATCCCATCTAGGGGAGAGTTTGTGTTTTTGTTTCTCGGGGTGTAGCCTCATGATGAGATCCCCGACGTTGAATTCCTTAGCACGAACTTCTCTGCCATGGTAGCGCCAGGCCTGCTACTGATAAATAGCTAATCTTGCCCGTGCAACGTTGCGCTCTTCTTCGAGAGCATCCAGTGCATCTTGCCAATCGAGCTCGGCTTCTAGTTCCTCATACATGCGCACCCGAGGTGCATCATGTATAATATCGCAAGGGAGGACCGCTTCGGCGCCATACACCATGAAGAACGGGGTATATCCTGTGGACCTATTTGGTGTTGTACGCAAACCCCATAGTACGGAATCAAGTTCCTCAACCCATTTGCAATCGGCTTTTCTAAGGGAGCGAACTAGCCGTGGCTTAATTCAACTAAGGATAAGTCCACTGGCCCGCTCCACTTGCCCATTAGACTGAGGGTGGTAGACGGATGCGTAATCGAGCTTAATGCCCAGCTTCTTACACCATGCCTTAACCTCCTTAGCCGTGAAGTTGGTTCCGATGTCCGTAATCAGACTGTGGGGGACACCGTAACGGTGGACTACCCCCGAAATGAATCCGATTACCTGGACGGCCTCGGCCGAGGTGACCGGCTTTGCTTCGATCCACTTGGTAAATTTGTCTACCATAACGAGTAGGTATTTGTTTTTGTTTGATCCTCCCTTAAGTGGCCCGACCATATCAAGTCCCCAGACCACAAAGGGCCAAGTAATGGGGATGGTGCGAAGGGCCATGGGGGGCACATGGCTCTGCTTGGCGAAGACCTGGCAGCCTGGGCAGCACTGTACTAATGCCGAGGCATCGGCGCTGGCCATTGGCCAGTAGAAACTGGCTCGAAAAGCCTTGCTGACCAGGGTCCGAGCAGCGGCGTGATGTCCGCTCATTCCGGAGTGTATCTCTCGAAGTACGAGTTTTCCTTCTTCCTCGGATATGCATCTCTGGAGGACGCCCGTTGTGCTCATTTTATAAAGTTCCCCTTCATGAACCTTGTAAGCTTTAGACTGCCTTACAATCCGGCGGGAGTCGGTTTGGTTATCGGGGAGCTCTTTTTGAAGTAGGTATCCGAGGAGCGGCTCGGTCCATGGTGCGATAACTGCCATGATTTCATGCGCTGAAGCAGTCTTTCGGATCATTGACCCGCCTATGATACCCTCGTCTTCTTCGGGCGGGGCCTGTTGCCCGACATCGGTTGGTTCCGATGTTCCTTTGCTATCTTGCCAGACTACAGATGGCTTGAAAAGCCGTTCGAGGAAGGTGTTTTCGGGAACCTTATCCCGCTTTGCGCCCAATTGGGCGAGTATGTCCGCGGCTTGGTTGCTATCTCGGGGTATGTGGTGAAATTCCAGTTGATTTGTGAGATGGTGAGGTTGGAATCACCTCGGACCTCGAGGCATTTGACACCCATGGAGACTGCTATCCGAAGTCCGTATAGGAGGGCTTCATATTCAGCCGCGTTGTTGGAGTCCATGTGCATGATTTGTAGCATGTATCTAATGTTATCTCACGTGGGAGATGTGAGCACCACGCCAGCCCCTAGTCCGGCGAGCATTTTGGAGCCATCAAAATACATTGTCCAATGCGAGTAAGTACTGTACTCACGGGGGAGTTCGGCTTCGGTCCATTCGGCCACGAAGTCCGCTAACACCTGGGATTTAATGGCCCGACATGGTTTATAGATAATTTCAAAAGGTAGGAGCTCTATGGCCCATTTGGCGATGCGCCCCGTTGCATCCCTATTATTGATTATGTCACTTAACGGGATGTCGGATGCCACGGTCACCGTGCACTCTTGAAAGTAGTGTCGAAGTTTTCGCGATGCCATGAAGACTGCATAAGCTATCTTTTGATAATGAGGGTAGCGTGTCTTGCAGGGGGTTAAGACCTCGGACACGTAATATATGGGTTTCTGGACCTGGAATTTGTGACCTTCCATGTCTCGTTCCACCACGAGGACTGCGCTAACCACTTGGTTTGTGGCCGAGATGTATAGTATCATCGGTTCGCAAACACCTGGTGCTGCCAGGATGGGATTGGTGGCGAGGAGGGCCTTGTTATCTTCCAGGGCCGCAGCAGCCTCCTTGGTCCATTTAAACATTTTGGTTTGCTTTAACAGCTTGTACAATGGTAATGCTTTTTCTCCAGGCCGTGATATGAAGCGGCTCAAGGCTGCTACGCAGCCCGCCAGTTTTTGTACGTGCTTGGGCTCCGTCGGGATCTCCAAACGATCCAAGGCTCGTATTTTGGCCGGATTGGCTTCAATTCCTCGGCTAGATACGATAAAACCGAGGAGTTTGCTAGCTGGGACTCCGAAAACGCATTTCTCCGGATTGAGTTTTATTTGATATTCCCATAGGCTAGCGAATGTATCTCGCAGGTTGTTCACCAACTGGTTGACGTGTTTAGTTTTGACAACTACGTCGTCTACATAGGCCTCAACGGTCTTTCTAATGTGTTTTTGCAGGCATGTTTGAATCATACGCTGGTACGTGGCGCCAGTGTTCTTTAGTCCGAAGGGCATCATGTTGAAACAAAATGGCCCGTAGGGCGTGATGAATGTCGTTGCTGCCTGGTCGGATTCCTTCATCCTTATTTGATGATATCCTTAGTAGGCATCTAAGAAGCAAAGCGCCTCATGGCCCGCGGTGGCATCCACGATTTGGTCGATACGGGGTAAGGGGAAGGGGTCTTTGGGGCAGGCTTTATTGAGGTCTTTGAAATCGACACACAACCGCCCGACCTATCCTTTTTTGGTACCATGACCAAATTGGCTAGCCAGTCAGGGTGCTTTATGTCCCTGATGAATCCTGCCTCCAGCAGCTTTGCTAGTTCCTCGCCCATTGCTTGATGCTTGGGCTCGAAGAAATGCTGAAGTGTTTGTTTGATAGGCTTATAACCTGTTAGTGCATTTATGCTATGCTCGGCCAGCCTACGCGGTATCCCTGGCATATCAGAGGGGTGCCAGGAAAATATGTCCTAGTTTTCCTTGATGAAAGTGCGTAGGGCTTCGGCAACTTCTGGGTCGAGGTTAGCCCCTATGGATGCCGTTTTAGCAGGGTGCATTGGGTGAACCTAGAATTTAACTATCTCGTCGGCCGGTTTGAAAGAAGTAGGTTTTGATCTTTTGTCGAGAACAACATCGTCTGGGTCAACCTCGGCGCGCAACGCGGTCAACTCTTCGGCCGCGAAGGCTTCGGCCAGAGTCTCGAGGGCGAGGGATGCTGTTTTATTCTCCGCTTTGAGTGCCCTGTCAGGATCACTTGAAATGGTAATGATCCCTTTCGGGCCGGGCATCTTGAGCTTCATGTAGCCATAGTGTGGCACCGCTTGAAATCTTGAAAAGGCGTCCCGTCCGAGGATGGCGTGGTATCCGTTCTTGAAAGGCGCAATATGGAACGTAATCTCCTCATAGCGATAATTATCTGAGGTCCCGAAGACTACGTCTAGAGTTATCTTTCCGCTGCAGCGTGCCTCTCGCCCGGGGACTATTCCTCTGAAGGTGGTGGTGCTCTGTTCTATGCGCGATTTATTGACGTGCATTTTGTCCAGAGTGTCCTCGTATATTAGATTCAAGCTGCTCCCTCCATCCATAAGGATCTTATGGAGGCGGCAGTGCTCCACGATGGGGTTGAGGACTAGCGCGGCGGGGCACCTGTCCAGGGCCGACTTCGGCTGGTCGTGTTAGGTGAAGGTGACCGGCGTGTCTATCCATGCACCACGAGGTGGTACTTGCCGGATGGCATTGATTTCCCGCAGAGCCCGTTTGCGCTGGTTGTTAGACGTAAAGGTCTCATAAATCATTAGGACCTCGTATTCTTCTGAGGTCTGTTCAAGGTGGCTGGGGGTGCCCACCAGGAGGGCAGGTCCCCCCTTTGCCACCTGCCTCAACACCCAACAGTCGCAAAGACTGTGAGTCGGGCATGAGTTAATCAATACGGCGTGGATCGGGCATGGTTTACCCAGGAAGCCGTCCAGGGCCGTTCCGGGGCGATCGGAGATTTTCTTCTTCTTCCGGGGTTGATCACCCGGGATGCTCCGTTTGTGATTTTCGCGCCGACGTTTGGACCGGTCGCGTCCCGGGTGGTCCTCGCAGATCGAATCCGTGTTCTCGTCGATCCGCCAGGTGTCTTTGATGGCGCAAAATCGTGCTACCAGATTGGTTAATTCAGGGAGTGTTTGGACGCAATGACGGGCGAGGGCGTTTGAGACGCCTCTATCCTTGCATCCGCGCGCAAAAGCGGTAATTATGTCAGAGTCCTGGTAATCCAGTATCTTGCTCTTGACGGACAAGAATCTGGCCCTAATTGTATGATCGGCTCATTGGGGAGCCGTTGTACGTAGGCCAAGTCCCAGACGTCAGGCGGGCCGGAGTTATCGGGGCGATATTCTATATGGGAGGTGAGCGGACCAGCTCTGATCTCTAAAGATCGCGGGCTCAAGATCTGATTACTCTCACTTGACATCGGATCCGCGGTTGTCGGTTTAACCGAATTGCTCTAGAGGTCGGCCGCTGGCAGGTCGCTGTCCGATCCGGCCTCCAAGAAGTATCTTAGCCCTTCGTCGGCGGGGGGATTACTCGTTGGAACCAAAGAGGGGTCATGATTCGCTTCCGTGTCACATGGAGGCGTCTCTATGACCAAAGTTTCGAACGCGGAGACGTGCTCCATGGGCTGAAGGCCGCTAACCGGCAATCCCATCGATCACTTTGGTGATCGCACAGCAGAACTCTCAATGAAAGCACCAGTGTCGGTGTAAAAACCGGCAGACCTCGGGGTAGGGGGTCTCGAGCTGTGGATCTCGGATCGATGGTAACAGAGACGATGGAGACAATGTTTACCCAGGTTCGGGCCCTCTCGATGGAGGTAAAACACTACGTCCTGCTTCTGGTTATATTGATGGAGATGTATCGAGTACAGAGTTGATCTACCTCAAGATCGTAATATATGACTAACTTCTAGGGCTAGGTGAGTGATATTGTGTTCCTCTCCCATACGGGCTAAACCCCATGGCTTATATACATGCCAGGGAGGGTATCTAGGGTTACAAGGTCGGTATCTAGGAGTAAGGCGGCTAGACAAATCTTGAAGTCTACTACAAGTGTTCGGTAGAGACAGCCTCGAGCACGTCTCCCGTGTGCGGCCTCCGGAGTCCATGGCGATCACGTACGAAGGCCCATCGGCCCAACCGAGGAGACGGGCTGGCTAGGTTGGCACCCCCTAATCCAGGACACCATCACCCGGCCACCGCGACCTCCTGGACAGCCCGGTCTTGGCGCCGGCGCTGCTGCTCGAGGAGCACACGCGCATCAGGGGGCGCGCAGCGGACGATCTGGCAGCTGGCCTCATCTCGGACCGGCGACGTCGCACCGCGGGGCGACACACGCGCCCGCTCGTCGCGCTGGTGCCCGGTGAGCTCGTCGCGCAGAGGAGGTGGCGGGGGAGCGCCATGAGCGACGTTCCCAGCGCGAGACAACGGAGGGCGGAGCGAGTGGGAATGCGTCGGAGCATCCCCAGCGGCGTTGATGAGCTCGGTGATGCGACCAAACTAGGCGTCGTAGCTGGTGTGAGCTGGATGATAGTGGAGCAGCTCACACGCCATGAGTAGGGCGGCCTGCGCGTTCGACGGCCCACGGCGGGCGAGGGAGGAGGAAGCCGTGGCGGTGCGGCCTTTTGCCTGCACAGAGGGGTGCAGGGAGGAGTCATGCTGCTCGTGGGCGGCAGGGTCGGTTGCAGCAGTGGCCTCGACGTGGCGGTGGCGGTTGCCGCGGCCCACCGGCTCCGTCTGAGCCACGCGGCCCGCCCTGTGCTTAGCGCGCTCGCGGCGAGCGTCGGCCATGAGGCTGGTGGAGTGGATGACGGAGTGGAAGAACAGTAGCGCACCCCTACCTGGCGCGCCAAATGTCGGAGGTCGGGCCCCGGGGACCCAAAGGTTCGAACACTGGGGTGAGCTCGTTCCTACCGACTCGTCCCCTACCATAGCTCAACTACGGCGAAGCTACGGCGAGAGCACGCGAGCGGGGGCAGGCCGGAGACACAGCGGTTTACCCAGGTTCGGGCCACCTTGCGTGTAAAACCCTACTCCTGCTTGGTTGGGATTGCACTAGCGCGAGAGTACAAGGTTTGGGGCAGAAGGGTCTCTCTCCTACAGCAGCACCCTGCCCTCCTTTTATACCTGTCTTGGTCCTCTTCCCCTGAAAACATTGGCGGGAAGGGTTGCCACACAACGGCAAGTTTGAAGGGGGATAGGGGCGCAGTATATCCTGACAAAAGGTGGTCTTCGTCTGCAAAGCGATTATCCATGACGCGCCGGTGGGCTCGGGGATGACCTCCGCCCTGTGCGTCCGCCGTCTTGGTCTTCTTTCAGCGATCGGGCAACCTTTGGGGGTTGCTTTGGGAAACGGACCGCTGGCCTTACTCCCTTAGCACAAAATGGGAAATCCTCTCTATACGCCTGATGGCGCGGCCTCTGTCGCCATTCGTCGCCGCGTGCGTCACCCACGTGGTGGGCATAAGACCGCGCGACCGAGCTGAATAGCACTTGCCTTGCATGTCTTCGGGAGGGTGCCTCGGGAGGCAGCCTCGGGAGGCCACCTCGCGAGAGGACCTCGCGAGGCTCTTGGTGAAGTCATGGCTGAGTCTTGCTTGCCCACTCCTTGAGGAGGGGTCCTCAGGAGACCAGGGCCTCATGAGGGGTCTTGCTTGAGGTGCCCGCTGGTGGGCCACCTATTGGGCCACCGCCAGGCGCTGCATTCTGGGCCGCAGGCAGACGGGCCCAGATACCCTGGGTTCCATGGGCCCGACAGACGATGAATTCCGGACATTGCTTAACCAGCGAACCTAGGAACTTGAGCAAACTCACAAAGAGGCCATTCAAACTCATGTACTGGAACACGCCGACAAGCTGAAAGAGGTTGTCGACGTTGCTGAAGCCGCCGAAACCGCCAAGGCAGGGCTGGAAGCCAAAGTTAAGAAGCTCGAAGAAGATCTTGCCGCCAATAGCAAGGAGGTCTGAGATCTCCAGGAATCAGCGTTGAAAACAACTCACACCTTGGCGGAGTTGCAAACATCGCTATCTTCCAAGGCCAAGGAACTCAGTGCTGCCACCGACGCCAAAGCTGACCTTCAGTTGAAGCTTTCCACCATGGATGGAAATCTTGATGCTGGCAAGGCAAGAGAAAAGATCTTGACAGAAGAGCTCGAAGCAGTGCAGGGCTCGCTAGCGGACACCGAAGAGAAGTTCACCCAACTGAAGGGCTCTCTTTCCCTATGGACCGGCAAGCTCACCACCATTGCTGAACGCCTCACTGTTCAACCGGCTGCTATGGATATGAGGAGCTGGGGCTTCACCGTCAACGAGAAGGAGGCCACAAGCGCCGATTGATTCTGGTCTTCGAGGGCCTTCTCGAAGCTTTGGATACATATCACAAAGAGAGGGTCGCCTCTTTTGCCAGTGAGTCCCGCAAGCTTTCTTGTGACGTGCTTTACAAAGTGCTTGTCAAAATTGTGCACCGCAACCCTGGCATTGATCTCTCCAGAGCCTTCACAAGCTTGCCGGCAGGAACAGATGCCAGTGCCGCTGAAAGGCTTGTCGCGCCGATCGCCGACAAGGTCGGCCAAGTCTCCAGGACCCAGGGTGGGCTCACGAACTAGTCTTGTCGTCTCATCTTGTCGCAGGTGCAATCATGTAAAAGATAAATTTATCTTAAGTTAGATCTGCACCATGTGTTTGATGTAATATAACTTTCGCTTGAATGAATGTATGCAGTTTCCCTTATATGATTCTGCCTTTGTATGTTGTGTACCCTACGCTTGCCGGAAACTTGCCGGTGCGCACAACCTTGCTGTTAGCGCCTGAGGAGCGGATCCTTAGCTGCTCGCCGGAGTTGCCGCTTTCCGGCAAGATATCACTTATCGGTTCTGGTGCAGCTAATTTATACTGCTGAGTGGACTCGAAACAGAAATAAGAGCGCGACCAACCCCGACAAGGTTCCTTCGTGTGCAGGTTTTTCATACAAAGGCTAAAATCGTTCAAGGAAAAGCAACTACAACAAAGAAATTTTTGTTTCAAAGTTTTGCAACTTAGCTTTTCTTTGTTGTACTTCTTGTCGTGAATGATAACTTGAACGTCATTTGGTATCCATACCGTTACTCCCCCCAGGAAACTTGCACACGAGGAACGGTTCTGTCCTTTGAGAAAAAGAAAGAAGAGAAAAGAGGAGGCTGGAACCTTGACGGTTTGTTAATCATCTCATACAAGGCAATATGTAACACAACATTGCATGCAATATACACAAATAAATATGTACTTTGACAAAAAGTTGTGAAACACTTAGCTTTTATCCAACTATGCACGGGGTCTGCGCCCGGCTCTGTACAAAGGTTTACATGCCTTGCTGGCCTACTTGTACAAAAGAGGCTGCCGGGCATCCCGGCAACCGCGCCTCATGGGTAGAACTTGCGAAGATGCTCAATATTCCACGAGTTAAGCACAAGGTGCCATCTTCGGTCTCTAAGCGGACTGCGCCAGGCCTAGTGACTCGTACTACCCAATAATGGCCTTCCCACTTCGGCGTCAACTTGTTTCTTCCCTTCGCGGATTGCATCCGACGAAGAACAAGGTCACCTTCCTCAAGGTTCCTAGCATGAACTTTATGGCTGTGGTAGCGGCACAAAGCTAGCTGGTACCATGTAGCATGGACAGCAGCCCGGAAATGATCTTCCTCAAGGAGCAGGGCATCATCTTGCCGTAGCTCTTCTTGATCCTCTTCGTCAAAGGCCAAGACTCGAGGTGACCCGTATCTGAGTTCTGTGGGGAGCACCGCTTCTGCACCATATACAAGGGAGAAGGGCGTCTGGCTGGTGGCTCGATTTGGTTTTGACCAAAGAACCACCGGCAACTCTTCCACCCAGCGTCTTCCACACTTGTGCAGCTTGTCAAAAGTTCTGGTCTTGAGACCACGCAACACTTATGCATTTGCCCTTTCCACCTGTCCATTGCTTCTTGGGTGAGCAACGGAAGCGTAGCAGATCTTGCTTCCATGGTCTTGACAATTTGCTGTGAAGGCGCAACTCGTGAATTGGGTGCCGTTATTGGTGATGATCCTGTTGGGTATGCTAAAACGGGCCACCAATCCTTTGAGGAACTTGATTGCTGACTATGCAGTCACCTTTCTCACTGGCTCCACCTCGGGCCACTTTGTAGACTTGTCGATTGCAACGTACAAGAATTCAAAGCCCTCGGTAGCACGGGGAAAGGGCCCAAGGATGTCGAGCCCCCGGATCGAGAAGGGCCAGGAAAGAGGAATGGTTTGAAGAGCTCGAGCTGGCTGGTGTATGTCCTTGGCGTGGAACTGACATGCTTTGCATCTGGTCACTGCCGCCAAGGCGTCTTGAAGGGCTGTCGGCCAATAAAATCCTTGTCGGAACACCTTGCCGACGAGTGCGTGTGACACAATATGGGAGCCACACATTCCTTCATGTATCTCTGCCAACAGCTTCTGTCCATCTTCCCGGCAAATGCACTTCAATTTCACCCCATTTGGTCTCTTTCTGTACAAAGTGTTGTCGACAAATTGGTATATACTTGACTGATGGGCTACTCTTTCCGCTTCTTCTTGCTCTTCGGGAAGCTCTCCTATCTAGAGGTATTAAACGATCAGCTGCGCCCATGCCGGAGCTTGTGGCTCGACGACGAGGACTAAAGGCATGTCTTCCTCTGCAGGAGCGCATGCTTCGACGGCAAGAACTTGGCTTGTCGGAGACCGCCGCTCATCGGCAAGAGGTGTCTTGTTGGTGGTGTTGCTTTTGTTGGCGGCTGGTGGCAGCTCTTCCGGAAAGTAACCACCAACATCTTGCTTTCTTTTCTTTGTCGGCCTTGATGGTGTAACGGATGGCTGAGTTAGTAGTAGCACAAAAGTTCCTAGTTCCACAGGAGATCTCTTGGCGGCAAGCTTTGACAGGTCGTCGGCAATCTCATTCTGGGCACGGGGGATGTGCTCCATTTCTAGACCGTCAAAGTGCTCTTCCAACTTCCTCACTTCATCAACATAAGCTTCCATCAAGGGACTCTGGTAATCTTTGTTGATCTGTTTCACCACAAGCGGCGAGTCACCTCTGATAATCATCTTTCTGATACCAAGGTCGATTGGAATGCGCAGACCGGCAAGCAATCCCTTGTACTCAGCAGTGTTGTTGGTGGCCTGCTCCCTGGGAAAATGCATTTGAACTACATACTTGAGATGCTCTCCGGTGGGTGCGACAAGCAGCATGCCAGCACCGGTGCCTTTTAGCGTGAAAGCACTGTCAAAGTACATGATCTAGTCGTCAACAGTTTCCTTGCCGGGGAGAGAGGTCTCTTGTACTTCTTCGTCTGGCGTTAGCGTCCATTCTGCAATGAATTCCGCCAAGGTTCTGCTCTGAATTGTTGATGTGCTTTCAAACTTCAAATCAAAGCTTGACAGTTCCAACGCCCACTCCACAATCCTGCCGGTGGCTTCTGGATTTCTCAGAATATGTTCCAAAGGAAAGGGAGTGACGATAGTGATTTGATGTGCTTGAAAGTAGTCGCGCAGCTTCCTTGAGGCCATGAGAAGACCAAAAAGCAATTTTTGCACACCAGAATATCTTGACCTAGCCCCCTGTAGGAGGGAACTGACAAAGTAGACTGGGCACTGCACCAACTTCTTCTTCTGCACAATTTGTTGATCTAGCTCATTTGCTTGCACAATCTCAGACTTGTCAGCACCTGACCCTACCGGAGAAGATTCTAGCTTGTCGGCCTGTGGCTCTGCGGTTGCTGCCTCTTCGTCATGTTCCTCTCTTTCAGCCAAAAGTACAGCACTAACCACTTGATTGGTTGCCGCTAAGTATAGCAGCAACGGCTCATGTGGTTTAGGCGCAACTAAGACTGGCGGAGAGGACAGGTATTCCTTGAAGTCTTGGAGCGCGGCCTCCGCTTCCGGAGTGCATTTCTTTGGACCTGCCTTTTTCAAGATTTTGAAAAACGGCAAGGCACGCTCTGTTGACTTGGAGATAAACCTGCTTAGCGCGGCAACGCAACCGGCAAGACGCCTGACGTCCTTGACATATTTTGGTGCTTCAATCTGTTCAATTGATTTGATCTTGTCGGGATTGACTTCAATTCCTCTCCGAGATACAAAGAACCCGAGAAGCTTGCAGGACGAAACACCAAACACACACTTCTCGGGATTGAGCTTCAAGTTGATTCTGCGCAAGCTAGCAAACGTTTCCTCCAGATCTTGAATCAATGTTGACTTGTCCTTGGTTTTGGCCACAATATCATCCATGTATGCTTCAACATTTCTGTGCAATTGGGTCTCAAAACCAATCTGAACTGCCCTAGCAAATGTTGCCCCGGCTGTCGGGCCATTGGGAACCGGGGTGCCACGACCCGTCTGCCTGCGGCCCAGGAAGCGACGCTTGGCCAAGGCCCAAGATGCGGCCCAACTGCGGGCGCGGTGTAGTGAAGACCCCTCGTGAGGCGCCAGCCTCACGAGGACCCCTCCTCAAGAAGCAAACCATCGAGACTTAGGCGCAGCAGCAGCACGAGGCCTCCCGAGCCCCCCCCCCCCCCGAGGCGGCCGCCCGAGACCATCCGAGTCTGACGCCAGCCGCGCTGTCCCATGCCCACAATGTGGGTGACGCGCTTGGCGACAAACGACGGCATAGGCCGTGCCAGCGGGTGCGGACAGAGAGGGTTTCCTCTTTGGTGCTAAAGGGGCAGCACCAGCTGCCTGATACATCTCCAACGTATCTATAATTTTTTATTGTTCCATGCTATTATAGTATCAATCTTGGATGTTTTATATGCAATTATATGCCATTATATATCATTTTTTGGGACTAACCTACTAACCCAGTGCCCAGTGCCAGTTGCTGTTTTCTGTTTGTTTTTGCCTTTTCAGAAGATCATTATCAAAAAGTGTCCAAACGAGAAAAAAAACTTTGGATTAATTTTTTTTGGACCAGAAGAGACCAACGAAGCTTCGGGAGAAGACCAGAAGAGCCACGAGGAGGCGACAAGCCTGGAGGGCGTGCCCAATGGGGTAGGGCGCGCCCACCAGGCTTTTGGGCCCCTCATAGCCCCTCCTGACCTAATTCCAGCGATATAAATTTCCAAATATTCCCAATATACCAGAGAGACAGAAGAGAAAACCTTTCCGCCGCCGCATGCCTCTGTTCTTCCGCGATCCCATCTGGAGGCCTTTTCCGATACTCTGCCGGAGGGGGAATCGATCACGGAAGGCTTCTTCATCAACCTTGCTGCACTTCCGATGATGTGTGAGTAGTTTACCATAGACCTACGGGTCCATAGCTAGTAGCTAGATGGCTTCTTCTCTCTCTTTGATCTTCAATACCATGTTCTCCTCGATGTTCTTGGAGTTCTATCCGATGTAATATTCTTTTGCGGTGTGTTTGTTGGGATCCGATGAATTGTGAGTTTATGGTCAGATTATTCATGAGAAATATTTGAGTCTTCTCTGAACTCTTTTATGCATGATTATTATAGCTTTGTACTTCTCTCTGATCTATCGATTTTGTTTGGCCTACTAGATTGATTTATCTTGCAATGGGAGAGGTGCTTTGTGATGGGTTCAATCTTGCGGTGCTCAATCCCAGTGACAGAAGGGGACATGACACGTATTTGTATTGTTGCCATTAAGGATAAAAAGATGGGGATTAATCATATTGCTTGAGTTTACTTTGTCTACATCATGTCATCTTGCTTAAGGCGTTACTCTGTTTCATACTTAATACCCTAGATGCATGCTGGATAGCGGTCGATGGGTGGAGTAATAGTAGTAGATGCAGGCAGGAGTCGGTCTACTTGTCTCGGATGTGATGCCTATATACATGATCATTTCCATGAATCCGTCATAATTATTTGCTTTTCTATCAATTGCCCAACAACTATGTGTTCGATAGAGAAGCCACTAGTGAAAACTATGGCCCCCGGGTCTACTTTATCATATATAAAAAACCTAAAAATACGTTGCTGCAATTTATTTACTTTTATTTTATTTAGTATTTTAGTTTTTCTATTTATCACTATCAGAATTAATCCTTGCAAATAACCGCTAAGAGGATTGACAACCCTCTTATTTGCATTGGGTGCAAGTGTTTGCTTTTGTGTGTGCAGGTGCGCTTAACGGAATTTTGCTTGGTTCTCCTACTGGATTGATAACCTTGGTTCTTAACTAAGGGAAATACTTATCTCTACTATACTGCATCATCCTCTCCTCTTCGGGGATATACCAACGCAGTCTACAAGTAGCACTGCCCTCCTCCAAAGCAAGTCCCAAGGACTGTCCGTTTGGTGAAAGAAGACCAAGACAGCAAGGCGCAGGGCGGAGGTCATCACCGAGCCCACCGGCGCGTCATGGATCATGCTTTTGCAGGTGAAGACCAACTTTAGTCAGGATAGCCTGGCGCCTATCCCGTTTCAAAACCCGCCAATGTGTGGCTACCGTTCCCGCCGAGATTTTGAGGAGAAGAGGATCAGGGCGGCTATAAAAGGGGCAGCGCTGCCATTGTAGAGGGGATCAATTCCCTGGTCTCCTACCTTGTACGTGAGGATTCCCTTGCCCACGATAATCCCAACACAAGCAGGAGTAGGGTTTTACACCGCAAGGTGGCCCGAACCTGGGTAACCGTTGTGTCCCCTGTCGTGCTCTGCGCTAGCGCGCTCTCGCCGTAGCTTCGCCGTGGTCACCCTTGGATCGGAAGGAACGAACTCGCCCCCAGTGTTCGAACCTTTGGGTCCCGGGAGCCCCGATTCCGACAATTAGCGCGCCAGGTTGGGGGCCGCTTTGGTTCTTCCCACTCCCGCACCACCATGGCTGACGCTCGTCCTAAGCGCTACGCGCGCAGAGCTGCCAGCGTGGCCCAGATGGAGCCAGTTGCCCATGACGATCGTCGATGCCGCACCCCGGCAGCCGCCACCAACTCCGCTGCAAGGGTGCAGCAGGCTTCCTCCCTCCACCCGTCCGTGCAGCCGGATGACCACACCACCACGGCCTCCTCGCTAGCCCGTCGTGACGCGCCGGCCCCGCAAGCCTCGCTGCTCATGGCGCGCGAGCTCCTGCGTTACCGCCCCACCGACGCCGGCTATGACACCTGGCTTGCCCACATCACCGAGGTCGTCAACGCCGCTAGAGATGCCCCGGCGCCCTCTCACTCGCTCCACCCTCTACCGTCTCGCGTAGGGGGCGTGGCGCATGGTGCGTCGCAGCCGCCTCCTCCGCCCAGCGAGGGTGCCAGGCGCCACCGCGACGTGCGGGCGCGTGAGCCGTCCCATGGCGTGTCTTCGCCGGACCATGACAAGCCCAACTGCCAGATCGTCAGGCGCGCGCCACCTGATGCGCACGTGCTCCTTGAGCGGCAGTGCCAGTGCCAAGACAGGACCATCCAGGAGGTCACGGCCGCCGGCCGCCAGAACCGTGCTGCCCTCGCTGGTGGTGTTCCCTCCAGCTGTGGGGGCTGCCGCGCCTTCACCCGCGAGCTGTGCCACGTGGTGTGGCACACCAAGTTCAAGCCGGACCTGCCTCCGCGCTACGACAGCACCCCCCAACCCCGCAAAGTTCCTGCAGCTCTATGCCCTGATCATCGAGGCAGCGAACGGAGACGACAAGGTCATGGCGAACTGGTTTCCCATGGCCCTCAAGGATGGCCCGCACTCATGGCTCATGAACCTTCCCAAGGCGTCCATCTCCTCATGGGCCGAGCTCTGCCGGAAATTTATCGCCAACTTCAAGGGCACGCACGAGCGCTCCCTCACGCTCAACGACTTGCGCGCCGTGCGCCAGCGCCTAGACGAGACTCTCTGCAAGTACATCCAGTGCTTCAGCCAAGTGCGCACCAAGATCCCGCGTGCCTCCGAGGCCGCCATCATCTCCGTGTTCTCCTCCGGTGTCGCGGACATCCGGATGCGCGAGAAGCTCGCCATCAATGACGAGCTCGACTCCATGCTCGAGCTGTTCGACCTCGCCGACAGGTGCGCCAAGGCCGAAGAAGGCCGTCTCTTCTCCCACAATGACCCCGACGTGGCACTAGAGGCCGCCAAGGCCAAGAGCAAGGACGCCAAGCGCAAGGGCCCTGCCGTGCTCGTGGCGGAGCCCAAGAAGAAGTGCGGCCGTGAGTGTGATGAGCCCAAGAAGGACAGCCGCCCTCTCTGCGCGTACCACAACTTGCACTCCCACTGCACCGAGGACTGCCACGAGCTCAAGCTGCTTCGCGACAAGCGCCTGGGCCACCGCGGTGACTGCAACAATCGTGGCGCCGGCCGCGAAGTCGCCCGCAATGGCAACTGTTGGGGAGACTGCAACAGCAACGGCAACTTCCGGCAGGGCTAGCACGACCAGCCTCACGAGGCCAACCCTTAGGCCAACGCCGCTCTCCCACCGCTGCCGCCGCCACCTCGAAGGAACGATGGCAACCATCTTGACGAGGGCACTAGGGGCTACCAGGAGCCTCGCGGAGTGGCTTGCATCCTCGGCGGGGCCCAGGCTCCCGTGTCCAACCGCCACTTCAAGCTGTTCTCTCGCGAGGTGAACGCTGCCCTCCCGAGGCCTGAGGCCTCTCGGCCCCTTAAGTGGTCACAGTACGCAATCACTTTCGACACCAAGGATCACCCCAAGTCTTCAAGCGCTGCAGGCACAATCCCCATGCTGTGTACCCCCACCATTAGCAATGTCGCCGTCACCAAGACGCTCATCGACGGAGCCGCTGGCCTCAACGTGATCTCCATTGAGACCTTCGAGCAGCTGATGCCAACTAGGCCCTTCTCCGGAGTGACTGATGGCTCCACCATTCCTCTGGGGCAAGAACTACCACACTGAGCTCATCGACTTCGACATGGCGCACATCGGCCTACCGTACAACACCATCCAGGGCTACCCAGCGCTCGCCAAGTTCATGGCGGCGACCCATCATGCCTACAACGTCCTCAAGTTGCCGGGCTGCAGCAGCATCATCACCGTCTGCTGTGATCAGAAGGACGCAGTCCGCTCCCTCAAGAGCGCCTACAAGGCTGCCGTCACCGCCTAACCTGCCGACGAGGACGACGCCGTGCCTCATGAGGCCGCACCCGCGAAGAAGAAGCAGCTGTTCTCTCAGGACCGGGCCGAGACAAAGAAAGTATTGGTGGACGGCAGCGGCTTAGGTCCTGCCTTCACCATCGGCACTGGCCTCTCTCCTGCATAGGAAGACACGCTCATTACCTTCCTTCGGGTAAATTCAGATGTGTTCGCCTGGACAACTTCTGATTTGTCCGGTGTGCCGAGGGAGGTGATCGACCACCACTTAGTGGTGTGCCCCAACTCACGCCCCGTGAAACAGAAGGCATGGCGCCAGGCGCAAGAATAGCAAGAGTTCATCTTCAAAGAAGTTCAGAAGCTACAAGAAGCTGGAGTCATCCATGAGGTGCGCCATCCCAAGTGGCTCGCCAACAAAGTCGTGGTGCCCAAGAAGTGCGGCAAGGAGCGAATGTGCGTCGACTTCACGAGCCTCAACAAGTTCTGCCCTCAAGATCCCTTCCCGCTACCTCACACCGACCAGATTGTGGACTCCACCGCTGGGTGTGAGTTTCTATGCTTCCTAGATGGCTTCTCAGGCTACCACCAGATCAAGATGGCAACTTAAGATGTGGAGAAAACGGCCTTCATCACCCCCTGCAGCATATACTGCTACATCTGTATGCCCTTCGGCCTCAGGACCGCCGGAGCCACCTTCCAGAGGCTGATGCGCATCGCCTTGGGGCCCCAGATGGGGAGAAATGCCTAGGCCTATGTCGATGACATCGTGGTCAAGACTCGCGAAGCCTGGTCCCTCATCACGGATCTCGAAGAAATGTTTAACAACCCACGCAAGGTCAACCTCAAGCTCAACACGGACAAGTGCATCTTCGGAGTTCCTTTCGGCAAGCTGCTTGGCTTCCTGGTCTCCCACCGTGGCATCGAGGACAATCTCGAGAAGATCAAGGCCATCGAGAAGATGCGTCCTCCCCAGAGCCTTAAGGAAATGCAGCGCTTGGCGGGATGCATGGCCTCGCTTGGGCGATTCATCTCCAAGTTCAGCGAGCGAGCCATGCCATTCTTCAAGCTCATGAAGAGATATGGCCCCTTCAAATGGACTCCCGAGGCCAACGCTGCCTTCGAAGACCTCAAGAGGTACCTCACGAGCCCGCCCATCATGGTCGCACCATGCTCTTGCGAGCCCTTGCTCCAATACTTGGTAGCCACTCCCCAGACGGCCAGCGCGGCCCTGGTGGCAGTTCGAGAAGAGCGCATCTGCGCACAGAAGAAGCCTGCCGCGCCGACGCCACCCAAGGTCGCGGCATCGCCTGCTGAGGTCCCACCTCAGGAGGCCCTCGACACACCGCCTCCCGAGGTCGCGCCTCCACCTGCCGAGGGGCCTCCTTAGGAGGCCTCAGATGAGCCGCCTCCCGAGCCCTCCGAGCCTCATGAGCCTCTCGGCCCCCCCGTAGAGCAAGCTGCCATGGCAACTACGCGCCTCGTCGAGCACCCGGTGTACTTCGTCAGCACGGTGCTGCGGGATGCGCGCGAGCGCTACCCCATGCAGCAGAAGCTCCTCCTCGCGCTCCTCGTCGCTTCCAGGAAGTTGCGCCACTACTTCCAAGGCCATCCCATCAAGGTGATCTCATCTTACCCCCTGGAGCAAGTCCTGCGCAGCCCCAATGCCGCTGGCCACGTCGCCGAGTGAACATTGAGCTGCAGGCCTTCGAGCTGGAATTCTGCACCACAAGGGTGATCAAGGGTGCAGCCCTGGCTAACTTCGTAGCGGAATGGACGGATCCGCACCCGGAGGAGCCTCGCGAGGACGAATCCCTCTTGCCTGGAGAAGAGGCGCCTGGTGGCTGGACCATGCACTTCGATGGCGCCTTCTCCCGACAGGGCGCGGGGGCTGGCGTCATGCTCACTTCGCCAACAGGAGACAATCTCTACTACGCTGTCCAACTCTGCTTCAAGCGCGACGACAAGGTCTCCAACAACATCGCGGAGTATTAAGGCCTCATCGCCGGCCTCAAGGCCGCTTTCACTCTCAACATCAAGCGCCTCACCATCAAGGGCAATTCGCAGCTCCTCGTCAACTTCTCCAACAAAAGCTACAAGCTCAAGGATGAGCACATGGCCGCCTATCTGCAGGAGGTACGCAAGCTCGAGAAGTGTTTCCTTGGCCTGGAGCTCCAGCACGTCCCCCGCAGCAGCAATAAGGAAGCCGATGACATCGCCAAGCGAGCATCTTAGCGCGAGCCTCAAAGCCCCGGCGTCTTCGAGGAAAGGCTCCTGAAGCCATCAGCTATACCACCTGCCGTGAGCGCCACGCTGCTTCACGAAGAGCTCCCACCCACACCACCCACGGGCGCACCAGACTGCGGCCCAGCCTCAGGTGCCCGCCTGCTGCTGGCGCTAGAGCCTCAAGCGGACAGCTGGGCCGCTGAGTTCAAGGCCTACTTTCTTCACGGCACCCTCCGGGAGAAGGACTCTGAGGCAGAGCATGTGGCTTGCCAGGCCACCGCTTACTACTTGAAGGATGGCGAGCTGTACCACAGACGCCCCAATGGCATCTCGCTGCGGTGCATCTCTGAAGAACAAGGTCGCGAGCTGCTCCCCGACATCCATCGAGGAGACTGTGGCCACCAAGGTGTTCCGCAGCTGCTTCTACTGGCCCACCGTATTTCACGATGCCACCGAGCTGGTCCAATCCTGTGAAGCTTGCCAATACCATGCCAAGCAAATCCACCAGCCGGTGCAAGACCTCCAGACAATGCCTCTCTCATGGCCCTTCACGGTCTGGGGGCTGGATATTTTGGGACCCTTCCCTCGCGCAGCCGGCAGCTACCACTACCTCTATGTCACCATCGACAAGTTCACCAAGTGGGCAGAGGTCGAGCCCGTGCACACCATCCCGGCAGGTTCTGCCGTCAAGTTCATCAAGGGCCTCGTGAGCCACTTTGGCATCCCCAACCGCATCATCACTGACAACGGCTCCCAATTCACAAGCGGCCTCTTCAAGTCATACTGCACCAACCTCGGCACGCAGATCTGCATCACCTTTGTGGCGCACCCACAAAGTAATGACTAGGCCGAGCGTGCCAACGCTGAGGTCCTCAAGGGCCTCAAGACAAGAAGCTTCAAGAAAAAGCTCGAAGCCTGCGACAAGGGCTGGCTTGACGAGCTACAGTCTGTGCTATGGTCGATCTGCATGACATCAACCAAGCCTACCGGCGAGACTCCCTTCTTCCTCGTCTACGGAGTTGAAGCAGTCCTTCCTTCTGAGCTCAAGCATGGCTCTCCGCGGGTCCTTGCCTTTGATGAGGCTCGTCAGGACGGCTCGCGAGAGGCCGACCTGTTGCTCCTTGAGGAAGGCCGTCGCCAGGCCGCCCTGCGCACCACAAGATACCAGTAGGCTTTGCGTCACTATCATAGCCGCAACATACGCCCATGCACCCTCGAAGCTGGTGATCTCGTCCTGAGAAGGATCCTCTCCAGAGAGGGACTCCACAAACTCTCACCCATGTGGGAAGGCCCTTTCAGGGTTGCTCATGTCTCCCGGCCCGGCTCCGCCCGGCTGGAGATGGAGGAGGGTGTTCCTGTGCCCAACACATGGAACATCCAAAACCTCCGCAAGTTCTACCCATGACCCTCACGCGTACAAATGAAATGGAGCTGTACACGCTCTGGAGCCTCTCACTACGTTCGCCTGATGGGCCCGTGAGAGCTCCCGCCCACGCCTCAGTGGAAGCCCCATGCTCAGCGCTGGCGGAACGATCGAACTGAGGGTGCCCCCTGGGCTGCACCAACCTCAAGCTGGCCCATGCCGGACACGTCAGCCTCTTCTCTTTTGGATGTGAAACTGAGGGCGCCCCACGGGCTGCAACAACCTCAAGCTGACTCGTGTCGGACACGGTGGCCGCATCTTTTTTGGTTGTGTAATGAACCTTATTATTATGCTGTAGTAAAGCTTTATTTCCTAAGATATCTTATGTGTTTGGTATGTTGCCTGCCTCAGGAGCCATACGTGCTCGCGACCTTCCTCCTGCGCATCACGCGAGCGGGGGCTGGACATGGTGCCTATGCTCGGGTCAGTCCCAGCAGCGCTGCAAAACACAAGTGATCGAGCTCTGGCTCGCGGGCCTGCTCCCGTGCACGCCACCTCACCAAGGTCCTTGGTGCCTTGTCTCCTCGCGTGACACCCACGAGCAAGCTAGCAAGCGTGCACCGCTCCCTCTTTATTTGTAAAACCTATCGATATGCAGTTGTCGCAGGAACAAGGTATGCAGAAGGCCTCGCGAGCACTGCCTCGCGAGGTAACTCGTGACAAGGCGCCACCGCAAGCCCTCAGGGAGCCTCGCGAGCGCTGCCTGGTGAGCCAACCTGCGGCGGCTGTCTCCACCAAGTGCCAGCGGGAGGCCTCACGAGCAAGAGCCTCGCGAGGCGCACTCCACCGCCACGGCACACCAAGCGACACTCGTGAAAAAGCTAAGTACAAAAACAACTCACGAGCCGCTCTCGGTGCCTCTCGAGCTCTCCTCTGCCCGCAACCTCGCTGAGTGCTGATGTTTCCTCCTCTGCGCAAGCCGCTTGCGTGTCAAAGGGGGGCTTCTTGAGCATTGCGCCTCAGGAGTCCTTACCGCCTCTCAGTGCCCTACACCTCCTGGCCTTGTCCAGGCAACGCGACCTGACATACTAGCGACGGCTGTAGCCCGCTCGGGGGCTGGGTCCTGACGATGTAGAGCACCAAGGCAAGCAAAGAAAGGAAAATGGGCCTCACGAGAGGGCCTCATGAGGAAACATACATTGCAGCAAATCATAAAGTACTTAAACAAAAGACATTGTTTTCACGCCCCCACGGGGCAACATCAATGTGACACAGGATAAAACGAAGAGGAAGGACCTAGGAGGTCGCGACGTCATCATCATCGCCGTCATCGGCTTCGCCGTCGTCGCCCTCGACTCCGCTTGAGCTCACGCTGCTGCCAAGGGAGAACTTTGCGAGCAGGGCGTCCACGTGGTCCTCCACTGCCTTCCCGAGGCCGTCGCAGAGCTCCTCGGGGATGGGGCTTATCACCCTGTCGAAGTCAAAATTGGGGTCGGCGTGGAGGAGATGGCTAAAGATGCGCGTCGCTGCCTGGAAGAGGAGGTCACGGCATTCATCTTCAATGATGCCGTTCACCCTCTTGGCACCATCCTTGAGCCGCTCCACGAGCTTGGTGAAGAAGTCAATGTAGCTGGCGTCTTGGGTCTCGCGGGGGCCCTCGAGCCTCTCCTTGCAGATGGTGGCCAAGGCGCCGCGGGCCCGAAGCTGGAGGGAGCGGAACATCTTGGCACACTCATGCTGCCACCCCCGTGCCTGGTCCGCCTCCAGCCTCGCCTGCTCGATGACATTGGAGACACCGCTCACCTGCTGTTGGAGGGAGGCTAGCTCCGCCTCGGCGTAGGCCTTGGCCTGCAGTGCGGTCTTCCGCCGGGTCTCCGCCTCCATCAGGACTTCCTTGAGGCCCTCGATCTCCTTCTGGAGCTCTTCACGCTTCTCCTTGAAGCGGTCCTCCTGGATCTTCAGCTTCTTGCTGTGCTCTACGACGAGCGCTAGGAGGTTCTTCTCTATCTTCAAGTCGGCGTCCTCCTGGGCCTTCTTCTCCTTAGCCTCCAGCTAGGCATTGGCCCTCTCCATGCACTAGTTGTAGGCGTCCTGGGCGGCGACCACCTGGCGGTCTAGCGTCTCCAGGTGCTCGCGCTCCGCGGCCTGCTTGGTCGTCGTCTGCGTGAGCTCCCGTTCGTGGATTGCGAGGTCCACCTCGCGGGCCACGAGCTCCTCTTCGCGGGCGGTGATGGCGCTCTCCCGCGTCTGAAGCAGCTGCTCCTACGTGGCATGCTGCTCTTGGAGCTCCTTCGTGTGGGCCTCCGCCTCCTCACGACACTTGTCGGCCGCGTCGGCCACTCGGAGGGCACTCTCGAAGACCTCCTTCGCCTCGGCAGTGGCCTTCTCGCGCTTCTCCCGCGCGGCCTCATCCTGGCACCAGCCCATCTTGATGGCGATGTCGAGTCGACGCCACCCCTCAGCAAGGCGCAGGTGCTCCTCGGCAAGGCGCGCCTCCGCCTCTTGGAATTCCGCCTCGAGCTGGCCCAGAGCTCCCCTAGCACTTCGCTGGACCCCGCGCTTGAGCAGGGCGCGGCTGCGCAGGAGCGTCAGAGCCCAGGCCGGGTCTGACTCCTCGTCGCCCTCCGCCGTCACGGCCTGGGAAGGCCCGGCGTCATTCATCAGGAGCGGCGGGCTCGCTGGAGCCTCCTGACCCTCTTGCCGCGGCAGCGCACCCTGCGGGCTCGTAGCGCCCACGGCCGGGGCCTCGTGCACCGGCGAGTGCTGGAGGCTCCCCGAAGTGCCTCTGGCATCTGCTATGCTCGGCGGGGAAGTTGGCGCCTTCGCCTCTTCCATCACTGCATCCGATTCCGTGGCAGGCGCCTCGGGAGCCGTGGCACCTCCTCCGGAGGCCGCCTCCCGAGGATCGACGTCCTCGGCCTCAGGAGCCACGTTCGCGTGCGGCCCCAGAGGGATCACATGCTCCTTCTACACCCCCACGCGCTCCACTTCAGCATCGGGGCGGTGGGTGGCCTCTTCGCGCCCCTCGGCGCCTGCGGTTGGCGTCAGGGCCCCTTCGAGCCAGGGGTCTTCTTAGTTTTCTTCTTCTTCGTGGATGCCCTACGTAAGGCAAGGGCTCAGCCCCAAATTGCAAGACAGACGTGGAAGAAAAGGGCGAGGTGGGCACTTACTCATCATTAGCCACCCACTTCTTCTTCTTCAAGACCGGCGGCTGGCGGCTCCCGCTGTCGGCCTCGCGAGGCTCCCTCACAGGGCCACCTCCCGGGGTGGCCTCCCGAGGCTCGGCTGCCCCGTCCTTGGTGCTTTCCTTCTCGGCGGGGGGCTTGGTGGCCCCGCCTTCCACGCCGGCCTCCTCCTCAGCGGGCTTGGTGCCCCCGCTGCTGGCATCGGCCTCCTCAACGCGTGGCACGTTGGCCGGCGCACTGGTGCTCCCTTCGCCTCCCGCGCCGGCAGGCTGGGAGGGCTCAACCCTAAATCGGGCGTCGTTGTCTCATCGTCCTCGAGGTCGCGGATGAGTTGGCGGCGGGCTCGTGCGGTCGGCCTGCCGTTGCTCCCCTCCGCTCCGCTTGTCGGGGCCTCGGCGTCGCCGCGTTGTCCCCAGCCCAGGACCACCATGATCGGATTCTCACGAGGCCCCTCGAGGCCCTCCGGCATCAGCCCTCACTGGTCGAAGATGGGCATCTCCGCAACCAGCTGATTCGTCTCCTTGTAGCGATATAGCGGGAGTGCGTCCTCAGACGGATCCCCCGTGCTGCCGCCGAGCAGGATCACCATGATCCCTTCCAGCATCTCCTCCCTGAGGCGGCCGACGCTCAGCCTCATGGGGTCCTTCGTGCCAGTGATCTTCCACACCGGGAGCGAGCGCTTCTGGAGCGGCGCAATGCGCCGCAGCAAGTACTCCTTGACGACCATCACCCCCGTGAGGCGCTCGGCCTTGTGGTGGGCCATCCGCCCCCAGACTGGCGCCAGCCTCGGATCGGTAAGCTTCTCGTGCTCCCATCCGGAGCTCTTCACAGCGGGGTCCATCGGAATCGTTAGCAACTGGCTGTTCTGGCGCGCATCCATGTAAATCTAGTGCTGCCGGTAGCCCTCCACCTTCTTTGAGATCTTCAGATTGATGATGTCATCCTCCGTCACCTTGACGGCGAGGAACGAGGCGCACTCAGAGCGATGGTTCGCCGCGGTCAGCCACAGGCTGAAGAAGTGGCGGAAGAGTGCCACCGAGGGCATCACGCCCACAAAGGCCTCGCAGTAGAAGGCAAAGACGGTGAGGAGGAAGATGGAGTTGGGTTGGAGATGGAGGGTGTGGATCTGATAGTGGGAGAGAATGGTGCAGAAGAAGTCAGAGAACGGCGGTACCAACCCGGCATAGACGCTGTGGATGAAGAAGGGGTAGGTCATCGCTTCCAATTCGCACAGCGCGCGCGAGCCCGACCAGATCTTGGTCGCCTTCGACTCATTCTGGTCGTTGGCGGTCATCAGGAGCACCTTATCCAAGCCCTCCCTGTTGGCGCTGATGGAAGGCTGTAGAGCCGGCTCTAAGGCCGGCGTGCTCGGGGTCGTGGCCGCTGCACTTCCCTTTTTACCGGCGGGTGCCATCGTTGCACGGTGAAGTTGCGGAGGTGCGAGGAGGAAGAAGCAGTACGCAGGGTGTAGATGCAAGAAGCCAGGCCCTAGGAGGCGGAGAGCAGAAGGAAAACAATGATAGCCCTGCGCCCCGCGTGGGCAGGCTTTATTGCAGGCACAGGCGCTTACCGAGGCGTAGTGGGGGAAGTGGGGGCGTCCCACGTCCCGTCGCATGCCATGCGTTGAGCCTGGGCCCCGCAGACTATCAGGGCCCGCGCCGTTTCCCTCCCAACGGGCGGGAACGTGCGCGCCATGGGCCCGGGGGCTACTGTCGGGCCATTGGGAACCGGGGTGCCACGGCCCGTCTGCCTACGGCCCAAGAAGCGATGCTTGGCGAAGGCCCAAGACGCAGCCCAACTGCGGGCGCTGTGTAGCGAAGACCCCTCACGAGGCGCCAGCCTCACGAGGACCCCTCCTCAAGAAGCAAGCCACCGAGACGAGGCCGCAGCAGCTGCAGGAAGCCTCGCAAGGCTCCCTCGTGAGGCGGCCTCCCGAGGCGGCCACCCGAGGCGGCCGCCCGAGGCCATCCGAGTCTGACTCCAGCCGCGCGGTCTTGTGCCCACCACGTGGGTGACGTGCTTGGCAACGAACGGCAGCGGAGGGCGCGCCAGCGGGCGCGGAGAGAGAGGGTTTCCTCTTTGGTGGTAAAGGGGCAGCACCAGCTGCCCTCCTCCAAAGCAAGTCCCAAGGATCATGCTTTTGTAGGCGAAGACCAACTTTAGTCAGGATAGCCTGGGCGCCTGTCCCCTTTCAAAACCCGCCAATGTGTGGCTACCCTTCCCGCCGAGATTTTCAGGGGAAGAGGACCAGGGCGGCTATAAAAGGGGCAGCGCTGCCATTGTAGAGGGGATCGATTCCCTGGTCTCCTACCTTGTACGCGAGGATTCCCTTGCCCACGATAATCCCAACACAAGTAGGAGTAGGGTTTTACACCGCAAGGTGGACCGAACCTAGGTAACCGCTGTGTCCCTTGTCGTGCTCTGCGCTAGTGCGCTCTTGCCATAGCCTCGCCGTGGTCACCCTTGGATCGGAAGGAATGAGCTCGCCCCCAGTGTTCAAACCTTTGGGTCCCCGGAGCCCCGATTCCGACACCGGCACTCTTCAATCTGAAAGGCATGCGTATAAAGCAATACGTGCCACATGGAGTGATGAAAGCTGTTTTCTCCTCATTTTCCTTGGCCATAAAGATCTGATGATAACCAGAGTAGGCATCAAGAAAAGAGAGTAGATCGCAGCTGACAGTGGAGTCTATAATCTTGTCGATGCGCGACAAAGGAAAAGGGTCTTTTGGACAAGCTTTATTTATATCAGTGAAGTCGATACAAAGCCTCCATTTTCCATTTGCTTTACGCACTAGAACCGGATTGGCTAACCACGTAGGATGTAACACTCCTCTGACCAGGCCTGCTGCTTCTAGCTTCTTGATTTCTTCGGCAATAAACTCTTGCCACTCCAAGGCTTGCTTTCTAACCTTCTGCTTGATGGGTCTTGCATGGGGACAGATGGCAAGGCGGTGCTCAATTATTTCCCTGGGAACATTGGGGATGTCAGATGCTTGGCAGGCAAACACATCGACATTCGCCCACAGGAAAGCAACGAGCGTGTTTTCCTATTTGTCATTAAGAGTGGCACTTATGGTGAAAGTGCCGCTCGTCCCATCCTCCTTCGCAGGAACTTGCTTTGTCGCTGGTGCAAAGGCCTTGGCTTTCTTGCTCTTGCCAGCAGAGCTCTCTGGTACGTCCTCAACAGGCATGCTGCACTCTGCGGTGTGCTTCCTCGAGTCCTTGTCAGAGGTCTTGCCGGTCTTCTTCATCTTTCCTCCCTCGGGAGCTTTGTCGGCAGGAGCAAGTGCCTCTACGGCACATGCTGCCACTGCCTCCCGGTAGAGCTTGTTGGCGCAAATGATTGCGTCCTTCTGATTGGATTTGATGGTGATAACGACCATTATCCCTGGTATCTTGAGCACGTTGTAGGCATGGTGCGACGCAGCCATAAACTTTGCCAGCGTCGGGCGGCTCAGGATTCCATTGTATGGCAGTGGCATCTTGACGATGTCGAAGACGATCTTCTTTGTCCTGTAGTTGAGCTCACTGCCGAACGTGACCGACAATGTGATCTGGCCCTTTGTCTTGCTCCTTCCCGGATTGATCCCCTGTAATGTGCCTGTCTCCTCTAGATCTTCATCAGGAATTTGCAGCCTCTTGATCACATCGGGTGAGATCAAGTTCAAGCTGGCCCCACCGTCAACCAGCATCTTTGTTACCTCGAGGTTGCGGATTGTTGGTGAAACCAACAACGGCAAACAACCGACCGTGGTTGTGCGATCAAGGTGGTCCTCGACATAAAAAATTATGGGCATGTGTGACCACTTGAGTGGCTTCTGTGCTTCCATCGCCGGCTTCGCTGCATTTACTTCGCGGATCCACTGATTGAGCTGCCGTTGCGAGGGGTGCAAAGATGCTCCTCCGTCAACACATATGGCATCTATAGCGTTCTAGAATTCCTGTTCAGACTCATCTTCGTCTTCATCATCACCATCTTCATCCTCTTTCTTCTCACGGCCTCGAGCAGGCTTCTCCTTCTGCTGCTTGGCCTTGCCGTGGCGACCTCCGCGGCCACCACAGTTCTTCTTGCCGGATCCACCAACACCGTCCCTGGCCTTCTCCTTGTCGCGCTTCTCATACTCTTGTTTCTGCTTTTCAGCAAGTTGTTCAACTTGCCGGCACTCCTGGAGGTCGTGGCCAGTGGTGTGGTGAATCTTGCAATACGGGCCATCGGTCTTCTCACCGGCAGCTGCCTCGTGGCCACAAGTGCAGACGGCAACCTCCTTGCCGCTGCTCTCAGCCTTAGGCTTCGTGCCGGGATTCCTCGATCCCTCAACTGCTAACACAGCCTTGCCTTTGCACTTGCGATTGCGCTTCTGGCCCTTCTTCTTCGGGGTAGATGCATCGTCGTCTTCAGAGTCAACTTCAGCGCGAGCATCCTCCCCAGGAAGTCGCCTTCCCTCTTCAGCGCATGCGCACTTGTCTGCCAAGGCGTATAGCTCATTGATGGTTCTCACCTTCTCAATGTTCATCTCAGCATGCATTCAGCGATTACGCACATTCGTGTGGAATGCGGCAATGACAGCTGTGGGATGAACATCAGGAATGTTGTGGTGCACACGGCTGAATCTCTGGATGTATTTGCTAAGAGGCTCGCCGTCTCTCTGTGGAAGTACGTGCAGGTCGCTGGGCTGACCAGGAAGCTTGTGGGCTCTGGTGTACACACCAACGAACTCATTGCACAAATCCAACCAAGAAGAGATGGTGCCCTCCGGGAAGTTCATCAGCCAAGACCTCACGTTGGGCTTAAGTGCCAATGGAAAGTAATTGGCGAGAACCTTCTCGTCTCTACCACTGGCAGCCTGGATGGCTATGGTGTAGATCCGGAGGAACTCAGCTGGGTTTAGCTTGCCGTCGTACTTTTCCAGCAACTCTGGCTTGAAGGCACGGGAGGACGGCCAGCGAACTTGCCGCAGCTCACAGGTGAACACTGGGCAACCTACCTCATAAGGCAAGTACCCAGGGTACCCTGGTACTGGTCCATTGCGCTTGTCGGATTGACGACGCGCTTCCCGACGCCACTCGATGGTTGTGCGGGTGTCCTTGACTCGCCAGTCTTGTAGTACTTGGCGTTGGTCTTGGTGCCACGTGGATCCAAAGACGCCATTGACACCTCTTCGGGCTCATCAGATCGGCGAGTCTGCCACTGCGGTGGTTGTTGACGCGGAGGTGACTGCACTGTTGGTGCAGCGTCTCCGACACGGCCGCCAGTTGGTCCTACCGGCGCCATGGATGGTCGCTATGAAGGTCCCGCCTGCTGCGTCTTGCCGAGGTTGGCAAAACTGATGAGGCTCTGAATGGTCGCTCTCCATTCATCCATCTTGTCAGGCGTCGGCAGGAAGTTCAGCGGCATGTGGACCCGCGCCATGGCTTCCACCGCCGTGGTTGGCATTGCCGGGAGCGAGGAATGGGATATCGCTCAACTCCTGGCGAAGCCAGAAGGAACTCCGTCTCGAACCTGCTGCCGCAACGTATGCTCGCCAGTGGGCTGACGCGGTGGTGGTGGTGTCGGAGCATCATGAGGACGATGCTCGGCATTGTTCTGTCATCGTTCGGAGCCGCCTACGTAGTGAGGGAGCGTGTCGCGCCCATCTTGCGATGGTCGCGGTACACGTCCTGTCGCAGCATTCTTGGACATCGCTGCGCCGTCCTTGGACATCACGACTCCACCGCCATGGCTCACCGTGCTTCGGACAACCTCTCCGGTGTGATGGCTATGATCACCGGATCATCCTGGAAGTTGGCCGCCTCTGCCATCTCCAGTGTGTTTACTAGGATCGCCATCACGACGTGGAAGCTGACTGTGTCCACCGCTTCCGTCCATGCCACCCACGCCGCCTGCACCGCCAGCGCCACCTGCGCCACCCATGGACGTCTTCAACGGTAGCTTGGACGTGGAAGGAGTTGTCGCAGTCACGCCCTTCTTCTTGGGCGCCATCGAAGACGATGATGAAGAAACTGGCGCTCACACTGCTGAAACAGGTTCGCAACATGCGATCCCCTGCTTGGTGCACCAAAGATGTCATGCGTATGACGATCTATGGGATTGAAATGACCCCTTTGCGGTTCGGCTGTGGGAATCGACGTGCACAAAGAGCAGGTTCAGCAATGCAAGAACACACAACAAGTTTACCCAGGTTCGGGCCGCCTTGAGGCGTAAAACTCTACTCCTGCTTTGGTGGATTGATTGTGTATGAGCTCAGATTACAAAGGAGCGCAGCGTGCCAGCAAGGTGCACAGGAAGTGCAGCTACTACGCGTAATTGAGCAAAGTGTTGACCCTTCTTGCCGGTGAAAAGAGGTTGTTTGACATTAGTTCCCTAGACGAGTGGAGAACACAAGCTTATGAAAATGCCAAGTTATTTAAAGAAAAATTTAAAAGATGGCATGATAAAAGAATTCAAAAACGAGAATTTAATGGCGGTGACCAAGTTCTATAATACAATTCTCGTTTCAGATTCTTTGTAGGGAAACTTCTTTCCAAATGGGAAGGACCATACATTGTCGAAGAACTTTATCGTTCCGGTGCTATCAAGATCAATAATGTCGAGGGCACTAATCCGAAGGTGGTTAATGGGAAAAGAATTAAACATTATATTTCAGGTACGCCCATTAATGTTGAGACCAATATTGTTCAAACAATTACACCGTAGGAACACCCAAGAGAGTCCTTCCCGAACGCTCCATGATCCTGAAAAATAGTAGGTATGTGATACGGTAAGTAAACTGACTCCGAAAATTCCATAAAAATAATTTATGTCCATTTTGAAATATTAGAAAAATTACAAAAAAATAAGAAATAGCCGAGGGGACCCAAGAGTGGGTCACAAGGCACCAGGGCGCGCCCTACCCCCTGGGCATGGCAGGCTGCCTTGTGGGCCCCTCGTGTGCCTTCCCGACTCTGTTTTCTCCTAGAATACTTGTTTTGCAAGATAAAAAATCATTATATATACTCCCGGATATTTTGACCACCGTATCGCAAGTTTCTCCTCTGTTCTTGTTTCGGGTTGTTTTTCCTGACAGGATTTTAGGTCGTCAAGATCTTCATGGCTCCCAAAAGGCTTCGCACTAAGCACCGTATTGTCCAACCCTCTTTGGGTAAACGTCCCTTCAATGAAGTCTATTATGAGTGGTCATCTGGTGAGGAGGACGCCACGGACCAAGAGGAAACTAAGGAGGCTTCCGGTGGCAAAATCGATGGAGATGAGGGGAATACACCAGTTATAGGGTCGAGAAGATAGGTCTTGAGGGGGGTGAATAGACTCTTAACCAACCAAAGGTGCAGTTTTGATTCTCTTGGAATTTAGGCAACTTTTAGCACAAGTTAAGATATCACCAAGACTTCCTACACATGCATATCTAGGGATAAAGCAGCAGAAATAGTAAAGCATGCAATTGTGCGGAAAGTAATGGGGTAGAGAAGAGAAGATCAATCACAATGAAGACATAGTGGTTTTTGGCGTGGTTTCGATAGGCGGTGCTATCGTACGTCCACGTTGATGAGACTTCAACCCACGAAGGGTAATGGTTGCGCGAGTCCACGGAGGGCTCCACCCACGAAGGGTCCACGAAGAAGCAACCTTGCCTATTCCACCATGGCTTACGTCCATGAAGGACTAGCCTCACTCGAGTAGATCTTCACGAAGTAGGTGATCTCCTTGCCCTTACAAACTCCTTGGTTCAACTCCACATGATCTTGGAGGCTCCCAAGTGACACCTAACCAATCTAGGAGACACCACTCTCCAAAAGGTAATAGATGGTGTTGTTGATGATGAACTCCTTGCTCTTGTGCTTCAAATGATAGTCTCCCCAACACTCAATCACTCTCTCACAGATTTGGCTTTGGTAGGAGAAGGATTTGAGTGGAAAGCAACTTGAGAAAGGCTAGAAATCAAGGTTCAAATGGTTGGATTGGAATCACTTGATCTCAACACATGAGTAGGTGGTTCTCTCTCAGAAAATGAATGGTGGAAGTGTAGGCATGTTCTGATGGGTCTCTTAAAGAGTAAGTGGTGGTGGAGGGGTATAAATAGGCAGCACCAAAAATCCAACCGTTACAAGTCTTTGACCCAACTCGGTGACACCAACATTAAAATCTCAGTGAGACCGACTAGTGTAAAAGACTTGACCGTTAGGATTTTCAGTGAGACCGAACATAACATCTCGGTGAGATTGAAGTGCAATGGCTAGGGCAAGACCACATTTTGGTAGTTCCGAAAATTTCATCTCGGAAATTCCGAAGTGAAGTGACATCGTTACAGCAACTTGGTCAAGCCATCTCGGTGAGACCGAGAACCTTTTCGGTTGCACTGAAGTGTTAGAGTTTGGCAAGTGGCAATGTATATGGCAATCTCGGTGGGTCTGGATAGGAGTGTTTCGGTGTGCCCGAGATCAACTTTAGGGTTTTGGATAGGAATGAAGTGGAGAAGTGTTTGAGGGTTTTGGAGCAATACCACTAAGCACTCGAGCAATTGAGTCATGAGCAAAACGTCATCCCCTTTTAATAGTATTCGCTTTTCCTATGGACTCAATGTGATCTTGGATCACTTAACCAAAAATGTAGAGTCTTGAAGCTTTGCCAATATTGTCCATAGCATTTTGAAGGGGTCCACTTCTTCTTGTCCTTGCCATGCCACTGTTGAACTTATCTGAAATGCACTAGATAAAAGTGTTAGTCCAACAACATGTATGTTGACATTAATTACCAAAACCATAAAGGGAGCAAATGTGCTTTCACCGGTGTCCTCTATCGAATCTAAGGAAGTGGGAGACTCCTACTCTCTTTTGTCTGATCTCACTTTATCTGATGTTAATGCAATAAAAGCTGTTGAGGCAATTTGTGCTCAGAACCTGGCACTCGCTCAAGGAGTTATTGCCCTTGAGGAGCAGAACCGCGTGCTCCATGAGATCATCAAGAAGAGGCATGAGTTAGACACTTGGATGGCGGAGAATAAGCCTACCGCTCCATCACCACCATCACCAAAGAAGGAGACTTGAGCACACGGGTATGGACACCACCCTTAGCTTGTTCCAAGCTTGGGGGAGGTGCCCCGATATCGTATCACCATCACTTTCATCATTATTATCTATCTTAGTTCGATCCTTAGTTATTTTGAGATTTAGAAGAATAAAGTTTTAGTATGAATTAGTTTCGAGTGCTTGTTTCGTGATCTATCTACCTATGTAATCATGTGTGAGCTATAATAAACAATGGTTTTAGGTTTGCTACATTACTTTCTTGTTTCAATCTTAGCAATGAGAATAATAATGAATAAAAGATCATATGCTATTCCCATGGGGAGTAATGACTTGACATAGAAGAGGTATAGTTGATAAAATTTATTGGAGATTAACAAACATAGCATTAGTCATTGATACAATTCAAGAAAGATTAATAAAGGAAGAGAGGATCCACATATAAATATACTATCTTGGACATCTTTTATGATTGTGAGACCCCATCAAATATTCTTAGTTTGGCCCAATAGTTGATGTTGGACAAGGAAGACAACATAATGAGTTATTGTTAGGCCCATTTCTGGGATAAATCATAGAAGAGCCTCAAGTCATACCAGCCCCAAGAACAACTGGTAGACTTCCTTGATATAGATAACCAGTACAAATATAATATTACACAGGGTTGAGTCAGAGGGCTCAACAATTATTACAAGCTTGCCAATATACTATGGTGGTGGAATAACACAGTGGTGTGGTGGTAGACCAACACTGATACAATAAAATAAAGTCAAGCGTCAGTGTGAGGCTTGACTATTTTATTGGTGTAGCGGAAACACAGCGGATGATACATGTGGTCGACTCCAAGATCACAGGTTGACTGACTGGGACACCTCTAAGCGTCGGGCTCGCTAGCACAATCTTCCTCCACAAGCTCGTCCTCCTCCAGGTCTGGCCAATAAAATAGCCAGGGACAAGCCAGTGAGTACGTTTGAATGTACTCGCAAACATTATGAACAAAAGATATACCGAATGCATATGCTCATGCTGGATTAAATGAGATCCATATGTTGGCTGAAATTAAATTATGGCATGATAAATATTAGCATGTGCAGAAGTATGAGTAAATAAAATGTTAGTGACAAACCAAGAAAGTTAAAAGTGGATAATCGGGCGAGACAGGACCGCCCGAGGATCCAAAAAAATATATAAAGTGGAGAATCGGGCGAGACAAGACCGTCCGAGTTTCCAAGAGAAATGCCAAACGGGTGTCTAAAAGAGAATCGGGTGAGACAGGACCGCCCGAGAACTCAAGCGACGCCACGAGAGGTCTTGAAAAGAAATGCCAAACGGGTGTCTAAAAGAGAATCGGGCGAGACAGGACCGCCCGAGAACTCAAGCGACGCCACGAGAGGTCTTGAAAATAAATGCCAAACGGGTGTCTAAAAGAGAATCGGGCGAGACAGGACCGCCCGAGAACTCAAGCGACGCGACGAGAGGTCTTGAAAAGAAATGCCAAACGGGTGTCTAAAAGAGAATCGGGTGAGACAGGACCGCCCGAGAACTCAAGCGACGCCACGAGAGGTCTTGAAAAGAAATAAAACCGAGTGTCCGGGGTAGTCGAGCCAGCCCCTGAGACACTCAGGAAATAAAATAAGAGAACCGTATAGTCCACATAATATGCATAGTAATAATAATACTTATGTCAATAGCATCTATAATAACACAAATTATACATGATGGCATTAGGGTGACAATGATTATCCTGCAAAATAATTCATGCTCAAATTAATTATTTCCTCCGGAGACCGACACCGGGACCGACGCTTGACCCTTCCCAGCTAACGTCCTTGACCGTGGACACGGCTATTCGAATAGATATAACTCTGCAGAGGGTGTACTCTTTACCCACGTGTATGAGATTTATTTAGTCAACACCGTGACGCTGGCTAATTCCCATTACGGTCTTTAGGTTGAAAACATGCCTGACCAGCACACACCAGATTAACTTTCCGGATGGCAGGAATCACCCAAAGCACCGTTCAAGAAAAACTCTAAGTCGGGGAGACCATCGTCTCGACTAGCATGGGATCACTATTCATACGCGCGGATTACAAGGGGTGCCCCCCTCTCGGCCCAGCCGGATACACCCATGCCCCTGACCTGATGACGGGCATTAGTCCATGGCCGTGGAAACCCTCATCATGGCCCTCTATGTGGTGTGTACATAGACAGGGGTTAGCAACTTACTAAATCGTACTTCCCTCGCGGGAAGACCCGTGGCAGCACGGTGTTTAGCTAGGTGTGACGGAACAAGACTCGATCTAGGTTGACTCAGGAGGTGTTGTTATTATGACAGGCATGTCCCACATGCCACGGTGACACCGTCGTGTCATAGCACAGCCCATGCCCACCGGCACGTCCAAGGCAGGAGATATACTCCTTGTTGTCTCACAACTTTTATTCACAGTAGGAAGTCACTTGAGTGAAGTGCAAGCAAGTGCAAAAATGATATGACCATGCATGCATGCACTTGTGATATACTACATATATGGTGCAACTCCAAACCGATGCAACCATGCAATGCAAATGCAATCACCATATCCCAATTTCAAAATGCTTGCCTTGATCAAAGTAGTCATAAAGTGATCCCTCGAAATTCCCGGCAAAGTTTCCCTCTTCGTTTTCTGGAAAATTCAAATTCAAATTCAAATTAAAAATTTTTTTGCAACAGTACCAAAAGTTGTCTCAAAATATTTTCAAATAAATACTAAAAAAAACTAGAGAGAAAAATAAGAATTTCAAAAAAAGAATCAACTCAATCAGAGTTGTGGTTAAAAAGTTATTAAACTTTTAAATCCAGTGGCCTTTCTGCAAAAATCCAGGTCCCTGTGCTGTTAAACAGAAAACGGTTCGGGAAGAAATACGCTTCCCAGTGAGGAAAGCGTAAAGCGCCAGAGTAAGCTTTCGATTTAAACACCGGAAAAAAGAAAAGGCTGACGGGTGGGCCCCACCCGTCAGGTTCAAATTCAAATGCGCTCACGCGCGTGTACAGAGGGGAAACGGCGATCACCGACGACGATCGCCGGGGTTTTAGGAGGCGGCGCTGGTCGGATCGTGCTCGGGGTGGACTGCCGCGTCGGTGGGTGGCGGTGGTGATCGCCGGCGAGCACCTGAACGACGGCGAGGTCGACTCCGGCGGACGGTGGTTCGGGTGAGGTGGGATCTCGTCGGAGAGAGCTCTGAACACCGAATTGGAGCGCGGGATCGAGGAGTGGGTGTAGTATGAGGCTGATGGTGGAGTTTTGGAGGCGGAGATGGAGTGATGGCGTCATGCTGATCAGTGGAGATGGCGGCGGAACGGTGGTCGGAGAAGAGGAAGACGACCTCCTCGAGGTCGGGGGAGTGTGTGGGAGCTCGATTGAGATGGTGTGGAGGTGATTTGTGAAGCGAACGGAGCTCGGGGAGCTCTATTTATAGGCTGCCGAGGGGGTCAGTGGCGGAGTGGATCACGGCGGAGTTAATCCGGCCAGCGAGGTAGGTTAGGGCGGTGGTCATGGGCGGCGTGGGGTTTATGAGGACGGTGGAATGCTTAGGAAGAGTCGGTGTGGATGAGCTTGAGCTCTTCGGCCTTATCCATGGCGAGGTCTGCATACGGGTGCGGCGGCGGCTTCTGTCTCCGGCGACTGCCAGGCGGGCTCCAGATGGTTTGGACGGTGCGGCGATGATGCGGAGGAGGTGCCGCGTGGAGAGAGAGGTAGGTGGAGGGAGCAGCAGACAGGATTGATGGCGGCCGTGGTCGAGCCAATCCGTTCGGCCGCCGCGGCTAAAGGCGGTGGTAGCTACACCGACCGATCACTGTGTCATCGGCGGTGAGCCACTCACCAGAGGGGTCCCGGGTGGATCATTGATGGCCAGAGCAGGCGTGGAGGAGAAGGGGAGGCGATGGAGTGCAGTGCACGGCGACGTCTCCCTCTGCCTCTGAACTGATTCAGTTAACTGAATCTCTGACAGCGATGAACAGTACGCACTTAAGGTGTATGATGAACTGACAGAGAGTGCTAGGTATTTTAGGAATTTGTGGTAATTTTTGTGGTGAGGTGTTGAAGCATATAAGAGGGTCTGGCAATATTTCAGAATTTTTGGAGCTATTAAAAATAGGTATTGGTCATGGAGTTTGAATCTGGACCAAATTTGAACTGGATAGAATTTGAAAATTTTGAACTATGGAACCCAATGTTTTTGGTGAAATGGGTTGTGGGTACTGTCTAGTTGCTAGGATAATTTTTGTGGGTGCAGAAGAATCATAGAAAATGTGGTTCCTTTGTAAACCAAAGAAACTAGCTAGGATAGATATAAATTCCATCTTTGGAATTTATTTAATTTAAGAGAAATATTTTTGTGGAGTGGGAAAGTATTGGACACTGTCATAGAATGTGAGAATGACTTGAGGGATAATTTAGAAGTGACAAAAAAATTATTGGAGGATTTTAGAAGGGCATGAAAGGGAAAAATGATCATTTTCATAGAATAATTTTATTCATTCCAGAACTTTTCTAAAGAGAAAAATATTTTTGATCTTTCAAAAATAATTACCCAATTAATAAACCATCCAAATCAGAACCATTTAAAATTTTGAAACCCAATTAAAAATTAAAATGATTTTCAGAACAGAAGAAGCAGGAGAAGAAAAGGGTCATAATAATTCAAAGTATTTTTATTTTAAAGAAAAGATTTTTAAAATCCCAAGGAAATTTTTTGGGGTGTTACAACACCTACCCCCCTTAAGAAAAATCTCATCCCCGAGATTTCAGCTATCCCTCAAACAGGTACGGATATTCAGTCCTCAGGTGATCCTCTCTTTCCCATGTTGCTTCTTACTCGGTGTGATTACTCCACTGAACTTGGTAGAATTTTATCACATTCTGCCGGGTTCTCCGTTCAGACTCCTCCAGAATTTTTATAGGACGTTCCCCATATGTAAGATCTGGTTGGATATCCAGGTCTTGATGTTGGACTTGCTTTTCTGGGTTACTGACACATCTCCTTAGCTATGAAACGTGAAACACATCATGAACATCCGATAATTCTGCCGGTAGCTCCAGTTGGTAGGCAACCTTGCCTCTCCTTGCAATTATTCTAAACGGTCCAATAAATCTCGGTGCCAATTTTCCTTTGACATTAAACCTCTGTAGTCCTTTCATTGGGGATACTCTAAGATACATGTATTCATCGGGTTCAAAACTGATCTGACGGTGTTTCTGATCATAATAGCTTTTCTGACGGCTCTGAGCTGCTTTCAGTCTATCTCAGATAAGTTTCACTTTTGTTTCTGCTTCTTTGAGAACTTCCGGGCCGAAGATTCGGCTGTCTCTAGTTTCAGACCAGTTGAGAGGGGTACGGCATCTCCGTTCGTATAGGGCTTCGAAGGGTGACATTTTTAAACTGGCTTGATAACTGTTGTTGTATGAGAATTCCGCATACAGCAAACTGTCTTCCCAGCTGATTCCATAGGTAAGCACACATGCTCTTAGCATGTCCTCCAATATCTGATTTACCCGTTCAGTCTGTCCACCGTTCTGTGGGTGATATGCTGTGCTGAAAACCAGCTGAGTCCCTAAGGCCTGCTGCAGGTGATCCCAAAACCTAGAGACAAACTGAGTGCCTCTGTCAGAGACTATGGTCTTGGGTACTCCGTGTAAGCAAACAATTCGGGAGAGGTATAACCTAGCAAGCCTCTGTGTTGAGTATGTGGTTTTTACCGGAATGAAATGTGCCACCTTGGTTAATAAATCTGTGATAACCCAGATAGCATCATTTCTGTGTCGTGACCTCGGTAATCCAACAATAAAATCCATTCCTATCACATCCCATTTCCATTCAGGCACTCTGAGTGGCTGTAATAATCCTGCTGGCCTCTGATGTTCTGCCTTTATACGCTGACAGGAGTCACACCGTGAGACATATACGGCGATATCCCTTTTCATCCCGTGCCACCAAAAAAATTCCTATAGATCCTTGTACATCTTGGTTCCTCCTGGGTGAATGGAGTACAGAGTTGTGTGGGCTTCTGCCAAAATTTGTTGCTTTAGCTCTTCCTTGTTGGGTACGCATAACCTTTTTCCGTACCATAGGATTCCCTGACTATCAATGGTAAATTCAGATGCCTTGCCTAAATTTACCTTCATTTTAATTCCTTCGATGCTGGGGTGTCCTTTCTGAGCTTCTTTGATCTGATCCTCCAATGTTGATTTTATTTCTAAACGGGCAATGGTTCCTTCCATGACTAGAACCATATTAAGCTTGGCAAATTCCTGGTTGAATTCATTTTGTGAGAATTGCACACTGTCATTGTCAGTGCATGGATTTCTGCTCAGAGCATCTGCCACAACATTTGCCTTACCCGGGTGGTAATGAATTCCCGCATCATAATCCTTAATTAACTCAAGCCATTGACGCTGTCTCAAGTTTAATTCTAGCTGGGTGAAGATATACTTAAGACTTTTGTGGTCCATGTATATCTCGCATCGGTTACCAAGAAGGTAATGTCGCCATTCCTTGAGTGCGTGTATCACGGCTGCTAACTCCAAATCATGGGTAGGGTAATTTTCTTTGTGTCGTCGTAGCTGTCTTGAGGCATATGCTACGACCTTTCCTTCCTGCATTAATACACATCCAAGTCCCTTCTTGAAAGCGTCACAATATATTTCAAAACTTTTGTGCACATCTGGCACGATCAGAACAGGTGCCGTGGTCAACCTTTTCTTTAATTCTTGGAAACTTTTCTCGCAAGCTTCGGTCCATTCAAACTTTTTATCTTTCTTGAGTAGCTGAGTCATGGGTTTGGCTATGGCGGAGAATCCTTCAATAAATCGCCGATAATAGCCGGCCAGACCAAGAAAACTTCTGACCTCAGTTACGTTGGTGGGTTGCTTCCACCCTAAGACATCTTTCACTTTGCTTGGCTCCACTGCTATCCCATCCTGTGTCAGTACGTGTCCCAGAAAACCAACTTCTCATAACCAAAATTCACATTTGCTGAATTTGGCATATAGTTGATTTTTTCGTAATTCTTCCAGGACTATCCGAAGATGTTGCTCATGTTCTTCTGGCGTCTTGGAATAAATAAGTATATCATCGATGAACACAATCACGAACTTGTCCAAATATTTCATGAAGACCTTGTTCATGAGATACACAAAATAAGCAGGAGCGTTGGTCAAACCGAAGGGCATCACTGTGAACTCATATAATCCATATCTGGTGGTAAGGCAGTTTTGGGTATGTCTGACGATCGGATTCTTAATTGATAGTAGCCTGACCTCAAGTCTATTTTTGAGAATACCTTGGCTTCTGCCAGTTGCTCGAACAGGTCGTTAATTCTTGGCAGTGCATATTTATTTTTGATGGTAGCCATATTGAGTGCCCTGTAATCAATACATAATCTTAGAGTACCATCCTTTTTCTTGGCAAATAAAACCGGCGATCCCCATGGTGATGAGCTGGGTCGAACATAACCTTTTTCCATTAATTCCTTAATTTGTTTCTTTAGCTCAGCCAATTCTGTTGGAGCCATACGATAAGGCTTCTTATAAATGGGTGCCGTTCCAGGCGCTAGCTCAATAACAAATTCAATTTCACGATCAGGTGGCATGCCTGGTAGCTCCTCTAGAAATACGTCGGGGTATTCGCATACCACCGGAACCTTGCTTAACTCTGTCATATCCACTTGATTCAATTTTCCCTGTGAAGTAGAAATCTTCCTTGTGCCAAATTTTATTGTCTCCCCTTGACAATTTGTGAGAGTCACTGTACGGTTGTAGCAGTCTATAAAACCTTTATTTGTGGTCAATCAGTCCATTCCCAAAATAACGTCCAGATCGACTGCTTCTAGTACAATGAGATTGGCTAGAAACTTCATTCCTTTGATTTCAATATTCACATCCTTGCGGTACCATTGTGTGCTTTGCTTCGATCCCGGGGACTGAATAACCATTGAATTTTGCAAAGGCGAAAAAGAAAACTGATTCTCCGAAGCAAATCTTTTAGAGATGCATGAATGGGAAGCTCCAGAATCAAACAAAACTGTAGCATTAATTGTGTTGACAGGGAACGTACCAAACACGATGTCCGGTGCGTTTTGCGCTTCCTCAAATGTCACGTGATTCACCTGTCCCTTCCATTGATTGTTGTTGGAGTTGCTGCGTCGTGGGGCTGCATTAACACTGCGGCCATTGTTGTTGGGCTTCTGAACATTATTCCCCTGCTTTGGGCATTGCCTGGCATAATGCCCTTCTTCTCCACAGGCAAAACAGGTAACACCAGGACGGAACATTGTGTCCTTGGTCCTGTTGTTGAAGGTGTTGCAACTCTGCTGTGGTCGCGGTGTTGGAATTGCTGGTCGTGGTGCCACAGGCCTCTGAAATTCATTCCGGGGCCTGTTGCTGCGAACCTGTACTGACTAGGTCATACGGCGTTTGCGAATTTCATTTATGTTGCGGTGCTCATTCTCCAGAATAATGGCCTTGTCTACCAGTGTCTTGAAATCTGGAAAGGTGTGGACCACCAGTTGGCACTTCAGAGATGGAACGAGTCCGTCGAGAAATTTTTCCATCTTTTTGCTTTCTGTCATGTACTCATCATTGGCGTACCGAGATAACTGAGTTACCGTGGTACCTCGTTGCTTGAGATCCTCAAATTCCCTTTTCTTCAATTTCATAATACTGTTGGGGATATGTGCTCCCCGGAAGTTTTCCTTGAACTGTTCCCATGTCATATCTGCTCCATTCGGATGAGTGTGGCATATATTTTCCCACCATGATGCTGCTGTTCCAGAAAAATAGTGCGGAGCATATAGCACTTTTTCCTGGTCCATACACTAAGCTATAACCAATTTCCTTTCCATACCACGCAGCCAATCGTCTACCTCCAGAGGTTTGTCTGTGTGAGAAAATACAGTTGGATTTGTCCTCTGGAGCTCAGATAATTTTGATCTGTGCTGATGCTGTCCTTGGTGATTTCCCATATTTATTAAGTGCTGCATTATTTCTTGGTGCTGCTGCTGACTTTGCTCATACAGACGGCATACTTGTGAAAATGCTGAATCATTGCTCTGCTGACTTGTCTGTCCTTGTGTGAAATTATTTCCCATCTATGCAAAGTTGTCCTCTGGCGGACTGGGCATAGAACGGGTCCAGGGACGATGCATTTTCTTTCTGGGGTATTTGTGTAACACCAATGAGAAAAGAAAATATATAAAGGAAGGAAATAAATTTTTAAAAGACTGAAAATAATTTCCCTCCCGAAACTGTAAGTGCATGGGCGCAACAGGTTATAATACACATGCAGATTTAATTATACAAGCAGGATTAATTATACATGCAAGATTTAATTATACATGCATGGTTTAATTATACAATATGCCTGCCGCAGCTGTATACTACATGACCACTTATTTAAACTAGTGCGCTACTCCGTCCCCAAAGCACGCTGCGGTCCAAGTCTACTACTCGCCATCTTACCAAAAAGAAAAGACACAGAAAATAAATATTTTACAACTACGCTCTCATAAAAGACGACTGCGGTGTGGATGCCTCGTCTGCCATCACGGAGTGTCCGGGACATCGTAGGCCTTGCTGAGGGTATGTCCCAGACGAGGTGCTGAAGACTCGACCTCCTCCTCCTCCTCGGGGATGGTCTCCAGTCGGGCAGCTGCCGATGCCACGCCTGCTCGTGGTGGCACTGTGCTCGTCGGCGGTGATGCTCTAACTGGAGTGGGTGCAGCCAAGCGACTAGCCTCATCACTCGGGGATGAGCGTCGAACCACGGGTGGAGTAGGGGGATCATATGGTGGAGTCGGAATGCGAGGAGCGCGTGTTGACGGGGAACGGAACTCACTCCTGCGAGGAATCCTCGTACGAGCCAAGTCCTTCCGTGCAGCAAGATGGTCGTCCACCAGTGTGGTGAAGACTAACTCCAGAGCCATGATATACTGAACAAGGGGCTCGATCGCCTCGTCCCTTTCTCCCGCAGTGCAGGAGAAAGCATAGTGGCTAGTGTATGGAACATGGCATGGAAGGTAGTGATAGGGACGTGTTTGCATGACTGGAAGAATGTCCCTAAGACGAGCGATGGCCTCACGGGAAGCCATCTGGACAGCATGCCTCTCATAGGGCATGACTCTCCCCATAAAGTGATAGTTGCGATATGACAAGGCACTTCCACCCCGAATATATACCAAGGCCTGGTACATAGTCAGAGTGTCCGTGATCCTGTCGGGGAAAACTGTGTACTTTAGACGGCTCGGAGATCTCATCGCATCTCTAGCGATGACGGCGAGAAGACGGGAAAATCTCGTAGGCTCGTTGGCGAAGATCTGGGACGGACAACAGCCGCCAGACATCTACAGCAGTAGACAAAAATCCAAATAGTCATGTCATAAGTATATGATGACCAAGGAAAATTGTTACAATGCATGAGATGCATGCTAAAAATGTTAGTACTGACTCTATTACTAGCGTTTGTGCCTAGGGTTTCCTACAGTCAGCCTGGCTCTGGTACCAAGGTTTGTCAGGCCCATTTCTGGGATAAATCAAAGAAGAGCCTCAAGTCATACCAGCCCCAAGAACAACTGGTAGACTTCCTTGATATAGATAACCAGTACAAATATAATATTACACAGGGTTGAGTCAGAGGGCTCAACAATTATTACAAGCTTGCCAATATACTATGGTGGTGGAATAACACAGTGGTGTGGTGGTAGAACAACACTGATACAATAAAATAAAGTCAAGCGTCAGTGTGAGGCATGACTATTTTATTGGTGTAGCGGAAACACAGCGGATGATACATGTGGTCGACTCCAAGATCACAGGTTGACTGACTGGGACACCTCTAAGCGTCGGGTTCGATAGCGCAATCTTCCTCCACAAGCTCGTCCTCCTCCAGATCTGGCCAATAAAATAGCCAGGGACAAGCCAGTGAGTACGTTTGAATGTACTCGCAAACATTATGAACAAAAGATATACCGAATGCATATGCTCATGCTGGATTAAATGAGATGCATATGTTGGCTGAAATTAAATTATGGCATGATAAATATTAGCATGTGCAGAAGTATGAGTAAATAAAATGTTAGTGACAAACCAAGAAAGTTAAAAGTGGATAATCGGGCGAGACAGGACCGCCCGAGGATCCAAAAGAAAAATATAAAGTGGAGAATCGGGCGAGACAAGACTGCCCGAGTATCCAAGAGAAATGCCAAACGGGTGTCTAAAGGAGAATCGGGCGAGACAGGACCGCCCGAGAACTCAAGCGACGCCATGAGAGGTCTTGAAAAGAAATAAAACCGAGTGTCTGGGGTAGTCCAGCCAGCCCCTGAGACACTCAGGAAATAAAATAAGAGAAATGGGTTAGTCCACGTAATATGCATAGTAATAATAATACTTATGTCAATAGCATCTATGATAACACAAATTATACATGATGCCATTAGGGTGACAATGATTATCGTGCAAAATAATTCATGCTCAAATTAATTATTTCCTCCGGAGACCGACACCGGGACCGACGCTTGACCCTTCCCAGCTAACGTCCTTGACCGTGGACACGGCTATTCAAATAGATATAATTCTCCAGAGGATGTACTCTTTACCCACATGTATGAGATTTCTTTAGTCAGCACCGTGACACTGGCTAATTCCCATTACGGTCTTTAGGTTGAAAACACGCCTCACCAGCACACACCAGATTAACTTTCCGGATGCCAGGAATCACCCAAAGCAGCGTTCAAGAAAAACTCTAAGTCGGGGAGACCATCGTGTCGACTAGCATGGGATCACTATTCATATGCACGGATTACAAGGGGTGCCCCCCTCTCGGCCTAGCCGGATACACCCATGCCCCCTGACCTCATGACGGGCATTAGTCCATGGCCGTGGAAACCCTCATCATGGCCCTCTATGTGGTGTGTACACAGACAAGGGTTAGCAACTTACTAAACCGTACTTCCCTCGCAGGAAGACCCATGGCAGCACGATGTTTAGCTAGGTGTGACGGAACAAGACTCGATCTAGGACGACTCAGGAGGTGTTGTTATTAAGACTGGCATGTCCCACATGCCACGGTGACACCGTCGTGTCATAGCACAGCCCGTGCCCACCGGCAAGTCCAATGTAGGAGATATACTCCTAGTTGTCTCACAACTTTTATTCACGGTAGGAAGTCAATTGAGTGAAGTGCAAGCAAGTGCAAAAATGATATGACCATGCATGCATGCACTTGTGATATACTACATATATGGTGCAACTCCAAACCGATGCAACCATGCAATGCAAATGCAATCACCATATCCCAAGTTCAAAATGCTTGCCTTGATCAAAGTAGTTAGAAAGTAATCCCTCGAAATTCCCGGCAAAGTTTCCCTCTTCGTGTTCTGGAAAATTCAAATTCAAATTCAAATTAAAAAAAATTGCAACAGTACCAAAAGTTGTCTCAAAATATTTTCAAATAAATACTAAAAAAACTAGAGAGAAAAATAAGAATTTCAAAAAAAAAATCAACTCAATCAGAGTTGTGGTTAAAAAGTTATAAAACTTTTAAATCCAGGGACCTTTCTGCAAAAATCCAGGTCCCTGTGCTGTTAAACAGAAAACGGTTCGGGAAGAAATACACTTCCCAGTGCGGAAAGCGTAAAGCACCAGAGTACGCTTTCGATTTAAACACCGAAAAAAAGTAAGCGCTGACGGGTGGGCCCCACCCGTCAGGTTCAAATTCAAACGCGCTCGCGCGTGTGTACAGAGGGGAAACGGCGATCACCGGCGACGATCGCCGGGGTTTTAGGAGGCGGCGCTGGTCGGATCGTGGTCGGGGTGGACTGCCACGTCGGTGGGTGGCGGTGGTGCTCGCCGGCGAGCACCTGAACGACGGCGAGGTCGACGCTGGCGGACGGTGGTTCGGGTGAGGTGGGATCTTGCCGGAGAGAGCTCTGAACACCGAATTGGAGCGCGGGATCAAGGAGTGGTTGTAGTATGAGGCTGCTGGTGGAGTTTTGGAGGTGGAGATGGAGTGATGGTGTCGTGCTGATCAGTGGAGATGGCGGCAGATCGGTGGTCGAAGAGGAGGAAGACGACCTCCTCGAGGTCGGGGGAGTGTGTGGGATCTCGATTGAGATGGTGTGGAGGTGATTTGTGAAGCGAACGGAGCTCGGGGAGCTCTATTTATAAGCTGCCGAGGGGGTCAGTGGTGGAGTGGATCGCGGCAGAGTTAATCCGGCTGGCGAGGTAGCTTAGGGCGGTGGTCATGGGCGGCGTGGGGTTTATGAGGATGGTGGAGTGCTCAGGAAGAGTTGGCATGGACGAGCTTGAGCTCTTCGGCCTTATCCACGGCGAGGTCTGCCTACGGGTGCGGCGGCGGCATCCGTCTCCGGCGACTGCCAGGTGGGCTCCAGATGGTTTGGACGGTGCGTCGATGATGCGGAGGAGGTGCTGCGTGGAGAGAGAGGTAGGTGGAGGGAGCAGCAGAGAGGATTGATGGCGGCCGTGGTCGAGCCGATCCATTCGGCCGCCGCGGCTAAGGGCGGTGGTAGCTGCACCGGCCGATCACTGTGTCATCGGTGGTGAGCCACTCACCAGAGGGGTCCGGGGTGGATCATTGATGGCCAGAGGAGGCGTGGAGGAGAAGGGGAGGCGATGGAGTGCAGTGCACGGCGACGTCTCCCTCTGCCTCTGAACTGATTCAGTTAACTGAATCTCTGACAGCGATGAACAGTACGCACTTAAGGTATATGATGAAATGACAGAGAGTGCTAGGTATTTTAGGAATTTGTGGTAATTTTTGTGGTGAGGTTTTGAAGCATATAAGAGGGTCTGGCAATATTTCAGAATTTTTGGAGCTATTAAAAATAGGTTTTGGTCATGGAGTTTGAATCTGGACCAAATTTGAACTGGATAGAATTTGAAAATTTTGAACTGTGGAACCCAATGTTTTTGGTGAAATGGGTTGTGGGTACTGTCTAGTTGCTATGATAATTTTTGTGGGTGCAGAAGAATCATAGAAAATGTGGTTCCTTTGTAAACCAAAGAAACTAGGATAGATATAAATTCCAACTTTTGAATTTATTTAATATAAGAGAAATATTTTTGTGGAGTGGGAAAGTATTGGACACTGTCATAGAATGTGAGAATGACTTGAGGGATAATTTAGAAGTGACAAAAAAATTATTGGAGGATTTTAGAAGGGCTTGAAAGGGAAAAATGATCATTTTCATAGAATAATTTTATTCATTCCAGAACTTTTCTAAAGAGAAAAATATTTTTGATCTTTCAAAAAAAATTACCAAATTAATAAACCATCCAAATCAGAACCATTTAAAATTTTGAAACCCAATTAAAAATTAAAAATGATTTTCAGAACAGAAGAAGCAGGAGAAGAAAAGGGTCATAATAATTCAAAGTATTTTTATTTTAAAGAACAGATTTTTAAAATCCCAAGGAAATTTTTTGGGGTGTTACAGTTATGTTTGCTTATATTTACATAGGAGTTATATTGCCATGGATCCTCTAACATGTAGTGCTCTCTTATAATCTTTTGCTAGCCAAAACCTCGCACTAAGTAGAAATACTACTTGTGCATCCAAAACCCCTTAAACCCAGTTTCCTGCCATGAGAGTCCACCATATCTACCTATGGATTGAATAAGATCCTTCAAGTAAGTTTTCATCGGTGCATAAAGCAATAAAAATTGCTCCTAAATATGTATGATCTTTTAATCTGAGGGAAAATAAGATTTGTACGATCTTGTGATTGCAAAGAAATAAAAGCGACGGACTGCATAGTAAAGGTTGCTATCACAAGGGGCAATATAAAGTGGTGTTCCTTCGCATTAAGAGTTTGCACTTTCCAACAAAAAAGCACATGACAAACTTCGCTTCCCTCTGTGTCGTGGTTTTGTCACGGCAGATGTCCTCGTGAAAGGACTTAGTCATGAGGCCATCGCAGCTAGGTGGTAACTCGAACGGGGTTGATCGGAATCGAGAGACAAGGGTTTACCCAGGTTCGGCCCCTCGCAATGGAGGTAATAGCCTACGTCCTGCTTGATTGTTATTGATGATGATGATGATCTCGATTACAAGGGTATGACTTGGCTAACCTAGTGCTCGAGAGCTTGTAACTTGGTCCTTTTCCGCCTCAGGGGCTCACCTTTATATACAGGTCGAGACCCCAGGTTTACAACAGAGTCCGGGTCGTAACATGACCTGTGCCCTAATCTATTTCCTACTCATCGTCTTCCCCAAGTAAAGGAAAACTTATTGCGTCCTTAGGTAAGCCGCCGCCTCAGGTACTGGACCTTGAGCTGGCCCGTTTATGAGTCACCCTAATGGGCCTTGGAGTCTTGATAGCCGCAGCTCTCTAGAAGCCGCCACTAGATAACCCGGCCCTGAACGGGAGGGTCATACCGTGGGGTTATATCCCCAACATTAGCCCCCAGAGTGATGTGGATTCATTCACGTCAATCTTCAGTCTTGTTGTACTTCTGGGTCATATGAATTCGCCAACTCATTATACCTCTTTACCTTAGCGTTCCTCGCTCCCTCGTGTCAGGACGTCATCTTCCGGAATCAACGGTGCTTAAGTGTGACGTCACAGCAAATCTAGATGTATATTTGTTAGGTGCGAGAATCAAGGCGCCTTTTCACCAAAAGTTACTGTGCCTCCTCTATTTTTGCACCTGCCTTTTCCCCTTCTTATCATATTATAAATATCCTCAAGGGCCACAGTTTTCTTTTTTACTGCTTCGTCTTCTTCTTCCTCGCATCCGAGCTTTCTCGCAACTAGAACAGCACCGCCGCCGCGCGACCTTGGTGTCTCCGACGACGCCGACCGGTTCAACAGCTCCACGCGTGCTGCCGTCGACACCGTCAAGAGCCTCTCGAAGCTTCCGCCGCATCCAGGTATGCCCCATTTCTTCCTAGATCCATAGCAGTTCTTTATCCATTTTACCTAGTTCATCGGCGCTCATCCGTTCATCCTTCACTGCCGTTTTTAGATCCAGATTCTAATGAACTCATCGTAGAAATACTCCGATGTTGGCTGTAGTACCATTTCTGCATCTAGGAACTTCAGATCTTCACTAAACATTGCGAATAAATCAAACCATGCTTCCACTGTATGAGTTAGGAAGAGTAAATATTTTTCCTTTCCGCGTATTTTGTAGATCCACAATTTTAGCCACTTTGTTTGAAATCTGTTCCTGCAATACTTAGCAAAAAATCAGAATCTTCTACTTTAAGATGAGCCGCCATATAAATCATGACCCGCCTTCCTTAGGAAGCATAGTTGAATATCTGTTCGGGCGGCTTGTAATTTTGGTAATTGAATAACTATGTTGACTCGCCTCTTAATTTTAACCATCTTGTCATACTGGCTTCTCTCCATGCCGCCACGGCGACTTTAGAGATCGTGAACTGACCCGCCATTCATATTTTATCCGCAGCCGTTAATTCTTTAGGTGACTTACCATGGCAAAGACCACAGTCTGCAATTGGGTGAGTTCCCAAGTTTCACAACTCGTGCTCAATGATTATAAAGAACAAGGTTTTCTGCCTGCTCAAGAGGTGATTGGATGCCGAGCTCCTCAAGGCGAAACTGTTCCCCAACCCGGCGAAGGAGAAGTTGTGGTGTTTACAGACCATCTTCTTAGGGGCTTCTCTCCGCCCGGGTCAAATTTTTTTGGGACGCCCTAAGTTTCTTCAACCTTCATCCTCAAGACCTTGGTCCAAATTCTATATCCAACCTATGCCAATTTCAAGTCTTCTGTGAAGCATATCTGCAAATGGAAGCCACGGTTCCTCCCTTTAGGGAGTTTTTCTATATCAACCGCCAGACTGAATGTGCTGATGGCCCCAGTCTCGAATTTGGCGGGGTCTCGATCCAGAGGTGAAGAGACGTTGCTTTTCCTTCAGTCACCCTGCCGAGTCATCCAAAGGGATGGAACAAGACCTGATTCTATTGTAAGAACACAGCTCCTACTGATGAGAACCCTTTGCCGGGTTATAGACCTGATCGTCTTGACCCCACCATTGAACTTCCTGGCTGGGCTCCTCAAGAAGAGCGCGCTCAAACATATATCCAAAGCTGAGGGCTTTATTAGCCAATGGTTTGACCGGTGTTGATCTGACCCGGTGCTGGATTACCTGGAGGATTCTCCCCTTAAGTCACTTGGCGAATTTAATGTGTAATTACTCAGGCAACTCAAATGATGTGCAAAGGTTCAGTCCCATTGACCTGTCAGCTGACGAAATAAACAAGATTGTGAAGAAACTGCTTGGGGAGTCACAAGAAAACTGTAACAAGACGGGGCTGAGACCGTTCTATGCCCTTAACCAGGCTCCTCCAGTAAGTATTCCTGTGATCATTTGTCCAGCTTATTAACTCTTTAAACATACTTGTTGACCTTGTTTAAAACTATGCAGGCCGACTCTCCATTCTGGAACAAGAAGAAGAAGAAAATACCAGCGACCAAGCCTAGGGCTGCTAAAGCTGCACCGGCTCAAAAGAAGAATAAACCAGCTATTGAAAGTGAGGTGATAGCTAGAGGCGGGTCACCAGCAGCTGATGATGAGTCAAAGGTAGAACTTGACTCCCTTGGTCGTCTTTTTATTGAACTGGCTAACACCTCGTATTCTCAGGGCGATGTTGAAAATAGCCGGGCTGATGATGTTGAGGTAATTTCCATCTCCTCCGACTCAGAAAACTTTGTTCCCCAAAGAGCCAGAAAAACCGTCAGAAAAGTGCCATTTTCTCATCCACATGCTTATTTAGACCCACAATTTTCTTTAAAGAAATCGCAGCATGCCGGCTCTGCACGACGCCAGACTCGAAGTGGTTCTGGAGAACTCTTGACCGGCTTACCCGATGCTTCAGCCGCCCGTAAGCGACACAATGAGGTGCCTCACAGTCCAACCCCATCTCTTCCACAAGCCGACCTTTTTAAGCATCCTCTTAACCCGTCTGATTCAAATTACCAGGAGTCGCCACCATCATCTGGCGACTCATCTGCCACTCAACTGCCACCCTTGGTCATTAAGCAAGGGTAAGTTCTTCTCAATAAACCGTGCTAGCTTCGTCGTAACCATTGTCTCGCTTATGTAAGTCTGCTTATGAATTCATAGGGCAAAGGCTAAGAAGAGGAAAACTGGTGAGTCATCTTCGACCCCAGAGAACTTTGAGTCAGAAAACCCATAGTTGGTGATCACTGAAGGTCAACACAAGACGGCGAAGGATCAGCCTGGTGAAAATGTTGATCCGCCCAAGCAAAACGAGCCGCCAACTACTGAAGAGGTGGATACTCAAGTTGGCACGACGGACGTGGTGGAGGATCTTAACCCGCCAAGTTCTAATCGGCGGCTGAAGATATGGTCTTATCATCTCCCCAAGCCGATGATGATGTTGGCATCACGGGGGTATCCTTCAAGACTCCAGAGACGTCAAGCGTTCTAACCAAGCTTGTATCAAAAGATGAGCTGGTCGCATCTGAGAAAGGAAAAGGGAAACTTGAACTCCCAAACTTTGAAGATCTCAGCGCGGCCGATCGCCATGAGGCGTACTTGACCCAGCTATCTATAAACCGGGAAATGGAAGTAAGCCTGATCAATATGCTGAAGAGGAAATATGAGATCAGAAATGTCCCTTCTTTCCATACTGTATATATCTTGTGTAGCCGCCAAGTCTTAGACATAGGTCAGAATGAATATGTGTAAGACTTTCAGTATGATATACTCGCTTCGGGACTGTAGCCCCCAAGGGCCGGGTTGTTATGTATATAACAAACCGGTTCTTTAACATCTGTCTCTTAGAAGCAACATGTAGCCCCCAAGGGCCGGGTAGTTATGTATATAACCAACTGGTTATTTAACATCTGTCTCTTAGAAGTGACGTGTAGCCCCCAAGGGCCGACTCATTTTGATAAGATGAGCTGGATCTTATTCCCTTAGTGATCATCAGAAGAGAAAAAATGACCTGCATTAGCCCCCAAGTGCCATGTAGATTGCTAGCAAACTGCTTGGGACTTTAAGTGAGAATTTTTAGCCGTCTCATAGCCCCCATGGTCCGGGTTGTGCAATTTTGTGGGCTCAATAGCATATAGCATTCCACTGACAAGATCTGATGATGACAAGATATGCTCAATGACGCCGAGTCAAAGGTGGCCGGCTTACAAGAGCAACTCAAAGCTGAGAAGAAGCTTCGTATAGACGCCGAGTCATCTGTCGCAGCCTTGCACGAATCTGTATCAACAGCTGCTGAAAACTTGAAATCTGTGAAGACCTCTCATGAGGAAGAAAAAGCAGCGTTGTTGAAACGTGCTGAAGAGGCAGAGAACCGGCTCAAGCCCGTTACTGATGAAGTAAACGGCTTGAAGCGTTATATTACCGATATGACCCAGGCCATCTTTGGTAAGTGACCCGCCAATCAGTCAGGAATAACTCGCCCAAAATCTCTGATATTTGTATTGGAATGCTGTAATCGAATGTGTTCAAATATTGTAGGTAGCAGAAGCATCAATCTGCGTCAAGATCCCCGTATCAAGCTCAAGGCGGTTTACACTTTCTTGGAGCAACTGTATAGGGAGCTTGTTCACAATTATGTCTGTGATGGGTCACAAAGAGCCGCCACATTTCATAAGGGACGTGTTGAATCAACTTTCAACCATGCCTGGCCAAATTTAAGAGTTGAAGAAATCAGCCGCCCGAGTGGGTGCCATGATGTCCTTAAGCCGGGCCAAAGCTTATGTGCCAGATATAGATCCTTCTGAGATGACCGGCGGGTTTCCAGAGTTCAACACTGATGGCAGCGAATTTTCGGCAGCAGATTACGCCCGGTGTTTGAAGGAGACTCGTGTTTTGGCGAGTCAACTTGTTGAAGAGTTGGACTTGAAGAGGTACCAACCGGCTTACAACGAAGAGAACGTGCAGGTCACCCCGCCTTCTTACACGCCCATCGACCTAACTCCGGCATGGCGTAAGCATATCTTTGCTCCTGATGTTGACCCATCAATTATCATGAAAGAGGATGCCGTCTTTCAAGCCTTGACAACTATCGACTGGGATCTGGACAATCTTCAGATCGGAAGAAGAGCGGAGCCGGAGCAGGATGACCCGGAGACCCAAGCCGCCGATGACCACCTGGAAAGGGCTAACCCGGGTTCTAATGACCCGGAGGGCATAGAAACTGGTGCCCAGGAGTAGATGTCTCCAAAAAGCTTTTGATATCATGGAGCCCAGCTGTGGCTTTGTAATAGGATAGTTGGAAACACTTGGGTGCGCTAACGTGCCTTCGCACACTGAAATATTAGGCAGTCTTTTGGATGAAACAACTGCACTGGTGTGGTTGTATGTTAACCCGCCCAGTCTCCTTTGAAAAAAATCTGCGCTTCACTGAGTAACAGTATGGCGAGTCATATTTGTATGAACCATCAATAGTTTATCCTTCTCTGCATAACACAGGTTTAGAATAACCCGGGGCGCTTAATAGCTGTCCGGCTTGTGATTAGCACCAGTCTGAAATAAACTGCTATGATTTTTGTTGACTCATGGTCAATAGGCATCTGTCTTTTGTTGTAAACCGGTTTGTCCATGATCCGGCGGCTCATGGCCAAAAGGAAACAAAGATACCCCTTGTAAAAAATTGAACAGAAATTGTGAATAGATATCAATGTTAAGTCAGCTTTCGAGGCACGACAATATAGACCGGCTTTCGAGGCTCGAGTCTTGCTTCAATGAAGCTGGCGTGATAGCCCATGGTTTATCCTCGCTCTCTGTAAGCCGGCTCTCACGTGACATATCCGATGTTTTAACCAAGACAAGTTCAGGGTCATAGAGATGATTGACTTGTCAATAGTACATCGGGTCACCTAATCGGAGTAGCATCAAGCAGACAGGCAGGTTTAACCAAGATAATGTGGCGTCATTTGCCAGGTCAAGAGGGTGAGATAGCTAAACTCGGTGAGTTGGAAGCCCCCAGGTGACCAATGATCAAAAACGAAAAGTCTCAAGCACAATATTTGAGATGAAACAACAGAGGCCCCGAGTTTCGGGGATGCCGGCTTATGTATATTGATGAAAATATATACAAAGGTATGTACAAGCAAACTTGAGCCAGTGGCTCTAAGTATAGTAAGGACGGAGATGTGCGATATTCCAAGGCCTGTTGGTCTCTTCCTCCGACGTACGTGACTTATTGTGTTCACGTATATCCATCAGGTAATATGATTCATTGTTGAGATTTTTGCTGATGACAAAAGGCCCTTCCCAGGGAGGGGAAAGCTTGTGCATACCTGTCTCTTCTTGTATCAGACGGAGCACTAAATCGCCCTCCTGGAAAGTACAGCTCCAGACTCTACGGCTGTGATAGCGACGTAGGTCTTGCTGATAGATCGCAGATCGTGCTGCTGCTAATTCACGTTCCTTTTCCAAGGCATCCAGAGAGTCTTGACGAGCTTGTTCATTGGCTGCTTCGACGTAGGCGGCAACTCTTGGGGAATCATGACGGATATCACAGGGCAAAACATCTTCTACACCATAGACCATAAAGAAAGGCGTATAGCCTGTTGATCTATTAGGAGTGGTCCGGATGCTCCAAAGGACAGAAGGGAGCTCTTCGACCCAACAACCCGGCATGCGCTCGAGTGGGACCATAAGCCTAGGCTTAATGCCTCGTAAAATCTCCTAGTTAGCGCGTTTTGCTTGGCCATTGGACTGAGGGTGTGCAACTGATGCAACATCAAACCGGATATGCTCTCTTTGACAAAACTGCTTCATAGCTCCCTTGGACAAATTTGTGCCATTATCAGTGATGATACCATGTGGATAACCAAAGCGAAAAATCAACTTTTTCAAGAACTTGACTGCTGTGGCTGCATCACAATTGCTGATTGGCTCGGTTTCAACCCACTTGGTAAATTTATCGACAGCAACCAAAAGATGGGTCTTTTTGTCTTTGGACGGTTTAAACGGACCAACCATATCAAGCCCCCAGACTGCAAAGGGCCAAGTTATTGGGATCATCCGAAGCTCTTGAGCCGTAACATGAGCCTGGCGAGCAAACTTCTGGCAACCATCACACTTTTGTACGATATCCTCAGCATCCGCGTGAGCCATAAGCTAGTAAAAACCATGCCGAAAAGCTTTTGCCACTAAGGACCTTGAGCTAGCATGATGACCACAATCTCCAGAATGAATCTCATTGAGGATCTCTTGCCCTTCATCAGGGGAAACACAACGCTGGAAAACTCCTGTAATGCTCCTCCTATGTAACTCCCCATTGACGATGGACATGGACTTAGAGCAGCGGACGATTTGACGAGCCATGAGTTCATCTTCAGGGAGCTCGCCTCAAGTCAGATAATCAAGATAAGGAACTGTCCAGTACGGAATAGCATGAAGAGCCGCCACCAACAGTGCCTCCAGGTCAGGGATAGCGAGATCTTCCTCGGAAGGCAGTTTAACAGAAGGATTATGGAGCACGTCATGGAACACATTCGGAGGGACCGGCTTACGTTGAGAGCCGAGTCATGACAATGCATCAGCCGCCTCGTTGAGTCGCCGATCGATGTGATCAACTTGATATCCTTTGAAGTGTCCGGCCACATTGGTTACCGCTTGCCGATAAGCCTCCATAAGCGGGTCCTTGGAATCCCACTTTCCTGAAACTTGTTGAGCGACCAAATCTGAGTCGCCTAAACACCTGACCCGGCTGAGATTCATCTCTTTAGCCATCCAAAGACCATGGAGGAGAGCCTCGTATTCAGCTGCATTATTAGTACAGGGAAACAGAATCCTCAGGACATAACAAAATTTATCACCTCGAGGGAAAGATATGACCACTCCTGCCCCCGAGCCTTCTAGCTGTCTGGAACCATCAAAATGTATAGTCCAATATGTATTATCAGGCTTCTCCTCTGGAGTTTGGAGTTCTGTCCAATCATTGATGAAATCCACGAGTGTCTGAGATTTGATGGCCGTGCGAGGGACATATTTAAGATGGTGTGGGCCAAGCTCAATTACCCACTTGGCAACCTGGCCTGTAGCTTCCCTGTTCTGGATGATGTCTCCCAAGGGTGCTGAACTGACCACAATAATGGGGTGCTCCAGGAAATAATGCCTGAGCTTGCGACTAGCCGTGAAGACACCAAACACCAGTTTCTGCCAATGTGGGTACCTCTGCTTGGACTCAGATAGAACTTCGCTGACATAATAGACTGGCCGCTGCACTGGATATTCTTTCCCTACCTCTTTCCTCTCGACTACAACTGGAACACTTACCGCTTTGTTATTGGCAGCAATGTATAGGAGCATAGGCTCTTTGGCGATGGGAGCAGTGAGAACAGGCGGCTCGGCCAATTACTTCTTGAGGGCTTCGAAAGCTGCATCAGCAGCGTCACTCCAGACAAAAGTGTCAGTCTTTTTCAACATCTGATAAAGGGGAATCGCGTTTTCGCCAAGGCGGCTTATGATCCGGCTCAAAGCCGCAATCCGACCCGCCATCCGTTGAACGTCATTGATGTTCTCCGGTTTCGCAAGCGAGGTTATTGCCTTAATCTTGTTTGGGTTGGCTTCGATGCCTCGCTCCGATACTAGGAAACCGAGCAACTTGCCTGCAGGAACACCCAAAACACACTTATCTAGGTTAAGCTTCATCTGGTAAGTCCGAAGATTAGCGAAAGTTTCCTTGAGATCATCCAGCAAGGTCTCCTTCTTCAATGACTTAACCACGATATCATCCACATAAGCATGAACGTTGCGCCCAATCTGCTTGTGGAAGCAATTCTAGACACAGCGCTGATAAGTTGCTCCTGCACTTTTGAGCCCGAAGGGCATAGAGACATAGCAAAAGGCCCCAAAAGGTGTGATGAAAGCCGTCTTCTCCTGATCCTCGACGGCCATCTTTATCTGATGATAACCGGAGTAAGCATCCAGGAAACACAAACTCTCACAACCCGCCGTGGCATCGATGATCTGATCAATGCGAGGGAGGGCAAACGGGTCTTTGGGACAAGCCCTGTTGAGATCTGTTTAGTCAACACACATGCGCCAAGTGCCGTTTTTCTTTAGAACAAGCACTGGATTAGCCAACCACTGAGGGTGAAAAACTTCAACGATGAACCCAGCAGCTAAGAGCCGGGCTACCTCTTCTCCAATAGCTTTGCGTCTCTCTTCGTTAAAGCGACGAAGGAATTGTCTGACCGGCTTCATTTGTGGATCCTCATTGAGGCGATGCTCAGCGAGTTCTTTGGGTACACCCGGCATGTCAGAAGTTTTCCATGCGAAGATGTCCCGATTCTCACGGATGAACTCGATGAGCGCGCTTTCCTATTTGGGGTCCATACCAGTCCCAATAGTGAACTTCTTGGACGGGTCGCCCGGGACACACTCAACCTGCTTGGTATCCTCGGCCGACCTGAACTTGAGTGGCTGGTCAGATTCTGCAGTGGGTTTCTTCAAGGGCGTCATATCGGCCGGGTCAACATTTGCAGTATAAAATCGCAACTCTTCCGCAGCACAAGCCATTTCGGCATAGGCTACATCCCCTTCCTCGCACTCAAGGGTGATCTTTCGATCTCCATTAACTGTGATAGTGCCTTTTGGTCCAGGCATCTTGAGTTTGAGGTAGACATAGCAAGGTCGAGCCATAAAGCGAGCATAAGCCGGCCGCCCAAACAGGGCGTGATACGGGCTCTTGATTTTGACCACCTCAAAGGTCAAAGACTCATACCTATAGTTATCATCAGTGCCAAACGTGACATCCAGCTTGATCTGCCCGATAGGATATGCAGACTTTCCGGGAACAATCCAGTGAAACACGGTGGAAGATGACTGGAGCTGTTTTTCAGACAGATTCATCCGTCGGAAGGTGTCGTAGTACAAGATGTTTATGCTGCTTCCTCCGTCCATGAGCACCTTTGTGAGTGAATAACCGCTGACTTGAGGTGCCACCACCAAAGCCAAGCAACCTGGACTGTCGACCCGGGAAGGGTGCTCCTCTCTGCTCCATGTAATGGGCTATTCCGACCAACGTAGATATTTCGGGACTGCCGGCTCGACAACACTGACGGCTCATTTTCGGAGTTTGCGATCTTGCTTGTCAGTATGGGTCGTGAACACGTGATACTGCCCACTATTCAACTATTTGGGATTGCTCTGAAAACCAGACTGATTGCCTTGCTGTTGATTTCCTTGCCCCGGATGCTGATTGCCTCTGTTGTTGCCAGAACCCTGGTAACCTGCTCCTGAGCCGCCCGGGCCGTGGAAACCCGTGTTGTGAAAGCCACCGGATTAGCCAGCTCCAGGCTGCCCCGGGTTGCCTCCTCTGCCACCTTGACGGTTCTGAAAGAACTGCTCTCCAAAGGCTTGCATTATGTGACAGTTCTCCCAAGAGTGGGTTGACGGCTTATTAGGGAGGCTGTGTTTTGGGCATGGGCCTTTGAGGGCTTCCTCAAAATTACGGGGCTTGTTGCCACTGTAGGATCTTCCCGAATTATTTCCCCTCGGGTGTTTGTAACCAGTGTTGGTATTAGCAACCAAGTCTGATCCTCCTTCCTGATTCCTACGCTTCCCTCCATTGCCTTCATTACCATGGTTTCCATTGTTCCCTGAATTGTTCTACTTGTTACCCTTGCCACCATTGTTTTTCTTTCCCTTGCCAGTCTGGTCATCGTCCGGGCTAGGATCCTTCATGGTGTCTGACTCGGCATAACTAGTGAGGACGTCCATGAGCTCGCCCATATCCTGAACCTTTCGCTTAAGCCGGCCAAGCTTCTGCATGAGGGGCTCGAAGTGACAGTTCTTCTCCAGGATTAGAACCGCCTGAGCCGTCGTGATGCTGTCAGAAGCGTGAATAATGTCTACGACCCGGCGCGTCTAGTGATGGGCCGACTCACCCTCATGTTGGATGCAGTGCTGAAGCTTGACGATCGTCATTGGGCGCTTGCAGGTTTCCAGGAAGTTCTTGATGAAACGGTCCTTCAACTCCGCCCAGGTATTAATAGAGTTAGGGGGCAAGTTTTTCAACCACGTGCTTGGCGCAGACAGCGTCGCTGACATCCAGCATGTCCATGGCTATCTCATAGCTCTCAATCCAAGCAGCCGGCTCAAGGTCAGCCGTGTAATTTGGAACCTTGCGAGGGCCTTTGAAATCCTTGGGCATGCGCTCGTTGCGCAAAGCTGGCACCAAACACGGTATCCCAATGGTCCTGCTACCAGAGGACAATTGGGTTGTGACAAGCGGCGCTTGAGCCGCCGTATTTGCCGCCTCCGCCGCCCGCTGAACCCGAGCCGCATCAACAATCTCCTGGGCATTAAGGGGCCCAAGGCGTGGCGGGTCACGAGGCTGCTCACGATGTCGATGAGTGCTCCTAGAGACGGCCGGCGACTCATCGTGGCGGCTTCTGCTGTGGCTTGGGAGCGGGGTAGAGTGGAGCCGCTGCCGACTGTAGGAGTAGTTCGCCTGTTGGGCGACCGCAGTTTTTAACATCTCAATGGAATTTCGGGCTTCAATCTCAACCGGCGAATTTCCCGTGATTGGGAGCGCGGCCAAATTAGTCGCTGCTATTACAAAGTTGTCCAACGGATTGGATAAGTGACCCGCCGGCGTAAGGAAACGATGCGGGGGCGTCTGAACTGGCGGGAGACGCTGGGCCGTCTCCTGCTGGCGCTGCTGAGCCGGCTGGTAGGGTTGATCCGGCGACGGCTGCCTACCTCTGCTTGGGGGCACAAGCAGTGCTTCCGGGGTGCCTGCCCCAGCCCCCTAAACAGGCGTATCCTACGGCGTGTTGAACAGTCACATGGGCTCGTAGTTAGGTGGTAGACGGCTCATATGGCGCCTCTGATGAACCGCTTCTGAGGCACTCTGACGGAGCCCCATGCGCCAGGCTTCGTCTTTCAGGCGCTCTACCTCGCCTTGGACTTGGGACTGCAACTCCGCCATACGAGTGGTTTCGGCGTTGATATCTGCCTGTACCTTAGCCATCTGCTCGCGGAGTTTGGTCACCTCCGTGTTGCGCTCCGCCTGGTTCTTTGCGGTCACTGGCGTCGCAAGGAGTGTCGCCAGGGCGGTTGCCAATTCTGCAATGGCCTGAGCCGGCGGTATGGCTGAGCCGGCTCCTGAGGTGCCAGTCCCCGCCGCTGCGCCGGCCACCGTAGAGTTAAGGGCTGGGGCGGAGCCCGCCATGTAGACAGCAGCCCGGGGAGGCGTGTTGAAGGAAACCTGAGCCGGCCGGTCGTCGGAGTAGCCCCAAGCCCGCCATCGTAAAGCGGGAGGATCGACTCAGTCTCGCCTACCGAGGACTCGCCATCAGAGTAGACGAGGGTATCGCTGCCGGACGCAGAGTTATCTGCAAGGTCCACCCCCTGAGTGAAGCCGATGAAGACGTGCTTCCGGCCGGCCAGAGCCGAGGCGGGTTGCGCGCGCCGAGCCGGCTCGATGATGTCGGTGCAGATGTCCGGCTCGGGTTCAGATCCGCCGGCTTTGCCGATGAAGACGTGGATTTTGCCGAAGGGGACCCGGTACCCATACTCGATTGAGTCGGCCTCGGGGCCCCAGTCTGAATCGTCAATGTAGAGCTTGTCGCGGCGACTCTTGGTCATGCGGCCGATCGCGTATCCCTCGATCCCTGCGGGAGTTCCCTTCAAGTACTCAACACCACCGAACGATAGCCCCACGGTGGGCGCCAACTGTCATGGTTTTGTCACGGCAGATGTCCTCGTGAAAGGACTTAGTCGTGAGGCCATCGCAGCTAGGTGGTAACTCGAACGGGGTTGATCGGAATCGAGAGACAAGCGTTTACCCAGGTTCGGCCCCTCGCAATGGAGGTAATAGCCTACGTCCTGCTTGATTGTTGTTGATGATGATGATCTCGACTACAAGGGTACGACTTGGCTAACCTAGTGCTCGAGAGCTTGTAACTTGGTCCTTTTCCGCCTCAGGGGCTCGCCTTTATATACAGGTCGAGACCCCAGGTTTACAACAGAGTCCGGGTCGTAACATGACCCGTGCCCTAATCTATTTCCTACTCATCGTCTTCCCCAAGTAAAGGAAAACTTATTGCATCCTTAGGCAAGCCGCCGCCTCAGGAACTGGACCTTGAGCCGGCCCATTTATGAGTCGCCCTAATGGGCCTTGGAGTCTTGATAGCCGCAGCTCTCTAGAAGCCGCCACTAGATAACCCGGCCCTGAACAGGCGGGTCATAGCATGGGGTTATATCCCCAACACTCTGTGAATGGCCTATCTTTTACTTTAATATAAGAGTCAATAATATTCATCCTCATTCTTGTGGCACCCCGGCTTAGAGGACCGGTTTACCCAGTGTTTCCAACCCAGAGATCATGTCTTCTGGAAACACACAACCACTTGGAACAGAACAGAACTATTCTTTATTGATATTGTACAAGTACAAGCTCGGGACATTACATCGGGTAGCGAGGCCAGAAGCACTACACGTGCTATGACAATATCTACATTATTTATGGAACATCAAGGGCCTCAGTACTAAGGAAACTCTACAGCGTAGCGGAACATCATGCGGGAAACTCCATCCCATAGGGACACTGCTGGGACACGGCCTAGTTAGCGTAGCACAAACCTTCGGGATCTTCGTCAACAGCTTCTCCTGCATCTGGCATGATATGCCAGGTGAGTACTTGGAATGTACTCGCAAGCTCACAGCAACCACAACAATGCAGCAAACAATAGCATGACAATGAACATGTTAAATGCTTAAGTTGCTTACTTACTGTTACCGAATATCAACTTACTCTCTTCCGGGTTCACACGTGACCCCCGGAACATTCATGACCCATCGGTCACTTCCGAGCATGAGACGAGTTCTTTCATCATTATTACCATTACGGTTGACCGCTCAGTGTGACCTACTGCGGACTGTGTCCAATACTGTGGACGCGGCTATTCGAATAGATTCTTACACTCTGTAGAGATTGCACACTTTTCCCACACCATGGAGCTCCTAGCCCCGTACCTCGGTACACTTCCCTTCTAGGTGGACCGCTGCAGCTCCAACGAAACTTGCCTAACCCGTGACCCCTCCGTCGTACCACCGACAATCATCCTCCCCCAGAGTCATGCCCTGGGTGGCCTCTGTGTCACTCTTGACACCTGCCACAGTCATGGCCAACTAAACTGTCCCAAACGGGGACGCCGGCAAATAACTCAACTGGCTCACAAGGTTATCGTTGCCTACCTGATCAGGGTAGCGCTCACGCATAACCTCGGGTGCGGCGGAACGAGGCGGACTCGGGTGTGGTTCCGGTGGTGGCCGGGGACGAAAGTGGCGAGCGAGGCAATGATGGCGGAGCTCGGGTGGGCTGCAGCTCCGGCGAGTCTCGGGATCCCTGCTACGGTAGAAAACAGGGGGCAAAACCTTATCAAATAGATGAGAAAGACTAAACCCAATCGATGGACAGAGGGAGGTATCTTGAGGGGGCTCACCGGCGATGCACTCGTCCGACGAAAAAGCTTCGGTGGCCTAGATCGGAACGATGACAACGTGCAGTATGGTGGTTCCTGGGCGTCGGGAGTTGGGGGAAAAGAAAGAGGAGTTCGAGGAGTACATATAGGACACCTTCGTGCGGGAGGGGAAAGCGTCGGGATAGGATTCCCGATCGATTTGAACTCGAGCCATGCTCGGGCAGGTCTCTGGCTCGGCGTGGGGAGGAAGAAGACGCGGGCCCCGCATGTCAGCGAGCGAGGGCGAGCGGGTACTGCTTCGCGGGCGTTAGCTGGGCTGTGGGCCGAAAGGCTAGTCGGGCCGGCTGGCTAGCGCTGGCCTGGGCGCGGGTTAGCCCTTTTTTTTGAATAAGATAGAGAAGAAAAAGAGAAAAAGAAAAATAAATAAGAAAATTTTAGTAAACATATTATATACCAAAATTCTTATAATTTTTCATAGAAAAATATGAACTATTTTTCATAGTCAATAAAATACTAATTTTTTTTGTAATAACTTCAAATTGGATTTGAATTTGATTTTCAAATATTTTGCAAATAGTTTCTGTTTTCTTTCTCTAGATACTTTTCACATCTTCTCTGAATTTTGAAGGGTCATATTTCCTTCACACATATATTTTTAACTCAGAGAATTTGAGATGATTTGAAATTCCAACATAAAAGAGAAAATTCCAAATGGGTTTTCAAATAAGTTTTGAAAGTGGTACTCATCACTCCCCACTCTATTTCATAAATTTTGAAGAAGTCCTATTATCTTCTCTCATTGAAAATCCTTGAGTCGCATAAAGCTTCTGAGTTTGAATTATTTTCAACTGGAATTCAAATATTTTCAAAAATTCTTTTCAAATGGAAGAAGTCATGTTATCTTCACTCTAGGATTTGTTCTGAATTTTGAATTCCATAGGAGCCAAAAGCAAGAATGAAAGTTTGGGAAAGTCCTTTTATTCCCTCTCATTTAACTTTCAAAAAGTTTTTAAATTCCACTCAATTTCACACAACAAATCACACAAGCAATCATTATTACTTAATTAAATATAACATTCCGAAATTTAGAATTTTGGGATGTTACATGACAGTAGGGACCCACGAGGGTCATGGCAGTACACAAGCAAGTGCCTCCTTATAACAAGCCAAAAAATGCTTCCTCCTAATGGTTTGACAACTGGGTCCCACGCCATTATCAACATAGTCAATAAACGAGAGAATTGCCCAACGAGCGGCTAACACCAGGGACCCAGCAGCTCGCGTAGTTGTTTTTTTGTTTTTGAGATGGAGCAGGGTATCAACTGGGCTGTGCGGGGGTTGTAGCCCGCCTAGCCCAGGCTTTTATTTTCTGTTTACCACATGACTAGCCCAGTTGGTTTTTTTCCTTTCTGAAAATGGCTAGCCCAGTTCTTTTATTTTTTGCAGAATACCCAACTGAGGACTACTTGCTTTTCTCAGCCCTGCTGGGCTGCAAATCTTTCAGGACCAGGAGGGATGTATTCGGGGCTTGCCCAGAAAATGGGCTATAAGTAGTAAGAAATGGGCTGTAAATTTTAAAAACAAGACAACAAACCGGCAATTAGTTTCAAATTACGTTTTTTTTAGGATTTCGATATTTTAAATTTCATTGATTTTTTTGCGGGGAAAGTTTCGCTGGATTTCAAATTAATATAAATTTATTTTTCAAATTGGTTTGAATCTGACTCAAAATTTTGGGATTAAAAACAGCTCGGACCCCACCGAAATAGGCAAATTTTCGTTGAATTTTTTAACCGTGGCCAAAATATGGGTTGTAATGCTAACAAAAAGAATATGGGCTTCAAAAAATCCTTAAGAATTAGCAAATGGACAGTAAATTATTGAAAATAATGGCAAATGGTCTGTATGCTGTTTGCCACAGATTTGGAGGCTAACTTGTGGGCCTACTATGTTGACGCGTACGCGGGGCTTTTTGAACTTAGTCAACAAAGGATTCTAGCGGCAGTGACCGTTGGATAACATCCAACAGCCGTGCCGCTTCTTCAATCTCTGATCTTCTTGCTTCAACCGCCCAAACCAATGCCGGCAGGACCACCTGCTGCCGCCTCCCATGGCCGGCTGTGCTGTCGCGCAGTCCTCACCGCCCCCTCCTACTACCACCACTGGCCAGGCCATCCCTATACTCACCCACAACTACTGTTATTCTTCGGCGACACAGGCCTCACACCATAGCCAAACCAGTCAACCCTCGTACTCCCCTCAGCGTGGGCATCCACCGCTGTGGCTTCGCCGGCTCTGGGTTGTTCCCTTCCTGGGCCTCGCCCTCGTCCACCGCGTTGATGCTCTCGGCGTGGCGTGGTCAACATGGTTAACAAATGACAGCCATCGGAAGAGGGATGTATGTGGAGAGGCTGACAGTAGGGACCCACATGGTCCATGGCCGCACGCAAGAAAGTGCCTCCTTATTACGTGAAAAAAGTGATTCCTCCCCCTGACAGCTGGGACCCACCAGCTATATCTTCGCACGGAAGGAAGTGCCTCCTTATTACGCGAAAAAAAAGATTCCTTCCCAGGGACCCATCAGATTTGGAGGCTGACTTGTGGGCCTACTAACTTGACGTGTACGCAGGGCTTTGTCAACTTAGTCAACAAACGATTGTAACAGCAGTGACCGTTGGATGTTAATCCAATGGCCGTGCTGCTTCTTCAATCTCTGATCTTCTTGCTCCAGCCGCCCAAACCAGCACTGGCGGGACCGCCTGCTCCTGCGTCCCGTGGCTGGCTGTGCTGCCTCGCAGGCCTCACCGCTCCACCCTACTCCCACCGCTGGCCCGGCCTTCCCTCTACTGACCCACATCCCATGTTATTCTCTAGCGACGGCAACCTCGCACTGCAGCCGAACGAGTCAACCCTCTCACTCTCCTCCGCGTGGGCATCCACTGCCGTGTCTTCCCGGCTCCGCGTCGTTCCCTTCCTAGGCCTCGCCATCGTCCACCGCCTTGGTGCTCTCGTCGCGGCATGGTCAACGTTGTCAATGAACGACAGCCATTGGAAGAGGACTGTACGCGGTGAGGCTGACAGCTAGACCCACCAGCTACATCTTCGCACGCAAGGAAGTGCCTCCTTATGACGTGCAAAAAAATGATTCCTCCCCCTGACAGTTGGGACCCACCATCTATATCTTCGCACGCAAGGAAGTGTCTCCTTATCCTCCCTGACAGCTGGGACCCACCCGGTCGAAGCGTACGTACCATTGTCTGTCTAGTCGCGTACGTGTACGTACATACTGGTCGATCGGTCTCTCTGCAAGGATGAACCGTGGCTGAGTAAGTAGCGGCACATGTCGTAGTAGAGCCCCCGACGTAGCAGTTCAGGCAGTCCCGTCTAAATCATGTACACATACGTATAGCCACACGGCAAAAAATACGGCCACGTACGTACATACGGACGGGGTCTCGAACGCGTACTCGCGCATACGTACAGCCAGGGTTCGTGTACATGGAGAGGCAACAGACGGCATCAACGGCATCGTGTTCATTAGCTGCCAACCGGCTGGGACGGAATGGAGAAACAGCGTCGTGTTCATCGGGAGGCAACCGACTGGGTCAGAATGCGTCATGTTCATCGGGAGCCAACCGGCTTGGACCGAACAGCTGAAACGGGGTCCTGTTCATCGACTCGGGGTCTGGCGTACCGCAAAATGGAGGAAACGGAGTTCTCTTCGACCGCCTATGGTCGAAACGGGGTCATGTTCATCGGGAGGGGTGTGGCGTACCGCAAAACGGAGGAAACGGACTTCTGTTCAACCGCCTACGGTCGAAACGGGGTCCTGTTGATAGGGAGGGGTGTGGCATACCGCAAAACAGAGGAAACGGACTTCTGTTCAACGGCCTACGGTCAAAACGGGGTCCTTTTCATCGGGAGGGGTGTGGCGTACCGCAAAACGAAGGAAACGGACTTCTGTTCAACCGCCTACGATCGAAACAGGGTCCTGTTCATCAGGAGGGGTGTGGCATACCGCAAAACGGAGGAAACGGACTTCTCTTTGAGCACCTACGGTCAAAATGGGGGGGGGTCTTGTTCATCGGGAGGGGTGTGGCGTACCACAAAACAGGACTCCACGGGGCTACTGTTCATCCACCGTCGACTTCCTCCAGCCTCCACCGGCTACTATTCATCCAGCGGCAACCGCCTACTACCACGGGGTCCTGTTCATCCACCCCCAACCGGCTGGGGTGTGGCGTCCTGCTCGGGGTCCTGTTCATCCAGCGGCAACCGCCTACTACCACGGGGTCCTGTTCATCCAACCCCCACCGGCTGGGGTGGGGTGTACAAATGGGTGGCAGCAACGGGAACTATTCATCCACAGCCAACCAACCGGCTAGGTCAACTCACCACGTCTCGCGCAAGGGGTTCGATCGATGCAAGTCTTGACTCATTCTACGTATCACGCGCGCGGCAACAACGGGCACTGTTCATCAAGAGGCAACCCAACACTGGCTGGCTACGTCTCGCACCGGGGCTCGATCGGCTTCAGTAAGCAGCGAGAAGGATCGACCGGGTTCAGTTAGCAGCGAAGGAATCGCTCGGGTTCAGTTAGCAGCGAAGGGATCGATCGAGTTCAGTACGTAGTCCGAGGGATTGATCGCTCAGGTTTAGTACGTAGTGCGAGGGCGAGATCGATCGCTCAGGTTCAGTAAGCGAATGCCTCACTCAGGTTCAGTTAGCGAGTGCCTCACACACACGCACTCATACGATAGAAACACACAAACCACACTGCATCGCTCGGCCCCGACCACCCACCGTAACCAGGAACTCCCTGAAAATTTCCTCGCCCTCACTTCTACCATGATTTTTTACGTCATGGACGGCCCAAAGAATGTCATGCAGGCGCGTCTCCGGCCCGCCCAGGAGGAAAAGCCCATTTTCTCTCATAATTTTTTGTCATAGAAGTAGGAGCCCACCACAACTATGATGATATGTGTTTTTGTGACAATTATCATCATAGAAGTGTCACTACCATGACAGAAAAAGTTTTCGTTTGGGCCATAATGTCACGGATGTGTCTTTTTTTTTGTAGTGTAGAAGTCATTCCTTAGCTCTTCCTTTTAAAGAGAAAGGAAATAGACGCAATTTCAAAGTGTCGGGACTATAATCCTTAATGCGTGTCATGTTGCACAATTCAGTGAAACTGTGTAAGTGCATACCGGCATCCTTAGAAGAAGAGTCTCCAAATTGGTCCTGTTGAAATATGGAAACTAAGTTCAGTTTAATCTCATACTCGGCGGCTGCAACCTCAGGTTGTGCTATAGGTTCACGCATGAAGTTGTTGCTGGGAGTAGCGAAACTCCCAAGATTACTGGCCATAGTAATATTTTGGTTTTTCAACTGACAAGACTTGCATCAAAAATAAAACTTAAACTAAAACAGAAAAGTGAAAAAAAAACTGAAATTTAACTTCAACAAAAACTCTAAACACAACTAAACTCCTCCCTGGCAACGGCGCCAGAAAAAGGGCTTGATACCTCCTTTTATTGATCCGGTATTGGAACAAAAAATAGTATCCGACACCTATTTCCCCAGAGGTGACCCTGGGTTATCGAACCCACGAGAGGAAGATTTCCTTGAAGCGATGGTCTCTAGCAAGCCTTTGTCAAAGTGTCAAGTCCAGGTTTTAACCGGATCAGCAAGCAAATAGTGATTCAAACACTTATAATAAAAAGAGGTACGGGTATGAGGTCTTAATGCTTACAACCTTGCATTTGCGCTAGGATCAAATCGGTTTGTGCGCTGGAAGTCACCCATCGAGATGTGCTTGTTACGGATCGAAGTGGGGGATGTGTCCAAATAACATCTTGACTAGCACGAGTCATGCATCAAGAATCAGTTGTCCTACCGCAGGCCCTATCCATCGCGCGGGGTTTCCTTGATAATTAAGATAATGAAATCAGACAAGAGCTTTGGGCGTTTAATGACTACACCTCATTTATCCCCAAGGATATGATCCATTTTACCCTACTAAACCTTACTGTCACCGGTGTTCAGTATAACACTTCACGGTCTCCTTGCTCCTAGCCTCACCGTTGCTCGATCTCCATGATCCTGGGTACTTGCAGGGATGAAGATCGCGGACAAGACAAGAGACATCTTCACGGAACAATTTTATTTCACACATACGGGAAGTTATGTCAAAGTCTTCCATTGATCCCCTCAACAAATACCTTCGGTTGTAAGGCTCATGCCTCAACCCATACCTTACCGAACTACTCACACATGGAGATCAGATCACGAGAAGAAAACTTGAAGAACACATCTTTAGATTGATTGATTGCAATATGTCTTACAATGGATGCCTTGTGCGATGCACAATTACAAGTATGAACTAGATGCAAGAGCACTATGGTGGTGGAGATGGCTATGGAGATGGAAATAGTGCCGGCTAGGGTTTGTGGATGAGGATGATGATGAAGAGGTTCTAGCTTCCATGCTCATTGTTCTGTTGACATTTCGATGAGGTCCCTTTAATAAAAGTTGTACAGGTGGACGATCTGCCTCGAAATCCACACCAAATGGGCGCTCATACGGGCGCGTGCGCCCGTATGGAACGCCGTCTTTTGTTCTGTCTTCGCCCAGACGCTTCCTGTAGATTCTTTCTTCCTCCATTTTCCTTCCATTCCATTTCCACACGTGATTTCTTCCCTTTTTAGCCCATTTCCTGTGGAAACACATCAAAGAGAGGATTTGTAGAATCCCTTGCATTTATTGGCCATTAGTGATAATATCGAAGCGAATATCTCTTTTAAATGAAATATCTCGGTTTAAACAAAGGTGAAATGAGTGTAAAAATATCACTCATCACTCAGGGTACCATCAGTGTGGAATTCGAGGACTTTCATCTCTTCTTCAACTTTGATGTGCTCGCTGCCACTCTTGTTAAATGTTTGATGTTGTAAGTACTTCACAAACTCTGATCAACTTCTCCATACAAGGCTGTAAACGAAAGAAGCTAACTGTATTGTATTCCTCATAGGGGATTGATCGCGCGGAGATCAATAAGCGAGAAAGCGTATGTCATAGATCCTGATGGAGCAAACGACACATTATTACATAACAATCATCAAAGGGGGAACTCCATGGACCCGGTCACCGATATCTTGCATATGATACAGTATGCAGAATTCTTTGTCTGGCCATATCATGAAGGGTAAGTTAAATATAAAACCACGCATACATTGATCATCTTTCAGTTTTCGACATAGTTCATAAGTTCATGGTTTTCTTAATCTGTAGCAATCACTGGATCTTTGTAGTCATTGTTCCAAAGCGCAACACAGTTTACTACCTGGATTCTCTCAGAGAGTCAAAAAAGCCTCACGATCTGACGCATCTTTAGGAATTCATGGATAGGTATTGAATTCTTTGATGTTGAAATTTGTATTCATATCTGGTTCAAGAATTGAGTATGTGAAAATTCATCTTCATTTGCAGTGTATTGTCAAGGTACATAACTACAGGAGGGTGCAAGTTCGACCGTCAACTACCTCTGCAGCACAAGATCGTTTCTCTGGTAAGACACCAAAATCCGTTATTTTCAGAAAATGTATCCAATGGTTCGCAAATACCTTTTCTTATGCTAGTCAAATGTTCAAGTTTTTAAATAAACCTCTTTCTATTTCTCTCCAAAGAAAAAAAAATAGCTTACACCGGTTAGGTTGTTCCTAATAGGGGAAATACATGACTAATTATGTACAAAAAATATTTAGTGTCCTCAACAACAAGAAGGGACCAACCTTTGTGGATACTATGTTTGCAGACACATGATCTCCATGTGCAGATCTTCTGATTGTTGTAACGACACTGACAAGATAATACTTGTAAGTTTGTATCTTAATTACTATCTTCTACTCCACACGTATGGCACATTCTGATCTAAAAATCCTGCAGATCATCTTTGAACCGGTGGCCCTTGAACCGCTCCCCGTAGCTGAATTGCTAGCTGTCAGGAGATTTATTGGCAACTTCTTCCTGAAACACTACATCAAGCCCACTAGATATGATGAAGATTTCAGTATACCTTTCCCTCCAATAATAAGTATGCATTCAGCTAGTGTTAGCAACTAAACATATACGCATGGATGCATTGTTTTCCATGTGATGAGGTCTTCATATTTCGTACACTATGATTATGTAGTGCATATGTCGATAAATCAGTGGAATTTAGCTAGCATTTGTTCAATTGCATATTGTGGCGAATTTTGATGAATGTTCTTCCCGTGGACACTATTTGTTCAATTGCATATTGTGGCAAAATTGCTTTTTGTAGGGTGATTCAAATGCGATATTTTGCTTTAACCTGGCCACTAAAGCGTACACGGTTCGAGTAACTGAGCGTGTGGGATCCAGAACGGAAAGCACACGTTACTCATAGCGCAACCGCCTGTGATCTACAGGAAAAGCACACGAGATATGAACTGAACTGTTGGTGATACACAATAAATCGTTGATGATTTTCAGCACTTCCACGTGTGTGTAGGGGCTCCTCAATCGTTTGTGATAGCACATTATCGCACACGTGAGCTTAGAGGAAACCGTGCCCGATGCAAAATGCAACCCCACTCGTAAATTATCCAGGAAACGTGTGTGATGATATCATGCATGGCAGACGCTTGCCATAGAATACTCATGTGCGATGGGCCACATATCGCGCGCAGTTTCTGTGATGGCCCATGTGGCTTAGGTAATATTTCGCAAACGGTCAAATGTCACACACCGTTTGGTTTCCCTACGCAATTAGAAATGTTTGACTCGTGAGAGACGTGTGCGATTGATCCCCAATCCCACACATGTGCCAGAATATAGTGTGTGCGATATGTTCCTTCATCGCATAGGATTACATCTGGCAGAGCATCTGCATCATCGGCCACCATCGCCGATGATTTTCTGGGTCGTGTGGGATGAACCCTCCTATTGCACACACATGCAAGTCTATGTTCTTCCGCGATCCCATTTGGAGCCCTTTTTCGGTACTCCATTGGTGGGGGAAATCATTGGGGAGGCTATCTTCATCAACATTGCTACCTCCATGATGATGTGTGAGTAATTCCTTCAGGACCTACGGGTCCATAGCAGTAGCTAGATGGCTTTCTCTCTCTCTTTTGATCTTCAATACAATAATCTTCTCTAAGATCAATCCGATGTAATCTTTTGCGGTGTGTTTGTTGGGATCCGATGAATTTTGGGTTTATGACCAGACTATTAATTGAACTATTTTGAATCTCTTGAATCCTATCTTATGCGTAATTTTATAGCTATGTATGCTTTCCGATCTATAAGTCTTCTTTGGCCAATTGGATGAGTAGATCTTCAGAGGGAGTGGTGCATAGTAGTGGGTTCAACCTTGCGGTGATCTTGCTCGGTGACAGAAAGGGCAAAGGCACGTATTGTGTTGTTGCCACTAAGGATAAAATGACAGGGTTTGGTCATATTAACTGATCTTATTCAGTCTACATTATGCCATCATGCTTACTGTGTTACTCTGTTTGTATGAACTTAAAACTTTGAGATGCATGCTGGATAGCGGTCTTGGGGTGGAGTAATAGTAGTAGACGTTAGTAAGTTTAATGGTCTACTTGTCATGGATGTAATGCCTATGTAATGATTATGCCATGAATGATCAGCATAACTATGCGAAATTCTATCAATTGACCAACAGTAATTTGTTTACCCGCCGTTGCTATCCTTTCGAGAGAGATGCCACTAGTGAATCTATGGTCCCCGGGTCTATTTTACATCAATACAAAAGTCTCCAAAATTGCTCTTTTTCTTTTTGTTCTTTACTTTCTACAGCTTTGCATATCACTATCTGCTTTTAATCTTGTAACTGGCAAGAACAAGGGGAGTGACAACCCCCTTGCCTTCGTTGGGTGCAAGCAATTGTTTTGTTTGTGTGCAGGTGCTGCTAAAATTGTTCGTGTGCTGCCTCCTACTGGTTCGATAAACCTTGGTTCTTAACTGAGGTAAATACTTCCTGCTGCTGTGCTACATCACCCTTCCTCTTAGGGGAATCCAATAACTCTATCGTGAGTAGCAACAACATGTAATAAAATGGTGATTGAGTGGGTCTTCCCGCGGTAGGCCTCTGATTCATTCTTTAAATTCCTTGTTTTCTTCCAGCATTGGCACCCACTTTCTAGGTAGCGGGACCGTGATCGGCTTGGTCTCATGTTGGATGCACTTCTGGCTACCGCGCGTTGTCTCTCCTCTTCGTAGTATCGTCATGCTGCTTGCCACTCAGTGGCTTTTTTTCCTATTTTGTTTATGATTTCTTTAGGCATGATTATGCTGCTGCCCCAGCTATCTTAGTTGCTTTGCCACTTTGTATTTGGTTGTATGGATGCTTGCTTTATTTATAAAGCGGGACAAAAGCCTATTTCGAAGAAGAGTTTACACTTGATAGCACATATAAACAAGAGTTCCCCATTCGAACGCTCGGGCACTCACCTAGTTTTGGTTCATGTGATACGCACTTTTTATTTGTTTGTCATTCTTATTTTGTAGGTTTTGTGGCCTCTTCGTCTGATTTGGATCCTACGCGGCAGGGGAAACAGAGAGGGAGAGAGCGAGTAACCCGGGGACTAGACTGAGCGGGAGGGAAGGGGAGACAAGAAGAGTAGGATGAGGTTCAAATGCTCACTTCCTTTCTTCCTCGTGATTAGCCCACTTTTCTCTCTCATCCACCCCTCATTTGATTTAACACCTAGAATTTCTCATCTTTATTTGTAGAGCTACTTTTGTCTATATGCTTACAAGATGTTCGATGAAAATCTAATCAAGGTGCAGTGAAAGATTGATTCCTTTCTATGCTCTTTTGTGTACTCTAATTGTATTTTCTTCTTCTGAAATTTAGTTGCAATCAGTGACAAGCTACATGTAGATGTATTAACCCCTCAATTGTATGATTTGCATGTACCAAATGTTGCCTTTTTAGGTTGTGGAAGCTTTGAGTAAATTCTAGGGGAAATATAATTATGCTGGTTCGAGTCGACCCTTTATGACAACTCTCGGTGTACTAAGACATGGGTGCCCTCGTACCCAGACTTGTGCAAAGGCAGAGTTGTAGGCTCCCTTCCGGCAAGGGCTTGACAGAGGATAACTACGACTCAAAGACTCGGCATCAGGACCGTGAAGAAGACCTCAAGGCAGGTCATCGAGAAGTACTATTCTAGTACTGAAGATCGACGCTGCCCTTGCCGGCAAGCTCCGCCCCAGCAAGGTGAAGACTAAGATTATGGTTGCCGGCAAGCCCCCTTGCCGGCAAGCAAGGCCTAGCAAGCACCGTGCCAGCAGGCTTGTTCTGTCCCGTTACCGCTCCACCTCACCATCGACCAGATAGGCTCGTATGCTAGGTGTCGAGCAGGCAGACAGTCAACATAGCCAGCCAAGGCACTGATACATCTCCATCGTATCTATATTTTTTGATTGTTTCATGCCAATATTCTACCACTTTCACATATTTTTGACAACATTTTATATTATTTTTGGGACTAACATATTGATCCAGTGCCCAGTGCCAGTTCCTGTTTGTTGCATGTTTTTTGTTTCGCAGAATATCCATATCAACCGAAGTCCAAATGCAATAAAATTTTACGGAGAATTATTTTGGAATATATGTGATTTTTGGGAGGTGGAATCAATGCAAGGCGGTGCTCGTGGGCCCCATGAGGCACCAGGGCGCGCCAGGGGGGCCCGGCGCGCCGTGGTGCCTCGTGAGGCCGTCGTAGGTCGGTTGGTACTCTTTTTTGGGCGCAAGGAAGCTAATATCCGGAAAACAATCATGTTAAAATTTTAGCCCGATCGGAGTTACGGATCTCCGGGAATTTAAGAAACGGTGAAAGGCCAGAAAACATGAACGCGAAACAGAAGAGAATAGAGAGAGAGAGAGATCCAATCTAGGAGGGGCTCCTGCCCCTCTGCCGCCATGGCAGCCATGGACCAGAGGGGAAACTCTCCTCCCATCTAGGGGGAGGCCAAGCAAGAAGAAGAAGGAGGGGGCTCTCTCCCCCTCTCTCCCGGTGGCGCCGAAACGCCGCCGGGGCAATCATCGTGACTGCGATCTACACCAACAACTTCGCCGCCGTCACCACCAACTCTCTCCCCCTCTATGCAGTCGTGTAACACCTCTTCTCCCCGCTGTAATCTCTACTTAAACATGGTGCTTAATGCTACATATTATTATCCAATGATTTGTGGCCATCCTATGATGTTTGAGTAGATTCTTTTTGTCCTATGGGTTGATTGATGATCGTGATTGGTTTGAGTTGTATGTTTTATTTTGGTGCTGTCCTATGGTGCCCTCCGTGTTGTGCAAGCATGAGGGATTACCGCTGTAGGGTTTGCAATACGTTCATAATTCTCTTATGGTGGGCGGCTAGAGTGACAGAAGCTTACACCCAAGTAAGGGGGTTGTTGCGTATGGGAGTAAAGAGGACTTGATACTTAATGCTATGGTTGGGTTTTACCTTATTGATCTTTGGTAGTTGCGGATGCTTGCTAGAGTTCCAATCATAAGTGCATATGATCCAAGTACGGAAAGTATGTTAGCTCATGCCTCTCCCTCATATAAAATTGCAACAATGATTACCGGTCTAGTTATCGATTGCCTAGGGAGAAATCATTCTCTTGTGTTACAAAAGCTTTCTACTAAACAACTAACTTTTATTATCTTGCAAATTACTCGTAGTTTTATTCTCGCAAAGTACTTCTAGTTTTATTCTTGCAAACTTATCCTATCACCTACAAAATAGTTTCATACTTGTTCTAGGTAAAGCGAACGTTAAGTGCGTGTAGAGTTGTATCGGTGGTCGATAGAACTTGAAGGGAATATTAATTCTACCTTTAGCTCCTTGTTGGGTTTGACACTCTTATTTATCAAAAAAGCTACAATTGATTCCCTATACTTGTGGGTTATCAAGACCTTTTTCTGGCGCCGTTGCCGAGGAGCAATAGCATGGGGTTGATATTCTCGTGTGTGCTTGTTTGCTTTATCACTAAGTAGATTTTATTTTCTGTTCTAAGTTGTTCTTTTTCTTTAGTTATGGATATGGGACACGAAACACCAAAAAAATTAGTTGTACTTGCTACTCATGGAGATGGGAAACCTCCTAAAACCCTCGATGCTCGTTATGTGGAAAACATTAAATACTACTTTGATAATCCTGATAAAACTCCATTCAACTTGATAATGGGAGTTACTTTGGATCAACGGGAATACTTTAGGGATTATCGCTTGTCTCAAAAAGGGAAACTCTTATGGGATCAAATTCATTATTTGCATTGGTATGCTCGGAATTTATGCTTAAGATATGATTATACTTGCTGCTCTAGGATGAAGGCTCCACACCTTCCCTTTTCATGTGAATTTAATGATAATGAAACCTTGGCTTCCTATGCTAATGGTATATATGATTACTATGATGTGGAACAAATAGAAGAATTTGTTGCTTTTAAGGGTGCTTATGAAATTTAATCTTTGTTTGAAAAGTGTGAAAATTATGATGATGCTGTTTACCGATCTGAAAAATTTGCTATACTTAAATATTGCTATGAGAATTATGAATACAATGCCTATATTGATCAATTTATTGAGAAAGTCTCCGCTGTCCAAGAAGAGACTAATATTTTGCAGGCTCCTATGGAAGAAGAAAATGATGACACTGTGAGCTCATTAGATGAAAAAATTGAGGAGGAGAGCGAAGAACAAAGGGAGGAAGAGCGGATTGATCACCCGTGCCCACCTTCTGATGAGAGTAACTCTTTATCTCATACATTGTTTAATTTCCATTTGTGCTTACCGAAGGATGAATGCTATGATGATTGCTATGATCCCTTTGATTCGTTTGAAATATCCCTTTTTGATGAAATTGATGCTTGCTATGCTTGTGGCCATGATGCCAATATGAATGATGCTTATGGAGATGAACTTGCTATAGTTCCATATGTTAAACATGAAATTGTTTCTATTGCACCCACACATGATAGTCCTATTATCTTTTTGAATTCTCCCAACTACACTATATCGGAGAAATTTGTGCTTATTAAGGATTATATTGATGGGTTGCGTTTTACTACTACACATGATAATTTTGATATAATATGCATGTGCTTGATGCTCCTAATTGCAATTATTCTAAGAGAGGAACTACATCTCCACCTCTCTATGTTTCCAATACGATAAAATTGCAAGAAACTACTTATGCTATGCATTGGCCTTTATTTGATGTGCATGAATTGTTCTTTTATGACAAGCCAATGCATAGGAAGAGAGTTAGACTTTGTCATTGCATGATATATGTTGCTTTGTGCTCACTACTAAATTACAAATCATCGTTAATTAAAATTGTCTTTGATATACCTTGGGATCCGGGTGGATCGGTTACATGAGCACTTTATGCCTAGCTTAATGGCTTTAAAGAAAGCGCTGCCAGGGAGACAACCCGGTAGTTTTAGAGAGTAATTTATTTCTGTTGTGTGCTTTTATAAATTTTAAAAACAAAAAAAATATAGAGGGGAACCTAAAACTTTTTCAAAAAGGAAAGTGAAAGTAAGAAAGACGAGCACCGTTGAAGTGGGGGAGCTCCTTGAACTTTGTTCATGCCCATGGAAACTTTGCAAATCTTGAATTACAGAAACTTTTCAAAAAAAAATAATTATCCCCTTGTACAAATCCATTGTATTATAAAAATAATGTGCCAATATTTACCGTTAGGATGTTTAAATTGCTTGTTTGGTGTGTGCGGTGCAAAAACAGAAACTTTTGCTGTAGTGCATGAATTTACGTTTTTTACTGGAACGTGCAAAAATTCTGAAATTTTTACACAGTACTTCTATGCAAAGTTTTTATTTTTTCCTAATTTGTCAGAATTTTTGGAGTTACAGAAGTATAGTCAATGTTCAGATTACTACAGACTGTTCTGTTTTTGACAGATTCTGTTTTTGATGCATTGTTTTGCTTGTTTTGATGAAACTATGGATTGTATCGGAAGGTATAAGCCATGGAGAAGTTAGAATACAGTAGTTATAATGCAAAAATAAAATATGAATGGGTTTGCAACAGTACTTAAAGTAGTTATTTGCTTTATTATACTAACGGATCTCACGAAGGTTTTGTTAAGTTTTGTGTGGATGAAGTGTTCAAAGATCGAGGAGGTATTGATATGAGAAGAATGAGGAGAGGCAAGAGCTCAAGCTTGGGGATGCCCAAGGCACCCCAAGTAAATATTCAAGGAGACTCAAGTGTCTAAGCTTGGGGATGCCCCGGAAGGCATCCCATCTTTATTCGACAATTATCGGTATGTTTCGGTTTTTGTTTTGTTCACATGATATGTGTAAATTCTTGGAGCGTCTTTTGTGTTTATTTTTCCATTTTATTTTATGCACCATGATGGTATGAGATAGTCCCTGGTTTATTTATAGAATGCTTCATGTACTTCACTTATATCTTTTGAGTATGGCTTTATAGAATGCTTCATGTGCTTCACTTATATCATTTGAAGTTTGGATGCCTGTTTCTCTTCGTCTAGAAAACCATTATTTGTAGAATGCTCTTTTGCTTCACTTATATTTATTAGAGCATGGTCTTTTAGAGAAAGAATTAAACTCTCTCGCTTCACTTATATCTATTTAGAGAGTCAACAGGAATTGGTCATTCACATGGTTAGTTAGAAAATCCTACATAAATCTTGTAGATCACTGAATATGATATGTTTGATTCCTTGCAATAGTTTTGCGATATGGAGATGATAATATGTGAGTTATGCTAGTGAGTAATTGTGATTTAGTAAGAATATTGGTGTTAAGATTTGTGAGTCCCTATGCATGCATGTAAAGTCAATAGTTAGGCAACGAAGTTATATCCTACTTATGGTGCATTATTCAGTGTTAGTTATTCTCAATGCATGCTTATGACCGTTTTCGTTTTCTGGTCGGTTGCTTCTCAATCTATTTGCTAGCCTTCATTTGTACTAAGCGGGAATACTACTTGTGCATCTAAACTCCTTAAACCCAAGTTGTGCCAAATGAGTCCACCATACCTACCTATATGCGGTATTTCCATGCCGTTCCAAGTAAATTTGCATGTGCCAACTCTAATTTTCAAAGTAATTTTCCATTTTGTGTGCCCGTACCGCTCATGAAGCGGCAGGAGGTGGCCAATATTTTCCATGCTAGGTGTGTTATTTTCACGATGAGTGTTTATTCACTTGTCATTGCACGAGAGAGTGGCTGGTAATAGGGATGCCCAGTCCCACAATGAAATCAAAAATTAATAACAGCAAAATTCCTTGGAAAGTGTTGGTATGGAGGGCACCTGTGGATATGGCTAGCCATGGATTGCGAAAGAATGGTGGAAATGAAATAAACTTTACTTTCTGTTTGGGAACCGCCTATGATGTGTCTAGCATGGAAAATATTGGGAATTATCGGTCGTTTTCGTTGATAGGAAAAGAATGCTTCTCAAAATAATTTTATCTCTTTAATTTCAGCTTTGAGCTCTGGCACCTCTGCAAATCTGTGCTTCCCTCTGCGAAGGGCCTATCTATTTTACTTTTATGCATTTTTATTTTTATTGAGTCTCCATCTTCTCTTATAAAGCACCAACTGGAGAGCACTATTGTCATACTTGTGCATTGGGTGTAGTTAATGTTGAGTGTGTTTCATGAATGGATCAATGACAGAGCATAATGGGCTAGGGATAACTTTCTTTAGCTTTGATATTCTGAAAGACATGGTTGTTTGTTAGTATGCTTGAGTATTGATGTCTTCATATCAAATTATAGATTATTGCTTTGAATCACTCATGTCTTAATATTCATGCCATTATTAAACTATATGATCAAGATTATGCTAGGTGGCATTCCACATCAAAAATTATCTTTTTTATCATTTACCTACTCGAGGACGAGCAAGAATTAAGCTTGGGGATGCTGATACGTCTCCGTCGTATCTATAATTTTTTATTGTTTCATGCCAATATTCTAGGGATAATTAATTTTATGCCCCTAGTTGGGTCCCACTCGTCTGTTTTACCCCTAACTTCACAAACTCACCTGTTCTGTACAAGCCACTTTGCAATTCTTATGCTTTTGCCTTTTGCCCCTTTGACCGTCACTTTGAAAAAATCATAACAAATTCATACTAACTCAGAAAAATGCAAATAAGATATCAAAATGTTCACAAAAACATCACCTATATGTGCATGTCATTTTCATTCTTGACAAAAGTGTTGGAAAGTCCTCATCTCAGTTTTAGCTCATATGACCTTAGCATGAACAGTACAATCTAAAAAAATTCAAAAACTTCTAATTTTTTTTGGTGGCAAACATTGACCAATGTTTTGAGTGCTTGCCAAGTTTCATAACAGAATGACATTCGTGGAAGTCGTGGCAAAAAAACAAAATTTTGAAGCATTGATTTTATAGACTAGGAAAAACGGCGTATAGCCTGTTGACCTGTTGGGAGTAGTCTGTATGCTCCAAAGCACTGAAGGTAACTCTTCCTCCTAGCAACCCGGCGTGCGCTGCAGAGGCACCATGAGCCGGGGTTCGATACCATGCAGCAACTCCTGATTTGCCCGTTCGGCCTGTCCGTTGGACTGAGGATGCGCAACCAATGCCAGATCGAGCCGGATGTGCTCCCGTTTACAGAACTATTCCATCGCTCCCTTGGAAAGATTGGTAACATTGTCTGTAATGATACTGTGCGGGTAGCCAAACCGGAATATCAGCTTTTTTAGAAATTTGACCGATGTAGCCGCGTCGCAGTTGCTGACCGGCTCTGCTTCCACCCACTTGGTAAATTTGTCAATAGCCACGAGTAGGTGTGTGTGCTTATTCTTGGAGTGTTTGAAGGGTCCCACCATGTCAAGCCCCCAGACCGCGAACGGCCAAGTAATTGGGATCATCCTCAACTCTTGAGTCGGCACATGGACCTGGCGAGCATATTTCTGGCAACCATCACACTTACTGACAATGTCCTCTGCATCAGCATGAGCCGTGAGCCAGTAAAAACCGTGTCGGAAAGCCTTCGCGACCAGCGATCTTGAGCCGGCATGGTGTCCACAATCACCGGAGTGAATCTCATTGAGAATTGCACGGCCTTCTTCCGGTGAAACACAACGCTAAAAAACACCAGTGACGCTTCGTCGGTGCAACTCGCCATTGACAATAGTCATAGACTTGGATCGCCTAATAATCTGCCGAGCAAGCAGTTCCTCTGCTGGCAGTTCTCCCCGACTTAAATAAGCCAAATAGGGGACTGTCCAATCAGGGATTGCGTGGACAGCAGCCACTAGAGCCGCCTCCGGGTCAGGAACAGCTAAGTCCTCCTCTGTTGGCAACTTGACAGAGGGGTTGTGCAAAACATCCAGGAACACATTGGGTGGCACCGGCTTGCGCTGCGAGCCTAAGCGGGAGAGAGCGTCTGCCGCCTCGTTCTGCCGGCGGTCAATGTGATCAACTAGATAACCTTTGAACTGCCCAGCAATATTCATGACCGCGTGCAGATAAGCCGCCATAAAGGGATCCTTGGAGTCCCAAGTACCAGAAACCTGTTGGGTGACCAAGTCTGAGTCACCCAAACACCTGACCCGGCTCAGATTCATCTCCTTGGCTATCCGAAGCCCATGAAGCAAGGCATCGTATTCCACTGCATTGTTAGTACAGGGAAACATAAGTCTCAAAACATAACAGAATTTGTCTCCTCGTGGGGAAGTAATCACAACTCCAGCCCCCGAGCCTTCAAGCTACCTTGAGCCGTCAAAGTGTATGGACCAGTATGTTGTGTCGGGCTTTTCTTCGGGAGCCTCCAACTCTGTCCAATCATTAATAAAGTCCACCAACACCTGAGATTTGATTGCTGTGCGGGGCACGTATTTGAGATGATGCGGACCAAGCTCGATAGCCCACTTAGCAACCCGGCCTGTCGCCTCCCGGTTCTGTATTGTATCCCCAAGAGGTGCTGAGCTGACCACAGTGATCGGATGCTCGTGGAAGTAATGCTTCAGCTTGCGGCTGGCCATAAATACCCCGTAGACCAGCTTCTGCCAATGTGGATACCGCTGCTTGGACTCGGTTAATACCTCACTGACATAATACACAGGGTGCTGGACTGGATACTCCTTACCATCTTCCTTGCGCTGTACCACGACTGCTACACTTACAGCCTTGTTATTAGCAGCAATATATAGCAACATCGGCTCCTTCTCACGAGGGGCGGCAAGGACTGGCGGCTCAGATAACTGTTTCTTGAGGGCTTCGAAAGCCTGATCTGCAGCATCACTCCAGACGAAGTCATCTGATTTCTTGAGCAACTGATATAAAGGAATTGCCTTCTCTCCAAGCTGGCTAATGAACCGGCTTAGCGCCGCAACCCGCCCAGCCAGCCTTTGCACATCGTTCAGTCTGGCCGGCTTAGCCAGAGTTGTGATTGCCTTAATCTTTTCCGGGTTAGCCTCAATGCCACGCTCGGAAACAAGAAATCCCAGAAGTTTTCCTGCAGGGACACCAAAAACACATTTCTCCGGGTTAAGCTTCATCTGGTAGATACGGAGGTTGTCAAATGTTTCCTTGAGATCCTCCAACAAAGTTTCTTTCTTCTGGGACTTGACCACAATATCATCAACATAAGCATGAACGTTCCACCCGATCTTTTTGTGAAAGCAGCTCTGGACACACCGCTGGTAAGTCGCCTGTGCACACTTCAGACCAAACGGCATGGTTGTATAGCAGAAGGCCCCAAAGGGTGTGATGAAAGTCGTCTTTTCCTGGTCTTCCAACTTCATTTTGATCTGATGATAGCCAGAGTAAGCATCCAGGAAACATAAACTCTCACAACCAGCTGTAGCATCAATGATCTGGTTAATACGGGGCAAGGCAAAGGGGTCACTAGGACAAGCCTTGTTCAGGTCTGTGTAATCAACACACATCCGCCAAGTCCCGTTTTTCTTCAGAACAAGCACTGGGTTAGCTAGCCATTCAGGATGGAAGACTTCGACGATGAACCCAGCAACTAGGAGCCGGGCCACTTCTTCACCAATAGCTTTCTGCCTTTCCTCATTAAAGCGACAGAGATACTGGCGAACTGGCTTGAACTTGGGATCCACATTAAGGGAGTGCTCAGCGAGTTCTCTCGGTACACCTGGCATGTCAGAAGGTTTCCATGCAAAGATGTCCCGGTTCTCACAGATGAACTCGATGAGTGCGCTTTCCTATTTAGGATCCATATTTGCCCCGATGGTAAACTGCTCAGAAGAATTGCCTGGGGTGAAATCAACTTGCTTTGTGACTCTGGCTGACTTAAACTTGAGCAGGGGGTCTGACTCCGTAGTGGGCTTCTTCAGGGATGTCATGTCAGCCGGGTCGACGTTGTCCTTATAATACCGCAACTCCTCCGCAGCGCAAGCCGACTCAGCATAAGCGGCATCCCCTTCCTCGCACTCCAGTGCAATCTTGTTGTTTCCTTCCACTGTGATGGTTCCCCTCGGTCCTGGCATCTTCATCTTCAGGTAGACGTAACATGGCCGCGCCATGAACCGTGCATAAGCCGACCGGCCAAATAAGGCGTGGTATGGGCTGTTAAGGTTAACCACCTCAAAGGACAGGAGCTCAGAACGCCAGTTATCCTCTGAGCCAAAGGCCACCTCAAGGGAAATTCTCCCCATGGGATAGGCCGACTTGCCAGGAACAATGCCGTGAAAGACTGTAGAAGATGGAGTTAACTGCTTATCGGACAGATTCATCCGTCTGAACTTGTCATAGTATAGAATGTTGATGTTGCTGCCTCCGTCCATGAGCACTTTAGTCAGGGTGTAACCGCCGACTTGCGGCGCCACCACCAGAGCCAAGTGGCCAGGGCGATCGACAAGGACAGGATGATCCTCCCTGCTCCAGGTAACAGGCTGCTCAGACCAGTTGAGGTAGTAAGGAGCCGCCGGCTCAACCACGTGGGCGGCTCGTCGTTGTACCTTCCGATCCCGTTTACAGGTGCTAGTGGTGAAAACGTGATACTGCCCGCTGTTTAGCTGTTTTTGGTTACTCTGGAATCCCGCCGCACAAGCCTGATGCTGATTTCCCTGGTTGTTTCGCTGATTGCCACCTCCAGTATTTCCGGCCCCCTGGAACCCGCCGCCTTGACCACTATTCCCTTGGAAGTTGGGTCCTGCGAAGGGCCCTTGTAAGCTGGCACCCGAGAAGCCGGGTCCCTGGTTGGCGGGTTGTCCGCCGTTGCCGCCTCCATTATGATGATTCTGGAAGACGCGTTTGGCAAACTCTTGCATGAGATAGCAATTTTCCCAGGAGTGACTGGACGGCTTGCCATTGTAACTGTGCTTCGGACAAGGAGCCTTGAGGGCCTCCTCGTTAGTGAGAGGGTGATTTCCAGACTACCTCCTCGAACCGTCATTATGCCGCTGACCTTTATTCTCTATGTTTGTATTTGCCACCAGATCGGAACTACCGTCATGACCCTTGCGTTTACCACCATTGTTGCTCTGACCATTACTGTTGTTCTGCTGCTGACCCTTGCCACCAGCCTTCTTCCCCTTGTCAGATTTCTCCTCGTCTGATAACGGATCCTTAGTGTTATCTGACTCCGCATACCGGCTTAAGACATCCATGAGATCTCCCATGTCCTGGACCTTTCGCTTGAGCAGCCCAAGCTTCTGGACCAGGGGCTGAAACTTGCACGTTCGCTCCAGAACGAGCACTGCCTGAGCCGCCGAGATACTGTCTGAACTGTGTATGCCTTCCGCAACCCGGCGAGCCCAGTGATGCGCCGACTCATCCTCGCGCTGGACACAACGCTCAAGATCAACAATTGTGGTTGGCCTTTTACAGGTTCCCTGGAAATTCTTGATGAAGCGCTCCTTCAGTTCCTGCCATGTGTTGACAGAATTCGCCGGTAGGTTTTTCATCCAGGTGCGTGTAGGGCCTTCCAACATCAGAGGGAGGTAACACGCGCATACTGACTCACTCGCGCCCAATAAGTCCATTGCCAGCTCATAACTCTCGATTTACTCGGTTGGCTCCAGATTTGCTGTATAATTAGGGACCTTGCGAGGCCCTTTCAAATCGGGGGGGGGGGGGATGCGTGCCTGCCGCGGCGCTGGTACGAAACAGGGAGTTCCAATCATGCGGCTAGAAGAGCTTCCGAGTTGGCCATCTGTCCGGGTCGCGACGGGCGACTTAACATTTGGCGGCGGGTTGACATCGAGCGGCGGGTTAGCTCGCGCTGGCGGGTTGTGCCCTGTGCGCGCGTTTGCTTCTTCCCAAGCTCGCAGAATCCGGGCAGCGTCCGCAACGTCTTGCGGGATCCCAGGCTAGCGCTACTCCGCCAGCAGCTGGGCGGCTCTCCTACGGTATGCGCTGCTAGAGACCGCTGGCAACTCAGGGCGCTGACTCCTGGTGCGGCTCTGATGAGGGGTCGAGTGAAGCCGATGCTGGCTATGCGAATACTTGGCTTGCTGCACCATGGCTGTTTTGAGCATCGCAATGGCGTTTCTGGCCTCGGTCTGAATCGGGCCGTCCCCCTCGATCGGAATAGCTGCCAAGTTGTGGGTCGCTGCCAGCACGTTGTCGACCGGGTTGGAGTAGTGTCCAATTCGGGTCTCGAACCGGCGAGATGGCGACTACTGCTGCTGCTCCGGCGTGCGATGCTGTGCCGGCTCCCGCTGCTGGACCGGCTGTCGCAAAGGCGGCTCTCCCGTGGGGACGACTCCAGCCCCCGGGTTCGTCGAAGCCGGCGGTGTAGTAAAAAGCTGAGTCGGCTCAAGACTAGCCGGAAGCCGGCTCTGATGATGCCTCCTGTGAACAAGCTCCGACTCTGCCTACCGGCAGTTCATGTAATGTGCCTCCTCTTCTAGGCGCTGCCTCTCATCGGCAATTCGGGCCTGTTCCTGTATCATGCGAGCGTTCTTTGCGTTGATGTCCTCTTGGATCTTGGCCATCTGCTCGCGACACTTTGTGATCTCCACGTTACGTGCCGCCGCGTTCTCGGTGGTGATCGGCTCGGCCAATAGGGCTGCCAGCGTAGTCATCAAGTTTGCGAGCGCCTGAGCCCCGGTTTGCTGAGAGCCGGTGGCCGATGCGCCGGCTCCTCCTGAGCCGGCAAGGAGGTTATTCTGCCCCGCTGTTGGATTGCCGGGTCTCGCACAGGATCTTGCCTTCCCGCCATGAACACCACCGCGAAGCGAGGTGGACTAGGGTTCTCCGGAAAGACGTCGTCTGTGTGCCCGAGGCCTCCATCATGCAGTGGAAGAATTGACTCGGTTTCCCCTGTCGAGGACTCGCCATCAGATTGAATGAGCGTGTCATCCTGAGACAGGGAATTCTCCGATAAGGCCACCCCTTGGGTGAAATCGACGAAGGCGAGGCTCGGGCCGGCTTGACGCGGGCCGGGTCTCTGTCGGGCCCATGGAACCCAGGGTATCCAGGCCCGTCTGCCTTTGGCCCAGGGCGCAACGCCTGGAGTGGGCCCGGTGGGCCATCGCCACCAAGTGTTTCACCAAGACTCCTCATGGGGCCCTGGCCTCCTGAGACCCCCTCCTCAGGGAGTAGCAGGCAACGCTCAGCACCACCATCAATGGCCTCGTGAAGTCCCCTCACAAGGTGGCTTCCCGAGTGGCCTCACGAGGCGGCTTCCCGAGGTGGCCTTCCGAGGCCCCCTCCTGCAGGCGTTCGAGACGGAGGCCGTTCGGCGTGTCGCGCGGTCTGGAGCCCATCATGTGGGTGACGCGCACGGCGACGAGCAGCAGCAGAGGCCGCGCCAGCAGGCGCGGATGCAGATGGTTTCCTCTTTTGTGTTAGGGAAGCAGGGCCAGCTATCTACTCTCCAAAGCAACCCCAAAGGTTGCCCGATCGGCGAAGGAAGACCAAGACGGCAGGCACGCAGGGCGGAGGTCATCACCGAGCCCACCAGCGCGTCATGGATCATGCTTTGGCAGGCGAAGACCACCTTTAGTCAGGATAGCCTGAGCGCCTGTCCCCTTTCAAAATGGCCAAGTGTGGCAACCCTTCCCGCCTAAGTTTTGAGGGGGAAGAGGACCGAGGCCGATATAAAAGGGCAGAGCAGCCATTGGAGAAGAGAGAGAGCTCTGGATTCCATCATCTTCAACCTTGTACGCGGGAACTCTCTCACCCACAATAATCCCAACTACAAGCAGGAGTAGGGTCTCACACCGCAAAGTGACCCGAACCTGGGTAAACCGCTGTGTCCTCGCCCGTCCTACGCTAGCGCGCCCTCGCCGTAGTCTCGCCGTAGTGTTGCCGTGGTAGCAGAGGAAGTAGTAGAACGAGCTCACCCCAGTGTTCGAACCTTTGGGTCCCCGGAGCCCCACTTCCGACAAATGGCGCGCCAGGTAGGGGTGCGCAATTGTTCTTCTACTACGCCCTCAGCTCCACCAGCCTCAAGGCCGACGGCCGTCGCGAGCGCGCTGAGCGCAGGGCTGGCCGCGTGGCCCGGACAGAGCTGGTGGCCCGCGGCAATCACCGCCGCCCCGACGCCGAGGCTGCCGCCGCCACCGACCCCGCTGCCCGCGAGCAGCAGGCCACCTCCCTGCACCCCTCCGTGCGGGCGGACGGCCACACCGCCACGACCTCCTCCCTTGCCAACCGTGGGCCGCCGAACCCGTAGGCCGCGCTGCTCATGGCGCGCGAGCTGCTTCGCTACCGTCCTGATGACGCCGGCTACGACGCCTGGCTTGGTCGCATCACCGAGCTCGTCAACGTCGCCGGGGACGACCCGGCGCCTTCTCACTCGCTCCGCCCTCCACTGTCTCGTGCTGGGGACCTGGCGCACGGGGCTCCCCCGCCGCGTCCTCTACGTGACGAGCGCGCCGGGCCCCAGCGCAGCGCGCGGGCTCGTGAGCCGTCCCGCGGCGCGTCTTCTCCGGACAACTGCGAGCCCAGCTGCCAGATCATCTGCCGCGTGCCCCCTGATGCGCGAGTGCTCCTCGAGCGCCAACGCCAGTGCCAGGACCAGGCCGTTCAAGACGTTGCAGCGGCCGGGCGTCAAAACCACGCCGCCCTCGCTGGCGGCGTCCCCTCGAGCGGCGTGGGCTGTCGTGCCTTCACCCGCGAGCTGCGTCGCGTGGTCTGGCCCGCGAAGTTCAAGCCCAAGCTGCCTCCGCGCTATGACGGCACCCCCAACCCCATGGAGGTTCTCCAGCTCTACGCGCTGAGTGTCGAGGCGGCGAACGGCGATGACAAGGTCATGGCGAACTGGTTCCCCATGGCCCTCAAGGACGGCCCGCGCTCCTGGCTCATGAACCTCCCCGAGGCTTCCATCTCGTCATGGGCCGAGCTCTGCAGCCAGTTCGTCGCCAACTTCAAGGGCACACAGGACCGCTCCCTCACCATCAATGACCTGCGGCGTGTTCGACAGCGCCCAGACGGACCCTCCGCAAGTACATCCAGCGCTTCAGTCAGGTGCGCAACAAGATCCCGCGCGCTTCCGACGCGGCCGTCATCTCCGCATTCTCAACCGGCGTCACGGACATCAAGATGCGCGAGAAGCTCGCCATCAACGGTGAGCTCGACTCCGTGCTCGAGCTGCTCGACCTCGCCGACAAGTGCGCCAAGGCTGAAGAAGGCCGCCTCTTCGTCCACAACGACCCCGACGCGGCGCTCGACGGCACCAAGGCCAAGAGCAAGGACGTCAAGCGCAAGGGCCCTGCCGTGCTTGCGGCGGAGCCCAAGCAGAAGCGCGACCGTGACCTCGACGAGCCCAGGAAGGACAACCGGCCACTCTGCACCTTTCACAACGTCCGCTTCCACAGCACCGAAGACTGTCATGAGCTCAAGTTGCTCCGCGACGAGCGCCAGAGCCTCCGAGACGACCGCAACGGCCGCGACGCCGGCCGCGGAGGTGGCCGCAGCGGCAACCGTTGGGATAGCCGTAACAATAATAGCAACTACTGCCAGGGCTGGCGCGATCAGCCTCGTGAGGCTGCCTGGTGCGACTAGCCTCGTGAGGCGAACCCTCAGGCTAATGCCGCTCTCCCGCCGCTGCCTCCGCCACCTCGGAGGAGCGACGTCAACCAGCCTGATGAGGGCGCTGGGGGCTACCAGGAGTCTCGCGTGGTCGCCTGCATCCTTGGCGGGTCCCAAGCCCCCGCGTCCGTCCACCACTTCAAGCAACTCTCTCCCGAGGTGTACGCCGCCCTCTCGAGGCCTGAGGTCACGCGGTCCCTCAAGTGGTCGTAGTACGCCATCACCTTCGACTCAAAGGACCACCCCAAGTCCACGGCCTCCACAAGCGCGCTCCCCATGGTGTGCACTCCCACCATCAGCAACGTCGCGGTCACCAAGACCCTCATCGACGGGGGTGCCGGCCTCAACGTGCTCTCCATCGAGACCATCAAGACGCTCCAGGTGCCCTACGACCAGTTGATGCCGACCAGGCCCTTCTCCTGAGTGACCGATGGCTCCACCATTCCGCTGGGGCAGGTCCGCCTCCCCATCACCTTCGGCACCCGCAAGAACTACCACACCGAGCTCATCGACTTCGACGTGGCGCACATCGGCCTGCCCTACAATGCCATCTTGGGCTACCCAGCTCTCACCAAGTTCATGGCGGCCACTCATCACGCCTACAACGTCCTCAAGATGCCCGGCTGCAGCGGCATCATCACCGTCGCCTGTGACGAAAAGGACGCGGCCAGCACCCTCGAGCGCACCTACAAGGCTGCCGTTGTCGCGCACCCAGCCGACGAGGACGCGCCCGCGAAGAAGAAGCAGCTGTTCTCTCAAGACCGCGCAGAGATGAAGAAGGTGTCGGTGGACGGCAGCGGTTCCGGCCCCGCCTTCACCATCGGCACGGGCCTCCCTCCTGTATAGGAAAGCCCGCTCGTCACCTTCCTTCGGGCAAACTCGGATGTTTTCGCCTGGAAAGCATCCGACTTGTCCGGTTTGCCGAGGGAGGTGATCGAGCACCACTTAGCGGTGTGCCCCAATGCACGCCCGGTCAAGTAAAAAGCGCGGCGCCAGGCGCCAAAGAAGCAAGAGTTCATCGTCAGTGAAGTTCAGAAGCTCCAAGAAGCCGGAGTCGTTCGTGAGGTGCGCCATCCCGAATGGCTCGCCAACCCAGTCGTCGTCCCCAAGAAGGGCGGCAAGGAGCGCATGCGCGTCGACTTCACCAGCCTCAACAAGTTCTGCCCTCAGGACCCGTTTCCGCTACCCCGCGTTGATCAGATCATGGATTCCACCGCCGGGTGCGACCTGCTATGTTTCCTAGATGCCTTCTCAGGCTATCATCAGATCAAGATGGCGGCCGAAGACCTGGAGAAGACGGCCTTCATCACCCCCTGCGGTGTATTTTGTTACGTCTGCATGCCCTTCGGTTTAAGGAGCGCGGGCACCACCTTCCACTGGCTAATGCGCATCACTCTGGGGCCTCAGATGGGGAGGAATGCGGAGGCCTACGTCGACGACATCGTGGTCAAATCTCGCGAGGCTGGATCCCTCATCGCTGACCTCCAGGACACATTTGCCAACCTGCCTAAGGGTAACCTCAAGCTCAACCCAGAGAAGTGCGTCTTCGGAGTCCCCTCCGGCAAGCTCCTCGGCTTCCTGGTCTCGCACCGTGGCATTGAGTCCAACCCAGAGAAGATCAAGGCCATCGAGAAAATGCGCCCTCCCCGGACCCTCAAGGAAATGCAGCGCTTGGCGGGGTGTATGGCGTCCTTAGGGCGTTTCATCTCCAAGTTTGGCGAACAAGCCCTGCCCTTCTTCAAGCTCCTGAAGAGGTCTTGCTCCTTCAAGTGGACTCCTGAGGCAGACGCCGCCTTTGAAGCCCTCAAGAGGTACCTCACGAGCCCGCCCATCATGGTTGCGCCGCGCTCTCGCGAGGCCTTGCTCCTATACTTGGCGGCCACCCCCCAGACGGCCAGCGCGGCGTTGGTAGCGGTGCGGGAGGAGCGCGTCCATGCCAAAGAAAAACCCTCGGCGCCCCTACAGACTCTCGAGACCGCTGAGCCTCGCGAGCCCCCGGGGCCTCACGAGCCTCCTGAGCCTCATGAGGCCGTCGTCCCCACAAGCCTTCTGAGCCTCGCCAGCCTCCCGAGCCTCGCGAGTCTCCCGAGCCTCGCGAGTCTCCCGAGCCTTTCGAGGCATTCGAGGAGCAAGCCGTCACAACAACTACGCGCCTCGTCGAGCACCCCGTGTACTTCGTCAGCACTGTGCTAAGGGACGCGCGCGAGCGCTACCCCATGCAGCTGAAGCTTCTCCTCGCGCTCCTCGTCGCCTACAGGAAGCTGCGCCACTACTTTCAGGGTCATCCCATCAAAGTCATTTCCTCCTACCCCTTGAAGCAAGTTCTGCGCAGCCCCAACGCCGCCGGCCGCGTCGCCGAGTGGAACATCGAGCTGCAAGCCTTCCAACTGGAGTTCTCCACCACCAGAGTCATCAAAGGCGCGGCCCTGGCCGACTTCGTGGCAGAATGGACAGACAAGTACGAGGACGAGCCTCACGAGGCCCAGTCCCTCCTGCCAGGGGATGAGGCGCCTGGCGGATGGACCATGCACTTCGATGGCGCCTTCTCCCGACAGGGCGCGGGGGCTGGGGTCATGCTCACCTCACCAACAGGAGACAGGCTCTACTACGCTGTGCAGCTCTGCTTCAGGCACAACGACAAGGTCTCCAACAACATCGCATAGTATGAGGGCCTCATCGCCGGCCTCAAGGCCGCGTTCGCCCTAGGCATCAAGCGTCTGACTATCAAGGGCGATTCGCAACTCCTCGTCAACTTCTCCAACAAAAGCTACATGCCCAAGGACGAGCACACGGCCGCCTACCTGGAAGAGGTACGTAAACTTGAGAAGCGCTTTCTTGGCCTGGAGCTGCAGCACATCCCCCGCGGCAGAAACAAAGAGGCCGACGACATCGCCAAACGAGCGTCACGTCACGAGCCCCAGAGCCCCGGCGTCTTTGAGGAAAGGCTCCTCAAGCCATCCGCCGTACACCCAGCCGCGAGCACGACGCTCCTTCGCGAGGAACTACCGCCTGCGCCAGCCACGGGCGCGCCAGACTGTGGCCCGGCTTCAGGAGCCCGCCTGCTGCTGGCGCTCGAGCCTCAGGCAGATAGCTGGGCCGCGGAGCTCAAGGCTTACTTGCTTCGCGACACCTTGCCGGAGGAGGACTCGGGAGCGGAGCGCGTGGCCCGGCAGGCCACCGCCTACTGCATACAAGATGGTGAGCTGTACCGCAGGCGCCCCAATGACGTCTCGCTGCGGTGCATCTCTGAAGAGCAAGGGCGCGAGTTGCTGGCTGACATACATGGAGGAGACTGTGGCCACCACTCTTCATCACGCACCCTCGTTGGTAAGGTTTTCCGTAGCGGCTTCTACTGGCCCACTACTCTACGCGACGCTACCGCCATGGTCCAAGCCTACGAGGCCTGCCAATTCCACGCCAAGCAGATCCACCAGCCGGCGCAGCGCCTCCAGACGATCCCCCTCTCATGGCCCTTCGCGGTCTGGGGGCTGGACATCCTGGGGCCTTTCCCTCGCGCGGCTGGTGGTTATCGCTACCTCTACGTCGCCATCGACAAGTTCACCAAGTGGGCGGAGGTCGAGCCGGTGCGCACCATCCCGGCAGGCTCCGCCGTCAAGTTCATCAAGGGCCTCGTGAGCCGCTTTGGAGTTCCCAATCGCATCATCACCGACAATGGCTCCCAGTTCACGAGCGGCCTCTTCAAGTCCTACTGCGCCAGCCTCGGGACGCAGATCTGCTACGCCTCGGTGGCGCACCCGCGAAGCAATGGCCAGGCCGAGCGCGCCAACGCCGAGGTCCTCAAGGGCCTCAAAACAAGGAGCTTAAAGAAGAAACTTGAGGCCTGCGGGAAGGGCTGGCTCGACGAGCTGCAGTCGTGCTATGGTCCATCCGCACGACGACGAGCAAGCCTACTGGCGAGACGCCCTTCTTCCTCGTCTACGGCGCTGAGGCGGTCCTCCCACTGGAGCTTAAGCACGGCTCCCCGCTAGTCCTTGCCTTCGACGAGGCGCGCCAGGATGGCTCGTGGGAGACCGATCTGCTGCTCCTTGAGGAGGGCCGCCATCAGGCCGCCCTTCGTGCTGCGAAGTACTAGCAGGCCTTGCTCCGCTACCACAGCCGCAACATCCGCCCTCGCACTCTCGAGGTCGGCGACCTCGTCCCGCGCAGGATCCTCTCCAGAGAGGGACTACACAAACTCTCACCTAGGTGGGACGGCCCTTTCAGGGTTACTCATGTCTCCAGGCCCGGCTCAGCCCGGCTCGAGACGGAGGACGGAGTTCCTGTGCCTAACGCCTGGAACATCCAACACCTCCGCAAGTTCTACCCGTGACCCTCACGAGTACGAACGAAACGGGGCTGTACAAGCCCCGGAGCCTCTCATTGCGTTCGCCTGATGGGCCCGCAAGAGCTCCCGCCCACGCCCCAGTGGAAGCCCCATGCTCCGCGCTGGCGGAACGATCGACCCGCGATCATACCCACACCCATGTGGAAGCCCCATGCTCCGCGCTGGCGGAACAATCAACTGAGGGCGCCTTACGGGCTGCACCAGCCTCAAGCTGACCCGTGTCGGACACGGCAGCACTCTTTTTCTCGTTTTGGTGTGTAATTGAGGGCGCCCCACGGGTTGCACCAACCTCAAGCTGACCCGTGCCGGACACGGCAGCCACATCTTTATTTGGTTATGTAATGGGTTGCTCTCTTGCCTTAGTAAATTTCCATTTCCTTATATGGAGTTTCGTTTTCACCTTGCCTCATGAGCCTCACGCGCTCATGACATCTCTCATGTGCCTCACGCGAGCGGGGGCTGGACACGGTGCCTGCGCTCGGGTCAGTCCCAGCAGCACTGAAAAATCCAAGCGACCGGGCTCTGGCTCGCGGGCCTGCCCTGCCCACGCCACCCCACCAAGGTCCTTGGTGTCCTGTCTCCTCGCGTAATACCCATGAACGAACGGACGAGCGCGCGCTGTCGTTGAGTGCTCTGCGTGCAGCTATCTCAGGAGCAGGCCCCTGGAAGGATCTCGCGAGGTAGCACCCTCAGGACCTCAGGATGCCAGCAGGCACCGCCTCGGGGACTAACCCTTAGCGGCCGTCCCAGTAGGAGACCTCGCGAGCGGAACCCTCACAAGACGTACCCTGCGAGAGACGGCCCACCGTACTACCTCCTGGAGGGCTAAGTCTCCCGTCTCGCAAGCCACCCTCGCCGTCTCTCGAGCCTTCCCCTCCGACGGCCTCACGAGCGCCAGTGTTCCTCTTGGCGCAAGCCGCTTGTGCGTAAAGACGGGCTCCCTGAGCATCGCGCCTCAGGAACCCTCACTAGCTCCCGGTGCCCCCTCGCCTCCTGGTATTGTGCAAGCATCGCGACATGACATACCAGGGACGACTATGGCCGCTCAAGAGCTGGGCCCTGACAACGTAGAGCATCATGGCAAGCAAAAAGAGAAAGCCTCGCGAGGGCTCGAATGTCCGTTATAGCAAACATAAAGTATTTAACATCAGGGCATCGTCGTCACGCCCCCACGGGCCACATCGATCTAGCGCAGGGTGACAAAGGGAAAAAGCACCCTAGGAGCTCGCGCCGTCGTCGTCTTCGCCGGCGCCGTCACCGTCGGAGCTCTCGCCGCTGCCGTAGGAGTACTTCCCGAGTAACGCGCTCACATGGCCTTCCACCGCCTTTGCGAGCCCATCACGAAGCTCCTTGGGGACTGGGGCTATCACCTTGTCAAAGTCGAAGTTGGGGTCGGAGTGGAGGAAGTGGTTGAAGACGCGAGTCGCCACCAGGGAGAAGAGGCTGCGGCACTCCTCCTCCAGGATACCGTCCACCTCCTTGGCTCCGTCCTCAAGCCGTTCCACAAGCTTGGTGGAGAAGTCGATGTAGTCGGCGTCGCGGGACTCGCGGAAGGCCCCAAGCTTTCCCTGGCAGATGGAATTCAAGGCGTCGTGGGTGCGGATCTCGAGGGAGTGAAGTGCCTTGGCACGCTCGCGATGCTCCTGTTCCTGATCAACGGTGCCAGAGCCGTGCTGTGGCGCTTCTCCCCGGCGGGTCTCCGTCTCGGCGAGCGTCGCGTTGAGATCAGTGACCTCCATCCGGAGCCGCTCGCGTTCTGACTCGAAGGCGACAGCGTCCTCTTGGACCTTCTTTTCTTTGGCCTCCAGCCGGGCGTTGGCGTCGGTGACGCACTTCGTGTGAGCCTCCTGGGCATCGGCCAGCTGGCACCCCAGCGTCTCCAGACGCTCCTTCTCCATGGCCTGCTCAGCAGCCTTCTTCTCGAGGTCTGCCTCGCGTGCTGCGGCCTCCTTCTCGCGAGTGGCAAGGGTGCCTTCCCGCACGAGGAGCAACCGCGGCCACTCGGCGTGTTGGTCTTAGAGCTCTTTCAGGAGGGTCTCCGCCTCTTCGCGCCGCACGGTGGCCGCTTCGGCCTCCTGGAGGGCTCTCGCGCGAGCCCCCTCCGCTTCGGCTGTGTCCCTCTCGCGCAATGCGCGAGCACGTTCGTCATGACGCCGGGCCGTATCGACGGCGATGTTGAGCCGGCACCACCCGTCGGCAAGTTTCAGGCGCTCCTCGGCGAGGCGCGTCTCCGCGTCCTGGAAGTCCGTGCCGAGCCGAGCGAGCGCGGCCTTGGCGTCGCGCAAGGCTTCAGGCCTGAGCAAAGCACGGTCACTCGCGAGGACCAGGGGCCAGTCCGGGTCGGGCCCTCTGGCACCCTCCGCTGCGGCGGCGAGGGAGCCCTTGGCGCCGCTTTCCTGGGGCGGCGGGCTCGCCAGGCCGCCCCCCTCGTTCAGCCGCGGCGGTACGCCCCGGGGGCTCTCAGTGCCGGTCATGGCACGCCCCGCAATTCCTTCCCCTGCGCCCAAGGAGGCCCCCGGCGGGGGGGGAGACGCTTCGGCCTCCATCGTCGTCGCTTCCTTGCCTGCGGCAGGGCCAAGGGGGAGGGCGTCTCCGCCTCCTGAGGCTGCCTCCCGAGGCTCCCCCATTTCGGCCTCACAGGATCCGCCCGCATGCGACCCGGGAGGAGCGAATGCCCCCTCCTCGATTTCCGTACACCCCGCTTCGGCGTCGGGACGGCGGGTGGCCTCTCCACGCCCTCCGGCACCGGCGGCGGGCATCGACGCCCCCTGCGAGTTGGGGGTAACCCTCGCCTTCGTCGTTGTCTTCTTCTTCTTCTTCTGATCCGCGGCAGATCCCCTGCACAAATGGTGGCTCAGCTCCGAGCCGGGTAAAGAGCAAGAATTAAAGACGCCGGCAGAAGGCAGAAGGCTTACTCAGCGCTGACGTGCCACTTCCTCTTCTTCTCCCCCGCAGACGGCTGGCAGGTGCTGCCCGTGCCGAGCATCGCCTCGGCGCTGCCGCTTCGGCCCCCGGGGCGTGCCGCGGTAGACCCGGACGCGTCGTCACCCATCTCCGGGCCCTGGGCAGCTCCAGCCTCATGACGGGCCTCAAGCGCTGGGGGCTCGCCCGCCCCGGCGTCGAGAGCCCCCGCCGCCATCGGCGGGACGCTCTCGGCATCATCATCCTCGAGCTCGCAGATGAGCTGACGGCGAGCGCGTGGTGGCGCCCGGCTGAGGTCGTCCTCCGTGGCCACCTCCGAATCTCCGTTGCCGCTGCTGCTTCCCGAATCCACCTCCACCACGAGGGGGTTGTCGCGGGCCCCGACGTGGCCCTCCGGCACGAGGCCCCACTGATCGAAGAAGGGCATCACCTTCACCAGCTCCTCCTTCTCCGGATAACGAAATAGCGGGAGCGCCCCCTCCGGCATTTCCGCGGCGAGGGTATTGAGCAGAATCGCCAGGGCCCCGTCCAGCGCATCTGACCCCAGGCTGCCCGGCTTCAGCTTCATGGCGTCGTCCGCGCCGGAGTACTCTCACATGGGGCGCAAGTGCTGCTGAAGTGGTGCAATGCGCCGCCGCAGGTACTCCCTGACAACCGCCGTCCCCGACAGTGCTGCAGCTCGGTGCGCCGCCATCCGCTCAAGGACGGGCTCCATCCTCGGGTCGGCGAGCTTCTCGTGCCCCCACACGGCGATCTTCTCATCCGGGTCCGTAGGGATCATCAGGAGCCGGTTGGTCTGGCGCGCGTCCATATAGACCCAGCGCTGCCGGTATCCTTCCACCTTCTTCGCAATCCTCAAGTTGATAATGCCGTCCTCCATTCCCTTGACGGCAAGGAACGACGCGCATCCGGAGCGCTGGTCCGCTGCAGTTAGCCGCAGGCAGAAGAAGTGGCGGAAGAGCTCCACAGAGGGCCTCACGCCCACGAAGGCCTCGCAGTAAAAGGCGAACGTGGCCAGGAGAAAAATGGAGTTGGGTTGAAGATGAAGAGCGTGGACCTGATAGTGGGCAAGTATGGCATAGAAGAAGACCAAAAATGGCGGCACCAACCCTGCATACACGCTGTGGAGGAAGAAGGGATAGGCCGTCGCCCCAAGATCGCGCCGCGCGCGCGACCCCGGCCAGATTTGGGTCGCCTGGTTCTCGTTCTGGCTGCCGGCCATGAACGGAAGCACCCTGCCCAAACCTCCTTCGTCGTCGATTGAGGAGCGCTGCAGCGCCGCCCCAAGGATGGGCGCGCTTGGGGACGGGGTCATCTTCTTCCCCCTCTTGCCGGCGGGAGCCATCTGCGCGGCGGAGGCGCGGCCGGGAGCAAGAACAGGCGAAGCTCGAAGGGGAGAATCGCGAGGAGCCACGCGCGAGAAGGAAAGGCGCAGAGGGGTGGAGCGTGTGATGGAAGGCAATGATGGCCTCGCGCCGCCCGCGCCAGGATTTATGTTAGCGTGGTGGTTTCCGAGGCGTCGTGGGGAAGTGGGGGCGTCGCCCGTCACATCGTGCGCCACGCGTCGCGCCTGGCCGCAGGCGGTTAGGGCCCACACCGTTTCGCCCCTCTGTAGGCGGGATCGTGCGCGCCGTGGGCCCGGGGGCTACTGTCGGGCCCATGGAACCCGGGGTATCCAGGCCCATCTGCCTTTGGCCCAGGGCGCAACGCCTGGAGTGGTCCCAGCGGGCCGTCGCCACCAAGTGTTTCACCAAGACTCCTCATGGGGCCCTGGCCTCCTGAGACCCCCTCCTCAGGGAGTAGCAGGCAACGCTCAGCACCACCATCAATGGCCTCGCGAGGTCCCCTCACGAGGCGGCTTCCCGAGTGGCATCACGAGGCGGCTTCCCGAGGTGGCCTTCCAAGGGCCCCTCCCGTAGGCGTTCGAGACGGAGGCCGTTCGGCGTGTCGCGCGGTCTGGAGCCCATCACGTGGGTGACGCGCATGGCGACGAGCAGCAGCAGAGGCTGCGCCAGCAGGCGTGGATGCAGATGGTTTCCTCTTTTGTGTCAGGGAAGCAGGGCCAGCTATCTACTCTCCAAAGCAACCCCAAAGGTTAACCGATCGGTGAAGGAAGACCAAGACGGCGGGCGCGCAGGGTGGAGGTCAGCACCGAGCCCACCAGCGCGTCATGGATCATGCTTTGGCAAGCGAAGACCACCTTTAGTCAGGATAGCCTGAGCGCCTGTCCCCTTTCAAAATGGCCAAGTGTGGCAACCCTTCCCGCCTAAGCTTTGAGGGGGAAGAGGACCGGGGCCGATATAAAAGGGCAGAGCAGCCATTGGAGAAGAGAGAGAGCTCTGGATTCCATCATCTTCAACCTTGTACGCGAGAACTCTCTCACCCACAATAATCCCAACTACAAGCAGGAGTAGGGTCTTACACCGCAAGGTGGCCCGAACCTGGGTAAACCACTGTGTCCTCGCCCGTCCTACGCTAGCGCGCCCTCGCCGTAGTCTCGCCGTAGCGTTGCCGTGGTAGGAGAGGAAGTAGTAGAACGAGCTCACCCCAGTGTTTGAACCTTTGGGTCCCCGGAGCCCCACTTCCGACAGTCTCACCAGGTGCTGGCCAGCACGGCGGGCCGACTCAACTCCGACGACGCTCTCCAACCCGGCGGCCGGCTTGCCGACCATGCCGATGAAGGTATGGATCTTGCCGAAGGGGAGCCGGTACCCGTACTCGATCGAGTCGGCGTCGGAGCCCCAGTATGAGTCGTCGATGTAGAACTTCCCACGGCGGCTCCTGGCCATCATGCCAACCGCATACTCCCCGAACCCTGGAAGAGATCCCACTAAGAACTCAACTCCACCATGCGTAGGCCCCACGGTGGGCGCCAATTGTCGTGGTTTTAACACGGCAGATGCCCTTGTGAAAGGACTTAGAGATGAGGCCATCGCACGAAGGTGGAAGCTTAATGGGGTTGATCGGGAACGAGAAGACGTCGGGTTACCCAGGTTCGGCCCCTCACGGTGGAGGTAAAAAGCCTACGTCCTGCTTGATTATATTGTTGTAGTTCTCGGTTACAAGGATGCGGATTCACTAACCTAGCTCTCGAGGAGATTGCAACTTAGTCTTTTTCATATCAGTGCTCCCCTTTATATACACAGGTGGAACCCTAGATTACATGAGAGTCCGGGTCGTTCTTTGACCCGTCTCCTTATTCCTTCCTACTTGTTCTCCAAGACGGTCTTCTTGCCATCTATCTTGTCGTGAGCCGGCCCACTGCTTAAGCCGGCCTACCCTTACCAGGCCTCGCTAAGCCGGCCCACACAGAGTCTTCAGCCCGCAGTGAGTTGACCCGCTAAGTTCGCGTTATGGCTGGGTTAACACCCTGCCGGGTCTCCATGCTGGTGAACATCCCCAACAGCGCGCCAGGGGGGGGCAAGGCGCGCCGTGGTGCCTCATGAGGCCCTCGTAGGTCGGTTGGTGCTCTTCTTTGGGTGCAAGGATGCTAATATCCGGAAAAAATCGTGTTAAAATTTCAGCCCGATCGGAGGTACGAATATCCAGGAATTTAAGAAACGGTGAAAGGCCAGAAAACAAGAACGCGAAACAGAAGAGAATAGAGAGAGAGATCCAATCTAGGAGGGGCTCTTGCCCCTCCGCCGCCATGGCAGCCATGGACCAGAGGGGAAACTCTCCTCCCATCTAGGGGGGAGGCCAAGCAAGAATAAGAAGGAGGGGGGCTCTCTCCCCTTCTCTCCCGATGGCGTCGGAACGCTGCCGGGGCAATCATCGTGACGGCGATCTACACCAACAACTTCGCCGCCGTCACCACCAACTCTCTCCCCCTCTATGCAGTGGTGTAACACCTCTTCTCCCTACTGTAATCTCTACTTAAACATGGTGCCTAATGCTACATATTATTATCCAATGATTTGTGGCCATCCTATGATGTTTGAGTAGATTCTTTTTGTCCTATGGGTTGATTGATGATCGTGATTGGTTTGAGTTGTATGTTTTATTTTGGTGCTGTCCTATGGTGCCCTCCGTGTCGCGCAAGCATGAGGGATTCCCGCTGTAGGGTTTGCAATACGTTCATAATTCTCTTATGGTGGGCGGCTAGAGTGACAGAAGCTTACACCCGAGTAAGGGTGTTGTTGCGTATGGGAATAAAGAGGACTTGATACTTAATGCTATGGTTGGGTTTTACCTTAATGATCTTTGGTAGTTGCGGATGCTTGCTAGAGTTCCAATCATAAGTGCATATGATCCAAGTACGGAAAGTATGTTAGCTCATGCCTCTCCCTCATATAAAGTTGCAACAATGATTACCGGTCTAGTTATCGATTGCCTAGGGACAAATCATTCTCTTGTGTTACAAAAGCTTTCTACTAAACAACTAACTTTTATTATCTTGCAAATTACTCATAGTTTTATTCTCGCAAAGTACTTCTAGTTTTATTCTTGCAAACTTATCCTATCACCTACAAAATAGTTTCATACTTGTTCTAGGTAAAGCAAACGTTAAGTGCGCGTAGAGTTGTATCGGTGGTCGATAGAACTTGAAGGGAATATTAATTCTACCTTTAGCTCCTCGTTGGGTTCGACACTCTTATTTATCGAAAAAGCTACAATTGATTCCCTATACTTGTGGGTTATCAGGCACGTGTTAGCACACCACGCCAAGATTACAGGAGGGCGCCAGGACCGGTGGTACAGATCTTTTGCCCAAGGCCTTGCCTCCCCAACGTAGCACCTAACGGTGCACTAAATGCGTTTGTCTTACCCCGTTGGAAGATAGACGTGATGACGGTGCAAGTCACTATTCATACTCTGTAATGACCGTATTAGCCATTGTGGTAACCCCTTGGCCTATAAAAGGAGGCCCACGGCTACAGGTAGAACGGTCGAGACCCAGCTCAGTTACACACAGTAGCTACGTTTCCTGGGCACCTTGCTGGAAAACTGCACTCCCTGTAACCAGAGTTCATACACGATCAAACACAGAGCAGGAGTAGGGTTTTACGCTCATAGCATCCTGAACCTGGATAAACCCCCCGCGTGTTCTTGCACCTACTAAAAATCTGCTCTTTGTCCCATCCATGTCCCCTGAGCCAAATCGCAAAGGGGCCTGTTCGGTCCCATAGATCGTCTTTTCCCACGACATCTTTGGTGTGCCAGGTAGGGGGATGGTGTGTCACAAATCAGCTTTTTCGTAGTGTGAGTACCAACTTCATCATCTTCGTCGATGGCGCCGAAGAAGAAGGGTGGAGCCACGATGGCTCCTACCACGTCCAAGCCACCTTCCAAGGGGACCGCAGGCGGTGCAGGTGGTGCAGCCGGCGTGGGCACTACGGTTGGGACGGGCGGAGCAGGAGGTGCAAGTGGTGCGGGTGCCCAGCACCCCCGCCACGCTGCTGAGCTTAGCCACAGAACTGGCGACGGCGCAACCAGCCAACTTCCAAGACATTCTGGTGAGCACGGTCATCATAGTAATATAGTTCATACTGCTGCGACCCAGAACCCAGCCACCGCAACATCCAAGGATGTAGTGGCGGCGTCCAACAATGGCTAGGGGAGGCGTACGCCGCGGCCATCGCAAGATGGGCACGACATGCTCCCCCACGTTGCTGGTGGTTCCAGACGACTGCAAGGCGAGATCCCTGTGCAGCAACTTCCGATTGCTCACAGAGCGCCACCACCACCACCACGTCCGCCTCTTGGCGAGCATGAGTCGCGGCGGCATGGACGTAACGAAGCTCCTTTTGGCTCAGCCAGGACTCGAGCGACGCCTCGTTCTGTGCTCCCAACCATGCCAACCACGGCGGCAGAGGCCATGGCGTGGGTTCAAATACTTTTGAACTTCCCGCCAAGCCCAGATAAGATGGATGAATGGAGAGCCACCATTCAGAGTCTCATCAGTTTTACCGATCCCGGCAAAACACAAGACGTGGGGCCCTCACGGCAACCACCCACTATGCTTGCGGGACCGTCCGGCTACCTTGCTGGAGACGCTGCGCCAATACTGCAGTCGCCTCGGCACCCCCACGGTCACAGCGGCCAGCCCGTCGATCAGACGACCATGACGTGCTATCTATGGCTTCATCAAATCCGTGGTGCCGCCAAGATCAGCGTCAAGTGCTCCGCGAGTGGTGTGAAGAATACGCCCGCACGAAGATCGAGCGGCGCCGGGAAGCACGCCGTCAATCTGACGACCGTGCCAGGCCGGCAGTGAACATGCTCGCTCCAGTAGCCGCTGGGTACTTGCCCTACGATGTGGGGTGCCCAGCGTTGAAAGCACATTTGCTCCCTTGGTGGTTTTGGTAATTTATGACAACATACATGTTGTTGGACTAATGCTTTTATCTAGTGAATTTCAGACAAGTTCAACAATGGCGTGGCATGGACAAGAGGACATGGAACCCCCTCAAAATGCTAAGGACAAGGATTGGCAAAAGATCAAGACTCTACATTTTTGGTTTAGTGATCCAAGATCACATTGAGTCCATAGGAAAGCCAATACTATTAAAAGGGGATGAGGTGTTGCTTAATGGTCTTTTTGCTCAAGTGCTTAGTGACAGTATTCCTAACCCCTCAATCACTCTCTCTAACCAAATATGTCCTAAACCTAAAGTCCAACTCGGCCCCACCGAAATTTCCAATCCGGCCCCACCGAGTTCATCCAAGGCTATGTATACCCCTCCACCCCATCCTTCTCAGTAAGGAGAGCCATCAGAACGTGCCTACACTTCCACCATACATTTTCTGAGAGAGAACCACCTACTCATGTGTTGAGATCAAGCCATTCCATTCCTACCATTTGAACCTTGATCTCTAGCCTTTCCCAAGTTGCTTTCCACTCAAATCTCTTTTCCACCATAGCCAAATCTGTGAGGAGTTGATTGAGTGCTGGGAAGACTGTCATTTGAAGCACAAGAGCAAGGAGTTCATCAACAACACACCGTCTATTACCTTTTCGAGAGTGGTGTCTCCTAGGTTGGTTAGGTGTCACTTGGGAGCCTCCAACCAGATGTGGAGTTGAACCAAGAAGTTTGTAAGGGCAAGGAGATCGCCTACTTCGTGAAGATCTACCCCGAGTGAGGCTAGTCCTTCGTGGACGTAAGCCATGGTGGAATAGGCAAGGTTGCTTCTTCGTGGACCCTTCGTGGGTGGAGCCCTCCGTGGACTCGCGCAGCCGTTACCCTTCGTGGGTTGAAGCCTCCATCAACGTGGACGTATGATAGCACCACCTATCGGAACCACGCCAAAAACCACCGTGTCTTCATTGCGTTTGATCTTCCATACTCTACCCCTTTACTTTCCGTACTATTGCATGCTTTACTATTTCCGCTGCTCAATCTCTAGATATGCATGTTTAGAAAGTATTGGAGTGATCTTAAGTTGTGCCAAAATCTGCCTAAGTTCCAAGAGAAATTAAAAACTGCTAATTTGGCTAGTTAGGAGTCTATTCACGCCCCTTCTAGACCTATCTCCTCGATCCCACAAGCGTTTACTCGTGAGCTGCGGCAGGTTCGCTAGTCGTCTGCCCGAGCCTTCCAGCCAGAGCTGCTAACAAGTACGATGGTACGCTCAACCCAGCCGTGTTCCTTGGCATCTACACCATCGCGGTGGAAGCTGCCGAGGGATGGGACGAGAAAGTACTCACCAACTACTTCCCATTGGTGCTTCGGCCCAACGTCAGGTCTTGGTTGATGAACCTACCTGAGGGCTCCATCTCTTCTTGGGCGGATTTGTGCCATCATTTCGTTGGCGCTTACCAGGGTGGCCACAAGCTCCCGGACCAGCCCAGTGACTTGCTGGTGATCCCCCAAAGGGATGGAGAGAACCTCCGCAAGTACATACAACGGTTCAGCCGTGTGCACCACAACATCCATCCCGCAGCTGTTGTTACCGCGTTCCACACGAATGTGCGCAACCGCGGTATGCTATCAGAGATGAATGTCGAGCAGGTCAAGATCATCAACGATCTGTATGCCTTGGCAGATAGGTGCGCCCGTGCTGAGGAAGGGAGGCGACTCCCCGGGCAAGATGCTGGGGCAGACGTCGACTCCGAGGACGACGACGCATCAACCCCGCAGAAGAAGAACAGAAAGCGCAACAAAAAATGCAAGAACAAGACTGTACTGGCCGTCGACAGCTCCGACGACACCAAAGCCACCAAGAAGCCGAAGGCAGACATCCCCGGCAAGGAGGTTGCCAGCTGCGATGCTTGCTGGGAAGCTGCGGCAGGCGAGAAGGCCGGCAAGACTGGCGGGCCATACTGCAAGATCCACCGAACCAAGGGCCACGACCTCCAGCAATGCCGGCAAGTAGAGCAACTTTCGGAAAAGCAGAAGCAAGATTACGAGAAGCGTGACAAGGAGAAGGCCCAAGATGGTGCTGGTGGGTCCGGCAAGAAAGACCATGGTGGCCGTGGAGGCCGCCGCGGCAAGGCCAAGCAGCCAAAAGAGAAGGCTGCTCATGGCCAGCAAGAAGAGGATGATAGTGATGAGGACGGAGGTGGGTCCGACAGGAGTTCCAAAATGCAGTGGATGCCATATGTGTTGACGGAGGCGCATCTTTGCACTCCTCGCACCGGCAACTAAAGAAGTGGATCCGTGAAGTCAATGCAGCGGAGCCGGCGATGGAGGCACAGAAGCCACTCAAGTGGTCGCACTCGCCCATCATCTTTGATGACGAGGACCACCCTGATCGCACCACTGCGGTCGGGTGTTTGCCATTGTTGGTCTCACCAATAGTTCACAACCTCAAGGTGACAAAGGTGCTGGTTGACGGTGGGGCTGGCTTGAATTTGATCTCTCCAGATGTGATCAAGAGGCTGCAGATCCCTGACAAGGATCTCGAGGAAACAGGCAGTTTCCAAGGGATCAGTCCAGGGAGGAACAAGCCGAAGGGCCAAGTCACATTGCCGGTCACGTTCGGCAGCGAGCTCAACCATCGGACAGAGAAGATTACCTTCGATGTCGTCAAGATGCCGCTGCCATACAACGCGATTCTTGGCCGCCCAGCCCTGGCAAAGTTTATGGCTGTCGGGCCCATGGAACCCGGGGTACCCAGGCCCGTCTGCCTTTGGCCCAGGGCGCAATGCCTAGCGTGGGCCCAGCGGGCCATCATCACCGAGCACCTCTCCAAGACCCCTCATGAGGCCTGGCCTCCTGAGGCCCCCTCCTCAGGGAGTGGCATGCAACGCTCAGCACCACCACCGACGGCCTCGCGAGGCCCTCTCGCGAGGCGGCCTCCCGAGGTGGCCTCCCGAGGCCCCCTCCCGCAGGCGCCCAAGACGAAGGCCGTTCGGCTCGCCGCGCGGCCTGGGGCCCATCACGTGGGTGACGTGTGCGGCGACGAGCAGCAGCAGAAGCCGCGCCAGCAGGCGCGGATGAAGATGGTTTCCTCTTTTGTGTTAAGGGAGCAGGGCCAGCTATCTACTCTCCAAAGCAACCCCAAAGGTTGCTCGATTGACGAAGGAAGACCAAGACGATGAGCGCGCAGGGCGGAGGTCATCACCGAGCCCACCGGCGCGTCATGGATCATGCTTTGGCAGGCGAAGACCACCTTTAGTCAGGATAGCCTGAGCGCCTGTCCCCTTTCAAAATCGCCAAGTGTGGCAACCCTTCCCGCCTAAGTTTCCTGGGGGAAGAGGACCATGGCTGAGATAAAGGGCAGTGCTGCCATGGTAGAAGGGGATCCGGGGATCGATTCCTTGCCCCCAACCTTGTATTCTCTCTCTCTCTCTCCCAGAGCAATACCAGACAAGCAGGAGTAGGGTCTTACACCGCAATGTGGCCCGAACCTGGGTAAATCGCCGAGTCCTCGCTCTGTCCCTCGCCGTCGCGCTCTCGCCGTTGCCTCGCCGTCGCTTAACCGTGGTAGGAGACGGAGTAGGAAGAACAAGCTCACCCCAGTGTTCGAACCTTTGGGTCCCCGGAGCCCGACTTCCGACATTTGGCGCGCCAGGTAGGGGTGCGCTACTGTTCCTCTGCTCGACCTTCAGGTCCACCAGTCCCATGGCGGACGCACGTCGCGAGCGCGCTGAGCGCAGGGCTGGCCGCGTGGCCCAGACGGAGCCAGTGGCCCGCAGCAATCGCCGCCACCCCGACGCCGAGGCTGCCGCCGCCACCGACCCCGCTGCCCGCGAGCAGCAGGCCTCCTCCCTGCACGCCTCCATGCGGGCGGACAGCCACACCGCCACGGCCTCCTCCCTGCACGCCTCCGTGCGGGCGGACAGCCACACCGCCACGGCCTCCTCCCTCGCCAACCGTGGGCCGCCGAACCCGCAGGCCGCGCTGCTCATGGCGCGCGAGCTACTCCGCTACCGTCCTGATGACGCCGGCTACGACGCCTGGCTTGGTCGCATCACCGAGCTCGTCAACGTCGCCGGGGACGCTACGGTGCCTTCTCACTCGCTCCGCCCTCCACCGTCTCGTGCTAGGGACCCGGCGTACGGCTCCCCCCCGCCGCCTCCTCTGCGTGATGAGCACGCCGGGCCCCAGCACAGCGCGTGGACTCGTGAGCCATCCCGCGGCGCGTCTTCTCCAGACCACTGCGAGCCCAGCTGCCAGATCATCCGCCGCGCGCCCCCCGACGCGCGAATGCTCCTCGAGCGCCAGCGCCAGCGCCAGGACCAGGCCGTTCAAGACGTTGCAGCGGCCGGGCGTCAAAACCGCGCCGCCCTCACTGGGAGCGTCCCCTCGTGCGGCGTGGGCTGCCGTGCCTTCACCCGCGAGCTGCGTCGCGTGGTCTGGCCCATGAAGTTCAAGCCTGAGCTGCCTCCGCGCTACGACGGCACCCCCAACCCCACGGAGTTCCTCCAGCTCTACGCGCTGAGCGTCGAGGCGGCGAACGGCGACGACAAGGTCATGGCGAACTGGTTCCCCATGGCCCTCAAGGACGGCCCGCGCTCCTGGCTCATGAACCTCCCCGAGGCTTCCATCTCGTCGTGGGCCGAGCTCTGCAGCCAGTTCATCGCCAACTTCAAGGGCACACAGGACCGCTCCCTCACCATCAACGACCTGCGGCGCGTTCGACAGCGCCCAGACGAGACCCTCCGTAAGTACATCCAGCGCTTCAGCCAGGTGCGCAACAAGATCCCGCGCGCTTCCGACGCGGCCGTCATCTCCGCGTTCTCCACCGGCGTCACGGACATCAAGATGCGCGAGAAGCTCGCCATCAACGGTGAGCTCGACTCCGTGCTCGAGCTGCTCGACCTCGCCGACATGTGCGCCAAGGCTGAAGAAGGCCGCCTCTTCGTCCACAACGACCCCGACGCGGCGCTCGACGGCGCCAAGGCCAAGAGCAAGGACGTCAAGCGCAAAGGGCCTGCTATGCTTGCGGCGGAGCCCGAGCAGAAGCGTGGCCGCCACCTCGATGAACCCAGGAAGGACAACCGGCCACTCTGCGCCTTTCACAATGTCCACTCCCACAGCACCGAAGACTGTCATGAGCTCAAGCTGCTCCGCGACGAGCGCCAGAGCCGCCGAGACGACCGCAACGGCCGTGGCGCCGGCCGCGGAGGTGGCCGCAGCGGCAACCGCTGGGACAGCCGCAACAATAACAGCAACTACTGCCAGGGCTGGCGCGATCAGCCTCGTGAGGCCGCCTGGCACGACCAGCCTCGTGAGGCGAATCCTCAGGCTAATGCCGCTCTCCCGCCGCTGCCTCCGCCTCCTCGGAGGAACGACGTCAACCAGCCTGACGAGGGCGCTGGGGGCTACCAGGAGCCTCGCGCGGTCGCCTGCATCCTTGGCGGGTCCCAAGCCCCCGCGTCCGTCCGCCACTTCAAGCAACTCTCTCGCGAGGTGTACGCCGCCCTCCCGAGGCCTGAGGTCACGCGGCCCCTCAAGTGGTCGCAGTACGCCATCACCTTCGACTCCAAGGACCACCCCAAGTCCACGGCCTCCACAGGCGCGCTCCCCATGCTGTGCACTCCCACCATCAGCAACGTCGCGGTCACCAAGACCCTCATCGATGGGGGTGCCGGCCTCAACGTGCTCTCCATCGAAACCTTCGAGACGCTCCAGGTGCCCTACGACCAGCTGATGCCGACCAGGCCTTTCTCCGGAGTGACCGATGGCTCCACCATTCCGCTGGGGCAGGTGCGCCTCCCCGTCACCTTCGGCACCCGCAAGAACTACCACACCGAGCTCATCGACTTCGACGTGGTGCACATCGGCCTGCCCTACAATGCCATCTTGGGCTACCCAGCTCTCACCAAGTTCATGGCGGCCACTCATCACGCCTACAACGTCCTCAAGATACCCGGCTGCAGCGGCATCGTCACCATCGCCTGCGACGAAAAGGACGCGGCCAGTACCCTCGAGCGCGCCTACAAGGCTTCCGCTGTCGCGCACCCAGCCGACAAGGACGCGGCCGAGCCTTCCGAGGCCGCGCCGGCGAAGAAGAAGCAGTTGTTTTCTCAGGACCGCGCCGAGACGACTTCACCAGCCTCAACAAGTCCTGTCCTCGTGACCCCTTCCAGTTGCCGCGAGGCGGTCAGGGCGTTGGTCCCACCGTCGGCGGCATGTGCATGCCCTTTGGGCTGAGGAACGCCGGTGCCTCTTTCCAGAGGCTGGCGCCCTTCGCACCAGGGCCTCGTGAGCCTCCTGCTCCTCGCGAGCTCCCAGCGCCTCGCGAGCCCCTGGCTCCGAAGGAGCAGACTCCCTTGGCGCGCCGCGCCGAGTGGTCTGACGCCACTACAGCGCAGTTCTGCCAGGTGCGCCCAGCGCGTCGCCTCTCGCCGCGCCTCTCGAGCTTCGCTCCCGGAACCCTATCCTTTTGGTTGTGTAATGAATTTTACTGATTTTTCCCTAATGAGTTATATTACCTGTTTAATCGCCTGTTAAGTTCGGGGTTGACCGGAGAGCGCCGCACGCTTGTGAACCCTCCCCTGACAGTTTTCGTGAGCGGGGGCTAGGCACGGCGCCTGTGCTTGGGTCCGTCCCTGCAGCGCTGCCAAATCCAAGTGACTGAGCTCTGGCTCGCGGGCCTGCTCCCGCGCACGTCACCTCACCAAGGTCCTTGGTGCCTCATCTCCTCACGCAAACGGCCCCGGGCGAGTTAGCGAGCTTGTGCCGCTCCCCCAAATCGTGAAATCTATCGACAGGCAGCCCCTCAGGAGTCGAGCCGCGCGAAGACTTCGTGGGCGGCCTCTCGCGAGCCGGCCTCGCGAGGCGAAGACTCTTCGAACGCCGAGCCTCGTGCGCGCGTCACGCAAGCGCGCCTCGTGGGCGCAGCTCGGTGGCGGCAAGGGCCGGCTCGGCGAGTGGCGGTTCGTGCTATGCCCATCCGCGCGGCGACAAGCAAGCCTACCGGGCGAGCCCCCCGTCTTCCTCGTCTGCGGCGTTGACACTCTTACCCTCTGGAGCTTAAGCACGGTCCCCTGTGAGCCCTTGTCTTCGACAAGGCGCGTCAGGACGGCTCGCGGGAGACCGACCTGCTACTCCTCGAGGGGGGCCGCCGTCAAGCCGGCCTCGTGCCGCGGCCGCAGCCGCGGCGTCCGCCCTCGCACCCTCGAGGTCCGCGACCCCGCTCTGCGCAGAATCCTCTCCAGCGAGGGGCCCCACAAACTGCCGCCCATATGGGAAGGACCTTCCCGGGTTACTCATGTCTCCAGGCCTGGCTCAGCCCGGCCGGAGACGGAGGACGGAATTCCTGTGCCTAACACCTGGAACATCCAACACCTCCGCAAGTTCTACCCGTGACCCTCACGCGTACGAACGAAATGGGGATGTACACGCCCCGGAGCCTCTCATTGCGCTAGCCTGATGGGCCCGCGAGAGCTCCAGCCCACGCCCAAGTGGAAGCCCCATGCTCCGCGCTGGAGGAACGATCGAACCGCGATCATGCCCACGCCCAAGTGGAAGCCCCATGCTCCACGCTGGGGACGGAGGAAGGAGTTTCAGCGTATGACGCGCAGAACGTCCTACCCCTCCGCAAGTTCTGCTCGTGGCCCCACGAGTACGAACGAAACAGGGTTGTACACGCCCCGGAGACTCTCATTGCGTAGGCCTGATGGGCCCGCGAGAGCTCCACCCCACACCCAAGTGGAATCCCCATGCTCCGCGCTGGCGGAACGATCGAGCCACGATCATGCCCACGCCCAAGTGGAAGCCCCATGCTCCGCGCTGGAGGAACGATCGAACCGCGATCATGCCCACGCCCAAGTGGAAGCCCCATGCTCCACGCTGGGGACGGAGGAAGGAGTTTCAGCGTATGACACGCAGAACGTCCTACCCCTCCGCAAGTTCTGCTCGTGGCCCCCACGAGTACGAACGAAACAGGGTTGTACACGCCCCGGAGACTCTCATTGCGTAAGCCTGATGGGCCCGCGAGAGCTCCACCCCACACCCAAGTGGAATCCCCATGCTCCGCGTTGGCGGAACGATCGAGCCACGATCATGCCCACGCCCAAGTGGAAGCCCCATGCTCCGCGCTGGCGGAACAATCGACTGAGGGCGCCCCACGGGCTGCACCAACCTCAAGTTGACCCGTGCCGGACACGGCAGCCACATCTCTTTCTGGTTGTGTAATCAACCTTATTATTTCGTCAGTTCGTTGATGGCGAGCCGCCCGCGCTCATGGCGTCCCTCCTGAGCTTCACGCGAACGGGGGATGGACATGGTGCCTGTGCTCGGGTCAGTCCCAGCGGCGCTGAAAAACCCAAGTGATCGAGCTCTGGCTCGCGGGCCTGCTCCCGTGCACATCACCTCACCAAGGTCCTTGGTGTCTCATCTTCTCGCATGATAGGCACGGTGCCTGTGCTCGGGTCCGTCCCTACAGCGCCGCTAAACCCAAGTGATCGAGCTCTGACTCGCGGGCCTGTTCCCATGCACGCCACCTCACCAAGGTCCTTGGTGCCTTATCTTCTCGCGTGACGCCCATGAGTGGGTCAGCGAGCGCGCGCGGCTCCCCCGTCACGAGACCTTGCACATTGCAATTGTCTCAGGAGCAGGTCACACGGAAGGCCTCGCGAGCGTGCCTCGCGAGGTAACCCGGCGGCAGGATGCCCCCCGAAGCCTCAGGAGGACTCAGGAGCACGGCTTCCGGAGCCAAGCCCGACAGAGCCACGCCAGCCAGAGGCCTCATGAGCGGAGACCTCGCGAGGCACACCCTACGAGTGGCGGCTCGCCCGACGCCGCCCCCCAAAAAGCTAAGTATCATAAACACCTCACGAGATGTTTTCACCGCCCCTCAAGCTCTCCTCTCACCGCTGCCGCACTGAGCACTGAGTTTCCTTCTTCTGCTCGAGCCGCTTGCATGTCAAAGGGGGGCTTCTTGAGCATTGCGCCTCAGGAGCTCTTACCCCCTCGCAGTGCCCAACACCTCCTGGCCTTGTCCAGGCATCGCGACCGGACATACCAGCGACGGCTGTAGCCCGCCCGGGGGCTGGGTCCTGACGACGTAGAGCGACAACGCGAGCAAAGAAAGGGAGATAAGCCTCGCGAGGAGGTCTTGTGAGCCGCTCTCATCGTTTTTCAAGCTCTCTCTTTCTTTTTACGATCTCACCGAGCGCCCACGTTTTCTCTCTTGTGCGAGCCGCTTGCACGCCAAAGGGGGGCTTCCTGGGCATCGCGCCCCAGGAGCCCTTACTAGCTCCCGGCCCCCTCACCTCCTGGCCTTGTCCAGGCATCGCAACCGGATATACCAGCGACGGTTGTAGGCCCGCTCGGGGTGGGTCCTGACGGCGTAGAGCACCAAGGCAAACAAGAAAGAAAAGCGAGGCCTCATGACAGGATTTCAAGAGGAAATAAGCATGCATTACAGCAAGTCATAAGATACTTAATGCAAAGGACATCGTTTTTCCTCACGCCATCAAGGGCTACGTTGACTTGTTACAGGAATAAAAGGAAGAAGGGTGCCCTCGGCGCCGCCTCGCCTTCAGTACGCACAAGGAATCAAGGCGGAACACACAGGTGAGGCAATGATGGACCCACAACAAGCGCGAACAGGCTTTATGTCAGCCTGGGCAGTTGCCGAGACGTCGTGGGAAGTGGGGGCGTCCCCCGTCACATCGTGCGCCACGCGTCGCGCCTGGCCGCAGGCGGTTATGGCCCGCGCCGTTTCGCCCCCTATAGGTGGGAACGTGCGTGCCGCGGGCCCGGGGGCTACTGTCGGGCCCATGGAACCCGGGGTACCCAGGCCCGTCTGCCTTTGGCCCAGGGCGCAACACCTGGCGTGGGCCCAGCGCCCCATCATCACCGAGCACCTCTCCAAGACCCCTCATGAGGCCTGGCCTCCTGAGGCCCCCTCCTCAGGGAGTGGCATGCAACGCTCAGCACCACCACCGACGGCCTCGCGAGGCGGCCTCTCGAGGTGGCCTCCCGAGGCCCCCTCCCGCAGACGCCCAAGACGAAGGCCGTTCGGCTTGCCGCGCGGCCTGGGGCCCATCACGTGGGTGATGCGCGCGGCGACGAGCAGCAGCAGAAGCCGCACCAGCAGGCGCGGATGAAGATGGTTTCCTCTTTTGTGTTAAGGGAGCAGGGCCAGCTATCTACTCTCCAAAGTAACCCCCAAAGGTTGCCCGATCGACGAAGGAAGACCAAGACGACGGGCGCGCAGGGTGGAGATCATCACCGAGCCCACCGACGCGTCATGGATCATGCTTTGGCAGGCGAAGACCACCTTTAGTCAGGATAGCCTGAGCGCCTGTCCCCTTTCAAAATCGCCAAGTGTGGCAACCCTGCCCGCCTAAGTTTCCAGGGGGAAGAGGACCATGGCTGAGATAAAGGGTAGTGCTGCCATGGTAGAAGGGGATCCGGGGATCGATTCCTTGCCCCCAACCTTGTATTCTCTCTCTCTCCCGGAGCAATACCAGACAAGCAGGAGTAGGGTCTTACACCGCAAGGTGGCCCGAACTTGGGTAAATCGCCGAGTCCTCGCTCTGTCCCTCGCAGTCGCGCTCTCGCCGTTGCCTCGCCGTCGCTTAACCGTGGTAGGAGGCGGAGTAGGAAGAACAAGCTCACCCCAGTGTTCGAACCTTTGGGTCCCCGGAGCCCGACTTCCGACAATGGCCGTGTCGCACTATGCATACAACGTCATCAAGATGACGGGGCCGATGGGGATCCTCACCATCAAGTCAAATTACAAGGATGCAATCATCTGTGTTGACAAGCTCTACCGTGAAGCAGCGGCAGCAGCTGCCATTGAGGCACTTGCCCCTGCCGTCAAAGCTCCCGGGGAGGAAAGAAGAAGAAGACTGGCAAGACCTCTGGGAAGGACTCTGGGAAGCGCACTTCAGAGTGCAGCATGCCTGTCGAGGACACACCAGAGAGCTCTACCAGCAAGAGCAGGAGAGCCAAGGCTTCCACGTCCATGACCAAACAAGTTTCTGCAAAGGGGGATGGGACGAGTGGCACTTTTTCTGAAAGTGCCACTCTCGACGACAAATAGGAAGTCGAGCTCGTTGCCTTCCTACGGGTGAATGTCGGTATGCTTGCCCGGCAAGTATCTGACATTCCCGAAGTTCTTAGGAAGGCAATTGAGCACCACCTTGCTGTCTGCCCTCATGCGAGACCCGTCAAGCAGAAGGTCAGGAAGCAAGCCTTGGTGCAGAAACAATACTCCCCACGGAACTCAAATACGGGTCACCTCGAGTCTTGGCCTTCAATGAGGAGGACCAAGATGAGTTGCGGCATGATGATGCCACGCTCCTTGAGGAAGATTGTTTCCAGGCTGCTGCCCATGCTGCACGGTACCAGCAAGCTTTGTGCCGCTACCTTAGCCGCAAAGTGAATGCCAGGGACCTAGAGAAAGGCGACCTTGATCCTCGTCGGATTCGATCCATGAAGGATAAAAAACAAGTTGATGCCGAAGTGGGAAGGCCTTTACCAGGCAATACGAGTCACTAGGCCCGACACAGTCCACCTAGAGACCGAAGATTACACTCCGGTGCTAAACCCATGAAATATTGAGCATCTTCGTAAGTTTTACCCGTAAGGCGCAGTTACCGCGCTGCCCGGCAACCTCTTTTGTACAAGTTTGCCGTCAAGGCATGTAATCCTTTGTACAAAGCCGGGCGCAGATCCCGTGCAAAATAAATAAAAGTTAAATGTTTCACAACTGTTTGTCAAAGTACATATTTATTTATGTGTTGCAGGCAGTCTTGTGTTACATTTTTGCCTTGCATAAGGTGATTAACGAACCGTCAAGGTTCCAGCCTCCTCTTTTCTCTTCTTTATTTTTCTTAAAGTAAGGAAGGATTCCTCGCGTACAAGTTTCCCAGGGGAGTGATGGTATGCATACCAAAGGACGTGTTCGAGATATTACCCTACGGCAAGAAGTACAACATGGAATGAGCTAAGTTGCAAAACTTTGAAATAAATTCTTTGTTGTAGTTGTGACTCTCCTTGAACGATTTTGGCTTTTGTATGAGAAACTTGCACGCTAAGGAACCTTGTCGTTATCAACTACGCTCTTACTTTGCTTCGAGTCCGCTCAGTAATCTAAGCAGCCACGTTGTGATCGTCAAGTGTGACCTTGCTGGCGGTAGCACTTCCGGCAAGCTACTAAGGACCTGCTCCTCAAGCGCTTGCGGCAAAGGTGTGCACACCGGCAAGTTTACGGCAAGCATAGGATACAAAAATCATGCAAAGACAGAATGGAATAAGGAGAACAGCGCACATACATCCATCTTAAACACAAGTTATAATACATCAAAGCCAAGTGCAGTCTGTCTTAAGATAATTTTGTCTTGTGCATGAACTACATTTGCAACAAAGAACGACAAGGGAGGCTAATTCCTGTGGTCACCCTCAGTCCTCGGGATCTGATTGTTCTTGCCAATAAGGGGAGCGATGGCTTCTTCGGCAGCTGTGGTGTCCGTCCCCGGTGGCAAGGTCTTGAAGGCCTTGGAGACGTCGACGTCAGGATTCTGACAGATAATCTTGACAAGCATCTTGGAGACGACCTCGACGCAAAACTTCCGAGACTCGTTGGCAAAGCTAGCGGATCTCCTCTCGTGATGTTTCTTCAATATCTCGAGGAGTCCATCGAAGAAGAGGGAGAGGCTGGCACTTCTGGAGTCATGCTCGCCAACTATGAAGCGATGTTCCTCTTTGTCCATGATGCTCACCTGAGCAGCGAGACGCTTGACAATGTGGACAAGGTGACCAGTCCACAGATCCATGGCTTTCTTGTGCTCCTCGAAAGAGTTTGCAGCATTGGCATGCTCAGCCTTATCTTTTTCCCAGCCCTCCAGTAGCTTCTTCTCTTTCTCCCTGCCAGCCTCTAGATCTTTCTCCTGAGTCATGAGCTTTGATTTGAGGTCTGCCAAGGAGTTGTTGACGGTCGAGAGTTCTTGGGCTTTGGTGATGAGCTCCTCTTCAAGCTTCGATACCTTGGACTCTAACTCTGCCTTGGCGGCCTCAGCGCTCTCTACGACCTTGACGGCCTCCGAGAGCTTGGTGGCGTGAGCCTGAGCTTGAGTCTCGATGGCCTGTTTGTGGCCCTCCTATAGCTCTTGGGTCCGCTGTGCAAGCAGAGTCTAGATCTCCTCATCCTTACCGCGTTGCTTGGCAGCAAGAGCTTCTTCTCGGGCGGCAAGGTCTTTTTCTTTAGTAGCAAGCGGCGCTTTGCGCTCCGTCAACTTGTCGTCCAGAGCCGCTGCTTTTTCCTTGGCAGCATCAAGCTTCTCTTCTTGCCTCCTGAGGCCGTGGAATTTGCTATTTTGCCAGGCGCGGAGTTCTTCCGCCTTTTCCCTCAGCTTCTGCTCAGCCAGCCCTACGGTTTGTCGTCGTGCATGCAGTCTGTTCCAGCGTCTGCCATAGCGGTCTTGCACATCCTTGAGGCCACTATCCATCGCCGTCAGGAAGGCAAGATCCGCGGCATTGTCATCGGAGCCATCTGACGCTATGACGCTGCTGGAGAAGGGCGCCAAGATCTCCGCAATGGCTTCATCAAAAGTAGGCTCCCCAGCACCAGATGAGCCGGGGGCCTCAGACTCCTGTTGCTGATGAACAGACTCCGGAAGGCTGATCAGAGCCTGCGCCTCAGATGCACTGGGATGAGAGATGGCACTTGACTTGTCGGTGCCGGCCTCTCCCATCTCAGCATCCTTAATGGCGAGCCCAGATGTGCCACCAAGGGGCTGGACAGTTTCTTTAGGAGTTTTCCTGGCCTCCTCGGTGGCAGACGCAACGGCTTCATTGGCGGCGCTCTAAGCGTTTTTCTCCGTGGATGCCTCCCCCCCCCCCTCCGGAGGAGTTGGCTCTGTAGGGTGAACAAGGAGTAGAGGGAAGAAAAAATTGAGTTCTAGATCAAGTTCAAGAAAACAAAAAGAAGAAACATTGGAAAGGATCAAGTACATTTGGAAAGAAGGTTACCTTGATGAGCACATGGGGGGGATTCCGTCCTTCCTCTGGCAACCTTGGTTGCCGGCGCCTGGTCCCCGGCAACATCGGTTGTCGGAGGGACCTCCGCGCGGATGAGCCCTTCTTGGGGCTTCTCTGGAGGAAGGCCACCCCTTGCCGGTGAAGGTCTTGGCGACGGCCTGGGAGTCGAGGGTGCCGTCAACAGGTCTATCCCTTGGCGCCCTCCTTCCGGCTGGCTACTTTCCAACCCCTTGGCAGTCTCCATTGCGGAAGACCCGACGGTGATGCTCGCCAGCGGAAACTGCGCATGTGCCTCGTGCGGGGGGCTCGAGCCGGCAACTTTAAGAGAAATTGCGCCTTGATCGGTGCCAGTTGCCGTCTTGCCTTCCCCAGTGGTCCTGAGCCTCTTCGCCAACGGCACTTCATCCCTACAAGATCAGGACAAAGAAAAAGATTAGCTCAAGCAACAGAGTTTGGAAAATTAAAAACACACGGGGATGGAGATGCTTACTCTTCGTCCTCGTCGGGGTCACTTAGGACTGATAGGTCATAATGAACTGTCTCCTCGGTCCCCGCAGATGCGGATGATGGCAGTGGGCTCCTGGGACGCTTCGGGGGGTGTTGTGGTTTTGACACGGTAGATGCCCTTCTGAAAGGACTTGGAGATGAGGCCATCGCACAAGTGTGGAAGCTTAACGGGGTTGATCGGGAATGAGAATACGCCGGGTTACCCAGGTTCGGCCCCTCACGGTGGAGGTAAAAGCCTATGTCCTGCTTGATTATATTGCTATAGATCTTGATTACAAGGATGCGGATTCGCTAACCTAGCTTTTGAGGGGATTGCAACTTAGTCTTTCTCGCATAGGTGCTCCCCTTTATATATACAGGTGGAACCCTAGATTACATGAGACTCTGGGTCGTTCTTTGACCCGTCTCCTATTCTTTCCTACCTGTTCTCCAAGACGGCCTTAAGCCACCCATCTTCCTCGTGAGCCGGACCATTGCCTAAGCCGGCCTTTCCCGCTTGGGCCTTCTCAAGCTGGCCCGCCGAGAGTCCTTCAGCCCTGTAGTGAGTTGACCCGCTGAGCTTGCTCCATGGCCGGGTTATCACCCTACCGGGTCTACATGCTGGTAAATATCCCCAACATTAGCCCTCAGTTTGACTTGAATTCATTCATGTTAAACTTCATCCTGGAAAACAAACATTAGTAAGACATTCTCCATATGCTTCCCAAGCCGGTCTTTTATAACGTTGTCTTTGACTGGCTCGATTTCCCGGGTTAAGTAGATCGTCGGGTCATTCCTTTGCTTCTAGACTTAGCATTTTGTATTTCCTTTCCCTCATGACGTCATACTCCACTTCCGCAAAATCTGGGATGACATCATGCCGTATCTTTGAGTGGGTTTGTATGGTCTTGTTAGGCACGAAAATCGAGGAGCCCGCAGCCAAAAATTACTGCGCCGCCTGGGGTCCCGCACCTGCCGTTCCAATTGTTACCGTGCCTATAAAGTGGCCAGCTCACCCCCACTGTTACCCTTTATCTCTTCCTCTTCCTCGCATCCGCCACTTCTTACGTCTGAAGCGCCACCGCCCTCGAGCTCTCCGACCATCTCGACCGCGACCTCTCCGCCGCCCCAGTCGCCGCCAGAGCTCATCCGGAACACTCCGGCCACCTCAGCCGCGCACAGGTACGCCCAAATCTTTCTCTCTTTAGATCTATAATGCCCCACTTCTCTGTGTAGCTCGTCGTGGTTCAACCGTGTTCATCTTCTCCTCTCATCAGTAGATTTAGATTCACCGGAATCACTTGAACATGCCCTTTCAGTATTGCGGTAATGCCATTTTTGTCATCCAAATCTCTGTACTGCTTTCCACAGACCCCATTGCAAACGGGCCCTCATATTCACCCATGTTTAGGTTTTTAAACTTTATTTTTCGAAGTATTTTTTAGATCTGTAATGGTAACTGCTCCGTTGGATTCTTGTTTGTGGCCAACTCAACGCTTAGGAAAAACCCAGAGCACCACTGACTCACCAGCACCGGCTCATTGTCATACCGGCTTATCATTGCTTTCGGTGGCTTGCATAAATCCGGGACATGGCCTTTAGCAATCATGGTCGTCTTATCATTTTGTCGGGTTATACCTTCAAATTCCCTGACGGCTTGCCCCTCCCGAACCTATGCCAGCTTATAGTTATTGCCTTGCAGTTAAAATCTTGTCTTCATGGCTCCCAAGACCGACAAGGCCTCCAACTGGGTTAGATCCCACGTCTCAACTCTCATGTTGAACGAACTCGTGGGGCAAGGCCTCTTGCCGGCTCAAGAGATAATTAGCTGGCGGGCGCCTGATGAAGAGAGTTCCCCCCAGCCTCAGCAAGACGAAGTAGTGGTCTTTACACATCATCTTCAAAGGGGGTTTCGTCCACCCGGGTCAAAATTCTTCCGTGACGTTCTCAACTTTTTTGACCTCCGGCCACAGGATCTTGGTCCAAACTCAATCACCAATCTATGCCAGTTTCAAGTTTTCTGCGAAGTATACCTCCAGACAGAGCCAACTGTCCTTCTCTTCCGAGAATTCTTCTACATCAACCATCAGACCGAGTTTACCGATGGTCCTAGTATAGAACTTGGTGGCATTTCTGTTCAAAGGCGAAGAAACAGTCCCTTTCCTGAGGCCAAGCTGGCGAGTCATCCCAAGGGCTGGAACAAGACTTGGTTTTATTGCAAAAACACTGCTCCTCAAGGTGAAACCCCCCTACCGGGTTACAGACTGGACCAGCTCAACGCCACAGTTGCCTTTCCGGGTTGGCCGTCAGCAGAAGAACGTAAGCAATTTGCCCCTATTTATTCCAAGTTAAGGGCCTTGACTGCTAACGGACTCACCGGGATCGACCTGACCCAGTGCTGGATAAGCTGGCGAATCAAACCCTTAGCCAGAGGGGCGACTTGATGTGCAATTATACTAGTGAGACGGCTGACGTGCAACGCTTCAGTCAAGTTAATTTGTCCATGGGTGACATCAACAAAGCCACCAAGAAATTGTCGGGAGAGCCCCAAGATAAATGCAACAAAACTGGGCTAGCTCCCTTCTGCTTGACCAACCCTGTGCCTTCATTAAGTACTTGCACCCTCTTATTTTATTCTTGAATCGCTTTGTCCATCTCAATCATAATCGTTGACTCATCCCAAATGCAGGCAGACGACAAGTTTTGGAAAAAGAAGAAACCTCGACAACCCGCCCCTGCTCCAGCGGAGCAACAGGATGAGCCGGTCGATGCTGATGAGGCAGCTATAGAAAATGAGGCTGAGGTAGAACTCGACTCGCTTGGTCGTCTTTTTTTTCAACTTGCTAACGCCCCTTCTCTTCAGGATGAAGCTAAAATTAGCCACACCAATGAGCCAGAGGTAACTTTGATCTCTTCAGATTATGACTCTCCAATACCTATTCGGAAGAAAACACGGGCTGTAATCCGCAAGGTTCGAAGGAAGCCCCAGGTTGCCGTCCGTAAGGTCCCTTTTTCACACCAGGACGCTCATTTGGATCCCAAATTTGTTTTGAAGAAAACACATCAAGCCGGGACCTCCAAAAGGAAGACCCAGAGTAGTGAAGGCGAGTTAAGTGGCGGGCTTCCATACGAGCCGCCATCCCGTAGAGCGCGGGCAGAGGCGCTTCTTAGTCCAACTCCCTCTTTTCCTCTAGCTGGTTGTTTCAAGGAGCCCTTACATTTAAATGACTCGGCATATCAGACGTCCCCCTCCTCAGGCGAGTCAAGCGCTACTCAGGCGCCCGCTTTCAACATCAACCCTGGGTAAGCAATGTAACCATTCTTGTGATAGTGATTTCTTATTCCTCACCCTTTAAATGAATAACTCCTTGTTCCTTGTACAGCGCCAAAGCCATTAAGAAGAAAGCAGCTACCGGGTTATCTGACCCGGTCATTCAAACAGGCCCTCAAGAGGAGGCCACCTTGGCCCCCCAGGATGAGCCGGCATTCCAAAATAGCCCGCCACCTCAAAATACCGCAAGCCCGGCTCACGCTCCCTCTCCTGTTGTTAGGAGAGAGAGAATCCAACTGAGGAGCAACCTGAAGAGCAGCCCGCGGCACCGGCTCAGGATGAAGCGGTGGTGACCGGAGAACAGCAAACTACACCAGAAGCTTCTATCGCCCTTACCAAAATTCCTGCCAAGCCTGAGCCAGCCCCGAAGGATAAGGGGAAGACGGCTCTTGAATTTTCCACCTTTGAAGACCAAGACGCCAGCTCCTTACACCAGGCTGTGCTAACCCGGCTGTCTGAAAGACGGGACACAGAAATTGCTATGATAACCTCACTGAAGAGGAAATATGAGGTAATTAGCACCCTCTTATGAACCATATATATATGTAGCCCCCAAGGGCCGGGTCATTATAGAATGATGACCCGGGACTTCAAAATTCAACTTGTATGCATAATCTTCAGTCGGTGACCCCAAAGGCCGGCTCGCCATTCATGACGGGCGGGTCTTCATAACTTAGTAGGATAGATCAATTTATGCATTAGCCCTCAAGTGCCATGCAGAGTGCCTGCAGCTGTATGGAACTTGCTTTGCGCTTTGTTTTAAGAAGCTCGAAAACATGTAGCCCCATGTGTCGGGTTGTCCTTTAGGGCGGCTCGGGTCATGCGTATATGATGTATAACAGACTACCCTACAGGATATGCTGGATCAAGTGGAGGCGCAGGCTTCCTTCTTCCGGAAGGAGGCAAGGAAGGAAAAGAAGCTGCGTAAAAGAGTTGAAGAATCATCTGCTGAAGCTAACAAGTCTTTGGTTATTGTGAGGAGCACCTTGCAAGAAACTGAAGCAGCAAGAGCCGCCTTAGACGCGCGTGCGGAGGAAGTCGAGGCCAAACTTGAGCCGGTAACTCACGAACTGGCGACTCTAAAGGGTCAGATCACAGCCATGTGCCGAGCCATCTTTGGTAAGTAAAACAACTATTACGAGTCAATTATGCCGACTTATCATACTGAGCCGGCTTGACAGATCGTGCGTACTTGTCCTTGAAGGCCGCAAGAACCAAACACTGGTGCAGCAACTACTGGTAAAATTAAAGGCGGTGTACACCCTTGTAGAGCAGCTGTACATAGGCGGCTGTCGTTGCATAATGGCCGCAAAAAACACCAAGGCGCCGCCGCAGCTGATTGCAGACACATTGAAAGAATTGTCAGTCGTACCCAGGTGGTTGGATGACTAGAAAAAGGCGGCTTGCCACACTGGAGCTCTAACAGCGCTTGCTCGAGCCAAGGCATATGTGCCAGAACTCGATCCGGCTCAGGTTGTGGGCGGGTATCCAGAGTTCAATGTGGATGACTCGCCGTTTACCAAGAAAGACTTCCAACGCTGCATCAAAGAAACCCAGGTTGCTGCCACCGAAATCGCAGAAGAGGCAGATCTGACCAAGTACCAGGCGCCCTACTCGAAGGAGAATGAACGGATAGAGCCACCTAATCTTGAGCCGGTGGCCCTAACCCGTATACGTAAGCCATCCTTCGCTCCTGAAGTCGACCCTTCTTCCCTGATAACCGCCGATGCCCTATTTGAAGCATTGTGCTCAATTCAGTGGTCGACCGGCGAATCAAGTCAAGATGCAGAGGATGACGACAGCCGCGAAGAGCCAGCACATGGTGCTTCATCGGGCGCTGGCGCCAGCTCTGACCTGGCGACATAAAATGCCGGCTTATCCTTTTGTAGGCCGAACTTGTAAAAATTCTTTGTCGTGGCCGCAGTTGATAGGCGGCTTGTAATAGCGTAGCTTGAACCACTTGTCACTAATGCCAGTGCCATCTCGTACTGTGCTTGCTTACTGCCTATACAAATACTTTGTGCTTTTGTGAATCCTCTTTTGGGCTTCGAGAGCCGGTTTTTGCAACAAGAGTGATTTTGCTGCAACAATAACAACTGCATATGATAACAACTGTGATTGAGAAAACCACATAAACGACTAGTAATCTTTGTTACTGTTTGTAATGAATCATGAATATCAAAACATACTAAAACAAATGCTATGTATGAATGTATGCATGTATGCAGAGATGAGATGAATGCAGAAAAGAAATATAAGCCGGTTTTGTAAAATCCAACTTGAAAGACCGGCTTATAAAGCTCAAGTCTAATTTTACTTCATTAAGCTGGCACTTTGGCCTGTTGGTTTGTCCTCGCTTTCTGAAAGCCGGCTCTCAAACAATCAATCGAACGTTTTAACTCTGATGAATTCAGGGTCACCTATGTGATTGACTCATCAGACGTACGCTGGGTCGTTTTTTAGGGAGTAGCATCTTGCTAACAGGCAGGTTTAACTAACTTTATGCCATTTCATCGGGTTAAAGGGTTTTGTAAGCTAAACTCAATTGAGTTGGAAGCCCCCAAGTAACCAAGATCAACAAATAAAGATCCAGCACACAAATTTTGAGGCAAAACAACACTTTTGTATACAGTGCTGCCGGTCATTATTTTATTTGATCGAAAATAGGTATATACACGATAGAAGGTATGTACAAAGATGTGACCCAGTCAATGACTCAGGTGTAGTATGGTCGGAGTTGGGAAATGTTCCATGGTCGGCTTGTCTCCTCCTCAGAGGTACGTGATTTATCTGCCTCACGTATATCAATCAGGTAATATGACCCGTTGTTGAGATTCTTGCTGACCACACAGGGCCCTTCCCCAGGTGGTGAAAGCTTATGCATGCCTGTCAGGTCTTGTATCATACGGAGCACTAAGTCACCTTCCTGAAAAGTGCGGCTTCGAACTCTACGGGTGTGATAACGACGTAGGTCTTGTTGATAAATCACGGACCTGGACGCGGCAAGTTCGCGTTCCTCTTCCAGAGCATCAAGAGCGTCTTGGCGAGCCTGCTCATTGTCTCATTCCACATAAGCCGCCACTCGAGGGGAGTCATGATGAATATCGCTTGGAAGTATAGCTTCTACACCATAGACTAGAAAAACGGCGTATAGCCTGTTGATCTATTTGGAGTAGTCCGTATGCTCCAAAGCACCGCAGGTAATTCTTCTTCCCAGCAACCCGGCGTGCGCTGCAAAGGCACCATGAGCCGGGGTTTGATACCACGCAGCAACTCCTGATTGGCCCTTTCTGCCTGTCCGTTAGACTGAGGATGCGCAACCGATGCTAGATCAAGCCGGATGTGCTCCTTTTGACAGAACTGTTTCATGACTCCCTTGGAAAGATTGGTTCCATTGTCCGTAATGATACTGTGCGGGTAGCCAAATCGGAATATCAATTTTTTCAGAAACTTGACAGCTGTAGCTGCGTCGCAGTGGCTGACTGGCTTTGCTTCCACCCACTTGGTAAACTTATCCACAGCCACCAAGAGGTGTGTATGTTTGTTCTTAGAACATTTGAAGGGTCCAACCATGTCGATCCCCCAGACCGCAAAAGGCCAAGTTATCGGGATCATCCTCAGCTCTTGAGCCGGCACATGAGCCTGGCAAGCAAATTTCTGGCAACCATCACACTTGCGGACAATGTCCTCTGCATCAGCATGAGCTGTGAGCCAGTAAAAACCGTGCCGGAAAGCTTTCGCGACCAATGATCTTGAGCTGGCATGGTGTCCACGGTCACCAGCATGAATCTCATTGAGAATTGTGCGGCCTTCTTCAGGCGAAACACAACGTTGGAAAACACCAGTGACGCTTCAGCGGTGCAACTCACCGTTGACGATAGTCATAGACTTGGATCGCCTGATGATCTGTCGAGCAAGGATTTCCTCTGTTGGCAGTTCAACCCGGCTTAGATAAGCCAAGTAGGGGACGGTCCAATCAGGTATAGCATGGACAGCAACCACTAGAGCCGCCTCCAGATTAGGAATAGCCAAGTCCTCCTCTGTTGGTAACTTGACAGACGGGTTGTGCAAAACGTCCAGGAACACATTGGGTGGCACCGGCTTGCGCTGAGAACCCAAGCGAGAGAGTGCGTCTGCCGCCTCGTTCTGCCGGCGATCAATGTGATCCACTTGATAACCTTTGAAGTTCCCAGCAATGTTGGTGACCGCGTGCCGATAAGCCGCCATAAGGGGATCCTTGGAATCCCACGTACCAGAAACTTGTTGGGCCACCAAGTCTGAGTTTCCTAGACACCTGACCCGGCTTAGGTTCATCTCCTTAGCCATCCGAAGCCCGTGAAGCAAGGCCTCATATTCTGCTGCATTGTTAGTATAGGGAAACATGAGTTTCAAAACATAACAAAACTTATCTCCTCGTGGGGAAGTAATCACAACTCCAGCCCCCGAGCCTTCGAGCTGCCTTGAGCCGTCAAAGTGTATGGACCAGTATGTTGTGTCGGGCTTCTCTTCGAGAGCCTGTAACTCTGTCCAATCATTAATGAAATCCACCAATGCTTGAGACTTGATCGCTGTGTGGGGCACGTATTTGAGATGATGCGGACCAAGCTCGATGGCCCACTTAGCAACCCGGCCTGTCGCCTCCCGGTTCTGGATTATATCCCCAAGAGGTGCTGAGCTGACCACAGTGATCGGATGCTCGTGGAAGTAATGCTTCAGCTTGCGGCTAGCCATAAATACTCCGTAGACCAATTTCTGCCAATGTGGATATTGCTGCTTGGACTCGGTTAACACCTCACTGATATAGTACACGGGGTGCTGGACTGGATATTCCTTGCCGTCCTCCTTGCGCTCTACCACGACTGCCACACTTACCGCCTTGTTATTGGCAACAATATATAGCAACATCGGTTCCTTCTCACGAGGGGCAGCAAGGACTGGCGGCTCAGACAACTGCTTCTTGAGGGCCTCAAAAGCCTGATCTGCAGCATCACTCCATACGAAGTTATCTGATTTCTTAAGCTACTGGTACAACGGAATTGCCTTCTCTCCAAGCCGGCTGATGAACCGGCTCAGCGCCGCAACCCGCCCGGCCAGCTTCTGCACAGCATTCAGGTTGGCCGGCTTAGCCAGGGTCGTGATGGCTTTGATCTTTTCCGGGTTAGCTTCAATGCCACGCTCAGAAACAAGGAATCCCAGAAGTTTTCCTGTAGGGACACCGAAAACACACTTCTTCGTGTTAAGCTTCATCTGGTAGATGCGGAGATTGTCAAACGTTTCCTTGAGATCCTCCAACAAGGTTTCTTTCTTCCGGGACTTAACCACAATATCATCAACATAAGCATGAACGTTCCACCCTATCTGTTTGTGAAAGCAGCTTTGGACACAACACTGGTAAGTCGCCTATGCACACTTCAGACCAAACGGCATGGTTGTATAACAGAAAGCCCCAAAAGATGTGATGAAAGCCGTCTTTTCCTGGTCCTCCGGTTTCATTTTGATCTGATGATAACCAGAGTAGGCATCCAGGAAGCATAAACACTCACAACCCGCCGTAGCATCGATGATCTGGTCAATACGGGGCAAGGCGAAGGGGTCACTAGGACAAGCCTTATTCAGGTCTGTGTAATCAACACACATCCGCCAAGTCCCGTTTTTCTTCAGAACAAGCACTGGGTTGGCTAGCCACTCAGGATGGAAGACTTCAACGATGAACCCGGTAGCTAGGAGCCGGGCCACTTCTTCACTGATAGCTTTCCGTCTTTCCTCATTAAAGCGACGGAGATATTGGCGAACTGGCTTAAACTTGGGATCCACATTAAGGGAGTGCTCAGCAAGTTCTCTCGGTACACCTGGCATGTCAGATGGTTTCCACGCAAAGATGTCCCAGTTCTCACGGATGAACTCGATGAGCGCGCTTTCCTATTTGGGATCCATATTTGCCCCTATGGTGAACTGCTCAGAAGAATTGCCCGGGGTGAAATCAACTTGCTTTGTGTCTCGTGCCGACTTAAACTTGAGCAGAGGGTCTGACTCCGTCGTGGGCTTCTTCAGGGAGGTCCTGTCAGACAGGTCAACATTGTCCTTATAATACCGCAACTCCGCTGTAGCACAAGCCGTCCCGGCATATGCTGCATCTCCTTCCTCGCACTCGAGGGCAATCTTCCGGTTGCCTTCTACTGTGATGGTTCCCCTTGGTCCTGGCATCTTCATTTTCAGGTAGACGTAGCACGGCCGTGCCATGAACCACGCATAAGCCGGCCGGCCGAATAAGGCGTGGTATGGGCTTTTAAGCTTAACCACCTCAAAGGATAGAAACTCAGAACGCCAGTTATCCTCTGAGCCAAAGGTCACCTCTAGGGAGATTCGTCCCATGGGATAGGCTGACTTGCCAGGAACAATGCCGTGGAAGACTGTAGAGGACGGAGTCAACTGCTTATCAGACAGATTCATCCGCCTGAATGTATCATAGTACAGAATATTGATGCTGCTGCCTCCGTCCATGAGCACCTTAGTCAGTGTATAACCGCCGACTTGCTGCTGGGGGATGTGAAGTGCCCGCCTCCTCCACGATTGGCAGGATGGGTCGACGGGGGGTAGCAACGTGGGAAGGCAGTTGCTGGGAAGGCTGTGCTCGGAGGGTTGCAGCTGCCACCTTGACGCTGGCAAGCTCTTGGCTTGCCAACTCGGTGTGCACTTCTCTCTTGCGGGCTGTTTTCTTGGCAATGGTCATCTTTCCCTTGGCGGGAGGAGGGCAAGGTGGTTCTTCCTCCTCTTTCGTCTCCTCCTCGCCAGAAGACCCCTCGGGTTGCTGCTCTTCTTCCTCCCCCTCCTCGGATTCCTCAGCCCGCTCCTCCTCTCCAACATACTCTTCAGCATGCTCTTGGGAGCGGCTTCCTCCGCAAGTCTCCGGAGTTGTGGCCCACTTTTTGGACTGGTCCTTGCCTGGCCGAGGATGAGTTACCTTTGTCTTCTTGGACTCGTTAGCCCTCGCCGCGAGGAACTCTTTCCAGTCTTCCTTCGTTGGGTGCATCATGTCATCCTCGGCTCCGATAGCCTCCTCCACCAGGCCGGCAAACCAGTTATCCACGTCTTTCTGGCTGGGCTCTTTCCACGTGCTCAGAACCGTCCAGGCATCACAGTCCGGCATCCATGCCAGGATGGAAGCCTTAGCATTATTGTTGCACAATGGGATCACCTTCGCTGGCAAGTCGAAGTCGCAACCCTTGTTGAAAATCCGGCAGATGAGCAGATAGTGTCCCATCGCCGTCAAGTTGTTGTCAAGGCCCTGGTGCAGACGCATTGGGTCAGCGGGGCCCTGGTAATCCCATGCTTGCCGGCTTTTTCTGTGCTGTAGCGGGGCGATCTGGCGGCGAGTGAAATCTGCTCCCACCTTCTCAATCGTCAAGCCGGCCTCCTTCAGAGCGAGGATTCGGCGCAGCGCCACTCCAAGTTTGGCATCACTGGGGTCGACGTGGTTCCAGCTATCAGGCTTTGCAACCATCTCGGTCCCGAGGTGGCAAAAAGCTGGGAAATCTTGCTGCTTGACCCATCACCAGTCAGCCCGCCACTCGTCCCATCTGGAGTGAAGCTTGCCGTCCAAGTAGTACTTCTTCAAATTTCCCCTTGGGACCCAGGTGACGCTACCAGAAACAGCGCCCTTTTCGACCCGAGGGATGAAGAAATGCCGGAATAGAGCTACATTTGGGGCTTTTCACACAAAATTCTCGCACAAATGTGCGAAGGTTGCTACGCAGGTGACCGCATTGGGCGTGAAATCAAGCAGTCTGAGCCCGAAGGCGTTCATCACCTCAACAAAGAAAGCAGAGAAAGGCGGAAACAGACCATAGTAGAAGTACCCGGTGAAGAAGTGGAATTGGTCGTTGGCAGGAGGGAGAGATCCAGGAATCACCACTGTGGCTTCATGATCACGCGTCTCGCTCGCATACACATATGCGTAATCCTTCGCCAGATCGTCTGCTGTAAGCGTCGGTGGGAAAACAGCATGGTCCCGCCGTTGTGCAGCCTTGGCGGCTTTCTTCTCACCCGCCGCCGAACTTGGGGCCTTTTCGCCTCTCTTCGGCGCCATAGCAAGATGTGTGGGGGGGAGAAAGTTGTGTTGCGCACCGGCGGACGCAAAGGGCGTGCTCTGCTCTTGTGCGGCGGCGGAAGCAGGGGGCGCGCTCTGCTTTTGCACGAGGTTGAATACGACGGCGAACTGGCTAGATTGGGAAGAGGGGGCAAATGAGCAGCGCCCCTCGCAGTTTCCTTTCTTATGGGGAAGACGCGAGGGCTGGCTCTTTTCTATCCTACGTGGCTGCGCTTTTCAGGCGCACCACCTCCCGCCGCCGCTTCGCTCCACCTCTCCCACGCCCGCATTTAATGCGCATCATGGGCGGGTGCGGTAAAAGAGAAGATTATGACAGTTATCTTTTGCCACATGCCGCCTGTGCTCTATTTGGGCCTAGCCCAACGACGCCTCGCATGCGCGTGTGGCCCAGGCCCAGGTGCTCCTGTCGGTGTACTAAGACATGGGTGCCCTCATACCCAGACTTGTGCACAGGCAGTTGTAGCCTCCCTTTCGGCAAGGGCTTGATAGAGGATAACTACGACTCAAAGACTCAACACCAGGACCGTGAAGAAGACCTCAAGGCAGGTCATCGAGAAGTACTATTCTAGTACTGAAGATCGACGCTGCCCTCGCCGGCAAGCTCCGCCCCGGCAAGGTGAAGACCAAGATTATGGTTGCTGGCAAGCCCCCTTGCCGGCAAGCAAGGCCTGGCAAGCCCCATGCCAGCAGGCTTGTTCTGTCCCGTTACCGCTCCACCTCGCCATCGACCAGATAGGCTCGTATGCTAGGTGTCGAGCGGGCAGACAGTCAACATAGCCAGCCAAGGCACGTGTCAGCACGCCATGCCAAGATTAACTTTAATGACACCCGTCCCTGGGACGTGTCGAGATTACAGGAGGCCGGTGGTATAGGTCTTTTGCCCAAGGCCTTGCCTCCCCAACGTAGCACCTAACGGTGCATTAAATGCGTTTGTCTTACCCCGTTGGAAGATAGACGTGATGATGGTGCAAGTCATTGTTCATACTCTGTAATGACCGTATTAGCCATTGTGGTAACCCCTTGGCCTATAAAAGGAGGCCCACGGCTACAGGTAGAACGGTCGAGACCCAGCTCAATTACACGCAGTAGCTACGTTTCCCGGGCACCTTGCCGGAAAACTGCACTCCCTGTAACCAGAGTTCATACACGATCAAACACAGAGTAGGAGTAGGGTTTTACGCTCATAGTGGCCCGAACCTGGATAAACCCCCCGCGTGTTCTTGCACCTACTGAAAATCTGCTCTTTGTCCCATGCATGTCCCCTGAGCCGAATCGCAAAGGGGCCCGTTCGGTCCCATAGATCATCGTTTCCCACGACAACGACGGGCCAAATATCTCGGTCAAGTCCATTAAGAATGTTGCACTCCCAAATTTCCTGGATGGACGTGCCGGGAGAGATTCCAATCATTTGCCAAATCCTGTTTGGGTGTGGGCAAGTGATGAAGATGTCATATGAGCAGACTGGTGGTGACAAAAAGTAGACTTGCCTCGATTACATTTCCTTTTTATGCATTCCTTCACATGGTTCACATAAACCGGAGCCTAAAACATGAAACCGACACACCGTCAACAAGCGAAGCACAATCTCAAGCATCAAAATCATGATTTTTTTTCGTAAGGTGAACTAAATAGAAGGGACTCGGGAAGAAAACGAAGTAGAAAAGAAAGATTGGGAAGCAAGGTCAAAAGAGCAAGAACAGAATGTACAAGAAAAGAATCAGCTCGCCTCAAGCAGCAATATAGGCGCCCAACAATGACAAGAAGAAGCTCGAAAGACCTGAGAGAACGAACAGAAAGAGAGAGCACAATTAGGCAATAAAAGAGATGAGAGAGAGGAAATCGGAAAAACCCAGCTAGCAGGAAAGACGAAGGCCATATAGGTAGGCAAACAAAGCAGGAAGACGCAGCTGGACAGATGAGATGACTTCGAAGAGCACCTCCAGTGGACCGTACTAAGTGACGTGTGAGACGAAGCATAAGGCAAAGGTAGAGAAGGGAAAGAGAAATAAGGAGGAGAAAAGCAAACAAGGGAGACGATAAAGACAATGACACTCATAGGCGAACGAACTAACAAAACCCATTAAATGGAGGCACACGCATGGACACATACCCAAAAGCAGCAAAAGTTCTGGCGATGAAAGCCGCGTAAAAAGAGTGACATCGCACAGTACAAAGCCATGGCTAGCACATGCTTTTACCAAGCGGAGTGAGCGTCATAAGCCTACCAGCCAACGGAGTCCTGCCCTCATCGCTAAGCATTAACCCAAGCCACTGGCACGGGGCCAACAGGAGAGCACCGCCGGACAAACGATTGGGTACACAAGGAAGCACTAGTAGGGAAACCCCTTATAGGATTTTACTATTAGCAGCGATCGTCCAAAAATGAACGTCCAGGAAACCCCTAGCAACCAGCAGCGTCCAGGAAAACAGTGAACTTCCCTATCTTGTAAACATTAGCGGCGTTCGCGCGACTTAAATGCTGCTAGAGTGCTACACAAAAATAGTTGTTGTGCCATACACAGCTGGCAACGCGTGCGCAGACAGAACGCCGCCACTATCGACAAATGTACCAGTGTGTGAGTTTAACTCGAACGCTGCCAATGTGATGTCTGACACCCTGTCCGTCGGTCGGCATCTGGGTCTTAAAATCTAGCAGTGTTCAAAGAGTATGAACGCTGCTAAAGTGAAAACAGTAGCCGCGTTTGTCTTATATACACGCCGCTAACTGTGAACCCAATAGTTTGTTAGGTAATAGCTAACCGACCTCATAAAATTACACGTATTCTACTGATCATATGATGCATGACACCATGCAAAGTTTTAATTTTTGCAAAATAGCTTTAAAATCCTAAATATATTTAGCAGCATGTATGCTTACGCCTATGGCTGCTAAAGTTGTAACTAGCAGCGTGCCATAAGTAGTACACGCTGCTACCTATATAATAAAATTATGTTGTTCTAATATAGCAAATCCCATATCATATAAATCCAAATTTTTACCAAATCCCATATCATATAAATCCAAATTTTTAGCAAATTCCATATCATATAAATCCAAATTTTGAGATGCAACTTTCGTTTGTCTGCATTAGATGTATACAAGATTTTTAGGTCCCGAAAATAGCAACCTTGACCTCAAAAGAGTAGACGACCCACCCAACCATCGAACCAGCCGCTATACGAATCGCTATGTTTGTAAACAACATATGTCATAACTTTTGTGTAACACATTGAATTTTTAACCAGATATTCCAGTGATCACATGATGCATAACACCATGCAAAGTTTTAATTTTTGTAAAATCTCCTTAAAATCCTAAATAAATTTAGCAGTGTGTACGTTCAAGCCAACGGCTGCTAACATAGTACCCAACAGTGTGCCACCCGCCGTACACGCTGGTAACAGTATAATTATATTATGTAGTTCTAATATAGCAAATGTCGTATCGTATAAATCCAAATTTTGGAGATGCAAATTTCATTTTTCTGAATTAGATGTATACAAGATTTTTAGGTCCCAAAAATAACAACCTTGCCCTCAAAAGAGTCAACGACCCACCCAACTATCGAACCAGCTGTTATACGAATCGCTATGTTTGTAAGCAACATATGTCTTAACTTTTGTGTAACACATTGATTTTTTAAACCACATATTCTAGTAATCACATGATGAAACCATGCAAAGTTTCAATTATATTACAGAACGTTTTTAGTTTTGTAAAATCTGCTTAGATTACTAAATTAGTTTAGCCGCGTGCTTGACTTCAGAAACGCTGCTAGATTAGGAGCATTCCTCCTGGCGCTGGACGCTGCTCTTTCTAAATCTAGCAGTGTTTCCCATTAGCAGATGCAGCTAATGTTTAACTATATATCAACCCGACCACTTGACTTTGGGGGAGATTCCCCAAATCTCGCCCGCCATGAACCCTTGCCCGCGCCGCCATGACCCAATGCGGCTGACCTCCCCAGCGCGGCCCTGCTCTTCAGCGCCGCCCCTTCTCCGACATGGCGGCCCGGCGTTCGTCCGCGTCCCAACGCGGCCGACCTCACCGGCGTTCATCTGCATCTCTGCCAGCATTCATCTGCGTTGCCTCCTGGCCTCTTCCTCTGCCTCACCCCGACTGGCTGATCTACGTCGGCAGGTAAGCATCGCCGCTCGACCTCTTAATTCGTCTGTGGAGTCAAGTCATAATTCACAATCCACTGATCAATACATCAGGTTAAATATTTTCTTATTATCCCATCTTGTTTCTTAGGATTTTTAGTGTACTGTGATTTTCTTTTTCGATTAGCCGGATTGAAAGGAAGGTCATCCAAATTAATTCCTGCCAGGGTAGTAAGTACCACTGTTTGATACGTGATCTTGTCTTTAAGTTGTCACAGTTGTTTTTGCAAATATCAAAGCTAACATGAAATCAAACATCAAAACAAATAAATAGTACCAATTTCAAATTGTTCAAACTAAATATATTACAAATGAAATTATGATCTAGAATGTAAAAATAAAAACATGCTAATCAAAATAAACAAATAAATGTTCCTATTCCTCATCTTCATCGTCCGAGTCGTCATCTGAGTCATCCGAACTTAATGCCTGCCTATAGTATGATAGAATTCTAAACCTCTTTGTCAATATGTGTCTATCGTCACGTGGAACAACAAGGATTACAACCCACACTCCAACATCTAGTAGTCCGTGAGGTCCTAGAAAAAGTCTCCATGGACCCCCGTTGATTTCTCGGCATCCATCTCCTCTAATATGGTAATCACTTTGAACTGATTGGACTGTTCGTCTACTAATTTCCAACCAGATAGTACCGCACTGTTGTAACCCAAGCCTCCAAACTATTGGCCTCTGCAGAACATGAAATTTGTTAAATCCATCCATTTTTTTATTATGGTCGTACATAGTAAATATATTGAAGATAAAGTAAATATAATTGCTAACCATATGATGATCATGTATGTTTGCACCGGTGAGACAATGGACCTGCGCCGGGTAATCTTCCCACCTGTCTAGAATCTCATGCATGTTTTGAACTTGCATGTTAGTTAGGTTATAGTCGTTGCTATAGGCGACCGGTCTTTCTCCTTCGTCGTAAATGTCAGCTATATTTAAATAATATGGTAAACATCATCATTTATACAGCATTATGTAATAAATAGACATTTAATAAAAAAATGTACTTACGGATCAGACACTTGGGTTCGCCGTTTGGATGTATTGCTGAAAGGTACATGATGAAATGCACACTATTATAACATAAATGTATAGTATCTCCTGTTTTGACATCGTAGTCATAACAGAAGCCATCCCATCCAAGTCCGCCGTTTGATATCCATCACCATTCTCTCTTACATGCATCATGTACGGTTACCCCTCGTGTGTTTCGACTGAGAAATACCGTGTGATATAGTACCTAAATTGTCTTACACCGCGACATGAAACATTCTATAGAGAATGAGTAGATGTAGTTAATTATATAGCATATCTTATAAAGCAAATAATACACATTTTCTTATTTATAATTACTTCACATATATGATCAAAGATCCACATAGATGATCTAAACATAATTTACTACAATAACATTTAGTATATGAAAGAAAATATTTGACTCACCATCCCTTCACGATGAGTATTCAGAACTATGGCCCAGAATTGAGCCACTTGTTCATGATCAAAGGTACATGGCTGTTCCCCGGTTCCACATCTGTCGCACACGTCGGCCCTTTTTTCCTTTAAGTACTCTTAAAGTTTTGGGTTATAAACACACTATCTAAATTGACTGAATAGCTCTCTCTCTTGCTAAGAGATGATCTCTAGTTTACATCTATTTATAGAGTAGCATCTGGAGTTAACGCGTTGATAGAAAAAATTAATGTTAATTTTGTTTTGCTGGTAAAATTCTAATGGACAAGAATAAATCAAGGGGTCAACCAAAGACTTGTTGTTTGGTTCAGCACGTATGTAGGGCACTAATTTTTCAGGCATGCCACTAAAATTTTGCAAATGCTTCCACGGCTGGCATTACTGTCATGGCAGTTTTTTTTGGCCCCAAAAAAATATTTAGCAGCGTGTGGGAAGAGGTGAACGCGACCAATATATTCACACCTTAGCAGCGTTCAGCTCTGACACTGAGCGCAACTAGCTCTGTAGCAAACCTCCAGCACGTATACGGCGGACACGCCGCTAGCTCTTAGCAGCGTTCGGCTTGCGAATGCTACTAACGTGTTGGTCACTAGCCGCGTTCGGCCGGCACACTGCTACTGTGCTGTTACCAGCGGTGCCGCACTAGTGGATCTTAGGCCGGACGCTGCTACAGGGCAATCCTGAACACCGCTAATTAGGGGTTTCCCTACTAGTGAAGGAGCCACACGGGTCAAATGCTGAGAACCAGCGGGCACGTAACCCATCAAAACACCCCCAAAGCATACGAACCGTCTATCGACCGAAGAAGTATGAAATGAACACAACTCCATGTGGACACCGACCAGATATGATTAGCCTGACAGAGCGGACACAACTACATGCGGACACCAGTCAAATTAAACCAGCCGAACGGAACAGACACAACTCCAAGCGGACACTGGCTGATAGGACTAGCTAGACTAATAAGGAGGAACCAAAGTGAAACAGATGGGCGCGGACCAAAGGAACGAACCCACTGATGGGGTCACCTACTAAGGGTAGGGTCATAGACCTGACATCTAAGGCCAATCTGGGGCCCTACACCATCATTGCTGGGTCTCTGGACCAAGGGCGCATTCGGATGTGCAATATTGACTATCCACTCGGATGCATCAACGTCACTCGGACGCCTCCCACCAGTCGGCCAGACCAGAGTCACTCGGAAGAGAGAGGACGTATAGACGACGTGGGAGCCATAACGGTCGAGTAGCTTTACATCTGCACTTAAGTATAGTTATATAACTGTCGTTATCAGTAATTGCCGCAGTTATGTACATTCAACTCCCTTGTAACATGGCATTGATGGGCTGAGGCGCACTCTATATAAGCCTCCCCTCAGCTCCGAGGCAAGGGTTCAGCACTCCTTGTAAGATCCGATTCGGCGCTCTCAGCTTCGTCGCCGATGATTCGGCGTGGCTCCAGGAAGCCCCGCTGGACGTGGAGTCGCTGCCTATCCGAGGCATGGCATGCTTCCGCGCTACACCCCTCCTTCCAGACGGACGTCGTCGCAAGCGCTCCGGGTGCTCATGACTCCAGCGCTGGGTCAAGCATGCTGTGGCTCTCCAGGCCACGAATGCTCAAGTGTCGGTGCTCGAGCCCGACGAGTCTATCCTCGACCTGTTCCCCACCACGCCCGAGGAGGCTTCGGACGAATCCGTATGCGAGAGCAATGGCTCCGCGGCGGAAGTTCTTATGGACGGGGGAGAGCCCAACGGTCCTCCGGGGTTCAACGGCGCCCGCGATGGCCTCGAAGGCGCTTCCCATGATCACGTCGGTGACGACCCAACGGGCGATCGCTCTCCTCGCCATGAACAGTACGTCCCATAGCCCCTCATTCGGGAGCAGAGGGAAGAGCTCCGGCAGAGGAACGATCAAGTTCTTCGCACCCCCATCACAAGGACGACTCCAGAGGCCCTGGCCATGGAGTCGACGCGTTTGGCCACTCTGGCTGAGCATGACCGCCTCGAGGGGTTGCAGAGGGAGTTGGATGACCACGCCCGCCAGCAACTACCCAGTTCCAGTCGGCATCGGCGGCGACTGTTCTCGGGTGATCAGCCCCGGAACTACCAAGTCTTCAACACCCCACCTCAAAATTTGGCAGCGGCGACCCGGATCGCTGACTCCATCCAACCCTCTGGCTCATCCGCCGGAGAAGGTATTCGGCAGATCCATGCTCTACTGAAAACTGCTATGTCACAGAATGCGGCTGTGTCGCAGTCTCGGGATCGTATCCATAGCGCGTCAGTTCGCGCCAAGACGGTCCAGTCGGCTCATGGTCCCCTCGCATCCGGGAGGCGCAGGGATCAGTACGGGGATCGGAGGCATGACCGGATCACTCCGCCCCGACGGCACGACGGTTACCATCGCACTCGGACACCCCCTCCGTGGGACGTCACATACGGGCGCCAGCCCTATGATGACAGGCGACCGTACGAGGATGACCAAAGACCCAGCCCTCACCACTGTCCGAGTGACCTTAGAGACCCACAGTTCGACGCGAGATCCATTCTCGTCCAGAACCTGGTCGACAGGAACAGGGCCAACCGCGAGGACCATGATAGAGATCACCCGAGTGGATCGTCCTCATCAGGACCCGAGTGTTTCGGCAGGTACATTCGGGCTGCTGACATTCCTGCCAACTTCAGGTTGGCGACAGGGATCAGCAAATTCACTAGCGAGTCGAAGCTAGAAACCTGGTTGGAAGATTACCGAGTGGCTGTAAAGATTGGTGGCAGCAACGACAACGTGGCCATGAAGCACTTGCCCCTGATGCTCGAAGGGTCAGCGAGAGCATGGCTCAACCAGCTCCCTGCTGCACTACAAAAAAACACTTCTGTGATGATACGTCTTTGTCACAGTAGGTCAAGTTTTCTGTCATGCATGTACATCCGTGACTATTTTATGACAGAATCAAGATAGTCATACCTGTGCTGTCGTAGAAGTGTTCCATGACAATACTGAAAATATCATCACGGAAGTGTCCACTTCCATGACGATTAATATCGTGTCATGGAAGTGTTTTCGTCAAGGGTAACCGACACGTGGCATCCACCGTAACGGGTCGCCGTTAAGCTATCGGGTTCCGGTTTGGATCTGATAACCTGTTAGCAGCCCTGACCAATGGTGATTTTCCACGTGTAAATTTCTCATTCACCGGGGGATCCACGTGTCAGCTCGGCATTGCGACAGATGTCATCCATTCATTGGACGCGAGACACCTATGATACATCGACACATGGCACGGTCCAATAGTGGCCCATTTACGTTAAAAAGGCCGGCCCGTTTGACTTGGTCGAAAGTAAGCGGGCCGGCCCATGGAAAGCCTGTTAACGGCCTGTTCGCATACAGCCCATTTACGGCTCATGTACTTACGGCCCGTTATGGCCTTTCAAAATTCGGCCCAGTAGTGCCATGTGGGCCGTGCCTTATGATTTCAGCCCGTTGTCACTTTCGGCCCATCTATGGCCCGTGACGTCTTTCGGCCCATATTAAGCCTTTTGTTTCTCTGGCCGTAGATAGCCCACGGATCCTACGGCCCGTAGATGGCCCTTGGGCACTACAGCAGGTAACAGGCCCATGGTTACCACGGGCCGTATGTGGCCCATGGTTATTGCAGCCACTAACAAACCGAGGAAAAAGATGACTACGAGGAAATAAATAAGCAAGCAACTAACGCTAGGCTATTACGGCGATTGCACAAATTATATCCACTGGGCATCAAAGTTCGCCACCCGTGCAAATATAGGGAACACCCTATACTATACAAAAATAGCTTATTGTTTTCTTCAGACGGTCGCTGCTCAATAAGAACAAATTTTGTATCACAACAAAACAAATTACAGCCATATAACAAAAGGAGGGTTGGCATAAAAGTAAATGCACCATCAGAAGTTTAGAAGCACGGATGATTTGACCTGACTGGTACGTTTTCATGCTGTAGTGTCTGATGGAGCACCATAAAGTTCGCTATCATTTCTCCTAGGATCCTGAACAACATAGCAAATGTCTGATTGTCTAGTTTCAAAACCATGCATATCTTGACGACATCGAACAATGGTTGTTCTTGTTTCACAAAGGGTCTCTGTTAGGGATTGGACTTGTGTCTGGAGCGCAGATATATCATTCTGTCGAGCTTGCAGATCTTGTTCATGAGGCAGTTTGGACGAGGTTGCCTTAACAACCAGCCCAATATTACACAGGAAGGTGCTTTTGGCACCGTTAGTGGAGAGATACTGACCCACTGCAGCAAGAGGTGACATTGTGGTTATGGTTGCCTCATCACCTTCAGGAGGTTGTGGCGGTTCCACCATTTGTTCCATAGCTTGCTGAAAAGTTGAGTTTCTACATTAGTAGTACCAGAACAAAAGTTATTAATGAGGTAGCAAAACCAAACAGAATAGCTTTGGTTTATATACAAAACTTATTTTGGTGAACCTGTGTAAAATATTAGTTGTATTTTACTGCAAAGTACATAATAAAACCAGGTTCCAAACATATGACCATATACCATGGCTAATGTATTGTCTATTTCTTCACATTGTATTGATAGCTAAGATAAAGAGAGAAAGTTTATAATACAGTGAGCATAGTATGACATCATTCATATCACAAAACTACTGAGATCGGACAAACAGGCAATTGTAACATGGTGTGCAGCACGGAACTAGATTACAGATCAAGAGCAAAGGAACATCGTTCCTCTCTTTTAAACCTTGTAAAGTGCAATGATATGTTCAGACAACTATGTATAAAATTGAAAAGAGAAATAGACATTGGCTGCAAACCATGCAGTTCAATGCACCACAAGTCAGAGTAACCAGTAGTTCAAAGGGCCAGTAGTTCAATGCACCACAGTTCAATGCACCACAACGGCTTTGACTGGTGTAGTCATGCCCTTCGTCTTGCTGGTGTGACAGTCCTTGAAGATTTCCACCTCATTTGGTTCAGGTTCTTTTTGGTCCTTGCGGGCTTTCCTCTGCATTTGGAACAAGTCAATATAGATCTGATAATATGGCACAGCCAAAAGAGTGAAACAATAGCTAGTTACCAGAGCCTCGTAGTGTGCAATATAGCTACGAGATCCTGTCGTCTATTGGAATTTCACTTTCGTACGGTTGGCCTTGTTCTTTGAACAGTTCACCTAGAAGAAGATAGATTTGTGAGGGACATGCGTAAATAGGAGTTCAACATGTGATCTGATCACATCTATATAACATACTTGATACTTTGTATCAGAACAGTGTTTAACAAGGGCTGTCCAGTCTTCATCCGTTATATTTTCCACTGGAGATGTTTGGGCAAGTTCATTGTTAGCCTTGCCTTCAAAGTGAGTTTTCCCCAGATTATACCGATACTGTCGCAGAGCAGACTTGAAAACATGAGTGCATGCTTGTCTGGTTGCATCATCTTGCCGATCCAACTTGAACCTCATCTGTTCAAAATTATAGGAGTCTCATTACCAGCAACCTAGAAAGTATGGGATAGAGCAAGACGATATTACTAAGTTCCATAAATAACCATACTTATAGATAAATGGTCGAGGAAGGTGTTAAACTGGATTTTGTCTTTGTCATTCCTGTACTAAATCCATGTTGGGAGGATACGTGCATGACACCTAACGGCAACGGCTGCCTCTGATACTAACTTGGCTGACTCTGTAGCATCACGTGGCCATTTTAAACCTGACTCAAAATGGATCTCCATTCTTCCTCCTTTAGATTTAGTTAACCTGTCGAGCATTATCCCTGATGTCTGTTTCCTCTTGCGCCTGGGTGCTAGTTCAACAACAAACATGGGAAGTGTTACTGTACATCAAACTGTGAGACTACATATAAAGAAGCATGCAACTGTAACTTGACTCGATCAACTACTGTCTTGGTGTTGAAGCTCACAAGGTTCATCTGATCTTGCCAAGTCCTCTTGTGCCAAGAGTGCTTCGGAAGTAGTGTCAGGTGGCAAGGGAGCTTGGGAACTTGCCGCTAGTAGAGTTGACGAACGAGTAAGTCGTGCATATGTTGGTACTGTGGAAGAAGGTGCTGCAACCACTAGGGCTGTCGTTGCTTGTTTGGTTCGTTTGTCTTTGGTATGTTTTGCAGGTGGTGTAGCAGGGGATACTGTGTTTGTACATTTATCCGGTGGACTTCGACCTTCTCTTGCACTATCAGTACCAGCAGAATCTACAGAGCTGTTCCGCTTCCGTTTCCGTGCCTCCCAAGTAGTAACACCAGCCCCTACCATTCTGTGTACCTTCCTCTCTTGTTTCCATGTCAAGTCAAACCCACGAGAAAAAGGAATAGAAATTTAGTTCTTCAGAACTAATTGATGTGTGATACAGACGAACTGAACTTTGATGTTAGACAATCGCACGATAGGAGGATGTAATATGTACGAAAAATAGGACGGCATGAGATAATCAGACCTATGATGTGTAAACTAAGCAGAAGGCATTTCAATAAATTAGAAGCAATGCAATGGAAGCTAGACACCATATGAAAGATGCTACAAATATCACTCTACCAAGTTAATAGTGTCTCGTCATAAGTGTTATTTAAACAAATGTCAAGCAGTACAAGTAATAAATCATATGCAAGATCCAAACAATATCACACTACGAAGTTAAAGGTGTCTCGTCATAAGTGAATGATGCAGGATAGACATGAACATTACTTCGATGTTAGAACATGTAATAGACAGATGTAGTGTAACACCCCAAAATTTTCTCTCTGGATTTTCAAATTTTTTTATTGAAATAAAATGCTTTGAATTATTTTGGCCCTATTTTTCTTTTTCTCTTTCTTCTGTTCTGAAATTCATTTTTTAATTTTAATTGAGGTTTCAAAATTTTTGCATGTTTCTGTTTTGAAGGTTTAATGATTTGGTAATTAATTTTGAGAGATCAAAAATATTTTTCTCTTTAGAAAAATTTCTGGAATACTAAAACTATTCCATGAAAATAGCCTTTTCACTTCTTCCTAGCACCTCTAAAATCCTCCAATAATTTTTCTATCACAACCAAATTATCCCTCAAGTCACTCACACCATCTAGGACATCATCCAACTCCTTCCCACCTTACAAAAATATTTCTGCAATATTTATTAAATTCCAAAGTTGGAATTTATATTATTCATAGTTTCTTGGAATTACAAAGGAACCATATCTTCTGTAATTCTTCTGCCTCCACCAAAATTTCCCCAACAACTAGACAGTACCCAAAACCCATTTCACCAAAAACATTGGGTTCCACAGTTCAAAAATTTCAAATGCCATTCAATTCAAATTTGGACCAGAAACAATCTTTCTGATACAAGCCTATTTTTAATTGCTCCAAAAATTCTGAAACTTTGCCAAGCCCTCTTTTATGCATCAACACCTCACCACAAAAATTCCCTAAAAATCCTAAAATCCCTAGCTCCCTCTGGCATTTCATCATACAGATGGTGTGCGCACTGTTCATCGCTGAATGAAATTCAGTTAACTGAACCTGGTTTAGTGACAGAGGCGACCGACGCCGTGCCCCTCACTCCACCACCTCTCCTTCTCATCCACGCCTCTCTCAGTCATCAATGTGACGCCGTAGCCCCCTGGTCAGTAACTCCACCGACGAAACAGTGACTAGCCGGTGCAGCTACCTCCGAGCTCACCCGCGGCGGCCGAGCTGATCGGCTCGACCCCGCCCGCCATCTTCACTCCTCCTGCTGCTCCCTCCACCTAATCTTCCTCCACGCGTTGATCCTCTCCGTGTCTCCGCACATTGACCGCACCGTCCAAACCATCTGGAGCCCACTGTCAGTCGCCGGAGTAGGATGGCGTCCGCCATGGCCGTATCCAGCTCTTCGGTGGAGGGAACGGATAGAGCCGAGCTCGTCCACACAGAGGCTTCTGGAGAGCTTCATTCATCTCCATGATCATGCGCTGAACCTGCCCACCATCCACAACCTACCTCGCCGGCGGAGTTACTCCGGCGTCAGCCGCAAGCCACTAGCCTCCCCCGATCACCTATAAAAAGAGGCCCCCGAGCTCCGTTCTCTCCTCGTACCACCCACACCACATCCCAATCGAGCTCCCATGCACTCGCTCGACCTCGAGGAGGTCACCTTCCCCGTCTCCGGTCACCGAGCCGCCGCCAACCTCCCCGATCACCACAACGCCTATACTCCACCTCCGCCGTTGAAACTTTGCTAGTCGCTCTCTCTCGCACCAACTCGTCGATCCCGCGCTCCAATTTCACCTCCCGAGCTCTCTCCGGCGAGACCCAACCACACCCGAATCACCGTCCGCCGCCGTCGACCTCGCCGCCGTTCAAGTGCTCGCCGGCGACCACCACCGCCACCTACCGACGCGGAACTCCACCCCGAACACTCTCCGATCATCGCCGCCTCCCAAAACCCCGGCGATCGTCGCCGGTGATCACCGCCGCCCTCTTTGCACGCGCGCGAGCACTTTCAAATTTAAGCCTGACGGGTGGACCCCACCCGTTAGCGTTTTCTTTTTTCTGCGTTTTAACTAAAGGCGTATTCTGCTATTTACGCCTTCTCTGCTAAAAGGCGTATATCGCCCGAAGTGTTTTCCTTTTTTCTGGTTTTAAACCGAAAGCGTACTCTGGCGCTTTACGCTTTCCATGCTGGGAAGCGTATTCCCTCCCGAAGCGTTTTCTTTATAAACGCACAGGGACTGAATTTTTTACAGAAAAACTCCTGGAATTGAAATGTGAATAACTTTTAAACTACAACTCTGATTGAGTTGAATCTTTTTTTGAAATTCTTATTTTTCTCTCTAGTTTTTTTAGTATTTATTTAAAAATATTTTGAGACAAGTTTTGGTACTATTGCCAAATTGTTAATTGGAGTTTGAATTTGAATTTTTCAGAAAAAGAAGAGGGGAACTTTGCCGGGAATTTTGAGTGTTCTTCTTCTGACTACTTTGGACAAGGCAAGCATTTTGAACTTGCGATATGGTGATTGCATTTGCATTACATGGTTGCATCGGTTGGAATTGCACCGTATGTGTAGTTTATTGCAAGTGCATGCATGCATGGTCATATTATTTCTTGTGCATGACTTGCACTTCACTCAAGCATCTGACATGGGGAAAGGCTGTGAGCACTAGGAGTGCAGCTCCTGACTTGGACGTGCTGGTGAGCACGGTCCCGTTGTGACACGACGGTGTCACCGTGGCATGTGAGACATGCCTGTCATAATAACAACACCTCCTGAGTCGACCTAGATCGAGTCTTGTTCCGTCACACGTAGCTAAACACCGTGCTGCCACGGGTCTTCCCACGAGGGAAGTATGGTTTAGTAAGTTGCTAACCCCTGTCTGTGTACACACCACATAGAGGGCCATGATGAGGGTTTCCACGGCCATGGACTAATGCCCGTCATCAGGTCAGGGGGCATGGGTGTTTCCAGCTGGGCCAAGAGGGGGGCACCCCTTGTAATCCGCGCGTATGAATAGTGATCCCATGCTAATCGAGATTGTAGTCTCCCCGACTTAGAGTTTTTCTTGAACGGTGCTTTGGGTGATTCCTAGAATTCAGAAAGTTAATCTGGTGTGTGATGGTCAGGTGTGTTTTCAACCCAAAGACCGTAGTGGGAATTAGTCAGTGCCACGGTGTTGACTAAAGAAATCCCATGCATGTGGGTAAAGAGTACAGCCTCTGTAGAGTTATACCTATTCGAATAGCCGTGTCCGCGGTCAAGGACGTTAGCTGGGAAGGGTCAAGTGTCGGTCCGGTGTCGGTCTTCGGAGGAAATAATTAATTTGAGCATCAAATATTTTGCAGAATATTCTTATTGCATCACTAACGCTGTCATGGATATTTTGTTATCAAGAATACTATGGTTGTGAAAATTATTGTTACTATGCATATTATTGTGGACTAACCCGTTTCTCTTATTTTATTTTTCCTAAGTGTCTCAGGGGCTGGCTAGACTACCCCGAGCACCCAGTTTTATTTTCACGACCTCTCGTGGCGTCGCTTGAGTATTTGGGCGGTCTGTCTCGCCCGGTTCTCTTTTAGACACCCGTTTGGCATTTCTTTTCAAGACCTCTCATGGCGTTGCTTGAGTATTTTGGGCGGTCTGTCTCGCCCGGTTCTCTTTTAGACACCCGTTTGGCATTTCTTTTCAAGACCTCACGTGGCGTCGCTTGAGTATTTGGGCGGTCTGTCTCGCCCGGTTCTCTTCTAGACACCCGTTTGGCATTTCTTTTCAAGACCTCTCGTGGCGTCGCTTGAGTTCTTGGGCGGTCTGTCTCGCCCGATTCTCTTTTAGACACCCGTTTGGCATTTCTTTTGGATTCTCGGGCGGTTCTGTCTTGCCCGATTACCCACTTTTAACTTTCTTGGTTTGTCACTAACAATTTAATTTATCTGCACATGCTAATATTTGTCATGCCATGTTTTATATTTCAGTCAGCATGAGCATATCATTTAAACCATCATGAGCATATGCATTCGGTATATATTTTGTTCATAATGTTTGTGAGTACATTCCAACGTACTCACTGGCTTGTCCCTGGCTATTTCATTGGCCAGACGTAGAGGAGGACGAGCTTGTGGAAGGAGATTGCGCTAGCGAGCCCGACACTTAGAGGAGTCCCAGTCAGTCAACATGTGATCTTGGAGTCTGCCACATGTATCATCCGCTGTGTTTCCGCTACACCAATAAAATAGTCAAGCCTCACACTGACGCTTGACTCTATTTTATTGTATCAGTGTTGTCTACCACCACACCACTGTATTATTCCATCACCGTAGTATATTGGCAAGCTTGTAATAATTGTTGAGCACTCTGACTCAACCCTGTGTAATATTATATTTGTACAGGTTATCTATATCAAGGAAGTCTACCAGTTGTTCTTGGGGCTGGTATGACTTGAGGCTCCTCTGTGATTTATCCCAGAAATGAGCCTGACAAACCTTGGTATCAGAGCCAGGCTGACTGTAGGAAACCCCTAGGCACGGACGCTAGTAATAGAGTCAGTACTAACATTTTTAGCATGCATCTCATGCATTGTAACAATTTTCCTTGGTCACCATATACTTATGACATGACTATTTGGATTTTTGTCTACTGTTGTAGATGTCTGGCGACAGCTGTCCGACCCAGATTTTCGCCAACGAGCCTGCGGGATTTTCCCGTCTTCTCGACGTCATCGCTAGAGTCGCGATGAGGTCCCCGGGCCGTCCAGAGTACACCATCTACCCCGACAGGATCACAGACACCCTGATTATGTTCCAGGCCTCGGTATATATACGAGGTGGATCAGCTGAGTCTCACCGCAACTATCGTTTTGTGGGGAGAGCCATGCCTATTGAGAGGCATGCTGTCCAGATGGCTGCCCGAGAGGCCATCGCCCGCCTCAGGGACATTCTTCCAATCATGCAGACACGTCCCTACCACTACCTTCCATGCCATGTCCCATACACTAGTCACTACGCTTTCTCCTGCACCGTGGGGGAAGGGGAGGTTGCGATTGAGCCCCTGGTTCAGTACATCATGGCACTAGAGTCAGTCTTCACCTCAGTGGTGGACGACTATCTTGCTTCACGAGTGGACTTGGCTCGTACGAGGATCCCTCGCAGGAGTGAGTTTTGCTCTCCATCACCACACACTCCTCGCATTCCGACTCCACCATATGATCCCCCTACTCCACCCGTGGTCCGATGCTCATCCCCGAGCAGTAACGCCGGATTGGCGCGGCAACGCGGATGCTGCCGTCGTGCCCAGGCAAGAGGACGGATCGCCGGATTGGCGCGGCAACGCGGATGCCGACGGCCGGTGCAAGAGGCGAGAGAAGAAGAGAGAGGCGCATGTGTTCTCGCTGTTGTCGTCCACCGACAGAGGCATCTCCAGAGACAATATGGCGACACGGTGCGAGTTGCTGCAAACAGCCATCTAAGAAGATTACGATCGATGTGTGATGGGCTCGTTTTTTCGCCTGCTCTGTTTAAAAAAAAAGAGGTCCGGGGTTCTTTTTTTTTAGACAGAGAAAATACTTTGGTTTTGGGAATACTCTAGTTTTAATACCACAGTTTTCATTGGTGGCCAAACAAGTCACAGTAATTAAAACTACAGTAACTAAAAATAATGTGGTATTATCAAAATACTTTGAAAATTCTTTGCTATCAAACAGGGTCTTAACAGGTCTAATGTGTAAACTAAGCAGAATAGCAGATGCAATTTAACCAAATTAGAAGAATTACAAGCTAGACACCATATGCAACATGCAACCACATATCGCACTGCCAAGTTAGAGCAAGCACATGCGATGGTGGTGTAGGGGAAATGCGGTCACCAACTACAGAGCTACGTTGACTATCTTCATCTAGCCTTGCTGTTTGTTGAGAATCATGTGGGGAGGATGACACTGCACTCTTTAAAAGAGTAGCGCGTCTCACACTAACCCACGGGTCTGACTGTCTCATCATAAGTGATTGATGAGGGATACACAAGAACATTAGTTTGATGTAAGAACATGGTTAATAGACAGATGCAGTATGTACCAAAAATAGGAAGGCATGTCATATTCACAGTATATGGCTAAGCAGATGCAATTTAACCAATTTAGAAGCAATATACAAGGTAGACACCATATGTAACATGCAACCACATATGACACCGTGATGTTAAAGCAAGCACCTGCGATGCTGGTGTATGGCGAATGGGGTCATCAACTACAAAGCTACGTTGACAGTCTTCATCAAACGACACTATGCTCTTCTTTAGAGCGTCATACCGGATCTTTCCAATCCTCGATGCAAACTAGAGCAACTGCTCTATTTTCTTTTTAGAATACTGTGGTTGAGATTCTGAAATACCCATGCGTAATAAAACAATAGTGAGAGAGTATGGGTGTAGTTTGTGCACAAGTAGTGCAGTGTAAAAGTATGAGATAGCAGGTGGGTCAAAAATAAATGACGGCAGACATATGATAGCTCTACAACATGCATGACACACGAAATTAGATTCTGGGCTTTTGAAATATGTGCACAGGGATGGCTGGGAAATGTAGGCAATCCTCCAGCAAACCTCCACATGTGGTCCTATGAAAATAACAATCGACTGAAAACAAATAGGTTAGTCGATTTTTTCTGCACCGTCTGATCTACAAGGAACGGGCAGATGGCCTTCATCTACCTCCCGCTAGTCACTGTTGACGATCTTCCTCGAACCACCAGCGACCACCGGCCCAGATCCCCGACTCCGCCGCCCCGCGCTCTCCTCGACCTCGCCCCACTGTCGTGCTTGGCAGCGCCCACCGGCCATCCCTTTAAGCCCGGCGGGCCTCCAGATCAGGCGCCAGTAGCTCCTGCACCACACACACCTCTAAGATAGACACCGAGGCGCTGCTTCCCAGGCGAACATGCGAACTAGGCGCTCTGCGCGCCTCCGCGGGTGGTGCTTGCTTTAATTCGGAATCAACTAACACTGAATTGAAATCCAGGCAGGCGACGGACATCTAGCTAAAGTGAAATAGTAAATGGGGAGAAACCTTGTGCATCGCGAGTTACTTGGAACATCTAGTATCAGGAAGAATGTGCAGTAAGAAGCGGTCAAGTAGTTTCCCTCGTGGGATGAATACCGTGCGAGAGATTTGCAATAATAAGGGAAGAGGAGTACCAATATCGGCTGGCGATGCTGTGTCCTCCTTTTGTTTTTTCGACGATCCTCTTGTGGTTCACTGGAAACAAGATGTTGTGGAGGACGGTGGAGCCTTGGACGAACCCATGGCCAAGTAGTTTAGTGTGGTCCGGTGGCCCTCTGTTGGCGGTGGGGAAGCAAATCCGAGGCGGCGAACAACGGCGTAGCGTGAACAGCTCCGGTGCGGTGGACGGTTGTGACGTTGGAGCGGCAGCGGTGAGGCGCAGGATGGAGGGGTTGAAGTGGCTCGGGTATGGCGCACGTCCGCGTCGTGGAGGCAGCTTTGCCTCGGCTTCAACTGCTAAGTCATGGAGGGCGCTGCGGCTGAGGTTGCGATGGACGACGACATCGGGGTATCGGCTCCGGTGTGATGGAGGGGGCGGCAGTGGATCGGTGCGATGGGGTGGCGGATGGAGGAGGCTGGGGTTTTGCGGCTGGTGGAGAGGGAGTTTTTGTGCCCATGGAGTATGAATGGGGAATCGGACGGGGGAGGGGCGAAGCTAAGGGGGAACCATGTTTCCGGGAGGCGCTTATTTGAAATTTGGGGAAAGTTACAAACTTTGCCCCCATCTAAATTTTCGGACATGCTGCGGGTCGGGGGTAGGACGGTAATCTCACGTGTCCAAAATAGTGGGCGGGAGTGATTTCGGCCGAGCGCATCGGCGTTTAGGCGCCCGCGGTATATGAATGTTTTTCGGAGGCGGTTGTGTGGCGTCTCGGTGAAGTTACAAACCTACCCCGGTTTAGACTTCTGGACGTAGGGCCGGTAGGCTTCATGGGTCAGAGTTAGGACAGTAATTTCCTTCTACCAAACATTGGTCTCGCGCGGTTTCGGGCGAGGAGAGGCTCTTTTGGCGATTCGTTCAAAATTTTGAACCAGAAGCATTCACTTTTACAGTACTCTTGAGCTATTAGGATTGACCTTAATAGACCTCGTTAAATTTGACCTTTTTTTTTTGAAAACCTCATTAAATTATGTGCTTCTTTTGAAATTTTGACTCTTGAAAATTCTATAACTACTATTATTTCGGAATGGAGGTGGTAAATTTGAATGTATTTTGTACACGACTATATGTTATTATGTACAAAAGCAAAGAAAAGATTGATGCACCCTTAATTTAGGTATGATTTACAAATGCCATGATCTCGAATTCAAATAATTGAATGCACTTCATGTTGAATTCGAATATTTGAAACCACCTTAAGTTGAATTCAACCGTATGATAGTTCCAAGCTAGCTATTTTGAATGTTCACTATGTATCTTTTGTATGTATGATGTGCTTTACACACACAACATAAACTATAATCACGTTTATATTTGAATTGCTAAAGCCATGCATTGTCTGGATTTCAAAATACTGACTCTATGGATCAATTATGTCGAATAATACCATACACATGCTCAAATTCGACATAATATGGATGTTTGATACACCAATGATCGTTCCATACGCGAATCACAAATATCATGATCCCATCCAAATATTTGGATACAATTTATATTTTAAATTGATGTGTACATCAGTCTTTTACGTGTAGATTCACTCTCCCTCGGCCCCTCCTCACACACGTGTTATCTTTCTCTCTCACACATACGCGCACACACTGTATATCCATCAGCCTTCTCTCTCACACATCCTCACACTCTCTCGTGAGGTGTCTCTCGCACACACGCTGTCTATATATATCACCCTCCCTCCCTCTCTCTCACAACTATCTACGACTCCTTTCACTAATCTCTGTCAAAAGAACTCTTTCACATGCATAGGCATGCACAATCTCCATCGACCCTTTTCTCTATACATATACCTGCCTACGTGTCTCCCAGACGCTTAGGCCTAAATCGCACGCATTGTCTCCACCTCTCTTACTAGTTGACGAATATGATTCCAGCAGAGCATTCAGTAGGATATCCCTTATAGCTAGGTTGGATGCATGGTAATAAGAGACAAGGATTTACCTAAGTTCAGGCCCTTGCGATCCAGGAAATACCCTACCCCCGGTCATGTATATTTGTGAGTAGGGTGTGTACAGAGTACACTACGTGAATACCAAGGGATTATGTGTATGCTATCGACGAACTAGGCCCCGGGCTTGTATAACATACCCGGGGCCTAGGGTTACAATTCCTAGCCGGATTTGTCAGTGGACACAAAGTCCTTCGCGGCTCTGGTTTCTTTGTCTTGTGCGACTAGTCCTCCAGGGGTCTCCGTATAATTTGTCAGTGGGCCTTCTCCTTGTCACGCTTCTCTTACTCTTGCTTCTTTTTTTTGGCAAGCTGCTCTACTTGCTGGCACTGCTAGAGGTCGTGACCCTTGGTGCGGTGGATCTTGCAGTATGGCCCGCCGGTCTTGCCGGCCTTCTTGCCTGCCGCAGCTTCCCGGCAAGCATCGCACCCAGCAACCTCCTTGCTGGGGATGTCTGCCTTCGGCTTCTTGGTGGCATTGGTATCGCTGGAGCTCTCGACGGCCAGTACAGTCTAGTTCTCACGCGCCAAAGATGTCATGGGAAACGACTATCTATGGGACCGAACGGGTCCCTTTGCGATTCGGCTCAGGGGATATGCATGGGACAAAGTGCAGGTTTTTAGTAAGTGCGAGAACACGCGGGGGATTTATCCAGGTTCGGGCCGCTATGAGCGTAAAACCCTACTCCTGCTCTGTGGTTGATCGTATATGAACTCTGGTTACAGGGAGCGCAGTTTTCCGGCAAGGTGCTCGGGAAAATGCAGCTACGACATGTAATTGAGCTGGGTGTCGACCATTCTACCTGTAGCCATGGGCCTCCTTTTATAGGCCAAGGGGTTACCACAATGGCTAATACGGTCATTACAGAGTGTGAACAGTGACTTGCACCATCATCACGTCTATCTTCCCACGGGGTAAGACAAATGCATTTAATGCACCGTTAGGTGCTACATTGAGGAGGCGAGGCCTTGGGCAAAAGATCTGTACCACTGGTCATGGCGCCCTTCTGTAATCCCGACACGTCCCAGGGACGGGTGTCATTAAAGTTAATCTTGGTGTGGCATGCTGACACGTGCCTTGGCCGGCCATGTTGACTGCCTGCCCGCTCGACACCTAGCCCACGAGCCTATCTGGTCGATGGTGAGGTGGAGCGGTAACGGGACAGAACAAACCTGCTGGCACGGAGCTTGCCGAGCCTTGCTTGCCGGCAAGGGAGCTTGCCGGTAACCATAGCCTTGGTCTTCACCTTGCCGGGGCAAAGCTTGCCGGCAAGAATAGCGTCGATCTTCAGTACTTAGAATAGTACTTCTCGATGACCTGCCTTGAGGTCTTCTTCATGGTCTTGGTGTTGAGTCTTGAGTTGTAGTTATCCTCTGTCAAGCCCTTGCCGGAGGGGAGGCTACAACTGCCTGTGCACAAGTCTGGGTACGAGGGCACCCATGTCTTAGTACACCGACACAAATAAATTGTAAATAACAGTAGGAAATCATGATGCAAATTGGACGCATCAACTCCCCCAAGCTTAGACCTCGCTTGTCCTCAAGCGAAAACCGAAATCGATAATCATGACCACATGTTTAGAGAGAGAGAGAGGTGTCGATAAAAATAAAATATGGACATGAAGCATCATGATCTTTATTATAACAACAATATATCATCATAAAACTTCTCATGCAAAAATAACAATTCAATCACAAGTTAAAGTATGAACCATAAACCAAATTGAAAACTGACAAACTATGATCTCAGTCACGGAAGCAATTGCAATTCATCATATTAACAGAAAGAGTCTATGTAAGAGCTTTGTTTAGCAAATTCACATACTCAACTATCATTTAGTCTTCTATGATTGCTGACACTCACGGCATACTTATGGAGCAAAAGTTTCAGTCAGACACATAGAAAGATAGGGGCTTATAGTTTCGCCTCCCAACGTATTTACCTCAAGGGTAATGTCCACAATAATAACTCATGATCACCTACATCCAACTGGATATATATGCCTGGATCAATCCCCACCACATGATGCTTGCCAAGAGAGAAAAATAAAAACGGAATAGAGGAGAATACTATTGACTCTTGCATGAAAGTAAATACATAAAGTAAAAGATAGGCCCTTCGCAGAGGGAAGCTGTGGGATCGAGGAGATAGGTCTAGAGGGGGGGTGAATAGACTCCTCACCAGCCAAAGGTGCAATTTTTAATTTCTCTTGGAATTTAGGCAGATTTTGGCACAAGTTAAGATCACTCCAATACTTTCTACACATGCATATCTAGAGATGTAGCAGCGGAAACAGTAAAGCATGCAAGAGTGCGGAAAGTAAAGGGGTGGAGTATGGAAGATCAAACACAATGAAGACACGGTGGTTTTTGGCGTGGTTCCGATAGGTGGTGCTATCGTACGTCCACGTTGATGGAGACTTCAACCCACGAAGGTTAACGGTTGCGCGAGTCCACGGAGGGCTCCACCCACGAAGGGTCCACGAAGAAGCAACCTTATCTATTCCACCATGGCTTACGTCCATGAAGGACTAGCCTCACTCGGGGTAGATCTTCATGAAGTAGGCGATCTCCTTGCCCTTACAAACTCTTGGTTCAACTCCACATCAGGTTGGAGGCTCCCAAGTGACACCTAACCAATCTAGGAGACACCACTCTCCAAAAGGTAATAGACGGTGTGTTGTTGATGAACTCCTTGCTCTTGTGCTTCAAATGATAGTCTTCCCAGCACTCAAACAACTCCTCACAGATTTGGCTATGGTGCAAGAAGGATTTGAGTGGAAAGCAACTTGGGATCAAGGTTCAAATGGTAGGATTGGAATATCTTGATCTCAACACATGAGTAGGTGGTTCTCTCTCAGAAAATGTATGGTGGAAGTGTAGGCACGTTCTGATGGCTCTCCTTACTGAGAAGGATGTGGTGGAGGGGTATATATAGCCTCCACACAAAATCCAACCGTTACACACTTTTGACCCAACTCGGTGGCACCGAAACTATCATCTCGGTAGCACTGAACTGTGTAAAAGATATGAACTTTAGGAATCTCGGTGGGACCGATACGAACAACTCGGATAGACCGAAGTGCAATGGTTTTGGGCAATCCTCATCTCGGTGGCACCTATTGCATCAACTCGGTTGGACCGATGTGAAACAATAAGGCAACAGAGACTTGGCAAGCCATCTCGGTGAGACCAATTTGCATAACACGGTGAGACCGAAGTGAATGCAACCGATTACAGAGAGTTGGCAGGGCCATCTCGGTGGGACCGAGATCCATTTCGGTAGATCCGATTTGTTAGGGTTTTGGCAGTGGCTAAGTCTTGGATGAACTCGGTGGGGCCGGATAGGAAATATCGGTGGGGCCGAGTTGGACTGTAGGTTTAGGACATATTTGGTTAGAGAGAGTGATTGAGGGTTTAGGAATACTGTCACTAAGCAGTTGAGCAAAAAGACCATTAAGCAACACCTCATCCCCTTTTAATAGTATTGGCTTTCCTATGGACTCAATGTGATCTTAGATCACTAAACCAAAAATGTAGAGTCTTGATCTTTTGCCAATCCTTGTCCTTAGCATTTTGAAGGGGTTCCACGTCCTCTTGTCCATGCCACGCCATTGTTGAACTTGTCTAAAATTCACGAGATAAAAGCATTAGTCCAACAAAATGTATGTTGGCATAAATTACCAAAACCACCAAGGGAGCAAATGTGCTTTCAGAAGCAGAGGTTGTCATGCGCTTTTTGTTTTTGGATGTGCAAGCTCTAATGTAAAGGAACGTCACTTTATATTGCCCCTTGTGATAGCGACCTTTATTATGCAGTCTATCGCTTTTATTCCTTCACCATCACAAGATCGTACAAAGCTTATTTTCCTTACAATAAAAGATCATACATATTTAGGAGCAATTTTTATTGCCTTGCACCGATGATAACTTACTTGAAGGATCTTATTCAATCCATAGGTAGATATAGTGGACTCTCATGACATGAAACTGGGTTTCAGGGTTTTTGGATTTACAAGTAGTATCTCCACTTAGTACGGAATTTCTGGCTAGCAAAAGATAGGGGGCAAGCACCACATGTTAGAGGATCCAAAACAGTATAACTTCTATGTGAATATAAGCAAACATAACTCATTACGTTGTCTTCCTTGTCCAACGTCAACTAATTGACATAGAATATTTAATGGGGGCGCATAATCATAAAAGATGTCCAAGATAGTATATTTATATGTGAGACCTCTCTTTCTTTATTACTTTTTCATGAATTGCAACAATGATCAATACTATGTTTGTCAACTTCCAACAAGTTTTATCAATTATACTTCTTTTATGTGAAGTCATCACTCCACATGGGATTAGCATATGATCTTACTTTTTATTCTCTTCATTTTATTTCCAAGATTGGATCAACAAAAGCAAAACACTCAACTCAAACTACTCTTTATTATATAACTTCCACACACGATTACATAGATAGATAGACCACAAAGCAAGCACTTGAAACTAGATCATACTAAAACTTTATTCTTATAAATCACGAAATAACTAAAGATCGAACTAAGATAGATAATGATGATAAAAAGTGATGGTGATACGATACCGGGGCACCTACCCCAAGCTTGGCACAAGCCAAGGGTGGTGCCCATACCCATGTACTCAAATCTCCTTCTTTGGTGATGGTGGTGATGAAGAGGTAGGCTTGTCCTTCAAAATATTTAGTAAGATATCCTTCAAGCTCTGGACCTCCCGAAGTAACTACTGAATCGCAGTGGCATTCTTTTGCACTTCAACCATAATATGTTTATTTTCCGACCCCCATGAGCTCTTTCCTGCATCATTCTCACTTGGACGCGAGATATCCCAATTGGAAGGTATGTGCATACGAGGAGTGTTCTCGACCCCATAATTGTGGACCAAATTATGAAAGTTGTTCCGATGTAACCTGTGTAAGGGCCTCCTAGGAGGAAGCCCATCTTGTACCTCTGGACTCCCATGGATGGTAGTGCTTCTCATAGCTTGATGAGGATTTGGCTTTGTGGAGATGCCGGCAAGGGTACCCCTCTCCGAAGCAGGGGCTCCACCTCCAGCGAATCTCCATCATCTTCTTCCATGGTAACCTCTTCCTCCCCTTCTCTCCTGAGTTCCATCTGCAGTAGCCAAGCATTGTCTCCCACGTTGTTGGAGGAGGAGGAAGACATGATGCCTGGCTTTAAAATCTGACAGAAAATAGCCCAAAACAAGAACAGAGGAGAAACTTGCGATGCGGTGGTCAAAACATCCGTGAGTATATATAATGAATTTTTCTCTTGCAAAACAAGCATATGAGAGGAAAACGGAGTCGAGAGGGCACATGAGGGGCCCACAAGGCATCACGGCATGCCCCAGGGGGGGTCGCGCTCTGTTGCCTTGTGGGCGACTCGTGGGTCCCCTCGGCTGTTTCTTATTTTTGTAATTTTTCTAATATTCCAAAACGGACAGAAATATTTTTTATGGAATTTTTGGAGTCGGTTTACTTACCGTATCACGTACCTACCCCTTTTAAGGGTTCTGGAGCATTCCGGAAGGACTCTTTGATGTGTTCCTCCGGTGTCATTATCTGAATAATATTAGTTTCAACATTGATAGGAGTACCTGAGATATAGTGCTTAATTCTTTGTCCATTCACCACTCTCGGATTATAGCCTTCGGAGTTATTTATTTTGATGGCTCCGGAGCGGTAAACTTCTTCGATGATATATGGTCCTTCCCATTTAGAGAGAAGTTTTCCTGCAAAGAAGCTTAAACAAGAATTGTACAATAAAACATGATCACCTACTTTGAATTCCCGTTTTTGGATTCTTTTATCATGCCATCTTTTAACTTTTTCTTTAAATAACTTAGCATTTTCATAGGCTTGGGTTCTCCATTCATCTAGAGAGCTAATATCAAATAACCTCTTTTCACTGGCAAGTTTGAAATCATAGTTAAGTTCTTTAATTGCCCAATATGCCTTATGTTCTAACTCATGAGGTAAATGACATGCTTTTCCATAGACCATTTTATAGGGAGACATACCCATAAGATTTTTATAAGCAGTTCTGTAAGCCCATAATGCATCATCAAGTTTCTTAGACCAATTCTTTCTAGATCTATTAACGGTCTTTTGCAAAATTAATTTTATTTCTCTATTAGTTAATTCGACTTGACCACTAGACTGAGGATGATAAGGAGATGCAATCCTATGATTAACAACATATTTGGCAAGCAATTTATGGAAAGCACCATGAATAAAATGTGAACCACCATCAGTCATTAAATATCTAGGGAATCCAAACCTCGGGAATATAACTTCTTTAAGCATTTTAATAGAAGTGTTATGATCAGCACTACTAGTTGGAATAGCCTCTACCCACTTAGTAACGTAATCAACAGCAACTAAAATATGAGTATACCCATTGGATTTAGGAAACAGTCCCATATAATCAAAACCACAAACATCAAATGGTTCAATAACAAGTGAACAATTCATAGGCATTTCCTGATGTCTATCAACATTACCAATTCTTTGACATTCATCACAAGAGAGGACAAACTTACGTGCATCTTTGAAGAGAGTAGGCCAATAAAAACCAGATTGCAATACCTTGTGTGCAGTTCTATCTCCCGCATGGTGTCCTCCATATGCCTCAGAGTGACACTTCCGTACGATTTGTGCCTGTTCATGCTCAGGTACACAACGTCTAATAATACCATCTACTCCTTCCTTATATAAGTGTGGGTCATCCCAAAAGTAATGTATTAAATCAAAGAAGAACTTTTTCTTTTGTTGGTATGTGAAACTAGGTGGTATATATTTAGCAACAATGTAATTAGCATAGTCTGCATACCAAGGAGTATTACGAGAAGCATTTATCACAGCTAATTGTTCATCAGGGAAATCATCATTAATAGGAAGTGGGTCATCAAGAACATCTTCCATTCTAGACAAATTATCAGCGACGGGATTCTCAGCTCCCTTTCTATCAATAATATGCAAATCAAATTCTTGTAGCAAAAGAACCCACCTAATCAGTCTAGGTTTAGCATCCTTCTTTTCCATAAGATATTTAATAGCAGCATGATCAGTGTGAACAGTAACTTTGGAATCAACAATATAAGATCTGAATTTATCACATGCAAACACAACTGTTAAAAATTCTTTCTCAGAAGTAGCATAATTCCTTTGAGCACTGTCTAGAGTTTTACTAGCATAATGGATAACATTCAATTTCTTATCAACTCTTTGTCCTAGAATAGAACCAACAGCATAATCACTAGCGTCACACATAATTTCAAAGGGTAAGTTCCAATCAGGTGGTTGAACAATAGGTGCAAAAATTAAGGCTTTCTTAAGTGTTTCAAAGGCCTCTACACAATCATCATCAAAAACAAATGGAACGTCTTTTTGCAAGAGATTAGTAAGAGGCCTAGAGATTTTAGAGAAGTCTTTTATAAACCTTCTATAGAAACCAGCATGACCGAGGAAACTTCTTATACCTTTGATATCTTTAGGACATGGCATTTTCTCAATAGCATCAACTTTAGCTTTATCAACTTCAATACCTCTTTCTGAAATTTTATGCCCAAGGACTATACCTTCATTCACCATAAAATGGCACTTCTCCCAGTTCAAGACAAGATTAGTTTCTTCACATCTCTGCAAAACTCGATCAAGATTGCTCAAACAATCATCAAAAGAAGATCCGTAAATGGAGAAATCATCCATGAAAACCTCAACAATCTTTTCACAAAAGTCAGAGAATATAGCAGTCATACATCTTTGAAAGGTAGCAAGTGCATTACATAAACCAAAAGGCATACGACGATAAGCATAAGTTCCAAAAGGACAAGTAAAGGTGGTTTTCTCTTGATCTTCAGGTGAAACAGGTATTTGAGAAAAACCAGAATAACCATCTAGGAAGCAAAAGTGTGTGTGCTTAGATAATCTTTCTAACATTTGATCAATAAAAGGCAAGGGGTAATGATCTTTCCTAGTAGCTTTGTTTAATTTTCTGAAATCAATTACCATCCTATAACCGGTTACAATTCTTTGTGGAATAAGTTCATTTTTATCATTAGGAACAACGGTAATACCTCCTTTCTTAGGAACACAATGAACATGATTTACCCATCTACTATCAGCTATGGGATAAATTATACCTGCCACAAGAAGCTTTAATATTTCAGTTCTTACCACATCCTTCATTTTAGGATTCAACCTTCTTTGATGATCAACAACGGGTTTAGCGTCTGGCTCCATATGAATTTTATGCTGACATAAGGTGGGACTAATGCCCTTAAGATCATTGAGAGTATATCCAATAGCGGCACGATGCTTCTTCAGAGTTTTAAGTAGTCTCTTTTCTTCATGCTCTGAAAGGTTAGCACTAATAATAACAGGATATATCTTCTTTTCATCAAGGTAAGCATACTTAAGTGTTTCAGGTAATTGCTTTAATTCAAACACAGGATCACTCTTCGGTGGAAGAGGATCTCCCAAAGTTCCCACGGGCAAATTATGTTTAAGGATAGGTGCTTGTTTAAAGAACAACTCATCTATTTCATTTCTTTCATTCATATGCATATCATTATCATGGTCTAGCAAATATTGTTCTAAAGGATCAGTAGGAGGCACAACAATAGAAGCAAAACCAATAATTTCATCTTTATTGGGTAATTCTTTATCATGAGGTTGCCTACTAAACTTGGAGAAATTAAATTCATGAGATATATCACCAAACTTAACTCTAACCTTCTCTTTAACACAATCAATTTCAGCATTAACGGTATTCAAGAAAGGTCTACCAAATATAATGGGACAAAATTTTCTTGTTGTGAACCAAGCACTAGGAAATCAGTAGGGTATTTGATTTTACCACACAAGACTTCAACATCTCTAACAATCCCAAGTGGTGTAATAGTATCTCTATTTGCAAGCTTAATAGTAACATCAATATCTTCAATCTCAACAGGTGCAATATCATGCATTACTTCTTGATATAAAGAAAACGGAATAGCACTCACACTAGCACCCATATCACATAAACCATGATAGCAATGATCTCCAATCTTAACAAAAACAACAGGCATGCCAACTACGGGCATGTTCTTATCTAACATATCTCGTTAATTTCTAACAGGTTTAGCAATTCTAGCAGCCTCATTGCAAAAGTAAATAACATGCCCATCAATATCATCAACCAAAAGATCTTTAACCATTGCAATATTAGTTTCAACTTTAATTTGTTCAGAAGGTTTGGGTATTCTTATATTACTTTTGTTAACCACAGTTGAAGCTTTAGCATGTTCCTTAATCCTAACAGGGAAAGGAGGTTTCTCAATATAAGCAGTAGGCACAACTAGATCAACATTGTAAACAATTGTTTCTTCTTTAACACTAATAGGTTCTTCATTTAATTCGATAGGTGGATGATATTTAAATCATTTCTCTTTAGGGAGATCACCATAAGCAGCAAAAGATTCACAAAAGGTAGCTACTATCTCGGAGTCAAGTCCATATTTAGTACTAAACTTATGAAAAGCATCAGTTTCCATAAAAGATTTAACACAATCAAACTCAAGATATATACCTGACACTTTACCTTTGTCGATTTCCCAATCTTCAGAGTTACGTTTAATTCTTTCCAGAAGATCCCATCTGAATTCAATAGTTCTCTTCATAAAGGAACCAGCAGAAGAAGTATCGAGCATGGATTGATCATTATGAGAAAGCCGAGCATAAAAGTTTTGAATAATTATTTCTCTTGAGAGCTCATGATTGGGGCATGTATGAAACATATACTTAAGCCTCCCCCAAGCTTCAGCGATACTTTCTCCTTCACGAGGCCAAAATTATATATATAATTCCGATCACGATGAACCAAATGCATAGGGTAAAATTTCTGGTGAAATTCCAGCTTTAACCGTTTCCAATCCCATGTTTCAGTATCATCACATAGCCTATACCATGTCAATGCCTTTCCCTCCAAAGATAAAGGGGATAATTTCTTCTTAACTCCATCTCCGGATAGACCTGCAAGCTTAAATAATCCACAAATTTCATCCACATAGATCAAGTGCATATCAGGATGCACCGTTCCATCTCCTGCATAAGGATTAGCTAGCAGTTTCTCTACCATACCCGAAGGAATTTCATAATAAATATTTTTAGTAGGTTCAGTAGGTTGAGGAACAACTCTTAATGTTCCCGGTCGAGGTGAAGATACCCCGAACAAACCCCTCAAAGGATTACTTTCCATAGTGACAAGTGACAGTAAATTTCAGCACGTAATATAAATGTTTCATTACCAAATTCCACTCACCAGAGGCGCTTCACTCCCCGACAACGGCGCCAGAAAAGAGTCTTGATGACCCACAAGTATAGGGGATCAATCGTAGTCCTTTCGATAAGTAAGAGTGTCGAACCCAATGAGCAGCAGAAGGAAATAACAAGCGGTTTTCAGCAAGGTATTCTCTGCAAATATTGAAAGTAGCGGTAACAGAAAGGTGCAGCAAGGCCCTAGTGCCTCAAGGAAATGATGATGATGATGAAGCCCCAGTGCTTATGAAGCTAAGACCTAGATTGCCTGAACACAATGATGCTCATCCCATTGCTGAAAACATGAAGAAGAGGAAGGATAAAGGTCTCAGGAAATGGAGAGAGTCTGACCCCTTCTCCATCAGAACGAGGGCTGCTGTAGACTACAGATTCCACACCAAGGAACAGCAGGATTTCTATGAGACAGTCTTGCTTGACAAGAAGCCAATAGTCAGTGACATGAAGTGGGTGGACTGGAAGTATATTGAACATCATGAGGATAACTTGCCCCATGTTCATGATGATTTCAAAACTATTGATCTTGATGAGTTCATTGGAAAGAAGCTGACAAATTGGAACGATGAGATGATCATGCAATTCTACTCGATAGCTTACTTCTATCCCAATGGAAGGATTGTTTGGATGACCGAAGGAGTCAAGTATGAGTCTAGTGTGCTTGAGTGGGCCACATTGCTTGGTGTGCCCAAAGCTGATAAGGGTGGTATTGATGTGTATGCTAAGACCAAGATGGACCATAATTCCATGGCTAACTTGTACACGGAGATTCCAGAGAAGGACAAGGAAATTCACAAGCTTGGATCTGTGTATTATCTGTTGGCAGGACTTGCTACCTCCAACACTATCATGAGGCATACCTTGATGCCCAAATCAGGTGATGATAGGATGATTCAAGGTCACTCCATTAACATGCTACATCATATTGACCAACATGAGAAATTCAAGGTCATGGATCTTATAGTAGAAACTATCAAGAGGACAGCTGTTGATCAGAAGAGGTCTTGTGGATTTGCGCCTCATATTCAGATGCTTATCAACTCAAAGGGTGCAAACAAGTCTTTTCTGCTGGATTGTGAGCATTTTCTACTTCGGCCAGAGTTTGAGGACAACACAGTGACCATGGATCCTGTTAGGACCGAGAGTATATCGACCAGAGGGGGGGTGAATGGGAGATTCAAAAATTCTTTCAAAAGTTTTAAACCGATCCCAAACACAGCAGCGGAAATAGGGTTTGGTAGAAAAGCACTTGAATGAGTTCGCTATAGAGGAACATATCTATCAATGTAGAAGGCAGTTATCATTCGAACACCGGATCGATAGATATGAAGATAATACAATACATGAACAGATGCATCAGTACGAGGGAAAACTATGTATGGACTACGATGGAAATGCATGGGAAGTGGTAACAAGGAGAATAAATGCAGCACTGAATGTAATCACACTGACTTACATAAGTACGAAGATAAACAAACTGACATGAGACGATAGAAATAAATGATGAGAATGCAACAGATAATTGATGAACTATGATTGATCAGGTACAACTATCGGCATTGAGCACGAATATAAACTGCTGAAGGAAATGCAGTAATGTAAAGTGAACCAGTGGTGCTCGATGGCGACAGAAGTATTTGGTAGACCAGTTCGCCCTTCTGCCAAAGGACTACGTCTAGTTGGAGGGGTTGTGATTTAACACAGAGGATAAACTCTCCTCGCCCTATTCTCCTTCAACTCGGAGGTGATCAGACTCTAGTTGATTTCACTCGTGGTACATACTTGTCGGCGATTTCCAAACCTTCGACAAACTTCTTCGCGAACCACAATGACTCTTGGTTGCTGAAGATCTTGCTCGGTGACGACAATTACTCTTTGACACTTGAGCCGACACCTATCCATCTAGAGAGTGTGCAGCTCTCAAGAGTAATAGGTACAAGAACTCTAACTCAGAACTATTGTGATGCTCAACCACTGTCTAAGTTTGGGCTCTTGATTTTTCTCTCGTTGGATCTTAAACTCAAATCACTCGGAGAGGGGATGCTCAATCAATCTTCTCTGAAATCTTAAGCGGAGCAGCCAACGGGCAACGTTGGAGCAGGGTGGCTATTTATAGCCGCAGCCTTCCCTGAAGGGAAAAGACCAAATTGGACATGTGGAGCAGCCAACGGCCGAATGACACGAGTCCAATGGTCGGAATTGAGCACAACGGTAACATTACATGCGGAGCAAGTAATGCTAACTCCTCAGTTCGAAAGATATCTCCTGCAGCACTGAAGAACAACGTCTTCTGCTGGCAGGTAATCATTCGAAACATAAAGAGATTTCTCTCAGTCTCGCATAGGTTTGGGCTAAAGCATCACATCGGATCTAAGCTTCGAGAACATATACCCCTCTTAATAGTACGGAGGTCCTTTGACTCAAATAAATGGAGGAAGAATAACGAAAAGAATGTTACGTCTTTAGTTCGTCTTCGTCTTCCATCGCTGCAGTCAACTTTCTTCGGTCCAAATCACCGAACCAATTGCTTTGCGTCAGCATTAAAATTTCGAGGGGTTAATTCCTTCACATCATTCTTCTCGTCTACCAGTCTTCAAAGGATGTAGCTCGTTCTTCTCTGCGGTGGAGTTATTCTTCGGTGAAGTTCCTCGAACTGGGCACCGGAGACAGCATTCTCTTCGTTACTGCATGGACTATTTCTCTCTGTGTGCACTAGCAAACAAATCAGTCCATGCCTGTTTCTGTCAACAATCTCCAAAACACACGAGGGCAAGTAGTGCACCAACAATCTCCCCCTTTTTGGACGATTGTTGACAAAACAGAACACATCAAAAGATAGATAAAAGAATGAAACGGAAGGTCAAGGAAGGTAAAAGACGAGAGATAAAACACGCTCCCCCTGAAGATATGCATCATTCTGATTGGAGTGAGCATAGGAGATAATGCGAAAGGTAGCGAGGTGAATCTTTGTATGAGTGACATTGGCAGATGATCTCGTACGTAGTTTCATCCAATGCACTCGACGGTGTCTGAGGTATTTCCTACCACGCACAACCTTTGACTTGGATTAGTTAGATAGCGAAGATAGTTGTGGCAAAGGATAAGCCATGAAGATTTTCTCAGAACACATTTTAATTCCACACGAGATATAGAATTCCTGCAAATTAGATGTTCGAGGAATAATCAGAGCAAAGGAGTCACAGGTATATTGCTCGGAGTAGATATATTTCAGTCGAGGTTTTCCTGCAACAAAGATGATATGATAGAAATATGCGAGAAAACAGCATGTGAATCAGAGCAAATATGCAAAAAAAACATGTGAATCAAAGCAATCTGCTCAAAAGCAACCTTTCTTCTTCTGCAGCGTTAGATAGCGAAAGATAAACATAGGAGTAAGATATATGCGGTTTCACTTAACCTTGCACGATAGATAAGTATCGAGGATAAACATTGCAAGGAAGTAAGCATTCGATAGCACCTGCAAACAAATAACTGGAAGCAAATATAGCATTGCAGGGGTTATTAACGGTACATGACGACGCAGTATCCACCACCATAGACGGTGAGATCAAGTTCCACGACCAAAAGTAAATTGTTCGAAAGAAGAGCAAATGGCGAATGGAAACACCCTGCAAATAGCCCGCTTTTCTATCTCTCGATGTTCTTCTCCCCCTTTTTGTCAACAAGTGTCAAAAAGGAAATGGAATGCATGCGAGGAACTACTCGTCCGAAGATTCCCCAGAACTCGAACTGTTCGGCGAAGCAGAACGAGCGATGGTCGAGGCTGAAGCAGGAGTTGGAGACGCAACACGGGCTTCGGGATCAGCTTCGGAAGTAGCAGTGTGAGGTGCATCTGGCTTGTATATATATGTGCCTGCTGTGTCTACAAGTTCATCATCGGGTTCAACAAACAGCAGGTCGGTGGAGGCGAAACGCTGAGGAAGCACTGGAGTTTGCCTCCGAATACGAGGGACTTCAAATAATTCCAGATGATCATAATCTTTCTCGATACCCTTGGCAGATAGTTGAGTGCGACAATAATGCTTGCGTAGAAGGGTCCACGAGCGCTTCTTTTTGTTCTTTCTCATACAGCAGGGCTAGTCGAGCATAATTGTGAAGCAAATTGATCTCAGTCATCATTTCCAGCTTTTCTTTGCGATCGAGCTTGATGTGACTTTCCAGGGCTTGCTGAGTGTGAAGACAAATCTTGTATAGAGAGGGATTTTCTTCACGAGGGATTTCTACTGTGACCTTCTTGACTTTCGGAGCTCTAGCAGAGGCAGATGCAGTGGCATCAATAGGTGTCTTCCCTTTGCCGATGTCCTTCACAATTCGGAGAGTGTCTCGGACTGGTGGCATGAAAACTTTCGGGACATATGGGCAGAAGAACTTTTTCTCGATAAGCTGCTCAATGGCGAACATGACCCATGGTGCATATGGCTTCAAGACTTGAGGGCTATCAGCTGCATAGGCCAAGTTGCGAATGAGAAGATCTGGAATGTCAAACCGAATGCCATGAGCTATTGCTTGAAGAGCATTCGCCACGATGCCATGAATGGTTTCGGGCCTGTTTGATGGCGTGAGAGAGTTGCAGAGTTCTCATAGGCCAAATTCTTGGGATTTGCCTCGGTACATTCATCTCCAACAAGTTTGGGATCCATCAGCATGTGAAGTTCAGCTTCGGATACTTCCCAGAAGTGCAGTCTGTGTTCACGTGAGGCATCAAATTCGCACCGAGGAAGATTCAACAGTGCCAAAAACTGGTCAGCCGAGCTTTGATCTTTTCCTCCTCGGTCATCCATTCGAGAATCCAAGTACTGCTGTTTGCAAGATCTCCTGAGATATAAAGAGTGGCGTAGAACTGAAGGATAACTTCACGGTTCCAGCCATGATTGAAATGAAGAAAACTCTTCAGGAAGACCTGTTCAATCTGCTCGATGGTGTGATGGAAGCAGGGTAAACTTTCGAGCTCAGCGAAATCCAGAATCTTATGCGTGAAGATGCGATTCTTGCCATACAGAATGCGAGCATAATACACGGCCTGTTCCTTTGTCCAGAATCTTGGTGACATGGAAGTTCTTTCTCCTTCATATGGGCTGGTCCCAAAGAATTCAAGTTTCGAATGATGAAACTGCTCGTTGAAAGCTGGACCATTTGGGCCATCATCAACAAGAAACAACGGATAGGTTTCCAGTGGGTTTCTCAGCGGTTCTTCCGCGGCCATGGATTGGGTCCGAACATCATCTGGCACAGGCACACCTTCCTCAATAGGCTTGAGAGGAGCACGAGGCTTCCTCGATTTTTTTTCGTGCAGATGGCTTTGAGGAACTTGATCGACTCCTGTTCTTGCTCGCCGGAACTCCTTCGGCACCCTTTTGACTTTCGGGCTCAAGGGCCTTTTCTTTCCTTGCACTTTCTTCGGCGGGAGGCTCGACAACTTTCTCAGTTGCTTGAGACACAGCTGGTGGGACAGATTCTTTTCGAGCCATCGACTCATCAGATTTCTTTTCTTCCTCTACCACCTCTGGAGCAGTGATAAGAGGAGCAGGATCAACATCCATCCGGGTAGGTGCACCAGATGATGTGACCGGGGGTGTTTTCTCTCAGGAAACATTGAGCTCTCCCTCAATCTTCTCATTTTCCTCCTTATTTGGTTCGGAGGGCTCTGCTTGCTCTATTCTTGGCGATGGATCTGCCTTATCAACATCAATCTCTTCATCAACCTTATCAGCTGGGGTTTGCTGCTTAGGAGGTGCATTTTCCTCGTCAGTCTTTTCAAGGAATATATCAACAACTTCATGTTGCTCTTGGGCTTCTGGCGCAGGAATGATAACCTCTTCAAAACCAACCTGTTGCATGAGTTCATCCTCGAGGGGTGGAGATGGAGGAACTTGCTGCAAGGGTACATGAGAATCCAGTGTGGGATCAGCAGTGACATTTTGAAGGCGGCGGTCTTTGTTAGTTTTCGGCTTGCTCACTCTCACCCTAGCCTTCTGACGTTTTTCTTCCTGAATTCTTCTTCGAGCGAGATCTGCCTTGCGGTCAATCTCCTCGTTTCTCCTGTCACACAGCTGAGATACATCCATGTGCAGACGTGAGTGCCACTCAATTTTCTCATTTCGCAAGACACTGAGAGCCTTGGTGAGTTCAACAATTTCTTTGTTCATCTTTTTCCTTTCGGCTTCAGTCTTAGCCTCATTCCTCATTCTCTTGATAGCTTGCTTGTCTTTCACATCTTTATTCAGCTTCTTGGAGATTTTCCTCAGCTCGCTGAAATGCTTCGTCACCATTTCGGTAACATCATCAGGCAGTCCTAGACCGCACACATCATCAACTTTTGCATCATATACAGCACTGTCAATCACATCGATCAAGAAATTGAAATCATACTTCTGTTCCTCTGTGGGAGCAGGAATAGTGACCCTGGTCTTCTTAGCAGCCACTTCTGCTTGTTCTTCAGAGTGCAGCCTTCTCTTCGCTGCTGTGCTTGCCAAAGTTCTCGGAGCTGCTGAACCCGAAGGTTTATCAGTGGACAGAATGGGTGCAAGCCTGGGTGATTTCCTCGGAGATGGCAAGGATTTCACTGGAGAAGGGCTCTTGGATGGCTTGTTGAGAATGGCGGGACGATCATATAATGGAATTTCATCAGGGGTATTTTCTCTGGATGATTCTTCAGACGAGCCAGGAGCTGCCTTCTTGATTCTCTTGGCGAGAGTTTTCTTTCGTGGTGCACGAGGGGAAACAGATTTCCCAGATTTGCTTTCCTTCGAGGCTGATGCTCGTTCCTTCTTCTTCTGTACGTCTTGCTGAGTCAACGCGACGTTTTTGGCTTCAACTTGGTTTTTCTTTGCTTCTTTAGCTTCACGCTTAGCTTTGGCCTTCGCCCTCTTAGCTACTTCATCGGGAAAATCAGCGATGGTTTTGAGGGAGTCAGGGTGTGCTTTTTGAGGCGGTGGAGGTCTGACTTTTTCGTCATCGGGGCCAATGCAGTTTTCGGCAATGTAGTCATTCCACGGTGGAGTGAAAGCAAACAAAATCTGGTACTTCTCGCGAACATTTTCATATCTGTACCATTTGCCAGCCCAGTGGCAGCGAATTCTTTGAAGCCTGTTGTTGCGATATATCGTTGATTCACCCTCAGGTGGAGTTCTGTAACTGTCAGGATCAGACATCTCAGCAGTGGTGTTCTTTTCTCTGCCGCGACCACCCTTTTTGGGATTTCCATCGGAGAAGATGGTTAGAGCATCTATGACCAATTCATCCTCGGGCTGACTGTGAGCAGAGGGAATCTCCTCATAATTTTCTTTTGGTTCAGACTCTTGTCTCTTCTTCGGAGCCTTGGGTGGCTTCGAGGATTTTCCTCCTCCAGTCATACTCATTCATTCAGACCTAGGTTGAAGCTGAGGCAAATATCCTTCAGAGTCTGAGTGCTCTTCCGAACTCTGTGACATGACCAACCTGTGAAGTAGAATAGATGCGAGGGAAAAACAAGGTAGGGTCATAAGCATGCACAGACAGGTTTTGAACGAAAAATGATTTTGATGGAGTCCAACAAGGGACACATGGTAAAACAGAAAGATTTCATCGATAGATTTTACAAGCTAGCCACGGACAAATCGAGGCAGGTTGATAGCTATCTAATCTTTCGGATAATTACACATGAACCCTAGAAGAGCAGAACCAGCATGAGGAAGATCTACAAACCGTACAAGTTAAATCCTAGTGATTCCTAAAGATCTACCGCAGTGAAATAAATCAAAAAAAATTGCATCGGTAAGGACTGCCTCAAGAATAGAGAGATGGAAAGGGGCAGTTCCAGATCTAAGTGCCCTAACTTGGAAGCTTAGATCAACTATGGCAATGTGGGAGGACGGATTACCGCACCGGCGTGATCAGCTGCGACGAGACTTCACCAGAGTTGCACGGCGGAGCTTCTCGCCGGAGTTGCTTCGAGCTCAGGCTCGGGTGGAGGTGAAACGAGGGTTTGCGCGGATGAGGAAGAAGACATGACGAGGGGTTATATATAGCAGGAGTGCAGAACTCCCTCTCTGAAATCTACGGCCCACAGTTGCGGGACGATCCGCATTCGACGGACACGATCACGATAGTGGAGATCGTGGACACGTGGCAACCGTTTTCTGCGAGAAACTCGGGAAGAGAGCGGGTGGTCGAAAGGTTTGAAGGGCTGATCGCCAAAAATGGATAAAAGTTCGAAGTTGATTCCTTTCGCGAACAAGGACGACGGAGAGAGATCTTCTTCAGATCAAATTGCATGCTTACGATGGACAGCATAGATTTAGAAGAGAAAGAATAGAGGGATAAAAGGGTCCGAAACAAAACACTCAGTCAAACGAGAAGAAACACCAAACGAGGAGCTATGAGTGAGTTGTTCATCGGATGAAACACAAACACGGCAACTCGAAGACAAACAACAAGCAGAGAACAAATAACCACCAAGAACCAGCACCAACAATATAGATCTCAGGGCAAAGGATAACCGGAAAGAATCCCTGAGATAGAATTCCTACAAGATGGGTTAGTTCTTTCTCGCAACCCACACTTGTGTGGGCAGCGCTGTCCTCATTTGTCTTGACTGAGCAGGGATGTTCCGTCGTTGATTTCCGTAGTTCACCTGTGCATCTCGAGAGTAATCATATGAGTAAGCATTGAAATTGTTCCCAGAGACATGAGCATAATGATTTGAGGAGATACGCATGTACTCCTTTTGTCGAAAGTTTGGCTGATGTCCTTTGGAATTTTCAGTGCCATACAGCGAGGAATTTTTATTTCCTTGAAGAGAATTACTCTGCATATTCAGGTTAACAGTGACAGATAAATTTTCAATGGTGCACTTCTTCACCCAGATTTGATTCTTGGGTGAGCCAGACCTGCAGTTAGTCCCAACATACCGTGCAAAAACCTTACCATTCTGTTGTTTGAAGAATTTGTAGTTTGAGTCATTTGACTCGTCAGAGGTAACAGGAATGGGAGTGTCATATCCAGTCAGGATTGCAGGTTCGAGAGTTTTGCTTTTAGCAAGAACCCAACTTGTTCGAGGATATTGCTCGGGAGTCCAATAGGTTCCATCAACGTTGAGTTTCCTTTCGAAACCCAATCCTTCTTTTCGGGGATTGTTGTGCAGTATTGACTTCTTGAGCACATCACAGAGTGTTTGATGTCCTTTGAGGCTCTTTAGCATTCCTGTCTCAAGCAAGTTCTTTAGCCTGCAATTTTCATCAGAGATAGCAACAAATTCCTCGGAAGAGGGGTTAGAAATATCATTCGTAGTGGTTGCAATATTCTCGATGGCTGTATTGGATATTTCAGCATTTGAATCGGTATTGCTACGTTCTAGGCATTTTGAGCAAGGAGTCACAAAATCATCAGGAAGGTTGTTAGATTGCTCGGCGAAGAGAGAAGCATTTTCTTTTGCAAGCACGTCACGAGACTCTTTCAGCGAATCGAGTTCTTGATTCCTGTTAAGGAGTTCATCTGATAAACTCTCGTAGTCGACTGCAAGATAATTGTATCGTTTGGAAAGATCATCAATTGTTGAAGAAAAAGCATCATGCTTTTCAGTCAACTCTTGATTCTTCTCCTTCTCTTCGACCAGTAATCCTTCGGTTTTCCTGAGATTCATCTCAAGTTTTTCAAGCTCATCTTGTTGAGATTTTGCAATTTTAACAAGTTTAGCATAGGCAATGTATTCAAAGGAATATTCAATCATTGATTTTCGGTGTTTTGCTGATACCTGATCCTTTGAGGTTTTTGCCATGAGACAGAGTGCGATTGGTTCATCATCACTTGAGGCATTATCATCAGAGTCTGTTTCGAGAGACTTTTCGGATGATTCATAAGCGACGAACGCATTGCTTCTTCCTTGTCTTCTGTAAATCTCTTCGTCTTTTGATTCTGATTCGGATGTTTCATCTTCAGATTCCATATGCATTTCAGCACACACTCTAGTCAGCTGCGATATTCTCTTCATATTAGCTTCAATGGTCGCTTTGGTTTGCACGTCAGTGACTGGTGTCGTCGAAGAAGATGCGACAGATTCATTTGTCTTCGAGAGCTTAGTGTGACAATCTACTCGAGTGAGTCCAGAGCAGTGAAGATAAATCCATCTGCTGCTAGGTTTTTCATCTTGCTCCCAGCAGTAAGGACAGTCTGTGAAGTAGTGGCCGAATTGTTCGCATTTGAAACACTTAATTTCATTCGGAGGTAATCTTCTTGAAGATTCAGGCAAGTGAACTTCGTCATCATTTGTGAGACACAGATTTTGTCTTCTGAGATCACCAAGTCTTCCTGTGAGCATTTCGAGTTCTCGTGTGATAGAGTGTTGATTCTCGACATCTTCTTCTTGTGAACTGCCATAGTGTGAAAGAATTTCCCCTTCACTTTCCGAAGAAGATTCTTGAGGCTCATTTTCAAGTTCCATCTTTTCTTCGTGAATAGACAACAGCGTCATGACCTCGACATAGTGAAGTTCTTCAAAGTCTGGTCTTTGCTTGATTTCAGCCACGATTGGATCGAAGGTTGCATCAAGAGCACTCAGTAGTTTGTTGACCACATCTCTATTGGTGATATCTGTTACTCCTCGTTGATGAAGTCTTTCAACAATATTTGTCAACCGATCGGTGAGTTCCATAGCACTTTCCCTACGAAGACTCCGGAAACCTGCAAACATGGCACGAAGCATATCTGTGTGTTGATCTGTTCTGTTAATGGATTCTTCATGGACATCCTTGATGGCATCCCAGAGTTGCTTGGCCGAGTCAAGCTTTCAGAACCGAATGAAAATATCTTTTGAGATGCTGTCACAGATAATATCTTTTGCTTGAGCATTCAATCGTATTCTAGCTTTGTCATCGGAAGTAGGAGCATCTGGGTGCAGAACAGTATATCCATTTTCCACAATCTCCCAAAGTTCAATGTTGACAGCTTGAAGTCTGATTTTCATTCGCTCTTTCCAGTAAACATAATCATTTCCATCGAAGATAGGAAACCTTTCAGAGTGCGAGGATCTACCTACAAACGACATACTAAAAACTCCAAGGTTGTTAGACCTTTAATAAATAGAGATAGGGAGTACTTGCTCTGATACCAATTGTTAGGACCGAGAGTATATCGACCAGAGGTGCTGAAGGAAATGCAGTAATGTAAAGTGAACCAGTGGTGCTCGATGGCGACAGAAGTATTTGGTAGACCAATTCGCCCTTCTGCCAAAGGACTACGTCTGGTTGGAGGGGTTGTGATTTAACACAGAGGATAAACTCTCCTCGCCCTATTCTCCTTCAACTCGGAGGTGATCAGACTCTAGTTGATTTTACTCGTGGTAGATACTTGTCGGCGATCTCCAAACCTTCGACAGACTTCTTCGCGAACCACAATGACTCTTTGTTGCTGAAGATCTGGCTCGGTGAAGACAATTACTCTTCGACACTCGAGCCGGCACCTATCCGTCTAGAGAGTGTGCAGCTCTCAAGAGTAATAGGTACAAGAACTCTAACTCAGAACTACTGTGATGCTCAACCACTGTCTAAGTTTGGGCACTTGATTTTTCTCTCGGTGGATCTTAAACTCAAATCACTCGGAGAGGGGATGCTCAATCAATCTTCTCTAAAATCTTAAGCGGAGCAGCCAACGGGCAACGTTGGAGCGGGGTGGCTATTTATAGCCGTAGCCTTCCCTGAAGGGAAAAGACCAAATTGGACATGTGGAGCAGCCAACGGCCGAACGACACGAGTCCAACGGTCAGAATTGAGCACAACTGTAACATTAGGTGCCGAGCAAGTAATGCTAACTCCTCAGTTCGAAAGATATCTCCTGCAGCACCGAAGAACAACGTCTTCTGCTGGCAGGTAATCATTCGAAACATAAAGAGATTTCTCTCAGTCTCGCATAGGTTTGGGCTAAAGCATCAAATCGAATCTAAGCTTTGAGAACCTATACCCCTCTTAATAGTACGGAGGTCCTATGACTCAAATAAATGGAGGAATAATAACGAAAAGAATGCTACGTCTTCAGTTCGTCTTCGTCTTCCATCGTTGCAGTCAACTTTCTTCGGACCGAATCACCGAACCAATTGCTTTGCGTCAGCATTAAAATTTCGAGGGGTTAATTCCTTCACATCATTCTTCTCGTCTACCAGTCTTCAAAGGATGTAGCTCGTTCTTCTCTGCGGTGCAGTTATTCTTCGGTGAAGTTCCTCGAACTGGGCACCGGAGACAGCATTCTCTTCGTTACTGCATGGACTATTTCTCTCTGTGTGCACTAGCAAACAAATCAGTCCAAAACACAATAGGGCAAGTATTGCACCAACAGATCCATCCCATCCTACCTCAGCCGCACCACAGGCAAGCGCAGAAGCTGCTAGAACTTCAGGGCCAAGTGCTCCCTCAGCTCCAATTCTCAAAACCAAGACCGACCAGATGAACCATCTTCTTCGAGCCACTCAGACGATTGAGAAGAGTTTGGCCGACCTAGCTGCAAACCATAAGAGTCTAGAGAGGATTGTCGAGATAAAATTATATGACCTGGATATCAAGGTGACAGAGATTCAGACCAGTGTTGAGAGCCTGCAGCAAGAGGTGGATAAGGTAAAGCGTGCCAGCACTGATGAGGATGACGAGCATCATAGGCCAGTACTTCCCACGACTACCCAGTTCCAGAGGATGCCCAGATCAGCTGCTGTACCAGTCACCTCCAAAGCCACAGTTTCAGCTCCAGCTACTGCCCCCTCCGTTGCTCCATCAGCTACTCCTGCCGTCTCCACTCCTCCAGTTCAGCAGACTTCGTCCGAGGCATTCGCTGATGCACTTATCTCTACTCCGACATCGCGCACACCGGCACTGCAAGTCAGAGGACTTCATCGCCAGTTGCTACCGGAGATAAAGCCTAGAGTGACGTTTAGGTCTATACTTATTTGAACTTTTTGGTACTTGTTGCCAAAGGGGGAGAATTTGTATAGATCATTAGGCTTTGAGAGAGAGTGTTTTGCCTTTTGTTTATTTGGTTCTTCTTGAGATACTTGCTCTTTGAGTTACCTTTTGCTTGATGCTTGTATGAGACTACTTTATTGTGTGCTTGATCATACTGTACTTTAATGCTATGCTTGCTTGGATATCCATTTATATGCTCTTGTATGATCATTCACTTGTTTGTTTGGTGATGAGTGCTAATTACTATGCAATCATATCATTTTGAGCGCTCCACCAAGATGTATGTGACATGGAAGAGTAACCCATGATCCTAATCGATTGTGCATTTGCATTCAAATGCAAATCTTTTATAATGCACAAATTGAGGGGGAGCTCTTACTTATCACATACTTCTCAAAGCGACGATGTATTTCATTGATTATATCATTTGTCGAAGCTTTGATCTATATGTTGTCATCAATTTACAAAAAGGGGGAGATTGAAAGTGCAACTAATCCCCGAGCGGTTTTGGTAATCAATAACAACATATACATCATTGATCTAACTCTTATTGCTAGTAAATTTCAGAAAAGATCAATTATTGGCATGGCAAGGACTAATGGATGTGGACCCCTCAATATGTCAAGGACAAGTTTGGCATCCACAAGACTCTTCATTTTAATTTTAGTGATCCAAGATCACATTGAGTCCCTTAGGAAAGACAATACTATTAAAAGGGGATGAGGTATTGTTGATGAGGTTGTTGCTCAAAGTGCTTAGTGATATTGCTCCAAAAACCCTCAATCTTTTTCCCAAAACACATCTGTCCAAAACCCTAATTCATCATTTTGGTCCCACCGATATCACCTACTTCGGACTCACCGAGGTGATCATTCCACTGCCACAACCAAAACCCTAACACTTCGGTGCAACCGAAATGGTTCTTGGTCTCACCGAGACGGCTTGACCAAGTTGCTGTAACGATGTCACTTCACTTCAGAATTTCCGAGATGAAATTTTCGGTCTCACCGAAACATGGTCTTTCCCTAGCCATTGCACTTCGGTCTCACCGAGATGTTTTGTTTGGTCCCACCGAAAAGCCCAACGTTCATATCTTTTACACAGATCGGTCTCACCGAGATTTATTGTCGGTGCCATCGAGATGGGTCAAAAGTCTGTAACGGTTGGATTTTAGGTGAAGGCTATATATACCACTCCACCACCCTCTTACCAAGTAAGAGAGCCATTAGAACGTTCCTATACTTCCACCATACATTTTCTGAGATAGAACCACCTACTCATGTGTTGAGATCAAGAGATTCCAATCCAACCATTTGAACCTTGATTTCTAGCCTCTTCAAGTTGATTTCCACTCCAATCCTTCTCCTACCCAAGCCAAATCTGTGAGAGAGATTGAGTGTTGAGGAGACTATCATTTGAAGCACAAGAGCAAGGAGTTCATCATCAACATATTACCTTTTGGAGAGTGGTGTCTCCTAGATTTCTTAGGTGTCACTTGGGAGCCTCCGAGATCATGTGGAATTGAACCAAGGAGTTTGTAAGGGCAAGGAGATAGCCTACTTTGTGAAGATCTACCCCGAGTGAGGCTACTCCTTCATGGACGGAAGCCATGGTGGAATAGGCAAGGTTGCTTCTTTGTGGACCCTTCATGGGTGGAGCCCTCCGTGGACTCGCGTAACCGTTACCCTTCGTGGGTTGAAGCCTCCATCAATGTGGACGTACGATAGCACCACCTATCGGAACCACGCCAAAAATCATCGTGTCTTCATTGCATTTGAAATCTCCAAACCCCTCCTTTACTTACATGTGCAATGTTTTACTTTCCGCTACTACACTCTTAGAATTGCATGTGTGGGGTGATACTTGACTCGGTGTACTTGCTGAAATCTGCCTACAACTAAAATTGGGAAAAGGATAGATTTATATTTGGTCAAGTAGTCTAATCACCCCCCCTTCTAGACATACTTTCGATCCTACAGGTGGGTATTACTAGTAGAAGGGATTTGAAGTGGCGCAGACAAGGTGGCCTTGTATTGGTATGCTGTCCTGGTTGACTGGTTCTTTTAATACACAGGATCTAGTGTGGTGATTATACACACACGCATGCATGCACACGAACTGCATGCATGCAACACTCACACGCACACACGCACACATGCATGCACACACACGTAGACACGCATGCATGCACTCACCACACGACCAACACACACGCTCATGCTCAAGTGCTCAACCTACACGTGCATGCACACACATCAGGCTCTGACACACACATACACAGCCAGGTGGTTCGCGCGCAAGGGTTCGAGTCTTGTCACGCCTGCGTAAATTTCTGTTTATCTTATCTCTTTCCTTTGCCAACTAACAGGTGGGACCCACAAGGAATGTGGCAACTCTAACCAGTCAACATAGTGCCACGTAGACTATTTGGCCAGTCAACAGAGTGCAATACGATGCTGAACGGTGAGCGAGTGACCGTATAATCACCGTCAAACGTATATAGTGACCCTAATGAGCGTATTCTGAAGACCGGTGACCGTATTATGCTTTCGCTTCAAATACAGTGACCGCCGGTGTATTTATCTCTTCTCTCGCTCTCTCCGTGGAGCCGACTAGGCCAACCTCCCACGCCTAAATTGACGCACGCCACCCCAATATTGTTGTACTAGTTTCGTAAGAGCGAACAAACATTCACGTCTACCGTATAAACTCTAGATATGAGTTACAAATGCTATGATGATGAATACAAATATTTGAATCCACTTTATGCCGAATTTCTCTCTGTAGGCCCTCCAAAAGTACGTCCCTACACGTTCTCGCATGTTATATCTAACAACTATGCAATATAGTACTACTATACTCTAACACAATAAATCATATGTATTTTTAGTTTTAGATCTCATATTGTTACTTCAATTATTCATGTTGCATACATTAAAATTGCGTTGAAATGTATGGCTAGTATCATCTAGTGATCTGAAAGGTCCGACTACCCACACACATGACACAAAAAAGGGCCCACTACACATTCAAGCATTTCACATCTTTCTCTCGGTCTCTCTGTCAAACCAACTATGCCAAACTACCCTGCCTACCGCACGGGAAAAGACCCACCCTCACCTGTTTAATCAGGTTTGTATCGATGGATCACGCGAAACAGCAAAACCAAGTGGTACAAGAGTAGTACAAGACTACCACACAGTACTACAGTAGTACAGTACAAGTTACAGTTCACTGGGCCGCCGTGTCTTATACTCCTCTGTTGTAAGAGTGGAGCGCTCGCTTTCAAAAACGTTCTACTCCCTTTCGCCAACATGTGGGACATCCAGCATCCAGGTCCACGTGCCATGCACCAAATAACAGGGCAAAGCAGCAGGGGGGACGCACCCCGGTCGTGGCGCCGCAGTAGTAATTAGCAATGAGGCGTCAAATCACAAATCTACAGCTTTCCCACAGTATAAGTTGGAGGGACGAAGCAACCATAATTTCACTCTTCGCTGAAGTTGCTTCTGCTTCTGCCGTTGTTCTACCTCATGTAGTAGTATTGTGGGACGCGGATCGGCTTGGTACATCACTGACAGGTGGGACCGCATGTTAGCAAACCGTGAGGCCAACCTCCCTCGCCTTCCGTGCGGCAAAAGAACCTCCTCTTTACTAATCAAAATCAAGTGGTACTCTTAATGGCATCCATAATGTGTAGCCAAATGGTAAAATAGGTTTTGGCATCGATGGGAACCATTGTGGAGGGTGCTGCGAAAGCCAAAAAAGAGGGAATCAAAACTCAGTGGTGCACCGATGCCAAATGGATTGAAAGAATAAAAAAATGCAACCTCTCTCCTCTTTCTCCCTTGCATGGACGCATGCATAGAGCACAGAGTCTACTCCCTTCTACTATCACAAATCACAAAGCAATGAGGCGTCAAATCACAAAGTCATTGACGAAGCAACCATCATTTCACTCTTCGCTGAATCCGCTTCTCCATCGTCTTCTTCCATAAATGACCTTTCCCGCAGTAAGCTGGACGGACGAAGCTATTGTGCTACATTTCATAATAGGAAATCCTGCATCTACTCCAACCTAGGAGTATTTTAAAAATTCATTTGTCTTTCCTATGACAGCAAACACACAATCCCAATCCTATACTCCAATCCAAGCCATTCCTATCCAAAGAGAACAATCCTATATTTTTGTGATTCCTGCGTTTTGAGGATCCGGCAAATCAAATAGGCCAAGGTGATTCCGGCTGGTGGAGTGGTGGAGCCCAATGGTAACATCTCGTTTGATCGTGACTATGTTACAAATTTAGCTCGGACATCCACGGCTACGCAACATTCACCAAGTAGTACCAGTTACTCAATGGGTACAAATATAGTACTAGTACTTATTAGTGACAAGACCAAACGTACATAGAGCATTATATGATTTAAAAATTCTTGTATGTTCATCAATAGGCTGGCGAAAGCCTAGATAAGCGGTACTACTGTACTACTTGTTTGATGGTGTGTGTGAGACATGTCGGGCACGTCCCAGCACCTTCCTCGCCAAGAAGCTTCTCCACGAATGTAGTGCCGATAGGGTAACGACATGACGCCGATCCACATTCATGTTGAAGCTAAAGTCACACCCTCCTCGTTGATGCACCCGTCGGCGATTCGCCTCCAGGACTATCTTCCTCACAACGCCGTCGGGGACGACCGTCTCCCACTTTGTTTTGTTGGGACATAGATCGATGAGCGGAGCCAGCCCCAAACTACATGCCAGCATTTCCATTGGTTGCACTAGCTGGACGGGTCCCCGACACGGAAGAGCCTTTCCGACATTAAACCGGTGCCCGTGTAAGGGTACACGGTCACGTTCGAGTCCATTTGCGGCAGTTGGAGCTCGAACGACGTGGTCACGTCGCATCCAACGGTCATGGTGACACAGTACTAAAATCGAAGTCTCTCACTCACAAACCAAATGTTACGATTTACAAGTTCAAAATGAAAAGGCGGTACACTTATGCACGCCTGTCGCGGTCACACCGCACCCTCACACAGTCGGTCCGAAACGCCGCAAACCCAAGGGAACGCGCCTCGGCTTGCCTTTATCATTGACATGTGGTACTCCCTCCGTCCAGGTGTATTTAAGTCACCTAAGGTGGAGCAGCGCGACCCGGTGGCTGCGGATTGGAGGAGGCGAAAGAGTCGGACCGGGAATTCTTCCAATCACCGTGGCAGTTTTTTTCCTCATAAACCCAACAAAAATTAGCAATGAATCCCTAATTAATAGGGCTGCCATTTCAGCCAACCCGTGCATGCAAACTGGGGTCAATGCCGCCCCTAATCAACGTGTTCCTTCTCTGCATGCATAGGTTGCCATTTCCTCCATGCGCGTGTTTTGGCCAAAATTTTCGCTCGCTGATGAATGAGACAGTGAGGGGAACGAGGATGGAATTTAATGCATTGCGCCTAAGCATTTTGGGAATATCTGATTTTCGTAAGGTGACTTATACACCTGGACGGAGGGAGAAACCACATGTGATCAAACCAAACTCAGCCATCCAACCGCTGACACCTAATTTTCGTCGATACAGTATGTTTATAAGGCCGATTTATTAAATATAAATATGTTTTTACACAGCAAATGATCCCTAAAAACAACAACATAAAGAAAAACTATCACTGCTCACGGAACGAGCCGGCCTCGTCATCTTTGGCTGCCGGCGCAAACCCAGCCGGAGCTGCCGACGTGTGTCTCTGCGGCGTGGTTGTCCTCAGCCTCCAGCTACTTGTTCACGCGGAGCGTGATGGTGCTTTGCACGGACGCGAGCACCACCCGGTTGACATCCATGATGTTCGGTTCGCCTACAGGAGGGCCTCGATGGCAGCGGCATCTATGCGCTCCGCGTCGAGTTGAGACTCCGCCGCCAGGTTCAAGTCCACGACGTCCGATTCCGCCTGCAGGAGGGCCTCGATGGCAGCGGCATCCGCGCGCTCTGCGTCGAGTTGAGCCACCACCGTCTGGTTCACGACCACGACATCCGGTTTCGCCTGCAGGAGGGCCTCGATGGCAGCGCCATCCGCGCGCTCCGCGTCGAGTTGAGCCTCCGCCGCCCGGTTCATGACCACGACATCCGATTCCGCCTGCAGGAGGGCCTCGATGGCAGCGGCATCTGCGCACTCCGCATCGAGTTGAGCCTCCACCGCCCGGTTCACGACCAAGACATCCGGTTCCGCCTGCAGGAGGGCCTCGATGGCAGCGGCATCCACGCGCTCTGGGTCAAGTTGAGCCTCTGCCGCCCGGTTCATGACCACGACATCCGGTTCCGCCTACAGGAGGGCCTTGATGGCAGCGGCATCTGCGCGCTCCCCGTCGAGTTGAGCCTCCGCCGCCCGACGCTTCTTTAGGATCGCCAGGTTGAATCGCTGGTCCGCCTGCACCATGGGGGACCCGGACGCCGGCACGAAGTCGACGTCCATCATCTCCTTCGATGCGGGGACCTTCTGCGCTATGACCTCCTCCATGAACATTGGATCACCTTCCTCCTCGGAGCTCGGCTCCAGAGGACTCGGGGATTGACCCGCCGCAAAGCAAGCTTGGGAACGGAGGTCTGTGGCGCCTACCGCCGCCGCGATTTCTGCACGGCGCTCCGGCGTCAACATCTTGTAGTACGTGATCTTGCTGAGCACCATGGCTATCCGGCAAACTAGGGGACGGCTAATGCAGGCTAGGGGATCGAAAGGTGGGAGAATGGGCTGGGAGGTGTGGTTTTGCGGCAGTGGTGACCGGCCGGCAAGTAGCTGGCGTAGGCCGAGTAGCGAAGGTTCCGGTGTGAATAGTGGTGCCGGTGACGACCGGTCAATCGGTTTTGACTGTGCGGAGTTTGCAAAGCCGGACGGCTGGAGCTTGGAGAGTTGTGGGGTGGGATGGGACCAAAGTTTCGGAGTTTGACGTCACAGACGTCCGGACCTCCCCACCGGTCGGTCTGTGGGATTTGTTTTTTTGAGAAGCTGCAGGTGGGATTTGTATCAATGGATTGCTCGAAGCAGCAAAACCTAGTGTTACGTACGCAATAGGAGTACTTGAAGTATAGAAGTTCATTCCCTCCAAAAAAAAGAAGTATGGAAGTTCTAAAGGAACTGACAGTATACATCACACTTGTCGCATTCGCGTTGCACCCCGACACGGTCGGTCTGGCACATCGCTCACCGAATAGAACGCGCTTCATCTTGCGTTTTCGCTAGCTTGCGGGACTGCAGTTGAGAGCAAACCGACGGTAGGCAAACTTTCCCCCTCCATCTCCCCCTCCCCCACCCGCATCGGCTGAATTTAGAAGAGAGAGACGACTGATGTAAAAAAACACACTAGAAGAGAGAGACGACAAGGGAGAGATTGTAGCACGGATTCCAAGAAATTTGTTGAGAGTGTGAGGTGGGCCATGTGTTAATAAGCACTCCATACTCTAGTGCAGATGCCTCCATCCTGGTTTATTGGCCCCCTTCATATTTTGTGTCAAATTTTGACCTTAGATTTAACTAAAATAATATTAATGCTTGTCACCAAAAATAATATCATTGGAGACTATGTTCAAATACGAATCGAACGATATAATTTTTCATGACATGCATTAATATTTTTTTAGTTGAAATTATGGTCAAAATTTGGCACAAAAAACAAAGGTAGTACTAGTACTACTAGTACTCCTACTGCTATTGGACTGGCTAGACATGGCGAAATCCTAGTAGAGCAAGTATAATAGATCCCAGCAGGCTATAAGCTGCTCCACATCAGCAAAATCACAGCTGGAGGAGAGAGGAGGTAGGAGAGAAATGGGAGCCGGCGCTCAATCTAGCGCCCAGCTGCAGCACAATGTACGAGCACATATAGCCAAAATGCAGCTTGTGTGAAGGCTAAAAGCAAGCGTTTCTTCGCACCCACGAATCATGTCCACATGTAAGCATTGAATGCTATAGCCAGCCTAGTAATTAACTACAGCCAGCCTATTGTATGAGTATGTTTTTAGGAAGACTATAAGATGATGTGGCACTAGTATATAGCCAGTAGCTGGCTCTTCTATTAATCTTGCTCGTAGCAAGCGCATACGCGAGAACAAACATTCACTTGTTTGAATACAAATTGGAAACCATTTTCTGTTTGAATACAAATTTATGTACGTGCTTGTACATGGTATATTGTAAGTTGAAAAGCGAAACGTAGATTGAATGCCCTTTACATATGATTTGCAAATGCTATGATCACCGATTCAAATATTTGAATCCACTTTAGGTTGAATTCTAATATTTGAAACTTTTTTTAGGTTTGATTAAAGTACCAAGTGTCTTCTTATGGATAATGTGTCTCACACACCCAACGTAGAGTGTTGTCCTATTTTTTTTCTTTGACGCACGCTCTCTCTGTATTGCACACCCACTCGATCTCTCTCGGTTTCATCTCAGGGTCTCTCTCTCTCTCTCGCACACACACGCATAGCACCTCTCTTTCTCTTTGTGCATGTCACACATGATCGACCTCTTGAGGTATCGGGATTGTATCTCGCTCATCAGGTCGCTCTTTGACACACACCTAGGTCACTCTACCACTACAGGAATCAGGCACTTTGCCGTCTACCATGGAAGACGGCAAAGGAATGTCTGGCGGACGGCAAAGCCCTTTGCCGTCAGCCAGCAGACGGCCCCATGTCCGGCTGAATGAACTATGGCAGAGGGATGCTTTGCCGTCTTCTTAAATAAAGCGGACGGCAAAGAAGTTTGCCGTCAGCCATACTAAGCAAGCAGATGGCAAATGCCTTGGACGGCAGAGGGATAGGGTTAGGCCCGTTAGGTGGCTAACGGCGTACTTTGCCGTCTGCCAGCAGACGGCAAAGGCGCAAAGTTCTTTGCCGTCTGCCAGCTGACGTCAGCTGACGCCAGGCGTCAGCTGGGGCCAATGCATGCCCTTTGCCGTCTGCCAGCAGACGGCAAATCACACCTGGCAGACGGCAAAGTGCCCAAATAGGCCAGCCCAGGTGCCCCCCAGGTTGCACAGGTAGCTGCCACGTGGCAGCTTTGCCGTCCGCTGGCAGACGGCAAAGTGCATGTATTGCCCCTGTTAATTCTGTTTTTTCTTAAATTCAATCAATTTGATTTGAAAATACTTTCAACAAGCATACATATCCCTGCCATATGGATATGATCATCCAACACATATATATACCAAATCAAAAGTCCATATCCAACATATATATAGCCAACATATCCAACAATTAAGCAAAAAGTCCATATACAATGGTTTCATCCATACATACATATATAGGTAGCAAGTTTCACATTGTTCATCCTACAAAATAAAAACAAAAAGGAAGGACAAGGAGAAGAGTAGACTCCATCAACGCAAGCTTCCGTGATCTGAAGCAAATCTGCAAAATGGGAAAGAAGAAAGTTAGAAGAAGAAGACTAGAAGAAGAAGAAGAAGAAGAAGAAGACTAGAAGAAGAAGAAGAAGAAGAAGAAGAAGAAGAAAAAGAAGAAGAAGAAGAAGAAGAATTTTTCTTCTCTTTCTTTTTCTCCTCTTCTTTTTCTTCTTCTTATTGCTTACTTGTGTCATTTTAGAGCTAACCTAGGTAAATAGATCATTTTGGAGCTAAGTAAGGTTATTATGTCATTTTCGAGGAAAATAAGCTAAGTATATGACATTTTGGAGCTAACCAAGGTTATTATGCCATTTTTTACCTAAGTATGCTAAGTATGTCATAAATGAACTAAATAAGCTAAGTATAGGTCATTATTGAGCTAACCTAGGTAATTATGCCATTTTTGAGCTAGCTAAGCATATTAAGTCATTTTGGAGGAAAAAATGCTAAGTGTAGGTCATTTTAGAGCTAACCTAGGTAAATAGGTCATTTTGGAGCTAAACCAAGGTTATTATGCCATTTTTTACCTAAGTAAGCTAATTATGTCATAAATGAACTAGCTAAGCTAAGTATAGGTCATTATTGAGCTATCTTAGGTAGTTATGCCATTTTTTAGCTAACTAAGCATATTAAGTCATTTTGGAGGAAAAAATGCTAAGTATAGGTCATTTTAGAGCTATCCTAGGTAAAATAGGTCATTTTGGAGCTAAGTAAGGTTATTATGTCATTTTCAAGGAAAATAAGCTAAGTATATGACAATTTGGAGCTAAACCAAGGTTATTATGCCATTTTTTACCTAAGTAAGCTAATTATGTCATAAATGAACTAGCTAAGCTAAGTATAGGTCATTTGAGAGCTAACCTAGGTAAAATAGGTCATTTTGGAGCTAAGTAAGGTTATTATGTCATTTTCGAGGAAAATAAGCTAAGTATATGACATTTTGGAGCTAAACCAAGGTTATTATGCCATTTTTGACCTAAGTAAGCTAAGTATGTCATAAATGAACTAGCTAAGCTAAGTATAGGTCATTTTTGAGCTAGCCTAGGTAGTTATGCCATTTTTGAGCTAACTAAGCATATTAAGTCATTTTGGAGGAAAAAATGCTAAGTGTAGGTCATTTTAGAGCTATCCTAGGTAAAATAGGTCATTTTGGAGCTAATTAAGGTTATTATGTCATTTTCGAGGAAAATAAGCTAAGTATATGACATTTTGGAGCTAAACCAAGGTTATTATGCCATTTTTGACCTAAGTAAGCTAATTATGTCATAAATGAACTAATTAAGCTAAGTATAGGTCATTATTGAGCTAGCCTAGGTAAAATAGGCCATTTTGGAGCTAAGTAAGGTTATTATGTCATTTTCGAGGAAAATAAGCTAACTATATGACATTTTGGAGCTAAATAGGTCATTTCTTAAGCTAAGTATGCATTTGTTAAGCAAAACACTAGGAAAAACGTACCGTCATCACGGAGGTGAAGGACCGGTCGCGCCAGTGGCAGACGCAGAAGGATCGGTCGATGCTTGTCGGGAGTTACGCTGCACCAAAGATCATTTGCAATGTCTCGTTAGCATGATGCAACTCAAATGTGAAGACTAGTAACTAATGACCATTCAAATGAAACTCACCGTGCCCGCCGGAGCAATGACTGGCATCGGCGGAGGGGTCTGACCGTTGCTCTGGCACATGGTCTGCACATTTGGTTTTCACGAGTCAGTCATATTAGTTAGTAATGAAACGAACATTACGTGCATGATTTGGCTAATATGCAGAAGAAACTTACCACGAAGAGCTCGTATAAGGCCCGGTGAGACGCGTCGTTCTGGTTCCTCTCCTTCTACAACAGCGTAGCAGTCCTCTCCTCCAACTCCCTCTCCCTCTCCGCCGCCTGCCTCTTTGCCTCCGCCAGAAGCTCCTGGGTCTTCGCTCTCTCTTTCTCAAGAGCATCCTGCAACACCACTCCTCGTTAGCATTGTAATCATCGACGGCCGCACACACAATGTAATGGAGGAAAGGTATCTGAGTCTGTATAACTAACCTCGATTTGGAGCTCCATTGGCCATGGATGAGGCCTTATCTCAGGATCGGAGCTCGTCTGGCGCTTCTTGATCTCCGGGAGAGTGCTAGGACAACATATCAGTCCATCCCCAATGGCTATCGAGCCATGGGGCCTCCCGCCACCAGATATCATCACCAGCTCTGGATCAAGAGGTTGCCGACTCGGGTTAAAGTCCTCCCCTTTCCTCGCCTTCCCCTCGTCTCTGTACCTCACGAGCTTGTTGTGGGAGGAGATGTTGGTGAAGCTCTCTGGATGATCAAGGTCAGACTCAGAGAATGCCTTGGCCTTCTTGTACTTTGCAGTATGGGCCATGGCATAGAGGTCGAACACCTCTGGCACCTCCGTCTTGTTGTGTCGCGCCTAAAAGAGAGTAACAAAGTATTAGTTAAGGGCTCAAGCTAGCATGAAGAATGAAATTGCATGAATCATGAAGCAAACCACATACCCAGTTATTCCCGTACTCATATAGGTTGGCGCTCCCTTGATGGTGTGGCACACCAACCATTTTGGCACGCCGCTCCTTGGCATTGTTGTGGACGGCTAGCCATTGGGGAGAGCACCACTCATCCACCAACGCCTCCCAACAGTCCAGCCTATCCGCACACCATCTCGGGGGCACCTAAGTTAGTTAAGAGAAATTTCAGCGCTACGCCTACGAATCAAATCAAGGAAACTAAGTACAAGGCCTTAAGAATAGGTATTTACCTTCATGTACTTCTCCTTACTCAGAAACTTGCCGCGGCACTTCGTCTTGGACCTCTTAATACCAGTCGACGCGTAGTAGTCTCGAATAGCCTGCACCCGAGCCTCGTGCCGTAAGTTCTGAAGTAGGCGCCTGCACTCGGCTTCGATAACCATAGCCGTGGCCTCCTCTTCTCCCTCAAGACACCTGTAGAAGGTCTGCAATCAAACAAGACAACACTGATTAGTACAATAACTCGGTACTGTTGATTTTTAATTCTATAAAGGAGAAATTACCCAAAACGTCTGGATCACCATCTCGGCCCTCGTGCGGCACAAGACACCGTCGATCCTCTCCTGCGGCGGGGCCGGGGCAGCCAAGTACAGCTTCCAGCTCAGTCCGAGCTGTCGAACCTGACCCTCACCGGGCAACGTGACCCACCCCGGGAAGTTCTGCCGGCAAAGCACACCAAGGACGAAGTTGGGCTTGCGGATACCAGGGCCGTGTATCCAACCCCTGCAGTATGACAAGGCCAACGCATTAGATTTTGAAGAAACGTGAAGGCAAAAGGTTAAAAAAGAGTAAATGCACTTACTTCTCCCCATTAGGCGCAATCAACCACCTCTGCTCGCGGGTCGCCGGCACGGACGGGAGCTTTGTACCACCACACTGGTAGACGTTGCCCCCCTCAACCAGCTCGCCCTCGCTATAGCTATCATCCGAAAAGCGATCCTCGCCACCATCAGCATGGCCACTCGCCTCCAGCGGCCAGTCCCCCCATCGGGTCGACTACGACGTAGCCTGATTCGTGCTCTGCTCCGGAGTCTCGTGGGACGAAGCCTCTGGGACCGGAGTCTCATGGGGCGAAGGCTCGGCGGCCCGAGGCTCGTGGACCGGAGTCTCGTGGGGCGAAGGCTCGGCGACCCGAGGCTCGTCGGCCCGAGGCTCGTGGACCGGAGTCCGAGACGGGTCCACCTCAGATGGAGCAGTCCTATGGTCGGGTGAATCAGCTGGGGGTGGCGGCGAGGAAGGCGTAGCAGCCTTCCTACCTCTCCCGCCGCCATGGCCACCTCTAATACCCCTCTTCTTCCCCCGACCTCTCCCGGCCGAAGAAGAAGCGCCCGCCGGTGGTGTCTACGTACTGAGATGCAACGCTCTCCGGAGGTGCTGGGGTGGAATGGAAGCACCCCTCCCACCACGCGCCGAGGAAGGAGCCTCGGAGCGCTCTGGACCCGCGCCCACCATCTGTCAACACCTGCAATGACAAAAAGTAAACGAAATTAGTACAACATAAAAAAATTGAATACCTGACATGAATAATAATATGTATATAATTTAAGTGTATCATCATCATGAACATAATAAAAAATGGAATACCTAACATGAACTAATTAATAATATATATGTACATAATAATAATTGAATACCTGACATGAACTAATATTAATCTTCATTGTCTATATATGCTCCGGGTTCAATAAATGCATCATCATCATCACTATCAGTAATGACGTGCTCATCATCATCATCAATAAATGCATCAACATGTGGAAGGCCTCCTTTACGTAATCGGTCAAGCATTGACAGGTCATCTGCAGCAGTAACCTCTTCTTGTTCCGGCTCTTCTTGTTCTGGCTCAGGGGTGAAGTCGGATTCACTGTCGCTGTCTACTTCAATGTTCTGGGGTGAAGTAGAGCGGTTCTTGAAACGTTTTTTCGAAAGACGTGTTTCTTGGAAGAATTCTCCTTCATATGTGTCTGGGTTAATGTGAGGTTCATAATCCTCTTCATTGGGGGGAGGTGGTCTAACATGTGGCGGCACTTCATAAACGACATCCCAACCATTGAGATTTGGATCACTTTGACAGGCCCACGGTAGATAGAAAACTTGGGTTGCCTGTTGAGCCGTAATATAGACATCGGGAACATCCAAATGCGTGCTTTGTTTGATTTCGACTAGCCCTGTATGTTCATGAGTCCTTCTAGTCTCCTTCGGCTGGAACCAAAAACATTTGAAGACTACGACGTTCGGTGGGTTTGCACCATAGAATAGAAGTTCATAAATTGCTTCAACTCTTCCATAATACTCGGTATCTCCTTCGCCGATAGCAGAGACACAACCATTTGTAGACTTTCGGTTGGCCATAGATAGCTCTTTGCCATAGGTACGAAAGCGATACCCGTTGATGTCGTATTTGTCAAATGAACGGACCTTATAGTCAAAACCATTAGCGACTTGTCTCAATTCGGCGTCCATAGACTCTGAATTAGCCTACAAGTTTAATACGAAAGGATTGTTGCATTAGCCGCAATTTAGACGAAGAAATGAAATGGTCTAATGGAAATTACCGTTTGTTTGAACCAAGAGATGAAACCGGGATAGCCGCCTCCATGCTTTGCCAGAAGCTCATACTCTTCGACGGAATCTTTTTGGATCACCGCTCCATACGAGAATTTGGCGACGTATCGACTGTATCAAATATCCGGGAATAAGAGCAGTTCAAAGGAATTAGAAGTTGCGAAACAATGTACCGAGAACTTACTCGATGTACGGCTGCACTTCTGTTAGGTTGTTGAAGATATACAACGAAATGGTCCGCCATTCTTTGACATCCAACGATAAGGAATTAGAAGCACCGGCTGGTGCGAGCTTCCCTTTGAATAGGCTGAGGTTGGATCCACCCTTTTTAGGGTCGCCAGCATTGTACCGAGGCTTTGGATTATGCAAATGACGATTTTTGGCTTCGTAGTGTGCTGTCACGAAGTTTGCCGCCTATTCAGTAATGAATGCCTCGGCCATCGACGCTTCAATTCTACGTTTATTTTTAAATTTTACTCGAAGCGTCTTCTGCATCCTCTCAGTTGCGTAGCACCAACGATTCTGCACGGGCCCCCCCAATCGTGCCTCGGTCGGGAGATGCAAAATCAAATGTTGCATTGGATTAAAGAAGCCCGGTGGGAAGATCTTCTCTAACTTGCAGATCAACTCCGGCGCCAACTCTTCCATTTCATCTAGCAAGCCAGGCGATAGTTCTTTCGCACAAAGAACACGGAAGAAATAGCTCAGCTCTGCCAGTACTAGCCATTCATCCTCAGGGATAAAGCCACGCAACATCACCGGCATTACCCGCTCAAGCCATATGTGCCAATCATGACTCTTGAGACCAAATATTTTCAATTTTTCAAGACTCGCTCCCCTCTTTAGATTCGCTGCATACCCATCGGGGAACATCAACTCCTTTTTCACCCACAGGATAATTTCCCTCATATCTGGCCTTCAAAGATTGAACCATGCCTTTGGCTTCATCCAGTTCTGCTTTCCTTTCGGTTGTCGCATGTTTTGTAACGGTCTATCACATAGAGCCTCCTGATCGAATCTAGCCTTAGGATTATCCTTTGACTTCCCCTCTATGCCGAACAATGTACCAAAGAGGGCCTCGGCGACATTCTTTTCAGTGTGCATCACGTCGATGTTGTGTGGGCAAAGGAGGTCTGTGAAGTAAGGCAGATCCCAGAAGCATGTCTTGTGAGTCCAAGCGTGTTCCGAATTATACCCCTTGAAATACCCTGGACGCTCTGGATCCGGTTCGAGAGCGTTTAACTGATCCAGGGTCTGTTAGCCTGTCAACGCAGGTGGTGCAGAGTTTTTGACAACTCTACCTTTGATGAATTTCTTCTTGTCTTTTCTGAACTTATGGCGAGGATCCAGGAACTGTCTATGCAAGTCGAAGCAAGAATACTTGCGACCCGCATCCAGCCAACGAAACTCAAGAGCTGCCTTGCATGTGGGGCACGGGAACCTTCCATGCACACACCAGCCAACGAATAGTGCATACGCCGGCAAGTCATGCATCGAGTACATGTACCACACATGCATTAGGAAGTTTTTTTTGTAGCGGCGTCGTATGTCTTGATCCCATTATCCCAAGCTTCTTGCAATTCATCCTTAAGCGGCTGCATGTACACATTCATACTCTTCCCCGGATAGTTGGGCCCCAAAATTATCAACGTCAGGAAAATGTTCTTTCTTTGCATAATCTTTCCGGGGGGGAGATTGAGTGGAATGACAAATACAGGCCAACAACTGTATTGGGCTGCCATCATACCAAACACATTGAACCCATCCGTGCTGATGGCGACTCGAGGATACCTTGGATCTGCCACTTTATCATGATGTATTGCATCGAAGTGCTTCCACGCAAAAGTGTCCGATGTGTGTACCAACATCTGATTCCCATCTGCATCTAGTTCGGTTCTTTTTCCCAATTTGTGCCATGTCATCTGTCTGGCCGTCTCTTCGACCATGAAAAGACGTTGAAGTCTTGGTATGATTGGCATATACCGAAGAACATTAACTGGGATTTTTGTCTGACTCTTCTCACCCATACCGTTGTCTACCACAACATACCTGGAAGACTTGCAAATGGGACAATAGTTCAAGTCCGCATACTCAAGCCTAAATAAGGCACATCCATTCTCACAGGCATTTATCTTCTCATAGGGCATCTTAAGTACACGGAGGATTTTGTCTGACTGGTATAGGTTTGCAGGCATTACATGGCCTTTGGGTAGAAAGCGTCCAAATAGTGTCCTCATCGCGTCGTAACATTCTCTGCCCAAGTTGAATTGAGCCTTCAGAGCCATTACTTGTGCGATGGCATCCAGCTGACAAAGCTCAGTGTGCTCGTGGAGAGGACGTTTTGAAGACTCCAACATATCATTGAAGGCCTTTGCAGATTCCTCCATCTCATCGTCCGAATCCCGAGCATCATCAAAGTCTTCCACCATGTCTTCGATCCCGGTACCATGCTCGTCGGTGCGACGACGGCCCACCTCAGCTCTGGCACGTTGGGCAGACTCACCATGAAATGTCCAGGCCGTATAAGCAGGCGTAAAACCCCACTTCTGCAGGTGTTTACTCATTTCAAGCTCTGTCCTCTTATGATAGTTGTCGCACCGGACACAGGGGCACCAGGTTTTTCTCTGGCCATTTGCAAATGCGGCTCTCACAAACCCCTTGGTTTTTGTTAACCATTCATCGGTCATGTCTTTCTGACTAGTGTGACCGGTGTACATCCACGCACGATCACTCATCTTGCCTAGCTACTGGACACACAAGAAATATATACATAATTCAGCAAACCATATTCATCAGTTAATGGAGTTTGTCAGTTTTATTACGTCCATGCAACCTAGACGCTAATAGGTAAAGATAGGTCCTAATCCCACCCGAGTATGTGTAGATTGGCTTCGTTTTCCCATGCTCTGCTCCGGATCCGACGCAAAATTTTGGCAGCACCTCCCCGCTGTTCTCCTGATACATGTCTCGGCAATAAGCAGAGAGGATGTGTACCCTTCGAAAGAATCACGGTTATAAATATGCAAATGCATGCATATTTATAGATGTAACCCTTTCGAATGGGAGACGCATAGTGGTCACGCATACTGATGATTGAAGACACCTATAGCTAGCAAGTTTCATTGGCATGAAGACCGGAACAGAGCAAATGAAGGGGGGAGGAGGAGATGTCATTTGTGCTCACCCACGAATGCAGGGGCGGAGCTCGTCGAACGCACAGGGAGGTCGTCGAACACCAGACCCTCGCAGCGACGAAACAACTGCACATTTAAATCCACCCGATCAACACAAATATATATGATGTTTTTCATAACAAAATCAGAAAATATATGACCTAACTCATAATTCACAAATATATGACGGGGTGTCGGGTCGGGGTGTCGGGGTGTCGTGGTGTCGGAGTGTCGGGTCGGGGTGTCGGGGTGTCGGGGTGTCGTGTCTTGGTGTCGGGGTGTCGTGTCGGGGTGTCGGGGTGTCGTGTTGGGGTGTCGTGCTGTCGGGTCGGGGTGTCGGGGTGTCGTGGTGTCGGGGTCTTTTTTTTTCTCTTTTTCCTTTCCTTTTTCCTCTTCTTCTCCTCCTCTCCTCTTTCTTCTTCTTCTTCTTCTTCTTCTTCTTCTTTTTTCTTCTCCTCCTCCTCTTCTTCTTCTTCTTCCTTTCCTTTTTCCTCTTCTTCTTCTCCTCCTCTCCTCTTTTCTTCTTCTTCTTCTTCTTCTTTTTTCTTCTCCTCCTCCTCCTCTTCTTTTTCTTCTTCTTCTTCTTCTTCTTCTTCTTCTTCTTATTTTTTCTTCTTTTCCTTTTTTTCTATTTACCTAAACATCTATTTACCTAAACATCTAAACATATATTTACCTAAACATCTAATTTTCTTACTGCAAAAACAGAAAAAAAACTAAAAAAAACAAAATAGAGGGGCAGGAGGGGGGAGCTCACCAGAGGGGGGGCAGGGGGGTCTGGGCGGCCGGGCAGCGAGGGCGGCCGGGCCGGGCTTCGGGGGCGGCGGGGCGGCGATGGGGCGGGGTGGCAGGGAGGGGCGGAGACGGGGCGTGGTGGCAGGGAGGGGGCGGCGACGGGGCGGCGGCGGTGGATGAGAGAGAGAGAGAGAGGCGCGCGGGAGTGGGGGTTTCGGGCGGGGTGCACAGCCGTTAAGGTAACCCCCGTCTTTGCCGTCTGCTGGCAGACGGCAAAGAACTCTTTGCCGTTAGCTAGCCAGCGCCGTGACCCTGTGGGCCCCACCCTCACCTCTTTGCCGTCTTCCTAGCCCTTCTTTGCCGTCTGCTAGCAGACGGCAAAGAGGTGGCAGACAGCAAAGAAGGTGCCCTAGCCAACGCCATGCCACGGGGGGCCCACCAGGCTCTTTGCCGTCTGCCATTGGCCTCTTTGCCGTCAGCTGGCAGACGGCAAAGAGACAGCTGACGGCAAAGACCCTCTTTGCCATCAGCTGGTTCTTTGCCGTCTGCTTTGCCAAAGCAGACGGCAAAGAGCATCTTTGCCGTCAGCTGGCAGACGGCAAAGAGGGGACAGATGGCAAAGAGGGGACAGATGGCAAAGAGGGGACACACACGCAGACACGCACGCACGCATGCATGCACTCACCACACGACCAACACACACGCTCACGCTCAAGTGCTCAACCTACACGTGCATGCACACACATCAGGCCCTGACACACACATACACAGCCAGGTGGTTCACGCGCAAGGGTTCGAGTCTTGTCGCGCCTGCGTAAATTTCTGTTTATCTTATCTCTTTCCTTTGCCAACTAACAGGTGGGACCCACAAGGAATGTGGCAAATCTAACCAGTCAACATAGTGCCACGTAGACTATTTGGCCAGTCAACAGAGTGCAATACGATGCTGAACGGTGAGCGAGTGACCGTATAATCACCGTCAAACGTATATAGTGACCCTAATGAGCGTATTCTGAAGTCCGGTGACCGTATTATGCTTTCGCTTCAAATACAGTGACCGCCAGTGTATTTATCTCTTCTCTCGCTCTCTCCGTGGAGCCAACTAGGCCAACCTCCCACGCCTAAATTGACGCACGCCACCCCAATATTGTTGTACTAGTTTCGTAAGAGCGAACAAGCATTCACGTCTACCGTATAAACTCTAGATATGAGTTACAAATGCTATGATGATGAATACAAATATTTGAATCCACTTTATGCCGAATTTCTCTCTGTAGGCCCTCCAAAAGTATGTCCCTACACGTTCTCGCATGTTATATCTAACAACTATGCAATATGGTACTACTATACTCTAACACAATAAATCATATGTATTTTTAGTTTTAGATCTCATATTGTTACTTCAATTATTCATGTTGCATACATTAAAATTGCGTTGAAATGTATGGCTAGTATCATCTAGTGATCTGAAAGGTCCGACTACCCACACACATGACACAAAAAAAGGGCCCACTACACATTCAAGCATTTCACATCTTTCTCTCGGTCTCTCTGTTAAACCAACTATGCCAAACTACCCTGCCTACCGTGCGGCAAAAGACCCACCCTCACCTGTTTAATCAGGTTTGTATCGATGGATCACGCGAAACAGCAAAACCAAGTGGTACAAGAGTAGTACAAGACTACCACACAGTACTACAGTAGTACAGTACAAGTTACAGTTCACTGGGCCGCCGTGTCTTGTACTCCTCCGTTGTAAGAGTGGAGCGCTCGCTTTCATAAACGTTCTACTCCCTTTCGCCGACATGTGGGACATCCAGCATCCGGGTCCACGTGCCATGCACCAAATAACAGGGCAAAGCAGCAGGGGGGACGCACCCCGGTCGTGGCGCCGCAGTAGTAATGAGCAATGAGGTGTCAAATCACAAATCTGCAGCTTTCCCACAGTATAAGTTGGAGGGACGAAGCAACCGTCATTTCACTCTTTGCTGAAGTTGCTTCTTCTTCTGCCGTTGTTCTGCCTCATGTAGTAGTCATGTGGGATGCGGATCGGCTTGGTACATCACTGACACGTGCGACCGCATTTTAGCAAACCGTGAGGCCAACCTCCCTCGCCTTCCGTGCGGCAAAAGAACCTCCTCTTTACTAATCAAAATCAAGTGGTACTCTTAATGGCATCCATAATGTGTAGCCAAATGGTAAAATAGCTTTTGGCATCGATGGGAACCATTGTGGAGGGTGCTGCGAAAGCCAAAAAAGAGGGAATCAAAACTCAGTGGTGCACCGATGCCAAATGGATTGAAAGAATAAAAAAATGCAACCTCTCTCCTCTTTCTCCCTTGCATGGACGCATGCATAGAGCACAGAGTCTACTCCCTTCTACTATCACAAATCACAAAGCAATGAGGCGTCAAATCACAAAGTCACGGACGAAGCAACCATCATTTCACTCTTCGCTGAATCCGCTTCTCCATCGTCTTCTTCCATAAATGACCTTTCCCGCAGTAAGCTGGACGGACGAAGCTATTGTGCTACATTTCATAATAGGAAATCCTGCATCTACTCCAACCTAGGAGTATTTTAAAAATTCATTTGTCTTTCCTATGACAGCAAACACACAATCCTAATCCTATACTCCAATCCAAGCCATTCCTATCCAAAGAGAACAATCCTATATTTTTGTGATTCCTGCGTTTTGAGGATCCTGCAAATCAAATAGGCCAAGGTGATTCCGGCTGGTGGAGTGGTGGAGCCCAATGGTAACATCTCATTTGATCATGACTGTGTTACAAATTTAGCTCGGACATCCACGGCTACGCAACATTCACCAAGTAGTACCAGTTACTCAATGGGTACAAATATAGTACTAGTACTTATTAGTGACAAGACCAAACGTACATAGAGCATTATATGATTTAAAAATTCTTGTATGTTCATCAATAGGTTGGCGAAAGCCTAGATAAGCGGTACTACTGTACTACTTGTTTGATGGTGTGTGTGAGACATGCCGGGCACGTCCCAGCACCTTCCTCGCCAAGAAGCTTCTCCACGAACGTAGTGCCGGCAGGGTAACAACATGACGCCGATCCACATTCATGTCGAAGCTGAAGTCACACCCTCCTCATTGATGCACCCGCCGGCGATTCGCCTCCAGGACTATCTTCCTCACAACGCCGTCGGGGACGACCGTCTCCCACTCTGTTTTGTTGGGACATAGATCGATGAGCGGAGCCAGCCCCAAACTACACGCCAGCATTTCCATTGGTTGCACTAGCTGGACGGGTCCCCGACACGGAAGAGCCTTTCCGACATTAAACCGGTGCCCGTGTAAGGGTACACGGTCACGTTCGAGTCCCCTGGCGGCAGTTGGAGCTCGAACGACGTGGTCACGTCGCATCCAACGGTCATGGTGACACAGTACTAAAATCGAAGTCTCTCACTCACAAACCAAATGTTACGATTTACAAGTTCAAAATGAAAAGGCGGTACACTTATGCACGCCTGTCGCGGTCACGCCGCACCCTCACACAGTCGGTCCGACACGCCGCAAACCCAAGGGAACGCGCCTCGGCTTGCCTTTATCATTGACATGTGGTACTCCCTCCGTCCAGGTGTATTTAAGTCACCTAAGGTGGAGCAGCGCGACCCGATGGCTGCGGATTGGAGGAGGCGAAAGAGTCGGACCGGGAATTCTTCCAATCACCGTGGCAGTTTTTTTCCTCATAAACCCAACAAAAATTAGCAATGAATCCCTAATTAATAGGGCTGCCATTTCATCCAACCCGTGCATGCAAACTGGGGTCAATGCCGCCCCTAATCAACGTGTTCCTTCTCTGCATGCATAGTTTGCCATTTCCTCCACGCGCGTGTTTTGGCCAAAATTTTCGCTCGCTGATGAACGAGGCAGTGAGGGGAACGAGGATGGAATTTAATGCATTGCGCCTAAGCATTTTGGGAATATCTGATTTTCGTAAGGTGACTTATACACCTGGACGGAGGGAGAAACCACATGTGATCAAACCAAACTCAGCCATCCAACCGTTGACACCTAATTTTCGTCGATACAGTATGTTTATAAGGCCGATTTATTAAATATAAATATGTTTTTACACAGCAAATGATCCCTAAAAACAACAACATAAAGAAAACTATCACTGCTCACGGAACGAGCCGGCCTCGTCATCTTTGGCTGCCGGCGCGAACCAGCCGGAGCTGCCGACGTGTGTCTCTGCAGCGTGGTTGTCCTCAGTCTATAGCTACTTGTTCACGCGAAGCGTGATGGTCCTCTGCACGGACGCGAGCACCACCCGGTTCACATCCACGATGTTCGGTTCCGCCTACAGGAGGGCCTCAATGGCAGCGGCATCTACGCGCTCCACGTCGAGTTGAGACTCCGCCGCCAGGTTCAAGTCCATGACATCCGATTCCGCCTATAGGAGGGCCTCGATGGCAGCGGCATCCGCGCGCTCCACATTGAGTTGAGCCACCGCCGTCTGGTGCACAACCACGACATCCGGTTTCGCCTGCAGGAGGGCCTCGATGGCAGCGGCATCCGCGCGCTCCACATCGAGTTGGGCCTCCGCCGCCTGGTTCATGACCACGACATCCGGTTCCGCCTACAGGAGGGCCTCGATGGCAGCGGCATCTGCGCACTCCGCATCGAGTTGAGCCTCCACCGCCCGGTTCACGACCAAGACATCTGGTTCCACCTGCAGGACGGCCTCGATGGCAGCGGCATCCACGCGCTCTGTGTCAAGTTGAGCCTCTGCCGCCCGGTTCATGACCATGACATCCGGTTCCGCCTACAGGAGGGCCTTGATGACAGCGGCATCCGCACGCTCCCCGTCGAGTTGAGCCTCTGCCGCCCGACGCTTCTTTAGGATCGCCAGGTTGAACCGCTGGTCCGCCTGCACCATGGGATACCCGGACGCCGGCACGAAGTCGACGTCCATCGTCTCCTTCGCTGCGGGGACCTTCTGCGCCGTGACCTCCTCCATGAACATTGGATCACCTTCCTCCTCGGAGCTCGGCTCCAGAGGACTCGGGGATAGACCCACCGCAAAGCGAGCTTGGGAACGGAGGTCTGTGGCGCCTACCGCCGCCGCGATTTCTGCACGGCGCTCCGGCGTCAACATCTTGTAGTACGTGATCTTGCTGCGCACCATGGCTATCCGGCAAACTAGGGGACGGCTAATGCAGGCTAGGGGATCGAAAGGTGGGAGAATGGGCTGGGAGGTGTGGTTTTGAGGCAGTGGTGACCGGCCAGCAAGTAGCTGGCGTAGGCCGAGTAGCGAAGGTTCCGGTGTGAATAGTGGTATTGGTGACGACCGGTCAATCAGTTTTGACTGTGCGGAGTTTGCAAAGCCGGACGGCTGGAGCCTGGAGAGTTGTGGGGTGGGATGGGACCAAAGTTTCGGAGTTTGACGTCGCAGACGTCCGGACCTCCCCACCGGTCGGTCTGTGGGATTTGTTTTTTTTGAGAAGCTGTAGGTGGGATTTGTATCAATGGATTGCTCGAAGCAGCAAAACCAAGTGTTACGTACGCAATAGGAGTACTTGAAGTATAGAAGTTCATTGCCTCCAAAAAAAAGAAGTATGGAAGTTTAAAAGGAACTGACGGTTTACATCACACTTGTCGCATTCGCGTTGCACCCCGACACGGTCAGTCCGGCACATCGCTCACCGAATAGAACGCGCTTCATCTTGCGTTTTCGCTTGCTTATGTACGCAATCACCAGGAATTAACTTGCCAAGCTTATTGTTAAATAATTATTATTTGGTAAGAACTTATCGATTTACCAAATAAAATATTATTTATTTTGAAGAGTTAATAAGATGTGGGGCATTATTATTTTTTAGGCTAGACGTGGGACAATTGAGTTGGTTTTAGGTAAAACCTGTGGGAGAAAAATCAGAGATAGGATTAATAAAAAACAAAAATAAAGGAAGTGGGAAGGTCTATACAAAGGTTCGACGAAGGACAGGTCAAACGGGAACCTTATGTTCTTCTATAATATATATATATATATATATATATATATATATATATATATATATGTACAGAGTATATGTAGTAAAATAAAATATAAATATATATACTATTATAGAAGGGGAAACATAATTTGAGTTTGGCATTCTTATAGAAAAATAGAACTTCTTTTTTTGAGTAGTATAGAAAAATAGAACTGAGCTGTGAGTTGTCTTCAAGAAACAAACATAAGTTGGGCTGCTGATGTTATAAAACAAGCTAGGCTGGGAGGCCCAGAGGCCGATTGATACCTGGTGGACCTCAAAAAAAGTTGAAACCTGCTGGATCAACTGTGTCAGCATGTCGTGGGCTGCGCATGTTAAACAACAAAACCTAGGCTGGATAGGCCACTGCCCAATTGTTACTTGTTCGACCTCTAAAAAAATGATTACTTGCTACGTCCCGGATGACAGCCACCTTGACTACGTTGACAATCTCGTGGGCCCCAAACGTCAACATACCATAAGGAGGAAGCATTTTTTTGCAATATATAAGGAGGCACTTGTTTGCGTACGGCCATGGACCTGGTGGGCCCGGACTGTGAGCCTCTCCACGTAAAGTCATCTCCCGATTCCTCTTGTTTGTTGACCATGTTGAGAACGACAGACAGCGATGCCGCGGCGAGAGCACCAAGGCGGAGGACGACATCGAGACCTCGGACTGGAATGACCCGGAGCCGGGGAAGATGCAGGCGGAGGGGAGTACGAGGGTTGATTGGTTCGGGTGCAGGGTGGGCCGGTGGAGCTGCCGCCGCCGAAGAATAAAAGGAGATGTGGGGGAGTAGAGGGATGGCCTGGCTAGCACCATGCATAGGCTAGGATGGGTCGTCGAGGCATGCGTGGCAGCACCGCCAGCCGCTGTAGGGAGAGGACGAAAGATTGAACAAAATAAAGAAATACAAATTGATAGGTGGTTGGTCCCAGATGTCTGTGTATGAGACCTGCTGGGTCCACCTGAGAAGGGGAAATGTTGGGAGGAGGGAGATTCAAAGCACGCCAGCCGTTGGATTTCAATCTAATGGCTGCCAAAAGGAATGACATAAGAGGTATCAAACTTAACTTGTTTTCATCGTTCGTGATCAAAGATGACCACCCTGAGTGAACTTATCCGATAATCTAGGCAAAACGAACGACTGTGCAACCTACAGAAAACCGCACTCAGACTTCAAAAAAAACGCACAAAAAAGTGATACAACTGCTGGATCCCCATAAGCATGTCGTGGGCCGTGGATGTCCTAAGAAAAGAAACCTGGGCTGGGCAGCCACAGCCCAGTTGATACCTACTCGACCTAAAAAAAGGAAACACGGCAGCCCTGTGAACTAGTACTCTTATTACATACATAAGCAAACAGATTCATAGCCACTCGGGGAAAAAAGCAAACAGGTTCATGGGTTCTTAGACGAAATATTACGGATAAAACAGATAATTACGACACATAGGCTAATGCATGAAACACTCAGATGATAAAGGTGCTTAAACAGACAAACTACACCATCTAGATCTTCCTGGCATGCTTGATCATGACGCTGCGGCTGTTCGCGTACTCCTCGGTCACGGGAAGCAGACACGCCCTCATGTCCAAGATCTGCCTGTACATGTCGTAGCATGCATATGCGTCCTTGGCCGCGTAGGTGATGTAGGCTAGATTCAGAGGTGCCTCCCATGTGTCCAGGTCCTTCGTATCCACGTCTTCTTTCATGTTGGCGTAGCAGGGGTCGATGATGGCCGCGGCGAGGTCAACCACGGAGTCCTCCTCTTGCCCGTTGCCGATGATCTTGTATTGCTTCTAGATGTCGACGAGCTTCTTGCACCAGATGGCCGAATCGTAAACCACAGTGGCGTTCTTCCTGCTCTCCACCGTAGCGAAGGTGCAGTCGGTGGTGCCGATGAAATGGGTGAATGCTCCAGAACTCCTGATGGCCCTACAGTAGTGGTAGACTAGAACCTCATCCTGCACGCATACCTGGGCGACGGCGATCCGCTGGTCCCTGTCAGGAGACGGATGGATGGGCACAAGGTCTAGTCCCGCGACCTTGTGTTTCTCGTCCTGTAGGTGCTGCTTGAACTTGGCGACGCAGAGCTTCACCGAGTACGGATCGTTGGTGTACATGACATTCAACTTGGTGCTACCATGGATCTGAATGGCGAACTGAAAGGTGAATTCCTTGTTGGAGTCCATATCTAGTAGGCTCACCCCTCGGATCACCATTGGAGTCTCTTCTCACGCAGAGTTGTTGTTGCGGTTCTCATTTTGTGGGATTGGGGGCAGGGGGAAGATGAAGACGATGGGGAGATATGGACAGCGGAGGGCTCCTTATTTACACTGGGGATCGGTGTGTAGTGGGGTACTGGGGTGTGGCAGCAGCAGTTCATTTTTCCAATCCTGGGGAATTGTCGCCAGTGAACGTAGGGGGTAGGCGGTGGCAGCAGTTCGTTTTTCCACTCTTGGGGAACTGCAATCGCCGGTGAACGTAATGGGTACAGGCGGCAGCAGTTACTACCCCCTCCTCCCTCGCCCGCTGCACGCCCCCTTGACCCATTCAAATGCCATTGGCTCATTCTATCAGTGCCATAAAATCAACATGCAAAACAATTAGAATTATTATTCTCAGGATGCACGCAAACAGCTCATTTGCCGCCCTTTCAGACAGACAATACTACCAAGTTTGAACAGATTGTTAGGGTTGCTATCCTCTGCATCATCTTGCCGTGTTTCACATCTTGCAAGATTCACAACCAACTCATAAGATTCAAATAATAAGTACAACAAAGATGCCTACACATCTCAATGATTCATAGATCAGAGCCAATAGTTACTGTTTAACTAAAATGTTGTGAGAATGTTAACAAATAAATAAAATCGATCGATGCTTCATGTAAGCAATTTGATTCAAGGATTTTCTGAAACATTGAAACCAATCCTATTTACGGCCACGCATGTCATTGGCAGATGAACATTTTCTGGATAACTGGTGGCACTATCACTTCCAATATCTGCGTAAGCGGGTCGTCCTGTGTTGGACCAGGCTCATGAGATACAGTGCATCGCTAAGGAGCTGGAGCTCCTGAAGTGTGATTTGCCAGACAAGTTTGTCGCGGGTTGCATTATTGCAAAACTCCCTCCTTCATGGAGGAACTTTGCTACTTCTCTCAAGCACTTGAGGCGTGAATTCTGTGTTGAGGATGTCATCCGTCATCTAAGTGTTGAGCAAAACTTGAGAGCAAAGGACTCACACACAAAAGGGGCAGAGGGTTCTTCTAGCGCCAATGTGGTGCAGAAGAATTTCCACAAGTTCAAGGGGAAGAACACTGTCCAGCACCAAGAACTTGGCGAATGCTTTGACCATCCCAACATCTATAGCTGAGTATTCCTGTTTGCACAGATAATGAAAAAGCATGATTACTATAATAGTGGCACTAGTCGTAGCAACTTTATTTTCTTAATGGGAAAAAATTGTGATACAATAGCTTTATATAAAAAAAATACAACGCTAGCACAGTATGACAAAGCACGATCATGTGGATGAAGGACAGTACTGACCAGTGTGAGATGACTTTGTGAGATCAAGTTGTTCTTCAGGTTCCCATATCTTGCCATGATGGCGATTCATTAACATCTATCAACAACTTGAGTGTGGCAGTAGAAGGAGGGGCCTTGAGTCATTCCAATCTCTTTTTTTGTGCAGTTCAACTAAAATTATAGCGCTCGCCATGCTGCGAGGGAGAGAGGGGGCCTGCGCCACCTTGACAGTATGCCTCATGGACTCAACTAGTTTAGTGCCCAGGCTATGTGGTTGATGCAGTGCAAATGGACTCAATTCTCCTGGATACGCCTTCAGCAAGTTATCTACATTGGAAATGAGATGATAGTTAAGACAGTAGCTCTATTATAACTGTATTATTACATCATTTTATCAGTGGCACTAGCGGTGCCAAAACATTGCCTCAAATTATTAGTGGCATTACATTAAGATGCAAAAACAATATCATTATTGCTTTCTCATAGCAGTGCGAAAACAGTAGCACAAGATCACTAGTTGAATGCAGAGTCAAAATCAACCAAAAAGGAACATACCCGGTCATGGGAACCAGTCCAAGCACCAGTCACCAACATGGATGATTCAATTCATGCGACCTTTTTGTGCAGTTCACCTAAAATGAAGCAATGTTTGCATCATGTAGCTAGCAAGATGTACTTGGTCCCATGAGCTGGCAGATTCTCCTTCTTTAGTTGCACTAAAATTTGAGCAACGTCAAGGTTGGCTGTCATGCTGATGGAAGGTGCAACTATAATTTGCTTATCCTTTTGTGTAGTTCCACTAAAATCAAGTGCCATCGTGGTGACGATGACGGCTAATCTTGCAAAGGTTAATAAACTGTTGCACGAGATTACCGGCATAGTTAGACAAAGATGTTAGGAACTCCAATCACCCTTTGTGCAGTTCCACTAAAATCGAGAGACATTGCCCATGTGACATTTTAGTAGAACTGCACAAGACACTCTTTCAAAAAAAAAAACAAAGTGTTTTGTGCAGTTCACCAAAAGGTTACAATAGCAACGAGGTGAAATGGATATCCCTATCTACACAAAAATATAGAAAGAAAACAGCTACTGGTCAATAACAAAATATGAAACATACATGAAATGAAAAGAAGCATATATCTTCATGGCAATCATGCAAGGACAGTAGAAATTTTAAAATGGTAGCATTGCTTCATATTACTCGAAGCATTATTATCAACAATGACATCGGTCAAATATGCCATTACATTAATGGTGGCATTGATCCATTTTACCAGCTACATTTGATTAACAACAGCTAAATAGTTGGTATAAGTGCATGGGACAGTGGGGACACCAGGACATTCACCAGCGTAAAGAAGCAACTTACTTATCATAAGGGGAAATCTAGCAGGAGAGTAGCATTTGTAAAACAGTTTAATTGCATCATATTACTCGAGGCATTAGATTAACAACAACATTGGTTAGACATGTCCTTGCTTTAACAGTGCGATTGCTTCATTTTACAAGCGCCATTACATTAACAACAGCAAAAAGTTGGTACAAGGGCTTGCAGATAGTGGACGCATCAGCACCATGTACCTACAAGGACGCATAATGTGGTGAGGCCGAGTTTGTTGCCCCGAGCAACAAACATCCAACCAAGATCTAGGATGGTCCCAAATTTAGTTCTCTTTAGGCACCTTTTACTACGTGAGGACAACAAATCTAATCCTGGACATACTCTGTTGACTTGTCCCCCAGCTGCCACTTTCTTTCCTTCCTCCACCAATAATAGATATGTTCCTTATCCAGTTTGTACTGCATTTTCCCTTTATTTCCCTTTTGAACCAAGAGACCGGTTGGCCAGTCTCTACAACTTTCCCCCCTTCTATTTCCTCTTTGAATCAAGTCCTAGATTCATGCTACACCTTTCCCCCCTTTATTTCCTGTTTCAACCAAGTCCTAGATTCGACTGCATGAAGTAGCTTTACCTCTAATAATAGTAAAAATTAAGGTGGCCTTGGAACAGCTGATGGAAGTTGAAAAAGATCCACATGCAGCCACGTGGGGAGCTGGGGCAGTAGAGGAAGTCCGTTTTCGAAGGAAGCTATACCTGTTGGTCATCGGGATGTGGCTAGGAGGGCGGCGGGAGGCCGGATCTGGCCACAATACGGGATGGAGGAAGAAGGGGTCGGAGGCCCTCCTAAGCCGGCGTTGTGTTGGAGAGAACGGCACGGGCAGCCGATCGGGACGCGCCGGCAGCTGTGGGTCTCCTCCCTAGCCGTCGATGACCGTGTGAACAATGCACCTACTCCCCTACCCCGGCCGAGGGGATCCGACCGGATCTGTGACCAGCGGTGAGTAGAGAGAGTGTGTGCCCACCGCTGTCTTGTTTAGATCTGGAGAGGGTAAGAGAGTGAAGAGAGCAACCCTAGTAAAGCAAGCGCTGAGGCTCCTGCCCATATATATAGTGGAGTGATTTTCTTTTTCTCTCCACAACAATCGTTTCAATTTGTGTATGTGACATTAAAGAAAAGAAACTCTCTATTTAACGGGCTACAGTGAACAAAACTCCACGGCGTCCAGGAGTACTAGTAGTATTGTTCACTTGTGGACCCCGGCCCTCCATTCATTGATCAACCACACGGGCGAATATATATAGAGAGAGAGAACAAACAAGCTAGAACTCTTCGCTTTGAGATATCGATGGTACCGTTTGCCCACACTGCATCAATGGAGTCACTACTTTGAAGTTGTCGTAACGTGGTTTTTGCAGTTCCCATCTAAATGGGGGAATACCATACATTTTCTTTGATAACTACCCTATACGTATAAACACATGCACGGTTTACATTCTGAATTGCTAGCTAGAACTTGAACTGTATTTGTTCTCAACATAATCAAATTTTTGAATTCCTGATCTTAGCATTTGCAGAGAAAATGTAAAGGGACATCGATCTTTGTTTTGCTTTTGAACATACTACAACATATGCAACCCTTTTGTGAAAATGACCAGATCTATGATAAAAAGTTCACCATGAGTACTAGAAAAGCATCTCAAACGTAATAAAAATTACATCGAGATTCCAAGACCACCGAACGACCTACTACCGTCAGAACGAGCTGCCGACGCACCACTGTTGCCGCCATCCTACCTGAGCTGGCTTGACCTCATCGATGACAGCCGGGAAGTGTTCATGCCCTTGCCCCTAAGGAGCAGCGACCCGAAGCCATAGTAGTCGTAATTGATCTGAAGCACCTAATTCATATAACGCAATATTTCGCCACATGACAAGACACCCTAGCCTCACCGTCGCTAGGAGACGACATGAATCTACATTGGAGCTCCATCGACTATGCCCCGACGAGGATCAGAGTTTGAAAGACTAACTCATAGAAGATGTGTCGATCAATATCGCCGCTGTCCTATCGGAGTCGGCTTGACCTTTTTGACGATAAACGAGAAGTCTTCGTGCAGATGCCCATAAGGACTAGAGAGCCGAATTGTGTGTTTGGTTGCATTCTCATCTCAGCATAGTTGTTCCCTCTTTGTGCATGCTCATCTCAGCATCCCTCTTCATGCATGCTCCTAGTGTATTTGTGTTAAGCTAGTGTGGACTCATGCACCCTTCATACACGCTACCAAACACCCAAAAGTGGGTCGAGAAGGGAAATTTTGCTCTCATGCACCCTTCATACACCCTACCAAACACCCAAAAGTGGGTCGAGAATGGAACTTTTGCTCTCATGCACCCTTCATACACCCTACCAAACACACCCTTGTCGTCGTTGAACCCTTGTAATTATCCGAAGCACTTGACACCTAATCTCGCCACATGACAATACGCTCATGTTCCATCCACTATGTCTAGACGGACGAACTCGAGGAGGATCAGAGCCCAAAATACAAACTCAAAGGAGAAGTGCCCCCCATCCGAGTGAGGGCTGCGTGTGCGTGGACAACAAACCCTAATGTAAACTACTAACTGGAGCGGAGGCACCGGGATTCCCCTCCCCGCCACCAGTGGCCCGAGCGGCGGGTAAGAGGGGAGGAGTGAATCCACGGGATCACCGGTGAAGCGTGGAGTGGGGAGGTTGCCCTAGCAGCCTAGGGTGGGGGGAGTAGATTTGTACTCATAGCGAAATAGATTACGATAATCATCTTCTGAGCCCGGGCTCATCTGCACCCGCGCTGACGAAAAAAATCAAAACAAATACTAGAATAATTCAAACAATTCCAATTTTTTTGCATGGTAGATAATTTGATGCGTGAGGTCCGCTCCAATTTTCAAATCATTTGGTCATCTGAGCAGCTTTCGGCAAAAAAAGAGAAATTCAGGGTCTGTAAAAAGGTATATTGTTCATGCACTGTTCTGACCCAATTTGTCTTTTTTTCCGAGAGCTGCTCAGATGTCCAAACAATTTGAAAATTGGAGAGGACCTCACGCATCAAATTTTCTACCATGCAAAAAAAAATTGAATTTGTTTGAATTTTTTGGAATTTTTTGTGAATTGTTTTCTGACCAGGTGTAGATGAGCCTGGGCCCCGAATTGCTGCACTCAATTATTTTATTGGTACTGTACAGTACTATATTGCCGGTGTCTCGACATTTTTTTTTTCGATTTCTCAACATATCTACAGCCCGTATGTTACCATCGCTCGTTTCTCTTTTCTACTGTAGTAGTAGTAACTCAACCCTACCTCCGTCCTGGTTTATTGGTCCTCTTCGTATTTTGTGTCAAATTTTGACCATAAATTTAACTAACAAAATATTAATGCATGTCATCAAAAATAATATCATCGAAAACTATGTTCAAATACGAATCCAATGATATAATTTTTGGTGACATGCATTAACATTTTATTAGTTAAATCTTTGGTCAAAATTTGGCACAAAATACATGCAATAACTCAGCCGTATGTTACCATTGCTCGTCTCTCTTTTCTAGTATTGCAGTAGTACTAACGCAATGCACATTGCATTCGGTGAGCGACGTGCCAGACTAACCGTGGCGGTGCGACGCGAATGCGACGGGCGTGCTATATACATGTCCCACCCTTTTTCTTTTGGTTTTGCTCCATGCCGCAATCCATCGATACAAAATTATATTTAAGAGGGCGGGGCTTTTCCAGCGCGGTACGCGCGGTAGTTTTGCCTAGTCGGTTTGGAGAGTCGAGGAGGATGAGGGAGTAGTGGATTCAACTTACTGCTGGAAGGGTGGGACTGTGTGATTTGACGGCTCGTTACTGCAGGAAAGGTGGGACCTTGTGATATGACTGCTCATTTATAGTCATTATTACTGTGGCGCTACGACCGGGTGAGGCTCCCCTTCCGTTCCCCACTCTAATCTGGTGCATGACACGTTGACCCGGATGCTGGCTGTCCCACATGTCGGGGAAAGGAAGAATAATTGTTGCCGACGACATAATAAGGAGCAAAGAACCGTGTGGTGTACTCTAGTTTAGCACTAGAGTACTAGTATACGTTGGAGGAGTGCGAAACACGGCAGCCCAGTGACCAGCAGGCGATATGGCGATAAAAAACAATGTACTACAGTCCAGCCTTAGCATGTAAAAACACGCCACCGCTTCCTCCTCCTCTCGGTTTACCGCCATCAGCGGAGCAAGAGCATCGTCGCAGCTTAGCTAGTACTACTCCTCTCCAACCTTTTTTTACAATTCCTTTGTTTTTTCCTGTGGCGTTGAACACTCTTTGCTAATCCTATTGGATTTAGCACTCGAGTCCCATTCTTTCCCCATTCCTGTATTTTTAGTATCATGGGAATCAAAGAGGCTCTTAGACTGGTTTATGGCCGGTCATTTTTTTTCAATTAAATATCTCCAAAATGTAATGAATGTGCTCCGGTTTCTATGAAAATCATCCGGTTTGCATGTAGTAATTCATTTATTTATTCTTTTGCGGGGGGGTCTGCAGGTAATTCATCCGGTTTGAAATGTACTCGAACGACGGCATGGTTGGATGGCCCGCTGCCGCATTCTGTCCGAGGACTCGTCCCTACCGGTCGGCGCTCGGCGTTGGAGATGCCCCAAGTGCTTGCTGGTGGACAAAGATGCTCTATGTCCCACATGTCAGCGAAAGGAAGCACGTAGAAATATTTTTGACGAGCGCAGAGCCCAGCAGTACATCTCAGCAAGTAGGAGTAGGAAAAATGCATGGAAAAAATACTATGTACTATAAAGCGTAGCTGCAAAGTGATGACAGGTATAGGTCGCACGCACCCAACGAGTGGTCGTAGTATGTACGAGTACAAACGAGTATGGAGTACTCCTACTCTATCAACACGGGTCCCATCAGACAACGGCGTCCGTGCTACAGCTAGCTCTTCTCCCTCCTCGTTTCTCTCTTCTAATTCTAACTCAGCCGACGCGTAGCGGGCGGGGTGGGGATTTGCCCATAGTCGGTTTGCTCAACTGCGGTCCCACATGATAGTGAAAATGCTAGACAACACGCGTTCCCTAGCTTGAGCGGCGTGCCAGACCGACCCTAGTACTCCCGACCGTGTGGGGGTGCCACGTGACGCGGCAGGCTTTTCCTTTTAAACTTGTAGAAAATGTAACATTTGGTTATGCTTCTGCTCCTTGGCACGGTAGACAGATAGAAACAACGATTAAAAACGCTAGGGCAGGGATTTTCCCACGCAATAAGCCGGGGAGTTTGCCAGTTTGGCGCATCGTTGGTTTTCTCACATCGGGCCCACATGTCAGTGATAATATGCCAAGCCAATGCGCGCTGAGCGGCGGGCCGGAACGACAGTGTGGGTTGCGACGCGAACGGGACAGGCGTGCTGTACTTGTTCCACTTACTCGTTTTGAACTTGTGCGTGTAATGCTTAGTTTTGAATTTATAAGTCTGGTTGTCGCGCCCATATATATACTACTATAGTATGCTAGGTTGGGTCATGCATCGTACGTAAATTACGAAGTTGATGCAATAGGTAAGTACTACCTCCGTCCTGGTTTGTTGGTCCCCTTTGTGTCAAATTTTGACCAAAGATTTAACTAACAAAATATTAATGCATGTCACCAAAAAATATATTGTTGGATTCGTGTTTGAACATACAACTCCAACGATATTGTTTTTTGTGACATGCATTAACTTATTGTTAGTTAAATCTGAAGTCAATATTTGGCACAAAACACGAAAGGTGACCAATAAACCAGGGCGAAGATAGTGATACATATAATTAACGCCAAATGAGAGCAAGGGATCACACATGTCATTTACGACTGGAATGATAATGCGATACAGTAACACATTAAGGCCACGACGCGATGCAGTGCTGGTTACAAGAGGCAAGAAGAAATATGCATCCATCGACGACCTCCTCCTCCTCGACTCAGGGTGCCGGCCCACCGAATGGCGGCCGAGTAGTAGCGGCTTTCGTGGCGAGGTCAACGTGCTTTTGAACAATGGCGTCCAAGGCTTCCAGCCGGTCGAAGAAGGCTAACGTCTTAGCGTCGTCCCTGGCTCTGTAGTGGCCTATGTAGATGATTTCCTCGTAGACATGGATGTGTTGGTCGACGTTTGCTTGCTCGGCGAGGTGCTGCGCGGCGAGCACGGCCTCGAGGTGGACATTCTTTGTCGTGGCATCGGGCAGCTGCAGGGCCACCAGTGTGTGAAAGAGATCCTCACCATGGAGGCCGATGAGGGTGGCAGGCAACGAGGAGCCTGGGCGCGCGGGCTGGAGGAGTACGGCAAGGTCGTCCATGCGCTTCTTGACGGTGGTGAACTTGCGGATGGAGCGGACCATCATCTCGCCCATGTGAGAGGCGAAGCCGTCGTTGCCGAGGGCTATGACGCTGGCGGTCGCCAGCACCGTCTGGAGATGCTGCTCGATGCCGAGCCGCAGGCCGGCGTCGTTGATCATCTGGCACAACCGCCTGCCGCTCGCGTCCATCGCCTCCATGGGTGGTTGTGGCTTGTGGTCACTTGGTCTTGGATTGGAGTGAGCAGTGTTGCGCAGACTAGGTGCGTAGTACTAGTAGGTGCGTACGATTGGGTAGATGGATTGGAGTGGAGGGGTGCCTTCATATGAGAGTGTAAACTGTGTTGCATTCATATCGTGTTGGCTCCATTCTGCTTCTCCAATTAATTCCCTCTGCATGCTAATTAAATGAGGATGCATCATTGACCGTTCAATGTTTCGGGAACCACTACCCTCTCCCTCATTGGCATTCAAGCCGTATCAATGTTGTAAATTCGTGTCAAAAAGAGACTAGTCAACAGTTCGCCATGAGCCTATAACTAGCGATCGCCACAATAACCGTAAGATCTGCATCCGACGGTGGCACCTATTGGATGCAAACAGCAATAAAAAACAAATGCCACGGCATTTTACATAACTGCCACACCATGCCCCTCCCTTTCACATGAGACTGCCACGCGAGCGTTCACAACTGCCACATTCGGGTTGCGCTTGGCTCTTCACCTCTTCGGGAAGTCGTACTACTACAATATATGCTTCTGGTAATCTGACACGAATGACTGCTGCATGTCCACCGCGTGGGGGAGGGAGAGCGTGTTGTAAGCAAAACCTTCTCCTTGTCCTGCAAGCCACCGCGCGCATGGGGGAGGGAGAGGGCGTAGTAGTAATCAAGCTTCTCCTTGTTGTACGAGTTTGACGCGACATATCAAAGGAGTACACTCGATTTTCTCAAAAAGTTGTTTTTACTGATACATTTATTACAATGCATGCATGCATGCCGTGAGTTTCCTTTTGAACCTTTGATCTGTTGATTTAATGCACCTTGAAGTATGAACACGTGATGGTAAAACTTTCTAATGCCCCGGCCCTAAGAGCATGGTTAATAATACAACCAACTGTTGGCTATAAGATGTTGCCATGTCATCTATAGCCAACACATATAGTCACTCATACAACAAGGCTAGCTATAAGTGACAAAGTACCTTCTCCCACCAGAACACAATGGACCTCTCCCACCTCTCCCACGGTGGTGCTAGGGTTTCCCTGCGATCTCGGTGATCTCCCGGTGGACTCTGGTTTTCTTCCACTCAATCTACGCGGCGCACTTCGCTCTCTTGATTGGTGCCCATCTCAATGGGTTCCAATGGGGGATCAACCCTGGATCTGGATTTTTCCAAAGGTTTGGCTTTTGCAGATGAGGTTTTTCGGTCTTCTGGTCTTTCAATTCATCCCCTGGAGGGATCTCGTGGCTTTACATTGGTGGTATCTTTTAGTAGACATGATTTTCGTCTGGATGAGGATTATGTTGTTGCTGCCCTCGAGGCAGCCATTGATGGTTTTGCAATTGATCTTATGGTGACATATATCAAGGACAATGTTTTCTCTTTTGTGGTCTCCTGCAAAGAGGTTGGTTTTCATATTGTTGATCATCGCTCTTTTGCCTGCTCTCAGTTCAAGTGCTATTTCCATCTTTGGGGTAATGGTGGCCCAAATTGGTGGCGTGAGTTTAAGATCTGGAAAAAGGAGTGTGATGCTGAATGGATTCTTGTTAGCCCTACTAAACGACGTGTTGCGCTTGTTTATTAGTTATGCATAAACCTCCTATTAAGTCTGCAATGCGATCTGGTTCTTATGCTCGTAAGAGTCTTTCATTTGCCACATTTCAAACTTATGATGTGTGCAGAGGTTATCGTTATCCGGCTATGCAGAATTGCATTGAGGTGGCATCTATGGGGGGTTATGATCTCCCTAGTCGGAACGTGTTGTCATTCATCCTCCGCCGCCGGTGGAGCTCCAGTGGATGGTGGCCTTGCCGTCGATCACATTTGGCATGGTTCAGCCTTTCCGGCCGTCTTCCCCGGATCGGCACGAGCAATCATCGGCGTGGTCTTTGGGCGGGATTGTTGGAAATTCAAATTGTGATCATTCAGGCGCTTCTGACTCGGATATATCTGGACATTCGCCCGCACGCGTACCCCGGCCTAACTTCTCGCGATCTGTGAATTGCCCGGGTTCCGTTGGACCTTTTCCCTCAAGTGATTTGATCTGTCCCATTTCTGCTGGGCCAAGTAATCTATCTCCGGTGGTTATTCCTTCTTCTCACGAGGCTAATGATGAGTTTGAGGCTATGGTTAATGACATGGTGGACCAGGTGTTGACGTGTCGGCACTGCTCCACCGTGGGCCACCTGTCTGTCAATTGTCCCTCCAAAATTGCTTGTTTGGCTTGTGGGGTCCTTGGTCATTCTCGGAGGGATTGTGCATCTATTGCTATGGAGAAAGGTTTGTGTTGGAAACGGAAACATCCCGCTATCTCGGATATTCCGGTCTCTCCTTCCTGCATTGGGAAACATGCTCTGCCGCCACCCCTGCAGCATTGCTCCATCCCATCACCATTACCCATCTCGCCTCTCAACGTTCCATGCACCCCAGCTGATCTGCCTCCGCAACCTCCTCCTCCACCCGCTTCGCCTCCCAGTCCTATGGCGGTCTTTGCGCTTGATCCTGCTCGCTATGTTCCAGTGGGACACCATATCATTGACGGCGGGGCTCATCGCCTTCCTCGCACCTTCGTCACGCCGGCGTCTCCCATTGTTCGCAGGCATGAGAGCTACATGATTGCAGAGGTGATGCCAGCCCCTCCTCTAGGACAGATGGGTCAGGTACGTGAGGAAGTGGTGGAGCTTATTAATCAGATGGGTTTTACTGCTCGGTCTGCTCAGCCTTGGATCTCTGGAGTGGGTCTTTTTCAAGTTCGAGATGCGGGCGAGCATTTTGCTTTGATTCAGTTGCCCCCGCAAGATCTTGGTAATGATCGCTTTGTTCGCTTCATGAAGCATGATAAGGGAGAGGGTTTTCGTGGCATTCAAGGTTTTCGTGAGGGCTGTCTGATGTTTTTGGGGGTGCCTTTGGATCTCCGTAATACTGAGAATCTTAGTGCGGCAGTTAATACTTTTGGTAAATGTCATCATTGGATCAGTGATGACCCGTACCTGGTGAGATCGATTGTGTTTGCTTCGTTCCCGGAAGACATTCTTGTTCCTAGGGATGTTGTTTTTTCTGATTATGCGGATTGGGGTGGGGCCAAAGTTTCATGGACTGCCCCCTGTTACATTCTTGGCACAAACTTTGCGGAGCAGATGCCACAGCATGAGGACCCAATGCCCCTCAATGGCAATCCGCACCCTTTGCCTGGTGAATTGGTGCATGATGAGAATTTCTTTGCTCTCCCTCCATTCCCAGCTCTTGGATGGAATGATGTTCCCCCACCACCTCCTCCCATGGATGATGGTCAGCTGGGTGGTGGCTGGGGATGGCCTGAGGAGGGCCTTGTCGAGCAGCAACATGATGCTGCTGTACAAGACCAGGAGTCTATGGTCATCAACCAGCAGGATTTCTCTGGTTCTGTTAGTCAGTCTGAGGCACAAGATCACATGGAAAATCAACAGCCTGCTGGGAACCAGGGTGAGCTGCCCATTATGTTGGATGCTGATGGAGATGTTCTGGCCCAAAATGATGCAATTCCAGTGCTGACTGGTGATCAGGGTGCCCTGCATCAAGACGTTGAAGTTCTGCCAGATGATAATGCTCAAGATGTTGAAGTGATGCCAGATGATAATGCTCTGGCCATTGTTCCATATCAGCCGCTTGTGTTGCAGCAGCCAGACGTTGTTGTTGGTATGGCACGTGTGTACTATGGCCCGCCGCTACCGCCAGAGATGGCCTGGAAGAGAACCTTTGACACACTGTTGAGCTGTTGCTCTGTTTCTGAGGTGCAGAAGCCGATATCTCTGTCCCCATTTGTTCCTATTGTGCTTTCCAAGCGCTCTTGGTCTCTTGCTTTTGAGCATGTTAATTGGGTTTCTGAGGTGGCCCCGGCTGATGTTGTTGTTCCTGCTGTTCCCTTGGTGGCTCCTACTACTTCTAGACCGGTGGCACGAGCTCTGTTCTCTGCTTCTCATGATTTGGATAAGAATTCTCCAATTGTGGCTCAGCTTAATGCCCAGGCTACTGATGAACAATTTTCTTTCTCTGCACAATGTGCGAAAAAGAAGAAAAACACCAAGCGGACTGGCCTGCCTCTTGTCGATACTTCTCTCCGTCGTTGCACGCGGAGTTCTGTCAAGCGGGATGGCTTCAAACCTGTTATGCAAGCTCTTCCTATGAATGAGCCCAAGAAGAAGAAGCCACATTCCAAGCCTTTGGAGTCCCCAGTCAATCCCGAGCATGAGACTCATTCTTCTCCTACTGTGCCGCTGCCGACGCCATTCAGACACATTCAGCAGATTGGGGAGGATCTGGGGATTCCTCCTGAGAAGCTCACGGTGGATGCACTTATGGCGGATCCCTCTACTACCAAGACGAAGCCCTCTGATGTCTAGTCTCTTTTTGGGACACTGGGTGTGGTCAGCCCTTAAATTGGTTGTTTATCGTAGGTTTTATTTTACTACTAGGCTTCTGTGGTCTGTTATGACTGTATGTCGGATGTGCTATCTGAACCTCTGGTCATGGGTCTGTCTGAACTTGTGTTTATGCCGCTCATTATGTGAGTGTGCTTCTGCTACCTTTAAACTTGTGCTTAATGGATAGTCGATCTACTAGAAGTTGGTGTGTGCTCTGCTGGAATGTTCATGGTCTGAATTCTGATGATCGGCAACGGGCTGTGTGAAGTAAAATTGACGAAAGTCTAGCTTCTGTCATTTGTTTACAGGAAACTAAAATGGAGTATCTAGACTCCAGGTCTATTAAAAAAATTGTTCCCGTAGGTTTGACTCATTTGCCTTCAGTCCCTCTCTTGGTGCCTCGGGGGGTCTCGTGATTGTTTGGAATTCTTCTGTGCTGACGGGGAGGTTGGTTGAAACTAAACCATTTGGAATTATCATGCCCTTCACCTCGAACCATAACAATGAACAGTGGACCTTGGTCAATGTGTATGGGCCGTGTCAAGGCCTAGCCAGAGATGATTTTGTTGGTTGGCTGTACAATTTGTCCATCCCTGATAGTGAGAATTAGCTTATACTCGGTGACTTTAATTTTATCAGGTCGACTGAATGCAGAAACCTTCCTGGTGGGGATGTCAATGATATTTTTATTTTCAATGAAATTATTGGGCATCTTGGTTTGCTTGAGTTGCCAATCAAAGGCAGATCTTTCACTTGGTCAAATATGCAGGATAATCCCTTACTTGAGCAGTTGGATTGGTTCTTTACAACAACAACAACAACAACAAAGCCTTTAGTCCCAAACAAGTTGGGGTAGGCTAGAGGTGAAACCCATAAGATCTCGCGACCAACTCATGGTTCTGGCACATGGATAGCAAGCTTCCACGTATCCCTGTCCATGGCTAGTTCTTTGGTGATGCTCCAATCCTTCAGGTCTCTCTTTACGGACTCTTCCCATGTCAAGTTTGGTCTACCTGGCCTCTTTTGACATTATCAGCACGCTTTAGCCGTCCGCTATGTACTGGGGCTTCTGGAGGTCTGCGCTGAATATGTCCAAACCATCTCAGACGATGTTGGACAAGCTTCTCTTCAATTGGCGCTACCCCAACTCTATCTCGTATATCATCATTCCGGATTCGGTCCTTCCTTGTGTGGCCACACATCCATCTCAACATGCGCATCTCCGCCACACCTAACTGTTGCACATGTCGCCTTTTAGTCGGCCAACACTCAGCGCCATAGAACATTGCGGGTCGAACCGCCATCCTATAGAACTTGCCTTTTAGCTTTTGTGGCACCCTCTTGTCACAGAGAATGCTAGAAGCTTGGCGCCACTTCATCCATCCGGCTTTAATTCGATGGTTCACATCTTCATCGATATCCCCATCCTTCTGCAACATTGACCCCAAATATCGAAAGGTGTCCTTCTGCGGCACCACCTGCCCATCAAGGCTAACATCCTCCTCCTCCTCGTGCCTAGTAGTACCGAAAGCGCACCTCATGTACTCGGTTTTAGTCCTACTAAGTCTAAAACCTTTTGATTCCAAAGTTTGCCTCCATAACTCCAACTTCCTATTGACCCCCGTCCGACTCTCATCGACTAGCACCACATCATCCGCAAAGAGCATACACCATGGGATATCTCCTTGTATATCCCTTGTGACCTCATCCATCACCAAGGCAAAAAGATAAGGGCTCAAAGCTGACCCTTGATGCAGTCCTATCTTAATCGGGAAGTCATCAGTGTCGCCATCACTTGTTCGAACACTTGTCACAACATTATCGTACATGTCCTTGATGAGGGTAATGTACTTTGCTGGGACTTTTTGTTTCTCCAAGGCCCACCACATAACATTCCGCGGTATCTTATCATAGGCCTTCTCCAAGTCAATGAACACCATATGCAGGTCCTTCTTTTGCTCCCTATATCTCTCCATAAGTTGTCGTACCAAGAAAATGGCTTCCATGGTCGACCTCCCAGGCATGAAACCAAACTGATTTTTGGTCACGCTTGTCATTCTTCTTAAGCGGTGCTCAATGACTCTCTCCCATAGCTTCATTGTATGGCTCATCAGTTTAATTCCACGGTAATTAGTACAACTCTGAACATCCCCCTTGTTCTTGAAGATTGGTACTAATATACTCCGTCTCCATTCTTCTGGCATCTTGTTTGCCCGAAAAATGAGGTTGAAAACTTTGGTTAGCCATACTATCGCTATGTCCCCGAGGCCTCTCCACACCTCAATGGGGATACAATCAGGGCCCATCGCCTTGCCTCCTTTCATTCTCTTCAAAGCCTCCTTGACCTCCGACTCCTGGATTCGCCGCACAAAAAGCCTGCTAGTATCAGCAAAGGAGTCGTCCAGATCAATGGTAGAGCTCTCACTCTCTCCATTGAACAGCTTGTCAAAGTACTCCCGCCATCTATGCTTAATCTCCTCGTTCTTCACCAGGAGTTAATCTGCTCCGTCCTTGATGCACTTGATTTGGTCAACATCCCTCGTCTTCCTCTCTCGGATCTTGGCCATCTTATAGATGTCCCTTTTGCCTTCCTTCGTGTCTAACCGTTGCTAGAGGTCCTCATACGCCCGGCCCCTTGCTTCACTCACAGCTCGCTTTGCGGCCTTCTTTGCCATCTTGTACGTCTGAAACATTCTTTCTTCTCCTTAATTGCCTTCTGGACATCATCGTTCCACCACCAGGTATCTTTAGATTCTCTTCTACTTCCCCTGGACACTCCAAACTCCTCTGAGGCCACCTTACGAATGCAAGTCGCCATCTTCATCCACATGTTGTCTACATCACCTCCTTCCTCCCAAGGGCCCTCCTTAATGACCCTCTCCTTGAACGCCTGAGCTACCTACCCCTTGAGCTTCCACCACTTCGTTCTAGCGACTTTGGCACGCTTGTCCCGCTGGACACGAATCCGAAAGCGGAGGTCAGCAACCACAAGCTTATGCTGAGGGACAACACTCTCTCCAGGTATCACCTTACAGTCTAGGCATGCACGCCTGTCTTCTCTTCTCGAGAGGATGAAATCAATCTGGCTAGAGAGTTGGATTGGTTCTTTACTTCTGCAAATTGGATTTCCTGTTATCCATCCACTCAAGTGCTGCCCCTTGATAGGACTGCTTCTGATCATGTGCCTTGTGTAGTCTCTATCAACACAACCATCCCTAAATGCAGTCTTTTCCGTTTTGAGAATTATTGGGTGGAAATGGAGGGGTTCATGGACTGTGTCTCTGCTTCATGGAACTCTGTCTCAAGAAAGTCTCATATTCCTACAGTGATTGCTGATAAATTCAAATCTTTGAGACATGCCCTCAAGAGGTGGCACATGAATATCTCTAGGATGAAAGGCCTCATTGCTAAATGTAACAGAGTGGTTCTTATCTTGGATTGTTTGGAAGAAACATTGTTAAATTGCATGTGGAACACCTTCTGCATCTTCAGTTCTTATATTGGAAGAAGAGGTGCACTATCAGGTCCATTAAGGTGGGCGAGGAAAATACTAAGTTCTTTCATGCCTTGGCTACTGAGAGATTTAGGAATAACTCTATTGCTAGTTTGCGAATGGAGGATGGCAGTATTGTTTCTGATCATGGACAAATGGCTGGTACTATCTGGTTGGCTTTTGAGAATAGGATGGGGACAAGTGGGGGCATTGATATGTCCTTTAACGTATCTTCCATCCTGGTTAAAGTTGATGGACTAGATGATCTTACCAGGCCTTTTGACAAAGAGGAAATGGATAAAACTGTAAAAGGCATGCCAATTGATAAATCCCCAGGTCCTGATGGTTTTAATGGTTCTTTAAGAAATGCTGGCCTGTAATCTGTAAGGATTTGTATGAGCTTGCCAATGCCTTTCATGCTGGAACTCCTAATCTGGCAAATATCAATTACTCCTATATAACATTGGTGCCCAAGAAGAGGTCACCTGAGACTGTTAATGATTTCAGGCCTATATCATTGTCAGGGATGGGTGTTAAGTTCCATTCCAAGATGGCAGCTAATAGGTTGTAGCAAGACATTATGAGATGTGTTCATAAGAATCAGTATGGATTTATTAAGTCTAGAACTATTCAGGATTGTGTTGCTTGGACACTGGAATACATACATCAATGTCACCAATCCAAGAGGCTTATAGTCATCCTTAAACTGGACTTTGAGAAAGCTTTTGACTCCATTGAGCATGAAGCAATCTTCCAGATTTTGAGACTCAAGGGGTTTAATGATAAGTGGATTCTTTGGGTGAAGCCATTTTTGACCTCTGGAACTTCTTCTGTTCTTCTTAATGGAGTCCCTAGAAGACAATTTGCCTGCAAAAAGGGAGTTAGGCAGGGTGACCCTCTCTCCCCTTTATTATTTGCAATTGCTGCAGATCTATTGCAGTCTGTGGTGAATGATATGCATGCTAAAGGTCTCCTGCAGTTTCCTATCCCCTGTCATGATAAAGATTATCCAATAGTGCAATATGCGGATGATACCCTCATTATCTTGCCTGCTGATGAGACCCAGTTACTTTCATTGAAAGAAATGTTGCTTCTTTTTTCAAAGTCCACTGGTCTGCATGTCAATTATCATAAATCCTCCATGCTGCCTATAAATGTAGACTCTGCTGAGATAGCTAGGCTGGCTGATAGCTTTGGTTGTGTGGTTGGCACCTTGCCTTTCACATATCTTGGTCTTCCTGTTGGTTCTACCAAGCCCAAGATTATGGATCTAATGCCTCTGGTTGATAGTATGGAGAGGAAACTATCTGTTAGCTCCTCTTTCCTTGCTCATGGAGGGAGACTGCAGTACCTAATTTCAGCACTGTCTTCTGTGCCAATTTTCTTTTTGTGCAGTCTGGAACTACCTCCTGGTATTCTAAAATAGTTGGAGAGAATTCAGAGGCAATGCCTTTAGAGGAAGTACGGCCATGATTCAGGAAAGGCTATGGCAGCTTGGGATCTGGTCTGTAGGCCTAAGAACAAAGGAGGCTTGGGAATTTTGAACTTGAAGCTGCAGAATGAAGCTATTCTTCTCAAGCATGCTAGCAAATTCTATAATAAGGCTGATGTGCCCTGGGTTCATTTGATCTGGGACACTTACTATCATGAGAGAGTACCTCATGCAACTGCTCTTTGTGGCTCTTTCTGGTGGAGGGATATCTGCAAATTAATGGATAAGTTCAGAATGGTGTCTTCTGTTCAGGTTAATAAGGGTGATTCTGTCCTCTTCTGGTCTGACTCATGGACGTTGGGTGATTCTAACATCCCCCTGGACTGTCGATTTGAGAGGTTGTTCTCATATGCAATGGATCCTCTTATATCTGCCTCTGAAGTTTTTGCCTCTGAGGATTTATCTACCCTGTTCCACCTGCCTCTGTCTGAGAGGGCTTTTATGGGACTACAGTCTTTGCAGCTCTTGCTTCAAAATTTTCAGGGAAACCTGGACTTGGACGATGTGTGGGTGTGGAAGGAGGATAATAAAAGCTATACTGCCAAGAAGTATTACACTTCCTGCATAAGCACATTGTGCCCAATCCACTGTTAGCGTGGGTTTGGTCCTGCTGTTGTACTATGCGGATAAAGTTCTTTGCTTGGATGCTTATCATGGACAGATTGAATACTTAGGACATGTTGGAAAGGAGGCACTAGAATGTCTCTGACTCTAACTTCTGTGTTTTATGCCCCACACGATCTAAGGAAGATCGGGATCATCTCTTCTTCAGCTGCAATTTCAGTTGCAGAGTTTGGAACTACATGCAAATTTTTTGGCAAGCAGCGGATGATATGACTGCCATAGCACATGTTGCCAGAAGGGAATTTCAGCAACCGTTCTTCGCAGAAGTGGTCTTCCGGGCTTGTTGGAACATCTGGTCTGTCAGGAATGACAGGGTTTTTCGCAATATCCGGCCTTCTTTTAGAAGGTGGAGGGCTAGCTTTATTTTTGATATCTCACTCATGGTCCATAGGATTAAGTCCAAATACAAGGAAGACCTTATTAGATGGATTTCTTTTTTACCTCCTTGAGGTTCGTATTACTCCAGTAGGCTCTGTTAGTTTTTCTTTTGGGTCCCTTTGGGCTCTGTAAAACTTGTACATTTGTATTTTTCTGGTATAAAATTATTGCTGTGGGGGTTTTCCCCTACAGTTACAGGTCAAAAAAAACAAGGCTAGCTATAAGGTTGGCTATAAGATTAGTACTTTTTCTCATCTTCTCTCTATCTCTTTCCTCACATTTATTGCATCTACCTTGGAGCACGCATATAGCCAAGCTCTTGCATTAGAGCCCACTCCCCTTACTTTATCATGTCTCTCTCCTCCACATAGCCAAAATTGCCATGTAAGCAAGCTATAAGCCCACTATTGTACTTGCTCTAAAGCAAGAGATGGTGGTGCACGAGGAGGGCGAGATCATGCCGACGGAAGAGGACCCGACGATGGACGTCTTTATGGACCTCACCATGCTCCACTGCCCCTTCTGCCTCCGCCCCTTGAAGCCTCCAGTGTACGAGGTTCGAATACATCTCGTCCGTTCGGCTGATCGAGCAAGGCGCAATTTTCTTGATTGAGTTGGTGTTCGATTGATTTGTGCAGTACAAGGGTGGGCACCTGGCCTGGGCGGACTGCCGTGGCGAGCGCCCCGGGAACCAGAGGCAGTGCGAGCGCGACGGCGGCTTCGACGTGCACAACACGGCGATGGACGCCGTCCTCTCCTTGGCGAGGGTGGATTGCCTGCACGAAGGCTGTGGGCTCTACGTCACTTACCACAAGCTCGACGATCACCAGAGCACGTGTCTTCTCGCGCCGTGCAAGTGCCCCGTGCTCGGCTGTGGCTACGAAGGCCCGCCGTCGGCGCTGCCCAACCACCTCAGCACCGTGCACCCCATGCCCATGCACAGGATCCATTACAGCAAGGTGCTCCAGCTACAGGTGCCGGTGTCGGAGCCGCGGCACTTGCTGTTCACGGCGGAGGACGGCCGCGCATTTTTCGTGGTCGGTGGCGCGCTCGGCATGGGCGCACCTATCGCTGCGTCGGTCGTCTGCATCAGAGCAGGGGCATCCCCACCGCCGCACTACGTGGCCGAGGTGTGGGCGAACGGGCCGCCAGGGGCGCCCAACGGCAGTACCAACGACGTCAAGGTGGAAATCGAGGTGACAAGCAGCAAGGAACCCGACGCCATCGCCGTGGAGGAGCTGACCTTCTTGATAGTGCCGCCCAAGCTGCTGGCCAGGGCTGGGTCGTCGAGGACGGTGTCCCTCCACATTCGTATTGACAAGCTCACCTCCTAAATGATTCCACAATGCCTTCTAGTTATCTTAGTAATATGCTAATTTAGGGTTTAGTTTGGTCTACTTTACCTTAAGAGATGGTGGATTTTGGTGGCGACGCGGCAATTACTTCAACATCACATCAGTAGTTGAAGTAATTCCCAACAGTCCAAGGGATATTTTGTGTCTGTTGGATATAAGATCCTTTGGGTAAGAAGTAAACCTAAATATAAGTTGCTTATATGTTTGTTTGTTAAGGAAGTGTTGCATACTTCTGCGAGTTGACGCGACACATCAAAGTAGTACACTACTAGTACTCACCCGACTGCGCACCAGGCAGACCAATCTCGTGTTGTGTTGGTGCCGTGTGCGGTACCCACATTAGCAAAACCTCGCGCCTCCAGCTGAGGCTCCGCGTTTTGAACCTTTGAATCTGAAGGCCAAGGAGCAACGTGAACCTTTGATAGAGCGAATCGGATGGTTGAGAACACTAGATTCGTAGCTACATATGCGTGTGTGAGAGAGGACGAGTGCGTGCATGCACCTCTTCTCTTCGTGTACGACTTACTAAACCTACAGTACAAGTGTATGTGTGTGGCATCGACCTAGAGAGCTAGAGATGGTGTGTGCGAGAAGTCCCGAGAGACTCGTGAGCGTAGGTGTGTCAGAGTTTAATGGTTACATCAACCACTCGGCATACCGAGGCAAATTCATTTGGCACTTAAAGTTTTTTAGTCACACGCCTGGCGCGGGGCTCTCCGGGTCTACGAAGGTACTCCAGATCAATGCCGTCTGCGATTTGGGTGGCGGCCTCGAATAACGTCTCCATGAATTCCTTGAACTTGAGCTTCTTCGTGTTGGCGACCTTGAGAGACTTCAATTTTTCTTTGTTCACATCCTTGCAGTGGATGCAGACAAGTGACAACACCACATCAGCCCCGCATCGAGCCGCAGACTTCTTCCACGATTGCACTCGGTTGGGGATGGCCTTCAGTCTGGACATCAACGACTCCAGATCCTTCGCGAGTGTTTCCTCCGGGAACAATTCCGCGTCGATTTTCTCCATGACAATCTTTAGGCGGTCGATGTAGGTGATGGCATCGTCCATGATGACCCACAAGTATAGGGGATCAATCGTAGTCCTTTCAATAAGTAAGAGTGTCGAACCCAACGAGGAGCAGAAGGAAATGATAAGCAGTTTTCAGCAAGGTATTCTCTGCAAGCACTGAAATTGTAGGTGACAGATAGTTTGATAGCAAGGTAATTCGTAACAAGTAACAAATAGTAACGGTAACAAAGGTGCAGCAAGGTGGCCCAATACTTTTTATAGCAAAGGACAAGCCGGAACGAACTCGTATATTAAGCAAAGCGTTCTCGAGGACACATGGGAATTCTCATCTAGTCACTTTCATCATGTTTGTTTGATTCGCGTTCGCTACTTTGATAATTTGATATGTGGGTGGACTGGTGCTTGGGTGCTGTTCTTACTTGAACAAGCCTCCCACTTATGATTACCCCCTCTCGCAAGCATCCGCAACTACGAAAGAAGAATTACGATAAATCTAACCATAGCATGAAACATATGAATCCAAATCAGCCCCTTACGGAATAGCGCATAAACTAGGGTTTAAGCTTCTGTCACTCTAGCAATCCATCATCTAATTACTACTCCACAATGCCTTCCCTTAGTCCCACAGATGGTGAAGTGTCATGTAGTCGACGTTCACACGACACCACTAAAGGAAGCAACAACATACATATCATCAAAATATCGAACGAATACCAAATTCACATGATTACTTATGACAAGACTTCTCCCATGTCCTCATGAACAAAAGTAACTACTCACAAATCATATTCATGTTCAAGATTAGAGGGGTATTGAATAGCATTAAGGATTTGAACATATAATCTTCCACCAAATAAACCAACTAGCATCAAGTACAAGATGTAATCAACACTACAGCAACCCACAGGTACCAATCTGAAGTTTTGAGATAAAGATTGAAAACAAGAGATGAACTAGGGTTTGAGATGAGATAGTGTTGGTGAAGATGTTGATGAAGATTGGTCCTCCCACGATGAGAGGATCGTTGGTGATGTCGATGGCTTTGATTTCCCCCTCCCAGAGGGAAGTATCCCCGGCGGAATCGCTCCGCCGGAGAGCAAAATTGCTCCTGCCCAGGTTCCGCCTCGAGAAGGCGGCGCTTCATCCCAAAAGTCTCCTCTCTATTTTTAGGGCAAATGAGCCTATATAGCAGAAGGAGGGGGCGGAGGCCAGCTGTGGGCCCCACAAGGCATCAGGGCGCGCCCAGGGGGGCCTCGCCCTGTTGCCTTGTGGGCAACTGGTGGGTCCCCTCTGGTATTTCTTTTCTCTAGTATTTTTTATATATTCAATAAAACTCTTTGTGGAATTTCAATACATTATCTTTATTATAACAGCAATACATTATCATAAAACTTCTCATGACAAAGTAATAATTCATTCACAAGTTAAAGTATGAACCATAAACTGTATTGAAAACTAACAAACTAAGATCTCAGTCACTGAAGCAATTGCAATTCATCATATTATCAGAAAGATTCCATGTAAGAGCTTTGTTTAGCAAGTTCACATAGTCAACTATCATTTAGTCTTTTATGATTGCTGACACTCATGGCATACTTATGGAGCAAAAGTTTCAGTCAGACACATAGAAAGATAGGGGCTTGTAATTTCGCCTCCCAGCGTATTTACCTCAAGGGTAATGTCAACAATAATAACTCATCATCACCTACATTCAATTGGATATATATGTCTAGATCTTTCCCCACCACATGATGCTTGCCACGAGAGAAAAATAAAAACGGAATAGAGGAGAATACTATTGACTCTTGCATGAAAGTAAATACATAAAAGTAAAAGATAGGCCCTTCGCAGAGGGAAGCAGAGGTTGTCATGCGCTTTTTATTTTTGGATGTGCAAGCTCTTAATGTAAAGGAACTTCACTTTATAATGCCCCTTGTGATAGCAACCTTTATTATGCAGTCTGTCGCTTTTATTTCTTCACCATCACAAGATCGTACAAAGCATATTTTCCCTTACAATAAAAGACCATACATATTTAGGAGCAATTTTTATTGCTTTTGCACTGATGATAACTTACTTGAAGGATCTTATTCAATCCATAGGTAGATATAGTGGACTCTCATGACATGAAACTGGGTTCAAGGGTTTTGGATGCACAAGTAGTATCTCTACTTAGTATGGAATTTTTGGCTAGCAAAAGATAGGGGGCAAGCACCACATGTTAGAGGATCGAAAACAATATAACTTCTATATGAATGTAAGCAAACATAACTCATTACGTTGTCTTCCTTGTCCAACGTTGACTATTTGACATAGAATATTTAATGGGGGCTCACAATCATAAAAGATGTCCAAGATAGTATATTTATATGTGAGACCTCTCTTCCTTTATTACTTTTTCATGAATTGCAACAATGACTAATGCTATGTTTGTCAACTTCCAACAAGTTTTATCAATTACACTTCTTTTATGTGAAGTCATCACTCCCCATGGGATTAGCATATGATCTTACTTTTTATTCTCTTTATTTTATTTCTAAGATTGGATCAACATAAGCAAAACACTCAACTCAAACTACTCTTTATTATATAACTTTCACACACGATTACATAGATAGATCACAAAGCAAGCACTCGAAACTAAATCATACTAAAACTTTATTCCTCTAAATCACGAAATAACTAAGGATTGAACTAAAATAGATAATGATGATAAAAGTGATGGTGATACGATACCGGGGCACCTCCCACAAGCTTGGCACAAGCCAAGGGTGGTGCCCATACCCGTGTACTCAAGTCTCCTTCTTCGGTGATGGTGGTGTTGCTGAGGTAGGCTTGTCCTTTAACTTCAGTAAGTACTCCAAATTTCCATTGATCCTCCGAAGGGCACGATTTTGTTCTTCTAACACAATAACTTCATGGGTAAGAGACGTATTCTAAGCACAAATTGCTTCAAAAACCTTTAGTGTATCAATTTCAGATGGGGGAAGGTTATGATAAAGAGTTTGCCATGTATCTCCCTTTTCTGGTGCTTCCCTCGTACGCGCGGTTTGATCTTCTTCTCCTTCAATCCGGTCCTCCATGACCTTTCTCGGTCCCTCCTTCATAGCGGTATCCTCCTCTTCGGATGACCACTCATAATATACTTCACTGAAACGACGTTTGCCGGGCGAAGGTTGCACAATCCGGTGCTTGGTGGGAAGCCTTCGAGGAGCCATGGCGATCTAGATCTGTCAGAAAAACAGCCCGAAACAAGAACAGAGGAGAAACTTGTGATACGGTGGTCAAAACATACAGGAGTATATATAAAGAATTTTTATCTTACAAAACAAGTATACGAGAGGAAAACGGAGTCGGGAAGGCACACGAGGGGCCCACAAGGCATCACGGTGCGCCCCAGGGGGGTCGCGCCCAGTTGCCTTGTGACCTTCTCGTGGGTCCTCTCGGCTGTTTCTTATTTTTATATTTTTTTCTAATATTCCAAAATGGACAAAAATAATTTTTATGAAATTTTTGGAGTCGGTTTACTTACCGTATCACATACCTACCCCTTTTCAGGGTTCTGGAGCGTTCCGGGAGGACTCTTTGATGTGTTCTTCCGGTGTCATCGTCTGAATAATATTAGTTTCAACATTAATGGGAGTACCTGAGATATAATGCTTAATTCTTTGCCCATTCACTACTCTCAGGTTGGTGCCTTCGGAGTTGTTGATTTTGATAGCTCCGGAGCGATAAACTTCTTCGATGATATATGGCCCTTCCCATTTAGAGAGAAGTTTTCCTACAAAGAATCTGGAACGAGAGTTGTATGATAGAACTTGCTCACCCACTTTAAATTCCCATTTTTGAATTCTTTTATCATGCCATCTTTTAACCTTTTCTTTAAATAACTTGGCATTTTCATAGGCTTGGGTTCTCCATTCATCTAAAGAGCTAATATCCAATAACCTCTTTTCACCAGCAAGTTTAAAATCATAATTAAGTTCTTTAATTGTCCAATAAGCTTTATGTTCTAACTCAAGAGTTAAATGACATGCTTTTCCATAGACCATTTTATATGGAGAGATACCCATAGGATTTTTATAAGCAGTTCTGTAAGCCATAATGCATCATCAAGTTTCTTAGACCAATTCTTCCTGGATCTAATAACGGTCTTTTGCAAAATTAATTTTATGTCTCTATTACTCAATTCAACTTGACCACTAGACTGAGGATGATATGGACATGCAATTCTATGTTTAACATCATATTTAGCAAGCAATTTACGGAAAGCACCATGAATAAAATGTGAACCACCATCAGTCATCAAATATCTAGGGACTCCAAACCTTGGAAATATAACTTCTTTAAGCATTTTAATAGATGTGTTGTGATCAGCACTACTAGTTGGAATAGCTTCTACCCACTTAGTAACGTAATCAACAGCAACTAAAATATGAGTATACCCATTAGAGGAAGGAAAAGGTCCCATATAATCAAAACCCCAAACATCAAATGGTTCAATAACAAGCGAATAATTCATAGGCATTTCCTACGTCTACCAATATTACCAATTCTGTGACATTCATCACAAGAAAGGACAAACTTATGTGCATATTTGAAGAGAGTAGGCCAATAGAAGCCAGATTGTAATACCTTATGTGCAGTTCTGTCTCCCGCATGGTCTCCTCCGTATGCCTCGGAGTGAAACTTCCATAGGATTTGTCCCTGTTCATGCTCAGGTACACAACGTCTAATAATACCATCTACTCCTTCTTTATATAAATGTGGGTCATCCCAAAAGTAATGCCTTAAATCAAAGAAGAACTTTTTCTTTTGTTGGTATGTGAAATTAGGTGGTATATATTTAGCAACAATATAATTAGCATAGTTTGCATACCAAGGAGTGTTATGAGAAGCATTTATCACAGCTAATTGTTCATCAGGGAAATCATCATTAATAGGAAGTGGGTCATCAAGAACATTTTCCATTCTAGACAAATTATCTGCTACGGGGTTCTCAGCTCCCTTTCTATCAACAATATGCAAATCAAATTCTTGTAGCAAAAGAACCCACCTAATAAGTCTAGGCTTAGCATCTTTCTTTTCCATAAGGTATTTAATAGCAGCATGATCAGTATGAATAGTAACTTTGGAATCAACAATATAGGATATAAATTTATCACATGCAAACACAACTGCTAAAAATTATTTTTCAGAAGTAGCATAATTTCTTTGAGCACTGTCTAGAGTTTTACTAGCATAATGAATAACATTCAATTTCTTATAAACTCTTTGTCCTAGAACAGCATGAACAGCATAGTCACTAGCATCACACATAATTTCAAAGGGTAGGTTCCAATCAGGTGGTTGAACAATAGGTGCAGAAATTAAGGCTTTCTTAAGTATTTCAAAGGCTTCTATGCAATCATCATCAAAAACAAATGGAACATATTTTTGCAAGAGATTAGTAAGAGGCCTAGAAATTTTAGAGAAGTCTTTTATAAACCTTCTATAGAAACCAGCATGACCAAGGAAACTTCTTATACCTTTGATATCTCTAGGACATGGCATTTTCTCAATAGCATCAACTTTAGCTTTATCAACTTCAATACCTCTTTCAGAAATTTTGTGCCCAAGGACTATACCTTCATTTACCATAAAGTGGCACTTCTCTCAATTCAAGACAAGATTAGTTTCTTCACATCTTTGTAAAACTCGATCAAGGTTGCTTAAGCAATCATCAAAAGAAGTTCCGTAAACGGAAAAATCATCCATGAAAACCTCAACAATCTTTTCACAAAAGTCAGAGAATATAGAAGTCATACATCTTTGAAAGGTATCAGGTGCATTACATAAACCAAAAGGCATACGATGACAAGCATAAGTTCCCAAAGGACAGGTAAATGTGGTTTTCTCTTGATCTTCTGGTGATACAGGTATTTGAGAGAAACCAGAATAACCATCTAGAAAGCAAAAGTGTGTATGCTTAGATAATCTTTCTAACATTTAATCAATAAAAGGTAAGGGGCAATGATCTTTCCTAGTAGCTTTATTTAATTTCCTGAAATCAATTACCATTCCATAATCGGTTACAATTCTTTGTGGGATGAGTTCGTTTTTATCATTGGGAACAACAGTAATACCTCCTTTCTTAGGAACACAATGAACATGACTTACCCATCTACTATCAGCTATGGGATAAATTATACCTGCCTCTAGAAGCTTTAATATTTCAGTTCTTACCACATCCTTCATTTTAGGATTCAATCTTCTTTGATGATCAACAATGGGTTTAGCATCTGACTCCATATGAATTTTATGTTGACATAGAGTGAGACCGATGCCCTTAAGATCATCAAGAGTATACCCAATAGCAGCACGGTGCTTCTTCAGAGTTTTAAGTAATCTCTTTTCTTCATGTTCTGAAAGGTTAGCACTAATAATAACAGGATATATCTTCTTTTCATCAAGATAAGCGTATTTAAGTGTATCAGGTAATTGCTTTAATTCAAACACAGGGTCACCCTTTGGTGGAAGAGGGTCTCCCAAGGTTTCAACAAGCAAGTTATGTTTTAGAATAGGTGCTTGTTTAAAGAACAACTCATCTATTTCATTTCTTTCATTCATATGCATATCATTTTCATGGTCTAGCAAGTATTGTTCTAAAGGATCAGTAGGAGGCACAGCAATAGAAGCAAGAACCATAATTTCATCCTTAGTGGGTAATTCTTCATCATGAGGTTGTCTACTAAACTTAGAGAAATTAAATTCATGAGATATATCACCAAACCTAACTCTAACCTTTTCTTTAACACAATCAATTTCAGCATTAACAGTATTCAAGAAAGGTCTGCCAAAATTAATGGGACAAAAATTATCTTGTTGTGAACCAAGTACTAGGAAATCAGTAGGGTATTTGATTTTACCACACAAGACTTCAACATCTCTAACAATCCCAAGTGGTGTAATAGTATCTCTGTTTGCAAGCTTAATAGTAACATCAATATCTTCAATCTCAACAGGTGCAATATCATTCATCACTTCTTGATATAAAGAGAAAGTAATAGCACTCACACTAGCGCCCATATCACAAACCATGATAGCAATGATCTCCAACTTTAACAGAAATAACAAGCATGCCAACTACGGGTTTATTTTTATGTTTAGTGTCTGGCTTAGCAATTCTAGTTGCTTCATCACAGAAATATATGACGTGTCCATCAATATTATCAACCAAAAGATCTTTAACCATTGCAATATTAGGTTACACTTTAATTTGTTCAGAAGGTCTAGGTGCTCTAATATTACTTTTGTTAACCACAGTTAAAGCTTTAGCATGTTCCTTAATCCTAACAGGGAAAGGAGGTTTCTCAATATAAGCAGTAGGTATAACTGGATCAACATTGTAAACAATTGTTTCTTCTTTAATACTAACAGGTTCTTCATTTAATTCAATAGGTAGATGAAACGTAAACCATTTCCCCTTAGGGAGATCAACATGAGCAGCAAAAGATTCACAAAAAGTGGCTACTATCTCAGAGTCTAGTCCATATTTGGTACTAAACTTATTAAAAGCATCAATTTCCATAAAAGATTTAACACAATCAAACTGAAGATTTATACCTGACACTTTACCTTTGTCGATTTTCCAAGCTTCAGAGTTGTGTTTAATTCTTTCCAGAAGATCCCATTTGAATTCAATAGTTGTCTTCATAAAGGAACCAGTAGAAGAAGTATCGAGCATGGACCGATCATTATGAGAAAGCCAAGCATAAAAGTTTTGAATAATTATTTCTCTTGAGAGTTCATGATTAGGGCATGTGTGCAAGATATACTTAAGCCTCCCCCAAGCTGGAGCGATACTTTCTCCTTCACGAGGCCAAAAATTATATATATAATTCCAATCACGATGAACCAAATGCATAGGATAAAATTTCTGGTGAAATTCCAGCTTCAACCGGTTCCAATCCCATGTTCCAGTATCATCCAATAGCCTATACCATGTCAATGCCTTTCCCTCCAAAGATAAAGGGAATACCTTCTTCTTAGCTCCATCTCCGGATAAACCTGCAAGCTTAGACCATTTTATATGGAGACATACCCATAGGATTTTTATAAGCAGTTCTGTAAGCCCATAATGCATCATCAAGTTTCTTAGACCAATTCTTCCTGGATCTATTAACGGTCTTTTGCAAAATTAATTTTATGTCTCTATTACTCAATTCAACTTGACCACTAGACTGAGGATGATATGGAGATGCAATTCTATGATTAACAACATATTTAGCAAGCAATTTACGAAAAGCACCATGAATAAAATGTGAACCACCATCAGTCATCAAATATCTAGGGACTCCAAACCTTGGAAATATAACTTCTTTAAGCTTTTTAATAGATGTGTTGTGATCAGCACTACTAGTTGGAATAGCTTCTACCCACTTAGTAACGTAATCAACAGCAACTAAAATATGAGTATACCCATTATTGGAAGGAAAAGGTCCCATCTAATCAAAACCCCAAACATCAAATGGTTCAATAACAAGTGAATAATTCATAGGCATTTCCTACGTCTACCAATATTACCAATTCTTTGACATTCATCACAAGAAAGGACAAACTTACGTGCATATTTGAAGAGAGTAGGCCAATAGAAGCCAGATTGTAATACCTTATGTGTAGTTCTGTCTCCCACGCCATGTTGCCATGTGGGCAACTGGTGGGTCCCCTCTGGTATTTCTTTTCTCAAGTATTTTTTTATATATTCAATAAAAAATCTCCATGAAATTTTAGGTTAATTGGAACTCTGTAGAATAGCTATCTCTGTTGTGGCTATTTCAGGTCCAGAATTCCAGCTGCCGGTATTCTCCCTCTTCATATAAGTCTTGGGAATTAAGAGAGAAAAGGCATAAGAATTGCATCATAAAGTGAAATAATGACCAAATACATTATAAATAATAGTAGGAAATCATGATGCAAATTGGACGTATCAGTCCATACGCTCGTCCAGTCAGAGAATTGCAAGCGCTGTATTGTCCTTGAGAAGCAGCCTAGAGGGATTCAGCTCCTTCTCAATCCTGTCTGTCTCCAGCTCGACATCAAGGCAGAAATCTATATGCAAAAACAGATGTAAAATTAATGTCTCCAGAGACCTTAAAGCAAGAAAGAACCACTCGGTCAGGGCGGCATACCTTCAAGCTTCTTACACATCTCATCGCCGAACTCCTCGTCGTACTGCTCGAGCTCAGCTTTCTTCTTGAAGAGCTCGGCGGTCTGGTCAGTCAGCTTCTTCTTTTGCTCCTCGAAGGCACTCGCCTGGGTATTGCATTTGGTCTCCCACTCCGTGATGATACGTCTTTGTCATAGTAGGTCATGTTTTTTGTCACAGTAGGTCATGTTTTCCATGATGATACGTCTTTGTCATAGTAGGTCACATTTTCTGTCATGCATGTACATCCGTGACGATTTTATGACATAATCAAGATAGTCATACATGTGATGTCGTAGAAGTGTTCCATGACAATACTGAAATTATCATCACGGAAGTGTCCACTTCCATGACGATAAATGTCGCGTCATGGAAGTGTTTTCGTCAAGGGTGACCGACACGTGGCATCCACCGTCAAGGGTCGCCGTTAAGCTATCGGGTTCCGGTTTGGATCTGATAACCCGTTAGCAGCCCTTACCAATGGCGATTTTCCATGTGTAAATTTCTCATTCGCCAGGGGATCCACGTGTCAGCTCGGCGTTGCGACAGATGTCATTCGTCCAATGGACGAGACGCGCCTATGATAATTCGACACGTGGCATGGCCCAACAGTGGCCCATTTGACCTAAATGGGTCAACCCAGCCAAAGGCCCACAAGATTTCGTCAGACACTAGTGGACCGGCCCGTTAAGAGCCTGCCATGGTTTGGGCCAAATTACGGCCCATAACAGATCCAACCCATTAATAGGCCACTGTGCTTTTGGGCCCATTGTAGGCCCGGTTTGTATCTCGGCTTGTTAAAGGCCCGTTTAACAGTTCGGCCCGATATTCGTTTCGGCCTGTTAGCCGTCGTTGCTGCATATGGGTCGTTTTCAGCCCGGTTTAACTTTCGGCCATTTAACAGCCCGTGCTGCATCTGGGCCTATTTCTTGTTCGAAGTGACTTTCGGCCTCTTAACGGCCCATACTCTTCGCGGATAAATTTCAGCCCAACCTGACTAACGGTCTGTTAAAGGCCCGTGACATAGTTGGGCCAAATTATGGCCTACTTTGCATCTGGCCTGCTTACAGCCCATAATTTTATGGGGGCAACCAAGGCCCGAGATAAATTTTGGCCTATTAATGGCTCGTATGTAATTGGGCCAATCATGGGCCTACGTATGTTTCGGCCTACTTTCGGCCCATGAATTGTTTGGCTCAATTCAGGCCAATGTACTTTTCAGCCTGTTAAAAGCCCATGGAAATTTCTGGCCCAACTGAGGCCCACGTTTTACTCAGCCTGTTAAAGTCCCAAAACTACTTTATGTTTAGGCCTAATAATGGCCCGCGATGATTATAGGCCGACTTTTTGGCCCATATATAACTAGTTACGGGCCGCCCCGTTTGGGTAGCGTAATTTCTTTTTATATACCGCTGACAGACCAATAACGTATTGGGCCGTTATGCTCCGTTGAAGCTATCGGCCTAAATTACAGCACACCGACTAAGAATAAACCTAGACTATACAATAAAGAAATTACAGAATATTACATCCACTGCGCATCAAAGTTCGCCACCAAAGATAATAAAGGGCAACCAGACCGCAAATTACATACACTGGGCATCAATGGTCGCCACCAATGTAAAAAAACGCGCCGACAAAATAATATACAAAACCAACAGCACTTCAACACAGTTCAAGAAACGTTAGCCCTGCCCTGGTGTTGCAGCGCAAGCAGCTGAACAAGCTGATGAGACCTCAGTTGTGTCACAGCCCTAGAATTTGTTTGTAAATAGTTGCATCAGCATCCATGCATCATGTTAAAATTCAATTGAATTTGAAATGTGGATGATCAAACCCTAGCACCAAAGTAATTCAAATAGGTTCAACTCAAAATATTTTCAATGAACCCAAAATGCCCTTCCAAAATGTTCAGGATTTAGGGAAAAAGGTGAAAACCCTAACCATAAGTGGTGCACATTTTTCCAGCACACAAATGGGCTTTGAATTAACCCAATAAGTATTTGAATTGGAGCATTTAAATACTATATATATTTTTATTGCCCCAAAAATCCTGCAAGTATCTGAGGGCCTCTGGAATAATTCATTTAGAGCCCACAAATATTTTCAGGATTTATAAAATTGGTTTAGTATTTTTACTAATCAGAACAAATTACAGAAATTAGAAAACAGAAAAGAAATAGGAAAGGAAACTTACCTAACCTCACCTGGCAGCCCACCTGAGCCGGCCCAGCCCAGCCAGTGCTGTGTGCTTCTTCAACCTTCTACCAGAAGGAGAAGCAGGTGCGTGGCGAGCGCGCAGCCGAACGCGGACACCTCCTGCTCACATCACGTGCTCGCCCAGCTCACCTGGGAGACGCCCACGACCCCCTTGTCTACTCCTTTCTCTCTGGTCACCCTCTCCCCCCTCTAGCGCTCGTGGCCACAGGCACCCGAGGGCGCCGACGAGCACCAACGCAGCCACCATCCACCCCTCGCCTCCGCCATCGGTTGAGGTCGTCGGCGATAAGCTCCGATGGTGGTGACGTGGCCATCATTAGATTAGGTTAATCACGTGGTTAGTTGACACCTGTGCCGCTAACAGACCGGTCCCACGCCCCTAATTAAACCCTGTTAATATCTACTTAGTTTAACACTACACACAGTGGATGCACACGTCAGGATTGACTATGCTGACGTGGCCGTTGACCGGACCCACCTGTCTGTGACACTAAATGACACTGGGTCACTGACCAGTGGGCCCCACTGGTCAGGTTTGACCGGGGTCAGAACAGTTGACCTGCTGATGTCATGCTTACACAATGCTGATGCAGTTAACAATTTCTGGATTAAAAATAATCCAGGAAATTCCAGAAAACTGTTAAAACTTCAAAAATTCATAGTAATTCAACCATAACTCCAAATAAATTATTTATATATGAAAATTTATCAGAAAATATGAAGAATCTGTTTATGGCATTTCCATGCATGTTTAAACAACTTAAAGCTACTGTATATGACAATTTGAATAAATGGCATCTGAAATGCCTTATATGGAGTTTGAATTTGAATCTTGAGTTCAAACCAACCCCATTTAAATCATTGCTAGTTGCATTAGCCCAAATCACATCATGTTGCCATGTCATGATCATGCATCATATTATTGCATTGCATTGATTGTGTTCATTCTTTGTTTGCCGGTGTTTGTCCCCTCTCGGTAGCAGACGATTCTGACGTTGTGATCGTTGACACCGATGAAGAGCTTTACTGTCTTCAGAAGTGCCAGGCGAGCAAACCCCCATTGAGCATTCCGATACAATCCCACTCTCTCGCTCTTGCTCTCTTTTACTGCATTAGGACAATAACGATTCAACTATTACCTGTTGCGGTAGTTGAACCCATTCCTTTGCATGACCTGTCTTTGCCATAGTAAATAGTTGAAACCCACTAGCATGAGTAGGAGTTGTTTGAGCCATGATGTGCCTACTCATTCATGCTTGCTTGTTATGCCTGCTATGCTTAGAGTTGTGTCAGGTCTGATTCATCTAGGATGGATTGGAATGGTGGTGAACATGTCCTACTGTGTGAGAGCTAAGTGTGTGAACACGATTTGGTAAAGGTAGCGATGAGAGGCCATGTAGGAGTACATGGTGGGTTGTCTCATTGGGACCGTCCTCAGGAACTGAGTTCCGTGTTTGTGACCCAAGACAGTTACTACCACACATTGGGTTCCGGTAACTCGACCCCTCTCGGCTTATTAATCGCCTCGTACTCTGTCCAGGAGTTGCAACTAGTTTCTGGTGTTTGTAGGATATGTGTTGGGGGTCGTGCGTAGTGCTGACCCTAGGGGTGGGCTATGATGCGGTAGAGACATGAGGCACGGTGTACCAAGTGACACCCGAATGGTGCTCTTGGGAACCGTGCTCTCATCGTTTGGGGCCGTACTGGAAACTTCGGCTGGACTTCCTTGCGGAGTGGACTCAAATAGGCGATGAACCTGGACTAGAGGCTTGTGTGGTTAGTCAGGTCACGGCCGACACCCTCGCCAGGCTTCCGCTTGAAGGTTGCCGAGATACATGACGTGTACATGGCGGTAAGTGGGAAAAGCGTGTGTGAAGAAGTACACCCCTGCAGGGTAATATGATCTATTCGAATAGCCGCGTCCGCGGATATAGACTACTTGGAAAGCTTACATTGTTCATAGACAAGTTGAAATGGATACTCTAAAATGTGCAAGATAAGCGTGAGTGCTATGGATGGCCTTCTCGTAGGGAGATGGGAGCGGATCCATAGTGGTGTATTGTTATGGTGAATATGTGGACTCGTGTGCGCTTTCTCACCTCAAAGAAAGTACTGGTAGTCATAGTACAGGATAGCCACTGAGTCAAAGCTGGCTTGCTGCAGTTAAATCCCACAACCCCCCTTGTTGATACTGATGCATATGTAGCTAGTTCTGATGTAAGTCTTGCTGAGTACATTTGTACTCACGTTTGCTTAATTTATGTTTTGCAGAGGAGACTTCAGTCTCACCTTAGATTCCTGCGATGAGTTCGACGTTGACCGATTAGCTTGGGAATCCCAGACAGAGGTCTGGTTCCTATGGAGGGTCTTGTAGATAGACAGGCTTGCTAGCCTTCTTTCTTTTCAGCTGTCTGTACTCAGACAAGTTTATACTTCCGTTGCTTGTATGACTTTGTATGTCGGGTCATGAGACCCATGGTTGTAATATCATGTTATGTATGGCTCCTCGGAGCCTCTTAAAGGAATACTTTGAGTCGTAGAGTTATGTTGTGATGCCATGTTGTATCTACACATATCGAGCATATTGTGTGTATGTTATTGAAATGCTTTGGTATGTGTGGGATTCGGCACCTAGTTGTTTATTCTTGGTAGCCTTCCTTATGGGGAAATGCCTCCTAGTGCTTCCATTCGGAACACATGGATTGACCGGCATGTGACCTTTTTTGCTCCTATGTCTGTCCCTACGGGGAAATGTCACGCGGTGTTTACCGGAGTTCTGATAGCTTGCTACAGCCCGGTTACACTCGCTGCTGGCCGACACGTGCATTGCTGGGTCATGTATGCATGTCCCTGTAAGTTTGTGCCACCTTGGTTTATGACTAGTCATGTCAGCCCGGGTTCTCTGTCACATGGATGCTAGCGACACAATCATATACGTGAGCTAAAAGGTGCAAACGGTCCTGGTCCAGGTAAAGGCGGCAGCCGTGGGTTACCGTGCGTGAGGCCGCAAAGTGATATGATGTGTTACATGCTAGACCGGTGTGACTTAGGATATGGGTCCTGACAGCTTTGGTATCAGAGCCTGACTGCCTATAGGATTACCAAGCCAAACTTGTTGAAGTCGAGTCTAGAAATGCTTTAGTTATATAAGGGAATTGATTGTGGAAGGGAACGTAAGGCTCTTTTTACTCCTTTCCTGTGTCCTTCTGATTTTGAGTCACCCTCATCTTTTCTACGGGGTTAAGAAACTAGGCTTTCTCATCTATCTATCAAGATGACGAGTTACTATGTTGGAGACTTATGGGAAAGGTGTTGTCTTCCCGGATCGGTGTTTCCATAATAATTTAGTTGTTATGTTGTCAGTTATCTTGCAGGTCGTCTCATATTTCATGCCCGTATAGCCGTTATGTTGTCCGAGTTGTCCCAGGTTTGTAAATAGTCTGATGCATTTGCAAATCCTTCCTCCCTGTTCCCATTGCTCTTTTGGGCCAGATTAACCACACTAATCATTGTGTTGAGGTATTCCGTTGCCTCGACATAGATATTGAAGTTAATAGGAAACTATGTTATCTTAAGTGAACCACCCAGAGATTCAACCTATGTGTTGTATCGCCAGTGTGATGATTCTGGCCACCATTCTCGAAAGCATCTCGTGATGTTATTTAGTTAGTAGGTATTCTATTCCTGGGTTCTTGAACCCAAGATTCATCCTACTTACTTCATGTTGATAGTGTTTGCTCGTTCCTTTAGAATATTAGTAACCTTTGTGATAGCCTTCAAGGTCCGTGGTATATCATTCTTCCAATACCATGAACCAACCATGGCAGAAGTTCTTCTTGAACCAGAAGATCATAACAAAAGTGCTCTTGATGAGTTCTCCATCTCACATTGTGAATCTGCCAATCCTCTCCTTCTGCATGGGTGTCCGGAAGAAATATGTTGGACTTGTTCGACATGCTAATCCATGCATCCACAACCCAGAAAATCATATGTTCCTTTTGAGTTGTCCCTCCTCAATTGTATTCTGACCTCCGTCTATCAATTGATAGTCAGGAGTAGTTGTGCATTCGTGTTCGTCGGTGCCTATTTATTCCTATGGTCCGTCAAGCCATTCTATTTTGGAATGACTAGGAGAAGCAAACTCCAGCACCTCATCCATTTCTTGAATTGGGTCAAATCAATTGTATTCCGCAGATCAAGAGGCCAATCCAGTTTCTAATCTGTTCTACCTTGGAGTGTTACCATCTTTATGTCAAGAATGTCATGGGAATTGCACATCATCTTATGGATTCTTGATTCAGTGATACTTCTCGCCACCATCATTTATTTCTCGGTCCCGTGTTGTTGTAACCGGAATACCGACAAGTGAATCGTGATGTGTGAAATCAATACTCCTAGCAACCCCGTTGCCTTGTAGTTAATGGACGATAATTTCATTCCTAGCGTGTTGGTTATCGAATCACCATTCTAAGATTGATTGTGCTGCCTAGTTCATTTTTCTTGGTGCACTTTTTGATCAACGAGTTAGGATTGTGTCAATCCCTTGCTCTTTTGAACATATCGTCTTGCCCTGAAAAGCAAGATTGATCTCGACATTAGTAACATATCGGTGGTTCATGATTTTCTGAATATCTTTGTGGAAGTATCACCAGGTTGTCCCTTGACCGTTATGTTAAGTTCGTGATCAAGTTGGTTTCCCGATAAACCACCCCTTCTCCAAGAATCTGTGTTGGATACCCCCGAACTAGTTGGCTAATCTAAACAACAACTTGGAGAGTTCGACGATAAAAGCTTGCCTGACTTAGTTCATCCCAAAGGGATATCTCTTGTGAGTGTGTTGAAGAAAGATGATATCTTCATCGATTGATCTCCGTGATCGATTGCTGGATCTATTGTCTTACCCAAGCTTTGATTTGAGTATGGGCTATCATCAAATCAAAATCAGAACCGACGATTTTCGTAATGTTGTCTTACTCGTGGTTGTTCCTCGAGTATGCACCATTATATTCTTTTGGGTCTGACAAATGCTATCACCGTGTTCACTTAATTGCGGAATTCCATCTATATGGAAACCTAGATGAATTGTTGTTGAGCCCATCGGCAACATTTTTATCTTCTCCATGATTTTGTTGAATACCAAGCTAGTATTGGAAACTTTCGTAAACATTATCTTTGTGCTAGCCATGAGGTTTATGTTTGATGTAAGAAGTGACTTCCTCTAAGTTCATGTGCATTTGATGCAAGTTGCCGCTGTGAATTTGAGAAAGTTTGTTTTGCTTCCATTGGAATCATCACAAGTCAGTTATGCATGTGTGAACTATTCTATGGTTTGATAGGTTCGCTTCCTCCATTCCATATGTATTCCCTAGCACACCAAGCCACTGATTGAGTTGTTCAAGGAAAAGAAGTCTAATTTAAGTGCACAAGACTTTGATATCTTTGATGATGGTTCCCAACCAGAACTCGGTAGTGTTTTACTCTGAGACTTTTACGCGATCATGCTTGTCCTGGACGGTGTGCTCACGTGTGTCTTGCAAGCCAGCTCATGTTCTGGAGCTTGCTTTCGTAGTTCATTTCACGAGAATCTCGCAACGTCATCTCATCGATTTGTGTTGCAAACTTACTTTTCAGACATGTTGAGTCTGGAATATCCCGTTACCAACCAGATCTGAATCTCAGGCAAATATGATGGTTGGAACTTTTTCCAAGATCTATGATGTAGGTTCTGGCAAGGTTGATGTTTTGGCTGACACACCTAGCCGGAAGACCTTTTATTATAGTATCTTGTATCAGTAACATTAGCCACTCACCATGAGGATTTTCTATGACTTATTCCAGAAGTTGTTCCTTATGGATTTTGTGTTTCCGAAGTCCGACCTTTACTTGATGTTCTAGATACCAGACAATCCCTATAATTGGGTGTCACGCCCAATATGCGGTCCTATCCTCAAGGAACTCGAAATCTCCACTAAGGATAGAAGCGCATATCGAAGACGCTTCGCAAGGTGGATATCATTACAACATACCATGTACTGAATAGATGAGAATACCAGATAAAGGCTTACACTCGCCACAAGCTACAGCATGAATACATCAATACATAGCAATCAACATACAGAAGAGCAGGATCCGACTACGGATGAAATCAAACGAAAAAGAAGAATGACATCCACCCTGCTAGTCCCAGGCTGCCAACTGGGAACCCATCCAATGATCGACGAAGAAGAAGAAGCAGAAGAAGAACTCCAAATAGCACAAGCATCGCTCTCACGTCAAATCATCGCTTTACCTGTACCTGCACCTGTTGTTGTAGTAATCTGTGAGCCACGAGGACTCAGCAATATCATTACCAGGGGTATCAAGACTAGCAAAGCTTAATGGGTATGGAATGGTTAAGTGGTGAGGTTGCAGCAAGCACTAAGAATTGTATGGTGGCTAACTTACGAGTACAAGAATAAGAGGAGAAACTACGCATAACGGTCGCAAACTAATAATGATCATGAAGTTATCCTGAACACCTACTTACGAGTACAAACATAACCCCACCGTGTTCTCTTCCCGAACTCCCTCGAAAAGAGACGATCATGGTTACGCACGCGGTTGGTGTATTTTAATTAGAATTATTGTCAAGTTCTCTACAATCGGAGGTTATAAATTTCCAAGTCGCCACATAACCACGGGCATGGCTCTCGAAAAGATTTAACCCTGCAGGGGTGCTCCAAGTAGTCCATTATAAATTACCACACGCATCTGATGAAACATCCTCACTGTCGGTACAAAAACCGGCAGATCTTGGGTAGGGGATCCGAACTATGGGTCAAGGAGTCGATGGTAACAGGGAACGTAGAGACAGCGATTTACCCAGGTTCGGGCCCTCTCGAGGAGGTAATACCCTACGTCCTGCTTGATTGTATTGATGTGATTGTATGAAGGTTACAGAGTTGATCTACCTCGAGATCGACTGGGCTAAACCCTAGGTAATGGATATGATCCTCTATGGACTAGGCCTTCTGGTTTATATAGACACCAGGAGGTCCTAGGGTTACACATGGTCGGTTACCGTCAGGGGACAAACATGCCGGTTATGCCAGCTATTCCTTGGAGGAGACGCCAAGTCTTCAGAGGTTTCCTTCTGATACACCGGGTCGCCCACAATCCGGCCTTCCATCAACGAGTAGAGGGCGGCCCACCAGCCCGGCCTATGAGAGATAGGCCGGCAGCCCGAGTACCCCCTAGTCCGGGACACCCTCAGTAGCCCCCGAACTAGTCTTTGAAGCCGAGGTAGACGCCGAACACCATTGGCTTCGTGGACCAGTTCACTTTCCTCCGTGACACCGGTAACAGGCCTGTATTACTCCGAGTTGCATCCTCAAGCATTGTCCGGTCATATATGTGCCGAGCTGTACCTCAGTAACGAAATATAATAATAACCTAGCCCCGAAGGCTAGTCGCTTCGGTGTGAGCAGTGTCCTCGCCTGACAACTTTTACCGAAGGGTCACACCTTGCCACGACTGCGAGTTGGTTAAAAAACTCGATTTGCGGTTCGAGACTGTTTTCATTGGCACGTCCCATCGATATGGAGATCGTGTCCTATTTTCAAGGGATATGATCAATAATCCGTTTTCACCCCACGCGCGCATAATGGCACGGTTATACGGGGAAGCGGCGAGGACTGCGGCGCAGTAAAGGGACCGTGGGTTTTTACAGCCCATAAAAGGGGCACAGCCTTCGTTCCTTTCGTACGCTCTCATTTCCCCCCTTCGACATTGCCTTCCCCATCTCTTGAGCTCCAACGCCCAGATCCGCCTTCCCTCTCAAAAACCTTTCCTTCCACCCGCCCGATCTAGCAATGGCGGGTTCCGGGTCCAAGGGAAAGTGGGAGGCCTCTAGTGTTACCAACAGCGCTATTTTGGAGTTGAAGAGAGCGGGCTACCTCCCGGCCGACATCGCCCACCGTGCTCCGGAGGCGGGACAGGCCATCCCCACGCCGCGGCAGGGCGAGAGAGTGGTGTTCGTGCCCCACTTCATCCGGGGTTTGGGTTTCCCCCTTCACCCCTTCGTCAGGGGCCTCATGTTCTTCTACGGGCTCGACTTCCACGACCTCGCACCGAACTCCTTCCTCCACATCTCGGCTTTTATCATCGTCTGCGAGGCCTTTCTCCGAGTCCGGCCACACTTCGGTCTGTGGTTGAAGATCTTCAACGTCAAGCCGAAGATAGTAGATGGCCAGCAGGCGGACTGTGGGGGGCAATGATCAGCAAGCTTCCGCGAGTGGAGTGGCCAGACGGTACTTTCATCGAGACCGTCAAGATCTGGCAAAAGGAAAGGTTCTACATCACAGAGTCGAGGCGCGCAAATTGGGAGGCGATTCCGGCCTTCTGATCTGGGCCCCCTACAAGGCTGGTCTCATGGACCAAGAAGGGCCTCGACTGGGGGCCGAATAATGAGGTGGTGCTGCTGCAGAGCCAGATCACAAAAATGATAGAGAAGGGCGTCGCGTGGTCAACGTGATCCATATCATGCTCGGCCGTCGAATCCTCCCTTTCCAGGACAGGGCTTCCCCCATGTGGGCCTATAAGCCCGGAGACCCGGCCACTGTGCGTAGCTTCTTCCGCACCTCCCACGCCCAACTGTGGAGGGCGCTATTCAAGCCACAGAAGGACTTGCCGGCCTAGGAGGAAGACATCGGACTCGATGCCGCAAATCCCCCACGGGAGGTATGAGCAATTTTGTATTTTTTATCCGAACTGTTCCCCTTTAACAAGGTACTCAGCTTTGCTACTTTTCATCCGCAGAATTGGTTGAAGAAGGCCCAGCGGATCAATAGTCCGGCACTGCTGCCAGAGGGACCCAGGACGCCTCTCCTAACGGCCATGCTGGCCGTGGAGCCGTATGAGGCGCCGGAAAGGAAGGAGAAGAAGAAGGACCAACAGGGGGAGGCCAGAGAGGGCCTCCGCTCCCGAGGACCCCCGGGTGCTAGATCCGGGGACACCAATGCTCCCTCCGCACAAGAGGAGGAGAAGGAGCAGGGCGAGGACGGGGAGGAAGACGACTCCTCCCGAATTGGGAAAAGAACGGCGTCCGAGGGCGCCGAGGAGGCGCCGCCACAACACGCTCCCAAAAGACCGCGCAAGGCTAAGATAGCCTTGTCCGGTGATAGCTCGGCCTCTGCCGAGGACTCTGAGGCCTCCGAAGAGGTTCCTCGGAGGATCCCCAGGGCCAAGCCACAGGCTCAAAGGTATGCATTCTAGTAACTGCTTTGACCGTCTTCAGCCGAACTGGATCTAATATTGACGGCATTTCCGTTTATAATTTTGTAGCCCGCTGCGCGATCTCCCCACCGACCGAGTCTCCGAGGGGGATTCTCCACCGGCAGTGCTAGCGGAGAGCGGGACCGAATCCCGCGCCTCACCACCCCCGAATGTCGAGGAGGCCGGGGAGGTCCTATCGAGGAGGACCCCTCCCGTGCCGTACGCGGGGGGAGAGGGCGACACTATCATGGCCGAGGGGAACACCTCGGTCGCCGAAGACCAGGAGGGGAGGGGCCCTCTGGTGAATGAAGAGGAGGAGCCCGGACAAGCCGAGCTTCCTCCGAGGACAACTCCGGAGACGTCAAGGCGTCCAGAGTCCGGTGCTCCGGACTTCGAGAAGGAAGGGGCCGAAGCGCCGCCGCCACCCCCGCCTGCCCCAGAGCAGGTGTCGACCGGGTCGTCGGTCGAGATGGAGGATGCTCTAACCAGCTCCTCTATCGCTGAAGAGCACCGTGCCCTCATGGGCGCGGTGTTGCAAAGTATTCGGTCCGTGGATAACGGACTGAAGGAGGCCTTTAGTGGCCTTCTTACTGGCTTCAAGGTGAGCGAAGTGATGCTTTTTCCTTAGAATAATTCATTTGCGTAAATGTATAGCCTCATACACAGTAGCCCCCGAGACACTGACTGGCTTGGACAAAGCTTGTCAGAGGATCGAGAATCAATATCCCGGATACTAAAGTGTGTATAATAATGCATAGGCATCATCTTCGGCCGCAGCCGCCAACACCGAAGAGTTAGCCGAGCTGAATCGGAAGCTGAAGAGTTCCGAAGATGACCAGAGCCTGGTAAACAAAAGGTTCGACGAGGCGCAAGGTAAGTCCGAGCTGCGATATTGAATACAACCGTTTTTTTTTGTAAGCAGGGTTCGAAGTATCCTAATGAAGGGAACAGGTTGTACTGGAGCTGCCGCCGCAGAGGTCGAAAGCCTCAAGGCCGCACTGAGGACAGCTCAGTTGGATGCGGCGGCGCAAAAGTCGACAGCCGAACAGGCGGCAGCCGAGCTGGCGGCGGTGAGAACCGCTAGTGAGAAGCACGAGGCCAGGGTGCTGGAAGTGCAGCAAGAGCTCAGGGATGCCGTCACAAGGTGTGAGGCCCTCGAGCAGAAGAATAAGGAGCAGGCCGCCGAGCTGACCTCGATGGCGGCGGTGGCTACGGAAGCGCAGACAGAGGCGCGTGGCTACCAAGAAGAGGTCCGCCAAGTCAGGCTTATTGCGGACGGTAAGCCGTACTTGCTACAAAGTGTCGTTGGAGGTAACAGGTTCGCGTTGCTCACGCGGGTATGGCGTTCCGCAGGCGCCTTTGCGGACCTCCCGAAGAGTGCGGCTGATGCGGCGAGGTTCTTCATCGGCCAGGAGGGTTGGGCCGAGCAGAGGCTTTTCTGGGCGCAATTTCAAGCGCCCGAACACCCTCCCCTCCTCAACAATCAAATGAAGCAGCTGATGGAGCTGCATCGGATGGCGGAGCCAGTGATGAAGGACCTCTGCGTCAAGCTATGGCCGTCGGAGCCGCTGCCGAGCAGCTACTTCGGTCTAGTGCAGAGGCTGCACGACGCCCCTTCTCGGGTCGACGCCTGGAAGCGCTCCGCATGCATCAAGGGCGCTCGGATGGCCTTCGGCGAGACAATGGTGCATTGGCCGAAGATAAAGCCAGCCGAGATGGCCACCGGACCTCCACCGCCAGGGAAGGAGCATAGGCGTCCCGAGCAGTACTTTCCCATCGTGATGGACGGTGCTTGGGCAGTAGAGGCCCAGTGTGCGAAAGATGTAATTTATGAGTAGATGTAGCTTCCTTGTAACCAAGGAGGTGAAACTTTTGTTCTAAGGCAAATTGTTCGGCTATGAACAAAGATGCGCGTTTATGTTAATTTTGACTCCTGTGCGGCCGTTTGTAATCTGAAAGTTACCAGTCGTCCGCTTCGGCCCCCTTGCAAATATTGCATGGGGTGTTTTCACGTAATACGTAAACCCTTAGCCGACGTCTCGGTGCCCGGAGGCGGTTGTATGTACGGAAAACTAGGCAATCAGACTATACGGTTTTAGTGCTTTCACTTAGCCAGAGGAGCTTGACGGTGGGGGCCGGTGACGAGCCCCCGGTGTTTGTGATATTCGGACAAGCCGCGGTTGATCACATGGTTTCCGTAACAGATAACCCTTCGTGTAACACGGACTAACCACCAGCGATTTTAGGTTAACACCAGTCATCGGATCGCCGACCAGTTCTCGCTTATTGGGACAGTCAGTTCTCGGCTTTCTCCACTGAGGTACTTAACCAGGCTAGCTAGAAGTACAATCGCAGTGGTTCTCCCTTTACCCTCTTAGCCGAACAGTGCGGAACGTAAGAAGGTAAACACAGGAGCCGGGCAACCCAACTATTGACCAAAGACGCAATTCGGAACTGATTCATATAATGCAATATCCGTGACGCCGAGCACATAAAATAAAAATAAGTGTCGGGATAAAGTATAAGGCAAGATCTATGTTCGATCCCCCGGTCTATTAGCCGGTTTGAAATGGATGTATCATGATAGTTTACTTCGGCTGAAAAGGCGGAAAGGAATATGCAACGTGAATGACTGCACGAGTATACCATAATAAAGTGGTCTTTATTTCCTTTGAATGTGTGACGTCCAACCGTACAATCCGGATTGCCGAAGTAACTTTAATAGATACTTTTGAAGAAATGAATATATTGAGAGTAAAGGTTTACACAGGGCCTTCATGAGTGGTTTGACGTCTCCACTACGCCCTGCTGCACATCTGCGCCTTTGCTCTTCAAGAGGCTTCCATGGAAGCGAAGCTGTCCGCCGTGTGTTCGGCAGAAGTAGTAAACTTTTGGCGGATGGGTCCTTGAAAAAGGGGCTTAAGAAGTCTCCGTGGTATATCAGTTTGACGCTGATCGGGCCCTAGATGGTGCCCGTTGATGAGGTTGATGCGAAGACATATGTAGGCCATCGGTTGGTTAAGCCAGACTCCTGGTCTTTGTGTCATGTTCCCCCACAACTGCCCATGGAATTTTGAGCGTGAAGTTGTGCACTCGAGGCACGTACTTCGCAACTAGATGGGTCGTGCTATGGGGCGCGTGCCCCTATTTGGGGTGAGCGTGGGAGTGCTCCGGAACGGAGGGTGCAGCTCGGGAGCGTTTACGCGCATCCAGTGGCTTGGCAGTAGACTGTGCTTGAGACGCTTCTTCGGCGGCTTGGACTTCGGCAGCTAGAGCCACCGTGTGTTCCTCTGTTCGGAGCGAGCGCTCAGTATTACCGTTGATGGTAATAACGCCCTTCGGTCCTGGCATCTTGAGCTTCAAGTATGCATAGTGAGGGACAGCGTTAAAGTGGGCGAATGCAGTCCGGTCGAGGAGTGTGTGGTAACCACTGCGGAAAGGGACAATATCGAGGATCAAGTCCTCGCTGTGGAAGTTGTCGGGCGAGCCGAAGACGACTTCCAATGTCACAGATCCCGAGCAGCGTGCCTCGACACCTGGGATTACACCTTTAAAGGTGGTGTTGCTGGGTTTGATTCTTGACGGGTCAATCCCCATCTTCTTCACTGTATCAGCGTAAATCAGATTAAGGCTGCTTCCTCTGTCCATAAGGACTCTGGTGAGGTGAAAACCGTCCACGATGGGGTCGAGCACCAGAGTCGTCGTGCCTCCATGACGTATACTGGTCGGATGGTCTCGACGGTCGAAAGTGATCGGGCAAGCCGACCATGGGTTGAATTTCGGGGCTACCGGCTCTAAGGCATAGACATCCCGAAGCGTGCGTTTCCGCTCCTTCTTTGGTATGTGCGTGACATAGATCATGTTCACGGTTTTGACCTCTGGAGGGAACTGTTTTTGGCCGCCACTGTTCGGCCCGCGAGGTTCGTCATCGTCCTCGCTGCGAGGGCCCTTACCCTGTTCTTCGGCTGTGGCTTTGTCGGCCTGCTTAATTACCCAACAGTTACGGTTGGTATGGTTAGCTGGCTTGTTAGGGGTGCCGTGAATCTGGCAGGGCCTGTCCAATATTCTGTCAAGCGCGGACGGGCCGTCGCAATTTCCTTTAGAGGGTTTTTTCCGAGGCCCTGATTTCGAGCCGCTGAATCCGGCGTTTACCGCTGTGTCATCGGCTTCACCGCCGTTGTTTGAGTGCCGGTGCTTATTGTTCCTATTGCACCGGGGTTTCCCGTTTCCGTCCCGGGTCTCTGAAGTGTTGGGGTCTTCGGGGTGGTTGCTTTGACGAGCTAGCCAGCTATCCTCACCCGCGCAAAAGCGGGTCATTAGGGAGGTAAGGGCCAACATTGTTCTCGGTTTATCTTGGCCGAGCTGACGGGCGAGCCACTCGTCCCGAATACTGTGTTTGAATGCCGCAATTGCTTCAGTGTCCGGACAGTCGACGATCTGGTTCTTCTTGGTCCAGAACCGGTTCCAGAATTGCCGGGCTGACTCTTCGGGCTGTTGAATGACATGGCTCAGGTCATCGGCGTCCGGTGGCCGAACATAGGTGCCTTGAAAGTTAGCTCGGAATGCATCCTTGAGCTCTTCCCAGCTCCCGATGGAGTTTTCGGGTAGGCTGTTCAGCCAATGCCTAGCCAGTCCCTTGAGTTTCAACGGTAAGTACTTGATAGCGTGGAGATCATCTCCTCGAGCCATATGAATGTGGAGAAGAAAATCCTCAATCCACACAGCTGGGTCAGTTGTCCCATCATAGGGTTCTATATTAACGGGTTTAAACCCCTCGGGGAACTGATGCTGCATCACCTCGTCAGTGAAACACATTGGGTGTGCGGCGCCCCTGGCCTGGGCCACATCGCACCGTAGATCGGTTGTCATCCGGGCACGGTGCTGCTCCCGAGCTCTGTCGTTTCTATCGCGCCAGGCCTGGTATTCGTCCAGTCCGGCGGGTGCGTATCATGTGGATCCATAGATGGATCTCGACTGAATCGCTCGTGCGTTCAGGTCGTGGCACAGATCGTATTGGTCATCCGGTTGAACCGGGTCTTTGCCTGCTCGGCGGGAGGGCGCGAGTGGGTATTCGGCTTCCCTGGCCGCCCTATCCCTTCCTCGAGGGGTCACGGGTGGGAGTTCAGCTTCTCCGGCTGCTCTATCCCGTCCTCGAGGGGGCACGGGTGGGTAGTCGGCTTCTCCGGCCGCTCTATCTCGTCCTCGAGGGGGCGCAGGTGGGAGCTCGGTTTCCACAGCCGGCCTATCTCGTCCTCGAGGAAGGCGGTCGGGCTGGTTTGCGTAAGTTCGTCTGGGAGGCATGGGCTCGAAGGCCTCGTCCTCAAATTCTGGGAGTAGGCGCCATCGTGGGTAACTCTTGTATTGGCCCTGACGTTGATCGTCAAGGCCTTCTTCGGCAGCTAAGACCATCGTCCATCTGTCGTTGAGTGTATCCTGTTTGGCCTTTAGCTGTTGTTGTTTCATCTTCAAGCTTCGGGCAGTGGCGATGAGTTGCCGCTTGAATTTCTCTTGTTCCAGGGGATCCTCCGGGACGATAAAGTCTTTGGGTCTGAGGCTATCTTCATCTTCGGACTGAGGGAGGTAATTGTTGTCCTCGGAATCGTCGAGGTCCGCGAGGTCACCCTGGTCCTCGTGCCCTTCAGGGGCGTTGGGTTGCTGCTCGAGCGTGTTATCGCCGAGCTCTCCCGCGTTATCCGGAGTCTCATTATCCCCAGTGTCGTTCGTGTCTGTGTGATTTTCCTTGCCCTTTCCCCGCCCTCGAGCTCGCCGTCGTCGGCGTCTGGGCGGTTCTTCGGTGGGATCGTCGCCGTCCTTCTTGGTTGTGTCACCGTCCTTCATGGGGGTGTCTACCATGTAAATGTCATAGGTGGAGGTGGCGGTCCACTTTCCGGTATTGTCAGTGGCAAGGAAGGTATCCGTGTAGGGCGGGACATCAAAGTCCTCGTCCATGTCGTCAGCCTCCTTGGAGGCGTAGTCCAGCATGTCGGTTAAATCTTCGACAATGGCTACCAAGTGGGTGGTGGGTGGGACGCAAAATTCCCCACGGCTGGCATCCTGTCCGACCTGCTCCTGGTCCGAGGATGGGCCATCTGCGATATTTATCTTCTGGATCCGGTCTAGCATCTCGCTTAAAATCGAGGGGTCCACCGGATCTATGTTCGGGCTGCCATCGGAGTTGAGCTCCGGCGTGCCGATAACGGGAGTGTGTTCGGCCAAGGGTGACCCTTGGTTTTCTGGCACCGGGGTCGGATCAAACTCAAGGTCAGATCCGAACTAAGGCCCGCCCCGGGGACGGGGGCGGGGAAGGAATCTGAGGTTAAGGCCTCGGGATTGGTAGGTTCCTCGGGTAAGGCCGAGAACCCAGTAAGGACCATATCGCCTTGAGCATTGGCGACGTACTCAAGGCTGCCAAACCTGATTTCCTGCTCGGGGGCGAAGCTGCCTACCTGGTCGAGGTGACCGGTCAGATCGGCGTGCAGCACAATGCTGTCGAACGCGAAGAGCTGTCCAGGGACGAAGATGTCCCCGCTGCGGATTCCGTCGCTGAAGAGCAGAGCTGTCCGGGGACGGCGATGTCCCTGCTGCAGATTCCATTGACGAAGAGTTGTCCGGGGACGGCGGGCCATTGATCCTTGGCGACCCACGACGGAACTCTCAATGAAAGCACCAATGTCGGTACAAAAACCGGCAGATCTCGGGTAGGGGATCCGAACTATGGGTCAAGGAGTCGATGGTAACAGGGAACGTATAGACAGCAATTTACCCAGGTTCGGGCCCTCTCGAGGAGGTAATACCCTACGTCCTGCTTGATTGTATTGATGTGATTGTATGAAGGTTACTGAGTTGATCTACCTCGAGATCGACTGGGCAAAACCCTAGGTAATGGATATGATCCTCTACGGACTAGGCCTTCTGGTTTATATAGACATCAGGAGGTCCTAGGGTTACACATGGCCGTTTACCGTCAGGGGACAAACATGGCGGTTATGCCAACTGTTCCTTGGAGGAGACGCCAAGTCTTCGGAGGTTTCCTTCTGATACACGGGGTCGCCCACAATCTGGCCTTCCATCAATGAGTAGAGGGCGGCCCACCAGCCCGGCCTATGAGAGATAGGCCGGCAGCCCGAGTACCCCCTAGTCCGGGACACCCTCACTCACACCGTGATAACACGATGCTTACAATAAGGAATCCCGGTGGACAAGCCACTCATAACAGGTAAAACTAAACCAGCAAGACCACCCGGTGTGTCGATCCCGCTTCGGAGCCGCGCGCACTCGTCCCCGGACTCCACCGTCTATGCAAAGGCTACGGTTAGCTGAGACCCAAGTTTCCAAGGGGGCGCCGCAGGCTACTAGGTAGGGGGGCCAACGCTCATGATGAACACTGGCTCGGTTTGTTGATTAAATTATTCACGGGTGCCGACAGGTCCCTATGCAAGTTTTAGTTGTTATTAGGCAAATGGTAAAACCAATGTTGGGCCTTGCTGGAGAAGTTTATCCTAAAACGAATGATCAGGGGGGTTCCCATATGCCCCACATGTGTTAGAAGCGCTCATCAAGGAACATAACACCGGTATTACGGAAACTAGGGTGGCATGAGTGGAACAAAACACCAGGCAAAAGGCCGAGCCTTCCACACACAACCAAGTATATAGATGCATTAATTAAATAAGAGATATTGTGATATCCCATGACATCCATGTCCCAACATGGAACAACCTGCAACTGCACCTGCAACTAGCAACGCTATAAGAAAGGGGCTAATTAAAGCGGTAACATAGCCAAACAACGGTTTGCTGGGATGGTGGAAGGTTAGACGCTGTTTCATGGCAATTTGGGAGGCTGACAAACAAGTGGTAGGTAGCGAGCCATAGTGATAGCATCGAGACAACTAGCAAGCAAAGATAGTAGTGATATCCAGGGTAATGATCATCTTGCCTGAAATCCAGCTAGGAAGAAGATCGAATCCATGAAGTAGTCGAGCAATCGTAGACGAACGAATCCTCACAACTTCAGAACAAAACAGGACTATCGAGAAGAAGCACAACCAGAAAGAAGCAAACAACATGGTAAACAAACAAGCATAAACATGGCATGATGCACAACCAAGTATGATGCATGTCAAGTTTAAGGATGCATGACATGGCAAGATGCACAACCAAATACTACACATTAAGTGAAGCTCAATATGCAACAAGTTGCATATTGACGAAACTCCACATTCCAATGTTTAGTTCACTCTTGTTTATGCTACTCAACAATATTAAATGTTGTTAATCATGGCAAGAGGTGAAGCATAATTAAACTACCTATCTAGGCAATTTAAATGAGGCCGGAAACAACCAAGAACAATTCCGGAAAATCCCCATATGTAATTTTTGAATTTGGAACTGTTCTGCCTAAAACACAATTTTTAAATTTGTTAAACAGAAAAAGTAAGTGCACCATGTTAATCTACGCGTTTTTCTACTCCATTTACATATAAAGTTTATTTAATTCGGAGCTACGGTTAATTAGTTATGAAATAAACCATTTTAACATGTCATTTAGCAGTTTTAATGCAAACAGCAATTTTAACATTTTTAACATGGATGAAAGTTGGATATTGTGAAACTACATGAAATTCTAAGCATTTTACATATATGACTCATTTTAATCCGATGCACGGTTTGTGAGTTATTAGATGCATGATCTAGAGGGACTTTTCTGTAAAGAATACATTCCTGGATAATTACACAAATCGTCCAGTGGGAAAAAAACAGGAGTTGGGCCGAATCTGGAACAGTGCATGGGCGCAGGATAGCATGCAATGCTCAGGGCGCGGGATAGCAGTGGTGCTCACCACGGGCCAGATCTGGCTGGGCCGGTGGAGAGGCGAGCTGGGCCTTGCGGGGTCACTGGAGATGGGGCCCACACGGGCGCCCCCGACGGTCAACGCGGGCGCGACTCGCTCGACAGAGACGAGCACGCTGAGTGCAGTGGAGGCGCTGCAATGGCCGGCGGCGCAGGGACTCCGGCGAGGCGGGGAACGGACGCGGGGACGGGCGAGGGAGGCCGGGATCCTCCAGATTCGGGCGGTGGTGGCGGAGATCGACGCCTGTTGGGGATATTTACCAGCATATATAGACCCGGCAGGGTGCTAACCCAGCTATAGAGCAGGCTCAGCGAGTCAGCTCACTGCGGGGCTGAAGAACTCTTGATGGGCCGGCTTAACGAAGCCTGGCGAGGACAGGCCTGCTTAGGCAATGGGTCGGCTCACGGAGATGACGAGTGGCACGGAGGCCGTCTTGGAGAACAAGTAGGAAAGAGTAGGAGGTGGGTCACAGGATGACTCGGACTCATGTAATCTAGGGTTCCACCTGTATATATAAAGGGGAGCACTTATACGAAAAAGACTAAGTTGCAACCTCCTCGAGAGCTAGGTTAGCGAATCCGCATCCTTGTAATCGAGATCTACAGCAATATAATCAAGCAGGACGTAGGCTTTTACCTCCGCCGTGAGGGGCCGAACCTGGGTAACCCGGCGTCTTCTCGTTACCGATCAACCCCGTTAAGCTTCCACACTCGTGCGATGGCCTCATCTCTAAGTCCTTTCACAAGGGCATCTGCCGTGTCAAAACCACGACAGTTGGCGCCCACCGTGGGGCCTACGCACGGTGGAGTTGAGTTCTTAGCGGGATCGCTTCCAGGGTTCGGCGGGAAGTACGTGGTTGGCATGATGACCAAGAGCCGCCGCGGGAAGTTCTACATCGACGATTCATATTGGGGCCCCGACGCCGACTCGATTGAGTACGGGTACCGGGTCCCCTTCGGCAAAATCCACACCTTCATCGGCGTGGTCGGTGAGTCGGCCGCCGGGTTCGAGAGCATCGCCAGCGTTGAGTCGGCACGCTATGCTAGGCCGGGTCAGGCGAGGCCCGGCCCGCGTCAAGCCGCCCGGAACCATGTCTTCCTAGGTTTTACTCAAGGGGTGGCTTCATCGGAGAACTCCCTGTCTGGAGACGAAACGCTCGTTCAATCTGACGGCGAGTCCTCGACGGGAGAAATCGAGTCAATCCTTCCTTCGCATGATGGAGGGCTCGGGCATACGGACGTCTTTCCAAAGAGCCCTGATCCGCCTCACTTCGCGGCAGTATACATGGCGGGTAGACAAGATCCGGTGCGTGACCCGGCCAATCCAACGGCGAGGCAGAACCTCCTTGCCGGCTCAGGAGGAGCCGGCGCGTCGGCCGCCGGCTCACAGAAAAACGGGGCTCAGGCACTCGCGGACTTGATGACTACACTGGCAACCCTGTTGGCCGAGCCGGTCACCGCAGAGAACGCAGCGGCGCACAACACGGAGATCACGAAGTGTCGCAAGCAGATGGCCAAGATCCAAGAGGACATCAACGCAGAGAACGCTCGCATGGTACAGGAACAGGCCCGGATTGCCGAGGAGAGGCAGCGCCTGGAAGAGGAGGCACATTACCTGAACCGCCGACAGGCCGAGTCGGAGCTCGTCCATAGGAGGCGTAATCAGAGCCGGCTTCCGGCTAATCTTGAGCCGACTCAGCTATTCACTACACCGCTGGCTCCGATGAACCCAGGGGCTAGAGTCATCCCCATGGGAGAGCCGCCTTTGCAACAGCCGGTCCAGCAGCGGGAGCCGGCCCAGCATCGCACGCCTGAGCAGCAGCAGCAGCCGCCGTCTCACCGGTTCCAGACCCCAATTGGACACTACTCTAACCCGGTGGATAACGTGCTGGCAGCGACCCACAACTTGGCAGCTATTCCGATCGAGGGGGACGGCTCAATTCAGACCGAGGCCAGGAACGCCATTGCAATGCTCAAGACGGCCGTAGTGCAGCAAGCCAACTACTCGCACAGCCAGCATCGGCTTCACTCGACCCCACATCAGAGCCGCACTAGGAGTCAGTGCCCTGAGTCACCTACGGTCTCCAGCAGCGCGCACCGCAGGAGAGCCGCCCAACCACTGGCGGAGCAGCACCAGCCTAGGATCCCGCAAGACGTTGCAGAAGCCGCCCGGATTCTGCGAGCGTGGGAGGAAGCAAACGTGAGTGCAGGGCACAACCCGCCGACGCGAGTCAACCCGCCGCCGAATGTTAACTCGCCCGTCGCGACCCAGGCAGATGGCCGACTTGGGGGCTCTTCTAGCCGCATGATCGGAACTCCCTGTTTGGTACCAGCGCTGCAAGAAGCGCGCATCCCCCCCCCCCCCCGATTTCAAAGGGCCTCGCAAGGTTCCTAATTATACGGCGAATCTGGATCCCACCGAGTGGATCGAGAGTTATGAGCTGGCAATGGACTTGTTGGGCGCAAGTGAGTCAGTATGTGCGCGTTACCTGCCTTTGATGTTGGAGGGCCCCGCTCGCACCTGGATGAAAAACCTACCGGTGAATTCCATCAACACGTGGCAGGAGCTGAAGGAGCGCTTCATCAAAAACTTCCAGGGAACCTGTAAAAGGCCAACCACCATTGTTGATCTGGAACGATGTGTTCAGCGCGAGGATGACTCGGCACACCATTGGGCTCGCCGGGTTGTAGAGGTTATTCATAGTTCTGACATCATCTCGGCGGCTCAAGCAGTGCTTGTTCTCGAACGTACATGCAAGTTTCAGCCACTGGTCCAGAAGCTAGGGCGGCTCAAGAGGAAAACCCAGGATATGGGTGATCTGATGGATGTCTTGACCTGGTATGCGGAGTCTAACAATACTAAAGACCCGCCGTCTGATGAGAAGAAAGCCGGTAAGGACAAGAAAGGTGGTGGCAAGGGCCACCAGCAGGGCAGTAGTAACGGGGAGAACAACAATGGTGGTAAACGCAAGGGTTACGATGGTAGCTCTGATCTAGTGGCGAACACAAACACAGAGAACAAAGGTCAACGGCAGAATGACGGTTCAAGGAGGCAATCTGGTAATCGCCCTCTGACTTACGAGGAAGCTCTCAAGGCTCCTTGTCCGAAGCACAGTTACAATGGTAAGCCGTCCAGTCACTCCTGGGAAAATTGCTATGTCATGCAAGAGTTTGCCAAGCGGGTCTTCTAGAATCATCATAATGGGTGCGGCAACGGTGGACAACCCGCCAACCAGGGACCCAGCTTCTCAGGAGCCGGCTTGCAAGGGCCCTTCGCGGACCTGGCTTCTAGGGGAACAGTGGCCAAGGCGGCGGGTTTTAGGGGGCTGGTAATACTGGAGGCGGCAATCAGAGAAACAACCAGGGAAATCAGTATCAGGCTGGTGCGGCGGGGTTTCAGAGTAACCCGAAACAGTTAAATAGCGGACAGTATCATGTTTTCACCACCAGTACCTGCAAGCGGGACCGGAAGGTGCAGCGACGAGCCTCCCACACGGTTGAGCCGGCAACTCCTTACTATCTCAACTGGTCTGAACAGCCGGTTACCTGGAGCAGGGCAAACCATCCTATCCTCCTTGATCATCCTGGCCACCTGGCTCTGGTGGTTGCACCACAAGTTGGCGGCTATACCCTGACTAAGGTGCTCATGGACGGAGGCAGCAGCATCAACATTCTGTACTATGACACGTTCAGGCGGATGAATCTGTCCGACAAGCAGTTAACTCCATCCTCTACCGTGTTTCACGGCATTGTTCCTGGCAAGTCGTCCTATCCCATGGGAAGGATTTCCCTTGAGGTGGCCTTTGGCTCAGAGGATAACTGGCGTTCTGAGTTCCTGTCCTTTGAGGTGGTTAAGCTTAAGAGCCCATATCACGCTCTATTCGGCCGGCTGGCTTATGCACGATTCATGGCGCGGCCGTGTTACGTTTACCTGAAAATGAAGATGCCAGGACCAAGGGGAACCATCATAGTGGAAGGCAACCAGAAGATTGCACTCGAGTGTGAGGAAGGAGACGCAGCTTATGCTGAGATGGCTTGCGCTGCAGAGGAATTGCGGTATTATAAGGACAATGTTGACCCATCTGATAGGACATCCCTAAAGAAGCCCACCACAGAGTCTGACCCTCTGCTCAAGTTTAAGTCGGCCAGAGACACGAAGCAAGTTGATTTCACCCCGGGCAATTCTTCTGAGCAGTTCACCATCGGGGCAAATATGGATCCCAAATAGGAAGGCGCGCTCATCGAGTTCATTCGTGAGAATCGGGACATCTTTGCATGGAAACCTTCTGACATGCCAGGTGTACCGAGAGAACTCGCTGAGTACTCCCTTAATGTGGATCCCAAATTCAAGCCAGCTCGCCAGTATCTCCGTCGCTTTAATGAGGAAAGGCGGAAAGCTATTGGTGAAGAAGTGGCCCGGCTCCTAGCTGCCAGGTTCATCGTCGAAGTCTTCCATCCTGAATGGCTAGCTAACCCAGTGCTTGTTCTGAAGAAAAACGGGACTTGGCGGATGTGTGTTGATTACACAGACCTGAATAAGGCTTGTCCTAGTGACCCCTTTGCCTTGCCCCGTATTGACCAGATCATCGATGCTACGGCTGGTTGTGAGAGTTTATGCTTCCTGGATGCTTACTCTGGCTATCATCGGATCAAAATGAAGCTGGAAGACCAAGAAAAGACGGCTTTCATCACACCCTTTGGAGCTTTTTGTTATACCACCATGCCGTTCGGTCTGAGCCGCCAGTCCTTGCTGCCCCTCGTGAGAAGGAACCAATGTTGCTATATATTGCTGCCAATAACAAAGCGGTGAGCGTGGCAGTCGTGGTAGAGCGCAAGGAGGATGGCAAGGAATATCCAGTCCAGCACCCTGTGTATTATATTAGTGAGGTGTTAACCAAGTCCAAGCAGCGATATCCACATTGGCAGAAACTGGTCTACGGAGTATTTATGGCTAGCCGCAAGCTGAAGCATTACTTCCATGAACATCCGATCACTGTGGTCAGTTCAGCACCTCTTGGGGATATAATCCAGAACCGGGAGGCGACAGGCCGGGTTGCTAAGTGGGCCATCGAGCTCGGTCCGCATCATCTCAAATACATGCCTCGCACAGCAATCAAATCTCAGGCGCTGGTGGATTTCATTAATGATTGGACAGAGTTGCAGGCTCCCGAAGAGAAGCCCGACACAACATACTGGTCCATACACTTTGACGGCTCAAGGCAGCTCGAAGGCTCGGGGGCTGGGGTTGTGATTACTTCCCCCCGAGGAGATAAGTTCTGTTATGTTTTGAGACTCATGTTTCCCTGTACTAACAATGCAGCAGAATATGAGGCCTTACTTCATGGGCTTCGGATGGCCAAGGAGATGAACCTGAGCCGGGTAAGGTGTTTGGGCGACTCAGACTTGGTGGCCCAGCAGGTTTCTGGTACATGGGATTCCAAGGATCCCCTTATGGCAGCTTATCGGCACGTGGTCACAAATATTGTTGGACACTTCAAAGGTTATCAAGTTGATCACATTGATCGCAGGCAGAACGAAGCAGCAGACGCACTCTCTCGCTTGGGCTCGCAGCGCAAGCCGGTGCCACCCAATGTGTTCCTGGACGTTTTGCACAACCCGTCTGTCAAGTTACCAACAGAGGAGGACTTGGCTGTTCCTGACCCAGAGGCGGCTCTAGTGGCTGCTATCCACGCAATCGCTGATTGGACGGTCCCCTACTTGGCTTATCTAAGCCGGGGAGAACTGCCAACAGAGGAACTCCTTGCTCGGCAGATCATTAGACGATCCAAGTCTATGACTATTGTCAATGGCGAGTTGCACCGACGAAGCGTCACTGGTGTTTTTCAGTGTTGTGTTTCACACGAAGAAGGCGGCGCAATTCTTAATGAGATACACTCTAGCGATTGCGGACACCATGTCGGCTCAAAATCGCTGGTCGCGAAGACTTTCTGGCACGGTTTTTACTGGCTCACGGCTCATGCTGACGCAGAGGACATTGTTCGTAAGTGTGATGGTTGCCAGAAATATGCTCGCCAGGCCCATGTGTCGGCTCAAGAATTGAGGATGATCCCGATTACTTGGCCGTTCGCGGTCTGGGGGCTTGACATGGTAGGACCCTTCAAACGTTCTAAGAACAAGCATACGCACCTACTGGTGGCTGTGGACAAGTTTACCAAGTGGGTGGAAGCAGAGCCGGTCAGCAACTGCGACGCGGCTACAGCTGTCAAGTTTCTGAAAAAGCTGATATTCCGATTTGGCTACCCGCACAGTATCATTATAGACAAGGGAACTAATCTGTCCAAGGGAGTTATGGAACAGTTCTGTCAACAGGCGCACATCTGGCTTGATCTAGCATCGGTTGCGCATTCTCAGTTCAACGGACAGGCAGAAAGGGCAAATCAGGAATTGTTGCATGGCATCAAACCCCGGCTCCTGGTGCCTTTGCAGCGCACGCCGGGTTGCTGGGAAGAGGAATTACCTTCGGTGCTTTGGAGCATACGGACTACTCCGAACAGGTCAACAGGCTATACGCCGTTTTTCCTAGTCTATGGTGCAGAAGTTGTACTTCCAAGCGATATTCGTCATGACTCCCCTCGAGTGGCGGCCTATGTGGAATCAGATAATGAGCAGGCTCGCCAAGACGCCCTTGATGCTCTGGAGGAAGAGCGCGACCTTGCCGCGTCCAGATCAGCAATTTATCAGCAAGACCTACGTCGCTATCACAGCCGTAGAGTTCGAAGCCGCACTTTTCAGGAAGGTGACTTAGTGCTCCGTCTGATACAAGACCAGACAGGCATGCATAAGCTTTCACCACCTTGGGAAGGGCCCTTTGTGGTCAGCAAGAATCTCAACAACGAATCATATTACCTGATTGATATACGTGAGTCAGATAAATCACGTACCTCTGAGGAGGAAACAAGCCGGCCCTGGAACATTGCCCAGCTCCGGCCATACTACACCTAAGTCATCGACTAGGTCGCATCTTTGTACATACCTTTTATCATGTATATACCTGTTTTTCGATCAAATAAAATAACGACCAGCAGCACTGTGTAAAGGTGTTGCTTTGCCTCAAAATTTGTGTGCTGGATCTTTATTTGTTGATCTTGGTTACTTGGGGGCTTCCATTTCAATTGAGTTTAGCTTACAAAACCCTTTAACCCGGCGAGATGCCACACAGTTGGTTAAACCTGCCTGTTAGCAAGATGCTACTCCCTAAAAAATGACCTGGCGTACGCCTGATGAGTCAATCACATAGGTGACCCTGAACTCATCAGAGTTCAAACGTTCGATTGGTTGTGTGAGAGCCGGCTTTCAGAGAGCGAGGACAAACCAACAGGCCAAAGTGCCAGCTTCCTGAAAGCATATTCTGGCTTGCGCTTTATGAGCCGGCCGTTTCAAGTTGGGTTTAGCAGCCGGCTTGCGCTTTGTAAGCCAGCCGTTGCAAAGCATATTCCGGCTTACGATTATGTTCTTTTTGTTGCACTCATCTCATCTCTGCATACATGCATACATCCATGCATAGCATTTACTTAAGATAATTTTGATTCATTACAAACAGTAACAAAGATTACTCGTTATGTGCTTTCATCACATGCAATTGTTATTGTTTTAGCAGAATCACTCTATTGCAAAAAACCGGCTCTCGAAGCCCAAAAGAAGATTCACAGAAGCGCAAAGTATTTGTACAGGCAGTCAGCAAGCACAGTACGCGATGGCACTGGCATCAGTAACAAGTCTTTCAAGCTACGCTATTACAAGCCGCCCATCAACTGTGGCCATGGCAAAAAAAATTACAAGTCCCGCCTATAAAAAGATAAGCCGGCGTTCTATGTCGCCGGGTCAGAGCTGGCACCAGCGCCTGATGAAGCACCATGTGTCGGCTCTTCGCGGCCGTCGTCATCCTCCGCTTCTTGGCTTGAGTCGCCGGTTGACCACTGAATTGAGCGCAACGCTTCAAATAGGGCATCGTCGGATATCAGGGAGGAAGGGTCGACTTCAGGAGCAAAGGACGGCTTACGCGTAAGGGTTAGGGCCACCGGCTCATGGTTTGGCGGCTCTATCCGCTCATTCTCCTTCGAGTAGGGCGCCTGGTACCGGGTCAGATCGGCCTCTTCTGCGATTGCCGTGGCGGCAACCCGGGTCTCTATGATGCAGCATTGGAAGTCCTTCTTGGAGAATGGCGAGTCATCAACATTGAACTCTGGGTGCCCGCCCACGATTTGAGCCGGGTCGAGCTCTGGCACATAGGCCTTGGCTCGCGCAAGCGCCGTCAGGGCCCCGGTGCGGCAAGCCACCTTTTTCCAGTCACTGAACCACCTGGGCACGGTGGACAGTTCTTTCAAAGTATCGGCAATCAACTGCGGCGGCGCCTTGGTGTTCTTTGCGGCCATTATGCAACGGCAGCCGCCTATATACAGATGTTCTACAAGGGTGTAGACCGCCTTCAATTTCACCACTGGCTGCTGCACAAGAGTTTGATTCTTCCGGCCTACACAAATCAATCAGCACGCCGGCTTAGCATATTTAAGACGGAACAGTTGACTCATAATAGTCGTCTTACTTACCAAAGATGGCTCGGCACATGGCGGTAATCTGACCCTTAAGAGTTGCCAGCTCCTGAGTTACCAGCTCAAGCTTGGCTTCGGCCTCTTCAGCACGTATGGCTAGGGCAGCTCTTGTGGCTTCCGTCTCTTGCAAAGTGGTCCTCACAATGACCAAGGACTTATTGGCTTCAGCAGCGGCTTCTTCAGCTTCCTTGCGCAATTTTTCTCCTTCCTTGCTTCCTTTCGGAAGGAGGAAGCCTGGGCCTCCACTTGATCCAGCATTTCCTGCAGTACAGTCTGTTATACATCATATATGCATGACCCGAGCCGCCCTAAAGGACAACCCAGCACATGGGGGCTACATGTTTTCGAGCATAAAACACACAGCAAGACAAGTTCCATGCAGCTACAGGCACTCTACATGGCACTTGGGGGCTAATGGATAACTTGATCTATTCTGCTAAGTTGTGAAGACCCGTTCATTATGAATGGCGAGCCGGCCTTGGGGGTCATCAATAGAAGTTATGCATACAAGTCAAATTTTGAAGTCCCGGGTCCTCATTCCATAATGACCCGGCCCTTGGGGGCTACATATATATATGGTTCATAAGAAGGTGCAACTTACCTCATATTTCCTCTTCAGCGAGGTTATCATAGCTATCTCTGTGTCCCGGCTTTCAGACAGCCGGGTCAACACAGCTTGGTGTAAAGCGCTAGCGTCCTGGTCTTCAAAGGTAGAAAACTCAAGAGTCGTTTTCCCCTTGTCCTTCGGGGCCGGCTCAGGCTTGGCCGGAACCTTGGTAAGAGCGGTGGAGGATTCTGGTGCGGCAGTTTTCTGCTCGCTCATCACCACTACTTCTTCTTGAGCCGGCGCCTCAAGTTACTATGCAGGTTGGTCTTCAATTACATTTTCCCAGTCCTGAGCAATAGGAGAGGTTGCGTGAGCCAGGCTTGTTGTGTCCTGGGGCGGCGGGCTGTTCCGGAATGCCGGCTCATCCTGGGTGACCAAGGTGGCCTCTTCTAGAGGGTCAGTTGGAATGACCAGGTCAGATGACCCGGCAGTTGCTTTCTTCTTGATGGCCTTGGCACTATGAAAGGAGCAAAGATTTAATTCAGTTAAGGGTTATAAGGTGAAGAGTTTTGCAGTAAAAGAAGTAATCAGTATGCTTACCCCGGGTTGATGTTGAAAGCCGGCGCCTGAGTGGCGCTTGATTCATTCGAGAAGGGGGACGTCTGATATGCCGAGTCATTTAAATGTAAGGGTTCTTTGAAGCAACCAACTAGAGGAAAGGAAGGAGTTGGACTGAGAAGCACCTCTACCCGTGCTCTACGGGATGGCGGCTCATACGGAAGCCCGCCACTCAACTCGCCCTCACTGCTCCGGGTCTTCCATTTGGAGGTGCTGGCTTGCTGTGTTTTCTTCAAAACAAATTTGGGATCCAAATGAGCGTCTGGATGTCAAAAGGGGACTTTACGGATAGTAACCCGGGGTTTCCTTCGAACTTTGCGGATTGCAGCCCGGGTTTTCTTTCGAATTGGTATTGGGGAATCAGAATCTGAGGAGATCAAAGTTACCTCTGGCTCGGCGTGGTGACTAGCTTCAGCTTCCTCCTGAGATGAGTAGGCATCAGCAATCTGATTAAAAAGGCAGCCAAGAGAATCAAGTTCTACCTCATTGTCTTCTTCATTGTCCGACTCTTCTTCATCATCTTCTCGAAGAGCCGGGTCTTGAGCTTCAACCCGCCATCAATCGTCATTCTCCTGTGTCATGGCGGGTCAATTGAGCCGGGTTTTGAACTTCAACACAGTCAAAGCAGTAACAGAAATGGCTTACCTTAGGAGCCGGGTTGTTGGCACAGAAAGGGGCGAGCCCCACAATTTTGATGTCATCCTTGGTCTCACCAAGAAGCTTCTTGGCGGTTTTTAGGACTTCCTTCTCCTTAAGATTAACCTGGCTGAATCGGAGCGGGTCATCATGGTGGCCGGTGTAGGTGTGCATAAGCCGGGCTCTAGAGCTAAGCGGCTGGATTCGCCACTCGACCCAAGTCCGGGTCAGATCGGCGCCGGTAAGGCCATGCGCAATCAAGGCGCTCATCTTCGGGTAGAGAGGCTCGAAATTCTCTCTCTCCTCTTTGGAAGGAAGACCCGGGAAGGCTGCGGTGATGACAAGCCGGCCGGCCCGATAACCCGGCAATTTATTCTGGCCTTCGGGGGAAGTGTCTTTGCAATAAAACCACGTTCTATGCCAACCTTCGGGATGGCTGGTCGGCTTGGCATTAGGGAAGATAATATTCTTTCGGCGTTGGATAGAAATTCCGCCGAGTTCCATGCTTGGGCCATCCTTGTGCTCTGTTTGGCGATTCAAATAACAGAGCTCCCGGAATAAGCTAAGAGATGGCTCCAGCTGCAGATAAACTTCGCAAAAAACTTGGAATTGACATAGATTGAAGATGGAGTTGGGGGCCAAGTCTTAAGGCCTGATGTCGAACAGATGCAATACATCCCTAAAAAACTTTGAGCCGGGTGGACGAAACCCTCTTGAGACATGATCGGCGAATATGACAACTTCACTTTTGCCGGGTTGAGGGCGGATCTCTTCTTAAGGGGCTTGCCATGAGATTATCTCCTTGGCTGGCAGCAACCCGGAGTCTGTTAAGGCTTGCAGGCTCAGTTCGGACATACTGGACTTAGCCCAGTTGACAATCTTGGGCTTGGGAGGCATGGTTTCGGCTGCTCTGAAAAGGAAGAAGTGTCACAAGCCGGCAATATGAGTTGTTTGATAAAGTGCAAATGATATAAACAAGCTGGTGAGTAAGAAATTTTGGCCGGGTTAGAAAAAAGGATGCAAGTAGATTGCCGGGTCAAGATTATTAGCACAGATGAGTCAGAACTGCAGGTCATAAATGTTTACAAGTGTTGCGGCACAGTTTGGGCTACGAGTCCGTAAAACAGATTTATACAAAGTAAGAAGATTCTACGGATCTACAAAATGGATAAAAATGAATAAATAAAAGGTTAAACATGTTCTTCGTATTGAAAGAAGAACCGCAGTGGGCTTAGCCATGATAGCGCGATGGATCTACTAAATATGAAAAAGGCTGCGGGATGGCTGCGGAAACTGAAACCAAAAGGGACCAAAGGCATTTGAGATCTACTACGGCCGCAATGGAGAACGTGAAGAACAGTGAGGAGCCACGGCAATGGTGTGCGCGACTTACATATCTGGATTGGAAGAAAACCGCGGAGGATGAAGTGCGGCGGCGTGGCCGGCGACGGGGAAGGGCTCCGGCGACGACGAAGAGGCGCAACGAAGGGCTGGCTCCGGCAGCGACGGGCTCGAGCGGGCGCGTTGCAGAAGAGGATGGGACAAGAGGCAGTAAAAGAGAAAAAAGGAAGACGACGGTCTACTTATAGGCGCCACTGGACTCCCAAACGGCAAGCACGAAATCCAAGGCGACACAGTAAACAGTGGCGAAAGGAGCTCCTCGTTTTTCACGCCTGACATGACGATTCGAACCCACTCAAGGATATGGTGTGATGTCATCTCGGATTTTGCGGATGTGGATTGTGATGTCACAAGGGAAAGGAAGTGCAAAGTTCTAAGTCTAAAACTGAAAGAGTGACCCCACTATCCACTGGACCCGGAAAACTGAGCCAGCCAAAGACAGTGTCGAAAAAGACCGGCTTGGGAAGCATATGGAGAATGTTTTACTAATGTTTGTTTTCCAGGATGAAGTTTAACATGAATGAATTCAAGTCAAACTGAGGGCTAATGTTGGGGATATTTACCAGCATATAGACCCGGCAGGGTGCTAACCCGGCTATAGAGCAGGCTCAGCGGGTCAGCTCACCGCGGGGCTGAAGAACTCTTGATGGGCCGGCTTAATGAAGCCTGGCGAGGACAGGCCGGCTTAGGCAATGGGCCGGCTCACGGAGATGACGAGTGGCACTAAGGCCGTCTTGGAGAACAAGTAGGAAAGAGTAGGAGGCGGGTCACAGGACGACCCGGACTCATGTAATCTAGGATTCCACCTGTATATACAAAGGGGAGCACCTATACAAAAAAGACTAAGTTGCAACCTCCTCGAGAGCTAGGTTAGCGAATCCGCATCCTTGTAATCAAGATCTACAACAATATAATCAAGCAGGACGTAGGCTTTTACCTCCACCGTGAGGGGCCGAACCTGGGTAACCCGGCGTCTTCTCGTTCCCGATCAACCCCGTTAAGCTTCCACACTCGTGCGATGGCCTCATCTCTAAGTCCTTTCACAAGGGCATCTACCGTGTCAAAACCACGACAACGCCAGCGCGGCTTAAATGGCGAGGGCGAGCTCGAGCTCCAAGCGTTCATGGCGGCGACGACTGCTCTTGTCAAGAAGAGCACGGGAGAGAGGGATGGCGTGAGGGAGAGAAGAATGGGAGGAAGAAAGGAGAAAGGAGGAAGGGCCGGCAGGGGATCGCGGTCATGGTCGCCGGCGGGAGGCGGCGCTGCGGTGGCCTCGGGGACAAGCTCTCCCGATCCATATCGGGATCGAGCGAGGCTGGGAGGAGGAGCTCGGGCGTGGAGTTGGCGTACGGGCGGCGGCGGGATCCGGGCCCGGGCGGGCTCTAGATGGGCAGTGCGGGCCCGCGGTGGCTGGTAGGTGGGAGGAGTGCCAAGTGGCGGCGGTGGAGAGGGTGGCTGTGAAAAATGAGGAGGAGGCTAGGGTTTTTAGATTAGGAGGGCTTGGCCTTCCTTTTATAGGCAGGGACTGATTTGGGGGGCTATGGATGTCCATTTCGAGCCGTTTGATCGTGATCGGACGGCTCCGGTCGAAGGGGTGGTGTAGGTGGGCTAGGTTGGCTGTGTAGAGTGGTTGGGCTGAGATGAGAGGGAACTTGGGCGGCCCGGCAACAGGTTTTATTTATGAAAAACGTCCGACAATTGAACCGGCTATAGTACCGCTATAGTTTAACGTTGGGGCATCATACGACCTCCAAATGCGACGAAATTTGGCAGGCGGTCTACCTACAATATAATAAGACCGCCCGCCAACTTTCAACCCATTCCGAGAACGTTTTATTCCCACTTATAAAATAACTATTTAAAGATGCCGCGGGCGCGTGCAAGTGTGTGGTTGGTCTCAAAATGGTCAATGAAGGCAACGAGGAGAACCGGCAACTACGAACGGATGCAAGTTTTATGAAAACATGCGGATGCAATGCACATGATGCCATGATGAAATGCAACAAGCCAAATAATTAACGCGGGGATAACAAAATATAATGGGAGGCATCTAGAGCATCGGTCTCGGGCTGTCACATTGGGTTACACTAGTACATCAAGGAGAACATTAGAAGCGGAGTGCTAAATGTCTCTCGGTGGATCATCCAGATTTTGCTCCTTGGCATCGCTAAGGTGAAATCTGAGAAAGTGTTGTCTTCCTTTGCATCTGCACCCTCCATCACTATTCATCATGGTAGCATGAAGTATTGCCAGGATCTTGGCATAGCTGCTGGTAAAACCCTGATGAATGTGGAAATGCTCAAGTTCTTGAGAGCACGCTCAGGCACTAGATTTTATTGTCGGCATTAATTGGAATGTGCCCTCGGTTTTTTCGGTTATTCTATAGCCATCCAAACAGTGGAATCACTCTCTACTGTTGAGCCTTCTCCCCAGTTACTAGAATCATTCGTAGCATTTGCATTTTGTTCCCAGCTTGCATTCGCCATTTTACCATTTTCCCATTGGCTGCCCTTCTCGGTAATTGCTGTTCAGGATCATCTTCAAAAGTGGTCTTACCATGGGTCCCATCCATTTTCGATGATAAGCAAAAATCATCCATTCCGTTGTCTTTAACAAGGTAGTCCACATCATCCATTCTAGTCTGAGTGTGCCATTCTTTCGAACTCCTTCAAACGATCGTTGTAAATTGCCTTGGTCTGGTATAAAGAGTTTCAATGATCTAGGTATCAAAAGTAATTCTTTTTGCCACTTAAGGGAATAATTCTACAAGTCACCTTCCCTAAGGTGCCCCGTTATGGAATCATGGCAATTAACTCCTCGCTACTTTGAAACCCATGCACCATCTTACTTAAGCGTGGAATTGTTGCCTACCAATTTGAATCTTCGACATCTATTTTCCTTCCATCACCCCTGATGTGTGTTTTGCGTCTCAGCTCGAGAGATGCTACATGTCTCATTCCACGAGTTGATCCTGAGTTGCTCGATCTTCGAGGAGATCGACACTCATAGAGCTTCTTTCCTCGTCTTCGTGTTGGGTGAAGATCTCGAAAGCAAAGATGTGAAGATCAACGTGATGCAATGAATCAACATCTTTGAGAAGGACAGTTGGATCATGAAGACCGTGTCAGTTCCATGTCCCCTCTGTCTTCTTACCTCACGTCTTGAATCTCGGGACGAGATTCTTGTTTAGTGGGGGTGAGTTGTCACAGCCCTAGAATTTGTTTGTAAATAGTTGCATCAGCATCCATGCATCATGTTAAAATTTAATTGAATTTGAAATGGGGATGATCAAACCCTAGCACCAAAGTAATTCAAATAGGTTCAACTCAAAATATTTTCAATGAACCCAAAATGTTCATGATTCAAGGAAAAAGGTGAAAACCCTAACCATAAGTGGTGCACATTTTTCCAGGACACAAATGGGCTTTGAATTAACCCAATAAGTATTTGAATTGGAGCATTTAAATACTATATATTTTTTTTATTGCCCCAAAAATCCTGCAAGTATCTGAGGGCCTTTGGAATAATTCATTTAGTGCCCACAAATATTTTCAGGATTTATAAAATTGGTTTAGTATTTTTACTAAATCGGAACCAATTACAGAAATTAGAAAACAGAAAAGAAATAGGAAAGGAAACTTACCTAACCTCACCTGGCAGCCTACTTGAACCGGCCCAGCCCAGCCAACGCTGCGTGCTTCTTCAACCTTCTGCCAGAAGGAGAAGCGGGTGCGTGGCGAGTGCGCAGCCGAACGCGGACACCTCCTGCTCACCTCCCGTGCTCGCCCAGCTCACCTGGGAGACGCCCACGACCCCCTCGTCTACTCCTCTCTCTCTCTCTCTGGTCACCCTCTCCCTCCCCTCTAGTGCTCGTGGCCGCAGGCACCCGAGGGCGCCGACGAGCACCACCGCGGCCACCATCCACCCCTCGCCTCGCCGGTGTATCCCGAAGAACCGCCTAGCCTCCCTCATCGTCTTCGTCGAAGATCGAAAGCGCGGGCGCCCTGCTTCGTCGCCAGCATCGCCGTTTCCATGGCCGGCCACCGAAGCTCCTCGCCATCGATTCGCCCTCTCCGACGCGTCCCCGAGCCCTCTGAGCCGTGCCTCGACCTCGCCGTGAGCCACCGCCCCTCTTCCCTCTCTCTCCCGCGCGAACCTACCCCTCCAGCAAGGTTTCCCCACCATGGCCGAACTCAGGCCGCCGCCGCGAGCTTGTTTCCGGTGAGCTCCGGCCACCCCAGCTCCAGCCGCTGCAACCGTTGGATGCGCCACTCCGCCAGCTCCCCGTAGCACCCTTCCGCGGGCCAAATGGACGCCGGAGCAGCCATTCCGGCGTGCCTCCGCCGTCGGTTGAGGTCGCCGGCGATAAGCTCCAGTGGTGGTGTTAGGGCATTTCCCGCCTTAGGGTTTTGGTGATGATGACAATGCACCTTTGGACTAATCGTGCGCCCAAGTTTACTCAGGTACACCTTGTTTGGCGCAACACGGTTAGGCATTCCCTCAAGACGGAACAGATCGAAGACGGAGTTTCCGACGCGTTTATTTCTTTGGTCGTAGGAAATCCGTACTATTAAGAGGGAATCCGCATCGGAAGGTACTGGGTGAATCAATGCACGTACACAATCTATTGCACCCACTATACATCCTTCCATTCGAGGAGAGAGGTCCTCAAAGTCTTTCTGTGGCAGTGTTTTTAGTGCCAGGCGGTTGTACCGCTTGAAGAAGCGGTTATACCACTTGACCGGTTGTTCCGGCCCTGCACCGCTCCACTACCGGAATCCTTCTGTAGTGGAGCTGTGGCTGGGCGGTGGTGGCCCGGTAGTTCCCGGACGGCTTCGGCGAACCGATACTACCGGTGTCTGGAGCTGTTGTACCGCTCCGGACTTAGCCACCACATGAATGCTGATCTAGCGGTTGTACCGGCACAACCACTGCCCCAACCACCGCTATGGGGTGAACCCCTTCTGTATGAGAGGCGGTTGTTGGGCGGTGGTGGAGCGGTAGTTCCTGGTTGGCTCCGGCCGACCGGTACTACCGGCGGCTCCACCGGTTGTACTGCTGGGGCATTTCTGCAGTGTGAACCCGTGAATACCGGTTGTACCAGTGGTTCAAGCGGTTGTACCGCTGCAGTGTAAAAACTGCTGTAACGGTTGGATTTGGGGGACACTATATAAGTAGGTGGGTCTTCCACCTACCTTTTTACCTCTTGCCTCTCTCTCTCCTCCATTCATGCCCTTCAAGCTTTCTTGCTCGATCTCTCTCTCTAACCACTCAAACTTGTTGATTTGCTAGGGGTTGAAGGAGGAGACCTAGATCTACACTTCCACCAAAGGAAACTTGATTCCCCCATACTTTCTTGTGTGGATTTTGTTACTCTTGGGTGTTTGGCACCCTAGACAGAAGAGGTCACCTCGGAGCCACATTCCATTGTGGTGAAGCTCCGTGGTGGTGTTGGGAGCCTCCAATTCAGTTGTGGAGAGAGCCTCAACCTTGTTTGTAAAGGTTCGGTTGCCGCCTTCAAGGGCACCACTAGTGGAATCACGGCATCTTGCATTGTGCGAGGGCGTGAGGAGAATACGGTGGCCCTAGTGGCTTCTTGGGGAGCAATGTGCCTCCACACCGCTCCAACGGAGACATACTTCCCCCTAAAGGGAAGGAACTTCGGTAACACATCCTCGTCTTCACCGGCTCCACTTGTGGTTACTTCTTACCTTTACTTTGGGCAAGCTATTGTTGTGTTGTCTCCTTTGCTTGCTTGTGTTGTCGTTGTTGTTAGCATCATATAGGTTGCTCACCTAGTTGCACATCTAGACAACCTATTTTGTTGCTAACCCTAATTTGTTAAGAAAAGCTAAAATTTGGTAGTTGCCTATTCACCCCCCCCCCCCTCTAGTCAACCATATCGATCCTTTCAGGTGGTGACGTGGCCGTCATTAGATTAGGTTAATCACGTGGTTAGTTGACACCTGTGCCACTAACAGACCAGTCCCACCCCCCTAATTAAACCCTGTTAATATCTGCTTAGTTTAACACTAAACACAGTGGACCCACACGTCAGGATTGACTATGCTGACGTGGCCGTTGACCGGACCCACCTGTCTGTGACACTAAATGACACTGGGTCATTGACCAGTGGGCCCCACTGGTCAGGTTTGACCGGGGTCAGAACAGTTGACCTGCTGATGTCATGTTTACACAATGCTGACGCAGTTAACAATTTCTGGATTAAAAATAATCCAGGAAATTCCAGAAAACTGTTAAAACTTCAAAAATTCATAGTAATTCAACCGTAACTCCAAATGAAATAATTTATATATGAAAAATTATCAGAAAAATATGAAGAATCTGTTTATGGAATTTCCATGCATGTTTGAACAAGTTAAAGCTACTGTATATGACAATTTGAATAAATGGCATCTGAAATGCCTTATATGGAGTTTGAATTTGAATCTTGAGTTCAAACCAACCCCATTTAAATCATTGCTAGTTGCATTAGCCCAAATCACAGCATGTTGCCATGTCATGATCATGCATCATATTGTTGCATTGCATTGATTGTGTTCATTCTCTGTTTGCCGGTGTTTGTCCCCTCTCGGTAGCAGACGATTCTGACGTTGTGATCGTTGACACCGATGAAGAGCTTTACTATCTTTAGAAGTGCCAGGCAAGCAAACCCCCATTGAGCATTCCGATACAATCCCACTCTCTCACTCTTGCTCTCTTTTACTGCATTAGGACAACAACGATTCAACTGTTACCTGTTGCGGTAGTTGAACCCATTCCTTTGCATGACCTGTCTTTGCCACAGTAAATAGTTGAAACCCACTAGCATGAGTAGGAGTTGTTTGAGCCATGATGTGCCTACTCATTCATGCTTGCTTGTTATGCCTGCTATGCTTAGAGTTGTGTCAGGTCTGATTCATCTGGGATGGATTGGAATGGTGGTGAACATGTCCTACTGTGTGAGAGCTAAGTGTGTGAACACGATTTGGTAAAGGTAGCAATGAGAGGCCATGTAGGAGTACATGGTGGGTTGTCTCATTGGGACCGTCCTCAGGAACTGAGTTCCATGTTTGTGACCCAAGACAGTTACTACCACACATTGGGTTCCGGTAACTCGACCCCTCTCGGCTTATTAATCGCCTCGTACTCTGTCCAGGAGTTGCAACTAGTTTTTGGTGTTTGTAGGATATGTGTTGGGGGCCGTGCGTAGCGCTGACCCTAGGGGTGGGCTATGATGCGGTAGAGACACGAGGCACGGTGTACCAAGTGACACCCGAATGGTGCTCTTGGGAACCCTGCTCTCATCGTTTGGGGCCGTACTGGAAACTTCGGCCGGACTTCCTTGCGGAGTGGACTCAAATAGGCGATAAACCTGGACTAGAGACTTGTGTGGTTAGTCAGGTCGTGGCCGACACCCTTGCCAGGCTTTCGCTTGAAGGTTGCCGAGATACATGACGTGTACATGGAGGTAAGTGGGGAAAGCGTGTGTGAAGAAGTACACCCCTGCAGGGTAATATGATCTATTCGAATAGCCGCGTCCGCGGATATAGACTACTTGGAAAGCATACATTGTTCATAGACAAGTTGAAATGTATACTCTAAAATGCGCAAGATAAGCGTGAGTGCTATGGATGGCCTTCTCGTAGGGAGACGGGAGTAGATCCATAGTGGTGTATTGTTATGGTGAATATGTGGACTCGTGTGCGCTTTCTCACCTCAAAGAAAGTACTGGTAGGCGTAGTACAGGATAGACACTGAGTCAAAGCTGGCTATCTGTAGTTAAACCCCACAACCCCCCTTGTTGATACTGATGCATATGTAGCTAGTTCTGATGTAAGTCTTGTTGAGTACATTTGTACTCACGTTTGCTTAATTTATGTTTTGCAGAGAAGACTTCAGTCTCACCTTAGATTCCTGCGATGAGTTCGACATTGACCGATTAGCTTGGGAATCCCAGACAGAGGTCTGGTTCCTATGGAGGGTCTTGTAGATAGACAGGCTTGCTAGCCTTCTTTCTTTTCAGCTGTCTGTACTCAGACAGGTTTATACTTCCGTTGCTTGTATGACTTTGTATGTCGGGTCATGAGACCCATGGTTGTAATATCATGCTATGTATGGCTCCTCGGAGCCTCTTAAAGGAATACTTTGAGCCGTAGAGTTATGTTGTGATGCCATGTTGTATCTACACATATCGAGCATATTATGTGTATGTTATTGAAATGCTTTGGTATGTGTGGGATTCGACACCTAGTTATTTATTCTTGGTAGCCTTCCTTATGGGGAAATGCCTCCTAGCGCTTCCATCCGGAACACATGGATTGACCGGCATGTGTCCTTCTTTGCTCCTGTGTCTGTCCCTATGGGGAAATGTCACGCGGTGTTTACCGGAGTCCTGATAGCTTGCTACAGCCCGGTTACACTCCTGCTGGCCGACACGTGCATTGCTGCGTCATGTATGCCTGTCCCTGTAAGTTTGTGCCACCTTGGTTTATGACTAGTCAAGTCAGCTCGGGTTCTCTGTCACATGGATGCTAGCGACACAATCATATACGTGAGCCAAAAGGCGCAAACGGTCCTAGTCCAGGTAAAGGCGGCAGCCGTGGGTTACCGTGCATGAGGCCGCAAAGTGATATGATGTGTTACATGATAGACCGGTGTGACTTAGGATCGGGGTCTTGACAAGTTGTCTGAACGTTAAATCCTCTAGCTCTAGGCGCGTAGCTATAAAGCACGCACGGGTGTCCTCTGTGATCTTCATTAGAGATTGTACTTCAAGTCGGACCTGAGCTGCACCAAGTCTTTCAGCTTGAAGTTGAGACTGAAGAAGTCGAACTGATTCAGGCAGCAACTTAACCAAGGTTGTGTCACAGCTGCTGGTGAGTAGCTTGAACTCACTGTCTTCATCAAGACATGACCTTGGGATCATCTCGCTCTCTTCAAGATGGTTTACCTTCTTTGCTGCAATATAAGTGATAGGTACCAACAATGGGTTTGGCTCACTGTCTTCCCTAAAGTTCTGCCTGGCGTCAGAGATATTAATCTGAAAGAGAAAGAAGGAGACAGAGAACAGGTTTCACAAATATATAAGCAACGATGGTCAGTGTGTGACAATTCCATCCCATTTTATATTGGCAAATTCAGAGATACAATTTAAAATAGCATTAACATAATACGGCATTGTCCGTATCATCGGCAAAATCAGTTAAGACAAACCAGCAAATGAGATGATGCAGGCATGGGCAGCTTCACCACACCACCGGATTAGAGATCTAGAACACAGGCATACATGTAGGGCTAAAGAAAATCAATGGATCTGTTCTGATTAATGTGGATGGTATGAATAAGGAACATGTTTTTACAACTACAATTTGAAACTGGCAGTTCTTGCAAACATGCAATCTGATGCAAACACGAAAGTAAAAAAGCGGTGGAGGAAATGATGCCTATCCAAATCTATACTAGAACAAAGTTTGAAGGCTTGAGAAGGATGGACTTACATTACATGCTAACATGGGCTCGACAAAGCCCTTCTCCATGTCAATGGAATGATAATTCAAGATATTCCCCAAAGAAACTTCTTCATAAGCGTTGCATTTATTCTACATTTTGTAAAGAGTAAATATAGATCTAATAATATTGGAAGAAATAGAGGATAATGAAGCTCAGATGCAGAGTGATGATACATAATCAAATAGCTATCAATTAAGTACAGCGTTACAAGGCAAAAGGTATTGACAAGAGGAATGCAGACCTCAACTTGTGCAGTGGCATTGGCTTTATTCAACATTTTGGTAAGAGTAAATGTAGATCTGATAATTTGGAGAAAATGGAGGGCAGGGCAGATAAGATGTAGAGTAATGCCAAACAATCAACTATCTCTCAATGTAAGTACAGTAATACTACCTCCGTCCGGAATTACTTGTCGATGAAATGGATGTATCTAGCACTATTTTAGTTCTAAATACATCCAATTGATTAACAAGTAATTCGATACGGAGGGAGTACATGACAATAGGTAATTACAAGAGCAATCCAGAACTTCATAAACATTGGGTTTATTCTACATTTATGTAAGAGTAAATATAGATCTTATAATTTCGAGCAAACGGTGGATAAGGAAGCTAACATGCACAATGATGCTACATAATCAAACAGCAATGAGTGTAAGTATGGTGATAAAGGGCAAGAGGTACTGACAAGAGCAATGCAGTGCACAGTATTTCTGTGAGATCCTATGATCCCTTGAGAATGGATCACTGCCTTTTGTAAATACTTTGTTTGTACTCCTTCAGGATCTGCAATCACCCTCTTCCTTTTGGACATCTATTACGAAAGAACAACATTTGAGTGGAAAAACCTGGTATGATGACACATGGAATAGGTACAGACAATGGATAGGCATGGCATATTCTCATATATGATGTGTAAACTAAGCAGATGGTGGTGTAACAAAGTAGAAGTAATGCAAGATACGTGCGACCAATACAACCTTGCCAAGTTAGAGCAAGCACCTTGATGGGTGAATAAGATAGGCCATCTGACTCTGACTCATCTGGAGAGCTAAATAGACTTGGGTCTCTATCTAGGTCAGAATCGTCTTTAGGATCATATTCTGCAATGGAATCTGTAGGTGGGGAGCGTGTGTGTTCCATTGCATCCAGACAGGATCTCAATCCCTTGATGCCAAGTTTGTTAGCCAATGGATTGTTCCGCAATATTCCTCTCGTGCGCCCATTCTCATATTCATTATGATCATGTTCAATACCTAAAATGCATGAAAACATAAAAATAAGTGAGATTATCTTTGTAATGCATAGGGGATTCTAATCCAATAGTGCCTCCCTGTAAACCCCTATGTGCTATCTCTGTGCAATTCTTCTGAGAGATGCCATGTGTGCTGTAATTTGGTGTGCATTAATATAATGTGGCCTGCTACTCAAAATATAGGCTCCCTGTTGTGAGCTCCAGAAGTAATGATACTTCATAGATGACAGCTTCAAAATATACTAAGGAAGAACAACTCGACCTGACCAGTCGACCGCAAATGTCTCTGCTCCTCTTCCCAAAGAAGGAGCATAATGTACTTATTAAAGAAGAAGAGAAGAGGACCATGTTAAAGAAGAGCAGAAGAGCAAGTAGATTGTAGATATTACAAGTCTTTCTATATAATGTCTGTTGCCCACCCATGATGAACCAGAGCGCACAGAGAAATACTATTCCTTCCTGTCTCTCTATATGTGGCTCACATGCATTTCGAAACTAAACTAGGAACATTTAGCTGACCAATTAAGCGTGTCTCTGTCTTACTAATATCACAATCATATCAGATTCGAATTTGTATAACTAAGCTTGTTTAGCTTGATGGGTGGATGTGACACCCCGAGACCGATGCTCCAGTTGCCTTCCATGTTTTTCGTTATCGCCACGTTAATTATTTGGCTTGTTGCATTTCATCATGGCATCATGCGCATTGCATCCGCATGTTTTCATAAAACTTGCATCCGCTCGTTGATTGCCGGTTCTTCCCGTTGTCGTCGTTTACCGTCCGAAGCCTCCATTAGTTGTGTTATGTTCTTGCTGGCGTGCTTTTGATGTGTGTTTTATTTTGTTTTGCATCATGCATCATAATCATCATTGCTTTGTTGGTGGCATATTTAATTTTGTGTGATCTTGTGTGAACTTCCTCTCCTTCTCTCCATCTAGCACTATTGCATTTTGATCATTCCAACCAAAACCGTCATCAAGTTCAAAACCCCATCCTAGCTTCTTTCTTCCATCTTCACCCCATTTAATCCAAGTGACATTTGTCCTACCTCATAAAAATGTTCACTTATTTTATATGAATCCTAGATCATGCCAAGACCACCTCCTCCAAATTTCAGCTCCTGTGGAAATGTTTTGGTTAGATTCAAAAAATTATTCAAGTTTGAACTAAATTCAAACTTGGTTACATTTTCAGTCTCTAAGAATTGCCAAAGCATTTTATTCTAATATTGCGAAATCACAGGAGTCCATGGATATAGTTATATCTCAGTGATTCGTTCCCTAAGCCCCGGTTCTTTTTCTCCAAACCTGTTTATTTTTGCAAACAGGAGAATAAAGGAAAACATTCCTTTTTCTTTTCTTTTAATCCAACCAGCAGCAGTAACTGGGCCGGCCTCTTAGGCCCAGCACCCAAATCCTATAACCCTAGCCAGCTTCCCCGATCCCACTTCTCTCCTCGATCCCCATCTCCCCCCTCGAGCGCCGCCAGGGGAGAGCCTGGGATCGATCCCCATCCCTCTCCTCTCGACCCCCTCCTCTCCCTGCGCCTCGGCCGGCCTCCTTGCCCACGCGCCTGGCCGCACCGGAGCCCAGGGTCGCAGCCATGGCGCTCGTCGGCCATCGCCCATCCTGGCCACCTCACCACCGCCGGACCTCGTGGAGTCTCCGCCGAGCCACGCCGTCCTCCACCTCAGCTCCCTCTCCCGCGTCTCTTCCCCTGCCCTCGCAAGAGCTCGCCCGAGCTGTCCGTCCAGGGCGCCGCCGCCTGAACTGCTCCGCCGCCCACCTTCATTCGTCAGGGCCCCAGGCACCCGCGGCGCGGGACCTCCTGTCGCGCTGCCCCAGCTGTCCCGGCCTCCTTCCTCTCCTCTGGGCGCGCCCCTGCCTCCTCCTCCCGCGAGCGCCCGCGTCCGAGCCGCTCCCTCCTGCACGCCATGAACAGAGGCATGGGTGCCTCACCCCTCGCCGTCCTCCTTCCCCGCTATTAAAATGCTCGTCGCCGTCGTTTCCGGTCGCAGTGCCATGCCGTGCCGCCGTTCGGGCCAACTGCCGGTGAGCCCGTACCATGCTGTTGACCTCATCTAGGGCCACGACGCCTCCTCTCCTGCTTGTTGCTACCGGTACAGCAACCTCCTCGTTGCTTGCTGTTTTGCTCTGCCCAGTCATCACCACCGCAAGCCCTCGGACGACCAATTTTGCCTACACCGTCACCCGACTACCACCGACGTGTATGACTACACGAAACCTCCGAACGACTACATTGTGTCGAACACGAGTACTACTACCCCGCCGTGCATCTTACCAAGTTCCACGACTACACCGCAAGCGCCAAGTACAATGACGACCTTCGAAGAGCTCGGATTCGTCAAGTTCCTCTCTGAACATGTACGACTACCGTCGCCGAAGAACCGTGTACCACTACCGTCGCGAGAACCCCTACTTCCCACTACCATCGTGCCGTGTACCACTACTTTCCTTGACGAACTCAAACCGCCCCGAATGCACGCTTCGAAGGTATAACGCCGAGACGACCGCCCGTGGACGAATGCATATTTTGCATGAGATGCTCTTGTTTGCACCATGTCCAAATTGTTGCTTGCACATTTGTCAAGGACACGTGGGACACCCGGTATCCGGGATCACTCCCCGTTGCTCTTGCATGTTTCCATCACCCACACTTGTTCCTTCACCTGTAGCTCAATCGGGTTGCCAGGTCATCGGAACGTTGCCGTGGCACCGTTTCCGTTTTCGCCGCCGTGGCACCCAATTCTTTCCGCAACGGTGACAAATGTTACATATTGATGCCAACATTTTCATAAATTGCATAAAACTTGAATGTCATCCTCATGCATATAATAACTCATAACCGTGCATCGGATTAAAATGATTTATATATGTAAAATGCTTAGAATTTCATGTAGATTAATAATATGCAACTTTCATCCATGTTAAAAATGTTTAAAATTGTTGTTTGCATTAATTTGCATCAATGCATGCTAAAATGATTTATTTCATAACTAATTAACCGTAGCTCCGAATTAAATTAACTTTATATGTAACTGGGGTAGAAAATGTGTAGATTAACATGGTGCACTTTCTTTTGCTGTTTAACAACATTAAAATTGTGTTTTAGGCAGAACAGTACCAAATTCGAAAATTACATGTGAGGATTTTCCGGAATTGTTATTTGTTGTTTCCGGCCTCATTTAAATTGCCTAGATAGGTAGTTTAATTATGCTTCACCTCTTGCCATGTTTAACAACATTTAATATTGATGAGTAGCATAAACGGGATTGAACTAAATAATTGTTGTGGAGTTTCGTCAATATGCAACTCGTTGCATATTGAGCTTCACTTAATGTGTAGTATTTGATTGTTGCATCTTGCCATGCCATGCCTCATTAAACCGGACATGCATCATACTTGATTGTGCATTATGCCATGATTATGTTTGTGTGTTTACCATATTGTCTGCTTCTTTCCGGTTGTGATTCTTCTCGATAGTCCGGATACGTTGCGAAGTGTGACGATTCATTCGACTACGTTCCGTTCGACTACTTCATGGATTCGATCTTCTTCCGAGCGGGATTTCAGGCAAGACGATCATGACCTTGGAAATCTCTACTATCTTTGCTTGCTATTGTCTCGTTCCTATCGCTATGTCACGCTTCCTACCACATATATTTCAGCCTCTCATATGCCATGATATAGCCTCTAACCACCCTTACCCAGCATACCGTTGTTTGGCTATGTTACCGCTTTGCTTAGCCCCTCTTATAGCGTTGCTAGTTGCAGGTGCAGTTGCAGGTTGTTCCATGTTGGGACATGGATATCATGGGATATCACAATATCTCTTACTTAATTAATGCATCTATATACTTGGTTGTGTGTGGAAGGCTCGGCCTTTTGCCTGGTGTTTTGTTCCACTCATGCCGCCCTAGTTTCCGTAATACCGGTGTTATGTTCCTTGATGAGCGCTTCTAACACATGTGGGGCATATGGGAACCCCCTGTTCATTCGTTTTAGGATAAACTTCTCCAGCAAGGCCCAACTTTGGTTTTAACATTTGCCAACATAATAATATTGAATTAAATAATTAATTTTGCATAGGGCGTCATGAACCTGAGGAATCTTAATTCAACATAATACAGGTGGGCCAGTGCTGATGGTGCTGGTCTGAATTTGTCAACCGCCGGTGGCCGCCAGGGGCAACTCTGGAATTGGCCTACCGGAAGTTGGACGATCCGGTCGTGTCCTGAGAACGAGATACGCGGCTCCTATCGGGATCGTCGACACGCCGGGAGGTCTTGCTAGTTTAGTTTTACCTTTTACGAGTGACTTGTCCACCGGGATTCCTTATCATAAGCATCGTGTTATCATGATGTGAGGATGTTCCATCGGATGCGTGTGGTAATTTATAATGGACTACTTGGAGCACCCCTGCAGGGTTAAATCTTACGCGAAGCCGTGCCCGCGGTTATGTGGCGACTTGGAAATTTATAACCTCCGGTTGTAGAGAACTTGACACTAAATCTAATTAAAATACACCAACCGCGTGCATAACCGTGATCGTCTCTTCTTGTGAGGTTTTAACCAAGAAGTGAACACGGTGGGGTTATGTTTGACTCGTAAGTAGGTGTTCAGGATCACTTCTTGATCATTATTAGTTTGCGACCGTTATGCGTAGTTTACTCTTTTTATTCTTGTACTCGTAAGCTAGCCACCATATAATGCTTAGTGCTTGCTGCAACCTCACCACCCTACCCTTTCATACCCATTTAAGCTTTGATAGTCTTGCTACCCATGGTTATGGGATTGCTGAGTCCTCGTGGCTCGCAGTTTACTACAACAACAGGTGCAGGTACAGGTAAAACGATGCTTTGACGTGAGAGCGATGCATGTTTGCTTTTGGAGTTCTTCTTCTGCTTCTTCTTCTTCGTCGATCATAGGATGGGTTCCCGGTTGGTAGCCTGGGATTAGCAGGGTGGATGTCGTTCTTCTTTTTCGTTTGATTTCATCCGTAGTTGGATCCTGCTCTTCTGTATGATGATTGCTATGTATTGATGTATTAATGTATTCTTGATGTAGCTTGTGGCGAGTGTAAGCCTTTATCTGGTATTCTCATCTGTTCAGTACATGGTATGTTGTAATGATATCCACCTTGCGAAGCGTCTTCGATATGCGCTTCTATCCTTGGTGAAACATTCGAGTTCCTTGAGGATAAACCCGCATATTGGGCGTGACAAGTTGGTATCAGAGCCTCTACCGACCGCAGGAGCCCCCTTGATTGATCGAACTGTTGGCGAGTATAGAAGAAAAACTATTTTGAGTCTAGCTATATATCGGAGAGTAGGAATTCTTTTTACTCCTTATCCCCTTCGTCGTTCTGGTGAGGAGTTGTGATGTAGGTGTTTTGATTCTACTACTTTTCTCGCTCAAAAAAAATTTAGGATCACGCGGGTATTTTTAGAATCGTTGCGATATCGGTGTGACAGAATTCTGTTCTTGGTGCCTCCTGACCATATGGATTGGACCCGAGGAGTTGAGCTCCAAGGGGTTCTTGTCACATTCGCTATCGTTTCAGTTCCTGAATACCAGAGGACGCCGACATCGAAACGCTTCTATACTTTTTGTGGTGGCAAATAGCGTCGTGACTTTTCCCCAGTACTGGAGGAGATAGCTCGAATGATCCACCGTGACTAGTATCGCTGTGTTTTCGAAGGTCTGAGGTAGACGAATTTGCGAAGTTTCTCGGTTGTGTGTTAAGGGTTGCGGATGCAGTTGCAACTGATTAGGTTGTTGTTTGCTATGAGTAGGTTCCTGGACCCGCAACCTGATGGCATAACCAAGAAGTTTCGGGAGTTCTTAGGATCGCATAACCAAGAAGTTTTGGGAGTTCTTAGGTGGGAATTCAAGTAGTTGCCTAGGATATCTTTCCGACAGATGCATGATATTAGATTGGGGTTCGACATCTAGTGGTCCGCCTGCTCACGGTCGTTTTTACAGTGGTCTTGTGGTGTCATAAAGAGCCCTTGTAGCTTTGCTACGGCTCGGGGATGCTTCGTATGTCAAGGGCAGGAATGTACTTGATGGTCACTGTAAGATCGAGCCCGTGTGGGCCCCACCACGAAAATTTCGGACGAAATCTCTATCATATGTTTGTTCCGGCTTATTCTGCAAGCCAAATCCTTTGTTTTGTTGGAGTTTGGTATTTGAGTTGCTTCGAAGTCAAGTGTTGATTCCATACCTTTCCTAAGCGGTGTTCTCATATTTCTATGGCAGTGCTAATCCTTCTTGATCATCGAGATTGTCATGTAAATTCTTTTTCAACCGACGTGCTTCTCTTCAAGTTATTCCATACGAGCGCCGTTGAGAAACCTGAGGATTTGTTCGTTTCACCCATCCCAAGTTGTCTTTATTTTCCCCACCCTCCCACCCTTTTTCTTCGCGGAGTCAAAAATTCTCAAATCAAGTGTCCATTTTATTCATGTGAAGTCTCTTCATTCTTTTTTCTGCAATATTCTTAGCCGGTGATTCCTCGTGAAGATGCTCAGGAGCTACAAGTTAATCATTCTTCGTTCTCGTTTTCCTTCTCCGGTGGTCTAAATTCATGCTTTCGGTGTTGATCATACTCCTTTCGTTTATTCAAATATTTTCCCATGTCAGAAGTTCTTATCCAAGAATCTCATGGATATTCACCTCTCTATTTCCTCTCCGGAGTGCCAAAATTATCTCAGAATATTCGTGTTTCCATTCAAGATCCGTTCGAGCTATTTCGTGGTTGTCATTTCATTCAAGCCATTCAAATCTAACCGGTGCAATCTCTCTTTCAAGCAATCATTTCCAACGGTGTTTCTTTTGAGTGGGCCCCTAACCCATAGGTCTTTTCCCAGGATCTTACCTAACTCTTCTAATTTTTTTTCGGAGTTATTCTCAAATTATTTCAAAGTTTGACGTAAGAATGGATTCCATTAGTCATATGCCTCTCCAAGATCGCTTTCAAATTCTTTTCATCTATGGCTCAACCTTTGTATTCTATCTCACAAAATCTTCATGGTGGTTCTCGTTGTCATTCTCAGCTTTGAAGACCGAAGGGGAGTTCTCTTGAATCCTTTTCCGTTCTCTTCAAGATTCGTAGTTCAAGCTTGATGCTATCCTCTCAAATTGTTCCGATCGTGAGAAATTCTTTTCATACCCATCCGTAGTATTTCAGGAGTTGTTTTCGTTTTGGTTCTCCGAAGGCCATCATTTCAGAAGATTTATTCGTTCTCAGTTTTCAGCTTTCGTTCTCCAATTATTCCAAAAATTGATGTCTCTTCGTTCGTCTCCTAATTCTTCCGGTGCATCGTTCAAGTATTCTCTAATAAGCTCGTGATCTCTTCGTTCTCTTGTATTTAATTTCCTCAAGTATCTTCATGCATTTTCTAATTCTTCATGGTGACTCCTTTTCTTTTCTTCGTTCGTTTTCAATTCTTACGGTGGTTCGTTCAAGATTCCTCTTCAGTTGTCATTGTATCAATTCATTCATTCTTTCAAAATCCTACCGGTGGTTCGTTGAAGACATTCCCAAGTTTGCGCTATATCTCTCATCAACCCTTTTTCAAGAAGAATAAGTGGCACGCCAATCCGTTGTTTGTCATCAATTTAATTTGATGAGGATAAGCATGACATAATTCTTATTCTTATTTCATCGAGGTGATTTAATTCCATCTTCCGAGGTTTGTTCATGATGAAGAAATTCTTGGTTCAAAGTTGTTCATCTTTTCTTCCGGAGTCCCAAGTTCTATCATTAATCTCGTCAAGAAGCTTCATCTCTATTCCTATCGAGGATGGAAGGAAATCATTGCAAGGCTTCAATCTTAATCCTTTCAACCTTCACTTCTTTTCTAGCATCCTTTTATTTTTGGAGTTCTTCCAAGAGGTTCTTCATGGTGGTTCGTCAAGGATTTAATTCATCCTCGAAGTGTCCTTCAAGATTCTTGTTGGAGGGCTCAAGTATTCTTCGTCTTGCATTTCAAAGTGCAAATCCTTTCTACCTTGTCTTTTGAGGTGGTGTTATGTCATTCTTGACAATTTCCATTCGTGTTTCATGATTCACAATTTGTCAGGAATGAGATAATTAAACCCATCATTTTCTCTTCGTTCAGGAGATCTTTTCAACCGATCAATTTCTTGTTAAGTTATCTTGGGTTATATTTCACCTAAAGCCTGTCCTAAGGATTGTTGCTATTGTGGTGCTTATCAATGATCCAAGTTCTCCTTCTCTTCTCGGTGAAAGAGGTTTTCATCTCTTCGAGATCTCAAGCAAGCAAATTCTTTCCGTTAGTGGCAGGTTTTCACCTCAAAATGTTCAGATGCTTTCCATAAGCCCACAACAAGCTTATTCTTTTCGTTGTTGATTTTCCAACAACTTCGTTCATTCTTTCGTTATAAGGATGCTTTTCAAATTCAATTGTGGGAGAAGTTGTCATTTTCTTCTCCGTTCTTTTCTTTCCAACAATCTAGCTTCTATTCTTTCGTTTTGGAGGCTTTGCGATGTTTCTCTCTTCGAACCATTATCTTGTTTCGTCAAGATCATGTTCTTTCCTTGCTTATCCATTTTACCAAAGTGGTGTGCCCTCTTTTCATGTCCTTTTCTTCTTATCAAGCTTTGCTTCTCTTTTCTACCGGCGTGCTGCCCAAATTCTTTTTTGTTCTCATTCCTTATCTATCTCGTTCCAACCAGAGTGGTTTCGAATTCTTGCTTGTTCCTCAAGCCATTCTTCAACTCTTTGCAACCTTCGAGGTTTGTTGGTTTCACTCGTTTGTCCAAGAAGCAACTTTGTTTTACCTCTTCCTTTTTCCTCTAACTCTTCTCATGCTTAGATCTCGAGGTGAGCTTTCCTGTTAGTGGGGGAGAGTTGTGACACCCCGAGACCGATGCTCCAGCTGCCTTCCATGTTTTTCGTTATCGCCGCGTTAATTATTTGGCATGTTGCATTTCATCGTGGCATCATGCGCATTGCATCCGCATGTTTTCATAAAACTTGCATCTGTTCGTAGATTGCCGGTTCTTCCCGTTGTCGTCGTTTACCGTTCGAAGCCTCCATTAGTTGTGTTATGTTCTTGCTGGCGTGCTTTTGATGTGTGTTTTATTTTGTTTTGCATCATGCATCATAATCATCATTGCTTTGTTTGTGGCATATTTAATTTTGTGTGATCTTGTGTGAACTTCCACTCCTTCTCTCCATCTAGCACTATTGCATTTTGATCATTCCAACCAAAACCGTCATCAAGTTCAAAACCCCATCCTAGCTTCTTTCTTCCATCTTCACCCCATTTAATCCAAGTGACATTTGTCCTACCTCATAAAAATGTTCACTTATTTTCTATGAATCCTAGATCATGCCAAGACCACCTCCTCCAAATTTCAGCTCCTGTGGAAATGTTTTGGTTAGATTCAAAAATTTATTCAAGTTTGAACTAAATTCAAACTTGGCTACATTTTCAGTCTCTAAGAATTGCCAAAGCATTTTATTCTAATATTGAGAAATCACAGGAGTCCATGGATATAGTTATATCTCAGTGATTCCTTCCCTAAGCCCCTGTTCTTTTTCTCCAAACCTGTTTATTTTTGCAAACAGGAGAATAAAGGAAAACATTCATTTTTCTTTTCTTTTAATCCAACCAGCAGCAGTAACTGGGCCGGCCTCTTAGGCCCAGCATCCAAATCCTATAACCCTAGCCAGCCTCCCCGATCCCACTTCTCTCCTCGATCCCCATCTCTCCCCTCGAGCGCCGCCAGGGGAGAGCCTGGCCTCGATCCCCATCCCTCTCCTCTCGACCCCCTCCTCTCCCTGCGCCTCGGCCGGCCTCCTTGCCCACGCGCCTGGCCGCACCGGAGCCCAGGGTCGCAGCCATGGCGCTCGTCGGCCGTCGCCCATCCTGGCCACCTCACCACCGCCAGACCTCGTGGAGTCTCCGCCGAGCCACGCCGTCCTCCACCTCAGCTCCCTCTCCCGCGTCTCTTCCCCTGCCCTCCCAAGAGCTCGCCCGAGCTGTCCGTCCAGGGCGCCGCCGCCTGAACTGCTCCGCCGCCCACCTTCGTTCGTCAGGGCCCCAGGCACCCGCGGCGCGGGACCTCCTGTCGCGCTGCCCCAGCTGTCCCGGCCTCCTTCCTCTCCTCTGGGCGCGCCCCTGCCTCCTCCTCCCGCGAGCGCCCGTGTCCGAGCCGCTCCCTCCTGCACGCCATGAACAGAGGCATGGGTGCCTCACCCCTCGCCGTCCTCCTTCCCCACGACTGAGATGCTCGTCGCCGTCGTTTCCGGCCGCAGTGTCGTGTCGTGCCGCCGTTTGGGCCAACTGCCGGTGAGCCCATACCATGCCGTTGCCTCCTGTTGACCTCCTCTAGGGCCACGACGCCTCCGCTCCTGCTTGTTGCTACCGCTGCAGCAACCTCCTCGTTGCTTGCTGTTTTGCTCTGCCCAGTCATCACCACCGCAAGCCCTCGGACGACCAATTTTGCCTACACCGTCACGAGACCACAATGGTGCCAAGTACCTAGACGAACGTGAATGACTACCACCGATGTGTACGACTACATGAAACCTCCGAACGACTACATTGTGTCGAACACTGAGTACTACTACCCCGGCGTGCATCTTACCAAGTTCCACGACTACACCGCAAGCGCCAAGTACAATGACGACCTTCGAAGAGCTCGGATTCGTCAAGTTCCTCTCCGAACATGTACGACTACTGTCGCCGAAGACCCGTGTACCACTACCGTCGCGAGAACCCCTACTTCCCACTACCACCGTGCCGTGTACCACTACTTCCCTCGACGAACTCAAACCGCCCCGAATGCACGCTTCGAAGGTATAACGTCGAGACGACCGCCCGTGGACGAATGCATATTTTGCATGTTTGCACCATGTCCAAATTGTTGCTTGCACATTTGTCAAGGACACGTGGGACACCCGGTATCCGGGATCACTCCCTGTTGCTCTTGCACGTTTCCATCACCCACACTTGTTCCTTCACCGGTAGCTCAATCGGGTTGCCAGGTCATCGGAACGTTGCCGTGGCACCGTTTCCGTTTTCGCCGCCGTGGCACCCAATTCTTTCCGCCACGGTGACAAATGTTCCATATTGATGCCAACATTTTCATAAATTGCATAAAACTTGAATGTCATCCTCATGCATATAATAACTTATAACCGTGCATCGGATTAAAATGATTTATATATGTAAAATGCTTAGAATTTCATGTAGATTAATAATATGCAACTTTCATACATGTTAAAAATGTTTAAAATTGTTGTTTGCATTAATTTGCATCAATGCATGCTAAAATGATTTATTTCATAACTAATTAACCGTAGCTCCGAATTAAATTAACTTTATATGTAACTGGGGTAGAAAAATGTGTAGATTAACATGGTGCACTTTCTTTTGCTGTTTAACAACATTAAAATTGTGTTTTAGGCAGAACAGTACCAAATTCGAAAATTACATGTAAGGATTTTCCGGAATTGTTATTTGTTGTTTCCGGCCTCATTTAAATTGCCTAGATAGGTAGTTTAATTATGCTTCACCTCTTGCCATGTTTAACAACATTTAATATTGATGAGTAGCATAAACGGGATTGAACTAAATAATTGTTGTGGAGTTTCGTCAATATGCAACTCGTTGCATATTGAGCTTCACTTAATGTGTAGTATTTGGTTGTTGCATCTTGCCATGTCATGCCTCATTAAACCGGACATGCATCATACTTGATTGTGCATTATGCCATGATTATGTTTGTGTGTTTACCATGTTGTCTGCTTCTTTCCGGTTGTGATTCTTCTCGATAGTCCGGATACGTTGCGAAGTGTGAGGATTCGTTCGACTACGTTCCGTTCGACTACTTCATGGATTCGATCTTCTTCCGAGCGGGATTTCAGGCAAGACGATCATGACCTTGGATATCTCTACTATCTTTGCTTGCTAGTTGTCTCGTTCCTATCGCTATGTCACGCTTCCTACCACATATATGTCAGCCTCTCATATGCCATGATACAGCCTCTAACCACCCTTACCCAGCAAACCATTGTTTGGCTATGTTACTGCTTTGCTCAGCCCCTCTTATAGCGTTGCTAGTTGCAGGTGCAGTTGCAGGTTGTTCCATGTTGGGACATGGATATCATGGGATATCACAATATCTCTTACTTAATTAACGCATCTATATACTTGGTTGTGTGTGGAAGGCTCGGCCTTTTGCCTGGTGTTTTGTTCCACTCATGTCGCCCTAGTTTCCATAATACCGGTGTTATGTTCCTTGATGAGCGCTTCTAACACATGTGGGGCATATGGGAACCCTCCTATCCATTCATTTTAGGATAAACTTCTCCAGCAAGGCCCAACTTTGGTTTTAACATTTGCCAACATAATAATACTGAATTAAATAATTAATTTTGCATAGGGCGTCATGAATCCGAGGATTCTTAATTCAACATAATATAGGTGGGCCAGTGTTGATGGTGCTGGTCTGAATTTGTCAACCGCTGGTGGCCGCCAGGGGCAACTCTGCAATTGGCCTATCGGAAGTTTGGACGATCCGGCCGTGTCCTGAGAACGAGATACGCGGCTCCTATCGGGATCGTCGACACGCCGGGAGGTCTTGCTGGTTTAGTTTTACCTTTTACGAGTGACTTGTCCACCGGGATTCCTTATCGTAAGCATTATGTTATCATGATGTGAGGATGTTCCATCGGATGCGTGTGGTAATTTATAATGGACTACTTGGAGCACCCCTACAGGGTTAAATCTTACGTGAAGCCGTGCCCGCGGTTATGTGGCGACTTGGAAATTTATAACCTCCGGTTGTAGAGAACTTAACACTAAATCTAATTAAAATACACCAACCGCGTGCGTAACCGTGATCGTCTCTTCTTATGAGGTATGAACCAAGAAGTGAACACGGTGGGGTTATGTTTGACTCGTAAGTAGGTGTTCAGGATCACTTCTTGATCATTATTAGTTTGAGACCGTTATGCGTAGTTTACTCTTCTTATTCTTGTACTCGTAAGCTAGCCACCATATAATGCTTAGTGCTTGCTGCAACCTCACCACCCTACCCTTCCATACTCATTTAAGCTTTGATAGTCTTGCTACCCATGGTTATGGGATTGCTGAGTCCTCGTGGCTCACAGTTTACTACAACAACAGGTGCAGGTACAGGTAAAGCGATGCTTTGACATGAGAGCGATGCATGTTTGCTTTTGGAGTTCTTTTTCTGCTTCTTCTTCTTCGTCGATCATAGGATGGGTTCCCGGTTGGCAGCCTGGGATTAGCAGGGTGGATGTCGTTCTTGTTTTTCGTTTGATTTCATCCGTAGTCGGATCCTGCTCTTCTGTATAATGATTGCTATGTATTGATGTATTGATGTATTCTTGCTGTAGCTTGTGGCGAGTGTAAGCCTTTATCTGGTATTCTCATCTGTTCAGTACATGGTATGTTGTAATGATATCCACCTTGCGAAGCGTCTTCGATATGCGCTTCTATCCTTGGTGGAACTTTCGAGTTCCTTGAGGATAGACCCGCATATTGGGCGTGACAGTGGAGCAGTGCTCTTACGACATGAATCACGTAGGCTGATTGTAGTGATCATAAAAGGGGGAAACCCTAAGCATGATAATGTTGGGGAACGTCGCATGGGAAACAAAAATTTTCCTACGCACACGCAAGATCTATCCATGGTGATGAGCATCTACGAGAGGGAGAGTGAATCTACATACCCTTGTAGATCGCTAAGCGGAAGCGTTAAGAAACGCGGTTGATGTAGTCGAACGTCTCCGCGATCCAAATCGCAAGTCGTCCCTCGATCCGATCACGAACTAGTGCCGAACGGACGGCACCTCCGCGTTCAACACACGTACGGCTTGATGACGCCTTCACCTCCTCGATCCAGCGAGCGATGGTGAAGTAGTAGATGAGTTCCGGCAGCACGACGGTGTGGTGATGGTGGTGAGGAACAATCTCTGCAGGGCTTCGCCAAGCACTACGGAGATTATGACGGGAGGAACTAGAGGGTTAGGGTTGTCGGCACACGGCTTGGGAAATCTTGATGTGTCCCGTGTGTTAGCCCTGCCCCTCTATTTATATGTTGATCCCTGGGGTCTAAACTTCTTTGAGTTACCCTTCTTGGAGTTACCCTTCTTACCCTTGCCATTTTTCTTGAAACTAGTGGTTTTGTTGACCATCAACACTTGATGCTCCTTCTGAATTTCAGACTCAGCGGCTTTCAGCATCGCAAACAGCTCGGCGACTGACTTGTTCATCCCATGCATGTTATAGTTCAACACGAAGCTCTTGTAGCTAGGTGGCAATGATTGAAGAACTCTGTCAGTGATAGCCTCTGGCGGAAGGGGCATCCCCAATTCAGCCAGACGGGTGGAGTACCCAGACATTCTGAGTACGTGATCACTGATAGACCCGTTCTCCTCCATCTTGCAAGCATAAAACTTATCGGAGATCTCATACCTCTCGATCCGGGCATTCTTCTGAAAGATAAACTTCAACTCCTGGAACATCTCATATGCTCCATGACGTTCAAAACGTCTTTGAAGTCCCGGTTCTAAGCCATACAATATTGCACATTGAACTATTGAGTAATCTTCAGAACGAGCCTGCCAGGCGTTCACAACGTCTAGAGACTCAACTGGAGCGGGTGGATCACCAAGCGGTGCATCAAGGACATAAGCCTTCTGGGAAGCCGTAAGGACAATCCTTAGCTTACGGGCCCAGTCCACAAAGTTACTTCCATCATCTTTCAGCTTAGCTTTCTCTAGGAACACATTAAAATTCAGGGGTGCTACTGCGCGAGCCATGATCTACAACATAAATATAGCAAAGACAACTTAGACTATTGTTCAAGATAATGAGTTTAGTTAATCATATTACTTAAAAACTCCCACTCAAATTGACATCCCTCCGGTCATTCGAGTGTAACATGATCCAAATCCACCAACTCAAGTCCGATCATCACGTGAGTTGAGGTGGTTTCAATGGTGAACATCTTCATGTTGATCATATCTACTATATGACTCATGTTCGACCTTTCGGTCTCTTGTGTTCCGAGGCCATGTCTGTACATGCTAGGCTCATCAAGTTTAACCCGAGTGTTCCGCATGTGCAACACTGGCTTGCACCCGTTGTATGTGAACGTAGAGTCTATCACACCCGATCATCACGTGGTGTCTCGAAACGACGAACTTTCGCAACGGTGCACACTCGGGGAGAACACAATTTATCTTGAAATTTAAGTGAGGGATCACCTTATAATGCTACCGTCGTCCTAAGCAAAATAAGATGCATAAAAGGATTAACATCACATGCAAATCATAAGTGACATGATATGGCCATGAACTTGTGCTTTTGATCTCCATATCCAAAGCACCGGCATGATCTCCATCGTCACCGGCATGACACCATGATCTCCATCATCTTGATCTCCATCAACGTGTCGCCATGAGGTTGTCGCGCCGACTGTTGCTTCCACGACTATTGCTAACTCATAGCGATAAAGTAAAGCAAAACGGCGAAAATAATTAAAGACAACTCTATGGCTCCTGCCAGTTGCAGTACTTATCGACATGCAAGTCGTGATATTCTATACAACACATGATCATCTCATACATCACATATATCTCATCATGTAATTGGCCATATCACATCACAACATACCCTGCAAAAACAAGTTAGACGTCCTCTAATTGTTGTTGCAAGTTTTACGTGGCTGCTACGGGTTTGCAAGAACCGTTCTTACCTACGCAAAACCACAACGTGGTGTAGTGATTGCTTTTTGATCTTCTAAAAGAACCCTCTTCATTGAAATCGATTCAACTAAAGTGAGAGAGACAAACACCCGCCACTCACCTTTATGCAACGAGTGCACGTAGCGGTGAAACCTGTCTCGCGTAAGCGTACGCGTAATGTCGGTCCGGGCCGCTTCATCTCACAATGCCGCCGAATCAAGTATCAACTAGTAACGGCAAGCAATATGTATACACCCACGCCCACAACTCGTTTGTGTTCTACTCGAGATCTCATCTACGCATAGACCTAGCTCAGATGCCACTGTTGGGGAACGTCGCATGGGAAACAAAAATTTTCCTACGCACACGCAAGATCTATCCATGGTGATGAGCATCTACGAGAGGGAGAGTGAATCTACATACCCTTGTAGATCGCTAAGCGGAAGCGTTAAGAAACGCGGTTGATGTAGTCGAACGTCTCCGCGATCCAAATCGCAAGTCGTCCCTCGATCCGATCACGAACTAGTGCCGAACGGACGGCACCTCCGCATTCAACACACGTACGGCTTGATGACGCCTTCACCTCCTCGATCCAGCGAGCGATGGTGAAGTAGTAGATGAGTTCCGGCATCACGACGGCGTGGTGATGGTGGTGAGCAACAATCTCTGCAGGGCTTCGCCAAGCGCTACGGAGATTATGACGGGAGGAACTAGAGGGTTAGGGTTGTCGGCACACGGCTTGGGAAATCTTGATGTGTCCCGTGTGTTAGCCCTGCCCCTCTATTTATATGTTGAGCCCTGGGGTCTAAACTTGGAGAGAAAGCCTCCACAAGCTCGGTTTTGCCCGCACAAGGTCGGTTTGGCCCGCACGGAAAGAGTCAAACTCGGATTCCAGCAGTATCGCGTACAAGCGGTAGTACCGCTCACGAGCGGTAGTACCGCTTGTGCGGTAGTACCGCTTCACACAAGCGGTAGTACCGCTTACGAGGTAGTACTGCCTTACCAGCGGTAGTACCGCTTAAGGCAGCAGCAAAACTTCCTTTTGCACTTTCCAATACCTCGTGGGCTTTACCCCTTTGGCTCATATAAAGTGTTGCTGCACCCAAACACTTCGGTAAACATCCGGAACCCCTTCCGGTGAATTCCGGAACCCTTCCGGAGATCAAAACACTATTATCACATATATCAATCTTTACCTCCGGACTCTTCCGGAGATCCTCGGCATGTCCGGGATCTTATCCGGGACTCCGAACAACCTTCGGTCACCAACACAATAACTCAACTATACTAATCGTCACCAAACGTTAAGTGTGTAGACCCTGCGGGTTAGAGAACTATGTAGACATGACCGAGACACCTCTACGATCAATAACCAATAGCGGGACCTGGATGCCCATATTGGCTCCTACATATTCTACGAAGATCTTTATCGGTCGAACCTCTATGTCAAGGATTCAGTTAATCCCGTATGTTGTTCCCTTTGTTCTTCGGTATGTTACTTGCCCGAGATTCGATCGTCGGTATCTCTATACCTAGTTCAATCTCGTTACCGACAAGTCTCTTTACTCGTTCCGTAATACAAGATCTCGTGGCTAACACTTTAGTCACATTGCTTGCAAGGCTCATTGTGATGTTGTATTACCGAGTGGGCCCTGAGATACCTCTCCGTCACACGGAGTAACAAATCCCAGTCTTGATCCATGCCAACCCAACAGACACCCTTGGAGATACCTGTAGAGCATCTTTATAGTCACCCAGTTACGTTGCGACGTTTGATACACACAAGGTACTCCTCCGATGTCAGGGAGTTGCATGATCTCATGGTCATAGGAACAGATACTTGACATGCAGAAAACAATAGCAATAAACTGACACGATCATATGCTATGTTTATAGTTTGGGTCTTGTCCATCACATCATTCTCCTAATGATGTGATCCCGTTATCAAATGACATCTTATGTCCATGGCTAGGAAACCTTCATCATCTTTTGATCAACGAGCTAGTCAACTAGAGGCTTACTAGGGACACAGTGTTGTCTATGTACCCACACATGTATTTGAGTTTCTAATCAATACAATTATAGCATGGATAATAAACGATTATCATGAACAAGGAAATATAATAATAACTAATTTATTATTGCTTCTAGGGCATATTTCCAACAGATAAGTATAGTGTTGACCATGGCATGGCAGATCTGAAGCTGCAAACCACACAAAGGCTACTTAGCAACCAATGTTTGCTTTCAACTAACAACTAAGATTTGCTACAGATAAAAAATTACAGTAAACAAGTGACAAAGAAATGCAATTCCCTGATGTCTCTCTATATGTTGCCACATGCATTTGGAAACTCAAGTGGGGGCATTAGCTGACCAATTAAATGTGTGTCTGTTAACTAATATCAGTATCATATCACATTCGTATTTGAACAACTAAGCTTTGGAATTATGAGGGTGTGTTGTTTAGCTTGAAGGGTGGAATGCTGCTAGTACGACATAAAGCACCTACGCAGATCATAGTAGTGTAGATAAAAGGGGAAAACCCTAAGCATCACGAGTAAAATCAGGAAAGTGGAACTAGCTGGAACATATGGGCTTGTATTACCGATACGGCTGGAAATGCTTCGGATCCCCTACAGGGGCAGCTCTATTCAACTGAAGGCACAATACTTTTACTATCAGTCTAGACTCTCAAAGGCGACACAGCTCCCAGCATTTCCTTGATATTATGGCAGACCAACTAGAATAGTTGACAGCATCCATCAGAAGCGACCCAATATACCTATCGACTGCAAATGTCCCTGCTCTAGTTCCCGACAAGGAACATACTGTACTACTATACTTATTAAGAAGAATAGAAGAGGAACATGTTAAAGAAGAGCAAGTAGATTTTGGATAATACAATGTGTGTTGCCCACCCATGATGAACCAGAGCGCACAGAGAAATAATCTTCCTTCCTGTCTCTCTATATGTGGCTCACATGCGTTTTGAAACCAAAGTAGGAACATTTAGCTGACCAATTAAACCTGTCTCTGTCTTACTAATATCAGCATCATATCAGATTCAAATTTGTACAACTAAGCTTGTTTAGCTTGATGGGTGGAGCAGTGCTCTTACGACACGAATCACGTAGGCTGATCGTAGTGATCATAAAAGGGGGAAACCCTAAGCATGATGAGTATAGTGTTGACCATGGCATGGCAGACCCGAAGCTGCAAACCCTGCAAAGGCTACTTAGCAACCGATGTTTGCTTTCAACTAACAACTAAGATTTGGTATGGACAAGATAGTACAGTAAACAAATGACAAAGAAATGCAATTCCTTGCTGTCTCTCTATATGTTGCCACATGCATTTGGAAACTCAAGTGGGAGCATTAGCTGACCAATTAAATGTGTGTCTGTTAACTAATATCAGTATCATATCACATTCGTATTTGAACAACTAAGCTTTGGAATTATGAGTGGTGTGTTGTTTAGCTTGAAGGGTGGAGTGCTGCTAGTACGACACAAAGCACCTACGCAGATCATAGTAGTGTAGATAAAAGGGGAAAACCCTAAGCATCACGAGTAAAATCGGGAAAGTGGAACTAGCTGGAACATATGGGCTTGTATTGCCGGTACGACTGGAAATGCTTCGGATCCCCTACAGGGGCAGCTCTATTCAACTGAAGGCGCAATACTGTTACTATCAGTCTAGACTCTTGCTACTTGTAAACTGCATTGGGATTTCCCCGAAGAGGAGAGGATGATAGAGTATAGTAGAGATAAGTATTTCCCTTAGTTAAGAACCAAGGTTATCAATCTAGTAGGAGAACCACACAGAACCCCGTTAGCAGCACCTACACACACAAAAGCAAACACTTGCACCCAACACAAATAAGAGGGTTGTCAATCCCCTTGGCGGTTATTTGCAAGGATTAATTTTGATAGTGATAGATAGAAAAGTAAATTGCAAAATAAAATAAAAGTAAATAAATTGCAGCAAGGTATTTTTGGATTTTAATATATGATAAAGGTAGACCCGGGGGCCATAGTTTTCACTAGAGGCTTCTCTCTCGAACACATATCATACGATGGGTAAACAAATTACTGTTGGGCAATTGATAGAAAAGCAAATAATTATGACGGATTCATGGCAATGATCATGTATATAGGCATCACGTCTGAGACAAGTAGACCGACTCCTGCCTGCATCTACTACTATAACTCCACCCATCGACCGCTATCCAGCATGCATCTAGGGTATTAAGTATAAAATAGAGTAACGCTTTAAGCAAGATGACATGCTGTAGACAAAGTAAACTCAAGCAATATGATTAAACCCCATCTTTTTATCCTTAATGGCAACAATACAAATACGTGTCATGTCCCTTTCTGTCACTGGGATTGAGCACCGCAAGATTGAACCCATCACAAAGCACCTCTCCCATTGCAAGATAAATCAATCTAGTTGGCCAAACCAAACAGATAGATTGGAGAGAAATACAAAGCTATAACAATCATGCATAAAAGAGTTCAGAGAAGACTCAAATATTTCTCATGAATAATATGATCATAAACTCACAATTCATCGGATCCCAACAAACACACCGCAAAAGAAGATTACATCGGATAGACCTCCAAGAACATCAAGGAGAACATGGTATTGAAGATCAAAGAGAGAGAAGAAGCCATCTAGATACTAGCTACGGACCCATAGGTCTGTGGTAAACTACTCACACATCATCGGAAGGGAAGCAAGGTTGATGAAGAAGCCCTCCGTGATCGATTCCCGCTCCGGCAGAGTACCGAAAAAGGCCTCATGATGGGATCGCGAAAGAACAGAGGCTTGCGGCGGCGGAAAGGTTTTTCAAAGTGCAACTAATCCCCGGGTGGTTTTGGTAATCAATAACAACATATACATCATTGATCTAATTCTTATTGCTAGTAAATTTCAGAAGGGATCAATGATTGGCATGGCAAGGACTAATGGATGTGGACCCCTCAAAATACTAAGGACAAGATTGGCATCAACAAGACTCTTCATTTTCATTTTAAGTGATCCAAGATCACATTGAGTCCATAGGAAAGGCCAATACTATTAAAAGGGGATGAAGTATTGTTGATGAGGTTGTTGCTCAAAGTGCTCAGTGATATTGCTCCAAAAACCCTCAATCACTTTCCCACAACACATCTGTCCAAAACCCTAATTCATCATTTCGATCCCACCGATAACATCTAGTCCGGACTCACCGGGATGATCACTACACTGCCACAGCCAAAACCCTAACAGTTCGGTGTAACCGAAATGGTTCTCGGTCCCACCGAGACGGCTTGACCAAGTTGCTGTAATGATGTCACTTCACTTTGGAATTTCCAAGATGAAATTTTTGGTCTCACTGAAACATGGTCTTGCCCTAGCCATTACACTTTGGTCTCACCGAGATGTTTTGATCGGTCCCACCGAAAAGCCTAACGTTCATGTCTTTTACACTAGTCGGTCTCACCGAGATTTTCATGTCGGTGTCACCGAGTTGGGTCAAAGACTTGTAACGGTTGAATTTTAGGTGAAGGCTATTTATACCCCTCCACCACCCTCTTACCAAGTAAGAGAGCCATCAGAATGTGCCTACATTTCCACCATACATTTTCTGAGAGAGAACCACCTACTCATGTGTTGAGATCAAGATATTCCAATCCAACCATTTGTTACCTTTTGGAGAGTGGTGTCTCCTAGATTGGTTAGGTGTCACTTGGGAGCCTCCAAGATCATGTGGAGTTGAACCAAGGAGTTTGTAAGGGCAAGGAGATTGCCTACTTCGTGAAGATCTACCCAGAGTGAGGCTAGTCCTTCGTGGACGGAAGCCATGGTGGAATAGGCCAGGTTGCTTCTTCGTGGACCCTTCGTGGGTGGAGCCCTCCGTGGACTCGCGCAACTGTTACCCTCCGTGGGTTGAAGCCTCCATCAACGTGGACGTACGATAGCACCACCTATCGGAACCATGCCAAAAATCATCGTGTCTTCATTGTGTTTGAAATCTCCAATCCCATCCTTTACTTACATGTGTAATGTTTACTTTCGGCTGCTACACTCTTAGAATTGCATGTGTAGGGTGTTACTTGACTTGGTGTACTTGCTAAAATCTGCCCACAAATAAAATTGGGAAAAGGATAGTTTTTTATTTGGTCAAGTAGTCTAATCACCCCCCCTCTAGACATACTTTTGATCCGACAAGTGGTATCAGAGCTTTGGTCTCCATTGCATTGGTTTCACAACCTAGGAGAGTATGGCGTCTAGTGAGGGTAATTATCACCGTAGAGGTCCATATTTTGATGGTACAAACTTTGCTAGTTGGAAGCATAAGATGAAAATGCATATTCTTGGTCATAACCCCGCCGTTTGGGCTGTTGTTCGTGTTGGCTTGCAATGTGAATTCTTTGAGGATGGTAAGGAACCGGATCGTGAAGCAACCGCGGAAGAATTGAAGATGTTGCAATACAATGCTCAAGCTTGTGACATTCTCTTCAACGGTTTGTGCCCCGAGGAGTTCAACAAGATCAGCCGCCTCGAGAATGCAAAGGAAATTTGGGATACTTTGGTTGATATGCACGAGGGTACCGAGTCCGTCAAGGAATCCAAGTTGGATGTGCTTCAAAGTCAACTTGACAAGTTCAAGATGAAGGATGGTGAAGGAGTCGCCGAAATGTACTCTAGGCTTGCTCTCATCACAAATAAGATTGCCGGCTTAGGAAGTGAGGAGATGACCGACAAATTCATCATCAAGAAGATACTTAGAGCCTTGGATGGAAAATATGATGTCGTGTGCACATTGATCCAAATGATGCCCAATTACAAAGATCTCAAGCCCACGGAAGTCATTGGAAGGATTGTTGCTCATGAAATGTCACTCAAGGACAAAGTGGAGCTACACAACAAATCAAGTGGTGCTTACAAAGCCTCAACCGATGCTCCCTCAACTTCAAGCGACAAGCTAGTATCCAATGAAGAGTTAAGCCTAATGGTGAAAAGGTTCAACAAGTTTTACAAGAACAAAGGAAAAGAGAGAAGCTCAAGCTCAAGACATTATGAGAAAAGATCATCAAGTCATGACCGAAATTGCTACAATTGTGGAAGACCCAAACACTATTCCAATGAGTGTACGACACCTCACAAGAAAAGAGACGAATCACCAAGAGGAAGACGTAGAAGAGATGAATCACCTCACAAGGAGAGAAGGAGTAGGGATGATCGTTATGAACAAAGATCTTCTCGAAGAAGTAAGGATTCGGAAAAGAAGGACAAGTCATCCAAGAGCTACACTAGAAGAAGACATCAAGCTCATGTTGGTGAATGGATTTTCGGCTCCGACTCCGACAACCACTCCGAGAGAAGCTATCACTCCAACTCCGACTATAGTCAAGATGAAGGTGTTGCCGGACTTGCTCTCGAATCCTCCAACTCCTATGATCTATTTGATTCACCAAATGAAGGAATTCCAAGATGCTTCACGGCAAAAGGCCCCAAGGTATCCCACCCCGAATACTTTGACTTTAATAGTGATGAGGATGATTTGCTTGGTGATGATGATTTACTTGTTGATAAGACTAGTGATGTGAGCTATAATGAAAATGCTAGTAATCATGATAGTCAAGAGGAAACGAATGACAATGCAATAAAGGAGATTGAACGTCTAACTAAAGAACTAAATAGTCTTAAGTTAGCTCATGAAACAACTCAAGAGGATCATAGAGAGCTTTTAAGATCTCATGAGAAGCTACACTTCGAGAAGCTAAATTTAGAGCAAGAGCATGAGTTTCTTAAAGCTATCAATGATGATCTTCGAAAGAAGAGTTCTTCATATCTTGCCAAACGTTTGCTCTTGTCTACCTTTATGCCACAAGTCAAATCTAAGCAAACTAGTAACAAGGGTAAAAAGGGTTCTACCTCTAGTAGTAACAATAACAATGCTAAATCCAATGTTGTTGCTTCTAGTAGTTCTATTGATTCTGCTAATGATTCTCTTAGCCAAGTTATACTTGAGCAAGAAAATGATTTATTGAAAGGAATTATAGAAAAGGGTGTCTACAAGAGCCTTGCCGGAAGTAAGCAATTTGAGGAAATTGTGCGCATGCAAGGAAGGCACCGGAAGAACCAAGGTATTGGTTTTGAACGGAAGTTCAATGCCAATGGAGTTGAGTGGGAGGAAGATCAATACCCCAAGACAAAGTTTGTTCCTCAACAAGAGAAGTATGATCCTACTTCTTTCAAGGGGACACAAGCTCAAGATGATCTTCCATCTCAAGACCACAAGCTAAAAGGCAAGGACAAGCTTCAAGAAGAGATTGACTCATTTGAAGGACCACCTCAAGCTTTGGTCAAGTGGGTTCCAAAGGCCTCATTAAGTTCTACTTCATCAAGTGCTACTACAACTCCAAGGATTCCCATCAAGTTGATGTGGGTCCCAAAGAAGAAGAACTAGAGAGTTCTTGAGGGTGACTCCGCCAACAAACTTCACTCACATTCATTTATGGCAAGAACTTGTGCAACCAACTTCAACATCTTGCACTAGTTCATGGAGTCACAAACCCTCTTGTTGGTAAGACAAGGGACAAGGTATTCAATGCATTCATGGACATCATAATGTGTGCTTCACTCTATGTCTATGGATATCCTTGTATGTTCCTTGTGTGGGACTAACCCATGTAGGTTTGAAAGTGCAAAACTCCAAGGATTGCTCCCAACTCTTGATGGTCTACATCAACAATGAGCATCCACATCTACATGAAGTCATCATCGACAAAACCCAAGGTTAGGTCATCCCTCTTTGGGGGGATATCACATCTAGGGGGAGCTTTACTCTAAGCTTGAGTCAAAGCAACTCTAATGGTGTGAACACATTAATGCTTTTTGTAAAAGTGATAACCCCACTTGTGCTTAAACGATGAGTATGCCCTATGATCAAATGTTCTCATTTGGCTCCTATGTCAATATACTCATATATAGATGACTATGTCATCACCCATTGCTTGATAGTTGCTAGAATTGGTTGTGCATGTTTGACGCATATTTCATTTGCTATCTTATTGTGTTGGCATGTTGCTATGCATATTTCTCATTCGAGGACATCCATTTGTAGTTTGATTGATTTGGTTTTATTTGGCCAAATGGATGTACAAGAATGCCTAAGAACCTTCTCTAGCTATCTATCTCATCTTGTCTCAAATTCTCTTCATGCTATATCACAAAATTTGAACAAGCTCATTTTCGGACCCTCCGGGTGAGGAGCACTCGGAGCCACCGATCTTATTAGGGCTGACCTCCAAAACCTTCTAAGTAATTTTCGGACAGACCAATTCACAAGCATCCAGTCTCACCGAAATCATTTGGACTGATCTGATTTTCAATCTCGGAGAGACCAATTTAAAACTCTCGGCGTCACCGAAATGATGTGCTCATAGCAGTTACTCACTTCGGTGCCTCCGATTGGTTTCTCTCGGTCTCACCGACAGCACAAGGGTATATATATGTTTGCGGCCCGTACGTTGAAAATTTCTTCAAACGTTACGCTCCCGTACCCCGTTGCTGCCGTTGCCCTGGTCTCCAGATCGTCGCCTTCATCTCCAGCGCACCCTCGCCGCTGGATTCCATCGTCGTCAACGGCATTCTTCTCCGCCTTTGCCGCCGAAGAGGATCTCCACCAAGTTAGGGTGAGATTCGACCCCCTCCGTGTTCTAAATTCCGATTCAATGCATGGATGGTTCGCCTAGATCTTTCCACGGATTGAAATTCCTTATCCACTGAAATTCCTAGCGTTAGATTGATTTTAAACTTTAGGGTTAGGGTTTTTCAGAATTTATCTCGGATTGACCAAATTGAAAGGATCGGATTCACCGATTTGGCCTCTGGCCACTGCACTAAGTACATTTCGGTGCCACCGAGATGTACTGATCGGTGAAACCAAAACTAAAGTATCAGTAGAACCCTAGCACTTCAGAGAGACCGGGAGACACATCGGTCTGACCGAAACAGTGGCCAAGTCTCTGTTGCTGCTTTTGGTGCTACCGAGATTATCAAATCGGTGACTCTGAAATACCTTCTATGAAAACCTAAAACTAAAGTTTGAATTCAAATTTTTCAAAAATTGGCTGCATTTTGTGATACTCATCCACTCTGTCTCATCTAAAACTATTCACAGGGTCAGTGTCAGCATGTCAGAGGCAAGTGACAGCCAGAACAGGTCAGAACAGGATGTTGAGCTGAGTGCAGGTTCTAGTCCTGCAGGGAGTTTCTATGAGGGAGAGAGAAGCTCTCCAAATTTGCCAAAGGCAGCCACCAGGGCCAGGAAGAAGAAAAATTCAGATGATGAGGATGAAGATTTTGATGCTGAAGGAGTTAGTTCAAAAAGGAAGAAACCAGCTGTTGTTGCCAAGGAGTATGGCACTAAGAAAGAGAGAGGAGTCACAAGAAAAATTTCTGCCTCTACAGCTGCAAAGAGAGGCACCTCTTCAGAGAATATAGAAGGATCTCAATAGGCCCCCATTCAGTCAAAGCCTAAGGCAGCAGGCAAGAAGAGAGAAAGGAAGCAAACAGCTCATGTGATCCTCAGGCCAACATCCATGAGAAGAGATGATGCCATAGATGAGGAATAGCAAGCAGCAAATCCACCTCCTCCCAAGCAGCAGAAGCTTATGGGAGATGCTATCAAGACAACTGCCACTTCCAAGGCTAAGCCTACAACAGCAAAACCCAAGAGAACCACCAGAGATGTACCTGCTAGTGAGAAGAACAAGGCCCCAGTGCCTGAAAGAGAAGCTGAAGAAGATGATGAAGCCCAAGTGCTCATGAAGCTAAGGCCCTGATTGCGTGAACATAATGTTGCTCATCCTATTGCAGAAAATATGAAGAAGAGGAAAGACAAGGGTCTCAGGACTTGGAGGGAATCTGACCCCTATTCCATCAGAAGGAGGACTGCTGTGGACTACAGATTTCACACCAGAGAGCAGCAGGAGTTTTATGAGACAGTCTTGCTTGACAAGAAGCCAATTGTAAGTGATATGAAGTGGGTGGACTGGAAGTACATTGATGCCAATGAGGATCACTTCCCCCATGTTCATGAGGACTTCAGATCCATTGATCTTGATGAGTTCATTGGGAAGAAGCTGACAAATTGGAATGATGAGATGATCATGCAATTCTATTCTACAGCTCACTTCTACCCCAATGGTAGAATTGTATGGATGACTGAGGGAGTCAAGTACCAGTCTAGTGTGCTTGAGTGGGCCACATTGCTTGGTGTTCCCGAGGCTGGTGAAGATGACATTGATGTGTATGCAAAGCCCAAGATGGATCACAATTCTATGGCAAACTTGTATACATCAATTCCAGAGAAGGACAAGGAGAATCACAAGTTTGGTTCAGTGTATTACTTGTTGGCAGGACTTGCTACCTCCAACACTATCATGAGGCATACTTTGATGACCAAGTCAGGAGATGACAGGATGATTCGTGGTCACTCAATCAACATGCTGCATCATATTGACCAACATGAGAAGTTCAAAGTCATGGATCTCATTATGGAAACCATAAAGAGGACAGCTGCAGATCAGAAGAGGTCTTGTGGATTTTCCCCTCATATTCAGCTGCTTATCAATTCAAAGGGGCCAAACAAGTCTTTTCTACTGGATCGTGAGCATTTTCCACTTAGGCCTGAGTTCGAGGACAACACAGTGACTATGGATGCATCTCATCCTACCTCAGCCGAAGCACAGACAAGTGCAGAAGCTGCTAGAACTTCAGGGCCTAGTGCTCCATCTGCTCCAGTGCTAAAAACAAAGGCCAACCAGATGAACCATCTTCTTCGATCCACTCAGAGGATTGAGAAGAGTTTGGCTGACTTAGCTGTGAACCAGAAGAGCCTTGAGAGGATTGTTGAGACTAAGTTTCATGATCTAGACATTAAGGTCACTGAGATATAGACTGTTGTTGAGACATTGAAATCACAGGTGGATGAAGTCAGGAAGGGCACCAACAGTGATGATGAGGAACATCGAGGCACAGGTCTTCCATCAACTACCCAGTTTCAGAGGATGCCCAGATCAGCTGCTGTGCCAGTCGCTTCCAGAGCCACAGTCCCTGCCCCTGCCACTATTTCCACAGTCCCACCTTCAGTGCCTCCAGTATCTACACCTCCAGCTCCACAGACTTCAGCAGAGATCTTTGCAGATGCACTTCTCTCCACTCCAACAACATCAACGCACACCGGCGCTGCAAGTTAGAGGACTTCATCACCAGGAGCTACCGGAGATCAAGCCTAGAGCGACGATTAGCTCTATACTCATTTGAACTTTTTGATACTTGTTGCCAAAGGGGGAGAATTTGTATAGATCATTAGGCTTCGAGAGAGAGTGCTTTGCCTTTTGTTTCGTTTGGTTTCTTGAGATACTTGCTTTTTGAGTTACTTTGTGCTTGATGCTTGTATTAGATACTATGTTATTGTGTGCTTGATCATACCGTACTTTAATGCTATGCTTGCTTGGATATCCATTTATATGCTCTTGTATGATCATTCACTTGTTTGTTTGGTGATGAGTGCTAATTGCTATGCAATCTTTTCATTTTGAGCACTCCACCAAGTTTTATGTGACATGGAAGAGTAACCCATGAACCTAATCAATTGTGCATTTGCATTCAAACGCAAATTTTAAATAATGCACAAATTTAGGGGGAGCTCTTACTTATCACATACTTCTCAAAGCGACGATGTATTTCCTTGATTATATCTTTTGTCGAAGCTTTGATCTATATGTTGTCATCAATTACCAAAAAGGGGGAGATTAAAAGTGCAACTAATCCATGGGTGGTTTTGGTAATCAATAACAACATATACATCATTGATCTAATTCTTATTGCTAGTAAATTTCAGAAGGGATCAATGATTGGCATGGCAAGGACTAATGGATGTGGACCCCTCAAAATACTAAGGACAAGATTGGCATCCACAAGACTCTTCGTTTTCATTTTAAGTAATCCAAGATCACATTGAGTCCATAGGAAAAGCTAATACTATTAAAAGGGGATGAGGTATTGTTGATGAGGTTGTTACTCAAAGTGCTCAGTGATATTGCTCCAAAAACCCTCAATCACTTTCCCACAACACATCTGTCCAAAACCCTAATTCATCATTTCGGTCCCACCGATAACATCTACTCCGGACTCACCGGGATGATCACTACACTGCCACAGCCAAAACCCTAACAGTTCGGTGTAACCGAAATGGTTCTCGGTCCCACCGAGACGGCTTGACCAAGTTGCTGTAACGATGTCACTTCACTTTGGAATTTCTGAGATGAAATTTTTGGTCTCACTGAAACGTGGTCTTGCCCTAGCCATTACACTTTGGTCTCACCGAGATGTTTTGATCGGTCCCACCGAAAAGCCTAACGTTCATGTCTTTTACACTAGTCGGTCTCACCGAGATTTTCATGTCGGTGTCACCGAGTTGGGTCAAAGACTTGTTACGGTTGAATTTTAGGTGAAGGCTATTTATACCCCTCCACCACCCTCTTACCAAGTAAGAGAGCCATCAGAACGTGTCTACATTTCCACCATACATTTTCTGAGAGAGAACCACCTACTCATGTGTTGAGATCAAGTTATTCCAATCCAACCATTTGAACCTTGATTTCTAGCCTTTCCCAAGTTGCTTTCCACTCAAATCTTTCTTCCACCAAATCCAAATCTATGAGGAAGTGTTTGAGTGTTGGGGAGACTATCATTTGAAGCACAAGAGCAAGGAGTTCATCATCAACACACCATTTGTTACCTTTTGGAGAGTGGTGTCTCCTAGACTGGTTAGGTGTCACTTGGGAGCCTCCAAGATCATGTGGAGTTGAACCAAGGAGTTTGTAAGGGCAAGGAGATCGCCTACTTCGTGAAGATCTACCCCGAGTGAGGCTAGTCCTTCGTGGACAGAAGCCATGGTGGAATAGGCAAGATTGCTTCTTCGTGGACCCTTCGTGGGTGGAGCCCTTCGTGGACTCACGCAACCGTTACCCTCCGTGGGTTGAAGCCTCCATCAACGTGGACGTATGATAGCACCACCTATCGGAACCACGCCAAAAATCATCGTGTCTTCATTGCGTTTGAAATCTCCAACCCCCTCCTTTACTTACATGTGCAGTGTTTTCTTTCCGCTGCTACACTCTTAGAATTGCATGTGTAGGGTGTTACTTGACTTGGTGTACTTGCTAAAATGTGCCCACAAATAAAATTGGGAAAATGATAGTTTTTTATTTGGTCAAGTAGTCTAATCACCCCCCTCTAGACATACTTTCGATCCTACAGTTCTCTCTTCTGTCTTGCTGGTATATTGGGAATATTTTGGAATTTATAGCGCTAGAATTATGTCAAGAGGTGCCACGAGGGGCCCACAAGCCTGGGGGCGCGCCTACCCCCCCTGGGCGCGCCCCCTGGACTTGCCGCTTCCTCGTGGCTCCTCTGGTCTTCTCCCGAAGCTTCCAGGGTCTCTTCTGGTCCAGAAAAAATTAATCCAAAGTTTTTTCTTCGTTTGGACTCCGTTTGATAATGATTTTCTAAAAAGGCAAAAACAAGCAAAAAACAACAACTGGCACTGGGCACTAGGTTAATAGGTTAGTCCCAAAAAATGATATATAATGGCATATAATTGCATATAAAACATCCAAGATTGATACTATAATAGCATGGAACAATAAAAAATTATTCCTTTATCCATCGTAGTCTCACCCAAAACTTGAATACTTCAGCACACAAAACTCAAGAGAAACCACGTGAGATCCGTTAGTATAACAAGCAAATTTTAAACTTTAGGTACTGTTGTAAATTGATTCATATTTAATATTGGCATAATGCTACTGTACTCCAACTTCCCCATGACTCATACCCCCCGATACGATCCATAGATTCATCAAAATAAGCAAACTATGCAACAAAAACAGAATCTGTCTAAAACAGAACAGTCTGTAAAGATCTGAATTAAAGTCATACTTCTGTAACTCCAAAAATTCTGAAAAATTAGGACAACGTGGGCAATTCATATAACTAATGTGTAAAAAATTCAGTAGGTTCTGACGCTCCAGCAAAAAATCAAAATTCCAGCACTGGACGCAAAGTTTTCTTTTTTCAAACAGCTTCAATTATACTATCATCCAAATCATCCCAAAGGCATTACTTGGCACAAACACTAACTAAAAGATAAAAACACAATCATAACAGAGGCTACAATTGTGTAAACACACAAAAACAGAAAGTAAAACAAAAATTTATTTTATTCATTGGGTTGCCTCCTAACAAGCGCTATTGTTTTATGCCCCTAGCTAGGCATAATACATAGTTTCAAGTGTTGTCATCCTTCATCCCCAAATCTTTCTTAATCAAATCTTCCATAACTTTTCTCATTAATTCTCTTCTTTCATGTTCTTCTTTTCTAGTAGGGGAGCTTAAATACTTGAAGGGACTTTGATTGGTGACTTTAACATTCATAACTTCGAACTTAGAATCATCACCGTAAACATCCTCATACAACACATGTATCTCATCGTCAATAGGGTCTCTAGCCATACCCTCAAACCATTCTTCACTAAATCCCGCATCAATTCCTTTAGTAATCCACTCAAATTTATCACAAGCATGGTGGTACAAAGTTTTAATTATTTCGGCATATGGAACTCTTCTTCTAATATTCTCACCATAAGCAAAGTAGTCTTTAGATTCCAACCTACGGATAGTATCTTTATCATGAAGAATTTCTTCTATGGGAGGATGCTCGAAATCAATTTTATAAAAGGAAAAGATATCCCTAGCTTCTCGGATTATGTAATCAAATTCATGCATAAGGATAATAGTGGCAATTTTCTTAGCCCTAGGATCATGGATGTTGGGAAGTTCATAGAATATCTTTTGTAAGGCGGGGTGCATATGCAAAAAAATATATTTCTAATTTAACCACAAGCATAGCAATAGCATCCACATAGCAATTTTTCTTATCAAGAATAGATCCCTTAATTATTGCTATAACCCCTGTGCAATTAAAGAATTCCTGAATAATGTTTTTCCCGATACTATTACCACTTCCCACATGATAGACTGTAGTCTTGAAATTAGTGAGAGGATCAATCTCAGGAGGGTCATGATTAAGATCAAAAGGATGAGTTTTATCCTCAAGAGATTCACTAGCACTATCCTCGCTAGCACTTTCAATGACAACTTTCTCAAGTTCAGACATGATAACGACTTCGAACAAGCAAACTAGCAAACAAGCAAATGGAAATATTTTTGTGTTTTTGTAAAATTGTTTTAGAAGTGGGGGAGATGAAAACGAGAGGCAAATGCAAATAAAAGGCAAATAAAAAAATGCAAGTGGATGATAGTTTATGCGAAGGTACTTGATAAGTTTTGGTGATGTCTCCCCGGCAACGGCGCAAGAAATTCTTCCTGCTACTTGTGAACTGCGTTGAGATTTCCCCGAAGAGGAGAGGATGATGCAGTACAGTAGAGATAAGTATTTCCCTCAGTTAAGAACCAAGGTTATCAATCCAGTTGGAGAACCACACAGAACCTCGTTAGCAGCACCTACACACACAAAAGCAAACACTTGCACCCAACGCAAATAAGAGGGTTGTCAATCCCCTTAGCGGTTATTTGCAAGGATTAATTCTGATAGTGATAGATAGAAAAGTAAATTGCAAAATAAAATAAAAGTAAATAAATTGCAGCAAGGTATTTTTGGATTTTAATATATGATAAAGGTAGACCCGGGGGGCATAGTTTTCACTAGAGGCTTCTCTCTCGATCACATAGCATACGGTGGGTAAACAAATTACTGTTGGGCAATTGATAGAAAAGCAAATAATTATGAAGGATTCATGGCAATGATCATGTATATAGGCATCACGTCCGAGACAAGTAGACCGACTCCTGCCTACATCTACTACTATTACTCCACCCATCGACCGCTATCCAGCATGCATCTTGGGCATTAAGTATAAAACAGAGTAACGCCTTAAGCAAGATGACATGATGTAGACAAAGTAAACTCAAGCAATATGATTAAACCCCATCTTTTTATCCTTAATGGTAACAATACAAATACGTGTCATGTCCCTTTCTATCACTGGGATTGAGCACCGCAAGATTGAACCCATCACAAAGCACCTCTCCCATTGCAAGATAAATCAATCTAGTTGGCCAAACCAAATGGATAGATCGGAGAAAAATACAACGCTATAACAATCATGCATAAAAGAGTTCAGAGAAGACTCAAATATTTCTCATGAATAATCTGATCATAAACTCACAATTCATCGGATCCCAACAAACACACCACAAAAGAAGATTACATCGGATAGAACTCCAAGAACATCAAGGAGAACATGGTATTGAAGATCAAAGAGAGAGAAGAAGCCATCTAGCTACTAGCTACGGACCCGTAGGTCTATGGTAAACTACTCACACATCATCGGAAGGGCAGCAAGGTTGATGAAGAAGCCCTCCGTGATCGATTCCCCCTCCAGAAGAGTACCAGAAAAGGTCTCTAGATGGGATCGCGGAAGAACAGAGGTTTGCGGCGGCGGAAAGGTTTTCTCTTCTGTCTTTCTGGTATATTGGAAATATTTTGGAATTTATAGCGCTGAAATTAGGTCAAGAGGTTCCACGAGGGGCCCACAAGCCTGGGAGGCGCGCCTACCCCCTTGGGCGCGCCCCCTGGACTTGCCACTTCCTCGTGGCTCCTCTGGTCTTCTCCCGAAGCTTCCAGGGTCTCTTCTGGTCCAGAAAAAATTAATCCAAAGTTTTTTCTTCGTTTGGGCTCCATTTGATAATGATTTTCTGAAAAGGCAAAAACAAGCAAAAAACAGCAACTGGCACTGGGCACCAGGTTAATAGGTTAGTCCCAAAAAATGATATATAATGGCATATTGCATATAAAACATCCAAGATGGATACTATAATAGCATGGAACAATCAAAAATTATAGATACGATGGAGACGTATCAACTCTCAAAGGCGACACAGCTCCCAGCATTTCCTGGATATTATGGCAGACCAACTAGAATAGTTGAAAGCATCCATCAGAAGTGACCCAATATACATGTCGACTGCAAATGTCCCAGCTCCACTTCCCGACAAGGAACATAATGTACTACTATACTTAATAAGAAGATGAGAAGAGGAACATATTAAAGAAGAGCAAGCAGATTTAGGATAATACAATGTGTGTTGCCCACCCATGATGAACCAGACCGCATAAAGAAATGCAATTCGCTGATGTCTCTCTATATGTGGCGCACATGCTTTTCGAAACTAATGTAGGAACATTAGCTGACCAATTAAACGTTCTCTGTTTTAGTAATATCAGTATCATATCAGATTCGTATTTGAACAACTAAGCTTTGGAATTATGAGTGGCATGTTGTTTCACTTGATGGGTTGAGGAGCAGTGCTAGCACGACACGAAGCACCTAGGATGATGGTAGTGAATATAAAAGGGGAAAACCATAAGCATTGTGAGTATAGTGTTGACCGTGCCATGGCGGATCTGAAGGTGCTAACCGGACAAAGGCTACTTCGCAACCAATGTTTGCTTTCAATTAACAACTAAAGATTTGGTATGGACAAGAAAGTACAGTAAACAAGTGACGATCTATTTTTCGGGTGAGATCAATAACTTAAGCAGATATGAAATAGTACCACCTCTCTTGCGACACCGTGTAGGCCTTTGCTGATACATTGAGGGTGCTACGGGTGCTATAGCTGCCGGCGGCACGGAAGCAAATCTGAGACGGCAGATGGCGGCATAGGAGGATAAGTCCTGTTGCCGTGGACGAGACCGTCGTAGGACCGGCCACGGCAAGGTGGACGATGGCACGGATGAAGCGAGAGGACGCGATGCTAGGATCCTGATCCGGCACGGTGGATGAGAGATGTCGATCTCTTGTAATGGACGACGGCGTCGGGGTAGCTACTCCGGCATGGTGGAGGAGGACGGCGGTGAATGGGGTGGTGGACGGAGGAGGCTGGGGCGGAGAGGGTGTTTTGGTGCCCACGGAGTATGAATGGGGAAATGGAGCGAGAGAGGAGGGGGGAACCATGTCTTTGGGATGCGCTTGTCTCAAATGCGGGGAAAGTTACAAACTTAGCCCCCATTTAAAATTTCAGACATCAGAGCGATATTGGTCGGTTGGGGATAGGACGGTAATCTCGCATTGCCGAATAGTTGTTGAGAGCTATTTTGGCCGAGGAGAGGGTGTTTTGGCGCCGACGATGTATGAATGGGGAAATGGAGGGAGAGGGGGAATGATACGTCTCCAACGTATCTATAATTTTTGATTGTTCCATGCTATTATAGTATCAATCTTGGATGTTTTATATGCAATAATATGCTATTTTATATCATTTTTTGGGACTAACCTATTAACCTAGTGCCCAGTGCCTGTTGCTATTTTTTGCTTGTTTTTGGTTTTTCAGGAAATCAGTACCAAACGAGGTCCAAATGCCATGAAACTTTTTGACGATTTTTTTCTGGACAAAAGAGACCCTGGAAGCTTCGGGAGAAGGCCAGAAGCCTCACGAGGAGGTGACAAGGCAACAGGGCGTGGCCCCAGGAGGCGCGCCCTGATGCCTTGTGGGCCCCTCGTGGCTCCGTTTGACCAAAAAGATAGCTACTCTTATCTTTATGCATGAATTTGATTACATAGTTCGAGAAGCTAGAGAGATCTTTGATTTTTATAATATGAATCATGAACACCCTGTGATAGATGAAATTTTATATGATGAAGATTATATGATGAGATATGTATTTGGTGATGATCATGCTTATGATGAAAATACTAAAAAGGAAGTCCCTCCTTTACATATTATCCAACAAGTTTTCAATGGTATTAATCAAAAATATTCTTGGATCATAAAAGGGAATCAACAAGGATTTGATGAAAGTTACCTTAATAATGATAAAATTTTGATTGATGCTGTGTTTCCCATTGTTTTTGAAAAGCCTCTTGATGAGCACACACCCCAAGATTCAAAAACTAAAGATGACAACACTTGAAACTATGCATTATGCCTAGCTAAGGGCATAAAACAATAGCGCTTGTTGGGAGGCAACCCAATATGTATCTTAAATTTTTGCTTTTTATTTCTATTTACACAAGTATAGCTTCTGTTATGATTGTGATTTTTATATTTTAATTAGTGTTTGTGCCAAGTAATGCCTTTGGGATGATTTGGATGATAGTATGATTGATGCTGTTTGAAAACAGAAAGTTTTGAGTCCAGTGCTCGATTTTTGGTTCTGTACTGGAGCATGAAAAAATTCTGAATTTTTTAGACAGTATTGGTATATAAATTTTTTACGTTTTCCTGATTTTTCAGAATTTTTGGAGTTACAGAAGTATAGCTTTTAAATAGACCTTTACATACTGTTCTGTTTTAGACAGATTATGTTTTTGTTGCATAGTTTGCTTATTTTGATGAATATATGGATTGTATCGGGGGATATGAGTCATGGAGAAGTTGGAGTAAAGTAGCATTATGCCAATATTAAATATGAATCAATTTACAACAGTACCTAAAGTTTAAGATTTTGTCGGTGTACTAAAGCATGGGTGCCCTCGTACCCTGACTTGTGCATAGGCAGTTGTAGCCTTCCTGACGGCAAGGGCTTGCCGGAGGGTTGCTGTGACCCAAGACTTAGATTAAACAAGACCATGAAGAAGACCTCAAGGCAGGTCATTGAGAAGTACTATTCTAGTACTGAAGATCAACATTTCCCTTCCCGGCAAGCTTCGTACCGGCAAGGTGAAGACCAAGACTCTGGCTGCCGGCAAGCTCCGCGCCAGCAGGCTCGTTCTGTCCCGTTACCGCTCCACCTCATCATCAGCTAGATAAGCACGTATGATAGGTGTCGAGCGGGCAGGCAGTCAACATAGCTGGCCAAGGCATGTGTCAGCATGCCACGCACGGATTAACTTTAATGACACTCGTCCCTGGGACGTGTCAAGATAACAGGAGGGCGCCAGGACCGATGGTACAGATCTTTTGCCCAAAGCCTCGCCTCCCCGACGTAGCACCTAATGGTGCATTAAATGCGCTTGTCTTACCCCGTTAGGGGATAGACGTGGTGATGGTGCAAGTCACTATTCATACCCTGTAAATGACCGTATTAGCCACTGTGGTAACCCCTTGGCCTATATAAGGAGGCCCACGGCTACACTTAGAACGGTCGAATCCTAGTTCAATTACACGCTGTAGCTGCACTTCCCGCGCACCTTGCTGGCAAGCTGCGCTCTTTGAAACCTTTGAGCTCATACACAATCAAACCACAAGAACAGGAGTAGGGTTTTATGCTCACAGCAACCTGAACCAGGATAAATCGTTGCTTGTTCTCACATCTACTAGCCCTGCTCTTTGTAGTATATTGATCCCACAGCCAAACCGCAAAGGGATCCTCCTGATCCCATAGATCAACGTTTTCCCACGACATCTTTGGCGCGCCAGGCAGGGGGTCTTATATTACGAATCAGTGTTCGTAGTGTGAGTACCGACCCCATCACCTTCGTCGATGGCGCCGAAGAAGAAGACCGGAGCCATGACGGTTCCCACCACGTCCAAGTGGCCTTCCCAGGCATCCATAGACGGCGCAAGCAGCGCAGTCGGCATGTGCGCTACGGTTGGGACGGCCGGGGCAGGAGGCGCCGGCGGTGCGGAGGTCCGGCATCCCCACCGTGCCGGCGATCTCAGCCACCACATCGGAGTTGGTGCCGACGACCAACTCCAAAAACCCGCTGGTGAGCCTAGCCATCGTAGTCATACAATTCGGACCGGTGCGAGCCAGGACCCCGCTGCCGCGACGTCCAAGGACGGAGCGGCGACGTCCAACAACGCAGCGGTTGGACGTGTGCAGCGACCATCGCAAGATGGGCGCGTCGTGCTTCCCCGCGGCGCTGGTGGCCCTGGACGGCGTCAAGCCAGCCCTGGGCATCGTCCTCACGATGCTCAGGCTCCACCATCACCACGCCAACCCGTTGGTGAGCATGCGCCACGGTAGCAGGTACGCGACGAGCTCCCTCCTCGCCGTGCCAGGAGTCGAATGCCGTCCCATTTCGTGTTTCCCGCCATGCCAACCACGGTGGAGGCTATGGCGCGAGTTCAAATGCTTTTGAACTTCCCGCCAGCCCTAGACAAGATGGAAGAATGGAGGGCCACCATTCAGAGCCTCATTAGTTTTGCCGATCCTGGCAAAACACAAGATGTGGGCCCCTCCAGATTCTGGCTGCTGTGCCGGAGACGGTGCACCAACCGTGCAGTCGCCTCCACGCCAACAACCACAATGGCGGCAAGTTGCCGATCGGATGACCAGGACGTTATGTCCATGGCATCGTCAGATCCGTGTGGCCGCCAAGACCAGCGCCAAGTGCTCCACGAACGGAGCGACGAAGACGCCTATACGAAGATTGAGCTGCGCCGGGAGGCACGCCGTCTATCAGACGACCGTCCCGGGCCGGCAGCATACGTGCCAGTGCCAGGGTACCCTGGATGCTTACCTTATGAGGTGGGTTGCCCGGCGTTTACTCGTGAGCTGTGGCAGGTTTGCTGGCCATCCACCCGTCCCTTCAAGCCAGAGCTGCCCGAAAAATACGACAGCACGCTCAGTCCACCAGAGTTCCTTGGCATCTACACCATCGCGGCACAGGCTGCCGGGGGGCGCGACAACAAGCTTTTAGCCAACTACTTTCCGTTGGCGCTTAAGCCCAACGTCAGATCGTGGTTGATGAACTTGCCAGAGGGATCCATTTCTTCTTGGTTGGATCTATGCCATCAATTCATGGGTGCCTACCAGGGTGGCCACAAGCTCCCTGGTCAGGAGAGCGATTTGCTTGTGATCCCCTAGAGAGATGGCGAGACCCTCCGCAAGTATATACAGAGGTTCAGCCGTGTGCACCACAACATCCCCGATGTTCATCCCGCAGCTGTTTGCAGCGCATTACACACGAATGTGCGCAACCGCAAAGTGCGGTCTGAGATGAATATCGTGAAGGTTAGGACCATCAACGAGCTGTATGCCTGAGGAAGACTCCCTAGGGAAGATGCTGGCGCCGAAGTCGACTCCGAGGATGACGACGCAGAGGACGCATCGACCCCGCAGAAGAAGAGCCAGAAGCGCAAAGGCAAGTCAGTAATGGCAGTCGAGAGCCCCGGTGATGCCAACGCCGCCAAGAAGTCCAAGGCAGAAGGCCCCGACAAGGAGGTTGCCGGATGCGCTGACTGCCGGGAAGCTGCGGCAGGTGACAGGGGCGGCAAGACCAGTGGGCCGTACTACAAGATCCACCGTACCAAGGGCCACGATCTCCAGGAGTGCCAGCAAGTGGAGCAGCTTGCCGAGAAGCAGAAGCAAGAGTACGAGAGGCGCGACAAGGAGAAGGGCCAGGATGGTGCCGGTGGATCCGGCAAGCAGAACCATGGAGGCCGAGGGGGCCGCCGCGGCAAGGCCAATCAGCCAAAAGAGAAGGCTGCACAAGGCCAAGATGATGGTGATGAGGACGAAGATGGGTCAGAGAATGAGTTCCAGAACGCGGTGGAGGCCATGTGATTTGACGGAGGCGCATCTTTGCACTCCTCGCACCGACAACTGAAGCAATGGATCCGCGAGGTGAATGTCGCGGAGCCCATGATGGGAGCACAGAAGCCACTCAAGTGGTCGCACACGCCCATCGCCTTTGACACCGAGGATCACCCTGATCGCACCACTGCGGTCGGGTGTTTGCCGTTGTTGGTTTCGCCAACAATCCGCAACCTCAAGGTGACGAAGATGTTGGTTGACGGTGGGGCCGGCTTGAACTTGATCTCTCCCAACATGATCAAGAGGCTGCAGATCCTCGACAAGGATCTTGAGGAAACCGGCACATTCCAAGGGATCAGTCCAGGGAGGAACAAGCCGAAGGGCCAGATCACGCTGCCGGTCACATTTGGTAGCGACCTCAACTACCGGACGGAGAAGATCATCTTCGACGTCGTCAAGATGTCGCTGCCATACAATGGGATTCTGGGTCGTCCGGCGCTAGCCAAGTTCATGGTTGCGTCGCACTTCGCCTACAATGTCATGAAGATGACAAGGCCGATGGGCGTTCTCACCATCAAGTCCAACCAGAGAGACACAATCATCTGCGCTGACAAGCTCTACCAGGAGGCAGTGGCAGCACCTGCCATCAAGGCACCTGCTCCTGCCGGCAAAGCTTCTAGGGGAGGAAAGAAGAAGAAGAAGTCCGGCAAGACCTCTGATACGGACTCCAGGAAGCGCACCTTAGAGTGCAGCATGCCTGTTGAGGACATACCAGAGAGCTCTACCAGCGAGAGCAAGAAAGCCAAGGCCTCTGCGCCGGCGACCAAGCAAGTTTCTGCAAGAGAGGATGGGACGGGTGGCACTTTTTCTGTAAGTGCCACTCTCAATGACAAAAAGGAAAGCGAGCTCGTTGCCTTCCTATGGGCGAATGTCGATGTGTTTGCCTGGCAAGCATCTGACATCCCCAGCGTTCCTAGGGAGGTAATTGAGCACCACCTTGCTGTCTGCCCTCATGCGAGACCCGTCAAGCAGAAGGTCAGGAAGCAAGCCTTGGAGTGGCAAGAGTTCATTGCCGAAGAAATCAAGAAGCTGGAAGCAGCGGGCCTAGTCAGAGGAGTGCTACACCCTACGTGGTTAGCCAATCCAGTCGTAGTGCGCAAGGCGAATGGGAAGTGGAGGCTTTGTATAGACTTCACTGATATAAATAAAGCATGTCCAAAGGACCTTTTCCTTTGCCGCCCATCGACCAGATTGTAGACTTCACTACCGGCTGTGAGTTACTCTCTTTCCTTGATGCCTATTCTGGTTATCATCAGATCTTTATGGCCAAGGAAGATGAGGAGAAAACCGCATTCATCACTCCATGTGGCACATACTACTTTTTGCGTATGCCTTTCAGATTGAAGAGTGCCAGGGCAACCTTTGCCAGAGCAGTCCAGATCGGTTTTGAGCCACAGCTGCACAGAAATGTGGAAGCCTACATGGATGACATTGTGGTCAAAACCAAAGACAAGTCAACACTGATCCAAGATTTGGAAGAGACATTCGCAAACTTGCGCAAGCTCTACTTGAAGCTCAACCCCGGGAAGTGTGTGTTCGGTGTTCCGTCCGACAAGCTTCTTGGGTTCTTTGTATCTCGGAGAGGGATTGAAGCCAACCCCGACAAGATCAAAGCAATTGAGCAGATCGAAGCACCAAGACACGTCAAGGACGCAGGCGTCTTGCCGGCGGCGTTGCCGCCCTTAGCAGGTTCATCTCCAAATCGGCAAAGCGTGCCTTGACATTTTTCAAGATATTGAAAAAGGCATGTCCAGTGAACTGGACTCCGGGAGCGGAGGCCGCGCTCCAAGATTTGAAGGAGTACATGTCCTCTCCGCCAGTCTTAGTTGCGCCTAGGTCGCAAGAGACGCTGCTGCTATACTTAGCGGCAATGAATCAAGTGGTTTGTGCTGCACTTGTGGCTGAAAGAGAGGCATATGAAGAGGAGGTAGCAGCCGCAGAGCCATGACCTGATGAGCCAGAATCTTCTCCGACAAGGCCAGCTGCCGACAAGCCAGAGATTGTGCAAGCCAGCAAGCCAGATCAGCAAGTTGTGAAGAAGAAGATGGTGCAACGCCTAGTCTACTTTGTCAGCTCCCTCCTGCAAGGGGCTAGGTTAAGGTATTCTGGTGTACAGAAGTTGCTCTTTGGCCTTCTCATGGGTTCAAGGAAGCTGCGCCACTACTTTCAAGCACATCTAGTCACCGTCGTCACTCGCTTTCCTTTGCAATGAATTCTGAGAAATCTAGAAGCAACCGGCAGGATTGTGGAGTGGGCATTGGAGTTGTCAAGCTTTGATTTGAAGTTTGAGAGTACCTCAACAATTTAGAGAGCAGAGCCTTGGCAGAATTCATTGCAAAATGGACCCCAATGCCAGACGAAGAAATTCCAGAGACCTCTCTCCCCGTCAAGGAAACTGTTGACAATTGGATCATGTACTTTGACGATGCTTTCACGCTGAAAGGCGCCGGTGCCGGCGTGCTGCTTATAGCACCCACCAGAGAGCACCTCAAGTACGTGCTTCAGATGCATTTTCCCAGGGAGCAGGCCACCAACAACACTGCTAAGTATGAAGGATTGCTTGCCGGTCTGCGCATTGCAATCGACCTTGGTATTCGGAAGCTGATTATCAGAGGTGACTCGTAGCTAGTGGTGAGGCAAATCAACAAGGATTACCAGAGGCCTTTGATGGAGGCGTACGTTGATGAGGTGAGGAAGTTGGAAGAGCACTTTGACAGTCTGCAAGCAGAGCACGTTCCCCGTGGCCAGAATTGGATTGCCGACGACCTGTCAAAGCTTGCCGCCCAAAAGATGCCTGTGGAACTAGGAACTTTTGTGCTCCATCTGACTCAGCCATCCGTTACAGCCATCAAGGCTGGCGAAGAAGAGAAAACAAGATGTTGGTGGTTACTTTCTGGCAGAGCTGCCGGCAGCCACCAAGAAAGTGGATACCGCCGACAAGATACCCTTGGCCGGTGAGCCATAGTTTTCGACAAGCCAGATCCTTGCCGTCGAAGCAAGCGCTCCCGCAGAGGAAGAAGTGCCTTTAGTCCTTATCGTCGAGCCACAAGCTCCGGCATGGGCGCAGCCAATTGTCCAGTACCTTCAAACATGAGATCTTCCTGATGAACAAGAGGATGCAGAAAGAGTAGCCCATCAATCAAGGTTGTACAAGTTTGTTGACAACATTTTGTACAAGAGAAGACCAAATGGGGTGAAATTGAAGTGCATCTGCCGGGAAGATGGACAGAGGCTGTTGTAAGAAATGCATGAAGGGATGTGTGGCTCTCACATTGGGTCACGCGCGCTTGTCAGCAAGGCGTTTCGTCAAGGATTCTACTGGCCGACAGCCCTTCAAGACACCTTGGCGGTGGTCATCAGATGCGAAGCATGCCAGTTCCACTCCAAGGACATCCACCACCCAGCTCAAGCCCTCCAAACCATCCCTCTATCCTGGCCTTTCTCGGTCTGGGGGCTCGACATCGTCGGCCCCTTCCCCCGTGCTACCAGGGGCTTTGAATTCTTGTATGTTGCAATCGACAAGTTTACAAAGTGGCCTGAGGTCGAGCCAGTGAGGAAGGTGACGGCACAGTCAGCCATCAAGTTCCTCAAAGGAATGGTTGCTCATTTTGGTGTCCCCAACAGGATCATCACCAACAACGACACCCAATTCACGAGCCGCGCCTTCACAGCATATTGCCAAGAACATGGAAATAAGATTTGCTACGCGTCTGTTGCTCACCCAAGGAGCAATGGACAAGTAGAGAGGGCAAATGCAGAAGTGTTGCGTGGTCTCAAGACCAGAACTTTCGACAGGCTGCACAAGTGTGGAAGGCACTAGGTGGAAGAGTTGCCGGTTGTTCTTTGGTCAATCAGAACGACACCAAGTTGAGCCACTGACCAGACACCCTTCTCCATTGTTTATGGTGCAGAAGCGGTGCTCCCCACAGAACTCAGATATGGGTCACCTCGAGTCTTGGCCTTCGATGAGGAGGATCAAGATGAGCTGCGGCAAGATGATGCCACGCTCCTTGAGGAAGATCATTTCCGGGATGCTGTCCGTGCTGCACGGTACCAGCAAGCTTTGCGCCGCTACCATAGCCGCAAAGTGAACGCCAGGAACCTTGAGGAAGGCGACCTTGTTCTTCGTCGAATTCAATCCATGAAGGGTCAAAACAAGTTGACGTCGAAGTAGGAAGGCCCTTACCGGGTGGTATGAGTCACTAGGCCCGGTGCAGTCCACCTAGAGACCGAAGATGGCACTTCGGTGCTCAACTCATGGAATATTGAGCATCTTCGCAAGTTTTACCCGTAAGGCGCGGTTGTCGGGCTGCCCGGCAACCTCTTTTGTACAAGTTTGCCAGCAAGGCATGTAAACCTTTGTACAGAGCCGGGCGCAGATCCCATGCACATAAATAAAGCTAAGTGTTTCACAATTCTTTGTCAAAGTACATATTTGTTTATGTGTTGCAGGCAGCCTTGTGTTACATTTTCCCTTGCATAGGATGATTAACGAACCGTCAAGGTTCCAGGCTCCTCTTTTCTCTTCTTTCTTTTTCTCAAAGGACAGAAGGGCTCCTCACGTGCAAATTTCCCGGGGGGAGTGACGGTATGGATACCAAGCAACGTTCAAGATATCATTCTACGACAAGAAGCACAACAAAGAAAAAGCTAAGTTGAAAAACTTTGAAATAAATTCTTTGTTGTAGTTGCAATTTCTCCTTGAACGATTTTGGACTTTGTATGAGAAACCTGCACACTAAGGAACCTTGTCATAATCGGCTATGCCCTTACTTTGTTTCGAGTCCGCTCAACAACTTAAGTGGCTACGTTGTGATCGTCAAGCATAACCTTGCCGGCAGCGGCACTTCCGGCAAGCTGCTAAGGACCCGTTCCTCAAGCGCTCGTGGCAAGAGTGCGCGCACCGGCAAGTTTTCGGCAAGCGTAGGGTATGAAAATCATGCAAAGACAGAATAAAACAAGAGGATTAGCATGCATTCATCCATTCAAAACACAAGTTATAGTACATCAAAACGCTATATGGATCTAACTTAAGATAAATATGTCTTTTACATGATCATGCACGCGACAAGGTATGGCTACAAGATTAGTGGGTAACCCCACCCTCTGTCCTAGGGATCTGGCCAACCCTATCGATAGGTGTGATGAGCTCCTCGGCGGTTCTGGTGTCGGCTCCCCTCGGCAGACTGGCGAAAACCCTGGAGAGATCAATGCCTGGGTTCTGGTACACCACTTTGACGAGTACCTTGAAGAGGACATCCCGACAAAGCTTGAGGGAGTCGCTGGCAAGGTATGCGGCTCGAGCCCCGTGATGCTTCTCCAGCGCCTCGATCAAACTTTCGAAGAAAAGAGTGAGCCTGGCACTGGCGTTGTCCCCTTCGGCAATGGAGTAGTGGTAGTCCGGCAAGTCCATGGCGGACAGCTGTGCAGAAATGTTCTCCGCGTGTCGTGGGAAATGACGATCTATGGGACCGAACGGGCCCCTTTGCGATTCGGCTCAGGGGACATGCATGGGACAAAGAGCAGATTTTCAGTAGGTGCAAGAACACGCGTGGGGTTTATCCAAGTTCGGGCTGCTATGAGCGTAAAACCCTACTCCTGCTTTGTGTATGATCGTGTATGAACTCTGGTTACAAGGAGTGCAGTTTTCCAGCAAGGTGCCCGGGAAACGTAGCTACTGCGTGTAATTGAGCTGGGTCTCGACCGTTCTACCTGTAGTCGTGGGCCTCCTTTTATAGGCCAAGGGGTTACCACAATGGCTAATACGGTCATTACAGAGTATGAACAGTGACTTGCACCGTCATCACATCTATCTTCCAACGAGGTAAGACAAACGCATTTAATGCACCGTTAGGTGCTACGTTGGGGAGGCGAGGCCTTGGGCAAAAGATCTGTACCACCGGTCCTGGCGCCCTCCTGTAATCTCGACACGTTCCAGGGACGGGTGTCATTAAAGTTAATCTTGGCGTGGCGTGCTGACACGTGCCTTGGCTGGCTATGTTGACTGTCTGCCCGCTCGACACCTAGCATACGAGCCTATCTGGTCGATGGTGAGGTGGAGCGGTAATGGGACAGAACAAGCCTGCTGGCACGGAGCTTGCCGGGCCTTACTTGCCAGCAAGGGGGCTTGCCAGCAACCATAATCTTGGTCTTCACCTTGCCGGGGCGGAGCTTGCCGGCAAGGGCAGCGTCGATCTTCAGTACTAGAATAGTACTTCTCAATGACCTGCCTTGAGGTCTTCTTCACGGTCTTGGTGTTGAGTCTTGAGTCATAGTTATCCTCTGTCAAGCCCTCGCCGAAAGGGAAGCTACAACTGCCTGTGCACAAGTCTGGGTACAAGGGCACCCATGTCTTAGTACACCGACAGGAGCCCCTGGGCCTGGGCCACATGCGCATGCGAGGCGTCATTGGGCTAGGCCCAAACAGTGCATAGGCGCCGCGTGGCAGAAGATAACTGTCATAATCTTCTCTTTTACCGCACCCGCCCATGATGCGCATTAAATGCGGGCGTGGGAAAGGTGGAGCGAAGCGGCGGCGGGAGGTGGTGCGCCTGAAAAGCACAACCACGTAGGATGAAAAAGAGCCAGCCCTCGCGCTTTCCCCATAAAAAAGGAAACCACGAAGGGCGCTGCTCATTTATCCCCTCTTCCCAATCTAGCCAGTTCACCGTCGTCTTCAACCTCGTGTCAGAGCGCCTTTTCCTTTCACCACCGCGCCGTGCTCCCCGCCGGCTTCTGAATCCGTCCACCTCGCGCAGCCATGGCGCCTAAGAGGGGTCAGAATAAACAGGGGAAGGTGGCTGATCCGAATGCGGAGGCGGGGGAAACAGAGTGGGCGACGCTGCGGAGGGGCAACAATGTCTTCAAGCCGGTGCTGGAGGAGCATGACCTGGTGGAGCGGTATGCGATCATGTGGGGGAAGGACACTAAAGCCCACACCGCGCCTAATGTTTTCCCCGGCTCCGTTCAGCCCAGCGATGACAAGTACCCCTTCTCCATCGCTTACCTCTATTGCGGGCTCGTCCCTCCTTTCTCTGAGTTCTTCTGCGAGATCATGTACACGTACAGGTTCCACCTCTTAGACTTCACACCGAACGCCATGACCTGTCTGGCTGTTTTCGTGCATTTCTGCGAAAATTTTGCTGGAGTAATGCCCAGCGCAGCTCTGTTCTGCCACTATTTCATCCCCCGCATTGAGGCGGACACCCTCTCTGGCTGTATTGCTTGGATCCCTAGGGACGGGGACGCTTATCTCCCTAGGTTGTTTGATCAGGAATGGAGCGAATGGCGCGGAGAATGGTGCTGGATCAAGGACGACAGGTTCCCTGACTTCTGCAAGCTCAGAACGAAGAAGGTGAAACGTGTCAAGGGCTGGGACCACTTTGACGACAAGGATGCCCAGCTCGAAAAATCGCCGTGACCCGCATTCTCTGCCTCAGGGCCGCCGGCCTCACCATCGAGATGGTGGGCACCGACTTCCTTCGCCGCCGCATTGCCCCTCTCCAGAATAGAGGAAGGCCTGCTTGGGATTACCAGAATGCGGCCGACATCATGCGGGTGAACACATGGCTTCACACCAACCTGACGGTGATGCAGCACGCGGCTCTCTGCCGCATGCTCTTTCGTGCTGGCGGTAAGTTTAACTGGCCGGCAGGCGTGGTGCCGCTGTGCAACAACTCTGCCAAGGATGCCATCATCGCCATGATGCCATCTTACAACACCCAAGGTGTCGAGGGGAGTTGGCAAGCACCACCCAAAGACGTGGTGAGAGGATGGTTCGATACGCTGGTTGAGAAGCCCGTCCGGGAGGAGATGGATTTCTACTGTGACACCACTCGGGTGGAGCTGGAACATATTGCCAGGAGAGCGGCGGAGGCAAAGTTGGCTGGGGGCATCGGCAGCTCCGGCTCTACGGCAGTCAACGCTGAGGAGGGGGATGAGGAAGGACTGGCAAACAAGTCGCCGGAGGAGCCTGCCGGGAGACGAGAGCAACTTGCTGGAAGTCAGGGTAAAGAGGTCGTTGAGGAGCAGGCGCTCAAGGAGCCCCTTTCTTCGGCAAGGAGGACTCGCGTCCTTCGGTGAGCCGTTTCTGGGGAGCCGGTTCGCTCTTCGCCCTCGGGTGAGGAGGTTGCCGGTGGGGAAGCGACCGGTGAGGTTGCCGGGCGACGAGGGACTCAACGCCAAACCCCTCAACTACAGCGAATGTGGCGCACTTCTACGAAGAGTATAGCCGCGCCGGCTATCGAAGTGGCCGGGTCGTCTCGTCCTGCTGTGCCTATGACAACTAAACGGGCCATGACTCCAACCCCGCCGTCTTCCTCTAGCACCAGGCCCGAAGGCTTGTATGATCTCTCCATCCTTAGCGATGAGGAGGAGGAAGAGGAGTATGTGTCCCCAATTTCCTTTATTCAATTCTTGACTTCTTGCTGTGGTAACCTCACTTGCTTCGCCCTGCCTTGGTCGACAGTGACAGGGAAACCCTGGCGCAAAGGATGGCCAAGAGGCCGAGGACTAGAGCAGAGGAGGAGCCGGCAACAAGCATGGCGCCGGACGTCGACATCTCGGAAACCAACCTCCAGCGCAGCCCCCAACGTGAGGCCACTATTCACTTTCCTTTGGTGAGCGTGAGTGTTGAGATGTTCACTGCTAACATCGGCACGGGAGCAGGAGAAGAGCGTCACGAGGTGGAACGCCCGGAGGCTGATCCAGCTGGGACGCCTCCATCGACCGCTCCCCCGGCAAGCGGTTTTCCAGCAAGGACCTTCATAGACGAGGCCGTTCGCACTGATGAAGTGCCAGCAACCATGGCTGCCGGCAACCAGGCGACGACAACCAAAGTTGCCGGGGAGGAAATAATCCCTCCTCAACAGTCTCAGTCTGGTATGCCTCCTACCGTCGAGTAGCTTTTTCTTTTAACCTTCTTTCTCTCTTTTTTTGTTTTCTTGAACTTGATCTGAGTCTTGATTTCCTCTCCTCCCCATCCTTTCAGATTTACTTTTATCTGACGACATGGACGTCGATTCCACCATCGAGGAGATCATGAAGGATGCTGCCAACGAGGCCATCAACATTGCTGCCGATGAGGCCATCAGGATGACTAACGAGGAGACCGCCAAGGCTGCTCACGAAGAGGCCACCGCGGGTGCTGCTAAGGAAGGCGGTAATCAGAACGTCGAGGCCACTGAAGATATTCCTGTCTCAGGAGCGCCAAATGCTAACTTGGCTAGGAGGGCGATCTTGGCCGGCAAGGCGGTCACCGACGACCACCCGTCGACATCTGAAGAGCCCTTCTCAAGCAGATACTTGAAGGTTGGTGACAATCTGTTCGTCAACCTTCCTGGGACGTCAAGCATCAGGGTGCCTATGGAAGGAGAGATCTTGGACGGTGAGGTCCTCGCTGCTGCCAGACTTGAGGTTGTTGATGAGCTGCCTGCTAACATCAACGAGACCAAGGAGTAGCAACTCCTCAAAGCCATGAGCGAGAACTTTTGGAAACTCCAGGCGTGCCACCGCGGCCGCACGGATAACTTGGACTCCAGGGCGGCCGTCCTTGACAAGGCGGAGGATGATTTCAAGAAACACGTGGAAGAAACGCATATTTGGTATGCAGAATGCCTCCAAGACCTCTATGAATGCCAAACTCAGCTTGCCAAGGCCCAGGAGAAGTTCATTCTGGAAAAGGCTGATGCCGAGAAGGCACAGGAAGAGGCTACACGAAAGATAGCAGCGGAGGAGGCAAAGTTGAATGAGCGCAAGGTCAGCCTTGACGCTTATGAGGAAGAGCTTGCCGCTCGTGAAGCCGGGCTTGCTGCTACGCTTCGTGGCAAAGACAATGAGATCCAGGCTCTCGTTGCCCAACAAACCCAGGAACTAAGGCAGAAGCACAAAGAGGCTATCGAGGTTCAAGCCACAGAGCATGTCGGCAAGATCAAGGAGGCCATCGATGCTGCCGGAGCTGCAGAGGTCACCAAGATCGAACTGGAAAACAAAGTGCGAGCACTCGGAGCAAACCTTGCTGCCAATGGCAAAGAGATCTCGGCGCTCAAAGCAGATGCGGAGAAGGTAGTCCACACCTTGGTGGGGCTGCAAACTTTGGTATCCACCAAGAACCAAGAGCTCGCCAAGGCCAAAGACACGATCGAAGATCACAAGCTAAAGCTAAACACCTTGGGGTTGTCTCTTGACGAGGCCGAAAAGCGTGAGAAGACCTTGATGAAGGAACTTCAGGACAAGAAGTCAAAACTTGCAAGTGCCGTGACTTCCTTCAACAAGCTCAAGGATTCCTACAGGCTTTGGGCCGACCGGCTTGTGGTCACCGCGGAAAATATTTCCGTCAACCTACGCGCCCTGGGCTTGTCGGAATACCACTACTCCACCGCCGAAGGGGACACCACCAGTGCCAGGCTCACCTTCTTTTTCGAAAGCTTGGGTGAGGCGCTGAAGAAACACCACGGGGCTCGAGCTGCATACCTTGCCAACGAGTCCAGCAGGCTTTGCCGGGATGTTCTCTTCAAGATTCTCGGGAAAGTGGTGTACCGAAACCCAAACATTGACCTTTCCAAGGTCTTCGTGAGCCTGCCCAAGGGAGTCGACACCAGGGCCATCGATGAGCTTGTCGCGCCCATCGCCGATAGGGTTACCCAAATCCCCAGGAAAGAGGGCGGGGTCACGAGCTAGGCTCGCCACCTTACTTTACCGCGTGTAAGATCATGCAAAAGAAATGTTTATCTTAAGTCAGACTGCACTTGGCTTTGATGTATTATAACTTGTGTTTAAGATGGATGTATGTGCGCTATTCTCCTTATTCCATTCTGTCTTTGCATGATTTTTGTACCCTACGCTTGCCGGAAACTTGCCGGTGCGCACACCCTTGTCGCAAGCGCTTGAGGAGCAGGTCCTTAGCAGCTTGCCGGATGTGCTGCCGCCGGCAAGGTCACGCTCGACGATCACAACGCGGCTGCTTAGATTGTTGAGCGGACTCCAAGCAAAGTAAGAGCGCATTTGATCATGACAATGTTCCTTAGCGTGCAGGTTTCTCATACAAAGGCCAAAATCATTCAAGGAGAGTCGCAACTACAACAAAGAATTTATTTCAAAGTTTTGCAACCTAGCTCATTCCTTGTTGTACTTCTTGCCGTAGGGTGATATCTCGAACGCGTCCTTTGGTATCCATACCGTCACTCCCCCCGGGAAACTTGTACGCGAGGAATCCTTCATTCCTTGAAGAAAAAGAAAGAAGAGAAAAGAGGAGGTTGGAACCTTGACGGTTCGTTAATCACCTTATGCAAGGCAAAAATGTAACACAAGACTGCCTGCAACACATAAATAAACATGTACTTTGACAAAGAGTTGTGAAACATTTATCTTTTATTTATTTTGCACGGGACCTACGCCTGGCTTTGTACAAAGGATTACATGCCTTGATGGAAAACTTGTACAAAAGAGGTTGCCGGGCAGCCCGACAACCGCGCCTTATGGGTAAAACTTATGAAGATGCTCAATATTTCATGAGTTTAGCACCGGAGTGCCATCTTCGTTCTCTAGGTGGACTGTGCCGGGCTTAGTGACTCGTATTACCCGGTAAGGGCCTTCCTACTTCGACATCAACTTGTTTTTTTTCCTTCGTGGATCGAATCCGACGAGGAACAAGGTCGCCTTTCTCAAGGTCCCTGGCATTCACTTTGCAGCTAAGGTAGTGGCGCAAAGCTTGCTGGTACCGTGCAGCACGGGCAGCAGCCTGGAAACGATCTTCCTCAAGGAGCGTGGCATCGTCATGCCGCAGCTCAACTTGGTCCTCCTCATTGAAGGCCAAGACTCGAGGTGACCCGTATTTGAGTTCTGTGTGGAGTATTGTTTCTGCACCAAGGCTTGCTTCCTGACCTTCTGCTTGACGGGTCTCGCATGAGGGCAGACAGCAAGGTGGTGCTCAATTGCCTTCCTAAGAACTTCGGGGATGTCAGATGCTTGCCGGGCAAGCATACCGACATTCACCCGTAGGAAGGCAACGAGCTCGACTTCCTATTTGTCGCCGAGAGTGGCACTTTCAGAAAAAGTGCCACTCGTCCCATCCCCCTTCGCAGAAAATTGTTTGGTCATGGACGCGGAAGCCTTGGCTCTCTTTCTCTTGCCGGTATAGCTATCTGGTATTTCCTCGATAGGCATGCTGCACTCTAAAGTGCGCTTCCCGGAGTCCTTCCCAGAGGTCTTGCCGGCAACCGTGCCTTATGGGTAAAACTTATGAAGATCACTAAAAAAAAACACTTCCGTGATGAGACGTCTTTGTCACAGTAGGTCAAGTTTTCTATCATACATGTACATCCGTGACAATTTTATGACAGAATCAAGATAGTCATACCTGTGCTGTTGTAGAAGTGTTCCATGACAATACTGAAATTATCATCACGGAAGTATCCACTTCCATGACGATAAATGTCGCGTCATGGAAGTGTTTTCATCAAGGGTGACCGACACATGGCATCCACCATAACGGGTCGCTGTTAAGCTATCGGGTTCCGGTTTGGATCCGATAACCCGTTAACAGCTCGGACCAATGGGGATTTTCCACGTGTAAAATTCTCATTCGCCGGCGGATCCACATGTCTGCTCGGCGTTGCGACAGATGTCATCCATTCATTGGACGAGAGACGCCTATGATACATCGACACATGGCATGGCCCAACAGTGGCCCATTTGGGTTAAAAAGACCGACCCATTTGACTTGGTCAAAACTTAGCAGGCCGGCCCATGGAAAGCCTATTACCGGCCTGTTCGCATACAGCCCATTTACGGCTCGGGTACTCATGACCCGTTATGGCCTTTCAAAATTCGGCCCAGTAGCGTCATGTGGGCCCTCCCATATGATTCCAGCCCGTTGTCACTTTCAGCCAATCTATGGTCAGTGAAGTCTTTCGGCCCATATGAGGCCGTTTGCATCTCCGGGCCCATTAACGGCCCGTGATGAATTAGGCCCATCATGAACAGTAACTGCTTTGAGCCCATTAACGTCCCATGATTTAGTTGGGCCGTTTCCAGCCCGTGTTTTCTTTCGGCCTTCTAAGGGCCCATAAATTCTTGGGCTCATTTTCGGCCCTTGATTACTTACGGTCCGTTACTGGCCTGTTATGCTAATGGGCCAAATTCAGCCTGTGGTAACAATCGGTCCGTTTGTGACCCGTTAACCCGTTGGGCCGTTTTCATCCTCTCCTGTAATCCGGCCCATTAACGACCCGTAATGCCTGTTGATAGAATTAAGCTTGTGCTATCTTCTGGCATGTTAACGGCCCGTTATGGTCTGGGCCCATAAATGGATGGTTCCAATTTTGGCCCGTTTACGGTCCATATTGCAGTCCGGTTTTGGCCCACGAACAGTACGGTCCATGGATCCTACGGCGCGTACGAGGCCCATGGATCCTACGGCCCATAGGAGGTCCAAGGATCCTACGGCCCATAGGAGGCCCATCGTTACCACGGCCCGTATGTGGGCCATGGTTATTGCGGCCACTAGCAAACCGAGGAAAAAGAACTGCAGTGACTATAAGGAAACAAATAAACAAGACTATAAGTAAATAAATAAGCAAGCAACTAATGCTAGGATATTACGGCGATTACAGACATTACATCCACTGGGCATCAAAGTTCACCACCAGTGCAAATAAAGGGAACAACAAAGCACCATATTACATACACTGGGAGTCTAAATTGGCCACTAGTGCAGATAAACGCGGCAGCAAAACAAGTCCAGAACTGAAACAACTTTAGAAGAGCTCAAGAAACGTTATCCTGGGTATCCACCATGCTGGCAATAAGCTTAGCAAGCTTATTAGCTTTCTCTTGTTTGGCGCTAAAATCCTCCAACGCTTGTTGTTGCACCAGAAAGTATGCATCTGAATTCTCCAGGGACTTCCTCAGTCCTTCGGCTTCTTGTCGCATCATAGCTGACCGATGTCTTTCAGCTTGTAGTTCAGACTCAAGAAACCGAACTGATTCAGACAGCGAGTTTGAAGAGCTTGTGCAAGCGGTAGTGGCCAGTAACTCGAACACTACATCAAGACAGGACTTTAGGGTTATCTCACTGTCTTCAAGATAGTTTTCCTTATCTGTTTTATCAGCTTTGTTGGAGACCAGCAAGGTTGTCTCACTATCTTCAACCTTATCTGCATTACTTCCTTTACCATTGCTTAATGTGGTACTCTTCTCCAATATCCTGTCAGCATTCTAAAAGAAGAAACAAGCAGACACATAACAGGTTTAGCATGTAGTATATGAAGCTCATTTTGGTGAACCAGTTCAGTAGTAAGGTGGACAGGATTAAACTATCAAGTCTTCTATTGCAAAGTAGTACATTATAAAAGCATCAAACAAACATATATCTATGTGCTACTGTCACTGCATTGTCTTGCCAAATCAAAATAGAGACACAGTTCAAATCATATCAGTCCAAGACAAAATAGCATTGAAAGAATATAAGTGTGGGAAACTACACGGCACCACAAGATTTCAGATGGGTACCACGGGTATACATATACAACTAACAACATTATTCCCTCTGTTTTGATGCTAGTAATGTGCATGATATGAGAAGACAACTGTCTACACAATTGAAATTGAAATCAACATAGAGCAATTTAGAAGAGCAAACCAGTTAAAGAAACATGTTTAAACACCTGTTGTGCCATTGGAGTTTCGATTGGATCCTTCTATTTAAAAATTAGTTGGTATGAGTAAATACAGTGATATAAGAGCAAAGCAGTATGCACCACAGCTATGGAATCTTACCTGAGAAAAGTTGTTCTGCAGGTTTAAGCACTTGTTCTACAAGAAGAGAGTACAGTAAGACGCAGCCATATAGTACTTCAAATTGAAATATGATCTCATAGACCCTACCAGATTCATGGGACTAGACCAATACAGAACAAGGCGTTCCCAGTCATCATCTCGTAAATGTGTCTCCGAAGAAAGTAAGGGAATTTGATGAGTTTCCTTGCCAGTGAAATACGTTTTCTTCAGGTAATTCCAATACTGCCGCAAAGCATTCTTGAAGATAGCAGATGTATTAGCACATGTTACCTCATCCTGAGTTTCCAAATCGGTCGTTCTCTACACAGAAAAATGGGAAAATTTGCTGTGTTATAACCAGCAGGGAGGTAGAAAGTATGGGACAAAGCAAAGTAATTGCCATGAATACTTACACATAACTCCTGGAGGAACACCTGCAACTGGCTTTTTCCTTCATCTTCAGTATAATATTTCCATGGTGGGAAGATACGCACATAGGATTTAACAACATCAAATGCGATAGACGCTAAACTACGGATGACTGGTTCTGCTTCGTCCATAGGAATAGGTGTACTAACTGGTGGAGTTGGGGTTCGCCGTGGTACTCCTAGCGCTTTGGGCACTGGAGCTGCCTTACTAACTGCTCTTGTTTGGGAGCTCTATCGTGGAGATGGTGTTGTGTCAACTGGAACTGGGTTACTATCTGCTGGAGTTGGGGTTAGATTGGGTGAAGCTGGTTCTCTGTCCATCGGAGTAGGGGTACAATCTGCGATAGTCTGGGTTATGTGTGGTAGGGCTGGTTCTTGTGCAAGTACAACCGGGGTGTTATCTCCATCGACAGGTAGCACTGTTTTATTTGAAGACCGTGTTTTTACTCCGCTAGATACTGCCATCACACCCTCCAATTCAAATGGCTGATAAACAAGAAAAGTAGTTGAATGTACAGACCTTGTATGAGACAGATGCAATAGATAGTGAGGAAAAAAGAGGGCATGAAATAGTTCACATATATGTTGTTTAACTAAACAAGATAGCATGACATAATTTCACATATATGATGTCTATCTAAACAGTATAGCATGACATAATTCAAAGATATGATGACTAACTAAAAAGGATGGCATGAAATAATTATATGATGTCTTTAGTAAACAGGTTCGCATGACATAATTCACATACATGTTATCTAAGTAAACAGGATGGCATGATATAATTCACATATGTGATTTATATACTAAGCAGATGGCATTCGCATATATGATGTCTAAACTAAGCAGATGGTGTTGAATATTGTGTATATGATGTCTAAACTATGCAATGCAAGACACCATATGTATGATACGAGCAGTATATGTTGGAAATATGCCCTAGAGGCAATAATAAATTGGTTATTATTATATTTCCTTGTTCATGATAATCGTTTATTATCCATGCTATAATTGTATTGATTGGAAACTCAAATACATGTGTGGGTACATAGACAACACTGTGTCCCTAGTAAGCCTCTAGTTGACTAGCTCGTTGATCAAAGATGGTTAAGGTTTCCTAGCCATTGACATGAGATGTCATTTGATAACGGGATCACATCATTAGGAGAATGATGTGATGGACAAGACCCAAACTAAGAACGTAGCACTTGATCGTGTCAGTTTATTGCTATTGTTTTCTGCATGTCAAGTATCTGTTCCTTTGACCATGAGATCATGCAACTCACTGACACCGGAGGAATACCTTGTGTGTATCAAACGTCGCAACGTAACTGGGTGACTATAAAGGTGCTCTACAGGTATCTCCGAGGGTGTCTGTTGGGTTGGCATGGATCAAGACTGGGATTTGTTACTCCGTATGACGGAGAGGTATCTCAGGGCCCACTCGGTAATACAACATCACATTGAGCCTTGCAAGCAAAGTGACTAAAGAGTTAGCCACAGGATCTTGTATTACGGAACGAGTAAAGAGACTTGCCGGTAACGAGATTGAACTAAGTATAGTGATACCGACGATCGAATCTCGGGCAAGTAACATACCGAAGAACAAAGGGAACAGCATACGGGATTAACTGAATCCTTGACATAGAGGTTCGACCGATAAAGATCTTCGTAGAATATGTAGGAGCCAATATGGGCATCCAGGTCCCGCTATTGGTTATTGATCGTAGAGGTGTCTCGGTCATGTCTACATAGTTCTCGAACCCGCAGGGTCTACACACTTAACGTTTGGTGACGATTAGTATAATTGAGTTATTATGTTGGTGACCGAAAGTTGTTCGGAAGTCTCGGATAAGATCCCGGACATGACGAGGATCTCCGGAAGAGTCCGGAGGTAAAGATTGATATATGTGATAATAGTGTTTCGATCTCCGGAAGAGTTCCAGAGTTCACCGGAATGGGTTCCGGATGTTTACCGAAGTGTTCGGGTGCAGCAACACTTTATATGAGCCAAAGGGATAAAGCCCACGAGGTATTGGAAAGTGCAAAAAGTAGTTTTGCTGCCGCGTAAGCGGTACTACCGCTTGTGTGAAGCGGTACTACCGCCCAAGCGGTACTACCGCTTGTGTGAAGCGGTACTACCGCCCGAGCGGTACTACCGCTTGTGTGAAGCGGTACTACCGCTTGTGCGCGGCTGTGCACGGTTCGGCAGGGATCCGAGTTGGACTCTTTTCCTGCGGGCCAAACCGACCTTGTGCGGGCAAAACCGACCTGGAGGAGGCTTTTACTCCAAGTTTAGACCCCAAGTCTCAACATATAAATAGAGGGGCAGGGCTAGCACACGGGATACATCAAGATTTCCCCAAGCCGTGTGCGGCAACCCTAACCCTCTAGTTCCTCCGTCATAATCTCCGTAGCGCTTGGCGAAGCCCTGCAGAGATTGTTCCTCACCACCATCACCACGCCGTCGTGCTGCTGGAACTCAACCACTACTTCATCATCGCTCGCTGGATCGAGGAGGTGAAGGCGTCATCAAGCCGTACGTGTGTTGAACGCGGAGGTGCCGTCCGTTCGGCGCTAGTTCGTGATCGGATCGAGGGACGACTTGCGATTTGGATCGCGGAGACGTTCGACTACATCAACCGCGTTTCTTAAACGCTTCCGCTTAGCGATCTACAAGGGTATGTAGATTCTCTCTCCCTCTCGTAGATGCTCATCACCATGGATAGATCTTGTGTGTGCGTAGGAAAATTTTTGTTTCCCATGCAACGTTCCCCAACAGTGGCATCATGAGCCAGGTCTATGCGTAGATGAGATCTCGAGTAGAACACAAACGAGTTGTGGGCGTGGGTGTATACATATTGCTTGCCGTTACTAGTTGATATTTGATTCGGCGGTACTGTGAGATGAAGCGGCCCGGACCGACATTACGCGTACACTTACGCGAGACAGGTTCCTTCAACTATCATGTAACTTCGTTGCATAAAGATGGCTAGCGGGTGTCTGTCTCTCTCACTTTAGTTGAATCGATTTCAATGAAGAGGGTTCTTTTAGAAGATCAAAAAGCAATCACTACACCACGTTGTGGTTTTGCGTAGGTAAGAACGGTTCTTGCAAACCCATAGCAGCCACGTAAAATTTGCAACAACAATTAGAGGACGTCTAACTTGTTTTTGCAGGGTATGTTGTGATGTGATATGGCCAATTACATGATGAGATATATGTGATGTATGAGATGATCATGTGTTGTATAGAATATCACGACTTGCATGTCGATGAATACGGCAACTGGCAGGAGCCATAGAGTTGTCTTTAATTATTGTATGACCTGCGTGTCAATCATTAAGCGCTATGTAATGCTTTACTTTATCGCTAAACGTTAGCAATAGTCGTGGAAGCAACAGCCGGCGCGACAACCTTATGGCGACACGTTGATGGAGATCAAGATGATGGAGATCATGGTGTCATGCCGGTGACGATGGAGATCATGCCGGTGCTTTGGAGATGGAGATCAAAAGCACAAGTTCATGGCCATATCATGTCACTTATGATTTGCATGTGATGTTAATCTTTTTATGCATCTTATTTTGCTTAGGACGACGGTAGCATTATAAGGTGATCCCTCACTTAAATTTCAAGATAAATTGTGTTCTCCCCAAGTGTGCACCGTTGCGAAAGTTCGTCGTTTCGAGACACGCCGTGATGATCGGGTGTGATAGACTCTACGTTCGCATACAACGGGTGTAAGCCATGTTACACGTGCGGAACACTCGGGTTAAACTTGACGAGCCTAGCATGTACAGACATGGCCTCGGAACACAAGAGACCGAAAGGTCGAACATGAGTCATATAGTAGATATGATCAACATGAAGATGTTCACCATTGAAACCACCTCAACTCACGTGATGATCGGACTTGAGTTGGTGGATTTGGATCATGTTACACTCGAATGATCGGAGGGATGTCAATTTGAGTGGGAGTTTTTTAAATATGATTAACTAAACTCATTATCTAAGAACAATAGTCTAAGTTGTCTTTGCTATATTTATGTTGTAGATCATGGCTCGCGCAGTAGCACCCCTGAATTTTAATGCGTTCCTAGAGAAAGCTAAGTTGAAAGATGATGGAAGTAACTTTGTGGACTGGGCCCGTAATCTAAGGATTATCCTTACGGCTTCCCAGAAGGCTTATGTCCTTGATGCACCGCTTGGTGATCCACCCGCTCCAGTTGAGTCTCTAGACGTTGTGAACGCCTGGCAGGCTCGTTCTGATGATTACTCAATAGTTCAATGTGCAATGTTGTATGGCTTAGAACCGGGACTTCAAAGACGTTTTGAACGTCATGGAGCATATGAGATGTTCCAGGAGTTGAAGTTTATCTTTCAGAAGAATGCCCGGATCGAGAGATATGAGATCTCCGATAAGTTCTATGCTTGCAAGATGGAGAACGGGTCTATCAGTGATCATGTGCTCAGAATGTCTGGGTACTCCACCCGTCTGGCTGAGTTAGGGATGCCCCTTCCGCCAGAGGCTATCACTGACAGAGTTCTTCAATCATTGCCACCTAGCTACAAGAGCTTCGTGTTGAACTATAACATGCACGGGATGAACAAGTCAGTCGCCGAGCTGTTTGCGATGCTGAAAGCCGCTGAGTCTGAAATTCAGAAGGAGCATCAAGTGTTGATGGTCAATAAAACCACTAGTTTCAAGAAAAATGGCAAGGGTAAGAAGGGTAACTCCAAGAAGAGTGGCAAAGCAGTTGCTCCTCTCGTGAAGAAACCCAAGGCTGGACCCAAACCAGAAACTGTGTGTTTTCATTGCAAGGGAACTGGACACTGGAAGCGGAATTGCCCCAAGTATTTGGCTGACAAGAAGGCGGCCAACAACAAACAAGGTATATATGATATACATGTTATTGATGTGTACCTTACCAACTCTCGTTGTAGTGCCTGGGTATTTGATACCGGTGCGGTTGCTCATATTTGCAACTCAAAACAGGAACTGCGGAATAGACGGAGGCTGGCAAAGGACGAAGTGACGATGCGCGTGGGAAATGGTTCCAAGGTTGATGTGATCGCCGTCGGCACGCTCGCTCTTCGATTACCGTCGGGATTAGTGATGAACCTAAATAAGTGTTATTTGGTGCCTGCGTTAAGCATGAACATTATATCTGGATCTTGTTTATTGCGAGACGGTTACTCATTTAAATCAGAGAATAATGGTTGTTCTATTTATATGAGTAATATCTTTTATGGTCATGCACCCGATGTGAGGGGTTTATTCTTATTGAATCTCGATAGTAATAATACACATGTTCATAACATTGATGCCAAAAGATGTAGAATTGATAATGATAATACCACTTTCTTGTGGCACTGCCGTTTAGGTCATATTGGCGTAAAACGCATGAGGAAGCTCCATGCTGATGGACTTTTGGAGTCACTTGATTTTGAATCACTTGACACATGTGAGCCATGCCTCATGGGCAAGATGACTAAAACTCCGTTCTCTGGAACAATGGAACGGGCAAGTGACTTATTGGAAATCATACATACTGATGTGTGCGGTCCGATGAGCATTGAGGCGCGCGGTGGTTATCGTTACTTTCTCACCTTCACTGATGACTTAAGTAGATATGGGTATATTTACTTAATGAAACACAAGTCTGAAACATTTGAAAAGTTCAAACAATTTCAGAGTGAAGTTGAGAATCATCGTAACAAGAAGATTAAATTCCTACGATCTGATCGAGGAGGAGAATATCTGAGTTATGAGTTTGGCAGTCACTTAAGACAGTGTGGAATTGTTTCACAATTAACACCGCCTGGAACACCACAGCGTAATGGTGTGTCCGAACGTCGTAATCGAACCTTATTGGATATGGTGCGATCTATGATGTCTCTTGCCGATTTGCCACTATCGTTTTGGGGTTATGCATTAGAGACAGCTGCATTCACTTTAAATAGGGCACCATCGAAATCCGTTGAGACGACGCCATATGAACTTTGGTTTGGCAAGAAGCCAAAGCTGTCGTTTCTTAAAGTTTGGGGATGTGATGCTTATGTCAAAAAGCTTCAGCCTGAAAAGCTGGAACCCAAAGCGGAGAAATGCGTCTTCATAGGATACCCAAAAGAGACAGTTGGGTATACCTTCTACCTCAGATCCGAAGGCAAAGTGTTTGTCGCTAAAAACGGAACATTTCTTGAGAAAGAGTTTCTCTCGAAAGAATTGAGTGGGAGGAAGATAGAACTTGATGAGGTTGTTGAACCTTTACTTCAACCTGAGAGTAGCGCAGCGCAGAAAGTTGTTTCTGTGGAGCCTACATTAGCTAAAGAGGAAGTTAATGATGATGATCATGAAACTTTGGATCAAGTTGCTATCGAACCTCGTAGGTCGACAAGGACGCGTACTGCTCCCGAGTGGTACGGCAACCCTGTCTTAGAGGTCATGTTGTTAGACAACGATGAACCTACGAGCTATGGAGAAGCGATGATGGGCCCGGATTCCGAGAAGTGGTTAGAGGCCATGAAATCTGAGATGGGATCCATGTATGAAAACAAAGTATGGACTTTGGAAGTATTACCTGAAGGGCGTAAGGCCATTCAGAACAAATGGATCTTTAAGAGGAAGACCGACGCGGACGGTAATGTCACCGTCTATAAAGCTCGACTTGTGGCAAAGGGTTTTTCACAAGTTCAAGGAGTTGACTACGATGAGACCTTCTCACCCGTAGCGATGCTTAAGTCCGTCAGAATCATGTTGGCAATAGCTGCCTTTTTCGATTATGAAATTTGGCAGATGGATGTCAAAACAGCGTTCCTTAACGGTTTCCTTAAGGAAGAGTTGTATATGATGCAACCAGAAGGTTTTGTCGATCCAGAAAATGCTGACAAAGTTTGCAAACTCCAGCGATCCATTTATGGACTGGTGCAAGCATCTCGGAGTTGGAATCTTCGTTTTGATGAGGTGATCAAAGCGTTCGAGTTTATACAAGTTTACGGAGAAGCTTGTATTTACAAGAAAGTGAGTGGGAGCTCTATAGCGTTTCTAATATTATATGTGGATGACATATTGCTGATTGGAAACAATATAGAAATGCTGGAAAGCGTAAAGGAATATTTGAACAAGAGTTTTTCAATGAAGGACCTAGGAGAAGCTGCTTTCATATTAGGCATCAAGATCTATAGAGATAGATCAAGACGCTTAATAGGACTTTCACAAAGCACATACCTTGATAAGATTTTGAAGAAGTTCAAAATGGATCAGTCCAAGAAGGGGTTCTTGCCTGTTTTGCAAGGTGTGAAGTTGAGTAAGACTCAATGCCCAGTGACTGCAGAAGATAGAGAAAAGATGAGTGTCATCCCCTATGCTTCGGCCATAGGCTCTATCATGTATGCAATGCTGTGCACAAGACCCGATGTCAGCCTTGCCATAAGTATGGTCGGAAGGTTTCAAAGTGATCCAGGAATGGAACACTGGACGGCGGTCAAGAATATCCTGAAGTACCTGAAAAGGACTAAGGACATGTTTCTCGTTTATGGAGGTGATCAAGAGCTCGTCGTAAAGGGTTACGTCGATGCAAGCTTTGACACTGATCCGGATGACTCTAAGTCGCAAACCGGATACGTATTTATTCTTAATGGGGGTGCGGTTAGCTGGTACAGTTCCAAGCAAAGCGTGGTAGCAGATTCTACATGCGAAGCGGAGTACATCGCTGCCTCGGAGGCGGCGAAGGAAGGTGTCTGGATGAAGGAGTTCATGACAGATCTTGGAGTAGTGCCTAGTGCACTTAACCCAATGACTCTGTTTTGTGATAATACTGGTGCCATTGCTCTAGCCAAGGAACCAAGATTTCACAAGAGGACCAGACACATAAAGCGACGTTTCAATTCCATCCGCGATTACATCAAGGAGGACGACATAAATATTTGCAAAGTACACACGGATCTAAATGTTGCAGATCCGATGACTAAACCTCTTCCAAGGGCTAAACATGAACAACACCAGAACTGCATGGGTGTTCGATTCATTACAATGTAAATCACATAGTGATGTGAACTAGATTATTGACTCTAGTGCAAGTGGGAGACTGTTGGAAATATGCCCTAGAGGCAATAATAAATTGGTTATTATTATATTTCCTTGTTCATGATAATCGTTTATTATCCATGCTATAATTGTATTGATTGGAAACTCAAATACATGTGTGGGTACATAGACAACACTGTGTCCCTAGTAAGCCTCTAGTTGACTAGCTCGTTGATCAAAGATGGTTAAGGTTTCCTAGCCATTGACATGAGATGTCATTTGATAACGGGATCACATCATTAGGAGAATGATGTGATGGACAAGACCCAAACTAAGAACGTAGCACTTGATCGTGTCAGTTTATTGCTATTGTTTTCTGCATGTCAAGTATCTGTTCCTTTGACCATGAGATCATGCAACTCACTGACACCGGAGGAATACCTTGTGTGTATCAAACGTCGCAACGTAACTGGGTGACTATAAAGGTGCTCTACAGGTATCTCCGAGGGTGTCTGTTGGGTTGGCATGGATCAAGACTGGGATTTGTTACTCCGTATGACGGAGAGGTATCTCAGGGCCCACTCGGTAATACAACATCACATTGAGCCTTGCAAGCAAAGTGACTAAAGAGTTAGCCACAGGATCTTGTATTACGGAACGAGTAAAGAGACTTGCCGGTAACGAGATTGAACTAAGTATAGTGATACCGACGATCGAATCTCGGGCAAGTAACATACCGAAGAACAAAGGGAACAGCATACGGGATTAACTGAATCCTTGACATAGAGGTTCGACCGATAAAGATCTTCGTAGAATATGTAGGAGCCAATATGGGCATCCAGGTCCCGCTATTGGTTATTGATCGTAGAGGTGTCTCGGTCATGTCTACATAGTTCTCGAACCCGCAGGGTCTACACACTTAACGTTTGGTGACGATTAGTATAATTGAGTTATTATGTTGGTGACCGAAAGTTGTTCGGAAGTCTCGGATAAGATCCCGGACATGACGAGGATCTCCGGAAGAGTCCGGAGGTAAAGATTGATATATGTGATAATAGTGTTTCGATCTCCGGAAGAGTTCCAGAGTTCACCGGAATGGGTTCCGGATGTTTACCGAAGTGTTCGGGTGCAGCAACACTTTATATGAGCCAAAGGGATAAAGCCCACGAGGTATTGGAAAGTGCAAAAAGTAGTTTTGCTGCCGCGTAAGCGGTACTACCGCTTGTGTGAAGCGGTACTACCGCCCAAGCCCGAGCGGTACTACCGCTTGTGTGAAGCGGTACTACCGCTTGTGCGCGGCTGTGCACGGTTCGGCAGGGATCCGAGTTGGACTCTTTTCCTGCGGGCCAAACCGACCTTGTGCGGGCAAAACCGACCTGGAGGAGGCTTTTACTCCAAGTTTAGACCCCAAGTCTCAACATATAAATAGAGGGGCAGGGCTAGCACACGGGATACATCAAGATTTCCCCAAGCCGTGTGCGGCAACCCTAACCCTCTAGTTCCTCCGTCATAATCTCCGTAGCGCTTGGCGAAGCCCTGCAGAGATTGTTCCTCACCACCATCACCACGCCGTCGTGCTGCTGGAACTCAACCACTACTTCATCATCGCTCGCTGGATCGAGGAGGTGAAGGCGTCATCAAGCCGTACGTGTGTTGAACGCGGAGGTGCCGTCCGTTCAGCGCTAGTTCGTGATCGGATCGAGGGACGACTTGCGATTTGGATCGCGGAGACGTTCGACTACATCAACCGCGTTTCTTAAACGCTTCCGCTTAGCGATCTACAAGGGTATGTAGATTCTCTCTCCCTCTCGTAGATGCTCATCACCATGGATAGATCTTGTGTGTGCGTAGGAAAATTTTTGTTTCCCATGCAACGTTCCCCAACAGTATAACCCTGCCAAGTTAGAGCATACACCTCGGGGGGGGGGGAATAGGACTGGTCATCTGTCTCTGAATCCTCCTCTGAGGAGCTATCTGGACCCAGCAAGAGATCTGCTTCGACAGGTAGCACTGTCTACTCTAAAGAACTTGTTTTCACTCCAGATTTTTTCATCACCCACTCAAATGGCTGATTCACAGGAAGAGTAGTTGAATGTACAAACATTGTTGACAAATGGAAATGTAATGAAAAAAAGGAATGGCAAGATATAATTCAAATATGTGATGCCTGGCTAAACAGGATGACATTGCATATTTCACATATATTATGGCTGGCTAAAAAAGATGCCATTGCATAATTCACATATATGATATAGAAACTAAACAACATTATAGAACATGTCTAAACTAAGCAGATGACATATATGATGTCGAAAGTAAGCAAAGCAAGGCACCATATGCATGATATGACCAACATCATCATGCCAAGTTAGAGCAAACACCTCGGGGGGTAAATAGGAGTGGTCAGCTCCCTCTGACTCCACCTCTGAACAGCTATCTTCCTCTGGATTACAATCTGGAGGAGGGAGGGTGGGGTTGCCATTACACCCACCATGGAGCGATGTCTGCATGACATTGTATTGCCGCGCAAGACTCTTCTCTTTTTCTCTACATGTTCAGCATGACTGTGTACAATAACTGACATGCATACGAAAAATATATAGTGAGATTAAGTAAGGAGAGCATGCAGAAATCTAGAGTGATGGTAACAACTAGTGGATAGATCCAAAAATAATGATAGCAGGCAAATGATAGCTTAATTTAATAAAAAAAACAGATGATGGCGGCTTTACTGTTTGTTTCCCACCCAAGATGAACAACATAGTAGATACCCTAGATGAAACAGATAGTAGATCGATATACTATTCATTGTTGCCTCGATATGTGCCCCACAAGCATTTTAAAACTCAAGTTTGAACATTAATTTGGACCTGACTTAGTGTCTAAGGGATCAACAGGATGATAAACTAGCAGGTAATATTAAGCAATGCATAAAGTAAGCAGAAACAAAAGAGTGCGACCTCTCTTGCGGACCCGTGTACTCCTCAGGTTCATCTGCTGAGTCGATGATGGTGATGCAGTTGCGGTGGCTGCCGGTGGCGGGGAAGGAGATTTGAGGCGGCGAAACACGGTAAGGAGTCGTGATGTCTGGTATGGTGGACGCTTCTGTCGATGGAGCAGCTCAGGTGAGGTGGACGACGGCGTGGCAGGAGCCGGACAAACCACACAAAGTTTTCTTCGACACCTATCTGTAACTGAAGTAATTCTGTAAGGGCTCCTTTGGCTTGCAGGAAGAGCACGGGAATACAAAGAAACATGGCCAAATTAAAGTCAAACCACCTACAAATGTGTAAAGTTAGAATGTTATTATGCCACTAATGCACTTAGTCTTCTTTTCATGCATAGGATTTTGATAAGTAGGTCCAGGTGGATGTTAAAATTTCTGTGTTTTTCTTTTGAAATAGACACGAAAGGAAAAAATCCTTGAGTTTTGTTTTGCTCCATTCCTTTCAACCAAATGCATGAATAATTGAATAGTAGAGTACCATAGGAAAAACTCCTATTGCTATGTTTTTCCTTCACTAATTCCTTTGAACCAAAATAGCCCTAAGGGGTCGACATGAATGTAGAGTAAAAAGTGATGCGACAAGTGTACAACCTCTTTGGCGTAGCCGTCTCGACCTCAGCATCATTGGGTCGGTCGCTGAAGATGTTGCGGCGGAGGTGGCTGTCGGAGCTGGGGAAGAAGATCTGAGGCGTTTGTAGATGGCATCGAGGGTACTGCTCGGTTGTGATGGATGGTTCCGTCGTTGGAGCAGCTCCGGCGAGCTGTGCGACGTCGAGGCTGAAGCAGTACAAGACGGACATCGTTAATCTGAAGTGGGATTCTAATACCATCTCCAATAGATGATGTAAAATACATCACGAAAAAGTGCTAGCTGTAAAATTTACATCACCAAAAAAAACCAACTCCAACAGAAGATGTAAAAACTGTTGACTCTGAACTTAACTGTCGAAACTGAATTTTACTGTCAAAACTGACTGTTACTGTCGAAACTGAATTTTACTGTCAAAACTGAACGCACTAGTAGCAGAGAAGCACTTCATTGGTAGTTTAGGCTGCTCGAGCACTAGTGGTAGCAGAGAAGCAGTGATCTAAATCAGCAGCCGCTCAACAGGGAACGCACTAGCATATAGCAGCCGGAGCAGTAGAACGAACGAGAGCCAGAGCAACAACTCGTGTAGCTGCAGCAGCCCATGTACCAGCATCAGCAGTGCGAGCGAGAGCAAGAGCAGAGCGGCAGCATGAGCAAGAGCAAGAGCAGAGCAGCAGCGGAAGCGAGAGCCGGAGCAGCAGCAGCAGCAGCTCCAGCTGGTTTGGACGCTGCCGCCGAGGGAGCCTCGCAATGGGGGAGATCCGCCGTGGAGGATGTCACCGGCGGCGCCGGCGTCGAGGGAGCCACGCCATGGCGGAGCAGGATCGAGCACCGGCGGCGCCGTGAGGACGAGTGAAGGAGAAGATGCGATGAGTGTACAACCTCTTTGGTGGCGCCGAGTAGGCATCTGCTTCATCCGAGGAGTCGATGAGGATGTCGCGGTTCTGGTGGGGCAGGTTAAGGCGGTGCTGTGGGAATGGAGCAGCCACGATAGACGAGGCGATCTTCGGAGCAGCTCCTTGGAGGTGGAGGATGGGGCGGCTGAACCGGCGGGACGATGAGATCGACGACAGATCCTCATCCGGTGCGGTGGATGAGGGACATCGAGCTGTTGCGGTGGACGACGTCGTCGGGGAAGAGGCTCCAGCTGGGCGGCGATGAGGGGCGGACGGAGGAGGGTGGGGTTTCGCGGCAGGTGGAGAGAGGTTTTGGCGGCCTCGGTTTTTGAATGGGGAAAAGAAGGGGATGGGAGGGGGGAACCATGACTTAGGGACGCGCTTGTCCGAACTGTAGGGTAAGTTACAAAAGTACCCCACCAATTTGAACTAGCGGCTCTTTCCGATCAGGGGTAGAACGGGAATTTCGCATGTCGGGATTTCGCAGGAGGAGGGAGTTTTCGCGCGTGTTGTAATTTCGGGATAGCAAGGCGCGTGTTGAGAAGGAGGGAGTTTTTGGAGCACAAACAGACAAAGAGATATCTTGAAATTTTGGCATAATAAGGCGCGGGTTGAAATTTCGGGGCAAGGCTAACGTGTACGGTACCATATCAATTCACACTTCCCTCAACCAAAAAAACAAAAAACAAAAAAAAAACAATTCGCACCACACAAGAGAGGGTCTTGTCCCGTTTTACTGTATGAATTACTAAAAATTTCATTCAAAACTTTGAATCCATGTTTATTTCGCTAGGTGTATAATGCATGTAACCTAATCAAATGAACATTTTAGTGCATTCCAAATGTATATACTACCGCTGCAATATGAACTAAATTTGAATTCGTTTCACTATTTGAATAAGAATCTACAATCATGATTGTTGTCAAGTTAAACCATCATCTGTATATTATCTTCACAACACACCACATGATTGATGTCAGGCTAGATATGAACTGTGTGTACTATATGAACTCAAATTCAAATTTTTGAATCCACTTTATGCTGATTTCAAATAATAGTACATTTCAAGCTCTAGCGAGATGCCTGGATCTTCATAATCTAAACCATGTTTCATATGTATAATGTGTTTATCGCACAATGTATACTGCCCCGCCCCCTACGCCTACAAGTACTTAGCTGTGAGATGCAAAAGCCACACATTATCACAAATTCAAATAAAATGTGAGATTGTTCGATATATATATATAGTATAACATGTTCATAACCACACCATGTGTATCACCATTATATTCATGCATGCATGGGTTTAAATCACTATGATCTCTTATTCAAATATCTGAATCCACTTTTGTAATGAATTATGATCTCTGTTAGACTTTACACCCACACAATCATGTTCTCTTTGTAGCTAGCACTAACTTTCTTTGGTGCATGCACACGACCTCCTCGCCCTCCCCCTCCCTAAGCATTTTCTCCGTCGCGCACATTCGTTATTTTTCTTTAAGTCATTCACCCACGGTCTCTATAGGTCTCCCCAGCTCCTTCTTTCTGGCACACACCGATCGATATATTGTGGGGATGAGGAGATAGGTCTAGAGGGGGGTGAATAGACACTTAACTAACCAAATGTGCAGTTTTTAGTTTGTCTTGGAACTTAGGCAGATTTTGGCACAAGTTAAGATAACACCAAAACTTCCTACACATGCATATCTAGAGATTGAGCAGCGGAAATAGTAAAGCATGCAAGTGTATGGAAAGTAAAGGGGTAGAGTATGGAAGATCAAACGCAATGAAGACATGGTGGTTTTTGGTGGGGTTCCGATAGGTGGTGCTATCGTACGTCCACGTTGATGGAGACTTCAACCCACGATGGGTAACGGTTGCACGACTCCATGGAGGGCTCCACCCACGAAGGGTCCATGAAGAAACAACCTTGCCTATTCCACCATGGCTTACATCCACAAAGGACTAGCCTCACTCGGGGTAGATCTTCACGAAGTAGGCAATCTCCTTGCCCTTACAAACTCCTTGGTTCAACTCCACATGATCTTGGAGGTTCCCAAGTGACACCTAACCAATCTAGGAGACATCACTCTCCAAAAGGTAATAGATGGTGTGTTGATGATGCACTCCTTGCTCTTGTGCTTCAAATGATAGTCTCCCCAACACTCAAACAACTCCTCATAGATTTGGATTTGGTGGAAGAAGGATTTGAGTGGAAAGCAACTTGGGAAGGCTAGAAATCAAGGTTCAAATGGTAGGATTGGAATAACTTGATCTCAACACATGGGTAGGTGGTTCTCTCTCAGAAAATGTATGGTGGAAATGTAGGCACGTTCTGATGGCTCTCTTACTTGGTAAGAGGGTGGTGGAGGGGTATATATAGCCTCCACACAAAATCCAACCGTTACACACTTTTGACCAGACTCGGTGGCACCGACTGAAATTCTCGAAGAGACCGACCCGTGCAAAAGATATGAACATTGGGGTTTTCGGTGGGACCGAATGGGAACATCTCGGAGCAACCGAAGTTCAATGGTAAGGGCTAGACCCAGTCTCGGTGGCACCGATTGCACAATCTCAGTGGGACCGAAATGATGCAACATGCCAACAGAAACTTGGTCACTCCATCTCGGTGGCACTGAGTGCAATTTCGGTGGGACCGAAATAATTGCAACAAGACAACTGAGAGATGGTCACCCATCTCGGTGGGACCGAGATCCATATTGGTGGATCTGATTTGTTATGGTTTAGGCTGTGGCTCTGTCTGAATGAACTCGGTGGGTCCGGGAAGGATGTATTCGGTGGGACCGAGTTGGCCTTTAGGGTTTTGGACAGATATGGATAGAGAAAGTGGCTGAGGGTTTTGGAGCAATATCACTAAGCACTTGAGCAACAACCTCATCAACAATACCTCATCCCCTTTTAATAGTATTGGCTTTCCTATGGACTCAATGTGATCTTGGATCACTAAACCAAAAATGTAGAGTCTTGAGTTTTTGCCAATCCATGTCCTTAGCATTTTGAAGGGTTCCACATTTCCTAGTCCTTGCCATGCTAATGTTGAACTTGTCTGAAATTCACTAGATAGAGGCATTAGTCAAACAACATGTATGTTGGCATAAATTACCAAAACCACCAAGGGAGCAAATGTGCTTTCAATCTCCCCCTTTTTGGTAATTGATGACAACATACATCAAAGCTTCAAATAAAGATGTGAATGAGAATGTATTAAAGCTTTGAAGAAAACATGTAACATGTATGAGCTCCCCCTAAAAATGTTCACATAGAATGATGATATTTCATGGAGAACAGAGGCACAAATGTAAGGAAATATACATGCAACATGTATCTTGGCTACATGCATCAGAGCAATAAATATGAGACAGAAGTATCCACATGTTCATGATTATCTTCTTACAAACAATATGTGCAAAAGCAAGAGGTCATCATGTACATGGGTGTGATGCATATACTTACCTTGAAGTTCTTGATCAAGTACCTGAAGAAACACACTTGAGAAAACAAGGTTAGATAACGCAAGATAATCTCTTCAAGAAAAGACACAAGATCAACAAGAAACCAAGATTGGGATATCATGTAGGAGAGAGTATCACTAGGTGAATACTTCTTTGAAGCAGACATGTCCCCAAAATAAAGAAATAGTTGTCTCCCCTTAAAGAACTTCCTCTCCCCCTGAATCTAACATTGGATGTTGGGAGTAGGTAGGGTGAGAAAACTGAAACAACCAAGAAAAAAACTGATCATGTTTCTCCCCTCTTAGAAACATGTAACATTCTCTCCTCTTGTAAGGTGCATCTCTCTCTCCCCTTTTTACAAAGAAGAGCTTGTAATGATAAGCTTTGATGTATTCCTCTCTCCCCCTTTGACATCAATTTCCAAGAAGGGACTTCAAGGTTACTGGTCAACTGGGTTTGGTCCTTGAGAAACACATCTAGCCATTGAGTAGCTCTAGATGCAAGTAGAGGATAAGAATCATTGAGTGGAGCTAGAGCAAAAAATATGTGACAGAAAAATTCCTTAGAGTAGCAAGGTCGGTGACTCCGAGTTGGTTCACTTCGGTGTGACCGAGTCTTTTGCAAAAGGAAAATTTTGTCAACTCAGCTCACTAGGCAAGTGAATTCTCACAAAGATTTGCAATGAATTAACTACGAAGCTAGCTAAGAGAAAAGAACACATAAAAGAAAAGAAAGAAACAAAGAAATATCTAGATGAAGTTTTTTTTTGAAATAGAAACACTCTAGCAAGAAGAGAAACATAAAAAAAACACTAGAGAACTTCATCTAGAGGGATCGGCGACTAGGTCACCTATGTTAGAGTATATTGACTTAGGAGTCAAGTGAGATCACTTGATCATAGGTCATACTCATCGTTAAGCTCAAAATGGGGTTACCATTTCTCCTTTAAGCATTTCAATGTATTCACATCTTGTTGAGTTGCTTTAGCTCATGTCTTTGAGTAAAGCTTTTCTAAGATGTGAGAACTTACATTGGGATTTGGTGGTGAAGTCCATCATGTAGTTGAACATGAAGTGGATGCTCATGAGTTGAAGTTGGGAGCGATCCTATCATTTGTAGTTCATCTTCCTACATGGGTTAGATTTGCAAGGAACAGCATGTATATCCAAAATGACAAGAATGAAGCATAACTCAAAAGTTGTCAAAGGATATGTTTAGGTTGTCTTGTTCCTTGTTCCACCAAGGATTGTTGATACTTGAGTTATACAAGATTGCTCGAGATAAGAGTGAGATACAATCTTGTGACATGAAGCTTGTCCAAGTACCTACAAAAGGTTAGATACAATACAAGGGAGCAAAATGTCCAAGATATAATATGATCATGGAAGTATCATGGATTAGTCAAGAATGCTCATGCCCTTGTATGCATTCACATGAACCTCTAGTTCACATTTGAAGCATCAATGATGTTCAACTCACTCCTCAAGTGGCAAAACACCTTCTCATCAAGAGGTTTGGTGAAGATATCTGCCAATTGCTTGTCGGTACGAACATGTTTAAGGTCAATGTCACCTTTTTCAACATGATCTCAAATGAAATGGTGACGAACCTCAATATGCTTAGTTCGAGAATGTTGCACGGGATTGTGTGCAATCTTAATAGCACTCTCATTGTCACATAGTAATGGCACATGTCTCCTATGCACACCATAATCTTTAAGAGTTTGAGTCATCCATAGTAATTGAGCACAACATGATCCCGCGGCAATGTATTCCGCTTCGGCAGTAGATAGAGATACTGAGTTTTGTTTCTTGGAGGACCAAGACACAAGAGATCTACCAAGAAATTGACATGTACCCGAAGTGGATTTTCTATCAACCTTGTCTCCGGCATAGTCTGAATCGGAATAGCCAACAAGATTAAAAGAGGATCCTTTGGGATACCATATGCCAAAGTTTGGTGTATATAACAAGTATCTCACGATTCTTTTCACCGCCTTAAGGTGACACTCTTTTGGTGCCGCTTGGTATTGTGCACACATGCACATACTTAGCATAATGCCGGGACGGGAGGCACATAGATATAGTAATGAACCAATCATTGATCGGTAAACCTTTTGATCAACCGGTTTGCCATCCTTGGTCAAGTCAAGATGTCCACTCGTGGGCATGGGGGTTTTCATACCTTACTTTCTTGCATGTTGAACTTCTTTAATAAGTCCTTGGTATACTTTGTTTGAGAAACAAAGGTCCCTCCTTAGTTTGCTTGATTTGCAAACCAAGAAAGAATTTGAGTTCACACATCATAGACATCTCATACTTTTCCGACATCAACCTTCCAAACTTTTCACTAAAAGAGGGGTTAATAGATCCAAAGATAATATCATCAACATAAATTTGGCATACAAATAATTCTCCATTAACCCTCTTAGTGAACAAAGTTGAATCAATTTTCCCAATTTCAAAACCTTTTTCAAGAAGAAACTTTGTCAAGCATTTGTACCAAGCTCTAGGGGCTTGTTTAAGACCATAAAGAGCTTTACGAAGTTTGTAGAAATGATTAGGTTTCTTGGGATTAACAAAGCTGGGAGGTTGTTTAACATAGACTTCCTCCTCAATTTCACCATTTAAGAAAGCACTTTTAATATCCATTTGGTAAAGAGTGATATCATGGTGATTGGCATAAGCAAGTAAAATGTGAATGGACTCAAGTCTAGCAACGGGAGCATAGGTCTCACCATAGTCCATAACTTCGACTTGTGTGTAACCTTGTGCTACGAGACGAGCCTTGTTGTGAACCAACATCCATACTTGATTCCTCTCGAAGTTTTGTAGCTCCTCACGCATTGCATTCACCCAATCGGGGTCCTTGAGGGCTTCTTCTACCTTCAAAGGTTCAACACTAGAGATGAATGAGTAATGCTCACAAAAGTTAGCTAAACGAGATTTAGAGCGAGTGATTCTCCCGGATTGGATATCTCCAAGTATTTGTTAGACGGGATGATTCTTGTCGATTCTTGCTCTAACTCGAGGTAGCTTTTGCTTGGGTTGTGGTGAGGCTTCTTCATCATCATCTTCTTCTTCTTTGTTAATGTTGTCGTTGTTCGCTTGTGGAGGTGGAGAAGGAGGTTGAGGTGGATCATCTTGTTGCACTTCCTCATTCCCTTCGTCTTGACGTGTTCCACTTGTGGATGCCTCCATGTCAACTTGTTTTTCACCTTGATGTGAAGTTGGAGCTTCCACTTGAATTGACGAAGTACTCTCCTTCACTTCCACGGGGCAAATCTTGCCAATGGATAAGTCTTGGATTGCTTCCGATGGTTCTTGATCTCCTACATCAATTGGCAATTGCTCGACTTGCAAGCCATTAGTCTCATCAAACTTCACATCTACCGTCTCTTCAACTTTTCGAGTGAAGTTGTTGTAGACACGGTAAGTGTGAGAGTTCAAACCGTAACCAAGTAGAAAACCTTCATGAGATTTAGGAGCAAACTTTGAACGACGATGCTTATCAAGAATGTAACATTTTGAGCCAAATACTCAAAAGTATCCAACTTGTGGTTTGTTACCGGTGAGTAGTTCATACGCCGTTTTACCAAGAAGCTTGTGAAGATAGAGTCGATTTGTAGCATGACAAGTTGTTTCAACCGCTTCCGCCCAAAAGTGTTTTGGCGTCTTGTATTCATCAAGCATTTTCCTTGCCATCTCAATAAGAGTCCGGTTCTTCCTCTCAACAACTCCATTTTGTTGAGGTGTGTACATAGCCGAGAACTCATGTGAAATGCCTTCCTCATGAAGAAAGGTATCCACATTGGCGTTCTTGAACTCCGTTCCGTTGTCACTCCGAACTTTCTTGATCTTCACTTCAAATTGATTTTGGGCCTTTCTTGCGAAGTTCTTGAAGATCTTTTGTACCTGCGATTTGTCATCAAGAAAGAACCCCCACGTAAATCTAGAAAAATCATCAACAATGACCAAACCGAAAGAGTTACCACCAAGACTATTATAGGAGTTGGGACAAAAAAGATCCATATGAAGTAGCTCGAGTGGTCTCCTTGTGGTCATAATGTTCTTCACGGGATGGCTTCCTCCAACTTGTTTTCCTGCTTGACAAGCACTACAAAGTCGATCCTTGTCAAATATAACATCTTTCACACCAAGAATGTGATCTCCTTTAACAAGTTTATCAAGATTACGCATACCAACATGTCCAAGTCTCCTATGTCATAACCAACCTTTAGAAGATTTAGCAATTAAGCATGTACGAGGTTGGGCTCTCTTAGTGAAATCAACAACGTATAGATCACCTCTACGAATGCCGGTAAAGACCATATTATGATTATCTCGACGAAACACTTGGCAATCTACTTCGGTAAATAGAACATTGAAACCAAAATCGGCTAGTCTAGATACGGAAAGAAGATTGTAGCCAAGAGATTCAACAAGCATAACATTTTGTATGGAGCTATCATTGGATATGGCCACCTTACCAAGGCCAAGTACCTTACCCTTGGAGTTGTCTCCAAAAGTAACATACTTGCGTGGACCAACATTTTTAGCAAGCTCACGAAACATGTCTCTATCTCCGGTCATGTGATCGGTACATCCACTATCAAGAATCCACTCTTTTCCTCCGGCCATGTAATCTCGAAGATTTGTCATAAGACTAAGATTCCTCAGGGTCTTCTCAAATTCAATATCAAATTCTTCGTCCTCATCATAGTAGCCATGCTCGACATCATCATCATCAACATGTATATGATCATCACCTAGGGCAATGGATTCATTAGTTTCATGATCATGACAATGTTCAAGTTTATGAATTCTAATAGCTTCCGTGATAATGTTACTAATAGTTCTAACATCTCCTTTAGCACGCATAAGGTCACGAAGCTCAAACAAGCAATCATCAAAGTTAGGATCATTAGAACTCATCTTGTGAAAAGCAATAGTTTTATGAAGAATCTCATCAAGATTCTTTAAAGAGTAATCGGGATATCGCTTTTCCAAGTCATGTCATAGGGTATAAGCACACCCAAAGTTTTGCATACAACGAAGCACAATTTTAGGTAATCCTCTAATGATAAGATTGACGGTTCTAAGATTACGAAGCATGTCAATTTCCTCTTCATGAGTAGGATGCAAGGGATAAAATGGAGGCACATAAGGATTATGAATATACTTGCTCAAGTTAAATTCATCAAAGATATCAAGCATCTCATCCTTCCAAAAGTTGTAATAATCCCCATTGAGAATAGGCACTCTACGTCTAAGACTCCACAAAGTAGACACATCCATCTCCCTCCAATGGTGATTAAACCAAAGCAATGGAGACCAAAGCTCTGATACCAATTGTGGGGTCGACGATATAGGTCTAGAGGGGGGTGAATAGACACTTAACTAACCAAAGGTGCAGTTTTTAGTTTCTCTTGGAACTTAGGCAAATTTTGGCACAAGTTAAGATAACACCAAGACTTCCTACACATGCATATCTAGAGATTGAGCAACGGAAATAGTAAAGCATGCAAGTGTATGGAAAGTAAAGGGGTACAGTATGGAAGATCAAACGCAATGAAGACACGGTGGTTTTTGGCGTGGTTCCGATAGGTGGTGCTATCGTACGTCCATGTTGATGGAGACTTTAACCCACGAAGGGTAACGGTTGCGCGAGTCCACGGAGGGCTTCACCCACGAAGGGTCCATGAAGAAGCAACCTTGCCTATTCCACCATGGCTTATGTCCACAACGGACTAGCCTCACTCGGGGTAGATCTTCACAAAGTAGGCGATCTCCTTGCCCTTACAAACTCCTTGGTTCAACTCCACATGATCTTGGAGGTTCCCAAGTGACACCTAACCAATCTAGGAGACACCACTCTCCAAAAGGTAATAGACGGTGTGTTGATGATGAACTCCTTGCTCTTGTGCTTCAAATGATAGTCTCCCCAACACTCAAAACAACTCCTCACAGATTTGGATTTGGTGGAAGAAGGATTTGAGTGGAAATCAACTTGGGAAAGCTAGAAATCAAGGTTCAAATGGTAGGATTGGAATAACTTGATCTCAACACATGAGTAGGTGGTTCTCTCTCAGAAAATATATGGTGGAAATGTAGGCACGTTCTGATGGCTCTCTTACTTGGTAAGAGGGTGGTGGAGGGGTATATATAGGCTCCACACAAAATCCAACCGTTACACACTTTTGACCAGACTCGGTGGCACCAACTGAAATTCTCGGTGAGACCGACCCGTGCAAAAGATATGAACGTTGGGGTTTTTGGTGGGACCGAATGGGAACATCTCGGAGCAACTAAAGTGCAATGGTAAGGGGTAGACCCAGTCTCGGTGGCACTAATTGCATAATCTCGATGGGACCGAAATGATGCAACATGGCAACAGAAACTTGGTCACTCCATCTCGGTGGCACCGAGTGCAATTTCGGTGGGACCGAAATAATTGCAACAAGGCAACAGAGAGATGGTCACCCATCTCGGTGGGACCGAGATCCATATCGGTGGATCCGATTTGTTAGGGTTTAGGTTTTGGCTCTGTCTGAATGAACTCGGTGGGTCCGGGAAGGATGTATTCGGTGGGACCGAGTTGGCTTTTAGGGTTTTGGACAGATATGGATAGAGAAAGTGGCTGAGGGTTTTGGAGTAATATCACTAAGCACTTGAGCAACAACCTCATCAACAATACCTCATCCCCTTTTAATAGTATTGGCTTTCCTATGGACTCAATGTGATCTTGGATCACTAAACCAAAAATGTAGAGTATTGAGTTTTTGCCAATCCATGTCCATAGCATTTTGAAGGCTTCCACATTTCCTAGTCCTTGCCATGCCAATGTTGAACTTGTCTGAAATTCACTAGATAGAGGCATTAGTCCAACAACATGTATGTTGGCATAAATTACCAAAACCACCAAGGGAGCAAATGTGCTTTCATATACCTCTCTAGCCAGGTTTGCCTACCACATACACACACTTTCCCTCTTCTCCTCTATCTCACCGTCCATGCCCTCTATCTCTCATACGGTCACACACATATGCACACTCTCGCCCCTCTTTTCATCGACCTCGCACTCACACGCTCCTCCATCTCTATATAGTAGGCCTATCGCAGCAACTCGTAGCTGCATCCCTATCTCTCTATCCATCTCTTCAGGCCTTATTTGCCTCTAACACATGCATGTATATCGATCGATCTCCCTCTGTACATATAGCTAGGTCGACTATAACTCTTTTTCACAACGCACTGATCGATCTACCTCACTAGATAAGTCTCTCCATTTCCCCGACACACGACGATTGCTCTACCTATCTAGTAAGGTCTACTTACCAGAGACATATCGCCCCCCCCCATCATCCATGCATGCCTCCCGACTCGTCTCTCACACACATGCGCACAGAGACACACATCGCCTCTCTTATTGATATTGCAGTCGTACCCTCCATTTGTCTAGTAGGCCTCTCCCACCATCTCCGAGAAGCAACTCCACCACCACCCCTCCGGCACTCTAGCTCTGCCTCTCTCCCAACCTTAATTATTCCTCTCCTACACATATGCATGGATGCCGATCGATCTCCCTCAATACATAGCCAGGTCTCTCCTTCTCCACACGTCTACCTGTCGATCTACCTCTCTAGTTAGGTCTCTGCCCCCCCCCCCCCCCCACACACACCCCGATAGTCGAACGCTCTAGTTAGGTCTCCATGCCACACACAAACTACACCTATACCCTTTCACGTTCTAGTAGACCAGCCACCCTATATCTATGATGTGCGCACACACAATTTCGCTAGCTCCCTTTATCGATCTCGCACCCATAAACCTTCATCCCTCTCTTCGATTCTATCGATATCTCACGCCGATGATCCCTCCCCTCTCTTCTCGTGGATCGCCCCCTCTATATATGATATATCTAGGCCTCCATTTCACACGCATTGGATATGTTACATTTTTTTTTGAGATATCATCGACTCATATTCCCTGTCTATCTCTCACGCACACAAATACACTTACAAAATCACCCCCCCCCCCAAAAACACTCACGAACGCACTCACCATCTCTCTCTCTAGGTTTGTATCTCTCTCACCCACACCCACGTAGGTGCGGTACGTGCACAAAGAGAAGAGGTGCACACACGACGCACGTACTCACATCTCGTTCCCAACCACACCCGCGCGGGTATAAGGTGGAGCTCATTTCTGTACGAAAAGGCAGCCCACGTGATAATTTGACGCATGTCGGTTGTTCACTGGATGGAGGGTCATGTACCACGCGTGAACGACACAAAGTGCGACTTGACGCGCCGACGCGTTATTTTTAAATAAAGCTTTATTCCTCAATGGCATGTACAGAATATAAAACGATTGTATGGAGAGAAAAACGAAAACCGCTCCACTATACAAATATAGGCACGAGCCTCAATGCTTGCTTGCTGGGGTTTGTCTCTTCACACTCTCTCACACAAGACAGCGGTGGCCAATCTCTCTCTCTAACCGCTGGTCACTGATCCGGCCGGATCCCGTCCGCCGGCGGAAAGGGAGGATGTGCAGCGTTGCTCCGGTCGCGGGCGTCGAGACAGGAAACCCTCTGCCGGCGCGTCCCGATCTGCGGTACCCGCCGTTCTCTCCGACCAAGCTCCGGCGTGGTAGGGCCTTCGACCCTTGCTCGCTGCCGCAGCAGATCCCGCCCGCCGCCGCCCTCCTACTTACATCTCGACGACCCTCAGGTATAGCTTCCTCTGGAACCGGCCTTGCTCCACTGCCCAACTTCCCACGTCGCTGCATGTGGATCTTCTCTAGTTCTTTTCCTAAAACGTACTAGCTCGGCTGGCGTACTTTCCATTTTGCAATCTCATCCTCACACCGTTTGAGAGAAACCACTGTGTTGTTATCTCTCCCTTAAGACAATGAATATGCTTCTTTTTGTCGGCGTATGTGTCATCAACTGTCATTGGCCAGTAATTGTTTCCTTTCTACCTCTTTTTGCAAACAGGGATATCCATTTCACCTCGTTGCTATTGCGACCTTTTGGTGAACTACCCCAAAGCACTTTTTTCTTAAGAGTGTTTTTTCTGCAGTTCTACTAAAATGTCTCACTGGCGACGTTTCTACATTTCAATGGGACTGCACAAAGGGAGTTTGGAGTTCCTATCCTCCTCATCCAACTATCAGCCTAATCTTCTCCAACAAGTAGTTAGTCTCAAGAGAGACTGCAAAGGTGACCGGCTTCTTGTGTGTTTATTGTTTCATCAACAGTGCCACTATTATTGTAATCACACTTACTCAATATCTTTGCTAACAGGGACGCTCAGTTCTATTTTAGTGGAACTACACAAAATGATCGGAATGTTCCATGCTTCTGACAGCTCCTTTCTTTGCCAACATGTCGTGTTGATTTTGACAGAGCTGTGGGAAAGTAGCTGCCAACCAATGAATATCGTGGCCAGGAAATGAAAGCATTCCTATGGAGAGCATCGATCATTTTTTCTTTTTTCTTTATTTGTACACCTTCTCACAACTTTGTCTTCAGTTGTGATGTAAATATTGGCTCTGATCTGCGAATCATTGAGATGCATTAGCAAGTTAGTTAGTTTCTTTTCTTTTTCGAAAGAGCATGGATGTTAGTTTCCTTTGTATTTGATGGAATGTTGTAACGAGACAACCTTCCACCTGGCAAGACACATGAAACAAAAGCTGAAAGCTTCATAGCGTTGTACAATTTCATGTCGCTCAAAAATTATGTGTACATATATTATGTAAACAAATGCTGAAAGCTTGATAGCATTGCCAGAAGCAATTCTACTACTCCAACATCCGAGTCCACGTGCCATGCACCAAATTAGAGTGCACAACCGCACGGGAGACTCCAGCCCGGTCGTTTCGCCGCAGTAATATACTAGTAGTAATGAGCAGTCAAATCACAAGCCCTACCTTTCCCACAGTAAATTGCTCGGAGGAAGCAACCATCAATTCAATCTTCTTTGAATCCGCTCCTACTACTAGGAGCAACTATAAATACTCTACTAAGGAGAACACAGACGAGCTAGGTGTCGCACGGAGGCCATATGGTGATAGTGTGATCTGAGGAGTAAATACTTCACTGGGCTCCGGAGTAAATGCGTACTAGTAGTAGCAGAAGATTGCTTTATCACAGATTAAAATAAAATAAGAGTGCAGACACTCCACCGCGCGGTTCCTAGTGTACCTGTACTGTACTACTCATATGATTAAACCTTGCGCTTGGCTCTTCGCCTCTTCGTGAAGTCGAACAATTATGGTAGTACTACTACAGTGTATGCTTCTGGCAATCTGACACCGAATGAACTGTTGCACGTCCACCATGTGGGCGAGGAGAGTGCGCAGTAGTCAAAAGCTTCTCCTCGTCCTGCGAGCCACTGCGCGTGTGGGAGAGCTAGAGGGCATACTAAGCAAGCTTCTTCTTGTTCTCCTTGTCCTGCGAGCCATCGTGCGTGTGGGAGAGGGAGAGGGCTCGTTCTCCTCGTCCTGCGAGCCACCGCGCGTGTGGGAGAGGGAGAGGGCGTAGTAAGCAAGCTTCTCCTCATTCCCCTCGTCCCACTACTAGTCCATACTGCCTCCTTTCCAGTTAATATGGCTTAATGGCGGTCACTGGACTTCATAATACGCTCATTACGGTCAATATATACATTTTGCGGTGTTTATACGATCACTAGCTCACCCTAGAGCACCGTATTGCACTCTGTTGACATGCCAAATAGTCTATGTAGCACTTTGTTGACTGGTTAAATTGACACGTGGACTGTGGGTCCCACCTGTCAGTTGGCAGAGGAAAGAAATAAGTTAAACAAAATTTTACACAGGCGCGGCAGGAGTTCAACCCTTGCGCGGGAACCACCCTAGTTGTGTATGTGTGCGCATGCACGAGTAGGCTGAGCACTTGAGCGTGAGCGTGTGTGTTGTGTCGTGTGCTGTACACATGCATGCGTGCGTGCATGTGTACGTGTGACTTCCGCATGCATGCATTAGGGCATCGTGTGCGTTTTTGTGTGCATGTGTACGTGTGACTACTGCATGCATGCATGAGGGTTGTAGTCTTCACATGTTCATACAGTATTTCATAATGTATTGCGTGGACGGAGTTTTAGACGGCATTACCCCTTGCTGAAATGATGGATGTTAGAGCAGGTAGGGCACATGGGAGTGAGACAAACCTGCATGCAGGGGTTTATTTTGGTCGATAGCATAACAAACAGCTCATGCATCGTAAGATACGTTTGCATGGAAATACTACTTCTCGGTCGTCGGAACTCGTTCTTCTTCCTTTCGCCGACACGTGGGACATCCAGAATTCGGATCCACGTGTCATGCAAGAAATTAGAGATAAGTAATTGGGAGTACAAGTGAGACTCAGGAACGGTCACACACGTAGGTGGAGTACCAGCAGGGGACGCAGTAATAATACCTAATGAGGAGTCAAATCACACAGTAAGTTGCTCGGACAAAGCAACCATCATTTCTCTCTTCAATGGCACGTACGCAATATAAAAAGGTTGATATGGATAGAAAAGGAAAACTGCTCCACTATATGTACATAATATAGCCAGGAGCCTAAGCTAGACGCTTGCTTGCTGGGGTTGCTCTCTTCACACACTCTCGCACAAAACGACGGTGGCCACACCGCTGTTCACATATCCGGCCGGATCCTGTCTGCCGGGGGAAGTGGTGGATGTTTTGCGTAGACGCGGTCGCCAGCGTCAAGGGAGAAAACCCACTGTGGGCGCGTCCCGATCAGGGGTCCCAGCCGTTCTCTCTCACAAAGCTCCGATGCGGTAGCCTTCGCCCCTTGCTCACTGCCGCGGTATGGGCTGATGCCGCCTCCCACCGCCCTCCTAGCTACATCCCGACATCCCTTTAGGTACAACTTCCTTTCGAGCCGGCTTCCTCCACTACCCCAGCTCCCCACGACGCTCCATGCGGATCTTTCTCTACTTCTTTGCCCTGCACGTTGCTCTACCGGCTTCTATTTGTGATGAGTTTATGTCTCATCAACTAGTGCCACTACTATTATTCTAATCACACTTCTTCAATATCTTTGCCAAGAGGGATGCTCAGCTCGATTTTAGTGGAAGTGCACAAAATCATCGGATGGTCCATGGGTTCCAGACTTCTTTCCTTCAGAAGTTTCAACCTCGCCAGGAAATTAAAGCATGTTTAGGGTTTAGGGTTCAAGGCCTAGGGATTGCATCGATCGTTTTGTTCTTTATTTGTACACCTTCTCACAACGTTTGTCTTTACTTGTGAAGTAAATATTGGTTATGATCTGTGAATCATTGAGATGCATCAGCATGCATGTTAGTTTCCTTTGTATTTGATGATGGAATGTTGTAACGGGGCAACCTTGGAGGCAAGATACATGAAACAAAAGCTGAAAGCTTCATAGCATTGTAAGTACAATTTTATCTCGCTGAGAAATTATAGTAGTAGTATGTACTACTCCTACTACTATTAGTACTAGAGAGCTAGGTGTCGCACGGTGTCCAAGGAATATGGTGATAGTGTGAGGTGGGCCATGTACTACTCACTGGGCTGCCGTGTTTTGCACTCCCCCGGTGTAAGAGTGGATAAATTTAGTTTTATCACAGAATAAAAAAAAGAGTGCACATGCTCTACGGCGCGGTTCCTGGCCCCAAAATCATTCTACCTCCTTTCGCCGAAACGTGGGACATCCAGCATCGGGGCCACGTGCCATGCACCAAAGTAGAGTGTAGTACTACAACTGGCAATCACGACGGTCGTACCACTGCAGTAATAATGACCAATGAGCCATCAAATCACATAGACTCGGCAGGAAGTTGGACGGATGAAGCAACCATCAGTCTTCATTGAATCCGCTTCTCCCTCATGCAGTACAGTATACTACAGTGTTCTTTCAGAAACCAATGTTTCTTGTCGATGGATCGTGCCATGGAGCAAAACTAACGTTTATATAAATCACGTCTGTCGTGTTCGCGTCTCACCCCACACGGTTGCTCGACACGCCACTCATCGCAAAGCGAGTATACGCAAACTTCCCTGCCCGCGTGTCGATGGATCGCGCCATGGAGTACTACTACTGGAAGAGATAGACGAGGGGGGGGAGAGGACAGCTAGCTGTAGCACGGACTCCCAAAGAACTTTTTTGCATGCATGTTGTGGCCGGCCGTGGTGTCGTTTGAACACGGAGCATTCGCGTGCACCGGGAAGCGGGGGGTTGGAGATGAAAGTAGGAATTTTACGTAAACACGAATATGTATGTGTATGTGTGCGCGCGCGTACACACACATAGTCACGACTCTCGCGACTACTCATACACACCATCTCTCTGTAGGTCGATGTCTCATTCTCTCTAACACACACACGCGCGCGCACACACACACACACGCACACACACACACGCACGCGCGCGCACACACACACACACACATAGTTCGGCCTCATTTTGTTCTTAGGATAGGAATATCATAGGAGTGGGAAAAACAATAGGAAGTGAGATAAAAGGAGTAGTACTACCAGTTCAAAATAAAATAAAATGGAGTAGTACTATATACAAGAAGAGAAGAGGTACACACACGCACTTTGCCTCTGACACACCCATGAGTACACGATGGAGCACGTTTGTACACGAAGAGGAAGCTTACGTGATAATTTGACCCTTTAATTTGGCCACTTAATAATGAAGGGCCGGGGACCACACATGAGCGATACTCCTGGAACCGGTGGTGTGTTATTGATCGAGTTTTCTTTCCTCGTACGTTAAAAAGAGATTCCTCCACGAGTTTTTGTTTTTGTTTCCGGGAACGCGCGTATTCTGTTTGAAACCATTGCTATGGAGAGATTTTTTTTACTCCATTGTATATGTAGGCTTGAGAGGGCTTGGTTGATAGGGTTTCTCGCGTCTCCCTCTCTCACCCTCTCCAAATCAAAACAAGACGACAGTGTCCACTCTGATATCTCTCCTCACCGGTGGTCACAAATCCGGCCGGATCCGGTCCGCTGCTGGAGGGCAGGAAGTGCAGCGTTGACGTGGTCGCCATCGGCGAGGGAGGAAGCCGACGCGCACCATCCTCTCTGAGCCGGCGCCGGCGTGGACGAAGGTCCTCCGCGCCCTTGTTCGCTGCCGTCGTGTGGGCAGATCCCGCCGCCCGCCTAAGCCACATCTCGCCCATCTGAGGTATAACTTCTTTTGGATTTCATGCTTCGTTCTACTGGTCTAGCTCCCCACGTCGCTGCATGCGGGTTTTGTATGTACTAGTACTGCCCAGCTCGCCATGTACAGTAGCTAGGCTTCGTCTGCTGGTCCAACATCACCTAATTTTTTTTGGTTACAGAAAAGGCCACTCCAAAAGTTGTCCCAGTTTTTTCGTCAAAAAAAAAGTTGTCCTAGTTTATGCCTCGGTGGAGGTACATGATGGTTGTGCGCTCACTGTCCATATGCCCCTATTGTTTCTGCTAATCTAATATCACTGGTAAAATGAAGCAATGCCCATGTTAAAGTGACGTCCCTTTTAAGCAATGCTGCTGTCAATCTAGAGACGTCGATAAATAGAAGCAATGACACCGTTTTAAGAAATGCTTCTGTCCTGCTTTAGTCTGCATGAAGATAATCATGATGTTTCTATTTGTGGGGTACATTTCATTAATTCTTATTGACAATTTAGATGCCGCTGTTAATCTTGTACCACTACCAAAACAATGTAACGACACAACTTAAATATCCCTTTTTTATATTTCTGCAAACAGGGATGCATATGTCCACACCAGGGCATGTCTTCCTCAATTTTAGTGGAACTGCACAAAATTGGATGGCCACTGTTGGTCCGCCTCATTGTCCTCTGCCATGTGGTTCTACCTTTCTCGAGCTTGATTACCGAGAAGAAACAGACCACAGTGAGGATTTATCAAACCTCAATGGTGCCGCACCCAAACTTGATGCCAAATGGATGATGCATCACCACGATGACCTATTGATGCTCATGGTTGAGTATCATGGTTGCATCGGCTGGTCAAGCTGATCGATGCTCGATGAAAAACGAGCTGTCTTCCATCAATGCTCTTGGCTGGGTAGCCACGAAGACAAAGATATCATTCATCAGTGCACCTTGGTTGCGTTGGAGACGCAGCCGTCTTCCACCTTGGTGCAAATTTGTCTTTCGCTATGAAACAAATGTTTCCTCGGAGAAGCATCGATGTTGGTACTAAGAGCAAAAGATTTGTATTGGTTTCTAAGCCATCTCACAACTTTGTCTTCAGCTCCCCTGTATTTGTTTCTAAATGTTGGCTATGATCTTTCAATTATTGAGTTGTATATAAACATTTTATTTATGAGTTGGTTCTGAATTTTTCGGACTAGTTAATTATGTTGCCAAACTTTGATAAAATATATTACTCATATACCTACATAAGAAATATGAAGCCAATTGTTGGCATGTATTAGCCGTTTGCTAGTTAAATATGTGGTCAAACTTTGATAAAAAATATGATGTGTAGTAAAAACCCGGACGGAGGTACCACACGTCAACGATAGAAAGTGCGACCAGGACGCGTGGAGTGTTGGTTTGATCATAGTTTTCTTCACTGGTACGTTAAATAAAGAGTTTCATTTCGTACACAATTTAAAACGATTGTTATGGAGAGAAAAATAAAACCACTCCACCATATAATACTATATAAGCTGGAGCCTCAGCCTTTGTTTGCTAGGGTTTGCTCTCTTCACACTCTGTCTCTCCACTATATATATTCACGCTGGAGCCTCAGCGTTTGTTTGCTAGGGTTTGCTCTTTTCACACTCTCTCACCCTCTCCAGATCTAAACAAGACTGTGGTGGCCTCTCTCTCTCTCCCCTCACCGTTGGTCAAAGAGCCGTCCGGATCTCGTCGGCCGGGGAAGGTGAGGAGGTGCAGCGTTGACTCTGTTACCGTCGGCGAGGGAGGGAATCCACTGCCGACAGCGCTGTTCTCTTTCACCCAGCGCCTGCGCGGGAGGGCCTCCGACCCCGTCTTCATCGCTGTCGTACATAGTGTGGGCAAATCTGGCCTCCCGCCGCCCTCCTAGCCACATCTTGACGACCCTAAGGTATAACTTTACTTTGAAACCGGCATTGCTCTAGCTTCATGTGGATCTTTTTCGCTTCTGCAGTCTAATCTAGGTCTGGTTCAAACAGGAAAGAAGGTGGGGTGAGTTTTATAGCATGAATCTAGGACGTGGTTCAAAGAGGAAAGGAAGGGGGGAAGTAGTACAGACTGGCTATCCAGCCGCTCTGTTCGTCGAGAAGGGAAAAAGGGAAATCGCAGTACACACATCTGTAAGGAACTGATCCCTTTCTTGAAAAAGGAAAGAAACCGGGGGGTGGGGGACAAGGCAGTAGAGTTTGTGCAGGACTAGATTTGCTGCCCTCACATAGGAAAAAGGTTGAAAGAGAACAAATATGGGACCAACACAGATATGTTGCTTGGTTCTTTGTTACAACAGACTCTGCATCACCCATTTATACGTGTGGAGGCACATGGTGCTGTTGTGTTCCCTGTCCCATACAACTGTTTAGCTGTTGTTAATCTCATAATGCCGCTGGAAAATTGAAGCAATGCCACTGTTAAAAGTAAATTACATGTATAACGAATGTTAATTTTAAGAGAATGTCTCTGTTCATATGAATCAATGCCACTGTTTTAGAAATGCAACTGTCCTTCTTTGTTTCCCATTAAGATAAGGTAGATGCTTCTTTTTGTGGTCGTATGTGTCATCCTCCGTTATTGGCCAGTAATTGTTCCCTTTTTTACCTCTGTGCAAACAGGGATCTCTTTCACCTCGTTGCTATTGCGACCTTTTGGTGCACTGCGCAAAACACTTTTGTTTGAAGACTGTTTTGTGCAGTTCAACTAAAATGTCACACCGGCAACATTGCTAGATTTAGTGGAACTCACACAAAAGGAGATCGGATTTCCTATCCGTGTTAGCAGATTGGTATTTGATCTTGAGGTCTTTCAAGTCTGCCTCATGAAAGATCAGTACCGGCCTTCATCCACATGATTGTGCAGTGTGCTTTGAGATGTTGTGCTACTTGTATTGGTACTGTTTTGAATAAATATTGAATTGAAGCTATTGTATTGATGTCTTCTCCCATTAAGTGAACAAAAATGCTACCAACCCAGATATGCTGCTTGTTTCTTTGTTGCAACAAACTCTGCATCAGCCCTTTATACATCGATGGAAGCACATGGTGCTGTTGCGCCCACTCTGCCATGCAACTGTTTAAGCTTTTTGTTATTCTAATGCCACTGGTAAAATAAAGCAATGTCAGTCTTAGAAGTAACAACTGAACCTTAGTTCAGAACTGCAACACTTATTACGTTTCGGCGGGAGTACATGTTGAACCAATGTATTGTTAAGATGATGTCTCTGTTAATATGAATCAGTTACACTGTTTGAGAAATGGTACTATCCTTCTTTGTCGTTCTTTCTAGATGTTTAAGCAAGGTATTGTTAAGATAATGTCTCTGTTAATATGAATCAATGACACTGTTTGAGAATTGCTACTGTCTTGCTTTGTTTCCCATTAAAATAAGGTAGATATTTTTTCTTGTGGGCGTATAAGTCATCAACTGTTATTGGTAAGTAATTGTTTCCTTTATACCTCTTTGTGCAAATAGGGATATCAAAACTTCTGCTTGTTGCTATTTCGATTTTGATTTTAGTTGAACTGCACAAAAGGAGCCAATATATTTAAGGCAAACTGTTGCATTCTTGGGCCCAGTTGATCCTTCCACTTTGTAGAAAGAAGCAGTCACTGGTTGCTGTACATTACAGAAGGAATAATCGAGAAGCTTTACAGAGTATTAGTAGATGCTGGTGAGATGACCAGTCTGCAGAGCTCATGTGGCAACTCAACAGCATGTGAAGTGCAAGATTCTACAACCAGGAAAGGTATGACCAAGTCACTCATGGACGCAGCTGTAAAAAACGAGATCAGCATCGGCCTTCATCCACATGATCATGCTTTGTTATCTTGTGCTACTTATATTGTGGTACTATTTTGAATAAATGTTTAATTGAAGCTATTGCATTGCTATCTTTTCCTGTTAAGATAATGAAGATGATTATATTTGTGAGCGTATGTTTCATCAACTAGTACCACTATTATAGTAATCACACTTTTTCTGTATTTATGCAGACTATTTATGCACACAAGGATGCTCAGCTTGATTTCAGTGGAACTGCACAAAATGTTCGGATGGTTCGTGCCCTCCATAATACTTCATCATGCACAATACATCGAATGGTTCTCTAATCATTCATTGTCACTTTGAGCCACTAAACTAGCTACATGAAAGGAGCTGCCAACGTGTTCAAGGCCTTGCAACATGTAAATATGAAATCCACCAAGCTACGCATGACATTGCTTGATTTTAGTGGAACTGCACAAAAAGATCAGTTGGTTAATCTAGCACGAGGTTGCATGTCAATGTGCAAACTGATGACAAACACCTCCCTTTCCACAATCGTAGGCATTTGATATTTTGCAATGGGAAAACCTTCTCAAAGTTTGCTCATTGGTGTTCGCAAGAAGACATGCATTTGATATTTTGGAAAGGGAAACCTTGTCAAATTTTGCTCATTGATGGTTAGCAAAAAGACATACATTTGATATTTTGGAATGGGACGCCCTTTGCTGTCAGCAGCATCGATTGATTTTTCTTTATTTGTGTCTTTAGTTGTGAAGTAAAAATATTGGCCCTGATCGATTGTTGTGAATGTTATGAATTGCCAGGCCTGTGAGTTTGATTGCAATGTACAGCCACGCTAAAAAACTTTATGGTACGTTTGAAACTGTATCAAACAAAGTGATCAATGTGCGTCCTGGCAAAAAATCCTACTCCCTCCTTCCCAAAATAATTGTCTCAAGCTTAGTACAACTTCGTACTAAAGTTAGTACTCGCTCCGTACCGGTGCATAAGTCACATTACGAAAACCAAATAATCCCAAAACTACCCACCTCGTTTTCTGTTTTTTGCCACGAAAAAAGAAATTAGCCAATAGGAGATGTGGGGCGTGTATGCATTCAATTACTTGAGGCAACTTAGCACAACACGCAGTGGTTAATTCTCTGGATGCAATGGCATTAATTAGCAAATAAACATCAAGTTCTCTCGTTTTTCCCTCACCTTGGTCGCGGTGCACAATCTAAGATGACTTATACACCTGGATAGAGGGAGTATAGAGTTGAGACACTTATTTTAGGACGGAGGGAGTAGTAGGTATTGTTCTGCATGTTCGTCTAATGCCTCTGATACAACAATTCAAACTAACCGGACTAAATTCATTCAAACACGGTCGGACTTCAAACATGCCCGGATCTCATTACATTTCGGACATTCTTCAACTAAATAGCGGTGCTCATCCTGCTCTGGATGTATAATTAATTAACCTAATCTATGATCTCCGGCGCCCGTTCCCCATGTCCGGCGGCGCCGGTGAAGTCCTCCACTTCGTTGCCGGTGGGGTGGGGCCTCGGCGGAGCCGGTGATGTCCTCCGCCTCGTTGCCGGCAGGGCGGGGCCTCAGCGGAGCCGGCGAAGTCCTCCGCTTCGATGCCGGCGGGGCAGGGCCTCGGCGGAGCCGGCGATGTCCTCCGCCTCATCGTCTGTCTCGCCAAACAGCACCTCACCCGCCTCGTTGCCCTCCTTGTAGGCGGCCGCAACCTCCGCCACCCGCTGGCGGTACCGTCAGCGCTCGAGGCGGCTCTTGCGGGCGGAGCGGTAGGACTCGAGCAGCGCCGCCTGCTCCGCCAGGTCCGCGGCGATCTGCTCCTCCGCCTGCAGGTGCTCCTGGAGGAGCTGGTGGTTGTAGGCAGCGTCGGCCAGCACCTTCCGGAACTGCTCCTCCAGCTGCTCCCGCACCATGTCCATGTATTGGGCACGGGCCTCGCCGATGGTCATGGTGCAATGCACCGGCGAGGATGGAGCGGAGGAGGGTGGCGCCGGCTCATCGACGACCACGTCCTCCATTAGGACGTTGTGGTCCTCCAGCTGCCTGCCGGCCAGCCAGTCGGCAGCAATGGCGATCATCTCCTTCTTCTGGTCCGCCGTCCGCCCATCCCGGAGAGCGGTGGAGCGCGAGGAAGCCATGGTGGAAGTGGTGTGGAGAGGAGAAAGGGAACGAAGGCAGATGACTGCGGCTATGGCCGGGGCAGCAGTTTATATAGCAATGGTGGGCGGCAGAGGGACGGACGGGTGGCACCTGAGTAGCCGCCTTGGCAACCATGTGTCATTAATGTGGGCGGCAGACGGACGGACGGATGGCAGTTGTGTCGTTTCAACGCCGAGCAGTCACCTGCTCCGGGAAGCGGCGCGGGCGGCGCTGACCGTTTCGGGCGAGCGAGGGGGTTTGGGTGGGCCAAGGCATTCAGATGCGGGCTTGACAGCGGTCCGGTGCAGTAGCCGGACATGCTGGCTCGCCAGCGAACTCGCCGAGCTCAGCGACGACGACTAGACGATGGACGAGGCTTCTGACCAGGAGCCGGCGCCACCGCCCGTGCTGGTTCATGCCGTGTTCACCATAGAGCGGGTGCGGCCGCACTTCGATGCCCTAATGGCGGAAGAGCTACCAATGCTGCCGGTGTCAGCGTTCCGGCAAGCACAGGAGGACCAGTGCTACAACCTCCGTCTCCTCAACGAGCATCGGCTTGCGGAGGGACAAATCGCCGGCGAACAGGCGAACGACAATGCCGTCACGAACATAGGGGCCGATGATCCTAGCTTCCTGGATGAGAAGCGGGCGCTGTACCAGACCATCCGTAGGGCCCGCCAGGCCCTCTCCGTCGTCCTTCGCCTTGTTGCGTTCGCCGTGGCACCGCCGTCTCGCGTTGTCAACATGGTGAACAAACGAGAGGAATCAGGAGATGATTGTACGTGGTGAGGATGAAAGTAGGAACCCACCAGGGCCATGGCCGTACTCAGGCAAGTGCCTCCTTATTACTACAAGAAAAAAAAACTTCCCCCTAATGGTTTGCTGACATCTGGGTCCGACGCCATTGTCAACGTACTCAATAAAGGAGAGAATTGCACAAGGAGCTGCTGATAGCAGGGACCCAGCAGATCATGCATTTTTTGAGAGATGTTTTTTGTTGCTGAGACACAGCAGGGTATTAACTGGTCTGTGCGGGGGCTGTGGCCCGTGTAGCCCAGGCTATTATTTTATGTCTACCAAATAACCAGCCCAGCTGTTTTTTCCTTTGTGAAAATGGCTAGCCCAGTTTTTTTTTACGAATACCCAATGCAGGCCAACTTGTTTTTCTCCGCCCGGCTGGGTTGCAAAAATGAGGAGGGGTGCATTCGGCTTGCCTAGAAAATGGGCTTTAAGTAATAATAAATGGGCTGTAAATATAAAAAAAAACAGCGAACCAACAATTAGTTTGAAAGTTAGTTTTTTTGGATTTTGAGATTTTTAATTTCATTACATTTTTTTTGTTGCGCGCGCAAAATTTCATTGGATTTTAACCTAATATAAAATAATTTTGAAATTAGATTGAATCTGAATCAAAAATTTGTGATAAAAATAATTCAGACCCCACCAAAATGTGGGAAGTTTGGTTGAAATTTTTAACCCTGGCCCTGGCTAGAAAATGGGATGTACTGTTAGAAACAGTAAATGGGCTGCAGTAAATTCCATAGGAATTAAAAAATGGGCTGTGAATTATTAAAAATACTAAATGGGTTGTATGTTGTCCGCCACTGATGTGATGCTGATTTGTTGGCCTACTAAGTTGACGCGAACGCAAGGCTTTGTCAACTTATAGTCAACACATGATTCTAGCAGTAGAGGCCGTTGGATGGACATCCAACGGCTGTCGTGCTTCTTCAATCTCATATCTTCTTGCTTCAGTCGCCCAAACCACCGCCGGTGGGACCACCTGCTCCCACCGCCCGTGGCCGACTGTGCTGCCGCGCAGGCCTCACCGCCCCACCTTACTCGCATCGCTGGCCAGGCCATCCCTCTACTTACCCACACCTCTTGTTATTCTCCGGCGACGGCAGCCTCACACCACAGCCGAACCAGTCAACCTTCATACTCCCCTCCGCATTGGCATCCACTTCTATGTCTTCGCCGGCTACCGGTCGTTCCTTCCTAGGACTTGCCGTCGTTCACCGCGTTGGTTCTATCGGCGCGGCGTCGTCAACGTGGTCAACAAACGACAGCCATCGGAAGAGGTATGTATGTGGAGACGCTGACAGTAGGGACCCACATGGTCCATGGCCGCACGCAAGCAAGTGCCTCCTTATTACGAATAAAAAAATTGATTCCTCCCCCTGACAGCTGGGACCCACCAGCTATATCTTCGGATGGAAGGAAGTGCCTCCTTATTGCGTGAAAAAAAAGATTCCTCCCCATGACAGCTGGGCCCCAGCAGATTTGGAGGCTGACTTGTGGGCCTACTAAATTGACGCGTACGTAGGGCTTTGTCAACTTAGTCAACAAACGATTCTAGCAGCAGTGACCGTTGGATGTTCGTCTAACAGCCGTGCTGCTTCTTCAATCTCTGATCTTCTTGATCTAGCCGCCCAAACCAGCACCGGTGGGACCGCTTGCTCCTGCCTCCCGTGGCTGGCTGTGCTGCCGCGCAGGCCTCACCGCCCCACCCTACTCCCACCGTTGGCCAGGCCTTCCCTCTACTCACCCACATCCCCTGTTATTCCCCGGCGACGGCAGCCTCACACCGCAGCCGAACCAGTCAATCCTCGTACTCACCTCCGCGTGGGCATCCACTGCCGCGTCTTCCCCGGCTCCACGTCATTCCCTTCCTAGACCTTGCCGTTGTCGACCGCTTTGGTGCTCTCGGTGCGGCGTAGTCAACGTTGTCAATGAACGATAGCCATCGGAAGAGGACTGTACGCGGTGAGGCCGATAACTGGACCCACCAGCAACATCTTCGCATGCAAGGAAATGCCTCCTTATTACGCGCAAAAAAATGATTCCTCCGCCTGACAGCTGGGACCTACCTGCTATATCTTCGCACGCAAGGAAGTGCCTCCTTATCCTCCCTGACAGCAGGGACCCACCCGGTCGAAGCGTACATAGCATTGTCTGTCTGGTCGCGAACGTGTACGTACATACTAGTCGATCAGTCTCTCTGCAAGGATGAACAGTGGCCGAGTAAGTAGCGGCACGTGCCGTAGTTGAGCCCCCGACGTAGCAGTTCAGACAGTCCCGTCTAAATCGTGTACACGTATGTACAGCCACACGGCAAAGAATACGGCCACGTACGTACATACGGGCAGGGTCTGGAACGCGTACTCACGCATACGTACGGCCAGGGCTCGTGTACATGGAGAGGCATCGGACGGCAGCAACGGCCTCCTATTCATCGGCAGCCAACCAGTTGGGTCGGAACAGAGGAAATAGCGTTGTGTTCATCGGGAGCCAAGCGACTGGGTCGGAAGGAACTCGTCCTGTTCATCGGGAGCCAACCGGCTTGGACGGAACAGCCGAAATGGGGTCATGTTCATCGACTTGGGGTCTGGCGTACCGCAAAACGGAGGAAACGGCCTTCTGTTCGACCGCCTACAGTCAAAATGGGGCCCTGTTCATCGGCTGGGGGTCTGGCATACCGCAAAACGGAGGAAACAGACTTCTGTTCGAGCGCCTACGGTCGAAACGGGGTCCTGTTGATCGGGAGGGATGTGGTGTACCGTAAAACGGAGGAAACAGACTTCTCATCGAGCACCTATGGTCGAAACAGGGGTCCTGTTGATCAGGAGGGGTGTGGCGTACCGCAAAACGGAGGAAATGGACTTCTCATCGAGCGCCTACGGTCGAAACGGGGGTCCTGTTGATCGGGAGGGGTGTGGCATACCGCAAAACGGGACTCCACTGGCTACTGTTCATCCATAGTCGACCTCCTCCAGCCTCCACCAGCTACTGTTCATCCACCGTCGACTTCCTCCAACCTCCACCGGCTACTGTTCATCCAGCCTCCACGGGGTCCAGTTCATCCACCCCCAACCGGCTGGGGTATGGCGTACCGCGGCACGGCCTCCTCGGGGACCTGTTCATCCAGCGCCAACCGCCTACACGGCTGGGGTCCTGTTCATCCAACCCCCACCGGCTGGGGTGAGGCATATGAGCGGGCGGTAGCAACGGGAAACTGTTCATCCACAGCCAACCAACCGGCTCGATCGATGCGTCTCGACTCGTGTCTACGTGTATCGCGCACGCGGCAGGAACGGGCACTGTTCATCGAGAGGCAACCCAACACCGGCTGGCTACGTCTCGCACGGGGGCTCGATCGGCTTCAGTAAGCAGCGAGAAGGATCGATCGAATTCAGTTTGAAGTGAAGGAATCGCTCGGGTTCAGTTAGTAGCGAAGGGATCGCTCGGGTTTAGTTAGCAGCGAAGGGATCGCTCGGCTTCAGTACAAAGTGGGATCGATAGCTCGGGTTCAGTACGTGTTGTAGTGCGAGGGATCGATCGATCGCTCTGGTTCAGTAAGCGAACGCCTCGCTCGGGTTTAGTTAGTGAACACCTCACACACACGCGCGCGTACGAGAGAAACGTGCAAACCACACTGCATCGCTCGGCCCCGACCACCCACCGTAACCGGGAACTCCCCAAAAATTTCCTCGCCCTCACTTCTACCACGATTTTTTACATCATGAACGGCCCAAAGAATGTCATGTGGGTGCGTCTCCGGCCCGCCCAGGACGAAAAGCCCATTTTCTGTCATAATTTTTTGTCATAGAAGTAGGAGCCCACCAAATCTATGATGATACGTGTTTTTGTCATAATTATTGTCATAGAAGTGTCACAACCATGACAAAAAAAGTTTTTGTTCGGGCCATAATGTCATGGATGTGTCTTTTTTTTGTAGTGGATGCTCAATATTTCATGAGTTTAGCACCGGAGTGCCATCTTCGGTCTCTAGGTGGACTGTGTCGGGCCTAGTGACTCGTATTACCCGGTAAGGGCCTTCCCACTTCGGCGTCAACTTGTTTTTTATCCTTCGTGGATTGAATCCAACGAGGAACAAGGTCGCCTTTCTCAAGGTCCTTGGCATTCACTTTGCGGCTAAGGTAGCGGTGCAAAGCTTGCTGGTACCGTGCAGCACGGGCAGCAGCCTGGAAACAATCTTCCTCAAGGAGTGTGGCATCGTCATGCTGCAGCTCATCTTGGTCCTCCTCATTGAAGGCCAAGACTCGAGGTGACCCGTATTTGAGTTCCGTGGGGAGTATTGTTTCTGCACCAAGGCTTGCTTCCTGACCTTCTGCTTGACGGGTCTCGCATGAGGGCAGACAGCAAGGTGGTACTCAATTGCCTTCCTAAGAACTTCGGGGATGTCAGATGCTTGCCGGGCAAGCATACCGACATTCACCCGTAGGAAGGCAACGAGCTCAACTTCCTATTTGTCGCTGAGAGTGGCACTTTCAGAAAAAGTGCCACTCGTCCCATCCCCCTTCGCAGAAACTGGTTTGGTCATGGACGCGGAAGCCTTGGCTCTCTTGCTCTTGCCGGTAGAGCTCTCTGGTGTGTCCTCGACAGGCATGCTGCACTCTGAAGTGCGCTTCCCGGAGTCCTTCCCAGAGGTCTTGCCGGTCTTCTTCTTCTTTCCTTCCCCGAGAGCTTTGACGGCAGGGGCAAGTGCCTTGATGGAAGCTGCCGCCGCCGCCTCCCGGTAGAGCTTGTCAGCACTGATGATTGCGTCCTTGTAGTTTGACTTGATGGTGAGGACCCCCATCGGCCCCGGCATTTTGATGACATTGTATGCATAATGCGATGCGGCCAAAAAATTTGCCAGGGCTGGGCGGCCCTGAACTCCATTGTACGGCAGCGGCATCTTGACGACGTCGAAGGTAATCTTCTCCATATGATGGTTGAGCTCACTGCCGAACGTGACCGGCAATGTGACTTGGCCCTTCGGCTTGTTCCTCCCCGGACTGATCCCTTGGAAACTGCCTGTTTCCTCGAGATCCTTGTCGGGGATCTGTAGACTCTTGATCACATCTAGAGAGATCAAGTTCAAGCCAGCCCCACCGTCAACCAACACCTTTGTCACCTTGAGGTTGTGAATTGTTGGTGAGACCAACAACGGCAAACACCCGACCGCAGTGGTGCGATCAGGGTGGTCCTCGGCGTCAAAGATGATGGGCGAGTGCGACCACTTGAGTGGCTTCTATGCCTCCATCACTGGCTCCGCTGCATTGACTTCGCGGATCCATTGCTTTAGTTTCCGGTGCGAGGAGTGCAAAGATGCACCTCTGTTAACACACATGGCATCCACTGCATTTTGGTACTCCTTGTCGGACCCACCTCCATCCTTATCACTATCATCCTCTTCTTGCTGGCCCTGAGCAGCCTTCTCTTTTGGCTGCTTGGCCTTGCCGCGGCGGCCTCCGCGGCCACCATGGTCTTGCTTGCTGGACCCACCAGCACCATCTTGGGCCTTCTCCTTGTCACGCTTCTCGTACTCTTGCTTCTGCTTTTTGGCAAGTTGCTCTACTTGCCGGCATTGCTGGAGGTCGTGGCCCTTGGTGCGGTGGATCTTGCAGTACGGCCCGCCGGTCTTGCCGGCCTTCTCGCCTGCCGCAGCTTCCCGGCAAGCATCGCACCCGGCAACCTCCTTGCCGGGGATGTCTGCCTTTGGCTTCTTGGTGGCGTTGGTGTCGCCGGAGCTCTCGACGGCCAGTACAGTCTTGTTCTTGCGCTTTCTGTTCTTCTTCTGCGGGGTTGATGCGTCGTCGTCCTCGGAGTCGATGTCTGCCCCAGCATCTTCCCCGGGGAGTCACCTCCCTTCCTCAGCACGTGCGCACCTATCCGCCAAGGCGTACAGATTATTGATGGTCTTGACCTGCTCGACATTCATCTCTGACCGCTTCCTGCGGTTGCGCACATTCGTGTGGAACGCGGCAACAACAGCTGCGGGATGGATGTCGGGGATGTTGTGGTGCACACGGCTGAACCGTTGTATGTACTTGCGGAGGTTCTCTCCATCCCTTTGGGGGATCACCTGCAAGTCGTTGGGCTGGCCCGGGAGCTTGTGGCCACCCTGGTAAGCACCAATGAAATGATGGCACAGATCCGCCCAAGAAGAGATGGAGCCCTCAGGCAGGTTCATCAACCACGACCTGACGTTGGGCCGAAGCGCCAACGAGAAGTAGTTGGCAAGAACTTTCTCGTCCCGTCCCCCGGCAGCTTCCACCACGATGGTCTAGATGCCAAGGAACTCGGCTGGGTTGAGCATACCATCGTACTTGTCGGGCAGCTCCGGCTTGAAGGCTCGGGCGGACGGCCAGCGAACCTGCCGCAGCTCATGAGTAAATGCTGGGCACCCCACATCGTAGGGCAAGTACCCAGCGGCTATAGGAGCGAGCACGTTCACTGCTGGCCTGGCACAGTCGTCAGATTGACGGCGTGCTTCTCGGCGCCGCTTGATCTTCGTACGGGCATCTTCGTTGCACCGCTCGCGGAGCACTTGATGCTGATCTTGGCGGAACCGCGGATCTGACGAAGCCATAGACAGCACGTCATGGTCGTCTGATCGGCGGGCTGGCCGCTGTGACGGTGGGGGGTGCCGAGGCGACTGCACCGTTGGCGCAGCGTCTCCGGCAAGGTAGCTGGACAGTCCCGCCAGCATAGTGGGTGGTCGCAGCGAGGGCCCCACGTCTTGTGTTTTGTCAGGATCGGCAAAACGGATGAGACTCTGAATGGTGGCTCTCCATTCATCCATCTTATCTGGGCTTGGCGGGAAGTTCAAACGTATTTGAACCCGCGCCGTGGCCTCTGCCGCCGTGGTTGGCTTCGCTGGGAGCACAGAACGAGGCGTCGCTTGACTCCTGACCGAGCCAGAAGGAGCTTCATTACGTCCATGCCGCCGCGGCTCATGCTCGCCAACAGGTGGACGTGGTGGTGGCGGTGGCGCTCCGTGAGCAATCGGAAGTTGCTGCACAGGGATCTCGCCTTGCGGTCGTCTGGAACTGCCAGCAACATGGGGGAGCGGGTCATGCCCATCTTGCGATGGCCGCGACGTATGCCTACCCGCACCGTTGTTGGACGCCGCCGCTACATCCTTGGATGTTGCGGCGGCTGGGTTCTGGGTCGCAGCAGTATGAACTATGTTACTATGATGACTGTGCTCACCAGAATGTCTTGGAAGTTGGCCGGCTACGCCGTCCCGGTTCTGTGGCTAGGCTCGGTAGCGTGGCGGGGGTGATGGGCACCCGCACCACTTGCACCTCCTACGCCGCCCACGATCGCCTTGGAAGGTGGCTTGGACGCGGTAGGAGCCGTCGTGGCTCCACTCTTCTTCTTTGGCGCCATCGACGAAGATGATGAAGTTGGTACTCACACTACCAAAAAGCTGGTTTGTGACACACAATCCCCCTGCCTGGCGTGCCAAAGATGTCGTGGGAAACGACGATATATGGGACCGAACGGGCCCCTTTGCGAATCAGCTCAGGGGACATGCATGGGACAAAGAGCAGATTTTCAGTAGGTGCAAGAACACGCGGGGGGTTTATCCAGGTTCGGGCCGCTATGAGCGTAAAACCCTACTCCTGCTCTGTGTTTGATCGTGTATGAACTCTGGTTATAGGGAGTGCAGTTTTCCGGCAAGGTGCCCGGGAAACGTAGCTACTGCGTGTAATTGAGCTGGGTCCCGACCGTTCTACCTGTAGCCGTGGGCCTCCTTTTATAGGCCAAGGAGTTACCACAGTGGCTAATACGGTCATTACAGAGTATGAACAGTGACTTGCACCGTCATCACGTCTATCTTCCAACGGGGTAAGACAAACGCATTTAATGCACCGTTAGGTGCTACGTTGGGGAGGCGAGGCCTTGGGCAAAGGATCTGTACCACCGGTCCTGGCGCCCTCCTGTAATCTCGACACGTCCCAGGGACGGGTGTCATTAAAGTTAATCTTGGCGTGGCGTGCTGACACGTGCCTTGGCTGGCTATGTTAACTATCTGCCCGCTCGAGACCTAGCATACGAGCCTATATGGTCGATGCTGAGGTGCAGCGGTAACGGGACAGAACAAGCCTGCTGGCACGGAGCTTGTCGGGCCTTGCTTGCCGGCAAGGGGGCTTGCCGGCAACCATAATCTTGGTCTTCAGCTTGCCGGGGTGGAGCTTGCCGGCAAGGGCAACGTCGATCTTCAGTACTAGAATAGTACTTCTCGATGACCTGCCTTGAGGTCTTCTTCATGGTCTTGGTGTTGAGTCTTGAGTCATAGTTATCCTCTTTCAAGCTCTCGCCGGCAGGGAAGCTACAACTGCCTGTGCACAAGTCTGGGTACGAGGGCACCCATGTCTTAGTACACCGACACAGCGGCAACCACAAGACGGTCAGTCCAAAGCTTGTAGGCGCCCTTGAGCTCATTGAAAGTGCTGGAGGTGCTCGTGACCAAGGCCTTCTCATCTTGGAGGTCCTTCGTCAAGATCTTCTCATGCTTTCTGGCTTCATCAAGGGATTTCTCCAAGGCGGTCAGCTTCATCTTGTGATCTTCGATAGTATCGTTGGCCTTGGTTAGCTCTTGGCTCTTGGCGGACACTGAAGTTTGCAGCTCGGCCAAGGTGTGAGTTGCCTTCTCTGCCTCTGCTTTGAGCACCAAGATCTCCTTGCCGTTGGCAGCGATATTTGCTTTGAGCGCTCGCACCTTGCCTTCTAGCTCGGTCTTGGTGACCTCTGCGGCTTCGGCAGCATCGACGGCCTCTTTGATCTTTTTGGCATGCTCTATAGCCTGAGCCTCGATGGCCTCCTTGTGCTTGCACTCCAGCTCCTAGGTTTGCTGTGAGACGAGGGCCTGGATCTCATTGTCCTTGCCGCGAAGCGTGGCGGCAAGATCCGCTTCACGAGCGGCAAGCTCTTCTTCATAAGCGTCAAGGCCAACCTTGCACTCATTTAGCCCTACTTCCGTTGCTGCTATCCTCTACGCAGCTTCCTCATGTGCCTTGTCAACCTCAGCCTTCTCCAAGACAAACTCCTCCTTGGCCTTGGTGAGCTGGGTGTACTATTCTTGGAGGTCCTGGAGGCATTCTGCATACCAGATTTGCGTTTCTTCCACACGCTTCTTGAACTCCTCCTCTGCCTTGTCAAGGACGGCAGCCCTGGAATCCAACCTCTTGGTACGGATGAGGTGGCATGCTTGAAGCTTCTGAAGTTCAAGCCCATAGCCTTAAGGACCTGCTGTTCTTTGGTCTTGCTGCTGTTGGCGTGCGGTTCATCGACAACCTCGAGCCCAGCGGCGGCAATGATCTCATCGTCCAAGACTTCTCCTTCCAAGGGCGCCCCGATGCTTGACGTCCCAAGGAGGCTGACGAAAAAGTTGTCACCAACCTTCAGATACTTGCTCGAGAAGGGCTCTTCAGGTGTTGAAGGGTGGTCGTTCGTGGCTGCCTTGCCGGTCAGGATCGCCCTCATGGCCAAGTCAGCGCTTGGCGCTCCTGGGACAGAGATGTCTCCAGTGGCCTCGGCACTATTGTTGCCGCCCTCCTTAACAGCGTTCTTGGCGGCCTCTTCGTGAGTGGCCTTGGCGGCCTCCTCGTCAGCCCCCGTGATGGCCTCGCTAGCAGCAATGTTGCTCACCTCATCGGTGGCGTCCTTCATGATCTCCTCGATGGTGGAGTCGATGTCCATTTCGTCAGATAGAGGCAGATCTGAAAGAGTGGAGAAGAGAGAAAACCAAGACTCAGCCCAAGTTCAAGAAAACAAAAAAGAAAATTAAGAGAGAAAAGTGCTCAATGGTAGAAGGCTTACCGGGCTGAGACCGTTGAGGGGGGACAGTCTCCTCTCTGACAACCTCGTTTGTCATCGCCTGGTTGCCGGTGGCCTCGGTTGCCGACACTCCATCAGTGTGGACAGGCTCGTCTGTGGGGGTCCTTGCCGGGGAGCCGCTTGCCGGGGTAGCGGTTGACGGAGACGTCCCAGTTGGATTTGCCTCCGGGCGTTCCTCCTTGTGGTGCTCTTCTCCTGCTCCCGTGCCGGTATTAGCGATAAAAATCTCGACAACAGCACTTGCCAAAGGAAATTGGATAGTGGCCTCACGCTGGGGGCTGCGCCGATGGCTGGTATCCACGATGTTGTCACCTGGCACCGTGCTTGTTACCGGCTCATCCTCTGCCGCGGTCCTCGCCCTCTTGGCCATCCTCTGCGCCAAGGTTTCCCCGTCGCTGTCAAATCAAGGCAAGGCAAGGCAAGTCAGATTAGCAGTAATAAGAAATCAAGGATTGACGGAAGTTGACGGAGATACATACTCTTCTTCCTCCTCCTCGTCGTCGCTAAGGATGGAGAGATCATACAAACTCTCAGGCCTGGTGCTGGAGGAGGGGCGGAGTGGGAGTCCTGGCCCGCTTGGTCGCCGCAGGCACGGCAAGTCGAGAAGACCCGCCTCCTCAGGCAGCCAGTACGGTGGTTTTCCTCGTAGAGGTACGCCGCACTCGCTGTTGTTGAGGAGCCTGGTGTCGAGATCCTTGCCGGCTGCTTCCTTGTCACCTGCTTCATCACGTGAAGAGGCTCCATGGACGGGCTCTCCGGAGACAGCCCTCTGGAGGACGCGTGGCCTCCTTGCCGGAACGGCAGGAGCAGGGGGTTCCCTTTGCATCAGCCCTTCGGTGACCTCCTCGCCTTGCTCCCCGGCAGGCTCCTCTTGCCCTCCGGCAAGCCCCTCTAGCGGCTCCTCTGCCACTTCATCGTCGGTATCCTCATCAGCGTCGGCTGCCGCGGACCCAGAACCGCTAGCGCCTTCAGCTAGTCTCGCTTCTACCGCCCTGTTGGCAATATGTGCCAACTCTTCGGGGGTGGTGTCGCGGACGAGATCTTTCTCCTCCCTGACGGGCCTCTCCACCAGGGTGTCGAACCACTCATGTACCATGTCTTTGGGCGGCTCCTGCCAAAGTGCTTCAACACCGTGGGCATTGTAGGATGGCATCATCGCAATGATGGAATCCCTGGCAGAGTTGTTGCACAAAGGCACCACGCTTGCCGGCAGCTTGAAGTTGCCGGAGGCGCAGAAGAGCTGCGCGCTGAGGGCCCGGTGCTGCAGCACCATCAAGTTGGCGTGCAGTCCGGTCCGCACCCGCATGATGTCTGCCACATTCTTGTAGTCCCAAGCAGGCCTGCCCTTGTTCTAAAGAGGGGCGATGCGGCGGCGAAGGAAATCAGCCCCCACCATTTCAATGGTGAGGCTGGCAGCCTTGAGATGGAGGATGCGTGTCGTAGCAATTGTGAGCTTCTCGTCGTCGGCGTCGAAGGAGCTCCAGTCGTCACCGCGCACCACCTTTGTCGTCCTGGGCTGGCAGAAGGCTGGGAAGTCTTTCTCTTTAATCCAACACCACTCTCCGCGCCACTCGGTCCACTTCTGGTGAAGCAGCCCCGGAAGGTAGGCGTTCCTGTCCCTAGGGATCCAAGTGATGCCACCGGAGAGGGCATCTACCTCGATGTGTGGGGTGAAATAGTGGCAGAAGAGGGCTACACTAGGCATTACCCCAACGAAGTTTTCGCACATGTGCACAAAAACAGCCATACAAGTCATGGCGTTGGGGGTGAAGTCTAGGAGACAAAACCCATAGGTGTACATGATCTCTACGAAGAGTTCAGAGAAAGGGGGAATGAGCTCACAGTAAAAATATGCGACAAAGAAGGGGTACTTGTTCGGGCCAGGCCTGATGGAGCCGGGAAGAACTTCTGGCACGGTGTGGGCGGTCGTCTCCTTCCCCCACATGATCGAATATCGACTCACCAGATCGCTCTGATCCAGCACCGGCGCGAAGGTGACATTGTCTCTCCATGCCGCGGCCAGCTCCTCCTTCCTCGCCTCTGCGTCAGGATAGACCACCTTCTCCGGCTTGTTCTGGTTCCTTTTAGGAGCCATGGCTGCCTTGGGGAGGGTGGGTTAGGAGGCAGACGGGGGCGTGGGGCGGCGGCGGCGGAAGAAAACAGGCGCTCTCTGCTCTTCCGCGAGGAATAAGACGGCGGCAATGGCAAGATTGGGAGAAGGGGGGTAAATGAGCAGCACCCTTCGCGGATTCCTTTTTATGGGGAAGGCGCGGGGGCTGGCTCTTTACCATCCTACGTGACTGCGCTTTTCAGGCGCACTACCTCCCCACGCCCATTCCATTCCACCTCTCCCACGCCCGCATTTAATGCGCATCGTGGGGGCGTGGTAAAAGAGAACATTATGACAGTTATCCTCTGCCACGCGTGCCTGTGCACTGTTCGGGCCTAGCCCAATGATGCCTCGCATGCGCGTGTGGCCCAGGCCCAGGGGCTCCTGTCGGTGTACTAAAGCATGGGTGCCCTCGTACCCTGACTTGTGCACAGGCAGTTGTAGCCTTCCTGACGACAAGGGCTTGCCGGAGGGTTGCTGTGACCCAAGACTTAGATTAAACAAGACCGTGAAGAAGACCTCAAGGTAGGTCATTGAGAAGTACTATTCTAGTACTGAAGATCAACATTGCCCTTGCCGGCAAGCTTCGTACCGGCAAGGTGAAGACCAAGACTCTGGCTGCCGGCAAGCTCCTTACCGGCAAACAAAGGCCTGGCAAGCTCTGTGCCTGCAGGCTCATTCTGTCTCGTTACCGCTCCACCTCATCATCGGCTAGATAAGCACGTATGATAGGTGTCGAGCGGGCAGGCAGTCAACATAGCTGGCCAAGGCACGTGTCAGCATGCCACGCAAGGATTAACTTTAATGACACCCGTCCCTAGGACGTGTCAAGATAACAGGAGGGCGCCAGGACCGGTGGTACATATCTTTTGCCCAAAGCCTCGCCTCCCCGACATAGCACCTAACGGTGCATTAAATGTGCTTGTCTTACCCCGTTAGGGGATAGACGTGGTGACGGTGCAAGTCACTATTCATACCCTGTAAATGATCGTATTAGCCAATGTGGTAACCCCTTGGCCTATAAAAGGAGGCCCACGACTACACTTAGAACGGTCGACTCCTAGTTCAATTACACGATGTAGCTGCACTTCCCGCACACCTTGCCGGCAAGCTGCACTCTTTGTAACCTTTGAGCTCATACATAATCGAACAACAAGAACAGGAGTAGGGTTTTATGCTCACAGCGGCCCGAACCTGGATAAATCGTTGCTTGTTCTCACATCTACTAGCCCTGCTCTTTGTAGTATATTGATCCCACAGCCGAACCGCAAAGGGATCCTCTCGATCCCATAGATCGTCGTTTTCCCATGACAGATTTATTTGTTATACTAACGGATCTCACGAGGTTTCTATTAAGTTTGGTGTGCTAAAGTTTTCAAGTTTTGGGTGAGACCACGATGGATGAAGGAATAAGGAGCGGCAAGACCCTAACCTTAGGGATGCCCAAGGCACCCCAAGGTAATATTCAAGGAAGACCCAAGCGTCTAAGCTTGGGGATGACCCGGATGGCATCCCCTCTTTCGTCAACAATCTATCGGTATATCACTTGGACCTATATTTTTATTCATCACATGATATATGTTTTACTTGGAGCGTCTTGTGCTATAGTTTGCTTGCTTTTGTTTGCTTTCTAATTTGCCACAATCATCTTTGCTGAACACACCTTTTTGAGAGGGACACACATTATTCGTGATTTGTTAGAATACTCTTTGTGCTTCACTTATATCTTTTGAGCTAGGCAGTTGCTCTAGTGCTTCACTTATATCTTTTAGAGCACGGCGGTGGTTATATTTTGAAGAAATAGTTGCACTCTCATGCTTCACCTATATCTTTTTGAGAGTCTAATGATTAGCAATGGTAATATGCACGGGTTATGAAATTGGTCCTAATATGATAGGTATTCAAGAGGGATATAATAAAAACTTTCATGTAGATCACTGAATATGATAAGTTTGATTCCTTGCAATAGTTTTGCAATATTAAGATGGTAATATGTGGCGGGTACTAGTGAATGATTATGGTTTAGTAAGAATATTGGTGTTAAGGTTTTTGATTCACGAAGCATGCACGTATAGTCCTTAGTGTGATGAAGTTGGAGCATGGTTTATTATTGATTGTCTACCTTTGCGTGGAGGTCGGGAGCGCACGATGGTTAACTCCTTCCAACCTCCCCCCTAGGGGCATGCGTAGTAGTACTTTGCTTCGAGGGCTAATAGACTTTTGCAATAAGTATGTGAGTTCTTTATGACTAATGTGAGTCCATGGATTATACGTACTCTCACCCTTCCACAAATTGCTAGCCTCTTCGGTACCATGCATTGCCCTTTCTCACCTCGAGAGTTGGTGCAAACTTTGCCGGTTCATCCAAACCCCGTGATATGATACGCTCTGTCACACATATGTCTCTTTATATCTTCCTCAAAACAGCCACCATACCTACCTATTATGGCATTTCCATAGCCATTCCAAGATATATTGCCATGCAACTTCCAACGTTCTTTTTATATGACACACATCATCATTGTCATATTGCTTTGCATGACCATATAGCTGACATAGTATTCATGGCTCAGCCACCATTCATCATTTTTATACATGTTATGCTAGTATCATTGCACATCCTAGTACACTGCCAGAGGCATTCATATAGAGTCATATTTGTTCTAGTATCGAGTTGTAATATTGAGTTGTAAGTAAATAAAAGTGTGATGATCATCATTATTAGAGCATTGTCCCTGTGAGGAAAGGATGATGGAGACTGTGATTCCCCCAAAGTCGGGATGAGGCTCCGGACGAAAAAAAAATAGGCCAAAAAGAGCCCAACAACAACAAAAAATATAATAAATGAGAGAAAAAGAGAGAAGGAGCAATGTTACTATCCTTTTCCACACTTGTGCTTCAGAGTAGCACCATGTTTTTCCTATAGAGAGTCACCTATGTTGTCACTTTCATATACTAGTGGGAATTTTTCATTATAGAACTTGGCTTGTATATTCCGATGATGGGCTTCCTCAAATGCCCGAGGTCTTCATGAGCAAGCAAGTTGGATGCACACCCACTTAGTTTTTATTTTGAGCTTTCATACACTTATAGCTCTTAGTGCATCCGTTGCATGGCACCTACTCCTTGCATTGACATCAATTGATGGGCATCTCCATAGACCATTGATTAGCGGCGTCGATGTGAGACTATCTTCCTTTTTGACTTCCCCTTATTAATCTCTTATCATCATTCTATTCTACCCATAGTGATATGTCCATGGCTCGCGCTCATGTATTGCGTGAGGGTTGAAAAAGCTGAAGCGCGTTAAAAAGTATGAACCAATTTCTCGGCTAACATCGGGGTAGTGCATGATTAATACTTTACGCTAGGAAGATTAAGCATGACGAGCTATATGATTTTGTAGGGATAGCGTTCTTTAGCATTTTTATTTTGAAAGGCATGATTGTTTGTTGATATGCCTGAGTATTAATGTCATTATATCAAATTATAGACTGTTGCTTTGAATCACTCATTTCTTAATATTCATACCGTAAAAGAAGAGATTACATGATAAATATGTTAGGTAGCATTCCACATCAAAAATTCTGTTTTTATCATTTACCTACTCAAGGACGAGCAGGAATTAAGCTTGGGGATGCTTGATACGTCTCCAACGTATCTATAGTTTTTGATTGTTCCATGCTATTATAGTATCAATCTTGGATGTTTTATATGCAATAATATGCTATTTTATATCATTTTTTGCGACTAACCTATTAACCTAGTGCCCAGTGCCAGTTGTTGTTTTCTGCTTGTTTTTGGTTTTTCAGGAAATCAGTACCAAATGAAGTCCAAATGCCACGAAACTTTTTGACAATTTTTTTCTGGACAAAAGAGACCCTGGAAGCTTCGGGAGGAGGCCAGAAGCCTCACGAGGAGGTGACAAGGCAACAGGGCGCGGCCCCAGGGGGGCGCGCCCTGATGCCTTATGGGCCTCTCGTGGCTCCGTTTGACCTAATTCCACTTCTATAAATTCTCAAATATTGGGAAACCAATAGAAGCCACCTCGAATAACTTTTTCGCCGCCGCAAGCCTCAGTTCTTCCGTGATCCCATCTGGAGGCCTTTTCCGGTACTCTGTCGGAGGGGGAATCGATCACGGAGGGCTTCTACATCAACCTTGCTGCACTTCCGATGATGTGTGAGTACTTTAACACAGACCTACGGGTCCATAGCTAGTAGATAGATGGCTTCTTCTCTCTCTTTGATCTTCAATACAATGTTCTCCTTGATCTCCTTGGAGTTCTATTCAATGTAATCTTCATTTGCGGTGTATTTGTTGGGATCCGATGAATTGTGGGTTTATAATCAGATTATTCATGAGAAATATTTGTGTCTTTTCTGAACTTATTTATGCATGATTGTTATAGCTTTGTATTTCTCTCTGATCTATCCGTTTGGTTTGGCCAACTAGATGGATTTATCTTGCAATGGGAGAGGTGCTTTGTGATGGGTTCAATCTTGCGGTGTTCTATATCGCAATGACAGAAAGGGACAAGACACGTATTTGTATTGTTGCCATTAAGGATAAAAACATGGGGTTTAATCATATTGCTTGAGTTTACTTTGTCTACATCATGTCATCTTGCTTAAGACGTTACTCTGTTTTCATTAACTTAATACCCTAGATGCATGCTGGATAGCGGTCGATGGGTGGAGTAATAGTAGTAGATGCAGGCAGGAGTCGGTCTACTTGTCTCGGACGTGATGCCTATATACATGATCATTGCCTTGAATATCGTCATAACTATGCGCTTTTCTATCAATTGCCCAACAGTAATTTGTTTACCCACCGTATGCTATGCGTTCGAGAGAGAAGCCTCTAGTGAAAACTATGGCCCCCGGGTCTACTTTTATCATATATTAAAATCCAAAAATGCCTTGCTCCAATTTTATTTCCTTTCTTTTGTTTTGCAATTTACTTTTCTATCTATCACTATCAGAATTAATCCTTGCAAGTAACCGCCAAGGGGATTGACAACTCTCTTGTTCGCGTTGGGTGCAAGTATTTGCTTTTGTGTGTGTAGGTGCTGCTAACGAGGTTCTGTGTGGTTCTCCTACTGGATTGATAACCTTGGTTCTTAACTGAGGGAAATACTTATCTCTACTGTACTGCATCATCCTCTCCTCTTCGAGGAAATCCCAACGCAGCCCACAAGTAGCAGGGAACCACTTTGGGACGCGCTTGTCTAAAATGTGGGAAAGTTACGAACTTAGCCCCCGTTTAAAATTTTGGATGTCACGTCGGTTGGGGATAGGACGGTAATCTCGCATCTCCCCAATATTTGCCGAGAGCGATTTCGGGCGAGAGGAGGGTGTTTTGGCGCCCACGGTTGGCGCCCATGGTGTATGAACGGGGCTGACAGGTAGGGCGGTTGTGTCACGTATGAGTGAAGTTACAAACCTGGCCCTACTTAAAATATTTGCCTAGATCGATTTCGGCCGAGGAGAGTTTGTTTTGCTACCCACCGTGTATGAATGGGGAAATGGAGGGGGAGAGAGAGGTCTTTGGGACGAGCTTGAATCAAATGTGTTTTGCCGCCCATGTTTGGCGCCCACCGTGTCTGAATGGGGTGAGAGGTGGTCGTGTCACATCTGAGTGAAGTTACAAACCTACCCCTATTTAGAGCAGTGGAAATCGGGCCGATAGGTTGTGCATGTCAGGGGTAGACAGTAATTTCCATCTCCCAAACACTGGTTTTGGGCAGCCGACGTGGGAGTGGGTGTTTTGCCGCTTCTTTCGAATTTTGGAAGAATAAGCATTCACGTTTACCCTGGCAACTAAATTCGAATCCATTTTGTATTCGATTACGAATCTTTATAAATCATTCTATGTTTTTTATATATCTTCATAAGCACAACAAAGATGTATTCCACCTTTATATATGAATATGATTTACAAATGCCATGATACTCGAATTCACAAGGTTGAATCCACTTTGAGTCAAACAGTTATTTCATCCAACACAATCTGCTCACATGGAAAACAGTTCACCTTATGTCCACTCCTACAAGTACTGAGGATTGCCTCGCCTAAGAAAATCAGATCATTACAAGACATGGACAACAAATAAGGGGTCTTACAACATAATCCATTCACAAACATGACACAACATGCAAGTATACTAATCTAATGACAATTTCAACTGGTATCTAAAGAAGAACTAGGATCACCCTGGGGTTCAGATAGCAGAAGCAGCAGGACATTCTCCGTATCCAAATGAAACTGTCTTACTTGCTCCACTGCTTGGTTTGCTTGCATAATGCGTGTAGCTAATTGCATAATTTCCAGCCTCATGATCAGGATTACCTCATTCATGGCAGCCATACCCTCTCTTTCTGCCTCTAGTAGAGCCTCAAGAACTATAATATCTGTGCTCTCCAATGGGGTTGCCTCTGAACTGCTACCATCTGGTAACATGGATGGCACACTGCTTCCACAAATAGATCCTGGGGGTGTACATTGTGTCCTAGTTTGTACTGCATCCTGAAAGGTTTCTGTTGGACATAAGTAACAGATAGTCGCATGATCCAGGCAGTAAGCTTACATGGTAAACTACATACGAATTATTGCCGAGCATAGCAAGCTATATTTAAATGGTTCGAAGTTGCATCAGCCGAAAACAAATTAAAATGGTTAGATGAAAGGCAGTGTACCACCGCTATCTTTAAGTTGCCCAGGCATATAAACAGTTGAAATATTCTGAGAAAGCACTTAAATAGTGTGGCGTCATATAAACTAGCAAGACAGTCTTGTGATGGAGTTCATAGGAAAAGTTAAGGAGTCAAATGAAGTATGCATGCATTTCTTTACGATAGTACAACAAGCACTTCTGACACATTGGCCAACTCAGGTATAGCCTAACAACTACTCCCTCTGTAAACTAATATAAAAGCGTTTAGATTACTAAAGTAGTGATCTAAACGCTCTTATATTAGTTTACGGAGGGAGTAACAAACAAGCATTCTAATCAAGCAATACAGCAAAGCAGGCAACTGAGCTATTTGTAATTCTGTAGGATTATAGGTTGAGGGCACAAGACAAGAAAGCAGCCCACACGCATGACATTTCACAGTAACTAAAACACACTGGCTTACCATATGTCGGTGTGAAGGCTCGCTGCTGTTGCAATGTTCTTTGAAGATGTCGTCAGCATCCCGTGCATGCAAATCTAGTCGTTGTAGTTTATTCTTCCCCCTCTATTATGGTAAAACTAATTTTAATCACATGCATTGTTCAAATTGAACATCAATGATTCATCTAAACTAATGAAAGAAGGGTGTGTGCTTACACGACAATATGTGTGCTTCGCTCTATTTGTATGCTTGTTCAAGGTGACAGCCCCAAAAGAAAAAGCATTTTGCTTGATGTGGTTGGCAGCTCCATAATGAATAAAAGCAACAAATTAGTCATGCAACTTGAGAAGATCAATAACGCATAAAAAAGTTATGAACAGAGGCTCGGAGCAGTGCGGTAATAGCTAGCATTGAAAAATGTAGGTTAAGACGAACCAAAAGCAGCGGAACTACAAGCTACTTTGCTGATGTGTAATTTAGCATAGAGAACATAGAAGCAGTCCAGTACAATAATTGTAACCAAGAGGTGACATCAGAACAACACCATTATCATAAATATAGCATGCAAGAAGTAAAATAGGAGGCAGTAATATCTAGGAAGTACAGTAATACTTAGGACAAAGAAAAAGCATTGTAACTACAGGTGCACTGATTTGTAATTTAGCACATATAACCTGTTCACTACCACACGTTTGGACCTACAGGTGCAAGCAGAATAATGCCTCTCATAAAAAAATTGAATGATGCCCTGAAGAAATTCGAAGGTGCGGTGCTTATGCTAAGAAGGTGAACGTAGGCGCCGGCCGTTGGAGAATAGTACGTGATTCTCGGCGGCGTATGGGCATCGTTATCATACGTGAAAGCTAAGTGTCGTCGATGGTGCTCGTGTTGTGGTTGAGTTGGGCTGGCTATCACCGTTGGTGAAGCAGCTCCGGTGCTTAGGTGCGGCGCCTGTCGACATCCAAGAAAGTTGATCTGTGGTAAGTGAACTATTGTACAATAAAGATGAGAAAACCCAATGGAGTACTAATTGAAAAAACTTGATGAGGCAGCAGTGGCAGTAAAGCTGGGCTGGTGGAGTTGAATATGGGGTCTGTGGAGCGGGTCCGGTGTAGTGGACAAAGGCGTCGGCAAAGCACATCCGGCGCGGTGTACAGTGCTTTCAGTGAGACGGATCTGTTGCGGCGGACGAGGGCTTCTATGAAGGGCCAGCGATGTGGCGGACGAGGGCGTCGGTGAAGGGCCTACACTATGGTGGACGAGGGCGCCGGTGAAGCAGATCCGGTGCACTGGATCATGATGGCGGTCAAGTAGATCTGGTGTGGTGGACAAGCCAGTCGCTGAAGCGGCTCCGGTGCAGTGGTGAGTTGGCAGTTGGGGGTTCCAAGGTGCGGAAGGTAGATCCGGCTGGGTGTGAGGTGCACCGCCGTGGCGGAGGACTAGATTCGGTGGCTTGGGGGAGGGGGGAGGCAGGGAGGGGAGTCGTTTTGGGTTAGAATGTTGGGGGCAAAGAGGGGAAAACAATGGAGTTACCAAAGCAGCCCTTTTCCGTTGATGTGGCAGGGGTAAAAGAGGAATATCACAGGGCTAAACTTTCGGGCGCGAGAAATTTCGATGCAAGCGGGAAATTTGAAAGCTTTTGGTGACTGAAATTATGTGTTCTCGTCTTGTACAACCAACTATGATATCATGGCCGAGTATTTATTTGTTGTGCACGCGAAAAAAAAGGTGCAAGTTTCAAAAATCAATGTCTCCAACTCGAAACTTAGATTGTCCATTCAATTCAAATATGGATCATTGAGCTAGTGCAAGCAAATACCATCATATGCTCCAATTCAAATGAAATTTCGAATGTGTTTCTCCTAAATATGATGACACAAACAAATATGTATGTGTATGAATAAAGTGGATGATTATAAGGTTTGAACACGATCGTATGTGTATATCTCTAGGTTTGATATATGAATTTGAAATCACGCAATCCGGGTTAAAAATTGTACCCCCATTTAAATAAATTAAAAAAGCTAATAATGCAGTCAAATTCAGAATTTCCAATCTTAGGTCAGTAATTCTGGTGCTTCAAAATATACCTCGCATGTTCAAAAGTATCGCTATCTCATAGTCCAAAAATATGAAACAAATTGATCAAGCATGAGTGCACACACTCTTGACCATGTATTTTAATTCCGTCCATGTCTCTCAGACATACACACCTCACTGTTTATCTGAAGCACACCACCTTGGCCCCTCCCCCCCCCCACACAAGCCTTTCTCTCCACCGGACACAAACACGCGCACACATTATCCCCTCTCTCTCTCTTCTAGGTCTGAACCCCAATATAGGTCTCTATCTCTTTGTCTCTCGGACATGCACACATCTGTTCCCCCACTCTCTAGGTCTCCCGGCATCTCTCTTTCGCAAGCACACACTCTATAGCCGTGTATCTTTCCCATACACACAAAACACACTGCCCCCAACGTTTTTCTCCCTAGGTATATCTGGCTCTCACACGCTCTCCACCATCTCTCTATATCTCTCTCACATATTGATACACATCTCACACACCACCCCCACTACACACAAACACCCTCCCTCTCCTTGTGCACCTCTCTCCTCTTTCCATCTCTCCACATGCGGACCCGACCCTCCTTCCCTCTATATGTCGCGACTCTCTCCATAGATTTCTAGCGTATAATCGATCTCAAACTCACGCAATGTTCTCTCCACCATCTATTTAGATCTCTCATGAAGTCTCTCTGACGCACACAATGACTCGCTTTCCTTGTGTCTCCCTACATAGGCCACTTTCGAACACCATCGACCTCGTCTCCCTATCTATAGGCCACTTTCGCACACAATCGACCTCCATCTCTCTCTCTCTCCCGCACTCTCTATCTCTCTCTCTCTCTCTCTCTCTCTCTCTCTCTCGCACCCCTCTCACACACACACACACTCGATGTCTCTTCCAAATATATAGCCCGCACCCACGCTATCCCGCTACTAGACATGTGCCTCTCTCTCTTGGACACACATGACATATCATCCCCCTCCCCTACTAGGTTTACATCATCAGTGGTCTCTCTTCTCCACACACACACACACTCTCCCTCTCTCACACACACACACGCGCACAAAACAGACATGACACACACACCACGCCATCTATCTGGATCCCTCTTTTAAGACACACACCCTTGTATATTCTCTCCAGCTCCAGGTATATATATCCCTATCTCTCTCTCTAACTCACATGCACACCAAATTCTCCGTCTCTCTAATTCACACCTCTCTCCCTATGTCTGGACGCGTATCTCACACACTCACTCTGTAACTACTTCTATCTACCTTCATGTTACACAACACAAAGCCCCATAGGTCTCTCTCTATCTTCCACACACACAAAACACACAATGACTCTCTTATCTCCGCCTTAGTCTCTCCATATCACACACACACGCATGATCTCTCGCTCGCACACACGCTCAACCAAAGTTTTCTTGCGAAATACTTACGATCTATTCATCAACAGTCGTGGCAGTACAATGAACACGAGACGTGAAAAAATACATCTACATGTTCGTACCCACCTAGCGATGACTACGAGCACTAGAGCGAGCCGAAGGCGCGTCGCAGTCATCCTCCTCCTTACCGGAGATGGGAAAACCTTGTTTTAGACAGTCGGGAAGTCATCGTGCTAAGGCCCCACATGCTCAGCCGTTGAATAGAACGCAGATCCAAGTTTATGGAAACAAGTATCAATAATACGTTTGTATTTCCATAGTTTAGAGTTTTCCATCAAGATATTAGTCACCCATGGTTGATATTTAGTTGGAATTACGTACACATACGTACTATGTAACTAGCCGTGCTTATTGACTTCCAAACATAACTTTCACTCCTACTTGCAATATGTAGAGTATTTAACAAAAACTACCACTTTCAACCAGCCCTATCAAGAAACTATTGTACAAAAAATAGCAAAAACATACCAAAAATTTCTCAATCCGTGCCAAAAAACTACTACAAAGTGCCAATTAGGCTCGTTTAAACCCGTTTATGACAGGGTTGGCCCACACCTCCATGCTGACGAGGCACCTTAAGTCAACACTGTATGTTTGACCGTAGTGTTGACTGTTATGACAGGTGGGACCCACATGTGAGCATCTATCCTCTTCTTCAAACAGTTCGTATGCGTGTTCGTCGCCGGCGCCGGTGATGGGCGAGCTGGCCGCCGCGCTGGCCTCTGCACGGGCTGGCTGGCTGTCCCGAGCGCGACTCACGCGCTGGCCTCCGCCCGAGCCGGATGGCTGGCCTTAGCGCGGCACGTGCGAGCAAGCCGCCGCGCTGGCCTCCGCCCGAGCCGGATGGCTGGCCTTAGTGTGGCACGCGCGAGAAAGCCGCCGCACCGCCATGCCAAGCTAGCTAGCAAAGCTTGCACACAAGCAGCTGGATGCATCCAACAGGTTGTGTGCTAGCTTGGCTAGCTAGCGTCCGCGAGCGCCGCGTCGAGCGGGCTTCTGGCTGCCGCAAGATGGGCTCTGCGCCGCCGGCGCTTTTGACCTCGCTTTTAGCCGGCGTCGGTGGCTGCCTCCCATGGCCGAGGATGACTAGGTGGACGGGCCGGAGGTAGGAGGTGACTCGGGATTTTTTTTTACACTGACATGTAGGTCCCACAAGTCATAACGCCTAACTTGCCGGTCAAACAGACGGCGTTGACTTAAGGTGCCACATGGTTTTAAACGAGCCTAATCGGCACTTGGTAGTTTTTCGTGACTGATTAAGAAATTTTTGGTATGTTTTTGCTAATTTTTGTAGAGTGGTGGTTTCTTGGTATGGCTAGTTCGAACGTGGTAGTTTTTTGTTAAATACTCCAATATGTATAAGGAACAATCTACTAGCAGCAAATAGGAATTCTACGTTGCATTGTACTAGTGGTCGCGGATAGCCCAGCCACGTGCACAGGTTTTCCCTCCTGTATAATTTTGCACGCGCCATCATCTCGTGGCTCATGTAGAGTAGCAGCCGCCCCTCGCTTGCTGCTTGCTTAGCTGCCATCTTTAATGGCGCCTCCCAATTAAGCTGGAGGAGCCGAAAAAGCCTGGCGCCGCATTGGGAACTGTGCAATATGGCCATGGACCTGGACCTAAAGTACTATGTAGATTGTGGCGTTGCACGCATGGACTTCGCTCCTTATAGTACAAAATTAGCTTGAAAAACGTTTTCATAATATGGGATGGAGGGAGTAGAATAGTTGATTTGTTAGACTTTTTCTAGAGCCATGTGATTGTTTCTTTCTTTTGCAAAAATCATGGAAAAGTTGTATTCATAAATTGAACATTGCACGTGTTGTGCATGTATGTGTGTACTAGTGGAAAAGAAAAGGCCTACTCTCGCGGTATGAAAGAACTCAAATGTTTTGCCCCCGCAATAGTGTGTGCATGAGAGGAGCGGCTGAGCAGGCCAGCTACACGCATGAATAGAGTAGCAAGCAGGTCTGCAGTACGCAGGTGTACTTTCCCTGCATTGATAGTAGTACAGCGATGGTTCTAGAGAACAGTACTAGTACTACTTCCAGCCTGGTTTACTAGTCCCCATCGTATTTTGAGTTAAAGTTTGACCACATATTTGACTAGCAAAATGTTAATGCATGTCACCGAAAATTATATTGTTGGATTCGAATTTGAATGTACTACCCTCCACTTGCTACCGTAGCTCCTTGGCCTTGAGATTCAAAAGTTCAAAACTGGTACACTAAGAGCATCTGCAATACTCTGTATGATAGATTCGTTGGTATAAGGAACACGTCAGCAGTCATCAGTATGTCATACAAGTTCTCCAATGAATCGTACTCTGATGGGTACCACACACATTAAATCAATAAACAAAACCTGATGACCAACGCCCGAGAGAAGGAAATTGGGGAGCCAGCTGCCGCGGCTCTCACCAGGTTAGTCAGGGCCCACATAAATGAATGTAATTATCTTGGAGCTTGTGCCCGAAAAGTTGGTTCAGGATCATACAATCTCATTCTCTCTCTTCTTTTATTTTACGCCACCTCACCAAAACAGTCTACATGGCAGATTTACCAACAATGATCATACGACCATTGGAGTAGTACTAGTACTCCTATATTAAATAATACGTAACTGCACCATCGCAGTACCGCTAATGCGTGCCCGCATAACTTCCTTCATGAAGGGACGAGGCCCTGCGGTTACGCTCTTATCTCCTCCTCGCCAGTTCCCCTCCCGAAGAGACCAAGGCAGTTCGTTGCTGCTGCCATGGATTCGCCAGGCGGTTCTCCCCTCGCCGGGGCTAGGAGACCTTGGATGACGATTCTCTGGGAGAAATCGCACGCCGCTCCAACTTCCTCACCACCTCAAGACTCGGTGCTTCTTGCACCAACTATTTTAAGACGGTGCGTAAACAGGCTTGGGAGAAGGCCATGCTTGTTGGTCTTCCATGCGTCCTCGAGGAGAAGGTTATTCAATGGGACTCCAGTCCACCGCAACGTGGCCACAGTTGCATCTTGACGCCGCTTGAGTTGCCGACATTGAGAGGTAGTAGGATTTTGTCCGATGAGAAGGCCAGTCATGGTGTTTGATCATGTAGTGTATATTCTAAATATACTTAGTTATTCCATCCCGTAATTTCTCTGCTGCCCACCATCCCACAGGTTTGGGTTGGTGCCAACGGAGATTGGCTTGCATACCTACGGCCGGATGCCACCATCATTTTGCACAACATCCACAACAGTGCGGCCGTTCCCATAGACCCTTTCGCCAGCATTGGGATCGGCCTTCCGGGCTGGCACGGCTTGAATAGGTATGATGATGCCACCATGAGATTGAAGAAGATAGCAATTGCGGACCCGCCGACCAAGCACCGCAGCTACGATGATTACTGTCTCATCGCGGTGTTTGACATAAGGATTGCCATCAAAAAGAATGGCCCTGACGGCAGAGGCTGGCACATGTTGGCTGTGGCAGATTTGTTCCCAAACAAGTTCGAAGACGCCATGTGCCATGTAGGCCACATCTTCGTTGTGACAAGCCAGGGGACTTGTTTCATCTGGGTGCCATCCTACAGTACGGGAGATAACAAACGGAATGCACTAACTATCATTTGCATCCCTAATGGTACTCCATTATTTTGCAGGGACCACACATCCCCCGATCAAAATCAGATCGCCGAACCTGGAACCTTGTAGTTGACTTTAGCAAACTGGGATCAACTATCTTAGCAGTGGTTACCCATGGTACCATTGATGTGCAACAAGGTGCCACGATCTACCACGATCAGACCCTCACCATGTACCCAGGTATTCCATTCTCTCATTGCCTTCTCTTTCATTGTACTAGTAGTAGTAGTAGTACTTCGGATCCATAGTAGTGTGTCGCAGGGATCAGCGGGAGTAGTACTTTTTACCTAGGAGGATGCATATAGCTAGGCTCTTGAACCCACTCCCACCATTTTTTTCCATGTCTTATCTCCTCCATGTAGCCAAAAATGGCTATATATAATAAGTCGGTTATTGTACTTCCTCTATAGTATTATAGTAGTACTACTCGCTGCACAGTATTACTGCGCGCCCTATTTGAGCACAACATTATCCTGCATGGACCTTGACCATATACGTTACCATGTGTCCAGATCTGAGATGCCACATGTACCAGATGAACGGCTCAGAGTTCGACCCCCGTGATGCTATGTGGGAGCCGAGGAACACTCTTGGAGAGTACTCGCTTTTCATTGGGGACAGCTACCCCATTGTGAAACAGATGCCACCTTCCGTGCACGACACCGAAGGTCTGCCATTCATGAAGCATGGTTGTGTCTTCAGTGCGCACCGCCGAATGAACAACATGTTGGGACACGCTATCCCTGATTTATGCCGCTTCAGCTTGGATGAGTCTCCATCATGTGGAACCGTACTAGAAAGCTGCGACAATGATTCCCGGTGCCCATTGCCATGGATCGTGCCATCTATGAAGAACACCTGGGACTGGAACCTGGAGGAGGACATGGAGCCCCTCTATAACATGTAAGTGGAGTATGGTAAATTGTGAATGGTAGTGCTGTAAATATATGTAGAGTAGTTGTGCACAAATTTATCACATGAAGTGGAGATGAACTTGTGTGGCATGTTGGCATTTGTCCTTTAGAACTTACTAGTAAATGTGTTATGTGTACGTGCAACTTGTGTGGCTGTTGCACGGGCTCCAACACACTTTGTGAGAAAAAAAGGTGTCACAGCTTTGGCAATAGGTGACATGGCAGCATCATACAGTAGCGGTTGTTCCTATAGTAGTACTAGTACTAGTACTAGTTCGACTACTCGTACTTGAAAGCACATTTGCTCCCTTGGTGGTTTTGGTAATTTATGCCAACATACATATTGTTGGACTAATGCTTTTATCTAGTGATTTTCAGACAAGTTCAACAATGGCGTGGCAGGGACAAGGAGAAGTGGAACCCTTCAAAATGCTAAGGACAAGGATTGGCAAAAGCTCAAGACTCTACATTTTTGGTTTAGTGATCCAAGATCACATTGAGTCCATAGGAAAGCAAATACTATTAAAAGGGGATGAGGTGTTGCTTAGTGGTCTTTTTGCTCAAGTGCTTAGTGACAGTGTTCCAAAACCCTCAACCACTCTCTCCATCCAAATATGTCCAAAACCTACATTCCAACTCGGCCCCACCGAAATTTCCTATCCGGAGCCACCGAGTTCATCTGGACTTAGCCACTGCCAAAACCTTAACAAATCGGATCCACCGATATGGATCTCGGTCTCACAGAGATGGCCTTGCCAACTCTCTATAATCATTTGCACTTACTTCGGTCCCACCGAGTTTTGCAAATCGGTCTCACCGAGATGGCTTGCCAACTCTCTGTTGCCTTATTGCTTCACTTCGGTCCTACCGAGTTGATGCAATCGGTGCCACCGAGACGAGGTTTGCCCTAGCCATTGCACTTCGGTCCATCCGAGTTGTTCCAGTCGGTCCCACCGAGATTCCTAACGTTCATATCTTTTACACAATTCGGTGCCACCGAGATCTCTGAATCGGTGCCACCGAGTTGGGTCAAAAGTGTGTAATGGTTGGATCTTGTGTGGAGGCTATATATACCCCTCCACCACTTCATTCTCAGTAAGGAGAGCCATCAGAACATGCCTACACTTCCACCATACATTTTCTGAGAGAGAACCACCTACTCATGTGTTGAGATCAAGACATTCCATTCCAACCATTTGAACCTTGATTTCTAGCCTTTCCCAAATTGCCTCCCACTCAAATCCTTCTTCCACCATAGCCATATCTATGAGGAGTTGTTTGAGTGTTGGGAAGACTATCATTTGAATCACAAGAGCAAGGAGTTCATCAACAACACACCGTCTATTACCTTTTGGAGAGTGGTGTCTCCTAGATTGGTTAGGTGTCACTTGGGAGCCTCCGACATGATGTGGAGTTGAACCAAGAAGTTTGTAAGGGCAAGGAGATCGCCTACTTCGTGAAGATTTACCCCGAGTGAGGCTAGTCCTTCGTGGACGTAAGCCATGGTGGAATAGACAAGGTTGCTTCTTCGTGGACCCTTCGTGGGTGGAGCCCTCCATGGACTCGCGCAGCCGTTACCCTTCGTGGGTTGAAGTCTCCATCAACGTGGACGTACGATAGCACCACCTATCGGAACCACGCCAAAAACCACTGTGTCTTCATTGCGTTTGATCTTCCATACTCTACCCCTTTACTTTCCGTACACTTGCATGCTTTACTATTTCCGCTGCTCAATCTCTAGATATGCATGTGTAGCAAGTATTGGAGTTGTCTTAACTTGTGCCAAAATCTGCCTAAGGTCTAAGAGAAACTAAAAACTGCTACTTTGGTTGGTTAAGTGTCTATTCACCCCCCCCCCCTCTAGACCTATCTCCTCGATCCCACAATTGGTATCAGAGCCTTGGTCTCCATTGCCTTGGTTTCATCACCATTGGAGGGAGATGGATGTGTCTACTTTGGGGAGTCTTAGACGTAGAGTGCCTATTCTCAATGGGGAGTATAACAACTTTTGGAAGGATGAAATGCTTGATATCTTTGATGAATTTAACTTGAGCGAGTATATTCATAATCCTTATGTGCCCCCTATTGATCCCTTGCATCCTACTCATGAAGAGGAAATTGACATGCTTCGTAATCTTAGAACCGTCAATCTTATCATTAGAGGACTACCTAAAGTTGTGCTTCGTTGTATGCAAAACTTTGCATGTGCTTATACTCTATGGCATGACTTGGAAAAGCGATATCTCGATTACTCTTTAAAAGGTCTTGATAAGATTCTTCATAAGACTATTGCCTTTCACAAGATGAATCCTAATGATCCTAACTTTGATGATTGCTTGTTTGAGCTTCGTGATCTTATGCGTGCTAAAGGAGATGTTAGAACTATTAGCAACATTATCATGGAAGCCATTAGAAGTCACAAACTTGAACATTGTCATGGTCATGAAACTATTGAATCTACTGCTCTAGGTAATGATCACACGCATGATGATGATGTTGAGCATGGCTATTATGATGAGGACGAAGAATTTGATATTGAATTTGAGAAGACCATGAGGAATCTCAGTCTTATGGCAAATCTTAGAGATTACATGGCCGGAGGAAAAGAGTGGATTCTTGATAGTGGATGTACCGATCACATGACCGGAGATAGAGACATGTTTCGTGAGCTTGCTAAAAATGATGGTCCACGCAAGTACGTGACTTTTGGAGACAATTCCAAGGGTAAGGTACTTGGCCTTGGTAAGGTGGCCATATCCAATGATAGCTCCATACAAAATGTTATGCTTGTCGAATCTCTCGGTTACAATCTTCTTTCCGTATCTAGACTAGCCGATTTTGGTTTCAATGTTCTATTTACCAAAGTAGATTGCCAAGTGTTTCGTCAAGATAATCATAATATGGTCTTTACCGGCATTCGTAGAGGTGATCTATACATTGTTGATTTCACTGAGAGTGCTCAACCTCGTACATGTTTAATTGCTAAATCTTATAAAGGTTGGTTATGGCATAGGAGACTTGGACATGTTGGCATGCGTAACCTTGATAAACTTGTTAAAGGAGATCACATTCTTGGAGTGAAAGATGTTATATTTGACAAAGATCGACTTTGTAGTGCTTGCCAAGCAGGAAAACAAGTTGGAGGAAGCCATCCCGTGAAGAACATTATGACCACAAGGAGACCACTCGAGCTACTTCATATGGATCTCTTTGGTCCCAACTCCTATAAGAGTCTTGGTGGTAACTCTTTCGGTTTGGTCATTGTTGATGATTTTTCCAGATTTGCGTGGGTGTTCTTTCTTGATGACAAATTGCAGGTACAAAAGATCTTCAAGAACTTCGCAAGAAAGGCCCAAAACCAATTTGAAGTGAAGATCAAGAAGGTTCGGAGTGACAACGGAACGGAGTTCAAGAACGCCAATGTGGACACCTTTCTTGATGAGGAGGGTATTTCACATGAGTTCTCGGCTATGTACACACCTCAACAAAATGTAGTTGTTGAGAGGAAGAACCGTACTCTTATTGAGATGGCAAGAACAATGCTTGATGAATACAAGACGCCAAAACACTTTTGGGCGGAAGCGGTTGAAACAGCTTGTCATGCAACAAATCGACTCTACCTTCACAAGCTCCTTGGTAAAACGGCGTATGAACTGCTCACCGGTAACAAACCACAAGTTGGATACTTTTGAGTATTTGGCTCAAAATGTTACATTCTTGATAAGCATCATCGTTCAAAATTTGTCCCTAAATCTCATGAAGGATTCCTACTTGGTTATGGATCGAACTCTCACACTTACCGTGTCTACAACAACTTCACTTGAAAAGTTGAAGAGACGGTAGATGTGAAGTTTGATGAGACTAACGGCTCACAAGTCGAGCAATTGCCACTTGATGTAGGAGATCAAGAACCATCGGAAGCAATCCAAGACTTATCCATTGGCAAGATTCGCCCCGTGGAAGTAAAGGAGAGTACCTCGTCTATTCAAGTGGAAGCCCCAACTTCACATCAAGGTGAACGACCAGTTGATATGGAGGCATCCACAAGTGGAACACGTCAAGACGATGGGAATGAGGAAGTGCAACAAGATGATCCACCTCAACCTCCTTCTCCACCTCCACGAGCGAACAACGACAACATCAACGGAGAAGAAGATGATGATGATGATGAGGAAGCCTCACCACAACCCAAGCAAAAGCTACCTCGAGTCAGAGCAAGAATCGACAAGAATCATCCCGTCGAACAAATACTTGGAGATATCCAATCCGGGAGAATCACTCGCTCTAAAACTCGTTTAGCTAACTTTTGTGAGCATTACTCATTCATCTCTAGTGTTGAACCTTTGAAGGTGGAAGATGCTCTCAAGGACCCCGATTGGGTGAATGCAATGCACGAGGAGCTACACAACTTTGAGAGAAACCAAGTGTGGACATTGGTTGAGAAGCCTAAGGAAGAGCAAAACATCATTGGAACCAAATGGGTGTTTCGGAATAAGCAAGATGAAGATGGACAAGTTGTATGCAACAAGGCTCGTCTCGTAGCACAAGGTTACACACAAGTCGAAGGTATGGACTATGGTGAGACCTATGCCCCCGTTGCAAGACTTGAGTCCATTCGCATTTTACTTGCTTATGCCAATCACCATGATATCACTCTTTACCAAATGGATATTAAAAGTGCTTTCTTAAATGGTGAAATTGAGGAAGTGTATGTTAAACAACCTCTCGGCTTTGATAATTCCAAGAAACCTAATCATGTGTACAAACTTCGTAAAGCTCTTTATGGTCTTAAACAAGCCCCTAGAGCTTGGTACAAATGCTTGACAAAGTTCCTTCTTGAAAAAGGTTTTGAAATTGGGAAGATTGATTCAACTTTGTTCACTAAGAGGGTTAATGGAGAATTATTTGTATGCCAAATTTATGTTGATGATATTATCTTTGGATCTACTAACCCCTCTATTAGTGAAAAGTTTGGAAGGTTGATGTCGGAAAAGTTCGAGATGTCTATGATGTGTGAACTCAAATTCTTTCTTGGTTTGCAAATCAAGCAAACTAGGGAAGGTACCTTTGTTTCTCAGACAAAGTATACTAAGGACTTATTCAAGAAGTTCAACATGCAAGAGAGTAAAGGTATGAAAACTCCCATGCCCACGAGTGGACATCTTGACTTGACCAAGGATGGCAAACCGGTTGATCAAAAGTTTTATCGATCTATGATTGGTTCATTGCTATATCTATGTGCCTCCCGTCCCGATATTATGCTAAGTGTGTGCATTTGTGCATGATACCAAGCGGCACCAAAAGAGTGTCACCTTAAAGCGGTGAAAAGAATTGTGAGATACTTGTTACATACACCAAACTTTGGCATATGGTATCCCAAAGGATCTTCCTTTAATCTTGTTGGCTACTCCGATTTTGACTATGCCGGAGACAAGGTTGACAGAAAATCCACTTCGGGTACATGTCAATTTCTTGTTAGATCTCTTGTGTCTTGGTCCTCCAAGAAACAAAACTCGGTATCTCTATCTACTGCCGAAGCGGAATACATTGCTGCGGGATCATGTTGTGCTCAATTATTATGGATGACACAAACTCTTAAAGACTATGGTGTGCATGTGAGACATGTACCATTACTATGTGACAATACATTTGCCACCATGTGTTCCCTCCCACCTCCCCCATGGCGGCGCTAGGGTTTCCCTACGATCTCAGTGATCCTCCGGTGGATTCTGGCTTTCCTCCACTCAATCTACGCGGCGCTCTTCGCTCTCTCTGTTGGTGCTCATTTCAATGGGTTCCAATGGGGTATCAACCCTGGATTTGGATTTTTCCAAAGGTTTGGCTTTTGCAGATGAGGTTTTTCGGTCTTCTGGTCTTTCAATTCATCCTCTGGAGGGATCTCGTGGCTTTACATTGGTGGTGTCTTTTAGTAGACATGATTTTCGTCTGGATGAGGATTCTGTTGCTGCTGCTCTTGAGGCAGCCATTGGTGGTTCTGCAATTGATCTTATGGTGACATGCATTAAGGATAATGTTTTCTCCTTTGTGGTTTCTTGCAAAGAGGTTGGTTTTCACATTGTTGATTTCCGCTCTTTTGCCTACCCTCAGTTCAAGTGCTATTTCCATCTTTGGGGTAATGGTGGCCCAAATTGGTGGCGTGAGTTTAAGATCTGGAAGAAGGAGTGTGATGCTGAATGGATTCTTGTTAGCCGTACTAAACGCCGTGCAGCACTAGGTTTGTTAGCTATGCATAAACCTCCTTCTAAGTCTGCCATGCGTTATGGTTCTTCTGCTCGTAAGAGTCTTTCTTTTGCCACATTTCAAACTTATGATGTGTGCAAAGGTTATCGTTATCCGGCTACACAGAATTGCATCGATGTGGCATCTATGGGGGGCTATGATCTCCCCAGCCGGGAACGTGTTGTTATCCTCCCTCCGCCGCCGGTGGAACTCCAGTGGACGGTGGCCTCGCCGTCGATCACGTTTGGCACGGTTCAGCCTTTCCGGCCGTCTTCTCCGGATCGGCTGGAGAAATCAACTGCGCGGTCTCCGGGCGGGATTGTTGGAGATTCAAATTGCTCTCAGCCAGCCGCTTCTGACTCGGATATATCTGGGCCTTCGCCTATGCGCTTACCTCAGCCCACCTTCTCTCGTTCTGGGGACCGCCCGGGTCTCATTGGGCATGTTCCTTCCTGTGATTTGGTCCAACCCGTTTCTGCTGGGCCATGTAATCTTTCCTCGGTGGTTATCCCATCTTCTCAGGAGGCTAATGATGAGTTTGAGGCTATGGTTAATGACATGGTGGACCAGGTCTTGAGGTGTCAGCTCTGCTCCTCCGTGGGCCTCCTGTCTGTCAATTGCCCCTCTAAAATTGTTTGTTTGGCCTGTGGGGTCCCTGGTCATTCTCGGAGGGATTGTGCATCGATTGCTATGGAGAGAGGTTTACATTGGAAACGGAAACGTCCCGCTATCTCGGATATTCCGGTCTCTCTTTCCTGCATTGGGAATCACGTACTACCGCCGACTCTGCAGCATTGCTCCGTCCCATCACCATTACCCACCTCGCCTCCTGACGATCCACGCACCCCTGTCGATCCGCCGCCGCAACCTACTCCCCCACCTGCTTCGCCTCCCAGTCCTATGGCGGTCTTTGCGCTCGATCCAGCTCGCTACGTGCCTGTGGGTCACAATATCATCGACGGCGGGGTCATCGCCTTCCTCGCACCTTCGTCACGCCGGTATCCCCCATTGTTCGCAGGCATGAGAGCTACATGATTGCTGAGGTGATGCCAGCCCCTCCCCTGGGTCAGATGGGTCAGGTACGTGAGGAGGTGGTGGAGCTTATTAATCAGATGGGTTTTCATGTTCGGTCTGCTCAGCCTTGGATCTCTGGAGTGGGTCTTTTTCAAGTTCGAGATGCGGGTGAGCGCTTTGCTTTGATTCAGTTGCCCCCGCAAGATCTTGGTAATGATCGGTTTGGTCGCTTCATGAAGCATGATCAGGGTGAGGGTTTTCGTGGCATTGAGGGTTTCCGTGAGGGTTGTCTGGTGTTTTTGGGGGCGCCTCTAGATCTCCGTAATACTGAGAATCTTAGTGCGGCAGTCAATACTTTTGGTAAATTTCACCATTGGATTAGTGATGACCCGTATCTGGTGCGATCGATTGTGTTTGCTTCGTTCCCGGAGGATATTCTTGTTCCTAGGGATGTTGTCTTTTCTGATTATGCGGATTGGGGTGGAGCTAATGTTTCTTGGACTGCCCCCTGTTACATCCTTGGTGCCAACTTTGCGGAGCAGATGCCGCAGGATGAGGACCCAATGCCACTTAACGGCAATCCGCACACTTTGCCTGGTGAGTTGGTGCATGATGACAATTTCTTTGCACTTCCCCCGTTCCCGGCTCTTGGATGGAATGATGTTCTTCCACCACCTCCCCCCATGGATGATGTTCAGTCGGGTGGTGACTGGGGATGGCCTGAGGATGACCCTGTCGAGCAACAGCATGATGCTGCTGTTCATGATCAGGAATCTATGGTCATCAATCAGCAGGACTTTTCTGGTTCTGTTAGTCAGCCTGAGGCGCAAGACCACATGAATATGCACTAGAATGCTTTGTTGCAAGAGGATATTCAACAGCCAGCTGGGTTTCAGGGTGAGCTTCACGGTTTGTTAGCGGCAGATGGAGATGTTCCGGCTCCTATTGATGCTATCCCAGTTCTGGCTGATGCTCAGGGTGCCCTGCATCAGGATATCCAAGTGCTATCAGATGATAATGCTGAAGCTGGGGAAGTGTTGCCTGATGATAATGCTCTGGCCATTGTTCCCTATCAGCCACCTGTGTTGCAGCAGTCTGAAGTTATTGTTGGTATGACACGGGTGTACTATGGTCCGCCGTTGCCGCCAGAGATGGCCTGGAAGAGAACCTTTGACACTCTGCTGAGCCATTGCTCTGTTACTGAGGTGCAGAAGCCAATCTCTCTGTCCCCATTTGTGCCAATTGTACTTTCTAAGCGCTCCTGGTCTCTTGCTTTTGATCATGTCAATTGGGTTTCTGAGGTGGTCTTGGGCAATGTTGTTGTCCCTGTTGTTCCTTTGGTGGCTCCTTCTGCTTCAAGACCAGTGGCGCGAGCTCTGTTCTCTGCTCCAAATGATCAGGATAAGAGTCCTTCAATTGATGCTTTGTCTGGTGCCCAGGCCACGGATGAACAATTTTCCTTTTCTGCTCAATGTGCGAAAAAGAAGAAAAGCTCTAAGCGGATTGGCCCACCACTTGTGGACACATCTCTCCGTCGTTGCATGGGGAGCTCGGCCAAGCGGGATGGTTTCAAGCCGGTTATGCAAGCCTTACCTATGAATGAGCCCAAGAAGAAGAAGCCACGTTCCAAACCTTTGGAGTTTTCTATCCATCCTGATCATGAGGCTCGTTCTTCTCCTTCTGTGCCGCCACCGACGCCACTCAAACACATTCAGCAGATTGGGGAGGATCTGGGGATTCCTCCTGAGAAGCTCACGGTGGATGCGCTTATGGCGGATCCCTCTGCTACCAAGATGAAGCACTCTGATGTCTAGTTCTGTTTTGGAACGCTGGGTGTGGCCAGCCCCTAAATTGGCTGTTTATCTTAGGTTTTATTTTGCTTGTTGGCTCCTGTGGTCTGTTATGACTGCATGTCGGATGTGCTTTCTGAACTTCTGGTACTGGGTCTGTCTGAACTTGTGTGTTTGCCGCTCATTGTGTGAGTGTGCTTTTGCTACCCTTAAATTTGTACTTAATGGATAGTCGATCTACTAGAAGTTGGCGTGTTCTCTGCTGGAATGTTCGTGGTCTGAATTCTGATGGTCGGCAATGGGCAGTGCGAAACAAAATTGATGAAAGTATGGCTTCGGTCATCTGTTTACAGGAGACTAAGATGGAGGTTATGGACTCCAGATCTATTAAAAAAAATTGTCCTCGTCGGTTTGATTCTTTTGTATGCAGTCCTTCTGCTGGGGCCTCGGGAGGTCTTGTGATTGTTTGGAATTCTTCTGTGCTAACGGAGAGGTTGGTCGACACCAAATCTTTTGGAATTATCATACACTTCACCTCCACCCATAATAATGAGCAGTGGACCTTAGTCAATGTATATGGGCCGTGTCAAGGACCTGCCAGAGATGCTTTTGTTAGTTGGCTATACAATTTGTCCATTCCGGATAGTGAAAATTGGCTTATTCTCGGTGATTTTAATTTTATTAGGTCGACTGAATGCAGAAACCTCCCTGGTGGGGATATCAATGATATTTTCATTTTCAATGAAATTATTGGGCACCTTGGGTTGCTTGAGTTACCAATTAAAGGCAGGTCTTTCACTTGGTCAAATATGCAGGATAATCCTTTACTTGAACAGTTGGATTGGTTTTTTACCTCTGCCAACTGGATCTCTTGTTATCCATCCACACTGGTGCTGCCCCTTGCTAGGACTGCCTCTGATCATGTGCCTTGTGTTGTCTCTATCAACACTTCCATTCCTAAATGCAGTCTTTTCCGTTTTGAGAATTATTGGGTGGAAATGGAGGGTTTCATGGATTGTGTTTCTACTTCTTGGAACTCTGTCTCAGGAAAGCCTCATATTTCTGTAGTAATCGCTGATAAATTCAAATCTTTGAGGCTTGCTCTCAAGAGGTGGCGCACAAATCTCTCCAGGATGAAAGTTCTCATTGCTAAATGTAATAGAGTGGTTCTTATCTTGGATTGCTTGGAGGAATTAAAGCCACTCTATAGGCATGAGTTTAATTTCAGGAACATTGTTAAATTGCATGTGGAACATCTCTTGCATCTTCAGTTCATATATTGGAAGAAGAGGTGCACCATCAGATCCATTAAGGTGGGCGAGGAAAATACCAAATTCTTTCATGCTCTGGCCACTGAGAGATTTAGAAATAACTCTATTGCTAGTCTGCGTATGGAGGATGGCAGTATTGTTTCTGATCACGATCAAATGGCTGGTGCTATCTGGTTGGCTTTTAAGAATCGGATGGGGACAAGTGAGGGCATTGATATGTCTTTTGACCTGTCTTCTATTCTGGTCAAAGTTGTTGGACTGGATCACCTCACTAGGCCTTTTGACAAAGAGGAAATGGATAAAACGGTAAGAGGCATGCCAGTTGATAAATCCCCAGGTCCTGATGGTTTTAATGGTTTATTTTTTAAGAAATGCTGGCCTATAATCAGTAAGGATTTTTATGAGCTTGCCAATGCCTTTCATGCTGGAACTGCTAATCTAGAAAATATCAATTACTCCTCTATAACATTGGTTCCCAAAAAGAGGTCACCAGAGACTGTTAATGATTTCAGGCCTATATCATTGTCTGGGATGGGTGTTAAATTCCTCTCCAAGATGGCAGCTGATAGGTTGTAGCATGACATTATTAGATGTGTTCATAAAAATCAGTATGGATTTATTAAGTGTAGAACCATTCAGGATTGTGTTGCTTGGACACTGGAATATATACATCAATGTCACCAATCCAAGAGGCCCATTGTCATTCTTAAACTAGACTTTGAGAAAGCTTTTGACTCCATTGAGCATGAGGCAATTTTTCAGATTTTGAGACACAAGGGGTTTAATGAGAAGTGGATTCGGTGAAGCAATTTTTGACCTTTGGAACTTCCTCTGTCCTTCTTAATGGAGTCCCTAGAAAACATTTTGCTTGCAAGAAGGGGGTTAGGCAGGGAGATCCTCTCTCCCCTCTCTTATTTGCAATTGCTGCAGATCTTTTGTAGTCTGTGGTGAATGATATGCATGCTAAAGGACTCCTACAGCTTCCTATCCCCTGTCATGATAAAGATTATCCAATTGTGCAGTATGCGGATGATACTCTAATAATCTTGCCTGCTGATGAGACCCAGTTGCTATCTTTGAAACAAATGTTGCTTCTTTTTTCAAAGTCCACTGGTCTGCATGTCAATTATCATAAATCCTCCATGTTGCCCATAAATGTTGACTCTGCTGAGATAGCTAGGCTGGCTGATATCTTTGGCTGTGTGGTTGGCACCCTGCCTTTCACTTATCTTGGTCTCCCAGTTGGTACCACCAAGCCCAAGATTATGGATCTAATGCCTCTGGTTGATAGTATGGAGAGGAAACTTGTTAGCTCTTCTTTCCTTGCTCATGGAGGGAGGCTGCAGTACCTAATTTATGCACTGTCTTCTGTACCAATTTTCTTTCTATGCAGTCTAGAACTACCCCCTGGTATTCTAAAGCAGCTAGAGAGAATTCAGAGGCAGTGTCTTTGGAGAAAGTATGGCCAGGATTCTGGAAAGTCCATGGCAGCCTGGGATCTGGTCTGTAGGCCTAAAAACAAAGCGGGCTTGGGAAGTTTAAACTTGAAGTTGTAGAACGAAGCCTTACTTCTTAAGCATGCAAGCAAGTTCTATAATAAGGCTGATGTACCCTGGGTTCATTTGATTTGGGATACTTACTATCATGGGAGAGTACCTCATGCAACTGCCCTTTGTGGTTCATTCTGGTGGAGGGACATCTGCAAGTTAATGGATAAGTTCAGAATGGTGTCTTCAGTCCAGGTTAATATGGGTGATTCTGTCCTCTTCTGGTCTGACTCATGGACATTGGGTGATTCTAACATCCCACTGGACTGTAGATTTGAGAGGTTGTTCTCATATGCAATTGATCCCCTTATATCTGCCTCTGAAGTTTTTGCCACTGAGGAATTGTCTGTCCTGTTCCACCTGCCTCTGTCTAAGAGGGCTTTTTTGGAACTTCAGTCTTTGCAGCTCTTGCTCCAAAATGTTCAGGGTAACCTGGAATTAGATGATGTGTGGGTGTGGAAGGAGGATAACAAAAGCTATACTGCTAAGAAGTATTACACTCTCCTGCATAAGCACATTGTGTCCAATCCACTGTTAGCGTGGGTTTGGTCCAGCTATTGTACTATGAGGATTAAGTTCTTTGCTTGGATGCTGATTATGGACAGGTTGAATACTCAGGACATGTTGGAAAGAAGGCATTGGAATGTCTCTGATTCTAATCTCTGTATTTTATGCCCCACACGTTCTAAGGAAGATAGGGATCATCTCTTCTTCAGTTGCAATTTCAGCTACAGAGTCTGGAACTACTTGCAAATCTATTGGCAAGCAGGGGATGATATGGCTTCCATTGCATATGCTGCCAGAAGGGAGTTTCGCCAGCCGTTCTTTGCAGAAGTGGTTTTTCTGGCTTGTTGGAACATCTGGTCTGTCAGAAATGATAGGGTTTTTCGCAATATCCAGCCTTCTTTTAGAAGGTGGAGGGCTAGTTTTATTTTAGATATCTCCCTCTTGGTCCATAGGATTAAGTCCAAATACAAAGAAGACCTCATTAGATGGATTTCCTTTTTACCTCCTTGAGGTTAGTTTTTTCTCCAGTAGGCTTTCGTAGTTTTTCTTTTGGGTCCCTTTGGGCTCTGTAAATCTTGTACCTCTGTATTTTTCTGGAATAAAATTATTGCTGTGGGGATTCTTCCCTACAGTTTCAGGTCAAAAAAAATGAGAGTGCAATTAAGATTGCACACAATCCCGTGCAACATTCTCAAACTAAGCATATTGAAGTTCGTCACCATTTCATTCGAGATCATGTTGAGAAAGGAGACATTGACCTTAAACATGTTCGAACCGACAAACAATTGGCGGACATCTTTACTAAACCCCTTGATGAGAAAGTGTTTTTTTACTTGAGAAGTGAGTTGAACATTATTGATGCTTCAAACGTGAACTAGAGGTTCATGTGGATGCATACAAGGGCATGAGCATTCTTGACTAATCCATGATATCTTCATGATCATCTTATATCTTGGACATTTTGCTCCCTTGTATTGTATCTAACCTTTTGTAGGTACTTGGACAAGCTTCATGTCACAAGATTGCATCACACTCCTATCATAAGCAATCTTGTAAAACCCAAGTATCAACAATTGATGGTGGAACAAGGAACAAGACAACCTAAACATATCCTTTGACAACATTTGAGTTATGCTTCATTCTTGTCATTTTGGATATACATGTTGTTCCTTGCAAATCTAACCCATGCAGGAAGATGAACTACAAATGATAGGATAGCTCCCAACTTCAACTCATGAGCATCCACTTCAAGTTCAACTACATTATGGACATCACCACCAAAACCCAATGTAAGTTCTCACATCTTAGAGAAGCTTTACTCAAAGACATGAGCTAAAGCAACTCAACAAGATGTGAATACATTGAAATGCTTAACGGAAAAATGGCAACCCCATTTTAAGCTTAACGATGAGTATGGCCTATGATCAAGTGTTCTCACTTGACTCCTAAGTCAATATACTCTAACATAGGTGACCTAGTCGCCGACCCATCTAGATGAAGTTCTCTAGATGTTTCGTTGCTTCTTTTCAGAGTTTCTTTTCATTTAGCTTGATTCGCAGCAAATTCATTGCAAATCTTTGTGAGAATTCCTTTGCCTAGTGGGCTGAGTTGACAAAAAGTTCCTTTGCACCAAACTCGGTTCCACCGAATTGATTCACCTTGGTGTCACCGATTTAGCTGCTCTAAGGAGTTTTCTGTCAAATATTTCCTGAGTTTTTCTGCTCCAGCTCTACTCAATGATTCTTCTCCTCTATTTGCATCTAGAGCCACTCACTGGCTAGCTGTGTTTCTCAAGGACCAAACCCAATTGATCAATAACCTTGAAGTCCCTTCTTGGAAATTGATGTCAAAGGGGGAGAGAGGGATACATCAAAGCTTATCACTACAAAAGAGATGCACCTTACAAGAGGAGAGAATGTTACATGTTTCTAAGAGGGGAGAAACATAATTAGTTTGTTCTTTGGTTGCTTTAGTTTTCTCACCCTACCCGCTCCCAATATCCAATGTCAGATTCAGGGGGAGAGGAAGTTCTTTAAGGGGAGACAACTACTTTTCTCTTTTGGGGACATGTCTGTTTCAAAGAAGTATTCACCTAGTGGTACTCTATTCTACATGTCATCCCAATCTTGGTTTCTTGTTGATCTTGTGTCTCTTCTTGAAGAAATTATCTTGTGTTATCTAACCTTGTTTTCTCAAGTGTATTTCTTCAGGTACTTGATCAAGAACATCAAGGTAAGTATATGCATCACACCCATGTACATGATTGACCTCTTGCTCGTATATCTTGTTTGCAAGGAGAAAATCATGAACATGTGGACACCTATATGTCATATATATTGCTCTGATACATGTAGCCAAGATACATGTTGCATGTATATTTCCCATGTGATATCATCATTCAATATGCATATCTTTAGGGGGAGCTCATACATGTTACATGTTTTCCTTCAAAGCTTTAATATATTCTCAGTTAAATCTTTATTTGAAACTTTGATGTATGTTGTCATCAATTACCAAAAAGGGGGAGATTGAAAGCACACTTGCTCCCTTGGTGGTTTTGGTAATTTATGCCAACATACATATTGTTGGACTAATGCTTTTATCTAGTGATTTTCAGACAAGTTCAACAATGGCGTGGAAGGGACAAGGAGAAGTGGAACCCTTCAAAATGCTAAGGACAAGGATTGGCAAAAGCTCAAGACTCTACATTTTTGGTTTAGTGATCCAAGATCACATTGAGTCCATAGGAAAGCCAATACTATTAAAAGGGGATGAGGTGTTGCTTAATGGTCTTTTTGCTCAAGTACTTAGTGACAGTGTTCCAAAACCCTCAACCACTCTCTCCATCCAAATATGTCCAAAACCTACATTCCGACTCGGCCCCACCGAAATTTCCTATCCGGAGCCACCGAGTTCATCTGGACTTAGCCACTGCCAAAACCCTAACAAATCGGATCCACTGATATGGATCTCGGTCTCACTGAGATGGCCTTGCCAACTCTCTGTAATCGTTTGCACTTACTTCGGTCCCACCGAGTTTTGCAAATCGGTGTCACCGAGATGGCTTGCCAACTCTCTGTTGCCTTATTGCTTCACTTCGGTCCTACCGAGTTGATGCAATCGGTGCCACCGAGATGAGGTTTGCCCTAGCCATTGCACTCCGTTCCATCCGAGTTGTTCCAGTCGGTCCCACCGAGATTCCTAACGTTCATATCTTTTACACAATTCGGTGCCACCGAGATCTCTGATTTGGTGCCACCGAGTTGGGTCAAAAGTGTGTAACGGTTGGATCTTGTGTGGAGGCTATATATACCCCTCCACCACTTCATTCTCAGTAAGGAGAGCCATCAGAACGTGCCTACACTTCCACCATACATTTTCTGAGAGAGAACCACCTACTCATGTGTTGAGATCAAGACATTCCATTCTAACCATTTGAACCTTGATTTCTAGCCTTTCCAAAATTGCCTCCCACTCAAATCCTTCTTCCACCATAGCCAAATCTATGAGGAGTTGTTTGAGTGTTGGGAAGACTATCATTTGAAGCACAAGAGCAAGGAGTTCATCAACAACACACCGTCTATTACCTTTTGGAGAGTGGTGTCTCCTAGATTGGTTAGGTGTCACTTGGGAGCCTCCGACATGATGTGGAGTTGAACCAAGAAGTTTGTAAGGGCAAGGAGATCGCCTACTTCGTGAAGATCTACCCCGAGTGAGGCTAGTCCTTCGTGGACGTAAGCCATGGTGGAATAGACAAGGTTGCTTCTTCGTGGACCCTTCGTGGGTGGAGCCCTCCGTGGACTCGCGCAGCCGTTACCCTTCGTGGGTTGAAGTCTCCATCAACGTGGACGTACGATAGCACCACCTATCGGAACCATGCCAAAAACCACCGTGTCTTCATTGCGTTTGATCTTCCATACTCTACCCCTTTACTTTCTGTACACTTGCATGCTTTACTATTTCCGCTGCTCAATCTCTAGATATGCATGTGTAGAAAGTATTGGAGTTGTCTTAACTTGTGCCAAAATCTGCCTAAGTTCCAAGAGAAACTAAAAACTGCTACTTTGGTTGGTTAAGTGTCTATTCACCCCCCCCCCCCCTCTAGACCTATCTCCTCGATCCCACGGTACTCCTATAAACCTTGCGCTTGGCTCTTCGCCTCTTCGGGAGGTCCAACAATGATGGTACTACAGTACTATATGCTTCTGGCAATCTGACACCGAATGAACTGCTGCACATCCACCGCGTGAGCGAGGGCGAGGGAGAGCGCGTTGTAGTCAAAAGCTTCTCCTCGTCCTGCGAGCCACGGCACGCATGGGCGAGGAGAGGGTGTAGGTGTAGTAAGCAAGCTTCTCCTCGTCCTACGAGCCACCGCGCGCACGGGCGAGGGAGAGGGCGTCGTAAGCAAGCTTCTCCTCGTTCTGCGAGTTGACAGGACACAGTAGTACTAGTAGTACATACTACCTCCTTTCCGGTTAATATAGCTTAATTTGAAACGAGATAAATACACTGGCGGTCACTGTATTTGTAACAATACGGTCACTAGACTTCATAATACTCTCATTACAGTCACTATATACGTTTTGCGATGATTATACAGTCACTAGCTCACCGTAGAGCACCGTATTGCACTCTGCTGACTGGCCAAATAGTGTATGTGGTTTTTGGGTCCCACCTGTCAGTTGGCAGAGCAAAGAAATAAGTTAAACAAAACTTTACGCAGGCGCGACAGGAGTCCAACCCTTGTGCGCGAACCACCCTAGTTGTGCATGTGTGTGCATGCACGTGTAGGTTGAGCACTTGAGCGTGAGCGTGTGTGTTGCGTCGTGTGTTGTGTGCCGCATGCATGGCTGTGTGAGTGTTGCGTGCGTGCATGTGTACGTGTGAGTGTTGCATGCATGCGTGAGGGTTGTAGACCCTCCCATTCACATGTTCATATTTCAAGCTTCATTAAAATGTTCCATGCAAGAATTACTCCAATGCATGTAAAAGTCCTGGTCATTTGTTGTTCACGCATGCACGCATGCATTGCAATTAATACGTTCGTAAACACAATTTTCTTGAGGAAAACGAGCCCATTAATTCAGTACTTTTGCAAAGTACTACAGTAGTACTACAAAAAATTCTTCTGGCACTCATCATCTACTACTACCTTGGTTGATGAATCTTTTTTATTGAGCTGTATATAAACGGGAAGGAGGGAGTAGGTACTACTACGTAATTGGCGCCAGGAGCCTTGGCCAATGGTTCTTGTTGTTGGACAGGATGAGAGTAGAGGCATAGATAGGAAGTCTTGGTGATCCATTATTCCCCATCGATCGAGAATACTATTCAACTAGTCTTCACAGTGAAGTGACAATACAAGCTGCAGCAGATGGGACACTTGATTAATAAGCTGAGCCAACGTGCTGGTGTTACTAAATCAGCCTTACCATGTAGTGCCATCATGTCTGCCAGTGGAGCACGCTCAATTACGTGTACGCACCTCTCCCTTCTGTTGGCTGGCATATGGGCCCGCTTGAGGTAGACCCACATGTCATCCACTTAACTATTTACACTCCGAAGGACGGTGTATACCAGTAGTACTAGTTGAATTGAGATTTAATGCACCTTCTTCCCCGTCTCTCCCTCTTCTTCCTCCTCTGTTCCCCATGGACGCCCCTTCCCCATCTTCGTCCACACACCATTTTCCAGCGCTCACTGCTCGCCCGCCCGCGCCATCTTCCTCGGTCGCTCGCGCGCACCATCTCCCCCCGCTCACTGCTCGCCCACACGCGCTGATATGTCTCTGTCGTATCTATAATTTTTGATTGTTTCATGCCAATATTCTACAACTTTCACATACTTTTGCAACATTTTATATTATTTTTGGGACTAACATATTGATCCAGTGCCCAGTGCCAGTTCCTATTTTTGCATGTTTTTTGTTTCGCAAAAAATCCATATCAAACGAAGTCCAAACGCGATAAAAATTTACGAAGATTTATTTTGGAATATATGTCATTTTTGGGAAAAAGAATCAATGCGAGACGATGCTTGAGGGGCCCACAAGCTCGAGGGGCGCGCCCCCTACCCTGGGCGCGCCGGGCAGTCTTGTGGCGCCCCTGTAAGGCGGTTGGGGCCCTTCTTCTGACGCAAGAAATATAATATCCTGAAGAAAATCCCCTCAAAATTTCAGCCCAATCGGAGTTACGGATCTCTAGGAATATAAGAAATGGTTTTCGGCCAGAAAACAGGAATGCGAAACAGAAGAGAACAGAGAGAGAGATCCAATCTCGGAGGGGCTCCTTCCCTCCAGGAGCCATGGAGGCCATGGACCATAGGGGGAACTCTCCTCCCATCTAGGGGGAGGCCAAGGAAGAAGAAGAAAGAGGGGGGCTCTCTCCCCCTCTCTCCCGATGGTGCCGGAACGCCGCCGGGGCAATCATCGTGACGGCGATCTACACCAACAACTTCACCGCCGTTAACACCAACTCTCCCCCCCCCTCTATGCAGTGGTGTAACACCTCTTCTCGCCGTTGTAATCTCTACTTAAACATGGTGCTTAACGCTATATATTATTATCCAATGATATGTGGCAATTCTATGATGTTTGAGTAGATTCGTTTTGTCCTATGGGTTGATTGATGATCGTGATTGGTTTGAGTTGTATGTTTTATTTTGGTGCTATCCTATGGTGCCCTCCGTGTCGCGCAAGCGTGAGGGATTCCTGCTGTAGGGTTTGCAATACGTTCATAATTCTCTTATAGTGGGCGGCTAGAGTGACAGAAGCTTACACCCGAGTAAGGGGGTTGTTGCGTATGGGAGTAAAGAGGACTTTTTACTTAATTCTATGGTTGGGTTTTACCTTAATGATCTTTGGTAGTTGCGGATGCTTGCTAGAGTTCCAATCATAAGTGCATATGATCCAAGTACGGAAAGTATGTTAGCTCATGCCTCCTCTCCCTCATATAAAATTGCAATAATGATTACCGGTCTAGTTATCGATTACCTAGGGACAAATCCTTCTCTTGAGTTACAAAAAACTTTCTACTAAACAATTAGCTTTTATTATCTTGCAAATTACTCGTAGTTTTATTCTTGCTAAGTACTTCTAGTTTTATCCTTGCAAATTTATCCTATTACACCTACAAGTAGTTTCATTCTTGTTCTAGGTAAAGCGAACGTTAAGTGTGCGTAGAGTTGTATAGGTGGGCAATAGAACTTGAAGGGAATATTGATTCTACCTTTAGCTCCTCGTTGGGTTTGACACTCTTATTTATCGAGAAAGGCTAGAACTGATCCCCTATACTTGTGGGTTATCAAGACCTTTTTCTAGCGCCGTTGTCGGGGAGCAATAGCGCGAAGTTGATATTCTCGTGTGTGCTTGTTTGCTTTATCACTAAGTAGATTTTATTTTTTGTTCTAAGTTTTTTTATATCTTTAGTTATGGATATGGAACACAAAACACCAAAAAAATTAGTTCTACTTGCTACTCATGGAGATGGGGAACCTCCTAAAACCCTCGATGCTGGTTATGTGGAAAATATTAAATACTACTTTGATAATCCTGATAAATCTCCATTCAACTTGATGATGGGAGTTACTTTGGATCAACGGGAATACTTTAGGGATTATTGCTTGTCTCAAAAAGGGAAACACTTATGGGATCAAATTAAAATGCTGCGTTGATATGCTTGGAATTTGTGCTTAAGGTGTGATTATACTTGTTGCTCTAGGATGGAAGCTCCACACCTCCCCTTTCAATGTGAATTTAATGATAATGAAACCTTGGCTTCTTATGCTAATAGTATATATGATTACTATGATGTGGAACAAATAGAAGAATTTGTTGCTTTTAAGGGTGCTTATGAAATTAAATCTTTGTTTGAAAAGTATGAAGATTGTGATGCTGCTATTTACAGATCTGAAAATTTTGCTATACTTAAATATTGCCATGATAATTATGAATATAATGCCTATATTGATGAATTTATTGAGAAAGTCTCCGCTGTCCAAGGAGAGACTAATATTTTGCAGGAATCTATGGAAGAAGAAATTGTTGAAATTGTGAGCTCATTAGATGAAAAAGATGAGGAGGAGAGCGAAGAACAAAAGGAGGAAGAGTGGATTGATCACCCGTGCCCACCTTCTGATGAGAGTAACTCTTTAACTCGTACATTGTTTAATTTCCCTTCGTGCTTACCGAAGGATGCTACGATCCCTTTAATTCGTTTGAAATATCCCTTTTTGATGAAATTGATGCTTGCTATGCTTGTGGCCGTGATTCCAATATGAATTATGCTTATGGATATGAACTTGCTATAGTTCCTTATGTTAAACATGAAATTGTTGCTATTGCACCCACACATGATAGTCCTATTATCTTTTTGAATTCTCCCAACTACACTATATCGGAGAAGTTTGCGCTTATTAAGGATTATATTGATGGGTTGCGTTTTACCGTTGCACATGATGATTTTGATGAATATAATATGCATGTGCTTGCTGCTCCTAATTGCAATTATTATGAGAGAGGAACCACATCTCAAACTCTCTATGTTTCCAATACGATAAAATTGCAAGAAACTGTTTATGCTATGTATCGGCCTTTATTATGTGTGCATGAATTGTTCTTTTATGACATGCCGATGCATAGGAAGAGAGTTAGACTTCGTCATTGCATGAAATATGTTGCTTTGTGCTCACTACTAAATTACAAATCATTGTTAATTAAAATTGGCTTTGATATACCTTGGGATCCGGGTGGATCGATAGCATGAGCACTGTATGCCTAGCTTAATGGCTTTAAAGAAAGCGCTGCCTGGGAGACAACCCGGAAGTTTTAGAGATTCATTTTATTCTGTGTGCTTTTAAATTATTTAAAAACAAAAAATATAGAGGGGAACCTAAAAACTTTTTCAAAAAGAGAAGCGATTGGAAGGTTATGCATTGGAGAAGTGAGGGTCGACCTTGAACACTTGTGTTCATGCTCATGGAAACAATGTAGAATTTTTCATGGAAGTTTCTCGCAAAAATAATTATTCCTTTGTACAAATCCATTGTATTATAAAAATAATGTGCCAAGATTTACCTTTAGGATGTTTAAATTGCTTGTTTGGTGTGTGCAGTGCAAAAACAGAAACTTTTGCTGTAGTGTTTGAATTTCTATAATTTACTAGAACATGAAAAAATTCTGAAATTTTTACACAGTACTGCTATGCAAAAAATTTATCACGCCTTAATTTTTCAGAATTTTGTGAGTTACAGAAGTATATGTTTCATTTGCATCTTTACAGACTATCATGTTTTCACAGATTGTTGTTATAGTTTCTTTATTTGCGTATGTTTGAAATCTTGTTGAGCCCCGTTGACTTGGGAGCCATAGAATTGTGATAGCATACAGTGGATAAGGTTTGATTATAATTATACAATAATGTTACAGCAGGACATGATGGGATTTGATGTTATATGTACAAACCCCTCTAATAAAAAGTTCGGTTAAGTTTTGTGTGGATGAAGTGTTCGAAGATCGAGGAGGTATCGATATGAGGAGAATAAGGAGAGGCAGGAGCTCAAGCTTGGGGATGCCCAAGGCACCCCAAGTAAATATTCAAGGAGACTCAAGCGTCTAAGCTTGGGGATGCCCCGGAAGGCAACCCATCTTTCTTCGACAATTATCGGTATGTCTCGTTTTTTTTTTGTTCACATTATATGCGTAAATTCTTGGAGCGTCGTGTGATTTTTCTTTTTATTTTAATAATGCACCATGCTGTTATGAGATAGTCCTTGGTTGATTTATAGAATGCTTCATGAACTTCACTTATATCTTTTGAGTATGGCTTTATAGAATGCTTCATGTGCTTCACTTATATCATTTGAAGTTTGGATGTCTGTTTCTCTACATATAGAAAACCATTATTTGTAGAATGCTCTTTTGCTTCACTTATATTTATTAGAGCATGGGCAAGTCTTTTGTAGAAATAATTAAACTCTCATGCTTCACTTATATCTATTTAGAGAGTCAACAGGAATTGGTCATTCACATGGTTAGTCATAAAATCCTACATAAAACTTGTAGATCACTGAATATGATAAGTTTGATTCCTTGCAATATTTTTGCGATATTAAGATGGTGATATGTGGGAGGTACTAGTGAATAGTTGTGGTTTTGTAAGAATATTGGTGTTAAGGTTTGTGATTCCCGAAACATGCACGTATAGTCTTTAGTTATGCTAAGAAGTTGGAGCATGATTTATTATTGAGTGTCTTCCTTTGAGTGGAGGTCGGGGGCGCGTGATGGTTAACTCCTACCAACCTCCCCTCTAGGGGCATGCGTAGTAGTACTTTGCTTCGAGGGCTAATAGACTTTCGCAATAAGTATGTGACTTCTTTATGACTAATGTGAGTTCATGGATTATACGCACTCTCACCCTTCCGCAATTTGCTAGCCTCTTCGGTACCGTGCATTGCCCTTTCTCACCTCGAGAGTTGGTGCAAACTTCACCGGTGCATCCAAACCCCGTGATATGCTACGCTCTATCACACATAAGCCTCCTTATATCTTCCTCAAAACAGCCACCATACCTACCTATTATGGCATTTCCATAGCCATTCCGAGATATATTGCCATGCAACTTCCATCAACATCATATACATGACTTGAGCATTCATTGTCATATTGCTTTGCATGATCGTAAGATAGCTAGCATGATATTTTCATGGCTTGTCCGTTTTTTTGATATCTTTGCTACGCTAGATCATAGCACATCCTGGGACACTGCCAGAGGCATTCATATAGAGTCATATTTGTTCTAGTATTGAGTTGTAATTTTGAGTTGTAAGTAAATAGAAGTATGATGATCATCATTATTAGAGCATTGTCCCAGTGAGGAAATAAAAAAAGAAAAAAAAAGAGGCCAAAAAGAGCCCACGAAAAAAAATGAGAGAAAAAGAGAGAAGGAGCAGTGTTACTATCCTTTTTCATACTTGTGCTTCAGAGTAGCACCATGTTTTTCATATAGAGAGTCTCCTATGTTGTCACTTTCATATACTAGTGGGAATTTTTCATTATAGAACTTGGCTTGTATATTCCGATGATGGGCTTCCTCAAATGCCCGAGGTCTTCATGAGCAAGCAAGTTGGATGCACACCCACTTAGTTTTCAGTTTGAGCTTTCATACACTTATAGCTCTTAGTGCATCCGTTGCATGGCAATCCCTACTCCTCGCATTGATATCGATTGATGGGCATCTCCATAGCCCGTTGATCCACCTTGTTGATGCGAGACTTTCTCGCTTTTTGACTTCTCCTTATTGATCCCTACCACCGCATTCTATTCCACCTATAGTGCTATGTCCATGGCTCACGCTTATGTATTGCGTGGGGGTTGAAAAAGCTGAAGCGCGTTAAAAAGTATGAACCAATTGCTCGGCTGACATCGGGGTTGTACATGATTTATATTTTGTGTTAAGAAGATGGAGCATGACAAGGCTATATGATTTTGTAGGGATATCGTTCTTTAGCATTTTTATTCTGAAAGGCATGATTATTTGTTGGTATGACTGAGTATTGATGTCTTTATATCAAATTATAGACTATTGCTTTGAATCACTCGTGTCTTAATATTCATGCCATGATTAGATTATATGATCAAGGTTATGTTAGGTAGCATTCCACATCAAAAATTATCTTTTTATCATTTACCTGCTTGAGGATGAGCAGGAATTAAGTTTGGGGATGCTGATACGTCTCCGTCGTATCTATAATTTTTGATTGTTTCATGCCAATATTCTACAACTTTCACATACTTTTGGCAATATTTTATATTATTTTTGGGACTAACATATTGATCCAGTGCCCAGTGCCAGTTCCTGTTTTTGCATGTTTTTTGTTTCATAGAAAATCCATAACAAACGAAGTCCAAACGTGATAAAAATTTATGGAGATTTATTTTGGAATATATGTGATTTTTGGGAAAAAGAATCAATGCGAGACGATGCTCGAGGGGCCCACAAGCTCGAGGGGCGCGCCCCCTACCCTGGGCGCGCCGGGCAGGCTTGTGGCGCCCTTGTAAGGCGGTTGGGGCCCTTCTTCTGCCGCAAGAAAGATAATATCCGAAAGAAAATCCCCTCAAAATTTCAGCCCAATCGGAGTTACGAATCTCCGGGAATATAAGAAACGGTTTTTGGCCAGAAAACAGGAATGCGAAACAGAAGAGAACAGAGAGAGATCAAATCTCGGAGGGGCTCCTCCCCTCCGGGAGCCATGGCGGCCATGGACCAGAGGGGGAACTCTCCTCCCATCTAGGGAGGAGGCCAAGGAAGAAGAAGAAGGAGGGGGGCTCTCTCCCCCTCTCTCCCGGTGGCGCCGGAACGCCGCCGGGGCAATCGTCGTGACGGCGATCTACACCAACAACTTTGCCGCCGTCAACACCAACTCTCTCCCCCTCTATGCAGTGGTGTAACACCTCTTCTCCCCGCTGTAATCTCTACTTAACCATGGTTCTTAACGCTATATATTATTATCCAATGATATGTGGCAATTCTATGATGTTTGAGTAGATTCGTTTTGTCCTATGGGTTGATTGATGATCGTGATTGGTTTGAGTTGTATGTTTTATTTTGGTGATGTCCTTTGGTGCCCTCCGTGTCGCGCAAGCATGAGGGATTCCCGCTGTAGGGTTTGCAATACATTCATAATTCTCTTATAGTGGGCGGCTAGAGTGACAGAAGCTTACACCCGAGTAAGGGGGTTGTTGCGTATGGGAGTAAAGAGGACTTTCACTTAATGCTATGGTTGGGTTTTACCTTAATGATCTTTGGTAGTTGCGGATGCTTGCTAGAGTTCCAATCATAAGTGCATATGATCCAAGTACGGAAAGTATGTTAGCTCATGCCTCTCCCTCATATAAAATTGCAATAATGATTACTGGTCTAGTTATCGATTACCTAGGGACAAATCCTTCTCTTGAGTTACAAAAAGCATTCTACTAAACAATTAACTTTTATTATCTGGCAAATTACTCGTAGTTTTATTCTCGCTGAGTACTTCTAGTTTTATCCTTGCAAATTTATCCTATTACACCTACAAGTAGTTTCATTCTTGTTCTAGGTAAAGCGATTGTTGAGTGTGCGTAGAGTTGTATCGGTGGTCGATAGAACTTGAAGGGAATATTGATTCTACCTTTAGCTCCTCGTTGGGTTTGACACTCTTATTTATCGAGAAAGACTACAACTGATCCCCTATACTTGTGGGTTATCACATGCCATCTTCTTCGCTCACCCACCCGCATCCACTTTCCGCTCGCCCGCACGCACCGAAAACCCCAATCACTCAGCGCCCTAAAAACCCCAATGGCAGAACCGACTGACACGCAGAGCCACGATTGGAATTCCCTCCCCGATGTTCTCTTGGAGCAGATCTGTAATCGTATGGACCTGCTCAGCACCGTGCGTCTGGCCGCATGGTCGGTGTCTATGCACCGTATACTCGTCGGCAGCCGGCCGGCCCTTTTCAAGACACCCTGCTTGCTGATGTTCGATCCTCGCAAGTGGCCCAGACACCAACATGACGATCCTACGGAGGTTGTTGTCGTGCCCCTCGACATGCTACCACTCCCCGCCCACCTGCCCTTCATGCACCGCCACTACTGGGTGGGCATGAAGGCCAACTGGATTGTCCTCATCCACCAATCGGGTAGTCCGTGGTGTCTCGTGGATATCTACACCCAGCGAGAGATCACCCTTCCATCGTTGGATACTGCCGGCATCGAGCCTCGCGGCCCACCGAACACTCCTGTCTACTACGCACGAGAGGTGTCGGGCACTTTGTTGGACCTCCGTTTGCTGAAGGTTGTAACCATCAAAAGACTACATGGATTACAAGCTCATTGCCTTGTTCGACGGGGGATTAGCCTATCAGGAATCCGGTCGCCATACATGGTTATGGCTCGTCATCAATCCTGTTTACCCTCCATTTCTATCTGATGCTATAGTGCACGATGGCATCGCTTACGCGGTGGACGGACAGATTGGCTGCATATACTGGTGGAATTTATCGTCGTGTAATTGTTCTATCTCATCTCATCTTTACCATATGAATACGACTGCCTGTTGATTGTTAGAAATTTAGAATAGATAGTATGACTATAACCACATCATTGCTACATGTTCCTTTCATTTCCTAGATTTTTATGACCACACATGTTATTGTTAGAGTTGATATGAGAACAATTGGCATCTAATGATTGTTAGAATAGATATTATGAGTATAACCACATGATTGCTATATGTTACTCTCATTTCCAAGATTTTTATAACCACGCATGTTATTGTTAAAGTTGATACGAGAACTATTGGCATCTAACTGTTATGGTAGAATATGAGTAGGCCCTGGCATAGCTGTTTTCCTCTCATTTTTACATGATCATTGAACCATGACATATTGCTAGAATATGAAAGCCATTGGCATTTTTTTAAAATTAGGGTATGATTATTACCACAGCATTGTAATTCTCTGTCTATGATCTGTGTCACTGTTATAATAATCTTAATTCCACACATACTCTAAACATGATTGTATATTTTTGTCCTTTTGGTCTCCAATTTGATTTATCGCAGCAAACGCAAATGTGCTGGCCTTTATAATTCTAGGACCTGGAAATATACATGTCAATGGGTGGTGGTTTATCGCTCGTTCAACTGACGGTGGGCATTTGATGCTCATTCGCACGTACCAAAGTGACCAAACCATTTCATCAAACCACATGCAGTACAATGCGTGGGGCATTCGCGACTGTGATGGCTATGGCTGCTTCATGTTCGAGAAAGATCCCAGCTTCATTGGGCTAGGCGTATTCAATTTGAGGCGGGTTTACAGCCTCGGCAACCACTCCCTGTTCCTCGGGCTCAATTATCCAATCGTCCAACCAATCATCGAACATATCACCGGCGATGATTATCATGCTATGCAAGTTCCATTCGCCAGGGGGGACTGTGTTTACACATCGTACCATGGGTTTCATGAAGCACCATATCCAGAGATTCATCGACACAGCTTGTTGCCAGGTGAACTTCAGTGTGTGAAAGGCATCAAGCTTCCTAGCGATGAATGGCTTTTGCAAACCTAACATACGGCGATGTGGTTCATGCCAGCAGCTAATATGCACAACTTGATTCGTAGTGATATCTAGACTGAGCCATGTATCCTGCTAGTGTTGCATGATCCTGTTTTGTTGGTTATTTTGTACTGTAGTTAGTTTGAAGGATAAATACCTTTCTGGGATCAAGTGCATCCTACATCACCTGCGTAGCATGTATTTTGATAATGATGATGGGGATGCTGTGCAGAAGCCATATGTAGCAATTAGGCTTCAAGTGCGTACTTGCTGGTGAAAGTGTTGTCCAATGGTAATTATATTTTGTATTACTCATGTAGCCTACAAAGCCTGTCACACAGCCTTGTAACTTTGTAGGCACATGTTTGTAAGCTCCTTCTAAACACTCTTGCATAATGCCCTTAAAACTAAGCCTTTAGCAACGCCCCTCTCATATTATTTAAAGCAATATGGAAGCAACCTGGAGATTGGATGAATGTACACCAACCCCGCAAAAAGAAAAGAAAAGAATGTACACCATTTCTAAAATTTGTACTACTAGTAGTCCTCTATACCGTATATTGTGCTACTCGTACTAGGTAAGTAGTACTTGTACGACTAGTAGTACTAGTACACATCAGTCAAATTATTCATCATGTCCTCACATTGAATTGACGTGACAACACGCTGCGCGTGAGGTGACACAAGAGTCCCGGCCGCGTGTTCGGTTCACCAAAGTGGGCCTCACCCCTCTGGTAGTCCAACAGCACTCTCCCGTTCTCTCCCATTCTCTCCTGGTCTCCCCGCCTCCCAGCCGCCGCCTTGTTCCGATCCAGTACGATGGGCGATGAGCTAGTGGAGCTGCTATACTTCATTGAAAGTAGTCAAAAGGAAGACACTGAGAAATTCGATCTCAACAAGGAAGCTCTTCAAACTAGCCACATGAAGGGCGGAACCAGCGAGGCCGCTCCTGTGAGTATTCGTCCCGTCGCCCTGTATGATGATTTCGATCTTTATGGGGGTTTTCAAGTCTTTAGAGTATGCATGTAGTAACGAAGCCGAGACCCCGGTTTGTTCGGGTGTCAAGGATTTTAGATTTGGAGTAGCACTTATCTATCGAAAAATCTTTCATCATTTACTTAAATAGTTGATTGATCATACATTGAGTACCATTTAACTGGAATTGCCGTTGCAAGTCCAAGAAGGATTGGCCGGTGCTGCCGGCTGGCGTGAAGTTCAATCCCATGGATCAGGAGCTGGTCGAGCACCTTGAGGCTAAAGTGAGTGCTGACAGTGCGAGATCTCACCCTCTCATCGATTTGTTCATACTGACCATTGACAATGAGCACGACATATGCTCCACCCATCATAAGAAACTTCCAGGTGAGACACCGATCGACCGTCTACTTGCACAAAATATATTCCTTTCTTTTTGCAAATTTCTGATGTATGCTACCCGGCCTGGGACTGTATTTTGCCAATACTGCAGGTATCACACAGAGTGGCCTAAGCAAGCATTTCTTCCAGCGCAACTCCAGGGCGTTCAAAAGGGGTACGCGGACGCGTCGCAAGATACAATCCGAGTGCGGCATGCACGCGATGTGGCACAAGACTGGCAATACCATGCCGGTGATGGTCAACGGCCGGCAGAGGGGCAGCAAAAAGGTTCTGGTGTTGTACACCAACAAGAACTTCGACCAGCAGAGGACCAACTGGGTGATGCACCACTACCACCTCGGGGACCTCGAGCAAGAGAAGGAGCGGGAGCTGGTCGACTGCAAGATCTTCTACCAGATGAAAACGAGGGCCAGGACTAAAAAGATTATAAGTTAGTTTGGAAGTACTAGTGTAAGTGCATCTAGTGCCACCCCTTGTTGGTTTTGGAGTATTGAAGACAAACTTGGTTGTGGGACTAATGTGTTTGTGAGATTCACAGGAGAACACATGTAGAAGTCCCTATTGATTCGGTTTACCCAGCGAAGATGACCCCTAAAAATGTATGAAGATATTGAAGACAACGGTGGTTCACGAAGACATTCATGTTGAAGATAATGGCTCTTGAAGACATTCACTTGAAGCCAATGGAACGCGAAGACTTAGTCTTTTGGTAGTTTCATTTTTTGCTTTCTTGAGTAATAGGAACCACCGTACTGTTAAGTGGGGTCGAGGTAAACGAAGTCAGAAACTGACGTGATGCTCAACCCAATCCTATGTCTTCGAGCGAAGACAAATGAGAGAAAACCTCTTCCAGAGTTGGTTGAGTCAGCTTTACTTGGAGCCCAAGTAAAGTTGCCGTGTGTGTTGGGATCCGACTGTTGGACACGTGTCAGCTTCCCTATGACCCAAGGTCATTTCGGACATATCATGTCGGGTTGCCTTCTGGCTATAAATAGCCACCCCCTACCACCATAAATTGGTGGCTACTCCGAGTTAGTGCACGGCTTTTGTCGTTTGAGAGCAACCCACCTCAAAGCCTTTGAGAGAGAATCCTTGCGAGGACAAAACCCAAAACACCCAGAGCCCAAAGTGATTGAGCATCATTGAAGACATTCTGTTCCGAGTGAACCGAAGACTTATTTCACTTGAAGACTATGATCTTCTAGCCGGTTAGGCGTCACGTTCTGAGCATCCAAGAGTCATTGTGGATTGCCGGTGAACGAAGTCTGTGAAGGTTTGGAAGTCTACCTTGAAGACTTACCAGAGTGATTGGGCGAGATCTGCGGGTCTTAGCTCAAGGGGAATAAGGTGAAGACGTGGTCTTCTGAGTTCAATCTGAGCCTCCTTAACCAGACATACAACTGTCACAGCTGTTGGAACTGGTCAAACAAATCGTTGTATTCCCCGAGCTACTGGTTCTATCCTCTCACTTCCTTACTTACTGTTTTGAACTGTGAAGCCTTTGCATACTTGTCTGTGTTTGAAGATATTCCTTGAAGCCATTTATCTGTTTACTCATTTATCTTCATGCTTCTTGTGTTTATGTTCAACGCATGCTTGTATGTATGATGTCTATGCTTGTCATATCTGTTCATCTTATTCATAGGCTTTGCTAGTTCTCATCTTGCTTCCGCTTGCTTCGAAGACATTGCATGTTTTCGAAGCCTTTCATAAAAATCGCCTATTCACCCCCCCCCCTCTAGTCGATAACTAGCACTTTCAATTGGTATCAGAGCAAGGTGCTCCCTTGTTCTGTGTGATTCGGTTTAACCACCTGGAGTTTTAGCTATGTCGACTGCAGGAATAATCAAGGTTTCCGCTGCGTGCCCCATCTTCGATGGCACTGACTATCCCTACTGGAAGAATAAGATGCAAATGCATCTTGAAGCCATTGACAACGATCTCTAGTATGTCATCAAGACTGGTGTCCCCAAGGTCGGTGAAGGTATCACCACTGCTGATGTGATGAGGTTCGCACAGCTGGACTCAACCGCCAAGAACATTATCTGTGGTCATCTGACCAAAGGACGGTATGGCCGTGTGAGTGCACTGGAGTCTGCTAAGCTAATCTGGGACTGGCTTTTCAAGGTCAATGAGGGCGTCTCATCTCAACGAGACTCCCAAATCGATGTACTTCGCAATCTTTTCAACCGCTTCAAGAGACTCGAGAATGAAAATGTCCAGCTCACCTTCGATCGTCTCACTGATATCACCAATGAGCTTCATGCTCTTGGCGCCACTGACATCACCAAGCATGAAGTTGTGAAGAAGCTTTTAAGGTCTCTTGACAGTTCGTTTGACACCTTATCACTGATGATTCAAGAGCGCCCTGATTTCAAGCAATTGGATCATGCCGATATACTTGAGAGGCTCAATACACATGAGTTCCAGCTATCTGAGAAGAGAGATATCTATGGTCCTAGCTATGGACGTTCTCACGCCTTGAAAGCCAAGGCTGTATCTTCATCTGAAGACTCTGACTGTTGTTCTGATGGTGCTGAAGACATTGGTAGGGAGCTTGCAATGCTTGTGAAGAAGTTCCAGAAGTTCACCAAGAAGAACCGTTTTGGAAAGTCTTCAAAGTATGATTCCAAGAAGGCTGAGGCTTCCACTCGTGACTACAAGAAGAGAACTTGCCACAAATGCAAGAAATCAGGTCACTACATCGCTGATTGTCCTCAATGGGAAAAGGAATCAAAGAAGAAGAAGAGTAAGGACTATGACTCTGACGACAAGAAGAAGAAGAAACACTCAAAGTCTTCATCGCACAAAAGAAGTTCCTCCAGCAAAGCTCGTGCATTCATCGGCAAGGAAATGGATTCAGAGAAGGAGTCTGCTTCAGAGGAGGTGGTGGAGGAGTTAGAGGAGGAGTCAGACTCAGGTGTGGCAAGCCTGGCTTTGGCTTCAACATTCGTCGCCAAGTCCATCTTCAGCAATGAAGACAATGGTCACACCACCAACACTAAGGACAACGACGACGACGACGACTCTGCTCCTGCCTACTGCTTCATGGCAAGAGACGCTAAGGTAACATCTCGCGCTGCCTACTTTGAAACCTCAAGTGAAGATGACTCTGAATGTGAATCCAAACTGAGCTATAAGACACTTGCTAAAATTGCAACTGAGCAACAAACTGCTATGGAAAAGATTCAAAAACTGCTAGACAAAAGCGATGATCTGTTGGACGAGGAGATGAATCGAAGTCAATCCTTAATTGAAGACATAAAAAATCTTAAAGTTAAGTATGACGAGCTCCTAAGTCGTCATGATACCCTCTCAGCTGATCATGAAAAGCTCTCCTATGAATATCTTCAAAGGAAGCAAGAGCTTGAGAAGCTGAGAGCGTCTCATGATGATGTTCGAATAGAAAATGATTCACTACTCGCTCAACAGATCAGTACTGCTCAGGATGAATTTGTGCCACCATGTTTGAAATGCCTTGAGCGTGATAACGCTAAGTCTTCTGCTGAATGTTCCACTGTTTCTGAATCTACAATATCTTCAACTATTGATGTGGCCACTAACCCCTCATCTGAGGAAGCCACTGCTCTTACTGAGGAGAATGCCAGGTTGAAGACATTGCTTGAGACAGGCATGTATAAGAGTCTCAAAGGGCATCAGACTCTTTGTGATGTCCTCAAGAAACAGATCCTGAACAAGAACCCTAGGAAAGAGGGCATTGGTTTCGAAAGAAACATGAATGTTGATGGTACATATTGGAAGCCTGAGCAGTACCCCAAAACCACTTGGGTTGCTGCAACAGGCCCCCCAGTAGACCCATCCACATTATCTGGCTATACCTGTGCTAACCCCATCATCATTGATGAGTCCTTCGACTCAAACTATAAACTGTTCAAAAACCAGAATGGTGAAGTGTTTGCCAAGTTTATTGGAACTAACTGCAGGAATGGACCTCCTATGAAGAAGATCTGGGTTCCCAAAAGTCTTCTGGAAAGGCTTCCCGTGAATGTCATCATGACACCACCCGGGAAGAAGACAAACCCCAGGGCAAAAGCTTCATATGGACCAAAGTCTTCATACAGACAAACGTCCCCCTATGGTCGCCCTAACGCCAATGTTTTGCAGGGAAACACTGCTCAGGCTCATGAATATGAACATCATTCATCAAACCACTATGTTCACAAATCAAAGAATTTTTCTGCATATTCATTTGAGTAGTCTAACCCCCCCGTGAAGCTATTTGCTAGGACTCCCAAGCCAAAATTCTCAGATGCTGCACTTAGACTCATTGCTTCTAAGCCACCCCTTCAGATGTGAGTGGTTAAGAAGAACTGATCTTTCTTGCAGGGTCAGGTCTCCAGCCGAAAAGCATTGGGTTCTGAAGACAATGTTGGGGACCTAAAAAATCTTGTCGGACGCAAGATAAAATGTCCAAATGGTCTTACCATTTATTTTGTCCATGGATTTCTTGATGATCATCCTACTATATCCTCCAAGAAACTTACATTCTCTGAAAGTCTTCATCGTCAAATGTTTGCACTTCACAATTGTCTTGGTGAAGCCTATCCTACTAACTGCTCTGTAGGGTACACTTCTGAAAGCTACTGAATGGATCCTGGACAGTGGCTGTACCAACCATATGACTGGTGACCGAAGCTTGCTCATGGACTCTACACTTCGTCCATCTACTCAAAAGCACATCACTTTTGCTGACACTGGGAAAAGCAAGGTATTGGGTCTAGGTAGGGTTGCAATCTCACAGGATCGGCACATGGATAAAGTGATGCTTGTCAAATCCCTCGGATTCAACCTCATGTCCGTCTCAATGCTTTGTGATCTTGATATGATTGTCATCTTTGGTAAATTTCGCTATCTTGTGCTTATGGCCTCTGATAAAACTCAAGTCTTCGAAGGTTATCGAAGCGGTGACTTGTACATGGTAGATTTCTCCACAGGACCACAGCTTGCCACATGTCTTCTAGCAAAAGCTTCAGAATGCTGGCTTTGGCATCGACGGCTAGGGCATGCTGGCATGAGGAACTTGCACACCCTTGTGAAGAAGAAGCACATCATTGGGATCGAGGGCGTCAAGTTCAAGAAGGATCACCTATGTGGAGCCTGTGAAGCTGGGAAGATGACTAGGGCGAAACACCCCTCGAAGACAATCATGACGACCACTCGTCCCTTCGAGCTGCTACACATGGACTTATTTGGCCCTACTCATTACTCCACTCTTACTACTTCTGCACATCTATATGGCTTCATGATAGTTGATGATTATTCTCGATATACCTGGGTGCACATAATCCTGTATAAGAATGAAGTGCAGGATGTCTTCAGGCGGTTCGCTAAACGGGCCATGACCAACTACGGCATCAAGATCAAGTACATCAGGAGTGACAATGGCACCGAGTTCAAGAACACTGGGTTCGACACCTATCTTGACGTTCTTGGCATCACTCATGAGTTATCAGCTCCATACACTCCACAGCAGAATGGCGTCGTGGAGCGCAAGAACAGAACTCTCACTGAGATGGCTCGCACTATGCTCGACGAATACAAGACACCACGCAAGTGGTGGCCTGAAGCCATTGATATTGCATGCCACATCATCAATAGAGTATATCTTCACAAGTTCTTCAAGAAGACATCTTATGAACTTATCACTGGTAAGAAGCCAAATGTAAGTTATTTCAAAGTATTTGGTGCTAGGTGTTGGATACGGGATCCACATCACACTTCCAAATTTGCACCAAAAGCACATGAGGGTTTTATGCTTGGCTATGGAAAGGATTCGCACACCTACAGGGTCTTCAACCTCTTTCACCACAAAGTGGTTGAAACTGTAGATGTGCGGTTCGATGAGACTAACGGTTCGCAAAGAGAGCACCTGCCACATGTGATAGATGAACTACCTCCAAGTGAATCCATCAAGCTTATGGGTACTGGAGACATAATACCCACTGAGGAACCTGGAGATGAAGAGGTAGTAATACCTGCTCCTGTCCAGCGTGAAGACAATGATCAGACTGAAGATAATGCTGAGCCTGAAGACCATGCTCAGCAACAGCAAAGTCTTCGCCCTGTACATCCTCGAGTGGCCAATGAAGTTCAGATCGAGAAGATAATTGACAACATCAATGCACCTGGTCCTCTCACTCGCTCAAGAGCCACCCAGCTAGCAAACTTTTGTGGACACTTTGCCTTCGTCTCCATCACAGAACCCACCAAAGTCACTGAAGCTTTCATGGAACCAGAATGGATTCAAGCTATGCAAGAAGAGCTTCAGCAATTTGAACTCAACAATGTGTGGGAACTTGTTAAGCGTTCTAACCCTCGCAAACACAACATAATTGGAACCAAATGGATCTACCGCAACAAGCAAGATGAACATGGTCAAGTTGTCAGAAACAAAGCTCGTTTAGTTGCTCAAGGTAACACACAAGTGGAAGGAATTGACTTTGATGAAATCTTTGCTCCTGTGGCTAGACTTGAAGCCATCCGCATACTTCTTGCTTATGCCAATTATCATGATATTCTTCTGTATCAAATGGATGTGAAGAGTGCCTTTCTCAACGGCAAAATTGAAGAAGAAGTCTATGTTGCTCAACCACCTGGGTTTGAAGATCCAAAGCACCCTGACAAGGTCTATAGGCTCAACAAGGCACTGTATGGCCTCAAACAAGCTCCACGAGCCTGGTATGACACACTCAAGGAGTTCCTGAAAAGCAAAGGCTTCAAACCTGGTTCACTTGATCCCACTCTCTTCACCAAATCATATGATGGTGAACTGTTTGTGTGCCAAATCTATGTGGATGATATTATCTTCGGCTGCACTGACAAACGATATAGTGATGAGTTCAGTCATATGATGCAAGAGCAATATCAAATGTCCATGATAGGAGAGCTGAAATTCTTCCTTGGTCTTCAAATTCATCAACAACGCAATGGCATCTTCATATCACAAGAGAAGTATCTCAAAGACTGCTTGAAAAAGTTAGGAATGCAAGATTGCAAGGGCTACAAGACGCCAATGCCAACCAATGGTCATCTGAGTTCTGACGACAATGGTAAAGAGTTCGATCAAAAGGTATACCGCTCCATGATTGGTTCTTTATTATACTTATGTGCATCTAGGCCATATATAATGCTTAGCGTTTGCATGTGTGCCCGATTCCAAGCGGCACCAAAGGAATCACATCACCTCGCAGTGAAGCGAATACTTCAATATTTGGCTCACACCCCAACGCTAAGATTATGGTATCCAAAGGGCTCAGAGTTTGATTTGGTTGGATTCTCCGATTCTGATTATGCTGGAGATAGGGTGGATCGCAAGTCCACATCAGGCACTTGTCACTTTCTTGGACGTTCACTTGTATGTTGGTCTTCAAAGAAGCAAAACTATGTATCACTCTCCACTGCTGAAGCCGAATACATTGTTGCTGGATCCTGCTGTGCTCAGCTTCTCTGGATGAAGCAAACCCTGAAGGACTACGGGATCAACAAGAAGAAAGTACCCCTATTCTGTGACAATGAGAGTGCCATCAAGATTTTGACAATCCTGTCCAGCACTCCAAGACAAAGCATATTGAGATCAGGCATCATTTCCTTCGTGACCATGTGCTCAAGGAAGACATTGACATCATTCACGTCAACACTGAAGATCAGCTGGCAGATATCTTCACGAAGCCTTTGGATGAGAAGAGGTTTTGCAAGTTGCGGTGCGAGCTAAATATCTTAGAATCCTCGAATGTCCAGTGAATGGACACACATCCTAACACTTATGCATTGTTGATGACTATGATGTACAACACATGAAGAAACGCATGTCTTCAAATAATGAAGATGTACACTCTAAGTGTGAAGAGATTAACGCGGAATTTGACTTCAGAGCGCCACTATAATTGTGCGTCGTGTCTGGGTCTAATACTTCCTATAGAGTGGGTAACGCCACCACCAAGTTTTCTTGAAGATTTTCATTTGGCGTCTCATCTATTGCACTATCTTCTTGATTTGGTTTGTCTTCGGAAATGGCTTTATCTTTGCACTTTGTTTAATCTACTTGCCTACTATTTGTATGTGTTTGTCCTCAATAGCATTCACTTATAGCTATGTCTTCAAACTATGTTTTCTGAACTAAGTGAATGTGATCGGACCCGTGCCCCCTCTATGCTTATCTCCTCCAATCTCTCTAAATCTTCATATGCATTCTATTTGACACATGTCGATTGTCTTCACTGTGTCCTTGTCAGTCGAAGATTTTGAGACCAAAATTTAAAATGTTTTATATCCTTATCCATTTTACCGGCCGCCGCAGAAGCCGGAACGTCCTCCCGCCAAAACTGCTAAGTAGCGGGGTCCAGGCGTGGTAGTAAAACAGCACATCCGTGCCACACGTCAAGCAAATACGTATCGCCAGGGGCAAAACAGTCGTTCCACCTGGGCCGACTCTTCCCGTATAAATACTTCACCCCCGCATCCATTAATGCTCTTCACATCTGTTGCCATCGCCTCCATACAACCCTAGCGCCGTTGCTAGCTTCCATCGACGCCAGAGAAGAAGCGCTTCGCTGCCGCGACCTCTTCGACGCCGTACTCACGCCGACCGCGGATATCTTCTTGCCGCCGCCGCCGCCATAGCTGTCTTCCACTGCCAAGTTAGGGGGTGGGAGATTGAACTGCTCAGCTTCCTTCGCATCTCATTGAGCTGTTCATCGTGCGGTAAATTAAGACTACTTTTTTACCGTTTGTTTGATCTAACATTTCTACATATATCTTCAGAAGTTGTTCTTTCATCTTCAAATCTATATCTCCATTCATACATCTCATAACTTGCCAAGATCCTTCACTTATGCTAAGTTTCGTATGATTCCTCACTTGTACCTATTTTCGGATTCGTACAAATCTGGAACCAACACACTGTAAGTGAATGTCTTCGCACTATGAGGTCATTGTCTTCAAACTGATTTATCTTCAAAATCCTCTGAGAATGCATATGACCTCTCCTCCTTCCCTCGCGTCTCTAATTCTTTCATAGGTACATGTCCGTGGGGGAGTCACTTAGTTCTCAGAGTCTGAATTCATTTGCAGACTTCTTACAGCTTCATCTTGATTCTCCTGAAGCCAGTTCCTGTCAAATCAGCAGAGCGAAGCCATTCAGCCCCTTGAAGCCAATGGCCAGTGGAAAATCCGCAAAGAAGGGAGGAAGACAAAGGCGAGCTAACACTGCTCTTGACCTCCCTCCAGATCTGTATGAGCAATACAAGTCAGATCCAGAGGAAACGTATGGTGAACGCAAGTCACATGTGCAGTGGATCAGAAGATATTGGGCTGAGCAATGGTTCTATTATCATTTTGTTACACCAGAATATGCTGACAAGAATGCAGTCAGGCCACCATGGGCATATATTGTGTACCGGAAGCTTATTCCGAAGACAAAGGCTGACGCCATTGCTCAACACTTCTATCCATGCATGGTCCAAGGTGTGAAGCCACAAGATGCGGACCCATCCAGTATTAGATGGTGTCGTGAAGACGATCTATTTGAAGCCAATTACCAGTTTGCTAAGGGTTCAGCAGAGCAGAACAAGAAGGATTATGGTGTTGACTTCAACCCTGGTCCGACCGAGCCAAGGCCAGATGGCTCCCGTCAAGCAGATCCAAATCTGACTGGGCCATGGGATAGTCTTCAAGCATACATAGAGCATATTAACGCTCTTCATGCTGCCACAGCTACTGCTCATGGAGAAGCCCCCGCTGAAGACATTGCTTCTGCCTCCCCCAAGACACAAAGAAAACCTAAAGCTTCCAAGCCTAAAGAAGGTCAATCTTCAAAGTCTGCTGGCGCACCAAAAGCTTCAAGAGTGAAGCCAATGAAAACTGCAACTCCTGAATCCAGTGTGCAATCTGAAGATGTGTCTCGGAACTCTCCGAAGACAAAGAAAACTGCTGGGCGAGGCCCCAAACCATCAAGCACATTGAGAGATGATGATGCTATAATTGACTTATCTGATGATGAATTTGATGATGATGCCCTTGAGCTTCTCATCAAGAACAAGCAGGAAGAGCCTGGTATCTTCAAGGACCTGCCTCTGTTTGATCACGACATTCTGAACAACTTCATAGACAAATGGTTTCGCGACCCGTCTCTGTCGATTGACGATCTGCAACTTCCAATTGACATCAGTGTCATGTTCCAAGGCTTCATCGACAAGGAACTTGCTGTCGTCCAAAAGGTGCTTGAGCAAAAGAATAAGATTGAATATGAGAAGCAGCTCTTCAAGAAGCACCTGGCCAAGTTCAGCGTCAAGGAAATTCAGGGTTACAAGAAGATGATGGCCGAGCTAAAAGATGAATTTCAAAAGCGTCGTGATGACGCCAAAGGTGCCAGAGAACGCCTCAAACATTATGCTGAGAAAATTGTGCAAGCGCATAATGAGGGTTTGAAGAGAAAAGCTCTTGGCTGCCCTGCCATTGATCCTAAGCTGATCAAGAAGAAGAAGAAGAAGCCAGTCACACCTGCTGCTGAGGCTTCAAGTCAAGAAGAGCCCAAGATTGTATTCCCATCATCTATGCTCCGTTCGAAGCCATCTGCTCCATCAATTGCTTCTGAGAGGAAGCGGACTCAGCAAGCCGAAGCCGATGCTCGCAAGTGCAAGCAAACAGATGCCTCTGCTGCTCCTCTGTCTCAGAAGCGTCAAAAGACAAAGTCTTCAAAGGCTTCGCGCAGGGCCCAAGCAGAAACTGCTCCATCAGCTCATCAAGAGCCTCTGCTTGTGACGCCAATATCTGTTGCTCCCCCTGCCTCCGTGAACACCGAGAGACGAGTCATTGTGCATGAACCTGCTTCCACAGAGGTTCCTGTCACTGAAGACATACCAGCTGCTAAACCCACCACAGTTGAAGACATTGGTACTGATGCCAATGTGCAGAATGAAGATGATGCAGTCCTTCCTCAAATCACTCAAGATGTGGTATCATCGCCTGTTCAAGAGAACAGTGAGTCTATCAGCATTGGCCGACCTCTGACGCTAATGGACCATGATGAGGTGATTCCTCACACACCACCCCCTCAAGATGCACCAACTGATGTGCTACCAGTCCAAGGAACACCAGAAGCCATGGAGGATGACATCTCTTCTCCAAAGGCGTCGCCCTCATTCTGAAGGCTTCGCCGTGGCCCAAGAGCCTCCATGTCCAGCATTCCTGAAGAAGTAGTCCATCAAGAAGCTTATGTTCCTCAAGATGTTGTGCAAGAGAATGTTCCACCTCGCACCACCCCTCAGGCTGATGACATGCAAGTTGAAACTATACATACTGCTTCAGTTAAAGCCCATTCTGAGCATGAAGTCAAACAGTCTGAAGACATTCCGGCTGCATCAGCCGAAGTTATTCAAGAGCAAGTACTTGTCACTGCTACTGCCACTGATGCCACTGTGGCCCCTGTACCTGAAGTCTCTACTGAAGTCAATCTGGGTCCAACTCATGAAGCTCCTGCTCCGGAAACCAGTGCTGCACTCCAAGCCAATGCGCCAAATACAGCCATGGCATACAATCAAGCTGGTGAGCTAGTTCCCGTTCTGTGGCCAACACTTACTCCTCCACTGCAGCATGGCCCGCAATATGAGTTTAACATCAACAATCGACCACGAGTTCAGAGGCCTATGCCTAGAATGCCAAGGCTTCATAGTGCTCCATCAACTGACTACACATTCAGTGTTGCTGGCTTCAGAAATGAGAACACTTTCTTTGACAGCTCCAAGAATCCCTTCAGGAAGCCGCGCATATCTTCAGATAGGTTTTGGACTCATCATCAGCGAAGCTACTACATGTGTGTCCTCTACAACCAAGACATGATTCATCCTCACAGGTGTTTGGATCATGAAGCCATGTTTGGACTCCCTTGTCTGGATCAAGCATTGGAATGCTTTAGAGATGTTGGATTGTTGCCCTTTGTCATGGACAAGGAACACTGGAATGAGGAGCTCATACTCCAATTTTATGCAACTCTCCACATTTTTGGCTTCAACAGGGACCCCAAGACTTGGACCCTTGAGTGGATGACTGGTGATGTTCATCATGAAGCCAAACCTCAAGATCTTCTCGAACTCACTCGTCTGCCAATACCTGGTGACTTCTATAATCCAGGTTGTGTTGCTTATGAAAAGGAAGTGGAAAGCATCTTCCAGAAGCCAGAGCCCAACATGACTGAGATGCTGCCAATGATGAAGCCATTGCCATTTGAAGCTGAATACCCTAAGGAATTCTTTGTCAATGACCTTGAGTACTTGCCTCGAACTGTATATCACATTCTTCGCAACACTCTATGGCCAATCAAAGGGCATTCATCTTCAGCCAAGCTTGAGGGTGCTATGAAGACATTGGTGTACTATGTCGTCAATGGCATCAGATTCAACATGCATGACTTCTTCATTTGCCAGCTTGCTGCTTCTGGCATGGATCTGTTTGGCCTCAAATTCTATGCGCCATGGATTATGCGCCTCATCAAGCTTCGTTCCACAGTTCAGTATGAACCCTCTGGTCGCACCCATCTTATCTTTCTGCCTAAAGTTGATGCACCCCATGAAGTCATTTATCCTTCGGCTGAGAAAGATCCAAGACTTGTTGAAGCAAGCCACTCTGCTTATATGGAAGCCATTCACCTTCCCAATGTGGCCCCTACCTCTGAACTTGCTGGTCAGTTTCGGCAACCACGACAAGCCAACACCGAAGCCACTACCGGTACAGTTCCTCAAAGGCCTCAGAAATGAGCCAAGGTGATGACAGACAAAGAGCTTCTTGTTTCTCTTCATCAGAAGCAAGACAAGCATCATGACTGGCTGAAAAGGCAAATAAAGAGCATCATATCTGATCTCAACATAGTGTGCAACCTCTCTACCAAGAATGCATTTGTTGTGCATGAAGCCAACCGTCGTGCTTGGAAGGCCTCACATTGCTATGCTCTGAAGATGACCTTGTTGCCGATGGCTTCAAGGAGAGCTTCAAATTTGGCTCCAAGCCTCCATCATCTGAGAAGTGGCGTGCTACGCCTTCACTTGAGGACTCCGATTATTCTTCTTCAGCGCCCACGATTCATGCAAGGATTGTTGATGAAGAAGATGATGCTACCTCTCCCGATATGGCTTCACTGCACCATGATGTTGCATCAGGCCCGTCTGCTCCACCGAACTCCAACATCGACCCGGCTGCCCCAACATCTTCGTCGCCTCCACGGGAAGTATAGACATCCTATGTCTTCACACCTTTTTGGTCACTTGTTGACAAAAGGGGGAGAAGCATATGGGTTGATAGTCTTCAAGCGGGCAAATTGGGCCGGGCTTGATATATTTTGTTAAGTTTGCAACTCTCATTTTTTTTGAACATTTGGTATTTGGGCTGTAAACTTAAGTCCTGATGGACGTCTGCTACATTCACTTCTGTTTTAATTGTGCACTACTTAAATTTGATCTTATGTGCATGAAGTCATTTGCAGACGCCCATATTTCATTGTGCATTGCATTATCATCAATACATTCTGTGTATGCACATATTGTGACTTCATGAATAGAGGGAGATCTCCACAAAGCAAAACCTGCCATGTGCATTTGCATTCAAAAGTAAATTACTTATATGCACATCTTCAGGGGGAGCTCCTCAAAATTCATGAAGCCATACACCTTGTTCCTTAACTTTCACATACTTTTACCCCCGTTGAAACTTCAACCAGTTTGTCACCAATCACCAAAAAGGGGGAGATTGTAAGTGCATCTAGTGCCACCCCTTGTTGGTTTTGGAGTATTGAAGACAAACTTGGTTGTGGGACTAATGTGTTTGTGAGATTCACAGGAGAACACAGGTAGAAGTCCCTATTGATTCGGTTTACCCAGCGAAGATGACCCCTAAAAATGTATGAAGATATTGAAGACAATGGTGGTTCACGAAGACATTCATGTTGAAGATAATGGCTCTTGAAGACATTCACTTGAAGCCAATGGAATGCGAAGACTTAGTCTTTTGGTAGTTTCATTTTTTGCTTTCTTGAGTCATAGGAACCACCGTACTGTTAAGTGGGGTCGAGGTAAACGAAGTCAGAAACTGACGTGATGCTCAACCCAATCCTATGTCTTCGAGCGAAGACAAATGAGAGAAAACCTCTTCCAGAGTTGGTTGAGTCAGCTTTGCTTGGAGCCCAAGTAAAGTTGCCGCGTGTGTTGGGATCCGACCGTTGGACACGTGTCAACTTCCCTATGACCCAAGGTCATTTCGGACATATCATGTCGGGTTGCCTCCTGGCTATAAATAGCCACCCCCTACCACCATAAATTGGTGGCTGCTCCGAGTTAGTGCACGGCTTTTGTCGTTTGAGAGCAACCCACCTCGAAGCCTTTGAGAGAGAATCCTTGCGAGGACAAAACCCAAAACACCCAGAGCCCAAAGTGATTGAGCATCACTAAAGACATTCTGTTCCGAGTGAACCGAAGACTTATTTCACTTGAAGACTGTGATCTTCCAGCCGGTTAGGCGTCACGTTCTGAGCATCCAAGAGTCATTGTGGATTACCGATGAACGAAGTCTGTGAAGGTTTGGAAGTCTACCTTGAAGACTTGCCAGAGTGATTGGGCGAGATCTGCGGGTCTTAGCTCAAGGGGAATAAGGTGAAGACGTGGTCTTCTGAGTTCAATCTCAGCCTCCCTAACCAGACGTACAACTGTCACAGCTATTGGAACTGGTCAAACAAATCATTGTCTTCCCCGAGCTACTGGTTCTATCCTCTCACTTCCTTACTATTTTGAACTGTGAAGCCTTTGTATGCTTGTCTGTGTTTGAAGATATTCCTTGAAACCATTTATCTGTTTACTCATTTATCTTCATGCTTCTTGTGTTTATGTTCAACGCATGCTTGTATGTATGATGTCTATGCTTGTCATATCTGTTCATCTTATTCATAGGCTTTGCTAGTTCTCATCTTGCTTCCGCTTGCTTCAACGACATTGCCTGCTTTCGAAGCCTTTCATAAAAATCGCCTATTCACCCCCCCTCTAGTCGATAACTATCACTTTCAACTAGTTCTACCTGGTCGTCTGCAAGTTGGTGTTGTTGTTAAGGATCTTTCGGTCTGAACTTGGCATTTCTTTCCAACCATCATGTCGAGGGTCGACGTGGATTTAAAGCTGAAGCAATTGTTACGAAACGAATTTTCAGGCACCTGATATAAGTAGCAAAAGCACATGTCGTTCGAATTCCCAGTTTTCCAAAATTTTAGTAACATCTTCCAGTACGCAGGGGATCCATCAGGTTTCACAACAGGTTGACAGTTGGACGCAACACGTCGGGACTGGTCTGTGGCACGCCAAGCCCAGCTGCAAATTGTTAAACAGAGGAGCGATGGATTTGGGCCTTCAAGAACAGTTAAGTGTCGGGACCTCGATCGCGAGAAGCGCCTCCCATGCCATCCCTCTAACCCACATACCACAAACCACTAAAAAAACCCGCATACGACATGTTCTCTCGTTCGAGTTCTCATTTAACCAAAAAATTTACAGGCATGTGAAATAGGAGTCGCCGCTTCCAGCATTCATTTTTGGACTAAAAAAAGGCCTACTCGGTTATCGTTTAGTTGAAATATGTAAAATGTTCCATAAGAAAAAAAACATGTAAAATGTAATGAATTTGGTCCGGTTTCAATGAAAATCATCCAATTTGCATGAAATTCGTCTGTGGAAGCAGAACAGGGCTGAACATACAGAGGCTAACAGTACAGACCCAACAGGTCCATGGCCGTACGCAAGCAAGTGCATACTGTAGGATCGAAAGTATGTCTAGAGGGGGGTGATTAGACTAATTGACCAAATAAAACCTAACCTTTTCCCAATTTTAATTGTGGACAGATTTTAGCAATAGTACATGTCAAGAATCACCCTACACATGCAATTCTAAGAGTATAGCAGCGGAAAGTAAGCAATTGCATATGTAAGTAAAGGAGGGATTTGAGATTTCAAACGCAATGAAGACACGGTGGTTTTTGGCGTGGTTCCGATAGGTGGTGCTATCGTATGTCCACGTTGATGGAGACTTCAACCCACGAAGGGTAACGGCTGCGCGAGTCCACGGAGGGCTCCACCCACGAAGGGTCCACGAAGAAGCAACCTTGTCTATTCCACCATGGCTTACGTCCACGAAGGACTAGCCTCACTCGGGGTAGATCTTCACGAAGTAGGCGATCTTCTTGCCCTTACAAACTCCTTGGTTCAACTCCACATCAGGTTGGAGGCTCCCAAGTGACACCTAACCAATCTAGGAGACACCACTCTCCAAAAGGTAATAGACGGTGTGTTGTTGATGAACTCCTTGCTCTTGTGCTTCAAATGATAGTCTTCCCAGCACTCAAACAACTCCTCACAGATTTGGCTATGGTGGAAGAAGGATTTGAGTGGAAAGCAACTTGGGAAAGGCTAGAGATCAAGGTTCAAATGGTAGGAATGGAATAGCTTGATCTCAACACATGAGTAGGTGGTTCTCTCTCAGAAAATGTATGGTGGAAGTGTAGGCACGTTCTGATGGCTCTCCTTACTGAGAAGGATGTGGTGGAGGGGTATATATAGCCTCCACACAAAATCCAACCGTTACACACTTTTGACTCAACTCGGTGGCACCGATTCAGAAGACTCGGTGGCACCGAACTGTGTAAAAGATATGAACGTTAGGCATTTCGGTGGGACCGATACGGACAACTCGGATGAACCGAAGTGCAATGGCTTAGGGCAATCCTCATCTCGGTGGCACCGATTGCATCAACTCGGTTGGACCGAGGTGAAGCAATAAGGCAACAGAGACTTGGCAAGCCATCTCGGTGAGACCGATTTGCATAACTTGGTGAGACCGAAGTGAATGCAACCAATTACAGAGAGTTGGCAAGGCCATCTCGGTGGGACCGAGATCCATTTCGGTGAATCCGATTTGTTAGGGTTTTGGCAGTGGCTAAGTCTTGGATGAACTCGGTGGGGCCGGATTGGAAATATCGGTGGGGCCGAGTTGGAATGTAGGTTTAGGACATATTTGGGTAGAGAGAGTGGTTGAGGGTTTAGGAGTACTGTCACTAAGCACTTGAGCAAAAAGACCATTAAGCAACACCTCATCCCCTTTTAATAGTATTGGCTTTCCTATGGACTCAATGTGATCTTGGATCACTAAACCAAAAATGTAGAGTCTTGATCTTTTGCCAATCCTTGTCCTTAGCATTTTGAGGGGTCCACGTCTCTAGTCCATGCCATGCCAATCATTGAACATCCTGAAATCTTAATCTTAAATGGACATTAGTTCAATGAGATATATGTTGTTATGAATTACCAAAACCACCAAGGGAGCAAATGTGCTTTCAATCTCCCCTTTTTTGGTAATTGATGACAACATATAGATCAAAGCTTCAACAAATGATTAAATGAATGAAATACATCGTCGCTTTGAGAAGTATGTGATAAGCAAGAGCTCCCCCTAAATTTGTGCATTATTAAAAATTTGCGTTTGAATGCAAATGCACAATCGATTAGGCTCATGGGTCACTCTTGCATGTCACATACATCTTGGTGGAGCGCGCAAAAAGATATGATTGGAAAAGTAAGCACGCATCACCAACACAAATGAATGATCATACAAGATAAAGATAAAGATAAGCATAGATCATCACAATAAGCATAGTATGATCAATCATAGTATCTCACAAGCATAAACGACAGAATATCACACAGACACTGTAGCAAGCACACACATCAAACAAAGTACGGACAAGCAAATAAGTAGCAAAAGAATTCTCGAGAGAAAAACCAACGACCAAAACACTCTCTCTCGAAGCCTATGATCTATACAAATTCTCCCCCTTTGGCAACAAGTACCAAAAAGATCGAATAGGTATAGCACTAGTCGGCACTCTAGGCACGGTCCTCCGAAGCTCCTGAAGGCGATCTCCTGCTGACGGCTCCGGTGTGCGTAGACGGCGTTGAGAGGAGAGCATCCGCGAAGGCTTCTGCAGACGTTTGCTGGGCTGGTGGAGTAGATACCGGCGGTGGCACTGTGGCAGTAGCGGCTGGTGCAGATACTGTGGTCCTCGGATCCACAACTGGCACTGTAGCAGACCTGGCTGCCCTAGGCACTGTCTGAAATCGCTCTGTGGTTGGTCTGTCATCTCCACTGTCATCTGATCTGGCTAGCTTGACAGCATCAACGTCACCCTGCAGCTGTTCTACTGAAGTCTGAATCTCTGTAACTTTGACATCCAAATCATGAAATTTTGTCTCAATAATCCGCTCAAAACTAGCCTAGGTCTGGGTGAGGTTGGCCAAACTTCGCTCAATCCTCAGAGTGGCTTCAAGCAGATATGTCATTTGATCCTTGGGTGTCTTGAGATTTGCAATTGGTGCATTTGGAGCTGTCGCCTCCTGAGCTGCTTTTGCTTCTTTGGCTTTGCGGATTTCCTCTTGAGCTTGTGCTGAAGTGGGATGCGAAGGATCCATCACTATGACATTATCCTCAAAATCTGGATGCAATGGCAAATGCTCTCGGTCAAGAAGGTATGTGCTGGTTCCAACCTTAGAGTTGATCAATAACTGAATATGTGGAGCATACCCGCACGATCTCTTCCGATCTGCTGCAGTCCTCTGATAGTCTCTACTATCAGGCTCATCACCTTGAATTTCTGAGGTGTATCAAACAAATGCAGCAAATTGATGGAGTGGCCACGAATCATCTTATCATCGCCTGACTTGGGTAACAAGGTGTACCGCAAGATTGTGTTTGTGGTGGCCAGTCCTGGTAGCAAATGCTTCACTGATCCAAGTTTGTGTGTCTCTATATCCTTCTGAGGAATTGCAGTGTACATGTTGGCCATGGAGTTGTGATCCATCTTGAGCTTGGCATAAATGTCTATATCATCATCCTCTTCCTTGGGTGCACCAAGAAGATTTGCCCACTCATAGATGGTAGACCGGTATCTTATACCCTCAGTCATCCACACTATTCTGCCATCTGGATAGAAATGAGCAGTAGAGTAAAATTGCATGACCATCTCATCATTCCACTTGGTCAATTTCTGTCCAACAAACTCATCAACTCCTGCAATCCTGAAGCTCTCATGGACATGGGGAAAATAATCCTCATTCTCATCGATGTATTCCCAGTCCACCCACTTCATGTCACTGACTATGGGCTTCTTATCAAGCAATACTGTCTCATAAAAGTCCTGTTGTTTACGAGTGTGAAAGCGATAATCACATGTTGTCCTTCTCCTTATAGCATAAGGATCTGACTGTCTCCACTGACGCAGTCCTTTATCCTTTCTCAGCATCATGTTCTCCGCAACTGGGTGTGCATTGTCATGGTCTGGTATCTTAGGCTTCAACTTTCTGAGCACTAGTGGCTCTTCATCAACATTTGACTCAGGCACTGGGGCCTTGTTCTTCTGTGCAGCTGAAATGTTCCTGGTTGACCTCTTGGGCGCTGGTGCCTTTGGCTTGGACTTGGGAGGGGCAGAAGTCTTGATTGCATCTGACATGAGCTTCTGAGCGTTTGCAGGGGGTGCATTTGCTGGCTCATCCTCCTCCTCTTCCTCCTCATCAATCATCATGGAGGGTCTGCCAATCACATGGGCAGTAGTTTTCCTTATCCTCTTCTTCTTGGCACCTGCAGCTGGTTCTGCGTCACTAGGCTCTTCAAGAGTGAATTGCATAGTCTGCTTTGGAACTTTTCTCATAGCAGTTCTTTCTTTGGTGGATGATGGTTTGGTGCTGTACTCCTTAGCAAGCACAACTCTTTTCTTCTTAGATGCAGCTTCACTTGCAACGAAATCTTCATCCTCACTGTCAGAGGTTTTCTTCTTCCTTGTTCTGGTTGCAGCTTTAGGAAGATCTGGAGAGCTCCTCTCTCCCTCATAGAAACTTTCAGCTGGGCTTGACCCTTCACTCATTTCTGCCTGCTGTTCAGACCTATTCTGACTATCACTGCCACTTGACATATTGCTGAGCTTACCCTGTGAATAGATGGGTATGGGTAGAGTACATGAGTCATCACAAAAAGCAGATAGTTTTCATAAAATTTGAGTTCAACTTTTAGTTTCAAGTTTTCACAGGATGCATTTCGGATGGACCGAGTTGATCATCTCGGTGATACTGAAGCACTCTACAGAAACCTTGCACGCCATTTCGGTCAGACCGAGATGGGTTTCGGTGGCTCCGAGATGCTAGGGTTTCACAGAGACTTTACTTTCGGTCTCACCGATTCGCACAACTCGGTGACACCGAGATGTACGAGTGCTATGGCCAGAGGCCAAATCGGTGGGGCCGAAAATTTCGAATCGGTCGGTCCGAGATGCATTCGGCGGAAACTTAAACCTAGAAATTTCGCTCGAATCTAATCTATGGAATTTTCCTGGTGGATTTAGCATTGCAATCGTGGCAAGAATCATGGCATTCCTAACGTGCATTGAATCGGAAAAAGGAAGCACGAAAGGGATCGAATCTCACCCTAACTCGGTGGAGATCCTCTATGGCGGCAACGGTGATGGAGATTGCCGTTGACGACGACGGAGTCCTGCGGCGAGGGCGCGCTGGAGACGACGGCGAAGTCCGAAGACGAAGGGCGACGGCAGCGACGGGGAGCGGGAACGAGTGGGGTCGAGAAATTTCAACCGTTCGGTCCGCGCGATATATATACCCGTACACTGTTGGTGGCGCCGAGTTGAACAACTCGGTGGCACCGATATGTGTAACTGCACGCAGCATAGCACATCAGTGGCGCCGAAATGGTTCAATTCGGTAGCACCGAGATGAAAACCTAGATCAATCTAAATGATTTCGGTTGGACCGAGTTTGAGTGAGTTGGTTCGGCCGAAATCAATTAGAAGGTTTTGGAGGTTCAGCCCTTTCAGATCGGTGGCTCCGAGTGCTCCTCACCTGGAGGGTCCGAAAAAGACTTGTTCAATTTTTGTGATGCAGCAAGAATAGAATTTGAGACAAGAAAGCATAGATAGCTAGAGAATGTTCTTAGGCATTCTTGTACATCCACTTGGCCAGAAAAACCAAGACAATCAAAACTACAAATGGATGTCCTCGAATGATGAAAGTATGCAAACCAACATGCTCACACAATAAGATTGCAAATGAAATATGTGTCAAACATGCACAACCAATTCTAGCATCTATCAAACAGTGGCGATGACTAGGTCATCTATATATGAGTATATTGACTTAGGAGCCAAATGAGAACATTTGATCATAGGTCATACTCATCATTTAAGCACAAGTGGGGTTACCACTTTTACATAAAGCATTAATGTGTTCACACCATTAGAGTTGCTTTAGCTCAATTGTTTAGAGCAAAGCTCCCCCTAGATGTGATATTCCCCCTAATAGGGATGAACTAACCTTGGGTTTTGTCGATGATGACTTCATGTAGATGTTGAAGATGTGGATGCTCAATGTTGATGTAGACCATGAAGAGTTGGGAGCAATCCTTTGGAGTTTTGTGCTTTCAATACCTACATGGGTTAGTCCCACACAAGGAACATACAAGGATATCCATAGACATAGAGTGAAATACACATATGATGATGTTCATGAATGCATTGATTACCTTGTCCCTTGCCTTACCAACAAGAGGGTTTGTGACTCCATGAACTAGTGCAAAATGTGGAAGTTGGTTGCACAAGTCCTTGCCATAAATAGTATGAGTGAAGTTTGTTGGCGGAGTCACCCTCAAGAACTCTCTAGTTCTTCTTCTTTTGGACCCACATCAACTTGATGGGAATCCTTGGAGTTGTAGTAGCACTTGATGAAGTAGAACTTGATGAAGTCTTAGGAACCTACTTGACCATGGCTTGAGGAGCTTCTTCAAATGAGTCAATCTCTTCTTGAAGCTTGTCCTTGCCTTTTAGCTTGTGGTCTTGTGGTGGAAGATCTTCTTGAGCTTGTGTTCCCTTGAAGGAAGTAGGATCATACTTCTCTTGTTGAGGAACAAACTTCGTCTTGGGGTATTGACCTTCTTCCCACTCAACTCCATAGGCATTGAACTTTCGTTCAAAACCAACACCTTGGTTCTTCCGGTGCCTTCCTTGCTTGCGTACAATTTCCTCAAATTGCTTACTCCCGGCAAGGCTCTTGTAGACACCTTTTTCTATAATTCCTTTCAATAGCATATTTTCTTGCTCAAGTGTAACTTGGCTAAGAGAATCATTAGTGGAATCAATAGAACTACTAGAAGCAACAATATTGGATTTAGCATTGTTATTGTTACTACTAGAGGTAGAACCATTTTTACCCTTGTTGCTAGTTTGCTTAGGTTTAACTTGTGGCATAAAGGTAGACAAGAGTAAACGTTTGGCAAGATATGAAGAACTCTTCTTTCGAAGATCGTCATTGATAGCTTTAAGAAACTCATGCTCTTGCTCTAAATTTAGCTTCTCGAAGCGTAGCTTCTCATGAGTTCTTAGAAGTTCTCTATGATCCTCTTGAGTTGTTTCATGAGCTAACTTAAGAGCATTTAGTTCTTTAGTTAGACGCTCAATCTCCTTCATAGCATTGTCACTTGTTTCCTCTTGACTATCATGATTACTAGCATTTTCATTATAGCTCACATTACTATCCTTGTCAACAAGTAAATCATCATCACCAAGCAAATCATCTTCATCACTATTGAAATCAAGATACTCGGAGTGTGATACCTTGGGGCCTTTTGCCATGAAGCATCTTCCAATTCCTTCATTTGGTGAGTCAAATAGATCATAGGAGTTGGATGACACAAGTGCAAGTCCGGCAACACCTTCATCTTGACTATAGTCGGAGTCGGAGTGATAACTTCTCTCGGAGTGGTTGTCAGAGTCGGAGCCGGAAACCCATTCACCAACATGAGCTTGATGTCTTCTTCTTGTGTAGCTCCTTGATGACTTGTCCTTCCTCTCTGAATCCTTGCTTCTTCGAGAGTGTCTTCGTTCATAACGATCATCTCTACTCCTTCTCTCCTTATGAGGTGATTCATCTCTTCTATGTCTTCCTCTTGGTGATTCGTCTCTTTTCTTGTAGGGAGCCGTACACTCATTGGAGTAGTGTCCGGTCATCCCACAATTGTAACAATTACGGTCACGACTTTATGATCTTCTCTCATAATGTCTTGAGCTAGAGCTTCTCTCTTTCCCTTTGTTCTTGTAGAACTTGTTGAACCTTTTCACCATTAGGCTAATCTCTTCATTGGAGACTAGCTTGTCACTTGAAGTTGTTGGAGCATCGGTTGAGGCTTTGTAAGCACCACTTGATTTGTTGTGCAGCTCCTCTTTGTCCTTGAGTGACATTTCATGAGCAACAATCCTTCCAATGACTTCCGTGGGCTTGAGATCTTTGTAATTTGTCATCATTTGGATCAATGTGTAAACGGTATCATATTTTCCATCCAAAGCTCTAAGTATCTTCTTGATGATGAATTTGTCGGTCATCTCTTCACTTCCTAAGCCGGCAATCTCATTTGTGATGAGAGCAAGCCTAGAGTACATCTCAGCGACTCCTTCACCATCCTTCATCTTGAACTTGTCAAGTTGACTTTGAAGCACATCCAACTTAGATTCCTTGACGGACTCGGTACCCTCATGCATATCAACCAAAGTATCCCAAATTTCCTTTGCATTCTCGAGGCGGCTGATTTTGTTGAATTCTTCGGGACATAGACCGTTGAATAGAATGTCACAAGCTTGAGCATTGTATTGCAACATCTTCAATTCTTCCAGGGTTGCTTCACGATCCGGTTCCTTGCCATCCTCAAAGAAGTCACCTTGCAAGCCAACACGAACAACAACCCAAACGGCGGGGTTATGACCAAGAATATGCATTTTCATCTTACGTTTCCAACTAGCAAAGTTTGTACCATCAAAATATGGACCTCTACGGTGATAGTTACCCTCACTAGACGCCATACTCTCCTAGGTTGTGAAACCAAGGCTATGATCACCAAAGCAATGGAAATCAAGACTTACGGAGACCAAAGCTCTGATACCACTTGTAGGATCAAAAGTATGTCTAGAGGGGGGTGATTAGACTACTTGACCAAATAAAACCTAACCTTTTCCCAATTTTAATTGTGGGCAGATTTTAGCAATAGTACATGTCAAGCATCACCCTACACATGCAATTCTAAGAGTATAGCAGCGGAAAGTAAGCAATTGCATATGTAAGTAAAGGAGGGATTTGAGATTTCAAACGCAATGAAGACACGGTGGTTTTTGGCGTGGTTCCGATAGGTGGTGCTATCGTAGGTCCACGTTGATGGAGACTTCAACCCACGAAGGGTAACGGCTGCGCGAGTCCACGGAGGGCTCCACCCACGAAGGGTCCACGAAGAAGCAACCTTGTCTATTCCACCATGGCTTACGTCCACGAAGGACTAGCCTCACTCGGGGTAGATCTTCACGAAGTAGGCGATCTCCTTGCCCTTACAAACTCCTTGGTTCAACTCCACATCAGGTTGGAGGCTCCCAAGTGACACCTAACCAATCTAGGAGACACCACTCTCCAAAAGGTAATAGACGGTGTGTTGTTAATGAACTCCTTGCTCTTGTGCTTCAAATGATAGTCTTCCCAGCACTCAAACAACTCCTCATAGATTTGGCTATGGTGGAAGAAGGATTTGAGTGGAAAGCAACTTGGGAAAGGCTAGAGATCAAGGTTTAAATGGTAGGAATGGAATAGCTTGATCTCAACACATGAGTAGGTGGTTCTCTCTCAGAAAATGTATGGTGGAAATGTAGGCACGTTCTGATGGCTCTCCTTACTGAGAAGGATGTGGTGGAGGGGTATATATAGCCTCCACACAAAATCCAACCGTTACACACTTTTGACTCAACTCGGTGGCACCGATTCAGAAGACTCGGTGGCACCGAACTGTGTAAAAGATATGAACGTTAGGCATTTCGGTGGGACCGATACGGACAACTTGGATGAAACGAAGTGCAATGGCTTAGGGCAATCCTCATCTCGGTGGCACCGATTGCATCAACTCGGTTGGACCGAGGTGAAGCAATAAGGCAACAGAGACTTGGCAAGCCATCTCGGTGAGACCGATTTGCATAACTCGGTGAGACCGAAGTGAATGCAACCGATTACAGAGAGTTGGCAAGGCCATCTCGGTGGGACCGAGATCCATTTCGGTGAATCCGATTTGTTAGGGTTTTGGCAGTGGCTAAGTCTTGGATGAACTCAGTGGGGCCGGATTGGAAATATCGGTGGGGCCGAGTTGGAATGTAGGTTTAGGACATATTTGGGTAGAGAGAGTGGTTGAGGGTTTAGGAGTACTGTCACTAAGCACTTGAGCAAAAAGACCATTAAGCAACACCTCATCCCCTTTTAATAGTATTGGCTTTCCTATGGACTCAATGTGATCTTGGATCACTAAACCAAAAATGTAGAGTCTTGATCTTTTGCCAATCCTTGTCCTTAGCATTTTGAGGGGTCCATGTCTCTAGTCCATGCCATGCCAATCATTGAACATCCTGAAATCTTAATCTTAAATGGACATTAGTTCAATGAGATATATGTTGTTATGAATTACCAAAACCACCAAGGGAGCAAATGTGCTTTCACATACACTTATTATCACGATGGAAAAAATATGCTGACGTCTGAGACCCATGAAATTTTCAACGTAGTCAATAAACGAGAGAATTCTACAAGTAGAGACTGACAACTGGGATCCAGCAGGTAGTATATATTTTTTGAAGTCGAGCAAATATCAACTGGGCTGTAGACTGCCCAGGTTATGTTTTGTTTATTAACAGGCGTAGCCCATGACGATATGCGGCCACAAGTATCTAGCAGGTATCAACTGGCCTCTGGGCCGCCCAGTCTTGGTTTTATTTTTTCTTAGAACATCAGCAGCCCAGCTTTTTTACTGAAGTTACCCCATATATAGGGAAAATCCATCCTACCATCTAGGGGTAGTTACCCCACATGTCTCATATACTACTATGTGGTAGTATATATATACTGCTTTATCATTGTAAGAATGTTTATATACTATATATAAGATACTTGAAAGTGAGTTACATGAAAAAATTGCAAGTTGGCCCATGGTTTATTATATTTGTGAAATACGTACATATTTGCACGTAAAAAAACATACTCAAAATATGATACATACTACCAAAAAAGTAGTATATATACTACCTAAACATCTTATATACTACATACTACACGTACATACTCTTCGATTTGATAGATACTACATACAACATATAAAACTCAAGTGGTGGTAACTACCACCGGTGGTAGTTAAAATTTGTCCTACACACACACACACACACACACACACACACACACACACACACACACATATATATATATATATAGTTTTATTAGTTTATATATTAAGTTGTGGGCCTACTAAGTTGATGCGTACGCAAGGGTATGTCAACTTAGTTAACAAATCGACTCTACCAGCGTGAGACCGTTAGATGTCAATCCAACGGCCGGCGTGCTTCTTCAATCTCTGATCTTCCTGCTCTAGCCGGCCAAGCCAGCGCCGACAGGACCGCCTGCTCCCGCCTTCCGTGGCCGGCTGTGCTGCCGCGCAGGCCTTACCGCCCCACCCTACTCCCATCGCTTGCCAGGCCATCCCTCTACTGACCCACACCTCCTGTTATTCTCCGGCGACGGCAGCCTCACACCGCAGCCGAGCCGGTAAACCCTCATATTCCCCTCCGTGTGGGCATCCACTTCTGAGTCTTCCCGGCTCCCGGTCGTTCCCTCCCAAAACCTCGCCATCATCCACCACCTTGGTGCTCTCGGCACGGCGTCGTAAACGTGGTCAATGAACGACAGCCATCGGAAGAGGACTGTACGTGGACAGGCTGACAGCTGGGACCCACGAGGTCCATGGTCGCACGCAAGGAAGTGCCTCCTTATTACACAGAAGAAAAATGATTCCACTCCCTGACAGCTGGGACCCACCAGCTACATCTTCGCACGCAAGGAAGCTCCTCCTTGTTACATGAAAAAAATGCTTCCTCCTAATGGTTTGCTGACATCTGGGACCAACGACACTGTCAACGTTGTCAATAAATGAGAGAATTGCACATGGAACGGCTGACACGTGGGACCCAGTTGCTCGATCAGTTTTGTTGTTGTTGTTGAGAGGGAGTAGGTTATCAACTGGGTTGCGCGGTGTCTGTGGCCCGTCTAGCCCAGGCTTTGATTTTATGTTTACAACATGACGAGCCCAGCTGTTTTTTTTCTCGGTGAAAATGACTAGCCCATCTTTTTTCCGTAGAATAGCCTACACAGGCCGATTTCTTTTTCTCCGTCTTGTTGTGCTGCAAATCTTTCAAGACGAGGAGGGACACATTCGGTCTGCCCAGACAAAAAGGGCTATAAATCTTATAAGTAATATGAAATGGGCTATATATATATAAACAAATAAAATGGGCAATTAGTTTCAAATTGCAAATTTTCTTTTATTTTATGATATTTCAAATTTCATTGGATTTTAATATAATTTAAATATATTTTAAATTTAGTTTTTATCGGGCTCAAAATTTCGGGATTAAAAATAGTTCAGAAATTTCAATGAAATATCATTGAATTTTTTAATCCTGTCCTTGCGAGAAAATGGTCAGGTATTCTAAAAATATAATATGGGCTGCAATAAATTACGGAATAATTAGCAAATGGTCTGTAAATTTAGAAAAAATAGCAAATGACCTATATGCTATCCGCCACAGATGTTATGCTGACTTGTGGGCCTACTAAGTTGACCCGTACGCACGGTTTTGTCAACTTATAGTCAACAAACGATTCTAGCAGCAGTGACCGTTGGATGCTAATCCAACGGCCGTGCTGCTTCTTCAATCTCTGATCTTCTTGCTCCAGCCGTCCAAACCAGCGCCGGCGGGACCGCCTGCTCCTGCCTCCCATGGCCGGCTATGCTGCCGCGCAGGCCTCATCGCCCCACCCTACTCCCATAGCTGGCTAGGCCATCCATCTACTCACCCACACCTCATGTTATTCTCCGACGATGGCAGCCTCACACCGCAGCCGAACCAGTAAACCCTCGTACTCCCCTTCGCGTGGGCAACCACTGCCACGTCTTCCCAGGCTTCGGCTCGTTCCCTTCCTAGTCCTCGCCATTGTCCACCGCCTTGGTGCTCTTGGCACGGCGTCATCAACACGGTCAACGAACGACAGCCATCGAAAGAGGACTGTACATGGAGAGGCTGACAGCTGGGACCCACGAGGTCCATGGTCGCACGCAAGGAAGTGCCTCCTTATTACGCGCAAGAAAAATGATTCCTCCCCTTGCTTACTGGGACCCACCAGATTAGGAGGCTGACTTGTGGGCCTACTAAGTTGACCCGTACGCAGGGCTTTGTCAACTTAGTCAACAAACGATTCTAGCAGCAGTAACCGTTGGATGTTCATCCAACGGCCGTGCTGCTTCTTCAATCTCTGATCTTCTTGCTCCCGCCGCCCAAACCAGCGCCGGCGGGACCGCCTGCTCCTGCCTCCTGTGGCCGGCTGTGCTGCCGCGCAGGCCTCATAGCCCCACCCTACTCCCACCGCTGGCCAGGCCTTCTCTCTACTCACCCACATCCCCTGTTATTCTCCGGCGACGGCAGCCTCACACCGCAGCCGAACCAGTCAACCCTCGTACTCCCCTCCACGTGGGCATCCACTGCCGTGTCTTCCCCGGCTCCGCGTCGTTCCCTTCCTAGGCCTCGCCGTCGTCCACCGCTTTAGTGCTCTCGGCGTGGCGTAGTCAATGTGGTCAATGAACGACAGCCATCGGAAGAGGACTGTACGCGGTGAGGCTGACAGCTGGACCCACCAGCTACATCTTTGCACGTAAGGAAGTGCCTCCTTATTACGCGCAAAAAAAATGATTCCTCCCCCTGACAGCTGGGACCCACCTGCTATATCTTCGCACGCAAGGAAGTGCCTCCTTATCCTCCCTGACAGCTGGGACCCACCCGGTCGAAGCATACGTAGCGTTGTCTGTCTGGTCGGGAACGTGTATGTACATACTGGTCGATCGGTCTCATGAACCGTGGCCGCGTAAGGAGCGGCACATGTCGTAGTAGAGCCCCATACGTAGCAGTTCAGGCAGTCCCGTCTAAATCGAGTACACGTACGTACAGCCACGCTGCAAAAAATACGGCCACATACGTACATACGGGCGGGGTCTCGAACGCGTACGGCCAGGGCTCGTGTACATGGAGAGGCAACGGACGGCAGCAACGGCGTCCTGTTCATCGGCAGCCAACCGGCTGGGTCGGAACGGAGAAACAACGTCGTGTTCATCGGGAGGCAACCGACTGGGTCGGAATGCGTCCTGTTCATCGGGATCCAACCGGCTTGGACGGAACAGCCGAAATGGGGTGTTGTTCATCGACCCCCCACCGGCTGGGTGTCTGGCGTACCGCAAAACTGAGGAAACGGCCTTCTGTTCGACCGTGTACGGTCGAAATGGGGTCTTGTTCATCGGCTGGGGGTGTGGCGTACCGCAAAACAGAGGAAACGGACTTCTCTGCAACCACCTACGGTCGAAACAGGGTCCTGTTCATCAGGAGGGGTCTGGCGTACCGCAAAACGGAGGAAATAAACTTCTCCCCAACTGCCAATGGTCGAAACGGGGTCCTGTTCATCAGGAGGGGTGTGGCGTACCGCAAAACGGGACTCCACGGGCTACTGTTCATCCATGGTCGACCTCCTCCAGCCTCCACCAGCTACTGTTCATCCGCCGTCGACTTCCTCCAGCCTCCACCGGCTACTGTTCATCCAGCCGCCATGGGGTCCTGTTCATCCACCCCCAACCGGCTAGGGTGTGGCGGCCTCCTCGGGGTCCTGTTCATCCAGCGCCAACCACCTTCACACGGCCAGGGGTACTGTTCATCCACAACCAACCCACTGGCTGGGGTGGGGCGTACGAGCGGGCGGCAACAACGGGAACTGTTCATCCACAGCCAACCAACCGGCTAGGTCAACTTACCATGTCTTGCGCGCAAGGCGCTCGATCGATGCGTCTCGACTCGTTCTATGTACTGCGTGCGCGGTAGTAACAGGCACTGTTCATCGAGAGGTAACCCAACCGGCTACGTCTCGCACGTACGGGGGCTCGACCGGCTTCAATTAGCAGCGAAGGAATCGCTCGGGTTCAGTTAGTAGCGAAGGAATCGCTCGGGTTCAGTTAGCAGCGAAGGGATCGATCGGCTTCTGTACGTAGCTGGTGCGATCGCTCAGGTTCAGTAAGCGAATGCCTCGCTCGGGTTCAGTTAGCGAACGCCTCACACACACGCGCGCGTACGAGAGAAACGCGCAAACCACACTGCATCGCTTGGCCCCGACCACCCACCGTAACCAGGAACTCCCCGAAAATTTCCTCGCCCTCACTTCTACCATGATTTTTTATGTCATCGACGGCGCAAAGAATGTCACGCGGGTGCGTCTCCGGCCCGCCCAGGACGAAAAGCCCATTTTCTGTCATAATTGTTTGTCATAGAAGTAGGAGCCCACCACATCTATGATGATACGTGTTTTTGTCACAATTATTGTCATAGAAGTGTCACAACCATGACAGAAAAAGTTTTCGTTCGGGCCATAATGTCACGGATGTGTATTTTTTTTGTAGTGTAGTCAGAACTTTTCGCACTTAAAATCTACCAAGACACCCTCTCGGTCTGCTGAGTGGGGAATCGCACTCCGAGTGCGGATGTGTTAGTTCTGTAAAAACTCCCACCGATTGCCAGCAATCGACGACAGTCTCGGGGACTACACCCAGTGGGTGCACTCAGCGTGCCCCCACTAAAAAAACGATTGGCAATCATGCTCAGAGCGAAAAATGCTACAAGTTCTAAAGACTCCCGCCGACTGATTCCAGTCGACGGCATTCTCGGGGACTACACCCAGTGGGTGCACTCAGCGTGCCCCCACTAAAAAAACGATTGGCAATCGTGCTCAGAGCGAAAAATGCTACAAGTTCTAAAGACTCCCGCCGACTGATTCCAGTCGACGGCATTCTCGGGGACTACACCCAGTGGGTGCACTCAGCGTGCCCCCACTGGAATAGAAACAACTCGGGCCGATCCGATCGGATCTGAGTGGATAAACATTCACAAATCAAACCTAAGAATCCCACTGACAGATTCTAGTCGACGGCAGTCTCGGGGACTACACCCAGTGGGTGCACTCAGCGTGCCCCCACTAGAACGGAAAACACCCAGCGGGCGAGCCCCGTGCAAACCCACTGGAAAACCCAAAAAAACTTCATGCTGAAGAAAACAAAGGCCAACACTCTTCCAGAAGTGGTTGCCAACCTTGACTTCGAAACTGCGACTGAAAACATGACTTACTATGGCACTTACTCGAACATTGGTCTTTAAGGCCTCGCTGGCGTCGTACGCCTCCTTCAGCCGACTGTTCATCACCTAGACCTAGATCAGAGCCTCCTTGCTCACCCCCACTTGGTCCTCAGGGACCCTTTGTAGTGCGAAGAGGGTGACTGGGGCGGATCTTGGAGTCGGCGTTGGTGGAGGCATGGAAGCTGTCTTGGCGGCACCTTTCGCTGGAGAAGCAGCCCTGGTGAAGACCTTCGCCGACGAGACCCGAACCACTCGGCTACCGGCGGCTTCTTTCATGGTAATATCGCCACAAGGCTAGGACTTCTCGCTGGCCTCCGGGTTTGGCGGGTCGGCCTTATGATTGTCATCAAGATGGATGACTTCACTCGGAGCTACAATCGTCTAGAAGCAAGCACATGAGTCAAACAGACATTCAAACATAAACTCAAGCAAACCAGTCAGTACCTTTGTGGCGGCGTCAGTAGCTTCTGCCTCGGGTTGGCCCTTCTCAGGGGCATTCGGATCTGGTGAAGTGGTCGACGTCTCGTTGCTGCATTCACAAAATCACTCGGATGTTAGTTGGCGTAGACTCAGAGAGCAGAGGAGTTCAGCTTTCAGTACTCACGTTGAGGCCACCGGCACCACCATCTTAATCCTTGGCAAAGCAGCCTTCCGAGGCTTGGTGGCGATGACCTTGGGTTGCTTGAGCAGCTTCTCGACCGGCTCCGCTGACTCGGCTCGCCCTCGCTTCGACCCACGTGTGACGGGAGCCGCGGCGGTCGGCCTTGAACCACTCGGCGCCTGAGCGCCGCCCGCTCGGACACTCGGATCGTGGTGAGCCTTAGTGCGAGGCTCCCTGGGACCTCCTTCGGATGGAGAGGACTCTGCCTCTTCGCCCTCCTCGGTCTCCGTGTCGTCTTCGTCGTCCTCCTTCTCCTCCTCTTTATCGTCCTCATGGTGCTGGCGCTCGGTGTCGCTTGTCACGTCCTCCGGGGCATGATCGACACTCGAAATATGTGAGATCATCTTCTGGAAGCTCTGTCGAGTGAAAAGCACACAACAAGTTTAAAATCATGCATAGGGAAATCTCTACGAGAAGTCACTCGGCTAAGATGCACACTTACATCAATAGGCTGGTGATCCAGATCGTACGGAGGCACCTTCCTAGCTCCGCACAGATTGTCACGCGCGGAGGTGATCGCCTTGATCTTCTCCTCAACGGCCTTCTCTGGCAAATCATCGGGGTGCACCCGAGTGGGATCACTCGGCCCCTCATACCTCCACATGGGGTGTTCCCTATCTTGTAGTGGCTAGATTCGCCGACTGAGGAAGGCCTCCAGTAGGTCCATCCCATCGACTCCAGCCCTCACTACACCCACCAGAGCATCCACCAGGATTCCTACGTCTACCTTCTCCTCCTTGGCTACAGTGAGGGATGTCGGAGCAGCGACCCTTGCTGCCGAGTACGGAGGAAGTCCAGTCGGCAACCCCGCACTCGGAACATCCTTGCAGTAAAACCAACTATCCTGCCAGCCCTTGATGGAGTCAGGGAAACTCATTTTTGGGAAGGCACTGTGGCCCCTGAGCTGGATACCCAGTCCGCCGCACTGTTGGGGCACGTTCGTCTTCGCCCCGTCGGGCGAGTCCTTCTTCACGGTCATGGACCGGCAAGTGAAGATGTGCTTGAACAACCCCCAGTGGGGATAGCACCCGATGAAATTCTCACACAGCGAGACGAAAGCAGAAAGATAAACCACCGCATTCGTTGGAAGGTGGTGGAGTTGCGCCCTGAAGAAATCCAAAAATGCACGGGAAAAGGGGTGCGGAGGCATCGAGAAACCTCGTTCCACATGTGTAACGAGGAGGACTCGCTCGTCGGCGTGCGGCGCGGGCTCCACCTCGTCCACCTCGGGCAACCTCCAGCCGCCCGCCGGAATCAGCCCCTCGGCCTCCAGCTCCTGCAGCCGCTCCTCCGTCACCCGCGACGGGATCGAGCCTCCCTGGATACGGCCCGCCGGCGGGCCGCCACTTGATGACGCGCCCTTCCCCGCCTTCTTCGCCTTCTCGAGCTTGGTCGTGGTGTCCTTCCCCATGGTCTCGAGTGCTCGAATGCGCAGAGTGGAGGAGCAGGTGGAGAAGGGAAGCGAAGAGAGCAAAGGGAAAAGGGGATCTGGAGAATTACCCTAGCTCGCGCAAGTTTTATACCATGGGTAAACTCACCTCGTGGAATCGCAGCCGCAGATCCCTGGATCGGACGGCACCCGCGATGGTCGCGCGCACAGGAGTAACAAGGCACGTGGCGATTTTCGGGGCGGAAATCGAGGCGCCGTGCTTCACTTCCCCAACTAGCCGCGACGTAACCGCTTCCACGCGCGCACGCGCAATTTTGAATCCCGAGATTTCAGCCACAAATCAATCCAATTGATTCCTCTCTATTCCTTTCCTAAAGGACACTCGTCAGTCCGACCGACCGCCCTCCGCGGGTCATCGTGCACTCGGACACGTAAAACACCCAACTGAAGTCACCTTCAGGTTTGCAACGGGATGAGCTCGACGCCCCTCCGCGGGTTGACTTGGCCCTTCTTCTAGGCTCCAAGGTGCGGGTCTCATGAATTTGGACTCGGAAATGGCCCACACTGGCGTTCCCTCTGGATAACGAGTGGCATCTCTCCGGAGAATCAGTCCACGCGCCGGTGTCGTCACTCGAGTTACATGGCATGTCCTCAATCGGACCTCAAGTCTATCTCTCCCGAGAGACACACGAATGCCACCAAATTTTACCCAGCAGTCACCATGATCTGATCAGTCGGAAATCCTTTTAGTCTAGAATCCGTTGTGGTTACGTTCAGGCAACGACAGGTTAACACTTGACGACGGACATAGAGTGCCTCTGGAGCACTCAGACCAAAACAAGAGTTCATCCTGCTCGTCGCACAAAACCTCAACTGATTTGGGGGCTAATGATGGGGTCACCTACTAAGGGTAGGGTCATAGACCTGACAACTAAGGCCCATCTGGGGCCCTACACCATCATTGGTGGGTCTCCGGACCAAGGGCGCATTCGGATGCGCAATATTGACTATCCACTCGGATGCATCAATGTCACTCGAACGCCTCCCACCAGTCGGCCAGACCAGAGTCACTCGGACGAGAGAAGACGTACAAACGACGTGGGAGCCATAACGGTCGAGTAGCTTTACATTGGCATTTAAGTATAGTTATAACTGTCGTAGTTATGTACATTCAACTCCCTTGTAACGTGGCATTGATGGGCCGAGGCGCACTCTATATAAGCCTCCCCTCAGTTTCGAGGCAAGGGTTCAGCACTCCTTGTAATCCTATACCCCAACAGAAAACACAAGCCTCCGGGCACGAGACGTAAGGTTATTACCTCTCCGAGAGGGGCCCGAACTCGCTAAATCCGAGTGATACGCTTGCGCCGTAGCTAGACTCTGCCCATCGTTCGTACCCCTAGTACTCATCGTCAGGTTCGTTGCCTCGACACCCACCTTATCCACCCATTAAGACGTTGGCTCCGCAATGTCTCTGAACACGCCGGCCCAAAGAACCAGTCGAGTGTTGGATGGGATAGCCGGGTGGAGTCCAAGAAAGACGTACGAGCCACCCAGTACCTGCACGCACAACCGACCATGCTCCAGCACGACAACCGCCTTTAGCCGGTCACCCAACCATCAGACGACCGCACACAAGCGAACGGAATGGCACATGTAGATCGAGGGCAACCGCGACAGATGGGGCAGCCCCGCGCGTGCCTTGGGGCCATGCGACATGGACCCTCAAGGACGCCGGCTCGATGAGGAATGCCCGGGCCCGATGGGGCATCTCGGAGGGCACCGGGCAGGCATTGGTTCGAGGCGCGTGCGGATCGGACGACGCGGAGCGAGGATGCCCCGAGGAGACGGGTACTCCAACATCCTTGATAAGAGTAATTACCATTAATAATAAACTTATATTTTTTGACACGATCACAAGATAACACATGGAGGGGAAACAACCAGCTAGCTAGATATCACACTGTTGAGTACTTGATTTATATATGTAATCAGAAAAAAGAAACATGTGAAGAAGCATATTTGTTTTTAAATAGTAGTAGTGTTCTCTTGGGGCATTGGACGTGCGTGAGTAATGTGTCTCTTTTTATAAATTACAAAGGAAAATATGAACTTTCACATATGTTGCCGGTGGGTGTTGTGAATTTGCAGATCAGGTAAAAGATGAGTTCTTCAGATGGCCTTCATATACTTACCAAAAACACGAGAATTTCAATTAGGACTTAACTTTCGACTCCATGCACCAAACTTTTGCTTTTGACAAATACTCTAATACACACGTATGATGCCGTAACAAAAGTAGGGTAAAGTTGAATATAGATTTTGGTTGAGTTTACACTTGATAGCAACACATGAATATATCACCTATCTTATTTACCTAAGAAAGTCATCTCTACTAACTTATTTATCTCAACATGCAAACATGAAACCTCACCATATAATTATGAATGAGATAAGACCCACCTCAACATGCAATAATGCATCGGAAAAAGACCCATCACAACATTCAACCATGCATGAGAAAATGTTTTTCATTCAGTTATTCTATTTATATTCAATAAATATTGTTAGAACTATACATAATCAAAAAATATAAGTCATATGTATTATTAACTTTGGTTTTCATGCTTTCAACCTAAAATTTCATCAATCAATTCTAGCAGCAACAAGTGGGGTATCCTAGTACATATAAGTAAGTGTTCCCCATTTGAACGTTTGGGCACTGACCTAGTGTATGTACTAGTTAAATACACGTGTGTTACATGATGAAACAATATCTAAAGAATGGTGATGTGTGACCGATTGTCCTCAGTCACGTTGGCGTCTGCTGTTGTGGGATCGAAAGGGTAGGTCTAGAGGGGGGTTAAATAGACCCTAACAAGGCCAAACTAGCAATTTTAATTCTCTTGAAGTTTTAGGCAGATTTTAGCACAAGTTAGGAAACAAGGAATACACCTACACATGCATATCTAGAGTATGGACAGCGGAAAGTAAACAACATGCACATGCAAAAAAGTAAGGAGTAGAGTTTAGGAGATTTTACAAACGAAGGTTGACACAAAGATTTTTCCTGTGGTTTCGATAGGTGGTGCTATCGTACATCCACGTTGATGGAGGCTTCAATCCAAGGTTTGTGCGAGTCCACAGAGGGCTCCACCCACGAAGGGTCCAGGAAGAAACAACATTTCCTATTCCACCATGGCTTACATCCATAAAGGACTAGCCTCACTCAGGGTAGATCTTCACGAAGTATGCGATTTCCTTGCCCTTACAAATTCCTTGGTTCACTCCACATGATTTGGAGGCTCCCAAGTGACACCTAACCAATCTAGGAGACACCAATCTTCAAAAGGTAATATATGTTGTTGTTGATGATGAACTCCTTGCTCTTGTGCTTCAAAAGATAGTCTCCTCAACACTCAAACACTCTCTCATAGATTTGGCTATGTGGTAGGAGAGTGATTTGGGTGAAAAACAATTGAGGTGGCTAGAGATCAAAATTCTATGGTTGAAGTGGAATCCCTTTGATCTCAACACAAGGTTTTGGAGCTCCCTCTCAGAAAAATGGATATTGGAAGTGTATGCTTCGCTCTGTTTGCTCTATGAGAGTTGGTGGAATGGGTGGGGGTATGTATACGCAACACCAAAAATGCAACCATTACACACCTTTATGCACGCTTCAGTGGGATCGGGTGAAACCACTCGATGAGACCGACCTGTGCAAAAGGTTTAAACTTTAGGCTTTTTGATGAGACCGGATAGAACCTCTCGGTGAGATCGAGTCGTGTTGACCTAAGCACTCTCAACATTTCGGTGAGACTGATTGAAACCGATCAGAAATTCCGAGTCAATTTCAATTGGTCAAAGGTTTGCCAGTGCTCTTCGGTGGGACCGAAGGGTCAACTCGATGGGATCGAGGTGCTAAGGTTTAGGCAACGACTATGTTAAGTGTATCTCGGTGAGTCCGGGTGTAAGCTATTTGGTGGGACCGAGATAGACTTTAGGGTTTTGGACATAGTGGAAAATGAGAGTGTGACTGAGGTTTTTGGAGCAATATCTCTAAGCACATGAGAAGTGAATTCATATTCAAAACCTCTTTCCCTTTTAATAGTATTGACTTTTCTATGGACTCAATGTGATCTTGGATCACTTAAACACATATGTAGAGTCTTGAAGCTTTGCCAACACTTGACCTTAGCATCATGAAGAGTCCTCTTCACATTCCAAAGGTTTGCCTAAGTTGAACTTATCCTGAAATACACTCAAGGAAAACGTCAATCCAACAACATGTATGTTGACATGAATTACCAAAACCACCAAGGGAGCCGATGTGCTTTCAACTGTGTTGTTAATGACATTGATGGCTACCAGCTTCTGCTCGGAGAAGGGTGGCGAGATGAGAGGTGAGGTTGGGTTTTAGATCCTATCCTCGACGGTTGTCGTTCGACCTAACTACCCATGTCTCCTTGGGCTCTGCCACACACCAACAACGGATGGGGACGCTAGTGTGTCATGCGGCCTGCTCATTGATGGATAATAAAGCCCGGTCGTGTGACCTAGCACGACCGCCGATGCAGACAGCAGGGACGTCACGTATAGTCGTCGCGGGGATCCACCTTTATGTTTGTGGTCGATGAGCAATCAACGCAACACCGTTAGAACTGACCGGCGACCACAAAGTAGAGGGAGATGGGGTGGCCGCGTAAAAGCCCTACCGTAGAACCCTTGCCGCTGCTTGATCATTTAGATGGAAAACTTAATTCTGTTACACGTAAACAAATCGGTTGACATACTTGTGTACGTGAAGAAGATAATAATCGGTGAAGTTACTCTCTTTGTTCGAGTTTATAGGGTCGGCGAGCCACGAAACATCGTCCCTTTTTATTAGACCATTAGGGAAAAAATTCCCTAATTAAACGAACTTAATTAATTGCATTACTAATTAATCACGTTAATGGCCCGGTTTTCAAATTGATTTGGCGCGAAAAAATCCTTATTTAAACAGACATAATTAATCACACACCTAATTAACCGTCTGGCATTAATTGCAGAGAACAAAACAAACACGTACATACTCTTCTTTAACACTTCAACCGTTTTAAAATAATTGAAGTTCTAGGATTGCTCTAAGTCAAACTTTATTAAGTTTGACCAAGGCTATATAAAAATATATTTACGTTGACATAACCAAATCTATTTCATTGGATTTATTATGAAATGAATTCTAAAACTATATATATTTGATATCATAGATCTTCGAGTATTTTTCTATAGACCTAGCTCAAACTTAAAAATAGTTTTTTTTTCTCGATAAAAGGTAGATTTTATTTACTCAATATGAAGCATCAAGTGGATACAAAACACTGCGAACCAACCTGTGGTTGGATGGTTAGAGGGACTGTGGTATCCCCAGTCCATCAGGGTTCAAATCTTGGTGCTCGCATTTATTCCTAAATTTATTTCAGGATTTCCGGCGATGCGCATTCAGTGGGAGGAGACGTTCCCGTCGACGACGAGGTGCCTACGGCGACTTCGTAAATTTCAAGATGATATGCCGGCTCAGTCTCTCGGAGGTGCTCATAGGGGTAGGGTGTGCGTGTGTGCGTTCATAGGGGTGAGTGTATGCGCGTGTATATGAGCGCTTGCGTCTGTACTGTGTTCAAAAAAAAAGTGGATACAAAATACAATGAGTACACACCCGACTTAGGAAAATCTTAGAATTTCAATTCTTTTGGAATGGAGGGAGTAGTATAGAGATACATAGAGGGAAATACCCAAGCGCACTCGGGTGTCAGCGCACCCTATATTCACAAAATAATCTAGTAGTTGCAAAAAAATCAAAAAACATTCGAAGAGTTAAATATGATCAAGTATTGTATTCATATAAAAAGTTTCGCCAAGGAGTAGTTCGTGTTGACTTCAGGGCCAATATTTTTTCGACGAGTAGCGTGAACAGTAACTTGTATATAGCGTTCAATTTTGGTTTTTTCGATCAAAATACCATGAAAGTCATTCTTTGACGAAATTTTTTATGCGAGTACATCCATTCGAGCGACAAGTAATATGGTTCAGAGGGAGTAGAATTTTTTGAACTTTCCTACGTTACATATATAGTGCGATGGTACTCGAGAGCCATAAGTTCCGTTCCGATGTATAGATATCTATTTTACGAATTATAATTCGGCGAGCAGATAACACCCCCCCACCCCCTCCTCCTTACTTGACCTAGAACCTGGCCTCAGGTCGACGCCTCCTGCTCCCTCTCGCTGTCGCGTCTCCCGGCGACCCTCTCCGTCGACGCCCCGGCTATCGGCTGCCGCCCATCGTTTCCGGCGACCAGATCGACGGCCATCCCATCCTCCTTGATCTCCCTCTCGGGCGTCGGGAGATCTACGCGGGGGACCATGGTAAGCTCCTTCGCCTCTCCTTTACATACATATTTTCCTGCCGTGCAAATCGTGGCCGCCTGATTTGGGCAGCAGAGGAGTCTATATCTAGGCCAAACATGGAGTAAGGCCCCCTTTTGAATTCTAGGTTTTTCCTGTGTGGATTGGATAAGTTGGTAGATTATATAGACCGTGAGACCGCGAGCCTGTATTCGAACTCTAGATTTTCCATTTTCCCATTTATTAGTGCCGATGATCATATTTGAGGTGCCATTTTCATGTTTCAAGCTTGTGTCATACCAGTGTAGCATAAACATTTTAAAACAGATCATACATCACATATATTTGATATAGCATTTCTGCTGTTAAAAACTGCTGAATCCCTAATCCCTGTGGCACTAAGCTTTTCTTTCCTCAAGCTCATGGGATTACAATATACCATTCAATAAAAGGCTATCTGTGCAACCTAGGCTGTGGGATTTTGTTTGACTCATTTATTTTTCTATCTGTTGCAGCATAAGCTGGGGAGAGGAAGCCGCGACAAGGTGCAACAGTTCATGGCCATAACTGGTGCAAGGTGAGATTCGAGTATAGTTGTCTCTAATACGTAGACTCTCGGGACTGTAATTTGGTGGTGATTTGTTAGTTTAGTTATTATAGGTCCTTTTTCCATATTATTTATACTACTTTCTTAAGTGGTAATGTTGATGTGTTACTTAGTTGCAAAATTAGTTAGTAACTTTCTAAGAACTATGTGATATGATACATTAATTTCAATATTTGTACTGCGAAGCAAATTTATGATGTAATTGCTTCTTTTGGTCTAAGGTTGAATTTAGTGGCTGTGTCATAATCTGATGCTCTATTGTGTGCTCCCAGCAAATTGTGATGTTGTGTGATGCCTTACCATATAAATCTTATTATCAGTGGAATTTAACTTCTGAAAAAGAGTTTGCCATCTTGTTGTTGCAGATGATCATGATGAGAACATCAATCCATTACAGTTATGCTGTTAAGTTGTTATTTTTGTAATAGGCAAACCCCGTTTTTACATTGTAGAAATAAGAAATGAGATGGACTGAATCCTGAAGAAGTAAAACTTGTCAGTCTAGGATCTGCTTGGAGCTAGGGCCTAGATGAATCCAACCATTGGTTTAGACTCTGATTCAAAGAATTCAGCACTGTGATTCTTCAAGTGAATAGTTCACACCAAGTTACTGCACAGGAATATGAAACTAAATGTTTCCTCTAAATGCTTAAAACAGCATTTATTAATTTATATTTGGATGCTTACATAAAATAAATACTTATGAGCTTACCAAACTCTTCTACTCACTATTTTTATTAAGGACCAAGGAGTTCAGTTGTTACAGTTTTATTTGGCGTTTCTTGTCCCTAGAATATCAAATGATTCTGTTATCTGATGATGCAGCGAGAAGGTCGCCCTTCAGGCACTGAAAGCTAGTGATTGGCACTTAGAAGGGTCTTTTGATTATTTCTACAGCCAGCCACAGATTTCTGTGACCAATTCTCGACATCTTGAAGATCTTTACAGCAGATACAAAGGTATCATTTTCATGTCAGTTTGGACTTCCGACTCTAGCTTTTGTTCATATGGTTTTGATTTATCCCATCCCCCTTTCTTTTTGCTTCTCTACTCAATGGAAGCATGTTCTCTCTTGTCCTGCTGTAAGTTGTTTACTACCTCCGTCCGGGTTTATTAGGCCCCCTTGTATTTTGGATCCAACTTTGACCATGTATTTGACTAAAAATATATAAAGTATTTGCTATAAAAAGTATATTGTTGGATTTGTATTTGAAAGAGATTTTCTATGGTATAATTTTTGTGACATATAATTTACATTTTATTAGTTAAATTCATGGTCAAACTTTGGCTCAAAATAAAAGGGGGACTAATAAACCCGGACGGAGGGAGTACTTCTTAATTGGTCTTGTATCTTGTTTTGTTTCCAGAACGTGATGCTGATATGATCATGGTGGAGGGCACATCTCAACTTTGCAACGACCTGCTGGTAAGGACTAGCTTTTTATCTTTCAGTTCGCACTTACATCTGGGCATATCACACTTAGTAGCAATCTTCCATATAATTCTTATATGACATTAGCTGCAGCTATTATATTCTATTCCAAGTGTTGTAGTTTGTCTGACTGGTTAGGAAACGTTGAATATTATTGGTTAGCAGGATGCTGTTTACTTGTGATATTGGAATGGTTTCTAGATCAGATGTTAGCAAATTTAGCTTCCCTCTTTATGTGTTTGTCTGTTGGGTTACATATTGTGGTTGTCTGTGCCAGTGACCAGACTCAGAACTAAGTGGTGCTTTTATTTTTCTACTGTCCATTTCCATGGTGTGTAGGGGAATCTTCACTCTGTGGGGATCAAAACTAAATATTGCTGTTGTTTTTCTGCTTCGTTGTGTATTTTGTGTTGTCTTAGGATAGATGGTCCTAGTGGTGTATACCTTTTGCTCCGTATCTTAGCAACATGATATTGGCCCTACAAATTTTTAACCGCAGATGCTATTTGTTTGTTTTCCAGGTGGATCCTCAGGATGTTGTCATGGTATGTGTTTCAGTTCTTTTGTACTAACCAGCTGTGTTCACTTACTGTTTGAGTGGAAACTAGTTCACTAATTTTTGCGGTACCTGCTCCTGCAGCTGCCACCCTTTGAAGTTAATTCATTATCTATTTGATATTTTAAATACACACATGTTCTTTTCTCTAATTTGCAGCGACCTGCCTTTTCATTGTATTTAAGTGAATACTGCGATCTGTAGATCATCATTGTTATTAACCATCTATTTATGCTATTAACAGCTTGTCATATCATGGCACATGAAAGCTGCCACAATGTGTGAATTTACTCGTCAGGAATTCATTGATGGTCTGCAGTCAATTGGGTGAGTGCTATTTGTAGTCATGATAGTTCAGTATGCAACTAATCAAGACCCTTGCCAATTACACATGTAATTTTTAGGGTCATATTTCTTGGTACCATTGCAAAATCACCAAACTTGAAAATATTATTCGAATACAATGCATCACAACATGTCATTCTCTCAATGGAAAGTATTTCCCAGTGTACATATTTTTGCGACATTTCTCTGTTCTAATAATATCATTTCATTATTTTTAGGGTAGATTCAATTGAGAAGCTCTGTGAGAAACTTCCATCACTGCGAGCTGAGATAAAGGACGATCGTAAGTTTCCTTTTTTGTGTGAAACTGGATATTTGTACATGACTACCTAGTTTAGCCACTATCCAATTCCAGTTTGCACGTAAATTGGACGGCCTATCAAAAAATATATTGAAAATTGCTTCTATCTTCTAAGTTCTAACCTATCTGTTACTCTTTCGTTTTCCAGATCTTCTAAGTTCTAACCTATCTGTTACTCTTTCGTTTTCCAGATAAGTTTCGTGAGATATACAACTTTGCATTTGCTTGGGCTAGGGAAAAGGTTATCCTTGAGAGCAAACTATTTGTTCCAATATTTTCAAGTGTCATTATCTTTATTGGCACTTCTGTTTTTCATCCGATGTTATCTATGAAACTTTCCTACAACATTCCCTTGATATTACAGGGTCAGAAATCCCTTCCACTGGAGACAGCTATTGGAATGTGGAGGTTGCTGTTTGCTGAAAGGCATTGGCCCTTAATTGATCACTGGTGTCAGTTTCTACAGGTGTGCCTTAAATGGCATTTCTATCTAATCCTATTTTCTGATCATTGAGCTGTTCCATTATGTTATTGTTGTAAGATGGTACTATTTTGCTGCAATTTTTATTCTTAAAATTTCAGGTCAGGCATAACAAAGCCATCTCTAGGGACACATGGTCTCAGCTGCTGGAATTTGTCAAGGTAAAACTTTCATCCTCGCTTTTGTCATTACACTCGCACATATGCCCGTGCTTTGCAATGGGATATACATATTCCAGTGGTCCAACACCAGTGCCCTCATACACATCGGCATTATCGACTTTTTCATATACTTGGCAGGAAATGGGTTGCAGGCAGGTTTCTAGGAGCAACCAAGAATGTCTTGATAGAATACACCTTACGCTCCTCAAGAAACTCTTTAAATTTCTTTCCCCCATTTTCTTGGGATCTCCATGTTTGTAGTTACCCTGCAAATCACCTGCCTAGTTAAGCTCCTTCTACCATTTCATCTACCCCCAACCTATGTAGCAAAACAGTATCAGGTAGGACTGATATATAGCATGCCTTTTAGTCAATGTTCAGGATATCGGTAACTGGTACCATATCGGTTGGGTGCCGAGTAGGGATTAATCGGCGAATCGGCCATTTTACTGAATTTATCGGTAACCCATTTATCGGGAGGTTAAGTAGGACCATATCTATATATCCTAGGCTATATAGCAATATGCAATGTACTAAGTGTCTAAATATGCAATCCTAGGCTACATAGCAAGAAGGAAAATTGTTGCCTTGATATTCTGATGATGTCGCAACCGATCTGGAAGGCCATAAACAGATCGAGCGGGAATGGGAGGGAGTGACCTAACCTTATGCGTGGCTGTGAAAAGTAGGGAGGAAACGGGCCAGTTTTGGGCTAAAAAATGCCTAGCAGTTAATTTGCCAGCCAATAATTCGGCCTGACAACTGACAAATCGGCTTGTCAGAAATATACTGAACCTGCCAGTTAATGGCTCGAATAGCACGTTCTTGGGAGGGGTCCGAATAGCAGTTAACTGACCATATCGGCAGTTAACTGGCCGATATTTGGAACAGTGCTTTCAGTTCATAAGACAGCAAAAAAAATGTACGCCAGAGCCCAACACAATATCAGTCTTCATCCAAATGTGTACTACACTCTCTGCTCACACGAAAATAATGAAGTTAAATACATCTACTTCTGCACGCCAAGTAACCTTGTGAACAGTAAGTCTACATTACTTTTTGGCATTCATCTCTTTTAAGCAGCACGATGAACAAGGAATACGTTTGGCAATAAAAACTTTGCGTAAGATTCTACTGTTATTGATGATTATCTAGGGTGGCAGTTCAGGTAGAGCAGGTACATTTTGATGCTTGTTTGAGGAATCCTAGTAGCATGCTAAATGCCATCTGAAGCTGTCAATACACTACATATTTATGGCTATGCAGATCAAAATTGAAAGCACCACACACCCACTTCAAAACAGAACTACGATCCATGTGCGAACAGTTCGGTATCAATTTCAAGCAAAAACAAGTACCTGATGCCCTCTCTTTGAAGTTTGAACTATCATACTGAATTTCTATCTGGTTCTGTAATCTCAGTAGGCACTCTTCCTCTAGGTAAGGCAAAAAGGAAAAAGTATTACTTCCACAAATCCACGGAGAACTTCAATATCCTGTGGTAAACGCAAGAAACCCACATAACGAGGAAAACTGCATAAAGCCAATTAGTTGGACTGGATGTGGGTCAGCAATAAACAAAAAGTTTCAAAGCTCGTGATCATCCTCCAAATTCTAGAACAACATTAACATCACAGAAATAAACCTGGGGATCAAATGAATAAACATAAAGCTATATTTACCTGAGCATGCGTAAAATCAAAAGAAAGGCAGGCATCGTTGTCCCTACTCTGCACACAGACACAGGAGAGCCCCTCCCGATCCACACCGCTGACCTGGCCACAATCTCCATTGCATGAGCGCACACAAACACATGAAGCGTAAGCATCCGTTACAAAGAACAAGAATTGGCAAGAAGAGACAACTGGATCAGAAAACAGCTAACCTCAGGACGAGTGATGCAAGCTGGCCACATAGTCGGAGCAAGCCGTCGGACGGCGACGAAGGAGCCGGCGTTCGTGTCCATATCTAGCTTGCCCGCGGCAACATTTCTCCTACCTATTGACTTCCTCTACCTACGCTATCCGCGCGCCGATGGGGATCCATATGTTGACCGAAGCTCCAATCTCGGCGACGGGATTGCGCTGGCGGATCCCAAGGAGTATTCCTATGGAAGGAATTGATTGAAGATGCAGTAAATTGTGGCCGCCTTGTTCTTCCTCGCCTCAAGCGGAACTTTGCCGAGGTAGATTCGCCGCACAGCTATTGACAACGAAGACCTCGCTACCGTGCTCATCCGGCCCTTCTGTCCGATCGGGCGCATTTGTGGTGAGCTGTCGCTGCTCATGCGTCTCTTCCCGAGCTCCCTTTCTTACCCCTAGAGCGGATGATGGCGTAGTGTGGAGCCACCGGGCGACGGCAGGGTTAGGACCACACCGCTCATGAGGTCCACGGGGAAGAGAGAGGGGAGTTGGGACCGAGGTGCGAAGCGATGCGTGCGTGCCTTTTCCTCGGGCCTTGTTGCCGTTGGGCCTGCAAGCTGCCAAAAAAACGCAGGAACGTTGCTCTGAACCGTTTTTTCCCGCTTACGGGTGACATTGAGGGGTAATTTTTAAAAAGTCCAGGGCAATTCTGATGATGGATGGGTAGAAACAATCCTCCCTTTAATGTTAGGTATATAGATATGAATGCCCAGATTTTGCGGGACTTGCATGCCCACTTAATCAGCATGACAACTAAACTTTGCTTGGGCAAACGAGACAGGTTAGCTGGTGTGCCTAGGTTGTAGTCTCTAGGTAGTTTGTGATCTGTCACCTTCAGTGATTCGTCAATAATCTGTTATCTTTTCAGTTCTATCTTCACTAATCGTGTATCTTGTTAAACTAGATGTCTCTTTTTAGTTGGATGTCCTGAAGGGACTAAGATGTCTCTTACTATGATGTAGAAAGAGCTCATAATTGTGAACTTGACCAATTTCACTGTTGTGTTATTGCAGACAATTGATCCACAGTTATCCAACTATGACGAAGAAGGTGCTTGGCCCTACCTAATTGATGAATTTGTGGAGTACCTAACCGAGAATGGATGCGTTCAGCGTAACAAGTGAACCATTCGAGGCTGCATTCTGACTTGGATATCATGATTTGGTGGTACAAACATGATTCATGTCAATCAATAGAATATTTATGTTTGGTTGCCGGCATTGTTCCCGCAACCCTTCACAAAGCAGATGATGTCGTTTGGTGGCTAGGAATGCAAATTATCTGTCTGGTTTGTATTTTGTGCTGCTCCTATCTGCTACCGCATACCCAAAACAGTTATTGGTTTACTGCTGAATGGGCGATGGGTCTATAGTTCATGTAGGTCCAGGAGGTAATGCGAACTTGTGATATCGGTATTGATCGATTGTTGCCAGATGGGGAACCTTGCTATGAAGTAATGCAAACTTGTGATATCATTCTGGGGACCGTTGGTTTGAACTTTGAAGCGATCCTGTTTTTTTACCTGTTTAGTTGGCTGCAGTTAACTTGATGAGCCGATTACTCTAGGTGATACTTGTCATCTTTTACTTTACCAGAGATGTGATTGCTTGCCCAAAGAAAGTAACTGTCAGCATTTCTTTTTGTTGACACAACGAATTTGATTTCTCTCTTTCTGACACGACTTGACCCTTGGGAGTTGTTGAATGCTGTGCCTTTAATTTTCGAACTTTATTCTTATGTCACAACATGCTTATGTGTTTTGGAGTTGGTTTGTAAACATGTAACAATATTCTTTGCAACACCAGCGTTTTGGATTATGCAGTCTTTTTTTTGGGGGGGTCGGGGGGGGGGGGGGGGGGGGGGGGGGGGGAACCCTGTCACTGCAACCTGCAACATATACCGAGGGGCAGGGTGTGGCTTGCCCGAAGAATAATGCATGGTTGGCCGTGTCATTCATGTAGCATTGGCTATTGGTGAGAAACTACTCCCTCTGTTACACAAATATAAGATGGTCTAACTTTTTTTTGAATTGGATGTATATAGAGATGTTTTAGTGTGTTTGTTCACTCATTTCAATCCTTATGTAGTCCATATATTGAAATATCTAAAACATCTTATATTTGTGAACGGAGGGAGTATATTCTAGTGATACTTACGAGCTTTTACTTCACGGGAAATCTGTTGGGTGATCGTTCAGTTTTAGGTAGTGTGCGGTTTGACTAATTGTGGAGGAAGAGGGTCGAAAGGAGGCAAGCCTGGGCCTGGTCTAGTGAAGGGGACGAAGGAGGGTGGGTAGTGAAGAGGCTCGTCTGGGTGGGGTGGGTATGGAAGAGCCTGACCAGCGACTAGTGGACTCGTAACTAGTCTGGTCACTCCGTCAACCGGTAGTAGTAGGTTGAGGGAGGAGCGGTAATTCATTGATGAGCGCAGGCTCATCTACTCCTGACGTGCTGCTGCCATGGCAGCGAAGCCAGACGCGCCCAGGAAATGCTGCCATGGTAGCGAAACACGCTCTAGCAGGCACGAGCGACACGGGGACCAATCAGGGGGAGAACCACGTTATCGGTCGGCCAGCGAGGATCGAGTAGTTCACTCCCATCTTCCTGGTTGTGACAAGTGGCGCATCTGGGAGTTTATTTTTTCCGTAGATCTGTTTATTCAAAACTGGCGCATCTGGGAGTTTTTTTCTTCCGTAGATCTGTTTATTCAAAACGTTTTATCTTTTAAACTGTGCGTCTAAATCTCGAACAGTTTTCACTATTGGATTCCTCGCGTCGAGATTTTTAAAACTATCCATGTTGATAGGTTTTGAAAAAAAAACCAGACGAAAAAAAACCCAGACGAAAAAACCGAACTGGGAGCACGTTTTTTTCCTTTCTAAAAGAGGCATGACTGTGCCTCTCGCGGAAGCAAATCCGTGCCTCTACGAGAACTAAGCCCGTGCCTCTCGCGGAAGGAAAAAAAAGAAAAATGCGTTTTTTTCGTTTCGAGAGGCACAACTGTGCCTCTCGCGAAAGCAAAACCATGCCTCTCGCGGAAGCAAAACCGTGCCTCTCGTGGAAGGAAAAAAAAAAAAGAAAACGCGTTTTTTTCCCGTTTCCGAGAGGCATGGCCGTGCCTCTCGCGTAAGCAAATCCATGCCTCTCGCGGAAGGAAAAAAAGAAAAGAAAACACGTTTTTTTCCGTTTCCGAGAGGCACGGCTGTGCCTCTCGCGAAAGCAAAACCGTGCCTCTCGCGGAAGTAAAAATGTGCCTCTCGCGGAAGGAGAAAAAAGAAAGCGCGGTTTTTTTTTTCGATTTCGAGAGGCACGGCCGTGCCTCTCGCGAAAGAAAAAAAATGCGTTTTTTCGCGCAAAAAGAGTTTTTTTTGAAAAAAAACTTTGTCCAAAAACTAAGAACGACCGGTGGAAAACCAAAAAGCCAAAAAAACGAAAAAACCCGTCTAAAAAGCTGAAAACGCTTGCTAAAAAAATAAAAAAAAATCCGGAAGGAATGCCCAGAGCGCGACACATGGTGGCGGCTAAGAGCGCACCAAGTGGCGTGCTATCAGCCCACCCCAAGTGATCGTTGGGAGGCTCCCGAAGGAGCGCTCGTTAATTAGTTGCTCTCATTTAAGGAAAGAAGCACCACATCGTTCTCCATCCAGTGGATCAGACACGACATCTTTCCTTTTTCTTCTTTCCCCTTTCCAAAGTTGTAACAAGAGACAAACTCCTTCTGTAATTTGTATTTGAGAGTGAGATTAGGAACTAACATCGTGGTATCAAAGACCACCTACCACCCTTCCGCCATAGCCGCTGTCACGCTGGATACACGTCGCCGGAAGAAAGCGCGCGAGTACCTCCTGCCACCATGAACCCCGACTTGCGCGCTTACCTCGACAGGATGAACGAAGACGCGGCCGCTCGCGCCGACAAGATGAACAACGACGTCGACACTATTCTCAAGGCACTGGCGGCGCAAACTGCTCGGATCGACTCCCTCGCCACCTGGAAGCCGGACCTCGAGGCGTGCTTCGCCAAGCTGGAGCTCTCGGTCACGGCTCTCCAAGCTGTGCCTCCAACGACTAGTCCCATCAGTGGACCACCGTCGCCCGCACCCCCTATCGCGGCAGCGAGCGAACTCCACGGGCAATCAAGCCACGACGTGCCGCTCCACACCATTCCCCCGGTCATGGGTATGAACATGATCCCCTCCCGTTTCCATCCCAGTTGTCCTCCCAACTCCTCGCCGCTCTCGGTCAACCGCCACCGCCGATGACATTTCCCGTTTTCACCGGCGAAAATCCACAGTTCTGGAAGACACTCTACGAGCAGTACTTTCAGATGTTCACGGTGCACGAATCCTACTTGGTTCCTATGACGATTTTGAATTTCTCGGGTCCCGCATGAATTTGGTTGCAATCGGTGCAACGCAAATTTGCTGGCCTGAATTGGGAATCGTTCACAGCGCTGCTGTGCACCCGATTTGGTCGGGACAAACACCAACTCCTCATTAGACTGTTCTATGCCATCCATCAGATTACTTCAGTTGCAGATTTTATTGAATGTTTTGAAACACTGGTGAATCATATGATTTCTTACTTAGAGCTGACACATCCTTACCTTTTTCTCACGCGATTTGTCGAGGGACTTCGCACTGACATCAGAGCGGCGGTGTTAATTCAATGCACACCGGACCTCGACACAACTTGTTCTTTGACGCTGCTTTAGGAGGAAGTAGCTGACAGCGAGGTTGCAGCTCGCGGCTCGTCCACATCCAATCGGCCATGCACGGTGCGTTTCTCGGCGCCAAGCACCGCAATGTCGACATCATATCTTCCCCGACCAGCAGTTCTAAACTATACTGCCGAAGATCGCCGAGGCACCCACGCGGCAAGGGCAACTTCAGACAACAACAAGATTGCTTCTTTGCGCACATTCCGACGCGCCCCGGGCCTATGTTTCAGATGCGGTGAGCGATGGGGCAAGGATTGCTACTTGTGAGCTGCGTTGGGATTTTCCCCAAAGAGGAAGGGTGAAGCAATATAGTAGCGGATAGTATTTCCCTCAGTAGAGAACCAAGGTTATCGAACCAATAGGAGAACCATGCAAACACCCGTCAACAGTACCTGCACACACAAGAGCAAATACTTGCACCCAACGCAGGCAAGAGGGTTGTCAATCCCCTTGTACTCGTTATTTGCAAGGATTAAATCTGGTAGTGGTAGATAGATAAATTGCAAAGTAAATAAAAGAAAGAAAATTGCAGCAAGGTATTTTTGGTTTTTGTAATATGATTAAAATAGACCCGGGGGCCATAGTTTTCACTAGAGGCATCTCTCTCATAAAAATAGCATACGGTGGGTAGACAAATTACTGTTGGGCAATTGATAGAAAAGCGCATAGTTATGACGATATTCATGGCATGATCATGTACATAGGCATTACGTCCATGACAAGTAGACCGACTCCTGCCTGCATCTACTACTATTACTCCACCAATCGATCGACTCCTGCCTGCATCTATGGTATTAAGTTCATGACAAATAGAGTAACACTTTAAGCAAGATGACATAATGTAGACAGAATAAAACCAAGCAATATGATTAAACCCCGTCGTTTTCTCCTTAGTAGCAACAATACAATACGTGCCTCGCTACCCCTGCTGTCACTGGGTGAGGACACCACAAGATTGAACCTACTACTATGAACCACTTCCACTGAAGATAAATCAATCTAGTTGGCCAAACCAAACGGATAGATCGGAAAGCATTACATAGCTATAAAAATCACACATAATAAAGTTCAGAAAAGACTCAATTACTTTCAATGAATATTCAAATCATAAACCCACAATTCATCGGATCCCAACAAACACACCGCAAAAGAAGATTACATCAGATCGATCTCCCAAGAGAACATTGTATTGAAGATCAAAGAGAGAGAGAGAGAGAGAGAGAGAGAGAGAGAGAGAGAGAGAGAGAGAGAGAGAAAGCCATCTAGCTGATCACTATGGACCCATAGGTTTGTGGTGGACTACTCACACATCATTGGAGGTGCAACAAGGTTGATGTAGAAGCCCTCCGTGATCGATTCCCCCTCGGGCAGGGTACCGAAAAAGGCCTCCAGATGGGATCGCGGAAGAGCAGAGACTTGCGGCGGCGGAAAAATTGTTTCGGGTGGCTCTATGGGGGTTTTGGAATATTTGGGAATTTATAGCGTTGGAATTAGGTTAGACGGAGCCACGAGGGGCCCACAAGACATCAGGGCGCGCCTACCCCCCAGGGCGCGCCCTGTTTTCTTACCGTCTCCTCGTCTCTCTTCTGGTCCTGCCCCAGAAGCTTCTAGGGTCTCTTATGTCCAGAAAAAAATCGTCAAAAGTTTCGTCGCATTTGGACTCCGTTTGGTACAGTTTTTCTGTAAAACCAAAAACAAGCAGAAAACAGCAACTGGCACTAGGCACTGAGTTAATAGGTTAGTCCCCAAAAATGATATAAAATTGCATATAAAGTATCTAATAATGATAATATAATAGCATGAAACAATCAAAGATTATAGATACGTCGGAGACGTATCAACATCCCCAAGCTGCTCGTCCTCGAGTAGGTAAATGTTAAAAACAAATTTTTTGATGTTGAATGCTACCTAGCATGTCTATCATGTAATCTTTTTACGGTATAAATATTGAGAAATGATGATGTAATTTATATCAACATAATAATATCCATGAATACAAGAACATAATCATTACTGTTTCAAAATATACGATGCTCAACGAATGTTATCCCTACTCATTGTATTATGTAAGCATGGCATGACTCCGTCTTCACCGCATAAATATAAATCATGAGCACCCCGGTGTGAAACCAAGCAATTGGATCATACTTTTTCACGCGCTTCAGCATTTTCAACTCCACTCAATACATGAGCGTGAGCCATGGACATAACACTACGGGTGGAATAGAGTGCGGTGGTAGAGATTCATAAGGGAAGTAAAAAAGGAAGAGAGTCTCGCATCAACTCGATGGATCAATAGGCAATGGAGAGGCCTATCAATCGATATCAATGCGAGGAGTAGGGATTGCCATGCAACGGATGCGCTAGAGCTATAATTGTATGAAAACTCAATACCGAAACTAAGTGGGTGTGCATCCAACTTGCTTGCTCATGAAGACCTCGGGCATTTGAGGAAGCCCGTCATCGGAATATACAAGCCAAGTTCTATAATGAAAAAAATTCCACTAGTATATGAAAGTGACAACTCAGGAGACTCTCTATATGAAGAACATGGTGCTACTTTGAAGCACAAGTGTGGTAAAAGGATAGTAACATTGCCGCTTCTCTTTTTTTTAGAACAATCTCATGAACCTCATCCCCACTTTTTGGAGGACTCATCAGTCTCCATCATTCTTTACCTCACTGGGACAGTGCTCTAATAATGATGATCATCACACTTTTATTTACTTACAACTCGATAAAACTGAAACAATATGACTCTATATGAATGTCTCTAGCAGTGTACCAGGATGTGCAATGATCTAGCGTAACATGTATTACAATGATGAACGGTGGCTTTGCCACAAATATCATGTCAGCTCTATATGATCATGCAAAGCAATATGATGATGAACACACATGTCATAAGACAGAACGGTGGAAGTTGCATGGCAATATATCTCGGAATGGCTATGGAAATGCCATGATAGGTAGGTATGGTGGCTGTTTTGAGGAAGATATAAGGAGGCTTATGTGTGATAGAGCGTATCATATCACGGGGTTTGGATGCGCCGGCGAAGTTTGCACCGACTCTCGAGGTGAGAAAGGGCAATGCACGGTACCGAAGAGGCTAGCATTATGCGGAAAGGTCGGAGTGCTGTATTAGTCCATGAACTCACATTAGTCATAAAGAACTCATATACTTATTGCAAAAGTTTTATTAGCCCTTGAAGCAAAGTATTACATGCATGCCCCTAGGGAGGAGGTTGGTTGGAGTTAACCATCGCGCCCCCCCGATTTAGACAGCACTCAAGGATTTCAATTAGACATAAAAATGCTCAAACCTCCCCACCATGCCATGACCGACACTTAAATGAGTAGTTAATAACAAGCTTTAATATCGATATTTCTACTAACCAATGATCATGAACTAATACCCTTTCATATTATGACATCAATATAATTAAATCATACGTTTCATATTTAGTGATCTACATGAAAGTTTTTATTATATCACTCTTATATACCTATCATTTTCAGACTAGTCTTTATAACCCGTGCACATTACCACTTCCTATTTAGGACTCTCAAAAAGATTTAAGTGAAGCATGAGAGTGCAATAATTTCTATAAAAAATATAACCACCGCCGTGCTCTAAGAATATAAGTGAAGCACAAGAGAAACCGCATAGCTCAAAAGATATAGGTGAAGCTCATAGAGTATTCTAACAAATCATCACGAATGTGTGTCTCTCTCAAAAGGTGTGTCCAGCAAACAATAATTGTGGCAAACTAACAAGCAAACAAAATAAAACTATGGTACAAGACGCTTGTCGGTATACTAAGACATGGGTGCCTTCGTACCCCGACTTATGCACAGGCAGTTGTAGCCTTCCTAACGGCAAGGGCTTGCCAGAGGGTTGCTACCGTCAAGACTTAGATTGACAAGACCGTGAAGAAGACCTCCAGGAAGGTCATCGAGAAGTACTATTCTAGTACTGAAGATCAAGATTACCCTTGCCGGCAAGCTTTGTACCGGCAAAATACCCAGACTCTGGTTGCCGGCAAGCTCCTTGCCGGCAAGCGAAGGCCCGACAAGCTCCGTGCCAGCAGGCTCGTTCTGTCCCGTTACCGCTCCACCTCATCATCGGCTAGATAAGCACGTATGATAGGTGTCGAGCGGGCAGGCAGTCAAACGTAGCTCACCAAGGCACGTGTCAGCATGCCACGCAAGGATTAACTTTAATGACACCCGTCCCTGGGACGTGTCAAGATAACAGGAAGCCGGCTGGGCAGGTGGTACAGATCTTTTCGTTAAAGCATCACCTCCCCGGCGTAGCACCTAACGGTGCATTTAATGCGCTTGTCCTACCCCGTTAGGAGATAGACTTGGTGACGGTGCAAGTACTGTTCACTCCCTGTAATGACCGTATTAGCCATTGTGGTAACCCCTTGGCCTATAAAAGGAGGCCCACGGCTACAGTTAGAACGGTCGACTCCTAGTTCAATTACGCGTGGTAGCTGCACTTCCCACGCACCTTGCCGGCAAGATGCACTCCTTGTAACCTTGAGCTCATACACAATCAAACCACCAAAGCAGGAGTAGGGTTTTACGCTCACAGCGACCCGAACCTGGATAAATCGTTGCTTGTTCTTACATCTATTAGCCCTGCTCTTCGTAGCACATTGATCCCACAGCCGAACCGCAAAGGGATCCTCTTGATCCCATAGATCATCGTTTTCCCACGACATCTTTGGCACGCCAGGAAGGGGGTCTTGTATTACGAATCAGTGTTCGTAGTGTGAGTACCAGCCCCATCACCTTCGTTGATGGCGCCGAAGAAGAAGAGCGGAGCCACGACGGCTCCCGCCACCTCCAAGCGGACTTCCCAGTCCGCAGGCGGCGTAGGCGGCGCAGCATGCGCATGCGCTACGGCTGGGACGGCCGGGGCAGGAGGCGCCGGCGGTGCGGGTGTCCAGCATCCCCACTGTTCCGGCGATCACAGTCAGCACACTAGAGATGGCGCAGACGGCCAACTCCAATAACGTTCTGGTGAGCACAATCATCGTAGCAATACGGTTCGGACCGGTGCAAGCCAGGACAGCCACCGCGACGTCCAAGGATGGAGCGGCGACGTCCAACAACGCTGCGGTGGGGCGTGTGCCGCGACCATCGCAAGCTGGGCATGCCACGCTTCCCCACGGTGCTGGTGGTCCTGGACGGCGTCAAGCCGGCCCTGAGCATCGTCCTCACGATGTTCAGGCACCACCACCACTACGCCAACCCATTGGTGAGCATGCGCTGCGGCAACAGCTACGCGACGAGCTTCCTGCTGGCCCTGCCAGGAGTCGAACGTCGTCCTGTTCCGTGTTCCCCGCCATGCCAACCACGGCGGCAGAAGCCATGTCGCGGGTTCAAATGCTTTTGAACTTCCCACTAGCTCCTGACAAGATGGACGAATGGAGGGCCACCATCCCGAGTCTCATCAGTTTTGCCGACCCCGGCAAAACACAGGAGGTGGGACCCTCCAGACGACCACCCACAGTGCCGGCAGGACCAACTGGCTGCCGTGCCGGAGACGGTGCACCAACGGTGTAGTCGCCTCCACGTCAACAACCACAGCGGCGGCAAGCTCGCCGATCGGATGACCAGGACGCTATGTCCATGGCATCGTCGGATCTGCGGGGCTGCCAAGACCAGCGCCAAGTGCTCCACGAACGGCGCTTCGAGGATGCCCGTACGAAGATTGAGCGGCGCCGGGAGGCACACCGTCTATCAGACGACCGTGCCGGTCCGGCAGCAAATGTGCCTGTGCCAGGGTACCCTGGGTGTTTACCTTAAGAGGTAGGCTGCCCGGCGTTTACTCATGAGCTACGGTAGGTTTGCTGGCCATCCACCCGTGCCTTCAAGCCAGAGCTGCCCGACAGATATGACGGCATGCTCAGTCCGTCGGAGTTCCTTGGCATCTACACCATTGCGGTGCAGGCTGCCGGGGGGCGAGACGAAAAGATACTGGCCAACTACTTTCCGTTGGCGCTCAAGCCCAACGTCAGATCATGGTTGATGAACTTGCCGAAGGGCTCCATTTCTTCTTGGTCGGATTTGTGCCATTGCTTCGTTGGTGCTTACCAAGGTGGCCACAAGCTCCCTGGTCAAGCTAGCGATTTGCACGTGATACCCCAGAGGGATGGCGAGCCCCTCCGCAAGTATATACAAAGGTTCAGCCGTGTGCACCACAACATCCCCGATGTTCATCCCGCAGCCGTGTGTGCCGCGTTCCACACGAACATGTGCAACCGCAGAATGCAGTCTGAGATGAACATCAAGAAAGTCAGGACCATCAACGAGCTCTACGCTTTGGCGGATAAGTGTGCACGTGCTGAAGAAGGGAGGCGACTCCCTGGGGAAGATGCTAGCGCCGAAGTCAACTCCGAGGACGACGACGCAGACGACGCGTCAACCCCACAGAAGAAGGGCCGGAAGCACAACAGGAAGCGCAAAGGCAAGTCAGTGATGGCAGTAGAAAGCCCTGGTGACGCCAATGCCGCCAAGAAGCCCAAGGCAGAAGGCCCCGGCAAGGAGGTTGCCGGATGCGCTGACTGCCGGGAGGCTGTGGTAGGCGACAAGGGCGGCAAGACCGGTGGGCAGTATTGCAAGATCCACCATACCAAGGGCCACGATCTCCAGGAATGCCGGCAAGTGGATCAGCTTGCCGAGAAGCAGAAAGTTGAATACGAGAAGCGCGACAAGGAGAAAGGCCAAGATGGTGCCGGTGGATCCGGCAAGCAAAACCGTGGTGGCCGTGGAGGCCGCCGCGGCAAGGCCAAGCAGCCGAAAGAGAAGGCCCCTCAGGGCCAGAAAGAAGATGAGGGTGATGAGGATGAAGATGGGTCTGAAAATGAGTTCCAGAATGTAGTGGAAGCCATGTGTGTTGACGGAGGCGCATCTTTGCACTCCTCACACCGGCAACTAAAGCAATGGGTCCGCGAGGTGAATGCCGCGGAGCCCATGATGGGAGCGCAGAAGCCACTGAAGTGGTCACACATGCCCATCGTCTTTGACGCCGAGGATCACCCTGATCGCACTACTGTGGTCGGGTGTTTTCCGTTGTTGGTTTCGCCAACAATCCGCAACCTCAAGGTGACAAAGATGCTAGTTGACGGTGGGGCCGGCTTGAACTTGATCTCTCTTGACGTGATCAAGAGGCTGTAGATCCCCGACAAGGATCTTGAGGAGACAGGCACTTTCCAAGGGATCAGTCCGGGGAGGAACAAGCCGAAAGGCCTGATCACACCACCGATCACATTTGGCAGCGACCTCAACTACCGGACGAAGAAGATTGTCTTCGACGTCGTCAAGATGCCACTGCCATACAATGGAATCCTAGGCCGCCCGGCGCTGGCTAAGTTCATGGTTGCGTCGCACTTCGCGTACAATGTCATCAAGATGCCAGGGCCGATGGGCGTTCTCACCATCAGGTCCAACTAGAAGGACGCGATCATCTGCACCCACAAGCTCTACCGGGAGGCAGTGGCAGCATCTGCCGTCAAGGCACCTACTCCTGCCGGTAAAGCTCCCGGGGAAGGAAAGAAGAAGAAGACCAGCAAGACCTCTGATAAGGACTCCGGGAAGCGCACTTTAGAGTGCAGCACGCCTGTTGAGGACATACCAGAGAGCTCTACCGGCAAGAGCAAGAACCGGCGACCAAGCAAGTCTCTGCAAGGGAAGATGGGACGAGTGGCACTTTTTCCATAGGTGCCACTCTCAATGACAAATAGGAAAGCGCGCTCGTTACCTTCCTACGGGTGAATGTCGATGAGTTTGCTTGGCAAGCATCTGCCATCCCCGGCGTTCCTAGGGAGGTAATTGAGCACCACCTTGCTGTCTGCCCTCATGCGAGACCCGTCAAGTAGAAGGTCAGAAAGCAAGCCTTGGAGCGGCAAGAGTTTATTGCCGAAGAGATCAAGAAGCTAGAGGCAGCATGCCTGGTCAGAGGAGTGCTACACCCCACGTGGTTAGCCAATCCAGTGGTAGTGCGCAAGGTGAATGGGAAGTGGAGGCTTTGTATAGACTTCACTGATATAAATAAACACTACTAGGAAATACCTTATAGGTAGAACCTTAACAGTAGCGTGGGTAAATAGGCCAGCGCTACTGCTACTTAGCAGTAGCGACGGGCAACCCAGCGCTACTGCTAAGATTGTAGCAGTAGCGCGGGCTAACCAACCACCGCTGTTGCTAAATGGTCCCCACCTCACCCACCGGGGCTACCCGTAGTAACAGCATGTCTTGAAATTCCCTCGCTACTGCTAAATATATAGCAGTAGCGCGGGCCTACGGCACACCGCTACCACTATTGGTGCACTGTGCCAGCAGGTGGGCCCCACTTAGAAGCAGCGTGGGCCGAGGGCCCAGCGCTACTGCTATGGCCTTTAGCAGTAGCACTGGCCCTAACCCGCGCTGCTGCTAGGCGCAGCTGCCACCTTTTCTTCCCCTTTCCCCTCTCCCTCCTCTAGCTCCCTCACTTGGTTCTCCCCCATTATTGCCTATCTTCTCTCTTCCTCCTACCTCTCTTCTCTCCCCATTAATGCCCCCCCTCCACCATCTCCTCCATTAATGACCTCTTTCTCTCTTCCTCCTCCTTCCATGCATATATATATATATATATATATATATATATATATATATATATATATATATATATAAACACTATTATGATCACGGGATCAGAATAATATTCTGATAACTACCCGACCCGTCATAGTAGTAGTAGTTGAACTTCACCCAAGAAGAGGTTGAACTTTTGCGAACATTGTCCAAATGGGTCTTGTGATATACCGTTGGAAAGCTATCGACACATGGATCACAACCTAAGTTAAATTTTTGTCAAAATCTACACGGATTAAGAGCAGTTTTACAAACCGTTTTCTTCATACAAAAAAACGTGAATCATATTTTTGAGCTCATTCCTAAACCGTTTATCAGAATGAGGCAAATAATATGGCGTTGGATAGCTGCTGCAAATCCGCTTATCCCACATATATAAAGTTTTCCCAAATTCCCTACGGTTAAAGAGCAATTTGAAAAATGGCAGAATTTCTCAAACCGAACAGCCGAGCTTTTTTTTTTGGCGTAATTTGAAAACGGTCGAATTGATGCAAATGATATGGCTTTGGAAAGCTTATGGAAATGCGCTTCTTTTTCCTATAGAAAGTTTTTTCTAATTTTGAATGGTTTAAAAGTAATTTAGAAAACGGTCAAAGTTCCTCCAAGTTCGTATTTTTGGGTTTTTTTCTAAATGGTTTGTCGGAATGCAGCAAATGATGTGGCGTTGGAAAGCCTGAACAAATGCGAAACTTTTTTGTATATAATGTTTCTCCCAATTCATTACGGTTTTAAGTCAATTTTGAAAATGGCTAAAAACATTTTTTGGCCGTAATTTTCGCAAACTTTGTCGGAATGGGGCAAATAATATACCCTTGGATAGCTATGAAAAATGCAAAACCTTTTCATATAGAAAGTTTTCTTTGATTCCTAGCCGTTCATCGCGAAAACAGAGTTTCCGAAAATGCACTGCGTGAAGAGGTTGAAATTCTGGGGCAGTTCTGTTTGAACTTCACTCTATTTTTCACATGCTGTTTTTTGCCCGTAACTCCCCAACCACTTACCGGAATTGAGCAAATGATATACCGATGGAAAGCTGTTGAAAACACGCAACTTTCCCGTATTGATCATTTTTTCATACTCGCATCAGTTTGAAAGTTTTTTTTGAATACGTAAAAACGTGTTTTTAATGGTATACATGAAACTTTTAAACCATTTATCGGAATGTAGCATATAATATACCGTTGGAAAGCTTATGAATAGGAGCAACTTTTTCTTGTGACCAGTTGTTACAAATTCATTGCTGTTTGCGAGCAGTTTTAAAAATAGCGAAAACAACGATGTTTTTGCCATTTTTTGAACATGTAAATGAACGACGGATGTCTCGCCCTAGAAATTTTGAACCGTGCAGGGACAAGAACATGAACTTCCTGCAACAACCCTTTTAGGCTTTTACTTTTTTATTCTTTTATTCTCTTCCGAAACGCATTCCGTGTAGTAGTTGAACTGCTCGATGTTTTCACTTTGAACTTCTGTCACGTATTTTTTGCTCGTGATTCCTCACCCGTTCGTATTGGTAAAATCCTAGATTTTTTAATAAACATCGAACCACTTTGTTATTTTAGTTTGAACTTCTAGTTTTCTAAAAATTGGAAAATTCCTTTTAAACTTTTTTTAGTTGTTCCTTTTATTTTAATTTGAACTTCTTCATTTTATTCTTCAGTAACGAGAAAAAATCCGAGGTGTTTATGAACTTCAAACTTCTCTGTTATTCTAATTTGAACTTCATATTTTTATTTCGAATAAAGAGTTGTTTTTTATTTTAATAAACTTCGAACTTCTTTGTTATTTTAATTTGAACTTCTTAGTTTTATTCCTAAAATAATATAATTTTTTAAATAAGCATCAAACATTTTTTTAAAATTGAACTTCATACTTTTATTTTTCCTTGGAACGGAAAGAATTTGAGTTTCCCGTATACATCAAACTACTCCTTTTTCTAATTTGAACTTCTTGATTTTATATCTTTAGTAACAAAAAAAATCTGATTTTTTTATAAATATTGAACTGCACTATTTTTTTAATTTGGACTTCTTGGTTTATTTCTTAGGAAAGAAAAACATGATTTTTAAGTAAACTTTCGACAACTTTAAAAAAAATAGAACTTCATATTTGTATTTTCCCTAGAAATACGGAGAATTTGAGTTTTGTTATGCATCGAACTTCTCTGCTATTTTAATTTGAACTTCTTGCTTGTATTCTTTGAACTTCATATGTTTATTTTGCCTGGAATCAAAAACAATTTGAGTTTTTTTGTATTCACCGAACTACTCCATTTTTTTAATTTGAACTTCTTGGTTATTTTTTATAAAAATCAAACCGCTCCATTTTTCAAATTTGAACTTCTTATTTTTCTAAGAAACTTGATAAATCCAATTTTTGTTCTAATGTTCGAACTGCTCTCGTTTAAAAAATTAAACTTCTTGGCTTTTACTTTTTAGGCGTGGGATAAATCTGTTTTTGTGTAAACTTCGAATTGCTCTGCTATTTTAATTTGAACTGCTCAGGTTTTGAAATTTGAACTTCTTGGTTTTATTCTTTAGTAATGGGAAAATCCTTTTTTAGAAAATTTTGAACTGCTCTTCTATTTCAATTTGACCTTCTTACATTTTTTTAGAAACGTGGAAAAATATATTTCTGTTACAAACATTGAATCGCTCCTTTTTTTAATTTGAAATTTTTTATTACATTTTTTCAACAACAGAATCAATGGGAGAAATATTGTAGACCCATAAAGTTTTCTTTGATCTATCCATTTTATTTAAATTTGAACTTCCAGAGTTAGAATTTTTCCGAGTGAGCGTTGTTTATCTTCTTGGTTTATAAAAAACTACTCCATTATTTTAATTTGAACTTATTAATTTTTTTCTTTTAGTAACTTCAAATATCTGAGTTTTATATAAACATCGAACCCTCGGTTATTTTAATTTGAACTTCTATATTTTTTTAGAAATGTGGAAAATCCATTTTTTATAAAAAATTGAACCGCTCACTTTTCTAAATTTGAACTTCTTAATTTTATTAGTAGAAAAGAAAAAAAATAAGTAAACATCGAATAGTTTTTTTTAATATTGCATTTCATACTTTTATTTTTCCTAGAAACAGGGAGAATTTGAGGTTTCGTTACATCGAACTACTGTGTTTTTTTATTTTGAACTTCTTGATTATTTTTTAATAAGGAGGACAATCTGAGTTTTTTACAAACATCAAACTTCTCTATTTTTAAATTTTGGACTTCTTTGTGTTGTATTCTTTTTGCAGCGGGAAACAAAATGATAGTTTGCTATAGACATTGAACCACCCTGTTATTTATATTTGAACTTCTAGGGGTTTTTTTTTAGAAATGGGGAAAGTTCTTTTTTTACGAACTTTTTTTTGAAATGTTTTCATTATTCAAATTTTACCTTCTTCGTTTTTTAGAAACATGAAGAATATGTTTTTGTAACAAAGATCTAACTGCCGTGTTATTGTAATTTGAACTTTATGGTGTTAAACAAAAGGGAAAATCCATCAAAAAAATATTGTACATCCGTAATATTTCGAACTCTCTAATTAATTAAATTTGAACTTCGAGAGTTAATTTTTTCTTGGTGGGGCTTTTGTTTTTCACGGCATAATTATTTTTGTGTTCTTTTTTCTCCTTTTTTTGGACGTCTCTTTGTCGTAGTTTTTGAACTTGCTCGGGGCTTCTCTGTTTTTTCTAGTTTTTTGAACTGAAACCAACATACTATCAACACGTTTTTTTGTATCAACGCATACTATTGAACTTCAGGAAACAGTACAAAACAAGATAGTAGACAACATGATGTACAGACGGGGGCCAAATAAACTAACGATCTTATTCCCTTCTTATGCCTCACTGAATTTCACATGTCCAAATAGACTTCACTTCACTGTCTGACCTTCATCGTACACCTAGTACATCCAAGCCCAAAATAAAAATCAAAACCGTGCCTCTCCAAACACAACATGTGCATAGAGAGAGCTATTGTTGTTCCTTTCCAGCTATTTTCAACATGTGCATATATACTACCACATGGTAAATATTGAACTTCTCTATTTTTGTAATTTGGACTTCTTGGTTTATTTCTTTTAGTAACGGAAATATCCTAGTTTTGTAATAAATATTGAACCGCTCTGTTATTTAAATCTGAACTTCTTCATTTTATTCTTTAGTAATGAGGAAAAATCTGAGTTTTTTTATATACTTCGAACTTCTATGTTATTTTAATTTGAACTTCTTAGTCTTATTCTTAGAAAAAAATATGTTTTTAAATAAGCATCAAACATTTTTTTAAAATTGAACTTCATACTTATATTTTTCCTAGAAACGGAAAGAAATTGAGTTTTTCGTATACATCGAACTACTCCTTTATTTTAATTTGAACTTCTTAATTTTATTCTTTAGCAACGAGGAAAACCTGAGTTTTTTATAAATATCGAACTTCTCTATTTTTATAATTTGGACTTCTTGGTTTATTTGAAATAGTTTCTTTTTCCATTTTTTGAAACGGTAAAACAATGTTCTTTTTTTAAAATAAACATCGAAGTCATGTGTTATGTTAATTTTAACTTCTTGCTTTTCTTTAGATACAAAAATTTCTGATTTTTTTATAAACATTGACCTGCTATGTATCTTAAATTTGAACTTCTTTGTTTAGTTTCAGAGACGGAAAAAATTGTCTACTGTTTTGTCTTTTAACTTATAGGCTTTTGGGGTTTTGTGAACATCTAGAGTTTATTTTTGGGCAAATTCTTTTTTTTGGTATAATGCCTTTTGGCTTGTTTTTTAACGTCAAATTTTCTTCTCTCTTTTTTCCAACCTTCGAGCACTTTGTATAAGTGAACTTTTTCGAAACATAATGTTTGAATTTCCTGGAGGTATTTCTCGTCAACTATATGCACTCATTTTCGTGATATTAAAAATAACAGGCACGCTAGGGAGGGTCGAATTTTGCCAACCATGAAGTAGATGAACCTTGTCCAACGTAATAGTTGGACTTCAGGTAACTCCAGATTTCCTCTCCAACAACATTACAGATGCGCAAGCCACCGCCGTGACTGCTCCATATGTGGACACAATTAAAGTCATCGCTCGCATCAGGCATTGTTGTAGATCGCAGGCACACGCACACACTCATCTTGATTGAGTTATGGTGTGAACAGGAGCATCTTGTGTGGTGTTTAGCTCTTGAGCATTAGTATAGCGATAGCAGAGTCTAGCTCTTCAGCATTAGCAGCAACGGCGCGTACGACAGAAATGCCAAACACATTTTTTGAAGGTTGTAACTTAATAAATGGATTCAGCTGGCATTCAAATCAGACTGAAGAATCAGTGCTGGGCTGCAGACCGAAACAAGATGCAGCAAAGTCGCACGAATTACTCAGTACGTGCATCAGTGAGTTGATTAAAACAAGAATAGAGAGAGCTCGGTGCAGGTCACACCAAAATAAAGCAAAGAATATATGAAGATAGAGATCCATCAGCCACAACAAAACGCATTCACGTGAAACAAATAACTACAGAGAATAGCACCATCGCATTAGAACTTCTTCAGGTTTGTTCATGAGCTGGAATTTTTCCTCACTCAAACCTTTTGTACAGTGAGGAGGCGGTGGCATCGCAGCATGCAAGGCAGCAGAGGGAGAGGAGCACCAGGAGCGCCGCGCTGTTGTAGTTGATGCTGCAGCGGCTGCACCATCACATTGCCTGAAGCCCTGAACTTCTCTATGCCTGTCTTGCGTGCACACGCGTGTGAAGGTAGTGTGTTCTTTTTAGCTTGGCTTCTCCTCACACCACATGTGCGTGCCGTGTGCACGCAAGCACCACACACGCTACGCCCGTGAATTGGACACAAGCACACACGCGCCGTCGGACTGCACATGCTCACCGACTGAACTTCACAGGCTGGATGGAGCTCCTTCTTCTTTCCAGCCGAGCTGCGCCCAGCGCCGGCGAGCGAGACGATGCCTCAGGCCAGTTCCGGTGGTCGCCGACCAGCAGGACGATGCGACGGGCCAAAGACGAACCGTGTGCACGCGCCGCCGAACTGAAACCTCCACCGGCTCGTGCGTGCCACTGAGCAACCCCGTTCGTGGATTGAGGAGAAGCCACCAAGGCTACTGTCCCATTCTTGAAGATCCAAGGAGAATCGAGGAGGAGGAGGAGTACACAGGACGTGGAGGGATCTCACTGTTAACCTCGCCGGCGGGCACGGCAGGGGACGGGGGTGGACAGTTGGCGCTGCTGAGGAGGCCGACCAAGTCTCCCGCAGATCCCCTTCCCGTAGATGGCCGGAGCGAAGAAGACCTCCTCCAGTGCTCCTATGGATCCCGGCATCGAGGGAGGCGATGGCGGTGCATGGGATCCCGGCATCGAGGGCGGCGGCGCGTGGCTCCCAGGGACCGGCGGACGAACTCGGGATCCAGTGCCCTGCGTCAGCGGTCGGGATCTAGGGCCCTGCGACGGCGCACTGGGATCCATGGCTGGCGACAGCACGCGAGATTCCGGGCACCTACGGCGGCTGGATCCGATGGTGGCTACGAGAGAAGGCTCGCCGGCGTGGCGGAGGAGGGCCCCCGATCGCGCGGAAGGAGGCGCGCCGGCCGCTAGGGAGGAGGGGAGCTGGCCGCGCTGGAGGAGGCGCACCGGCCGTGGGGAAGGAGGTGCGCCGCTGTGCGTGGTGGGCGAGAGGTGGGGGTTCGCCTTCTATTTTTTTGTTTCTCTAATCTCAGGAACAAGTCGATCGCCCGGCGCGGCTGTTATCAAAATATTATTCCGATCCTAGGATCAGAATAGTGTTACTCTCTCTCTATATATATATCCCTTTCCCCATTTCTATAGCTTTTCTCACTAGCTAGCTCTCTCTCCCTCTCCACTAGTTAGGTAGAGTCATCTTCTCCCAACTAGACCTACCCATTTTAGAAGTAAGCCATCTTTGTCCACTTTCGATCCCTATAGGTAGCGACACCGACCTCATCTACCGTGCTCGATCTCTCTCGGGATAGGTATAAAAAGTTGTGCTTTGCAAGAATGGAAATATGTGTGTTTGCGTTATGATGGGAATTGTGCGTGTGGCATGAGTTGCCGCCTATGTGTATTTGTCGAATTGTGCGTGACATGAGTTGCTTATGTTTCGCCGAAATGTCGATTTATTTCCGTTTGGGCGAATTTCGGGCACACTCGATATGTCCTATTTTTAGGAAAGGTCATGCCAAATTTTTGTATGACTTTGATGCATGCATGCATTTTGTTTATAATCATTTTGCTTATTATACCACGCAGGCGATCATGAAGGTCAGTGGAAGGATGGTGGAGAGATACTTGCAATCCGCGGTGATCGACATGTATGCAAATAACCGGACTGGGATTTTATGTCCGTGTAGAAAATGCAAAGAAATCATCATGTTGGACCCCTTCGAGGGTGGCAGTTTGAAGGCGCACCTGCTCATGCATGGTTTCATGGATGGCTATACTCGGTGGATAAGTGAAGATGATGATGAGGACGAAGAGAACGATGGACCGAAGACGAGGGCGCCGGACACGGCGGCGAAGAAGAGTCCGGACATGGCGGAGAAGAGGCCGGACATGGCGGAGAAGATGCGGACACGCCACGCTCTTCGTCACTACTAAGTTCAGTCGTGCAGGACCCTCATGTTCGAGACCTGCTTCGCAAGAATACGACTAGCGACAGAGCTGCTTCTAGAGAGGAGGCAAAGCTGGCGCAGCTGGAGGTAGACTCGAAGACTCCATTGTATGACGGTTGCGATCCCGAGGTGACCCGCTTGAGTTTCACGCTCGAACTTCTAAAGACGAAGGCCAAAAACAAATGGACAGACGGAAGCCTCGATGAGCATTTGAAGTATCTACATAATAAAGTTCTTCCCGCGAGGAACCTGTGTCCTACTAGTGTTGAGGAGGCCAAAAAAATCGTGTGCCCTCTTGATCTGCCGCACATTAGATACCACGCATGCATCAACGATTGCATCATTTATCAAAAGGAGCACGCGGAAAAAACCAGCTGTCCAGTGTGCAATGCTTCTCGATACAAGAAGGCCGGAAAGAAAGCTCCTCAGAAAGTTGTTTGGTACTTTTCGATCACTCCCCGTCTGCAGCGGTATTTCGTAGATCCTAAGGAAGCAAAGCTCATGCGCTGGCACGCGGAGAGGGTGAAGCCCGACGATGGAGATGATCCGAAGCTGAGACACCTCGCAGATGCTAGCTAGTGGAGAGCATTCAACGCTGAATATCGATATTTCGCAGATGATGCAAGGAACATCGTGCTTGGCATGAGTACCGATGGCATGAATCCGTTTGGCAACCAGAGCACCAACCATAGCACATGGCCCGTCTTTGTATGGATGTACAACCTGCCCCCATGGAAGTGCATGAAGACAAAGTACATACACATGAGCATGCTGATTCAAGGGCCAAAACAATCGGGAAATGATATTAATCTGTATCTCGGGCTACTGAAAGAGGAGCTAGACACGTTATGGAGAACACCGGTGAAGACATGGGATGCCAACAAAGGAGACTATTTCTATATGAGAGCCGCGCTGATGACGACAGTGCACGACTATCTCGGTTACGGATATGTATCAGGCCAGGTGTGCCACGGGGATTGCGGATGCACCAGGTGCATGGATGATACAACGTCTCAGCAGCTAACGAAAGATGGCGGGTCTAGGAAAATCGTGTACATGGGGCATCGAAGATGGCTCGAGAAGGATGACCCGTGGAGAAATTGTGGAGATCTATTCAATGGTGAGGCTGAGCATCGAGGACCTCCACGTAAGAGGAGCGGCGCCGAAATTGATGAGCTGTTGAAAAACTGGGAACAGTGCCCCACGCCGGGAAAGATGAAAAAGGCGCCGGAGCCGCTGTTGAAGGTATGGAAAACGAGGTCTGTTTTCTGGGACTTGGAGTACTGGCCCAAACTCGACACCCCTCATTGCCTTGATCAAATGCATATCACAAAGAATGTCCTCGAGAGTTTGCTTGGCACACTGATGAACATGCCGAAGAAGACCAAGGATGGGCCGAAGGCAAGAAGAGACTTGGAAGATTTGAAGATCAGGGTAGATCTCCACATGTCGCCCCGTAAAAAGTCATCGGGGGAGACGAAGACGGAGGCGGAGGCGGGGGACAGGGGCAAAAAAGTCAACAAGAAGGAAGAGAATTATTGCCCCCCTTCTTGCTTCACCTTAAGTGTGAAGGAGATCGATCAATTCTTCAAGTGCCTTACCGGAATCAAAGTTAGTTCCGGTTATTGTTGGAAGATAACCAGATTTCTAGACACCAAGTAGAAAAGGTTCAGCGGGATGAAGTCTCATGACTGTTACGTGATGATGACGCAGATACTCCCGGTTGCCCTTAGAGGGATAATGGACAAGCACGTCCGTGAGACACTTACTGGTCTCTGCAACTTTTTCGATGTTATCTCTCGAAAGTCGATCAGTGTGAAGCCTACGACGTCGCCGCCCCCTCCTCCACGCGCCGGCGTCGACCTCACCACCGTAAGCCTCTCCCCTCCCCTCTTCCCCATCCTCTCCCCTCCCCTCTTCCATCCTCTCCCCTCCCCTCTTCTCTCTCTCTCTCTGTCGACGTAGGAACCCTAGCTAGGAGGCAGTACCAAATTTGAAACTTTGAAACAAAAAAACCAAATCAGAAATTGCCAATGGTTACTTTCAGATCGATGTAGTATTTTAGTATTTTAGTTGCAAGTGTCAAGAATGTAGTTTTTAGTATTTTAGTTAATTCATTAATCAAAAACATTATCCAAATCTGATCAAATCAACAGATTTTAACATGTTTGATTTTTGTGACATTTTATAAAAAAATTCTAATAAAATTTTGTGGCATTTAATAAAAATACTAATAAAATTTATTTGAAATAGTTTCAAGTCAACATTTTGCTACTAAATAAGTTTCATTTGTATGAAATTCACCTAAAGAAAGCAGAAACAGATGCTAGGAAGGGTAGATTAAACAGAGATGATTGTACCCCTGGTCATATGAAATTCACCTAAAGTACCCTACTTAGCGATAAATTAAATGGTACTTTGCAAAGAATGCATATTTGAAAGTATATTATATTAAATGGTACCTTGCAAAGAATGCATATTAAATTAGACAATGATCAAATAAAAATAAGACAATGATCTGAAATACTACTGCTGCTATGTGAAACACTAGTTTGAGAGAGAGAGAGAGAGAGAGGGAGTATTTTTAGTGTAATATAAGTACTTTTTTGACTTGAATTTTCCTCTCTTGTATATGATATATATGTAAATTGATATCTTGCATTTAGTGTACTACAAGATGATCTGCTTTGAGTGTACTACAAGATGATCTGCTTTGAGTACTAGCTATCTTGCATTTTGTATTTGCAAGAAGAGGCATTTTCTTATTTGTAGGGAATGATTCCGAGTGGCCTATGTTTTGCCGGAATGTTGATTAATTTCCGTTCCGGCAAATTTCAGGCGCTTGATTTGTCCACTTTTTAGCAAAGGTCATGCCGAAATTTTCTGTGAATTTCGGCATGACTTGTGCTAGAAACTAGGACATATCGAGTGCCCGGGATTTGCCGAAACGGGAATGAATCAACATTCCGGCAAAACATAGGCCCTTTTTTTAATGTCATTGTTCATTTTATTAGGTCTAGAATTAAACGAGCAGACTTAATCGTAGGAAACATGGCTAACAACGACGAAGCCGGGGGTTCTGGTACCTATGGGATGATACCAAAGAACCGTGGCTAGACAAAGCCATGAAGAAGATAAACAACAAAACCATGGGCAAGTTTAGCAACGCGCTGTCCGCCTGGAAAGTAAGGGTGAAACGAGCGATTTTGAAAAAGGAACCCTACTCCGAGATTGTTGAGGAAAATCTGACACTTACGGAATCGGACTTCGAAACATTCAAGGCGAATTGCGCCGCCCAAGCTGCCAAGGAAAAGTCTGAGTACATGAAGGGGATTCAGGAAAGGAACATGGGGAACCACCGCCTCGGAAGCCGTGGTTACTCGGGCAAGAGGCACATATGGGCCAAGGAGGACGCGGAACATGAAAGACTGGGGCTCCCAGACCCCTTGGCGGAGTTCACCGCCCCGCAGGAACATGACTTCTTCAGGGCCCGGTACAGGTGGGACCCAGTAAATAAGGTTTTGAAATGGACGTGCCCACGAGGGAGTTCATGAGACTACTGGTAATTATTATTTTACCACCTTATTTTAGCTTCTGATCAATTCGACTGCACGTTTAGTCACATTTGTAAACGATCCATGTTCCTTTTGCAGAAAGAGCAACACAGGCTTGAGGCCGAAAGCGACTCGTCTCAGTCGGTGGCGAGGCCCAAGTGGGACACCCCTTTTAACCGGGACTTGAACATAATGAAAGGAGTCCCGGAGAACAAGCCGCCGTCGTATGGACGTGTGCACGCCTTCGGAGACGGTGCCACGTGGAAGTTCTACTACCACGAGGACACGGAGGACAGAAGGCAGAGACGGAGGTTAAATGAAATGAACATCGACAAGAAGGTTGCGATTGCGGTCGATAAGAAAATAGCTGAGACCAAAGAAGTGATACGACCTGAGTTGCTCCGCGAGGTAGTCAATGCAGCGTTGGATGCCTTCAGAAATGAATTTGCAGCTTTGGTTAGTACCTTGATTCCAGCTGTTATCGATTGGACGAAGCAAAATCCAGATAAAGGGGCAGCGGACTTTCCTGTTCCCAGCTTCGTCGGGAGCAACTCGGTGCACATCGCACCAGCACCTGCTCAGGCAACCGCACCTGCTCAGGCAACCGCACCTGCTCATAGCAGCCCGTCCTCCATCTCTGGCGTGCTCGGCGGGGCTTCGTCTTTGGCTGAGCTCGATGCCCTCACGGTAACTACGTGTCACACCATCTTCAACATATATATAATATTCCATTTCTGTTGCCTTTCGGATGTCTGACATCGTAGACATGTCTTCGCAGGCCGATGAAACCCCGTGCACCATACTGTACACCATCAGCGGCCAGAAGGTGGACGTGGGAAAGGTAACGATAGTGAAGCCGAAGGAACACTTGTTCCACGGCCGGCCGATACCCCCGAGCATCTTCAAGGTTTCCTTGGCCAGTGTCATAGCGGGCCACAAGAGTTTGGCTCCTCCGGTACCACTCGGGGGAGATGACGACGAGACCCCGCCGCGGATTGGCGATTGCAAGAGTTGGATGCTGCTGTGGCCGAAGAGTCTCATTCGTGTGGAGGCGGCCGGGAGCACACCAACGACAACGCCTCAGCAAGGTATGAACACCACCCCACCTACCCAATTACCAGCGCCTGTCATGTCGGGTGATAGCGGACGACGTGAGGAAGAGGCTCCATTAGTGGCTGATGACGTCGCCCCCGTCGAACAAGCAATAATGGATGATCTCATGGAGGAGGATGATGACCCTCTCCGATTTCTCAATACCGGCTATGACGACGGAGGATTGATGGCTCAGCAGTATGACTCAGCCTATGAGCGTGATGACTTGATGCCTAATTTGCCGGAGCAGGAACGTCCTAAGGCTGATTGCAAGAAGTCTCTCTTCATGCAATCCTCACAGGACACGCCTACAGATGCCGCCTCATCCCAGCATCAACAACGTCAGGGTCGTGCAATAATGAGCCCGACAACACTGGGGGTGGTGGTCAGGGACGGTATGTTAGGCTCACTTCCGGTACCCAAGAAGCACAGGAAGAGGAAAGGCCCTACTGGCGCCAGAGCTGCTTCTAGCAGCCAGCCACCTCCGCAGCGCCGGGTTCAAGATAGTATACCTATCAAAGATGCGGCGACATTCCATATCGCCGGCCATCTGATCCTACCTGAGGAAGCGCTAGAGGCCATAGATGGCGATCTAAGGAGACTTCATGACGATGTGCTGTCGAGAGAGAAAAGCCTTCGCGCCTCGAAAAATCCAGGATACCCGCTCTACGTGGTTAATGTGCCGCAGCAAAGGTTGTACGTCCAGACATTCCCCGCGGATAAGTTCTTCCTTCGATTTGATTACGTCTTCGACATGTTTCACATGACAAAGCTGGATTTTACGTTCGTCCGCCTTTATGCCCTTTACATGAACTACATCATCAGGCGCGAGCAAATATCTTATATCTCAGTCGCGGACCCATACTTTATGCACGAGGGCTTCTTGGCAGTCTGCCCAGAGCACCGTGAATATGCGAGGAACTACGTCGACGACTTCATGGTCGCCAATAAGGACAAGGAGGCGATTCTGCCGCCTTATCATCCCATCTAAGTCATCCGCTGATATCCTCTGTGACACATACATCCTTTCGTAAATTTCAATCATTCCTTTGCACACATGGAGGCTAATTTGAGGTGTACTTATTTTGCGCAGTGAGGCGCGCGCCGTCTTCATCATTCTTTACCCCTGATTCTCCCACATTCTTTACTTGGACTCCTCGAAGAACATAAAGAAAAAGGATTACACACACATAAAGAGTGTTCTCGACAGTGCCCTCATAAGCTACGGCCATCGGGATGGAGAAGTCAGGGTCAAAAAGGCAAAGAACCGCGCGCCGTGTTTCGGCCATAAGACCGACTTCTGCTGCATCCAGCAACCGAATGATAGTCTCGCTGATGGATTCTACGTCATCCACCACATGCTGGAGTACAGAAGGGATCGGCAAAAACTTCGCATGTCACCTACTTCCGGTGATGCCGATATTCTGTAAAGGGCCAAGAAACTAGGAAACATACCGGATCATCGACTACGACCTGAGTTCTATCACATCCAGCGTGAACTTGCCCAAATCATCATGAAGGAGGTCGTCGAAAAAACAGGGATGTTCTACGACGAAGGGCCAATGTCGCGGGTTGACGTCCGAACACGCGTAGCCGCTCAGCGTCTGGACCTGAAACCTTTCAACAAGCACGACGACATCCTCCCTGATTTGGACGGATGGGACTACATGTTGTAGTGATTGACGATGATAATGTGTCCGTTTAGTCACTACCTTCTCTATGACGAAACTTTGAATTTATGCACAACGAAACTTTGTGATGTAAACCATCCTCCTCAACTAGCATAGATCGCTCTAGTTAATTAGTTTGGGTACGATGAACTTCATTATTTATGTTTACGATATGTTGCTTGTATTTGCTAACTCTGTCTCTTCATGTTGCTCAACTATATTATGTTGCATATTATCGATGAATTCATCAAGTGACGATGCAGGTATATAGATCATCGATGGCGAAGAAGTGCTACGCCGTGTACATAGGGAGGGTTCCAGGAATGTACGACGAGTGGCCAGAGTGTCAGGCCCAGGTGTACCGGTTCCTGGGTGGCAGCCAAAGAGGGTTCAATAGCAGAGGCGAAGTGAAAGATAGTTACTTGAGGTTCACGCTAGCGCGAGAGAGGGATCGGAACCGGCGCCTCAAGAACTACTACATTATCGCGCTCTTGCTCATAGTGATCGCTCTTCTCTTCTATATCATAGTTTAGATAGATGATGAAACATGTGTATGTGATGACCATGCAGTTGCTTGTATTCGAGTATCGCTATATCAAGGTGATGATGAGACATGTCACATAACTTGTATCGCTATATCGAGATGTCACATAACTTGTTGGATGATGATGATATGACGAGACTATTATGTGTATGATATGATGAGAATATTGTATGTTTATTATATGATGAGAGTACTATATAAAACCTGTACAAATACAGTGCAAATAAGAAAAAAAAGTATACAGGAAATTATAGCAGTAGCGTGGGTTAATGTGTAGTAGCAGCGCGGGGTTGTCAACAGCATGGGCAAAGCAACAGTGCTACAGGTAGTTATCAGTAGCGCTGGTATGACCAACACTACTGCTAAGTAGTGGTAGTAGTAGTGCTGGGTCTTACCCACGCTACTGCTAAATATTAGCTGTAGCGCCGTAGCAGTAGCGCGGGTACCCGCGCTATTGCTAGGCTTTTATCCCGCGCTACTACTAGGGTTTTCCCTAGTATTGAAAGCTTGTCCAAAAGACCCTTTCCCTTTGCCGCGCATCAACCTGATTGTGGACTCCACTGCCGGTTGTGAGTTACTCTCTTTCCTTGACGCCTATTCTGGTTATCATTAGATTTTTATGGCCAAGGAAGATGAGGAGAAAACCGCATTCATCACACCATGTGGCACATACTGCTTTTTGTGTATGCCTTTCGGATTGAAGAGTGCTGGGGCGACATTTGCTAGAGCAGTTCAGATCGGTTTTGAGCCACTGCTGCACAGAAATGTGGAAGACTACATGGATGACATTGTGATCAAAACCAGAGACAAGTCAACACTGATCCAAGATTTGGAAGAAACATTTGCGAACTTGCGCAAATTCAACTTGAAGCTCAACCCTGAGAAGTGTGTGTTCGGTGTTCCGTCCGGCAAGCTTCTTGGGTTCTTTGTATCTCAGAGAGGGATTGAAGCCAACCCCTACAAGATCAAGGCAATTGAGAAGATTGAAGCACCAAGACGCGTCAAGGACGTCAGGCGTCTTGCCGGCTGTGTTGCCACTCTCAGCAGGTTCATCTCCAAATCGGCTGAGCGCGCCTTGTCATTTTTCAAAATATTGAAAAAGGCAGGCCCAGTGAACTGGGCTCCGGAAGCGGAGGCTGCACTCCAAGATTTGAAGGAGTACCTATCCTCTCCGCCAGTCTTAGTTGCGCCTAGGCCGCAAGAGACGTTGCTGCTATGCTTAGCGGAAACGAATCAAGTGGTTAGTGCTGCACTTGTGCCTAAAAGACAGGCAGACGAAGAGGAGGTAGCAGCTGCAGAGCCATGACCCGACAAGCCAGAATCTTCTTCGGCAAAGTCAGGTGCCGACAAGCCAGAGATTGTGCAAGCAAGTGAGCCAGATCAACCAGTCGTGTAGAAGAAGAAGATGGTGCAGCGCCTAGTTTACTTTGTCAGCTCCCTCCTGCAAGGGGCTAGGTCAAGCTATTCTGATGTGCAGAAGTTGCTCTTTGACCTTCTCATGGCCTCAAGGAAGTTGCGCCACTACTTTCAAGCACATCAAGTCACCATCGTCACTCGCTTTCCTTTGCAATGAATTCTGAGAAATCCAGAAGCAACTGGCAGGATTGTGGAGTGGGCATTAGAGCTGTCAAGTTTTGATTTGAACTTTGAGAGTACCTCAACAATTCAGAGCAGAGCTTTGGTAGAATTCATTGCAGAATGGACCCCAACGCCAGACGAAGAAATCCCAGAGACCTCTCTCCCCGGCAAGGAAACTGTTGACGATTGGATCATGTACTTTGATGGTGCTTTCACGCTGAAAGGCACCGGTGCCGGCGTGCTACTTATAGCACCCACCGGAGAGCACCTCAAGTACGTGCTTCAGATGCACTTTCCCAGGGAGCAGGCCACCAACAACACTGCTGAGTACGAGGGATTGCTTGCCGGCCTACGCATTGCTATCGACCTTGGTACTCAAAAGTTGATTATCAGAGGCGACTCGCAGCTTGTGGTGAGGCAGTTCAACAAGGATTACCAGAGCCCTTTGATGGAGGCCTATGTTGATGAAGTGAGGAAGTTGGAAGAGCACTTTGACGGTCTGCAAGTGGAGCACGTTCCTCGTGCCCAGAATTGGATTGCCGATGACCTGTCAAAGCTTGCCGCCCAAAAGATGCCTGTGGAACCAGGGACTTTTGTGCTCCATCTGACTCAGCTATCCATTACACCATCGAGGCTAGCGAAGAAGAGAAAGCAAGATGTTGGTGGTTACTTTCCGGCAGAGGTGCCGGCAGCCGCCAAGAAAGTAGATACCGCCAACAAGACACCCTTAGCCGATGAGCCGCAGCTTCCGGCAAGTTAGATTCTGGCCGTCGAGGCAAGCGCTCCCACAGAGGAAGAAGTACCTCTAGTCCTTGTCGTCGAGCCACAGGCTCCGGCATGGGCACATCCAATTGTCCAATACCTTCAGACATGAGATCTTCCCGATGAGCAAGAAGACGCAGAAAGAGTAGCCCGTCAATCAAGGATGTACAAATTTGTTGACAACATTTTGTACAGGAAGAGACCAAACGGGGTGAAAGTGAAGTGCATCTGCCGGGAGGATGGACAGAGGTTGTTGGAAGAGATGCATGAAGGTATGTGTGGCTCTCATATTGGGTCACGCGCGCTTGTCGGCAAGGCATTCCGTCAAGGATTCTACTAGCCGACAACCCTTCAAGACGCTTTGGCGGTGGTCATCAGGTGCGAAGCATGCCAGTTCCACTCCAAGGACATCCACCAGCCATCTCAAGCCCTTCAAACCATCCCTCTCTCCTGGCCTTTCTCGGTCTGGGGGCTCGACATCGTCGGCCCCTTCCCCCGTGCTACCGAGGGCTTTGAATTCTTGTACGTTGCAATCGACAAGTTTACAAAGTGGCCTGAGGTGGAGCCAGTGAGAAAGGTGACGGCACAGTCAGCCATCAAGTTGCTCAAAGGATTGGTTGCTCGCTTTGGTGTACCCAACAGGATCATCACCGACAACGGCACCCAATTCATGAGCCGCACCTTCACAGCATATTGCCAAGAACTTGGAAACAAGATCTGCTACGCATCTGTTGCTCACCCAAGAAGCAATGGACAAGTAGAGAGGGCAAATGTAGAAGTGTTGCGTGGTCTCAAGACCAGAACTTTCGACAGGCTGCACAAGTGTGGAAGGCGCTGGGTGGAAGAGTTACCGACGGTTCTTTGGTCAATCAGAATGACACCAAGTCGAGCCACTGGCCAGACACCCTTCTCCCTTGTTTATGGTGCAGAAGCGGTGCTCCCCACGGAACTCGGATACGGGTCACCTCGAGTCTTGGCCTTCGATGAGGAGGATCAAGATGAGCTGCGGCAAGATGATGCCATGCTCCTTGAGGAAGATCATTTCCGGGCTGCTGTCCATGCTGCACGGTACAAGCAAGCTTTGCGCCGCTACCATAGCCGCAAAGTAAATGCCAGGAACCTTGAGGAAGGCGACCTTGTTCTTCGTCGGATTCAGTCCACGAAGGGTCAAAACAAGTTGACGCCGAAATGGGAAGGCCCTTACCGGGTGGTACGAGTCACTAGACCTGGCGTAGTTCGCCTAGAGACCGAAGATGGCACTCCGGTGCTCAACTCATGGAATATTGAGCATCTTTGTAAGTTTTACCCGTAAGGCGCGGCTGCTGGGCTGTCCAGCAACCTCTTTTGTACAAGTTTGCTGGCACATGTAATCCTTTGTATAGAGCCGGGCGCAGATCCCGTGCACAATGAATAAAAGATAAGTGTTTCACAACTCTTTGTCAAAGTCCATATTTATTATATGTTGCAGGCAGCGTTGTGCTACATTTTACCTTGCATAGAATGATTAACAAACCGTCAAGGTTCCAGCCTCCTCTTTTCTCTTCTTTCTTTTTCTCAAAGGACAGAAGGGTTCCTCGCGTGCAAGTTTCCCGGGGGGAGTGACGGTATGGATATCAAGTGACGTTCAAAATATCCTTCTACGACGAGAAGTACAGCAAAGAAAAAGCTAAGTTGAAAAACTTTGAAATAAATTATTTGTTGTAGTTGCAATTTCTCCTTGAACGATTTTGGTCTTTGTGTGAGAAACCTGCACGCTAAAGAACCTTGTCGTGATCAGTTACGCTCTTACTTTGTTTCGAGTCCGCTCAACAACTTAAGTGCTTGCGTTGTGATCGTCAAGTGTAACCTTGCCGGCAGCGGCACTTCCGGCAAGCTGCTAAGGACCTGTTCCTCAAGCGCTCGCGGCAAGAGTGCGCGCACCGACAAGGTTCCGGCAAGCGTAGGGTACAAAAATCATGCAAAGACAAAATAAGACAAAAGGAATAGCATGCATGCATCCATTCAAAACACAAGTTATATTACATCAGTGCCATAGTGTAGATCTAATTCAAGATGAATCTGTCTTTTACAAGATCGCATTCATGGCAAGGTTTGACTACAAGATTAATGGGTAGCCCCACCCTGAGTCCTGGAGACTTGGCCGACCCGGTCAGCTATTGGAGCGATGATCCTGTCAGCAGATGTGGTGTCGGCGTTCTTCAGCAGGCTTGTGAAGGCACCGGAGAGGTCAACATTTGGATTGCGATAGGCAACTTTGACAAGTACCTTGTAGATTATGTCTCGAGCAAGCTTGCGGGACTCCTTGGCGAAGGAGTCGGACGTTCTCTATGGTGCTTCTCCAACACCTTGACAAGGCCCTCGAAGAAGAGAGTCAGGCTGGCGCTTGCCGCTTGTTGGTCATTGGGGGCGTAGTTGTATTCCGCCAAGCTCATGACGACAAGCTGTGTGCTGATCTGTTCTGTGGCCTCTACAAGGCGATCGGTCCACATCTGCAAGTTGCTATTAAGCGTGTTGAAGGAACTGACGGCGTCGGCGTACGTAGCTTTCTCCTTCTCAAGATCTGTGGCCAAGGCTGCCTCTCTGGCCTTGGCGCTGTCAAGATGCTCCTCCAAGCCACGTAGCTTCAGCTTCAGATCTTCCTTGGCATCAGCAGCTTGGCTAAGTTCTTGGCTTTTGGCAGATAGCTGCGTCTGCAGTTCACCCAGACTATGGGCTATCTTATGCGCTGATGCTTGGAGAGTCGAGAGCTCCTCTTTGTTGCCGGCAAGGTCTTCTTCGAGCTTTGCTACCTTAGACTCCAGCTCTACCTTGGCGGCCTCGGCGCTCTCCGCGGCCTTGACGGCTTCCAAGAGCTTGTCGGCATGAGCCTGAGCTTGAGTCTCGATGGCCTTTTTGTGGCCCTCCTCTAGCTCTTTGGTTCGCTGCACGAGCAAAGTTTGGATCTCTTCATCCTTGCCGCGAAGCTTGGCGGCAAGTATTTCTTCTCGGGCGGTGAGGTCTTTTTCCTTGATGTTGAGCTGCGCCTCGCGCTCTGTCAACTTGCTGTCCAAGGCCGTTGCCTTCTCTTTAGCAGCATCAAGCTTCTCTTCCTGCCGCTTGAGGCTGTGAAACTTGCCGTTATACCACATGCGGAGTTCCTCTGCCTTCTCTTTTAGTTTCCCCTTGGCTAGCTATATGGCTTGCCGCTGTGAATGGAGCTCCTCCCAACGCTGGCTGTAGCGCTACTGCACATCATGGAAGCCGGTGGCCATTGTCTTCAGGAAGGCCATATCAGTGGCGTTGTTGGCGGAGTGGTCCGTTCCCGGGGCACCTTGGGAGAGGGGTACCAAAATTTCGGCAATGGCATCCTCGAAGGAGAGCTCCCCAGCACCAGATGAGCTGGGGGCTTCAGATTCCTGTTGCTGATTGGTTGGCCCCAAGGGCCCCGTCAGAGCCTGTGCCTCAGGTGCACTGGGGTGGACGTCGGTGCTTGGCTTGTCATTGCCAGCCTCCCTCATCTTAGCGTTTGTTATGGAGAGTCTAGATGCGCTGCCGGAGGGCATGCCAGACTCTTCGGGGGTTTCCCTGGCCTCCTCAGTGGCAGGTACAGTGGCCTCCGTGGTGGAAATCCTGGCAGCCTCGTCAGCGGCGCTCTTCGTAATCTCCTCCATAGGTACCTCCCTCTCCTTCGGAGGGGTTGGTTCTGCAAGACAGGGAAGAAGCGGAAAGCAAGATGAAATCAAAACTTCAAGACTCAGATCAAGTTCAAGAAAACAAAAAGAAGGATTGGCAAGGGATTGGATTACATCTGGAAAGGGACTTACCTCGATGGACCCATGGAGGGGATGCCGTTCTCTTTCCAGCAACTTCGGTTGCCGGAGAGGCCTCGATGCGAAGGAGCCCTTCTTGGGGCTCCTCTGGGGGAGGGCTGCTCCCCATCGGCGAAGGTATCGGTAACGACTCGGAGGTTGAGGGTGCCATCAAAGGGTCCATCCCTTGGCGCTCTCCTTCCGGCTGGCCGCTTCCCAGCCCCTTGTCGGTCTCCGTTACAGAGGACTCGACGGTAGTGCTTGCTAGCGGGAACTGAACATGAGCCTCATGCGGGGGGCTCGAGCCGGCAACCTCAGATAAACCGGTACCATGATTAGTGCCGGTTGCCGTCTCGCCCTCTTCAGCGGTCCTGGGCCTCTTTCTATGCCTCTCCGCCAGTGGCACTTCGTCCCTGCAAGATCAGAGCAGTCAGAATGATTAGTTCAGCAACAACATCAAGATAATTATGAGAAATACAGACGAAGATGGTGTACTTACTCTTCCTCCTCTTCCGGATCACTGAGGACAGACAAGTCCCAGTACACCGTGTCATCCACGCCGGAGGGCGTAGGTTCTGGCGGTGTCTTCCTAGCTCGTTTGGCTCTTCCGGAGCCAAGGGCTACGACGCGCCCTCACCCCCTGCGGTTGGTGAGGCTGGTTGTCGGGAGGCGGCTCTGCGAGGAGGCTGACACCTAGAAGGCTGAGACCGGGATGCTGCAGCCGCTGCCTTGACACCGGCAAGTTCTTTACTTACCGGCTCGGTGTGCGCTGCCTTCTTGGCGACGGTGGTCTTCACCTTGACGGGAGAAGGGAGAGGTGCTTCCTCCTCTTCTTCCTCGTTTGAAGATTCCTCGGGTTGCTCCTCTTCTTCCTCAGACTCCCTGGCCTGGTCCTCTTCGCTCGCATGCTCTTCGGCATGCTCTTGAGTGTGGCTCCCTCCGCTAGTTCCCGGAGCCGTGGCCTGCTCTTCGGCTTGGCTTCCGGTGCGCTTCCCCTTGCCGGCACCCTTGGCTGCTCGGGGGCGAGCTGCCTTCTTAAGCTCATTTGCCCTCACGTCAAGGAACTCTTCTTTGTCGTTCTTTGTGGGGTGAACCATGTCATCCTCGACTCTGACAACCGCTTCTTTCAGGCCGGCAAGCCAGTCTTCCACTGCTTTCTTGCCGGGTACTTTCCATGTGCTCAGAACCATCTTGGCGTCGCAGGCCGGCATCATTGCTAGTTTGGAAGCCTGGGCAGTGTTGTTGCACAATGGGATCACCGTTGCCGGTAGGTGGAAGGTGCAGCCCCTGTTGAAAAGCTGGCAGATGAGCCGGTAATGCTCCATTACCGACAGGTTGTCATACAGGCCTGGGTGCAGACGCATTGGATCGGCAGGCCCCTGGTAATCCCACGCCTGCCGGCCTCCTCTGTGCTGCAGCGGGGCAATCCGGCGGCGGGTGAAGTCCGCTCCCACCATCTCGATCGTCAAGCCGGCCGCCTTAAGGGTGATGATTCGATACAGTGTTGTTCCAAGCTTGGCGTCATTGGGGTCAACATTGCTCCAGCTGGCGGCCTTCTCAATCTTCTCGGTTCTGAGGTGGCAGAACGCCGGGAAGTCCTGCTGCTTGATCCAGCACCAATCGGCCCACCACTCATTCCATTTGATGTGCAACTTGCCCTCCAAATAGTGCTTCTTCAGATTTCCCCGTGGGATCCAGGTGACGCTGCCAGAAAGGGAGTCGTCCTTGACCCGGGGAATGAAAAAGTGCCGGAACAAGGCGACATTTGGGGCTATTCCCACAAAGTTTTCACACAGGTGCGCGAAAACTGACAGACAGGTGACCTCGTTGGGTGTGAAATCCAGCAGTCTGACTCCGAAAGTATTCATCACCTCAACAAAAAAAATCAGAGAAGGGCGGGCACAGCCCGCAGTAAAAGTACCCGGCGAAGATGTGAAATTGGTAGTTGGTGAGAGGAAGGGATCCTGGGAGCACCACTGTGGCCTCGTGGTCCCGCGTCTTGCTCGCGTACACATATGAGTAGCTCTTCGTCAGATCATCTTCTGTGAGCGCTGGCGGAAAAACGGCATTGGCCCGCCGCCGTGCAGCTTTAGCGGCCTTCTTCAACTCCGCCACCGAACTGGAGGGCTTCCTAGCTCTCTTCGGCGCCATGGCAAGGTTTGGGGTGTAGCTTAGCGATGAAGGAAGCAAATGCCGTGCTCTGCTCTTGCGCGAGGAAGAAGACGACGGCGATGGCGAGATTGGGAGAAGGGGTAAATGAGCAACACCCCTCGTGGTTTCCTTTTTATGGGGAAGGTGCGGGGGCTGGCTCTTTACTGTCCTACGTGGCTGCGCTTTTCAGGCGCACTACCTCTCGCGGCCGTTTCGTTCCACCTCTCCCACGCCTGCATTTAATGCGCATCGTGGGGGGCGTGGTAAAAGAGAAGATTATGGCAGTTATCCTCTGCCACGCGTGCCTATGCACTGTTTGGGCCTAGCCCAACGATGCCTCGCATGTGTGTATGGCCCAGGCCCGGGGGCTCCTGTCGGTGTACTAAGACATGGGCGCCTTCGTACCCTGACTTATGCATAGGCAGTTGTAGCCTTCCCGACGGCAAGGGCTTGCCGGAGGGTTGCTACCGTCAAGACTCAAGACTTAGATTGACAAGACCGTGAAGAAGACCTCCAAGCAGGTCATCAAGAAGTACTATTCTAGTACTGAAGATCAAGGTTACCCTTGCCGGCAAGCTTCGTACCGGCAAGGTGAAGACCAAGACTCTGGTTGCCGGCAAGCTCCTTGCCGGCAGGCTCGTTCTGTCCCGTTACCGCTCCACCTCAGTATCGGCTAGATAAGCACGTATGATAGGTGTCGAGCGGGCAGGCAGTCAAACATAGCTGGCCAAGGCACGTGTCAGCATGCCACGCAAGGATAAGTCAGGGTACGAAATTCCTAGCCACCAAACGACATCATCTGCTTTGTGAAGGGTTGCGGGAACAATGCCGGCAACCAAACATAAATATTCTATTGCTTGACATGAATCATGTTTGTACCACCAAATCATGATATCCAAGTCAGAATGCAGCCTCGAATGGTTCACTTGTTACGCTGAACGCATCCATTCTCGGTTAGGTACTCCACAAATGTGCCTCTCGCGGAAGGAGAAAAAAGAAAGCGCGGCTTTTTTTTTCGATTTCGAGAGGCACGGCCGTGCCTCTCGCGAAAGAAAAAAAATGCGTTTTTTCGCGCAAAAAGAGTTTTTTTTGAAAAAAAACTTTGTCCAAAAACTAAGAACGACCGGTGGAAAACCAAAAAGCCAAAAAAACGAAAAAACCCGTCTAAAAAGCTGAAAACGCTTGCGAAAAAATAAAAAAAAATCCGGAAGGAACGCCCAGAGCGCGACACGTGGTGGCGGCTAAGAGCGCACCAAGTGGCGTGCTATCAGCCCACCCCAAGTGATCGTTGGGAGGCTCCCGAAGGAGCGCTCGTTAATTAGTTGCTCTCATTTAAGGAAAGAAGCACCACATCGTTCTCCATCCAGTGGATCAGACACGACATCTTTCCTTTTTCTTCTTTCCCCTTTCCAAAGTTGTAACAAGAGACAAACTCCTTCTGTAATTTGTATTTGAGAGTGAGATTAGGAACTAACATCGTGGTATCAAAGACCACCTACCACCCTTCCGCCATAGCCGCTGTCACGCTGGATACACGTCGCCGGAAGAAAGCGCGCGAGTACCTCCTGCCACCATGAACCCCGACTTGCGCGCTTACCTCGACAGGATGAACGAAGACGCGGCCGCTCGCGCCGACAAGATGAACAACGACGTCGACACTATTCTCAAGGCACTGGCGGCGCAAACTGCTCGGATCGACTCCCTCGCCACCTGGAAGCCGGACCTCGAGGCGTGCTTCGCCAAGCTGGAGCTCTCGGTCACGGCTCTCCAAGCTGTGCCTCCAACGACTAGTCCCATCAGTGGACCACCGTCGCCCGCACCCCCTATCGCGGCAGCGAGCGAACTCCATGGGCAATCAAGCCACGACGTGCCGCTCCACACCATTCCCCCGGTCACGGGTATGAACATGATCCCCTCCCGTTTCCATCCCAGTTGTCCTCCCAAGTCCTCGTCGCTCTCGGTCAACCGCCACCGCCGATGACATTTCCCGTTTTCACCGGCGAAAATCCACAGTTCTGGAAGACACTCTACGAGCAGTACTTTCAGATGTTCACGGTGCACGAATCCTACTTGGTTCCTATGACGATTTTGAATTTCTCGGGTCCCGCATGAATTTGGTTGCAATCGGTGCAACGCAAATTTGCTGGCCTGAATTGGGAATCGTTCACAGCGCTGCTGTGCACCCGATTTGGTCAGGACAAACACCAACTCCTCATTAGACTGTTCTATGCCATCCATCAGATTACTTCAGTTGCAGATTTTATTGAATGTTTTGAAACACTGGTGAATCATATGATTTCTTACTTAGAGCTGACACATCCTTACCTTTTTCTCACGCGATTTGTCGAGGGACTTCGCACTGACATCAGAGCGGCGGTGTTAATTCAATGCACACCGGACCTCGACACAACTTGTTCTTTGACGCTGCTTTAGGAGGAAGTAGCTGACAGCGAGGTTGCAGCTCGCGGCTCGTCCACATCCAATCGGCCATGCACGGTGCGTTTCTCGGCGCCAAGCACCGCAATGTCGACATCATATCTTCCCCGACCAGCAGTTCTAAACTATACTGCCGAAGATCGCCGAGGCACTCACGCGGCAAGGGCAACTTCAGACAACAACAAGATTGCTTCTTTGCGCACATTCCGACGCGCCCCGGGCCTATGTTTCAGATGCGGTGAGCGATGGGGCAAGGATTGCTACTTGTGAGCTGCGTTGGGATTTTCCCCAAAGAGGAAGGGTGAAGCAATATAGTAGCGGATAGTATTTCCCTCAGTAGAGAACCAAGGTTATCGAACCAATAGGAGAACCATGCAAACACCCGTCAACAGTACCTGCACACACAAGAGCAAATACTTGCACCCAACGCAGGCAAGAGGGTTGTCAATCCCCTTGTACTCGTTATTTGCAAGGATTAAATCTGGTAGTGGTAGATAGATAAATTGCAAAGTAAATAAAAGAAAGAAAATTGCAGCAAGGTATTTTTGGTTTTTGTAATATGATTAAAATAGACCCGGGGGCCATAGTTTTCACTAGAGGCATCTCTCTCATAAAAATAGCATACGGTGGGTAGACAAATTACTGTTGGGCAATTGATAGAAAAGCGCATAGTTATGACGATATTCATGGCATGATCATGTACATAGGCATTACGTCCATGACAAGTAGACCGACTCCTGCCTGCATCTACTACTATTACTCCACCAATCGATCGACTCCTGCCTGCATCTATGGTATTAAGTTCATGACAAATAGAGTAACACTTTAAGCAAGATGACATAATGTAGACAGAATAAAACCAAGCAATATGATTAAACCCCGTCGTTTTCTCCTTAGTAGCAACAATACAATACGTGCCTCGCTACCCCTGTTGTCACTGGGTGAGGACACCACAAGATTGAACCTACTACTATGAACCACTTCCACTGAAGATAAATCAATCTAGTTGGCCAAACCAAACGGATAGATCGGAAAGCATTACATAGCTATAAAAATCACACATAATAAAGTTCAGAAAAGACTCAATTACTTTCAATGAATATTCAAATCATAAACCCACAATTCATCGGATCCCAACAAACACACCGCAAAAGAAGATTACATCAGATCGATCTCCCAAGAGAACATTGTATTGAAGATCAAAGAGAGAGAGAGAGAGAGAGAGAGAGAGAGAGAGAGAAAGCCATCTAGCTGATCACTATGGACCCATAGGTTTGTGGTGGACTACTCACACATCATTGGAGGTGCAACAAGGTTGATGTAGAAGCCCTCCGTGATCGATTCCCCCTCGGGCAGGGTACCGAAAAAGGCCTCCAGATGGGATCGCGGAAGAGCAGAGACTTGCGGCGGCGGAAAAATTGTTTCGGGTGGCTCTATGGGGGTTTTGGAATATTTGGGAATTTATAGCGCTGGAATTAGGTTAGACGGAGCCACGAGGGGCCCACAAGACATCAGGGCGCGCCTACCCCCCAGGGCGCGCCCTGTTTTCTTACCGTCTCCTCGTCTCTCTTCTGGTCCTGCCCCAGAAGCTTCTAGGGTCTCTTATGTCCAGAAAAAAATCGTCAAAAGTTTCGTCGCATTTGGACTCCGTTTGGTACAGTTTTTCTGTAAAACCAAAAACAAGCAGAAAACAGCAACTGGCACTAGGCACTGAGTTAATAGGTTAGTCCCCAAAAATGATATAAAATTGCATATAAAGTATCTAATAATGATAATATAATAGCATGAAACAATCAAAGATTATAGATACGTCGGAGACGTATCAACATCCCCAAGCTGCTCGTCCTCGAGTAGGTAAATGTTAAAAACAAATTTTTTGATGTTGAATGCTACCTAGCATGTCTATCATGTAATCTTTTTACGGTATAAATATTGAGAAATGATGATGTAATTTATATCAACATAATAATATCCATGAATACAAGAACATAATCATTACTGTTTCAAAATATACGATGCTCAACGGATGTTATCCCTACTCATTGTATTATGTAAGCATGGCATGACTCCGTCTTCACCGCATAAATATAAATCATGAGCACCCCGGTGTGAAACCAAGCAATTGGATCATACTTTTTCACGCGCTTCAGCATTTTCAACTCCACTCAATACATGAGCGTGAGCCATGGACATAACACTACGGGTGGAATAGAGTGCGGTGGTAGAGATTCATAAGGGAAGTAAAAAAGGAAGAGAGTCTCGCATCAACTCGATGGATCAATAGGCAATGGAGAGTCCTATCAATCGATATCAATGCGAGGAGTAGGAATTGCCATGCAACGGATGCGCTAGAGCTATAAGTGTATGAAAACTCAATACCGAAACTAAGTGGGTGTGCATCCAACTTGCTTGCTCATGAAGACCTCGGGCATTTGAGGAAGCCCGTCATCGGAATATACAAGCCAAGTTCTATAATGAAAAAATTTCCACTAGTATATGAAAGTGACAACTCAGGAGACTCTCTATATGAAGAACATGGTGCTACTTTGAAGCACAAGTGTGGTAAAAGGATAGTAACATTGCCGCTTCTCTTTTTTTTAGAACAATCTCATGAACCTCATCCCCACTTTTTGGAGGACTCATCAGTCTCCATCATTCTTTACCTCACTGGGACAGTGCTCTAATAATGATGATCATCACACTTTTATTTACTTACAACTCGATAAAACTGAAACAATATGACTCTATATGAATGCCTCTAGCAGTGTACCAGGATGTGCAATGATCTAGCGTAACATGTATTACAATGATGAACGGTGGCTTTGCCACAAATATCATGTCAGCTCTATATGATCATGCAAAGCAATATGATGATGAACACACATGTCATAAGACAGAACGGTGGAAGTTGCATGGCAATATATCTCGGAATGGCTATGGAAATGCCATGATAGGTAGGTATGGTGGCTGTTTTGAGGAAGATATAAGGAGGCTTATGTGTGATAGAGCGTATCATATCACGGGGTTTGGATGCGCCGGCGAAGTTTGCACCGACTCTCGAGGTGAGAAAGGGCAATGCACGGTACCGAAGAGGCTAGCATTATGCGGAAAGGTCGGAGTGCTGTATTAGTCCATGAACTCACATTAGTCATAAAGAACTCATATACTTATTGCAAAAGTTTTATTAGCCCTTGAAGCAAAGTATTACATGCATGCCCCTAGGGAGGAGGTTGGTTGGAGTTAACCATCGCGCCCCCCCGATTTAGACAGCACTCAAGGATTTCAATTAGACATAAAAATGCTCAAACCTCCCCACCATGCCATGACCGACACTTAAATGAGTAGTTAATAACAAGCTTTAATATCGATATTTCTACTAACCAATGATCATGAACTAATACCCTTTCATATTATGACATCAATATAATTAAATCATACGTTTCATATTTAGTGATCTACATGAAAGTTTTTATTATATCACTCTTATATACCTATCATTTTCAGACTAGTCTTTATAACCCGTGCACATTACCACTTCCTATTTAGGACTCTCAAAAAGATTTAAGTGAAGCATGAGAGTGCAATAATTTCTATAAAAAATATAACCACCGCCGTGCTCTAAGAATATAAGTGAAGCACAAGAGAAACCGCATAGCTCAAAAGATATAGGTGAAGCTCATAGAGTATTCTAACAAATCATCACGAATGTGTGTCTCTCTCAAAAGGTGTGTCCAGCAAACAATAATTGTGGCAAACTAACAAGCAAACAAAATAAAACTATGGTACAAGACGCTTGTCGGTATACTAAGACATGGGTGCCTTCGTACCCCGACTTATGCACAGGCAGTTGTAGCCTTCCTAACGGCAAGGGCTTGCCAGAGGGTTGCTACCGTCAAGACTTAGATTGACAAGACCGTGAAGAAGACCTCCAGGAAGGTCATCGAGAAGTACTATTCTAGTACTGAAGATCAAGATTACCCTTGCCGGCAAGCTTTGTACCGGCAAAATACCAAGACTCTGGTTGCCGGCAAGCTCCTTGCCGGCAAGCGAAGGCCCGGCAAGCTCCGTGCCAGCAGGCTCGTTCTGTCCCGTTACCGCTCCACCTCATCATCGGCTAGATAAGCACGTATGATAGGTGTCGAGCGGGCAGGCAGTCAAACGTAGCTCACCAAGGCACGTGTCAGCATGCCACGCAAGGATTAACTTTAATGACACCCGTCCCTGGGACGTGTCAAGATAACAGGAAGCCGGCTGGGCAGGTGGTACAGATCTTTTCGTTAAAGCATCACCTCCCCGGCGTAGCACCTAACGGTGCATTTAATGCGCTTGTCCTACCCCGTTAGGAGATAGACTTGGTGACGGTGCAAGTACTGTTCACTCCCTGTAATGACCGTATTAGCCATTGTGGTAACCCCTTGGCCTATAAAAGGAGGCCCACGGCTACAGTTAGAACGGTCGACTCCTAGTTCAATTACGCGTGGTAGCTGCACTTCCCACGCACCTTGCCGGCAAGATGCACTCCTTGTAACCTTGAGCTCATACACAATCAAACCACCAAAGCAGGAGTAGGGTTTTACGCTCACAGCGACCCGAACCTGGATAAATCGTTGCTTGTTCTTACATCTATTAGCCCTGCTCTTCGTAGCACATTGATCCCACAGCCAAACCGCAAAGGGATCCTCTTGATCCCATAGATCATCGTTTTCCCACGACATCTTTGGCACGCCAGGAAGGGGGTCTTGTATTACGAATCAGTGTTCGTAGTGTGAGTACCAGCCCCATCACCTTCGTTGATGGCGCCGAAGAAGAAGAGCGGAGCCACGACGGCTCCCGCCACCTCCAAGCGGACTTCCCAGTCCGCAGGCGGCGTAGGCGGCGCAGCATGCGCATGCGCTACGGCTGGGACGGCCGGGGCAGGAGGCGCCGGCGGTGCGGGTGTCCAGCATCCCCACTGTTCCGGCGATCACAGTCAGCACACTAGAGATGGCGCAGACGGCCAACTCCAATAACGTTCTGGTGAGCACAATCATCGTAGCAATACGGTTCGGACCGGTGCAAGCCAGGACAGCCGCCGCGACGTCCAAGGATGGAGCGGCGACGTCCAACAACGCTGCGGTGGGGCGTGTGCCGCGACCATCGCAAGCTGGGCATGCCACGCTTCCCCACGGTGCTGGTGGTCCTGGACGGCGTCAAGCCGGCCCTGAGCATCGTCCTCACGATGTTCAGGCACCACCACCACTACGCCAACCCATTGGTGAGCATGCGCTGCGGCAACAGCTACGCGACGAGCTTCCTGCTGGCCCTGCCAGGAGTCGAACGCCGTCCTGTTCCGTGTTCCCCGCCATGCCAACCACGGCGGCAGAAGCCATGTCGCGGGTTCAAATGCTTTTGAACTTCCCACTAGCTCCTGACAAGATGGACGAATGGAGGGTCACCATCCCGAGTCTCATCAGTTTTGCCGATCCCGGCAAAACACAGGAGGTGGGACCCTCCAGACGACCACCCACAGTGCCGGCAGGACCAACTGGCTGCCGTGCCGGAGACGGTGCACCAACGGTGCAGTCGCCTCCACGTCAACAACCACAGCGGCGGCAAGCTCGCCGATCGGATGACCAGGACGCTATGTCCATGGCATCGTCGGATCTGCGGGGCTGCCAAGACCAACGCCAAGTGCTCCACGAACGGCGCTTCGAGGACGCCCGTACGAAGATTGAGCGGCGCCGGGAGGCACACCGTCTATCAGACGACCGTGCCGGGCCGGCAGCAAATGTGCCTGTGCCAGGGTACCCTGGGTGTTTACCTTAAGAGGTAGGCTGCCCGGCGTTTACTCATGAGCTACGGTAGGTTTGCTGGCCGTCCACCCGTGCCTTCAAGCCAGAGCTGCCCGACAGATATGACGGCATGCTCAGTCCGTTGGAGTTCCTTGGCATCTACACCATTGCGGTGCAGGCTGCCGGGGGGCGAGACGAAAAGATACTGGCCAACTACTTTCCGTTGGCGCTCAAGCCCAACGTCAGATCATGGTTGATGAACTTGCCGAAGGGCTCCATTTCTTCTTGGTCGGATTTGTGCCATTGCTTCGTTGGTGCTTACCAAGGTGGCCACAAGCTCCCTGGTCAAGCTAGCGATTTGCACGTGATACCCCAGAGGGATGGCGAGCCCCTCCGCAAGTATATACAAAGGTTCAGCCGTGTGCACCACAACATCCCCGATGTTCATCCCGCAGCCGTGTGTGCCGCGTTCCACACGAACATGTGCAACCGCAGAATGCAGTCTGAGATGAACATCAAGAAAGTCAGGACCATCAACGAGCTCTACGCTTTGGCGGATAAGTGTGCACGTGCTGAAGAAGGGAGGCGACTCCCTGGGGAAGATGCTAGCGCCGAAGTCAACTCCGAGGACGACGACGCAGACGACGCGTCAACCCCACAGAAGAAGGGCCGGAAGCACAACAGGAAGCGCAAAGGCAAGTCAGTGATGGCAGTAGAAAGCCCTGGTGACGCCAATGCCGCCAAGAAGCCCTAGGCAGAAGGCCCCGGCAAGGAGGTTGCCGGATGCGCTGACTGCCGGGAGGCTGTGGTAGGCGACAAGGGCGGCAAGACCGGTGGGCAGTATTGCAAGATCCACCATACCAAGGGCCACGATCTCCAGGAATGCCGGCAAGTGGAGCAGCTTGCCGAGAAGCAGAAAGTTGAATACGAGAAGCGCGACAAGGAGAAAGGCCAAGATGGTGCCGGTGGATCCGGCAAGCAAAACCGTGGTGGCCGTGGAGGCCGCCGCGGCAAGGCCAAGCAGCCGAAAGAGAAGGCCCCTCAGGGCCAGAAAGAAGATGAGGGTGATGAGGATGAAGATGGGTCTGAAAATGAGTTCCAGAATGTAGTGGAAGCCATGTGTGTTGACGGAGGCGCATCTTTGCACTCCTCACACCGGCAACTAAAGCAATGGGTCCGCGAGGTGAATGCCGCGGAGCCCATGATGGGAGCGCAGAAGCCACTGAAGTGGTCACACATGCCCATCGTCTTTGACGCCGAGGATCACCCTGATCGCACTACTGTGGTCGGGTGTTTTCCGTTGTTGGTTTCGCCAACAATCCGCAACCTCAAGGTGACAAAGATGCTAGTTGACGGTGGGGCCGGCTTGAACTTGATCTCTCTTGACGTGATCAAGAGGCTGTAGATCCCCGACAAGGATCTTGAGGAGACAGGCACTTTCCAAGGGATCAGTCCGGGGAGGAACAAGCCGAAAGGCCCAATCACACCACCGATCACATTTGGCAGCGACCTCAACTACCGGACGAAGAAGATTGTCTTCGACGTCGTCAAGATGCCACTGCCATACAATGGAATCCTAGGCCGCCCGGCGCTGGCTAAGTTCATGGTTGCGTCGCACTTCGCGTACAATGTCATCAAGATGCCAGGGCCGATGGGCGTTCTCACCATCAGGTCCAACTAGAAGGACGCGATCATCTGCACCCACAAGCTCTACCGGGAGGCAGTGGCAGCATCTGCCGTCAAGGCACCTACTCCTGCCGGTAAAGCTCCCGGGGAAGGAAAGAAGAAGAAGACCAGCAAGACCTCTGATAAGGACTCCGGGAAGCGCACTTTAGAGTGCAGCACGCCTGTTGAGGACATACCAGAGAGCTCTACCGGCAAGAGCAAGAACCGGCGACCAAGCAAGTCTCTGCAAGGGAAGATGGGACGAGTGGCACTTTTTCCATAGGTGCCACTCTCAATGACAAATAGGAAAGCGCGCTCGTTACCTTCCTACGGGTGAATGTCGATGAGTTTGCTTGGCAAGCATCTGACATCCCCGGCGTTCCTAGGGAGGTAATTGAGCACCACCTTGCTGTCTGCCCTCATGCGAGACCCGTCAAGTAGAAGGTCAGAAAGCAAGCCTTGGAGCGGCAAGAGTTTATTGCCGAAGAGATCAAGAAGCTAGAGGCAGCATGCCTGGTCAGAGGAGTGCTACACCCCACGTGGTTAGCCAATCCAGTGGTAGTGCGCAAGGTGAATGGGAAGTGGAGGCTTTGTATAGACTTCACTGATATAAATAAACACTACTAGGAAATACCTTATAGGTAGAACCTTAACAGTAGCGTGGGTAAATAGGCCAGCGCTACTGCTACTTAGCAGTAGCGACGGGCAACCCAGCGCTACTGCTAAGATTGTAGCAGTAGCGCGGGCTAACCAACCACCGCTGTTGCTAAATGGTCCCCACCTCACCCACCGGGGCTACCCGTAGTAACAGCATGTCTTGAAATTCCCTCGCTACTGCTAAATATATAGCAGTAGCGCGGGCCTACGGCACACCGCTACCACTATTGGTGCACTGTGCCAGCAGGTGGGCCCCACTTAGAAGCAGCGTGGGCCGAGGGCCCAGCGCTACTGCTATGGCCTTTAGCAGTAGCACTGGCCCTAACCCGCGCTGCTGCTAGGCGCAGCTGCCACCTTTTCTTCCCCTTTCCCCTCTCCCTCCTCTAGCTCCCTCACTTGGTTCTCCCCCATTATTGCCTATCTTCTCTCTTCCTCCTACCTCTCTTCTCTCCCCATTAATGCCCCCCCTCCACCATCTCCTCCATTAATGACCTCTTTCTCTCTTCCTCCTCCTTCCATGCATATATATATATATATATATATATATATATATATATATATATATATATATATATATATATATATATATATATATATATATATATATATATATATATATATATATAAACACTATTATGATCACGGGATCAGAATAATATTCTGATAACTACCCGACCCGTCATAGTAGTAGTAGTTGAACTTCACCCAAGAAGAGGTTGAACTTTTGCGAACATTGTCCAAATGGGTCTTGTGATATACCGTTGGAAAGCTATCGACACATGGATCACAACCTAAGTTAAATTTTTGTCAAAATCTACACGGATTAAGAGCAGTTTTACAAACCGTTTTCTTCATACAAAAAAACGTGAATCATATTTTTGAGCTCATTCCTAAACCGTTTATCAGAATGAGGCAAATAATATGGCGTTGGATAGCTGCTGCAAATCCGCTTATCCCACATATATAAAGTTTTCCCAAATTCCCTACGGTTAAAGAGCAATTTGAAAAATGGCAGAATTTCTCAAACCGAACAGCCGAGCTTTTTTTTTTTGGCGTAATTTGAAAACGGTCGAATTGATGCAAATGATATGGCTTTGGAAAGCTTATGGAAATGCGCTTCTTTTTCCTATAGAAAGTTTTTTCTAATTTTGAATGGTTTAAAAGTAATTTAGAAAACGGTCAAAGTTCCTCCAAGTTCGTATTTTTGGGTTTTTTTCTAAATGGTTTGTCGGAATGCAGCAAATGATATGGCGTTGGAAAGCCTGAACAAATGCGAAACTTTTTTGTATATAATGTTTCTCCCAATTCATTACGGTTTTAAGTCAATTTTGAAAATGGCTAAAAACATTTTTTGGCCGTAATTTTCGCAAACTTTGTCGGAATGGGGCAAATAATATACCCTTGGATAGCTATGAAAAATGCAAAACCTTTTCATATAGAAAGTTTTCTTTGATTCCTAGCCGTTTTTAATTAATTTTGAAAACGGCGAGATCATGCGTTCTGCCTTCATCGCGAAAACAGAGTTTCCGAAAATGCACTGCGTGAAGAGGTTGAAATTCTGGGGCAGTTCTGTTTGAACTTCACTCTATTTTTCACATGCTGTTTTTTGCCCGTAACTCCCCAACCACTTACCGGAATTGAGCAAATGATATACCGATGGAAAGCTGTTGAAAACACGCAACTTTCCCGTATTGATCATTTTTTCATACTCGCATCAGTTTGAAAGTTTTTTTTGAATACGTAAAAACGTGTTTTTAATGGTATACATGAAACTTTTAAACCATTTATCGGAATGTAGCATATAATATACCGTTGGAAAGCTTATGAATAGGAGCAACTTTTTCTTGTGACCAGTTGTTACAAATTCATTGCTGTTTGCGAGCAGTTTTAAAAATAGCGAAAACAACGATGTTTTTGCCTTTTTTTGAACATGTAAATGAACGACGGATGTCTCGCCCTAGAAATTTTGAACCGTGCAGGGACAAGAACATGAACTTCCTGCAACAACCCTTTTAGGCTTTTACTTTTTTATTCTTTTATTCTCTTCCGAAACGCATTTCGTGTAGTAGTTGAACTGCTCGATGTTTTCACTTTGAACTTCTGTCACGTATTTTTTGCTCGTGATTCCTCACCCGTTCGTATTGGTAAAATCCTAGATTTTTTAATAAACATCGAACCACTTTGTTATTTTAGTTTGAACTTCTAGTTTTCTAAAAATTGGAAAATTCTTTTTAAACTTTTTTTAGTTGTTCCTTTTATTTTAATTTGAACTTCTTCATTTTATTCTTCAGTAACGAGAAAAAATCCGAGGTGTTTATGAACTTCAAACTTCTCTGTTATTCTAATTTGAACTTCATATTTTTATTTCGAATAAAGAGTTGTTTTTTATTTTAATAAACTTCGAACTTCTTTGTTATTTTAATTTGAACTTCTTAGTTTTATTCCTAAAATAATATAATTTTTTAAATAAGCATCAAACATTTTTTTAAAATTGAACTTCATACTTTTATTTTTCCTTGGAACGGAAAGAATTTGAGTTTCCCGTATACATCAAACTACTCCTTTTTCTAATTTGAACTTCTTGATTTTATATCTTTAGTAACAAAAAAATCTGATTTTTTTATAAATATTGAACTGCACTATTTTTTTAATTTGGACTTCTTGGTTTATTTCTTAGGAAAGAAAAACATGATTTTTAAGTAAACTTTCGACAACTTTAAAAAAAATAGAACTTCATATTTGTATTTTCCCTAGAAATACGGAGAATTTGAGTTTTGTTATGCATCGAACTTCTCTGCTATTTTAATTTGAACTTCTTGCTTGTATTCTTTGAACTTCATATGTTTATTTTGCCTGGAATCAAAAACAATTTGAGTTTTTTTGTATTCACCGAACTACTCCATTTTTTTAATTTGAACTTCTTGGTTATTTTTTATAAAAATCAAACCGCTCCATTTTTCAAATTTGAACTTCTTATTTTTCTAAGAAACTTGATAAATCCAATTTTTGTTCTAATGTTCGAACTGCTCTCGTTTAAAAAATTAAACTTCTTGGCTTTTACTTTTTAGGCGTGGGATAAATCTGTTTTTGTGTAAACTTCGAATTGCTCTGCTATTTTAATTTGAACTGCTCAGGTTTTGAAATTTGAACTTCTTGGTTTTATTCTTTAGTAATGGGAAAATCCTTTTTTAGAAATTTTTGAACTGCTCTTCTATTTCAATTTGACCTTCTTACATTTTTTTAGAAACGTGGAAAAATATATTTCTGTTACAAACATTGAATCGCTCCTTTTTTTAATTTGAAATTTTTTATTACATTTTTTCAACAACAGAATCAATGGGAGAAATATTGTAGACCCATAAAGTTTTCTTTGATCTATCCATTTTATTTAAATTTGAACTTCCAGAGTTAGAATTTTTCTGAGTGAGCGTTGTTTATCTTCTTGGTTTATAAAAAACTACTCCATTATTTTAATTTGAACTTATTAATTTTTTTCTTTTAGTAACTTCAAATATCTGAGTTTTATATAAACATCGAACCCTCGGTTATTTTAATTTGAACTTCTATATTTTTTTAGAAATGTGGAAAATCCATTTTTTATAAAAAATTGAACCGCTCACTTTTCTAAATTTGAACTTCTTAATTTTATTAGTAGAAAAGAAAAAAAATAAGTAAACATCGAATAGTTTTTTTTAATATTGCATTTCATACTTTTATTTTTCCTAGAAACAGGGAGAATTTGAGGTTTCGTTACATCGAACTACTGTGTTTTTTTATTTTGAACTTCTTGATTATTTTTTAATAAGGAGGACAATCTGAGTTTTTTACAAACATCAAACTTCTCTATTTTTAAATTTTGGACTTCTTTGTGTTGTATTCTTTTTGCAGCGGGAAACAAAATGATAGTTTGCTATAGACATTGAACCACCCTGTTATTTATATTTGAACTTCTAGGGGTTTTTTTTTAGAAATGGGGAAAGTTCTTTTTTTACGAACTTTTTTTTGAAATGTTTTCATTATTCAAATTTTACCTTCTTCGTTTTTTAGAAACATGAAGAATATGTTTTTGTAACAAAGATCTAACTGCCGTGTTATTGTAATTTGAACTTTATGGTGTTAAACAAAAGGGAAAATCCATCAAAAAAATATTGTACATCCGTAATATTTCGAACTCTCTAATTAATTAAATTTGAACTTCGAGAGTTAATTTTTTCTTGGTGGGGCTTTTGTTTTTCACGGCATAATTATTTTTGTGTTCTTTTTTCTCCTTTTTTTGGACGTCTCTTTGTCGTAGTTTTTGAACTTGCTCGGGGCTTCTCTGTTTTTTCTAGTTTTTTGAACTGAAACCAACATACTATCAACACGTTTTTTTGTATCAACGCATACTATTGAACTTCAGGAAACAGTACAAAACAAGATAGTAGACAACATGATGTACAGACGGGGGCCAAATAAACTAACGATCTTATTCCCTTCTTATGCCTCACTGAATTTCACATGTCCAAATAGACTTCACTTCACTGTCTGACCTTCATCGTACACCTAGTACATCCAAGCCCAAAATAAAAATCAAAACCGTGCCTCTCCAAACACAACATGTGCATAGAGAGAGCTATTGTTGTTCCTTTCCAGCTATTTTCAACATGTGCATATATACTACCACATGGTAAATATTGAACTTCTCTATTTTTGTAATTTGGACTTCTTGGTTTATTTCTTTTAGTAACGGAAATATCCTAGTTTTGTAATAAATATTGAACCGCTCTGTTATTTAAATCTGAACTTCTTCATTTTATTCTTTAGTAATGAGGAAAAATCTGAGTTTTTTTATATACTTCGAACTTCTATGTTATTTTAATTTGAACTTCTTAGTCTTATTCTTAGAAAAAAAATATGTTTTTAAATAAGCATCAAACATTTTTTTAAAATTGAACTTCATACTTATATTTTTCCTAGAAACGGAAAGAAATTGAGTTTTTCGTATACATCGAACTACTCCTTTATTTTAATTTGAACTTCTTAATTTTATTCTTTAGCAACGAGGAAAACCTGAGTTTTTTATAAATATCGAACTTCTCTATTTTTATAATTTGGACTTCTTGGTTTATTTGAAATAGTTTCTTTTTCCATTTTTTGAAACGGTAAAACAATGTTCTTTTTTTAAAATAAACATCGAAGTCATGTGTTATGTTAATTTTAACTTCTTGCTTTTCTTTAGATACAAAAATTTCTGATTTTTTTATAAACATTGACCTGCTATGTATCTTAAATTTGAACTTCTTTGTTTAGTTTCAGAGACGGAAAAAATTGTCTACTGTTTTGTCTTTTAACTTATAGGCTTTTGGGGTTTTGTGAACATCTAGAGTTTATTTTTGGGCAAATTCTTTTTTTTGGTATAATGCCTTTTGGCTTGTTTTTTAACGTCAAATTTTCTTCTCTCTTTTTTCCAACCTTCGAGCACTTTGTATAAGTGAACTTTTTCGAAACATAATGTTTGAATTTCCTGGAGGTATTTCTCGTCAACTATATGCACTCATTTTCGTGATATTAAAAATAACAGGCACGCTAGGGAGGGTCGAATTTTGCCAACCATGAAGTAGATGAACCTTGTCCAACGTAATAGTTGGACTTCAGGTAACTCCAGATTTCCTCTCCAACAACATTACAGATGCGCAAGCCACCGCCGTGACTGCTCCATATGTGGACACAATTAAAGTCATCGCTCGCATCAGGCATTGTTGTAGATCGCAGGCACACGCACACACTCATCTTGATTGAGTTATGGTGTGAACAGGAGCATCTTGTGTGGTGTTTAGCTCTTGAGCATTAGTATAGCGATAGCAGAGTCTAGCTCTTCAGCATTAGCAGCAACGGCGCGTACGACAGAAATGCCAAACACATTTTTTGAAGGTTGTAACTTAATAAATGGATTCAGCTGGCATTCAAATCAGACTGAAGAATCAGTGCTGGGCTGCAGACCGAAACAAGATGCAGCAAAGTCGCACGAATTACTCAGTACGTGCATCAGTGAGTTGATTAAAACAAGAATAGAGAGAGCTCGGTGCAGGTCACACCAAAATAAAGCAAAGAATATATGAAGATAGAGATCCATCAGCCACAACAAAACGCATTCACGTGAAACAAATAACTACAGATAATAGCACCATCGCATTAGAACTTCTTCAGGTTTGTTCATGAGCTGGAATTTTTCCTCACTCAAACCTTTTGTACAGTGAGGAGGCGGTGGCATCGCAGCATGCAAGGCAGCAGAGGGAGAGGAGCACCAGGAGCGCCGCGCTGTTGTAGTTGATGCTGCAGCGGCTGCACCATCACATTGCCTGAAGCCCTGAACTTCTCTATGCCTGTCTTGCGTGCACACGCGTGTGAAGGTAGTGTGTTCTTTTTAGCTTGGCTTCTCCTCACACCACATGTGCGTGCCGTGTGCACGCAAGCACCACACACGCTACGCCCGTGAATTGGACACAAGCACACACGCGCCGTCGGACTGCACATGCTCACCGACTGAACTTCACAGGCTGGATGGAGCTCCTTCTTCTTTCCAGCCGAGCTGCGCCCAGCGCCGGCGAGCGAGACGATGCCTCAGGCCAGTTCCGGTGGTCGCCGACCAGCAGGACGATGCGACGGGCCAAAGACGAACCGTGTGCACGCGCCGCCGAACTGAAACCTCCACCGGCTCGTGCGTGCCACTGAGCAACCCCGTTCGTGGATTGAGGAGAAGCCACCAAGGCTACTGTCCCATTCTTGAAGATCCAAGGAGAATCGAGGAGGAGGAGGAGTACACAGGACGTGGAGGGATCTCACTGTTAACCTCGCCGGCGGGCACGGCAGGGGACGGGGGTGGACAGTTGGCGCTGCTGAGGAGGCCGACCAAGTCTCCCGCAGATCCCCTTCCCGTAGATGGCCGGAGCGAAGAAGACCTCCTCCAGTGCTCCTATGGATCCCGGCATCGAGGGAGGCGATGGCGGTGCATGGGATCCCGGCATCGAGGGCGGCGGCGCGTGGCTCCCAGGGACCGGCGGACGAACTCGGGATCCAGTGCCCTGCGTCAGCGGTCGGGATCTAGGGCCCTGCGACGGCGCACTGGGATCCATGGCTGGCGACAGCACGCGAGATTCCGGGCACCTACGGCGGCTGGATCCGATGGTGGCTACGAGAGAAGGCTCGCCGGCGTGGCGGAGGAGGGCCCCCGATCGCGCGGAAGGAGGCGCGCCGGCCGCTAGGGAGGAGGGGAGCTGGCCGCGCTGGAGGAGGCGCACCGGCCGTGGGGAAGGAGGTGCGCCGCTGTGCGTGGTGGGCGAGAGGTGGGGGTTCGCCTTCTATTTTTTTGTTTCTCTAATCTCAGGAACAAGTCGATCGCCCGGCGCGGCTGTTATCAAAATATTATTCCGATCCTAGGATCAGAATAGTGTTACTCTCTCTCTATATATATATCCCTTTCCACATTCCTATAGCTTTTCTCACTAGCTAGCTCTCTCTCCCTCTCCACTAGTTAGGTAGAGTCATCTTCTCCCAACTAGACCTACCCATTTTAGAAGTAAGCCATCTTTGTCCACTTTCGATCCCTATAGGTAGCGACACCGACCTCATCTACCGTGCTCGATCTCTCTCGGGATAGGTATAAAAAGTTGTGCTTTGCAAGAATGGAAATATGTGTGTTTGCGTTATGATGGGAATTGTGCGTGTGGCATGAGTTGCCGCCTATGTGTATTTGTCGAATTGTGCGTGACATGAGTTGCTTATGTTTCGCCGAAATGTCGATTTATTTCCGTTTGGGCGAATTTCGGGCACACTCGATATGTCCTATTTTTAGGAAAGGTCATGCCAAATTTTTGTATGACTTTGATGCATGCATGCATTTTGTTTATAATCATTTTGCTTATTATACCACGCAGGCGATCATGAAGGTCAGTGGAAGGATGGTGGAGAGATACTTGCAATCCGCGGTGATCGACATGTATGCAAATAACCGGACTGGGATTTTATGTCCGTGTAGAAAATGCAAAGAAATCATCATGTTGGACCCCTTCGAGGGTGGCAGTTTGAAGGCGCACCTGCTCATGCATGGTTTCATGGATGGCTATACTCGGTGGATAAGTGAAGATGATGATGAGGACGAAGAGAACGATGGACCGAAGACGAGGGCGCCGGACACGGCGGCGAAGAAGAGTCCGGACATGGCGGAGAAGAGGCCGGACATGGCGGAGAAGATGCGGACATGCCACGCTCTTCGTCGCTACTAAGTTCAGTCGTGCAGGACCCTCATGTTCGAGACCTGCTTCGCAAGAATACGACTAGCGACAGAGCTGCTTCTAGAGAGGAGGCAAAGCTGGCGCAGCTGGAGGTAGACTCGAAGACTCCATTGTATGACGGTTGCGATCCCGAGGTGACCCGCTTGAGTTTCACGCTCGAACTTCTAAAGACGAAGGCCAAAAACAAATGGACAGATGGAAGCCTCGATGAGCATTTGAAGTATCTACATAATAAAGTTCTTCCCGCGAGGAACCTGTGTCCTACTAGTGTTGAGGAGGCCAAAAAAATCGTGTGCCCTCTTGATCTGCCGCACATTAGATACCACGCATGCATCAACGATTGCATCATTTATCAAAAGGAGCACGCGGAAAAAACCAGCTGTCCAGTGTGCAATGCTTCTCGATACAAGAAGGCCGGAAAGAAAGCTCCTCAGAAAGTTGTTTGGTACTTTTCGATCACTCCCCGTCTGCAGCGGTATTTCGTAGATCCTAAGGAAGCAAAGCTCATGCGCTGGCACGCGGAGAGGGTGAAGCCCGACGATGGAGATGATCCGAAGCTGAGACACCTCGCAGGTGCTAGCTAGTGGAGAGCATTCAACGCTGAATATCGATATTTCGCAGATGATGCAAGGAACATCGTGCTTGGCATGAGTACCGATGGCATGAATCCGTTTGGCAACCAGAGCACCAACCATAGCACATGGCCCGTCTTTGTATGGATGTACAACCTGCCCCCATGGAAGTGCATGAAGACAAAGTACATACACATGAGCATGCTGATTCAAGGGCCAAAACAATCGGGAAATGATATTAATCTGTATCTCGGGCTACTGAAAGAGGAGCTAGACACGTTATGGAGAACACCGGTGAAGACATGGGATGCCAACAAAGGAGACTATTTCTATATGAGAGCCGCGCTGATGACGACAGTGCACGACTATCTCGGTTACGGATATGTATCAGGCCAGGTGTGCCACGGGGATTGCGGATGCACCAGGTGCATGGATGATACAACGTCTCAGCAGCTAACGAAAGATGGCGGGTCTAGGAAAATCGTGTACATGGGGCATCGAAGATGGCTCGAGAAGGATGACCCGTGGAGAAATTGTGGAGATCTATTCAATGGTGAGGCTGAGCATCGAGGACCTCCACGTAAGAGGAGCGGCGCCGAAATCGATGAGCTGTTGAAAAACTGGGAACGGTGCCCCACGCCGGGAAAGATGAAAAAGGCGCCGGAGCCGCTGTTGAAGGTATGGAAAACGAGGTCTGTTTTCTGGGACTTGGAGTACTGGCCCAAACTCGACACCCCTCATTGCCTTGATCAAATGCATATCACAAAGAATGTCCTCGAGAGTTTGCTTGGCACACTGATGAACATGCCGAAGAAGACCAAGGATGGGCCGAAGGCAAGAAGAGACTTGGAAGATTTGAAGATCAGGGTAGATCTCCACATGTCGCCCCGTAAAAAGTCATCGGGGGAGACGAAGACGGAGGCGGAGGCGGGGGACAGGGGCAAAAAAGTCAACAAGAAGGAAGAGAATTATTGCCCCCCTTCTTGCTTCACCTTAAGTGTGAAGGAGATCGATCAATTCTTCAAGTGCCTTACCGGAATCAAAGTTAGTTCCGGTTACTGTTGGAAGATAACCAGATTTCTAGACACCAAGTAGAAAAGGTTCAGCGGGATGAAGTCTCATGACTGTCACGTGATGATGACGCAGATACTCCCGGTTGCCCTTAGAGGGATAATGGACAAGCACGTCCGTGAGACACTTACTGGTCTCTGCAACTTTTTCGATGTTATCTCTCGAAAGTCGATCAGTGTGAAGCCTACGACGTCGCCGCCCCCTCCTCCACGCGCCGGCGTCGACCTCACCACCGTAAGCCTCTCCCCTCCCCTCTTCCCCATCCTCTCCCCTCCCCTCTTCCATCCTCTCCCCTCCCCTCTTCTCTCTCTCTCTCTGTCGACGTAGGAACCCTAGCTAGGAGGCAGTACCAAATTTGAAACTTTGAAACAAAAAAACCAAATCAGAAATTGCCAATGGTTACTTTCAGATCGATGTAGTATTTTAGTATTTTAGTTGCAAGTGTCAAGAATGTAGTTTTTAGTATTTTAGTTAATTCATTAATCAAAAACATTATCCAAATCTGATCAAATCAACAGATTTTAACATGTTTGATTTTTGTGACATTTTATAAAAAAATTCTAATAAAATTTTGTGGCATTTAATAAAAATACTAATAAAATTTATTTGAAATAGTTTCAAGTCAACATTTTGCTACTAAATAAGTTTCATTTGTATGAAATTCACCTAAAGAAAGCAGAAACAGATGCTAGGAAGGGTAGATTAAACAGAGATGATTGTACCCCTGGTCATATGAAATTCACCTAAAGTACCCTACTTAGCGATAAATTAAATGGTACTTTGCAAAGAATGCATATTTGAAAGTATATTATATTAAATGGTACCTTGCAAAGAATGCATATTAAATTAGACAATGATCAAATAAAAATAAGACAATGATCTGAAATACTACTGCTGCTATGTGAAACACTAGTTTGAGAGAGAGAGAGAGAGGGAGTATTTTTAGTGTAATATAAGTACTTTTTTGACTTGAATTTTCCTCTCTTGTATATGATATATATGTAAATTGATATCTTGCATTTAGTGTACTACAAGATGATCTGCTTTGAGTGTACTACAAGATGATCTGCTTTGAGTACTAGCTATCTTGCATTTTGTATTTGCAAGAAGAGGCATTTTCTTATTTGTAGGGAATGATTCCGAGTGGCCTATGTTTTGCCGGAATGTTGATTAATTTCCGTTCCGGCAAATTTCAGGCGCTCGATTTGTCCACTTTTTAGCAAAGGTCATGCCGAAATTTTCTGTGAATTTCGGCATGACTTGTGCTAGAAACTAGGACATATCGAGTGCCCGGGATTTGCCGAAACGGGAATGAATCAACATTCCGGCAAAACATAGGCCCTTTTTTTAATGTCATTGTTCATTTTATTAGGTCTAGAATTAAACGAGCAGACTTAATCGTAGGAAACATGGCTAACAACGACGAAGCCGGGGGTTCTGGTACCTATGGGATGATACCAAAGAACCGTGGCTAGACAAAGCCATGAAGAAGATAAACAACAAAACCATGGGCAAGTTTAGCAACGCGCTGTCCGCCTGGAAAGTAAGGGTGAAACAAGCGATTTTGAAAAAGGAACCCTACTCCGAGATTGTTGAGGAAAATCTGACACTTACGGAATCGGACTTCGAAACATTCAAGGCGAATTGCGCCGCCCAAGCTGCCAAGGAAAAGTCTGAGTACATGAAGGGGATTCAGGAAAGGAACATGGGGAACCACCGCCTCGGAAGCCGTGGTTACTCGGGCAAGAGGCACATATGGGCCAAGGAGGACGCGGAACATGAAAGACTGGGGCTCCCAGACCCCTTGGCGGAGTTCACCGTCCCGCAGGAACATGACTTCTTCAGGGCCCGGTACAGGTGGGACCCAGTAAATAAGGTTTTGAAATGGACGTGCCCACGAGGGAGTTCATGAGACTACTGGTAATTATTATTTTACCACCTTATTTTAGCTTCTGATCAATTCGACTGCACGTTTAGTCACATTTGTAAACGATCCATGTTCCTTTTGCAGAAAGAGCAACACAGGCTTGAGGCCGAAAGCGACTCGTCTCAGTCGGTGGCGAGGCCCAAGTGGGACACCCCTTTTAACCGGGACTTGAACATAATGAAAGGAGTCCCGAAGAACAAGCCGCCGTCGTATGGACGTGTGCACGCCGTCGGAGACGGTGCCACGTGGAAGTTCTACTACCACGAGGACACGGAGGACAGAAGGCAGAGACGGAGGTTAAATGAAATGAACATCGACAAGAAGGTTGCGATTGCGGTCGATAAGAAAATAGCTGAGACCAAAGAAGTGATACGACCTGAGTTGCTCCGCGAGGTAGTCAATGCAGCGTTGGATGCCTTCAGAAATGAATTTGCAGCTTTGGTTAGTACCTTGATTCCAGCTGTTATCGATTGGACGAAGCAAAATCCAGATAAAGGGGCAGCGGACTTTCCTGTTCCCAGCTTCGTCGGGAGCAACTCGGTGCACATCGCACCAGCACCTGCTCAGGCAACCGCACCTGCTCAGGCAACCGCACCTGCTCCCGTACCTGCTCATAGCAGCCCGTCCTCCATCTCTGGCGTGCTCGGCGGGACTTCGTCTTTGGCTGAGCTCGATGCCCTCACGGTAACTACGTGTCACACCATCTTCAACATATATATAATATTCCATTTCTGTTGCCTTTCGGATGTCTGACATCGTAGACATGTCTTCGCAGGCCGATGAAACCCCGTGCACCATACTGTACACCATCAGCGGCCAGAAGGTGGACGTGGGAAAGGCAACGATAGTGAAGCCGAAGGAACACTTGTTCCACGGCCGACCGATACCCCCGAGCATCTTCAAGGTTTCCTTGGCCAGTGTCATAGCGGGCCACAAGAGTTTGGCTCCTCTGGTACCACTCGGGGGAGATGACGACGAGACCCCGCCGCGGATTGGCGATTGCAAGAGTTGGATGCTGCTGTGGCCGAAGAGTCTCATTCGTGTGGAGGCGGCCGGGAGCACACCAACGACAATGCCTCAGCAAGGTATGAACACCACCCCACCTACCCAATTACCAGCGCCTGTCATGCCGGGTGATAGCGGACGACGTGAGGAAGAGGCTCCATTAGTGGCTGATGACGTCGCCCCCGTCGAACAAGCAATAATGGATGATCTCATGGAGGAGGATGATGACCCTCTCCGATTTCTCAATACCGGCTATGACGACGGAGGATTGATGGCTCAGCAGTATGACTCAGCCTATGAGCGTGATGACTTGATGCCTAATTTGCCGGAGCAGGAACGTCCTAAGGCTGATTGCAAGAAGTCTCTCTTCATGCAATCCTCACAGGACACGCCTACAGATGCCGCCTCATCCCAGCATCAACAACGTCAGGGTCGTGCAATAATGAGCCCGACAACACTGGGGGTGGTGGTCAGGGACGGTATGTTAGGCTCACTTCCGGTACCCAAGAAGCACAGGAAGAGGAAAGGCCCTACTGGCGCCAGAGCTGCTTCTAGCAGCCAGCCACCTCCGCAGCGCCGGGTTCAAGATAGTATACCTATCAAAGATGCGGCGACATTCCATATCGCCGGCCATCTGATCCTACCTGAGGAAGCGCTAGAGGCCATAGATGGCGATCTAAGGAGACTTCATGACGATGTGCTGTCGAGAGAGAAAAGCCTTCGCGCCTCGAAAAATCCAGGATACCCGCTCTACGTGGTTAATGTGCCGCAGCAAAGGTTGTACGTCCAGACATTCCCCGCGGATAAGTTCTTCCTTCGATTTGATTACGTCTTCGACATGTTTCACATGACAAAGCTGGATTTTACGTTCGTCCGCCTTTATGCCCTTTACATGAACTACATCATCAGGCGCGAGCAAATATCTTATATCTCAGTCGCGGACCCATACTTTATGCACGAGGGCTTCTTGGCAGTCTGCCCAGAGCACCGTGAATATGCGAGGAACTACGTCGACGACTTCATGGTCGCCAATAAGGACAAGGAGGCGATTCTGCCGCCTTATCATCCCATCTAAGTCATCCGCTGATATCCTCTGTGACACATACATCCTTTCGTAAATTTCAATCATTCCTTTGCACACATGGAGGCTAATTTGAGGTGTACTTATTTTGCGCAGTGAGGCGCGCGCCGTCCTCATCATTCTTTACCCCTGATTCTCCCACATTCTTTACTTGGACTCCTCGAAGAACATAAAGAAAAAGGATTACACACACATAAAGAGTGTTCTCGACAGTGCCCTCATAAGCTACGGCCATCGGGATGGAGAAGTCAGGGTCAAAAAGGCAAAGAACCGCGCGCCGTGTTTCGGCCATAAGACCGACTTCTGCTGCATCCAGCAACCGAATGATAGTCTCGCTGATGGATTCTACGTCATCCACCACATGCTGGAGTACAGAAGGGATCGGCAAAAACTTCGCATGTCACCTACTTCCGGTGATGCCGATATTCTGTAAAGGGCCAAGAAACTAGGAAACATACCGGATCATCGACTACGACCTGAGTTCTATCACATCCAGCGTGAACTTGCCCAAATCATCATGAAGGAGGTCGTCGAAAAAACAGGGATGTTCTACGACGAAGGGCCAATGTCGCGGGTTGACGTCCGAACACGCGTAGCCGCTCAGCGTCTGGACCTGAAACCTTTCAACAAGCACGATGACATCCTTCCTGATTTGGACGGATGGGACTACATGTTGTAGTGATTGACGATGATAATGTGTCCGTTTAGTCACTACCTTCTCTATGACGAAACTTTGAATTTATGCACGACGAAACTTTGTGATGTAAACCATCCTCCTCAACTAGCATAGATCGCTCTAGTTAATTAGTTTGGGTACGATGAACTTCATTATTTATGTTTACGATATGTTGCTTGTATTTGCTAACTCTATCTCTTCATGTTGCTCAACTATATTATGTTGCATATTATCGATGAATTCATCAAGTGACGATGCAGGTATATAGATCATCGATGGCGAAGAAGTGCTACGCCGTGTACATAGGGAGGGTTCCAGGAATGTACGACGAGTGGCCAGAGTGTCAGGCCCAGGTGTACCGGTTCCTGGGTGGCAGCCAAAGAGGGTTCAATAGCAGAGGCGAAGTGAAAGATAGTTACTTGAGGTTCACGCTAGCGCGAGAGAGGGATCGGAACCGGCGCCTCAAGAACTACTACATTATCGCGCTCTTGCTCATAGTGATCGCTCTTCTCTTCTATATCATAGTTTAGATAGATGATGAAACATGTGTATGTGATGACCATGCAGTTGCTTGTATTCGAGTATCGCTATATCAAGGTGATGATGAGACATGTCACATAACTTGTATCGCTATATCGAGATGTCACATAACTTGTTGGATGATGATGATATGACGAGACTATTATGTGTATGATATGATGAGAATATTGTATGTTTATTATATGATGAGAGTACTATATAAAACCTGTACAAATACAGTGCAAATAAGAAAAAAAAGTATACAGGAAATTATAGCAGTAGCGTGGGTTAATGTGTAGTAGCAGCGCGGGGTTGTCAACAGCATGGGCAAAGCAACAGTGCTACAGGTAGTTATCAGTAGCGCTGGTATGACCAACACTACTGCTAAGTAGGGGTAGTAGTAGTGCTGGGTCTTACCCACGCTACTGCTAAATATTAGCTGTAGCGCCGTAGCAGTAGCGCGGGTACCCGCGCTATTGCTAGGCTTTTATCCCGCGCTACTACTAGGGTTTTCCCTAGTATTGAAAGCTTGTCCAAAAGACCCTTTCCCTTTGCCGCGCATCAACCTGATTGTGGACTCCACTGCCGGTTGTGAGTTACTCTCTTTCCTTGACGCCTATTCTGGTTATCATTAGATTTTTATGGCCAAGGAAGATGAGGAGAAAACCGCATTCATCACACCATGTGGCACATACTGCTTTTTGTGTATGCCTTTCGGATTGAAGAGTGCTGGGGCGACATTTGCTAGAGCAGTTCAGATCGGTTTTGAGCCACTGCTGCACAGAAATGTGGAAGACTACATGGATGACATTGTGATCAAAACCAGAGACAAGTCAACACTGATCCAAGATTTGGAAGAAACATTTGCGAACTTGCGCAAATTCAACTTGAAGCTCAACCCTGAGAAGTGTGTGTTCGGTGTTCCGTCCGGCAAGCTTCTTGGGTTCTTTGTATCTCAGAGAGGGATTGAAGCCAACCCCTACAAGATCAAGGCAATTGAGAAGATTGAAGCACCAAGACGCGTCAAGGACGTCAGGCATCTTGCCGGCTGTGTTGCCGCTCTCAGCAGGTTCATCTCCAAATCGGCTGAGCGCGCCTTGTCATTTTTCAAAATATTGAAAAAGGCAGGCCCAGTGAACTGGGCTCCGGAAGCGGAGGCTGCACTCCAAGATTTGAAGGAGTACCTATCCTCTCCGCCAGTCTTAGTTGCGCCTAGGCCGCAAGAGACGTTGCTGCTATGCTTAGCGGAAACGAATCAAGTGGTTAGTGCTGCACTTGTGCCTAAAAGACAGGCAGACGAAGAGGAGGTAGCAGCTGCAGAGCCATGACCCGACAAGCCAGAATCTTCTTCGGCAAAGTCAGGTGCCGATAAGCCAGAGATTGTGCAAGCAAGTGAGCCAGATCAACCAGTCGTGTAGAAGAAGAAGATGGTGCAGCGCCTAGTTTACTTTGTCAGCTCCCTCCTGCAAGGGGCTAGGTCAAGCTATTCTGATGTGCAGAAGTTGCTCTTTGACCTTCTCATGGCCTCAAGGAAGCTGCGCCACTACTTTCAAGCACATCAAGTCACCATCGTCACTCGCTTTCCTTTGCAATGAATTCTGAGAAATCCAGAAGCAACTGGCAGGATTGTGGAGTGGGCATTAGAGCTGTCAAGTTTTGATTTGAACTTTGAGAGTACCTCAACAATTCAGAGCAGAGCTTTGGTAGAATTCATTGCAGAATGGACCCCAACGCCAGACGAAGAAATCCCAGAGACCTCTCTCCCCGGCAAGGAAACTGTTGACGATTGGATCATGTACTTTGATGGTGCTTTCACGCTGAAAGGCACCGGTGCCGGCGTGCTACTTATAGCACCCACCGGAGAGCACCTCAAGTACGTGCTTCAGATGCACTTTCCCAGGGAGCAGGCCACCAACAACACTGCTGAGTACGAGGGATTGCTTGCCGGCCTACGCATTGCTATCGACCTTGGTACTCAAAAGTTGATTATCAGAGGCGACTCGCAGCTTGTGGTGAGGCAGTTCAACAAGGATTACCAGAGCCCTTTGATGGAGGCCTATGTTGATGAAGTGAGGAAGTTGGAAGAGCACTTTGACGGTCTGCAAGTGGAGCACGTTCCTCGTGCCCAGAATTGGATTGCCGATGACCTGTCAAAGCTTGCCGCCCAAAAGATGCCTGTGGAACCAGGGACTTTTGTGCTCCATCTGACTCAGCTATCCATTACACCATCGAGGCTAGCGAAGAAGAGAAAGCAAGATGTTGGTGGTTACTTTCCGGCAGAGGTGCCGGCAGCCGCCAAGAAAGTAGATACCGCCAACAAGACACCCTTAGCCGATGAGCCGCAGCTTCCGGCAAGTTAGATTCTGGCCGTCGAGGCAAGCGCTCCCACAGAGGAAGAAGTACCTCTAGTCCTTGTCGTCGAGCCACAGGCTCCGGCATGGGCACATCCAATTGTCCAATACCTTCAGACATGAGATCTTCCCGATGAGCAAGAAGACGCAGAAAGAGTAGCCCATCAATCAAGGATGTACAAATTTGTTGACAACATTTTGTACAGGAAGAGACCAAACGGGGTGAAAGTGAAGTGCATCTGCCGGGAGGATGGACAGAGGTTGTTGGAAGAGATGCATGAAGGTATGTGTGGCTCTCATATTGGGTCACGCGCGCTTGTCGGCAAGGCATTCCGTCAAGGATTCTACTAGCCGACAACCCTTCAAGACGCTTTGGCGGTGGTCATCAGGTGCGAAGCATGCCAGTTCCACTCCAAGGACATCCACCAGCCATCTCAAGCCCTTCAAACCATCCCTCTCTCCTGGCCTTTCTCGGTCTGGGGGCTCGACATTGTCGGCCCCTTCCCCCGTGCTACCGAGGGCTTTGAATTCTTGTACGTTGCAATCGACAAGTTTACAAAGTGGCCTGAGGTGGAGCCAGTGAGAAAGGTGACGGCACAGTCAGCCATCAAGTTGCTCAAAGGATTGGTTGCTCGCTTTGGTGTACCCAACAGGATCATCACCGACAACGGCACCCAATTCATGAGCCGCACCTTCACAGCATATTGCCAAGAACTTGGAAACAAGATCTGCTACGCATCTGTTGCTCACCCAAGAAGCAATGGACAAGTAGAGAGGGCAAATGTATAAGTGCTGCGTGGTCTCAAGACCAGAACTTTCGACAGGCTGCACAAGTGTGGAAGGCGCTGGGTGGAAGAGTTACCGACGGTTCTTTGGTCAATCAGAATGACACCAAGTCGAGCCACTGGCCAGACACCCTTCTCCCTTGTTTATGGTGCAGAAGCGGTGCTCCCCACGGAACTCGGATACGGGTCACCTCGAGTCTTGGCCTTCGATGAGGAGGATCAAGATGAGCTGCGGCAAGATGATGCCATGCTCCTTGAGGAAGATCATTTCCGGGCTGCTGTCCGTGCTGCACGGTACAAGCAAGCTTTGCGCCGCTACCATAGCCGCAAAGTAAATGCCAGGAACCTTGAGGAAGGCGACCTTGTTCTTCGTCGGATTCAGTCCACGAAGGGTCAAAACAAGTTGACGCCGAAATGGGAAGGCCCTTACCGGGTGGTACGAGTCACTAGACCTGGCGTAGTTCGCCTAGAGACCGAAGATGGCACTCCGGTGCTCAACTCATGGAATATTGAGCATCTTTGTAAGTTTTACCCGTAAGGCGCGGCTGCTGGGCTGCCCAGCAACCTCTTTTGTACAAGTTTGCTGGCACATGTAATCCTTTGTATAGAGCCGGGCGCAGATCCCGTGCACAATGAATAAAAGATAAGTGTTTCACAACTCTTTGTCAAAGTCCATATTTATTATATGTTGCAGGCAGCGTTGTGCTACATTTTACCTTGCATAGAATGATTAACGAACCGTCAAGGTTCCAGCCTCCTCTTTTCTCTTCTTTCTTTTTCTCAAAGGACAGAAGGGTTCCTCGCGTGCAAGTTTCCCGGGGGGAGTGACGGTATGGATATCAAGTGACGTTCAAAATATCCTTCTACGACGAGAAGTACAGCAAAGAAAAAGCTAAGTTGAAAAACTTTGAAATAAATTATTTGTTGTAGTTGCAATTTCTCCTTGAACGATTTTGGTCTTTGTGTGAGAAACCTGCACGCTAAAGAACCTTGTCGTGATCAGTTACGCTCTTACTTTGTTTCGAGTCCGCTCAACAACTTAAGTGCTTGCGTTGTGATCGTCAAGTGTAACCTTGCCGGCAGCGGCACTTCCGGCAAGCTGCTAAGGACCTGTTCCTCAAGCGCTCGCGGCAAGAGTGCGCGCACCGACAAGGTTCCGGCAAGCGTAGGGTACAAAAATCATGCAAAGACAAAATAAGACAAAAGGAATAGCATGCATGCATCCATTCAAAACACAAGTTATATTACATCAGTGCCATAGTGTAGATCTAATTCAAGATGAATCTGTCTTTTACAAGATCGCATTCATGGCAAGGTTTGACTACAAGATTAATGGGTAGCCCCACCCTGAGTCCTGGAGACTTGGCCGACCCGGTCAGCTATTGGAGCGACGATCCTGTCAGCAGATGTGGTGTCGGCGTTCTTCAGCAGGCTTGTGAAGGCACCGGAGAGGTCAACATTTGGATTGCGATAGGCAACTTTGACAAGTACCTTGTAGATTATGTCTCGAGCAAGCTTGCGGGACTCCTTGGCGAAGGAGTCGGACGTTCTCTATGGTGCTTCTCCAACACCTTGACAAGGCCCTCGAAGAAGAGAGTCAGGCTGGCGCTTGCCGCTTGTTGGTCATTGGGGGCGTAGTTGTATTCCGCCAAGCTCATGACGACAAGCTGTGTGCTGATCTGTTCTGTGGCCTCTACAAGGCGATCGGTCCACATCTGCAAGTTGCTATTAAGCGTGTTGAAGGAACTGACGGCGTCGGCGTACGTAGCTTTCTCCTTCTCAAGATCTGTGGCCAAGGCTGCCTCTCTGGCCTTGGCGCTGTCAAGATGCTCCTCCAAGCCACGTAGCTTCAGCTTCAGATCTTCCTTGGCATCAGCAGCTTGGCTAAGTTCTTGGCTTTTGGCAGATAGCTGCGTCTGCAGTTCACCCAGACTATGGGCTATCTTATGCGCTGATGCTTGGAGAGTCGAGAGCTCCTCTTTGTTGCCGGCAAGGTCTTCTTCGAGCTTTGCTACCTTAGACTCCAGCTCTACCTTGGCGGCCTCGGCGCTCTCCGCGGCCTTGACGGCTTCCAAGAGCTTGTCGGCATGAGCCTGAGCTTGAGTCTCGATGGCCTTTTTGTGGCCCTCCTCTAGCTCTTTGGTTCGCTGCACGAGCAAAGTTTGGATCTCTTCATCCTTGCCGCGAAGCTTGGCGGCAAGTATTTCTTCTCGGGCGGTGAGGTCTTTTTCCTTGATGTTGAGCTGCGCCTCGCGCTCTGTCAACTTGCTGTCCAAGGCCGTTGCCTTCTCTTTAGCAGCATCAAGCTTCTCTTCCTGCCGCTTGAGGCTGTGAAACTTGCCGTTATACCACATGCGGAGTTCCTCTGCCTTCTCTTTTAGTTTCCCCTTGGCTAGCTATATGGCTTGCCGCTGTGAATGGAGCTCCTCCCAACGCTGGCTGTAGCGCTACTGCACATCATGGAAGCCGGTGGCCATTGTCTTCAGGAAGGCCATATCAGCGGCGTTGTTGGCGGAGTGGTCCGTTCCCGGGGCACCTTGGGAGAGGGGTACCAAAATTTCGGCAATGGCATCCTCGAAGGAGAGCTCCCCAGCACCAGATGAGCTGGGGGCTTCAGATTCCTGTTGCTGATTGGTTGGCCCCAAGGGCCCCGTCAGAGCCTGTGCCTCAGGTGCACTGGGGTGGACGTCGGTGCTTGGCTTGTCATTGCCAGCCTCCCTCATCTTAGCGTTTGTTATGGAGAGTCTAGATGCGCTGCCGGAGGGCATGCCAGACTCTTCGGGGGTTTCCCTGGCCTCCTCAGTGGCAGGTACAGTGGCCTCCGTGGTGGAAATCCTGGCAGCCTCGTCAGCGGCGCTCTTCGTAATCTCCTCCATAGGTACCTCCCTCTCCTTCGGAGGGGTTGGTTCTGCAAGACAGGGAAGAAGCGGAAAGCAAGATGAAATCAAAACTTCAAGACTCAGATCAAGTTCAAGAAAACAAAAAGAAGGATTGGCAAGGGATTGGATTACATCTGGAAAGGGACTTACCTCGATGGACCCATGGAGGGGATGCCGTTCTCTTTCCAGCAACTTCGGTTGCCGGAGAGGCCTCGATGCGAAGGAGCCCTTCTTGGGGCTCCTCTGGGGGAGGGCTGCTCCCCATCGGCGAAGGTATCGGTAACGACTCGGAGGTTGAGGGTGCCATCAAAGGGTCCATCCCTTGGCGCTCTCCTTCCGGCTGGCCGCTTCCCAGCCCCTTGTCGGTCTCCGTTACAGAGGACTCGACGGTAGTGCTTGCTAGCGGGAACTGAACATGAGCCTCATGCGGGGGGCTCGAGCCGGCAACCTCAGATAAACCGGTACCATGATTAGTGCCGGTTGCCGTCTCGCCCTCTTCAGCGGTCCTGGGCCTCTTTCTATGCCTCTCCGCCAGTGGCACTTCGTCCCTGCAAGATCAGAGCAGTCAGAATGATTAGTTCAGCAACAACATCAAGATAATTATGAGAAATACAGACGAAGATGGTGTACTTACTCTTCCTCCTCTTCCGGATCACTGAGGACAGACAAGTCCCAGTACACCGTGTCATCCACGCCGGAGGGCGTAGGTTCTGGCGGTGTCTTCCTAGCTCGTTTGGCTCTTCCGGAGCCAAGGGCTACGCCCTCACCCCCTGCGGTCGGTGAGGCTGGTTGTCGGGAGGCGGCTCTGCGAGGAGGCTGACACCTAGAAGGCTGAGACTGGGATGCTGCAGCCGCTGCCTTGACACCGGCAAGTTCTTTACTTACCGGCTCGGTGTGCGCTGCCTTCTTGGCGACGGTGGTCTTCACCTTGACGGGAGAAGGGAGAGGTGCTTCCTCCTCTTCTTCCTCGTTTGAAGATTCCTCGGGTTGCTCCTCTTCTTCCTCAGACTCCCTGGCCTGGTCCTCTTCGCTCGCATGCTCTTCGGCATGCTCTTGAGTGTGGCTCCCTCCGCTAGTTCCCGGAGCCGTGGCCTGCTCTTCGGCTTGGCTTCCGGTGCGCTTCCCCTTGCCGGCACCCTTGGCTGCTCGGGGGCGAGCTGCCTTCTTAAGCTCATTTGCCCTCACGTCAAGGAACTCTTCTTTGTCGTTCTTTGTGGGGTGAACCATGTCATCCTCGACTCTGACAACCGCTTCTTTCAGGCCGGCAAGCCAGTCTTCCACTGCTTTCTTGCCGGGTACTTTCCATGTGCTCAGAACCATCTTGGCGTCGCAGGCCGGCATCATTGCTAGTTTGGAAGCCTGGGCAGTGTTGTTGCACAATGGGATCACCGTTGCCGGTAGGTGGAAGGTGCAGCCCCTGTTGAAAAGCTAGCAGATGAGCCGGTAATGCTCCATTACCGACAGGTTGTCATACAGGCCTGGGTGCAGACGCATTGGATCGGCAGGCCCCTGGTAATCCCACGCCTGCCAGCCTCCTCTGTGCTGCAGCGGGGCAATCCGGCGGCGGGTGAAGTCCGCTCCCACCATCTCGATCGTCAAGCCGGCCGCCTTAAGGGTGATGATTCGATACAGTGTTGTTCCAAGCTTGGCGTCATTGGGGTCAACATTGCTCCAGCTGGCGGCCTTCTCAATCTTCTCGGTTCTGAGGTGGCAGAACGCCGGGAAGTCCTGCTGCTTGATCCAGCACCAATCGGCCCACCACTCATTCCATTTGATGTGCAACTTGCCCTCCAAATAGTGCTTCTTCAGATTTCCCCGTGGGATCCAGGTGACGCTGCCAGAAAGGGAGTCGTCCTTGACCCGGGGAATGAAAAAGTGCCGGAACAAGGCGACATTTGGGGCTATTCCCACAAAGTTTTCACACAGGTGCGCGAAAACTGACAGACAGGTGACCTCGTTGGGTGTGAAATCCAGCAGTCTGAGTCCGAAAGTATTCATCACCTCAACAAAAAAAATCAGAGAAGGGCGGGCACAGCCCGCAGTAAAAGTACCCGACGAAGATGTGAAATTGGTAGTTGGTGAGAGGAAGGGATCCTGGGAGCACCACTGTGGCCTCGTGGTCCTGCGCCTTGCTCGCGTACACATATGAGTAGCTCTTCGTCAGATCATCTTCTGTGAGCGCTGGCGGAAAAACGGCATTGGCCCGCCGCCGTGCAGCTTTAGCGGCCTTCTTCAACTCCGCCACCGAACTGGAGGGCTTCCTAGCTCTCTTCGGCGCCATGGCAAGGTTTGGGGTGTAGCTTAGCGATGAAGGAAGCAAATGCCGTGCTCTGCTCTTGCGCGAGGAAGAAGACGACGGCGATGGCGAGATTGGGAGAAGGGGTAAATGAGCAACGCCCCTCGTGGTTTCCTTTTTATGGGGAAGGTGCGGGGGCTGGCTCTTTACTGTCCTACGTGGCTGCGCTTTTCAGGCGCACTACCTCTCGCGGCCATTTCGTTCCACCTCTCCCACGCCTGCATTTAATGCGCATCGTGGGGGGCGTGGTAAAAGAGAAGATTATGGCAGTTATCCTCTGCCACGCGTGCCTATGCACTGTTTGGGCCTAGCCCAACGATGCCTCGCATGTGTGTATGGCCCAGGCCCGGGGGCTCCTGTCGGTGTACTAAGACATGGGCACCTTCGTACCCTGACTTATGCATAGGCAGTTGTAGCCTTCCCGACGGCAAGGGCTTGCCGGAGGGTTGCTACCGTCAAGACTCAAGACTTAGATTGACAAGACCGTGAAGAAGACCTCCAAGCAGGTCATCAAGAAGTACTATTCTAGTACTGAAGATCAAGGTTACCCTTGCCGGCAAGCTTCGTACCGGCAAGGTGAAGACCAAGACTCTGGTTGCCGGCAAGCTCCTTGCCGGCAGGCTCGTTCTGTCCCGTTACCGCTCCACCTCAGTATCGGCTAGATAAGCACGTATGATAGGTGTCGAGCGGGCAGGCAGTCAAACATAGCTGGCCAAGGCACGTGTCAGCATGCCACGCAAGGATTAACTTTAATGACACCCGTCCCTGGGACGTGTCAAGATAACAGGAAGCCGGCTGGGCAGGTGGTACAGATCTTTTCGTTAAAGCATCACCTCCCAGGCGTAGCACCTAACGGTGCATTTAATGCGCTTGTCCTACCCCGTTAGGAGATAGACTTGGTGATGGTGCAAGTACTGTTCACTCCCTGTAATGACCGTATTAGCCATTGTGGTAACCCCTTGGCCTATCAGAGGAGGACCACGGCTACAGTTAGAACGGTCGACTCCTAGTTCAATTATGCATGGTAGCTGCACTTCCCGCACACCTTGCCGGCAAGCTATGCTCCTTGTAACCTTGAGCTCATAGACAATCAAACCACCAAAGAAGGAGTAGGGTTTTACGCTCACAGCGGCCCAAACCTAGATAAATCGTTGCTTGTTCTTACATCTATTAGCCCTGCTCTTCGTAGCACATTGATCCCACAGCCAAACCGCAAAGGGATCCTCTCGATCCCATAGATCGTCGTTTTCCAGCTACAACGCTCCAAGTAAAACTCATATCATGTGATGAATAAACATATAGCTCCAAGTAACATACCGATGAATTGTGGACGAAAGAGGGGATGCCATCCGGGGCATCCCCAAGCTTAGACGCTTGGGTCTTCCTTGAATATTACCTTGGGGTGCCTTGGGCATCCCCAAGCTTAGGGTCTTGTTGCTCCTTATTCGTTCATCCATCGTGATCTCACCCAAAACTTGAAAACTTCAGCACACAAAACTCAACAGAAACTTCGTGAGATCCGTTAGTATAATAATCAAATCATAAACCATAGGTACTATTGTAAACTCATTCATAATTATTCTTGCATAATACCTATTGTATTCTAACTTCTCCATGACTTATACCCCCAATATAATCCATAACATCATTATAATAAGCACACTATGCAATAAAAAACTGAATCTGTCTAAAACAGAACAATCCGTAATGATCTGAATTAAAGTCATACTTTTGTAACTCCAAAAGTTCTAAAAAATTAGGAAAACGTAAAAATTCGTATCCCAATACTATATAAAAAATTCAGAATTTTATCACGTTCCAGTACAGAATAGAAATTCCAGAACTGGGCGCAAAACTTTTTATTTTCAGACAGCATCAACTATACTACCATTTAAATCATCCCAAAGGCATTACTTGGCACAAACACTAATTAAAAGATAAAAACACAATCATTATAGTAGCAATAATCATGTGACTCAAGAAAAATAAAATGAAAGCAAAAGATAAATATTGAGTTGCCTCCCAACAAGCTCTTTCTTTATAGCCATCAAGATAGGTTTGTGATTTATTGATGCTCACATGAAGGATAAGAAGTGAAGCACAAAGAGAGCATCATATAACATGTAACAAACACAGTTAGGTCTAACCCTCTTCCTATGCATAGGAATTTTATAGGAAAACAAATTATCAAAACAAGCAATATCTAGCATATGCAAATAGGAAGAATGAAGCATTAACAATTTCAACACAAAGAGAGGTAATTTAGTAACATGAAAAGAGAGGCAATTTTCTATGCATGGTGGTAGCTACGCACGCAAGGTGGCAGCTGCGCACCCTTTGGCATAAGTGTCTTTTTTTATATATGAGGTGTCGGTTTTTTATGGCATTGCTACAAGTGCCTTTTCGTTTAAACCTGTTCATGGACAACCCGGCCCGGAGGCCCGAACCCGAAGCCCGACATTCGGGCCGGGCTCGGGCTCCAGTTTCTCGCCCGAAGCCCGGCCCGAAAGCCCGAAAAAAGCCCGAAATGACTATACATATATTTTTTTATTTGAAATATAGGTATAATAAATTAATATAATATCCCGAATATGATTAATTTAATTAAAAATGCCACTGTTCATGTGCTTAGGGCCGGGCCGGGCCGGGCTCGGGCTTGGGATTTTTTCGTCGGGCTTTGCCAAGCCCAGCCCGAACCCGACCCGGCCCGGGGAATGATCAGGTTTACTTTTTGTTGTATAGAAATGACTTTTTCTCACTTCTCTTTGTCGTTTTGCTTGTCTTTTTGACACAAGTGCTTTTCATTGTATAGAGAGGGCTTTTTCTCACTTCTCTCTATCTTTTTTGCTTGCCTTTTTGGCACAATTGCCTTTTTGCTTGCCTGACTGGTCCTACGCATGAAAATAACTTTATTATCGTTAGAGGGTTATTTTCCATGGTCCAAAATAGTTTACCAAAATAATTAGATATAAAAATTGGGGTGCGTGTGTAGCTACCACCATGTGTAGAGAGTTATTTTCCAACATGAAAATTCCTATAACCATATTTGCCTCTCTCATAATAATTACATGTAGGATCATACTCAAATTCAACAATATAGCTATCATAAACAATATTCTCTTTATGGTCCACATGCATAATTTTTTTATAATCTTCCAAGATAGTGGGATTAATATTAACTAAAGTCATGACCTCTCCAAACCCAGTTTCAATATTATTACAAACATTATTATCAATAACATATTCATCATGAGGCTTAAATAAATTTTCAAGATCATAAGAAGCATTATCACCCAATCATGATCATTGCAATAAGTAGTGGCCATAATATAATTATCATCCCTATGCTTGTAGCTTTGCATATCATTAGCACAATCGACATTAATAGAATTTATAAAAACGTCATTGCAATCATGCTTTTCATTCAAGGAGCTGTCATGAATCACTTTATAAATTTCTTCTTTTAACACTTCATCACAATTTTCAGATTCATGATTTTCAAGCAAAACTTCATAAAGATAATCAAGTGCACTCAACTCACTAGCAATTGGCTCATCATAATTGGATTGTTTGAAAAAATTAGCAAGTGGATGAGGATCCATATCAATAATTTTTAGCAAGCGAAGATGCAAGCAAATAGAAGGTACATGGCAGCACAAGGAAAGATAGCACACAAAATATTTTTGGTATTTTTGATTTTTTAACAAGACTAATAAAAACAAATAAAGGCAAATAAAAAGTAGAGCAAGTAAATGATAATGTGAATGTAGGAACCTGTAAGTGTTTGATGATGTATCCCCGGCAACGGCGCCAGAAATTCTTTCTGCTACTTGTGAGCTGCGTTGGGATTTTCCCCGAAGTGGAAGGGTGAAGCAATATAGTAGCTGATAAGTATTTCCCTCAGTAGAGAACCAAGGTTTATCGAACCAATAGGAGAACCACGCAAACACTCCTTAGCAGTACCTGCACACACAAGAGCAAATACTTGCACCTAACGCGGGCAAGAGGGTTGTCAATCCCCTTGTACTCGTTAATTGCAAGGATTAAATCTGGTAGTGGTAGTTAGATAAATTGCAAAGTAAAATAAAAAGAGTAAAATTGCAGCAAGGTATTTTTGGTTTTTTTTAATATGATTAAGGTAGACCCTGGGGCCATAGTTTTCACTAGAGGCATCTCTCTCATAAGAATAGCATACGGTGGGTAGACAAATTACTGTTGGGCAATTGATAGAAAAGCGCATAGTTATGACGTTATTCATGGCATGATCATGTATATAGGCATTACGTCTGTGACAAGTAGACCGACTCCTGCCTGCATCTAGTACTATTACTCCACCAATCGACCGATTCCTGCCTACATCTATGGTATTAAGTTCATGACGAACAGAGTAACGCTTTAAGCAAGATGATATAATGTAGATAGAATAAAACCAAGCAATATGATTAAACCCCGTCATTTTCTCCTTAGTAGCAACAATACAATACATGCCTCACTACCCCTTCTGTCACTAGGTGAGGACAACACAAGATTGAACCTACTACTATGCACCACTTCCACTGAAGATCAACGAATCAACTTGGCCAAAGAAAACCCATAGATCGGAAAGCATTACATAGCTATAACAATCATACATAATAAAGTTCAAAAAAGACTAAATTACTTTCAATGAATAATCTGATCACAAACCCAGAATTCATAAGATCCCAACAAACACACCATAAAAGAAGATTACATCGGATCGATCTCCGAAGAGAACATTGTATTGCAGATCAAAGAGAGAGAGAAAGCCATCTAGCTAAACACTATGGACCTGTAGGTCTGTGGTGGACTACTCACACATCATCGGAGGTGCAGCAGGGTTGATGTAGAAGACCTCCGTGATCGATTCTCCCTCCGGTAGAGTACCGAAAAAGGCCTCCAGATGGGATCGCGGAAGAACAGAGACTTGCGGCGGTGGATTTTTTTTCCGGGTGGCTCTCTGTTGGTTTTGGGATTTATGGGAATTTATAGAAGTGGAATTAGGTCAAACGGATTTATGTGGGGCCCACAAGCTTAGGCGGCGCCCCCCCATGGGCACGCCGTGTGAGCTTGTGGCTCTCCCGTACGTCTTCTGGCCTCCTCCCGAAGCTTCTAGGGTCCCTTCTGGTCCAGAAAAAATTGGCGTAAAATTTCAACGTGTTTGGACTTCGTTTGGTATTGTTTTTCCCTGAAACAATAAAATAGGCAAAAACAGGAACTGGCACTGGGCACTGAGTTAATAGGTTAGTTTCCAAAAATGATATAATGTTGCATACAAAGTATCCAAGATTGATATAATAATAACATGAAACAATAAAAAATTATAGATACATCGCAGACGTATCAGTTAGTGATGTCTACTACGCAACTTTTATTCTTGTAGACTCTGTTGGGCCTCCAAGCACAGAGTTTTGTAGGACATCAGCAAATTTCCATCAAGTGGATGACCTAAGGTTTATCAATCCGTGGGAGGTGTAGGATGAAGATGGTCTGTCTCGAACAACCCTGCAATCAAATACAAGAAATCTCTTGTGTCCCCAACACACCCAATACAATGGTAAATTGTATAGGTGCACTAGTTCGGCGAAGAGATGGTAATACAAGTGTAGTGTGGATAGTAGATATAGGTTTTTGTAATCTGAAATAATAAAAACAGCAAGGTAGCAAGTAACAAAAGTGAGCACAAACGGTATTGCAATGCTTGAAAACAAGGCCTAGGGTTCATACTTTCACTAGTGCAATCTCTCAACAGTGCTAATATAATTGAATCATATAACAATCCCTCAACGTGTAACAAAGAATCACTCCAAAGTTCCTAGCAAACGGAGAACATAAGAAGAAATTGTTGTAGGTAGCAAAACCACCTCGAAGTTATCCTTTCTGATCAATCTATTGAGCCATCACTATAAGTGTCACAAACAGCCCTAGAGTTCGTACTAAAATAACACCATATGATACGCATCAATTAACTCTAATGTCACCTAGATACTCCAATGTCACCACAAGTATTTGTGAGTTAATTATTCGACATGCATCAAACAATTTCAGATTCATAATATTCAATCCAACACAAAGAACTTCAAAGAGTACCCCAAAGATTCTATCGGAGAGAGTAGGACGAAAACGTGCATCAACCCCTATGCCTAGATTACCCCAATGTCATCTCGGGAATCCGCAAGTTGATTACCAAAACATACATCAACTGACTCAATAGAATACCCCATTGTCACCGCGGGTACCCACATGCAAGACATACATCAAGTGTTCTCAAACCCAAAATATTCAATCCGATAATAATGAAACCTCAAAGGGAAAGACTCAATTCATCACAACAAGATAGAGATGGAAGAACACCATATTATCCAACTATATTAACAAAGCTCGTTGTTCATCAAGACCGTGCCAAATCAAGAACACGAGAGAGAGATCAAACACATAGCTACTGGTACATACCCTCGGCCCCGAGGGTGAACTACTCCCTCCTCGTCATGGAGACCGCCGGGATGATGAAGATGGCCTCCGGTGATGATTTTCCCCTCCGGAAGGGTGCCGGAAAAGGCCTCCAGATGGGATCACTTCGGAACAGAGGCTTGCGGCGGCGGAGTCGAAGTTCTAGGTTAACTTTCGGGGGTTTCCGAATATATAAGAATTTTCAGCGTTGGAATCACGCGAAGAGGGGCCACAAGGCATCACGGTGCGGCCACCCCCTAGGCGCCCCCTGTTGCCTTGTGGGGCCCATGTGAGTCTTCTGGTACTCCCTCGAAGCTTCCCAGGTCTCTTTCCTTCTAAAAAAAATCGTCAAAAAGTTTCGTCGCCTTTGGACTTCGTTTGGTATGGATTTTCTGGAAAACCAAAACAAGCAGGAAACAACAACCCGCGCTGGGCACTAGGTTAATATGTTAGTCCATGAGAATCATATAGAAGTCATATAAAAGTGCACCAAACCATATAAAATTATTGCTAACATGGCATGAATACTTCATAAATTATAGATACGTTGGAGACGTATCAGCATCCCCAAGCTTAATTCCTGCTCGTCCTCGAGTAGGTAAATGATAAAATAAATAATTTGTGAAGTGTGGATGCTAGAATAGTGCACAAGTTTGATCAATGATAATTCCAAACACTTTTTCTAACATCATAACAACAACTCTTTCTCATAAAACTCATCATGATAAAGTAGCAATCAATTCACATGTTATGGTTTAAACAATATATTCTCTTGAAACTTAACAAGCTATGTTCTTAGTCACCAAACAATTTCAATGCATCTTATTTTCAACAAAGTCTAAGTAAGAGCTCCCACTCAATTATCATATAGTCTTCTATGGTTGCTAATACTCAAAGCATATTTTTAGAACAAATAGCATCTATCGATCACAGAGAAAGATAGGGGCTTAATGTTTCGCCTCCCAACTTATTTATCATAGAGATAATTGTCAACAATAATAATTCATGATCAAATATATTTGACTGGATATATGTGTTTGGATCTTTCCCCACCAAAAGATGCTTGCCAACTAGAGAATAGGTTGGAATGAGAATTTGACTCAACAAAAATAAAATTGACAGAAAAGTAAAAGATAAGCCCTTTGCAGAGGGAAGCATGGATTTGTAGAGGTGCCATAGCTCATTGCTTAAAACAGAGATGAATTCATTTTGAGTGATGTGCCTTTCCTGTCAACGTCACGACAAAGGATTTCAATATCTTCCATGCTAAACACATTATTGGCGGATCCCATGCAAAAATGAAAAGTTTAACCCCCCCTCAACCATTCAAACACAAGCCATGGCTAGCCGAATTCATGGGTGCTCTCCAAACTTTCAACTTTCCAAGGGGAGCCTTTGTTTTATTATATATATTTTTTCTTTTTATTTAAGGGATTGGGCATCCCGATTACCAGCCCCTCTCGTGCAAGGACAAGTGAATAAACACCCATCGTGAGAATAACCCACTTAGCATGGAAGATACTGACCGCCCCGTCGCTCCATGAGCGGTACGGGCACACAAAACAGATGATTATTTGAAGGTTTTAGAGATGGCACATGCAAATTTACTTGGAACGGCAGGGTAATACCGTATATAGGTAGGTATGGTGGACACTCGTCAAAGAAACTTGGCTCAAGGATTTTGGATGCACAAGCAGTATTCCCGCTTAGTATAGAAATTTTGGCTAGCAAATATTATAAACAAGCACCACATGTTGGAGGATCCATAACAATATAACTTCAATGCAAATATACCCAAACATAACTCATTACGTTGTCTTCCTTGTCCAACTTCAACTTATTTGATCAAGTTTTAAAATAATTAATGGGTATTCAAATCATAAAAGATGTCCAAGATAATATATTTGTATGTGAAATTTCTCTTCCATATACTATCTTTCATGAATTGCTTGTATGACCAATATTGTGATTGTCAAACTTCAATAGATTTTACTTTCTAAACCCAATGTGAAACTACTACTAGGCATGAGACAAGCATATGAAGCACATATAATTTCAACTCTATGATATTCAATTCATTCAACAATTTACTCTTAGGATATAAGTGAAGAACAAGAGTAAATGACAAACTACTCCAAAAGATATAAGTGAAGATCAATGAGTAGTTAAGTGAATGGGTAGCTATGTGAAGACTCTCTCTCAATAAAGATTTCAGATCCAAGTATTTTATTCAAAAAGCAAACAAATTAAAATAAAAGGAAACTCCAAGAATAGCACATATCATGTGAACAAGTAAAATTTAGGCTAACCGATAGGTGTTGATGAAGAAAGGTGGGATGCCTACCGGGGCATCCCCAAGCTTAGTTTCTTGAGACTTCTTGGAATATTATCTTGGGGAGCCTTGGGCATCCCCAAGCTTGAGCTCTTGTGTCTACTTAATTCCTCTCATATCAAGGCTTCTCCTAAATCTTAAAAACTTCATCCACACAAAACTCAACAAGAACTCGTGAGATAAGTTAGTATAAATCAACTCAAAACCTTAACATTCTGTACTGTGGCAAATCACTAAAATTATAATTAAACATTTCATACTAAATGCCTCTGCATATTTAATACTCCTATCCACAAATAGAAACATCAAATAGGCAAACATATGCAAACAATGCAACTATAATAGCAATCTGCCAAAACAGAACAGTCTGTAAAGGGGGAATAAAAATTCATACTTCCCTAACTCCAAAAATTCTGAAAACTTACCGCTTGACAGAGTACTCATGCATGCTTACTTTGTAAAAATTTCAGATCTTTATCATGTTCTGACAATTCAGGAATATTTAGGACATAACAGAAAACTTTCTGTTTTCAGACAACAACTCATAAACTTGCAAACTGAGCATGGTAAAGGCTATACTTGGCATTTTATTGAGATAAAAAGATACAAAACATGATTCTAAATAACAGCAAGAAAATCCAAATAAAATAAAATGATGCTCCAAGCAAAACACATATTATGTGACGAATAAAAATATAGTTCCGAGTGAGGTATACCAATAGTGTTGAAGACAAAAGAGGGGATGCCATCCGGGGCATACCCAAGCTTAGACGCTTGAGTATTCCTTGAATATTACCTTGGGGTGCCTTGGGAATCCCCAAGGTTAGGGTTTTGACGCTTCTTATTCTCCTCATATCGTTGTCTCACCCAAAACTTGAAAACTTCAATCACACAAAACTTAACGGAACTTGTGAGATAGGTTAGTATGATAAAAATAAATCATCCACTTAGGTACTTTCAAGACAAGATTAATAATTGTTCTTACATAATGCCTACTGTACTCTATCATTTTCACACTTTATATTACTCAATATAAGCTATGGAAACACTAAAACAAGTAAACTATGCAATAAAAACAGAACAACATGTAGTGAGCGAATTAAAAAGCATGCTTCTGTACCTCCAAAAAATTATAAACAATTAGGAAAACGTAAAGAATTTGTATATAAGTGCTATGTAAAAATTTCAGAATTTTCTCACGCTCCAGTACACAATGTAAAATCATGTACTGGACGCTAAACTTTCTGTTTTTGCACAGAACCAAATAAATAAACATCTACATCAACCTAAAGGCTTTACTTGGTACTTTATTGAAAGAAAACATATAAAACATGATTACTACAGTAGCTTAATTATGTGGAAACACAAAAACAGTAGATATAAATATTGGGTTGTCTCCCAACAAGCGCTTTTCTTTAATGCCTTTTAGCTAGGCATTGATAATTTAATGATGCTCACATAAAAGTGATGAATTGGAAAATAATGGGAGCATCATGAATCATATAGCAAACACATTTAAGCCTAACCCACTTCCTATGCATAGGGATTTTGTGAGCAAACAATTTATGGGAGCAAGAATCAACTAGCATAGGAAGGCAAAACAAGTATAACTTCAGAACTTTCAACACATAGAGAGGAAACTTGATATTATTGAGATATATATAAGCATATCTTCCTATCTCATAATAATTTTCAGTACCATCATGAACAAATTCAACAATATAACTATCACATAAAGCATTCTTTTCATGATCAGAAGCATAGAAATTTTATTACTCTCCACATAAGGAAATTTCTCATGCATAATAGTGGGAGTAAACTCAACAAAATAACTATCATGTGATACTTGATTGACATAACCCAATTGAGCATTAAAATTATGATGAAAATTTTCATGGTTTTCATTACTCTTTATAGCATACATGTCATCACAATAATCATCCTAGATAGCAACTTTTTTGTCATAATCAATTGAAACCTCTTCCAAAATAGTGGAATCATCATTAAATAAAGTTGTGACCTCTCCAAATCCACTTTTATCAATATTGTAATAAGATTCAACACCCTCCAAATTAGTGGGATCATTGTTACCTAGAGTTGACACTCTTCCAAACCTACTTTCATCATTGTAATCATCATAAATAGGAGGCATGCAATCAACATAATAAATTTGCTCATCCAAAGTAGGGGGAATAAAAAGATCACCTTCATCAAACATAGCATCCCCAAGCTTATCGCTTTGCATATCATTAGCATCACGGATATTTAAAGAAGACATACTAATAACATTGCAATCATTCTCAACATTCAAGGATTTTATGCCAAACATTTTATTGAATTCTTCTTCTAACACTTTGGCACAATTTTCCGATCCATCATTTTCAAGAAAGACTTCATAAAGGTAAAGCATTTGATGCAACTTCAATTCAATTTTTTTAGTTTTCTTTTATAAAACTGAACTAGTGAAAAAACAAGAAACTAAAATATTCAATTGCAAGATCTAGAGATATACCTTCAAGCACTCACCTCCCCGGCAACGGCGCCAGAAAAGAGCTTGATGTCTACTACACAACTTTTATTCTTGTAGACTCTGTTGGGCCTCCAAGCGCAGAGTTTTGTAGGACAGCAGCGAATTTACCTCAAGTGGATGACCTAAGGTTTATCAATCCATGGGACGTGTAGGATGAAGATGGTCTCTCTCGAACAACCCTGCAATCAAATACAAAAAATCTCTTATGTCCCCAACACACCCAATACAATGGTAAATTGTATAGGTGCACTAGTTCGGCGAAGAGATGGTAATACAAGTGTAATATGGATAGTAGATATAGGTTTTTGTAATCTGAAATAATAAAAACAGCAAGGTAGCAAGTAACAAAAGTGAGCACAAACGGTGTTGCAATGCTTGAAAACAAGGCCTATGGTTCATACTTTCAGTAGTGCAATATCTCAACAGTGCTAACTAATACGTCTCCATCGTATCTATAATTTTTGATTGTTTCATGCCAATATTCTACAACTTTCATATACTTTTGGTAACATTTTATATTATTTTTGGGACTAACATATTGATCCAGTGCCCAGTGCCAGTTCCTGTTTGATGCATGTTTTTTGTTTCGCAGAAAATCCATATCAAACGAAGTCCAAACGCGATAAAAATGTATGGAGATTTATTTTGGAATATATGTGATTTTTGGGAAAAATAATCAATGCGAGACGATGCCCGAGGGGGGCACAAGCTCAGAGGGCGCGCCCCCTACCCTGGGCGCGCCCAGCAGGCTTGTGGCTACGCCGTAAGGCGGTTGGGGCCCTTCTTCTGCCGCAAGAAATATAATATCTGGAAGAAAATCCCCTCAAAATTTCAGCCCAATCGGAGTTACGGATCTCCGGGAATATAAGAAACGGTTTCCGGCCAGAAAGCAGGAACGCGAAACAGAAGAGAACAGAGAGAGAGATCCAATCTCGGAGGGGCTCCTCCCCTCCGGGAGCCATGGTGGCCATGGACCAGAGAGGGAACTCTCCTCCCATCTAGGGGGGAGGCCAAGGAAGAATAAGAAGGAGGGGGGCTCTCTCCCCCTCTCTCCCGGTGGCACCGGAACGCCGCCAGGGGAACCATCGTGACGGCGATCTACACCAACAACTTCGCCGCCGTCAACACCAACTCTCTCCCCCTCTATGCAGCGGTGTAACACCTCTTCTCCCCGCTATAATCTCTACTTAAACATGGTGCTTAATGCTATATATTATTATCCAATGATATGTGGCAATCCTATGATGTTTGAGTAGATTCGTTTTGTCCTATGGGTTGATTGATGATCGTGATTGGTTTGAGTTGTATGTTTTATTTTGGTGCTGTCCTATGGTGCCCTCCGTGTCGCGCAAGCGTGAGGGATTCCCGCTATAGGGTTTGCAATACGTTCATGATTCTCTTATAGTGGGCGGCTAGAGTGACAGAAGCTTACACCCGAGTAAGGGGGTTGTTGCGTATGGGAGTAAAGGGGACTTGTTACTTAATGCTATGGTTGGGTTTTACCTTAATGATCTTTGGTAGTTGCGAATGCTTGCTAGAGTTCCAATCATAAGTGCATATGATCCAAGTACGGAAAGTATGTTAGCTCATGCCTCTCCCTCATATAAAATTGCAATAATGATTACCGGTCTAGTTATCGATTGCCTAGGGACAAATCTTTCTCTTTGTGTTACAAAAGCTTTCTACTAAACAACTAACTTTTATTATCTCGCAAAGTACTCCTAGTTTTATTCTTGCAAAATAGTTCTAGCATTACACCTACAAAGTACTTCTAGTTTCATACTTGTTCTAGGTAAAGCAAACGTTAAGTGTGCGTAGAGTTGTATCGGTGGTCGATAGAACTTGAAGGGAATATTGATTCTACCTTTAGCTCCTCGTTGGGTTCGACACTCTTATTTATCAAGAAAGGCTACAACTGATCCCCTATACTTGTGGGTTATCAAGACCTTTTTCTGGCGCCGTTGCCAGGGAGCAATAGTGTGGGGTTGATATTCTCGTGTGTGCTTGTTTGCTTTATCACTAAGTAGTTTTTATTTTCTATTCCACTAGGTAGTTTTTATTTTGTGCTCTTGTTTTCTATCTCTAGTTATGGGTAGGAAATGTAAAATACCAAAAAAATAGTTGTACTTGCTAAACCAATGGTTGAAGAACCACCCAAAATCTTTCATACTGCTGAAGCTTTCTACTTGGATCATCTCCGATCCCTTTGTGCTCGTGCTGAAAACCCAACTAGCTTAGTTGAGGGAAAATCATTAGATGAGCATGCTTATTTTGTGCGACACCGCTTGTCTCAAAAAGGGAAACTCTTATGGCATCATATTAATAGTTTGAATTGCTATGCTTGGAATTTATGCGAAATACATGATTTTACTGGTTGTTCTGAAGACCCTAAAAAACACCTTCAGTACCAATGTGAGTTTAAGGATAATGGAATCTTATCTTCTTATGCCAAGGGTGTTTATAGTTACTATGATATTGAACAAATAGAAGAATTTGTTGCTTTTAAGGGTGCATATGAAATTGCTTCTTTGATTGAAAAGTGTGATGCTACTCTTTACAAATCTGAAAATTTTGCCATACTTAAATATTGCTATGAAAACTATGCTTCTAATTCTTATGTTAAAGAATATATTGAGGAAGTCCCCGCTGTCCAAGAGGAGACTAATATTTTGCAGGAGTCTATGGAAGAAGAAATTGATGAAACTGTGAGCTCATTAGATGAAAAAGATGAGGAGGAGAGCGAAGAACAAAAGGAGGAAGAGCGGATTGATCACCCGTGCCCACCTTCTGATGAGAGTAACTCTTCAACTCATACATTGTTTAATTTCCCTTCGTGCTTACCGAAGGATGAATGCTATGATCCCTTTGATTCGTCTGAAATATCCCTTTTTGATGAAATTGATGCTTGCTATGCTTGTGGCTAAGATGCCAATATGAATTATGCTTATGGAGATGAACTTGCTATAGTTCCTTATGTTAAACATGAAATTGTTACTATTGCACCAACACATGATAGTCCTATTATATTTTTGAATTCTCCAAACTACACTATATCGGAGAAGTTTGCGCTTATTAAGGATTATGTTGATGGGTTGCGTTTTACTATTACACATGATAATTTTGATGAATATAATATGCATGTGCTTGCTGCTCCTACTTTCAATTATTATGAGAGAGGAACTACATCTCCGCCTCTCTATGTTTCCAATACGATAAAATTGCAAGAAACTACTTATGCTATGTATCAGCCTTTATTATGTGTGCATGAATTGTTCTTTTATGACATGCCGATGCATAAGAAGAGAGTTAAACTTCGTCATTGCATGATATATGTTTCTTTGTGCTCATTACTAAATTACAAATCATTGTTAATTAAAATTGGCTTTGATATACCTTGGGATCCGGGTGGATCGATTACTTGAGCACTTTATGCCTAGCTTAATGGCTTTAAAGAAAGCGCTGCCTGGGAGATAACCCGGAAGTTTTAGAGAGTCATTTTATTCTGTTGTGTGCTTTTAGAAAGTTTAAAAACAAAAAAAATATAGAGGGGAACTTAAAACTTTTACAAAAAGAAAAGTGAAAGTGAGACAGACGAGCACCGTTGAAGTGGGGGATATCCTTGAACTTTGTTCATGCCCATGGAAACTTTGTGAACCTTGATTATAGAAAATTTTCAACAAAAATAATTATCCCCTTGTACAAATCCATTGTATTATAAAAATAATGTGCCAAGATTTACTTTTAGGATGTTTAAATTGCTTGTTTGGTGTGTGCTGTGAAAAAACAGAAACTTTTGCTGTAGTACTTGAATTTTCATATTTTACTGGAACGTGGAAAAATTCTAAAAAATTTACACAGTACTGGTATTTTTTTTTCCTAATTTTTCAGAATTTTTTGAGTTACAGAAGTATATGTTTCGTATGCATCTTTAGAGACTGTCATGTTTTCACAGATTGCTGTTATAGTTTCTTTATTTTCTTATGTTTGAAATCTTGTTGAGCCCCATTGACTTGGGAGCCATAGAATTATGATAGAATACAGTGGGTAATGTTTTATTATAATTATACAATAATGTTACAGCAGGACATGATGGGATTTGATGTTATATGTACTAACCCCTCTAATAAAAAGTTCGGTTAAGTTTTGTGTGGATGAAGTGTTCGAAGATCGAGGAGGTATCGATATGAGAAGAATAAGGAGAGGAAAGAGTTCAAGCTTGGGGATGCCCAAGGCACCCCAAGTAAATATTCAAGGAGACTCAAGTGTCTAAGCTTGGGGATGCCCCGGAAGGCATCCCATCTTTCTTCGACAATTATCGGTATGTCTCGGTTTTTGTTTTGTTCACATGATATGCGTAAATTCTTGGAGCGTCGTGTGCTTTTTCTTTTTCTTTTAATAATGCACCATGCTGGTATGAGATAGTCCTTGGTTGATTTATAGAATGCTTCATGCACTTCACTTATATCTTTTGAGTATGGTTTTATAGAATGCTTCATGTGCTTCACTTATATCATTTGAAGTTTGGATGCCTGTTTCTCTACATTTGGAAAACCGTTATTTGTAGAATGCTCTTTTGCTTCACTTATATTTATTAGAGTGTGGTCTTTTGTAGAAAGAATTAAACTCTCATGCTTCACTTATATCTATTTAGAGAGTCAACAGGAATTGGTCACTCACATGGTTAGTCATAAAATCTTACATAAAACTTGTAGATCACTGAATATGATAAGTTTGATTCCTTGCAATAGTTTTGCGATATTGAGATGGTAATATGTGGGAGGTACTAGTGAATGATTGTGGTTTAGTAAAAATATTGGTGTTAAGGTTTGAGATTCCCGAAGCATGCACGTATGGTCTATCGTTATGCTAAGAAGTCGGAGCATGATTTATTACTGATTGTCTACCTTATGAGTGGTGGTCGGGGACGAGCGATGGTCTTTTCCTACCAATCTACCCCCTAGGGGCATGCGTAGTAGTACTTTGCTTCGAGGGCTAATAAACTTTTGCAATAAGTATGTGAGTTCTTTATGACTAATGTGAGTCCATGGATTATACGCACTCTCACCTTTCCGCATATTGCTAGCCTCTTCGGTATCGTGCATTGCCCTTTCTCACCTCGAGAGTCGGTGCAAACTTTGCCGGTGCATCCAAACCCCGTGATATGATACGCTCTATCACACATAAGCCTCCTTATATCTTCCTCAAAACAGCCACCATACCTACCTATTAATGGCATTTCCATAGCCATTCCGAGATATATTGCCATGCAACTTCCATCATCATCATATACATGACTTGAGCTTTCATTGTCATATTGCTTTGCATGATCGTAAGATAGCTAGCATGCTTGATATTTTCATGGCTTGCTCGTTTTTTGATATCTTTGCTATGCTAGATCATTGCACATCCTGGTACACTGCCAGAGGCATTCATATAGAGTCATATTTGTTCTAGTATTGAGTTGTAATTTTTGAGTTGTAAGTAAATAGAAGTATGATGATCATCATTATTAGAGCATTGTCCCAGTGAGGAAATAAATAAATAAAAAGAAAAAAAAAGAGGCCAAAAAGAGCCGACGAAAAAAAAGAAAAAAATTGAAAAAATGGAAAGAAAAAAAAGAAGAAAAAGAAAAAAAATGAGAGAAAAAGAGAGAAGGGGCAGTGTTACTATCCTTTTCCATACTTGTGCTTCAAAGTAGCACCATGTTTTTCATATAGAGAGTCTCCTATGTTGTCACTTTCATATACTAGTGGGAATTTTTCATTATAGAACTTGGCTTGTATATTCCGATGATGGGCTTTCTCAAATGCCCGAGGTCTTCATGAGCAAGCAAGTTGGATGCACACCCACTTAGTTTCCAGTTTGAGCTTTCATACACTTATAGGTCTTAGTGCATCCGTTGCATGGCAATCCCTACTCCTCGCATTGATATCGATTGATGGGCATCTCCATAGCCCGTCGATCCGCCTAGTTGATGCGAGACTTTCTCCCTTTTTTACTTCTCCTTACTAATCTCTACCATTATATTCTATTCCACCCATAGTGCTATATCCATGGCTTGCGCTCATGTATTGCGTGGGGGTTGAAAAAGCTGAAGCGCGTTAAAAAGTATGAACCAAGTGCTCGGCTTGTCATCGGGGTAGTGCATGATAAATACTTTATGTTAAGAAGATGGAGCATGACATGATTATATGATTTTGTAGGGATAACTTTCTTTAGCATTTTTATTTTGAAAGGCATGATTGTTTGTTGGTATGCCTGAGTATTGATGTCTTTATATCAAATTATAGACTATTGCTTTGAATCACTCGTATCTTAATATTCATGCCATGATTAGACTATATGATCAAGATTATGTTAGGTAGCATTCCACATCAAAAAATTATCTTTTTTTATCATTTACCTACTCGAGGACGAGCAGGAATTAAGCTTGGGGATGCTGATACGTCTCCGTCGTATCTATAATTTTTGATTGTTTCATGCCAATATTCTACAACTTTCATATACTTTTGGCAACATTTTATATTACTTTTGGGACTAACATATTGATCCAGTGCCCAGTGCCAGTTCCTGTTTGTTGCATGTTTTTTGTTTCGCAGAAAATCCATATCAAACAAAGTCCAAACGCGATAAAAATGTATGGAGATTTATTTTGGAATATATGTGATTTTTGGGAAACAGAATCAATGCGAGACGAAGCCCGAGGGGGCCACAAGCTCAGAGGGCGCGCCACCTACCCTGGGCGCGCCCAACAGGCTTGTGGCTACCCTGTAAGGTGGTTGGGGCCCTTCTTCTGCCACAAGAAAGATAATATCTGGAAGAAAATCCCCTCAAAATTTCAGCCCAATCGGAGTTACGGATCTCCGGGAATATAAGAAACGGTTTCCGGCCAGAAAGCAAGAACGCGAAACAAGAGAGAACAGAGAGAGAGATCCAATCTCGGAGGGGCTCCTCCCCTCCGGGAGCCATGGCGGCCATGGACCAGAGAGGGAGCTCTCCTCCCATCTAGGGGGGAGGCCAAGGAAGAAGAAGGAGGGGGGGCTCTCTCCCCCTCTCTCCCGGTGGCGCCAGAACGCCGCCGGGGGAACCATCGTGACGACGATCTACACCAACAACTTCGCCGCCGTCAACACCAACTCTCTCCCCCTCTGTGTAGCGGTGTAACACCTCTTCTCCCCGCTGTAATCTCTACTTAAACATGGTGCTTAACGCTATATATTATTATCCAATGATATGTGGCAATCCTATGATGTTTGAGTAGATTCGTTTTGTCCTATGGGTTGATTGATGATCGTGATTGGTTTGAGTTGTATTTTTTATTTTGGTGCTGTCCTATGGTGCCCTCCGTGTCGCGCAAGCGTGAGGGATTCCCGCTGTAGGGTTTGCAATACATTCATAATTCTCTTATAGTGGGCGGCTAGAGTGACAGAAGCTTACACCCGAGTAAGGGGGTTGTTGCGTATGTGAGTAAAGGGGACTTGTTACTTAATGCTATGGTTGGGTTTTACCTTAATGATCTTTGGTAGTTGCGGATGCTTGCTAGAATTCCAATCATAAGTGCATATGATCCAAGTACGGAAAGTATATTAGCTCATGCCTCTCCCTCATATAAAATTGCAATAATGATTACCAGTCTAGTTATCGATTGCCTAGGGACAAATCTTTCTCTTTGTGTTACAAAAGCTTTCTACTAAACAACTAACTTTTATCTTATTACACCTACAAGTAGTTTCATACTTGTTCTAGGTAAAACAAACGTTAAGTGTGCGTAGAGTTGTATCGGTGATCGATAGAACTTGAAGGGAATATTGATTCTACCTTTAGCTCCTCGTTGTGTTCGACACTCTTATTTATCGAGAAAGGCTACAACTGATCCCCTATACTTGTGGGTTATCACTAACATAATTGAATCATATAGCAATCCCTCAACGTGCAACAAAGAATCACTCCAAATTAAAGTTCCTAGCAAACGGAGAACATAAGAAGAAATTGTTGTAGGTAGCAAAACCATCTCAAAGTTATTCTTTCCGATCAATGTATTGAGCCATCCCTATAAGTGTCACAAACAGCCCTAGAGTTCGTACTAAAATAACACCATATGATACGCATCAATTAACTCTAATGTCACCTAAATACTCTAATGTCACCACAAGTATCCGTGAGTTAATTATTCGATATGCATCAAACAATTTTAGATTCATAATATTCAATCCAACACAAAGAACTTCAAAGAGTACCTCAAAGTTTCTATCGGAGAAAGTAGGACGAAAACGTGCATCAACCCCTATGCCTAGATTACCCCAATGTCACCTCAGGAATCCGTAAGTTGATTACCAAAACATACATCAAGTGACTCAATAGAATACCCCATTGTCACCGCGGGTACCCACATGCAAGACATACATCAAGTGTTCTCAAATCCAAAATATTCAATCCGATAATAATGAAATCTCAAAGGGAAAGACTCAATTCATCACAACAAGATAGAAAGGGAAGAATACCATATGATCCAACTATATTAACAAAGCTCGTGGTACATTAAGACCGTGCCAAATCAAGAACACGAGAGAGAGATCAAACACATAGCTACTGGTACATACCCTCAGCCCCAAGGGTGAACTACTCCCTCCTCGTCATGGAGACCGCCGAGATGATGAAGATGGCCTCCGGTGATGATTTTCCCCTCCGGCAGGGTGCCGGAAAAGGCCTCCAGATGGGATTGCTTCGGAACAGAGGCTTGCGGCGGCGGAGTCAAAGTTCTAGGTTAAATTTCGAGGGTTTCTGAATATATAAGAATTTTCAGCGTTGGAATCATGCGAAGAGGGGCCACAAGGCATCAGGGCGCGACCACCCCCTAGGCGCGCCCTGTTGCCTTGTGGGACCCCTGTGGATCTTCTGGTACTCCCTCGAAGTTGCACAGGTCTCTTTCCTTCCAAAAAAAATCGTCAAAAAGTTTCATCGCGTTTGGACTTTGTTTGGTATGGATTTTCTGAAAAACCAAAAACAAGCAGAAAACAACAACTGGCACTGGATACTAGGTCAATATGTTAGTCCATGAGAATCATATAAAAGCCATATAAAAATGCACCAAAACCATATAAAATTATTGTTAACAAGGCATGAATATTTCATAAATTATAGATACGTTGGAGACGTATCAGTTAGCAAGTGGATGAGGATCCACATGTCTTTATTTTCTATTTTTGTGTGATAACATGATTAGTGCAAGAAAATAAGGTGTGCGTGTGTGTACAAGTACCTCGTTTTGTTTGATGAAGTCTCCCCGGCAACGGCGCCAGAAATTCTTTCTGCTACTTATGAGCTGCGTTGGGATTTTCCCCGAAGAGGAAGGGTGAAGCAATATAGTAGTGGATATTCCCTCAGTAGAGAACCAGTGTTATCGAACCAATAGGAGAACCACGTAAACACCCATGAATAGTACCTACACACACAAGAGCAAATACTTGCACCCAACGCAAACAAGAGGGTTGTCAATCACCTTGTACTCGTTATTTGAAATGATTAAATCTGGTAGTGGTAGATAGATAAATTGCAAAGTAAATAAAAGAAAAAAAAATTGCAGCAAGGTATTTTTGGTTTTTGTAATATGATTAAAATAGACCCGGGGCCATAGTTTTCACTAGAGGCATCTCTCTCATAAAAATAGCATATGGTGGGTAGACAAATTACTGTTGGGCAATTGATAGAAAAACGCATAGTTATGACGATATTCATGGCATGATCATGTACATAGACATTACGTCTGTGATATAGACCGACTCCTGCCTGCATCTACTACTATTACTCCACCAATCGACCGACTCCTGCCTGCATCTATGGTATTAAGTTCATGACAAACAGAGTAACGCTTTAAGCAAGATGACATAATGTAGACAGAATAAAACCAGGAAATATGATTAAACCCCGCCGTTTTCTCCTTAGTAGCAACAATACAATACGTGCCTCGCTACCCCTTCTGTCACTGGGTGAGGACACCGCAAGATTGAACCTACTACTATGCATCACTTCCAGTGAAGATAAATCAATCTAGTTGGCCAAACCAAACGAATAGATCGGAAAGCATTACATAGCTATAACAATCACAAATAATAAAGTTCAGAAAAGACTCAATTACTTTCATTGAATATTCAAATCATAAACCCACAATTCGTCAGATTCCAACAAACACACCGCAAAAGAAGATTACATCGGATCGATCTCCGAAGAGAACATTGTATTGAAAATCGAGAGAGAGAGAAAGCCATATAGCTAATCACTATGGACCCGTAGGCCTGTGGTGGACTACTCACACGTCATCGAAGGTGCAGCAAGTTTGATGTAAAAGCCCTCTGTGATCGATTCCCCCTCAGGCAGGGTAACCAAAAAGGCTTCCAGATGGGATCGCGGAAGAACAGAGACTGGCGGCGGTGAAAAAATTGTTTCAGGTGGCTCTCTGGGGGTTTTAGAATATTTGGAAATTTATAGCGCTGAAATTAGGTCAGACGGAGCCACGAGGGGCCCACAAGACATTAGGGTGTGCCTACCCCCTGGACACGCCCTGTTGTCTTGCCGTCTCCTCGTCTCTCTTCTGGTCCTCACCCGAAGCTTCTAGGGTCTCTTATGTTCAGAAAAAAACCGTCAAAAAGTTTCGCCGCGTTTGGACTCCATTTGATACAATTTTTTTGTAAAACCAAAAACAAGCAGAAAACAACAACTGGCACTAGACACTGAGTTAATAGGTTAGTCCCCAAAAATGATATAAAATTGCATATAAAGTATCTAAGAATGATAATATAATAGCATGAAACAATCAAAAATTATAGATACGTCAGAGACGTATCAAGGATCACACCTGTCCTCCAACGGTCCAAATGCACATTGTAGAAGAATTGTAGCTCTGTTTGATACTGGTGAAGTGCTTGTCGACACACCGAAGATAACTGAACAAGAGGAGGAAAATCTATGCACTATATCCAAATATGTAGTGGATGGATCAGATGGCCCTGGTGTCATGTAGCTGCATGCGTGGCTTCAAGGCCGGGAAGTTTTACTGTTGGTGGATTCAGGAAGCACGTCATCGTTTGTCGACCATCGCCTAGCCACCAAACTGAAGGGAGTGTGCAAAATGCCTCGCGCCTGCAGAGTTAAGGTAGCTGACGATGCTCTTTTGCACTGTGACAGTTTTATTCCTCGGTGCCCCTGGATTTCACAAGGTCAAGAGTTTGTTACTGATTTCAAGATCATTTCTCTGGGTGCGTACAATGCATTATTGGGCATGGAATGGCTCAAGAAGCATAGCCCAATGCACATTGATTGGGAGGCTCATCACCTGTCTATTACCATTGACAAAGGGACAATTGAACTTCAGGCAGTTTCCAACAATCACCATCAATGTGTCGCTATTTCTTCTCAGGAACTTCTGAATTCTTGCAAGCAGGGAGGAGTGGAATACATGGTTCACTTGAATGTTGTGGATGATCAAGGCGTTGCGGATGGAGCTATACCCACTGAAATACTCGGAGTTTTGGAATAGTACGTGCACTACAAAAAAAAGACACATTCCTGACATTATGGCCCGAACGAAAACTTTTTCTGTCATGATTGTGACACTTCTATGACGATAATTGTGACAAAAACACGTATCATCATAGATGTGGTGGGCTCCTACTTCTATGACAAAAAATTACGACAAAAATGGGCTTTTTGTCCTGGGCGGGCCGGAGACGCACCCGCATGACATTCTTTGGGCCGTCCATGACGTAAAAAATCGTGGTAGAAGTGAGGGCGAGGACATTTTCAGGGAGCTCCTGGTTACGGTGGGTGGTCGGGGCCGAGCGATGCAGTGTGGTTTGCGCGTTTCCCTCATACGCGCATGTGTGTGTGAGGCGTTCGCTTACTGAACCTAAGAGATTGAGGCGTTCGCTTACTGAACCCGAGCGATCGCAGTAGCTACGTACTGAACACGAGTGATCGATCCCACTACGTACTGAAGCCGATCGATCCCTTCGCTGCTAACTGAACCCGAGCGATTCCTTCACTGCTAACTGAACCCGAGCGATTCCTTCGCTGCTAACTGAAGCCGGTCGAGCTCCCGTACGTGCGAGACGTAGCCGGTTTGGTTGCCTCTTGATGAACAGTGCTCGTTGCTGCCGCGCGCGATACGTAGAACGAGTTGAGACGCATCGATCGAGCCCCTTGCGCGAGACGTGGTGAGTTGACCTAGCCGGTTGGTTGGATGTGGATGACCAGTTCTCGTTACTGTCGCTCGCTCGTATGCCCCACCCCAGCCGATGGGGGTTGAATGAACAGTACCCCTGCCGTGTGAAGGTGGTTGGTGCTGGATGAACAGGACCCCGAGAAGGCCGCCACACCCCAGTCGGTTGGGGGTGGATGAATAGGACCCCGTGGAGGCTGGATGAACAGTACCTCGTGGAGTTCCGTTTTGCGGTACGACACACCCTTCCCGATGAACAGGACCCCGTTTCGACCGTAGGCAGTTGGGGAGAAGTCTGTTTCCTCCGTTTTGCGGTACGCGAGACCCCCGCCGATCAACAGGACCCCGTTTCGACCGTAGGCGGTTGAACAGAAGTCCGTTTCCTCCGTTTTGCGGTATGCCAAACCCCCCAGCCGATGAACAGGACCCTGTTTCGACCTTAGGCGGTTGAACATAAGTCTGTTTCCTTCGTTTTGCGGTATGCCAGACCCCCAGCCGATGAACAGGACCCCGTTTCGGCTGTTCCGTCCAAGCCGGTTGGCTCCCGATGAATAGGACGCATTCCGACCCAGTCGCTTGGCTCCCGATGAACACGACGCTGTTTCCTCCATTCCGACCCAGCCGGTTGGCTTCCGATGAACAAGACGCCGTTGCTGCCATCCAGTGTAGCCGTACGTATGCGCGGCTCTGGCCGTCCGTATGCGCGAGTACGCGTTCAAGACCCCGCCCGTATGTATGTACGTGGCCGTATTTTGTGCCGTGTGGCTGTACGTACGTGTACAAGATTTAAACGGGGCTGCCTGAACTACTACGTCGGGGGCTCTACTACGACACGTGCCGCTCCTTACACGCCCACGGTTCATCGTTGTAGAGAGACCGATCGGCCAGTATGTACGTACACGTTCACGACCAGACAGACAACGCTACGTACGCTTCGACCGGGTGGGTCCCAGCTGTCAGGGAGGATAAGGAGGCACTTCCTTGCGTTCGAAGATATAGCATGTGGGTCCCAGCTGTAAGGGGAAGGAATCATTTTTTTGCACATAATAAGGAGGCACTTCCTTACGTGCGAAGATGTAGCTGGTGGGTCCAGCTGTCAGCCTCACCGGATACAGTCCTCTTCCGATGGTTGTCGTTCATTGACCACGTTGACTACGCCGCGCTGAGAGCACCAAGGCGGTGGACGACGGCGAAGCCTAGGAAGGGAACGACACGGAGCCAGGGAAGAGGCGGAAGTGGATGCCCACACGGATGGGAGTACGAGGGTTGACTGATTCGGCTGCGATGTGAGGCTGCCATCGCTGGAGAATAACAGGGGATGTGAGTGAGTAGAGGGAAGGCCTGGCCAGCGGTGGGAGTAGGATGGGGCGATGAGACCTGCATGACAGCACAGCCAGCCACGGGAGGCAGGATCAGGCGGTCCCACCGACACTGGTTTGGGCGACTGGAGCAAGAAGATCAGAGATTGAAGAAGCAGCACGAGCATCCAACGGTCACCGCTGCTAGAATTGTTTTTTGACTATAAGTTGACATAGCCCTACATACGCGTCAACTTAGTAGGTCCACAAGTCAGCATAACATCTGTGGCGGACATCATATAGCCGATTTGCTATTTTTCCTAAATTTACAGACCATTTGCTAATTATTCTGTAATTTATTGTAGCCCATATTATATTTTTAGAATACCTGACCATTTTCTCGCAAGGACAGGATTAAAAATTTCAATGATATTTCATTGAAATTGCCGAACTATTTTTAATCCCAAAATTTCAAGCCCGATAAAAACTAAATTTAAAATATATTTAAATTATGTTAAAATCCAATGAAATTTGAAATATCAAAAAATTAAAAAAAATTGCAATTTGAAACTAATTGCCCATTTTCTTTGTTTTTATATATATACAGCCCATTTCATATTACTTATAAGATTTACATCCCTTTTTGTCTGGGCAGGTCGAATGTATCCCTCGTTGTCTTGAAAGATTTGCAGCCCAGCAGAACGGAGAAAAATAAATCGGCCTGTATAGGCTATTCTACGAAAAAAAAAGGTGGGCTAGTCATTTTCACCGAGAAAAAAAATAGCTGGGCTCGTCATGTTGTTAACATAAAATAAAAGTCTGGGCTAGACGAGCCACAGACACCGCACAACCCAGTTGATAACCTACTCCATCTCAACAGCACCAAAACAACAACAACAAAACTGCTCGAGCAACTGGGTCCCACGTGTCAACCGCTCCATCTGCAATTCTCTCGTTTATTGACTACGTTGACAATGTCGTAGGTCCCAGATGTCAGCAAACCATTAGAAGGAAGCATTTTTTTCATGTAATAAGGAAGAGCTTCCTTGCGTGCGAAGATGTAGCTAGTGGGTCCCAGCTGTCAGGGAGTGGAATCATTTTTCTTTCGCGTAATAAGGAGGCACTTCCTTGCGTGCGACCATGGACCTCGTGGGTCCCAGCTGTCCGCCTATCCACGTACAGTCCTCTTCTGATGGCTGTCGTTCGTTGACCACGTTTACCACGCCGTGCCGAGAGCACCAAGGCGGTGGACGACGACGAGGCCTAGGGAGGGAACGACCCGGAGCCGGGGAAGACTCGGAAGTGGATGCCCACGTGGAGGGGAATACGAGGGTTTACTGGCTCGGCTGTGGTGTGAGGCTGCCGTCGCCAGAGAATAACAGGAAGTGTGGGTCAGTAGAGGGATGGCCTGGCAAGCGATGGGAGTAGGGTGTGGCAGTGAGGCCTGCGCGGCAGCACAGCCGGCCACGGAAGGCGGGAGCAGGCAGTCCCGCTGGCGCTGGTTTGGGTGGCTGGAGCAGGAAGATCAGAGATTGAAGAAGCACGTCGACCGTTGGATTGACATCTAACAGTCTCACGCTGGTAGAGTCCATTTGTTGACTAAGTTGACATAGCCCTGCGTACAAGTCAACTTAGTAGGCCCACAAGTCAGCATCCAAATCTGGTGGGACCCAGCTAGTAGGGGGAGGAATTATTTTTCTTGCGCGTAATAAGGAGGCACTTCCTTGAAAAAGATGCAGCTGGTGGGTCCCAACTGTTAGGGGGACGCAACGTTTTTTGCCGCGTAATAAGGAGGCACTTCCTTGCGTGCGAAGATGTCGCTGGTGGGTCCATCCTGTCAGGGGGAGGAATCATTTTTTTGCGTAATAAGGAGGCACTTGCGTGCGTGCGGCCATCGACCATGTGGGGCCCTATTGTCAGCCTATCCACCTACATCCCTCTTTCGATGACTGTCGTTTGTTGACCACGTTGACCATGCCGCGCCGAGAGCACCAACGCGATGGACGACGGTGAGGCCTAGGAAGGGAACGACCCGGAGCCGGCGAAGACACAACAGTGAATGCCCACGCGAAGGGGAGTATGGGGGTTGACTGGTTCGGCTGCGGGGTGAGGCTGCCGTCGCCGGAAAATAACAGGAGGTGCGGGTGGGTAGAGGGATGGCCTGACCAGCGGTGGGAGTAAGGTAGGCCAGTGAGGCCTGCGCGGCATCACAGCCGGCCACGGGAGGGAGGGAGCAGGCAGTCCCGCCGGCGCTGGTTTAGGCGGCTGGAGCAGAAAGATCAGAGATTGAAGAAGCACGACGGCCGTTGGATGGACATCCAACAGTCACTGCTGCTAGAATCGTGTGTTGACTATAAGTTGACAAAGCCTTACGTACGCGTCAACTTAGTCGGCCAACAAGTCAGCCTCGAAATCAGTGGCGCGTACAGTCTATTTGCTATTAATTTTACAATTTACAGCCCATTTGCTATTATTTTTACAATTTACAGCCTATTTGCTAATTCATATGAAATTTATTACAGCCCATTTGCCATTTTTAGAATTGCTGCCAATTTTCTGGTCAGGATGGGGGTTAAAAATTTGAACTAAAAAATATGCATTTTTTTTTTGAAATTTCGCATATTTTTGCTCGGGTCCAAACTATTTTTAAACCCAAAATTAGGAGCCAGATTAAAACTAATTTAAAAAATTGTTAAAATCCAATGAAATATAAAATCTCAATGAAGAAAAAAACAAAATATGAAAATAATTGCCCATTTGCTGTGTTTTTTTTTTACATTTGCAGCCCATTTCATGTTACTTTTATGATTTACTGCCCATTTTCTGGCCAGGCCGAATGCATCCCTTCTCGTTTTGAAAGATTTGCAGCCCAGCAAGTCGGAGAAAACAAATAGGCCTAGGTTGGGTATTCTTCAAAAAAAATGGTGGGCTACCCATTTTCCCAAAGAAAAAATAACTGGTTTGGTCATGTTGTTAGACGGGCCACAGACACCGCACAACCCAGTTTATAAGCTGCTCCGTCTGAACAACCAAAAAAAAACTGCTCGAGCTGCTGGATCCCAGGTGTCAGCTGCTCCTTGTGCAACTCTGTCGTTAATTGACTATACGTTGACAATGATGTGGGTCTCAGATATCAGCAAGGTGGATCTTAGTAAAAAAAATTGAGGGGTGGATCTGAGTAGTAAGGAGGCACTTGCTTGCGTTCAGCAGTGGACCTGGTGGGTCCCTACTGTCATACTCTGAAGTACAGTCCTCCCCCGATTCACCATGTTAACCATGTTGACAAGGCCGGACGGCGACGCCGCGGCGAGCGCACCAAGGCGGAGGACGATGGCAAGGCCTCGGACGGGAATGAACAAGAGCAGGGGAAGATACGATAGTGTGGTCGTAGGTGGCGGGGAGTACGAGGGTTGACTAGTTCTGGTGCGGGGTGGGCTGCCGTCGCCGAAGAAGAATAGGATGTGTGGGGGAGTAGAGGGATGGCCTTGCCAGCATTTCATTGTACGACAGGGCGACGATCCGGACACGGCACCGCAACCAGCCGTGGAAGGCGGGAACATGTCGTCCTGCCGGCGCTGGTTTGGTTTTGGCGCCTGGATTAGTCAGACCCAAAAACTCAGCATGCTGGATTATAAGGATTAATTTTATATGGCTACAACTTATTGTAAAATGAAGTTGAGCATTTTTTTTCTTTAGGTGTGAAGCCGAGCACATTCAGAAGCCCTGGGATAAAGTGATGTCGCCACATGTGTTGGGCTGGGCATTCTTATCGAAAAGTAATGTTGGGCTGAAACTTTTTATCATAAAAAAACTCGGCTTGTCAAAAAACTTGTGGTACTTGAGATTCGAATGGGATACCTGGGCAGCACAATCCATAAAACAAGATGGCTATGGATTCATAAGGAACACCTCTACAAATAACTCAAACTCTTCAAACTCAGAATATGGAGTTATCTATGTCATAACCAGCGAATACTACTCTGCTGTACTCAGATTCAGAAATAACGAGTAGCTGCCTTTGGAAATCCATAGCAAGACAAATACTCATGGAAATCAAGTAAATAAAATTAATCTATGAACTACAAGGTACCAGGTAGCTATACCATTGTATAACACCAATTTATCAACCCCCAAAGATCAAGAAAAGCTATGGACAAAAACTATGAAAATACTGCTTTGTAAAAACAGCGCAGCAACTTGTTTTTATCGCCACGGCTAAATGGCTGAACGGAATTGAGTGAATGATCACTCAAAACGATCGTGGGAACAACACCTACAAAACGTTCCACATGATCCTCCTCTGATTTTGCCATCTAAAAACTCGAAATTGCTGATTTCCATTGCTGTATGCCCAGGAACAGTAACAATAACCACTTTTGTTCCAATCCCTCTTGGATCTACTACTCCCCTTTCCTAACCACCAAGAATCCTTCACCAAAACGGAGCTATGGTGCAGGTAAGAAGAGTGAGGACCTCACCTTGGTGGTGAGAATGGAGGGGTTTGGTGAGGGGAGCGTTGGGGAGGCCTCCTCTTCCCTTGTTCTTCTCTTGCAACCTCTTCTTCTTCCTTCTCTTGTCCCTCTCCTCCTCTCGTTTCTCTCCTCCTGGTCTTCCTATTCCTTCTCTTCCTCTTCCTCACAAACAGATCAGAGGGCTGCTCTAGAGGTGGTGGATGATATGGTGCAGCTTGAAGAGGGGAGGGCGGGGAGGAGACGCCATGGGAGGGGGTGGAGCTCTTGGGCGTGAGAGAGGAGGAAGGGAGGAGCAAGGAGAAGGGGATCAGCTGGCCGGGGATGGAGATGAGGCCACGGTTTGGGGGAAGAAGAAGATAGGGATAAGGCAGGATTTTTATTTTTATTTTAAATAAAGGTATTTTCGAAATACCCTTTCAATCCTATCCATTGGATAAAAAAACTGTCTAAGATGCATCCGAACTCTGATTTTGACAAATGAGTAGTGCATTTCGACCGTCTCGACGGGCCTGACACAATTACAGAGTCGGATTTATGATTCAATGAACCAAATAAATATGGATATAGAGAGTCCAAACGCATGATTTATCGCAATTTGAGTACTAGAAATCTGGGGTGTTACAGTTAATACTCGACCCATATTCAACGACACCTTACATGGCCCAAACAAGTGTACATCATCGAAAAGTCACTGAGCTCAAACTATAACTTAAAAAAAAGATATATACACTGAACACTTGAGAATGGTGATGCCCTCATTTAACCCATCAGTAGTTCGAAACAACGACATATACAACATGCAAACACTGACTAGTGACTACTACTGACATAAATAGCGAGACATGAAAGTTCATAAGAAGTCTTGCTACACCACCAAGACGCACCCATCTGCAACGGTCAGACTCTGGTGATCCAGACACAAATCACTAAGTTTTAAACAGAGCGAACTAGTACATAGTAGGAGTGACGCCGACGAGGATGATCAAATTACAAGGAGTCTGCATAATAAAAGAGAACATTACCCATCCAGAACAACCAGCAAAGACAGCAAGTCATTCGAAGAGGGATGATCCAGCGCCATCATAATTTGCAGCTCCCCTTCAGCTACTAGTGATTCGGAGACACCAGGACTCCACACTTTCGACGCAACAACCCCATTACCTATCAACTTGAAGGCTTGAACCACATCACTGCCTGTCGGAGTTGAGACATCCAAGGGTCAAAGCTAATCCAGATGCCTTTATCATTCTCACCTTCTTTTGGCTGCAGGTTGTATCGTTGATAATCAGGGGCGGTTGATCCCATAGACCTAGGGTTCACCGTGTACACACTGTTTTCCCTAGCAAATAGAGCCTCTCTGCCATCATGATCCTTGCCAAGGGAGATCTCCTGGTTAATCGGATAATTGAGTCCGAGAAATAGAGAGTGTGAACCAAGGCTGTTTACCCGCCTCCAACTCAAAAATCCTGAAGGCCCCAACAAGCTGGTATCCTGCTCATAGACGTAGCAGCCATTCTTCAGATACTCAAGTACTTCATGCTGCTTGTACACAGTGGGGTTTTTGCAATATAACATTGCCGGCTGATGTGTGCGAATGATCATCAGTCTTTCGCCATCGTCTGATCGAGTGAGGAACCAGTTGTGCTTCCCTGTTTTCGGCAAAGGTGGTGTGATTACAAAGGGCAGGGGCCAAATGGACACTGCATCATATCAAAAAGGAGACAAAAAGGACAAACATTGTTAATGTAAGATCAGCATTGTTCAGAGTATGAGTAGGATAATGTAAGAAACAACATTGATCTGTCCCTGTTGGAACTGAGAGGGAAATGTATACTAGGGTCGAAAATATAGCAGTGCCATGCATGGTTATACTCATGTTGTCTCGCAATCGATTCTTCACACGAAACTAACACGCCATGCATGCTATGTAGTCATGTTCTGTTCTCACAAATAAATTCTTCAGAGTAAGCATGACAAGATTTCACTACTTCCAAATATAGAGTTTTCCATATGCACTTTTACTTCCCTAATGTATGGTTAGATGAAATCAACAGTGTTATGCATGTTTCTACATCATGAAAATGAGGAAACTAACATGGCTATTGATACACACTCATATTTAGTAGTATAAAGATTACTATAAAGTTAGAAGAATATCCATATCGTCCTAACCGTTTGATTATTCAAGGGTACAAATTGGCTGTATAGACATGGTTACAATCACATGATTTAACTACTTCCAAATAGAGATTACCATTTGGACTTCCAAATTTCCCTATTTTATTTCCTGATTTATGGCGTCCCTAATACATTGTCATAGTTCTACTTAAATTCTGCTGTAACAGGGATATGCCAATCATCACAAAAGTTCAAACAATCTCATGGTTTTATCATTAAAAATCAGACGAAACCAACTTACACGCGGCGTCCCAGCAATACATGGTTCCATCTGCATTGTCGATCACGTAGATGATGCCATTTTGTTCAATAGCATCACAGAACTGTGGATCACCATCGATGCAACGTTGCGAGGGGAGTTGTGTCCACCTAAAGCCGGCACCGCCACAAAGATAAGCGAGTCCGTGGTCGAACAAGGCAATTAGCTTGAAGACTGCGTAATTCCCAGATGGCGTGGGCACTTGGCAGATTACAACCTTCTGCAAAACAAGGTCCGTCCAGCTGACGTGGTAATTTATATGACATGGGCTGCGACGTAAAATCCCTATATGATCCAAGCGAGGAATGATAATTTCATAGGAGGTGTGGACGTTCACGAGCACCCACCTGTTCCGGTCTTCTACGACGGCAGCTAGCCATCTAGTGGGAGTTCATGCCAACCTAGTACATACCTGACAAGAAGTTTCGGGTGATGGTGATTGGATCGAAGTCTAGGGGCATGATGTACGCCTCCGTATCATGGTGATAGTGGTGAGCATGGCATCCCGCAAGAGCAGATTGCAGCAAGCAGGGTGTCTTGAAAAGCTCAGGCCTCGCTTTGACGATGGCCACGTGCAGGTCCCTCGAGCATGCAGCCAGCCGCACGGTGTTGAACATATCCATACGCAAACAACGGAGGTCGAGGATATCCCTGGGGAGATCGCTCCAGCCGTGCCTCATACAGATGGTGCGCGGTTCGGGTTCGGCCATGGTGGAGTTTAGAAGGTAGGGTTTTTTGGGGCTTGACTTACGGGGGAGAAGGCTCTCGGTTGGAGTGGCTAGCGAGTAGAATAGTGGTACTAGGGGAGGCGAGGCGAGGCGAGGCGAGGGTACGCGGGGGGCACTGTGAGATGAAGAAGAGTGACCTCAAGATCTCCGGCGAGATGGAGATGGAGTGGTGCTAGGGGAGAGGGAGACAAGGCGAGGAATGCTGTACAGCGGCGGAGACAGTGATTGCACAGGGTGGGGTTGACTTTGGTAACCCGAACACGCCGCCTGGACTAGTGTCACCTCGGGCGCAGGGTCTTGTCACTTCACTGTGTGGACCGGATGAATAATATTTTGACCAACAAGTACTACACCTGTACTACTACTAGTAGTAACATAGTACTCTATATCCCTCACTTCATCCTCCAGGTAGCATCCATATTGCGACCAGACCAAAATTCTCATGCATGGGGAAGCGCGAAGAAGGCCTTTTTCTTTTTTGAGGATAACTGCATATTCCTTAACCATGTGCACTCTCTGTTCGTCTGCGGGTATTCGAACGCAGAAATTGTGTCTCGCACGCACGCGCCAATATCCATCTGAACCAGCTACGACACTTTTTGTGCAAAAAGAGATGGATATGTTTCTATCTGTTCGTCCACCCAAGTGGGTTTTGTGTAGGTCCCACCTGTCACGGTCAAGAAGGAGTGGAGAAATAAAAAGGAATCATAAAATGTTTCGCTACGGTGATTCAAAAGAGTGACGTCAACTAGCACTACAAAAAAAAGACACATCCGTGACATTATGCCCCGAACGAAAACTTTTTCTGTCATGGTTGTGACACTTCTATGACAATAATTGTGACAAAAACACGTATCATCATAGATGTGGTGGGCTCCTACTTCTATGACAAAAAATTATGACAGAAAATGGGCTTTTCGTCCTGGGCGGGCCGGAGACGCACCCGCATGACATTCTTTGGGCCGTCCATGACGTAAAAAATCATGGTAGAAGTGAGGGCGACGACATTTTCGGGGAGTTCCCGGTTACGGTGGGTGGTCGGGCCGAGCGATGCAGTGTGGTTTTGCACGTTTCTCTCTCGTACGCGCGCGTGTGTGCGAGGCGTTCGCTAACTGAACCCGAGCGAGGCGTTCGCTTACTGAACCCGAGCGATCGCACTAGCCAGCTACGTACTGAAGACGAGCAATCGATCCCACTACGTACTGAAGCCAATCGATCGATCCCATCTCTGCTAACTGAACCCGAGCGATTCCTTCACTGCTAACTGAACCCGAGCGATTCCTTCGCTGCTAACTGAACCCGGGCGATTCCTTCGCTGCTAACTGAACCCGAGCCACCGGTCGCTGCTGCATGCTGCTTACTGAAGCCGATCGATCGATGCGTTGCATCGAGCCCTCGTGTGCGAGGCGTAGCTGGTTGGGTTGCCTCTCATTGAACAGTGCCCGTTGCTGCCGCGCGCGCGATACACGTAGACACGGGTCGAGACGCATCGACCGAGCCAGTTGGTTGGCTGTGGATGAACAGTTCCCATTGCTGCCGCCCGCTCGTACGCCCCACCCCAGCTGTCGGTGGGTTGGCTGTGGATGAGCAGTACCCTGGCCGTGTGAAGGTGGTTGGCGCTGGATGAACTAGACCCCGAGGAGAGGCCGCCACACCCCAGCCGGTTGGGGTGGATGAACAGGACCCCATGAAGGCTGGATGAATAGTAGCCGGTGGAGGCTAGATGAACAGGACCCCGTGGAGGCTGGATGAACAGTAGCCGGTGGAGGCTGGAGGAAGTCGACGGTGGATGAATAGTAGCCCGTGGAGTCCCGTTTTGCGGTACGCCACACCCCTCCCGATGAACAGGACCCCGTTTCGACCATAGGCGCTCGAAAAGAACTCCGTTTCCTCCGTTTTGCAGTACGCCAGACCCCTCTCGATCAACAGGACCCCGTTTCGACCGTAGACAGTTGAACAGAAGTCCATTTCATCCGTTTTGCGGTACGCCAGACCCCCAGTCGATGAACAGGACCCCGTTGTCGAACAGAAGGCTGTTTCCTCCATTTTGCGGTACGCCAGACCCCGAGTCGATGAACAAGACCCCGTTTCGGCTGTTCCGTCCAAGCCGGTTGGCTCCCGATGAACATGACTCATTCCGACCGAGTCGGTTGCCTCCCGATGAACACGACGCTGTTTCCTCCGTTTCGAACCAGCCGGTTGGCTGCCGATGAACAGGAGGCTGTTGTTGCGTACCCCCACCGTCGCCTCTCCATGTACACGAGCCCTGGCCGTACGTATGCGTGAGTACGCGTTCGAGACCCCGCCCGTATGTATGTACGTGCCCGTATTTTTTGTAGCATGGTTGTACGTACATGTACATGATTTAGACGAGGCTGCCTGAACTGCTACGTCGGGGGCTCTACTACGACACGTGCCGCTCCTTACAAGCCCACGGTTCATCGTTGCAGAGAGACCGATCGACCAGTATGTATGCACACGTTTGCGACCAGACAGATAACGCTACGTACGCTTCGACCGGGTGGGTCCCAGCTATCAGGGAGGATAAGGAGGCACTTCCTTGCGTGCGAAGATATAGCAGGTGGGTCCCAGCTGTCAGGGGGATGTATAATTTTTTTCCCACGTAATAAGGAGGCACTTCCTTGGCGTGCGAAGATGTAGCTGGTGGGTCCAGCTGTCAGCCTCACCGCGTACAGTCCTCTTCCGATGGCTGTCGTTCATTGACCACATTGACTACGCCGCACCGAGAGTACCAAGGCGGTGGACAACGGCGAGGCCTAGGAAGGGAACGATGCGGAGCCGGGGAAGACGCGGCAGTGGATGCCCACGCGGAGGGGAGTACGAGGGTTGACTGGTTCAGCTGCGGTGTGAGGCCGCCGTCACCGGAGAATAACAGGGGATGTGGGTGCGTAGAGGGAAGGCCTGGCCAGCGGTAGGAGTAGGGTGGGGCGGTGAGGCCTGCGCGGCAGCACAGCCGACCACGGGAGGTAGGAGCAGGCGGTCCCGCCGGCGCTGGTTTGGGCGGCTGGAGCAAGAAGATCAGAGATTGAAGAAGCTGCACGGCCGTTGGATGAACATCCAACGGTCACTGCTGCTAGAATCGTTTGTTGACTAAGTTGACAAAGCCCTGCGTACGCGTCAACTTAGTAGGCCCACAAGTCGGCCTCCAAATCTGGTGGGTCCCAGTTGTAATGGGGACGAATCATTTTTTCGCGTAATAAGGAGGCACTTCCTTCCATGCGAAGATATTGCTTGTGTGTCCCAGCTGTCAGAGGGAGGAATCATTTATTTTTCGCTTAAAAAGGAGGTACTTTCTTGCGTGCGAAGATGTAGCTGGTGGGTCCCGGATGTCAGGGCAAGGAGTCATTTTTTTGCGCGTAATAATGAGGCACTTCCTTGCGTGCGAAGATGTAACTGGTGAGTCCCAGCTGTCGGTGGGAGGAAACTTTTTTTCCCGCATAAAAAGGAGGCACTTTCCCTGCGTGCGACCATGGAGCTCGTGGGTCACAGTTGTCAGCCTCTCCACGTACAGTCGTCTTCCGATGACTCTCATTTGTTGACCATGTTGAACATGCCGCGCCAAGCGCACCAAGGCGGTGGACGACGGTGAGGCCACACCGCCCTAGACGGGAATGACCCGGAGATGGGGAAGACGTGGCAGTTGAGTCGCAAACGGAGTTGAGTGCCAGACTTGACTGGTTCGGGTGCGGGGCGGGGATACACTCGGCGGAGAATAACAGGAGGTGCGGAGGAGTGGAGGAATGGCCTGGCCGTCGGTGGGGTAGAGTTTCACAGCAAGGCGCATGAAGCAGCGCTGCTGGACGCCGGAGGCTGGAGCAGGCGGTCCCGCCAGCGCTGGATTAAGAAGACGAGAGATTGAAGAAGAATGCCGGCCGTTGGATGTACATCCAACAGAGAAGGCTGCCAGAAACTTTTTTTGACTAAGTTGACAATGCCTTGCGTAGGCTTCGACCTATTGGTCCACATGTCAGCCGGTCCATTTGGTGGGCTGGGTGAAACAATAATGTAGCGTCTATGCAGCCCATTTATATATTTTGTTAGCATTTACAGCCTATTTGTATTATTTTTGAAAATACACGGTTTTGCTGGGCTGGGTGAAAATATCATTTTGGGCAGGACGGAGAAATGTTATAAAAACATAAACTGGTGCTGGGCATTTTATTATAAAACTACATAATTTGCGGAGCATAAACACGTGATTGCACGTCTATTACTGCATTGGTCCGTAAAATCTTAGCAAGCTTATGTACGCAATCACCAGGAATTAACTTGCCAAATTATTGTTAAATAATAATTATTATTTGGTAAGAACTTATCGATTTACCAAATAAAATATTATTTATTTTGAAGAGTTAATAAGATGTGGGGTATTATTATTTTTTAGGATAGACGTGAGACAATTGAGTTGGTTTTAGGTAAAACCTGTGGGAGAAAAATCAGAGATAGGATTAATAAAAAACAAAAATAAAGGAAGTGGGAAGGTCTATACAAAGGTTGGACGAAGGACAGGTCAAACGGAACCTTATGTTCTTCTAATATATGTACGGAGTATATGTAATAAAATAAAATATAAATATATATACTATTATAGAAGGGAAAACATAATTTGAGTTTGGCATTCTTATAGAAAAATAGAACTTCTTTTTTTGAGTAGTATAGAAAAATAGAACTGAGCTGTGAGTTGTCTTCAAGAAACAAACATAAGTCGGGCTGCTGATGTTATAAAACAAGCTAGGCTGGGAGGCCCAGGGGCCGATTGATACATGCTGGACCTCAAAAAAAAATTGAAACCTGCTGGATCAACTGTGTCAGCATGTCATGGGCTGCGCATGTTAAACAACAAAACCTAGGTTGGGCAGGCCAGAACCCAGTTGTTACTTGTTCGACCTCTGAAAAACTGATTACCTGCTAGGTCCCGGATGACAGCCACCTTGACTACGTTGACAATCTCGTGGGCCCCACACTTCAACATACCATAAGGAGGAAGCATTTTTTTGCAATATATAAGGAGGCACTTGTTTGCGTACCGCCATGGACCTGAAGGGCCCGGACTATGAGCCTCTCCACGTACAGTCATCTCCCGATTCCTCGCGTTTGTTGACCATGTTGAGAACGACAGACGATGGTGTTGGGCCCGTGGAACCTAGGGTACCTTGGCCCGTCTGCCCGCGGTCCAGAGCGCAACGCTTGGCGGTGGCCCAACAGGTGGCCCACCAGTGGGCGCCTCAAGCAAGACCCCTCATGAGGCCCCGGCCTCCGAAGGACCCCTCCCCATGGAGCGGCGAGCAAGACGTAGCCACTTCACCGAGAGCCTCGCGAGGCCATCTCGCGAGGCTGCCTCCCGAGGCACCCTCCCGAAGATATGCAAGACGAGTCCCGTTCGGCTCGGTCGCGCGGTCTCGTGCCCATCACGTGGGTGACGCGCGCGGCGACAAACGGCGACAGAGGCCGCGCCAGCAGGCGCGGATGGAGAGGATTTCCCCTTTTGTGCTAAGGAAGCAAGGCCAGCAGTCCGCTTCCCAAAGCAACCCCCAAAGGTTGCCCGATCGGTGAAAGAAGACCAAGACGGTGGACGCACAGGGCGGAGGTCACCACCGAGCCCACCGGCGCGTCATGGATAAGCGCTTTGCAGGCGAAGACCACCTTTTGTCAGGATAGACTGCACCCCTGTCCCCCTTCAAAATTGCCGTTGTGTGGCAACCCTTCTCGCCAATGTTTTTGGGGGAAGAGGACCGAGGCAGATATAAAAGGAGGGCAGGGTGCCGCTGTAGAGAGGATGGGAGGAAGGGAGATCGATTCCACCTTGTACGCTTGTACTCACCAGAGCAATCCCAACCAAGTAGGAGTAGGGTTTTACATCGCAAGGTGGCCCGAACCTGGGTAAACCACCGTGTCTCCGACCCACTCTCGCCAGCGTGCTCTCGTCGTAGCTTCGCCGTAGTTTAGCTGGGGAAGGGGGTGAGGTGGTAGGAACGAGCTCACCCCAGTGTTCGAACCTTTGGGTCCCCGGAGCCCAACTTTCGACAGGCGGCGCCGCGGCGAGAGCACCAAGGTGGAGGACGACGTCGAGACCTCGGACCGTAACGAACCAGAACCGGGGAAGACCCAGGCGGAGGGGAGTACGAGGGTTGACTGGTTCGGGTGCAGTGTGGGCCGGTGGAGCTGCCACCGCCGGAGAATAAAAGGAGATGTGGGGCAGTAGAGGGATGGCCTGGCCAGCGCCATGCATAGGCTAGGATGGGTCGTCGAGGCGTGCGCGGCAGTGCCGCCAGCCGCTGTAGGGAGAGGACGAAAGATTGAACAAAATAAAGAAATACAAATAGATATGTGGTTGGTCCCAGATGTCTGTGTATGAGACCTGCTGGGTCCACCTGAGAAGGGGAATATGTTGGGAGGAAGGAAATTCAAAGCACACCAGCCGTTGGATTTCAATCTAATGGCTGCCAGAAGGACTCACGGAAGAGGTATCAAACTTAACTTTTTCTCGTCGTTCGTGATCAAAGAAGACCACCCTGAGTGAAGTTATCTAATAATCTAGGTAAAACGAACGACTGTGTAACCGACAGAAAACCGCATTCAGACTAAAAAAAACGCACAAAAAAATGATACAACTGCTGGATCCCCATAAGCATGTCGTGTGCCGCGGATGTCCTAAGAAAAGAAACCTGGGCCGGGCAGCCACATCCCAGTTGATACCTACTTGACCTCAAAAAAAAAGGAAACACGGCAGCCCTATGAACTAGTACTCTTATTACATACATATGCAAACAGATTCATAGCCACTCGAAAAAAAAGCAAATAGGTTCATGGGTTCTTAGACGAAATATTACGGATAAAACAGATAATTACGACACATAGGCTAATGCATGAAACACTCAGATGATAAAGGTGCTTAAACAGATAAACTACACCATCTAGATCTTCCTGGCACGCTTGATCATGACGCTGCGGCTGTCCGTGTACTTCTCAGTCATGGGAAGCAGACACGCCCTCATTTCCAAGATCCGCCTGTACATGTCGTAGCATGCGTATGCGTCCATGGCCACGTAGGTGATGTAGGCTAGATTCAGAGGTACCTCCCACGTGTTCAGGTCCTTCGTATCCACGTCTTCTTTCATGTTGGCGTATCAGGGGTCGATGATGGCCGCGGCGAGGTCAACCACAGAGTCCTCCTCTTGCCGTTTACCGATGATCTTGTTTTGCTTCTGGATGTCGATGAGCTTCTTGCACCAGATGGCCGAATCGTAAAGCACAGTGGCGTTCTTCCTGCTCTCCACCATAGTGAAGGTGCAATCGGCGTTGCCGATGAAATGGGCGAATGCTCCAGAACCCCTGATGGCTCTACACTAGTGGTAGACTAGAACCTCGTCCTGCATGCATATCTGGGCGACGGCGATCCGCTGGTCCCTGTCAGGAGACGGATGGATGGGCACAAGGTCCAGTCCCGCGACCTTGTGCTTCTCCTCCTGTAAGTACTTCTTGAACTTGGCGACACAGAGCTTCACCGAGTCCGAATCGTTGGTGTACATCACATTCAACTTGGTGCTGCCATGGGTCTGAACGGCGAACTCAAAGGTGAACTCCTTGCTGGAGTCCATATCCAGCAGGCTCACCCCTCGGATCGCCATTGGAGTCTCTTCTCACGCAGAGTTGTTGTGGCGGTTCTCATTTTGTGGGGATTGGGGGCAGGGGGGAGATGAAGACGATGGGGAGATATGGACAACGGAGGGCTCCTTATTTACACTAGGGATCGGTGTGTAGTGGGGTACTAGGGGGCGGCAGTAGCAGTTCATTTTTTCAATCTTGGGGAACTGTCGCCAGTGAACGTGGGGGGTAGGCGGCGGTAGCAGTTCGTTTTTCCACTCTTGGGGAACTGCAATCGCCGGTGAACGTAATGGGTACAGGCGGCAGCAGTTACTACCCCCTCCTCTATCGCCCACTGCATGCCCCGTCGACCCATTCAAATGCCTCCATTAAACCAGCGTGGAAGCCGAGAAACCATTCTGTCCACACGTCCGTTCACGAGAGGGTCGGCATTGGCACTATAATAGTGAGTGTTAGTGTGGTCGCTTTACTTAAATTTTATTCTTAAAACAAGCAAAGCATTGGCTTGTTCTATCAGTGCCATAAAATCAACATGAAAAACAATTAGAATTATTATTCCCAGGATGCACACAAACAACTCATTTGCCGCACTTTCAGACAGACAATACTACCAAGTTTGAATAGATTGTTAGGGTTGCTGTCCTCTGCATCATCATGCCGTGTTTCACATCTTGCAATATTCACAACCAACTCATAAGATTCAAATAATAAGTACAACAAAGATGCCTATGCATCTCAATGATTCACAGATCAGAGCCAATAGTTACTGTTTAACTAAAACGTTGTGAAAATGTTAACAAATAAATAAAATCGATCAATGCTTCATGTAAGCAATTTGATTCAAGGATTTGCTGAAACATTGAAACCAGTCCCGTTTACGGCCACGCATGTCAAACATTGGCAGATGAACATTTTCTGGATAACTGGTGGCACTACCACTTCCAATATCCGCATAAGCGGGTCACCAAGAACTTGGCAAATGCTTTGACCATCCCAACATCTGTAGCTGAGTATTCCTGTTTGCACAGATAATGAAAAAGCATGATTACTATAATAGTGGCACTAGTTGTAGCAACTTTATTTTCTTAATGGGAAAAAAGATTGCGATACAATAACTTTATATAAAAAAATACAACGCTAGCACAATATGACAAAGCACGATCATGTGGATGAAGGACAGTACTGACCAGTGTGAGATGACTTTGTGAGATCAAGTTGTTCTTCAGGTCCCCGTATCTTGCCATGATGGCGATTCATTGACATCTATCAACAACTTCAGTGTGGCAGTAGAAGGAGGGGCCTTGAGTCATTCCAATCTCTTTTTTTGTGCAGTTCAACTAAAATTATGGCACTCGCCATGCTGCGAGGGAGAGAGGGGGCCCGCGCCACCTCGACGGTACGCCTCATGGACTCAACTAGTTCAGTGCACATGCTATGTGGCTGATGCAGTGCAAATGGAAATGAGATGATAGCTAAGACAGTAGCTCTATTATAACTGTATTATTACTTCATTTTATCAGTGGCACTAGCGGTGCCAAAACATTGCCTCAAATTATTAGTGGCATTACATTAAGTTGCAAAAACAATATCATTATTGCTTTCTCATACCAGTGCAAAAACAGTAGCACAAGATCACTAGATGAATGCAGAGTCAAAATCAACCAAAAAGGAACATACCCGGTCATGGGAACCATAACTGCAGTCAATGCCATTGTAGACGGGTTGACACCAGTCACCAACATGGATGATTCAATTCATGCGACCTTTTTGTGCAGTTCACCCAAAATGAAGCAATGTTTGCATCATGCAGCTTGCAAGATGTACTTGATCCCATGAGCTGGCAGCTTCTCCTTCATTAGTTGTACTAAAATTGAGCAACGTCAAGGTTGGCTATCATGCCCATGGAAGGTGCAACTATAATTTGCTTATCCTTTTGTGCAGTTCCACTAAAATCAAGTGCCATTGTGGTGACAGTGATGGCTAATCTTGCAAAGGTTAATAAACTGTTGCACGAGATTACCGACAGAGTTAGACGAAGAGGTTAGGAACTCCAATCACCCTTTGTGCAGTTCCACTAAAATCGAGACATTGCCCATGTGACATTTTAGTAGAACTGCACAAGACACTCTTTAAAAAAAAACAAAGTGTTTTGTGTAGTTCACCAAAAGGTCACAATAGCAACGAGGTGAAATGGATATCCCTATATGCACAAAAAGATAGAAAGAAAACAGTTACTGGTCAATAACAAGCTCTGAAACATACACGAAATGAAAAGAAGCATCTATCTTCATGGCAATCATGCAAGGACAGTAGAAATTTTAAAACGGCAACATTGCTTCATATTACTCAAAGCATTATGATCAACAATGACATCGGTCAAATATGCCATTACATTAATGGTGGCATTGCTTCGTTTTACCAGCTACATTTGATTAACAACAGCTAAATAGTTGGTATAAGTGCATGGGACAATGGGGACACTGTAACAGCCCGAGACCGATGCCTTCCATAATTATTATTATTCTATTGTTTGAGCTATTTTATTTTATTTTGCATTGCATCATAATCATCATTGCTATGCTTGTGGCATGTTTAATTTTGTTTGTGTGAACTCCTTCTCCTCATATTCATCTTGCCTCTTGCTCTTGCCTCCAAACCAGCACCCAAGTTTCAAATCCCATCTCAAGCTTTTCCCGTTCTTTCTTTTATCCAATTTTTCAAGTGACATTTTTTCCTGGTTCCAATAAATGTTCACTATATTCCTAAAACCCCTGAACCATTCCAAGACCATCTCCTGCAACTTTCAGCTCTTTTTGAGATGTTCTGGTTGGATTCAAAATACACTCAAGTTTGAATTAAATTCAAACTTGATTTAATTTTGGGTCTCTAAAAAATTGCCAAAGCATTTTAGTTAAATCAGTCATATTTTATGGCTTCTAGAAATATGTCCCTCTCTCCCTACTTCCACTCCAAACCCTCTGTACTTTTCTCTCCATTTTTGTTTATGCAACAAATAGAAAAGAGAGAAGATTTTTAGACAGAGGGAGAAGGTAAGCCTAGCCAGCCCACTTAGCCCAGCCGCACCTCCTCTTAACCCTAGCCCCTCAGCCTCTCCTCGATCCCCTCCTCCCACCTCCAGCCGCCAGCGCCTCCCCGCGGCCGCTGCTTCGACGCCCAGCGCCCGATCCCCGCCTTCTCCTCGATCTCAGCGCCCCAACCTCGCCTCCCGAGCCAGCAGCCGCCCAGACTCCCGAGCGCTCGATCCGATCTGGATCAAGGTGCAACGCCCGTACCCGCCGGCCTTCACCTCCACCACCTCGCGAACCTTCCTCCGGCCACCGGCGACTAGAGCTCGTCGGAGCACAGCAGCTCCCTGCGCCCTGTGCCTCTCCTTCCTTTTTTTCTTCTTCTCGTACTTACTTTCCTCCCTCCTCTTACACTGCTCTCTCTCTTGTTCTTTTCTCTGAACAGGAGCTCAAGCCCCGCCGCCCATGGACTCCCGCAGCCATCCATCGTCGGATCCGGGCTCTGCCATGCCGGATCTCTCCATCCCCGCCGCCCTTCTTCCCCTGCTCAAACGCCTCCTGCTCCCATCTCGCCTCGCCCCTGCTTTGCATCGAGCCCTCGCTCGAGCACTAGCCGCCTGCGTTGACCGCGCCCGCATGCCAAGTCCCACGACCGCGCCGTCCACATCTGCGCCTGCACCGCGTCGTCCTTAGAACCAAACCGAGCCCCTTGCTGCTCCACGGCCACCACAAGACCCACGCGTGCCTCCGTTGAAACCTCCTCAAACAGGAGCATTTTTGGATCGCCAAGTACCCCTTCGGATCGCCAAGTTCGACTACCATCATCATGTACGACTACCGCCGATGCCCCAAGGACCCGAGTACGACTACACGGTGATGCGTCAAGTACCTCTACCGCCGTCTCCGGAATCGCCAAGAACGCCAAGTACCACAAGCGTCAAGTTCTACTACCGTCGCGTGTACCACTACTTCCACTACGAACTCGATCCGCTCCGAGAGTGCACGCTTTGGAGATATAACCGCCGAGACGACCACCCGTGGACCGTATGCATGTGATGTGTGTATGAGATGGTTGCATGTGCCCGTGTTTGCATCGTGTCCGAATTGTTCTTGCACGTTCCTCGTTTGCCATGCCACCGACACATGGGAACCCGGTAACCGGGATCACCCCACCATCTCTTGTATGTTCCGCACATCCGCACACTTGTTCCTCCTTTGCACCGGTATCTCAACGGGTTACCGGAACCGGAATGTTGCCGTGGCATCATTTTCGGATTCGCCGCCGTGGCACCCATTTCTTTCCGCCATGGTGACAAATGCTTCATATCATATCATATGCCATGTTTTTCATAAATTGCATCTAACTTAAATGTCATCCTCATGCATGTAATATCTCATGAACCGTGCATCGGATTAAAATGGTTCATATATGTAAAATGCTTAGAATTCCATGTAGTTTCATAATATCCAACTTTCATCCACGATAAAATGTTAAAATTGTTGTTTGCATTAATTTGCATAAATGACATGCTAAAATGGTTTATTTCATAACTAATTAATCGTAGCTCCGAATTAAATAAACTTTATATGTAAATGGAGTAGAAAAACGCGTAGATTAACATGGTGCACTTACTTTTTCTGTTTAACAACATTAAAAATGTGTTTTAGGCAGAACAGTACCAAATTCGAAAATTACATATGGGGATTTTCCGGAATTGTTATGTGTTGTTTCCGGCCTCATTTAAATTGCCTAGATAGGTTGTTTAATTATGCTTCACCTCTTGCCATGTTAACCAACATTTAAACTTGTTGAGTACCTAAACGGGATTGAACATAATATTTGAATGTGGAGTTTGCTTCACTTAATATGTAGTATTGTTTGTTGCACTCTTGCCATGCCATGCCTATTTAAACCGGACATGCATCATATTTGGTTGTGCATCATGCCATGATTATGTGTTGTGTGTTTACCATATTGTTTGCTTCTTTCCGGTTGTGCTTCTTCTCGATAGTTCCGGTTATGTTGCGAAGTGTGAGGATTCGTTCGACTACGCTTGTTCGTCTTCTTCATGGACTCGATCTTCTTCCGAGCGGGATTTCAGGCAAGATGATCATGACCTTGGATACCTCTACTATTTTTGCTTGCTAGTTGTCTCGTTGCTATCGCTATGTCGCGCTTCCTACCACATATATGTCAGCCTCCCATAAGCCATGATACAACCTTCTAACCACCCTTACCCAGCAAACCGTTGTTTGGCTATGTAACCGCTTTGCTCAGCCCCTTTCTTATAGCGTTGCTAGTTGCAGGTGCAGTTTCAGGGTGTTCCATGTTGGGACATGGATATGTTGGGATATCACAATATCTCTTATTTAATTAATGCATCTATATACTTGGTAATGGGTGGAAGGCTCGGCCTTTTGCCTAGTGTTTTGTTCCACTCATGCCGCCCTAGTTTCCGTAATACCGGTGTTATGTTCCTTGATGAGCACTTCTAACACCTGTGGGGCATATGGGAACCCCCCTGTCCATTCGTTTTAGGATAAACTTCTCCAGCAAGGCCCAACATTGGTTTTACCATTTGCCTAATAACAACTAAAACTTGCATAGGGACTTTCCGGACCCCGAGGATTTTTTTAATTAATCAACAACCCGGGCCAGTGCTCCTCATGAGTGTTGGTCCACCTACCTAGTAGTCGGCGGAGCCGCCTCGGGGCAACTCGGGTTCTTTTGGCTACCGTCCACTTAGCATAGACGGATGATGCCCGTGGATAGAGTGCGCGCGGCTCTAGACACGGATCTGGCTCACCGGGAGGTCTTGCTAGTTTAGTTTTACCTGTTACGAGTGGCTTGTCCACCGGGATTCCTTATCGTAAGCATCGTGTTATCATGGTGTGAGGATGTTCCATCAGATGCGTGTGGTAATTTATAATGGACTACTTGGAGCACCCCTGCAGGGTTAAATCTTTCGCGAAGCCGTGCCTGCGGTTATGTGGCGACTTGGAAATTTATAACCTCCGGTTGTAGAGAACTTGACACTAATTCTAATTAAAATACACCAACCGCGTGCGTAACCGTGATCGTCTTTTTTCGAGGAAGTTCGAGAAGAGAACACGGTGGGGTTATGTTTGACTCGTAAGTAGGTGTTCAGGATCACTTCTTGATCATTATTAGTTTGCGACCGTTATGCGTAGTTACTCTTCTTATTCTTGTACTCGTAAGTTAGCCACCATACAATGCTTAGTGCTTGCTGCAACCTCACCACCTTACCTTTCCATACCCATTTAAGCTTTGATAGTCTTGCTACCCATGGTTATGAGATTGCTGAGTTCTCGTGGCTCACAGATTACTACAACAACAGTTGCAGGTACAGGTAAAGCGATGTTTTGACGTGAGAGCGATGCATGTTTGCTTTTGGAGTTCTTCTTCTGCTTCTTCTTCTTCGTCGATCTCGGGATAGGTTCCTGGTCGGCAGCCTGGGCTAGCAGGGTGGATGTCATTCGTGTTTTTCGTTTGTTTTCATCCGTAGTCGGATTCTGCTCTTCTGTATGGTGATTGTTATGTATTAATGTATTCATGAGCTGATTGTATGTATTTGTCTGTATCCCCATCTATTATGTACATGGTACGATGTAATGATATCCATCTTGCAAGCGTCTTCAATATGCGCTTCTGTCCTTAATGGGATTTTTGAGTCCCTTGAGAATAGGACCGCATATTGGGCGTGACAAGTTGGTATCAGAGCCTCGACCGACCATAGGAGCCCCCTTGATTGATCGAACCATTGGCGAGTATAGAAGAAAAACTATTTTGAGTCTAGCTATATATCGGAGAGTAGGAATTCTTTTTACTCCTTATCCCCTTCGTCGCTCTGGTGAGGAATCTTGACATAGGTGTTTTGATTCTACTATCTCTTCTCACTCAATTTTTTTAGGAGCACGCGGGTATTGTTGGAATCGTTGCGATATCGGTGTGACAGAATTCTATTCTTGGAGCCTCCTGACCGTATGGATTGGACCCGAGGAGTTGAGCTCCAAGGGGTTCTTGTCACATTCGCTATCGTTTCAGTTCCTGAATACCAGAGTACGCCGACATCGAAACGCTTCTATACTTTTTGTGGTGGCAAATAGTGCCGTGACTTTTCCCCAGTACTGGTGGAGATAGCGCGGATGATCCACTATGACTAGTATCACTGTGCTTTCGAAGGTCTGAGGTACACGGATTTGCGAAGTTTCTTGGTCGTGTGTGAAGGTTGCAGATTGGTTGCAGCTGATTAGGATATTATTGTTGTTGTGTGCTGAGTAGGTTCCCATATCCGCAACCTGATCTTATAACCAAGAAGTTTCGGGAGTTCTTAGGTGGGAATTCAAGTATTACCTAGAATATCTTTTCCAATAGACACATGATACGATATGGGGTCTATCATATGTTTGTTCCGGCTTATTCTACAAGCCAAATCCTTGTGTTGTTTTTTGTTGTGGTATTCGAGTTGCTTCAAAGTCAAGTGTTGATTCCATACCTTTCCTAAGTGGTGCTCTCATATTTCTATGGGGGTGCTAATCCTTTGATCATCGAGATTGTCATGACAATTCTTTTTCAACCGACGTGCTTCTCTTCAGTTAATCCGATCCTTTCAACGTTTGCAAGATCAATTCTCAGTTTTCTCAACGACGTTCGTTTCACCCATCCCAAGTTGTCTTTATTTTCCCCACCCTCCCACCCTTTTTCTTTATGGAGTCAAAAATTCTCAAATCAATTATCCATTTTATTCATGTGAAGTCTTTCCATTCTTTTCCTTCAATGCTTTTAGCCGGTGATTTCTCGTGAAGATGCTCAGGAGCTACAAGTTCATCATTCTTCGTTCTCGTTTCTTCTCCGGTGGTCTAAATTCAAGCTTTCGGTGTTCATCATATCCTTTTCTTCGATTCTAATGATTTTCCTGCGTTGGAAGTAGTTATCCAAGCTCCTCTTGCTTATTCACCTCTCTCTATTCTTCCCCGGAGTGCCAAAATTATCTCAGAAGATTCATCTTTCCATTCAAGATTCGTGCAAGCTAATTCGAGGTTGTTGTCTCATTCAATCCATTTAATTGTACCGGTGCAATCTCTCTTTCAAGCAATTGTTCCAACGGTGTTTCTTTTCAGTGGGCCCTAACCCACAGGTCTTTTCCCAGGATCTTACCTGACTTCTAATTTTCCCGGAGTTATTCGCAAATTCTTTTCAAGTTTGACGTAAGAATGAATTTTCATCAGTCAATTGTCTTCTTCGAGATTTCCTTCAAATCATTTCATTTTGATCCCAATCTTACTATTTTCGTTGTTCCGGAGTGTCTCAATAATTCTGGTGGTGATTCTCGTCGTCATTCTCAACCTTGAAGACCGAAGAAGAGTTTCTCTTAAATCTTGGTCCGTTCTCTTCAAGATTCATGATTCAAGCTTGATGCTATCCTATTAAATCATTTCTAATCGTGAGAAATTCTTTTCATACCCATCCGGAGCATTTCAGGAGTTGTGTTCATTTTGATTCACCAAAGGCCATCATTTCAGAATTCTTCATTCTCAACGTCCATCTCTCATTCTCAAATTCTTTCGGTGCATTGTTCAAGTATTCTCTATTTAGCTCATGATCTCTTCATTCTTTTGTATTTAAATTCCCTCAAGTATCTTCATTTGTTTTCTAATTATTCTCGGTGACTCCTTCTCTTTTCTTTGTTCTTTTTCTTTTCTTACGGTGGTTCGTTCAAAATTCATATTCCTTGTTATCGTATCAATTCATTCGTTCTTTCCAAAAAATCCTATCGGTGGTTCGTTGAAGACCTTCCCAAGTTTGCGTTATATCTCTCTTCATTCTTTTCAAGAAGAATAAGTGGCATGCCAAATCCGTTGCTTGTCATCAATTTAGGTTGATGAAGGGGTAAGCATGACGAATTCTTATTCTTATTTCATCGAGGTGATTTAATTCCTTCTTACGGAGATCGTTCTTGATATCAATTCTCGGTTCTAAGTTGTTCATCTTTTCTTTTCCAGAGTTCCAAGTTTTCTCGGTTGTCCCGTCACGAAGCTCCATCTAAATCATTGCAAGGCTTCATATTGCTCTTTGCAACCTTCCTTTCATTTTGATCATCTTGCTATATCTCCGGAGTTCTTCGAGAGTTTCTTATGGTGTTTCGTTAAGGATTTAATTCATTCTCGAAGTGTTCATCAAGATTCTTGTTGGAGCTCAAGTATTCCTTGTCTTGCACTTCAAAGTGCAAATCCTTTCTACCTTGTCTTTTGAGGTGGTGTTATGTCTTTCTTGACAATATCCCTTCGTGTTTCAAGATTCACAAATTTGTCAGGAATGAGATAATTAAACCCATCATTTTTCTCTTCGTTCAGGAATGAGTTAACTTGGGTTATATTTCACCTAAAGCCTTTCCGAAGGATTGTTGCTATTGTGGTTCTTATCAATGATCCAAGCTTCTCCTTCTCTTCTCGGTGAAAGAGGTTTTCATCTCTTCGAGATCTCAAGCAATCAGTTGTTTCCGTTAGTGGCCGGTTGTCACCCCATAATTTTGAGATGTTTTCCATAAGCCCACAACATGCTTATTCTTTTCGTTGTTGATTTTTCAACAACTCCGTTTAATCCTTCTTTGTAAGGATGCTTTTCAAATTCATTTGTGGTAGAAAATGTTGTTTTCTTCTCCGTTCTTTTCTTTCCAACGATCTAGCTTCTATTCTTTGTTCCGGAGGCATTGTGATGTTTCTCTCTTTGACCCATTATATCGTTTCGCCAAGATCATGTTCTTTCCTTGCTTATCCATTTTACCGGAGTGTTGTCCAAATTCTTTCTCTTCCCTATCTATATCGTTTCAGCCGGAGTGGTTTCAATTCTTTCTTGTCCCTTTAAGTTTTGATTCATGTCTTCCCGACCTTCAAGGTTCTCGTCGTATTCCATGTTCCTCTTTTCTAACGAAGTATTTTCAACTTCGTTCATCTCTGTTGTATCTTTTCTTTCAAGTTTTTCAAGCAATGAAGGTTATTTGGTTTCACTCGTTTGTCCAAGAAGCAACTTGGTTTTACATCTTCCTTTTTCCTCTTCCTCTTCTCATGCTTAGATCTCGGGGCGAGATCTCTTGTTTGTGGGGGAGAGTTGTAACACCCCGAGACCGATTCTTTCCATTATTATTATTATATTGGTTGCTCTATTTTATTTTTGCATTGCATCATGTCGTCATGCCATTAAAAATTGCCAACCCAAATGTTTTGTCATGTTGCATCATGCATCATGATCATCTTTCCATTGGTGTTTGCATATTTATTTATTTTGTGTTTGTGATCTTGTGAGCAACTCCATCCTCTCCTCTTCTTAATTGATCTTGCACCTTGATCATGTCAGCCATAACCTTGATCTATGCAAACCCCATCATCTAGCTTCTTCATTCCATTTACCCAATTTATTTTTTCAAGTGGCATTTTTCCTTTCTCATAAAAATGTTCACTATATTCCTAAAATCCCTAAACCCTGCCAAGGACCTCTCCTCAAATTTTCAGCTCATTTGGACATGTTCTGGTAGGACTTTCAATTTATTCAAGTTTGAATTATTTTCAAACTTGCTTGAATTTCCAGTCTCTAAAAATTCCCAGAGCATTTTATCTAAAATGTGCATATTTCCAGGACTCCATACATAGTTTTCTTCTCTCTCAAATTCCACTCCTACCCTTCTATTCTTTTCTTCCAAGTATTTTCTGTTCTGGAAAATGAAAAAAGGAAAGAATTTGGAGGGAGAGAGAGTAGCCCAGCAAGAACTCAGGCCGGCCCAACCTCCCCTAAGGCCCAGCCGGCTCCTCCCCTATCTAACCGTAGCCCCTCGCTCAGCTCTCCTCCTCTCTCCCTCTCCTTCCCTGTGCGCCGCACGCACACACACACGTGCAGAGGAGCTGCTGCCGCGCCCGATCCCCATCGTCGCCAGCGTCCTCGCCCACCATGGCCCCAGCTCCCCGCCGCTGCCTTGCTCCGCCAGGCCGGCGCCGTTTGCCTACGCTCCTCGCCCGTCCGCCTGCACGCGCGCACGAGCGCACGCCAAGCCCTCGTGCTCCTCCGTCGCCGGCCACCAGAGGATCCCCCCTGCCACCTCGCGCCCCGCTCCCTACCTGACCTCTTCGCCTCCCGCAGCCGCGAGCACGCCCGCGCCCGAGCTTCTGCCTCGACCCCGCCACCGGAGCGCCAGCCGTCGGCGACTCCATCCCTCGCCCCTGCCTTCTCCTTTCTTCCTCTCCCCTGTTTTAATTTCTTCCACCCGCTCACATCTCTCCCTCAGGTACCCAGCGCCATGGCCGTGTCCCTCCTTAAGTCCACCTTCACCTGCTGCCGCTGACCACCGCCAAGGGACCTTCTCCGGCCAGATCCGGCCGCTGCTATCCTCCCCGACCTCACCGCATCTCTAGCCGCTTGCCTCCGCTGCGTGCCTCATCTCCCTTGCCATGCCCATCCTCTGCTTGTCTCCTACTCGCCGTGACCAGGTCCTCCTCGGCCTGCTTGCTGATCTGCCATCTCCGGCCGCCTGCTGTGCTCCATCCTCCGCTGCCTTCTGTCGTTGACATCAAGACCGCAGCAGCAAGACCCGTGGGTGCCATGTTCCTCTTTCGTACCCGTCAAGTGTATGACGACTTGTGTGCGACTACCGTGTACCTCTTCTGCCATCTACTGTATCGCCAAGACCTAGACCGTCAAGTGCCCGATGACGATGCGCCAAGTTCCTCTCCAACCCGTGTATGACTACCGACGCTATGGATCCGACAAGACCGCGTGTACCACTACCGTCGCCGAAGACCGTCAAGTGAACAACTACCGTCGCCGTGCGCTTTGCCAAGTACCACTATTTCCATGACGATCCGTGAACGACTACTTCCCCTACGATGCACTGCAACTCGATCCACCCCAAAAATGCACGCTTCGAAGGTATAGATGCCGAGACGACCACCCGTGGACCGTATGCATGTGATGTGTGTATGAGATGGTTGCATGTGCCCGTGTTTGCATCGTGTCCGAATTGTTCTTGCACGTTCCTCGTTTGCCATGCCACCGACACGTGGGAACCCGGTATCCGGGATCACCCCACCATCTCTTGCATGATCCGCACACTTGTTCTTTGCACCGGTATCTCAACGAGTTACCGGAACCGGAATGTTGCCGTGGCATCATTTCCGTTATCGCCGGCGGGGCACCCATTTCTTTCCGCCATGGCGACAAATGCTCCATATCATATCATATGCCATGCTTTTCATAAATTGCATCTAACTTGAATATGTCATCCTCATGCATGTTAACAACATTTAATATTGTTGCTTGAATTAAAATTGCCTAATGACTTGCTAAAATGGTTTATTTCATAACTAAATAACCGTAGCTCCGAATTAAATAAACTTTATATGTAAATGGTCTAGAAAAATGTGTAGATTAACATGGCGACATTACTTTGCATATTTAACAACATTAAAAATGTGTTTTAGGCAGAACAGTACCAAATTCGAAAATTGCATATGGGGAATTTCCGGACTTGTTTTGTGTTGTTTCCGGCCTCATTTAAATTGCCTAGATAGGTAGATTAATTATGCTTCACCTCTTGCCATGTTTAACCAACATTTAATATTGATGAGTAGCATAAACGGGAGTGAACTAAATAATTGTTGTGGAGTTTCGTCTTGAGCTTCACTTAATGTGTAGTATTGCTGTGCACCTTGCCATGCCATACATCTTTAAACTTGACATGCATCATACTTGGTTGTGCATTATGCCATGATTATGTTTGTGTGTTTACCATGTTGTTTGCTTCTTTCCGGTTGTGCTTCTTCTCGATAGTTCTGGTTTCGTTGCGATTGTGAGGATTCGTTCGACTACGTTGGTTCGTCTTCTTCATGGATTTGATCTCCTTCCAAGCGGGATTTCAGGTAAGATGATCATGACCTTGGATATCTTTACTATCTTTGCTTGCTAGTTGTCTCGTTGCTATCGCTATGTCGCGCTTCCTACCACATATATGTCAGCCTCCCATATGCCACGATACAGCCTCTAACCACCCTTACCCAGCAAACCGTTGTTTGGCTATGTTACCGCTTTGCTCAGCCCTTTTCTTATAGCGTTGCTAGTTGCAGTTGCAGTTGCAGTTTGTTCCATGTTGGGACATGGATATCATGGGATATCACATTATCTCTTATTTAATTAATGCATCTATATACTTGGTAATGGGTGGAAGGCTCGGCCTTTTGCCTAGTGTTTTGTTCCACTCATGCCGCCCTAGTTTCCGTAATACCGGTGTTATGTTCCTTGATGAGCGCTTCTAACACATGTGGGGCATATGGGAACCCCCCTGTCCATTCGTTTTAGGATAAACTTCTCCAGCAAGGCCCAACATTGGTTTTACCATTTGCCTAATAACAACTAAAACTTGCATAGGGACCTGCCGGCCCCCGTGGATAATTAATCAACAACCCGGGCCAGTGCTCCTCATGAGTGTTGGTCCACCTACCTAGCAGTCGGCGGAGCCGCCTCGGGGCAACTCGGGTTCTTTTGGCTACCGTCCACTTAGCATAGACGGATGATGCCCGTAGATAGAGTGCGCGCGGCTCTAGACACGGATCTGGCTCACCAGGAGGTCTTGCTGGTTTAGTTTTACCTATTACGAGTGGCTTGTCCACCGGGATTCCTTATCGTAAGCATCGTGTTATCATGGTGTGAGGATGTTCCATCGGATGCGTGTGGTAATTTATAATGGACTACTTGGAGCACCCCTGCAGGGTTAAATCTTTCGCGAAGCCGTGCCCGCAGTTATGTGGCGACTTGGAAATTAATAACCTCCGGTTGTAGAGAACTTGACACTAATTCTAATTAAAATACACCAACCGCGTGCGTAACCGTGATCGTCTTTTTTCGAGGAAGTTCGAGAAGAGAACACGGTGGGGTTATGTTTGACTCGTAAGTAGGTGTTCAGGATCACTTCTTGATCATTATTAGTTTGCGACCGTTATGCGTAGTTACTCTTCTTATTCTTGTACTCGTAAGTTAGCCACCATACAATGCTTAGTGCTTGCTGCAACCTCACCACCTTACCTTTCCATACCCATTTAAGCTTTGATAGTCTTGCTACCCATGGTTATGAGATTGCTGAGTCCTCGTGGCTCACAGATTACTACAACAACAGTTGCAGGTACAGGTAAAGCGATGTTTTGACGTGAGAGCGATGCATGTTTGCTTTTGGAGTTCTTCTTCTGCTTCTTCTTCTTCGTCGATCTCGGGATAGGTTCCTGGTCGGCAGCCTGGGCTAGCAGCGTGGATGTCATTCATGTTTTTCGTTTGTTTTCATCCGTAGTCGGATTCTGCTCTTCTGTATGGTGATTGTTATGTATTAATGTATTCATGAGCTGATTGTATGTATTTGTCTGTATCCCCATCTATTATGTACATGGTACGATGTAATGATATCCATCTTGCAAGCGTCTTCAATATGCGCTTTTGTCCTTAGTGGGATTTTCGAATCCCTTGAGAATAGGACAGCATATTGGGCGTGACACTACAGACTCTCGAGACCGCTGAGCCTCACGAGCCCCCGGGGCCTCGCGAGCCTTCTGAGCCTCATGAGGCCGCCGTCCCCCACAAGCCTTCTGAGCCTCGCCAGCCTCCCGAGCCTCGCGAGTCTCCCGAGCCTTCCGAGGCATTCGAGGAGCAAGCCGTTCGCCTGATGGGCCCATGAGAGCTCCCGCCCACGCCCCAGTGGAAGCCCCATGCTCCGCGCTGGCGGAACGATCGACCCGCGATCATACCCACACCCCTGTGGAAGCCCCATGCTCCGCGCTGGCGGAACAATCAACTGAGGGCGCCCTACGGGCTGCACCAGCCTCAAGCTGACCCGTGCCGGACACGGCAGCACTCTTTTTCTCGTTTTGGTGTGTAATTGAGGGCACCCCACGGGTTGCACCAACCTCAAGCTGACCCGTGCCGGACACGGCAGCCGCATCTTTATTTGGTTATGTAATGGGTTGCTCTCTGGCCTCAGTAAATTTCCATTTCCTTATATGGAGTTTTGTTTTCACCTTGCCTCACGAGCCTCGCGCACTCATGACGTCTCTCATGCGCCTCACGCAAGCGGGGGCTGGACACGGTGCCTGCGCTCGGGTCAGTCCCAGCAGCACTGAAATATCCAAGCGACCGGGCTCTGGCTCGCAGGCCTGCCCTGCGCACGCCACCCCACCAAGGTCCTTGGTGTCCTGTCTCCTCGTGTAATACCCATGAACGAATGGACGAGCGCGCACTGTCGTTGAGTGCTCTGCGTGCAGGTATCTCAGGAGCAGGCCCCTGGAAGGATCTCGCGAGGTAGCACCCTCAGGACCTCAGGAGGCCAGCATGCACCGCCTCGGGGACTAACCCTTAGCGGTCGTCCCAGCAGGAGACCTCGCGAGCGGAACCCTCACAAGACGTACCCTGCGAGAGACGGCCCACGGTACTACCTCCTGGAGGGCTAAGTCTCCCGTCTCGCGAGCCACCCTCGCCGTCTCTCGAGCCTTCCCCTCCGACGGCCTCACGAGCGCCAGTGTTCCTCTTAGCGCAAGCCGCTTGTGCGTTAAAGACGGGCTCCCTGAGCATCGCGCCTCAGGAACCCTCACTAGCTCCCGGTGCCCCCTCGCCTCCTGGCCTTGTCCAGGCATCGCGACCTGACATACCAGCGATGACTATGGCCGCTCAAGAGCTGGGCCCTGACAATGTAGAGCATCATGGCAAGCAAAAAGAGAAAGCCTCGCGAGGGCTCGAATGTTCGTTATAGCAAACATAAAGTATTTAACATCAGGGCATCGTCGTCACGCCCCCACGGGCCACATCGATCTAGCGCAGGGTGACAAAGGGAAAAAGCACCCTAGGAGCTCGCGTCGTCGTCGTCTTCGCCGGCGCCGTCACCGTCGGAGCTCTCGCCGCTGCCGCAGGAGTACTTCCCGAGTAACGCGCTCACATGGCCTTCCACCACCTTTGCGAGCCCATCACGAAGCTCCTTGGGGATTGGGGCTATCACCTTGTCAAAGTCGAAGTTGGGGTCAGAGTGGAGGAGGTGGCTGAAGACGCAAGTCGCCGCCAGGGAGAAGAGGCTGCGACACTCCTCCTCCAGGATACCGTCCACCTCCTTGGCTCCGTCCTCAAGCCGTTCCACGAGCTTGGTGGAGAAGTCAATGTAGTCAGCGTCGCGGGACTCGCGGAGGGCCCCAAGCTTTCCCTGGCAGATGGGCGTGGGTGCGGATCTCGAGGGAGTGAAGTGCCTTGGCACGCTCGCGATGCTCCTGTTCCTGATCAACGGCGCCAGAGCCGGGCTATGGCGCGGCTCCCCGACGGGTCTCCACCTCGGACAGCGCCGCCTTGAGATCAGTGACCTCCATCCGGAGCCGCTCGCGTTCTGACTCGAAGGCGTCAGCGTCCTCTTGGACCTTCTTTTCTTTGGCCTCCAGCCGGGCATTGCCGTCGGTGACGCACTTCTTGTGAGCCTCCTGAGCATCGGCCAGCTGGCGCCCCAGCGTCTCCAGACGCTCCTTCTCCATGGCCTGCTCGGCCGCCTTCTTCTCGAGGTCTGCCTCGCGTGCTGCGGCCTCCTTCTCGCGAGTGGAAAGGGTGCCTTCCCCGCACGAGGAGCGAGCGCGCCCGCTCGGCGTGTTGGTCTTGGAGCTCTTTCAGGAGGGTCTCCGCCTCTTCGCGGCGCACGGTGGCCGCTTCGGCCTCCAGGAGGGCTCTCGCGCGAGCCCCCTCCGCTTCGGCGGTGTCCCTCTCGCGCAATGCGCGAGCACGTTCGTCATGACGCCGGGCCGTATCGACGGCGACGCTGAGCCGGCGCCACCCGTCGGCAAGTTTTAGGAGCTCCTCGGCGAGGCGCGTCTCTGCGTCCTGGAAGTCCGTGCCGAGCCGAGCGAGCGCGGCCTTGGCGTCGCGCAAGGCTTCAGGCCTGAGCAAAGCACGGTCACTCGCGAGGACCAGGGGCCAGTCCGGGCCGGGCCCTCTGGCACCCTCCGCTGCGGCGGCGAGGGAGCCCTTGGCACCGCTTGCCTGGGGCGGCGGGCTCGCCAGGCCGCCCCCCTCGTTCAGCCGCGGTGGTACGCCCCAGGGGCTCTCAGTGCCGGTCATGGCACTCCCCGCAACTCCTTCCCCTGCGCCCAAGGAGGCCCCCGGTGGGGGGGGAGACGCTTCGGCCTCCCTCGTCATCGCTTCCTTGCCTGCGGCAGGGCCAAGGGGGAGGGCGTCTCCGCCTCCTGAGGCTGCCTCCCGAGGCTCCCCCATTTCGGCCTCACAGGATGCGCCCGTGTGCGACCCTGGAGGAGCGACTGCCCCCTCCTCGATTTCCGTACACCCCGCTTCGGCGTCGGGATGGCGGGTGGCCTCTCCACGCCCTCCGGCACCGGCGGCGGGCATCGACGCCCCCTGCGAGTTGGGGGTAACCCTCGCCTTCGTCGTTGTCTTCTTCTTCTTCTTCTTCTTCTGATCCGCGGCAGATCCCCTGCACGAATGGTGGCTCAGCTCCGAGCCGGGTAAAGAGCAAGAATTAAGGACACCGGCAGAAGGCAGAAGGCTTACTCGGCGCTGACGTGCCACTTCCTCTTCTTCTCCCCCGCAGACGGCTGGCTGGCGCTACCCTCGCCGAGCATCGCCTCGGCGCCGCCGCTTCGGCCCCCGGGGCGTGCCGCGGTAGACCCGGACGCGTCGTCACCCGTCTCCGGGCCCTGGGCGGCTCCAGCCTCATGACGGGCCTCAAGTGTTGGGGGCTCGCCAGCCCCCGCGTCGAGAGCCCCCGCCGCCGCGGGCGGGATGCTCTCGGCATCATCATCCTCGAGCTCGCGGATGAGCTGACGGCGAGCGTGTGGTGGCGCCCGGCTGAGGTCGTCCTCCGTGGCCTCCTCCGAATCTCCGTTGCCGCTGCTACTTCCCGAATCCACCTCCACCACAAGGGGGTTGTCGCGGGCCCGACGTGGCCCTCCGACACGAGGCCCCACTGATCGAAGAGGGGCATCACCTTCACCAGCTCCTCCTTCTTCGGATAGCGAAATAGCGGGAGCGCCCCCTCCGGCGTTTCCGCGGCGAGGGTATTGAGCAGAATCGCCAGGGCCCCGTCTAGCGCGTCTGACCCCAGGCTGCCCGGCTTCAGCTTCATGGCGTCGTCCACGCCGGAGTACTCCCACATGGGGCGCGAGTGCTGCTGAAGTGGCGCAATGCGCCGCCGCATGTACTCCCTGACAACCGCCGTCCCCGACAGTGCTGCGGCCAGGTGCGCCGCCATCCGCTCAAGGACGGGCTCCATCCTCGGGTCGGCGAGCTTCTCGTGCCCCCACACGGCGATCTTCTCGGCCGGGTCCATAGGGATCATCAGGAGCCGGTTGGTCTGGCGCGCGTCCATATAGACCCAGCGCTGCCGGTATCCTTCCACCTTCTTCGCAACCCTCAAGTTGATAATGCCGTCCTCCATTCCCTTGACGGCAAGGAACGATGCGCATCCGGAGCGCTGGTCCGCCGCAGTTAGCCGCAGGCAGAAGAAGTGGCGGAAGAGCGCCACAGAGGGCCTCACGCCCACGAAGGCCTCACAGTAAAAGGCGAACGTGGCCAGGAGAAAAATTGAGTTGGGTTGAAGATGAAGAGCGTGAACCTGATAGTGGGCAAGTATGGTATAGAAGAAGTCCGAAAATGGCGGCACCAACCCTGCATACACGCTGTGGAGGAAGAAGGGATAGGCCGTCTCCCCAAGATCGCGCCGCGCGCGCGACCCCGGCCAGATTTGGGTGCCTGGTTCTCGTTCTGGCTGCCGGCCACGAACGGAAGCACCCTGCCCAAACCTCCTTCGTCGTCGATGGCGGAGCGCTGCAGCGCCGCCCCAAGGACGGGCGCGCTTGGGGACGGGGTCACCTCCTTCCCCCTCTTGCCCGCGGGAGCCATCTGTGCGGCGGAGGCGTGGCCGGGAGCAAAAACAGGCGAAGCTCGAAGGGGGGAATCGCGAGGAGCCGCGCGCGAGAAGGAAAGGCGCAGAGGGGTGGAGCGTGTGATGGAAGGCAATGATGGCCTTGCGCTGCCCGCGCCAGGATTTATGTCAGCGCGGCGGTTCCCGAGGCGTCGTGGGGAAGTGGGGGCGTCGCCCGTCACATCATGCGCCACGCGTCGCGCCTGGCCGCAGGCGGTTAGGGCCCGCGCCGTTTCGCCCCTCTGTAGGCGGGAACGTGCGCGCCGCAGGCCCGGGGGCTACTGTCGGGCCCAGGGAACCCGGGGTATCCAGGCCCGTCTGCCTTTGGCCCAGGGCGCAACGCCTGGAGTGGGCCCGGCGGGCTGTCGCCACCAAGTGTTTCACCAAGACTCCTCATGGGGCCCTGGCCTCCTAAGGCCCCCTCCTCAGGGACTAGCAGGCAACGCTCAGCACCACCATCAACGGCCTCGCGAGGTCCCCTCATGAGGCAGCTTCCCGAGTGGCCTCACGAGGCGGCTTCCCGGGGTGGCCTTCAGAGGCCCCCTCCCGCAGGCATTCGAGACGGAGGCCGTTCGGCGTGTCGCGCGGTCTGGAGCCCATCACGTGGGTGACGCGCACGACGACGAGCAGCAGCAGAGGCTGCGCCAGCCGGTGCGGATGTAGATGGTTTCCTCTTTTGTGTTAGGGAAGCAGGGCCAGCTATCTACTCTCCAAAGCAACCCCAAAGGTTGCCCGATCGGCGAAGGAAGACCAAGACGGCGGGCGCGCAGGGCGGAGGTCATCACCGAGCCCACCAGCGCGTCATGGATCATGCTTTGGCAGGCGAAGACCACCTTTAGTCAGGATAGCCTGAGCGCCTGTCCCCTTTCAAAATGGCCAAGTGTGGCAACCCTTCCCGCCTAAGCTTTGAGGGGGAAGAGGACCGGGGCCGATATAAAAGGGCAGAGCAGCCATTGGAGAAGAGAGAGAGCTCTGGATTCCATCATCTTCAACCTTGTACGCGAGAACTCTCTCACCCACAATAATCCCAACTACAAGCAGGAGTAGGGTCTTACACCACAAGGTGGCCCGAACCTGGGTAAACCGCTATGTCCTCGCCCATCCTACGCTAGCGCGCCCTCGCCGTAGTCTCGCCGTAGCGTTGCCGTGGTAGGAGAGGAAGTAGTAGAATGAGCTCACCCCAGTGTTCGAACCTTTGGGTCCCCGGAGCCCCACTTCCGACAATATCATTGGATTCGTATTTGAACATACTCCCTCCTTTCCGGTTTAGGGTTTCGAGGTACATTAAATCACCCAATGCAAGTATCAAGAGAAAACTCACCAATGCATGTAGAAGTTCATGGACATTTAGTGGTCATGCATGCATGCGTTGTAATTAATGCATCGATAAACATAACTTTTTGAGGAAAACGAGCGTACTAATTAAGTACTTATGCAAACTACGATTTTTTTTCCACCACTCACCATCTACCTTGGTTGAAGAGATTTTGAAATTGAGCCCTATAAACCAGAAAGGAGGGAGTAGTTTCCAACGATATTGTTTTTTGTGACATGCATTAACTTATTGTTAGTTAAATCTGAAGTCAAAATTTGGCAGAAAACACTAAGGTGACCAATAAATCAGGGCGAAGACAGTGATACATATAATTAACGCCAAATGAGAGCAAGGGATCACACATGTCATTTACGACTGGAATGATAATGTGATACAGTACGTGATGCAATGCTGGTTACAGGAGGCAAGAAGAAAGATGCATCCATCGACGACCTCCTCCTCCTCGACTCAGGGCGCCGGCCCACTGAACAGCGGCTGAGGAGCAGCGGCTTTCGTGGCGAGGTCAATGTGCTTCTGAACAATGGCGTCCAAGGCTTCCAGCCGGTCGAAGAAGGCCAACGTCTTAGCGTCATCCCTGGCCCTGTAGTGGCCTATGTAGACGATTTCCTCGTAGACATGGATGTGTAGGTCGATGGTTTCTTGCTCGGTGAGGCGCTGCGTGGCGAGCGGGACCTTGAGGTGGACATTCTTTGTCATGACATCGGGCAGCTGCAGGGCCACCAGTGTGTGAAAGAGGTTGTCACCATGGAAGCCGATGAGAGTGGCAGGCAATGAGGAGCCTGGGCATGCGGGCTGGAGGAGTATGGCAAGGTCGTCTGCGCGCTTCTTGACGGCGGTGAACTTGGGGATGGAGCAGACCATCATCTCGCCCACGTGACGCTATTGCCGAGGGCTATGACGCTGGCGGTCGCCAGCACCGTCTGGAGACGCTGCTCGGTGCCGGGCCAGCGTTGTGGATCATCTGGCACAGCCGCCAGCCACTTGCGTCCATTGCCTCCATGGGTGGTTGTGGCTTCTGGTCACTTGGTCTTGGATTGGAATGAGCAGTGTTGTGTAGACTAGGTGCGTAGTACTAGTAGGTGCGTACGATTCATTAGATGGATTGGAGTGGAGGGGCGCCTTATATGAGAGTGTAAACTGCGTTGCATTCAGATCGTGCCGGCTCCATTCTGCTTCTCCAATTAATTCCCTCTGCATGCTTCCCTCCATTCCACAATGTAGTGGTATAATTTTTGCTCCCGCCGCAGTCGGCCTCGTTGGTTAAATTTATGGTCAAACTTAGATCTCGGGAAGCGCAAAATTGAATGAGGATGCATCATTGACCGTTCAACATTTCGGGAACCGCTACCCTCTCCCTCGTTGGCATTCAAGCTGTATCAATGTAAATGTGTGTCAAAAAGAGACTAGTTTTCGCAAAAAAAGGAGACTAGTCAACAGTTCACCACGAGCCTATAACTTGCGATCGCCACAATAACCGTAAGATCTGCATCCGACAGTGGCACCTATTGGAAGCAAAGAACAATAAAAAAACAAATGCCATGGCATTTTACAAAACTGCCACACCACGCCCCTCCCCTACACATGAGAGGCTGCCATGCGAGCATTCACAACTGCCACATTCGGGTTGCGCTTGGCTCTTCACCTCTTCGGGAAGTCGTACTACTACAATAATACTAGTATATGCTTCTGGCAATCTGACACCAAATGAACTGTTGCATGTCCACCGCGTGGGGGAGGGAGAGCGTGTTGTAAGCAAAAGCTTCTCCTCGTACATAGGCGAGGGAGAGGGCGTAGTAATCAAGCTTCTCCTTGTTGTACGAGTTGACACGACACATCAAAGCAGTACACTCGATTTTCTCAAGAAGTTGTGTTTACCGATGCATAAATTACAATGCATGCATGCATGCCATGAGTTTTCTTTTGATCCTTTCATGTGTTGATTTAATGCACCTTGAAGTATAAATATGTGATGGTAAAACTTTTTAATGCCCCGGCCCTAAAGCGAGAGATGGTGGTGCACGAGGAGAGCGAGATCATGCTGACAGAATAGGACCCACCGATGGACGTCTTTATGGACCTCACCATGCTCCACTGCCCCTTCTGCCTCCGCCCCTTGAAGCCTCCGGTGTACGAGGTTCGAATACATCCCGTCCGTTCGGCTGATCGAGCAAGGCACAGTTTTCTTGATTGATGTGGTGTTCGATTGATTTGTGCAGTGCAAGGGGGGCACCTGGCCTATGTGGACTGCCTTGGCGAGCGGCCCAGGAACCAGCGGCAGTGCCAGAAGTGTGAGTGCGGCGGTGGCTTCGACATGCGCAACATGGTGATGGACGCTGTCCTCTCCTCGGCGAGGGTGGAGTGCCCGCACGAAGGCTGTGGGCTCTACGCCACTTACCACAAGCTCCACGATCACCAAAGCGCGTGTTCGCTCGTGCCGTGCAAGTGCCCTATGCCCGGCTGTGGCTACGAAGGCCTGCCGCCGGCGCTCCCCAACCACCTCATCACCGTGCACCCCATGCCCGTGCACAGGATCCAGTAAGGCAAGGTGCTCCAGCTGCAGGTGCCGGTGTTGGAGCCGCGGTGCTTGCTATTCGCGGAGGAGGACGGCCGCGCGTTTTTCGTGGTCGGCGGTGCGCTTGGCATCGGCGCGCCTATCGCCGTGTCGGTCATCTACATTAGAGTGGGGGCGTCCCCACCGCCGCACTACGCGGCCAAGGTGTGGGTGAACGGGCCACCGGGGGCGCCCAACAGTAGGACCGACACCGTCAAGGTGGAAATCAAGGTGACAAGCAGCAAGGAGCCTGGCGCCGTCGCCGTGGAGGAGCTGACCTTCTTGATAGTGCCGCCCAAGCTGCTGGCCGGGGCTGGGTCGTCGAGGACGGTGTCCCTCCACATTCGGATTGACAAGCTCACCTCCTAAATGATTCCATAATGCCTTCTAGTTATCTTAGTAATATGCTAATGTAGGGTTTAGTTTGGTCTACTTTACATTAAGAGATGGTGGATTTTGGTGGCGATGCACCAATTACTTCAACATCACATCAGTAGTTGAAGTAATTCCCAACAGTCCAAGGGATATTTTGTGTCTGTTGGATATAAGATCTTTTCGGTAAGAAATAAACCTAAATATAAGCTGCTTATATGTTTGTTTGTTAAGGAAGTGTTGCATACTTCTACGAGTTGACGCGACACATCAAAGTAGTACTACTAGTACTCACCCGACTGCGCACCAGGCAGACCAATCTCGTGTCGTGTTGGTGCTGTGTGTGGTACTCACATTAAGCAAAACCTCATGCCTCCAGCTGAGCCTCCGCATTTTGAACCTTTGAATCTGAAGGCCAAGGAGCAACGTGAACCTTTGATAGAGCGAATCGGATGGTTGAGAACACTACAATTCGGATGGACGAGTGCGTGCGTGCACCTCTTCTCTCCGTGTACGACGTACTAAACCTAGAGCACAAGTGTATGTGTGTGGCATCGACCTAGAGAGCTAGAGATGGTGTGTGCGAGAAGTCCCGAGAGACTGATGAGCATAGGTGTGTGCGTGGGAAAGAGGGAGAGAGATGATATGTGTCGATGTAATGCGTGCGAAAAAAAGTCAATAGTTCGCCGCTAGGCTATTCCTGGCAAACGCCCCAGTAACCGTAAGATCTGCATCCGACGGTGCCAGTTATTGGACAAAAACAGCAGTAAAAAAAGAAATGCCATGGCATTTTACAAAACTGCCACACCACGCCCCTCCCCACACATGAAACTGCCACGTGAGCGTTCACAACTGAGGGAGCCATAGCCATGGTCTGCTCCTTGGTGCGATCTATAGAATTATTAAAAAGGCTGGGCTTTTGGCGCACGGTAGGCGGGGGGTCTTGGCCTGTCCGTTTGCTACTCCTCACATGCGGCCGTACATGTCAGTGATGTATCAAGCCGATGCATGTCGAGCGGCGGGCCAGACCGACCGTCTGTTCGTGCTACTGCTCACATGCGGTTGCACATGTCAGTGACGCACCAAGCCGATGCGCGTCCCTTCGCTGAGCGGCGGGCCGGACCGACCATGTGGTGGTGCGACGCGAACGCGACGGGCTGTAAAGTTTACCGCCTAACTTAATACTATGTAAAGTGTAACACTTGCTTTCACTCCTTAATGATATTGGTCGATAGAAATCCCCATTAGAAAGGCGAGGGCGGTGTTTTTCCAGCGCGGGAAGCGAGGGAGTTTTTTTTACTGGAGCGGAGGCATGGGAGTTTGGCCGACGGTTTGCATACGTTTCTCGAACGCGTACGTGGGCCCGCGCTCTCGGAGGCCATCGTGGCCGAGCCAGATGCCCGCAACCTCTCAGACCAAAAAAAGAGGAGCCCGCTGCTGGCTATTTCTATAATTAGTTTTGAAATTCTCAATCGTTCACGTGTGACGTGATATCAGCCGTTCATTGATGTTGATCCAACGGTCTAGGTGTTTTGGATTCGCTTCTACAGTAACCTAAGTGTACCCACCCTAAAAAAAAGTGTCTACATTCTTCTAGAACCATCGGCACGTCAGTGTGATCAAATCCACACAGGAAGCTGGCAAACAACACCTCCACATGTGCCACGTGGCTTCATTAATGTCCCCCACATCATTTTATTCATAAATATATTGACTGAAAAAGAGAAACATCACCCTAAACAAGATCTTCCTTGTATTTTGTTTCCTACGCAGTAGTGCCATGCTATTGGAAATCCAACTTGGTTGCTTTGCACGTACCGGAAGTACTAGTGCCACATCATCTAAAAAGCCTTTCTACATGCGTCAAATTATCAATCACGTGGGCTGCCTCTTCTTATAGAAATGCGCTCCACCCTGTACCCGTGTATCTGTATGAGGGAAGGAGTGAGTGCGTGCGTGCACCTCTTCTCTTCGTACATGTACTTCACCTAGTGGGTGTGTCAGAGAGAGAGAGAGAGAGAGAGAGATGGTGTGTGCGACATGCCTCTATACATATGTTTGGGTCAAAGAGAGGCCTACATACATAGTATATGTATGTGCAGGGGGCGATATACGAGAAGAGAGGGGAAGGATATCGTTTACGCCAGATATCGATAGAGACAGATAGAGGGAAGAACTTTACGAGCATACAAGCAGTAGGAAAGAGGGGGTGCTTGAAGATGGTGCGAGAGGCCAGGTAGACGAAGATAAGGAAGGAGTACAAGTGCGATATTGATAATTAAAGAGAGGGAACGAGAACGTGCGTGGGCGCGCGCGTCTGATTGATAGATAAAGCGGAAGGCATGGATGATGAGATGGGAGGGACAATTAATGTGTGTGTGGTAGGCGGTCCTATCGAGAGAGGTCATAGTTCCGTCAATGTGTGTACGTGGGAAAAGAGGGGGATACCTAACTAGAGATATAGATCGATCGGTTTGTGTGGGAAAATAGCGAGAGAGACCTGGCTACACATAGAGGGAAATCGATTGGTGCACAAGAACTCCCAGAGTGACGAAGAGAGGGATAGGTGTGTGTGTGGGGGAGGGAGGGATGCAGCTAGCTAGCTAACTAGCTACCTAGGAGATGGTGCGAGAGGCCTATTAGTTAGTTAGCTTGAGACAGTGTACGAGTGCGAGATGGATAACAACAGAGGGGGCAACAGTGCGCGTGTTCCTCAGAGTTAGGGCGGGAGGCATGGATGGTGAGAGGAGGGTAGGACCATATGTGCACATGTTTGTGTGTGGTAGCTAGGCAGACCTAGCTAGAGGGGTATATCGATTGGTGTGTGTGGGAAAGAGGCAGATGGAGAGACCTAGAGAGATCGTGGGAGACCGACCTAGAGAATGAGAATGTGTGTGCGCGATGTAGAGGATGCCGAGTGGGGAGTGTGTGTGCATATATATATATATATGCATGCACGATAGGAAAGTTAGTGGTATATATCCACAAAGAGAGGAGGAGTGTGTGAGTGGGTGTAAAAGACTCAAATAGATGATAATCAATATAAAAGTGGATTCAAATATTTGAATAAGAGATCATGATGTTTGTAACCCATGCATGCATGAATATAATGGAGATATGCGTGTGGTTTTGAATTGAACTTGCAATACCACCAGGGAGCGGCGAGCAAGGCTCGGCATCTTCACCAACGGCCTTGCGAGGCCCTCTCGTGAGGCGGCCTCCCGAGGTGGCCTCCCGAGGTCTCCTCCCGAAGGCGCCCAAGACGAAGGCTGTTCGGCACGGCTGCGCGGTCTCATGCCCATCACGTGGGTGATGCGCGCGGCGACGAGCGGCGACAGAGGCCGCGCCAGTAGGCGCGGATGAAGAGGGTTTCCCCTTTCATGCTAAGGGAGCAAGGCTAGCTATCTACTCCCCAAAGTAACCCCAAAGGTTGCCTGATCGGCGAAAGAAGACCAAGACGGCGGGCGCGCAGGGCGAAGGTCATCACCGAGCCAACCGGTGCGTCATGGATCATGCTTTTGCAGGCGAAGACCGCCTTTAGTCAGGATAGCCTGAGCGCCTGTCCCCTTTCAAAACCGCCAAGTGTGGCAACCCTTCCCGCCTAAGTTTTCGAGGGGGAAGAGGAGCAAGGCTGGTATAAAGGGATAGTGCTGCCTTTGTAGGGGGGATCGATCTCTCTCTCTCTCGACAGATTCTTCCTCCCTCTCCATCTTGTACGCGAGAACACTCTCTTGCCCATTGCAATCCCAACCGCATGCAGGAGTAGGGTTTTACACCGCAAGGTGGCCCAAACCTCGGTAACCGCTGAGTCCACCGTAGCCTCGCCGTGGTAGGAGACGAAGAAGTAGGAACAAGCTCACCCCAGTGTTCGGACCTTTGGGTCCCCGGAGCCCCACTTCCGACATTTGGCATGCCAGGTAGGGGTGCGCTACTGTTCTTCTGCTCTGCCCTCCGTTCCACCAGCCCCATGGGAGACGCATGTCGCGAGCGCGCCGAGCGCAGGGCTGGCTGCGTGGCTCAGACGGAGCCGGTGGCCCACGGCTATCGCCGCCGCCCTGACGCCAAGGCTGCTGCCGCCACCGACCCTGCCGCCCGCGAGCAGCAGGACTCCTCCCTGCACCCCTCCATGCAGGCGAACGGCCACACCGCCACGGCCTCCTCCCTCGCCCACCGTGGGCCGCCGAACCCGCAGGCCGCGCGAGCTGCTCCGCTACCGTCCAGCCGACGCCGGCTACGACGCCTGGCTTGGTCGCATCACCGAGCTCGTCAATGCCGCCGGGGACGCTCCGGCGCCTTCCCACTCGCTCCGCCCTCCTCTGTCTCACGCTGGGGACCTGGCGCACGGCGCTCCCCCGCCGCCTCCTCTGTGCGACGAGCATGGCGGGCCCCAGTGCAACATGCGGGCACGTGAGCCGTCGTGTGGCGCGTCCTTGCCGGTCCAAGACGAGGCCAGCTGCCAGATCATCCGACGCGCGCCCCCGGATGCGCGAGTGCTCCTCGAGCGGTAGCGCCAGCGCCAGCACCAGGCCGTTCAGGAAGTTGCGGTGGCTGGGCGTCAAAACCGCGCCGCCCTCGCTGGCGGCGTCCCCTCAAGCGGTGTGGGCTTCCGTGCCTTCAATCACGAGCTGCGTCGCGTGGTGTGGCCCGCGAAGTTCAAGCCTGAGCTGCCTCCACGCTACGACGACACCCCCAACCCCGCGGAGTTCCTTCAGCTCTACGCGCTGAGCGTCGAGGCGGCGAACGGCGATGACAAGGTCATGGCGAACTGGTTCCCCATGGCCCTCAAGGACGGCCCGTGCTCCTGGCTCATGAACCTCCCTGAGGCATCCATCTCATCGTGGGCCGAGCTCTGCAGCCAGTTCATCGCCAACTTCAAGGGCACGCAGGACCGCTCCCTCACCATCAACGACCTGCGGCGCGTGCGGCAGCGCCCTGACGAGACCCTCCACAAGTACATCCAGCGCTTCAGCCAAGTGCGCAACAAGATCCCGCGCGCCTCCGACGCGGCTGTCATCTCTGTGTTCTCCACCGGCGTCATGGACGTCAAGATGCATGAGAAGCTCGCCATCAACGCCGAGCTTGACTCAGTACTTGAGCTGCTTGACCTCGCCGACAAGTGCGCCAAGGCTGAGGAAGGCCGCCTCTTCGTCCACAACGACCCCGACGCGGCGCTCGATGCCGCCAAGACCAAGAACAAGGACGTCAAGCGCAAGGGCCCTGCCGTGCTTGCGGCGGAGCCCGAGCAGAAGCGTGGCCGTGACCGCGACGAGCCCAGGAAAGACAGCCAGCCGCTCTGCGCCTATCACAATGTGCGCTCCCACAGCACCGAAGACTGCCAGGAGCTCAAGCTGCTCCATAACGAGCGTCAGGGCCGCCGAGACGACCGCAGTGGCCGCAACGCCGGTCGCGGAGGTGGCCGCGGCGGCAACCGCTGGGATGGCCACAATGGCAACGGCAACTTCCGCCAGGGCTGGCGCGACCAGCCTCGTGAGGCCGCCTGGCGTGACCAGCCTCATGAGGCGAACCCTCAGGCCAACGCCGCTCTCTTGCCGCTGCCGCCGCCACCCCGGAGGAACGACATCAACTCGCCTGCATCCTTGGCGGGGCTCAGCCCCCCGCGTCCAACCGCCACTTCAAGCAGCTCTCTCGCGAGGTGAATGCCGCCCTCCCGAGGCCTGAGGCCTCACGGCCCCTCAAGTGGTCGCAATACGCCATCACCTTCGACTCCAAGGACCACCCCAAGTCCACGGCCTCCACAGGCGTGCTCCCCATGCTGTGCACTCCCAGCATCAGCAACGTCGCGGTCACCAAGACCCTCATCGACGGAGGCGCCGGCCTCAAAATCTCCTTCGAGACCTTCGAGATGCTCCAAGTACCCTACGACCAACTGATGCCGACCAGGCCCTTCTCCGGAGTAACCGATGGCTCCACCATCCCCCTGGGCAAGTGCGCCTCCCCGTCACCTTTGGCACCCGCAAGAACTACCACACCGAGCTCATCGACTTCGACGTGGTGCACATCGGCCTGCCTTACAACGCCATCTTGGGTTACCCAACTCTCACCAAGTTCATGGCGGCGACCCACCACGCCTACAACGTCCTCAAGATGCCTGGCTGCGGCGGCATCATCACTATCACCTGTGACGAGAAGGATGTGATCTGCTCCCTGGAGCACGCCTACAACGCTACTGCCGCTGCTCATCCGGCTGACGAGGACGCGGCCGAGCCTCCTGAGGCCGCGCCCGCGAAGAAGAAGCAGCTGTTCTCTCAGGACCGCGCCGAGACAAAGAAGGTGTCGGTGGACGGCAGCGGCTCCGGCCCTGCCTTCACCATCGGCGCTGGCCTTCCTCCTGCATAAGAAAGCACGCTCGTCACCTTCCTTCGGGCAAACTCGGATGTTTTCGCCTGGAAAGCATCTGATTTGTCCGGTGTGCCGAGGGAGGTGATCGAGCACCACTTAGCGGTGTGCCCCAATGCACGCCCCGTCAAGCAAAAAGCACGGCGCCAAGTACCAGAGAAGCAAGATTTCATCATTAAGGAAGTTCAGAAGCTCCAAGAAGCTGGGGTCATCCGAGAGGTGCGCCATCCCGAATGGCTCGCCAACCCAGTCATCGTCCCCAAGAAGGGCGGCAAGGAGCGTATGTGCGTTGACTTCACCAGCCTCAACAAGTTCCGCCCTCAAGATCCATTTCCACTGCCCCGCATTGACCAGATCGTGGATTCCACCGCCGGGTGCGATTTGCTATGCTTCCTAGATGCCTTCTTAGGCTATCATCAGATCAAGATGGCGGCCGAAGACGTGGAGAGGACGGCCTTCATCACCCCCTGCAGCATATACTACTACGTCTGCATGCCCTTCGGCTTGAGGAGCGCGGGCGCCACCTTCCAGCGGTTAATGCGCATCACGCTGGGGCCTCAGATGGGGAGGAATGCGGAGGCCTACGTCGACGACATCATGGTCAAATCTCGCGAGGTTGGGTCCCTCATTGCGGACCTCAAGGAAACGTTCACCAACCTGCGCAAGGTCAACCTCAAGCTCAACCCTGAGAAGTGCATCTTCGGAGTCCCCTCCGGCAAGCTCCTCGGCTTCCTGGTCTCGCACCGTGGCATCGAGGCCAACCCCGAGAAGATCAAGGCCATAGAGAAAATGCGCCCCCCCGGACCCTCAAGGAAATGCAGCGTTTGGCAGGATGCATGGCCTCCCTGGGATGCTTCATCTCCAAGTTCGGCGAGCGAGCCCTGCCTTTCTTCAAGCTCTTGAAGAGGTCCGGCTCTTTCAAGTGGACTCCTGAGGCAGACGCCGCTTTTGAAGGCCTCAAGAGGTACCTCACGAGCCCGCCCTTCATGGTCGCGCCGCGCCCTCGTGAGCCCTTGCTCCTATACTTGGCAGCCACCCCTCAGACGGCCAGCGCGGCGCTGGTGGCGATGCGAGAGGAGCGCGTCTGTACTAAGGAGAAGCCTTCCGCACCCCCCCAGCCTCGTGAGCCCTCCGAGCCTCGTGCGCCTCCAGAGCCTCATGAGCCCTCCGAGCCTCGTGAGCCTCCCGAGCCTTGTAAGCCTCCCGAGCCTCATGAGCCTTCTGAGCCTCATGAGCCTCCCGAGCCTCATGAGCCTTCTGAGCCTCATGAGCCCCCCGAGCCTCGCGAGGTGCCTGGAGAGCAAGCTGCCACCACAACTACGCGCCTCGTCGAACACCCCGTGTACTTCGTCAGCACGGTGCTGCGGGATGCGCGCGAACGCTACCCCATGTAGCAGAAGCTCCTCCTCGCGCTCCTCGTCGCCTCCAGGAAGCTGCGCCACTACTTTCAGGGTCATCCCATCAAGGTCATTTCTTCCTACCCCCTGGAGCAAGTTCTGCGCAGCCCCAATGCTGCCGGCCGTGTCGCCGAATGGAACATCGAGCTGCAAGCCTTCCAGCTAGAATTCTCCACCACCAGAGTCATAAAAGGCGCGGCTCGAGCCGACTTCGTGGTAGAGTGGACAAACACGTATGAGGAGGAGCCTCGTGAGGTCCAGTCCCTTCTACCAGGGGACGAAGTGCCGGGCGGCTGGACCATGCATTTCGACGGCGTCTTCTCCCGCCAGGGCATGGGGGCTGGAGTCATGCTCACCTCGCCAACGGGAGACAAGCTCTACTACGCCGTGCAGCTCTGCTTCAGGCACTCCGACAAGGTTTCCAACAACATCGCAGAATATGAGGACCTCATCGCTAGCCTCAAGGCCGCGTTAGCCCTGGGCATCAAGCGTCTGACCATCAAGAGCGATTCGCAACTTCTCATTAACTTCTCCAACAAAAGCTACAAGCCCAAGGACGAGCACATGGCCGCCTACCTAGAAGAGGTACGTAAACTTGAGAAGCGTTTTCTTGGCCTGGAGCTGCAGCACGTCCCCCGCAGCGGCAACAAAGATAGTTGATGACATCGCCAAACGAGCGTCTCGCCGCGAGCCTCAGAGCCCCGGCGTCTTCGAGGAAAGGCTCCTCAAGCCGTCAGCCGCACCTCCTGTCGCGAGCACCGCGCTCCTTCATGAGGAACTACCACCCGCACCGCCCACGGGCGCGCCAGACTGTGGCCCGGCCTCAGGAGCCCGCCTGCTGCTGGCACTGGAGCCTCAGGCGGATAGATGGGCTGTGGAGTTCAAGGCTTACTTGCTTCGCGGCACCCTCCTGGAGAAGGACTCAGAAGCAGAGCACGTGGCCCGATAAGCCACTGCTTATTGCTTACAAGATGGCGAGCTATACCGCAGGCGCCGCAATGGCATCTCGCTGCGGTGCATCTCTGAAGAGCAAGGGCGCGAATTGCTCACTGATATCCATGGAGGGGACTGCGGCCACCACTCCTCGTCACGCACCCTCGTCGGCAAGGTATTTCGCAGCGGCTTCTACTGGCCCACTGGGCTGCGTGACGCTGCCGCACTGGTCCAAGCCTGCGAGGCCTGCCATTTCCACGCCAAGCAGATCCACCAGCCGGCTCAGGGCCTCCAGACGATTCCCCTCTCATGGCCCTTCGCGGTCTGGGGGCTGGATATCCTGGGGCCCTTCCCTCGCGCGGCTGGCGGTTACCGCTACCTCTACGTCGCCATCGACAAGTTCACCAAGTGGGCAGAAGTCGAGCCTGTGCGCACCATCCCGGCAGGCTCCGCCGTCAAGTTCATCAAGGGCCTCATGAGCCGCTTTGGAGTTCCCAACCGCATCATCACCGACAATGACTCCCAGTCCACAAGCGGCCTCTTCAAGTCCTACCGCGCCAGCCTCAGCACGCAGATCTGCTACGCCTCGGTGGTGCACCCGCGAAGCAATGGCCAGGCCGAGCGTGCCAACGCCGAGGTCCTCAAGGACCTCAAAACAAGGAGCTTCAAGAAGAAACTCGAGGCCTGCGGCAAGGGCTGGCTCGACGAGCTGCAGTCCGTGCTGTGGTCCATCCGCAAGACGGCAAGCAAGCCTACCGGCGAGACCCCCTTCTTCCTCATCTACGGCGCTGAGGCGGTCCTCCCATTGGAGCTTAAGCACGGCTCCCCATGAGTCCTTGCCTTCGACGAGGCGCGCCAGGACGACTCGCGGGAGACCGATCTGCTGCTCCTCGAGGAGGGCCGCTGTCAGGCCGCCCTTCGCGCCGCAAGGTACCAGCAGGCCTTGCGTCGCTACTACAGCCGCAGCATCCGCCCTCGCACTCTCGAGGTCGGCGACCTCGTCCTGTGCAGAATCCTCTCCAGAGAGGGACTTCACAAACTCTCACCTATGTGGGAAGGCCCTTTCAGGGTTACTCATGTCTCCAGGCCCGGCTCAGCCCAGCTGGAGACGGAGGACGGAGTTCCTGTGCCTAACGCCTGGAACATCCAACACCTCCGCAAGTTTTACCCACGACCCTCACGTGTACGAACGAAATGGGGCTGTACAAACCCCGGAGCCTCTCATTTCGTTCGCCTGATGGGCCCGCGAGAGCTCCCGCCCACGCCCAAGTGGAAGCCCCATGCTCCGCGCTGGCGGAACGATCGACCCGCGATCATATCCACACCCCTGTGGAAGCCCCATGCTCCGCGCTGGTGGAACAATCAACTGAGGGCGCCCCACGGGCTGCACCAACCTCAAGCAGACCCGTGCCGGACATGGCATCGCTCTTTTTCTCATTTTGATCTGTAACTGAGGGCGCCCCACGGGTTGCACCAACCTCAAGCTGACCCATGCCGGACACGACAGCCGCATCTTGTTTTAGTTATGTAATGGGTTGCTATCTTACTTCAGTAAAGTTTCGGTTTCTTACATGCCGTTTCGTTTTGTCTTTGCCTCACGAGCCTCGCGCGCTCATGACGTCCCTCATGAGCCTCACGCGAGTGGGGGCTGGACACGGTGTCTGTGCTCAGGTCAGTCCCAGCAGCGCTGAAAAACCCAAGAAACCGGGCTCTGGCTCGCGGGCCTGCTCCCGTGCACGCCACCCCACCAAGGTTCTTGGTGTCTTGTCTCCTCGCGTAATGCCCATGAGCGAATCGACGAGCGTGCGCTGCTCCCCTGTCATTAAGTATTCTGCATGCAGATGTCTCAGGAGTAGGTCCCCTGAAAGGTCTCGCGAGGATGCCTCTTCAGGGCCTCAGGAAGCCCCGCATGCCCTGCCTCGGGAGCTAACCCACAACGGCCGTCTCATCAGGAGATCTCGCGGGCGGAAGCCTCACGAGGCGTACCCTACAAGAGATGGCCCACCAGACACTACCCCGCACAGAGCTAAGTATCCTGCCTCGTGAGCTGCCCTCGCCGTCTCTTAAGCCTTCCCCTCCGGCAACCTCACGAGCGCCAGCGTTTCTCTTGGCGCAAGCCGCTTGCGCGTCAAAGGGGGGCTCCCTGAGCATCGCGCCTCAGGAGCCCTCACTAGCTCCCGGTGCCCCTCACCTCCTGGCCTTGTCCAGGCATCGCGACCTGACATACCAGCGATGGCTATGGCCCGCTCAGGGGCTGGGTCCTGACAATGTAGAGCATCATGGCAAGCAAAAAGAGCAAAACAGGCCTCAAGAGAAAGCATTACGAGGGCACGGGCATTCGGTACAACCAGACACAAAGTACTTGAAATATAAAAGCATTGTCCTCACGCCCCCACGGGTTCACAATCAACTATACGCAGGATATGGGGAAGGGCCTAAGAAGACGTGTTGCCATCATCGCTACTGCCACCGCCGTCGTCACCTCCCTCGACTCCGCTTGAGCTCTCGCTACCGCCAGGGGCAAATTGCTCGTGCAAGGCGTCCGCGTGGTCCTCCACCACCTTCCCGATAGTGTCGCGGACCTCCTCCGGGACGGGAACTATCACCTTGCCGAAGTCAAAGTTGGGGTCGGCGTCGAGAAGATGGCTGAAGATGCGCGTGGCAGCCTGGGTGAGGAGATCGCGGCACTCCTCCTCGACGATTCCGCCCACCTTCTTGGCACCCACCTCGAGCCGCTCCACGAGCTTGGTGTGGAAGTCGAGGTAGCTGCCGTCGTGAGTCTCGAGGGGGCTGCTGACGTCCTCCTTGCAAATGGAGCCCAAGGTGCGGCGGGCCCGGAGCTCGAGGGCGCGGAACATCTTGGAGCGCTGGAGATGCCGCCCCCGCGCTCGGGCCGCCTCGTCCCTCGCTGCTCCACGACTGTGGCGACGCCCCCCACCTGTTGCTGGAGGGAGGCTAGCTCAGCCTCGGCGTCGGCCCGGGCCTTCAGCGCAATCTCCCGCCGTTTTTCGGCTTCGACCAGCATTCCTTGAGGCCCGCGATCTCGTGTTGGAACTCCTCGCGCCTGGCCTTGAAGCGGTCCTCCTGCCACTTCAGCTTCTTGCTGTTCTCATGGGCAAGCGCTTCGCGGTTCTGCGCGACCCTCCTGTCAGCATCCTCCTGAATCTTCTTCTCCTTGGCCGCCAGATTGGCGTTGGCCTTGTCTAGGCGCTCAGCGTAGGAACCTTGGGCAGCGGACACCTCTCGCTCCAGCGTCTCCAGCCGTTCACGCTCCAAGTCCTGCACGGATGCCGACCGCACGAGCTCCCGCTCGCGGATGCCAAGGTCCGCCTCACGGGCCGCCAGCCCCTCTTCGAGGGCGGAGATGGCGTCCCTCCGTGCCTGAAGTTGTCGCTCCAGCGAGGCATTCTGGTCCTGGAGCTCCTTCCTGCGGGCCTCCGCCGCCTCGCACCGCCTGTTGGCCTCACCGGCCTCCCTGACAGCGTTCTCAAAGATTTCCTTTGCGTCCTAGGCGGCCTTCTCATGCTTCTCCCGCGCGGCATCATCTTGGCGGCGGCCCAGTTTGATGGCCACATCAAGCTGGCACCACCCCTCCGCGAGGCGCTGGCGCTCCTCGATGATGCGCGTCTCCTCCGCCCGGAGGTCCGCTTCTAGCTGGTCAAGGGCAGCCCTAGCGCTTTGCAGGGCCCATGCTAGAGCACAGCGCTGCTACTCATGAGCTGCAGGGCCTAGCCGACATGCGTCTCAACGCTGCCCTCCCGCGAGGGCCCAGTGCCGCCTGTCAGGAGTGGAGAGCTCGTGGGGGCCCCCTCTTCGTCTCGCTGTGGCGACGCGCCCCGCGGGCTCGGCGGCCCCCTGGTAGGGGCCCCGCGCACCGGCGAGCCTTGCGGCCCCCCCCGCAACGCCTCCGCCACTAGTGGTGCGGGATGGGAGAGCCGGCGTCTCCGCCTCTGCCACCATGACGTCCGCCCAGGCAGTGGGCGCCCCAGGAACCGCGGAGCTGCCTCCTGACGACGCTTCCTGAGGCTCGCCTGCTTGGGCCTCCCAAGCCGTGTCCTTTTGCGGCTCAGGAGGGGCTGCCTGCCCCTCTGCCCTCGCGACGCCAGCCTCGGTGTTGAGGCCACTGGCGTTCTCTTCACGCCCCCCGGCCCTAACAACCGGCGGTGTAGCCCCCGCCAGGTCGGGGGACCTCTCCTCCTTCTTCTTCTTCTTCTTCTTGCTCGAGGAGGACCTGAAAAAAAAACAAAGGCTCAGGCACGCAACGCGCCGGGTGCAAGAGAAAAGAAGGCGGACGCTTACTGGTCCTTGGCAAACCATCTCCTCTTCATCAGCGGTCACAGGGGAACGTCGCCGCCGCCGCCCTCACGGGGCTCCTTCTCACGACCGGTCCCCTCGCGGAAGGACCACAGGATCCGCCCTTGCCACCGCTTCTGGAGTCCCGCGGCTTAGCAGCAGCCGCACGGGGGCTTCCCGCGCCCTCCGCCTGGTCGGGCACGGCAGGCGAGGCCTCAGGCGGGGTGACGTCATCATCATCTCCAAGCCCACGGACGAGTCGGCGGTGGGTCTGGCGAACCGGGCCTCCTCTGCTCTTCGCGGCGCCCGCCGAGGCCCCGGCGTCGTCGCGATCGCCTGAACCGGGGACCGCCAGGAAGGGGTTGTCTCGGGGCCCTTCGAGGCCCTCTGGAAGCGGTCCCCACTGGTCAAAGCGCGGCATTGAGCCGGCTAGCATCTCCTTGTTCCTGTAGCGGTACAAGGGAATCCCATCCATGGGTGGCTCGCTCGCCTCTTCCCCGGTCAGTGTATTGAGCACCCCGTTCAGTACCTCCGGCAACAAGCTGTCCGCGCTCAACCGCATCGGGTCCTCCGGGCCGGTGAAGGCCCACATCGGGTGGGAGTGTCGCTGGAGGGGAGCTATGCAGCGCCAGAGGAACTCCCTCACGACCGTGACCACCGTTACTTTCGCGGCCCTCCGCTCGGCCAACCTCTTCCACACCCGTGCCAGCCTGGGGTCGGCGAGCCTTTCATGCCCCCACCCGGAGCTTCTCGCCGCCGGGGATGTTGGCAGCTGCAGTAGGGGGCTGAACTGGGCCGCGTCCACATACACCCATTGCCGTCTGAAGCCCTCGACTTCCTTGGTGAGCCTCATGTCAATGTCGTCGCCCGCCGTCTCGTCTACCTAGAGACGCACCCGGAGCGTTGGTTCGCCGCGGTCAGCCGCAGGCTGAAGAAGTGGCAGAAGAGCGCCACTGAGGGCGTCACGCCCAGGAAGGCCTCGCATAAAAAGGCAAAGGCGGAAAGAAGAAGGATGGAGTTCGACTCGAGATGCAGCGCATGGACCTGGTAGTGGGAAAGGGCGGCATTGAAGAAATCAGAGAATGGAGGCAGCAGGCCGGTGAAGAGTGCGGGAAGGAAGAGGACGGCGGAGGTGGCACCAAGGTCAGCGGTCGGGCGCGAAGCCGGCCAGATCCGAGTGGCCCTCCACTTGTTAGAAGCAGCTGCAGTCATTGGAAGCACCTTGCTGAGCCCCTCGGCGTTGACGATCGTGGGCTTACCTAGAGCAGGCTCCGGCACCACCTCCGCAACCACCGTTCCCACCGCCTCTTCCTTCTTGCCGGGGGGCGACATGGCGGCGCAGCAAGGGTCTAGAGCGACGGAGGTTTGGGAGAGGTAGAAGGAGCTGTGCGTGGGAAGGAAAGCGCAAGGGGATGGAATGTGCGAAGGAAGGCAATGATGGCCTCGCGTCGCCCGCAGCAGGTTTTATGTCAGCGCGGGCAGTTACCGAGGCGTCGTGGGAGAAGTGGGGGCATCCCCCGTCACATCGTGCGCCACGCATCGCGCCTGGCCCGCTGGCAGTTAGGGCCCACGCCGTTTCGCCCCCTAGTAGGCGGGAACGTGCGTGCCGTGGGCCCGGGGGCTACTATCGGGCCCATGGAACCCAGGGTATCCAGACCCGTCTACCTTTGGCCCAGGGCGCAACGCCTGGCATGGGCCCCGCAGGCCGTCTTCATCAAGCATCTCACCAAGACCCCTTATGAGGCCTTGGCCTCCTGAGGCCCCCTCCTCAGGGAGCAGCGAGCAAGGCTCGACATCTTCACCAACGGCCTCGCGAGGCCCTCTCGTGAGGCGGCCTCCCGAGATCTCCTCCCGAAGGCACCCAAGACGAAGGCTGTTCGGCACGGCTACGCGGTCTCGTGCCCATCACGTGGGTGATGCGCGCGGCGACGAGCGGCGACAGAGGCCGCGCCAGTAGGCGCGGATGAAGAGGGTTTCCCCTTTCGTGCTAAGGGAGCAAGGCCAGCTATCTACTCCCCAAAGCAACCCCAAAGGTTGTCCGATCGGCGACAGAAGACCAAGACGGCGGGCGCGCAGGGCGGAGGTCATCACCGAGCCCACCGGCGCGTCGTGGATCATGCTTTTGCAGGCGAAGACCACCTTTAGTCAGGATAGCCTAAGCGCCTGTCCCCTTTCAAAACCGCCAAGTGTGGCAACCCTTCCCGCCTAAGTTTTCAAGGGGGAAGAGGAGCAAGGCTCGTATAAAGGGACAGTGCTGCCTTTGTAGGGGGGATCGATCTCTCTCTCTTTCTCGACAGATTCGTCCTCCCTCTCCATCTTGTATGCGAGAACACTCTCTTGCCCATTGCAATCCCAACCACAAGCAGGAGTAGGGTTTTACACCGCAAGGTGGCCCGAACCTGGGTAACCGCTGAGTCCATGGTCTGCTCCTCGCTAGCGCGCTCTTGCCGTAGCCTCGCCGTAGCTTAGCCGTGGTAGGAGACGAAGGAGTAGGAACAAGCTCACCCCAGTGTTCGAACCTTTGGGTCCCCGGAGCCCCACTTCCGACATTTGGCTTACCCCAAATTTCGGACAAGCACGTCCCTAAGCCATGGCTCCCCCTCTCTTCCCCTGCGTTACCCCCATTCGTACACCGAGGCCGCGAAAACCCGCGAAACCCCACCCTCCTCCGTCCGCCACCCGACCGCCGCCCAGCCGAAGCCTCTTCCCCGACGACGTCTTCCACAGTAATAGCTCGACGTCCCTCATCCACCACTCCGGATGAGGATCCGTCGTCAATCTCATCATCCCGCCAGTTCAGCCGCCCCGTCCTCCACCTCCAAGGAGCTGCCCCGACGTTTGCCTCGTCTAACGCGCCACCTCCATTCCCACAGCGCCGTCTTCACCTGCCCCATCGGAAGCGCAGCACCCTCTCCAATTCCTCCGATGAAGCTGAAGCCTACTCGACACCACCAAGGAGGTTCTACACCCATCGCTGCATTTTCTCTTTTATTCGATCTCACGGGGCTGCCGGTGCTCGATCCCGAGCCACCATGGCGCGTCTCCATCGACGGCGGCGTCTCCGGCCACTTCCTCCACGGCGTCTCTCCCCCATGGCGTCGCTCCCTTGGCGGCGACATCCACACCAGCAGGAGCTGCTGCTGCTCCGGCTCTCACTCATGCCGCTGTTGCTGCTCCGGCTCTCGCTCGCGCTGCTTCTCTACTCTTGCTGTTGGTAGCGCTGCTGCTCTGCTCTTGCTCTTGTTCCTGCTGCTGCTGTGCTCTGCTCTTGCTCTCGCTCGCGCTGCTGCTACTGCTACATGACCTGCTGCAGCTATACTAGTTGCTGCTTTAGCTCTCGCTCGCGCTGCTGCTCCAGACGTAGCTGCTGCAGCTGCACGAGCTGCTCTCTGCTAGTGCGTTCGCTGCTCGAGGGGCTGCTGATTTAGATCACTGCTTCAGGAGCTACTAGTGCTCGAGCCGCCTCAACTTCTATTGCAGTGCTCTGCAACTAGTGCAAACAGTTTCGATAGTAAATTCAGTTTCGACTGTACAATTCAGTTTCTTCAGTTAAGTTCAGAGTACATCATCTGTTGGAGCAACCGCGGCGCGGCTGATGCATTTTACATCTAGCACTATTTGCTGATGTATTTTACATCATCTATTGCAGATGCTATTAGAATCCCACTTCAGATTAACTTTGTCTGTCTTGTCTTGCTTCAGCCTCGCCGTCGTACACCTCATCGGAGCTGCTCCAACGATGGAACCATCCATCACAGTGGCGCAGTACCCTGGGCGCCGACTCCAGACGCCTTAGATCTTCTTCCCCGCCTCCGACAGTCACACCAGCCGCACCATCCTCCACGACCAACCCAATGATGCCGAGGTCGACAAGGCTACGCCAAAGAGGTTGTACACTCTTCACATCACTTTTTTACTCTACATTCACGTCGATCCCTTAGGGATCCTTTGGTTCAAAGCAGGTGCAAATCTAGAAAGAAATGGACGGTGGTCTCAAAGTTAACAGGGAGAAAACTCAATGCTCTTTTGAACCACAATTTGAATCAGTTTAGCAAGATAGCCATTATCTCACAATCATGTGGACCAAATAAACTCACAAAATTTTAGATTACAACGGGAACATGTACTATTACTGAATTGTTTTTTTAAAGATATATATTTTTTAACCAGAATAATGGACCTACTTATGTTGTCCATATAAGCTCAAATTTATTTAGAGTACAATAGAGCACATGTAGTATATATTGAAAAACTTTAGGTTTCTTTTCGAAAAATATCCAGTTCATGCTGGCAAGAATACCCACTGAGAACACGTAGTAACGAGAAATACGAATAGTTTCTCCCATATGACAAGCAGTGAGGTAGTAGGCAAGTTAGCTATCCGTGTTGGACTCTCTCGGAAGCGATCATTTTTTATTTCCGCGTGTTGGAGCTGTGCATGTGTAGATGGGCCTGGGAGGTGAGCTAGTTGGTTGTGTCCAAAATAGTAGTAGTACAAAAACATTATTCGAGGGCAGGCTTCAGCCTGTTGAAGATTGCCTACTAGAATCGCCACTGGTTAAAAGAAAAAGTGAAGGAAAACATAGGACTTGGAAAGTTTCCTATGGTACTACTATTCATGCATTTGGTTAGAAGGAATGTAGCAAAGCAAAACTGGAGGATTTTTTTTCCTTTGGTGTCCCTCTCAAAGAAAAAACGTAGGAATTTTAATATCCACTTGGGCGTCCTTTACAAATTCCTATGCATGAAGAACAAGACTAAGTGCATTAGTGGCATAATAAGATTCTAACTTTACATTTTCATGTGGTTTGACTTTAATTTGACCATGTTTCTCTGCATTCCTGTGTTCTTCGAATTCCTGTGAACCAAACACCCAGTTTGACAGAAATCCTGTGTTTGCAAATGCTCTGTTTTGCACGTGCATTCTTATCATATTCCTATGTTTTTCCAGTCCATGCGTTTTTATAATCCTCCAGTTCAAAGGATCCCTTACAGATTTACTTCATTTACATATAGGTGTCAAAGAAAACTTTGTGTAGTTTGTCCCGCTCCTGTCGTGCCGTCGTCCACCCCACCTGAGCTGCTCCATCGATGGAAGCGTCCACCGCAGCAGAGATCCCCACTCCAGACCTTCTTTTGCCACCTCAGATCTTCTTCCCCGCTACCGGCAGCCACACCAACTGCATTACCATCATCGACTGAGCAGATGAACCTGTCGACTAAACAGTTCTGGAAGAGTGGTCACACTCTTTCGTGTCTGCTTACGTCATTCATCGATTAATATTACCTGCTAATATATCGTCCTGTTCATCTCTTAGACTCTAAGTCAGGTCCAAACTAATGTTCAGACTTGAGTTTTAAAATGCTTGTGGGGCACATATCGAGGCAGCAACAAATAGTATCTCTGTCTACTATCTGGTTCATCTCGGGTCTTCTATGTGGTTCATGTTGGGTGGGCAACAAACAGTAGAGGAGCCATCATCTGTCTTTTTTAAGTAAAGCTATCATCTGCCTGCTACCATTAGTTTTGGATCTATCCACTGGTTGCTACCATCAGTCTAGATTTCTGCATGCACCCCTTAGGCCTTACATAATCTGACTATGTTTTTTTATTATGCATGTCAGTTATTGTACACAATCGTACAGAACATGTAGAGAAAAAGAGAAGAGCATTGCATGGGAATATAATGTCATGCAGACGTTGCTCCATGGTGGGCGCAGTGGCAGCCCCCTCCCCCCATTCCAGATTGTATTCCAGAGGAAGATAACTGTTCAGAGGGGGATTCAGAGGGAGCAGACCACTCCTATTTACCCCTTGAGGTGTTTGCTCTAACTTGGCATGCTGATGTTGGTCATATCATGCATATGGCACCTTGCATTGCTTACTTTATACATAGTATATGTCATCAGCTTAGTTTAGACATGCTTTGTGTGAATGCCACCTGTTTGGTTTCTATATCATATATGTGAATTATGCAGTGCCGTCTTGTTTAGCCAGGCATCATATTTGTGAATCATGCAATGCCATCCTATTTAGCCAGTCATCGTATATGTGAATTATATCATGCCATACTATTTTTTTTCATCATGTATTCCATTTGTTGACAATGTTTGTACATTCATCTACTCTTCCTGTGCATCAGCCATTTTTGTCGGTGATGGAAAAATCTGGAGTGAAAACAAGGTCTTCAGAGCAGTCAGTGCTACCTGTCGAAGCAGATATCTTGCTGGTTACAGATAGCTCCTCAGATTAGGATTCAGAGACAGATGACCAGTCCTATCCCCCCCCCCCCCGAGGTTTATGCTCTAGCTTGGCAGGGTTATATTGCTCATATTATGCATATGGTGTCTTGCATTGCTATGTCATGTGCTTAGATTAGACCTGCTTTGTGTGAATGCCACCTGTTTAGTTTCTACTCCCTCCGTTCCTAAATATAAGTCTTTGTAGAGATTCCACTATGGACTACATACAGAGCAAAATGAGTGAATCTACACTCTAAAATGCATCTATATACATCCGTATGTGGTCTATAGTTAAATCTCTACCAAGACTTATATTTAGAAACGGAGGGAGTATATCATATATGTGAATTATCCAATGCCAGCTTTTTTAGCAAGGCATCATATATGTGAATTATGCAATGCCATCCTGTGTAGCCAGGCATCATATATGTGAATTATGTCATGCCATCCTTTTTTTTCATTACGTATTCCATTTGCCGACAATATTTGTATATTGAACAACTCTTCCCGTGCATCAGCCATTTGAGTCGGTTATGGAAAAATCTGGAGTGAAAACAAGGTCTTCAAAGCAAACAATGCTACCCGTTGAAGCAGATATCTCGCTGGTTATAGGTAGCTCCTCGGATGAGGATTCAGAGACAGATGACCAGTCCTATATCCCCCCTGAGGTGTATGCTCTAACTTGCGACGGTTATATTTCTCATATCATGCATATGGTGTCTTGCATTGCTTAGTTTATACATCATATACACAATATTCAATGCCATCTTCTTAGTTTAGAGATCATATATGCGAGTGCCAACTGCTTAGTATATCAATCATATAGGTGAATTATATCATGCCATCCTGTATACTTAGACAACATGTATGTGAATTATTTCATGCCAACCTATTTTATAAAGACATCATATAGTTATGTCATGTCATCCTATTTAGATAGTCATCATATGTTGAATTATGTCATTCAATCCTGTTTAGTTATCCATCATATATCTAAAATTGTGTCATGCTATCCTGTTTAGTTAGCCTTAGCCATCATATATCTGAAATTGTGTCATGCTGTCCTGTTTGGTTAGATAACATATACGTGAATTACTGCATCTGTCTATCATACAATGTCTGTACCTTCAATTTCTTTTCTTGTTTATCAGCCATTTGAATTGGAGGGGGTGATGGCAGTATCTAAGGGAGTAAAAACACGGTCTTCACAAAAGACGGTGCTACCCGTCGATGCAGATAGAACCACGGTTGTACTTGCCCAAGAGCCAGCCCCACCACACATAACCAACACTCTTGCAGATTGTACCCCTACCCCGTAAGCCAGAGAACTAGCTACACCCCATCTAACCCCAACCCCAGCAGATAGTAACCCACTTCCAGTTGACACAACACCATCTCCACCACTGAGCACCCACACACGAGCAGTTAGTAAGGCAACTGCAGTGCCCAAAGCACGAGGACCACCACAGCGAACCCAAACTCCACGCTTAAAGCAGAAGAACAACTGTTCTCAGGTCAGATTCCGTAGCTATGGTGCATTCTCCTTTGCTCTTGCATCACTGTATTTACTCATACCAACTAATTTCTAATTTGAAGGATCCAATTGAAACTCCAATGGTGCAAAAGGTATGCTTTAAACCTGTTTCTTTAACTGGTTTGTTGTTGTAATTTCTTGCTCTATGTTGATTTCAGTTTCAATTGTATAAACAATTATGTTCTCATGTCATGCACATTACAAGTGTTGTTAGTGCTGTGTAGTTTCCCACAGTTATATTCTGTCTATGCTACTTTGTCTTAAAGAGATATGATTTGAACTGTGTCTCTATCTTGATTTGGCAACATAAACTAGGATGATATAGACAATACAGTGACCATAGTACATAGATATATGTTTGTTTCATTCTGTTATTATGTACTACCTTGCAATACAAGACAAGTTAGTATAATCCTGTCAACCTTACAACTGAACTGGTTTACCAAAATGAGTTTCATATACTACATGCTAAACCTGTGATGTGTCTGCTTGTTCCTCTTTTAGAATGCCGGCAGAATAGTGGAGAAGAGTACCCCATTATGCAATGGTAAAGGAAGTAATGCAGATAAGGTCCAAGATAGTCAGACAACCCTGTTGTTCTCCAAGAAAGCTGATAAAAACTATCTTGAAGACAGCGAGACAACCCCAAAGTCCTGCCTTGATGTAGTGTTCAAGTTACTAGCCACTACCGCTAGCACAAGCCCTTTGAACTCGCTGCCTGAATCAGTTCAGCTTCTTGAGTCTCAACTACAAGCTGAAAGACAACGATCAGCTGTGCTGCGACAAGAAGCCGAAGGACTGAGGAAGTCCCTGTAGAATTCAGATGCATACTTTCTGGAGAAACAGCAAGAGTTGAAGGATTTTAGCGCCAAACAAGAGAAAGCTAATAAGCTTGCTAAGCTTCTTGCCAGCATGGTGGGTGCCCAGGATATCGTTTCTTCAGCTCTTCTAAAGTGGTTTCAGTTCTGGACTTGTTTTGCTGCCGCGTTTATTTGCACTGGTGGCCAATATAGACGCCCAGTGTATGTAATATGCTGCTTTGTTGTTCCCTAATATTTGCACTGGTAGTGAACTTTGATGCCCAGTGGATGTAATCTGTGTAATCGCCATAATAGCCTAGAGTTAGTTGCTTTCTTATTTATTTACTTATAGTCTTAGGTTTATTTGTTTGCTTGTAGTCACTGCAGTTCCTTTTCCTCGGTTTGCTAGTGGCCGCAATAACCATGGGCCACATATGGGCCGTGGTAACGATGGGCCTCCTATGTGCAGTAGGATCCATGGGCCTCCTATGGGCCGTAGGATCCATGGGCCTCGTTCGCGCCGTAGGATCCATGGGCCGTACTGTTCGTGGGCCAAAACCGAACCGCAATAAGGACCGTAAATGGGCCAAAATCGGAACCGTCCGTTTATGGGCCCAGACCTTAATGGGCCGTTAACAGGCCGGAAGACAGCACAGGCTTAATTCTATCAAAAGGCATGATGGGTCGTTAATGGGCCGGATTACAGGACAGGATGAAAATGGCCCAACGGGTTAACGGGCCACAAACGGACCGATTGTTACCACGGGCTGAATTTGGCCCATTAGCATAACAGGCCAGTAATGGACCATAAGTAATAGAGGGCCGGAAATGAGCCCAAGAATTTATGGGCCCTTAGATGGCCGAAAGGGAGCACGGGCTGGAAACAACCCAACTGAATCATGGGCCGTTAATGGGCTCAAAGCAATTTACTGTTCATGATGGACCTGATTCACCACAGGCCGTCAATGGGCCCAGAGATGCAAAAGGCCTCATATGGGCCGAAAGACTTCACGGGCCATAGATGGGCCGAAAGTGACAACGGGCTGGAATCATATGGGACGACTCACATGACGCTACTGGGCCGAATATTGAAAGGCCATAACGGGCCGTGAGTACCCGGGCCGTAGATGGGCTGTATGCGAACGGGCCGTTAACAGGCTTTCCATGGGCCGGCCTGCTAACTTTTGACCAAGTCAAATGGGCCGGCTTTTTAACCTAAATGGGCCACTGTTGGGCCCTGCCACGTGTCGACGTATCATAGGCGTCTCTCATCCATTGAATGGATGACATCTGTCGTAACGCCGAGCTGACACGTGGATCCGTCGGCGAATTAGAAATTTACACATGGAATATCGCCATTGGTCAGGGCTGCTAACGGGTTATCGGATCCAAACCCGCACCCGATAGCTTAACAGTGACCCGTTACGGTGGATGCCACATGTCGGTTACCCTTGACGAAAACACTTCCATGACGCGGCATTTATCGTCATGGAAGTGGACACTTCCGTGATGATAATTTTAGTATTGTCATGGAACACTTCTACGACAACACATGTATGACTATCTTGATTTTGTCATAAAATCGTCATGGATGTACATGCATGATAGAAAACGTGACCTACTGTGACAAAGACGTATCATCATGGAAGTGTTTTTTTGTAGCGTAGCCAGTGGGCACATGTAGCGATAGAAGCATGGGCACGTACACGGACACGTACTACTCCTTTTTTTAGGGGAGTATCGCTCGTACTGTTGAATAATAATCAGTACGCTACCTGCATAGGCTTTTTATTTTGCAGGTCAGTCTACCTAGCTGTCTAATCAACTGCCTGCATGCCACTTCTCCCATTAATTCTCTATCAGGAACTTCTTTTCCTCGGGTTCTTCACCTCTAATTTGTTTGCATTCAAACCACACTGGTTTCACACTATTTTAACCTCTTCACATACTTCTGAAACCTCCTTACATAATCATCTCCTTCCACTCAGTAGACACTTAATCCTAATACTCCAAACAATAGCCCCCCGATCCAACAGTTCCAAATGCAGAAAGAGATCGAAATGCAGGTTTTTAGCATTAAACATGTGTTCAACGAAGGCTCGTTGAAGATATACGCCACCGTCACCGACCACCCAAGGATTGTTCGGGAGTAGATCAACAATGCATCCAACTCCCTTGAAAGGGTGGAGATGAATATCATCGGTCTCGATGCAGAGTACACCGAGTACGTCAGTGGGAAGAAGCAACGCGTCGCCGTGCTTTAGTTGTGCCTCCGAGATGAAGTTTTGGTGTATCACATCATGCACGGGCCCACCATACCAGGTGAGCTCCATAATTTCATTTCTCAGGAGGACATATTCTTCTGTGGAGCAGCAATTAAGGGGGGCAAAGAAAAGCTGGTGCCGTACAACCTCATGTGGGGGATCCTCTTCTTCTATGGGCTGGATTTTCACAATCTAGCCCCAAATTTCATTCTCCACCTCACCACATTCGTCATCGTCTGCGAGGCATTCTTGCGCGTGGAACCTCACTTCGGCCTATGGATAAAAACATTTTGCGTGAAGCCGAAGAGCAGCGACTCCAAACTCGCTGAGTGTGGGGGTGCCATGATCAGCAAACTCGAGAAGTCGGAGTGGTTGGAAGGCACCTTCATCGACACCATGAAGCTTTGGTAGCGCGAGTGGTTCTACATCACCGAGCCGCTCGCTCCGGGCCAAGCCGAGGTCGCAGCCTTCACAGGGCTGCCTCCTCGGAAGCTGGTGTCTTGGCAGAGGCAAGGCCTGGAGTGGGGCAGCGCGGACGAAGTCGCTGCTCTTCAGGGGAGGATCCGATCTCTGAAGAAGAGATTCAAGTTGCCGGCCGTGGTGGACGTAATGTTCCACCGCCGCATCGTCCCTCTCCAACTCTGGGTCACCCCCATGTGGCTGTACAAGCCAGAAGATGAAGCTCCAGTGCGGCATTTCTTCCGCACCTCCCCGGACGGCTCTTTTCAAGCCGTCCTAGAACGAATTCCCTGAAGCCGGGCTAGACGGCGGCTACAGCGCCGCCATGGCGCATCCGAGGTACTTTTCGTCCTTCCCTTTCACCAATGACTCTTTGTTTTATACTTGTATGAACCTTCCCGCTCTATTTGCAGAAGTGGGCGCCATAAGCAACGCTCATTAGGTGCGCAACACCACTCCCCGAAGACAACCAGTCCCCCGAGCTGTAGGCCTTGCTGGCCGCAGTTCCCTCAAAGGCTCCTGCGAAAGCGAGGGAGTCGGGGAAGAAGAGGACGGGTCTTCAGATCCGAGATACCTCGGATGCCAAGTCCGAGGAAATACAAACTCTCTCCTCAGGCGAGGAGGAAGGAGAGGGAGAAGACGAGGGGGAGGAGATCATCTCCTCCCCGAAGAGAAGAAGGGCGGTGTCTGAGGACATCGCAGGGGCCGAGGTGCCTCGGAAGCGAAAGCGCCTCAAAAAGGCTGCCGACGCCACCTCCAACAAGGCCCCACCCGGGGCCGAGGTCGTTTCCTACGAGCCAGAGGGTGACTGCTTTGGGCCCCGCAGGGAGAAACCCCTACCGCGGAGGTACATATGTTAGACTTTTACCCCCTTCGCACATTATTTTTACCTGCCTGCCCTAAACTTTGGCCGATTAATTTTTACAGCCCACAACGCTCCCGCCCTGACGACAAGACGTCGTCGAGTGGGCTTCCTCCTCCCAGCGCCTCGGAGGATCATCACCCTTCCCCCGTGGTCCATGACGGGCTGGGGGAGGCTACTTCTTAGCCGGCTCCCCCGACAACAACCACGGGAGGCGGCGCCGATACCTCCACAGCTGAGGCCGAGGCTTCAGCCTCCAAAGGTGCGCCAGAGAAGACCTCCTCCTTGAAAGGAGGGGAAGAGCGGGGACATCCGATAACCTCGGCCCCCGTTGTCTAAGAGCCACCTCGGCCACCAACCTCAATGGCGGCTCCTCCACTGATGGAGGGGGCCGAGGTGACCCGTCCGTCCCGACCTGCTGGAGAGCAGGTGTCCACAGGATGGACCGAAGAGATGGAGGCGTCCATGATGGGCTCTGCCATAGTACCTGAGCACCTCGCCATACTGGGCGCGACGCTGAAGAACTACCGGTCCGCAGAGGCTGGTATTCGAGAGGCCTTCAAGGGCCTATGTGAAGGCTTCGAGGAAAGCCTAAACTGAGTTTTTGCTTTAGAATCGCGTACATGCGTAGAAATTTTTAGCACTAGATGTGTCTGATAGTCTTCAGGGAATAAGTAAGATTGGATATGTCCGAAGACATTGCGTACTGCATAGACTTGTTACAAGTATAACCACAGTAGCCCCCAAGCCCCGAGGTAGATTTGATAATCTTGCGTGGGGATTATAGGGAAAGGTAATATAGCAAATCGAATAGACAGTAGCCCCCCGAGACCCTGGTCGGACACACAAGGCTGACCAGGGGATCGATTCGTTTGAGGAAGCTAATGAGGTCATTTGCAGGTTTTGGCCTCGGTTTCGGCATCCAGCTCAAGGGAGCTGGAGGAGCTGAACCATAAGCTCGACCGGTACGAGAAGGATGCGTATCTGATGAAGAAGCAGATGGAGCAATCTCAAGGTAAGCAAGAGCTTGGATTATTTGATTGTAATATGATAAGTGTGGATGCAACTACGTTAATCTCTAAAGGCTTTATGAATGTACTGCAGCTGCTTCCATGGAGCTTGAGAGACTCCGGTCGGAGCTGCAAGCAGCTCGGCAAGAAGCCGAGTAGTAGAAGGCTGCGACAAGGTAGGCAGCGAAGCGCTGGCCAAGGAAAAGGATACCGGTGAGAGGCACGCGGCCCGGGTAGTGGAGGTGGAGGGCGACCTGGAGGGGCTGGTCAAATAGCGCGACGCCCTCCAGGAGGGAAGGAACAAGCTCGCCTTCGATCTCGAAACCGCGAGCTCGGCCTGCAAAGAGGCCACGACCCACGCGACGGTAGATCGGGAAGTGCTTCAGCAAGTGAGGCAGATTGCCGCTGGTAAGCCATACCTGCTCCACTGCGTTTTCGGTGACCATTGCTTTGCCCATCTTACACAAGTCTGGCATTCTTCAGAAGTCTTCAGGGATCTGCCCCGGAGCGCCTCGGACGCCGGCACCTACTTCACTGCCCACCCCAAGGAGTCGGCAGAGAAGGCCTTCTAGGCCAAATTCCAGGCACCCGAGCATCCCTCGCTGCTGAATAATCAGATGAAGCAGCTGGCCGAGCTGTCCCGCACTGCCCGGCCAATGATGGAGGATATTTGCATCAATCTCTGGCCACAGGAGCCACTACCCACCAGTCTATTGGGCCCACCCGAGACAGGACCGCCCGAAAACTCAAGCGACGCCACGAGAGGTCTTGAAAAGAAATGCCAAACGGGTGTCTATAAGAGATTCGGGCGAGACAGGACCGCCCGAAAACTCAAGCGACGCCACGAGAGGTCTTGAAAAGAAATGCCAAACGGGTGTCTAAAAAAGATTCGGGCGAGACAGGACCGCCCGAAAACTCAAGCGACGCCATGAGAGGTCTTGAAAAGAAATGCCAAACAGGTGTCTAAAAGAGATTCGGGTGAGACAGGACCGCCCGAAAACTCAAGCGACGCCTCGAGAGGTCTTGAAAATAAAACTGGGTGCCCGGGGTAGTCTAGCCAGCCCCTGAGACACTCAGGAAAATAAAATAAGAGAAACGGGTTAGTCCATAATAATATGCATAGTAATAATAATATTCACAACCATAATATTCGTGATAACCAAAAATATCCATGACAGCGTTAGTGATGAAATAATAATATTTTGTAAAATATCTGATGCTCAAATTAATTATTTCCTCCGGAGACCGACACCGGAACCGACACTTGACCCTTCCCAGCTAACGTCCTTGACCGCGGACACGGCTATTCGAATAGTTATAACTCTGCAGAGGGTGTACTCTTTACCCACGTGTATGAGATTTCTTTAGTCAACACTGTGGCACTGACTAATTCCCACTACGGTCTTTGGGTTGAAAACACACCTGACCAGCACACACCAGATTAACTTTCCGGATGCCAGGAATCACCCAAAGCACCGTTCAAGAAAAACTCTAAGTCGGGGAGACTACAATCTCGAATATCATGGGATCACTATTCATACGCGCGGATTACAAGGGGTGCCCCCCTCTCGGCCCAGCCGGATACACCCATGCCCCCTGACCTGATGACGGGCATTAGTCCATGGCCATGGAAACCCTCATCATGGCCCTCTATGTGGTGTGTACACAGACAGGGGTTAGCAACTTACTAAACCGTACTTCCCTCGCGGGAAGACCTGTGGCAGCACGGTGTTTAGCTAGGTGTGACGGAACAAGACTCGATCTAGGTCGACTTAGGAGGTGTTGTTAATATTATGTCTGGCATGTCTCACATGCCACGGTGACACCGTCGTGTCATAACGAGACCCGTGCCCACCGACACGTCCCAAGGCAGGAGCTGCACTCCTGGTGCTCATAGCCTTTTCCCATATCAGATGCTTGAGTGAAGTGCAAGTCATGCACAAGAAATAATATGACCATGCATGCATGCACTTGCGATAAACTACACATATGGTGCAATTCCAAACCGATGCAACCATGCAATGCAAATGCAATCACCATATCCCAAGTCCAAAATGCTTGCCTTGTCCAAAGTAGTCAGAAAGTGAACCCTCGAAATTCCCGGCAAAGTTTCCCTCTTCGTTTTCTGAAAAATTCAAAATTCGAATTCAACTCAAAAATTTGCAACAGTACCAAAATTTGTCTCAAAATATTTTTAAATAAATACTAAAAAAACTAGAGAGAAAAATAAGAATTTCAAAAAAAGAATCAACTCAATCAGAGCTGTGGTTTAGAAGTTATTAAACTTTTAAACCCAGGGGCTTTTCTGCAAAACTACAGGTCCCTGTGCTATTAAATAGAAAACGGTTCGGAAGAGAATATGCTTCCCAGCGTGGAAAGCGAAAAACAGAGCCCACCCGTCAGGTTCAAATTCAAACACGCTCGCGCGCGTGTACAGAAGGGAGGCGACGATCGCCGGGGTTCCAGAGGGTGGCGCAGGTCGGAACGTGTTCGGGGTGGAGTTCCACGTCGGTGTGTGGCGGTGGTGGTCGCCGGCGAGCAGTAGAACGACGGCGAGGTCGACGGCGGCGGACGGTGGTTCGGGTGGAGTGGGATCTCTCCGGAGAGAGCTCGGGATGTCGAATTGAAGCGCGGGATCGAAGTGTGGGTGTGATATGAGGCTACTGGCAAGGTTACAGTGGTGGAGGTGAAGTATTGGCGTCGGGCCGATCGGGGAAGGTGGCGACGGGTCGGTGATCGGAGACGGGGAAGAAGATCTCCCCGAGGTCGGGTGAGTGGCTTGGTGGTCGATTGGGAGGCAGTGGAGATGATGTGTGCAGTGAATGGAGCTCGCGAGCTCCTATTTATAGGCGATCGGGGGAGGTCAGTGAGGGCAGATCAGGTCGGAGTAACCCCGGCCGCCGAAGTTGGTTTGGTCGGTGGTCAAGTTTCAATGAGTGATCGGAGAGGTTAGTGGTGTACTCTAGAAGCATCGAGGAGGATGGATTCGGGCTCTACGGCCATATCCGCGGCGAGGTCTGCGTACGGGTGCGGCGGCGGCATCCGTCTCCGGCGACTACCAGGCGGGGCCAGGCGGTGTGGACGGTGCGGCGATGATGCGGAGAGAGGCGATGCGTGGAGGAGATTAGGTGAGGGTGGGCAGCAGGAGGAGTGAAGACGGCGGGCGCCGAGCTGATCCGATCGGCTCGCCGCAGCCGTGGACGGTGGCAGGTGCTCCGGTCATCCCCTGTGCCGTCGGTGGCGACCACTGACCAGTGGGGTCTTCGGCGACCCATTAATCGCCAGAGGAGGCGTGGAGGAGAAGGGGAGGCGGTGGAGTGCGATGCACAGCGTCGATCGCCTCCGCCTCTGCACAAATTCAGTTAACTGAATTTGATCGATAGTGAACAGTACACACATGAGGTGTATGACAGAATGCCAGGAGGTGCTAGGGATTTTAGGAATTTGTGGGGATTTTTGTGGTGAGGTGTTGATGCATAAAAGTGAGTTTGGCAAAGTTTCAGAATTTTTGGAGCAAATTAAATTGGGTTTTGCCCAACAGAATTGAATCTAGTCCAAATTTGAATGGAATGGCATTTGAAATTTTTGAACTGTGGAACCCAAAGTTTTTGGTGAAATGGGTTGTGGGTACTGCCTAGTTGCTAGGATAATTTTGGTGGGAGCAGAAGACTTGCAGAAAGTAGGGTTCCTTTGTAAACCCAAGAAACTATGAATAATATAAATTCCAACTTTGGAATTTATAAAAGATGAGAAAACTATATTTGTGTAGGGGAGAGGTGGTGGGTACTGTCCTAGAATGTGAGAAAGACTTGAGGGATAATTTAGAATGACAGAATAAATTATTGGGAGAATTTAGAAGGCTTTGGAAGAATTGAAAAGGCCATTTCCATGGAATAATTTTAATTATTCCAGAAACTTTTCCAAAGAGAATTTTTTTTTGATCTTCCAAAAATAATTGCCCAATAATTAAATCATCCAAATCAGAACCATTTAAAATTTTGGAAACCCAATTAAAAATAAAAATGAATATTAAGAACAGAAGAAAGAGAAGAAAAAGAATTGGGTCAAAATAATTCAAAGTATTTTCTTTTAATAAAAAGATTTGAAAATCCAGAGAGAAAATTTTGGGGTGTTACAACACCTACCCCCCTTAAGAAAAATCTCGTCCCTGAGATTTCAGCTGTCCCTCAAACAGGTACGGATATTCAGCCCTAAGATAATCTTCTCTTTCCCATGTTGCTTCTTCCTCGGTGTGATTACTCCACTGAACTTTGTAAAATTTTATCATATTCTGCCAGGTCCTCCGTTCAGACTCCTCCAAAAAAATTATAGGTCGTTCTCTATATGTGAGGTCTGGTTGGATATCCAGGTCCTGATGTTGGACTTGCTTTTCTGGGTTATTGACACATATCCGTAGCTCTGAAACGTGAAACACATCATGAACATCCGATAATTCTACGGGTAGCTCCAGTTGGTAGGCAACCTTGCCTCTCCTTGCAATTATCCTGAATGGTCCAATAAACCTCGGTGCCAACTTTCCTTTGACCTTAAATCTTTGTAGTCCCCTCATTGGAGATACTCTGAGGTACACGTACTCATTGGGCTCAAAACTGATCTGGCGGTGTTTTTGGTCGTAGTAACTCTTCTGACGGCTCTGAGCTGCTCTCAGTCTGTCTTGAATAAGTTTCACTTTTGTTTCCGCCTCTTTGAGAATTTCCGGGCCGAAGATTCGGCTATCTCCGGTCTCAGACCAATTGAGTGGGGTACGACATCTTCGTCCGTACAGGGCTTCGAAGGGTGACATTTTCAGACTGGCTTGATAACTGTTGTTGTATGAAAATTCCGCATACGGTAAACTATCCTCCCAGCTGACTCCATACGTAAGCACACATGCTCTCAACATGTCCTCCAATATTTGATTTACCCGTTCAGTCTGTCCTCCGGTCTGTGGGTGATATGCTGTGCTGAAAACTAGCTGTGTCCCTAAGGCTTGCTGCAGGTGATCCCAAAACCTAGAGACAAACTGAGTGCCTCTGTCAGAGACTATGGTCTTGGGTACTCCATGTAAGCAAACAATTCGGGAGAGGTATAACCTTGCAAGCCTCTGTGTTGAGTATGTGGTTTTTACCGGAATGAAATGTGCCTCCTTGGTTAATAAATCTGTGATAACCCAGATAGCATCATTTCCGTGTCATGACCTCGGTAATCCGACAATAAAATCCATTCCTATCACATCCCATTTCCATTCAGGCACTCTGAGTGGCTGTAATAATCCTGCTGGCCTATGATGTTCTGCCTTTATACGCTGACAGGAGTCACACCGTGCGACATATACGGCGATATCCCTTTTCATCCCGTGCCACCAATTTTTTTCCTGTAAATCCTTATACATCTTGGTTCCTCCTGGGTGAATGGAGTATGGAGTTGTGTGGGCTTCTACCAAAATTTGTTGCTTTAGCTCTTCCTTGTTGGGTACGCATAATCTTTTTTCGTACCATAGAATTCCCTGACTATCAATGGTAAATTCAGATGCCTTGCCTAAATTTACCTTCCTTTTAATTCCTTTGATGCTGGGGTGTCCTTTCTGAGCTTCTTTGATATGATCCTCCAATGTTGATTTTATTTCTAAACGGGCAATGGTTCCTTCCATGACTAGAACCATATTAAGCTTGGCAAATTCCTGGTTGAATTCATGCCGTGAGAATTGCATACTGTCATTGTCGGTGCATGGATTTCTGCTCAGAGCATCTACCACAACATTTGCCTTACTCGGGTGGTATTGAATTCCCACATCATAATCCTTAATTAACTCAAGCCATCGACGCTGTCTCAAGTTTAATTCTGGCTGGGTGAAGATATACTTAAGACTTTTGTGGTCCGTGTATATCTCGCATTGGTTACCAAGAAGGTAATGTCACCATTCCTTGTGTGCGTGTATTACTGCTGCTAACTCCAAATCATGGGTAGGGTAATTTTCTTCGTGTCGTCGTAGCTATCTTGAAGCATATGCCACGACCCTTCCTTCTTGCATTAATACACATCCAAGTCCTTTCCTGGAAGCGTCACAATATATTTCAAAAATTTTGTGCACATCTGGCACGATTAAAACAGGTGCCGTGGTCAACCTTTTCTTTAATTCTTGGAAACTTTTCTCGCAAGCTTCGGTCCATTCAAACTTTTTATCTTTCTTGAGTAGCTGAGTCATGGGTTTGGCTATAGTGGAAAATCCTTCAATAAACCGCCGGTAGTAGCCAGCCAAAGCAAGAAAACTTCTGACCTCAGTTACGTTGGTGGGTTGCTTCCACCCTAAGACATCTTTCACTTTGCTCGGGTCCACTGCTATTCCATCCTATGTCAGTACGTGTCCCAGAAAACCAACTTCTCGTAACCAAAATTCACATTTGCTGAATTTGGCATATAGTTGATTTTTCCGTAATTCTTCCAGGACTATCCGAAGATGTTGCTCATGTTCCTCTGGTGTCTTGGAGTAAATAAGTATGTCATCAATAAATACAACCACGAACTTCTCCAAGTATTTCATGAAAACCTTGTTCATGAGATGCACAAAATAAGCAGGAGCGTTGGTCAGACCGAAAGGCATCACTGTGAACTCATATAATCTGTATATGGTGGTAAAGGCAGTTTTGGGTATGTCTGACGGTCGGATTCTTAGTTGATGGTAGCCTGACCTCAAGTCTATTTTTGAGAATACCTTGGCTTCTGCCAGTTGCTCGAACAGGTCGTTGATTCTTGGCACTGGATATTTATTTTTGATGGTAGCCATATTGAGTGTTCTGTAATCAATACATAATCTTAGGGTACCATCCTTTTTCTTAGCAAATAAAACTGGTGATCCCCATGGTGATGAGCTGGGTCGAACATAACCTTTTTCCATTAATTCCTTAATTTGTTTCTTTAGCTCAGCCAATTCTGTCGGTGCCATATGATAAGGCTTCTTATATATGGGTGCCGTTCCCGGTGCTAGCTCAATAACAAACTCAATTTCGCGATTAGGTGGCATGCCTGGTAACTCAGGAAATACATCGGGGTATTCACACACCACAGGAACCTTGCTCAACTCTGTCATATCCACTTGATTTAATTTTCCCTGAGATGTAGAAATCTTCCTTGTGCCAAATTTTATTGTCCTCCCCTGACAATTAGTGAGAGTCACTATGCGGTTGTAACAGTCTATGAAACCTTTATTTGTAGTCAACCAGTCCATTCCCAAAAGAACGTCCAGATCGACTGCTTCTAGTACAATGAGATTGGCTAGAAATTTCATTCCTTTGATTTCAATGTTCACATCCTTGCAGTACCATTGAGTGCTTTGCTTCGATCCTGGGGACTGAATAACCATTGAATTTTCCAATGGCAAAAAAGAAAACTGATTCTCCGAAGCAAATCTTTTAGAGATGCATGAATGGGAAGCTCCAGAATCAAACAAAACTGTAGCATTAATTGTGTTGACAGGGAACGTACCAAACACGATGTCCGGTGCGTTTTGTGCTTCCTCAAAGGTCACGTGATTCACCTGCCCCTTCCTTTGGTTGTTGTTGGGGTTGCTGTGTCGTGGGGCTGCATTAACATTGCGGCCATTGTTGTTGGGCTTCGGAACATTATTGTTCCCCTGTTTTGGGCATTCTCTGGCAAAATGCCCTTCTTCTCCACATGCATAACAGGTAATGCCAGGACGGAACATCGTGTCCTTGGTCCTGTTGTTAAAGGTGCTGCGACTCTGATGTGGTCGCGGTGCTGGCATTGCTGGTCGTGGTGTCACAGGCCTCTGAAATTCATTTCGGGGCCTGTTGCTGCGTACTTGTACTGACTGGGTCATACGGCGTTTGTGAATTTCATTTATGTTGCGGTGTTCGTTCTCCAGTATAATCGCCTTGTGCACCAGTGTCTTGAAATCTGGAAAGGTGTGGACCACCAGTTGGCACTTGAGAGATGGAACGAGTCCATCAAGAAATTTCTCCATCTTTTTGCTTTCCGTCATGTACTCATCATTTGCGTACCGGGCCAGCTGAGTAAACTGGTCTAGGTATTGAGTTACCGTGGTGCCTCGCTGCTTGAGATCCTCAAATTCCCTTTTCTTTAATTTCATAATACTATTGGGGATATGTGCTCCCCGGAAATTTTCCTTGAATTGTTCCGATGTCATATTTGCTCCGTTGGGGTGAGTGTGGCATATATTTTCCCACCATGATGCTGCTGTACCAGAAAAATAGTGCGGAGCATATAGCACTTTTTCCTAGTCCGTACACTGAGCGATGTTCAATTTCCTCTCAATATCCCGCAGCCAATCATCTGCCTCTAGAGGTTTGTCTGTGTGAGAGAATACAGTAGGATTGGTCCTCTGGAGCTCAGATAATTTTGACCTGTGTTAATTTTGTCCTTGGTGATTTCCCATATTGATTAAATGTTGCATCATCTCTTGGTGCTGTTGCTGACTTTGCTCGTACAAACGGCGTACTTGTGAAAATGCTGAGTCGTTGCTCTGTTGACTTGTCTGTCCTTGTGTAAAATTATTTCCCATCTGTGCATAGTTGTCCTCTGGCGGACTGTGCATGGAACGTGTCTAGGGACGATGCATTTTCTTTCTGGGGTATTTGTGTAACACCGATGAGAAAACAAATCATAAAGGCAGAAAATAAATTTTTGAGAGACTGAAAATAAATCCCCCCTAGAACATAAATACAACAAGGTATATTATACATGCAGGGTTTTATTATACATGCCAGATTTAATTATACAAGCATGGTTTAATTATACAAGCATGACTTAATTATACAATATGCTTGCCGTAGCTGTATTCTACATGACCACTTATTTAAAATAGTATACTACTCCGTCCTCTCAGCGTGCTGCGGTCCGAGTCTACTACTCGCCATCTTACAAAAAAGAGAAGAAACAGAAAATAATTATTTTACAACCACATCTCAGAAAAAGACTACTGCGGTGCTGACGACCAGTCTGCTCTCACGGAGTGTCCGGGACACTGTAGGCCTCGCTGAGGGTTAGTCCCAGCTGAGGTGCTGCTGACTCGACCTCCTCCTCCTCCTCCTCAGGAATGGTCTCCAGTCGGGCAGAGGTCGATGCCACGCCTGTCCGTGGTGGCACTGTGCTCGTGGGCGGAGAAGCTCTAACTGGAGCGGGTGCAGCCAGGCGACTAGCCTCACTGCTCAGGGATGAGCGTCGGACTACGGGTGGAGTGGGGGATAATATGGTGGAGTCGGAATGCGAGGAGCGCGTGGTGATGGAGAGCGAAACTCACTCCTGCGAGGAATCCTCGTACGTGCCAAGTCCACTCTTGCAGCAAGATAGTCGTCCACCACTGAGGTGAAGACTGACTCCAGTGCCATGATGTACTGAACCAGGGGCTCAATCGCATCATCCCTTTCTCCCGCGGTGCAGGAGAAAGCGTAGTGGCTAGTGTATGGAACATGGCATGGAAGGTAGTGGTAGGGACGTGTCTGCATGATCGGAAGAATGTCCCTAAGACGGGCGATGGCCTCTCGGGCAGCCATCTGGATAGCATGCCTTTCAGTAGGCATGTCTCTCCCCACAAAAACGATAGTTGCGGTGAGACTCAGCTGATCCACCCCGAATATATACCGAGGCCTGGAACATAATCAGAGTGTCTGTGATCCGGTCGGGGAAAATGGTGTACTCCGGACGGCCCGGAGACCTCATCGCGACTCTAGCGATGACAGCGAGAAGACAGGAAAATCCCGCAGGCTCGTTGGCGAAGATCTAGGACGGACAGCTTCCGCCTGACATCTACAGCAGTAGACAAAAATCGAAATAGTCATGTCATAAGTATATGATGACCAAGGAAAATTGTTACAATGCATGAGATGCATGCTAAAAATGCTAGTACTGACTCTATTACTAGCGTTCGCGCCTAGGGTTTCCTACAGTCAGCCTGGCTCTGATACCAAGGTTTGTCAGGCCAATTTCTGGGATAAATCATAGAAGAGCCTCAAGTCATACCAGCCCCAAGATCAACTGGTAGACTTCCTTGATATAGATAACCAGTACAAATATAATATTACACATGGGTTGAGTCAGAGGGCTCAGCAATTATTACAAGCTTGCCAATATACTACGGTGGTGGAATAACACAGTGGTGTGGTGGTAGAACAACACTGATACAATAAAATAAAGTCAAGCATCAGTGTGAGGCTTGACTATTTTATTGGTGTAGCGGAAACACAGCGGATGATACATGTGGTAGACTCGAAGATCACATGTTGACTGACTGGGACACCTCTAAGCATCGGGCTCGCTAGTGCAATCTCCTTCCACAAGCTCGTCCTACTCCAGGTCTGGCCAATAAAATAGCCAGGGACAAGCCAGTGAGTATGTTGGAATGTACTCACAAACATTATGAACAAAAGATATACCGAATGCATATGCTCATGATGGATTAAATTATATGCTCATGCTGCCTGAAATAAAAACATGGCATGATAAATAATATTATGTGCAAGAAAATAAAATGTTAGTGATAAACCAAGAAAATTAAAAGTGGATAATCGGGCGAGACAGGACCACCCGAGAATCCAAAAGAAATGCCAAACGGGTGTCTAAAAGAGAATCGGGCGAGACATGACCGCCCGAAAACTCAAGCGACGCCATGAGAGGTCTTGAAAAGAAATGCCAAATGGGTGTCTAAAAGAGATTCGGGCGAGACAGGACCGCCCAAAAACTCAAGCGACGCCATGAGAGGTCTTGAAAAGAAATGCCAAACGGGTGTCTAAAAGAGATTCGGGCGAGACAGGACCGCCCAAAAACTCAAGCGACGCCACGAGAGGTCTTGAAAAGAAATGCCAAACGGGTGTCTAAAATAGATTCGGGCGAGACAGGACCGCCCGAAAACTCAAGCGACGCCACGAGAGGTCTTGAAAAGAAATGCCAAACAGGTGTCTAAAAGAGATTCGGGTGAGACAAGACCGCCCGAAAACTCAAGCGACGCCTCGAGAGGTCTTGAAAATAAAACTGGGTGCCCGGGATAGTCTAACCAGCCCCTGAGACACTCAAGAAAATAAAATAAGAGAAACGGGTTAGTCCATAATAATATGCATAGTAATAATAATATTCACAACCATAATATTCATGATAACCAAAAATATCCATGACAGCGTTAGTCATGAAATAATAATATTCGGTAAAATATCTGATGCTCAAATTAATTATTTCCTCCGGAGACCGACACCGGGACCGACACTTGACCCTTCCCAGCTAACGTCCTTGATCGCGGACACGGCTATTCGAATAGTTATGACTCTGCAGAGGGTGTACTCTTTACCCACGTGTATGAGATTTCTTTAGTCAACACCGTGGCATCGACTAATTCCCACTACGGTCTTTGGGTTGAAAACACACCTGACCAGCACACACCAGATTAACTTTCCGGATGCCAGGAATCACCCAAAGCACCGTTCAAGAAAAACTCTAAGTCGGGGAGACTACAATCTCAAATAGCATGGGATCACTATTCATACACGTGGATTACAAGGGGTGCCTCTCTCTCGGCCCAGCCGGATACACCCATGCCCCTGACCTGATGACGGGCATTAGTCCATGGCCGTGGAAACCCTCATCATGGCCCTCTATTTGGTGTGTACACAGACAGGGGTTAGCAACTTACTAAACCGTACTTCCCTCGCGGGAAGACCCGTGGCAGCACGGTGTTTAGCTAGGTGTGACAGAACAAGACTCGATCTAGTTCGACTCAGGAGGTGTTGTTAATATTATGTCTGGCATGTCTCACATGCCACGGTGACACCGTCGTGTCATAACGAGACCCGTGCCCACCGGCACGTCCCAAGGCAGGAGCTGCACTCCTGGTGCTCACAGCCTTTTCCCATATCAGATGCTTGAGTGAAGTGCAAGTCATGCACAAGAAATAATATGACCATGCATGCATGCGCTTGCGATAAACTACACATACGGTGCAATTCCAAACCGATGCAACCATGCAATGCAAATGCAATCACCATATCCCAAGTTCAAAATGCTTGCCTTGTCCAAAGTAGTCAGAAAGTGAACCCTCGAAATTCCCGGCAAAGTTTCCCTCTTCGTTTTCTGAAAAATTCAAAATTCGAATTCAAATCAAAAATTTGCAACAGTACCAAAAGTTTTCTCAAAATATTTTTAAATAAATACTAAAAAAAACTAGAGAGAAATATAAGAATTTCAAAAAAAGAATCAACTCAATTAGAGTTGTGGTTTAAAGTTGTGGTTTAAAAGTTTTTATAATTTTAAACCCAGGGGCTTTTCTGCAAAACTGCAGGTCCCTGTGCTATTAAACAGAAAGCGGTTCGGAAGAGAATACGCTTCCCAGCGTGGAAAGTGTAAAACAGAGAATACGCTTTTGTTTTAAACGCCGAAAAAAAGAAAACGCTGACGGGTGGGCCCCACCCGTCAGGTTCAAATTCAAACACGCTCGCGCGCGTGTACAGAAGGGAGGCGGCGATCACCGGCGACGATCGCCGGGGTTCCAGAGGGTGGCGAAGGTCAGAACATGTTCGGGGTGGAGTTCCGCGTCGGTGGGTGGCGGTGGTGGTCGCCGGCGAGCAGTAGAACGACGGCGAGGTCAACGGCGGCGGACGGTGGTTCGGGTGGAGTGGGATCTCGCCGGAGAGAGCTCGGGATGTCGAATTGAAGCGCGGGATCGAAGTGTGGGTGTGATATGAGGCTACTGGCAAGGTTTCAGCGGTGGAGGTGGAGTATGGGTGTCGGGCCGATCGGGGAAGGTGGCGGCGGGTCGGTGATCGGAGACGGGGAAGAAGACCTCCCCGAGGTCGGGTGAGTGGCTTGGTGGTCGATTGGGAGGCAGTGGAGATGGTGTGTGTAGCGAATGGAGCTCGGGAGCTCCTATTTATAGGCGATCGGGGGAGGTCAGTGAGGGCGGATCACGTCGGAGTAACTCCGGCCGCCGAAGTTGGTTTGGTCGGTGGTCAAGGTTCAACGAGTGATCGGAGAGGTTAGTGGTGTACTCCAGAAGCATCAACGAGGATGGATTCGGGCTCTACGGCCTTATCCGCGTCGAGGTCTGCGTACGGGTGCGGCGGCGGCATCCGTCTCCGGCGACTGCCAGGCGGGGCCAGGCGGTGTGGATGGTGCGGCGATGATGCGGAGAGAGGCGACGCGTGGAGGAGATTAGGTGAGGGTGGGCAGCAGGAGGAGTGAAGACGGCGGGCGCCGAGCTGATCCGATCGGCTCGTCACAGCCGTGGACAGTGGCAGGTGCATCGGTCATCCCCTGTGCCGTCGGTGGCGACCACTGACCAGTGGGGTCTTCGGCGACTCATTAATGGCCAGAGGAGTCCTGGAGGAGAAGGGGAGGCGGTGGTGTGCGATGCACGGCGTCGATCGCCTCCGTCTCTGCACAAATTCAGTTAACTGAATTTGATCGACAGTGAATAGTACGCACATGAGGTGTATGACAGAATGCCAGGAGGTGCTAGGGATTTTAGGAATTTGTGGGGATTTTTGTGGTGAGGTGTTGATGCATAAAAGTGAGTTTGGCAAAGTTTCAGAATTTTTGGAGCAAATTAAATTGGGTTTTGCCCAACAGAATTGAATCTAGTCCAAATTTGAATTGAATGGCATTTGAAATTTTTAAACTGTGGAACCCAAAGTTTTTGGTGAAATGGGTTGTGGGTACTGCCTAGTTGCTAGGATAATTTTGGTGGGAGCAGAAGACTTGCAGAAAGTAAGGTTCCTTTGTAAACCCAACAAACTATGAATAATATAAATTCCAACTTTGGAATTTATAAAATATGAGAAAACTATTTTTGTGGAGGGGAGAGGTGGTGGGTACTGTCCTAGAATGTGAGAAAGACTTGAGGGATAATTTAGAATGACAAAATAAATTATTGGGAGAATTTAGAAGGCTTTGGAAGAATTGAAAAGGCCATTTCCATGGAATAATTTTAATTATTCCAGAAACTTTTCCAAAGAGAAATATTTTTTTGATCTTCCAAAAATAATCGCCCAATAATTAAATCATCCAAATCAGAGCCATTTAAAATTTTGGAAACCCAATTAAAAATGAAAATGAATATTAGAACGGAAGAAAGAGAAGAAAAAGAATTGGGTCAAAATAATTCAAAGTATTTTCTTTTAATAAAAAGATTTGAAAATCCAGAAAGAAAATTTTGGGGTGTTACAAGAAGTGGAAGTGGTCGGCCAGCCTGGAAGGCGCGGAGCGAGCTTATGCGTTAACCATGGCTCATTACCCGAAGATCAAGCCGCTTGCTATCGCGTCGGGGCCTCCCGAAGGGAAGAACCGGATGCCCGAGCAGTTTCTTGCCGAGGTCCATGAAGGGGCTCAGGAGACCGAAGTACAATGCTCGAAGACCGAGGTCCGGTTCTAAAGAACCTCTTTTTTACACCGTGGCAACTGCTGTAAAAACAATTATTATGTATGCTAATTTAGTCGTTTGCATCTGATGAGTTTTATTTCATTCCTTTGTGACCGTTTATACTGAAAGAGGCTGGTCGTCGACTTCTACCCCCTTTGTAGATACTACGTGGGGTGCTTCGTAAAAACACGTAAACCCTTAGCCGACGTCTCGGTGCCTTGAGGCGGTTGCGTGTTTGCGAAACAAGGCAATCGGACCATAGCGGCTTTATATCTTTCACTTAGTCATAGGAGTTTGAAAAGTTGGGCTAGTTAACCTAGCCCCCGGTGTAGTGGTGATCGGATACGGCGAAGTGCACCAGTTAGAACACCTCGGTTCGTATAGCAAGAACCCTTCATTTATCACTGTGTAACCACTAACGGTTTATAATTTGACACTATCTTCGGATAGCCGACCAGTTTACACTTAGCGTGACAGTCGATTTTCGGCTTTCTCCTACTGAGGTGCTTGACCAGGTCGAGCTGGAAGCACAATCGCAGTGGTTCTCCCTTTGCGCACCTAGCCGAACAGAGCGGAACATAGGAGGAAAGCACAGGAGCCGGGCAACCCAATCATTGACCAAAATCACGATTCGAATCTGATGCATATAATGCAATATCCAAGACGCTGAACAGATATCGGACTTAAACATAGGCTCGATTTCATATCCGAGCCCCCGGTCGAAAGCCGGACTCATCCTGTATATTTCTAACGGTATCCATATTGCTACAAGGCAAAAAGTAGAAGAAATGACACGTAACTTTGAGTGGAGACCGAAAAAAGGTCTGTTCTTTCATTCATTAAGGCATAGCCATAGATGCCGAGCTGATATCAAGAGGAACCTTACAAGATACAGGGAGTATGTAAAAAGAAGAATGGGAGGTATTTGGTATAGGGCTTTAGAAAAGCGGGGACTTTTCCCAGCGCCTTCCCTGCCGCACGTCTGTGCCTCCGTGCTGTTGAACAGCTATCCCTTGTCTAGTCCAAGGCTTGATGAGCACTCCTGGCTAATCCATCTCAGCTATGTAAAGCGCATCTGAGATACGGGGCCCCCAAAGAGATAAGTGCTGGAGTGTGGCTGCTTGACGCTGGTGAAGATGAGAGTCCTGGTTGGCCTTTATATGCCGCCGAAGAGCATAACCAGGATGCGGGTGATCGGCCGTTCCATGATGACGCACCCTTTTCTTAAATATATGTTCCTCGGTCTCCCATGGAATTTTAAGTGCAGAGTTATGTACGCGAGACACGTAGCTTGCTACCAGGAGAGGGGAACCGGGGAGCGCGCGCCCTATTTAGGATCGATGCGGGGTTGACCGGGGGCCAAGGTGCCGGTGCGTACACGCTTTGAAGAGCCGAGCAACGCCTACCGTGCTGTACATCGGGTAGCTTCCTCGGCCGCCTGGAAGTCGGCTGCAAAAGCCGCTGTCCTCTCCTCTGTACGGAGGGAGGTCTTCGTGTTACCATTAATGGTAATGACACCGTGGGGCCCTGGCATCTTGAGCTTCAGGTAGGTGTAGTGCGGCACTGTGTTAAATTGGGCGAACGCAGTATGGCCGAGCAAGGCGTGATAACTGCTATGGAAGGGGACGATGTCAAAGATCAAGTCCTCACTTCGGAAATTCTCGGGTGATCCGAAGACTACTTCCAGCGTTACGGTACTCGTGCATTGGGCCTTCACGCCAGGTATAACACCCTTGAATGTGGTGTTCTTGGGCTTAATTCATGATGAATCAATGCCCATCTTCCTGATAGTGTCAGCATAGATCAGGTTCAAACTGCTCCCGCCGTCCATTAGGATGCGGGTTAGGTGGAATCCATCAATAATGGGGTCCAGTACTAAGGCTGCCGACCAGCCATGACGGATACTGGTTGGATGGTCCTTCTTATCGAAAGTGATCGGGCAAGCCGACCAAGGGTTGTACTTCGGTGCTACAGGCTCTATGGCATAGACATCCCGAAGTGCGCTTCCGTTCCTTCTTGGTTATATGCATGACATAGATCATGTTCACGTTTTTAACATCATAAGGGAATTGTTTTTGGCCACCGCTACTTGGCCTGCGAGGTTCATCCTCGTCATCACTGTGGGACCCGCTCCTGGTTGGTTCCTCGGTAAATGCCTTGCCGGCCTGCTTAAACACCCAGCAATTTCGATTGGTGTGGTTGGCGGGCTTGTCCGAGGTGCCGTGAATTTGGCAAGACCTATCAAGTATTCTATCCAGGGCGCTAGGGCCATTCTTGTTTCCTTTAAAGGGATTTTTCTTGGGTCCAGCTCGCGGGCCGCTGAACCCTGCATTGACTGCTGGGTCCTCGGTATTGCTGCGCCCATGCTTATTTCGGCGTTTGTTTTTGTTGCGCCTGGGTTTGCCGTTTCCGTCGTGTGCCTCCGAGGTGCTCGGATCGTTCCTATAGGAACTGTGGGCAAGCCAACTGTCCTCGCCTGCGCAAAAGTGGGTCTTTAAAGAGGTAAGGGCCGCCATAGTTCTCAGCTTGTCCTGCCCGAGCTGGCGGGTGAGCCACTCATCCTGAATGCAGTGCTTGAATGCGGCAATAGCTTCGGCGTCGGGGCAATCGATGATCTGGTTCTTTTTAGTTAAGAACCGATTCCAGAATTTCTGAGCATATTCACCCTCCTGCTAGACGATGTGACTGAGGTCGTCGGCGTCAGGGGGCCGCACGTAGGTGCCCTAGAAATTTGCCCTGAAGGCTTCCTCCAGTTCTTCCCAACTTCCGATAGAGTTGCTGGGGAGGCTGTTAAGCCAGTGCCTTGCCAGTCCTTTAAGTTTGAGCGGCAGGTATTTTATCGCATGGAGGTCATCACCTCGGGCCATATGTATGTGGAGGAGAAAATCCTCAATCCAGACAGCCGGGTCGGTCGTTCTGTCGTATTGGTCGATGTTAATGGGTTTAAAACCTTCCGGGAACTGATGTTCCATGACCTCGTCCGTAAAACAGACCGGATGTGCGGGTCCTCGGAAACGAGTCATATCTGGCCGTGCGCTGGCCGATGTCCTGCCCCGTATCTTTTCTCAAGCTCTGTCATGACTGTCCAACCAGGCATCGTAGCCTTCTAGGCCGGCGGGTGTGCGGTCCCGCGAACCATATATGAATCGGGGAGGGGCTTTATTTGCCTGTATTTTGTCGCGCAGATCATAGGGGGTGTTGAAGCCCACCGCGCTCTTGCTTTGAGGGTGGGTTTTTGCAGGGGGTTCTGTGTTTGCCCATGCTGGCCTGTCTCGTCCTCTATGGGGGCGATTGGCCTATCCTGTATTGCCATGCATAAACAGCTCATCGTTTGCTGCCTCGTCGTCGAAGTCGGGCAGCAGCCGTCTTTTGGGGTATGACTTGGCAGTGGTATGTCGAGCCTCGAGCTTAGCTTCGGCTTCGAGAACTTCGAGGACTTTTACCCATTTGTCGTTGAGCGCGTTCTCATGGGTGTACAGCTCTTGCTGCTTCCTCTTCATGCTTCGCACAATTGCGAGTAACCGTCGCTGGAACTGTGCCAGTTCGGATGGGCTTATGGGTACCACAAAGTCCTCGGGTCCGAGGCTAAAATCGTCCTCAGATTCGGGAAGGTAATCTCTATCTGATCCATCGTTTAGAGTGCCCATGTCCTCGAGATCATACTTCGCAGGTCCCTCTACGGGCTCCTTCGGCTCGGCGGGCGAGGCTTGATTGTCTTCGCCCAGTTTCTCAGTGGCGTCGGGGGCCGCACCGTTATCGGTGGCTCCTGTGGTGTTGGCCATACTCTTACTTCCATTACTCCCTTTAGATCGCCTCTTTGGGCGGCGACGCTTAGGGTTCTCCTTAGGTTTATCCCGAGGGCTGTTTTTAGGAGTGTCGACCATATAGACATCATATGTGGATGTGGCTGCCCAATCCCCTGTACGGGTTTTAGCGAACAGGTTTTCTCTGGTATTGCCACAGACATCTTCATCCATATCGGTGGCTTCATCAGAGCCGTAGTCGAGCTCATCGGTCAAGTCTTCGACCGTGGCGACTAAGTGGGTGGTGGGTGGGACGAAAATCTCCCGATCATCGGTTTTGCATCCGATCTAATCGTAGGCGGCGGATGAGATTGCTAAGTCTTGGATTCGGTCCAGCACCTCGTTTAACTATGAGACCTCCTCCGTGCTCAAGACCTGGCTATAGGCCGGGCCGATCTGGAGTGGTCTGCTCGGACTGCCTTTGTCGGGGTACGATGATCTATGGGACCAGCGAAGGCCCCTTTGTTGTTAGGCTGTGGGGGTCAACGTGCACAAAGAGCAGAACCAGCAGCAGGCACAAGTTTACCCAGGTTCGGGCCGCCATGAGGCGTAAAACCCTACTCCTACTTTGATGTATTGTTGATTGTTTTGGAACCCTGAGATTACAAGAGCACAGCTTGCCAACAAGGAGCTCGGCGATTGCAGCTTGACTACTGTAAACCAGCAGGGGTGCCTTCCCTTCTTTGCTAAGGTTGCCATGGACCTCCTTTTATAGAAGAAAGGGGTTACCACTGTGGAAAAATGGTAAATACATAGGGTTAATATTGGCTTGATACGCACATGGACGTGTGTCGATAAAAGTGTTCCTCAGGCGGCGAGCTGCCACGTGCCCCGACAAGCTTCACCTAATCACCTGCCTGCTCGACACCTGTTGGCAAGTCTCTGACTGGCCACTGAGGTCGAGCGGTGTAGTAGCGATGAAAGGAGCTTGCCGGTAGAGAGCTTGCCGGGCCATTGCTTGCCGGTGTGGACCTTGCTGGCAGCAGTAGTCTTGATCTTCTCAATGATCCGCCTGTAGGCCATGATTTGCCGGCTCCACCTTGCCGGATGAGATGTGCTGTTGGGAAAAAACTCCTTCTCAATGAGTTCTTGGTCTTGCTTGTTGATGTAGTGCTTGCCGGACGCATCGCTTGCCGGGAAGATCAGCTCTTTGCTGGGGCTGCTTTGCAACAGCCCTAGACTGGCACGACCCCATGCTGAGAAGGTTTGTGGGACCCTGGTTCTCACTACACCGTCAGGAGCCCCTTGCACCGCCTTCAGTAGAGAACTCGAAAGATCTCGATGCTGGAGGTGGGACCAAACTTGGCATGGGTCGAGACAGTCACATCTTTTCCTCCGGGAAGAACACATACGGTAAGCAGCCCCGAGGAAGAAGCTTCCTGACAGGCTGCCAACCCCTGTCGGAAGTAGGGCTCCGGGGACCCAAAGGTTCAAACACTGGGGTGAGCTTGTTCTACCTACTTCGTCTCCTACCATGGTTAAGCGACGGCGAGGCGACGGCGAGAGCGCGCTAGCGAGGGACGGAGCGAGGACTCAGCGGTTTACCCAGGTTCGGGCCACCTTGCGGTGTAAGACCCTACTCCTGCTTTGTGGTTGGGATTATCGTGGGCAAGAAGGTTCTCGCGTAGAAGGTTGAAGACAAGGGAATCGTCCTCCTCTACGGTGGCAGCACTGCCCCTTTTATATCGGCCATAGTCCTCTTCCCCCTGGAAACTTAGGCGGGAAGGGTTGCCACACTTGGCGATTTTGAAAGGGGACAGGCGCTCAGGCTATCCTGACTAAAGGTTGTCTTCACCTGGCAAAGCATGATCCATGACGCGCCGGTGGGCTCGGTGATGACCTCCGCCCTGCGCGCCCGTCGTCTTGGTCTTCCTTCGCCGATCGGGCAACCTTTGGGGTTGATTTGGAGAGTAGATAGCTGGCCCTGCTCCCTTAACACAAAATAGGAAACCATCTTCATCCGCGCCTGCTGGCGCGGCCTCTACTGCTGCTCGTCGCCGCGCGCATCACCCACGTGATGGGCTCCAGACCGCACGGCACGCCGAACGGCCTTCGTCTTGAGCGCCTGCGGGAGGGGGGCCTCGGGAGGCTACCTCGGAAAGCCGCCTCGTGAGGGGACCTCGCGAGGCCGTTGATGGTGGTGCTGAGCGTTGCTTGCTACTCCCTGAGGAGGGGGCCTCATGAGGCCAGGGCCTCATGAGGGGTCTTGGTGAGAGTTCGGTGGTGACGGCCCGCTGGGCCCATGCCAGGCGTTGCGACCTGGGCCGAAGGCAAACGGGCCTGGATACCCCGGGTTCCATGGGCCCGACAGTAGCCCCCGGGCCCGCGACGCGCACGTTCCCGCCTACTGAGGTGCGAAACGGCACGGGCCCTAACCGCCTGCGGCCAGGCGCGACGCTTGGCGCACGATGTGACGGGGGACGCCCCCACTTCCCCACGACGCCTCGGAATCTGCCGCGCTGACATAAATCTCAGCGCGGGCAGCGCGAGGCCATCATTGCCTTCCTTCTTACATCCCATCCCCTTGCGACTTCCTTCCCGTGCACGGCTCCTTCTTCCTCTCCCAAAACTCCGTCGCCCTAAACCCTTGCTGCGCCGCCATGTCGCCCCCGGGCAGGGGGGAAGAGGCGGCGGACACGGAGGTTGCGGAGGTGGCGCCGGGGCCTGCTCTGGGTAGGCCCACAATTGTCAACACTGAGGGGCTCAGCAAGGTGCTCCCCATGATCGCCGCTGCTTCCAACGAGTGGGGAGCCACTCACATCTGGCCGGCTTCGCACCCGACCGCCGACCTCGATGCCACCTCTGCCGTCCTCTTCCTTCCCACGCTCTTCGCGGGCCTGCTTCCTCCATTCTCCGATTTCTTCAATGCCATCCTCTCCCACTACCAAGTCCATGCGCTGCATCTCGAGCCGAACTCCGTCCTTCTCCTTTCCGCCTTTGCCTTTTTATGCGAGGCCTTCCTGGGCGTGACGCCCTCAGTGGCGCTCTTCCGCCACTTCTTCAGCCTGCGGCTGACCGCGGCGAACCAATGTTCCGGGTGCGCCTCATTTCGCATCGCTGACGAATCAACGAGCGACGGTATCGACATGAGGCTTACCAAGGAGGTTGAGGGCTTCCGGCGGCAATGGGTGTACGTGGACGCTGCCCAATACAGCCCCCTGCTGCAACTGCCCATGTCCCCGGCGGCGAGAAGCTTCGGGTGGGGGCAGGAAAGGCTCACGGACCCGAGGCTGGCACGGGTATGGAAGAGGTTGGCCGAGCTGAGGGCCGCGAAAGTGACGGTGGTCACGGTCGTGAGGGAGTTCCTCCGGCGCCGCATAGCTCCCCTCCAGCGACACTCACGCCCGATGTGGGCTTTCACTGGCCCGAAGGACCCGATGCGGCTGAGCGCGGATGGCTTGCTGCCGGAGGTGCTGAACGGGATGCTCCATGCTCTGACCGGTGAGGAGGCGAGTGAGCCGCCCATGGTCGGGCTTCCCTTGTATCGCTACAAGAACAAGGAGGCGCTAGCCGGCTCGATGCCACACTTCGACCAGTGGGGACCACTTCCAGAGGGCCTCGAAGGGCCCCGGGACAGCCCCTTTTTGGTGGTCCCGGGTTCAGGCAGACCTGCAGCCGACTCGTCCGTGGGCTTCAAGGTGATGATGACGTCACCCGGCCTGAGGCCTCGGCCGCCGTGCCTGGCCAGGCGGAGGGCGCGGGAAGCCCCCGTGCGGCAGCTGCGAAGCTGCAGAGCTTCGGCAGCGGTGGTGAGGGCGGACCCCGCAGCCCTCCCACGAGGGGGGCCGGTCACGAGAAGGGGCCCCAAGAAGGCGACGGTGACATTCCTCCGTGGCCGCTGAGGAAGAGTAGATGGTTTGCCAGGGACCAGTAAGTGCTCGGCCCCTCTTCTCCTGTGCCCGGCGCGTTGCGCGTGCCTGAGCCCTTGTTTCTCTCCTCTTTTTCAGGGCCTCCTCGAGCAAGAAGAGAAAGAAGGAGGAGAGGTCCCTCGGCCTGGCGGGGGCTTCACCGCCGGTTGCCAGGGTCGGGGGGCGTGAAGAGGGCGCCAACAACCTCGACATCGAGGTAGGCCTCACGAGGGCAAAGGGACAGGAGGCCCCTCCCGAGTCACAGACGAACGCGGCGTGGGGGTCCCAAGAAGGTGAGCCTCAGGAGGCATCATCAGGAGGCGGCTTCGTGGTTCCCGGGCCGCCAACTGCCAGGGTGGACGTGGCGGCGACAGATGCGGAGACGCCGGTTCTCCCACCCGGCACCACCGGAGGTGGTGGCGTCGCGGGGGGCCGGGAGGACTTGCCAGCACATGGGGCCTCTTCCAGGGGGCCACGGAGCCCACGGGGTGCGTCGCCACGGCGGAACAAAGAGGGGGCCCCCACGAGCTCCCTGCTCTTGACCGGCGGCGCCGGGCCCCCGCGAGAGGGCGGCGCTGGGGCACACACTGGCTGGGCCCTGCAGCTTGTGAGTAGCAGCGCTGTGCTCAAGCGCGGGGCCCTGCAAGGCGCCAGGGCTTCCCTTGACCAGCTGGAAACGGACCTCCGGGCGGAGGAGGCACGCATCATCGAGGAGCGCCAGCGCCTCACGGAGAGGTGGCGCCAGCTTGATGTGGCCATCAAACTGAGCCGCCGTCAAGACGACACCGCACAGGAGAAGTGCGAGAAGGCCGCCCAGGACGTGAAGGAGATCTTCGAGAACGCCGTCAGGGAGGCCGACGAGGCCGACAGGCGGCGCGAGGCGGCGGAGGCCCGCGGGAAGGGGCTACAGGACCAGAACGCCTTGTTGGAGCGACAAATCCAGGCACGAAGAGACGCCATCTCTGTCCTCGAAGAGGGACTGGTGGCCCGCGAGGCAGACCTTGACATCCGTGAGCGGGAACTCGCGCGGTCGGCATCCGGGCAGGACTTGGAGCGCGAGCGGCTGGAGACGTTGGAGCGAGAGGTGTCCGTTGCCCAAAATTCCTACGCCGAGCGCCTAGACAAGGCCAATGCCAATTTGGCGGCCAAGGCAGAGAAGATCCAGGAGGACGCCGACAGGAGGGTTGCGCAGAGCCGCGAAGCGTTTGCCAACTAGACCAACAAGAAACTGAAGCGGCAGGAGGACCGCTTCAAGGCCAAGCGCGAGGAGTTCCAGCACGAGATCGCGGGCCTCAAGGAAATGCTAGCCGAAGTTGAAAGGCGGCGGGAGACCGCGCTGAAGGCCCAGGCCGACGTCGAGGCCGAGCCGTCCTCCCTCCGGCAGCAGGTGGGGGGTGTCGCTGCGGTCGTGGAGCAGGCGCGGGACGAGGCGGCCCAAGCGCGGGTGCGGCAACTCCAGCGCTCTAAGATGTTCCGCGCCCTCGAGCTCCGGGCCCGCCGTGCCTTGGGCTCCATTTGCAAGGAGGACGTCAGCAGCCCCCTCGAGACCCACGACGGCAGCTACCTCGACTTCTTCACCAAGCTCGTGGAGCGGCTGGAGGTGGGCGCCAAGAAGGTAGGCGGAATCAGCGAGGAGGAGAGCCGCGACCTCCTCACCCAGGCCGCAACGCGCATCTTCAGCCATCTTCTGGACGCCGACCCCAACTTTGACTTCGGCAAGGTGATAGCTCCCGTCCCCGAGGAGGTCCGCGACACCCTTGGGAAGGCGGTGGAGGACCACGTGGACGCCCTGCACGAGCACTTCGCTCCTGGCGAGAGCTCGAGCGGAGTCGAGGGGGGTGACGATGACGGTGGCAGTGGCGGTGATGGCGACGTGTCTTCTTAGGTCCTTCCCCATATCCTGTGCATAGCTGATTGTGACCCCGTGGGGGCGTGAGCACAATGCTTTAGCATTTTAAGTACTTTGATCCTGACTGTATCGAATGCCCGTGCCCTCGCAGCTCGTTTTGCTCTTTCTGCTCGTCATGGCGCTCTGCGTTGTTAGGACCTAGACCCCGAGCGGGCCATAATCGCTGCCGGTATGACGAGTTGTGAGGGTTCCGCTCGTGCGATCTCCCGAGGGGGCTTCCTGAGGTCCCGAGGGGGCTACCTCGCGGGATCTTTCAGGGGACCTGCTCCTGAGATAACTGCACGCAGAGTACTGAACGACAGTGCGCGCTCGTCGATTCGCTTATGGGTATTACGCGAGGAGACAGGACACCAAGGACCTTGGTGGCGTGGCGTGCACGGGGGCAGGCCCGCAAGCCAGGGCCCAGTTGCTTGGGTTCTTCAGTGCTGCTGGGACTGACCCGAGCGCAGGCACCGTGTCCAGCCCCCACTCGCGTGAGGCTCATGAGGTAACTCGTGAGCGCGCGAGGCTCGTGAGGTAAGGGGAAGACGAAACGCCATATAAGGAAATGGAAGCTTTACTGAAGCAGATAGCAACCCATTACATAACCAAATAAAGATGCGGCTGCCGTGTCCGGCACGGGTCAGCTTGAGGTTGGTGCAACCCGTGGGGCGCCCTCAATTAATTGTTCCACCAGCGCGGAGCATGGGGCTTCCACAGGGTGTGGGTATGATCGCGGGTCGATCGTTCCGCCAGCGCGGAGCATGGGGCTTCCACAGGGTGTGGGTATGATCGCGGGTCGATCGTTTCGCCAGCGCGGAGCATGTGGCTTCCACTTGGGCGTGGGCGGGAGCTCTCGCGAGCCCATCAGGCGAACGCAATGAGAGGCTCCGGGGCATGTACAACCCCGTTTCGTTCGTACACGTGAGGGCATGGGTAGAACTTGCGGAGGTGTTGGATGTTCCAGGCGTTAGGCGCAGGAACTCCGTCCTCCATCTCCAGCCGGGCTGAGCCGGGCCTGGATACATGAGTGACCCGGAAGGGTCCTTCCCACATGGGTGAGAGTTTTGTGAAGCCCCTCTCGGGAGAGGATCCTGCGCAGGACGAGGTCGCCAACCTCGAGAGTACGAGGGTGGATGTTGCGGCTATGGTAGCGACGCGAGGCCTGCTGGTACCTCGCGGCACGAAGGGCGGCCCGACGGCGGCCCTCCTCGAGGAGTAGCAGATCGGTCTCCCGCGAGCCATCCTGACGCGCCTCATGGAGAGGTGGACTCGCAGGGAGCCTTGCTTAAGCTCCAACGGGGGAACAACTTCAGCACCGTAGACGAGGAAGAAGGGCGTCTTGCCAGTAGGCTTGCTTGCCGTCGTGCGAACGGACCACAGCAAGAAACGCCACTCGCCGAGCCAGCCCTTGCCGCTCCCGAGCCGCGCCCATGGGGCACGCTCGCGAGACGTGCGCACGAGGCTCGGCGTCCGAAGTGTCTTCGCCTTGCGAGGCCGGCTCGCGAGAGACCGCCCGCGAGGTCCTCGCGCAGCTTGACTCCTGAGGGGCTGCATGTCGAAAAATTCACGAACTCGCCCGTGGCCGTTGCGTGAGGAGATAAGGCACCAAGGACCTTGGTGAGGTGGCGTGCACGGGAGAAGGCCCGCGAGCCAGAGCTCAGTCGCTTGGATTTGACAGTACTGCAGGGACGGACCCGAGCACAGACACCGTGCCTAGCCCCCGCTCACGAAATCGGTCAGGGGAGGGGTCGCGAGCGTGCGATGCTCTCGGGCGGCATCGAATTTAACATAGAAATTAGCGGGGAATATAACTCATCAGGGCAAAATTAGAAAAATTCATTACACAACCAAAAGGATAAGGTGTCGAGAGAGAAGCTCAAGAGGCGCGGCGAGAGGCGTCGCGCCGGGCGCACCTGGCAGAACCGCACTGTAGTGACGTCAGACCACTTGGCGGGGCGCGCCAAGAGAGTCCGCTCCTTCAGGGCCAGGGGGCTCGCGAGGCCTCGGGAGCTCGCGAGGAGTAGGAGGCTCACGAGGCCCTGGCGTGAAGGGCGCCAGCCTCTGGAAAGAGGCGCCGGCGTTCCACAGCCCGATTGGCATGCGCGTGCTGCCGAAAGCGGGGCCAACGCCCTGGCCAATTCGCGGCAGCTAGAAGGGGTCACGAGGGCAGAGCTGGTTGAGGCTGGTGAAGTCGACGCACATGCGCTCCTTGCCGCCCTTCTTGGGGACGACGACTGGGTTGGCGAGCCATTCGGGATGGCGCACCTTACGAATGACTCTGGCTTCTTGGAGCTTCTGAACTTCATTGACGATGAACTCTTGCTTCTCTGGCGCCTGGTGCCGTGCTTTCTGCTTGACCGGGCGTGCATTGGGGCACACCGCTAAGTGGTGCTCGATCACCTCCCTCAGCACACCGGACAAGTCGGATGCTTTCCAGGCAAAAACATCCGAGTTTGCCCGAAGGAAGGTGACGAGCGCGCTTTCCTATGTAGGAGGGAGGCCTGTGCCGATGGTGAAGGCAGGGCCGGAGCCGCTGCCGTCCACCGACACCTTCTTCGTCTCGGCACGGTCCTGAGAGAACAGTTGCTTCTTCTTCGCGGGCGCGGCCTCGGAAGGCTTGGCCGCGTCCTCGTCGGCCGGGTGCGCGACAACGGCAGCCTTGTAGGCACGCTCGAGGGTGCTGGCCGCGTCCTTTTCGTCGCAGGCGACGGTGATGATGCCGCTGCAGCCGGGCATCTTGAGGACGTTGTAGGCGTGATGGGTGGCCGCCATGAACTTGGTGAGAGCCGGGTAGCCCAAGATGTCGTTATAAGGTAGGCCGACGTACGCCACGTTGAAGTCGATGAGCTCGGTGTGGTAGTTCTTGCGGGTGCCGAAGGTGACGGGGAGGCGCACTTGCCCCAGCGGGATGGTGGAGCCATCTTTCACTCCATAGAAGGGCCTGGTTGGCATCAGTTGGTCGTAGGGCACCTGGAGCGTCTCGAAGGTCTTGACGGAGAGCACGTTGAGGCCGGCACCCCCGTCGATGAGGGTCTTGGTGACCGCGACATTGCTGATGGTGGGAGTGCACAGCATGGGGAGCGCGCCTGCGGAGGCCGTGGACTTGGGCTGGTCCTTGGAGTTGAAGGTGATGGCGTACTGCGACCACTTGACGGGTCGCGCGACCTCGGGCCTCGGGAGGGCGGCGTACACCTCGCGAGAGAGTTGCTTGAAGTGGCGGATGGACGCGGGGGCTTGGGACCCGCCAAGGATATAGACGACCGCGCGAGGCTCCTGGTAGCCACCAGCACCCTCGTCAGGCTGGTTGACGTCGTTCCTTCGGGGTGGAGGTGGCAGCGGCGGGAGAGCGGCATTGTCCTGAGGATTCGCCTCACGAGGCTGGTCGCGCCAGACGGCCTCACGAGGCTGATCGTGCCAGCCCTGGCGGTAGTTGCCATTATTGTTGCCGCTGACCCAGCGGTTGCCGCTGCGGCCACCTCCGCGGCCGGCACCGCGGCCATTGCGATCGTCCCGGTGGCTCTGGCGCTCGTCGCGGAGAAGCTTGAGCTCCTGACAGTCTTCGGTGCTGTGGGAGCGGACGTTGTGAAAAGCGCAGAGTGGCCGGTTGTCCTTCCTGGGCTCATCGTGGTCGCGGCCGCGCTTCTGCTCGGGCCCTTGAGCTTGACGTCCTTGCTCTTGGCCTTGGCGGCGTCGAGCGCCGCGTCGGGGTCGTTGTGGACGAAGAGGCGGCCTTCTTTAGCCTTGGCGCACTTGTCGGCGAGGTCGAGCAGCTCGAGCACGGAGTCGAGCTCACCGTTGATGGCGAGCTTCTCGCGCATCTTGATGTCCGTGACGCCGGTGGAGAACGCAGAGATGACGGCCGCGTCGGAGGCGCGCGGGATCTTGTTGCGCACCTGACTGAAGCGCTGGATGTACTTGCGGAGGGTCTTGTCTGGGCGCTGTCGAACACGCCGCAGGTTGTTGATGGTGAGGGAGCGGTCCTGTGTGCCCTTGAAGTTGGCGATGAACTGGCTACAGAGCTCGGCCCACGATGAGATGGAAGCCTCGGGGAGGTTCATGAGCCAGGAGCGCGGGCCGTCCTTGAGGGCCATGGGGAACCAGTTCGCCATGACCTTGTCGTCGCTGTTCGCCGCCTCGACGCTCAGCGCGTAGAGCTGGAGGAATTCCATGGGGTTGGGGGTGCCGTCGTAGCGCGGAGGCAGCTCAGGCTTGAACTTCGTGGGCCAGACCATGCGACGCAGCTCGCGGGGGAAGGCACGGCAGCCCATGCCGCTCGAGGGGACGCTGCTAGCGAGGGCGGCGCGGTTTTGACGCCCGGCCGCGGCAACGTCCTGAATGGCATGGTCCTGGCACTGGCGCTGCCGCTCGAGGAGCACTCGCGCGTCGGGGGGCGCTTGGCGGATGATCTGGCAGCTGGCGTCGTCTCGGTCTGGCGAGGATGCGCCGCGGGACGGCTCACGGGCCCGCGCGCTGCGCTGGGGTCCGGCGCGCTCGTCGCGCAGAGGAGGCGGCGGGGGAGCGCCGTGCGCCAGGTCACCAGCACGAGACGGCGGCGGGCGGAGCGAGTGAGAAGGTGCCGGAGCGTCCCCGGCGACGTTGACGAGCTCGGCGATGCGACCGAGCCAGGCGTCGTAGGCGGTGTCAGCCGGACGGTAGTGGAGCAGCTCACGCGCCATGAGCAGCGCGGCCTGCGGGTCCGGCGGCCCACGGCGGGCGAGGAAGGAGGCCGTGGCGGTGCGGCCGTCCGCCTGCACGGAAGGGTGCTGGGAGGAGTCCTGCTGCTCGCGGGCAGCGGGGTCGGTGGCGGCAGCAGCCTCGGCTTCGGGGCGGCGGCGATTGCCGCGGGCCACCGGCTCTGTCTGAGCCACGCGGCCAGCCCTGCGCTCGGCGTGCTCGCGACGTGCGCCGGCCATGGGGTTGGTGGAGCTGAGGGCGGAGCAGAAGAACAGTAGCGCACCCCTACCTGGTGCGCCAAATGTCGGAATTCGGGCTCCGGGGACCCAAAGGTTCGAACACTGGGGTGAGCTTGTTGTACCTACTTCGTCTCCTACCACGGTTAAGCGACGGCGAGGCGACGGCGAGAGCGCGCTAGCGAGGGACGGAGTGAGGACTCAGCGGTTTACCCAGGTTCGGGCCACCTTGCGGTGTAAGACCCTACTCCTGCTTTGTGGTTGGGATTATCGTGGGCAAGAAGGTTCTAGCGTACAAGGTTGAAGACAAGGTAATCGACCTCCTCTACGGTGGCAGCACTGCCCCTTTTATATCGGCCTTGGTCCTCTTCCCCCTGGAAACTTAGGCGGGAAGGGTTGCCACACTTTGCGATTTTGAAAGGGGACAGGCGCTCAGGCTATCCTGACTAAAGGTGGTCTTCGCCTGGCAAAGCATGATCCATGACGCGCTGGTGGGCTCGGTGATGACCTCCGCCCTGCGCGCCCGTCGTCTTGGTCTTCCTTCGCCGATCGGGCAACCTTTGGGGTTGCTTTGGAGAGTAGATAGCTGGCCCTGCTCCCTTAACACGAAAGAGGAAGCCATCTTCATCCACGACTGCTGGCGCGGCCTCTGCTGCTGCTCGTCGCCGCGCGCGTCACCCACGTGATGGGCTCCAGACCGCGCGCGGCACGCCGAACGGCCTTCGTCTCGAGCGCCTGCGGGAGGGGGGCCTCGGGAGGCCACCTCGGAAAGCTGCCTCGCGAGGCCACTCGGGAAGCCGCCTCGTGAGGGGACCTCGCGAGGCCGTTGATGGTGGTGCTGAGTGTTGCTTGCTACTCCCTGAGGAGGGGGCCTCAGGAGGCCAGGGCCTCATGAGGGGTCTTGGTGAGAGTTCGGTGGTGACGGCCCGCTGGGCCCATGCCAGGCGTTGCGCCCTGGGCCGAAGGCAGACGGGCCTGGATACCCCGGGTTCCATGGGCCCGACAACCCCCGAGCCAACTTGGGTCATCTTTGGCAGAGAATTGCTGTATCTCTTGCCGGCTTCCGGAAAGGTTATTCCAGGAAAGTTTATGATTTCAGCAGAAAACTACGACGTTCTCGATGCTGGCTTTCGGGAAGGTTTTTCCCAGGGGTGCTGCCAGCCCCCGAGCCCGTCTTCCAAAGAGAGCTCCCCGGCAAAGAACTCTGAAGATCTCGATGCTGGAGTAAAATCTTGATTCCTGATTTTAGCGGAGAACTCTGAGGTTCTCGACGCTGGCTTCCGGGAAGGATGTTCCCAGGAAGGCTTGTGGTTTCAGTGGAGAACTCTGAGGTTCTCGATGCCGGCTTCCGGGAAGCTTGTTCCTGGGAAGGCTTTGCTTGTTGGCATAGAACTTCATGATTCTCGATGCCGAAAAGATCATATCTAGGAAGGTTTATGATTCCAGCAGATAACTCTGGATTCTCGATGCCAGCGGCAGCTTCCGGAAAGGCTGACGCTGGCCTTGCCGTGAAGCAATCGTCCACTCACATACCCGCAACACTGATTCGTGCATGAAATGCCACGACAACGTTTTAACACAACAAGTTAATTAGTCTCTGGTTCATATTTATCTTGTGTGTAAATTATGACTTCTGCTGAAAATTCCCCTCGCTTGCCAGAATGCTTTCCGATGCACACGATCCAGTCAGCAGCGCTTTGAGGAAACAGGTCCATAGTAGCTTGCCGGGAATGTCGCCTCCCGAAAAAGATTTACCTTCCCAGTTTTAGTGTAACTGCTCATGTTGCCGAGCGGACTCGCGGCAACTAGGAGCGCAACTAGGCCCGAGAAGGCTCCTTAGCGTACGAGTTTACACAGAAATCTGAAGGAAATAAAAACTTGCTAAGTTTTTTCCTTGAATGATTATATTTTTGCACAATTATTCCCTACGCTTGCCGGAATACACCCAGGGCATGCATGTTCTAATAGACGGCGCTTAGGATCAAGTCCTGACTAGCAGCCTGTCGAGAACGCTGCCTCCACAGGGGCTTAACGTTTCTGCAAACAAACGCAGCTGCATAAGCGTTGTTTGGCGGACCCAGAACAACCAAGAGCGCAGAATGTTCCAAAAACGCTCCTTCGCGCACAGGTTAAGTACAAAAATGCCATTTAAGGATAAGGCTAAACAACAGAAAATAACTAAAATTATAGAACTTAGCTCTCTCTCTGTAGCGTGATGTTGGCGAAGAAAATGCCAACATTGGTGAAGAAATTGGGCTGCCTCTGCTGCCTCTACTCTGCCCGCGCTGGCCGCGCCGCCTGCGCCGCCCGCGGACGCCTGTGAAGGCAACTTGAACATGGAAGGAACCTTCGCCGTTGCACCCATCTTCTTGGGCGCCATCGGTGATGAAGAAAATGAAGCTAGCGCGTAGACTGCTGATTCATGTTCGCACACGCGATCCCCCTGTCTGGCGCGCCAAAGATTTCGGGGTACGACGATCTATGAGACCAGCAGAGACCCCTTTGTTGTTGTTGTTCGGTAGTGGGGATCAACATGCACAAAGAGCAGAACCAGCAGCACGCACAAGTTTACCCAGGTTCGGGCCGCCGTGAGGCGTAAAACCCTACTCCTGCTTTGATGGATTGTTGATTGTTTTGGAACCCTGAGATTGCAAGAGCGCAGCTTGCCAGCAAGGAGCTCAGCGAGTGCAGCTTGACTACTGTAAACTAGCAGGGGTGCCTTCCCCTCTTTGCTAAGGTTGCCATGGACCTCCTTTTATAGAAGAAAGGGGTTACCATAGTGGAAAAATGGTAAATACATAGGGTTAATATTACCTTGACATGCACATGGATGTGTGTCAATAAAAGTGTTCCTCAGGCGGCGAGCTGCCACGTGCCCTGACAAGCTTCAGCTAATCATTTGCCCATTTGACACCAGTCGGCAAGTCTCTAACAGGCCGCCGAGGTGGAGCGGTGGAGTAGCGACGAAAGGATCTTGCCGGTAGAGAGCTTGCCGGGCCATTGCTTGCCGGTGTGGAACTTGCCGGCAGCAGTATACTTGATCTTCTCGATGACCCGCCTGTAGGTCATGATTTGCCGGCTCCACCTCACCGGATGAGATGTGCCGCTGGGAAGAAACTCCTTCTCAATGAGTTCTTGGTCTTTCTTGTTGATGTAGTGCTTTCCGGGCGCATCGCTTGCCGGGAAGATCAGCTCTTTGCCGGGGCTGCTGTGCAACAGCACTAGACTAGCACGACCCCATGCTTAGAATGTTTGCGGGACCCTGGTTCTGACTACACCATCAGCCTGACGCAACATTGTTACCCTGCCCTCCGAGGTCGATCCCTGGTTGGTAGGAGATGGGGTCTCGTCGGCCATAGGCGACGAGATAATCACCGTCGGGCCCATTGGAAAACTCGGCTCGAAGACAGGGTCCGCGGGCATGGCGGCGGGGTTAGAAGCGACGATCGCCAGATCTATCTCCTGGATCAGGTTCGCTGGAAGGCCGGATCCAAGAATCAGATCGGGAATATCCTCTGGAGCCTCCGCGTCAGAGGGATCCTCAAGCCGATCTGAGGTCCATCCTGAAAAGACTAGCTCACCGCGGGCGTCCGTGGTGTACTCCAGGTTCCCGAACATGACGACCTGATCCGAGGCAAAGTTCTTGACGTGGCGCAGATGGCCAATCGAGTCAGCATGCAGCACGATGCTGCCGAAGAAAAAAAGCTGGCTGGGGATGAAGATGTCACCGCGGCCAATATCGCTGTCGATCTGCAAGCGAGCCATCAATCTTTCGGGATCAACACAGTGAGCTCTCAATGAAAGCACCAATGTCGGTGTCAAAACCGGCGGATCTCGGGTAGGGGTGCCCATGCTGTGAGATCGGATCAATGGCTTAACAGGGAACGTAGAACACGGTGATTTACCCAGGTTCGGGCCCTCTCTATGGAGGTAAAACCTTATGTCCTGCTCTTGTTTATATTGATGATGTATCAAGGTACAGAGTTGATCTACCTCGAGATCGTGAGTTGTTGTCTAAACCTAGGATTATGAATGATCGGGTCTCTATGGACTAAACCCTCCAGCTTATATAGGCACCAGGGGTATCTAGGGTTATACATGGTCGGTTACAATTAAGGGAATACATGCCGAATCTCGTATCCTTGGGGTACATGCCAAGTCTTCGGTGAGGCTCGACATGTCGGTTCTTCGAGTTGGAAAGTTCCGGAGCCCCTGTTCTTCAACGGGCCCTGAGTTCGGCCCATGGGCTAATCACCTAGGCCGGGACCCCCCAGTCCAGGACACCATCACTACCGCCGGGAGAAAGCCTAACATTTTGCTCCCTGATGTTCACTGCTAATGAAGCGGGCCGGGTCGACATCAACCCACCGGCTCGTCCCACTTCACCATCTACATCGGCAACGTCACCTTCATCACCAACACGCACGGCGACCTCTGATTGTGTCTACCACCCATCCGACCCAGGACACACTGCGAGCTTCTAATATCGGCGGCTTTAGGGACCGACCTTGCCGATCACTTTCTGTTCGGACTAAGTTACGTGGGGGCTGCATACCAGCACGAGCTCTGCCAATAATTCCAGAAGAACGTACAGCTCGTCGCCATGGTGTGTGACAATTGCCACATCGACCACGCACCAGAAGATTGCTTCCTCGATGAGACAGTCTTAGATTGCAGTGTCAATAGGGCAGACCTACTATCTTTGACCGACCATGAGGATGCAAACAGCGAACCGGCCTCACCAGGAGAGGACGAGGCCGGAAGCGACACGACCCCACGAACAAAGATTGGATCTTCGGGACGCGGAGACCTCGATGAACAATGGAAGAACATGTCGGGGCACCACACCCCACAAGAGATGAGGAACGGAGTCGAAGAGTACGTTGCACAACCAATCTCATTGCACAAGGTGATGTTCGCAGAGGTGGAGGCTGTAGCGAGCGACAGCGTGCCACACTCAACCATCAAAACGTTGGTGCCAGAGAAACTCACGAAAAACCCAAACCCGCCCACCCCAAAATCTACGGAGGATGACCCTATGAGATCCTCACACCGGGGGCTGCACGACATGCCCTGGCAAAAGCAGCTAGACGTCCAAGGGGGCCAGCGGCCAGCGGTGAAGAGCAACCGCACCGCAGAGGCCACCACAGCAATACAGAGGCCGACTACTGGGGGAGCAACGAAGAAACTCCGAAAGAATATGAGTTGAAGGAACTCCTCACACCAGCCCAGAGCATACAAGAAACAACCACGCTGGTCGACAAGCTTAAAGCTACGCCCACAGACCCCGGAATCCTCGCCGACCTCATTAAAGCCATGCACAGGACGGCAGAGCTCCAAGAAAAACAGATGAACGATGAGGAGCCGATACCAGAGGGCAAAAATACAGGCAACCCCGAAGGCATGGATGCAACGTTAAGCACCAACGACCTCCGGCACACAATACAGACCGCAAGAAGAAGGAACCAAGGAGGGTCCATCCGGGACCGCCTAGGCTTCCGGCCAGACCTCCGAGACCACTTATGAGCCTGGGCAATGGAATGCTATAGGCCAGAATATGAAGCTCCGATACCTCGACTGACGTCAGGCATCGCACCCACATGTTTTGGCTACGAGGTCATCACACATCAGTTCCCTCGGCCATTCATTGTGCGCGGGGTCAAAAAATACTCAGGCGATACACAGCCTGACCTATGGCTCAGCGACTACCTGACATCTGTTGAGCTGGAACATGGGGACATTAGCAACGCTCTCCTGCCACATCCCGCTATGTCAGAATCGGGGCTCCGGGGACCCTGGTTCGAACTCTGGGGACACGCTCGTTCCTATCTGCTAGACTGTGACCACGGCGAGACTACGGCGAGAGCACGCTAAGCATAGGGCATGACAGGGGACGCAACAGCTACCCAGGTTCGGGCCACCTCGCGGTGTAAAACCCTACTCCTGCTTGCGGTTTGGATTATGGTAGGCAAGAGAGTTCTCGTGTACCAGGTTGAAGACAAAGGAATCACCCTTTCTCTATGGTGGCAGCACTGCCCCTCTTATAGCCGCCTTGGTCCTCTTCCCCCGAAAATGTTGGCGGGAAGGGTAGCCACACTCAATGGCAATTTGAAGGGGGACAAGCGCCCAGGCTTATCCTAAGAAAAGACGGTATTCGCATGCAAAGGTGTTATCCATGACACGCCGATGGGCTCGGTGATGACCTCCGCCCTGCGCACCTTATTGTCTTGATCTCTTTCACCAAACGGGCAGGCTTTGGGACTTGCTTTGGGGGTGGGCAGCCAGCGCTGCCCTCTTAGCACCAAAGAGGAAATCCTCTCTGTCCACGCCTGCTGGTACGGCTCCTGTCGCTGCTCGTCGCCGAGCGCGTCACACATGTGGTGGGCACTGGACCGCATGACTGACTCCAGGCACGGGCGGCTTTGGGAGGCTGCCTCGGGAGGCCGCCTCGCGATTGGGCCTTGCGAGGTTTCCTGCTGCTGCTGCTAAGTCTTGGCGGTTCGCCCCTTGCGGAGGGGTCCTCGTGAGGCCGGCGCCTCGTGAGGTATCTTGCTTCACGGCGCCCGTGACTGGGCCGCCTCCTGGGACGTAGGTAGACGGGCCGTGGTACCCCGGTTCCCACTGTCCTAACAGTAGCCCCCGGGCCCGTGGCGCGCACGTTCCCGCTCATTGGGAGCGAAATGGCGCGGGCCCTAACCGACTGCGGGGCCCAGGTAGCGGCGCGTGGCACACGATGAGACGGGGGATGCCCCCGCTTCCCCACTACGCATTGGTAACCATCCGCCCTACCTTAAAACTGACCCGTGCGTGGCGCAGAAACATCATTGCCTTCACCTTCTCCTCCCTGCCTGCTAGCGCCCAACTCCTCGCATCCTCCTTCTCATCCCGCCTCCAAAGCTCCACCGCGCAGCAATGGCGCCTGCTGGCAAGAGGGGCAAGACGGCGGCCGCGGCCCCGACCGCGCCGGCCTTGGAGCCGGCCCTGGCGCGCTCCATTATCGCCAACCAAGAGGGGTTGGAGAAGGTGATTCCGATGACCGCCGTCGCCACCAACGAGTGGAAGGCGGCGCAGATTTGGCCGGGCTCGCGCCCGCTGTGTGAGCTGGAGGCGACGGCCTTCCTCCTCTTCTTCCACAACATCTATGCCGGCTTGGTGCCGCCATTCTCTGACTTCTTCAAAGCCATCTTGACGCACTACCAGATTCACGCACTCCACCTCCAACCAAACTCTGTCTTCCTCCTCTCCACCTTCGCCTTCTTCTACGAGGCCTTCGTGGGCGTGATGCCTTCGGTGGCGCTCTTCCGCCACTTCTTCAGTCTGCGGCTGACTGCGGCGAACCACCGTTCGGCGTGCGCTTCGTTCCTCAGCGTCAAGGGGACGGAGGAAGACTCCATCAACCTGAAGATCTCAAGGAAGGTGGAGGGCTACTTGCAGCGCTGGATCTATGTGGACGCGCACCAGCATAGTCCGTTGCTGATGATCCCGACGGACCCCGCCATGAAGAGCTCCGGCTGGGAGCACGAGAAGCTCACTGTAACACCCCAAAAATTTAATCATATTTTTATTAAGTAAAAATTGGCTAGAAATAAAATTTTGAGCGAAGGAGACGACGAAGAAGAAGAGCACGAGGAAGAAGAAGGAGACGAAGAGACTGACAGTGGGCCCTGGACCCACTTGTCAGCCAGAGAGAGTACTGTGCACTGGAGTACGGCGAGCGAAATTTGGAATTAGAAATTATACTTTTTCCGAATTTGACGTACAGTAGACCCACAACACCAGTACCTCACTGTAGTTGCCCCAATTATCAGTAGCCCCGCAGCAACTGTGCCTAATTAGGTTATTTAAATAATTAGTTCAGAAAAATTTCCTCGAAAAGGTGGGTTTAATTTTAATGACCACCTTAACAAATCTCGAGGACGAGATTTTCTTAAGGGGGGTAGAGTTTGTAACATCCCAAAAATTTAATCATATTTTTATTAAGTAAAAATTGGCCAGAAATAAAAATTTGAATTATATTGCGTGTTTTATTAATTCCAGAGTAATTTTCTGTCTCCTATTTTCGAAAATTCTTCCCTCCATATAGAAATTTTTGCTAAATATTATGAGCTTGGGTAGTTTTCTCAAAACATTTCATTTATATTTTTAATAACAGTAGGAAATATTTTCATAATAAAATTTGCCCTAATATAATTCTTTTAACAACATTTTCAATACTATAAATGCTTCTGTTGCACTACAACCATTTTAAATAATTCTTTTAAAATTCCACAAAAATTATGAGGAGTCATGTGATGCCTATAGATCACTATTATGCAAAAACCCAACTTGGTCTTTTGAAAATTTTGAGTAAAACATCCTGTTTTCAATTCTGTCCCATTCTTGGGTTTTAACTACAACCTCAATTTTTATTGCTTCAAAAATGCTTCAATTATTCCCACCTCTAGTCCTTCCTAAGAAACCCTTAAGTCCAGAAGACCAGCTCCAATTACCTCTTTTTAGTTCACCAAATAAAACCCCCAAGTTTTTGTCCAGAACAGAAATTCTTCCAAACTTGCACTAGCATGTTTCTCCTTTTCACAAAACAACTCCACCATCATCTTTATCATCTAAGGAGACACCATCCTGCCAAATTTCACACCCAACAAAGTTTCCTAGCTAGCCCTAGCATTCTGTCAAACAGGTGTTGTGCATGGCAGAATTTGGCAAAGTTTTAGACATGCACTGCACACTTGGTCATTTGGCCAAACCATCATGTCCATCAACCTGCCAAATACCAGCTTAATTGGATCACCGTAGCCTCAATGGCATTCTGTCAAGCACATAGCGTGCGTGCACTGGGCGCACGTGTACTACACCGCTGGCATCGAGCTCTTGCCGCTCCTTCTGCAGCCCCTCTCGCTCGTTTTGCTCTCCCCCTGGATCACTGCGACCCCCTAGAACCTCGCCGACACCCTCCCCTGGCCGCTAGCGTCGTCCATCACCGTTCACCACCGCCACCCATCGCCGCCCGACGAAACCCGCCCCGCCACGTCTATGGCAGGATTAATCGCCAACGAACCGAGCTCATCCACTCTCCACCGACCATACCAACCTCTCCTACCCCGCTGACCATGGCCACCGCCCAAAACAACCTTTCCGGTGCAGTTACGGCGGTCGCCGCCGTGTCTTCTCTAGGAAGCCACGAGGAACCGACGTCGTCCGCCTATATAAAGGCCACCCGAGCTCGTCTCGCTGATCACCACCACTTATTCACTTCCCACGAACCTTCCCGAGTAGCCAAAACGGTCGGAGGTGGCCGTCTTCATCGTCTCCGGCAACCACGGCCGCCGTCACTTCATCGATCATTCCCACACCACCAGAGCTTCCCCACCTCCACTCTCTTCACCTACAGATAACCCCAGACCCCACCAACCTAACCCTCCTCTCAATTTTGCTTCGGAGCCGCCGTAGACGAAACCCCCATTTCGTCCGATGCCGCCATCCGCCGGGGAGCTCGCCGCCGACGATTTTATCCACCTCTTTGTCCGTGTCGAGTACCGGTAGAACCACCTCGGTCTCCTGGACTCAGCGGTGGGCTTGGCTCGGTGAGGGGTACCGCCGTTCGCCGGCAACGATTGCCGGAATCCTCCTTTGTCCCTGTCCAGACGCGCGCGGGAGATGGGAGACGAACCCGACAAGTGGGGCCCGCCCGTCAGCCACTCAAGCCGCGGGCCCCGCCATTTAAGTAGAGACGGCTTTCCCCCAATCCGGCTTTGCGCGCGGAAGGCGTATTCGCATAAGTGCGCCTTCGACGTCGACCGCCTCCCGCGCAGCCGAACAACTGGGCTTGGCCCAGTAGCGCCAGACGGCTATACAGCGCTCAGGGCGCGCATATACCCTTTCCTCTTTTCTTTTTGCAGCAAGTTCCAAATATTTCCACAGCAACCGTTTCAAATACATATTTGATGATTCAAATTTCTAAATACTCCTAAAATCATGCTCTATTAATCTAGCTAGGGTGAACATTTTTCCTAAGCTCTATTTCTGCAGGATTTATTAAATAGTCCTTTTCCTTATTTTTTCCAGCTTAGAAATTCCCTAGGAAAATCATATGAACTCTAAATCAATTGATTCTTTTTCTGATATTCCTCATTTTTCCTCTAGTTTATTTTAGTATTTATTGCAAAATATTCCAAACAACTTTTTAGTACTATTTTTGCTTTATGAGGTAATTTCAAATATTTTTTAAAATAGGAAATGGAGGGAAGATATAATTTTCAAAATTATGGAGTGCACCCAATCTTTCTGCATACTCATGGCAAGCATCTTGAACACTTGATATGGTGATTGCATGGTTAAATGTTTGGAAGAATAATTGAATCATGCATTTGTCGAATTCAAATAAAATTTGCATGCATATAGTGTTGACATGTTTCCTCGTACCGTGCAACGTGTGCTTGTCATGACTAACTTGCAGGAGCAGGCATAAGAGAAATACCGTTACCGGCAGAATGGTGATCACGTCGGAGCGTGATTATGCCTTGTTTGTTATGCATGTTGGGACATGCAAGGGCTGTGGCCCTGTTTTGGTGTTATTGTTGGAAGGACACTTTATTGTGCTAACCACTGCAGGAAATACATAAGCCTCCTGAGTCGACCGTAGATTGAGTCTTGTTCCGGTAACCCCCATACTTGATCCGTGCTGCCACATGTCCCTGCCATAGGTAGGGTATGGTTCAGTAAGTTGTTAACCCCTTTCCTGCACACACCGTACAGAGAGGCCATAGTGAAAGATACCATCTGATCACTGGTAGGCATGTCACTTGGTCCGGGGGCATGGGTGTCTCCGGTTGTAGCCGAAGAGGGGTAGTACCCCTGTTTGCGCGCCGTTATAAATATTGTGATCCCATGCTATTGGAGGCCGTTGAATGAGGCCTTCCCACTTAGAGTTTTACGCTATCATTGCCTTGGGTGATTCCTGGCTTTGGTAAGTTAAAGCTGGTATGTGCGGGTTAGGTGTGTTTTCAACCCAAAGACCGTAATGGGAATTAGTCAGCGTCTCGGTGTTGACTAAAGAAATCCTTTACTTGTGGGTAAAGAGTACACCCTCTGCAGAGTTTTAAAACCTATTCGAATAGCCGTGTCCGCGGTTAAGGACTACAGTCTGGGTTGGTCAAGTGTCGGTCTTAGTGTCGGTCTCCAGAGGAAATAATTAATTTGAGCATGATTCATTTTTGCAGGATAACTATTGTCACCACTGATGCTATTGTGAATATTATTGTTAACATGAATATTACTGATGTCATGCATATCATTGTGTACTAACCCGTTTCTCTTATATGAATTTTCTGAGAGTCTCATGGGCTGGCTAGACTCCCCGGGCACTCAGTTTTTATTTGAATTTTTTGAGTATCTCATGGGATGGCTACATTACCCGGGATACTCATTTATTTTCAAGACCTCTCGAGGCGTCGCTTTTAGACACCCGTTTGGCATTTCTTTTCAAGACCTCTCGAGGCGTCGCTTTTAGACACCCGTTTGGCATTTCTTTTCAAGACCTCTCGTGGCATCGCTTGAGTTCTCGGGCGGTCCTGTCTGGCCCGATTCTCTTTTAGACACCCGTTTGGCATTTCTTTTCTAGACCTCTCATGGCGTCGCTTGAGTTCTCGGGCGGTCCTGTCTTGCCCGATTCTCTTTTAGACACCCGTTTGGCATTTCTCTTCAAAACCTCTCGTGGCGTCGCTTGAGTTCTCGGGCGGTCCTGTCTCGCCCGATTCTCTTTTAGACACCCGTTTGGCATTTCTCTTGGATGCTCAGGCGGTCTTGTCTCGCCCGATTCTCCACTTTATATTTTCTTTTGGATTCTCGGGCGGTCCTGTCTCGCCCGATTATCCACTTTTAACTTTCTTTGTTTGTCACTAACACTTCATATTTATTCTTCAGCACCGTAGTAATATTCATCATGCCATGCTTTACTTTCGTTCAGCATATGCATATAATTTAACTCATCATGATCATATGCTTTCGGTATATCTTTTGTTCATGATGTTTGCGAGTACATTCAAACGTACTCACTGGCTTGTCCCTGGCTATTTAATTGGCCGGGTCAGGATTTCAGAAGGAGTACTACAACGACGCCCATGCGGAGCCTAGGATAGCGGCCACGCGGGATAGGAATTATCCGGGTCAGCTATTCCTGTGGGAATGGAGCCCCATCGACGTTGGAGAACCACAAGTCGCTTCTGTCACCCGTCACTAGAAATCATTGTTGTATCATTAGACCTTTATGGTCTTGTATCCAATTCTTGTAATTGCTTGGTAATCTGTAACAAGGATGTGTCCACCAGTAACAGTAATCCTGGACTGGTGACGACACGAGGGGTTAATTTCTAGGATATCATGTCCCGGAAATCCGGCCCCGACACTCATCGACCCGAGGCTGGTGCCCATGTGGGGGCGGATGGCCGAGCTAAAGGACGGCGGGCTCACGGGGCCGATGGTGGTGAGGGAGTTCTTGCGGCTTCGCATCGCGCCGCTCCAGAGGCGCTCGCGCCCGCTGTGGAAGATCACCAGCCAGAAGGACCCCATGAGGCTGAGCGTCAACAACCTGCCGTCAGAGGTGTTGGAGGAGATCATGCAGATCCTTGTCGGCGGCGATGCAAAGGATCTGCCCAAGGATGCGCTCCCGCTGTACCGCTATCAGAATAGGGATGAGCTGGTCGCGGAGATGCCGATCTTCGGGCAGTGGGGCTTGGTGCCAGAGGGATTTGAGGGGCCTCACGAGAACCCGTTCGTGGTGGTCCCTGGCTCAGGAGACCGCGGCGACGCCGAGGCCTCGGCAAGCGCCGCGGAGGAGAGCGATGGCGGCCCGACCCCACGAAGCCGCCGCCAGCTCATCTGCGACCTCGAGGACTATGACGATGATGACGATGCCCAATTCAGGGTCGTGTGCCTTCCGGCCTGTTGGTGCGGGTGGTGAAGGGAGCACTAGCGCGTCGGCTGACGAGCCACGTGTGGAGGAGATTGACGCCAGCGGTGAGGCCACCCCGAGCCCCCTGTGGAAGAGGCCGACGCAGGCGGTGGGGCCCCCGAGCCCCCCGCCGAGAAGGACGGTGCCAAGGCCGGGACTGCCGAGCCCCGCGCCATGCCCTCCGGGGGCAACGCGAGGAAGGCTCGCGAGAGCGGCAGCGGCAGCCGGCCGCTGCCGACGTTGAAGAAGAGGAAGTGGGTCCCCAATGATGAGTAAGTCACCATGCCTTGCTCTCTTTTCCTTGTATTTTTCCTTCTTCCTTCCGAGATCTGGGGCTGAGCTCACGCGCACGCAGGAGGCCCGTGAAGAAGAAGAAACCGAAGACCCCTGGCTCGAAGGGGGCCCCGGCGCCTACAACAGGCGCCGAAAGGCACACAGAGGCCACCCGCCACCTCGAAGCCAAAACGGGGCGCGTGGAGGTGGAGGAGGAGCAGGTGGCTCCTCCGGAGCCGCATGTGGACGCGGCTCCTGAGGCCAAGGCAGACTAGCCTCGGGAGGCGGCCTCCGGAGGAGGGGCCGTGTCTCCCGAGACGCCCGCTGCAGGAGGCGACGCAGCAATGGAGGAGGCAGAGGCGCCGACTCCCCCACGGAGCTCCAGCCCTACCAAGGAGGCTGCTGCCGCCGAGGGCACCTCGGCAAGCCCCCGGCGCTGGCCGGCACGAGAGGCCCCTGCCACGGGCGCGGCGAGCCCGCGGAGCATTCCAGGAGGAGGAGGAGGTCCCGATGAGCCCCCCGCTCCTGAAGAACGACGCCGGGCCCTCCCAGGCTATGACGACGAAGGGTGGCGAGGAGCCGGACCCGGACTGGGCCCTGGCGCTCGTGAACAGCCACACCCTGCTCAAGTGCATCATTCTGCGGAGCGCCCGGACTGATTTGGGCCAGCTCGAGGCGGAACTCCAGGTGGAGGAGGCGTGCCTTGCCGGGGAGCGCCTGCGCCTCGCGGAGGGGTGGCGACAACTCGACGTCACCGTCAAGCTGGGCCGGCGCCAGGACGAGGCCGTGCGGGAGAAGCAGGAGAAGGCTGCTTCGAGGCGAAGGAGATCTTGGAAAGCGCCGCCTGGGAGGCCGATGCGGCCGACAAGCGCCGCGAGGAGGCGGAGGCTCGCACGAAGGTGCTTGAGGAGCAGCACGCCGCCCAGGCACAGCAGCTCCAGGCGTGGGAGGGCGAGCTCGACAAGCGCGCCGAAAGCCTTGCAGGCCACGAGGCGGACCTCGCGATCCGTGAGCGGGAGCTCCTGAGGACGACAGCCGAGCAGGCCGTGGAGCGCGAGCGCCTGGAGACGCTGGACTACGAGGTGGCTGCCGCCGAAGCCTCCTACAACCAGTGCATGGAGAAGGCCAACGCCGCGCTGGAGGTCAAGGAGAAGAAGATCCAGGCGGATGCTGACGCGAGGGTCGAGAGGAGCTGCCAGGCGATTGCCGCAGACCATAGCAAGAAGCTGAAGGCCCAGGAGGACCGCTTCAAGAAGAAGCGCGAGGAGCTCCAAAAGGAGATCAACGGCCTCAAGGAGGTGCTGACGGAGGTGGAGGCCCGGCGGAAGACCGCGCTGAAGGCCAAGGCCGACGCGGAAGAAGAGCTGGCCTTCCTCCAGCAGCAGGTGGGAGGCGGAGGCCCGGCAGAAGACTACGCCTTTTCACCTCCATTTATCCAGTATCATATTGATGTAGCCCAGTGGGGGCGTGAAAACATGACTTTTACGCTTAAGTACTTAATGATTTGCTGTAATTTGTATTCCTCGCAAGGCCCTCTCGTGAGGCCTGTTCCCACTTCTTGCATGCCTTGGTGCTCTACGTCATCAGGACCCATGTCATGCCCAATATGCGGGTCTATCCTCAAGGAACTCGGAAGTTCCACCAAGGATAGAAGCACATATCGAAGACGCTTCGCCGGTGGATATCATTACAACATACCATGTACTGAATAGATGAGAATACCAGATAAAGGCTTACACTCGCCACAAGCTATAGCATGAATACATCAATACATAGCAATCATCATACAGAAGAGCAGGATCCGACTACGGATGAAATCAAACGAAAAAGAAGAATGACATCCACCCTGCTAATCCTAGGCTGCCAACCGGGAACCCATCCTATGATCGACGAAGAAGAAGAAGCAAAAGAAGAACTCCAAAAGCAAACATGCATGCATCGCTCTCACGTCAAAGCATCGCTTTACCCGTACCTGCAACTGTTGTTGTAGTAATCTGTGAGCCACGAGGACTCAGCAATTCCATTACCATGGGTATCAAGACTAGCAAAGCTTAATGGATATGGAATGGATAAGTGGTGAGGTTGCAGCATGCACTAAGCATTGTATGGTGGCTAACTTATGAGTACATGAATAAGAAGAGTAACTACGCACAACGGTCGCAAACTAATAATGATCAAGAAGTGATCCTGAACACCTACTTACGAGTCAAACATAACCCCACCGTGTTCACTTCTTGGTTCAACCTTCACAAGAAGAGACGATCATTGTTACGCACGCGGTTGGTGTATTTTAATTAGATTTAGTGTCAAGTTCTCTACAACCGGAAGTTATAAATTTCCAAGTCGCCACATAACCGCGGGCACGGCTTCGCGTAAGATTTAACCCTGCAGGGGTGTTCCAACCTGGTCCATCACAAACCAACACAAGCTGCGGTGGAAAGACCTCAACCTCAAGAAAACCCGATCAACCTCGAGTCAGCCCGAAGTATTCTCGGAATCCCGGTGCACAAGACATTTCAACAATGGTAAACAAGTCCAGCAAGACCTCCCGGCGTGCCGACACCCTGATAGAAGCCGCGCGTATCTCGTCTCAGGCCACGACCAGATGGGACATCCTACGAGTAAAACCAATGCCTCGAGTTTCCCCGTGGTGGCCCCGCAGTCTACCCGTTTCGGACCAACACCATCGGCACTGGCCCACCTGTATTATGTTGAATTAAGAATCCTCGAGTTCATGACGCCCTATGCAAAATTAATTATTTAATTCAATATTATTATGTTGGCAAATGTTAAAACCAAAGTTGGGCCTTGCTGGAAGCGTTTATTCAAAGCAAACTGTCAAGAGGGTCCCATAACCCCTGAGCATGTTAGGAATGCTAATCAAGGAACCTAACACTGGTATTACGGAAACTAGGGCGACATGAGTGGAACAAAACACCAGGCAAAAGGCCGAGCCTTCCACACACAACCAAGTATATAGATGCATTAGTTAAATAAGAAATATTGTGATATCCCATGATATCCATGTCCCAACATGGAACAACCTGCAACTAGCAACGCTATAAGAAACGGGCTGAGCAAGCGGTAACATAGCCAAACAACGGTTTGCTGGGTAAGGGTGGTTACAGGCTGTATTATGGCATATGGGAGGCTGACATATATGTGGTAGGAAGCGCGACATAGCGATAGCAACGAGACAACTAGCAAGCAAAGATAGTAGAGATATCCAAGGTCATGATCATCTTGCCTGAAATCCCACTCGGAAGAAGATCGAGTCCATGAAGTAGACGAACAAGCGCAGTCGAACGAATCCTCACAATCGCAACAAAACAGGAACTATCGAGGAGAAGCACAACCGGAAAGAAGAAAACAACACGATAAACACACAATCATAATCATGGCATGATGCACAATCAAGTATGATGCATGTCCGGTTTAAAGATGCATGGCATGGCAAAGTGCAACAATTCAAATACTACACATTAAGTGAAGTTCAACATGCAACGGGTTGCATATTGACGAAACTCCACAAACAATTATTTAGTTCACTCCCGTTTATGCACATGACAAGGTTAAATGTTGGTAAACATGGCAAGAGGTGAAGCATAATTAATCTACCTATCTAGGCAATTTAAATGAGGCCGGAAACAACAAACAACAATTCTGGAAAATCCCCATATGCAAATTTTTCGAATTTGGTACTGTTTTGACTAAAACACAATTTTAAAGTTGTTAAACATGCAAATTAATAGCACCATGTTAATTTACACATTTTTCTAGACCATTTACGTATAAAGTTTATTTAATTCGGAGCTACGGTTAATTAGTTATGAAATAAACCATTTTAGCATGTCATTTAGCAATTTTAATGCAAACAACAATTTTAACATTTTTATCATGGATGAAAGTTGGATTTTGTGAAACTACATGAAATTCTAAGCATTTTACAAATAAAGTTTGTTTAATTCCGATGCCCGGTTATTAAGTTATTAAATGCATGAACATGGAGGGTTTTCTGAAAATGTGTGATTCTCTGGATAATTAGACAAATTTGTAGAACAGGGAAAAACACTGCTGGGCTGAAACTAGTGAGCGATGGATAATATCAGACGTGCTGGGCGAGGGTTTGCGGGCGGTGCTCACATCGGGCCTCCACAGACCGGTCGGGGAGGCAGGCCAGGCGAGGCAGGCCGACCTGGCATTGGTCAACGCAGAGGTGCTCGAGGCAGAGCGGCTCGAGCAGAGGAGGTGTCGCTCGTCTCCCTCGCTTGAACAGAAGCAGGCGGCGCTGCCCCTGGCAGTTGACGGCAAGGGGGATAGCGGCGCTCGGGACTCCGGCGGGCGGCGAACTTGATGCGGCGGTGGAACTTGAGGAGCTCGGGCGCGGGCTCAGCCATCCATGCCATCCTATCCATGGCGCATAGAGAGAGAGAGAGAGAGAGAGAGAGAGAGGGATCAGTGAGAGATGGGAAGACGAAGAGGAGAAGGACGGAAGGAGGAGGCAAGGTGGCGATGACCTACGGGGCTCCAATGGGTGGCGCGGCTGTAGGAGCACGTCGGCGTGTGGAGGCACGGCTCCAGCGGCTGCGCGGTTCCCTGTACAGAAGACAAAACGAGAGAGAGGCTTGCGAGAGGGAAAAGAAGAAGGGAAAGAAAAAGGGGAAGGGCAGGGGTGCGGCGGAGCTGCTGGTCCGGTGGAGCTCCGATGAAGACGGAGGCGGAGGGGTCGAGTGGAGGCGTGCACGGGAGTGCTCCGGTCCTGCGGGTGGTCACAATCGTTCCTGATGCAGAGAAGCGAGAGGTCCGTGGGACAGGGAGGTACTTAGGAAGAGAGGAGGAAGATTGAAGAAGCTGGGTCGCTTGGGGACCTGGTCGCTGGCGAGGTCCTGGTCCGGCGACTCATGGAACGGCGGCGTTCTCCGGCGGAGGGTCGATGTAGGGGCGAGGTCGAGCTCGGGGAGGAGCCCCTGCCGCTCTGGGAGGCGCGAGGCCGGCTCAAGCAGGGGCGCACGGGAGGAGGAGGCTGCCGGTGCGGCAGCGGTCAACGGCAAGGTGGCGGGCGTGCTCGGAAGCCGCAGATCGAGTATCTCGATCGGGAGGCGGCTGGTTGGCTCGGTTTGGAAAACGAGAAGGTGGGTGCTTGGGTGGATGGATCGGACAGATCCCGAGGAAGGGGGCGACCAGGTGGAGCTAGCGGTGGCGCGATGGGAATGGCTTGATTGGACAGGTAGGGGCTAGGGTTTCATCTGTTATTTATAGCACAGACAGATTGGGGGAGCAGTTTGGAGCCCTCTGATGACGATCGAACAGCTCTGGATGGTTTAAACAAAGAACCGAAGATGTTTGGGGTATTTCAGGATTGATCCGGACCCATCGGCCACGACAGGGCAGTTCGGGTTCGGGGAAGTTTCGGACAAGGTTGTGAGGGCCTGAGAACGGTCAACGAAGACAAGGTAGTCAGACAGGAGGGAATCAAAAAACCTGGTTGGTCTCGGAACGGTCAACGAATGCAACGGGGAGAACCGGCAACTACGAACGGATGGAAGTTTTATGAAAACATGCGGATGCAATGCACATGATGCCATGATGAATGCAACAACCACACAATCAACGCGGCGAAACTCGAAATGCATGGAAGGCAACTAAAGCGGCGGTCTTGGGCTGTCACAACACTCCCCCACTTACAAGAGATCTCGCCCCGAGATCTAAGAATGAGAAGATGAAGAGAAAGAGGAGGAGGTAAAACAAAGTTGCTTCTTTGACAAACGAGTGAAATCAACGAACCTCGGAAGTTGAAAGACAAGATAGACAAAGAATGAGAAAGAAAGAATTTGGGCAGCACTCCGGTAAAATGGATAAGCAAGAAAAGAACATGATCTTGACAAAATGAGATGATGGGTCGAAGAGATCAACATCATAATGCCCCCGGAACAAAAGAATATAAGCTAGATCATCGGAAAGAAAAGAACGGTGAAGAAAATGACAACTTCTCTCACCATTGAATTTGAAAAGCATCCTTATAAAGAAGGATTGAACGGAGTTGTTGGAAAATCAACAATGAAAAGAATATGCTTGATGTGGGCTTATGGAAAACATTTCAAAATTATGAGGTGTCAACCAGCCACTAACGGAAACAATTGATTACTTGAGATCTTGAAGAGATGAAAACCTCTTTCACTGAGAAGAGAAGGAGAAACTTGGATCATTGATAAGCACCACAAATAGCAACAATCCTTAGGAAAATGATTTAGGTGAAATCTATACTAAGATAACTCTGACGAATAAATTGATGGGTTGAAAAGACCTCTTGAACGAAGAGAAAATTATGGGTTTAAAATATCTCATTCTTGACAACTGTGAATCATGAAACACGAAGACAAATTGTCAAGAAGGACATAATGCCACCTCAAAAGATAAGGTAGAAAGAATTGCACTTCGGAATGCGAGATGAAGAATACTTGAGCTCCAACAAGAATCTTTGACGAACACTTCGAGAATGAATGAAATCTTTAACGAACCACTATAAAGAGTCTCATTGAAGAACTCCGGAAATAGAAGAATGATAGAACGGTAGTGATGTTGAAGGAATAAGATTGAAGCCTTGCAATGATTTAGATGGAGCTTCATGATGAGACAACCGAGAAAACTTGGAACTCCGGAAAAGAAAAGATGAACAACTTGGAACCGAGAATTCGGTATCATGAATGAACATCGGAAGAAAGAATTAAATCACCTCGATGAAATAAGAATAAGAATTACGTTATGCTTATCCCTCATCAACTTAAATTGATGAATAGCAATGGATTTTGCATACTACTTATTTTTCTTGCAAGGATTGAGAAGAGGTATAGCGCAAACTTGGGAAACGTCTTCAATGAACCGCCGGTAGGATTTTGGAAAGAACAAATGAATTGATACGATAACAAAGGAAGTGGAATTTTGAACGAACCACCGTAAGAAATGAAAAAGAATGAATAAAAAGAGAACGAATTGCCATGAAGAATTAGAAGATGAATGAAGATACTTGAGGGAATTTAGATACAAGAGATCGAAGAGATCACGATCTGACTAGAGGATACCTGAACGATGCACCGGAAGAATTTGGAGATGAACGAAGAAACATCTATTGAGAAAAATTTGTAGAATGAATGGTGAAAGCTGAGAATGAAGAATCCTTCTGGAATGACGACCCTCGGAGAATCAAACGAAAGCAACTCCTAAAATACTCCGGATGGGTATGAAAGAGTTTCTCACGATCGAAACAATTTGAGAGGATAGCAACAACCATGAATCTTCAAGAGAACGGATAAGGATTTAAGGGAAACTCTTCTTCAGTCTTCAAAGCTGAGAGTGACGATGAGAACCACCCTGAAGAATTTTTTTAGATACTCCGGATTAATGAAAAGAGAGAAGGTTGAGCCAAAGAGGAAAATAATTTGAAAGCTATCTTGGAGAGGTATATGACTGATGGAATCCATTCTTACGTCACACTTAGAAAGAATTTGAGAATAACTCCGGGAAAATTAGAAGAGTCAGGTAAGATCCTGGGAAAAGACCTGTGGGTTAGGGCCCACTGAAAGGAAACACCGTTGGAACAATTGCTTGAAAGAGAGATTGCACCGGTAGAATTAAATGGATTGAATGAGACAACAACCTCGAATTAGCTTGCACGGATCTTGAATGGAAAGATGAATCTTCTGAGATAATTTCTTCGCACCGGAAATGAATAGAGAGATGTGAATATCCACGAGATTCTTGGATAAGAACTTCCAACATGAGAAAGCATGTGAACAAAAGAAAATGATATGATCAACACCGAAAGCTTGAATTTAGACCACCGGAGAAGAAAACGAGAACGAAGAATGATGAACTTGTAGCTCCTGAGCATCTTCACGAGAAATCACCGGTTAAGAACATTGAAGGAAAAGAATGAAGAGACTTCACGTGAATGAAACAGATACTTGATTTGAGATCTCTGACTCCACGAAGAAAAGGGTGGGAGGGTGGGAAAAATCAAGACAACTTGGGACGGGTGAAACGAACACCATTGAGAGAACAGGGAATTTATCTTGCAAAAGGTTGAGCGGATCGGATTAACTTGAAGAGAAGCACGCCTTTTTTAGAAGAATTTCCATGACCATTCCGCATGATCAAAAGGATTTACGCTCCCATAGGAATATGAGAACACCGCTTAGAAAAGGTATGAAATCCACACTGGACTTCGAAGCAACTCGAATACCACAACCAAAACAAAACAAAGGATTTGGCTTGGAGAATAAGCCGGAACAAATATATGATAGAGATTTCGTCCGAAATTTTCGTGGTGGGGCCCACACGGGCTCGATCTTACAGTGGCCATCTGTACAAGGTAGTGTACGAGACAACGAAGCGTCCCCAAACCGTAGCAAAGCTACAAGGGTTCTTTAAGACGCAATGAGCACCGCTGTAAAAACGACCATGAGCAGGCGGACCACTAGACGTTGAACCCCAATCTCATATCATGCATCTGTCGGAAAGATATCCTAGGTAACTACTTGAATTCCCACCTAAGAACTCCCGAAACTTCTTGGTTATGCGATCAGGTTGCGGGTCCAGGAACCTACTCATATCAAACAACAACCTAATCGGCTGCAACTGCATCTGCAACCCTTAACACACAACCGAGAAACTCCGCAAATTCGTCTACCTCAGACCTTCGAAAACACAACGATACTAGTCACGGTGGATCATCCGAGCTATCTCCTCTAGTACTGGGGAAAACTCACGGCACTATTTGCCACCACAAAATGTATAGAAGCGTTTCGATGTCGGCGTCCTCTGGTATTCAGGAACTGAAACGATAGGGAATGTGACAAGAACCCCTTGGAGCTCAACTCCCCGGGTCCAATCCATACGGTCAGGAGGCACCAAGAACAGAATTCTGTCACACCGATATCGCAACGATTCCAAAAATACCCGCGTGATCCTAAAAAAATTGAGGGAGAAGAGTAGTAGAATCAAAACACCTACATCACAATTCCTCACCAGAGAGACGAAGGGGATAAGGAGTAAAAAGAATTCCTACTCTCCGATATATAACTAGGACTCAAAATAGTTTTCTTCTAGACTCGTCAACGGTTCGATCAATCAAGGGGGCTCCTGCGGTCGGTAGAGGCTCTGATACCAGCTTGTCATGCCCAATATGCGGGTCTATCCTCAAGGAACACGGAAGTTCCACCAAGGATAGAAGCGCATATTGAAGACGCTTCGCAAGGTGGATATCATTCCAACATACCATGTACTGAATAGATGAGAATACCAGATAAAGGCTTACACTCACCACAAGCTACAGCATGAATACATCAATACATAGCAATCATCATACAGAAGAGCAGGATCCGACTACGGATGAAATCAAACGAAAAAGAAGAACGACATCCACCCTGCTAATCCTAGGCTACCAACCGGGAACCCATCCTACGATCGACGAAGAAGAAGAAGCAGAAGAAGAACTCCAAAAGCAAACATGCATCGCTCTCACGTCAAAGCATCGCTTTACCTGTACCTGCAACTGTTGTTGTAGTAATCTGTGAGCCACAAGGACTCAGCAATCCCATTACCATGGGTATCAAGACTAGCAAAGCTTAATGGATGTGGAATGGATGAATGGTGAGGTTGCAGCAAGCACTAAGCATTGTATGGTGGCTAACTTACGAGTACATGAATAAGAAGAGTAACTACGCACAACGGTCGCAAACTAATAATGATCAAGAAGTGATCCTGAACACCTACTTACGAGTCAAACATAACCCCACCATGTTCACTTCTTGGTTCAAACCTCACAAGAAGAGACGATCACGGTTACGCATGCAGTTGGTGTATTTAAATTAGATTTAGTGTCAAGTTCTCTACAACCGCAGGTTATAAATTTCCAAGTCGCCACATAACCGCGGGCACGGCTTCGCGTAAGATTTAACCCTGCACGGGTGTTCCAACCTGGTCCATCACAAACCAACACAAGCTGCGGTGGAAAGACCTCTACCTCAAGAAAACCCGATCAACCTCGAATCAGCCTGAAGTATCCTCGGAATCCCGGTGCACAAGACATTTCGACAATGTTAAACAAGTCCAGCAAGACCTCCCGGCGTGCTGACACCCTGATAGTAGCCGCGCGTATCTCGTCTCAGGCCACGACCAGATGGGACATCCTACGAGTAAAACCAATGCCTCGAGTTTCCCCGTGGTGGCCCCGCAGTCTACCCGTTTTGGACCAACACCATCGGCACTGGCCCACCTGTATTATGTTGAATTAAGAATCCTCGGGTTCATGACGCCCTATGCAAAATTAATTATTTAATTTAGTATTATTATGTTGGCAAATGTTAAAACCCAAGTTGGGCCTTGCTGGAAGCGTTTATTCAAAGCAAACTGTCAAGAGGGTCCCATAACCCCTGAGCATGTTAGGAACGCTAATCAAGGAACATAACACCGGCATTACGGAAACTAGGGCGGCATGAGTGGAACAAAACACCAGGCAAAAGGCCGAGCCTTCCACACACAACCAAGTATATAGATGCATTAATTAAATAAGAAATATTGTGATATCCCATGATATCCATGTCCCAACATGGAACAACCTGCAACTAGCAACGCTATAAGAAAGGGGCTGAGCAAGTGGTAACATAGCCAAACAATGGTTTGCTGGGTAAGGGTGGTTAGAGGCTGTATTATGGCATATGGGAGTCTGACATATATGTGATAGGAAGCGCGACATAGCGATAGCAATGAGACAACTAGCAAGCAAAGATAGTAGAGATATCCAAGGTCATGATCATCTTGCCTAAAATCCCGCTCGGAAGAAGATCGAGTCCATGAAGTAGACGAACAAGCACAGTCGAATGAATCCTCACAATCGCAATGAAACAGGAACTATCGAGGAGAAGCACAACTGGAAAGAAGAAAACTACACGATAAACACACAAGCATAATCATGGCATGATGCACAATCAAGTATGACGCATGTCCAGTTTAAAGATGCATGGCATGGCAAAGTGCAACAATTCAAATACTACACATTAAGTGAAGCTGAATATGCAACGGGTTGCATATTGACGAAACTCCACAAACAATTATTTAGTTCACTCCCGTTTATGCACATGACAAGGTTAAATGTTGTTAAACATGGCAAGAGGTGAAGCATAATTAATCTACCTATCTAGGCAATTTAAATAAGGCCGGAAATAACAAACAACAAATCCGGAAAATCCCCATATGCAAATTTTCGAATTTGGTACTGTTCTAACTAAAACACAATTTTAAAGTTGTTAAACATGCAAATTAATAGCACCATGTTAATCTACACATTTTTTAGACCACTTACGTATAAAGTTTATTTAATTCGGTGCTATGGTTAATTAGTTATGAAATAAACGATTTTAGCATGTCATTTAGCAATTTTAATGCAAACAGCAATTTTAACATTTTTATCATGGATGAAAGTTGGATATTGTGAAACTACATCAAATTTTAAGCATTTTACAGATAAAGTTTGTTTAATTCCGATGCCCGGTTATTAAGTTATTAAATGCATGAACATGGAGGGTTTTCTGAAAATCTGTGATTCTCTGGATAATTAGACAAATTCGCAGAACAGGGAAAAACACTGCTGGGCTGAAACTGGTGAGCGATGAATAATATCAGATGCGCCGGGCGAGGGTTTGCGGGCGGTGCTCACATCGGGCCTCCATAGGCTGGTCGGGGAGGCAGGCCAGGCGAGGCATAGCGACCTGGCGTTGGTCAACGCAAAGGCGCTCGAGGTAGAGCGGCTCGAGCAGAGGAGGCATCGCTCGTCTCCCTCACTTGAACAGAAGGAGGTGGCGCTGCCCGTGGTAGTTGACGGCAAGCGGGATGGCGGCGCTCGGGACTCCGGCGGGCGGTGAACTTGATGCGGCGGTGGAACTTGAGGAGCTCGGGCGCGGGCTCAGCCATCCATGCCATCCTGTCCATGGCGCACAGAGGGAGAGAGAGAGAGAGAGAGAGAGAGAGAGAGAGAGAGAGAGGGATCAGTGAGAGATGGGAAGACGAAGAGGAGAAGGACGGAAGGAGGAGGCAAGGTGGCGACGACCTACGGGGGTCCAATGGGTGGCGTGGCTGCAGGAGCACGTCGCCATGGGGAGGCACGGCTCCAGCGGCTGCCCGGTTCCCTGTACAGAAGACAAAACGAGAGAGAGGCCTGAGAGAGGGAAAAGAAGAAGGGAAAGAAACAGGGGAAGGGCAGGGGCGTGGCAGAGCTACTGGTCCGGTGGTGCTCCGATGAAGACGGACGCGGCGGGGTCGAGTGGAGGCATGAACGGGAGTGCTCCGGTTCCTGCGGGTGGTCACAGTCGTTCCTGATGTAGAGAAGTGAGAGGCCCGTGAGACAGGGAGGTACTTAGGAAGAGAGGAGGAAGATTGAACAAGCTGGGCTGCACGGGGACCTGGTCGCTGGCGAGGTCCTGGTCTGGGGACTCGTTGAACGGCGGCGTTCTCCGGCGGAGGGTCGATGCAGGGGCGAGGTCGAGCTCAGGGACAAGCCCCTGTCGCTCGGGGAGGCGCGAGGCCGGCTCGAGCAGGGGCGCATGGGAGGAGGAGGCTGCCGGTGCGGCAGCGGTCAACGGCGAGGTGGTGGGCGCGCTCGGAAGCCGCAGATCGAGCATCCTGATCGGGAGGCGGCTAGTTGGCTCGGTTTGGAAAACGAGAAGGTGGGTGCTTGGGTGGATGGATCAGACAGATCCCGAGGAAGGGGGGGACCAGGTGGAGCTAGCGGTGGCGCGATGGGAATGGGATGATTGGACAGGTAGGGGCTAGGGTTTCATCTGTTATTTATAGCACAGACAGATTGGGGGAGCAGTTTGGAGCCCTGTGATGACGATTGAACGGCTCTGGATGGTCTAAACAAAGAACCGAAGATGTTTGGGGTATTTCGGGATTGATCCGGACCCATCGGCCATGACCGGGCGGTTCGGGTTCGGGGAAGTTTCGGACAAGGTTACGAGGGCCTGAGAACGGTCAACGAAGACAAGGCAGTCAGACAGGAGGGAATTGAAAAACCCGGTTGGTCTCGGAACGGTCTACGAAGGCAATGGGGAGAACCGGCAACTACGAACGGATGTATGTTTTATGAAAACATGCGGATGCAATGCACATGATGCCATGATGAATGCAACAACCACACAATCAACGCGGCGAAACACGAAATACATGGAAGGCAACTGAAGCGGTGGTCTCGGGCCGTCAAACCCCAGCCCCCGAGTGGGCTACGACCGTCGCTGGTATGTTAGGACGCGTGCCTAGACAAGGTCAGAGGGTGTAGGGCTCTGAGGGGCTGTAAGGGCTCCTGAGGCGCGATGCTCAGGAAGCCCCCCTTTGACGTGCAAGCTGTCGGGCCCATGGAACCCGGGGTATCCAGGCCCGTCTGCCTTTGGCCCAGGGCGCAACGCCTGGTGTGGGCCCAGCAGGCCATCATCACCAAGCACCTCACCAGGGCTCCTCATGAGGCCTTGGCCTCCCGAGGCCCCCTCCTCAAGGAGCGGGCGAGCGAGGCTCAACACCTCCACCAACGGCCTCGCGAGGTCTTCTCGTGAGGTGACCTCCTGAGGTGGCCTCCCGAGGCCCCCTCCCGAGGGTGCACGAGACGAAGGCCGTTCAGCGGAGCCGTGCGGTCTGGGGCCCATCACGTGGGTGACGCGCGCGGCGACGAGCGGCGACAGAGGCCGCACCAACAGGCGCGGATGAAGATGGTTTCCTCTTTTCTGTTAAGGGAGCAGGGCCAGATATCTACTCCCCAAAGCGACCCCAAAGGTTGCCCGATCGGTGAAGGAAGACCAAGACGGTGGGCGCGCAGGGCGGAGGTCATCACCGAGCCCACCGGCGCGTCATGGATCACGCTTTGGCAGGCGAAGACCGCCTTTAGTCAGGATAGCCTGAGTGCCTGTCCCCTTTCAAAACCCGCCAAGTGTGGCAGCCCTTCCCGCCTAAGTTTCAAGGGGGAAGATGACCGAGGCGAGTATAAGGGGGGCAGAGCTGCCATTGAGGAGAGGGTCCGGTTCTAGGAGAGACTCCGGTTCCCACCACCCTCGACCTTGTACTCTCTCTCTCTCACCCGAGCAATACCAACCAAGCAGGAGTAGGGTCTTACACCGCAAGGTGGCCCGAACCTGGGTAAACCGCTGAGTCCACGGTCTGTCCCTCGCTAGCGCGCTCTCGCCGTAGCCTCGCCGTTGCTTAGCCGTGGTAGGAGACGAAGTGGTAGAACGAGCTCACCCCAGTGTTAAGCACGGCTCCCCGCGAGTCCTTGCCTTCGACGAGGCACTTCAGGAGGGTCGCGGGAGATCGATCTGCTGCTCCTCGAGGAGGGCCGCCATCAGGCCGCCCTTCGTGCCGCGAGGTACCAGCAGGCCCTGCGTCCCTAACACAGGCGCAGCATCCTCCCTCGTACTCTCGAGGTCGGCGACCTCGTCCTACGCAGAATCCTCTCCAGAGAGGGGCTTCACAAACTCTCACCTATGTGGGAAGGCCCATTCAGGGTTACTCATGTCTCCAGGCCCGGCTCAGCCCGGCTGGAGACGGAGGACGGAGTTCCTGTGCCTAATGCCTGGAACATCCAACACCTCCGCAAGTTCTACCCGTGACCCTCACGCATACGAACGAAATGGGGCTGTACCCGCCCCGGAGCCTCTCATTGCGTTCGCCTGATGGGCCCGCGAAAGCTCCCGCCCATGCCCAAGTGGAAGCCCCATGCTCCGCGCTGGCGGAACGATCGACCCGTGATCATACCCACACCCCTGTGGAAGCCCCATGCTCCGCGCTGGCGGAACGATCGGCCCGCGATCATACCCACACCCCTGTGGAAGCCCCATGCTCCACGCTGGTGGAACAATCAACTGAGGGCGCCCCACGGGCTGCACCAACCTCAAGCTGCCCCGTGCCGGACACGGCAACACTCTTTTTCTCATTTTGATGTGTAACTGAGGGCGCCCCATGGGTTGCACCAACCTCAAGCTGACCCGTGCCGAACACGGCAGCCGCATCTTGTTCTAGTTATGTAATGGGTTGCTATCTTACTTCAATAAAGCTCGGTTTCTTACATGGCATTTCGTTTTGTTCTTGCCTCACGAGCCTCGCGCGCTCACGAAGTCCCTCATGAGCCTCACATGAGTGGGGGCTGGACACGGTGTCTGTGCTCGGGTCAGTCCCAGCAGCGCTGAAAAACCCAAGCAGCTGGCCTCTGGCTCGCGGGTCTGCTCCCATGCACGCCACCCCACCAAGGTCCTTGGTGTCTTGTCTCCTCGCGTAATGATCATGAGCGAATCGACGAGCGTGCGCTGCTCCCCTGTCGTTAAGTGCTCTGCATGCAGTCATCTCAGGAGCAGGTTCCCGACAGGCCTCGCGAGGATGCCTCATGGGGTGGCCCCTTCAAGGCCTCAGGAAGCCAGCAGGCCCCCCCTCGGGAGCTAACCCCCGGTGGCCGTCTCTGCAGGGGATTTCGCGAGCAGAGGCCTCACGAGGCGTACCCTATAGGAGATGGCCCACCGAACACTTCCTTGTGCAGAGCTAAGTCCCCCGCCTCGCGAGCCGCTCTCGCCGCCTCTTAAGCCTTCCCTTCCGGTGGCCTCACGAGCGCCAGCGTTCCTCTTGGCGCAAGCCGCTTGCGCGTCGAAGGGGGGCTCTCCGAGCATCGCGCCTCAGGAGCCCTCACTGGCTACCAGTGCCCCTCGCCTCCTGGCCTTGTTCAGGCATCGCGACCTGACATACCAGCGACGGCCGAGGCCCGCTCGGGGGCTGGGTCCTGACAACGTAGAGCATCATGGCAAGCAAAAAGAGCAAAGCAGTCCTCAAGAGAAAGCCTCACGAGGGCACGAGCGTTCATTACAACAAATCATAAAGTACTTAAACACCAAGGCATCATCTTCACGCCCCCACGGGGCCACATCGGTCTAGTGCAGGGTAACGAAGGGAAAAGGACCCTAGGAACTCGCGCCATCGTCGTCGTCGCCGGCGCCGTCGTCGCCGCCAGAGCTCTCGCCGCTGCCGCAAGAGTACTTCCCAAGCAACGCGTCCACGTGGCCTTCTACCGCCTTTGTGAGGCCGTCACGAAGCTCCTCGGGGACCGGGGATTTCACCTTGTCAAAATCAAAGTTGGGATCGGTGTGAAGGAGGTGGCTGAAGATGCGAGTCGCCGCCAGGGAGAAGAGGCCGCGGCACTCCTCCTCCAAGATGCCATCCACCGCCTTGGCCCCGTCCTCAAGCTGTTCCACAAGCTTGGTGGAGAAGTCGACGTAGTCGGCGTCGCGGGACTCACGGAGGGCCCCAAGCCTTCCCTGGCAGATGGAGTTCAGGGCGTCGCGGGCGTGGAGCTCGAGGGAGTGAAGCGTCTTGACGCATTCGCGCTGCTGCTCCTGTTCCCGGTCCACAGTGCTGGAGCTGGGCTGCGACGCGGCCCCCAGGCGGGTCTCCGCCTCGGCGAGTGCCGCCTTGAGATCAGTGATCTCCTGCCGGAATCGCTCGCGTTCCGTCTCGCAGGCGTCCCTCTGTTGCGACAGCGTCTTACCGTGCTCCTCGGCAAGCGCCAGGCGCGGCTCCGCTACCTTCGCGTCAGCATCCTCTTGAACCTTCTTCTTCTTGGCCTCCAGCTGGGCGTTGGCCTCGGTAACGCGCTTCGTGTGGGCCTCCTGGGCATCGGCCAGCTGGCACCCCAGCAGCTCCAGGCACTCCTTCTCCATGGCCTGCTCGGTCGCCGTCCTCTCGAGGCTCTCCATGCGAGTCTCGAGGCCCGCTTCGCGGGCCGCAACCTCCTTCTCACGGGTGGCGAGAGCGCCTTCCCGCGCGAGGAGCGACTGCGCCTGCTCGGCGCGCTGGTCCTGGAACTCCTTTAGGCGGGCCTCCGCCTCTTCGCGGCGCGCGACGGCCGCTTCGGCCTCCAGAAGGGCTCTCGCACGGACCCCCTCCGCTTCGGCGGCGTCCTTCTCGCCCTGTGCATGAGCGCGTTTGCTCTGGCACTGGGCTGTTTCGACGGCGACGCTGAGCCGGCGCCACCCGTCAGCAAGCTTCATGCGCTCCTCGGCAAGGCGCGTCTCCGTGTCTTGGAAATCCGTCCCCAGCCGAGCAAGCGCGGCCTTGGCATCGCACAAGGCCTCGGGTCAGAGCAGGGTGTGGCCGCCTACAAGGGCCAGAGGCCAGTCCGGGTCGGGCCCTCTGGCACTCTCCGCCGCCGCAGCAAGGGAGGACTCGGTGCCGCTCTCCTGGAGCGGTTGGTTCGCCAGGCCACCCCCCGCGTTTGGCTGCGGCGGCACGCTATGGGGGCTCTCCATGCCTGCGGCGGCGTGCCCCACGGCTCCTGCCCCATGCTCAGGGAGGCTCCTAGCGGGGGCGGGGGTGGGGGTGGGTGGGTGTGCCGACCTCCCCTGTTGCCGCTCCTTTCCTCACGGCGGGGTCAAGGGGGAGGGCATCCCCGCCTCCTGAGACTGCCTCCTGAGGCTCCTCCGTCTCGGCTTCACGAGGCGCACCCGCATGCGACTCCGGAGGAACGACCGTCTCCTCCACGACCTCCATGCGCCCTGCCTCGTCATCGGGACGGCGGGTGGCCCCTCCGTGCCCCCCGGCACCCGTGGCGGGCGCCGACGTCCCCTGCGGGCCGGGGGTCCCCTTCGCCTTCGTCGTCGTCTTCTTCTTCTTCTGATCCACGGCAGACTTCCTGCGCGAATGGTGGCTCAGCTCCGATCCCGGACGAAGAGCAAGGACTTGGAACACCAGGAGGAGGCAGGGGACTTACTCGTCACTGACGTAGCACTTCCTTTTCTTCTCCCCCGCGAGGGGCGGGCCGCCGCTGCCACCGTCAGGCATCGCCCCGGCGCCACCGCTCGGGCCCCCGGGGTGTATCGCAGTAGGTCCGGACGCGTCGCCGCCCGCCTCGGGGCCCTGGGGGGCGTCGGCCTCATGATGGGCCTCGGGCGCTGGGGGCTCAGCCGCTTTTCGGCCGGGAGCACCCTCCGCCGTAGGAGGCGCGTTGTCGGCGTCGTCATCCCCAAAATCGCAGAGGAGCTGACGGCGAGTGCGCGGTGGCGCCCGGTTGGCGTCCTCCTCCGTGGCCTCCGCTGAGTCCTCCTCAGCACCGCTGCCCCCTGAGTCCAGCTCCACCACGAGAGGCTCCTCGCAAGGCCCGACATGGCCTTCCGGCACAAGGCCCCACCGGTCAAAGAGAGGCATCTCCTTGACCAGCTCCGCCATCTCCTCGTAGCGGAACAGAGGGAGTGCATCTTTGGGCGGGCCCTAGGCAGGGGTGTTGAGCAGATTCGCCAGGGCCCCGTCCAACTCCTCTTGCGTCAGGCTGCTCGGGTGCAGCCTCATGGCATCGCCCGCACCGGTGTACTCCCACACAGGGCGCGAGTGTTGCTGGAGTGGCGCTATGCGCCGCCGGAGGTACTCCCTGACGACCGATGCTCCAGAACGGGTTCCATCCTCGGGTTGGTGAGCCTCTCGCTCCCCCACCGGGAGTTCTTCTCAGCCGGATCCGTCGGGATCATCAGGAGCGGGCTGGTCCGGCGCGCATCCATGAAAACCAAGCGCTGCCGATAGCCCTCCACCATCTTCGCGACCCTCAGGTTGATGATGTTGTTTTCCGTTGCCTTAACGGCAAGGAACGATGCGCACCCGGAGCGCTGGTCACACGCGGTCAGCCGCAGGCAGAAGAAGTGGCGGAAGAGCGCCACTGAGGGCATCACACCCATAAAGGCCTCACAGTAAAAGGCAAACATGGCAAGGAGGAGGATGGAGTTGGGCTGAAGATGGAGGGCATGGATCTGATAGTGTGAGAGAATGGCGTAGAAAAAGTCCGAGAACGGCGGCACCAACCTGGCATAGACGCTGTGGAGGAAGAAGGGGTAGGTCGTCGCCCCCAGGTCGCGCCACGCACGTGAACCTGGCCTAATTTGGGTCGCCTGGTTCTCGTTCATGTCGCCAGCCACCAGCGGGAGCACCCGATCCAGGCCCTCCCCATCGACGATGGAGGAGCGCTGTAGCTGTCGGGGGGATGATCCCCGGGTAGGCAACGGAGCCCGGATCCCTTTTCAAAACATCAGGGCAGGCCAAACCCCTCAATCCGGCTAGCCTGCGCGCCGGCTCCCCGGCCTGAGCCGGCTCGGCGTGGCAACCCGGCCCAGCCGGCTGGCCCAGGCCGGCTGGCCGCGAGGGACCAAACCCCCACGATGAGGTACGCGTCGCTACAGCGCTCCTTCCTTTACGCCGTCCCCGGCGGGCGCGGCTACAGCGCTCCTCCCTTTACGCCGGCCCCGGCGGGCGGCCCAGTCCTGTAGCCTGGCGGCGCCGGCTATCCTGTGATGCGAGACAAGACGCGCCACAGTGTCCCGCACACGGCGCACCCGGCGGACCCGACGACCCCCACCACCGGCTCCCAGTCAATCACACCAGGGCCCCGCGCCCGTGCAGTTTACCCATGTAACCCTGGGGGTCGGCCTATAAGACCCCCCGGAGGCCTCCGTGTAGAGGGGTCAGCTCGATTCTTAGTTCGCATTAGCTTTCACCACACACATACAGACACAGCTCCAGGAGCAACCTTGTAGCCCTTGTGCTTCCCATACACCATTCGGCAGGACTAGGCGTGTTACCTCTCCGGAGGGCCCCGAACCTGGGTACGTCTCTTGTAGCCCTCCGTGCGGGACGGCGTTGAAGCAGGCGAACGCGGTCCAGCCGAGGAGTGCGTGGTAACCGCTGCGGAAGGGGACAATATCGAAGATCAAGTCCTCGCTGCGGAAGTTATCGGGCGAGCCGAAGACAACTTCCAATGTCACGGATCCCGAGCAGCATGCCTCGACACCTGGGATTACACCTTTAAAGGTGGTGTTGCTGGGTTTGATCCTTGATGGGTCGATCCCCATTTTCCTCACTGTATCTGAGTAAATCAGGTTGAGGCTGCTACCTCCGTTCATAAGGACTCTGGTGAGGTGAAATCCATCCACGATTGGGTCGAGCACCAGAGTCGCCGTTCCTCCATGGCGTATACTGGTCGGATGGTCTCGACGGTCAAAAGTGATCGGGCAGGCCGACCACGGGTTGAATTTCGGGGCTACCGGCTCTAAGGCGTAGACATCCCGAAGAGCGCTTTTCCACTCCTTCTTCGGTATATGTGTGACGTAGATCATGTTCACGGTTTTGACCTCTGAAGGGAACTGCTTTTGGCCTCCATTGTTCGGTCCGCGAGGATCGTCGTCATCCTCGCTGCGGGGGCCCTTGCCCTGTTCTTTGGCTGTGACCCTGCCGGCCTGTTTGATTACCCAACAGTTACGGTTGGTATGGTTGGCGGGCTTATCCGGGGTGCCGTGAATCTGACCGGGCCTATCTAATATTCTATCCAGCGCAGACGGGCCGTCCCGGTTCCCTTTAGAGCGTTTTTTCCGCAGTCCCGATTTCGGGCCGCTGAATCCGGCATTTACTGCTGCGTCATCGGCTTCACCGCCGTTGTTTGAGTGCCGGCGCTTATTGTTTTTATTGCACCGGGGTTTCCCGTTTCCTTCCCGGGCCTCTAAAGTGCCGGGGTCTTTGGGGTGCTTGCTTCGACGAGCTAACCAGCTATCCTCACCCGCGCAAAAGCGGGTCATTAGGGAGGTAAGGGCCGACATTGTTCTCGGCTTGTCCTGGCCGAGCTGGCGGGCGAGCCACTCGTCCCAGATACTGTGTTTGAATGCCGCAATCGCTTCGGCATCCGGGCAGTCGACGATCTGGTTCTTCTTGGTCAAGAATCGGTTCCAGAATTGCCGGGCTGACTCCCCGGGCTGCTGAATGACATGGTTTAGGTCATCGACGTCCGGTGGCCGAACATAGGTACCTTGAAAGTTAGCTCGGAATGCATCCTCGAGCTCCTCCCAGCTCCCGATGGAGTTTTCGCGTAGGCTGTTCAGCCAATGCCTTGCTGGTCCCTTGAGTTTCAACGGTAAGTACTTAATGGCGTGGAGATCATCTCCTCAGGCCATGTGAATGTGGAGAAGGAAATCTTCAATCCACACGGTTGGGTCAGTTGTCCCATCGTAGGATTCTATATTGACGGGTTTGAACCCCTCGGGGAACTGATGTTGCATCACCTCGTCGGTGAAACACATTGGGTGTGCGGCGCCCCTTGCCCGGGCCACACTGCGCCGAAGATCGGTTGTCATCCGGGCACGGTGCTGCTCCCGAGCCCTGTCGTTCCTATCGCGCCAGGCTGGGTATCCGTCCCGTCCAGCGGGTGCATATCATGTGGATCCGTAGATGGATTTGGACTGGATCCCTCGGGCGTTCAGGTCGCGGCGCAGATCGTATCGGTCGTCCGGTTGAACCGGGTCTTTGCCTGCTCGGCGAGGAGGCGTGGGTGGGTATTTGGCTTCCCCGGCCGCCCTATCCCGTCCTCGAGGGGGGACGGGTGGGAGTTCGGTTTCCACAGTCAGCCTATCCTGTCCTCGAGGGGGGCGGTCGGGCTGGCTTGCGTAAGTTCGTCTGGGAGGCATGGGCTCAAGGGCCTCATCCTCAAACTCTGGGAGTAGGCGCCGCCGTGGGTAACTCTTGTATTGACCCTGACGTTGATCGTCAAGGCCCTCTTCAGCAGCTAAGACCATCGTCCATCTGTCGTTGAGCGTATTTTGTTCCTCTTTTAACTGTTGTTGCCTCCTCTTCAAGCTTCGGGCGGTGGCAATGAGTTGCCGTTTGAATTTCTTTTGCTCCAGGGGGTCCTCTGGGACGATGAAGTCTTCGGGTCCGAGGCTATCCTCCTCTTCGGACGGAGGGAGGTAATTGCTATCCTCAGAATCCTCGAGGTCCTCGGGGTCACCCTGGTCTTCATGCCCTTCAGGGGCATCGCGGTGCTGCTCGGGGGTGTTGTCGTCGAGCTCCCCCATGTTATCCGGAGTGTCATTCTCTCTGGTGCCGTTTGTGTCTGTGTTGTTTTCGTTGCCCTTTCCTCGCCCTCTGGCTCGCCGTCGTCGGCATTTGGGCGGTTCCTTGGCGGGGCCGTCACCGTCCTTCACAGTCGTGTCGCCGTCCTTATTGGGGGCATCGACCATGTAAACGTTGTAGGTGGAGGTGGCGGTCCACTTTCCGGTGTTGGAAGTGGCAAGGGAAGGAGCCGTATAAGGCGGGACATCGATATCTTCGTCCATGTCATTAGCCTCCTCGGAGGCATAGTCCAGCATGTCGGTTAAGTCTTCGACAGTGGCTACCAAGTGGGTGGTGGGTGGGACGCAAAATTCCCCGCGGCTGGCCTCCTGTTTGACCTGCTCCTGGTCCGAGGACGGGCCATCCGCGATATTCATCCTCTGGATCCGATCTAACATCTCGCTTAAAAACGAGAGGTCAGCCGGATTCATGTTTGGGCATCCGTCGGAGTTGAGCTCCGGCGCGCCAATACTGTGATTGTGTTCGGCCAAGGGAGGCCCTTGGTTTTCTGGCGCTGGGGTTGGATCTGAACTCAAGGCCAGATCCGAATTGAAGCCTGTCCCGGGGACAGGGATGGGGAGGGAATCCGAGGTCGAGACCTCGGGATTGGTAGGCTCCTCGGGTAAAGCTGAGAACCTAGTAAAGACCAGATCGCCTCGAGCATCGGCGACGTACTCAAGGCTGCCGAACTTGATTTCCTGCTCAGGGGCGAAGCTGCCGACCTGGTCAAGGTGACCGGTCGGATCGGCGTGCAGCACAATGCTGCTGAACGCGAAGAGTTGTCCGGGGACGAAGATGTCCCCGCTGCGGATTCCATCGCTGATGAGAAGGCGAGCCATCGACCCTTGGTGACCCACGGCGGAACTCTCAATGAAAGCACCAATGTCGGTACCAAAACCGGCAGATCTCGGGTAGGGAATCCGAACTGTGGGTCTAGGAATCAATGGGTAACAGAGAACGTAGAGACGGCGATTTACCCAGGTTCGGGCCCTCTCGAAGAGTTAATACCCTACGTCCTGCTAGATTGTATTGATGTGATTGTATGAAGGTTACAGAGTTGATCTACCTCGAGATCGGATGGGCTAAACCCTAGGTAATAGATATGATGATGCTCTACGGACTAAGCCTTCTGGTTTATATAGACACCAGAAGGTCCTAGGGTTACATATGGTCGGTTACCATCAGGGGATAAACATGCCGGCCACACCAGTTATTCCTTGGAGGAGACGCCAAGTCTTCAGAGGTTTCCTTCTGATACACAGAGTCACCCACCATCCGGCCTTCCATCGACAAGTAGAGAGCGGCCCACCAGCCCGTCCTACGAGAGATAGGCCGGTAGCCCGAGTACCCCCTAGTCCGGGACACCCTCAGTGGCGGCAGCCTTGTAGGCACTCATGAGGGAGCGGACTGCATCCTTCTCATCGCAGCGGACAGTGATGATGTCGCTGCAGCCCGGCATCTTGAGGACGTTGTAGGCGTGATGGGTCACTGCCATGAACTTGGCGAGCGCAGGGTAGCCCAAGATGGCATTGTACAGTAGGCTAATGTGCGCCACGTCCAAGTCGATGAGCTCAGTGCGGTGGTTCTTGCGGGTGCCGAAGGTGACAGGAAGATGCGCCTGCCCCAGAGGCAGTGTGGAGCCATCAATGACGTCGGAGAAAGGCCTCGTCGGCATCAGCTGCTCGTAGGGTACTTGGAGCTTCTCGAAGATTTTGATGGAGATCACGTTGAGGCCCGTGCCTCCGTCGACGAGCGTCTTGGTGACAACAACATTGCTAATGGTGAGGGTGCACAACATGGGGATCGTGCCCACTGCTTCCATGGACTTGGGGTGGTCCTTGGAGTCAAAGGAGATGGCATACTGCGACCACTTGAGGGGCTGGGAAGCCTCAGGCCTCGGGAGGGCCGCGTTCACCTCACGAGCGAATTGCTTGAAGTGGCGGTTGGACGGGGGAGCCTGGTCCCCGCCAAGGATGCAAGCCACCTCGCGAGGCTCCTGGTAGGCCCCGGCGCCCTCATCAGGCTAATTGCCGTTGTTCCTTCAAGGCAGTGGCAGCAGAGCGGCGTTGGCCTGAGGATTGGCCTGCCGCGGCTGGTCGCGCCAGCCCTGCCTGACGTTGCCGTTGCCGTTGTTTCCATGGTCGCCCCAGCGGTTGTCATTGCGGCTGCCGCCGCGGCCGCCGCCGCGATCATTGTGGCTGTCGCGCCCGTCCTGGCGGCTCTCGCGAAGGAGCTTGATCTCGTGGCAGTCTTCGGTGTTGTGGGAGAACATGTTGTGGTAGGCACAGTACGGGCGGCCATCCTTCTTAGGCTCGGCGTGGTCGCGGCCGCGCTTCTACTCAGGCTCAGCAGCGAGCACGGCAGGGCCCTTGCGCTTGGTGTCTTTGCTCTTGTCCTTGGCAGCATCTGGCGCCACATCCGGGTCGTTATGCATGAAGAGGCGGCCCTCTTTAGCCTTGGCGCACCGGTCGGTGAGGTCGACCAGCTCCACCACGGTGTCATGCTCGTCGTTGATGGTGAGCTTCTCGCGCATCCGGACGTCTGTGATGCCGGATGAGAACGCAGAGATGATGGCGGCGTTGGAGGCGCGCGGAATCTTGTTGCGCACTTGGCTGAAGCGCTGAATGTACTTGCGGGGAGTCTCGTCAGGGCACTGGCGCATGGCGCGCAAGTCGTTGAGCATGAGGGGGCGCTCATGCGTGCCCTTGAAGTTGGCAACAAACTGTCGGCACAGCTCGACCCACGAAGAGATCGATGCCTCGGGGAGGTTCATGAGCCAAGAGCGTGGCGCGTCCTTGAGGGCCATGGGGAACCAGTTCGCCATGACCTTGTCGTCACCGTTCGCCGCCTCGATGCTCAGAGTGTAGAGATGCAAGAACTCCGTGGGGTTGGGGGTGCCGTCATAGCGAGAAGGCAGGTCCGGCTTGAACTTCGTGGGCCACACCACGCGACGCAACTCATGGGCGAAGGCGGGACAGCCACCGATAGTGGAGGTGACGTCGCCAGCGAGGGCGGCACGGTTCTGGCGACCGGCAGCAACGACCTCCTGGATGGTGCGGTCTTGACACTAGCGCTGCTGCTGGAGGAGCACACGTGCGTTGGGCGGCGCGCGCCTGACGTTCTGGCAGATCTCATTGTCGGGTTCCAACGAAGACGCGTTCCGGCATGGCTCTCGAGCCCGCGCGCCGCGGTGGTGCCCGGCACCCTCATTGGACGGAAGAGGCGGTGGAGGCGCGCCATGCGCCACCTCCCCGACGCGAAGCGACGGAGGATGGAGCAAGTGAGAGGCCGCGGGGGCGTCTCCGGCTATGTTGACGAGCTCGGTGATGCGGCCTAGCCAGGCATCATAGCCGGCCTCGGTGGGGCGGTAGCGCAGCAGCTCGCGCGCCATGAGCAACGCGGCCTGCAGGCCCGGTGGCTCACGGCGGGCGAGCGAGGACGCGGTGGCGGTGTGGCCGGCCGGTTGCACGGACGGGTGGAGGGAGGAGGCCTGCTGCTCTCTAGCAGCAGGGTCAGTGGCGGCACCGGCGCGGCTACTGCGGTTGTCACGGGCGACCGGCTCCGTCTAGGCCACCCTGACAGCCCTGCGCTCCGCGTGCTCGCATCGAGCGTCAGCCTTGGTGGTGGTGGAGTGGATGGAACGGAAGCTCGCCCCCCTACCTGGCATGCCAAATGTCGGAATCGGGGCTCCGGGGACCCTGGTTCGAACTCTGGGGACGCGCTCATTCCTATCCGCTAGACGGTGACCATGGCGAGACTACGGCGAGAGCATGCTAAGCATAGGGCAAGGCAGGGGACACAACAGCTACCCAGGTTCAGACCACCTCGCGGTGTAAAACCCTACTCCTACTTGCGGTTTGGATTATGGTAGGCAAGAGAGTTCTCGCATACCAGGTTGAAGATAAAGGAATCGCCCATTCTCTACGGTGGCAGCACTGCCCCTCTTATAGCCGCCTTGGTCCTCTTCCCCTGAAAATGTTGGTGGGAAGGGTAGCCACACTCAACGGCAATTTGAAGGGGGACAAGCGCCCAGGCTTATCCTGACAAAAGACGGTCTTCGCCTGCAAAGGTGTTATCCATGACGCGCCGGTGGGCTCGGTGATGATCTCCGTCCTGCTCTCCTTATCGTCCTGATCTCTTTCACCAAAGGGGCAGGCTTTGGGACTTGCTTTGGGGGTGGGCAGCCAGCGCTGCCCTCTTAGCACCAAAGAGGAAATCCTCTCTGTCCATGCCTGCTGGTACGGCTCCTGCCGCTGCTCGTCGCCGAGCGCGTCACCCACGTGGTGGGCACTGGACCGCATGCCTAACGCCAGGCTTGGGTGGCTTTGGGAGGCTGCCTCGGGAGGCCGCCTCTTGAGGGGGCCTCGCGAGGCTTCCTGCTGTTGCTAAGTCTTGGCGGTTCGCCCCTTGCGGAGGGTCCTCGTGAGGCCGGCGCCTCGCGAGGTGTCTTACTTCACGGCGCCCTTGGCTGGGCCGCCTCTTGGGCTTTCGCTGGGTGTTGCTTCCTGGGCCACAGGTAGACGGGCCGTGGTACCCCGGTTCCCACTGTCCCAACACGCTATGCCTATCGGGATCCGCATGTTCGTGGCTAAACGGGCTCCCGCCAAACGCCATCCATAGTTGGGCAGGTTTCGAGCATGAGTTCCTCAACAACTTTGAAGGAACTTACCACCGGCCAGGAAGCCTGATAGACCTCTACAACATAACACAGGGGGATCAGGAGCCACTACGCGACTTCATCGCCTGATGGCTCAGGAAGAAAAATATGATACGAAACATCTCCTACGGAACGGCCATCGAAGCATTTGTCAGCAGGGCACTAGACCCCATGCTTAGGCACAAGATCGGAAGAAACTGGGCACAAGGACAACTACCTGACATAGCAGCCCTCATGAAGATCGCAAATGTCTTCACCACTAGCAAGGAAACTGCTCATGCCGGTCACCACCACAAGCAACCAGAGGGATCGGCCAGCGCGCATGGCAAAGGAGGCCGCCCCACATGCGGCAACAACCATGGACACAAAATGAAGGAGCGGCCATCGATGGCCGCACCCAGACAGGAGGCCGACCAACTGGGTAGCAAACGAACCAGGCACGAACGCAGGCCAAGGCACACATCTCGCACATACGAGGCGATCATGAGCGGCCCCTGTAGATATCACAGTCATGGAGCCTACAAGGCATTGCACTCAACACGCGAGTGCCACCTCAACGAGCAACTCACACAAGAGAAGAACGCAAGGGATAGAGAAGGCTCAAACACCGAGGATGGTCGCAATGCACACGCGACCTCCCAAAGGATTCCCATAAGAGGCTGGAAGGAAAGAACCGACATGCACACGGTAAACATGATTTTTCGAGGCCCAGAGTCCTAAAGGGCTCAGAAGCAAACATTACGGGAGGTTTACGCCCTTGTCCCTAGAGTACCCCAGCTACTGGACTGGTCGAATCATACGATCTCCTTAGGGCTCAATGACCACCCAGGCTATATACCCAACCCAGGAAGGAACGCGCTTATCATCGACCCCATCATCGGGGGCTGCCAACTGTCCAAAGTACTCATGGACGGCGAATCCGGCCTCAACATCATGTACGCTGCAACACTGCAAGAAATGGGCCTCCGCATCACAGGTCTACGACCCTCACCAACACATTTCCATGGCATTGTCCCGGGGGAGAAGATCGAACCGCTTGGCCAAATCACACAGGAGGTCATCTTTGGCAAGGAGGACAACTTCCGGGTCGAAAAGCTATGCTTCGAGGTAGTCCCATTCAAAGGGGGGGGGGTACCACGCCCTACTGGTAAGGCCGGCGTTCGTCAAATTCATGGCCATACCATGCTATGCCTACATGAAGTTAAAGATGCCCGGCCCAAACTGGGTCATCACCGTTTCTAGTGACACCAAGAACGCACACGCAGCAGAGGTCGCTCACTTGGAGCAGGCGGATGCCGACCTCCCAAAAGATGAACGGGAATGCACAGAGGTCTCCTCTGAGCATTTCAAGAAGCTGAAACATGGCAACATAGCCGCAGCCACCCAGGAACCACCAACAGATCCCGCATGCTCTAACTGGCATGAAGAAGGAGCACGAGGCTAGGAGGCCGAAGGTGGAAACATACCGGAGCATGGGAAGGTGCATGGACACCAGCGCAACGCAGGCTACATCAATTTGCCCCCTCTTTTACATTCTGTTGGTGCAATACTTGCCCTCTTGTGTTTTGGAGATTGTTGACAGAAACAGGTATGGACTGACTTGTTTGCTAGTGCACACAGAGAGAAATAGTCCATGCAGTACCGAAGAGAATGTTGTCTCCGGTTTTACAGTTTGAGGAACTTCACCGAAAAATTTCTGTGCCGCCGAGATGAATGAGCTGCATCCTTTGAAGACTTGTAGACGAGAGGAATGAAGTGAAGAAGTTGACCCCTCAAAAATTTATTGCTGACGCGAAGCAATTGGTTCGGTGATTACGTCCGAAGAAAATTGACTGCAGCGATGGGAGGCGAAGACGAAGTGAAGACGTAGCATTCTTTTCGTTGTTCTTCTTCCATTCAATTGAGTAATAGGACCTCCGTACTATTAAGAGGGGTATAGGTTCTCGAAGCCTAGATCCGCTGTGATGCTTATCCCAAACCTATGCGAGACTGAGAGAAATCTCTTTATGCTTCGAATGATTACCTACCAGCAGAAGACGTTGTTCTTCGTTGCTGTAGGAGATATCTTTCGAACTAAGGAGTTAGCATTACTTGTTCCGAACGTAATTTTACCGTTGTGCTCAATTCCGACCGTTGGACTCGTGTCGTTCGGCCATTGGCTGCTCCACATGTCCAATTTGGTCTTTTCCCTTTAGGGAAGGCTATGGCTATAAATAGCCACCCCGCTCCAACGTTGCCCGTTGGCTGCTCCGCTTAAGATTTCTGAGAAGATTCATTGAGCATCCCCTCTCCGAGTGATTTGAGTTTAAGATCCATCGAGAGAAAAATCAAGAGCCAAAACTTAGACAGTGGTTGAGCATCACAGTAGTTCTGAGTTAGAGTTCTTGTACCTATTACTCTTGAGAGCTGCACACTCTAGACGGATAGGTGTCGGCTGGAGTGTCAAAGAGTAATTGTCTTCACCGAGCAAGATCTTCAGCAACCAAGAGTCATTGTGGTTCGCGAAGAAGTCTGTCGAAGGTTTGCAGATCGCTGACAAGTATCTACCATGAGTGAAATCAACTGGAGTCTGATCAGGTCCGAGTTGAAGGAGAATAGGGTGAGGAGAGCTTATCCTCTGTGTTAAATCACAACCCCTCCAACCAGATGTAGTCCTTTGGCAGAAGGGCGAACTGGTCTACCAAATTCTCCTATCGCCATCGAGCACCACTGGTTCACTTTACATTACTGCATTTCCTTCAGCAGTTCACATTTGTGCTCCGTGCCGATAGTTATATCTGATCAATCATAGTTCATCAAGTGTCTGCTACACTCTCATTGTTTTCTTTTCCCTCATCTCAGGCTAATTTAATTCTCTTCGTATCTCTGTATGCCTGCGTAATTACTTTCACTTGCGAATCTTTACCTTGCTACCAATATCTATGCATTTCCATCGTAGTCCATATATTGTTTTTCCTCGTGCTACAGGATTGGTTCGTATATTGCATTGCCTTCGTATCTGTCTTATCTGTGTTCAAATGATAACTGACTTTCACTTCGATAGATACACTCTTCTATAGCGAGCTCAATTATATGTTATTCTACCGAACCATATTTCCGCTGCTGTGTTGGGATCAGTTCAAAACTTTCGCAAGAATTTTTGAATCTCCCATTCACTCCCCCCTCTGGTCGATATACTCTTGGTCCTAACAATTGGTATCAGAGCGGGTACTCCCTGTCTCTGTCTATTAAAGGTCTAACAACCTTGGAGTTTTGAGTATGTTGTATGCAGGTAGATCCTCGCACTCTGAAATGTTTCCTATCTTCGATGGAAATGATTATGTCTACTAGAAAGAGCGAATGAAAATCAGACTTCAAGCCATCAACATTGAACTTTGGCAAATAGTGGAAAATGGATACACTGTTCTGCACCCTGATGCTCCCACCTTCGATGACAAAGCTAGAATGCGATTGAATGCTCAAGCTAAAGATATCATCTGTGACAGTATCTCAAAAGACATTTTCATTCGGTTCCGAAAGCTTGACTCCGCAAAGCAACTCTGGGAAGCTATCAAATATGTTCATGAAGAATCCATTGCCAGAACAGATCAACACACAGAAATGCTTCGTGCCATGTTCACTGGTTTCAGAAGTCTTCGTAGGGAAAGTGCCATGGAACTCACTGATCGATTGACAAATATTGTTGAAAGACTTCATCAACGAGGAGTAACAGATATCACCGATAGAGATGTGGTCAACAAGCTACTGAGTGCTCTTGATGCAACCATCGATCCAATCGTGGCTGAAATCAAGCAAAGACCAGACTATGAAGAACTTCACTATGTCGAGGTCATGACGCTGTTGTCTATTCATGAAGAAAAGATGGAACTTGAAAATGGGCATCAAGAATCTTCTTCAGAAAGCGAAGGGGAAATTCTTTCACACTATGGTAGTTCACAAGAAGATGTCGAGAATCAACACTCTATCACACGAGAACTCGAAATGCTTACGGAAAGACTTGGTGATCTCAGAAAACAAAATATGTGTCTCACAAATGATGACGAAGTTGACTTGCCTGAATCTTCAAGAAGATTACCTCCAAAAGAAATAAAGTGCTTCAAGTGCAAACAACTCGGTCACTACATTGCAGACTGTCCTTGCTGGGAGCAAGATGAAAAACCTAGCAGTAGATGGATTTATCTTCACTGCTCTAGATTCACTCAAGTGGATCGTCATACTAAGCTCTCGAAGAAAAATGAATCTGCCGCATCATCTTCGACGAGTCCAGTCACTGACGTACATACGAGAGCAACCATTGAATCTAATATGAAGAAAATATCGCAGCTGACTAGAGTGTGTGCTGAAATGAATATGGAATCTGAAGATGAAACATCTAAATCCGAATCAGAAGACGAAGAAGTTTACAGAAGCCTAGGAAGAGGAAATGCATTCGTCGCCCATGAATCATCCAAGAAGTCTCTCGAATCAGGCACTGATGATAGTACTTCAAGTGATGATGAACCTATTGCATTCTGTCTCATGGCAAAATCCTCAGAGGATCAGGTATCAGCTAAACACCGAAAATCAATGACTGAATATTCCTCTGAATACATTGCCTATGCTAAACTTGTTAAGATTGCAAAATCTTAACATGATGAGCTTGAAAGACTTGAGATGAATCTCAGGAAAACCGAAGGATTACTGGTCGAAGAGATGGAGAAAAATCAAGAATTGACTGAAAAGCATGATGCTTTTTCGTCAACGATTGATGATCTTTCCAAACGATATGATTCTCTTGCAGTCGACTACGAGAGTTTATCAGATGAACTCCTTAGCAGGAATCAAGAACTCGAGTCACTGAAAGAGTCTTATAACGTACTTACGAAAGAAAAATCTTCTCTCTTCGCTGAGCAATCTAACAACCTTCCTGTTGGTTTTGTGCCTCCTTGCTCAAAATGCCTAGAACGTAGCAATGATGATTCAAATGCTGAAATATCCGATGTTGTCATCGAGAATATTGCAACCACATCAAATGATATTCCTAACCCCTCTCCCGAGGAATTTGTTGCTATCTCTGATGAAAATTGCAGGCTAAAGAACTTACTTGAGACAGGAATGCTAAAGAGCCTCAAAGGGCATCAAACACTATGTGATGTGCTCAAGAAGTCAATACTGCACAAAAATCCCCGAAAGGAAGGATTGGGTTTCGAAAGGAAACTCAAGGTTGATGGAACCTACTGGACTCCCGAGCAATATCCTCGAACAAGTTGGGTTCTAGCTAAGAGCAAAACTCTTGAACCTGCGCTCCTGAATGGATATGATACTCCCTCTCCTGTTGTTCCTGACGAGTCTGATGACTCAAACTACAAACTCTTCAAACAACAGAATGGTAAGGTTTTTGCTCGGTATGTTGGGACTAACTGCAGGTCGATTTCACCCAAGAAGCAAATCTGGGTGAAGAAGTGCACCATTGAAAGTTTATCTGTCACTGCTAACCTGAATATGCAGAGTAATTCTCTTCGAGGAAATTATAATCCCTCATAGTATGGCAGTGCAACTTCCTCGAACACATATCAGTCAAACTTTCGACAAAGGGAGTACATGCGTATCTCCTCGAATCATTATGCTCATGTCTCTGAGAACAATTTTAATGCTTATTCATATGATTATTCTCGGAACGCACAGGTGGACTACATAAATGAACGAAGGAATATCTTTGCTAAGTCAAGACAAATGAGGTCTGCGCTGCCCACACAAGTGTGGGTTGCAAGAAAGAACTAACCCATCTTGCAGGAATTCTATCTCAGAGATTCTTATCGTTTATCTTGTGCCCTGAGATCTATATTGTTGGTGCTAGTTCTTTGTGTTATTTGCTCTCCGTTTTGTTTGTCTTCGAGTGGCTGTGTTTGTGTTCCGTCCGATAAACAACTCACTCATAGCTCCTCATCTGGTGTTTCTTCTCGTTTGGCTGAGTGTTTTGTTTCGGACCCTTTTATCCCTCTATTCTTTCTCTTCTAAATCTACGTTGTCCGTCGTAAGCATGCAATTTGATCCGAAGAAGATCTCTCTCTGACGTCCTTGGTCGCGAAAGGAATCCACTTCGAACTTTTATCCACTTTTGGCGTTCAGCCCTTCAAACCTTTCGACCTCCCGCTCTCTTCCCGAGTTTATCGCAGAAAATGGTTGCCACGTGCCCACGATCTCCACTATCGTGATCGTGTCCATCGAATGCGGAACGTCCCGCAACTGTGGGCCATAGATTTAGCAAGGGTGGTTCTGCTCTCCTACTATATATAACCCTTGTCACATCTTCTTCCTCATCCGCGCAAACCCTCGTTTCTCCATCACCCGAGCCCGAGCTCGAAGCAACTCCGGCGAGAAGCTCCGCCATGCAACTCCATTGAAGTCTCTGCAGGTCGATCACGATAGTGAAGGAGCGTGCATAAGCATCTAAGGAAAGAAAATCTGAGAAATCAGTTTCCCCTCGTGCACCTCGAAAGAAAACCCTCACCAAGAGAACCAAGAAGGCAGTTCCCGACTCGTCTGATGAGTCGTCTAAAGAAGACATCCTGATGAAATCCCACTGTATGATCGTCTCGCCATCCTCAACAAGCCATCCAAGACTCCCTCGCCAGTGAAAACTTTACCCTCTAAGAGGAAATCACCCAGGCATGCACCCATTCCGTCGACTGACAAACCTTCGGGTTCTGCAGCTCCGGGAACTTCGACTAGCTCTGCAGCGAGGAGAAAGCTGCAATCTGAAGATAATGCTGATATGACTGCTAAGAAGACCAGGGTCACTGTTCCTGCTCCCACAGAGGAACAGAAGTATGATTTCAACTTCATGATCGATGTAATTGACAGTGCTGCATATGATCCAAAAGCTGATGATGTAAGCAGTCTGGGACTGCCTGATGATATTGCCGAGATGGTAAGGAAGCATTTCATCGAGCTGAGGAAAATCTCCATGAAGTTGAACAAAGCTGTCAAAGACAAGCAAGTTCTCGAGAAATTGAGAAATGAGGCCAAATCTGAATCCGAAAGGAAAAAGATGAACAAAGAAATTGTTGAACTCACCAAGGCCCTCAGTGTCTTGAGAAATGAGAAAATTGAGTGGCACTCACGCTTGCACATGGATGTGTCTCAGCTGTGTGACAGGAGAAATGAGGAGATTGACCGCAAGGCAGATCTCGCTCGAAGAAGAATTCAGGAAGAAAAACGTCAGAAGGCTAGGGCGAGATCAAGCAAGCCGAAAACTAACAAAGACCGCCGCCTTCAGAATGTATCTGGTGATCCTACTCTGGATTCCCATGTGCCCTTGCAATAGGTTCCTCCATCTCCACCTCACGAGGATGAACTCATGCAGCAAGCTGGCACTGAAGAGGTTATCATTCCTGCGACAGAAGCCCAAGAGCAACATGAAGTTGTTGATATATTACTGGAAAGGACTGATGAAGAAAATGCACCTCCTAAGCAGCAATCTCCAGCAGATAAGGTTGATGAAGAGATTGAAGTTGAAAAACCATCGCCGCCGAGAACATTGCAAGCAGAGCCCTCCGAACCGAATAAGGAGGAAAATGACAAGATTAAGGGGCAGCTCAATACTTCCCGAGAGAAAACACACCCGATCTCATCATCTGGTGCCCCTACCCAGATGGATGTCGATCCTGCTCCTCTCACCACTGCACCACAGTTGGTAGAGGAAGAAAAGAAATCTGATGAGCCGATGGCTCGAGAAGAAACTGTCCCACCAACTGGATCTCATGCACCCGAGAAAGAAGTTGTCGTGCCCCCCGCCGAAGAAAGCGCAAGGAAAGAAAAGGCCCTTGAGCTTGAATGTCAGAAAGATGTCGAAGGAGTTCCGGCAAGCAAGAACAGTGGTCAGACCAGTTCTTCAAAGCCTTCTGCACGAGAAAAATCGAGGAAGCCTCATGCTCCTGTCAAGCCTATTGAAGAAGATGTGCCTGCGCCTGATGATGTTCGGACCCAGTCCATCACCGATGAAGAACCGCTGAGAAACCCACTGGAAACTTATCCGTTGTTCCCTGTTGAAGATGACCCGAATGGTCCAGCATTCAATGAGCAGTTTCATCACTCGAAACTTGCATTCTTTGGGAGCAGCCCATATGACGGTGAAAGAATTTCTTTATCACCGAGATTCTGGACAAAGGAACAAGCTGTGTATTATGCCCGCATTATGTATGGCAAGAATCGGATATTCAAGCACAAGATTCTGGATTTCACTGAGCTCGAAAGTATACCTTGCTTCCATCACACCATCGAGCAGATTGAACAGGTGTTCCTAAAGAATTTTCTTCATTTCAATCATGGCTGGAATCGTGAAGTTATCCTTCAGTTCTACGCCACTCTTATATATCAGGGGACCTCACTAACAGCAGCACTTGGATTCTCGAATGGATGACCGAGGAGGAAAAGATCAAATGCTCGGCTGACCAGTTTTTGGCACTGTTGAATCTTCCTCGGTGCGAATTTGATGCCTCACGCGAACACAGACTGCATTCCTGGGAAGTATTCGAAGATGAACTCCATATGCTAATGGACCCCAAGCTTGTTGGTGATGAATGTACCGAGGCAAATCCTAAGAATCTGGCCTATGAGAACAAAGTTTTGTTCTATATCCTGTGCAACTCTCTCACGCCAACAAACAGGCCCGAAACCATTCATGGCATTGTAGCAAATGCTCTTCAAGCTATAGCTCATGGCATTCGATTTGATATTCTAGATCTTCTTATTCACAACTTGGCCTATGCAGCTGACAGTCCTCAAGTTTTGAAGCCATATGCACCATGGGTCATGTTCACTATTGAGCAGCTTCTCGAGAAAAAGTTCTTCTGCCCACAAGTTCTGAAAGTTTTCATTCCACCAGTCCGTGCCACCCTTCGGATCGTAAAGGACATCGGCAAAGGGAAGACACCTATTGACGCTATTGCCTCTGCCTCTGCTAAATCTCCAAAGATTAAGAAAGCAACAGTTGAAATCCCTCGTGAAGAAAATCCCTCTCTATATGAGATTTGTCTTCGCACTCAGCAAGCCCTCGAGAGTCACATTAAGCTCGATCGCAAAGAGAAAGTGGAAATGATGACTGAGATCAATCTGCTTCACAATTATGCTCGTCAAGCTCTGCTATATGAGAAAGAACAGAAGAAGTGCTCGTGGACCCTTCTGCGCAAGCATTATTCTCGCAAACAACTGTCTGCCAAGGGAATCGAGAAAGATTATGATCATCTGGAGTTGTTTGAAGTTCCTCGCATTCGAAGGCAAACCCCAGTGCTTCCTCAGCGTTCTGCCTCCACTGACCTGCTGTTTGTTGAACCCGATGATGAACTTGAAGACACAGCAGGCACACTGATTTTCAAGCCAGATGCACCTCACTCTGCTTCTCCCGAAGCTGATCCCGAAGCCCGTGCTACGTCTCCGACTCCTGCTTTGGCCTCGACCATTGCTCGTTCTGCTTGGTGAACAGTTCGAGTTCTGGGGATTCTTCGGACGAGTAGTTCCTCGCATGCATTCTCTTTCCTTTGTGACACTTGTTGACAAAAAGGGGGAGAAGAACATCGAGAGATAGAAAAGAGGGTTATTTGCAGGGTGTTTCCATTCGCCATTTGCTTTTCTTTCGAACAATTTGCTTTTGGTCGTTGAACTTTTGGTCGTGAAACTTAATCTCACCGCCTGTGGTGATGGCACACTGCGTCGTCATGTACTGTTAATAACCCCTGCAATGCCATATTTGCTTCCAGTTATTTGTTTGCAGGTGCTGTCGAATGATTACTTCCTTGCAATGATTATCCTCGATATTTATCTTTCACCATCTAACGATGCAGGAGAAGAGAAGTCGCTTCAGAGTAAAATTGCTCGTGATTCAAAAGAATTTTTTTTCCTTCTGACAAGTTGTTTTCCCTCGCATATGTCTATGAGATCATCTTTGTTGCAGGAAAACATCGTCTGAAGCATATCCACTCTGTGCAATATACTTATGACTCCCTTGCTCTGATTATTCATCGAACATCTAATTTGCAGGGAACCTACATCTCGTGTGGAATTAAACTGTGTTCTGAGAAAATCTTCATGGCATATCCTTTGCCACAACGTCTTTCATATTATCCTCCCTATCTAACTAATTTATGAAAAAGTTGTGTGTGGTAGGAAATACCTCAGACACCGTCGAGTGCATTGGATTAAACTTCGAATGAATTTATCTGCCAATATCACTCATACGAAGATTCACCTCCCGCATTATCTACTGTGCTCACTTCATTCAGAATGATGCATATCTTCAGGGGGAGCGTGTTTTATCTTCGTATTAATCTCTCATCTTTTACCTTCCTTCACATTCCATTTCATTCTTTTATCTATCTATCGATGTGTTCTGTTTTGTCAACAATCGTCCAAAAAGGGGGAGATTGTTGGTGCAATACTTGCCCTCTTGTGTTTTGGAGATTGTTGATAGAAACAGTGTGACGCCCCCGACTCGACCGTGCACTAATCATACACGCAAATGCACATGATCAAGCCTAGGAACTCACGGGAGGATATCACAACACAACTCTAGACACAAATAAAATAATACAAGCTTTATATTACAAGCCAGGGGCCTCGAGGGCTCGAATAGATAAGCTTGCGCATAGAAGCGTCAGCGAAAGCATCAGATATCTGAGTATAGATATAAAAGTAAAATAGACATGCCCTAACAGGCAGGGCAAAACAACAACACAGATCGAAAAGGCGCAGGCCTCCTGCCATGGAGCCTCCTAACTACTCCTGGTCGACGGGCTCAACGTAGTAGTAGTGACCTCCGAGGCTCTCGTGGTAGTAGTCTCCTGTGGTGGCGTCTGGCTCCTGGGCTCCATCGTCTGAATTTATCAAGTGGGTATGGGGAAAAGAATAGCAGAGCAACCGTGAGTACTCATCCAAAGTACTCGCAAGACTAACATCAGAACTATGCTAATTATGCATTGGTATCAAGTGAAGAGGCTGTATATGTGGACTATAAAGCAGCAAAGCCAGAATAGAGAGAAGGACCTAGCCTATCGAAGAGTAGCATCTTCAGGGTCTTGCAGCATTAGAAGAGTGCAGATTAGCATATTATTAATTAACAAGCATGTGGAAGCAAAGCCCAGAGATCCTTCCTCGACTCCCTGCGAGAAAGCAATCCCGGAGCTTATAATTATTTAACATGTATTCAGTTCAAGTAATAATAGATCAGGATACAACACTGAGCGTCCTGTTACCGTGGACACGGCTATTCGAATAGATAACTTCCCTGCAGGGGTGTACTATTGTTACCCAACACGCTCGATTACCTTTGGCCGGACACACTTGCTGGGTAATACCCGGCCTCGGGTGATCGACACGACGCAGTCCTACCTAGGCTCAGCAGAGAGGTCAACACGCCGGTCTAAATCCTAAGTGCGAAGGGGTCTTGGGCCATCGCCCTTTGCACTCCTGCACGTTGCGTGGCTGGTCGGGGCCCAGGCGCGACACTGAATACACCAGTGACGTAACCAGCCCACCCCAACGATCAGCCCGCATCTCTGAGCTGTGACGTCTGAAGAGCTTTCGTCTGGTACATACGACGTAGAGGGTCCCATAACCATTATCCCACGTGGTGGTAGTGCGTATAGGCCATTAGCCAACTCAGATCAAATACCCAAATCCGTTAGGCGTATTTAGTAACTCGCAGAGGCGATCAGACTACCTGTCGCTCCGACTTGGTAACACACGGATATCGATCAGGGTGGTCTCTGCCTGCCCTGTCGTTCCGCCACAGTAATCTCTCGCGGGTGCCCTCCTGGCATACCCGACTTCATATTTCCCTGCGGGTACCCCTCGGGGTCGACCCGCCTGTGACAAAGGTCAAAGTATCAGTGTGTCCAAAGTATCGAGAAGGGATCCGAGGAATCACCCTCGATGGTTTCCCACTCGAGGAATTGCACGACGGAAGCTTAGCGGAGGTGATGAAAGAGGAATCACCCTCGGTAACATACAACCTGATAGCTATTCTACAGAGGCATCATAGGAAGTGAGATAAGAGGATTCACCATCGGCACTCGATGCCAACTCTGCAGAGACGAGCAACTTAGGGGGGGTGTGCGGTGTTGTGCTGTTCTCAGCCTGTTCGATCACATCGATCGGGGCGCAGATACTAAAGCGGAGCAACTACAGCAAGGGAGAGGGGCCACAGATTGTTTTCCATCCAACCTATACTAAGCAGTTCAATATAACAGGCAGGTATCAATAATAGTTACAAGGACGGGCTATGCATCAGCATAGGATAAAGCAAAGTAGCAGCAATTTCTAATGCAAGCAGGAGGGAGAAAGAATAGGTGATTTAGGCATGCGTCAAGGGGGGTTGCTTGCCTGGAAGCTCTGCTGAGAGGGAATGGTCGTCAGTCGGCTGCTCGTCGGGGGTGTAGTCGAACTCTGCTGCGTCGGTGTCGGTCTCGGCGGCTATCGAGAGAGAAGGAGGGGGAAAAAACAATAAATTCATGGTAAAAATGCAATCACTATGCAAGACATGCCTAACTGATGTGCAGAGGTGTTTTACTGCCCAACTAAATGCTTTGGTTAATTTAGGAATTTGTTTGGATTTAATTTATTAAAGTCAGGCACTATTCATTTATCGAAATCAGTCAAAAAGTTCCATGTTCACCTAGCTAGGAGTGTTGGACAGGCATTTTGATTACATATTCAGAATCTTCATATTTTTCTGATCATTTTTCATATATAAATTATTTTCATCTGACTTACGGTTTAATTTATGAGATTTTTCAAAGTTTTAAACATTTTCTGGAATTAATTTAATTATTTAAATTAGAATTATCCGAAACAGTAGGGGATGATGTCAGCATGACGTAGTGTTGATGTCAGCGGTCAACAGAGGCTGACCGGAGTCAAACCTGACCAGTGGGTCCCACTGGTCTGTGACTCATTTAACTAAACAGGGTTTAATTTAATCTAATTAACTAGTCGGCCCACACTGTCGGTGACTAATTAACGTTTTAATTAACTAATTTAAATAATTACCATATTATCTATTTAATTAAATCGTTTAATCGCGCGGGACCCACATGTCAGCAACAGTGGCCCGCGCTGACTCGGTCAACGGGGCCCGCGGGACCCGCTGTCAGCCACTCAAAGGCGGGGCCCAGCCGGCCACGTCGGACGCCAGCTGGATGCCGGCCACCGGAGAGCTCCGGCGAGCTCGCGCGATGGCGATGAACTCCGGCGAGCCCGGAATCTCTCTATAGGGCACCGTTCGAGGCGTGGCTTGGCTCTCTGGAACGAGCGGACGAAGCCGCATCCGGTGGTGGGGGTGGTCGGAGCTGGGGAGGCCGGAGCTGACGGCGGCGAGCACGTCGACGGCGGCCGTTTCGGGCGGCGCACGGGATCGCGGCTACGGCGCGAGTTCGGACGATCTAGACAGCGAGGCGAGGTCTACGTGCGCGCGCGAGCAAGATGGGCACAAGCCCGTGACCATTTGGTCGCCGGAGCCTCGTCGGCGACTAGGACAGGCGGCGGCATGTTCGGGCATCTCTAATGTGGCGAGCTACGACGACTAAAACATGCGTGGGAGAGAGGGGAGAGATGCGCAGGCTTACAGAGAGCCTGCAGATGTGCTTAAGCGAGCTCGGGGGAGGGTGGCGGCGGCGAATCGAAGCCGGAGACGAAGAAGGCCGTGCGGGGAAGTCGAGCTCGGGGAGGTCGCTGTGGGGGCGCCGAGCTCCAATGCGAGGCTTCAGGCGACGTACTCGAGGATGGCGAGGACGTCGGGCCTGGCGGAGCGGTGATTGGGGCACGGTGGCCGCGGGATCGAGCGTCGGCGGCGGTGAGCTCTCGGGCGAGGAGGAAAATGAGAGCGAGGGAGGAGACGAGAGGGGATCTGGTGGGCTAGGGTTACTCGGGAGAGGGAGAGGGGCTCGGGGCAGGCTTTAGCGGCGTCGGGGACGGCGTGGATGGCCGACACCGCGATGGCCATCGCCGTGTCAGTGCGGGCACGCGACAGCGGCGCGATGAGGACGACGAGCGGCTTAACGGGCTCGGCCGGCTACTGTTCCACTAGAGCCCATAGGCACAGTAGTCGTTAGGCGTTTTTCTTTTTCTATTTTTTGTTTTCTGTATTACTTTCTGTTTTGCAAAATGTTCGGCACTAAAAGGACTTTTGTAAAATGGGTGACTTGGGCCAAATATTACAGTGCAATATGCTCTAACACCAGAAATTGGTTTGGCTAAAATATAATTTCATTTGTAATTCTATTTGATAAAATGGTATTAAAATGTTGCTGTTAGCTACTGTTTTAGGTTAACAGAGTCACTTAGGCATTTCTAGTGATGTTGTTTTCCTGAACACATTTATTTATGGATTATTTGCTATTAAATGAACATTTTAGTTTTCAATTTGAACAACTTTTATATTTCACTTTAAATTTGAATATCAATTTGAATTGGAATTTGAAATGAGATATGATGCTAATGATGATTAAGCACTGTTAAGCAGGGTGACATGTCATTATCAAGGGGTGATCATTGTAGCAATTACATGGGGTTGTTACAATTCTCCTCCTCTAAAAGAAATTCTTGTCCCGAGAATTAAGAGGCAGGCTGAAAGAGAGTGGGATACTCTTCACGAAGACGATCCCCGCGTTCCCAAGTGGCTTCATCCTCAGAATGATTCGACCACTGAACTTTAAGGAACTTGATCGACTTCTGATGTGTCCAACGATCAGCTTGATCGAGAATGCAGATCGGATACTCTTGATAAGATAGATCTTCCCGCAATTCAAGCACTTCATGATCCACTGCTCGGATAGGATCCTTGAAGCAGCGTCGGAGTTGCGACACGCGAAAGACATCGTGCACTTGAGAAAGGTTCGGCGGCAATTCCAATTGATATGCCACTTCTCCTCGACGGGCGAGAATATGGAAGGGGCCAATGTAGCGAGGAGCTAACTTGCCCTTGATTCCAAATCGGTGAGTGCCCTTCATCGGAGTGACACGAAGGTAAGCTTGCTCGCCAGGCTGATAGACCATTACCTTGTGCTTTCGGTCATAGTTGCTCTTTTGACGAGACTGAGCAGTTTTCAAATGTTCACGGACAACGCGGACTTGTTCTTCAGCTTGTTTAATAATGTCCAGTCCGAAGAGTGAACGTTCCCCAGTTTCTGCCCAATTCAGAGGGGTTCGACACTTACGTCCATATAGAACTTCAAACGGTGCCATCTTCAGACTAGCTTGGTAGCTATTGTTATAAGAAAATTCGGCGTACGGGAGAGATTCCTCCCATTTCTTACCGAAGGAGATAACGCAAGCCCGAAGCATATCTTCAAGCACCTGGTTGACCCTTTCAACTTGACCCTGAGACTGAGGGTGATAAGCAGTGCTGAAGGACAGATGAGTTCCCATAGCTTCTTGAAAACTTTTCCAAAACCTTGAAGTAAATAGGCTGCCACGATATGAACTGATCTCTAGCGGAACACCGTGGAGCGATAAGATTCTGGAAACATACAAGTCCGCTAGCTGACTAGCAGTGATTGTCTCCTTAACAGGCAGAAAGTGAGCAACCTTTGAGAATCGGTCAATGTCGACAAAGATAGCATCATGACCCTTCTGTGATCTGGGAAAACCAGTAATGAAGTCCATTTGGACTTTGTCCCATTTCCATTCAGGAATTTCAAGGGGTTGCAGAGTTCCAGCAGGCCTTTGATGTTCCGCTTTGATGCGACGACAAACATCACACTCAGCAACATATCGAGTGATGTCTTGTTTCATACCAGGCCACCAGAATCTCTGATGAATGTCTTGGTACATTTTGGTGCTACCAGGGTGAATTGAGAGAGGCGTTTCATGTGCTTCTTTCATAACGTCCTTCCTCATATCCTGGTTGTGAGTTGTAGGGACCACTAAGCGACCATTGAAGAACAAACCGTCTTGGTCATCTAGGTGGAATTCTGAATACTTTCCTTCACCAAGATATCGTTTAATCTTGTGAACTTTGGAGTCATACTTATGCATACTTCTGATCATATGCTCGAAATTTGATTTAACAACCAGGGTATTGAGATAACCCTGCGGAACAATATGGAGGTTCAACTTGCAAAGCTCTTCATAAAGCATAGGTTGCACTTCCTGGACCATGAGGTTGTTGCAATAAGCCTTGCGGCTCAAAGCATCGGCCATTACATTAGCCTTGCCAGGGGTATAAGAGATATTCATGTCATAATCGGCTATTGTCTCGAGCCACCTTTGTTGACGAAGGTTCAGGTCTGGCTGAGTATACAAACACTTCAAAGTCTGATGATCCGTGTATATCTCGCAACGATTACCAAGGAGGTAATGTCGCCATAGCTTCAGAGCATAAATAACCGCAGAAAGTTCGAGATCATGTACTGGATAATTTTCCTCGTGAGGACGCAATTGACGAGAGCCATAAGCAATTACTTTGCGCTCTTGCATTAGGACACAGCCTAATCCTTGACGAGATGCATCACAGTAGATCACGAAGTCCTTTTGGGAATCCAGGGGTGCTAATACTGGGGCAGAGGTCAACTTATCTTTAAGTGTCTGAAAGCTTTCCTGACATTTTTCTGTCCACTCAAATTTAACACCTTTGTGAAGCAGATCAGTCAATGGCTTGGCAATCTTTGAGAAGTTCTCGACGAATCGACGGCAATAGCTAGCAAGTCCGAGAAAACTTCTGACTTGCTTGACATTCTTCGGGGGAGTCCAGTCAAGAATAGCCTGAACTCGTTCTGGGTTAACGGCAATGCAGTGGCAGGAAGTCAAGGATGTTGTCGATGATAACATCGATATGTGATTCCCAAGGATGGCATAGCTGTTTAACAAAAGTGTCAAATGACAGTGAGAAGCACAATATAACTTGGAGAGAAAGGTTAAACAAACCAATGGAAAAGAAAATGTGATTATCAGACTAATCAGATCAATGTGAAGGAACAAGTACAGATAATCCAGCTCTCCGGGTGGACGAGATTACGAGAACCTAGTGTCGGCGTTAGTAAAATTCATTTAACCCGAAAGGAAGAGAGTTCAGAGTCCCAGAGTATAGATGAGGAATAAAAGATCCTAATACCACCCAGTTGGCGACGTGGGCCCGTAAGCCACACAGCCATGTTAGTAAAATGGTTTTCGTAAAGACTAGACTCAACTTCGACCAAGGAATTGGAAGGGGGCTTCCTACAGGCAGTCGGCTCTGATACCAACTTGTGACGCCCCCGACTCGACTGTGCACTAATCATACACGCAAATGCACTCAATCAAGCCCAGGAACTCACGGGAAGATATCACAACACAACTCTAGACACAAATAAAATAATACAAGCTTTATATTACAAGCCAGGGGCCTCGAGGGCTCGAATACATAAGCTTGCGCATACAAGCGTCAGCGAAAGCATCAGATATATGAGTACAGATATAAAAGTAAAACAGACATGCCCTAACAGGCGGGGCAAAACAACAACACAGATCGAAAAGGCGCAGGCCTCCTGCCTGGGAGCCTCCTAACTACTCCTGGTCGACAGGCTCCTCGTAGTAGTAGTGACCTCCAGGGCTCTTGTGGTAGTAGTCTCCTGTGGTGGCGTCTGGCTCCTGGGCTCCATCGTCTGAATTTATCAAGTGGGTATGGGGAAAAGAATAGCAAAGCAACCGTGAGTACTCATCCAAAGTACTCGCAAGACTGACATCAGAACTATGCTAATTATGCATTGGTATCAAGTGAAGAGGCTGTATCTGTGGACTATAAAGCAGCAAAGCCAGAATAGAGAGAAGGACCTAGCCTATCGAAGACTAGCATCTTCAGGGTCTTGCAGCATTAGAAGAGTGCATATTAGCATATTATTAATTAACAAGCATGTGGAAGCAAAGCCCAGAGATCCTTCCTCGACTCCCTGCGAGAAAGCGATCCCGGAGCTTATAATTATTTAACATGTATCCAGTTCAAGTAATAATAGATCAGGATACAACACTGAGCGTCCTGTTACCGTGGACACGGCTATTCGAATAGATAACTTCCCTGTAGGGGTGCACTACTGTTACCCAACACGCTCGATCACCTCTGGCCGGACACACTTGCTGGGTAATACCCGGCCTCGGGTGATCGACACGACGCAGTCCTACCTAGGCTCAGCAGAGAGGTCAAGATGCCGGTCTAAATCCTAAGTGCGAAGGGGTCTTGGGCCATCGCCCTTTGCACTCCTGCACGTTACGTGGTTGGTCGGGGCCCAGGCGCGACACTGAATACACTAGTGACGTAACCAGCCCACCCCAACGATCAGCCCGCATCTCTGAGCTGTGACGTCTGAAGAGCTTTCGGCTGATACATACGTCGTAGAGGGTCCCATAACCATTATCCCATGTGGTGGTAGTGCGTATAGGCCATTGGCCAACTCAGATCAAATACCCAAATCCGTTAGGCGTATTTAGTAACTCACCGAGGCGATTAGACTACCTGTCGCTCCGACTTGGTAACACACGGATATCGATCAGGGTGGTCTCCGCCAGCCCTGTCGTTCCGCCAGAGTAATCTCTCGCGGGTGCCCTCCTGGCATACCCGACTTCATATTTCCCTGCGGGTACCCCTCGTGGTCGACCCGCCTGCGACAAAGGTCAAAGTATCAGTGTGTCCAAAGTATCGAGAAGGGATCCGAGGAATCACCCTCGATGGTTTCCCACTTGAGGAGTTGCACGACGGAAGCTTAGCGGAGGTGATGAAAGAGGAATCACCCTCGGTAACACACAACCTAATAGCTATTCTACAGAGGCATCATCGGAAGTGAGATAAGAGGATTCACCCTCGACACTCGATGCCAACTCTGCAAAGACGAGCAATTTAGGGGGGGTGTGCGGTGTTGTACTGTTCTCAGCCCGTTCGATCACATCGATCGAGGCACAGATACTAAAGCGGAGCAACTACAGCAAGGGAGAGGGACCACAGATGGTTTTCCATCCAACATATACTAAGCAGTTTAGGATAACAGGCAGGTATCAATAATAGTTACAAGGACAAGCTATGCATCAGAATAGGACAAAGCAAAGTAGCAACAATTTCTAATGCAAGCAGGAGGGAGAAAGAATAGGTGATTTAGGCATGCGTCAAGGGGGGTTGCTTGCCTGGAAGCTCTGCTGAGAGGGGCTGGTCGTCAGTCGGCTGCTCGTCGGGGGTGTAGTCAAACTCTGCTGCGTCGGCGTCGGTCTCGGCGACTATCGAGAGAGAAGGAGGGGGAAGAAACAATAAATTCACGGCAAAAATGCAATCACTATGCAAGACATGCCTAAATGATGTGCAGAGGTGTTTTACTGCCTAACTAAATGCTTTGGTTAATTTAGGAATTTGTTTGGATTTATTTTATTAAAGTCAGGCACTATTCATTTGTCGAAATCAGTCAAAAAGTTCCATGTTCACCTAGCTAGGAGTGTTGGACAGGCATTTTGATTACATATTCAGAATCTTCATATTTTTCTGATCATTTTTCATATATAAATTATTTTCATCTGACTTACGGTTTAATTTATATGATTTTTCAACATTTTAAACATTTTCTGGAATTAATTTAATTATTTAAATTAGAATTATCCGAAACAGTAGGGGATGATATCAGCATGACGTAGTGCTGACGTCAGCGGTTAACAGAGGCTGACCGAAGTCAAACCTGACCAGTGGGTCCCACTGGTCAGTGACTCATTTAACTAAACATGGTTTAATTTAATCTAATTAACTAGTGGGCCCGCACTGTCAGTGACTAATTAACGTTTTAATTAACTAATTTAAATAATTAACAAATTATCCATTTAATTAAATTGTTTAATTGCGGGGACCCACATGTCAGCGACAGTGGCCCGCACTGACTCGGTCAATGGGGCCCGCGGGGCCGCTGTTAGCCACTCAGAAGCGGGGCCCAGCCGGCCACGTCTGACGCCAGCTGGATGCCGGCCACCGGAGAGCTCCGGCGAGCTCGCGCGACGGCGACGAACTCCGGCGAGCCCGGAATCTCTCTGTAGGGCACCGTTCGAGGCGTGGCTTGGCTCTCTGGAATGACTGGACGAAGCCGCATCCGGTGGTGGGGATGGTCGGAGCTGGGGAGGCTGGAGCTGACGGCGGCTAGCACGTCGGCGGCGGCCGTTTCGGGCGGCGCACGGGATCGCAGCTACGGCGCGAGTTCGGACGATCTAGATAGCGAGGCGAGGTCTACGTGCACGCGCGAGCAAGATGGGCACAAGCCCGTGACTATTTGGTCGCCGGAGCCTCGTCGGCGACGAGGACAGGCGGCGGCGCGTTCGGGCATCTCTAATGCGGTGAGCTATGGTGACTAAAACACGCGTGGGAGAGAGGGGAGAGATGCGCAGGCTTACAGATAGCCTGCAGATGTGATTAAGCGAGCTCGGGGGAGGGCGACGGCGGCGAATCGGCGCCGGAGACGAAGAAGGCTGTGCGGGGAAGTCGAGCTCGGGGAGGTCGCTGTGGGGGCGCCGAGCTCCAATGCGAGGCTTCAGGCGACGTAGTCGAGGATGGCTAGGACATTGGGCCTGGCGGAGCGGTGATTGGGGCACGATGGCCGCGGGATCGAGCATCGGCGGCGGTGAGCTCTCGGGCGAGGCGGAAAATGAGAGCGAGGGAGGGGACGAGAGGGGATCTGGTGGGCTAGGGTTACTCGGGAGAGGGAGAGGGGCTCGGGGCAGGCTTTAGCGGCGTCGGGGACGGCGTGGATGGCCGACACCGCGACGGCCATCGCCGTGTCAGTGCGGGCGCGCGACAGCGGCGCGATGAGGATGACGAGCGGCTTAACGGGCTGGGCCGGCTACTGTTCCACTAGAGCCCATAGGCACAGTAGTCCTTAGGCGTTTTTCTTTTTCTATTTTCTGTTTTCTGTATTACTTTCTGTTTTGCAAAATGTGCGGCACTAAAAGGACTTTTGTAAAATGGGTGACTTGGGCCAAATATTACAGTGCAATATGCTCTAACACCAGAAATTAGTTTGGCTAAAATATAATTTCATTTGTAATTCTATTTGATAAAATGGTATTAAAATGTTGCGGTTAGCTACTGTTTTAGGTTAACAGAGTCACTTAGGCATTTCTACTGATGTTGTTTTCCTGAACACATTTATTTATGGATTATTTGCTATTAAATGAACATTTTAGTTTTCAATTTGAACAACTTTTATATTTCACTTTAAATTTGAATTTCAATTTGAATTTCAATTTGAATTGGAATTTGAAATGAGATATGATGCTAATGATGATTAAGAACTGTTAAGCAGGGTGACATGGCATTATCAAGGGTTGATCATTGTAGCAATTACATGGGGATGTTACAAACAGGTATGGACTGACTTGTTTGCTAGTGCACACAGAGAGAAATAGCCCATGCAGTACCGAAGAGAATGCTGTCTCCGGTGTATAGTTCGAGGAACTTCACCGAAAAATTTCTGTGCCGCCGAGATGAATGAGCTGCATCCTTTGAAGACTTGTAGACGAGAGGAATGAAGTGAAGAAGTTGACCCCTCGAAAATTTATTGCTGACGCGAAGCAATTGGTTCAGTGATTACGTCCGAAGAAAATTGACTGCAGCGATGGGAGGCGAAGACGAAGTGAAGACGTAGCATTCTTTTCGTTGTTCTTCTTCCATTGAATTGAGTCATAGGATCTCCGTACTATTAAGAGGGGTATAGGTTCTCTAAGCCTAGATCCGCTGTGATGCTTAGCCCAAACCGATGCGAGACTGAGAGAAATCTCTTTATGCTTCGAATGATTACCTACCAGCAGAAGACGTTGTTCTTCGTTGCTGTAGGAGATATCTTTTGAACTGAGGAGTTAGCATTACTTGCTCCGCACATAATGTTACCGTTGTGCTCAATTCCGACCGTTGGAGTCGTGTCGTTCGGCCATTGGCTGCTCCACATGTCGAATTTGGTCTTTTCCCTTCAGGAAAGGTTGCGGCTATAAATAGCCACCCCGCTCCAACGTTGCCCGTTGGCTACTGCGCTTAATATTTCTGAGAAGATTCATTGAGCATTCCCCTCTCCAAGTGATTTGAGTTTAAGATCCATCAAGAGAAAAATCAAGAGCCGAAACTTAGACCGTGGTTGAGCATCACAGTAGTTCTGAGTTAGAGATATTGTACCTATTACTCTTGAGAGGTGCACACTCTCTAGACGGATAGGTGTCGGCTAGAGTGTCGAAGAGTAATTGTCTTCACCGAGCAAGATCTTCTGCAACCAAGAGTCATTGTGGTTCGCGAAGAAGTTGTCGAAGGTTTGGAAATCGCCGACAAGTATCTACCATGAGTGAAATCAACTGGAGTCTGATCAGCTCAGAGTTGAAGGAGAATAGGGCGAGGAGAGTTAATCCTCTGTGTTAAATCACAACCCCTCCAACCATATGTAGTCCTTTCGCAGAAGGGCGAACTGGTCTACCAAATTCTCCTGTCGCCATCGAGCACCACTGGTTCGCTTTACATTACTGCATTTCCTTCAGCAGTTCACATTCGTGCTCAGTGCCGATAGTTATACCTGATCAATCATAGTTCATCAAGTGTCTGCTACACTCTCATTGTTTTCTTTTCCATCCACTACTAGGAGAAAGCTTATAGATAGAATTTTAGTAGTAGCGCTGGTTATGGGGCCAGCGCTACTGGTACTTAGTAGTAGCGCTGGGTTCCAACAAGCGCTACAGGTACCAAAGTAGCAGTAGCGTGGGGTGGCCGGACAGCGCTACTGCTAAGTCGTCCCACCGCCACCGGCCGGGGCTACCCTTAGTAGTAGCGGTGGCCCGAAACCAGTGCTACTACTAAGATCCATAGCAGTAGCGCTTGTCGGTGGCCCACCGCTATCGCTATCTGTGCACGGGGCCAGAAGGTGGGCCCAGATTAGCAGTAGCGCTGGGCCACCGACACGCGCTACTGCTACGAATCTGAGCAGTAGCGCCGGTGAGGTACCAGCGCTACTACTATACGTAGCAGCCACCTTTTTGTGCCACCCTCCCCTCCTCCCCCTCTCCCTCCTCTACCTCCCTCACTTACTTCTTCCTTCTCCTATCTCTTCTCTCCCCATTAATGCCCCCATCCACCATCTCCTCCATTAATGGATTCTTCTCTTCCTCACTTGAATTTATTTGTCTCTCCCTCCTTCTCTCTTTCCCCACTCTTGCCTTTGTCTCACTAGCTAGCTTTCCCTCCCTCTCCACTAGTTAGGTAGAGCATCTCCTTCCAACTAGATCTACCATGCTAGCTAGCTAGCTTTCCCTCCCTCCTTCCACTACTTTCGATCCCTAGTTAGCTAGATAGCGGCAACGGCCATCTACCGTACTTGTGTGCTCAATCCCTCTCTCGGGACGATATGTGAGTAAAAAGTTGTGCTTTGCAAGAATGAAAATATTTGTGTTTGCGCTATGATGGTGAGAATGTGCGTGTGGCATGAGTTGCCACCTATGTGTATTTGTCGGATCAAGCGTGACATGAGTTGCTTATGTTTTGCCGAAATGTCGATTTATTTCCGTTTCGGCGAATTTCGGGCAAACTCTATATGTCCTATTTTTAGGGAAGGTCATGCCGAATTTTTGTATGACTTTGATGCATGCATGCATGGATGCGTTTATAATCCTTTTGCTTATTAATTATACCATGCAGGCGATCATGAAGGTCAGTGGAACGATGGTGGAAAGATGGTTGCGATCCGCGGTGCACGACATGTATGAAAATAACCGGAAGGAGATTTTCTGTCCGTGTCGAAGATGCAAAGGAGGAGTCTTGCTCGACCCCTTTAAGGAAGGCCGTTTGAAAGCGCACCTGCTCATGACTGGTTTCATGGATGGCTATACTCGGTGGATAATTAAAGATGATGACGTCGATGGGGCAGCCAGTGACGACATTGGACCAGACGAAGAGATGACCGATAATGGTGGCGGAGAAGAGGCCGGACATGGCGGCGGAGAAGAGGCCGGACATGGGGGCGGAGAAGAGGCCGGACATGGGGGCGGAGAAGAGGCCGGACATGGGGGCGGAGAAGTGGCCGGACATGAAAGAGAAGACGCGGACACGCCGGAGCATTCGTCGCTACTAAGTTCAGTCGTGCGGAACCCTCATGTTCGAGACCTGCTTCGCAAGAAGACGACTAACGACAGAGCTGCTTGTAGAGAGGAGGCCAAGCTGCAGCAACTGGAAGTAGACTCTCATACTCCATTGTATGATGGTTGCGATCCCGATGTGACCCGCTTGAGTTTCACGCTCGAACTTCTAAAGACAAAGGCTAAAACCAAATGGACCGACAGAAGCCTCGATGAGCTTCTCAAGTATCTAAAGAAGGTTCTTGCCGCGGGGAACCTGTGTCCTACTAGTGTCGATGAGGCCAAGAAGATCGTGTGCCCTCTTGATCTGCCGCACATTAGATACCATGCATGCATCAACGATTGCATCATTTATCGGAAGGAGCACGCGGAAAAAAACAACTGTCCGGTGTGCAATGCTTCTCGATACAAGAAGGCCGGAAAGAAATCTCCCCAGAAAGTTGTATGGTACCTACCGATCACTCCCCGTCTGCAGCGTTATTTCGTAGATCCTAAGGAAGCAAAGCTCATGCGCTGGCACGTGGAGAGGGTGAAGCCCGACGATGGAGATGATCCGAAGCTGAGACACCTCGCGGATGCAAGCTAGTGGAGAGCGTTCAATGCCAAATATCGATTTTTCGCAGGTGATCCAAGGAACATCGTGCTTGGCGCGAGTACCGATGGCATGAATCCGTTTGGCAACCAGAACACCAACCATAGCACATGGCCCGTGTTTGTATGGATGTACAACCTTCCCCCCTGGAAGTGCATGAAGACAAAGTTCATACACATGAGCATGCTGATTCAAGGGCCGTAACAACCGGGAAATAATATTAATCTGTATCTGGGGCTACTTCAAGAGGAGTTAGACACGTTATGGAAAACACCGGCCAAGACATGGGACGCCAGCAAAGGCGAGTATTTCTATATGAGAGCCGCGCTGATGACGACGGTGCACGACTATCTCGGTTACAGATATGTTGCAGGCCAGGTGTGCCACGGATATTGCGGATGCACGCAGTGCATGGATGATACAACGTCTCAGCAGCTAACGAAAGATGGCGGGTCTGGGAAAATCATGTACATGGGGCATCGACGATGGCTCGCGAAGGACGACCCGTGGAGAAACCGTGGAGATCTTTTCAATGGTGAGGCTGAGCATCGAGGACCTCCACGTAAAAGGAGCGGCGCCGAAATCGATGAGCTGTTGAAAAACTGGGAACAGTGCCCCACGCCGGGAAAGATGAAAACGGTGTCGGAGCCGCTGCTGAAGGTATGGAAAACGCGGTCTGTTTTCTGGGACTTGGAGTACTGGCCCAAACTCGACACGCCTCATTGCCTTGATCAAATGCATATCACGAAGAATGTCCTTGAGAGCTTGCTTGCAACACTGATGAACATGCCGGATAAGACCAAGGATGGGCCGAAGGCAAGAAGAGACTTGGAAGATTTGAACATCAGGGCAGATCTCCACATGCCGCCCCGTAAAAAGTCGGAGGAGACGGAGACGGAGACGGAGGCGCGGGACCAGGGCAAAAAAGTCAACAAGAAGGAAGAGAATTATTGCCCCCCTTCTTGCTTTACCTTAAGTCCAAAGGAGATCGATCAATTCTTCAACTACCTTACCGGAATCAAAGTTAGTTCCGGTTACTGTGGGAAGATAAGCAGATTTCTAGACACCAAGAAGAAAAGGTTCAGCGGGATGAAGTCTCATGACTGTCATGTGATGATGACGCAGATACTTCCTGTTGCCCTTAGAGGGATCATGGACAAGCACGTCCGTGACACGCTTATTAGTCTCTGCAACTTTTTCGACGTTATCTCTCGAAAGTCGATCAGTGTGAAGTAGCTCCGAAGGCTACAGGAAGAGATCGTTGTGATACAAAATGAGCTTGAGATGTACTTCCCGCCCGCGTTCTTTGACGTCATGGTGCATCTGTGTGTCCAAATTGTGGACGACATCATAGACCTCGGGCCGACATTCCTGCACAACATGATGCCGTTCGAGAGGATGAATGGGGTCATCAAAGGATTCGTTCGTAACATGTCCCGTCCGGATGGAAGCATCATCCAGGGCTATCTGACCCAAGAGTGCACCTCTTTCTGCGAGAATTATATATATGGCGGAGACCCTGTTGTTGGTTTGCCTGTTAACAAGCACCTTGGGAGGCTCGGAGGAGAAGGTCACACCAACGGCCGGAGGGAACTGCATGTGGACCACTCGGGTCGACGCAATGACTTTGACAGAGCAAACTTAGTAGTGCTACAACACCTAGACGTGGTAGATCCTTTCGCGACACTTCACAAAGAAACCATCGCAAAGAAGTACCGTGACCGGGGGCTATGCAAGACGAACGCCGAAGTTATTAGAGTGCACAACTCCACTTTCCTGCCTTGGTTCAAAGAGCATGTTCTTGCTAATCCCCCGGAAGAGGGCTCTACGGACGGATTGCTCATATACGCCTTAGAACATGGCCCCGAGGCCAACCTCGCGACGTATCAGGCATACGATATCAATGGATACACGTTCTACACGGAGGCCAAAGATATAAACAGTGATTTTCAGAACTCAGGGGTGACGATGGAATGCATGACCGGCGACAACGCCGCAACTCAAAGATTCTACGGAAGGGTCGAAGAGATCTGGGAGCTTGACTACTCAGGACTGCACGATGCGACGATGTTCCGTGTCAGATGGGCTAAGAACGTCGAAAGAGAAAACCGGTATTTCACTACCATGTCTATACCCGACGCCAAGAGCACTACCGTGAACGCCATCGCAAAAAACGAGCCATGGGTACACGCTAAGCATGTGACACAATGCTTCTTCATAACCGACCCGAGCAATCCCAGTCGTGTTGTCGTGAGGAGAGGCAAAAGGAACATCATTGGAATGGATGGAGTCGCCAACGAGGAAGACTACGACCAGTACGGCAACCCGATGAGGGAAGATGACGATGGCGATGAAGCATACGTCAAAAGAAGAATCAATACTACATTACCTAAGAAAGATCGTACTCCATGGAAAAGGAAAAGTCACAACGAGGGGCTCAATTATTCGACAGCGAACAAGAAGGGAAAGAAGCTCACTCAAAAACGAAAACGTCGACGCTGAGAAACCATCATTTATATATATGTATTTATTTTGTGTACGCACTTAATCGTTATCGGTCAAATGATATGTAATATATATCGTCGCCTGAGTTATATACATTGTATCCGATCCCTTTCTTCCCGGCTCGGTCGTCTTTCGGAGAAGAAAATAAAATGAAAAGAAATAGAAAAATGAGAAAGGAAAGAAGAAAATGAAAGGATTACAAAAGGAAATGAAAAGAAAAAGAAAAAGGAGAAAGGAAATAAGAAAAATAAAATGAAAAGAAAAAGCAAAAGGAGAAAATGAAAATAAAAATCAAAGGAATAGCAGTAGCACGTTTATGGACCCGCGCTATAGCTAACTTAGCTGTAGCGCGGGCTACCCAAACCGGCGCTATAGATAAGTTAGCTATAGCAGTAGCGTGTGTCCACACCCGCGCTATAGCTAAGTTATCTGTAGCGCCGGTTTGGGTAGCCCGCGCTACAGCTAACTTAGCTATAGCGCGGGTCCATAACCGCGCTACTGTTATGTTTGAGTTAACCGCACCGCGCGGGCGTTTCTTCCCCAATTTCCCCCATTCCCCCCATTCCATCCCCTTGTCCTCCTCGACGCCGTCGCCGGAGCCCTCATGACCCTTGCCTCCTCGCGCCGTCGCCGGAGCCCGTCCTCGCCGCGCCTGCCTCCTCCTCGATGTCGCCGCACGCCTGCCTCCTCCTCCTCGACCTCGCCGCGCCTGCCTCCTCCTCGACGTCGCCCCCTCCGATGCGCCAGTCTCGTCGCCGCCCCGCCACCGTCTCCCCTGACCTCCACCTCCCCGCTGCCGTCTCCCCCGACAACCGCTGTAAGTCCCCGCCCCTCCTCTCTCTCATTTTAGTATACTGAATTCTAGGGTTAGGTGTTTTAGTTAACTGAATTTTAGGTGTTTAGTTAACTGAATTTTAGGTGTTTAGTTAACTGAATTCTAGGGTTAGGTATTTTAGGTGTTTAGGTGTTTTAGTTAACTGAATTCTAGGGTTAGCTGTTTTAGTGAACTGAATTTTAGGTGCTTAGTTAATTTAATTCTAGGGTAAGGTATTTTAGGTGTTTAGTTAAGTTAATTCTAGGGTTAGGGTTTTCAGTTCCTGTTAAATGAATTCTAGGTATTTTAGGTGTTTAGTTAATAGAATTCTAGTGTAATGTTAGTAAGTGAGTGAGAGTGTGCTTGCTTTTTAAAGATTGGGGGAAAAGATGCAAAATTAGTTAACCCTAGTAGATAGGAATTTAGCTAGGTTTTTTATTAGGATAGTAGCTGTTTTATATTAGGACAGTACCTAGGATTTTAAAACATATTTTGATGGTGAATTTCTTTATGGTGAATTTCTTTGAATAATTAAAGTGCATGAATTTCTTTGATATACATGATGTTGGCTGTTGATGGTGAACATATTTTGAATAATTGAAGTGCCAAATGATGTTGGCTGCTGTTGTTGCCATATGATGTGCCAAATGATGGAGATGATGTGCTATTGTTGCCAATGTTGGCTTTTCTTGTTTCCAGGGAAATGATCCAAGTGGCCTATGTTTTGCCGGAATGTTGATTCATTTCCGTTCCGGCGAATTTCAGGCGCTCGATATGTCCACTTTTTAGCAAAGGTCATGCCGAAATTTCCCGTGAATTTTGGCATGACTTGTGCTAGAAAGTAGGCATATCGAGTGCCCGACATTTGCTTGGACGGGAATGAAACGACATTCCTGCAAACCATAGGCCTTTTTTTTATGTCATTACTCATTTTATTATAGTTTAAGAATTAAACAAGTAGACTTAATCGTAGGAAACATGTCGAACAACGACGAGACCGGGCCTTCTGACCACGCTGCCGACGACATACAATATGACCATGAACATGATTACCTCGACTTTTTCTCTAGTCAGCAAACAAAAGGTTTGCAGGGCGACTTGGTCATAGCGGACGATGGTACTGCCGCCGACATCGACACTGATGGCACCGGCACCGATGGCGGCGCGGAAGGCGGTAACGAAAAGAAGAAGCAGAAGAAGCAGAGGATACGACGCCCTAAAAAACTCGGCATCGGAAGAATCCTGGTCACAGAGATGCACCCTGGCAAATTCGAGCCAATAGCGCCGGATGAACCTCGCAAGTGCTACGGCAACCAAGTCGGATGCATCCTACGGGAAACCGCGAGCATCAACGACAATGACTTAAGGAAGAAACCACATCTGGAGCACTTGCTCCTAACGAAGCTGCACAAGAGATTCCAGTTCCCCGGCCGGGATGACCGCATAGAAAACCCGTGGGATGATGCTGCCATGAAAAGTATCAATAACCACACCATGGGCATGTTCAGCAACGATTTGGCCGCCTGGAAAGGGAGGGTGAAACGAGCGATTGATGCTAACGAACCCCTGTCCAAGATTTTGGCGGACAATCCGACACTGACGGCAGAGGAGTTTGAAAAGTTCAAGGACACTTCCGCTACCGAGGCAGCCAAGATTAAGTCTGAGAAATACAAGTTAATGCAGCAAAGGAACACGGGGAACCAACACCTCGGAAGCCGTGGCTACATTGGCAAGAGGCCCATATGGGATAAGGAGGACATGAAACGTGAAGCCGCGGGGATCCCAGACCCCTACGCGGAGTTCACCGACTCCCAGGAGCGTGACTTCATCAGGGCCCGGTACAAGTGGGACAAGGAAAAGAAGGTTTGGTACATGGACCCGATCACGAGGAAATTGATTAGATTACTGGTAATTATTCTTTTACCACCTTACATTTAGCTTCTGATCAAGTGGACTACACGTTCTAGTAACATTCGTAAATGGTTCACATTCCTTTTGCAGAAGGAGCAACACAGGCTTGCGGCCCAAAGCGACTCGTCGTCTTAGTCGTCGATGAGGCCCAAGTGGGACACCCCTCTCAATCGGCCCTTGAACCAACTGAAGGGACTCCCTTTGGACCAGCGGCCGCAATATGGACATGTGCACGGCGTCGGAGACGGCGCCACGTGGAAGTACTACTACAACGAGGGCCCGGAGGCCAAAAGGCAGAAAAAGAAGTTCAGTCAGTTGAACATCGACGAGAAGGTGAAGCTTGTGGTCGAGAAAAAATTAGCTGAGGCCAAGAAAAAAGTAGCTGAGGCCGCAGAAGCGAACAAAAATGAGTTGGTCCAGCAGGCAGTCAATGCAGCTGTAGCTGCCTGCAGAAATGATTTCACTACTAACTTGATTCCGGCTATTATCGACTGGACGAAGCAAAATCCAGACAAGACGGCACAAGATTTTCCCATGCCCAGCTTCGTCGGGAGCAACTCGGTGAACGTCGCACCACCACCACCTGCTGCCGCTACCGCACAAGGTCCTGCTCCCGCACCCGCTCATAGTAGCCCGTCCTCTGTCTCTGGTGTGCTAGGCGGGCCTTCGTCTTTGGCTGACCTCGACGCCCTCACGGTAATTACACGTCGCACCAACATATATATAATCTTCCATTTTTTGTTGCCTTTCGGATGTCTTACGCCGCAGACATGTCTTCACAGGCCGACGAACCCCGTGCACCGTACTCTACATGATCAACGGCTGGAAGGTGGACGTGGGAAAGGCAGTGATAACGAAGCCCTTGGAACTCATGTTCCACAGCTAGCCGATCCCTGTTGGCACCTTCAGGGTTACCTTGTCGAGTGTGAAAGCGGGCCATGAGGATTTGACTCCTCCAGTACGGCTCGGGGAAGAGGAGGACGAGACCCCGATGCGGCTTGGAGAATGCAAGGGTTGGATGCTGTTGTGGCCGAAGAATCTTCTTCGTCTGGAGGTGGCCGAGAGCACACCAATGCAAGGATTGGAGAATCAGCAAGGTATGAACAACACCACCCCGCCTACGCAATTACCAGCGCCTCTCGTGCCGGGTGAGAGCGACGGACGACGTGAGGAAGGGGGTCCAATAGTGGATGATGTAGTCGGCCCCGTGGAACAAGGAATGGATGATGAGATGGAGGAGGAGGACCCTCTCCGGTTCCTCAATACCGGTGCCGCCTATGACGACGGAAAAATGATGAGTCAGCCATATGACTCGGGCTATGAGCATGCGGATGAGGAGATGGATGATGTGCCCAGGCAGGAACGTCCTAGAGTTGATTGCAAGAAGTCTCTCTTCATGCAATCCTCACAGGACACACCTCCAGATGCCGCCTCAACGCAGGGTCATCTAGCCGAGGGTCGTAAAGTGCTTAGCCTGACGACACTGGTGGTGGGGGTAAGGAAGGGTCTGGACGGTGAACCCAAGAAAAAGGAGAGGAAGAGACCGCCGAAGAGAGGCACTTCTGCCGCCAAAGCTGCCAAAGCTTCTAGCAGCCAGCCGACCGATTTTGCAGACCGTGTACCAGTCAAAGGTGCGGCGATGTACCATGTCGCGGGCGAGCCGATCCTACCGCCGAAACCGCTAGAGGCCATATCAGGGGATCTCAGGAGACTGCACGACCATGTGCTGTCGACTGAGAAAAGCCTTCTCGCCTCAGAGGATCCAGGATATCCGCTTTACGCGGTTCATGTGCCTCAGGCCAAGTGCTATGTCGACACACTGCCCGCGGAGGTGTTCTTCCTGCGGTTTGATCACATCTTTGATTTGTTTCTCATGAGCTGGCTCGATTTTACGATCGTCCGCCTTTTTGCGCTACATATGAACTTTGTCATCAGGAGAGAACAAATCTCGGAAATCGCGGTGGCGGATCCATACTACATGCATGAGTCCTTCTTGAGTCTCGGCGAGTTTGAACGTAAAGCTGCTAGGGACTACATCGAATACTTCATGGTAACGAATAAGGACAAGGAAACGATTCTCCTGCCTTATCATCCAATGTAAGTCATTGCCGGACAACCCTTTCGTACGTTTCAATCATTCCTTCGCTCATATGGAGACTAATTTGAGGTGTCGTGGTTTTCCGCAGCAACGGGCGCGCCGTCCTTATCGTTCTTTTCCCACGCCGTGTATTTCGACTCGTCCAGAAACTTCGAGAAGAAAGACTACACCCACATAATGGATATTCTGGATGATGCTCTCCATGGCTTCAGCATGAGGGGTGGCAACATGCTGATCAGGAAACAAAGGAAGAACAAGCCGGGTTTCTCGCATAAAACTACCTTCTGCTCCATCCATCAACCGACAGCAAGCAAGAATGACGGATTCTACCTCCTCCATCTCATGATGGAGTACGGAAGGGATCACCAACATCTTCGCATGACAACAAGAAACGATGAACATATCCGAAAATGGGCAGAATCCTTAAGACACGAACTGGATTATAGAATCAGAGATGACTTCTTTCGCATCCAGAAGGACATTGCAACGATCATCAAGAAAGAAGTTGTCAAAGAGAAGGGGATGTTCCACCACGGCCCTATATCACGAGCTGACGTCAGAACTCGCATAGGCATGCAACGTCAAGACCTGACGCCGTTCACGAAGCTAGGAGACATCCTCCCGGATATGGATGGGTGGAACTTCCAGTGATTGACGATGCTGATGATGATGTGTCGGTTGAACTTGTAGTTTCTGTAGCGATGAAATTTTGTGATGTCAATGGTCCTGCTGAACTTGCATAACGCTAGTTTGTTAGTTTGGGTATGATGACCCGCGTACATCTAGTTAATTAGTTTGGGTACGGTGAACCTGCGTTGATTAATTATGTTTACTATATGTTACATCTCTTAGCTAACTCTTTCTTTTCGTGTTGCTCAAATATATTATGTTGCATATTATTGTTGAATTCGCTTGATGAAGATGCATCTCTAACAGGTACATAGGTCCTTCATGGCAAAGAAGTGCTATGCCGTGTACATAGGGAGGGTTCCGGGAGTGTACGATGAGTGGCCCGAGTGTCAGGCCCAAGTGTCACGGTTCTCGGGCGGCAGCCATAAAGGGTTTGATAGCAGACAAGAAGCGGAAGCTAGTTACTTGAGGTTCACGCTAGCGCGAGAGAGGAATCACAACCGGCGCCTCATGTACTGCATAAATCCGCTCTTACTCATAGTGATAGCTCTTCTCTTCTATATCATCGTTTTAGATGGATGATGAAACATGTGTATGGGATGACGATGTAGTTGCATGTATTCAAGACATATCATAACTTGTATCGCTATTTCGAGATCGATGATGATGATAGACATCATTTGTGTTGGATGATGATGGCATGATTTGATGAGAATATTTGCATGTGTATGATATGATGAGACTATTGTGTGTGATATGACAGGCTATTGTATAAACCTATTAAAAAACAGAGAAAAAACGTTGCAGAAAAAAATTTACAGACAATAGTAACAGTAGCGCGGGGTATGTGTATCAGTAGCATTGCTTTATCAGTAGCGCGTGTTAAATAGGCGCGCTGCAGCTTTTAGCAGTAGCGAGGTTCACCTAAACGCGCTACTGCTAAACTCTGTTAGCTGTAGCGTGGGTGGAACAGCGCTACTGCTAATAGTTAGCTGTAGCGCCGTAGCAGTAGCGCGCCCACCCGCGCTACTGATATTACAAAACCCCGCGCTACTGCTAGGGTTTTCCCTAGTAGTGATCATCTCAGGCTAATTTAATTCTCTTCGTATCTCTGTATGCCTGTGTAATTACTTTCACTGCCGAATCTTTACCTTGCTACCAATATCTGTGCATTTCCATCGTAGTCCATATATTGTTTTTCCTCGTGCTACAGGATCTGTTCGTATATTGCATTGCCTTCGTATCTGTCTTATCTGTGTTCAAATGATAACTGACTTTCACTTCGATAGATACACTCTTCTGTAGTGAGCTCAATTATATGTTATTCTACCGAACCATATTTCCGCTGCTGTGTTGGGATCAGTTCAAAACTTTCGCAAGAATTTTTGAATCTCCCATTCACCCCCCTCTGGTCGATATACTCTCGGTCCTAACACATTCAGTAAATTAGATTTGTTTTATGAACAAATTATCAAACAAACAAACTAAAGCTTTTTTACTACCCTCTGGCTTATTATATAAAGAATTGATGCAATGGCATTATAAATACACCTTAGCCCCCTAATCAAATCAAACTTTCTCTCCATGCTCCATGGTACTTCAAAGCACCTTGTATTGACCGCGTCGTGTTAAGGATTGAGGGGAGTCGAAGAGATCTTTATATGAGATGGGTTCGGGGGCTGCATCATTTGTCGTACCGCCCCGGCCCCCGTAGGAGCTGTAACCAACGGCCACTCATATCTTGCTCAGGGGATGTATCACAGTACAACCCGCACTGGAGCCTTCCTCGCAAGAGGACCCTCTGTGTGGTTAGGCTTATGGCCACACTCTCTCTTTCACCTTTGAGTTCCGCAATGCCTATATCCTAACCAGCTGAGAATACTACCCTAGCCAAAAGGCCTACAACGATTAACGACCGTTCTGCGATTGCCGGGCTCAAACAGGGGCTTCCAATTCACACGTTGATGCTCTCGGCGCAGCGGTGTCGCATTTCTCGATAGCTAACTTGGATGCTTGTCCAACACAAGCAAGGGACACACATAATAAACAATAAAACAAAAGCACGATTATACATCTGCCACATTTACGCTATTTATAATTACATGAGACCTACTCATCACCCTCCTCTGCAGAGCACCGCTTCAGTATTCACTCCAGTTTGCAGGCGTCCGTAGCATACTCGGCCTCCGCTCCAACCTTCACAGAAGAGGGCTCTGGTACACGAAGCTCGGCCGAGCCATGCACTAGCAAGCCTAAGTCTGCATCCAGGAACTGCGGCCTCACACCAGTCAACACCCTCATGGCGCCGTCATACGCAGCGGAGTACTGCCAGTCAAGCAGCTGGGCAGGAGCCCGCGTGAGCAACTTGACCACACCATCCAAGGTGTCATCAAGATCCTACTCACCGCGGTACAAGGTCCTGCAAGCTATACCTAGCGCAACACGCATCCGCTGCACGAGGTCGGCAACCAGCCGGAGCCGCGCTGCCGCATCCTCATGGACGATGTCCGGAAGAGGCACTGCAGTCAAGAAGTTGGACCAAAGACAATAAGAGGAATCTGAAAGGCAACATAAAGAAGAGGACAACAACTCACGTGAAGCAGCAGCCTCCAGGCATTGGAGCTTCTTATCAAGCTGCTTGGCCCGGTCCTCTGCCTCAATCCGGGCCTCGAAGGAGCGCTCCGCGGCAGCCTCCTTTTGCTCCAACGCAGTGGCCTGCTTCTGCAGCTCTCCATCCTTGGCCGTGAGCATGCTCTCGAGGCCGGCCACCTTCTACCGGTACTCCTCGAGCTCACCGCCAGCAATATCCATGGCAGTCTGGAGCTCGCCCCCCGACCTCTCCAACTCCTTCAGTTTCTGCTGCAGATCCGCGGCCTCCTCAGCAGCTGTACAATAAGGGTCGAAAGTCAGCAGTTAGCATTCAAATCAACATAAGATCTGACCAAATCAGATGCAACCTGCTGATTTACAGACGGAACCAGCAGACAACATCGAGAGACGTGCGACCTCCTGTAGTTGGGTCTCCAGCTGGCGCTCGAGGTCGCCCACCTCGCCCTCCAGAGCGGCCACCTTCTGCAAGAAGCAAGCATCAGGAATGAATGACAAGCCCGAGCGCGAGTCCAAAATGGACATCACACACAGCCTCGGGGGCTACTAGCTATACCATATCACTCAAAGGGAGGAGGCCTCACCTGGCAGCTGGCCTCTGCAAGGACGTCTGTCGGTCTATAAAAACATGGGTGTTTCCATACCTTGACTTATGCACAGACAATTGCAGCCTTCCCGACGGCAAGGGCTTGCCGGAGGATGGCTTCTGTCAAGACTCAAGACTTGGTTGATAAAACCATCAAGAAGACCTCCAGGCTAGTCATCGAGAAGTACTGAAGATCAAGACTACACTTGCCGGTAAGCTCTACACCAGCAAGGAACGGCCCGTCAAGCTCCCTTTGCCACTCCACCGCTCCACCTCAGCGACCAGCTAGTCGCTTGTCAATAGGTGTCGAGTGGGCAGGCAGTTAGGTGAAGCTTGTCGGGGCATGTGTCAGCACGGCACTTGAAGATTAACTTTAATGACACCTGTCCTGGAGTCATGTCAAGATGATAGAAGGTAGCTAGGCGAGCGGTACAGGATCCTTGCCGGAGCTCGTCCCCAGCGCGACACCTAATGGCGCATTGAATGCATTTGTCCTATCCCGTCAGGGTTAGGTATGATAGCACTGTAGCCACTATCTACACCATGTAATTACTATTTTTCCACTATGGTGACCCCTTTCTCTATAAAAGGAGGCCCATGGCTACCTTACAAAAGATCGACTGTTTGCTCAATTACACGTAGTAGCTGCACTTCCCACGCACCTTGCCGACAAGGTGCGCTCCTTTGTAATATGAGCTCATACACAATCAATCCACCAAAGCAGGAGTAGGGTTTTACACCTCGCGATGGCCCGAACCTGGGTAAATTTGCTTGTGTGTTTGCATTGCTGAAACTGCTCTTTGTGCACGTTGATTCCCACAGCCGAACCGCAAAGGGATCTCCTTGATCCCAAAGATTGTCGTACACACGACATCTTTGGCACGCCAGGTAGGGGATTGCGTGTTGCGAACCTGTTTCAGCAGTGTGAGCGGCAGTTTCATCATCGTTTTTGATGGTGCCCAAGAAGAAGGGCGCGGCCGCGACAGCTCCTTCCACGTCCAAGCTACCGTCACAGATGTCCGCGGGTGGCGCAGGTGGCACAGGTGGCACGGACAGAGGCGGTGGCGACAGTCAGCTTCCCCGTCGTGATGGTGATACCAACCATCACACCACAGATGGCGGAGGCGGCCAACTTCCATGATGTTCCGGTGATCGCAGCCATCATACCGAAGAGGTCCAGAGCACGGCAAGCGACGGCAGCAGAGTCGTGATGTCCAAGGATGGCACGACGTCATCCAAGAACGTCGCGGCAGGACGTGTACCGCAGCCATCATAAGATGGGCACGACACGCTCCCTCGCGATGCAGGCGGCTCCGGACGATGACAAGATAACAACGCTGTGCATCGTCATCAAGATGCTCAGGCACCACCACCGCCGCGTCAGCCCGCTGGCGAACATCTGCTAGGGCAGCAGGCACGGGATGGAGTTCCTTCTAGCTCTGCCAGGAGTCGAGTAACATCCCGTTCTTCGCTTCCGGCCATGCCGAACACGCCGGCGGAGGCCATGGCGCAGGCCCAGATGTTGCTGAATTTACCGCCAACTGCTGACAAGATGGACGAGTGGAGGGCGACCATCCAGAGTCTTATCAGTTTTGCTGACCCCACCAAGACACAGCAGGCGGGGCCTTCACAGCGACCACCCACAACGCTGACAATACCAGTTGGCGGGCCTGTTGGAGACACTGCACCAACGGTGCAGTCACCTCCGCAGCAACAACCACAGCAACAGCGCCGGCAGGCTCGCCGATCTGATGAGCCTGACGAGGTGTCGATGGCGTCATCGGATCCACGAGGCCGTCAGGACCAGTGCCAAGTGCTGCAATATCGACAGGTGGAGGACGCCCGTATGACAATTGAACGATGCCAGGAAGCATGTCGTCAATCAGAAGACTGTGCCGGGCTGGTGGCGTACTAGCCTGTGCCAGTGTACCCTGGGTGCTTACCTTACGAGGTAGGCTGCCCCGTGTTTACTCGTGAGCTGTGGAAAGTTTGCTGGCCGTCCTCCCGAAGCTTCAAGCCTGAGCTGCCGGACAAGTATGACGGAAAGTTCAACCCATCAGAGTTCCTTGGCATCTACACCATTGCGGTGCGGGCTGCCAGTGTCGGTGTCAAAACCGGCAGATCTCGGGTAGGGGGTCCGGAGCTGTGACATCGGATCAATGGCTTAATAGGGAACATAGGACATGGTGATTACCCAGGTTCGGGCCCTCTCTATGGAGGTAAAACCCTACGTCCTGCTCTTGCTTATATTGATGATGTATCAAGGTATAGAATTGATCTACCTCGAGATCGTAAGATGTGGTCTAAGCCTAGGGGTATGATGAACGATCGTGTCTCTATGGACTAAACCCTCCGGCTTATATAGGCACCAGCGGTATCTAGGGTTACACATGGTCGGTTACAACTAAAGGAATACATGCCGAATCTACATGTCCTTGGGGTACATGCCAAGTCTTCGGTGAGGCATGACACGTCGGTTCTTCGAATTGGAAACTTCCGGGGCCCCTATTCATCAACGGGCCCTGAGTATGGCCCATGGACTAATCACCTGGGCCGGGACCCCCTAGTCCAGGACACCGTCAGTAGCCCCCGAACTTGTCTTCAAACCGAGGATTGTGACCGTCTTCGGATAAATGACTTCGGATAAATGTCTTCGGCATAAAATTTCTTCGGCTTAGCAGGCAAGTTCCATGCTCCAAGCTTAAAAGTTTGCCCAGGGCTCGGAAATGCCTAATTAAAAAAGGGCACTTCCCATTTAAAATAAGAGGTGAAGCGTGCCGACCATGTGTTGCCCGCGACGCAACTTCATCTATCCGAAGTGTACGGTTTTACTTAGTCCCAAAGACTAGCAGCGCAAACGTGTTCAGCGGTCAATTACTGACAACTTTTGCCAAAACATCAATACTCATGACATTACATGAATCAGTTATTACTTGTTCGAATCACGGTTCAAGGCAACCCTCTCATTGGCATGTCTCATCAAACAGAGATCGTGCCCCGCGTTTTGGGGTATATCATCAATCAATTGTTTCACCCCATGTGGCCACAATGGCACGATAAGCCGAAATGTGGCGATTTTTACGGCGCGGCAGAAGGACGCTTCACATTTTTACTGCCTTATAAAGGGCAAGGAGCAGTGAATTTCATCTCCCCACGCTCTCCTGCTGCTCCAGTGCTCAAACCCTTCAAGCTCGCACCCCCAATCTCCCTTCCAAGCCCAAAATCTTTCCCCCATCCTCCGCTCATCGCAACAATGGCAGACGCGGATCGAAAGGGGAAGTGGGTGGCCTCCAAGGTCACTAAAGCCACCATCGAGGAGCTCCACCTGGCGGGGTACATCCCCGACAATGTCGCCTACCGGGCTCCAGAGCCAGACTAGCGCGTCCCCACTCCCAAGCCGGGGGAGCGGGTCGTGTTCATCCCTCACCTCATCCGAGGTTTGGGATTCCCCCTGTGTGGAGGATCCTTTTCTTCTACAGACTGGATTTCGATAATCTTACCCCAAACTCCATTCTTCATCTCACCACCTTCATGATAGTCTGCGAAGCGTTCCTACATGTGGAGCCCCACTTCGGCCTATGGCTGAAGACCTTCTGCGTAAAGCCGAAGAGTGGCGGGGCTGAGCTGACCGAATGCAGGGGTGCGCAAACTCCAGAAGCTGGAGTGGTTGGAAGGCACCTTCATCGACACCGTGAAGGTTTGGCAGCGTGAGTGTGTCGGGCCCATGGAACCCGGGGTATCCAGGCCCGTCTGCCTCTGGCCTACGGCGCGATGCCTGGAGTGTGCCCGGCAGGCCGTCGCCACCAAGTGTATCGCCATGCCCCCTCATGGGGCCCTAGCCTCCTAAGGCCCCCTCCTCCGGGAGTAGCAGGCAACACTCAGCACCACCATAAACGGCCTCGCGAGGTCCCCTCACGAGGCGGCTTCCCGAGTCCCCTCACGAGGCGGCTTCCCGAGTGGCCTCACGAGGCGGCTTCCCGAGGTGGCCTTCCGAGGCCCCCTCCCGCAGGCGCGAGGAGAAGACCATTCGGCGTGTCGCGCGGACTGGAGCCCATCACGTGGGTGACGCACGCGGCGACGAGCAGCAGCAGAGGCCATGCCAGCAGGCGCAGATGCAGATGGTTTCCTCTTTTGTGCTAAGGAAGCAGGGCCAGCTATCTACTCCCCAAAGCAACCCCAAAGGTTGCCCGATCGGCGAAGAAAGACCAAGACGGCGGCCGCGCAGGGCGGAGGTCATCACCGAGCCCACCGGCGCGTCATGGATCATGCTTTGGCAGGCGAAGACCACCTTTAGTCAGGATAGCCTGAGCGCCTGTCCCCTTTCAAGACCGCCAAGTGTGGCAACCCTTCCCGCCTAAGTTTCGAGGGGGGAGAGGACCAAGGCGGCATAAAAGGGGCAGTGCAACCACCATAGCACAGGGGGGGGATCCATCATCTTCAACCTTGTACGCGAGAACTCTCTCATCCACGATAATCTCAACCACAAAGCAGGAGTAGGGTCTTACACCGCAAGGTGTCCCGAACCTGGGTAAACCGGTGTGCCTTTTCCTGTCCTACTCTAGCGCGCTCTCGCCATAGTCTCGCCGTAGCACTGCCGTGGTAGGGGCAGAAGTAGTAGAACGAGCTCACCCCAGTGTTCGAACCTTTGGGTCCCCGGAGCCCCACTTCCGACATTTGGCGCGCCAGGTAGGGGTGCGCTACTGTTCCTCTGCTCGACCTTCAGCTCCACCAGTCCCATGGCGGACGCACGTCGCGAGCGCGCTGAGAGCAGGGCTGGCCGCATGGCCCAGACGGAGCCGGTGGCCCGCGGCAATCGACGCCGCCCCGAAGCCGAGGCTGCCACCGACCCCGCTGCCCGCGGGCAGCAGGCCTCCTCCCTGCACCCCTCCGTGGAGGCGGACGGCCACACCGCCACAGCCTCCTCCCTCGCCAACCGTGGGCCGCCGAACCCGCAGGCCGCGCTGCTCATGGCGCACGAGCTACACCGCTACCGTCCTGATGACGCCGGCTACGACGCCTGGCTTGGTCGCATCACCAAGCTCGTCAACGTCGCCGGGGACGCTACGGCGCCTTCTCACTCGCTCCGCTATCCACCGTCACGTGCTGGGGACCCAGCGTACAACGCCCCCCCGCCGCCTCCTCTGCGTGACGAGCGCGCCGGGCCCCAGCGCAGCGCGTGGGCTCGTGAGCCGTCCCGCGGCGCGTCTTCTCCGGATCACTGCGAGCCCAGCTGCCAGATCATCCGCCGCGCGCCCCCCGACGCGCGAGTGCTCCTCGAGCGCCAACGCCGGTCCCAGGACCAGGCCGTTCAAGACGTTGCAGCGGCCGGGCGTCAAAACCGCACCGCCCTCGCTGGCGGCGTCCCCTCGAGCGGCGTGGGCTGCCGTGCCTTCACCCGCGAGCTGCGTCGCGTGGTCTGGCCCGTGAAGTTCAAGCCTGAGCTGCCTCCGCGCTACGATGGCAGCCCCAACCCCACGGAGTTCCTCCAGCTCTACGCGCTGAGCATCGAGGCGGTGAATGGCGACGACAAGGTCATGGCGAACTGGTTCCCCATGGCCCTCAAGGAAGGCCCGCGCTCCTGGCTCATGAACCTCCCCGAGGCTTCCATCTCGTCGTGGGCCGAGCTCTGCAGCCAGTTCATCGCCAACTTCAATTGCACACAGGACCGCTCCCTACCATCAACGACCTGCGGCGCGTTCGACAGCGCCCACAAGAGACCCTCCGTAAGTACATCCAGCGCTTCAGCCAGGTGCGCAACAAGATCCCGCCCGCTTCCGACGCGGCCGTCATCTCTGCGTTCTCCACCGGCGTCACGAACATCAAGATGCGCGAGAAGCTCGCCATCAACGGTGAGCTCGACTCCGTGCTCGAGCTGCTCGACCTCGCCGACAAGTGCGCCAAGGCTGAAGAAGGTCGCCTCTTCGTCCACAACGACCCCGACGTGGCGCTCGACGGCACCAAGGCCAAGAGCAAGGATGTCAAGCGCAAAGGCCCTGCCGTGCTTGCGGCGGAGCCCGAGCAGAAGCGCGGCTGCGACCTCGACGAACCCAGGAAGGACAACCGGCCACTTTGCGCCTTTCACAATGTCCGCTCCCACAGCACCGAAGACTGTCATGAGCTCAAGCTGCTCCGCGACAAGCGCCAGAGCCGCCGAGACGACTGCAACGGCCGTGGCGCCGGCCGCGGAGGTGGTCGCAGCGGCAACCGCTGGGACAGCCGCAACAATAACAACAACTACTGCCAGGGCTGGCGCGATCAGCCTCGTGAGGCCGCCTGGCGCGACCAGCCTCGTGATGCGAATCCTCAGGCTAATGCCGCTCTCCCGCCGCTGCCTCCGCCTCCTCGGAGGAACGACGTCAACCAGCCTGACGAGGGCACTGGGGGCTACCAGGAGCCTCGCGCGGTCGCCTGCATCCTTGGCGGGTCCCAAGCCCCCGCGTCCGTCCGCCACTTCAAGCAACTCTCTCGCGAGGTGTACGCCGCCCTCCCGAGGCCTGAGGTCACGCGGCCCCTCAAGTGGTCGCAGTACGCCATGACCTTCGACTCCAAGGACCACCCCAAGTCCACGGCCTTCACAGGCTCGCTCCCGATGCTGTGCACTCCCACCATCAGCAACGTCGCTGTCACCAAGACCCTCATCGACGGGGGTGCCGGCCTCAACGTGCTCTCCATCGAAACCTTCGAGACGCTCCAGGTGCCCTACGACCAGCTGATGCCGACCAGGCCTTTCTCCGGAGTGACCGATGGCTCCACCATTCCGCTCGGGCAGGTACGCCTCCCCGTCACCTTCGGCACCCGCAAGAACTACCACACCGAGCTCATCGACTTCGACGTGGCGCACATCGGCCTGCCCTACAATGCCATCTTGGGCTACCCAGCTCTCACCAAGTTCATGGCGGCCACTCATCATGCCTACAACGTCCTCAAGATGCCCGACTGCAGCGGCATCATCACCGTCGCCTGCGACGAAAAGGACGCGGCCAGCACCCTCGAGCGCGCCTACAAGGGTGCCGCTGTCGCGCACCCAACCGACGAGGACGCGACCGAGCCTTCCGAAGCCGCGCCCGCGAAGAAGAAGCAGCTGTTCTCTCAGGACCGCGCCGAGACGAAGAAGGTGTCGGTGGACGGCAGCGGCTCCGGCCCCGCCTTCACCATCGGCACAGGCCTCCCTCCTGCATAGGAAAGCGCGCTCGTCACCTTCCTTCGGGCAAACTCGGATGTTTTCGCCTGGAAAGCATCCGACTTGTCCGGTGTGCCGAGGGAGGTGATCGAGCACCACTTAGCGGTGTGCCCCAATGAACGCCCGGTCAAGCAGAAAGCACGGCGCCAGGCGCCAGAGAAGCAAGAGTTCATCGTCAGTGAAGTTCAGAAGCTCCAAGAAGCCGGAGTTGTTCGTGAGGTGCACCATCCTGAATGGCTCGCCAGCCCAGTCGTCGTCCCCAAGAAAGGCGGCGAGGAGCGCGTGTGCGTCGACTTCACCAGCCTCAACAAGTCCTGCCCTCGTGACCCATTCCAGCTGCCGCGAGGCGGTCAGGGCGTTGGTCCCACCGTCGGCGGCACGTGCATGCCCTTCGGGCTGAGGAACGCCGGCGCCTCTTTCTAGAGGCTGGCGCCCTTCGCACCAGGGCCTCGTGAGCCTCCCACTCCTCGCGAGCCCCCTGGCTCCGAAGGAGCAGACTCCCTTGGCGCGCCGCACCGAGTGGTCTGACGTCACTACAGTGCGGTCCTTCCGGGCGCGCCTGGCGCGTCGCCCCGCGCGACCCGCACTCCTTCCCGCCGCGCCTCTCGAGCTTCGCTCCCGGAACATTATCCTTTTGGTCATGTAATGGATTTTACTGACTTTTACTTTGATGAATTATATTACCTACTCAATTGCATGCTAATTTCTATGATAAATTCGACGCCGCCCGAGAGCGCCTCACGCTCGCGACCCCTCCCCTGACCAATTCCGTGAGCTGGGGCTAGGCACGGTGCCTGTGCTCGGGTCCGTCCCTACAGCGCTGCCAAATCCATGCGACTGAGCTCTGGCTCGCGGGCCTGCTCCCGCGCACGTCACCTCACCAAGGTCCTTGGTGCCTTATCTCCTCACGCAATGGCCACGGGTGAGTTAGTAAGCGCGTGCCGCTCCCCCTATCGTGAGATTTTTCGACATACAGCCCTTCGGGAGTCGAGCTGCGCGAAGGCCTCGCGGGTAGCCTCTCACGAGTCGGCCTCGCAAGGCGAAGACGCTTCGAACACCAGGCCTCGCGAGCACGCCTCGCGAGCTGCGTGAGCCCCTCAGGAGCCGTGGCTCACCCAACACCGCTATCCGCCAAAAGCTAAGTGTGACTGCCTCATGAGGCGCCCTTACCATCACTCAAGCTCTCTCCCCTCCCGATTCTGTGGATGCCGGCGTTTTTCTTCTGCGTAAGCCACTTGCACGCCAAAGGGGGGCTCCCTGAGCATCGCGCCTCAGGAGCCTTCACTAGCTCATGGTGCCCCTCACCTCCTGGCCTTGTGCCGGCATCGCGACCGGACATACCAGCGACGGCTAAGGCCCGCTCGGGGGCTGGGTCCTGACGGCGTAGAGCGCTGAGGCGAGCAAAGAAAAAAAACCAGCCTCACGGGAGGACTTCGGGAAAGAATGTATGCAACCCCACGTCACAAAATTATTATGTTCAACACAAGAAGATACTGTTTCACGCCCCCGCGGGGTTTACATCGGTTCAATGCAGGAGAACGAAAAGAAAGAAAGGCCTAGGCGAGTGCGGCCCCGTCACCGTGTGCACGGTGTCCCAGCTCCAGAGTCGTCATCGCGCGCGCCTAGTCGGAGTCCTCGTCCTCGCCCTTGACGGGGGGGGAGCCGCCGTCGCCTCCACCCCCGCCGGAGGGGGCGACACCGTCGGAGGAGTCGTCCTCGCTGGAGGAGCCGCTGTAGCTATCCTCACTCTCCGCACAGCACGCCAGGCGGCTATCGGAGAGCCCGAAGATCTTCACGAAGAGCGTCGCGGCCCTGTCGTAGTTGAACTGGAGGACGTGCCCCCGCTTCAGGCCGCGGGCGAGGGCGAACGACTTCCACCCCTGCCTCGGGAACATGAAGCCCGAGGCCGTAAGCTCCGTCGCCACCCAGGAGGGGCCGTTACAGCAACCGTCGGCCTGCACCCATAGGCCCAATGGCGCGCGGTCCGCCATCGCCGCCGCGAAGGAGTTCGGGAGCCGGAGCCAGGTGCAGGGGCTGCGGTGCATGTTCATGATGAACTCGCGTGCCGCCTCCGCCGAGTGGCTCCCCTCCTGGGGCGGAAGAGCAGCCGCTCCGACGTGGCCACCTCGGCCTTGCGCGCCCCGCCCGCCGCGCCCGCGGGCGGCGCCCCTTCCGCGACTATTGGGCCCAGCGCCGGCGGCCGTCGAGGATCGACCACGCTCCCGGGGCGGGGCCTGCGATGCGGCGGCGGAGGCACGGCCGCGCCCTCGTCCTCTCGCCATCTCTTCGGCAGTTCTAGCAAGGAGATGAGGAAGATGGAGGAAGGAGAAGATGAGTGGGGGCTCCGGCTCTCCCTTCCCCCCTTTTTATCTATGCGCGGGACTCCCCTCGTCGCTCCGCCTTCTCCGACGCCAAGATTTATGTCAGCGCGGCAGTTCCCGAGGCGTCGTGGGGAAGTGGGGGCGTCGCCCGTCACATCTTGCGCCACGCGTCGCGCCTGGCCGCAGGCGGTTAGGGCCCGCGCCGTTTCACCCTTCCGTTGGCGGGAACGTGCACGCGGCGGGCCCGGGGGCTACTGTCGGGCCCATGGAACCCGGGGTATCCAGGCCCATCTGCCTTTGGCCCAGGGCGCGATGCCTGGAGTGTGCCCGGTGGGCCGTCGCCACCAAGTGTCTCGCCATGCCCCCTCATGGGGCCCTAGCCTCCTGAGGCCCCCTCCCCAGGGAGTAGCAGGCAATGCTCAGCACCACCATAAACGGCCTCGCGAGGTCCCCTCACGAGGCGGCTTCCCAAGTGGCCTCACGAGGCGGCTTCCCGAGGTGGCCTTCCGAGGCCCCCTCCCGCAGGCATTCGAGGAGAAGACCGTTCGGCATGTCGCGCGGACTGGAGCCCATCACATGGGTGACGCGCGCGGCGACGAGCAGCAGCAGAGGCCGCGCCAGCAGGCGCGGATGCAGATGGTTTCCTCTTTTGTGCTAAGGAAGCAGGGCCAGCTATCTACTCCCCAAAGCAACCCCAAAGGTTGCCCGATCGGCGAAGAAAGACCAAGACGGCGGGCGCGCAGGGCGGAGGTCATCACCGAGCCCACCAGCGCGTCATGGATCATGCTTTGGCAGGCGAAGACCACCTTTAGTCAGGATAGCCTGAGCGCCTGTCCCCTTTCAAAACCGCCAAGTGTGGCAACCCTTCCCGCCTAAGTTTCGAGGGGGAAGAGGACCAAGGCGGCATAAAAGGGGCAGCGCAGCCACCGTAGCACGGGGGGGGGGATCCATCATCTTCAACCTTGTACGCAAGAACTCTCTCATCCACGATAATCTCAACCACAAAGCAGGAGTAGGGTCTTACACCGCAAGGTGGCCCGAACATGGGTAAACCGCTGTGCCTTTGCCCGTCCTACGCTAGCGCACTCTCACCGTAGTCTCGCCGTAGCACTGTCGTGGTAGGGGAAGAAGTAGTAGAACGAGCTCACCCCAGTGTTCGACCCTTTGGGTCCCCGGAGCCCCACTTCCGACAGAGTGGTTCTACATCACCGAGCCGCTCGCTCCGGGCCAAGCCGAAGTCCCAGCCTTCACAGGGCTGCCTCCTCGGAAGCTGGTGTCTTGGCGGAGCCAAGGCCTGGAGTGGGGTAGCGCGGACGAAGTCGCTGCTCTCCAGGGGAGGATCTGATCTCTGAATAAGAGATTCAAGTTGCCGGCCGTGGTGGACGTGATGCTCCACCGTCGCATCCTCCCTCTCCAACTTCGGGCCACCCCCATGTGGCTGTACAAGCCCGAAGACGAAGCTCCAGTGCGGCATTTCTTCCACACCTCCCTGAATGGCACGTGGACGGCTCTCTTCAAGTCGTCCCAGAAAGAATTCCCCGAAGCCGGGCCGGTCAGCAGCTACAGCGCCGCCCATGGCGCATCCGAGGTACTACTCGTCTTTCATTTTCAATAATTACTCCTTGTTTATGCTTGTATGAATCTTCCCGCTCTGTTTGCAGAAGTGGGCGCCGAAAGCGGCGCTCATTAGGTGCGCAACACAGCTCCTCGAAGACAACTAGTCCCCCGAACTACAGGCCCTGCTGGCGGTAGTTCCCCCAAATGCTCATGCGAAAGCAAGGGAGTCGGGGAAGAAGAGAACGGGTCTTCGGATCCGAGATACCTCAGACGCCAAGTCCGGGGAAATACAAACCCTCTCCTCGGGCGAGGAGGAAGGAGAGGGAGAAGACGAGGGGGAGGAGAGCACCTTCCCCCTTGGAGAAAAAGGTCGGCATCCGAGGATGTCGCGGGGGCCGGCGTGCCTCAGAAGCGAAAGTGCCTGATAAAGGATGCTCACGCCATCTCCACCAAGGCACCTTCTGAGGCCGAGGTTGTCCCCTCTGAGTCAGAGGACGACGTCTTCGGTCCCCGCTGGGAGAGACCCCCGCCGAGGAGGTACGCATTTCAATTTACTTGTATATTGCAATTGCCTTCCTCTACCGAACCATTGACCGAGTATATTTTTCAGCCCACCACGCTCCCATCCCAGCGACAAGACATCGTCGAGCGGGCTCCCTCCTCACAACGCCTCGGAGGAGCATCATCCCTCCCCTACAGCCCATGATGGGCTAGGGGAGGCTACCTCTCAACCCCCCCCCCGATAAATACCACGGGGGGCGGTGTTGATGCCTCCATGGCCTCAGCCTCAGCCTCAGCCTCCCGAGGTGTGCTGAAGAAGACCTCCTCCTTGAAAGGAGGGAAAGAGTGGGAACAACCAATAATCTCGGCTCCCGCTGTCCCAGAGCCACCTTGGCGGCCGGCCTCAACGGCGGCTCCTCCGCTGATGGAGGGGGCCGAGGTGACCCGTCCATTCCGACCTGCCGGAGGACAGGTGTCCACGGGATGGATCGAAGAGATGGAGGCGGCCCTGACGGGCTGCGCCATCGTAACCGAGCACCGTGCTATACTGGTTGCAGCGCTGAAGAACTACCGGTCCGCAGAGGCCGCTATTCGAGAGGCTTTCAAGGGCATGTTCGAAGGCTTTGAGGTAAGCTCAAATTGAGTTTTTGTTTTAGAATCGCGTACATGCGTAGAACTTCTCAGCACTAGATGTGTCCAATAGTCTTTAGGGAATAATTAAAATTTGATATGTCCGAAGACATTGCATACTGCATAGACTTGTTACAAGTATAACCACAGCAGCCCCCAATCCCCGAGGTAGATTTAATAATCTTGCACGGGGATTATAGGGAAAGATAGTATATCAAAAATGTGTGGACAGTATCCCCCGAGACCCTGGTTGGATGCACAGAGCCGACCAGGGGATCAAATCGTCCGAGGAAGCTAATATCACCTTTTGCAGCTTTCGGCCTCGGTTTCAGCATCCACCTCAAGGGAGTTGGAGGAGCTAAACCATAAGCTCGACCGGTCCGAGAAGGACGCGGATCTGCTTCAGAAGCAGATGGAGCAATCTCAAGGTAAGCAAGAGTTTGGACATTTTGTTTGTAATTTTATATTTGTAGATGCAATTGTTTTGAGCTCTAAAGGTTGTATGCAGCTGCCTTCGTGGAGCTTGAGAGACTCCGGTACGAGCTGCAAGCAGCTTGGCAAGAAGCCGAATAGCAGAAGGCTGTGGCGAGGCTGGCCAGCGAAGCGCTAGCCAAGGAAAAGGAGGCCGGCATGAAAAACGCGGCCCGGGTCATGGAGGTGGTGGGCTACCTGGAGTGGCTGGTCAAGCAGCGCGATGCCCTCCAGGAGGAAAGGAAGAAGCTCGCCTCTGAGCTCGAAACCGCGAGCTCGGCCTGCAAGGAGGCCACGACCCAAGCGAGGGCGGATCGTGAAGTAGTTCTGCAAGTGAGGCAGATCGCAGTTGGTAAGCCATACCTGCTCTGCTGTGTTTTCAGTGATTGTCGATTTGCCCATCTTACGCAAGTCTGTCGTTCGTCAGAAGTCTCCAGGGATCTGCCATGGAGCGCCTCGAACGCCGGTGCCTACTTTGCTACCCACCCTGAGGAGTCAACGGAGAAGACCTTCTGGGCCCAATTCCAGGCACCCGAGCATCCACCGCTGCTCAATAACCAGATGAAGCAGCTGGCCGAGCTGATTTGCATTGCTCCGCCAATGATGGAGGATGTTTGTGTCAATCTCTGGCCGCATGAGCCACTACCAACCAGCCTGTTCGGCTTGGTTCAGAGGTTGCGAGGCGCGACCCCCCAGGTGGAGAAGTGGAAGTGGTCGGCCTGCCTGGAAGGCGCGGAGCAAGCTTATGCGTCAACCATGGCGCATTACCCAAAGATCAAGCCGCTTGCTTTCACGTCGGGGTCTCCCGATGGGAAGAATCGGACGCCCGAGCAGTTTCTTGCCGAGGTTTGTGAAGGGGCTCGAGAGACCGAAGTACAATGCTCGAAGACCGAGCTCCGATTCTAAAGAACCTCCTTTGTATGCCGTGGCAACTACTGTAAAAACAATTATTATGTATGCCAAATTAGTCGTTTGCATCCGACGAGTTTTATTTTACTCCTTTGCGACCGTTTATACTGAAAGAGGCTGGTCGTTGGCTTCTACCCCCTCTGTAGATACTACGCGGGGTGTTCTGTAAAAACACGTAAACCCTTAGCCGACCTCTCGGTGCCCGGGGGCGGTTGCGTATTTATGAAACAAGGCAATCGGACCATAGTGGCTTTATATCCTTCACTTAGTCATCGGAGTTCGAAAAGTTGGGCTAGTTGACCTAGCCCCCGGTGTAGTGGTGATCGGACACGCCGAATTGCACCAGTTAGAACACCTCAGTTCGTATAGCAAGACCCTTCGTTTATCACCGCATAACCACTAATGACTTATAGTTTGACACTGTCTTCGGATAGCCGACCAGTTTACGCTTATCATGACAGTTGATTTTCGGCTTTCTCCTACTGAGATGCTTGACCAGGCCGAGCTGGAAGAACAATCGCAATGGTTCTCCCTTTGCGCACCGAGCCGAACAGAGCGCAACGTAGGAGGCAAGCACAGGAGCCGGGCAACCCAATCATTGACCAAAATCACGATTCGAAACTGATGCATATAATGCAATATCCAAGACGCCGAATAGATATCGGACTTAAACATAGTCTTGATTTCATATCTGAGCCCCCGGTCGAAAACCGGACTAATTTGTATATTTCTAACGGTATCCATGTTGCTACAAGGCAAAAAGCAGAAGGAAAGACACGTAACTTTGTGTGGAGACAGAAAAAAGGCCTGTTCTTTCATTCATTAAGGCATAGCCATAGATGTCGAGCTGATATCAAGGGGAACCTTACAAGATACAGAGAGTATGTAAAAGGAAGAATGGGAGGTATTTGGTACAGGGCTTTAGAAAAGTGGGGATTGTTTCCATCACCTTCCCTGCCGCATGTATACGCCTCCATGCTGTAGAACAGGTATACCTTGTCTAGTCCAAGTCTTGGTAAACATTCCTGGTTAATCCATCTCGACCACGTAGAACGCGCCCGAGGTGCGGAGCCCTCGAAGAGGTAATTGCTGAAGTGTGGCTGCTTGATGCTGCCGAAGTTGTGAGTCCTGGTTGGCCTTTATATGCTGCCAAAAAAGATAACCAGGATGAAGGTGATTGGCCATTCCAAGATGACACACCCTTTTGATAAATATATGCTCCTCGGTCTCCCATGGAATTTTAAGTGCAAAGCTATGTACGCGAGACACGTAGCTTGCTAGCAAGAGAGGGGAACCGGGGAGCGTGCGTTCCTATTTGGGATCGATTCGGGTTTGGTCGGGGGCCGAGGTGCCCGCGCGTACACGCTTTGAAAAGCCGAGCAATGCCTGCCGTGCTGTACGTCGAGCAGCTTCTTTGGCCGCCTGAAAATTGGCCGCGAAAGCCGCTGTCCTCTCCTCTGTACGGATGGAGGTCTCCGTGTTACCATTAATGGTAATGACGCCATGGGGGCCCGGGCATCTTAAGCTTCAGGTAGGCGTAGTGCGGCACCGCGTTAAAGCAGGAGAACGCAGTGCGGTCGAGCAAGGCATGATAACCACTACAGAAGGGGACGATGTCGTAATCCGGGCTCCGGGGACCCTGGTTCGAACTCTGGGGGCTGCTTGCTGCCTAACTACCCGATGGTGACCATGGCGAGGCTATGGCGAGCGGAGCACGGCAAGAGCGCACACACACACAGGGCATGGCAGGGACACGAGAGCTACCCAGGTTTGGGCCACCGTGTAGTGTAAAACCCTATTCCCGCTTGTGTTTGGGATTATTGTGGATGAGAGTGCTCTCGCGTACAAGATTGAAAATTGAGGAGTCGATGCCCCTATACGGTAGCAGCACTGCCCCTTTTATAGCCGCCTCGGTCCTCTTCCCCCGAAAATATTGGCTTGATGGGTAGCCACACAACGGCGGTTTGAAGGGGGACAGGCGCCCAGTCTTATCCTGACAAAAGGTGGTCTTCGCCTGCAAAGATGCTATCCATGATTCGCCGGTGGGCTCGGTGATGACATTCGCCCATGCACGCCCCATCACCCTGGTCTTTGTTCACCAAACAGGCAAGCTTTGGGACTTGCTTTGGGGGAGGGCAGCTGGTGCTGCTCCTTTATCACCAAAGATGAAATCCTCCCTGACCGCACCTGTTGGTACGGCTCCTGCCGCTATCTTCGTCCTGCGCGGGCGCGTCACCCATGTGGTGGGCACGTGACCGCGAGGCTGGCGCCAGGCGGCGCCCTGCTTGGTGGCTTTGGGAGGCTGCCTCGGGAGGCCGCCTGGCGAGGGAACCTCGCGAGGCTTCCTGCTGCTGCTGAGTCTTTGGTGGGTCTGCTCCTGGTGGAGAGGATCGTTGTGAGGCCAGTGCCTCACGAGGGATCTTGCTTCATGGCGCCCGCGGCTGGGCTGCCTCTTGGGACTTATCCAGGCATGGATTCCTGGGCCGCAGGCAGACGACCCGTGGTACTCTGGTTCCCACTAGGCCGACAGACGATGTCAAAGATCAAGTCCTCACTTCGGAAATTCTCGGGTAAGCCGAAGACTACTTCTAGCGTTACGGTACCTGTCGGGGATATAACCCCAGGATATGACCCACCCATTCAGGGCCGGGTCATTATCTGGCGACTCAAGAGGAAGGCTTTGGCAAGGTGGGCCGTGATGATCCAGAAGACATAGTCCAGAGGATGAGCCACCCTTAGTGGGCCAACTTACGGTAAACCGCCTTGAGCACTTTCCTTGTAAGGCGCCACGAAGAAATTCCCTTACTTGTGTAATAAGATGAGTAGGAGTAAGAGTAGGTCACGGGTCATGTTATGACCCAGACTTCGTTGTAAACCCAGCGCCTCGACCTGTATATAAAGGTGAGCCCCTGAGGCAGAAAGACTTAAGTTACAAGCTCTCGAGTACTAGGTTAGCCAAGTCGCACCCTTGTAATCGAGATCATCATCAATACAACCAAAGCAGGACGTAGGCTATTACCTCCATCGTGAGGGGCCGAACCTGGGTAAACACTTGTCTCTCGATTCCGATCAACCCTGTTCGAGTTACCACCTAGCTGCCATGGCCTCACGACTAAGTCCTTTCACAAGGACATCTGCCGTGACAAAACCACGACAGTTGGCGCCCACCGTGGGGCTATCGCTCGGTGGTGTTGAGTGCTTGAAGGGAACTCTCGCAGGGATCAAGGGATACGCGATCGGCCGCATGACCAAGAGTCGCCGCGACAAGCTCTACATCGACAATTCAGGCTGGGGCCCCGAGGCTGACTCAATCGAGTACGGGTACCGGGTCCCCTTCGGCAACATCCACGTCTTCATCGGCAAAGCCGGCGGATCTGAACCCGAGCCGGACATCTGCACCGACATCGTCGAGCCAGCTCGGCGCGCGCAACCCGCCCAGGCTCAAACCGCCCAGGGGGTGGACCTCGCAGATAACTTTGCGTCCGGCGGCGAAACCCTCGTCTATTATGATGGCGAGTCCTCGGTAGGCGAGACCGAGTCGATCCTCCCGCTTTACGATGGCGGGCTAGGGGGCTACTCCGACGACCAGCCGACTCAGGACTCCTTCAACGCGCCCCCCCGGGCTGCCGTTTCTATGGCCGGCTCAGCCCCGACCCTTAACTCCATGTTGGCTGGCGCAGCGACGGGAACCGGCACCTCCGGGGCCGGCTCAGCCATGCCGCCGGCTCAGGCCTTGACAGAATTGGCCACCGCTTTGGCGACTCTCCTTGCGACGCCGGTGACTGCAGAGAACCAGGCAGAACGTAACACGGAGGTAGCTAAGCTCCGTGACCAGATGGCTAAGGTACAGGCAGATATCAACGCTGAAAACACTCGCATGGCGGAGTTGTAGTCTCAAGTCCAAGACGAGGTAGAGCACCTGAAAGCCGAAGCCTGGCGCATGGGGCTCCGTCAGAATGCCTCAGAGGCGGCTCATTAGAGGCGCCACATGAGTCGTCTACCGCCCAACTATGAGCCCATGCGTCTGTTTAACACACCGCAGGATGCGCCTGTTCAGGGGGCTGGGGCAGGCACCCCGGAAGCTCCATTTGTACCCCCGAGCGGAGGCAGGCAGCCGTCGCCGGGTCAACCACATCGACCGGCTCAGCAGCGCTCCCAAGAGCCGGCCCAGCGACTCCCGCCGGTTCAGATGCCTCCGCATCGTTTCCTCACACTGGCGGGTCACTTCACCAACCCTTTGGATAACTTGGTGGCAGCAGCGACCAACCTGGCCGCACTCCCAATCACGGGAAACTCGCCGGTTGAGATTGAGGCCCGGAATTCCATTGAGATGTTAAAAACTGTGGTTGCCCAGCAGGCAAACTACTCCTACAGTCGACAGCGAATCCACTCTACCCTGCTTCCGAGCCGTAGCAGGAGCCGCCATGATGAGTCGCCGGCCGTCTCTAGCAGTGCTCGTCGACTTCGTGAGCAACCTCATGACCCGTTGCGCCGTGAGCCCCTTCGCGCCCAGGAGATCGTTGACACGGCTCGGGCTTAGCGGGCAGCAGAGGCGGCGAATGCGGCGGCTCAAGCGCCACTTGTCACAACCCAATTGACTTCCAGTAGCGGGACCATCGGGATACCGTGTTTGGTGCCAGCTTTACGCAACAAGCGCATGCCCAAGAACTTCAAAGGCCCTCGTAAGGTTCCGAATTACACGGCTGACCTTGAGCCGGCCGCTTGGATTGAAAGCTATGAAATATCCATGGATATGCTGGATGTCAGCGACGCTGTCTGCGCCAAGTACCTGACAATGATGTTGGAAGGACCGGCTTGTACATGGTTGAAAATTTTGCCCCCTAACTCTATTAATACCTGGACGGAGTTGAAGGACCGTTTTATCAAAAACTTCCAGGGAACCTGCAAGCGCCCAATGATGATCGTTGATCTTCAGCACTGCATCCAACGTGAGGGTGAGTCGGCCCATCACTGGACGCGCCGGGTCACAGAAATTATTCACGCCTCTGACAGCATCATGGCGGCTCAGGCGGTTCTGATCTTGAGAAAAACTGCCACTTTGAGCCGCTCGTGCAGAAACTGGGCCGGCTCAAGCGGAAGGTTCAGGATATGGGTGAGCTCATGGATGTCCTCACCAGGTATGCCGAGTCAGACACCACGAAGGATCCCAGCCCAGACGATGACCAGACTGGCAAGGGAAAGAAAAACAATGGTGGCAAGGGTAACCAGCAGAACAATTCAGGGAGCAATGGAAATCAAGGCAATGGAGGGAAGCGTAAGAATATGGAAGGAGGATCAGATTTGGTTGCTAATACCAACACTGGTTACAAATACCCGAAGGGAAATAATTCGGGAAGATCCTATAATAGCAACAAGCCCCGTAATTTTGCGGAACCCTCAAAGGCCCATGCCCAAAGCACAGCCTCCCTAATAAGCCGTCAACCCACTCTTGGGAGAACTGTCACATCATGCACGCTTTCGGCGAGCAGTTCTTTCAGAGCCGTCAAGGCGGTGGCGGAGGCGACCCGGGACAGCCTGGAGCCGGCTCATCCGGTGGTTTTTATAACCCGGGGTTTCATGGCCCGGGCGGCTCAGGTACAGGTTACCAGGGTTCTGGCAACAACGGTGGCAATCAACATTCGGGTCAAGGAAATCAACAGTAGGGCAATCATCAGCATGGCAATCAGTCTGGTTTTCAGAGTAATCCCAAGCAGTTGAATAGTGGGCAGTACCATGTGTTCACGACTCATACTGATAAACGAGATCGCAAACTCCGGAAACGAGCCGTCTGTGCTGTTGAGCCGGCGATCCCGGAATATCTACGTTGGCTGGAATAGCCTATTACATGGAGCAGAGAGGATCACCCTTCCCGGGATGAGATTCCGGGTTGTCTGGCCCTGGTGGTGGCCCCTCAGGTGGGCGGCTATTCGCTCACGAAAGTACTCATGGACGGAGGAAGCAACATAAACATCTTGTACTATGACACTTTCCGACAGATGAACCTGTCTGAAAAACAGCTCCAGTCGTCTTCCACCGTGTTTCACGGGATTGTTCCTGGAAAGTCTGCATATCCTATCGGGCGGATCAAGTTGGACGTCGCGTTTGGCACTGATGATAACTACAGGGTTGAGTCATTGACCTTTGAGGTGGTCAAAATCAAGAGCCCTTATCACGCCCTATTTGGGCAGCCAGCTTATGCTCGCTTTATGGCTCTGCCTTGCTACGTCTACCTCAAACTCAAGATGCCTGGACCAGCAGGTACCATCACAGTTAACGGGGATCGAAAAATGACTCTTGAGTGTGAGGAATGGGATGCTGCCTATGCTGAGATGGCTTGCGCTGCGGAAGAGTTGAAATTTTACACTGCAAATGTTGACCCGGCCGATATGACGCCCTTGAAGAAACCCACCGCAGAGTCTGACCCGCCCGTCAAGTTTAAGTCGGCCGAGGACACCAAGCAGGTTGAGTTTGTCCCTGGTGACTCGTCCAAGACGTTCACTATTGGGACTGGTATGGATCCCAAATAGGAAAGCACGCTCATCGAGTTCATCCGTGAGAATCGGGACATCTTCGCGTGGAAACCTTCTGACATGCCAGGTGTACCGAGAGAACTTGCTGAGCACCATCTTAATGTGGATCCAAAAATGAAGCCTGTTCGACAATTCCTCCGTCGTTTTAATGAGGAGAGATGCAAGGTTATTTGGGAAGAAGTAGATCGACTCCTAGCTGCCGGGTTTATCGTTGAAGTTTTTCACCCTCAGTGGTTGGCTAATCCAGTGCTTGTTCTCAAGAAAAACGACACTTGGCGCATGTGTGTTGACTACACAGATCTCAACAAGGCTTGTCCCAAAGACCCGTTTGCCCTCCCTCGCATTGATCAGATCATCGATGCCATGGCGGGTTGTGAGAGTTTGTGTTTCCTGGATGCTTCCTCCAGCTATCATCAGATAAAGATGGCCGTCGAGGATCAGGAGAAGACGGCTTTCATCACACCCTTTGGGGCCTTCTGTTATGTCTCTATGCCTTTCGGGCTCAAAAGTGCATGGGCGACTTATCAGCGCTGTGTCCAGAATTGCTTCCACAAACAGATTGGGCGCAACGTTCATGCTTATGTGGATGATATCGTGGTCAAGTCATTGAAAAAGGAGACTTTGCTGGATGATCTCAAGGAAACTTTCGCTAATCTTCGGACTTACCAGATGAAGCTTAACTCGGAATAAGTGTGTTTTTGGTGTTCCTGCAGGTAAATTGCTGGGTTTCCTAGTATCGGAAAGAGGCATTGAAGCTAACCCGGACAAAATCAAGGCAATCACCTCACTTGCGAAGCCAGAGAATATCAACGACGTTCAGCGCATGGCGGGTCGTATCGCAGCTCGAAACCGGTTCATAAGCCACCTTGGTGAGAAGGCTATCCCCCTGTACCAGATGCTGAAAAAGACTGATGACTTTGTCTGGAGTGATGCAGCTGATGCAGCTTTTGAAGCCCTTAAGAAGCAGCTGGCTGAGCCACCCGTCCTCGCCGCTCCCATCGCCAAAGAGCCTATGCTCCTGTACATTGTTGCCAATAACAAAGCAGTAAGTGTTGCAGTTGTTGTCGAGAGGAAAGAGGCAGGGAAAGAATATCCAGTGCAGCGGCCAGTATATTATGTCAGCGAGGTTCTATCTGAGTCCAAGCAGAGGAACCCACATTGGCAGAAACTGGTTTTTGGCGTCTTCATGGCTAGTCGCAAACTCAGGCACTATTTCCTGGAGCACCCCATTACTGTGGTCAGTTCAGCACCCTTGGGCGATATCATCCAGAACAAGGAAGCGACAGGCCGGGTTGCCAAGTGGGCGATTGAGCTTGGCCCACATCATCTTAAGTACGTGCCTCGCACGGCCATCAAGTCCCAGGCACTTGTCGATTTGATCAATGATTGGACTGAACTCCAAGCTCCGGAAGAGAAGCCTGATAATATATATTGGACTATACATTTTGATGGGTCCAGACAGCTAGAAGGCTCGGGGGCTGGAGTCATCATATCTTCCCCTTGAGGTGATAAATTTTGTTATGTCCTGAGGATTCTGTTTACTTGTAGTAACAATGCAGCTGAATATGAGGCTCTCCTTCACAGTCTTCGGATAGCTAAGGAGATGAATCTCAGCTGGGTCAGGTGTTTGGGTGACTCAGATCTGGTCACTCAACAAGTTTCAGGAAAGTGGGATTCCAAAGACCCGCTTATGGCGGCTTATCGGCAAGAAGTAACCAATGTGGCTGGACACTTCAAAGGATATCAAGTTGATCACATCGACCGGCGGCTTAACGAGGCGGCTGATGCATTGTCACGACTCGGCTCTCAACGTAAGCCGGTCCCCCCTAATGTGTTCCTTGACGTGCTACATCATCCTTCTGTCAAACTGCCCTCCGACGAAGATCTCGCTATTCCTGACCCGGAGGCACTGTTGGTGGCGGCTCTTCACGCTATTCCGGACTGGACAGTTCCTTATCTGGATTATTTGACTCGAGGCGAGCTCCCTGCAGATGAAATCATGGCTCGTCAGATCGTCCGCCGCTCCAAGTCTATGTCTATCGTCAACGGCGAGTTGCACAGGAGAAGCATCACAGGGGTTTTCCAGCGTTGTGTTTCCCCTGATGAAGGGCGAGAGATCCTTAATGAGATTCATTCTGGAGATTGTGGTCATCATGCCGGCTCAAGGTCCTTAGCGGCAAAAGCTTTTCGACACGGTTTCTACTGGCTTACTTCACACGCCGACGCAGAGGATATCGTACTCAAGTGCGATGGTTGTCAGAAGTTTCCACGTCAAGCTCATGTGCCGGCTCAAGAACTCCGGATGATCCAAATCACTTGGCCCTTTGCAGTCTGGGGGCTCGACATGGTTGGTCCGTTTAAACCGTCCAAGGACAAGGAGACCCATCTTTTGGTCGCAGTTGATAAATTCACCAAGTGGGTTGAGACCGAGCCAATCAACAATTGTGACGCAGCCACAATAGTCAAGTTCTTGAAAAAGTTGATTTTTCGCTTTGGTAATCCTCATAGCACCATCACTGATAATGGCACAAATTTATCGAAGGGAGCTATGAAGCAGTTTTGTCAAAAAGAGCATATCCGGCTTGATGTTTCCTCCGTTGCACATCCTCAGTCCAATGGCCAAGCAGAACGTGCTAATCAAGAGATTTTGCGCGGTATCAAGCCAAGGCTTATGGTGCCCCTCGAGCGCACGCCAGGTTGCTGGGTTGAGGAGCTTCCTTCTGTCCTTTGGAGCATCCAGACCACCCCTAACATGTCAACAGGCTTTACGCCTTTCTTCATGGTATACGGTGCAGAAGCTGTTTTACCCAGTGATATTCGTCATGATTCCCCCCGGGTCACTGCCTATGTCGAAGCAGATAACAAGCAGGCTCGTCAAGATTCTCTCGATGCATTAGAGGAGGAACGTGATTTAGCAGCAGCACGCTCTGCAATCTATCAGCAAGACCTACGTCGCTATCACAGCCGTCGGGTTCGCAGCCGTACTTTCCAAGAGGGCGACTTAGTACTCCATCTAATTCAAGAACAGGTGGGTATGCACAAGCTATCCCCTCCCTGGGAAGGGCCTTTTGTCATCTGCAAGAATCTCAACAACGGTTCATATTACCTGATGGATATACGTGAGCACAATAAATCACGTACGTCGGAGGAGGAGACCAACAGGCCTTGGAATATCGCTCATCTCCGTCCTTATTACACTTAGAGCCACCGGCTCAAGTTTGTTTGTACATACCTTTGTATATATTATGATCAATAAACATAAGCCGGCATCCCCGAAACTCGGGGCCTCTGTCGTTTTCATCTCAAATATTGTGCATGAGTCTTTTCGTTTCTGATCATTGGTCACTTGGGGGCTTCCAACTCACCGAGTTTAGCTATCTCACCCTCTTGACCCGGAAATTAACGCCACATTATCTTGGTTAAACCTGCCTGTCTGCTTGATGCTACTCCGATTAGGTGACCCGGTGTACTCTTGACAAGTCAATCATCTCTATGACCCTAAACTTGTCTTGGTTAAAACATCGGATGTCCAGTGAGAGCCGGCTTACAGAGAGAGAGGATAAACCATGGGCTATTACGCCAGCTTCATTGAAGCAAGACTCGAGCCTCGAAAGCCGGTCTATATTGTCGTGCCTCGAAAGCCGACTCAACATTAATATCTATTCATGATTTCAGTTCAATTTTTACAGGGGTTATCTTTGTTTCCCTTTAGCCGCCGGATCATGGATGAAGCCGGGTTACAACAAACATCCTAAACAGGTTATTTTAGACAGGTGCTACCACAAGCCGGACAAGCTATTAAGCGCCCCGGGGTATGTTAAGTCTATGATATGCAGAGACGGATAAGCTACTGCTGGTTCATACAAATATAACTCGCCATACTGATATTCAATGAAGCAGTTTCTTCCAAAGGAGACTGGGCGGGTTAATATATCATCACACCAGCGCAGGAGTTTCAACCAAAATACTGCCACATATTTACGTGCGCGAAGGCATGACAGAGCACCCAAGTGTTTTCAACTATCCTATTACAAAAATCCGCAGTTGGGCTCCATGATGTCAAAGTTTTTTAAGAGACCTACTCCTGGGCACCAGTTCCTGTGCCCTCCGGGTTATCAGTTCCCGGGTTAGCTCCTTCTTGGTGTTCATCGGCGGTTTGGGTCTCCGGGTCATCCTGCTCCGGCTCCGCTCTTCTTCCGATCTGAAGTTTGTCCAGATCCTAGTCGATAGTTGTCAAGGCTTGGAAGACGGCGTCCTCTTTCATGATAATTGATGGGTCAACATCAGGAGCAAAGATATGCTTACGCCGTGATGGAGTGAGGTCGATGGACGTGTAAGATGGTGGGGTGACTCGGACGTTTTCTTCGTTGTAAGCCAGTTGGTACCTCTTGAAGTCCAATTCTTCCACAAGTTGACTCACCAACACACGAGTTCCCTTCATGCACCGGGTGTAATCCTCTTCAGAGAATTCGCTACCGTCAGTGTTGAACTCTGGAAACCCGCCGGCCATCTCGGCCGGATCCATATCTGGCACATACGCTTTGGCCCGGCTTAAGGCCAACATGGCGCCTGCTCGGGCGGCTGATTTTTTCAACTCTTCGATTTGGGCAGGCACAGTTGAAAGTTGCTTCAGCACATCCCTTATGAAACATGGCGGCTCTTTGTGACCCATAACAGACATAATGGTGAACAGGCTCCCTGCATACAGTTGCTCCGAGAACGTGTAAACCGCCTTGAGCTTGACACGGGGATCTTGCCGCAGATTGCTGCTTCTGCTACCTGCACAATTTCAACACATTCGATTACAGCATTCCCATACAAGTCAATGATTTTGGGCGAGTTATTCCTGCCAGATTGGCGGGTCACTTACCAAAGATGGCCTAGGTCATATCAGTAATATAGCGCTTCAAGCTGCTTAATTCGTCAGTAATGGGCTTGAGCCGTTTCTCCGCCTCTTCAGCACGTTTCAACAGCAATGTTCTCTCTTTCTCATGAGAAGCCCTCAAAGCTCTCAATTTTTCGGCGGCAGTGGATGCTGATTCTTCTAGAGACGCGGCTGCTGACTCGGCATCAGTTCGAAGCATCTTTTCCACCTTAAGTTGCTTTTGCAAGCCGGCCACTCTTGACTCCGCATCATTCAACAGATCCTGTCATCACCAGGTCATATCAGTACAACAATATATGGTCTAGATCTTACAAAATTGCCCACTTCTGTGTTTGATAACTGAAGTCCCAAGCAGTTGCTAGCAATCTACATGGCACTTGGGGGCTAATACAAGTTCATTTTTCTTTTACAAATATCCAGGGAAAGCTCCAACTCATCTCAGTATAATGAGTCGGCCCTTGGCGGCTATCACAGTCAATTTTCTTCTACATATTGAATCCATATTATGAAGACCCGGCTGTTTCACAGAAACAAGCCGGCCCTTGGGGGCTACATGTTACTTTGTTCTCAATATTATTGAAGACCCGGCTGTTTCATAGAAGCAAGCCGACCCTTGGGGGCTACACGTCATTTTTACAAAGGACAATTGTTGAAGACCCGGCTCATCTTATCAAAATGAGTCGGCCCTTGGGGGCTACACGTTGCTTTTCAGACATATGTTAAAGAACCGGCTTGTTACATACATAACAACCCGGTCCTTGGGGGCTACCGTTCCGGACCGAAGTATATCATCCTGGAAGTCTTACACACATTCATGCTGACCTCTGTCTAAGACTTGGCGGCTACACAAGATATATAAGTATGGAAAGGACAAGATTCTATTTACCTCATATTTCGTTTTCAACATGTTGACCAAGTTGGGTTCCATCTCCCGGCTTGTAGATAGCCGGGTCAGATATAATTCATGAATATCAGCCGCGCTGAGTCCTTCAAGCATTGGGAGTTCAAGTTTGTTTTTCCCTTTCTCAGCCGCCACCGGGTCATCTTTTGCTGCAAGTTTGGTCAAAACAGTTGATAGCTCTGGGGCTTTAAAAGACACCCCTGTGATGGTGACTTCGTCGGCGATTTGCAGAGATGATAAGGCTATATCTTTAGTTGCCTTCCTCGGACTGGAAGGGTGAATAGGACTTGGCGGGTTAAGCTCCTCCATCGTGTTAGATGCGCCGACTTGAGTGTCCACTTCTTCAGTTGTTGGCGGCTTGTTTTGCTTGGGCGGATCAACATCTTCATTAGTTTGATTTTTCGTCATCTCGCATTGGCCTACAGGGGTCACCAAATTTGGATTTTCCGGTTCAAGGTTCTCTGGGGTCGAAGATGACTCGCCAGTTTTCCTCTTCTTGGCCTTGGCCCTGTGAATATGCATGGAGTAAGATAAACAAATTCAATGGTTGCAGCAAAGCATGAACTTGGTGAAAAATAACACTTACCCCGGCTTAATAACCAAGGGGGGGAGTTGAGTGGCAGATGAGTCGCCCGGCGACGGTGGCGACTCCTGATAATCCGAATCAGACAGGTTAAGTGGTTGTTTAAAAAGGCCGGCAAGCGGGTGAGATGGAGTTGGACTGTGAGGCACCTCATTGTGTCGCTTACGGGCAACTGAAGTGTCAGGTAAGCTGGTCAAGAGTTCTCCAGAGCCACTTCGAGTCTGGCGTCTTGCAGAGCCGGCATGCTGCGATTTCTTTAAAGAAAATTGTGGGTCTAAATAAGTGTGTGGATGAGAAAATGGTACTTTTCTGACAGTTTTTCTGACTCTTTGGGGAACAAAGTTTTCTGAGTCAGAGGAGATGGAAATTACCTCAACTTCATCAGCCCGGCTGGTTTCAGCATCGCCCTGAGAATAAGAGGCGTCAGCCGTTTCAATAAAAAGATGGAAAGAGAGTCAAGTTTTACCTCTGATTCATCATCAGCTGTTGGCGACTCGCCTCTAGCTACCATCTCATTTTCAATTTCCGGTTTATTCTTCTTCTGAGCCGGCGCAGCCTTAGCAGCTTTGGGCTTGACCGCTGGTACTTTCTTTTTCTTCCTGTTCCAGAACGAAGAGTCAGCCTGCATAGTTTAAAACAAGATCAACCAAGTAAGTTTAGAGAATTGACAAGCTGGACAAGTGATCACAGAAATACTTACTGGAGGAGCCTGGTTAAGGGCATAGAATGGTTTCAATCCGGTCATGTTGCATGCTTCTTGAGGCTCCCCAAGTAGATTTTCCGTAGCCTTATTGACTTCATCAGCTGACATATCAAAGGGACTGAACCGTTGTGGATCGGTTGACTCGCCAGAATAATTACACATTAAGTCGCCTCGGCGGTTAAGGGCAGAATCTTCCAGGAAAGCCAGCACTGGGTCAAGTCAACACCAGTCAGGCCGTTGGCTAGCAAAGCCGTCAACCTTGGATATACGTGGGCGACTTGCGCACGTTCTTCTTGAGAAGTCCAGCCAGGAAGTTCAAAGGTTGGGGTAAGGCGTTCAGTTCTATAACCCGGCAGAGGGTTTTCATCGGCTGGAGCTGTGTTCTTGCAGTAGAACCACGTTTTGTTCCAACCTTTAGGGTGACTCGGCAGAACAGCTGAAGGAAAAGGAACATCTCTTCGTCTTTGAATTGAGTCCCCGTCAAGTTCTAGGCAGGGGCCATCAACGCACTCAGTTTGGCGGTTGAGATAGAAGAACTCTCTGAAGAGAGGAACGGTGGGCTCTATTTGCAGATATACCTCACACAAGACTTGAAATTGGCACAGGTTGGATACAGAGTTTGGACCAATGTCTTGAGGATGAAGGTTGAAGAAGTGTAGAACATCCCAGAAGAATTTTGACCCGGGAGGAGCGAAACCCCTAAGGAGATGGTCTGTAAAAATCACGACTTCCCCTTCGCGGGGGTGAGGGGTATTTCTGCAGCTTGAGGGGCTCGATAGCCAATTACTTCTTGAGCCGGCAGGAAGCCTTGCTCTCTGAAATCCTTCAGTACAAGGTCAGAGACTTGAGAACACACCCAGTTGCAGACTGTGGTCTTCGCCATAGCAAGTCGCCTAAACATGAACGAGGAATGCAAAAACATAAATGGTGGGTTATCTACGAAGAGCCATATTTGAACAATCAAGAGTTTGGGGGCGAGTCAAACATATTCTGACAAGCCTCTAAGAGTATAAGCCGCCCAAACAGTGACTATTATCAAAAGGGAAGTTCAAATAACTATGCTTAAGTCGCCAAGATTTATGGCCGATTTACAATGATTACGCCTGAATCGCCAGAATTAAAAGGCGGCTTACCAGATGCTAAAATTTCTAGTTTTTGCTAAGTGTTGCACAAACAGGTTTCACACAGATCGGATGATATTTCAGATCTATAAAATCAGTTAAAAGGAGAATATTTTCAGCGCCGAGTTCATACACTGGAAGCCTAAGTTGATCTATCTGTTGTTTCTACCAAAGTTCAAGTTCGTCCAGATACAAAAACGATGCTACGACTAATGGCGGGGCATTTCTAAGTCGAGGAAGTGCAAAACCTAGATCTAACAGTGGCAATGGCGGTATGGCCGAGGCAAGAACAGAGATGAACTAGGTTGAGCTACAGTACAGATCTATGGCGACGGGGATGAGTACCTGGTTGCGGGAGATGATCCCAAGCGGTTTGAATGAGCTCTGACTACGACGCACGCGAAGAAGACGAGGGCTTGGGGACGCCGGCGAGCTCGAGGGCGAGCGGCGGCAGAGCTCCAGGTGCACGCGTGGCGAGAGGAAGAAGAAGAAGAGTCGAGGCGGTAAAGTGAAAATGAGGACCCCTCGAGAGCATTTATAAGGTAAAGAAAGAAGAGGAAACGGCAAGCGCGAGAATCAAGGCGATGCAGTGATAAAAGGGCACCTCGTTTATCGGGCCTATCAGATCCACTCAAGGTTTGGGATGACGTCACGCAAGATCTGCGGATATCAGTTGAAAGGAGTCGTAGATTTCAAAGGGAAGATATGACAAGTGTGAAGCATGTTATGAGCCGGCAACTATAAGCCGACCATGACCCAGAAGATTTGTCCGGGTTATTCTTATTTTGAAGGTTGACATGAATAAATTCAAATCAACCTAGGGGCTAATGTCGGGGATATAACCCCAGGATATGACCCGCCCATTCAGGGCCGGGTCATTATCTGGTGACTCAAGAGGAAGGCTTTGGCTAGGTGGGCCGTGATGATCCAGAAGACATAGGCCAGAGGATGAGCCGCCCTTAGTGGGCCGACTTACGGTAAACCGCCTTGAGCACTTTCCTTGTAAGGCGCCACGAAGAAATTCCCTTACTTGTGTAATAAGATGAGTAGGAGTAAGAGTAGGTCACGGGTCATGTTACGACCCGGACTTTGTTGTAAACCCAGGGCCTCGACCTGTATATAAAGGCGAGCCCCTGAGGCAGAAAGACTTAAGTTACAAGCTCTCGAGTACTTGGTTGGCCAAGTCGCACCCTTGTAATCGAGATCATCATCAATACAACCAAAGCAGGACGTAGGCTATTACCTCCATCGTGAGGGGCTGAACCTGGGTAAACCCTTGTCTCTCGATTCCGATCAACCCCATTCGAGTTAGCACCTAGCTGCGATGGCCTCACGACTAAGTCCTTTCACGAGGACATCTGCCGTGACAAAACCACGACAGTACCCGTGCATTGGGCCTCCACGCCGGGTATAACACCCTTGAATGTGGTGTTGCTGGGCTTAATTTGTGATGAATCAATGCCCATCTTCCAAACAATGTCAGCATAGATCAGGTTCAAACTGCTTCTGCCGTCCATTAGGACGCGGGTTAGGTGGAATCAAACGATAATGGGGTCCAGGACCAAAGCTGCCGACCCGCCACGATGGATACTGGTCGGGTGGTCCTTCTTGTTGAAAGTGATCAGGTAAGCCGACCAACGGTTGTACTTCGGGGCTACAGGCTCTACGGCGTAGACGTCCCAAAGTGCTCTCTTCCGTTCCTTCTTAGGGATACGCGTAACATAGATCATGTTCATGTTTTTAATGTTGGAAGGGAATTGTTTTTGGCCGCCGCTACTTGGCCTGTGAGGTTCTTCCTCGTCATCGCTGCGGGACCCGCTCCTGGTTGGTTCCTCGGTGAATGCCTTGCCGGCCTGCTTAAACACACAACAATTTTGATTGGTGTGGTTGGAGGGCTTGTCCGAGGTGCCCTGAATTTGGCAAGACCTATTTAGTATTCTATCCAGGGTGCTAGGGCCATCCTTGTTCCCTTTACAGGGCTTTTTCTTGGGTCCGGCTCGCGGGCTGCTAAACCCTGCATTGACTGCTGTGTCCTCGGTATCGCTGCACAATGCTTATTCTGGCACTTGTTTTTGTTGTGCCTTGGTTTGCCGTTTCCGTCGCGTGCCTCTGAGGTGTCGGGATCATTCCTGTGGGAACTGCGGGCAAGCCAACTGTCCTCGCCTGCGCAAAAGTGGGTCATCAAGGAGGTAAGGGCCACCATAGTTCTTGGCTTGTCCTGCCCGAGCTGGCGGACGAGCCACTCATCCCGAATGATGTGCTTGAATGCTGCAATAGCTTCATCATCGGGGCAATCAATGATCTGGTTCTTTTTAGTTAAGAACCGATTCCAGAATTTCCGAGTAGATTTGCCCTCCTGCTGGACGATGTGACTGAGGTCGTCGGCATCCAGGGGCCGAACGTAAGTTCCCTGGAAGTTTTCCCTAAAGGCTTCCTCCAATTCTTCCTAGCTTCCGATAGAGTTGCTGGGGAGGCTGTTAAGCCAGTGCCTTGCCGGTCCTTTAAGTTTGAGCAGCAGGTATTGTATAGCGTGGAGGTCTTCACCTCAGGCCATATGTATGTGAAGGAGAAAATCCTCAATCCAGACAGCCGGGTCGGTCGTCCCATCGTATTGGTCGATATTGATGGGTTTAAACCCTTCCGGGAACTGATGTTCCATGACTTCGTTCATAAAACAGACCGGATGTGCGGGTCCTCGGAAACAAGTCATATCTGGCCATGTGTTGGCCGATGTCCTGCCCCGCATCTTTTCCCGAGCTCTGTCGTGCCTGTCCAACCAGGCATTGTAGCCTTCTAGGCCAGCGGGTATGCGGTCCCGCGAACCATATATATATGGATCGGGGAGGGGCTTTATTTGCCTATATTTTGTCGCGCAGATCATAGGGGGCGTTGAAGCCCACCGCGCTCTTGCCGTGAGGGCAGGATTTTGCAGGGGGTTCTGTGTTTGCCCCTGCTGGCATGTCTCGTCCTCTAGGGGGGCGATCGGCCTGTCCTGTATTGCCATGCGTAAACAGCTTGTCGTTTGCCGCCTCGTCGTCGAAGTCGGGCAGTAGCCGTCTTTTGGGGTATGACTTGGCAGCGGTACATCGAGCCTCGAGCTCAGCTTCGGCTTCGAGGACTTTTACCCATTTTTCGTTGAGCGTGTTCTCATGGGTGTACAGCTCTTGCTGCTTCCTCTTCATGCTTCGCGCAGTTGCGAGAAACCGTCACTGGAACCATGCATGTTCGGATGGGCTTATGGGTACCACGAAGTCCTCGGGTCTGAGGCTTAAATCGTCCTCGGATTCGGGAAGGTAATCTCAATCCGATCCATCATTGAGAGTGTCCATGTCCTCGAGATCATCCTCCGCAGGTGCCTCGACAGGCTCCTTCGGCTCGGCGGACGAGGCTTGATTGTCCTTGCCCGGGTTCGCAATGGCGTCGGGGGCCGCACCGTTATCGGAGGTGCCCGTGGTGTTGGTCGTACTCTTACTTCCATTACTCCCTTCAGATCGCCTCTTTGGGCGGCGACGCTTAGGGTTCTCCTTAGGTTTATCCTGAGGGATGTTTTTAGAAGTGTTGACCATATAGACGTCGTATGTGGACGTGGCTGCCCAATCCCCTGTATGGGTTTTAGCGGACAGGTTTGCTCTGGTATCGCCACAAACATCTTCATCCATGTCGGTGGCTTCATCAGAGCCGTAGTCGAGCTCATCGGTCAAGTCTTCGACCGTGGCGACTAAGTGGGTGGTGGGTGGGATGAAAAGCTCCCGATCATCGGTTTTGCATCCGGTCTGATCGTAGGTGGCAGATGAGATCGCTAAGTCTTGGATTCGGTCTAGCACCTCGTTTAACTGTGAGAGCTCCTCTATGCTCAAGACCCGGCTATAGGCTGGGCCGATCTGGAGTGGTCTGCTCAGACTGCCTGATGCAGCATTGTTACCTTGCCCGTCCAAGGTCGATCCCTGGTTGGCAGGAGATGGGGCCTCGTCGGCCATAGGCGACGAGATGATCACCGTCAGGCCCGTTGGCGAACTCGGCTCGAAGCCAGGGTCCATGGGCGTGGCGGCAGGGTTAGAAGCGACGATCGCCAGATCTATATCCGGGATCGGGTTCGCTGGAAGGCCGGATCCAAGAATCAGATCAGGAATATCATCCAGAGCCTCCGTGTTAGAGGGATCCTCAAGCCGATCTGAGGTCCATCCTGAAAAGGCTAGCTCACCTCGGGCGTCTGTGGTGTACTCCAGGTTTCGGAACATGACGACCTGATCCGAGGTGAAGTTCTCGACGTTGCCCAGATGGCCATTCGAGTCGGCGTGTAGCACGATGCTACCAAAGACAAAAAGCTGGCCGGGGATGCAGATGTCACCGCGTCCAGTATCGTTGTCAATCAGCAAGCGAGCCATCAATCTTTTGGGATCAACATAGCGAGCTCTCAATGAAAGCACCAATGTCGGTGTCAAAACTGGCAGATCTCGGGTAGGGGGGGCCAAGCTGTGAGATCGGATCAATGGCTTAATAGGGAATGTAGGACACGGTGATTACCCAGGTTCGGGCCCTCTCTATGGAGGTAAAACCCTATGTCCTGCTCTTGTTTATATTGATGATGTATCAAGGTATAGAGTTGATCTACCTAGAGATCGTAAGATGTGGTCTAAGCGTAGGGGTATGATGAATGATCGTGTCTCTATGGACTAAACCCTCTGGCTTATATAGGCATCGGGGTTATCTAGGGTTACACATGGTCGGTTACAACTAAAGGAATACATGTCGAATCTACATGTCCTTGGGGTACACGCCAAGTCTTCGGTGAGGCTTGACACGTCGGTTCTTCGAATTGGAAACTTCCGGAGCCCCTGTTCTTCAACAGGCCTTGTCGGGCCCATGGATCCCGGGGTATCCAGGCCCGTCTGCCTTTGGCCCAGGGCGCAACGCCTGGCATGGGGCCAGCAGGCCGTCACCACCGAGCTTCTCACCAAGACCCCTCATGAGGCCCCCTCCTCAGGAAGTGGCGAGTAGTCCTCAGAACCACCATCAACGGCCTCGCGAGGCCCTCTCACGAGGCGGCTTCCCGAAGTGACCTCGCGAGGCGGCTTCCTGAGGTGGCCTGCCGAGGCCCCCTCCCGCAGGCGCTCAGGACGAAGGCCGTTTGGCGTGCCGCACGGTCTGGGGCCCATCACGTGGGTGACGCACGCGGCGACGAGCACCAGCAGAGGCCGCGCCAGCAGGCGCGGATGAAGATGGTTTCCTCTTTCGTGTTAAGGGAGCAGGGCCAGCTATCTACTCTCCAAAGCAACCCCAAAGGTTGCCCGATCGGCGAAGGAAGACCAAGACGACGGGCGCGCGGGGCGGAGGTCATCACCGAGCCCACCGGCGCGTCATGGATCATGCTTTGGCAGGCGAAGACCACCTTTAGTCAGGATAGCCTGAGCGCCAGTCCCCTTTCAAAATCGCCAAGTGTGGCAACCCTTCCCGCCTAAGTTTTGAGGGGGAAGAGGACCAAGGCCGATAAAAAGGGCAGTGCTGCCATTGTAGAGGGAGGCTCTCCGGCTAGGCCCCCCGAGATTGATTCCTTCATCTCCTACCTTGTATGCAAGAACTCTCTTGCCCCTGGCAATCCCAACCACAAGCAGGAGTAGGGTCTTACACCGCAAGGTGGCCCGAACCTGGGTAAACCGCTGAGTCCTTGCCCCATCCTTCGCTAGCACGCTCTCGCCGTAGCCTCGTCGTAGCTTAGCCCTGGTAGGAGACGAAGCGGTAGAACGAGCTCACCCCAGTGTTTGAACCTTTGGGTCCCCAGAGCCTCCACTTCCGACATTTGGTGCGCCAGGTAGGGGTGTGCTACCGTTCTTCTGCTCCGCCCTCAACTCCACCAACCCCATGGCCGACGCACGTCGCAAGCGCGCCGAGCGCAGGGCTGGCCGCGTGGCTCAGACAGAGCCGGTGGCCTGCGGCAATCGCCGCCGCCACGAAGCCGAGGCTGCTGCTGCCACCGACCCCGCTGCCCGCGAGCAGCAGGACTCCTCCCTGCACCCCTCCATGTGGGCGGACGGCCGCACCGCCAAGGCCTCCTCCCTCGCCCTCCGTGGGCCGCCGAACCCGCAGGCCGCGCTGCTCATGGCGCGTGAGCTGCTCCGCTACCATCCGGATGACGCCGGCTACGACGCCTGGCTTGGCCGCATCACCGAGCACGTCAACGTCGCCGGCGCCTTTCCAGCGCCTTCTCACTCGCTCCGCCCTCCGCCGTCTCGTGCTGGGGACCTGGCGCACGGCGCTCCCCCGCCACCTCCTCTGCGCGACGAGCGCGCTGGGCCCCAGCGCAGTGCGCAGGCTCGTGAGCTGTCCCGCGGCGCGTCCTCGCCAGACTGAGACGAAGCCAGCTGCTAGATCATCCGCCGCACGCCCCCCGACGCGCGAGTGCTCCTCGAGCGGCAGCGCCAGCGCCAGGACCAGGCCGTTCAGGACGTTGCAGCGGTCGGGCGTCAAAACCGCGCCGCCCTCGCTGGCGGTGTCCCCTCGAGCGGCGTGGGCTGCCGTGCCTTCACCCGTGAGCTGCGTCGCGTGGTCTGGCCCGCGAAGTTCAAGCCTGAGCTGCCGCCACGCTACGACGGCACCCCCAACAACACGGAGTTCCTCCAGCTCTACGCGCTGAGCGTCGAGGCGGCGAACGGCGACGACAGGGTCATGGCGAACTGGTTCCCCATGGCCCTCAAGGACGGCCCGCGCTCCTGGCTCATGAACCTCCCCGAGGCTTCCATCTCGTCGGGGGCCGAGCTCTGCAGCCAGTTCATCGCCAACTTCAAGGGCACACAGGACCGCTCCCTCACCATTAACGACCTGCGGCGTGTTCGGCAACGCCCAGACGAGACCCTCCGCAAGTACATCCAGCGCTTCAGTCAGGTGCTCAACAAGATCCCACGCGCCTCCGACGGGGCCGTCATCTCAGCGTTCTCCACCGGCGTCACAGACGTCAAGATCCGCGAGAAGCTCGCCATCAACGGTGAGCTCGACCTCGCCGACAAGTGCGCCAAGGCTGAAGAAGGCCGCCTCTTCGTCCACAACGACCCCGACACGGCGCTCGACGCCGCCAAGGCCAAGAGCAAGGACGTCAAGCGCAAGGGCCCTGCCGTGCTTGCGGCGGAGCCCGAGCAGAAGCGCGGCCGTGACCTCGACGAGCCCAGAAAGGACAACCGGCCACTCTGCGCTTTTCACAACGCCCGCTCCCACAGCACCAAAGCCTGTCAGGAGCTCAAGCTGCTCCGCGACGAGCGCCAGAGCCGCCGGGACGACCGCAGCGCCGGCCGCGGAGGTGGCCGCAGTGGCAACCGCTGGGACAGCCGCAACAGTAATGGCAGCTACCGCCAGGGCTGGCGCGACTAGCCTTGTGAGGCCGTCTGGCGCGACCAGCCTCGTGAGGCGAATCCTCAGGCCAATACCGCTCTCCCGCCGCTGCCGCCGCCACCCCGGAGGGACGACGCCAACCGGCCTGACGAGGGCGCTGGGGGCTACCAGGAGCCTCGAGCGGTCGCCTGCATCCTTGGCGGGTCCCAAGCCCCCGCGTCCATCCGCCACTTCAAGCAACTCTCTCGCGAGGTGTACGCTGCCCTCCCGAGGCCTGAGGTCGCGCGGCCCCTCAAGTGGTGGCAGTACGCCATCACCTTTGACTCCAAGGACCACCCCAAGTCCACGGCCTCTTCAGGCGCGCTGCCCATGCTGTGCACTCCCACCATCAGCAACGTCGCGGTCACCAAGACCCTCATCGACGGGGGTACCGGCCTCAACGTACTCTCCATCGAGACCTTCAAGACGCTCCAGGTGCCCTACGACCAGCTGATGCCGACCAGGCCCTTCTCCGGAGTGACCGATGGCTCCACCATCCTGCTGGGGCAAGTGCGCCTCCCCGTCACCTTCGGCACCCGCAAGAACTACCACACCGAGCTCATCGACTTCGACGTGGCGCACATCGGCCTGCCTTATAACGCCATCTTGGGCTACCCGGCTCTCACCAAGTTCATGGCGGCCAGCCATCACGCCTACAATGTCCTCAAGATGTCCGGCAGCAGCGGCATCATCACCGTTGCCTGCGACGAAAAGGACGTGGCCAGTACCCTCGAGCGTGCCTACAAGGCTGCCGCTGTCACGCACCCGACCGACGAGGATGCGGCCGAGCCTTCCGAGGCCGCGCCAGCGAAGAAGAAGCAGCTGTTCTCTCAGGACTGCACCGAGACCAAGAAGGTGTCGGTGGACGGCAGCGGCTCCAACCCTGCCTTCACCAGCGGCACAGGCCTCCCTCCTGCATAGGAAAGCACGCTCGTCGCCTTCCTTCGGGCAAACTCGGATGTTTTCGCCTGGAAAGCATCCGACTTGTCCGGTGTGCCGAGGGAGGTGATCGAGCACCACTTAGCGGTGTGCCCCAATGCACGCCCGGTCAAGCAGAAAGCACGGCGCCATGCGCGAGAGAAGCAAGAGTTCATCGTCAAGGAAGTTCAGAAGCTCCAGGAAGCCGGAGTCGTTCATGAGGTGCGCCATCCCGAGTGGCTCGCCAACCCAGTCGTCATCCCCAAGAAGGGCGGCAAGGAGCGCATGTGCGTCGACTTCACCAGCCTCAACCAGTTCTGCCCGTATGACCCCTTCCGGCTGCCGCGAGATGGCCAGGGCGTTGGCCCCGCCTTCGGCAGCACGCGCATGCCCTTCGGGCTAGGGAACACCGGCGCCTCTTTCCAGAGGCTCGCACCCTCCGCGCCAGGGCCTCGCGAGCCCCTGGCTCCGAAGGAGCGGACTCCCTTGGCGCGCCTCGCCAAACGGTCTGACGTCATACAACGCGGTTCTGCCAGGTGCGCCCGGCGCGTCGCCTCACGCGGCCCTCACTCCTTCTCGCCGCGCCTCTCGAGCTTCGCTCCCGGAACCCTATCCTTTTGGTTGTGTAATGAATTTTGCTGATTCTACCTTGATGAGCTATGTTACCTGCTAATTTCTACGTTAAATTCGATGCCTCCGTGAGCGGGGCTAGGCACGGTGCCTGTGCTCGGGTCCGTCCCTGCAGTGCCGCCAAATCCAAGCGACTGAGCTCTGGCTTGCGGGCCTGCTCCCGTGCACGTCACCTCACCAAGGTCATTGGTGCCTTATCTCCTCACGCAACGGCCGCGGGTGAGTTAGCGAGCGCGTGCCGCTCCCCCTATCGTGAAATCTGTCGACATGCAGCCCCTCAGGAGGCGAGCTGGGCAGGGACCTCGCGGGTGGCCTCTCGCGAGCCGACCTCGCGAGGCAAAGATTCGTCGAGCAATGAGCCTCGGGAGCAAGCCTCGTGGGCGCGCCTCGCAAGATGCGTGGGTTCCTCACGAGCTGTGGCTCGCCCAGCACCGCTCTCCGCCCAAAGCTAAGTGTGACTGCCTCGCGAGGCGCCATTACCATCACTCAAGCTCTCTCCCCTCGTGATCCCGTTGAGTGCAGCATTTTTTCTTCTGCGTAAGCCGCTTGCACGCTAAAGGGGGGCTCCCTGAGCATCGCGCCTCAGGAGCCCTCACTAGCTCTCGGTGCCCCTCACCTCCTGGCCTTGTCCCGGCATCGCGACCGGACATACCAGCGACGGCTGAGATCCGCTAAGGGGCTGGGTCCTAATGGCGTAGAGCGCTGAGGCGAGCAAAGAAAAAAGACCAGCCTCACGAGAGGACTTCGGGAGAGAATGCATACATCCCCATGTCACAAAAGCATTAACTTAAACATAGAAGATACTGTTTTCACGCCCCCGCGGGGCTACATCGGTTCAATGCAGGAAAATGAAAAGAAAGAAAGGGCCTAGGCGAGGCGTCGTCGCCCTCAAGACTCCAGTGTAGGGCGCCGAGCGCGTCCCCAAGAAGGCGCTGCAGGCAAGTGCGGCTCCGTCACAGTACGCGTAGTGCCCGCCGCCAGGGGTTCCGAAGTCGTCGCCGCGCGCGCCTAGTCGGAGTCCTCGTCCTCGCTCTTGACGCGGGGGGAGTCATCGCCGCTTCCGCCCCCACCGGAGGGGGCAGCACCGCCGGAGGAGCCATCCTCGCTAGAGGAGCCGTTGTAGCTGTCCTCACTCTCCGCGCAGCACTCCAGGCGGCTACCGGAGAGCCCGAAGATCTTCACAAAGAGCGTGGCGGCCCCGTCGTGCTTGAACTGGAGGACGTGCCCCCGCTTCAGGCCGCGGGCAAGGGCGAATGACTTCCACCCCTTCCTTAGGAACATGATCCCGAGGGGGTGAGCTTCGTCGCCACCCAGGAGGGGCCATTGCAGCAGCCGTCGGCCTGCACCCACAGGCCCAAGGGCGCGCGGTCCGCCATCGCCGCCGCGAAAGAGTCCAGGAGCCGGAGCCAGGTGCAGGGGCTGCGGTGCATGTTCACAATGAACTCATGCGCCGCCTCCACTGAGTGGCTCCCCGCCTGGGGCGGAAGCGCGGCCGCTCCGCCATGGCCGCCTCGGCCCCGCGCGCCTCGCCCTCCACGCCCACGAGCGGCGCTCCTTCCACGATTGCTGGGCCCGGCGCCGGCGGCCATCGGGGAGCGCCCGCGTCCCCGGGGCGGAATCTAGGGTGCAGCAGCAGGAGTACGGCCGCACCCTCTCCCCCTCGCCATCTCTTCGGTAGCTCTAGCAAGAAGACGGAGGAAGCTGAGGAAGGAGAAGATGGGTGGAGGACTCCGGCTCTCCCCTCTCTCTCTTTATACTCGGCGCGGAACTTCCCACCCACTCTGCCTTCTTTGGCGTCGGGAGTTGGGGCGACGGCAGGTATGAAGGAAGGCAATGATGGCCTCGCACCGCCCGCGCCAGGATTTATGTCAGCGCGGTAGTTTCTGAGCCATCGTGGGGAAGTGAGCGCGTCGCCCATCACATCGTGCGCCACGCGTTGCGCCTGGCCGCAGGCGGTTAGGGCCCGCGCCGTTTCGCCCCTCGGTAGGCGGGAACGTGCGCGCCGTGGGCCCGGGGGCTACTGTCGGGCCCATGGAACCCGGGGTATCCAGGCCCGTCTGCCTTTGTCCCAGGCAACGCCTGGCATCGGGCCAGTAGGCCGTCACCACCGAGCTTCTCACCAAGACCCCTCGTGAGGCCCTGGCCTCCTGAGGCCCCCTCCTCAGGAAGTGGCGAGTAATCCTCAGCACCACCATCAACGGCCTCGCGAGGCCCTCTCACGAGCTGGCTTCCCGAAGTGACCTCGCGAGGCGGCTTCCCGAGGTGGCCTCCCGAGGCCCCCTCTAGCAGGCGCTCGGGACGAAGGCCGTTCGGCGTGCCGCGCAGTCTGGGGCCCATCACGTGGGTGACGCGCGCGGCGACGAGCAACAGCAGAGGCTGCGCCAGCAGGCGCGGATGAAGATGGTTTCCTCTTTCGTGTTAAGGGAGCAGGGCCAGCTATCTACTCTCCAAAGCAACCCCAAAGGTTGCCCGATCGGCGAAGGAAGACCAAGACGACGGGCGCGCGGGGCGGAGGTCATCACCGAGCCCACCGGCGCGTCATGGATCATGCTTTGGCAGGCGAAGACCACCTTTAGTCAGGATAGCCTGAGCGACTGTCCCCTTTCAAAATCGCTAAGTTTTGAGGGGGAAGAGGACCAAGGCCGATAAAAAGGGCAGTGCTACCATTGTAGAGGGAGGCTCTCCAGCTAGGCCCCCCGAGATTGATTCCTTCATCTCCTACCTTGTACGCAAGAACTCTCTTGCCCCTGGCAATCCCAACCACAAGTAGGAGTAGGGTCTTACACCGCAAGGTGGCCCGAACCTGGGTAAACCGCTAAGTCCTCGCCCCATCCCTCGCTAGCGCGCTCTCGCCGTAGCCTCGCCGTTGCTTAGCCGTGGTAGGAGATGAAGCAGTAGAACGAGCTCACCCTAGTGTTCGAACCTTTGGGTCCCCGGAGCCTCGACTTCTGACAGGCCTTGAGTTCGGCCCATGGACTAATCACCTAGGCCGGGACCCCCTAGTCTAGGACACCATTAGCCGGGGGACGGGACGACAAGATCCTCGCCAACTACTTCCCGTTGGCGCTCAAGCCCAACATCAGGTCGTGGTTGATGAACTTGCCGGAGAATTCCATTTCTTCTTGGGTGGATCTATGCCATCAATTTGTTGGCGCTTTCCAGGGAGGTCACAAGCTTCCTCGTCAGCCCAGCGATTTGCATGTGATTCCCCAAAGAGACGGAGAGCCCCTCCACAAGTATATCCAGAGGTTCAATCACGTATAGCACAACAACCCCGATGTGCACCCTGCCGCTATGATCACCTCGTTCCACACGAACATGCGCAATCACAGAATGCGGGAAGAGATGGCCATAAACAAGGTCAGGGATATTGCCAAGCTCTAGGCTCTGGTTGATAAATGTGCGCATGCTTAAGAAGGGAGGTGACTCCCCAGAGAGGATGCAGGTGCGGCAGTCGACTCTGAAGATGATGATGAATCCACTCCGAAGAAGAAGGGCCACAAGCGCAACCGCAAGCACAAAGGAAAAGTTGTTTTAGCAGTTGAGGGGTCAGGGAATCCCGGCAAGAAGCCCAAGGCTGAGGGCAGTGGCAAGGAGGTTGCCGTCTGTACCTGCGGCCATGAGGCGGTGATGACCCACAAGTATAGGGGATCAATCGTAGTCCTTTCGATAAGTAAGAGTGTCGAACCCAACGAGGATCAGAAGGAAATGACAAGCGGTTTTCAGCAAGGTATTCTCTGCAAGTACTAAAAGTAGCGGTAACAGATAGTTTGGTAGCAAGGTAATTCGTAACAAGTAACAAGTAGTAATGGTAACAAAGGTGCAGCAAGGTGGCCCAATCTTTTTTATAGCAAAGGACAAGCCGGAACGATCTCTTATAATAAGCAAAGCATTCTTGAGGACACATGGGAATTTCATCTAGTCACTTTCATCATGTTTGTTTGATTTGCGTTCGCTACTTTGATAATTTGATATGTGGGTGGACTGGTGCTTGGGTGCTGTTCTTACTTGAACAAGCCTCCCACTTATGATTACCCCCTCTCGCAAGCATCCGCAACTATGAAAGAAGAATTAAGATAACTATAACCATAGCATGAAACATATGGATCCAAATCAGCCCCTTACGGAATAGCGCATAAACTAGGGTTTAAGCTTCTGTCACTCTAGCAACCCATCATCTAATTACTACTCCACAATGCCTTCCCTTTGGCCCAAAGATGGTGAAGTGTCATGTAGTCGACGTTCACATGACACCACTAAAGGAAGCAACAACATACATCTCATCAAAATATCGAACGAATACCAAATTCACATGAATACTTATGACAAGACTTCTCCCATGTCTTCAAGAACAAAAGTAACTACTCACAAATCATATTCATGTTCAAGATCAGAGGGGTATTGAATATCATTAAGGATCTAAACATATAATCTTCCACCAAATAAACCAACTAGCATCAACTACAAGATGTAATCAACACTACTAGCAACCCACAGGTACCAATCTGAGGTTTTGAGACAAAGATTGAATACAAGAGATGAACTAGGGTTTGATATGAGATGTTGCTGGTGAAGATGTTGATGAAGATTGGTCCTCCCATGATGAGTGGATTGTTGGTGATGTTGATGTCTTCGATTTCCCCCTCCCGGAGGGAAGTATCCCCGGTGGAATCGCTCCGCAAGAGAGCAAAATAGCTCCTGCCCAGGTTCCACCTCGAGACGGCGGCGCTTCATCCTGAAAGTCTTCTCTATAATTTTTTTAGGGCAAAAGACCTTGTGGGCAACTAGTGGGTCCCCTCCATTATTTCTTCTTTCCAGTATTTTTTATATATTCAATAAAAAATCTCCGTGAAATTTCAAGTCAATTGGCGCTCTGTAGGATAGGTATCGCTGATGTGGCTATTTCAGGTCCAGAATTCCAGCTGCCGGTATTCTCCCTCTTCATATAAATCCTGCAAATTAAGAGAGAAAAGGCATAAGAATTGCATCATAAAGTGAAATAATGATCAAATACATTATAAATAACAGTAGGAAATCATGATGCAAATTGGACGTATCAGGCGGCTGCCAGTGAGAAGACTGACGGCCCATAGTACAAGATCCACCACACTGCAGGCCATGACCTCCAAGAGTGCCGGCAAGTCGAGCAGCTTGCCGAGAAGTAGAAGCAAGAATATGAAAAGCACGACAAGGAGAAGGCCAAGGACGGTGCTGGTGGGTCCGGCAAAAAGAACCATGGTGGTCGCGGAAGCCGCCACGGCAAGGCCAAGCAGCAGAAGGAGAAGCCTGCTATAGGCTGCGACAAGAAAGAGGACGAGGATGATGATGATGAGGACGAGGATGAGTCTGAACAAGAGTTCCAGAACGCAGTTGATGCCATGTGTGTTGATGGTGGTGCATCTTTGCACTCCTCACACCAGCAACTGAAGCAGTGGATCAGAGATGTTAATGCAGCGGAGCCTGCAATGGAAGCTCAGAAGCCACTGAAGTGGTCCCACATGCTCATAATCGTTGACGTTGAGGATCACCCTGGTCACACAACCACGGTCGAGTGCTTGCCATTGTTGGTTTCACCAACAATTCGCAACCTCAAAGTCACCAAGATGTTGGTTGACGGTGGGGCTGGCCTAAATTTGATTTCACCAGATGTAATCAAGAGGTCACAAATTCCTGATGGAGATCTAAAGGAGACAGGCACATTCCAGGGGATCAATCCGGAAGGAGCAAGCCCAAGGGCCATATTACCTTGCCGGTGATGTTTGGCAGCGAACTGAACTACAGGACAGAGAAGATCGTCTTCGATGTCGTCAAGATGCCACTGCCATACAATGGGATTCTTGGCCGCCCAGCACTGGCAAAGTTTATGGCGGCATCACACTATGCCTATAACACTCTCAAGATGCCAGGGCCAATGGGCGTGCTCACCATCAAGTCAGATCAGAAGGACGCAATCATTTGCGCCGACAAGCTCTACCGAGAGGCAGTGGCAGCATCTGCCGAAGAGGCACTTGCTCCTGCCGACAAAGCTCCCGGGGGAGGAAAGAAGAAGAAGACCGGTAAGACCTCTGGCAAATTCTCCGAAAAGCACACTGAAAAGTGCAGCATGTCCGTTGAGGAGCCAGAGAGCTCTGCCGGCAAGAGCAAGAAGACCAAGGCCTCTGCACCTGCAACGAAGCAAGTTTCTGCAAAGGAAGATGGGACGGGAGGCACTTTCACCATAAGTGCCACCCTTAATGACAAATAGGAAAGCGCGCTCGTTGCTTTCCTCAGAAGGATGGGATAGGAGGCACTTTCACCATAAGTGCCACCCTTAATGACAAATAGGAAAGCGCGCTCGTTGCTTTCCTGCGGGCGAATGTCGATGTGTTTGCCTGGCAAGCATCTGACATCCCCGGTGTTCCCAGGGATGTAATTGAGCACCACCTTGCCATCTGTCCCCATGCGAAGCCCGTCAAGCAGAAGGTCAGAAAGCAAGCTGAAAGTGCAACTATTCCCCGGGTGGTTTTGGTAATTAATAACGACATATACATCATTGACCTAATATTCATTGCTAATAGATTTCAGAAAAGATCAATGATTGGCATGGCAAGGACTAATGGATGTGGACCCCTCAAAATATCAAGGACAAGTTTGGCATCTACAAGACTCTTCATTTTCATTTTAGTGATCCAAGATCACATTGAGTCCCTTAGGAAAGCCAATACTATTAAAAGGGGATGAGGTGTTAATGATGAGGTTGTTGCTCAAAGTGCTTAGTGGTATTGCTCTAAAAACCCTCAGTCATTCTCCCACAATCACATCTGTCCAAACCCTAAATTCCTATCTTGGTCCCACCAAAACTACTTCATCCGGACTCACCGAGACCATCACTCATATTGCCACTGCCAAACCCTAGCAATTCGGTTTCACCGAAAAGGATTTCGGTCCCACCGAGATGGCTTTGCCAAGTTTCTGTAACTCCATTATTTCACTTCGGAATCACCGAGTTGAAATAATCGGAATTTCCAAAACTGAGTTCTGCCCTAGCCTTTGCACTTCGGTCCCACCGAGTTGTTACACTTTGGTCCAACCGAAAAGCCTAAAGTTCACACTTTTTACACTAGTCGGTCTCACCGAGTTTATGTTCTTTCTCACCGAGTTGGGTCAAAAAGTGGGTAACGGTTGGATTTTTGGTGAAGGCTATTAATACCACTCCACCCCCACTTACTCTCAGAGAGAGCCATCAGAACGTTCCTACACTTCCACCATACATTTTTCGAGAGAAAACCACCTACTCATGTGTTGAGATCAAGAGATTCCAATCCAACCATTTGAACCTTGATTTCTAGCCTCTTCAAGTTGCTTTCCACTCCAATCCTTCTCCTACCCATGCCAAATCTATGAGAGAGAGATTGAGTGTTGAGGAGACTATCATTTGAAGCACAAAAGCAAGGAGTTCATCATCAACACATCATTTGTTACCTTTTGGAGACTGGTGTCTCCTAGATTGGTTAGGTGTCACTTGGGAACCTCCAAGATCATGTGGAGTTGAACCAACAAGTTTGTAAGGGTAAGGAGATCACCTACTTCATGAAGATCTACCCCGAGTGAGGCTAGTCCTTCGTGGATGGAAGCCATGGTGGAATAGGCAAGGATGCTTCTTCGTGGACCCTTCGTGGGTGGAGCCCTCCGTGGACTCACGCAACCGTTACCCTTCGTGGGTTGAAGCCTCCATCAACGTGGACGTACGATAGCACCACATATCGGAACCACGCCCAAAATCATCGTGTCTTCATTGCGTTTGAAATCTCCAAACCCCTCCTTTACTTACATGTGCAATGTTTTACTTTCCGCTGCTATACTCTTAGAATTGCATGTGTAGGGTGATACTTGACTTGGTGTATTTGCTAAAATCAGCCCACAACTAAGATTGGAAAAAGGATAGATTTTTATTTGGTCAAGTAGTCTAATCACCCCCCCTCTAGACATACTTTTGATCCTAATAGTGGTATCAGAGCATTGGTCTCCATTGCATTGATTTCACAACCTAGGAGAGTATGGCGTCTAGTGAGGGAAATTACCACCGTACAGGTACATATTTTGATGGTACAAACTTTGCTAGTTGGAAGCATAAGATGAAATTGCATATTCTTGGTCATAACCCTGCCGTTTGGGCTGTTGTTCGTGTTGGCTTGCAAGGTGAATTCTTTGAGGATGGTAAGGAACCGGATCGTGAAGCAACCGTAGAAGAATTGAAGATGTTGCAATACAATGCTCAAGCATGTGACATTCTCTTCAACAGTTTGTGCCCCAAAGAGTTCAAGAAGATCAGCCACCTCGAGAATGCAAAGGAAATTTGGGATACTTTGGTTGATATGCACGAGGGTACCGAGTCCGTCAAGGAATCCAAGTTGGATGTGCTTCAAAGTCAACTTGACAAGTTCAAAATGAAGGATGGTGAAGGAGTCGCTGAAATGTACTCTAGGCTTGCTCTCATCACAAATGAGATTGTCGGCTTAGGAAGTGAAGAGATGACCGACAAATTCATCATCAAGAAGATTCTTAGAGCCTTGGATGGAAAGTATGATTCCGTGTGCACATTGATCCAAATGATGCCCAATTACAAATATCTCAAGCCCACGGAAGTCATTACAAGGATTGTTGCTCATGAGATGTCACTCAAGGACAAGGAGGAGCTACACAACAAGTCAAGTGGTGCTTACAAAGCCTCAACCAATACTCCCACAACTTCAAGTGACAAGCTAGTATCCAATGAAGAGATAAGCTTAATGGTGAAAAGGTTCAACAAGTTCTACAAGAGTAGAGGAAAGTAATGGAGCTCAAACTAAAGAAACTATGAGCAAAGATCATCAAGTCATGACCGTAATTGCTACAATTCGGGAAGACCCGAACACTACTCCAATGAGTGTACGACACCTCACAAGAAAAGAGACGAATCACCAAGAGGAAGACATAGAAGAGACGAATCACCTCACAAGGAGAGAAGGAGTAGAGATGATCGTTATGAACGAAGACCTTCTCAGAGAAGCAAGGATTCGGAAAGGAAGGACAAGTCACCCAAGAGCTACACTAGAAGAAGACATCAAGCTCATGTTGGTGAATGGATTTCCGGCTCCGACTCCGACAACCAATCCGAGAGAAGTTATCACTCCAACTCTGACTATAGTCAAGATGAAGGTGTTGCCGGACTTGCTCTCGTATCCTCCAACTCCTATGATCTATTTGATTCACCAAATGAGGGAATTGGAAGATGCTTCATGGCAAAAGGCCCCAAGGTATCACACCACAAATACTTTGACTTTAATAGTGATGAGGATGATTTACTTGGTGATGATGATTTACTTGTTTATAAGACTAGTGATGTGAGCTATAATGAACATGCTAGTAATCATGATAGTCAAGAGGAAATGAATGACAATGCTATGAAGGAGATTGACCATCCAACTAAAGAACTAAATACTCTTAAGTTAGCTCATGAAACAACTCAAGAGGATCATACAGAGCTTCTAACATCTCATGAGAAGCTACGCTTCGAGAAGCTAAATTTAGAGCAAGAGCATGAGTTTCTAAAAGCTATCAATGATGATCTTCGAAAGAAGAGTTCTTCATACCTTGCCAAATGTTTACTCTTGTCTACCTTTATGCCACAAGTCAAATCTAAGCAAACTAGTAACAAGGGTAAAAAGGGTTCTACTTCTAGTAGTAACAATAACAATGCTAAATCCAATATTGTTGCTTCTAGTAGTTCTATTGATTCCACTAATGATTCTCTTAGCCGAGTTACACTTGAGCAAGAAAATGATTTATTGAAAGGAATTATAGAAAAGGGTTTCCACAAGAGCCTTGCCGGGAGTAAGCAATTTGAGGAAATTGTGCGCAAGCAAGGAAGGCACCGGAAGAACCAAGGTATTTGTCGGCCTAGTGGAAACCAGGGTACCACGGCCCGTCTGCCTCTGGACCAGAGAACAACGCTTGGGCCGGCCCATGAGGGTGGCCCTACCTCGGACGCTCCGGAGGAAGCCGCCTCGCGAGGGGCAAGCCTCGCGAGGCCCCTCGCCGCCAGGCTAGATCCTGACGAGGCCGCCAAGCACCAGGCTCCCCTCGCGAGGCCTCCTCACGAAGCAGATCGTACGGCGCCAGCCGCGGGGCTCCGCACCCAGCACATGGGTGACGACCCGCTGTCAGGATAAGGACAACGGGGCGTGACCGAGCCCAGCTTCCATTCTGGTGATAAGGGAGCAGTGGCATCTGCCTCTCCCAAAGCAAGTCCCAAAGGTTTTCCTCTTTGGTGATAGAAGATCAGGACGGATCGGCGCGCCAGGATGAAGGTCATCGCCAAGCCCACCAGCGCGTCACGAAGACTACTTTATCAGGCGGAGACCGCCTTTAGTCAGGATAGACCTGCGCGCCTGTCCCCCTATGAATTGCCGCCCTGTGGCCACCCTTTCCCGCTCATATTTTCGGGGAAGAGGACCAAGGCACTAAAAAAGGGGCAGGGCCACCTCCATATAAGGGGATCGACTCATTCTCCCCCACACCTCGTGTATCTCGAGCACATGCTCTCCATTACAGAGCAATCCAACACAGGCAGGAGTAGGGTATTACACCGCACGGTGGCTCGAACCTGGGTAGCTCGCGCGTCCCCTAAATGTCCGGTGAGAGCCAGCGAGCCCATCGTGTTCCCGCCATTGTTGCCGTCGTGTCATAGGTTGCCAAGCAAAGTCCCCCAGAGTTCGAATCCTAAGTTCTTGGAGAAGTTTCTTGGACGCAGATCCTAGACTCCGACATTTGGCGCGCCAGGTAGGGGGACTTGCCGTCTTCGCGCCTTCGACCCCGACGCCAGCATCGACATGGACGACGCCGCCGCTCGCCAGGAACGCGCCACGCACCGAGCCGCCGCCAGGGTGCACGCGGCACCCGCCGCCCACGGTGCCCCTGGGTGGCGCCCTCGCGCTGCCACCGAGACTGTTGGGGAGTGCGTGGCCTCCTCCGCCCACCCGTCGGTGAACGAGCAGGTGCACGGTCGCTCCGTCGCCACCTCCTCGCTTGCGCGTCGCAATCCACCCGCTCTGCACGCCGCACTGCTCATGGCGCAGGTGGTGCTGCGCTACCATCCCACCGAGGACGGCTACGACGCCTGGCTTGGGCGCATCACCGAGCTTGTTGATGCCGCACGTGATGGCCAGGCGCCCTCTCGCTCCTTGCCTGCTCCGCCATCCCACGCCGACCGGGCCGAGCATGATGCGCCTCCTCCGCCTCCTTCGGACCGCGATGTGGCCGAGCGCCGCCCCGTAGCGCGCGCCCCAGAGCTGTCCCGCGGCTCGCTCGCGCCGGGCGTCGATGGCGACAGCTGCCAGATCATCTACCGTGCACCCCCGGACGCACGCGTGGCCATCGAGAAGGCGCGAGACCGCCAGGATCGTGTCCTCCACAACGTCGCCATGGCGGGGCGCCAGAACCGCGCGGCCCTCGACGGTGGCGCTGTCACCAACGGGGTCTACCTAGCCCTCACCCCCGAGCTTCGTCGCGTGGTGTGGCCTGACAAGTTCAAGCCAGAGCTCCCTCAGCGCTACAACAGCAGCGCCAACCCTACGGAGTTCCTCCTGCTCTACACCATCAGCATCCAGGCCGCGAGGGGGGACGACCAGGTCATGGCGAACTGGTTTCCCATGGCCCTCAAGGACGCTGCGCGCTCATGGCTCATGAACCTCCCCGAGGCGTCCATCTCTTCGTGGGAGGACCTGTGCAAGCAGCTCATTGCCAACTTCAAGGGCACGAGCGACCATTCCCTCACGCTCAATGACCTGCGAAATGTGCGCCAGCACTCTAGTGAGCCCCTCTGCAAGTTCATCCAGTGCTTCAGCCAGGTGTGCCACAAGATCCCGAAGGCCTCCGACGCTGCAATCGTCTCCGCCTTCACCAATGGCATCACGGACATGAAGATGTGCGAGAAGCTCTCAGTTAGGGACGAGCTTGACTCCGTGGCATAGTTGTTCGTCCTCGCCAACCGTTGCGCCAAGGCTGAGGAGGGACGCCTCTTCCTCCACAACGACATCGACGCTGAGCCTGACGCGGCGAAACCCAAGGGCAAGGACACCAAGCGTAAGGGCCCTGCCATGCTTGTGGCGGAGCCAGACTACAAGCGCGGCCGCGACCGTGGTGAGGCCAAGAAGGACGACCGTCCTTTCTGCGCCTACCACAACATGAACTTCCGCAACACAGAGGACTGCCACGAGCTCAAGCTACTTCGCGAGGGCCGCACCGAGCGCCGCGGCAGCCGCAAGGAGCGCGGCAAGGGCCGCGGTGGTGGCAGCGGAGGTGGCCGCTGGGGCGACAACAACCGTCAGGGCTAGCAGAACCAGCCGCGGCAGGCTGACCCTCAAGCCAACACCGCCTCAATACGCGCCAATGACTCCCCTCCCGCTGAGAACACTGGGGGCTACAAAGAGCCCCGCAGGGTGGCCTGCATCGTCGGCGGGGCCCAGGCCCCTCCATCCAACCGCTACTTCAAGCAGTTCTCTCGGAAGGTGAACACGGCCCTCCCGGCGCTCGAGTTCGCTGGCCGCCTCAAGTGGTCTGAGTTCCCCATCGCCTTCGACGCCAGCGACCACCCCAAGTCCACGAAGGCCATGGGTGCCATCCCCCTGCTGTGCACCCCCACCATCAGCAACGTCGCGGTCACCAAGACCCTCATCGATGGAGGCGCCGGCCTCAACGTGATCTCCATCGAGACCTTCGAGATGCTCCAAGTGCCCTACGAGCGCCTGATGCCCACCAGGCCCTTCTCGGGCGTCACCGATGGCTCCACTGTCCCCCTGGGGCAGGTGTGCCTTCCCGTCACCTTCGGTACCCGCAAGAACTACCGTACGGAGTTCATCGTCTTCGATGTGGCTCACATCGGCCTGCCTTACAACACCATCTTGGGCTACCCAGCGCTCACCAAGTTCATGGCCGCGACCCACCATGCCTACGGCCTCGTCAAAATGCCCGGCTGCAGCTTTACCCTCACCGTCCGCTGCGACGAGAAAGATGTGATGCACACCCTCGAGCATGCCTACAAGACTGCCTCCATCGCATACCCGGCCGATGAGGACGTGCTTGGGATGGCTGAGGAGACACCCGTGAAGAAGAAGCCCCTGCTCTCTCAGGAGCGGGTCGAGTCGAAGAAGGCGTCGCTGGATGGGGGTGAAGCAAGCGGCTCCCTCGCCGTCAGTGGCGGGCCCTCCCCCAAATAGGAAGGCACGCTCGTCACCTTCCTTCGGACAGCATCAGGCGCGCCTGGCCTACCGAGGGAGGTGATCAAGCACCACTCAGCCGCGTGCCGGACCGCGCGGCCCGTCAAGTAGAAGGAACGGCGCCAGGCGCCCGAGAAGCAGGAAGTCACCACCCAGGAAGTCGACAAGCCCCAGGATGCTGGAATCGCCCGTGAAGCCCCCCACCCCAAGTGGATCGCCAGCCTCACCCCCGTCGCCAGGCCACGCGATAGCATGCGCATGTGCGTCGACTTCATCGCCCTCAACCAGGCTTGCCCCGCAGGCCCCTTCCCTCCTCCGCGCATCACCGCAGGCTCGCCCTGGCTCATGCGTATGCCGTTCGGCCTGGAGGGTGCCGTAGGCACCTTCACGAGGCTGATGCGCATGAGCCTGGAGTCCCACATCGCAAGGAATACGGAGGTGGTTAACACTCGCCCACCGGCCCACCGCGGCCCCACTCATGATAGAGGCGAGTGTTCCGGTACCAAACACATGGAACGCCCGCCATCACCGTAAGTTCTATCCGTGCCCCATGGATACAAGCGACATGGAGCTGTCCACACTCTGGGGCTCTCTCTACCCACGCTGCCTCTGGCACGTGGGAGCTCCTTCCCACTCTCGTGGAAGCCCCATGCTCCGCGCTGGCGGATGCCCCATGCTCAGCACTGGCGGCCTACTTGAGGGGCCCTCGGCCGTCACATCCTGAAGCAGACCCGTGTCGAACACGGCAGCATGTATCTTTCTGTTATGTAATGAACCTGCTTCATGCATCAGTAAAGCTTATTTCCTCAAAACCCTGTGTGCTTGCATCCGCGGGGCGCGCGCTCATGATCTCACCCGCGCCTGTCACGCGAGCGGGGGCTGGGCACGGTGTCTGTGCTCGGGTCAGTCCCAGCAGCACTGAAAACCCAAGCGACTAAGCTCTGGCTCCCGGGCCTGCTCCCGTGTATGTCACCTCACCAGGTCCTTGGTGCTCTTGTCTCCTCGCGTAACACCCATAGGCAACCTCGCGAGCACGCCTTGCTGCACTAATTGCGAAAACTTGCAGTTTCCCTGGTGCAGGATATCGAAGGCCTCAGGAGCCCCCCCCCGGGAGGCCTCGCGAGTGGGGCACTGCGGGCGGAAGGCCTCATGAGGGATTGCGCCTCACGAACCGCGCCCTGCGAAGGACTCGCCCCAAGCTACATGCCTCGAAGGAGCTAAGTCTAAAGCACCCCTCGAGTCTTTTCCCTCTCGTTTCTCTCTCGTGGCATCCTGATTTCCTTGGCATGAGCCGCCTGCGCGTCATGGGGGGGACTCTGAGCATCGCGCCTCAGGGACTCCTACCAGCCCTAAGATCCCTACACCCTCTGGCCTTGCCGAGCGCACGCTCTGGGCATACCAGCTATGGTTGTAGCTTGCCACGGGGGCTGGGTCCCAGCGACATAGGGCACGAAGGCAATGTAAAAGGGGAATAAGGGCCTCGGGAGGAAAATGAAAACACACGAATCATTAAGTGCTTATAGCAAAAGTACCATGCAAATGTTTTCACGCCCCCACGGGGCCACGTCTACCCTACTACAGCAATAGGTCAAGGAGAATTTAGGCGCGTGAGGCGCCGCCGTCGCCGCTCCCGCCATCGTCGCGAAGGGGCTCGCCACCGCCGCCGCTGGTCTCAGGCTCGAAGGCGTACAGCCCGACGAAGCCGACCACACGCTCCCTCACAGCCTCCTCGAGGGGTTCGCGGACCTCCGCCGGGACAGGGGTCACCACCCGCCCGAACTCGAAGCGATCGTCGAGGCAGAGAAGGTTGCTGAAGAGCCGCATCGTCGCCTGGGTGAGCAGGTCACGGCACGCTTCCTCGACGGTGGCGTCCGTATCCAGCAGCTGCTTCTTGAGGTCGTCGACCTCGGCCTGGAGCTCGTCCCGCCTGGCCGTGAGGCTCCTCTGCTCGTCGAGAGCGTCCTGGGCGGCCGCCAGCTCATGCTCCTTCGCCAGTAGGCGCTCCCGCTCTGCCTCCTGCGCGGACGCGGATGCTGCGAGCTCGCGTTCCCAGGTCTTGGCGTTCGCCTCGAGGGTAGCGACCGCCTCCTCGCGCCTCAGGATCTCCTCCTCACGCTTCGGGAGCTCAGCTTCGTGGGATGCGAGCAGGCCGTCGCGGGCCTCCGCAGCCTCCTCCCGCGTCTTAAGCCGGCTCTCACGTGGGGTAGCCTGCTCCTGGAGCGTCTTCTCATAGGCATCCGCCTCTTCCCACCGCTGCTTGGCCTCCTGGGCATCTTTGAGGGCCTTCGCGAGGGACGCCTGGGCCTCTTTGGCGAGCTGCTCGCGCTGCGCCTGCGCCTCCTCGTCCCGCTGGCGGTCAAGCTTCGCCGCCTCACGAAGCTGGCTCCACCCCTCCGCCAGCTTCCGCCGCTCCTCCACGCAGAGCTCCGCCTCCTTCCTGAGCTCACCTTCGAGGGCCTCAAGGGCAGACTTGACGCTGTTGACGGCCCTGCTCCAGGGCGCGGTACCGCTCTCCCCCAGCACAAAGGCGCGACTCGCCCGGGCCTCCTCATCGCCTGCTGGCGTCGGTGGACGGGAGGGCACAACTTCGAGCCCCTTCGGCAGCCCCGCGCCATCGCCCCCGGCAGGGGTCGCGCTCGCCGTCTTGCGTGGGGGGCCCGGGATGGCCACCTGCAGTGCCGGTGGCGTCGCCCCACGCTCTGGCGCCACCCTGAACACTTCAAGGTCCGGGCGCCCGGTTCCGGAGATGGCTCCCGTGAGGGCTGTAGTGGCCTCCGCTGTAGCAGGCGTGGTGCACTGGGGAGGGGTCGGTGCTTCGCCCCCCTTCCCCGCCATCTCGACATCGGCGACGGGGGCCGCCTCGGGAGGCGCCCGCGTGGTCTCCTCACCACCTCCCACTGGTCTCGCCGCCGGGGGTGCCAGCGCGGCAGGCGAGGCAGTGTTCAGAGGAGGGGAGGGCCCCTCAACCTTGGCCTTCCTCCTCTTCGTCTTCTCCTCGGCGGCCCGCTCGGGGCTCCTGCGCAGGCAAAAACTCGTCAGGGCCGTGACAGCCAGGAAGCTGGGACCGATAGGAGGGGGCGGAGGAACTTACTTGTCCTTGGGGTTCCAGCGCCTCTTCCTCCGCTCCCTGATGGCACCGCTGCTGTTGCTGCTTCCCTCACGCAGTGCGCCTGGGCGGCCACCCGAGGGCGCGGTGCAAGTCTCGTCGAGGTCGGCGGCCACGGTGGTCCCCTTCTCCCGCTCCTCGTGGGGCTCGTCGATCTCCGCGGCATCGTCTCGTCCCTCCCTCGCCGGCACAGGCCTGGCCGGCACGACGCGAAATGCGTCCCCGTCATCGCCCCCATCCTCGCCCAGCCGAAGTCGATGACGCACCGGTGGAGACGGAGGGGGTGGCGGGGACGATTCCTCACTGCTCTCCTTCTCGGAGTCGGAGGCCTCGTGGTCGCCCGAGGCGGACCCCGTCTCCGAAGAATCCTCGAGAAGCTCCTCAGGCTCCTCGAGGTCCGTTCGGATCAGCCCCCACTGGTCGAACTGGGGCATCACCGCAACCAGCTCAGCCTTGTTGGACCAGCGGTGCACCGGGCGCGCGTCATGAGGCATATCCTCTGCCTCCCCTGGAAATAAAACTTCCCAAGCATCGGCCACGGCTTCGGCCGAGAGGGACTCCCGTGCCAGCCTGATCTGGTCTTCGGCTCCGGTGATCTCCCACACCGGGTGCGAGCGCTTCTGCAGGGGCACGATGCAGTGGCGGAGGAATTCCTTAGCAATCATGCCCGCCGTGAGCCCGGCCTCGCGCAGCTCTGCCAGCCTCGCCAGGATTGGCCTCAAGGCAGCGCCGCCAAGCTTCTTGTGCTCCCAGCGGGGGATCTTCTCAGCTGGCTCGGTAGGGATTGCCAGGAGAGGACTGGTCCGCTGGCCATCAATGTAAACCCACCGCAACCTGAAGTTCACCACCTTCTTCAAGATCTTCATGTCGATGAAGACCTTGCGCATCTCGTCGTCGATGCGGAAGGAGGTGCCTCCGGAGAGGTGGTTTCCCGAGGAGAAAACCCGCATGCTGTAGAAGGTCCGGAAGAGCACCACGGACGGCATCACTCCTAGGAAGGCCTCGCAGAGGTATGCGAAGAGAGCAAGGACGAGAATGGAGTTGGGATGAAGGTGGAGAAGGCAAATCTCATAGTGCTCAAGGATGGCATAGAGGAAGTCAGAGAAGGGCGGCACCAGCCCGGTGAAGAGCGAGTGGAAGAAGACGGGGATTACCGTGGGGCTGAGGTCGCGCCGTGGGTGCGAGCCCGGCCAGATCTCGGTGGCGCCTCCCTCGAAGTGTGCGGAGGCTAATAGGGGGCGGGCCCTGGCTAGCCCGTTCTCGTTGATGGTGGCCAGCAGCAAGGCCAGACCAAGCTCTGCCACCGGGGAGCTCTTGCTGGAGGAGGCCTCGGCGGTTGTGGGTTTCTTGCCTGGGGCCATGGCGGAGGAGAGATTGGAAGTTGGAGGAGGAGTAGTAGAGGAGCTGCTCACGCGAGATGAAGGGCGAGATGGGGACGAAGAGCAATGACGTGCCTGCGCCCCGCGCGGGCAGGCTTTATCGCCAGGACGGCGGTTACCGAGGCGTCATGGGGAGTGGGGGTGACCCGCCCCATAAACACCGCCACGCGTCGCCTCTGGGCCCGGCAGCTCGATGGGCCCCGCATCGTTTCATCCCTAACAAGGAGAACGTGCGTGCCACGGGCCCGGGGGCTACTGTCGGTCCAGTGGAAACCAGGGTACCACGGCCCGTCTGCCTCTGGCCCGGAGGACAACGCTTGGGCCGGCCCATGAGGGTGGCCCTGCCTCGGCCTCTCCGGAGGAAGCCGCCTCGCGAGGCCCCTCGCCGCCAGGCCAGACCCTGCTGAGGCCGCCAAGCACCAGGTTGCCTCGCGAGGCTCCCCTCGCGAGGCCTCCTCACGAAGCAGATCGTACGGTGCCAGCCACGGGGCTCCGCACCCAGCACATGGGTGACGACCCGCTGTCAGGATAAGGACAGCGGGGCATGACCGAGCCCAGCTTCCATTCTGGTGATAAGGGAGCAGTGGCATCTGCCTCCCCCAAAGCAAGTCCCAAAGGTTTTCCTCTTTGGTGATAGAAGATCAGGACGGATCGGCGCGCCAGGACGAAGGTCATTGCCAAGCCCACCAGCGCGTCACGAAGACTACTTTATCAGGCGGAGACCGCCTTTAGTCAGGATAGACCTGTGCGCCTGTCCCCCTTTGAATTGCCGCCCTGTGGCCACCCTTTCCTGCTCATATTTTCGGGGAAGAGGACCAAGGCACTACAAAAGGGACAGGGCCGCCTCCATGTAAGGGGATCGACTCATTCTCCCCCACACCTCGTGTATCTCGAGCACAGGCTCTCCATTACAGAGCAATCCAACACAGGCAGGAGTAGGGTATTACACCGCACGGTGGCCCGAACCTGGGTAGCTCACGCATCCCCTTCGTATCCGGTGAGAGCCAGCGAGCCCATCGTGTTCCCGCCGTAGTTGCCGTCGTGTCGTAGGTTGCCAAGCAAAGTCTCCCAGAGTTTGAATCCTAATTTCTTGGAGAAGTTTCTTGGACGCAGATCCTAGACTCCGACAGTATTGGTTTTGAACGAAAGTTCAATGCCAATGGAGTTGAGTGGGAAGAAGATCAATACCACAAGACAAAGTTTGTTCCTCAACAAAAGAAGTATGATCCTACTTCCTTCAAGGGGACACAAGCTCAAGATGATCTTCCATCACAAGACCACAAGCTAAAAGCCAAGGACAAGCTTCAAGAGGAGATTGACTCATTTGAAGAACCACCTCAAGCTTTGGTCAAGTGGATTCCCAAGGCCTCATCAAGTTCTACTTCATCAAGTGCTACTACAACTCCAAGAATTCCCATCAAGTTGTTGTGGGTCCCAAAGAAGAAGAACTAGAGAGTTCTTGAGGGTGACTCCGCCAACAAACTTCACTCATACTCACTCATGGCAAGGACTTGTGCAACCAACTTCAACATCTTGCACTAGTTCATGGAGTCACAAATCCTCTTGTTGGTAAGTCAAGGGACAAGGTATTCAATGCATTCATGGACATCACCACATGTGCATTTCACTCTATGTCTATGGATATTCTTGTTTCTTCCTTGTGGGACTAACCCATGTAGGTACTGAAAGTGCAAAATTCCAAGGATTGCTCCCAACTCTTGATGGTCTACATCAACATTGAGCATCCACATCTTCAACATCTACATGAAGTCATCATCGACAAAACCCAAGGTTAGTTCATCCCTCTTTGGGGGGATATCACATCTAGGGGGAGCTTTGCTCTAAGACTTGAGCTAAAGCAACTCTAATGGTGTGAGCACATTAGTGCTTTATGTAAAAGTGGTAACCCCACTTGTGCTTAAACGATGAGTATGACCTATGATCAAATGTTCTCATTTGGCTCCTATGTCAATATACTCATATATAGATGACTATGTCATCGCCCATTGTGTGATAGATGCTAGTGTTGGTTGTGCATGTTTGACACATATTTCATTTGCTATCTTATTGTGTGAGCATGTTGCTATGCATATTTCTCATTCGAGGACATCCATTTGTTGTTTTGATTGTCTTGGTTTTTTTGGCCAAGTGGATGTACAAGAATGCCTAAGAACCTTCTCTAGCTATCTATTCTTTCTTTTCTCAAATTCTCTTCATGCTATATCACAAAATTCGAACAAGTCTTTTTCGGACCCTCCGGGTGAGGTGCACTTGGAGCCACCGATCTGTCTAAGACTGAACTCCAAAACCTTCTAAATGCAGTTCGGTGTGACCAAGTCACTCTCATTCGGACCCACCAAAACCATTTGGATTGATCTAGGTTTTAATCTCGGTGTAACCGATTTGAACCAACTCGGAGAGACCGATATGTTGTACTGCTAGCTGTTACACATCTCAGTGCCACTGATTTGGTTCAATCGGAGCCACCGACAGCAGATGGGAATATATATCCAGCGAGTCCGTACGGTTGAAATTTCTCAAACGTTTTCAACCTCGCGCCCCACTGTTGCCGTTGCCCCAGTCTCCGGACGATCGCCGTTCCATGCAGTGCGCCCTCGCTGTTGGATTCTGCCGCCGTCAACGGAAATCTCACCCTCCGTTGCCGCCATAGAGGATTTGCGCCAAGTTAGGGTAAAATCCGACCCCTTAGTGCTTCAATTTCTGATTCAATGCACTAGGGTTTCGCCATGATTCATGCTACCGTGTGCAACTTCTATTCCACGAATAAACTCCTTAAATTAGATGCGAGTAAAGATTTTAGGTTTAAGTTTCTACAGAATACATCTCGGACTAGCTGATCTGAAAATTTTGGAATCACCGATCTGTCTACGGCCATTGCACAAGTACGTCTCGGTGCCACCAAGTTGTACTGATTGGTGAGGCCGAAATGAAGTTTCTGTGAAACCCTAGCATCTCAGCAAGACCGAACCACATATCGGTCTGACCGAAACTATGTGTCTGGTCTCTGTAAAGTGCTTCGGTATCACCGAAATGTTCAACTCGGTTGTTCCGAAATGTCTTCTGTGAAAATTTGAAACTAAGATTTGAACTCAAATTTTTGAAAAACTAGCTGCATTTTGTGATAACTCATCTACTTTGCCTATACCCAACTACTTCACAGGTCTGTTTGCAAGATGTCAGATGCCAGTGACAGTCAGAATGCCTCCCAGGCCAATGTTGATCTAAGTGCAAACTCTAGTCCAGAGGGCAGTTTCGATGAGGGCAGCCCAAAGCAGCCAAGAGAACCAGAAAAGCTAAGGGCTCAGAATCTGAGGATGAGGACTTCCATCCCAAGGAAGTAACCTCCAAGAAGAAGCCAAAAGTTGTTTCCGAAGAGTATGTCACTCAAAAAGAAAGAGGAGTCACCAGGAAGGTCTCTGCCTCTACAGTTGCCAAGAAAGGTATTTCTTCAGATAATCCAGGAGGATCTCTGTAGGCACCCATCAAGTCGAAGCCCAAGGCAGCAGGCAAGAAGAGAGAAAGAAAGCAAGTGGCTAATGTGGTGTTCAAACCCACATCTATGAGGAGAGATGATGCCATAGATGAAGAAGAAGAGGAAGAGCAAGCAACACCCCCACCCAAGCAACAGAACTCATGGGGGATGCTATAAAAACTGCTACTTCTTCCAAGGCCAAGCCTACAGCTGCCAAGCCCAAGAGAACTACAAGGAATGTGCCAGCAAGTTAGAAGAACAAGGCCCCAATGCCTCAAGGAAATGATGATGATGTTGATGAAGCCACAATGCTAAGGAAGCTAAGACCCAGACTGCCAGAACATAATGACACACATCCTATTGCTGAAAACATGAAGGAGAGGAAGGATAATGGTTTGAGAAAGTGGAGGCAAACTGATCCATATGTTGTGAGAAGAAGGACTACTATAGATTATCACTTCCACACCAAGGAGCAGCAGGATTTTTATGAGACAGTTTCAGTGACATGAGATGGGTGGATTGGAAATTCATTGATGCAAATGAAGACCATTTTCCTCATGTGCATGAGAGCTTCAAGTTGATTGGCATTGATGATTTCATTGGAAAGAAGCTAACAACATGGAATGATGAGATGGTTATGCAATTCTACTCCACTGCTCATTTCTATCCAGATGGAAGAATTGTATGGATGACAGAAGGTATCAGGTATGAGTCCTCAGTTGAGGAATGGGCTACCTTGCTTGATGTGCCCAAGCCAGAAGAGCATGATATTAATGTGTATGCCAAGCGCAAGATGGATCACAACTCCATGGCCAACATGTATAAGGAGATTCCATTGGCTGATGTTGAGACTCACAAGCTAGGCTTAGTCTACCATCTGTTGGTAGGACTTGCTACCTCCAACACCATCATGAGGCATACATTGATGCCCAAGTCAGGAGATGAGAGGATGATCAGAGGACACTCCATCAACATGCTGCATCACATTGATCATACTGAGAGATTCAGAGTCATGGATCTTATAGTTGAGACTATCACAAGGACTGCAGCCGATCAGAAGAGGTCATGTGGCTTTGCTCCACACATTCAGATGCTTATCAACTTCAAAGTTGGTAACAAGACTTATTTGCTTGACCATGAGCACTTGTCACTTAGGCCTGAGTTTGAAGATAACACCGTGACCATGGATCAATCCCATCCCACTTCAGCCACAACACAAGCCGAGAAGGAAGCAAGAGCAGAAGCTGCCAAGTCTGCACAGCCTAGAGCTACATCTGCTCCATTACTGAAGACAAAGGATGACCAGATGAACCATCTTCTTTGAGCCACTCAGAGGATCGAGCAAAGTTTGGCCACCTTAGCTGCGAACCAGAAGAGTCTTGAGAGGATTATTAAGACTAAATTCTATGACCTGGACGTCAAAGTAACTGAGATGCAAACCACTGTTGAAAACTTGAAGAAAGAGGTGGATGAAGCAAAGAATGCTAGTAGTGATGATGAGCAGCATCATGGTACAGTACTTCCCACTACTACGCAGTTCAGGACCCGGCTTAGGTCAGCAGTAGTTCCCGACACTTCTAGAGCTACAGTTTGAGCTCCAGCTACTGCACCTTCAGTTGCTCCCTCAGCTGCTCCAGTTGTTGCCACTCCTCCACCTGTCCTGCAGACTTCTTCAGAGGCATTTGCAGATGCTCTTCTCTCTATTTCGACATCGATGCACACTGGAGCTGCCAGACAGAGATCTTCACCGGCAGGAGCTGCCAGAGATCATGTCTAGAGCGACGTTTAGCTCTATACCTATTCGATCTTTTTGGTACTTGTTGCCAAAGGGGGGAATTTGTATAGATCATTAGAGCTTTGAGAGAGAGTGTTTTGCTTTTGTTCGGTTGTTTTCCCTTGAGAGTTTCTTGCTACAATTTGGTTTGTGTTACTTTTTGCTTTTTGAGCTACCTTGATCGTTATGTTTGTGATACTACATTTGGTTATGTGTGTTTGATCATACGATGCTTCATGCTATGCTCATTGCATATCCTTGTTATTATCTATGTATGATCATTCACTTGGTTGATTGGTGATGAGTGCTTATGTTATTGTATTCTTGTCATTTTGAGCGCTCCAGCAAGCTGTATGTGACATGGAAGAGTGACCCATGATCCTAATCGATTGGGCATTTGCATTCAAACACAAATTTTAAATAATGCACAAATTTAGGGGGAGTTCTTACTTATCACATACTTCTCAAAGCGACGATGTATTTCATTGATTATATCATTTGTCGAAGCTTTGATCTATATGTTGTCATCAATTACCAAAAAGGGGGAGATTGAAAGTGCAACTATTCCCCGGGTGGTTTTGGTAATCAATAACAACATATACATCATTGATCTAATATTCATTGCTAATAGATTTCAGAAAAGATAAATGATTGGAATGGCAAGGACTAATGGATGTGGACCCCTCAAAATGTCAAGGACAAGTTTGGCATCTACAAGACTCTTCATTTTCATTTTAGTGATCCAAGATCCCATTGAGTCCCTTAGGAAAGCCAATACTATCAAAAGGGGATGAGGTGTTAATGATGAGGTTGTTGCTCAAAGTGCTTAGTGGTATTGCTCCAAAACCCTCAGTCATTCTCCCACAATCACATCTGTCCAAACCCTAAATTCCTATCTCGGTCCCACCGAAACTACTTCATCCGGACTCACCGAGACCATCACTCATATTGCCACTACCAAACCCTAGCAATTCGGTTTCACCGAAAAGGATCTCGGTCCCACCGAGATGGCTTTGCCAAGTTTCTGTAACGCCATTATTTCACTTCGGAATCACCGAGTTGAAACAATCAGAATTTCCGAAACTTAGTTCTGCCGTAGCCTTTGCACTTTGGTCCCACCTAGTTGTTCCACTTCGGTCCCACCGAAAATCCTAAAGTTCACACTTTTTACACTAGTCGGTCTCACCGAGTTTATGTTCGGTCTCACCGAGTTGGGTCAAAAAGTGTGTAACGGTTGGACTTCTGGTGAAGGCTATTTATACCCCTCCACCCCACTTACTCTCAGAGAGAGAGCCATCAGAACGTGCCAAGACTTCCACCATACATTTTCTAAGAGAGAACCACGTACTCATGTGTTGAGATCAAGAGATTCCAATCCAACCATTTGAACCTTGATTTCTAGCCTCTTCAAGTTGCTTTCCACTCCAATCCTTCTCCTACCCATTCCAAATCTGTACAAGAGAGATTGAGTGTTGAGGAGACTATCATTTGAAGCATAAGAGCAAGGAGTTCATCATCAACACACCATTTGTTTCCTTTTGGAGAGTGGTGTCTCCTAGATTGGTTAGGTGTCACTTGGGAGCCTCCAAGATCATGTGGAGTTGAACCAAGAAGTTTGTAAGGGCAAGTAGATCGCCTACTTCGTGAAGATCTACCCCGAGTGAGGCTAGTCCTTCGTGGACGGAAGCCATGGTGGAATAGGCAAGGTTGCTTCTTCGTGGACCCTTCGTGGGTGGAGCCCTCCGTGGACTCGCGCAACCGTTACCCTTCGTGGGTTGAAACCTCCATCAATGTGGACGTACGATAGCACCACCTATCGGAACCACGCCAAAAATCATCGTGTCTTCATTGCGTTTGAAATCTCCAAAACCCTCCTCTACTTACATGTGCAATGTTTTACTTTCCGCTGCTATACTCTTAGAATTGCATGTGTAGGGTGATACTTGACTTGGTGTATTTGCTAAAATCTGTCCACAACTAAAATTGGGAAAAGGATAGATTTTTATTTGGTCAAGTAGTCTAATCACCCCCCTCTAGACATACTTTCGATCCTACAAGTGGTATCAGAGCATTGGTCTCCATTGCATTGGTTTCACAACCTTGGAGAGTATGGCGTCTAGTGAGGGAAATTACCACTGTAGAGGTCCATATTTTGGTGGTACAAACATTGCTAGTTGGAAGCATAAGATGAAAATGCATATTCTTGGTCATAACCCCGCCATTTGGGCTGTTGTTCGTGTTGGCTTGCAAGGTGAATTCTTTGAGGATGGTAAGGAACCGGCACTGGTACATCGAGCTGCTATACAAACGGTTTTTACCCCCTTTCTACAATGGAGTTTTAAAACGTCGCCTTGCATGTGTGTGCGATTGGGGGGGTCTTCCCAGACGACCCAAAAACCGTCGGCGATAGGTACCACACAAGCATACGTTTCGCAGAACTAAGCGTATGCGATGCCCTATCTATCCCAAACGTGACTCGTCACACAACTGTTTGTGATCTATCGAATATCCCAAACGCTCCATCCTTGCTACTCGTGTGTGCTCGCATTACCATCGCACTCGGTTTCTGTGGTGCAACATTTACGATGCGCGCCCCATCAAAAATAGTTCATGATTGTAAAACGTGTATGATAAGGAGAATATCACACACAGTTACTTCTCTTGAACCGTATGCGATATATAATCAAGAAGATTAGTGTCACATCCCTAGTTCTGGTAATGACCTGGTGCTAGCATCTTGTTTGCATCATGTTTAAATTTCATTTAATTTTGAAATGGGGATTGATCAAACCCTAGCACCAAATCAAATCAACTAGTTCAAACTCAAATATTTTCAATGAACCCAAAATGCCCTTAAAAAATGTTCATGATTTATGGCACAAGGTGAAAACCTAAACCAAAAATGGTGCACATTTTTCCAGGACATAATTGGGCTTTGAATTAATCTTTATTGTATTTGAGTTGGAGCAAATAAAATCTATAAATAGTTTTATAGCTCCAAATAATCTAAAAATAATTGTGGGTCACTGGTATATTGCAGAGAGCTCCCACAAATAATTTCAGCATTTATAAAAATGGCTTAGCGCCTAAACTAAATCAAAACAGACTGCAGAAAATAGAAAATAGAAAAACAGAAACAAAATAGAAAAAAAGCAAAGAGAGAGAGGCACTTACCTGGCCGGCCCAGCTAGCGGCCCAGCCCACTGGCCAGTGCCAGTCACCCCCAACCTCCCGCCAGGAGGACTGGGGCGCGTGGTCGCCGCGCGCGCACGCGCCGCGCCACCTCCTGCTTCCCCGGGTCGCCCCGCGCCTTCCAAACGCGCCACGGAGACGCCCACGGGCCCCTCGACCCTATCCCTCTCTCTCCCGTGCCCCTCTTCTCCACTGACTCCCTCTTCACCCCGCGCCCGAGCGCACCGCAGCGCGCCGCCGGGCACCACCGCAGCCACTGGCTCCCCCTCGACCTCTCGAGCTGTCAAGAGCTCCGCCACGACGTCTTCTTCATCCTCGCCGAGCCACGCATCCGGGGATGCACCATATTTTCGCCATCGAGCTCGACCCCGCCGCCTCTACCCCGGGATCGCCACCGGCCGTTCGCCGTCTCCAACGCCTTCCCCGAGCCGCCGAGCTTTGTTTCAACCCCGCCGTGAGCTCCTCTTCGTTTCGCCCCTAGCCCCGTCGCCCCGCTCGTCCTCTAGCGCTAGCGCCATCGTGGCCGAAACCCGCCGCCGCCTGAGCTCAACGCCGGCATCACTTCGGTGACATACCGGTCAGTCCTCCATGTCAAATGACCTCGTGAGCTCCCATAGACACCGTAGGAGCCGACATATGCCTAGTTTGCACGCTGCAACGCCGTCTCCGAAGTTGTCCGAGCTCCGGCCGCCGCCCAAGTGCTCACCGTCGTCGACTCCGGGCACTCCGCGACCTGCTGCTGCCTCTGCTGGATGCGCGGGAGCACGGGCTACCTCCGGGTGCCTTCCTCCGCTGCTCCAGTGGCCTCCCGGTGTGTTTCCGCCGTGGCCAGAGGTTTCCGGCGGCTAACCACCGGCGTAACCGGCCATTAGGGCCTAACCACACTGCTAACTAACTCCCAGGGTCACTGACATGTGGGCCCTATTGCTTAATTAACTCGGCTAATGAATTAGTTAGGCTAATTAAACTCTGTTTAATTACTGTGCAGCTGACATTTGGGACCCACACGCCATATTTGACTCTGGTCAGTGATGTTGACTTGCTGACGCAAGCATGATGCAGTGATGATGCAATAAACCATTTCTGGATTATTTCTATTTTAGAAATATTTGGAAATTCCAGAAATTGCTGCAAACTTCAAAAATTCATAGAAATTCAACCGTAGCTCAGAATGAAATAATTTATATATGAAAAATTATCAGAAAAATCCAAAGAATCCATTTGTACCATTTTCATGCATGACAAACCAACTTATACCTACTGTATAAGTGGAAACAACTAAATGGCATTTTAAATGCTTAACTTTGAAGTTGCATTTGAATCTTGGTTCGAATGGACTTCATCCAAATTGAATGTTAGATGCATTAGCTCAAACCACCTCATATCTCCATGCCATGTTCATGCATCATAGTGTTGCATTTGATGTGTATTGATTGCCTCTCCGGTACTGTCCTTCTCGATAGGTTCTGCTCCTGCGAGTGGCACCGAGTATCTATCTGAAGAGCAATGCTACCGTGTTGATATTTCAGGCAAGCAAACCCCCCTTGGTCATTTCGATACAATCCCACTCTCTCGCTCCTGCTCTCTTTTATTGCATTAGGACAACAACGATTCAACTGTTACTTGTTGTCGTAGTTGAACCCATTCCTCTGCATGACCTGTCATTGTCACGGTAAATAGCTAAACCTTCCTAGCATGATTAGGAGTTGCTTGAGCTATGTTGTGACTTCATCCATGCCATGCTTGCTATTGCTTAAAGTTGTGTCAGGTCTAATTCATCTGGGAATGAATTGGAATGTTGTGATCATGTTCTGATGTTGAGAGCTAAGTGTGTGAACACGATTTGGTAATGGTAGCGATGAGAGGCCATGTAGGAGTACATGGTGGGTTGTCTCATTGAGACCGTCATTAAGAACTAAGTCATGTGTATGTTATCCAAGAAAGTTACTACCACACATTGGGCTCGAAACCAATGACCCCTCTCAACTTATTAATCGCCCCGATCTCTGTCCAGGAGTTGCAACTAGTTTCTGGTGTTTGTAGGTCGTGCTATTTGTCTACCAAGTGGCACCCAGCCAGGTGGGCTTGGGCCAGACTACTGTAACGCCCCGGCACACCCGTCGGTGGTCGTTACTCCTAGCGGGATCTAGACTGGCCCCACAGATCAATACTAGTCTTTCCTGCGCACTTTGTCCTCACTCGTGCGCACCCGGGACCAACTTCCCGGTCGGTCACCCATCCTGAAATTACTCTAATCTGAGCACACTTAACTTTGGAGTTCTTTTCGAATGGGCTCCCGGAAAAGAAGAAATTCCTTATTGATATGAGTAGTCTATCATCCTTATTAAGCCAGGCTATCACATACACCCCCACTCAGAGGAACCGACGTCCTCGTCGGGCCACAGGAATGTTCCCTCTTGGCACATACGTCTGTGCGTCCAGTTTGGCATATGTGCGATGCCGTGTGCCACGACGGGTCACAAACGTCATGCACAACATGACCGCGCACCTGGCCTGCAAACATCCGTGTAACCGTGAGGGTCGACTCTGATACCAACTTGTAACGCCCCGGACACACCCGTCGGTGGTCGTTACTCCTGGCGGGATCTAGACTGGCCCCACAGATCAATACTAGTCTTTCCTGCGCACTTTGTCCTCACTCGTGCGCACCCGGGACCAACTTCCCGGTCGGTCACCCATCCTAAAATTACTCCAATCTGAGCACGCTTAACTTTGGAGTTCTTTCCGAATGGGCTCCCGGAAAAGAAGAAATTCCTTATTGATATGAGTAGTCTATCATCCTTATTAAGCCAGGCTATCACAACTACGCACCGTGGCCTGGTGTACCAAGCGCAGTTCCATCTGGTGAGGTGGGCTTGGGAACCCTGCACACATCGTTTGGGGCCGTAATGGAAACTTTGGCCGGACTTCCCTTGCGGGTTCAGCCTCAGATAGGCAATAAACCTGCACTAGAGTCTTGCGTGGTTAGTCAGGTTATTTCCGACACCCTCGCCAGGCTTCCGCTTGAAGGTTGCCGAGATACATGACGTGTATATGGTGATAAGTGGTGAGAGCGTGTGTGAAGAAGTACACCCCTGCAGGGTTAATGATCTATTTGAATAGCCGCGTCCTCGGATATGGACTACTTGGAGACTTATATGGTTCATAGACAACTTGAAGTGGATACTCTAAAATGCACGAGATAATCGTGAGTGCTATGGATGGCCTTCTCGTAGGGAGACTGGAGCGGATCCATAGAAGTGTATTGTTGTGGTGACTAGTGGACTCGTGTGCGCTCTCTCACCTCAAAGAAATTACTAGTAGTCGTAGTACAGGATAGCCACTGAGTCAAAGCTGGCTTGCTGCAATTAAACCCCACAGCACCCTTCTTGATACTGATGCATATGTAGCTAGTTCTGATGTAAGTTTTGCTGAGTACCTTTGTACTCACGGTTGCTTAATTTATGTTTTGCAGAGGAGACTTCGGTCTCATTAGTAGTTCCACGGGGAGTTTGACATTGACCGAGTAGCTTGTTTCCCAGCTACGATCTTGTACCCTTGGGAGGGTCTTGTAGATAGTCAAGCTTCCCAGCCTTTTTCTTTTGTAGTTGTCTATACTCAGACATGTTTATGCTTCCATTGCTTGTATGACTTTGTATGCAGCGTCATGAGACCCATGTTTGTAATATCATGTTATGTATGGCTCTTCGGAGCCTCTTAAATAAATACTTTGAGTCATAGAGTTATGTTGTGATGCCATGTTGTATCTACACATATCGTGCATATTGTGTGTATGTTTGAAATGCATTGGTATGTGTGGGATTCGACACCTAGTTATCTGCCTTGGTAGCCTTTCCTACGGGGAAATGCCTCCAAGTGCTTCCACTGAGCCCTGGTAGCTCGCTACTGCTCCGGAACACATGGATTGACCGGCATGTATCCTTCTTTGCTCCTGTGTCTGTCCCTACGGGGAAATGTCACACGGTGTTTTACTGGAGTCCTTGTAGCTTGCTACGACTCGGTTGCACACGCTGATGACTGACACGTGCATTGCTGGGTTACATATGCCTGTCCCTGTACATTTGTGCCACCTTGGTTTATGACTAGTCATGTCGACCCGGGTTCTCTGTCACATGGATGCTAGCAACACAATCATATACGTGAGCCAAAAGACTCAAATGGTCCCGGCCAAGGTAAAGGCGGCAGCCGTGGGTTACCGTGCGTGAGGCCGCAAAGTGATATGATGTGTTACATGCTAGATCGGTGTGACTTAGGATCGGGGTCCCGATAGCTAGTTAATCATCGTATGAGTGTCGGATAGGATTACGAGACGTCGGACTATCGTACCAGTGTCGTACAGGATAACTATTGCACATGCTATTCTGTGGTGCAAACGTTTACGATGCGTACGACATCAGAAATAGTTCATGATTGTAAAGCGTGTACGATAAGGCAACTATCACAAACATTTAGTTTGCTCGCATCGTTTGTGATAGAGTCTGACATCACACACGCTTTGCAAATGGCAACTGTGTGCATGGTCGCACACGTTTCCTCTCTGTGAACCGTGTCGGATTATGATGTATATCACACACGATGTGCTTTACAGACCGTGTGCGCCGTAATGACCTGGAGAGCGTATTTTCACCCTAATTTAATCGCTGCTATTTAAAATTGTACCAAATTTGAATTTGAAAGTAGGCTATAACTTTATTCATATCCATCAGGTTCAACAACCAATGCATTATTCGATTCACAGGTACATATGTTCAAGAGTTACATAAAAATAAGAATTACATATGCACCAAATAAAGAATGATGAACCAGGGTTGTATACTTGTACTATTAAAGACGGTAAAGAAAGAGGCAAAAGACATTCTGGTTGCTGAACAAGGTGAAGTGGAATGCCCATATTGTGCCCTCCTCCATGCAGAAGGCACGCACAACTCTAGTCCAACCCCTTGTGATGGCCGACCGCCCATCCTTCACTATCTTCATGACGACATCTAGATAGTCATTGTGTTCTGGTAGAAATACTTTAACCTTTGCATGCCCACCAATCATGTAGTTTGAGAGGTAATCTTGAGTAAAGTGCTTTGGGAACCACTGCAAAGGAAAAAGATTCAGACATTGTCATCTAACACAACTCATTATGGGCAGTAAAAAGAAGGTTTGCAGAGTTCTTACTTACCATCCTGCAGTTCACTGTTGTCTTGGATAAAGTGTAAACAAATAGTTTAATTGCCATCTTTTGACCCATTTTACTAACCATCTTTATCAGTTTCCTCACTTGATGATAGTTCATGAATATCTAATTGCCCCATACGCAAAAAGGGTCGAAGCGCGGATCTTTACCAATGACATATGTACCTAAAAGCACCAAGTTAATATTAGAAGCTAAACAACAATTGCACAATGATGTAGTATAACACTCCCTCCGTCCCATTATATAAGATCTTATTGCATCCAATATACTCACATATTGGATGAATTAACATCTTATATTATGGGGCGGAGGGAGTTTATTACATTGTTACAAATATCGGCCGATTAACTGCAGTTAACTGCTGTTGTGTTGTTGTTGTTGCTGCTCTTCTATGTATATCTAGACATCATCAGAACATTAAGGTAACACTCTTCCTTGTTGCTATGTATCCTAGGATTTCATATTTAGACATTCAGTACAATGCATGTTGCTATGTAGCCTCAGATATATTAGATATGGCCCTAGTTAACCTACCAATAAATGGGTTACAGATATATTCAGTTAAATGTCTGATTCCCGATTAATCCCTTATCAGCTCCCGGCCTATATGGTACCAGCTACCGATATCCTGAATAGTGAGTATATATAAGCCATGGGATGAAACTAACCTCGATGGAAAACAACAGTCGTTCCCAATATTGTCCTGTGTAAGTACATCAAAAGGCATGTTAAGCACTACACGCTAAACATCAACCAAATATATCCATGGTAGACAACATAATCTCCAAATGATAGCTTCAGTGTGCAGGTTTAAGCATGCTAGTTAAGCAAAACAAGAAGTAGAAAGGTGTGTTAACTGCAAAGTTCATACTTGCACATATAGAACATCACTTTGTGAATAACTAAAATAAACAAGGCATACTACGAACAACCAAATATAGCAATTGAAACTGGACATATGCTAACTACAAACAACCAAAAACCGTTAAAAGAGGCATATGCTCGCTACAACAGGCTTAACAGCAAGCAAATAGTCATTCATATTGGTATTGTTGAAACTGGTATTGATGAAATTGAACTGCACAGTTCATACTTGCACATATAGAACATCACTTTGTGAATAGCAGAAATAAACAAGGCATACTACTAACAACCAAATATAGCAATTGAAACTAGACATATGCTAACTACAAACAACCGAACAACCAAAAAACGTTAAAATAGGCATATGCTAGCTATAACAGGCTTAATAGCAAGCAAATATAGTCATTCATATTGGTATTGTTGAAACTGGTATTGATGAAATTGTACTGCATAGTAAATAGTTCCACATATAGAGCATCACGCTGTGAATAACTGAAATAAACAAAGCTTGATAAGAAGAAAAGGACTTGAAAAGAGGGCACAACACTCCGGTAAAATGGATAAGCAAGGAAAGAACATGATCTTGGTGAAACGAAATAATGGGTCGAAGAGAGCAACATCACAATGCCTCCGGAACGAAAGAATAGAAGCTAGATCGTTGGAAAGAAAATAACGGAGAAGAAAATGACAACTTCTCCCACAATTGAATTTGAAAAGCATCCTTACAACGAAAGAATGAACGGAGTTGTTGGACAATCAACAACGAAAAGAATAATCTTATTGTGGGCTTATGGAAAACATCTCAAAATTTGAGGTGAAAAACCCGCCACTAACAGAAACAATTGATTACTTGAGATCTCAAAGAGATGAAAACCTCTTTCACCGAGAAGAGAAGGAGAAACTTGGATCATTGATAAGAACCACAAATAGCACCAATCCTTAAGATAGGCTTTAGGTGACATCTATATCAAGATAATTCCAACGAAGAGGTTGATGGGTTTAAAATATCTCATTCTTGACAACTGTGAATCATGAAACACAAAGACAAATTGTCAAGAAGGACATAATACCACCTCAAAAGATAAGGTAGAAAGTATTAGCCCTTTGGAATGCAATATGAAGAATGCTTGAGCTCGTCGAAGAACACTTCGAGAATGAATTAAATCCTTGACGAACCACCATGAAGAACTCCGGTAAACAAAAGGATGATAGGAACGAAGGTTGAAAAGAACAAGATGAAGTCTTGCAATGATTTAGATGGAGCTTCGTGATGAGATAACCGAGAAAACTTGGAACTCCGGAAAAGAAATACGAGCAACTTTGAATCGAGAATTCATCCATCACGAACAAACTCCGGAAGAAGGAATTAAATCACCTCCATGAAACAAGAATAAGAATTATGATATGTCTATCCTTCATCAAAATAAATTGATGAAAAGCAATGGATTTGCATACTACTTATTATTCTTGAAAAGATTAAAGAGACATATAGTGCCAACTTGATGAAGCCTTCGAGGAAACATTGGTAGGATTTTGGAAAGAACAAATGAATTGATACGATAACAACGGAAGAGGAATGTTGAACGAACCACCGAAAGAAATGAAAATGAACGAAGAAAAGAGAACGAATCGCCGTGAAGAATTAGAAAGACATTGAAGATACTTGAGGGAAAATAATTACAAGAGAATGAAGAGATCACAAGCTTATTTGGAGAATACTTGAACGAAGCACCGGAAGAATTGAGAACGCGAGAAGAATGTCGAGAATGAATAGTTCTTCTGAAATAACTTCCTTCGGAGAATCAAAATGGAAAGAACTCATGAAGTGCTCCGGGTGGGTATGAAAAGAATTCTCCCAATCGAAAACAATTATGAGGAAGGCAACAAGCTTGCACCACGAATCTTTGGGAGAACGAACAAGGATTTAAGAAAAAAACTCTTCTTCGGTCTTCCAAGCAGAGAAGGACGACTAGAACCACCATGAAGAATTTATGAGATACTCCGGAATAATGAAGAAATGAAAGGTTGAGTCAACGATTTGAAAGCGATCTTGGAGAAAGCAATTGACTGATGGAATCCATTCTTACGTCAAACTTTGAAAGACTTTGGGAATAGCTCCGGAAAAGTTAGAAGAGTCAGGTAAGATCCTGGGAAAAGACCTCTGGGTTAGGGCCCACTGAAAAGACACACCGTTGGAACAATTGCTGGAAAGAGAGATCACACCGGTTGATTTATATGGCTCGAATACGGTAACAACCTGAAATAGGTTGAACGGATTAAAAGTGAAAACGCAAATCTTCTGAGATATTTTCTTCGCACCGGAAAAGAATAGAGAGAGGTGAATGAACAAGATAGGCTTGGGTAAGAATCTCCAACATGGGAAATATTTGAATCAATGAAAAGAAAAAGATCAACACCGAAAGCTTGAATTAAATCCACCGGAGAAGAAATGAGAATGAAGAATGATGAACTTGTAACTCATGAGCATCTTCACGAGAAATCAGCAGATAAGAACATTGAAAGAATGGAGAGACTTCTCATGAATAAAATGGGTATTTGATTCGAGAATTTAGACTCTGTGAAGAAAAAGGGTGGGAGGGTGGGAAAAGAAAAACAACTTGGGATGGGTGAAACAAACGTTGTTGAGAAAACTGAGAATTGATCTTGCAAATGTTGAAAGGATCGAATTAATTCGAGGAGAAGCACGTCGGGTGAAAAAAATTGTCATGACAATCTCAATGATCAAAAGGATTGGCCTTCACATCAAAATATGGGAACACCGCTTACGAAAGATTTAGAATCCACACTTGACTTCGAAGCAACTCGAATACCACAACAAAAACAACACAAGGATTTGGCTTGTAGAATAAGCCGGAACAAACATATGATAGACCCCATATCGTATCATGTGTTTATTGGAAAAGATATTCTAGGTAATACATGAATTCCCACCTAAGAACTCCCGAAACTTCTTGGTTATAAGATCAGGTTGCGAATATGGGAACCTACTCAGCACACAACAACAATAATATCCTAATCAGCTGCAACCAATCCGCAACCTTCACACACGACCAAGAAACTTCGCAAATCCGTCTACCTCAGACCTTCGAAAGCACAGCGATACTAGTCATAGTGGATCATCCGCGCTATCTCCACCAGTACTGGGGAAAAGTCACGGCACTATTTGCCACCACAAAAAGTATAGAAGCGTTTCGATGTCGGCGTCCTCTGGTATTCAGGAACTGAAACGATAGCGAATGTGACAAAACCCCTTGGAGCTCAACTCCCCGGGTCCAATCCATACGGTCAGGAGGCACCAAGAACAGAGTCACGTCACACCGATATCGCAACCATTCCAACAATACCCGCATGATCCTAAATTTTTTTTGAGTGAGAAGAGATAGTAGAATCAAAACACCTACGTCACAATTCCTCACCAGAGCGACGAAGGGGATAGGAAGTAAAATAATTCCTACTCTCCGATATATAACTAGAACTCAAAATAGTTTTTCTTCTAGACTCGCCAACGGTTCGATCAATCAAGGGGGCTCCTATGGTCGGTCGAGGCCCTGATACCAACTTGTCACGCCCAATATGCGATCCTATTCTCGAGGAACTCGGAGGCCCCACCAAGAGTTGAAACGCATATTGGAGACGCTTGCAAGGTGGATTTCATTACATCGTACCACATACATAATAGATGGGGATACAGTCAAATACATACAATCATCACATGAATACATCAATACATAACAAACATCTTACAGAAGGGCAGCATCCGTCTACGGATGAAAACAAATGAAAAGAAGAACGACATCCACCCTGCTATCCCAGGCTGCTGACCAGGAACCTATTCCCAGATCGACGAAGAAGAAGAAGCAGAAGAAGAACTCCAAAAGCAAACAAGCATTGCTATCACGTCAAGGCATCGCATTACCTGTACCTGCAACTGTTGTTGTAGTAATCTGTGAGCCACGAGGACTCAGCAATCCCATAACCATGGGTAGCAAGACTATCAAAGCTTAAATGGGTATGGAAGGATAAGGTGGTGAGGTTGCAGCAAGCACTAAGCATTGTATGGTGGCTAACTTACGACTACAAGAATAAGAAGAGCATCTACGCAAAACGGTCGCAAACTACAAATGATCACTAAGTGATCCTGAACACCTACTTACGAGTCAAACATAACCCCACCGTGTTCTCTTCTCGAACTTCCTCGAAAAGAGACGGTCACGGTTACACACACGGTTGGTGTATTTAAGTTAGGATTTAGTGTCAAGTTCTCTACAACCGGAGGTTATAAACTTCCAAGACGCCACATAACCACGGGCACGGCTTCGCGAAAGATTTAACCCTGCAGGGGTGCTCCAAGTAGTCCATTACAAAATTACCACATGCATCCGATGGAACATCATCACACCATGATAACACGATGCTTACGATAAGGAATTCCGGTGGACAAGCCACTCGTAACAGGCAAAACTAAACCAGCAAGACCTCCCGGTGAGCCAGATCCGTGTCTAGAGCCGCGCGCACTCCATCTACGGGCATCATCCGTCTATGCATAGTGGACGGTAGCCAAAAGAACCCGAGTTGCCCCGAGGCGGCTCCCCCGACTGCTAGGTAGGTGGACGAACGGTTGTGTTTTGCCGCTGGCCCGAGTTATGTTGGAATTAAAAGAGTCCCCGAGGTGGCGACCCTCTATGCATTTAATTATTAGGTTCATGTTGGCAAATGTTAAAACCAATGTTGGGCCTTGCTGGAGAAGTTTTAGCCTAAAACGAATGGACAGGGGGTTCCCATATGCCCCACATGTGTTAGAAGCGCTCATCAAGGAACATAACACCGGTATTACGGAAACTAGGGCGGCATGAGTGGAACAAAACACCAGGCAAAAGGCCGAGCCTTCCACCCATTACCAAGTATATAGATGCATTAATTAAATAAGAGATATTGTGATATCCCAACATATCCATGTCCCAACATGGAACAACCTGCACTGCACCTGCAACTAAAACGCTAAAAGAGGGGCTGAGCAAAGCGGTAACATAGCCAAACAATGGTTTGCTGGGTAGGGGTGGTTAGAGGCTGTATCATGGCATATGAGAGGCTGACATATATGTGGTAGGAAGCGTGACATAGCGATAGCAACGAGACAACTAGCAAGCAAAGATAGTAGAGATATCCAAGGTCATGATCATCTTGCCTGAAATCCCGCTTGGAAGAAGATCGAATCCATGAAGAAGACAAACCAACGTAGTCGAACGAATCCTCACAATCGCAACGAAACCGGAACTATCGAGAAGAAGCACAACCGGAAAGAAGCAAACAACATGGTAAACACACAAGCATAAACATGGCATGATGCACAATCAAATATGATGCATGACAAGATTAAATGTTGTTAAACATGGCAAGGGATGAAGCATAAGCAAACCATACAACTAGGCAAGTTTAAATGAGGCCGGGAACACAAATAACAATTCCGGAAAATCCCCATATGCAAATTTCGAAATTGGTACTGATCTGAATTAAACACAATGTTAAAGTTGTTAAACAGCAAGTTAACATGCACCATGATGATCTACACGTTTTTCTAGTCAAGTTACATATGTAGAACATTTAATTCGGAGCTACGAACTAGAAGATATGCACTAAACAAGATTAACATGGCAATAATGCAAAATGCATGCAAACATCAACCACAAACACTCAAACCAAGGATGCAACATGACAAAATGAAACTACACACAAATCTAAGCAAGTTTCATATAGAACATGATCAAAACGGAGCAACAGATCAACTATTACAAGCAACACAGGTTATATTAACAATCTGCCCGAAACAGCAACATAGCACTTTGCAAGCATCAAAACAGCCAGCTACAGTAACATGATGGGCACAAACTTGATATGCACTTAAAGTAGACATGACATACTTGAAATCATCTTTAAGGTTCAGGTTCATAGGCATCAAGGTTAAGTCAATATGATCCATGCAAAATGCAATGTTCTGCTAAACAGGGCATATACATGAGCAGAGTTAATATGATGGCAATTTGAGAGCAAGAAAGAGACATGCTACAGGAAATTTACATGGCAACCAAGGGCATGGCATCAAAGTAGACATTGCATAGACCAAATCACACGAAGGAATCATATGCATATGAGCTATAGATTAGTGGCAACCATCAAGCAAAGTTGGCAAGTTTTATCACAGACAGTTTTACTCAGAAAAGCAACATTAACTAGGCATGTTTACAAGCTCATGGCACTCACATCAAGTCATATCATGGCATGAAATAAATACTAGCAGAAATAATACATGAAAATGCTCCAAAGTCATGTTGACAAGTTGCTTATATGGTGCATGCATTAAATCACACAAAAAATGACAAAATGACAAATATTAACAGTTTTCAGCAGTAACATTAGGATGCACTTTTGCAACAGAGATAATGACATGTAGATGAGACCTAACATGCATGCAACAGCAACCATCATGTAGAGCACGAAGAGTAGATCAATTTACATATATGGAACATCATCATAGGATGAACATGCACAAAGTTATCATCATTGCAAAATGCCACATCATGCTGAAAATACTGAGGACTTGGCCGTTTTCAGTAAAAAAAATAGACTGAGTGCAAAATAGCTAAACGGCGCACGGGGCGAGGAATAGCGGGCTGGCGCTCACCTCGGGCCCAACGGGCCGGCTCGGTGGCAGTCCAGGCGACGGTTCGATCGGGCCGGCCGGTTCAGGCGAACCAGCCGGTCCGGTCAGTCCAGAGGGCGAAGCCGGCGGGCGACGCGGGCCGAGCTTGGAGGCGGCGATGCAGGCGGCGGGGCGGCACTCCGGCAACGGCAACGAGCAGATCGGGGAGCGGAGGGGCCGGATCTGGGCCGGGGAGGCCGGATCTCGCCGGATCCGTGGCCGGAGTAGGGCGGCGGAGCTCCACGGGCAGCGGCGGCTGCGGGGCGCGCGGTGCAGCGGGAGGGCGACGGCGGTGCGAGCGGTGCGGCGGCGGCGCTCGGCGAGGAGGCGAGGCGCGCGGGCGGCGGGAGGCCAGGCGGCGGCGGCGCGGATCTGGAGCAGGGCGGAGGCGTCGCGGCGACGGCGGCGAGGTGGCAAGGCGAGGTGGTGCGGCGGCGCAGACGGAGCCGGGCGGCGCTGGCGAGGCGCGGGCGCTCGGGAGGAGCGGCTCCCGTACGGGCGGCTATGGGCTCGCACGGGCCGACGATGGGCCTGGCGGGCCGCGGCGGCTGGTGGCGCGGGGGAGGCGATGTGGCGCGCTTCCGTTGGCCGATCCGGCGGCTGTGGCAGCGCGCCACTTGGCGAGGAGAGGGTGGCCGGCGTGGAAAACGATGGGGCGACCAGGTGGAGGTGCTGGTGGCAGCGGCATGGGGATCTGGAGAGGGTAGGGGCTAGGTTTTTGTCTCAAAATGGCTGGGGAGGCTGTCTATTTATAGACAGGGGCTAGGGACTAGGGGATTTAGTCCGTTTTTGGACCGTTCGATCGCCATCGGACGGTCTGAAGCGGAGGGGGGTAGTTAGGTGGGTTGGATGGGCTCTGTAGAGGGGGTTGGGCTAAGAAGAGAGGGAAGTGGTGCAGCCTCGCAGGGTTTTCGGAACACCGAAAACGTCCGACGTTTTGTCCAGCTATAGTGCCGCTATAGTTATCCGTTGGGGCATCAAACGACCTCCGAATGGAACGAAATTTGGCAGGCGGTCTACCTACAATATAATAAGATCGCACGCCAACTTTCAACCCATTCCGAGAATATTTTTATCCCACTTATAAAATAATATTTCGGAGGTGCCGCGGGCGCGTGCGAGTGTGTCGGGACTCGAGACGGACAACGGAAGGAACGGGGAAAATGCCAACTACGAACGGATGCAAGGTTTGAAAAACATGCGGATGAAATGCACATGATGACATGGCCAAGTGCAACACGCAAGCGAATGACATGGCAACGACGACGAATAAATGAAAGACATCTGTAGCATCGGTCTCGGGGCATCACAACTCTCCTCCACTAACAGAAGATCTCGACCCGAGATTTTAGGAAGGAAACGGAGGGGAAGAGGAAGAGGTAAAAGAAAGAGGTAAAACAAAGTTGCTTCTTGGACAAACGAGTGAAACCAACAAACCTCGGAGGTGTTGAACAACTTGAGAGAAATAATACCACGGAGATGAACGAAGTAGGAAGCACTTCATAGAAAAAGAGAGGAAGGAACAGCGCGAGAACAGGTTGCAAAGACATGAGAAAGGGTTGCAAAGGCATAAAGAGAACACAAGGGACAAGAAGGACTTTGAAACCACCCAAGTTTAAACGAGATAGACAACAAATGTGAAGGAAAGAATTTGGGCAGCACTCCGGTATGAAAGAGAAGCAAAGCTTGATAAGAAGAAAAGGACTTGAAAAGAGGGCACAACACTCTGGTAAAATGGATAAGCAAGGAAAGAACATGATCTTGGTGAAACGAAATAATGGGTCGAAGAGAGCAACATCACAATGCCTCCGGAACGAAAGAATAGAAGCTAGATCGCTGGAAAGAAAAGAACGGAGAAGAAAATGACAACTTCTCCCACAATTGAATTTGAAAAGCATCCTTACAACGAAAGAATGAACGGAGTTGTTGGAAAATCAACAACGAAAAGAATAATCTTATTGTGGGCTTATGGAAAACATCTCAAAATTTGAGGTGAAAAACCCGCCACTAACAGAAACAATTGATTACTTGAGATCTCAAAGAGATGAAAACCTCTTTCACCGAGAAGAGAAGGAGAAACTTGGATCATTGATAAGCACCACAAATAGCACCAATCCTTAGGATAGGCTTTAGGTGACATCTATATCAAGATAATTCCAACGAAGAGGTTGATGGGTTTAAAATATCTCATTCTTGACAACTGTGAATCATGAAACACGAAGACAAATTGTCAAGAAGGACATAATACCACCTCAAAAGATAAGGTAGAAAGTATTAGCCCTTTGGAATAGAATATGAAGAATGCTTGAGCTCATCGAAGAACACTTCGAGAATGAATTAAATCCTTGATGAACCACAATGAAGAACTCCGGTAAACAAAAGGATGATAGGAACGAAGGTTGAAAAGAACAAGATGAGGTCTTGCAATGATTTAGATGGAGCTTCGTGATGAGATAACCGAGAAAACTTGGAACTCCGGAAAAGAAAGACGAGCAACCTTGAATCGAGAATTCATCCATCACGAACAAACTCCGGAAGAAGGAATTAAATCACCTCCATGAAACAAGAATAAGAATTATGATATGTCTATCCTTCATCAAAATAAATTGATGAAAAGCAATGGATTTGCATACTACTTATTCTTCTTGAAAATATTAAAGAGACATATAGCGCCAACTTGATGAAGCCTTCGAGGAAACATCGGTAGGATTTTGGAAAGAACAAATGAATTGATACGATAACAACGGAAGAGGAATGTTGAACGAACCACCGAAAGAAATGAAAATGAACGAAGAAAAGAGAACGAATCGCCATGAAGAATTAGAAAGACATTGAAGATACTTGAGGGAAAATAATTACAAGAGAATGAAGAGATCACAAGCTTATTTGGAGAATACTTGAACGAAGCACCGGAAGAATTGAGAACGCGAGAAGAATGTCGAGAATGAATAGTTCTTCTGAAATAACTTCCTTCGGAGAATCAAAATGGAAAGAACTCATGAAGTGCTCCGGGTGGGTATGAAAAGAATTCTCACAATCGAAAACAATTATGAGGAAGGCAACAAGCTTGCACCACGAATCTTTGGGAGAACGAACAAGGATTTAAGAAAAAAACTCTTCTTCGGTCTTCCAAGCAGAGAAGGACGACTAGAACCACCATGAAGAATTTATGAGATACTCCGGAATAATGAAGAAATGAAAGGTTGAGTCAACGATTTGAAAGCGATCTTGGAGAAGGCAATTGACTGATGGAATCCATTCTTACGTCAAACTTTGAAAGACATTGGGAATAGCTCCGGAAAAGTTAGAAGAGTCAGGTAAGATCCTGGGAAAAGACCTGTGGGTTAGGGCCCACTGAAAAGAAACACCGTTGGAACAATTGCTGGAAAGAGAGATCGCACCGGTTGATTTAGATGGCTCGAATACGGTAACAACCTGAAATAGGTTGAACGGATTAAAAGTGAAAACGCGAATCTTCTGAGATATTTTCTTCGCACCGGAAAAGAATAGAGAGAGGTGAATGAACAAGATAGGCTTGGGTAAGAATCTCCAACATGGGAAATATTTGAATCAATGAAAGGAAAAAGATCAACACCGAAAGCTTGAATTAAATCCACCGGAGAAGAAATGAGAATGAAGAATGATGAACTTGTAACTCATGAGCATCTTCACGAGAAATCAGCAGATAAGAACATTGAAAGAATGGAGAGACTTCTCATGAATAAAATGGGTATTTGATTCGAGAATTTAGAATACGCGAAGAAAAAGGGTGGGAGGGTGGGAAAAGAAAAACAACTTGGGACGGGTGAAACAAACATTGTTGAGAAAACAGAGAATTGATCTTGCAAATGTTGAAAGGATCGAATTAATTCGAGGAGAAGCACGTCGGGTGAAAAGAATTTTCATGACAATCTCAATGATCAAAAGGATTGGCCTTCACATCAAAATATGGGAACACCGCTTACGAAAGATTTAGAATCCACACTTGACTTCGAAGCAACTCGAATACCACAACAAAAACAACACAAGGATTTGGCTTGTAGAATAAGGCGGAACAAACATATGATAGACCCCATATCGTATCATGTGTTTATTGGAAAAGATATTCTAGGTAATACTTGAATTCCCACCTAAGAACTCCTGAAACTTCTTGGTTATAAGATCAGGTTGCGGATATGGGAACCTACTCAGCACACAACAACAATAATATCCTAATCAGCTGCAACCAATCCGCAACCTTCACACACGACCAAGAAACTTCGCAAATCCGTCTACCTCAGACCTTCGAAAGCACAGTGATACTAGTCATAGTGGATCATCCGCGCTATCTCCACCAGTACTGGGGAAAAGTCACGGCACTATTTGCCACCACAAAAAGTATAGAAGCGTTTCGATGTTGGCGTCCTCTGGTATTCAGGAACTGAAACGATAGCGAATGTGACAAAACCCCTTGGAGCTCAACTCCCCGGGTCCAATCCATATGGTCAGGAGGCACCAAGAACAGAGTCACGTCACACCGATATCGCAACCATTCCAACAATACCCGCATGATCCTAAATTTTTTTTGAGTGAGAAGAGATAGTAGAATCAAAACACCTACGTCACAATTCCTCACCAGAGCGACGAAGGGGATAGGAAGTAAAATAATTCCTACTCTCCGATATATAACTAGAACTCAAAATAGTTTTTCTTCTAGACTCGCCAACGGTTCGATCAATCAAGGGGGCTCCTATGGTCGGTCGAGGCCCTGATACCAACTTGTCACGCCCAATATGCGATCCTATTCTCGAGGAACTCGGAGGCCCCACCAAGAGTTGAAACGCATATTGGAGACGCTTGCAAGGTGGATTTCATTACATCGTACCACATACATAATAGATGGGGATACAGTCAAATACATACAATCATCACATGAATACATCAATACATAACAAACATCTTACAGAAGGGCAGCATCCGTCTACGGATGAAAACAAATGAAAAGAAGAATGACATCCACCCTGCTATCCCAGGCTGCTGACCAGGAACCTATTCCCAGATCGACGAAGAAGAAGAAGCGGAAGAAGAACTCCAAAAGCAAACAAGCATTGCTATCACGTCAAGGCATCGCATTACCTGTACCTGCAACTGTTGTTGTAGTAATCTGTGAGCCACGAGGACTCAGCAATCCCATAACCATGGGTAGCAAGACTATCAAAGCTTAAATGGGTATGGAAGGATAAGGTGGTGAGGTTGCAGCAAGCACTAAGCATTGTATGGTGGCTAACTTACGACTACAAGAATAAGAAGAGCATCTACGCAAAACGGTCGCAAACTACAAATGATCACTAAGTGATCCTGAACACCTACTTACGAGTCAAACATAACCCCACTGTGTTCTCTTCTCGAACTTCCTCGAAAAGAGACGGTCACGGTTACACACACGGTTGGTGTATTTAAGTTAGGATTTAGTGTCAAGTTCTCTACAACCGGAGGTTATAAACTTCCAAGACGCCACATAACCACGGGCACGGCTTCGCGAAAGATTTAACCCTGCAGGGGTGCTCCAAGTAGTCCATTACAAAATTACCACATGCATCCGATGGAACATCCTCACACCATGATAACACGATGCTTACGATAAGGAATTCCGGTGGACAAGCCACTCGTAACAGGCAAAACTAAACCAGCAAGACCTCCCGGTGAGCCAGATCCGTGTCTAGAGCCGCGCGCACTCCATCTACGGGCATCATCCGTCTATGCATAGTGGACGGTAGCCAAAAGAACCCGAGTTGCCCCGAGGCGGCTCCGCCGACTGCTAGGTAGGTGGACCAACGGTTGTGTTTTGCCGCTGGCCCGAGTTATGTTGGAATTAAAAGAGTCCCCGAGGTGGCGACCCTCTATGCATTTAATTATTAGGTTCATGTTGGCAAATGTTAAAACCAATGTTGGGCCTTGCTGGAGAAGTTTTAGCCTAAAACGAATGGACAGGGGGTTCCCATATGCCCCACATGTGTTAGAAGCGCTCATCAAGGAACATAACACCAGTATTACGGAAACTAGGGCGGCATGAGTGGAACAAAACACCAGGCAAAAGGCCGAGCCTTCCACCCATTACCAAGTATATAGATGCATTAATTAAATAAGAGATATTGTGATATCTGAACATATCCATGTCCCAACATGGAACAACCTGCACTGCACCTGCAACTAAAACGCTAAAAGAGTGGCTGAGCAAAGCGGTAACATAGCCAAACAACGGTTTGCTGGGTAGGGGTGGTTAGAGGCTGTATCATGGCATATGAGAGGCTGACATATATGTGGTAGGAAGCGTGACATAGCGATAGCAACGAGACAACTAGCAAGCAAAGATAGTAGAGATATCCAAGGTCATGATCATCTTGCCTGAAATCCCGCTTGGAAGAAGATTGAATCCATGAAGAAGACAAACCAACGTAGTCGAACGAATCCTCACAATCGCAACGAAACCGGAACTATCGAGAAGAAGCACAACCGGAAAGAAGCAAACAACATGGTAAACACACAAGCATAAACATGGCATGATGCACAATCAAATATGATGCATGACAAGATTAAATGTTGTTAAACATGGCAAGGGATGAAGCATAAGCAAACCATACAACTAGGCAAGTTTAAATGAGGCCGGGAACACAAATAACAATTCCGGAAAATCCCCATATGCAAAATTCGAAATTGGTACTGATCTGAATTAAACACAATGTTAAAGTTGTTAAACAGAAAGTTAACATGCACTATGATGATCTACACGTTTTTCTAGTCAAGTTACATATGTAGAACATTTAATTCGGAGCTACGGACTAGAAGAGATGGACTAAACAGGATTAACATGGCAATAATGCAAAATGCATGCAAACATCAACCACAAACACTCAAACCAATGATGCAACATGACAAAATGAAACTACACACAAATCTAAGCAAGTTTCATATAGAACATGATCAAAACGGAGCAACGGATCAACTATTACAAGCAACACAGGTTATATTAACAATCTGCCCGAAACAGCAACATAGCACTTTGCAAGCATCAAAATAGCCAGCTACAGTAACATGATGGGCACAAACTTGATATGCACTTAAAGTAGACATGACATACTTGAAATCATCTTTAAGGTTCAGGTTCATAGGCATCAAGGTTAAGTCAATATGATCCATGCAAAATGCAATGTTCTGCGAAACAGGGCATATACATGAGCAAAGTTAATATGATGGCAATTTGAGAGCAAGAAAGAGACATGCTACACGAACTTTACATGGCAACCAAGGGCATGGCATCAAAGTAGACATTGCATAGACCAAATCACACGAAGGAATCATATGCGTATGAGCTATAAATTAGAGGCAACCATCAAGCAAAGTTGGCAAGTTTTATCACAGACAGTTTTACTCAGAACAACAACATTAACTAGGCATGGTTACAAGCTCATGGCACTCACATCAAGGCATATCATGGAACGAAATAAATACTAGCATGCATGTTGACAAGAAGACAGGAAAATGCTCCAAAGTCATGTTGACAAGTTGCCGATATGGTGCATGCATTAAATCACACAAAAAATGACAAAATGACAAATATTAACAGTTTTCAGCAGTAACATTAGGTTGCACTTTTGCAACAGAGATAATGACATGTAGATGAGACCTAACATGCATGCAACAGCAACCATCATGTAGAGCACGAAGAGTAGATCAATTTACATATATGGAACATCATCCTAGGATCAACATGCACAAAGTTATCATCATCGCAAAATGCCACATCATGCTGAAAATACTGGGGACTTGGCCGTTTTTAGTAAAAAAACAGACTGAGCGCAAAATAGCTAAACGGCGCACGGGGCGAGGAATAGCGGGATGGCGCTCACCTCGGGCCCAACGGGCCGGCTCGGTGAAGCTCCAGGCGACGGTTCGATCGGGCCGGCCCGGTTCAGACGAACCAGCTGGTCCGGTCAGTCCAGAGGGTGAAGCCGGTGGGCGACGCGGGCCGAGCTTGGAGGTGGCGATGCAGGCGGCGGGGCGGTACTCCGACGGCGGCGAGGAGCAGATCGGGGAGCAGAGGGGCCGGATCCGGGGCGGGGAGGCCGGATCTCGCCGGATCCGTGGCCGGAGTAGGGCGGCGGCGGCTGCGGGGCGCGGGGTGCAGTGGGAGGGCGACGGTGGTGCGAACGGTGCGGCGGCGGCGCTCGGTGAGGAGGCGAGGCGCGCGGGCGGCGGGAGGCCAGGCTGCGGCGGCGCGGATCTGGAGCAGGGCGGAGGCGTCGCGGCGACGGCGGCGAGGTGGCGAGGCGAGGTGGTGCGGCGGCGCAGACGGAGCCGGGCGGCGATGGCGAGGCGTAGGCACTCGGGAGGAGCGGGCTCCCGTACGGGCGGCTATGGGGTCACGCGGGCCCACGATGGGCCTGGCGGGCCTTGGCGGCTGGTGGCGCGGGAGAGGCGACATGGCGCGCTTCCGTTGGCCGATCCGGCGGCTGTGGCGGCGGCTGGCCTGTGGTGGCGCGCCACATGGCGAGGAGAGGGTGGCCGGCGCGGAAAAGGATGGGGCGACCAGGTGGAGGTGCTGGTGGCGGCGGCATGGGGATCTGGAGAGGGTAGGGACTAGGTTTTTGTCCCAAAATGGCTGGGGAGGCTGTCTATTTATAGACATGGGCTAGGGACTAGGGGATTTAGTCCGTTTTCGGACCGTTCGATCACCATCGGATGGTCTGAAGCGGAGGGGGGTAGCTAGGTGGGTTGGATGGGCTCTGTAGAGGGGGTTGGGCTAAGAAGAGAGGGAAGTGGTGCAGCCTCGCAGGGTTTTCGGAACACCGAAAACGTCCGACGTTTTGTCCAGTTATAGTGCCGCTATAGTTATCCGTTGGGGCATCAAACGACCTCCGAATGGAACGAAATTTGGCAGGCGGTCTACCTACAATATAATAAGATCGCACGCCAACTTTCAACCCATTCCGAGAATATTTTTATCCACTTATAAAATAATATTTCGGAGGTGCCGCGGGCGCGTGCGAGTGTGCCGGGACTCGAGACGGACAACGGAAGGAACGGGGAGAACACCAACTACGAACGGATGCAAGTTTTGAAAAACATGCGGATGAAATGCACATGATGACATGGCCAAGTGCAACACGCAAGCGAATGACATGGCAACGACGACGAATAAATGAAAGACATTTGGAGCATCGGTCTCGGGGCGTCACATTCCCCTTGGAAGAGCACGGCTGTTGGGTGCCCTCCCTGATGTCGCAGGTGTGCTCTTTCCCCTTCGAAGAGGCGGAGAGGGTGCCCTCCTCGTGGTCGCCGTCAATGTGGTCTGACTTGGCAGCTGCGGATCCCAAGCCAGCGTCGTAGAACGTGTCCTTCAGAAATGACAAAAGGGGCTCAATGGCGATGTAGGATGGCAAATTCTTGACAGCGAGCTAGAGGAGATCAGCGGCGGGGCCATGGATGAGATTGATGGCGCTTGAACCCGAGGGGTTGGGGGTGGGCCACTTAACCTGTGACATAGCCCATGTCAGGCCATCGCTATCAACGACCTCAATGTCATAGCCGGCGTCCGCGACATGCCAGCATACTCTAGCCCGCTGATTGAGAGCCTACGGCCAGTAATCGTCGTCAGCTTCCTCGGCGGCCACCTCACTGACGTTGGGCGAAGAGGCCGCGATAAACCTCTTTTGGGCCATTAGCTCCTGGGGCTCCACGGGAAGCGTAGCCGGGCTTAGGCTGCGACACTCTGGAGTGGGGGAGGGGGATGGGGATGGGGATCTGTGGGAAAGGGGGCATTTGGCAGGCGTCATCTAAGAAACTCAGGGCGGCTAGGGTATCAAGATCGGTGGGTAACCTGCACGAGCAAACCGACAGATGTTAATGATGGAGGCGGCGCGACGGCGGCGACCTTGCGAGGGTTTCGAGCGAGGGAGGGATGGTGTGTGTGTGCGAGCACGCGGAGTTTTTGGGGTGTGTGTGGAGGGGTGATACGTCCATTTTGCATCATGTTTTCCTACTATTATTTATAGTGTTTTTAATCAATATAACACTTTGTGGAGCAATTCTAATGCCTTTTCTCTCTTAATATGCAAGATTTACATAAGGAGGGAGATTGCCGGCAGCTGGAAGTCTGGACCTAAAAAAGCTATGTCAGAGATACCTATTCTGCACATCTCCAAATGAGCTGAAATTGCACGGAGATTTATTTTGGAATAAATAAAAAATACTGGAGAAAAGAACTACTAGAGGGGGCCACCCAGGTGCCCACGAGGCACCAGGGCGCGCCACCCCCCCAGGCGCGCCCTGGTGGCTTGTGGGGCCCCTGGCCAGCCTCCGGTGCCCATTTTCTGGTATATAAGCACATTTGCCCTAGAAAAAAAATAAGGAGAATACTTTCGGGATGGAGCACCGCCATCGCGAGGCGGAACTTGGGCAGGAGCACTTTTGCTCTCCGGTGGAGCTCCGGGAGGGGGAAATCGAAGCCATCGACATCACCAACGATCCTCTCAATGTCAGAGGACTAATCTTCATCAACATCTTCACCAGCACCATCTCATCTCAAACCCTAGTTCATCTCTTGTATTCAATCTTTGTCTCAAAACCTCAGATTGGTACCTGTGGGTTGCTAGTAGTGTTGATTACATCTTGTAGTTCATGCTAGTTGGTTTATTTGGTGGAAGATTATATGTTCAGATCTATTATGCTATTCAATACCCCTCTGATCATGGACATGAATATTATGTGTGAGTAGTTACTTTTGTTTTTGAGGACATGGGAGAAGTCTTGTCATAAGTAATCATGTGAATTTGGTATTCGTTCGATATTTTGATGATATGTATGTTGTTGATTCTCTTAGTGGTGTCATGTGAACGTCGACTACATGACACTTAAACATCTTTGGGCCTAAGGGAATGCATTATGGAGTAGTAGTTAGATGATGGGTTGCTAGAGTGACAGAAGCTTAAACCCTAGTTTATGCGCTATACCGTAAGGGGCTGATTTGGATCCATATGTTTAATGCTATGGTTAGATTTATCTTAATTCTTCTTTCGTAGTTGCGGATGCTTGCGAGAGGGGTTAATCATAAGTGGGAGGCTTGTTCAAGTAAGAATAACACCCAAGCACCGGTCCACCCACATATCAAATTATCAAAGTAGCAAACGTGAATCAAACAAACATGATGAAAGTGACTAGATGAAATTCCCATGTGTCCTCGAGAACTCTTTGCTTATTATAAGAGATCGTTCCGGCTTGTCCTTTGCTATAGAAAGGATTGGGCCACCTTGCTGCACTCTTTGTTACCTTTACTATTTTTTACTTGTTACAAATTATCTTGCTATCAAACTACTCGTTACCGATAATTTCAGTGCTTCCAGAAAATACCTTGCTAAAAACAGCTTGTCATTTCCTTCTGCTCCTCGTTGGGTTCGACACTCTTACTTATCGAAAGGACTACGATTGATCCCCTATACTTGTGGGTCATCAAGACTCTTTTCTGGCGCCGTTGCCGGGGAGTGACGCGCCTTTGGTGAGTGGAATTTGGTAAGGAAACATTTATATTACGTGCTGAAATTTACTGTCACTTGTTACTATGGAAAACAATCCTTTGAGGGGTTTGTTCGGGGTATCTTCACCTCGACCGGAAGCACAAAGAGTTGCTCCTCAACCTACTGCAACTACGGAAAATATTTATTATGAAATTCCTTCGGGTATGATAGAGAAACTGCTAGCTAATCCTTATGCATGAGATGGAACGGTACATCCCGATATGCACTTGATCTATGTGGATGAAATTTGTGGATTGTTTAAGCTTGCAGGTTTATCTGGAGATGGAGTTAAGAAGAAAGTATTCCCTTTATCTTTGGAGGGAAAGGCATTGACATGGTATAGGCTATGTGATGATACTAAAACATGGGACTGGAACCGGTTGAAGCTGGAATTCCACCAAAAAAATTATCCTATGCATTTGGTTCATCATGATCAGAATTATATATATAATTTTTGTCCTCGTGAAGGAGAAAGTATCGCTCAAGCTTGGGGGAGGCTTAAGTATATGTTGCACACATGCCCCAATCATGAGCTCTCAAGAGAAATAATTCTTCAAAACTTTTATGCTCGGCTTTCTCATGATGATCAAACCATGCTCGATTCTTCTTCGACTGGCTCCTTTATGAAGAAAACTATTGAATTCAGATGGGATCTTCTGGAAAGAATTAAACGCAACTCTGAAGATTGGGAACTCGACAAAGGTAATGAGTCAGGTATAATACTTGAGTTCGATTGTGTTAAATCTTTTATGGATACTGATGCTTTTCATAAGTTTAGCACTAAATATGGACTTGACTCTGAGATAGTAGCCTCCTTTTGTGAATCATTTGCTACTCATGTTGATCTCCCTAAGGAGAAGTGGTTGAAATATCACCCCCCTGTTAAAGAAAAGATTGAGGAACATGTTATAGTTAAAGAAGAAACTATCATTTACAATGTTGATCCAGTTGTGCTTACTGCTTATATTGAGAAACCACCTTTTCCTGTTAGGATTAAGGAACATGCTAAAGTTTCAACTATGGTTAATAAAAGTAAAACTAAAACTCCTAGACCCTCTGAACAAATTAAGGTTGAACCTAGTGTTGCAATGGTTAAAGATCTTTTGGTTGATAATATTGATGGACATGTTATATATTTCTGTGATGAAGCAACTAGAATTGCTAAACCAGACCCTAAAGATAAAAACAAACCTGTGGCTGGCATGCCTGTTATTTCTGTTAAAATTGGAGATCATTGTTATCATGGTTTATGTGATATTGGTGCTAGTGTGAGTGCTATTCCGTTTACTCTTTACCAAGAAGTCATGAATGATATTGCACCTGTTGAGATTGAAGATATTGATGTTACTATTAAGCTCGCAAATAGAGATACTATTTCACCGTTTGGAATTGTTAGAGATGTTGAAGTCTTGTGTGGTAAGCTCAAATACCCTACTGATTTTCTTGTTCTTGGATCACCACAAGATGATTTTTGTCCCATTATATTTGGTAGACCCTTCTTGAATACTGTTAATGCTAAGATTGATTGCACTAAAGAGATTGTTAGTGTTAATTTTGGTGAGATGTCTCATGAGTTTAATTTCTCTAAGTTTTGTAGACAACCTCATGATAAAGAATTACCCAATAAAGATGAAATTATTGGTCTTGCTTCTATTGCTGTGCCTCCTACTGATCCACTAGAACAATATTTGCTTGAGCATGAGAATGACATGAATATGAATTAAAGAAATGAAATAGATGAATTATTCTTTAAACAAGCACCTATCCTGAAACATAATTTGCCTGTTGAAACCTTGGGAGGTCCACCTCCACCCAAGGGTGATCCTGTTTTTGATTTGAAGCAATTACCTGATATTCTTAAATATACTTATCTTGATGAAAAGAAGATATATCCTGTTATTATTAGTGCTAACCTTTCAAAGCATGAAGAAAAGAGATTACTTAAAACTCTGAAGAAGCACCGTGCCGCTATTGGATATACTCTCGATGATCTTAAGGGTATCAGTCCCACTTTATGTCAGCATAAAATTCATATGGAGCCAGATGCTAAACCCGTTGTTGATCATCAAAGAAGATTAAATCCTAAAATGAAGGATGTGGTAAGAACTGAAATATTAAAGTTTCTGGAAGCAGGTATAATTTATCCCATAGCTGATAGTAGATGGGTAAGTCCTTTTCATGGTGCTCCTAAGAAAGGAGGTATTACCGTTGTTCCCAATGATAAAAATGAACTTATTCCACAAAGAATTGTAACTGGTTATAGAATGGTAACTGATTTCAGGAAATTAAATAAAGCTACTAGAAAAGATCATTACCCCTTGCCTTTTATTGATCAAATGTTAGAAAGATTGTCTAAGCATACACACTTTTGTTTCCTAGATGGTTATTCTGGTTTCTCTCAAATACCAGTGTCACCTGAAGATCAAGAGAAAACCACCTTTACTTGTCCTTTTGGAACTTATGCTTATCGTCGTATGCCCTTTGGTTTATGTAATGCACCTGCTACCTTTCAAAGATGTATGACTGCTATATTCTTTGACTTTTGTGAAAAGATTGTTGAGATTTTCATGGATGATTTCTCCGTTTATGGAACTTCTTTTGATGATTACTTGAGCAACCTTGATTGAGTTTTGCAGAGATGTGAAGAAACTAATCTTGTTTTGAATTGGGAGAAGTGCCACTTTATGGTGAATGAAGGTATTGTCTTGGGGCATAAAATTTATGAAAGAGGTATTGAAGTTGATAAAGCCAAAGTTGACGCTATTGAGAAAATGCCATGTACTAAAGATATCAACGGTATAAAAAGTTTCCTTGGTCATCCTGGTTTCTAGAGAAGATTTATAAAAGACTTCTCTAAAATTTCTAGACCTCTTACCAATCTCTTGCAAAAAGATGTTCCATTCGTTTTTGATGTTGATTGTGTAGAAGCCTTTGAAATACTTAAGAAAGCCTTAATCTCTGCACCTATTGTTCAACCACCTGATTGGAACTTGCCTTTTGAAATTATATGTGATGCTAGTGATTATGCTGTTGGTGCTGTTCTAGGACAAAGAGTTGATAAGAAATTGAATGTTATTCATTATGCTAGTAAAACTCTAGACAGTGCCCAAAGAAATTATGCTACTACTGAGAAAGAATTTTTAGCAGTTGTGTTTGCATGTGATAAATTCAGATCTTATATTGTTGATTCCAAAGTTACTGTTCACACTGATCATGCTGCTATCAAATATCTTATGGAAAAGAAAGATGCTAAACCTAGACTCATTAGGTGGGTTCTATTGCTACAAGAATTTGACTTGCATATTGTTGATAGAAAGGGAGCTGAGAATCCCGTAGCTGATAATTTGTCTAGAATGGAAAATGTTCTTGATGACCACTCCCTATTAATGATGATTTCCCTGATGAACAATTAGCTGTGATAAATGCTTCTCGTAATACTCCTTGGTATGCAGACTATGCTAATTATATTGTTGCTAAATTTATACCACCTAGTTTCACATACCAACAAAAGAAAAAGTTCTTCTTTGATTTAAGACATTACTTCTGGGATGACCCACATCTTTATAAAGGAGTAGATGGTATTATTAGACGTTGTATACCTGAGCATGAACAGGAACAAATCCTACGGAAGTGTCATTCCGAGGCTTACAGAGGACACCATGTGGATGACAGAACTGCACATAAGATACTACAATCTGGTTTTTATTGGCCTACTCTTTTCAAGGATGCCCGTAAGTTTGTCTTATCTTGTGATGAATGTCAAAGAATTGGTAATATTAGTAGACGTCAGGAAATGCCTATGAATTATTCACTTGTTATTGAACCATTTGATGTTTGGGGATTTGATTATATGGGACCTTTTCCTTCCTCTAATGGGTATACACATATTTTAGTTGCTGCTGATTACGTTACTAAGTGGGTAGAAGCTATTCCAACTAGTAGTGCTGATCATAACACTTCTATTAAAATGCTTAAAGAAGTTATTTTCCCGAGGTTCGGAGTCCCTAGATATTTAATGATTGATGGTGGTTCACATTTTATTCATGGTGCATTCCGTAAACTGCTTGCTAAATATGATGTCAACCATAGAATTGCATCTCCCTATAACCCTCAATCTAGTGGTCAAGTTGAATTGAGCAATAGAGAAATAAAGCTAATTTTGCAAAAGACCGTCAATAGATCTAGAAAGAATTGGTCTAAGAAACTTGACGATGCATTATGGGCTTATAGAACCGCTTATAAAAATCCTATGGGTATGTCTCCTTATAAAATGGTTTATGGAAAAGCATGTCATTTACCTCTTGAGTTAGAACATAAAGCATATTTGGCAATTAAAGAACTCAATTATGATTTTAAACTTGCCGGTGAAAAGAGGTTATTTGATATTAGCTCGCTAGATGCATGGAGAACCCAAACTTATGAAAATGCCAAATTGTTTAAACAAAAAGTTAAAAGATGGCATGATAAAAGAATTCTAAAACGGGAATTCAAAGTGGGTGAGTATGTTCTATTGTACAATTCTCATTTTAGATTTTTTGCAGGAAAACTTCTCTCTAAATGGGAAGGACCGTATATCATCGAGGAAGTTTATCGCTCTAGAGCCATTAAGATCAATAACGCTGAAGGCACTAATCCGAAGGTGGTCAATGGGCAAAGAATTAAGCATTACATCTCAGGTACACTTATTAATGTTGAGACTAACATTATCCAAACTATGACACCGAAGGAACACATAAGAGAGACCTTCCAGAATACTCCAGAACCCTGAAAAGGAAGAGGTACTTGATACGGTAAGTAAACCGACTCCAAAAATTCCATAAAAATACTTTTTGTCACTTTTGGAATATTAGAAAAAATACAAAAATAAGAAACAACCGAGAGGACCCACGAGGTGCACACGAGGCACCAGGGCGCGCCACCCCCCTGGCGCACCCTGGTGGCTCGTGGGCCTCTCGTGAGCCTTCCCGACTCCGTTTTCTTCTGCAATACTTGTTTTGCAAGATAAATATTCTTTATATATACTCCCGGACGTTTTGACCACCGCATCGCAAGTTTCTCCTCTGTTCTTGTTTCGTGCTGTTTTCTGTCAGATTTCGAGGCTAGACATCATGTCTTCCTCCTCCTCCAATAATGTGGGAGATGATGCTTGGTTGCTGCAGATGGAGCTTAGGAGGGAGGAGGTAGAAGAGATTACCATGGAAGAAGATGATGGAGATTCGCTTGAGGTCCACCCTCCGGCGTCCGAGAGGGGCACTCTTGCCGGCATCTCCACAATTCCAAACCTTCATCAAGCCGTGAGAAGCACTATAAGCCATGGGAATCCAGAGGTACAAGAAGGGCTTCCCCCTAGGAGGCCCTTACACAGGTTACATCGGAACAACTTTCATAATTTGGTTCACAATTATGGGGTTGAACATACTCCCTATATGCACATACCCTCCAATTGGGACATCTCTCGTCCAAGTGAAAGTGATGCAGGAAAGAAAGCTTGGGGGGCAGAGAATAAGCATATTATGGCCGAAGTTCAAAAGAATACAGAGATGATACAGCATGTGCTCCGAGAAATTCAGAGTTTAAAAGAGAACCTAATTGATGTCATGAAGGACAAGCCCACCACTTCATCACCACCACCATCACCGAAGAAAGAAACTTGAGTACACGGGTATGGGCACTCCCCTTGGCTTGTGCCAAGCTTGGGGGAGGCGCCCCGGTATCGTATCACCATCACTTTTATTATCTTTACCTATCTTTAGTTCGATCCTTAGTTATTTCGTGATTTAGTTGAATAAAAGTTTAGTATGATCTATTTTCGAGTGCTAGTTTCGTGATCTATCTATCTATGTAATTGAGTTGAGAGTTATATAATAAAGAGTAGTTTGAGTTTTTGCTTCTTTCCTTTTATGTTTCAATCCTAGCAATGAAAATAATGAAAAAGATCATATGCTAATCTTATGGAAAGTTATGACATTATATAAAGAAAAGTATAAGTGGTAAAATTTATTGAAAGTTAACAAACATAGCATTGGTCAATGATGCAATTCATGAAAAAATTAATAAGGGAAGAGAAGATTCACATGCAAATACACTATCTTGGACATCTTTTGTGAGTGTGAGCCCCCATTGAGTATTTTATGTCAAATTGTTGACGTTGGACAAGGAAGACAACATAATGAATTATGTTTGCTTATATTCACATAGAAGTTATATTGTCATAGATCCTCCAACATGTGGTGCTTGCCCAATATCTTTGCTAGCCAAAAATCCGCACCAAGTAGAGATACTACTTGTGCATCCAAAACCCTTAAACCCAGTTTCATGTCATGAGAGTCCACTATATCTACCTATGGATTGAATAAGATCCTCCGAGTAAGTTGTCATCGGTGCAAAAAGCAATAAAAATTGCCTCTAAATATGTATGAACTTTTATTGTAAGGGAAAATAAGCTTTGTACGAACTTGTGATGGTAAAGAAATAAAAGCGATGGACTGCATAATAAAGGTTGCTATCACAAGGGGCAATATAAAGTGACGTTCCTTTGCATTAAGAGCTTGTGCATCCAAAAACAAAAAGCGCATGACAACCTCTGCTTCCCTCTGCGAAGGGCCTATCTTTTACTTTTATGTATTTACTTTTTATGCAAGAGTCAATAGTGTTCTCCTCTATTCCTTTTTATTTTTCTCTTTAGCAAGCATCATGTGGTGGGGAAAGATCTAGGTATATATATCCAGTTGGATATGAGTGATCATGAGTTATTATTGTTGACATCACCCTTGAGGTGAATAAGTTGGGAGGCGAAATTATAAGCCCCTATCTTTCTATGTGTCTGGCTGAAACTTTTTGCTCCATATATATGTTGTGAGTGTTAGCAATCATAGAAGACTAAATGATGGTTGAGTATGTGGACTTGCTAAAAAGCTCCTACATGAGACCCTTCCTGAAAATATGATGAATTGCAATTGCATTGTTGACTGAGAACATAGTTGTTAGTTTTCAAGAAAGTTTATGCCTTATACTTTGTTGTTGTGATGAATTGTTACTTGCTCATGAGCAGTTCTATGATAATGAATATTGCTGTTATAATAATGATCATGATGCTACTATGGCCGTATTTTGTTTTTATCGACACCTCTCTCTCTAAACATATGGACATGATTATCGATATCGGCTTTCGCTTGAGGACAAGCGAGGCCTAAGCTTGGGGGAGTTGATACGTTCATTTTGCATCATGTTTTCCTACTGTTATTTATAGTGTTTTTAATCAATATAACACTTTGTGGAGCAATTCTAATGCCTTTTCTCTCTTAATATGCAAGATTTACATAAGGAGGGAGATTGCCGGCAGCTGGAAGTCTGGACCTAAAAAAGCTATGTCAAAGATACCTATTCTGCACATCTCGAAATGAGCTGAAATTTCACGGAGATTTATTTTGGAATAAATAAAAAATACTGGAGAAAAGAACTACCGGAGGGGGCCACCCAGGTGCCCACGAGGCACCAGGGCGCGCCACCCCCCAGGCGCGCCCTGGTGGCTTGTGGGGCCCCTGGCCAGCCTCTGGTGCCCATTTTCAGGTATATAAGCCCATTTGCCCTAGAAAAAAATAAGGATAAGACTTTCGAGACGGAGCACCGCCGTCTCGAGGCGGAACTTGGGCAGGAGCACTTTTGCTCTTCGGCGGAGCGATTCCGCCGGGGACACTTCCCTCCGGGAGGGGGAAATTGAAGCCATCGACATCACCAACGATCCTATCAACATGGGAGGACCAATCTTCATCAACATCTTCACCAGCACCATCTCATCTCAAACCCTAGTTCATCTCTTGTATTCAATCTTTGTCTCAAAACCTCAGAATGGTACCTGTGGGTTGCTAGTAGTGTTGATTACATCTTGTAGTTGATGCTAGTTGGTTTATTTGGTGGAAGATTTTATGTTCAGATCTATTATGCTATTCAATACCCCTCTGATCATGGACATGAATATTATGTGTGAGTAGTTACTTTTGTTCATGAGGACATGGGAGAAGTCTTGTCATAAGTAATCATGTGAATTTGGTATTCGTTCGATATTTTGATGATATGTATGTTGTTGATTCTCTTAGTGGTGTCATGTGAACGTCAACTACATGACACTTCACCATCTTTGGGCCTAAGGGAATGCATTGTGGAGTAGTAATTAGATGATGGGTTGCGAGAGTGACAGAAGCTTAAACCCTAGTTTATGCGCTATTCCGTAAGGGGCTGATTTGGATCCATATGTTTAATGCTATGGTTAGATTTATCTTAATTCTTCTTTTGTAGTTGCGGATGCTTGCGAGAGGGGTTAATGATAAGTGGGAGGCTTGTTCAAGTAAGAACAGCACCCAAGCACCGGTCCACCCACATATCAAATTATCAAAGTAGCGAACGCGAATCAAACAAACATGATGAAAGTGACTAGATGAAATTCCCTTGTGTCCTCGAGAATGCTTTGCTTATTATAAGAGATCGTTCCGGCTTGTCCTTTGCTATAGAAAGGATTGGGCCACCTTGCTGCACTCTTTGTTACCTTTACTATTTTTTACTTGTTACAAATTATCTTCCTATCAAACTACTCATTACCGATAATTTCAGTGCTTGCAGAAAATACATTGCTAAAAACCGCTTGTCATTTCCTTCTGCTCCTCGTTGGGTTCGACACTCTTACTTATCGAAAGGACTACGATTGATCCCCTATACTTGTGGGTCATCATGGGGGGGGGCAAGGTGGTGTTTGAGGAAATGATGCGGGTACTGAAAATTTTACTAGGCGGGAGTAAAATGCCAGGGCTACTGAAAATTTGGATGAAGGGATTGAGCAACAAACATCGCACACGGTCCAAACATAACAAACGTGTGCTATCAAACAGAAAAAACCCTCCAGGCGGCTAGATATTTTTGAGGGATGCAGGCGGGAGTGGGAGCAAACAACATCGGACACGGTCCGAACATAATAACCGTGTGCTATCAAACAGAAAAACCCTCCACGCGGGTAGATATTTTTGAGGGACGCAGGCGGGAGCGGGGGGCCGGGGGCAAACAGCATCGCACACTGTCGAAACATAATAATCGTGTGCTATCAAACAGAAAAACCCTCTAGGCGGGTAGATATTGTTGAGATTACGAGGGAGGCCTCGTGGAGCCCAATCTACTCTGCTGATGTGGGTGACAGGGGCACGGGCATGGCACACGGGTAGTTTGAGGGAACCGTGTGTGTTGCGTGGCCAAAAAAACGTGGGAAATGGTCAGAACACGAACACACTTGCATGTGGACTAAATATATGTATGAAAAGGCTGGTTTGATGTTCAAATACCCAATGCACAACTTTGATGTGGCACCTATCTCACAAAGCCCACATTATTGCTAGTCCCCCCCCCCCCACTTCGTGTCGGCGGGAGGGGAATCCTAGCTATGAATGCATGCCCCCAGATAGCTAGGTCTGACATAGCACACCCTACCGTAACACTAAACCTATAGGAGTCCATCATGGTCAAACCCCCCTTTCGCTTCCGGTCAAAGGTGGACCGTGTGCGGGCCCACAAATGTGTTCTTGTGGCGCGAGATGGGTGAGACCACATACGAACCACCTGCGAGTGGCCCAACTATATGTATGAAAAGGGTGGTGTGATATTTAAATACCCAATTCACAACTTTGATGTGGCACATGTGCCTCGCAAATTAACCGGACATCCCCGACCCCACGGAGGTTCAGGAAGTGCGAAGTACCCCCCACACCCCACCCACACACACACACACTTTGAGTCGGTGGGAGGGGGCATCTCACCAAGACGTAGTGTAACACGGACCAATAAGAATCCACCTTGGTCGTATAAACCTCTCTCTTGTTGTTGGTCAAAGTGATGGACATCCACGCGACCCCACAGATATGGGCTAGCTCGCCGATAACCACGCAAGGGAGTAGTGCCCGAAGACAACCACTGCCTGCATGTGGCCCAAACATATGTATGGAAGTGTTGTGTGGTGTGTTTGAATACCCAATGCACAACTTTGATGTGGCACAGTATCGAGCTTTGGAACTGAAAAGTCCCCACACAGAGCGAGGGTCCACGACGCGTACTATGTATGTCACCCCACTTCGAGCCGGTGACGGGGATTCATGCGTACGCATGCGCTCAAACTTAGGTCTCAAATCTCATCACAATGACCTACTACACGGTAACACGAACCAAAGAAGAAGAATCCACCCTCGTAACCTCTCTCAATGCCGGTCGAAGTGATGGACGTCCACGCGGGCCCATGAATATATAGGCTTGCCGCCGATAACCACGCGAGGGAGAGTACTGTCCGAAGACAACCACTGCATGCATGTGTCCCAAACATATGCATATGGAGGTGATGCATGCATGCATATGTCTAATTTGAATACCATGCAAAACATTGATGTGGCACCCACGTCGAAAATCGTACAGTCCCCACACAGAGTGAGATCGGTTCATGATGCGTCGTGTGCCGCCCCCCCCCCCCCACCTCGATCCGGAGGGAGGGATTCATGCATGAGTACACATGCATGCGGTCAAACTATATTATGTAATCTCATAGCATGACCTATACCATAAGACAAACCAAAAATTAATCCCCTCCAAAGTCAAATTAACCTCTCTCGTTGTCCGTCAAAGTGATGGACCAAGCGGGCCCACAGATGGAAAGCATCGATATCATCGATAACCACGTGAGTGAGTGCCAGAGGACAACCGCCATCGTTTGCATGTGGGCCAAAACATATGTAAGTACGGAGGTGTGTGTGGTTGTTGTGATGTTTGAATACCCAAAATGCACAACTTTGATGTGGCACCTGCCTCAGAAACTGTAAAGTCCCCACACAGAGCGAGGTTCATGACGTGTAGTATATGCTGGTCCCATCCCCCTCTTCGACGCGTACTATATACTCCTACCATAACACAAACCAAAAAGAATCCTCCTTGTCGGTCAAGTTAACCTCTCTCGATCGTTGGGTCGAAGTGATGGACGACGACCTCGCGGGCTCATAGATGGAAAGCGTCGCACGCGAGTGAGTGTCCTGTATACCACCACCTGCATGTGGCCCAAAGAGGTGTTGTGTGATGTTTGAATACCCAATGCACAACTTTCATGTGGCACCTGCCTCGGAAACAGGAAAGTCCCCACACGGAGTGAGGTTTCTTCATGACGCGTAGTATATGCTGGTCCCCTCCACCCTCTTCGACGCGTACTATATACTCCTACCGTAACACAAACCAAAAAGAATCATCCTTGTTGGTCAAATTAACCTCTCTCGCTGTAGGTCAAAGTGATGGACGACGACCTCGCGGGCCCACAAAGCGTCACACGCGAGTGAGTGTGTCCTAGGACAACCACCCGCATGCATACCCAAACAGTTGTTGTGTGATGTTTGAATACACACTACACAACTTTGATGTGGCACAAGCTTCGCAAACCGAAAATGCCCTACACAGAGGTCCACGAAGTGTCGTAGTCCAACTCACTTCGAGCCAGTGGGAGGGATTCATGTGTATGCACACGTGCTCGAACTTTGATCTGGAATCTCACCATGATCCACACCGTAACTAATCCCAAGATGAATCCACCTTTGGTAAAATAATGCCTCTCGATGTTGGTGAAAAGTGATAACCTTCGCGGGCTAACGAATGGGCGCATCGCTAATAACCGCACGAGGGAGTGTCCGAGGACCACCATGCATGCATGTGGCCCAAACATGTATGTATGAAATGGCCGTGTAATGTTTTAAATAACCAATTCACGACTTTGATGTGGCACCTGCCTCACAAAACGGTCAACCCCACACGGTGGCTCATGACTCGCAGTGTACTGCCGGACCCCCCCCCCCCCCCGATACACACACACCGCACAACCACCGCCACTACGAGGCATGTTAAACTTTTTCCGCGGTGAATATATGTGACCAAAGGAGTGTCGTGTTAAAATTTGGAAGGAAAAAATAATCAGAGATCGTAATTCAGATGTTTTTATACATAGATTGATTTCCTAGGGATATAATGTGCAAAAATCAAATTTGAGTTACATGCACACGTGATAGTGCACCAAAATGGATTGGAAAATCATATGTGTGTCTCTGGGTGCATGTTTAGTCCCCATGCAAGAAATTTCAAACATTGAGAATCTTGATTTTTAAAATCCAGTAAATCCAAAACTTAGTTGAAATTCATGAAACTTATCGTGGTGTCATATGGACACCAATAGACTGTGATATTGTATTGTTTTTTCAAATTTGAGACAAGTTTTGATATATTATTCTTACAAATGGGAGATTATTAATAATTGGCAACCAATATCGCAAACGGATTATTTATTCGTACCGTGGGCGTTAGACCAACAATGTACGTGCCATGCTTTGGTTAAGTTATAAAGCGGCAGAATTAATCATCAAAAAAATACAATATACGTGCCGCCACGCGTCCCGTGTGCCGTGCGAGCCGGCGTGAGTTGACGGGACGCATGCGCGCAGTCCGCCGCGCAGGCAGACCGGGAGGCGTGCGGGCAGGTGTGTGAATTGACAGGAGGCGTGTTCGCTGCGCAGTGTCATCGGGAGGCATGCGAGTAGCTGTGTGAAATGAAGGTAGGCATGCGAGCAGTCCGCTGCGCAGGCTCACCGGGAGGCGAGCCAACCCTTTGACCGCCTCCTGCCTCGCTCCCACTGCTCCATATTAATGGCGCGCCCGAGCCGCTGGTTATAATAGGTGGCCGCACCCCCCATGCTCGCTACACACACAATCCTCTCTCTCCGCCTGCATCCTCGATGCCGCTCTCAGTCATCACCGCCATCAGTGTATGAGGATGCCGCCGAAGCGCACCATCGGAGGGAGTGTCGACGCCGGGGCTGCTGAAGCACCTGAGCACGGCATGAGGCTAGAGACAAAGATTGCAGTCGCCGCCGACGAGGTCTCGCGCGGGCAGAAGCACGACGGCGATGGCGTCGTCCTTCCACTGCCGGAGCCGGAGGTCCACAGTGACTCCGGCGACGACTCCGACGACCACTCCGGCTACGACTCTGACGACGACGGAGAACTGGTTAGTCATCTATACCCATTTATGTGGCAAATATATCCTAGGGTTTCTCTGGTTAGTCCTGCCTCCCCTTTTTGGAATAGAAATCCTATGGTTATGTTCTCTCAATCCATGAAATCTGAGTTAGATTCGATAGATCCGTGTAGTGTATTGATTGTTTGAATGGTACAAATGATAAGTGATTAATTGTTTCTTCTGTACAAATGATTTCTGCTAAAAATCCGACTTGGGATCCCTTTGGGGCGCAAGATAACTTGTAATCCTCATACTTCCGTCGTTGTGTATTTCCCATTAGCTGTTGCTTTCGAACATCTCCTCTTAGTGAGCTGATGTATGACAGTATGAGGGTTTCATTCGAGTAATGGAACCGGGGAGGAGCCTCCCTGTTCTTCTAAAAAAATAATTCGACTAGGGTTAGTTTTGCTAATAATTCCTAGCCAGATCTTGACAATTGATTTTGATGCCAAAAGTCGTCGGCAAGCCAAATTTTGATCCTACTTTACGGCATGTAAATTGGTTTGATGCCAAAAGTTGTCGACATGCCAAATTTTGGCAACTCCCAAATGTTTGCTAGAGATTAGTTTGCATTCCATTGTTCATTGCCAATCTCACAAAAGGTTGCCAAGTGTTGGCAACTTTTGATTTTGCCAAATGTCGGTAGCAAACCAAACTTTTGATTCTGCCAAATGTTGGTAGCAAACCAATCAGACTCTTAATTTTGTTGCACTAAGTTGTGTGCTCTCTATTTATGCATTTCTTTCATCAAGATCACTTGATGATTTAGGGTTCACGCTGTCACAGGATATATTATGTTTCATAAACTCTGCCTGCTGAATTCGCATTATTATAAAATATACTAACGCCACAATTTTTACTATATGTATAGGTGCTATCTGACTATGTCGACAGCGAGGACGAAGATGCCCAGAGGAGGTACAGGAGCCAAAAGCTCAGGGAGCTCTATGCAGGACTGCATAACAGGCGTGTGAGGACCTGGAATATGGGCTTTGGATGCCCGTTTTGCAACCAAAAGCTTCATGACGAGTATGAAAGTGTTCTGGCGCATGCAAGAGGACGAGCCGTTGGCTCCTTCAAGCAGAAGTATTCTCGCAGGGTGGCACACGCCGCGTACGCTGAGTACCTGGAGACGCTTCACCTTCGTGTAGGCCTGCCGGCAGATGAGATGTGGGATTGAACTATGGCTATGTAGTGTCTTAGTTATATGCTTGAGTATGCTTAATATCGGTTGAACTATGGTTGAACAAAGCTTGAGTACGCTTATTATCTATGCCTGAGTATGCTTATATATATATATATATATATATATATATATATATATATATATATATATATATATATATATATACAGCCGGTCTATTCTGTCAATATTGGCAGAATTGTTATTCTGCCCACACTTCCGAACTGCACGCTAAAAGCGAGGGCACTGCACTTTCTGAAGCAAGCGCACTGCAATACAGGGACTAGTGAACTTCTCGTCAAAAAAACTGTACGCGATGTTTTTTGTTACTGTTTTCGAGACAGTTTTGAACCGTTTGTCGGAACGAGGCATGTCATATACCGCTGGAAAGCTATGGATTAGGCGCAACTTCGCCATGTTGAAATTTTTTCGAGATTCCTCGCGGTTTAAGAGCAGTTTCGAAAACGGTGGGCGCCCGACGAGTGGCAGCGAGCGTATTTTGGCGTTTTTTCGCAAACCGCTTGTCAGAATGAAGAAAATGATACGCCGTTGGAAAGATATCGTCGAGGCGCAACTTTTTCATATATATTACTTTCTCTAATTGATTACAGTTTAAGAGCAGTTTCAAATTTACTAAATCGCGGAATTCTGTTTTTTCAAATTTTTGCAATTTTTCGGTACTGTATTCGCTCCAGTTTTTTAACCGTTTGTCGAAATGAGGCGTGTGATACGCCGTTGGAAAGCTACGGACGAGGCGCAACTTTCATATGTAGAAATGATTTTGAGATTCCTTATGGTTTTAAACTAATTTTGAAAATGGTGCGGCAGCCGACGGGTCACAACGGCCATTTTTTCGAGATTTATTCCAAACCACTCGTCGGATTGATGCAAATGATACGCCGTTGAAAAGATATCAACGAGGCGCAACTTTTTCATATAGAACACTCTCTCTAATTCTTTACGGTTTAAGAGCAATTTTGAAATTAGCGAAATGCGGACACTCTGTTTTTCGCGACAACCAAATCGACAAAGTGAACTTCATCAGACAGAAAAGAGCACTACTTCGGATGGAAAAGCGCACTGCATCCGACGGGCAAGGGAACTGCATGATGTCTTTTTTTTTACTTTTTTAACGAACGAGAGTGGACCACAAAGACGAGGGCAAGTGAACCCCAACAATATCGAAAAGTGAATCGCAAACGCTATCGAAGTGAACCGCATTACATTTTTGTGATTTACATTGAGCATACGTGAACCACGATAGTATCGAAAGTGAACCGCAATAATATCAAAAGTGAATCGCAAGCGCTATCGAAGTGAACCGCATTATTATTTTTCCTAGTTTTTTTCATGTGACACGTCTGTTTGGACGGCTCACGAAGCGAACCGCCCTGGGGGCATTTTCTTTGTGTGACTTAAGTGACCTGTGGGTGCGTAAAGAATGTACTGCTACGAGCCCGTGAACCACATCTAAAATCAAGTAAACTTCTTTGAGATTTTTTCCTTTTTTGATTGTTTTACCAAGTGAACCACATACTTTTTTACACCGAACCGCATAGCATTTTACTCTGAACCGCAATCTCACATGAAACTTCACCGAGGACCCAAGCGAACCGCCCTGCACAAGGAAGCAAAAATCTGAAAAACACCAAAAAATATTCTGAAACTGCACATATGAGGAATCCACAGGCGAACCGCACGGACGTCGTCGACGAACTACACGTGCACCTTTTCGAACCGCACGACGTGCACGATCAGCCGGCGAACTACAAGCGCACACGCTCGGGGAGCTGCACGATGTGCTTGCCCGAACTGCACATTGTAGTCAGAATAGTACAAAGTGAACCGCAAAAACAGGGTACCGAACAACAGAAATTACAAATTTGCCGACGGCAGTGAGGGCTGAGATGAATTCAGTGTGTGCAGGCGCTCGTCGGAGCCATCGCCAGAGAGGAGGAACTCCCGCTGTTTCTTGTCGGGGAGGAGTGCAGCAGGCATCGCGGCTGGACGCCGAGGACAACAGTAGTGGGCGCCGGTTTTTTTTCTTTCTGTGATTTGAACCGCAACATCATGCGCATCTGAACCGCGCTTGTGCTGGAAGAGAGCTACGGGAAGAACAGTCTCTTGCGAGTGGTCGGGGTAGTGTTCCCGTGCTGGACGTCGACGGGAGGCCACCAAACTCCCCGCACCCCCAGGCGCACGGTCATAGGTGGCTGTAGGGAGCTGCTGGAAGTGTGGAGGCCCTCGACCTCCCTGGATTCGTGCGATGCCCAGCGTGCAGATCGATAGTCAACGGCGGGGTGGGTAGGGCCTTACGTTGCCGGCTTGTGGGAAGAAGGAGAGGATTTACACGGGGGTGGCCAGATCCATTCCACGGCGGCCGGATCCGTTCGTGTGGCGCGGCGGACAGGGCACTGGCCGCCGGAATCAAGCGGGACAGGTTGGCGTCGGTCGCACGGATCCGGGTAGCGTGCCGACGCGCATCTGGCCCGGCGGTGGTGAGGAGGTGGGGCGACGGCTCTGGTGGGGCGGGCCGTGCCGGAGAAGGGGGAGGGTGGGGCGGCGGCTCGGGTGGGTTCGCCGCATCGGAGAAGGCGGGGAGGGTGGGGCGGCGGGGAGGGGTGGTTCGCCGCACCGGAGAAGGTGAGGAGGGTGGGGCGACCGGGCTTGCGCTGGTTAGGTAGGGGCGGCCAACGGGATGTGGTGGGGGCGGGGAGTACGGCAGCGGGAGGAGGAAGTGGGAGGAGGTGGGTCGGGTTGTGGTGCGGGGGTGGGGAAGATGGGTAGTGGGCTGCACGGGGTGTGGTGGGATGTTTCTTTTTCTTGTTTTTGCCGTGTCCGGTTCGTCTCGGGGTGTTGGCAGAATAAGCAGACCTTATTCTACCATCTTTTTGCTTATTCTGCCAACACCCCCACCTGAGCGCCGCCGCCCCTCCCCTCCCCGCCTCCTACCGTGGGAGCGGCCTGGAGCGCCGCCCCCCTTCCCTCCCCGCCTCCTACCGCGGGAGCGGCATGGAACGCCGCCGCCCCTCCCCTCCCGGCCTTCTTCCGCGGGAGCGGCCTGGAGTGCCGCGGCCCCTCTCCTCCCCGCTTTCTCCTGCGGCAGCGGCCCGGGAGCACCGCCGCCCCACACCTCCCAGCCTTCTTCCGCGGCGGCGGCCTGGGTAGTGGCCTCGGAGCGTCGTCGCCCCTTCCCTCCCGGCCTTCTTCCGCGGCAGCGGCCTCGGAGCGCCGCCCACTCACTCCACCCGGCCTTCTTCTGCGGCAGCGGCCTCGGAGATCGGCGGCGCGTCAGGATTGGTGCCAGATCTGAATTGGTGCTGCCTCGACATTGCACCAGTTCGACGAAGAAGAAGTGCTCGCAAGGCTACTTCCTCCGTGGCTAGTTCTTGGATGCAAGCTTCGACGAGGTTCTGCCCAAAACCTCCATCTGCACTGATGTTGAGTCAAGTTCAAATCGCGCATGAACTACTGAAGAAGGCCAAGGCAAGTGGACTGCAGACGGAAGCAAAGGGAACTTCCTGCAAACGCAAAGATGGACTGCAACATGAGGTAAGCAGTTCACCTCTTCTCCGAGATCAGTTTAGTTATTCGGCCAATGCAGTACAGGAAGTCCAGTACGTCCCTAAAGGCGATGCAGTGCGTTTATTTCAGTTCACCTTGAACAATGATGCAGTCCGGTAGCTCGATTATGCAGTGTGGTTGTATAAGTTCACCTTGAATAATAATGCAGTGCGGTTGCTTCATTTCGCCCTGCGCAATGATGCAGTCCATCTGCATTACTTCGCAGTGCCATTTTTAATGCAATGCAGTTCTTATAATTTAGTTCATTTCACTTGACAATGCAGCTCGGCCGTTTTGTGCAGGAAGTTCAGTTCACCAGACAAAAAATGCCGCGGATAATTCACAACCCAAAGCCCCTGAACTGCAAGATGAGCCAAGCTTCTGGAAACATTGGATGGGTAACTCCTGAGATACCTCCAGGATTCTACACTACAACAAACAGGGTGCACTACTCTTCTGAAGAAGATTTTTTCCAAGAAGAAGAGGTAGTGGAAGATGGCGACGATGTCACCTTCATGTGGGAGGGCACTCATCAACAGGATGATGATGACGATGACGATGATCCAATAACAGTTCTCAAGCCAGTGTACAAGCACGAGTTCACTACATTTGGACAGAATGTCCGAACAGACAACGATGATGTTGTTGACCATGATTGTGAAGATGATGATGATGATGATCATGTGCCGCCGCCCCGACAATTTCAAACCAATCAAGTGAGACATCACCACAGCACTGGACTACCACCGCGTCCACCTGCTGCACCACAAAACAGTGCTCTGCGTGCACCTGCAGCATCAAGTTCAAGACAGCGACCACCAAGGGTGCCTCGGCGAGAAGTCAACAACAGGAACAAGTCTTCCTCGCTACTGCCACCGCGAGATCATCAACTACACAGATCTGTTATAACCCCACCGTGTCCAATACAACCCGGCGAGCTGCAAATGCCATCGGATGAAAGACCGTACACACATGTAAGTTTTCTGGCCTGAAAAATTATAATATTACCGTCCATTGAGAAAAGCATCGCACTTACAATCCCTGTGAAGTTTGTTCCAATATCTAATGCAGTCAACTATTCGAAAACTAAATAATATGTAGTCCTCTTATTTATAACAGAATAGTACACTTAGTCTTATAGAGCAGTGCACTTGGTCTCTAACAATGTGACAAAAGATAATTTTGTCATAAACAAATTCAAAATATGATGATGGAATTTTTTCCTAATATGATTTACGACAAATGCTCCCTTGCAGAACAAAAACATGCCGTCAAACCTGATACCTGTCACTGGAATGAAGTTCAGCTCGTACGACAATGCATAGGAGTTTTACAACACTTATGCTAGACATGCAGGTTTTGGCATACGCCAAAGGTCGAACCACAAGACATATAACTACATTGTCTGCTCCAGAGAAGGGAAGCACAAGGAGACTGTGTCGGAACATAACCGGAAATGTGCGAAGACATCAAAAAGGACTGGTTGCCGAGCAAGAATTAGAGTGAAAGAGAGGAAGAAAGGGAGCTTTGTGATAGAGATGGTTGAGCTCAAGCACAATCACAAGATGATCGAAAGCGCAGGGATGCTTTTGCACCTGTGCTCACACAAAAGAGATGATCCTTTGATTGACCAGTTGGTGAAGGACATGCAGCTGGACAACCACACACACGCATAGATGATGTCAACACTGTTGCGTATGTCCGGTGGTCTGCACTTCATGGGACATACTAGCCGCGACTGGGTCAACAAGTAAGCACATCACAGAACATCTCGCTTGAGCATTCTTTGGGTAACTATTTCCTGTTTTGATAAGATAAGTTTGCATTGTGTTTGAAATGCAGGAAACAGCAGTTTGCAAGAGAAGAGTCTCAAGATGACGTCAAGAAACTTCTAGATATTTTTGAGAAGATGAAGAAGATCAACCTAGAGTTCTTCTATGATTACGACGTCGATGCAGATAACCGTGTAAGAAACATATTCTGGGCCAACGCAAATTGCAAGGGATCTTATGAAGATTTTGGAGACTGCGTCACGTTCGACACGACATATAAAACGAACAAATTCCACATGCCGCTGGGGGTGTTTGTGGGAGTGAACCATCATCTCCAAAGCACGATCTTTGTTGTCGCCCTTGTGCGAGATGAAACGATCCCGTCATTCGAATGGGTTTTCAAAACATTTTTGAGGTGCATGAACCAAAAGGCACCAATCTGCATAGTCATAGGTACAATACAACACCTGAATATTTACATTTGTTCGGTCCACTTTTATTTCTTCCGTCTTTCTTGCTCATAGCCAACTTAATAAAAATACACTACTTGTGCCTCTCAGACCAATGTTCATCGATGAAGGCGGCATTAAAAACTAGCCTACCAGATACATTGCATAAGTTGTGTCGCTGGCACATCCTGAACAAGTACAAATACCACCTCGCCTTGCTGTATAAGACGTACGACACATTCAAGGCTGACCTCACTGCAGTGCTGAACCATCCACTAATGCCGACAAAATTTGAACGAGCATGGAAGGATCTCATGCAGAAATACAACTTGCAAAACGATGAAGTGATGAATTCGCTATGGGATGACCGGCACGAGTGGATCTCAGCTTACTACAAAGAAATTTTCTGTGCGTGCATGACTTCTACGCAGAGAAGTGAGAGCATGAACCGTATATTGAAGAAAAACTTCGTCAAAGAGAAGCATGATCTCCATCTGTTTGCTCAACAGGTAGACAAGTGCATTCAGACCAGGAAGGCCATCGAGCACGCAGAGACAATCGGGAATGAGGTAAATAAAATATTCATCAAACTAGTAATAACTACAAAAAACAAACAAAATTTCCAGTTTTGTCATGTGTAACACTAATTTTCTGATCATGCAGTCAGAGGTAAAGACTACCACCAAATTTGGATTTGAAGTCCAGCTGTCCAAAATATACACGAGGGCAGTTTTTGCAGATTTCAAGGAGACACATTACCGCAGCACAACATTCAGAGCAGAGCAGTGCCCTGACAATCCAACAAAGTACCTCATACACCACTACAACCGATCAGATGCATTTGATTGGGCAAGGCACGAATTCCAAGTGGTCGCCGATGTCAAGAACGGTGTCTACGAATGCGAGTGCAAACTCTGGACACACACAGGTGCGGTTCGCTTGCACAAAAAGATTAATTTCAGCAAGTTATGCATGAAGCTCACCTAATAAATTTAAAGAAATCCACTTGCACAAAAAAAGCTCCCAAAACCAAGTGAAGCTCCCTTGCAGTATGGTCTACTAATTTCATGCAGTTCACTTACAAATCAAAGAAACCTGTGTTGTCTACAGGGCTCTTTTGCGTCCATGTGATATGCATGCTACATCAGTTGAGGGTAGAAAAGATTCCTGAAGTGTACATCTTGAAAATATACACCAGGAACGCAAGATCAAATCCAACGTTTGATCGCAGAGACTACAAGCAAACAACACCAGATGGAACATCACTATTCTGTCATAGAAAACTGCTGGCAGAAACAGCCATGGACCTGGCAAACATAGGGACAAAGTCCGACGCCGGATACCACAAGGCGATGTCTGGTATGAGGGCACTGATGGAGGAGGTCGATGTGCTGAACGAAGAAGATGAAGCAGCAAAAATTCAACAAGCATAGAACTCCATGCTTGACAACAATACTGAGCAAACAGGAGGTGTCGAACACACCGTTACTGCTCAAATCAAAAAGGAAATAATCCTTCCACCTCATGTTTCAAACACAAAAGAGAGGAAGAAAGGGGGCGATGCAGCTCAAAAAAAGGCTTCATCCAAGGAGAAAATTGCTGAAACAAATAGTAAGCCACAGCCTGAGCTGGACAGTGATGGTCGGCCACTGGGAATAAGAAGGTGCAAGACATGTAATGTCATCAACGGACACAATTCCAGGACATGTAAAAAAAACATGAACAAGAAAACCCTGGCACTGGCGATGCGCAACAAAACAGGGATGCTGCACCAGGACAGCAGAATAATAGCAATACCATTTCTGCTACCGACACTGAAAATTTTCCTAAACCAAGACTCTGCAGCATCTGCAAAAAGAGGGAGCGACACAATTCAAGAACTTGCCCCCAAAGAACAATATCACAAAATGAAGAAGAGGATGAACATGAAAATGTAGAAGAAGATAGTGATGGAACTGAAGAAAATGCGGCTTATGAAGAAGAAGGAGACGAAGAAGAGGATGAAGAAGAAGAAGAGAGTGAAGAGGATGAAGAACCTGAAGAAACAATGCCTACAAGACCACCAAACAAAAGACAGAAAACAGAGGGGAAAGCTGTACAGAAACAAGCAACGACGACAACACATCCAAAAACAGGACAGGATCGCAAAAGGATGCAGTTCAAAGTGGTGCAAAACCACCACCGCCATCAACCAGCACGCGAGGAGCGACAGAGATTGCACTTCACAGCAGTGCAAAAAAAATCGCCGTCAACCACCAGGCAAGGCCGTATAAACACTACAGTGAGAAGAGAAGAATCTCCAACACCGCCAAGATCAACACGGAAAACTGCAACAAGAGACGTGCTCCAGTCGCCAAGAAGAAGCAGCATGTTAACGACAAAATAGATACGTTTCACTATAGTAATCATTTATCAGTTTGCATATCTGTAAGACTTATGTAAACACGAATTTAACGCTGACTTTGAGGTTCCACTACACAACGTGAGTAAATTGATATATATGACTAATTGATGTATGGAGTAAAACATTGACACATTTTGACAATCAAACAAAACACACAATGCAGTTCGCCCCATAGCCAGCACGAAGTTCTGTCCTACAAGCCAGGCGGTTCACGTTAGGTAAACAAAGTACAAACTGATTTAAAAAAGCAAACACGCATGTCTCATAGATAAAAACACAATCACGAGTTGTTATTATAGACCACATAACAGAATAAGATGAAGCATTCCATACGCAAAAAGTACTTATTACGATCCACCTCAAATATTAACCAATCACGTCAAACGTGATTTCAATAATACGGTCCCCAACTTCAAAAAAGTTGAGCACAACAACTTGACGAGACCTCAGGCCACTCTCAATGACGAATTCCTTCCAGCCTTTCTGCAGATACAGCCGCCCATCAACACCAACACGGTACTCAGCTGATTTGGGGTGACCTTCGCCGAGAACAACTTGGAGAACACCCGCCTTCTTAAGGCAGAGATACCTAATAGCTCGATGGGGGATTTTCTACAGAAATAGTAATAAAACTATTAGAGGACAATAATAGCAATATACTTCTCATATTGTGCACACAGCAGAACGAACCAGCATGCAGTGTTGACGCTAGCTACATGAAGTGCACAATGGAGCCAACAGAAGTATAGAGCAAGCGTACATGCAGTTCATTACATCTCTTTAACGAAGTGCACAAAAGGAGGCACATGCAGTGTGCAACATGCTAATATGCAGTACATGTCTCACTTACATGAAGTTCACGGAAAGATGCATGTAGTGCCCATATGATATTAAAAAAATAGTGCAAACCAGTAGTGCACATCACATATCTACGCAGTACATATCATGTAACCATGCAGTTCATACCAAAAAAATAAACGAGATCTATCTACCCTATCAAAAACTGAATACATGATACAGTAACATTGTGCAGTACACTTCAATAGACAAAAGAGGTGCGCTTCTAAAGTAACAACAGTTCAGTCTTGTGTGGGAATTATACATAATAATAAAAGACGCAAAAAATAATCAGATCAAAACTATAATTACCATCTTGTAATGTGTCTCCACATCTGTGGGCGTGAAGCGATGGACAAATGGGCTGGTGCGGCCAAGGCCACGGTGAAGCAGAGCAGAATGGAACTCAACGAGATTGATCTCGTCCAGATCCAATCCCTCGGTGAAAACCGTGCCATATGCAAGCTGCTGAGCTCGCCCAGATCGGCACAAGACCTTGCCCCTTCGGCGAGCATGCCGCGCCTCAGTGCAAGCTGTGCAGTCGCAGTGCGTCGGCACACCACAACCATGGCCGCAGCAGGAGAGATTCGCACAGGGGCCTGGCGCCATGGCAAAAAAACCCTAGAAACAGAAAAGAAACAAAGGGCGCTTTGAAGAGGAGAGAAGATGCGGCTACAGGGGAAATGAACTGCAAAGGAGAGTTAAATATATAGAAGAGGAATGCAAAAGGTCTAGGCACACCGGAAAAAAAACCGGAAGAATTAATGAAAGTTACGTTACCCAAAAAACCAGGACAATCAATAAAACTAACATTACACAAAAAAGGGAAGACCCAAAAAACGATGTAGCGGACTGCCCATTGGATTTCTGTGTCACACACCCCGCAAACGCACCTCACTTATATATATATGCTGAGCGAGCTGCTCTTGGAGGCCGACATCGATCCATGCGTGCGAGCCGCCGCCGCCGCCGACGCAACAAGACGCCAATGAAACGGGAGATGGTATTAGTCAAATGGATAAGGTTGTCCAGCGGCAACTACTGAACAAACCCTAGAAAAATCGGAGCAATGACCAGGTTTTCTGTTGAGTTTTTTCACGCATTGTTTTTCCTAAATAAAAGGCTTATATTAGACAGACGGGGAATAAACCAGCAAGTGACACATGTCCCTGGGAGTATGTACTCCTAGGAGTACTAACCCATTTTCCTATATATATATATATATATATATATATATATATATATATATACACACATGAAATTAAAAAAAATGACCGCCCAGCTGCATCCTCGCCCCAGCCAGTCTCGTACTAGGTCTGCGCCCACGGAGGCGAGTCCCTTCTGAGCCATGATGCATCGGGCAAGATGCACAAGGGCCCACAGGTCAGAATGGTGTTGCAGCGAGCGCCGTGTGTAAGCGCCCAATAAGTATCAAGAGGAGTGCGGAAGGGGTGCCTCGCCAGGGCTTATAAACCGGTCGTGGGCACTCTCGCCAGGCGAGGTGGGACTAAACTTTAGCGCATACCCACTGCACAGAAAAAAAAGAAGCCGTGAGGGCAGGCCTACCTGGGCCGAATGTAACTTACTCTCCAACAGGCCCAACACATTATCAAATTCCATGGCCCACTAAAAGAGAACAAAGACTCGAAAAAAGAGAGAGAGAGGCATTACAATGCGTTTATCACCAACAACAAAAATATAAAAGTTTTTTTAAAATGAATAACAATATAAAAATGTGTGTCGGTATTAACCCCACCCCCGACCCCACCCCCCACCTAGCGAGCAACTGAAGGTCACTCACATAAAAAATGCAGGAAGCTGCAAAAGCCACAGCAGGGATGTAGTCCGCAGTAACCAACAATACAGTGCGGCTTGATAAAAGTAAGAAGTGTTGTTAGTTCCTAATTGCAGTCTGTTTTAAACTAAATTGCAGTGTGCACATAGCGCATTTGAAAAAAAAAGTCTTTATTAAAATGAATATCTACAACAAAAAAAATATGGCGGAGGGGACCACCCAACCCCCCACCCCGCCCCCAACCTCATGTTCAGGAACTAAAGTGCCTTCAAATAAACAGATGCAGTCCGTTATATTCAATAATGCAGTTCGTTTTGTTCTTCAAAGAAGTGCGGATACATCTAAAATGTAGTTCGGCAATGCGGATACATCTAAACCGCCTACAAACGTACTAAAACATTGCACGCCTGGAGACACAAAGGTGGTTAACAAAAATATTACCGATGAAAATTATAAAAAAAAACACAAGCAAAAAAACCACGATCACAGACGACCCCCACTCCGAGTGGTTCCATCGCTAAAAAGCCACGATCGCAGACGCAAACCAACCCACGATCTGCTCAACCACATCGTCAGGGGAGATCGTGCAGTTCATCCTTTGCCGCCATCCCACCCTTATATTCAGACCTCTGCCAGGGCTTTCTCATCCACAACAACAGAAAATCGCCATTGCGCTGCCACCAATTCCCTCCCACTCAACAACGCCATGGTGTTCACCAAGGAGTTGAAGGAGGTGCAGGCCCACGGCAACACCATGTTGCACGTGATCCACACCAACGACTTGGAGAAGACGGCGACCACCATCCAGTAGTACGAGCGCCACCTCCAGTTCCAGTGCCACAAGATCGTCAGAGTTGATGTGGAGTACACCAAGGAGGAAGGCCCGAACCAGTAGGCCACCCTTGTTCAGCTCTCCATCGGCAAGGATCATCCGGTGCTGCTCTTCCAATGCAGCGCCGCCCACGACAACTGCATCAGGTTCGACAACTTCCTCGCTGACCCCGGGTACACGTTTGCTAGCTTCTCCATCGACGGCGACATAGAGAAGCTCCAGCGAGTCGGGCTGGATATCGCCAACTTCGTCGACATCCAGAAGGAATGGAGGGTGCCTACAGCGACCAAGCCGCTGGACTCCCTTGAAGACGTCTCCGGCATCCTCGTCGACGACTACTACAACAACATGAAGAAGAAGATGACGGACGCAGAGCACATGCGCTGGGAGTGCATGCCCCTAACAATGAGGCACATCGAGTATGCGGCAAAGGACGCTTACGCCGCGTACGAGATATGGAGCCGCCTCACCATCACCCAGGATGGGTTCCGCCGGGCAAAACTCGAGAAGGAGAAGTCCAAGAAGCGCACCAGGTCCTGGGGCGACTACGACTACTGAAGAAAAGAGGTGGTGCCGGCCATGAAAGTACCTAGAAGATTGCTTGTGCCATTTTAGATTTCTCATCAGATTTGCTTTCTGTCAAGTTTGTAGTTTGCTTGTGGTAAATTTAGGTTTGCTTGTGATGCAGTTTGCTTTCTAATCATGCAGTTTGCTTATGTTATGAACAAGTTTATTTCCTGTACAATGTTGCAGTTCTCTGTTAGAATATGTTGTAGTGCACTAAAAAATATAAACATTCAAAAAGAGTGTGTGATTCAGATACCGCACAAAGCATGTGCACATGGTAGTGCACAAACAGATGGACATGCAGTGCACACACGAAGATCCATGAAGTGCACAACCCGTACTGTACAGGCGGGAAGTGTGGACATGTAGAGACATGCAGTACAGAGCATTCATAGATACAATTCACAACGTTCTAACAAAGCAGTGCGCAATCTATAATAAAAAAACACAAGTATGTATGAAAAAAAAAGTGACCGCCCTAGTCCAACATGGCCCCAGCCAGTCTCGTACTAGGACAGCGCCCACAGAGATCCATAGGCGAGTCCGTTCTGAGCCACGATGCATGGGGGCCAGGAAGACTAGGCCCACAGGTCAGAGAGCAGGAGGGCAGCGAGCGCCGTGTGTAAGCGCCCAGTGAGTATCAAGAGGAGTTCGAAAGGGTTGCCTCACCAGGGCTTATAAACCGGTCTTGGGCGCTCTTGCCAGGCAAGGTGGGACTAAACTTTAGCGCATACACACTGCACAGAACGAAGCAGCCGTGCACGCAGGCCTACCTGGGCCGGATGTGACTTACTCCCCAACAGGCCCAACACATTATCACATTCCACGGCCCACTAAAGAGAATAAAGACTCGAAAAAAAAGGGAGAGGCATTACAATGCAGTTCAACTGCAGTTCGCTCACATAAAAGATGCAGGAAGCTGCTAAAAGTCACAGCAGGGATGCAGTCCACAGGAATCCAACAATGAAGTGTGCTTTGCTGAAGCAAGAAGTGCGTTCAGTTTCGCACTGCAGTCCATTTTCAACTAAATTGCAGTGCGATTACCTACAAGATTGCAGACCGACAAACTTAGATCGCTATTATTTATAAAAAATAGAAAATAAATTCCAGCCATAAAAAAAGCAGTGCACTTACATTTGTATGAAATTTGGCATCTGATCTAATGTAGTGTACTCAGAAAAAATCAGTTACATGCAGTGCAGTTTCTCAACATAGGCAGTCATTTTATATTTTCCAAGCGGTGCAAATAGTATGAAAAAACACCAAACAGAAAAATGTCAGTTTTGCCAGTTGTGTGCAAAAAAAAGAGGCCAGGCCATTTCAGATTTCGAGGCCACTAACAGACCCTCCACGTCGCAGAGCCCCTCTGCGGTTGCCATGAAATATCCCACACCACCACCCCACCATGTCCTGTAGCAAACCGCCATAGAAAACCCCATTCAGAAGAACTTCAATCGTCCCCAAAATACCCCTTGCCGCTTCTTCACCCACTCTCTTTCATCAACCTCTCTCTCCAAAACAAACGAGAGAGAGCAGAGGACAGCCATGGCCGATGCACCTCTGTACAGGCGGTGCCGCAGGTACACCAGGGAGCTCCACGACGTCGAACTCCACGGCAACCACAAGCTCCACGTCGTCTGCACAAGCAAGGGTCGCGACATGGACAAGATGATGTCCACGCTCAGGAGGAAGCTCGGTGGCATGCCCGTCAAAACCGTCGGCGTTGATGTCGAGTACATGCACTACGAGGAGCCACAGAAGGCAGCCGTCCTCCAGCTATGCGTAGAACATGAATGCCTTGTATACCACATCTCTGCGGCTAAATACAGGTGAGAATGGTTATCAATCTGTAGTATTGGTTGTCAATTTTGATTTTTAATTTTCTTCATCGCAAATGCCCTTATAGAATGATACATATATAATTTATAGAAGGATAAAGAAACCTGGATTCTCATAACTTCAAAGCATTGCATAGCCTTTGGTGGTACTGAATAACTTGTACAGTCTCATTATAAACAACACTCATATTCACTCTATACCACCAACTTGCAGGCCCCTGCAACTGCAGGAATTCCTCATGAATGAAGAATACACATTCGCCGGATTCGCCATTCAAGGAGACAAGAGAAAGCTGAAACTATCTGGCTTGGAGATCAACTCCAACAACTACATTGATATTCAAGTGGAATGGAGAGATCCATACAACAAAAAGAGATATGACTCTTTGGCTGATGTTTCCAGCAGGGTGATCGACAATCACTACATGGACATGAAGAACAAAATCAACTATCAAGAAGACCATACTTTGTGGGGGTTCTGCCCGCTGCCAGACAAGCTTATCAAGTACTCAACAATAGATGCATTCGCTAGCTATGATTCATGGAAACACATCGACGATATTGTCATGGGACTACAGAGGGCAAAGGAACAAAAAGGAAAGAAGAAGAACAAGGATGTAATTCCATACAACAACTAGAAAGGAACAAACAAAAGAAGTCTCAGAGGTGCTAGGTTTAGTTTCTTTTTGCTTAAATTGTGTTGACCCTTGTTTCCTGTTGCTAGGTTTTGCTTATGTCAGCTCCAACAAGCTTGCTAGTTTGCGAACAGAAAAATGCAGCTGAACTTCAGCAATAGTTTGTTAAGGAGTTTGTATTCAGACAAGTATGTTCAATTCAAGGTGATTAAAAACACGTTTGCAAACAATAATTTCTGACACACAAACATACTACATACATCCCAACAGATTCAAAAATATCATTACACAAAAGATTAAACACAAATGATAAAACATCATTGGACAGACAGAACAAAAGGAAAGGAACATGCAGTGCACAAGCAGAATACAAGCAGTTCACACTATAGACAAATGCAATGCGAAGAAGATATACATGCAGTGCACCATAAGAATTCCACATATGCAGTGCACAAAGAAGACGCATGTAGAACAGAACGATAATAAACGAAGAGCATAACAATCTGTACACAAATGCGCACAAAATAAAATGGGAGACGATACAAAACATATACGGCCTGAATCTGTTTCCCCAACTCCCCACTATAGACAAACGCGGCAGCGCGCTTGGTTGACAGGCGCTGTGCGGTTATTCTATTTCCTCTCCCCCCCCAAACCTGAACAACCCGCCACCCACCCCTAAGATAGATAGTGGGGTCACGGATGTCACGGACTCACCTACGCATGCAACTCCGCGGCACGCCGCGTCGTCGCCTGCTCCGGTTCGTTCCTGGCTCGGCCTCGCTAGGGGTGGGGGAGGGGGGGTCCCGACCCCCCCTCTCCCACCCCCGGCTGGGCCTCGTGCTAACGCGGCAGCGCGCTTGGTTGACACGCGCCGTGCGGTTATTCTGTTTGCCCCCCCAAACCCGAACAACCCACCACCCACCCCTAAGATAGATAGTGGGGTCACGGATGTCACGGATTCGCCTACGCATGCGACGCCGTGGCACGCCGCGTCATCGCCTGCTCCGGCTCGTTCCTGGCTCGGCCTAGTCAGGGTGGGGGAGGGGGGTCCCGACCCCCCTCCCCCACCCCCAGCTCGGCCTTGCGCTAACGCAGCAGCGTGCTTGGTTGACAGGCGCAGTGCGGTTATTCTGTTCCCCCCCAATCCCGAACAACCCACCACCCACCCCTAAGATAGATAGTGGGGTGACGGATGTTATGGACACGCCTACGCATGCGACGCCACGGCACGCCGCGTCGTCGCCTGCTCCGGTTCGTTCGACCCCCCTCACCCACCCCCGGCTCGGCCTCGCGCTAACGCGGCAGCGCGCTTGGTTGACAGGCGCAGTGCGGTTATTCTGCCCCCCCCCCCAAAAAAACTTGAACAAACCACCACCCACCCCTAAGATAGATAGTGGGGTCACGGATGTCACGGACTCGCCTACGCATGCGACGCCGCGGCACACCGCGTCGTTGCCTGCTCCGGCTCGTTCCTGGCTCGGCCTCACCGGGGGTGGGGGAGGGGGGTCGAGGGGTCCCGACCCCCCTCCCCCACCCCCGGCTAGGCCTCACGCTAACGCGGTAGCGCGCTTGGTTGACAGGCGCAGTGCAGTTTTTCTGTTTCCCCCCTAACCCGAACAACCAACCACCCACCCCTAAGATAGATAGTGGGGTCACGGATGTGACAGACTCGCCTATGCATGCGATGCCGTGGCACGCCGCGTCGTCACCTGCTTCGGCTCGTTCCTGGCTTGGCCTCACCGGCGGTGGGGTCCTGACCCCCCCTCCCCCACCCCCGGCTCGGCCTCGCGCTAACGCAGCAGCGCGCTTGGTTGACAGGCGCAGTGCGGTTATTCTGTCCACCCCCCCAAACTGGAACAACCCACCACCCACCCCTAAGATAGATAGTGGGCTCATGGATGTCACGGACTCGCCTACGCATGCGACGCCACGGCACGCCGATTCGTCGCCTGCTCCGGCTTGTTCCTGGCTCGGCCTCGCCAGGGGTGGGGGAGGGGGGTCCCGACCCCCCTCCCCCACCCCCGGCTCGGCCTCACGCTAACGCGGTAGCGCGCTTCGTTGACAGGCGTAGTGCGGTTATTCTGTTTCCACCCCCCCAAACCCGAACAATCCACCACCCTGTTGGGGAACGTTGCATGGAAAACAAAAAAAATTCTACGCACACGCAAGATCTATCCATGGAGATGCATATATACGAGAGGGGGAGTGTGTCTACGTACCCTCGTAGACCATAAGCGGAAGCGTTAGAACAACGCGGTTGATGTCGTCGAACAACTTCACGATCCAACCGACCCAGTACCGAACGTACGGCACCTCCGCGTTCAGCACACGTTCAGCTCGGTGACGTCCTCGACTTCTTGATCCAGCAAGACGGCGAGGTAGTGGATGAGTTCCGGTAGCACGACGGCGTGGTGACGGTGATGGTAATGTTATCTCCGCAGGGCTTCGCCCAAGCACTGCGAAAATATGACCGAGGGACGGAACTGTGGAGGGGGGCGCCGCACACGGCTAAGACAATGTTGTGGCTTGTTTGGGGTGCCCCCTCTCCTCTATTTATATATGTGTAGTGGCTTGGAGTAGAAGGAATAGTGCCACGTGAATAGTACCACGTGAATAGTACCACGTGAACAGTACCATGTGAATAGTACACACGTGGACTTGGACTCCAAAGTCCAATCCTATTCCTACTAGGACTCTCCTTTTTTTCCTTCCCTAGCTGCGTGGGCTATTGAGGACTTGGTGCGCCTGGCCCAATAAGGACGTGGTGGACCCACTTGTGGACTTCCGGACCCCTCCGGAATCCTCCGGAACCTTCTGGAAGCTTCCCGGTACAATACCGAAAAAACTGCACCTTTTTCCGGAACCCAAAATATGACTTCCCATATATAAATAATTACCTCTCGACCATTCCGAGACTCCTCATGACGTCTGGGATCTCATCCGGGACTCCGAAAAACATTCGGTTACCAATTCACATAACTCATATAACACTATATCGTCAACGAACGTTAAGCGTGCGGACCCTACGGGTTCGGGAATGATGTAGACATGACCGAGAGGCCTCTTCGGTCAATAATCAATAGCGGAACCTGGATGCCCATATTGGTTCCTACATATTCCACGAAGATCTTATCGGTCGAACCGCAATGACAACATACGTAATTCCCTTTGTCCGTCGGTATGTTACTTGCCCGAGATTCGATCGTCGGTATCTCGATACCTAGTTCAATCTCATTATCGGCAAGTCTCTTTACTCGTTCCGTAATACATCATCCCGTAACTAACTCCTTAGTCACTTTGCTTGCAAGCTTCTTATGATGTGCATTACCGAGATGGCCCAGAGATACCTCTCTGAAACACGGAGTGACAAATCCCAGTCTCGATCCATGCCAACTCAACAGACACCTTCGGAGATACCTGTAGAGCATCTTTATGATCACCCAGTTACGTTGTGACATTTGATAGCACACAAGGTATTCCTCTGGTATCCGGGAGTTGCATGATCTCATGGTCGGAGGAACATGTATTTGACATTCAAGAAAGCAGTAGCAATAAACAGAACGATCATATGCTAAGCTAACAGATGGGTCTTGTCCATCACATCATTCTCCTAATGATGTGATCCCGTTATCAAATGACAACTCATGTCTATGGTTAGGAAACCTTAACCATCTTTGATCAACGAGCTAGTCTAGTAGAGGCTCACTAGGGACACGGTATTTGTTTATGTATTCACACATGTATTTAAGTTTCCGGTCAATACAATTCTAGCATGAATAATAAACCTTTACCATGAACAAGGAAATATAAAATAATAACAACTTTATTATTGCCTCTAGGGCATATTTCCATCAGTCTCCCACTTGCACTAGAGTCAATAATCTAGTTCACATCGCCATGTGATTAACACCCAAGAGTTCACTAGAGTCAATAATCTAGTTCACATCACCATGTGATTAACACTCGAAGAGTTCTAAGGTGTGATCATGTTTTGCTCGTGAGAGAGAATTTTAGTCAATGGGTCTGCAATATTCAGACCCATGTGTACTTTGCAAATCCTTATGTCATACTATAGATGCTGCTATCACGCTTTACTTGGAGCTATTGCAAATGACTGCTCCATTATACATATCCGGTTTGCTACTCAGAGATATCCAGATTGGTGTCAAAGCTTGCATCGACGTAACCCTTTACGACGAACTCTTTATCACCTCCATAATCGAGAAACATTTCCTTAGTCCTTTAGTTACTAAGGATAATTTTGACCGATGTCCAGTGATCCACTCCTGGATCACTCTTGTACCCCCTTTGCCAGACACGTGGCAAGGCACACATTAGGTGTGGTACACAGCATGGCATACATTATAGAACCTATGGCTGAGGCATAGGGAATGACTTTCATTCTCTCTTTATCTTCTGCCGTGGTCGAGCTTTGAGTCTTACTCAACTTTACACCTTACAATACAGGCAAGAACTCCTTCTTTGACTGATCCATTTTGAACTCCTTCAAAATCTTGTCAAGGTATGTACTAATTGAAAGTCTTATCAAGCGTCTTGATCTATCTCTATAGATCTTGATGCCCAATATATAAGCAGCTTCATCGAGGTCTTTCATTCAAGTATCCTTTTATGCCATCCAGAAATTCTATATCATTTCCAATCAACAATATGTCATCCACATATAATATTAGAAATGCTACAGAGCTCCCACTCACTTTCTTGTAAATACAGGCTTCACCGTAAGTCTGTACAAAACCATATGCTTTGATCACCTCATCAAAGCGTATATTCCAACTCCGAGATGCTTGCACCAGTCCATAGATGGATCGCTGGATCTTGCACACTTTGTTAGCACCCTTAGGATCGACAAAACCTTCTGGTTGCATCATATACAACTCTTCTTTGAGAAAACCATTAAGGAATGCAGTTTTGACATCCATTTGCTAGATCATAAAATGCGGCAATTGCTAACAAGATTCGGACAGACTTAAGCATCGCTACGGTTGAGAAAGTCTCATCGTAGTCAACCCCTTGAACTTGTCGAAAACCTTTCGCGACAAGTCGAGCTTTGTAGACAGTGATATTACCATCAGCGTTTGTCTTCCTCTTAAAAATCCATTTATTCTCAATGGCTTGCCGATCATCGGGCAAGTCCACCAAAGTCCATACTTTGTTCTCATACATGGATCCTATCTCAGATTTCATGGCCTCAAGCCATTTGTCGGAATCTGGGCTCATCATAGCTTCTTCATAGTTCGTAGGTTCGCCGTTGTCTAACAACATGACTTCCAGAACAGGATTACCGTACCACTCTGGTGCGGAACGTACTCTGGTTGACCTATGAGGTTCAGTAGTAACTTGATCTGAAGTTTCATGATCTTCACCATTATCTTCCTCTCTTATTGGTGTAGGCATCACGGGAATGGTTTTCTCTGATGAGCTACTTTCCAATTCGAGAGAAGGTACAATTACCTCATCAAGTTCTACTTTCCTCCCACTCACTTCTTTCGAGAGAAACTCCTCTAGAAAGGACCCATTCTTGGCAACAAAGACCTTGCCTTCGGATCTGTGGTAGAAGGTGTACCCAATTGTTTCTTTAGGGTATCCTATGAAGACGCACTTCTCCGCTTTGGGTTCGAGCTTATCAGGTTGAAGCTTTTTCACATAAGCATCGCATCCCCAAACTTTAAAAAACGACAGCTTAGGTTTCTTGCCAAACCACAGTTCATACGGTGTCGTCTCAACGGATTTAGACGGTGCCCTATTTAACGTGAATGCAGGTGTCTCTAATGCATAACCCCAAAACGATAGTGGCAAATCGGTAAGAGACATCATAGAACGCACCATATACAATAAAGTACGGTTACGGCGTTCAGACACACCATTACGCTGTGGTGTTCCAGGTGACGTGGGTTGTGAAACAATTCCACATTTTCTTAAATGAAGGCCAAACTCGTAACTCAAATATTCGCCTCCGCGATCGGATCATAGAAACTTTATTTTCTTGTTATGATGATTCTCTACTTCACTCTGAAATTCTTTGAACTTTTCAAATGTTTCAGACTTGTGTTTCATCAAGTAGATATACCCATACCTACTCAAATCATCTGTGAAGGTTAGAAAATAACGATACCCGCCGCGTGCTTCAACATTCATTGGACCGCATACATCGGTATGTATTATTTCTAACAAATCAGTAGCTCGCTCCATTGTTTCGGAGAATGGAGTTTTAGTCATCTTGCCCATGAGGCATGGTTCGCAAGTATCAAATGATTCATAATCAAGAGATTCCAAAAGTCCATCAGCATGGAGTTTCTTCATGCGCTTTACACCAATATGACCTAAACGGCAGTGCCACAAGTATGTTGCACTATAATTATCAACTTTGCATCCTTTGGCATCAATATTATGAATATGTGTATCACTACGATCAAGATTCAACAAGAATAAACCATTCACAAGGGTGCATGATCACGAGGGATATTATTCATATAAACAGAATAACCATTATTCTCTGACTTAAATGAATAACCGTCTTGCAATAAACAATATCCAGATATAATGTTTTATGCTCAATGCAAGCACCAAATAACCATTATTTAGGTTTAATACTAATCCCGAAGGTATTACGAGCGTGTCGATATTGATCATATCAATCTTGGAGACACCTGCAACACATATCGTCACCTCGCCCTCAGCTAGTCTCCGTTACTCTGCAGCTCTTGCTTCAAGTAACTAATATTAGCAACTGAATCGGTATCAAATACCCAGACGCTGCTACGAGCACTAGTGAGGTACATATCAATAACATGTATATCAAATATACCTTTTTTCACTTTGCCATCCTTCTTATCTGCCAAATACTTGGGGCAGTTCCACTTCCAGTGAACAGTTCCTTTGTAGTAGAAGCACTCGGTTTCAGGCTTGGGTCCAACTTTGGGTTTCTTCGTGGGAGCGGCAGCTTGCTTGCCGTTCTTCTTGAAGTTCCCCTTCTTTCCCTTGCCCTTTTTCTTGAAACTAGTGGTCTTGTTAACCATCAACACTTGATGCTCCTTCTTGATTTCTACCTCCGCCGATTTCAGCATCGCGAAGAGCTCGGGAATTGTCTTCTCCATCCCTTGCATATTATAGTTCATCACGAAGCCTTTATAGCTTGGTGGCAGTGACTGAAGAACTCTGTCAATAACACTCTCAACTGGAAGATCAATTCCCAGCTGAGTCAAGTGGTTGTGGTATCCAGACATTCTGAGTATGTGTTCACTGACATAACTGTTCTCCTCCATCTTACAGCTGAAGAACTTGTTGGAGACTTCATATCTCTCAACCCGGGCATTAGCTTGAAATATCAATTTTAGCTCCTGGAACATCTCATATGCTCCATGGCGTTCAAAACGCTTTTGTAGTCCCGGTTCTAAGCCGTAGAGCATGGCACACTGAACTATCGAGTAGTCATCAGATCGAGCCTGCCAGGCGTTCACAACGTCTGCAGTAGCTCCTGCAGCAGGTCCATCACCTAGCGGTGCATCAAGGACATAATCCTTCTGTGCAGCAATGAGGATAATCCTCAAGTTACGGACCCAGTCCGTGTAATTGCTACCATCATCTTTCAACTAAGCTTTCTCTAGGAACGTATCAAAAATAGGGGAGCTACAACGCGAGCTATTGATCTACAACATAATTTGCAAAGACTATCAGGACTAAGTTCATGATAAATTAAGTTCAATTAATCAAATTACTAATGAACTCCCACTTAAATTAACATCCCTCAAGTTAACTAAGTGATACATGATCCAAATCAACTAGCCCATGTCTGATCATCACGTGAGATGGGATAGTCATCAATGGTGAACATCTCCATGTTGATCATATCTACTATATGACTCATGTTCGACCTTTCGGTCTCCAGTGTTCCGAGACCATGTCTGTACATGCTAGGCTCGTCAAGTTTAACCCAAGCATTCTGCTTGTGTAAAACTGGCTTACACCCGTTGTATGTGAACGTAGAATCTATCACACCCGATCATCACGAGGTGCTTCGAAATGATGAACTTTACCAATGGTGCATACTCGGGGAGAACACTTTTATCTTGAAATTTAGTGACGGGATCATCTTATAATGCTACCGTCGTTCTAAGCAAAATAAGATGCATAAAGGATAAACATCACATGCAATCAAAATATGTGACATGATATGGCCATCATCATCTTGTGCTTTTGATCTCCATCTCCAAAGCATCGTCATGATCTCCATCGTCACCGGCTCGACACCTTGATCTCCATCGTTGCGTCGTGGTCGTCTCGCCAACTATTGCTTCTACAACTATTGCTAACGCATAGTGATAAAGTAAAGCAATTACATGGCACTTGCATTTCATACAATAAAGAGACAACCATAAGGCTCCTGCCGGTTGCCGATAAATTACAAAACATGATCATCTCATACAATAACGTATATCACATCATGTCTTGACCATATCACATCACAGCATACCCTACAAAAACAAGTTAGACGTCCTCTACTTTGTTGTTGCAAGTATTACATGGCTGCTACGGGCTTCTAGCAAGAACCGTTCTTACCTACGGCACAAAACCACAACGGTGATTTATCAAGTTTGCTGTTTTAACCTTCAACAAGGACCGGCCGCAGTCAAATTTGATTCAACTAAAGTAGGAGAAACAGACACCCGCCAGCCACCTTTATGCAAAACAAGTTGCATGTCTGTCGGTGGAACCGGTCTCATGTACGTGGACATGTAAGGTTGGTCCGGGCCGCTTCATCTTACAATACCGCCGAATCAAAATAAGACGTTGGTGGTAAGCAGTATGACGATCACCGCCCACAAGTCTTTGAATTCTACTCGTGCATATCATCTACGCATAGACCTGGCTCATGATGCCACTGTTGGGGAACGTTGCATGGAAAACAAAAAAAATTCTACGCACACGCAAGATCTATCCATGGAGATGCATACCTACGAGAGGGGGAGTGTGTCTACGTACCCTCGTAGACCGTAAGTGGAAGCATTAGAACAACGCGGTTGATGTCGCCGAACAACTTCAAGATCCAACCGACCGAGTACCGAACGTACGACACCTCCACGTTCAGCACACGTTCAGCTCGGTGACGTCCTCGACTTCTTGATCCAGCAAGATGGTGAGGTAGTGGATGAGTTCCGGCAGCATGACAGTGTGGTGACGGTGATGGTAATGTTATCTCCGCAGGGCTTCGCCCAAGCACTACGAAAATATGACCGAGGGACGGAACTGTGGAGGGGGGCGCCGCACACGGCTAAGACAATGTTGTGGCTTGTTTGGGGCGCCCCCTCTCCTCTATTTATATATGTGTAGGGGCTTGGAGTATAAGGAATAGTGCCATGTGAACACTACCACGTGAATAGTACACACGTGGACTTGGACTCCAAAGTCCAATCCTATTCCTACTAGGACTCTCCTTTTTTCCTTCCCTAGCTGCGTGGGCTTTTGAGGACTTAGTGCGCCTGGCCCAATAAGGCCAGGGCGCCTCCCCTTAGCCCATGCCAGCCCTTGGGACGTGGTGGACCCACTTGTGGACTTCCGGACCCCTCCGGAATCCTCCGAAACCTTCTGGAAGCTTCCCGGTACAATACCGAAAAAACTGCACCTTTTTGCGGAACCCAAAATACGACTTCCCATATATAAATCTTTACCTCTCGACCATTCCGAGACTCCTCGTGACATTCGGGATCTCATCCGGGACTCCGAACAACATTCGGTTACCAATTCACATAACTCATATAACACTATATCGTCAACGAACGTTAAGCGTGCGGACCCTACGGGTTCGGGAATGATGTAGACATGACCGAGACGCCTCTCCGGTCAATAATCAATAGCGGAACCTGGATGCCCATATTGGTTCCTACATATTCCACTCCCGAGGCACCCTCCCGCAGGCGCTCGAGACGAAGGTCGTTCGGCATGCTGTGCGGTCTGGAGCCCATCACGTGGGTGACGCGCACGGCGACGAGCAGCAGCAGAGGCCGCGCCAGCAGGCGCGGATGAAGATGGTTTCCTCTTTCGTGTTAAGGGAGCAGGGCCAGCTATCTACTCTCCAAAGCAATCCCAAAGGTTGCCCGATCGCCGAAGGAAGACCAAGACGACGGGCGCGCAGGGCGGAGGTCATCACCGAGCCCACCGGCGCGTCATGGATCATGCTTTGGCAGGCGAAGACCAACTTTAGTTAGGATAGCCTGAGCGCATGTCCCCTTTCAAAATCGCCAAGTGTGGCAACCCTTCCCGCCTAAGTTTCCAGGGGGGAGAGGACCAAAGCTGATATAAAAGGGCAGTGATGCCATTGTAGAAGGGGAGAGTCCTCATCGTCTTCAACCTTGTATTCTCTCTCTCGCACCAGAGCAATACCAACCAAGCAGGAGTAGGGTCTTACACCGCAAGGTGGCCCGAACCTGGGTAAACCGCTGAGTCCTCACTCTGTCCCTCGCTAGCGCGCTCCCGTCGTAGCCTCGCCGTAGCTTAGCCGTGGTAGGAGACAAAGCGGTAGAACGAGCTCACCCCAGTGTTCGAACCTTTGGGTCCCCGGAGCCTGACTTCCAACAACGCCTGCAAAAAAACACTATAAAAAACAGTTGGGGAATGGGGGGGGAGGGGAGCTGTCGGCCCAGTGGGAACCAGGGTACCACGGCCCGTCTGCCTACGGCCCAGGAGGCAACTCTTGGGGTAGCCCACGAAGGACGTCTTTGCCTTAGGCTCTCCGGAACAAGTCTCCTCGCGGGGAGCCAGCCTCGTGAGGCCCCTTCACCGCCAGGCGGAACGCTACAATAAAAAGTGGCAAGTAGCCTCGTCAGGGGCGGCCTCATGAGGGGAGGCCTCATGAGGGCCGGCCTCATGAGGGGAGGCCTCATGAGGGTCTACCTCGCGAGGGGCGGCCTCGTGAGGGGCTGCCTCATGAGGGCGGCCTCGTGAGGGCCACCCCATGAAGGAGGCTGCACGGCGCCAGTCGCGCGGCATGTGCCCATCACGTGGGTGACATCCTACTATTAGGATAAGGATGGCAGGGCGTGACCAAGACCAGTTTCCTCTTTGGTGCAAGGGAGTAGCGGCGTCTGCCCCCCTCAAAAGCAGGTCCCAATGCCTTCCGCTTTGGTAAAAGAAGATCAGGATGGATCGGCGCACCAGGACGGAGGTCATCGCCAAACCCACCAGCACATCAGGAAGACTACTTTATCAGGCGGAGACCGCCTTTAGTCAGGATAAGCCTGTGCGCCTGTTCCCCTTTGGATTGCCGCCCTGTGGCCACCCCTTCCCGCTCATATTTTCGGGGAAGAGGACCAAGGCACTACAAAAGGGGCAAGGCCGCTCCCACGTAAGGGGATCGATTCATTCTCCCCCACACCTCGTGTACCTCAAGCCACAAGCTCTCCATCACAGAGCAATCCAACACAGGCAGGAGTAGGGTATTACACCGCACGGTGGCCCGAACCTGGGTAGCTCGCGCGTCCCCTTCGTGTCCGGTGAGAGCCAGTGAGCCCGTCGTGATCCCGCCGTAGTTGCCGTCGTGTCGTAGGTCGCTAAGCAAAGTCCCCCAGAGTTCGAATCCCAAGTTCTTGGAGAAGTTTCTTGGATGCAGATCCTAGACTCCGACATTTGGCACGCCAAGTAGGGGGACTTGCCGTCTTCGCGCCTTCGGCCTCGACGTCAGCATCGACATGGACGACGCCGCCGCTCGCCAGGAACGCGCCACGCGCCGACCCGCAGCCAGGGTCTGCGCGGCACCCACCGCCCGCGGTGCCCCTGGGCGGTGCCCTTGTGCTGCCACCGAGCCTGTTGGGGAGCGCGTGGCCTCCTCTGCCCACCCGTCGGTGAACGAGCAGGCACACGGCCGCTCCGCCGCCACCTCCTCGCTTGCTCGTCGCGATCCACCGGGCCGAGCGCGACGCGCCTCCTCCGCCTCCTCCGAACCGTGACGTGGCCAAGCGCCGCCCCACAGCGCACGCCCCGGAGCCGTCCCGTGGGTCGCTCATGCCGGATGGCGGCGGCGACAGCTGCCAGATCGTCCACCTTGCGCCCCCGGATGTGCGCGTGGCCCTCGAGAAGGCGCGCAACCACCAGGACCGCGTCCTCCACGACGTCGCCATGGCGGGGCGCCAGAACAGCGCGGCCCTCGACGGTGGTGCCGCCACCAACGGGGGCTACCTAGCCCTCGCCTCCGAGCTACGTCGCGTGGTGTGGCCCAACAAGTTCAAGCCAGAGCTCCCTCAGCGCTACGACAGCAGCGCTAACCCCGCGGAGTTCCTCCTGCTCTACACCATCAGCATCCAGGCCGCAAGGGGGGACGACCGGGTCATGGCGAACTGGTTCCCCATGGCCCTCAAGGATGCTGCGCGCTCATGGCTCATGAACCTCCCCGATGCATCCATCTCTTCGTGGGAGGACCTGTGCAAGCAGTTCGTCGCCAACTTCAAGGGCACGAGCGACCGTTCCCTCACGCTCAACGACCTGCGGAATGTGCGCCAGCGCCCTGGTGAGCCCTCCGCAAGTTCATCCAGCGCTTCAGCCAGGTGCGCCGCAGGATCCCGAAGGCCTCCGACGCCGCGATCGTCTCCGCCTTCACCAATGACGTCACGGACGTGAAGATGCGCGAGAAGCTCTTGGTCAGGGACGAGCTCGACTCCACAGCAGAGCTGTTCGTCCTCGCCGACCGCTGCGCGAAGGCCGAGGAGGGCCGCCTCTTCATCCACAATGACCCTGATCCTCGTGAGGGGCGGCCTCGTGAGGCCAGCCTCGCGAGGGGCGGCCTCATGAGGGGCCACCTCGGGGACGCCACCTCACCTCACTGAGGCCGCACCCACTCCAGCCGAGGCAGCATCTGAGCCTGCCGAGGCCCATTCAGCGCCTCCCGAGGACCCGCCTCGGGAGGCCCCTGGTGCCCCACCTCAAGAGGCCCGCAACGGCCAGGCTGGTCGTGCCAACGTGGAGGTCCTCAAGGGCCTCAAGACGAGGAGCTTCAAGAAGCAGCTCACGGCCTGCGGCAAGGGTTGGCTTGACGAGCTCCCCTCTGTGCTGTGGTCCATCTCCACAACGGCGATCAAGCCCACCGGTGAAACACCCTTCTTCCTCGTCTACGGGACAGAAGCGGTCCTCCCAGCTGAGGTCAAGCACGGGTCCCCGTGGGTCTTGGCATTCGATGAGGCCCGTCAGGACGGCCTGCAGGAGGATGACCCGCTCGTCCTCGGCGGGGCACGCCGCCAGGCTGTCCTCTGCAAGGCAAGATACTAGCAGGCATTGCGTCGCTACCACAGCCGCAACATACGCCCCCACACCCTCGAGGCCGACCCGTCGCACCCTCCGGAGCTCTCTCTACCCGCGCTGCCATGAGGCACGCGAGAGCTCCCGCCCACAATCACATGGAAGCCCCATGCTCAGCGTTGGCGGACTACTTATGGAGCTGTACACGCTCTGGAGCTCTCTCTACCCGCGATGCCACGAGGCACGTGAGAGCTCCCGCCCACAATCACGTGGAAGCCCCATGCTCAGCGCTGGCGGACTACTTATGGAGCTGTACACGCTCCAGAGCTCTCTCTACCCGCGCTGCCACGACGCACGCGAGAGCTCCCGCCCACAATCACGTGGAAGCCCCATGCTCAGCGCTGGCGGACTACTTATGGAGCTGTACACGCTCCGGAGCTCTCTCTACCCGCGCTGCCACGAGGCACGCGAGAGCTTCCACCCACAATCACGTGGAAGCCCCATGCTCAGCGCTGGCAGACTACTTATGGAGCTGTACACGCTCCAGAGCTCTCTCTACCCGCGCTACCACGACGCACGCGAGAGCTCCCGCCCACAATCACGTGGAAGCCCCATGCTCAGCGTTGGCGGACTACTTATGGAGCTGTACACGCTCCGGAGCTCTCTCTACCCGCGCTGCCATGAGGCATGCGAGAGCTCCCGCCCACAATCACGTGGAAGCCCCATGCTCAGCGCTGGCGGACTACTTATGGAGATGTACACGCTCCAGAGCTCTCTCTACCCGCACTGCCATGAGGCATGCGAGAGCTCCCGCCCACAATCACATGGAAGCCCCATGCTCAGCGCTGGCGGACTACTTATGGAGCTGTACATGCTCCGGAGTTCTCTCTACCCGCGCTGCCACGAGGCATGCGAGAGCTCCCACCCACAATCACGTGGAAGCCCCATGCTCAGCGCTGGCGGACTACTTATGGAGCTATACACGCTCCGGAGCTCTCTCTACCCGCACTGCCATGACGGACGTGAGAGCTCCCGCCCACAATCACGTGGAAGCCCCATGCTCAGCGCTGGCGGACTATTTACGGAGCTGTACACGCTTCAGAGCTCTCTCTACCAGCGCTGCCACCGGCACGCGAGAGCTCCCTCCCACTTTCGTGGAAGCCCCATGCTCAGCGCTGGCGGATGCCCCATGCTCAGCGTTGGCGGCCTACTTACCCGAGGGAACCTCGGCCATCACATCCTCAAGCTGGCCCGTGTCGAGCACGGCAGCGCAAAATGGAGCTGTACACGCTCCGGAGCTCTCTCTACCAACGCTGCCACCGGCACGTGAGAGCTCCCTCCCACTTTCGTGGAAGCCCCATGCTCAGCGCTGACGGATGCTACATGCTCAGTGCTGACGGATGCCCCATGCTCAGCGCTGGCGGCCTACTTACCAGAGGGGCCCTCGGCCATCGCATCCTCAAGCTAACCCGTGTCGAGCACGGCAGCATGAAGGGCGCGCTCTCGCGATCTCCCCCATGCGTATCACGCGAGCGGGGGCTGGGCATGGTGCATGTGCTCGGGTCAGTCCCAGCAGCGCCGCAAAAACCCAAGTGACTGAGCTGTGGCTCGTAGACCCGCTCCCGTGCACGTCACCTCACCAAGGTCCATGGTGCTCTTGTCTCCTCGCGTGACACCCACAGGCGACCTCGCGAGCTCACTCCGCTACATTACTTGCAAAAACTTGGCAATCTCGCTGATGCAGGACACCGGAGGCCTCAGGAGCTCCTCCTCGGGAGGCCTCACGAGCGACGTCTCATCAGCAGGGGGCTTCGCGACACTGGTGGCCTTAGGAGCTCCTCCTCGGGAGGCCTCATGAGCGACGTCTCGTGAGCAGGGGGCTTCGCGAGCAATCGCCCCTCACGAGCCATCGACTGCGGGCGGCACCAAGCCAAGTCACGTGTTGCTAAAAAGCTAAGTCTAAAGAATCACTTGAAGCTTTGGTAGTACCCTTCGATCTTTCTTCCTTTTGCTTTCCCCTCGAAGCATCTTTGTTTTCCTTGGCACGAGCCGCCTGTGCGTCAAGGGGGATATCCTTCAGCATCGTGCCTCGGGAACTCCTACTAGCCCTAAGAGCCCTACATCCTCTGGCCTTGCTGAGCGCGCGCTCCAGCATACCAGCAACGGTCATAGCCCGCTCGAAGGCTGGGTCCCAGCGACGCAGGGCACAAGGGCAACGTAAAAAGGGAATAAAGACTTCATGAGGAGACGAAAACACAACAAATATTAAAGTACTTCAATCAAAAGTGCTAGGCGACATCTTCACACCCCCACGAGGCCACGTCTATTCTATGACAGGAGACAAAAGGTAAAGACTCAAGCAGACGAGCCACTGTTGGTGCCATCGTCGCCGGCGACGCCTCCACCCTCGGCGGCCGCCACGGTGCGCTCCAGGTTCTCCAGGAGCTCGCACTCCTTCTCCTGCTCGGTGGTGGTCGGCGCGAGCTCGTGCTCCCGGATCTCCCTGTCCAGTTCCCGGACCGCCACCATGCTCTCGCGCCTGCCGAGCGCCTCCTCGTGAGGGGCAAGCTGGGCCTCGCAAGTCGCGGCGCGCTCCATGTAGGCCTTCTCCGCGGCCTCCGCCTCCTCAAGTCACCGGGCGGCCACTTCCGCATCCTGGGTCGCCCCATCAAGGAGCTCCTTGGTCTTCCGGGTGGCCTTCTCGCGCTCCTCCCGCACGACGCCGTCACGCCGGCGGCCTAACTTGATGGCCACTTCTAGTTGCCGCCAGCCCTCAACAAGACGCACTCGCTCTTGGCGGAGGTCCTCCTCCTCGGCCATGAGGTCGGCCTCGAGGGTGATGAGGGCCGACCGGGCGTGGCGCAGAGTCCCGCGCCGCAGCAGAGTACTGTGGCCTACGAACGCCATGGCCAGGGACGCGTCCGGCCCACCTTCCTCGTCTGTCCCTGCTGGCCGCAAGAGGCCCGGGGGCTGTAGCTCCACTGAGCCCAGCGATGTCTCCGACGGCAGGGGCTTCACCCCCCGTCAGATGTTGGGGGTTCTCCACAGCCTCCACCTCCGCCTACGACTCCATCGCGCATGGGTGGCTTGGCGCGGTCGCCTTCGGCTCTTGGCGCATTGGCGGGCGCTCGGGGCTCACCGCGGGCGCTGTGTCTACGCCTGCCGCCCCAGCCGCCGCTGAGCCCTTCGAGGGGTTCGGCCTCACGGCGTCCCCCGTGGCGTCGCCGCTTCCGGCACCGGTCGCCTCCGGCACCTCTTCCTCCATGTGGACCTCCTCCAGAGGTCCACCTCCCCCAGTAATTGGAGGCGCATCCTTTGCACAGCCGGGGAGACGTCGTGCGCTCTCCCTCGCCATCCGCCCCGCGCCTCTCCAGGCTTGGTGGGGGCTCCAGCGACTATTAAATCCGCACCCCCCGCGGGGGCGCAGTCTGCCTTGCGGCCCCCTCTACCCCGGAGGTCTCCTTCTTCTTCGACAGGGGTCCCTGCGCCGCCAAGGGGTCTCAGCCCATGCCTCACGAGGAAGAAGAGTAAGCGTAAAGGGAAAGGACAGGACGAGGGGACATACACGTCCGTAGGGGCCCACCACCTCTTCTTCAGCTTCACGCCAGAGCAGCTGCCGCTGCCGCTCCCTCAAGGCTCGCTCGAGCTGACTCCCAAGGCCTCGCGCGGGGGGCCTGCCAGGGCCTCCTCCCGTGGCCTCGGCGAGCGCATCCTCCTCGCGAAGCGCATCGCCCTCCATGCCAAGGGTCACCTCGTCCTCCAGAGGCACAACCTGGGAGGGCCCGACTGAGAACCCCCGTAGGCATCATGGGGGAGTGGAGGCCGCTACGCGTGGCTCCCTGGGTCCGGCAGTTCGATGGGCCCCACGTCGTTTCATTCCTAACGGGCGTACCGTGCGTGCCGTGGGCCCGGGGGCTACTGTCGGCCCAGTGGGAACCAGGGTACCATGGCCCGTCTGCCTGCGGCTGTCGGGCCAATGGAACCCAGGGTATCCAGACCCGTCTGCCTTTGGCCCAGGGCGCAACGCCTGGCGTGGGCCCAGCAGGCCGTCATCACCAAGCACCTCACCAGGACTCTTCATGAGGCCTTGGCCTCCTAAGGCCTCCTCCTCAGGAAGTGGCGAGCAAGGCTCGGTATCCTCACCAACAGCCTCGCGAGGCCCACTCGCGAGGCGGCCTCCCGAGGTGGCCTCCCGAGGCCTCCTCCCGAAGGCGCCCAAGACGAAGGCCGTTCGGCACAGCCGCGCGGTCTGGGGCCCATCACGTGGGTGACGCGCGCGACGACGAGCGGCGACAGAGGCCGCACCAGCAGGCGTGGATAAAGATGGTTTCCTCTTTTGTGTTAAGGGAGCAGGGCCAGCTATCTACTCCCCAGAGCGACCCAAAGGTTGCCCGATCGGCGAAGGAAGACCAAGACGGCGGGCGAGCAGGGCGGAGGTCATCACCGAGCCCACCGGCGCGTCATGGATCATGCTTTGGCAGGCGAAGACCGCCTTTAGTCAAGATAGCCTGAGTGCCAGTCCCCTTACAAAACCGCCGAGTGTGGCAACCTTTCCCGCCTAAGTTTTCGAGGGGGAAGAGGACCAAGGCTGGTATAAAGGGCAGTGCTGCCGTTGTAGAGAGAGACCTCGGTTGAGTTCTACCTCCTCCACCTTGTACGCAAGAACTCTCTTGCCCCTTGCAATCCCAACCACAAGCAGGAGTAGGGTTTTACACCGCAAGGTGGCCCGAACCTGGGTAACCACTGAGTCCACGGTCCGTTCCTCGCTAGCGCGCTCTCGCCGTAGCCTCGCCGTTGCTTAGTCGTGGTAGGAGACGAAGTGGTAGAACGAGCTCACCCCAGTGTTCGAACCTTTGGGTCCCCGGAGCCCGACTTCTGACAGCGGCCCAGGAGGCAACTCTTGGGGCGGCCCACGAAGGACGTCTTTGCCTTAGGCTCTCCGGAACAAGTCACCTTGCGAGGAGCCAGCCTCGCGAGGCCCCTTCACCGCCAGGCGGAACACTGCAATCAACAGGTGGCAAGTAGCCTCGTGAGGGGCGGCCTTGTGAGGGGAGGCCTCGTGAGGGGCGGCCTCGTGAGGGGAGGCCTCGTCAGGGGCTGCCTCGCGAGGGGCGGCCTCGTGAGGGGCTGCCTCGTGAGGGGCAGCCTCGTGAGGGCCACCCCATGAAGGAGGCTGCGCGGCACCAGTCGCACGGCATGTGCCCATCGTGTGGGTGACGTCCTGCTGTCAGGATAAGGATGGCAGGGCGTGACCAAGACCAGTTTCCTCTTTAGTGCAAGTGAGTAGCGGCGTCTGGCACCCTCAAAAGCAGGTCCCAATGCCTTCCGCTTTGGTAAAAGAAGATCAGGACGGATCGGCGCACCAGGACGGAGGTCATCGCCAAGCCCACCAGCACGTCAGGAAGACTACTTTATCAGGCGGAGACCGCCTTTAGTCAGGATAAGCCTATGCACCTGTTCCCCTTTGGATTGCCGCCCTGTGGCCACCCTTTCCCGCTCATATTTTTGGGGAAGAGGACCAAGGCACTACAAAAGTGGCAAGGCCGCTCCCATGTAAGGGGATCGATTCATTCTCCCCCACACCTCGTGTACCTCGAGCCACAAGCTCTGCATCACAAAGCAATCCAACACAGGCAGGAGTAGGGTATTACACCGCACGATGGCCCGAACCTGGGTTGCTCGTGCGTCCACTTCGTGTCCGGTGAGAGCCAGTGAGCCCGTCGTGATCCCGTCGTAGTTGCCGTCGTGTCGTAGGTCACTAAGCAAAGTCCCCCAGAGTTCGAATCCTAAGTTCTTGGAGAAGTTTCTTGGACGCAGATCCTAGACTCCGACAGGAGCTACACCAAACATACCCATTTGGCTGAATTGGGACAACCACATGTTTCAACGAAAAGCCATCAAGTGTCGGAGGATTCAGCGGCTCATTGGAACTTGCGCTACCTTCTTTCCATGCACGCCTGATATTTTTAACCATCCTCCTAAAAACCCTGTTTGCTTCAGGGCTGCCAGGTTTATTGAGCGAGTCAAGAAATTCAAACCGTATTTCCTTCAGATTCAAGGCAACTACACAATAATGGCCAACAGTTTCACCTTGCTTCTTGTTTGGAGGATCAAATGTTGCAAACAGGATCTGTTGGAAGTAAAATATATATATATGTTATGCTCTCAGCCAACACTATAAAACCAACACACACAAAATGATTTCGCACACAAAAAACATTACTCACCATATCCTTTTTATCGGCACATTCCTCAGCTTTTGACGAGAACATCAATTTCACCGACCTGCCTACACTACCGCCATTCCAAATACTTGTCTGGCAACACAAAAAAAAGTGGAAAAGCAAACAGGTCAGAACATGAAAAACGAAAAACGAGAATAAAACAAAAAACAAAAGTTATGCATGCTTGCACAAATATGGTACGGGACAACCATTGTCGAAGACCCCTTAAACTTATCTACCAGCAATGAAACACCAAAATCTACAAGGCGGGTAGTCAGCATCCCTTTTGCCCAAAAAGATTCACCAACTTTAGCAATGGGAATACCACCCAACTCAGTTACAAAAGCAACCAGGTCCCTGAATTTTTTTTGAAAAACTGCAACATAAGATACTACCAAAAATAACAAGAATGAAAAAGGGCAAAAACTGTGATTAGAAAAATATATATTAACAGAAAAAATTTAGAGTTCAGAAAACATCATACTTCTTCTTTCTGTCCTTCCGAGCCCTGGTAACCGCAGTGTACAACTCATTGTATCTTTTCAGAAGAGCTGGATCAATGCTCGAGGGTGTCACAATAGCAAGTTCATCATCTGCAATAAAACAAAAGAAACAAGTAAAAAGATGAAGTTCACTTATAGAATTTGAAAATTTTCATACAGATGCCAACTTAAGAAAGATAAAGTTCACTTGTATGCAAAGGAAAAAAATGCTACACAGCAACTACTTCGAAAACAGTAACAAAAATAAGAACTTCACTTATCATAAAACATGTGATATGTAGCTACCATAATAATTAAAAATGACAGAGCATAATGTGAAGTTCACTTTTTGAAACAAAATACTTGCCTTCAGTGTCAGAGTCTTCGTGTTGTTGCTCTTCAGAGGAGACCAAAACAGTTCCATCAGTAGGCTGCGCTGAAATCACTGTAGCCTCACTGGACTGGCCTACTGCGTCAACATCAGCGTTGTATGCATTTTGAACACTCCGGAAAACCACAACGTCCTTAGATAACTCATCCACATGACGCTCCACACTGAAAACACCAGGAACATCATCGGCGGCCAGACAAACAGGAGAACCAGCAACACTATCAACAGAAACAACATTCTCCTGCAGCTTTTCAATATCAACATAAACATTTTCATGCCGAATAGGGGCAACAGCCGGATCGGATTCCTGAGCTATAGAAGCTTCTGCGCTCTCACCAGCTGCCGATACAGAAACCTTTACACTGCCACCACCAACAACAGCACAACCCTCCTGGTTCACATCAGCACGAACAACGTCAACCGATTCATGAACTTCTACATTTTTCTCTGCAGACTGCAAAAAGTCAAAGAAAAAAAGGCAGTGAGAACAAAAATGAGAGAGGGCAACAACATGCAGCTCACTTACATAAAACAATGCAGTTCACCAACAGAACAACATGCAGCTCACTTATGCCAAAGACTGCAGCTCACTCATGTCAAAGAATGTAGCTCACTCATGCCAAACACTGCAGCTCACTTACGTAAAACAATGCAGTTCACTAACTAAACAACATGCAGCTCACTCATGCCAAACACTGCAGCTCTCTTACGTAAAACAATGCAGTTCACTAACTGAACAACATGCAGCTCACTGATGCAAAGACTGTAGCTCAGTCTTGTAAAACAACGCAGTTCACTAACTGAACGACATGCAGCCCACGTATGTCAAAGACTGGAGCTCACTTATGCCAAAGAATGCATCTCACTTATGTAAAACAAAATGCCTTTGACTAAACAGAACAACATGAATATATCTTCCACCAACAGAATACATAGATTACAAAAACAATAGTAAAAAAAGTCATTCCAATAAACCTTCTCAGCTACAACATCCGGAGGGGACGACGCATCAGCCAAGTGATCGTCCTCCCCAAAGCCATCGTCAGGATCCTGGTGCGCATCACAATCTGCACCTCCAGTCTACGACATAGAACAAAACAACACGAAAATAAGATGGTAACGAACATAATAACAAACAAAACTTCAACTATGCAAAAGCAGTCCACATGTTACACTCATGAGAAAATACAAGTTTGACAAGAGAAAACACAGCGGACTAGACATAAGTGATGAGAGAAGAACTTATACCCGATCAATCCCATCGTCCCGAGATGCATGAACATCAGAAGATTCCACTCCAGCCTACAACCAAAAAAATCAAAGACACAAGATAAGAAAATATATAAATGACAAAAAAACTATAGATCTAGCAGCAGTCCACATAATACACAAATGAGGTACAAATGACAAATAAAAGGAAAACATACATTTTCAGCGTCAGCACCAGCGTCCTGTCGGTCCATTTCATTCAAAATGTGCTCAACATCCTTCTCAAACCAAGCGCATTTTTCATCTTGCGACTGCTTGAACTGAGCATACGAAGACCGGATATTCGTCACCGCAATCTTCAAGCCTTCAACCACACCACGATCAAAGTTGTGTGCAGCCACAATTTCTTCTTCACGAGGGCCGTGGCCAGCAGGGAAAAATCCAGCAACTGTCCTCAACCTATCACCAGAGGTTGGCAAATCTTCTGTTAACTTGATAACCTTCTGAAGAAGCTCATCAATCTCCTCATGTTTTTTGCCGCCAACAAACGTCTGATCAGAAGTGCTTCTAGTATTAGAGATCCGACAAGCCGTGAAACTCCGGGTAGGCGGCAGCTGGCTACAGATAAGCTCATGGTACCTAGCAGGACTGCTAGGCCCTGCACCAGAGCTGTCACATAAAAGTGCAACTGGACGATTGTAGACAATATCCCCTGACGCCTTCCACTGCAAAAAAGGAAAGAAGTCCACATGTGAATAATAGAAGGTTCATATTTCTCATAACAGCAAAAATAGAAAGACGTTGTTCCTAAAACAAGGATAACAGGAAAAAACAATTAAAAAACAAATGCACTAACCGGCGGCTTCCCAAATTTGTAAGTTTCCAGATAAATCTTTCTCTTGACAATCATATCTTCGTTGTATATCTTCATCAAGTTTTTGTTCGTCAAGTATGACGCACGCGGCGTCAACATGTGCATAACTGAAAATTTACGAAGGTTCAAGCAATCCAGATACATAATCAAGGGGACAATGGCACAACCCTTAGCGCAATTTTGCGCGCTACCTTCTAACTGCCACTTCACCACAGCTACCAGGAGCTCATCAACAACAAGCTGACAAAAGTCCATCTGAGCCATAGCCGCATAATCCATGTTCTCAACCATGGCAGCAACCCTGCCCAAACGAACAGCAAGCCCGGGGCATAGCAAATTCTGATAAAGTATCAGGAAGAAAACCTTGACAGCAAGATCAACCGTCACGGTGTCCTCGCCCTCCACCAACACTGCCAGCAGTTCAAGCAAGTCCTTAACACCTATACTTTTAGAACGGTCAAAGCCAAGCTCATCCTTGAGGGCAGACAACAAATCGTCATGGCCACTGTTAGCAGGCATGGGAGCAGTGTGAGGTCCCATAGGAAAATCAAATATTTGATGAACAGCAGCACGATTGATTCGAAGAACCCTGCCAGGCCCAAAGTCCATTATCATATTGGAAGGGTCAATAACCCATAAGATGGCACATAAGAATGCGGGACACATTTTTCTCTACTATCAAGTTAAAGACAGCACCAAAACCAGCGTCACGAACATGATTACGGTGTGGATCTTTCAATAATCCAGCAGCTTTGCACACATTGGGGAGTGACAAACGTACGGTCTTATTAAATCGAACATCATCTCCTTCCTCGCCGTCATCTCCGGTTCTCTTCCTCTTACTAGTCTTCTTCTTCTTCTGTGTAAAGGAAGATGCAGTCCACATTAATAAATTAGGCAGATAAGAGACAAAAAAAGTTAATAAAACAACAATAGAAGAAACAAAGGCAGCACTTCAACATACCTTTGGAACAACATCCGCCTCCCCACCCGAGACAGCATCCTCATTTTCGTCAGCAACAACACGCGGCCGCTTATGTTGACTCTTAGATGGACCACAATCTTTCCGTCTCCCAGACTTAGCATTCCTCACAACATCAGCAAGAACAAAGTCATCATCATCGGACTCGGGCTCATCATCAACATATGGCCGATTTCGTTGCGTATCCTCCCCACCAGCTTCAACAGTTCTCTTACCGAAGTTCTTCTCCATGCAAGCGACACGGGGACTGCGCCGACGAGTTGTACCTTGCTCAACAACAGAACTCAGACTCTTCTTCTGCACAACACCCTGCTTGACATTACCAAATTTCACACTCTTGGTAGCATCTGCAGATCTCCTCTGCTTCTCTATCTCCTCATACTTATTTGTATCACTTTCAAACCTCAACAACTTCTTGCGTTGCTTCGATTCATAAGCATGGAGCTGTGCCTGGATCATCCACTCCTGCGTAACTTCCTCTGTACCATCAACATATTGTGACTGTGTTTCAGACAACACGGGCCGCCTAAAGCTCTGGTCAGAGCTCACACCAACGACACCCTTTGCGAAATAATGCTCAATTAAGTGAGTAACCTCCTCAAACCTAGGCGCCCCACCAAAAAAATTAGTCGTTGCGTCGAAATGAAGTTTAACTATGGTCAGCAAGAAGTGCACAAATGAACAAAATGCAGTTCACCAAACCATAAAATGCAGTGCTTCATACAAAAAACATAATAAAGGAAAAAATATCCTTGAAAAAATCACCAACTCCATGTTTGTTCCCAAAAAATGTATGAGTAACTTCACAAAGCCATCAGTAGTTTGTACAACATCAAATAAAGTAGCATATACAATAAAAAAAGCATGCACATCAAAAATAGCAAGTATATAAATGAAATAATAATGCAGTTCACAATTCACACACGCAATTATTTTGTAGTTCACACAAAATCAATAAGCAGCACGTACAGTAAACAAAATAATACACATCAAAAATAGCAAGTATATAAAGAGAACAATAAAGCAGTTCACAATTCACACACAGGAATGTAGTTTACAAGAAACACAACAATACAAACAAGTTGCCAAAACTAAAATAAGGAAAAGAACAAGAACATACCAGAAGGAGGAGCCACACTAATAGGGGAGGTTTCAATTGGTGAATTCACTTCAGGACTAGCCTGACCACGATGATCCTTACCACCAGGACAACGCGGGCCAATCGGCGAATCATAAATAGCATCATTAGGGCCAGTGCCAACATTTTTACCTAGTGGAAACAAAACTAAATGAATGTCAGAATCTACATGACGATAATGCTGAGAACTATGACAGAAAAAACGAATCTACATGATGACCAAGATTATTAGATAAACAAGACAGAAAATAAACAAGGGGAAGCAAGCAGTCCACATACCTTGATCTCCTCCATGTGCTTTGCTTGGCGAAGACATGGTGTTTGCGACGCGAGCAACGACGGCGTGACGAATACCAGCAAAAAAATAAGAGGAAATCCGATGAAACCCTAGATACACCTTGCTCTGCCCACGGAGCCCACGCGAGTACCGGCTTCAAATCGAGAAGAAATCGCCTGCCTACGAAAACGAACTACATCAGCAAAAAACGCAAGCACTAAGAGAATGGAACAACTAGATGGGGGACAATCATGAACGAGGGGATGAGAGGCGAACCACAACCGATGGGGATGAGCGGCAGCGGTGGGGGGAGGGGGTGGGGGGAGGGGGACGCGGAATAGAGGAATCTGCAGCAACGTATCGATAAAAGGAAACCCGGGTGCGGACGGATGCTGTGGAGCACGGCGGTTGCCGCGGACGACGGCGGTTTCCACGGGGGTGGGGAGTTGCTCCGGGTGGCACTGGAAGAGAGGGAGAAGTGGGAGCGCGTGAGAGCAGCACTTGTGAAGAGCTGCACAAACAGCCCGGCCCGTAACATCCCAACTAATTTACAAGGAGCCGTACCCAGCCCATCAACAAAAGCCGAGTAACAGGGCCGAAATAACAGGCCGGGCCAAAAGTAATTGAAGCTCACTTGTAGGACAGTAGCAGTCCACTCTCTACACAGAGGAAACACTTGCAGTCCACCTTTATTTCCATTTAAAACTTTATTATATCACACAGTTCTGTGTCGTAAAACAAAAATGTGAGTTCCCTGGAAAATACAGTCAGACCTCACATAAAAAATTTATGTTAAAAATGGAAGAAACAAGAAGCAGTTCGCTCTGCAGGTCAATAACGCTCGAACAGGCACAGAATGAAGTACACATAGTTCATAAAAACAGTTTGGTCCATAAAAACTATCCGCATGTGGAGATAATGCGTCCGAAAAAAAATTCTTTAAATGAATATCCACAACAACAACAAAATGGGGGGGACCCCTCCCCCCCGCCACCAAACTCACGGTCAGGAACTGCATTTCGCTCACATAAAAATTGCAAAAAACTACAAAGCCACAGCATGAATGCAGAACGCAGCATCAAACAATGCAGTGCGGTTTACTAAAGCAAGAAGTACGGTCAGTACCTCATTGCAGTCCGTTTTAAACTAAATTGAAGTGTGCACATAGCGCGTTCGTAAAAAAAGTCTTTATTAAAATGAATATCTACAACAACAACAAATATGGGGGGGACCCCCCCAACCCCCCCCCCCCCCCCCCCCGCCCCCAACCTTATGTTCAGGAACTACAGTTCCTTCAAATAAACAGATGCAGTCCGTTGTATTGAATAATGCAGTTCGTTTTGTTCTTCAAAGAAGTCCGGATACATCTAAAATGCAGTTCGGCAATGCAGATACATCTAAACCGCCTACAAACGTACTAAAACATTGCACGTCTCGAGACACAAAGGTGGTTAACAAAAATATTACCGATGAAAATAAAAAAACACGATAAAAAAACCACGATCACAGACGACCCCCACTCCGAGCGGTTGCAGCGCTAAAAGGTCACGATCGCAGACGCAAACCAACCCACGATCTGCACAACCGCATCGTCAGGGGAAATCGTGCAGTTCATCCTTTGCCACCATCCCGCCCTTATGTTCAGACCTCCGCCAGGGCTTTCTCATCCACAACAACAGAAAATCGCCATTGCGCTGCCACCAGTTCCCTCCCACTCAACCACGCTATGGTGTTCACCAAGGAGTTCAAGGAGGTGCACGCCCACGGCAACACCATGTTGCACGTGATCCACACCAACGACTTGGAGAAGACGGCGACCACCATCGAGCAGTACGAGTGCCACCTCCAGTGGCAGCGCCACAAGATCGTCGGAGTTGATGTGGAGTACACCAAGGAGGAAGACCTGAACCAGAAGGCCGCCCTCGTTCAGCTCTCCGTCGGCAAGGATCATCTGGTGCTGCTCTTCCAACTCAGCGAAGCCCACGACAACTGCATCAGGTTCGACAACTTCCTCGCCGACCCCAGGTACACATTTGCTGGCTTCTCTGCCAACGGCGGCATAGAGAAGCTCCAGCGAGTCGGGCTGGAGATCGCCCACTTCATCGACATCCAGAAGGAATGGAGGGTGCCCACAGCGACCAAGCCGCTGGACTCCCTTGCAGACGTCTTCGGCATCCTCATCGATGACTACTACAACAACATGAAGAAGAAGATGATGGACGCATAGCACAAGCGCTGGGAGTGCATGTCCCTGACCATGAGGCACATCGAGTACGCGGCAAAGGACGCTTACGCCGCGTACGAGATCTGGAGCCACCTCACCATCACCCAGGAAGGGTTCCGTCGGGCAAAACTCGAGAAGGAGAAGTCTAAGAAGCACACCAGGTCCTGGGGCGACTACGACTACTGAAGAAAAGAGGTGGTGCCGGCCATGAAAGTACCTAGAAGATTGCTCGTGCCATTTTAGATTTCTCATCAGATTTGCTTTCTGTCAAGTTTGTAGTTTGCTTGTGTTAAATTTAGGTTTGCTTGTGATGCAGTTTGCTTTGTAAACATGCAGTTTGCTTATGTTATGAACAAGTTTATTTCCTATACAATGTTGCAGTTCTCTGTTAGAATATGCTGCAGTGCACTGAAAAATATAAACATTCAAAAAGAATGTGTGATTCGGATACCGCACAAAGCATGTGCACATGGCAGTGCACAAACGGACGAACATGCAGTGCACACACAAAAATCCATGAAGTGCACAAACCGTACTGTACATGCGGGCAGTGTGGAAATGTAGAGACATGCAGTACAGAACGTTCATAGATACAGTTCACAACGTTCTAACAAAGCAGTGCACAATCTATAATAAAAAAAACACAAGTACGTACGAAAAAAAAGGGACCGCCCTAGTCCAACATGGCCCCAGCCAGTCTCGTACTAGGACAGCGCCCACAGAGATCCATAGGCGAGTCCGTTCTGAGCCACGATGCATGGGAGCCAGGAAGACTAGGGCCCACAGGTCAGCGGGTGGGAGCGCAGCGAGCGCCGTGTGTAAGCGCCCAAATGAGTATCAAGAGGAGTTCGAAAGGGGTGCCTCGCCAGGGCTTATAAACCGGTCGTGGGCGCTCTCGCCAGGCGAGGTGGGACTAAACTTTAGCGCATACACACTACACAGAGAAAAAGAAGCCGTGCACGCAGGCCTACCTGGGCCGGATGTGACTTACTCTACAACAAGCCGAACACGCGATAGCATGGATATCTGCATCTAATATAATTATTCTCTCATTCCACGGCACACCAAAGAATAAAAAAGACAAAAAAAAGAGACATTACAATGAGATTATCAACAACAACAAAATAGAACAAAATTTAAATGAATAACCACAACAAAAAAAATGTGCCAGTCCGCAGCCAGCCAGCAATTGCAGTTCGTTCACACAAAAAATGCAGGAAGCTGCAAAGACACAGAAGGGATGCAGTCCGCGGCCTCCAACAATGCAGTACTGTATGATCAACGAAGAAGTTCTATTACTTCTGAAATGCAGTTCGGGAAACTAAAACAAATTCCTTCTACCGCCTACCACCTACAACCTACCACAGCATTTATTACTTTCACTGAAAAACCAGCATTCATACTGGCTGCATAAAACCTATCCATTCGTCCTCCAAACTCACAGAACTCCTCCCCTCTTCTTCTCTTCTCCAAAGCCCAGATCTAGGGTTCTGCCCATTCCCCCCTATTATCTGCCTTTCCTCTGTTATCTGCCTTTCCACTGAGCCCACCATGGACTGTTCGTGCGGCTGCCTCGCAAGGATGGTGCCAATAGCGGAGGCATGCCTGTACTCTGATGGTCTGGAGCTCACCGAGTCTGAGCGGTGCAGTCAGCTCTCCTGCCTGCTGACCACAAATCATGGATTTCGGGCACCATTCCTTTATCGCCTCACAACTGAAGACCCTAAGGAATCATGGGTATGTCTTTCCCCCTCTTAGTTTTTGATAATATCAGGTTACAAATACACATCTGAATGTACCATCACTTTCTTCAATCCTATCGTCAATGCCAAGATCTGTGTTTTTGTTCAGATTTGTCAGAAATTAACACTAGGTGGTTCTATATATTTTTCTTCAGTCCCATCTCAGATGTTAACACTAGTTAAATACGAAACTAAACAGATGATCCACAACACCCAAACAAAAAGAAGTTCAATCGCCCAGCGATGCAGTGCACTTGCTATTTGAGAGGAGTACACCTGACCTAAACTTGCAATGCCAAAGTGTTAGCAGAATAGTATATATTCTACCAAAGTTACTGGTCAAGTCCGTATATATTTTGGTTCATATATTGCTACTGCTTTATTAATAGTAGTCATATATTTATACATATTTAAGTCAAATATAAACAAATCCTATTAAGATATAGCAAACCGTGTGGTGTTTACTTATAAAGATTCTTTTTCCATGCATGCCAAAATGCACAAACTGCCATCCACAATAAGGTTTACTGCTCTGACTTCAGGGAATCTTATTTTGGAGACAGAGCACAAGAATGGGTATGAATACATGCAAGCTGACTACGACATTGACTCTGATGGCTGCTTCAACATAACTGCTGGTTGGAAGGAGTTTATCTCCCAGAATGGGTTTGAGGCCACAGAAGTGGTGATGGTGATGTTCTACAGGGAAAAAGGTTCCCTGTTATTTAGAATATTTGCACTGTAGGCTGTCTAAAAATAAAGCAAACCCTTTATGATGTAAGCTTTTAAAATTAAGTCCATCAGACAACGCAACTCTATGTTCTTCAGATGGTCTGAACAGTCCTTTTTTAATGAATGTGAGCTCATCTGCATCAGTTTATCATTCTTTTGCCAAGCTGGCGGCAGATATGCAGTTCTCTAATACATATAGTGAGGTGCACTATATTAAAGAGTGCAGTGCTCTACGTAGAAACAATGCAGTACGAATGGACGAAACTTTTGCAGTTCACCTTTGCTGTTTTAAAAATTGGCTTAGTATGATGTTCTATTCAGTATAACAATACAGTACGATAGTCCAAATTTTGAAGTTCACTTAACCACATAATGCATTTACAAAAAATGAGAAATCTCATAGGCTATCATCTATGTTCTTCAGAAGGTCTGAACAGTACCTTTTTAGTGTATGTGAGGTCATATGCATTATTTTATCATTCTTTTGCTAAGTTGGTGGGAGAAAGGCAGATCTCTAATACATATAATGAAGTGCGCTATATTAAAAAGTGCAGTGCTCTAGGTAGTAACAATACAGTGCGAATGGATGACACATTTGCAGTTCAACTCCGCTGCTTTAAAACTTCTCATAGTATGCAGATCTGTTCAGTATAAGAATGCAGTACGAGAGTGCAAACTTTGCAGTTCGCTCAACCACAGAATGCATTTACAAAAATGAGAAATCTCAGAAGCTATCATGTACACTGTAATGCAGTTCCAGTGTAGTCCACTACTTACAAACATGCAGTACACTTCAACATATGAAAGAACTACAACAATGAGAACAAAGTAACAGAGATCTAGACATGTTTTGGGACTAACAGAGGTCAGCAAATATAGTCGCAGTTCGATAGTTCGCCTAATCGATGTGCAAACACTCAATTTTGAAGAACATGCCGCAAAAAATTCAATCGAGCTCACGGGCCAAAAAAAGTAACGGATGAACAACAGACGTTGTTCTCAAAAAATTGACACTCAAGTATACCGATTACAGATGCAATAGAGTCGATTCAAATGAAAGAAAGACACTAGTTAGAAGATTCAAAACGCATCAACGTGCAAAATCCAAAAAACCAAAAAACACAGAGGAGCGGACGAAGCTCATCACGCCCGCACAATCGATTTCGCAAAAATGATACCAGATTACGAACAAAAATGCTGATTATAGATAAACGGGAGCATTTAAACGAACGCCAGCTAAGAATTCCTACTAAAAAACCACATTCGAGCGCAAAAAAATGAATCACACACGAACACGAATGAACAGAGGAAAGCTCGTCCGCCAAATCAGTCGATTTGTGCAGATTTTAGCCAGGATTCCAGTAAATTACAAACAATAATGGACAACGAACGTCCAGAAACAACTAAAACCATCCCGCAACACCCGATTGCATCCAAAACACACGGATGCACCAAAAGCCACGAAGCAGTTCTCCCATCTGGCATTGCAGTGCTATTTGCATAGAAATGCAGAGCACTAGCGTTGAGTGTGCAGTTCGAAAGTGTGGGCAGAATAACTATTCTGCCAATATTGGCAGAATAGATGGGCTATATATATATATATATATATATATATATATATATATATATATATATATATATATATGTTTACTTATGTCTAGATGTGGGATGAGTATGCAATCAGTCTGGTTGATGTAATTTTATGCTTCTCTTATACCAACATATGATTGCCCACACCCAGTGGCGGACCTAGAAATAAAATAGAAGGTGTGCACACTTTAAAAAAATTGAGACTATTTCAATTAGCTTGCATGGGCCTTAAAAATCAGCTAATTTTTACATGGTGAAAAATGTTTTCCAAAAATCTGGGTGTGCCATGGCACACCTGGCACACCCCCTGGGTACGCCACTGCCCACACCACACACAGAGTGATGTTAATCGCACACGGTTGAGTCTACCAAACTGTTGCCTCCGAAAATGCATTCTGGCCTCTGGGACAGAAAACCCTCACCACCCAATTCAAAAAGAAAAAAAGAAAACCCTCACCACCCCCCACGTCACAAAACCCTCACCCCCACCCGCCACTCCCCCCTCCCCGTCCCCAGTCGCACCTGCACTCCGTCACGACTCTGCATTTCACCGCCTATCGCCGCGACAACAACTTAGCTCGATGCCTGTCGCCGACGCCGGCTGCCGACAAACCACTCCGCATTTTGCCACTGCCGCTTGCCGCCGCCTATCGCCACCGACTTTCTCGACGCGGCTCGCCGTCGACCCAGCTCCGCCCGATTGGGGAATCTACGGTATTGGAGCTTTTTCCCATGGAGAACCAGGTAACTACTTTACTGAAATATTCGATCATCTCTTATCCCAGTCTGTCTGCCCCTTTTAATCACTCGGCCAAAATCGCCATGGATTCATTTTTCTTCTAGCTGATTCGAGGGTTTTCCTTCATTCATAGAGTGTACAGTGCAAGGAGACATCAGGCCTATGCGGCCTCGGCCAGACAGCCGAGAAGTTCCATCTCACCGTACCAGCTGGCTTCAGGAATCGCATGGTATGTTCAATCTCACCCTACCTCGGTTGGCATGCCCTACTTTTTTGAACATATAGTATATATTGCTACATTTGGATAAAAGGTGCCACATGCAGTATATACGTCAAAGGGGATTTTTTTCTTCTTCCTATATTAGGCAAATTAATGCTGTAATGTTCTTTCGATTACTCTCATATTTGCATGACATCATGGTTACACTATCTGTTTAACTATAAATTTGTGTCCTTTGATTTCAACTACTGTGTACTATTCTTTTAACTAGCAAAGTGGCCCGCTCGATGCGCGGGCTAGAATTTTATAAAGTTCAATGATGAGAACATATTATTTGATCTGTCTAAAAAAACTGAAACAAAATGTGATGACATTTCAAATCTAATACTTTTGCGAACATAGTTTTCTCTTAGGTATGTTTGAATTTTTTTTTTGATATATAGATATATGTGTTATCCATTTATCATTTACCTGCTAATTATGCATACCGTACTAACATTTTTTTATGACCTGTCGCATCGCATACATTATATTTGTGTTATTTTTCTTGCATTTTTATCATGTTGGTTTGTTATTTTTGTTTAGATAATAATTTAATAGTTCTCATTGTTTTCGTGTAGGCATAGGTAAGTTTGCTATCGATGTGTTCCTGCAAAAAATATTATTAATTGTAATTTAATGATTTCTTACTGTAAGTGTTTTTCAGTTTGGTATATAAAGTTATAGTGTATTTAAATATTATACATATCCATTAAAATTGTCGTGTTAGATTTTTTTCTTTGACGTGCAATAAGCAGTAAGCAGAACCAATGTTAGCTCGGCTAGATTTTGGCGTATATGTACAGAGGATGGCAACAGCAAAGGGATGCCACATGGGAGAGAGCTATGGTATGACGGTGAAAACACATGGTCAGCCAGAAGAGAGGCTCAATCGATCTCACTGGTGGCCCCATCGCCGGGCAAGCTACTGCAAAGCCATAGAGACGATGGCTGGCTGTCGTGGGGGTATATGGAAGAGACATCGGTGTGATGTTTTTACCCTTGCTGCTACGGTTTGTTTTGGGGCATTTTTTCGATTGGGCACATTATGCAGTCTGGGTGTGGCGGTGGATAGGATTTGTGAAATTGGTTGGTCAAGATTTATTAATGGAAATTATCTTTAGAAATCAACGGTTAGATGTTGGGATTTTTTAAAGTATTTTTCTATTTTTTGGTTAGCCCTTAATGTACTCTTAATATATAATAGGTACGTATCAAGTTACTTAGTAGTTAGTCCCCACCTTTTAGTTTTTATATACTTCCTTATTTTTCTTTGTCTACTTTTTGGCACACCAGAAAATTACTTATTCGGGAATTTTTGGCACACCAGAAATTGTGTACTTCTGAGAAATTTTATTTCTTATTTACGTTCTATTTTATGTTGTTAGCTTTTTTATCATTTTTCATTTACGGTGTATCTCGTGTAGATTATCAATGCATGCACATCCTTGCATCCGTAATTAGATGAATGGTTGTGAGACACGTGTAAGAGATACAACTTGTGCCTATCTTAGATTCGGAAAACGTTGCGTGCGACATGAAAATATAGGACAAATTGATTTGTCTATCGTACTCACACATGCAAGAAGTTAAGTTGATTATTGCTTGAGGTGTAATGAGAGCATACATATGTTGGCTGCACTAAAAGGTTTGCAGCTTTAGACGATCCTCAATATACCCAGTGTATGGATCATCGCTACTTCTGATCGGAGAAAGTATAGAAGAATTATTGCTCAAACTTGCTTGGCCCATAGATGATACTAACATAAATCTATGCATGGATGATTGATCTATCCGTCCATGGATGTAACATGACACGTGTGGCCTAGAATAATGGGTAAGAGTCAAAGACGGAATATTCCCAGCATATTGCAATGGTGGATAAATTTACCAATTAGGTCTTGGTTTGGTCGCTTCACTTCACATTGGTGGAAGAGACGCTGTAGCGCTCAATAGGGAATATATCCGGAGGAACTATAGCGTAACAACATGACCAGAGGACTTGATCGAGTTATTGTAATTTTTTATCATGCGTCCATATATCTAAGTAAGAATGCATGTAGCATATAAAGAGGCATTACTCCAAAATAGGGTAGCACACTGTCTGCCCAATTATGCTCGTACGGCCCGTAGCACCGCTTGTTGGTTGCAACGTGGTCCGGATTTTATTTCTAATCTTGTACTGGCCGATTGTAACCCTATGGACATTGAATAAATCTCCCTATTTACCGCAAAAAAGAAAATTTAGTCCACATCCTGTCTAGCGGCAATGCATGTATATATTTTCTTTAAGCATCCATATAAGCATGTATGCATGTACGCATATAGAAAGGAATATGCCCACGTCATGCAAGCATGTAGCTTTGTTTTTTCAAGAAAAGTCCTATGCATGCACGTCACCATGCAGGTTTTATATTTTTTCTGAAAGAAGTCCTACTCCTATGCATGCACGTAAGGTCACGCTATATTTTTAAATCTCAGAACTGCACGTAATTCTTATTGTAGGATGGAGCCGCACGTACAGGCTAAGGATAGCTGCAGTTTTTTTTTCTTTTTGAGATGAAGCGCTCTTAGATCCAATCCATTAATTACGTCTTTTAAGTTATGGGTCCACCAAATCAACGACCAGATGTTTCTAATTATTGTGGTAATTTCTAGATTATTTTCTTTTTTCTGATTAACCCGTCAAGCACTTGGTTGTGAGACACGTGTAAGAGATACAACTTGTGCCTATCTTAGATTCGGAAAACGTTGCGTGTGACATGAAAATATAGGACAAATTGATTTGTCTATCGTACTCACACATGCAAGAGGTTAAGTTGATTATTGCTTGAGGTGTAATGAGAGCATACATATGTTGGCTGCACTAAAAGGTTTGCAGCTTTAGACGTCCTCAATATACCCAGTGTATGGATCATCGCTACTTCTGATCGGAGAAAGTATGGAAGAATTATTGCTCAAACTTGCTTTGCCCATAGATGATACTAACATAAATCTATGCATGGATGATTGATCCATCCGTCCATGGATGTAACATGACACGTGTGGCCTAGAATAATGGGTAAGAGTCAAAGACGGAATATTCCCAGCATATTGCAACGGTGGATAAATTTACCAATTAGGTCTTGGTTTGGTCGCTTCACTTCACATTGGTGGAAGAGACGCTGGAGCGCTCAATAGGGAATATATCCGGAGGAACTATAGCGTAACAACATGACCAGAGGACTTGATCGAGTTATTGAAATTTTTTATCATGCGTCCATATATCTAAGTAAGAATGCATGTAGCATATAGAGAGGCATTAGTCCAAAATAGGGTAGCACACTGTCTGCCCAATTATGCTCGTACGGCCGTAGCACCGCTTGTTGGTTGCAACGTGGTCCGGATTTTATTTCTATTCTTGTACTGGCCGATTGTAACCCTATGGACATTGAATAAATCTCCCTATTTACCGCAAAAAAGAAAATTTAGTCGACATCCTGTCTAGTGGCAATGCATGTATATATTTTCTTTAAGCATCCATATAAGCATGTATGCATGTACGCATATAGAAAGGAATATGCCCACGTCATGCAAGCATGTAGCTTTGTTTTTTCAAGAAAAGTCCTATGCATGCACGTCACCATGCAGGTTTTATATTTTTTCTGAAAGAAGTCCTACTCCTATGCATGCACGTAAGGTCACGCTATATTTTTAAATCTCAGAACTGCACGTAATTCTTATTGTAGGATGGAGCTGCACGTACAGGCTAAGGATAGCTGCAGTTTTTTTCTTTTCTTTCTGAGATGGAGCGCTCTTAGATCCAATCCATTAATTACGTCTTTTAAGTTATGGGTCCACCAAATCAACGACCAGATGTTTCTAATTATTATGGCAATTTCTAGATTATTTTCTTTTTTCTGATTAACCCGTCAAGCACTTTTTATATATAATAGATTACTCTCATATTTGCATGTTACCCTATTCTTTAACAATCTTATCATTTCCTGCAGTACATCCCTTGCTTTGCAACTGCAACTGTAGTACACAATCTTGGCCTTTACATAACTGAAGACTCCAGGAATGTCATATTGAACACAAACCATGGATTTACAATTGTTGCTTCTGTAAAACTTGATGAACATGGTCACTCCTATTTTGGCGTGGGCCTTTGGATAGAAATTTCTAAGTTTTATGTAGTGAAAGCTGGCACTAAAATTGCACTGCACCTAAAAGAGCCTGGTCATATGATATATGCTAACTTCCCCGACGATTTCATCCGTCCAGACTTTGTTCCAAGTAAGTGTTCTTTTCAAGTATCTGCATGTTGACTTACCTAGCAATATCAAAGTAATTGTGTAGTATTTAAGCAACCAATAGGGATTCCATTTTCTGACTCTGTTAAGTCTGTTCCTACCTAGTAACTTCTAGTTACCAATACACTTTTCTTCTGCCCTGTTCTAACTTAATATTCCCTATCCTCCCACTACTTCAGTCCTATCAGATAGCGTCACCGCCGAGGAGACTCCGGAGGTGAAGGATGAGGCTGCCAACAAGCAGAGGCGGGTCGAGCAAGAACCACAAGCGACTCCGGCGGGCCTAGACTTCATCAGCAGCCTCCTCGATGATATGTTGATCGTCATCATCTCCCTCCTCCCAATCAAATATGGCGCGCAGACAACCGTCCTTTCCCGGCGGTGGCGCCCCCTATGGCATTCCACCCCTCTCGACCTCATCGACGTCCACAAGATCTGCCATGGCTATCGCAAAAGCTTGGACGCATTGTCCCAGATCCTCGGCAGGCACCTTGGCCCAATCAGAGGCCTTATCACGGGCAAGTTCCATTCCAACGGCAAGGACCGAGCCAAGCTTGATGAGTGGTTCTGATCCCCCGCCCTAGATCACCTCGAGGAGCTCAGTTTTAATGATGGACATATGCGCTTGCTGCCACCGTCCGCGCTCCGCCTCGCGCCCACGCTGCGGGTCGCCAGGTTCATGAACTGCCATTTGCCCTCGATTAATGACGCGCCCGCTCTTTTTCTCCCTCGAGTGAAGCACCTCAAGCTCGTCGCCCTCTGCATCCCCAAGGATGACATGGAGCGCCTGCTCCACGGCTGTACTGCACTCGAGTACCTTCATCTTCAAGCAATCAATGGGTTGAGTAGCTTCCACATCACCTCCATGACTCTCCGGACAATTTATGTGTGTTGCTGGTGCTGCAACAAGAGATCACAGAAGGTGTATCACAGTATGGTCATTGAGGACACACCTTTACTTGAGAGATTACTTGTAGTTGATCAACAAGGTCCAACAAGAATCAGTGTCATTTCTGCGCCGAAATTGACAGTGGTGGGCTACTCGTTTGTCAAATTCTCTGAACTTGTTATTGGATCCACAACCATTTAGGTACAACATTCACCTTCTTCTTCTCCTTCTTGAATTAACATTTTTTCTAATTTTGAAGATGTGTGTTCGTCTGTCATCCAGAAAATGAACCAGACAAGCTTGACAACGTATCTGCGCACAGTGAAGGTCTTCGCAATAGAATCTATCGGCCCCAACCTGGACGAAGTTGTCAGTTTCCCGAGATGCTTTCCGTGCCTGGAGAAGCTATATATCGAGGTGATGCTCCTTTCCTGTTAAATGTTAACCATAAGGGAGTTCAATTTTTTGGTACCTTTTCCCAAGTTTACAATGACAAATGTACTACGATTTTTGAAGGAATTTTGGAGGATTTCAGTACATTGATTTTTTTCCCTAAAGTGGTTGCTTGATTCATAAGGTTACAATCCATATGCATTTCTCCTTTCGATTCATCTGTACTAGTTTTCGTAGGTAAATTTCCATCCACTCCAACCTCTTGGGAAGAAGCCTACGTTTTTCTAGATTGTAATCAAATGCCCATGTTAATCATGTAGGATCGAAGATGGCATGTCACTCTATTCGTGTATTTTAGAAATCCTGCAAATCAAAGAGGCCTGTAATAGTGTTCAAAACTGCATGTAGGCACTAATACGTTCTCTTCTTTTGCAGATAAGATTAGGCCCGGTAGTGGATAATGTGATACAATATAACAACCACATCGAATGCCTTGATCTGCATCTCTCAGAAATTACTTTGAACTCCTACCGAGGGACCTTACCGGAGATTATATTCGCCACGTTCTTTGTTGTGAGAGCAAGGGTGCTAAAGGTAATGAGGCTTGCCCTACATTTGTTTCGCAAAACTGAATGGTTTGCTGATCAGCGCCGGCGGTTACGGCAAAATGGAAAAGGCTCTACAGAAGTTGAATTTCATTTTGGAAGATCAGCTGACAGAGTAATCGGAAGTCATTATGTCAAGCCCATACATGACTTGTCAGTGGCTAATCCCTTTGCAGAAATGTTGAGGTTTTGAAACGGGTGTTACAAGTTGTAATATCAGTTTGAACCTCTCATATGTCCAAGTTCAGCTGATCAGCACGGGCGTCTGCAGCTGCATGAGCTGAATTTCATTTCTAATATCAGTTTGAACCTTGTAATTAATCTTCGAATTTGAGCCTTCTAACTCTGGAATTTGAACCTTGTAATATTTCGGGCTTTTGTGGTACAATCATTGAAATGGCATCGTATGAGACTCGTATATTGGTAGTACTATTTTGACATTCATATGCAATGGACGATTAATATCTGGACCTCAATGGACTTGATTTTATTTACCATTCTCGAATGTGTTTCCCCTATCGATCTCAATCGCAAACGATCTATATTGCAGACAAGACAGCGATCTTCGACATTATTGTACACAGTTGGTTTCCTCAACTGTGTGCCCAAAATTATCGCAATCGAGTGTCCATCATTACCCGTCTGTGTAACTTTGACCTCATCACCCATGGGTAAACTTGGCGCCTCTTCGAGCCCACGCGTGGTCAAACGAAACGCGTGTGGGGTGCTCAACAGCTCAAGCGTGCACTGGAATCCTCCGCTAGGAACGCGGTGACAAGACATGAAAATTATAGACTGTCCGGCCCCCCTTTATTACAGCGGCCATTTAACCCTTGTGTCTCTTCAACCTTTCGATCGCCCCCAGTATTGCAAGAAGCACACCCACGACGACAAATACAGAGAGGGTATCCTGCGCGGCTCCAATGGCGGTCCCAGCGGCTGCCAACGACGAGTGGCAGTTCACCATGCTTGCCATAGTGGACACCCACGGAAGGTTCACGGAGCTCTCAGTGGTGTACACCAACAACCCGATCTGGGTGGAGAACTCCATCCACACTATGGATTTGTTGCTTGCTGCGGAGAAGTACAAGGTGGTCGGCTTCGACCTCGAGTACACCCGCGCTCGTGCCGGGTCTCGTCACAAGGTCGCCGTCGCCCAGATGTGCGTGCGCTATCACGTCTTCATCTACCACTACTGCCTGGCCACAAGGCCTTGTCAACGTTTTGCCAGGTTTGTCAATAGCCCCCACTACGTGTTCGCTATGGTGGACATCACCAACGATGTAAAGGTGCTCAAGAATTCGGGCATCGCCTGCAAGAATCTTGTCAACATCCAGGTCCAATACAAGATCTGGGGCAGCAAGAAGCATATGAAGGACTCACTGGTTCACCTCGCCGAGGCCATCATCGACCCCTACTATAGAAACATGAAGGATTCCTTCAACAATGACAAGCGTGCCTGGCACTCGGCCTGGATGGAGAAACTCGACAAAGCTCACGTCGTGTACGCGGCCAAGGAGGCGTACACGAGCTATGAGATGTACAGGCGGATCGTTGACATGAGGAAGTGCCTCCTTCTTCCCCAAAACGGCCAGGGATCCAGCCGGAAGCAGAGCAATGGCAAGCGTCATCACAACAAGAAGTAGATGATCGTTTCTCCTAGTTTAGTGTGCATGTAATTGTTTACTTTGGTGTGTGTAGTCACTTATGTAATGGGATGTTTTATTTGGTTATGCAACAATGTTCTTATAAGTATATATGTTGCTGTTGCGTAGACAGAGCATAGATGTTGTGCGGACAGAGCAAATCACATAGGCCACGGGCTAAACTAGGGAACCCGTCGGTGATGATTTCATCAATCGCAGACAATTGTATACCAGCAAGCGTTTGCCCACAACACACACGGGTTATTAGCAGGAATCGTCTGTGTTGTTATCGGTCTTCCCACACATTTCGGATTACTGACCTGTTTGCCGCGTATCACACACATCTTGTTAAGTTGAACGGTTTCTATTGTGTTGGGTAATCGCAAACAGTTCATCCGAGTGAACCGCATGCTGTATATCGCACACACCTTGATCTGCCTGACCGTTTCTGTTGTATTGGGTAATCACAAATAGTTCATCCGAGTGAACTGTATGCCATGTATCGCACACACCTCGAACTGGCTGCCTGTTTCTGTTGTGTTGGGTAATCACAAACAGTTCATCCAAGTGAACTGTATGCCATGTATCGCACACACCACGAACTGGCTGACCGTGTTTGTTGTTCTGGCTTATCGCAAACAGCTCATATGGATCAATTGTATGCCACGTATCGCACACGTGTCTCTAATCTGAATCGTTTTTTATGTCTCCGACATCGCAAACAGTTCATCTTATTGGTGACAGTTTTTTTACGACACCGTTTGCGATTCATGCATCGCACATAGTTTGGTCGCGGGGTCTCTAATTCATGTGTCACGTTAGCGGTCGCCTACAGTAGTGCGGATCGTGAAGCAACCACGAAAGAATTGAAGATGTTGCAATACAATGCTCAAGCATGTGACATTCTCTTCAACGGTTTGTGCCCCGAAGAGTTCAACAAGATCAGTCGCCTCGAGAATGCAAAAGAAATTTGGGATACTTTGGTTGATATGCATGAGGGTACCGAGTCCGTCAAGTAATCCAAGTTGGATGTGCTTCAAAGTCAACTTGACAAGTTCAAACTGAAGGATGGTGAAGGAGTCGCTGAAATGTACTCTAGGCTTGCTCTCATCACAAATGAGATTGCCGACTTAGGAAGTGAAGAGATGACCGACAAATTCATCATCAAGAAGATTCTTAGAGCCTTGGATGGAAAGTACGATACCGTGTGCACATTGATCCAAATGATACCCAATTACAAAGATCTCAAGCCCACGGAAGTCATTGGAAGGATTGTTGCTCATGAGATGTCACTCAAGGACAAGGAGGAGCTACACAACAAGTCAAGTGGTGCTTACAAAGCCTCAACCGATGCTACACAACATTAAGCAGGTTTATCTCTAAGTCAGCTGAGCACGCTTGCCGTTTTTCAAATCTTGAAAAAACAGGTCCAATGAAATGGACTTTGGAAGCGGAGACCGCGCTCCAAGACTTAAAGGGGTACCTGTCTTCTCCACCAGTCTTAGTTGTGCCTAAACCACAAGAACTGTTAATGCTATACTTGGTGGCAACCAATCAAGTGGTAAGTGCTGCACTAGTGGCTGAGAGAGAAGATGATGACGAAGAGGCAGCAACCGCAAAGCCACAGGCCGACAAGCCAGAATCTTCTCTGGCAAGGTCAGGTGCCGACAAGTCTGAAATTGCGCAAGCAAATGAACCAGATCAACAAGTTGTGCAGAAGAAGAAGATGGTGCAGCGCCCAGTTTACTTTGTCAGCTCTCTATTACAGGGGGCTAGGTCAAGGTATTCTGGTGTGCAAAAGTTGCTTTTTGGTCTTCTCATGGCCTCAAGGAAGCCGCGCCACTATTTTCAAGCACATCAAATCACCGTCGTCACTTGCTTTCCTTTGCAACGTATTCTGAGAAATCCAGAAGCCACCGGCAGGATAGTTGAGTGGGCGTTGGAGCTGTCAAGCTTTGACCTAAAGTTTGAAAGCACTTCAACAATACAAAGCAGAGCCTTGGCGGAATTCATTGCAGAATGGACGCCAACGCCAGACGAAGAAGTAAAAGAGACCTCTCTCCCCGGCAAAGAAAATGTTGATAATTGGATCATGTATTTTGACAGTGCTTTCACGCTGAAAGGCACCGGTGCTGGCGTGTTGCTTGTCGCACCCACCGGAGAGCATCTCAAGTATGTGTTTCAAATGCACTTTCCCAGGGAGCAGGCCACCAACAACACTGCTGAGTACGATGGATTGCTTGGCGGCCTGCACATTGCAATCGACCTTGGTATTCGAAAGTTGATTATCAGAGGCGACTCGCAGCTTGTGGTGAAGGAAATCAACAAAGATTATCAGAGCCCGTTGATGGAAGCATATGTTGATGAAGTGCGGAAGTTGGAAGAGCACTTTGACGGTTTGCAAATGGAGCACATCCCCCGTACTCAAAATGATATTGCAAACGAACTGTCAAAGCTTGCCGCCAAAAGATCTCCTGTGGAACTGGGAACTTTTGTGCAACAACTGAATCAGCCATCTGTTACACCATCAACGAAGGCAAGCAAAGAAAAGAAAGCTGAACACTGGTGGGTACTTTCCGGTAGAGCTGCCAGCAGCCGCCAAGAAAAGCAACTCCACCGACAAGACACCTCTTGTCGATGAGCAGCAGCCTCCGGTAGGCCAAATCCTTGCCGTCGAAGCAAGCGCTCCCGCAGGAGAAGAATTGCCTTTAGACCTTGTCGTCGAGCCGTAAGCTCTGACATGGGCACAGCCAATCGTCTAGTACCTCCAAACAGGAGAACTTCCCGATGAACAAGAAGAAGATGAAACAGTAGCCCGTCAATCAAGTATGTACCAATTTGTTGACAACACCTTGTACAAAAAGAGACCAAATGGGGTGAAATTGAAGTGCATCTGCCAAGAAGATGGACAGAAGCTGTTAGTGAAGATACATGAAGGGATGTGTGGCTCTCATATTGGGTCACGCGCACTCGTCGGCAAGGCGTTCCCACAAGGATTCTATTGGCCAACAGCCCTTCAAGACACCTTGGCGGTGGTGACCAGACGCGAAGCATGTCAATTTCACGCCAAGGACATACACTAGCTAGCTCAAGCTCTTCAAACCATCCCTCTTTCCTGGCCCTTCTCGGTCTGGGGACTCGACATCCTCGGCCCTTTTCCCCGTGCTATCGGGGGCTTTGGATTCTTGTACATTGCAATCGACAAGTTTACAAAGTGGCCTGAGGTAGAGCCAGTGAGAAAGGTGATGGCATGGTCAGCTATCAAGTTCCTCAAAGGATTGGTGGCCCATTTTGGCATTCCAAATAGGATCATCACCAACAACAGCACCCAATTCACGAGTCGCACCTTCACAGCATACTGCGAAGAACTTGGAAGCAAGATCTGATATGCCTCCATTGCTCACCCAAGAAGCAATGGACAGGCGGAAAGGGCAAATGCAGAAGTTGTAGGATCGAAAGTATGTCTAGAGGGGGGTGATTAGACTACTTGACCAAATAAAACCTAACCTTTTCCCAATTTTTGTTGTGGGCAGATTTTAGCAATAGTACATGTCAAGCATCACCCTACACATGCAATTCTAAGAGTATAGCAGTGGAAAGTAAGCAATTGCATATGTAAGTAAAGGAGGGATTGGAGATTTCAAACGCAATGAAGACACGGTGGTTTTTGGCATGGTTCCAATAGGTGGTGCTATCGTACGTCCACGTTGATGGAGACTTCAACCCACGAAGGGTAACGGTTGCGCGAGTCCACGGAGGGCTCCACCCACGAAGGGTCCACGAAGAAGCAACCTTGTCTATTCCACCATGGCTTACGTCCACGAAGCACTAGCCTCACTCGGGGTAGATCTTCACGAAGTAGGTGATCTCCTTGCCCTTACAAACTCCTTGGTTCAACTCCACATCAGGTTGGAGGCTCCCAAGTGACACCTAACTAATCTAGGAGACACCACTCTCCAAAAGGTAATAGACGGTGTGTTGTTGATGAACTCCTTGCTCTTGTGCTTCAAATGATAGTCTTCCCAGCACTCAAACAACTCCTCACAGATTTGGCTATGGTGGAAGAAGGATTTGAGTGGAAAGCAACTTGGGAAAGGCTAGAGATCAAGGTTCAAATGGTAGGAATGGAATAGCTTGATCTCAACACATGAGTAGGTGGTTCTCTCTCAGAAAATGTATGGTGGAAGTGTAGGCACGTTCTGATGGCTCTCCTTACTGAGAAGGATGTGGTGGAGGGGTATATATAGCCTCCACAACAAATCCAACCGTTACACACTTTTGACTCAACTCGGTGGCACCGATTCAGAAGATTCGGTGGCACCGAACTGTGTAAAAGATATGAACATTAGGCATTTTGGTGGGACCGATACGGACAACTCGGATGAACCGAAGTGCAATGTCTTAGGGCAAACCTCATCTCGGTGGCACCGATTGCATCAACTCGGTAGGACCGAAGTGAAGCAATAAGGCAACAGAGACTTGGCAAGCCATCTCGGTGAGACCGATTTGCATAACTCGGTGAGACCGAAGTGAATGCAACCGATTACAGAGAGTTGGCAAGGCCATCTCGGTGGGACCGAGATCCATTTCGGTGGATCCGATTTTTTAGGGTTTTGGCAGTGGCTAAGTCTTGGATGAACTCGGTGGGGCCGAGTTGGAATGTAGGTTTAGGACATATTTGGGATTGAGAGAGTGGTTGAGGGTTTAGGAATACTGTCACTAAGCACTTGAGCAAAAAGACCATTAAGCAACACCTCATCCCCTTTTAATAGTATTGCCTTTCCTATGGACTCAATGTGATCTTGGATCACTAAACCAAAAATGTAGAGTCTTGATCTTTTGCCAATCCTTGTCCTTAGCATTTCGAGGGGTCCACATCACTAGTCCATGCCATGCCAATCATTGATCATCCTGAAATCTTAATCTTGAATGGACATTAGTTCAATGAGATGTATGTTGTTATGAATTACCAAAACCACCAAGGGAGCAAATGTGCTTTCAGAAGTGTTGCATGGTCTCAAGACCAGAACTTTTGACAAACTGCACAAGTGTGGAAGACGCTGGGTGGAAGAGTTGCCGGCGGTTCTTTGGTCGCTCAGAACGACACCAAATCGAGCCACCGGCCTGACACCCTTCTAACTTGTATATGGTGCAGAAGCTGTGCTCCCACAGAACTTAGATACTGGTCACCTCGAGTCTTGGCCTTTGACGAAGAGGATCAAGAAGAGCTCTGGCAAGATGATGCCACGCTCCTCAAGGAAGATCGTTTTTGGGCTGCTGTCCATGCTGCATGGTACCAGCAAGCTTTGTGTCGCTACCATAGCCGCAAGGTTCATGCCAGGAACCTTGAGGAAGGTGACCTTGTTCTTCGTCGGATCCAGTCCGCGAAGGGGAAAAACAAGTTGACACCGAAGTGGGAAGGCCCTTATCGGGTAGTGCGAGTCACTAGACCTGGCGCAGTCCATCTAGAGACCGAAGATGGCACTCCGGTGCTTAACTCATCGAATATTGAGCATCTTTGAAAGTTCTACCCATAAGGCGCGGTTGTCGGGCTGCCCGGTAGCCTCTTTTATACAAGTAGGTCGGCAAGGCATGTAAACCTTTGTACAGAGCCGGGCATAGACCCCGTGCATAGTTGAATAAAGGTAAGTGTTTCACAACCCAAAGTACATATTTATGTATATTACATGAGTTGTTGTGCTACATTACACCTTGTATGAGATGATTAACGAACCGTCAAGGTTCCAGCCTCCTGTTTTCTCTTCTCTCTTTTTCTCAAAGGACAGAAGTGTTCCTCGCGTGCAAGTTTCCCGGGGGGGAGTGTGGTATGGATACCAAATGACGTTCAAGATATCATTTACGACAAGAAGTACAACAAAGAAAGCTAAGTTGCAAAACTTTGAAACAAAATTTCTTTGTTGTAGTTCTTTTTCCTTGAATGATTTTCGTCTTTGTATGAGAAACCTGCACGCGAAGGAACCTTGTCGGGATTGGTCGCGCTCTTATTTTTGTTTCGAGTCTGCTCAACAGTATAAGTAAGCTGCGTCAAGATCGATAAGTGTTATCTTGCCGGGAAGCGGCACCTCCGGCAAGCTGCTAAGGATCCGTTCCTCAAGCGCTAACAGCAAGGGTGTGCGCACCGGCAAGTTTTTGGCAAGTGTAGGGTATAAAAACATACAAAGGCAGAATCATATAAGGGAAACAACATACATTCATCCAAATGTAAATCATGTTACATCAAAATCATAGTGCTAGTCTAACTTAAGATAAATTGTCTTTTTGTACATGGATGGCATTTGCGACAAGATGTAACGACAAGACTAGTTTTTGAGCCCGCCCTAGGACCTGGAGAGTTGACCAACCCTGTCGGCAGTCAGGGCCACAAGCTCCTCGGCGGCGCTAGTGTCCGTCCCTTTTGGAAAGCTCGTGAAAGCCTTGGAGATGTTGATGCCGGGGTTACAGTGCACAATCTTAACAAGCACCTTGAAGAGCACATCCCGGCAAAGCTTGCGGGATTCACTCGCGAAGGAGGCGGACCATTCTTGGTGGTGTTTCTCCAACGCTTCGATGAGGTTCTCGAAGAAGAAAGTTAACCTAACGTTGTGGCTTCTTGTGCATTGGCGGAGTAACTATAGTCCTTTATTCCCATGATTGCTAGCTGAGCACTAAGTTGCTCTGCAGTCTCGACAAGGCGGTTGGTCCAGAGTTGCAAGCTTCCCTTCAGCACATTGAAAGAAATTTTAGCATCGGCAAGCAAGGTTTTCTCCTTCTCAAGCTCCTTCGACAAGATTTTCTCCCTGGCCTGGGCGCCTTCAAGATTTTCTTCCAAAGTAGTGAGCTTCAGCTTGAGATCGGCATTGATATTGGCGGCATCCGTTAACTCCTTGGTCTTGGATGAAAGCAATGATTTCAACTCCACCAAGGTGAAGGTTGTTTTCTGTGCTGATTCTTGGAGATCAAGCATTTTCTTGTTGTTGCCAGCAATGTTCTCCTCAAGCTTCTTCATTTTGGTCTCCAGTTCCACCTTGACAGCCTTGGTGGCTTCGACATCCTTGACGGCCTCCAGGAGCTTGTCGACGTGAACCAATGCTTGAGCTTCGATAGCCTCTTTATGGCTTCGCTCTAGCTCTTGGGTCCGCTGTACGAGCAAGGTCTGGATTTCCTCATCCTTGCCGCGAATCTTAGCGGCAAGCGCTTCTTCTGTAGCGGCAAGGTCTCTTTCTCTTGCGTCAAGCTATGCTTCATGCTTCGCCAGCTTGTCGTCCAGAGCTGCTGCTTCTTCCTTGGCAGTGGCAAGCTTATCCTCTTGCCCCTTGATGCTTTGGATTTTATCCTCATACCACTTGCGGGTCTCTTCCACCTTCTCGTTCAGCCTCTGTTCGGCCAACTCCACGGCTTGTTGCTGCATGTGGAGTCTATCCCAACGTTTGCTATAACGCTCTTGCACATCCTTGAATCCAACAGCCATTGTCTTCAGGAAGGCGAGATCAGCAGAGTTTTCATCGGAGGTGTCTGTTTCCGTGATGCTGTGAGATAAGGGTGCAATGATCCCCGCAGTTGCATCTTCAAGGGCAAGTTCCCCGGAACCAGATAAGCTGGGCGCTTCAGATTCTTGCCGTTGGTTGAGGGGCTCCGAAGGATCTGCCCAGGGTTGCGCCTCAGACGTACCGGGACGGTTGCAGCAGTTGGCTTGCCATTTCCAGCTTCTCCCATCTCAATATCTGCCGTGATGGAAGTAGATGCGCTACTGGAGGGTCTGCTAGATTCCTCGGCAGCTTTCCTGGCTGCCTCAACATTAGATGCAACAGCTTCCTCGGCAGAAATCTTGGCAGCCTCTTCGGCGGCGCTCTTTGCAATTCCTTCCACGTCCACGATGATCTCTCCCTCTTCAGGAGGAGTTGGATCTACAGGACAAAGAAGAAGAAACAAAGAGCAGAAGGAAATTCAAATTTCAGATCAAATTCAAAAGAATAGAAAGAAGGATTGACAACGATAAGATGAGGCCTGAAAAAGAATTTACTTTGATGAGCATGTGGAGGAGAAGATGTTCCTCCTCTAGCAACGATAGTTGCTGTCGCTCGGTCCTCGGTAACATCAGTTGTCGGTGGGTCCTCGACGCGGACAAACTCTTCTTGGTATTCCTCGGGAGGGGGACTGTTTCTTTTCGGTGAACTTCTTGGTGGAGGTTCAGAAGTTGAGGGTGCCGTCAAGGGGTCCATTCCCTGGCGCTCTCCTTCTGGCTGATCACTTTCTGCATCCTTGTCAGTTTCCATTTATTGAAGTGTCAGTGGCGGTGCTTGCCAGCGGAAACTGGATGTTAGCGTCGTGCTGGGGACTAGAGCCGGCAACGTCAGGAGAAACTGTGCCTTGATGAGTATCCATTGCCGTCTCGCACTGTTCGGCGGTTCTAGGCTTCTTCCGGTACCTTTCCACCAGTGGCACTTCATCCCTCCAAGACCAAGACAATCAAGATGATTAATCCAACATCAACAATATCAAGATAATCACAAAGACTAGCGGAAGAAGGATGAAGCGCTTACTCTTTTTCTTCTTTGCGATCACTAAGGGCGGACAGGTCCCAGTGTACTGTGTCCTCAGCGCCGGAGGATGTGGATTGTGGTGGCATCTTCCTGGTATGCTTTGTCCCCGAAGAGACTGGGGGCTGTGAAGCACCCACCTCTTCCACGGTTGACGGAGTTGGTTACCAGGAAGCAGTGCCACGAGGAGGTTGTCACCGGGAAGGCTGGGCCTGGGAAGTCTTGGCAGCTGCCTTTGTCCCGGCAGGTTCATCGCTTGTCGGCTCAATGCGTGCTACTTTCTTCCGGCCAGGTTTCTTCGGGATTGCGGTCTTCACTCATGCAGGAGGGGAGCGAAGTTCTCCCTCCTCTTCCTCCTCTCCCTCAGCCTCTTCGGGGTGCTCCTCGTCACCCTCATGCTCCATAGCATGTTCTTCTTCATGTACATGCTCTTCGGCATGTTCTCCGCTGCGCTGTTCCTTGCTGGTGCCCATAGCCGCCCGGGAACGATCTGCCCTCTTTGCCTCCTCGACTCTTGCGGCACAGAACTCAGCTTCGTCATCTTTTATAGGATGGACCATATCATCCTCAACTTTGACAGCCTTTTCTACCAAGCCGTCAAGCTAGTCCTTCACCTCTTTCTTGGTGGGCACCCTCCAAGTATCTACAACACCCTTGGAGTTGCATTCCAGCATCATAGCCATGATAGAATCCTTGGCGGTGTTATTGCAGAGCGGGATTATCTTCTCTGGCAAGTGGAATTCGCAACCCTTGTTGAAGAGCTGACAGATGAGCCAGTAATGCTCCATGACCGTCAAGTTGTTGTGAAAGCCTGAATGCAGGCGCATCGTGTCGGCAGGGTTCTTGTACTCCCATGCTTTTCGGCCTCCACTCTGCTGCAGTGGAGTAATTCGGCGGTGAGTGAAATCTGCTCCCACCATTTTAGTGGTCAAGCCGGATTCCTTGAGACTGATGAGCCTGTACATTGCAAGCCCAAGCTTGTCGTCGTTGGGGCCAACATTGCTCCAATTGGTGTTCTTCTCAATCTTCTCGGTTCTGAGATGGCAGAAAGCCAGGAAGTGTTGCTACTTGATCCAGCACCAATCTGCCCTCCACTCATTCCATTTGGTGTGCAGTTTGCCGTCAAGATAATGCTTTTTCTTCCCTGTCCTTGGAATCCAAGTGACACTGCCGGAGAGAGCATCGCCCTCAATCCGGGGGATGAAAAAGTGGCAGAACAAAGCAACATTGGGCACTACTCCTAAGAAATTCTCACATAGATGTACAAAGACTGACATGCAAGTGATTGCATTGGGAGCAAAGTCTAGCAATCTGAATCTGTCGGATAGCAACACTTCTATGAAGAAATCTGAAAAGGGTGGGCATAACCCGCAGTAAAAATACCCGGCAAAGAAGTGGAACTTGTCATCTGTTCGGGGGAGGGATCCTGGAAGCACCTCCGTGCCTTCATGGTCTTTCGTCTTCCTCGCCCACACATATGAGTACTTCGTCGTCAGGTCATTGTCTATTAGCGCCGACGGAAAGACGGCATTCTCCCGCCGTCGTGCTGCTTTGGCGGCCTTCCTCTCTTCCACCACCGAATCAACTGGTTTGGTGGTCCTCTTCAGCGCCATGGTGGTTTCTGGAGGAGGAATCTAATGGAAGGAGCAAGGGGAGCGGCGCGGAGGCGTTCTGCTCTGTTGTTGCGCGAGGAAGAAGATGGAGGCGGCTGGCTAGATTGGGGAAGAAGGAGGTAAATGAGCAGCGCCCTTCGCGAGTGCCCTTTTATGGGGAAGGCACGGGGGGGCTGGCTCTTTACTGTCCTACATGGACGCACTTTTGCAGGCGCACTACCCCAACTGCCATTTCAATCCACCTCTCCCACGTCCCGCATTCAACGCGCGTCGTGGGCATGCAGTAAAAATGATGATTACGGCAGTAATTCTTCGCCACGTGTGTCTGTGCATTGATTTGGGCCTAGCCCAACAACGCCTCGCGTACGTGTGTGGCCCAGGCCCGGGGGCTCCTGTTGGTGTATAAAAACATGGGTGTTTCCATACCCTGACTTATGCACAAATAGTTGCAGCCTTCCCGACGGCAAGGGCTTGCCAGAGGATGGCTTCTGTCAAGACTCAAGACTTGGTTGATAAAACCATGAAGAAGACCTCTAGGCAGGTCATCGAGAAGTACTAAAGATCAAGACTACACTTGCCGGTAAGCTCTACACCGGCAAGTTCCCTTTGCCGCTCCACCTCAGCGACCAGCTAGTCCCTTCTCAATAGGTGTCGAGCGGGCAGGCAGTTAGGTGAAGCTTGTCGGGTCACGTGTAAGCACGGCGCTTGAAGATTAACTTTAATGACACATGTCCTGGAGGCGTGTCAAGATGATAGAAGGTAGCTGGGCGAGCGGTGTAGGATCCTAGCCGGAGTTCGTCCCCAGCGCGAAACCTAACAGCGCATTGAATGCATTTGTCCTATCCCGTTAGGGTTAGGTATGATAGCACTGTAGCCACTATCTACACCATGTAGTTACTATTTTCCCACTGTGGTGACCCCTTTCTCTATAAAAGGAGGCCCATGGGTACCTTACAAAAGGTCGACTCTTTGCTCAATTACGCGTAGCAGCTACACTTCCCGCGCACCTTGCCGGCAAGTTGCGCTCCTTTGTAATTTGAGCTCATACACAATCGGTCCACCAAAGCAGGAGTAGGGTTTTACACCTCACGGTGGCCTGAACCTGGGTAAATTCACTTGTGTGTTTGCATTGCTGAAAACGCTCTTTGTGCGCGTTGATTCCCACAGCCGAACCACAAAGGGATCTCCTTGATCCCAAAGATTGTCGTACGCACGACAACGTCGAGCCCATCCATCTGAGCACTCAAGACCTCCCGCATGCTTGCCATTGCAGCAACCAGCGCTGTGGAGGGCGTGGGGGCTGCAGAAGCAGCAGGCCGGCCCATACCGGTCTCCTCGGCCTCTCCTCCGCGAGCAAGCACGGCCTCTGAGCCGGCAGCTTTGCTAGAAGCCGGTGCGGCACCAACATTATCGAGAGGCTCGGATAGGACCTCTGTTGCTGCAAAGTAAAAGCTAGAGGGTGAGAAGAAAGCTCAAACAGTCACAAACATCCTTACCAGTGACAAGCGGGGCGATCTCCGGAGGAACGATCGGAGGATCGCCAAGTGGCCCCGGCACGGCCACCTCTGTAGCATCAGAGGTCGGAGCCTCAGGGGCTACGAGCTCCCTGCAAAAGGACAAAAGTTAGGTCCTGGCGAACGCTACTGACGTGTTAACATCGTAGAGGCACCACCAACATACTTCACGGGCATCGTAAGCTTCTGTCGCTTGGCCGCCGGCGTCACCGGCAGCACCTTCAGCTGAGGAGAGGCCGGTCCATGGTGAGGCCGGCGAAACACAGGGGCCTCCAACTCAACCTCCAAAGGATCACCCCTAAGGGGCGCCTACTTGATGACCTCCTCGACACGAGCAGGGTCGTCCAGGCCCTCACGGATCATCGCGTCGACCTCCTCGTCCCCCCCTCGGAGGGACGGAGAAGAGACATCACCTAGCGTGGCGCCGTCATTAGGCACCCCACTATCTGCCCCTCCGTCAGCTGAGGAGGTACCTCTCTTTCCCTTCCAGGAAGTGGGAGGCGGGCGCTCCAACATAGGCTGTAGAAGCGCCTACATCTCCGGGCTCAACGCCTGACCCGGAAGTAGGGGCTCCGACAGCAGCGCGGCAAACCCCGCGAACGTATACAATAACCAGGACTACGAAGGTCAGAAGCACAACCTGACCTCCTTCATTATCCAGAACGAGGCTGGAAGACTTACCTCCCTCGGCGGGGCCTCATGACTGAAGGGCTCCACCGCAACCTTCATGGACACCTTCTCGGCCTCCAGCCCCGTCAGCAGAGCAAGGCGACGGTGGATCTCCTTCTCCTCGAGGTCATCCTAGGAGGTCTGAGAGGGGTCAGACAGCCCACGGTAATTTCTCAACAGCGTACCACGCACCTACAGAGGGAGGACTCGATGCTCCACCAGGCCCACGTGATTTGGAGGCCCGTCAACCCTCCGTCCTTTAAGAGCACGGTCGCCTTCAAGAGCAGTGATACGTCTCCGACATATCTATAATTTTTTATTGTTTCATGCTATTATATAATCAATCTTGGATACTTTATATGCCTTAATATGCAATTTTATATCATTTCTGGGAACTAACCTATTGACCCAGTGCCTAGTGCCAGTTGTTGTTTTTGCATGTTTTTGGTTTTCCAGAAAATCAGTACCAAACGGAGTCCAAACGCTACGAAACTTTTTGATGATTGTTTTGGACATAAGAGACCCTAGAAGCTTCGGGAGGAGATGACGGGAAACGAGGAGACGGCAAGGCAATAGGGCGCGCCTTGGGGGGTAAGCACGCCCTGTTACCTTGTGGGCCCCACGTGGCTCCGTCTGGCCTAATTCCACTTCTATAGATTCTCAAATATTGGGAAACACCCAGAGAGCCACCTAAAACAATTTTTCCGCCGCCGCAAGTCTCTGTTCTTCCGCGATCCCATCTGGAGGCCTTTTCCGGTACTTTGTCAGAGGGGGAATCGATCACGGAGAGCTTCTACATCAACCTTGCTACCCTACGGATGATGTGTGAGTAGTTCACCACAGAGCTACGGGTCCATAGCTAGTAGCTAGATGGCTTCTTCTCTCTCTTTGATCTTCAATACAATGTTCTCCTCGATCTTCTTGGAGTTCTATCCGATGTAATCTTCTTTCTACGGTGTGTTTGTTGGGATCCGATGAATTGTGGGTTTATGATCAGATTATTCATTGAAAGTAATTGAGTCTTTTCTGAACTTTATTATGCATGATTATGATATCTTTGTATTTCTCTCCAATCTATCTATTTGGTTTGGCCAACTAGATTGATTTATCTTCAGTGAGAGGGGTGCTTTGTAGTGAGTTCAATCTTGCGGTGTCCTCACCTCATGACAGAAGGGGTAGCGAGGCACGTATTGTATTGTTGCTACTAAGGATAAAACGATGGGGTTTATTCATATTGATTGAGTTTACTTTGTCTACATCATGTCATCTTGCTTAAGGTGTTACTCTGTTTGTTATGAACTTAATACCATAGATGCATGCTGGATAGCGGTCGATTGGTGGAGTAATAGTAGTAGATGCAGGCAGGAGTCGGTCTACTTGTCACGGACATGATGCCTATATATGTGACATTGCCATGAATAACGTCATAACTATGCGCTCTTCTATCAATTACCTAACAATAATTTGTTTACCCACCGTATGCTATGTGTTCGAGAGAGAAGCCTCTAGTGAAAACTATGGCCCCCGGGTCTACTTTAATCATATTATAAAAACCAAAAATACCTTTCTACAATTTATTTACTTTTATTTTGTTTTGCAATTTACTTATCTACCTATAGAAGATTTGATCCTTGCAAGTAACGAGTTCAAGGGGATTGACAGCCCTCTTGCCCATGTTGGGTGCAAGTATTTGCTTTTGTGTGTGCAGGTGCTATTCACTAGGATTTGCGTGATTCTCCTTTTGGTTCGATAAACCTTGGTTCTCACTAAGGGAAATACTTATCTCTACTGTACTGCTTCACCCTTCCTCTTCAGGGAAAATCCCAACGCAGCTCACAAGTAGCAGAAAGAATTTCTGGCGCCGTTGCCGAGGAAACATTATCAAATAACTACAAGTACCTTCACTCAAACTATCATCTACTTGCTCTACTTTTTATTTGCCTTTTTATTTGCCTCTCTTTTTCATCTCCCCCCACTTCTCTAAAAATCAAAAAACACAAAAATATTTATGTTTGCTCGTTTGCTTCCTTTGTCACTATGTCTCAAGAAAACACCAAGTTGTGTGACTTTTAAAATACTAATAATAATTATTTTATTAGTACTCCAATTGCTCCTCCCGCCACTAGTGCGGAGTCATATGATATTAATGTTGCTTTGCTAAATCTTGTTATGAAAGAACAATTTTCTGGAAATCCTAATGAGGATGCTGCATCCCATCTTAATACTTTCGTTGAATTATGTGATATGCAAAAGAAAAAAGATGTGGATAATGATATTATTAAGTTGAAATTATTTCCTTTCTCACTAATGGATCATGCTAAAACTTGGTTTTCATCCTTGCCTCGCAATAGTATTGATTCATGGGATAAGTGTAAGGATGATTTCATTGCCAAGTATTTTCCTCCCGCTAAGATTATTTCTCTTAGAAATCAAATAATGAACTTTAAGCAACATGAGCAAGAACATGTTGCACAATCTTGGGAGAGAATGAAAATAATGATGAAAAATTGTCCCACTCATGGTTTAAGCTTATGGATGATTATTCAAAAAAATTATGCAGGACTAAACTTTGTTTCTAGAAATCTTCTAGACTCTGCTGCAGGTGGTACCTTTATGGGAATTACATTGGGAGAGGCTGCAAAGCTCCTTGAAAATATGATGACAAATTATTCTCAATGGCACACCGAATGAGCTCCAACTGGTAAGAGGGTAAACTCTGTCAAAGAAATTGCTACTTTGAGTGATAAAATGGATGCTCTTATGAATATGTTTGCTAGTAAAAATGCTCAAGTTGGTCCTAATGATGTGCCACTATCTACCTTGAGTGAGCAAAATAATGATGCTATTGATGTGAATTTGTCGCTAGAAATAATTTCAACAACAATGCATATAGAGGGAATTTTAATCCTAGACCGTATCCCAGAAATTCCTCTAATAATTATGGTAATTCCTATGGTAATTCATATAATAATAATAATAATAATAATAATAATAATAATAATAATAATAGGATACCTACTGAACTTGAGAACAACATTAAAGAATTTATTAGTTCTCAAAAGATTTTCAATGCTATGGTAGAAGAAAAACTACATAAAGTTGATGATATGGCTAGAAACATGGATAGAATTGATCATGATGTGGAAACTCTTAAAATTAAAACTTTGCCACCTAAGCATGATATTAATGATTCTATTAAATATATCCAAGTCTCCACTAATGAAAGTAAAGAGAGAACCGCTAGGTTGAGAGCTAAGTGAGAATTCCTAGAAAAAGCTATTCTGCCCCGATTTTTATCGTAATCATGATGAAGATATAAAAATGATTGGTGTTTCACCTATTGAATCTTTGTTTAGTAATATAAAACTTGATGGAAAGGGACTGGAGATGAGTCAACTTTAGCTAGAAGGCGTCCCAATTGTTCGGAGAGTGATGATCTTAATGATAAAAATGATAAAAGTGTGTTTGGAGAGGTCAAGACTTTAAATAGTGATGTGCCCACTACTTTGGATTACAAGGAATTTAATTATGATAATTGTTCTTTGATTGAATGTATTTCCTTGTTGCAGTCCATGATAAATTCACCTAATGCTTACGAACAAAATAAAGCTTTTACTAAACATATTGTAGAGGCTATGATAAAAGCTCATGAAGAAAAGCTTGAATTGGAAGTTTCTATAACTAGGAAATTGCATGATGAATGGGAACCTACTATTAAAGTTAAGATTAAAGATTATGAATGTAATGCTTTGTGTGATCTATGTGCTAGTGTCTCTACTATACCAAAATCTTTATATGACGTGGTAGGTCTCACCGATATGGATGCATGTTCCCTTAATTTGGATTTAGCGGATTCCACTATTAAGAAACCATTGGGTAAAATAAATGATGTGATCATACTTGCTAATTGGAATTATTGTGGCACCCCGGCTCAGAGTCACCGGAGCACCCCGTATTCCAGCCCAGAGATCAAGTCTTCTGGAATACGGCACTGCTTGGCATAGAACAAATTAGCTCTTTATTACTAATAGTTGGAATACAAGGGTTACAAAGAGTTTACAAAAGGTTACAATGATGCTACTCCGGCTATGGTGGCTCTATGCTAGCAGCGGCATGACTTATAACAGCGGAACTACGACGAAGATGGGCTCCACTCCGCAGGGACTCTGGCTGGGACACACCCTAGCTCGCAACTCGGAATCCTCGGCTATGCAAACATGTCAGCACCTGCAAACTGGCATGACACGCCAGGTGAGTACTTTGAATGTACTCGCAAGCTCACAACAAACATAAGCATCAAAACACAACAACATCATAGCAAGTATGATTATATCAGATTCCAATGTTATTAAAAAGGGTGGAAGAAGATAATAACATGCTATTGCTAAACTATTCTCCGAAAGTCACCCTTGCTAAAATCACCGGAACCATCATGCTCTTGGATACTTGGTTGAACCACTTACTCTTGTGACCAACTCTTGGCCACCCCGAGATCCTCGGACAATCATCCCCGAGTTTGCCTACAAACATTACATCGGCCTTCCACCAAGTGAATACCTCACCATACTGAGACGAGTTCTTCCATCATTATCAAGTCATTCCATCATGGGTGTTGATCAGACAGTGTAACTTAGTACGAACTGTGTCCAATACCGTGGACGCGGCTATTCGAATAGATTCTTACACTCTGCAGAGGTTGCGCACTTTACCCACACTATGGAGCTCCTGGTCCCGTACCTCGGTACACTTCCCTTCCGGGTGGACTGGTGCTGCTCCAATGAAAGTTGCCTAACCCATGACTCGTCCATCGTACCACCGAAAATCATTCCCCCTTTCGGGTCATGCCCTGGGTGGCCCCTATGTCACTTCTGACACCTGCCACCGTCGTGGCCAAACAAATTGTCCCAAACGGGGACCTGACCTCAATAACCAAACCGGACTCACAAGGTTATCCTCATCTACCTGATCAAGGTAGCACGTACGCATAACCTCCCCTCTTTGGTGGTACCGATAAAAGAGCACGAGATTAGACCAAGTCAAGGCCGTCCCATTCCGGCAGATGTGGCTGCACTGGAAAGTTCGGTTCAGTGGCACTTGATCAACAATGAAGGAATTTATCCCCGAGTGACCTATCTATCATAATTGGTACTCCAAGATCACAATAGCCCAAGAAGCAACATGACTAAGTTGCTTCTATGGACTACTCCATTACTGTGCAAGACGAAGTCACAAAGTAATCATAGACGGTAATCTCGCATCCCGACAATGTCATGGCATCACCTAGCTTGTAGACTACTGGCCAAATACAATCCTAATTATCAACATGACAGTAGCATGTCCAAGGAATGTCCCCAAGTATTCTATAAATAACCACTTATGAATAATTCAAATTCTAGTATGAAAATAATTATTTAAACCATGATATTGCAATGCAATCATGCAAATGGGAGTTGTGGCTTGCCTGGCACCAAAGGAGTGTGAGAATACTCCTGGTCCTCACCAACCAGTTAAAACCACTCTGAAAAATATTTTGAACACATTTGTAATTTCCACATAAATCATTTTCCTCTGTCCAGAAATTCTAGATAACACGGAAAAAATACCAAAATTTACCAGCAAATAGAGGAGCTCATAAGAAAAATAATGCAAAAAGAATGAACTCATTTGGACTTAGGGTTTAAAAGATATTGCTGGTCAAAGTTTAGTCAAAATCCTGGTTTTAAATTGAATTTAAACCGAATTTCAGAAAACCCTGGAGCGGCCACGTCGAAGGAGTAAAGTGGAAGTACGCTTCCACTTGCATACCGCTTCGGGCGCGCCCAGAGTCGCTGACATGCGGGGCCCTGTCGGTGCACTAAAGTATGGGTCTTTTTAGTACCCCTTACTTGTACACGGGCAGTTGTAGCCGTACCGCGGCAAGCCTTGCCGGGGGATAGATAGGAGTGATCACAAGACTAAGATACCAAGAAGGCGTTCAAGTCAACGACCAGACAGAAGACCAAAGGGTTGCGGAGGCCCGGCAAGACCCTTGCCGGCAAGGCCTCAAGCCCGGCAAGACCCTTGCCGGCAAGGCCTCGCGCCCGGCAAGACCCGGTCCCGGCAAGCCCCGGGCCCGGCAAGGATTCGGTCTCGGCAAGGCTCTGCATAGTGCAGTGCTATCGCTCCAGTGCAGCCGCCAGCCTTGTCGTTTAGGGCTTGCGCTCATGGTGACGTGGCGTAATGCTGGCCACGAGATGCTTAAGCGGTGCTGATGGGATGGCTGCTTTTGCCCATCCCCTGTAAAGCTTTTCCAAGCCCGAGACGCTAAGGGACACCTCGACGGACACCTCACGGTGCATTTAATGAGTTTGTCCTAAGCCGTCAGGGTTAGGTATGATAAAACTATGGTAACACTGTAGCTACTTTCCACCTCATGCCTTATCTCGTACGCCACTGTGGTAGCCCCTTTGACTTATATAAAAGGAGGCCCGAGGCGTACAGAAAAGGGGGATAGCATTTCAGAAGGGCCATTCTGCATGCGTAGCTACTGAATACTGTAGCTCCCGGAACCTGGCCAAGAACATCCACAATAATACAATCAAGGCAGGAGTAGGGTTTTACGCATCCGTGCGGCCCGAACCTGGGTAAATCACCCCGTGTGCTGTTCGTTAGATCTGCTCTTTGTGCAATCCTCTCCCCTTGCCGAACCGTAAAGGGATCCGCTCGATAGCGATCCCATAGGTGTTCGTTTCCCACGACATCTTTGGCGCGCCAGGTAGGGGGATCGAGGTTGTGCGAACCTGATCTAGCGATCAGCGCGTCAGATCTTCGATCATCTTCACCACCATGGCTCCCAAGAAGAAGGGTTTCACGGCGGTGGGTCCATCCGCATCCGTCGTGCCTGATGCTGCGCGCGCAGGCGACGGGGTAGACGCGGGTGGAGGAGGTGGAGGCCATGAGCTTCCACGGCGTTCCGGCGATCCGAGCCGGACGAGCAACAGGTCCAAGGATGGAGCTGCGCAACCTGCAAGTGGTGCAGCGACTTCCAAGGATGGAGCGGCGCCTTCCAGGACGAATACGCCGGCGCATGCACCGCGACCTTCTCAGGACGTGCGTGACGTGCGGCCTCAAGACGTTGGTGGTTCTAGGCGTCCGCGTGGGAAGACCCCTGCGCATCACTCCCAGGGTGCGCAGGGTCAAGATCCGCGCCAGCGCGCTGGTGGAAGCCGCGTGCAGGTGCAGAGTCGCGATGGTGCTCCTTCTAACCCTGTTAGGAGTTTGAGCACCTCACGTTCTTCGCACCTGTCGCCGCCGCCTACACCAGCAGAGGCGTTGGCGCGAGCTCAGCTGCTCCTAGACTTCCCTCCCACCGCGGAGAAGCTAGACGAGTGGCGAGCCGCTATCCAGAGCCTCATCGGCCTAGCCAACAACGACGTACCGCAGCAGGGTGAACCCTCGCGGTTGCAGTCGTCTAGGCTGGTGCGTGGCGATGGAGAGAAGGTCGGAGCTGGAACGACTACGTTGCGTTCCCCTCCACTGCATCAAGAGCGGTCGTTAACTCGACGGACCAGTGCCCGTGAGGATGGTTCCACGGCGTCATCTGGTCCGCGGGTTCGCCGCGATCAACGTCACGTTCTTCGGGAACGGAAGATGGAGGACGCTCGAACCACCATCGAGCGCCGAAGGGAAGCGCGTCGCCAGTCCGACAAGCGCGCTGGGACCGCTGTTGACGAGCCCGCGCCAGGGTACCCTGGCTGCCTACCTTACGAGGTGGGTTGCCCAGCGTTTACTCATGAGCTGCGACGAGTCCAGTGGCCCAGCTCCCGCTCCTTCAAGCCGGAAGTACCGGAGAAGTACGACGGCAAGACTCATCCGTCCGAGTTCTTGAGCATCTACACCATCGCGGTGCAGGCTGCCGGGGCTCGTGACGATAAGGTACTGGCCAACTACTTTCCGTTGGTGCTGAAGCCTAACGTGAGATCGTGGTTGATGCACCTGCCCGAGAATTCCATCTCTTCTTGGGCCGACCTGTGCCATCAGTTTGTTGGCGCCTTCACCGGCGGCCATCAAGCTCCTGGCCAGGAGAGTGATCTGCACATCATTCCCCAGAAGGAGGGCGAAAGTTTGCGCAAGTATATTCAAAGGTTCAGCCGCATCCAGCACAACATTCCTGACGTTCATCCCGCCGCCGTCATTAGCGCCTTTCATCAGAATGTGCGCAATCGAAAGATGCGGGAGGAGCTGGCGATGAACAAAGTCAGAGATGTCGCCGAGCTCTACGCTTTGGCCGACAAGTGTGCTCGGGCAGAGGAAGGAAGGAGGCTCCCCGGCCAGAACGCTGGCGCAGGAGTCGACTCCGAGAGCGAAGAAAATTCTGCCCCGGCAAAGAGGGGGCGGCGGAAGAACAAGAAGCGCAAGGGCAAGGCCGTGCTTGCCGTTGAAGGTTCCGGCAACAGCGGCGCCGCCAAGAAGTCCAAGACCGACGACCCCGGCAAGGAGGTTGCCGGGTGTGCGGCGTGTCAGGCCTTGGCGGCTACCGACAAGCCAGAAGGATCCGGCAAGCAGTACTGCAAGATCCACCGCACCAAGGGCCATGATCTCCAAGACTACCGGCAAGTTGAGGAACTTGCCGAGAAGCAGCGCGCCGAGTATGAAAGGCGCGACAAGGAAAGAGCCCAAGACGGTACCGGAGGGTCTGGCAGGAAGCGCGGTCGAGGAGGTCGCCGCGGCAAGCCCAGGCAGCAGCAAGAGAAGCCTGCCCGGGGCCGCGCCAAAGAGCAAGGAGACGATGATGATGCAGAGGGCGACGAGTCCAGCGAACACAAGTTCCAGAAGGCTACAGAGGCCATGTGCGTCGACGGGGCGCTTCGTTGCATTTCTCTCACCGCCAACTCAAGCGGTGGGCATGTGAGATTAATGCGGCAGAACCCTCTATTGATGCACAGAAGCCACTGAAATGGTCCCACACGCCTATCATTTTTGACGCCGAGGATCACCCTGATCGCACAACTGCGGTCGGGTGTTTGCCGTTGTTGGTTTCACCAATGATCCGCAACCTCCAGGTGACGAAAATGTTAGTTGACGGTGGAGCCGGCCTGAACCTGATCTCGCCCGATGTGATCAAGAGGCTGCAAATTCCAGACAAAGATCTCGAGGAAACAGGCTCTTTCCAAGGGGTCAATCCGGGAAGGAACCAGCCAAAAGGCAAGATCACGCTGCCGGTAACATTCGTCAGTGAGCTGAACTTCAGGACGGAGAAGGTCGTCTTCGACGTCGCCAAGATTCCGTTGCCGTACAATGGAATCCTTGGCCGCCCAGCGCTGGCCAAGTTCATGGCGGCATCGCACTACGCCTATAACGTCTTAAAGATGCCCGGTCCAATGAGCGTCATCACTATCCACTCCGACAAGAAAGACGCGCTCATTTGCACCGACAAGCTCTACCGGGAAGCAGTTGCAGCGTCCGCCGCCAAGGCGCATGCTCCTGCCGCTCAAGTTCCCAGCAAGAAGAAGAAGCCCGGCAAGACCTCTCGGACAAACTCCGGCAAGCGCGCCTCTGTCGGCCAGCTCTGCTTGAGGATGCACCGGAAAGCTCTGCCGGCCAGACCAAGAAATCCAAGGCTGCTCCGCCTGAGACCAAGAAGGTGCCCGCCAAGGAGGACGGGACGGGGGGAACTTTCACCATAAGTTCCACCCTTGACGACAAATAGGAAAGCGCGCTCGTTGCCTTCCTGCGGGCGAATGTCGATGTGTTTGCATGGCAACCATCTGACATCCCCGGTGTTCCCAGGGAGGTAATTGAGCACCACCTAGTTGTCTGTCCTCACGTGCGGCAAGTCAAGCAGAAGGTGCGGAAGCAGGCTTTGGAGCGGCAAGAATTTATTGCAGAAGAGATTAAGAAGCTTGAGGCGGCAGGCCTGGTTAGAGGAGTCCTCCATCCTACCTGGTTGGCCAATCCAGTTGTTGTGCGCAAGGCGAATGGTAAATGGAGGCTATGTATTGACTTTACAGATATCAATAAAGCCTGCCCAAAAGATCCCTTTCCCTTGCCGCGCATCGACCAGATTGTGGACTCCACTGCCGGCTGCGATCTGCTGTCATTCCTTGACGCATACTCAGGCTATCACCAGATCTTCATGGCGAAAGAAGACGAAGAGAAGACCGCATTTATCACCCTGTGTGGCACATATTGCTTTTTGCGTATGCCTTTCGGGTTGAAAAGTGCTGGTTCGACCTTCGCAAGAGCTGTCCAGATTGGTTTCGGGACCCAGCTGCATAAAAATATGGAAACTTACATGGATGATATAGTGGTCAAAATCAAGGACAAGGCAACACTCATTCAAGATCTGGAGGAGACTTTTGCAAACCTGCGCAGGATCAACCTGAAGCTCAACCCGGAGAAGTGCGTGTTCGGTGTCCCATCCGGCAAGCTTCTCGAGTTCTTTGTATCTCAGCGTGGAATTGAAGCCAATCCCGACAAGATCAAGGCAATTGAGCAGATTGAAGCGCCGAGGCGAGTCAAGGATGTGCGCCGCCTTGCCGGCTGCGTCGCTGCTTTGAGTAGGTTCATCTCAAAGTCCGCTGAGCGCGCCCTGCCATTTTTCAAAATTTTGAAGAAGGCAGGTCCAATGAAATGGACTCCAGAAGCGGAGGCAGCGCTGCAGGATTTGAAGAAGTACCTCTCCTCTCCGCCAGTACTAGTCGCGCCTAGACCACAAGAGCCGTTGCTGCTATATCTGGCGGCAACGAATCAAGTGGTTAGTGCTGCACTGGTGGCGGAGAGGGAAGCAGAGGAGGATGCAGCGGCAACGGCAGGCCCGCCAAGCGACTTGCCGGGGCCAACCCCGGCAGAGTCTGGTGCCGACAAGGAAAGATCCGCGCAGTCAAGTCAAGCAGTGCAGAAGAAGAAGATGGTGCAGCGCCCAGTTTATTTTGTCAGCTCCCTGTTGCAGGGGGCTAGGTCGAGATATTCTGGTGTGCAGAAGTTGCTCTTCGGCCTTCTCATGGCCTCGAGGAAGCTGCGCCATTACTTCCAAGCACATGACATCACCGTCGTCAGTCGCTTTCCGCTGCAACGGATTCTCCGGAACCCAGAAGCAACCGGCAGGATTGTGGAGTGGGCTTTGGAGCTGTCATGCTTTGGTCTCAAGTTTGAAAGTTCTTCAACTATCCAGAGCGGAGCCTTGGCAGAGTTCATTGCAGAATGGACCCCAACGCCAGACGACGAAGTTCAAGAATCAGCGATTCCCGGCAAGGAAACAGATCGCGAATGGATCATGTACTTTGATGGAGCCTTTTCGCTGCAAGGCGCTGGTGCCGGCGTGCTTCTTGTCGCACCCACCGGAGAGCACCTCAAGTACGTCATCCAGATGCATTTTCCCCGGGAGAGATCGACCAATAACACGGCAGAGTATGAAGGACTGCTTGCCGGTCTCAGGATCGCGGCAGACCTTGGGATCAAGAAGCTCATCGTCAGAGGTGACTCCCAACTTGTCGTGAGGCAAGTCAACAAAGATTATCAGAGCCCGTTGATGGAAGCTTACGTCGATGAAGTGAGGAAGCTGGAGGAGCGCTTTGACGGTCTTCAAACAGATCATGTTCCTCGATCAGAGAACAGCATTGTTGACGACCTGTCGAAGCGTGCCACACTCAAGCTGCCTGTGGAACCAGGGACTTTTGTGCTCCGCTTGACTCAACCATCCGTGTCGCCATCGACAAGGCCTGATAAGAGAAGAAAGTTAAGTACCGGCGAGTACTTCCCGGCAGGGCTTCCCGAAACCCCTGGCAAGGATCTTGCCGGGAACGACACGGTTGCCGGTGAGCAGCTGCTTCGCGCAGAACCTCAGGTTCTTGCCGCCAAAGCAAGCGCCCCTGCTGCCGAAGAAATACCGGTTGCCGGTGAGCAGCTGCTCTGCCAAGAACCTCAGGTCCTTGCCGTAGAAGCAAATGCTCCCGCAGCTGAAGAGTCGCCTTTAGTCCTTGTCGCCGAGCCACAGGCTCCGGCATGGGCACGGCAAATAGTCCATTTCCTTCAGACAGGAGGACTTCCCGAAGAGCAGGAAGAAGCTGAGAAAGTAGCCCGTCAGTCAAGTATGTACCAGTTCGTCGACAACGTCCTGTACAGAAAGAGACCCAACGGTGTGAAATTGAAGTGCATTCCTCGGGAGGATGGACTAGAGCTGTTGGCAGAGATTCATGGGGGCATATGTGGATCCCACATAGGCTCGAGAGCCCTTGTCGGCAAGGCCTTCAGGCAAGGTTTCTTCTGGCCTAATGCCCTCCAGGATGCAACGGCACTAGTAACCAAGTGTGAAGCGTGCCAGTTTCATTCGAAGCAACTTCATCAGCCAGCTCAAGCTCTCCAGACGATCCCTCTTTCCTGGCCCTTCTTGGTCTGGGGGCTCGACATACTGGGTCCTTTCCCCCGTGCTGCCGGGGGCTTCGAGTACTTGTATGTTGCTATCGACAAGTTCACGAAGTGGCCAGAAGTGGAAGCAGTGAGGAGGGTGACAGCACAGTCAGCAGTCAAGTTCTTCAAGGGGATTGTGTGCCGTTTTGGTGTGCCGAACAGGATCATCACCGACAACGGTACGCAGTTCACAAGCCGCACCTTCATGCAGTACGTCCAAGACCTTGGCGGCAAGATTTGTTTTGCCTCCGTTGCTCACCCGAGAAGCAATGGCCAAGCAGAAAGGGCGAACGCTGAAGTGCTGCGTGGTCTCCGGACCAGAACTTTCGACAAGCTGCACAAGCATGGAAGACACTGGATTGATGAGCTGCCAGCGGTTCTTTGGTCGATCAGGTCGATGCCAAATCGAGCCACCGGCCAGACGCCCTTCGCTCTAGTTTACGGAGCGGAAGCAGTTCTTCCCACGGAACTCATATACGGGTCACCTCGAGTGCTCGCTTATGATGAGCTTGAGCAAGAGCAACTGCGGCAAGATGACGCGCTGCTCCTTGAGGAGAACCGTCTTCGGGCTGCTGTGCGAGCCGCTCGCTACCAGCAAGCTTTGCGCCGCTACCATAGCCGCAAGGTTCGCGCCCGGAGTCTTGAGGAAGGCGACCTTGTTCTTCGGCGTGTTCAGTCGGCCAAGAATTCCAACAAGTTGACGTCGAAGTGGGAAGGCCCTTACCGGGTAGTGCGAGTCACCAGGCCTGGCGCTGTCCGCCTGGAGACCGAAGAGGGCTTGCCAGTGAGCAACTCCTGGAACATCGAGCACCTTCGCAAGTTCTACCCGTAAGGCGCAGTTGTTCGGGTTTCTTGCTGTGATAGCGATACGGCCAGCAGGCTGCTGACGACCCGAATCCAGTGCTCGCGGCAGCGTAACGCTCCGGCAAGATCCCGGCAACGCCATTCTGTACAAGTGTTGCCGCTGGCACGTAATCCTTTGTACAGAGCAGGCACGTCCTTTGTGCATATTTAATAAGATCTGTGTGCTTTACGTTTCTTGTTGATTTTCATGTCATTTTATATGCATGTGTTATCTGAGATGTGTATTGCACTCGATCCCGGTAAGAGCTAACGAACCGTCAAGGTTCCATACTTTTATTTTCTCTTCTTTCTTTTTCAAGAGACAGAAGATTCCCTCGCGCACAAGTTTGCCGGGGGGGGGGAGGAGAATAGTGGTATGGATACCAGACGACGACGTTCAAGATTGGCGCCTTGCCGGAAGAAAAAGAATAGCGACGAAAAGCAGAGCTAAGTTGCCAAACCCCTTAAGCAGATTTTGATTTTTGTAAGGCTGTATTCCCTTGAACGATTTCGGCTTTGTATGGAAAACCTGCACGCGATGGAATCTTGTCGTGATCGGCTGCGCCCTTACTCTGTTTCGAGTCCGCTCAACAGTTTAAGTGGTCGCGCTGAAAGCGTCAAGATTTCTTGCCGTGAGCGGCACTGCCCGCAAGCTGCTGATGACCTGAATCTAGCGCTCGCGACGGGGTTACGCTCCGGCAAGTTCCCAGCAAAGCGTAGGGCATACGCCATACAGAAAGAAATTGAACAAAGGGAATAGCATGCCATAATTCAAAGAGAGCAAGTTATATTACATCTAGTGCTTGCCGCGTTTCTGACATAAGACAAATTGTCTTTTACATATGAAATGCTGGCGGCAAGACGAAGAAGAGATGAGGCGGATGCAGCTAATCCCGGCGATCGCCCTCGACCCTCTTCACTTGGCTCACCCGATCGACGATGGGCACGACAAGCTCTTCGAGAGCCTTGACGTCCGCGTCCTTCGGCAAGCTCTTCGAGGCTTTGGAGAGGTCGACGCCAGGGTTCCTGTACGCCACCTTCATCAACACCTTGCGGAGGACGAGCTGGCAGAGTTTCCGGGATTCGTCGGCCAGCTTGCTTGTCTGGTTCGCCTTGAGTAGCTTGAGGGCGTCGACGAGCTTGTCGAAGAACATGGTTAGCCTGGCGCTTGAGGATACGTTGTCGTCGACGGAGTATCCGAAGCCCGGCAAGTCCATGGCCTCCAGCTCCGCGCCAAGCTTCTCGGCAACGTCCGCCAGCCTGGCGGTCTAGAGCTTCACGCTAGAAGTGTACTCGTTGTGGGTAGTGGCGGCATTCTGGAGCAACTCCTGTTCGTCGTGGAGGTCTTTGATAAGAGTCCTCTCGCGAACTCGGGCGGCCTCAAGAGACTCCTCCAGTGTGGATAGCTTCAGCTTCAGATCTTCAATGGAGTCCTTGGCGGAGGAAAGCTGCTGGACCTTCTCGGACGCAGCAGCCTGCGTCTCCATCAGGCTGTGGAGAGCCTTGTCTCTCTTGGCCTCAAGTGCTGAGACCTTCTTGACGTGGCCCTCGAGAGCGGCCTCCAGCTGCTTCGTCTTCTCCTCCAGCAAGTTCTTGGCGGTCTCCGCTGCTCCGGCAGCATCGAGGGCCTCTTTGAGCTTGCCGGCGTGGCCTTCAGTTAGAGCTCTGAGCGTCTTCAAGTGTTTCTGCTCAAGCTCCTGGACCCGCCGTGCGACAAGACTTTCGAGCTCTTCATCCTTGTTGCGAAGCTTGGCGGCAAGCGCCGCCTCGCGTGCGGCAAGGTCCTCTTCTTGAGCGTCAAGGCTGATGCGGCGCTGCGTCAAGAGGGCTTCTGCCGCGGCGGCTTGCTGGGCGGCCTCCTCCTGTGCTTTCTCGATGTCTGATTGCTTCAGCAGGAGGACGTTCCGCTCTTCCACCAGTTGCTCCCGATAAACATTCAGCTCTTGGAGGGCCTCGCCGTACCAAGCCTGTGTCTCCGTGACGCGTTGTTGGAAGTCTCCTTCCGCCGCCTCGACGAGCGCTGCCCGGGAGTCCAGTTTCTCCTTCCGGGCGCGGTAGAGCGTTTGGAGCTTCCGATAGTTGTCATTCATGGCTTGGAGTAGCTGCTCCTCCTTGAGCTCACTGGCGGCGGCGACGATGACTTCCCCGTCAAGATGTTCTCCTTCAACCAGCTCTTCGATGTTTGCCGACCCCGGCATGCTGACAACGTTTTTGCCGGCCCTGATGTACTGGCTTGAGGAGGGGGCCTGGGACGACGAGGGTTGATCTTCGGCAGCTGAGGGGCCCGCGGCAGTAGAAGCGCCTGGCGCTCCTGCGGCGGAAGCACCATCAGTATGGCCACGGGTCTCCTCGCCGGCTCCCTCGGCGGGCATCTTGGCGGCCTCCTCTTGTGCGGCCTTGGCGGCCTCAGCGGCAGCGGCCTTGGCGGCCTCCTCTTGTGCGGCCTTGGCGGCCTCAGCGGCAGCGGCCTTGGCGGCCTCGACGGCAGCAGCCTCAGCGGCAGCAGCTTGCGCGGCCTCGGCGGCAGCATGCTTGGCGGCCTCCTCGGCGGCAACCTTGTCGGCTTCAGTGGCGGTATCCTTGGCAGTCTCTTCAATGACAACGTCAGTGTCCATGAGCTCTGTTAGAAGAAGATTGAAAGCCAAGGAGTTGATTAAGATGAAGCTGGGAAGGAAGTTCAAGAAGACAAAAAGAAGAAAAACCAAAGCGACAAGAGTTCTTTGGGGCAAGTAACTTTACCTGCGTCAAGGAAGGGGTTGCCGGAGCCTGCACTTGCCGGCCCCTCCTCTTCGTCGCGGTAGAGATTGCCCGAAGACTCGCCCCTGGGCGGTGTGGTTGACGAAGGTGGCATGGCAGAGGCAGCTCCCGCTGTTGCTCCGCTCCTGCACGCCCGGAGATGTCAGCAGAGAAGATGCACACCCCAGCACGCGCCAGTGGGTAGTGAGCAGAAGACTCACGCTGGGGGCTGCGCCGGGGGCTGCGTCGAGGGCTGCATCGAGGGTTACGTTCTGGGCTTGACTCCGAGCTGACGAGAACCGTTTCCGGCGCGCCCGAAGTGCTTGCCGGCGGCTCGACGCTTGTTGAGGTCTTGGTCCTCTTCGCCATCCTCTGCACCAGAGTCTCCGTATCCCTGAGGAGGCAAAAACTGAGCAAGTTAGTCAAGCAAAACTAGAAGGATAAGGATCAAGGCTATGGCGGGACTCTTACTCTTCTTCTTCTTCCTCGGAGCTGATGGCGGAGAGGTCGAAGCCGACCCCCGCCGCAGTTCCTGACGGGGGAGGAGGAGGATTGGTCCTGGGCCGCTTGGCAGCGGCAGTTTGCGGTGCGGCCTCGCCGGCCGCCCCCTTGCCGGAAGCCTCGCTACTTGAGGAAGGTTGGCGGGCTGGAGCACCAGTGGTGTTCTTCCGGAGGACGCGCCTCTTCCTGTGTTGAAGAGCTGGGGGCTCTTCCTCCTCCTCTTCTTCCTCTTCGGCGGCACCTCCGGCAGAAGAGCTCCCGGCAGCGGCTCCACTCGGCTCCCCAGCAACCTTATCTCGCCCGGCAAGATCTTCCCGCAGCAAGTCCTCGCCTTCGCTGGACTCAGCGCTGCCGGCTTCTTCGGCAAGGTTCGCCTCTTCCGCCCTGCTGGCGATGTAGGCGAGCTCCTCCTCCGTGGTGGCGCGGACAAGGTTCTCCTCGCGGATGGCCTTCTCCGTCAAGTTGTCGAAGAACGCCAGCGCCTGCTCTGCGGACGGCTCGATCCACCTCTCGTCGATGCTATGGGCATTGAGCACCGGCATCATGGCGATGATGGAGGACAGCGACGAGTTGTTGCATAGTGGGACGACGCCTACCGGCAAGTCTCCCACCGCTCCAGATTTGAACAGCTGTTGGCAGAGGGCTGCGTGCCCTATGGCTGTCAGATCATTATCCAGCCCAGGCCGCACCCACATGATGTCGGCAGCGTTCATGTAATCCCAGGCAGGGCGCCCCTTGTTCTGCAGTGGGGCGATGCGCCAGCGAAGGAAATCCGAAGCAATCATCTCCACCTTCAACCCGGCAGCCCTGAGGCGATGTATCCTGGTGATGGCGATGGTGAGCTTGCTGTCGTCAGGATCCGCGGCGCCCCAATCCTTGCCGCGGACCACCTTCTGCTTTCGCACCTCGCAGAACGGTTTGGGCTCCTTTTCCCAAACCCAGCACCACTTGCCGCGCCACTCATCCCATCTCTCGCGGTAGAGCCCCTCTGGGTACGTCTCCTTGGTTCCCGTCCTCGGAATCCAAGCGATGCTACCGGAGAGGGCGTCGCCCTTTTGGATGCGGGGGTAGAAGTAGTGCCGGAAAAGTGCAGTGCTCGGGATGACCCCGACGAAATTCTCGCAAAGGTGCGCGAAGACGGACATACAAGTCACGGCATTCGGCGTGAAATCTAGCAGCTGGAAGCCGTAGGTGAGCATGATATCTACGAAGAAATCCGAGTACGGAGGACAGAGGCCGCACCAGAAGTAATCGGCAAAGAAGGGATAATCTCCTGGCTCTGCCCTACGAGAAGCTACACTCACTCTGGTGGCTGGATGCGCCGTGGTCGCCGTCGCCCATGCGAACTGGTACCTCTTCTTCAAGGTCTCCGCATCAAGCGTCGAGGGAAAGACAGCGCGTTCCTTCCGCATCTTTGCCAGCCTGCTCTCCGCGGCGGCCGCTTCCGCCGCCTTGCCCTTGCTCGGCTTGGGCGGCATGGTGGCTATGGAGGTGGGCGCTGAAGACGTCGAGAGCGCGGTGGAGGCGGGTGGAAGGAGAAAAGTTCTGCTTTGGGCGCGAGGAAGAAGACGATGGCGACGGTTCTGAGATTGAGATTGGAAAGGCGGAGGGGGTAAAGGAGCAGTGCCCTCTGCGATTCCCTTATAATGGGGAAGGCGCGAGGCAGGCTATTTACCGCCTACTTTTGCAGCGGAGTTTCCGCCCACGTCTCCCACATCGCGCGATTAATGCGCATAGTGGAGGGTCGTGGTAAAAGAGATAATGATTGCAAGCTGTTACTCCCTGCCACGCGTGCCCATGCACTGTTTTGGGCCTAGCCCAACAGGCCTGGCACCCGTGTATGGCCTAGGCCCGGGGGCTCCTGTCGGTGTACTAAAGTATGGGTCTTTTTAGTACCCCTTACTTGTACACGGGCAGTTGTAGCCGTACCGCGGCAAGCCTTGCCGGGGGATAGCTAGGAGTGATCACAAGACTAGGATACCAAGAAGGCGTTCAAGTCAACGACCAGACAGAAGACCAAAAGGTTGCGGAGGCCCGGCAAGACCCTTGCCGGCAAGGCCTCGCGCCCGGCAAGACCCTTGCCGGCAAGGCCTCGCGCCTGGCAAGACCCGGTCCCGGCAAGCCCCGGGCCCGGCAAGGATTCGGTCCCGGCAAGGCTCTGCACAGTGCAGCGCTATCGCTCCAGTGCAGCGGCCAGCCTTGTCGTTTAGGGCTTGTCCTCATGGTGACGTGGCGTAATGCTGGCCACGAGATGCTTAAGCGGTGCTGATGGGATGGCTGCTTTTGCCCATCCCCTGTAAAGCTTTTCCAAGCCCGAGACGCTAAGGGACACCTCGACGGACACCTCACGGTGCATTTAATGAGTTTGTCCTAAGCCGTCAGGGTTAGGTATGATAACACTATGGTAACACTGTAGCTACTTTCCACCTCATGCCTTATCTCGTACGCCACTGTGGTAGCCCCTTTGACTTATATAAAAGGAGGCCCGAGGCGTACAGAAAAGGGGGATAGCATTTCAGAAGGGCCATTCTGCATGCGTAGCTACTGAATACTGTAGCTCCCGGAACCTGGCCAAGAACATCCACAATAATACAATCAAGGCAGGAGTAGGGTTTTACGCATCCGTGCGGCCCGAACCTGGGTAAATCACCCCGTGTGCTGTTCGTTAGATCTGCTCTTTGTGCAATCCTCTCCCCTTGGCAAACCGTAAAGGGATCCGCTCGATAGCGATCCCATAGGTGTTCGTTTCCCACGACAGGCCCGCTGTCAGTTTTAAATAGAGAAAGAGGGAACAGAGAGATGGCGGGGCTCACCGGCGATGTTCACCGGTGTAGAGGCCACGGTGGAGCTGGCCGAGGGCGGGGATGGATCGGGTGGACGACGGCGAGCATGCCCGTACCCGCAGCTGGTCGGGAGGTGGCCGGACGGCGCAGGCCCCTTCTTCTCAGGCGGCGGTGAGCTACGGGTGGCAACAAACCCGGCGATTCTGGCGAACTCTCGAGCAGAGGAAGGGCTGGGGGTGATCAGTGGAGCTTCATGAGTCCAACGGTGGTCCCAGTTGGGGCTGGAGTGGACGGAGGTAAGTGGGTGGAGCTGGGGTAGAGCGGCGGAGATTCTCGCCGGAGACGGGGAAGGAGAGGTCCCCAACTCTGCTGCTGGGTGCGGGGCGGCAATTGTGAGGTGGGGAGGCCGAGTGGTGAGGCAAGGAGGGCTCGGGGCTGGCTTATATAGCCGCGCGAGAGGTGCCCGAGCCAGATGCCGCCGGGAGGAAACGACCGGCGCCCGCGTTGTGCTGGCCATTGTGCTGGCACTCAAGCCGCGTAGGGAGGTGACGGAAGAGGCAGAGGAGTTATGGCGCTGGCGCGGAGCGGCGGGAAAGAGGCCAGCCAGCGGCCATAATGCCTGTACTATGCCGCGCGTGGCGGCGGTTGGCCGTGTCCAGCGAGGGCGCTGCCGGCGATGGGAGGCTTCCAGACGAGCCAGGTGGACGGCGGGGAGGACGTCGGCACTCTTGGACAAGGAGGGACAACGCGGGCACGTGGCGCCAACGAGGCCCGAGAGGGTTCGGCGCGCAGAGCGCGACCTTGGCCCTGGCAGACGCGTGGTCACCGCATGCACTGGTGCATGCAGTGTGCTCTGGCCTGACGGGTCATGTCTATGCGGTAGTCCTTTCATCCAGTGATCTCCCTGTGCCTCTAGTTTGACAAGAGATGGCCTAGACAACACTGGAGCTTCCAGCCAAGTTTCTAGCCAGAAACTTGGGCAAGAAGCTAAGAAGAAATGGCTATGTATTTTAGAGAGGGGGTTTGTCAGAACGACTTATGGTAGGAAGGTGCCCATTCTTGGAGAATTCCAGGTCAAATGGATAAGGTTTGGATGTAGTTGCTTCACAACTGCATCTCTGGTCCAGAGAACTTGTTGAGGATTATGCACTCACCTGGATGGGCTCCTTGAGTTGAAACTTGGTATAGGTGGGTTATTTGGTGGTGGGAAGCTGCTATAAAAAATTTAGCCCATTTGGGTAAGTGTAAATGGTACTTCCTTCACAACACTTCCCACTGGACAGAAACTTGGAGGAATTTTTGAGAAAGAATGGCTAAATGAAATGGGCCAAAATTTGGTGGAGTATGCTAATATGGGTAGGATAATGTCTTGGATTAATTTCATAATTTTTGAAGCAATATAAAATGTAGTTGCTTCACAAGCTAAAATTATAACCAGAACCAAAGATTGGATGGTGTGCTCACCATGAGCATGAAATCTTGAATATTTTCACACATCCAAGGTTCATATGGTCCAAAGAATTTATGAGAATTTTCTTGGAATTTTTGGAAGAACAGAAATATAGGTTGCTTCACAACCTAAAGCTCAAAGGGTTATTCCTTTAATAGAATAGGAATATTTAATTGGAATAAAAATTGAAATGGGGCAAGAATAGAGATGACATGTCTTGGGAGAAGTTTTTGGAAGATTGAGTTACTTGGGAAAGGAAGGAGAAAATATTCCCAAGTTTTAAGTCCATAGAACCATTCAAAACAAAATCCAAACCAAACTCCGAATGAAATTCAAATGGGTTTTTGAAAAGAAAAGTTGGTAAAAACCAGGGTGTCACAATTATGTACTCGTGGATTTCATTGTGCTTGATATTGAATGTAATCTGTCTTGTCCAATAATACTTGGTAGGCCTTTCCTACGAACCATAGGTGCTATTATTGATATGAAAGAAGGAAATATAGGATTCCAATTTCCATTAAAGAAAGGGATGGAACACTTCCCTAGGAAGAGAATTAAACCACCATATGAATCTATTATGAGGGCCACCTCTGGAATTAATTTGAATGATGATAATACTTGAAACAATGCATTATGCCTAGCTAGGGGCATAAAACAATAGCGCTTTTTGGGAGGCAACCCAATATTTATCTTTATTGCAATTTTTATTTTTCTTGAGTCACACATTTTTTTCTACCGCAATGATTGTGTTTTTATCTTTTAATTAGTGTTTGTGCCAAGTAATGCCTTTGGGATGATTTGAATGGTAGTATAATTGATGCTGTTTGAAAACAGAAAGTTTTGTGCCCAGTAGTTGATTTTTAATTTCTTACTGGAAAATCAGAAACATCTGGAATTTTTACACAGTATTGGCAAACAAATTTTTTACGTTTTCCTAATGTTTTAGAATTTTTGGAGTTACAGAAGTATGGATAAATATTCTGTCATTGTGTACTGTTCTGTTTTAGATAGATTCTGTTTTTATTGCATAGTTTACTTGTTTTAAAGATGCTATGGATTATATCGGGGGGTCTAAGTCATGGAGAAGTTAGAATACAGTAGGTATTACGCAAGAATAAATTATGAATGGGTTTATAACAGTACCTAAAGTTTATGATTTGTTTATTACACTAACGGATCTCACGAGGTATCTGTTGAGTTTTGTGTGCTGAAGTTTTCAAGTTTTGGGTGAGATCACGATGGATGAAGGAATAAGGAGCAGCAAGACCCTAAGCTTGGGGATTCCCAAGGCACCCCAAGGTAATATTCAAGGAAGACCCAAGCGTCTAAGCTTAGGGATGCCCCGGATGGCATCCCCTCTTTCGTCTACAATCTATCGGTAACTTACTTGGAGCTACATTTTTATTCATCACATGATATGAGTTTTACTTGGAGAGTCTTATGCCATAGTTTTTCTTTGTTTGATTTTTAGTTTGCCACAATCATTGTTTACTAGACACACCTTTTTAGAGGGACACACATTTGTCGTGATTTGTTAGAATACTCTATGTGCTTCACTTATACCATTTGAGCTAGGCACTTGCTCTAGTGCTTCACTTATATCTTTTAGAGCACGGCGGTGATTATATTTTAAAGAAATGATTGCACTCTCATGCTTCACTTAAATCTTTTTGAGAGTCTAATAAATAGTAATGGCAATATGCACGTGTTATAAGACTTGTCCAAAAAGGATAGGTATTCAAGGGGGATATAATAAAAACTTTCATGTAGATCACTAAATATGAAACGTATGGTTTAATTATATTGATGTCGTAATATGAAAGCATACTGGTTCATGATCATTGGTTAGTAGAAATGTTGGTATTAAAGCTTGTTATTAACTTCTCATCTAAGTGTTGGTCATAGCATGGTGGGGAGGTTTGAGCATTTTTATGTCTGAAATGAAATCCTTGAGTGCTGTTATAATCGGATGCGCGCGATGGTTAACTCCTACCAACCAATTCTCTAGGGGCATGCGAGTAGTACTTTGCTTCGAGGGCTAATAGGCTTTCACAATAAGTATATGAGTTCTTTATGACTAATGTGAGTCCATGGATTATACGCACTCCTACCTTTCTGCAATTTGCTAGCCTCTTCGGTACCGTGCATTGCCCTTTCTCACCTCAAGAGTTGGTGCAAACTTCGCCGGTGCATCCAAACCCTGTGATATGATACACTCTATCACACATAAGCCCCCTTATATCTTTCTCAAAACAGCCACCATACCTACCTATTATGGCATTTCCATAGCCATTCTGAGATATATTGCCATGCAACTTCCACCGTTCCGTCTCATGACTTGTGTGTTCATCATTATATTGCTTTGCATGATCATATAGAGCTGACATGATATTTGTGTCACAACCACCATTCATCATTATTATACATGTTACGCTAGATCATGGCACATCCTGGTACACTGCCAGAGGCATTCATATAGAGTCATATTGTTTCAGTTATCGAGTTGTAAGTAAATAAAAGTATGATGATCATCATTATTAGAGCATTGTCCCAGTGAGGAAAGGATGATGGAGACTATGATTCCCCCACAAGTCGGGATGAGACTCCGGACGAAAAAAAAGAGGCCAAAAAGAGCCCAACAAAAAAATGAAAAAAATGAGAGAAAAGAGAGAAGGGGCAATGTTACTATCCTTTTTCCACACTTGTGCTTCAGAGTAGCACCATGTTCTTCATATAGAGTCTCCTATGTTGTCACTTTCATATACTAGTGGGAATTTTTTGTTATAGAACTTGGCTTGTATATTCCGATGATGGGCTTCCTCAAATGCTCGAGGTCTTCATGAGCAAGCAAGTTGGATGCACACCCACTTAGTTTCCGTTGAGCTTTCATACACTTATAGCTCTTAGTGCATCCGTTGCATGGCAATCCATACTCCTCGCATTGATATCGATTGATGGGCATCTCCATAGCCCGTTGATCTGCCGAGTTGATGCAAGACTTTCTTCCTTTTTGACTTCCCTTATTGATCTCTACCACCGCATTCTATTCCACCTATAGTGCTATATCCATGGCTCACGCTCATGTATTGCGTGAGGTTGAAAATGCTGAAGCGCGTTAGAAGTACGATCCAATTGCCTGGTTTAACACCGGGGTGCTCATGATTTATATTTATGCGGTGAAGGCGGAGTCATGCCATGCTAACATGATAAAATGAGTGGGAATAACATTTGTTAAGGATTGTATATTTTGAAAGTTTAATGATTATGTTTCTTATATTCATGGATATTATTATGTCGATATTATTACTTCATCGTTTCTCATCATTTATACCGTAAAGAGATTACATGATAAACATGTTAGGTAGCATTCAACATCAAAAATTCTGTTTTTATCATTTACCAACTCGAGGACGAGCAGGAATTAAGCTTGGGGATGCTGATACGTCCCCGACGTATCTATAATTTTTTATTGTTTCATGCTATTATATTATCAATCTTGGATACTTTATATGCCTTAATATGCAATTTTATATCATTTTTGGGAACTAACCTATTAACCCAGTGCCTAGTGCCAGTTGCTGTTTTTGCCTGTTATTGGTTTTCTAGAAAATTAGTACCAAACGGAGTCCAAACGCTACGAAACTTTTTGACGATTTTTTTCTGGACATAAGAGACCCTAGAAGCTTCAGGAGGAGACCAGATGGGAAACGAGGAGACAGCAAGGCAACTGGGCGCGCCCTGGGGGTAGGCGCACTCTGTTACCTTGTGGGCCCCATGTGGCTCCGTCTGACCTAATTCCACTTCTATAAACTCTCAAATATTGGAAAACCCCCAGAGAGCCACCCAAAACAATTTTTCCTCCGCTACAAGTCTCTGTTCTTCCGCGATCCCATCTGAAGGCCTTTTTCGGTACTCTGCCGGAGGGGGAATCTATCACGGAGGGCTTCTACATCAACCTTGCTGCCCTACTGATGATGTGTGAGTAGTTCACCACAGACCTACGGGTCCATAGCTAGTATCTAGATGGCTTCTTCTTTCTCTTTGATCTTCAATACAATGTTCTCCTCGATCTTCTTGGAGTTCTATCCGATGTAATCTTCTTTTGCGGTGTGTTTGTTGGGATCCGATGAATTGTGGGTTTATGATCAGATGATTCATTGAAAGTAATTGAGTCTTTTCTGAACTTTATTATGCATCATTATGATAGCTTTGTATTTCTCTCCGATCTATCCATTTGGTTTGGCCATCTAGAATTATTTATCTTCAATGGTAGAGGTGCTTTGTAGTGGGTTCAATCTTGCGGTGTCCTCACCTCGTGACAGAAGGGATAGCGAGGCACGTATTGTATTGTTGTTACTAAGGATAAAGCGATGGGGTTTATTCATATTGCTTGAGTTTACTTTGTCTACATCATGTCATCTTGCTTAAGGCGTTACTCTGTTTGTTATGAACTTAATACCATAGATGCATGCTGGATAGCGGTCGATTGGTGTAGTAATAGTAGTAGATGCAGGCAGGAGTCAGTCTACTTGTCACGGACGTGATGCCTATATATGTGATCATTGCCATGAATAACGTCATAACTATGTGCTTTTCTATCAATTGCCCAACAGTAATTTGTTTACCCACCGTATGCTATGTGTTCGAGAGAGAAGCCTCTAGTGAAAACTATGGCCCCAGGGTCTACTTTAATCATATTATAAAAATCAAAAATACCTTGCTGCAATTTATTTAATTTTATTTTGTTTTGTAATTTACTTATCTACCTATACAAGATTTGATCCTTGCAAGTAACGGGTTCAAGGGGATTGACAGCCCTCTTGCCCGCGTTGGGTGCAAGTATTTTCTTTTGTGTGTGCAGGTGTTGTTACTAGGATTTGCGTGATTCACATTTTGGTTCGATAAACCTTGGTTCTCACTGAGGGAAATACTTATCTCTATTGTACTGCTTCACCCTTCTTCTTCGGGGACAATCCCAACGCAACTCACAAGTAGCAAACAGCCCTTTGCTTTGGGAAGGTCAGATAGTGACTCCCAGGAGTTCAGACACAGTGGGGGCTCGTCGGAGAAGGCCGGCAGATCGGCCTCAAGGCCAAAAACGTAGAACCACTTCTTGTGCCAGGTCCCCATCGATCTTGGGAGGGCCATGGGGAAGAAGGGAAAGTGTGGATGTAGCTGGAGGCTGGCTCCGCCAATGTCACAGACGGCACCACCACTCATCTGACCTTTGACGCAAAAGAGGCGCCGAAAGAGGTCAAAATGAGGGGCAGCCCCGAGAAAGCACTCGCAGAACGTGATAAAGTTCGTGATGTGCAGAATGCTGGTGGGGTTGAGATGATGAAGTTGTATGCCAAAGAAAAAGAGGAGCCCCCACACGAATGGGTGCAGGGGAAAACCAAGCCCTCACCCGAAGAAGTCCAGGTGAAGGACGCGCATGCCGTCCGGCGGCGCCGGAAATCTCTGCATGGACAAAGGAATCTGGTATTCGAGGTCGGACGGGAATGACCCCACCGCCTTCAACCTTTGGACCTCCCCGTTGTAGATGGTGGAATGGGACCACCGGCTGACGAAGACGTCAGCACTAGGCTGTGGCTCAACGACGGAACTGGAGCCCTCTGCCTTCCGCCTCTTTGGTCGCCTGTACACCACGGGCTCCAATCGCAACACCTGGTCGACCCATCTCTCGTCGATCGGGGGAGGAAGCGGCGGGCCCGAAGACGAGGAATGTCGCAATGACGGCGGGGCGAGCCAGAGAAGAGCAGAGGCACGGGGAAGAAGATGGAGGTGGAATGAATCCCACTTCTCCTTACCGCTCTTATGATCCACTACGAGCGAGCCAAAAATTGAGGCGTCTCCGCACGCCACGCGGCCCACGTCCGGTGGGCGGTTCCCATTTACGTCCTGCGGGCGCGGGAATCTGGGCGAACTTTCCATGATGAATCAAGACCTATTTAAAGCATCGGTCTCCTCGCCGACGTGACGGTTCATTGTGGGCGGCTCTTCAGAAAAAGCAGAGGGCCTGGTGGTCCCCTTCAGCCGAGACCAGAGTCAAGGCGTGGAGGTCGGCAACTGCAGCAACATCAGGGTAGCGGCGTCCCCAAGCGGCAGGCGTCGATGTTCCCACGAGCCATCAACATGTCGGCATCACGACCAGGCTCCAGGAAGACAAGAAGATATGGGAGCCCGCCGAAGGTCTCGCAACCCTCACTGCGACCTCCGCCAAGCTCGGGGGCTACTAACGGGGTCCTGTACCAGGGGTGGCTAACGCCCAGGAGCCCGGCCTCATCAACCACACGGGGCCCACCAGGCCCAGGGCACGGAGGAAACCCTAGGAGGCAGGACGACCTTCTTGACGCCCAAGACTAGGGGGCGGCAGCGCCCCAGATCGTATCTGCCTTGTAAAGCCCTAGACCTCTCCTGCCTATATAAATGGAGGTCTAGGGCACCCATGGAGGATCTATCCTTAGATAGGAGAACTCTCGGTAGCAATCTCATACACCATTTTAACCCCTCGCACAAGGTATCCCTCCACCATGAATCATTAAAACCAGCAGGATGTAGGGTATTACTCTCCAGAGGCCCGAACCTGGATAAACCCCTCGTGTGACCTCCAATCCATGACTTCCAGCTGTGTTTGGACCCCTACCGATGGATCTGACGGGAAATTGCTCCGTCAGAAGGCATTGTCTAGCTGGTAGTGATGTGACGGCGACCCAATCGTTCGATGAAAGTGAGGATAACTATCGATTTGGTGGATTTTGGCGTTGACGATCCAGCTATATCGTACCCGGTGATACGAATCGACAATCGCTAAATCAATCTCCGATGGTCAATGATCGTGTTGTATGCACGATCAACCTAAATAACGAGATCGAGTTCCTGCAAGCAACCGAAGAACCGGCAAGTAAGATTAATGCAATCTAAATTGCTAACATGAATTAAGCAAGGATAATGGTGGGGTTCCTCATAGAGGATCTGAACAAGGCGGTAGTCCTACACGTCTCGCAGATGCAAATTGTAGCAAAGCTAAACAATATAGCTTTGGTTGTAGTCAAACTTTAAGTTTGACCAAGTTCGTAGAAAAGAATTTGAACATTTACAGTAACAAATTTACATGATGTGAAAATATATGCAATGATGAATCAAATGATATATATTCGGTGGTGTATATGTTAATATATTTTTCTACAAACTTGTCGAAAGTATATAAAGTTCGACTTTAGAGAAACATAATATGCAGTATTATGCATTATATATTATATATTTATTATTTTTATATATTATATTGCATTATATTTATTTATTTTTATTTATTTTATTTATTATATACTACATAGTGTACTAGTTTGGAACTTTTGAATCTCAAGACCAAGAAGCAATGTGAACCATTGATAGAGCCAATCGGATGGTTCGGCACGCTAGGTACAGTTGCAAGTGGAGTGTACTAATTTTCTCTAGAACCATTGGTGGATTATCAATGCAGGGAAAGTACTACTGCGTACTACTGCAGACCTGCTTACTGGTCTATTCATGCGCGTAGCTGGCCTACTCAGCCTCTCCTGTCACACAATCACTAGCAGCCTGTCCATCAGCGACGGTGACGTGCAGACTATAATAGAGTTTAGAACTGATTGTACTGCGATTTTAGAGCTGATCCAGTGTAATGAGTGAAATCAATGTGTGCATTTGCACGTACACGATATAAACCATTGATTGATGTTGATCCAATAGTCTAGGTGGCTGGGATTCGGAACTACTATAACCTAATTGCACCCAGACACATTCTTCTGGAACCAGCAGCACGACAGTGTGATCGATCCACACAAGAAGCTTGCAGCAAGACCTCCAGATGTGCCACGTGGCTTCGTGCCCCCCCCCCCCCCCTCCCAAAAAAATCATATTATTCATAATACATTGACTAAAAAAAGAGAAATCACCCAAAACAAGATCTTGCCCGTATTTTGTTCCCACCGATTGGAATTCCAACTTTCATGCTTTGCACGTACCGGAGTACTAGTACGCTAGTATAACTTTAGTATAGTAGGAGTGAAAGGGTAGTTGTACTAGTAGAGTAGCAGGAGTAGTATAGTGGTAGTACAAACGAGTACGGAGTGCTCCTACTCTATCAACACAAGTCCCTTCTGACACCAAATTTGCTTGGCGTCCGTGCTACAGCTAGCTCTTCTCCCTCCTCGTTTCTCTCTTCTAACTCAGCCGACGCACGGCGGGCGGGGTGGGGGTTTGTTGATAGTCAATTTGCTCAACTATGGTCCCACATGACAGTGAAAATGTGAGACAACACACGTTCCCTAGCGTGAGCAGCATGCCGAACTGACCGTGGAGTACTCCCGACCGTGTGGGGGTGCGACGCAATCGCGGCAGGCTTTTCCTTTTGAACTTGTATATAAATTGTACTAGTAACATTTGGCTCTACTCCTTGGCGTGGTCGACAGATAGAAATAACGATTGAAAACGCTAGGGCGGGGCTTTTCCCGCGCGCGATAAGCGGGGGAGTTCGCCAGTTTGGCGCATCGTCGGTTTGCTCACATGTAGTCCCACATGTTTGTGATATGCCTAGCCAATGCGCGTTGAGCGGCGGGCTGGGACGACCGTGTGGGATGCGACGCGAGCGGATAGGCGTGATGTACGTGTTCCAGTTTCTCATTTTGAACTTGTGAAGTGTAATGCTTAGTTTTGAATTTATAAGTTTGGTCGTGCCGCTCATATATATATAGTTTGGTAGGTTGGGTCATGCATCGTACGTATATTACGAAGTTGATGCATGAGGTAAGAACTACCTCCGTCCTTGTTTGTTTGTCTCCTTTGTGCCAAATTTTGACCATAGATTTAACTAATAAAATATTAATGCATGTCACCAAAAAGTATATCGTTGGATTCGTACTTGAACATAGTTTTCAATGATATTATTTTTTGTGACATGCCTTAATATATTGTTAGTTAAATCTAAAGCGAAATTTTGGCACAAAACACAAAGGGGGCCAATAAACCAGGAGGCAGGTAGTACTAACTAACAGTGATACACTCCTTTCAAAAAAACTAACAGTGATACACATAATTGACGCCAAATGTGAGCAAGCGATCACACATATCTTTATCGACTGGAATGAGAATGAGATACAGTAAGAACTAAGGCCATGATGACGCGATGCAGTGGTTGTTACAGGAGGCAGGAAGAAAGATGCATCCATCAATGACCTCCTCCTCGGCACAGTGCGACGGGCCACCGACCCCCGGCTGACAAGCAGCGGCTTTTGTGGCGAGGTCAACGTGCTTGTCAAAAAAGACGTCCAAGGCTTCCAGCCGGTCGAAGAAGGCTAACGTCGTAGCGTCCTCACTGGCCTTGTAGAGGCCTATGTAGATGACTTGCTCATAGATGTGGATGTGTAGGTTGATGAATTCTTGCAGGGCGAGGAGCTGCACGGCGAGCGTGACCTCAAGGTGGACATTCTTCGTCGCATCGGCGGGCAGTCGTAGGGCCAGGAGTGCATGGAAGAGGTTCTCACCATGGAAGCCAATTAGGGTGCTAGGCAACGAGGAGCCTGGGCACGCGGGCTGGAGGAGTACGGTGATATTGTCTGCGAGCCTCTTGAGGGCGGTCAACTTGTCGATGGTGCCGACGATCATATTGTGCAACATAGAGGCGAAGGTGGCGTCAGCATAGGCTATGAAGCAGGCGGTCGTAAACACCGTCTGGAGACGATCCTCGGTGCCGGGCCGCGGGCCGACATCCTGGACCAACTCGCACTGCCGCCTGCTGCTCGCATGCATCGCCTCCATGGGTCTGGCTTCTGGTCACTTGGTCTTCGAATAGGAGTGAGCACTGTTGCGCTTAGTCTAGGTGCGTAGGTGTGTAGGATTTGGTAGATGGATTGGAGTGGAGGGGCGCGATATGAGAGTGCAAACTGTGTTGCATTCACATCATGCTGGCTCCTTTCCGCTTCTCTCATTACTTCCCTCTGCATGATAATTGAAGGCGGATGCATCATTGGCCGTTCAATGTTTTGGGAATCGCTACCCTCTCCCTCGTTTGCATTCAAGCCCTATCGGGAACCGTCCTGGTTTACTAGTTTACCGTCCATTTCTCAAAAAAAAAATTTGTTTACCGTCCTGGTTTACTAGTTGTACAGTACTAGTACTCTTGTACTACTAGTAGTAGTAGCCTAGTAGGGAGTGGTGCGCCGTGTCAGCCACCGACTTGTCGTGCAATCCTTGCGTGTACACAGCTGAGTAGGCCCACCTCCAGTGTTCCTTGGTGGGCTTATGCTGGAAATATTTGTCACATCAAATCCATTTCAGTTAATTGCATCTATAGTGCATGAACTTGCACGGTGGGTACAGATTCATACAAAAATAAATCAATCCTTAAACTTGTATTCTAGGTACTCTCTGTTAAATCCACCTTCGTAGCATGGTGCCAGCTCTCATTTTATCTGTGGGTTCCACTATCGGTTGGGTAGAGAAGGAAGTATATATAAAAACATATAAAAAACCAAAGTGTTCGACAGGATTCAAACTCAGGACAACGTGTTGCGAGCATGGGGCGCTAACCAGTGCACCAGATGTTATTCCTCGTACAAGCTAGAGATATCGGTATTTTTATATAGTTACTGTGATAATTGATTTGAAAGTGTTTTTTTAAGTCTGCCCCAAAGGATCTAGAATTCATTAAGAAAAAAGAGAGTTGCCCGGTTAATTAATAGAAAATCGGGCAGAAACCATCACATCAGGCCCGTAAAAACAAGGCACACTGGGCGACCTGGCTACACACACAAGAACAAACACATGTTGTCGAAGAGAAAAGCGACGTCGAGGTTGCAATCCAGCTCCATCGTCATTACACCTCTGCGCGGGCGACTCCAACCCCACCATCAACGACCACCGAGAAATATACGTATCGAGGGGGGCTACAGAGAGAAAGACGTATCGAGAGCGTGTGCGCGAGGCATAGAGACACAACTAGCGAGGGTGTGTGTGTTTGAGAGAGAAGCGAACACTACAAAAAAAACTTCCGTGATGACACATCTTTGTCACAGTAGGTCATGTTTTCTATCATGCATGTACATCCGTGACGATTTTATGACAGAATCAAGATAGTCATACCTGTGCTGTCATAGAAGTTTTCCATGACAATACTCAAATTATAATCACGAAAGTGTCCACTTCCATGAAGATAAATGTCGCGTCATGGAAGTGTTTTCGTCAAGGGTAACCGGCATGTGGCATCCACCGTAACAGGTCGCCATTAAGCTATCGGGTGCGGGTTTGGATCCGATAACCCGTTAACAGCCCTAACTAATGGCGATTTTCCACGTGTAAAATTCTCATTCGCCACCGGAACCATGTGTCAGCTCGTCGTCGCAACAGGTGTCATCCATCCAATGGACGAGAGGCGCCAATGGAACTGTGACACATGGCATAGCAGAACAGTGGCCCATTTAGGTTAAAAAGGTCGGCCCAGTCAAAGGCCCATAAGATTTACTCAGGTACTAGTGGGCCGGCCCACTAACGGCCTACTTAAACATGGCCCATTTACGGCACGCCGCCAGATCAGGCCCGTTAACTGTTCGCTCAGTCTTTGGGCTCAATTACGGCCCAGTGAGTTTTCGGCCTGTTAGAGCCCCAATGTAGAAATGGGCCCATTTCAGCCCGGTGTGTCTTTCGGCCTGTTAATGGCCCGTGCTGCACATGGGCCATATATGGTCCGACACGACATTCGGCCCATTAACGGCCTGTGATATCGGTGGCAACATTTCAGCCCAACCTGACTTTGGTCCTGTTAAAGGCCTGTCGTACAATTCGGCCCGTTGGTGCCTGTACTAAGCTTTCGGCCTACTAAAGGCCCATGATATGATTGGGCCAACCAAGGCCCAAGATATGTTTCGGCCTGATAACGGTCTATCATGTAACTGGGCCAATAATGGCCCGAGGCATATTTCAGCCTGCTAAAGGCCCGTGGACTATTCTTGAAAATTGTGGCCCAACATGCTTTTCGGCCTGCTAAAGGCCCATGGCGTCTTCTGGGCCATAACAGGCCAGCATAATATTCAGCCTATTAATGGCCCTTAGCAACATGGGCCCAACCAAACTTTGGGCCCACTAAAGGCCCATGTGAGTTATGGGCCTGGCCGTACCGTGTGAGTAAAGCCTGTTGCGGGCCGGCCAATTATGGCCCGCTGAAATGCAAGCCCGTTAGAGGTGCATGTTTCGACCCGTTCGCCTGAATCAGATTTTCACCCTTTTTTATGATAGCGAATGATGCATATACGGTAAATAGGAATTAAGAACAAACCTACCCTATACAATAAAGAAATTACGGCATAGTAACTTAGAATAAACCTACACTATACAATAAAGGAATTAGGGCTTATTACATCCACTTGGCATCAAAGTTCGCCACCAATGATCATAAAGCGCAACCAAGAAGCAGATTACAAAACCTGGGCATCAAAGGCCCTGCCATTGCAGCGCAACAAAATAATACTGAACCAAGACCACTTGAACACAGTTCAAGAAACATTAACCTTGCATGGGAGCTGCTGCGCAAGAACCTGAGCAAGGCAGTGAGAACGGCCTAGCATGTCGGTCATATCTTCCAGCTCTAGCTGTTTAGCAATGAGGTTCTCATTGGAGTTCTCTACGATCCTCCTTAGAGATTGGACTGCAAGTCGAAGTTGAGTTGCACAATGCCTTTCTGCTTGAATTTGAGACTGAAGAAGTCAAACTGATTCAGGCAACGACTTCTGTGAGCTTGTGTGACCGCTAGTCTCGAGTAACTGGAACACTGCATCAAGACATGACATTGGGGTTGTCTCGCTATCTTGAAGATGTTTTGCCTTCTTTGCTGCAATATATGTTGGGTTTGTCTCACAGTCTTCAGCAGACTTGTGCGTGCCATCTGGCATATCACCCTGAAACAACAAGACAAATGACATGTTTTGCACAAAAAAGATGGTAACTGCGCTGTCAATTCCATCCAGTTTCATATTAGAAAATAAAGAGACAATTCAAAATGTCAATAGCATAATTTGGCATTGTTCATAATGCGGGGAGCTTCACCACACTACTGGATTACAGATCAACAACACAAGCATAGATGCAGGGCAAAAGAAAATCATTGTATCTCTTTTTGTTAATGTGCATGCCATGTTCATATCATCAGCCAGATCAGTTAAGATAAAGTAGGAAATGACAAGGTGCAAATGTGGGCAGCTTCACCACACACTGGATTACAGATCAACAACACAAGCATACATGCAAGGCTAAAGAAAATCAATGGATCTGTATTGAATAATGTGCATGGTATGTATAAGGAATTTGGTTTCACGACTAAAACTTGAAACTTGCAGTCGTTGCGAACATGCATTTTGATAGAAACAACAAACTAAATAGCAATTGACGATAGGGAGTATGAGCAAATTAAACAGTAGTTGAGGAGAAATGCTTTAGAAGGATGTACTTACATTAACAGTTAACACCAGCTCTATAATGCCCTTCTCCATGTCAAGGGAAGGATAACTCAAGAATTTCAGCACAGAAACTTCTTCATAAGCATTGCCTGTACTCTACATTTTGTAGAGAGTAATTATTGATATGATAATACTGGAAGGGATAGAGGATAATAAAGATAAGATGCAGAGTGATGCTGCATAATCAACTACCTATCCATGTAAGTACAGCGTTACAGGACCAAATGTACTGACAAGAGCAATGGGGTACATTTCTGCACTGGCATTGTCTGTGTATTCAACTTTTTGGTAAGATTAAATATAGATCAGATATTTTTAGGAAATTGTGGGCGAGGGAGATAAGATGCAGAGTAATGCTACACAATGAACTACTCGCTCCGTCCCATAATATAAGTGTTTTGTACACTAGTGTAGTGTACAAAACGCTCTTATATTATGGGACGGAGGGAGTAGCTGTTAATGTAAGTACAATGATACAAGATGTTCGGTCCTTACAAGAGGACTGCAAAGCTAAACTTCTTCAGAAGCATTGGGTTGATTCTAAATTTATGTAAGAGTCAATACGGATCTTATAATGTCCACCAAATGGAGGATAAGGAGGCTAACATGTGCAGTGATGCTACATAATTAATCAGCTATGAAAGTAAGTATGGTGATACAAGGCAAGAGGTACTCACAAGAGCAATGCCGTGTGTAGTATAGTTGCGAGATCCTGTGGTCCCTTGAGAATGGATATTCTCCTGCAAACAGTTTTCATACAAGTGAGATGGTAAGGTACATGCAGAAATGTAGTTCAAATTGTGATGTGATATCATAGACAGTACCTTACGCTACAGACGAGATCAGTATGTAACATGCTTATTCCAGTCACTGTCTAGTAAATGTAGCACCAGAGACTTTACAGAAATTTCGTTTAGAGGCTTGCCATCGAAGTGCGCTTGCCTCATGTAGCAACGATACTTCCTCAACGCGTGCTTGAAAAGCGCAACCAAGCTTTGCTCGTCTTGTCTATCCAGTTTGGTCCTCGCCTATTTAAAAGAATGAAATCTTTTGAGTTCTGTCAGCAGAAACATAGGCACTAATTACCATGAATAACATTAGTACATTACTTACACGTAAGTTGTGGAGGAAGATTGGAAATTGTTGTTTGTCTGTAGTATAATCTTTCCATGAAGGAAAGATGCGCACAAAGTTCCTGATAACAATAAAAGCTTCTTCTTCTATACTGGGAAGAAGTGGAACAGGGGTCCTATTTGCTGCAATTGGAGCTCTCTCCAGTTTGAAAAGGGATTTGGAAACTAGAGTTGGTGTACTCTTTGCTGGAATGGGGGTTTTGCGTCGTAGAGCTGGTGCTATGTCAACTGGCATCATCATACTTTTTGCTGCAGTTGGGGTCTGCTGAGTTGGGGCATCTGAGATGGCCAGTGGGGTAGGGGTAGAGTCTGCTAGAGTTGGGGCTGTGTTTTGTGGGTCTGGTGATATTGCCACTACACCTAATGGGCTATTTGATTTATCAGGTGTCACTACCTTTTCCAAATACTTTGTTCGTGCTCCTTCGTGATCAGCAATCGCCCTCTTCCTTTTGAACGTCTGATACACAAGAACAACATTTGAATGGAGAAATATGGTATGATGACAGATGGAATATGTACTGAAAATGGGTAGGCATGGCATATTCACATATATGATGTGTAAACTAAGCAAATGGCGGTGCAACAAAGTAGAAGCAATGCAAAGCATCATTTGCAAGATATGTGTGACCAATATAACCTTGCCAAGTTAGAGCAAGCACCTTGATGGGTGAATAAGATAGGGCATCTGCCTCTGACTCCTCCACATGGGAACTACATTGACTTAGGTCTCCCTCTAGCTCAGAATCATTGTTAGGATCATATTTCGAACACAAATCTGTAGGTGGAGAGCGTGTGCATTCCATTGCATCCAGACTGGATCTCAGTCCCTTAATGCCAAGTTTGATAGCCATGGTATTGTTCTGCTTTATTCTTCTCATGCGCACAAGCTCATAATTATTATGATGATGTTCAGTATCTGAGATTCATGAAAACATAAAAAGTAGTCAAATTATCTTTGGAATGCATTGCGGATTCTACTCCAATATTGTCTCCCTACAAACCCCTGTGGATACAAAGTTCATCCCCCAACCGTGCTGACAAGAGCACACACACAAATACAAACCTCTTATGTCTCCATAAGGGGTGGGCACACATTACAAAACTAAAGTATGAACATTAGCATCATATCAAATTCGTATTTGAACAAATAAACTTCGGAATTATGAGTGGCATAATGTTTAGCTTCAAGGATGGAGTGTTGGTAGTGGGACACAAAGCACGTAGGCAGATTGTATTCCATGTAAAAGATCATAGTCTATGTAAAAGGTGGATATAACACTTTTCTTTCTATACAATGCAGTGTTCGTTGCCCACACATGATGGAAGAGATCACACAGAGAAATACTATTTACTCATGTCTGTGGTTCCAGGATTTTGAAACAGCGTGGTCCACCCTAAAAAAATATTGACAACAAATATGACAAGGCAAGCATAGAGCTAGTGAATCAATCATTACTTGTGAGCTTACTAGGACAAGTATGCAGAATCGTGTAACTGCAGTAAGGGACCATCCAAAATCTGAATCAAGAAGTTGGGATAGCACTTATTGTTTGCAATTAATCGAAGTGAATAAATGGATATCATATCGAATGAGTACCAAAGACTAGTAAAATTGTCAACAAACCTGGCATGCAGTAGTAATCTGGGTCAATGTCACTATGACTAACAATCCAACATGACTAGTGTTTGTTCCTAGGCAGGAATTTTGAAACCCTGTCAACTTTACACGTGCTAAAGATTACTGAAACATTTGAACCATTAAATGTAGGTAGCACTCAGTACACAACAGACCCTACTGGCAGTCCTGCCTAATGAGTAATGAATCGATTAGAAAATGGGTGATGGGGAGTGGCTACTGAGTGTTGAGGACGGCGTATCTCAGGATAAATCGGGTTGGCTGAGTGGGTGATGCACGCCCGAGCCCTGAGTGCACTGGGAAGCTGGGCACGCCGGCGCGGCCAGGCAGCGGTGACCACTACTGCAGGATGCTGCTAACGCGACACATCAATCAGAGACCCTTCGACCAAACTGTGTGCGATGCATGAATCGCAAATGGTATCGTAATAAAACCGTCACCAATAAGACGAACTGTGTGCGATGGCGGAGACATCAAGCACGATTCATATTAGAGTTGCGTGTGTGATACATGGCATACAGTTGATCCATACGAACTGTTTGCGATGGGCCAGAACAACAGAAACGGTCAGCCAGATCAAGGTGTGTGCGATAGACGGCATACAATTCACTCGGATGAACTGTTTGTGATTAGCCAACACAACAGAAACGGTCAGCCAGATCAAGGTGTGTGCGATATACGGCATAGAGGTCACTCGGATGAACTGTTTGTGATTAGCCAACACAACAGAAACGGTCAGCCAGATCAAGGTGTGTGCGATATACGGCATATAGTTCAATCGGATGAACTGTTCGTGATTAGCCAACACAACAAAAAAGGTTGAACTTAACAAGCTGTGTGTGATACGCGGCAAACAGGCCAGTAATCATAAATGTGTGGGAAGATGGATAACAACACAGATGATTCCTGCTAATAAGCCATGTGTGTTGTGGGCAAACGCTTGCTGGTATACAATCCCTAGTTTAGCCCGTGGGCGATGTGATTTTCTTTGTCCGCATAACATCTATGCTCTGTCTACAGAACAACAACATATATACTTCTAAGGACATGATTGCATAACCAAATTAATCATCCAATTACATAACTGACTACACACATAACATTTGCTCACACCAAAGTAAACAATTTCATGCATAATAAACTAGGATAAATGATCATATCTAATCATCATCTACTTCTTCTTGTGACGCTTGCCGCCGCTGCTCTGCTGGTGGCTCGATCCCTCGTCGTCTACAGGAAGGAGGCACTCCCTCATGTCGACGATCCACCTGTGCATCTCGTAGCATGTGTACACGTTCTTGGCTACAAACTTGAGGTGAGATTCATCCAGTCTCCGCACCCAGGCACCGTGCCAGGCTGCAGGATTTTTCTTGCCACCATCCTTCATGTTTTCGTAGTAGGGGTCGATGATGACCGCGGCGAGTTCAACCAGGGAGTCCTTCATGCTGCCCCAGACCCTGTAGTGGCCACGGATATCGACAAGCTTCTGGTAGGCCAAGCCTGAAATCTGGAGCGCTTTTACATCGTCGGCGGTGTCCACCATAGCGAACTTGTAGATGGGGCTGTTGACAAACCTGGCGAAACGCTCTCAAGGCCTTGTGGCCAGGCAGTAGTGGTAGACAATGACGTGATGGCCCATGCACAACTAGGCGACGACAACCTTCTTATCAACCCCGGGACGACCAGCGGTGTATTGGAGGTCGAAGCCGACCACTTTGTACTTGTCATCCTCAGCAAGCAACTGCTCCATGGTGTTGATGGAGTCCTCCACCACGGCCGGGTCGATGGTGTACACCACTGAGAGGTCCTTCCCCCTCATGTGGGTGTCCACACGATGCACGCGGAACTCCATTGGAGCGCCGCTAGATATCCTCTCTCTATGTGTCGTCGTGGATGTGCTTGTTGTGTTGTGGGGCGCGATCGAAAGATTGAAGAGACTAAGGTTATAATGGTCATGGGAATAAATGGGGAGGCCGAACGGCCTGGAGTATCGGCATGTCCGGATGGCAGTTGTTGCAGCGCGTAACTGTATCGTGCCGCACGTATTAACTGCACCATGGCGACGCGCGCAGATGCAACCGCATGCATATGGCGCCCAAAACATGATCGTACGCCGGCCCCAACCGATGAAAGAGCGCGCGCGGAGGGACGCGAGCAGAGCGCGCTGCGGCCGCCTCAACGTCGAGCAGAGCGCGCGAAGGGACGCGAACAGAGCCCACCGCAGCCACCTCAACGGTGAGCAACCGCCTGCGTATAGAAGTTCTGGTCAACCGTCTGGCACCCGCGGGATGCGCGACGGCCCATCCATCGGACATGATAACGTTTCGGGCTTCGAAACCAAGACCATCAATAAATTTTGAGCTTGTTTCCCGTAAAATTCCAAATTACCACGCTATAATTAATTGCAAGTCTGTTCACACCCATGAAACCTAAACGTGTTCCAATTTAGCAGCTATTTACTAGTAGGCTATATAAACTACCCACTAGAAAATTACTGCACATTCGTCTCCTCACCACTAACACAAACAAGTCTTTCTTGTTAGTCATACCTTGCATCTGCCATGGCCGGTGGGGGGAGTTCTGGGTGGACATATAACCCTGGAGCAAAGACCAAGGCCACGGAAGTAAAAGAGAGGTCCCGCCGCAATGCGTTAGCCGCAACAGAGATGTCCGGCGGCGCCGCGGAGGCCTCAAATGATCACTCGTGGAAAGGCAAGGGCTCTCACAAGCACATTCGCCGTGGAGGTGAACTGGACGAGCGCGCTGAGCTCAATGGGCAGATGGAGGCGAACGCCTGCTTGATGAAGCTGCTGGAGGACAACAATGCCTCGGTTGACAAGCCGGCCGGCCTCGTCCTGCAACTTACGGATCACAATGTGAAGCTCTTCGACGAGCTCCAGAAGTAGAGGGAGCGGAATGCCCGCTGGGAGAAGTTGCACAAGAGGAGCAGTGCCTCAGTACAGATGCTGAAACCTATCGTCAATGAACTGCTGGATGACGTGGTGAAGGTCTGCATCAAGAATTATCGGCTGGTGGAGGAATCCGTGGCTGCTGCCAGGCGTAGTCGTGCAAAAGTGAAGCAGAGCATCGACGCTCTCCAGGAGAAATACGATGCTATGGACGCATTGCGGAAGATGGCGGGGGAGAGGCGAGAGCAGATGAAGGTCATGGAGGCGATGAAGAAGGAGTTGGAGAAACACCGTGCCCAGCAACCCATCAAGAAGTAGAGAGCATCGACCCAGATCGTTCTCTGCGTCTTCCTTCCTCTGCGTCTTCCTTCTCTTGACCCTGTGTCTTTCGGGCATTGCCGCATGTGGCATTTCAAATTATCCTCGATATGTACGTAAGACAATTATTATCTGTTGCCATTGTAAATTTTTCATCGTATTATTTCGTTCATAGGTACTGTCATGTATACGAGTCGAACACAGGCTAAAAGGTGCGTTCTCAGCGAGGCACGAACAAAACAATGCTAACATTGAGCGGGGCCATGGGATCACAAGCAAACTTCCTCCATCCAGGTGCATTAACCGCATGTTAAACAGCGGCTCGGCTGCCATTAATGGAGAAGTTCGGAGCGAGGCAGGCGGCGGGGGGAAGTGAAAGGGCTCGCTTCCCGGTGAGCCTGTGCGGCGGACTGCTCGCACGTGTCCCGTCAAGCCTGCGCGGCGGACTGCTCGCACGCATCACGTCGACCTGCGCGGTGGACTTCTCGCACTCGTCCCGTCTAATCAAACAGCTGCCCGCACGGCACCTCCCTTCCAATAAATAGTGGGACGTGTGGCGGCACGTACATGGTTGTACGAACGCCCATGGTTCAAATAATATAACTGTTTGCGATAATAACATCACAGCTATTTCTTCCAAAATGCGTAAGTTGGCTGTTAATGTGTGCGCCTTGTCTCAAATTGGACAAAAAAATTACCACAGCATATATGTGCCATCTCATGACACGATGCCAAGTTTCATGAATTTCAGGCAAGTTTTTGATTTACGGGGATTTAAAAACCAAGTTTCTCAATGTTTGCGGTCGAGCCACAATGCCAAGATGTTTGTAATTCATGCCCATTTCTTGCATGGGACCTAAACATGAACCCGAGGTCACAAAATGATTTTTCCACCCATTTTGGTGCATTGGAGCATGTGCTTGTAGTTCAAATTTGAATTATGCACATGAAATGCCTAGAAAACTCAATTAATGTATAAAAAAGTCCAACGAACCCCGAATAATTCCATATTTCAGCACGACACTCCTATTGGTCTATGTTGCCTCTAGAAAAAAATTCGAGGCGAGAAGAGGCAGCGAATGTCGTTTCGCCCACAAGGGTGACATGTTCCCTATCGGAACCACAAGGCTTCTTTGTGAGAAGCTCCGGTTTGTAAGAGGCTTGTACCAAAACTTGCCCCAAATTGGGCAAAAAATTTACCACGGCATATATGTGCCATGTCATGACATGATGCCGAGTTACGTGAATTTCAGGAGAGTTTGTGATTTACGGGGATCTAAAAACCAAGTTTTCCAATGTTTGCGGCCGAGCCACAACGCTAAGATGTTTGTAATTCATGCCCATTTCTTGCATGGGGCCTAAACATGTAGCCGAGGTCAGAAAAATGATTTTTCCACCCATTTTGGTGCATTGGAGCATGTGCTTGTAGTTCAAATTTGAATTATGCACATAAAATGCCTAGAAAACTCAATTAATGTATAAAAAAGTCCAAACGAACCCTAAATAATTCCATATATCAGCACGACACTCCTATTGGTCTATGTTACCTCTAGAAAAAATTCCAAGGTGAGAAGAGGCAGCGAATGTCATTTCGCCCACAAGGGTGACACGTTCCCTATCGGAACAACGAGTCTTGTTTGTGAGAAGCTCCGGTTTGTAAGAAGCTTGTACCAAAAGTAGCCCCAATTTGGGCAAAAAATTTACCATGGCATATATGTGCCATGTCATGACATGATGCCAAGTTTCATGAATTTCAGGCGAGTTTGTGATTTACGGGGTTTTAAAAACCAAGTTTTTTAATGTTTGCGGCCGAGCCACGATGCCAAGATGTTTGTAATTCATGCCCATTTCTTGCATGGGACCTAAACATGCACCTGAGGTCACAAAAATGATTTTTCCACCCATTTTGGTGCATTGGAGCATGTGCTTGTAGTTCAAATATGAATTATGCACATGAAATGCCTAGAAAACTCAATTAATGTATAAAAAGTCCGAACGAACCCTGAATAATTCCATATATCAGCATGACACTCCTATTAGTCTATGTTACCTGTAGAAAAAATTCCAAGACAAGAAGAGGTAGCGAATGTCGTTTCGCCCACAAGGGGACACGTTCCTTTCGGAACTACGAGGCTTCTTTGTGAGAAGCACCGGTTCCTAAGAGGCTTGTACCAAAACTTGCCCCAAATTGGGAAAAAAATTTACCATGACATATATGTGCCATGTCATGACACGGTGCCAAGTTTCATGAATTTCAGGCGAGTTTGTGATTTACAGGGATTTAAAACCAAGTTTTTCAATGTTTGAGGCCTAGCCAGGACACCGAGATGTTTGTAAATCATCCCCATTTCTTGCATGGGACCTAAACATGCACCCAAGGACACATATATGATTTTTAAACCCATTTTGGTGCACTGGAGCATGTATTTGTAGTTCAAATTTGAATTTTGCACATTGAATGCCTAGAAAATTCAATTATAATGTATAAAAAAGGCCAAACGAACCCTGAATAATTTAAAGCAGTTCTGCTCAACCGTCTGGCACCCATGGGTAAGCACTGTGCGCACGCGTCGTGCTAGCCCACGCTTCCTTCTTTCCTAAGTTTTCCATATTAATGGTGTTATATATCCAAACACGCTACCGTTTCCCGCCACTCCCCCAATCGGTTTCCCGCCACTCCCCCCAATCAGTTTCCCTTAAAAAAGGCCAAACGAACCCTGAATAATTTAAAGCAGTTCTGCTCAACCATCTGGCACCCATGGGTAAGCGTTGTGCGCACACGTCGTGCTAGCTCGCGCTTCCTTCTTTCCTAAGTTTTCCATATTAATGGTGTTATATATCCAAACACACTACCATTTCCCGCCACTCCCCCAGTCGGTTTCCCGCCACTCCCCCAATCGATTTCCCACCACTCCTCCCATCGGTTTCCCGCTGCCAGTGTCAGTGGGCATAGAAGGCTAGGCGGCGACACACCGGCCATACCGCAGTATACCATTCCAAGCATGCCAATCCGGCGAAGCGTCGCCACCGTCATCAACCTCCTCGACGAGGAGAACGAGCCAGAGCAGGCCGGAGAGCCAGAAGGGCCGTGCGCCGCCGAGCAAGAGCGGCAGCGCGCCGCCGAGTGTGAGCAGTATCATCGCACCCCAATGCTTGAGCGGGCCAATTTCTACACATGTGTTCATCGCCGCCCATGGAGCGGAGCAGAGCAAGAGTGGGAAAGCGTTGTCGCGCCAGAGCGGGAGAATGCCGTCGCGCATCAGGTGTGGTGCACCGCACTATCTGAGCGGAGCCGTGTCAGCATCCTGTTGACTCAACCACTCGAGAGGCCATTTCCAGGGCCGGTAAGCATCCCAATTCCCCACCAGGAATGGGCAACTGCCGTCAGCGCCATAATTGCGCCAGAAAGCGTATGCACTGCCAAAATCCGCCGCCACGCCGCCAACGGGCTGGTCGATTGGCTCTTCGACCTCCTCGGCACCCCAAGGTGCCACCAACGACGAAGCAGAGCAAAATGCTCGTTGTGGCTTGGAATCGACCGTTGCCAATGAAATATCCTGGGCGGAGATCGATATTGTGGTACAGCAGTTCCGCGAGCGTATCAGACGTGTGGACGAAGGCCTGTACCAGTTCATGCTCAGCCAAGAGTTCCCGTAGGTTTAGGCCCTATTTGTATCGGTTTTCACCTGGTTTTCCGCAATTAACTGGGCAACTATCTTGTTCTTAATTAATGAAAAGGCAAAGCTTTTGCTTCTTCCAGCTAGTTTTAAGTAAAAAAATAATGTAAGTTTGAATGGAAGTGGTCCGGTATGTAAAGATTGCACATAGTTTCTAAAAGCACAAACGTGTGTGATAGTAAGGAGTAGGTCCCCCATGGTGACCATCGGTGAACGCCTTAAACGCGAGGAGGCAACTCTTATCAGCAAGGGGCAGCTTCCCATCCGCTAGCCTAGTCGAATAGAACGCACGAGTTAAGCATGCTGGGGCTGGAGCAGTCTAAGGATGGGTGACCAGGTGGGAAGTTGCTATATCTCAAGCTTCATTTAAGCACCATGATACGGTCATTACAGACATTTAGCATCTAAATGTGTTTGTAGTGACCTGTCATGTCGATTAAATAAACCTTGAGATCCTTGTTTTGAAAATTTGGAGAGTGGTGTTTTTGTTATTTGTTGTTTTGAAAAATCAGAGAATGATCGAGATCTGTGGGCCCGCATGTTCTATCCTTTGACCCACAACGTTCAAGATCTATGGGCCCACACATTCTATCCTTTAACCCACAACGTACGAGAAGGGTTTGACCATGACGAGTTCCTCTTGGTATAGGTCATGGTGGCATGTCAGACCAAATTAAGTTTGGGAACATGTGTTGGATCCCCTCCCGTCGGCTCGAAGTCGGGGAACCGGCATCGTACGTCTTGAACCTAGCTTCCTGGGGGTACGATGTTCAGTTTGTAATGCAGCTGGTGCCCCATCGAAGTTGTGCATTGGGGATTTGAACACATCACACACCACGGGCCCACACGTTCTATCCTTTGACCCACAACGATGTTCAAGATCTGTGGGCCCGCGCGTTCTATCCTTTGACCCACAACGTATGAGAAGGGTTTGACCATGATGGGTTCCTCTTGGTATAGGTCATGGTGGCATGTCAGACTAAATTAAGTTTGGGAACATGTGTTAGATTCCCTCCCGCCGGCTCGAAGTTGGGGAACCGGCATCGTATGTCTTGAACCTGGCTTCCTGGGGGTACGGTGTTCGGTTTGTAATGCAGCTAGTGCCCCATCGAAGTTGTGCATTGGGGATTTGAACACATCACACACCACCCATACATATATTTGGGCTGCATGCAGCGTATAGGGTCTTCTGATCGACCCCATCTCCCATGTGCGGTTTTCAATGACACGCCTATCTGTGGGCCTGGTCTATATATATCATCCCTTTGGCCGACAACGAGGGGATTTGGCCATGAATGGATTCCCCCTGGTTCGTGTTACCACGCGTCATGGTGACATGTCCGAGCAAAGTTCGAGCTCATGCGTTTTCAGGATTCGCTCCCACGTGATCGAATTGGTGGGTTGGATCGACACCCTATGTACATCGTCCTTAATTACTACCTAGCTTTCATGGGGGTTGTCCTTTTCGCGAGGTAGGCGCCACATCAAAATTGTACATTATTGGGTATTTAAAACACATCACCCTTCCAACGTACATCAATTTGGGCCCCATGCAGGTGGTGCTGGTTTTGTAGCCCCTCTCATGCGGTTAATGATGATGGTCCAATCTATGGGCCCGAGCGGTCAATTATATCCCTTTTTGACCGACAACAACAGTGGTTGTTTGACCAAGATAGATTCACTTGGTCCATCTTATGGTAGGTCATGGTGACATGCATGTCCGACCAAAGTATGAGTATGTGCATGCGTCCCGCCGACACGAAGTGGGGGTGGGGCAGGCACCCTAGCGACGACCTTAACCTGTCATTATAGATATCCAAGGGGGCTTTCCAATTTGCGAGGGAGGTGCCACATCAAAGTTGTGCATTGTGTATTTAAACATCACACAATTTATTCCTACATATATTTGGCCACTTCCAGGTGGTTGTTGTCTTCTGGACCCTCTCACCCGATCTTCGACGACGCGCCCACCCGTGGGCCCGTGCGTCAAAGTTGTGCATTGGGAATTTGAACATCACACACCACCCATTTCATACATATATATTTGGGCCACATGCTGGTGTGGTTGTGTTCTAACCCTCTCTCACTTTTTTTGTTGCCAAATGGTGCTATATAAAATAGCAGACGACTCGGATGAAAAATTGCCTACAAACGTACGCGAAACGGACACGGGTGCACTGGCTTAATTGTGTGCGAAGCTCGTGCCCTGTAAAATTGCCACGACTTCGCAAGCGCCGGAAAGGGTGAAGGGGTAATGTATAAAGGATATTTAGGATGAATTACATGTCTGCGTTTGAAAATTAGGACGAACCGTGTGCGATAAACCAGCTAGCTAGAAATCTAAAAAAAGCAACCCGCCTTGAGTGATGCAAAAATTGGTGGTTCCGCGGCTTTTCCTTATTATCATACACAATTATTATGTTTGGACCGTGTGCGATCTTGGTTGCTCCCGCCCCGTTTCAATTCCATTACCCAAATTTTAGTTGCCGCAGTATTTCAACCGTCGTCCTCACTCCTCCACCACCGACCTTATAGTAAAATTCCAGTAGCCGAGTCATTTGAACCGTCGCCCTCCCTCGTCCACCACCATCTCCACCCACCATTACTAAAAAATTTAGTAGCCGCGGCATATCCTCAAACACCACCCCGCCCCCCTCCACAGTCTACACCCCCCCCCCTCTCAAACCCTAGCTCGCCGCCGCCGCCGCCACCAACCCCTGCCGGTCTGCCCGTGCCTCCTGGCTTAGATAAGCTCAGGTTACCCACCGATTCCCATACCCTCGCCGCCCTGAGTTTTTAGATGAGGCTTGCGGTGACCCTCCCCCCTAGATCCCCATCCCCTACTCCAGAGAGTCGCAGCCTAAGCCTGACCACATATCCCGGGGAGCCGGAGGAGCGTATGGCCAAAAGGAGGTCTATCATGGCCTCTCTGCCGGACGATGGCGAGGTGGCCGCCGTTCGTGCTGACCTGTCGATCCCGGAGGAACACCTCACCATGGAAGACGGCGAGGACATTGACTACGTTGCCATGCCAAAGGCTTCACGTCAGCGGGCTCGCGTATTACTGTATCTCAGGACTGCCGGCTACGACATCAAGCTCGTCGACAGTGAAGGCTTCACGCGGGCCATGTCACAGGTTAAGTGGTACATCCCCAATGCCTCTGGTTCAACCGCTGTCAATCTCTTCGAAGGCCCCGCCGCTGATCTCCTCCACCTCACGGTCAAGGATTTGCGATCCTTGTACACCATCGATCCCATTATGTCATTTCTGAAGGACATGTTCTACTGCGGTGGCTTGGGATCCTCAGCTGCCAAGTCAGATCTCATCGACCACGACCACGCGAAGGGCACCCACTACGGCTCTCCCAAGGTGAAACAGCCCATCTACGACATCAGGGAGCGCACCCTGGGTCTGTGCTCTTCCAAGTGGAAGGATCCCGTCCATGACAAGTGAGGCAATATCCTATAAGCAAATCTTACTTTTTCTAGCTAGCCAACTCGTACCCATTGTTGTAGTAGCTTTTGCCATGCGATGTTTTAACTGTGTCGTGTTTAATTATTTCAGTTCTGCAAAAATGTAATGTTGAATAGGGTATCTGATGTTTAAGTATGAATTGTCCACTTCAGTTTCACTAATGGCTATATTTGGTTGTTTATAGTGAGTAGATGCCTTGTTTATCTGTATTTGGTTGTTAGGTTGGTTGCAGTGAGCATTTGCCCAGTTTTCAAGCAGATGCCTTGTTTATCTGTATTTGGTTGTTAGGTTGGTTGAAGTGAGAATTTGCCAGTTTTCAAGCAGATGCCTTGTTTATCTGTATTTGCTTGTTCGGTTGGTTGCAGTGAGCCTTTGTCTAGTTTTCAAGCAGATGCCTTGTTTATCTGTATTTGCTTGTTAGGTTGGTTGAAGTGAGCTTATGTCCAGTTTTCAATGGCTATATTAGGTTGTTATAGTGAGCATATATGCCTTGTTTATTTCAGTTATTCACAATGTGATGTTCATTATGTGCAAGTATGAACTATGTAGTTCGATTTCATCAATACCAGTTTGAACGGCTATATTTGGTTCCTGTTATGCCTGGTGAAGTTAACACATGCCCTTTATTTTAGTTTTACACATTTATGAAGTGTGATGCTTAAGCATGAGCTACGTTCTATTCATTTTCAACAGCACCAGTTTGAATTACAATATTTGGTCCCTATTAAGCCTGTTGTAGTTAACATTCCCTTCCATTTTTTATCTGCTTTAACAGCATGCTAAAACCAACACATTCAAGCTATCATTTTGAGATGTTGTTGTTTACCATGGCTATATTTGGTTGATGTTAAGCCTGTAGTACTTATCATGCCTTTCCATGTACTTACGCAGGACAACAACGGGAGTGGCTAGCATTTTCCACCGAGGTTAGTTTCATCCCTCGGCTTATACTGCCTCCATTCCATAATGTAGTGCATACAGATCCACGCTTGGACACTTTTTAGCTTCTAATATTGACTTGTTGCTTACATATATCCTAGGCAAAGATCCACGCCTCGACCTTTTTTGCGTATGGGGCAATGAGATATTCATGAACCAGCATCAAGTGAGGAAACTGGTAAGAATTATTAGCAAAAAGATACGAACGATGGCAATTAAATTATTTGTCTACGCTCTATCCAACACAATAGTGAGCTGTAGGATGGCAACTACGAACTCTGTAGCCTTCTCTTTTTGCTGCCCATAATGAGTTGTTAGACAACAATGTCTGAATCTTTTTCATTTGCAGTGGTTCCCAAAGCAGTTTACTCAAGATTACCTCGCAAAGTACATTATTGGTGGACATGCAATGAAGGTTAAAGTATTTCATCGAGACTACAATGATCATCGAGAAGTCCTAATGAAGACAGTGAAGGATGGGCGGGCGGCCATCACAAGGGGTTGGCCTAGAGTCGTGCGCGCACTAGGCATGGAGGAGGGCACAATATGGGCATTCCGCTTCACCTCTCTAGCAACCAGAATGTCTTCCACCTCTCTCTTTACAGTCTTTAGTACAATTGTGGTTCATCATTCTTTACTTGGTGCTTCTGTAGTTCTTCAGTATATGTACCTGTGCATCGAATTATGCATTCGTCCTTGAACTTATATTTGTAAAAACATGGTTCGATATGAAATAAGTGATTGCCTACTTTCAACTTGAAAATATGTTTCAAATTCAAATTCTATGAATTTTAAATGCAGGGATTAAATTAGGGATAAATTATGCTCTGCAGGCCATTACACTGCACACGGTTTACGAAAGCAAAACATCTGTGATAAACATCAAGATCAGACACGTTTCTCAGATCAATACATGTGCGATGAATCTCTACTGCGCACACGATCAGAAAAGAAAAAACATGCGAGATTAACAACAACAGTGCACACAGTTCCTTCTTAATAAATGTTTGTGAAAGTCACCTTATCACACACGCTAGGCAATTATGAACTGTTTATGATGTCGTGTGCATCATAAATGTTTGCTCGTAGAAGAACGCATGCGATAGGCCTTCATCCGACACGGGTAATACGGATGAATCGTTTGGGACATTTTATACATCAAAAACATTTATGTACAGACAAACATGTGGGATATATTTGAGCTTTGCATACATTTTTATAGGGACAACTGTATGCGCTCTTACATCGAATCGCATACGTTGTACAATCGTGAACTATTTGTGATGGGGCGAGCATCGTAAACGTTGCACCACAGAATACCGAGTGCGATGGTTATGCGAGCACACACGAGTAGCAAGGACGCAGCGTTTGGGAAAGATGCGGGCATTGCATACGCTTAGTTCTGCGAAATGTATGCTTGCGTGCTCCCTATCGCCGATGGTTTCTGGGTCATGTGGGAAGGACCCCCCCCCCTATTGCACACACAGGCAAGGCGACGGTTTAAAACTCTGTCGAGAAAAGGGAGTAAAAATCGTTTGTGTAGCACGTCACTGCACCAGTGGATGTTGTTGGGCGAGCGGCTCCTGACCTCTTGTTAGTCCGGCGTCTCCTCCTAAAGTCATGGCATCCGGCGACGGCAAGTCACCGGCGAGGAAGGCGGCTGGAGGCGAGTAGAGATCGGAAGCGGAGTAAAACACAGGGGAATCGGGTTCTGGACGCATTGGCTTTTTTTTAGCAAAGGCATTGGCTGGCTGACCATGTTCTAATCTCTTATGGTATATAGGCCGACCCAAAATCCCAGGGTGGGCCACCCTGTAGATCCGCCCCAGCGGCACACATGCATTTCGAAACTAAATTAGGAACACTTAGCTGACCAATTAAATGACTCTATTTTACTAATATCAGCATCATATCAGATTCGTATTTGAACAACTAAGCTTGTTTAGCTTGACGGGTGGAGCAGTGCTATTATGACACGAAGCACGTAGGTTAATCGTATAGTGACATAAAAGGGGGGAACCCTAACCATCATCAATTAAACCCTATTATGACTGTGGCATGGCAGATCTGAAACTGCAAACCGCACAAAGGCTACTTAGCAACCAATGTTTGCTTTGAGCTAACAACTAAGATTCTAAGAGCTGAAAAGAAAGTACAATAAACAAGTGATGATCTATTCTGGTTGAGATCAAAAAGTTGAGCAGATATGAAAGATTACCACCTCTCTTGCGGCGCCGTGTAGGCATCGGGGGTGCGACGGTTGTCGGCGGAGTGGAAGTAGATCTGCGACGGTAGACGGAGGCATCGGGGGATAAGTCCCGTTGCGGTGGACGAGAAGGTCGTCGGAGTGGCCACGGCAAGGTGGACGACGGCGTGGATGAAGCGAGAGGACGCGATGCAAGGCCCCTAGTCCAGCGGCATGGATGAGGCACGTCGATCTCTTGCAGTGGACGACGCGGTCTGGGTAGGCGCTCCGGCATGGTGGAGGAGGGCGGCGATGGATGGGATGGCGGACGGAGGAGGCTGGTGTGGAGATGGTGTTCTGGCGCCGACGGTGTATGAATGGGAAAATGGAGGGAGAGGGCTAGGGGGGACCATGTCTTTAGGACGCGCTTGTCTGAAATGTGGGAAAGTTATGAACTTAGCCCCGTTTAAAATTTCGGGCGGCCCATCGGTTGGGGATAGGACGATAATCTCGCATCTCCCCAATATTTGCCGAGAGCGATTTCGGGCGAGGAGAGGGTGTTTTGGCGCCCACGGTGTATGAACGGGGCTGACAGGTAGGGTGGTTGTGTCACGTATGAGTGAAGTTACAAACCTGCCCCAACTTAAAATATTTGCCTAGATCGATTTTGGCCGAGGAGAGTTTGTTTTGCTTCCCACCGTGTATGAATGGGGAAATGGAGGGGGAGAGAGAGGTCTTTGGGATGAGCTTGAATCAAATGTGTTTTGCCGCCCACGTTTGGCGTCCACCGTGTATGAATGGGGTGAGAGGTGGTCGTGTCACGTGTGAGTGAAGTTACAAACCTACCCCTATTTAGAGCAGTGGAGATCGGGCCGATAGGTTGTGCGTGTCAGCGGTAGACAGTAATTTCCATCTCCCAAACACTGGTTTCGGGCAGCCGACGTGGGAGTGGGTGTTTTGCCGCTTCATTCGAATTTTAGGAGAATAAGCATTCACGTTTACCCTGGCAACTAAATTCAAATCCATTTTGTACTCTTATACGAATCTTTATAAATTATTCTATGTTTTTTATATATCTTCAAAAGCACAACAAAGATGTATTCCACCTTTATATATGAATATGATTTACAAATGCCATGATACTCGAATTCGGAAGGTTGAATCCAGTTTAAGGTGAATTCGAATATTTGAAACCACTTTATGTTCAACTCAAGTGTAACATGTATGACACAAGCAGCATATAGTGTACACCCATTTAGATATGAATTTCAGAAGCCAAGTGATGTCTCAAAATTCAAAATACTGATTACTGAGTCAACCAACCAATAATATAGAAAACTAACAGACATATGACCACATATAGAGTATATGGATCAATAATATGAACTAACATACATAAGTCAGGCCGCTGTACTGTTTTTGGCTAGAAGAGCATCTTTTTTTGTACCAAAGCTAGTACAACATCTTGGCCCTTTCAGATGCGTGCCACTTAAGGCCCATCTATACTACTATTTTTGCTGAATGCGCAATCAGCTCGATTGGCATATTTGTAGGTCTGGCATAGCAAACAAAATGAAATGTCTTTGCCTCAAAAAAATGAAATGTCTCATGGTCTTATGAATTATTACAGACTCATGCTCAAAAAAATTTACAGACCAAAAAACAATTGTTACATGATCTCTAAAACAAATGGTTCCAATCTATTACATGAACAAACAACACAAACGTCATTCAACAATGGAAAAAACATTTCACCTATGATTTACCAAGTGGGATTTTAATTTCCTTTTTTCCTCCAGGACCTTAACAAAGCGGTCAGTCTCAGCTTGCTTCGTTCTGAAATCCACCAAATATTTAATGGTTTTCGTGAGTACTGCTTGTCATTTTGCTGTTTGCTTCCTCAACATGTCAACTTCATGTGACACCCTAGTTTTTACCATTTTTTTTCAAAAACCCATTTGAAAATTTCATTCGGAATTTGGTTTGGACTTTGTCTTGAATGGCTCTATGGACTTATAACTTGGGAATGTTTTTGATTTTCTTTCCCAAGTGAACCAAAGCTTCCAAACACTTTCCTCAAGTCATGTCATTCCCATTCTTGCCACATCTCAATTTTTTTTCCAATTAAATATTCCTTTCTCATTAAAGGAATAACCCTTTGAGCTCTAGGTTGTGAAGCAACTTATATTTCTGTTCTTCCAAAAATTCCAGGAAAATTCTCAGAAATTCTTTGGACCATATAAACCTTGGATATGTGAAAATATTCAAGATTTATTCTTCATGGTGAGCACAGCCTCCAATCTTTGCTTCTGGTCATAATTTCAGTTTGTGAGGCAACTATATTTTATATTGCCCCAAGAATTCTGAAATTAATCCAGGACATTCTTCTATCCATATTATCAGTCTTCACCAATTTTTGGCTCATTTAATTCAGCCATTTTTGCTATAAAATTCCTCCAAGTTGCTGTCCAGAAGGAAGCTTTGTGAAGGAGGTACCACTTATGCTTATCCAAATGCTATGAAATTTTTATGGCATCTTGGCATCCCCAAATAACCCACCTATACCAAGTTTCAACTCCAGAAGCTCATCCATATTAGTGCATCTTCCTCTGCAAAGTTTCTGGACCAAAGGAGCAGTTGTAAAGTAACTACACCCAAAACTGGTCCATTTGGTCTGAATCTTCTCTAGCATGGGCACCTTCCTACTACACTTCTGTGTGAAAAATTTCCTCTCTCAAATTTCTAACCATTTCTTCTCAGCTTCTTGCCCAAGTTTCAGCCAGAAACTTGTCTGGAAGCTAGCTGGTTGTCCAGGCCACCCTTGGCCAAACCAGACACATAGGGAGGTCACTGGAAGGATGGACTACAGCGTAGACATGACCAAATGCGCCAGAGCACACCGAGTGCACCAGTGCATGCGGTGACCACGCGTCTGGCCGAACCAAAGTCATGCTCTGCACGCCGACCGCGTCGGACACGACTACTCCGGCCATCCCGTACTGCCCCTCCTTGTCCAAGCATGCCGACTGCGTCGCTGCCGTCCACCTGGCCTGTCTGGAACCCTCTCCCAGCTCCGGCGAAGCTCGCCGCCGCATACGGCCAAGTTCATGCACGGGCCGAACAAGGCGCCGCGGTCGTCGCCGTTGTCCTCACATCCTTAATAGCTCTGCTTGCGTCCCATCACTCCTGCGTGCTCCCGTCCACTCCAGCCGCGCCGCGATGGCCAGTGCGGCCGCCAGCTCACCGTCCTTGCCGTGCCAGCGCATCAATGGCGGCATTCGGCCATAGCGGCTCCGCCTGGCTATAAAAGCCGCCCCCGACCCCGTCTCTCCCCAACACTCGAGCTCTTCCTCTCCTAATCGTCGCCTCGCAGCACCAGAGCAAGCCGGAGAGCTCTTTTGCTCCATCTCCGGCGAGGTGCTCCACCGCTCTGCCCCTGCTTCTCCAGCTCGCCTCCGTCCACCCCAGCTCCAGCCAAGGCCACCACTGAGCTCGTGGCACTCCACTGACCCGTCCCAACCCTTCCTCCGCCCGAGAGCTCGCCGGAGTCGCCGGATCCATTGACCACCGTAGCTCGCCGCCGCCTGAGAAGAAGGGGCCGACGTCGTCCGGCCGTCTCCCAACGAGCTACGGGTACGGGCGTGCTCGCCGTCGAGCGCCCGATCCATCCCGACCATTTTCCGGCACCGCCGCAGCCTCCTCGCCGGCCAGCCATCGCCGGTGAGCCGCCGCTCTCTGCTCTCTCTCTCTCCCTCCATTTAAATCTGACAAGGGGCCCCACCCGTCAGTGACCCACTGCGCGCCCGAAACGGTACGCGAGTGGAGGCGTAAACCCAATTTACGCGTTCGACGTGGCCTCCCCTGGGTTTTCCAATTTTCTGTTTAAATTCATTTAAATCTAGAAGTTTGACCCAACTTTGACCATCAATAACTTTTAAACCATAAGTCCAAATGTGTTCATTCTTTTTGCATTATTTTTCTTATGAGCTCTTCTATTTGCTGTAAGATTTTGGTGTTTTTCTCTGCTGCCTAGAATTTCTGGACAGAAGAGAATGCTTTATGTGATATTTGAAAATGTTTTCAAAAATGTTTTTCAGATTGATTTGAGTAGTTGGTGAAGACCAGGAGTACTCCCACACTTCATTGGTGCAAGGCAAGCCACAACTCTCATTTGCATAATTGCATTACAATATCATGGTTAAATAATTATTTTAATGTTGAATATGAATTATTTGTAAATAAGTAATTGATGCAACACTTTGAAGATCTTGAGTAGGCTACTGTCATGTTGATGATGAGATTATAGTCATTAGTAGATTTCAAGTTGGATGGTGTTATGACACGGGTGGATTAAGAGATTACCGTCTATGATTATTTGGTGACTCCGTCCGATACCGTATATAGGGGATCAGTAGTGGTATTTGATCATTTTTCTCATTGGATTTTTAGCTAGTTATAGTTGTAACTTGGATCATTGTGATACCGGAGAGTCAGTAATGACTATAGTTGCTTGGGGATAAGTTCCTTCATTGTTGATCAAGTGCCACTGAACCGAACTTTCCAGTGCAGCCACACCTGCTGGAATGGGATGGCCTTGGCTTGGTCTAACCGTGTGCTCTTTTATCGGTACCACCAAAGAGGGGAGGTTATGCGTGCGTGCTGCCCTGATCAGGTAGACGACGATAACATTGTGAGCCCAGTTTGGTTATTTAGCTCAGGTCCCCATTTGGGACAATCTGTTTGGCCACGACGGTGGCAAGTGTCAGAAGTGACACAGGGGCCACCCAGGGCATGACCCGATAGGGGGAGTGATTGTCGGTGGTACGGTGGAGGAGTCACGGGTTAGGCAAGTTTCGTTGGAGCAGCACCGGTCCACCCGGAAGGGAAGTGTACCGAGGTACGGGACCAGGAGTTCCATAGTGTGGGTAAAGTGCGCAACCTCTGCAGATTGTAAGAATCTATTCGAATAGCCGCGTCCACGGTATTGGACACAGTTCGTACTAAGTCACACTGTCTGATCAACACCGATGAGGGAATGACTTGTTAATGATGGAAGAACTCGTCTCAGTATTCGTCTGGTAACGGATCGCTGGTGATCCTGGAAATGGTCTTGAGTATGATCATCAGGTGGTATTGAGGTGACCATGAGTGGGACACAAGCATGGTTGGCTTGACTGGTTTAACAAGAGTAAGGTGGGCCAGATGACTCAGAGTATTAATGGTTTGGAGATAACATGTTTATTGTTTTCTTCCACCCTTTTTAATAGTAACTAATCCTGATGCATAACCATAATTGCTATGATGTTGTTATGTTTTAATGCTTGTGTTTGTTGTGAGCTTGCGAGTACATTCAAAGCACTCACCTGGCGTGTCATGCCAGTTGCAGGTGCTGCCCTGTGTCGGTGTACTAAAGATCGGGTCCTTTCGTACCCCGTACTTGTGCACGGACAGTTGTAGCCATACCTGTGGCAAGGCCTGCCGGAGGACGGCTGGAGACAGATGCAAGATATCAAGAAGGCGCTTAAACCGAAGATCAGGAGACCGAAGGCTGGGCGCCCGGCAAGATCTTGCCGGGCTGGCCCGTCGAGCCCCGGCAAGATCAGCGCCCGGCAAGATCAGCACCCGGCAAGATCCCACCGCGTCAGCACAGTGCCGCCGCTCCAGCGCAGTGACCAGCCTGTCGTTTAGGGCTTGTCCTCCTGGTAGCGTGTCACGGCACTGGCCGCAGGAGGGGTTAGGTGCCGCTGATGGGACGAGTCCTTCTTCCCATCCCCAAGAAAGGCAGGGACACCTGTCCAGAGCATTGAATGCGTCTTGTCCTGAGACGCTTGTCCTAGGACGTTTGTCCTACGGCGTCAGTAGTAATCATGAGATACTGGTAATCATGAGATACTGTAGATACTTTACACCTCTTGTACTTCGCCACTGTTGGAGACCCCTTGGACATATAAAAGGAGGCCCAAGGCGTAGCTACAGGGGGGAGGGGACATTAGATCCAGACATTCGACCCGTTCTGCATGCGTAGCTGCTACTGTAGCTCCCAGAACTTGGCCAAGAACATCCACAGTAATACAACCAAGCAGGAGTAGGGTTTGACGCTTCCGAGCGGCCCGAACCTGGGTAAAATCGCCCCCGTGTTGATCGTCAGTTCCGCTCTTTGTGCTGTCCTTTTTCCCCTGCCGAACCGTAAAGGGATCCTTCGGTCCCATAGGTGTTCGTTTCCCCGACATCTTTGGCGCACCAGGTAGGGGGATTGGTTGCGCGAACCCGATCTGGCGGTCAGCGCGCCAGTTCTTGATCGTATTCGTCGCCATGGCTCCCAAGAAGAAGGGCGCTACGGCGGTTGATCCACCCGCGTCCAGCCTCCCCGTACCTACGCAGACGGGTGATGGCGCGGACGCTGGTGGAGGAGGTGGAGGTCTTGAGCCTCCGCGACGATCTGGCGATCCGAGCCAGGCGAGCGCCAGGTCCAAGGACGGGGCCGTGCTACCTAAGGGTGGCGCAGCGAACTCCAAGGGTGGGACTGCGCCCTCCAAGACACCCATGCCGGCGCATGCACCGCGACCTTCTCAGGACGCGCATGACGTGCAGCACCGTGACGTCGGTGGTTCCAAGCATCCCCATGGGAAAACCCCTGCGCATCACTCTCAAGATGCGCGGGGCCAAGATCCACGTGAACATGCCGGTGGAAGCCGCGCGCGGTTGCAGGACCGTGACGGTGCTCCTTCTAACCCAGTTAGGAGTTTGAGCACCTCCCGTTCTTCGCATCTTTCGCCGCCGCCTACACCAGCAGAAGCGTTGGCGCGAGCTCAGCTGCTCCTAGACTTCCCTCCCGCTGCGGAGAAGCTAGACGAGTGGAGAGCTGCCATTCAGAGCCTCATCGGTCTGGCTAACAACGACAGGCCGCAGCAAGCGGAGCCTTCGCGGCGGCAGTCTACTGGACCGGTGCGGGCCGATGGCGAGAAGACCGGAGGTGGTACGGCTACGATATACTCCCCTCCACCACATCAAGCGTGGTCGCTAACTCGACGGGTCGACGCCCGTGATGACGATTCCACGGCGTCGTTCGATCCGCGGGTTCGCTGCGATCAACGTCTGATTCTTCGGGAACGGCAGAAGGAGGACGCTCGAACCACCATCGAGCGGCGACGGGAAGCGCGTCGTCAATCCGACAAGCGCGCGGGACCCACTGTCGACGAGCCTGCGCCAGGGTATCCTGGTAGCCTGCCTTACGAGGTGGGCTGTCCAGCGTTTACCCGTGAGCTGCGGCGAGTCCAGTGGCCCAACTCCCGCTCTTTCAAGCCGGAGGTGCCGAAGAAGTACGACAGCAAGACTCACTCGTCAGAGTTCCTGAGCATCTACACCATCGCGGTGCGGGCTGCCGGAGCTCGGGACGACAAGATCCTCGCAAACTACTTCCCGTTGGTGCTGAAGCCCAACGTCAGGTCGTGGTTGATGCATCTGCCGGAGAATTCCATTTCCTCCTGGGCAGATCTGTGTCATGAGTTTGTTGGCGCCTTTACTGGCGGTCACCAAGCTCCTGGCCAGGAAAGCGACTTACATATCATTCCCCAGAAGGATGGCGAAACCTTGCGCAAGTACATCCAGAGGTTCAGCCGTATCCAGCACAACATTCCAGACGTTCATCCTGCCGCTGTCATCAGCGCCTTCCATCAGAATGTGCGCAACCGCAAGATGCGGGAAGAGCCTGCGATGAACAAGGTCAGGGATGTCGCCGAGCTTTACGCTCTAGCTGACAAATGTGCTCGGGCGGAAGAAGGAAGGAGACTCCCCGGCGAGAACGCTGGCGCAGGAGTCGACTCCGAAAGCGAAGGCTCTGCTGCCCCGGCAAAGAAAGGCCGGCGGAAGACCAGGAAGCGCAAGGGCAAGGCCGTGCTTGCCGTCGAGGGATCCGGCAACCCCGGCACCGCCAAGAAGGCCAAGACTGACGGCCCCGGCAAGGAGGTTGCCGGGTGCGCCGCATGTCAGGCCTTGGCGGCTGCCGACAAGCCGGAAGGCTCCGCCAAGCAGTACTGCAAGATCCACCGCACCAAGGGGCACGATCTCCAAAACTGCCGGCAAGTTGAGGAACTTGTCGAGAAGCAGAGAGCCGAGTACGAAAGGCGAGACAAGGAGAAGGCCCAGGATGGCGCTGGAGGGTCCGGCAGGAAGCGCGATCGAGGAGGTCGCCGCGGTAAGGCAAAGCAACAGAAGGAGCGGCCCGCCCGAGGCCGCGACAAAGAGCAGGGGGATGATGACGATGATGCAGAGGGCGACGAGTCCAGCGAACACGAGTTCCAGAAGGCTACAAAGGCCATGTGCGTCGACGGGGGCGCTTCGTTGCATTCCTCTCACCACCAGCTCAAGCGGTGGGCGCGCGAGATTAATGCGGCAGAGCCATCCCTCGATGCCCGGAAGCCACTGAGGTGGTCCCACACGCCTATCATTTTTGACGCCGAAGACCACCCTGATCGCACAACTGCGGTCGGGTGTTTGCCGTTGTTGGTCTCGCCAACGATCCGCAACCTCCAGGTGATGAAAATGTTAGTTGACGGTGGGGCCGGCCTGAACCTGATCTCGCCCGATGTGATCAAGAGATTGCAAATTCCCGACGAAGATCTCGAGGAAACAGGCTCATTCCAAGGGGTCAATCCGGGAAGGAACCAGCCGAATGGCAAGATCACTCTGCCCGTGACGTTTGGCAGCGAGTTCAACTTCAGGACGGAGAAGATCGTCTTCGACGTCGCCAAGATTCCATTACCCTATAATGGGATTCTCGGTCGCCCGGCGCTGGCCAAGTTCATGGCGGCATCGCACTACGCCTACAACGTGCTGAAGATGCCCGGGCCGATGAGCGTCATCACCATCCACTCCGACAAGAAGGATGCGCTTATCTGCACCGACAAGCTCTACCGGGAGGCAGTTGCAGTGTCTGCCGCCAAGGCACCTGCTCCTGTCGCTGAAGCTCCCGGGAAGAAGAAGAAGCCCGGCAAGACCTCCAGCACCCACTCCGGCAAGCGCACCTCCTCGGAGTGCTGCGCTCCCATTGAGGACGTGCCGGAGAACTCTACCGGCAAGAGCAAGAAATCCAAGGCAGCTCCACCAGAGACCAAGAAGGTGCCCGCCAAGGAGGATGGTACGGGAGGAACTTTCACCATAAGTTCCACCCTTGATGACAAATAGGAAAGCACGCTCGTTGCCTTCCTGCGGGCGAATATCGATGTGTTTGCATGGCAACCATCTGATATCCCCGGTGTTCCCAGGGAGGTAATTGAGCACCACCTTGCTGTCTGCCCTCACGCGCGGCCCGTCAAGCAGAAGATCAGGAAGCAAGCCTTGGAGCGGCAAGAGTTTATCGCCGAAGAAATCAGAAAGCTTGAAGCAGCAGGTCTGGTTAGAGGAGTCCTCCATCCGACATGGTTGGCCAATCCAGTTGTAGTGCGCAAGGCGAATGGAAAATGGAGGCTATGTATCGACTATACTGATATCAATAGAGCCTGTCCAAAAGATCCTTTTCCCTTGCCGCGCATCGACCAGATTGTGGACTCCACTGCTGGCTGTGATTTGCTGTCATTCCTTGACGCATATTCAGGCTACCACCAGATTTTCATGTCCAAAGAAGACGAAGAGAAAACCGCATATATCACCCCATGTGGCACGTATTGCTTCATACGTATGCCTTTCGGGTTGAAAAGTGCTGGTTCGACCTTCGCAAGAGCTGTCCAGATTGGTTTCGAGACCCAGCTGCATAGAAATATGGAAGCCTATATGAATGACATAGTGGTCAAGACCAAGGACAAGGCAACTCTTATTCAAGATCTAGAAGAGACGTTTGCAAATCTGCGCAGGATCAATCTGAAGCTCAATCCCGAGAAGTGCGTGTTTGGCGTTCCATCCGGCAAGCTTCTCGGGTTCTTTGTATCTCAGCGTGGAATTGAAGCCAATCCCGACAAGATCAAGGCAATTGAGAAGATTGAAGCACCAAGACGTGTCAAAGACGTGCGCCGACTTGCCGGCTGCGTTGCTGCTCTAAGCAGGTTCATCTCCAAGTCCGCTGAGCACGCCCTGCCCTTTTTCAAAATCTTGAAAAAGGCAGGACCAATGAAATGGACTCCGGAAGTGGAAGCAGCGCTGCAGGACTTGAAGAGGTACCTCTCTTCTCCGCCGACACTGGTCGCGCCTAGGCCACAAGAGCCGTTGTTGCTGTATCTAGCGGCAACGAATCAAGTGATTAGTGCTGCGCTAGTGGCGCAGAGAGAAGCAGACGAAGAGGCAGCAGCAGCGGCAAGCCCGTCAAGCGACAAGCCAGGACCATTCCCGGCAGAGTCTGGTGCCGACAAGACAGAGCCCGCGCAGTCAAGAGAAGCAGTGCAGAAGAAGAAGATGGTGCAGCGCCCAGTCTATTTTGTCAGCTCCCTTTTGCAGGGGGCTAGGTCAAGATACTCTGGTGTGCAAAAGCTGCTCTTCGGCCTCCTTATGGCCTCGAGGAAGCTGCGCCATTACTTCCAAGCACATGAAATTACCGTCGTCACTCGCTTTCCGCTGCAACGGATCTTGCGGAATCCAGATGCAACCGGCAGGATTGTGGAGTGGGCGTTGGAGCTGTCATGCTTTGGCCTCAAGTTTGAAAGCACTTCAACTATTCAGAGCAGAGCCTTGGCAGAGTTCATTGCACAATGGACACCAACGCCAGACGAAGAAGTTCAAGAGTCGGTTGTCCCCGGCAAGGAAACAGATCGCGAATGGATTATGTACTTTGATGGGGCTTTTTCTCTGCAAGGCGCCGGTGCTGGCGTGCTGCTTGTCGCACCCACCGGAGAGCACCTCAAGTATGTAATTCAGATGCACTTTCCCCGGGAGAGATCAACGAACAACACTGCAGAGTATGAAGGGCTGCTTGCCGGTCTCAGGATCGCGGCAGACCTTGGGATCAAGAAGCTCATCGTCAGAGGTGACTCCCAGCTTGTCGTCAGGCAAGTCAACAAGGATTATCAGAGCCCGTTGATGGAAGCTTATGTCGATGAAGTGAGGAAGCTGGAGGAGCATTTTGACGGTCTGCAAACAGAGCATGTTCCTCGAGCAGAGAACTGCATTGCTGACGACCTGTCGAAGCGTGCTGCCCTTAAGTTACCTGTGGAACCAGGAACTTTCGTGCTCCGCCTGACTCAGCCATCCGTAACACCACCGACGAGACCGGACAAGAGAAGGAAGTTAAGTACCGGCAAGTACTTCCCGGCAGAGCTTCCAGAAGCCGCCGGCAAGGAAGTCGCCGGGAACGACACGGTTGCTGGTGAGCAGCGGCTTCGCGCAGGGCCTCAGGTTCTTGCCGCAGAAGTACGCGCCCCCGCAGCTGAAGATATGTCGGTTGCCGGTGAGCAGCAGCTTTGCACAGAACCTCAGGTTCTTGCCGCTGAAGCAAGCGCTCCCGCGGCCGAAGAGATGCCTTTAGTCCTTGTCGTCGAGCCACAGGCTCCGGCATGGGCACAGCACATAGTTCATTTCCTTCAGATAGGAGAACTCCCTGAGGAACAAGAAGAAGCGGAAAAAGTAGCCCGTCAGTCTAGTATGTACCAGTTCGTCGACGACGTCCTGTACAGAAAGAGGCCCAATGGTGTGAAATTGAAGTGCATTCGTCGGGAGGATGGACTAGAGCTGTTGGCAGAAATTCATGGAGGCATATGTGGCTCCCACATAGGCTCGAGAGCTCTTGTCAGCAAGGCATTCCGGCAAGGTTTCTTCTGGCCCACTGCTCTCCAGGATGCAACTGCGCTAGTAACCAAGTGTGAAGCGTGCCAGTTCCATTCAAAGCAACTTCATCAGCCAGCTCAAGCTCTTCAGACAATCCCTCTTTCCTGGCCCTTCTCGGTCTGGGGGCTCGACATATTGGGCCCCTTCCCCCGCGCTGCCGGGGGCTTCGAGTACTTGTACGTTGCTATCGACAAGTTCACGAAGTGGCCAGAAGTGGAAGCAGTGAGAAAGGTGACAGCACAGTCAGCGGTCAAGTTCTTCAAGGGAATAGTGTGCCGGTTTGGTGTGCCGAACAGGATCATCACCGACAACGGTACGCAGTTCACGAGTCGCACCTTCATGCAGTACATCCAAGACCTTGGCGGCAAGATTTGTTTTGCCTCCGTTGCTCACCCGAGAAGCAACGGCCAAGCGGAGAGGGCCAATGCTGAAGTGCTGCGCGGTCTCAGGACCAGAACTTTCGACAAGCTGCGCAAGTGCGGAAGACGCTGGATTGATGACCTGCCGGCGGTTCTTTGGTCAATCAGAATGACACCAAATCGAGCTACCGGCCAGACTCCCTTCGCCCTGGTCTACGGGGCTGAAGCAGTTCTCCCCACGGAACTCATATACGGGTCACCTCGAGTGCTCGCTTATGATGAGCTCGAGCAAGAGCAGCTGTGGCAAGATGACGCTGTGCTCCTTGAGGAAGACCGTCTTCGGGCTGCTCTGCGTGCTGCACGCTACTAGCAAGCTTTGCGCCGCTATCATAGCCGCAAGGTTCATGCCCGGAGTCTTGAGGAAGGCGACCTTGTTCTTCGGCGCGTTCAGTCGGCCAAGAATTCCAACAAGTTAACACCGAAGTGGGAAGGCCCTTATCGGGTAGTACGAGTCACCAGGCCTGGCGCTGTCCGCCTGGAGACCGAAGATGGCGTACCAGTGAGCAACTCCTGGAATATCGAACATCTTCGTAAGTTCTACCCGTAAGGCGCAGCTGCCGGTTAGCAGCAGTTTCGCGCAGAACCTCAGGTTCTTGCCGCAGAAACGCTCCCGGCAACCACCTTTTGTACAAGTCTTGCCGATGCAGCATGTAATCCTTTGTACAAAGCCAGGCGCAGACCCTGCGCATAGTTAAATAAAGCTAAGTGTTTTACAATTCTTGTCGATTTTATTTCATTTTATATGCATGCTTACCTGAGATGTTGTATTGCGCTTGCTTCCGGTGAGAGCTAATGAACCGCCAAGGTTCCATATTTTCTCTTCTTTCTTTTTCTCAAAAGGATAGAAGGTTCCCTCGCATGCAAGTTTGCCGGGGGGCGGGGGGAAGGATGATATGGGTACCGACGGCGACGTTCAAGGTTGACATCTTGCCGGAAGAAAAAGAAGAACAGCAACGAAAAGCTAAGTTGTAGAACCCTTTAAAACAGATTTTTTTTGTAAGGCTATTTCCCTTGAACGATTTCGACTCTTGTATGGAAAGCCTGCACGCGATGGAACCTAGTCATGATCGGTCGCGCCCTTACTCTGTTTCGAGTCCGCTCAACAGTTTAGGTGGCTGCACTGAAAACGTCAAGGTTTCTTGCCGGTAGCTGTGCCTCCAGCAGGCTGCTGAAGTCCCGAACCCAGCGCTCGCGGGGGTGCGCACCGGCAAGTTCCCAGCATAAGCGTAGGGTACAAGCCGTACAGAAAGAAATCAGACGGGGGAATAGCATACATTAATCCAGACATGGCAAGTTATATTACATCGATAGTTGCCGCGTTTCTAACTAAAGATAAATTGTCTTTGGCATGGAGCGATGGCGACGAGATGAGAAGAGAAGCAGCTAATCCCGGCGATCTCCTTCGACCCTCTTGACTTGGCTCACCCTGTCAATGATGGGTGCGACAAGCTCTTCGAGTGCCTTGACGTCCGCATCCTTCGGCAAGCGTTTGAAGACGTTGGAGAGGTTGATGCCGGGGTTCTTGTGCACAACTTTGACCAGCACCTCGCGGAGGACGGCCTGGCAGAGCTTGCGAGATTCGTCCGCCAGCTGGGACGTTCGGTCAGAGTGAAGCTGCTCCAAGGCTTCGATCAGGCGGTCAAAGAACATGGTCAGCCTGGCGCTTGTGGACACCCTATCGTCAGAAGAATACCTGAAGCCTTGCAGACCCATGGTGGACAGTTGTGCGGCAAGCTTCTCCGCAACGTCGACGAGCTTCTCAGTCCAGATCTGCACGCCTGCCACATAGTCGTTGTGTGTGGCGGCAGCACTCTTGAGCAGCTCCTGTTCGGTGTGGAGGTCTTTGATCAAGGCCTTCTCCTGACCCCTGGCGGTCTCAAGGGTCTCCTCCAGCGTGGTCAGCTTCTGCTCCAGATCAACGATGGATTCCTTGGCGGAGGTGAGCTGTTGAGTCTTCTCGGATGCGGCAACCTGTGCCTCCATCAGGCTGTGAAGAGCTTTGCCTCTTTCGGCTTCGAGTGTCGAGACCTTCTTGCCGTGGTCCTCGAGATCAGCCTCTAGCTTCTTCACCTCCCCCTCCAGCAAGCTCTTGGCAGCCTCTGCGGCTCCGGCAGCATCGATGGCTTCCTTCAGTTTGCCAGCATGATCTTCAGTCAGAGCTCTGAGCGTCTCCATGTGTTTCCGCTCTAGCTCCTGGGTCCGCTGCGCGGCAAGTTTCTCGATCTCCTCGTCCTTGCTGTGGAGCTTGGCGGCAAGCGCCTCCTCACGAGAAGTAAGGTCCTCTTCGTGAGCATCGAGCCCGATGCGGCGCTCCGTCAGGTGGGCTTCTGCTGCGGCGGCCTGCTGTGCAGCCTCCTCCTGTGCCTTCTCAACATCAGATTGCTTCAGGAGGAGGTCGTTCCAGTTCTCGTTCAGCTGTTCCCGAGCAGTCTTCAGCTCTTGCAAGGCCTCAGCATACCAAGCCTGCATCTCCTCGACGCGCTTTTGGAAGTTCGCCTCTGCTGCATCAAAAACCGCTGCCCTGGAATCCCGCTTATCCTTCCGGGCGCGGTAGAGTGCCTGGTGCTTCTGATAGTTGTCGTGCACGGCTTGGAGTAGCTGCTCTTCCGTGGGTTCACTGCTGCTGGCGGCGGCGACGACGTCTCCATCCAGAGTTTCTCCTTCCACCGGCACCCCAGTGCTTGCTGTCCCTGGCATGCTGACGAACAGGTTGTCTCCGACCTTGAAGTAGCTGCTTGACGGGGGCACGTCAGATGTTGACGGTTGATCTTCACCGGCAGCCGGGGGCTCCGCGACCGGTGTGGCACCAGGCGCTCCTGCGGCAGGAATGTCGTCAGTGAGGTCGTCGGTCTCCTTGCCGGTCCCCTCAGCAGACTTCTTGGCGGTCTCTTCCTGTGCGGCCTTGGCGGCCTCGTCTGCTGCGACCCTGTCGGCCTCGGCGGCAGCATCCCTGGCGGTCTCCTCGATGACGGTTTCGACATCCATGGGTTCCGCCAAGAGGAAATCTGGAAGCCCAGAGAGGGAATCAAGGTGAGACCAAGATTGAAGTTCAAGAAGACAAAAGAAGATTGAGAGAAAAACAGAATAGCAGGTACTCTGAGGCGAGCGGTTTACCTGCGTCGAGCTGCTGAGGAGGGTTGCCGGAGCCAGTGCTCGCCGGCTCTTCTTCATCGCGGTTAAGCTCGCTTGCCGGAGGCTCATTTCTAGGCGGTGTAGTCGATGGCGGCGGCGCATGAGGGACGGTTCCCGTTGGTGCTCTTTGTTGCCGCTCCGCTCCTGCATGCCCGGAGATGTCAGCAGTGAAGATACTCGCCCCGGCACTTGCCAGTGGAAAGTGCATAATGGACTCACGTTGGGGGCTGCGCCGGGGGCTGTGTAGAGGACTGCGTTGTGGGCTCGACTCCGGGCTGATGTTGATCATTTCTGGCGCACCTGAGGTGCTCGCCGGCGGTTCGTCGCCCGTTGAGGTGTTCGCCCTCTTCGCCATCCTTTGCGCCAAGGTTTCTGCATGTCTGTGGAGACAAGCCAAAGTGAATTAGTCAAGTAAAGACGGAAATACGGGAATTGCAAGGTGCGGCAAGGTCCCTACTCTTCTTCATCGGATTCCAAGGCAGAGAGGTCGAAGACGACTTCCGCTTCGGCACCTGGGCGAGGAGGTGGAGAAGGTGACCTGGCGCGCTTGGCTGCAGCGGAAGCAGTAGGTTGCCGCAACCCTGCTGCTTCAGCCGCTGGTGCCGTCGTATGGGGCGCTCCCGCCGCACCAGTTTGTGCCGCGGTCGAGCGTGTCGTGCGTTGCACGGGCGGTTGTTGGGCCTCTTGCCACTGCACGGTCTCGCCGGCCGCCTTCTTGCCGGGGACCTCATCCCCTGAGGGAGGCTGACTCGCTGGGGCACTAGAGCTGGCTTTCCGAAGAACGCGCTTTTTCTTCCCTGGAGCTGGGGGCTCCTCGTGCGGCTGCTCCTCGGTTGCGCCCTCGACGGTAGAGCCCCCGGCAACCATGCCGCTCTGCTCCCCGGCAACTTCCTCTTGCTCCGAAGAGGTCTCCTCTGGCGCCGTCTCGTCTTCACTGGTGTCTTCTCCTGTGAAGCCAAAGTCGCCAGCCTCTGCGGCAAGTTTTGCCTCTTCCACCCTGCTGGCAATGTAAGCTATTTCTCCCTCGGTGGTGGGACGGATAAGGTTGGAGTCTTTCCGGATGGCCCTCTCTGACAGGTTGTCAAAGAACTCCTGCACTTGCTCTGGAGGCGGCTCTACCCAAGTCCCGTCAAGGCCGTGGGCGTTGCACACTGGCATCATAGCAATGATGGAGCTCAGGGCAGAGTTGTTGCACAGAGGGACGATTCCAGACGGCAACGTGTACCTCCCGTCCGGCCTGAACAGCTTATGACAGAGATACATGTGCTGCAAGACCGTGAAATTGTGATTCAAGCCAGGGCGCAGCCTCATGATATCTGCTGCGTTCTTGAAGTCCCAGGCTGGCCTCCCCTTATTGTGCAGAGGGGCGATGCGCCGGCGAAGGAAATCTGCGCCAACCATTTCAATCGTGAGCCCGGCAGCCTTCAGGCGGTGGATCCTGGTGATTGCAATTGTGAGCTTCTCGTCTTCAGGGGCGGGGTCACTCCAATTCTCACCACGGGCCACCTTCCTTTGCCGGGGCATGCAGAACGGCTGGGGATCTTCCTCCTGAATCCAGCACCATTCGGATCGCCACTCCTCCCACTTCTTGTGGTTGAGACCCCCTGGGTATATATCCTTGTTCCGTGCCCTTGGAATCCAAGTGATAGATCCAGAGAGGGCGTCTCCTGCCTCGATGCGGGGGATGAAGTAGTGGCGGAAGAGGGCTGTGTTGGGGACCACTCCGGCAAAATTTTCGCAAAGATGCGCAAAGACAGACATGCACGTTACGGCGTTCGGCGTAAAATCCAAAAGGCGGAACCCGTACGTGTACATGATGTCGACGAAGAAGTCGGAGAAAGGAGGACAGAGCCCGTAGTAAAAATAAGCGGCGAAGAAAGGGTATCTATTCGCGCCGCCCCCGGCGGAAGCCGAAAGCACGCGAGTTTTGGGATGGCCATTGGTCTCCCTCCCCCATACACACCTGTACTGAGTAATCAAGGTGCGCCCGTCAAGCGTCGGGTCAAAGACGGCGCGCTCTCTCCGCATCCGCACCAGATCCCCTTCATCTGCTCCTGCGGCCGAGCCGGCGGCTTTCGCCGTCTTGCCCTTGCCTGCTTTGGGCGGCATAGCGGCAGTGGGGCGGAGTCCGAAGGTGGCGAGGGCGTGCGGGTGGCGGAAGAATGGAGGAGACTCAGTTTCAGGCTCAAGGAGGAGGACGGCGGCGGTTCCTAGATTGAAGAAGAGGTAAATGAGCAGCGCCCCTGCGGATTCCTTTTTATGGGGAAGGAGCGGAGGCTGCGGTCATTCCGCGCACGTCCCCCACGTTCCGCATTCAACGTGCATCGTGGGAGGGCGCAGTAAATAAGAAGATTATGACAGTAACTCCTGCCACGCGTGCCCGTGCACTGTTTGGGCCTAGCCCCACAACGCCTCACACCCGTGTATGGCCTAGGCCCGGGGGCTCCTGTCGGTGTACTAAAGATCGGGTCCTTTCGTACCCCGTACTTGTGCACGGACAGTTGTAGCCATACCTGCGGCAAGGCCTGCCGGAGGACGGCTGGAGACAGATGCAAGATATCAAGAAGGCGCTTAAACCGAAGATCAGGAGACCGAAGGCTGGGCGCCCGGCAAGATCTTGCCGGGCTGGCCCGTCGAGCCCCGGCAAGATCAGCGCCCGGCAAGATCAGCACCCGGCAAGATCCCACCGCGTCAGCACAGTGCCGCCGCTCCAGCGCAGCGACCAGCCTGTCGTTTAGGGCTTGTCCTCCTGGTAGCGTGTCACGGCGCTGGCCGCAGGAGGGGTTAGGTGCCGCTGATGGGACGAGTCCTTCTTCCCATCCCCAAGAAAGGCAGGGACACCTGTTCAGAGCATTGAATGTGTCTTGTCCTGAGACGCTTGTCCTAGGACGTTTGTCCTAGGGCGTCAGTAGTAATCATGAGATACTGGTAATCATGAGATACTGTAGATACTTTACACCTCTTGTACTTCGCCACTGTTGGAGACCCCGTGGACATATAAAGGGAGGCCCAAGGCGTAGCTACAGGGGGGGAGGGGACATTAGATCCGGACATTCGACCCGTTCTGCATGCGTAGCTGCTACTGTAGCTCCCAGAACTTGGCCAAGAACATCCACAGTAATACAACCAAGCAGGAGTAGGGTTTTACGCTTCTGAGCGGCCCGAACCTGGGTAAAATCGCCCCCGCGTTGATCGTCAGTTCTGCTCTTTGTGCTGTCCTTTTTCCCCTGCCGAACCGTAAAGGGATCCTTCGGTCCCATAGGTGTTCGTTTCCCCGACACCCTGTTTGCATAGCAGAGGTGTTCGAGTTGCGAGCTAGGATGTGTCCCAGCCAGAGTCCCTGCGGAGTGGAGTCCATTACCAATGTCGTGGTTCCGCTGCTATTAGTCGTGCCGCTACTAGCATAGAGCCACCATAGTCAGAGCAGCATCATTGTAATCCTTTGTAAACCCTTTGTAACCCTTGTACCCCAACTAATAGTAATAAAGAGCTGATTTGTTCTATGCCAAGCAGTGCCGTATTCCAGAAGACTTGATCTCTGGGCTGTAATACGGGGTGCTCCGGTGACTCTGAGCCGGGGTGCCACACTTCATCTCTAAGTGCAGAAGCACACTCTCTTTCTACTAATAATTTAGCCTCTAGAGCATCAGCAGTTGGCAATTCATGATGCACGGTTGGGCCGGTGCCATTGCTCTGGGATGATCCAACGTCCATGGGGACCTCGCTCTTTGATCTTGGGCTAACCTGTTTTGCCATTACAGTTCCGATTAGATTTGGAAAAGTTGAAGTTAGCAAAATATCTCAACTGGGAGTTAGAGCAGCAACCCAGTTAAACAAACAAGGAATTAAAGAGTTTCGATTGGATACTGAAAAGTATAAGTTATTAACATCATTAGAGCAACCGGTTGCAACAGCAAAGCAGTTAAACAAACAAGTTTTACAAAAGGGACATGTTGTGCCATTGGAGTTTCTCTTGGATCCTAAAAAGTTGAGTAGTCAGTAACTTGATTAGAGCAACAATTTACATCAACAAACCTATTACACAAATAAGTTTTTGAAAATGTACCTGCTGTGCAATTGGAGTTCCAATTGGATCCTGAGAAGTTGAAGTTGGTAACATGATTAGAGCAACAAGTTACAGCAACAAACCAATTAAACAAGGAAGTTTTTCAAAACATACCTGTTGTGCCATCGTAGTTTCAATTGGATCCTGAAAACTTGATAGTTAGCAAGCATAAATAAAGTGTTGCAAGAGCCATACGAAACTAACATCAAACTAGTAAAACTAACCAGTTTTGGCAACGTATTTAATTACACATGAACTAGTAAAACTAACAAGTTTTTGTCAACGTATTAAAGTAACAAGTCGGTAGAGTTTACCAGCAACACATATATCTCTAAATTTCATTGATGTAAGCAAAATGATTCTGACACATATATATAAGTTAAAAAGACATTGTCCCTCATATAAACCTGATAGTTGTCTCTCCATGAACATGCAAACATTACTAGTGCTAGAAGTCATAACAGCAAACCAGATAAACAAACAGGTAAATTACACATGAATTTTGTTGCACCCTAGAAGTAGATATGACCAGCAATCTACGTGCTTAAGTAGCTATTGAAGTTCAGGCAAACAGGTAATTCTATAAACAGTAAGTAACAAACACATAGATAGGCGCAGTCTATAATAGGATTAACAGGCTATGGCATTATGTAATCAGTAGCAAACTAAATTAAGGCAAGCAAGGTAATTGAACAATTTTGTAACGAGTGGCTAACTAAAATTCCAAGAAGCAGGTAACTGAACTTACACTAGCTCTTTGTACAAGCACACTGCAACTTCTTTTTCGCTTACGAGGTTCTACGAAGGAGTCCATGACATCACTTGCTTGCATACGCAGTCCCAATACTCCTTTCTTCCCACACTGCATTTTGGTAAGTCAAATGGTTAATCTGATAAGATGGTGCGACCTTGTTATACTATATGAGGACAGGTTGTCAGACTAGTTGTAGCAATACACACCACACTGGCTTTTACTGTATATTTCATGCAATTATATTTGGCATATCAAGATCTAAGCAATCTACAATAGGATGAAAAGACTGACATCCTTCTCATTATTGGCCAACTCAGTTCATAGAAACAAGCAATTCAACCATTATGTGAGTAAATCAAAAGCGCCACTGGAATGCATTTCACTACCCCAATCATACACGCAGGCCAGTATGAATTAAATGAAATGCAGGGACTTACTCTAGCTTGTTGTACAGGCTCACTGCAGCTCTCCTTGCGCTTGGGATGTTCCATGAAGAAGTCCATGTTACCACTTGCTTGGATGTGCAGGCCCTGTACTCCTTCCTCACCCCTCTGCATTTTTGGCACGGCGAATGGTTGATCTAATGAGAGGAATCGACCTTGCTGTTGTACCGGAGGACAGGTACTTACAAGGTTATACGAGCGTGCAGGATGTGTACCAGATCCCGTAGCACCGTCATGCTTCGCTAAAAATGATTTTGCTTGTTTCAGATCATAGCTCCAGAAGAAATAAGAGTTGAATTCAGAGTTGCATAGGCGTATAAGCTAAGAGAGCAGTAAAAGGATATCCAAACATCGTCGAAACAGTGCACAGCGCCGTGATATGTGGATAGCTAGTTCGGGCCGGCGTTTGGGCATACTCACCTAGGGTGCGGGACACTTCAGAGCCGTTGAGAGTGATGCGCTTGCGTTGGCTGGCCGGCTACGAAAGCAGATCTTGAGCGGCGGCGGAGGGCTATGATGCGGTGGACGAGGCCGTTGGTGAAGCACCAGCGGGGGTGGGGGTGGAGGTGCGACGATGTGCTCGGTGAAGTAGCCCCGGTGAGGTGGAAGACGGCGTCGGTGAAGCAGACCTGATGAGGTGGAAGTCGGTGTCTGTGAAGCACGTCGGCTGCGGCGGCCGACGTTGTCGGTGGACCATCTAGTGCGGTGGACGAGGGCGTAGATGAGGCATCTCCAGTGCGGTGGTGCAGCGTGACCGTCGTCTTCGTCGTCGTCGTCCGGTACAGAGGTGGGGAAAGACACGAGACGAGGGGCGATTCGAATTTTGCTTGGGTGGCGGCGAATTAGGGATTTGAGTGCTCTGGGCGCGGAAGGGGGCGGGGGAGAAGGGAGATTTTGCAGGGCTGGAATTCAGGCCGCCAGATATTTCAATCCAAAACATGGAGGCGCGAAGTTTTTAACATCCGTACGACACACGCCACCACCACGACACGACCCTGGTCTGCCTGGTGTGCCTACATTTGAGAATGCAAAAGAATCTTTTTTTCATTGGCAAAAGAATCTGTATGTATTACCATGCCCTTGTTTTCCTTGCAAACAATTAGTCCTTCGAAACGAGATACTAGTAATTAATTAATGATGAGTTCTTTAAATTAGAGTGTGTTTGTGACATAGCGATCTCCAATTCTAACGTGGATTTCGCATTTCACGGTATCCACGCTAAGTTTTTGAATGCAAATTCATATGTATAAGATGAACACTATGGTGGTGAGAAAACTTTGGATGTATTCAAGCATATGACCACACACATACAAAATACCACAACAATCGAGTCAATATTAGTGCATCAACTTTTCCAAACCTGGTATGGCACGAATTCGAAATAATTACAGAAGCCATATGCATGGTCCTCAATTCAAATTTTACAATGTATACTAAATTGAAACGTCAATATTAAGTGTAGTACTATCTACATTCAAATGTTGTGTTTAGGTCCCCCCCGGCACACACACACTACATACTTCCTTTATCGATCATTCTTCCCCTCTTAACCACCTTATAAAGCTATTGGTTTCCGACACACGCTCATTCTTTCTCTCCATGTTTCGATCTCTAATTCTCTCAAATACATAGCCCCCTTTCCCCCACTCTCTCAACAAACATATTTCTCTCACACACCCCCGCCATTGCACTCCATGCCGATCTCTCTCTCTCTCTCCCTCCTACCCTCTCTCGCTAGATACATACATTGCCTCTCTAGAACCCCCCCCCCCTCTCGCGCACACGCATGCACATTATCTATCTAGGTCACTCGGTCCACACCGTCTCACTCTTTCGATCGCACGGCGGCCCACACTCGCTCAATCTCTCTCTCTCTCTTTATCTAAGTCTCGATTAACCTCGCTTTCTCTCACACACAAACGATATATCTCCCTGTTTGGGCCTCGATCGACACACTCCATACGCTGTCACATAGATTGTATATCTAGGTCACTCTCACCAAACCGTCTCGCTCTTTCGACTGCGTGGTGGCCCACACTCGCTCAATCTCTCTCTCTCTCTCTCTCTCTCTATGTATTTCTCAATTGACCTCGCTTTCTCTCACACTCAAACGATATTTCTCCCTGTTTGGGCCTAGTTCGATATAGTGTATACTCTCACGCACATTATCTATCTAGGTCACTCTCTCCAACCCATCTCACTCTTTCGACCGCATGGCGGCTCACACTCGTTAAATCTCTCTATCTTTATCTATGTCTCGATTGACCTTGCTTTCTCTCACACACACAAACGATATATCTCCCTGTCTGGGCCTCGATCTACACTCTATATACTCTGTCACGCACATTGTCTACGTAGGTCAATCTCTCAAGATCTCTTTTACAGCCCTCACCCTCCCCAAAAGCTCAATCGCACAATATCTCTCCAGAGCATATCTCTCTTTTGACCGAATGTCGGGCCACACTCACTCTATCTCTCTATCTATCTATGTCTCGATTGAACTCGTTTTCTCGCGCCGTCTCTCCCACACATAGACGCTATGTCTCCATCTCTCATAGAGCCGAAGCTATTTACATTGCCAGGGGGACTATGCCTCCAACCTTGGATTAATTTGTGAAGGCATTTATTTCGGACGGTTTACGTTAGATTTTTTTCTAGCATTTGGCCCACAACTACTGCAAACACCGTTGCCCCCCGCCACTCCCCCAATTGATTTCCCTCTAGCTCTGTCACCGCTCTCTCGCACGCTCTTTCTCACCTTCCCCGTCGCTCCATGGTATTTTTGCAAAAAAAAAACTCTCGTGTTTTCTTTAATTATTACAAACAAGCTACAAACTACACACCGGGGGTCCACCTGTAATGGAACAAATTTTGACCCATAAATTAAAATGCTACAAACAACACACCGGGGGCCCCACCTGTCATGGAAGAAATCTGGACCCATATAAATTAAAAATGAAAAGGACGAGGATCGAACAGGCGACCAGGTCCTTCCAGGCGCACGTCAGCGATTTGGTGCCCAGGCTCATCTGCACCCGGTCAAGAAAAAATTCACAAAAAATTCCAAAAAATTCCAATTTTTTTGCATGGTAGATAATTTGTTGCGTGAGGTCCGCTCCAATTTTAAGAGCATTTGAACATCTTAGTAGCTCTCAGCAAAAAAGACAAATTGGGTCAGAATAGTAAATGAACAGTACACTCTTTTACAGACCCCAAATCTGTCTTTTTTGCCAAGAGCTACTCAGATGCCCAAATGATATGAAAATTGGAGCGAACATCACGCACCAAATTGTCTACCATGCAAAAAAAACTAGAATTTTTTGAATTTTTCTAGTATTTGTTTTCATTTTTTTCCTTTAGCATGGGTGCAGATGAGCCTGGGCTTAGAAATGGATTGTCGCGTTTGTTGTAGCTTTAATGGATAACATGTTTTTATATTACTTTCAGTAGATTAGTGGGACTGGCTCGTCAGCACGTACTACTCCCCTTCGTTGAGCCACTTACTGGTGGGTTCCATGTCTGCTCTCTCTCTCTCTCTCTCCTCACCTTCTACGTTTAGACGCACGGGCAAACACGAAGAACGCGCGAGCCAGTAAACATGGCGCGCCACCCGGGGCAGATGCCTGATGTCGTCGACCGTATCTAGACGCGTTCACAAGTTACGACACCAGTTTCACCTACTAGTATTTTACAAGTATAGGAAAAAAAGTGACCGTGACGGACAAGTTTAGGCACCCATGGTGTATTTAACTAGTAGTAATAATTAAATGCGTGGATAAATAGATGTATCGCCTAGTGCTCAAACAAGGGACCTGCTCGCGCCCTACAAGTATTTGGAATTGACGCGGGTATTTAATATGAAATGTTTGGGATGAGAAGGAATACATGTCGCTTGATGACTTTTTTATTTAATTTGATAGGGCTCTAGCAGAGGACTCAATCGATCAAACCATATATTTCATTCAGTCTGACTGTGACTTTACATTCATACCACGATCCAACTAAAAAAATAAATGAATAAAACTAATTGCAGTGGCGGCGGGCGCGTCTTGCAGCGGGAAGCGGCTCCTCTGCAGTGCCCTATGTGCCGTTGGGCCACTGACCGGCGGCGATGGCGGCGTCTTGCGCCGGCGTTGGCATACTCCTGGACGTTGGCCCAAGCTTCAAGGAAGGCTAGAATGTTCTGGACTTCGGTCTCCAGGAGCTAGTCAACCGGTGGGAGGCGGTGACTGGCGTCGCTGCAAGGAAGCAGTCGACGGCGGCGACCCATGCCGCTGAGGGGGGCACTGGCACCGGCGCGGGGACAGGTGCTGGCAAAGGCACAGCGGAGACATTCATGTGCACGGGCACCAGCACGGGCGCGTGCGTCAGTGCACGCGCAGGCGCATGCGCTGGCAGGTGCACGGGCGCGTGCAAGTCAGCGGGGACATCGTGGATCCCCGCGGCTTCAAGCTGGGCGACAGTGTGCAGCTCCCAGCCCATCAATGCCACGGGGATGAGCGCTAGCGCAGGCGCGGCGACGGGAACTGGAACGGGCGCGGGGACAGAAGCGGCGACTTCCCGCACGGCCAGGTCAAGCTCGTCCAAAACCTCCTTAGGGTCTTCCTCAGGAAACTGGAAGACTAGGGGCAGCCCATCGTGATGCGCCATGGTGTACGGCGAGGTCAGGCTGATTGGAGGTAGACGACAGGAGACAATCGGAGAGGCAGAGAGAAGATTGTAGCGAGAGCGGGGAGTGCGGCGGTGATTTAAACTGCGGCGCGGGCGCCATTAAAAGTGGAGCCAGTTGGGATGAAGGTGGGCGGCAGAGGCTGGTCAAAGGGCTCGCCTCCCGGTGAGCCTGCGCAGCGGCCTGCTCGCACGCCTCCCGTCGACTCACACGCTTGCTCGGGCGGCACCTGCCTATGAGAAGCAGGACGCGCGGCGGCACGCTGATCTAACGCCCACGGTTTGAATAGTGAAACCGTTCGCATTAACGTGACAACTCTTCGTTCCAAAATACCTTGGTTGTTTATGTGTGCAACTTTTCATAAGCAGCTTGTCTCAAATTGAACAAAAAAATTACCACAGCCTATTTGTGACGTATCACGAGACCATGCGCAGTTTCATGAATTTTAGGTGAGTTTTGGATTTTCTGGAATTTAAAAACTAGGATTCGAAACAATATCATTACATGCATCATGAAATAAACTTTCAAGCGATACATCTTTAGTGTTGTAGTAGATGTTCATATATTTTAAGATAGCATTTGGTCAAACATTGCTTAGTTAGACTTCAAACAAATTACATATGCAGAGTAAAAAGATACTCCCTCCGTACTAGTGCATTGTGTCATACTCTAGTAGGCATGAACAAACGAAGCTCGATTCTATACTCATCCTAATGTAGTAGGCAACGGAGTTGACGGGTGACCTTGGGTAGCGGAGACCGAGGGACTTGAACGTGCTCGGCACGGTAGGTAACGTGGGCTAGTTACTAAAGCATCCCTCCAGTGTTCATCGGCAGTAGTCATTATGGACCGGGGACATAAGGGGAATTTCGCAGGTCTGGAATTCTGGCCGCCAGATATTTCGATTCGAAACGCGGAGGCTCGAGTGGAGGCGCGAATTTTTTATCACGGTTCTTTTGGTAGGGGTTGGCTAATGTTCGTACCACGCACGCCACCACCACGACCTGAGCCCGGTCTGGCTGGTACACTGTCGGGTGCTACCATTCGAGAATGCGAAAGGAATCTTTTTAAAAATTGGCGAACGAATCTATATGTATTACAATGCCCGTATTTTCCTTGCAAATAATTGGTCATTCCAAAAGGGGCGGTAATTGATTTATGACGAGTTCTTGAATTAGAGTGAGTTTGTGATATAGTGATCTCAACGTGGATTTCACATTTCATGGTATCCACACTAAGTTTTTGAATGCAAATTCAAATTTAAAAGATGAACGGTATGGTGGTGAGAAAAATTTCTATGTATTCAAGCATCTGACCACACACACACAAATACAACAACAACCGAGTCAGTATAGTGCATCTACTTTTCCAAACCATGCATATATGGCACGAATTCAAAAATAAAATGTAAGCCATGCATGGTCCTCAATTCAATGTTTACAATGTACACTAAACTGAAACGTGAATATTAAGTCTACTACTATGTACACTCAAATGTTGTGTTTAGGTCTCTCCATCAACCCCCCCCCCCCTTCACCACACATACTTCTTGTACCGATCGATCTTCATCTCTTTGTTAATAGAGCTATTGGTATCCGACACACGCTCATTATTTCTCTTCATGTTTTGATCTCCATTTATCTCACACCCGCCCTCACGCGCTCTCAACAAATGTATTTCTCACACACAACCTCGTCGTGCCCTCCATGACGAGCTCTCTCTCTCTCTCTCTCCCTCTCTCTCTCTATCTCCCTCCCTCTCTCCCTCTAGACACATACGTTACCTCTGTAAAAAAAACCTCCACGCCGCGCGCACACACACAAAGTCTATCTAGGCCACTCTCTCGGTAACTATCTCCCTCCAGCCCTCACTACAGCTTCGTCGCACGATATCTCTCTGTATCGTCTTTCACATTCGAGTCTATGCTAGCCCACACTCACTCGATCTCTCCCTTTATATATGACTCGATTGACCTCGCTTTTCTCGCGTCATCTCTCTCACACATAGATGCTCCCTCTACACCTCTTGCATAGGTGGAGCTATGTAGATTGTCGGGGGGTAACCCCCCCCCCCCAACCTTAGATAAAATTGTGGAAGTCTTTTTAGGATGGTTTAGATTATATTGTTTTTAAACATTTGACCCCACCCTCCCAAACACCGATGGGTTGTGCCCCCCGGGAGAATATCAGGTGCTCCCACACCTTAGATGCTATACGGTGATACGAGTTCCTGTGAGCCATTAGATCTGAGATCCAACGGCTCACAGGAGGTCTGAATATTTTTGCAAAAAAACCTTAATGAGTTTGGGAATTGCACACAATTAGTACAAAAACTACACAGATGCCATTGGATCCCGGATCCAACGGCCTCGAAGCTCGTATCACCGTAGCATATAAGATGCGGGAGCACCTGATATTCTCTCGTCTATAAGAATATCACGTGATACCACACCTTAGATGTTGTGGTCATACGAGCTCCTCGGAGCCGTTGGATCTGAGATCCAACAGCTCCTAGGAGGTCCGAATGGTTTTTGCAAAAAAATCCTCAAAGAGTTTGGGAACTGCTCATAGGTACAAAGACTACTCAGATGCCATTGGATCTCAGATCGAAAGGCCTCGAGGCTCGTATCACCGTAGCATCCAAGCTACGAGAGCACCTGATGTTCTCTCGCCCGGGAAAATATGAGGTGCTCCCACACCGTAGATACTACGGTGATACAAGCTCTCGGGAGATCTAACGGCTCCCAGTAGGATATCTGAATGTTTTTGCAATATAGGCCTCAAATAGTTTGGGAATTGCACAGAAGTACAAATACTACGCACATGGCATTGGATCTCATATCCAACGGCTGCTAGAAGCTCGTATCACAATAGCGGCTAAGCTGTGGGGAGCACCTTATATTCTCTCGTACGTGAGAATATCGGGTGCTCCCACACCTTAGATGCTACGGTGATACGAGCTCCTGGGAGGCGTTGGATCCAAGATCCAGCGGCTCGCAGGAAGTCTGGTTTTTTTTCAAAAAAGGCCTTGAAGAGTTTGGGAATTGCGCATAAATACAAAGACTACTCACATGCCGTTGGATCTCATATCCAACGACGTAGAATCTCGTATCACCGTAGAATCTAAGCTGCGGGGAGCACGTGATATTCTCCGCCGCTGTCACTTTTGTTCCTAAACTTGTAAAATACGTGTAACTGGTGTCGTAACTTGTCTAACCACGCAAAGTGTTTGTGCAAAAAATCCCTCGTACATAGAAAGATTGGAACAACACACGGGGGTCCCACTTGTCGTGGAACAAATTTGGACCTAAAAATAAAAATTAAGAAGGACGAGATTCGAGCCGGCAACCTGGACTACAAAGTGTACGTCGATAGCCAGAAATAGCAACGGTTGTTGGCTTTGTCACATAACTTGATTTTATACTGTATTACGTTGAGTAGAGTAGAGGGAGTGGCTCGCCAGCACGTGCATGAACGTTGACTCACTTACTGGCGGATCCCATGTATGCAATCTCTCTCTCCTGTCCATCTACAACCTTTAGATGCACGGGAAAACACGAAGAGCGGCGCGAACTGGCCGTGGTGTTATCATAACTAAAAAAAATGCTTGGAAAATAGATGAATCGCCTAGGAACAAGAGACCTCATGGCTGGTCGATACGGAGCTAACCACACCTATCCTCTGTGCCACGTTAGCATGATGAAGCCGTGTGGCTAGTGGGGTGTTTTCGACCGACTGGCTGGGTCCCGAGTTTGAACCATAGCTACGTCTCATATATTTTTACACGCACATTTTCCTCCGTGCTGAGACGTGGCACACCCTACCGCGTGGTTTCTGGGTCCTCCCCGGTGGTGCACGCATATTTTCTTCCTTGCTACGACGTGGGACGCCATACCGCACGGTTTCTTGGACCTCCTTGGTCGTAGCGCCGAAGTAATGAATCGTCAAATCACAAAACCCCACCTTTCCCGCCGAGTACATCAGTGAAGCACGGTGGCTAGCTAGTTGGGCTAGTGCGACCGATCAGCTAGGCCGCCGCCACATTTGTTTTTTCACGCATTTTTTCCCTCCTTGCTGCTAGGTAAATTAAAATACTATCCACCGCTGCGTTGCTTTGGTCTTTGGGCGCGGTAGGAATTTTTTTTTTATGGGAGCAGGCACGCCAGGAATTAGTCATGATGACTCCGCCAGTAAAACTCACTGCTCCCTGATGTGAAAAGGCATCAACTGGGGTTTCCCATGGTGAAAACCAAAAGATTTACCCCGCTCCCTCCGCCTTCCCGTAGATTGCATTGCCTTTCAGCCATTTCGCCCCCTTTGCTTCCATTCCCCATTGCTTCTACTGGGTTCCTTGGCGGCGCACCAGATCACGGAGTCTGAGGTGAGGCGCCTGACAGAGGAGCTCCAGGCCAAGGATGCGGAGCTCAGGGCCAAGGACGTGGAGATCCGTGAGCTCGGGGAGGAGAAGAGTGCCATGCTCCTCCGTTATGAGCGGGAGTTCACGGAGCTTCAAAAGCGGCAGGAGTCCACCACAAAGATGTTGGAGGCGTCGTCGGCGTTGTTGCAGAAAGCGGGAAATACCCTAGACGGCCAGGTTACCCTGATGGCGAGCCGGCTGGAGAGCGAGCGGGCCGATCGTGACGATGTCCAGGATCGCCTCAACCACTTACTGGACCATGTTGCCACGCACGTGTTGTGGCTACGCGATGCCTACCGTCATGCCGGCGCGACCATGCCGGCCGTCTGGCTAAACCCGTTCGACCACCCCATCGACTTCAACGAGTTGCGCCTTCCTGACTTGGTCTCCTTCTTCACCTATATCTCCGAGGAGCTGAACCGTCTCCGCGCGGTGGTGGGGGCGGCGCTAGACAAGGAGGGGGTGCGAGCGGCCGTCGCTGTTGTCGGGCGAATCCTCTCCGGGCTTCGTCACCGGAATCCATTTGTGCCATTGGACGCCGTCTTTGACAAGCTGGCTCCCGTCGACCGGGAGTGGGCTCTGCGGGCGGAGGCACCCTACATCACCACCGTTGTGCGCCTGGAGAAGCAGAGGGACTTCGGTGCTGTTTAGGCGTCCTCTGCATGGGCATGTCACGGCATAACATGACCGTTGGATCAAACTCAGACGGTCCAGATCAGTCACTGTAGCACAAAGCACTATAGAGGCGTGCTTCATATGGTTCCTGTTTGGTCGAGTACTGTAGCAGCATACTCTCGGTGCACTGTAGCCCGAGTACTATTGACATTGATCTCACCGTTCATTCTCGATCAAACGGTCAAAAAATGGGCATGTTACACTACTGTTCATAGGTGACATGCGCACAGCATGCCACTGGATGTCAATCCTCCAGAGACACCCTTCCGAAGCGGCTGCCGCCTCCATCCCTCGATTCTACTTCTCCGGTTGCCTTGTCTGCTAAAAATAGTACACCACAGGTCGCCTGTACGCCGAGGTAGCACGGGATGGAAGGCATGTACACGCAGAGGACCCACCCAGGACCGTATTCATGAATACTAGTCGCGATGTAAACCAGAAATATGCTGAAACACTCACAACAATATCCATCACCACAGATGTATTTATAATCAGTTACTTTTCTTCAGGTGGGTATAATCAGTTTACTATACATCATTTTTTATCATCATATCATACTACACTGGCAACAGGATAAGACTGCTGTATGAACCACTGCACATGCCTAGTAGTAGGAGTACTAGTAGTGTAAGTTCAAGTAGCTGTCGTGTTTCGCACTCCTCCGTCGTAAGAGTGGAAACGCTTGTTGTAATCAAAAAAATATTTTTTTACGAAATAGTGGAGACGCTCCACTGCGCGGATCCTCATCCACGGTCGTCGGGAACCTTGCTACTCACTTTCACCGACGTGTGGGACAGCCAGCATCAAGGTCCACTTGCCATGCATCAAATTACTTCGCACTAGAGTGAACAACTGCACAGTGGACTAACCCCGGTCGTATTGCCGCAGTAATGCCCAATGAGTCATCAAATCACAAAACCCCACCTTTCTAGCAGTAAGTTGGACGGACGAAGCAACCATCATTTCACTCTTCTTCCTCATCTTCCTCATCTTCCTCTCTTCAAGAAAACCCCAACTCCCTTCTCCCTCATCTTGTTCCTCATTTCTTCAAGAAAACCCCAACTCGGTTCTGCCATTGTTCTTCTCTCCCAAAGAAGGAAAGGTGAGCGCATCAATGGTGTTGCTATACATCCATTCCAGTCATATTTGTCAACCCCGCGACCGATCCTAACTCCCTCTTTGTTCTTCTTTTGGGTTTATGATTATCGTTTTCTTTCCTTTTATATATATTTGACAGTTTCTTGATGGACCCTGGAGCACCGGCCAAAGTGATGTCTATGGCTCTCGCCAAAACCGTCGAGGCTCAGAGTCTAAAGAAGCGCAAGCACCCCGCCAAGACGACCACAGACAAGCTCAAGGCCACTGCCTTGGTCAAGGCCACCTCTCCGGGATCCCTCGTTAAGCCGGTCGAGGTAATATCTCTTGTTGACGATCTTTTGGCGATCTTGATCGTGTTTTTTGATCTAACTTGCAAAGTGCTTGCTAATATGCGAGGTTTGTGTAATGTACACGTAGTACTAGTAGTATAACTTTCTAGGCGATCTTGCATGTGATTTTTGTGTGCCAAATGACGGTTCTGAATGTCTCTTTTGACCAAAACATGCGAGAGGTTGACATGCATATGATTTTTGTACATAGCACAGATTTCTTATAGATTACTTTCAACTACTTTATGAACATCAACGCTAGCTGCAGGAAGAGAATATAGTAGCCTCAGTAACTTGTGTTATGGGTATTGTAAGTAATCCTCTGTTCACAAATATAAGATGTTCTAACTTTTTTGTGTATTTGATGTAGACATGTTTTAGTGTCTTTGTTCACTCATTTCTGTGCCTATATGTAGTTTTATATGGAGTAAAATATAGAAAATCATCTTATATTTTTGAATCGAGGCAGTAATAAAATATTGGTTTCTGTTTGAATTAGAACCAGGTCCACTGCGGAGGTGAAGTTCTCAAAGTCATGCCGTGTGAACTGGAAGACCTGAGGATGTGCACTACTAAACTATCTAGCTGCCGTGTCCTTGTAGCCACATGTCGTGAACAAGTGTTTTCCTGTAGCATTGTTGTCAGGCGTGTTCTCGAGGGTGTACTTCACCACAACAATTTCATAGTTGTGCCTTCGATTACGAAGGGTGTGGTTCTTGTAAAGCTTCCCAACAATTCTGATGCAGTTTGTCTTCATCGTCATGTTTATGAGTGGAAAGACAACACTGTTAGGTTCTCCAAGGTTGACGAGATGGCGAAGGTGCCGATAGACATCTCCCACGATGTCCATGGCCTGGTCAATTTTGTGGGGTACATCCCATAGGTCAGTGGCAAGAAATAGTCTGCAGAGTTTAATTAGTGCAACTTTGCTTGTCTGTAGTAAGTAATATTGCTCAGTACTTGATTTGTGTGTGTGAACCCTATATATGGGTTAGTACTACCGCTTTTGTTTTGTGGTGAATCCTGTGAACACTATATGTTAATGCTTTAGAAATGGTGAACCTATAATACCAATTTCGGTTGTCTGATATCTGTGTTTTTTCATGTCAGTACAGTACTCCCTATGTTCAAAGACATAAGATGTTTACATTTTTTGTGAATCAGATGTATATAGAGTTAGACACGTTTTGGTGTGTTTGTCCACTCAATTCAGTCCGTATATTTTGAATTATCCAGATCATCTTATTTGTGTGGACGGTGGGAGTATATATCAGTTATGGCTACACTCCAATATATGTATGCATTGCAGGGTTTATCGCACCCACCAGGATTTCTATTCCCGCGGATGTTCGCTCCATACGAGTTGTCACGACCTTTGGACTGTCCTGCTTGTGGGAGTAAGGAGGAGCCCTGCATGCCACCCGTAATTGGACGAACAACCCTCAATTTAGAACTTGAAGATAGTGATTTCCTGGTAAGGATTCAGTCGTGTCACATAAAGTAAATCTCATTGATTAACTGTCATGTTTTCTTACTTTTGCTGCAATTTTACGATGCAGGTTTTGCCATGTCACATTCATTACGGAATAAACCGTTTGGTTTGCTCTATGATGGTTATTTTAGCAGGTTTAACTTCTTATGATGTGTCAATAACGAAGGCACTGTCCATCACTTATATTACTGGACACAATTGGATCCGTCTATTGTCTGAGTACAATCTGAAGCCCTCTGATCAAGTGCAGTTTACTTTAACAAACACGCCAGAATTAGTCCTTGTCACCTTTAAAAGAAGGAAAGAAAAAGACTAGACCCGGGTCACGGAGCCGGAGGAAGTTCGAATTGCTCACGTGCACTCTCGCTTAAGAAGGATGCATAGCACAGTTACAAAGATGCAGTCTGAAATCAAAGCAGACCAGAGACGAGCACTGCTGTCTCGCACATCGGTACCACCTCTAGCATCGGCAGCCACAGCAGATCGAGCACCGGCACCTGCTCCGACACCGGCACTGGCTCTAGCACTGACAGCGGCAGCATCTCAGTCTGATCCAGCAGAGGATTGGGCACCGACCATGTCAGCGGATCAGGCTGATCTACCAGAGGATCGGGCACCGACACCGCCACCTGCTCCGACACCGGCACCAGCTCCAGAAGGAGCACCGTCTCCGGCAGTAGCAGAGGCACTACCAGTCGCAATGGCTCCGGCACCTGCACTAACACTTGAACTTGCACTTGCATCTGCTCCGGCCCGTGCAGCGACAACGGAACCAGCACTTGCACCGGCAACAGACTGGGCTGCAGTTCGCACTGCATATACCAAAGTCCTTACAAAAACTGACATCTCCACCTTTTTGGTAAGCATTGGAAGCACAAGTGCTTCGTTCTTTTGTCTTTCCATGTTGTTTCTCATGATTCACTGTGTTGATCTAACTGTTTGTGTATGTCTTCTTGTTTGCAAACAGAAAATTCCTAGAGCAATGAGGGAGTCGTTCAATAATCCGGGCGACCGTGGCCAAGTTTCTCTTACCATGCGCAACCATGGTGTGAATGAACCTGCGCAATATACCGTAAGTAGAAAGGATGGTCGCATGATGATTGATGCTAAAGGATGGTCAAGGTTCAAAACTAAATCAAATCTTGCGGTTGGGGATGATGTCAGAATCGAAGTTTCTCTGTAAGGAGAGCTGGTCCTAATCAACTATGAAATTCTTCAGTAGTAGCACGCAATTGGCGAACTGATCTATCCTCCGAGAGCTTTTGATGTAATATGCCATGGTGAAACAAGTGTCCAGTGTGTATAAGTAGTACTAGCATATATCACGTAGGACATCCTGAAAGAATTGCAACTCTGATTGCTGGATAGGAACTGTCGTTCGATTTCAGTATAACAGTTGCCGTGCTTTATTCAATTTTCTGTCTTCTCCTTGCGATAGCATCTAAACCAGCGCCGTCCTGATCGCATGCAATATTTTATCGGATGAAATGCGCTGACTTAGAACACATGGGCCCCCAAACATGCAGGCCCACTGGCCTGTGGCCCAAAGTCAAGAGCCGTCAGCCTATCTGAGTATTTTATTCTCAAAAATATATCTAAACTCCTTTAACCGTGGCCCCATATTTATCTGAACCCCATATTTATGTATATATATTCCCCTTGATTTTTCTTATATATAAAGTTGTGATACAAAAGATTTTTATATTTCTTTACAGAAGGAGTATCTCTCTATCAAAAATATATTTATGTGTAACTAGTTACTCCTGCCATTCTACTTCATTTCGCTGATATCTGGGACATCCAGCAACCAGGTCCACATGCCATGCACCAAATTAAAGTGCACAACTGCACGATAGACTCACCTCGGTCGTAGCACCGCAGTAATGCCCAATGAGCCATCAAATCACAAAACCCCACCTTTCCAGCAGTAGCAGTAAGCTGGACTGACGAAGCAGCAATATTTCACTCGAACTGAATCCCCTTCTCCCACGTCTGCTTGTTCAAAGAAAACCACCTCTCGGCGATTGCTTAGGGTTTTCTCATGGAGAACCAGGTACGAATTCTTCATCCATCCCTGATAAATCCTAGTCCCTTTGTTGCCGGTAATCCTAGGATGGCAACCGCCGCCGTTGATGCATTTTTCTTCGTACTAAATCTAGTGTGTTTCATTTGCAGTGCCCAAAGTGCGAGGACCCTACAGGTTTCTGCGCCCTTGGCGAGACGCCAGACTTGTTCCTTCTCATCCTCACACAGGATTTCAAAAAGCGCACGGTATGTTCCTAGAATCCTCTTTCATATCTGGGAGGGTTGGGGTTTTTGAACATGCTGTCAACTAATTTGGAAATTTGGATTGCTATATTTGGATAAAAGGTACTAGTACCATGCTCAACACTGATGTGAAAGAGGAAATTATTTCTAGATTTGGATAGCGAATAAATTGTGTTCTGATATTATCTTTCCTGCAGTGCATCCCTTGCTCTACCAGAACACATGTACTAAAGAAGGTCGGCCTTGCCATAACTGAATACACAAGTATAATGGTCACATTGGAGACATGCCATGGCTATAAGTTCACAGTTGGGTTCATTAACCAAGAAGATCGCTCCTTTTTTATGGCCAAACTTGGATAAACTTTGTCAAGTGTTACGGACTGAAAGTTGGCACACCAATGTTCTTGGAAATAGCAGAACCTGGTCTTATCTTCCCTGTGATCTTCCACCCCGACGTCGTTCCACTGGTTCATCCATGTTAGTTTTGTATCTAGTTCTTGCATGTTGCCTCTTTTACTTTGTAATCCACCTATTCTGTCTAACTGATCACAATTTGACTTTAGAAGTAGCAACAATTTGTGATTCCCTTCTCTCACAATGATGCTACTTCTAACTAATATATCTTATAATTGGTGACACGCGTAGGTTATTACAAAGTACAGGACACTACTCGTCTGTCATTTGATAAGAACTCGACGGTTGCTGATGGCACCGAAGTCGACTGGGACGACATCCACCAATTCCTACACTTTATTGATCATCTTGAGGACCTTGTCGGGCATTTCAATGGTGGAAGGCCACGTGGGATATGTGTGCCACTGGTGCACACGTTGACCAGGTCCAATTGTGTCAAGAAACTGATGGTACGAGCTGTTTTATGTTATATATGTTGTTCATAAACTCTTGCTTATACACAGTTTTACAGTTGTGTTCTTCTTCTTGAAACAGAAACTGCCCGGTTCTATTGTTCCTATACAGATGTCTGGCCATGGTCGAGTCAGACTTGCTCTTGGTCACAACATGATGTATATGTCGACCTACTCCATTTCCCTTAGAGGTGAAAAGATACTTATTCATGGATGGTCTCAAATCATGAAGGCCCGTCGATCTTGGAGAATAGGACAGAAGGTTATGTTCATGCTTTTCCATGGCTCGGAAGCGAATATCCTGTTTATTGACCACATTGCGAGATGAAGCCGCTTTCAGAAAGTTGTGGACGCGCGGGGTGGCGCCTGGGCCTTGTCCTGGGGCTTGGTGGCATCACCCTTCGTTACCTGTAGGCAAAGTAGCACTGTTCGAGGCGTGCCTTGTACGGTTGAACCTGTATAAGTACTCATACTGCTTTCAGCTTTGGTTTTTAAGTGCTCCTGCTGCTTTCAGTTAACGTTGTTAAGTACTCCTGCTGCTTGTACAGTCTGTCGTGTTTCTTCAATCTCTTCTTCCTCCAGCCGCCAAAACCAAACCAGCGCCGGCGGGGCCGCCTGCTCCCGCCTCCCACGGCTGGCTGCGCCTCCGCGCACGCATCGCTGCCCCACCGTCTACTCTTAAATCGTTAACGGCGACATCTGCCCCACCCCGCACCCGAACCAATCAACCCTCGTACTCCCCTTCACCCGCGACTTCACTGCCGCATCTTCCCCGGCTCATGTTCGTTCCCGTCCGAGGCCTCGCCGTCGTCTTCCGCGTGCCTTGGTGCGCTCGCCACGGTGCCGCCGTCTGGCGTTGTCAACATGGTCAACAAACGAGAGGAATCGGGAGAGGACTGTACGTGGAGAGGATGACAGTAGGGACCCACCATGTCCATGGCCGTACGCAAGCAAGTGCCTCATTGTTACAAGCAAAAAAGAAAATGCTTCCTCCTAGTGGTTTGCTAACATCTGGGACCCACGACATTGTCAGCGTATAGTCAATAGACAAGAGAACTACACAAGAGCGGCTGACAACTAGGACCTAACAGCTCGAGCAGTTTTTTTTGTTATTGTTGAGACGGACCAGGGTATCAACTGGGCTGTTGCCAGTCTAGCCCAGGCTTCTATTTTACGTTTACCACATGACCAGCCCATCTATTTTTTTTCTTTGTGAAAATGGCTAGACCAGTTTTTTTTCTGACCAGGCCGACCCAACCCAGGCCAACTTGTTTTTCTCCGCTCTGCTGGGCTGCAAATCTTTCAAGACGGCTGCAAATCATAAAAGTAATACGGAATGGGCTGTAAATATAAAAAACACACAACAAATAGGCAATTACTTTCAAATTTCTGATTTTTTTCACATTTTCAGATTTCAAATTTCATTGGGTTTTAACCTAATTTAAATATATTTTGAAATTACTTTAAATCTGGCTCGACATTTCGGGATTAAAAATAGTTTGGACCCCACCGAAATATGCGAAATTTCGTTTAAATTTTTAACCCTGGTCCTGGCCAGCAAAAAGAAAATGGACTGCAATAAATTGCATAAGAATTTGCAAATGAGCTGTAAATTATTTAAAAATAATATCAAATGGGTTGTATGCTGTCAGTCACAGATTGGGAGGCTGACTTGTGGGCCTATTAAGTTGACGCGTATGCAAGAATTCTTTACTTATTATATATTAGTCATACAACGATTCTAGCAGAAGTGACCGTTGGATGTCAATCCAACGGCCGTCGTGCTTCTTCAACCTCTGATCTTCTTGCTCCAGCCGCCCAATCCAGCGCCGGCGGGATAGCCTGCTCCTGCCTCCCGTGGCCGGTTGTGCTGCCGCGCAGGCCTCACCGCCCCCTCCTACTCCCACCGCTGGCCAGGCCATCCCTCTACTCACCCACACCTCCTGTTATTCTCTGATGACACATGCCTCACACCGCAGCCTAACCAGTCAACCCTCGTACTCCCCTTAGTGTGGGCATCCACTGTTGTGGCTTCGCCGGCTCCGGGTCATTCCCTTCCCGGGCCTCGTCGTCGTCCACCGCGTTGGTGCTCTTGGCTCGGCGTGCTCAACGTGGTCAACAAGCGACAGCCATCGGAAGAGGGATGTACATGGAGAGGCTAACAGTAGGGACCCACATGGTCCATGGCCGCACGCAAGCAAGTGCCTCCTTATTACGTGAAAAAAATGATTCCTCCCCCTGACAGCTGGGACCCACTAGCTATATCTTCACACGGAAGGAAGTTCCTCCATATTACGTGAAAAAACGATTCCTCCCCATGACAACTAGGACCCACCAGATTTGGAGGCTGACTTGTGGGCCTACTGAGTTGACGCGTACGCAAGGCTTTGTCAACTTAGTCAACAAACGATTCTAGCAGCTGTGACCATTGGATGTTAATCCAACGGCCGTGCTGCTTCTTCAATCTCTGATCCTCTTGCTCGAGCCGCCCAAACCAGCACCGGTGGGACCGCCTGCTCCTGCCTCCCGTGGCCGGCTGTGCTGTCGCGCAGGCCTCACCGCCCCACCCTACTCCCACCGCTGGCCAGGCCTTCCCTCTACTCACCCACATCCCATGTTATTCTCCGGCGATGGCAGCCTCACACCGCAGCCGAACCAGTCAACCCTCATACTCCCCTCCGCGTGGGCATCCACTGCCGCGTCTTCCGCGGCTCCGCGTCATTCCCTTCGTAGGCCTCGCTGTCGTCCACTGCCTTGGTGCTCTCAGCGCGGCGTGGTCAACGTGGTCAATGAACGACAGCCATCAGAAGAGGACTGTACGTGGTGAGGCTGACAGCTGGACCCACCAGCTACATCTTCGCATGCAAGCAAGTGCCTCCTTATTATGCGCAAAAAAATTGATTCCTCCACCTGACAGCTGGGACCCACCAGCTATATCTTCGCACGGAAGGAAGTGCCTCCTTATCCTCCCTGACTGCTGGGACCCACCCAGTCGGAGCGTACGTAGCATTGTCTGTCTGGTCGCGAACGTGTATGTACATAGTTGTCGATCGGTCTCTCTACAAGGATGAACTGTGGCCGAGTAAGTAGCGGCATGTGTCGTAGTAGAGCCCCTGACGTAGCAGTTCAGGCAGTCCCGTCTAAATCATGTACACGTACGTACAGCCACTCGACAAAAAATACGGCCACGTACGTACATACGAGTGGGGTCTCAAACGCGTACAGCAACGGCGTCGTGTTCATCGGCAGCCAACCGGCTGGGTCAGAATGGAGAAACAACGTCGTGTTCATCGGGAGGCAACCGGCTGGGTCAGAATGCGTCCTGCTCATCAGGAGCCAACCGGATTGGACGGAACAGCCGAAACGGGGTCCTGTTCATCGACTCGGGGTCTGGCGTACCACAAAACGGAGGAAACGGACTTCTGTTCAACAGCCTACGGTCGAAACGGGGTCCTGTTCATCGGCTGGGGGTGTGGCGTACCGCAAAACAGAGGAAACGGACTTCTGTTCAACCGCCTACAGTCGAAACAGGGTCATGTTCATTGGGAGGGGTCTGGCGTACCGCAAAACGGAGGAAACAGACTTCTGTTCAACCGCCTACGGTCGAAACGGGGTCCTGTTGATCGGGAGTGGTCTGGCGTACCGCAAAACGGAGGAAACGGACTTCTCTTCGAGCGCCTACGGTCGAAACAAAGTCCTGTTCATTGGGAGGGGTGTGGCGTACCGCAAAACAGGACTCCACGGGACACTGTTCATCCACCATCGACTTCCTCCAGCCTCCACCGGCTACTGTTCATCCAGCCTCCACAGGGTCCTGTTCATCCGGCCTCCACAGGGTCCTGTTCATCCACCCCCAATTGGCTGGGGTGTGGCGGCCTCCTCGGGGTCCTGTTCATCCAGCGGCAACTGCCTACTACCGCGGGGTCCTGTTCATCCAACCCCCACCGGCTGGGGTGGGGCGTACGAGCGGGCGGCCGCAACAGGAATTGTTCATCCACAGCCAACCAACCGGCTGGTCAACTCACCACGTCTCGCACAAGGGGTTCGATCGATGCAAGTCTCGACTCGTTCTACGTATCGCACGCGCGGCAGCAACGGGCACTGTTCATCGAGAGGCAACCCAACACCGGCTGGCTACGTCTTGCACGGGGGCTCGATAGGCTTCAGTAAGCAGCGAGAAGGATCGATCGGGTTCAGTTAGTAGCGAAGGAATCACTTGGGTTCAGTTAGCAGTGAAGGGATCGCTCGGCTTCAGTACGCAGTGTGGGATCGATCGCTCGGGTTCAGTACGTGTAGTAGTGCGAGGGATCGATCAATCGCTCAGGTTCAGTAAGCGAACGCCTCGCTCGGGTTCAGTTAGCGAACGCCTCACACACACGTGCGTACGAGAGAAACGCGCAAACTCACTACATCGCTCGGCCCTGACCACCCACCGTAATCGGGAACTCCCCGAAAATTTCCTCGCCCTCACTTCTACCATGATTTTTTACGTCATGGATGGCCCAAAGAATGTCATGCGGGTGCGTCTCCGGCCCACCCAAGACGAAAAGCCCATTTTCTGTCATAATTTTTTGTCATAGAAGTAGGAGCCCACCACATCTATGATGATACGTATTTTTGTCACAATTATCGTCATAGAAGTGTCGCAACCATGACAGAAAAAAGTTTTCGTTCGAGCCATAAAATCACGGATGTGTCTTTTTTTTGTAGTGCAATAGATAGATTAAGATCAAGATCGAGGGGTCACCCTGCTCTTGTGTGTGTTGGGGGTGCGAGAGACACTTAGAGAGAGAGAGAGAGAGAGAGAGAGAGAGTTTGTGTGTTACAGATCGATATTAGGGATATGTAGATAGCATGTGTGCAAGGCATACCTAAAGCAACATGGAGATAAACAAGCGGGTGTGCATGTGTGTGCCCGAAATAAATGAAGAAAGAAATAATGTGTGTGTGTGTGTGCGCGCGCGCGTGTGTGTGAGGGTACTCTTCTCAAAATCTCGAAACAAAAGGTCCTGAGGTGGAATTCCATTATAAGGATTCATACGGTTCCGGGGAATCGAGTTAACGTTAGGGATATCTATGCAAGATGAAGTTATACTTAGAGACATGAGTGGTGGTGGGTGGGCGGAATTAAAGGGGTGGGCGTGTTCGACAGAGAGCGTGTGTGTTTTTGTGTGAGAGACTTATAGGACAGGGTAGAAAGACGAATTCTAACCTTGACGGAGGGAGAGAAATAGACGGAGTGCGTGTGTGTGATGGAGATGCCCATGGAGAAGGGAGATTTGTATGTGTGTGAGAGAGATTGCAGAATTCATTCACGTATCACTATCTCTCGATCGAGGACGTGCCTCGCTCGAACTTAATCAATCTTTACTTCGTATCGCGGACGAACATACACTATCGATTCAACACTATAAGATTGGACACTCACATATCGCATAAGTTATACTTTTGTTTTTCAAATCGCCTTTTTCAACCGTGCATGTCAAAGTTATAGTGATATTTCTTCAAACAACCACTGTAGTTATCATGTACAGTACATGCACCATTGATAGTGTTGCATTCAAATTCATTTGGTTTGGATGATTTAAGGTTCTATTATGAAGTAGTATACATAATATTCATATTTGAATTCAACGGGTACTACAATTTATGAAATGGAGGCCATGTAATCATACGGGGTAACACTTTTAAGCTGCGGACCATAATATCCAAAAAAAATGTGCATCTATAATATCCATTTGTTACTGTACAATATATTTGAAATTAACACGTTAATGCATTGTGTTTAAAATAAATAACCAATGGCACAAAATTATATATTTTTACGAGAAATACATAATCTGAGCATTTGCTCCGTTGTTTATGAACGCGCCTCGGTTACACCCGTACAATCGGCCGTGCCCATGTGATCGTAAAAAGTTATCGGTGCATCATCCGGAGTTATTGTCTTTTTTCTAGGGTCGACATGATACGAGTTATTGCTGACGTGTGCTCCGTGTACACAGTCGCGCATCACCGGCTTCCCACTAGCACTGTCCAAAATTAGTTGAATGGGAAACGAACGATCCCGCGGGTGGCAAAATCTCCCGCCTCCTTCAAAAATTTATGCGATCTAGTCTGGAGCATGCGAAATTCCCCTTATGTCCTTGGTGCATGGAGAACAACACAGTCCTTGGTGCACGGAGAACAACACAGCCCTCATTTACATAATAGGTCGGGGTTGCTTTGGTAACTTCTGTTTCCCCCACCACACGGCACCCCATTTCCTCTCGCCTCCCGCAAAAACGAATACTCCACAACACCAGAGCACCTTACATCACGCCGTCCGTACTTCATCGGCAATTATACCCCTTCCCCCTCCCGAAACCCTAGACTGCTCATCCACCGGCGTACCAGAGCCTATTCACTGCGGGCGTCGTCCACCGGGCCGGATCTGCTTCTGCGGCCGCATCTACCCCTCCCACCTCTCCTAGAAACCGTAGACTGCTCATCCACCACTGTACCACAGCCCATTCAGTGATGGCCTTGTCCACCACGCCGGATCTTCTTCATCGGTGCTCTCGTCAACTGCAGCGGTTCCTTCCTACACCGCACCGGAGCCGCTTCGTCGACACCATCGTCCACACCACTGAAGCCGCTTCAGCGAGTCCCCCGTCCACGGCCTCAGATCCGCTTCGTCTACACCGTCGTCCACCCTACCGGAGCAGCTTCCCGACGCCCTCGTCCACGGCCATAGATCCACTTCGTCGACATCATCTTCAACCCTACCGGAGCCACTTCACCGACGCCCAAGTCCACGGCCTCAGATCCGCTTCGTCGACACCGTCGTCCACCCTACCGGAGCAGCTTCCCGACACCCTCGTCCATGGCCGCAGATCCGCATCGTCGACAGCATCCTCAACTCTACCAGAGTAGCTTCACCGACGCACTCTTCCACTACCTCAGATCCGCTTCATCCACACCGTCGTCCACACTACCGGAGCCGCTTCACAAACACCCTCGTCCACGGTCCTAGATCTCCTTCCCGGACCCCGACAGCCACCGCAGCGGCATCACCCTTGACGTCTCTAACCTGATTCCCACCGTCTGCCACGATGCCAAGCACCCTCCACGACCTAGGTACTTGTCACCTTTAAACCTGTCCAGCATCACCTATCTGTTGTACTTCAAATATACTATCAGGTCGCTGTTACATGTTATGGAGCTGGCAAGTTGTAAGTGCATCAAGTGACCCCTTAGTGGTTTTGGAGTATTGAAGACAAATAGGTTAAGGGACTAATGTGTTTGTGAGTGTACACAGGTGAAAATAGTCCCTGAAGACTTCGTTTAACCACGGAAGTCGACCCTTAAAAATGTATTTCTTCAAGTGAAGAATTTGGTGCGGCCTGTGAAGAAATTGATGTGAAGACTTTGAAGCTTGAAGACTTTGTTTTCATAGTTTCTTTTCTTCTTATTTGAGTCATAGGAAAAACCGTACTGTTAAAGGGGGTCTAGGTGAAACATTTATCATACTTCAAAGCGATGCTCAAACCTATACACATTACAGCCGCTTCGAGTGAAGCCTTTGGAAATCTCCGGAACAGCTGACGAATTTGCTAGCGACAGTGACGCAGTCCATCTGGTCGTTGACGAATTAGGTCAGGCTGAGGAGTTAGGATTTCGCCAGTGCGATCTGCCTATCGTGAGGAAATTGAATGCCCCGATGAAATTGAGAGTTCAATTTTCTGACCGTTGCTGCACCACGTGCCAGCTGTCGAGTGGATTCTTATCCTGACAACGGTCATGTCTGAGAAGGGCATTTATGAAAATTCATGTTGGGTTGCCCCTGGCTATAAATAGCCGCCCCCCATAACCACTAGTTGGTTGGCTGCTCTAGAGATTGACACTTGTCATTTGAGAGCAACCCTTCCTCTGACGACTTTGTGAGAACCCAAGTGAGAAAAAACCCAACCAGAGCCAAAGTGATTGAGCATCACTGAAGAAGTTGATCTGTGTGATCCGACGCTTGTTACCTTTGAAGACTGACATTCTTCCAGACGGTTAGGCGTCATGTTCTGAGCACCCAAGAGTAATTGTGGCATGCCGGTGAACAAGTCTGTGAAGGTTTTGGAAGTCTACCTTGAAGACTTACCACGAGTGATTGGGCGAGGTCTAAGTGACCTTATCTCAAGAGGAATGCGGTGAGGACTAAGTGTCCTTCGAGGTAAGACTCAGCCGCCTCAACCAGACGTACGGTTGATACAGCAACTAGAACTGGTCTACCAACTCGCTGTGTCTTCACCGAGCCTAACTGGTTTCAAATTCCTCACCCCTTTACCTTTACGCAATTCCGCTGCTGAAGAACTTGTGCTTTACTTTTCTGAAGAATTTGAACTGAAGACTTTCATTATGTTGTTTTTCATTTCTTCAGTTCATCTTCCTCATGCATGTCTACCTGTATGGTCCCATGTTCTTCACTTGTATGTATTTCATATGCATGATACTTGTATCTGTGTCGATCTAGTTTCGCCTCTGTTTCTATTTCATCACTTTGATTTTCGTCAAAATCTTCGGAGTTTAACGAATTTCTAAAAATCTCCCATTCACCCCCCCTGGGAGTAAACTTGTGCTTTCAATTGGTATCAGAGCAAGGTACTCCCTTGTTTTGTGTGATTTTGGTTTAACCACCTGGAGTTTTAGTTATGTCGACCGCAGGTATGATCAAGGTATCCGTTGCGTGCCCCATCTTCGATGGCACGAACTATCCATACTGGAAGGTCATGATGAGAAAGCAGCTCTTGGCCATGGACAGTGAGCTATGGACGGTCACTGAACTGGGACTGACCGACCTCTGCAAGATGGCGAATGCTGATGACATTCGCAAGTACACTCAGCTCAATGCTCGGGCCAAATACTTCACCTGTTCTCGTCTGACCAAAGATGAGTTCACTCGCATCTATCATCTGGGCAATGCGAAGCTCATCTGGGACAGGATCTCTGATGTCTATGAAGGGGCGTATAGACGTGATGATCCCTGGCTTGTGGAATTCAGGAATTCCCTCAAATCTCGGGATCCAGATCCTGCCTCAACTTCGTCAGCCGTCTGCCTCATGGCAAGAGGCACCAAGGTATTACAAAGACCTTTATCCTCCTCTAGTGAAGGTGAATCTGATGAAAACATGACCCCTAACTATTCCAAGCTTGCTAACATTGCCACTCGGCAACAACATGCTATGGAAAAGATTCAAAAACTGCTAGATAAAAGCGATGACCTGTTGGACGAGGAAATGGATCGTAGTTAAGCCCTGTCTGAAGATCTCAGACGGCTTAAGTCACAGTATGACAAACTTGAGAGTCGTCATGTGTCCCTCTCAACCGAACACGAGAAGCTGTCCTATGAATTTCTTCAAAGGAAGCAAGATCTCGAGAAGTTGAGAGCGTCGCATGATGATCTTCAAAAAGAAAACGATTCACTCCTCGCTCAACAGATCAATACCGCTCAGGAAGAATTTGTTGCACCATGCCTAAAATGCCTTGAACGTGATAATGCAAATTCTTCAGCTGAATGTTCAAATGCTTCAGTACTTTCAATTGCTTCAACTGCTACGGTGACCACTAACCCCTCATCTGAGGATGCCACATGTGATACTGATGAAAATGCAGGGTTGAAGGAACTGTACGTCACTGGCATGTACAAAAGCCTCAAAGGGCATCAAACCCTGTGTGACGTGCTCAAAAAGCAAATTCTTCACAGGAACCCTAGGAAAGAGGGTATTGCTTTTGAGAGAAAGCTTAATGCTGATGGTTTATATTGGAAGTCTGAGCAGTATCCCAAAACCACATGGGTTGCTGCAAAGGGACCACCAATAGACCCATCTACCTTATCTGGCTATACGTGTGGTACTTCATATTCCTCTGATGAGTCATTTAACTCCAACTATAAACTGTTCAAGAATCAGAATGGTGAAGTCTTTGCCAGATTTGTTGGAACTAACTGCAGGAACGGTCCACCTATGAAGAAAATCTGGGTTCCCAAAAACCTTCTGGAAAATCTTCAGGTGAATGTCATCATGACACCACCGATGAAGAAGAAGCTTCCCAGGACAAATTCTTCACAGGGATCAAAGTCGTCAAATGGACAAAGACCTACTTATGGTCGTGCTAATGCCTCGGTTTTGCAGGGAAACAAACAGCAATTTGATGAATATGAGCATTATTCTTCAAACCACTATGTTCACAAAACCTCGAAGAATTTCTCTGCTTACTCATTCAATTACTATAACCCTCCTGTGAAGAGAAATGCATATTCTTCAATGCCTAAGTTCTCCATTAATGCACTTCGTTACATTGCTTCTCAGCCACCCATTCAGATGTGGGTGGTTAAGAAGAAGAACGAATCTCTTCTACAGGGTCAGGTCTTCAGACAACTAATATGTCTGATGAATTTGCTGAAGACTTGACAAAATGTCTGTTGGGATGCAGGTTAATCATGACGAAATGAATCATTCATTTCACACATCCCTTATGCTGCTAGATTCTGTTCCTGGATGAAACTGACTGATGAAATTGATGATCATATTCTTCACTTTGAAGTATATGAATTTGTAAGTCAGACTAATGCTTCTACAGGATGACACACCCACAGCCACTGAATGGGTCCTGGATAGTGGCTACACGAATCACATGACTGGTGATAGGAATCTCCTCACTGATGCCCCCCTTACTCCGTCTCATCTGAAGCATATCACATACGCCGACAAAGGAAAAAAGCAAGGTATTGGGTCTTGGTAAGGTTGCTATCTCAAAGGATCGACACATGAAAAAGATGATGCTTGTCGAGTCCCTTGGATACAACCTCATGTCCATCTCAATGCTCTGTGATCTTGATATGATTGTCATCTTTGGCAAATATAGATGCATTGTGCTGATGGAATCTGACAAATCCAAAGTCGTCGAAGGCTTTAGGAAAGGTGATTTGTATATTGTAGATTTCTCTCTAGGTCCTCAGCCTGCCACGTGTCTACTGGCAAAAGCTTCAGAGTGTTGGCTATGGCATCGACATCTTGGACACGCTGGCATGAGGAATTTGAGCACACTCGTCAAGAAGAAGCACATCATTGGCGTCGAAGGCGTCAAATTCGTCAAAGATCATCTGTGTGGTGCTTGTGAGTCTGGAAAGATGACCAGATCCAAGCATACGGCTAAGACAATCATGACCACTACTCGTCCCTTTGAATTACTTCATATGGATTTGTTTGGTCCTACCCATTATGCCAAACTAACCAATGGAGCATCTCTCTACGGATTCGTCATAGTTGACGACTACTCTCGTTACACCTGGGTGCACATCATTTCCTTCAAGACTGAAGTTCAGGATGTCTTCAGGCAATTCTCCAATCGGGCCATGACGAATTATGGTAGCAAGATCAAGCACATCCGGAGCGACAATGGCACCGAGTTCAAGAACACAGGACTTGATGACTATCTTGACGAACTTGGTATCACTCATGAGCTCTCTGCTCCCTACACGCCTCAGCAGAATGGAGTCGTGGAGCGCAAGAATAGGACACTCATCGAGATGGCTCGCACAATGCTTGATGAATACAAGACCCCTCGTCAATTCTGGCCTGAAGCAATTGACACTGCATGTCACATCATCAACCGGGTATATCTTCACAAATTCCTCTAGAAGACCTCATATGAGCTCCTCACTGACAAGAAACCCAATGTGAGTTATTTCAAAGTCTTCGGTGCTAAATGCTGGATTACAGATCCTCATCACAGTTCTAAATTTGCACCGAAAGCACATGAAGGTTTTATGCTTGGTTACGGAAAGGACTCGCATACCTACAGAGTCTTCAACACCTATCACAACAAGGTTGTTGAAACTGTAGATGTGCGGTTCGATGAAACTAACGGCTCGCAAAGAGAGCACCTGCCTCCTGTGCTAGATGAAATGCCTCCTGAGGAATCTATCAAGCTTATGGGCACTGGTGAAATTGTGCCCAGTGAAGAAATAGCTGATGAAGAAGTAGTGATCCCTCGTCGTGAAGAAACTGTTGATCCTAAGGAAAATGATGCTGAGGATTCTGCACGGCAACAACAACAGCAAGGCCCTCGTCCAGCACATCCACGAGTGGCGAATGAAGTGCAGATTGAGAAGATCCTCGACAACATCAATGCACCTGGTCCCCTCACTCGCTCAAGACCTTCACATTTGGCTAACTTTTGTGGGCATTACGCGTTTGTCTCTATTTCAGAGCCCATCAAAGTTGATGAAGCATTTCTTGAGCCAGGATGGATTCAAGCAATGCAAGAGGAATTGCATCAATTCGAGCTCAACAATGTGTGGGAGCTAGTCAAGCGTCCCGATCCACGCAAGCACAATGTCATCGGCACCAAATGGATCTACCGCAACAAACAAGACAAAAATGGCCAAGTGGTGAGGAATAAGGCCCGTCTTGTAGCTCAAGGCTACACACAGGTTGAGGGTATTGATTTCGATGAGACATTTGCACCTGTTGCTAGGCTTGAAGCCATTCGTATACTGCTTGCATATGCTAACCATCCCTCTTATATCAAATGGATGTGAAAAGTGCATTTCTCAATGGTAAGCTTGAGGAAGAAGTATATGTAGCTCAACCACTAGGTTTTGAGGACCCAAAGCATCCAGACAAAGTCTTCAGACTCAACAAGGCTCTCTATGGCCTCAAGCAAGCCCCGAGGGCTTGGTATGATACACTGAAGGAGTTCCTGAAGAAAAAGGGTTTCAAACCCGGTTCACTTGACCCTACTCTTTTCACTAAATCTTATGATGGTGAACTGTTCATATGCCAAATATATGTTGATGATATTATCTTTGGTTGCACTAACAAGAAATTAATGAAGAATTCGATTCTCAGAACCCTACGACAATTGTATGCGGTGTCTGAAATCATCATAATTCTTATACGGTGGGTTACGCCACCACCCTCTTCGTGACGTTCTTAAATTTGAGTTTTTCATCATTTGCAATTTCGTCAAACTTTTTCAAATTCGTCATTTGAGGTTGTTCTTCATTGCTTGAGCTAATTCTTCCTATATATTTATATCTGAGTTTTTCATGTCCTCAACAGCATTCACATATTGCTAATTCTTCAAGTTGTTTTTCCGTCTATGTGAATGTGATCGGACCCGCTCCCCTCTATGTTAAACTCAAACCACTCTGTTCACAATCTCTTCATATGCGTTCTAATTGACAACGTTCAAAGTCTTCACTGTGTTCTTGTCAGCTGAAGAAATTGCGAACACATTTTAAAATTTTCTATTCCATTTTTTGGCGGTTGCCACAGTAACTTAATCCCGCGCCTCCGGCGCGTGGATAAGCGCACTCAAAATGCATGGGTGACGTGTGTCGCAGAGATGCGAATAGCCAGGGGCTTATCCGTCCAGAATTTTCGGACCGCCCGGTTTTCACCACGCCTATATAAAGGCTTGACCTCGTCAACCTCATTTCACTTCACTCCTCGGGCCCCTGTCGCTCTCACTCCCGAACCCTAGCGCCGCCGCTGGAATTCATCATCGCCGGAGAGGAAGAGCTTCACTGCCTCGACTTCTTCGTCGCCGTACTCGCGTCGGCCGCGGATTTCTTCACCTCCGCCGTCGTCGTAGCTGTCTTTCGTCACCAAGTTAGGGCACGAAAGATCTGAGCTGACGACTTCCATCAACTCGTCGTCCAGTTCATCGAGTTCATCCTTGGGGTAATTAAAGTTTATTTTTACTACCCAAGTTTGATCTTTTTACTACCCAAAATTCTTCAAATGCTGTTTTTACCACTTCTTTCCAATTCTTCAGCACTTCCTTCTGGCCAGTCTTGGTTATTTCATCTAAGTCATGCTTAACAGTTAGATTCCTCAATTGTGCAAATTTCACAATTTGTACAACTCTGGAACCTAAGTCAAGAACGCTTAGTGAATTTCTTCAAGACGATAAGGGTCAATTTCCTTAATTGAATTTGTTTTTGAAAACTTCTGAGAACGCATGTGACCCTTCCCAATTTCCTCGCAACTATACTCTGTTCACAGGTACACATGTCTGCCGACGAATCTCTTGGTTCTCATCAACTTAATTCATTTGCAGCATTGCTTGAGGAAAATCTTCAAACTTCTCCAGAGACTTCAAAAGTTCAAATCCCTAAGTTGAAGAAAATGGCAGATGACAAAAGGCCTCAGAAGGGAGGCAAGAGGAAAGAGGAACATACTGCATTCGAGATTCCTGATGAATTATATGTAGGGTACTGTACTCCTGATGAAGAAATTCATGGGAAAGAAACTGACAAGCAGCGCAAAACGCGCATGCAAAAGATCAAGAGGTATTGGACCTATGAATGGAAGAGTTACAATTACGTCACTCCCAAGTACATGAAGGATTTTGCTGTCAAACCTCCTTGTAAAAGACCGCCTCTGGCTCCTGGTCAAACAGCTGACCCCACAAGCATCAGAAGGGGTGAAGAATTCCCCAAAGAGTGGGCCAGGCGTCAAGCAAAATTGCAGAAACAAGCTCAGAAGGCTGTTGAAGAATTCAACACGACTACAAAGGCATCAGTTGATGATGGTGCAGGCTCAAGTGGCAGTGCACCCAAGAAAGCCATGAAGAAAAAGTCGGCTCAAAAGCTGAAACCTACAACTGAAGTGACCTCACGGCCAAAATATTCAACACCAAAGTCTTCTGCAAAGCCCTCAGAACCAAAGCCGTCATCATCAAAGGCTTCAGCACCAAAGGCACCTTCTGCTCCAAGTTCATTAGTGCATCCGCCAGCCACAAGTTCTTCAATGGTTGCTGCAAAAGCTTCAACACCTGTTGTGCTAGCTTCTTGCCAGCGCACTGAAGGCTTTCAAACGGCCACAATCGCTGCATCAAGCGCCTCAGCATCTGGGCATATCTCTTCAAACACGCCGATGTTGAAGAAGAAGGCCACTACAGGCCGTGGTTCAAGACCCAGCCCCAGAAGCAAGGCTGTATTGCCTCAGGCTGATGAAAATGACATGGCTGATGAAGATGAGCTTGCAGAGTACGTTCAGAGGAGAATGGAGGAAGCTGCTCGTGCTAAGAATACCACTGTCCCTACCTTTCTGAATCCCAGAAGGATTTTGGACTTCATTGAAATCTGGTGCCAGAAGCCTGATACACCGCTTGATGATTTGGATCTGCCTCCTGGACCAAGTCATGTTTTATCTGCTTTCGTCCTCACTGAGAAGCACAAGATTGATCAAGCCAAGCTTGTGAGGAAACAGATGAAGAAGAAACAAAAGGAACTGAAGGACAACATGCTCACCATAACTCCTCAGCAGCTCGTTGCCATGCAGACTGAGATTCAACGTCTTTCTGACGAATATGATCGCCAGGCAGAGCACTGCTATGGTGTGAAGGACAGGTTCATCAACGCTTCCAACAAAGTGGTTGATGACCACAACAGAAGGGAGGCTGCGAAGTTTGGCCAAGCACCTCCATCAAGCTCTTCAGCTCCCCAACAAACCCCTCAGGCCAGTGTGACTGTGCCTTCGTCTCCTCCACAAGACCAAGCCAGGGCAACTGAAGAAGTTGCGCCTGAAGAAATTGCCAGGACAACTGCATCAGTCGCGCCTGAAGAAATTGCTCCACCAAGTTCCTCAGCAGCAGCGCCAGAACTGACTTCATCTTTGAAGCTTATCACACTTCCTTCTGCATCAGAAGTGAAGAAAACAAAGGCTGCTGAGAAGACAAAATCATCAGCACCCCCTACCACAGAGACTGTGAAGAAGTTGAAGACGGCTCCAATGTCTTCAACTGAGCCAATTGATGCTATCCCAATTTCATCGGCACCCCCGACACGGAACTTAGAAGAATTACAGCTTGTTCCCTATGGTGTGGACTATGTCATCCCACCTGCTGATGAAGAAGAGAGCACCCACTCTGCTGCTACCACAGAGCAGGTGGATGAAGAAATTGAAGTTGAAGAAGATTCTTCACTTCACATGGTATCATCGCGGAAACCACAGCCAGTCCAAGGGACTGAAGAAAATGCCGCTTCAACTAGAAGCGATGAAGCTACTGATGAGGACATGGATATTGATGGTTCAACCACACCTCAAATCCATGACGACTTCTGGGATGTCTTTCATCCGAACTCGCCCGTCACCACGCCTCTCACTCATGTGCCTCAGTCGCCAGCTGTCACTGAGGAAGTTCATACTGGTTCTGAAGGACGTCAACCATCCCTTCAGGCCATTACTGAAGAAATTCCAGCTGCATCAGCTGAAGAAAATGTGCAATAAGTGAACATTGTTGAAGTTGCACCTCCTCCTCCACAACAAGAAGAACCAGCTCCCTCAGCAGATTGTGAAACAGTTCCATTTGCAACAGCTGAGGAAGTTGCTAAATCTTTGGCTATCACGGATCCCAATGATTCAATGGGCTCTCCTAGACCCATATTTGATGTGAGGCCAAAGAAGATTAATCTTCAGCCTATGCCTTCAATGCCCAAAGTTGGCAAAAGCATCAGAAGACCCAAGTTTGACAATGCTGCCTTCTTTGGAGAGAAGAATTTTTTCATAGGCGAGTCACCTTATGACTCAGCTAAAATCAGACGTCAGCGATTTTGGACCAATACTCAGATGAACTATTATTCATCACTCCTGTTTGACAAGAACAAGGTATTTCCTCATCGCCATATTCCTCACGTGGATATGGAGTCGCTATCATGCTTCACACCTGTTCTGGCAGTTCTTCATGAAGCAGGTTTGCTCAATTTCGTCACTGACGTCTGTGACTGGAATGAAGAGCTCATTCTTCAATTTTATGCAACTCTACATCTTTATGGTGATGTTGACGACATTCATTCATGGGCTCTTGACTAGATGAGTGAGAACACGCACTATAAGGCTCCTGCTGATGAATTGCTTTGAGCTCTTCCTGTTGATCTGCCCTCTAATGAAGCCAGAAAAATTTATGAAGAACCTGAGCTGTCTAACCATCTAATGCAAGTGCTGATGAAGCCGTTGACTGAAGGAGAAGCTCCAAGAACCACCTTCTTAGTGAAGGATTTGTTGTATGTGCCCCGGACAGTGTATCGCATTTTGGCCAAAACCCTCAGTCCAATCAAAGGCCACAATTCTGAGACTCAAGAAGTTGTGTGAATCACGAAGAACTTACTATTCAACATCATCCATGGTATTCCTATCAATATCCATGATTTCTTCATGAGGACTTTGGCCACTGTTGCTCAATCTCCATTTGATTTGAAGCCTTATGCACCGTGGATTATGAAATTCATCAGAACAAGGTCTTCATCAACTACAGGGCTGAGTGCCAGAATCATCTCTGCTATATGCCAGATGTTGAAATTCTTCAGAGTACCATCTCTTCTGTTCCTGGCAAAGGCAAAACAGCCATTGATGAAGGAATTCATCCTCTTGATGGGTAATTTCGTCAGCCAGTCTCACAGTCCACAGGCTATGACACATCAAGCCATGATACTGAAGCAAATGCTCCACAACAAAAGCCTCAAGGTGAAGCTCCACGAGTCATGACTGATCATGAGCTTCTCATCAGTCTTCATCAGAAGGTGGACAGAAATCACAATTGGGTTAAGTGTCAGCTCCATGCCATCATTGCAAATATGATTGTGACGCAAAACTCAGTTCGCAAAAATCACTATTATGCCCATGAGATATTTGACAGAAGCTGGGCCATTCTTTCACATTTGAAGACCCCTGAAGAACTTGTACAAATGGAATTCCAATAAGACTTTGATTGGGCCAATCCGCCCAAGAAGAAGTTCAAGAAGGTCCAAGTTCCTCAGATGGTACCAAGCTCAGTGTCTGCGTCAAGAGCTACTGATGAAAATGAAGACGTCAAAGACACTGCAGCAGGCCCTTCTTCACCGTGCAACCCCAACAACAACGCTGGCGCTCCTCCACGTTCTTCAAGATGATCTTCTGTGGGAGCGTTAGTCCTCAGTTTCGTCTCCTTTTGGTCATTTGATGACAAAGGGAGAGAAATTTGAGAGTTAGTCTTCAACCGGGTTCTTATATTGGGCTGTTTTTTTGCTAAGTTGCAACTCTTGGTCTTTATTTGGTTCGCTCCGTTGATGAGTTGTAACTTTAAAACTGTTGGTGGTCTGACGCTTTTCTGATACGTTTTATCTGCATGCGTGATAGTGCTCTGATCCTTATATATATGTGTGCATGCATGCTTTAATTCGTCAGACACCAATTTTCTTCATGCATGCAAATTCTTCAATATCTTATGATCATGCATGATTGGATTCCAAGATATGGGGGAGATCTCCACAATTTCAACCTGCCATGTGCATTTGCAATCAAAAGCAAATTCTTCATATGCACATCTTCTGGGGGAGTTCCTCAATGTCTTGTAACCAATGTCTTCACATTCTGTACTTACACTTCTATTATTTACTCCCGTTGAAAACTTAACTGATTTGTCATCAATCACCAAAAAGGGGGAGATTGTAAGTGCATAAAGTGCCCTCTTAGTGGTTTTGGAGTATTGAAGACAAATAGGTTAAGGGACTAATGTGTATGTGAGTGTACACAGGTGAAAATAGTCCCTGAAGACTTCGTTTAACCACGGAAGTCGACCCCTAAAAATGTATTTCTTCAAGTGAAGAATTTGGTGTGGCCTGTGAAGAAATTGATGTGAAGACTTTGAAGCTTGAAGACTTTGTTTTTATAGTTTCTTTTCTTCTTATTTGAGTCATAGGAAAAACCGTACTGTTAAAGGGGGTCTAGGTGAAACATTTATCATACTTCAAAGCGATGCTCAAACCTATAGACATTACAGCCGCTTTGAGTGAAGCCTTTGGAAATCTCCGGAACAACTGACGAATTTGCTAGCAATAGTGACGCAGTTCATCTGATCGTTGACGAATTAGGTCAGGCTAAGGAGTTAGGATTTCGCCAGTGCGATCTGCCTATCGTGAGGAAATTGAGTGCCCCGACGAAATTGAGAGTTCAATTTTCCGACCGTTGCTGCGCCGCGTGCCAGCTGTCGAGTGGATTCTTATCCTGACAACGGTCATGTCTGAGAAGGGCATTTATGACAATTCATGTCGGGTTGCCCCTGGCTATAAATAGCCGCCCCCCACAACCACTAGTTGGTTGGCTGCTCTAGAGAGAGATTGACACTTGTCATTTGAGAGCAACCCTTCCTCTGACGACTTTGTGAGAACCCAAGTGAGGAAAAACCCAACCAGAGCCAAAGTGATTGAGCATCACTGAAGAAGTTGATCTGTGTGATCCGACGCTTGTTACCTTTGAAGACTGTCATTCTTTCAGACGGTTAGGTGTCATGTTCTGAGCACCCAAGAGTAATTGTGGCGTGCCGGTGAACAAGTCTGTGAAGGTTTTGGAAGTCTACCTTGAAGACTTACCACGAGTGATTGGGTGAGGTCTAAGTGACCTTAGCTTAAGAGGAATACGGTGAGGACTAAGTGTCCTCCGAGGTAAGACTCAGCCGCCTCAACCAGACGTACAGTTGATATAGCAACTAGAACTGGTCTACCAAATCGCTGTGTCTTCACCAAGCCTAACTGGTTTCAAATTCCTCACCCCCTTTACTTTTATGCAATTCCGTTGGTGAAGAACTTGTGCTTTACTTTTCTGAAGAATTTGAACTGAAGACTTTCATCGTGTTGTTTTTCATTTCTTCAGTTCATCTTCCTCATGCATGTCTACCTGTATGATCCCATGTTCTTCACTTGTATGTATTTCATATGCATGCTACTTGTATCTGTGTCGATCTAGTTTCGCCTCTGTTTCTATTTCGTCACTCTGATTTTCGTCAAAATCTTCGGAGTTTGACGAATTTCTAAAAATCTCCCATTCACCCCCCTCTGGGAGTAAACCTGCGCTTTCACAAGTGCTACAAGGACGATGTTTCTTCTGGATCTAACACCTTGGCCAACCAAAATCTTGGACTGAAGCATTGCTATGATCTTGTAAGTGCTTCTCTCTCTTGTATTGTTGTGTGCCTGACAGCGTGCTTTGCTAGGATTTTTGACCAGTAATCCCTTTGTGTAGCCAATGATTACCACTACTGGCTGCTAAATTAGAGATATAGACATCATACATTACACAAAGTCATAGGTGGCACGAAGTAATGCCAGTGCACTAAATTAGGCTCCCTAAGAGTGCCTGCAAGTCCAGTACACAGAGTCATGACTAGTTTATGCGACGCACACAATCGTTAATTGGTGGTTTAATTATGTGCAAGGGATATGCAATGTATTATCATGTAAAGATATCTCAAATTAGTTGTGTCAACTGGCAGATGGGGTGCAACAATGAAAAAGTACAAGATGTATGGGGCATTTTCATGGAACATCGCAAAAAAGGAGGGGCAACGGTGAGCCTATACAGCGTGGTATGGTAAGTCACTGCATTTCAATTATCGTGAATGTTATTTGTTTGGCATTGCTGTTGGCCAAGGTTCTTAGGGCCAGTTCTTTTGAGCAATCCTATGAAAATAAGCTCATGTGAATATAAACTCCAGATAATAAGCCAACCAATTCTTTTCATTGCCTGTTTTTTAGCTTATCTTTGGTATGGTCAGTGAAAAGTCTATATTGCCCTTCTACTATATTATTGTTCTGATTAAGCGATATCGCATTATATTTTGTCATTTTTCTGCCCATATGAAAATAAATTTGACATTCAAACATCACGCCCATCGCAGTAATTAATATGATAGGAAAACATACTATCATTATTTGTTCAAAATGCAAATACAAACATACGATCTACTTGGCACAATCTACTTGGGTCAATGTCTTCCAAACAGAGGATAATTGCCTAAATTTAAATGAAGAACCATTATTTATCAAAATTCCATGATCCAAGTGGCTGGTTTTCATCATATAGTAGCAGCACTTGAAAGCATCATATAGCAGCAGCAGCTCATAGCAATTGATCATATAGCAGATCAGAATGAAAATTTGGCAAAAAATCAAAGGAGATCCTCACCTTGTTGGATGAGCTCATCCCGCAATAGCACCTTATGGCCACAACCTGGGAGGAGGGGAGGGGAACAAGGGGCCTTCTACCAAAGTGGGGAGTCGGTCGAAGTTGGGCGGCGACCACCGGAGTGGAGCGTTGGCCGGACCATAGTAGAGCAGCTGCTGGAGAACAGGAGAGGGAGGGCGGCGCCAGAGGGAGGAGTAGCCGGAGAGATGGGGCCCTACCCACCGGCCATGTAGCCTCGCTAGAGAGAGCATCGTCAAGGAGCAGGGCAGATGGGACCGGCGGCGGCGGCTCGCTGGAGGAACCCTAGCGCTGCAGGCAAGGGATCGAGGCAAAGGAAAAGAGGAGAGGAGATGTGAGCGGGCAGGGGACGAACGCTTGCGTGTGTTTTTTTTTTTGCGTGGGGGTCGGGTGTGACGCGGGCCTCAACAGTGGCATTTTCAGTGTAATATGGGCAAACAACAGAGTCATTTCGCTATACCCCTTCAATTTTAAGTGAGCTTCTGCGGGAAGCACCCCTCCCCCCAGCTTTTTCTCATTGTGAAGGAATGGGTGATGGAAATAAGTTAAGCCCATAACTCAAAAACGAGTTCTTTTGAGCTTTTATGGCTTATTTTGATAATAAGCTCACAAAAGCTGGAAAACAACTGGCCCTGAACCTGCAATTCACTTGTGCGCGCACTGATGAATCACTCCTGCCTGCTATAGTGTAGATTTAGGCGTCATACATGGCATAACACAATACATGTGCATTTCATTATAGAATCTGAAATATGCAATGTTTATGCTAGTTCATACATTGCACATGATGTTTACATGCCTCCTCAATCTGGTCAGTCAAGTGATGGTCTTTAGGCCTCCTTCTATGCTTGTTTTCTTGGTATGTAATTCAATGTTGTGAAAGATTTGCTCACACACGTGTTCAATTGCTTGTTTGTATCAAGCCATACTAGATCTGTTTGCTTTGATTACTTGCTGTTCATGACCTAACCGAGCTTGTCAATGATTTAAACACTACTGGCTGCTGTAGTGGGGGCTTATATAACTCATAGGTGGCATAAAGATTTGCCTGTCCACTAAACTAGGCTCCCCAAGAGTATCTGGAGGTCCAATTCACGAAGGTATGCCTAGTTTATACATAGCACGCACTTAGTAAATGCTCATTTGAGTGTGTGCAAGAGATGTGGCATGTTTCATTATGTGGTCTCATTTTGTTATAAACTCATGCTTTTGGTGCTGCCCAGAGACTGGAAAGTATGCATATTTATCTTCCATTTCAGGAGACCTATAACTAATTTGTGTCAACTTGCAATGGGGGTGCAACGAAGCAAAGATTCAGGATTTCCAAGTACATGATGTTAGGAAGGAGCCTTGAAAGAGAAGGAGGAGCAGCGCTAAGCCTGTACAACCAGTTATGGTAAGTCACTGTATTACAATTACCAGTACATCCTATTTGTCAGTTATGGTACATGATGTTATGGAACGTGTTGAATTTCGTCAAAAAATTCAAAAAATGTTGAATTTCGTCAAAAAATGTTGTGATTTGTAGGCTGTACAAAAAAAAACAAAATTCCGACCCAATAACAAAAATAAAAGGCCCGTTTAAAAATGCGTATTTGTCTTTTTTCTGTACGCCACATGTAAAAGTATAATGCCGTGAAATTTTGCACATAGGTAGTATACATGTGCACTTGTGTTCACAAATAAATTTGGAATTTTTCGGGCTCCGAAAAAATAAATTTTGAAAACAAGCTCACTGGAGCTCGGCCTTCGTTGGCATTTTCCAAACGAAACCCTTGCTTCTAGAAGAAGAAAATGCAAGCATAAGCTGTAATCACAGATGTTAGCAGCACGGACACTGCATTAACAGCATCATTATCCAGGATAGTCATTCCAGAAATCTTGGTGACAGTAGGTCCCCGTTTACTGACCACCTACATGTACAGGACAAACAAACTGTTCAATATGGTGAAACTGAAAATCCTGGATGATATCTGGTTCAAGATCATGTGAATCACACTTGTACACTTATTCATGCTCGCCGAAGCAGCAAAGCAAAGCTTCCAGAATAGAATAAGCTATTACTACATGTGTGTAATTCATATATAAAGTCATCACATCAGAATAGCTAATGTGGATAAGGGAATTTATAGGCACATCCTACAAACCTTATATACTCCCTCCGTTTCACATTAATTAAAGTTCTAGCTCTGTCCTAAGTCAAACATGTTTACTTTTATCCAAGTCTATAGAAAAATATAGAACATCATATTAGTTTCATTAGATTCTTTATGAAATATGTTCTCGTATTATATATATTTGATGTTGTAGATCTCAGCATATTTTTTTATAGACTTGGCCAAATTTAAACAAATTTGACTTAGGACAAACCTAGAACTTCAATGATTTGGAAAGAATGGAGTACTGGCTTAAGTACTAGATTGGTCCCTCAAGTTTGACAAAAAGGCCCGTTTGGTCCCTGCAGTCTCAAAAGGGGCAAATAGCCAAATGCACCACTGACATTTGTAATTTGGGTCAAGAAAATTCACTGGATGCCATGTGACACGAAAATTCACTGGACACATTTCTGTTCTAAGCAGCAATGGAAACGAAAAATTACTCTCACGAATGTGCAGAGCCCAAGGGAATCACGTTGTTTGTCTCATACACAGCATCAGATCCATTTCCCAGAGTCAAGAACTGGGAAATCCCTAACTTATGTAGGCTATGAGGAAACTGAAATCAATAATGTTGTTCTGAACAGACCGGTACGAGACAGCATCCTCTACACAACATGTGTTGTGCTCGCTTGCCCCGAGTGCGGTTAAATTGCAGGTCTCCATTTATGTGTATGATTTGAAAGGCGTGCATAAAAATGAAGTGCAAATTCTCCTGATATTTACAAAGGTTCTCCGTTTAGAAGGACTCGAACAGTTATAGCCTCGTTGCCCAGAAGAATACCCAATAAAAATACACTTGACAGCCCGTGGATCCAAAATAGCCCACGGATGGCATGTTATTCCTGACAAAGCAGACACAACCGAACAGCTTGGGAGGAACCACGAAAGACATTCTTTCCCAAAAGTAACTCAGAAGGTGACTTCATACCCAGTATTCTCGATGATGTGCGACTGATCATGTATGTATGATGTGCGACTGATCATGTATGTCACAGTCATAACAGCTTCACTCCACAAGAATTTCGACACATTTATAGTAAACATCAATGATCGAACAACCTTCAGAATATGTCGATTCTTCCTTTCTGCCATTTCATTCTGAGGAGTGTCCCGACATGAGGTTTGATGCAAATCCCTTGCTCTCATAAGAAAGTCTCGAACACATTGTTCACATACTCAGTGTCATTCTCACTTCTTATCACTTGTACCTGAACATTGAAGTGATTTTTGACATAGGCATGGAAAGTTTCATCCTTGTGACGCATCAATAAATCCATGTCATACATGTGTGGCAGTCAATAAAGGTCACAAAATATTTGGCACCAAAAAAGGAAGAGAGGGTGCGCCCCCCCCCCCAGAGAGAACCCCATTCTTTCAAGAAAGTTCTAATTAATTATGTCGAAAAAGAAATAAGGAAAATAGGAGTAAGCGAGTAGGGTCAACAAGATTCTAAACCTTAAATCAATCCGTGTCAGGTACAGAGCCAATCTTCGCATCCCATAGGTAAAACAAGTCGCTTTATGGGCCCTTTCTCCTTTGAATTACTCCTTTTTATTGAATTTGCAAGAGATGTCCCTAAAGAATAGGTGGAATTGTATCCTGGATTTTTTGCATAGGAGGATTATCCTCTTATTTCTCGTGCTCCTCACGGGAATCGCGGTCTTCATTTCTTTTTCTAGCGGGGCATATTCACCACAGCCAGGGAACCTTTCATACCATCTGACACCACAGGACTTGTCCACACATCCGAGTAAACAAGCATGAATGGGGCCTTACATAAGACATCCTCGTGTGTTTTGCAAACTCACACGATCACGTTTCAGCTTAGTCTTATCTACTGCATGCATTACATTAGGAAACAACTTGTACATTTTATCAAAGGATACATGCCCCACTCTGCATGTTTCATCGCCATGGACTCTCGTTCTTCCACAATAGTCGCAAACACTAAGTTGCCCATCTGACCAAGCCCCTCACGGTTCATGTACCACAATCCCCTATGCCTTATTCCAGTCTCAATCCTTCTTCCAGTCGGCCTGTCCTCAATCAAGCACATTCCTCTGTCAACTGTTATCCTACAATCCACCTGGTCAATTAGAGCACTCATAGTCAACAGATTGACCAGGGACGAATCCAAGGAGGGACGAGGGGGGGCTAGACCCCCCCTCCCCCAACGATCTGTTTTTTCCCCTTAATCACGATTAGGCAACTGCTAATCTCGTATCTACCGTGAGGCCGTGACTACTCTCGCCCCCCCCCCCCCCCCCCCGGTTGGTCTGTAACCGCAAAGTAAAGCCCATTATTTGTGGCAGATTTATAGCAACAACTACTACATTAAGCCCATCATTAAAGACTTGGAAACCAGCAGCCCACGCACACAGATAGTTTAGGTTTTGGCTTGCTGGTAGCCTGGTACTACGTGCGCCGTCGCCGCCGAGGGCAGTTTCCTGATTCCAAATTTCCAATCGATCGAACTCTTAGCCTCTTAGGTGACCAGAAAATGATAATAGGGCAGGGCGGCGATCTACAGACCACAGGCGCTCGGACGCACGCAGGGCCGCATGCCCGCATGGTCGCCATGACCTATGAGGGGCGACGAAGCAAGCAGGGAAGGTCAGTTTACTCTCCTCTAATTCTCTATTTTTTTTAGAAACTCTCCTCTCTAATTCTGATTGTCTTAGTCCTTGGTAAATTTTCCCAACATTAGATTAATTTATGCTAAAAAGTACAGTAGTAGAAACTACAGTCATAGAAACTAATTAGAAAAATTCAGGTTCGTCCATGAAGAGGAAGAGAACCAAATGTATTCATAAATTTTACAAGCTAATTGATTCAATCTCTCAATGTCCATGTGAACATGATGGTAAGGCAAATACGGACAATGTGGAGGCTAGTGAACACTGAACAGAATGGCCCCAATAAATATTTAAAGAAAAACAGTGCTAATAAATATGTCATTTGATCGTGTTGGTCATTGAGCGGACTTCAAATTTTATTTATATTGCAGAATAACGAAAATATTTTGACCATCTAGACCTACTATATCTATATTACCAGTCTTTTTAAAAAATGATACTATGCTAGGTGACTATCTTTTATGGTTTTGATGCTTCTAGACCTTGCCCCCCCTATCACCATTTCCTGGCTCCGTCCCTGAGATTGACGTGGAAAGCTGCACATGTAGGACTGAAGATAACTTAATAGCAGGTGTACATTGTACTGTCTCAATACCCTTAATAGGTTGCGATGTCCCGTCAGCGGTACATATCGTGTTACTTTGAGAGGGAGTGAGTTGATCATATGACTCAAATTCCCTGGAGTCACCTGCAACATGTTTTTTTTTCTCGAATACGCACAGCATGCGTATCGTGCATTAATGGGGAAGAAAAGGGGTACAAGAGCCCTCTGCCGAGGGTGTTACATCACACACCCACTCCACTGTACTCTATCCTAGGTCTACGTTTCGTTCGACGCCCGCCTATGTATCCGCCCGAAGAAATCCTCCAAATCGGACCTTAGGAGGCCCGCCATCATCCAAGCTCTACCCTCACTATAAACCCTGCCTAGTAGTCTACTAAGGGATGGTGATTCGCCATCAAACATGATCCCGTTCCGGTACTTCCATAACTCCCATAGTGCATGTATGACGATGGCTCTCGAGTCCTTTTCCTGCATGCCCTGTATCCTCTTGTTCAAAATCCATTCCTGTAGCGTGTCGTCATTCGTTGGCGTCCAATCCGGCTTCCCCAAAGCTGCGCACACCTGCAGCCAATATGTCCTTGAGAAAGCGCACTGCAGCATAATGTGATTCATCGTCTCGTCGTCCTGGTTGCACAGCGGGCAAGAGTGTTGGTGTGGCAGCCCCCGCCTTACCAATCAGTCGGAGGTCCAACATCGGTTGCGCACTGCTAACCATAGAAAGAATCGGCACTGTAGTGGTGCCCGGCATTTCCACATTGCCTCCGCCGTTGGTACTATTTCTCTCCCCATGAACTTGATAGCATATGCCGATCGGGCTGAGTATCTCCCATCTCTCTCCCAAGCCCAGTTGATCACGTCCGGCAGTCCTTCCTGGAGTTGTGTCCCTTGGACTCGCGTCCACAACGCCATGAATTCCACAAGTGTTTGCATGTCAAGGTCCGGCCCGATGCTAGTCGCCCACGTCCCGCTTTCCACGGCATCTTTTACACGGAGCTGCTTGCGTACCCGATTCAGTATTCTGGTATAGGCCGTTGGTGCGATTTCCTCAACCCTGTAGCCATCCACCCATCGATCTTCCCAAAACAAAGCCTGCCTGTCGTCCCCCAGTGTCGTTCTCATTACCACGTTGCACAGCTGGAGGGATGCTTTCGGCACTGAGATTGTGAACTCACTCCAAGGTCTCATGTCATCCACTCAGAGCCAACCATGGCCATCGGGCCTGCATGGCAACATTCATCCATCTAATGTCTGGGATCCCGAGTCTAGAAGCACCAGAGCCTAGAACCCACTCCGGATCAGTTCTGTGAGCAGCAATTGTGGAAGACTGTATCCTCTACTTCCTGCATCAGTTCGCCAAGGGAACAGCAAAGCACATGCCTGCTGCCACATACTTGCTGCACATGTCCATAGCAGACCAACGCCATTCGCTGTCACCTCCTCTACCTCGCGCAGCTCACAACCGCCTGGCACACGTGTCCTCTTCAGGACATGGTCTTCTCCCAACCGCGCTGACTCCCCCTCAGCGCCACCATAGCCTGCAGTTGCCTTCACGCCACCTTGACACAGCAGCTCCGCCTCGCTCCCCATGACAGCCTCCACCTCTTCTGCTCCTAGCTGCACCACCTGCTCTAGTTGCTCCACCTTCTCCCTCTCCTATCAACAGATGCAGCAGCTGACGCACCAAAGCAATAGCCAGCAGCAGCAGCGCAAGCCTCCTCTTCCTCTTCTTTGCCTCCTGCTTCTTCTCCTTTTCCCTCTCCTTCCTCTTCTTTCCTTCATGCTTCTGATGGAGCAGCTGCTGCACGAGCTGTTCCTTCCCAATCAGCAGTAGCAGCAGCACCAGCCTCAACCCGTCTTCCTCCTACAGCAGGCGCAGCAACCACTGCCAGCCTCCTCTTCCTCTTCAATCAGCTCCAGGAGACAGCAGCAACAAGCAGCTCCTCTTCCTCCACAGCTCCTCCTCCTCGTCTTCTCTGCCGCTGCCGGTGACTATACCGCTGCCGCCGCCTCCAGTTCCCTAGCGTCGACACCCTGGTCTGATACCATGTTGAGCAGAGGAGGGGCGTACCTCGTCGATAGCTCAGGTAGCTATGCAGTTCGAGAGAGGCTCTCTGTTCTGGTCAAACTCATTTCCACTGCCCCGTGTTCCTCTTCTATTAGGTCAGCCACGGCCCCTCATCCAACATGAACCGATCTCTTTCCTAACTTTTCTTTTAACACAGTACAGACACAAACGCTCATACATACGCAATAAATCCAAGATCTGCGGTGGATTCTTCTACCACTGATGATGCCCCTTGGTGGATTACCGCCGTCTACGGCCCGCAGAGCGAGGCTGGTAAACTTGCCTTCCTCGCTGAGCTCCATGATTTGCGTGCGACTATGTCCGGCCCATGGCTCCTAGGAGGCGACTTCAACATGATCTCCTCCAATGCCGACAAGAACAACGACCGCCTCAACCATCGCACGATGAGCAGATTCCGACGGTTCATCTCCAATCATGCCCTCCGCGACATATACTTGCACAGGAGGCGGTATAGGTGGTCTAATGAGCAAGAGAACCCCACCCTCGTCCGGATTGACAGGGTCCTGTGTACTCCATCGTGGGAATCGACCCACCCCCAGCACCTGCTGCGCTGCCTGGCTTCGGCGGCCTCTGACCACTCCCCCCTCATCGTTGATTGCTCACCCCGGCTTCTAGGCAAGCGCCGCTTCCACTTCGAGCGTTTTTGGCCCAAGCTTGATGGCTTCATGCAAACCGTCGAGGAGGCGTGGAATTCGGTGCCCGCCAACCCCGACCCCTTCCGGCGCATCTTCGACCGGCTCAAGATTACCGCGCGACGCCTTCAGAGTTGGAGTTCGCGCACCACCGGCAACATCTCCTCTCAGCTTATCACATCTCGAGAGCTCATCTATCGCCTTGATGTGGCGCAAGACACCCGCGCTCTGTCCCCGGCCGAGGCTTGGCTGCGTAGACGGCTCAAGCGCGCGTACCTAGGCCTCGCTTCTGTCGAGCGATCCATCGCTCGCCAGCGCTTCCGTCTTGGGTGGCTCAAGAAGGGCGACACCAACTCGGCGTTCTTCAAGATCCATGCCGCGCACTGATCGCAGAAAAACAAGATGCTTAGCCTGCGCGTGAACGACACCACCGTCTCCGATGACGCGGCTCTTACCCAGGCCGCATATGATCATTTCTCCTCCATCCTCGGATGTGCCCTACCTCGAGACACCTCCATCCGGCTGGATGTCATTGACACGCGCCGCTTCGACCTCCAGGAGCTTGAGCGCCCGTTCACGGAAGATGAGATTTGGGAGGTGGTGCGGCAACTCCCCACAGGTAAGGCGCCAGGGCCGAATGGCTTCACGTTCGAGTTCCTTCGGGCCTGCTGGCCCATTATTAAGGGAGATATTTGTGCGGCGTTCGACAAGCTCTTCTCCATGAACGGCCGTGGGTTTCACAAGCTCAACGAGGCCCTCCTCGTGTTGCTGCCCAAGATGGCCGACGCCTCGACGTTGGCGGATTACCGCCCCATTAGCTTGATTCACATTGTGGCCAAGTTGTTTGCCAAAGTCCTATCCCTCCGCCTCGCCCCCCTGGATGGGGGAGATCGTCTCCGTGAATCAAAGTGCCTTCATTGCTGGAAGATGCGCGCACAATAATTTCCTACTGGTCCAACAAACAGCTCGACTACTCCACAACCTCAAGGCGCCAAGGCTTCTTCTAAAGCTGGACATTGCAAAGGCCTTCGATACAGTTGCATGGCCTTTTCTGCTCGAGACATTGTCACACTTGGGATTTGGACGCCGTTGGTGCGAATGGGTTTCCATCCTCGCGTCCTCGGCCTCCTCCCGCGTCCTCATCAACGGGAACCCGGGGCCTCCAATCGACCACGCCAAGGGGCTGCGGCAGGGCGAACCACTGTCCCCCATGCTATTCGCCATCGTCGTCGACTCGCTTAACTCCCTCCTGCTCAATGAAGTGAACGCCGGCATGCTGCAACGACTCACCACTCGCCATGCCGCCTCGAGCATCTCTCTCTTCGCCGATGACGTTGTCATCTTCTGCCACCCAGACGCCTCCGAGTTGGCCACCATCCGCGAGCTCCTCCGCGTTTACGGAGATGCTTCCGAACTGCAAACCAACTTCCTCAAGTGCTCGGCCACACCAATTCGTTGCTCGACGGAGGTGGCCCAAACCATCGGCACAACACTTGCGTGTAGAGTGACCAGCTTCCCGATCACATACCTCGGGTTGCCCCTCTCCATCCACAAGATTCACACCGCCGCGCTCATGCCGCTTGTCGATCGGATCTTCAAAAAGCTGGCTTCCTAGAAGGCGTCCTTGCTTTCTTGCGGCGAGCGGCTAGCTCTCGTCCGACACGTACTCACTGCAATGCCGGTGCATATCATCATGGCGATGGCCATCAACGCCACGATCCACAAGAAGGTGACTGCCATCGTGCGCGATTTCCTTTGGCATGGCTGCAAGAACGCCAAGGCCGGTTCTTGTCTTGTGAGCTGGCTCAAACTCTGTCGCCCTCTGGAGTTCGGCGGCCTCGCCGTCCGTGACCTACACCGGATTGGCATTGCCCTGCGTTCTCGTTGGCTCTGGCTGCAAGCCACTGACCCCTCGCGACCATGGCGCCATCTACAGCTTCCTCCCGATGCCGAGACAAGTCAGTTCTTTCGCGCCTCTACCACATGGGCTATTGGGGATGGCCGGATGTGTCGCTTTTGGGCTGATCACTGGCTTGAGGGCCAGGGACGGAGCCAGGAAATGGTGATAGGGGGGGCAAGGTCTAGAAGCATCAAAACCATAAAAGATATAGTCACCTAGCATAGTATCATTTTTTTTAAAGACTGGTAATATAGATATAGTAGGTCTAGATGGTCAAAATATTTTCGTTATTCTGCAATATAAATAAAATTTGAAGTCCGCTCAATGACCAACACGATCAAATGACATATTTATTAGCACTGTTTTTCTTTAAATATTTATTGGGGCCATTCTGTTCAGTGTTCACTAGCCTCCACATTGTCCGTATTTGCCTTACCATCATGTTCACATGGACATTGAGAGATTGAATCAATTAGCTTGTAAAATTTATGAATACATTTGGTTCTCTTCCTCTTCATGGACGAACCTGAATTTTTCTAATTAGTTTCTATGACTGTAGTTTCTACTACTGTACTTTTTAGCATAAATTAATCTAATGTTGGGAAAATTTACCAAGGACTAAGACAATCAGAATTAGAGAGGAGAGTTTCTAAAAAAAATAGAGAATTAGAGGAGAGTAAACTGACCTTCCCTGCTTGCTTCGTCGCCCCTCATAGGTCATGGCGACCATGCGGGCATGCGGCCCTGCGTGCGTCCGAGCGCCTGTGGTCTGTAGATCGCCGCCCTGCCCTATTATCATTTTCTGGTCACCTAAGGCTAAGAGTTCGATCGATTGGAAATTTGGAATCAGGAAACTGCCCTCGGCGGCGACGGCGCACGTAGTACCAGGCTACCAGCAAGCCAAAACCTAAACTATCTGTGTGCGTGGGCTGCTGGTTTCCAAGTCTTTAATGATGGTCTTAATGTAGTAGTTGTTGCTGGATTTTGGCCTGCTATAAATCTGCCACAAATAATGGGCTTTACTTTGCGGTTACAGACCAACAGGGGAGCGAGAGTAGTCACGGCCTCATGGTAGATACGAGATTAGCAGTTGCCTAATCATGATTAAGGGGAAAAAACAGATCGTTGGGGGGGTCTAGCCCCCCCTCGCCCCCCTTGGATTCGTCCCTGTTGAGGGCCAATCAATCCCTGAGATCGCCCCCGCTCTTGTCGTCTTGGTGCCGCTCCGTCGGCGTCGTAGCAGACTGGTCTGCGAAAGGATCCCCCACCAGGCCTGGATCCGCGACATCCACGGGAGCTTGGGCCCGACGGCCACTGTCCAGTACTTCGATCTCTGGCAGCGTTTGCAGCGAGTTCAGCTCTCCTCTGCGCCCGACAAGATTTCATGGATGTGGACTCCCAACGGGACCTATTCTGCAAACTCGGCCTACAAAGCCCTTTTTCTAGGATCCACGACACCCCCTTCATGGTGACTGATCTGGAAAAGCTGGGCTCCCCTCAACACGAAGGTCTTCTCATGGCTAGCATCACTTAATCGTTGCTGGACCGCAGACCGGCGCGCAAGGCACGGTTTACCTCACGACCCCCTCTGCGTGCTCTGCTCCCAAGAGGAAGAAACCCTGGATCAAATCCTCGCCCAGTGTGTCCTCACCCGCATCACCTGGCACGAGATCCTCTCCTGGTGCCGTCTGCCAATCCACCCACCGAGCAGCATGGTGAGCTTCTTTGGCTGGTGGCTCGCCGACGCTGATTCCGCCCCGGCTGGAACTACAGAAGGGAGTTCCCTAATCACCTCGTCGCTTGGTCCGTTTGGAAGCATCGCAACGCCGCCGTCTTCGACAACATGCAGCCCTCTACTGATGATCTCTCCCGCTGCATCAAGGATGAGGCGCGTCTCTGGGCTCGCGCTGGCGCCAAAGGGTTGGCACACATCATTCCTGTAACCTGAACATATTGTATCAAGGCTGAGCAGCCTCCCTCCCCTGCTCAACCTGCTCTCCCCTAAACGCCAGCTTGTGTACGTTTAGACAAGCAGACACCCTTGTATTCTATCTACCCTATCAGTGCAAAGATACGCCCTCGAGCGTATTCACGAAAAAAAAAGAAATTGCGAGCACCAATGTCATGTCTAGGACTTGAACTCTGGTGGGCTGGGGATACCACTGTCCTCCTACCCATCCAACCACAGGTTGGTTCGCGATCTCTTTCCTAACTAAATAATTATCTCTAATGGTCTAAGGTATGAGATCCACGCCTCTAACATTACAGGTTGTCACGTGCTAGGATTGGGACCGGTTCTAAGATCAATGAACGTGACATGGTTGTGGGTACAGAAGGTTGGGGACAGGGATTAGATCTTTACTAGTTTATTCTCATCTGTATCATAATTCTTATGTAGTACATGGTGTCCCTTTTATAGGGAAGCCTCGACTTGATGCCTAAGAATAGAATCTAACTTCCTTAACAAACCATATCTTGATCTTCCTAACTGTACCGATCACTTTCCTAACTAAATAATTATCTCTAATGGGCTAAGGTATGAGATCCCCCGCCTCTGACAGATTCCAACCTAAGATGTCATGGAAATATTTACCTTGTTCCGAACACTGCAGTATCCGCTGAACTGAAGTGTGGCACCCAGCAATGAATCAATTAGACTCCCAAGCAAACCAGCAGCAGCAGAGATAGGTATTACTAGGAGCTGTTGAAGCGACATATCAAAAGAAAATTCAGCTGTCATCAGTCCAACAGCAACAAAAGCCAGACCAATGGTTAGACCACCTGCTGTGGCAGCAAGAAGTCCTTGTAAGGTCACTCCACCATTTGTACCTTTCCTGACAGGCTTATACGTGATACAAGGAATTATCAGCTCACGCATAAAAGCAGTAAAGCACACCAAAACTATCAACTTTTACAGGAAATATTCAAATGAGACAAAGATGAAACAGTAAATACTTTGGGATCTGCACGTATGAGATGCAAAAGATGATAGGTTGACCCACAATATGAACCTTCTAGATATTCGCAAACAACTAGTGCTTGTTTGTATGCGGGGAGGCTATCGTCTTAATGAATACAGCCCATGCGGGCCTATATTCCATCTACAAGTTGTATTTCATCATGTTAACATACTACTGCACTTGTGGAGCTTCCACTCTTAACTGTGAGTAAACAACGTCGATTGATTAGGTTCATTGGAATCGTTGTTTGACTCCGCGACACCAAAGGCATGTCATACAGAAAATCTTGCGAAGCTGCTGCCTTTAGGTGTAGGCACACCTTGATTGTTGCGAGTGAACTGCCACTTCCATGTGAAGGGACATTTTTTTTCCCAGTGATAACGCAGGCAGTCAGTCAAGGCTTCCTAACATCTTCATAGTGATAATCATCGCGCTTCACCAACAATCTACACTGCTTCTGCTACTCTGCTAGTTGGCTAGATTGATCGTTACCTGCCTCTTCATAGTGTTCCTGGGTGCGATCATGTATACAACTATACATATTTTTTGTTGTTGCATAGCACGTTCCCCTACACATCGCTAATATATGATTTCTCTCGACACACTTGGATATATTTTATGTCTTCTCGTAATGAGGTCTTATCTATATATAAGCGTTTTGTTGTCATGGGTCACAAAGTTCTCCACACCTATGCATGTGTTCCGTGCTGACTCTGCTAGAGAGCATATCTCCAAGTTGTTGCTTGAGTCCTTTCTGAGCAGGGTACTCTTTGTTAGGAAATATGCAACTTGTATTCCCATGAGGCCATAGGCCAGTATATATACATGTACAGGTGTAGGATATGCAGAAAACCCCTTATATAACGGGGTAAATACACAAGGCTACATGACTATATAAATAGTACTCTAACACCCCCCCCCCCCCTCAAACTCATGGTGGATAAACAACACTGAGCTTGGAGAGATAGAAGCCATGCTGCGCTCTAGTTTGGGCCTTCGTAAAGAAATCCGCCAACTGTAACTCGGAAGGCACATTCTGAAGAGCAATAACCTGATCCTGCACACCAGCGCGCACATAGAAAAAATCAACACCAATATGCTTGGTGAGCTCATGCTTCACAGGATCGCGCGCAATGCTAATAGCACCTGTACTGTCAGACAATAGCAGAGTAGGTGTAGTGACAAAAACACCAAAGTCCTGAAGTAACCACCGTAACCAAGTCACCTCTGCTGCACTCAAACGGGAAACTGCAGTCTGTTTCTTCGTCTTCCAGGCAATGACAGAACCACCAAGAAAAACACAGTAAGCAGAAAGTGAACGGCGATCTGAGGGATCACTAGCCCACGTAGCATCCGAATAGGCCTGAAGCTGTAAGGAACTGGAGCAAGGAAAGAACAGACGGTGAGAGATCGTGCCCCGAAGATATCAAAGAACACAAAGGAGGTGACTATACTGAAGTGGGAGCGGAGACAAACTGACTCACAATATGGACCGGATAAGAGATATCCAGGCGAGTGACAGCTAGATAGACAAGACTCCCAACAAGATGACGATAACGTGTCGGATCAAACAAGGGGTCACCATCAGTATCACGGAGGTGAGCATTGAGCTCCATGGGAGTCTCAACAATGCGCTCATCAGTAAGAGCAGCACGAGCAAGAAGATCCTGGATATACTTTTCCTGGGAAATAAAAAAGCCATCAGAGGTAGAAGAGACTTTGATCCCAAGAAAGTAGCGAAGAGGGCCAAGATCAGACATAAGAAACTGCTCACTAAGACGGGCCTTCACAAAGGCAATATACTCAGGGTCGTCGCCAGTGATGATCATGTCATCGACATAGAGAAGAAGAGTCCGACCACGAGCTGAAAGGTGGACAAACAGCGCTGGATCATGAGCACTCGCTGAAAAACCAGCGGCAGTCACCACAGAGGCAAAACGCTCAAACCAGGTGCGAGGGGCTTGCTTAAGGCCATAGAGAGAGCGACGAAGACGGCAAACCATGCCATCAGAAACAGAATACCCAGGTGGGGGTTGCATGTAAACCTCCTCACGTAGCTCACCATTAAGAAAGGCATTCTTAACATCAAGCTGAGACACAGACTAGTGACGAACAGAGGCCACGGCAAGAAGTGTGCGAATAGTGGTCATATGGGCCACAGGAGCAAAAGTCTCATCGTAATCACGACCATGCTCCTGCTGAAAGCCACGAGCCACAAGACGAGCTTTGTAGCGCTCAAGAGAACCATCGGAGCGAGTCTTAACCTTATAGACCCACTTACAAGTGATTGGACGAACATCGGGAGGAAGAGAAACATGGTCCCACGTGCCGGTGCGCTCAAGAGCAGCAAGCTCCTCTGCCATCGTAAACTGCCATTCGGGATGAACAACAGCTTGACGATAAGAAGTTGGCTCAAGAACAGCAGCACCAGCGCTTGGAAAACCAAGGCGATCAACAGGCGGAAGCGAACGAGGACGCAAGCCATAAGTAGGCTGAGAGGAGGAAGATGGCACATCAGAAGTAGATGGCTCATCAGTAAATGCATCCACAACACGTGGACGACGAGTATAAAAGTGAGAGAATGACGGACGAATGCCAGGAGGAACCACCGGGGTAGACTCATGTGATGGAGACGAAGAAGTCACCGGGGATGAAGGTGCAGAATCATGTGACAAGCGAGGTGAGGAAACCATCGAGGATGGCGATGTCGGATGTGCAATAGTCGGAGAAGCAGGGGCAGTAGGACAGACGGACAAGGGCCCAACGGGACTGATAGGTGTCAGGAAAAGTGAGGAAAGAGATCCTCCACTGAAAAGGTCAAGGAAGATGGACGCGGGTAGAAGGGACGAGACTCATCAAAAGTCACATCCCGAGAAATACGCATCCGAAGACGACGGGATCCCAACAACGATAGCCCTTATGCTCATCACTATAGTCTAAGAAGACACTCGACAGACTGGGCGGACAATTTCGTGCGTTCACGAGGGGCAAGAACATAACAAACACAATCAAACAAACAAAGCGCCGAGTAATCAGGAGAACGATCAAAGAGACGCTCAGAAGGAACGCCACCCTGCAGAGCAGTGGATGACTGAAGGTTGATGAGATAGGTGGAAGTGGAGACAGCCTTGGCCCAAAAGTGAGGCGGAAGAGAGGCAGCGGTCATCAATGCACGAGCCGTCTCAAAAAGGTGACGATGCTTGCACTCAGCCACGCCATTCTGAGCATGAGAACCAGGACATGACAACTGGGCAAGAGTACCCTGCTCAGCAAGGACTCCACGCAACATCTTGGAAATATACTCTCTAGCAAAGTCAGCACGGAACACACGAATAGGCGTAGAGAACTGAGTGTGAACCATGGCAGCAAAACGCTTATAGATAGATAACACCTCACTGCTAGAAGACATAAAATATATCCAGGTGTATCGAGAGAAATCATCTATAAAGATAATATAGTAGCGATGACCTCCTTTCGAGGCAAAGGGAGCTGGACCCCAGACATCAGAGTGAACAAGATCAAAAGGACGCTGAGACACAGTGTCGCTATGAGGATAAGGTAACTGAACCTGTTTACCAAGCCGACAACCCTGACAGTCTAAAGACACACCGCCGGAGACGGATCCAAGAAGACCACGTCGAACTAAGGATGAGAGACGAGAGCCACACAAGTGACCAAGGCGATGATGCCACTGCTGAAAAGAGCTGGTAGACAAGGCAACAGTGGGGGAGAGGCTGGCGGCAGTGGCAGCGGAGGGAAGGTGATGCCAGTCAAGCTCCCACAGGCCCTGAGAGTCACGACGTCGAGGGCCAGCACCAAGGAGAGCACCAGTATGCGGTCCAAAACAGAACAAGAGTCAAAGTCGAGAATGACACGACAACCAGAGTCAACAATCTGGCCACCAGAAATGAGCTGCATGGTAAATCGGGGAACATGAGCAACATCAGGCACATGAAAAGATGAAGTGCTAAGAATGCCTCGGCCAGTAACCGGGAGAGAGGTACCATCAGCGATAAGAACATGAACAGGAGAATCGAGAGGTCGAGTAGAGGACAGCGTGGATGAATCATGAGTCATATGAAAAGATGCTCCAGTATCAAGAATCCACGAAGATGTGCCTGTTTGTGTAGAAGGTGGTCTCACAATGCCAGAAGAGTCAGTAGCAGAACCAACAGAACCTGTCAATGGAGAACTCGAAGATGGAGCTAGCAGGCATCGAAGTCGCAAAATCTCCTGCTCAGTCAGGGGCTCAACTGAAGAGGTTGACGTAGTTGCACCCGACAAGAGAGAACCGGAGGCAATCAGCAAGGCACGAAGTCGCGCAATCTCCTCCTCAGTGAAGTACACAGCTGAAGTAGTCGACGCAGTAGCACCATGAAAGGAGCGCCCACCACCACCTGTGGAAGCCGCTAGATGTGGCGATGTAGCATGACCAGTAGCGTCCGCAAGGACCGGCGGAGGAGACGACACCATATGCAGACAAGCACCAAACGCCAAGGGAAGACGAGTGTGTGAGGCGCGGTCGTTGGAGTCATATGCACCAACACAGCCGATGAAAGTCGCGAGAGGTGTCGGGGAAGAGCGGCATTCACCGATGAAAGTCGCCGGAGGAGTCGGTGTAGAGCGACAATCACCATGTGCGGAGGTCGCAGGAGGAGCCACAGAAGAGCGACCAGCACAGCCTACAGAAGACGCCGAAGAAGGCGACGTCACAGGGGAACGAGCACCAAGCATCGAGGAACGGCGCATGTGCGAGACGGGAGTAGTGAAAAAAACACCGTCAGGAGTCAGCGGGCAGCGAGGGACATGCGGACCCGATGAAAACATCTCTTTTTTTTTCTTTCTTTCTTTCTTTTTTTTTTACCGAGCAACAGCCGGAGGAGCGAGACAGCAGCGGCTAGCGCTCACGCCTCACCCGACGGGACCAAGGGGAAGCAGATGGATCCCTAGGAAAGCCGGCGGCACGCGCAGTAGCAGCTGTCTACACGAGACCAGTGGAACTGAGCGTACAAGCGGAGCGGAGACCTCCAGCGGACACGTGCAGCCGCTCGTGGCCTTGTCCAGCACGTGCAGCTGCTCCTGGCCTTGTCCAACAGAAGTGTGCAGCCGCTCCTGCAGGGAGCGTTGACCTTGGCAGAGGCAAAGCGGGCGGGATCCAGCGGGAGGGCAGGGCGATCTGGCGGCAGTTGCCACAGGAAGCAGCGATGGCCGGCCGACGGAGGACAGCGGCAGCGGGAGATTGGATCGGGAGAGCACGAGTTGCCCGTGTGAAAAAAAAACCCTAAGGCTCTAATACCATGTTAGGAAATATGCAACTTGTATTCATTTGCCATCGTCGAAGGGCGCAAGAGAACTACTCGTCCGGGTAGAGGTGATGTACTCAATCACCCTCACAAGCCTCAAGGTGTAAGAATTGTGCTGTCGAGGGGCACTGGAGGTACCATTGCACTAAGCCGATGGAACTGAAGTTAGCAGACGGGGTGTAGAAACTAATCCACAATTCCCAGTAGGGGTAGTCAAGAGACTTTGTCCCATATGGAACTAGATCGCGCTGTTGAGAGCTAGATCAGTACTTGTGTGTTCAGAATTGTCTACTTTGTTGCAAACCCTTTGTAATCCAATTTCATTCGACTTTTTTTTGCAGGTGCAATTTCATTTGACTTATGTGATCTGTTACTGATGTGTTTTCTTTTAGAGCAGGCTCACATAATTATAAATTAAAACTCACTGTGGAGCATTATGCAGTTGATATCTTTCGGAGAGGTACAGGCAGTACTGGGTACAGGTTAGTGAAAATTAGTAATCTGTGAGATGATAACCTGATGATGAGGCGTGTGCATGAACTCTGATTGTGTTGGTAACTTCTTTTTGTGGAACACTCAGGATTTTTTTTTTATTCAGCTGCCAACATATTACAATCGTTTTGGATGAATAAGCTGTGCCTTTCCACTGACGGGAGGCTCAAGTAAATGAGAGAACAGCATGTTTGATCAAACAGGCGGCCGAATAGACTGAGCTGCATTTAAGTTTGGTTGTTTGCCATGTGTTTTACGGAGTCATGAAGGCCCTGTTTGTTTCAGCTTCGCTTCGATTAAAATCATCTATGGATTCGCTTCAGTGTCAAAGCTGATTCGCAGAATCAGCTTCACCACCGAAGTACACTTTGAGGTGCTTCAGGAAATTGCACTAAAAATGGCCCAAAACCAGATTCAGCTTCACTTGCAAAGCTGATTCCAAATAGCCGTTTGTTTCAGATTCCAGATTCAGCTTTACTGGCAAAGCTGAATCTGCTCCCTGAAGCTGAAACAAACAGGGCCGAAAGGTTAAAGCTAGTTTGAGTTTTTGAAATTCAAAATGCAACAGCGGGAATGGGCTAGGCTTATGTGCATAAGCACAGAGATGTGGGGCTGTGTATTTCTAGACTGTACCAGTACTACTAGCTGTGATCTTCTCAGAGCGAAGGACAGGCATAAGCGGTCATGGTGGTCGTTAGATGGAGCTCGTCAACAGTGTAGGCAATGGCTGTGCGGTGACAGGCCTGAGAGTCAACATCGCTATTGTAAGTAGCATAAGCGAGGTTAGTAGATTCGTGATGGTTTCTGCTTCCATGTTGGTTGCACTTTGCACAACTTGTGCCAGTTTGTGTACTAAACATCTTGAAAATTTGGGTGATGCAGGGCATGGCGTCTTCAGTAGCAGGGGTTGGCCTGGAGGATAGGGTTGCTGCTCCATCTGTTCTGTCTTCGGGATCACTTCAGGTGTGGGATAAATCAATTATCTCTTTGAGCTGTGGTTTTTGTGGAGATGAAATCATACACGATTCATGTTGTGTATGTTTCTTTGGCTGCAAGTCTCCTCTGAACGATTGTGCTGGGATGAAGCTGCAAATGGTGGGGACTTGTTTTAACCGGTGAGGAAGGAGATGAATCTTGAAGGGGAAGGCTGGTCGGTGCGACTATGGCATGCAATAAATGGGCCGGGTAACGATCATCGCTGGTACAGAATCAAGAGGGTGCCGGCCCATAACGTTAGAAGAGATCAGAGCCGGTCGAGCTGTGCCTGACGACGTGGACCATGGTACCAAAAAATTGATGAAATACTGATCATTATACAGCGTCCTATAGGTTGGCAAATGCGAATCTAGGAGCAACTGGGCGAGCGAGAAAAGAAGCGTATCTGAGCTCGGGCTCATATTAGCACTTTCGGCCAGCTTGTACCTATTAGTGGCTCACGACGTGGAGAGAAGGGAGAGGTGGGAGCGCCACTTGGGAGCATTTTCCTCACACACTGATCGATTGATTCTATATCTAGAGCAGGCTCACATAATTATAAAGTAAAACTCAATCTACATTCACACATGGCACATAGTTTGTATATCAGTCTACGAGCATGTCTATGGTCATTCGCAATGTTAAGCATATTTCAAGCTTGCTCAAAAAGAATTCATCGTGGGATCCAATAATTGCATGAATAACACAAAAACATCCCTACACCACATGTAGTTTGGTCAAATTATATTTTTTCCTGTTTCTTGGCTTGATGCCCAAAACAATTTGGTCATGAACAAGGCATTACCAAGAAGTACAACTTCAGTTTCATGGGAACCCAAAGGTGTTGTGTTTCTACAGTCAAATTTTATGTCAACAAATGGATGGCAGGTTTGACAAAGAACAATTAAGATGGGCTGCAACAGGTAGCCAGGTCTATTAGGCTAACCAGATGTACCTGTAACAAATGGGCAGAGAGATGGAAGGAACTGTTCTGCTTCCTAGATTTCAGTCTCTAGGTACTTTATCCCAGTAAACTCCATGCGAGGGAAACAAACCCCCACCACCCTGGTCAGTGGCGGAGGACGAAACTTTTTTGAGGTGGGGCGAACTTTTAAGCAAAAAAAATAAAATTGATTCAAAACCAACATAGATGCAGGGTTGCTTTGCATTATATTTTCATTGCAAACTTTCCATCCGCACGCTCTTGTTTGAAAGAATCATTTATTTTATTTTCTAATGCAATCAAATAAACTAAAATCTTTTAGGATTCGAATAGATGTGGCATTGCAATCCTATGATTTATTTTCTTCTACTCCCGTGTTTTTTAAAAATCCTGCGGATTAAAGAAGCCCTTAGCAATTTGATACACAGCATGACCCGCAAAAAAAAATGATAGACAGCACACCGATCTTTAGGCATTTAACTAACGGTTCAGAGAATATTCACGGGAACACAACACGCTTCACTCGAGAAAGTTTCTCCTAAAAACGAAGAACATCAGCGAGAGCCTGATACGCGCTGAACTCGCTCATCAGTCACCACGCCTACGTACAGAAACACCAAGGTTAGTGTCCATTAGTCGTGCGTGCGTGGTGTCGGCTCTCGCTCGAGCGAGGGTTCTGGAGCCTGGCGTTGCGTCGTACGTGGCCTGGATTGTTTTTTTTAGGGCTGTGCGTAGCCTGGATGAACGACTGGATGGAGCAAAGGCACCAGTCCGTGACGGCCCAATAAGTTGTCCAGGATTCACGGACCAGTACGTTTCACCGTGAAATTTAGCGATCAACTCGACTTTTAGCGATCGACTGATTATATAGGTATACCTAGTAAAATATTCCCAGAAATCAAGGTAGGGCGAGCGCCCCACCTCGTCCTACCGCGTCCTCCGCCCATGACCCTGGTGATTGTTTTAAGATGGAAGAAACTATAATAATACCTCAACCATGAAAGGGGCACATACCTTCAGGGTAGTGACAAGCCGTGGTTGTTCATCACTAAGCACACCGATTTCAGATGACCAAGTGTCTCCATTGCAGCAGCAATAATGGCCAATAATAGCACCTATTATACCAGTTATAACCTTTGAACCATTTGAGTCCAAGCATTGATCTTCACCCCCAGTCATTATCGCCAATAGGATAACCAATACAGTTGCTATTGCACTATTCGCCAGAACTTGGATCCTTCAAGAATTAAGACATAAACGAATAATAAGATGCGGGAAGAATATAAAGTATTGCGATGCTGTCGGCAAAGCAATGTCAGCTATTTACAAAAGAGAAAAGCTGATTGCCAAAGAGAAATTCCACAAAAATCGTTAACTTCTACCAAATATAATATGACAATTTGATATGTATAATAAGTTAGGGTTTTTTCATCAAGCACATCTGACTCTCACAAAGAACATCGCCAAAACAAATTAACTAACTCATAATGTATTTTCACCAGAGCAATGGAAAGTCTAACAGTTCTGGGAACCATCCTGTAATTTAAATTAGTGTATTCTACTGCGATAGTGCATGCATGCTGACAAAAGTAAACATTTAAACGATGGCCTCTTAGCCCCGCATTGGTACTCGGAAATTTTCAGTTCAATTAGGCCATTGACGTCTCAACTGTATCCAATGAAATTCATGTGTTCCAGACAGACCCTTGTGAATTTGTTGACTTCTGAATCTTTGAAACTGGCTTCCAAACAGCCATAGACTTGGGCTAGCTGTTGCCATTTCGTGCAAGTTTGACTACATTGCGTCAGTATTGTGTTCTGTTCTTGTGTTATAACTGAAAGTGCAACCTTTTCTATATGACCTAGTTATATAGCTAACGAAGAATTCAATCTACATTTCTCTATAAGACCATACTCCCTCCATTCGTGTTTGTTGTGCCATTTAGCCAAAGTCGCGTAACCAAGGCAGAGAGGAATCGATCGAGGCAAATTTTTGATTTTGGCAACATCCAACGAATCACTTATTTCCCCCTTCAACTTATGAGAATTTTCAGGGATTGCCATGCCAACTCCCCCCTTAAATCGCTGAATTAATCCTGTAACCATTCCCCCTCAACAGCATTAACTGCACGCATATAACAAAACAGAGTGGGAGAGAAAATCATGGGGTAATAACTAATAACACCTTAATCTCCTGTGGCCCTAAAATACCGAAATGTCTGAAAACGCTCGCTGGCCCTAGATACCCGAACGGAGGGAGAAGAATTTTGTAACCCCCCCCCCCCCCCCCCCCCCACACACACACACCCCTATCTACCTTGAGATTGGCATAGTTTATGTCCCAACACTATAAAGCATTGTACTCTTTGTGGCGAACTATCCATATTTAGCTTCCATTTCTATGCATGTTAGTTAGCCATTGAAAATGAACTAGTGACAGAGTGATAGTTGAATCTGTACCAACTTGACCCTGTTTTAAACATGACGGCATTGTAGATGAAGAAAAGTGTAACACAATAAAATTTAAATTCTATTGATTTATTATTTTGTAGTGTTTCGCTTTTGTTTGTGAAATTGGTGCAGTGGTGAAGTCCTCCCCACTTGTGCCAAGAGGTCCTGGGTTCGAACCAGCCTCTCTGCATTGCACTTCGCAGGGGTAAGACTAGGTTCCTATAATCGCTCCCCAGACCCCATCCTGTGTGGGAGCTTCTATGCGCTGGGTCTGTCCTTTCCCTTTTGTTTGTGAACTTGGTCTGGTGTTAATGCCTTGGTGACTACTGTTTCAACTCTTGAACTCTTTCTCCTTTCCTTCCAAGGACTAAATCTTTCCCTCGGATTATCCACCTTTGGATGCAATCACCCTTGACTTTTACGCAGAAGAATCATTTGAGAATCATGTTATTCCAAAACCCTAGATCTACCTTCCCAAAACAACTCATATCCATAATGTTTGAAAATTTCAACAAAATTCCCAAGAGACCCCTCTCCACCGTACACCCCCGTTCCACAAAAATACCTCTTGCCCTAGTGCAATTATGTGGAATGGAAATTATTGTTATGAAAATAACTTTTGACTAGGGGGCATCCTTAGTATGATTGTAAGTAAAGTTACCGAGGGTGCGTACAACAACTTTATGGTGAAGGTCGTTGTACACAAACAAAAACAACACAACGATGTTTTTTGAATAGGTTCAGTCGCCTTGACGGAGCGCGGCCTAGTCCTATGTTAGGAAGGCCACTGATGGTGTTGGACGGTCGTGGTCTCCGAGTCGTAACGCGACTCCTCGAAACCCCCTCCCGAACTCCTGGCCAAGGTCGGTTCGAGTCATAACGCGACTCTCTCGGACTCGACTCTAAAGCGGCTTGGAACTATTGAAAGGTCTAAGAACAATAGTGCCCTCCCCTTGAGTAAAGTGAGCGTGAATGAGTACATGCCCATGGGGGGGCTTATAATGGTAAGGGTGCTTTGACAAATGACCAAGGTGGTGGTAGGTAGGAGGGGTAGGATGGTAAGTCTAGGTCCATGAGTCCGGGAAAACTAGTCAAAAAAGTGGGGGTGTCCATAGTCCATGGTGCACAACTCCACTTTATCCAAGCATGAATGGGCCTTTGGCTAATTGGGCCTCATTTAGACTTGGGCTCCTTTGCTTGTTGCCTTCATTGTTGACTTTGGCCTTTTATTTTGCTTTCACCTTTGACGTGTTGACCATGGCAATTTGCTTGGACGTTTGTTGACTAGCTTGGGCCTTGTTGATTGGGTTGGACTTTTTTTAACCACCTTGGACCTTGTTGACTGTCTTGGACTTTTGTTGACTAGCCATGTAGGACTAGTGGGACCCTCGTGTAGGATTAATTATTGTCCATCTACGGAAATTAATTCCATTTCTATTCCTTTTGGCCATTAACTTAAAACCCAATTTATTGGCCTCTAAAAATTTGATGATCCGCGCTCTGGACTGAGAGGAAAACATTTGTTCCAACGCAGTCCAAACTTCTGCCGCGGTGGAGATCGACGCCACTTGAGTGAGAATTTCCTTTGTGAGGGAGTTGAGGAGGAACCCAAGGATCTGATGTGCTTGGGCACGACATCGGGCATATTCAGGATTTATCATCTCGACCGTTCCTTGATCTGTGGTCGACAAGATCATCCTTGCCGGCGCCGGCAGGGAACCATCGAGATACCCATCGAGCAGGGCGCCGCGGATTGGGGGAAGCACTTGTGCTTTCCATAGCACGTAATTGTCGCTGGTAAGTTTTTCCGAGACTAAGGTTGAGGATGGGGAGGGTGGTGGAGAAGGAAGCAGCAGCCATGAAAGGAGCTTGATGTGCTACGGAGGGAAAGTTTGATACCATGTGAAACGCTCGAGGGAGCTGAATAGCGATAGTTTTTTGGCATAAAATGTATGCCTTCCTGGCAAGGACGTATCCGTGTTTATAGCAATAGATTGGAATACAAATGGATCGATTACATTGATGAGGGGAAGGAAGAGATACTCCAAGAGGATTCTAAACTGTTCCAGTCCGAACCCTTACAGATATTGGGTCGGTTACAGGTGGAACACCAAAGGCCTGTCTAACACGCAAACCATGGCTTAGCCCCACTATAGCTTCAAATAGCTGCTAACCGAGCCGCCGCTAAATGGCATAGCCCGCTATATAAAACATTGGGAACAACTAACCACATATTCAAGTAGGAGGAAGAGAACTTGAGAACTCAGATGAAAAGGTTGTGTCAACAGTTCAGGCAAATCCTAAGTCATTTCGTGCTGTTAGAACACGATGTGTTAAGCTACTACGTTTATACAGAGAGAAAATACTGAATGCCTAACTCTATCAAGAACACTAAATACCTGATTCTTGCTACATTGTTCACTATTAGTTTAGTTTGTGTAGCAATTTTTCAGCACAAAGAGTGCACCCGTGTGACATGTGAAAGCTAAAATGAGGATAACTCGGCTCAGAAAGGTAACCAAACACGGAGATGCCCATTACCAGTTGCGCTGGCCACCCTCCTTGAAGTCCTCCTCAACACGCCGCTTGCGGTCCTCGCCGATCTTGGTCACCTTCGACGAAGTGAAGAAGAAAGCCAGCAGCAGCGCTCCGTACCTATAGCCGCAGGCAAGGTGGAGCGCCATCACGGCGAACCCGGCAGCTCCGCCCGAGGCGTCCAGCGAGCGCCGCCGGACGGCACGCGCCGCGATCAAGGCGGCCAGGGAGACACCGACGGCCGAGCGGACGGCGAGCGAGGCGGTGGCCATGTCGGCCAGGCTCAGCAGCGGTCTGGGATGTGAGAGGCGCGCGGATTTGGGGGCTGTTTGGATGGCAGTAAGCAGCCGCCCCACCAAACTATTAGCGTTGACCCGCAGGGTTGGTGTGCGTTTGGATGGCAGCCAATTTTTCGGTTCCCAGGTCCGAGCCAACTTTTTGGTAGGAGTAATGATTTCTTTTTTTCGAAGGTATGTCAATAGTATATCATATTTTTATAGAAGAGAGCAACAAGTTTATAAGATCCCGACCACGATGCAAACAACGATGAGGCTACACCAACTCTAACTAAGATCTACTGCTACTCTCTCACAAATCTACTCAAGCCTATCACTCACCCACCTGCAAGTTTCCAAGATTTTAGCTCCTCTAGGATTTGTTGTACTAGCCTTGGAAGAGGACAAACTCGCTCTGCTCGGTTGAAGACCTTTGCATTCCTCTGCTTCCAAAGCAACCATGCTGCAGCGATGACCAATGAGTCGAACCCTCGTTTGTATGGCTGCCAGAAGGGGGTTCTTGTCTTCAACCACCACTCCTTGAAGGTATCTACAACACCTGAGATCTCCACGTTTACATGTAACGCAAGGAAACATTGGTGCCACACTTCTCTAGCATACACGCATTGGACCAAGATGTGATCTACATTATCCTCCTCCTGCAAGCACATGTAGCACGGCGAGGGTGCATCTTGCAGTCCATGCCGAGCCCTGCGGTCAGACGTCCAGATGCGGTATTGCACGACCAGCCATACAAAGATTTTGCATTTCAATGTCGCCCAACTTCGCCATATGCAAGTGGCCGTGCTCGATCTGACCAGTCCCTGACATAGCCGCTCATATGTGGACCTCGCCGTGTAGTTGCCAGAAGCCTCGCATGGCCATCGGAAGGTGTCCTCGATGGTGATATCGCGCGGTATGTTGGCTATGACATGTTGCAGATGCATAAGCTGAATGTGGGCCATGAACGAGAGCTCTCCTCTGATGTCCTGAGTCCATCTATCATCTGTCATTGCTTGCTGCACCGTTCTCCGGTTCTTGGCGCGTACATCAACGGCAGCCACAATCAGAGGTGCAATATCCGCAGCAGCAAAGCCCTGTAGCCATCGATCGGTCCAGAATAGCACCATGTCACCCTTCCCTACTGTGATCGCAACTGTGCTGTCGAACACTGCGCGGGCTTCATCATCTACCACAGTCGCCAGGCCGTGCCACGGTCGGTCAGCATCAATTCGTCGTAGCCATTCCCAACGGACTCGTAGGGCAAACGCTTGCAGCTGTAGATTTTTAACGCCGAGGCCTCCAAACTTCATTGGTCTGCATATGGTGTTCCATGCAACCAAGCATTGCCCTCCATGAGTCCTGTCCTTTCCAGCCCTAAATGGTACGTAGAGATTTTAGGTGCATGATGATGTGAAGGAATAGTATTGAAGGTGAGGGAATAACGGGGTCACCCCACTGAAATTCGGGGGAAAAGATTTAGGTTGGCAAGTTACGTAAACTGTTCGTAGATGTTTCGTAGGTGTAGAATTACCGCGCTTTGGTAGCCCCTTCAAACATGGTTAATAACACAAAAGCTAGATTTACGTAATGGTTTTACGTAAACTTACGAAGCTGCTTTTTTTCTCGCTAATCATAACCCCCCCTTGAATTTCAGGGTGGACCCGTGCCCCACTAATCTCGAATCAAAACCTACCAAATCATCGCGTAACCCCACTCTATACGTAAAATCCCGTGGGTGTAGCAAAGCTCATAGTAGTGGGCTACAAGGAAATACTACTTTATTATCACATGACCCATCATACACTCTCACATAGCCTGTTGCAGCCCGTGCTACAGCCGGCTGTAAATCTACAGTTCGTTTCGCTTCTCTCTTGTCTTTCATCCAACTCAGCAAAGATATAATATTTAAAGTCTTACAGCCCGCCTACGTCACCTTATTATACTTGCTCAGGATTTGCGCCCACGCGCGGGCATTTCGCTGGCGGCGAATTGCTCCACCAATAATTTGGCACGCCGTTGTTTTGGCACGGAGATCGGGTAGATTTAGAGCATCTACAGTTGGGCGCCTTAAACCGGTCCTATGTCTGGGTGGACGGGTCAGTCATCAACCAATCAAAAACCGAATCTAGGGCAGATATGAGGAGGCCGAGACGAGCCCGGACGCGTTCGCCATGTCAGCTTGGCCCATCGTGGCCCACGGGATGTCACATATAATCCCAGTTTAGACGAACCATAGAACTCAGTGACCTGGTGCAGATGAGCCTTGACACCGAATCGCTGATGTGCACCTGGAAGGACCTGGCCGCCTGTTCGATCCTCGTCCTTTTCATTTTTAATTTATATGGGTCCAAAATTGTTCCATGACAGGTGGGTCCCCCGGTGTGTAGTTTGTAGCATTTTAATTTATGGGTCGAAATTTGTTCCATTACAGGTGGACCCCCGGTGTGTAGTTTGTAGCTTGTTTGTAATAATTAAAGAAAACACAAGAGTTTTTTTTCAAAAATACCATGGTGTGATGGGAAAGGTGAGAAAGAGAGTGCGAGAGAGAGGTCACAGAGCTAGAAGGAAATAATTGTGGGGAGGGGCAGGGCCGCAGGGGGGCAACGGTGTTTGGAGTAGTTGTGGGCCAAATGCTAGAAAAAAACTAACCTAAACCCTCCGAAATAAATGCCTTCACAAATTAATCCAAGGATGGAGGCATAGTCCCCCTGACAATGTAAATAGCTCCGGCCCTGCGAGAGATGGAGAGGTAGCGTCTATGTGTGGGAGAGTGCTACTTGTGAGCTGCGTTGGGATTTCCTTGAAGAGGAGAGGATGATGCAGTACAGTAGAGATAAGTATTTCCTCAATTAAGAACCAAGGTTATTAATCCATCAGGAGAACCAAGCAAAACCTCTTTAGCAGCACCTGCACACACAAAAGCCAATACTTGCACCCAACGCGAACAAGGGGGTTGTCAATCCCCTCAGCGGTCAATTGCAAGGATCAAATCTCGTAGTGATAGATAAATTAATAAAGTAAATTGCAAAATAAAATAAAAGTAAATAAATTGCAGCAAGGTGTTTTTAGGATTTTTGTTTATATAATAATGATAAATGACCCGGGGGCCATAGTTTTCACTAGAGGCTTCTCTCTCAAGCGCAGAACATACGGTGGGTAGACAAATTACTGTTGGGCAATTGATAGAAAAGCGCATAGTTATGACGATATTCAAGGCAATGATCATGTATATAGGCATCATGTCCGAGACAAGTAGACCGACTCCTGCCTGCACTTACTACTATTACTCCACTCATCGACCGCTATCCAGCATGCATCTAGAGTATTAAGTATAAAACAGAGTAACGCCTTAAGCAAGATGACATGATGTAGACAAAGTAAACTCAAGCAATATAAATAAACCCCATTGTTTTATCCTTAATGGCAACAATACAAATACGTGTCTTGTCCCTTTCTATCACTGGGATATAGAACACCGCAAGATTGAACCCATCACAAAGCACCTCTCCCATTGCAAGATAAACCAATCTAGTTGGCCAAACTAAAAGGATAGATCGGAGAGAAATACAAAGCTATAACAATCATGCATAAAAGAGTTCAGAGAAGACTCAAATAATATTCATGAATAATCTGATCATAAACCCACAATTCATCGGATCCCAACAAACACACCGCAAAAGAAGATTACATCGGATAGAACTCCAAGAACATCGAGGAGAACATGGTATTGAAGATCAAAGAGAGAGAAGAGGCCATCTAGCTACTAACTATGGACCCGTAGGTCGGTGGTAAACTACTCACACATCATCGGAAGGGCGGTAAGGTTGATGTAGAAGCCCTCCGTGATCGATTCCCCCTCCGGTAGAGTGCCGGAAAAGGCCTCCAGATGGGATCGTGAAAGAGCAGAAGCTTGCAGCGGCGGTAGGGTTTTCTCGTCTGGCTCTCTGTTGGTTTCTGAATATTTGAGAATTTATAGAAGTGGAATTAGGTCAAAAGGAGCCATGAGGGGCCCACAAGGCATCAGGGCGCGCCCCCTGGGGCCGCGCCCTGTTGCCTTGTGGTCTCCTCGTGAGGCTTCTGGCATCCCCCCGAAGCTTCCAGGGTCTCTTTTGTCCAGAAAAAATCGTCAAAAAGTTTCATGGCATTTGGACTTCGTTTGGTACCGATTTCCTGAAAAGCCAAAACAAGCAGAAAACAGCAACTGGCACTGGGCACTAGGTTAATAGGTTAGTCCCAAAAAATGATATATAATTGCATATAAAACATCCAAGATTGATACTATAATAGCATGGAACAATCAAACATTATAGATATGTTGGAGACGTATCAGAGAGACGGCGCGAGAAAGCGAGGTCAATCGAGACATAGATAGACAGGGAGATAGGCTGAGTGTGGCCCGACATTCGATCAAAAGAGAGATATGCTCTGGAGAGATATCGTGCGATCGAGCTTTTGGGGAGGGTGAGGGCTGTAAGGGAGATCTTAAGAGATTGACCTACATAAACAATGTGCGTGACAGAGTATACAGAGTGTGGATCGAGGCCCAGACAGGGAGATATATCGTTTGTGTGTGAGAGAAAGCAAGGTCAATCGAGACATAGATAAAGAGAGAGAGAGATTGAGCGAGTGTGGGCCACCATGCGGTCGAAAGAGTGAGAAGTACAGATTGGAGAGTGGCCTAGACAGATAATGTGCGTGGGAGAGTATATACAATATGTCAAACTAGGCCCAAACAAGGAGATATATCGTTTGTGTGTGAGAGAAAGCGAGGTCAATCGAGACATACATAAAGAGAGAGGGAGAGATTGAGCGTGTGTGGGCCACCAAATGGTCGAAAGAGTGAGATGGTTTGGTGAGAGTGACCTAGATAGATAATCTGCATGACAAAGTATGGAGTGTGTCTATCGAGGCCCAAATAGGGAAATATAACGTTTGTGTGTGAGAGAAAGCGAGGTTAATCAAGACTTAGATAAAGAGAGAGAGAGAGAGAGAGAGAAAGATTGAGCGAGTGTGGGCCGCCGTGCGATCGAAAGAGTGAGACGGTGTGGAGAGAGTGACCTAGATAGACAATGTGCGTGCATGTGTGCGAGAGGGGGGGGTCTAGAGAGACAATGTATGTATCTAGCGAGAGAGGGTGGGAGGGAGAGAGAGAGAGCTCGGCATGGAGTGCAATGGCGGGTGTGTAAGAGAAATACGTTTGTTGAGAGAGTGGGGGAAAGGGGTTTGTGTATTTGAGAGAATTAGAGATCGAAACATGGAGAGAAAGAATGAGCGGGTGTCGGAAACCAATAGCTCTATAAGGTGGTTATGAGTGGAAGATTGATCGATAGAGGAAGTATGTAGTGTGTGTGCCGGGGGGGCTAAACACAACATTTGAATGTAGATAGTAATAAACTTAATATTGATGTTCCAATTTAGTGAACATTGTAAAATTTGAATTGAGGACCATGCATATGGCTTCTGTAATTATTTCGAATTTGTGCCATACATGCATGGTTTGGAAAAGTTGATGCACTAATATTGACTCGATTGTTGTGGTATTTTGTATGTGTGTGGTCATATGCTTGAATACATCCAAAGTTTTCTCACCACCATAGTGTTCATCTTATACATATGAATTTGCATTCAAAAACTTAGCGTGGATACCATGAAATGCGAAAGCCACGTTAGAATTGGAGATCACTATGTCACAAACACACTCTAATTCAAAGAACTCATCATTAATTAATTACTAGTATGTCGTTTCGAAGGACTAATTATTTGCAAGGAAAACACGGGCATGGTAATACATACGGATTAGTTTGCCAATGAAAAAAAGATTTGTTTGTATTCTCAAATGTAGGCGCACCAGGTAGACCACGGTCGTGTCGTGGTGGTGGCGTGTGTCGTACGGACGTTATAAACTTCGTGCCTCCACGTTTCGGATTGAAATATCTGGCAGCCCGAATTCTAGCCCTGCAAAATCCCCCTTCTCCCCCGCCCCCTTCCACGCCCAGAGTGCTCAAATCCCTAATTCGCCGCCACCCAAGCAAAATTCGAATCGCCCGTCGTCTCGTCTCGTTCCCCACCTCCGTACCAGACGACGACGACGAAGACGACGGTCGCGTTGCACCACCGCACCGGAGCTGCCTCATCTACGCCCTCGTCCACCGCACCGGGTGGTCCACTGACAACGTCGGCCGCCGCAGCCGACGTGCTTCACAGACACCAACTTCCACCGCATCAGGTCTGCTTCACCGACGCCGTCTTCCACCTTACCGGGGCTACTTCGCCGAGCACATTGTCGCACCTCCACCCCCCCCGCTGGTGCTTCACCAATGGCCTCGTCCACCGCATAGTAGCGCTCCACCGCCGCTCAAGATCTGCTTCCGTAGGTGGCCAGCCAATGCAAGCGCATCACCCTCAACGGCTCTGAAGTGACCTGCACTCTAGGCGAGTATGCCCAAACGTCGGCCCGAACTAGGTATCCACATATCACTGCGCTGTGCACTGTTCCGACGATGCTTGGATATCCTTTTACTGCTCTCTTAGCTTATATGCCTATGCAACTCTGACTTCAACTCTTATTTCTTTTGGAGCTATCATCTGATCCAAGCAAAACCATTTTTAGCGAAGCATGACGGCGCTACGGGATCTGGTACACATCCTGCATGCTCGTATAACCTTGTAAGCACCTGTCCTCCAGTACAACAGCAAGGTCGATTCCTCTCATTAGATCAACCATTCGCCGTGCCAAAAATGCAGAGGGGGAAGGAAGGAGTACACGGCCTGCACATCCAAGCAAGTAGTAACATGGACTTCTTCATGGAACATCCCAAGCGCAAGTAGAGCTGCAGTGAGCCTGTACAACGAGCTAGTGTAAGTCCCTGCATTTCATTTAATTCGTACTGGCCTACGTGTATGATTGGGGTAGTGAAATGTATTCCAGTGGCGCTTTTGATTTATCCACATAATGGTTGAATTGCTTGTTGTTGGAAATATGCCCTAGAGGCAATAATAAATTGGTTATTATTTTATTTCCTTGTTCATGATAATCGTTTATTATCCATGCTATAATTGTATTGATTGGAAACTCAAATACATGTGTGGGTACATAGACAACACTGTGTCCCTAGTAAGCCTCTAGTTAACTAGCTCGTTGATCAAAAGATGGTGAAGGTTTCCTAGCCATGGACATGAGATGTCATTTGATAACGGGATCACATCATTAGGAGAATGATGTGATGTACAAGACCCAAACTATAAACGTAGCATATGATCGTGTCAGTTTATTGCTATTGTTTTCTGCATGTCAAGTATCTGTTCCTATGACCATGAGATCATACAACTCCCTGACATCGGAGGAGTACCTTGTGTGTATCAAACGTCGCAACGTAACTGGGTGACTATAAAGGTGCTCTACAGGTATCTCCGAGGATGTCTGTTGGGTTGGCATGGATCAAGACTGGGATTTGTTACTCCGTGTGACAGAGAGGTATCTCAGGGCCCACTCGGTAATACAACATCACAATGAGCCTTGCAAGCAATGTGACTAAAGTGTTAGCCACGAGATCTTGTATTACGGAACGAGTAAAGAGACTTGCCGGTAACGAGATTGAACTAGGTATAGAGATACCGACGATCGAATCTCGGGCAAGTAACATACCGAAGAACAAAGGGAACATCATACGGGATTAACTGAATCCTTGACATAGAGGTTCGACCGATAAAGATCTTCGTAGAATATGTAGGAGCCAATATGGGCATCCAGGACCCGCTATTGGTTATTGATCGTAGAGGTGTCTCGGTCATGTCTACATAGTTCTCGAACCCGCAGGGTCTACACACTTAACGTTTGGTGACGATTAGTATAGTTGAGTTATTTTGTTGGTGACCGAAGGTTGTTCGGAGTCCCGGATAAGATCCCGGACATGACGAGGATCTCCGGAAGAGTCCGGAGGTAAAGATTGATATATGGGATAATAGTGTTTGGTCTCCGGAAGGGTTCCGGAATTCACCGGAAGGGGTTCCGGATGTTTCCCGAAATGTTCGGGTACGAGAACACTTTATTTGGGCCAAGGGGTAAAGCCCACGAGGCTTAGGCAAGGTGCAAAAGGAAGTTTTGCTGGCGTCTGGGGTGGTAGTACCGCTTATCATAAGCGGTACTACTGCTACAGGCGGTACTACCGCTTATCGTAAGCGGTACTACCGCTACAGGCGGTACTACCGCTTATCGTAAGCGGTACTACCGCTTGTACGCGATACTGCTGGAATCCGAGTTGGACTCTTTCCGTGCGGGCCAAACCGACGTTATGCGGGCAAAACCAACCTTGTGGAGGTTTTCTCTCCAAGTTTAGACCCCAGGGCTCAACATATAAATAGAGGGGCAGGGCTAGCACACGGGACACATCAAGATTTCCCAAGCCGTGTGTCGGCAACCCTAACCCTCTAGTTCTCCCGTCATAATCTCCGTAGTGCTTGGCGAAGCCCTGCAGAGATTGTTCCTCACCACCATCACCACGCCGTCGTGCTGCCGGAACTCATCTACTACTTCACCATCGCTCGCTGGATCGAGGAGGTGAAGGCGTCATCAAGTTGTACGTGTGTTGAACGCGGAGGTGCCGTCCGTTCGGCACTAGTTCGTGATCGGATCGAGGGACGACTTGCGATTTGGATCGCGGAGACGTTCGACTACATCAACCGCGTTTCTTAACGCTTCCGCTTAGCGATCTACAAGGGTATGTAGATTCACTCTCTCTCTTGTAGATGCTCATCACCATGGATAGATCTTGTGTGTGCGTAGGAAATTTTTTGTTTCCCATGCAATGTTCCCCAACAGTGGCATCATGAGCCAGGTCTATGCGTAGATGAGATCTCGAGTAGAACACAAACGAGTTGTGGGCATGGGTGTATACATATTGCTTGCCGTTACTAGTTGATACTTGATTCGGCGGTATTGTGAGATGAAGCGGCCCGGACCGACATTACGCGTACGCTTACGCGAGACAGGTTTCACCGCTACGTGCACTCGTTGCATAAAGGTGACTGGCGGGTGTCTGTCTCTCTCACTTTAGTTGAATCGATTTCAATGAAGAGGGTTCTTTTAGAAGATCAAAAAGCAATCACTACACCACGTTGTGGTTTTGCGTAGGTAAGAACGGTTCTTGCAAACCCGTAGCAGCCACGTAAAATTTGCAACAACAATTAGAGGACGTCTAACTTGTTTTTGCAGGGTATGTTGTGATGTGATATGGCCAATTACATGATGAGATATATGTGATGTATGAGATGATCATGTGTTGTATAGAATATCACGACTTGCATGTCGATGAGTACGGCAACTGGCAGGAGCCATAGAGTTGTCTTTAATTATTTTTGCCGTTTTGCTTTACTTTATCGCTATGAGTTAGCAATAGTCGTGGAAGCAACAGTCGGCGCGACAACCTCATGGCGACACGTTGATGGAGATCATGGTGTCATGCCGGTGACGATGGAGATCATGCCGGTGCTTTGGAGATGGAGATCAAAAGCACAAATTCATGGCCATATCATGTCACTTATGATTTGCATGTGATGTTAATCCTTTTATGCATCTTATTTTGCTTAGGACGACGGTAGCATTATAAGGTGACCCCTCACTTAAATTTCAAGATAAAATTGTGTTCTCCCCGAGTGTGCACCGTTGCGAAAGTTCGTCGTTTCGAGACACCACGTGATGATCGGGTGTGATAGACTCTACGTTCACATACAACGGGTGCAAGCCAGTGTTGCACATGCGGAACACTCGGGTTAAACTTGACGAGCCTAGCATGTACAGACATGGCCTCGGAACACAAGAGACCGAAAGGTCGAACATGAGTCATATAGTAGATATGATCAACATGAAGATGTTCACCATTGAAACCACCTCAACTCACGTGATGATCGGACTTGAGTTGGTGGATTTGGATCATGTTACACTCGAATGACCGGAGGGATGTCAATTTGAGTGGGAGTTTTTAAGTAATATGATTAACTAAACTCATTATCTTGAACAATAGTCTAAGTTGTCTTTGCAATATTTATGTTGTAGATCATGGCTCGCGCAGTAACACCCCTGAATTTTAATGCGTTCCTAGAGAAAGCTAAATTGAAAGATGATGGAAGTAACTTTGTGGACTAGGCCCGTAATCTAAGGATTATCCTTACGGCTTCCCAGAAGGCTTATGTCCTTGATGCACCACTTGGTGATCCACCCGCTCCAGTTGAGTCTCTAGACGTTGTGAACGCCTGGCAGGCTCGTTCTGAAGATTACTCAATAGTTCAATGTGCAATATTGTATGGCTTAGAACCGGGACTTCAAAGACGTCTTGAACGTCATGGAGCATATGAGATGTTCCAGGAGTTGAAGTTTATCTTTCAGAAGAATGCCCGGATCGAGAGATATGAGATCTCCGATAAGTTCTATGCTTGCAAGATGGAGGAGAACGGGTCTATCAGTGATCACGTACTCAGAATGTCTGGGTACTCCACCCGTCTGGCTGAATTGGGGATGCCCCTTCCGCCAGAGGCTATCACTGACAGAGTTCTTCAATCATTGCCACCTAGCTACAGAGCTTCGTGTTGAACTATAACATGCACGGGATGAACAAGTCAGTCGCCGAGCTGTTTGCGATGCTGAAAGCCGCCGAGTCTGAAATTCAAAAGGAGCATCAAGTGTTGATGGTCAATAAAACCACTAGTTTCAAGAAAAATGGCAATGGTAAGAAGGGTAATTCCAAGAAGAGTGGCAAAGCAGTTGCTCCTCTCGTGAAGAAACCCAAGGCTAGACCCAAACCAGAAACTGTGTGCTTTCATTGCAAGGGAACTGGACACTGGAAGCGGAACTGCCCCAAGTATTTGGCTGACAAGAAGGCGGCCAACAACAAACAAGGTATATATGATATACATGTTATTGATGTGTACCTTACCAACTCTCGTTGTAGTGCCTGGGTATTTGATACCGGTGCGGTTGCTCATATTTGCAACTCAAAACAGGAACTGCGGAATAGACGGAGGCTGGCAAAGGACGAAGTGACGATGCGCGTGGGAAATGGTTCCAAGGTTGATGTGATCGCCGTCGGCACGCTCGCTCTTCGATTACCATCGGGGTTAGTGATGAACCTGAATAATTGTTATTTAGTGCCTGCGTTAAGCATGAACATTATATCTGGATCTTGTTTATTGCGAGACGGTTACTCATTTAAATCAGAGAATAATGGTTGTTCTATTTATATGAGTAATATCTTTTATGGTCATGCACCCGATGTGAGGGGTTTATTCTTATTGAATCTCGATAGTAATGATACACATGTTCATAACATTGATGCCAAAAGATGTAGAATTGATAATGATAATACCACTTTCTTGTGGCACTACCGTTTAGGTCATATTGGCGTAAAACGCATGAGGAAGCTCCATGCTGATGGACTTTTGGAGTCACTTGATTTTGAATCACTTGACACATGTGAGCCATGCCTCATGGGTAAGATGACTAAAACGCCGTTCTCTGGAACAATGGAACGGGCAAGTGACTTATTGGAAATCATACATACTGATGTGTGCGGTCCGATGAGCATTGAGGCGTGCGGTGGTTATCGTTACTTTCTCACCTTCACTGATGACTTAAGTAGATATGGGTATATTTACTTAATGAAACACAAGTCTGAAACATTTGAAAAGTTCAAACAATTTCAGAGTGAAGTTGAGAATCATCGTAACAAGAAGATTAAATTCCTACGATCTGATCGAGGAGGAGAATATCTGAGTTATGAGTTTGGCAGTCACTTAAGACAATGTGGAATTGTTTCACAACTAACACCGCCTGGAACACCACAGCGTAATGGTGTGTCCGAACATCGTAATCGAACCTTATTGGATATGGTGCGATCTATGATGTCTCTTGCCAATTTGCCACTATCGTTTTGGGGTTATGCATTAGAGACAGCTGCATTCACTTTAAATAGGGCACCATCAAAATCCGTTGAGACGACGCCATATGAACTTTGGTTTGGCAAGAAGCCAAAGCTGTCGTTTCTTAAAGTTTGGGGATGTGATGCTTATGTCAAAAAGCTTCAGCCTGAAAAGCTGGAACCCAAAGCGGAGAAATGCGTCTTCATAGGATACCCAAAAGAGACAGTTGGGTATACCTTCTACCTCAGATCCGAAGGCAAAGTGTTTGTCGCTAAAAACGGAACATTTCTTGAGAAAGAGTTTCTCTTGAAAGGATTGAGTGGGAGGAAGATAGAACTTGATGAGGTTGTTGAACCTTTACTTCAACCTGAAAGTAGCGCAGCACAGAAAGATGTTTCTGTAGAGCCTACAACAGCTGAAGAGGAAGTTAATGATGATGATCATGAAGCTTTGGATCAAGTTGCTATCGAACCTCGTAGGTCGACAAGGACGCGTACTGCTCCTGAGTGGTACGGCAACCCTGTCTTAGAGGTCATGTTGTTAGACAACGATGAACCTACGAGCTATGGAGAAGCGATGATGGGCCCGGATTCCGAGAAGTGGTTAGAGGCCATGAAATCCGAGATGGGATCCATGTATGAAAACAAAGTGTGGACTTTGGAAGTATTACCTGAAGGGCGTAAGGCCATTCAGAACAAATGGATCTTTAAGAGGAAGACGGACGCGGACGGTAATGTCACCGTCTATAAAGCTCGACTTGTGGCAAAGGGTTTTTCACAAGTTCAAGGAGTTGACTACGATGAGACCTTCTCACCCGTAGCGATGCTTAAGTCCGTCAGAATCATGTTAGCAATAGCTGCCTTTTTCGATTATGAAATTTGGCAGATGGATGTCAAAACAGCGTTCCTTAACGGTTTCCTTAAGGAAGAGTTGTATATGATGCAACCAGAAGGTTTTGTCGATCCAGAGAATGCTGACAAAGTTTGCAAACTCCAGCGATCCATTTATGGACTGGTGCAAGCATCTCGGAGTTGGAATCTTCGCTTTGATGAGGTGATCAAAGCGTTCGAGTTTATACAAGTTTAAGGAGAAGCTTGTATTTACAAGAAAGTGAGTGGGAGCTCTATAGCATTTCTAATATTATATGTGGATGACATATTACTGATTGGAAACAATATAGAAATGTTGGAAAGCGTGAAGGAATATTTGAACAAGAGTTTTTCAATGAAGGACCTAGGAGAAGCTGCTTTCATATTAGGCATCAAGATCTATAGAGATAGATCGAGACGCTTAATAGGACTTTCACAAAGCACATACCTTGACAAAGTTTTGAAGAAGTTCAAAATGGATCAATCCAAGAAGGGGTTCTTGCCTGTATTGCAAGGTGTGAAGTTGAGTAAGACTCAATGCCCAGTGACTGCAGAAGATAGAGAAAAGATGAGTGTCATCCCCTATGCTTCAGCCATAGGCTCTATCATGTATGCAATGCTGTGCACAAGACCCGATGTCAGCCTTGCCATAAGTATGGTCGGAAGGTTTCAAAGTGATCCAGGAATGGAACACTGGACGGCGGTCAAGAATATCCTGAAGTACCTGAAAAGGACTAAGGACATGTTTCTCGTTTATGGAGGTGATCAAGAGCTCGTCGTAAAGGGTTACGTCGATGCAAGCTTTGACACTGATCCGGATGACTCTAAATCACAAACCGGATACGTATTTATTCTTAATGGGGGTGCGGTTAGCTGGTGCAGTTCCAAGCAAAGCGTGGTAGCTGATTCTACATGCGAAGCGGAGTACATCGCTGCCTCGGAGGCGGCGAAGGAAGGTGTCTGGATGAAGGAGTTCATGACAGATCTTGGAGTAGTGCCTAGTGCGCTTAACCCAATGACTCTGTTTTGTGATAATACTGGTGCCATTGCTCTAGCCAAGGAACCAGGATTTCACAAGAGGACCAGACACATAAAGCGACGTTTCAATTCCATCCGCGATTACATCAAGGAGGACGACATAAATATTTGCAAAGTACACACGGATCTGAATGTTGCAGATCCGATGACTAAACCTCTTCCAAGGGCTAAACATGAACAACACCAGAACTGCATGGGTGTTCAATTCATTACAATGTAAATCACATAGTGATGTGAACTAGATTATTGACTCTAGTGCAAGTGGGAGACTGTTGGAAATATGCCCTAGAGGCAATAATAAATTGGTTATTATTATATTTCCTTGTTCATGATAATCGTTTATTATCCATGCTATAATTGTATTGATTGGAAACTCAAATACATGTGTGGGTACATAGACAACACTGTGTCCCTAGTAAGCCTCTAGTTAACTAGCTCGTTGATCAAAAGATGGTGAAGGTTTCCTAGCCATGGACATGAGATGTCATTTGATAACGGGATCACATCATTAGGAGAATGATGTGATGGACAAGACCCAAACTATAAACGTAGCATATGATCGTGTCAGTTTATTGCTATTGTTTTCTGCATGTCAAGTATCTGTTCCTATGACCATGAGATCATACAACTCCCTGGCATCGGAGGAGTACCTTGTGTGTATCAAACGTCGCAACGTAACTGGGTAACTATAAAGGTGCTCTACAGGTATCTCCGAGGATGTCTGTTGGGTTGGCATGGATCAAGACTGGGATTTGTTACTCCGTGTGACGGAGAGGTATCTCAGGGCCCACTCGGTAATACAACATCACAATGAGCCTTGCAAGCAATGTGACTAAAGTGTTAGCCACGAGATCTTGTATTACGGAACGAGTAAAGAGACTTGCCGGTAACGAGATTGAACTAGGTATAGAGATACCGACGATCGAATCTCGGGCAAGTAACATACCGAAGAACAAAGGGAATAGCATACGGGATTAACTGAATCCTTGACATAGAGGTTCGACCGATAAAGATCTTCATCGAATATGTAGGAGCCAATATGGGCATCCAGGTCCCGCTATTGGTTATTGATCGTAGAGGTGTCTCGGTCATGTCTACATAGTTCTCGAACCCGCAGGGTCTACACACTTAACGTTTGGTGACGATTAGTATAGTTGAGTTATTTTGTTGGTGACCGAAGGTTGTTCGGAGTCCCGGATAAGATCCCGGACATGACGAGGATCTCCGAAAGAGTCCGGAGGTAAAGATTGATATATGGGATAATAGTGTTTGGTCTCCGGAAGGGTTCTGGAATTCACCGGAAGGGGTTCCGGATGTTTCCCGAAATGTTCGGGTACGAGAACACTTTATTTGGGCCAAGGGGTAAAGCCCACAAGGCTTAGGCAAGGTGCAAAAGGAAGTTTTGCTGGCGTCTGGGGTGGTACTACCGCTTATCGTAAGCGGTACTACCGCTACAGGCGGTACTACCGCTTATCGTAAGCGGTACTACCGCTACAGGCGGTACTACCGCTTATCGTAAGCGGTACTACCGCTACAGGCGGTACTACCGCTTATCGTAAGCGGTACTACCGCTTGTACGCGATACTGCTGGAATCCGAGTTGGACTCTTTCCGTGCGGGCCAAACCGACCTTGTGCGGGCAAAACCGACCTTGTGGAGGTTTTCTCTCCAAGTTTAGACCCCAGGGCTCAACATATAAATAGAGGGGCGGGGCTAGCACACGAGACACATCAAGATTTCCCAAGCCGTGTGTCGGCAACCCTAACCCTCTAGTTCTCCCGTCATAATCTCCGTAGTGCTTGGCGAAGCCCTGCAGAGATTGTTCCTCACCACCATCACCACGCCGTCGTGCTGCCGGAACTCATCTACTACTTCACCATCGCTCGCTGGATCGAGGAGGTGAAGGCGTCATCAAGCCGTACGTGTGTTGAACGCGGAGGTGCCGTCCGTTCGGCACTAGTTCGTGATCGGATCGAGGGACGACTTGCGATTTGGATCGCGGAGACGTTCGACTACATCAACCACGTTTCTTAACGCTTCCGCTTAGCGATCTACAAGGGTATGTAGATTCACTCTCTCTCTCGTAGATGCTCATCACCATGGATAGATCTTGTGTGTGCGTAGGAAAATTTTTGTTTCCCATGCAACGTTCCCCAACACTTGTTTCTATGAACTGAGTTGGCCAATAATGATAAGGATGTCAGTCTTTTCATCATATTGTAGATTGCTTAGATCTCGATAGGCCAAATATAATCGCATGAATTATACAGTAAAAGCCAGTGTGGTGTGTATTGCTACAATTAGTCTGACAACCTGTCCTCATATAATATTACAAGGTCGCACCATCTTATAAGATTAAACATTCGACTTACCAAAATGCAGTGTGGGAAGGAAGGAGTATTGGGACTACGTATTCAAGCAAGTGATGTCATGGACTCCTTCGTAGAACTTCGTAAGCGAAAAAGAAGTTGCAGTGTGCCTGTACAAAGAGCTAGCGTAAGTTCAATTATCTGCTTCTCGGAATTTTAGTTAGCCACTGATTAAAAATTTGTTCAATTACCTTGCTTGCCTTAATTTAGTTTGCTACTGATTACATAATGCCATAGCCTGTTAATCCTATTATAGACAGCGCCTATCTATGTGTTTGTTACTTTCTGTTTATAGAACTACATGTGCCTAAACTTCAATATCAACTTAAGAACGTAGATAGCTTGTCATATCTACTTCTAGGGTGCAACAAAATTGATGTGTAATTTACCTTCTGATACCCAGTTTGTTTATCTTGTTTGCTGTTATGACTTCTAGCACTAGTAATGTTTGCATGTTCATGGAGAGACAACTGTCAGGTTTATATGAGGGACACCGTCTTTTTAACTTATATATATGTGTCAGAATCATTTTGCTTACATGAATGAAATTTAGAGATGTATGTGTTTCTGGTAAACTCTACCGACTTGTTACTTTAATACGTTGCCAAAAACTTGTTAGTTTTACTAGTTCAGGTGTAATTAAATACGTTGCCAAAACTGGTTAGCCTTACTAGTTTGATGTTAGTTTCTTATGGCTCTTGCAACACTTTATTTATGCTTGCTAACTATCAAGTTTTCAGGATCCAATTGAAACTCCGATGGCACAACAAGTATGTTCTGAAAAACTTCCTTGTTTAACTGGTTTGCTGCTGTAACGTGTTGCTCTAATCATGTTACCAACTTCAACTTCTCAGGATCCAATTGGACTCCAATTGCACAGCAGGTATATTTTCAAAAACTTATTTGTGTAATAGGTTTGCTGTTGTAACTTGTTGCTCTAATCAAGTTACTGACTACTCAACTTTTCAGGATCCAAGAGAAACTCCAATGGCACAACAGATCCCTTCTGTAAAACTTGTTTGTTTAACTACTTCTACTGCAACCGGTTGCACTAATGATGTTAATAACTTATACTTTTCGGCATCCAATCGAAACTCTTTAAATCCTTGTTTGTTTAACTGGGTTGCTGTTCTAACTCCCAGTTGAGATGTTTTGCTAACTTTAACTTTTCTGAATCCAATCGGAACTGTAATGGCGAAACAGGTTAGCCCAAGATCAAAGAGCGAGGTCCCCATGGACGTTGGATCATCCCAGAGCAGTCACCGGCCGAATCGTGCATCGTGAATTGCCAACTGTTGATGCTCTAGAGGCTAAACTATTGGTAGAAAGAGAGTCTGCTTCTGCACTTAGAGATGAAGTTGACATGTTGAGGAAGCAAATAACACAATCAGAAGCAGTACTCACAAAAACCATTAAATATTTGGTGGATTTCACAACGAAGCAAGCTGAGACTGACCGCATTGTTAAGGTCCTGGAGGAAAAAAGGAAATTAAAATCCCACTTGGTAAATCATAGGTGAAATGTTTTTTTCCATCGTTGAATGACCTTTGTGTTGTTTGTTCATGTAATAGATTGGAACCATTTGTTTTAGAGATCATGTAATAATTGTATTTTGGTCTGTATTTTTTTTAGCACGAGTCTGTAATAATTGATAAGAACATGAGACATTTCATTTTTTTGTTGAGGCAAAGACATTTCATTTTGTTTGCTATGCCAGGCCTACAAGATATGCCAATCGGGCTGATTGTGCATTCAGCAAAAATAGTAGTATAGATTGGCCTTAAGTGGCACGCATCTGAAAGGGCCAAGGTGCTGTACTAGCTTTGGTACAAAAAAAGATGCTCTTCTAGCCAAAAACAGTACAACGGCCTGGCTTATGTATGTTAGTTCATATTATTGATCCATATACTCTATATGTGGTCATATGTCTGTTAGTTTTCTATATTATTGGTTGGTTTGCTCAGTATTTTGAATTTTGAGACATCGCTTGGCTTCTGAAATTCATATCTAAATGGGAGTACACTATATGCTGCTTGTGTCATACATGTTACAATTGAGTTGAACATAAAGTGGTTTCAAATATTCGTATTCACCTTAAACTGGATTCAACCTTCTGAATTTGAGTATCATGGCATTTGTAAATCATATTCATATATAGAGGTGGAATAAATCTTTGTTGTGGTTTTGAAAAAATATATATATGAAAACATAGAATGATGTATGAATATTCGTAATCGAATACAAAATGAATTCGAATTTAGTTGCCAGTGTAAACGTGAATGCTTATTCTCCCAAAATTCGAAAGAAGCGGCAAAACACCCACTCCCACATCGGCTGCCCGAAACCAGTGTTTGGGAGATGGAAATTACTGTCTACCCCTGACACGCACAACCTATCAGCCCGATTTCCACTACTCTAAATAGGGGTAGGTTTGTAACTTCACTCAGACGTGACACGACCGCCTCTCACCCCATTCAGACACGGTGGGCGCCAAACGTGGGCGGCAAAACACATTTGATTCAAGCTCGTCCCAAAGACCTCTCTCTCCCCCTCCATTTCCCCATTCATACACGGTGGGCGGCAAAACAAACTCTCCTCGGCCGAAATCGATCTAGGCAAATATTTTAAGTAGGGGTAGGTTTGTAACTTCACTCATACGTAACACAACCGCCCTACCTGTCAGCCCCGTTCATACACCGTGGGCGCCAAAACACCCTCTCCTCGCCCGAAATCGCTCTCGGCAAATATTGGGGGGATGCAAGATTACCGTCCTATCCCCAACCGACGAGACTGTCCGAAATTTTAAACGGGGGCTAAGTTCGTAACTTTCCCACATTTCAGACAAGCGCGTCCCAAAGACATGGTTCCCCCTACCCCTCTCCCTCCATTTTCCCATTCATACACCGTCGGCGCCAAAACACCATCTCCACACCAGCCTCCTCCGTCCGCCACCCCATCCATCGCCGCCCTCCTCCACCATGCCGGAGCGCCTGCCCAGACCGCATCGTCCATTGCAAGAGATCAACGTTCCTCATCCACGGCGTCGGACCAGGAGCCTTGCATCGCGTCCTCTCGCTTCATCCACGCCGTCGTCCACCTTGCCGGGGCCGCTCCGACGACCTTCTCGTCCACCGCAACTGGACTTATCCCCCGATGCCTCCGTCTACCGTCGTAGATCTGCTTCCACGCCACCGACAGCCATCGCACGCCCGATGCCTACACGGCGCCACAAGAGAGGTGGTACTCTTTCATATCTGCTCAACTTTTTGATCTCAACTAGAAAATAGATCGTCACTTGTTTACTATACTTTCTTTTCAGCTCTTAGAATCTTAGTTGTTAGTTCAACGCAAACATTGGTTGCTAAGTAGCCTTTGTGCGGTTTGTAGCTTCAGATCTGCCATGGCACAGTCATAATAGGGTTTAATTGATCATGCTTAGGGTTTCCCCCCTTTTATGATCACTATACGATCAACCTACGTGCTTCGTCTCATAATAGCATTGCCCCACCCATCAAGCTAAACAAGCTTAGTTGTTGAAATACGAATCTGATATGATGCTAATATTAGTAAAACAGAGTCGTTTAATTGGTCAGCTAAGTGTTCCTAATTTAATTTCGAAATGCATGTGCGCCGCTGGGGCGGATCTACAGGGTGGCCAGCGTGGGCCGCGGCCCACCCTGGGATTTTGGGTCGGCATGTATACCATAAGAGATTAGAACATGGTCAGCCAGCCAATGCCTTTGCTAAAAAAAAGCCAATGCCTCCAGACCCCGATTCCCCTCTGTTCTGCTCCGCTTTCGATCTCTACTCGCCGCCAGCCACCTGCCTCGCTGGCGACTTGCCGTCATCGGACGCCATGACTTTAGGAGGAGACGCCGGACTAACAGGAGGTCAGGAGCCGCTCGCCCAACAGCGTCACTGCTGCCTAGCCGCGCCGGCGTGCCCAGCTTCCCAGTCCGCTCAGGGCTCAGGCATGCAGCACCCACTCAGCCAACCCGATTTATCCTGAGATACGCCGTCCTCAACACTCAGTAGCCACTTCCCATCACCCATTTTCTAATTGATTCATCACTCATTAGGCAGGACTCTCATTAGGGTTTGTTGTGTACTGAGTGCTACCTACATTTAATGGTTCAGATATTTCAGTAATCTTTAGTACCTGTAGAGTTGACAGAGTTTCAAAATTCCACGCCTAGGAACAAACACTAGTCATGTTGGATTGTTGGTCATAGTGACATTGACCCAGATTACTACCGCAGGCCAGGTTTGTTGACAATTTTACTAGTCTTTGTTACTCATTCAATATGATATCCAATTATTCACTTTGATTAATTGCAAACAATAAGTGCTAGCCCAACTTCTTGATTCAGATTTTGGACGGTCTCTTACTGCAGTTACGATTCTGCATACTTGTCCTAGTAAGCTCACAAGTAATGATTGATTCGCTAGCTTTATGCTTGCCTTGTCATATTTGTTGTCAATATTTTTTTAGGGTGGACCACCCTGATTCAAAATCCTGGAACCGCAGACATGAGTGAATAGTATTTCTCTATGTGAACTCTTCCATCATGTGTGGGCAACGAACATTGCATTGTATAGAAAGAAAAGTGTTATATCCACCTTTTACATAGACTACGATCTTTTACATGGAATACAATCTGCCTACGTGCTTTGTGTCGCACTACCAGTACTCCACCCTTGAAGCTAAACATTATGCCACTCATAATTCTGAAGTTTATTTGTTCAAATACGAATTTGATATGATGCTAATGTTCCTACTTCAGTTTTGAAATCTGTGTCCGCCCCTTATAGAGACATAAGAGGTTTGTATTTCTGTGTGTGGTCTGGTCAGCACGGTTGGGGGATGAACTTTGTATACGCAGGGGTTTGTAGGGAGACACTATTGGAGTAGAATCCACAATGCATTCCAAAGATAATTTGACTACTTTTTATGTTTTCGTGAATCTCAGATACTGAACATCATCATAATGATTATGAGCTTGGGCGCATGAGAAGAATAAAGCAGAACAATGACATGGATATCAAACTTGGCGTGAAGGGACTGAGATCCAGTCTGGATGCAATGGAATGCGCACGCTCTCCACCTATAGATTCGTGTTCAGAATATGATCCTAACAATGATTCTGAGCTAGAGGGAGACCTAAGTCAATGTAGCTCCCTAGTGGAGGAGTTAGAGGCAGATACCCTATCTTATTCACCCATCAAGGTGCTTGCTCTAACTTGGCAAGGTTATATTGGTCGCACATATCTTGCAAATGATGCTTTGCATTGCTTCTACTTTGTTACACCGCCATTTGCTTAGTTTACACATCATATATGTGAATATGCCATGCCTATCCATTTTCAGTACATATTCCATCTGTCATCATACCATATTTCTCCATTCAAATGCAGTTCTTGTGTATCAGACGTTCAAAAGGAAGAGGGCGATTGCTAATCGCGATGGATCACGAACAAAGTATTTGGAAAAGGTAGTGACACTTGACAAATCAAATAGCCCATTAGGTGTAGTGGCAATATCACCAGACCCACAAAACATAGCCCCAACTCTAGCAGACTCTACCCCTACCCCATTGGCCATCTCAGATGCCCCAACTCAGCAGACCCCAACTGCAGCAAAAAGTATGACGATTCCAGTTGACATAGCACCATCTCTACGACGCAAAACCCCCATTCCAGCAAAGAGTACACCAACTCCAGTTGCCAAATCCCTTTTCGAACTGGAGAGGGCCCCAATTGCAGCAAATAGGACCCCTGTTCCACTTCTTCCCAGTTTAGAAGATGAAGCTTTTATTGTTGTCAGGAACTTTGTGCGCATCTTTCCTTCATGGAAAGATTATACTACAGACAAACAACAATTTCCAATCTTCCTCCGCAACTTACGTGTAAGTAACGTACTAATGTTATTCATGGTAATTAGTGCCTATGTTTCTGCTGATAGAACTCAAAAGATTTCATTCATTTAAATAGGCGAGGACCAAACTAGATAGTCAAGACGAGCAAAGCTTGGTTGCGCTTTTCAAGCATGCTTCGAGGAAGTATCGTTGCTACCTGAGGCAAGCACACTTCGATGGCAAGCCTCTAAACGAAATTTCTGTAAAGTCTCCGGTGCTTCATTTACTAGAAAGTGACTGGAATAAGCTTGTTACACACTGGTCTCGTCTGTAGCGTAAGGTACTGTCTATGATATCACATCACAATTTGAACTACGTTTCTGCATGTGCCTTACCGTCTCACTTGTATGAAAACTGTTTGCAAGAGAATATCCATTCTCAAGGGATCACAGGATCTCGTAACTATACTACACACTGCATTGCTCTTGTGAGTACCTCTTGCCCTGTATCGCCATACTTACTTTCATAACTGGTTGATTATGTAGCATCACTGCACATGTTAGCCTCCTTATCCTCCATTTGGTGGACATTATAAGATCCGTATTGACTCTTACATAAATTTAGAATCAACCCAATGCTTCTGAAGAAGTTTAGCTCTGCAGTCCTCTTGTAAGGACCGAACGTCTTGTATCCCTGTACTTACATTAACAGCTACTCCATCCGTCCCATAATATAAGAGCGTTTTGTACACTACACTAGTGTACAAAACACTTATATTATGGGACGGAGTGAGTAGTTCATTGTGTTGCATTACTCTGCATCTTGTCTCCCTCGCCCACCATTTCCTAAAAATTATCAGATCTACACTTAATCTTACCAAAAAGTTGAATACACAGACAATGCCAGTGCAGAAATGTAACCCATTGCTCTTGTCAGTACATTTTGTCCTGTAACGCTGTACTTACATGGATAGGTAGTTGATTATGTAGCATCACTATGCATCTTATCTTCATTATCCTCTATCCCTTCCAGTATTATCATATCAATAATTACTCTCTACAAAATGTAGAGTACTGGCAATGCTTATGAAGAAGTTTCTGTGCTGAAATTCTTGAGTTGTCCCTCCCTTGACATGGAGAAGGGCATTATAGAGCCGGTGTTAACTGTTAATGTAAGTCCGTCCTTCTAAAGCCTTTCTCCTCAACTGCTGTTTAATTTGCTCATACTCCCTATCATCAACTGCTGTTTAGTTTGCTGTTTCTATCAAAATGCATGTTCGCCACAACTGCAAGTTTCAAGTTTTAGTCGTGAAACCAAATTCCTTATTCATACCATGCACATTATTCAATATAGATCCATTGATTTTCTTTAGCACTGCATGTATGCTTGCATTGTTGATCTGTAATCCAGTGTGTGGTGAAGCTGCCCACATTTGCAACTTGTCATTTCCTACTTTGTCTTAACTGATCTGGCTGATGATATGAACATGTCATGCACGTTAACGAAAAGAGATACAATGATTTTCTTTTGCCCCGCATCTATGCTTGTGTTGTTGATCTGTAATCCAGTAGTGTGGTGTAGCTCCCCGCATTATGAACAATGCCAAATTATGCTCTTGACATTTTGAATCGTCTCTTTATTTTGTAATATGAAACTGGATGGAATTGATAGCGCATTTACCATCTTTGTTTATATACGTGCAAAACCTGTCATCTGTCTTGTTGTTTCAGGGTGATATGCCTGATGGCACGCACAAGTTTGCTGAAGACTCTGAGACAAACCCAACGTATATTGCAGCAAAGAAGGCAAAACATCTTGAAGATAGGGAGACAATCCCAAAGTCATGTCTTGATGCAGTGTTCAAGTTACTCAAGACTAGCAGTCACACAAGCTCACAGAAGTCACTGCCTGAATCAGTTCGACTTCTTCAGTCTCAACTACAAGTAGAAAGGCATAGTGCAACTCAACTTCGACTTGAAGTCCAATCTCTAAGGAAGATCGTAGAGAACTCCAATGAGAACCTCATTGCTAAACAGCTAGAGCTGGAAGATATGAACGACATGCTAGGCCGTTCTCACTGCCTTGCTCAGTTGCCTGCGCAGCAGCTCCCACGCAAGGCTAATGTTTCTTTAACTGTGTTCAAGTGGTCTTGGTTCAGTATTATTTTGTTGCGCTGCAATGGCAGGGCCTTTGATGCCCAGGTTTTGTAATCTGCTTCTTGGTTGCGCTTTATGATCACTGGCGGCGAACTTTGATGCCCAGTGGATGTAATATGCCCTAATTTCTTTATTGTATAGTGTAGGTTTATTCTAAGTTACTATGCCGTAATTTCTTTATTGTATAGTGTAGGTTTGTTCTTAATTCGTAGTTACCGTATATGTCATCATTCGCTATCAGAAAAAGGGTGAAAATCTGATTCAGGCGAACGGGCTAAAACATGTGCCTCTAATGGGCCTGCATTTCAGTGGGCCATTAATGGGTCGCGCCGCAACAGGCTTTACTCCGGCCTGCGCGAACCTGCCGTATGGGCCCTTCATGGACATGGTATGCCCAGGCCCATAACTCACATGGGCCTCTAGTGGGCCCAAACTTTAGTTGGGCCCATGTAGCTTCGTGCCATTAACGGGTTGAATATTCTGCTGGCCTGTTATGGCCCAGAAGACAGCATGGGCCTTTTGCATGCCGAAAAGCTTGTTGGGCCTCAATTTTCATGAGTCGACCACGGGTCTTTAGCAGGCTGAAATATACCTCGGACCATTATTGGCCCAGTTACATGACGGGCCGTTACCAGGCCGAAACATATCTCGGGCCTTGGTTGGCCCAATCATATCATGGGCCTTTAGTAGGCCGAAAGCTTAGTAGAGGACCAATGGGCCGAATTGTACGACAGGCCTTTAACAGGCCCAAAGTCAGGTTGGGCTGGAATTTTGCCACCGAGATCATGGGCCGTTAAGGGGCCGAATGTCGCATCGGACCATATATGGCCCATGTGCAGCACGGGCCATTAACAGGCCGAAGGCACATCGGGCTGAAATGGGCCCATTTCTACATCGGGCCTTTAACAGGCCGAAAACTCACTGGGCCGTAATGGGGCCCAAAGACTGAGCGAACAATTAACGGGCCCGATCTGGCGGTGGGCCATAAATGGGCCATGTTTAAGAAGACCACTAGTGGGCCGGCCCACTAGTACCTGAGTAAATCTTATGGGCCTTTGACTGGGCCGGCCTTTTAAACTTAATGGGCCACTGTTGAGCCGTGCCACGTGTAACATTTCCGTAGGCCCGTCTCGTCCATTGGAGGAATGACATCTGTCGCGACGCCGAGCTGACACGTGGTTCCTTTGGCCAATGAGAATTTTACACGTGGAAAATCCCCATTGGTCAGGGCTGTTAACGGATTATTGGATCCAAAACCGCGGCGACCCGTTACGGTGGAAGCCACGTGTCGGTCACCCTTGACGAAAACACTTCCATGACACGACATTTATCGTCATGGAAGTGGACACTTCCGTGATGATAATTTGAGTATTGTCATGGAACACTTCTACGACAGCACAAGTATGACTATCTTGATTCTGTCATAAAATCGTCACGGATGTACATGCATGACAGAAAACGTGACCTACTGTGACAAAGACGTATCATCACGGAAGTGTTTTTTTTGTAGTGCATCCACATCAGCAATCTAGCCACATCAGCGTTTCCTCATTGGCTTACAGGTGGAGCCTAGCAGCGATCAACTGTGTGCAGAACAACCACGTTAGCGTTCAGTTACCACCAGGAGGACCCACCATAGGCTAACCACGGGCATCTTTCTTCCTCACTAGCCGGCCCTCAGAAATTCTCGGTGTCTCAGATCTACAGGCCAGCAATTCACCTGTCCCGTTGGGTCCTCCTTCCTTGGCTCCTCGCCTCCCAATAACTCTAGCATTGATTGATTTTCCAACATTTATGTCATCCTATCGTCTCTCCAATTAACTTCCCCACGATTGATTTCCCATTACTCTCATCTTCTACGACAAATGATCTTCATCTTCGCTAAGATAAGGGGACCGGCTCATGTATGAGGTCATCGGCGCCATCGAGAGAAAGGTGTTCCTGGATGACACCATGGTGCGCGCCAGCAGGAAGAGCGGCTACGACGCCTGCTCGGGCAGTAACTCTCTGAGCATCGACGATAGTGGCACGACCATTGTCACGCTCACGACCGCTGGCGTGCACTACTATTTGTGACATCCCCGGTCACTGCGCCAACGACATGAAGCTCTCCATCACGGTCACGGTCACGTGGGGCTCGACAACGGGACCAAGGGTCCCGCGGTCGGCGATGAGCGCCGTCGTCACCGCTGCCATGGGGGCTCTGATCGTGCTCGCACTATACTAATGAAGCCCATCAACATTGCTAGCTTCTGGCCAGATTGAAGGATTGGCGGCGACGACGCTCCGCAACACGCCGCTGTTCAAGGCAGGGGTGCGATCTACCTGGTGTACCTACAGATGAAGATGGCACTAGCCATCCTATGTAGGTTCTAGCTCGTGACGGGCCATCCCATAAGTACCACATGATGACTGCTACTTGTGAGTTGCATTGGGATTTTCCCCAAAAAAGAAGGGTGAAGCAATATAGTAGCGGATAAGTATTTCCCTCAGTACAGAACCAAGGTTATTGAACCAATAGGAGAACCACGCAAATACCCGTCAACAGTACCTGCACACACAAGAGCAAATACTTGCACCCAACGCGGGCAAGAGGGTTGTCAATCCCCTTGAACTCGTTACTTGCAAGGATTAAATCTGGTAGTGAAAGATATATAAATTGCAAAGTAAATAAAAAGTAAAATAATTGCAGCAAGGTATTTTTTAGGTTTTTGTAATATGATTAAAGTAGACCCGGGGGGCCATTGTTTTCACTAGAGGCTTCTCTCTCGAAACATAGCATACAGTGGGTAGACAAATTACTGTTGGGCAACTGATAGAAAAGCACATAGTTATGATGTTATTCATGGCAATGATCATGTTGGAATGAAGTATGTCTACCAGAGGGGGGGGGGGTGAATGGGAGTTTAAAATTTCTTTCGGAAACTTCAAAACTCTCGGAACCCAGCAGCGGAGTGCTACTTGTAGCTTGCGTTGGTATTTTCCCCGAAGAGGAAGGGATGATGCAGCACAGTAGAGATAAGTATTTCCCTCAGTTATGAAACCAAGGTTATCGAACCAGTAGGAGAATCACGCAACACCTCGTTAGCAGCACCTGCACACAAACAACAAATCCTTGCACCCAACGCAAACGAGGGGTTGTCAATCCCTCGGCGGTCAATTGCAAGATTAAATTGTATATGATAGATAGATAGATTGAAATAAAAATACAAAATAAAATAAATAAAAGAAAATGGCAGCAATATTTTTAGGGTTTTAGTAATATGATTTAGATAGACCCGGGGGCCATAGTTTTCACTAGAGGCTTCTCTCGAGAAAATAGCATACTGTGGGTAGACAAATTACTGTTGGGCAATTGATAGAAAAGCAAATAATCATGACGATATCCAAGGCAATGATCATGTATATAGGCATCACGTCCGAGACAAGTAGACCGACTCCTGCCTGCATCTACTACTATTACTCCACACATCGACCGCTATCCAGCATGCATCTAGTGTATTAAGTCCATAAAGAATGGAGTAACGCCTTAAGAACGATGACATGATGTAGACAAGATAAACTCACGTATGAATAAACCCCATCTTTTTACCCTTAATAGCAATGATACATACATGTCATGTCCCTTTCTGTCACTGGGATTGAGCACCGCAAGATCGAACCCATTACAAAGCACCTCTTCCCATGGCAAGATAAATCAATCTAGTTGGCCAAACCAAATCAATAGATCGGAGAAGAAATACGAAGCTATAATAATCATGCATAAAAGAGTGCAACAAAGACTCAAATAATATTCATGGATAATCTGATCATAAACTCACAATTCATCGGATCCCAACAAACACACCGCAAAAAGTGATTACATCGGATAGAACTCCAAGAACATCGAGGAGAACATTGTATTGAAGATCAAAAAGAGAGAAGAAGCCATCTAGCTACTAACTATGGATTCGAAGGTCTGTGGTAAACTACTCACGCATCATCAGAGAGGCGGCAAGGTTGATGTAGAGCCCCTCCGTGATCGATTCCCCCTCCGGCGGAGTACCGGAGAAGGCCTCCAGATGGGATCTCTCGAGAACAGAAATTTGCGGTGGCGGAAAAAGTATTTCGAGAACTCCCCTGAGGGTTTCTGATTTTTCCTGAATTTATAGTGGTGGAATTAGGTCAAACGGAGCTGGGGTGGGCCCACGAGGCACCAGGGCGCGCCTGCCCCCCCAGGCGCGCCCTGGTGGCTCGTGGCCACCTCCTCTGGCGTCTGGTCTTCTCCCGAAGCTTCTAGTGTTTATCTTGTCCAGAAAAATATCTCCAAAAAGTTTCGTGGCATTTGGACTTCATTTGATATCGATTTTCTGTAAAACAAAAACAGGACAGAAAACAACAACTGGCACTGGGCACTAAGTTAATAGGTTAGTCTCCAAAAATGATATATAATTGTTGTAAATGTATATAAAAACATCCAAGATTGATAATATAACAGCATGGAACAATAAAAAATTATAGATACGTTGAAGACGTATCAACATCCCCAAGCTTAATTCCTGCTCGTCCTCGAGTAGGTAAATGATAAAAACAGAATTTTTGATGTGGAATGCTGCCTATCATATTCATCATATATTCTTTTCTTTTATAGCATGGACATTGGACTTGAATGATTCAAAGCAATAGTCTATAATTTGACATGAAGATATAAATACTCAAGCATGCTAACAAGCAACCATGTCTTTCAAAATATCAACGCTAAAGAAAGTTATCTGTAGCCCATTATGCTCAATCATTGATCCATTCATGAAACACACTCAAATATTAGCTACATCCAATGCACAAGTATGACAATAGTGCTCTTTAGTTGGTGCTTTTGTAAGAGAAGATGGAGACTCAAATAAAATAAAAATTGCATAAAAGTAAATAGATAGGCCCTTCGCAGAGGGAAGCAGAGATTTGTCAAATGTGCCAGAGCTCAAAGCTGAAATTAAAGAGATACAAATATTTTGAGAGGCATGCTTTTCCTGTCAACGAAAACGACCGAGAATTCCCAATATTTTCCATGCTAGACACATCATAGGTGGTTCCCAAACAGAAAGTAAAGTTTATTTCCTTTCCACCATTCTTTCACAATCCATGGCTAGCCGTATCCACGGGTGCCCTCCATACCAACACTTTCCAAGGAATTTTGTTGTTATTAATTTTTGATTTCATTGTGGGACTGGGCATCCCTATTACCAACCATTCTCTCGTGCAATGACAAGTGAATAAACACTCATCGTGAGCATAACACACCTAGCATGGAAAATAATGGCCACCCCCTGCCGCTTCATGAGCGGTACGGGCACACAAAACAGAAAAAATTATTTTGAAAATTAGAGTTGGCACACGCAAATTTACTTGGAACAACATTGAAATACCGCATATAGGTAGATATAGTGGACTCATTTGGCACAACTTGGGTTTAAGGATTTTGGATGCACAAGCAGTATTTCCGCTTAGTACAAATGAAGGCTAGCAAAAGATTGAGAAGCAACCAACCAAAAAATGAGAGTGGTCATAAACATGCATTGAACATAACTAACACCGAATAATGCACCATAAGTAGGATATAATTTCGTTGCATAACTATTGACTTGATGTGCATGCATAGGGAATCACAAACCTTAACACGAATATTCTTACTAAATCACAATTACTCACTAACATGACTCGCATATTATCATTTCCATATCGCAAAACTATTGTAAGGAATCACACTTATCATATCCAATGATCTATTTGAAAGTTTTTATTATATCCCTCTTGAATATTCATCACTTTGGGACCAAATTCATATCTTGTGCAAATTACCGTTACTATCATCAACTCTCAAAAATATTTAAGTGAAGCATGAGAGTGCAAATATTTCTTCAAAATTTCAATCTTATCAATTCTCAAAATAATATAAGTGAAGCATGAGAATTTATTTCTTCAAAATTTCAATCAACTCTCAAAATAATATAAGTGAAGCATGAGAGTTTATTTCTTCAAAATATAGCCACCACCGTGCTCAAAAAGATTTAAGTGAAGCACTAGAGCAACTGCCTAGCTCAAAAAAATTAAGTGAAGCACATAGAGTATTCTAACAAATGATGATAACGTGTGGCTCTCTCAAAATAGGTGTGTTCAGCAAAGATGATTGTGACAAACTAAAAAGCAAACAAAGAAAAGACTCATATAATACAAGACGCTCCAAGCAAAACACATATCATGTGACGAATAAAAATATAGCTCCAAGTAAAATTACCGATGGTTGGTAGAAGAAAGAGGGGATGCCTTCCGGGGCATCCCCAAGCTTGGACGCTTGAGTCTTCCTAGAATATTACCTTGGGGTGCCTCGGGCATCCCCAAGCTTAGGCTCTTACTACTCCTTATTCCTTCATCCATCGTGATCTCACCCAAAACTTGAAAACTCCAATCACCCAAAACTCAACAAAACCTTCGTGAGATCCGTTAGTATAACAAAATAAATCACAACTTTAAGTACTATTGAAAACCCATTCATATTTTATTTTTGCATTATACCTACTGTACTCTAACTTCACCATGGCTTATACCCCCCGATACAATCCATAGATTCATCAAAACAAGCAAGTAGTGCATCAAAAACAGAATCTGTCAAAAACAGAACAGTCTGTAGCAATCTATTTAAAAGCCATACTTTTGTAACTCCAAAAATTCTGAAAAATTAGGACAACATGGGAAATTCATATACCAATACTGTGTAAATATTTCATATTTTTCTGACACTCCAGTACAGAAACAAAATTCGGTCACTGGACGCAAAAATTTCTGTTTTCCAAACAGCATCAATTATACTATCTTCCAAATCATCCTAAAGGTATTACTTGGCACAAACACTAATTAAAAACACAAAAACACAATCATACCAGTAGCATAATTGTGAAAACACACAATAACAGAAACAAAAAGTAAAAATTTATTTTATTCATTGGGTTGCCTCCCAACAAGCTCTTTCTTTATAGCCATTAAGATAGGCTTGGGATTCAAATGATGCTCGCATGAAAGATAAAAGTTGAAACACAAAGAGAGCATCATAATTCATGTGATAAACACATTTAAGGATAACATAATTCCTATGCATAGGCATTTTATAAGAGAACAAATTATCAAGACAAGAATAACCTAGCATATGCATGGAAGGAGAAAGAAACAATAGCAATCTCAACATGAAGAGAGGTAATTTAGTAACATGAAAATTTCTACAACCATATTTTCCTCTCTCATAATAATTACATGTAGGATCATATTTCAATTCAATGATATAGCTATCATAAACAATATTCTCTTTACGATCCACATGCATAAATATTTTATAATCTTCCAAAATAGTGGGATTATCATCAATGAAAGTCATGACCTCTCCAAACCCACTTTTATCAAAAATTCCATAAGATTGAACATTCTCCAAATATGTGGGATTATTTTTACCTAGAGTTGACACTCTTCCAAACCCACTTTCAATATTATTGCAAGCATTATTATCAATATCATATTCATCATGATGCTTAAATAAATTTTCAAGATCATAAAAAGCATTATCACCCCAATCATTATCATTGCAATAAGTGGTGGACATGAAAAAATTATCATACCCACGCTTGTGGTTTTGCATATCATTAGCACAATTGACACTAATAGAATTTATAATAACATTATTGCAATCATGCTTTTCATTGAAGGAGCTATCATGAATCACTTTATAAATTTCTTCTTTCAGCACTTCATCACAATTTTTAGATTCATGATTTTCAAGCAAAACTTCATAGAGGAAATCAAGTGCACTCAACTCACTAGCAATTGGTTCATCATAATTGGGTCTTTTGAAAAGATTAGCAAGTGGATGAGGATCCATATCAATAGATTTTTAGCAAGCGAAGATGCAAGCAAATAGAAGGCACATGGCAACACAAGCAAAGATAGCAAGCAAGCTAAAAGGCAGACAGAAAATATTTTTGTATTTTTGTAAAAACGTTTTAGAAGTGGGGGAGATGAAAAAGAGAGGCAAATAAAGTAAATGCAAGGAGATGAGAGTTTATGCAAAGGTACTTGATAGATGTTGATGATGTCTCCCCGGCAACGACGCCAGAAATTCTTCCTGCTACTTGTAGCTTGCGTTAGTATTTTCCCCGAAGAGGAAGGGATGATGCAGCATAGTAGAGATAAGTATTTCCTCAGTTATGAAACCAAGGTTATCGAACCAGTAGGAGAATCACGCAACACCTCGTTAGCAGCACCTGCACACAAACAACAAATCCTTGCACCCAACGCAAACGAGGGGTTGTCAATCCCTCGGTGGTCAATTGCAAGATTAAATTGTATATGATTGATAGATAGATAGAAATAAAAATACAAAATAAAATAAATAAAAGAAAATGGCAGCTATATTTTTAGGGTTTTAGTAATATGATTTAGATAGACCCGGGGGCCATAGTTTTCACTAGAGGCTTCTCTCGAGAAAATATCATACGGTGGGTAGACAAATTACTGTTGGGCAATTGATAGAAAAGCAAATAATCATGACGATATCCAAGGCAATGATCATGTATATAGGCATCACATCCGAGACAAGTAGACCGACTCCTGCCTGCATCTACTACTATTACTCCACACATCGACCGCTATCCAGCATGCATCTAGTGTATTAAGTGCATAAAGAACGGAGTAATGCCTTAAGAACGATGACATGATGTAGACAAGATAAACTCACGTATGAATAAACCCCATCTTTTTACCCTTAATAGCAACGATACATACGTGTCATGTCCCTTTCTGTCACTGGGATTGAGCACCGCAAGATCGAACCCATTACAAAGCACCTCTTCCCATGGCAAGATAAATCAATCTAGTTGGCCAAACCAAATCAATAGATCGGAGAAGAAATACGAAGCTATAATAATCATGCATAAAAGAGTGCAACAAAGACTCAAATAATATTCATGGATAATCTGATCATAAACTCACAATTCATCGGATCCCAACAAACACACCGCAAAAAGTGATTACATCGGATAGAACTCCAAGAACATTGAGGAGAACATTGTATTGAAGATCAAAAAGAGAGAAGAAGCCATCTAGCTACTAACTATGGACCTGAAGGTCTGTGGTAAACTACTCATGCATCATCGGAAGGGCAGGAAGGTTGATGTAGAGCCCCTCCGTGATCGATTCCCCCTCCGGCGGAGTACCGGAGAAGGCCTCCATATGGGATCTCTCGAGACCAGAAACTTGTGGCGGCGGAAAAAGTATTTCATGGACTCCCCTGAGGGTTTCTGATTTTCCTGAATTTATAGTGGTAGAATTAGGTCAAATGGAGTTGGGGTGGGCCCACGAGGCACTAGGGCGCGCCTGCCCCCCCAGCCGCGCCCTGGTGGCTCGTGGCCACCTCCTCTGGCATCTGGTCTTCTCCCTAAGCTTCTACTGTTTATCTTGTCCAGAAAAAAATCTCCAAAAAGTTTCATGGCATTTGGACTTCATTTGATATTGATTTTCTGTAAAACAAAAACAGGACAGAAAACAGCAACTGGCACTGGGCACTAAGTTAATAGGTTAGTCTCCAAAAATGATATATAATTGCTGTAAAGGTATATCAAAACATCCAAGATTGATAATATAACAGCATGGAACAATCAAAAATTATAGATACGTTGGAGACGTATCACGGAGCGAGTGAAAACAGGTTTCAGTGAGCGAGTAACAGCATGCGAACAGAAACTAAGTACATGCATCGAATATAATCACATGGTTGAATCACATCATGGTTCTGACAGAATGTAAACGAGTGAAAGGAATAACCAGTGATGCTCGATGGCGACAGAGAATTTGTTCGACCAGTTCGTCCTTCTACACAAGGACTACGTCTGGTTGGAGGGGTTGTGATTTAACACAGACGATAAACTCTCTTCACCCTATTCTCCTCGACAATTGGTTCATCAACCAATGCCGATTACTCATGGTAGATGCTTGAGGTGATCTCCGAACCTTTACAGACTTCTTCTTCGAGTACCACAATCACTCTTGGTCTCTGAAGAAATTGACACCTATCCGTCTAGAGAGTTTGCAACTCTCAAGAGTAATAGGCGGAGCGTACTGGACTTAGATTCGAGTGATGCTATACCACTATCTAATTCTTCGGCTCTAGGGTTTTTCTCTCGGTGGATTTTAAACTCAAATCACTCTGGATAGGGGGTTGCTCAACAATCTTCTCGGAATCAAACGGAGCAGCCACCGGACAAAGCCGGTGCGGGGTGGCTATTTATAGCCGCAGCCTTCGCATGTGGGAAATGACCATTTTGGACACGCCGTCCAGCCAATGGCCAACCGACACATTCAAAACTATCGGATTTGAAAGCAATAGTAACATTACTTGAGGAACAAGTAATGCTAACTCCTCGGTCCGAGACAAATCTCTCGCAGCGAAGAAGATCACAGTCTCTTGCTGACAAGTATTTGCTCGGAACACAAAGAGATTTCTCTCACAACTTTCATAGATTTGATTTTAGCATAAGAGAATCAAAGCTTCGAACACTATACCCCTCTTAATAGTACGGTGGTCCTATGACTCAATGAAACGAAGAAGAATAACGAAAAGAATGCCACGTCTTCACTTCATCTTCGACTTCTTTTTTTGCAGTCACTTCCTTCGGATGCCACCGAACCAATTGCTTTGCGTCAACAATTTTGGGGGTCACTCTTCACCGTATAAGCTTCATGGATAATGCTCGCTGCCACGCAGGACATATCCTTCGGAGTTTATATCAAACTCCTCATGACTGCAGGGACCTGTTACTCTGTGTGCACTAGCAAACACATTAGTCCCTTATTGTTTCTGTCAACAATATTCAAAACATAAGGAGGCAAATCATTGCACCAATAGATCATGTATATAGGCATCATGTCCGTGACAAGTAGACCAAAACGATTCTGCATCTACTACTATTACTCCACTTCGAGAGCGCTTCTATGCTTGCCTCTCTACGTATTAAGTTCATAACAAACAGAGTAATGCATGAAGTATGATGACATAATGTAGACAGAATAGAACCAAACAATATGATTGAACCCCATCGTTTTACCCTTAATGGCAACAATACAAATACGTGCCTCGCTACCCCTTCTGTCAGGAGGTGAGGACTCCGCAAGATTGAACCCATTACAAAGCACCTCTCCCACTGAAAATATATCCATCTAGTTGGCCAAACTAAACGGATAGATCGGAGAGAAATACAAAGTTATAATAATCATGCATAATAAAGTTCAGAAAAGACTCAATTACTTTCAATGAATAATCTGATCATAAACCCACAATTCATTGGATCCCAACAAACGCACCACAAAATAAGATTACATCAAATAGAACTCCATGGAGATAATGGAGAACATTGTATTGAAGATCAAAGAGAGAGAAGAAGCCATCTAGCTACTAGCTATGGACCCGTAGGTCTGTGGTGAACTACTCATACATCATCGGAAGGGCAACAAGGTTGATGTAGAAGCCCTCCGTGATCGATTCCCCCTTCGGCAGTGTACCGGAAAAGGCCTCCAGATGGGATCACGGAAGGACAGAAGCTTGCGGCGGCGGAAAAGTTATTTCGGATGGCTCTCTGTTGGTTTGGGGATTTATTAGAATTTATAGTGCTGGAATTAGGTCAAACAAAGCTACGTGGGACCCACGAGCTCAGGTGGTGCGCCCCCCTGGGGGCGCGCCGTGTGAGCTCATGACTCTCCCATAGATCTTCTGGCCTCCTCCCGAACGTTCTAGGGTCCCTTATGGTCCAGAAAAAATCACCGTAAAGTTTCATCGTGTTTGGACTTCGTTTGGTACTGATTTTCTGAAACGCCAAAAACAAGCAAAAAAACAGCAACTGGCACTGGGCACTGAGTTAATAGGTTAGTTCCCAAAAAATGATATCAAATTGCATATAAATCATATAAAGTATCCAAGATTGATAATATAATAGCATGAAACAATAAAAAATTATAGATACGTTGGAGACGTATCAATGACCATCTTCTCCATGGCACACAACCTCAAGCTCAAGTTACAGATTGGCTATTAACTATTCCAATTTTCTCTAGCATATTGTGTCAACCGTGTTACTTATGGTAACTCCAGTTCCTCAATTTTGTTACCAGGATTGCACTGATTTTCCTAAAGACATGTGAAGAAATTAGCTTGCACCAATCTCCTTTGATGGTATGGCTTTGATAATCTTCCATGTCATTCAACATATCTTCTATTTGTGATTACTGATGTATTCTGGATGCATCTCCAGATAATTGAAATAGCATTTGCAGGTTACTTTTGTTGTTAAATTCTTCTTAATGATGGGCAATTCTGACCTGCTAGCCACGTTATGGTGATACAAATCTCCTTTGATGGTATGGCTTCCACACATCTCCTTTGTCGATCAACACATAATCTGCTAACCTATGAAGAAATTAGGTTGCACAAATCTCCTTTGATAGTATGGCTTCCATAATCTTATTTGTCGTTCAACACATCATCTATTTGTGATTACTGATGTATGTTGGATGTATCTCTACATAAACATATCATGTGTTTGTAGGTTACTTTTTTTGTTAAAGTTCTTCTCAAAGATGGGAAATTCTAACCTGCTAGACATGTTATGGTGATACAACTTTTTTTCCATGTCTATGCATCTCTTTTTGTACTGTTCAACATTCATAATCAGACATTATCTCAATTCAGGCCATGGTTGATACTTCTCGATGGTCAAATCTACCACATAGTCGCGATCAGGTTAGCCAGAGATGGTTGTCGCTGTTTCCAAGCTCAAGGCGGTCAACTTGGAGACTATTTAATTAAGTATCCTTCCTTTGGCTATTTAACAGATTGGGGCATGTTTTTCTAGGTTCATACAACAACAACAACAACAACAACAACAAAGCCTTTAGTCCCAAACAAGTTGGGGTAGGCTAGAGGTGAAACCCATAAGATCTCGCAACCAACTCATGGTTCTGGCACATGGATAGCAAGCTTCCACGCACCCCTGTCCATGGCTAGTTCTTTGGTGATACTCCAGTCCTTCAGATCCTTCTTTACGGACTCCTCCCATGTCAAGTTCGGTCTACCCCGACCTCTCTTGACATTATCGGCACGCTTTAGCCACCCGCTATGCACTGGCGCTTCTGGGGGGCCTGTGCTGAATATGACCAAACCATCTCAGACGATGTTGGACAAGCTTCTCTTCAATCGGCGCTACCCCAACTCTAGCTCGTATATCATCATTCCGGACTCGATCCTTCCTTGTGTGGCCACACATCCATCTCAACATGTGCATCTCCACCACACCTAACTGTTGAACATTTCACCGTTTAGTTGGCCAACACTCAGCGCCATACAACATTGTTGGTCGAACCGCCGTCCTATAGAACTTGCCTTTTAGCTTTTGTGGCACTCTCTTGTCACAGAGAATGCCAGAAGCTTGGCACCACTTCATCCATCCGGCTTTCATTCGATGATTCACATCTTCATTGATATCCCCATCCTTCTGCAGCATAGACCCCAAATATCTAAAGGTGTCCTTTTGAGGCACCACCTGCCCATCAAGGCTAACCTCCCCCTCCTCCTCGTGCCTAGTACTGAAACTGCACCTCATGTACTCAGTTTTAGTTCTACTAAGTCTAAAACCTTTCGATTCCAAGGTTTGTCTCCATAGCTCTAACTTCCTATTGACCCCCATCCGACTATCATCGACTAGTACCACATCATCCGCAAAGAGCATACACCATGGGATATCTCCTTGTATATCCCTTGTGACCTCATCCATCACCAGAGCAAAAAGATAAGGGCTCAAAGCTGACCCCTGGTGCAGTCCTATTTTAATCGGGAAGTCATCAGTGTGGCCATCACTTGTCCGAACACTTGTCACAACATTATATTTTATATTGACTTGTAGTTTGTACAGATATTTGTAGTGGTTCTTGTGAGACATCTTCAAGCTCAAGTTACTGAACCTAATTAGTTTGGTGTGTAGTTCATCTTGATATTATATCATGGAACTAAATTTAGGAAAATTGGTTGCCCTGAAATGATTTTTTTATTCGGCATGTTATGTCAATATAAATGTGAAATTACCTACTCCTGAGGGCATAAGTTATGCCACCATTATGGGACTGTACCATATGATTTATGGATCTACATTGATATGTTAGAAGTTTCTCATTACTTTTCTGAACTCTTCTTAGTTGTACATCTGTATTTTTTTAGTGATCTATTTTCTTCTCTATCCTTCTTCTTCAGCAAACTGAGTGATTTATATCTGCACTACTTGGATGAGATCATACATTACGACCTTTCTCCCATATTAGAAACTTGGAAAAGTCCAAGGTGGTTTCAAAACACGGAGATGCATTTTAGTCATCTTGCTATGTTCGAAGAGGTACCATGTTTAGATCAATGTTTTTGGTTTATCACTTACAGAAGATTTTGAAATGCATACGCACAAATGATGCCTTCTCTAAGCAATGTGCCTATACTCATGTGATAATAATATTCTTGCTTTAGTTATGTTTTTGCTATTTTGTCATTCCTTTTGTTGATTTGAGTAATTTGGTGGTGATGTGATTCTCGGGTGGTGTTGCATTCGGAGGATGGGATTATGATGTTAGTTCCTCAACTCAACATCAAGAAAATTGATTGTAACATTCTGGTTTCAAAGTATGTTCTGACAAAAAAATTGTTGCTCTTCAAGAATGGGTGAAGTATAATGCATGCGTGCAATTTAGTTGGTTAGCGATGTGAAGGATTCAGAGCAACCATTTATGTGTTTGTTAGCAAAGTGATGAATTCAGAGCAACCATTTATGTGTGTTCTATCTTTGTGAATTGCTCCATTTCTTATTCTTCTTCGGCTTTAAGATTAGAACAATGAAGGCTCCATCTTTTATTTGTTTGGTCAACACCCATATTTTGTGTGTGCTCCATCTTTTTTTGTTTTCAACTGCCTACTTTTGTAGGAAAAGAGGAAAATTACTAGCTACAATGTGATTCAGTCGGTGTTGGGACATTCACCTACATGTACTTTGCACTGCCATTCTTTGCAAACATGAATTACTCATGGGTGCATTCATCACCTTAAATAGACATGCTACTGTTGACTACTTCGATTTATCTCCCATGAATAGATGCTTGGTCTCTAAAGGAGTCCTTTTGTGTGATATCATCTCTATTTATCTCCCATGAATACATGCTTGATTTCTGAAGGAGTCCATTTGCGTGATATCATCTCTAAGCTATGGGTGTTTTCATAGCTTTGCGGTTATACTCCTATATTCAGAAATAAACTCTCTCTATTCATGACGTATTGTACCCTGCCTTGGTTATTTGTGAAATATGCAAGTTTTGTGTTTCTTATTCATGTTTTGTTCATTTAAAAAATGAGACTTTTTAACAAGAACATGGAATACATTTTTATTTTTCTACCGAGTTGTGCATGAAATGGTTTTACTTTAGCTGAGAGACAACATTCTTAACAAATGTTTCAAATTATTTATATTTCCTTTGTCTAATATATCCAGTTTGTTCGGCTACAATTTCCACAACAACGCGTGGGGTATCATCTAGTTTACTAGAATGGTTGAGCGCACTTCGTTGTTGTTGTTGTTGTTGTTGTTGATGATGATGATGGTGCTGTTGTTGTTGATGTTGTTGTGGTAGTTGTATGGTTTGGCGCTTGGGGAAGATGGTGTATTATTTTATAATGCGGTGTTTCGGCAGTGTGATTCTGTGTTATCTACTCATCAACTCATACTTATGTGGGGAAGTTTCTTGCGCTGGTGACCGCATGTATTATATTGATGCTATAGTGTTACGTGTTGGTGCTTATTTTTTTAGATGGCTAGAGGATGCGCAGAGCGAATGTGTTTTTAGGATGATTGTTGTCGATTAATTTGAGAAATCGTTAATCGAATGATCAAAAGTATGAATCAAATCCAATATTGAATACCGAGAGCTCTTTGAGAAATTGTTGACCAAGTCAAAATCGTGAACCAAATACAAAATTAAACACCTCAATTGAATGGGGGCATCAAAATTAGGGAGCATAATATATTAGATGATAGATATATGATATCATATAATAGCAACTAAAATTTCATGAGTTTGTGTTTCGTGATGAAGGGAAAACAATTGTCAATCTCAAGGATAAATCCTATTATTTTTTAACCATAATAGCATAATTACATCCACAAATTTTGTTGCTATTTCCATTCAAATAGTTGCATATCCAACAATGAATTACCTCTAGGCAAAACTAGAAGCCATTCTTTTGTTTTTCCTGTCAAAGAGAAAGAAAATAGACACAACTTCAAAGTGCGAGGTTCGTAATCTTTAATGCATGTCATATCACACAACTCAGTGAAAATTGTGTAGGTGCATGCTAGCATCCTCTGAAGCAGGGCCTCCAAATTGGTCTTGTTGAACCATTATGACTAATTGGGGCTTAATTTCATATTGCTCGTTGGCAACATTAGGTTACGCAATTGGTATCATCATACCCAAGTGCAAGGAATTTTTGTAGCACTTTCCAATGACGGTGGTGGTAAGTATGAAGAGTCGAACCCACAAGGAGCTAAAGGTAACATCAATATTCTCTCAGGTCCTATCTGCCACTGATACAACCCTACGTACATCGAGTGTTTGCTTTATCTGGAAACAAGAAATAAAACTATGTTGCAGGTACAAAGAGGTAGCTTTGCAAGATAACGAAGAACATAAACATAAAAATAGGTGGCGCCTAAGTAAATATACAATATAATACACTATAATACAAATAGCGAGTATGGCTTAGTCGTAGTATGGTGTGTGGAATTGTCCCTGTCGGAGCCTAGACTCCGGGGAACTAGAGGTTCGAACACTGGGGGCACGCTAACTCTTTCCGACCAAAGGTGACCACAGCGAGGCTACGGCGAGAGCGCTACGCGGGAGCACGAGAGAGGACACGACGGTTACCCAGGTTCAGGCCACCTTGCGGTGTAAAACCCTACTCCTGCTTGTGGTTGGGATTGCTGTGGGCAAGAAGGTGTTCTCGCGTACAAGGTAGGAGATGAAGGAACCGATCCCCTCTACAATGGCAGCTCCGCCCCTTTTATAGCCGCCCTGGTCCTCTTCCCCCAAAAACTAGGCGGGAAGGGTTGCCACACTTGGCGGGTTTTTGAAAGGGGACAGGCGCTCAGTCTATCCTGACTAAATGCGGTCTTCGCCTGCAAAAGCATGATCCATGACGCGCCGGTGGGCTCGGTGGTGACCTCCACCCTGTGCGCCTTGCTATCTCGGTCCTCTATCACCAAACGGGCAGTCCTTGGGACTTGCTTTGGGGGTGGGCAGCTAGGGCTGCCCCCTTAGCACAAAAGAGGAAAGCTTCTCTATCCGCGCCCGCTGGCACGGCCTCTGCCGCCCTTCGTCGCTACGCGTGTCACCCACGTGATGGGCTCAGGACCGCGCATCCAACGTCAGGCGAGATGGCTTCGGGCACCCGGCTTGGGAGGGCGCCTCGGGAGGCAGCCTCATGAGAAGCCTCGCGAGGCTCCTGCCGCTGCCGCGGCTAAGTGCTGGCAAGTCGTGTCTTGAGGAGGGGGACTTCATGAGGCCGGCGCCTCAGGAGATGTCTTCACTTCGCGATGCCCTCGGATGGGCCGCGTCTTGGGCCTTCGCCAGGCGTCGTTCCTTGGGCCGTAGGCAGACGGGCCGGGGTACCCTGGTTCCCAATGGCCCGACAGTAGCCCCCGGGCCTGTGGCGCGCACGTTCCCGCCCGTTGGGAGCGAAACGCCGCGGGCCCTGACAGACTGCAAGGCCCAGGCTCGACGCGTGGCGCATGACGGGACGTGGGACGCCCCCACTTCCCCACTATGCCTCGGTAACCGCCCGCGCCTGCCATGAAGCCTGCCCGCGCGGGGCGCAGGCTATCATTGCTTCCTTCTGCTGCCGCCTCGATTCCCGACGTTGAAGAAGACGGAGGGACAGGGAGAGCGCCCCCGTCGAGTATAAAGAGGGACAGAAGGCAGGGACCCTTCCCCCATCTCCTTCCTCCATTCCTTCCCTTCTTCTTCTCCTCGCCCTTCCGGAACCACCATCGCAATGGCAAGGGGCAGAGGGCGAGCTCTGAGCCAGCTCGAGGCCGAGTTCCAGGAGGCCGAGTGGCGCCTCGCTGAGAAGCGCCTGCGCCTTGCCAAGGGGTGGCGCCGGCTCGACGTCGTGGTCAAGCTGGGCTGCCTCCAGGATAGGGTGGCACAGGAGAAGCGCGAGAAGTCTGCTGCCGAGGCGAAGGAGGTCTTTGAGAGCACCCTCCGGGAGGCTGACGCGGCCGAGAAGCGTCGCCAGGAGGCGCAGGTCCGCACGAGGTTGCTGCGGGAGCAGCACGCCGCGTAGAAGGAGCTATTCCAGGCACGGGAGAGGGCCATCGTCTCCCGCGAGGAGGAGCTCGCGGCCCAGGAGGCGGACCTTGCGATCCGCGAGCGGGAACTCGCGCGGACGACCACCGAGCAGGCCATGGAGCGCGAGCGCCTGGAGACGCTCGAACGCCTGGTGGCCGCCGCCCAGGACGCCTACACCCAGCACATGGAGGCCGCCAATGCCAAGTTGGAGGCCAAGGAGAAGAAGCTCCAGGACGACGCCGACGCAAAGGTCGAGAGGAACCACTTGGTGCTTGTTGCAGATCACAGCAAGAAGCTGAAGTTCCAGGAGGACCGCTTCACGGAGAAGCGCGAGAGGCTCCAGAAGGAGGTTGAGGCCCTCAAGGAGCTCCTGACAGAGGCGGAGAACCGGTGGAAGACCGCGCTGCAGGCCAAGGCCGACACCAAGGCGGAGCTGGCTTCCCTTCAGAAGCAGGTGGGCGACGTCTCCAACGTCGTCGAGCAGGTGAGGCTGGAGGCGGACCGGGCGCGGGGGCGACAGCACGAGTGCGCCAAGATGTTCCGCTCCCTTCATTTCCGGGCCCGCCACGCTCTGGAGACCATCTGCAAGGAGAGGCTCGAGGCCCCCTCGAGACCCACGATGCCAGCTACCTCGACTTCTTCACCAAGCTCATGGAGAAGTTCGAGGCTGGCGCCAAGAGGGTGACCGGCATCATCGAGGAGGAATGCTGCGACCTCCTCTTCCAGGTGGTGACGCGCATCTTCAGCCACCTTCTCCACGCCGACCCCAATTTCGACTTCGATAGGGTGACAGCCCCCGTGCCTGAGGAGCTCCACGACAGCCTCGAGAAGGCGGTGGAGGACCATGTGGACGCCCTACTTGTGAAGTTCTCCCACGACAACAGCGAGAGCTCTAGCGGGATCGAGGGAGACGACGACGAAGGCGACGACGGCGATGATGATGACGCCGCGGCTTCTTAGGTCCCCTTCCTTGGTTTATCTGTACCAGATTGACATGGCCCCGTGGGGGCGTAAAAACAATGCCTTTTGTTTTAAGTACTGTATAATTTATCGTGATGCATGTTTCCTTGCGAGGCTCTCTCATGAGGCCTATTTCTCTTCCCTTGCTTGCCTTAGTGCTCTACGTCGTCAGGTCCCAGCCCCCGCGCAGGCTACAACCATCGCTGGTATGTCAGGTCGCGTTGCCTGGACAAGGCCAGGAGGTGTAGGGCACTGAAGCGGTAAGGACTCCTGAGGCGCGATGCTCAGGAAGTCCCCCTTGACGTGCAAGCGGCTTGCGCGGAAGAGAGAACATCAGCACTTAGCGAGGTCGCGGGGAGAGGAAACTTGAGAGGCTCCGCGAGCGGCTCATGATGTATTTTTGTACTTAGCTCTTGCGAGTGTCGATTACCGTGTCATGGCTGCGGGGCGCGCCTCGCGAGGCTCCTGCTCGTGAGGCCTCTAGCTAGCACTTGGCGGAGATGGTCACCGTAGGTTGGCTCGCGAGGCAGCGCTAGCGAGGCTCCCTGGGGGTTCACGAGGACGTCTTGTTGTGAGTCGCCTCGCGAGGCAGCGCTCGCGAGGCCTTTGAGCACCTTGTTCCTGTGATCACTTTACATTGATTCCATAAAGCGGGGGAAGCGGTGCGTGCTTGCTAGCTTGCTCGTGGGTATCACGCGAGGAGACAAGACACCAAGGACCTTGGTGAGGTGGCGTGCACGGGAGCAGGCCCGCGAGCCAGAGCTCGATCACTTGGGTTTTTGCAGCACTGCTGGGACTGACCCGAGCACAGGCACCGTGTCCAGCCCCCGCTCGCGAGATGCGCAAGAGGAAGGTCGCGAGCGTGCACAGCTCCTGAGGCAAGCAACTTAGCAATACATGAGATATCTTAGGAAATAGAGCTTTACTGAAACATAGTAATAAGTTCATTACACAACCAAAAAGAGATATGACTGCCATGTTCGGCATGGATCAGCGTGAGGTTGGTGCAGCCCGTGGGGCGCCCTCAAGTGATTGTTCCGCCAGCGCGGAGCATGGGGCTTCCACTAGGCGTGTGCATGATCACGGTTCGATCGTTCCGCCAGCGCGGAGCATGGGGCTTCCACTGAGACATGGGCATGATCGCGGTTCGATTGTTTCGCCAGCGCGGAGCATGGGGCTTCCACTAAGACGTGGGCGGGGAGCTCTCGCGGGCCCATTAGGCGAATACAATGAGAGGCTCTGGGGCGTGTACATCCCCACTTCATTCGTACGCGTGAGGGTCACTGGTAGAACTTGCGGAGGTGTTGGATATTCCAGGCGTTAGGCACAGGAAGTCCGTCCTCGGTCTCCAGCCGGGCGGCGCCGGGCCTGGAGACATGAGCAACCCTGAAAGGGCCTTCCCACATGGGTGAGAGCTTGTGGAGTCCCTCTCTGGAGAGGGTCCTTCTCAGGACGAGATCACCGACTTCGAGGGTGCGTGGGCGTATGTTGCGGCTATGATAGCGACGCAAAGCCTGCTGGTATCTGGCGGCGCGGAGGGTGGCCTGGCGACGTGCTTCTTCGAGGAGCAGCAGGTCGGCCTCTCGCGAGGCATTTTGACGAGCCTCGTCGAAGGAACGGACTCACAGAGAGCTGTGCCGGAGCTCAGACGGGAGGACTGCTTCGGCTCCGTAGACGAGGAAGAAGGGAGTCTCGCCGGTAGGTTTGGTTGCCGTTGTGCGGATAGACCACAGCACGGACTATAGCTCGTCAAGCTAGCCCTTGCCGCAGGCTTCGAGCTTCTTCTTGAAGCTTCTTCTTGAAGCTTCTCGTCTTGAGGCCCTTGAGGACCTCGGCATTGGCACGCTCGGTCTAGCCATTGCTTCGAGGGTGCGCCACAGAGGCGTAGCAGATCTGCGTGCCAAGGCTGGCGCAGTATGACTTGAAGAGGCCACTTGTGAACTGGGAGCCGTTGTCAGTGATGATGCGGTTGAGGACGCCGAAGCGGCTCACGAGGGCCTTGATGAACTTGACGGCAGAGCCTGCCGGGATGGTGTGCACGGGCTCGACCTCCGCCCATTTGGTGAACTTGTCGATGGCGACGTAGAGGTAGCGGTAGCCACCAGCTGCACGAGGGAAGGGTCCCAAGATATCCAGCCCCCAGACCGCGAAGGGCCATGAGAGGGGAATCGTCTGGAGGCCTTGCACCGGCTGGTGGATTTGCTTGGCGTGGAATTGACAAGGTTCGCAGGATCGGACCAGCTCGGTGGTGTCATGGAGTGCGTTGGGCCAGTAGAACCTGTTGCGGAACACCTTGCCGGCAAGGGTGCGCGCCGAGGAGTGATGGCCGTAGTCTCCTCCATGGATGTCGGCGAGCAGATCGCGCCCTTGTTCTTCAGAGATGCACCGCAATGAGACGCCATTGGGGCACCTGCGATACAGCTCGCCGTCTTGCAAGCAGTAAGTGGTGTCCTGGCGGGCCACACACTCTGCTTCTGAGTCCTTCTCTAGAAGGGTGCCGTGAAGCAAGTAGGCCTTGAACTCCGCGGCCCAGCTGTCTGCTTGAGGCTCCAGTGCCAGTAGCAGGCGGGCTCCTGAGGCTGGGCCGCAGTCTGGTGCGCCCATGGGTGGTGCGGGCGGGAGTTCCTCGTGAAGCAGCGTGGTGCTCGCGGCTGGCGGAGTAGCAGATGGCCTGAGGAGCCTCTCCTCGAAGATGCCGGGGCTCTGGGGCTTGCGGCGAGATGCTTGCTTGGCGATGTCGTCGGCCTCCTTGTTGCCGTCGCGAGGAACGTGCTGTAGCTCCAGGCCAAGGAAACGCTTCTCAAGTTTACTTACCTCTTCTAAGTAGGCGGCCATGTGCTCGTCCTTGGGCTTGTAGCTTTTGTTGGAGAAGTTGACGAGGAGCTGTGAATCGCCCTTGATGATGAGGCGCTTGATGCCCAGGGCAGAGGCAGCCTTGAGGCCGGCGATGAGGCCCTCGTACTCTGCGATGTTGTTGGAGACCTTGTCGTCATGCTTGAAGCAGAGCTGGACGGCGTATTAGAGCTTGTCTCCCGTTGGCGAGGTGAGCACGGCGCCAGCCCCCACGCCCTGCCGGGAGAAGGCGTCATCAAAGTGCATGGACCAGCCGCCAGGCACTTCGTCCCCAGGCAAGAGGGATTCAGCCTCGTGAGGCTCCTCCTGGGGTGGGTCCGTCCATTCTGCTACGAAGTCGGCCAGGGCCGCGCCCTTGATCACCCTTGTGGTGCAGAATTCCAGCTCGAAGGCTTGTAGCTCGATGCTCCACTCGGCGACGCGGCCAACGGCGTTGGGGCTGTGCAAGACTTGCTCCAGGGGGTAAGATGAGATCACCTTGATGGGGTGGCCCTGGAAGTAGTGGCGCAGCTTCCTAGAGGCGACGAGGAGCGCGAGGAGGAGCTTCTGCTGCATGGGGTAACATTCGCGCGCATCTCGCAGCACCATGCTGACAAAGTACACGGGGTGCTCGACGAGGTGGGTAGTTGTTGCAGCAGCTTGGTCTTCAGGGGGCCCATGGGGCTCACGAGGCTCGGGAGGCGGCTCGCGAGGCGGCTCACTGGGGACCTCCTGAGGCGAAGCCTCGGCAGGCGACGGCGCGGCCTCGGGAGACGGTGGCGCGGTAGGCCTCTTCTACGCGGGGATGCGCTCTTCTCGAACTGCCACCAGAGCCGCGCTGACCATCTGGGGAGTAGCTGCCAAGTATAGGAGCAGGGGCTCGCGAGAGCGTGGCGCGACCATGATAGGCGGGCTCGGGAGGTACCTCTTGAGGGCTTCGAAGGCAACGTCGGCCTCGGGAGTCCTCTTGAAGGGGCCGAATTTCTTCATGAGCTTGAAGAATGGCAGGGCTCGCTCGCCGAACTTGGAGCTGAATCGCCCAAGGGAGGCCATGCATCCCGCCAGGCGCTGCATCTCCTTAAGGCTCCGGGGAGGACGCATCTTCTCGATGGCCTTGATCTTCTCGGGGTTGGCCTTGATGCCACGGTGGGAGACCAGGCAGCCGAGCAGCTTGCAGGAGGGGACTCCGAAGATGCACTTGTCTGGGTTGAGCTTGAGGTTGACCTTGCGCAGGTTGTCGAATGTCTCCTGGAGGTCCGCGAGGAGGGACCGGGCATCGCGAGTCTTGAAGATGATGTCATCGACATAAGCGTCGGCATTTCTTCCCATCTGAGGCCCCAAGGCGATGCGCATCAGTCTCTAGAAGGTGGCTCCTGCGCTCCTGAGGCTGAAGGGCATGCAGATGTAGCAGAATATGCCGCATGGGGTGACGAAGGCCGTTTTCTCCACATTTTCGGCCACCATCTTGATCTGGTGGTAGCCTGAGAAGGCATATAGGAAGCATAGCAACTCGCACCCGGCGGTGGAGTCCACGATCTGGTCGATGCGGGGCAGCGGAAATGGATCTTGAGGGCAGAAGTTGTTGAGGCTCGTGAAGTCGACGCACATGCGCTCCTTGCCGCACTTCTTGGGTACCACGACAGGGTTGGCGAGCCACTCAGGGTGGCGCACCTCACGGATGACTCCAGCTTCTTGGAGCTTCTGAACTTCCTTGACGATGAAATCTTGCTTCTCCGGCGCCTGGCGCCGTGCCTTCTGTTTCACGGGGAGTGCGTTGGGGCACACCGCTAAGTGGTGCTCGATCACCTCCCTCGGCACACCGGACAAATCAGATGCCGTCCAGGCGAACACATCCGAATTTGCCCAGAGGAAGGTGACGAGCGCGTCTTCCTATGCAGGGGAGAGGCCAGTGTCGATGGTGAAGGCAGGGCCTGAACCGCTGCCGTCGACCGACACCTTCTTCGTCTCGGTGCGGTCCTGAGAGAACAGTTGCTTATTCTTCGCGGGTGCGGCCTCATGAGGCTCGGCGGCATCCTCGGCGGTAGGGTAGGCGGTGGTGGCTGCCTTGTAGGCACTCTCGAGGGAGCGGACTGCGTCCTTCTCATCGCAGCAGACGGTAATGATGCCGCTGCAGCCCGGCATCTTGAGGACGTTGTAGGCGTGGTGGGTCGCCACCATGAACCTGGCGAGAGCTGGGTAGCCCAAGATGGCATTGTACGGCAGGCCGATGTGTGCCACGTCGAAGTCGATGAGCTCAGTATGGTAGTTCTTGCGGGTGCCGAAGGTGACGGGGAGACCACTTGGCCCAGAGGAATGGTGGAGCCATCAGTCACTCCGGAGAAGGGCCTGGTCGGCATCAGCTGGTCTTAAGGCACTTGGAGCGTCTCGAAGGTCTCGATGGAGATCACATTGAGGCTTGCGCCTCCGTCGATGAGTGTCTTGGTGACGGCGACGTTGCTGATGGTGGGGGTGCACAGCATGGGGACCGTGCCAGCAGCGCTTGAAGACTTGGGGTGATCGCTGAAGTCAAAGGTGATGGCGTATTGGGACCACTTGAGGGGGCGAGAAGCCTCAGGCCTCGGGAGGACAGCGTTCACCTCGTGAGAGAATAGCTTGAAGTGACGGTTGGATGCGGGAGCCTGAGCTCCGCCTAGGATGCAGGCCACTCCACGAGGCTCTTGATAGCCCCCAGCGTCTTGGTCGGGCTGGTTGCCATCATTCTGTCGCGGTGGCGGCGGCAACGGTGGGAGGGCAGCATTGGCCTAAGGGTTGGCCTCACGAGGCTGGTCGCGCCAGCCCTGCCAGAAGTTGCCATTGTTGCTGCGGTCTTCCCAGCGGCCGCCGTTACGGCCACCTCCACGGCCGGTGCCGCGGTCATTGCGGTCACTGCGGTGGCGAAGGTGCTCGTCGCGAAGCAGCTTGAGCTCGTGGCACTCCTTGGTGCTGTGGGAGTGCGAGTTGTGGTAGGTGCAGAGAGGGCGGTTATCTCTTTTGGGCTCATCGCGCTCATAGCCGCGCTTCTGCTCGGGTTCCGCCGCAAGCACGGCAGGGCCCTTGCACTTGACGTCCTTGCTCTTGGCCTTGGCGGCGTCCGGCGCCGCGTCGGGGTCGTTGTGGACGAAGAGGCAGCCTTCCTTGGCCATGGCGCACTTGTTGGCGAGGTCGAACAGCTCGAACACAGAGTCGAGCTCGTCGTTGATGGCGAGCTTCTCGCACATGCGGACGTCCTTAACACCGTTGGTGAACGCGGAGACGATGGCGGCCTCGGAGGCGTGCGGGATCCTGTTGCGCACCTGGCTAAAACGCTGGATGTACTTGCGGAGGGTCTCGTCGGGGCGCTGGCGCACGCCGCGCAAGTCGTTGAGCGTGAGGGAGCGCTCGTGCATGCCCTTGAAGTTGGCGACAAATTGCCGGCAGATCTCGCCCCACGAAGAGATGGACGCCTCGGGGAGGTTCATGAGCCAGGAGCGCGGGCCGTCCTTGACCTTGTCGTCGCCGTTCGCTGCCTCGATGCTCAGGGCATAGAGCTGCAGGAACTCCGCGGGGTTGGGGGTGCCGTCGTAGCGCTGAGGCAGGTCCGGCTTGAACTTGGCGGGCCACACCACGCGTCGTAGCTCGCGGGTGAAGGCACGGCAGCCCACACAGCTAGAGGGGACACCGCCGGCAAGGGCGGCGCGGTTCTGACGGCCGGCGGCTGCGACTTCTTCGACGGTCCTGTCTTGGCGCTCGCGCTATTGCTCGAGGAGGGCGCGCGCGTCGGGCGGCGCGCGCCGGACGATCTGGCAGCTGGGCTCGCCATGGTCCGGTGAAGACGCACCGCGAGAGAGTTCATGCGCCCGCACGTCGAGGTGGCGCCGGGCGCCCTCGCCGTGCAGAGGAGGCAGAGGAGGCGCGTCGTGCGCCACGTCCCCGGCGCGAGATGGCGGAGGACGGAGCAAGTGAGAGGGCATCGGGGCATCGCCTGCGGCGTTGATGAGCTCAGTGATGCGGCCGAGCCAGGCGTCATAGCCGGCATCGGTGGGGCGGTAGCGCAGGAGCTCGTGCGCCATGAGCAGCGCGGCCTGCGGGGCCGGCGCGTCGCGGCGAGCAAGCGACAAGGCCGTCCGCCCGCATGGATGGGTGGTGGGAAGAAGCCTGCTGCTCCCTCGCAGCGGGGTCGGTGACAGCGCCGGCGGCGCGGCGTCGACGGTCGTCGCGGGCGATGGGCTCTGTCTGGGCCACCCTGGTAGCTCGGCGCGCGTAGCGCTCGCGGCGAGCGTCGGCCATGGCAGAGAGGAAGCGGAAAAGGATGAAGCGGTCCCCTACCTGGCGCGCCAAATGTCAGAGCCTAGACTCCAGGGAACTAGAGGTTCGAACACTGGGGGCACGCTAGCTCTTTTCGACCAAAGGTGACCACGGCGAGGCTACGGCGAGAGCGCTACGTGGGAGCACGACAGAGGACACGACGGTTACCCAGGTTTGGGCCCCCTTGCGGTGTAAAACCCTACTCCTGCTTGTGGTTGGGATTGCTGTGGGCAAGAAGGTGTTCTCGTGTACAAGGTAGGAGATGAAGGAACCAATCCCCTCTACAATGGCAGCTCCACCCCTTTTATAGCCGCCCTGGTCCTCTTCCCCCAAAAACTAGGCGGGAAGGGTTGCCACACTTGGCGGGTTTTTGAAAGGGGTGACCTGAAAGGTGGTCTTCGCCTGCAAAAGCATGATCCATGAAGCGCCGGTGGGCTCGGTGGTGACCTCCGCCCTGCGCGCCTTGCTGTCTCAGTCCTCTATCACCATACAGGCAGTCCTTGGGACTTGCTTTGGGGGTGGGCAGCTAGGGCTGCCCCCTTAGCACAAAAGAGGAAAGCTTCTCTATCCGCGCCCGCTGGCACGGCCTCTGCCGCCATTCATCGCTACGCGCGTCACCCACGTGATGGGCTCAGGACCGCGCAACCAACATCAGGTGAGATGGCTTCGGGCGCCCGGCTCAGGAGGGCGCCTTGGGTGGCAGCCTCACGAGAAGCCTCGCGAGGCTCCTGCCACTGCCGCGGCTAAGTGCTGGCAAGTCGTGTCTTGAGGAGGGGGGCTTCAGGAGGCCGGCGCCTCAGGAGATGTCTTCACTTCGCGGCGCCCTCGGATGGGCCGCATCTTGGGCCTTCGCCAGGCATCGTTCCCTGGGCCGCAGGCAGACGGGCTGGGGTACCCTGGTTCCCAATGGCCCGACAGTCCCTAGACAATTAGCTAAGTTACTAAGCTGATCATCATTGCAAGCTTATATGTGGGTGCCACTTGTGAGCTGCGTTGGGATTTTCCCCGAAGAGGAAGGGTGAAGCAATATAGTAGCGGATAAGTATTTCCCTTAGTAGAGAACCAAGGTTATCGAACCAATAGGAGAACCACGCAAACACCCGTCAATAGTACCTGCACACACAAGAGCAAATACTTGCACCCAACGTGGGCAAGAGGGTTGTCAATCCCCTTGAAGTCCTTAATTTCAAAGATCAAATCTGATAGTGGTAGATAGGTAAACTACAAAGTAAAATAAAAGAAGTAAAATTGCAGCAAGGTGATTTTGATTTTAGTAATATGATTAAAGTAGACCCGGGGGTCATAGTTTTCTCTAGAGGCATCTCTCTCATAAGAATAGCATACGGTAGGTAGACAAATTACTATTGGGCAATTGATAGAAAAGCGCATAGTTATGACGCTATTCATGGACAGATCATGTATATAGGTATTATGTCCGTGACAAGTAGAACAAAACAATCTGCATCTACTACTATTACTCCACCAATCGACCAACTCCTGGCTGCATCTATGGTATTAAGTTCATGGATAGAATAAAACCAAGCAATATGTTTAAACCCCGTCATTTTCTCCTTAGTAGCACCAATACAATACGTACCTCGCCACCCCTACTATCACTGGGTGAGGACACTGCAAGATTGAACCTACTACTATGCACCACTTCCACTGAAGATCAATGAATCAACTTGGCCAAAGAAAACCCATAGATCGGAAAGCATTACATAGCTATAACAATCATACAGAATAAAGTTAAGAAAAGACTCAGTTACTTTCAATGAATAATCTGATCATAAACCCACAATTCATCGGATCCCAACAAACACACCGCAAAAGAAGATTACATCAAATCGATCACCGAAGAGAACATTGTATTGAAGATCAAAGAGAGAGAGAAAGCCATCTAGCTAATCACTATGGACTGCTACTTGTAGTCCGCGTTGGTTTTTCCCCGAAGAGGAGAGGATGATGCAGTACAGTAGAGATAAGTATTTCCCTCAGTTAAGAACCAAGGTTATCAATCCAGTAGGAGAACCAAGCAAAATTCCATTAAGCGCACCTGCACACAAAAGAGCAAACACTTGCACCCAACGCAAATAAGAGGGTTGTCAATCCTCTTAGAGGTTATTTGCAAGGATTAAATATTATCGAGGTAAATAGATAAACTAAAATACTAATTAAAAGAAAATTAAATAAATTGCAGCAAGGTATTTTTAGGTTTTTAATATCCGATAAAGTAGACCGGGGGCCATAGTTTTCACTAGAGGCTTCTCTCTCGAACACATAGCATACGGTGGGTAAACAAATTACTGTTGGGCAATTGATAGAAAAGCAAATAATTATGACAGATTCATGGCAATGATCATGTATATAGGCATCACGTCCAAGACAAGTAGACCGACTCCTGTCTGCATCTACTACTATTACTCCACCCATCGACCGCTATCCAGCATGCATTTAGGGTATTAGGTATGAAACAGAGTAATGCCTTAAGCAAGATGACATGATGTAGACAAAGTAAACTCAAGCAATATGATTAAACCCCATCTTTTTATCCTTAATGGCAACAATACAAATACGTGTCATGTCCCCTTCTGTCACTGGGATTGAGCACCACAAGATTCAACCCATCACAAAGCACCTCTCCCTTTGCAAGATAAATCAATCTAATAGGCCAAACCAAACCGATAGATCGGAGAGAAATACAAAGCTATAATATTCATGCATAAAAGAGTTCAGAGAAGACTCAAATATTTCTCATGAATAATCTGATCATAAGCTCACAATTCATCGGATCCCGACAAACACACCGCAAAAGAAGATTACATCGGATAGAACTCCAAGAACATCGAGGAGAACATGGTATTGAAGATCAAAGAGAGAGAAGAAGCCATGTAGCTACTAGCTATGGACCCGTAGGTCTGTGGTAAACTACTCACACATCATCGGAAGGGCAGCAAGGTTGATGTAGAAGCCCTCCGTGATCGATTCCCCCTCCGGCAGAGTACCGGAAAAGGCCTCCAGATGGGATCGTGGAAGAACAGAGGCTTGCAGCGACGGAAAGGTTTTCTCTTCTGTCCCTTTGTTGGTTTGGGAATATTTGTGAATTTATAGCGAAGAAATTAGGTCAAGAGGTGCCACGAGGGGCCCACAAGCCTGGGGGGGCACGCCTACCCCCTGGGCACGCCCTCCAGGCTTGTCGCCTCCTCGTGACTCTTCTGGTCTTCTCCCGAAGCTTCCTGGGTCTCTTCTGGTCCAGAAAAAATTAATCCAAAGTTTTTTTTCTCGTTTGGACACTTTTTGATAATGATTTTATGAAAAGGTTAGTCCCAAAAAATGATATATAATGGCATATAATTGCATATAAAACATCCAAGATTGATACTATAATAGCATGGAACAATAAAAAATTATAGATACGTTGGAGACGTATCAAGCATCCCCAAGCATAATTCCTGCTTGTCCTCGAGTAGGTAAATGATAAAAACAGAATTTTTGATGTGGAATGCTACCTATCATGTTTCATCGTGTAATCTTTCTCTTACGGTATGAATAATAAGATCCGAATGATTCAAATCAATAGTCTATAATTTTATATAAAGACATCAATACTCAGGCATACTAATAAACAATCATGTCTTTCAAAATAAAAATGCTAAAGAACGTTATCCCTACAAAATCATACAATCTTGTCATTCTCCATCTTCTTAACACAAAGTATTTATCATGCACTACCCCGATGACAAGCCGAGTAATTGGTTCATACTTTTTAACGCGCTTCAGGTTTTTCAACTCCCACGGAATACATGAGCGCAAGCCATTGATATAGCACTATGGGTGGAATAGAGTGTGGTGGTAGAGATAAATAAGAGAAGTCAAAAATAAGAAGATAGTCTCACATCGACGAGGCTAATCAACGAGCTATGGAGATGCCCATCAATTGATGTCAATGCGAGGAGTAGGGATTGCCATGCAACGGATGCACTAAGAGCTATAAGTGTATGAAAGCTCAACATGAAAATTAAGTGGGTGTGCATCCAACTTGCTTGCTCATGAAGACCTCGGGCATTTGCGGAATCCCATCATCGGAATATACAAGCCAAGTTCTATAATGAAAAATTCCCACTAGTATATGAAAGTGACAAAATAGGAGACTCTCTATATGAAAAACATGGTGCTACTCTGAAGCACAAGTGTGGAAAAAGGATAGTAACATTGCCCCTTCTCTCTTTTTCTCTCATTTTTTTTCATGGCTCTTTTTCGCCTCTTTTTTTTTTGTCGGGAGTCTCATCCCAACTTGTGGGGGAATCATGGTCTCCATCATCCTTTCCTCACTGGGACAATGCTCTAGTAATGATGATCATCACACTTTTATTTACTTACAACTCAATATTACAACTCGATACTAGAACAAAAATATGACTCTATATGAATGCCTTTGGCAGTGTACCAGGATGTGCAATGATGCTAGCGTAACATGTATAAAAAATGATGAACGGTGGCTGAGCCACAAATACTATGTCAGCTATATGATCATGCAAAGCAATATGACAATGACGATGCGTGTCATAAAAACGGAACGGTGGAAGTTGCATGGACATATATCTCGGAATGGCTATGGAAATGCCATGATAGGTAGGTATGGTGGCTGTTTTGAGGAAGATATAAAGAGGCTTATGTGTGATAGAGCGTATCATATCACGGGGTTTGGATGCACCGGCGAAGTTTGCACCAACTCTCGATGTGAGAAAGGGCAGTGCATGGTACCGAAGAGGCTAGCAAATTGAGGAAAGGTGAGAATGCATATAATCCATGGACTCACATTAGTCATAAAGAACTCACATACTTATTGCGAAAGTTTATTAGCCCTCGAAGCAAAGTACTACTACGCATGCCCCTAGAGGGATAGATTGGTAGGACAAGGTCCATCGCTCGTCCCCGACTGCCACTCATAAGGTAGACAATCAACAATAAATCATGCTCCAACTTCTTAGCATAACGACAGATCATACGTGCATGCTTCAGGAATCACAAACCTTAACACCAATATTCTTACTAAACCACAATCATCTACTAATACCTCCCACATATTACCATCTTAATATCACAAAACTATTGCAAGGAATCAAACTTATCATATTCAGTGATCTACATGAAAGTTTTTATTATATCCCTCTTGAATACCTATCATATCAAGACCAAATTCATAACCCGTGCATATTACCATTGCTAATCATTAGACTCTCAAAAAGATATAAGTGAAGCATGAAAGTCCAACTATTTCTTTAAAATATAACCACCGCCGTGCAAGATATAAGTGAAGCACTAGAGCAACTGCCTAGCTCAAAAGATATAAGTGAAGCACATAGAGTATTCTAACAAGGGCCATTTGCATTTCTGCCCCTAACTCGAACCACCTACTCAGATTTGCCCCTAATTTCGAAGCATGCTCAAATTTGCTCCTCTACCGTTAAGTCACCTTATAGAAATGCCCTTCCGTACAGTTTCCGTCCAGTCAAAGGCCTTTGACCATCAGAGGCCTCTGTGTACTGTAGCAGACGAAAAGTGCTACAATACTGGACGGAAACTATACGGAAGGGCATTTCTATAAGGTGACTTAACGGCAGAGGGGCAAATTTGAGCATGCTTCAAAATTAGGGGCATACCTGAGTAGTGGGTTCGAGTTAGGGGCACAGATGTAAATGTCCCTTCTAACAAATCACGAATAATGTGTGTCCCTCTCAAAAAGGCGTGTTTAGCAAAGATGATTGTGACAAACTAAAAAGCAAACAAACTATATCACAAGACGCTCCAAGTAAAACACATATCATGTGTTGAATAAAAATATAGCTCCAAGTGAGTTACCGATAGATTGTAGACGAAAGAGGGGATGCCTTCCGGGGCATCCCCAAGCTTAGACGCTTGAGTCTTCCTTGAATATTACCTTGGGGTGCCTTGGGCATCCCCAAGCTTAGGATCTTGCCGCTCCTTATTCCTTTATCCATCCTAGTCTCACCCAAAACTTGAAAACTTCAGCACACAAAACTCAACAGAAACCTCGTGAGATCCATTAGTATAACAAACAAATCTTAAACTTTAGGTACTGTTGTGAATTGATTCATATATAATATTGGCATAATGCTACTGTACTCCAACTTCTCCATGACTCATACCGCCCGATACGATCCATAGATTCATCAAAATAAGCAAACTATGCAACAAAAACAGAATCTGTCTAAAACAGAACAGTCTGTAAAGACCTGAACTACTGTCATACTTTTGTAACTCCAAAAATTCTGAAAAAGTAGGACAACGTGGGAAATTCATATGTCAATACTGTGTAAAAAATTCAGAAGGTTCTGACACTCCAATGAAAAAACAAAATTCCACCAATGGACACAAATGTTTCTGTTTTCCAACAGCATCTATTATACTATCTTCCAAATCATCCCAAAGGCATTACTTGGCACAAACACTAATTAAAACATAAAAATACAATCATAACAGAAGCTACAATTGTGTAAACACTCAAGAACAGAAGGTAAAAGAAAAAAATTATTTTATTCATTGGGTTACCTCCCAACAAGCGCTATTGTTTTATGCCCCCAGCTAGGCATAATGCATAGTTTCAAGTGTTGTCATCCTTGGTCTTTGCTAATTTAGATGGGTTGGTTTCGAACCCGGGAGGCTCCTTATGCTTCCCATTATTTTCAGAAAATAAGGCAATTTTATCCAAAGTGTCTAACTTCTTGTTGCAAATAGTGAGGAGATTATTCATGCGATTGAGGTTACCGATAACACTTTTAAGAGGTTCATTAGACTTTTGTAGCTCCACCAAATTCTTTTGTATATCTCCTAGCTTTTCCAAAATTTGAATCCCTTCTTGGGTATAATTAGATCCTTTTTGCAAGGGTGGAGTTCCCACTATCCCTTCTATTAATTCATAAGCAGTATTAGGATCACTATCAATGAAATTCCCTTTAGAAGCAAAATCCAAGAGTTGTCTATTTGGAATAGTTAGCCCTACATAAAAGTTTCGCAACAAAATTTTCATATCCCCTTTTATGGTGCAAACATGACAAGATCCATTATCCTACACCAAGAATCCTTTAAATTTTCTCCTTGTTTCTGTTTGAAGTAAATGACTTCAAAATCCGGAGACACAGGAGGGATGGTGACACTAGACATGGTAACAACTTGAAGCAAAGCAAGCAAACTAGCAAACAAGCAATTTTTTTTTGTGTTTTTGTAAAAAAAATTAGAAGTGGGGGAGATGAAAACGAGAAGCAAAGGCAAATAAAATAAATGCAAGTGGATGATAGTTTGTGCGAAGGTACTTGGTAATTTTGATGATGTCTCCCCGGCAACGGCGCCAGAAATTCTTCCTGCTACTTGTAGTCTGCGTTGGTATTTCCCCGAAGAGGAGAGAATGATGCAGTACAGTAGAGATAAGTATTTCCCTCAGTTAAGAACCAAGGTTATCAATCCAGTAGGAGAACCAAGCAAAATTCCGTTAAGCGCACCTGCACACAAAAGAGCAAACACTTGCACCCAACGCAAATAAGAGGGTTGTCAATCCTCTTAGCGGTTATTTGCAAGGATTAAATCTTATCGAGGTAAATAGATAAACTAAAATACTAACTAAATAAAAGTAAATAAATTGCAACAAGGTATTTTTAGGTTTTTAATATACGATAAAGTAGACCGGGGGCCATAGTTTTCACTAGAGGCTTCTCTCTCGAACACATAGCATACGATGGGTAAACAAATTACTATTGGGCAATTGATAGAAAATCAAATAATTATGACGGATTCATGGCAATGATCATGTATATAGGCATCATGTCCGAGACAAGTAGACCGACTCCTGCCTGCATCTACTACTATTACTCCACCCATCGACCGCTATCCAGCGTGCATCTAGGGTATTAGGTATGAAACAGAGTAACGCCTTAAGGAAGATGACATGATGTAGACAAAGTAAACTCAAGCAATATGATTAAACCCCATCTTTTTATCCTTAATGGCAACAATACAAATACGTGTCATGTCCCCTTCTGTCACTGGGATTGAGCACCGCAAGATTCAACCCATCACAAAGCACCTCTCCCATTGCAAGATAAATCAATCTAGTAGGCCAAACCAAATCGATAGATCGAAGAGATATAAAAATCTATAATAATCATGCATAAAAGAGTTCAGAGAAGACTCAAATATTTCTCATGAATAATCTGATCATAAACTCACAATTCATCAGATCCCAACAAACACACCGCAAAAGAAGATTACGTCGGATAGAACTCCAAGAACATCGAGGAGAACAAGGTATTGAAGATCAAAGAGAGAGAAGAAGCCATCTAGATACTAGCTATGGACCCGTAGGTCTGTGGTAAACTACTCACACATCATCGGAAGGGCAGCAAGGTTGATGTAGAAGCCCTCCGTGATCGATTCCCCCTCCGGCAGAGTACCGGAAAAGGCCTCGAGATGGGATCGCGGAAGAACAGAGGCTTGCAGCGGCGGAAAGATTTTATCTTCTGTCCCTCTGGTTGTTTGGGAATATTTGTGAATTTATAGCGAAGAAATTAGGTCAGGAGGTGCCACAAGGGCCCACAAGCCTGGGGGGCGCGCCTACCCCCTGGGCGCGCCCTCCAGGCTTGTCGCCTCCTCGTGACTCTTCTGGTCTTCTCCCGAAGCTTCTTGGGTCTCTTCCGGTCCAGAAAAAATTAATCCAAAGTTTTTTTCTCGTTTGGACACTTTTTGATAATGATTTTCTAAAAACGCAAAAACAAGCAGAAAACAACAACTCGCACTGGGCACTGAGTTAATAGGGTAGTCCTAAAAAATGATATATAATGGCATATAATTGCATATAAAACATCCAAGATTGATACTATAATAGCATGGAACAATAAAAAATTATAGATACATTGGAGACGTATCATGGACCCGTAGGTGTGTGGTGGACTACTCACACATCATCGGAAGGGCATCAAGGTTGATGTAGAAGCCCTCCGTGATCGATTCCCGCTTCGGAAGAGTACCGAAAAAGGCCTCTAGATGGGATCGCCGAATAACAGAGACTTGCGGCGGCAGAAAAATTGTTTCGGGTGGCTCTCTGGGGTTTTTGGAATATTTGGGAATTTATAGCGCCGGAATTAGGTCAGACGGAGCCACGAGGGGCCCACAAGGCATCAAGGCACGCCCTGTTGCCTTGCCGTCTCCTCATAGGTCTTCTGGTCCTCTCCCAAAGCTTCTAGGGTCTTTTTTGTCCAGAAAAATTCATCAAAAAGCTTATATGCTAATCCCATGGGGAGTGATGTCTTCACATAAAAGAAGTATAATTGATAAAATTTGTTGGGTGTTAACAAACATAGTATTGGTCATTGATGCAATTCATGAAAAAGTAATAAAGAAAGAGAGGTCTCACATATAAATATACTATCTTGGACATCTTTTATGATTGTGAGCCCCCATTAAATATTCTATGTTTGATCAAATAGTTGATGTTGGACAAGGAAGACAACATAATGGGTTATGTTTGCTTATATTCACATAGAAGTTATATTGTTATGGATCCTCTAACATGTGGTGCTTGCTCATAATCTTTTGCTAGCCAAAAATTCGCGCTAAGTACAGATACTACTTGTGCATCCAAAAACCCTTGAACCCAGTTTATTGCCATGAGAGTCCACCATATCTACCTATGGATTGAATAATATCCTTCAAGTAAGTTGTCATTGATGCATAAAGCAATACAAATTACTCTTAAATATGTATGATCTTTTATTGTAAGGGAAAATAAACTTTGTACGAACTTGTGATGGTAAAGAAATAAAAGCGACGGACTGCATAATAAATTTTGCTATCATAAGGGGTAATATAAAGTGACGTTCCTTTCCATTAAGAGCTTGCACATCCCAAAATAAAAAGCACATGACAACCTCTGACTTCCCTCTGCGAATGGCCTATCTTTTACTTTTCTGTATTTACTTTTATGCAAAGAGTCAATAGTGTTCATCCCTATTCCGTTCTTATTTACTCTCTACATGGCAAGCATCATGTGGTGGGGAAGATCCAGACATATATATCACTAAAAAAAACACTTTCGTGATGATACGTCTTTGTCACAGTAGGTCAAGTTTTCTGTCATGCATGTACATCCGTGATAATTTTATGACAGAATCAAGATACTCATACCTGTGCTGTCGTAGAAGTGTTCCATGACAATACTGAAATTATCATCACGGAAGTGTCCACTTCCATGACGATAAATGTCGCGTCATGTAAGTGTTTTCGTCAAGGGTAACCGACACATGGCATTCACCGTAACGGGTCGCCGTTAAGCTATCGGGTTTCGGTTTGGATCCGATAACCCATTTGCAGCCCTGACCAATGACGATTTTCCATGTGTAAATTTCTCATTCACCGGCGGGATCCGATGTCATCTTCTTTGAATTCATCAGATGTCATCCATTCATTGGATGCGAGACACCTATGATACGACGGCACGTGGCATGGCCCAATAGTGGCCCATTTACGTTAAAAAGGCCGGCCCAGCAAAAGGCCCACAATATTTCGTCAGATACTAATGGGCCGGCCCATTAACAGCCTGCCATGTTTTGGGCCAAATTACGGCCCATATAAGATCCGACCCGTTAATAGCCTGCCATGTTTTCAGCCAAATTATGGCTAGTATCAGATCCGGCCCGTTAATAGCCTGCCAAGTTTTGGGCCAAATTACGGCCCATATCAGAACCGGCCCGTTAATAGGCACTATGCTTTTGGGCCCATTGCCGGCCCGATTTGAACTTCGGCCTCTTAAAGGCCCGTTCAACAGTTCGGCCCGTATTAGTTTTGGCCTGTTAGCGGCCCTTTGTACATTTGGGCCGTTGTCGACCCAGTTTCACTTTCGGCCATTTAACGGCCCGTGCTGCATGTGGGCCAATTTCTGGTCCGAAGTGACATTCGGCCTCTTAACGGCCCGCGGTCTTCGTGGAAACATTTTAGCCCAACCTAGCTATCGGTCTGTCAAAGGCCCGTGATATAGTTGGGCCTAATTATGGCCCGCTTTGCATCCGGCCTGCTTACAGCCCATCATGTGATTGGGCCAACCAAGGCCCGACATAAATTTTGGCCTGTTAACAGCCCGTCATGTCATCGGGCCATTCATGGGCCCAGATATATTTCGGCCTGCTATCTGCACGTGAATTGTTTGGCACAATTCAGGCTCAATCTACTGTTCAGCCTGTTAAAAGCCCATTGTATTTTCTGGCCCATCTAAGGCAAGCGGTTTACTCGGCCTATAAAAGGCCCGAAACTAATAGTGGGCCAGTTTACGTCTAGGCGCCCGAGATGATTGTGGGCCCACGATTCGGCCCATTTATAGCGATTGGTGGGCCAACCAGTTTTTTACCGTATTTTTTTATATAAACCTAACGATTTGGCCCATTGCGCTCGGTCTAAACTTATGGCCTTTTCAGAGAGTGACGACAGCATATACAGTAAATAAATTATAGCATCGTGACAAAGAATTAACCTAGACTATACAACAAAGAAATTACGGCATATTACATCCACTTGGCATTAAAGTTCGCCACCAGTGATAATTAAGCGCAACCAGACAGCAGATTACATACACTGGGCATCAAAGGTCGCCACCAGTGCAAATAAACACGCCGACAAAATAATATACAGAACCAATAACACTTCAACACAGTTCAAGAAAGGTTAGCCCTGCGCAGGAGCTGCAGCGCAAGCAGTTGAGCAAGCTGATGAGGCTGCGCTTGTTTGATGCTTATATCTTCCAACTCTAGCTGCATAGCATCAATAGACGTCCTGTACTTTTGGTTAATCTTTCATAGAGATTGGAGTTCCAGTAGGAGTTGAGTTGAAGCATGTCTTTCTGCTTGAATTTGAGACAGAAGAAGTCGAACAGATTCAGGCGGCGACTTCATCGAGCTTGTGTCACTGCAATTAGCGAGTAACTTCAACACTACATCAAGACATGACTTTGGGGTTGTATCGCTATCCCCAAGATGTGTTGCCTTCTTCCCTGCAATATATGTTAGAGGGACAAGCAATGGGTTTGTCTCACTATCATTGTGACAGTCCTTCCTGGCGTCAGAGATATCACTCTGAAAGACAAACAAGAAAACAAATAACAGGTTTTGCACGTATAAGCATTAGTGCTGTCAATTCATCCCATTTCTTATGGGAAAATAAAGAGACATGGTTTAAAATAGCATAAACATCATATGGCATTGTTCATGGTTAAGACATGGTAGGATATGGCGTTGTGCAGGAGTGGCCAGCTTCACCACACCGCTGGATTACAGATCAAGAACACAAGCATACATGCGGTGCTAAAGAACGTATAAGCATCAATGGGTAGTGTGCTGTCAATTAATCCCATTTCAGATTGGCAAATAAAGAGACATGATTTAAATAACATTAACAAAATATGGCATAGTTCATAGTTAAGACATAGCAGGATATGACATTGTGCTGGAGTGGGTAGTTTCACTTTCACCACACCCCTGGATTACAGATCAAGAACACAAGCATGCATGCACTCTAAAGAAGATCACTTGCTCTGTTTAGTTTCATTTACATGCTATGAATAAGGAACTTGGTTGTACAACTAAAAACTGAAATTGAGAAGAACAAACTTATGTTTATGAACTTCTTCATAAGAAACTTTAAACATGCAATTTGATGCAAACACGAAAAATAAACAGCAGTTGCAGTCATGCCTATCCAAATATACTCAACAAAGTTTGAAGGCTCAAGAAGGACAAACTTACGTTAGTACTGAAGACGGGCTCTATAAAGCCCTTGTCCATGCTGATGGGGGGGGGGGCAATTCAAGTAGTTTACCACATAATCTACTTCATAACCATTGCCTTTATTCTACATTTTTAAGTGTAAATATAGAAGTGATAATATAGGAACAAATGGAGAATATTTAAGCTAAGATGCAGAGTGATGCTACATAATACACTAGCTAGAAATGTAAGTGCAGCGGTACAGGCAAAAAGGTACTGACAAGAGCAATGCAGAGCTAAACTTCTTCAGTAGCATTTGTTTTATTCAACATTTTGGTAAGAGTAAATATAGATCTGATAAGGTCTAGAAAATGGAGGGCAAGGGGAAATAAGCTGCAGAGTGATGGTACATGAACAACTAGCTGTCAATATAAGTACAATAATAAAGGACAACAGGTACTTACAAGAACAATGCAGAGCTAAACTTCTTCATAAGCATTGGGTTTATTCTACATTAATGTAAGCATTAATATAGATCTGATAATTTGGAACGAACAATTGATAAGCAAGCTATCATGCACACAGATGTCACATAATCAACCAGGTATGAATGTAAGTACAGGGATACAGGGCAGCAGGTACTAACAAGAGCAAAGCAGCGAGCAGCATAGTTGCGATATCCTGTCATCCATTTCAAACCGTTATTCTTCTTGGAGCAGTTTTCCTGCAAAAGAGATCGGTAAGGCACATGCAGAAATGTACGAGTTCAAATTGTCATGTGATCTCATAGACAATACCTCTTCCTGGGGACGAGACCAGTTCGTAACAAGGTTTTTTCATTCAATATCTTGTAAATTTAGCACATGATACTTCACCGAAATTTCATTTATAGACTTGCCATCAAAGTGTGTCTGCCTCAGGTAACAACGATACTGCTGCAATGCGTCCTTGAAAAGCGCAAGCTAGCTTTGCTTGTCATGACTATCCAGATTGACCCTCTCCTATTTAGAAGAATGTAATGTAAATGTGTGTTCAATCAACAGAAAACAAGACAATAATCACCATGAATAATAGCACTTACACGTAAGTGCGACAGGAAGATGTGAAAATGGTCTTTGTCTTCACTATAATCTTCCCATGATGGGAAGATACGCACATGGTTCCTAACAACATTGAAAGCATTGTGTTTTAAACTGGGAATAACTGGAATGGGGTTCCAATCTGCAGGAATTGGGGCACTCTGCAGTTGGAATAGGTCATTGGCCTGTGGATTTGGTGTACTTTTTGCTAGATTGGGATTTTTCTGTGGTACGGCTAGTGGTATGGCAACTGAAATCGGCATACCTTTTACTGGAGTGCGGTTCCTATGTGGTGGGCCTAGTGGTATGGCCAGTGGAGTATGGGTACAGTCTACTGGAGTTGGGCTTAGGTTTTGTGGCGCTGGTTCTGTCGCCAATATAAGTGGGGTGCTATCTGATTTCTCTGGTACCACCTTTTTCAAAGACTTTGGTTGTACTCCTTCAGGTTCTGCAATCACCCTCTTCCTTTTGGATGTCTGATACACAAGAGCAGCATTTGAATGAAAAAACATGGTATGATGACAGATGGAATAGGTATTGATAATGGATGGGCATGGCATCTTCACATATATGATGAGTAAACTAAGTAGATGGAGGTGCAACGAAGTAGAAGAAATGCAAGACACCTTATGCAAGATACGTGCAACCAATAAAACCTTGCCAAATTAGAACAGGCACCTTGATGGGTGAACACAATAGGCAATCTGCCTTTGACTGCACGAGCTCAGAATAGTCATTAGGATCATATTTTGAACACAAATCTGTAGGTGGGGAGCATGTGGGTTTCATTCCATCCAGAATGGAACTCAATCCCTTGATGCCAAGTTTGTTAGCCATTGCACTTTTCCGCAGTATTCCTCTAATGCACGCAATCTCATATTCATTGTGATCATGTTCAATATCTGATATGCATGAAAACAGAAATAGTAGTGAGATTATCTTTGAAATGCATAGGATATCCTAATATAATAGGAGCTCCCTGTAAACCCTTATGTGCTACCTCTGGAATTCTGATGAGAAAGCCCATGTGTGCTGTAATTTGGTGCGTACATTAATATAATCTGGCACTACTGCTAAAAAAAAAGAGGCTCCCTGTTGGGAGCTCCAGAAGTAATGATAGTTGATAGATGATAGGTTCAAAATATACTGTATGCAAAGTTTATTGCCAAAGCATGATGACGAGAGCGCACAGAGAAATAGTATTCCCTCATGAGTCTATATGTGGCGCACATGCATTTCAAAACTCGCGTAGTAACATTAGCTGACAAATTAAATATGTCTCTATTTTATTAGTATCTGTATCGTATTAGATTTGAATTTGATAACTAAGCTTTGGAATTATGAGTGGCATGTAGTTTAGCTTGAAGGATGGAGTGCTGCTTGTATGACACGAAGCATCTAGGCAGATAGTAGTGTAGATAAAAGGGGGAAAGCATAACATCATAAATAAATCTGGAAAGTGGAACTGGCTTGAAAATATGGGGTTGTATTGTAGCTACTAATCGAAAGCATTTCGATCCCCTATAGGCCAGCTCTATTCAACTAAAGGCGCACTACTGTTACTATCAGTCTAGTCTCTCAAAGGCCACACAACTCCTAGCATTTCCTGGATATTATGGCAGACCAACTCGAAGTGCTGAAAGCATCTAGCAGAAGTGGCCAATAGACCTGTTTACTGCAGATCTCCCTGCTCCCCTTCCTGACAAGGAACATACTGTACTTATTAAAGAAGAACATGTTAAAGAATAGAAGAGGAAGCATATTATGGAGATTCCACTTCTTTCTATACATTTGGAAACTAAGCTCATGATAAACCAGGCCACATGCATTTGGAAACTCAAGTGGGAACATTAGCTGACCAATTAAATGTGTCTGTTAACTAATATCATTATCATATCACATTCAGATATGAACAACTAAGCTTTGGAAATATGAGTGGTGTGTTGTTTAGCTTGAAGGGTGGAGTGCTGCTAGTACGACACAAAGCACTTACGCAGCTGATATTGTAGATAAAATGGGAAGACCCTAAGCATCATGAGTAAAATTGGGAAAGTGGAACTAGCTGGAAAATATGGGCTTGTATTGCCGGCACGGCTACAAAGGCTTTGGATCCCCTACAGGGGCAGCTCTCTTCAACTGAAGGCGCACTACTGTTACTATCAGTCTAGACTATCAATGGCGACACAGCTCTTAGCATTTCTTGGATATTATGGCAGACCAACTCGAAGAGTTGAAAGCATCGATCAGAAACAACCCAATAGACATGTGGACTGCAAATGTCCCTGCTCCTCTTCCCGACAAGGAACATACTGTACTACTATACTTATTAAAGAACAGAAGAGGAACATGTTAAAGAAGAGCAAGCAGATTTTGGATAATACAATGTTCGTTGCCCACCCAGGATGAACCAGAGCGCACAAAGAAATGCAATTCCCTGCTGTCTCTCTATATGTGGCCACGTGCGTTTGGGAACTCAAGTGGAAACATTAGCTGACCAATTAAATGTGTGTCTGTTAACTAATATCATTATCATATCTGCTTGAAGGGGCAGTGCTGCTAGTATGACACAAAGCACATACAAATCATAGTGCAGATAAAATGGGAAAACCCTAATCATCACGAGTAAAATCGGGAAAGTGGAACTAGCTGGAAAATATGGGCTTGTGTTGCCGGTACGGCTAGATAGGCTTTGGATCCCCTACAGGGGTAGCTCTCTTCAACTGAAGGTGCACTACTGTTACTATCAGTCTAGACTCTCAAAGGCGACACAGCTCCCAGCATTTCCTGGATATTATGGCAGACCAACTCGAAGAGTTGAAAGCATCCATCAGAAGCGACACAATAGACCTATTGACTGCAAATGTCCCTGCTCCTCTTCCAGGCAAGGAACATACTGTACTACTATACTTAATAAAAAACAGAAGAGGAACAGGTTAAAGAAGAGCAAGCAGAGTTTGGATACTACAATGTTCGTTGCCCACCCATGATGAACCAGAGCGCATAAAGAAATGCAATTCCCTGATGTCTCTCTATATGTGGCGCACATGCTTTTTCGAAACTAAAGTAGGAACATTAGCTGACCAATTAAACATTCACTATTTTAGTAATATCAGCATCATATCAGATTCGTATTTGAACAACTAAGCTTTGGAAATATGAGTGGCATGTTGTTTCGCTTGATGGGTTGAGGAGCAGTGCTGGGATGACACGAAGCACCTAGGATGATGGCAGTGAATATAAAAGGGGAAAAGCATAAGCATTGCGAGTATAGTGTTGAGCGTACCATGGCGGATCTGAAGGTGTAAAGGAGACAAAGGCTACTTCGCAAACAATGTTTGCTTTCAACTAAGAAGTAAGATTCTAAGTGATGGATAATAAATTATAGTAAAGCAGTGGCGATCTATTTTCTGGCTGAGATAAATAACTTGAGCAGATATGAAAGAGTACCACCTCTGTTGCGGCGCCGTGTAGGCATCTGCTGAGAAGTTGAGGGTGCTGCAGTTGCGATGGCTGTCGGCGGCGTGGAAGTAGATCTGGCAGGGCAGACGATGGCGGCGGGGGATATGTCCCCGCGCGGTGGACGAGACGGTCGTAGGAGCGGCCCCGGCAAGGTGGACGACGGCACGGATGAAGCGAGAGGATGCGATGCAAGGATCCTGGTCCGGAACCGTGGATGAGAGACCTCGATCTCTTGTAATGGACGACGGTGTCGGGGTATCAGCTCCGGCATGGTGGAGGAGGACGGCGGTGGATGGGGTGGCGGACGGAGGAAGCTGGGGTGGAGAGGGTGTTTTGGTGCCCACGGAGTACAAATGGGGAAATGGAGGGAGAGAGAGAGGTAGGGGGGAACCATATCTTTGGGACGAAGTTACAAACTTAGCCCCCGTTTAAAATTTCAGACATCAAAGCGATATTGGTCGGTTGGGGGTAGGACGGTAATCTCCCATACCCCGAATATTGAACGAGAGCGATTTCGGTCGAGGAGAGTTTGTTTGGGCGCCCACTATTGGTGCCCACCATGTATGAATCGGGGTGAGAGCCGATTTCGGCCGAGGAGAGACTGTGTTTTGGCGCCCACCATGTATGAATCGGGGTGAGAGGCGGTTATGTCATGTTTGAGTGAAATTACAAACCTACCCCTATCGAGACCTATAGAAATTGAGCCTGCGGGTTTTGCGTGTCAGGGCATAGGCAGTAATTTCCATCACGCAAAATTTGGTTTCGGGCGGCTACGGCCGATGAGGGACTGGGTGTTTCGCCGCTTGGTTCAAATTTTTGGAGAATAAGCTTGCACGTTTACCGTGCTATCTCAATTCTAATCCATTTTGTATTCTTTTTTTCCGGGCAGGATCCAGTGTGTATTCGAATACAAATCGATATACACCATTTTTTTATATATATACTTTCAAAAGCACAACACCCTTTATATATATATATAAATGGTTTACAATTGCCATAATCTCAAATTCATAAGGTTGAATTCAAATATTTGAAACCACTTTATGTTCAACTCAAATGCTTGGATCACTAATATCAAGAAATTAAATAACATACATGTGCCCAAATTCAAATGAATATGCATGTTTGATAGATCAATTTTGGTTTGAGTATGAATTACATGTATCATCATCTCTAAATCAAATATTTGAATCCCTTTTATGTTGACATCTTTTACACACGCAACTAAATATTTGAATCTCCTTTCATGCCCATCTCTCTCTAGGTCTCTCTTGCGTGCTCCTTCTTATAGCAGTATAGCTATCACACTCTTTACTCTATCTCACCCGCACACTCAGTACATGTTTCTCTTTTTTCACAAACACAGTCTCTCGCCGTCTCTCTCGACACGTGTCACACTCTCTCTATCTCTGTAGACCACTCGGCTTTCATTATCTCTTACGTCTCTATCGTGCTCTGGTATCTCTCCTGCTACCTAGCATTATTTTCCCCACCACACACACTCTCTCACTCGGCTTTCATTTTGTCTCTCTCTCTAGGGATCTGTCACGCACCTCATCTCTTTCTAGATATGACTCCTACCACTAAAATTTATCTCTCTCTCACACACACACACCGTTTGTCGGCGTCTCCTTTCCCTCTTCACCTCCGTTCCAAAATTGAAACTATTCCTTTGTTTACTGGTCAGATAATCTCTCTCTCTAACTCTCTCACAAACACACACACACACACACACACACACACACACACACACACACACACACACACACACACCTCTTTGCTTTCGCCCGCCCCTTCCTGACCCCTGTCTCCCTCACACACACACACACACACAACTCTCCCTTTCGCACCCCCGACTCTTGTCTCTCCCACACACACTTATCGACCAGCCTCTGGCTAGGTTTATCCATCTATTACACACTCTCGCTTCCCCTCTCTTGTATATGTCTCTCTCGCGCTCCTTGTATCTATGTAGATATCTTGCCCCTTCTTGAAACACACCCTCTCCGTGTAGTGTCTCCCGTGCTCCCAATTTGTTTGTAGCAAGAACTCTCTTTCTCCGCAGCACACATACACACGCACTCGGCATTCTTTCTTGTGCGCTATCTCTAGGTCTCTCTCGCACAATGTTTGTAGGCCCCTTCGTTCCACGCACCCCATCTCTCTCAGCCTCCCTTGCACACATGTATCTCGTTCCCTAACCATTCATGTGTACTCCATGTAACTTCTCCCATCCTTTCTCCGTCGCACAAAAACGCGCTCAATCGATCACCGAGCCTTCTTCCCTACTTCTCTCACACCCGCATACTCCGATGTCTCTCTTTGATCCTCGATCTTTTGTCTACCTCTATTTCTCTCGATCGTGCACACACACTAGCTACCGTCTCTCTTTATGTTGATACCTCCCGCACACACACTCTTCGTGTCTTTTCACACATGCAGTACTCCCTCTCTCCCTCTCTCTCTCTCTCTCTGATCCTCGATCTTTTGTCTACCTCTATTTCTCTCGATCGTGCACACACACTAGCTACCGTCTCTCTTTATGTCGATACCTCTCGCACACACACTCTTCATGTCTTTTCACACATGCAGCACTCCCTCCTCTCTTTCTCTCCCTCTCTCTTTCAGACACACGATCTATCTCGAGGTCGATCTCTCGTATGCACGCTCTCCCCCCTCTCTCTCTAGGTTACTCCCTTTCTCTATGCCGGTTCTCACGCACACACATCATTTGTTTGTAGGATGATCCCTTGTAGGGCAAAATCTGGTGCTCCAAGGCCTCCCAAGCTCCCACGATACGATAGTTCTCCGACTGTTGGAACGTGGAATAAACCTCTGGACCCGAGCAAAATTTTGAGACTCTTTGAGGGGTTTTCTGCAAATTTTTACGACCTCTACCTGTGTCTGTTTGATCGACGATCCAACGGTCCCCACAGGAACGCTGGAGTATTATAATTATTTTTTGGACATCACACAAACAGTGGAGTACATATACGAAGAGAAGAGGCGCACGCAGTCGGTCTCTCACTGTCTCGCACATATGAGAGTTACGTAATGCACAGTAAACAAATAAACCCATAGGTGCATGATTTCTGCATGCGCAGGTACCGGGTACGTGGTGGAGCGCACTTTTGTATGAAGAGTCAGCTCGCGTGATAATTTGATCCGCAGGTGTTGACGGTCCGGGACTACACGTGAACGACCTGGAGGCGGTGGCTTGCTACTGATCGAGTTGCCATGTTTATAAAATACATTTTTTAGTTTAAAAAAATACATTTTTTTAGCAAGACACGAGTTCCCTTTTTCAATGGCGCGTTATACATTTTTTTTGAGAATCACGTTATACAATTTATTAAAACGATTGGTATGGAGCGAAAAATGAAAATCATCACTATACACGTAGGCTGGAGTTTCAGCGCTTGCTGCTAGCCAGGGTAGCTCCCTTCACACTCTCACCCTCTCCTGATCTAAACAAGACGTGTGGTAGCCATTGTCTCTCTCCTCACCAGTGGTGAAAGATCCGATCGGATCCTGTCCGCCGTGGAAGGGCGGTGATGAAGCGTTGATGCGGTCACCGTCGGTGAGGTAGGAGACACACTGCCGGCGCGTCCTCATCTGCGGACCGTGCCGTCCTCTCTCACCTGGTGCCAGAGCAGACGCGACCTCTCACTGGCGCAGGCATTGAACCGGTGCGCTGGTACGTCTCCAACGTATCTATAATTTTTGATTGTTCCATGCTATTATAGTATCAATCTTGGATATTTTTATATGCAATTATATGCAATTATATATCATTTTTTGGGACTAACCTATTAACCTAGTGCACAGTGCCAATTGCTGTTTTCTGCTTGTTTTTGGGTTCTCAGAGAATCAGTACCAAACGAAGTCCAAATGCCATGAAACTTTTTGGAGATTTTTTTCTGGACAAAAGAGACCCTAGAGACATGGAGAGGAGGCCAGAAGGTTCACGAAGCCTCCACAAGGCAACAGGGCGCGGCCCCGGGGGGGCGCGCCCTGATGCCTTGTGGGGCCCACGTGGCTCCGTTTGACCTAATTCCACTCCTATAAATTCCCAAATATTTGGAAACCATCAGAGAGCCAGAAGAGAAAACCTTTCCGCCACTGCAAGCCTCTGTTCTTCTGTGATCCCATCTGGAGGCCTTTTCCGGTACTCTGCCGGAGGGGGAATCGATCACGGAGGGCTTCTACATCAACCTTGCTGCCCTTCCGATGATGTGTGAGTAGTTTACCACAGACCTATGGGTCCATAGCTAGTAGCTAGATGTCTTCTTCTCTCTCTTTGATCTTCAATACCATGTTCTCCTCGATGTTCTTGGAGTTCTATCCGATGTTATCTTCTTTTGCGGTGTGTTTGTTGGGATCAGATGAATTGTGAGTTTATGATCAGATTATTCATGAGAAATATTTGAGTCTTCTCTGAACTCTTTTATGCATGATTAAATATAGCTTTGTATTTCTCTCTGATCTATCGATTTGGTTTGGCCTACTAGATTGATTTATCTTGCAATGGGAGAGGTGCTTTGTGGTGGGTTCAATCTTGCGGTGCTCAATCCCAGTGACAGAAGGGGACATGACACGTATTTGTATTGTTGCCATTAAGGATAAAAAGATGGGGTTTATTCATATTGCTTGAATTTGCTTCTCTACATCATGTCATCTTGCTTAAGGCGTTACTCTGTTTTTATTAACTTAATACTCTAGATGCATGTTGGATAACGGTCGATGAGTGGAGTAATAGTAGTAGATGCAGGCAGGAGTCGGTCTACTTGTCTCAGACATGATGCCTATATACATGATCATTGCCATGAATCCGTCATAATTATTTGCTTTTCTATCAATCGCCCAACTGTAATTTGTTTACCCACCGTATGTTTCTGTGCTCGAGAGAGAAGCCTCTAGTGAAAACTATGGCCCCCGGGTCTATCTTTATCATATTAAAAAACCTAAAATTATGTTGCTGCAATTTATTTACTTTTATTTTAATTAGTATTTTAGTTTATCTATTTACCTCGATAAGATTTAGTCCTTGCAAATAACCGCTAAGAGGATTGACAACCCTCTTATTTGTGTTGGGTGCAAGTGTTTGCTCTTGTGTGTGCAGGTGCGCTTAACTGAATTTTTCTTGGTTCTCCTACTGGATTGATTACCTTGGTTCTTAACTGAGGGAAATAATTATCTCTACTGTACTGCATCATCCTCTCCTCTTCGGGGAAATACCAACGCAGACTACCAGTAGCAGGAAGAATTTTTGGCGCCATTGCTGGGGAGACATCATCAAAATTACCAAGTACCTTCACACAAATTATCATTCACTTGCATTTACTTTATTTGCCTTTTATTTGCATTTGCCTCTCATTTTCATCTCCCCCACTTCTATTTTTTTTTTACAAAAACACAAAAATATTTTATTTGCTTGTTTGCTTGTTCGCTTCACCATTATGGCTAGTTCTTCGCTCGTTACTATTACCCCTGAAAATGAAGTAATTAATTTTAAACAAAGGGGAGGAGAGAATTTAAAAGATGCTTGGTATAGGATTTGTGATGCTCAAAATAGATCAACTCGTAAGCAATCCACTACCGTTCTTCTTCGAAATTTTTATGTGGGAATTACTACTTGGTATAGATTTGTGCTGGACACTATTACCGGAGAGAATTTCTTGATGTGTCCCACTTTGGATGCTTTCAATGCTATGGGAGATTTAGTGGGTTCAACCCCTATCATTAATGAAACGGCATTGACTTTGGGGCATGTTATGCAAAGGTTAGAAGCTATAGAAAATAAAATGCCTACTATTGAACATCTTGAAAATCTAGACAAAAAGGTCCACAATTATATTACTCAATTTGGTTCCAAGGCGGGGATTGCTTTGAAAACTTTAAATGAAAAAGAACCGATAATTAACGAAAGGATAGAACAAAGCTCCGCTAGAATTGACAAGTTGGAAGAGATTATCAATAACTTAGGTTCCACCTTTTCCTCCTCTAAAAACATTCATAGGACTCCTCCAAATAAAAATTGCAAGTTTATATATGTTCCTAAGGTCAAGGGTGCTACCTCTGGTAAAGGGAGTGAGGATCTTAAAATGATTAGCGTGCACCCCAATTTCATTGATGTAATTAAGGAACCCATCCATAAAAGTAAAATTCTTGATTTTGTGCCTAGAACTGTGATGATGAGAATCCCCTATGTTAAATCTACTAGAAAAAATGGATGTGTGATTGAGGAGTTGGAAACCAAGGTTGACAACACTTGAAACAATAGCGCTTGTTGGGAGGCAACCCAATGAATAAAATAAATTTTTGCTTTTACCTTCTGTTTTTCAGTGTTTGCACAATTATAGCTTCTGTTATGATTGTATTTTTATATTTTAATTAGTGTTTGTGCCAAGTAATGCCTTTGGGATGATTTGGAAGATAGTATGATAGATGTTGTTTGAAAACAGAAACTTTTGCGTCCAGTGCTGGAATTTTGGTTTTTTGCTGGAGTGTGATAACCTTCTGAATGTTTTACACGGTATTTATATATGAATTTCCCACGTTGTACTATTTTTTTTAGAATTTTTGGAGTTACATAAGTATGACCATAATTCAGATCTTTACAGACTGTTCTGTTTTAGACAGACTCTGTTTTTGTTGCATAGTTTGCTTATTTTGATGAATCTATGGATCGTATCGGGGGGTATGAGTCATGGAGAAGTTGGAGTACAGTAGCATTATGCTAATATTAAATATGAATCAATTTACAACAGTACCTATAGTTAAAGATTTATTTGTTATACTAACGGATCTCACGAAGTTTTTGTTGAGTTTTGTGTGCTGAAGTTTTCAAGTTTTGGGTGAGACTACGATGGATAAAGGAATAAGGAGCGGCAAGAGCCTAAGCTTGGGGATGCCGAATGCACCCCAAGGTAATATTCAAGGAAGACTCATGCGTCTAAGCTTGGGAATGCCCCGGAAGGCATCCCCTCTTTCGTCTAAAATTTATCGGTAACTCACTTAGAGCTATATTTTTATTCATCACATGATATGTCTTTTACTTGGAGCGTCTTGTGATATAGTTTGTTTTATTTTGTTTGCTTTTTAGTTTGTCACAATCATCTTTTCTGAACACACCTTTTTGAGAGGGACACACATTATTCGTGATTTGTTAGAATACTCTATGTGCTTCACTTATATCTTTTGAGCTAGGCAGTTGCTCTAGTGCTTCACTTATATCTTTTAGAGCACGGCGGTGGTTATATTTTAAAGAAATAGTTGCACTCTCATGCTTCACTTATATCTTTTTGAGAGTCTCATGATAGCAATGGTAATATGCACGGGTTATGAATTTGGTCCTGATATGATAGGTATTCAAGAGGGATATAATAAAAACTTTCATGTAGATCACTGAATATGATAAATTTGATTCCTTGCAATAGTTTTGCGATATTAAGATGGTAATATGGGGGAGGTACTAGTAGATGATTGTGGTTTAGTAAGAATAATTGTGTTAAGGTTTGTGATTCCCGAAGCATGCACGTATGATCTGTCGTTATGCTAAGAAGTTGGAGCATGATTTATTATTGATTGTCTACCTTATGAGTGGCGGTCGGGGACGAGCGATGGACCTTGTCCTACCAATCTATCCTTCTAGGGGCATGCGTAGTAGTACTTTGCTTCGAGGGCTAATAAACTTTCGTAATAAGTATGTGAGTTCTTTATTACTAATGTGAGTCCATGGATTATACGCACTCTCACCCTTCTGCAATTTGCTAGCCGCTTCGGTACCGTGCATTGCGCTTTTCTCACATCGAGAGTTGGTGCTAACTTCACCAGTGCATCCAAACCCCGTGATATGATACACTCTATCACACATAAGCCTCCTTATATCTTCCTCAAAACAGCCACCATACCTACCTATCATGGCATTTCCATAGCCATTCCGAGATATATTGCCATGCAACTTACACTGTTCCGTTTTTTATGACATACATCATCATTGTCATATTGCTTTGCATGATCATATAGCTGACATAGTATTTTTGGCTCAGCCACCGTTCATCATTTTTATACATGTTACACTAGCATCATTGCACATCCTGGTACACTGCTAGAGGCATTCCTATAGAGTCATATTTTTGTTCTAGTATCGAGTTGTAATGTTGAGTTGTAAGTAAATAGAGGTGTGATGATCATCATTATTAGAGCATTGTCCCAGTGAGGAAAGAATGGTGGAGACTAATGAGTCCTCGAAAAAGTGGGGATGAGGTCCATGAGACCGTTCTAAAAAAGAGAGAGAGGCGAAAAAGAGCCATGAAAAAATATGAGAGAAAAAGAGAGAAGGGGCAATGTTACTATCCTTTTTCTACACTTGTGCTTCAGAGTAGCACCATGTTTTTCATATAGAGAGTCTCCTATTTTTTCACTTTCATATACTAGTGGGAATTTTTCATTATAGAACTTGGCTTGTATATTCCGATGAAGAGCTTCCTCAAATGCCCGAGGTCTTCATGCGCAAGCAAGTTGGATGCACACCCACTTAGTTTTCATGTTGAGCTTTCATACACTTATAGCTCTTAGTGCATCCGTTGCATGGCAATCCCTACTCCTTGCATTGATATCAATTGATAGGCATCTCCATAGCCCGTTGATTAGCCTCGTCGATGTGAGACTATCTTCTTATTTTTGACTTCTCTTATTTACCTCTACCACCACACTCTATTCCACCCATAGTGCTATATCCATGGCTTGCGCTCATGTATTGAGTGGGAGTTGAAAAAGCTGAAGCGCGTTAAAGAGTATGAACCAATTGCTCGGCTTGTCATCGGGGTAGTGCATGATAAATACTTTGTGTGAAGAAGATGGAGCATGACAGGATTATATGATTTTGTAGGGATAGCTTTCTTTAGCATCGTTATTTTGAAAGGCATGATTGTTTGTTACTATGCCTGAGTATTGATGTCTTTATATCAAATTATAGACTATTGCTTTGAATCATTTGGATCTTATTATTCATACCGTAAGAGAAAGATTACATGATGAAACATGATAGGTAGCATTCCACATCAAAAATTCTATTTTTATCATTTACCTACACGAGGACAAACAGGAATTAAGCTTGGGGATGCTTGATACGTCTCCAATGTATCTATAATTTTTGATTGTTCCATGCTATTATAGTATCAATCTTGGATGTTTTTATATGCAATTATATATCATTTTTTGGGACTAACCTATTGACCTAGTGCCCAGTGCCAGTTCTAAATCAAATGATTTTTTTTTTCACCAGCGCCCTTTTTTTGCGGGCTTTTCAGAGAATCAGTACCAAACGAAGTCCAAATGCCACGAAACTTTTTGGAGATTTTTTTCTGGACAAAAGAGACCCTGGAGACTTGGAGAGGAGGCCAGAAGGTTCGCGAAGCCTCCACAAGGCAACAGGGCGCGGCCCTAGGGGGTGCGCCCTGATGCCTTGTGGGGCCCACGTGGCTCCGTTTGACCTAATTCCACTCCTATAAATTCACAAATATTCGGAAACCATCAGAGTGCCAGAAGAGAAAACCCTTCCGCCGCTGCAAGCCTCTGTTCTTCCGTGATCCCATCTGGAGGCCTTTTCTGGTACTCTGCCGGAGGGGGAATCAATCACGGAGGGCTTCTACATCAACCTTGCTACCCATCCGATGATGTGTGAGTAGTTTACCACAGACATGTGGGTCCATAGCTAGTAGATAGATGGCTTCTTCTCTCTCTTTGATCTTTAATACCATGTTCTCCTCGATGTTCTTGGAGTTCTATCCGATGTAATCTTCTTTTGTGGTGTGTTTGTTGGGATCCGATGAATTGTGAGTTTATGATCAGATTATTCATGAGAAATATTTGAGTCTTCTCTGAACTCTTTTATGCATGAATATTATAGCTTTGTATTTCTCTCCGATCTATCGATTTGGTTTGGCCTACTAGATTGATTTATCTTGTAATGGGAGAGGTGCTTTGTGGTGGGTTCAATCTTACGGTGCTCAATCCCAGTGACAGAAGGGGACATGACACATATTTTTATTGTTGCCATTAAGGATAAAAAGATGGGGTTTATTCATATTGCTTGAATTTGCTTCTCTACATCATGTCATCTTGCTTAAGGCGTTACTCTGTTTTTATTAACTTAATACTCTAAATGCTTGCTGGATAGCGGTCGATGAGTGGAGTAATAGTAGTAGATGCAGGCAGGAGTCGGTCTACTTGTCTCGGACGTGATGCCTATATACATGATCATTGCCATTAATCCATCATAATTATTTGCTTTTCTATCAATTGCCCAACAGTAATTTGTTTACCCACCGTATGTTTGTGTGCTCGAGAGAGAAGCCTCTAGTGAAAACTATGGCCCCCGGGTCTATCTTTATCATATTAAAAAACCTAAAAATACCTTGCGGCAATTTATTTACTTTTATTTTAATTATTGTTTTAGTTTATCTATTTACCTTGACAAGATTTAATCCTTGCAAATAACCGCTAAGAGGATTGGCAACCTGTTATTTGCATTGGGTGCAAGTGTTTGCTCTTGTGTGTGCAGGTGTGCTTAACGGAATTTTTCTTGGTTCTCCTACTGGATTGATAACCTTGGTTCTTAACTGAGGGAAATACTTATCTCTACTGTACTGCATCATTCTGTCCTCTTCGGGGAAATACCAACGCAGACTACAAGTAGCACGCGCCGGCCGACAGAGTAGCACCCGCTGCACGCCAGGCTGAACACGCCTCCTCGCCGCATTATATCTTTGCTTAGTTGGAGGATATATAAGAGGAGAGAGAAGGAAATCGAGCTGTAGAATGAGAGCCAGCCATAGCATGAGACGCAAGACACTTTGTGAGAATGTATGGTGGGCCAGCTATTAACAAAGTAGGAGTACATATTTAAATCTTACTATTGTATACAAGCCGGCTTTTAGATTGACTCTAAATGACATGGCAACTTCTTATAGCCAATTGTTGGCTATATTATTAACTATGCTCTCAACCAGCTTCAGACTGCCCCGCCTACCTCCATTGAACCCTCGCGTGTGCGGAGAAACCAACTCCGCCCACACGTCCGTCCGCGAGCCTACCGACATTCAACACAACGCCGCTTGGCTCCTAGCGTCCGCCCACTAGTTAAACAAGGCCAGACACCTGGCAAGAACCGCACCACACCTCCGCTCCCCATCTCCACCTTGCACCATTTTCTCCACACTCTCCATAGCATCCGGCGAGCATGAAGACAAGTTCTCCAGCATAAAAGCCGACTGGGTGCCAAGCCGAGCCTGCCGGATACGAGCCAGGCAACTTACGACTCCACCTCCCTCTTCGCCACAGGCCGTCAATACCATGGGCGAGGCTGCAGGCGGGCAAGCAGAGGAGCAAGCTACCACTACAAGCTGGCCCCTGGTGCAGCAACTCGCCGCTCCAAGCCAGCTCGCAGAGGAGTGGCCAGTTGCTCCACGCCGGCACGCGGGGGAGCACGGCGTCCAGTGCACCCGAATGGGATCACGAGGCCAGGTACTCCATGGTGTGGGTAAAGTGCGCAACCTCTGCAGAGTGTAAAACCTATTCGAATAGCCGCGTCCACGGTATTGGACAGTCCGTTTAGGCTTCTCTAGGATGGTCAACCATAAAGATAATAATGATGGAAGAACTTGTCTTATGTGCGGAAGTGCTCTGTGGAATGTGAGCATTCCGAGGGTTGTGGGACAACCCAGATGAGAGTAAGTTGGTACTGGGTACCAGTAAGTGAGCAACCTAATCTTTTAACTTGTTATTTGCCATGCTATTGTCTGCTGCATTGTTTTGGTTGCCACGAGCTTGCGAGTACATTCCAAGTACTCACCTGGCGTATCATGCCAGATGCAGGAGAAGCCGAGGACGGAGGTCCCGAAGGTTCGTGCGACGCTAACTAGGCCGTGTCCACAGCAGTGTCCCTGTGGATGGAGTTTTCCACGCTATGTTCCGCTATGCCGTAGTCTACCCAGTAGTATCGAGGCCCTGCTATGTTCCATAAATAATGTAGATATTTTTCTCAGCACTTGCAGTGCTTCTGGCCTCGCTATCATGTATATTATGAGCTGTACTCGAGATATTTTAATAAAGTTCAGTTCAGTTCTGTTCCAAGTTGTTGTGTGTTTCCAGAAGACATGATCTCTGGGTTGGAAACACTGGTAAACCGGTTCTCTGAGCCGGGGTGCCACAACGCTTGGTATCAAAGCCGCGCTGACGGTAGGACACCCTAGTTAACCCTGCGCTAGAACCGCGAGTAGTTTAGAGTCTTGGTGTGTCTTGCTTGCTGCATTTGATTGTTGCATTTGATTGTTGCATTGCATGGCATGCATATAGCTTTTATTGTGCTAACCGCTGGTTTGATGAGTGTAGATGGCACCAGTTCCGTACCACTACAATCATGAGCCGGTACCGTTCACTTTTCCAGTACTGCTTCGTAGCATCTGGCTTCGGCTGTATCCCAACGGCGAAGACCCAGTGTTCCAGGTGTTCCGAGAAAAGCTTGCTGGTTCAGTATTCGAGTATCACGCGGAGGCCTTTCTCACTACGAGTTCAGATATTGGCAGCTACTCCCGTTCTTCCAAGGGCGGAACTACTTCTACTCTAGAGTTGGCGATCCAGTTTGCTACGATGGAGGCTCTCACTGACTTACGCTTCCACGAGGTCGAGATGCAGACTCATCCAGGTTTCTTTCACTACCCCACCCTGTCGCCTACGACAGGGCGAGTCCTTTTCGCACCCGTTGATCCGGCGAGTGATCGTGCTACTGGTGTGTTATCTCGTTATCTGAACGCCAGTTATTGTATGATCACTTCTCTAGCCGAGGAGCTGACTGCTGCTCGCGAGGCACTTGCTGCTGTTGCGGCAGCACAGTCTCCTCCTCCCCCTCCGTTTTCACCCGTGTATACTCCACCCATTCCACCTTCCGACACTCCTTCTAGTTCGTTCGTACCGCCAGGCTTTTCGTCTGGTAGCCGACGTGAGACCCCGTCAGAGTGGGCCTCACTCCTAGCTACTCCAGCTGCTCCGATGATGCGACATCGTGCTTCTTCTCCTTTAGAGGGAGAACCTTCCCGTCAGTGTCGTCGTGTTTCCTTTGATCCGGAGGCCGAGGTTCACATCATTAGCTCAGATTCCGAGTCAGAGTCAGACGACGAGGAGTCTTCAGTCTACCAGTGTTCGTGCCACCAGCGTCACTAGAGCGGAGGCTTGAGTTTTGGTGCATGCATCATAGCATCCCTGCATATGTCAACTGCCATCTGAGCAGTCTAGTCATGATCATTCCCCTACTAGCTTGTCATGTATGATGTTGGGTTGCCTTGTATAATTATGTTGCTTCCTTTATTCACTCTTTTTTTTATTTGGCTTCTTTTCTGGTGTCATACTACCCTGCTTTTCCTCATCGATTCGGTATTTTGCAATGGGAACAAATTTAGGATGAAGAGGTGTAGTACTCAAGGCGGCGATGGAACTCCCGTCCGTCGATCCGCCAGACAGGCAGGACAGTCACCAGAAGATTTGCCACCTCCACCACCTCAGTCACCTACCACTGATCAGATCATGAGAATGTTTGAAGAGAAAAGAAACCAAGATCTTATGGAATTTCTGAAAAGTATGCAGACTATGGTGGGTCAGAACAACCATAATGGGACACACTCTAAGCTATCTGATTTTCAGCGAACCAAGCCACCCAGTTTTAGTCAAGCTACGGATCCGATAGAAGCTGATGACTGGCTGAGGACTATGGAAAAGAAATTGGACATAGCCCGCTGTGATGAGGCAGATAAGGTTCCTTTCGTCACTCACTACCTAGAGGGACCAGACTCTATATGGTGGGACAACACAAAAATGTTATGGCCTTCTGGAGAAGATATTTCCTGGGAAAAATTCAAAGAGGCATTCCGCAAGTATCATATTCCTACTGGCATAATGAAGGTGAAGCAAAGGGAATTTTTGGCCCTTACTCAAGGGAATATGTCAGTGGGTGAGTGTCTGAACAAGTTCAATAATCTGGCACGGTACTCTACCCATGACGTGTCCACCAAAGAAAGGAAGATTGACCGATTCCTCGGAGGGCTGAATCATACCCTCCGTTGTCAGCTTTGTATGCTGGACTTTCCTGACTTCCAGACTCTGGTAAACAAGGCCTTCATAGCTGAACGAGAGCATAAGTCAGGATATAATGATCACAAGCGGAAGTTTGAACCCAAGAAGGACAACCGTGAGCAGTTTGTGCAGAAGCCGCGTATCTGGCAACCAAGTTCATCTGAATACAAGCCTGCATGGAACAATGGCAACAACAACAACAAGCCTGTCAGCCAGGACAAGACCTTCGGCAAACAGCCAGTGCTGGAGGATTGCCGCCGCAACAACACATGCTTCACTTGCGGCCAGAGCGGGCACTACTCCAAGCAATGCCCCGCAAGAAATGGGAAGCCACCATCCGACTTCAAGCCACAAGTCAACAGTGTTGGATGCCGCCCCAACCCAACCTTCTATCGCGGCCAAGTCCATCACATCTCTGCTGAGGAAGCCCGCGAAGCACCAGATGTGGTCCTTGGTATGTTTTCAGTTAACAACATACCCTCAATAATTTTATTTGATTCCGGGGCTTCTCATTCGTTTATTTCGTGGAGTTTTGCCACCTTGCACAAATTTTCCCCTTCTCTTTTGGACAAAATCATGGTGGTATAATCCCCTGGCTCCATGCTCAGAACAAATGTGATATACAAGAATCTGGAAATCCTGATACACGATGTGAAGTTTCCAGCCACTCTTGTTGCCATTGAATCCCCGGGATTGGATATAATACTGGGAATGGATTGGTTGGTACCACACCAGGTGTGTATCAATTGTGCCACCAGGAAGGTGACACTGGTTAACCCGGCAGGCCAAACAGTGCAATTCACTGCAAGCAGAGTGATGTCAAAGAAGGGAATGGCATTCAAAGCCACAGCTACAGACATAAGTCTGATTCCGGTAGTCAGTGAATTCCCGGACGTATTTCCGGAAGAGATACCGGGAATGCCACCTGATCGGGAACTAGAGTTTGCTATTGAGGTTGTTCCCGGAACTGCTCCAATCTACAAGAAGTACTACCGCATGCCTTCCCCAGAGCTGGTGGAATTGAAGAAACAGTTGGATGAATTATTACAAAAAGGGTATATTCGTCCAAGTACTTCACCGTGGGGATCACCCGTGCTGTTTGTCAAGAAGAAGGATGGCAGCCTACGAATGTGCGTAGACTACCGCCAGCTGAATGAGGTCACCATCAAAAATAAATATCCGCTCCCTCGCATCGATGACTTGTTCGACCAGTTGAACGGAGCCCGGGTATTCTCCAAGATTGACCTCCGAACGGGGTATCATCAGCTAAAAATCAGAAAGAGGATATCCCCAAGACAGCCTTTACTACTAGATATGGTCTGTATGAATTTACAGTCATGTCATTTGGGCTAACAAATGCCCCGGCATACTTCATGAGCATGATGAACAAGGTCTTCATGGACTTTTTGGACAAATTTGTGGTAGTATTCATCGACGATATTCTCATCTACTCCAAAGATGAAGAGGAGCACACGCAACACCCCCGTACTGTCCTGGAAAGACTAAGGACCCATCGCTTGTATGCCAAATTCAGCAAATGCGAATTTTGGCTAAGGGAGGTGGGATTTCTGGGACATATTCTGTCAGAACAAGGGGTGGCTGTCGATCCCAGCAAAGTAACCGCTGTATTAAACTGGAAGACCCCAACCACAGTAACGGAAGTCCGTAGCATTCTGGGATTGGCAGGCTACTACCGTCGCTTCATAGAAGGCTTCTCAAAAATAGCCAAGCCACTGACAGAATTGCTGAAAAAGAACCACAAATTTGCCTGGACAGAAGAATGTGACAGCAGTTTCATGGAGCTAAAGACAAGGCTAACTACAGCCCCTGTCTTAGTTCTTCCAGACATTCACAAGAGCTTTGACATATATTGCGATGCTTCCAGACGTGGAATCGGCTGCGCCCTAATGCAAGAAGGAAAGGTTGTAGCATATGCATCCAGACAGATACGACCTCATGAAGAGAATTATCCCACTCATGACTTGGAATTGGCAGCCGTGGTACATGCATTGAAGATTTGGAGGCATTATCTCATTGGACAGCGATGTGAGATATACACAGACCACAAGAGTCTTAAGTATATTTTCACCCAACCCGACCTGAATCTCAGGCAGAGAAGATGGCTTGAATTGGTCAAGGATTATGACCTTGGGATTAATTATCATCTGGGGAAAGCCAATGAGGTCGCCGATGCCCTCAGCAGAAAGCAAGGTACCCTGAATGCACTCATGGAGGGAATGCATCCGAGGCTGCAGGAAGAGTTTGCCAAGCTGAATATGGTGTTATGCGGCCCAACTAGCCCGGATACAATGGAAATTACTCCAACACTTGTGGAAGAAATTAAGGCAGCTCAGAAATCAGACCAAGAAATACAAGAGATCAGAGAGCGCATTCCGCTAGGGAAGGCCAAGTCCTTCCGAATTGATGACCAGGACACTGTATGGTTTGAAAACCGAATATGTGTGCCTGATCAAGACAGCTTGAGACAGAAAATACTCAAAGAAGCACATGAATCTGCCTATTCTATCCATCCGGGAGGAACAAAAATGTACCAGGACCTGCGAGAAACCTTTTGGTGGCCAGGAATGCGAAGGGACATTGCATACTATGTTGCCTGTTGTGACATCTGCAACAGAGTCAAGGCTGAGCACCAGAAACCCGCTGGGCTACTGCAACCTTTACCAGTTCCCCAGTGGAAATGGGATGACATATGCATGGACTTCATTGTTGGACTACCCAAGTCAACAAGAGGCCATGATGCTATCTGGGTCATCATGGATATACTTACGAAGGTGGCTCACTTCCTTCCGGTAAAGACCACTTTCAACGCGAATCAGCTCGCACAGCTCTACATGTCCCGGATAGTCAGCCTTCATGGAGTACCCAAGTCTATCACGTCAGATAGAGGTTCCCTGTTCACCTCAGCATTTTGGCTGCCACTGCATCAAGCCCTCGGCACTGTACTAAAGCATAGTACGGCATATCATCCACAGACAGATGGGCAGACAGAATGTGTGAATCAGATAGTGGAAGATATGCTTCGGTCCTGTGCTCTCGCCCATGGACCCAAATGGGAGGATAGCCTACCTTATGCAGAATTCTCCTACAATAACAGTTATCAGTCCAGTCTCAAGATGTCACCATTCGAGGCTTTGTACAGACGGAAATGCCGCACTCCTTTAAATTGGTCTCAGACAGGAGACAGTCGTATCTTTGGCACATATTTGATGCTCGAGGCTGAGAAACAAGTCAAGGATATCCAGGAGCGTCTTCGAGCAGCCAAGTCCCGTCAAAAGAGCTATTATGACCCAAAGCATCGGGAAGTAACTTTTGAGCCCGGAGAATATGCCTATCTCCGAGTTACCCCCATGAAAGGAATAAAAAGGTTTCACACCCGAGGAAAGCTTGCACCAAGGTATATCGGACCCTTTCCAGTCATGGCCAGAAGAGGCAGAGTGGCATATCAGCTAGAGTTACCACCAGAGTTGTCGGACGTTCACGACGTCTTCCACATATCACTGCTGAGAAAGTGCATTGCACCTCCGATCAAGCAGGCAGATATGAGTGAGCTGGAATTAACCAAGGATTTGACCTATGTGGAAAGACCTGTCAGAATATTGGATGAGATGGAAAGAACTACCAGGAGTAAGACAATCAGGTTTTACAAGGTATTGTGGGATCACCATACTGAGGAAGAAGCTACCTGGGAAAGAGAGGATTTTCTGAGATTAGCATATCCACACTTGTTCCCTGAGCAACCGAATCTCGAGGACGAGATTCATTCTAAGGGGGGTAGGTTTGTGACACCCTGGTTTTTGGCAACTTTTTCTTTTCGAAATTTTCTGGCTCTATTTGCAATTTGGATGGAGTTTGAACCTTTTCAGTTGACTTTGGACTTATGAATTCTTCTCAGTGATGCAAAGCCATCAGCATCTTGCCAAAATCTTGCCCCTCACCATCTGGATCAATTTCCAATTCTTTATCCTTCTCAAATATTCATTTTCTTCCGTTGGGAAAATCTGTCATCACTATGGGTTACACAACAACCTATAGTTCTGGTGATCAGAAAAATCCCAAATTAATACCAGACCTTCTTGTCATCATCTACTCCCACAATCTTCAAAAACATCTCATGGTCCGGTACAAAGTTTAGTCCAGAAAACTCCATTTGCTCTCTGGACAGTACTGGTCATTTGTGAAGGAGCTCATATTTTCCCTACTCAGTTAATTCTCATAAAATTCCCTGAGATATTAGGGAACCTATATTTCCACAATATCCAAAAATATCATCTTGTCCAGTACAAATTTTCACCACCAATATTGTGCCAAGTTTCTGTTCAGTTGTAACCTCTGTGAAGGAAGTACCAGCTAGAGGTATCCAATTGAGCTGAAATTTTTATGGCATCTTCTCCTCATCAAATAACCCTGCCACACCAAATTTCAGCCCCAGCAGATCAAGCAGATGAGTGCATCAAGCTCATCTCTGTTTCTGGTTCAGTACAACACTTGTACATGAACTATATTCAAACCTTGATGAAATCCTTTCAAACTTTGCCAGCTCATAGTCCTTCCAACATAGATCATACCCGACATCTCCTTTGGCTCTATCCCCAACTCACCTCTCCCCTAGATCTCTCTCAATTTCTCTGGCAGAAACTGTAGCTGAAGCTACACTTCACCTCAGAGTGAATCTAGTCGAACCAGAGGCTTAGAGAGGCTAAGTGATCGAAGGAGAAGCTGCTAGACATGGTGCGCTGGACTTGGACGGCTTGCAGACACCAATGACCGTGGTGAGCACGGGACTGGCATGCCAAATCGCGTGCTCTGCACCTCGCCCGCCTCTGATGCGTCGCGTCTGACTGCCTCGCGCCGCAACAGCTTGTCTCCGTGCGCCGACATCTTCTCCTGCATCCACCTGGCCGTCCTGGAGCTTGGCCCTCGCCGGGATCGTCCTCGCCGGCCGCCACGGCACACGCGCACTGTGCCGCCCGTGCAGGCACAGTGGTTGTGCGGCGCGTCGTCTTCCCCCGCTAGCTGCCGCCGCGCCTTAACTCTCTCTGCTCTCTCCCGTCTCGTCGCCCGCTCCCGGCCAGCCAGCTCAACGTCGCGACGCCGGCGACGTGGCCTGAATCTTGCCGCTTCCAGAGAGCTCCCCCGAGCTCGCCTCCTCCTATAAATAGCCCCCCCAGCCTCTCCCGAGCTCCTCATACACCTCCTCCTCCTCCTAATCGCTCTCCCGAGCAGCGAGCCACGGCCGAGAGGCCCTCTGGCCTCGAATCTCGCCGGAGCACCGCCACCACCCGAGCCCAGCCTCCCCGTCGTTATACTCCTCCCCGAGCTCCACTGACTCTTCCATCGAGATCACCGCACTCCACTGATCACGCCCAAGCCCTTGCCAGGTCGAATTGCTGCCGGAGTCGCCGTCTCCGACGACACCCGAGCACCGCCGCCGCCGGAGAGGAAGGGGATGACGTCGTCCGGCCGTCTCTCGCGAAGCCACTGGTACGTGCTGGTTCATCTCCGAACGCTCGATGCATTCCAGTAGTCGCCGGACTCCGCCGCCGTCTGTGTCGCCGACGACCATCGCTGGAGTCCCTCTCTCTCTCTGTTCCCTCCCCTCCCCCTTTAAACCTGACCGCGGGGCCCGCACGTCAGCGACTCGCTCGCGCGCGCCGAAGCGGTAAGTGGAGGCGCCCGAGCGAAATACGCCTTCGACGTGGCCCGCTGTGGATTTTCTGATTTTCTATTTTAATTCCAGATTTTGACCAGAACTTTGACCATCAATAACTTTTAAACCATAAGTCCAAATCAATTGATTCTTTTTGCACCTGGTTTGTCTTGAGCTCCTCTATTTTCTGGCCAAATTTGGTATTTTTCCCATGTTCACAGAATTTCTGGTGCTCAAAACAGTAGCATGTGACATTTTCATTTGCATTTTAAAAATATTTTCAGAGGGAAATAACTTTGGATTTGAAGCCCAGGAGTTTGTGGACAACCCAACAGAGCAAGGCAAGCCATGTCATCCATTGCATGAAGCATTTCAATAGTTTTGGTTATTTAATTGAATTTCATGAATTATCTTTATATGTGATAATCCATAGTAATTTATTTAAATGCATAGCTACTGCCATGATAATTTACTTGCAATTAAATATCCATACTGGTTAAATGCTTGGCTATATTAAACTTAGTTGGTTGATCAAGAGCCACCTAGCCGGACTTTTCCGTGCAGCCACATTTGCCGGTATGGGATGGCCTTGACTTCGTCTGGCTTTGTGCTCTTTTATCGGTACCACCAAACTAGGGAGGGTTATGCGTGCGTGCTGCCCTGATCAGGTAGGCGACAATAATCCTGTGAGCCCAGTTGAGTTATTTTGCCGGCGTCCCCGTTTGGGACAGTTAGTGGCCACGACGGTGGCAGGTGTCACGGGGTGACACAGGGGCCACCCAGGACATGACCCTGGGAGGGTATGATTGTCGGTGGTACGATAGAGGGGTCACGGGCCAGGCAGGTTTCGTTGGAGCACCACCGGTCCACCCGAATGGGATCACGAGGCCAGGTACTCCATGGTGTGGGTAAAGTGCGCAACCTCTGCAGAGTGTAAAACCTATTCGAATAGCCGCGTCCACGGTATTGGACAGTCCGTTTAGGCCTCTCTAGGATGGTCAACCATAAAGATAATAATGATGGAAGAACTTGTCTTATGTGCGGAAGTGCTCTGTGGAATGTGAGCATTCCGAGGGTTGTGGGACAACCCAGATGAGAGTAAGTTGGTACTGGGTACCAGTAAGTGAGCAACCTAATCTTTTAACTTGTTATTTGCCATGCTATTGTCTGCTGCATTGTTTTGGTTGCCACGAGCTTGCGAGTACATTCCAAGTACTCACCTGGCGTATCATGCCAGATGCAGGAGAAGCCGAGGACGGAGGTCTCGAAGGTTCGTGCGACACTAACTAGGCCGTGTCCACAGCAGTGTCCCTGTGGATGGAGTTTTCCGCGCTATGTTCCGCTACGCCGTAGTCTACCCAGTAGTATCGAGGCCCTGCTATGTTCCATAAATAATGTAGATATTGTTCTCAGCACTTGCAGTGCTTCTGGCCTCGCTATCATGTATATTATGAGCTGTACTCGAGATATTTTAAGAAAGTTCGGTTCAGTTCTGTTCCAAGTTGTTGTGTGTATCCAGAAGACATGATCTCTGGGTTGGAAACACTGGTAAACCGGTTCTCTAAGCCGGGGTTGCACTATACGGTTGTCCGGCCACCCCGTCCCAGAGCTCTCCCCAAGCGTCGCCGTTAATGCCACCGTGCCGCACACTAACCGGTAAGGAAGCGATGGCATCCCGCCGCACCGAGTTCATCGCCGCCCGCGACCACACACTAACTGGTAAGGAAGCGATGGCATCCCACCGCGCTGAGTTCATCGCCGCCCGCTGCTACTTGTAGCTTGCGTTGGTTTTATCCCCGAAGAGGAGGGGATGATACAACACAGTAGAGATAAGTATTTCCCTCAGTTATGAAACCAAGGTTATCGAACCAGTAGGAGAATCACGCAACACCTCGTTAGCAGCACCTGCACACAAACAACAAATCCTTGCACCCAACGCAAACGAGGGGTTGTCAATCCCTCGGCGGTCAATTGCAAGATTAAATTGTATATGATAGATAGATAGATAGAAACAAAAATACAAAATAAAATAAATAAAAGAAAATGGCAGCAATATTTTTAGGGTTTTAGTAATATGATTTAGATAGACCCCGGGGCCATAGTTTTCACTAGAGGCTTCTCTCGAGAAAATAGCATATGGTGGGTAGACGAATTACTGTTGGACAATTGATAGAAAAGCAAATAATCATGATGATATCCAAGGCAATGATCATGTATATAGGCATCACGTCCGAGACAAGTAGACCAACTCCTGCCTGCATCTACTACTATTACTCCACACATCGACCGCTATCCAGCATGCATCTAGTGTATTAAGTCCATAAAGAACGGAGTAACGCCTTAAGAACGATGACATGATGTAGACAAGATAAACTCACGTATGAATAAACCCCATCTTTTTACCCTTAATAGCAACGATACATACGTGTCATGTCCCTTTCTGTCACTGGGATTGAGCACCGCAAGATCGAACCCATTACAAAGCACCTCTTCCCATGGCAAGATAAATCAATCTAGTTGGCCAAACCAAATCAATAGATCGGAGAAGAAATACGAGGCTATAATAATCATGCATAAAGGAGTGCAGCAAAGACTCAAATAATATTCATGGATAATCTGATCATAAACTCACAATTCATCGGATCCCAACAAACACACCGCAAAAAGTGATTACATCGGATAGAACTCCAAGAACATCGAGGGGAACATTGTATTGAAGATCGAAAAGAGAGAAGAAGCCATCTAGCTACTAACTATGGACCCGAAGGTCTGTGGTAAACTACTCACGCATCATCGGAAGGGCAGCAAGGTTGATGTAGAGCCCCTCCGTGATCGATTCCCCCTCCGGCGGAGTACCGGAGAAGGCCTCCAGATGGGATCTCTCGAGAACAGAAACTTGCGGCGGCGGAAAAAGTATTTCGTGGACTCCCCCGAGGGTTTCTGATTTTTCCTGAATTTATAGTGGTGGAATTAGGTCAAATGGAGCTGGGGTGGGCCCATGAGGCACCAAGGCACGCCTGCCCCCCCCAGGCGCGCCCTGGTGGCTGGTGGCCACCTCCTCTGGCGTCTGGTCTTCTCCCGAAGCTTCTCGTGTTTATCTTGTCCAGAAAAAAATCTCCAAAAAGTTTCTTGGCATTTGGACTTCGTTTGGTATTGATTTTCTGTAAAACAAAAACAGGGCAGAAAACAGCAACTGGCACTGGGCACTAAGTTAATAGGTTAGTCTCCAAAAATGATATATAATTGCTGTAAATGTATATAAAAACATCCAAGATTGATAATATAACAGCATGGAATAATAAAAAAATTATAGATACGTTGGAGACGTATCACCCGCGACCGCACACGAACTGGTAAGGAAGCGATGGCATCCCGCCGCACCGAGTTCATCGCCGCCCGCGACCGCACACCTACGTGGGCGGAGTTTGAAGCTGCCATGGCCGAATGGGTGGCGGAGCAACAAGAGGCCAAAGCCGCACAGAAGGAGCAGAAAAGGCAGAAAGCACCCAAGAAAAGAGAATCCCACCGCTGCAAGAAAGAAGCTGCCCCACGCGCTGCTGAGGAGAGCCGGGCGGAGATCCAAGCACGGCGGGCTGCCGCTGAGAAGGCCGGGAAGGTGAACAACGGTCTCTGGCCAGCATGGCCCGATGCCTCCACCTGCCAGGATCACAGCGGTAGCTCCCGCGATGCTAAGGAGAGCTGGGTAGAGGTCCAACAAGCACGGTGGGCTCCCGCTGACAAGGACGAGAAAGAGAACGATGGCGTTTGGGTCTGGCCAGCATGCGAGAAGTAGTTAGTGTGTGTGTTGCCCGTACGTTTGTTTAATTAATTATGAGCATCTACTAGTACTACTTACTACTACATCCGTCTTGGTTTATTGGTCCTCATTGTATTTTGTACCAACTTTTGACCAATGATTTAACTAACAAAATATAAATGCATGTCATAAAAAATAATATCATCTGAAACTATGTTGAAATACGAATCCAATGATATAATTTTTGGTGACATGCATTAACATTTTATTAGTTAAATCTTTGGTCAAAATCTGGCACAAAATACAATGAGGACTAATAAACCAGGACGGAGGTAGTAGTTAGTAATGATAACTGGCGAACGTTCGCCACGAGTCCAATCCTGGCGAACGCCCACAAAACTGCCAGATTTCCATCTGACGGTGGCCCTTTTTTAAGCCCATGGTATTTGACAAAACTGCCACCCTTACACATGTAACTGCGACGTGGGCGTTTGCAACTGCCATGTTTCCCAGCGAACGTTTGATGGAGATTGACGTTAGCACTGATGGTGGTTCATAGTAGTTCCACGCTCGGGCATTGAATTTGTACTATTTACTATACTACTCCGGTAGAGCAGAGTCATACTCCACTATAGTAGGTACTGTAGTTTATAGGAGTATATTTTAGTAGTACTATAATCAGTCAAGTTGTCTCGCATCAATATGACCCTACGCTGCTGGGATGTGTCTCGTAAGTCAAGCGGCGTGCTGCTGTTACATTGTCATCATCACCTGTCCACTTCCCGCAGCACATGTTCGCTTCTCCATCCTCGCCAGCACAAAATCGTCCAATCTTCCATCCCCGCTAGGCGCCTCCCCCCTCTTCCGAAACCCAAGCACTAACAATGGCAGAACCGAGTAGCGTCCGCCAAAAGAGTGGCTGGAATTCACTCCCCATAGAGGTAATGAAACTCATTGTTTCGCATGTGGACAATCTCAGTACCATGTCGCTCGCCGCGTGCTCGTCGGGGCTGTACCGTTTACTCAAAGCCCTCAGGCCGGAGCTTTTTAAGCCAGCTCCCTGCTTGCTGATGCCGCCTAATCTTCAGAAACGGCGTGTCATGCAACTTAAGGATCCTAGGGTGGTGAGCATCAACCCCCTTGACTGCGATCCGATCCCCGTCACCCTCAACTACATTAACGGTATGTACTGGGTCAGCATGAACACGTCTTGGATGGTTCTCGTCGATGGACGCGGCAGGTGGACGCTCGTGGAGGTCTACACCCAATGATTGATACCCCTTCCTTCGATTAACACTGCACTGCTTTGGCACCGCGGCCCAGAATACTCGGAATCTTACAGTAGCCAACATGATACCAAGTTTGATTTGCTCAAGGTTGTAATCTGCCAAGTGCCCACAAGATCTGCGAATTATAAAGACTTCAGGCTAATTGCATCCTTCAACCGCGGTCTCGCCTATCTGACAGGTCACTGCGGTAAGTGGATAGATCTCCACGTCCATCCCAGGATCATACATCCTCCATGGCTCTCTGATGCCATTGAACAGAAGGGCTTCATTTACACCATGGACTCCTTCTATGGCTGGACATATTGCTGGCCTATTCCAGTCATCGCTACAAATGGCTGTTACAGCAGTATGTTACTCCTAATTTCCTATGATATCATGATGGCTGCTTGCTTCCTATTGCCAGAGTATAGTTTGAGAAGAGTTAGAATCATGACATTGTTGTTAGAAATTAACACCACGCTGTCAAATACACCCTCTGTTTAGTAACGTGGACGTTTTGATAGTTTAATTCGAACTGCCAAAACGTCCCACATTGGTGATCAGATGTAGTAGAATTTTGGTGAAATCAAATCATCCTTCCCATGCTTATATTACTGTCAACATTTATTGAAAAAATATCCATGCTCTGAACATGCTGTTCTTAAATTTAGAGTGGCAACCCATTTTTATTTGACTCCAACTTGATATGATGTTGTTGGCCGCATGGTGTCCCTTCCCTTCCTAATCCCAGAACCTTTCAAAGAAAAGCGGCATGGCAGTTGCAGGTGGTTCCTGGCTCGATCAGATGACGGCGAATGATTGATGATCGTTTGCACGTACTGGACGTGTTGTTTTGCGGAATACAATCACAGTCACTGCATGGTCTTTGAGTAGGATCCCAGCTTCTTTGGGCCTACATGAATTTTTGACTGGAGGCCGATAACTAGCCTCGGCACACGCTCTCTGTTTCTCGGACTGAATTATCCGATTAACCAGGAGATCACCAATGGTAAGGATCCTAATGGCAGTGCGGTTCCATTCATCAGGCAAAACTGTGTGTACACAACGTACCATGCGTCTCTCCATGCACCATACCCTGATATGTGCCGCCACGCTCTGCAGCCCAAAGTAGGAGAGATGGTCGCATGTATCAGACTTTGACCTGCTGGCTGGAATTTCCCCTGTCAGGCACCCATCTGGTTCAAGCCTTCAGCCTATCTCCACAGCTTAATAAATAGTAACGTCTAACTGAGCCAGTTAGTTAGATGCGTACACTTGGTGTAGTAGGATCTTTATTAAGTTTGATGCATACACTTGGTTTTTTTGGTAGCCCTTCTGTAATGTTGGCTAATGTTTGGTTGGAAGAGAGAGCCGCGTCTTTACTCTTCTGGCCTGCTTACTGCTTCTGTTGCACCCCCACCCTTGGTGGTATCTTCAATCCCAAGGCTCCTTTGTAGGGCTCTAGTTTGTTGTGAACCTCTAGTGGTTTCTATTAACGGAAAATTGGCGGCAAACCCCTTTTACTAAAACAATATAGAGCCATGGATGCTGTTGGTGTTTTCAATGTATAATGAGTAATATATTTTGTCTGTTGGTTGAATAAATAGTGGTGTTAGAATGATAAAAACAATGTTTTGGAAGTGGTTGCACGCTCCGATCCTTTAGTGCCCCTTACGTTTTTTTGAGAGGTTAGTGCCCCATACTTAGCACATACTATTTTTTCTAGGGAACAAATCTTCCACTTGTCGAGGACATGCAGCCCAGTGATTTAGGCCCAATAGAAGAGCCCATAATTAACTGGGAGGGAGGCTCTCACAATAATCCGGCCTAGCTACATGCTCATGCTCCCCTAAATAAATAAATAAAGCTAAATGTTCATGGACAGGTTGTTTAAATTTATGATTTGAAAAGTATGATTTTAACTGGAGGATATTATTTTCCTATGAGAGTATCTTTACATTCAGTCGATATTATTATTAGGCAAAGATAGCGACAAATCTTTTTTCTCACCCTTTTCTTCGTGCAACCAGCGGACTGTTATTTGGTACCCACCATGTTGAAGCCGATGCAAATCGTAGTCAACGTGGTCAACATCTAACAATTATTAGCGGCAAGTTGTAATAAATATCACAATTTTTTTCCATTGCATTTGTATGTTATATGGATTGTGCTGCCCAGGTCACCCGTTCGAATCACAGGTACCACAAGTTTTTTGACAAGCCGAGTTTTTTTTATGATAAAAAGTTCCAGCCCAACATTATTTTTCGATAAGAATGCCCAGCCCAGCCCAACACATGTGGCGACCCTACTTTATCCCAGGGCTTCTGAATGTCCTCTGCTTCACCCCTAAAGAAAAAAAAGTGCTCGACTTCATTTTACAATAAGTTGTAGCCATATAAAATTAATTCTTATTATCGAGCATGCTGAGTTTTTGGGTCTGACCGATCCAGGTGCCAAAACCAAACCAGCGCTAGCGGGATGGCCTGTTCCTGCCTTCCATGGCTGGTTGTGGTGCCCTGCCCGGATCGCCGCCCTGTCGTACCATGAAATGCTGGCCAGGCCATCCCTCTACTCCCCCACACATCCTATTCTTCTCCGGCGATGGCAGCCCACCCTGCACCAGAACCAGTCAACCCTCGTACTCCCTGCCGCCTATGACCACACTGCCGCATCTTCCCCGGCTCCTGTTCATTCCCGTCCGAGGCCTCGCCATCGTCCTCCGCCTTGGTGCGCTCGCCGCGGCGCCGCCGTCCGGCCTTGTCAACATAGTCAACATGGTGAATCGGGGGAGGACTGTACTTGAGAGTATGATAGTAGGGATCCACCAGGTCCACTGCCGAACGCAAGCAAGTGCCTCCTTACTACTCAGATCCACCCCTCAATTTTTTTACTCATATCCACCATGCTGATATCTGGGATCGACATCATTGTCAACGTATAGTCAATTAACGACAGAATTGCACAAGGAGCGGCTGACACCAGGGACCCAGCAGCTCGAGCAGTTTTTTTTGGTTGTTCAGACGGAGCAGCGTATAAACTGGGTTGTGCTGTGTTTGTGGCCCGTCTAACAACATGACCAGGCCAGCTGTTTTTTCTTTGGGAAAATGGGTAGCCCACCATTTTTTTTGAAGAATACCCAACCTAGGCCTATTTGTTTTCTCCGACTTGCTGGGCTGCAAATCTTTCAAGACGAGGAGGGATGCATTCGGCCTGGCCAGAAAATGGGCAGTAAATCATAAAAGTAATATGAAATGGGCTGCAAATGTAAAAAAAAAACATAGCAAATGAGCAATTAGTTTCATATTTTGTTTTTTCTTCTTCTTTGAGATTTTATATTTCATTGGATTTTAACATTTTTTTAAATTAGTTTAATCTCGCTCCGGATTAAAAATAGTTCAGACCCCAGCAAAAATATGGGAAATTTCGAAAGTTTTGCTTATTTTTTAGCAATTTTTTAACCCTGGTCCTGACCAGAAAAGGGCAGCAATTCTAAAAATGGCAAATGGGCTGTAATAAATTCCATTTGAATGAGCAAATGGGCTTTAAATTGTAAAAATAATAGCAAATGGGCTGTAGACACCACAGATTTCGAGGCTGACTTGTTGGCCGACTGAGTTGATGCTTACATAAGGCTTTGTCAACTTATAGTCAACAAACGATTCTAGCAGCAGTGACTGTTGGATGTCCATCCAACGCCTGTCGTGCTTCTTCATTCTCTGATCTTCTTGCTCAAGCTGCCTAAACCAGTGCCAGCTTTACTGCCTGCTCCCACCCTACTCCAGCCGCTGGCCAGGCCATCCCTCTACCCACCCGCACCTCCTGTTATTTTTCGGCGATGGCAGCCTCACCTCGCAGCCGAACCAGTCAACCCTCGTACTCCCATCTACGTGGGCATCCACTGCTGTGTCTTCGCCGGCTCTGGGTCGTTCCCTTCCTAGGCCTCGCCGCCGTCCACCGCGTTGGTGCTCTCGGCGCGGCGTGGTCAACGTGGTCAACAAACGACAGCCATCGGAAGAGGGATGTAGGTGGAGATGTTGATAGTAGGGCCCCACATGGTCCATGGCCGCATGCAAGCAAGTGCCTCCTTATTACGTGAAAAAAATGATTCTTCCACCTGACAAGTTGGACCCACCAACGACATCTTCGCACCCAAGGAAGTGCCTCCTTATTACGCGGAAAAAAAGTTTCGTCCCTCTGACAGCTGGGACCTACCAGCTGCATCTTTTTCAAGGAAGTGCCTCCTTATTAGGCGCAAGAAAAATACTTCCTCCCCCTACTAGCTGGGTCCCACCTGATTTGGAGGCTGACTTGTGGGCCTACTAAGTTGACACGTACGGAGGGCTATGTCAACTTAGTCAACAAAATTGACTCTAGCAGCGTGAGACTGTTAGATGTCAATCCAACGGCCAGCGTGCTTCTTCAATCTCTGATCTTCCTACTCCAGCCACCCAAACCAGCGACGGTGTGACCGCCTGCTCCCACCTTCCGTGGCTGGCTGTGCTGCCGCGCAGGCCTCACCGCCCCACCCTACTCCCATCGCTAGCCAGGCCATCCCTCTACTGACCCACACCTCATGTTATTCTCCGGTGACAGCAGCCTCACACCGCAGCCGAGCCAGTAAACCCTCGTATTCCCCTCCGCGTGGGCATCCACTGCCGAGTCTTCCCTGGCTCCGGGTCGTTTCCCTCCCTAGGCCTCGCCGTCGTCCACCGCCTTGGTGCTCTCGGCACGGCGTCGTAAACGTGGTCAACGAACAACATCCAATGGAAGAGGACTGTACGTGGACAGGATGACAGCTGGGACCCACGAGGTCCATGGTCGCACGCAAGGAAGTGTCTCCTTATTACACGGAAGAAAAATGATTCCACTGCCTGACAGCTGGGACCCACTAGCTACATCTTCGCACGCAAGGAAGCTCCTCCATATTACATGAAAAAATGCTGTTTACACATGGGTCCCAGTTGCTCGATCAGTTTTGTTGTTGTTGTTTTTTTTATTGTTGTTGAGAGGGAGTAGGTTATCAACTGGGCTATGCGGTGTCTGTGGCCTGTCTAGCCCAGGCTTTTATTTTATGTTTACAACATGACGAGCCCAGCTATTTTTTCTTGGTGAAAATGGCTAGCCCACCTCTTTTTTTCGTAGAATAGCCTATACAGGCCGATTTCTTTTTCTCCGTCCTGCTGGGCCGCAAATCTTTCAAGACGACGAGGGATACATTTGGCCTACCCAGACAAAAAGGGTTGTAAATCTTATAAGTAATATGAAATGGGTTGTATATGTATAAAAACAAAGAAAATGGGCAATTAGTTTCAAATTGCGGATTTTCTTTTATTTTTTGATATTTCAATTTTCATTTTTTAACATAATTTAAATTTAGTTTTTATCGGGCTCGAAATTTCGGCTTTAGAAATAGTTCGGCAATTTCACTGAAATATCGCTGAAATTTTTAATCCTGTCCTTGCGAGAAAATGGTAAGGTATTCTAAAATATAATATGGGCTGCAATAAATTACGTAATAATTAGCAAATGGTCTGTAAATTTAGGAAAATAGCAAATGGGCTATATGCTGTCCGCCACAGATGTTATGCTGACTTGTGGGCATACTAAGTTGACGCGCACGCATGGCTTTGTCAACTTAAAGTCAACAAACACACGATTCCCCTAAAAAAACTTAAAGTCAACAAACGATTCTTGCAGCGGTGACCATTGGATGCTAATCCAACGGCCGTGCTGCTTCTTCAATCTCTGATCTTCTTGCTCCAGCCGCCCAAACCAGCGCCGGCGGGACCGCCTGCTCCTGCCTCCCGTGGCCGGCTGTGCTGCCACGCAGGCGTCAACACCCCACCCTACTCCCACCGCTGGCCAGGCCTTCCCTCTACTCACTCACATCCCCTGTTATTCTCCGGCGATGGCAGCCTCACACCGCAGCCGAACCAGTCAACCCTCATACTCCCATCCGCGTGGGCATCCACTGCCGCATCTTCCCCGGCTCCGCGTCGTTCCCTTCCGAGGCCTCACCGTCGTCCACCGCCTTGGTGCTCTCGGCGTGGTGTCCAACGTGGTCAATGAACAACAGCCATCGGAAGAGGACTGTGCGCGGTGAGGCCGACAACTGGACCCACGAGCTACATCTTCGCACGCAAGGAAGTGCCTCGTTATTACGCGCAAAAAACTGATTCCTCCCCCTTACAGCTGGGACCCACCAGATATATCTTCACACGCAAGGAAGTGCCTCCTTATCCACTGACAGCTGGGACCCACCAGGTCGAAGCGTACGTAGCGTTGTCTGTCTGGTCACGAATGCGTACGTACATACTGGTCGATCGGTCTCTCTGCAAGGTTGAACCATGGCTGAGTAAGTAGCGACACGTGTCATAGTAGAGCCCCTGACGTGGCAGTTCAGACACTCCCGTCTAAATTGTGTACACATACGTACAACCACACGACAAAGAATACGGCCACGTATGTACATACGGGCGGGGTCTCGAACGCGTACTCGCGCATATGTATGGCCAGGGCTCGTGTACATGGAGAGGCAACGGATGGCAGCAACGGCGTCGTGTTCATCGGCAGCCAACCGGCTAGGTCGGAATGGAGGAAACAACATAGTGTTCATCGGGAGCCAAGCAACTGGGTCGGAACACGTCCTATTCATCGGGAGCCAACCGGCTTGGACGGAACAGCCGAAATGGGGTCCTGTTCATCAACTCGGGGTCTGGCGTACCGCAAAACAGAGGAAACGGCCTTCTGTTCGACCGCCTATGGTCGAAACAGGTTCCTGTTCATCGGCTGGGGGTCTGGCGTACCACAAAACAGAGGAAACGGACTTCTGTTCGAGCGCCTACGGTCGAAACGGGGTCCTGTTGATCGGGAGGGCTCTGGCGTACCGCAAAACGGAGTAAACAGACTTCTCCCCAACTGCCTATGGTCGAAACGGGGTCCTGTTCATCGGGAGGGGTGTGGTGTACCGCAAAAGGGGACTCCACAAGCTACTGTTCATCCACGACCGACCTCCCTCCAGCCTCCACCAGCTACTGTTCATCCACCGTCGACTTCCTCCAGCCTCCACCGGCTACTGTTCATCCAGCCTCCACGGGGTCCTGTTCATCCACCCACAACCGGCTGGCCTCCTCGGGGTCCTGTTTATCCAGCGCCAACCACCTTCACACGGCCATGGTACTGTTCATCCACAGCCAATCCACTGGCTGGGGTGGGGCGTACGAGCGGGCGGCAGCAACGGGAACTGTTCATCCACAGCCAACCAACCGGCTAGGTCAACTCACCACGTCTCATGCTCTGCATCTTGACTCGTTCTACGTATATCACGCACGCGGCAGCAACGGGCACTATTCATCGAGAGGCAACCCAACATGCACCGGCTATGTCTCGCACGTACGGGGGCTCGACCGGCTTCAGTTAGCAGTGAAGGAATCGCTCGGGTTCACTTAGCAGTGAAGGAATCGCTCAGGTTCAGTTAGCAGCGAATGGATCGATCGGCTTTAGTACGTAGCTAGTGCGATCGCTCGGGTTCAGTAAGCGAACGCCTCACTTGGGTTCAGTTAGCAAACGCCTCGCACACACGCGCGCGTAAGAGAGAAACGCGCAAACCACACTACATCGTTCGGCCCCGACCACCCACCGTAACCAGGAACTCCCCGAAAATTTCCTCGCCCTCACTTCTACCACGATTTTTTACGTTATGGACGGCCCAAAGAATGTCATGCGGGTGTGTCTCCGGCCCGCCCAGGATGAAAATCCCATTTTCTATCATAATTTTTTGTCATAGAAGTAGGAGCACACCACATCTATGATGATACGTGTTTTTGTCACAATTATTGTCATAGAAGTGTCACAACCATGAGAGAAAAAGTTTTCGTTCGGGCCATAATGTCACGGATGTGTCTTTTTTTGTAGTGTATCCAGTTGGATGTAGATGATCATGAGTAATTATTGTTGACATTATCCTCGAGATAAATCAGTTGGGAGGTGAAAACTATAAATCCCCATCTTCCTATGTGTTTGACTGAAACTTTTGCTCCATAAATATGCCGTGAGTGTTAGCAATCATGGAAGATGTCAGGCCATGAAACCCGGGGTATCCAGGCCCGTCTGCCTTTGAGCCACGGCGCAACGCCTGGCATGGGCCCAGCAGGCCATCACCACCGAGCATCTCACCAAGACCCCTCATGAGGCCCTGGCCTCCTGAGGCCCCCTCCTCAGGAAGTAGCCAGTAATCCTCAGCACCACCATCAACGGCCTCGCGAGGCCCTCTCACGAGGTGGCTTCCCGAAGTGACCTCGCGAGGCAGCTTTCCGAGGTGGCCTCCCGAGGCCCCCTCCCGCAGGCGCTCGAGACGAAGGCCGTTCGGCGTGCCGCGCGGTCTGGAGCCCATCACGTGGGTGACGCGCGCGGCGACGAGCAACAGCAGAGGCCGCGCCAGTAGGCGCGGATGAAGATGATTTCCTCTTTCGTGTTAAGGGAGCAAGGCCAGCTATCTACTCTCCAAAGCGACCCCAAAGGTTGCCCGATCAGCGAATGAAGACCAAGACGACGGGCGCGCAGGGCGGAGGTCATCACCGAGCCCACCGGCGCGTCATGTATCATGCTTTGGCAGGCGAAGACCACCTTTAGTCAGGATAGCCTGAGCGCCTGTCCCCTTTCAAAATCGCCAAGTGTGGCAACCCTTCCCACCTAAGTTTCCAGGGGGAAGAGGACCAAGGCTGGTATAAAGGACAGTGCTGCCATAGTAGGAGAGATCTCTCCGGACGAGTTCTTCCTCCTCCTCCACCTTGTACGCAAGAAATCTCTTGTCCATTGCAATCCAAACCACAAGCAGGAGTAGGGTCTTACACCGCAAGGTGGCCCGAACCTGGGTAAACCGCTGAGTCCTCGCCCCGTCCCTCGCTAGCGCGCTCTCGCCGTAGCCTCGCCGCAGCTTAGCCGTGGTAGGAGACGAAGCCGTAGAACAAGCTCACCCCAGTGTTCGAACCTTTGGGTACCTGGAGCCCGACTTCCGACATTTGGCGCGCCAGGCAGGGGTGCGCTACCGTTCTTCTGCTCCGCCCTCAGCTCCACCAACCCCATGGCCGACGCACGTCGCGAGCGCGCCGAGCGCAAGGCTAGCCGCGTGGCTTAGACAGAGCCGGTGGCCCGCAGCAATTGCCGCCGCCCCGAAGCCAAAGCTGTTGCCGCCACCGACCCCGCTGCCCGCGAGCAGCAAGACTCCTCCCTGCACCCCTCCATGCGGGCGGACGGTTGCACCGCCACGGCCTCCTCCGTCGCCAACCGTGGGCCGCCGAACCCGCAGGCCACGCTGCTGATGGCGCGTGAGCTGCTCCGCTATGGTCCGGATGACGCCGGCTACGACGCCTGGCTAGGCCGCATCACCGAGCTCGTCAACGTCGCCGGGGACGCTCCGGCGCCTTCTCACTCGCTCCACCATCCGCCGTCTCGTGCTGGGGACCTGGTGCACGGCGCTCCCCCACCGCCTCCTCTGCGCGACGAGCGCGCCGGGCCCCAGCGCAGCGCGCGGGCTCGTGAGCAGTCCCGCGGCACGTCCTCGCCAGACCGAGACGAGCCCAGCTACCAGATCATCCGCCGCGCGCCCCCCGACACGCGAGTGCTCCTCGAGCGGCAGCGCCAGCGCCAGGACCAGGCCGTTCAGGACGTTGCAGCGGCCGGGCGTCAAAACCGCGCCGCCCTCGCTGGCGGCGTTCCCTCGAGTGGTGTGGGCTGCCGTGCCTTCACCCGCGAGCTGCGTCGCGTGGACTGGCCTGCGAAGTTCAAGCCTGAGCTGCCTCCACGCTACAACGGCACCCCCAACCCCACGGAGTTCCTCCAGCTCTACGCGCTGAGCGTCAAGGCGGCGAATGGCGATGACAAGGTCATGGCGAACTGGTTTCCCATGGCCCTCAAGGACGGCCCGCACTCCTGGCTCATGAACCTCCCAGAGGCTTCCATCTCGTCGTGGGCCGAGCTCTGCAGCCAGTTCATCGCCAACTTCAAGGGCACACAGGACCACTCCCTCACCATCAACGACCTACGGCGTGTTCGGCAGCGCCCAGACGAGACCCTCCGCAAGTACATCCAGTGCTTTAGTCAGGTGCGCAACAAGATACCGCGCGCCTCCGACACGGCCGTCATCCCTGCGTTCTCCACCGGCGTCACGGACGTCAAGATGCGCGAGAAGCTCACCATCAACGGTGAGCTCGACTCCGTGCTCGAGCTGCTCGACCTCGCCGACAAGTGCGCCAAGGCTGAAGAAGGCCGCCTCTTCGTCCACAACGACCCCGACGCGGCGCTCGACGCCGCCAAGGCCAAGAGCAAAGGCCCTGCCGTGCTTGCGGCGGAGCCCGAGCAGAAGCGCGGCCACGACCTCGACGAGCCCAGAAAGGACAACCAGCCACTCTGCGCCTTTCATAACGCCCGCTCCCTCAACACCGAAGACTGTCAGGAGCTCAAGCTGTCCGCGACGAGCGCCAGAGCTGCCGGGACGACAGCAACGGCCGCGGCGCCGGCCGTGGAGGTTGCCGCAGCGGCAACTGCTGGGACAGCCGCAACAGTAATGGCAGCTACCGCCAGGGCTGGCGCGACCAGCCTCGTGAGGCGGATCCTCAGGCCAATGCCTCTCTCCCACCGCTGCCGCCGCCACCCCGGAGGAACGACGTCAACCGGCCTGACGAGGGTGCTGGGGGCTACCAGGAGCCTCGCGCGGTCGCCTGCATCCTTGGCGGGTCTCAAGCCCCCGCGTCCATCCGCCACTTCAAGCAGTTCTCTCGCGAGGTGTACGCCGCCCTCCCGAGGCCTGAGGTCGCGCGACCCCTCAAGTGGTCGCAGTACGCCATCACCTTCGACTCCAAGGACCACCCCAAGTCCACGGCCTCCGCAGGCGCGCTCCCCATGCTGTGCACTCCCACCATCAGCAACGTCGTGGTCACCAAGACCCTCATCGACGGGGGTGCCGGCCTCAAAGTACTCTCCATCGAGACCTTCGAGACGCTCCAGGTGCCCTACAACCAGCTGATGCCGACCAGGCCCTTCTCTGGAGTGACCGATGGCTCCACCATTCCGCTGGGGCAAGTGCGCCTCCCCGTCACCTTCGGCACCCACAAGAACTACCACACCGAGCTCATCGACTTCGACGTGGCGCACATCGGCCTGCCTTATAACGCCATCTTGGGCTACCTGGCTCTCACCAATTTCATGGCGGCCACCCATCACGCCTACAACATCCTCAAGATGCCTGGTTGCAGCGGCATCATCACCGTCGCCTGCGACGAAAAGGACGCGGCCAGCACCCTCCCGGAGGAAGACTCAGAAGCAGAGCGCGTGGCCCGGCAGGCCACCGCTTACTGCCTACAAGATGGCGAGCTGTACCGCAGGCGCCCTATTGGTGTCTCGCTGCGGTGCATCTCTGAAGAGCAAGGGCGCGACTTGCTAGCTGATATACATGGAGGAGACTGCGGCCACCACTCCTCATCACGCACCCTCGTCGGCAAGGTTTTCCGCAGCGGCTTCTACTAGCCCACTGCTCTGCGTGACGCTACCGCACTGGTCCAAGCCTGCGAGGCCTGCCAATTCCATGCCAAGCAGATCCACCAGCCGGCGCAGGGCCTCCGGACGATCCCCCTCTCATGGCCCTTCGCGGTCTGGGGGCTGGATATCCTGGGGCCTTTCCCTCGCGCGGCTGGTGGTTACTGCTACCTCTACGTCGCCATCGACAAGTTCACCAAGTGGGCAGAGGTCGAGCCGGTGCGCACCATCCTGGCAGGCTCCGCCGTCAAGTTCATCAAGGGCCTCATGAGCCATTTTGGAGTTCCCAATCGCATCATCACCAACAATGGCTCCCAGTTCACAAGCGGCCTCTTCAAGTCCTACTGCGCCAGCTTCGGCACGCAGATCTGCTACGCCTCAGTGGCACACCCGCGAAGCAATGGTCAGGCCGAGCGCGCCAACGCCGAGGTCCTCAAGGGCCTCAAGACAAGGAGCTTCGAGAAGAAACTTGAGGCTTGTGGCAAGGGCTGGCTCGACGAGCTGCAGTCCGTGCTGTGGTCCATCTGCACGATGGCAAGCAAGCCTACTGGCGAGACGCCCTTCTTCCTCGTCTACGGCACTGAGGCGGTCCTCCCACTGGAGCTTAAGCACGGCTCCCCGCGAGTCCTTGCCTTCGACGAGGCGCGTCAGGATGGCTCGCGGGAGACCGATCTGCTGCTCCTCGAGGAGGGCCGCCGTCGGGCCGCCCTTCGTGCCGCGAGGTACTAGCAGGCCTTGCGTCGCTACCACAGTAGCAGCATCCGCCCTCGCACTCTCGAGGTCGGCGACCTCGTCCTGCGCAGGATCCTCTCCAGAGAGGGACTTCACAAACTCTCACCTATGTGGGAAGGCCCTTTCAGGGTTACTCATGTCTCCAGGCCCGGCTCAGCCCGGCTCGAGACGGAGGACGGAGTTCCTGTGCCTAACGCCTGGAACATCCAACACCTCCGCAAGTTCTACGCGTGACCCTCACGCGTACGAATGAAACGGGGCTGTACACGCCCCGGAGCCTCTCATTGCGTTCGCCTGATGGGCCCGCGAGAGCTCTCGCCCACGCCCAAGTGGAAGCCCCATGCTCCGCGCTGGCGGAACGATCGACCCGCGATCATACCCACGCCCAAGTGGAAGCCCCATGCTCCGCGCTGGCGGAACGATCGACCCGCGATCATACCCACACCCTGTGGAAGCCCCATGCTCCGCGCTGGCGGAACAATCAACCGAGGGCGCCCCACGGGCTGCACCAACCTCGAGCTGATCCGTGCCGGACGCGGCAGCCTAGCCCCTATCCTTTTGGTTGTGTAGCGAATTTTGCTGATTTTACCTTGATGAGTTATGTTACCTACTTAATCGCCTGTTAAGTTCAATGCCGACTGGAGAGCACCACACGCTCGCGACCCCTCCCCTGACCGATTCCGTGAGTGGGGGCTAGGCACGGTGCCTGTGCTCGGGTCCGTCCCTGCAACGCCGCCAAATCGAAGCGACTGAGCTCTGGCTCGCGGGCCTGCTCCCGTGCACGCCACCTCACCAAGGTCCTTGGTGCCTTATCTCCTCACGGAACGGCCACGGGCGAGTTAGCGAGCGCGTGCCGCTCCCCCCATCATGAATCTGTTGACATGTAGCCCCCCAGGAGGCGAGCTACGTGAGGACCTCGCGGGCGGGTTCTCGCGAGCCGGCCTCGCGAGGCGGAGACACTTCAAACGCCGAGACTCGTGAGCATGCCTCGCGAGCTGTGTGAGCTCCTCACGAGTTGTGGCTCGCCCGACACCGCTCTCCACCCAAAGCTAAGTGTGACTGCCTCGCGAGGCGCCCTTGCTATCACTCATGCTCTCTCCCCTAGTGATCCCGTTGAGTGCAGCGTTTTTCTTCTGCGTAAGCCGCTTGCACGCTAAAGGGGGGCTCCCTGAGCATCGCGCCTCAGGAGCCCTCACTAGCTCCCGGTGCCCCTCACCTCTTGGCCTTGTCCCGGCATCGCGACCGGACATACCAGCGACGGCTGAGGCCTGCCCGGGGGCTGGGTCCTAACGGCGTAGAGCGCTGAGGCGAACAAAGAAAAAAAACAGCCTCACGAGAGGGCTTCGGGAGGGAGTACATACATCCTGAATCACAAAAGCATTAAGTTAAACGCAGAAGATACTGTTTTCACGCCCCCGCGGGGCTACATCGGTTCAATGCAGGGAAAAAAAAGAAGGCCTAGGCGAGGTGCCGTCCCCCCCAAGACTCTAGCGCAGGCGCCGCGCACGTTCCCAAGGAGGCGCTGCAGGCAAGTGCGGCTCCGTCACCGTGCGCGCGGTGTCCCGGCTCCGGAGTCGTCGCCGCGCGCGCCTAGTCGGAGTCCTCACCCTCGCTCTTGACGCGGGGGGAGTCATCGCCGCTTCCGCCCCCGCCGGAGGGGGCAGCACCGCCGGAGGAGCCGTCCTCGCTGGAGGAGCCGTCCTCGCTGGTGGAGCCGTTCTAGCTGTCCTCGCTCTCCGCGCAGCACTCCAGGCGGCTACCGGAGAGCCCGAAGATCTTCACAAAGAGCGTGGCAGCCCCGTCGTACCTGAACTGGAGGACGTGCCCCCGCTTCAGGCCGCGGGCGAGGGCGAACGACTTCCACCCCTGCCTCAGGAACATGAATCCCGAGGGGGTGAGCTCCGTAGCCACCCAGGAGGGGCCGTTGTAGCAGCCGTCGGCCTGCACCCACAGGCCCAAGGGCGCGCGGTCCGCCATCGCCGCCGCGAAAGAGTCCGGGAGCCGGAGCCAGGTGCAGGGGCTGCGGTGCATGTTCACAATGAACTCATGCGCCGCCTCCGCCGAGTGGCTCCCCGCCTGGGGCGGAAGTGCAGTCGCTCCACCGCGGCCGCCTCGGCCCCGCGCGCCTCGCCCTCCGCGCCCACGAGCGGCGCTCCTTCCACGATTGCTGGGCCCGGCGCCGGCGGCCGTCGGGGAGCACCCGCGTCCCCGGGGCGGAACCTAGGATGCGGCAGCAGAAGCATGGTTGCGCCCTCGCCCCCTCGCCATCTCTTTGGCAGCTCTAGCAAGAAAACAGAGGAAGCTGGGGGAAGAAGAAGATGGGTGGAGGACTCCGGTTCTCCTCTCCCCCTCTTTATACTCGGCGCGGAGCCCCCCTCATCGCTCCACCTTCTCCGGCATTGGGGATTGAAGCAACAGTGTGTGAAGGAAGGCAAGGATGGCTTCGCGCCGCCTGCGCCAGGATTTATGTCAGCACGGCAGTTTCCGAGGCGTCGTGGAGAAGTGGGGGCGTCACCCGTCTCATCGTGCGCCATGCGTCGCGCCTGGCCGCAGGCGGTTAGGGCCCACACCGTTTCGCCCCTCGGTAGGCGGGAACGTGCGCGCCGCGGGCCCGTGGGCTACTGTCGGGCCCATGGAACCCGGGGTATCCAGGCCCGTCTGCCTTTGACCCAGGGTGCAACGCCTGGCATGAGCCCAGCAGGCCATCACCACGGAGCATCTCACAAGGACCCCTCATGAGGCCCTGGCCTCCTGAGGCCCCCTCGTCAGGAAGTAGGAAGTAATCCTCAGCACCACCATCAACGGCCTACCGAGGCCCTCTCACGAGGCGGCTTCCCGAAGTGACCTCGCGAGGCAGCTTTCCGAGGTGGCCTCCCGAGGCCCCCTCCCGCAGGCGCTCGAGACGAAGGCCGTTCGGCGTGCCGCGCGGTCTGGAGCCCATCACGTGGGTGACACGCGCGGCGACGAGCAGCAGCAGAGGCCGCGCCAGCAGGTGCGGATGAAGATGGTTTCCTCTTTCATGTCAAGGGAGCAAGGCCAGCTATCTACTCTCCAAAGCGACCCCAAAGGTTGCCCGATCGGCGAATGAAGACCAAGACGACGGGCGCGTAGGGCGGAGGTCATCACCGAGACCACCGGCGCGTCATGGATCATGCTTTGGCAGGCGAAGACCACCTTTAGTCAGGATAGCCTGAGCGCCTGTCCCCTTTCAAAATCGCCAAGTGTGGCAACCCTTCCCGCCTAAGTTTCTAGGGGGAAGAGGACCAAGGCTGGTATAAAGGACAGTGCTGCCATAGGAGGAGAGATCTCTCCGGACGAGTTCTTCCTCCTCCTCCACCTTGTACGCAAGAACTCTCTTGTCCATTGCAATCCAAACCACAAGCAGGTGTAGGGTCTTACACCGCAAGGTGGCCCGAACCTGGGTAAACCGCTGAGTCCTTGCCCCGTCCCTCGCTAGCGCGCTCTCGCCGTAGCCTCACCGCAGCTTAGCCGTGGTAGGAGACAAAGCCGTAGAACGAGCTCACCCCAGTGTTCGAACGTTTGGGTCCCCGGAGACCGACTTCCGACAGAAGACTAAATGATAGTTGAGCATGTGATCTTGCTAATCAAAGCTCTTACATAGACTCTTTCTAGAAATATGATGAACTGCAATTGTTTCGATGACTGAGATCATAGTTTGTTAGTTTTCAATGATGTTCGTGGTTCGTACTTTAGCTTGTGAATTAATTGTTACTTGATCATGAGAAGTTTTATGATGATATATTGCTGTTATGATAATGATCATGATGCTTTCATGCACGTATTTTGTTTTATCGACACCTCTCTCTCTAAACATGTGGTCATGATTATCGATTTCGGCTTTCGCTTGAGGACAAGCGAGGTCTAAGCTTGGGGGAGTTGATACGTCCATTTTGCATCATGTTTTCCTACTGTTATTTATTATGTTTTGGGTCATTATTTCACTTTATGATGCAATCCTAATGCCTTTTCTCTCTTATTTTGCAAGTTTCACATGAAGAGGGAGATTACCGGCAGCTGGAATTCTGGACCGGAAAAAGCTACAACAGAGATAGATATTCTCCTCAAGTCCAAATGACCTGAAAATTTATGGAGAATTATTTTGGAATATATAAAAAATATTGGCGGAAGAAATACCAGGAGGGGACCCACCAGGGGGGACAAGCTCAGGGGGCGCGTCCTACCCCCCTGGGCGCGCCCTGTGAGCTTGTGGGCCCCCTGGCAGGCCTCTGGGGCCCATCTTCTCCTATAAGATTCTATTTACCCTAGAAAAAATCAGAAGAAGACTTTCGGGACAAAGTGACACTGTCTCAAGGCGGAACCTGGGCAGGAGCACTTTTGCTCTCCAGCGGAGCGATTCCGCCGGGGATACTTCCCTTCGGCAGGGGGAAATCGAAGCCACCGACAGCACCAACGATCCTCTCATCATGGGAGGACGAATCTTCATCAACATCTTCACTAGCACCATCTCATCTCAAACCCTAGTTCATCTGTTGTATTCAATTTTTGTCCCAAAATCTCAGATTGGTACGTGTGGGTTGCTAGTAGTGTTGATTACATCTCGTAGTTGATGCTAGTTGGTTTATTTGGTGGAAGATTATATGTTCAGGTCCTCAAGCATATTCAATACACCTCTGATCTTGAACATGAATATGATTTGTGAGTAGTTACTTTTGTTCTTGAGGACATGGGAGAAGTCTTGTTATAAGTAATCATGTGAAGTTGGTATTCGTTTGATATTTTGATGATGTGTATGTTGTTATTCTTCTAGTGGTGTCATGTGAACATTGACTACATGACACTTCACCATATTTGGTTCTAGAATAAGGCATTGGGGAGTAACAAGTAGATGATGGGTTGCGAGAGTGACAGAAGCTTAAACCCTAGTTTATGCGTTATTCTGTAAGGGGCTAATTTGGATCCATATGTTTCATGCTATGGTTAGATTTATCTTAATTCTTCTTTTGTAGTTGTAGATGCTTGAGAGAGGGGGTAATCATAAGAGGGTTGGTTGTTCAAGTAAGAACAGCACCCTAGCACCGGTCCACCCACATATCAATTTATCAAAGTAGCAAACGCATATCAAGTAAACATGACGAACGTGACTAGACGACAATTCCCATGTGTCCTCAAGAACGCTTTGCTTACTATACGAGAACGTTCCGGCTTGTCCTTTTCTATAAAAAGGACTAGGTCATCTTGCTGCACTTTAGTTACTATTGTTACTTATTACTTGTTACGAATTGCCTTGTTACAAAACTATCTATTACCGCTACTTTCACTGCTTGCAGAGAATACCTTACTGAAAACCGCTTGTCATTTTCTTCTGCTACTCGTTGGGTTTGACACTCTTACTTATCTAAAGAACTACGATTGATCCCCTATACTTGTGGGTCATCAAGACTCTTTTCTGGTGCCGTTGCCGGGGAGTGAAGCGCCTTTGGTAAGGAAACATTTTTATTACGTGCTGAAATTTATTGTCATTTGACACTATGGAAAATAATCTTTTGAGGGGATTGTTCGGGGTATCTTCACCTCGACCAGAAGCAATAAGAGTTTCCCCTCAACCTATTGAACCTAATGAAAATATTTATTATGAGATTCCTTCGGGTATGTTAGAGAAACTGCTAGCTAATCCTTATGCAGGAGATGGAACGATACATCCTGATATGCACTTGATCTATATAGATGAAATTTCTGGATTGTTTAAGCTTGCAGGTTTATACGAGTATAGAGTAAAGAAGAAAGTATTCCCTTTATCTTTGGGGGGAAAGGCATTGACATGGTATAGGCTATTGGATGATACTGAAACATGGGATTGGAACCGGTTGAAGATGGAATTTCACTAGAAATTTTATCCAATGCATTTGGTTCATCGTGATCAGAATTACATATATAATTTTTGGCCTCGTGAAGGAGAAAGTATCGCTCAAGCTTGGGGGAGGCTTAAGTACATGATGCACACATGCCCCAATCATTATCTCTCAAGAGAAATTATTATACAAAACTTTCATGCTCGGCTTTCTCATAATGATCAATCCATGCTTGATACTTCTTCTACTGGTTCCTTTATGAAGAGAACTATTGAATTCAAATGGGATCTTCTGGAAAGAATTAAACGTAACTCTGAATATTGGGAAATCGACAAGGGTAAAGAGTCAGGTATAAATCTTGAGTTTGATTGTGTTAAATATTTTATGGAAACTGATGTTTTCCATAAGTTTAGTACTAAATATGGACTTGACTCTGAGATAGTAGCTACCTTTTGTGAATCATTTGCTGCTCATGTTGATCTCCCTAAGGAGAAATGGTTTAAGTTTCATCCACCTATTGAATTAAATGAAGAACCTATTTATAGCTAAAGAGGAAACAATAATTTATAATGTTGATCCAGTTGTGCCAACTGCTTATATTGAGAAACCTCCTTTCCCTGCTAGGATTAAGGAACATGCTAAAGCTTCAACTGTGGTTAATAAGAGTAATATTAAACCAATTAAACCCTCTGAACAAACTAGAGTGGAACCTAATGTTGTAATGATTAAATATCTTTCGGTTAATAATATTGATGGACATGTTATATACATCTGTGAGGAGCAACTAGGATTGCTAAACGAGAAACAGTAGATAAAAACAAACCTGTTGTTGGCATGCATATGTTGTTTCCGTTAAAATTGGAGATCATTGTTATCATGGTTTATGTGATATGGGTGCTAGTGTAAGTGCTATTCCATTTTCTCTTTGTCAAGAAGTCATGAATGATATTGCACCTGTTGAGATAGAAGATATTGATGTTACAATTAAGCTTGCAAATAGAGATACTATTTCACCACTTGGGATTGTTAGAGATGTTGAAGTCTTGTGTGGTAAGATCAAATACCCTACTGATTTTCTTGTTCTTGGATCACCACAAGATGATTTTTGTCCCATTATATTTGGTAGACCTTTCTTGAATACAGTTAATGCTAGGATTGATTGCACTAGGGAGACAGTCAGTGTTTATTTTGGTGATGTATCGCATGAATTTAATTTCTCGAAGTTTCGTAGACAACCTCATGATAAAGAATTGCCTAATAAAGATGAAATTATTGGTCTTGCTTCTATTGCTGTTCCTCCCACTGATCCTTTAGAACAATATCTGCTAGACCATGAAAATGATATGCATATGAATGAAAGAAATCAAATAGATGAAATATTCTTTAGACAAACACATATTCTTAAACATAATTTGCCTGTTGAAACTTTGGGAGATCCTCTTCCACCCAAGAGTGATCCTATGTTTGAATTAAAGAAACTACCTGATACACTTAAATATGCTTATCTTGATGAAAAGAAGATATATCCTATTATTATCAGTGCTAACCTTTCAGAGCATGAAGAAAAGAGATTACTTAAAACTCTGAGGAAGCATCGTGCTTCTATTGGATATACTCTTGATGATCTTAAGGGCATTAGTCCCACTCTATGTCATCACACGATTAATATGGAGCCAGATGCTAAACCGGTTGTTAATCATCAACGATGTCTGAATCCTAAAATGAAGGATGTGGTAAGAACTGAAATATTAAAGCTTCTGGAGGTAGGTATAATTTATCCTATAGCTGATAGTAGATGGGTAAGTCCTATTCATTGTGTTCCTAAGAAAGGAGGCATTACTGTTGTTCCTAATGATAAAAATGAACTTATCCCACAAAGAATTGTAATGGGTTATAGGATGGTAATTGATTTCAGGAAATTAAATAAAGCTACTAGGAAAGATCATTACCCTTTGCCTTTTATTGATCAAATGTTAGAAATATTATCTAAACATACACACTTTTGCTTCCTAGATGGATATTCTGGGTTTTTTCAAATACCTGTATCGAAAGAAGATCAAGAGAAAACCACTTTTACTTGTCCTTTTGGAACTTATGCTTATAGACGTATGCCTTTTGGTTTATGCAATGCACCTGCTACCTTTCAAAGATGTATAACTGCGATATTCTCTTACTTTTGTGAAAAGATTGTTGAGGTATTCATGAATGATTTTTCCGTTTATGGAAATTCTTTTGATGATTGTTTAAGCAATCTTGATCAAGTTTTGCAGAGATGTGAAGAAACTAATCTTGTCTTGAATTGGGAGAAGTGCCATTTTATGGTGAATGAAGGTATAGTCCTTGGGCATAAAATTTGTTGAAAGAGGTATTGAAGTAGACAAAGCCAAAGTTGATGCAATTGAGAAAATGCCATGTCCTAAAGATATCAAAGGTATAAGAAGTTTCCTTGGTCATGCTGGTTTCTATAGAAGGTTCATAAAAGACTTCTCTAAAATTTCTAGGATTCTTACTAATCTTTTGCAAAAAGATGTTTCATTTGTTTTTGATGATGATTGCGTAGAAGCCTTTGAAATAGTTAAGAAAGCCTTAATTTCTGTACCCGTTGTTCAACCACCTATCTGGAACCTACCCTTTGAAATTATGTGTGATGCTAGTGATTATGCTATTGGTGATGTGATACGTCTCCAACGTATCTATAATTTTTGATTGTTCCATGCTATTATAGTATCAATGTTGGATGTTTTTATATGCAATTATATATCATTTTTTGGGACTAACCTATTAACCTTGTACCCAGTGCGAGTTGTTGTTTTCTGCTTGTTTTTGTTTTTTCAGGAAATCAGTACCAAACGAAGTCCAAATGCCACGAAACTTTTTGGAATTTTTTTTCTGGACAAAAGAGACCCTGGAGACTTGGAGAGGGGGCCAGAAGGTTCACGAAGCCTCCACAAGGCAACAGGGCACAACCCCAGGGGGGCGCGCCCTAATGCCTTGTGGGGCCCTCGTGGGTCCGTTTGACCTAATTCCACTTCTATAAATTCTCAAATATTCGGAAACCAACAGAGAGCCACCCCGAATAACTTTTACGCTGCCGCAAGCCTCTGTTCTTCCGCGATCCCATCTAGAGGCCTTTTCCGGTACTCTGCTGGAGGGGGAATCGATCATGGAGGGCTTCTACATCAACCTTGCTACCCTTTCGATGATGTGTGAGTAGTTTACCACAGACCTACGGGTCCATAGCTAGTAGCTAGATGGCTTCTTCTCTCTCTTTGATCTTCAATACCATGTTCTCCTTGATGTTCTTGGAGTTCTATCCGATGTAATCTTCTTGTGCGGTGTGTTTGTTGGGATCCGATGAATTGTGAGTTTATGATCAGATTATTCATGAGAAATATTTGAGTCTTCTCTGAACTCTTTTATGCATGTTGGATAGCGGTCGATGGGTGGAGTAATAGTAGTAGATGCAGACAGGAGTCGGTCTACTTGTCTCAGACGTGATGCCTATATACATGATCATTGCCATGAATTTGTCATAATTATTTGCGTTTCTATCAATTGCCCAACAGTAATTTGTTTACCCACCGTATGTTCTGCGCTCAAGAGAGAAGCCTCTAGTGAAAACTATGGCCCCCGGGTCTACTTTTATCATATATTAAACTCCAAAAATACCTTGCTGCATTTTATTTACTTTTATTTTATTTAGTATTTTAGTTTATCTATCTATCACTATCAGAATTAATCCTTGCGAATAACTGTTAAGAGGATTGACAACCCTCTTATTTGCGTTGGGTGCAAGTGTTTGTTTTTGCGTGTGCAGGTGCTGCTAAAGTGATTTTGCTTGGTTCTCCTACTAGAATGATGATGACCCACAAGTATAGGGGATCAATCGTAGTCCTTTCGGTAAGTAAGAGTGTCGAACCCAACGAGGAGCAGAAGGAAATGACAAGCGGTTTTCAGCAAGGTATTCTCTGCAAGTACTGAAAGTAGCGGTAACAAGTAGTTTTGATAGCAAGATAATTCGTAACAAGTAACAAGTATAATAAAGTGCAGCAAGGTGGCCCAATCCTTTTTATAGCAAAGGATAAGCTGGAACAAACTCTTATAATAAGCAAAGCGTTCTCGAGGACACATGGGAATTTCATCTAGTCACTTTCATCATGTTTGTTTGATTCGCGTTCGCTACTTTGATAATTTGATATGTGGGTGGACCGGTGCTTGGGTGCTGTTCTTACTTGAACAAGCCTCCCACTTATGATTACCCCCTCACACAAGCATCCACAACTACGAAAGAAGAATTAAGATAACTCTAACCATAGCATGAAACATATGGATCCAAATCAGCCCCTTACGGAATAGCGCATAAACTAGGGTTTAAGCTTCTGTCACTCTAGCAACCCATCATCTAATTACTACTCCACAATGCCTTCCCTTAGGCCCAAAGATGGTGAAGTGTCATGTAGTCGATGTTCACATGACACCACTAAAGGAAGCACAACATACATAGCATCAAAATATCGAACGAATACCAAATTCACATGATTACTTATGACAAGACTTCTCCCATGTCCTCAAGAACAAAAGTAACTACTCACAAATCATATTCATGTTCAAGATCAGAGGGGTATTGAATAGCATTAAGGATCTAAAAATATAATCTTCCACCAAATAAACCAACTACCATCAACTACAAGATGTAATCAACGGTACTAGCAACCCACATGTACCAATCTGAGGTTTTGAGACAAAGATTGAATACAAGAGATGAACTAGGGTTTGAGATGAGATGGTGTTGGTGAAGATGTTGATGAAGATTAGTCCTCCAACGATGAGAGGATCGTTGGTGATGTCGATGGCTTCGATTTCCCCTCCCGGAAGGAAGTATCCCCGGCGGAATCGCTCCGCCGGAGAGCAAAATAGCTCCTGCCCAGGTTCCGCCTCGAGACGGCGGCGCTTCATCCCGAAAGTCTTCCTCTGATTTTTTCTAGGGCAAATGGCTTCATATAGTAGAAGGAGGGGCCCAGAGGCCTGCCAGGGGCCCCACAAGCTTGGGGGGCGCGCCCAGGGGGGTAGGGCGCGCCCCCAGGCTTGTGGCTGCCTGGTGGGTCCCCTCTTGTTGATTCTTTCGCCAGTATTTTTTATATATTCCAAAATAATTCTCCGTAAATTTTTAGGTCAGTTGGAGTTGTGCAGAATAGCTATCTCTGTTTCACCCCTTTCAGGTCTAGAATTCCAGCTGTCGGCATTCTCCTTCTTCATGCGAATCTTGCAAAATAAGAGAGAAAAGGCATAAGAATTGTACCATAAAGTGAAATAATGATAAAAAACATAATAATTATTAATAAGAAATCATGATGCAAATTGGACGTATCAACTCCCCCAAGCTTAGACCTCGCTTGTCCTCAAGCGAAAGCCAAAATCAATAACATGACCACATGTTTAGAGAGAGAAGCATCGATAAAAATAAAATATGGACATGGAGCATCATGATCTTTATTACAACAGCAATATATCATCATAAAACTTCTCATGAAAAAGTGACAATTCATCCACAAGTTAAAGTATGAACAATAAACCAAATTGACAACTAACAAACTATGATCTCAGTCACTGGAGCAATTGCAATTCATCATATTATCAGAAAGAGTTTATGCAAGAGCTTTGTTTAGCAAGTTCACATACTCAACTATCATTTAGTCTTCTATGATTGCTGACACTCATGGCATACTTATGGAGCAAAAGTTTCAGTCGAACACATAGAAAGATAGGGGCTTATAATTTCGCCTCCCAACGTATTTACCTCAAGGGTAATGTCAACAATAATAACGCATGATCACCTGCATCCAACTGGATATATATGCCTGGATCAATCCCCACCACATGATGCTTGCCAAGAGAGAAAATAAAAACGGAATAGAGGAGGATACTATTGACTCTTGCATGAAAGTAAATACATAAAGTAAAAGATAGGCCCTTCCCAGAGGGAAGCAGAGGTTGTCATGCGCTTTCTGTTTTTGGATGTGCAAGCTCTTAATGTAAAGGAACGTCACTTTATATTGCCGCTTGTGATAGCGACCTTTCTTACGCAGTCGGTCGCATTTATTACTCCACCATCACAAGATTATACAAAGCTTATTTTCCCTTACAATAAAAGTTCATACATTTTTAGGAGCAATTTTTATTGCTTTGCATCGATGACAACTTACTTGAAGGATCTTATTCAATCCATAGGTAGATATAGTGAACTCTCATGGCATGAAACTGGGTTTAAGGGTTTTTGGATGCACAAGTAGTATCTCTACTTAGTGCGGAATTTTGGCTAGCACAAGATAGGGGGCAAGCACCACATGTTAGAGGATCCAAAACAATATAACTTCTATGTGAATATAAGCAAACATAACTCATTACATTGTCTTCCTTGTCCAACGTCGACTAATTGACATAGAATATTTGATGGGGGCTCACAATCATAAAAGATGTCCAAGATAGTATATTTATATGTGAGACCTCTCTTCCTTTATTAATTTTTCATGAATTGCAACAATGACCAATGCTATGTTTGTCAACTTCCAACAAGTTTTATAAATTATACTTCTTTTATGTGAAGTCATCACTCCCCATGGGATTAGCATATGATCTTACTTTTTATTCTTTATTTATTTCTAAGATTGGATCATCAAAAGCAAAACATTCAACTCAAACTACTCTTTATTATATAACTTTCACACACGATTACATAGATAGATAGATCACAAAGCAAGCACTCGAAACTAAATCATACTAAAACTTTATTCTTCTATAACGCGACGGCAAACGTCACATTCAGCAACATATCGAGCAATATCCTGCTTCATTCTAGACCACCAGTACCTTTGTCGGAGATCTCGATACATCTTGGTGCTACCCGGATGAATAGACAGTGGTGTATCATGTGCCTCCTTCATGACCTTGTCAGTCATTAATTCGAACCGAGGTACCACAATGCGGTCTTTGAAATACAAGGTTCCGTCTTCAGCAAGCAAGAAATCCCTGTACTTTTCAAGGTGAAGATCCGTTTTCATGAGATCAACTTCAGCATCTTTAGCTTGCGCATGCTTAACAGCATTCAGAAGATCTGGCTGTATAACAAGGGTATTAAGAGAACCCTTTGGAACAATGTAGAGGTTCAGCTGGAGCAATTGTTCATACAGACGAGGTTGAGCTCGCTGAACTGTGAGGTTGTTACAATAGGACTTGCGGCTTAAGGCATCAGGCATCACATTAGCCTTGCCAGGGGTATAAGAAATACCACAGTCATAGTCCGTAATTGTTTCCAACCATCTCTGTTGGCGGAGATTGAGATCCGGCTGAGTAAATAAATACTTCAGACTTTGATGATCAGTATAAATCTCACATCGATTACCGAGAAGGTAATGTCGCCACAGCTTCAATGCATATATCACTGCAGCAAGTTCAAGATCATGCACTGGACAATTCTCTTCGTGAGGACGCAACTGTCGCGAGGCATAAGCAATTACTCTTCGTTCTTGCATCAGGACACAGCCTAATCCCTGGCGAGAGGCATCGCAATAAATCATGAAATCCTTGCGAGAATCCGGAGGAGCAAGCACTGGTGCAGATGTAAGCTTGTCCTTGAGGGTTTGGAAACTTTCCTGACATTTGTCTGTCCACTCAAACTTAACGCCTTTGTGAAGCAGATTAGTCAGAGGCTTGGCAATCTTTGAGAAGTTCTCGACAAATCGATGATAATAGCTTGCGAGACCGAGAAAACTTCTGACTTGCTTGACGTTCTTCGGAGGAGTCCAGTCAAGAATAGCCTGAACTCATTCTGGGTTAACAGTAATACGTGGGCAGGTAGTCAAAGAGGTTGTTGATGATAACACAGATCAGCGAGGGGCAAGGATGGCATTGCTCACCATGAGTTCCATTAACATCTCGGAACAAATCAAAATGTTGACGCTGATCACGACACATTTTGCCGAGAGGTTCCAAAAGTGTCAAATGACAGTGTGAGAAGCATATGATAACTTGGAAAGAAAGGTTAAACAGACCAATGGAAAAGAAAAAGGTGGTTATCAGATTAACCAGTCCAAAGGAATGAATTAGTCGCAGACAATCCAGCTCTCCGGGTGAAAGTGATTACGAGAACCTAATGTCAGAGTTAGCAAAATAATTTAACCCGAAAAGAAGAGAGATCAGAGTCCCAGAGTATAGATGAGGAATAAAAGATCCTAATACCACCCATTGGCGACGTGGGCCCGTAAGCCACACAACCATGTTAGTAAAATCTTTTTGCAAATTCTAGACTCAACTTCGGCCAAGGAGTTGGAAAGGGGTATCCTATAGGCAGTCGGCTCTGATACCAACTTGTGACGCCCCTGGCTTAATCGTGCACTAATCATACACGCAAATGCACATGATCAAGCCTAAGGACTCACTTGAAGATATCACAACACAACTCTAAACATAAATAAAGTCATACAAGCTTTATATTACAAGCCAGGGGCCTCGAGGGCTCGAATACATAAGCTCGATGTCATAGAAGCATCAGTGGAAGCATCAGGTATCTGAGTACAGACACATAGTTAAACAGATAGGCCTTTAAGAAGGTGGGGCAAAATAAAACACAGATCGAAAGGCGCAGGCCTTTTGCCTGGGTGCCTCCTATCTACTCCTGGTCGTCGGAGGGCTCCTCGTAGTAATAGTATCCGGAGGGGTAGTAGTGGTAGTAGTCGTTGTCGGCTGCTGGGGCAGCTGGCTCCGGGGCTCCGTCGTCTAGTCGCATCAATTGTGTATGGGGAAAAAGGGAAGCAAAGCAACCATGAGTACTCTTCCAAAGTACTCAGCAAGACTGACATCAGATCTATTCTAAAATATGCAACATTATCAAAGGAAGGCTGTATATGTGGACTTGGCTGCAGAAATGCCAGAATAGAGAGAGAAAGGCCTAGCCTATCGAAGACTAGCATCTTCAGCGGTCTTGCAGCATTAGAAGAGTACAGATTAGTACATAAATGTAGTAGTAGCAACAACTAGCAATCTCGCCCAGAGATCCTTCCTCGACTCCCTGCGAGAAAGCAATCCCAGAGCCAATATATTCAACCCATTTCTAGTTGTAGAAGGTCGGGATATCTTCCGAGCATCCTGTTACTGTGGACACGGCTATTCAAATAGATATACTTCCCTGCAGGGGTGCACCAACTTACCCAACATGCTCGATGACTCTGGCCGGACACACTTGCTCAGTCGATGCCCGGCCTCGGACTATCGACACGTCGTAGCCCCACCTAGGTTCAACAGAGAGGCCAGCACGCCGGTCTACATCCTAAGTGTGAAGTGGTCCTGGGCCCGTCACCCTTTGCACTCCTACGCGTTGCGTGGGCAGCCGGGAGCAGACCTAGCCCCCTTAATACAAGCGCGGGCATTACCAGTCCAACCCGGCGCGCGCCGCTCAATCGCTGACATCTAAAGAACTTCGGCTGATACCACGACGCCGAGTACCCATATTATTCCCACGTGCTGGTTAGCGCAAAAAGGCCAGAGGCCTACTCAGATCACATATCCTGACCCATTAGTGCATTTGGAGCGCGCGGTAACGAGCAGAGACTCACGATCCTGTGACCCCGTCGCCCCGTCTCGTGGACTTACGGCAAGGGCTAAGAATGCCCGGCCATGCCATGTATTCATCTCTCGGGCACCCTCATGGTCAACCCGACAACATATCTCTCGCAGGTACCCCTCGGGGCCGACCCGTCTTTATCCAGTAACAGCAGTAATAAAGTGCAAGTAACCGTGTGTCCATAACATCTAGCAGGAATCCGAGGAATCACCCTCGTTGGATGCCTACTCGATGATCCCGTCAAAGTGAATCCGGAGGAATCACCCTCGATGGTATTCACACTTGCGGGGTTGCATGACAGAGGCTTCATTGGAGGTGGTGGAAGAGGAATCACCTTCGGTAACCGACCACCGACTAGTTGTACTACAGAGGCATTATCGGGAGTGAGATAAGAGGTATCACCCTCGGCACTCGATAATAGCTTTGCAGCGTCGAGCAACTTCGGGGGATGTGTGGTGATGAACTGGTCTCAGCCTGACGATTACATCGATCGGGACACAGGTACTAAAGCGGGGCAACTACAGCAAGGAAGAGGGGCCACAGATGGTTCACTACCATCCAACCTATTCCAAGCATTTTGGATAACAGGCAGGTATCAATAACAGTTACAAGGATAGGCTATGCATCAGAATAGGATAAAACAGTAGCAGTGGCAAATTCTAATGCAAGCAGGAGGGAGAGAGAATAGGTGATATAGGCATGCGTCAAGGGGGGTTGCTTGCCTGGAAGCTCTGTGGCAAAGGAGGGATCGTTAGTGGGGTCATCGGTCTCCTGAGCTGCGTCGGTCTCGGGGGCTATCGGAGAAGAAGAGGGGGGAAGAAACAACAAATAAAAGCAATAGATGCAACACAGAGCATGACATGCTAAGATGTAGTGCAGGGTTGCCTAAATGTATCTCTAAACCATTTTAGTTATTTTAGGATTTAAGTTGGAATTATTAGCAGGTATGCATGCACTATTCATCTACCAGAAACAGGAAAAAAGTTGCGGGTTCACCTACGTAGAGGGTCCCGATAAGAAAATAGACGGCACGATCGGATTCGTGGGATTTTTCTGAGGAACTTTCATGTAGAAAGTTTTTCGATCCCAGCTACGGTTAATTTTCTATGAATTTCCAAAGTTTTTAGTATTTTCTAAAATTATTTAAATTAACAGAATTTCCAGAAAAGGCATATGACGTCAGCATGACGCAAGCATGGGGTCAGCGGTCGGCTGACCAGCTGGCTGGTCAAACAGGAAGGTGGGACCCACCTGTCAGCCTCAGAGATTTTAATCAGTGATTAATTTAAACTAACAGAGTTAATTAACCAGTGGGCCCGGCCTGTCAACGACTGAACTAGTTAACAGATTTAATTAATTAAACGTAACAGTTAATTAACCACGCGGGCCCACACGTCAGCGACAGAAGTGAACAGTAACCCGCAATGACCTTGGTCAACGCGGTCAAACAGGCGTCGGGGGCCCACTGGCAGTGACACTGGGTGGGACCCAGGCCACGCCAGGTCAGCGCCGGCGCCGGAGAGAGCTCCGGCGAGCTCTCCGCGGCGGTCGAACGCCGGCGAGGCTCGGAACTTGGCTGAGGTGGCCCGTTTAGACCGCGGTTAGGCGCGTTCGACGCGGCTCGACGTCGCGCACGCGATGGAGCTACCGGTTGGACTCGGGAGTGGCCGGAACGTCGCCGGCGTCGAGGTTTGGCGGAGGCCGAAATCCGGCGAACTCGCAATCGGCGAGGCAGTGGCAAATCGAGCGGCGCTGGGCTCATATGGCGTCTACGCGAGGTCACGAACTCGGTGAGGAGATCGGTAGGCCATGACAAGGGCTAACGTGGCGGCGGTGAGCTCATCGGCGGAGCCGGGCTCGGCCATGGCGGATCCGGCCACCCCGGGCGCGGAGAAGAGCAAAAAGAGAGGGGAGGAGGTGTGGAGCTCACCGTAGCGGCTCAAGGTGGCCCGTGGAAGCTTTGTAGCGTAGGGAAGACGACGAACGGAGCTGTGGAGCTCTGGCGATCCGCGGCGGACGTCGGCTCGATTCTAGCAATGAGGCGGCCTCGGGCTTGAACGTGTGGCCAGAGAGGAAGGAGAAGACGATGGCGGTGCAAACAAGCTGGTCGGAGAAGCGAGGGAGACACGGTAGCCGTGGCGGAGCAACGGCACGGCGTCGGTGGCGCTCGGTTGCGCGAGCAGAGGAGACGGAGGAGCGAGCGCGTGGAGGAGAGGGAGAGAGGAGAGGTGCGGCGTCCATGGGATGCAGGGGCGATCCTTATCCCCTCGCCCCACCTGCCTCATCGCGGTGGCGAGCTGCTGGTGGCGCCGCGTGCGCCGGATGCGGGCGAGGCGACACGGCGGCGGGAGCACGTGGACGAACAGGTATGGGCCGGCTGGGCCGCACCAGATAAGGCCAGGTGGGTTTCCCTTTTCTGTTTTTCTCTGTTTTTCCCATTTAGTTAATAAACAGAGAGGGTTAGGGATTTATCTGGGCTACTAATTCATTTTAGAAAAATGTGTGACTTGGCCCATTAAATACTTTGCATTTTTAGGCACTGCCACAATTATTTTGGAGCCCAGGGGAATTCATTTGTATTTTTCATAAATGAATTTGCAATTTTAAATTGCTGGAATTGCACTGGATTAAATGCTAATGCTCATATTAGCAACATGTAGATGTTGTTTCCTGAACAAATATTAGTTTAGGAATATTTACTAAATGATGAACATTTTTCCAGCAACTTTTGTGCAACTCCAAATTTCACTTGCATTTGAATTTGAATTCAGTGGCAGAATTGGATATGAGATATTAGTCCAACATGATTATCATTGCAAATCTCAGATGACTTGGCATTAATATGATGGATCACTGTAGCTCATTACATAGGGGCATTACAATTCTCCTCCTCTAAAATAAATTCTCGTCCCGAGAATTCAGGAGGTAGAAGGAAAGAGATCGGGGTATTCCTCCCGAAGACGATCCTCGCGTTCCCAAGTGGCTTCATCTTCAGTATGATTCGACCACTGCACTTTGAGGAACTTGGTAGTCTTCTGGCGGGTCCGACGTTCAGCTTGATTGAGAATGCGGATCGGATGCTCTTTATAAGAGAGATCATCTTGTAAATCGAGCATTTCATGATCCACAGCTCGGTGCGGAGATTCCTTGAAGCAACGGTGAAGTTGCGACACATGGAAGACATCATGGATGTGAGAGAATTGCGGCGGCAACTCCAATTTATATGCCACATGTCCACGTCTGGCAAGAATGCGGAAGGGGCCAATGTAGCGAGGAGCTAACTTGCCCTTGATTCCAAAGCGGTGAGTGCCCTTCATAGGAGTGACACGAAGATAAGCTTGATCACCAGGTTGATAGGTCATTCCCCATCGTTTGCGATCATAGTTTCTCTTCTGGCGGTCCTGGGCCGCCTTGAGATTTTCGCGAACAACACGGATTTGCTCTTCTACGTGTTGAATTATTTCTGGACCAACGAGTGGTCGTTCCCCAGTTTCTGACCAATTCAGAGGGGTTCGACACTTACGTCCACAGAGAACCTCGAAGGGGGCCATTTTCAAGCTGGCTTGATAGCTGTTATTGTACGAGAATTCGGCATACGGAAGAGATTCTTCCCACTTCTTGCCAAATTAAATAACACAAGCTCGCAGCATATCTTCAAGCACTTGATTCACTCATTCGACTTGGCCTTGAGACTGGGGGTGATAAGCTCAACTCCAAGTAATATGAGTTCCCATAGCTTCTTGGAAACTTTTCCAAAAGTGTGAAGTGAAGAAGCTGCCACGGTCTGAACTGATCTCCTTTGGAATACCGTGGAGGGATACAATCCTGGAGATATATAACTCTGCTAACTGACTAGCAGTGATCGTCTCCTTGACTGGCAGAAAGTGTGCAACTTTAGAGAGTTGGTCGACGACGACAAGAATAGCATCGTGACCCTTTTGTAACTTGGGAAGGCCAGTAATGAGATCCATTTGAACCTTATCCCATTTCCATAAAGGAATAGGTAGCGGTTGCAGAATTCCAGCAGGCTTTTGATGTTTTGCTTTAACGCGACGGCAAACGTCACATTCAGCAACATATCGAGCAATATCCTGCTTCATTCTAGACCACCAGTACCTTTGTCATTGATCTCGATACATCTTGGTGCTACCCGGATGAATAGACAGTGGTGTATCATGTGCCTCCTTCATGACCTTGTCAGTCATTAATTCGAACCGAGGTACCACAATGCGGTCTTTGAAATAAAAGGTTCCGTCTTCAGCAAGCGAGAAATCCCTGTACTTTTCAAGGTGAAGATCCGTTTTCATGAGATCAACTTCAGCATCTTTAGCTTGCGCATGCTTAACAGCATTCAGAAGATCTAGCTGTATAACAAGGGTATTAAGAGAACCCTGTGGAACAATGTAGAGGTTCAGCTGGCACAATTCTTCATACAGACAAGGTTGAGCTCGCTGAACCGTGAGGTTGTTACAATAGGACTTGCGGCTCAAGGCATCAGCCATCACATTAGCCTTGCCAGGGGTACAAGAAATACCACAGTCATAGTCCGTAATTGTTTCCAACCATCTCTGTTGGCGGAGATTGAGATCCGGCTGAGTAAATAAATACTTCAGACTTTGATGATCAGTATAAATCTCACATCGATTACCGAGAAGGTAATGTCTCCACAACTTCAATGCATATATCACTGCAGCAAGTTCAAGATCATGCACTGGACAATTCTCTTCGTGAGGACGCAACTGTCGCGAGGCATAAGCAATTACTCTTTGGTCTTGCATCAGGACAAAACCTAATCCCTGGCGAGAGGCGTCGCAATAAATCATGAAATCCTTGCGAGAATCCGGAGGAGGAAGCACTGGTGCAAATGTCAGCTTGTCCTTGAGGGTTTGGAAACTTTCCTGACATTTGTCTGTCCACTCAAACTTAAGGCCTTTTCGAAGCAGATTAGTCAGAGGCTTGGCAATCTTTGAGAAGTTCTCGACAAATCGACGACAATAGCTTGCGAGACCGAGAAAACTTCTGACTTGCTTGACGTTCTTCGGAGGAGTCCAGTCAAGAATAGCCTGAACTCGTTCTGGGTTAACAGTAATACATGGGCAGGTAGTCAAAGAGGTTGTTGATGATAACACAGATCAGCGAGGGGCAAGGATGGCATTGCTCACCATGAGTTCCATTAACATCTCAGAAGAAATCAAAATGTTGACGCTGATCACGACACATTTTGCCGAGAGGTTCCAAAAGTGTCAAATGACAGTGTGAGAAGCATATGATAACTTGGAAAGAAAGGTTAAATAGACCAATGGAAAAGAAAAAGGTGGTTATCAGATTAACCAGTCCAAAGGAATGAATTAGTCACAGACAATCCAACTCTTCGGGTGAAAGTGATTACGAGAACCTAATGTCAGAGTTAGCAAAATCATTTAACCCGAAAAGAAGAGAGATCAGAGTCCCAGAGTATAGATGAGGAATAAAAGATCCTAATACAACCCATTGGCACGTGGGCCCGTAAGCCACACAGCCATGTTAGTAAAATCGTTTTGCAAATTCTAGACTCAACTTCGGCCAAGGAGTTGGAAAGGGGGATCCTACAGGCAGTCGGCTCTGATACCAACTTGTGACGCCCCTGGCTTAATCGTGCACTAATCATACACGCAGATGCACACGATCAAGCCTAAGGACTCACTTGAAGATATCACAACACAACTCTAAACATAAATAAAGTTATACAAGCTTTATATTACAAGCCAGGGGTCTCGAGGGCTCGAATACATAAGCTCGATGTCATACAAGCATCAGCGGAAGCATCAGGTATCTGAGTACATACACATAGTTAAACAGATTGGCCTTTAAGAAGGCGGGGCAAAATAAAACACAGATCGAAAGGCGCAGGCCTCCTGCCTGGGTGCCTCCTATCTACTCCTGGTCGTCGGAGGGCTCCTCGTAGTAATAGTATCCGGAGGGGTAGTAGTGGTAGTAGTCGTCGTCGGCTGCTGGGGCAGCTGGCTCCGGGGCTCCGTCGTCTGGTCGCATCAATTGTGTATAGGGAAAAAGGGAAGCAAAGCAACCGTGAGTACTCATCCAAAGTACTCAGCAAGACTGACATCAGATCTATTCTAAAATATGCAACATTATCAAAGGAAGGCTGTATATGTGGACTTGGCTGCAGAAATGCCAGAATAGAGAGAGAAAGGCCTAGCCTATCGAAGACTAGCATCTTCAGCGGTCTTGCAGCATTAGAAGAGTACAGATTAGTACATAAATGTAGTAGTAGCAACAAGTAGCAATCTTGCCCAGAGATCCTTCCTCGACTCCCTGCGAGAAAGCAATCCCGGAGCCAATATATTCAACTCATTTGTAGTTGTAGAAGCTCGGGATATTTTCCGAGCGTCCTGTTACCGTGGACACGGCTATTCGAATAGATATACTTCCCTGTAGGGGTGCACCAACTTACCCAACACGCTCGATGACTCTGGCCGGACACACTTGCTCAGTCGATGCCCGGCCTCAGACTATCAACACGTCGTAGCCCCACCTAGGTTCAACAGATGGGCTGGCACGCCGGTCTACATCCTAAGTGCGAAGGGGTCCTGGGCCCGTCGCCCTTTGCACTCCTGCGCGTTGCATGGGCGGACGGGAGCAGACCTAGCCCCCTTAATACAAGCGCGGGCGTTACCAGTCCAACCCGGCGCGCGCCCCTCAATCGCTGACATCTGAAGAACTTCGGCTGATACCATGACGCCGAGTACCCATATTATTCCCACGTGCTGGTTAGCGCGAAAAGGCCAGAGGCCTACTAAGATCACATAACCTAACCCATTAGTGCATTTGGAGCTCGCGGTAACGAGCAGAGACTCACGATCCTGTGACCCCGTCGCCCCGTCTCGTGGACTTACGGCAAGGGCTAAGAATGCCCGGCCGTGCCACGTATTCATCTCTCGGGCAGCCTCATGGTCAACCCGACAACATATGTCTCGCGGGTACCCCTCGGGGCCGACCCGTCTTTATCCAGTAACAGCAGTAATAAAGTGCAAGTAACCGTGTGTCCATAACATCTAGCAGGAATCCGAGGAATCACCCTCGTTGGATGCCTACTCGATGATCCCGTCAAAGTGAATCCGGAGGAATCACCCTCGATGGTATTCACACTTGCGGGGTTGCACGACAGATGCTTCATCAGAGGTGGTGGAAGAGGAATCACCCTCGGTAACCCACCACCGACTAGTTATACTACAGAGGCATTATCGGGAGTGAGATAAGAGGTATCACCCTCGGCACTCGATAATAGCTCTGCATCGTCGAGCAACTTAGGGGGATGTGTGGTGATGAACTGGTCTCAGCCCGACGATCACATCGATCGGGACACAGGTACTAAAGCGGGGCAACTACAGCAAGGAAGAGGGGCCACAGATGGTTCACTACCATCCAACATATTCTAAGCCTTTTGGATAATAGGCAGGTATCAATAACAGTTACAAGGACAGGCTATGCATCAGAATAGGATAAAACAGTAGCAGTGGCAAATTCAAATGCAAGCAGGAGGGAGAGAGAATAGGTGATATAGGCATGCGTCAAGGGGGTTGCTTGCCTGGAAGCTCTGCGGCAAAGGAGGGATCGTCAGTGGGGTCGTCGGTCTCCTAAGCTGCGTCGGTCTCGGGGGCTATCGGAGAAGAAGAGGGGGGAAGAAACAATAAATAAAAGCAATAGATGCAACATAGAGCATGACATGCTAAGATGCAGTGCAGGGTTGCCTAAATGTATCTCTAAACCATTTTAGTTATTTTAGGATTTAAGTTGGAATTATTAGCAGGTATGCATGCACTATTCATCTACCGGAAATAGGCAAAAAGTTGCGGGTTCACCTACGTAGAGGGTCCCGATAAGAAAATAGACGGCACGATCGGATTCGTGGGATTTTTCTGAGCAACTTTCATGTAGAAAGTTTTTCGATCTGAGCTACGGTTAATTTTCTATGAATTTCCAAAGTTTTTAGTATTTTCTGAAATTATTTAAATTAACAGAATTTCCAGAAAAGGCATATGACGTCAGCATGACGCAAGCATGGGGTCAGCGGTCGGCTGACCAGCTGACGGGTCAAACAGGCAGGTGGGACCCACCTGTCAGCCTCAGAGATTTTAATCAGTGATTAATTTAAACTAACAGAATTAATTAACCAGTGGGCCCGGCCTGTCAGCGACTGAACTAGTTAACAGATTTAATTAATTAAACGTAACAGTTAATTAACCACGCGGCCCACACGTCAGCGACAGAAGTGAACAGTAACCCGCGTTGACCGTGGTCAACGCGTTCAAACAGGCGTCGGGGGCCCACTGGCAGTGACACTAGGTGGGACCCAGGCCACGCCAGGTCAGCGCTGGCGCCGGAGAGAGCTCCGGCGAGCTCTCCGCAGCGGCCGAACGCCGGCGAGGCTCGGAACTTGGCTGTGGTGGCCCGTTTAGACCACGGTTAGGCGCGTTCGACGCGGCTCGACGTCGCGCACGCGATGGAGCTACCGGTTGGACTTGGGATTGGCCGGAACGTCGCCGACATCGAGGTTTGGCGGAGGCCGAAATCCGGCGAAGTCGCAATTGGCGAGGCAGTTGGAAAATCGAGCGGCGCTGGGCTCGTACCGCGTCTACGCGAGGTTGCAAACTCGGTGAGGAGATCGGTAGGCCATTACAAGGGCTAACGCGGCGGCGGCGAGCTGATCGGCGGAGCCGGGCTCGGCCATGGCGGATCCGGCCGCCCCGGGCGCGGAGAAGAGCAAAAAGAGAGGGGAGGAGGTGTGGAGCTCACCGCAGCGGGTCAAGGTGGCCCGTGGAAGCTTTGTAGCACAGGGAAGACGACGGATGGAGCTGTGGAGCTCCGGCGATCCGCGGCGGACGTCGGCTCGATTCTAGCAATGAGGCGGCCTCGGGCTTGAACGCGTGGCCGGAGAGGAAGGAGAAGACGATGGCGGTGCAGATGAGCTGGTCGGAGAAGCGAGGGAGACACGGTAGCCGCGGCGGAGCAACGGCGCGGCGTCGGTGGCGCTCGGCTGCGCGAGCAGAGGAGAGGGAGGAGCGAGCGCGTGGAGGAGAGGGAGAGAGGAGAGGCGCGGCGTCCAGGGGATGCAGGGGCGATCCTTATCCCCTCTCCCCACCTGCCTCGTCGCGGTGGCGTGCTGCGGGCGGCGCCACACGCGCCGGATGTGGGCGAGGCGACACGGCGGCGGGAGCAGGTGGACGAACAGGTATGGGCCGGCTGGGCCGCACCAGGTAAGGCCAGGTGGGTTTCCCTTTTCTGTTTTTCTCTGTTTTTCCCATTTAGTTAATAAACAGAGAGGGTTAGGGATTTATCTGGGCTACTAATTCATTTTAGAAAAATGTGTGACTTGGCCCATTAAATACTTTGCATTTTTAGGCACTGCCACAATTATTTTGGAGCCCAGGGGAATTCATTTGTATTTTTCATAAATGAATTTGCAATTTCAAATTGCTGGAATTGCACTGGATTAAATGCTAATGCTCATATTAGCAACATGGTGATGTTGTTTCCTGAACAAATATTAGTTTAGGAATATTTACTAAATGATGAACATTCTTCCAGCAACTTTTGTGCAACTCCAAATTTCACTTGCATTTGAATTTGAATTCAGTGGCAGAATTGGAAATGAGATATTAATCCAACATGATTATCATTGCAAATCTCAGATGACTTGGCATTAATATGATGGATCACTGTAGCTCATTACATAGGGGCGTTACATCCATGAGGGGGCCACAAGCCTGGTAGGCACGCCCTGGGTGGTAGGGCGTGCCCCCCAGGCTTGTTGCCTCCTCGTGCACTTTTCGTACTATTTATTATTTTCCTAATTTTTTATATAATCCAAAACAGACAGAAAGTACTTTTATGGAAGTTTTGGAGTCGGTTTACTTACCATACCACATACGTACTCCTTTTCAGGATTCTGGAGTGTTCCGGAAGGTTTCCTCTATGTGCTCTTCCGGTGACATTGTTTGAATAATATTAGTTTCAACATTAATGGGTGTACCTGAGATATAATGTTTAATTCTTTGCCCATTAACCACTCTCGGGTTATTGCCTTCGGAGTTGTTTATTTTGATAGCTCCGGAGCAATAAACTTCTTCGATGATGTATAGCCCTTCCCATTTAGAGAGAAGTTTTCCTGCAAAAAATCTTAGACGAGAATTGTATAATAGAACATGATCACCTACTTTGAATTCCCGTTTTTGAATTCTCTTATCATGCCATCTTTTAACTTTTTCTTTAAACAACTTGGAATTTTCATAAGCTTGGGTTCTCCATTCATCTAAAGAACTAATATCAAATATCCTCTTTTCACCGGCAAGTTTAAAATAATAGTTAAGTTGTTTAATTGCCCAATATGCTTTATGTACTAACTCAAGAGGTAAATGACATGCTTTTCCATAAACCATTTTATATGGAGACATACCCATAGGATTTTTATAAGCAGTTCTATAAGCCCATAATGCATCATCAAGTTTCTTAGACCAATTCTTTCTAGATCTATTAACGGTCTTTTACAAAATTAATTTTATTTCTCTATTAGTTAATTCAACTTGACCACTGGACTGAGGATGATAAGGAGATGCAATTCTATGGTTAACATCATATTTAGCAAGCAATTTACGGAAAGCACCATGAATAAAATGTGAACCACCATCAGTCATTAAATATCTAGGGACTCCAATGTTGGAAATATGCCCTAGAGGCAATAATAAATTAGTTATTATTATATTTCCTTGTTCATGATAATCGTTTATTATCCATGCTATAATTGTATTGATTGGAAACTCAAATACATGTGTGGGTACATAGACAACACTGTGTCCCTAGTAAGCCTCTAGTTGACTAGCTCGTTGATCAAAAGATGGTGAAGGTTTCCTGGCCATGGACATGAGATGTCATTTGATAACGGGATCACATCATTAGGAGAATGATGTGATGGACATGACCCAAACTGTAAACGTAGCATATGATCGTGTCAGTTTATTGCTATTGTTTTCTGCATGTCAAGTATCTGTTCCTATGACCATGAGATCATGCAACTCCCTGGCATCAGAGGAGTACCTTGTGTGTATCAAACGTCGCAACGTAACTGGGTGACTATAAAGGTGCTCTACAGGTATCTCCGAGGGTGTCTGTTGGGTTGGCATGCATCAAGACTGGGATTTGATACTCCATGTGACGGAGAGGTATGTCAGGGCCCACTCGGTAATACAACATCACAATGAGCCTTGCAAGCAATGTGACTAAAGTGTTAGCCACGAGATCTTGTATTACGGAACGAGTAAAGAGACTTGCCAGTAACGAGATTGAACTAGGTATAGAGATACCGACGATCGAATCTCGGGCAAGTAACATACTGAAGAACAAAGGGAACAGTATACGGGATTAACTGAATCCTTGACATAGAGGTTCGACCGATAAAGATCTTCGTAGAATATGTAGGAGCCAATATGGGCATCCAGGTCCCGCTATTGGTTATTGATCGTAGAAGTGTCTCGGTCATGTCTACATAGTTCTCGAACCCGCAGGGTCTACACACTTAACGTTTGGTGACGATTAGTATAGTTGAGTTATTTTGTTGGTGACCGAAGGTTGTTCGGAGTCCCGGATAAGATCCCGGACATGACGAGGGTCTCCGGAATAGTCCGGAGGTAAAGATTGATATATGTGATAATAGTGTTTTGATCTCTGGAAGGGTTCCGGAATTCACCGGAAGGGGTTCCGGATGTTTACCGAAGTGTTCGGATGCAGCAACACTTTATATGAGCCAAAGGGGTAAAGCCCACGAGGTATTGGAAAGTGCAAAAGGAAGTTTTGCTGCTGCCTTAAGCGGTACTACCGCTAGTAAGGCAGTACTACCGCGTAAGCGGTACTACCGCTCATGTGAAAGCGGTACTACCGCTCAAGCGGTACTACCGCTCGTGAGCGGTACTACCGCTTGTACGCGGTACTGCTGGAATCCGAGTTGGACTCTTTCCGTGCGGGCCAAACCGACCTTGTGTGGGCAAAACCGACATTGTGAGGTTTTCTCTCCAAGTTTAGACCCCAGGGCTCAACATATAAATAGAGGGGCAGGGCTAGCACACGGGACACATCAAGATTTCCCAAGCCGTGTGTCGGCAACCCTAACCCTCTAGTTCTCCCGTCATAATCTCCGTAGTGCTTGGCGAAGCCCTACAGAGATTGTTCCTCACCACCATCACCACGCCGTCGTGCTACCGGAACTCATCTACTACTTCACCATCGCTCGCTGGATCAAGGAGGTGAAGGCGTCATCAAGCCGTACGTGTGTTGAACGCGGAGGTGCCGTCCGTTCGGCACTAGTTTGTGATCGGATCGAGGGACGACTTGCTATGTGGATGGCGGAGACGTTCGACTACATCAACCGCGTTTCTTAACGCTTCCGCTTAGCGATCTACAAGGGTATGTAGATTCACTCTCCCTCTCATAGATGCTCATCACCATGGATAGATCTTGTGTGTGCGTAGGAAAATTTTTGTTTCCCATGCAACGTTCCCCAACAGTGGCATCTGAGCTATGTCTATGCGTAGATGAGATCTCGAGTAGAACACAAACGAGTTGTGGGCGTGGGTGTATACATATTGCTTGCCGTTACTAGTTGATACTTGATTCGGCGGTATTGTGAGATGAAGCGGCCCGGACAACATTACTCGTACGCTTACGAGAGACCGGTTCCTTCAACTGACATGTAACTTTGTTGCATAAAGATGGCTAGCGGGTGTCTGTCTCTCTCACTTTAGTTGAATCGATTTCAATGAAGAGGGTTCTTTTAGAAGATCAAAAAGCAATCACTACACCACGTTGTGGTTTTGCGTAGGTAAGATCGGTTCTTGCAAACCCATAGCAGCCACGTAAAATTTGCAACAACAATTAGAGGACGTCTAACTTGTTTTTGCAGGGTATGTTGTGATGTGATATGGTCAATTACATGATGAGATATATGTGATGTATGAGATGATCATGTGTTGTATAGAATATCACGACTTGCATGTCGATGAGTACGGCAACTGGCAGGAGCCATAGAGTTGTCTTTAATTATTTTTGCCGTTTTGCTTTACTTTATCGCTATGAGTTAGCAATAGTCGTGGAAGCAACAGTCGGCGCAACAACCTCATGGCGACACGTTGATGGAGATCAATATGATGGAGATCATGGTGTCATGCCGGTGACGATGGAGATCATGCCGGTGCTTTGGAGATGGAGATCAAAAGCACAAGTTCATGGCCATATCATGTCACTTATGATTTGCATGTGATGTTAATCCTTTTATGCATCTTATTTTGCTTAGGACGATGGTAGCATTATAAGGTGATCCCTCACTTAAATTTCAAGATAAAATTGTGTTCTCCCCGAGTGTGCACCGTTGCGAAAGTTCGTCGTTTCGAGACACCACGTGATGATCGGGTGTGATAGACTCTACGTTCACATACAACGGGTGCAAGCCAGTGTTGCACATGCAGAACACTCGGGTTAAACTTGACGAGCCTAGCATGTACAGACATGGCCTCGGAACACAAGAGACCGAAAGGTCAAACATGAGTCATATAGTAGATATGATCAACATGAAGATGTTCACCATTGAAACCACCTCAACTCACGTGATGATCGGACTTGAGTTGGTGGATTTGGATCATGTTACACTCGAATGACCGGAGGGATGTCAATTTGAGTGGGAGTTTTTAAGTAATATGATTAACTAAACTCATTATCTTGAACAATAGTCTAAGTTGTCTTTGCAATATTTATGTTGTAGATCATGGCTCGCGCAGTAGCACCCCTGAATTTTAATGCGTTCCTAGAGAAAGCTAAGTTGAAAGATGATGGAAGTAACTTTGTGGACTGGGCCCGTAATCTAAGGATTATCCTTACGGCTTCCCAGAAGGCTTATGTCCTTGATGCACCGCTTGGTGATCCACCCGCTCCAGTTGAGTCTCTAGACGTTGTGAACGCCTGGCAGGCTCGTTCTGAAGATTACTCAATAGTTCAATGTGCAATATTGTATGGCTTAGAACCGGGACTTCAAAGACGTTTTGAACGTCATGGAGCATATGAGATGTTCCAGGAGTTGAAGTTTATCTTTCAGAAGAATGCCCGGATCGAGAGATATGAGATCTCCGATAAGTTCTATGCTTGCAAGATGGAGGAGAACGGGTCTATCAGTGATCACGTACTCAGAATGTCTGGGTACTCCACCCGTCTGGCTGAATTGGGGATGCCCCTTCCGCCAGAGGCTATCACTGACAGAGTTCTTCAATCATTGCCACCTAGCTACAAGAGCTTCGTGTTGAACTATAACATGCACGGGATGAACAAGTCAGTCGCCGAGCTGTTTGCGATGCTGAAAGTCGCCGAGTCTGAAATTCAGAAGGAGCATCAAGTGTTGATGGTCAATAAAACCACTAGTTTCAAGAAAAATGGCAAGGGTAAGAAGGGTAACTCCAAGAAGAGTGGCAAAGCAGTTGCTCCTCTCGTGAAGAAACCCAAGGCTGGACCCAAACCAGAAACTGTGTGCTTTCATTGCAAGGGAACTGGACACTGGAAGCGGAACTGCCCCAAGTATTTGGCTGACAAGAAGGCGGCCAACAACAAACAAGGTATATATGATATACATGTTATTGATGTGTACCTTACCAACTCTCGTTGTAGTGCCTGGGTATTTGATACCGGTGCGGTTGCTCATATTTGCAACTCAAAACAGGAACTGCGGAATAGACGGAGGCTGGCAAAGGACGAAGTGACGATACACGTGGGAAATGGTTCCAAGGTTGATGTGATCGCCGTCGGCACGCTCGCTCTTCGATTACCATCGGGATTAGTGATGAACCTGAATAAATGTTATTTGGTGCCTGCGTTAAGCATGAACATTATATCTGGATCTTGTTTATTGCGAGACGGTTACTCATTTAAATCAGAGAATAATGGTTGTTCTATTTATATGAGTAATATCTTTTATGGTCATGCACCCGATGTGAGGGGTTTATTCTTATTTAATCTCGATAGCAATGATACACATGTTCATAACATTGATGCCAAAAGATGTAGAATTGATAATGATAATACCACTTTCTTGTGGCACTGCCGTTTAGGTCATATTGGCGTAAAACGCATGAGGAAGCTCCATGCTGATGGACTTTTGGAGTCACTTGATTTTGAATCACTTGACACATGTGAGCCATGCCTCATGGGCAAGATGACTAAAACGCCGTTCTCTGGAACAATGGAACAGGCAAGTGACTTGTTGGAAATCATACATACTGATGTGTGCGGTCCGATGAGTATTGAGGCGCGCGGTGATTATCGTTACTTTCTCACCTTCACTGATGACTTAAGTAGATATGGGTATATTTATTTAATGAAACACAAGTCTGAAACGTTTGAAAAGTTCAAACAATTACAGAGTGAAGTTGAGAATCATCGTAACAAGAAGATTAAATTCCTACGATCTGATCGAGGAGGAGAATATCTGAGTTATGAGTTTGGCAGTCACTTAAGACAATGTGGAATTGTTTCACAACTGACACCGCCTGGAACACCACAGCGTAATGGTGTGTCCGAACGTCGTAATCGAACCTTATTGGATATGGTGCGATCTATGATGTCTCTTGCCGATTTGCCACTATCGTTTTGGGGTTATGCATTAGAGACAGCTGCATTCACTTTAAATAGGGCACCATCGAAATCCGTTGAGGCGACGCCATATGAACTTTGGTTTGGCAAGAAGCCAAAGCTGTCGTTTCTTAAAGTTTGGGGATGTGATGCTTATGTCAAAAAGCTTCAGCCTGAAAAGCTGGAACCCAAAGCGGCGAAATGCGTCTTCATAGGATACCCAAAAGAGACAGTTGGGTATACCTTCTACCTCAGATCCGAAGGCAAAGTGTTTGTCGCTAAAAATGGAACATTTCTTGAGAAAGAGTTTCTCTCGAAAGAATTGAGTGGGAGGAAGATAGAACTTGATGAGGTTGTTGAACCTTTACTTCAACTTGAAAGTAGCGCAGCGCAGAAAGATGTTTCTGTAGAGCCTACATCAGCTGAAGAGGAAGTTAATGATGATGATCATGAAGCTTTGGATCAAGTTGCTATAGAACCTCGTAGGTCGACAAGGACGCGTACTGCTCCTGAGTGGTACGACAACCCTGTCTTAGAGGTCATGTTGTTGGACAACGATGAACCTACGAGCTATGGAGAAGCAATGATGGGCCCGGATTCCGAGAAGTGGTTAGAGGCCATGAAATCCGAGATGGGATCCATGTATGAAAACAAAGTGTGGACTTTGGAAGTATTACCTGAAGGGCGTAAGGCCATTCAGAACAAATGGATCTTTAAGAGGAAGACGGACGCGGACGGTAATGTCACCGTCTATAAAGCTCGACTTGTGGCAAAGGGTTTTTCACAAGTTCAAGGAGTTGACTACGATGAGACCTTCTCACCCGTAGCGATGCTTAAGTCCGTCAGAATCATGTTAGCAATAGCTGCCTTTTTCGATTATGAAATTTGGCAGATGGATGTCAAAACAGCGTTCCTTAATGGTTTCCTTAAGGAAGAGTTGTATATGATGCAACCAGAAGGTTTGTCAATCCAGAGAATGCTGACAAAGTTTGCAAACTCCAGCGATCCATTTATGGACTGGTGCAAGCATCTCGGAGTTGGAATCTTCGATTTGATGAGGTGATCAAAGCGTTCGAGTTTATACAAGTTTACGGAGAAGCTTGTATTTACAAGAAAGTGAGTGGGAGCTCTATAGCGTTTCTAATATTATATGTGGATGACATATTACTGATTGGAAACAATATAGAAATGTTGGAAGGCGTGAAGGAATATTTGAACAAGAGTTTTTCAATGAAGGACCTAGGAGAAGCTGCTTTCATATTAGGCATCAATATCTATAGAGATAGATCAAGACGTTTAATAGGACTTTCACAAAGCACATACCTTGATAAGATTTTGAAGAAGTTCAAAATGGATCAGTCCAAGAAGGGGTTCTTGCCTGTTTTGCAAGGTGTGAAGTTGAGTAAGACTCAATGCCCAGTGGCTGCAGGAGATAGAGAAAAGATGAGTGTCATCCCCTATGCTTCAGCCATAGGCTCTATCATGTATGCAATGCTGTGCACAAGACCCGATGTCAGCCTTGCCATAAGTATGGTCGGAAGGTTTCAAAGTGATCCAGGAATGGAACACTGGACGGCGGTCAAGAATATCCTGAAGTACCTGAAAAGGACTAAGGACATGTTTCTCGTTTATGGAGGTGATCAAGAGCTCGTCGTAAAGGGTTACGTCGATACAAGCTTTGACACTGATCCGGATGACTCTAAGTCGCAAACCGGATACGTATTTATTCTTAATGGGGGTGCGGTTAGCTGGTGCAGTTCCAAGCAAAGCGTGGTAGCTGATTCTACATGCGAAGCGGAGTACATCGCTGCCTCGGAGGCGGCGAAGGAAGGTGTCTGGATGAAGGAGTTCATGACAGATCTTGGAGTAGTGCCTATTGCGCTTAACCCAATGACTCTGTTTTGTGATAATACTGGTGCCATTTCTCTAGCCAAGGAACCAAGCTTTCACAAGAGGACCAGACACATAAAGCGACGTTTCAATTCCATCCGCGATTACATCAAGGAGGACGACATAAATATTTGCAAAGTACACACGGATCTAAATGTTGCAGATCCGATGACTAAACCTCTTCCAAGCGCTAAACATGAACAACACCAGAACTGCATGGGTGTTCGATTCATTACAATGTAAATCACATAGTGATGTGAACTAGATTATTGACTCTAGTGCAAGTGGGAGACTGTTGGAAATATGCTCTAGAGGCAATAATAAATTAGTTATTATTATATTTCCTTGTTCATGATAATCGTTTATTATCCATGCTATAATTGTATTGATTGGAAACTCAAATACATGTGTGGGTACATAGACAACACTGTGTCCCTAGTAAGCCTCTAGTTGACTAGCTCGTTGCTCAAAAGATGGTGAAGGTTTCCTAGCCATGGACATGAGATGTCATTTGATAACGGGATCACATCATTAGGAGAATGATGTGATGGACAAGACCCAAACTGTAAACGTAGCATATGATCGTGTCAGTTTATTGCTATTGTTTTCTGCATGTCAAGTATCTGTTCCTATGACCATGAGATCATGCAACTCCCTGACATCGGAGGAGTACCTTGTGTGTATCAAACGTCGCAACGTAACTGGGTGACTATAAAGGTGCTCTACAGGTATCTCCGAGGGTGTCTGTTGGGTTGGCATGGATAAAGACTGGGATTTGTTACTCCGTGTGACGGAGAGGTATCTCAGGGCCCACTCGGTAATACAACATCACAATGAGCCTTGCAAGCAATGTGACTAAAGTGTTAGCCACGAGATCATGTATTACGGAACGAGTAAAGAGACTTGCCAATAACGAGATTGAACTAGGTATAGAGATACCGACTATCGAATCTCGGGCAAGTAACATACCGAAGAACAAAGGGAACAGCATACGGAGTTATTTTGTTGGTGACGATTAGTATAGTTGAGTTATTTTGTTGGTGACCGAAGGTTGTTCGGAGTCTCGGATAAGATCCCGGACATGACGAGGGTCTCCGGAATAGTCCGGAGGTAAAGATTGATATATGTGATAATAGTGTTTTGATCTCCGGAAGGGTTCCGGAATTCACCGGAAGGGGTTCCGGATGTTTACCGAAGTGTTCGGATGCAGCAACACTTTATATGAGCCAAAGGGGTAAAGTCCACGAGGTATTGGAAAGTGCAAAAGGAAGTTTTGCTGCTGCCTTAAGCGGTACTACCGCTAGTAAGGCAGTACTACCGCGTAAGCGGTACTACCGCTCATGTGAAAGCGGTACTACCGCTCAAGCGGTACTACCGCTCGTGAGCGGTACTACCGCTTGTACGCGGTACTGCTGGAATCCGAGTTGGACTCTTTCCGTGCGGGTCAAACCGACCTTGTGCGGGCAAAACCGACCTTGTGGAGGTTTTCTCTCTAAGTTTAGACCCCAGGGCTCAACATATAAATAGAGGGGCAGGGCTAGCACACGGGACACATCAAGATTTCCCAAGCCGTGTGTCGGCAACCCTAACCCTCTAGTTCTCCCGTCATAATCTCCGTAGTGCTTGGCGAAGCCCTGCAGAGATTGTTCCTCACCACCATCACCACACCGTCGTGCTGCCGGAACTCATCTACTACTTCACCATCGCTCGCTGGATCGAGGAGGTGAAGGCGTCATCAAGCCGTACGTGTGTTGAACGCGGAGGTGCCGTCCGTTCGGCACTAGTTCATGATCGGATCGAGGGACGACTTGCGATTTGGATCGCGGAGACGTTCGACTACATCAACCGCGTTTCTTAACGCTTCCGCTTAGCGATCTACAAGGGTATGTAGATTCACTCTCCCTCTCGTAGATGCTCATCACCATGGATAGATCTTGTGTGTGCGTAGGAAATTTTTTGTTTCCCATGCACCGTTCCCCAACATCCAAACCTCGGGAATATAACTTCTTTAAGCATTTTAATAGAAGTGTTATGATCAGCGCTACTAGTTGGAATAGCTTCTACCCACTTAGTAATGTAATCAACAACAACTAGAATATTAGTATACCCATTGGATTTAGGAAAAGGTCCCATATAATCAAAATCCCAAACATCAAATGGTTCAATAACAAGTGAATAATTCATAGGCATTTCCTGACGTCTACCAACATTACCAATTCTTTGACATTCATCACAAGAAAGGACAAACTTACGTGCATCTTTGAAAAGAGTAGGCCAATAAAAACCGGATTGTAATACCTTGTGTGAAGTTCTGTCCCCCGCATGGTGTCCTCCATATGCCTCGGAGTGACACTTACGTAGGATTTGTTCCTGTTCATGCTCAGGTACACAATGTCTAATAATACCATCTACTCCTTCTGTATATAAGTGTGGGTCATCCCAAAAGTAATGCCTTAAATCAAAGAAGAACTTTTCTTTTGTTGGTATGTGAAACTAGGTGGTATATATTTAGCAACAATGTAATTAGCATAGTCTACATACCAGGGAGTATTACGAGAGGCATTTATGACAGCTAATTGTTCATCAGGAAAATCATCATTAATAGGAAGTGGGTCATCAAGAACATTTTCCATTCTAGACAAATTATCAGCTACGGGATTCTCAGCTCCCTTTCTATTAACAATATGCAAATCAAATTCTTGTAGCGAAAGAACCCACCTAATAAGTCTAGGTTTAGCATCTTTCTTTTCCATAAGATATTTAATAGCAGCATGATTAGTGTGAATAGTAACTTTGGAATCAACAGTGTAAGATCTGAATTTATCACACGCAAACACAACTGCTAAAAATTCTTTCTCAGTAGTACCATAATTTCTTTGAGCACTGTCTAGAGTTTTACTAGCATAATGGATAACATTTAATTTCTTATCAACTCTTTGTCCTTGAACAACACCTACATCATAATCACTCGCATCACACATAATTTCAAAGGGTAGGTTCCAATCAGGTGGTTGAACAATAGGTGCAGAAATTATGGATTTCTTAAGTATTTCAAAGGCTTCTACACAATCATCATCAAAAACAAATGGAACATCTTTTTGCAAGAGATTAGTAAGAGGCCTAGAAATTTTAGAGAAGTCTTTTATAAACCTTCTATAGAAACCAGCATGACCAAGGAAACTTCTTATACCTTTGATATCTTTAGGACATGCCATTTTCTCAATAGCATCAACTTTAGCTTTATCAACATCAATACCTTTTTCAGAAATTTTATGCCCAAGAACTATACCTTCATTCACCATAAAGTGGCACTTCTCCCAATTCAAGACAAGATTATTTTCTTCACATCTCTGCAAAACTCAATCAAGATTGCTCAAGCAATCATCAAAAGAAGTTCCGTATACGGAGAAATCATCCATGAAAACCTCAACAATCTGTTCACAAAAGTCAGTGAATATAGCAGTCATACATTTTTGAAAAGTAGCAGGTGCATTACATAAACCAAAAGGCATACGAAGATAAGCATAAGTTCCAAAAGGACAAGTAAAGGTGGTTTTCTCTTGATCTTCAGGTGAAACAGGCATTTGAGAAAAACCAGAATAACCATCTAGGAAACAAAAGTGTGTATGCTTAGATAATCTTTCTAACATTTGATCAATAAAAGGCAAGGGATAATGATCTTTCCTAGTAGCTTTATTTAATTTCCTGAAATCAATTACCATCCTATAACCAGTTACAATTCTTTGTGGGATAAGTTCATTTTTATCATTAGGAACAACGGTAATACCTCCTTTCTTAGGAACACAATGAACATGACTTACCCATCTACTATCAGCTATGGGATAAATTATACCTGCCTCTAGAAGCTTTAATATTTCAGTTCTTACCACATCCTTCATTCTAGGATTCAGCCTTCTTTGATGATCAACAACGGGTTTAGCGTCTGGCTCTATATGAATTTTATGCTGACACAAAGTGGGACTAATGCCCTTAAGATCATCGAGAGTATATCCAATAGCAGCCATGTGCTTCTTCAGAGTTTTAAGTAATCTCTTTTCTTCATGCTCTGAAAGGTTAGCACTAATAATAATAGGATATATCTTGTTTTCATCAAGATAAGCATATTTAAGTGTATCAGGTAATTGCTTTAATTCAAACACAGGATCACCCTTGGGTGGAGGTGGATCTCCCAAGGTTTCAACATGCAAGCTATGTTTAAGGATAAGTGCTTGTTTGAAGAACAACTCATCTATCTCATTTCTTTCATTCATATGCATATCATTCTCATGGTCTAGCAAATAGTGTTCTAAAGGATCAGTAGGAGGCACAACAATAGAAGCAAGACCAATAATTTCATCCTTATTAGGTAATTCTTTATCATGAGGTTGTCTATGAAACTTAGAGAAATTAAACTCATGAGACACCTCACCAAAATTAACACTAACAGTTTCTTTATTGCAATCAATCTTGGCATTAACTGTATTCAAGAAAGGTCTACCAAATATAATGGGACAAAAATCATCTTGTGGTGATCCAAGAACAAGAAAATCAGTAGGATATTTGATCTTACCACACAAGACTTCAACATCTCTAACAATCCCAAGTGGTGAAATAGTATCTATATTTGCAAGCTTAATAGTAACATCAATATCTTCAATCTCAACAGGTGCAATATCATTCATGATTTCTTGATAGAGAGTAAACGGAATAGCACTCACACTAGCACCAATATCACATAAACCATGATAGCAATGATCTCCAATTTTAACAAAAATAACTGACATGCCAATTACAGGTTTGTTTTTATCTTTAGTGTCTGGCTTAGCAATTCTAGTTGCTTCATCACAGAAATATATGACATGTCCATCAATATTATCAACCAAAAGATCTTTAACCATTGCAACATTAGGTTCAACCTTAATTTGTTCAGAAGGTCTAGGTGCTCTAATATTACTCTTATTAACCACAGTTGAAGCTTTAGCATGTTCCTTAATCCTAACAGGGAAAGGAGGTTTCTCAATCTAAGCAGTAGTCACAACTGGATCAACATGGTAAACAATTGTTTCTTCTTTATCACTAACAGGTTCTTCATTCAATTCAATAGGTGGACGATATTTAAACCATCTCTCCTTAGGTAGATCAACATGAGCAGCAAAAGATTCACAAAAGGTAGCTACTATCTCTGAGTCAAGTCCATATTTAGTACTAAACTTATGAAAAGCATCGGTTTCGATAAAGGATTTAACACAATCAAACTCAAGATTTATACCTGACTCATTACCTTTGTCGATTTCCCAATCTTCAGAGTTACGTTTAATTCTTTCCAGAAGATCCCATCTGAATTCAATAGTTCTCTTCATAAAGGAACCAGCAGAAGAAGTATCGAGCATGGATTGATCATTATGAGAAAGCCGAGCATAAAAGTTTTGAAGAATTATTTCTCTTGAGAGCTCATGATTGGGGCATGTGTGCAACATATACTTAAGCCTCCCCCAAGCTTGAGCGATACTTTCTCCTTCACGAGGCCAAAAATTATATATATATATAATTCTGATCACGATGAACCAAATGCATAGGATAAAATTTCTGGTGGAATTCCAGTTTCAACCGATTCCAGTCCCATGTTTCAGTATCATCACATAGCCTATACCATGTCAATGCCTTTATCTCCAAACATAAAGGGAATACTTTCTTTTTAACTCCATCTCCGGATAGACCTGCAAGCTTAAACAATCCATAAATTTCATCCACAGATATCAAGTGCATATCAGGATGTACCATTCCATCTCCTACATAAGGATTAACTAGCAGTTTCTCTACCATACCCGAAGGAATTTCATAATAAATATTTTCAATAGGTTCAATAGGTTGAGGAGCTACTCTCAATGCTTCCGGTCGAGGTGAAGATACCCCGAACAAGCCCCTCAAAGGATTACTTTCCATAGTGACAAGTGACAGTATATTTCAGCACGTAATATAAATGTTTCCTTACCAAATTCCACTCACCAAAGGTGCTTCACTCCCCGGCAATGGTGCCAGAAAAGAATCTTGATGACCCACAAGTATAGGGGATCAGTCGTAGTCGTTTTGATAAGTAAGAGTGTCAAACCAATGAGGAGCAGAAGGAAATGACGAGCGGTTTTCAGCAAGGTATTCTCCGCAAGTAATGAAAGTAGCGGTAACAGGTACTTTTGATAGCAAGATAATTCATAATTCATTACAAGTAACAAGTATATTAAAGTGCAGCAAGGTGGCCCAATACTTTTTATAGCAATGGACAAGCCAGAACGAACTCTTATAATAAGCAAAGCGTTCTCGAGGACACATGGGAATTTCATCTAGTCACTTTCATCATGTTTGTTTGATTCACGTTCGCTACTTTGATAATTTGATATGTGGGTGGACCGGTGCTTGGGTGCTGTTCTTACTTGAACAAGCCTCCCACTTATGAGTACCCCCTCTCGTAAGCATCCGCAACTATGAAAGAAGAATTAAGATAACTCTAACCATAGCATGAAACATATGGATCCAAATCAGCCCCTTACAGAATAGCGCATAAACTAGGGTTTAAGCTTCTGTCACTCTAGCAACCCATCATCTAATTACTTCTCCACAATGCCTTCCCTTAGGCCCAAAGATGGTGAAGTGTCATGTAGTCGACGTTCACACGACACCACTAAAGGAAGCACAACATACGTAGCATCAAAATATCGAACGAATACCAAATTCACATGATTACTTATGACAAGACTTCTCCCATGTCCTCAAGACCAAAAGTAACTACTCACAAATCATATTCATGTTCAAGATCAGAGGGGTATTGAATAGCATTAAGGATTAGAACATATAATCTTCCACCAAATAAACCAACTAGCATCAACTATAAGATGTAATCAACGCTACTAGCAACCCACAGGTACCAATATGAGGTTTTGAGACAAAGATTGAATACAAGAGATGAACTAAGGTTTGAGATGAGATGGTGCTGGTGAAGATGTTGATGAAGATTGGTCCTCCCACGATGAGAGGATCGTTGGTGATGTTGATGGCTTCGATTTCCCCCTCCCGGAAGGAAGTATCCCTGGCGAAATCACTCCGCCAGAGAGCAAAATATATCCTACCCAGGTTCCGCCTCGAGACGGCGGCGCTTCATCCCGAAAGTCTTACTCTGATTTTTTCTAGGGCAAATGGCTTCATATAGCAGAAGGAGGGGCCCGGAGGCCTGCCAGGGGCCCCACAAGCTTGGGGGGCGCGCCCAGGGGGTAGGGCGCGCCCCCAGGCTTGTGGCTGCCTGGTGGGTCCCCTCCTGTTTATTCTTTCGCCAGTATTTTTTATATATTCCAAAATAATTCTCCATAAATTTTCAGGTCATTTGGAGTTGTGCAGAATAGCTATCACTGTTTCACCCCTTTCAGGTCCAGAATTCCAGCTGTCGGCATTCTCCTTCTTCATGTGAATCTTGCAAAATAAGAGAGAAAAGGCATAAGAATTGTACCATAAAGTGAAATTATGATAAAAAACATAATAATTATCAATAATAAATCATGATGCAAATTGGACGTATCAATTGATAACCTTGGTTCTTAACCGAGGGAAATACTTATCTCTACTATACTGCATCATCCTCTCCTCTTCGGGGAAATACCAACGCAGTCTACAAGTAGCAGGAAGAATTTCTTGCGCCGTTGCTGGGGAGACATCATCAAAATTACCAAGTACCTTCGCAAAAACTATCATCCACTTTCATTTATTTTATTTGCCTTTTTATTTGCATTTTCCTCTCGTTTTCATCTCCCTCACTTCTAATTTTTTTTACAAAAACACAAAAACATTTTATTTGCTTGCTTGCTTTATTTTATTGCCTTCATGTCAAACACACAAGAACAGAAAATAAAACAAAAATTTAAGACACTAGGGATCACCTTAAAGTTTTCTACTTGGATCATCTTCGATCAATTTGTGCTCGTGCTGAAACCCCAACTAGTTTAGTTGAGGGAAAATCACTAGATGAGCATGCTCATTTTGTGCGTCACCGTTTGTCTCAAAAAGGGAGACTCTTATGGAATCAAATAAATTGTTTGCTATGCTATGCTTGGAATCTATGTGAAATTAATGATTTTACTTGTTGCTCTGAGAACCCTAAAAAACACCTTCCCTACCTATGTGAGTTTAATGATAATGAAATCTTATCTTCTTATGCCAAGGGTGTTTATAGCTACTATGATATTGAACAAATTGAAGAATTTGTTGCTTTTAAGGGTGCCCATGAAGTTGCTTCTTTGATTGAAAAGTATGATATTACTCTTTACAAATCTGAAAATTTTGCCATACTTAAATATTGTGATGAAAACTATGCTTCCAACACCTATGTTAGTGAATTCATTGGGAGAATGTCTGCTGCTTTGGAAGAGAATAATGATATGCATGAATCTATAGATAATTGTGATTCTGTTAATCCGCTTCAAATATCCCTTTTTGATGAATTTGATGCTTGCTATGCTTGTGGCCAGGATGCCAATATTAATTATGCTTATGGAGATGAACTTGCTATAGTTCCTTATGTTAAAAATGAAATCATTGCTATTGCACCCACACTTGATAGCTCCTTGAATGAAAAACATGGTTGCAATAATGTTATTATAAATTCTATTAGTGTTAATTGTGCTAATGATACGCAAAGCTACAAGCTTGGGGATGATAATTTTGTCATGTCCACTACTTATTGCAATGATCATGATTGGGGTGATAATGCTTCTTATGATCTTGAAAATTTATTTAAGCCTCATGATGAATATGTTATTGATAATAATATTTAAAATAATATTGAAAGTGGGTTTGGAAGAGTGTCAAATTTAGGTAATAATGATCCCACTACTTTGGAGAATTATCAATCTTATGAAATTTTTGATAAAAGTGGGTTTGGAGAGGTCATGACTTTAGTTGATGTTAATCCCACTATCTTGGAAGATTATAAAACTTTTATGCATGTGGATCATGAAGATACAATTTTATATGATAGCTATATTATTGAATTTGATTATGATCCTACATGTAATTATTATGAGAGAGGAAAATATGGTTGTAGAAACTTTCATGTCTCTAAATTACTTCTCTTTGTGCTAAAATTATTAATGCTCCATTCTTCCTATTTGCATATGCTACATATTGCTTGTCTTGATAATTTCTTTTCTTATAAAATGCCTATGCATAGGAAGTATGTTAGACTTAAATGTGTTTTTCACATGCTACATGATGCTCTCTTTGTGTTTCAATTATTATCTTTCATGAGAGCATCATTGAAATCTCAAGCCTATCTTAATGGCTACAAAGAAAGAGCTTGTTGGGAGACAACCCAATAAACTTTACTTTCTGTTTTTATGTGTTTACACAATTATAGCCTCTGTTATGATTGTGTTTTTATCTTTTAATTAGTGTTTGTGCCAAGTAATGCCTTTGGGATGATTTGGACGATAGTATAATTGATGCTGTTTGGAAAACAGAAATATTTGTGTCCAGTATTTGATATTTGATTCTGTACTAGAGAGTCTGAAAAATCTGAAATTTTTACACAGTATTGGTATATGAATTTTTTATGTTTTCCTAATTTTTCAGAATTTTTGGAGTTACAGAAGTATGGCTTTTAAATAGATCTTTACAGACTGTTCTGTTTTAGACAGATTCTGTTTTTGTTGCATACTTTGCTTATTTTGATGAATCTATGGATCGTATCGGGGGGTATGAGTCATGGAGAAGTTGGAGTACAGTAGCATTATGTCAATATTAAATATGAATCAATTTACAACAGTACCTAAAGTTTAAGATGTGTTTGTTATACTAACGGATCTCACGAGGTTTCTGTTGAGTTTTGTGTGCTGAAGTTTTCAAGTTTGGGTGAGACTACGATGGATAAAGGAATAAGGAGCGGCAAGAGCCTAAGCTTGGGGATGCCCAAGGCACCCCAAGGTAATATTCAAGGAAGACTCAAGCGTCTAAGCTTGGGGATGCCCCGGAAGGCATCCCCTCTTTCGTCTACAATCTATCGGTAACTCACTTGGAGCTATATTTTTATTCATCACATGATATGTGTTTTACTTGGAGCGTCTTGTGATATAGTTTGTTTGCTTCTTAGTTTGTCACAATCATATTTTCTTAACACACCTTTTGAGAGGGACACACATTATTCGTGATTTGTTAGAATACTCTATGTGCTTCACTTATATCTTTTGAGCTAGGCAGTTGCTCTAGTGCTTCACTTATATCTTTTAGAGCACGGCGGTGGTTATATTTTAAAGAAATAGTTGCACTCTCATGCTTCACTTATATCTTTTTGAGAGTCTAATGAATAGCAATGGTAATATGCATGGGTTATGAATTTGGTCCTAATATGATAGGTATTCAAGAGGGATATAATAAAAACTTTCACGTAGATCACTGAATATGATAAGTTTGATTCCATGCAATAGTTTTGCGATATTAAGATGGTAATATGTGGGAGGTGCTAGTAGATAATTGTGGTTTAGTAAGAATATTGGTGTTAAGGTTTGTGATTCCCGAAGCATGCACGTATGATCTGTCGTTATGCTAAGAAGTTGGAGCATGATTTATTCTTGATTGTCTACCTTATGAGTGGCTGTCGGGGACGAGCGATGGTCTTTTCCTACCAATCTATCCCCCTAGGGGCATGCGTAGTAGTACTTTGCTTCGAGGGCTAATAAACTTTTGCAATAAGTATGTGAGTTCTTTATGACTAATGTGAGTCCATGGATTATACGCACTCTCACCCTTCCGCAATTTGCTAGCCTCTTCGGTACCGTGCATTGCCCTTTCTCACATCTAGAGTTGGTGCAAACTTCGCTGGTGCATCCAAACCCCGTGATATGATACGCTCTATCACACATAAGCCTCTTTATATCCTCCTCAAAACAGCCACCATACCTATCTATAATGGCATTTCCATAGCCATTCTGAGATATATTGCCACGCAACTTCCACCGTTTCGTTTTTTTATGACACACATCGTCATTGTCATATTGCTTTGCATGATCATATAGCTGACATAGTATTTGTGGCTCAGCCACTGTTCATCATTTTTTATACATGTTACGCTAGTATCATTGCACATCCTGGTACACCGCCAGAGGCATTCATATAGAGTCATATTTTTGTTCTAGTTTTGAGTTGTAATTTTTGAGTTGTAAGTAAATAGAAGTATGATGATCATCATTATTAGAGCATTGTCCTAGTGAGGACATAAATAAAAAAAGAGGCCAAAAAGAGCCCACAAAAAAATGATGAGAGGAAAAGAGAGAAGGGGCAGTGTTACTATCCTTTTCCATACATGTGCTACAAAGTAGCACCATGTTTATCATATAGAGAGTCTCCTATTTAGTCACTTTCATATACTAGTGGGAATTTTTCATTATAGAACTTGGCTTGTATATTCCGATGATGGGCTTCCTCAAATGCCCGAGGTCCTCATGAGCAAGCAAGTTGGATGCACACCCACTTAGTTTTCATGTTGAGCTTTCATACACTTATAGCTCTTAGTGCATCCGTTGCATGGCAATCCCTACTCCTCGCATTGACATCAATTGATGGGCATCTCCATAGCCCGTTGATTAGCCTTGTTGATGTGAGACTATCTTCTTATTTTTGAATTCCCCTTATGAATCTCTACCACCACACTCTATTCCACCCATAGTGCTATAACCATGGCTTGCGCTCATGTATTGCGTGGGGGATGAAAAAGCTGAAGCGCGTTAAAAGTATGAACCAATTGCTCGGCTTGTCATCGGGGTAGTGCATGATAAATACTTTGTATTAAGAAGATGGAGCATGATAGGATTATATGATTTTGTAGGGATAATTTTCTTTAGCATTTTTTATTTTGAAAGACATGATTGTTTATTAGTATGCCTGAGTATTGATGTCTTTATATCAAACTATAGACTATTGCTTTGAATCATTCGGATCTTATTATTCATACAGTAATAGAGAGATTACATGATGAAACATGTTAGGTAGCATTCTACATCAAAATTTCAGTTTTTATCATTTACCTACTCGAGGACGAGCAGGAATTAAGCTTGGGCATGCTTGATACGTCTCCAACGTATCTATAATTTTTGATTGTTCCATGATATTATAGTATCAATCTTGGATGTTTTTATATGCAATTATATATCATTTTTTGGGACTAACCTATTAACCTAGTGCCCAGTGCCAGTTGTTGTTTTCTGCTTGTTTTTGGTTTTTCAGGAAATCAGTACCAAACGAAGTCGAAATGCCATGAAACTTTTTGGAGATTTTTTTCTAGACAAAAGAGACCCTAGAGACTTGGAGAGGGGGCCAGAAGGTTCATGAAGCCTCCACAAGGCAACAGGACGCGACCCTAGGGGACGCGCCCAGATGCCTTGTGGGGCCCTCGTGGCTCCGTTTGACCTAATTCCACTTCTATAAATTCTCAAATATTCGGAAACCAACAGAGAGCCACCCCGAATAACTTTCACGCTGCCGCAAGCCTCTGTTCTTCCGCGATGCCATCTGGATGCCTTTTTCGGTACTCTGCCAGAGGGGGAATCGATCACGGAGGGCTTCTACATCAACCTTGCCGCCCTTCCGATAATGTGTGAGTAGTTTACCACAGACCTACAGGTCTATAGCTAGTAGCTAGATGGCTTCACTCTCTTTGATCTTCAATACCATGTTATCCTTGATGTTCTTGGAGTTCTATCCGATGTAATCTTCTTTTGCGGTGTGATTGTTGGGATCCGATGAATTGTGAGTTTATGATCAGATTATTCATGAGAAATATTTGAGTCTTCTCTGAACTTTTTTATGCATGATTATTATAGCTTTGTATTTCTCTTCGATCTATCGATTTGGTTTGGCCAACTAGATTGGTTTATCTTGCAATGGGAGAGGTGCTTTGTGATGGGTTCAATCTTGCGGTGCTCAATCCCAGTGACAGAAAGGGACATGACACGTATTTGTATTGTTGCCATTAAGGATAAAAAGATGGGGTTTAATCATATTGCTTGTGTTTACTTTTTCTACATCATGTCATCTTGCTTGAGGCGTTACTCTGTTTCATACTTAATACCCTAGATGCATGCTGGATAGCGGTCGATGGGTGGAGTAATAGTAGTAGATGCAGGCTGGAGTCAGTCTACTTGTCTCGGACGTGATGCCTATATACATGATCATTGCCATGAATCCGTCATAATTATTTTCTTTTCTATCAATTGCCCAACTGTAATTTGTTTACCCACCGTATGTTCTGCGCTCAAGAGAGAAGCCTCTAGTGAAAACTATGGCCCCCCGGGTCTACTTTTATCACATATTAAAATCCAAAAATACCTTGCTACAATTTATTTACTTTTATTTTATTTAGTATTTTAGTTTATCTATCTATCACTATCAGAATTAATCCTTGCAAATAACAACTAAGAGGATTGACAACCCTCTTATTTGCGTTGGGTGCAAGTGTTTGCTTTTGTGTGTGTAGGTGCTGCTAAAGTGATTTTGCTTGGTTCTCCTACTGGATTGATAACCTTGGTTATTAACTGAGGGAAATGCTTATCTCTACTATATTGCATCATCCTCTCCTCTTCGGGGAAATACCAACGCAGTCGACAAGTAACATGATGTTCTAGGTCAAAGAGTTGATAAGAAATTGAATGTTATTCACGATGCTAGTAAGACCTTGGATAGTGCTCAAAGAAATTATGCTACTACTGAGAAAGAATTTTTAGCAGTTGTGTTTGCATGTGATAAATTCAGACCTTATATTGTTGATTCAAAAGTTACCATTCACACTGATCATGATGTTATTAAATATCTTATGGAAAGGAAAGATGCTAAACCTAGACTGATTAGGTGGGTTTTATTACTACAAGAGCTTGATTTGCATATTGTTGATAGAAAAGGAGCTGAAAACCCAGTAGCAGATAATTTGTCTAGAATGGAAAATGTTCTTGATGACCTACTTCCTATTACCGATAATTTTCCTGATGAGCAATTAGCTGTTATAAATGCTTCTACTTCTCGTAATAATCCTTGGTATGCAGACTATGCTAATTACATCGTTGCTAAATATATACCACCTAGTTTCAATACCAACAAAAGAAAAGTTCTTCTTTGATTTAAGACATTACTTTTGGGATGACCCGCACCTATATAAAGAAGGAGTAGATGGTGTTATTAGACGTTGTGTACCTGAGCATGAACTGGAACAAATCCTACGGAAGTGTCATTCCGAGGAATACGGAGGACACCATGCGGGAGACAGAACTGCACATAAGGTATTACAGTCTGGTTTTTATTGGCCTACTCTCTTCAAGGATGCACGTAAGTTTGTCCTTTCTTGTGATGATTGTCAAAGAATTGGTAATATTGGTAGACATCGGGAAATGCCTATGAACTATTCACTTGTTATTGAACCATTTGATGTTTGGGGTTTTGACTATATGAGACCTTTTCCTAAATCTAATAGATATACTCATATTCTAGTTGCTGTTGATTATGTTACTAAGTGGGTAGAAGCTATTCCAACTAGTAGTGCTGATCACAACACATCTATTAAAATGCTTAAAGAAGTTATTTTTCCATGGTTTGGAGTCCCTAGATATTTAATGACTGATGGTGGTTCACATTTTATTCATGGTGCATTTCGTAAACTCCTAGCTAAATATGATGTCAACCATAGAATTGCATCTCCTTCTCATCCTCAGTCTAGTGGTCAAGTTGAATTGACTAATAGGGAGGAAAAATTAATTTAGCAAAAGACTGTTAATAGATCCAGAAAGAATTGGTCTAAGAAATTTGATGATGCATTATGGGCTTATAGAACTGCTTATAAAAATCCTATGGGTATGTCTCCATATAAAATGGTCTATGGAAAAGCATGTCATTTACCTCTTGAGTTAGAACATAAAGCTTATTGGGCAATTAAAGAACTTAAGTACGATTTCAAACTTGTCGGTGAAAAGAGGTTATTTGATATTAGCTCACTAGATGAATGGAGAACCCAAGCTTATGAAAATGCCAAGTTGTTTAAAGAAAAAGTTAAATGATGACTTGACAAAAGAATCCAACAATGGGAATTTAAAGTAGGTGATCAAGTTCTATTGTACAACTCTTGTTTCAGATTCTTTGCAGGAAAACTTCTCTCTAAATGGGAAGGACCATATATCGTCGAAGAAGTTTATCGCTCTGAAGCCATCAAAATCAACAACGCCAAAGGCACTAATATGAGAGTGGTTAATGGGCAAAGAATTAAACATTATATCTCAGGTATGCCCATTAATATGGAAACAAATATTATTCAAACTATGACTCTGGAGGAACACATAAAAGAGACCTTCCAGAACGCTCCAGAACCTTGAAAAGGAGTAGGTATGTGATATGGTAAGTAAACCGACTCCAAAAGTTCCATAAAAGTACTTTTTGTTCGTTTCGGAATATAAAAAATTAGAAAAATATTAAAGAATCAAGAAAGGGCACGAGGGAGCGACAAGCTCGGGGGGCGCGCCCTACCTCCCAGGGCACGCCGTGTGAGCTTGTGGCTCCTGAGGGTGTCCCGGACTAGGGGGTACTCGGGCTGCCGGCCTATCTCTCATAGGCCGGGCTGGTGGGCCGCCCTCCACTCGTCGATGGAAGGCCGGATTGTGGGCGACCCCGTGTATCAGAAGGAAACCTCCGAAGACTTGGCGTCTCCTCCAAGGAATAATTGGCGTGGCCGGCATGTTTATCCCCTGATGGTAACCGACTATATGTAACCCTAGGACCCTCTGGTGTCTATATAAACCAGAGGCTTTAGTCCGTAGAGGATCATCATATCCATTGCCTAGGGTTTAGCCCATCCGATCTCGAGGTAGATCAACTCTGTAACCTTCATACAATCTCATCAATATAATCTAGCAGGACGTAGGGTATTACCTCTTCGAGAGGGCCCGAACCTGGGTAAATCGCCGTCTCTACGTTCTCTGTTACCCATTGATTCCTTGACCCACAGTTCGGATCCCCTACCCGAGATCTGCCGGTTTTGGTACCAACATTGGTGCTTTCATTGAGAGTTCCGCCGTGGGTCACCAAGGATCAATGGCTCGCCTTCTCGTCAGCGATGGAATCCGCAGCGGGGACATCTTCGTCCCCGGACAGCTCTTCATGTTCGGCAGCATTGTGCTGCACGCCGATCCGACCGGTCACCTTGACCAGGTCAGTAGCTTCGCTCCTAAGCAGGAAATCAGGTTCGGCGGCCTTGAGTACGTCGCCGATGCTCGGGGCGATCTCATCCTTACTAGGTTCTCGGCTTTACCCGGGGAGCCTACCAATCCCGAGGCCTTGACCTCGGATTCCCTCCCCGTCCCTATCCCCAGGCCGGGCCTCAGTTCGGATCTGGCCCTGAGCTCAGATCCAACCCCAGCACCAGAAAACCAAGGGTCACCCTTGGCCAGACACATTCATAGTGTTGGCGCGCCGGAGCTCAACTCCGACGGATGCCCGAACGTGAATCCGGTTGACCTCTCGTTTTTAAGCGAGATGTTAGATCGGATCCAGAGGATGAATATCGCGGATGGCCCATCCTCGGGCGAGGAGCAGGTCGGACCGGAGGCCAGCCGTGGGGAATTTTGCGTCCCACCCACCACCCACTTGGTAGCCACTGTCGAAGATTTAACCGACATGCTGGACTACGCCTCCGAGGAGGCTGACGACATGGATGAGGATATCGACGTCCTGCCCTACACTGCTCCCTCCCTTGCCACTTCCAATACCGGAAAGTGGACCGCCACCTCCACCTATGACGTTTACATGGTCGACACCCCCATGAAGGACGGTGACACAACCAAAAAGGATGGCGATGATCCCGCCGAAGAACCGCCCAGACGCCGACGACGGCAAGCCAGAGGGAGGGGAAAGGGCAAGGAAAATCACACAGACACGAACGGCACCGGAGATAACGAGACTCCGGACAACTTGGGGGAGCTCGGCGATAACACGCCCGAGCAGCGCCCCGACGCTCCTGAAGGGCACGAGGACCAGGGTGACCCCGAGGACCTCGCCGATTCCGAGGACATCAATTACCTTCCTCCGTCCGAAGAGGATGATAGCCTCGGACCCGAAGACTTTATCGTCCCAGAGGATCCCCTGGAGCAAGAGAAATTCAAGCGGCAACTCATCGCCACTGCCCGAACCTTGAATATGAAACAATAACAGCTAAAAGCCAAATAGGATACGCTCAACGACAGATGGACGATGGTCTTAGCTGCCGAAGAAGGCCTTGACGATCAACGTCAGGGCCAATACAAGAGTTACCCACGGCGGCGCCTACTCCCAGAATTTGAGGATGAGGCCTTCGAGCCCATTCCTCCCAGACGAACTTACGCAAACTAGCCTGACCGCCCCCCTCGAGGACGAGATAGGCCGGCTGTGGAAACCGAACTCCCACCCGCACCCCCTCAAGGACGGGACAGGGCGGCCGGTGAAGCCGAATACCCACCCGCGCCCCCTCGAGGACGGGACAGGGCGGCCAGGGAAGCCGAACTCCCACCCATGCCCCCTCGAGGATGGGATAGGGCGGCCGGAGAAGCCGAATACCCACCCGCGCCCCCTCGCCGAGCAGGCAAAGACCCGGTTCAACCGGATGACCAATACGATCTGTGCCATGACCTGAACGCACGAGGGATCCAGTCGAGATCCATTTATGGATCCACAGGATACGCACCCGCCGGACGGGACGGATACCAAGCCTGGCGCGATAGAAACGACAGGGCTCGGGAGCAGCACCGTGCCCGGATGACAACCGATCTCCGGCGCGATGTGGACCGGGCCAAGGGGCGCCGCACACCCAATGTGTTTCACTGATGAGGTGATGCAGCATCAGTTCCCCGAGGGGTTCAAACCCGTCAATATAGCATCCTACGATGGGACAACTGACCCGGCCATGTGGATTGAGGATTTTCTCCTCCACATTCTCATGGCCCGAGGAGATGATCTCCATGCTATTAAGTACCTACCGTTGAAACTCAAGGGACCAGCAAGGCATTGGCTGAACAGCCTACCCGAAAACTCCATCGGGAGCTGGGAAGAGCTCGAGGATGCATTCTGAGCTAACTTTCAAGGTACCTACGTTCTGCCACCGGACGCCGATGACCTGAGCCATGTTATTCAGCAGCCCGGGGAGTCAGCCCAACAATTCTGGAACCGGTTTTTGACCAAGAAGAACCAGATCGTCGACTGTCCGGATGCCGAAGCGATTGCGGCATTCAAACACAGTATTCGGGACGAGTGGCTCGCCCGCCAGCTCGGCCAGGACAAGCCGAGAACAATGTTGGCCCTTACCTGCCTAATGACTCGCTTTTGCGCGGGTGAAGATAGCCGGTTGGCTCGTCGAAGCAACCACCCCGAAGACCCTGACACTTCAGAGGCCCGGGACGGGAATGGAAAACCCCGGCGCAATAGGAATAATAAGCGCCGGCACTCAAACAACGGAGGTGAAGCCGATGACACAGCAGTAAACGCCGGATTCAGCGGCTCGAAATCGGGACCACGGAAAAAATCCTCTAAAGGGAACCGGGATGGCCCGTCTGCGCTGGATAGAATATTGGATAGGCCCTGCCAGATTCACGGCACCCCTGACAAGCCAGCTAACCACACCAACCGTAACTGTTGGGTAATTAAACAGGCCGGCAAAGTCACAGCCAAAGAACAGGGCAAGGGCCCCCGCAGCGAGGACGACGACGAACCTCGCAGGCCGAACAACGGAGGCCAAAAAGAGTTCCCTCCAGAGGTCAAAACCGTGAACATGATCTATGTCACGCATATACCAAAGATGGAGCGGAAACGCGCGCTTCGGGATGTCTACGCCTTAGAGCCGGTAGCCCCGAAATTCAACCCGTGGTCGGCTTGCCCGATCACTTTCGACCGTCGAGACCATCCGACCAGTACACGCCATGGAGGAACGGCGGCTCTGGTGCTCGACCCCATCGTGGACGGATTTCACCTCACCAGAGTCCTTATGGACAGAGGTAGCAGCCTCAATCTGATTTACTCAGATACAGTGAAGAAAATTGGGATTGACCCGTGAAGAATCAAACCCAGTAACACCACCTTTAAAGGTGTAATCCCAGGTGTTGAGGCACGCTGCTCGGGATCCGTGACATTGGAAGTTGTCTTCGGCTCGCCCAATAACTTCCGCAGCGAGGACTTGATCTTTGATATTGTCCCCTTCCGCAGCGGTTACCACGCACTCCTCGGCCGGACTGTGTTCGCCCGCTTCAACGCCGTCCCGCACTATGCATACCTGAAGCTCAAGATGCCAGGACCAAAGGACGTTATTACCATCAACGGTAATACCGAGCACTTGCTCCGAACAGAGGAACTCACGGCGGCTCTAGCCGCCAAAGTCCAAGCCACCGAAGAGGCGTCGCAAGCCCAGTCTACTGCCAAGACACTGGACACACGCAAGCGCTCCCGAGCTGCAACCTCGGTCCCGGAGCACTCCCATGCTCACCCCAAATAGGGGTACGCGCCCCACAGCACGGCCCACCTAGTCGCGAAACACGTACCTCGAGTGCACAATTTCGCGCTCAAAATTCCATGGGCAGTTGTGGGGAAACATGACACAAAGATCGGGAGCCCGGTTCAACCGAGAAATGGCCTACAGATGTCTTCAAATCAACATCGACAACGGGCACCATCTAGGGCCCGATCAGCGTCAAACTGATATACCAGGGCGACTTCTCAAAACCCTTCTCAAAGGGCTCGTATGCCGAACATTCCTACTTCCGCCGAATATACAGGCGACAGCTCCGCTCACACGGAAGCTTCTTGAAGAGCAAAGGCGCAGACGTGCAGCAGGGCGTAGTAGGGACGTCAAACCACTCATGAAGGCCCTATGTAAACCTTTATTCTAACGTATTCATGTCTTCAAAAGTATCTATCAAAGTTACTTTGGCTATCCGGATTGTACGGTTGGACGTCACATATTCAAAGGAAATAAAGACCAATTTTTCTATGGTACTTGTGCAGTCATTCGCGTTGCATATTCCTCTCCGCTTTTTAAGCCGCAGTAAACTATTACGATACATCCTTTTTTTTGTAACCGGCTAATAGACCGGGGGCACGAACATAAATCTTGCCTCAACCTTTATCCCGGCACTTATTCTTATTTTATGTGCTCGGCGTCGCGGATATTGCACTATATGAGTCAGTTCCGAATTGCGTCTTTGGTCAATAGTTGGGTTGCCCGGCTCCTGTGTTTACCCTCTTATGTTCCGCACTGTTCGGCTAAGGGGGTAAAGGGAGAACCACTGCGATTGTACTTCTAGCTAGCCTGGTTAAGTACCTCAGTGGAGAAAGCCGAAAACTGACTGTCCCAATAAGCGAGAACTGGTCGGCGATCCGATGACTCGTGTTAAACTAAAATCGTTGGAGGTTAGTCCGTGTTAAACGAAGGGTTCTCTGTTACAGAAACCATGTGATGATGGTGTCAACCGCGGCTTGTCCGAATATCACAAACACTGGGGGCTCGTCACCAGCCCCCACAGTCAAGCTCCTCTGGCTAAGTGAAAGCACTAAAACCGCATAGTCTGATTGCCTGGTTTTCCGTACATACAACTGCCTCTGGGCACCGAGACATCGGCTAAGGGTTCAAGTATTACGAGAAAACACCCCATGCAGTATCTGCAAGGGGGCTGAAGTGGACGACTGGTAACTTTCAGTTTACAAACGACCACACAGGAGTCAAAATTAACATAAGCAGGCATTCTATTCACAGCCAAACAACTTGCATTACAATAAAACAAAAGTTTCAACTCCTTGGTTACAAGGAAACAAAATCTACTCATAAATTACATCTTTTGAGCACTGGGCCTCTACTGCCCGAGCACCATCCATCACGATGGTAAAGTATTGCTTGGGGCGCCTATGCTCCTTCCCTGGCGGCGGAGGTCCGGTGGCCATCTCGGCTGGCTTTATCTTTGGCCAATGTACCATCGTTTTGCCGAAGGCCATCCGAGCCCCCTCAATGCATGTGGAGCGCTTCCAGGCGTCGATCCGGGAGGTGGCGTCGTACAGCCTCTGCACCAGCCCGAAGTAGCTGCTCGGCAGCTGCTCCGACGACCATAGCTTGACGCAGAGGTCCTTCATCACCGGCTCCACCATCCGATGCAGCTCCATCAGCTGCTTCATTTGGTTGTTGAGGAGGAGAGGGTGTTCGGGCGCTTGAAATTGCGCCCAGAATAACCTCTGCTCGGCCCGACTCTCTTGGGCGGCGAAAAACCACGCCGCATGAGCCGCACTCTTCGGGAGGTCCGCAAAGGCGCCTGCAGAACGCCACACCCGCGTGAGCAAAGCGAACCTGTTACCACCAAAGACACTCTGCAGCAAATATGGCTTACCATCCGCAATGAGCTCCACTTGGCGGAGTTCTTCCTGGTAGCCGCGCGCCTCTGTCCGCGCTTCCTTGGCCACCGACCCCAGTGAGGTTAGCTCGGCGGCCTGCTCTTTATTCTTCTGCTCGAGTGCCTCACACTTTGTGACGGCATCCGCGAGCTCTTGTTGCACCTCCGCCACTCTGGCTTCATGCTTCTGACTAGCGGTTTTCACCGAAGTCAGTTCGGCAGCCGACCTCTGCTCCGCCGCGTCTAGCTGAGCCATCCTCAACGCGGCCTTGAGGTTCTCGACCTCCACGGCGGCAGCTGTAGTCGTACCAGTTGATTCCATTTAGGCTAATTTAAACCTTACTTAACAAAAATGCAACGGCTATAAGTCAGTACTGCAGTCCGGACTTGCCTTGCGCCTCATCGAACCTCTTGTTCACCAGGCTGAGGTCGTCCTCGGAGCTTTTGAGCTTCCGATTCAGCTCGGCCAACTCCTCGGCGTTGGCAGCTGCTGCCGAAGACGACGCCCGCGCATCACTCTACGCACATTAGTATCCGAGATATTGATTTTTGATCCTCTGACCGGCTTTGATCCAGCTAGCCAGAGTCTCGGGGGCTACTGTGTGTAAGGCCATACATTTATACAAAAGAAATTCTTTAAAGGAAAACATTACTTGGCTCACCTTGAAGCCTGTGAGAAGGCCATTGAAAGCCTCCTTCAGTCTGCTATCAACAGACCGAAGACTTTGCAACACCACGCCCATAAGGGCACGGTGTTCTTCGGCGATAGAGGAGCTGGTTAGAGCATCCTCCATCTCATCCGGCCACCCAGTCGACACCCGCTCTGGGACGGGCAGGGGTGGTGGGGGCATTTCGGCTTCTTCCCTCCCGAGGACCGATGTGCCCGACTCCGGACGTCTTGACGACTCCGGAGCCGCTCTCGGAGAGAGCTCGGATTGTCCGGGCTCCTCCTCTTCGTGAACTAGAGGGGCCCTCCCCTCCTGGTCTTCGGCGACCGAGGTGTTCGCCTCGGCCATGATGACGTCGCCCCCTCCCCCTGTGTGTGGCACCGGGGGGGTCCTCCTCGACAGGACCTCCTCGGCCTCCTCGGTGATTGGGGGAGGTGAGGCACGCGATTTGGTCCCGCTCTCCGCTAGCGCGGCCGGTGGAGAATCCCCCTCTGAGACTCGGTCGGTGGGGAGGTGGCGTAGCGGGCTGCGATATCAAAAGTGACAAGTGATCGATATTGAGCTTAGTTCAGCCGAAAACACTTCCGAGGATACTGGAATGCGTACCTTTGGGCCTGCGGTTTGGCCCTGGGGATCCACCGAGGAACCTCTTCGGAGGGCTCGGAGTCCTCGGTAGAAGCCGAGCTATGGTCGGACAGGGCCACCTTGGCCCTGCATGCTCTCTTGGGGGGAGGGCGAAGCGGCTCCTCCTCGACGTCTTCGGACGCCGCTCTTTTCCCTGTTCGGGAGGAATCATCTTCCTCCCCTTCTCCCTGCTCCTTCTCCTCCTCCTGTGCGGAGGGAGCATGAGTGTCCCCGGATCTAGTGTCCGGGGTCCTCTGGAATGGAGGCCCTCTCTGGCCTCCTCCTTCTGATCCTTCTTCTTTTCCTTCCTCTCCGGCGCCTCGTATGGCTCCACGGCCAACATGGACGTCAGTAGGGATGTCCTGGGCCCCTCTGGCAGCGGCGCCGGACTATCGATCCGCTCGGCCTTCTGCAGCCAGTTCTGTGGACGGGAAGTGAAAAGGCTAAGTACCTTATCAAAAGGGAACTGTTCGGATATAAGTACAAAATTATTCATACCTCCCGTGGGGGATTAGCAGCGTTGAGTCCGATGTCTTCCTCCTCAGCCGGCCAATCCTTCTAGGGCTTGAACAGCGCCCTCCACAGCTGAGCGTGGGAGGTGCGGAAGAAGTTGCTGACGGTGGCCGGGTCTTCGGACTTGTAGGCCCACATGGGGGAGGCCCTGTCCTGGCATGGGAGGATTCGGCGGCCGAGCATGATCTGGATCACGTTGGGCAGCTCGACGCCCTGCTCTATCATCTTGGCGATCCGGCTCTACAGCTGTGCCACCTCCTTGTTCACCCCCCAGTCAAGGCCCTTCTTGGTCCATGAGGCCAGCCTCGTAGGGGGTCCGGATCGGAAGGCCGGAATCGCCCCCCAATCCGCGCTCCTTGGCTCGGTGATGTAGAACCATTCCTTCTGCCAGACCTTGACGGTCTCGATGAAGGTGCCCTCTGGCCACTCCACTCGGGGGAGCTTGCTGACCATCGCACCCCCACAGTCCGCCTACTGGCCATCAACGATCTTCGGCTTGATATTGAAGATCTTCAGCCACAGGCCGAAGTGTGGCCGGATCCAAAGAAAGGCCTCACAGATGATGATGAAGGCCGAGATGTGGAGGAAGGAGTTCGGTGCGAGATCATGGAAATCAAGCCCGTAGAAGAACATGAGTCCCCTGACGAAGGGATGGAGGGGAAAACCCAGGCCTCGTATGAAGTGGGGCAGGAATACCACCCTCTCGCCCTGCCGCGGTGTGGGAACGACCTGGCCGGCCTCTAGGGCGCGGTGGGCGACGTTGGCGGGGAGATAGCCCGCGTCCTTCAGCTCCAAGATGGTGCTCTCGGTGACGACGGACGCCTCCCACTTGCCTTTGGACCCGGAGCCCACCATTGATGGATTGAAACTGGCGGCCGGGAAGGTTCTTGGATAGGAAAGAGGATCTGGGCGCTGGAGCTCGAAGAATGGGGAAGGCTATGGCGAAGGCAGAGAGGGAGCGTGCGAAGGAAATGGAGATCATTCCCCTTTTATGGGCTGTAAAACCCGCGGCCCCTTTACTGCGCCGCAGTCCTCGCCATTTCCCCATGTAACCGTGCCATCATGCGCGCGTGGGGCGGGGCAGATTATTGATCATATCCCTTAAAACCAGGGCACGATCTCCATATCGATGGGACGTGCCAATGAAGAAACCACCTCGAACCGCGACTCGAGTTTTTCATAAAACAACTCGTGGTCGTGGCGCATTGTGACCCTTCAGTAAAAACTTGTTAGATGGGGGTACTGTTCATGCTGAGGTGATTGGCCTTCGATGCTAAGTTATCGATACCCCTTGGCGACCGAAGTATATTTCGGGGCGGGCGCGGCCAGGCAACGCATAAAGACTCGACTCAGAAGGAGATGCAGGTCGGTCATCAAATACCACAGAAGGAAGGGAACTGGTCCACAAAGCCGATGGTGTTCGGCGTCTACCTCGGCTTCGAAGACTAGTTCGGGGGCTACTGAGGGTGTCCCGGACTAGGGGGTACTCGGGCTGCCGGCCTATCTCTCATAGGCCGGGCTGGTGGGGTGCCCTCCACTCGTTGATGGAAGGCCGGATTGTGGGCGACCCCGTGTATCAGAAGGAAACCTCCGAAGACTTGGCGTCTCCTCCAAGGAATAATTGGCGTGGCCGGCATGTTTATCCCCTGATGGTAACCGACTATATGTAACCCTAGGACCCTCTGGTGTCTATATAAACCAGAGGGTTTAGTCCGTAGAGGATCATCATATCCATTGCCTAGGGTTTAGCCCATCCGATCTCGAGGTAGATCAACTCTGTAACCTTCATACAATCACATCAATATAATCTAGCAGGACGTAGGGTATTACCTCTTTGAGAGGGCCCGAACCTGGGTAAATCGCCGTCTCTACGTTCCCTGTTACCCATTGATTCCTTGACCCACAGTTCGGATCCCCTACCCGAGATCTGCTAGTTTTGGTACCGACAGCTCCCCCGTGGACTTTCCCGACTCAGTTTTCTTTCCATATTACTTGTTTTGCATGGGAAAAATTCATTATATATACTCTCGGGTGTTTTGACCACCGTATCGCAAGTTTCTTGCATGTTCTTGTTTCGGGCTGTTTTCTGTCAGGTTCTTGAGGCCAGGCGTCATATCTTCTTCATCCTCCAACAACGTGGGAGACGACGCTTGGTTGCTGCAGATGGAACTTGAGAGAGAGGAAGCCGAGGAGGTCACCATGTTAGAAGGTTCGGGAGATTCGCTAGCCGTCCACCCTCCGGCTTCGGAGAGAGGTACTCTAGCTGGTATCTCCACTACTCCAAATCCCCATCAAGCCATGAGGATAACGATGAGCCAAGGAAGTCAAGAGGTACAAGAGGGACCTACCCCTAGGAGGCCCTTACACAGGTTACATCGAAACTATTTTCATAATTTGGTTCACAATTATGGAGTTGAAAATACTCCCCATACGCACATGCCTTCCAATTGGGACATCTCTCATCCAAGTGAAAGTGATGCAGGAAAGAATGCTTGGGCCCAGAGAATAAGCACATTATGGTAGAAGTACAAAAGAATGCTGAGATGATTCAACACGTGCTGCAGGAAATCCAGAGTTTGAAGGAAATCTTGATGAACATTATAAAGGAGAAGCTTATCACTTCATCATCATCATCATCATCATCACCGAAGAAGGAAACTTGAGTACACGGGTATGGGCACCACCCTTCGCTTGTTCCAAGCTTGGGGGAGGTGCCCTGGTATCGTATCACCATCACTTTTACTATCGTTATCCATTTTAGTCCGATCCTTAGTTATATCGTGATTTAGTATAATAAAGTTTTAGTATGATCTAGTTTCGAGTGCTTGTTTCGTGATCTATGTATCTATGTAATCGAGTGTGAGAGTTATATAATAAAGAGTAGTTCGAGTTTGGTTGGTTTACTCTCTTGTTCGAATCCTACCAATGAAAAGAATAAAAAGATCATATGCTAATCCCATGGGGAGTGATGTCTTCACATAAAAGAAGTATAATTGATAAAATTTGTTGGGAGTTAACAAACATAGTATTGGTCATTGATGCAATTCATGAAAAAGTAATAAAGAAAGAGATTTCTCACATATAAATATACTATCTTGGACATCTTTTATGATTGTGAGCCCCCATTAAATATTCTATGTTTGATCAAATAGTTGACGTTGAACAAGGAAGACAACGTAATGGGTTATGTTTGCTTATATTCACATAGAAGTTATATGGTTATGGATCCTCTAACATGTGGTGCTTGCTCATAATCTTTTGCTAGCCAAAAATTCGCACTAAGTAGAGATACTACTTGTGCATCCAAAAACCCTTGAACCTAGTTTATTGCCATGAGAGTCCACCATATCTACCTATGGATTGAATAAGATCCTTCAAGTAAGTTGTCATTAGTGCATAAAGCAATAAAAATTGCTCTTAAATATGTATGATCTTTTATTGTAAGGGAAAATAAGCTTTGTACGAACTTGTGATGGTAAAGAAATAAAAGCGACAGACTGCATAATAAAGTTTGCTATCACAAGGGGCAATATAAAGTGACGTTCCTTTCCATTAAGAGCTTGCACATCCAAAATAAAAAGTGCATGACAACCTCTGCTTCCCTCTGTGAAGGGCCTATCTTTTACTTTTGTGGCGCCCCTACTCGACCGTGCACTAATCATACACGCAAATGCACACGATCGAGATCAGAGACTCATGGGAAGATATCACAACACAACTCTAAACACAAATGAAAGTCATACAAGCTTTATATTACAAGCCAGGGGTCTCGAGGGCTCGAATACATAAGCTCGAGTCATACAAGCATCAGCGGAAGCAAAAGTATCTGAGTACAGACACAAACATATACAAGCCTGCCTTAAGAAGGCGAAAACAAACAACGGCTCTGATCGAAAGAGGTAAGTCCTCCTGCCTGGGAGCCTCCGAATCTACTCCTGGTCATCGGTCTCCACGTAGTAGCAGGCTCCACCAGTAGGGTAGTAGTAGTCGTCGGCGGTAGCAGCTGACTCCTGGGCTCCGGCATCTGATCATAGTAAATGGGTATGGGGAAAAAGAGGTAGCAAAGCAACCATGAGTACTCATAAAAAGTACTCGCAAGACTGACATCAGATCTATACTAATTATGCATTGGTATCAAAGGAATGGGGCTATATCTTTGGACTAAACTGCAGAAATGCCAGAATAGAGGGGAAGGCCTAGCCTATCAAAGACTAGCATCTTCAGCGTCTTGCAGCATTAGGAGAGTGCAGATTAGTAGCACACCATAAAGTAACAAGCATGTAGAAGCACAGCCCAGAGATCCTTCCTTGACTCCCTGCGAGAAAGCGATCCCGGAGCTTACAGTTAAAGTAACATGTATTCAGTTCAAGTTGTAGTAGATCAGGATACAACACTGAGCATCATGTTATCGTGGACATGGCTATTCAAATAGATAACTTCCCTGCAGGGGTGCACTACTGTTACCCAACACGCTCGATCACATCTGGCCGGACACACTTGCTGGGTAATGCCCGGCCTCGGGTGATCAACACGACGCAGTCCTACCTTGGCTCAGCAGAGAGGTCAGCACGCCGGTCTAAATCCTAAGTGCGAAGGGGTCTTGGGCCATCGCCCTTTGCACTCCTGCACGTTGCGTGACTGGCTGCGGCCCAGGCGCGACACTGTATACACAGTGACGTAACCAGCCCACCCCAGCAATCAGCCCGTATCTCTGAGCTGTGACGTCTGAAGAGCTTTCGGCTGATACATATGACGTAGAGGGCCCCATTAAACCATTATCCCACGTGGTGGTAGTGCGTATAGGCCAGTGGCCAACTCAGATCAAATACCCAAATCCATTAGTGTGCTGGGTGCTCGTGGTGACGATCAGTACTCCTGTCGTCCCGTCTCGAGGAAGTGTAACAAGGGTTAGGCCCATACCTCTCAAGGGCAGTCTCTGCCTGCCCGGCCGCGCCTCGTAATTATCTCGCGGGTACCCTCCAGGTCAACCCGACTTCACATTTCCCACGGGTAACCCTCGGGGTCGACCCGCCTGCAACAAATGTCTGAGGTAATAGTCATGGTAACCGTGTGTCCAAAACATCAAGGGAACCCGAGGAATCACCCTTGATGGATTCCTACTCGATGTAATCCGTTAAGAAGAACCAGGAGGAATCACCCTCGATGGTCCCCACTTGAGGGGTTGCACGACAGAGTCATCATCGGGAAGGGGAGAGCGAGGAATCACCCTCTGCAATCACCACCGATGTGCTATACTACAGAGATATCATTAGGAGTGCAGTACGAGGTATCACCCTCGGCACTCGATAGTAGCCCTGTAGAGTCGTACAACTAAGGGGGGGGGTGTGCGGTGATGTGACGGTATCTGCACATCGATCACAATGATCGAGGTACTGGTAACAAAGCGGGGCAACAGGGACAAGGGTGAGGGGTCACTGATGGATCACTAACCAACCTATTCTAAGCAGTTTAGGATGACAGGTAAAGTAACAATAGCAGGTTACAAAATCAGGCTATGCATCAGAATAGGAGCAAGCAATTACAGTTGCAAAATCTAATGCAAGCATGAGGGAGAAGGAATAGGCGATATAGGAATGATCAAGGGGGTTTTGTTTGCCTGGAAGCTCTGCTGAAGGGGTCTGGTCATCAACGTCGTAGTCGTACTCAGCAGTGTCGTCGGCAATCTCGGGGTCAATCGGGAGAGAAGGAGGGGGAAGAAACAATAAATATACGGCAACAAATGCAACAACGATGCATGACATGGCAATATGCAGTGCTAGGGGTGTTCTAATGCAGTGCTAGGTATTTTGGTCGGAGCGGGAAAATATCCGGGAATATTTTCCCAGCTCCGGGTGATTGTCGGACAGAGGATCCGGAGGGGAAAGTTCCATGTTCATCATGTCAGAGGGGTGTGGCACGTATGTGGGTGGCATATTCGGATTCGTCATATTTTTCTAATCGTTTTTCATACATAAATTATTTTCATCGGAGTTATGGTTTATTTTATATGAGTTTTCAAAGTTTTATTAATATTCTAGAATTTCTGGAATTATTATATTTAATTAATCCGAATTGACCAAGTCAATTTGACTGGTCAAAGTGAACAGTGTTTGGAGGCTCCCACATGGCATAAGCTCTACCTAAACAAATAAATAAATCTAACTTATTTAATGGGGTTCTACATATCATCTACTACTAGACTAATTTAGCACTAGCTAATACTAACTAAACTAGTACTAATTTAAATAAGGGCCGGTCCATGTGCAGTGGCACACCGGCCACACACACACGGGGCGCACACACACACGACACACACACGCTGCACACACACAGCACAAACACACACACACACACACGCTCGGCCACGGCCACGGCCATAGCCGAGGCCAGCGCCGGAGCAGCGGCAGCGTGCGGCGGCAGTGGCAGACAGCAGCGGCAGTAGCTAAGCGCAGCAGCAAGCAGCAGCTAAGCAGCGGCGGCAACACGCACGCACGTACGTGCGAACTCAGATGAGCTCGGGGACGGCAAACGGCGACCAAATCGAGGCGGAGGATGGGGGATCCGGAGGAGAAGCTCACCGCGGAGCCATAGGCGTGCTCGGGGAGGACGGGGACGGACCGGAACGGTGGTAATCTACGACGGACGACGACGACGTACGCGATGAAGTCGAGCTCGATGGCGAGCGCACGGGCTGCCCCGGCTCGATTTGATGCTCAGGACGGATGAAGTCGACGGTGGCGGTCCTCCTGGACATCTTCTCCGGCGACGGGGAGCGCATTGGCCGCGGCTATGATGACGGCCATGGCGAGCCCGGCTCGGGCGAGTTCTAAATTGAACAGAGAGTGAACGAGGGGGGGGGGGAATGGAGATTAGGGTTCGTCTAGGCCATCGGGTAGGGTCTTATGCATCACGAAGCATCGATGGATGAACGGCGCATGGCCATCCGCGGGCGTGCGGCCGCGCGCACGACACGCCATGGCCTCTGTCCTCCTGAGGCGGGAGGTGAACGAAAGGCCGGCCAGGTTGGGCCAGGCCGCACTGTAACCTGGCCTAGGCCGAGTGCACAGTCCGGTTTTGCTTTTAGTCTTTTTCTCTCTGTTTTCTGTTTTAGCTACTGACTTGTATTTAGTTGGAGCAACAAATGATTTTTTTTACTTATGGAACTTGTCACGTAAATCATACTCAACACTCTCGGGCTGCACAAAAAGTTTTAGGTAAATTGGAAATGTTTAAGTATTTATTTAATTTGAAAAGGCCATTTTATTTGCTGTTGGACCATTTGATAATTTCCTAGGAATTTACTTGTGAGTCAAATGAAGTTGGTTTCCACTTGACAATTACTTAGTGAATATTTGTAAAGTTATGAACACTTTAGTTTTGCAGTTTGAAGAAATAATGATTTGACTTGTATTTGAATTATGAATTTGAGTTGGATCATTTCTTTAATTGCATTTTAATTATGATGATCATGATGACACGGCATATTATTTTGATTGATGACAAGACTAGTATCTGGGGGTGTTACAACTTTTCTGTATTTACTTTTATGCAAAGAGTCAATAGTGTTCATCCCTATTCCGTTCTTATTTACTCTCTACATGGCAAGCATCATGTGGTGGGGAAGATCCTGACATATATATCCAGTTGGATGTAGGTGATCATGAGTTATTATTGTTGACATTATCCTCGAGATAAATTAGTTGGGAGGTGAAACTATAAATCCCCATCTTCCTATGTGTTTGACTGAAACTTTTGCTCCATAAATATGCCATGAGTGTTAGCAATCATGGAAGACTAATTGATAGTTGAGTATGTGAACTTTCTAAACAAAGCTCTTACATAGACTCTTTCTGGAAATGTGATGAAATGCAATTGTTTCTATGACTGAGATCATAGTTTGTTAGTTTTCAATGAATTTTGTGGTTCATACTTTAGCTTGTGAATGAATTGTTACTTGATCATGAGAAGTTTTATGATGATATATTGTTGTTATGATAATGATCATGATGCTTTCGTGCACGTATTTTGTTTTATCGACACCTCTCTCTAAACATGTGGTCATGATTATCGATTTCGGCTTTCACTTGAGGACAAGCGAGGTCTAAGCTTGTGGGAGTTGATACATCCATTTTGCAGCATGTTTTCCTACTGTTCTTTATTATGTTTTGGGTCATTATTTCACTTTATGATGCAATCCTAATGCCTTTTCTCTCTTATTTTGCAAGTTTCACATGAAGAGGGAGATTGCCGACAACTGGAATTCTGGACCTGAAAAAGCTACAACAGAGATAGATATTCTCCTCAACTCCAATGACCTAAAAATTTACAGAGAATTATTTTGGAATATATAAAAAATATTGGCAGAATAAATACCAGGAGGGGACCCACCAGGGAGGGACAAGCTAAGGGGGGTGCACCCTACCCCCCTGGGCGTGCCCTGTGAGCTTGTGGGCCCCCTGGCAGGCCTCCAGGGCCCATCTTCTCTTATAAGATGCTTTTTGCCCTAGAAAAAATTAGAAGAAAAATTTCAGGACGAAGCTCCACCGTCTCGAGGCAGAACCTGGGCAGGAGCACTCTTGCTCTCCAGCGGAGCGATTCCACCGGGGATACTTCCCTCCGGGAGGGGGAAATCGAAGCCATCGACATCACCAACGAGCCTCTCATCGTGGGAGGACCAATCTTCATCAACATCTTCACCAGCACCATCTCATCTCAAACCCTAGTTCATCTCTTCTATTCAATCTTTGTCCACTTTCAGGACGAAGTGCCACTGTCTCGAGGCAGAACCTGGGCAGGAGCACGTTTTCTCTCCGGTGGAGCGATTCCGCCAGGGATACTTCCCTCCCGGAGGGGGAAATCGAAGCCAACGACTGCACCAACGAGCCTCTCATCATGGGAGGACCAATCTTCATCAACATCTTCACCAGCACCATCTCATCTCAAACCCTAGTTCATCTCTTGTATTCAATCTTTGTCCAAAAACCTCAGATTGGTACATGTGAGTTGTTAGTAGTGTTGATTACATCTCGTAGTTGATGCTAGTTGGTTTATTTGGTGGAAGATTATATGTTTAGATCCTCATGCATATTCAATACACTTCTGATCTTGAACATGAATATGATTTGTGAGTAGTTAATTTTGTTCTTGAGGACATGTGAGAAGTCTTGTTATAAGTAATCATGTGAAATTGGTATTCGTTCGATATTTTGATGATGTGTATGTTGTTATTCTTCTAGTGGTTTCATGTGAACGTCGACTACATGACACTTCACCATATTTGGGCCTAGGAGAATGCATTGGGGAGTAATAAGTAGATGATGGGTTGCGAGAGTGACAGAAGCTTAAACCCTAGTTTATGCGTTATTCCGTAAGGGGCTGGTTTGGATCCATATGTTTCATGCTATGGTTAGATTTATCTTAATTCTTTTTTTGTAGTTGTGGATGCTTGGAAGAGGGGGTAATCATAAGAGGGTTGCTTGTTCAAGTAAGAACAACACCCTAGCACCGGTCCATCCACATATCAAATGATCAAAGTAGTGAACGCAAATTAACTAAACATGATGTACGTGACTAGACGACAATTCCCATGTGTCCTCGAGAACGCTTTGCTTACTATAAGAGAACGTTCCGGCTTGTCCTTTGCAATAAAAAAGGATTGGGCCATCTTGCTGCACTTTAGTTACTATTGTTACTTATTACTTGTTACGAATTGCCTTGTTACAAAACTATTTGTTATCGCTACTTTCAGTACTTGCAGAGAATATCTTGCTGAAAACCGCTTGTCATTTCCTTCTGCTCCTCGCTGGGTTCGACACTCTTACTTATTGAAAGGACTATGATTGATCCCCTATACTTGTGGGTCATCAAGGGGGTCATCACTCCCCTTGTTCTTGCTAGCCACACGATTAAAAACGGATAGTGATAGGCAAAGCGGCAAAAAAGTAAAGAACAAACAAGAACAATAGTAGAAACTTTTGTATTGATGGAAAACAGGCTCGGGGGCCATAGGTTCACCAGTGGCATCTCTCTCGAAAGCATAACGACGGTGTGGTAGACAAATTACTGTTGGGAAATTGACATAATTGAGCATAGTTATAATTGTGATAATTCATGGCATAATCTCACATAGGCATTATGTCCATGACAAGTAGACCATTAATCCAACTGCATCTACTACTATTACTCCACCCCAAGACCGATATACAGCATGCATCTCAAAGTATTAAGTTCACGATAAACAGAGTAACGCAATAAGCATGTTGACATAATGTAGACAGAAAAAGATCAATTAACATGACCAAACCCGTCGTTTTATCCTTAGTGGCAACAACACAATACGTGTCTTTGCCCCTCCTGTCGTAGGGCAAGGTCACCGCAAGGTTGAACCCACTACTATGCACCACTCCCTCTGAAGACCTACTCATCTAATTGGCCAAAGAAAACTCATAGATCGGAAAGCATAGATAGCTATAAAATTGCACAAGAGAGAAAATTCAAGAGATTCAAAATAGATTAATGAATAATCTGTTCATAAACCATAAATTCATCGGATCCCAACAAACACACCGCAAAAGATTACATCAGACTGATCTTAGAGAAGATCATTCAATTGAAGATCAAGAGAGAGAGAGAGAGAGAGAGAGAGAGAGAGAGAAAGCCATCTAGCTACTACTATGGACCCATAGGTCCTATGGGAACTAGTCACGCATCATCATGGAGGGAGCAAGGTTTATGAAGATGGACTCCCCAATTATTCCCTCCTCCGGCATAGTACCGGAACAGGGCTCCAGATGGGATCGCTTCGGAATAGAGGCATGCGGCGGTGATAAAATTCTTTCGCGTCTCGTGTGACGCCCCCCAACTCGATCGTGCACTAATCATACACGCAAATGCGCACGATCAAGCCCAGGGACTCACGGGAAGATATCACAACACAACTCTATACACAAAATAAAATAATACAAGCTTTATATTACAAGCCAGGGGCCTCGAGGGCTTGAATACATAAGCTCGAGTACAAGCGTTAGCGGAAGCAACAACATCTGAGTACAGACGTAAAGAGTAAACAAATTTGCCTTAATAAGACTGGGCAAAACAACGACCCCTAGATCGAAAAGGCACAGGCCTCTTGCCTGGGAGCCTCCTAAACTACTCCTGGTCGTCGGTCTCCACATAGTAGTAAGCTCCGTCGGGGTAGTAGTAGTCGTCGACGGGGTCAGCTGACTCTGGGGCTCCGTCATCTGATTGCAACAATCAGGTATTGGGGGGAAAAAGAGGTAGCAAAGCAACTGTGAGTACTCATCCAAAGTACTCGCAAGACTTACATCAGATCTATTCTATTTATGCATCGGTATCAAATGAAGGGCTGTATCTGTGGACTAGACTACAGAAATGCCAGAATAGAGGGGAAAGCCTAGCCTATCGAAGACTAGCATCTTGCAGCATCTTGTAGCATTAGAAGAGTGCACATTAGCATATAAAAGTATTAGTAACAATTATAATAGTAGCCATGCCCAGAGATCCTTCGTCGACTCCCTGCGAGAAAGCAATCCCGGAGCTAACAAATTATTAAGTATCACAAGTATCCAGTTCTAGTTGTAGTAGATCGGGATACAACACTGAGCGTCCTGTTACCGTGGACACGGCTATTCGAATAGATAACTTCCCTGCAGGGGTGCACTACTGTTACCCAACACACTCGATTAACTCTGGCCGGACACACTTTTCTGGGTCCTGCCCGGCCTCGACTGATCGACACGACGTAGTCCTACCTAGGCTCCATAGAGAGGTCCCCGCCGGTCTACATCCTAAGTGCTCAGGGGTCTTGGGCCCATCGCCATTTGCACTCCAGGTCATTGTGTGCAGGGTGGATACCAGCGCCACCCCTCTTCTGGATGGCACGATCCGGCCTGGCCACAATGTTGAACTAGACCTCTGACAGAGCTTTCGGCTGATACATACGGCGCCGAGGGCCCCATTAAACCATTATCCCGCGTGGTGGTAGTGCGTATAGGCCAGTGGCTAACTCAGATCAAATACCCAAATCCGTTAAGCGTGTTATTAGTAACTCGCGGACACGAACAGGGCTCAAGGGTCACCTCCGACACCCTGTCGTACCGACTTGGTAACCCGCGGTCCAACGACCAGGGACCAGGCCCACCTCTCTCCTAGGTGGTCTCCACCTGCCCTGTCGTTCCGCCACAATAATCTCTCGCGGGTGCCCTTCTGGCCAACCCGACTTCCCAAAGGACTGAGGTGAAGGTCAAAGTACCCGTGTGTCCATAACATCGTGGGAATCTGACGAATCACCCTCAATGGATTCCCACTCGACGTAACCGTCAAGGTGAACTTGGAGGAATCACCCTCGATAAGTTCACACTTGAGGGGTTGCTCGACAGAGGCATCGTCGGAGGTGGTGAAAGAGGAATCACCCTCAGTAACCCACAACCGGCTAGCTACGTTATAGGGCTATCATCAGGAGTGAGGTAGGAGGTATCACCCTCGGCACTCGATAGTAGCTCTGCGGAGTCGTACAACTAAGGGGGGTGTGCGGTGCTGTGTCAGTCTCTGTACATCGATCACATTGAACGGGACACGGGGCAACAAGGACAAGGGTGAGGGGTCACTGATGGACTACCCAACCTATACTAAGCATGTAGGATAGCAGGTAAAGTATCAACAACAATTACAAAATTAGGCTATGCTTCAGAATAGGAGCAATCAAATACGGTAGCAAATTCTAATGCAAGCACGGGGAAGAAGGAATAGGTGATATAGGAATGATCAAGGGGGTTTGCTTGCCTGGAAGCTTTGCTGAAAGGGAAGAAGGGTCGTCGACGACGTAGTCGTACTCAGGAGCAGCGTCGGTCCTGGGTCTACCGGAGAGAAGAGGGGGAAGAAACAAATAAATACAAGCATACAAATGCAATCACTATGCATGACATTGCAATATGCAGTGCTGGGGGTGACATAACGCAGTGCTACACGTTAGAGACGGAGCGGAAAATATCTGGGAATATTTTCCCGGCTTTAGGCATCTCTCAGACAGATGAACCAGAGGGGAAGGTTCCATGTTTGCAGTGTTGTGGGCATGTGACAGCTACATGGAGGGCATATTCGGATTTGTCTCATTTTTCTGATCAACTTTCATGTAGAAAACTTTTTCATCCGAGCTACGGTTTATTTTCTATGATTTTTCAAAGTTTTAGCAATTTTCTGAAATTCCTAGAATTAATTTTAATTCGAAAATAGCTTTATTGCATCGGCAGTGCGTCAGGGTGACATCATCAGTCAACTCAGCCAGGCCAGGTCAAACCTGACGGCTGGGCCCCACATGTCATACACAGAGGGTTAATTAGAGTTTAATTTAAACTAAACAGAGATTAATTAGTAGGTGGACCCCATCTGTCAGTGACTATACTAATTACAGATTAAGTTATTTTTTTAAAAACCAGATTAATTAGTGAGTGGGGCCCGCCTGTTAGTGGCACAGTGCTGCCCACTCAGAACGTTGACCACTCAACGTGGTCAACTGGGCCCGCGGGAACCACTGGTCAGCGACCCAGAGTGGGCCCCAGGCCAGCCACGTCGGCAGCGGCCGGCGTTTAAACACCGGCGACCTCCAAACGGAGCGGAGGCACAGGAACGCAGCGGGATTCGGCTGCAGAGGGTCTCCGGACCCGTGGCTAGGCTCGTTGGACGCGGCTCGACGTCGCGTAAAGCACATTTGCTCCCTTGGTGGTTTTGGTAATTTATGCCAACATACATGTTGTTGGACTAATGCTTTTATCTAGTGAATTTCAGACAAGTTCAACAATGGCGTGGCAGGGACAAGAGGATGTGGAATCCCTTCAAAATGCTAAGGACAAGGATTGGCAAAAGATCAAGACTCTACATGTTTGGTTTAGTGATCCAAGATCACATTGAGTCCATAGGAAAGCCAATACTATTAAAAGGGGATGAGGTGTTCCTTAATGGTCTTTGTGCTCAAGTGCTTAGTGACAGTACTCCTAAACCCTCAACCACTTTATCCATCCAAATATGTCCAAAACCTACATTCCAACTCGGCCCCACCAAAATTTCCTATCCGGAGCCACCGAGTTCATCTGGACATAGCCACTGCCAAAACCCTAACAAATCGGATCCACCGATATGGATCTCGGTCTCACCGAGATGGCCTTGCCAACTCTCTGTAATCATTTGCACTTATTTCGGTCTCACCGAGTTTTGCAAATCGGTCTCACCGAGATGGCTTGCCAAGTCTCTGTTGCCTTATTGCTTCACTTCGGTCCTACCGAGTCGATACAATCGGTGCCACCGAGATGAGGTTTGCCCTAGCCATTGCACTTCGGTCCATCCGAGTTGTTCCAGTTGGTCCCACCGAGATTCCTAACGTTCATATCTTTTACACAGTTCGGTGCCACCGAGTCTTCTGAATCGGTGCCACCGAGTTGGGTCAAAAGTGTGTAACGGTTGGATTTTGTGTGGAGGCTATATATACCCCTCCACCACCTCCTTCTCAGTAAGGAGAGCCATCAGAACGTGCCTACACTTCCACCATACATTTTCTGAGAGAGAACCACCTACTCATGTGTTGAGATCAAGACATTCCATTCCTACCATTTGAACCTTGATTTCTAGCCTTTCCCAAGTTGCTTTCCACTCAAATCCTTCTTCCACCATAGCCAAATCTGTGAGGAGTTGTTTGAGTGCTGGGAAGACTATCATTTGAAGCACAAGAGCAAGGTGTTCATCAACAACACACCATCTATTACCTTTTGGAGAGTGGTGTCTCCTAGATTGGTTAGGTGTCACTTGGGAGCCTCTGACATGATGTGGAGTTGAACCAAGGAGTTTGTAAGGGCAAGGAGATTGCCTACTTCGTGAAGATCTACCCAAGTGAGGCTAGTCCTTCGTGGACGTAAGCCATGGTGGGATAGACAAGGTTGCTTCTTCGTGGACCCTTCGTGGGTGGAGCCCTCCGTGGACTTGCGCAGCCGTTACCCTTCGTGGGTTGAAGTCTCCATCAACGTGGACGTACGATAGCACCACCTATCGGAACCATGCCAAAAACCACCGTGTCTTCATTGCGTTTGATCTTCCATACTCTACCCCTTTACTTTCCGGACACTTGCATGCTTTACTATTTCCGCTGCTCAATCTCTAGATATGCATGTGTAGAAAGTATTGGAATGATCTTAACTTGTGCCAAAATCTGCCTAAGTTCCATGAGAAATTAAAATCTGCAACTTTGATTGGTTAAGTGTCTATTCACCCCCCCCCCTCTAGACCTATCTCCTCGATCCCACAGTCGCGCGCACGATGGTGCCCTCGGCTGGTGCCGGAGATGACCAGAACGACGCCGGCGTCGAGGTTTGGCAGCGGTGACTTTCGGGTGAACACGGCCGCGCGGCTACGGGGAGCTAACGAACTAACTGAGCTCACCGATGGGCTCTACGGAGCACCCGGATCACGGCTGACAACGTGGGACAGCTCGGGCGGCTCTGCTTCGAGCAGTACGCCGGCAATGGCGCCGCCGAGCTCGGACGATACGGGAATGGCAACGGAGCGACTAGCAGTGCGAAAAAGAAGGGGGAATTGACGCGGACGCTCACCGTGCGGCTCAAGGAGGCCGGCGAGTGGCTTAGTAGCTGAAGGCGGGGCTGGAATCGACGGTGGTCGCCGGTGACCGAAGAAGGGGAAGGAGCTCGATCCGCTTGAGGTGGAGCTCCTTGGCGCCCGTAGATGGTCGGGGTGGACGTAGCGGTGGTTGGCGATCCTCCCGGGCACCAGCAGGCGATGCGGAGAGGCCAATGGCCACGGCGGTGGTGAGGTGCGGTGACGGTGGCACTCGGGTGAGGTGGAGGAGAAGGAGGGAGGCGATGGAGAGAGGGGGAGAAGTGATCAGGGCGTCCAGGGGCTCATGGGGGTTCGTCCCTATCGCCTCGCTCACCTGCCCCGGCGCCGTGGCGGCCAACGGCCGAAGCCACGCGAGCTCGGCCATGGCGGCGGCGACAGCGAGGCGGGAGTAGGTAGAAGAGGCCTCGGTGGGCTGGGCCTCGCCTCTGTTGCACTTGGGCCACGGGCATAGTACCTTTTCTCTTTTCTTTATTTTCTTTTCTGTTTTTCTTTTATAGATTCTGTTTTGCATTTTCTTTTAGTATCAAATCAATTTTGTAAAATGTGCAACTTGTCTCAATATTTATGATGCAATATACCTCACTGTCACAAAAAGTTTGAGGGTCATTTGAATTTTATTTAAATGGAATTGGATTTAAATAAGCTGATTTGGTACTGTTTTGAATTTCCAGGGGTCTTCTTGAATTTTTAGTGATGTTGTTTTCCTGAAAATAATTAGCTATAGAATATTTGCTAAAATATGAACTATTTACTTCTCAGATTTGTGCAACTTTTAATTTCACTTGAAATTTGAATTTGGATTTGAAGTGGAATTTGAAATGAGATATGAATCCACTGTGATCAAGCATTGCAAATCAAGGTGACTTAGCATAATCATTATGGGTCACTGTTGCTCATTACACAGGGGTGTTACAATTCTCCTCCGCTAAAAGAAATTCTCGTCCCGAGAATTCAGGAGGTAGAAGGGAAAAGATTGGGATATTCCTCGCGGAGACGATCCTCACATTCCCAAGTGGCTTCATCTTCAGTGTGATTCGACCACTGCACTTTGAGAAACTTGATTGCCTTTTGACGGGTTCGACGTTCAGCTTGATCAAGAATACGTATCAGATGCTCCTTATAAGACAGGTCATCCTGCAATTCTAGCACTTCATGATCCACTGCTCGGATCGGATCCTTGAAGCAGCGACGGAGTTGCGACACATGGAAGACATCTTGAGCCTGAGGAAGGATCGATGGCAATTCCAATTGATATGCCACTTCTCCACGTCTTGCGAGAATGCGGAAGGGGCCAATGTATCGAGGAGCTAGCTTGCCCTTGATTCCGAAATGATGAGTGCCCTTCATCGGAGTGACACGAAGGTATGCTTGTTCGCCAGGTTGATAGACCATTACCTTGTGTTTACGGTAATAATTGCTCTTTTGACGAGACTGAGCAGTCTTTAGATGTTCACGAACGATACGGACTTGCTCTTCAGCGTGTTGGATAATGTTCGAACCGAAGAGTGGCCGTTCCCCAGTTTCTGACCAATTCAGAGGAGTTCGGCACTTATGTCCATAAATAACTTCAAATGGCACCATCTTCAAACTAGCTTGATAGCTATTGTTGTAAGAGAATTCAGCATACGGGAGAGATTCCTCCCATTTCTTGCCAAAGGAGATGACACATGCGCGTAGCATATCTTCAAGCAGTTGGTTGACTCGTTCAACTTGACCCTGGGACTAGGGGTGAAAAGCGATGCTAAAGGACAGATGAGTTCCCATAGCTTCTTGGAAACTTTCCCAGAATGTTGAGGTAAAGAGGCTGCCACGGTCTGAACTGATCTCCAACGGAACACGGTGGAGTGACACAATTCTGGAAACATACAAGTCTGCTAACTGACTAGCAGTGATTGTCTCCTTGACTGGCAGAAAATGAGCAACCTTTGAGAATCGGTCAATGACGATAAGAATAGCATCATGACCCTTTTGTGATCTGGGAAATCCAGTGATAAAGTCCATTTCAACTTTGTCCCATTTCCATTCAGGAATAGCAAGTGGTTGCAGAGTACCAGCAGGTCTTTGATGTTCTGCTTTGATGCGACGGCAAACGTCACACTCAGCAACATAACGAGCAATGTCTCGCTTCATATCAGGCCACCAGTACCGCTGACGAATGTCTTGGGACATCTTGGTACTACCCGGATGAATAGACAAAGGTGTGTCATGTGCTTCTTTCATCACATCCGAGCGCGAGTCCAGATTTTTCTTTCTGGGGACGACTAGGTGGCCTTTGAAGAACAAGGCACCATCATCATCAACTGTGAAGAACGATGAATTTCCTTTGGAGAGATAGCTCTTAATCTTCTCGACTTCAGAGTCATAATTTTTCCTTGTCTTGATGTTGCGCTCGAGATCTGGTTCAACAACCAAGGTATTTAGATATTCTTGAGGAACTATCTCGAGGTTCAGCTTTCAAAGCTCTTCATACAGGAGTGGTTGCTGTAGCTGAACCTCAAGTTCACAATAGTAGGATTTACGGCTCAAGGCATCAGCCATTACATTTGCCTTGCCAGGGGTATAAGAAATACCCAAGTCATTGTCTGTAATGGCCTCCATCCATCTTTGCTGACGGAGGTTCAGAGATGACTGAGTGAACAAGTACTTAAAACTTTGATGATCCGTGTAGATCTCGCAACGATTACCAAGTAGGTAATGTCGCCATAACTTTAGTGCATAAATAACTGCTGCAAGTTGGAGATCATGCGTTGGATAATTCTCTTCAAGAGGACGTAACTGTCGAGAGCCATAAGCAATCACCTTGCGCTCTTGCATTAGGACACAACCTAATCCTTGATGGGATGCGTCACAATAAATCACGAAGTCCTTGCGAGAATCTGGAGGAGCAAGCATTGGGGCAGATGTCAGCTTGTCTTTGAGTGTCTGAAAACTTTCCTGACATTTTTCTGTCCACTCAAACTTAATGCCTTTGTGAAGCAGATCAGTCAGGGGCTTGGCAATCTTAGAGAAGTTCTCGACAAAACGGTGGCAATAGCTGGCGAGTCCGAGAAAACTTCTGACTTGCTTGACATTCTTCGGGGGAGGCCATTCAAGAATAGCCTGAACTCATTCTGGGTTAACAGCAATGCCATCTTTGGAAATCACGTGGCCGAGATATGTCACTTCAGATAACCAGAACTCGCACTTGGAATACTTGCCATATAGTTGATGTTCACGCAGCTTCTCCAGTACAAGATGAAGATGTTCAGCATGTTCTTCTTCATTCTTCGAGTATACAAGGATATCATCTAGATAACCATGACGAATTTGTCAAGGTAATCCATGAAGATATAGTTCATTAACCGAGAGAAGGTTGCTGGAGCGTTGGTTAAACCAAACGACATGACAGTGTATTCGTATGAACCATAATGAGTAACGAAGGCTGTCTTCGGAATGTCCTCTTCACGAACTCGGATCTGGTGGTATCCCAATCTCAAATCAAGTTTAGAGAATACTTAGGAACCAGCAAGTTGATCATACAGATCGTTGATTCTGGGAAGCGGATACTTGTTCTGAATTGTTGCTTGGTTGATAGGTCGATAATCTTGAACCAACCGATTCGTTCCATCCTTCTTCTTAACAAAGAGAGAAGGTGCTCCCCAAGCAGAAGAACCGGGGCGAATGAAACCCTTACGAAGTGACTTGTCAATTTCCTCCTTAAGTTCAAGGAGTTCATGCGGTGGCCTCTTGTATGGGCGCTTGGCAATAGGAGTGGTGCTCGGTTTCAGGTCGATAACGAATTCGACAGCCCTAGCAGGTGGTACACCTGGGAGTTCTTCTCGAAAGACATCTTGAAAGTCACGAACAACCGGAACGTTCTCTATTCCCTCAAGAGGTGAAGCATTCAATGCATTCAGAGCATATATCTGGCTTTCGGCATTCTGAGCTGTTCGGGCTGAGTATTGGATTGTCTGGTGATACATCTCCGTTGTATCTACTTTTCCAAACACTTTTGCTCTTGTTTTGGCCCCTAATTTGCATGATTCGAATGGAACTAACCCGGACTGACGCTGTTTTCAGCAGAATTGCCATGATGTTGTTTTTGTGCAGAAAATCAAAGTTCTTGGAATTGGATGAAACTTTCTGGAGATTTTTTATTGAATATATAAAAAATATTGGAATCAAGAACTGCTGTAGGGGGGCCACCCAGTGCCCACGAGGCACCAGGGCGCGCCACCCCCCAGGCGCGCCCTGGTACCTCGTGGGGCCCGCGTGGCTCCATTTGACCTATTTCCAACGCTATAAATTCAATTTTCCAGAGAAAAAAATAAGAGAGGAAGTTTTATTGCGTTTCACGATACGGAGCCGCAGCCACCTCCTGTTCTTCATCGGGAGGCCAGATCTAGAGTCCGTTCAGGGCTCCGGAGAGGGAGATCTTCCGGCATCGTCATCATCAACCATCCTTCATCACCAATTTCATGATGCTCACCGCCGGGTGTGAGTAATTCCTTTGTAGGCTTGCTGGACGGTGATGAGTTGGATGAGATTTATCATGTAATCGAGTTAGTTTTGTTAGGGCTTGATCCCTAGTACCCACTATGTTCTGAGATTGATGTTGCTATGACTTTGCTATGCTTAATGCTTCTCACTAGGGCCCGAGTGCCATGATTCCAGATCTGAACCCTTTATGTTTTCATCAATATATTTGTGTTCTTGATCCGATCTTGCAAGTTGTATGCACCTGCTATGTGTTATGATCCACATACCCCAAGGTGACAATAATTGGGATTCTTTCCGGTGATTGCCGTAGTTTGAGCAGTTCATGTATTCACTAAGTGTTAATGCTTTGTTCCGGTTCTCTATTAAAAGGAGGCCTTAATATCCCTTAGTTTCCTTATGGACCCTGCTGCGACGGGAGGGTAGGACAAAAGATGTCATGCAAGTTCTTATCGCAAGCACGTATGACTATATACGGAATACATGCCTACATTACATTGATGAATTGGAACTAGTTCTGTGTCGCCCTAGGTTATAACTGTTACATGATGAATGTTATCCAACGAATATCACCGATCCAATGCCTACGAGCTTTTCATATATTGAATCTTGCTAAGTTACTACTGCTACTGCTGTTACCGTTACTGCTACTATTACTATTATTGCTACTGCTATCAAACTATCATACTACTGATCACTCTGCTGTAGATATTTAGTCTCCAGGTGTGGTTGAATTGACAACTCAACTGCTAATACTTGTGAATATTCTTTGGCTCCCCTTGTGTCGAATCAATAAATTTGGGTTGAATACTCTACCCTCGAAAACTGTTGCGATCCCCTATACTTGTGGGTTATCAAGACCTTTTTCTGGCGCCTTTGCCGAGGAGTATAGCTTTATTTGCTAAGTCACATGGGATTTATATCTGTTGATCACTATGAAGAATCTGAAGGATACTAGAACCCAGATTGTTCCCTCTAAGACGAGGGGAGGTAAGGAACTGCCATCTAGCTCTGCACTTGATTCACCTTCTGTTTTGAATAAACTTGCAACACCACAACATGCTATAAATTCTGATATGTCGCAAGTTATTGATGATACCACTTCTGCTATGAATGATACTCATGATGATGCTAGTACTATGCTTGAGAATGCTGTGCCACTTGGTGAATTTCTTACTGAACAAATTGCTAAAGCCAAAGAAATTGAAAATGCTGAAACTCCTGAGAATGATGATTCACCTGTTATGCCTAGCTCTCCCACTAGAGTTGAAACACCTGATGAACAATGTTTTGATAGGGAGACTACTAGAGCCATTCTTGCTTGTAATGACAGATATGAAGTTATAAAATTAATTGCTGATATGAAAGAAAAATCTATGAGAGAGAAAATGAAATATGATCCTAAATTTGCAACCTCTCCCATATTTGTTACTGATAAGGATTATGAATTCTCTGTTGATCCGGAATTGATTAAGTTGGTAGAATCTGATCCTTTTCACGGTTATGAAACTGAAACCATTGTGGCACATCTTACTAAATTAAATGATATAGCCACCCTGTTTACTCATGAGGAAAAAATCCGCGACTATTATATTCTTAAGTTGTTTCCTTTCTCATTAAAGGGTGATGCTAAAGATTGGTATAATACTCTTGCTCCTGGATGTGTGCGTAGTCCCCAGGATATGATTTACTACTTCTCTGAAAAATATTTTCCTGCTCATAAGAAACAAGCTGCCTTACAGGAAATATTTAATTTTGTGCAAATTGAAGAAGAGAGTCTCCCACAAGCTTGGGGGAGGCTTCTCCAATTACTTAACGCTTTTCCTGATCATCCTCTCAAGAAAAATGAAATACTTGATATCTTCTATAATGGACTAACTGATGCTTCTAGGGATTACCTAGATAGTTGCGCGAGTTGTGTTTTCAGGGAAAGGACTATTGAACAAGCCGAGGAATTATTGAATAATATATTGAAGAATGATAATGATTGGACACTTCCTGAACCACCGCCTAAACCCACTCCGAAGAAGAGAGGTATCTTATATCTCAGTCCAGAAGATATGCAAGAAGCAAAGAAATGTCAGAAAGAGAAAGGTATTAAAGCTGAGGATGTTAAGAATTTACCACCTATTGAAGAGATACATGGTCTTGACAAACCGACACAGGTAGTAGAGGTAAATTCTCTTATAAAATTTAATGAAAGTGATATTCCTTATAACAAACCGCCTAGTCAATGCTTGTATGAATTCGACAATTATATTATGAAGCAAGATCATTTTAATGCAAACGTTATGAAACAATTGAAACGAAACTCTTATATGATTGATCGCCTGAGTGACTTGTTATTTAGAATTGCTAATGATGTTAAAGGTGTTAGTAAACATGCATCTATGGTTCAAACTCAATTAGAACAAGTTGCCAAATCTCAAAGTGAATTGCTTAATGAAATGAACAACAATATGAATGATCATGTTGTTAGAGTAATGACTAGAGGAGGAAGAATGACTCAGGAGCCACTATATCCTGAAGGTCACCCAAAAAGAATTGAACAAGACTCTCAAAGAATTAATGCTGATGCACCTAGTCTTTCCAAAAAGAAAAAGAAAAAGAAAAATGATAGGACTTTGCATACTTCTAGTGAACCCGAGGTAGAAAAACCCTTGGAGGATAGTAATGATGTTTCTATCTCTGATGCTGAAACACAATCCGGTAATGAACAACCACTTGATGATAATAATAATGATGATGTTCATATGGATACCCAACCAGATAATGATAAAGAACTTGATAATGATGTTGAAATTGAACCTGAAGTTGATCTTGATAACCCACCTACTAAAAATAAAGGTTATGATAAAAAAGATTTCGTTGCTAGAAAACATGGTAAAGAAAGAGAACCATGGGTCCAAAAACCCATGCCCTTTCCTCCTAAACCATCTAAGAAAAAAGATGAGGAAGAATTTGAACGCTTTGCTGAAATACTTAAGCCAGTCTTTTTGCGTACTCGTTTAACTGATATTATAAAGATGCCTCCTTATGCTAAATATATGAAAGACATTGTCACAAATAAAAGAAAGATACCTGAAGCTGAAATTTCCACCATGCTTGCAAATTATTCTTTTAAAGATGGAGTACCTAAGAAACTAGGAGATCCAGGAATACCAACTATACCATGCTCCATTAAGAAAAATTATGTCAAAACTGCTTTGTGTGATTTAGGAGCTGGTGTTAGTGTCATGCCTTTCTCCTTATATAAAAGACTTGATTTGAATAAACTCACTCCCACTGAAATATCATTGCAAATGGCTGACAAATCAACTGCCATACCTATCGGTGTTTGTGAGGATGTGCCCGTCATAGTTGCAAATGTTACCATTCTAACAGACTTTGTTATACTTGATATGCCCGAGGATCACAACATGTCAATTATCCTTGGTAGACCCTTTCTGAATACTGCAAGGGCTGTTATTGATTGCAACAAAAGCAAGGTCACTTTTCATATCAATGGTAATGAACATACGGTGCACTTTCCAAAGAAACAATTTCAAGTGTATGGTATTCATATTATTGAAAACACTCCGACAATTACTATTGGGAGTTTCCAAATTCTTCTTCCTACTGTTAAAAAGAGATATGAAACTTTTATTGTTGGGGAGATGCATATCCCCGTTGAGGTAACTTAGTGTTATACGAAAGTTCTTCGGTTTCCTGTCACTCAAAAATGGTTTGTTAATAAGGCCTGATCAACCTTATTAATGGATTATTTTTGAGAGGCATGTGGTCGATGAATTTAGTAGGCACAACCTTCTGTACCCACTCTTAGTTTGCTGTTATTTTTATTCAAATATAATAAAATGCCATGATTACTCTGTTTTCTGAATTACCCGTGCAATAAAAAATGCCAAAAAATAAAAGTGCTCAGAATGCAATAAAATTTTAACATGATTTTTTATTGATTATTTAAGAATTTTTGGAATAAAAATCTTACCAGGGGGGGTGCCCCAGGTGCCCACGAGGCACCAGGGCGCGCCACCCCCCTGGCGCGCCCTGCTACCTCGTGGGCCCCACAGAGGCCCCTTCACTTATCCCTTTAGCTCACTTCGTCTCCTACCTCGAGAAAAAATTCCTGGTAGCTCTCTCTCTCTCTCGTGTTCTTGCTCACAACACTGAAATTTTCGATCTCTTTGCTCGGAGCTCCGTTTCCGAAACTGTTTTGGGGAATTGCTCCTTGGTATGTGACTCCTCCATTGTTCCAATTAGTTTTAGTTTTAGTAGATTATATCTTGCATAATTAGCTACTGTTGGTGCTACAGAAAATGAGCTTGCATGCTGAATCCTTTGAGTTCCAAGTAGTTTGAATGCTTAATACAGCCTCTAGACATCCATATGAGTAGTTGCTATCAATCTTGTGAAGTTTTATTGATATCATTTTGTGGTCCAAAAATTTTCAGAAATTTGTTCATAGAAAAAATAATTTTCTCCGGAGAAGTTCTTCGAGGAGGAGGTCCTCGGAGGCGTCATTAAGTGAAAGCTCGGCACGCCAAGCATATGAGGAACCAAGGACAAGTTCAGTACGAGGTGCCGAAGCAAAGTCATGTCGGTGGCCGTGCAACGAATTCATGTTGAGAGCAGGTATCAAAGAAGAATTTGACCAACACATTCACAATGCTGAGCTCTCCGCCTTCATTGCAGATAAGCCACCACAGCGTTACAATCTCACCCATTCCGTTACTCAAAACTTTGCTTATCATCCGCGCACTTCTAGAATTTTATTTCACCTCTATGACAATTCCTACAATATATCTCTAGAAGAATTTTGTGATGCATGTAAAATTCCATATTGGGGTTCGTTAGATGAACCGGCAAGATCTGATTATGAGTTGTTTCTTACTAGCCTTTGCAACGGTGAAGATAGGGGAATCACGCAGGCTAGAATAGTTAGCATTCAATTTCCCACTATCCGGTATTTTGCGCTTTTTAATGGTAAATGTGTTGTTGGTAAGCAAGACTGTAGTGCTCTTTGTACCCCTGATCTGAGTCTTATCCATACAGCTTTGACTGGTAGCAAACTTTATAATCTTGGGGCTATTGTTGCACATAGGCTACAACTTAATGCAGGTAATGGTGATCTGTATGGAGGAATCTATGCCTCCCGTTTAGCGGCAAGGTTAGGGGTGTCGCCTAAATTCAATGATCCCCTTTTGCCTTATAAATATTTAAATTATGAAGCAATGCGAGAACAGGTTCTTAAAGCGCAACGCACAGGGTTACGAATATAACTTAGTTTTTAATAAATATCACTCGGTGTATGTTGCTTTGCCTGCTCCTGCCCTCTTTGATTTTCAGAACAAACAGAGACATTTCCTTCATGAGAGTGAGGTGCACGAGTACAATGTGGCTGCTGAGGCTGCTCGTCAGGCTAAAGGGGCAGCTCAGAACCCCTCTACGAGCTACCATTTCGATCACTATCCAGGACAGCCATGGTAGTGGACCAAGCTAGGCAAAAGCCTAAGCTTGGGGGAGTACGTATTTCTCACCGACATTAAATTCATGTTCACACATTTTACTCCAGTTGTCGGTGTTCATACTTTTTCATTGTATAATCCATGTTAGTTTTATTTTCTCGCCTTCTTTTTGTGTGTTTGAAAAACTTTGACAAAATCCAAAAACATTCCTCATCTCTTTTCAGTTTATCTTTCTAGTTTAATTAGCTGTAGTTTCGTGATAGTAAAAGAAAACCCAAAAATATTTCCCATTTCTTCTTTTGCTTGTTGGGAGTTTTCCCGTGTAAATAGTTTTCTTCTCTCATTTTTTGTTTTCTTCTCTAATTTGCTTTCTTTAGAAAACTAAAAACTCCAAAAATATTTCAGTTTGTTTCTCTGAATTTCTTTTCTTTTCTTTTGTTGAGTCATTGCAAGGAGAAGACCACGATGAAAATGATGAGTGGCTCTCATATGCATTATTGTTGATTTAACAAAGAGCCCATATTACCTTGTCTTCTCCTTTGAATAAAATGCTTGCAGATTCCAGCTTAGTCCACGGCACACTTGCACTATTATTATTTTTATATCATTCGGTCGTGCAAGTGAAAGGCAATAATGACGATGATTTGATGAAGTGACTATGGCAAGGAAAAGCGGGTATGAACTCAATTTTTTCTTTGTTTTTGTAAATATGTTTGACTCAGTATCCATGATTCAGCATATTATGATTAAACATGTTTGTGATGACAATTAGAGATTATAGTTGCTCATACCATGCTTAAGTAGCTAGGAGTGGATAATGATTTATCTTGAGTGTCAACATGCATTAAAATGTTCATGATGTAGTATGATGATACGGTATCCTCCTCTGAATGTTTTGAGTGGCTTGACTTGGCACATGTTCACGCATGTAGTTGAATCAAAACCAACATAGCCTCCATGATATTTATGTTCATGGTGTTTATATCCTACTCATGCTAGTATTCAATGATGATTATTCATAATGCATGGTTATGACCGTTTTCGCTCTCTAGCTGGTCGCTTCTCAACCTATTTGCTAGCCTCCGCCTGTACTAAGCGGGAATGCTGCTTGTGCATCAAAACCTTTAAACCAAAGTTATTCCAGATGAGTCCACTATATCTACCTATATGCGGTATTATCTTGCCGTCCTAAGTAAATTTGCATGTGCCAACTCTATTATTCAAACGAACATCTGTTTTGTGTGCCCGTACCGCTCATGGAGCGACATGGGGTAGTTGGTATCTTCCATGCTAAGCGGGTTATTCTCATGATGAGTGTTTACTCACTTGTCCTTGCACGAGAGGGGCTGGTAATCGGGATGCCCAGTCCCATCATTAAAAAAGAAAAATAATAAAACAAACTCCCCCGGAAAGTTGTTAGTATGGAGGGCACCCGAGGATTCGGCTAGCCATGGCTTGTGATTGATGGTGGAGGGGGAGTAAACTTTACTTTACCGTTTGGGAACTGCAGCTAATGTGTTTAGCATGGAAGATATTGAAAACTCTTGGTCGTGATGTTGACCGGAAAGGCATACCTCCCAAAACTTAATTACCTCTGATTTTAGCTTCGAGCTCTAGCACCTCTGCAAATCCATGCTTCCCTCTGCGAAGGGCCTATCTATTTACTTTTATGTTATTTTACTTTTATTGTTGAGTCATCACCTTCTCAAAAAAGCACCAGACCTGAGAGCACTATTGTCATTCTCATGCATTGTGTATAGTTAATGTTGTGTGCATCATGACTAGATCTCTTCTACCATGAATTACAATGTTTAGTCGCTGCTTGAACTTTGGAGGTGCTCTGCATTTATGTTTTACGGTGTCAGAAAGGGCTAGCAAGATACCATGTTATCATATTATATCATGATTGTTTTGACAAAGTGTTGGCATTTGAGATATTTTATTATTGCTCGCTAGTTGATTATGCCATCGATATGAGTGAATATAAATTCTAAGAGTTATCATTTGCGTGGTTAGTCATAATCTTTGCTGAAAACTTGGACACTACTTAAGCATATATATAGACACAAGAACAAAAGAGTTTGTAAAAGTTTTTCTTTATCACTTTCAGTTTGTCAACTGAATTGCTTGAGGACAAGCAATGAGTTAAGCTTGGGGGAGTTGATACGTCTCCGTCGTATCTACTTTTCCAAACACTTTTGCTCTTGTTTTGGCTCCTAATTTGCATGATTCGAATGGAACTAACCCGGACTAACGCTGTTTTCAGCAGAATTGCCATGATGTTGTTTTTGTGTAGAAAATCAAAATTCTTGGAATTGGATGAAACTTTCTGGAGATTTTTTATTGAATATATAAAAAATATTGGAATCAAGAACTGTTGGAGGGGGGCCACCTAGTGCCCACGAGGCACCAGGGCGCGCCACCCCCCCCCAGGCACGCCCTGGTACCTCGTGGGGCCCACGTGGCTCCGTTTGACCTATTTCCAACGCTATAAATTCAGTTTTCCAGAGAAAAAAAATAAGAGAGGAAGTTTTATTGCGTTTCACGATACGGAGCTGCCGCCACCTCCTGTTCTTCATTGGGAGGCTAGATCTGGAGTCCGTTCAGCGCTCCGGAGAGGGGGATCTTCCGGCATCGTCATCATCAACCATCCTTCATCACCAATTTCATGATGCTCACCGCCGGGAGTGAGTAATTCCTTCGTAGGCTTGCTGGACGGTGATGAGTTGGATGAGATTTATCATGTAATCGAGTTAGTTTTGTTAGGGCTTGATCCCTAGTACCCACTATGTTTTGAGATTGATGTTGCTATGACTTTGCTATGCTTAATGTTTGTCACTAGGGCCTGAGTGCCATGATTCCAGATCTGAACCCTTTATGTTTTCATCAATATATTTGTGTTCTTGATCCGATCTTGCAAGTTATATGCACCTGCTATGTGTTATGATCCGCATACCCCAAGGTGACAATAATTGGGATTCTTTCCGGTGATTGCCGTAGTTTGAGGAGTTCATGTATTCACTAAGTGTTAATGCTTTGTTCCGGTTCTCTATTAAAAGGAGGCCTTAATATCCCTTAGTTTCCTTATGGACTCCGCTGCCACGGGAGGGTAGGACAAAAGATGTCATGCAAGTTCTTATCGCAAGCACATATGACTATATACGGAATACATGCCTACATTACATTGATGAATTGGAACTAGTTCTGTGTCGCCCTAGGTTATAACTGTTACATGATGAATGTTATCCAACAAATATCACCGATCCAATGCCTACGAGCTTTTCATATATTGAATCTTGCTAAGTTACTACTGCTACTGCTGTTACCGTTACTGCTACTATTACTATTATTGCTACTGCTATCAAACTATCATACTACTGTGCTACTGATCACTCTGCTGCAGATATTTAGTCTCCAGGTGTGGTTGAATTGACAACTCAACTGCTAATACTTGTGAATATTCTTTGGCTCCCCTTGTGTCAAATCAATAAATTTGGGTTGAATACTCTACCCTCGAAAACTGTTGCGACCCCCTATACTTGTGGGTTATCATCTGGCCAGAAGGATGTGTAAGTTGGACTTTCTTAGCAGCACAGTCGATCAAAGCATTATGGGTTGTCAACCAGTCCATACCGAGAATGATGTCTATGTTGGAGGGTCCGAGAGCAATGAGGGAAACAGGGAACATCAACCCTTCAATGCTGATCTGATTGTTGTGACTTACCATCTTGGTTTGCCATCTGGAACGGGGGGTGCTAATCTCTAATGGGGTGGGCAACAACTCTAGAGGTAGTTCATGCAGTTGAGCAAATTGCTGAGACACAAAGGAATGTGATGCCCCGGAATCAAAGAGAACAAAAGCTGCCACTGAATTAACTGGAAGAGTACCCATCACGATTTTAGGGGCCTCACGAGCTTCTTCCATTTTGACATGAGTGACCTGGCCATGACCCATAGCAGACGGCCTGGCATTACAGCTTCTGGAACGACGGTTTCGACTGCTCTTCTTGTGACCAACAGGAGGACGTGGTGCAGCCTGAGGCTGATCCGGGCAACAGTTGATAGTAAGGTGCCCTGACTGTCCACACTTGTGGCTTAAACCATCATTATTGGGAGGAGCCATAGCATTGGGCTGTCCACCCTGAATCGTTAGCTGTCTCGGCGGTGGAGGCAGACGAGGTGCGACATAAGACGGCCTTGGTGTTGGAGCAGGTCGGTGATAAACATTGTGCGGGATCCAGACTTGACGTTTCTGAGCAGGCTGACCCGAGGATGGGCCAACATCTCGAGTATGCTTGAGCGACTCCTGGTATTCAGTCAGACCAGTTTCAACTTGGAAAGCTTGGCTGACAAGTGTGGCAAAGTCCGCGCAATCATGGACAACAAGTGCGAGCTTTATATCAGGACGCAGTCCTTCACGGAATTTCTCCTGCTTGCGAGCGTCAGTGCAGACATCATCTTTAGCATAGCGGGATAAATCGAGAAATTTCCTCTGATATTCATCCACAGTCATTTTGCCCTGTGTGAGTTTGCGGAATTCCTTCTTCTTCTGGTCCATCAGATCTTGAGGAATGTGTCGTGCACGGAAGGCTGACTGAAATTCCTGCCAAGTGGTTACATTTCCAGTGGGTGATACGTCTCCAACGTATCTATAATTTTTTATTGTTCCATGCTATTATATTATCAATCTTGGATGTTTTTATATACATTTACAACAATTATATATCATTTTTTGGGACTAACCTATTAACTTAGTGCCCAGTGCCAGTTGCTGTTTTTTGCCTGTTTTTGGTTTTCCAGAATATCGGTACCAAACGAAGTCCAAATGCCACGAAACTTTTTGGAGATTTTTTTCTGGACATAACAAGTACTGGAAGCTTCGGGAGAGGGCCAGAAGATGAAGCAGTGGCCCACGAGGCACTGATGTCTACTACACAACTTATTCTTGTAGACTCGTGTTGGGCCTCCAAGCGCAGAGTTTTGTAGGACAGTAGCAATTTTCCCTCAAGTGGATGACCTAAGGTTTATCAATCCGTGGGAGGCATAGGATGAAGATGGTCTCTCTCAAACAACCCTGCAACCAAATAACAAAGAGTCTCTTGTGTCCCCAACACACCCAATACAATGGTAAATTGTATAGGTGCACTAGTTTGGCGAAGAGATGGTGATACAAGTGTAGTATGGATAGTAGATATAGGTTTTTGTAGTGCGAACAATAAAAAACAGCAAGGTAGCAAGTAACAAAAGTGAGCATAAACAGTATTGCAATGCTTAGAAACAAGGCCTAGGGTTCATACTTTCACTAGTGCAATCTCTCAACAATGCTAACATAATTGGATTATATAACCATCCCTCAACGTGCGATAAAGAATCACTCCCAAGTTCCTATTAGCGGAGAACATAAGATAGAAATTATTTGTAGGGTATGAAACCACCTCAAAGTTATCCTTTCCGATCGATCTATTGAGCTATTCCTATAAGTGTCACAAACAGCCCTAGAGTTCGTACTAAAATAACACCATATGATACACATCAACCAACTCTAATGTCACCTAGATACTCCAATGTCACCACAAGTATCTGTGAGTTGATTATACGATATGCATCAAACAACTTCATAATCATAATATTCAATCCACACAAAGAACCTCAAGGAGCACCCCAAAGTTTCTATCGGAGAAAAGATAATGAAAACGTGCATCAACCCCTATGCATAGATTACCCCAATGTCACCTCGGGAATCCGCGAGTTGAGTGCCAAAACATATATCAAGTGAATCAATATAATACCCCATTGTCACCACGAGTATTCATATGCAAGACATACATCAAGTGTTCTCATATCTGAAATATTCAATCCGACAATAACGAAACCTCAAAGGGAAAAAATTCGATTCATCACAACAAGGATAGAGAGGGAAGAAACACCATATGATCCAACTATATTAACAAAGCTCTCGATACATCAAGATCGTGCCAAATCAAGAACACGAGAGAGAGAGATCAAACACATAGCTACTGGTACAAACCCTTAGCCCCGAGGGTGAACTAGTCCCTCCTCGTCATGGAGACCGTCGGGATGATGAAGATGGCCTCCGGTGATGATTCCCCACTCCGGCAGGGTGCCAGAAAAGGGCTATAGATTAGATCGTGGAGGTACAGAGGCTTGCGGCGGCGTAAAAACTCATCTAGGTTAACTTTCGGGGGTTTCTGAATATATAGGATTTTTCAGCGTTGGAATCACGCAAATTGGTGCCACAGGGGGCCCACGAGGCACCAGGGCGTGCCTGAGGGGGCAGGCGCGCCCAGGTGGCTCATGGGGCCCCTGTGGCTCTTCTGCTGCTCCTCCGAAGCTTCGTGGGTCTGTTTCCTTCCAGAGAAAATCGTCTAAAAGTTTCGCTGCATTTGGACTTCATTTGATATGGATTTTCTGAAAAACCAAAAACAAGCAGAAAACAGCAACTAGCACTGGGCACTAGGTCAATATGTTAGTCCATGAAAATCATATAAAACCCATATAAAAATGCACCAAAATCATATAAAACTATAATAAACATGGCATGAATACTTCATAAATTATAGATACGTTGGAGACGTATCAGCATCCCCAAGCTTAATTCCTGCTCGTCCTCGAGTAGGTAAATGATAAAAGAAATAATTTATGAAGTGTGAATGCTAGCATAGTGCATAAGTTTGATCAATGATAATTTCAATCACTTTTCCTAGCATCATAACAACAACTTTTTCTCATAAAACTCATCATGATAAAGTAGCAATTAAAAACAGAAATTTTGATGTGGAATGCTACCTATCATAATCATCATATAATCTTTTCTTTTGTTGCATGGACACTTGGACTTGAATGATTCAAAGCAATAGTCTATAATTTGACATGAAGACATAAATACTCAAGCATACTAACAAGCAACCATGTCTTTCAAAATATCAATACTAAAGAAAGTTATCCCTAGCCCATTATGCTCAATCATTGATCTGTTCATGAAACACACTCAAAATTAGCTACATCCAATGCACAAGTATGACAACAGTGTTCTCCAATTGGTGCTTTATAAGAGAAGATGGAGACTCAAAATAAAAATAAAAATTGCATAAAAGTAAAGTAGATAGGCCCTTTGTAGAGGGAAGCAGAGATTTGCAGAGGTGCCAGAGCTCAATGTTTAAAATAGAGAGATAAAATTATTTTGAGAGGCATGCTTTTCCTGTCAACGAAAACGACCGAGAATTCCCAATATCTTCCATGCTAGACACATTACAAGCGGCTCCCAAATAGAAAATAAAGTTTATTTCCTTTCCACCATTCTTTCACAATCCATGGCTAGCCGTATCCACGGGTGCCCTCCATACCAACACTTTCCAAGGAATTTATTATTATCATCATATTAAATTTTTCTTTGCATTTTGGGACTGCGCATCCCTAATACCTGCCACTCTCTCGTGCAATGACAAGTGAATAAACACCCATCATGAGAATAACACACCTAGCATGGAAAATATTGGCCACCCCCTGCCGCTTCATGAGCGCTACGGGCACACAAAACGGAAAAATTATTTTAAAAAATTAGAGTTGGCACATGCAAATTTACTTGGAACGGCATGGAAATACCGCATATAGGTAGGTATGGTGGACTAATTTGGCACAAATTGGGTTTAACGAGTTTGGATGCACAAGCAGTATTCCCGCTGTACAAATGAAGGCTAGCAAATAGATTGAGAAGCAACCAACCAAAAAGCGAAAATGGTCATAAACATGCATTGAACATAACTAACACCGAATAATGCACCATAAGTAGGATATAATCTCTTTGCATAACTATTGACTTAATGTGCATGCATAGGGAATCACAAACCTTAACACCAATATTCTTACTAAATCATAATTACTCACTAAGATGACTCACATATTATCATCTCCATATCGCAAAACTATTGCAAGGGATCACACTTATCATATTCAGTGGTCTACATAAAAGTTTTTATTATATCCTTCTTAAATATCCATCACATTAGGACCAAATTCATATCTTAAGCATATTGCCATTACTATTGTCAACTCTCAAAATAATATAAGTGAAGCATGAGAGTGTATGACAAACTACTCCAAAAGATATAAGTGAAGATCAATGAGTAGTTAAACAATTAAGTAGCTATGTGAAGACTCTCTCCAAATAAAGATTTCAGATCTTGATAATTTTATTAAAATAGAAAACAAAATGAAAATAAAAGGACACTCCAAGAATAGCAAATATCATGTGAAGAAGTAAAAACTTAGGCTAACCGATAGGTGTTGATGAAGAAAGGTGGGATGCCAACCGGGGCATCCCCAAGCTTAGTTGCTTGAGACTTCTTATAATGTTATCTTGGGGTGCCTTGGGCATCCCCAAGCTTGAGAGTTTGTGTCTCCTTAATTCCTCTCATATCACGGTTTCCCTAAATCTTAAAACTTCATCCACACAAAACTCAACAAGAACTCGTGAGATAAGTTAGTATAAATCAACTCAAAACTTTAACATTCTATACTGTAGAAAATCATTAAAATTATAATTTAACATTGCATACTAAATGTCTCTGCATATTTAATACTCCTATCCTCAAATAGAATCATTAAACAACCAAACATATGCAAACAATGCAACTATAACAGCAGTCTGCCAAAACAGAAAAGTCTGTAAAGGGGGATTTATAATTCATACTTCCCTAACTCCAAAAATTCTGAAAAATTACCACATGACAGAGAACTCATGCATGCTTACTGTGTGAAAATTTCAGATTTTTATCATGTTCTTAATATTCAGGAATATTCTGGACATAACAGAAAACTTTCTGTTTTCAAACAGCAACGCATGAACTTGCAAACTGAGCATGGTAAAGTCTATAATTGGCATTTTATTGAACTAAAAGATACAAAACATGATTATTGATAACATAAAGCAAATATCAACAGAATAAAATGACGAATAAAAATATAGCTCCAAGTGAGGTTACCGATAATGTTGAAGAGGAAAGAGGGGATGCCTTCCGGGGCATCCCCAAGCTTAGTTGCTTGGGTCTTCCTTGAATATTACCTTGGGGTGACTTGGACATCCCCAATCTTAGGGTATTGCCACTCCTTATTCTCCTCATATCGATATCTCACCCAAAACTTGAAAACTTCAATCACACAAAACTTAACGGAACTTCGTGAGATAGGTTAGTATGATAAAAATAAATCATCCACTTAGGTACTGTCAAGACAAGATTCATAATTGTTCTCACATAATTCATACTGTATTCTATAATTTCCACAATTTATATTACTCAATATAAGCTACGGAAACACTAAAACAAGCAAACTACGCATCGAAAACAGAATCTGTCAAAAACAGAACAGCGTGTAGTAAGAGATTTAAAAAACATACTTATGTACCTCCAAAAATTCTGAAAATTTAGGAAAACGTAAAAAATTTGTAACCCAATACTTTGGAAAAATTTCAGAATTTTTTAACGCACCAGTACAGAATAGAAATTCTATCACTGGATGCAAAAGTTTCTGTTTTTGCACAGAATCAAATCAACAAGCATCCACACTATCCCAAAGGTTTTACTTGGCACATTATTGAAACAAAACATATAAAACATGATTAATACAGTAGCTTAATCATGTGTACACACAAAAACAGAAGGTATAAGTATTGGGTTGTCTCCCAACAAGCGCTTTTCTTTAATGCCTTTTTAGCTAGGCATGATGATTTCAATGATGCTCACATAAAAGTAAAGAATTGAAACACAAAGATAGCATCATGAAGCATATGACTAGCACATTTAAGCCTAACCCACTTCCTATGCATAGGGATTTTGTGAGCAAATAGTTTATGGGAGCAAGAATCAACTAGCATAGGAAGGCAAAACAAGCATAACTTGAAAACTTTCAACACATAGAGAGGAAACTTGATATTATTGCAACACCTACAAGCATATGATCCTCTCTCATAATAATTTTCAGTAGCATCATAAAGAAATTCAACAATATATCCATCACACAAAGCATTCTTGTCATGATACATAAGCATAGAATTTTTATTACTCTCCACATAAGCAAATTTGTTCTCATTCATAAACGTGGGAGTATCACATGAAACTCGAATACTATAAATTGTTTCCACATTAAAAGAGTAATGTTCAGAAAAAGGGTAATCATAATTATGACAAGTTTTATAAATATAATCATCACTACTTTTTATAACATAAGTATCATCACAATAATCATCATAAGTAGGAGGCATGCAATCATCATAACAAATTTGATCATTTAAAGTAGGGGGACTAAAAAGATCATCTTCATTAAGCATAGCATCCCCAAGCTTGGGACAAACATTAATTGTAGCAAATAAATTCTCAAACATGTCATTCTCATCAAACATAGCATCCCCAAGCTTGTTGGTTTGCATATCATTAGCATTATCACTATTATCATCAATAGTATGAATAGCACCAATAGTATAACAATTATTATCATATTCCTCCAAGTTGGTGCCATAAAGATTTTCAAGATCATAAGAAGTATCATTATCTTCCCAATCATAATCATCACAACAAGCAATAGGCAAAACAAAATCATCATCAAGTGTATCATCTTCCACAATTATTTTTGATTCATTCTCATGAGGTACAACAATAGTAGGAGCAACATTATTTGGGAGAGATACCTCTTTGCCTCTACTTTTCGTTCTTTTATTTTTCTTTACCACATTATGTCTGGGTTTATTTAATTCTTCCGAGCTTCTTATTGAAGAGATTGGTTGGATAGGAAGCTCCTCCTCGTTACCTGTATCATCATGAGAGAAAATAGGAGGGAAAGGGGGAATCTTTACCCTTTCATTAGTATTTCTTTTATATTCTATTTTTTTCCCGTTTTTCTATAGTTGGCAATATAATCATTCTCCTTGCAATTTACCATACAAAACATATAGATTTCCTTTAGATTAGTTTCAATGTCATCCGTGAGAATGAATACTTCAAACCAACTATTTTTATGTGACAATTCCTCACACCCCAAGAATAGATAAAGCTCATTATATAGTTTGAGGGCGGTCAAGTCATTACAATATTTATCCATGATTCGATCATGAAAAAGTATGCATTGAAAATTAAGGCGACCAACTTTATTGCAAAGTTCACAAGTAATAGGATAAAGAGAACATAATTTTGTAGCAAATTCATCTATCACTTTTAGCAAAAAATTGGTTCTATCATGTTTATGCTTCTTACAAAATCTATCGTCCCTATAAGGCTTGTCTTCACAAACTTTATGCACTCCACAAAAATTGACATGCTTATAAGAAACATTTTTGTCATGACTAGTGCAATCATCATTAGTATTTTGGATATTCATAGAATTCATACTAACAACATTGCAATCATGCTCATCATTCAAAGATTTTATGCCAAACATTTTATTGAATTCTTCTTCTATCAATTGAGCACAATTTTCCGATCCATCATTTTCAAGAAAGACATTATAAAGACGAATAATATGAGGCAACCTCAATTCCATTTTTTTGTAGTTTTCTTTTATAAACCAAACTAGTGATAAAACAAGAAACTAAAAGATTCAATTGCAAGATCTAAAGATATACCTTCAAGCACTCACCTCCCCGGCAACGGTGCCAGAAAAGAGCTTGATGTCTACTACACAACTTATTCTTGTAGACTCGTGTTGGGCCTCCAAGTGCAGAGTTTTGTAGGACAGTAGCAATTTTCCCTCAAGTGGATGACCTAAGGTTTATCAATCCGTGGGAGGCGTAGGATGAAGATGGTCTCTCTCAAACAACCCTGCAACCAAATAACAAAGAGTCTCTTGTGTCCCCAACACACCCAATACAATGGTAAATTGTATAGGTGCACTAGTTCGGCGAAGAGATGGTGATACAAGTGTAGTATGGATAGTAGATATAGGTTTTTGTAGTGCGAACAATAAAAAACAGCAAGATAGAAAGTAACAAAAGTGAGCATAAACAGTATTGCAATGCTTAGAAACAAGGCCTAGGGTTCATACTTTCACTAGTGCAATCTCTCAACAATACTAACATAATTGGATCATATAACCATCCCTCAACGTGCGATAAAGAATCACTCGCAAGCTCCTATTAGCGGAGAACATAAGATATAAATTGTTTGTAGGGTACGAAACCACCTCAAAGTTATCCTTTCCGATCGATCTATTGAGCTATTCCTATAAGTGTCACAAACAGCCCTAGAGTTCGTACTAAAATAACACCATATGATACACATCAACCAACTCTAATGTCACCTAGATACTCCAATGTCACCACAAGTATCCGTGAGTTGATTATACGATATGCATCAAACAACTTCATAATCATAATATTCAATCCACACAAAGAACTCCAAGGAGCACCCCAAAGTTTCTATCGGAGAAAAGATAATGAAAACGTGCATCAACCCCTATGCATAGATTACCCCAATGTCACCTCGGGAATCCGCGAGTTGAGTGCCAAAACATATATCAAGTGAATCAATATAATACCCCATTGTCACCACGGGTATTCATATGCAAGACATACATCAAGTGTTCTCAAATGTGAAATATTCAATCCGACAATAACGAAACCTCAAAGGGAAAAGATTCGATTCATCACAACAAGGATAGAGAGGGAAGAAACACCATATGATCCAACTATATTAACAAAGCTCGTGATACATCAATATCGTGCCAAATCAAGAACACGAGAGAGAGAGAGATCAAACACATAGCTACTGGTACAAACCCTCAGCCCCGAGGGTGAACTACTCCCTCCTCGTCATGGAGACCGCCGGGATGATGAAGATGGCCTCTGGTGATGATTCCCCCCTCCGGTAGGTTGCCGGAAAAGGGATGTAGATTAGATAGTGGAGGTATAGAGGCTTGTGGCGGCGTAAAAACTCATCTAGGTTAACTTTCGGGGGTTACTGAATATATAGGATTTTTCAGCATTGGAATCACGCAAAGAGGTGCCACAGGGGGCCCACGAGGCACCAGGGCGCTCCTGGGGGGGGGGGGGCAGGCGGGCCCAGGTGGCTCGTGGGGCCCCTGTGGCTCTTCTGTTGCTCCTCCGAAGCTTCCTGGGTCTGTTTCCTTCCAGAAAAAATCGTCAAAAAGTTTCGCTGCATTTGGACATCATTTGATATGGATTTTCTGAAAAACCAAAAACAAGCAGAAAACAGCAACTGGCACTGGGTACTAGGTCAATATGTTAATCCATGAAAATCATATAAAACCCATATAAAAATGCACCAAAATCATACAAAACTATAATAAACATGGCATGAATACTTCATAAATTATAGATACGTTGGAGACGTATCAGGCACCAGGGCGCGCCCCTGGGGGGCGCACCCTGGTGGCTTGTGGGGCCCACACAACTCCTTTGACCTAATTCCACCACTATAAATTCTCTAAAATCGGCAAACCAACAAAGGAGGCCACGAAATACTTTTTCCGCCGCCGCAAGCTTCTGTTCTCGAGAGATCCCATCTGGAGGCCTTTTCCGGTAATTCGCCGGAGGGGGAATCGATCGCGGAGGGGCTCTACATCAACCTTGCTGCCCTTCCGATGATGCGTGAGTAGTTTACCACAGACCTTCGGGTCCATAGTTAGTAGCTAGATGGCTTCTTCTCTCTTCTTGATCTTCAATACAATGTTCTCCTCGATGTTCTTGGAATTCTATCCGATGTAATCACTTTTTGCGGTGTGTTTGTTGGGATCCGATGAATTTTGAGTTTATGATCAGATTATCCATGAATATTATTTGAGTCTTCTCTAAACTCTTTTATGCATGATTATTATAGCTTTGTATTTCTTCTCCGATCTATTGATTTGGTTTGGCCAACTAGATTGATTTATCTTGCCATGGGAAGATGTGCTTTGTAATGGGTTCGATCTTGCGGTGCTCAATCCCAGTGACAGAAAGGGACATGACACGTATGTATCGTTGCTATTAAGGGTAAAAAGATGGGGTTTATTCATGCGTGAGTTTACTTTGTCTACATCATGTCATCTTGCTTAAGGCGTTACTCCGTTCTTTATGGACTTAATACACTAGATGCATGCTGGATAGCGGTCGATGTGTGGAGTAATAGTAGTAGATGGAGGCAGGAGTTGGTCTACTTGTCTCGGACGTGATGCCTATATACATGATCATTGCCTTGGATATCGTCATGATTATTTGCTTTTCTATCATTTGCCCAACAGTAATTTGTTTACCCGCCATATGCTATTTTCTTGAGAGAAGCCTCTAGTGAAAACTATGGCCCCCGGGTCTATCTAAATCATATATTAAAAACCCTAAAAATACCTTGCTGCACTTTTACTTTATTTATTTTATTTTATATTTTAGTTCAATCTATCTATCTATCACATACAATTTAATCTTGCAATTAACCGCCGAGGGATTGACAACCCCTTGTTTGCGTTGGGTGCAAGGATTTGTTGTTTTGTGTGCAGGTGCTGCTAATGAGGTGTTGCATGATTCTCCTACTGGATTGATAACGTTGGTTTCATAACTGAGGGAAATACTTATCTCTACTGTACTGCATCTCCCTTCCTCTTCAGGGAATTACCAACGCAGCTCACAAGTAGCAGGAAGAATTTCTGGCGCCGTTGCCGGGGAGACATCATCAACATCTATCAAGTACCTACGCATAAAACTCTCATCTCCTTGCATTTATTTTATTTGCCTTTGCCTCTCGTTTTCATCTCCCCCACTTCTTAAAAGTTTTTACAAAAATACAAAAATATTTTCCGTTTGCCTTTTTCTTGTTTGCTTGTTTGCTTGCTTGTTATCTTGTTTGCGTAGCCACGATGTCTCAAGAAAATACAAAATTGTGTGATTTTTATAATACTAATAATAATGATTTTATTAGTACTCCAATTGCTCCTCCCGCCGCTAGTGCAGAGCCTTGTGATATTAATGTTGCTTTGCTAAATCTTGTCACGAAAGAACAATTTTCTGGTAGTCCCAATGAAGATGCTGCATCCCATCTTAACACTTTCGTAGAAATATGTGATATGCAAAATAAAAAAGATGTGGATAATGATATTGTGAAATTAAAATTATTCCCATTCTCATTACGGGATCATGCAAAAATTTGGTTTTCATCTTTACCATGAAATAGTTTCGATTCTTGGGATAGGTGTAAAGATGCTTTTATTACCAAGTATTTTCCTCCCACGAAAATTATTTCTCTTAGAAATCAAATTATGAATTTTAAGCAACTTGATCATGAACATGTTGCCCAATCTTGGGAAATGATGAAATTAATGATAAGAAATTGCCCTACTCATGGTTTAAATTTGTGGATGATCATACAAAAAATTTATGCGGGATTAAATTTTGTTTCTAGAAATCTTTTAGATTCCGCCGCGGGTGGTTCTTTTATGAAGATTACATTGGGGGAAGCTACTAAATTGCTTGATAATATTATGGAAAATTATTCACAATGGCATACTGAAAGAGTTCCTACTAGTAAAAAAGTGAATTCTGTTGAAGAAATTAGTACTTTGAGTGATAAAGTTGATGCGCTTATGAAATTGGTTGCTAGCAAAATTACTCCTATTGATCCTAATGATGTGCCTTTATCCACTTTGATTGAGAAAAATAATGATCCCGTAGATGTGAATTTTGTCTCGCGAAACAATTTTAATAATAATGCTTATAGAGGTAATTTCAATGCTAGACCGTTTCCTGGAAATTCCTCTAATAATTATGGCAATTCCTATGGTAATTCTTATAATAATAATAATAATAGGATGCCCTCTGATCTTGAAAGTAATATTAAAGAATTTATTAATGCTCAAAAAGTTTTCAACACTACGATAGAAGAAAAATTGAGTAAACTTGATGAAATGTCTAGGAACATTGATAGAATTATTCATGATGTGGAAAATCTTAAGACTAAAATTTTGCCACCCAAAATTGATATTAATGAATCAATTAAAGCTTTATATGTCTCCATGGATGAGAGTAAGAAAAGAACCGCTATGCTAAAAGCTAAACGAGAATTTTTAGAAAAAGCGATTCCTCCCGGTTTCTATCGTAGTAATGATGAGGATATTAAAATGATTGGTGTTTCATCTATTGATTCCTTGTTTAGCAATATAAAACTTGATGAAAAGGGGACTGAAGAAGAGTCAACTTTAGCTAGTAGGCGTCCCCATAATTCGGAGGGTGAAAATCTTGATAAAAAATTGATAAAAGTGGGTCTGGAGAGGTAAAAACTTTAACTAGTGATGTGCCCACTATTTTGGATTACAAAGATTTTAATTATGATAGTTGTTCTTTGATTGAGTGCATTTCTTTGTTACAATCCATGTTAAATTCACCCAACGCTTATGAGCAAAATAAGGCTTTTACTAAACACATCGTAGAAGCAATGATGAAAGCGTTAGAAGAAAAGCTAGAACTAGAAATTTCAATTCCTAGAAAAGTATATGATGAATGGGAACCCACCATTAAAGTTAAAATTAAAAATTATGAGTGCAATGCTTTATGTGATTTGGGTGCTAGCGTTTCCACAATTCCAAAATCTCTATGTGATGTACTAGGTTTTACCAATATAGATGAATGTTCTCTTAATTTGCATCTTGCGGATTCTACTATTAAAAAGCCTTTGGTTAGAATTAATGATGTTCTTATTCTTGCAAATAGGAACTATGTGCCCGTTGATTTTATTGTACTTGACATTGAATGCAATCCTTCTTGCCCCATAATACTTGGTAGACCGTTCTTACGAACCATAGGTGCTGTTATTGACATGAAAGAAGGGAATATAAAATTTCAGTTTCCACTAAAGAAGGGTATGGAACATTTCCCTAGGAAGAAAATTAAAGCACCATATGAATCCATTATGAGGGCCACTTATGGAATCAATTTAAAGGATGATAATACTTGAAACTATGCATTATGCCTAGCTAGGGGCATAAAACAATAGCGCTTGTTGGGAGGCAACCCAATGAATAAAATAAATTTTTTACTTTTTGTTTCTGTTATTGTGTGTTTTCACATTTATTCTACTGTTATGATTGAGTTTTTATGTTTTAATTAGTGTTTGTGCCAAGTAAAACCTTTGGGATGATTTGGAAGATAGTATAATTGATGCTGTTTGGAAAACAGAGAGTTTCACGTCCAGTGGTGGAATTTTAGTTCTGTACTGGAGCGTCAGAAAAATCTGAAATTTTTACACAGTATTGGTATATAAATTTCCCATGTTTTCCTAATTTTTCAGAATTTTTGGAGTTACAGAAGTATAGGTTTTAAATAGATATGTACAGACTGTTCTGTTTTTGACAGATTCTGTTTTTGATGCACTGCTTGCTTGTTTTGATGAAACTATGGATTGTATCGGAGGGTATAAGCCATGGAGAAGTTAGAATAAAGTAGGTATAATGCAAAAATAAAATATGAATGGGTTTGCAACAGTACTTAAAGTAGTGATTTATTTTGTTATACTAACGGATCTCACGAAGGTTTTGTTGAGTTTTGTGTGATTGAAGTTTTCAAGTTTTGGGTGAGATCACAATGGATGAAGGAATAAGGAGTGGCAAGAGCCTAAGCTTGGGGATGCCCAAGGCACCCCAAGGTAATATTCAAGGAAGAGTCGAGCGTCTAAGCTTGGGGATGCCCCGGAAGGCATCCCCTCTTTCTTCTACCAACCATCGGTAATTTTACTTGGAGCTATATTTTTATTCGTCACATGATATGTGTTTTGCTTGGAGCGTCGTGTATTATATGAGTCTTTGCTTTGTTTGCTTTTTAGTTTGTCACAATCATCCTTGCTGGACACACCAATTTGAGAGAGCCACACATTCATCATGATTTGTTAGAATACTCTATGTGCTTCACTTTATTTTTTTTGAGCTAGGCAGTTGCTCTAGTGCTTCACTTAAATCTTTTTGAGCACGGCGGTGGCTATATTTTGAAGAAATATTTAAACTCACATGCTTCACTTATATTATTTTGAGAGTTGATGAGATAATATTTTGAAGAAATATTTTCACTCTCATGCTTCACTTATATTATTTTGAGAGTTGATAAGACTAAAATTTTGAAGAAATATATGCACTCTCGTGCTTCACTTATATCTTTTTGAGAGTTGACAATAGTAATTTAATTTGCACAAGATATGAATTTGGTCCCAAAGTGATGAATATTCAAGAGGGATATAATAAAAACTTTCATATAGATCATTGGATATGATAAGTGTGATTCCTTGCAATAGTTTTGCGATATGGAGATGATAATATGTGAGTCATGTTAGTGAGTAATTGTGATTTAGTAAGAATATTAGTGTTAAGGTTTGTGATTCCCTATGCATGCACATTAAGTCAATAGTTATGCAAAGAAATTATACCCTACTTATGGCGCATTATTCAGTGTTAGTTATGTTCAATGCATGTTTATGACCGTTTCGCTTTTGGTTGGTTGATTCTCAATCTATTTGCTAGCCTTCATTTGTACTAAGCAGAAATACTGCTTGTGCATCCAAACTCCTTAAAGCCAAGTTGTGCCAAATGAGTCCACCATACCTACCTATATGCGGTATTTCCATGCCGTTCCAAGTAAATTTGTGTGTGCCAACTCTAATTTTCAAAATAATTTTTCCGTTTTGTGTGCCCGTACCGCTCATGAAGCGGCAGGGGGTGGCCAATATTTTCCATGCTAGGTGTGTTATTCTCACGATGAGTGTTTATTCACTTGTCATTGCACGAGAGAGTGGCTGGTAATAGGGATGCCCAGTCCCACAATGAAATGAAAATTAATAACAACAAAATTCCTTGGAAAGTGTTGGTATGGAGGGCACCTGTGGATATGGCTAGCCATGGATTGTGTAAGAATGGTGGAAAGGAAATAAACTTTACTTTTTGTTTAGGAACCGCCTATGATGTGTCTAGCATGGAAGATATTGGGAATTCTCGGTCGTTTTCGTTGACAGGAAAAGCATGCCTCTCAAAATAATTTCATCTCTCTAATTTAAGCTTTGAGCTCTGGCACATTTGCAAATCTCTGCTTCCCTCTATGAAGGGCCTATCTATTTACTTTTATGCAATTTTTATTTTTATTTTGAGTCTCCATCTTCTCTTATAAAGCACCAACTAGAAAGCACTATTGTCATACTTGTGCATTGTGTGTAGCTAATATTGAGTGTGTTTCATGAATGGATCAATGATTGAGCATAATGGGCTAGGGATAACTTTCTTTAGCGTTGATATTTTGAAAGACATGGTTGCTTGTTAGCATGCTTGAGTATTTATATCTTCATGTCAAAATATAGACTATTGCTTTGAATCATTCAAGTCCAAATGTCCATGCTATAAAACAAAAGAATATATGATGAATATGATAGGTAGCATTCCACATCAAAAATTCTGTTTTTATCATTTACCTACTCGAGGACGAGCAGGAATTAAGCTTGGGGATGCTGATACGTCTCCAACGTATCTATAATTTTTGATTGTTCCATGCTATTATATTATCAATCATGGATGTTTTTATATACATTTACAACAATTATATATCAATTTTGGGACTAACCTATTAACTTAGTGCCCAGTGCCAGTTGCTGTTTTTTGCCTGTTTTTGGTTTTCCAGAATATCAGTACCAAACGAAGTCCAAATGCCACGAAACTTTTTGGAGATTTTTTTTCTGGACATAACAAGTACTGGAAGCTTCACGAGAGGGCCAGAAGATGAAGCAGTGGCCCACGAGGCACCAGGGCGCGCCCCGGGGGGGGGACGCCCAAGTGGCTTGTGGGGCCCACACAGCTCTGTTTGACCTAATTCCACCACTATGAATTCTCTAAAATCGGGAAACCAACAGAGGAGTCCATGAAATACTTTTTCCGCCGCCGCAAGCTTCTGTTCTCGAGAGATCCCATCTGGAGGCCTTTTCTGGTACTCCGCCGGAGGGGGAATCGATCACGGAGGGGCTCTACATCAACCTTGCTGCCCTTCCGATGATGCGAGAGTAGTTTACCACAGACCTTCGGGTCCATAGTTGCTACTTGTGAGCTGCGTCGGTAATTCCCTGAAGAGGAAGGGAGATGCAATACAGTAGAGATAAGTATTTCCCTCAGTTATGAAACCAAGGTTATCAATCCAGTAGGAGAATCACGCAACACCTCGTTAGCAGTACCTGCACACAAAACAACAAATCCTTGCACCCAACGCAAACAAGGGGTTGTCAATCCCTCGGCGGTTAATTGCAAGATTAAATTGTATGGTGACAGATAGATAGATTGAACTAAAATATAAATAAAATAAATAAAGTAAAAGTGCAGCAAGGTATTTTTAGGACTTTTAATATATGATTTAGATAGACCCGGGGGCCATAGTTTTCACTAGAGGCTTCTCTCATAAAAATAACATATGGTGGGTGAACAAATTACTGTTGGGCAATTGTTAGAAAAGCAAATAATCATGATGATATCCAAGGCAATGATCATGTATATAGGCATCACGTCCGAGACAAGTAGACCGACTCCTGCCTGCGTCTACTACTATTACTCCACACATCGACCGCTATCCAGCATGCATCTAGAGTATTAAGTTCATAAAGAACGGAGTAACGCCTTAAGCAAGATGACATGATGTAGACAAAGTAAACTCACGTATGAATAAACCCCATCTTTTTACCCTTAATAGCAACGATACATACGTGTCATGTCCCTTTCTGTCACTGGGATTGAGCACCGCAAGATCGAACCCATTACAAAGCACCTCTCCCATTGCAAGATAAATCAATCTAGTTGGCCAAACCAAATCAATAGATCGGAGAGAAATACGAAGCTATAATAATCATGCATAAAAGAGTTCAGAAAAGACTCAAATAATATTCATGGATAATCTGATCATAAACTCACAATTCATCGGATCCCAACAAACACACCGAAAAAAGTGATTACATCGGATAGAACTCCAAGAACATCGAGGAGAACGTTGTAATGAAGATCAAAGAGAGAGAAGAAGCCATCTAGCTACTAACTATGGACCCGAAGGTCTGTGGTAAACTACTCATGCATCATCGGAAGGGTAGCAAGGTTGATGGAGTGCCCCTCCGTGATCGATTCCCCCTCCGGCGGAGTGCCGGAAAAGGCCTCCAGATGGGATCTCTCGAGAACAGAAGCTTGCGGGGCGGAAAAAGTATTTCGTGGACTCCTCTGTTGGTTTCCCGATTTTAGAGAATTTATAGTGGTGGAATTAAATCAAAAGGAGCTGTGTGGGCTCCACGAGCCACCAGGGCGCGCCACCCCCTTGGGGCACGCCCTGGTGCATCGTGGGTCACTGCTTCATCTTCTGGCCCTCTCCCAAAGCTTCCAGTATTTGTTATGTCCAGAAAAAAATCTCCAAAAAGTTTCGTGGCATTTGGACTTCGTTTGGTACTGATATTCTGGAAAACCAAAAACAGGCAAAAAACAGCAACTGGCACTGGACACTAAGTTAATAGGTTAGTCCCAAAAAATGATATATAATTGCTGTAAATGTATATAAAAACATGCAAGATTGATAATATAATAGCATGGAACAATAAAAAATTATAGATACGTTGGAGACGTATCAGCATCCCCAAGCTTAATTCCTGCTCGTCCTCGAGTTGGTAAATGATAAAAACCTAATTTTTTATGTGGAATGCTACCGATCATATTCATCATATATTCTTTTCTTTTCTTGCATGGACATTTGGACTTGAATGATTCAAAACAATAGTCTATAGTTTGACATGAAGACATAAATACTCATGCATACTAACAAGCAACCATGTCTTTCAAAATATCAACACTAAAGAAAGTTATCCCTAGCTCATTATGCTCAAACACTGATCCATTCATGAAACACACTCCATATTAGCTACACACAATGCACAAGTATGACAATAGTGCTCTCTAGTTGGTGCTTTATAAGAGAAGATCGAGACTCAAAATAAAAAATAAAAATTGCATAAAAGTAAATAGATAGGCCCTTCGCAGAGGGAAGCAGAGATTTGCAAATGTGCCAGAGCTCAGAGCTTAAATTAGAGAGATAAAAATATTTTGAGAGGCATGCTTTTCCTGTCAATGAAAACGACCGAGAATTCCTAATATCTTCCATGCTAGACACATCATAGGCGGTTCCCAAACAAAAAGTAAAGTTTATTTCCTTTCCACCATTCTTTCACAATCCATGGCTAGCCATATCCACGGGTGCCCTCCATACCAACACTTTCCAAGGAATTTTGTTGTTATTAATTTTTGATTCATTGTGGGACTGGGCATCCCTATTACCAGCCACTCTCTCATGCAATGACAAGTGAATAAACACTCATCGTGAGAATAACACACCTAGCATGGAAAATATTGGCCACCCCCTGGCGTTTCATGAGCGGTACAGGCACACAAAACAGAAAATTATTTTGAAAATTAGAGTTGGCACACGCAAATTTACTTGGAACGGCATGGAAATACCGCATATAGGTAGATATGGTGGGATCATTTGGCACAACTTGGGTTTAAGGAGTTTGGATGCACAAGCAGTATTTCCGCTTAGTACAAATGAAGGCTAGCAAATAGATTGAGAAGCAACCAACCAAAAAGCGAAAACGGTCATAAACATGCGTTGACATAACTAACACCGAATAATGCACCATAAGTATGATATAATTTCATTGCATAACTATTGACTTTACGTGCATGCATAGGGAATCACAAACCTTAACACCAATATTCTTACTTAATCACAATTACTCACTAACATGACTCACATATCATCATCCCCATATCGCAAAACTATTGCAAGGAATCACACTCATCATATCCAATGATCTATATGGAAGTTTTTATTATATCCCTCTTGAATATTCATCACTTTGGGACCAAATTCATATCTTGTGCAAATTACCATTACTATTATCAACGCTCAAAAAGATATAAGTGAAGCATGAGAGCGCAAATATTTCTTAAAATTTTTAATCTTATCAACTCTCAAAATAATATAAGTGAAGCACAAGAGAGCAAATATTTCTTCAAAATTTAGCCACCGCCGTGCTCAAAAAGATTTAAGTGAAGCACTAGAGAAACTGCCTAGCTCAAAAAATTTAAGTGAAGCACATAGAGTATTCTAACAAATCATGATAAACGTGTGGCTGTCTCAAATTGGTGTGTCCAGAAAAGATGATTGTGACAAACTAAAAAGAAAACAAAGCAAGGACTCATATAATACACGACGCTCCAAGCAAAACACATATCATGTGATGCATAAAAATATAGCTCCAAGTAAAATTACCGATAGTTGGTAGAAGAAAGAGGCGATGCCTTCCGGGGCATCCCCAAGCTTAGACGCTTGAGTCTTCCTTGAATATTACCTTGGGGTGCCTTGGGCATCCCCAAGCTTAGGCTCTTGTCACTCCTTATTCCTTCATCTATCGTGATCTCACCCAAAACTTGAAAACTTCAATCACACAAAACTCAACAAAACCTTTGTGAGATCCGTTAGTATAACAAATAAATCTTTAACTTTAAGTTCTGTAGTAAATTGATTCATATTTAATATTGGCATAATGCTACTGTGCTCCAACTTCTCCATGACTCATACCCCCCGATACGATCCATAGATTCATCAAAATAAGCAAACTATGCAACAAAAACAGAATCTGTCTAAAACAGAAAAGTCTATAAAGCTCTATTTAAAAGCTATACTTATGTAACTCCAAAAATTCTGAAAAATTAGGACAACGTGGGAAATTCATATACCAATACTGTGTAAAAATTTCAGATTTTTCTAACTCTCCAGTACAGAACTAAAATTCCAGCACTGGATGCAAAACTTTCTATTTTCCAAACAGCATCAATTATACTATCTTCCAAATCATCCCAAAGGCATTACTTGGCACAAACACTAATTAAAACATAAAAACACAATCATAACAGTAGCATAATTGTGTAAACAGACAAGAACAGAAACAAAAAGTAAAATTTTATTTTATTCATTGGGTTGTCTCCCAACAAGCTCTTTCTTTATAGCCATTAAGATAAGCTTAAGATTTTATTGATGCTCACATGAAAGATAATAATTGAAACACAAAGAGAGCATCATGTTGCATGTGAAAAACACATTTAAGTCTAACATACTTCCTATGCATAGGCATTTTATAAGCAAACAAATTATCAAGGCAAGCAATTTCTAGCATATGCAAATGAGAAGAATAAAACATTGATGATTTCAACATAACGAGAGGTAATTTAGTAACATGAAAATTTCTGCAACCATATTTTCCTCTCTCATAATAATTACATGTAGGATCATACTGAAATTCAACAATATAGCTATCATAAACAATACTCTCTTTATGATCCACATGCATAAAGTTTTTATAATCTTCCGAAATAGTGGGATTAGCATTAACTAAAGTTATGACCTCTCCAAACCCACTCTCATCAAAAATTTCATAAGATTGAACACTCTCCAAATATGTGGGATTATTTTTAGCTAAAGTTGACACTCTTCCGAACCCACTTTCAATATTATCACAATCATATTCATCATGAGGTTTAAATAAATTTTCAAGATCATAAGAATCATTATCACCCCAATTATGATCATTGCAATAAGTAGTGGACATAACAAAATCATCATCCCCATGCTTGGGGTTTTGCATATTACTAACACAATTGACATTAATAGAATTTACAATAATATCATTGCAATCATGCTTTTCATTCAAGGAGCTATCGTGAATCACCTTATAAATTTGTTCTTTTAACACTTCATCACAATTTTCAGGTTCACGAATTTCAAGCAAAACTTCATAAAGATAATCTAGTGCACTCAACTCACTAGCAATTGGTTCATCATAATTGGATCTTTTAAAAATATTAGCAAGAGGATGAGGATCCATTTAATTTTTCTTATTTCTTTTTCTGTTTGGGAGTGTTGACATGAAGGCAAAAAGCAAGCAAACGAGCAAACAATTTTTTTTGTGTTTTTGTGAAAACGTTTTAGAAGTGGGGAAGATGAAAACGAGAGGCCAAGGCAAATAAAGTAAATGCATGGAGATGAAAGTTTTATGTGTAGGTACTTGATAGATGTTGATGATGTCTCCCCGGCAACGGCGCCAGAAATTCTTCGTGCTACTTGTGAGCTGCGTTGGTAATTCCCTAAAGAGGAAGGGAGATGCAGTACAGTAGAGATAAGTATTTCCCTCAGTTATGAAACCAAGGTTATCAATCTAGTAGGAGAATCACGCAACACCTCGTTAGCAGTACCTGCACACAAAACAACAAATCCTTGCACCCAACGCAAACAAGGGGTTGTCAATCCCTCGGCGGTTAATTGCAAGATTAAATTGTATGGTGATAGATAGATAGATTGAACTAAAATATAAAATAAAATAAATGAAGTAAAAGTGCAGCAAGGTATTTTTAGGATTTTTAATATATGATTTAGATAGACCCGGGGGCCATAGTTTTCACTAGAGGATTCTCTCATAAAAATAGCATACGGTGGGTGAACAAATTACTGTTGGGCAATTGATAGAAAAGCAAATAATCATGACGATATCCAAGGCAATGATCATGTATATAAGCATCACGTCCGAGACAAGTTGACCAACTCCTGCCTGCATCTACTACTATTACTCCACACATCGACCGCTATCCAGCATGCATCTAGAGTATTAAGTTCCTTTCTGTCACTGGGATTGAGCATCGGAAGATCGAACCCATTACAAAGATCGAACCCATTACAAAGCACCTCTCCCATTGCAAGATAAATCAATCTACTTGGCCAAACCAAATCAATAGACTGGAGAGAAATACGAAGCTATCATAATCATGCACAAAATAGTTCAGAAAAGACTCAAATAATATTCATGGATAATCTGATCATAAACTCACAATTCATCGGATCCCAACAAACACACCGCAAAAAGTGATTACATCGGATAGAACTCCAAGAACATTGAGGGGAACGTTGTATTGAAGATCAAAAAGAGAGAAGAACCCATCTAGCTACTAACTATGGACCCGAAGGTCTGTGGTAAACTACTCACGCATCATCGGAAGGGCAGCAAGGTTGATGGAGAGCCCCTCCGTGATCGATTCCCCCTCCGGCGGAGTGCAGGAAAAGGCCTCCAGATGGGATCTCTCGAGAACAGAAGCTTGCAGCAGCGGAAAAAGTATTTCGTGGACACCTCTGTTGGTTTCCCGATTTTAGAGAATTTATAGTGGTGGAATTAGGTCAAACGGAGCTGTGTGGGCTCCACGAGCCACCAGGGCGCGCCACCCCCCCTGGGGCGCACCCTGGTGCCTCGTGGGCCACTGCTTCATCTTCTGTCCCTCTCCCAAAGCTTCCAGTACTTGTTATGTCCAGAAAAAAATCTCCAAAAAGTTTCGTGGCATTTGGACTTCGTTTGGTACTGATATTCTAGAAAACCAAAAACAGGCAAAAAACAGCAACTGGCACTGGGCACTAAGTTAATAGGTTAGTCCCAAAAAATGATATATAATTGCTGTAAATGTATATAAAAACATCCAAGATTGATAATATAATAGCATGGAGCAATCAAAAATTATAGATACGTAGGAGACGTATCAATAGTTAGTAGCTAGATGGCTTCTTCTCTCTTTTTGATCTTCGATACAATGTTCTCCTCGATGTTCTTGGAGTTCTATCCGATGTAATCACTTTTTGCGGTGTGTTTGTTGGGATCCGATGAATTGTGAGTTTATGATCAGATTATCCATGAATATTATTTGAGTCTTCTCTGAACTCTTTTATGCATGATTATTATTGCTTCGTATTTCTTCTCCGATCTATTGATTTGGTTTGACCAACTAGATTGATTTATCTTGCCATGGGAAGAGGTGCTTTGTAATGGGTTCGATCTTGTGGTGCTCAATCCCAGTGACATAAAGGGACATGACATGTATGTATCGTTGCTATTAAGGGTAAAAAGATGGGGTTTATTCATGCGTGAGTTTACTTTGTCTACATCATGTCATCTTGCTTAAGGCGTTACTCCATTCTTTATGGACTTAATACACTAGATGCATGCTGGATAGCGGTCGATGTGTGGAGTAATAGTAGTAGATGCAGGCAGGAGTCGGTCTACTTGTCTCGGACGTGATGCCTATATACATGATCATTGCCTTGGATATCGTCATGATTATTTCCTTTTCTATCAATTGCGCAACAGTAATTTGTTTACCCGCCGTATGCTATTTTCTTGAGAGAAGCCTCTAGTGAAAACTATGGCCCCCGGGTCTATCTAAATCATATATTAAAAACAATAAAAATACCTTGCTGCACTTTTACTTTATTTATTTTATTTTATATTTTAGTTCTATCTATCTATCTATCACATACAATTTAATCTTGCAATTAACCGCCGAGGGATTGACAACCCCTTGTTTGCATTGGGTGCAAGGGTTTGTTGTTTTGTGTGCAGGTGCTGCTAACGAGGTGTTGCGTGATTCTCCTACTGGATTGATAACCTTGGTTTCATAACTGAGGGAAATACTTATCTCTACTGTACTGCATCTCCCTTCCTCTTCAGGGAATTACCAACGCAGCTGACAAGTAGCAGTGGGCAGCATACCCCTATGACTTTCCCACCATTGAGCAGCTGGACCTTTCAGGTGAAATGCCGCAAAGGTGACGTGACTATCAGGGGCAACATTAGCTGACTCCATCTCAAACAGATGTCACGAAGCCAATCATCAGCATCCATAGGATTGGAGGAGTTGCGAAAAATAGACGGGTTGAGGCGCACGAAATCTTGCAGTGAGATCGGGCCAGGCTCCTGACGAGCATCGTTGCGTTCTAAGCGGTTTTCCAGACTCTCATTGAGCTGACAGTTCAATTCAAACTGCTGCATCATTGCGGCAATATAGGGTGGAGGCGGAGGATCGTCAGCCATCCTGCTAAAAACAACTGGGGCAGTTTAGCAAGAACAACTGCAAATGAATGGGGTCATTCATGATGTAACATGAGTAATGAACAAGAAGTGCATTAGATACATATTAGTAGTCATTAAAGACATACAGATCCATGCATAGAGTCGGATACAAACAGACATCACAAGTTCGGAAACACTCGCAACTAGACAAACTAAGCGGCACGCAGGCACGCGGTGGAGAGATACAACAACGAGACATAGCAAAGGCTACATCAATGCCGGAGCAAACTACTGGAGTGAGGAATTTGCAAGTGACAACACAGGGTGCCCTCGATAAAAGGATCCTACGGTCCATGAACACTGTGAAGCAGAACCTGGCCCACAATTCAAAGAAGGGTTGATTCAAATCTCCGGGTGGATGTGATCACGAGAACCTAATGTTAGAGTTAGCAAAATCTTTAACCCGAAAGGAAGAGAGATCAGAATCCCAGAGTAAGGAAGAGGAATAAAAGATCCTAATCCCATCCATTGGCGACGTGGGCCCGTAAGCCACATAGCCATGTTTGCAAAACAGTTTTTCAAAGACTAGACTCAACTTCGGCCAAGGAGTTGGAAAAGGGCTTCCTACAGGCAGTCGGCTCTGATACCAACTTGTGACGCCCCTGACTCGATCGTGCACTAATCATACACGCAAATGCGCACGATCAAGCCCAGGGACTCAAGGGAAGATATCACAACACAACTCTATACACAAAATAAAATAATACAAGCTTTATATTACAAGCCAGGGGCCTCGAGGGCTTGAATACATAAGCTCGAGTACAAGCGTTAGCGGAAGCAACAACATCTGAGTACAGACGTAAAGAGTAAACAAATTTGCCTTAATAAGACTGGGCAAAACAACGACAACTAGATCGAAAAGGCGCAGGCCTCCTGCCTGGGAGCCTCCTAAACTACTCCTGGTCGTCGGTCTCCATGTAGTAGTAAGCTCCGTCGGGGTAGTAGTAGTCATCGACGGGGTCAGCTGACTCCGGGGCTCCATCATCTGATCGCAGCAATCCGGTATTGGGGAAAAAAAGAGGTAGCAAAGCAACCGTGATCGTGAGTACTCATCCAAAGTACTCGCAAGACTTACATCAAATCTATTCTATTTATGCATCGGTATCAAATGAAGGGCTGTATCTGTGTACTAGACTGCAAAAATGCCAGAATAGAGGGGAAAGCCTAGCCTATCGAAGACTAGCATCTTGCAGCATTAGAAGAGTGCAGATTAGCATATAAAAGTATTAGTAACAATTATAATAGTAGACATGCCGAGAGATCCTTCCTCAACTCCCTGCGAGAAAGCAATCCCGGAGCTAACAAATTATTAAGTATCACAAGTATCTAGTTCTAGTTGTAGTAGATCGGGATACAACACTGAGCGTCCTGTTACCGTGGACACGGCTATTCGAATAGATAACTTCCCTGCAGGGGTGCACTACTGTTACCCAACACGCTCGATTAACTCTGGCCGGACACACTTTTCTGGGTCATGCCCGGCCTCGGCTGATCGACATGATGTAGTCCTACCTAGGCTCCATAGAGAGGTCCCCGCCGGTCTACATCATAAGTGCTCAGGGGTCTTGGGCTTATCGCCCTTTGCACTCCGGGTCATTGTGTGCAGGGCGGATACCAGCGCCACCCCTCTCCTGGATGGCACGATTCGGCCCGGCCACAATGTTGAACTGGACGTCTGACAGAGCTTTCGGCTGATACATACGGCACCGAGGGCCCCATTAAACCATTATCCCGCGTGGTGGTAGTGCGTATAGGCCAGTGGCCAACTCAAATCAAATACCCAAATCCGTTAAGCGTGTTATTAGTAACTCGCGGACACAAACAGGGCTCAAGGCTCACCTCCGACACCCTGTCGCACCGACTTGGTAACCCGCGGTCCAACGACCAGGGACCAGGCCCACCTCTCTCCTAGGTGGTCTCCACCTGCCCTGTCATTCCGCCACAAAAATCTCTCGCGGGTGGCCTTCTGGCCAACCCGACTTCCCAAAGGACTGAGGTGAAGGTCAAAGTACCCGTGTGTCCATAACATCGTGGGAATCCGAGGAATCACCCTCAATGGATTCCCACTCGACGTAACCGTCAAGGTGAACTTGGAGGAATCATCCTCGATAAGTTCACACTTGAGGGGTTGCTCGATGAAGGCATCGTCGGAGGTGGTGAAAGAGGGATCACCCTCGGTAACCCACAACCAGCTAGCTATGTTACAGGGCTATCATCAAGAGTGAGGTAGGAGGTATCACCCTCGGCACTCGATTGTAGCTCTGCAGAGTCGTACAACTAAGGGGGGTGTGCGGTGCTGTGTCGGTCTCTGTACATCGATCACATTGATCGGGGCACCGGTAACAAAGCAGGGCAACAAGGACAAGGGTGAGGGGTCACTGATGGACTACTAACCAACCTATACTAAGCATGTAGGATAGCAGGTAAAGTATCAACATCAGTTACAAAATCAGGCCATGCTTCAGAATAGGAGCAATCAAATACGGTAGCAAATTCTAATGCAAGCACGGGGAAGAAGGAATAGGTGATATAGGAATGATCAAGGGGGTTTGCTTGCCTGGAAGCTTTGCTGAAAGGGAAGAAATGTCGTCGACGACGTAGTCGTATTCAGGAGCAGCATCAGTCTCGGGTCTACCGGAGAGAAGAGGGGGAAGAAACAAATAAATACAAGCATACAAATGCAATCACTATGCATGACATGGCAATATGCAGTGCTGGGGGTGACCTAACGCAGTGCTACACGTTAGAGACGGGGCGGGAAAATATCTGGGAATATTTTCCCAGCTTTAGGCATCTGTCAGACAGATGAACCAAAGGGGAAGGTTCCATGTTTGCAGTGTTGTGGGCATGTGACTGCTACATGGAGGGCATATTCGGATTCGTCTCATTTTTCTGAACAACTTTCATGTAGAAAACTTTTTCATCCGAGCTACGGTTTATTTTCTATGATTTTTCAAAGTTTTAGCAATTTTCTGAAATTCCTAGAATTAATTTTAATTCGAAAATAGCTTTATTGCGTCAGCAGTGCGTCAGGGTGACATCATCAGTCAACTCAGCCAGTCCAGGTCAAACCTGACGGCTGGGCCCCACATGTCATACACAGAGGGTTAATTAGAGTCTAATTTAAACTAAACAGAGATTAATTAGTAGGTGGACCCCATCTGTCAGTGACTAAACTAATTACAGATTAAGTTATTTTTTTAAAAACCAGATTAATTAGTAAGTGGGGCCCGCCTGTCAGTGGCACAGTGTTGCCCAGTCAGCACGTTGACCAGTCAACGTGGTCAACTGGGCCCGCGGGACCCACTGGTCAGTGACCTAGAGTGGGCCCCAGGCCAGCCACGTTGGAGGCGGCCGGTGTTTAAACGCCGGCGACCTCCAAACATGGCGGAGGCATGGGAACGCGGTGGGATTCGGCTGCAGACGGTCTCTGGACCCGTGGCTAGGCTCGTTGGACGCGGCTCGACGTCGCGCGCACGATGGTGCCCTCGGCTGGTGCCGGAGATGACCGGAACGACCCCGGCGTCGAGGTTTGGCGACGGTGACTTTCGGGTGAACACGGCCGCGTGGCTACGGGGAGCTAACGAACTAACGGAGCTCACCGGCGGGCTCTACGGAGCACCCGGATCACGGCTGACAACGTGGGACGGCTCGGGCAGCTCTGTTTCGAGCAGTACGCCGGCAATGGCGCTGCCGAGCTCGGACTATACGGGAACAGCAATGGAGCGACTAGCAGTGCGAAAAAGAAGGGGGAATTGACGCGGACGCTCACCGTGCGGCTCAAGGAGGCCGGCGAGTGGCTTAGTAGCTGTAGGCGGGGCTGGAATCGACGGTGGTCGCCGGTGACCGAAGAAGGGGAAGGAGCTCGATCCGTTCGAGGTGGAGCTCCCCGGCTCCCGTAGATGGTCGAGGTGGATGTAGCGGTGGTCGGCGATCCTCCCGGGCACCAGCAGGTGACGCGGAGAGGCTAATGGCCATGGCGGTGGTGAGGCGCGGCGACGGTGGTGCTCGGGTGAGGTGGAGGAGAAGGAGGGAAGCGATGGAGAGAGGGGGAGAAGTGACCGGGGCGTCCAGGGGCTCATGGGGGTTCGTCCCTATCGCCTTGCTCACCTGCCCCGGCGCCGTGGCAGCTAACGGCCGGAGCCGCGTGAGCTCGGCCATGGCGGCGGCGACAGCGAGGCGGGAGCAGGTAGAAGAGGCCTTGGTGGGCTGGGCCTCGCCTCTATTGCACTTGGACCAAGGGCACAGTAGCTTTTCCCTTTTCTTTATTTTCTTTTATAGTTTCTGTTCTGCATTTTCTTTTAGTATCAAATCAATTTTGTAAAATGTGCAACTTGTCTCAATATTTATGATGCAATATACCTCACTGTCACAAAAAGTTTGAGGGTCATTTGAAATCATTTGAATTTTATTTAAATGGAATTGGATTTAAATAAGCTGATTTGGTACTGTTTTGAATTTCCAGGGTTTTTCATGAATTTTTAGTGATGTTGTTTTCCTGAAAATAATTAGCTATAGAATATTTGCTAAAACATGAACTATTTACTTCTCAGATTTGTGCAACTTTTAATTTCGATTGAAATTTGAATTTGAAGTGGAATTTGAAATGAGATATGAATCCACTGTGATCAAGCATTGCAAATCAAGGTGACTTAGCATAATCATTATGGATCACTGTTGCTCATTACACAGGGGTGTTACATCTCGCTTCGAGGGTTTTTGAATATTTGGGAATTTATAGGCCAGGAATTAGGGCAAATGGAGCCACGAGGGGCCCACAAGCCAGGGTGGCATGCCCTACCCCCCAGGGCATGCCCCTGCCATGTGGGGCCCTCGTGGGTCTTCTCGTCCTCCCCCAAAGCTTCTAGGGTCTCTTATTATCTAGAAAAAATCGTCAAAAAGTTTTGTCGTGTTTGGACTTCTGTAGGTATGGATTTTCTAGAAAACCAAAAACATGAACTGGCACTAGGCACTAAATTAAAAGGTTAGTCCATAAAAATAATATAAAATGACATATAAACTATACAAAAGTGATAACATAATAGAATTTAACAATAAAATATTATAGATATGTTTGAGACATATCAAGGTTCTCCCCTCTGGTCCTTGGCCTCCATGGTGCCCGGAGGGGCGAGAGCCCCTTGATACATCTCTGATGTATCTATAATTTTTGATTATTTCATGCCATTATTTTATAACTTTCACATACTTTTGGCAACAATTTATATTATTTTTGGGACTAACATATTGATCTAGTGCCCAGTGTGAGTTCCTGTTTTTTTTTGCATGTTTTTGTATTTCACATAAAATCCATATCAAATGAAGTCCAAACCGATAAACAGTTACGGTGATTTTTTATGGAATATATGGGATTTTTTGGCGCAAGAATAAACCTAAGACGATGCTCGAGGGGCCCACAAGCTCGGGTAGCGCGCCCCCTACACTAGGGCGCACTGGGTGAGTTTGTGGCCACCCCGTAAGTCGGTTGGGGGTGTCCACTTGCCGCAAGTAAGCTAATATCCGAATAAAAATCCCCTCAAAATTTCAGCCCAATCGGAGTTACGCATCTCCGGGAATATAAGAAACGGTGAAGGGCCAGAAAATAGGAGCGCGGAACAGAAGAGAAACAGAGAGAGATCCAATCTAGGGGGGCTCCTGCCCCTCAAGAGCCATGGTGGCCATGGAACAATGGGGGATCCTTCTCCCATCTAGGGAGAAGGCCAAGCAAGAAGAAGAAGGAGGCGGGACCTCTCCCCCTCTCTTCCGGTGGCGCCGGAGCGCCGCCAGGGGGAACATCGTGTGACGGTGATCTACTCCAACAACTCCGTCATCTTCATCAACACCTCCATCACCTTCCCTCATCTATTTTCAGCCATCCACTCTCCCGCAACCCGCTGTACCCCCTTCTTGAACATGGTGCTTTATGCTATATATTATTATCCAATGATGTGTAGCCATCCTATGATGTTTGAGTAGATTCTTTTTGTCCTATGGGTTGATTGATGATCTTGATTGGTTTGAGTTGCATGTTTTATTTTGGTGTTTTCCTATGGTGCCTTCCATGCCGCGCACACGTGGGGGATTCCCACTGTAGGGTGTTGTAATATGTTCATAATTTACTTACCGTCAGGGTTGCGTGAGCGACAGAAACGCAAACTCGGGTAAGTAGGTTGTTGCGTATGAGAGTAAAGGGGACTTGTTACTTAATGCTATGGTTGGGTTTACCTTAATGATTTCTAGTAGTTGCGGATGCTTGCTAGAGGTCCAATCATAAGTTCATATGATCCAAGTATGGAAAGTATGTTACCTCATGCCTCTCCCTCATATAAAACTGCAATAATGATTACCGATCTTGTTATCAATTGCCTAGGACAATTTCGCAAATCCTACCACCATTTTTCCACACTCGCTATACTAACTTAATTTTTCTTTTATTAAAACAGCACCTAACTTTTATTTTCACGTTCTTTATTATCTTGCAAATTTATCCCACTACACCTACAAAGTACTTCTAGTTTTATTACTTGTTTCTAGGTAAAGTAAACGTTGGTGTGCGTAGAGTTTTATTGGTGGTCGATAGAACTTGAGAGAATATTAATTCTACCTTTAGCCCCTCGTTGGGTTCGACATTTTTACTTATCAAAAAAGGCTACAAATGATCTCCTATTCTTGTGGGTTATCAAGACCTTTTTCTGGCGCCGTTGCCGGGGAGCAATAGCGTGGGGCAAAAATTCTCGTGTGCGCTTGTTGGCTTTATCTCTAAGTAGATTTTATTTTCTGTTCTAAGTTGTTTTATATCTTTAGTTATGGATATGGAACAGGAAACGCCAAAAAAATTAGTTGTACTTGCTACTCATGGAGATGGGGAACCTCCTAAAACCCTCGATGCTGGTTATGTGGAAAAAATTAAATACTGCTTTGATAATCCTGATAAATCCCCATTCAACTTGATAATGGGAGATACTTTGGATCACCGGGAATACTTTAGGGATTATCGCTTGTCTCAAAAAGGGAAACACTTATGGGATAAAATTAAAATGTTGCGTTGGTATGCTTGGAATATGTGCTCATGTATGACTATACTTGCTGCTCTAAGATGGAGGCTCCACACCTCCCCTTTCAATGTGAATTTAATGATAATGAAAACTTAGCTTCTTATGCTAATGGTGTATATGATTACTATGATGTGGAACAAATAGAAGAATTTGTTGCTTTTAAGGGTGCTTATGAAATTGAATCTTTGTTTGAAAAGTATGAAAAGTGTGATCATGCTCTTTACAGATCTGAAAATTATGCTATACTTAAATATTGATATGAGAATTATAAATACAATGCCGATATTAATGAATTTATTGAGAAAGTTTTCGCTATCCAAGAAGAGACTAATATTTTGCAGGAATCTATGGAAGAAGAAATTGCTGAAACTGTGAGCTTATTAGATGAAAAAGCTGAGGAGGAGAGCTAAGAAGAAAAGGAGGAAGAGCAGATTAGCTACCTGTGCCCACCTTCTAATGAGAGTAACTCTTCAACTCATACATTGTTTAATTTCCATTCGTGCTTACCGAAGGATGATTGCTATGATCCCTTGGATTCGTTTGAAATATCCCTTTTTGATGAACTTGATGCTTGCTATGCTTGTGGCTATGATGCCAATATGAATGATGCTTATGGAGATGAACTTGCTATAGTTCCTTATGTTAAAAATGAAATTGTTGCTATTGCACCCACACATGATAGTCCTATTATCTTTTTGAATTCTCCCAGCTACACTATATCGGAGAAGTTTGCTCTTATTAAGGATTATATTGATGGGTTGTGTTTTGCTATTGCACATGATGATTTTGATGGATATAATATGCATGTGCTTGCTGTACTACTTGCAACTATTATGAGATAGGAACCACATCTCCACCTCTCTATGTTTCCAATACGATAAAACTGCAAGAAACTGTTTATGCTATGTATCGGCCTTTATTATGTGTGCATGAATTGTTCTTTCATGACATGCCGATGCATAGGAAGAGTTTTAGACTCCATTGTTCTATGATATATGTTGCTTTGTGCTTGCTACTAAATTATAAATAATTGTTAATTAAAATTGGCTTTGATATACGTTGGGATCCGGGTGGATTAATTACTTGAGCACTTTATGCCTAGCTTAATGGCTTTAAAGAAAGCGCTGCCTGGGAGACAACCCGGAAGTTTTAGAGAGTCATTTTCTTCTGTTGTGTGCTTTTAAAAAGTTTAAAAACAACAAAAAAATATAGAGGGGAACCTAAAACCTTTTCAAAAAGAAAAGTGAAAGTGAGATAGATGAGCACCGTTGAAGTGGGGGATATCCTTGAAGTTTGTTCATGCCCATGGAAACTTTATGAACCTTGATTACAGAAACATTTCAATAAAAATAATTATCCCCTTGTACAAATCCATTGTATTATAAAAAATAATGTGCCAAGATTTACCTTTAAGGTGTTTAAATTGCTTGTTTGATATGTGCTATGCAAAAACAGAAAATTTTGCTGTAGTGTTTGAATTGTGATATTTTACTGGAACGTGCAAAAATTCTGAAATTTTTACATAGTACTGCTATGCAAATTGTTTATTACGTCCTAGTTTTTTAGAATAGTTGGAGTTACAGAAGTATATGTTTCATCTATATCTTTACAGACTGTCCTGTTTTCACAGATTGCTGTTATAGTTTCTTTATCTACCTATGTTTGCAATTTTGCCAAGCCCCATTGATGTGGGAGCATTAGAATTGTAATAGCATATAGTAGCTAATGTTTGGATTATAATTATACAATATTGTTACAGAAGGACATGATGGGATTTGATGTTATATGTACTAACCCCTCTAATAAAAGTTCGGTTAAGTTTTGTGTGAATGAAGTGTTCGAAGACCGAGGAGGCATTGATATGAGAGGAATAAGGAGATGCAAGGGTTCAGGCTTGGGGATTCCCAAGGCACCCAATGTAAATATTCAAGGAGACTCAAGCATCTAAGCTTGGGGATGCCCCGGAAGGCATCCCATCTTTCTTCTTCGACAATTTTCGGTATGTCTCGGTCTTTGTTTTGTGCACATGATATGCACAAATTCTTGGAGCGTCTTTTGTGTTTGTTTTTTTCCTTTTCTTTTTATGCACCATGCTGGTGTGAGATAGTCCTTGGTTGATTTATAGAATGCTCTTTGCACTTCACTTATATCTTTTGAGTATTGCTTTATAGAACGCTTCATGCACTACAAAAAAAGACACATCCGTGACATTAGGGCCCGAACGAAAACTTTTTCTGTCATGGTTGTGACATTTCTATGATAATAATTGTGACAAAAACACGTATCATCATATATGTGGTGGGTTCCTACTTCTATGACAAAAAATTATGACAGAAAATTGGCTTTTCATCCTGGGCGGGCCGCAGACGCACCCGCATGACATTCTTTGGGCCGTCCATGACGTAAAAAATCGTGGTTGAAGTGAGGGCGAGGAAATTTTCAGGGAGTTCCCGGTTACGGTGGGTGGTCGGGGCCGAGCGATGCAGTGTGGTTTGCGCATTTCTCTCGTACGCGCGCGCGTGTGTGATGCGTTTGTTAACTGAACCCGATCGAGCGAGGCGTTCGCTTACTGAACCCGAGCGATCGCACTAGCTACGTACTAAAGCCGATCGATCCCTTCGCTACTAACTGAACCCGAGCGATTGCTTCGCTGCTAACTGAACCCGAGCGATTCCTTTGCTGCTAACTGAAGCCGGTCGAGCCCCCGTATGTGCAAGACGTATCCGGTTGGGTTGCCTCTCGATGAACAGTGCCCGTTGTTGCCGTGCACGCGATACGTAGAAGGAGTCGAGACGCATCGATCGAGCCCCTTGAACGAGACATGGTGAGTTGACCTAGCCGGTTGGTTGGCTATGGATGAACAGTTCCCATTGCTGCCATCCGCTCGTGCGCCCCACCCCAGCCGGTGGGTTGGCTGTGGATGAACAGTACCCTGGCCATGTGAAGGTGGTTAGCGCTGGATGAACAGGACCCCGAGGAGAGGCCGTCACACCCCAGTCGGTTGGGGGTGGATGAATAGGACCCCGTGAAGGCTGGAGGAAGTCGACGATGGTTGAACAGTAGCTGGTGGAGGCTGGAGGAGGTCGACCGTGGATGAACAGTAGCTCGTGGAGTCCCGTTTTGCGGTACGCCATAGCCCTCTTGATGAACGGGACCCCCGTTTCGACCGTAGGCAATTGGGGAGAAGTCCGTTTCCTCCGTTTTGCGGTACGCCAGAGCCCTCCCGATCAACAGGACCCCGTTTCGACCGTAGGCGCTCGAACATAAGTCTATTTCCTCCGTTTTGAGGTACACCAGCCCCCAGCCGATGAATAGGACCCCGTTTCGACCATAGGCGGTCAAACAGAAGGCCATTTCCTCCGTTTTGCGGTACGCCAGACCCTGAGTCGATGAACAGGACCCCGTTTGGGCTGTTCCGTCCAAGCCGGTTGGCTCCCGATGAACAGGACGCGTTCCAACCCAGTCGCTTGGCTCCCGATGAGCACGACGCTGTTTCCTCCGTTCCAACCCAGCCCGTTGGCTACCGATGAACAGGAGGCCGTTGCTGCCGTCCGTTGCCTCTCCATGTACACGAGCCCTGTCCGTACGTATGCGCAAGTATGCGTTCGAGACCCCGCCCGTATGTACGTACGTGGCCGTATTCTTTGCCGTGTGGCTGTATGTACGTGTACACGATTTAGACGGGACTGTCTGAACTACCACGTCTGGGGCTCTGCTACGACACGTGCTACTACTTACTTGGCCACGGTTCATCCTTGCAGAGAGACCGATCGACCAGTATGTACGTACACATTCGCGACCAAACAGAGAACGCTACATACGCTTTGACCTGGTGGGTCCCAGCTGTCAGTGGATAAGGAGGCACTTCCTTGCATGCGAAGATATAGTTGGTGGGTCCCAGCTGTAAGGGGGAGGAATCAATTTTTTTGCGCGTAATAAGGAGTCAATTCCTTGCGCTCGAAGATGTAGCTGATGGTTGTCGTTCATTGACAATGTTTACTATGCCGCGCCGAGAGCACCAAGTCGGTGCACGACGGCGAGGCCTTGGAAGGGAACGACGCGGAGCCGGGGAAGACGCGGCAGTGGATGCCCATGCGGATGGGAGTACGAGGGTTGACTGGTTCAGCTGCGGTGTGAGGCTGCCATCGCCGGAGAATGACAAAGGCCTGGCCAGCAGTGGGAGTAGGGTGGGGCGTTGAGGCCTGTGCGGCAGCACAACTGGCCACGGGAGGCAGGAGCAGGGGGTCCCACCGGCGCTGGTTTGGGCGGCTGGAGCAAGAAGATCAGAGATTGAAGAAGCAGCACGGCCGTTGGATTATCATCCAACGGTCACCGCTGCAAGAATCGTTTGTTGACTATAAGTTGACAAAGCCCTGCGTACGTGTCAACTTAGTAGGCCCACAAGTCAGCATAACATCTGTGGCAGACAGTATATAGCCCATTTGCTATTTCCCTCAATTTACAGACCATTTGCTAATTATTACGTAATTTATTGCAGCCCATATTGTTGGTGCAATAATTTGCCTCCTTATGTTTTGGAGATTGTTGACAAACAGTGAGGGACTAATGTGTTTGCTAGTGCACACAGAGTAACAGGTCCCTGGAGTCAAAGAGGAGTTTGGATTCAAACTCCGAAGAATATCCCCTGCGTGGCAGTGAAAGTTTTCACCGAAGATTATGACGACAAGAGTGACCCCTCAAAAATTGTTGATGCAAAGCAATTCGTTCGGTGCTCGTCTGAGCAAAGTGACTGCAGTTGAGGAGATTGATGATGAAGTGAAGACGTAGCATTCTTTTCATCGTTTCTTTTCTCTTTGTTGAGTCATAGGACCACCGTACTATTAAGAGGGGTGTAGCATTTGAAGCTTTGATTCGCTGATGCTAAACCCAAACCCTATGAAAGTTGCGAGAGAAATCTCTTTGTGTTTCGAGCAAATACTTGCCAGCAAGAGACTGTGATCTTCTTCGCTGCGAGAGATTTGTCTCTGACCGAGGAGTTAGCATTACTTGTTCCCCAAGTAATGTTACCGTTGCTCTTAAAATCCGACCGTTGTGAACGTGTCAGTTGGCCATTGGCTGGACCGCGTGTCCAAAATGGTCATTTTCCATCAGGGAAGGCTGCGGCTATAAATAGCCACCCCGCACCGGCGTTGTCCGGTGGCTGCTCCGTTTGATTCTGAGAAGATTGTTGAGCAACCCCCTCTTTGAGAGATTTGAGTTTAAAATCCACCGAGAGAAAACCCCAGAGCCAAAAAATTAGATAGTGGTTCAGCATCACTCGAATCTAAGTCCAGTACGCTCCGCCTATTACTCTTGAGAGCTGCGAACTCTCTAGACGGTTAGGCGTCAATTTCTTCAGAGACCAAGAGTAATTGTGGTTCTCGAAGAAGAAGTCTGTAAAGGTTCGGAGATCGCCTCAAGCATCTACCATGAGTAATAGGCATTGGTTGACAAACCAATTGTCGAGGAGAATAGGGCGAAGAGAGTTTATCTTCTGTGTTAAATCACAACCCCTCCAACCAGACGTAGTCCTTTTCCAGAAGGGCGAACTGGTCTACCAAACCCCTTGTCGCCATCGAGCATCACTGGTCACCTCTGCTACCCTCTTTTACATTCGAACTGTGACATATGACATATTTCAAACATGCGATTTACCTTGATGCATGCTGTAAGTTTCCATTCGGTAGTTTGTATTCACTCACTGTATACTGTTTTCACTCGTTCCACTGCTGGGTTCCGAGAGTTTTGATATTTCCGAAGAAAATTTAAAACTCCCATTCACCCCCCCCTCTGGTAGACATACTTCGTTCCTACAATTGGTATCAGAGCAAGGTACTCCTTGACTCTGCTCATTTTGGTCTAACCACCTTGGAGTTTAAGTATGTCTTCAATGAGCTACAAGTCGCACCTCAAGATTCCCATCTTCGATGGGACGGACTATCCCTTCTGGAAGGAGAAGATGAAGATCTGTCTCCGAGCCATTGATGATGATATGTGGAATGTGGTGCAGAATGGATTCACGGTTGAAGTGCCCCAGGTCCCCATTGACCACGAGAAGAAACTCATTCAAATGGATGCTCAAGCTGAAGATGAAATTGGTGGCCATCTCTCTCGTGCTCAATTTCTTCGCTATCGTCAGTGTGAAACTGCTAAGGAATTGTGGGACATTCTCGAGAAGATAAATGAGGGCGTTTCTACTCAGAAAGAAGCTCGCATTGATACTCTTCGGGCCAAGTTCAATAGGTTCAAGCGTATCGAAAATGAAAGCTACCAGCAAACCTTCGATCGTCTGAGTGACATGGCAAACGAGCTACAAGGTCTCGGCGCCAAAGACATCACTGAACATGAAGTTGTGAAGAAACTGCTCCGATCCCTTGATAGTTCGTTTGACACTCTAGTCCCGATGATTCGGGAACGGGCTGATTTCAAAGTTCTCGACTCTGCTGATATTATGGAAAGGCTAAACACCCACGAAGAACAAGAAGAAGAAAAGAGAGATCTCTATGGTTCAAGTCACCGAAAAAGTCATGCTCTCAAGGCTGCGGCTGATTCTTCCTCAGAAGGAAACGCCGATGAAGATTCAGATGACACCGAAAGGATCAGCAAGGATCTCTCTTTGATCACGAAAAGATTCTAGCGTCTTCATAGGAAAAATCAGTTTCATAAGAAAGGATCCAGCAACTCTGGCGGCTCCAAATCTTCATCAAAACCGACTAGAGATGACACCTGTTTCAAGTGCAAAAAACCAGGGCATTTCATTTCGGACTGCTCTCTCTGGGAAGCTGAAATCCATGCAAGTGGAAGATATGATTCAGGAAACAACCATGGCAAAGGCAAGAGCAAAAGCTACGACTCCGATGATGAGAAGAAAACACAGAAGTTTTTCAAGAAGAAGGATAGCTCCTCCAAGTCCTCGTCAAGATCTTCCTCAAGGAATCCCTCCAAGTCCTCATCCAACCGCAAGGACACCTCTCACAAGGCCAAGGCGTACATCGGCAAGGAGATGGATTCCGAAGCAGAAGCATCTGACAACGAAGAGGTTGAAGAATCCGATGAGGGTTCTGATTCCGGCATGGCTCGCATAGCATGTGCCTCTACTCCTGCATCAAACTTCTTCGAGAATCATTCGAGCGACAACGCCGGCATATTGCTTCATGGCCAAAGCCTCGAAAGAAAAGGTATCCTCCAAACATCACAAGGTTCACTCCAGTGATCAATATTCTTCTGATGAGGATGACCATGCTAAACTGATCAAAATTGCAAATATGGAACAAAACTCTCTCGAGAAAATTGAGAAAACCCTCAGGAAGTTTGAAGGGTTGTTGGTTGAGGAGATGGAGAAAAATCAGTCATTGACCGAAGAGCATTCCGCTCTCGAGTCTCGAATGAAAGAATTATCCGATCGTCATGATTTTCTCTCAGTTGACCACGAAAGATTGACTTATGATTACCTGAAATGGAAACAGGAACTCGAGTCGCTGAGAGAGGCTCATGATGATTTGATCAGAGAAAATTCTCTTCTCACCCAACAACTCAAAGAGAAGCCTGGAGTGTTTGTACCTCCTTGCTTAAAATGCCTTGAACGCAGTAACGCTGAATCAAATGCTGAATCTTCTGTGAATGCTAACCCCTCGGTCGAGGAAAATGGTTCTGTTTCTGATGAAAATGCTAGGATGAAGGATCTTCCTCAGACAGGAATGTTCAAGTCTCTCAAGGGGCATCAAACCCTGTGTGATGTTCTGAAGAAATCTATTCTTCACAAAAATCCCAGAAAGGAAGGTATCGGTCTCGAAAGGAAACTGAATGAGAATGGCTCCTACTGGGAACCTGATCAATATCCTCGCACTGTGTGGGTACCTGCTAAGAGCAAAACGCTCGATCCAGCTTTACTTTCGGGATATGACTCTCCTATCCCTGAATATTCATATGATGATTCTCTGGACAACTATAAGTTGTTCAAAAACCAACGTGGTGAGGCTATTGCTCGCTATGTTGGACCAAACAGCAGGAATGGCCCCCCAAAGGAATCTATCTGGGTGCCCAGGAAAACTATCAAAGCATTGCCTGTTACTAGACTACTAACCATGCAGGAAGAAAATGCTCGATATATCCTTGAAAAGATTCGACAGAATGAGTACATACTTGCCTCATCCAACCGCTATACTCATTCGTCTGGAAGGAATTTCAATGCATATTCTTTCGATTATGCTCGTACTCACTCAAGTTAGAATTCGTATAATTATCGAAAGAAATCATATCCTGCTCGCTCATATGTTTCGAAGCCACCTACAAAAATGTGGGTGGTTAAGTGATACGTCTCCAACGTATCTATAATTTATGAAGTATTCATGCCATGTTTATAACAATTCTATATGGTTTTGGTATGATTTGATTAGAACTAACCCGGACTGACGCTGTTTTCAGCAGAACTACCGTGGTGTTGTTTTTTGTGCAGAAATGAAAGTTTTCCAAATGAGCTGAAATTTTTTGGAGATTTTTTATTGGGCAAATAAAGAATATTGGCACCAAGACCTACTGGAGGGGGGCCACCCAGTGCCCACGGGGAGCCAGGGCGCGCCACCCCCCTAGGCGCGCCCTGGTACCTCGTGGGGCCCACGTGGCTCCGTTTCGCGTGATTCCAACGCTGAAAAATCCTATATATTCAGAAACCCCCGAAAGTTAACCTAGATGAGTTTTTACGCCGCCGCAAGCCTCTGTACCAGAGAGATCCCATCTACAGCCCTTTTCCGGCACCCTGCCGGAGGGGGAAGGCATCAGCGGAGGCCATCTTCATCATCCCGGTGGTCTCCATGACGAGGAGGGAGTAGTTCACCCTCGGGGTAGAGGGTTTGTACCAGTAGCTATGTGTTTGATCTCTCTCTCTCTCGTGTTCTTGAGATGGCACGATCTTGATGTATCACGATCTTTGTTGATATAGATGAATCATATGGAGTTTTCCCCTCTCTATCTTCTTGTGATGAATTGAGTTTTCCCTTTGAAGTTTTCTTATCGGATTGAGTCTTTAAGGATTTGAGAACACTTGATGTATGTCTTGCATATGAATATCTGTGGTGACAATGGGATATTCACTTGAGTCACTTGATGTATGTTTTGGTGATCAACTTGCGGGTTCCGTGACCTTGGGGATTTATGCATAAGGGTTGGCACACGTTTTTGTCTTGACTTTCTGGTAGAAACTTTGGGGCACTCTTTGAAGTTCTTTGTGTTGGTTTGAATAGATGAATCTGAGATTGTGTGATGCATATCGTATAATCAAACCCACGGGTACTCGTGGTGACATTGGAGTGCCTAGGTGACATTAGGGTTTTGGTTGATGTGTATCTTAAGGTGTTATTCTAGTATGAACTCTAGGGCTGTTCGTGACAATTAATGGGGATGGCTCATAAGATTGATCGGGAAGGATAACTTTGAGGTGGTTTCGTACCCTACAACAATTTCTTTGTTTGTTCTCCGCTATTTGTGACTTTGGAGTGAACTCTTTGTCGCACGTGAGGGATTTACATATGATTCAACTATGTCAACAATGTTGGGAGATCACACTAGTGAAAATATGAACCCTAGGCCTTGTTTCTAAGCATTGCAATACCGTTTTTATGCCCATTTAATATTTGCTACCTTGCTGTTTTTATATTTTCAGATTACAAAAACCTATATCTACTATCCATACTACACTTTTATCACCATTTCTTCGCCGAACTAGTGCACCTATACAATTTACCATTGTATTGGGTGTGTTGAGGACACAAGAGATTTCTTGTATTTGGTTGCAGGGTTGTTTGAGAGATACCATCTTCAACCTACGCCTCCCACGGATTGATAAACCTTAGGTCATCCACTTGAGGGAGAATTGCTACTGTCCTACAAAACTCTGCGCTAGTGGATGCACTAGTCATATGACCGGAGACAAGTCGTTGTTTGTCGACCCCAACTTAACTGCTTCATCTGAGAAGTATATTACTTTCGGCGACAACAACAAAGGAAAGATAATTGGGTTAGGTAAAATTGCTATATCCAAGGATAAAAACATTGATGATGTTTTACTTGTTCAGTCTCTTGGATTCAATCTCATGTCAGTTGGCAAGCTTTGTGATCTAGGCATGCTAGTTCTATTTTCTAAATCCAAATGCATCGTCTTTATGGCCACTGACAATTCCTTCCTTTTCGAGGGAAATAGAAAAGGTGATTTATATATTGTAGATTTCTCTAAGGGTCCCTCAGTCCGAACTTGTTTGCTTGCAAAAGCAACCGAAGGATGGCTGTGGCACCGAAGACTTGGTCATGCAGGTATGAGAAATTTGCAGACTCTCGTGAAGAAAAATCATCTTCGTGGTATTCCTGATGTGAAGTTCGACAAGGATCGTCTCTGTGCTGCGTGCGAAGCCGGTAAATTGGCCAAGAAGCACCATTCATCAAAAACTGTGATGACCACAACAAGACCACTAGAAATTCTTCATATGGATTTATTCGGGCCTCAAAACTATGCAAGTTTCGGAGGCAGTCACTATGGTCTGGTTATTGTTGATGATTTCTCTCGATATACTTGGGTATTCTTTCTCGAAGACAAACCTGCACCCAAGACATCTTCAAAAGATTCGCCAAGAAGGCTCAAAATGAATATGATGTGCGAATTAAACATGTCAGAAGCGACAATGGTACTGAGTTCAAAAATACTCATATCGAAGACTTTCTTGATGAAAATGGTATCACTCATGAATTCTCTGCCGCATACACTCCCCAACAGAATGGAGTCGTTGAGAGAAAGAATAGAACTCTCATTGAAATGGCGAGAACAATGCTCAGTGAGTATAAAACTCCCATTCGTTTCTGGGCTGATGCTATTAACACTGCTTGCCATGTAGTGAATCGTGTTTATCTTCACAAATTCCTTAAGAAAACTTCATATGAGCTTATCACTGGCAAGAAACCGAATGTTTCTTATTTACGTATTTTTGGTGCACCTTGCTATATTCGTGACATGAATCATAATTCTAAGTTTGCACCTAAGGCACATGAAGGTTTTGTTCTTGGTTATGGCTCGAACTCGCATACTTATCGTGTCTATAACTCTCACCACGGGAAAGTTATGGAAACGGTAAATGTGCGGTTTGATGAATCTAACGGCTCCCAAAAGGAGCACCTGCCTAATGTGATAGATGAACCTCCGATTTTGGATGCTATTCGGCAAATGGCTATTGGGGACGTCTGGCCAGTCGAAGGAAATACACCCGACTCTTTCGATGATGATGCTCCCATAGCTCGACGAACACGCCAATCTACTGCCGGAGAAAATACCGCACCAAACACAAATGGCAACCCAAATGCAAATGCAAATGCCAATCAAAATGGCAATCAAGATGAAATTGGCGATACTAATGCCAATCCTGATGCTGATACCGAGGAAAATGAAAATGATCATCATGAAGGAAATCCTCTCCCACGAGTGGCAAATCGAGTTGACCCTGCATTAATCCTCGAAGATCTCGAGAATCCAGGTTACCGACCCACAACTCGCTCTCGCACTCGTTTGGCTAACTACTGTGGCAGTTTCTCTTTCGTCTCATTGACAGAACCTACCAAGTATGAAGAAGCTATGAATGATCCCGATTGGATGAATGCTATGCAAGAAGAGTTGGTGCAATTCGAATTGAATGATGTGTGGGAATTGGTTGACAAACCGAATCCTAAGAAGCACAACATCATCGGCACAAAATGGATTTTCCGGAACAAGATGAAAATGGCATTGTTGTGAGAAACAAAGCACGTCTTGTCGCTCAAGGGTACACACCGGTAGAAGGTACTGATTTCGGTGAAACATATGCTCAAGTTGCTCGCCTTGAGGCAATTCGTATTCTTCTCGCTTATGCAAATTACAATGATATTCTGCTTTATCAAATGGATGTGAAAAGTGCTTTCCTCAATAGTGAAATTGATGAGGAAGTATATGTTAAGCAGCTACCTGGCTTTGAAAACCCTCAGTTTCCTAACAAAGTTTTCAGGTTGAAAAAGGCGTTGTATGGACTAAAGCAAGCCCCTCGGGCCTGGTATGACACACTGAAGAGGTTTTTGCTCGACGAAGGGTTTAAGCCAGGATCCACTGATTCCACTCTTTTCACTCGTGCTATTGATGGCGATCTATTCGGATGTCAAATCTATGTGGATGATATTATTTTCGGCTGTACTAACAATGCCTGCAGCATGGTATTTGGGCGAATGATGTCTGAGAAGTATCAAATGTCTATGATCGGTGAACTTAAGTTCTTTCGCGGACTACAAATTCGTCAACAGGACAATGGAATTTTCATATCTCAGGAAAAATATCTGAGAGACTGTCTTAAGAAGTTCAAAATGCAAGATTGCAAACAGAAGGGCTACAAAACTCCCATGCCCACAAATGGCTAGTTGGACGCATATGTGTACGGTAAAGATTACGATCAGAAAGCTTATCGTTCGATGATTGGTCCTTTGCTTTACTTATGTGCATCCAGACCTGATATTATGTTGAGTGTTTGTATGTGTGCTCGTTTTCAAGCTGCACCGAAAAAATCGTATCACCAAGCGGTCAAGCGTATTCTGAGATATTTGGCTCACACCCCCACCTTAGGTTTATGGTATCCTAAGGGAGCACAGTTTGACCTCGTTGGATATTCAGACTCAGATTATGTAGGTGACCGGGTTGACAGGAAATCTACCTCGGGGACATGCCATTTCCTCGGTAGATCATTGGTATGTTGGTCGTCAAGGAAGCAGAATTGTGTTTCGCTCTCTACGGTTGAGGCCGAATATATTGCTGCTGGGGCTTGTTGCACTCAGTTATTATGGATGAAGCAGACTCTGAAGGATTATGGCATCAAGGTCAAGAAGATTCCTCTATTGTGTGACAATGAAAGTGCGATCAAAATTGCACACAATCCTGTGCAGCACTCTCGCACCAAGCATATTGCGACTAGACATCATTTCCTACGCGATCATGTTGCTCGAGAGGATATTGTTATCAATCACGTCAATACCGAAGAGAATCTCGCTGACATCTTCACCAAGCCTCTCGATGAGAAAAGATTCTGTGCGTTACGGTGTGAGCTAAATATCCTAGATTCCGCGAACGTGCAGTAAGCTGAACTCGGCACCCGTACCATCACTTCCACATCTTAGAAGGAATGGGTGCATAACACTCGAAGAGTTTGAAAATTTCGACAAAATGAAATTTTCTTTCTGAGAGTGAATACATTAACGAAGAACTAGACTAACCGGGTGCCACGATAATTGTGCGATGCTCGGGGTCATACAGTTCTTATATGGTGGGTAACGCCACCACAATTTCTCTTCGTTGAAGTTGGATTTGTATCTTTTGTGTTAGTCCGAATGCATTTCACTCATAGCTTTTCTCTCGGGTGCTTGTGTTTCTTCGTCTGAGTGAAATACCTAGGAACCTGTTTTCCCTCTATTCTATCTCTTCCAGTCTATGCTGTTCCATTACGAATGCACAAATTCATCTGGAAACGACACTTTATCTGGTGTCCTTGATCACGTTAAAGTTTCGGTCCGAACTTAATCTGTTTTGGCGAAAGCCGTCCAAAATTTGGGGTTTCCCGCCCAAGTCTGGACCACGTTCTTTGGTGACGGTTGCCACGTGCTCTTCATCAACTGCCAGTATATCAGATCCGTTGAATCGCAATAGTCCCTTGACTCTGGCCGTCTGATCAGATTCACCAGGGTGCAGCTATTTCCTCCTTGCATATAAATGATGTGCCGCCACCCTCCTCGTTTCAGTTCGCATCTTCCCCATCGCCACCTTCCGAATCCCTACCGTACTGCTCCTCCTAGAGCTCGACGACGTCGACCATCTTCGTCGCTTCGCTGCCGGAAAGAGGTCGCCGGAGTCATTCCTTGCCGCCGCGGATCATCTTCCTCTCCGCGCCGCCGTAGTCGCTGCACATCACCAAGTTAGGGTATGTGGAGTGCGAACTCGTTTTTCCTTTCTTCCTGTTCGAGTTCGTCCGCGGTAGAAATTGCCTATTTTTTACTGTATTTCTCAGATCCTTACTGATAGGTAACTTGTGCGGATGTGGTTTGTAGTTGTCCCTCGCATCCGAAAAATTTCAGATCTAGGGTTTGTGTTTTGTCTCGTACGAACGGAATGCTTATCACGGTTAATAGTATTTTCTTCGAACCTACTAGTTCGTTCTACACATTTCTTTCGCCCGAAACATTTCTCAAAGTCTGCATCTATTTCTTCATCAAAAATGATTTCCTTTTTCAAAAATCTTCGCTGTGTGCATTCGTAACCCTGTCCCCATTTTCCCTCGCATCTATCTATGTTCACAGGAAAATGCAGTCAGTTGAGGATTCAGCTAAACCAGTAAGTCGGGCTGACAGAGATGATGTTATTCTGGGAACTGTTGATGAATCCAAAGCTCCGAATGCTAAGGGCCCAACGGTAGGCCCATCAACCAGCAAGAGAAAAAGGACCGATCAAAATGCCGACGAGCAAGAAGAGACTGCTCCGAAGAAGAAGAGGGGTGGCAGACTAGGATACACAAACACAGCTGAGTACATGTCTCACGACCGATATGATACTGTTCCAGGAGAAACCAAACACCAGAGATATACGCGTCAAAAATGGATTCGCCGTCACTGGGTGCGCAAATAGTTCAACTGTGAATTTGTTCATCCTCGTTTTAGTCAGAATTTTGCATTTCATCCACCATGGGGTGACTGCCGGGAAATTTCTCTCATAATGCCAAATGGTCCCCAAGAGAGACCACCTCCTCCGTCAAATGCTCATGAGTCATCCCTTCGCACAGCTGCATCATATCCCGATGAGCTTGCTAAGCGACAGCGCAATGCCATCAAGCGAGCCCAAAGGGCCGAAAAACAAAAGGCTCGTGAACAGGAAAATCTTCGCCTCCTCAAAGATGATGTGGAGAAGAAAAAGGCCGAAGGAAAACCTGAAAGTCGTTCTAAGCGCAAGCATGATCCCAGCGCTGCTGCAAAGAGAAAGAGCGCACCAAAGAGGAAAAAGGCTGAACCTGCTGATGATTTTCGAATGAATGATTCGTCGGCTGACGATGATGATCCTCTGTTCACTAAGGACGAAGTTGCTGCTACTCTCAGCGAGGAAGTAAACATTACCACATCAACTGTGCTGCCTGATCTTTGGGTTAACTTGGCTCCAGAAGTACCACCGAAGAAGATCCCAGCGAGAAAAACCCCTGCTACCACTGTCACGATGAGACAGCATGTGAACACAACTCCTCATCCAGATGCTATCAATTTGAAGGATTTGGTAGTTGACGCTCCTGTGAGTTCTGCCAAGCCAGGCGAAAATATTCCCAAACCTGACTTGAAGAAAATCAAGGCGCCTACCGAGAAAGTTGCTCCTCCAGCTACTGCTCCGAAGGAGAAGGCTGCTAAGTTTGCGCCTCCCTTGACTCAGCCATTGGCGTCTAAGCCTCCTTCCGAGCAAGTTCCTGTCCCAACTGCTCCCTCAGTCAAGTCTGATGCTCCTCATTATTATGATCACATATTCATCATGGAACAACTCGATAAATTTGTGGACAATCCATTCGATGGAGAAGTGGCATCTCTACCTATTCCTGCCGAAGTCATTACTCAAGCCACTTCCGTAGTTCAAGAACTTTGGGAAGACGCAGTTGAGATCAACTCTCTCTCTGCCGAGCTAATGGACCTTGATACTCGAATGAAAACTGCCTCTTCAAAATTTGTCATTAAAGCACTCGAAGATTCCTACAAGGACATCAATCGCGCCATGACTCTCCTTCGTCACCGAAGGTTACGCTTTCACACAGATCTCGATGAAATTGTTCGCAAGATTTGTGATGAACATCAAGCCAATGTCACTGGATACAATGATCTGGTCAAGGGCCATATTGATCAAGTTGCTCAACAAAAGTAGAAGCAACGAAAAAGAATGGCAAAGAAAAACATACCTCCTGCTCCGAAAGAACCGTCGCCTGTTCCCCAAGTTGCTCAGTCTCCTCCTGCTCCGAAAGAAAAATCTCCTGAGCCGGATATTCCTTCGAACCCACCAGTCAAAGAATCGGGTTCTCCTCCCTCGCCAAGGCCAACTGAATCAGTGCCTGTGGCCTCCCCTGCTCGAGCTGATATTCCCTCGCAACAATTTGTCTCCGAGGAAGGTGAAATCCCTCGCTCCGAGCCCCAAGCTTCTCCTGCTCATGAAGCTCCAAAAATCTTGGCTTCTCTTATCGTCGAGCAACAACAGATTCCGGTCGAGCAACAACCTTCAGTGAATGACCCCGCCTCAGTGCCTACAGTGATTGAACCTGCTCTGCCGCTTTCTACCTCAGCACCTCACAAAGTTGCAACACCAGCTCCGTCTCCACTCAAGTTATCCATCGACACAGCTTCACGAATGCCAGATGTTGGTCCTTCCGAACGGAAGTCTGTCTCTGCTCGCCACAAGGACTCGGTTGTCTATGGTGATGAATATCTTTCTCCTGAAGAAGAACTCAAATATCCATACCCTCGTGAAGAACTGCCTTTGTTCTCGTTAGGCGCAGGCGCAAAAGGTCCTCTTTTCAATCGGAATGCTCATCCTAAATTCTTTCAAGCCAGTCCATATGATGGGCCGCGCACTTCAGAATCGCCTCGTTTCTAGACGAAGGAACCGGCCATCTATTACTCTCGGGTCCTCTATGAGAGCAGAAAGATATTTCCTCACGAATATCTCGAGATTCCTGCTATGCGTAATATTGGCTGCTTCAATCAATTGCTTTAGGATCTGGATGATTTCTGCCTCACCAAGGTCTTTGAGTTCGAGCATCCTTGGAACACAGAGATTATTCTTCAATTCTATGCTACCCTATATATCTCTGGCGATGAATCTGATAGCTCCAAATGGGTCATGGAATGGATGACCGAAGGGAAACGCATCAAATGCACCTCAACGGATTTTGTCTCACACTTCCATTTCCCTCGATTTGAGCACGGTGACACTGAAATTCGGGTTCATAACATTGATGTTATATCAGATGAAATTTTTCGGTGCCCTATGGATCAAGACAAGATTCGTGACTACACTGGTCCTCCACGTCCTGAGCATTTAACCTTCGACAATCAGACGCTATTCCACATGCTCTCCTACACCATTTGCCCTCTAGCTGGTATGAATCCAGACAAGTCCATCTCAGATGTTCTTCGCAATGCTATATATGCAATCTCTGAGTGATACATTTTCGATGTGGAAGACATGTTCCTACGCATTCTGAAGGATTCTGCTCAATATCCCTTCTGCATCAAAGTGCTAGAAAGTTGTTGATCATGCAATGCGCACAGTGTATCTTGCGAAGGAAAACCATAAGAGCTTCATTCCTCTTGTTCGCGATACTTTGAAAGTCATGGATGATATCTCTTCGGGCAAATCACCCGCATCAAGCTCGCAAGACTATCACAAGCAATTCGACGGGCCACGTCTGCCTCAGCGCGACCGAAAGATTTCGCCTCAACCTCCATCGCAACTCGAAGTTAGTTTGTGTACTCAACAACTGCTACTGCAACATATAGCCGAGGATCGACGCGAGAAAGAACATCTCGCCTCCGAGCTAAATGCTCTCAACAATCGCACGAGGATAATGCATCTGATAGCTGATGAAAACAAGAAGAGACTCTGGAAATTGCTTCGCAAGTTCTTCACCGAGAAACAACTCCTGACTGTCAATCTCCAAGAGCTCTATGACTATATTGACAAAGGCTTCACTGTCGAAGATTTTCAAGATCGGAGTACCCCTCCTCTTCCTACTCGTGAGCCTACAACAGATCTTCTTCATCTCAAGCTTCGCAAACTGCTTGATGAATCTGAAGCCACCTCACCGACAGGGAAACCTGCCAAAGGCAATATGCATTCCCATGTTCCTCCTGTGGCCACTCCAACTATTCCCTCGTCTGCTCAGCCCCAAGCTATTATTCCTGAAGGAAAATCTGTTGCTGCTGAAGACGAAGACAATCCCGTCACTTCCGAAGAGGAACTCACCTCGGACAGCTCGTCTGGAGATGCCACCGATTGAGCCAAACTCTGCGTTTCTTCACTCATGTTATTCGTCACCTTTTTGACACTTGTTGACAAAAAGGGGGAGAATTACATCGAGTCTCGATAGATTTGCTTTCGGTGTTTTGTTTGTTTTTGGTTTTGTGCGAGTTTGCAATATCTGGTTTAAGCTTATCTGTACTATGTTGTAAAACTCGATAACTTCTGTGCTGTAATGTTTATAACCCCTGCTGCTGCACCATTTCCTCGAAGTATTTGTCTTGCAGGTGGAATTATTATCAGAAGTTAAAATTGATTGCACGACGATCTCGATGGATTATATCTCATCAGTGCGAATCAATGTCTCGAATGATTGAAATTTCCTCCATATACTTCAATTCCTGCAGGAGAATTTATCTCATATCCTTCTTTCCTGCATATATTTAGGGGGAGTCTATTTCATCTTCGAGCAAAGTAACACTCACTCACTCTTGTTGGAATTGCTTTTCACTTATCTATCTTCACTTCGATGATTATCTGTTTTGTCATCAATCGTCCAAAAAGGGGGAGATTGTTGGTGCAATAATTTGCCTCCCTATGTTTTGGAGATTGTTGACAAACAGTGAGGGACTAATGTGTTTGCTAGTGCACACAGAGTAACAGGTCCCTGGAGTCAAAGAGGAGTTTTGATTCAAACTCCGAAGAATATCCCCTGCGTGGCAGTGAAAGTTTTCACCCAAGATTATGACGACAAGAGTGACCCCTCAAAAATTGTTGATGCAAAGCAATTCGTTCGGTGCTCGTCCAAGCAAAGTGACTGCAGTCGAGGAGATTGATGACGAAGTGAAGACGTAGCATTCTTTTCGTCGTTTCTTTTCTCTTTGTTGAGTCATAGGACCACCGTACTATTAAGAGGGGTGCAACGTTCGAAGCTTTGATTCGCTGATGCTAAACCCAAATCCTATGAAAGTTGCAAGAGAAATCTCTTTGTGTTCCGAGCAAATACTTGCCAGCAAGAGACTGTGATCTTCTTCGCTGCGAGAGATTTGTCTTTGACCGAGGAGTTAGCATTACTTGCTCCCCATGTAATGTTACTGTTGCTCTTAAAATCCGACCGTTGTGAACATGTCGGTTGGCCATTGGCTGGACCGCGTGTCCAAAATGGTCATTTCCCATCAGGGAAGGCTGCGGCTATAAATAGCCACCCCGCACCGGCATTGTCCGGTGGCTGCTCCGTTTGATTCTGAGAAGATTGTTGAGCAACCCCCTCTCCGAGAGATTTGAGTTTAAAATCCACTGAGAGAAAACCCCAGAGCCGAAAAATTAGATAGTGGTTCAGCATCACTCGAATCTAAGTCCAGTACGCTCCACATATTACTCTTGAGTGCTGCGAACTCTCTAGACGGTTAGGCGTCAATTTCTTCAGAGACCAAGAGTAATTGTGGTTCTCGAAGAAGAAGTCTGTAAAGGTTCAGAGATCGCCTCAAGCATCTACCAGGAGTAATCGGCATTGGTTGACGAACCAATTGTTGAGGAGAATAGGGTGAAGAGAGTTTATCTTCTGTGTTAAATCACAACCCCTCCAACCAGACGTAGTCCTTTTCCAGAAGGGCGAACTGGTCTACCAAACACCTTGTCGCCATCGAGCATCACTGGTCACCTCTGCTACCCTCTTTTACATTCGAACTGTGACATATGACATATTTCAAACATGTGATTTACCTCGATGCATGCTGTTAGTTTCCATTCGGTAGTTTGTATTCGCTCACTGTATACTGTTTTCACTCGTTCCGCTGCTGGGTTCCGAGAGTTTTGATATTTCCGAAGAAAATTTAAAACTCCCATTCACCCCCCCTCTGGTAGACATACTTCGTTCCTACACATATTATATTTTTAGAATACCTTACCATTTTCTCGCAAGGACAGGATTAAAAATTTCAGCGATATTTCATTGAAATTGCCGAACTATTTCTAATCCCAAAATTTCGAGCCCGAGAAAAACTAAATTTAAAATATATTTAAATTATTTTAAAATCCAATGAAAATTGAAATATCAAAAAATAAAATAAAATCCACAATTTGAAACTAATTGCCCATTTTCTTTGTTTTTATACATATACAGCCCATTTCATTTTACTTATAAGATTTACAGCCCTTTTTGTCTGGACAGGCCGAATGTATCCCTCGTCGTCTTGAAAGATTTGCAGCCCAGCAGGACAGAGAAAAAGAAATCGGCCTGTGTAGGCTATTCTACGGAAAAAAGAGGTTGGCTAGTCATCTTCACCGAGAAAAAAAATAGCTGGGCTCATCATGTTGTAAACATAAAATAAAAGACTCGGCTGGACGGGCCACACACACCGCACAACCCAGTTGATAACCTACTCCGTCTCAATGACAACAAAAAAACTGCTCGAGCAACTGGGTCCCACGTGCCAACCGCTCCATGTGCAATTCTCTCGTTTATTGACTACGTTGACAATGTCGTAGGTCCCAGATGTCAGCAAACCATTAGGAGGAAGCATTTTTTATGTAATAAGGAGGAGCTTCCTTCCATGCGAATATGTAGCTGGTGGGTCCCAGCTGTCAGGGAGTGGAATCATTTTTATTCTGCGTAATAAGGAGGCAGTTCCTTGCGTGTGACCATGGACCTCGTGGGTCCCAGCTGTCCGCCTGTCCACGTACAGTCCTCTTCCGATGGCTATCGTTCGTTGACCACGTTTACCACGCCGTGCCGAGAGCACCAAGGCGGTGGACGACGGCGAGGCCTAGGGAGGGAACGACCCGGAGCTGGGGAAGACTCGGCAGTGGATGCCCACGCGGAGGGGAATACGAGGGTTTACTGGCTCGGCTGCGATGTGAAGGTGCCATCGCCGGAGAATAACAGGAGGTGTGGGTCAGTAAAGGGATGGCCTGGTTAGCGATGGGAGTAGGGTGGGGCGATGAGGCCTGCGCGGCAGCACAGTCGGCCACGGAAGGCGGGAGCAGGCGGTCACGCCGTCGCTGGTTTGGGTGGCTGGATCAGGAAGATCAGAGATTGAAGAAGCACGCTGGCCGTTGGATTGACATCTAACAGTCTCACGCTGCTAGAGTCGATTTGTTGACTAAGTTGACATAGCCCTGCGTACGCGTCAACTTAGTAGGCCCACAAGTCAGCCTCCAAATCTGGTGAGACCCAACTAGCAGGGGGAGGAATTATTTTTCTTGCGCGTAATAAGGAGGCACTTCCTTGAAAAAGATGCAGCTGGTGGGTCCTAGCTGTTAGGCGGACGAAACTTTTTTTTCCGCATACTAATAAGGAGGCACTTCCTTGCGTGCGAAGATGTCATTGGTGGGTCTAACCTGTCAGGGGGAAGAATCATTTTTTTCACATAATGAGGAGGCACTTGCTTGCGTGCGGCCATGGACCATGTGGGGCCCTACTGTCAGCCTCTCCACCTACATCCCTCTTCCGATGACTGTCGTTTGTTGACCATGCTGACCACGCCGCGCCGAGAGCACCAACGCGGTGGACGACGGCGAGGCCTAGGAATGGAACGACCCAGAGCCGGCGAAGACACAGTAATGGATGCCCACGCGGAGGGGAGTACGAGGGTTGACTGGTTTGGCTGCAGGGTGAGGCTGCCATCGCCAGAAAATAACAGGAGGTGCGGGTGGGTAGATGGATGGCCTGGCAAGCGGCGGGAGTAGGGTGGGCCGGTGAGGCATGCGCGGCATCACAGTCGGCCATAGGAGGAGGGAGCAGGCAGTAAAGCCGGCGCTGGTTTGGGCGGCTGGAGCAGGAAGATCAGAGATTGAAGAAGCACGACGGCCGTTGGATGGACATCCAACAGTCACTGCTGCTAGAATTGTTTGTTGACTATAAGTTGACAAGCCATACGTAGGCATCAACTTAGTCGGCCAACAAGTCAGCTTCGAAATCTGTGGCATGTATAGCCCATTTGCTAATTCATATGGAATTTATTACAGCCCATTTGCCATTTTTAGAATTCTTGCCCATTTTCTGGTCAGGACCAGGGTTAAAAAATTGCTAAAAAATATGCGATTTTTTTTGCTGGGGTCTGAACTAGTTTTAATCCCAAAATTAGGAGCGAGATTAAAACTAATTTAAAAAAATGATAAAATCCAATGAAATATAAAATCTCAATGAAGAAAAAAAAACAAAATATGAAACTAATTTCCCTTTTGCTGTGTTTTTTTTACATTTGCAGCCCATTTCATATTACTTTTATGATTTACAGCCCATTTTCTAGCCAGGCCGAATGCATCCCTCCTCGTCTTGAAAGATTTGCAGCCGAGCAAGTCAGAGAAAACAAATAGGCGTAGGTTGGGTATTCTTCAAAAAAATGGTGGGCTACCCATTTTCCCAAAGAAAAACAGCTGGCCTGGTCATGTTGTTAGACGGGCCACAGACACCGCACAACACAGTTTATACGCTACTCCGTCTGAACAACAAAAAAAAATTGCTCGAACTACTGGATCCCAGGTGTCAGCTGCTCCTTGTGCAATTCTGTCACTAATTGACTATACGTTGACAATGATGTCGGTCCCAGATATCAGCAAGGTGGATATGAGTGAAAAAAATTTGAGGGGTGGATCTGAGTAGTAAGGAGGCACTTGCTTGCATTCGGCAGTGGATCTGGTGGGTCCCTACTGTCATACTCTCAAGTACAGTCCTCCCCCGATTCACCATGTTGACCATGTTGACAAGGCCGGACGGTGGCGCCGCGGCGAGCGCACCAAGGCGGAGGACGACGCCGAGGCCTCAGACGGGAATGAACAGGAGCCGGGGAAGATGCGAGAGTGTGGTCGTAGGCGGCGGGGAGTACGAGGGTTGACTGGTTCCGGTGTGGGGTGGGCTGCCGTCGCCGGAGAAGAATAGGATATGCGGGGGAGTAGAGGGATGGCCTGGCCAGCATTTCATGGTACGACAGGGCGGCGATCCGTGCACGGCACCGCAACCAGCCGTGGAATGCGGGAACATGCCGTCCCGCCGGTGCTGGTTTGGTTTTGGCGCCTGGATTGGTCAGACCCAAAAACTCAGCATGCTCGATAATAAGAATTAATTTTATATGGCTACAACTTATTGTAAAAGGAAGCCGGGCACTTTTTTCTTTAGGTGTGAAGCCAAGCACATTCAGAAGCCCTGGGATAAAGTGGGGTCGCCACATGTGTTGGGCTGGGCTGGGCATTCTTATCGAGAAATAATGTTGGGCTGGAAATTTTTATCATAAAAAAACTCGACTTGTCAAAAAACTTGTGGTACTTGGGATTCGAACGGGAGACCTGGGCAGCACAATCCATAAAACATACAAATGCAACGTAAAAAATTGTGATATTTATTACAACTTGCCGCTAATAATTGTTAGATATTGACCACATTGACTACGATTTGCATCGGCTTCAACCTGGTGGGTACCAAATAATAGTCCACTGCTTGCAGGAAGAAAAGGGTGTGAGAAAAAAGACTGGTCGCTATCTTTGCCTAAGAAAAATATTGACTGAATGTAAAGATACTCTAATAGGAAAATAATATCCTCCATTTAAAATCTGTAAAACCCCCATGTATTAGCAACAGTAGTCACCTTTTTATAATGCCAAGTCAGCATGTTTAACAGTGCTTGATCATCATTTGCATCATATCTCATTTTAAATTGCAAATGAAATTCTAATTCAAATTAAAGTGAAAATAAAAGTTGTCCAAATGTGAAAACTAAAATGTTCAAAATATTGCAAATAATCCAGAGGCATTGATAAAAATATATTCAACATTAATTAAAATAGTTAAATGACCATTACATCCTAAAAACAGAACCAAAACAGAAGCATTTAATCCATTTTATTAAATAGAAAATCAAATGAAATCATATTGTCACCAAACCTTTTTCTGGCAGTGGGATAAATTGCACTGTATTTAAATGGACAACATTCATATTTTACAAAACCCAATTAGTGGCCTCACATTTTGCAAACAGAAGTGAAATGCAGAAAACAGAAAAAGAAAAAGAAAAGGGAAAGGAACTACTGGCGCCCTGGGCTTAAGTGGTACAGTGAGGTACGGACCAGCCCGCCAGGACCTTCCCCTTCCTCGCGCTGGCCGAATGCCATGGCGCGGCCGAGCGCACGCACGCCGTTCACTCGTCGCCCTGCCGCGCTGTCGACCATCCACTGGCTCCCCGCGGTGGATAAGACCCTCCCCATCCCCCTGGCGAACCCTAGCCCGTCTTAATCCCTCTCCCCCACTCGATCCCACCACACCCAAGCGGCGCCACGACCGGCCGCCGCTAAAAACCATAGCCACCGTCACCTGCTTGCCGCTCCACCGTGCCGGATCGACGCGCCGACCTCGACTCCTTCATCTGCATCGACTGGAGCGAGACGGGAGCCACCGAGCCGACCTCTATGACCTCTTCTTCCTCTTCTGCATCGCCGCCGTTCGCCGCCGTCCCCGACCACATCGAGCCCTCCCCGAGCACGCTACCACCCCCTACCGCGTCGCAGTGAGCTCCTCCCCGTTTCCCCTCTCCTCTCGCCGTTGATTTCGAGCTGTAGCTGCCGATTCACCCGTGCCCGAGCTCGCTCCGCCTGACCTCGTCGCTGGCGACCATCCGGCGACCATTTGGTCATGCGCATGTGTCCGTTCGACTCGCTGTGCCGCGTAGAGCCTCCCCAGCCGCTTTGTTTGCCCGAAGCAAGCCGCCGCCTGCCGTCGTCGCCGGCGCCGATTCCGGCCACCGCAGCCCGCGAGACCACCGCCGTTCGACGCGCCCTCGAGTGCTCGTTCCAGCAAGCCAAACCCTGCATGAAATGATGCACCGTAGGAGAAATCCGAGATTGCCGGAGTTCGTCGTGCCGGTGGCCGACCGGGCCCCACCGCTGTGTCGCTGACTGCTGGGCCCCGCGGGCCCAGTTGACCTGGTCAGCGCCGCTGACGTGGCGGCCCCATGTAACTGTCATGTGGGTCCCGCCGAATTAAAATGATTTTGGTAATAAATAAAATGTTAATTAAATTAGTTAGTCAATTAGTCACTGACTACTGGGCCACACCCCCCTAATTAACCTGTAATTAGTTTAATTTAAACTTAATTAGTTCTCTGTTACTGACCAGCGGGTCCCGCAGGTCAGGTTTGATCAGGTCAGCCGGTCTGTTGACCGCTGACATCACTATGACGTCTCGCTGACGTCAGCCTACACTGTTTCGGATAATTCGTTATTAAATAATTAAAATAAATCCAAAAATTCCAGAAAATGATTAAAACTTTGAAAAATCATATAAAATAAACCGTAACTCGGATTAAAATAATTTATATCTAAAAATGATGAGAAAAATGTGTAGAATCTGAATAACCTATCCACATGCCTGCCACACCCCTCTAACATACTGAACATAGAACATTTTGCCCGTATCCGATAAATGAATTGAGCCTAACCTTAATAAAATAAATCCAATTAAATTCCTAAATTAACTAAATCATTTAGATAGGCAGTAAAACACCTCTGCATATCATTTAGACATGTCATGCATCGCTGTTGTATTATTGCCATGTATTTATTGTTTCTTCCCCCTCCTTCTCTTCCGATAGCCCCCGAGACTGCCGACGACACTGCCGTGTACGACGACGTCGCTGACGACCAGACCCCTTCAGCAGAGCTTCCAGGCAAGCAAAATCCCCTTGATCATAAGATATCACCCATTCCTTTCTCTCTTATGCTTGCATTAGAATGGCCCCCTCTGCTACTGTTCCGATAGCACCTATTTTGATGCATAGCCCGTTGTTGTCGCCTGCTATTGATACATCGCCTGCTGTCCTATTATGCTTAGTTAGCTATGCCATGTTCCACCTGTGGCCCTTCACCCTTGTCCGTTTGCCATGCTTGATAATGGGCCGTGATCACTCTGGGTGAGGATCACGGAAATGATTACATTCTGCAATACTTAAACTGTTAAAGTCGGGCTGGCCCCAAGGGTGCCCGCGAGTGAATCTCATTAAAGACGGGTCGGCTCCAAGAGCACCCGCGCGATATGACTTACCAAGTCGGAGCGACAGGAACTCTGTTCGTCTCTGCGAGTTACTAAACATGATTAAACAGATTTGGGTATTTGATCTGAGTGGGTCGTTGGCCCTATACGCACTACCACCACGTGGGATAATGGTTATGGGACCCTCTACATCGTACGTTTCTCCCGAAAGCTCTTCAGATGTCACAGCTCAGAGATGTGGGCTGATTGTTGGGGTGAGCTGGTTACGTCTGTGGTGCTTCCACAGTCGCGCTTGGGCCCCGGCCAGTCAAGCAACGTGCAGGAGTGCGAGGGGCGATGGCCCAAGACCCCTTCGTGCTTAGGATTTAGACCAGCGTGCTGACCTCTCTGCTGAGCTTAGGTAGGTCACTGCTTCGTGTCGATTACCCGAGGCCGGGTATTACCCAGCAAGTGTATTCGGCCAGATGTAATCGAGCGTGCTGGGTAACAGTAGTGCACCCCTGCAGGGAAGTTATCTATTCGAATAGCCGTGTCCACGGTAACAGGACGCTCGGAGTTGTATCTTTATCTGCTACAACTACAAATGTATATTGTCATGATATTAAACCGCTACTACTACTCTCGGGATCACTTTCTCGCAGGGTAGTCGAGGAAGGATCTTAGGGTGTTACTAAACTATGATTGATATATATATTATCTTGCTCTATTCTCTTCTGATGCTGCAAGAATTGCTTCAAGATGCTAGTCTTCGATAGGCTAGGCCTCTCCCCCTCTGTTCCAGCATTCTGCAGTATAGTCCAAAGATATAGCCCCACTCCTTTGATACAATGCATTTACTATAGTTCTGATGTCAGTCTTGCGAGTACTTTGGATGAGTACTCACGGTTGCTTTGCTATTCCTTTTCCCCATACCCACTTGATGAAATCAGACGATGGAGTCCAGGAGCCAGACGCCACCATAGGAGACTACTACCAGGAGAGCCCTGGAGGCCACTACTACTGGGTTGAGCCGACCGACCAGGAGTAGTTCGGAGGCCCTAGGCAGGAGGCCTGCGCCTTTTCGATCGTTATGTCGCTGTTTGTGCTAGCCTTCTTAAGGCAAACTTGACTAACTATGTCTGTACCCAGATATTATGGTTGTATGACTTATGTATTCGGGTCCTTGTGACCCCTGGTTTGTAATATGATGATTTATGTTTAATCTTTGAGTTTAGAGTTGTGTTGTGATATTCTTCCCGTGAGTCTCTGTTCTCGAGCGTGCACGTTTGTGTGTATGATTAGTGCACGGTCAAGCAGGGGTGTCACAAGTTGGTATCAGAGCCGACTGCCTGTAGGAAGCCCCCTTCCGATTCCTTGGTTGAAGTTGAGTCTAGTCGTTGAAAAACTATTTTACTAACAGTGCTGTATGGCTTACGGGCCCACGTTGCACATGTATGGGATTAGGATCTTTTATTCCTCTTCTATAATCTGGGTTCTGAACTTCTCATCCTTTCGGGTTAAAGTTTTACTAACTCTGACTTTAGGTTCTCGTGATCACATCTACCCGGTGCTTTGATTATCTGCAATATTACTTCCTTGAATGCACGATGCAAGAATTCACTCACTGCCATTTGACAATCTTAAATTTCCTCTGTTTCAGATGGATCGTTTGTTCTCGCCGCGTTTCGCAAGACAGCTTGTACGTCTGACCATGGCTGTTGACGCGACTGGGTTTCCGGCCATTTTGGTCGAACTTCTGACCAGGCTGGGATATCGCTGGTATCCCGAGTACACAGTTTACGAGGATTACCACGAGTTCAACCAGGAGCAGTACCATGCCGAGGTTTGCATCTTTGATCGGCAGGACAACTCCGTCACTGAGTTGCACACCTTTCACGGTATTGGAGTGACTGTCGACATGGCAGTCCATGATGCTGCCTATACTGCTATTACCCGCCTCCGTGGAGAGCACAGCAGTCGCTTGGAGCATACTACTTTCAGATACATTCCGTATGCCCCTGTTGGGGATGAGACTGGATAATACACTGCTGTGTGCACGCCTTACATGTCGCGTCGTTATGACCCACAGGTTTTGGTATAGTACACTCAGGCTCTGGATCGCACTGCCCGGGCTCTCGCCGTCAAGTTGTTTGCCACTCGAGCACGTCTTTACGATGCTATGACACAGTTGCTGCCAGTTGTTCGTGCAGGGATACATCCAGAGCACATTCTCTACCCGCGCAGGACTCAGGTGCCGGCAGGTATTGATTGGCCTGCTGTTGGAGGTCATACACCCGCGCGTGGACCTCTTCTTCCAGTTCGATACCGGGTTCTGCATCAGAGTGCACACGGAGAGCAGGACTTTTCTGCCGTGGATGCTCATCGTCCGCACTTGCAGTTACCCCGTTTCAGTGGTTTTCCCCAACGTTGATGTAGCCTTTGCTATGTCTCGTTGTGTATTCCTCACAGTGTGCCTGCGCGCCGCCTAGTATGTCTAGCTTTTAATTTTGCGCAGTTATGCTGTCCGCGTGTAACAGACTCTGTGTACGGATCTGTATGTCTTAATTGACTACTGTTATGTATCTATTGCACTACTTAATCGTTGTCGTGTTACATCATGTTTGTTACTAAAAATTTACAGTTGCTTTTACTAAACTGCCCCCTGTTAAATTTTAGCAGGATGGTTAGACCCGGAGGTCATGGCCGTGGTCGTGCCAACGATCCACCACCACCACCAGACTATATGGCAGCTATGATGCAGCAATTTGAAGTGAACCGTCAATTCATACAAGGCATCATGGCTCAGTTTCCACACCAGAACCAGAACGCTCAGAACTAGCAACCTGCCGCAATAACTCTGTAGGAGTTTGTGCGTCTCAACCCGACGACTTACTGCAACTCTGAACAGCCATTGGATGCTGATGATTGGCTTCGCAACATCGCCTATGAGATGGAATCTGCCAGTGTTGCCCCTGACAACCTTGTCACCTTCGCGACCTACTTTCTGAAAGGCCTCGCTGCTCAATGGTGGTCCACCCACAGGCGTTCACTAGCTGAGGGGACAGTCATCACTTGGCTAGAATTCTAGACTGTGTTCCGTGCTTGTTACATTCCTCAGGGAATCATGGACTGTAAGAAGACAGAGTTTCGCAACCTCACTCAGGGCAATAGGACTGTTGAAGCTTATCAGCGTGAATTCCTTAACCTGTCTCGCTATGCTGAAAAAGACATAGCCACTGATGCTCGTAGACAGGAGAAGTTCCGTAATGGACTCCACCCCGATCTCAAGCTTGCACTTGCTGCTCAAGACTTCACCGACTTTGCCACCCTCGTGAACAAGGCTATCCTGGTCGAAACTGCTCAGATGGAACATAGGGAATCAACCAAGCGCAATCGTGACATTGGCTCATCTTCGAGCTCAGGGCAAAGGAGTAAGATGTGGATTCCCAATAGCATGTATCGTCCAACTGCCCCTGCGCTGAGGCCTTCCTATCTGCACCTCGTCTGCCTCCTCCACCACAGAGGCAGCCAAGAGTTCAAGTTGCTCCACCACGTGCTGCTCCTCTTCGTCCTGAAGATGTTCTGTGTTTCAAGTGTCGCAAACTAGGTCATAATGCTAAGGACTGCAGCCAAAATCAGAATCAATTGGCATTTCCTCGTAATGGCCGTGGCAACAATCAGACCCGCAACTATAATACCGGGCCTGCTGCTTATGGACATGGACAGGCTTACCTCGTCGATATTGAAGAAGTTCAGGATCAACCTGACACTGTGATGGGTACCCTTCTCGTTAACTCAGTACCTGCTTCTGTTTTATTTGATTCAGGAGCATCGCATTCGTTCATGACAGAAGCATTTGCATTAGCACATGACATTGCATTTGAAAAGATGAACCTGCCCGTAGTTGTCCGCACCCCTGGAGGTCATTGTCACACCTCCATGATGGCATGCGATGTCACTGTTGAAATCAAAGGATTGGAATTCCTTGTTTCACCCATCATCCTGAAGTCTTCCACCATAGACCTCATTTTGGGAATGGATTGGTTGAAAGCTCACATTGCTTCGATCAATTGTGCCACCAAAGTCGTCCAACTCCTTCACCCCTCCGATGAGATAGTAAACTACACTGCCCGAATTACTCGGAATGCCGAAGCTCAGATATATGCTCAGAATGCATTGAATGCTTCACATATCGAGGGAATTGAGAAAATTCCAGTCGTTCGTGATTTTCCGGACGTCTTTCCAGAAGAACTTCCAGGAATACCCCCTGTTAGAGCCGTTGAATTTGTCATCGACTTGAAACCGGGCACCACTCCTATTGCTAAGCGCCCTTACAAGATGCCGCCGCATGAACTCCTTGAACTTAAGGAGGAAATCGACAAGTCACTTAAGAAGGGTTTCATACGCCCCAGTTCCTCTGCTTGGGGAGCACCTTCTCTCTTCGTTAAGAAGAAGGATGGAACTAACCGATTGGTCCAGGACTATCGGCCTATTAACCAAGAAACAATCCAGAACAAATATCCACTTCCCTGGATCAACGATCTTTATGATCAACTTGCTAGATCCTCTGTGTTCTCTAAACTCGACTTAAGGTTGGGTTATCATCAGATCCGAGTTCGTAAGGAGGATATTCCGAAGACCGCTTTCGTTACTCGCTATGGATCATACGAGTACACCATTATGTCCTTCGGACTAACTAATGCTCCAGCAACTTTCTCTCGATTGATGAACTATATCTTCATGGACTACCTTGACAAGTTCGTCGTGGTTTATTTGGATGATATCCTTATATTTTCCAAGAATGAAGAAGAACACGCCGAACATCTTCGGCTTGTATTGGAAAGGCTTCGAGAACATCAACCATATGCCAAATTCTCCAAGTGTGAATTCTGGTTATCTGAGGTGACCTATCTTGGTCATGTGATTTCCAAAGATGGCATTGTCGTTAACCTAGAACGAGTTCAGGCTATTCTTGAATGGACCCCGCCGAAGAATGTCAAGCAAGTCAGAAGTTTTCTCGGTCTCGCCAGCTATTGCCGCCGTTTCGTCAAGAACTTCTCCAAGATTGCTAAACCACTGACTGATCTGCTTCACAAAGGCGTTAAGTTTGAGTGGACAGAAAAATGCCAGGAAAGGTTTCAAACACTGAAAGATAAGTTGACATCTGCCCCAGTGCTAGCTCCCCCTGATTCCCGCAAGGACTTTGTGATATATTGCGACGCATCCCGTCAGGGATTAGGTTGTGTCCTAATGCAAGAGCGCAAAGTGATTGCTTATGGCTCTCGTCAATTGCGTCCTCACGAAGATAAGTATACAACGCATGATCTCGAGTTAGCAGCAGTTATCTATGCTTTGAAGCTGTGGCGACATTACCTTCTCGGTAATCGTTGCCAGATATACACGGACCACCAAAGCCTGAAGTATTTGTATACTCAACCAGACTTGAACCTCCGCCAGCAAAGATGGCTCGAGACTATAGCCGACTACGACATGGATATTTCTTATACCCCTGGCAAGGCTAATGTAATGGCCGATGCTTTGAGCCGCAAGTCGTATTGCAACAACCTCATGGTTCAGGAAGCGCAACCTATGCTTTATGAAGAACTTCGCAAGTTGAATCTTCACATTGTTCCACAGGGTCATCTCAATACCCTGGTTGTTGAATTTAGCCTCGACGATGACATCAAGCATATACAGAAAGCTGACTCTGAGGTCGAGAAGATTAAGCGTGATATCAAAAGGGGAAAGCCCTTATTCTTCACTATTGATGCTGATGGCGCCCTGTTCTACATAAATCGCTTAGTGGTTCCCAGAAAGGACAATCTGGATCTAACCCCGGATGTCATGAAAGAAGCTCATGATACACCTCTTTCAATTCACCCTGGTAGTACCAAGATGTACCAAGACATTCAACAGAGATATTGGTGGCCTGATATGAAGCGAGACATTGCTCGTTATGTTGCTGAATGTGACGTTTGTCATCGCATCATAGCAGAACATCAAAGGCCTGCTGGACTTCTGCAACCTCTTGATATTCCTGAATGGAAATGGGACAAAGTCAAAATGGACTTCATTACTGGTTTTCCCAGATCGTAGAAGGGTCATGATGTTATCTTTGTCGTCATCGACCGGTTCTCAAAGGTTGCTCACTTTCTGCCAGTCAAGGAGACAATCACTTCTAGTCAGTTAGCAGACTTGTATGTTTCCAGAATCGTGACACTTCACGGTATTCCGCTGGAGATCAACACAGATCGTGGCAGCCTCTTCACCTCAAGATTTTGGAACAGTTTCCAAGAAGCCATGGGAACTCGTTTGTCCTTCAGCACCGCATTTCACCCCCAGTCTCAGGGACAAGTTGAACGAGTCAATCAAGTGCTTGAAGATATGCTTCGAGCTTGTGTCATCTCATTCGGTAAGAAATGGGAGGAATCTCTCCCGTATGCTGAATTCTCATACAACAATAGCTATCAGGCTAGTCTGAAGATGGCACCGTTTGAAGTTCTATATGGACGTAAGTGTCGAACCCCTTTGAATTGGTCAGAAACCGGGGAACGATCACTCGTTGGACCAGACATTATTCAGCAAGCTGAAGAACAAGTCCGCATTGTCTGAGAACATTTGAAAACTGCTCAGTCTCATCAAAAGAGCAACTATGATCGAAAGCACCAGGTGATGGTCTATCAACCTGGCGAACAAGCTTACCTTCGTGTCACTCCAATGAAAGGCACTCACTGATTTAGAATCAAAGGCAAGTTAGCTCCTCACTACATTGGCCCGTTCCGCATTCTCGCTCGTCGAGGAGAAGTGGCATATCAGTTGGAATTGCCGCAGAACCTTTCTCAAGTGCATGATGTTTTCCATGTATCGCAACTTCGTCGCTGCTTCAAGGATCCTATCCGAGCAGTGGATCATCAAATGCTTGAGCTGCAAGAGGATCTTTCTTATCGAGAGTATCCGATCCGCATTCTTGATCAAGCAGAACGTCGAACCCGTCAGAAGGCAATCAAATTCTTTAAAGTTCAGTGGTCGAATCATTCTGAGGATGAAGCCACTTGGGAACGCGAAGATCGTCTTCGTGAAGAATACCCCACTCTCTTTCAGCCTACCTCTTAATTCTCGGGACAAGAATTTCTTTTAGAGGAGGAGAATTGTAACACCCCCATGTATTAGCAACAGTAATCACCTTTTTATAATGCCAAGTCAGCATGTTTAATAGTGCTTGATCATCATTTGCATCATATCTTATTTTAAATTGCAAATCAAATTCTAATTCAAATTAAAGTGAAAATAAAAGTTGTCCAAATGTGAAAACTAAAATGTTCAAAATATTGCAAATAATCGAGAGGCATTTATAAAAATATATTCAACATTAATTAAAATAGTTAAATGACCATTACATCCTAAAAACAGAACCAAAACAGAAACATTTAATCCATTTTATTAAATAGAAATTCAAATGAAATCATATTGTCACTAAACCTTTTTCTGGCAGTGGGATAAATTGCACTGTATTTAAATGGACAACATTCATATTTTACAAAACCAAATTAGTGGCCTCACATTTTGCAAACAGAAGTGAAATGCAGAAAATAGAAAAAGAAAAAGAAAAAGGGAAAGGAACTACTGGCGCCCCGGGCTTAAGTGGTACAGTGAGATACGGCCCAGCCCGCCAGGGCCTTCCCCTTCCTCGCGCTGGCCGAATGCCATGGCGCGGCCGAGCGCGCGCACGCCGTTCACTCGTCGCCCTGCCGCGCTGTCGACCATCCACTGGCTCCCCGCGGTGGATAAGACCCTCCCCAACCCCCTGGCGAACCCTAGCCCGTCTTCCTCCCTCTCCCCCACTCGATCCCACCACACCCGAGCGGAGCCATGACCGGCCGCCGCTAAAAACCGTAGCCACCGTCACCTGCTCACCGCTCCACCGTGCTGGATCGACGCGCCGACCTCGACTCCTTCATCTGCATCGACTGGAGCGAGACGGGAGCCACCGAGCCGACCGCTACGACCTCTTCTTCCTCTTCTGCATCGCCGCCGTTCGCCGCTGTCCCCGACCACATCGAGCCCTAACCGAGCACGCTGCCACCCCCTACCGCGTCGCAGTGAGCTCCTCCCCATTTCCCCTCTCCTCTCGCTGTTGATTTCGAGCCGTAGCCGCCGATTCACCCGGCCCGAGCTCGCCTCCGCCTGACCTCGTCGCCGGCGACCATTTGGTCATGCGCATGTGTCCGTTCGACTCGCCGTGCCGCGTAGAGCCTCCCCAGTCGCTTTGTTTGCCCGCTAGCACACCGTAGCTCCGATCTCGAGTTCGCCCGAAGCAAGCCGCCGCCTGCCGTCGTCGCCGGCGCCGATTCCGGCCACCGCAGCCCGCGAGACCACCGCCATTCAACGCGGCCTTGAGTGCTCGTTCCAGCAAGCCAAACCCCGCGCGAATTGATGCACCGTAGGAGAAATCCGAGCTCGCTGGAGTTCGTCGCCGCCTCGGGCTCGCTGGAGAGCTCCGGTGGCTGGCGTCCAACGTGGCCGACCGGGCCCCACCGCTGTGCCGCTGACTGCTGGGCCCCGCGGGCCCAGTTGACCTGGTCAGCGCCGCTGACGTGGCGGCCCCATGTCACTAACATGTGGGTCCCGGCGAATTAAAATGATTTTGTTAATAAATAAAATGTTAATTAAATTAGTTAGTTAATTAGTCACTGACTACTGAGCCCCACCCCCCTAATTAACCTGTAATTAGTTTAATTTAAACTTAATTAGTTCTGTGTCACTGACCAGCGGGCCCCGCAGGTCAGGTTTGACCAGGTCAGCCGGTCTGTTGACCGCTGACATCACTATGACGTCTCGCTGACGTCAGCCTACACTTTTTCGGATAACCCGGGATTAAATAATTAAAATAAATCCAGAAATTCCAGAAAATGATTAAAACTTTGAAAAATCATATCAAAATAAATCGTAACTCGGATTAAAATAATTTATATATGAAAAATGATCAGAAAAATGTGTAGAATTTGAATAACCTATCCACATGCCTGCCACACCCCTCTAACATACTGAACATAGAACATTTTGCCCGTATCCGATAAATGAATAGTGCCTAACCTTAATAAAATAAATCCAATTAAATTCCTAAATTAACTAAATCCTTTAGATAGGCAGTAAAACACCTCTGCAAATCATTTAGACATGTCATGCATCGCTGTTGCATTATTGCCATGTATTTATTGTTTCTTGCCCCTCCTTCTCTTCCGATAGCCCCCGAGACTGCCGACGACCAGACCCCTTCAGCAGAGCTTCTAGGCAAGAAAAATCCCCTTGATCATAAGATATCACCCATTCCTTTCTCTCTTATGCTTGCATTAGAATGGCCCCCTCTGCTACTGTTCCGATAGCACCTATTCTGATGCATTGCCTGTTGTTGTCGCCTGCTATAGATACATCGCCTGCTGTCCTATTATGCTTAGTTAGCTATGCCATGTTCCACATGTGGCCCTTCACCCTTGTTCGTTTGCCATGCTTGATAATGGGCCGTGATCACTCTGGGTGAGGATCACGGAAATGTTTACATTGCAATACTTAAACTGTTAAAGTCGGGCTGGCCCCAAGGGTGCCCGCGAGTGAATCTCATTAAAGACGGGTCGGCTCCAAGAGCACCCGCGCGATATGACTTACCAAGTCAGAGCGACAGGAACCCTGTTCGTCTCTGCGAGTTACTTAACATGATTAAGAGGATTGGGGTATTTGATCTGAGTGGGTCGTTGGCCCTATACGCACTACCACCACGTGGGATAATGGTTATGGGACCCTCTTCATCGTACGTTTCTCCCAAAAGCTCTTCAGATGTCACAGCTCAGAGATGCGGGCTGATTGTTGGGGTGAGCTGGTTATGTCTGTGGTGCTTTCACAGTCGCGCTTGGGCCCCGGCCAGTCACGCAACGTGCAGGAGTGCGAGGGGCGATGGCCCAAGACCCCTTCGTGCTTACGATTTAGACCGGCGTGCTGACCTCTCTGCTAAGCTTAGGTAGGATGCTGCTTCGTGTCGATTACTCGAGGCCGGGTATTACCCAGCAAGTGTATCCGGTCAGATGTAATCGAGCATGCTGGGTAACAGTAGTGCACCCCTACAGGGAAGTTATCTATTCGAATAGCCGTGTCCACGGTAACAGGACGCTCGGAGTTGTATCTTGATCTGCTACAACTACAAATGGATACTGTCATGATATTAAATTGCTACTACTGCTCTCGGGATCACTTTCTTGCAGGGTAGTCGAGGAAGGATCTCAGGGTGTTACTAAACTATGATTGATATATATATTATCTTGCTCTATTCTTTTCTGATGCTGCAAGAATTGCTTCAAGTTGCTAGTCTTTGATAGGCTAGGCCTCTCCCCCTCTGTTCCAGCATTCTGCAGTATAGTCCAAAGATATAGCCCCACTCCTTTGATACAATGCATTTAGTATAGTTCTGATGTCAGTCTTGTGAGTACTTTGGATGAGTACTCACGGTTGCTTTGCTATTCCTTTTCCCCATATCCACTTGATGAAATCAGACGATGGAGTCCAGGAGCCAGACGCCACCACATGAGACTACTACCAGGAGAGCCCCGGAGGCCACTACTACTGGGTTGAGCCGACCGACCAGGAGTAGTTCGGAGGCCCTAGGCAGGAGGCCTGCGCCTTTTCGATCGTTATGTCGCTGTTTGTGCTAGTCTTCTTAAGGCAAACTTGACTAACTATGTCTGTACCCAGATATTATGGTTGTATGACTTATGTATTCGGGTCCTCGTGACCCCTGGTTTGTAATATGATGATTTATGTTTAATCTTTGAGTTTAGAGTTGTGTTGTGATATTCTTCCCGTGAGTCTTTGTTCTCGAGCGTGCACGTTTGCGTGTATGATTAGTGCACGGTCGATCAGGGGCGTCACAAAATCATACTTTTCAAATCGTAAATTTAAACAACTTGTGCATGAACATTTAGCTTTATTTATTTATTTATTTATTTAGGGGAGCATGAGCATTTAGCTGGGCCGGATTCATGTTAGAGCCTCCCTCCCAGTTAATTATGGGCTCTTCTATTGATCCTAAATCACTAGGCTGCATGTCCTCGACAAGAGGAAGTTTTATTCCCTAGCAAAAATAGTATGTGCTACGCTGGGGCACTAAAGGATCGGAGCGTGCAACGACTTCCAAAACATTGTTTTTATCATTCTAACACCACTATTTATTCAACCAACAGACAAAATATATTACTCATTGTACATTGAAAACACCAGCAGCATCCATGGCTCTATATTGTTTTCGTAAAAGGGGTTTGCCGCCAATTTTCCATTAATAGAAACCACTAGAGGTTCACAGCAAACTAGAGCCCTACAAAGGAGCCTTGGGATTGAAGATACCACTAGGGGTGGGGTGCAACAGAAGCAGTAAGCAGGCCATAAGAGTAAAGACGTAGCTCTCTCTTCCAACCAAACATCAGCCAACATTACAGCAGGGCTACCAAAAAAACCAAGTGTATGCATCAAACTTAATAAAGATCCTACTACACCAAGTGTACGCATAAACTAACTGGCTCAGTTAGACGTTACTATTTATTAAGCTGTGGAGATTGGCTGAAGGCTTGAACCAGATGGGTGCCTGACGGGGGAAATTCCAGCCAGTAGGTTGAAGTCTGATACATGCGACCCTCTCTCCTACTTTGGGCTACAGAGCGTGGCGGCACATATCAGGGTATGGTGCATGGAGAGACACATGGTACACTGTGTACACATAGTTTTGCCTGATGAACGGAACCGCGCTGCCATCAGGATCCTTGACGTTGGTGATCTCCTGGTTAATCGGATAATTCAGTCCGAGAAACAAAGAGCGTGTGCCGAGGCTACTTATCGGCCTCCAGTCAAAAATTCCTAAAGGCCCAAAGAAGCTGGGATCCTGCTCAAAGACCATGCAGTGACTGTGATTGTATTCCGCGAAACAACACGTCCGGTACGTGCGAACGGTCATCAATCGTTCATCGTCGTCTGATCATGCCAGGAACAACCTGCAACTGCCATGCCACTTTTCTTTGAAAGGTTCTGGGATTTGGAAGGGTAGGGACACCAGACGGCCTACAACATCATATCAAGTTGGAGTCAAATAAAATTGGGCTGGTACTGTAAATCTAAGAACAGCATGTTAAGAGCATGAATATTTTTTAGTAAATGTTGACAGTAATATAAGCATGGGAAGGATGATTTGATTTCACCAAAATTCTACTACATCTGATCACCAATGTGGTCGTTTTGGTAGTTCGAATTAAACTATCAAAATGTCCACGTTACTGAACAGAGGGTGTATTTGACAGCATGGTGTTAATTTCTAACAACAATGTCATGATTCTAACTCTTCTCAAACTATACTCTGACAATAGGAAGCAAGCCATCATGATATCATAGGAAATTAGGAGTAACATACTACTGTAACAGCCATTTGTAGCGATGATTGGAGTAGGCCAGCACTATGTCCAGCCATAGAAGGAGTCCACAGCATAAATGAAGCCCTTGTGTTCAATGGCATCAGAGAGCCATGGAGGATGTATGATCCTACGATGGACGTGGAGATTTATCCACTTACCACAGTGACCTGTCAGATAGGCGAGACCGCGGTTGAAGAACGCAATTAGCCTGAAGTCTTTATAATTCGCAGATCTTGTGGGCACTTGGCAGATTACAACCTTGAGAAAATCAAACTTGGTATCATGCTGGCTACTGTAAGATTCCGAGTATTCTGGGACATGGTGCCAAAGCAGTGAAGTGTTAATCGAAGGAAGGGGTATCAATCGCCGAGTGTAGACCTCCACGAGCATCCACCTGCCGCGTCCGTCGACGAGAACCATCCAAGACGTGTTCATGCCAACCCAGTACATATCGTTAATGTAGTTGAGGATGATGGGGATCGGATCGCAGTCGAGGGGGTTGATGCTCGCCACCCTAGGATCCTTAAGCTGCGTGACACGCCGTTTCTGAAGATTAGGCGGCATCAGCAAGCAGGGAGCTGGCTTAAAAAGCTCTGGCCTGAGGGCTTTGAGTAAACGGTACAGCCCCGATGAGCACGCGGCGAGCGGCATGGTACTGAGATTGTCCACACGAGAAACAATGAGTTTCATTACCTCTGTGGGGAGCGAATTCCAGCCACTCTTTTGGCGGACGCTGCTCGGTTCTGCCATTGTTAGTTCTTGGGTTTCGAAAGAGGGGGGATGCGCCTAGCGGGGATGGAAGATTGGACGATTATGTGCTGGCGAGGATGGAGAAGCAAATATGTGCTGCAGGAAGTGGACAAGTGATGATGACAATGTAACAGCAGCACGCCACTTGACTTACGAGACACATCACAGCAGCGTAGGGTCATATCGATGCCAGACAACTTGACTGATTACAGTACTACTAAAATATACTACTATAAACTACAGTACCTACTATAGTGGAGTAGGAATCTGCTCTACCAGAGTAGTATAGTAAATAGTACAAATTCAATGCCCGAGCGTGGAACTACTGTGAACCACCATTGGTGCTAATGCCAATCTCCATCAAACGTTCGCTGAGAGACATGGCAGTTGCAAATGCCCGCGTCACAGTTACATGTGTAAAGGGTGGCAGTTTTGTCAAATACCATGGGCATAAAAAAAGGCCACCGTCGGATATGTGGGCGTTCGCCAGGATTGGGCTCGTGGCGAACATTCGCCAGGTATCATTACTAGAAAAAAAGGTTAAAATAGAAGGGGCTAGAACTTGCACCGGGTGACCACTACCATTTTAGTACTACGTATGATCTACCGCTTCGTGTGCTACTCCTGCGCTCCATGCGGCGGGTGCGACATCCCCTACAGCCACTCCCGTTTCATTGATGGCCTGGTCGATGCCTGCAAGGTGCCCTGCGTCTACAAGAGTTTCGGCTGCGAGAGGTCCGCCGCCTACCACTCGGTGGCGGACCATAGGTCTAGATGCGCGCATGCGCCCTCCTACTGCTATGAGTGCACGCCGCCGTTTGAGGTCTCGCCGGCGAGCCTCGTGCATCACCTCACGGCACCGTCTGGCAAACACTCCTGGCCCACGGTGAACATCAAGTATGAGACGTGCTACCCATTTGCCGTGCCGGAGTCGCTGGAGGATCACCGCCGCCTGCTTGTCGCGGAGAAGAACGGCAGCGTCTTCCTCTTGGCCGTGGGCACTGGCAGGGCCCACGCAGGCCGGCGCCCCATCTCTGTCGTGTGCGTCAGGGCAACGCCGCCATTGCCGACACAAGGCCGCTGTACAGGTGCGTGCTCACTATTAACCGGCGTACGAGGGTGACTTCGGTGGCTCCCTCAGGCTGAATGAGACTGTGGTGAGCTGCTCCGTTCCCGGCAAGGTGGACATGGAACAGGGATGGCTTCATGCGCATGTCAACCCCAACATGCTACACGGGGACTCCAAGGAGGTTCACCTGGGCATATGCATTACGAAGTTAACTGTTCATCATTAGTCTTCGCTCAATAGAAGTAGCTGTCTAAGCATGTGGACACCGACGCTCTCACCGGTTTCATTACCAAGATCCGTACGTCTGCCCTTAGCCTTCATCCTACAGCCCGTGAGAGCCAGCTCCCTCGAGAGTGATTGCTGCTGCTTTATCTTTGTTCATTTCGTTGGGCCTGCGTGCCTTTTGCCTGCTTGGCTGTATTAAACCTTCCTTGTTGCTGTACTATTCATGTTGCTACTCTATGATTTGGCTGGTTGGGCGGGCGATCTGCCTTTTCTCTAAAAAAATCTACCGCTTCCTGGATCCTCTTTGATCATCGGAACCGGTTTCTCGACTCACAGCCATCATAATTTGCATTTGAATGCACTTTCGAGTAATATTATTTTTTGCCAGGGCATATAACATACACTATTTTTTAACTCGAATCCAACGTCGAATTTTTTTTTGAATTGTTTGGAGTGCTTACCACATCTGTCACGTGGTTCCCACGTTGAACTTATACTAGAGTACTATTTCCCTGCTAGTTAAATTTACGGTAAAAAATATTGGTCGAAAAGTCGAAATACGAGAGGTGCTAGTAAACCGGGACAGAAGTAGGAGTAGTGCTAGAGTAGAGGGCAGCGCTGCAGAGGAGTCTCACCCCGCTCGTGGCGCGGCAGTAAAGCCGTCATATCACAAAACCTCACCACTCCTAGTAATAAGTGGCCTGCTAAAATGAACGGACAAGCAACCATCATATCACTCCTGTCTTTATTGCATTTCATCTATCTGCAGTCCGGTTCATCTCTCCACATTTATGGTCGATCCTAAAGATGCACGCTCGATCCCTATATACTACTAGTACTCAAGTTGGAATTCCAATTGCATGGCACAACTTCGTAGGAAAAAATACGACTGAGGGTGTACGAAGCGATTTGGGAGTTGTAGTAGTACTTGCAAAAAAATATAGTGCGTATAGATTTTTTGAAAAGTCAAACTTTACAAACTTTGACCAAGTTTATATAGAAAACTACTTGTATCTATAATAGTGAATATATAAATTATGAAACTATGTGTTGTGATGAATCTAATGAAATATGTTTTGCATTCTAGATGCAAATATTTTTCTCCAAAAACTGGGTCAAATTTAGTGAAGTTTGACTTTTCAAAAAGTCTATATGCACTACATTATGGAACGGAGGGTAGTAGGCGTCACTCGTAGGAGTACGTGCTAGTGCATATGGTGTGCCGCCAAAGGCCACTACTCCATCCCCGGTGCATAGGGCATAGATCAAATGGCTGATCTGCGGGATTCGCTTGAACAGTAGCTGCTGCATCCGTATTGTTCTGGAACAATCACAAGGGCACTTGTCCGAAAAATTTGCATGCCTCCCGACCAGTGAGATATAACTACTACGATAGAGAAAAATCTACAGAGAGAAGGAAGTAAACAATCAAATGAGAATGAGTCCCACCATTTATAGCTCATCAGAAAACAATCAATGGAGTTTTCAGTTCTCATTCTTGCATTTCTTTTGCATTGAATCATTTCACAAGGTTGTCTACTATTTTACGACTTTTACCAAAACCGCATCGTAATGTTCAAACATGCATTCGCACGTGTGTATACATATATACTAGTTGTCCTAGTACATAAGCCTAGATATAGAGAGAGACGTGTACTAGAGAGAGACGTGTACTGCGATATATAGTGTTGAACTTCGTGCTATGTACGTACTCTACTTACAAAAAGTAACAAGCGTACGGATACAAAAGGTTTTCAAACTTGTTCCTTTTATACATAATTAATTAAGGATGCTAATAAGTCCCAAGCGCTCGGGATTTATCATTTCCGTCCCAATACCATAGAAAACTACGAGTACTCCTACCTACTAATGGGATCACCTTACGACAATAAATTATTCCTAATAAAAGCCACGGCGCTCGCAGGAGCGCTTGTGGCGCGCCACGAGTGCTCTGGTGCGCGGCCGTTTCCCAGCGCGGCGAGACAACGCCTCTTCCTTGGCCTCGCAAGTCGCAAGGTGCTGATTAGCGGCTTGCCGGCGGGCAAGCGCGATCTCACCGGTCTGGTGATCCAGCGCCAACAGGTATTCCTCCTCGCTGGAAGTGTGCACCCGATCGACTTACCGCCAAGCGTAGATGAGGCGCATCGACCCGACTGCACTCAGGGCTTTGGCACGGGCGTCCTCCGCCACCCACACGGCCCTCGCATGAGCCTTCTGCCAAAGAGTGAATTGCCTGATTCACTCGGAGGCGACATAGGCCTGCCAGGCAGCATCCCTCGCGGCGTGCTTCTCTTCCTCGGCCTTCTTCTCCACCTCTCTTTTGGCGCGCTCCGCCGGAGGCAAAGCCTCCCACAAGGCGAGCTCCATTTCTTTCCATAGCTCCTCCAAGTTTGGTGGTTCGAGGCCGGCGTGGCATCCTCCTTGTAGCGTGGTGCCGATGCGTCCTCCGATGCGTGTGGTGGCGAGAATGGGAACGCCGACGCGACCACCTCAACGCATCGCGGCGACGGCGAGGAGCGGAACACGGACACGTCATCCTCGACTCGTGGTAGTGAGGAGCGGAATGCCGACGTGTCCTCCTCAAATCATGGTGGCGAGGAATGGAACACCGATGCGTGTCCCTCCGCATGGGGTAGCGAGGGGAGCCTAGGGCTAGGGAGGGGCGATGCCATGGTGGTCGACGGGTCCGTAATTGAGAGGAAGGGCGAGGAGATGAATGTGAGCATTCTTCGGAATGCTGTGGGAGGCGCATTATTTATTGCGAGCAATGGTACACCTACGTAAGATAGGTTGCGTGATTAACGTAACAGCTAGGTGGGCATTATTTTTGTTGGAGGAAATTAAGGGGGAGGTGGGGGGCACTGAGCTGAATTCAGGGGAAGAGGTGGAGATATTGCTGGTCACAATGATTTAGGGTTTAGGTGATCTGCGATTTATTAGGCAGGAGGAGATTGGACGAGCACGGGAGGGAGAGTCAACAATCTGCTATATGAATTTGCCATGTCACTTATAGCCAAACTTATAGCCCACTCATACAATGGTTAGTCATACTAGTATGCTATAGCATTAATATATGGCCCACATGTTTCTCTCACAAAGTGTGTTGGAGCATGTGCTACAGCCGGCTGTAAGTTTGTAGCCCGCTTCTCTTCTCTCTCATCCAACTCAGCAAAAATATATTATTTAAAGTCTTACAGCCCACCTACACACTACTGCAGGCGACCGCTAACGCGACACATGAATCAGAGACCCCGCGACCAAACTGTGTGCGATGCATGAATCGCAAACTGTTTGCGATGCCGGAGACATCAAAAACGATTCACATTAGAGACGCGTGTGCGATACGTGGCATACAGTTGATCCATACGAACTGTTTGCAATAAGCCAGAACAACAAACACGGTCAGCCAGTTCGAGGTGTGTGCGATACACGGCATACAGTTCACTCGGATGAACTGTTTGTGATTACCCAACACAACAGAAATGGGCAGCCAGTTCGAGGTGTGTGCGATACATGGCATGCAGTTCACTCGGATGAACTGTTTGTGATTACCCAAGACAACAGAAACGGTCAGGCAGATCAAGGTGTGTGCGATATACGGCATGCGGTTCACTCGGATGAACTGTTTGCGATTACCCAACACAACAGAAACGGTTCAACTTAACAAGATGTGTGCGATACGCGGCAAATAGGTTAGTGATCCGAAATGTGTGGGAAGACAGATAACAACACGGACGATTCCTGCTAATAACCCATGTGTGTTGTGGGCAAACGCTTGCTGGTATACAATTGTCAGCGATTGATGAAATCATCACCGACGGGTTCCCTAGTTTAGCCCGTGGCCGATGTGATTTGCTCTGTCCGCACAACATCTATGCTCTATCTACACAATAGCAACATATATACTTATAAGAACATTGTTGCATAACCAAATAAAACATCCAATTACATAAGCGACTACACACACCAAAGTAAACAATTAGATGCACACTAAACTAGGAGAAACAATCATCTACTTCTTGTTGTGATGACGCTTGCCATTGCTCTGCTTACAGCTGGATCCCTGGCCGTTTTGGGTAAGAAGGAGGCACTTCCTCATGTCAACGATCCACCTGTACATCTCGTAGGTCGTGTACGCCTCCTTGGCCGCGTACACGACGTGAGCTTCGTCGAGTTTCTCCATCCAGGCCGAGTGCCAGGCACGCTTGTCCTTGTTGCAGGAATCCTTCATGTCTCTGTAGTAGGGGTCGATGATGGCCTCGGCGAGGTGAACCAGTGAGTCCTTCTCATGCTTCTTGCTGCCCCAGGTCTTGTATTGGCCCTGGATGTCGACAAGATTCTGGCAAGCGATGCCCGAATTCTTGAGCACCTTTACATCGTTGGTGATGTCCATCGTAGCGAACACGTAGTGGGGGCTGTTGACAAACCTGGCAAAACGCTGGCAAGGCCTTGTGGCCAGGCAGTAGTGGTAGACAAGGACGTGATTGCGCACGCACATCTGGGCGACGGCGACCTTGTGACGAGACCCGACACGAGCGCGGGTGTACTCGAGGTCGAACCCGACCACCTTGTACTTCTCCGCAGTAAGCAACAACTCCATAGTGTGGATGGAGTTCTCCACCCAGATCGGGTTGTAGGTGTACACCACCGAGAGCTCCGTGAACCTTCTGTGGGTGTCCACTATGGCATGCATGGTGAACAGCCGCTTGTCGTCGGCAGCCGCTGGGACCGCCATTGGAGCCGCGCAGGATACCCTCTCTGTATTTGTCGTCGTGGGTGTGCTTCTTGCAATACTGGGGCGCGATCGAAAGGTTGAAGAGACACAAGGCTTAAATGGCCGCTGTAATAAATGGGAGCCGGACGGCCTGTAATCATCACGCCTTGTCACCGCGTTCCTAGTGGAGGATTCCAGTGGACGCTTGAGCTGTTGAGCACCCTACACGCATTTCGTTTGACCACGCGTGGGCTCAAAGAGGCGCCAAGTTTACCCATGGGTGATGAGGTCAAAGTTACACAGACGGGTAATGATGGACACTTGAGTGTGATAATTCTAGGCACACAGTTGAGGAAACCAACTGTGTACAATAATGTCGAAGATCGCTGTCATGTCCGCAATATAGATCGTTTGCGATTGAGATCGACAGGGGGAAGACATTCAAGAATGGTAAATAAAATCAAGTCCATTGAGGTCCAGATATTAATCGTCCATTGCATATGAATGTCAAAATAGTACTACCAATATACGAGTCTCATACGATGCCATTTCAACGATTGTACCACAAAAGCCCAAAATATTACAAGGTTCAAATTTCAGAGTTAGAAGGCTCAAATTCGAAGATTAATTACAAGGTTCAAACTGATATTAGAAATGAAATTCAGCTCATGCAGCTGCAAACGCCCGCGCTAATCAGCTGAACTTGGACATATGAGAGGTTCAAACTGATATTACAACTTGTAACACCCGTTTCGAAACCTCAACATTTCTGCAAAGGGGTCAGCCACTGAGAAGTCATGTATGGGCTTGACATAATGACTTTCGATTACTCTATCAGCTGATCTTCCAAAATGAAATTCAGCTTTTGCAGAGCATTTTCCATTTTACCATAGCCGCCGGCACTGATCAGCAAACCATTCAGTTTTGTGAAGCAAATGTAGGGCAAGCCTCATTACCTTTAGCACCCTTGCTCTCACAACAAAGAACCTGGCGAATATAATCTCTGGTAAGGTCCCTCGGTAGGAGTTCAAAGTAATTTCTGAGAGATGCAGATCAAGGCATTCGATGTGGTTGTTATATTGTATCACATTATCCACTACCGGGCCTAATCTTATCTGCAAAAGAAGAGAACGTATTAGTGCCTACATGCAGTTTTGAACACTACTACAGTCCTCTTTGATTTGCAAGATTTCTAAAATACACGAATAGAGTGACATGCCATCTTCGATCCTACATGATTAACATGGGCATTTGATTACAATCTAGAAAAACATAGGCTTCTTCCCAAGAGGTTGGAGTGGATAGAAATTTACCAATGAAAACTAGTACAGATGAATCGAAAGGAGAAATGCATATGGATTGTAACCTTATGAATCAAGCAACCACTGTAGGGAAAAAACATCAATGTACTGAAATCCCCCAAAATTCCTTCAGAAATCGTAGTACATTCGACATTGTAAACTTGGGAAAAGGTACCAAAAAATTGAACTCCCTTATGGTTAACATTTAACAGGAAAGGAGCATCACCTCGATATATAGCTTCTCCAGGCATGGAAAGCATCTCAGGAAACTGACAACTTCGTCCAGGTTGGGGCCGATAGATTCTACTGCAAAGACCTTCACTGTGTGCAGATACGTTGTCAAGCTTGTCGGGTTCATTTTCTGGATGAAACACGAACATACATCTTCAAAATTAGAAAAAATGTTAATTCAAGAAGGAGAAGAAGAAGGCGAATGTTGTACCTAAACGGGTGTGGATCCAATAACAAGTTCGGAGAATTTGACAGACGAGTAGCCCACCACTATCAATTTCGGCTCAGAAATGACACTGATTCTTGTTGGACCTTGTTGATCAACTATAAGTAATCTCTCAAGTAAAGGTGTGTCCTCAATGACCATACTGTGATACACCTTCTGTGATCTCTTGTTGCAGCACCAGCAACACACATAAATTGTCCGAAGAGTCATGGAGGTGATGTGGAAGCTACTCAACCCATTGATCGCCTGAAGACGAAGGTACTTGAGTGAAGTACAGCCATGGAGCAGGCGCTCCATGTCATCCTTGGGGATGCAGACGATGACGAGCTCGAGGTGCTTTAGTCGAGGGAGAAAAAGAGCGGGCGCATCATTAATCGGGGGCAAATGGTAGTTCATGAACCTGGCGACCCGAAGTGTGGGCGCGAGGCGGAGCACGGACGGTGGCAGCAAGCACATATGTCCATCATTAAAACTGAGCTCCTCGAGGTGATCTAGGGCGGGGGATCAGAACCACTCATCAAGCTTGGCTCGGTCCTTGCCGATGGAATGGAACTTGTTGGGCTCTACGGTAGGGTGCGTCGACTGCAAATAAAAATTTTCCTACCCGCACAACAACCAGGAATATGCTATCAGAGATGGATCACAGATCATTACCACTAGACATGTAGTGCCGTGCAGTGGAAGTAGAGTCGTGGCAGCGCGTCACCGGAGTCGTCTCCTCCTCGTCGATCTCCCACGTACAACCGATCACCAAGTCCCACGAACAGGTTTGCCGGAGTGGCACAATTGCACCACCTCTAATGGTATCCGCGCGTGCGGGAGGAACACTATGCGGTGGACTGCTAGGTCCGATCACACAGCCTGCGACACGTGGAGGTGGCTAGTTGCAACACATGCAAAACCCTAATGACGACGCCAAAGCGATCAACCATAATCAGCGTGCTGTACCTCCACTATATATAGGCATCCATCGTGGGCTCAACACTTGGGCCTCACACAGATCCTAAAGCCCAAAGTCTACTCGGTCACGATCCAAGTCCAGCTCGGATCACATCCGCAGTGTCCTCGGATCCGACCTCGTAGGTTCCTTCCCTTAAGCGCGCGACCCCTTAGGTTCAAGTAGGCTTGGTCGCAGTTCGGATCACCTCCGACCTGCTCGGCAGGTAGCGGCCTCTAGCAAGGCGTGCCGACCACCAAGTAGACTATGAAGCCGGTTGGCGAACCTGTACGTCACACTTCCGTTCCCTTTGCCACATGATATATGTTGTCGGGCTCAAGGCGATGTGGCCATCCCTGTTACAGCCCGACCTCTCTCTCGTTTCAGTGGATCCGACCAACACCTCGGATTATCTCATAATCCTCGTCGCATGGCCATGCTTATACAAGTCGGATCACACGAGGGGCCCAGAGTATATCTCTCCTCATCGGAGGGGCAAATCCCATCTTGCTTAACCATGTCTCGCAGCATGGGTCTGGACAAGCCCGAAACCTACCTTTATAACTACCCAGTTACGGGGCAGCATTTGGTCGGCCCAAAGCATCGGTCACCATCCCGAGCACATGCGTCAGCTCAGGTCCGAGGACACAGAACATATGTGTACTAGAGACTCACAGATGACCTATCACTGTGTCTCATAGTTGGGTCTGTCCAATCCGATATCCATCCGAGCTCGGATCCGGTCACCCGTATCCTATCTCGGATCCAATCAGATCCATGCAGTTCGGCAACATCACATGCTTCATGGCTAGTGAGACAAAACCATCCACCGTATTGCATGCTAGTCTAGTCTGACGTGTGCCCACACGTTACTTACGACTAGGGACCATTTTAGGATGTATCATACAACACAAGATCTCACAGACAAGTCACGTACCTGTCAACAAGTATCATTGATAACATCCGAGGACTACATCGGTTCATAAACACATCGGAAATATCATCATACATGATTGCCTCTAGGGCATACCTCCAATAGAACTTGCCCATGATAAGGCCTCTGATTGGGCCAAGGTGCCTGCCGAGGATCTGGGACAACGCGTCCAAGCTTTTGCGATAGCCATGGCAGAGCTTGTGGACGTCGATGAGGTCGAGAGGGGTAGAATGCCATAGGGGGCGCCACCGCCGGGAAAGGACGGTTGTCCATGCGCCATATTTGATTGGGAGAAGGGAGATGATGACGATCAACATATCATCGGGGAGGCTGCTGATGAAGTCTAGGCCCACCGGAGTTGCTTGCGGTTCTTCCTCGACCCGCCTCCGCTTGTTGGCAGCCTCGTCCTCCACCTCCGGAGTCTCCTCGTCGGCGACGCTATCTGATAGGACTGGAGGAGTTGGAGGATAGGGAATATTAAGTTAGAACAGGGCAGAAGAAAAGTGTATTGGTAACTAGAAGTTACTAGGTAGGAACAGACTTAACAGAGTCAGAAAATGGAATCCCTATTGGTTGCTTAAATACTACACAATTACTTTGATATTGCTAGGTAAGTCAACATGCAGATACTTGAAAAGAACACTTACTTGGAACAAAGTCCGGACGGATGATATCGTCGGGGAAGTTAGCATATATCATATGACCAGGCTCTTTTAGGTGCAGTGCAATTTTAGTTCCAGCTTTCACTACAAAAAACTTAGAAATTTCTGTCCAAAGGCCCGCGCCAAAATAGGAGTGACCATCTTCATCAAGTTTTACAGAAGCAATGATTGTAAATCCATGGTTTGTGTTCAATATGACATTCCTGGAGTCTTCAGTTATGTAAAGGCCAAGATTGTGTACTACAGTTGTTGTTGCAAAGCAAGGGATGTACTGCAGGAAATGATAAGATTGTTAAAGAATAGGGTAACATGCAAATATGGGAGTAATTGAAAGAACAGTACACATCAGTTGAAATACAAGGACACAAATTTATAGTTAAACAGATAGTGTAACCATGATGTCATGCAAATATGAGAGTAATCGAAAGAACATTGCAACATTAATTTGCCTGATATAGGAAGAAGAAAAATCCCCTTTGACATATGTACTGCATGTGGCACCTTTTATCCAAATGTAGAAATATATACTATATGTTCAGAAAAGTAGGCCATGCCAACCGAGGTCGGGTGAGACTGAACATACCGTGCGATTCCTGAATCCAGCTGGTACGGTGAGATGGAACTTCTCGGCTGTCTGGCCGAGACCGCATAGGCCTGATGTCTCCTTGCACTGTACACTCTATGAATGAAAGAAAACCCTCGAATCAGCTAGAAGAAAAATGAATCCACGGCGATTTCGACCGGGTGATTAAAAGGGGCAGACGGACAGGGATGAGAGATGATCGAATATTTCAGTAAATTAGTTAAGTGGTTCTCCATGAGAAAAAGCTCCAATACCGTAGATTCCCCAATCGGGCGGAGCTGGGTCGACGGCGAGCCGCGTCGAGAAAGTCGGTGGCGATAGGCGGCGGCAAGCGGCAGTGGTGAAATGCGGCGGGGTTTGCCGGCAGCCGGCATCGGCGACAGGCATCGAGCTAAGTGGTTGCCGCGGTGATAGGCGGTGACATGCAGAGTCGTGGAGGAGTGCAGGTGCGACTGGGGGACAGGGAGGGGGGAGGTGGCGGGCGGGGGTGAGGGTTTTGTGATGTGGGGGGTGGTGAGGGTTTTCTTTTTTCCTTTTTTAATTGGGTGGTGAGGGTTTTCTGTCCGAGAGGCCAGAATGCATTTCAGAGGCAACGGTTTGGTAGACTCAACCGTGTGCAATTAACATCACTCTGTGTGTGGTGTGGGCAATGGCGTACCCAGGGGGTGTGCCAGGTGTGCCATGGCACACCCAGATTTTTGGAAAACATTTTTCACCATGTAAAAATTAGCTGATTTTTAAGGCCCATGCAAGCTAATTGAAATAGTATCATTTTTTTAAAAGTGTGCACACCTTCTATTTTATTTCTAGGTCCGCCACTGGGTGTGGGCAATCATATGTTGGTATAAGAGAAGCATAAAATTCCATCAACCAGACTGATTGCATACTGATCCCACATCTAGACATAAGTAAACATATATATATATATACATATATATATATATATACATATATATATATAGGGTGGGTCTATTCTACTAACACCCTTAAGACCTTATTCTACCAACATTAGGCTTATTCTGCCAACACCCTCCACCCGAACGCCACCGCCCCTCCCCTCCCCACCTTCTACCGCAGCAGCGGCCTAGAGCGCCGCTGCCCCCTCCCCTCCCCGCCTTCTACCCAAGCAACCCCCTTTTCCATCCACGCCTTCTCCTACCCCGACAGTGCCTCCCGCGCCCACCCACCTTCATCTCCCGGTGGTGTGCCGTGACGGCCAGCCACCTACAGCGCCACCCATCTCCCCCATCTCATTCCCCTCTCTTAGTCTCTCTCTCCCCCGAGCACCCACCCCACTCACGGCCAGCTTTCTTCCTCCTGGGGTCGTGCCACCGCCAGCTTTGTCCTCCGCGCTCGCTGCCATGGCCTGCCGCTCGATACCTCGGCCCACGCGCACCACCGCGCTCAGCTGCTGGGTCCGCCTGTCGGTGTACTAACGTTTGGGTCATTTTAGTACCCCATACTTGTGCACGGACGGTTGTAGCCATACCAGTGGCAAGGCCAGCCGGAGGACAGCTGGAAACGGATACAAGATATCAAGAAGGCGTTCAAGCTAATGATCAGAAGACAGAAGACCGGAGGCTGGGTTCCCGGCAAGATCCTTGCCGGGAAGGCTCGCGAAGGCCCGGCAAGGCCCCGCGCCCGGCAAGGCCTCGCACCCGGTAAGAGCTAGCACCCGGCAAGATCCCACCGCTTCAGCACAGTGCCGCCGCTCCAGCACAGCGACTAGCTTGTCGTTTAGGGCTTGTCCTCCTGGTTGCGTGTCACGGCGTCGACCGCAAATGGGGTTAAGCGGTGCTGATGGGACGGGCCCTTTTTCCGCCCCCGAAAAAGTAAGGGACACCTAAACGGAGCATTAAATGCGTTTTGTCCTAAGACTTTTGTCCTAAGACGTCGGTGATAATCATGAAATACTGTAGTAACTTTACACCTCTTGTACTGCTGTCTGCCACTGTTGGTGACCCCTTGGACGTATAAAAGGAGGCCCCAGGCGTAGCTATAGGGGGAGAGGACCTTCTGGCCCATTCTGCATGCGTAGCTGCTTTCCCACCACAAGCACTCTGTGTACTTGAGCCAAAAACATCCACAATAAACAACAGCAGGAGTAGGGTTTTACGCTTCTCAGCGGCCCGAACCTGGGTAAAGATCCTCGCGTTGATCGTTGGTTCCGCTCTTTGTGCAAATCTTTCCCCTTGCCGAACCGTAAAGGGATCCACGCGATCCCATAGGTGTCGTACGCCGACATCTTTGGCGCGCCAGGTAGGGGGAAGAGGTTGCGCGAACCCGATCTAGCGGTCAGCGCGCCAGTTCTTGATCATCTTTCATCGCCATGGCTCCCAAAAAGAAGGGCGCTACGGCGGTTGATCCATCTGCGTCTAGCCTCCCCGTACCCGCACAGACGGGTGATGGCGTGGGCGCTGGTGGAGGAGGTGGAGGTCTTGAGCCTCCGCGACGTTCTGGCAATCCGAGCCAGGCGAGCGCCAGGTCCAAGGACGGAGCCGTGCTACCTACGGGTGGCGCAGCGAACTCCAAGGACGGGGTGGCACCTTCCAAGACACCCACGCCGGCGCATGCGTCGCGGCCTTCTCAGGTCGCGCGCGACGTGCAGCGCCGCGACGTTGGTGGTTCCAAGCATCCCCATGGAAAAACCCCTGCGCATCACTCTCAAGATACGCGGGGCCAAGATCCACGCCGGTGGAAGCCACGCGCGACTGCAGAACCGTGATGGTGCTCCTTCTCATTCCGTTAGGAGTCAGAGCACCTCACGCTCTTCGCATCTTTCACCGCCGCCTACACCAGCAGAAGCATTGGCGCGAGCTCAGCTGCTCCTAGACTTCCCTCCCGCTGCGGAGAAGCTAGATGAGTGGAGATCTGCCATTCAGGGTCTCATCGGCTCTGCTAATGACGACAGGCCGCAGCAGGCAGAGCCTTCGCGGCGGCAGTCCACGGGGCCGGTGCGTGCTGATGGCGAGAAGACCGGAGGCGGAACGACTACGATGCGCTCCCCTCCGCCACGACAAGAGCGGTCGCTAACTCGGCGGATCGACGCCCGTGATGATGATTCCACGGCGTCGTCTGATCCGCGGGTTCACCGCGATCAACGTCTGGTTCTTCGGGAACGGCACAAGGAGGACGCTCGAACCACCATCGAGCGGCAGCGGGAAGCGCGCCGTCAATCCTACAAGCGCGCGGGACCCACTGTCGACGAGCCTGCGCCAGGGTATTCTGGTAGCCTACCTAACGAGGTGGGTTGTCCAGCTTTTACTCGTGAGTTGCTGCGAGTCCAGTGGCCCAATTCCCTATCTTTCAAGCCGGAGGTGCCGGAGAAATACGACGGCAAGACTCACCTGTCAGAGTTCCTGAGCATCTACACCATTGCGGTGTAGGCTGCCGGGGCTCGAGACGACAAGATACTCGCCATCTACTTCCCGTTGGTGCTTAAGCCCAACGTTAGGTCGTGGTTGATGCACCTGCCGGAGAATTCCATTTCCTCCTGGGCAGATCTGTGTCATGAGTTTGTTGGCGCCTTTACTGGAGGCCACCAAGCTCCTGGCCAAGAAAGTGATTTACATCTCCTTCCCTAGAAAGATGGCGAAACCTTGCGCAAGTACATACAGAGATTCAGCCGTATACAGCACAACATCCCAAACGTTCATCCTGCCGCTGTTATCAGCGCCTTTCACCAGAATGTGCGCAACCGCAAGATGCGGGAAGAGCTGGCGATGAACAAGGTCAGGGATGTCGCTGAACTGTGCAGCTTCGGCGGTGTCAGCTCGTGGGTGTGTGAAGTCCGGCATTGGTTCATTTTAAATGTTTCTGCAGAAGAGGGGTGCTTCGAAGCTTGAGACGGTCTTTTTTTTGCTGCGAGGTTCTCCAGTGCGGTGGTTGCAGTCCGGCAGACCCCCAGTTTGGTGGTGCATGAGGATTGCAGTTTATCTCGGTTGGAGAAGTGATAAAATGGATTGCAGTATCATTTTAACAAAAGTGCTTGTGGTTCACTCATTATGTAAAAAAATGCAGTTCGTTTGTAAGGATGCTTGTGGTTCGGTCGCTATGTAAAGAAAATTGTAGACACATGCAGTACACTACTTTCGTCATGTGCAGTTCAGAAACAAACACACGGTTTCTTTTTAAAATGTTGTTCACTAGTTTCTGCGCTGTGGTTCACTTTTGCCGACCGAAAAATGCAGTTCTCTAGTCTCGACCATGCGGTCCACTAATCTAGACCATGTAGTCCACATAAGCCTAAAAAAGAAGTTAGAAAAAGACAAAAAAATCATGCGGTTCACTTAGTCTCATAGCAAAAAAAAAACACATGCACTCCCCTTTGTCGATATTGCAGTGCGGTTTTTCGTCTAACATAGTGCCGTTGGCCGTCGAATGCAGTTTGGTTCGTCCGAAGTAAAAATGAAATACACAAAATAACAACTTTAAAACAAAATCATGCAGTTCGCTTGCCCGTCTGATGGAGTGCGGTTTTCAGTCTGATGCAGTGCGGTTTTCTGTCCAATGCAGTACACACACCAATTTTGGTGCCGCAAAAAACAGAGTGTCCGCATTTCGGCAATTTTGAAACTACTCTTAAAACGTAAGGAATTAGAGAGAGTGTTCTACATAAAAAATTTGCGTCTCGTCGATATCTTTCAAATGGCGTATCATTTGAATCATTCCGACCAGCGGTTTGTAAAAATTCACGAAAAAACGGCCACTGCCACTCGTCGTCTGACCCACCATTTTCAAAATTAATTTAAAACCATATGGAATCTGAAAAATAATTCTACATATGAAAGTGGCGCCTCGTCCGTAGCTTTCCAACGGAGTATCACATGCCTCGCTTCGACAAACGGTTAAAAAATTGGAGCAAAAACAGTACCGAAAAATTGCAAAATTTTGAAAAACAGAATTCCGCGATTTAGTAAATTTGAAACTGCTCTTAAACCATAAGGAATTAGCGAAAGTAATATATATGAAAAAGTTGCGCCTCGACGATATCTTTCCAACGGCGTATCATTTGCTTCATTCCGACAAGCGGTTTAGAAAAAATCTCGAAAAATTTGAAACTGCTCTTAAACCGTGAGGAATCTCGAAAAAATTTCAACATGGCGAAGTTGCGCCTAATCCATAACTTTTGAACGATATATTACACGCTTCGTTTCGACAAACAGTTTAAAAACTGGCTCGAAAACAGTACCGAAAAACACCGCGTGCAGTTTTTTACGGCGCGAAGTTCACTAGTCTCTGTGTTGCAGTACCTTTGCTTTAGAAAGTGCAGTGCCCTCGCGCTGAGCGTGCAGTTCGAAAGTGTGGGCAGAATAACTATTCTGCCAATATTGGCAGAATAGACCGGCTGTATATATATATATATATATATATATATATATATATATATATATATATATATATATATATATATATATATATATATATATATATATATATATATATATATATATATATATATATATATATATATATACATCCCAGCTATTCTCCAACCCATTCCTGAATAAGCTATTCAGGAACCGTTCCTAACTGCCTGATACACACGTCCTAACTGCCAGCTGAAGTAAACAAAACTGCTTGTCATCGCTATTTTTTCAGTCATTAATTCTACCTGTCTCATGCGTTATCGTAGTCGAAACTGGTGTGAATCGGTATGGTCTAGTGCTAATATGATTTCTGTACAAAAGTAGTGCACGTACGTATTTTTTGGAGCGTGATTTTCGTGTGTTGGATCATTGAGCAGGACTCAAATACGTTCGCCGGATGAACTCGCAATCGAGCGCGGCAACGCATCGGGATTGGATGTTGGGCGCGACGATTTTGGTCATATTTTCAGAAATTCTATGCATTTTGGTTATTTTCAGCAGCTATCTTCACAAAATCCGATAGTTTGGTGGGTGGCGGATTTGATGTTCGTCGACCGTAGCCGTGGGAGGTAGCGGTGGTTGAAATCTTTTCGTTTATGGTTCGTTTTATTGTTATAGTTTGGTTAGCGGACGTTTGCATCAGTTATTTCTGTGACGAGGGGCGCTCAATTCAGTTTTTTGTAATCAAATTTGATGGAATATGGTTGGTGGCGGAAGTGGTGCTCCTCGGCGCGTACCCGCGGGAGGTAAACTTTGGTCGAAATTTCTTCGTATATGATTCGTTTATAATGTAGTTTGGTTGGGGGACGTTAGCAGCATTTTTTTTTGTTGTGTAGGCGCTCAATTTCTTGTCCTATAAATCGAATTTGATCGATTTTGGAATTTTCTTTTTCTGTAGCTGCATAAATTTTTCACGACGTCTCATTTTTCGCCCATGTGGAAGTTTTTTCTTTGTAATTCGTTTATTTCACAGCTGCATTTTTGAATACTTGATTGAACGGGGGTAGTTTTGCATCTTTTCTTTTTGATTTTTCGCGCGTTTATTCGAGCGGAGGTGTCAGGCGGAAAGAAAACAGAGTCAACCGGGCACGTGGTAGGTCCTAACCGACTGTGAACAGAAAGCTAACTGCTCTGTCTGTAAGAGTGTTGCAATCCAGGGGGGTTGGGGGGGGATCCCCCCCAACATTTTCTATATAAATAGTTTTTGCTTTTCTATTTTTTTTATTTTATACAATATGCAAAGGCAACTGATTGTATAAGATTGTTTTGACTGTTGGGTTAGGGTAAGCTAACTGCAAGTGGTGTACTTGTTAACTTCTGAAAGTGGGACGTCAGGCAATTACTGTTTTTGGTAGGGTTGGGTAAGACTGATATAACTTTAGTACCGAGTTAACTGTTGGGGAAAGCCAAGTTAACTGCATGGTATACGGGGTAAGTTCCCTTACTCGATATGGTTGAGTATAAGCTGTTGGTTATTTTCTGACCTAACTGCAGTGGCTGCAGTGTGTTGTTTCTTTTTTAGTACTTACTGAAGGTATTTGCATTTTTATTGGATAAGTTCGAGGTAAACTGCTGGTTGAGACTGAGCTAACCACAAGGGCGCATGCGTTATTCGTCGAGTTGAGATGGATTGGAGTAACTGATCCGTAAGGTTGAGTTAATTGAAGGGTTGGGGGAGGTTTACGCTTTTTTTATGCATATACAAGGTATCCGATTGGAGAAGTTTTGAGATATCTTATAGGGGTAAGCCTGAGATAACTGCAAGTGATTCATCGGGTTAACTTGTAACTCGATATGATGAGTAGTAACTATTGGTTGAGTTCAAGCTAACTGCAAGGGGGGGGGGGCATTGAAGAAAGCAAGTTGTCAAGTAGTGACTGATTTTGTGTTAAAGGTTGAGCCTTTTTTGAGATGGTATAAACTATGTATACAGACAGTTTTATCCTTTTAAAATATATATATATATATATATATATATATATATATATATATGAGGTAACTTGTTTGGTAAGTTTTTTTTGGGCTAACTAAATGTGTTTGGTTGAGTTAATTTTTTAGTCGGGATGTGTTTGTTTTGTTGAATGGAGGTGGATGATCAGTAATTGATCAGTTAGGTTGAGCTAACTGAGGGGGGGACCCCCCACCCAATCATTTTCTATATAAATAGTTTATGTTTTTTTTATATTTAATACGGAAGGCTTCTGATTCGATAATTTTTTTTACGCAAACCGATGAGATACGATTTTGATTTTAACTTCAGCGGTATGGTTGTGTTAATGGCCGAATTTAGATTTTTTCGACTAGTAACTGACGGGGCACGGTTGAGCTAACTGCGAGGGCGGTGGACAGTTTTGTTTTTGCTTTTTTTAAGTGAGATGGTGGAGTGGTAACTGTTTGTGTAAGGTTGTGCTAACTGCAAGTGGGGCTTGCGGTAACTGCTCTGTTGTTTGAGCAGTAAAGTATCGTGAGTTAACTGTATCATTTATACGGGCTGCTGGGCCTATATGGGCTTTTTTCTAGATGTGTCCTTTCGTTTATTTGTCTGCCCGTTACCACCGCTGTCTTTAGTGCCTATCTGTTTAACAGCTCCATTTGCGGCCCTCTGTCGCTATTTCTCTCGCTGCAACTTTTTTTTGTCCTAGCGCACACGCTGCGGCGCCGCCACGAATGAGCGATTCTAACCCTAACCAACCGGCCGTCGTGCGGCGGTATTCGTCGGAAGTAGGAGACGGCATGTTTTGTTCTGCAAGCGCGCGGCGGAAGTCGTCTTCAACCCGCCGTTGGAGCCACAAGGGGATCTCGCGTGTGTTTCAGGTATTTTTCTTAGGGTTTTCGGCGTGGGAGGGAGCCAATTGTTTTTTTTGTGTGGTGTGCGAGTGGCTGCGCGGGAGTGTAATGGTCTTGTGTTTCCCGAATTTGACTGGGCACAATGGCTGCGGGCAATTGATTTTGTTTTGTTTATTTCCATTTTTGATTCTCTATTTAAGCTTCATGTTTTCAGTCATAAGTTTCTATATAAGTTGCGCTCGTTTTCTGTTGCAGGTAGTGGCGGCGGGGTGTGTGAGGTGTTTTTTTCGGAATGAGATCAGTTGGAAGGGTTGCTGGCTGTGGAAATGGTTAGTCATCATATATTTGTCAATTGCAGATAACTTCAGAAATGGAAGCAGTTAACTGCTTTCTTATCATATATTTTGTCAGTTGCAGATAACTTCAGAAATGGAAGCAGTTAACTGCTTTATTATCATATTTTTTGTTTGCAGATAACTTCAGATAATGGAAGCAGTTAACTGCTTTTATTATCATATTTTTGTCAATTGCAGATAACTTCAGAAAATGGAAGCAGTTAACTGCTTTCTTTGTTTTCTCTGCATTTTTCACCACCAATTGTTTTGTTAACTTTACTGATCCATGTTTTAATATGCCAGTTGAAGTTGATGTTGCTGCGGCAGCTTTGGCCAAGGTGTCACTAGTTCATGGCGAAGGCAGTGGTGGGAATGCAGGTCAGGTGGGCGGTATGGCTGATAGCAAGGCAAATGCGAGTGAAACAAATGAGTCGCGCAAAATTGATGGTGTCGTCTGCACTCCTCATAGCGCTACTGATAGTGTTGAAGGTTTCTGTGGGAATTTGTTCGAATTCATTTATTTTCCTCATTTGTTTTTTTAGTTGCTGTTTTGAGTTTTTGTATTTTTATCTTTTTACCTAACTATTCTTCGTGTGCCTTTTTGCTCTGGAACATGCAGGTATTTCGTCGCCAGGTGTTAACAATTTCATCATGCAGTCTTGCTGTGACATCAATGCCGAGCATGTTGCGCCTGATTCGCCTCTGCCGCGCAACATGACCGCGCCTTCCAATGTTGAACCATGTAGAGCTTCCGGCGGAGATAACATTTCATGCATCCCGACACCAGTGTGGTGCGATACGCAATCGCAGTCAGTCATGGGCAATGAGATTGTTACACAGGATTATATGGTCTCACAGCAGTTGAGGGATGAGGAGATTAGGCAGCTAGGGAAGCGGAATTTTTTTTAGAGAAAGTTGATGCTCATGAGAGGAAGAAGCGGTTGAGAGTTCCCAAAGGTCCAGTCGATACCTTAAATGTCACCAGCAAGGCACATGTTCCGGATGTAGGAGCTGGAGTCCGTGCCCAGTTTGGCACATCACGGGATATTGCTGCTAGTCTGAATGTAACTGCAAATGTGGGTTCGGTGAGTCAAGGCGGCCCTGAAGTATCTTCTAGCCACGGGAAGCGCAGGGTTGTTGTTGCAAAGGTTAAGCATGGACATCGTGGCACCCATCCCGCCAGTGGCGTAACCAGTAAGATTGTTGTTCCATCTCCGCGTCGGAGTCCACGCATTGCCAGTGGTCCAGTGATTGATTGTGTCTATCCGAGTGTTAAGCTTGGTGGAAAGCGTGCTTCTTTCGAGGGTTCAGATGTTGGAGGTGATTGTGGAGGGCCTTCTATTGATGGCATTGGGCTCGACGGGAATAATGTACGTGTCCTACTTTTTGTCCGTATGTTGTATTCATTTTTGTTTTGTTTTTGGTTGGTAACTGACGTGTTGTGTGGATGCAAACTGCCTTCTTTTTTCCTGTTTTTTCTCGGTAGGTTGTTGCTAGGAAGCGTCGGTCTAAGGTTGATGGGACTGTACCAAAGAAGAAGGTGGCAAAGTCTGCGGTGTCAAATGCTGGTGCTTGTGATAGGATCAACGTCACTGTTCGCTGTTCTTTGGGAGAGGTTTCTGAGGCGGCTGCTCTGCTTGAGACACGACATAAAGACATTGTTCGTAAGGCTGGTTTCGGTTGTGTATTTGACTGGGTCTTGAAGGGCAATGTGTCGCGACTTCTGATGTGTCACTTGATGAAGAAGATTGACACGGCGACGATGCGTATTGACAGTGGCCCTAATAAAGTTCTTGTAGTTAGTAGAGAAGCCGTGCATCAGGCTTTTGGGTTCCCCATGGGCGATGACACAGCTCCCAGGCCAGCTGATAGCGGCCATGACGAGTCAATGGCTAGATTTAAGGCAGAGTTGGGTTTCAGCAAAGCTTCTGTGGTTGACACGAAAGACTTGAGGAATGTCTTGAAGCAGCTTGTAGTCGACGAGTCAAAGGACGCACTTGCTGTAAAGGTTTTCTTTGCTATCCTTTTTTCCAAGATGATATGCCCAGGTCCTGCTGTCTGTGTAGGCAGGGAGGCGGCAATGCTAGATGGTATTGTTTTTGAAGATATGGCAACGATGGATTTTTGCCAGTTAGTAGTGGATGAGTTGAAGCGTGCAGCTATCAGATGGCAAGATCCAAATATCATACACGCTGGTCCAGAAGGTTGTGGAGTAGTGCTAGTCCTTATGTATCTTGATTGTTGCCTATCGAAGGCTGTGTCTGTGATGCATGTGCAGACTCCGTGTGCAAATTTCCTGACAGAGAAGGTGCCGAATTCAATTTTCTTGGAAGACATTGTAAAGAAGGGTGGGAAAGATTTGGATGGCTATGTCTTCGGAAAACTTGGGGTGAGTTTTTCAACTTACACGTGTTCTTTTCTCTCTTAAAGTATTTCCGTGCGACTTAAATGGCTTATATGTGTTTGTAAGTGTTTTTTTGTGAGTCTTCTTAAGTGTAGAAAGTTTAGCCAACTTCACCTATTATGTGGAGCTAACTGCTATCTTTTTAAAATGTTTTTTGTTGGAAGGTAACATTTATTTACTCCCTTATTTTTTTATGTATGGACCTAACTGCTTCGTTAGAGTTTTACAGACAGTTAACTGCCTCAAGCCATGTTCTTAACTTTGTGTAGCTAACTATTTTTTTGTGTGTGGTGTTTTTGTGTAATTGATGGATTATTTTCACATTTTTTTAACGCAAAGTACTCACCAGTTTTGTTTTTTGTTTTTTTATATGTGCTCAGTGGAAATCCCGTAACCAGATTGCATATTGCCAGCAAGTTTCCCTTGAGCAAACTCGTGATCGCGCCTTTCCTGATGCGCCTGTCCCTATCAGTACCTGCGCTCCAAAACAGCATGCACATGATGAGGCTGGCTGTAGCCAGATTGCAGATGTAGCCTTTAAAGTACAAAAATCCAGCAATGCCATGGAAGATGATGCTGTCTTTGCGAAGATTGATGGCTTCTTACGGAAGGTGGATGAGTTGGCTCCTGAAGTTCCCACGACGTCTGATCGGCTGGGCTGCATTGCTGCCATTTTCCCTGAAGGTCATGGACCAAGGGAAGATGCAATGAAGGAGGCTATAGAGCGCGATGTTGCTATCATTGGTAGTCTCCGGAGCGCGACAGCGTACATTCGCACCGCTTTTAATGATTTGAAGAAGAAACAAGATGCCATATGCAAAGGCTTTGAAAATGATGCTCGTATTATTGTGAGTCAGATTAGCAAGGAGAAGAACGACGCGTCCGCCCCTGTGCGTGGCGATGATGATACCGGGCAACGGGGTGAGGAGGTGAGGTGATATTTTTATGTTTTTTCTCTCCCCTATTTTACGCATGGTGATTAACTGTGTTGTACGAGATAGCTAACTGTTGAATCTGAGATAGCTAACTGCTGACCTTATACCCATCAACATCACGCGTGCATGCTTTTTTTTAGGTTGTTTTTAATGCGTCGGATGGCGATGAAGATGAGAAGCAAGAGCCCCCTGCTGAATATCCTCCGCATGATTTTAGTGACGACGTTGTCATTGATGATGACCGTTTGGGCGGTGATTCTGACGAGGGTCGCAAGGGTGTTGTTGACAGTGTTGATTTTACGGAGGGAGTTTCTGCACCAGACCAGCCCGCAGCCCAAGGTGAATGCGACAAATCTAATGAGACAGATCTTGTGCAGCAAGTCCACACTGGTAGTGTTCACATTTCCAAAGGCAAGCAAGTTGAGTTTGATTGCCAAGGCGTCGTGTCAGTTACGATTAAAGGTGGTTCTGAAGTTAAAGATCACGCTTCAAATGATTCTAGCCGTTTTGTCGCTGACAAAGTTGATTGTGGTTCAGGATTGCGGGAAGCTAGACAGGCGCCTGGAGGTGCTTGTGCGAGTGTGTTTGTCATGGATGGCGTTACTGACGGTGCTTCCATGGGAGGTGATGCAGTCAATCTCGCAGCAGGCTGTGAAGGAAAACAAGCGTTGAGGGATCCACCTGTGTCTGATAGCATTGGAGCCTGAGGTGACGATTTTTCTATTCCAGTGCGCGAAGTGCATGTTGTTGACGGAGCACGTGCATCCAACAAGGACGCCAAGCCTGCTGTTGTTTCTGAATTTCTGAAGGATGCTGCAGTTGTGGACACCTACTCAGGTGGTGATGCTCATGCTAGTGTAATAGGCCCCGAAGATGCAAGTGGTTCAAATGCGTCTCATGTGCTAGATAAATCAAATGTTGACGGTGTTGCTTTGGATCCTAAACTTGGTGAACCAACAGTTGCCATAACTTGTGAGGAGGGCGTCACAGTTGCGTCTGGTCCATCAGTAACTGCAGCACCTGCATGCCCCATTGCACCTGTTGTTGCAACTTGTCCTCAGGCTATTGTAGTTAATGTTGCAGCTCAGTCCGCTGAAGCAACTGATGTTGCGGCGCGCGAGAAGCATGTTGCAGTTGAGAAATTGCCACCAGCAGTTACAGCAACTGGAGTCGCAATTAGTGAGAATGATGTTGTAGTTGAGTCCGTCCGACCGGTAGTCGCAGCATCTGCTCCTGCGAGACTTTCTGGGAATCCCGTTGAAGTTTCCGAGGGGTTAGCTGCGAAGTTGAAAGATATAATTGCAAAAGTTGTGATGCGCGGTAATTATAGTGCTAAGCCCCAGCTTGAAGTTGAACCCAACGTTGTCGAAGTTGGAGCTGACGGCGCTTCCGAGGAGACAAATAGTGATGACTTGGGAGTGTCATTAAATGAGATAGGTAGCTTTTTTTAGCTGCTTCTGGCGTATGGGTTTTTTGCTATTTTTTGCTTTTATTAACTGTTCAGTATCATTATGCTAACTGCCGACCTTTTTCGCCCTTTGTTATAGATTCATCTCAAAAGTTTTAGGCAAACCCCGGCCACACCAGAAGCGGTGCAACGCATGAAAGACTTATACTTTGCTGTTTTGAGGTTAAGGAAGGACAAGAATAAAAAGTTTGTATCCACATCCATGTGTTTCGTCCTTTCCCCGTTTCTGATTTGTTGCCAACAATTTTTTTTCCTTTGGTTAAATGTTTCGTGTTGTTTTTTCAATACCAGGGATAAGGTGCTGTTTGAGAATGATTTTTGCAAAGCAACTATCGAGCAGGTTGCTGAGTCTTTCAGAGTTGGTGGCATGCTGAACACTGCGGTTGCGGCTGTAGGAATTTTCCTTCTTCATTCCAAATACAAGAATTCTTCTAAGATGGTGGCTCCATTCCATATTTCGGTTAGGTCTTATATACATTATTCTAGTTTTCACGTTTTTTTTTTCTCTTTTTCTCGAGTTTTATAGTTAACAGTGCTGCTTCTTCATTTTACAGCAATCTATCCATAGGGGGTCCTTTGATAATAGGCACTTGGTCAGATTTTTTTCTGCCTATGCCGACGAGCCACTGGATAAGAAAGACATTGTACTCTTTGGTGTCTTTGACCCTCCAGCTACCAGGGAAGGTGCGGGGCACTATTGTGTTGTTGCGTTAAACATTAAGCATCATCGTTTTGAGCTGCTTGACTCTTGGCGCCTCCCCGGTAGTGAGAGTGGCATAAGGGTCATAAACAGGATGGCGAAGAACATTAAGCAGCTCTGGAGGAATGGCTCGTCTGAGCGCAAGAAGAAGAAGTTGGATCCGGCAAACATTGACCATTTCCGTTTGCACCACGCCATTGTGCCCCAGCAGGAAAACCCGTAATACATCTTTCACTTCTTTTTTTTGTGTAGCTCGTGTTTATCTATTTAAATCTAACTGTTGATTAATATTTTTCGTTTTTATTCTTTTTGCTCTTTGTCTTTTAACTTTGTGGCATCTGCTCAAACGAATTAAACCTAACTGCCATATTTTTGTGTTATATATATGCTCATTTTTTCCATGTCTATAAATTAGGTCTGTGTGAACTGAACTGGACAAGTGTTATAAGTTAACTGAACATCTTAGATAATTCTTGTATCTTTATATTTTTTGTGCATCGTGTAACCATGAGGAGGCATTAAGCTAACTTCATACATGTGTTTTTATATCCGTGGTCATCATATATTCTTAATCGCCTGTTATTTTTGAACTATTTTTTCATGGATGTTTTTAAGCTAACTGTCACATAAGATATCATATAGCAGGTAACTGCACAGCTGAATTGAACTAACTTGCAAATCCTGATTTTTTCCGTGTGTATGCTGATATAGTTTTATAACTATTTGATACAACACCAACTGTGGGTTTTTCATGAATGAACTGCTGGAGCCAGATGATGGTGAGAGTTATGCTGCGTTTTCTCAAAAAGATATCTATATGGTCAGGGTTCAAACCCTGTACAGGTGGATTACTTGTGGGGTTTTTGACATTAATATTCGCGAGGTGCTGGGTTATTCTGGAGGTATTGCCCTTTCTTTTTGTTCTCTTTTTTGTTGGTTTGTATATGTTTTCTTTTTTTAGTGGCCGTCATATTTTATTCTCAGTACACAGCCCCTTTCTATATTTTTTGTCCCCGCGCTCACCTGTCTCCCGCGTGCGCCCTTTTTTGTGGTTCTTGTGTTGCAGATCTAGGGCTAGACGAGCCTAATTTTAGTTTGTTCGAGAGCCAATGTGAGACGCCAGAAATTCAGGTAATATTGGATGATGACATATTGAAGTCAGTTGAAGTTGTTAAAGTAAAGAAGGGCGGTGTGCAATCAAAATCTAAGGGGGTGACCCGTGCTGCCCCGAAGGATGCGGATCGTGGTGTGGAGAGTGACGATGATTATTTTATGCCTCCGGCACCTAAAAAGGGTTTGCCGCCCAGAGCTGCTGGTCCTGTTAAAGTGACAGTGAAATCACCTCTTGTTCTGAGTGATGATGATGATTTCGTTTTGCGTGGCGAGAGAACAGTGTTCACCAGGAGCAAATCAGTGGAGGCGCCATTGGTAGTGTCTAATAAAAGGCCAGTTAGTCTGTCAACTAGGATGAGAATGCCTGTGCTTGTGCTCAAGCCGTTCAAGTTTCCATTTGTGGCTGTTGCAAAACAAATTCTAGACATAATAATTAGCAAGGAGTTTTTCGACAAGTATCCACAGTGAGTCCAATGTTTTTTTTAAATGTATGTGGTCTTTCTTTTTGTTCATATACGTTTGGTGCTACTTCATGCATCGTTTTCTCTTTGTTTTTGTCTCCACGGGGTCCCTCTGTTTAAGTGCACTCCTCCAACTGGCAATGAATTTATAGTTGATGCTAAATATCTGGTCACCTGCTTTGGTCCTGCTGGCTGCATTGATACTGAGTTGATCGATCTTGTGATCAGCTATTGGAAGGGGAGCCCTGAGTGCAATCATGTGTATAAATCCGGAGATAGGGTGTTGCTCAGTCCTTATGTGATAAATGTCCGATGATTTATTATGAAGCATTCTTTTTGTTTTTCTATGTTCATTTGCCGGCTTAGTCCCCGCACCCTGCCCTGGCCCCTCCCGGATCATCCTAAATGCTCATCATATGTTTGTTATTTTTTTCTAATATCTTCTGGAAATTGCTCCATACCATCGGCCAGTCGATGAAGATGGGCAGGAGGTCCCGAGGCCGCCCTTCAATGTTAAACTTGCTGCTCAGATGTTCAAGTTATACATAAAAGAGAATCTGCTCGCTGCAAACCTGGTTAGTGCATGTCGTTTTTTCGCCAAGTTACTTTTTTCGTAGTGTGGTCATCTAAACTGCCGAGACACATGTAGTTAACTTCTTTAGGTTCTTTGTCATCTGATTCGCATGTTAACAGATGATGCTCCCATATTGGAATCGGAGTCATTTCACACTGTACACTATGAACAAGTATCGCGAGTCCCTGGATATCCATGACTCGTGGAGATACACTGGGCGTAACCTTTCAAGGAGCAGATTCCATGGAGAACGTGTCGAAATCGTATGTGGTCTTTTTTCACTTTTTTATTTCCTTTTTTTTGTTTCACATGCGTGCTGTGTTTTAAAGTTTTCGCAAGTCTCAGATTTTTCTGTTTTGCACAGATGTCCAGGATGACGTTGTTTATGAAGGAGGTGTATGGCGAAGCTGCATACAACTCTTCAAGGCAGCCCAGTTGGGAACATCTGGCAGAGAGATGTAGCTATGCAGAAATTCCCGAGCAAGGGGTTAATGAATGTGGATTTTACATGTTAAAAGCTGCTTATCTGTATGATGGCACCAAGCTAGTAGAGGAAGTGAAGAAGCGCGATGTAATTTTTCCTGGATCATTTCTTTTTGTAATTAACTGTTTTTCATGTTTGTTTGATCTCCATTTCTTGTTTATCAGTTTATAGTAAAATGCTAACTGAACACAACAATCTTGTTTTTATGCAGCCACAGTCTGCATACTGGAAGGCCGAGTGCCTTTTTTATGTTCTTTTTCACCCTAATAAAGAGGTTCGGCGTGACCAGTGGCCGGGGGAGATGGCTGACATTGCTAAGTTGTTAGAAGCGGGATCGCAGGACAGCGGTGCAAGCAGATGAATATGTCGATGTGTTTAGGAATGTTTTATCAGTTTTATCTACTGTTTTTTGTATATCTAGCAGTTCCTTTTTAACCTTTAATGGATGAATTACTTTTGAAGAACTTCCCATCTTTTAACATAGGGCGTTTATTTTTTTGATTTTCCACCTGTACAACAAAGTTTTCATTTTCTGGAAGCATGCTAACTGGATTATTATGCGCGTGCAAGTCTTTGCTCCGATGGGCAGTTTACATATTTTTTTTCATTAAGCTAATATGCACGCATGCATCTAGTTAACTTCTATTGAGGAGGCAGCTAACGGCTGTAGTTACAGTATGCGAACTGCATAGACAAAAAAGCAATCACATGGTGGAGTTAACTGCACTGTCTCAAGACGGTAACTTCCTCTCATGTGAGGAAGTTAACTGCACATCAGAGTACATTTTTTCCCCTTTTTCTAAATGTTTTTTCAGCAAGTTAAATGCTAGTCGGGAGGAAGTCGTTTTGGAGTTGTGAAAATAACCATTTTTTTCTTTTTTAAGGCAAAGGTGCACGAAATGCATGAAGTTAACTGCTATCTAGGAGGAAGCTAACGCATGTAGTTACAGCATGCTAACTACATAGACAAGCACACGTTTTTTAAGGTCCCCAACATTTTCTATATAAATTGTATTTGGTTTTCTATTCTTTTTATACAATCACAGTCGTGGAGGAAGTTAACTGCACTGTCACAAGATGGTAACTTCCAGTCGTGGAGGAAGTTAACTGCACATCAGAGCACATTTTTTCCCTTCTACTAAATGTTTTTCAGACAATTTTTGGAGTTGTGAAAATAACCATTTTTCTATTTTTTTAAGAAACAAGGTGCACGAATGCATGAAGTTAATTGCTATCTAGGAGGAAGCTAACGGATGTAGTTACAACATGCTAACTGCAACTTATTTTGTATAGCCAAATGTAATTTTGTAGGAGACAAAAAAGCAATCACAGTGGTGGAGGAAGTTAACTGCACTGTCTCAAGATGGTAACTTCCTGTCGTGGAGGAAGTTAACTGCACATCAGAGCACATTTTTTTTCCCTTCTACTAAATTTTTTCAGCAAGTTAACTGCTAGTCGGGAGGTAGTCGTTTTGTAGGGGGGGGGGGGGTTGGGGGGGGACCCCCCCCCCAATTTTTGGAGTTGTGAAAATAACCATTTTTTCTATTTTTTTTAAGAAACAAGGTGCACGAATGCAGGAAGTTAACTGCTGTCTAGGAGGAAGCTAACGGATGTAGTTACAGCATGCTAACTGCATAGACAAACACACATTTTTTTGAGCTAACAAAGCACAAACATAGGGATGTTAACTCTTAATGTATCATGATGCTAACTGCCCGCCGTGGAGCAAGTTAACTACACCTCAGAGCACTTTTTGTTTTTTATCGCTGAGTGATATCTTTTTACACTCGTAAATCATAGTCTAAGATAACTGCATAATTAACATATCAAACTTGTTGTTTCAGCGATGGCATTTTTTTGTATAGGAAACTTGAATGAGGAGCAAACCAGAATCATAAGAAAACCAAAGTAGTACTAATAGCAGAAGCAACCTAATTTATATATATTCCACTAAAGCAAACGGATAAGGAAACTAAGTAGTACTTTTCCCAATATGCTAACTGCTCGAGCTACTGCAGTTAACTACTGACGTTGCCATTTCCATTTTCACCAGTTCATCCTCTCGCGTTTTGCAGACTGGCGAGTGGTCCTGGAGGACTGTGGAGCATCCTTCTTAGGTGTATACGGGAGGAGGCACTCCCGCATTGCCGAGATGCGCCTGTACATGTCGTAACTGGCGAAGGCGTCGATCGGTGCGTAGGCGATGTGCTCGAGCGTGAGCTTCTCCTCCCACCTGGAGTGCAGCCATGCCTTCTTCGTCCTCGTCATCGTCTTCTTCAAGTTCTCGTAAGAAGGACAGATGATGGCCTTGGCGAGGTCTTCGAGGGAATCTTTTTGCCAGGGCTTCTTGCCCGAGCCCGCCACCCTGTACTGCTTCTGGATGTCGATGAGGTTGGCCACCTTCAAGCCGGTGTTAGCCAGCACTTTCTTCTCGTTGGTGGTGTCGACGGTGGCGAAGGTGTACTGCTTGTCGCCGAGGAACTGCTGGAGCTTGTCGCAGGTGCCGCTCGCCCTGAAGTGGTGGTAGAGGAGGACGGTGTCGCGGACGCAGAGCTGCAGGACGGCGACGTACTGCGTCCCGTGGCAAGGCTGGGTGAACTCGACGTCCAGGCCGATCACCCTGTAGCGGTCTTGTGCGGAGAAGCGCTCGAGGTCGTTGATGTAGTTGGCTGCCTTCGCTGGGTTGTCGGTGTACTTGACGAAGAGCTTCCTCTCCAGGTGGGCCTTGACGATGTAGTCGTCGCCGTTCTTGTCACCGACCTGCACCGCCACATGACCTGCCATGGGTGACTAGGCGATCTCTTCGCTTTGCGCCGGAGTGGTGGAAGGGGGAGCGGGGAGGTGGAAGGTGATTTTTCTGGGGAATTTTTGGAAGTGGGGAGAGGGCTTTTTGTAGCGTGTTCGAGAGATTGAAGAGTCAGTTAGCGTTCCCACTATCGACTTCTAGCATTCCCGTACCCAACCGGCCTCCCCACGTCGCGTTTAATGGCGCGTTTCCTCGAGACTTTTGAGTTTTCACATTGGTGGAAGAAGGGAACGGGCGCTTCGTGAGGCGAGCCCATCGGGAGCAGCTCCTTTATAACTGACGGGCGCGTGTACCATAACTGCTCCTTTTCCCCAATTTTCAGAAATAAAGAATGGATAGCTCTGCACATTCTTTTTCAAATCATATATCAATGTCAGCATTGTTTCAAGTTGTCATGCAACCTTTTCTTTTTTTAGCAAAACTGAAGTAAATTGAGTCGCGAAGGTTTTAACTTTATGCATGCACTTTATGCTAACTGCACGGTCTTTTTTCAGAAGCAATCGTCGCGTGACTCTGTCCATGGCTAACCGTATCAATGCACTCATGCTAACTGCACATTTTTTTTGGTTTGACTGAATGAAAGTTAACTGCATTATTTTTACGGGAGATAACTAAAGTTTTATTTTTATTTTACGTTTAGTTTTATGCATGCTAACTGTAGCATGCATGATAACTGAAGCTTGTATGGTTATTTGAAGGAATTTATCGTCGCGAGGATATGTAGATGCTAACCGCAGCAGCACTCTCATGCTAACTACAAGTATGCACCGTGTCAAGATGAGTTATCTGCTACCTAGTATGCACCATGGTAAGTATGAGTTATCTGCAAGTGATTCATCGGATTAACTGCACCGTGTCAAGATGGTAACTTCCTGTCGTGGAGGAAGTTAACTACACATCAGAGCACATTTTCCCCCTTTCTACTAAATGTTTTTTCAGCAAGTTAGCTGCTAGTCAGGAGGAAGTCGTTTTGTAGGGGAGGGGGAGGGGGGTTGGGGGGCATGCTAACTGTAGCATGCATGATAACTGAAGCTTGTAAGGTTATTTGAAGGAATTTATCGTCGCGAGGATATGTACATGCTAACCGCAGCAACACACTCATGCTAACTGGACCTTTTAAAAAAAATTAATGCAGAAAAAGAAGAGGGGAGGGGGAAGCTAATTGTATAATTCAGAAAATGTAACAGAGGGGAATAGTTTGTACATGCATAAAATAACATGTTTTTGCAAAATTTATAGGGGGGGGGGGTGTAACCAGCATCACGTAAGTTGAATGTCCATTTAAAAAAATCTTTTTTACAAGTGCACTTTTCTTTGTTTCACATGTGTATCTATTTTTCTTTTTCAGTTTTTGAGCCTGCTGCTCCGTCTGGTTGGCTCCTGACCTCCTTTTGCTCCCGCAAGCTTCTGAGACCTTGTATTGTGGTTTTGCTTACTTGCCCTGTCCTGTCCATGGTGAACCATCTGCTCTGTCATTTCCAGAATCTCATTGCCTATTTTGACTACGTCGCACGTACGAGTGTTATGGCCTTCGACCTTGTTGCATTTTTTGCATCTTTTCTTGAAGATCTTGCCTTGCACAACATCTTTACTGCGGCGCATCCTCTTTGGTGTAGGCTCAGCGTCTTCGTCACTATCACTTGTTTCATTACCATCGTCACTCATTTTTTCGCTGTCGCTGATAGCTTCCTCCTTCATACTTGCTATTGACAGCAGTTTCTTGATAGTTGCGGCCACTTTGGAATTGTCCACAGGCCCATATGTTTTCTCATGTGCTTGCAATAGCTTTTGCTCCAGTTGCCTTTTCACGCAAGTTCTTTTGTTGTGCCCGGTAATCATATTGCAGTTGCTGCAAATTCTGCTCCCTAGTGGCATGCCATCTTTTCCAATAACTGGCTCTAGCCTAGCAGGTTTTGATCTGCTTTTCTCACTGATTTCAGTTGGCTTTTGTTCCTGTTTCATGGCTGCACTCAGTTTCTTTCTACCTTTTGTTTTGCACACTGGGGGTGGGTGTATTTTGTCGCGATCACCATCCATATTTAACTTGTCGATCACTGCATCATTTTGTTCAGCCATATCAGGGGAAACTTCATTTTCAGCTACAGATGCTTTTTTGCTGCCCGTTGACTCCATGTCATCACCGTTCAGAGCATCCAGCTCTGGTTGCACCTGTTTCAGGCATGTCATCAGCCTGTTGTAAGCTGCATCCGTCTTTACCCCCTTCTGCACAGTCTTCAGTGACTCGTTCAGCAACATTGTGCGATGGTATTGAATTAATGTACCATCTGCAGTTGTACTCTTGTAGTCTCTGCGGTTGAATACCGAGTCACTGTTTGCATCCCTTGTGTACCGTTGCAGTATATACCGATCTGGTATTCTAGCTACTCGGAGGTGTTCCAGCAGCGCAATTATGTGATGGCAGAATAGTCCTGACAGAATTGACAGCATTTTTTTGTGAGTTGATCATTTTTTTTATTGCCAAGAAAGAAGGTACGCATCATGAGTAATCTTTTTTTCGTTATCTGTGTGATCAAAGTGTTTGCACTCGCATTCGTATTCGCCATTTGTTTCATCAGCAACCACCTGGAATTCGTGCCTTGACCATGCGAATTCTTTCTCCTGGTTGTAGTGGTGTACATAGTACTTTGTTGGATGCTCAGTAGACTGTTTGATTCGGAAGGCGCCGCTTTCAAAGAGTCTTTCGCGAAATAAGTTGTAGACAGCACGTGTGTACACGTCCATCAGCTGTTTCTCAAAAAGGTACCTAGTCAGAGGGTTCCTGACTCCCTGGAACATGGAACAAGCATTGTCGTTAGGCGACCCTCTTTTGTTCTCCTATGTACTACCATTTTTTCAAATGCATATGCAGAAACAAGTTAGCGATACAATTTGCAACATATAAACGATAGAGTTATGAATTAACTGTCCGAAGGCCCTATATTTTTTTTAAGTACAACTGCAGCAGCTAGTGAAAGATAACTGCTGCAAGGTTTTTAAGCAAGTAGGGTTTCGATAGTTGCCTTTAATTTTTTTAATATTCTCTAATATGCATGTACTTACAATGTAGGAGTTGCTCTTACCGTTGAAGCTATTGTCTCAGCAACCTCAAGCTGGTGCCTCTTCTGTATGCATTCATTGACCTGTCTGGCAAATATGTGAAGCACTTGTGTTTCTTTCACGAAACCTTTTTTCAGGACATGATTCATGCTTTTGCTTCTCTGTGTTGACGTCATTCTGGCGCAGAATATTTCCTTCCAGTATGCAGATATCCATGTTGTTCTTTCTTCCCATAGGCCCAGCAGGATGCTGCCATTCTGTAAGTTGTATTTGTCCATGAGGTCATGCCATGCTGCTTCAAACTCTGCTGGCATCAGTGGATGGTTAAGGACTGCTGCGAGGTCTTCCTTAAATGTGTCATGTTCTAAGTATAATTTTGACAGATGATCTTTTATTTTTTTCATAATGTGCCATCTGCAGAGGCGGTGATGAGTTCTGAGGAAGACCTTAGGTATAGGTGCTTTCATGGCAGGACATTGATCTGCAAAACAATGTTTTTTTGTCATTTCTTGGGTTGTTTTGTTTTTAAAAAAGTAGTAGGAAAAATAAAGGAGAAAGTGTTAGGGGCTGGAGGTGCTGAAGGCAATACCTGTTAGTATGCATGTCGGGCCTTTTTTCATACACCGTTTAAAAGCATTAAAAATCCATTCGAATGAGTCGCTACTCTCATTCCCCACCAAGGCAACTCCAAAAATTGTACATTGAAGATGATTATTCCCACCGACGAAAACCCCCAAAGGCATGTGATACTTGTTCGTTTTGTATGTGGTGTCAAACGTGACGCAGTCACCGAAATCTGCGTATGCAGCCTGGCAGCTAGCATTGGACCAGAATATATTTCTGATAATTTTCTTACCATCGTCATTAGTTCCAACATCTATATCAAAGAAGAAATTCTCATTCTCAATCTTCATCTCCTCAAAGAATGCAAACAATTTCTCCACATCATCTTGTGAATCAGTCCTCGCAAATTCTGCCTTCCTGCGAAAATGATCGAACTTTTTTGCTTACTTCCCCTGAGATAACTACATCATGATTGTATAGATAACTGCAAAGAACGAACACAATACAACATAAGTGATACTTACATGTTAAGCACGTCCTTGTCTGTAAATGGCAATTTGTCGCGCCCACCAGATAACCAAGAAAGGAGACCCATGATATTCACATGCTTAACATTGGTCTTATGCAGGTCTTTTATGTATTCTTTCACTGTCGGATCTATCGTCTTTGTGAATGCAGGAAGACGAGCGCGGATGGGCTGATGAGGAGCCTGTGGTTGTGCTCAATGACAATGTCTTTGACAACACATTGTCTTGCAACCAGTTCTCTTAGTTACTTTGTCGCGCTGACGATCTGCATCGTGAACAGAGGATATGTATTTGCCAGAGTGTATGCAATATAGGTAGCGTCTCTTCTTATCTCTCTGTCCTTTCCTTATCCCGAACCCAGCATGTTTGGCGTAGTCATTAAAAAAATTGAATGCATCGTCATATGAATTGAATTCCTATCCTAGCACTGGAATTAGTCGAGCAGGTATGTCTGGTCTCTGAAAAAATGGAAATAAAAACCTTAACTGATATTTTTTCTTTCACATCAACAGCTTTTAAAAAAAATAGTGGTAAATAATTATGTGTGATCGCGTAAACTCACGTGCGTGTACGATCGGAGCTCTGCTGGTGTTTGCAAGTGTCCATGCTGTATTGGACACGGTGGTGTGACGATAGGCACATGGAGTAGTGGATCCCGCGGTGGTAGTAGTCGTGATGAGGTCGGTCTGTTGCTGCGTTTCCTCACGGGATGTTTGCTCCATAACGGGTTTTGTGAGGAGACTGATTTGAGCAGAATCTTTGTTGCTGAAGTTGATTTACTGAAAGAGATCTGCGGACGCCCAGTTTTGGTATTGGCACTGTCTTCATCTTTCGTTGGTGGAACACCACGCGTCGTCGAGTGTTCGGCTTGCACGTGTGGTGCGTTTTGCGCATGCTCTCGTGTTTTTGGTTTGAGAACATAGACAGGCTCGTAGTCTTGGTCGTAGGTTTGTTCATCAACAATTTTAGTCCAACTTTCAATGTAGTCAATGTCCATGCCATCAGCATGCGTGTCATCAGCAACTCCATTTTCTACCTGCATTAAGAAACATTTTTTTTGTTCTCATTAAAATACTAGTTATTTAACCGACAGTTATCTGGATAAGTGCACTAGTTTTTTGTCCACCCGTTTTTGTCTTTACCTCACTCGTTTCTATGATTGGTTCCAGCATGCTTGTATGGTGTCGTCGTTTCTGCCTAGCAGCGCGCACCATAGGTTCTTGATGCGGTATGCTGCTGTCATCCCCTGTTGTTGACGGTGGTGGATATCTTGTAGTTTGTCATACCTCTGGCTTCAAGACATACACTTGTTCATTTTTTTCTGGGGAACTCGGGGTGTCGATCTGAACAGTCCAGCAGGTAATCTCATCGCCGTCCGTGTTACCAGCATTTCTTTGTTCGAGGTTTTCTTCCACAGTTGATATGTTCATCTGTAAGTGGACAACATAAAAACTTACAGTTAACTGCCGGCACACCCAATGCTAACTGAGCATGGTCAAATAGTAAATTAACATCCAACTTTTTTGTTAGATACCACAGAATTAGTTGAACAGTTAACCGCTGGCTCTCCCAATCCTAACTGAGCATGTGCAAAAAACAATTTTCAGCACCCAAATTTTTTTGATAGCACGGGAAAACAGGGGGGGGGACAGTGAACTGCATGAATTAGTACTAGTATAAAGAAGATCATTTTGGGCAGTTATGTTTTAACACCCAGCCTGGTCGAATCATTGAGCAGTTATGATTAGAGAAGGCAGCAGTTATGTTCAGGGAAGCTAGCAGTTATCTTCATAGATGAAGCAAAAGAATGCACCTCAGCTGAATTGGAGAGAGGAGGTCGCCGTCGTCCATCAGCTCCAGATTGCGTGTGAAAAGCACCGATTACATTCATCTGCGACAGAGGCACCTTCCTCTTGGCTCCCAGAGCTTCACAACGGATGATTGAGACATTTTTGAGGCGAGATAGTCGGGATGCTAACGGAATCGTACCAAATCCATCTGTTGATTTCGTATGCTTCAACCTCGACGAGCGGCCAGCAGTTGTGGCAGTCTTCTCGCTTGATTCCATAGCACGAGGCGGACAGAAGCTACAGGTTAACCGGGGCGAAACTGGTTGCCGCTGCCGCCTCGCACTCCCTCGCTCCGGCTACCGCCGTCGCTCGCTCGCGCGAGGCGGGGAGATGCTACAGGTTAAACGGGGCGAAATTAGTCGCCGCTGCCGCCGCGCACTCCCTCGCTCAGGCTGCCGCCGTCGCTCGCTCGCGCGAGGCAGGGAGATGCTACAGGTTAACCGGGGCGAAAGCCGCCACCTCCATCGCCCGCTCCCTCACTCGGACTGCCGTCGTCGCTCGCTCGCGGGCGCCGTCGAGCTACCGGTGGCTACCTGTGGTTGGTGGGTGGTTGGTGGATCGAGATGCGACAACGATTTTGATTTGTAGCTTCCTAATACCAGGGTGTTCCTGAATAAGCTTATTTAGGAACTCTAGAGGGGGGTTTCTAAATAGTCCCACCCTATATATATACATATGTATATATATAAGCATACTCAGGCATAGATAATAAGCGTACTCAAGCATTGTTCAACCATAGTTCAACCGATATTAAACATACTCAATCATATAACTAAGACACTACATAGCCATAGTTCAATCCCACATCTCATCTGCCGACAGGCCTGCACGAAGGTGAAGCTTCTCCAGGTACTCAGCGTACATGGCGTGCGCCACCCTGCGAGAATACTTCTGCTTGAAGGAGCCAACGGCTCGTCCTCTTGCATGCGCCAGAACACTTTCATACTAGTCATGAAGCTTTTGGTCGCAAAACGGGCATCCAAAGCCCATATTCCAGATCCTCACACGCCTGTTATGCAGTCCCGCATAAAGCTCCTTGAGCTTTTGCCTCTTGTACCTCCTCTGGGCATCTTCGTCCTCGCTGTCGACATAGTCAGATAGCACCTATATATATAGTAAAAAATGTGGCGTCAGTATATTTTATAATAATGCGAATTCAGCAGGCAGAGTTTATGAAACATAATATATCCTGTGACAGCGTGAACCCAAAATCATCAAGTGATCTTGATGAAAGAAATGCATAAATAGAGAGCACACAACTTTGTGCAACAAAATTAAGAGTCTGATTGGTTAGCTACCAACATTTGGCAGAATCAAAAGTTTGGTTTGCTACCGACATTTGGCAAAATCAAAAGTTGCCAACACTTGGCAACCTTTTTGTGAGATTGGCAATGAACAATGGAATGCAAACTAATCTCTAGTGAACATTTGGGAGTTGCCAAAATTTGGCATGCTGACGACATTTGGCATCAAACCAATTTACATGCCGTAAAGTAGGATCAAACTTTGGCATGCCAACGACTTTTGGCATCAAAATCAATTGTCAAGATTTGGGTAGGAATTATTAGCAACACTAACCCTAGTTGGATTATTTTTTTAGAAGAACAGGGAGGCTCCTCCCCGGTTCCATTACTCGAATGAAACCCTTATAATGTCATACATCAGTTCACTAACAGGAGATGTTCGAAAGCAACAACTAAAGGGAAATACACAACGACGAAAGTATGAGGATTACAAGTTATCCTGTGCCCCAAAGAGGTCCCTAGTCGGATTTTTAGCAGAAATCATTTGTACAGAAGAAACAATTAATCACTCATCATTTGTACCATTCAAACAATCAATACACTACACAGATCTATCGAATCTAACTCAGATTTCATGGATCTATCGAATCTAACTCAGATTTCATGGATTGAGAGAACATGACCATAGGATTTCTATTCCAAAAAGGGGAGGTAAGACTAACCAGAGAAACCCTAGGATATATTTGCCACATACATGGGTATAGATGACTAACCGGTTCTCCGTCGTCATCGGAGTCGTCGCCGGAGTGGTCGTCAGAGTCGTCGTCGGAGTCTCTTTGGACCTCCGGCTCCGGTAGTGGAAGCACGACGCCGTCGCCGTCGCGCTTCTGCCTGCGCGAGACCTCGTCGGCGGCGACGGAAACCTCTGTCTCCAGCTTCACGCCGTGCTCAAGTGCTTCAGCAGCCCCGGCGTCGCCAGTCCCTCCGATGGTGCGCTTCGGCGGCATCCTCATACACTGACGACGGTGACGACTGAGAGCGGCGTCGAGGATGCAGGCGGAGAGAGAGGATTGTGTGTGTAGCGAGAATGGGGGGTGTGACCGCCTATTATAACCAGCGGCTCAGGCGCGCCATTAATATGGAGCCGTGGGGAGCGAGGCGGGCGGCGGTCAAAGGGCTGGCTCGCCTCCCGGTGAGCCTGCGCAGCGGACTGGTCGCATGCCTACCTTCATTTCACACAACTACTCGCAAGCCTCCCGGTGACACTGCACAGCGAACATGCGTCCTGTCAATTCACACACCTGCCCGCACGCCTCCCTCTCTGCCTGCGTGGCGGACTGCGCGCATGCGTCCCGTCAACTCACGCCTGCTCGCACGACACACGGGACGCGTAGCGGCATGTATATTGTTTTTCTTTTTTGATGATTAATTCTGCCGCTATATTACTTAACCGAAGCATGGCACGTACATTGTTGGTCTACTGCCCATGGTACAAATAAATAATCCGTTTGCGATATTGGTTGCCAATTATTAATAATTTCCCGTTTGTAAGAATAATATATCAAAACTTGTCTCAAATTTGAAAAAACAATACAATATCACAGTCTATTGGTGTCCATATGACACCACGATAGGTTTCATGAATTTCAACTAAGTTTTGGATTTACTGGATTTTAAAAATCAAGATTCTCAATGTTTGAAATTTCTTTCATGGGGACTAAACATGCACCCAGAGACACACATATGATTTTCCAATCCATTTTGGTGCACTATCACGTGTGCATGTTGCTCAAATTTGATAGTTGCACATTATATCCCTAGGAAATCAATCTATGTATAAAAACGTCCGAATGATGATCTCTGATTTTTCATCCTTCCAAATTTTAACATGACACTCCTTTGGTCACATATGTTCACCACGGAAAAAGTTTAACATGCCTCGTAGTGGCGGTGGTGGTGCGGTGTGTGTGTCGGGGGGGGGGGGGGTCCGGCAGTATAGAGCCACCGTGTGGGGTTGACCGTTTTGTGAGGCAGGTGCCACATCAAAGTCATGAATTGGTTATTTAAAACATTACACGGCCATTTCATACATACATGTTTGGGCCACATGCATCCATGGTGGTCCTCCGACACTCCTTCGTGCGGTTATCAGCGATGCGCCCATTCGTTAACTCGTGAAGGTTATCACTTTTCACCGACATCGAGAGGCATTTGACCAAAGGTGGATTCATCTTGGGATTAGTTACGGTGTGGATCATGGTGAGATTCCAGATCAAAGTTCGAGCACGTGTGCATACACATGAATCCCTCCCACCGGCTCGAATTGAGGGGGACTACGACACGTCGTGGACCTCTGTGTAGGGCATTTCCGGCTTGCGAAGCATGTGCCACATCAAAGTTGTGCAGTGGGTATTCAAACATGACAGAACACCTCTTTGGGTATGCAGGTGGGTGGTTGTCCTAGGACACACTCACTCGCGTGTGATGCTTTCTGTGGGCCCGCGAGGTCATCGTCCATCACTTTGACCTACATCGAGAGAGGTTAATTTGACCAGCAAGGATGATTCTTTTTCGTTTGTGTTTCGGTAGGAGTACATAGTACGCGTCGAAGAGGGGGGAGGGGACCAGCATATACTACGCGTCATGAACCTCGCTCCGTGTGGGGACTTTCGGGTTTCCGAGGTAGACGCCACATGAAAGTTGTGCATTGGGTATTCAAACATCACACAACACCTCTTTGGGCCACATGCAGACGGTGGTTGTCCTACAGGACACTCACTCGCGTGCGACGCTTAATTTCCGTCTGTGAGCCCGCGAGGTCGTCATCCATCACTTCAACCCAATGATCGAGAGAGGTTAATTTGACCAACAAGGAGGATTCTTTTTGGTTTGTGTTACGGTAGGAGCATATAGTACGCATCGAAGAGGGGGATGGGACCAGCATATACTACGCGTCATGAACCTCGCTCTGTGTGGGGACTTTACAGTTTCTGAGGCAGGTGCCACATCAAAGTTGTGCATTTTGGGTATTTAAACATCACAACAACCCACACACACCTCTGTACTTACATATGTTTTGTCCCACATGCAAGCGATGGCGATTGTCCTCTGACACTCACTCATGCGGTTATCGGTGATATCGATGCTTTCCATCTGTGGGCCCGCTTGGTCCATCACTTTGACCGACAGCGAGAGAGGTTAATTTGACTGAGGAGGGGATTAATTTTTGGTTTGTCTTATGGTATATATAGGTCACGCTATGAGATTACATAATATAGTTTGAGCGCATGCATGTGTACTCATGCATGAATCCCTCTCCCACCGGATCGAAGTGGGGGGGGGGGGGGGGGGGGGCAGCACACGATGCGTCATGAACCAATCTCGCTCTGCGTGGGGACTGTACAATTTTTGACGCGGGCGCCACATCAATGTTGTGCATGGTATTCAAATTAAACATATGCATGCATGCATCACCTCCATATATATACATATGTTTGGGACACATGCATGCAGTGGTTGTCTTCAGACAGTACTCTCCTCATGTGGTTATCGGCGACAAGCCTATATATTCATGGGCCCGCGTGGACGTCCATCACTTCGACCGGCATCGTGAGAGGTTACGAGGGTGGATTCTTCTTCTTTGGTTCATGTTACCGTGTAGTAGGTCATGGTGATGAGATTCGAGACCTAAGTTTGAGCGCATGCGTACGCATGAATCCCCGTCACCGACTCGAAGTGGGGTGACATACATAGTACGCGTCGTGGACCCGCGCTCCGTGTGGGGACTTTCCGATTCCAAAGCACGGTACCGTGCCACATCAAAGTTGTGCATTGGGTATTCAAACACACCACACAATACTTCCATAAATATGTTTGGGCCACATGCAAGCAGTGGTTGTCTTCGGGCACTACTCCCTTGCGTGGTTATCGGTGAGCTAGCCCATATCTGTGGGGTCGCGTGGATGTCCATCACTTTGACCAACAACAAGAGAGAGGTTATACGACCAAGGTGGATTCTTCTTGGTCCGTGTTACACTACGTCTCGGTGAGATGCCCCCTCCCACCGACTCAAAGTGTGTGTGTGGGGGGGGGGGGGCGGGTACTTCGCACTTCCTAATCCACCGTGGGGTTGGGGATGTCCGGTTCATTTGCGAGGCACATGTGCCACATCAAAGTTGTGCATGAATTGGGTATTTAAATATCACACCACCCTTTTCATACATATAGTTGGGCCACTCGCAGGTGGTTCGTATGTGGTCTCACCCATCTGGCGCCATAAGCACACATTTGTGGGCCCGCACACGGTCCACCTTTGACCGGAAGCGAAAGGGGGGTTTGACCATGATGGACTCCTATAGGTTTAGTGTTACGGTAGGGTGTGCTATGTCAGACCTATTCCCCTCCCGCCGACACGAAGTGGGAGGGGGGGTGGTGGACTAGCAATAATGTGGGCTTTGTGAGACAGGTGCCACATCAAAGTTGTGCATTGGGTATTTGAACATCAAACCAGCCTTTTCATACATATATTTGGTCCACATGCAAGTGTGTTCGTGTTCTGACCCTTTCCCACGTTTTTTTGGCCACGCAACACACGCGGTTCCCTCAGACTACCCGTGTGCCATGCCCGTGCCCCTGTCACCCACATCAGCACAGTAGATTGGGCTCCACAAGGCTTCCCTCGTAATCTCAAAAATATCTACCCGCCTGGAGGGTTTTTCTGTTTGATAGCACACGATTATTATGTTTCGACCGTGTGCGATGCTGTTTGCCCCCGGCCCCCCGCTCCCACCTGCATCCCTCAAAAATATCTACCCGCATGGAGGTTTTTTTTGTTTGATAGCACACGGTTATTATGTTTCGACCGTATGCGATGTTGTTTGCTCCCGCTCCCTCCTGCATCCCTCAAAAATATCTAGCCGCCTGGAGGGTTTTTCTGTTTGATAGCACATGGTTGTTATGTTTGGACCGTGTGCGATGTGTGTTGCTCAATCCCTTCATCCAAATTTTTAGTAGCCCCGGCATTTTACTCCCGCCTAGAAAAATTTTCAGTACCCGCGTCATTTCCTCAAACACCACCTTGCCCCCCCCCTCCACACACACACACTCCAAAAACTTCGTGCGCTCGCACACACACACACACACACACACACACCACCCCTCCCTCGCTCGAAACCCTAGCAAGATCGTCGTCGCCGCCGCCGCGCCGCCTCCATCGTTAACATCTGCCGGTTTGCCCATGCAGGTTACCCACCGATCTCCATACCCTTGCCGCCCTGAGTTTCTTAGATGACGCCTGCCAAATGCCCCCTTTCCCACAGATCCCCATCCCCACCCCCTCCCCCACTCCAGAGCATCGCAGCCTAAGCCCGGCTATGCTTCCCGTGGAGCCCCAGGAGCTAATGGCCCAAAAGAGGTTTATCGCGGCCTCTTCGCCCAACGTCGATGATGTGGCCGCCGAGGAAGCTGACGACGATTACTGGTCGCAGGATCTCAATCAGCGGGCTAGAGTATGCTGGCATGTCACGGACGCCGGCTACGACATCGAGGTCGTCGACGGCGATGGCCTGACGCGGGCTATGTCATAGGTTAAGTGGCCCACCCCCAACCCCTTGGGTTCAACCGCCGTCGATCTCATCCATGGCCCCGCCGCTGATCTCCTCTGGCTCGTTGTCAAGAATTTTCCATCCTACATCGCCATCGAGCCCCTTTTGTCATTTCTGAAGGACACGTTCTGTGACGCTGGCTTGGGATCCTCAGCTGCCAAGTCAGACCTCATCGACAGTGACCACGAGGAGGGCACCCTCTCCGCCTCTTCCAAGGGGAAAGAGCACATCTGCGACATTAGGGAGGGCACCCTACAGCCGCGCTCTTCCAAGGGGAAGGAGCCCATCCGCGACAACATGGAGCGCACCCAGAGTCCGCGCTCTTCCCATGCGAAGGAGCCCATCTGTGACAAGTGAGGAAACCTATGATTTGTTTTGTCGTGCCTCTTCACAGGGGGGAACCCATGATTTGTTTTGTCGAGCCCCTTTTGTAGTGAGAATATGTCCAGTTTTAATTGCTGTGTTTGGTTGTTTGCAGTATGCCTTGTTTATTTCAGTTATTCACATTGTGATGCTCTATATGTGCAACTATTTACCGTGCAGTACAATTTCATCAATACCAATTTCAACAATACCAATATGAATGACTATATTTGCTTGCTATTAAGCCTGTTATAGCTAGCATATGCCTCTTTCAATGTTTTTTGGTTGTTCGGTTGTTTGTAGTTAGCATATGTCCAGTTTCAATTGCTATCTTTGGTTGTTAGTAGTATGCCTTGTTTATTTCAGTTATTCACAAAGTGATGTTCTATATGTGCAAGTATGAACTGTGCAGTTCAATTTCATCAATACCAGTTTCAACAATACCAATATGAATGACTATTTGGTTGCTGTTAAGCCTGTTGTAGCGAGCATATGCCTCTTTTAATGGTTTTTGGTTGTTCGGTTGTTTGTAGTTATCATATGTCTAGTTTCAATTGCTATCTTTGGTTGTTCATAGAATGCCTTGTTTATTTCAGTTATTCGCAAAGTGATGTTCTATATGTGCAAGTATGAACTTTGCAGTTCAATTTCATCAATACCAGTTTCAACAATACCAATATGAATGACTATTTGCTTGCTGTTAAGCCTGTTGTAGCGAGCATATTCCACTTTTAATGGTTTTTGGTTGTTCGGTTGTTCGTAGTTAGCATATGCCCAGTTTCAATTGGTATCTTTGGTTGTTCGTAGTATGCCTTGTTTATTTCAGTTATTCACAAAGTGATGTTCTATATGTGCAAGTATGAACTTTGCAATTAACGCACCTTTCCACTTCTTGTTTTGCTTAACTAGCATGCTTAAACCTGCACATTGAAGCTATTATTTGGAGCTTATGTTGTCTACCATGGATATATTTGGTTGATGTTTAGCCTGTTGTGCTTAACATGCCTTTCGATGTACTTACACAGGACAATATTGGGAACGACTGTTGTTTTCCATCGAGGTTAGTTTCATCCCATGGCTTATATATACTCACTGTTCAGGATATCGGTAGCTGGTACCTTATAGGCCGGGGGCTGATAAGGGATTAATCGGCGAATCGGACATTTAACTAAATATATCTGTAACCCATTTATCGGTAGGTTAACTAGGGCCATATCTAATATATCTGAGGCTACATAGCAACATCCATTATACTGAATGTCTAAATATGCAATCCTAGGATACATAGCAACAAGGAAGAGTGTTACCTTAATGTTCTGATGATGTCTAGATAGAAGAGCAGCAACAGCAAGAACACAGCAGTAGTTAACTGCAGTTAATCGGCCGATATTTGTAACAATGTAATAAACTCCCTCCGCCCCATAATATAAGATGTTAATTCATCCAATATGTGAGTATATTGGATGTACTAAGATCTTATATAATGGGACGGAGGGAGTGTTGTACTACATCATTGTGCAATTGTTGTTTAGCTTCTAATATTAACTTGGTGCTTTTAGGTACATATGTCATTGGTAAAGATCCGCGCTTCGACCCTTTTTGCGTATGGGGCAATGAGATATTCATGAACTGGCATCAAGTGAGGAAACTGATAAAGATTGTTAGTAAAATGGGTCAAGAGATGGCAATTAAACTATTTGTTTACACTTTGTCCAAGACAACAGTGAACTGTAGGATGGTAAGTAAGAACTCTGCATGCTTCTTTTTACTGCCCATAATGAGTTGTGTTACATGACAATGTCTGAATCTTTTTCCTTTGCAGTGGTTCCCAAAGCAGTTTACTCAAGATTACCTCTCAAACTACATGATTGGTGGGCATGCAAAGGTTAAAGTATTTCTACCAGAACACAATGACTATCTAGATGTCGTCATGAAGACAGTGAAGGATGGGCGGTCGGCCATCACAAGGGGTTGGACTAGAGGCGTGCGTGCCTTCTGCATGGAAGAGGGCACAATATGGGCATTCTGCCTCACCTTGTTTAGCAACCAAAATGTCTTTCGCCTCTTTCTTTATCGTCTTTAATAGTACAAGTATACAACCCTGGTTCATCATTCTTTATTTGGTGCATATGTAATTCTTTTTTTTACGTAACTCTTGAACATATGTACCTGTGAATCGAATAATGCATTGGTTGTTGAACCTGATGGATATGAATAAAGTTATAGCCTACTTTCAAATTCAAATTCGCTACAACTTTAAATAGCAGCGATTAAAGTAGGGTGAAAATACACTCTGCAGGTCATTACGGCGCACACGGTCTGTAAAGCACATCGTGTGTGATATACATCATAATCCGATAGGGTTCACAGAGAGGAAACGTGTGCGACCATGCACACGGTTGCCGTTTGCAAAGCGTGTGTGATGTCAGACTATATCACAAATTATGCAAGCAAACTAAATGTTTCTAGTCGCCTTATCATACACGCTTTACAAACATGAACTGTTTCTGATGTCGTACGCATCGTAAATGTTTGCACCACAAAATAGCATATGCGATAGTTATCCTATATGACACTGGTACGACAGTCCGACGTTTCGTAATCCTATCCAACACTCGTACGATGATTAAGTAATCTTCTTGATTATATATCGCATATGGTTCAGGAGAAGTGAATGTGTGTGATAGTCTCCTTATCATACACATTTTACAATCGTGAACTGTTTGTGATGGGGAGCGCATCGTAAACATTGCACCACAGAAACCGAGTGCGATGGTAATGTGAGCACACACGAGTAGCAAGGATGGAGCGTTTGGGATATTCGATAGATCACAAACAGTTGTGTGATGAGTCGCATTTGGGATAGATCGGGCATCGCATACGCTTAGTTCTACAAAACGTATGCTTGCGTGCTCCCTATCGCCGATGGTTTCTGGGTCATGTGGGAAGACCCCCCTATTGCACACACATGCAAGGCGGCGGTTTAAAACTCTGTCGTAGAAAGGGGGTAAAGACCGTTTGTATAGCAGCTCACTGTACTAGTGACATCACCTTATTGTACTTGCTCTCATGCATGCAGATTGTTTTCACACGGGGAGGACAGGTGGGACTACTGGGGGGAGAAGGAGAGTCATGCAGCAGATTGTTTTCACACATGGAGAGGAAAAGATTTGGAGGCGAACAGGTTTCCTGGTAGGCCGAACGAGAAACATGAATCGAGAGGGAGGTGGGCGCATGAGGCGGTTGAGTTAAATGAGACACAGTTTAATTACTATTGTACATCGCAGCTAATACTTTAAGATTTTCTGAATTCTCTTATAGTAAGTACAATAATGAGCTTATAGCCCGCTTACATGGAACTTTTGCCTATGTGGAGTAGAGAGAAATGAAAAAATGGTGGGACTGGGCTCTCATGCAAGAGCCTAGCTATATGCGTACTCCTTGGCAAATGCAAGAAATACGAAGAATGAGATAGAGAGAAGGTAAAAAAAAAACAGTACTCTTATAGCCAACTATATAGCTAACCATGTTGTATGAGTGACTATAAGTGATGACTATATATGACATGGCAACATCATATAGCCAAACGCACCCGGACGGAGGAAGTAGTACTCTGGTCTGGTGTGTAAGGCTCACTAGGAATCGCATCGTGACCAAGGTGGATGACTACTGGCTAGTAGCAATTGCTCGTCTCGTTCCTTTCCTCCAATCAAGATCCTGTTTAGTTAATTAAATAGAGTTGGTTTCCCACGATGTGCATGCATGCAATTGTATTCTCACGGTGCGGTCAATGCAGCCCCCTCATGAAGACCAATGGAATTCCCACCCGCTGGCATGCTAGTCATTTCCACCAATGGAAAAAAGAAGAAAGGACCGATAGAGAGTAATTAGCATGAGTAATTAGCATTAGGAGACGAGCCTTACAGAGAGGCTAAATCATAAAAAATTGCTCATTTATAGCCATCCGAAGTCTCAAACGGCGCGACCGCGTGAGCGAGGCAACGGTCGTGGGAGGCGCGATGCTTGACGGAATTAAGTCAAAGTTGCATGCACACACCGGCATGGCGTGCGAACACGCAGATCCTATACTGTCAGCCCTACGAAGTTGGTCTAGTAGACATGACATCTAGTGGGTCCCCCATAGTACTAGAGAACTCTTTGCGGGCATGCAGCCATTTATCCATCGGGCAAGCCACTACCCCACGTCGTTCGCATGCCCTACTCAGCATTTTTACAATCAGAAAACCGCTAGCAGTTCGCTCCTACTTGTCCCCGTCCTTTAACATTACAGCAGTTCACTCCCACTCGTCCCGTCCTTTCACATTACAGTAGTTCGCTCCCACTCGTCCCGTCCTTCCACTTCTCCTAGCCCTCCTCCAAACTCCATGGCCTCCCAAATCTCCATGATCGGCGGTGAGTACAAGGTTAAAACCATCACCGACGATGAGTTCGACGTCATCTACACCCGTTCTTCCACGATGGTGCAAGGATGCCTTGGTCGCTTCCAACGCATGTTCGCAAATTCAAATGATGAGGGGGTCGCTGGCTAGATGTTGAGTACACCACAGTCTTGGATAAAGAGAGGTTTCTAAAGGAGGAAGAGAAGAAGAAGCCTGCCGTGATCCAGGTTTGCGTACATAACTTGTGCTTGGTGTACCACATATGCCATGCCGACGTTAGGTGCCAGAATTTTGAAGACTTCCTCAAGGACAAAAGAGTCAAATTCGTTACTGTAGACTTTAACAACGACAAGGAAGTCCTGCATCGGATAGGCCTCGTTGTACACCAGCCCTTCGACCTTCAAAAGAAAGGCCTGGTGTCCTCCTCTAAGCCTTCAATGCTGACCCTGGCAGAAGCCATGATTGATCCTTCGTACGGTAAACTGAAGAAACCTCAGTATAGGTTTCATTATTCATGGGAGTGGAAGAAAATAGATGAAGCTCACATCGAGTACGCAGCACTGGATGCCTACCTTTGTTTAAATATCTACAAGGGTTGGATGAAGAGGCGGAGCCTAGTGTCTGATTCAAGCAAGAAGTATCAGCGAAGAGGAAGAGGGACAAGGATGAAGTCGAGGACGTGGACGAGGACTCTGACTAAGGTGGCAGTGTCGTTGCTCATGCTGGTTCTGATGCAGTGTCAACCGGATTAGTTGCTTAGTTTTATTTCAGGGTGCTTAGTTTTATTTCAGTGTGCTCAGTTTATTTTAGGGGTGTGTTGTGCTGAGCCCCCAGCAGAACTATCTTATGTTCTTTCTCGTTACTTGAACTCTTTAGTACATACTAGTATTTCTTACAGTTCGAGTTGTAGATGGTACTACTACTAGTTTCTTCACATTCCTTCTGTACTTAATAAGTACTAGTAGTATTATTTCCATTCGTCTATCTAGTTAGTACTATTCGTCTGTACTACTCATTTCTTACACAACAGCTATAGCAATTTGGATCAGTCGATTTGTGAAAGAAGAAGTTCGTCGGAGGGAAGGAATAAGACGGCAGAGATGCTACCTCAGTATCTATATTATGGTGGCGGGGTGCCCATGATCTAACTTATGAGTGTTGGGTGTGGGATGCAGTTCGCCGGAAAAAATGGATCGTGCCCAGGGTTAGATGGATGGCAAGGGGGGGAGCACGGCGGTGGGAGGCGGTTGAGGGAAGGGCGGGGCGGCGGCAGCAGGCGGTTAGGCCTGTGGTGGCTCGATGTTTGAGAGAGAAGATGAAGAGTGCATCATTTTCAGAGGTTGAAGAAGCCCTTCTGGCCGTCCATGTTGCATCCAATGGCTCACAAGAGTCGACTGACCCAAATTGTTCCTTCAGATTGGAGGATCCACATGGCGTTCAAGGTCTCGAGGGTAGATTCCACGTCCGCACCCGGTTTGCGGCCTCGGCGCGGACGCGACCGGCTTCCGGCGCTAAAGCCACCATGCGGGCCTCCTCCTCGCGGGCGGAGACCACAATGACCCACTAGCTCCTCCTCCCCGCCGGCGTGCTAGAGCACGCGCTCATCCTCCTCCTCTTCGTACACTGCGGGCATAGACGCGGCTCTAGCTGCTCGCGTCCGTAGTAGCGCGGCGGCATCGCCCGGAGGGACTGCAGACGACGTGAGCGGGCGAGCCTGTGACTTCATGGCACCGGGATGGCAGGGACACGGCGGTGATGGCGAGAAATGGTCGGCCAGAGCAATACCACATTAATTAGCACAACATCGATACGGAATCCTCTACAAGTGCGTGCACCGCGACCGCGCGATCGACCGAACAGTGCGTCACGGTGTCGCGCTCGAAGGACATCCACCGAACCTTTGTATGTGTGTGAAAACAATCCCCGAATATAACGCTACACTTTTTTGCTGGAAAAGTTCTTCACGCTACAATATTTCCATATATTTGATTTTAGCTTCAGTTCGTGCTTATTTGGATTTGGACGTTTTAGGTGCACCCTAATAGTATTTTTTGAGAGAGACTCCGTGGGTGTGATGGAGAGAGAACGTGTGTATGTGTCTATATGTGTGTTGTGGCGAAAGGGCAATGTGGAGACGGTGTGTGTGTGATATAGAGAGGTGTGAATCTGCAAATGATCGTGTATGAGTGAGACATAGAGAGATGCCGAGATATGGTGTATGCGTGAGAGAATGGTCTTGTATTTGGGTTTGTGTGTGTGAGAGAGAAAGAGAGAAAGGCATCTGTAACACAACAACCATCTCTCTCAATTCGACCCTCGCTCACACACTCGCATGTAACACATGCATCAACGCACACATTTTGACACCCTCACCCAGCCCCTGCCCGCCTCAAGGCCTCTCTCTCTCTCTCTCTCTTGCACACATAATCTCTTCACGAAAACCCAATTTAGCATGTACCTCTCCATCACATACACCCTATACCACGCACACATATTTATCTCTCGCTATGTCTCTCTGCCTCACAAACACACTCCCCATCATCCTCTCTTCGTATCCCGCACACGGTCTCTCTATATTGCTTAAACACTCACGGACACGATGTATCCATCTTGCACCATTACCCTCTCTCGCCTGCACACTATGCACACACATTCTCTCCCTAGGTTTGATTTCCCTCAATATTTCGCACACACACTCCCCCCCTCGCACACTATCCATCCCCGTCCAAGGTTATATAGCGACCACTATCGCTTGTGCTTCTCTGCACCCCGGCATGCACACCACCTCGATCTTCAAGGTGGGCATCAGGAAGAACGAAGACGCCGATCAGACTGCATTAGAGAATGCGGGGCCAGTTGGAAGCAGACTGACGTAAAAGTGGCTGACTGACTCCTTTGCTCTCTATCTCTCTCTCTCCCGCACAAAGATATCAATCCCTCAACCCACAAGGCCACAAGCACACACACAAGCTCCCCCCTCTCATCCATGTTTTTTTAGCTCTCTCATCAAACCTTTTGTCACTTCTCCTTCCACATGTACAAAATCTCGATCGCACGCACGCATCTCACTTTATATATATACATGTCTCCATCTTTCTCACAGACCTAACTTCTTCCTCCCTATACAAATGTCCCTCTCTCGCACACTTCCTCTCTCTCTCTCTCTCTCTCTCTCTCTCTTGTGAGGTTTCTCTCCTACTCTCTCGCCCACATATATACAATCTTTCCCGCCCTCTGTCTCTCTCTTCCATGGGGTGTATATCTTGTGTGCTACGCGCACACATCATTCTCCTGCCATTGCTCCATCGTCACACACTCTCTACGCTTCATTCACAAACGTGGGAATTCACACATTGGGATGTGTTCAAATATTGTTTTGGACTGGATCATGTAGAGTTATTGATGGTTTCGTTGCATCCAACTAATTAATAATTATGAAATGCATTTAGATTTTCATTAGAGTTGGATTATGTGAGTTTGAGTATATTATGAAGTACCATAGACTTGGTATTCATCTTGGAATTCAACAATGATTCTAACTGTTGAATTGTATAAACCATTACATTCGAAGTCAATAGCTTAATACATTTATTTGACAACTATAACAAATAATTAATGTCACGATAGTAAACTAAGAAAATAGACGTGTACTAGTACTCCTAGTTTGCTTAGCCCAATCATCCAACACGCCGGACGGGGAGTACAGTGTTACAAATTTTCAGGTCGGCGGCAAAATCTCCCGCGACCCAGATTCCAGCAATGCGAAATTACCATCACACCCTCTGTACAACTGGCCGAAGGATGGTGTTGGGTTGGGAGTTGCTTTGGTAACTTCACGTTCACCCCGCCCAGCCACCCCCACCCCCGCACCAAGAGGACACCTCAATAATCCCCATTTTCTATCCCCACCGCAAAATACACTTCTCCATGGCACCGCAACACCCCACAACAAGCCGGCTCCGGTTAGCCAGCCTTCCTTCCCCTCCCCTTCTACATCGGCGCACTCGTCCACCGCAGCGCATCTACCTCATCGACGACATTGTACGCCGCACTGGAGCCGGTCCACTGTCACCGTCGTACACCGCGCAGGAGCCGCTTCCCTGGTGCCGTCATCCACTGTCTCGGATCTACTTCCCGGTAGCCGACGGCAAGCGCAGCAGTAGCACCGTCGGCGACAATGAACTGACTCCCGTTGCCGCCCATGATGCACAGACGAGGCCGCGACATTCATGCTCCTCTGCGATTGGTAATGTGTACATTGATTCTCTTAGCTGTACTTGTGCGGTTCCGATTTTGTTCATACCTACCCATCAAATTTCCGTGCTGCTATTGTTCCCCTTTCCTGGCTACTATTGTTCCAGTAAAAGTAATTGGTTATAGCTTGCATTATCCAACAGAATATCATCTTGTAATTGGGCATCCCTCCTGTATTTGGTGTGCTTGCGTAGGTTCTTCATCTCTAACCAGTAGTGTGGCAGATGGTTAAAAGTTTTTGAGAATAGCAGGGAGGTGATCCCCCAGTTCTATTGACTCAGAATGAGACCACAACGTATTTGTAGCAAATTTGAATAACCACAAAGCAGGATATTAAAAATTACTCGTGCCAACATTGCAGATGATTTCTTTAATGTTGCCTACAAGATGTGTGAGTATTACTATATTTTTCTTGCCATGTTGGGATTTTACAAAACTACTAATGCCAACATGCAGAGGGGAAATGAAGATCAAATACGGGATGTTGGGGACATCTTCAAGGAACATCGCAAGATAAAGACGAGCTGCACCGAACCTGTAAAACAAGCTTTGGTAAGTAACAACCTTTCAATTACTTTGACATGGTATGTGTCTGGCAGCAGTATTGTAGACAGGACCAGATCAGGCCCTGGGCAAGCCCCGAGCCGAAAACAGTGTCAAACAATGTTGTGTGCTTGGCTAGGGTTCTTGCCATGTGATGACCCACATGTATAGGGCATCAATCATAGCCCTTTCGATAATTAAGAGTGTCGAACCCAACGAGGAGTAGAAGGAAATGACAAGCGGTTTTTAGCATGGTATTCTCTGCAAGCACTGAAATTATCGATAACAGAGAGTTTGATAGCAAAGTAATTTGTAACAAGTAACAAGTAGTAACGGTAACAAAGGTGCAGCAAGGTGGCCCAATCCTTCTTATAGCAATGGACAAGCCGGAACGAACTCGTATAATAAGAAAAGCGTTCTCGAGGACACATGGGAATTTCATCCAGTCACTTTCATCATGTTTATTTGATTCGCGTTCGCTACTTTGATAATTTGATATGTGGGTGGACCGGTGCTTGGGTGTTGTTCTTACTTGAACAAGCCTCCCACTTATGATTACCCCCTCTCACAAGCATCCGCAATTAAGAAAGAAGAATTAAGATAAATCTAACCATAGCATGAAACATATGGATCCAAATCAGCACCTTACGGAATAGCACATAAACTAGGGTTTAAGCTTATGTCACTCTAGCAACCCATCATCTAATTACTAATCCACAATGCCTTCCTTTAGGCCCAAAGATGGTGAAGTGTCATGTAGTCGACGTTCACACGACACCACTAAAGGAAGTAACAACATACATATCATCAAAATATCGAACGAATACCAAATTCACATGATTACTTATGACAGGACTTCTCCCATGTCCTCAAGAACAAAAGTAACTACTGACAAATCATATTCATGTTCAAGATCAGAGGGGTATTGAATAGCATTAAGGATCTGAACATATAATATTCCACCAAATAAACCAACTAGCATCAACTATAAGATGTAATCAACACTACTAGCAACCCACATGTACCAATTTGAGGTTTTGAGACAAAGATTGAATACAAGAGATGAACTAGGGTTTTAGATGAGATGGTTCTGGTGAAGATGTTGATGAAGATTGGTCCTCCCACGATGAGAGGATCATTGGTGATGTCGATGGCTTTGATTTCCCCCTCCCAGAGGGAAGTATCCCTGGCGGAATCGCTCCGCCAGAGAGAAAAATTGCTCCTGCCCAGGTTTCGCCTCGAGACGGCGCTTCATCCCGAAAGTCTTCTCTATATTTTTAGGGAAAATGAGACTATATAGCAAAAGGAGGGGGCTGGAGGCCAGCCAGGGGCCCCACAAGGCATCAGGGCGCGCCCAGGGGGGCGCGCCCTGTTGCCTTGTGGGCAACTAGTGGGTCCCCTCTGGTATTTCTTTTCTCCAGTATTTTTTATATATTCAATAAAAAATCTTCGTGAAGTTTCAAGTCAATTGGAGCTCTGTAGAATAGGTATCTCTGCTGTAGCTATTTCAGGTCCAGAATTCCAGCTGCCGGTATTCTCCCTCTTCATATAAACCTTGCAAATTAAGAGAGAAAAGGCATAAGAATTGCATCATAAAGTGAAATAATGATCAAATACATTATAAATAACAGTAGGAAATCATGATGCAAATTGGACGTATCAACTCCCCCAAGCTTAGACCTCGCTTGTCCTCAAGCGAAAGCCGAAATCGATAATCATGACCACATGTTTAGAGAGAGAGGCATCGATAAAAATAAAATACGGACATGAAGGCATCATGATCTTTATTATAACAGCAATATATCATCATAAGACTTCTCATGAAAAAGTGACAATTCATTCACAAGTTAAAGTATGAACCATAAACCGTATTGAAAACTAACAAACTATGATCTCAGTCACTGAAGCAATTGCAATTCATCATATTATCAGAAAGAGTCTATGTAAGATCTTTGTTTAGCAAGTTCACATACTCAACTATCATTTAGTCTTCTATGATTGCTGACACTCACGGCATACTTATGGAGCAAAAGTTTCAGTCAGACACATAGAAAGATAGGGGCTTTATAATTTCGCCTCCCAACATATTTACCTCAAGGGTAATGTCAACAATAATAACTCATGATCACCTACATTCAACTGGATATATATGTCTGGATATTTCCCCACCACATGATGCTTGCCAAGAGAGAAAAATAAAAACGGAATAGAGGTGAATACTATTGACTCTTGCATGAAAGTAAATACATAAAAGTAAAAGATAGGCCCTTCACAGAGGAAAGCAGAGGTTGTCATGCGCTTTTTACTTTTGGATGTGCAAGCTCTTATTGTAAAGGAACGCACTTTATATTGCCCCTTGTGATAGCGACCTTTATTATACAGTCTGTCGCTTTTATTTCTCCACCATCACAAGATCATACAAAGTTTATTTTCCCTTACAATAAAAGTTCATACATATTTAGGAGCAATTTTTATTGCTTTTGCACGGATGACAACTTACTTGAAGGATCTTATTCAATCCATAGGTAGATATAGTGGACTCTCATGGCATGAAACTGGGTTTAAGGGTTTTGGATGCACAAGTAGTATCTCTACTTAGTACGGAATTTTTGGCTAGAAAAAGATAGGGGGAAAGCACCACATGTTAGAGGATCCAAAACAATATAACTTCTATGTGAATATAAGCAAGCATAACTCATTACGTTGTCTTCCTTGTCCAACGTCAACTTATTTGACATAGAATATTTAATGGGGGCTCACAATCATAAAAAATGTCCAAGATAGTATATCTATATGTGAGACCTCTCTTCCTTTATTACTTTTTCATGAATTGCAACAATGACCAATGCTATGTTTGTTAACCTCCAACAAGTTTTATCAATTATACTTCGTTTATGTGAAGTCATCACTCCCCATGGGATTAGCATATGATCTTTTTATTCTCTTTATTTTATTTCTAAGATAGGATCAACAAAAGCAAAACACTAAAGTCAAACTAATCTTTATCATATAACTTTCACACACGATTACATAGATAGATAGATCACAAAGCAAGCACTCAAAACTAAATCATACTAAAACTTTATTCCTCTAAATCACGAAATAACTAAGGATCGAACTAAGATAGATAATGATGATAAAAGTGATGGTGATATTGTACCAAGGCACCTCCCCCAAGCTTGACACAAGCCAAGGGTGGTGCCCATACCCATGTACTCAAGTCTCCTTCTTCGGTGATGGCGGTGATGAAGTGATAGGCTTGTCCTCCAACTTCCAAGGCATAGGTTCTCCATCATAAAAGGACGAACGTGTTTCCGGAGTCCTGAAATTTGTAGCTAAACACATACCTTTGAACTTGGCCTCATACTCAAAATTTTGGTTTTGTAGATAATAGATTTGGGCCTGAAGATAATCAATCCGGTCATTGAGCTTGAAGATGACATCCCCAATATTCTTGCCGTCCACCTTGTGCTCACGGATGAAATCCGTGATCATGGAGTGGTTAGCACTAAGTCCGCGCTACACCATCCCCTGGCACTTGAAGATCTCCTGTTCCACCGCTTCTAGCCTGGCCTTCTCGCTACCGGTCTTCTTAGTTCCTTGAACATCCCGGATGTGGAGAACCGCCTCACGCATCTCAATGGCTTGAGGGTGCTTCATCACCTACGGTAGGTACGGGTTGATGACCTTCTCGTAGAACTTGTCCTTGGACGAGCTTGGAGACGCCATGGTGATCTAGATCTGACAAAAAAACAGCCCGAAACAAGAACAAAGAAGAAACTTGTGATGCGGTGGTCAAAACACCCGTGAGTATATATAAAGAATTTTTATCTTGCAAAACAAGCATACGAGAGGAAAACGGAGTCGGGAAGGCACACGAGGGGCCCACAAGGCATCACGGCGCGCCCCAGGGGGGGTCGCGCCCTGTTGCCTTGTGGGCAACTCGTGGGTCCTCTTGGCTGTTTCTTATTTTTGTATTTGTTCTAATATTCCAAAACAGACAAAAATATTTTTTATGGAATTTTTGGAGTCGGTTTACTTACCGTATCATATACCTACCCCTTTTCAGGGTTCTGGAGCGTAGGACTCTTTAATGTGTTCCTCCGGTGTCATTGTCTGTATAATATTAGTTTCAACATGAATGGGAGTACTTGAGATATAATGCTTAATTCTTTGTCCATTCACTACTCTCGGGTTGGTGCCCTCGGAGTTGTTGATTTTGATAGCTCCGGAGCGGTAAACTTCTTCGATGATATATGGCCCTTCCCATTTAGAGAGAAGTTTTCCTGCAAAAAATCTGAAATGAGAGTTGTACAATAGAACTTGCTCACCTACTTTAAATTCCCGTTTTTAAATTCTTTTATCATGCCATCTTTTAAGCTTTTCTTTAAATAACTTGGCATTTTCATAGGCTTGGGTTCTCCATTCATCTAGAGAGCTAATATCAAATAACCTCTTTTCACCGGCATGTTTAAAATCATAGTTAAGTTCTTTAATTGCCCAATAAGCCTTATGTTCTAACTCAAGAGGTAAATTACATGCTTTTCCATAAACCATTTTATAAGGAGACTTACCCATAGGATTTTCATAAGCAGTTCTGTAAGCCCATAATGCATCATCAAGTTTCTTAGACCAATTTTTCATGGATCTATTAACGGTCTTTTGCAAAATTAATATTATTTCTCTATTACTCAATTCAACTTCACCACTAGACTGAGGATGATAAGGAGATGCAATTCTATGATTAACATCATATTTAGCAAGCAATTTACGGAAAGCACCATGAATAAAGTGTGAACCACCATCAGTCATCAAATATCTAGGGACTCCAAACCTCAGAAATATAACTTCTTTAAGCATTTTAATAGAAGTGTTACGATCAGCATTACTAGTTGGAATAGCTTCTACCCACTTAGTAACGTAATCAACAGCAACTAAAATATGAGTATACCAATTAGAGGAAGGAAAAGGTCCCATATAATCAAAACCCCAAACATCAAATGGTTCAATAACATGTGAATAATTCATAGTCATTTCCTGATGTCTACCAACATTACCAATTCTTTGACATTCATCACATGAAAGGACAAACTTACGTGCATCTTTGAAGAGAGTAGGCCAATAAAAACCAGACTGTATTACCTTGTGTGCAGTTCTTTCCCCTGCATGGTGTCCTCCGTATGCATCGGAGTGACACTTCCGTAGGATTTGTTCCGTTTCATGCTCAGGTACACAACGTCTAATAATACCATCTGCTCCTTTATATAAATGTGGGTCATCCCAAAAGTAATGGCTTAAATCAAAGAAGAACTTTTTCTTTTGTTGGTATGTGAAACTAGGTGGTATATATTTAGCAACAATGTAATTAGCATAGTCTGCATACCATGGAGTGTTATGAGAAGCATTTATTGCAGCTAATTGTTCATCAGGGAAATCATCATTAATAGGTAGTGAGTCATCAAGAACATTTTCCATTCTAGACAAATTATCTGCTACGGGATTCTCAGCTCCCTTTCTATCAACAATATGCAAATCAAATTCTTGTAGCAGAAGAACCCACCTAATAAGTCTAGGTTTAGCATCTTTCTTTTCCATAAGATATTTAATAGCAGCATGATCGGTGTGAATAGTTACTTTGTAATCAACAATGTAAGATCTGAATTTATCACATGCAAACACAACTGCTAAAAATTCTTTCTCAGTAGTAGCATAGTTTCTTTGAGCACCGTCTAGAGTTTTACTAGCATAATGAATAACATTCAATTTCTTATCAACTCTTTATCCTAGAACAGCACCAACAACATAATCACTAGCATCACACATAATTTCAAAGGGTAGGTTCCAATCAGGTGGTTGAAAAATAGGTGCAGATATTAAGGCTTTCTTAAGTATTTCAAAGGCTTCTACGCAATCATCATCAAAAACAAATGGCACATATTTTTGCAAGAGATTAGTAAGAGGCCTAGAAATTTTATAGAAGTCTTTTATAAACCTTCTATAGAAACCAGCATGACCAAGGAAACTTCTTATACCTTTGATATCTTTAGGGCATGGCATTTTCTAAATTGCATCAACTTTAGCTTTATCAACTTCAATACCTCTTTCAGAAATTTTATGCCCAAGGACTATACCTTCATTTACCATAAAGTGGCACTTCTCCCAATTCAAGACAAGATTAGTTTCTTCATATCTCTGCAAAACTCGATCAAGGTTGCTTAAGCAATCATCGAAAGAAGTTCCGTAAATGGAAAAATCATCCATGAAAAGCTCAACAATCTTTTCACAAAAGTCAGAGAATGTAGCAGTCATACATCTTTGAAAGGTAGAAGGTGCATTACATAAACCAAAAGGCATACGACGATAAGCATAAGTTCCAAAAGGACAAGTAAATGTGGTTTTCTCTTGATCTTTGGGTGATACAGGTATTTGAGAGAAACCAGAATAACCATCTAGGAAGGAAAAGTGTGTTTGCTTAGATAATCTTTCTAACATTTGATCAATAAATGGCAAGGGGTAATGATCTTTCCTAGTAGCTTTATTTAATTTTCTGAAGTCAATTACCATTCTATAACCGGTTACTATTCTTTGTGGGATAAGTTCGTTTTTATCATAAGGAACAACTGTAATACCTCCTTTCTTAGGAACACAATGAACATGACTTACCCATCTACTGTCAGCTATGGGATAAATTATACTTGCCTCCAGAAGCTTTAATATTTCAGTTCTTACCACATCCTTCATTTTAGGATTCAATCTTCTTTGATGATCAACAACGGGTTTAGACATAGAGTGGGACTAATGCCCTTAAGATCATCGAGAGTATATCCAATAGCAGCATGGTGCTTCTTCAGAGTTTTAAGTAATCTCTTTTCTTCATGCTCTGAAAGGTTAGCACTAATAATAACATGATATACCTTATTTTCATCAAGATAAGCATATTTAAGTGTATCAGGTAATTGCTTCAAATCATACACAGGATCACTCTTTGGTGGAAGAGGATCTCCCAAAGTTTCAACAGGCAAATTATGTTTAAGAATAGGTGCTTGTTTAAAGAATAACTCATCTATTTCATTAATTTCTTTCATTCATATGCATATCATTTTCATGGTCTAGCTAGTATTGTTCTAAATGATCAACATGAGGCACAACAATAGAGGCTAGTCCAATAATTTCTTCTTTATTGGGTAATTCTTTATCATGAGGTTGTCTACGAAACTTAGAGAAATTAAACTCATGCGATATATCACCAAAATTAACACTAACAGTTTCTTTATTGCAATCAATCTTAGCATTAACTGTATTCAAGAAGTGTCTACCAAATATAATGGGACAAAAATCATCTTGTGGTGATCCAAGAACAAGGAAATCAGTAGGGTATTTGATCTTACCACACAAGACTTCAACATCTCTAACAATCCCAAGTGGAGTAATAGTATCTCTATTTGCAAGCTTAATAGTGACATCAATATCTTCAATCTCAACAGGTGCAATATCACTCATGACTTCTTGATAGAGAGTAAAAGGGATAGCACTAACACTAGAACCAATATCACATTAACCATGATAGCAATGATCTCCAATTTGAACAGAAATAACAGGCATGCCGACTATGGGTTTGTTTTTATGTTTAGTGTCTGGCTTAGCAATTCTAGTTGCTTCATCACAGAAATATATGACATGTCCATCAATGTTATCAACCAAAAGATCTTTAACCATTGAATATTAGGTTCAACTTTAATTTGCTCAGAAGGTCTAGGTGCTTTAATATTACTTTTATTAACCACAGTTGAAGCTTTAGCATGTTCCTTAATCCTAACAGGGAAGGGAGGTTTCTCAATATAAGCAGTAGGCACAACTGGATCAATATTGTAAACAATTGTTTTGTCTTTAGCACTAACATGTTCTTCATTTAATTCAATGGGTGGATGATATTTAAACCATTTCTCCTTAGGGAGATCAACATGAGCAGCAAAGGATTCACAAAAGGTAGCTACTATCTCAGAGTCAAGTCCATATTTAGTACTAAACTTATGAAAAGCATCAGTTTCCGTAAAAGATTTAACACAATCAAACTCAAGATTTATACCTGACTCTTTACCTTTGTCGGTTTCCCAATCTTCAGAGTTACGTTTAATTTTTTCCAGAAGATCCCATCTGAATTCAATAGTTCTCTTCATAAAGGAACCAGCAGAAGAAGTATCGATCATGGATAGATCATTATGAGAAAGCCGAGCATAAAAGTTTTGAATAATTATTTCTCTTGAGAGCTCAACATTGGGGCATGTGTGCAACATATACTTAAGCCACCCTCAAGCTTGAGCGATACTTTCTCCTTCACGAGGCCAAAAATTATATATATAATTCCGATCACGATGAATCAAGTGCATAGGATAAAATTTCTTGTGAAATTCCAGCTTCAACCGGTTCCAATCCCATGTTCTAGTATCATCACATAGCCTATACCATATCAATGCCTTTGCCTCCAATGATAAAGGGAATAATTTCTTCTTAACTCCATCTCCGGATAAACCTGCAAGCTTAAACAATCCACAAATTTCATCCACATATATCAAGTGCACATCAGGGTGCACCGTTCCATCTCCTGCATAAGGATTAGCTAGCAGTTTCTCTATCATACCCGAAGGAATTTCATAATAAATATTTTCAGTAGGTTCAGTAGGTTGAGGAGCAACTCTTAATGCTCCTGGTTGAGGTGAAGATACCCCGAACAAGCCCCTCAAAGGATTACTTTCCATAGTGACAAGTGACAATAAATTTCAGCACGTATTATAAATGTTTCCTTACCAAATTCCACTCACCAAAGGCGCTTCACTCCCCGGCAACGGTGCTAGAAAAGAGTCTTGATGACCCACAAGTATAGGGGATCAATCGTAGTCCTTTCGATAAGTAAGAGTGTCAAACCCAACAAGGAGCAGAAGGAAATGACAAGCGGTTTTCAGCAAGGTATTCTCTGCAAGCACTGAAATTATCGGTAATAGAGAGTTTGATAGCAAAGTAATTCGTAACAAGTAACAAGTAGTAACGGTAACAAAGGTGCAGCAAGGTGGCCCAATCCTTCTTATAGCAAAGGACAAGCTGGAATGAACTCGTATAATAAGCAAAGCGTTCTCGAGGACACATGGGAATTTCATCTAGTCATTTTCATCATGTTTGTTTGATTCGCGTTCGCTACTTTGATAATTTGATATGTGGGTGGACCGGTCCTTGGGTGCTGTTCTTACTTGAACAAGCCTCCCACTTATGATTACCCCCTCTCACAAGCATCCGCAACTACAAAAGAAGAATTAAGATAAATCTAACCATAGCATGAAACATATGGATCCAAATCAGCCCCTTACGGAATAGCGCATAAACTAGGGTTTAAGCTTCTGTCACTCTAGCAACCCATCATCTAATTACTACTCCACACTACCTTCCTTTAGGCCCAAAGATGGTGAAGTGTCATGTAGTCGACGTTCACACGACACCACTAAAGGAAGTACACTACAGAAAAAAACTCTTCCGTGATGATACGTCTTTGTCACAGTAGGTCAAGTTTTCTGTCATGCATGTACATCTGTGACAATTTTATGATAGAATCAACATAGTCATACCTGTGCTGTCGTAGAAGTGTTCCATGACAATACTGAAATTATCATCACGGAAGTGTCCACTTCCATGACGATAAATGTCGCGTCATGGAAGTGTTTTCGTCAAGGGTAACCGACACGTGGCATCCATTGTAACGGGTCGCCGTTAAGCTATCGGGTTCTGGTTTGGATCCGATAACCCGTTAACAGCCCTGACCAATGGGGATTTTCACGTGTAAAATTCTCATTCGCCGGTGGATCCACGTGTCAGCTCGGCGTTGCGACAGATGTCATCCATTCATTGGACGAGAGACGCCTATGATATGTCGACATGTGGCACGGCCCAACAGTGGCCCATTTAGGTTAAAAAGGCTGACCCATTTGACTTGGTCAAAAGTTAATGGGCCGGCCCATGGAAAGCCTGTTACTGGCCTGTTCGCATACAGCCCATTTACGGCTCGGGTACTCACGGCCCATTATGGCCTTTAAAAATTCGGCCCAGTAGCGTCATGTGGGCCATCCCATATGATTCCAGCCCATTGTCACTTTCGGCCCATCTATGGCCCGTGAAGTCTTTCGGCCCATATGAGGCCTTTTGCATCTCTGGGCCCATTGACGGCCCGAGGTGAATCAGGCCCATCATGAACAGTAAACTGCTTTGAGCCCATTAATGGCCCATGATTCAGTTGGGCCGTTTCCAGCCCGTGATTTCTTTAGGCCTTCTAAGGGCCCATATATTCTTGGGCTCATTTCCGGCCCTCGATTACTTACGGTCCGTTACTAGCCTGTTATGCTAATGGGCCAAATTCAGCCCGTGGTAACAATCAGTCCGTTTGTGGCCCATTAACACGTTGGGCCGTTTTCATCCTGTCCTGTAATCCGGCCCATTAACGACCCATCATGCCTGTTGATAGAATTAAGCCTGTGCTGCCTTCCATCCTGTTAACGGCCCGTTATGGTCTGGGCCCACAAATGGACGGCTCCGATTTAGGCCCGTTTATGGTCCATATTGCGGTCCGGTTTTGGCCCACGAACAGGAAGCCCATGGATCCTATGGCGCGTACGAGGCCCATGGATCATACGGCCCCTAGGAGGCCCATGGATCCTACGGCCCGTAGGAGGGCCATCGTTACCACAGCCCGTAGGAGGCCCATCGTTACCACGACCCATATGTGGCCCATGGTTATTGCGGACACTAGCAAACCAAGGAAAAAAAACTAGAGTGACTACAAGGAAACAAATAAACAAGACTATATCAGTAAATAAATAAGCAAGCAACTAATGCTAGGCTATTACGGCGATTACAGACATTACATCCAGTGGGCATCAAAGTTCGCCACCAGTGCAAATAAACGTGACAGCAAAACAAGTCCAGAACTGAAACAACTTCAGAAGAGTTCAAGAAACGTTATCCTGGGTATCCACCATCCTGGCAATAAGCTTAGCAAGCTTATTAGCTTTCTCTTGTCTGGTGCTAAAATCCTCCAACGCTTGCTGTTGCACCAGAAAGTAAGCATCTGAATTCTCCAGGGACTTCCTCAGTCCTTTGGCTTCTTGTCGCAGCACAGCTGATCGATGTCTTTCAGCTTGTAGTTGAGACTCAAGAAACCAAACTGATTCAGACAACGAGTTTGAAGAGCTTGTACAAGCGGTAGTGGCCAGTAACTCGAACACTACATCAAGACAGGACTTTGGGGTTGTCTCACTGTCTTCAAGATAGTTTTCCTTATCTGTTTTATCAGCTTTGTTGGAGACCAGCAAGGTTGTCTCACTATCTTCAGCCTTATCTACATTACTTCCTTTACCATTGCTTAATGTGGTACTCTTCTCCAATATTCTGTCAGCATTCTAAAAGAAGAAACAAGCAAACACACAATAGATTTAGCATGTAGTATATGAAACTCATTTTGGTGAACCAGTTCAGTAGTAAGGTGGACAGGATTAAACTATCAAGTCTTCTATTGCAAAGTAGTACATTATAAAAGCATCAAACAAACATATATCTATGTGCTACTGTCACTGCATTGTCTTGCCAAATCAAAATAGAGAAACAGTTCAAATCATATCAGTTCAAGACAAAATAGCATTGAAAGAATATAACTGTGGGAAACTACACGGCACCACAAGATTTCAGATGGGTACCACGGGTATACATGTAGAACTAACAACACTATTGGCTCTATTTTGATGCTACTAATGTGCATGATATGAGAAGACAATTGCCTACACAATTGAAATTGAAATCAACATAGAGCAATTTAGAAGAGCAAACTAGTTAAAGAAACATGTTTAAACATACCTGTTGTGCCATTGGAGTTTTGATTGGATCCTTCTATTTAAAAATTAGTTGGTATGAGTACATACAGTGATACAAGAGCAAAGCAGTATGCACCATAGCTATGGAATCTTACCTGAGAATAGTTGTTCTTTAGGTTTAAGCACTTGTTCTACAAGAAGAGAGTATAGTAAGACGCAGCTATATAGTAATTCAAAATGAAATATGATCTCATAGACCCTACCAGATTCATGGTTCTAGACCAATATAGAACAAGGTGTTCCCAGTCATCGTCCCATAAATGTGCCTCTAGAGAAAGTAAGGGAATTTGATGAGTTTCCTTGCCAGTGAAATACATTTTCTTCAGGTAACTCCGATACTGCCGCAAAGCATTCTTGAAGATAGCAGAGGTATTAGCACAGGTTACCTCATCCTGAGTTTCCAAATCGGTCGTTCTCTACACAGAAAAATAGGAACATTTGCTGTGTTATAACCAGCAGGGAGGTAGGAAGTATGGGACAAAGCAAAGTAATTGCCATGAATGCATACACATAACTCCTGGAGGAACACCTGCAACTGGCTTTTTCCTTCATCTTCAGTATAATATTTCCATGATGGGAAGATTTGCACATAGGATTTAACAACATCAAATGCGATAGACGCTAAACTACGGATCACTAGTTCTGCTTCGTCCACAGGAATAGGTGTACTAACTGGTAGAGTTGGGGTTCGCCGTGGTAGTCCTGGCGCTTTGGGCACTGGAGCTGCCTTACTAACTGCTCTTGTTTGGGAGCTCTGTGGTGGAGATGGTGCTGTGTCAACTGGAACTGGGTTACTATCTGCTGGGGCTGGGGTTAGATTGGGTGAAGCTGGTTCTCTATCCATCGGAGTAGGGGTACAATCTGTGATAGTCTGGGTTATGTGTGGTAGGGCTGGTTCTTGTGCAAGTACAACCGGGGTGCTATCTCCATCGACAGGTAGCACTATTTTATTTAAAGGCCGTGTTTTTACTCTGCTAGATACTGCAATCACCCCCTCCAATTCAAATGGCTGATAAACAAGAAAAGTAGTTGAATGTACAGACCTTGTATGAGACAGATGCAATAAATATAGAGGAAAAAAGAGGGCATGAAATAGTTCACATATATGTTGTTTAACTAAAAAGGATAGCATGACATAATTTCACATATATGATGTCTATCTAAACAGTATAGCATGACAAAATTCAAAGATATGATGACTAACTAAAAAGGATGGCATGAGATAATTATATGATGTCTTTAGTAAACAGGTTCGCATGACATAATTCACATACATGTTATCTAAGTAAACAGGATGGCATGATATAATTCACACATGTGATTTATATACTAAGCAGATGGCATTCGCATATATGATGTCTAAACTAAGCAGATGGTGTTGAATATTGTGTATATGATGTCTAAACTATGCAATGCAAGACACCATATGCATGATACGAGCAGTATAATCGTGCCAAGTTAGAGCATACACCTCGGGGGAGGGGGGAATAGGACTGGTCATCTGTCTCTGAATCCTCCTCTGAGGAGCTATCTGGACACAGGAAGAGATCTGCTTCGACAGGTAGCACTGTCTGCTCTGAAGAACTTGTTTTCACTCCAGATTTTTTCATCACCCACAGGAAGAGTAGTTCAATTTACAAACATTGTCGACAAATGGAAATGTAATGAAAAAAAGGAATGGCAAGATGTAATTTAAATATATGATGCTTGGCTAAATAGGATGGCATTGCATATTTCACATATACTATGGCTGGATAAAAAAGATGGTGTAGGATCGAAAGTATGTCTAGAGGGGGGGTGATTAGACTACTTGACCAAATAAAACCTAACCTTTTCCCAGATTTTAGTTGTAGGCAGATTTTAGCAATAGTACATGTCAAGCATCACCCTACACATGCAATTCTAAGAGTATAGCAGCGGAATGTAAGCAATTTCATATGTATGTAAAGGAGGGATTGGAGATTTCAAACGCAATGAAGACACGGTGGTTTTTGGCATGGTTCCGATAGGTGGTGCTATCGTACGTCCACGTTGATGTAGGCTTCAACCCACGAAGGGTAATGGCTGCGCGAGTCCACGGAGGGCTCCACCCACGAAGGGTCCACAAAGAAGCAACCTTGCCTATTCCACCATGGCTTACGTCCACGAAGGACTAGCCTCACTCGGGGTAGATCTTCACGAAGTAGGCGATCTCCTTGCCCTTACAAACTTCCTTGGTTCAACTCCACATCTGGTTGGAGGCTCCCAAGCGACACCTAACCAATCTAGGAGACACCACTCTCCAAAAGGTAATAGACGGTGTGTTGTTGATGAACTCCTTGCTCTTGTGCTTCAAATGATAGTCTTCCCAGCACTCAAACAACTCCTCACAGATTTGGCTATGGTGGAAGAAGGATTTGAGTGGAAAGCAACTTGGGAAAGGCTAGAGATCAAGGTTCAAATGGTAGGAATGGAATATCTTGATCTCAACACATGAGTAGGTGGTTCTCTCTCAGAAAATGTATGGTGGAAGTGTAGGCACGTTTTGATGGCTCTCCTTACTGAGAAGGATGGGGTGGAGGGGTATATATAGCCTCCACACAAAATCCAACCGTTACACACTTTTGACCCAACTCGGTGGCACCGAAACGATAATCTCGGTAGCACCGAGCTGTGTAAAAGATATGAACTTTAGGAATCTCGGTGGGACCGATACGAACAACTCGGATGGACCGAAGTGCAATGGCTTAGGGCAATCCTCATCTCGGTGGCACCGATTGCGTCAACTCGGTAGGACCGAAGTGAAGCAATAAGGCAACAGAGAGTTGTCAAGCCATCTCGGTGAGACCGATATGCATAACTCGGTGAGACCGAAGTGAATGCAACCGATTACAGAGAGTTGGCAAGGCCATCTCGGTGGGACCGAGATCCATTTCGGTGGATCCGATTTGTTAGGGTTTGGCAGTGGCTAAGTCTTGGATGAACTCGGTGGGACCGGATTGGAAATTTTGGTGGGGCCGAGTTGGACTTTGGGTTTAGGACATATTTGGGTAGAGAGACTGGTTGAGGGTTTAGGAATACTGTCACTAAGCACTTGAGCAAAAAGACCATTAAGCAACACCTCATCCCCTTTTAATAGTATTGGCTTTCCTATGGACTCAATGTGATCTTGGATCACTAAACCAAAAATGTAGAGTCTTGATCTGTTGCCAATCCTTGTCCTTAGCATTTTGAGGGGTCCACTTCTCTAGTCCATGCCATGCCAATCATTGGACATCCTGAAATCTTAATCTTGAATGGACATTAGTTCAATGAGATATATGTTGTTATGAATTACCAAAACCACCAAGGGAGCAAATGTGCTTTCAATCTCCCCCTTTTTGGTACTTGATGACAACATATAGATCAAAGCTTCGACAAATGGTTAAGTGAATGAAATACATCGTCGCTTTGAGAAGTATGTGATAAGCAAGAGCTCCCCCTAAATTTGTGCATTATTAAAAAATTGCGTTTGAATGCAAATGCACAATCGATTAGGCTCATGGGTCACTCTTCCATGTCACATACATCTTGGTGGAGCGTGCAAAATGATATGATTGGAAAGGTAAGCACGCATCACCAACATAAGTAATTGATCATACAAGATAATGGTAGAGATAAACATGGAATATCACAATAGGCATAATATGATCAATCAACATCGTATCTCACAAGTATAAATGACAGAATACTGTAGCAAGCACACACATAACAAAGTATCAACGAACAAGCAAACAAGTAGCAAGAGAAACTCTCGAAGCAAATTAAAAGCAAGAAACTCTCTCTCTCGAGTCCTATGATCTATACAGATTCTCCCCCTTTGGCAACAAGTACCAAAAAGTTCGAATCGTATACCACTAGTCGGCTCTCTAGGCACGGTCCTCCGAAGCTCCTGAAGGCGATCTTCTGCTGTCGGCTCCGGTGTGCGTAGACGGCGTTGAGATAAGAGCGTCCGCGAATGCTTCTGCTGATGACTGCTGGACTGGAGGAGTGGACACCTGCTGTGGCACTGTGGCTGTGGCGGCTGGTGCAGATACTGTGGTCCGTGGATCCACAACTGGTATCGCAGCTGACCTGGCAGCCCTAGGCACTTGCTGAAACTGCTCCGTAGTTGGTCTTTCATCTTCACTGTCATCTGATCTGGCTTGCTTGACAGCATCTACATCTCCTTGCAGCTGTTCCACTGTGGTCTGAATCTCAGTCACCTTGACACCCAAATCAGGAAATTTGGTCTCAATGATCCGCTCAAAACTAGCCTGGGTCTGAGTGAGGTTGGCCAGACTTCGCTCAATCCTCAGAGTGGCTTCAAGCAGATATTGTATTTGATCCTTTGGTGTCTTGAGATTCGCAATTGGAGCATTGGGAGCTACTGCTTCCTGAGCTGCTTTTGCTTCTTGGGCTTTGCGGATTTCCTCTTGAGCTTGTGCAGAAGTGGGATGCGAAGGATCCATCACTATAACGTTGTCCTCAAAGTCTGGACGGAGTGGCAAATGCTCTCGATCAAGAAGATACGTGCTGGTTCCAACCTTGGAATTGATCAAGAACTGAATATGTGGAGCATAACCACACGATCTCTTCTGATCTGCTGCTGTCCTCTTGATAGTCTCAACTATCAAGCTCATCACCTTGAATTTCTGAGGTGTATCAAATAAATGCAGCAAATTGATGGAGTGGCCACGAATCATCTTATCATCGCCTGACTTGGGTAACAAGGTGTACCGCAAGATTGTGTTTGAGGTGGCCAGTCCTGGTAGCAAATGCTTTACTGATCCAAGATTATGAGTTTCAAGATCCTCTTGGGGAATAGCAGTGTACATGTTCTTCATGGAATTGTGATCAAACTTGAGCTTGGCATAAACATCATAATCATCATCCTCTTCCTTGGGTGCACCAAGAAGATTTGCCCACTCAGAAATGGTTGATTGATATCTGATTCCTTCAGTCATCCACACTATGCGACCATCTGGATAGAAGTGTGCTGTGGAGTAGAATTGCATGACCATTTCGTCATTCCACTTGGTCAACTTTTGTCCGACAAACTCGTCAACTCCTGCAATCCTGAAGCTCTCATGTACATGAGGGAAATAATCTTCATTATCATCAATATATTTGCAATCCACCCACCTCATGTCACTGACTATGGGCTTCTTGTCAAGCAAAATTGTCTCATAGAAATCTTGTTGTTCACGGGTGTGAAAACGATAATCACATGCTGTTCTCCTCCTCACTTCATAAGGATCTGACAATCTCCATTGACGCAATCCTTTGTCCTTTCTCAACATCATGTTCTCAGCTACTGGGTGTGCGTTGTCATGTTCTGGTATCTTAGGCTTCAATTTTCTGAGCACTAGAGGCTCTTCATCAACAGTTGATTCATGCACTGAGGCCTTGTTCTTCTCTGCAGCAGATATGTTCCTGGTTGATATCTTGGGTGCTGGTGCCTTAGGCTTTGACTTGGGAGGTGCAGCAGTCTTGATTGCATCAGACATGAGCTTCTGTGCTTTTGCAGGGGGTGCAGCAACTGGCTCATCCTTCTCCTCCTCTTCCTCATCAATCATCATGGAGGGTCTGCCAATCACACGGGCAGTAGTTTTTCTTATCCTCTTCTTCTTAGCACCTGCAGTTGCCTCACTAGGCTCTTCAAGAGTGAATTGTATGGACTATTTTGGCACTTTCCTTACAGCAGTTATTTCTTTGACAGATGTAGGCTTGGAGCTGTACTCTTTAGCTAGCACTACTCTCTTCTTCTTGGTTGCTGTCTCACTGGCAACAAAATCCTCATCCTCACTGTCTGAGGTTTTCTTCTTCCTTGTTCTGGTTGCAGCCTTAGGAAGATCTGGAGAGCTTCTCTCTCCTTCATAGAAACTTTCATTATGGCTTGATCCTTCACTCATCTCTGCCTGCTGTTCAGACCTGTTCTGACTGTCACTGCCACTTGACATCCTGCTGAGCTGACCCTGTGAATAGATGGGTATGGGTAGAGTAGAGGAGTCATCACAAAAATCAGATAGTTTTTCATAAAAATGAGTTTAAACTTTAGTTCTAGGTTTTCACTGAATGCAATTCGGATGGACCGAGTTGGTAATCTCGGTGACACCGAAGCACACTACAGAGACATGGCACGCCATTTCGGTCAGACCGAGATGGGTTTCGGTGGCTCCGAGATGCTAGGGTTTCACTGAGACGTTACTTTCGGTCTTACCGATTCGCACAACTCGGTGGCACCGAGATGTACTAGTGCTATGGCCAGGGCCAAATCGGTGGGACCGAAAATTCCTATTCGGTCGGTCCGAGATGCGTTCGGCGGAAACCTAACCCTAAAAGTTTTGCTCGAAACTCGTTCAAACGAACTAATCTGGTGGAAAGAGTATTGCATTTGTGGCAAGATACATGGGATTCCTATCGTGCATTGAATCGGAAAAGGGAAGCACGAAAGGGATCGAAACTCACCCTAACTCGGTGGAGTTTCTCTACGGCGGCAACGGCGGGGCAGATTGCTGTTGACAGCGACGGAATCCTGCGGCGAGGGCGCGCTGGAGATGACGGCGACGATCCGAAGACCAAAGAGGCGGCAGCAATGGGGCGCGGCGCGTGACGTTTGAAGAAATTTTCAACCACACGGTTCGCTGGGAATATATACCCATTCGCTGTCGGTGGCACCGAGTGGAACAAATCGGTAGCACCGAGACGTGCAACTTCTTGCAGTTACAGCAACTCGGTCCAACCGAGTTGGTCTAATCGGTAGCACCGAGATGAAAACCTAGATCAATCTAAATGCTTTCGGTTCGACCGAGTTTGAGTAGGTTGGCCTGACCGAAATCAATTAGAAGGTTTTGGAGGTTCAGCCCTTTCAGATCGGTGGCTCCGAGTGCTCCTCACCCGGAGGGTCCAAAAAAGACTTGTTCAATTTTTGTGATGCAGCAAGAATAGAATTTGAGACAAGAAAGCATAGATAGCTAGAGAAGGTACTTAGGCATTCTTGTGCATCCACTTGGCCAGAAAAACCAAGACAATCAAAACAACAAATGGATGTCCTCGAATGATGAAAACATGAAAATCAACATGCTCACACAATAAGATAGCAAATGAAATATGTGTCAAACATGCACACCCAATTCTAGCATCTATCAAGCAATGGCGATGACTAGGTCATCTATATATGAGTATATTGACTTAGGAGCCAAATGAGAACATTTGATCATAGGTCATACTCATCGTTTAAGCACAAGTGGGGTTGCCACTTTTACATAAAGCATTAATGTTTTCACACCATTAGAGTTGCTTTAGCTCAATTTTTAGAGCAAAGCTCCCCCTAGATGTGATATCCCCCCTAAGAGGGATGAACTAACCTTGGGGTTTGTCGATGATGACTTCATGTAGATGTTGAAGATGTGAATGCTCAATGTTGATGTAGACCATCAAAAGTTGGGAGCAATCCTTTGGAGTTTTGTGCTTTCAATACCTACATGGGTTAGTCCCACACAAGGAACATACAAGGATATCCATAGACATAGAGTGAAATACACATATGATGATGTCCATGAATGCATTGATTACCTTGTCCCTTGCCTTACCAACAAGAGGGTTTGTGACTCCATGAACTAGTGCAAAATGTGAAAGTTGGTTGCACAAGTCCTTGCCATAAAGAATATGAGTGAAGTTTGTTGGCGGAGTCACCCTCAAGAACTCTCTAGTTCTTCTTCTTTTGGACCCACATCAACTTGATGGGAATCCTTGGAGTTGTAGTAGCACTTGATGAAGTAGAACTTGATGAAGTCTTGGGAACCCACTTTACCATGGCTTGAGGAGCTTCTTCAAATGAGTCAATCTCTTCTTGAAGCTTGTCCTTGCCTTTTAGCTTGTGGTCTTGTGGTGGAAGGTCTTCTTGAGCTTGTGTTCCCTTGAAGGAAGTAGGATCATACTTCTCTTGTTGAGGAACAAACTTCATCTTGGGGTATTGACCTTGTTCCCACTCAACTCCATCGGCATTGAACTTTTGTTCAAAACCAACACCATGGTTCTTCCGATGCCTTCCTTGCTTGCGTACAATTTCCTCAAATTTTTTAATCCTGGCAAGACTCTTGTAGACACCTTTTTCTATAATTCCTTTCAATAGCATATTTTCTTGCTCAAGTGTAACTTGGCTAAGAGAATCATTAGTGGAATCAATAGAACTACTAGAAGCTACAACATTGGATTTAGCATTGTTATTGTTACTACTAGAGGTAGAACCATTTTTACCCTTGTTGCTAGTTTGCTTAGGTTTAACTTGTGGCATAAAGGTAGACAAGAGTAAACGTTTGGCAAGATATGAAGAACTCTTCTTTCGAAGATCGTCATTGATAGCTTTAAGAAACTCATGCTCTTGCTCTAAATTTAGCTTCTCGAAGCGTAGCTTCTCATGAGTTCTTAGAAGTTCTCTATGATCCTCTTGAGTTGTTTCATGAGCTAACTTAAGAGCATTTAGTTCTTTAGTTAGACGTTCAATCTCCTTCATAGCATTGTCACTCGTTTCCTCTTGACTATCATGATTACTAGCATTTTCATTATAGCTCACATTACTATCTCTATCAACAAGTAAATCATCATCACCAAGCAAATCATCTTCATCACTATTAAAATCAAGATACTCGGGGTGTGATACCTTGGGGCCTTTTTCCATGAAGCATCTTCCAATTCCTTCATTTGGTGAGTCAAATAGATCGTAGGAGTTGGATGACACAAGTGCAAGTCCGGCAACACCTTCATCTTGATTGTAGTCGGAGTTGGAGTGATAACTTCTCTTGGAGTGGTTGTCGGAGTCGGAGCGGGAAACCCATTCACCAACATGAGCTTGATGTCTTCTTCTCGTGTAGCTCCTTGATGACTTGTCCTTCCTCTCCGAATCCTTGCTTCTTCGAGAGTGTCTTCGTTCATAATGATCATCTCTACTCCTTCTCTCTTTATGAGGTGATTCATCTCTTCTATGTCTTTCTCTTGGTGATTCGTCTCTTTTCTTGTAGGGAGCCATACACTCATTTGAGTAGTGTCCGGGCTTTCCACAATTGTAACAATTACGGTCACGACTTGATGATCTTCTCTCATAGCGTCTTGAGCTAGAGCTTCTTTCTTTCCCTTTATTCTTGTAGAACTTGTTGAACCTTTTCACCATTAGGCTTGTCTCTTCATTGGATACTAGCTTGTCACTTGGAGTTGTTGGAGCATCGATTGAGGCTTTGTAAGCACCACTTGACTTGTTGTGTAGCTCCTCTTTGTCCTTGAGTGACATTTCATGAGCAACGATCCTTCCAATGACTTCTGTGGGCTTGAGATCTTTGTAATTTGGCATCATTTGGATCAATGTGCAGACGGTATCATATTTTCCATCCAAAGCTCTAAGTATCTTCTTAATGATGAATTTGTCGGTCATCTCTTCACTTCCTAAGCCAGCAATCTCATTTGTGATGAGAGCAAGCCTGGAGTACATCTCAGCGACTCCTTCACCATCCTTCATCTTGAACTTGTCAAGTTGACTTTGAAGCACATCCAACTTAGATTCCTTAACGGACTCGGTACCCTCATGCATATCAACCAAGGTATCCAAAATTTCCTGTGCATTCTCAAGGCGGCTGATTTTGTTGAATTCTTCGGGACATAAACCATTGAATAGAATGTCACAAGCTTGAGCATTGTATTGCAACATCTTCAATTCTTCCGGGGTTGCCTCACGATCCGGTTCCTTGCCATCCTCAAAGAAGTCACCTTGCAAGCCAACACGAACAACAGCCCAAACGGCGGGGTTATGACCAAAAATATGCATTTTCATCTTATGTTTCCAACTAGCAAAGTTTGTACCATCAAAATATGGACCTCTACGGTGATAGTTAAACTCACTAGACGCCATACTCTCCAAGGTTGTGAAACCAAGGCTATGATCACCAAAGCTATGGAAATCGAGGCTTACGGAGACCAAAGCTCTGATACCACTAGTAGGATCGAAAGTATGTCTAGAGGGGGGGTGATTAGACTACTTGACCAAATAAAACCTAACCTTTTCCCAGATTTTAGTTGTAGGCAGATTTTAGCAATAGTACATGTCAAGCATCACCCTACACATGCAATTCTAAGAGTATAGCAGCGGAATGTAAGCAATTGCATATGTATGTAAAGGAGGGATTGGAGATTTCAAATGCAATGAAGACACGGTGGTTTTTGGCGTGGTTCCAATAGGTGGTGCTATCGTACGTCCACGTTGATGGAGGCTTCAACCCACGAAGGGTAACGGCTGCGCGAGTCCACGGAGGGCTCCACCCACGAAGGGTCCACGAAGAAGCAACCTTGCCTATTCCACCATGGCTTACGTCCACGAAGGACTAGCCTCACTCGGGGTAGATCTTCACGAAGTAGGCGATCTCCTTGCCCTTACAAACTTCCTTGGTTCAACTCCACATCTGGTTGGAGGCTCCCAAGCGACACCTAACCAATCTAGGAGACACCACTCTCCAAAAGGTAATAGACGGTGTGTTGTTGATGAACTCCTTGCTCTTGTGCTTCAAATGATAGTCTTCCCAGCACTCAAACAACTCCTCACAGATTTGGCTATGGTGGAAGAAGGATTTGAGTGGAAAGCAACTTGGGAAAGGCTAGAGATCAAGGTTCAAATGGTAGGAATGGAATATCTTGATCTCAACACATGAGTAGGTGGTTCTCTCTCAGAAAATGTATGGTGGAAGTGTAGGCACGTTCTGATGGCTCTCCTTACTGAGAAGGATGGGGTGGAGGGGTATATATAGCCTCCACACAAAATCCAACCGTTACACACTTTTGACCCAACTCGGTGGCACCAAAACGATAATCTCGGTAGCACCGAACTGTGTAAAAGATATGAACTTTAGGAATCTCGGTGGGACCGATACGAACAACTCGGATGGACCGAAGTGCAATGTCTTAGGGCAATCCTCATCTCGATGGCACCGATTGCATCAACTCGGTAGGACCGAAGTGAAGCAATAAGGCAACAGAGAGTTGGCAAGCCATCTCGGTGAGACCGATATGCATAACTCGGTGAGACCGAAGTGAATGCAACCGATTACAGAGAGTTGGCAAGGCCATCTCGGTGGGACCGAGATCCATTTCAGTGGATCCGATTTGTTAGGGTTTGGCAGTGGCTAAGTCTTGGATGAACTCGGTGGGACCGGATTGGAAATTTTGGTGGGGCCGAGTTGGACTTTGGGTTTAGGACATATTTGGGTAGAGAGAGTGGTTGAGGGTTTAGGAATACTGTCACTAAGCACTTGAGCAAAAAGACCATTAAGCAACACCTCATCCCCTTTTAATAGTATTGGCTTTCCTATGGACTCAATGTGATCTTGGATCACTAAACCAAAAATGTAGAGTCTTGATCTTTTGCCAATCCTTGTCCTTAGCATTTTGAGGGGTCCACTTCTCTAGTCCATGCCATGCCAATCATTGAACATCCTGAAATCTTAATCTTGAATGGACATTAGTTTAACGAGATATATGTTGTTATGAATTACCAAAACCACCAAGGGAGCAAATGTGCTTTCAATCTCCCCCTTTTTGGTAATTGATGACAACATATAGATCAAAGCTTCGACAAATGGTTAAGTGAATGAAATACATCGTCGCTTTGAGAAGTGTGTCATAAGCAAGAGCTCCCCCTAAATTTGTGCATTATTAAAAATTTGCATTTGAATGCAAATGCACAATCGATTAGGCTCATGGGCCACTCTTCCATGTCACATACATCTTGGTGGAGTGCGCAAAATGATATGATTGGAAAGGTAAGCACGCATCACCAACATAAGTAATTGATCATACAAGATAATGGTAGAGATAAACATGGAATATCACTATAGGCATAATATGATCAATCAACATCGTATCTCACAAGTATAAACGACAGAATACTGTAGCAAGCACACACATAACAAAGTATCAACGAACATGCAAACAAGTAGCAAGAGAAACTCTCGAAGCAAATCAAAAGCAAGAAACTCTCTCTCTCGAAGCCTATGATCTATAAAGATTCTTCCCCTTTGGCAACAAAGTACCAAAAAGTTCGAATCGTATAGCACTAGTCGGCTCTCTAGGCACGGTCCTCCGAAGCTCCTGAAGGCGATCTTCTGCTGGCGGCTCCGGTGTGCGTAGACGGCGTTGAGATAAGAGCGTCCGCGAATGCTTCTGCTAATGACTGCTGGACTGGAGGAGTGGAGACCTGCTATGGCACTGTGGCTGTGGCGGCTGGTGTAGATATTGTGGTCCGTGGATCCACAACTGGTATCGCAGCTAACCTGGCAGCCCTAGGCACTTGCTGAAACTGCTCCGTAGTTGGTCTTTCATCTTCACTGTCATCTGATCTGGCTTGCTTGATAGCATCTACATCTCCTTGCAGCTGTTCCACTGTGGTCTGAATCTCAGTCACCTTGACATCCAAATCATGAAATTTGGTCTCAATGATCCGCTCAAAACTAGCCTGGGTCTGGGTGAGGTTGGCCAGACTTCGCTCAATCCTCAGAGTGGCTTCAAGCAGATAGAGAGAGTGGACTTTGGGTTTAGGACATATTTGGGTAGAGAGAGTGGTTGAGGGTTTAGGAATACTGTCACTAAGCACTTGAGCAAAAAGACCATTAAGCAACACCTCATCCCCTTTTAATAGTATTGGCTTTCCTATGGACTCAATGTGATCTTGGATCACTAAACCAAAAATGTAGAGTCTTGATCTTTTGCCAATCCTTCTCCTTAGCATTTTGAGGGGTCCACTTCTCTAGTCCATGCCATGCCAATCATTGAACATCCTGAAATCTTAATCTTGAATGGACATTAGTTCAATGAGATATATGTTGTTATGAATTACCAAAACCACCAAGGGAACAAATGTGCTTTCAGATGGCATTGCATAATTCACATATATGATATAGAAACTAAACAGGTGGCATTACAGAACATGTCTAAACTAAGCAGATGACATATATGATGTCGAAAGTAAGCAAAGCAAGGCACCATATGCAAGATATGACCAACATCATCATGCCAAGTTAGAGCAAGGCACCATATGCAAGATATGACCAACCAGTGGATAGATCCAAAACTAATGATAGCAGGCAAATCATAGCTGAATTTAATAAAAAGTCAGATGATGGTTGCTTTACTGTTTGTTTCGCACCCAAGATGAATGACATAGTAGATACCCTAGGTGAAACAGATAGTAGATCGATATACTATTCATTGCTGCCTCGATATGTGCCCCACAAGCATTTTAAAACTCAAGTTTGAACATTAATTTGGACCTGACTTGGAGTCTAAGAGATTAACAAGATGATAAACTAGCAGGTAATATTAAGGAATGCATAAAGGAAACAAAAACAAAAGAGCGCGACCTCTCTTGCGGACCCGTGTACTCCTCAGGTTCGTCTGCTGAGTCAATGATGGTGATGAAGTTGCGGTGGCTGCCAGTGGCGGGGAAGGAGATCTGAGGCGGCGCAAAGACGGTAAGGAGTCATGATGTCTGGTATGGTGGACGCTTGTGTCGATGGAGCAGCTCAGGAGAGGTGGACGACGGCCCGGCAGGAGCAGGACAAACCACACAAAGTTTTCTTCGACACCTATCTGTAAATGAAGTAATTCTGTAAGGGCTCCTTTGGCTTGCAGGAAGAGCACATGAATGCAAAGAAACATGGCCAAATTAAAGTCAAACCAGCTGCAAATGTGTACAGTTAGAATGTTATTATGCCACTAATGCACTTAGTCTTCTTTTCATGCATAGGATTTTGATAAGTAGGTCCAGGTGGATGTTAAAATTTCTGTGTTTTTCCTTTGAAACAGACATTAAAGGAAAAAATCCTTCAGTTTTGTTTTGCTCCATTCCTTTCAACCAAGTGCATGAATAATTGAATAGTAGAGTACCATAGGAAAATTTCCTATTGCTATGTTTTTCCTTCACTTTTTCCAGTGAACCAAAATAGCCCTAAGGGATCGACATGAATGTAGTGTAAAACGTGATGCGACAAATGTACAACCTCTTTGGCGTAGCCGTGTCGACGTCAGCATCATTGGGTCGGTCGCTGAAGATGTTGCGGCGGAGGTGGCTGTCGGAGCTGGGGAAGAAGATCTGAGGCATCTGTAGACAGCGCCGAGGGTACTGCTTTGTTGTGATGGATGGTTACGTCGTTAGAGCAGCTCCGGCAAGCTGTACAACATCGAGGTTGAAGCAGTACAAGACGGATATCGTTAATCTGAAGTGGGATTCTAATACCATCTCCAATAGATGACGTAAAATACATCACCAAAAAGTGCTAGTTGTAAAATTTACATCACCTAAAGACAACCAACTCCAACAGATGATGTAAAACCTGTTGACTCTGAACTTAACTGTCGAAACTGAATTTTACTACCGAAACTGACTGTTACTGTCGAAACTGAATTTTACTGTCAAAACTGAACGCACTAGTAGCAGACAAGCACTTCGTTGGTAGTTTAGGCCGCTCGAGCACTGGTAGTAGAGAAGCAGTGATCTAAATCAGCAGCCGCTCAATAGGGAACGCACTAGCAGATAGCAGCCGGAGCAGTAGTGCGAACTAGAGCCAGAGCAGCAACTCGTGTAGCTGCAGCAGCCCATGTACCAGCATCAGCAGCACGAGCGAGAGCAAGAGCAGAGCAGCAGCATGAGCGGGAGCAAGAGCATAGCAGCAGCGCGAGCGAGAGCCGGAGCATCAGCAGCAGCTCCGGCTGGTATGGACGCCACCGCCGAGGGAGCCTCGCAATGGGGGAGATCCGCCGTGGAGGATGTCGCCGGCGAAGCCAGTGTCGAGGGAGCCGCGCCATGGCGGAGCGGGGTCGAGCACCGGCGGCACCGTGAGGTCGAGTGAAGGAGAAGACGCGATGAGTGTACAACCTCTTTGGTGGCGTGGAGTAGGCCTTGGCTTCATTCGAGGAGTCGGTGAGGATGCTGCGGTTCCGGTGGGGCAGGTTAAGGCGGCGCTGTGGGAATGGAGCAGCCGCGACAGACGAGGCGATCGTCGGAGCAGCTCCTTGGAGGTGGAGGATGGGGCGGATGAACCGGCGGGATGACGAGATCGACGATGGATCCTCGTCCGGTGCGGTGGATGAGGGACGTCGAGCTGTTGCGGTGGACGACATCGTCGGGGCAGAGGCTCCGGCTGGGCGGCGGTGGGGGCAGACGAAGGAGGGTGGGGTTTCGCGGCTGGTGGAGAGAGGTTTTGGCGGCATCGGTTCTCAAATGGGGAAAAGAAGGGGATGGGAGTGGGGAACCATGACTTAGGGACGCGCTTGTCTGAAATGTAGGGTAAGCTACAAAAGTACCCCCACCAATTTGAACTAGCGGCTCTTTCCGCCCAGGGGTAGAACGGTGATTTCTCGTGTCGGGATTTCGCAGAAGGAGGGAGTTTTTGCGCGCGTTGTAATTTCGGGATAGCAAGGCATGGGTTGAGAAGGAGGGAGTTGTCGGGACAAGGCAAACGTGTACTTTACCATATCAATTCGCACTTCCCTCAACCAAAAAAAAATCAATTCGCACCACACAAGAGAGGGTCTTGTCCCGTTTTACTGTATGAATTACTACAAATGTCATTCAAAACTTTGAATCCATGTTATGTTCAATTAAAATATTTCGCTAGGTGCATAATGCATGTAAGCTACTCAAATGAACATTTTAGTGCATTCCAAATGTATATACTACCGCTGCAATATGAACTAAATTGGAATTCGTTTCACTATTTGAATAAGAATCTACAATCACGATTGTTGTCAAGTTAAACCATCATCTGTATATTATCTTCACAACACACCACATGATTACTGTCAAGTTAGATATGAACTATGTGTACTATATGAACTCGAATTCAAATTTTTGAATCCACTTTATGCTGATTTCAAATAATAGTACATTTCAAGCTCTAGCTAGATCTTCATAATCTAAACCATGTTTCATATGTATAATGTGTTTATCACACAATGTATAGTGCTCCACCCCCTACGCCTACAAGTACTTAGCTGTGAGCTGCAAAAGCCACACATTATCACAAATTGAAATAAATGTGAGATTGTTCGATATATATATATATATATAATATATATAGTATAACATGTTCATATCCACACCATGTGTATCACCATTATATTCATGCATGCATGGGTTTAAAACACTATGATCTCTTTTTCAAATATCTGAATCCACTTTTGTAATGAATTATGATCTCTGTTAGACTTTTACACCCACACAATCCTCTTCTCTTTGTAGCTAGCACTAACTTTCTCTTGTGCATGCACACGCCCTCCTCGCACTCCCCCTCCCTCAGCATTCTCTCTGTCGCGCACATTCGTTATTTTTCTTTAGGTCGTTTTCCCACGGTCTCTATAGGTCTCCCCATCTCCTTCTTTCCGGCACACACCGACCGATATACCTTTCTAGCTAGCCAGGTCTGCCTACCACATACACACACTTCCCCTCTTCTCCTCGCACCGTCCATGCCCCCTATCTCTCATACGGTCACACACATATGCACACTCTCGCCCCTCTTTCCATCGATCTCGCACTCGCACACTCCTCCATCTCTATATTGTAGGACTATCGCACCACGTCCTAGCCGCATCCCTCTCTCTCTCTCTCTCTCTCTCTCTCTCTCTCTCTTTCCGTCTCTCCAGGCCTTATTTGCCTCTAACACATGCATGTATACCGATCGATCTCCCTCTGTACATATAGCTAGGTCAACTATAACTCGTTTTCACCACGCACCAATCGATCTACATCACTAGATAAGTCTCTCCCTTTCCCCGACACACGAAGATTGCTCTACCTATCTAGTTAGGTCTGCTTACCACAGACATATCACCCCCCATCATCCATGCATGCCTCCCGACTCGTCTCTCACATGCACGCGCACACACAGACACACATCCCCTCTCTTATTGATATTGTAGTCGTACCCTCCATTTGTCTAGTAGGCCTCTCCCACCATCTCCGAGAAGCAACTCCACCACCACCCCTCCAGCACTCTAGCTCTGTCTGTCTCCCAACATTATTCCTCTCCTACGCATATGTATGGATGCCGATCGGTCTCCCTCAATACATAGCTAGGTCTCTCCTTCTCCACACATATACCTGTCGATCTACCTCTCTAGTTAGGTCTCTGCCCCCGCCTCCCCCCCCCCACACACACCGATAGTCGAATGCTCTAGTTAGATCTCCCTTCCACACACAAACTACACCTGTCCCCTCTCACATTCCAGTAGGCTAGCCACCCTATATATTTGACGTGCGCACACACAATTTCGCTGGCTCTTTATCGATCTTGCACCCATACACCTTCATCCATCTCTTCCATTCTATCGATATCTCACGCCGATGATCCCTCCCCTCTCTTCTTGTGGATCGCCCCCTCTATATACGATATATCCAGGCCTCCGTTTCACACACATTGCATATGTTACATTTTTTTTGAGATATCTGTTGGAGCCGGGACTCCAGGGATCTAGTGGTTCGAACACTGGGGGCGAGCTAGTTCTTTCCGACCAAAGGTGACCACGGCGAGGCTACGGCGAGAGCGCTTTGCGGGAGCACGACAGGGGACACGACGGTTACCCAGGTTCAGGCCACCTTGTGGTGTAAAACCCTACTCCTGCTTGTGGTTGGGATTGGTGTGGGTGAGAAGATGTTCTCGCGTACAAGGTAGGAAGCAGAGGAATCGATCCCTGATACAATGGAAACTCTATCCCTTTTATAGCCGCCCTGGTCCTCTTCCCCCAAAAACTTAGGCGGGAAGGGTTGCCACACTGGCGGGTTATGAAAGGGGACAGGCGCTCAATCTATCCTGACTAAAGGCGGTCTTCGCCTGCAAAAGTTGATCTATGACGCACCGGTGGGCTCGGTGATGACCTCCGCCCTGCGCGCCTTGTTGTCTCGGTCTTCTATGACCAAACGGGTAGTCCTTGGGACTTGCTTTGGGGGTGGGCTGCTGGGGCTGCCCCTTTAGCGCCAAAGAGGAAAGCTTCTCTATCCGCGCCCGCTGGCGCGGCCTCTGTCGCCCTTCGTCGCTACGCACGTCACCCACGTGATGGGCGCAGGACCACGCAGCCGACGTCAGGCTCAGGTGAGCTCGGGTGGCCGCCTCGAGGGGGCTGCCTCGGGAGGCAACCTCGCGAGGCCCCTGCTGCTGCCGCGCCTAAGTGCTGGTAGGTCGTGTCTTGAGGAGGGGCCCACGCGGGGCTGGCACCTTGCGGGGCGTCTTCGCTTTGTGGCGCCCTTAGACGGGCCACGTCTTGTGCCTTCGCCAGGCATCGTTTCCTAGGCCGCAGGCAGACGGTCCGGGGTACCCTGGTTCCCAATGGCCCGATAGTAGCCCCCAGGCCCGTGGCGCGCACGTTCCCGCCCGTTGGGAGCGAAACGGCACGGGCCCTGACAGACTGCAGGGCCCAGGCTCGACGCGTGGTGCACGACGGGACGTGGGACGCCCCCATTTCCCCACTCCGCCTTGGTAACCGCCCGCGCCTGCCATAAAGCCTGCCCGCACGGGGCGCAGGCCATCATTGCTTCCTCGATTCCCGATGTCAAAGAAGGCAGGGCGACAGGGAGAGTGCCTCCATCGGGTATAAAGGGGGGACAGAAAGTAGAGATCCTTTGCCCATCTTCTTCCTCCGCCCCTTCCCTTCTTCCATTTCTCGTCCTTCTGGAGCCACCGTTGCGATGGCGAGGGGCGGAGGGCGAGCACGTGCGTCTGCCGCCGCCACGAGGGTTCTGCCCCGTGGCCGTGGGCAGCCCTCGGCTGCCGCCGAAGCCGGCCCAAGCGCTCATGGAAGGGCTGGCACTCGTGGCCGTGGAGGGCACGGCGCCCGTGGCCGAGGCGAGCACTGCAGGGCATCTGCCCATCCTCCCCTGGCGGGATTTCACATGGCGGAGGAGGTGCACGAGTTCATCGTGGGGATGCATCGCCGGCCTTGTAGCTGGCTCTGGCTCCCCGACTCCTTCGCGAGAGCGATGGGGGGCAAGGAGCCCTTAGGGCTGTGGGTGCAAGCGGACGGTTGCTGCAACGGGCCCTCCTGGGTGGCGACGGAGTTCACCCCCACTGTCTTCATGTTCCTGAAGCGGGGGTGGAAGTCCTTTGCCCATGCCCGTGGCCTGAAGCAGGGGCATCTCCTTCAATTCATGTACGATGGAGCCGCCACCCTCTTCGTGAAGTTCTTCGGGGCCTCCGGTGCCCGCCTGGAGTGCTGCGCGGAGAGCGAGGATGACAGTGGCTCCGACTCCTCCGGCGGGAGTGACAGCGGCAGCAGTGGAGACTCCAGCAGCGGGCCGAGAGCGGCGAAGGCTCCCTGCGCATTAAGAGCGAAGACGAAGACTCCGATTAGGCGCAGGCGGCGCCCGTGTCGGATCTTGAAGGCGCGCCATGCTCCCCCTTGGCCCCTTTCTCTTTTGTTCCTGTAATAGGCCAATGCAGCCCCCGATGGCGTGAAAAACAATGTCTTTTGTCTTAAGTACTTTATGATTTGTCGTAATGCATGTTCCCTCGTGAGGCTCTCTCGTGAGGCCTATTTCCCTTTCCTTGTTCGCCTTAGTGCTCTATGCCGTCAGGACCCAGCCCCCAAGCGGGCTACAGCCATCGCTGGTATGTCAGGTCGCGTTGCCTGGACAAGGCCAGGAGGTGTAGTGTACTGAGAGGCGGTAAGGACTCCTGAGGTGCGATGCTCAGGCAGTCCCACTTTGACGTGCAAGTGGCATGCACGGAGGAGAGAACATCAGCACTCAGCAAGGTCGCGGGGAGAGGAAACTAGAGAGGCGCCGAGAGCGGCTCGTGAGGTGTTTTTGTACTTAACTCTTTTGCGAGTGTCGCTTGCTGTGTCGTGGCTACGGGGCGCGCCTCGTGAGGCTCTTGCTCGTGAGGTCTCCCACTAGCATTTGGCAGAGATGGTCACTGTAGGTTGGCTCGCGAGGCAGCGCTCGCGAGGCTCCCTGGGGGTTTACGAAGGTGTGTTGTCATGAGTCGCCTCACGAGGCAGCGCTCATGAGGCCTTCGAGTGCGTTGTTCCTGTGATAACTTTACATCGATTTCGTAAAACGGGGGGGGGAGCGGTGTGCGCTTGCTAGCTTGCTCGTGGGTATCACGCAAGGAGACGAGACACCAAGGACCTTGGTGAGGTGGCGTGCACAGGAGCAGGCCCGCGAGCTAGAGCTCGATCACTTGGGTTTTTGCAGCGCTGCTGGGACTGACCCGAGCACAGGCACCATGTCCAGCCCCCGCTCGCGAGATGCGCAGGAGGAAGGTCACGAGCATGCACAACTCCTGAGGCAAGCAACTTAGCAACACATAAGATATCTTAGGAAATAGAGCTTTACTGAAACATAGTAATATGTTCATTACATAACCAAAAAGAGATGAGACTGCCATGTCCGGCATGGATCAGCGTGAGGTTGGTGTAGCCCGTGGGGTGCCCTCAGGTGATTGTTCCGCCAGCGCGGAGCATGGGGCTTCCACTAGGCGTGGGCATGATCGCGGTTCGATCGTTCCGCCAGCGCGGAGCATGGGGCTTCCACTGAGATGTGGGCGGGAGCTCTCATGGGACAATTAGGCGAACACAATGAGAGGCTCGGGGCATGTTCAGCCCCACTTCATTCATACGCGTGAGGGCCATGGGTAGAACTTGCGGAGGTGTTGGATGTTCCAGGCGTTAGGCACAGGAACTCCGTCCTTCGTCTCCAGCAGGGCGGCGCCGGGCCTGGAGACATGAGCAACCCTGAAAGGGCCTTCCTACATGGGTGAGAGCTTGTGGAGTCCCTCTCTGGAGTGGATCCTTCTCAGGACAAGATCGCCGACTTCGAGGGTGCGTGGGTGTATGTTGCGGCTACGATAGCGATGCAGAGCCTGTTGGTATCTGGCGGCGCACAGGGTGGCCTGGCGACATGCTTCTTCGAGGAGCAGCAGGTCGGCCTCTCGCGACGAGCCTTCTCGAAGGCAAGGACTCGCAGAGAGCCATGCCTGAGCTCAGTCGGGAGGACTGCTTCGGCTCCGTAGACGAGGAAGAAGGGAGTCTCGCCTGTAGGCTTGGTTGCCGTTGTGCGGATGGACCACAGCACAGACTGCAGCTTGTCAAGCCAGCCCTTGCCGCAGGCTTCGAGCTTTTTCTTGAAGCTTCTTGTCTTGAGGCCCTTGAGGACCTTAGCGTTCGCACGCTTGGCTTGGCCATTGCTTCATGGGTGCGCCACAATGGCGTAGCAGATCTGCATGCCGAGGCTGGCACAGTATGACTTGAAGAGGCCGCTTGTGAACGGGGAGCCGTTGTTAGTGATGATGCGGTTGGGGACGCCGAAGTGGCTCACGAGGCCCTTGATGAACTTGACGGCAGAGCCTGCTGGGATGGTGCGCACGAGCTCGACCCCCGCCCATTTGGTGAACTTGTCGATGGCGACGTAGAGGTAGCGGTAACCGCCAGCTGCACGAGGGAAGGGCCCCAAGATATCCAGCCCCCAGACCGCGAAGGGCCATGAGAGGGGAATCGTCTGGAGGCCTTGCGCCGGCTGGTGGATTTGCTTGATGTGGAATTGACAAGCTTCGCAGGATTGCACCAGCTCAGTGACGTCGTGGAGCGCGGTGGGCCAGTAGAAGCTGCCGCGGAACACCTTGCCGGCAAGGGTGCGCGATGAGGAGTGGTGGCCACAGTCTCGTCGATGGATGTTGGCGAGCAGGTCGCACCCTTGTTCTTCAGAGATGCACCGTAGTGAGATGCCACTGGGGCGCCTGCGGTACAGCTCGCCATCTTGCAAGCAGTAAGCGGTGGCCTGGCGGGCCACGCGCTCTGCTTCTGAGTCCTTCTCTGGAAGGGTGCAGTGAAGCAAGTAGGCCTTGAACTCCACGGCCCAGCTGTCTACTTGGGGTTCGAGCACCAGTAGCAGGCGGGCTCCTGAGGCTGGGCCGCAATCTGGTGCGCCCATGGGTGGTGCGGGCAGGAGTTCCTCGTGAAGCAGTGTGGTGCTCGCGGCTGGCAGAGTAGCTGATGGTTTGAGGAGCCTTTCCTCGAAGATGCCAGGGCCCTCGGGCTCGCGGTGAGATGCTCGCTTGGCGATGTCGTCGGCCTCCTTGTTGCCGCCGCGAGGAACGTGCTGCAGCTCCAGGCCAAGGAAACGCTTCTCAAGTTTACGTACCTCTTCTAAGTAGGCGGCCATGTGCTCGTCCTTGGGCTTGTAGCTTTTGTTCGAGAAGTTGACAAGGAGCTACGAATCGCCCTTGATGGTGAGGCGTTTGATGCCTAGGGCAGAGGCAGCCCTCGTACTCCGCGATGTTGTTGGAGACCTTGTCGTCACGCTTGAAGCAGAGTTGGATGGCGTAGCGGAGCTTGTCTCCTGTTGGCGAGGTGAGCAGGACGCTAGCTCCTGTGCCCTGCCGGGAGAAGGCGCCATCGAAGTGCATAGTCCAGCCGCCAGACGCCTCGCTCCTAGGCAAGAGGGACTCATTCTCGCGAGGCTCCTCCTGGGGCGGGTCCGTCCATTCCGCAACGAAGTCGGCCAGGGCTGCGCCCTCGATCACCCTTGTGGTGCAGAATTCCAGCTCGAAGGCTTGTAGCTCAATGTTCCACTCGGCGATGTGGCCAGCGGACACATCATATCACTTTGCGGCCTCACGCATGGTAACCCATAGCTGCTGCCTTTACCTGGGCCGGGACCGTTTGCACCTTTTGGCTCACGTATATGATTGAGTCGCTAGCATCCATGTGACAGAGAACCCGGGCTGACTTGACTAGTCATAAACCCAGGTGGCACAAACTTACAGGGATAGGCATACATGACCCAGCAATGCACGTGTCGGTCAACAGCGAGTGTAACCGAGTCGTAGCAAGCTACAAGGACTCAAGTAAAACACCGCGTGACATTTCCACATAGGGACAGACACAGGAGCAAAGAAGGACATATGCCGGTCAATCCAAGTGTTCTGGATGGAAGCACTAGGAGGCATTTCCCCATAAGGAAGGGTACCAAGAATAAACAACTAGGTGTCAGATCCCACACATACCAAAGCATTTCAATAACATACACACAATATGCTCGATATGTGTAGATACAACATGGCATCACAACATAACTCTAAGACTCAAAGTATTTATTTAAACGGGCTCCAAGACGCCATACATATCATGATATTACAAACATGGGTCTCATGACCCAACATACAAGTCATACAAGCAACAAGCAGAAGTATAAACCTGTCTGAGTACAGACAGCTGAAAAGAAAGAAGGCTAGAAAGCCTGTCTATCTACAAGACCTTCCAAAGGAGCCAGAACTCTGTCTGGGATTCCCAAAATAATCGGTCAATATCAAACTTGTCGTTGAAAGCACTAGTGAGACTAACGTCTCCTCTGCAAAAACATAGATAAGCAACCGTGAGTACAAAGCTACTCAGCAAGGCTTAGATCAGAACTATCTACATATGCATCAGTATCAACAATGGGGTTGTGGAGTTTAACTGCAGCAAGCCAACTTTGACTCAGTGGCTATCCTATACTACGACTACCAGTATTTTCCTTGAGGTGAGAAAACGCACACGAGTCCACATATTCACCATAACAATACACCACTATGGATCCGCTCCCGTTTCCCTACGAGAAGGCCATCCATAGCACTCACACTTATCTTGCGCATTTTAGAGTATCCATTTCAACTTATCTATGAACAATGTAAGCTTTCCAAGTAGTCCATATCTGCGGACGCGGCTATTCGAATAGATCATATTACCCTGCAAGGGTGTACTTCTTCACACACGCTTTCCCCACTTACCGCCATATACACGTCATGTATCTCGGCAACCTTCAAGCAAAAGCCTGGCGAGGGTGTCGGCCACGACCTGACTAACCACACAAGTCTCTAGTCCAGGTTTATCGCCTATTTGAGTCCACTCCGCAAGGAAGTCCGGCCGAAGTTTCCAGTACGGCCCCAAACGATGAGTGCAGGGTTCCCAAGAGCACCATTCGAGTGTCACTTGGTACACCATGCCTCGTGTCTCTACCGCATCATAGCCCACCCCTAGGGTCAGCGCTACACACGGCCACCAAGACATATCCTACAAAAACCAAAAACTAGTTGCAACTCCTGGACAGAGTATGAGGCAATTAATAAGCCGAGAGGGGTCGAGTTACCGGAACACAATGTGTGGTAGTAACTGTTTTGGATTACAAACACGAAACTTGGTTCCTGAGGACGGTCCCAATGAGACAACCCACCATGTACTCCTACATGGCCTCTCATCGCTACCTTTACCAAATCGTGTTCACACACTTAGCTCTCAATAGTAGGACATGCTCACCACCATTCCAATCCATCCCAGATGAATCAGACCTGACACAACTCTAAGAATAGCAAGCATAACCAGCAAGCATGAATGAGTAGGCACATCATGGCTCAAACAACTCCTACTCATGCTAGTGGGTTTCAACTATTTACTATGGCAAAGACAGGTCATGCAGAGGAATGGGTTCAACTACCGCAACAAGTAACAGTTGAATCGTTGTTGTCCTAATGCAGTAAAAGAGAGCAAGAGCGAGAGAGTCGGATTGTATCAGAATGCTCAAGGAGGGTTTGCTTGCCTGGCACTTCTGAAGATAGTATAGCTCTTCATCGGTGTCAACGATCACAACGTCGGAACCGTCTGCTACCGAGAGGGGACAAACACCGACAAACAGGAAGAAACACAATCAATGCAATGCAACAATATGATGCATGATCATGACATGGCAATATGCTATGATTTGGGCTAGTGCAACTAGCAACAATTTAAATGAAGTTGGTTTGAACCCAAGATTCAAATTCAAACTCCACATAAGGCATTTCAAATGCCATTTATTCAAATTGTCATATACAGCAACTTTAAGTTGTTCAAACATGCATTAAAATGCAATAAACGGATTCTTCATATTTTTCTGATAATTTTTCATATATAAATTATTTCATTTGGAGTTACGGTTGAATTTCTATGATTTTTAGAAGTTTTAAACATTTTCTTAAATAAATAAATCATTTCTGATTTATTTAAAATCCAGAAAAGTAATTATGATGTCATCTCTACGTCAGCCTTACGTCAGTGACTCAACTGTGTTGACCAGGGTCAAACCTGGCCAGTGGGTCCAACTGGTCAGTGACACAGTGCTGGCTAGGGTCACAGACAGGTGGGGCCGGTCAAAGGCCACGTCAGCAAGGTCAACGCTGATGTGTGGGGCCACTGTGATTAATTAAAACTAAACGGAAATTAACTGTCGTTAATTAAGGGCATGGGGCCCACAAGGCAGTGGCTCTAGGGGGTGATTAGCGGGGTCATTAGCAGCTAATGACGTTGCCATGTCTGCCCGCCGGCGTTTAGCCGGAGTTAGGCCGCCGGTGAGGTACAGACTCGGCGGGGAGCGTCGAAAACGCTGCTCCGGCCACGGCTTGATGCGCGGATGGGCTCTACGCGGAGCTGGGCCTCGTCCGCGTCGGCTGGTGCTAGTGGGGTCGCAGGAGGCGACCTAAATCGACGGCGGTGTCCACTTCCGCGGCGGCCGGAGTTCGGGCCTCGGCGAAAATCACGCCAGGCTGCACGGGAGGACGTGGGGGTGGTCGCGTTTGTCTCCTGGGGACGTGCTAAGCACAGGGGCGCGCCCGGATGCAAGCTTTGCTTGCTGCTGCCACGACGGTGACATGGCCGGCAGAGCCAAGCTCTCGGGCTCGATGAAGGAGATGGCCAGAGGGGACAATCGAGGCAGGGGAGAGAGGGTTCTGACGCGGGGGCCCATGGTGAGTGCAGAGGGCGTCGAAGCGGGCTCGAGGAAGGGCGGATGGCGATCCGGCGGCCGTGCTCGGAGAAGACGGGTCGGTGGCGAGGCGACAGGGAGTCTGGCGATGCTTGGCTAGGCGGAGAGGACGAGGACGACGCTGCGGGTCCTCTGGACGCGTCGACGAGGCGAGTGGTGGACGATGGCCGTGGTGGTGCTCGTCGGCGTTCTCGGGTGCTCGCGGCGGTAACGGGGGAGAGAGAGAGAGCAGAGGAGAAGAGGGGCATGGGAGAGAGAGAGATAGGGTTGAGGGGGTCGCGTGGCGACATCCAGGGCGTCGGGGACGCAGGCAGCCAGGCAGGAGGTGGCGCGCGTGTGCGCGCGCGCGGCGGGCACACGCCCTCGTGCCTTCTGGCACAAGATTGAAGGAGGTGGCATTGTGGGCTGGGCTGCTACAGCGGTGGGCGGGCCAGGTAAGCCTTCTCTCTCTTTTGTCTTTTTTATTTTTGTTCCTGTTTTCCAATTTTGCAGTTTTTTTTTGATTTAGTAAAAATACTAAACCAATTTATTTGCTTCTGATAGTTTTTGTGTGGACTGGATGGACTATTCCAGAGTCCCACCACAAATTTCAGAATTATTGGACTTATATCTCATATATAGAAAAATATAAATCCAATCCAAATAATTATTGGACTAACTCAAAGGCCGAAAATAAATGTCTCTGAGATTCCAAAAATATTGTTTTGAATTTTACCTCTTGCCAATATTTTCAGAGACTAAGAGGAACATTTTCTTGGACTTCTTTGAAGAGATTTTAATGTTGATCATTTTAAAAAGGTTTCCGAGGCTTTGAGAATTCCCTCAATTCAAATTCCTTGAATTCCACATGATGCATGATGCTCACTGATGCAACTATTTACAAGCAATATTCTAGGGCTCTGACATTAGGGCTGCACAAGACTTGCTCCAGGGGGTAAGACGAGATCACCTTGATGGGATGGCCCTGGAAGTAGTGGCGCAGCTTCCTAGAGGTGACGAGGAGCGCGAGGAGGAGCTTCTGCTGCATGGGGTAGAGCTCGCACGCATCTCGCAGCACCGTGCTGACGAAGTACACGGGATGCTCGACGAGGTGGGTAGTTGTTGCAGCAGCTTGGTCTTCAGGGGGCCCGAGGGACTCACGAGGCTTGGGAGGCGGCTCGCGAGGCAGCCCAATGGGGGCCTCCTGAGGCAAGGCCTCGGCAGGCGACGGCGAGGCCTCAGGAGTCGGTGGCGCGGCAGGCCTCTTCTGCGCGGGGACGCGCTCTTCTCGAACTGCCACCAGAGCCACGCTGGCCGTCTGGGGAGTAGCCGCCAAGTATAGGAGCAAGGGCTCGCGAGAGCGTGGCGCGACCATGATGGGCGGGCTCGTGAGGTACCTCTTGAGGTCTTCGAAGGCAGCGTCGGCCTCGGGAGTCCACTTGAAGGGGCTGGATCTCTTCATGGCACTACAAAAAAAAGACACATCCGTGACATTATGGCCCGAACAAAAACTTTTTCTGTCATGGTTGTGACACTTCTATGACAATAATTGTGACAAAAACACGTATCATCATAGATGTGGTGGGCTCCTACTTCTATGACAAAAAATTATGACAGAAAATGGGCTTTTCATCCTGGGTGGGCCGGAGACGCAGCCACATGACATTCTTTGGGCCGTCTATGACGTAAAAAATTGTGGTAGAAGTGAGGCCGAGGAAATTTTCGTGGAATTCCCGGTTACGGTGGGTGGTTGGGGCCGAGCAATGCAGTGTGGTTTGCGCGTTTCTCTCGTACGCGCACGTGTGTGCGAGGCGTCCGCTAACTGAACCCGAGAGAGGCGTTCGCTTACTGAACCCGAGTAATCAATCAATCCCTTGCACTACTACACGTACTGAACCCGAGCGATTGATCCCACTACGTATTGAAGCCGAGCGATCCCTTCGCTGCTAACTAAACCCGAGCGATCCCTTCGCTACTAACTGAACCCGAGCGATTCCTTCGCTGCTAACTGAACCCGATCGAACCTTCTCGCTGCTTACTAAAGCCGATCGAGCCCCCGTGCGAGACATAGCCAGCCGGTGTTGGGTTGCCTCTCGATGAACAGTGCCCATTGCTACCGCGCGCGCGATATACGTAGACACGAGTCGAGACGCATCGATCGAGCCGGTTGGTTGGCAGTGGATGAACAGTTCCCGTTGCTGCCTCCCACTCGTACACCCCACCCCAGCCGGTGGGTTGGCTGTGGATGAACAGTACCCTAGCCGTGTGAAGGTGGTTGGCGCTGGATGAACAGGACCGTGAGGAGGCCAGCCATTTAGGGGTGGATGAACAGGACCCCGTGGAGGCTGGATGAACAGTAGCCGGTGGAGGCTGGAGGAAGTCGACGGTGGATGAACAGTAGCTGGTGGAGGCTGGAGGGAGGTCGACTGTGGATGAACATGTCACAGCCCTAGCTTAGTCATTGCTGGTCATTGCATAATCATCCATGCATCATGTTAAATTTCAATTAATTAGAAATGGGGATGTTCAAACCCTAGCACCAAATGAAATTCAACTAGGATCAAAATAAAATATTTCAATGAACCCAAAATGCCCTTCAAAAATGTTCATGATTTAGAGAAAAAGGTGAAAACCCTAACCATAAATGATGCATATTTTTCCAGGACATTTTTGGTCTTTGAATTAACACAACACTTATTTGAATTGCGGCTATTAAATGCTATAAAATAATCTATTGCTCCAATAATTCTAGAATTGGTTGAGGGCCTCTGAAATATTACAGTTAGTGCTCAAAATTATTTCCAGGATTTATCAAAATGGTTTGGTGTATTTACTAAATCAAAACAGAATAGCAAAAATAGAAAAATAGAAAGAAAAAGGAAAAGGCAGAGAGAACCACTCACCAGCCATCCCAGCACTATGCGGCCCATCTGGCCCACAGTGCCAGTCATCCCCTTCCTTGCGACAGAAGGACAGGGGCGCGTGCTCGCCGTGCGCATGCATGCGCACGCCACCTCCCTCCTCCACCACGACGCCCAGGGACTTCTGAGGACGCCATGCTACCCCCCGAACCCCCTCGTCCTCTCTCTCGTCCTCTTGCCCCTCGTCTGCTCTCTCCCGCGATCACCCGAGCGGAGCTCATCGCCGCCGCTCGACGTTGCCGTAGCCACCGTCATCGCCTCACCTCGCCGTTGAGTCCAGTCGCTCCCCTGACGTCCGCATCCTCTCCACGCTGGCGAACGCAAGCCGAGGAGCACCACATCGTCGTCTTCGAGCTCATCACCGCCGCATCTGCCCGCCAGACTTCGCCGTCTCCGACGCCTTCTCGAGCCCACCGAGCTGCTCTTCGACCTCCCAGTGAGCTCCTTCGCCGTTTCCCCCTAGCCTCATGTCCTATAGCTCACCGTAGCAATGAATGCGTTGCCCCCCGAACCGCTGCTGCCGCTCAGCTCGTCACTGATGTCGATTCCGGCGACTCCGCGACCTCCCGCTTAGCTCCTTGGATGCGGGTGTCAAGAGCTCCTCCCTGGCGCCCTCCTCCGCCGCTCCCGTGGCCTCCCGGCGCGTCGCCGCCATGTCCAACGACCACCGACGGCTAACCGCTGGCGTGACCGGCCATTAGGGCCTAATTGCCCTACTAATTACCCCCTAGGGTCGCTGACCAGTGGGCCCAGCCCAGCTAATGTTTTTGTTAGGATTTTAATTAAACCCGATTAGTCTTTGTAACACTGACATGTGGGTCCCAGCCGTCAGGTTTGACCCGCTGACCCCTGTTGACCTACTGACGTCACCCTGACGTGCTGCTAACGTAGTAAACATTTCTTGTATTTTAAATAAATCAGAAAATGATTTATTTATTTTAGAAAATGTTTAAAACTTCTAAAAATCATAGAAAATAATCTATAACTCAGATGAAAATAATTTATATACGAAAAATGATCAGAAAAATATGAAGAATCTGTTTATGCCATGTTCATGCATATTTGAGCAACTTAACATCACTGTTTAGGACAAATCATGTTTAGGGCAATTTTGATAATTAGTGTTGGAGTTGGAATTTGCTATATGTTTGAATTCCACTTCAATTAACTTGGCCTACTATTGCATTAGGTGAATTCAGTACCTTAATATGAATACCATGCATATGGATGTGCATCATTGCCATGAATTAAATGTTGTTCCTTTGTTTGCCGATGTTTGTTCCCTCTCGGTAGAAGACGGTTCCGACGTTGTGATCGTTGACACCGATGAAGAGCATTACTATCTTTAAAAGTGCCAGGCAAGCAACCCCCCTTGATCACTCCAATACAATCCCACTCTCTTGCTCCTGCTCTCTTTTATTGCATTAGGACAACAACGATGCAACTGTTACTTGTTGCGGTATTTGAACCCATTCCTCTTCATGACCTGTCTTCGCCACAGTAAATAGTAAAACCCACTAGCATGAGTAGGAATTGCTTGAGACATGTTGTGACTACTCAGATCCATCTGGGCGATGAATTGGAATGGTTGTGTTCACGTCCTAATGTGTGAGAGCTAAGTGTGTGAACACGATTTGGTAAAGGTAGCGATGAGAGGCCATGTAGGAGTACATGGTGGGTTGTCTCATTGAGACCGTCCTTAGGAACTGAGTTCTGTGTTTGTGATCCAAGACAGTTACTACCACACATTGGGTGCCGGTAACTCGACCCCTCTCGACTTATTAATCACCTTGATCTCTGTCCAAGTGACACTCGAATGGTGCTCTTGGGAACCCTGCACTCATCGGTTAGGGCCGTGATAGAATCTTCGGCCAGAGTTCCTTTGCGGATACAACCTCAAATAGGCGATAAACCTGGACTAGGGTCTTGTGTGGATAGTCAGGTCATGGCCGACACCCTCGCCAGGCTCCCGCTTGAAGGTTGCCGAGATACATGACGTGTATATGGTGATAAGTGGTGAGAGCGTGTGTGAAGAAGTACACCCCTGCAGGGTTAATTATCTATTCGAATAGCCGCGTCTGCGGATATGGACTACTTGGAAAGCTTACATTGTTCATAGGCAAGTTGAAATGGATACTCTAAAATGCGCAAGATAAGTGTGAGTGCTATGGATGGCCTTCTCGTAGGGAGACGGGAGCGGATCCATAGTGGTGTATTGTTGTGGTGACTATGTGGACTCGTGTGCGCTTTCTCACCTCAAAGAAGTTACTGGTAGTCGTAGTTCAGGTTAGCCACTAAGTCAAAGCTGGCTTGCTGCGGTAAACTCCACAACCCCATTGTTGATACTGATGCACATGTAGTTAGTTTTGATGTAAGTCTTGTTGAGTACCTTTGTACTCACGGTTGCTTAATTTATGTTTTTGCAGAGGAGACTTCAGTCTCGCTAGTGTTTTCTACGATGAGTTCGACGTTGACCTATTAGTTTGGGAATCCTAGACGGAGGTCTGGCTCCTATGGAGGGTCTTGTAGATAGACATGCTTTCTAGCCTTCTTTCTTTTCAGCTGTCTGTACTCAGACAGGTTTATGCTTCTGTTGCTTGTATGATTTTGTATGTTGGGTCATGAGACTCATGTTTATAATATCATGTTATGTATGGCACTTCGGAGCCTCTTAAATAAATACTTTGTGTCGTAGAGTGATGTTGTGATGCCATGTTGTATCTACACATATTGTGCATATTGTGTGTATGTTTTGAAATGCATTGGTATGTGTGGGATTCGACACCTAGTTATCTGCCTTTGGTAGCCTTTCCTATAGGGAAATGCCTCCTCGTGCTTCCACTGAGCCTTGGTAGTTCGCTACTGCTTCGGAACACATCGATTGACCGGCATGTATCCTTCTTTGCTCTTGTGTCTGTCCTTACGGGGAAATGTCATGCGTTGTTCCTTTAAGTCCTTGTAGCTTGCTACGACTTGGGTTCATACGTTAATGACCGACACGTGCATTGCTGGGTTACCTATGCCTGTCCCTGTACGTTTGTGCAACCTTGGTTTATGACTAGTCATGTCGACCTGGGTTCTCTATCATATGGATGCTAGCATCACAATCATATATGATGTGTCTTATGCTAGATTGGTGTGACTTAGGATCGGGGTCCTAACAGAACAGTAGCCCGTGGAGTCCCGTTTTGCGGTACGCCACACCCCTCCCGATGAACAGGACCCTGTTTCGACCGTAGGCAGTTGGGGAGAAGTTTGTTTCCTCTGTTTTGCGGTACGCCAGAGCCCTCCCGATCAATAGGACCCCATTTCGACCATAGGCGCTCGAACAGAAGTTCGTTTCCTCCATTTTGCGGTATGCTAGACCCCCAGCCGATGAACAGGACCCCGTTTCGACCGTAGGTGCTCGAACATAACGCCGTTTCCTACATTTTTGGTACGCCAGACCCCGAGTCGATGAACAGGACCCCGTTTCGGCTATTCCATCCAAGCTGGTTGGCTCCTGATGAACAGGACGCGTTCCAACCTAGTTGCTTGGCTCTCGATGAACACGACGCTGTTTCCTCCGTTCCGACCCAGTCTGTTGGGTGACAATGAACAGGAGGCCATTGCTGCCGTCCGTTGCCTCTCTCCATGTACACGAGCCCTGGCCATATGTATGCGCGAGTACGCGTTCGAGACCCCGCCTGTATATATACGTACGTGGCCATATTTTTTGTTGTGTGGATGTATGTACGTGTACATGATTTAGACGGGGCTGCCTGAACTGCTACGTCGGGGGCTCTACTATGACACGTGCCGCTCCTTACACGCCCACGGTTCATCGTTAAAGAGAGACCGATCGACCAGTATGTACATACACGTTCGCGACCAGACAGACAATGCTTCGTACGCTTCGACCGGGTGGGTCCCAGCTGTCAGGGAGGATTTGGAGGCACTTCCTTGCGTGCGAAGATATAGCTGCTGGGTCCCAGCTATCAGGGGGGGAATCATTTTTTTGCACGTAATAGGGTGGCTCTTCCTTGCGTGCGAAGATGTAGCTGGTGGGTCCCAGCTGTCAGGGGCAGGAAACATTTTTTTGCATGTAATAAGGAGGCACTTCCTTGCGTACGACCATGGACCTCGTGGGTCCCAGCTATTAGCTTCTCCACGTATAGTCCTCTTCTGATGGCTGTCGTTCGTTGACCGCGTTGACGATGCCGTACCGAGTGCAGCAAGGCAGTGGACGACGGCGAGGCCTAGGAAGGGAATGACCCGGAGCCGGGGAAGACAAGGCAGTGGTTGCCCACGCAGAGGGAAGTACGAGGGTTTACTGGTTTGGCTACGGTGTGAGGCTACCGTCGCCGGAGAATACCAGGAGTTGTGGGTGAGTAGAGGGATGGCCTGGCTAGCAGTGGGAGTAGGGTTTGGTGGTGAGGCCTGCGCGGCAGCACAGTCGGCCACGGGAGGCAGGAGCAGGCGGTCCCGCCGGCGCTGGTATGGGCGGCTGGAGCAAGAAGATCAGAGATTGAAGAAGCAGCACAGCCGTTGGATTAACATCCAACGGTCAGTGCTGCTAGAATCTTTTGTTGACTAAGTTGATAAAGCCCTGCGTACGCGTCAACTTGGTAGGCCCACAAGTCAGCCTCCAAATCAGGTGGATCCCAGCTAACAGGGGGAGCAATCATTTTTCTTGCGCCTAATAAGGAGGCACTTCCTTGCATGCGACCATGGAGCTCGTGGGTCCTAGCTGTCAGCCTCTCCACGTACAGTCCTCTTCCGATGGCGTCCGTTTGTTGAATGCGTTGACGACGCCGTGCCGAGAGCACCAAGGCAGTGGACAACGGCGAGGCCTAGTAAAGGAATGACCCGGAGACAAGGAAGACTTGGCAGTGGTTGCCCACGTGGAGGGGAGTACGAGGGTTTACTGGTTCGGCTGCGGTGTGAGACTGCCATCGCCGGAGAATAACAGGAGATGTGGGTGAGTAGAGGGATGGTCTGGGCAGCGATGGGAGTAGGGTGGGGTGGTGACGCCTGCGCGGCAGCACAGCCGGCCACGGGAGGCGGGAGAAGGCGGTCCAGCCGGTGTTGGTTTGGGCGGCCGGAGCAAGAAGATCAGAGATTGAAGAAGTAGCACGGCCGTTGGATTAATATCCAACGGTCACTGCTTCTAGAATCGTTTGTTGACTAAGTTGACAAAGCCCTGCATATGCGTCAACTTAGTAGGCCTAAGTCAGCCTCCAAATCTGTGGCCAACATCATACAACACATTTGCTATTATTTTTAATAATTTACAACCCGTTTGCTCTTTCTTAAGGATTTTTTTGCAGCACATATTCTTTTTGTTAGCATTACAGCCAATATTCTGGCCACTGTTAAAAATTTCAATGAAATTTTGCATATTTTGGTGGGCTTCAAACTGTTTTTAATCCCGATGTTTCGAGTCTGATTCAGACTAATTTGAAAAATTAAATTATATTAATTATAATCCAATGATATTTTCACCGCAGAAAAATCCAATGAAATTTAAAATTTCAAAATCCGGATGAAACGAAATTTGAAACTAATTACCGGTTGCTGTGTTTTTTTAAAATTTACAGCCCATTTCTTATTGCTTATAGGCCATTTTCTTTTTCTTAGGGAAATAGGCCATTTTGTGGGCAAGCCGAATACATGCCTCCTCGTCTTGAAAGATTTGAAGCCCAGTAGGGCTAAGAAAAGCAAGTAGGCCTCGGTTGGGTATTGTGTAAAAGAAAATAGGACTGGGCTAGCCGTTTCAAGACAGAAAAGAAAACTGGGCTGTTGATGTGGTAAACATAAAATATAAGACTGGTCATTGAAATTTTCGAACTATTTTTAATCCCGAAATTTTGAGCCCGATAAAAATAAAATTTAAAATATATTTAAATTATGTTAAAATCCAATGAAATATGAAATATGAAAAAATAAAATAAAATTCGCAATTTGAAACTAATTGCCCATTTGATGCGTTTTTTATATATTTACACCCCATTTCATATTACTCACAAAATTTACAGCCTTTTTTATGGCCAGGCCGAATGTATCCCTCGCCGTCTTGAAAGATTTGCAGCCTAGAAGGGCGGGGAAAAGGAAATCGGCCTGTGTAGGGTATTGTGCGAAAAAAGGTGCACTAGTCATTTTCACACACAAAAAAAAATAGTTGGGCTCGTCATGTTGTAAATAAAGCCTGGTCTAGACAGGCCACAGATGCCGCACAGCCCAGTTGATACCCTGCTCCGTCTCAACAACAACAAAAAAACTGCGCGGGCTACTGGGTCCCAGGTGTCTGCCGCTCCTTATGCAATTCTTTTGTTTATTGACTACATTGAAAATGTCATAGGTCCCGGATGTCAGCAAACCATTAGGAGGAAGCATTTTTTTCATGTAATAAGGAGGAACTTGCTTGCGTATGGCACTGGACCTGGGGGTCCCTACTGTCATCCTCTCCACGTACAGTCCTCACCGATTCCTGTCGTTTGTTAACAGTCGCTCATTGTGCAATTCTCTCGTTTATTGACTACGTTGACAATGGGGTGGGACCAAGATGTCGGGAAACCATTAGGAGGAAGCATTTTTTTGGCTTGTAATAAGGAGGCACTTGCTTGCGTACTGCCATGACCCTGGTGGGTCCCTACTGTCATCCTGTCCACGTACAATCATCTCCTGATTCCTCTCGGTTGTTGACCATGTTGACAACGCCAAAAGGCGGTGCCACGGCGAGGGAAACAAAGCGGAGGACGACGGCGAGGCCTCGTACAGGAACGAAAAGGAGCCATGGAAGATGCGGCAGTGTGGTCGGAAACGGAGGGGGAGTACGAGGGTTGGTGCGGGGTGGGGATGCCGTCACCGGAAAATAACAGGAGGTGGGTGTCACAGCCCTAGAATTATTCTAGTGCCAATGATAATTTCTATGTGATTAGTTGTATTAGTGAGCATCATGCATCATTTTAAATTCAAGGAAATTGAATTGAGGGAATTTTCAAAGCATCAGAAATCTTTAAAAAATGATCAACATTAAAATCTTTTCGAATGAGCCCAAGAAAATGTTCCTGTTAATCTCTGGAAATATTGGCAAGAGGTAAAATTCAAACCAATATTTTTGGAATCTCAGAAATGATTATTTTGGGACTTTGAATTAAATCAATAATTATTTGAACCGGATTTATATCTACTATGTATAAAATATAAATCCAATATTCCTGAAAACTTGTGAGTGGCTTTGAATATATTGTATCAAGCCACATAAATCTTTTCAGAAGCTAATAAAATGATTTGATATTTAAATCAAATCAAAACCAACTTCAGAAAATAGAAAACAGAAAATAAAATAGAAAAAGACAGGAGAGAGAGAGTGCTTACCTGGCCCAGCACTGTTCCTGGCCTAGCCTAGGGACAGGGGCGTCTTCTTCCTCGTGCCAGTGGGCACGAGGGCGTGTGCCCGCGGCGCGCCAGCACGCGCACAGCCACCTCCAACCTACCTGCTCGCCCTAGACGTCGCCTAGAGCTGCCACGCAGCCCCCTGTCCCCCCCCCCTCGCTTTTTCCCTCCCCTTGCTCAATCTTGAGCTCGACCGAACGAGCTCGTCGACGCCGTCCACCGCTCGCACAGCCACCGGCCACCGCACGCCTCGCCGCCGTGTCAAGAAGAAGCGCAGCGACGCCTTCCTCCTCTCCACCGAGCCATGCGTCGCCAGGAGCCGTGCTTCGTCCTCACCACCTGCGTCTTAAACCTCGGGCGTCCGAGATCGCCGGCGTCCGTTTGCTCCGTCCAAACCATCCCCGAGCTCCCCGTCCGCCCCAGGAGACTCACCGTGAGCTCCTCTTCGCTTCGCCCCTCTCCCCGACATCTCTTTCGCCTTCTAGCCGTGGCATCCACCTTTGCCAGAGCTCGCTGCCGCCGCCGCGAAGCTCACCCTTGCTAGCAGCCCCGCCTGGCCCACCCAAGCACGCAGCCATGCTTTGGGCTTCCCCAGCAAGCCGTAGCATGCCTCAGGTCACTCGCTAGTGCACTGCAGCCTTGCGCTCGCACCTAGCCGTAGCTTCGGCACCACCCCGCTTGACGCCACCGCCGCCTCAGGCCATCTCCGGCAGCCCCAGGACCAGCACTGCGGGCGTTCCAGAGAACCCATCCGCGCAACCAGCCGTCGCCAGAAACGTCAGACCGACGATCGCCGCCGCGTCAGATTAACGCCACCGTTTAGCCGCCGGCTAACCCTACTGTCAACGCTAATTAATCCCCGCTGTAGCCACTGACAGCGGGCCCCACAGAGGGTCAAAGCAGCGGTCAACGCGGGATTAAGCGTTGTTATCCAGTGTGTCACTGACCAGTGGGTCCCACTGGTCAAGTTTGACCCTGGTCAGCTCGGTTGACCTGCTGATGTCATGTTGTCATCATGCTGACGTCATTAATGATTTTCTGGATTAAAAATAATCCAGGAAATTCCAAAAAATTGTATAAACTTCAAAAAAATCATAGAAATTTAACCATAGCTCAGAATGAAATAATTTATATATGAAAAATTATCAAAAAAATCTGAAGAATCTGTTTATGCCATTATCATGCATGTTTGAACAAGTTAACCTCACTAAATAGGACAAATGATGATTAGGGCAATTTTTGAAATAACATTTGGAGTTGGAACTTGATCCTGTTTGAATTCCACTTGAATTAATTTGGCTAAATATTGCATTAGGTGAATGCAGTACCTTAATATGACATGTCATTCATGTGAATGTGCATTGCAATGATTGTGCTCTTTCTTTGCTACTCGGTGTTGTTCCTTCTCGGTAGCCGATGTTTCCGACGTTGTGATCGTTGACACAGATGAAGAGATAATAGCCATACTATCTTCAGAAGTGCCAGGCAAGCATACCCCCATTGAGCATTCCGATACAATCCCACTCTCTCGCTCTTGCTCTCTTTTACTGCATTAGGACAACAATGATTCAACTGTTACTTGTTGCGGTAGTTGAACCTATTCCTCTGCATGACATGTCTTTGCCATAGTAATTAGTTGAAACCCACTAGCATGACTAGGAGTTGTTTGAGCCATGATGTGCCTACTCATTCATGCTTGCTTGTTATACGTGCTATGCTTAGAGTTGTGTCAGGTCTGATTCATCTGGGATGGATTGGAATGGTGGTGAACATGTCTTACTGTTGAGAGCTAAGTGTGTGAACACGATTTGGTAAAGGTAGCGATGAGAGGCCATGTAGGAGTACATGGTGGGTTGTCTCATTGGGACCGAGCTCAGGAACTGAGTTCTGTGTTTGTGATCCAAGAAAGTTACTACCACACATTGGGATCCTTAATTGACTCTCTCGACTTATTAACCGCCTCGATCTCTGTCCAGGAGTTGCAACAAGTTTCTAGTGTTTGTAGGATTGGTGTTGGTGGCCGTGTGTAGCGCTAACCCTAGGTGTTGGGGATATTCACCAGCAAGGAGACCCGGTAGAGTGTTGACCAGGCCATAAGGCGAGCTTAGTGGGCCAACTCACTGCGGGGCTGAAGTCTCTATATGTGCCAGCTTAGCAAGGCCGGTAAGAGTAGGCCGGCTTACATAATGAGCCGGATCACGACGAATCAGATGGCAAGGAGAGCTGTCTTGAAGAACAAGTAGGAAGGAATAAAGAGGCGGGTCAAAGAACGACCCGGACTCTCATGTAATCTAGGGTTCCACCTGTGTATATAAAGGGGAGCACCTATATGAAAAGATTAAGTGGCAATCCCCTTGAGAGCTAGGTTAGCGAATCCGCATCCTTGTAATCGAGATCTATAGCAATATAAACAAGCAGGACGTAGGCTTTTACCTCCACCGTGAGGGGCTGAACCTGGGTAACCCGGTGTCTTCTCGTTCCTATTCAACCCCGCTAAGCTTCCACGTTAGTGCGATGGCTTCATCTCTAAGTCCTTTTACGTGGACATCTGTCGCGACAAAACCACGACACTAGGGGTGGGCTATGTTGCGGTAGAGACACCGAGGCACGGTGTACCAGGTGACACCCGAATGGTGCTCTTGGGAACCCTGCACTCATCGTTTGGGGCCGTACTGGAAACTTCAACCAGACTTCCTTGCGAAGTGAACTCAAATAGGCGATAAACCTGGAATATAGACTTGTGTGGTTAGTCAAGTCGTGGACAACACCCTCGCCAGGCTTCCGCTTGAAGGTTGCCGAGATACATGACGTGTACATGGTGGTAAGTGGTGGGAGCATGTGTGAAGAAGTACACCCCTGCAGGGTTAATGATCCATTCGAATAGCCGCGCCCGTAGATATGGACTACTTGGAAGCTTACATTGTTCATAGACAAGTTGAAATGGATACTCTAAAATGCGCAAGATAAGCATGAGTGCTATGGATGGCCTTCTCGTAGGGAGACGGGAGCGGATCCATGGTGGTGTATTGATATGGTGAATATGAGGACTCGTGTGCGCTTTCTCACCTCAAGGAAAATACTGGTAGTCGTAGTACAGGATAGCCACTGAGTCAAAGCTGGCTTGCTGCAGTTAAACCCCACAACCCCATTGTTGATACTGATGCATATGTAGATAGTTCTGATGTAAGTCTTGCTGAGTACATTTGTACTCACGTTTGCTTAATTTATGTTTTTGCAGAGGAGACTTTAGTCTCGCTTTAGATGCCTGTGATGAGTTCAACGTTGACTGATTAGCTTGGGAATCCCAGACAGAGGTCTGGTTCCTATGGAGGGTCTTGTAGATAAACAGGCTTCCTAGCCTTCTTTCTTTTCAGCTGTCTGTACTCAGACAGGTTATGCTTCCGCTTGTTGCTTGTACGACTTTGTATGTTGGGTCATGAGATCCATGGTTGTAATATCATGCTATGTTTGGCTCCTCGGAGCCTCTTAAGGAAATACTTTGAGTCATAGAGTTATGTTGAGATGCCATGTTGTATCTACACATATCAAGCATATTGTGTGTATGTTATTGAAATGCTTTGGTATGTGTGGGATCCGACACCTAGTTGTTTATTCTTGGTAGCCTTCCTTATGGGGAAATGCCTCCTACTGCTTCCATCTGGAACACATAGATTGACCGGCATGTGTCCTTTTTGCTCCTGTGTCTGTCCCTACAGGGAAATGTCACGCGGTGTTCCTTTAAGTCTTTGTAGCTTGCTTCGACTTGGGTTCATACGTTGATGGCCGACACGTGCATTGCTGGGTCATGTATGCCTGTCCCTGTAAGTTTGTGCCACCTTGGTTTACGACTATTCATGTCGGCCCGGGTTCTCTGTCATGTGGATGCTAGCATCACAATCATATACGTGAGCCAAAAGGTGCAAACGGTCCTGGCCAAGGTAAAGGCGGCAGCCGTGGGTTACCGTGCGTGAGGCCGCAAAGTGATATGATGTGTCTTATGCTAGATCAGTGTGACTTAGGATCGGGGTGCTGATAGCTTTGGTATCAGAGCCTGACTGCTTGTAGGATTACCAAGCCAAACTGGTCGAAGTCGTGTCTAGAACTGCTTTAATTATATAAGGGAATTGATTGTGGAAGCGAACGTAAGGCTCTTTTTACTCCTTATCCTTGTGTCCTTCGGATTCTGAGTCACCCTCTTCTTTTCTACGGGGTTTAAGAACTAGACTTCTCATCTATCTATTAGGATGACGAGTTACTATGCTGGAGACTTCTAGGTAAGATGTTGTTTTCTCGGAATGGTGTTTCCCTTGTTGGAGGTATGCCCTAGAGGCAATCATGTATGATGATATTTCTGATGTGTTTATGAACCGATGTAGTCCTCGGATGTGATCAATGATACTTGTTGACAAGTACGTGACTTGTCTGTGAGATCTTGTGTTGTATGATACATCCTAAAATGGTCCCTAGTCGTAAGTAACGTGTGGGCACACGTCGGACTAGACTAGCATTCTATATGGTGGATGGTTTTGTCTCACTAGCCATGAAGCATGTGATGCTGCCGCACTGCATGGATATGATCGGATCCGAGATAGGATACGGGTGACCGGATCCGAGCTCGGATGGATATCGGATTGGACAGACCCAACTATGAGACACAGCGATAGGGGATCTGTGAGTCTCTAGTACACATACGTTCTGTGTCCTCGGACCTGAGCTGACGCATGTGCGCGGGATGGTGACCGACCTGCTTTGGGCCGACCAAATGCTGCTCCGTAACTGGGTAGTTATAAAGGTAGGTTTCGGGCTTGTCCAGACCCATGCTGCGAGACATGGTTAAGCAAGATGGGATTTGCCCCTCCGATGAGGAGAGATATACTCTGGGCCCCTCGTGTGATCCGACTTGTATAAGCATGGCCATGTGACGAAGATTATGAGATAATCCAAGGTGTTGGTCAGATTCATTGAAACGAGAGAGAGGTCGGGCTGTAACAAGGATGGCCACATCGCCTTGAGCCCGACAACATATATCGTGTGGCAAAGGGAACGGAAGTGTGACGTACAGGTTGGCCAACCGGCTTCATAGTCTACTTGGTGGTCGGCACGCCTTGTTAGAGGCCGCTACCTGCCTAGCAGGTCGGAGGTGATCCGAACTGCGACCAAGCCGACTTGAACCTAAGGGGTCGCGCGCTTAAGGGAAGGAACCTACGAGGTCGGATCCGAGGACACTGCGGATGTGATCCGAGCTGGACTTGGATCGTGACCGAGTAGACTTTGGGCTTTAGGATCTGTGTGAGGCCCAAGTGTTGAGCCCACGACGGATGCCTATATATAGTGGAGGTACAACACGCTTATGAAGGTTGATCGCTTTGGCGTTGTCATTAGGGCTTTGCATGTGTTGCAACTAGCCACCTCCACGTGCCGCAGGCTGTGTGATCAGAACAAGCAGTCTAGCGCATAGCGTTCCTCCCGCATGCGCGGATACCATTAGAGGTGGTGCAATTGTGCCGCTCCGGCGAACCTGTTCGTGGGACTTGGTGATCGGCTGTACGTGGGAGATCGACGAGGAGGAGACGACTCCGGTGACGCGCTGCCACGACTCTACTTCCGCTGCACTGCACTGCGCGTCTAGTGGTAATGATCTGTGATCCATATCAGTTAGCATGTTCCTGGTTGTTCTGCGGGTAGGAAAATTTTAATTTGCAGTCGACGCACCCTACCGTAGAGCCCAACAGTGGTATCAGAGCCTCTGTTATAGGATTTGGATTCAGATCGTATGCATATTAGATATGTGGAGGCAGCAGATGAGATCTGTTGCCATTTATGAGATCGGCTATGTGCACGGTTGATGAGATCAATTGCACAAGGGATCGTTGTGGCTATGTTTTCTGACGATCGGAATCGATGAGGTCGTGACACAACCTACCCTTACCGGCCGGTTTCCGCCATCGGGGTTAATAGTGAAACGTAAATCCGATTCGGATTCGTGATGATCGATGAGATCGGTCTGATCGGAAAATTCGGGGACCGCCGTTTGCGTTGCCCCATAGTTTTCGTACATGTTCACTCAAACCGGTAGAATGCGATTGTATGTATAACTTTGTTTTGCAGGTTTGATGTGAATAGTATGGCTCATGTGTATGTGATGCACGTGTGTAAATTATACATGGCCTGCGCGTCATGATTTGTCAGCCGGCAGGAGCCAAAGTGCTTTCATTATAATGTATAACGACCTGCGTGTCGACTTGTGATTCTCTGTAAATTCATTACTAGTTGTAGTAGTTGGAGGACAGAGATCAAGTCGCTGCTCGGATAGAGATCCGAGGTGGTGTTCCGGTATGACAAGATGGAGCCGACCTGGTCCTCGGAGTTGGAGCCGACCTGGTCCTCGGACGTCCATGAAGGAGCCATACTATTTCACAATGTATATTTATTTGTGATTGATATTGCTTCTTGTCTTCTACATAGGTTAAAAAAATGGTAGAAAGATCCCTCGTTAATGTCAAGCAAATTGCCATCCTCGATGTTGCACCTTCGCACGTCAAGTACGTCTAGTAGTGGGCTCATTAAATTGTGGTGCTGCTAGGTGTCCTTGAACTGAAGGGTTCGTGTCGGACACGGACATGCACTGCATCGGGTTAACTTGACAAGGCTATCAAAACGGTTTTGGGCCTCGTGGCAAAAGAGGTCGGGAGCCGTGGTATAAGATACCAACCCAGCCGACAGGAGTCGTATAGAGATACGATTAGCAAAGAGTTGCTTACCGGATAGCCACTTCGGCTAGCAGTGATGCTCAAGCTCACTAATCGGATTGCTCTGCTCGGATCCTGGATCACTGGAAGTTGCAGAGGGATGTCAACTTCAGTGTGAGTATATCTGTTTAGGCTTGTGTCGGAAGTCGGGCTCCGGGGACCCAAAGGTTCGAACACTGGGGTGAGCTCGTTCTACCGCTTCGTCTCCTACCACGGCTAAGCTACAGCGAGGCTACGGCGAGAGTGCGCTAGCGAGGGACGGGGCGAGGACTTAGCGGTTTACCCAGGTTCGGGCCACCTTGCGGTGTAAGACCCTACTCCTGCTTGTGGTTGGGATTATGGTGGGCAAGAGAGTTCTCGCGTACAAGGTTGAAGACGGTGGGATCGATCCCTCTCTACGGTGGCCGCACTGCCTCTTTTATATCGGCCTTGGTCCTCTTCCCCCTCAAAATTTAGGCGGGAAGGGTTGCCACACTTGGCGATTTTAAAAGGGGACAGGTGCTCAGGCTATCCTGACTAAAGGTGGTCTTCGCCTGCCAAAGCATGATCCATGACGCGCTGGTCAGCTCGGTGATGACCTCCGCCCTGCGCGCCCGTCGTCTTGGTCTTCCTTCGCCGATCGGGCAACCTTTGGGGTTGCTTTGGAGAGTAGATAGCTGGCCCTGCTCCCTTAACACGAAAGAGGAAACCATCTTCATCCGCACCTGCTGGCGCGGCCTCTGCTGCTGCTCGTCGCCGCACGCGTCACCCATGTGATGGGCTCTAGACCGCACGGCACGCCGAACGGCCTTTGTCTCGAGCGCCTGCAGGAGGGGGCCTCGGGAGGCCACCTCGGGAAGCCGCCTCGCGAGGTCACTCCAGGAAGCCGCCTCGTAAGAGGGCCTCGCGAGGCCGTTGATGGTGGTGCTGAGGATTACTCGCCACTTCCTGAGGATGGGGCCTCAGGAGGCCAGGGCCTCATGAGGGGTCTTGGTGAGATGCTTGGTGGTGACGGCCCGCTGGGCCCATGCCAGGCGTTGCGCCCTGGGCCGAAGGCAGACGGGCCTGGATACCCCGGGTTCCATGGGCCCGACAGTAGCCCCCGGGCCCGCGGCGCGCACGTTCCCGCCTACCGAGGGGCGAAACGGCGCGGGCCCTAACCGCCTGCGGCCAGGCGCGACGCGTGGCGCTTGTTGTGACGGGCGACGCCCCCACTTCCCCACGACGCCTCGGAAACTGCCGCGCTGACATAAATCCTGGCACGGGCGGTGCGAGGCCATCATTGCCTTCCTTCATACTTGCCGTCTCTCAGCGCCCTTCCTTCCCACGCACGGTTCCTTTTACCTCTCCCTCGACTCAGTCGCCTCAAACCGTCGCTGGGCCGGCATGTCGCCCCCCCGAAAGGAGCAAGAGGCAGCGGACACGGAGGTAGAAGGGGAGGTGGCTGAGCCCGCCCTGAGTAGGCCCACAATCGTCAACGCCGAGGGGCTCAGCAAGGTGCTCCCAATGACCGCGGCCGCTTCCAACGAATGGGGGGCCACTCGCATCTGGCCGGCTTTTCGCCCGGCCTCCGACCTCGACGCCACCTCTGCCGTCCTCTTCCTTCCGGCGCTCTTCGCGGGCTTGGTACCCCCATTCTCTGATTTCTTTAACGCCGCCCTTTCCCACTATCAAGTCCATGCGCTGCATCTCGAGCCGAGCTCCGTCCTTCTTCTTTCTGCCTTTGCCTTTTTATGCGAGGCCTTCCTGGGCGTGACACCCTCGGTGGCATTTTTCCGCCACTTCTTCAGCCTGCAGCTGACCGCGGCAAACCAATATTCCGGATGCGTCTCATTCCGCATCACAGACGAGACGGCGGGCGACGGTATTGACATGATGCTTGCCAAAAAGGTCGAGGGCTTCAGGCGGCAATGGGTGTACGTGGACGCGGCCCAATCTAGCCCCCTGCTGCAGCCGCCGTCTTCCCCGGCGGTGAGGAGCTCCTGGTGGTGGCACAAAAGGCTCACCGACCCAAGGCTGGCGCGGGTGTGGAAGAGGTTGGCCGAGCTGAGGGCCACGAAAGTGACGGTGGTCATGGTCGTGAGGGAGTTCCTCCGACTCCGCATTGCTCCCCTCTAGCGGCACTCCCGCCCGATGTGGGCCTTCACCGTCCCAGAGGACCTGATGCGGCTGAGCACGGATAGCTTGCTGCCGGAGGTGCTGAACGGGATGCTCCAAGCCCTGACCGGCGAAGAGACGAGCGAGCCACCCACGGATGGGCTTCCCTTGTATCGCTACACGAACAAGGATGCGCTAGCCGGCTCGATGCCACGTTTCTACCAGTGGGGGCCGCTTCCAGAGGGCCTCGAGGGGCCCCGGGACAACCCCTTTCTGGTGGTCCCTGGCTCAGGCGAGTACGGTAGCGCCGGGGCCTCGACGGGCGTTGCGGGGGGCGGAGGCAGCCCAGTTCGGCCGGCCCGATGCCAACTCGCCTGCGAGCTTGAAAGCGATGATGGCACCACCCCGCCTAAGGCCACGCCTGCCGCGTCCGTCCGGGCGGAGGGCATGGGAAGCCCCCGCGCGGCAGCTGCGAAGCTACGGGGCTCCGGAGGCGGTGGCGAGGGCGGATCCTGTGGCCCTCCCGAGAGGGGGGTCGATCGCGAGAGATGGTCCCGTGAAGTCGGCGGCAACAACGTTCATCCGTGGCCGCTGAAGAAGAGGAGGTGGTTGTCGGTCCCATGGAACCCGAGGTATCCAGGCCCGTCTGCCTTCGGCCTAGGGCGCAACGCCTGGCATGGGCCCAGCAGGCTGTCACCACCGAGCATCTCACCATGACCCCTCATGAGGCCCTGGCGAGTAATCCTCAGCACCACTATCAACGGCCTCACGAGGCCCTCTCACGAGGCGGCTTCCCGAGGTGACCTCGCGAGGCGGCTTCCCGAGGTGGCCTCTCGAGGCCCCCTCCTGCAGGCGCTCGAGACGAAGGTCGTTCGGCGTGCCGCGCGGTCTGGAGCCCATCACGTGGGTGACGCGCGAGGCGACGAGCAGCAGCAGAGGCCGCGCTAGCAGGCGCGGATGAAGATGGTTTCCTCTTTCGTGTTAAGGGAGTGGGGCCAGCTATCTACTCTCCAAAGCAACCCCAAAGGTTGCCCGATCGGCGAAGGAAGACCAAGACGACGGGCGCGCAGAGCGGAGGTCATCACCGAGCCCACCGGCGCGTCATGGATCATGCTTTGGCAGGCGAAGACCACCTTTAGTCAGTATAGCCTGAGCGCCTGTCCCCTATCAAAATCGCCAAGTGTGGCAACCCTTCCCGCCTAAGTTTTGAGGGGGAAGAGGACCAAGGCCGATATAAAAGGGGCAGTGCAGCCACCGTAGAGAGGGATGGATCCCACCGTCTTCAACCTTGTACGCGAGAACTCTCTTGCCCACCATAATCCGAACCACAAGCAGGAGTAGGGTCTTACACCGCAAGGTGGCCCGAACCTGGGTAAACCGCTGAGTCCTCGCCCCGTCCCTCGCTAGCGCGCTCTCGACATAGCCTCGCCGTAGCTTAGCCGTGGTAGGAGATGAAGCGGTAGAACGAGCTCACCCCAGTGTTTGAACCTTTGGGTCCCCGGAGCCCAACTTCCGACATTTGGCGCGCCTGGTAGGGGTGTGCTACCGTTCTTCTGCTCCGCCCTCAGCTCCACCAACCCCATGGCCGACGCACGTCGCGAGCGCGCCGAGCGCAAGGCTAGCCGCGTGGCTGAGACAGAGCCGGTGGCCCGCGGCAATCGCCGCCGCCCCGAAGCCGAGGCTGCTGCCGCCACCAAGACCGATGCCCGTGAGCAGCAGGACTCCTCCCTGCACCCCTCCGTGCAGGCGGATGGCCGCACCGCCATGGCCTCCTCCCTCGCACACCGTGGGCCGCCGAACCCGCAGGCCACGCTGCTCATGGTGCGTGAGTTGCTCCGCTACCGTCCGGATGACGCCGGCTACGACGCCTGGCTTGGCCGCATCACCGAGCTCGTCAATGTCGCCGGGGATGCTCTGGCGCCTTCTCACTCGCTCCGCCCTCCGCCGTCTCGAGCTGGGGACCTAGCTCACGGTGCTCCCCCGCCGCCTCCTCTGCGCGACGAGCACACCAGGCCCCAGCGCAGCGCGCGGGCTCATGAGCCGTCCCGCGGTGCATCCTCGCCAGACCGAGACGAAGCCAGCTGCCAGATCATCCGCCGCGCGCCCCCGACGCGCGAGTGCTCCTCGAGCGGCAGCGCCAGTGCCAGGACCTGGCCGTTCAGGACGTTGCAGCGGCCGGGCGTCAATACCGCGCCGCCCTCGCTGGCGGCGTCCCCTCGTGCGGCATAGGCTGCCGTGCCTTCACCCGTGAGCTGCTTCGCGTGGTCTGGCCCGCGAAGTTCAAGCCTGAGCTGCCTCCACGCTACGACGGCACCCCCAACCCCACGGAGTTCCTCCAGCTCTACGCGCTGAGCGTCGAGGCGGCGAACAGCGACGACAAAGTCATGGCGAACTGGTTTCCCATGGCCCTCAAAGACGGCCCGCGCTCCTGTCTCATGAACCTCCCCGAGGCTTCCATCTCGTCATGGGCCGAGCTATGCAGCCAGTTCATCGCCAATTTCAAGGGCACACAGGACTGCTCCCTCACCATCAACGACCTGCGGTGTGTTCGGCAGCGCCCAGACGAGACCCTCCGCAAGTACATCCAGCGCTTCAGTCAGGTGCGCAACAAGATCCCACGCGCCTCCGACGCGGCCGTCATCTCTGCGTTCTCCACCGGCGTCACAGACGTGAAGATGCGCAAGAAGCTCGCCATCAACGGCGAGCCCAACTCCGTGCTCGAGCTGCTCGACCTCGCCGACAAGTGCGCCAAGGCTGAAGAAGGCTGCCTCTTCGTCCACAACGACCCCGACGCGGCGCTCGACGCCGCCAAGGCCAAGAGCAAGGACGTCAAGCGGAAGGGCCCTGCCGTGCTTGCGGTAGATCCTGAGCAGAATTGCGGCCGGGACCTCGACAAGCCCAGAAAGGACAACCGGCCACTCTGCGCCTTTGACAACGTCCGCTCCCACAGCACCGAAGACTGTCAGGAGCTCAAGCTGCTCCGCGACGAGCGCCAGAGCCGCCGGGACGACCGCAACGGCCGCGGCGCCGGCCGCGGAGGTGGCCGCAGCGGCAACCGCTGGGACAGCCGCAACAGTAATGGCAGCTACCGCCAGGGCTGGCGCGACCAGCCTTGTGAGGCGAATCCTCAGGCCAATGCCGCTCTTTCGCCGCTGCCACCGCCACCCCGGAGGGATGACGTCAACCGGCCTGAGGAGGGCGCTGGGGGCTACCAGGAGCCTCGCGCGATCGCCTGCATCCTTGGCGGGTCCCAAGCCCCCGCGTCCATCCAACACTTCAAGCAACTCTCTCGCAAGGTGTATGCCGCCCTCCCAAGGCCTGAGGTCACGCGGCCCCTCAAGTGGTTGCAGTACGCCATCACCTTCGACTCCAAGGACCACCCCAAGTCCACGGCCTCTGCAGGCGCACTCCCCATGCTGTGCACTCCCACCATCAGCAACGTCGCGGTCACCAAGACCCTCATCGACGGGGCTGCCGGCCTCAACGTACTCTCCATCGAGACCTTCGAGATGCTCCAGGTGCCCTACGACCAGCTGATGCCGACCAGGCCCTTCTCTAGAGTGACCGATGGCTCCACCATCCCGCTGGGGCAAGTGCGCCTCCCCGTCACCTTCGGCACCTGCAAGAACTACCACACCGAGCTCATCGACTGCGACGTGGCGCACATCGACCTGCCTTATAACACCATCTTGGGCTACCCGGCTCTCACAAAGTTCATGGCTGCCACCCATCACGCCTACAACATCCTCAAGATGCCTGGCTGCAGCGGCATCATCACTGTCGCCTGCGACGAAAAGGACGCGGCCAGCACTCTCGAGCGTGGCTACAAGGTTGCCGCTGTCACGCACCCGGCCGACGAGGACGCGGCCAAGCCTTCCAAGGCCGCGCCAGCGAAGAAGAAGCAGTTGTTCTCTCAGGACCGTGCCGAGACGAAGAAGGTGTCGGTGGACGGCAGCGGCTCCGGCCCTGCCTTCACCATCGGCACAGGCCTCCCTCCTGCATAGGAAAGGGCGCTCGTCGCCTTCCTTTGGGCAAACTCGGATGTTTTCGCCTGGAAAGCATCCGACTTGTTCGGTGTGCCGAGGGAGGTGATCGAGCACCACTTAGCGATGTGCCCCAATGCACGCCCGGTCAAGCAGAAAGCACGGCGCCAGGCGCCAGAGAAGCAAGAGTTCATCGTCAAGGAAGTCCAGAAGTTCCAGGAAGCCGGAGTCGTTCGTGAGGTGCGCCATGCCGAATGGCTCGCCAACCCGGTCGTCGTCCCCAAGAAGGGCGGCAAGGAGCGCATGTGCGTCCACTTCACCAGCCTCAACCAGTTCTGCCCGTATGACCCCTTCCGGCTGCCGCGAGGTCGTCAGGGTGTTGGCCCCGCCTTCGGCAGCACGCGCATGCCCTTCGGGCTGGGGAACGCCGGCGCCTCTTTCCAGAGGCTGGCACCCTTCACGCCAGGGCATCGCGAGCCCCCTGGCTCCGGAGAAGCGGACTCCCTTGGCGCGCCTCGCCAAACGGTCTGACGTCACTACAGCGTGGTTCTGCCAGGTGCGCCCGGACTCCTTCTCGCCGCGCCTCTCGAGCTTGGCTCTCGGAACCCTATCCTTTTGGTTTTGTAACGAATTTTGCTAATTCTACCTTGATGAGCTACGTTACCTGCTAATTTCTACGTTAAATTCGATGCCGCCGGAGAGCGCCACACGCGCGCGACCCCTCCCTTGGCCGACTCCATGAGCGGGGGCTAGGCACGGTGCCTGTGCTCGGGTCCGTCCCTGCAGTGCCACCAAATCCAAGCGACTGAGCTCTGGCTCACGGGCCTGCTCCCGTGCACGTCACCTCACCCAGGTCATTGGCGCCTTATCTCCTCACGCAACGGCCGCGGGTGAGTTAGCGAGCGCGTGCCGCTCCCCCTATCATGAAATCTGTCGACATGCAGCCCCTCAGGAGGCGAGCCGCGTAGGGACCTCGCGGGTGGCCTCTCGTGAGCTGGCCTCGCGAGGCGAAGATTCGTCGAGCAATGAGCCTCGGGAGCAAGCCTCGTGGGCGCGCCTCGCAAGATGCGTGGGCTCCTGACGAGCTATGGCTCGCCCGGCACCGCTCTCCGCCCAAAGCTAAGTGTGACTGCCTCGCGAGGCGTCCTTACCATCACTCAAGCTCTCTCCCCTCGTGATCCCGTTGAGTGCAGCATTTTTTCTTCTGCGTAAGCCGCTTGCACGCTAAAGGGGGGATCCCTGAGCATCGCGCCTCAGGAGCCCTCACTAGCTCCCGGTGCCCCTCACCTCCTGGCCTTGTCCCGGCATCGCGACCAGACATACCAGCGACGGCTGAGGCCCGCTCGGGGGCTGGGTCCTAATGGCGTAGCGCGCTGAGGCAAGCAAAGGAAAAAGACCAGCCTCAAGAGAGGACTTCGGGAGAGAATGCATACATCCCCATGTCACAAAAGCATTAAGTTAAACATAGAAGGTACTGTTTTCATTCCCTCGCGGGGCTACATCGGTTCAATGCAGGAAAATGAAAAGAAAGAAAGGGCCTAGGCAAGGCGCCATCGCCCTCAAGACTCCAGTGCAGGGCGCCGCGTGCGTCCCCAATAAGGCGTTGCAGGCAAGTGCGGCTCCGTCACCGTACGCGCAGTGCCCGCCGCCAGGGGTTCCGGAGTCATCGCCGCGCGCGCCTAGTCGGAGTCCTCGTCCTCGCTCTTGACGCGGGGGAGTCATCGCCGCTTCCGTCCCCGCCGGAGGGGCCAGCACCGCCGGAGGAGCCATCCTCTCTGGAGGAGCCGCTGTAGCTGTCCTCGCTCTCTGCGCAGCACTCCAGGCGGCTACCAGAGAGCCCGAAGATCTTCACAAAGAGCGTGGCGGCCCCGTCGTGCTTGAACTGGAGGACATGCCCCCGGTTCAGGCCGCGGGCGAGGGCGAACGACTTCCACCCCTGCCTCAGGAACATGAAGCTCGAGGCGGTGAGATCCGTCGCCACCCAGGAGGGGCCATTGCAGCAGCCGTCGGCCTGCACCCATAGGCCCAAGGGCACGCGGTCCTCCATCGCCGCCGCGAAAGAGTCCGGGAGCCAGAGCCAGGTGCAGGGGCTGCGGTGCATGTTCACAATGAACTCATGCGCCGCCTCCGTCGAGTGTCTCCCCGCCTGGGGCGGAAGCGCGGCCGCTCCGCCACGGCCGTCTCGGCCCCACGCGCCTTGCCCTCCGCGCCCACGAGCGGCGCTCCTTCCACGATTGCTGGGCCCGACGCCGGCGGCCTTCAGGGAGCGCCCGCATCCCCGGGGCGGAATCTGGGGTGCAGCAGCAGGAGTATGGCCGCGCCCTCCCCCATCGCCATCTCTTCGGCAACTCTAGCAAGAAGACGGAGGAAGCTGAGGAAGGAGAAGATGGGTGGAGGACTCCGGCTCTCCCCTCTCTCTCTTTATACTCGGCGCGGAACTTCCCACCCACTCCGCAATTTCGGCGTCGGGAGCTGGGGCGACGGCAAGTATGAAGGAAGGCAATGATGGCCTCGCGCCGCCCGCGCCAGGATTTATGTCAGCGCGGTAGTTTCCGAGGCGTCGTGGGGAAGTGGGGGCGTCGCCCGTCACATCGTGCGCCACGCGTCGCGCCTTGCCGCAGGCGATTAGGGCCCGCGCTGTTTCGCCCCTCGGTAGGTGGGAACGTGCGCCGCAGGCCCGGGGGCTACTGTCGGGCCCATGGAACCCGGGGTATCCAGGCATGTCTGCCTTCGGCCCAGGGCGCAACGCCTGGCATGGGCCCAGCAGGCCATCACCACCGAGCATCTAACCAAGACCCTTCATGAGGCCCTAGCCTCCTGAGGCCCCCTCCTCAGGAAGTGGCGAGTAATCCTCAGCACCACCATCAACGGCCTCGCGAGTCCCTCTCACGAGGCGGCTTCCCGAGGTGGCCTCCCGAGGCCCCCTCCTGCAGGCGCTCGAGACGAAGGCCGTTCGGCGTGCCGCGCGATCTGGAGCCCATCACGTGGGTGACGCGCGCGGCGACGAGCAGCAGCAGAGGCCGTGCCAGCAGGCGCGGATGAAGATGGTTTCCTCTTTCGTGTTAAGGGAGCGGGGCCAGCTATCTACTCTCCAAAGCAACCCCAAAGGTTGCCAGATCGACGAAGGAAGACCAAGACGACGGGCGCGCAGGGCGGAGGTCATCACCGAGCCCACCGGCGCGTCATGGATCATGCTTTGGCAGACGAAGACCACCTTTAGTCAGGATAGCCTGAGCGCCTATCCCCTTTCAAAATCGCTAAGTGTGGCAACCCTTCCCGCCTATGTTTTGAGGGGGAAGAGGACCAAGGCCGATATAAAAGGGGCAGTGCAGCCACCGTAGAGAGGGATGGATCCCACCGTCTTCAACTTTGTACGCAAGAACTCTCTTGCCCACCATAATCCCAACCACAAGCAGGAGTAGGGTCTTACACCGCAAGGTGGCCCGAACCTGGGTAAACCGCTGAGTCCTCGCCCCATCCCTCGCTAGCGTGCTCTCGCCGTAGCCTCGCCGTAGCTTAGCCGTGGTAGGAGACGAAGCGGTAGAACGAGCTCACCCCAGTGTTCGAACCTTTGGGTCCCCGGAGCCCGACTTCCGACATTTGGCGCGCCAGGTAGGGGTGTGGTACCGTTCTTCTGCTCCGCCCTCAGCTCCACCAACCCCATGGCCGACGCACGTCGCGAGCGCGCCGAGCGCAGGGCAAGCCGCATGGCTCAGATAGAGCCAGTGGCCCGCGGCAATCGCCGCCGCCCCGAAGCCGAGGCTGCTGCTGCCACCGACCCCGCTGCCCGCGAGCAGCAGGAATCCTCCCTGCACCCCTCCGTGCGGGCGGACGGCCGCGTCGGAGGCGCGCGGGATCTTGTTGCGCACCTGACTGAAGCGCTAGATGTACTTGCGGAGTGTCTCGTCTGGGCGCTGCCGAACACGCCGCATGTCGTTGATGCTGAGGGAGCGGTCCTGTGTGCCCTTGAAGTTCGTGATGAACTAGCTGCAGAGCTCGGCCCACGATGAGATGGAAGCCTCGGGGAGGTTTATGAGCCAGGAGCAAGGGCCGTCCTTGAGGGCCATGGGAAACCAGTTCGCCATGACTTTGTCGTCACTGTTTGCCGCCTCGACGCTCAGCGCATAGAGCCGGAGGAACTCCGTGGGGTTGGGGGTGCCGTCGTAGCGTGGAGGCAGCTCCGGCTTGAACTCCCTGGGCCAGACCACGCGACGCAGCTCACGGGTGAAGGCACGGCAGCCTACGCCGCTCGAGGGGACGCCGCCAGCGAGGGCGGCGTGGTTTTGACGCCCGGCCGGTGCAACGTCCTGAACGGTCTGGTTCTGGCGCTGGCGCTGCCGCTCAAGGAGCACTCGCGTGTCGGGGGCGCGCGGCGGATGATCTGGCAGCTGGCTTCGTCTCGGTCTGGCGAGGATGCGCCGCGGGACGGCTCACGAGCCCGCGCGCTGTGCTGGGGCCCGGCACGCTCGTCGCATAGAGGAGGCGGCGGGGGAGCGCCGTGCGCCAGGTCCCCAGCTTGAGCCGGTGGAGGGCGGAGCGAGTGAGAAGGTGCCGGAGCGTCCCCGGCGACGTTGACGAGCTCGGTGATGCGGCCAAGCCAGGCGTCGTAGCCGGTGTCATCCGGACAGTAGTGGAGCAGTTCACGCGCCATGAGCAGCGCGGCCTGCGGGTTCGGCGGCCCACGGTGGGCGAGGGAGGAGGGCGTGGCGGTGCGGCCGTCCGCCCGCACGGAGGGGTGCAGGGAGGAGTCCGGTTGCTCGCGGGCAGCGTGGTCAGTGGCGGCAGCAGCCTCGGCTTCGGGGCGGTGGCGATTCCCGCGGGCCACTGGCTCTGTCTGAGCCACGTGGCCAGCCCTGCGCTTGGTGCGCTCGCAACGTGCGTCGGCCATGGGGTTGGTGGACCTGAGGGCGGAGCAGCAAAATGGTAGCACACCCCTACCTAGCGCGCCAAATGTTGGAAGTCGGGCTCCGGGGACCCAAAGGTTCGAACACTGGGGTGAGCTCGTTCTACCGCTTCGTCTCCTACCACGGCTAAGCTACGGCGAGGCTACGGCGAGAGTGCGCTAGCGAAGGACGGGGCGAGGACTCAGTGGTTTACCCAGGTTCGGGCCACCTTGCGGTGTAAGACCCTACTCCTGCTTGTGGTTGGGATTATGGTGGGCAAGAGAGTTCTCGCGTACAAGGTTGAAGACGGTGGGATTGATCCCGCTCTACGGTGGCTGCACTGCCCCTTTTATATCGGCCTTGGTCCTCTTCCCCCTCAAAACTCAGGCGGGAAGGGTTGCCAGACTTAGCGATTTTAAAAGGGGACAGGCGCTCAGGCTATCCTGACTAAAGGTGGCCTTCACCTGCCAAAGCATGATCCATGACGCGCCGGTGGGCTCGGTGATGACCTCCGCCCTGTGCGCCCGTCGTCTTGGTCCTCCTTCGCCGATCGGGCAACCTTTGGGGTTGCTTTGGAGAGTAGATAGCTGGCCCTGCTCCCTTAACACGAAAGAGGAAACCATCTTCATCCGCACCTGCTGGCGCGGCCTCTGCTGCTGCTCGTCGCTGCGCACGTCACCCACATGATGGGCTCCAGACCACGCGGCACGCCGAACGGCCTTCGTCTCGAGTGCCTGCAGGAGGGGGACTCGGGAGGCTACCTCAGGAAGCCGCCTCGCGAGGTCACTCCAGGAAGCTGCCTTGTGAGAGGGCCTCGCGAGGCTGTTGATGGTGGTGCTGAGGATTACTCGCCACTTCCTGAGGAGGGGGCCTCAGGAGGCCAGGACCTCATGAGGGGTCTTGGTGAGATGCTCGGTGGTGACGGCCCGCTGGGCCCATGCCAGGCATTGCACCCTAGGCCGAAGGCAGACGGGCCTGGATACCCTGGGTTCCATGGGCCCGACAGCTTGATTTACTCTACATAAACACAGTGCTTAGTGTTTGCGTATTTTTCTGTTGTAGATCAATGGCACCACCTGCTCATCCCAACTTTGCATTGAAATCAATCTTGGAAAAGGATAAACTTAATGGAACAAATTTTACCACTTGGTATAGAAATTTGAGAATTGTTCTCAAGCATGATAAGAAGGAACATGTTCTAGAGAATCCACTTCCAGATGAACCTGCCGAGAATGCTAATGCCACAACAAGGAATGCCTACTAGAATCTCGTTGATGATTCAACATAGATCAGCTATCTGATGCTGGCTTGTATGGAGCCCGATTTGCAACAGCATTTCGAAAACGTTGAGGCTTTCGATATGATCAAGAATCTCAAGAGCATGTTTCAGATGCAGGATAGGACAGAAAGGTTCAACGTCTGGCGATCCTTGATGGATTGTAAGCTGAAGGAGGGTGATCCACTGAGCCCGCTTGTGATCAAGATGATCGGATACGTGCAAGCTTTGGAACGCTTAGGCTTCCCGCTCTTGGATGAGCTGGCTACCGATGCAGTTCTGGGTTCTCTTCCAGCTAGCTATGGGACGTTCATTTCGAACTATCATATGCATGGCATGGATAAGAAGCTCACTGAACTGCATCGGATGCCTAAGGTGGCAGAGCAGGATATTAAGAAAGGCACTCATCAAGTGTTGATGGTGCATAATTCGGGCAAGTTCAAGAAGAGTTGGTCCAAGAAAAAGGCTAAGGCAAAGGGCAAGGAGAAGGAAGTGTGACTTCGGGCAAAGGTACACTTGTTACATATGTTATAGACATTTAGCTTGCCGACATACCTAGTAGCTCTTGGGTATTTGATACCGGATCGGTTGTTCATATTTGCAACTCGATGCAGGGGCTGGTAAGAACTAGGCGTGTGTCACAAGGGGAGATTGACATCAGGGTCGGCAACAAAGCAAGAATTGCTGCGTTGGAGGTCGGCACGATGCAACTCCAGCTACCTTCCGGATTCATTTTGGAATTGAATAATTGTTATTATATTCCTGCGCTTAGTCGGAACATTATTTCTGCCTCATGCTTGATGAGTCAGGGTTATGAATTCAATTTAAAGGACAATGGTTGTTCGATATCTTTGAATGGAATGTTCCACGGCTATGCACCCATAGTTGATGGGTTATTTATTTTGAATCTGGAATCTGAACCTTTCTATAATATGAATGTCAAGAGGCATAAGCCTAATGAATTAAATCCAACATACTTCTAGCCTTGCAGGCTTGGACACATTAGTCTGAAACGCATGAAGAAGCTCCATGATGATGGGATTATAACTTCGTCTGACTTTGGGTCGTTCAAGACATGTGAATCATGCCTCCTCGGCAAGATGACTAAGTCACCTATTGCAAAGAGTTGCGAAAGGGCGTCCGAGCTGTTGGAACTGATACACAGTGATGTGTGTGGTCCGATGAGCACAACTGCCAGAGGTGGCTATCAGTACTTTGTGACTTTTACTGACGACTTGAGTAGATATGGATATATCTATTTCATGAGGCACAAGTCAGAAACTTTTGAAAAGTTCAAGGAGTTTCAGAATGAGGTTGAAAATCAGCTCGGCAAGACTATAAAGCTTCTACGATCTGATCGTGGAGGTGAGTACATGAGCCAGGAGTATGATAATCATCTGAAAGGCCGAGGTATAGTACCTCAGCTCACACCTCCAGGTACACCATAGAGAAATGGCGTATCGGAATGGAGGAATCGTACTTTGTTAGACATGGTCCAACCTATGATGAGCAAATCGGATTTACCCTTGTCATTCTGGGGATACGCTCTAGAAACTGCAGCTTTTACACTCAACAGAGTACCATCAAAATCCGTAGACAAGACACCACATGAGATGTGGACTGGGAAGAGTCCCAAGCTGTCTTTTCTAAAGATTTGGGGTTGTGAAGCATTTGTCAAGCGACTCATGTCAGACAAGCTTACACCCAAGTCGGATAAGTGCATATTTGTGGGATATCCGAGGGAAACCTTGGGATATAGCTTCTACAACCGCGAAGAGAACAAAGTGTTTGTTGCTCGGAACGGGGTCTTCCTTGAGAAAGAGTTTCTCGGACGGGAAGCCAGTGGGAGGCAGGTGCAACTCGAACAAATTCGAGAACCACATGGGGATAGCTCGGCTAGTGATGTGATCATACCGGAGTCTGTCAGGGAACCCGAGGTGGAAGCAGCACCACAACCACGGAGGTCAGAAAGATTGCGCAGAGTGCGCGATGTGCTGTTGCTGGAAAGTGACGAGCTGGCTACGTATGCGGAAGCGATGGTGAGCCCGGATTCCGAGGAGTGGCTGGAAGCCATGAGATCTGAGTTAAAGTCCATGGATCACAATCAAGTCTGGGACTTGGTTGATCTGCCACCTGGCATCACTGCCATTGGTTGCAAATGGTTCTTTAAGAAGAAAACCGATGTGGATGGAAATGTTCAGATCCACAAAGCTCGGCTTGTCGCAAAAGGATGTGCACAAGTTCAAGGGATTGACTACGACGAGACCTACTCGCTAGTAGCGATGCTGAAGTCGGTGAGGATCGTACTAGCTATAGCTGCATATTTCGATTACGAGATATGGCAGATGGATGTCAAAACGGCTTTCCTTCACGGAAATTTAATCGAGGACGTGTATATGATACAGCTCGAGGGTTTTGTCGATCCGACTAGTGCTGGTAAGGTATGCAAGCTCAAGAGATCCATTTATGGATTGAGACAAGCATCTCGGAGCTGGAACATTCGTTTTGATGAGGTTGTTACAGACCTCGGATTTATCAAAAGCGAAGAGGACGCTTGTTTATACAAGAAGTTGAGTGGTAGCTCGGTAGTGTTTTTGATCCTGTATGTGGATGACATACTACTGATCGGAAACAATGTTTCATTGCTGAACTCAGTCAAAGAATCATTGAATGGAAAGTTTTCGATGAAGGACCTCGGTGAAGCAGTTTACATATTGGGCATTAAGATCTATAGAGATAGATCGAGGAGACAACTCGGCTTGAGCCAGTGCACGTACATAGATAAAGTGTTGAAACGGTTCAACATGAGTGAGGCCAAGAAAGGGTTCTTGCCACTCTCACATGGTATAAGGCTGAGCGAGACTCAGAGTCCTTCGACATCTGATGAGCAAAGCAGGATGAGCCGGATACCATATGCCTCGGCAATCGGATCCATCATGTATGCCATGATATGTACCCAGCCTGATGTTGCTTTTGCAATAAGCTTAACGAGCAGATACCAGGAAAACCCCGGTGAGGCTCACTGGGCGGCGGTGAAGAATATTCTAAAGTACCTGAAAAGGACTAAAGAAATGTTTCTAGTTTATGGAGGTGAGGAGGAGCTCGTCGTAAAGGGTTACGCCGATGCTAGTTTCCAAACCGATCGAGATGATTTTCGATCACAGTCCGGATTCGTGTACATCATGAATGGAGGAGCAGTGAGCTGGACCAGTTCCAAGCAAGATACAATGGCCGATTCCACAACAGAAGCCGAATACATTGCGGCTTTTGAAGCTGCAAAGGAAGGTGTCTGGATCCGGAACTTTCTGGATGATCTTGGTGTTTTCCCAACCTCGGTAAAACCGTTGGACCTTTATTGTGATAATTCTGGTGCCATCGCACAAGCCAAGGAACCACCACAATACCAGACACATAGATCAGAAATATCACCTGATACGTAAGATCGTAAAGAGTGGTGATATAGAGTTATGCAAAATTCACACGGATGCAAATGTTGCAGATCCGTTGACTAAGCCGCTTCCACAACCCAAGCATGATGGGCATATTAGAGCCATGGGCATACGATGCCTGTTTGATTGCCTCTAGTGCAAGTGGGAGACTTGTGGCACCCCGGCTCAGAGAACCGGTTTACCAGTGTTTCCAACCGAGATATCATGTCTTCTGGAAACACACAACAACTTGGAACAGAACTGAACTGAACTTTATTAAAATATCTCGAGTACAAGCTCGTAATTTACACAACAACTCGGGACCTCCGTCCTCGGCTTCTCCTGCATCTGGCATGATACGCCAGGTGAGTACTTGGAATGTACTCGCAAGCTCATGGCAACCAAAACAATGCAGCAAACAATAGCATGGAAAATAACAAGTTAAGTGATTAGGTGGCTCACTTACTGGTACCCAGTACCAACTTACTCTCATCTGGGTTGTCCCACAACCCTCGGAATGCTCACAATCCACAGAGCACTTCCGAACATAAGAAAAGTTCTTCCATCATTAATAACATTATCACGGTTGACCATCCTAGAGAGGCCTAAACAGACTGTCCAATACCGTGGACTCGGCTATTCGAATAGGTTTTACACTCTGCAGAGGTTGCGCATTTACCCACACTATGGAGTACCTGGCCTCGTGATCCTATTCGGGTGGACCGGTGGTGCTCCAACGAAACCTGCTTGACCCGTGACCCCTCTATCGTACCACCGACAATCATACCCTCCCAGGGTCATGTCCTGGGTGGCCCCTGTATCACCCCGTGACACCTGCCACCGTCGTGGCCACTAACTGTCCCAAACGGGGACGCCGGCAAAATAACTTAACTGGGCTCACAAGATTATCGTCGTCTACCTGATCAGGGCAGCACGCACGCATAACCCTCCCTAGTTTGGTAGTACTGATAAAAGAGCACAAAGCCAGACCAAGTCAAGGCCGTCCCATACCGGCAAATGTGGCTGCACGGAACAGTCCGGGTAGGTGGCCCTTGATCAACCAACTAAGTTTAGTGTTGTCAACAATTTAACCAGTATGGGTATTTAATTGCAAGTAAATTAACATGGCAGTAACTAGGCATTGATATAATTTACTAAAAATTATCACATATTAAAATAATGCATGAAACTCAATTAAATAACCAACACTATTGAAATGCTTCATGCAATGGATGACATGGCTTGCCTTGCTCTGTTGGGTTGTCCACAAACTCCTGGGTTTCAAATCCAAAAGTATTTCCCTATGAAAATATTTTTAAAATGCAATTGAAAATGTCACATACTACTGCTCTGTTCACCAGAAATTCTGTCAGCAAGAGAAAAATACCAAAATTTGCCAGAAAATAGAGGATCTCAAGACAAACTAGATGCAAAAAGAATCAATTGATTTGGACTTATGGTTTAAAAGTTATGGCTGGTCAAAGTTTCTGGTCAACTCTGGAATTAAACAGAAAATAGAAAAACTGACAGGGGGCCACGTCGAAGGCGTAAACCGCCCGGGCGTCTCCACTTACCGCTTCGGTAAGCCGCTGACGAGCGGGCCCCAGCGTCAGATTTAAAACGGGGGAGGAGGGAAACAGAGAGAGAGCGGGACTCCGGCGATGCGGACGGCGGCGAGGTCCAGCGACTGCGGGAATCGATCGGGCGCTTGGAGATGAACACGCACGTACCCGAGGATTGGCGAACGGTGGCCGGACGACGTCGTCCCCTTCCTCTCCGGCGGTGGCAACTCTCGGGGGTCGTCGGAGACGGTGGTTCCGGCAGCAATTCGACCGGGCAAGGGCTTGGGCAGGGGCAGTGGAGCGAGGTGAACTCGTGGGTGCAGTCGGTGGAGCTCGGGGAGGAGTGAGTCGGCGGGGAGGCAGAGCTCGGGTGGCGGCGGTGCTCCGGCGAGATGCGAGGCCAGAGGGCCTCTCGGCCGTGGCTCGGTGCTCGAGGGCTCAATAGGAGGGTGGAGAAGTGGGGTGAGGAGCTCGGGAGAGGCCGGGGAGGGCTATTTATAGGAGGAGGCGAGCTCGGGCGAGCTCTCTTGAAGCGGCGGGATCCACTATGGCCGCACGGGCGCCACAGTGCCCGGATGCCGTGGCGGCCGCCGAGGCCGATTCCGGCGAGGGGAAGAGCCCAGAACGACCAGGTGGAGGAAGGAGAGGATGTCGGCACACGGAGACAAGCTGCTGTGGCGCGAGGCAGTCGGACGCGACGCCACTGACACGGGCGCGGTGCAGAGCGCGTGCAATGGCATGCCATTGTCGTGCTCACCACGGGAGTTGATGTCTGCAGGCCGTCCATGTCCAGCGCACCATGTCTAGGGTGTTCTCCTTTGGTCATTTAACTCCTTTGTGCACTTGGTTTGGCTAGATACAGACTGAGTTGAAGTGTAGCTTCAGCTACAGTTTCTGACAGAGAACTTGAGAGGGATCTAGAGGAGAGGTGAGCTGTAGATGGAGCCAATGGAGATGTCTGGGATGATCCATCTTGGAAGGACTCCAATCTGACCAAGTTTGAAAGGATTTTATCAAGAATTGAATATAGTTCATGTACAAATGTTGTACTGAACCAGAAACCTAGATGAGCTTGTAGCACTCATCTGGTTGACCTGCTGGAGCTGAATTTTGGTGTGGCAGGGTTATTTGGTGAGGAGAAGATGCCATACAGAGGTGCCAATTGGACAGAAACTTGGCAGAATATTGGTGATGAAAATTTGTACTGGACAAGATGATATTTTTGGATATTGTGGAAAGACAGGTTCCCTAATATCTCAGGGAATTTTCTGGGAATTAACTGAGTTGGGAAAATATGAGCTCCTTCACAAATGACCAGTACTGTCCAGAGAGCAAATGGAGTTTTCTGGACTAAAATTTGTACTGGACCATGAAATGTTTTTGAAGAATGTGGGATTAGATGATGTCAAGAAAGTCTGGGATTAATTTGGGTTTTTCTGATCACCAGAACTATAGGTTGCTTTGTAACCCATAGTGATGACAGGTTTTCCCAAAGGAAGAAAATGAATATTTGGGAAAGATGAAGAATTGGAAAATTGATCCAGATGGTGAGTGACAAGGTTTTGGCAAGATGCTGAGGGCTCTAGATCACTGAGAGGAATTCATAAGTCCAAAGTCAATTGAAAAGGTTCAAAATCCATCCAAATTGCAAATAAAGCCAGAAAGGTTTCGAAAAGAAAAAGTTGCCAAAAACCAGGGTGTCACAAACCTACCCCCCTTAGAATGAATCTCGTCCTCGAGATTCGGTTACTCAGGGAACAAGTGTGGATAGGCTGATCTCAGAAAATCTTCTCTTTCCCAGGTAGCCTCTTCCTCAGTATGGTGATCCCACAATACCTTGTAAAACCTAATTGTCTTACTCCTGGTAGTTCTTTCCATCTCATCCAATATTCTGACAGGTCTTTCCTCATAGGTCAAATCGTTAGTCAATTACAGCTCACTCATATCTGCTTGTTTGATCGGGGGTGCAATGCACTTCCTCAACTGGGATATGTGGAAGACGTCGTGAACGCCTGACAACTCTGGTGGTAACTCTAGCTGATATGCCACTCTGCCTCTTCTCGCCATGACTGGAAAGGGACCGATATATCTCGGTGCAAGCTTTCCTCGGGTGTGAATCCTCTTTATTCATTTCATGGGGGTAACTCGGAGATAGGCATAGTCTCCGAGCTCTAAAGTTACTTCCCGATGCTTCGGGTCATAGTAGCTCTTTTGTCGGGACTTGGCTGCTCGAAGACGTTCCTGAATATCCTTGACTTGTTTTTCAGCCTCGAGCATCAAATCTGTGCTGAAGATACGACTATCTCCTGTCTGGGACCAATTTAAAGGAGTGCGGCATTTCCATCCGTACAGAGCTTCAAACGGTGACATCTTGAGACTTGACTGATAACTGTTACTGTAGGACAATTCTGCATAAGGTAGACTATCCTCCCATTTGGGTCCATGGGCGAGAGCACAGGACCGAAGCATATCTTCCACTATCTGATTCACACGTTCTGTCTGCCCATCTGTCTGTGGATGATATGCCGTACTATGCTTTAGCACTGTTCCCAGGGCTTGGTGCAGTCATAGCCAAAATGCTGAAGTGAACAAGGAACCAATCTCTGACGTGATAGACTTGGGTACTCCATGAAGGCTGACTATCCGGGACATATAGAGCTGTGCGAGCTGATTCGCGTTGAAAGTGGTCTTTATCGGAAGGAAGTGAGCCACTTTCGTAAGTATATCCACGATGACCCAGATAGCATCATGGCCTCTTGTGGACTTGGGTAATCCAACAATGAAGTCCATGCATATGTCATCCCATTTCCACTGGGAACTAGTAAGGGTTGCAGTAGTCCAGCGGGTTTCTGATGTTCAGCCTTGACTCTGTTGCAGATGTCACAACAGGCGACATAGTATGCAATGTCCCTTCGCATTCCTGGCCACCAAAAGGTTTCTTGCAAATCCTGATACATTTTTATTCCTCCCGGATGGATAGAGTAGGCAGATTCATGTGCCTCTCTGAGTATTTGCTGTCTCAAATTTTCTTGGTCAGGCACACATATTCGGTTCTCAAACCATTAGGTGCCTTGGTCATCAGTACGAAAGGACTTGGCTTTTCCTAGCGGAATATTCTCCTTGATCTCTTGTATTTCTTGGTATGATTTCTGGGCTGCTTTAATTTCCTCCATCAGTGTTGGAGTAATTTCCATTGTATCCGGGCTAGCTGGGCCGCATAACACCATATTCAGCTTAGCAAACTCTTCCTGCAGCCTCGGATGCATTCCCTTCATTAGTGCATTTAGGGTACCTTGCTTTCTGCTGAGGGCATCGGCGACCACATTGGCTTTTCCCGGATGATAGTTTATCCCAAGGTCATAGTCTTTGACCAATTCAAGCCATCTTCTCTGCCTGAGATTCAGGTCAGGTTGGGTGAAAGTGTACTTGAGACTCTTGTGCTCCGTGTATATTTCACATCGCTGCCCAATGAGATAATGCCTCCAAATCTTTAATGCATGAACCACGGCTGCCAATTCCAAATCATGAGTGGGATAGTTCTCTTCATGAGATCGTAGCTGCCTGGATGCATATGCTACAACCTTTCCTTCTTGCATTAGGACGCAGCCGATTCCTCGTCTGGAAGCATCGCAATATATGTCAAAGCTCTTGTGAATGTCTGGAAGAACTAAGACAGGAGCTGTAGTTAGCCTCGTCTTTAATTCCATGAAACTGCTGTCACATCCTTCCATCCAGGCAAATTTGTGGTTCTTTTTCAACAGTTCTGTCAATGGCTTGGCTATTTTTGAGAAGCCTTCGATGAAGCGACGGTAGTAGCCTGCCAATCCCAGAAAGCTGCGGACTTCCGTTACTGTGGCTGGGGTCTTCCAGTTTAATACAGCAGTCACTTTGCTGGGGTCGACGGCCACACCTTGTTCTGACAGAATGTGTCCCAGAAATCCCACCTCTTTTAGCCAAAATTCGCATTTACTGAATTTGGCATACAAGCGATGGGTCCTTAGTCTTTCCAGGACAGTACGGAGGTGTTCGGTGTGCTCTTCTTCATCTTTGGAGTAGATGAGAATATCATCGATGAATACTACCACCAATTTGTCCAAGAAGTCCATAAAGACTTTATTCATCATGCTCATGAAATATGCCGGAGCATTTGTCAGCCCGAATGACATGACTGTAAACTCATACAGACCATATCTGGTAGTGAAGGCTGTCTTGGGGATATCCTCTTTCCAAATTTTTAACTGATGATACCCTGTTCGGAGGTCAATCTTGGAAAATACCCGAGCTCCGTTCAACTGGTCAAACAAGTCATCAATGCGAGGGAGCGGATATTTATTTTTGATGGTGACCTCATTCAGTTGGCGATAGTCTACGCACATTCGTAGGCTGCCATCCCTCTTTTTAACAAACAGCACGGTTGATCCCCACGGTGAAGTGCTTGGGCGAATATACCCTTTCTGTAATAATTCGTCTAGCTGTTTCTTCAATTCCACCAGCTCTGGGGAAGGCATGCGGTAGTACTTCTCGTAGATTGGAGCAGTTCCAGGAACAACCTCAATAGCGAACTCTAGTTCCTGATCAGGTGGCATTCCTGGTATCTCTTCCGGAAATACGTCCGGAAATTCGCTGACTACCGGAATCAGGCTTATGTCTGTAGCTTTGGCTTTCAATGCCATTCCTTTCTTTGACATCACTCTACTAGCCGTGAATTGCACTGTTTGGCCTGCCGGGTTAACCAATGTCACCTTCCTGGTGGCACAGTTGATACACACCTGGTGTGGTACCAACCAATCCATCCCCAGTATTATATCCAGTCCAGGGGATTCAATGGCAACGAGAGTGGCTGGAAACTTCACATCGTGTATCAAGATTTCCAGATTCTTGTATATCACATTTTTTCTGAGCATGGAGCCAGGGGATTGTACCACCATGATTTTGTCCAAAAGAGAAGGGGAAAATTTGTGCAAGGTGGCAAAACTCCGCGAAATAAACGAATGAGAAGCCCCAGAGTCAAATAAAATTATTGCAGGTATGTTGTTAACAGAAAACATACCAAGGACCACATCTGGTGCTTCGCGGGCTTCCTCAGCGGAGATATGGTGGACATGGCCGTGATAGAAGTTCGTATTGGGGCGGCGTCCAACACTGTTGACTTGTGGCTTGAAGTTGGATGGTGGCTTCCCATTTCTTGCAGGGCACTTCTTGGAGTAATGCCCGCTCGGGCCACAAGTGAAACATGTGTTGTTGCGGCGGCAGTCCTCCAGTACTGGCTGTTTGCCGAAGGTCTTGTCTTGGCTGACAGGCTTATTGTTGTTGTTGCATTGTTCTAGGCAGGCTTGTACTCAGATGAACTTGGTTGCCAGATACGCGGCTTCTGCACAAACTGCTCACGGTTGTCCTTCTTGGGTTCAAACTTCTGCTTGTGATCATTATATCCTGACTTATGCTCTTGTTTAGCTATGAAGGCCTTGTTTACCAGATTCTGGAAGTCCGGAAAGTCCAGCATACAGAGCTGACAACGGAGGGTATGATTCAGCCCTCGTAGGAATCGGTCAATCTTCCTTTCTTCGGTGGACACGTCATGGGTAGAGTACCGTGCCAGAATATTGAACTTGTTCAGATACTCACCCACTGACATGTTCCCTTGAGTAAGAGCCAGAAATTCCCTCTGCTTCACCTTCATTATGCCAGTAGGAATATGATACTTGCGAAATACCTCCTTGAACTTCTCCCAAGAAATATCTTCTCCAGAAGGCCATAACATTTTTGTATTGTCCCACCATATGGCTGCTGGTCCCTCCAGGTAGTGAGTAAAAAAAGGAACCTTATCTGCCTCATCACAGCGGGCTATGTCCAGTTTCTTTTCCATAGTCCTCAGCCAGTCATCAGCTTCCATCGGATCCACAGCCTGGCCAAAACTGGGTGGATATGTCCGCTGAAAATCAGACAGCTTGGAGTGTGTCCCATTGTGGTTGTTCTGACCCACCATAGTCTGCATACTCTTTAGAAATTCCATGAGATCTTGGTTTCTTTTCTCTTCAAACATCCTCATAATCTGATCAGTGGTCGGTGTCTGTGGGGGTGGAGGTGGTAAATCTTCTGGTGACTGTCCTGCCTGTCTGGCGGATCGACGAATGGGAGTTCCATCGCCGCCTTGAGTACTACACCTCTTCATCCTAAATGTGTTCCCATTGCAAAATACCGAATTGATGAGCCACATTCATAAGGGAAAGCAGGGCAATGTGACACCAGAAAAAAAACCCAAATAACAAGAGGAAAAAGCAAACCAAACTAGTTATACAAGGCAACCCAACATCATACATGACAAGCTAGTAGGGGATGATCATGACTAGACTGCTCATATGGCAGTTGACATATGCATAGATGCTAAGATGCATGCACTGAACCTCAAGCCTCCGCTCTAGTGACGCCGGTGGCACGAGCACTGGTACACTGAAGACTCCTCATCGTCTGACTCTGACTCGGAATCTGAGATGATGATGTGCACCTCGGCCTCCGGATCAAAGGAAACACGATGACGCTGACGGGAAGGTTCTCACTCTGAAGGAGAAGAAGCACGACGTCACAGCATCGGAGTAGCTGGAGTAGCTAGGAGTGAGGCCCACTCTGCCGGGGTCTCACGTCGGCTACCAGTCGAAAAGCCTGGCGGTCCGAACGAGCTAGAAGGAGTATCGGAAAGTGGAACGGGTGGAGTGTACACCGGTGAAAACGGAGGTGGAGGAGGAGACTGTGCTGCCGCAACAGCAGCAAGTGCCTCGTGGGCAGAAGTCAGCTCCTCGGCTAGAGAAGTGATCATACAGTAACTGGCATTCAGATAACGAGATAAAACACCAGTAGCACGATCACTCGCCGGATCAACGGGTGCGAAAAGGACTAGCCCTGTCGTAGGCGACAGGGTGGGGTAGTGAAAGAAACCTCGATGAGTCTGCATCTCGACCTCGTGGAAGCGCAAGTCAGTGAGAGCCTCCATCGCAGCAAACTGGATCGCCAACTCTGGAGTAGAAGCAGTTCCGCCCTTGGAAGAACGGGAGTAGCTGCCAATATCTAAGCTCGTAGTGAGAAAGGCTTGCGCGTGATACTCGAATACTGAACCAGCAAGCTTCTCTCGAAACACCTGGTACACTGGGTCTTCGCCATTGGGATACATCTGAAGCCAGACGTTACGAAGCAGTACTGGAAAAGTGAACGGTGCTGGCTCACGATGGTAGTGGTACGGAACTGGTGCCATCTACACTCATCAAACCAACGGTTAGCACAATAAAAACTATATGCATGCCATGCAATGCAGCAATCAAATGCAACAAGCAAGACACACCAAGACTCTAAACTAGTCGCGGTTCTAGCGCAAGGTTAACTAGGGTGTCCTACAGTCAGCGCGGCTCTGATACCAAGCATTGTGGCACCCCGGCTCAGAGAACCGGTTTACCAGTGTTTCCAACCCAGAGATCATTTCTTCCAAAAACACACAACAACTTGGAACAGAACAGAACTGAACTTTATTAAAATATCTCGAGTACAAGCTCGTAATTTACATGATAGCGAGGCCAGAAGCACTGCACGTGCTATGACAATATCTACATTATTTATGGAACATGACAGGGCCTCGATACTACTGGTAGAACTACGGCGTAGCGGAACATAGCGCGGGGAACTCCACCCACAGGGACACTGCTGTGGACACGGGCTAGTTAGCGTAGCACGAACCATCGGGACCTCCGTCCTCGGCTTCTCCTGCATCTGGCATGATACGCCAGGTGAGTACTTGGAATGTACTCGCAAGCTCATGGCAACCAAAACAATGCAGCAAATAGTAGCATGGCAAATAACAAGTTAAGTGATTAGGTGGCTCACTTACTGGTACCCAGTACCAACTTACTCTCATATGGGTTGTCCCACAACCCTCGGAATGCTCACAATCCACAGAGCACTTCCGAACATAAGAAAAGTTCTTCCATCATTAATAACATTATCACGGTTGACCATCCTAGAGAGGCCTAAACGGACTGTCCAATACCGTGGACTCGGCTATTCGAATAGGTTTTACACTCTGCAGAGGTTGCGCACTTTACCCACACTATAGAGTACCTGGCCTCGTGATCCCATTCGGGTGGACCGGTGGTGCTCCAACGAAACCTGCCTGACCCGTGACCCCTCTATCGTACCACCGACAATCATACCCTCCCAGGGTCATGTCCTGGGTGGCCCCTGTGTCACCCCGTGACACCTGCCACCGTCGTGGCCACTAACTGTCCCAAACAGGGACGCCGGCAAAATAACTTAACTGGGCTCACAGGATTATCGTCGTCTACCTGATCAGGGCAGCACGCACGCATAACCCTCCCTAGTTTGGTGGTACCGATAAAAGAGCACAAAGCCAGACCAAGTCAAGGCCGTCCCATACCGGCAAATGTGGCTGCACAGAAAAGTCCGGGTAGGTGGCTCTTGATCAACCAACTAAGTTTAGTATTGTCAAGAATTTAACCAGTATGGGTATTTAATTGCAAGTAAATTAACATGGCAGTAGCTAGGCATTGAAATAATTTACAAAAAATTATCACATATTAAAATAATGCATGAAACTCAATTAAATAACCAACACTATTGAAATGCTTCATGCAATGGATGACATGGCTTGCCTTGCTCTGTTGGGTTGCCACAAACTCCTGAGCTTCAAATCCAAAAGTATTTCCCTCTGAAAATATTTTTAAAATGCAATTGAAAATGTCACATACTGCTGTTCTGTTCACCAGAAATTCTGTGAGCAAGAGAAAAATACCAAAATTTGCCAGCAAATAGAGGATCTCCAGACAAACCAGATGCAAAAAGAATCAATTGATTTGGACTTATGGTTTAAAAGTTATGGCTGGTCAAAGTTTCTAGTCAACTCTGGAATTAAACAGAAAATAGAAAAACTGACAGGGGGCCACGTCGAAGGCGTAAACCGCCCGGGCGTCTCCACTTACCGCTTCGGTAAGCCGCTGACGAGCGGGCCCCAGCGTCAGATTTAAAACAGGGAAGGAGGGAAACAGAGAGAGAGCTGGACTCCGGCGACGCTCGTCGGCGATGCGGACGGCGGCGAGGTCCAGCGACTGCGGGAATCGATCGGGCGCTTCAAGATGAACACGCACATAGCCGAGGATTGGCAAACGGTGGCCGGACGACGTCGTCCCCTTCCTCTCCGGCGGCGGCAGCTCTCGGGGGTCGTCGGAGACGGCGGTTCCGGCAGCAATTCGACCGGGCAAGGGCTTGGGCAGGGGCAGTGGAGTGAGGTGAACTCGCGGGTGCAGTCGATGGAGCTCGGGGAGGAGCGAGTCGGCGGGGAGGCAGGAGGATAGCTTCAAGGCCAAGCGCGAGAAGTTCCAGCACGAGATCGCGGGCCTCAAGGAGATGCTAGCCGAAGCTGAAAGGCGGCGGGAGATCGCGCTGAAGGCCCAGGCCGATGCCGAGGCTGAGTTGTCCTCCCTACGGCAGCAGGTGGGGGTGTCACTGCGGTCGTGGAGCAGGCGCGGGACGAGGCGGCCCGAGCGCGGGGGCGGCAACTCTAGCGCTCTAAGATGTTCCGCGCCCTCGAGCTCCGGGCCCACCGCGCCTTGGGCTCCATTTGCAAGGAAGACGTCAGCGGCCCCCTCGAGACCCACGATAGCAGCTACCTCGACTTCTTCACCAAGCTCGTGGAGCGGCTCGAGGTGGGTGCCAAGAAGGTAGGCAGAATCATCGAGGAGGAGAGCCGCGACCTCCTCACCCAGGCCGCGACGCGCATCTTCAGCCATCTTCTGGACGCCGACCCCAACTTTGACTTCGGCAAGGTGATAGCTCCGATCCCCGAGGAGGTCTGTGACACCCTTGGGAAGGCGGTGGAGGACCACGTGGACGCCATGCACGAGCACTTCGCTCCTGGCGAGAGCTCGAGCGGAGTCGAGGGGGGTGACGATGACGGTGGCAGCGGCGGTGATGGCGACATGTCTTCTTAGGTCCTTCCCCATATCCTGCGCATAGCTGATTGTGACCCCGTGGGGGCGTGAGGACAATGCTTTAGCATTTTAGGTACTTTGCTCCTGACTGTATCGAATGCCCATGCCCTCGTAGCTCGTTTTGCACTTTCTGCTTGTCATGGCGCTATGCGTCGTTAGGACCTAGCCCCCGATCGGGCCATAACCGCTGCTGGTATGACGAGCCGTGAGGGTTCCGCTCACGCGATCTCCTGAGGCGGGGCCTGCTAGCTTCCTGAGGTCCTGAGGGGGCTACCTTGCGAGATCTTTCAGCGGACCTGCTCCTGAGATAACTACACGCAGAGCACTTAACGACAGCGCGCGCTCGTCAATTCGCTCATGGGTATTACGCGAGGAGACAGGACACCAAGGACCTTGGTGGGGTGGCGTGCATGGAGCAGGCCCGCGAGCCAGAGCCTGGTTGCTTGGGTTTTTCAGTGCTGCTGGGACTGACCCGAGCGCAGGCACCGTGTCCAGCCCTCACTCGCGTGAGGCTCATGAGGGAAGTCGTGAGCGCGCGAGGCTCGTGAGGCAAGGGGAAACGAAACGCCATATAAGGAAATGGAAACTTTACTGAAGCAAGAGAGCAACCCATTACATAACCAAATAAAGATGCAGCTGCCGTGTCCGGCACGGGTCAGCTTGAGGTTGGTGCAACCCGTGGGGCGCCATCAATTACGCACCAAAATGAGAAAAAGAGTGCTGCCGTGTCCGGCACGGGTCAGCTTGAGGTTGGTGCAGCCCGTGGGGCGCCCTCAGTTGATTGTTCCCCAGCGTGGAGCATGGGGCTTCCACAGGGGTGTGGGTATGATCGCGGATCGATCGTTCCGCCAGCGCGGAGCATGGGGCTTCCACTTGGGCGTGGGCGGGAGCTCTAGCGGGTCCATCAGGCGAACGCAATGAGAGGCTCCAGGGCGTGTACAGCCCCGTTTCGTTCGTAGGCGTGAGGGTCACGGGTAGAACTTGCGGAGGTGTTGGACGTTCCAGGCGTTAGGCACAGGAACTCCGTCCTCCGTCTCCAGCCGGGCTGAGCCGGGCCTGGAGACATGAGTAACCCTGAAAGGGCCTTCTCACATAGGTGAGAGTTTGTGAAGTCCCTCTCTGGAGAAGATCCTGCTGGTACCTCGCGGCACGAAGGGCGGCCTGACGGCGGCCCTCCTCGAGGAGCAGCAGATCGGTCTCCCGCGAGCCATCCTGACGCGCCTCGTCGAAGGCGAGGACTCGCGGGGAGCCGTGCTTAAGCTCCAATGGGAGGATCGCTTTAGCACCATAGACGAGGAAGAAGGGCGTCTTGCCAGTGGCTTGCTTGCCGTCGTGCGGACGGACCACAGCACGAACTGCCACTCTTCGAGCCAGCCCTTGCCGCTCCCGAGCCGCACCCACGGGGCGCGGTCGCGAGACGTGCGCACGAAGTTCGGCGTCCGAAGTGTCTTCGCCTCGTGAGGCCGGCTCGCGAGAGGCCACCCGCGAGGTCCCTACGCAGCTCGCCTCCTGAGGGGCTGCATGTCGACAGATTTCACGATAGGGTGGAGCGGCACGCGCTCGCTAACTCACCCGCGACCGTTGCGTGAGGGGATAAGGCACCAAGGACCTTGGTTAGGTGACACGCACGGGAGCAGGCCCGCGAGCCAGAGCTCAGTCGCTTGGATTTGGCGGCACTTCAGGGACGGACCCGAGCACAGGCACCGTGTCTAGCCCCCGCTCACTGCGTCGGCCAGGGGGGGGGACGCGCCCGTGTGGCGCTCTCCGGCGGCATCGAATTTAACGTAGAAATTAGTAGGTAACATAGCTCATCAAGGTAGAATCAGCAAAATTCGTTACACAACCAAAAGGATAGGGTTCCGGGAGCGAAGCTCGAGAGGCGCGGCGAGAAGGAGTGAGGGCCGCGCGAGGCGACGCGCCGGGCACACCTGGCAGAACCGCGATGTAGTGACGTCAGACCGTTTGGCGAGGCGCGCCAAGGGAGTCCGCTCCTCCGGAGCCACGGGGCTCGTGAGGCCCTGGCGCGAAGGGTGCCAGCCTCTGGAAAGAGGCGCCGGCGTTCCCCAACCCGAAGGGCATGCACGTGCTGCAGAAGGCGGGGCCAACGCCCTAGCCATCGCGCGGCAGCTGGAAGGGGTCATACGGGCAGAACTGGTTCAGGCTGGTGAAGTCGACGCACATGCGCTCCTTGCCGCCCTTCTTGGGGATGACGACCGGGTTGGCGAGCCATTCGGGATGGTGCACCTCACGAACGACTCTGGCTTCCTGGAGCTTCTGGACTTCCTTGATGATGAACTCTTGCTTCTCTGGCGCCTGGCGCCGTGCTTTCTGCTTGACCGGGCGTGCATTGGGCCACACCGCTAAGTGGTGCTCGATCACCTCCCTCGGCACACCGGACAAGTCGGATGCTTTCCAGGCGAAAACATCCGAGTTTGCCCGAAGGAAGGCGATGAGCACGCTTTCCTATGCAGGAGGGAGGCCTGTGCCGATGGTGAAGGCATGGCCAGAGCCGCTGCCGTCCACCGACACCTTCTTCGTCTCGGCGCAGTCCTGAGGGAACATCTGCTTCTTCTTCGCTGGCGCGGCCTCAGAAGGCTCGGCCGCGTCCTCGTCGGCTGGGTGCGCGACAGCGGCAACCTTGTAGGCACGCTTGAGGGTGCTGGCCACGTCCTTTTCGTCGCAGGCGATGGTGATGATGCCGCTGTAGCCGGGCATCTTTAGGACGTTGTAGGCGTGATGGGTGGCTGCCATGAACTTGGTGAGAGCCGGGTAGCCCAAGATGGCGTTATAAGGCTGGCCGATGTGCGCCACGTCGAAGTCGATGAGCTCGGTGTGGTAGTTCTTGTGGGTGCCGAAGGTGATGGGGAGGCGCACTTGCCCCAGTGGGATGGTGGAGCCATCGGTCACTCCGGAGAAGGGCCTGGTTGGCATCAGCTGGTCGTAGGGCACCTGGAGCGTCTCGAAGGTCTCGATGGAGAGTACGTTGAGGCCGGCACCCCCGTCGATGAGGGTCTTTGTGACCGCGACTGATGGTGGGAGTGCACAACATGGGGAGCGCGCCTGCAGAGGCCGTGGACTTGGGGTGGTCCCTGGAGTCGAAGGTGATGGCGTACTGCGACCACTTGAGGGGCCGCGCGACCTCAGGCCTCGGGAGGGTGGCGTACACCTCGCGAGAGAGTTGCTTGAAGTGGCGGATGGACGCGGGGGCTTGGGACCCGCCAAGGATGCAGGCGACCGCGCGAGGCTCCTGGTAGCCCCCAGCGCCCTCATTAGGCCGGTTGGCGTCGTCCCTCCAGGGTGGTGCGGTAGTGGCGGGAGAGCGGCATTGGCCTGAGGATTCACCTCACGAGGCTGGTCGCGCCAGACCTGGCGGTAGCTGCCATTACTGTTGCGGCTGTCCCAGCGGTTGCCACTGCGGCCACCTCCGCGGCCGGCGCCGCAGCTGTTGCGGTCGTCCCGGCGGCTCTATCGCTCGTCGTGGAGCAGCTTGAGCTCCTGACAGTCTTCGGTGCTGTGGGAGCGGACGTTGTGAAAAGCGCAGAGTGGCCGGTTGTCCTTTCTGGGCTCGTCAAGGTCGCGGCCGCGCTTCTGCTCGAGCTCCGCCTCAAGCACGGCAGGGCCCTTGCGCTTGACGTCCTTGCTCTTGGCCTTGGCGGCATCGAGCGCCGGGTCGGGGTCGTTGTGGATGAAGAGGCGGCTTTCTTCAGCCTTGGCGCACTTGTCGGCGAGGTGGAGTAGCTCGAGCACGGAGTCGAGCTCGCCGTTGATGGCGAGCTTCTCGCGCATCTTGACGTCTGTGACGCCGGTGGAGAACGCAGAGATGACGGCCGCGTCGGAGGCGCGCGGGATTTTGTTGCGCACCTGACTGAAGCGCTGGATGTACTTGCGGAGGGTCTCGTCTGGGCGCTGCCGAACATGCCGCAGGTCGTTGATGGTGAGGGAGCGGTCCTGTGTGCCCTTGAAGTTGGCGATGAACTGGCTGCAGAGCTCGGCCCACGACGAGATGGAAGCCTCGGGGAGGTTCATGAGCCAGGAGCGCGGGCTGTCCTTGAGGGCCATGGGGAACCAGTTCGCCATGACCTTGTCGTCGCCGTTCGCCGGCTCGACGCTTAGCGCGTAGAGCTGGAGGAACTCCGTGGGGTTGGGGGTGCCGTCGTAGCATGGCGGCAGCTCAGGCTTAAACTTTGCGGGCCAGACCATGTGACGCAACTCTCGGGTGAAGGCACGGCAGCCCACGCCGCTCGAGGGGACGCCGCCAGCGAGGGCGGCGCGGTTTTGATGCCCGGCCACTGCAACGTCCTGAACGGCCTGGTCCTGGCGCTGGCGTTGCCGCTCGAGGAGCACTCGCGCGTCGGGGGATGCACGGCGGATGATCTGGCAGCTGGCTTCGTCTCGGTCTGGCGAGGATGCGCCGCGGGACGGCTCACGAGCCCACGTGCTGTGCTGGGGCCCGGCGCGCGAGTCGCGCAGAGGAGGCGGCCGGGGAGCGCCGTGCGCCAGGTCCCCAGCATGAGACGGCGGAGGGCTGAGCGAGTGAGAAGGCGCCGGAGCGTCACCGGTGACGTTGACGAGCTCGGTGATGCGGCCAAGCCAGGCGTCGTAGCCGGCGTCATCCGGATGGTAGTAGAGCAGCTCACGCGCCATGAGCAGCGCGGCCTGCGGGTTCGGCGGCCCACGGTGGGCGAGGGAGGAGGCCGTGGCGGTGCGGCCGTCCGCCCGGATGGAGTGGTGCAGGGAGGAGTCCTGCTGCTCGCGGGGAGCGGGGTCGGTGGCGGCAGCAGCCTCGGCTTCGGGGCGGCAGCGATTGCCACGGGCCACCGGCTCTGTCTGAGCCATGCGGCCAGCCCTGCGCTCGAGGCGCTCGCGACGTGCGTCAGCCATGGGGTTGGTGGAGCTGAGGGCGGAGCAGAAGAACGGTAGCACACCCCTACCTGGCGCGCCAAATGTCGGAAGTCGGGCTCCGGGGACCCAATGGTTCGAACACTGGGGTGAGCTCGTTCTACCGCTTCGTCTCCTACCACGGCTAAGCTATGGCGAGGCTACGGCGAGAGCGCGCTAGCGAGGGACGGGGCGAGGACTCAGCGGTTTACCCAGGTTCGGGCTACCTTGCGGTGTAAGACCCTACTCCTGCTTGTGGTTGGGATTATGGTGGGCAAGAGAGTTCTCGCATACAAGGTTGAAGACGGTGGGATCGATCCCGGGGGGCCTAGCTAGAGAGCCTCCTCTACAATGGCAGCACTGCCCTTTTATATCGGCCTTGGTCCTCTTCCCCCTCAAAACTTAGGCGGGAAGGGTTGCCACACTTGGCGATTTTGAAAGGGGACAGACGCTCAGGCTATCCTGACTAAAGGTGGTCTTCGCCTGCCAAAGCATGATCCATGACGCGTTGGTGGGCTCGGTGATGACCTCTGCCCAGCGCGCCCGTCGTCTTGGTCTTCCTTCGCCGATCGGGCAACCTTTGGGTTGCTTTGGAGAGTAGATAGCTGGCCCTGCTCCCTTAACACGAAATAGGAAACCATCTTCATCCGCGCCTGCTGGCGCGGCCTCTGTTGTTGCTCATCGCCGCGCGCGTCACCCATGTGATGGGCTCCAGACCGCGCGGCACGCCGAACGGCCTTCGTCTCGAGCGCCTGCAGGAGGGGGCCTCGGGAGGCCACCTCGGGAAGCCGCCGCGCTAGGTCACTTCGGGAAGCCGCCTCGTGAGAGGGCCTCGCGAGGCCGTTGATGGTGGTGCTGAGGATTACTTGCCACTTCCTGAGGAGGGGGCCTCAGGAGGCCAGGGCCTCATGAGGGGTCTTGGTGAGATGCTCGGTGGTGACGGCCTGCTGGGCCCATGCCAGGCGTTGCGCCCTGGGCCAAAGGCAGACGGGCCTGGATACCCCGGGTTCCACGGGCCCGACAGTTTGGAGGAATATTATAGGAATTCTATATGATCGGATTTTTATAGGAATTTTTCCTTTAGAGCCATTTGGTTCATAGGAATGGATTCCTATACTGCACATTTAGGCCTCCTTTGGTTTGTAGGATTTTTGTAGGAATTGTATAGGATAGGATTTTAGAAGGAAAAATTCCATTGGAGCCCTTTGGTTTGTAGGAATGGATTCCTATTCCTATGTAGGATAGGAATCAATCCTTCACATTTCAAAGAAAAAAAAACATTAGCCTAGACTCAACGGAAAAATTCCTACATGTCGGCCTCCTCTGGTTCATAGGATAGGAATATCATAGGAATAGGAAAAACATACGAAGTGAGATGACATGCATCTCAATTCCTATAGAGAAAGAAATGTCATTTGATGCATAGAATAGGAATTTTTCCATTGAGTCTAGGGTAATGGTTTTTTTCCTTAAAAATGTGAAGGACTGGTTCCTATCCTACATAGGATTAGGAATTCATTCCTACAAACCACAGAGCTCCATAGGAATTTTTCCTTTGACAATCCTATACTATGAAATTCCTACAAACCAAAGGAGGCCGTACGTCATCTCTTTTCCTACAACTTTCATACTCCTATAATATTCCTACCCTATGAACCAAAGGAGGCCGCAGGGATATCAAAATGCGGGACACACGCATCACTACCTTTGGGTCGAAGCTGCGTCTACAATTTTTTGTACTCCCCTGCTCCGTCTAGCTTACTGCGGGCAAGGTGGGGCTTTTGATTTGACGCCTCATTGCTCATTTACTAGTACTGCGGCGCTACGACCGGGGTGCCTCCCCTCGCTTCTCCGAACTTTGGTGCATGGCACGTGGACCAGGATGGTGGATGTCCCACATGTCGGCGAAAGGCGTGCTGTTAGTGTGTCGCCATGAGCAATGCTAGAATCACGGGGAGGATTTTTATAGACTTTATGGAGTAGCAAACGTGGAGGATTAGAATTGGATTTAGGGGGTGGGAAGGGGCCCACCCCCCTGAAATCAGAGGGGGTCTAGTTTGATTAGTTGGAAGATGCCCGTATTAGCCCCGTAAAGGCCCGTTAGTGCAGCATTTTTGGTGTCGCCATTTTGTGTGCGGATTGACCCTGCGGACTTGCAACATGAACGCGAAAGCCGTGCTGGAAGTGTGCCGCCATTTCGTTTTGAACTGTAAAGCGTACCACTTGGTTTTGCTTCTTGGTGCGATATATACAAATCTCGATTATATTGATCTAAAAGTAGATATCCAGATTAGTAAAAAGGAGGTGCTTTTGCCGAGCAGTGGGCGGGGGAGCTTGGCCTGTCGGTTTGCTAACATGCAGTCACACGTGTCAGTGATGTACCAAGCCAATGTGCGTCCCTCGTGAAAAATCAAAACAATGGCAGAAGCAACACGTGGTTTTCTTGAAGAAGATGATGGAGAAGCGGATTCAGCAAAGAGTGAAATGATGGTTGGAAAGGTGCGGCTTTGTGATTTGATGCCTCATTGCTCATTAGTACTACTGCGGTGCCACGACCGCGGTGCGTCCCTGTGACGCCCCGAGACCGATGCTCCAGATTCCTTCCATTTATTTTCCGTTGTTGCCATGTGATTCATTTGCCTATTGCACTTTGCCATGTCATCATGTGCATTTCATCCGCATGTTTTCATAAAACTTGCATCCGTTCGTAATTGTCGGCTTCTCCCCATTCCTTCCGTTGTCCGTTTCGAGACCCGACACACTCGCACGCGTCCGCGGCACCTCCGAAATATTATTTTATAAGTGGGAATAAAATGTTCTTGGAATGCGTTGAAAGTTGGCGTGCGGTCTTATTATATTGTAGGTAGACCGCCTGCCAAATTTCGTCCTATTCGGAGGTCGTTTGATGCCACAACGGATAACCTATAGCGGCATTATAGCCGGATAAAACGTCGGACGTTTTCGGTGTTCCGAAAATCATGCCAGGCTGCACCACTTCCCTCTCTTCTCAGCGCACACCTCTCCACATAGCACACTAGGCCCAGCCTACCCCCTCTCGACCGGAGCCATCGGATCGTGATCGGAGGGCTCCGAAACCCCCAAAAAAACCTCCTCCTAGCCCCCCCTTTCCTATTTAAGCAGCTCCTCCTCATCCAAATCGGGCTAAAAACCCTAGCCTAGCCCCTCCCCTAACCTCCAGCCGCCTCCTCCTCGTTTTTCATGCGCGGCCAGCCTCCCACTGTCACTTGGTGCGCCGCCGCCGCAGCCGCCTCCCCAACCAACCACCGCGCGCCACCTCACCCTCTCTCTCCTCCCACCGCGCCAGGGCCCGCCAGGCCCAGATCAGGCCCGCCCCGGGCCGCAACTGGGCCCCGAGTCGCCCGCTCGCTCGCGCCACCCGGCTCCTCGCGCACCTGCGCTCAGCCGCTCCCCTTGCCGCGCCGCAGCTCACCTCTCCCTCGCACTCACTCCACCGCGCCGTCCCGCGCCACCGCACGTCGTCGCCAGATCTGCCGTCGCCCCGCCGCCGCGTGCCCGCGACACCACCTTGCCGCACGCCGTTGCCAGCGTCCTCCCGCATCACCGCGTCGCGCCGCTCGCCAGAGCCGCCGTGCTGCCCCTAGCTCACCGCCGCCTCGGATTCGGCCAGGCGGACTGGATCCAGCCCCGCCGGAGCGCCGGCCTCGCCGGACCTCGCCGCCGTTGCCATGGCCTCTGCCTCCAAGGCGCCGGGACCACGTCGTCCCAGATCCAGCCGTCCCGCGAACCAAACGCCGTTCCGCACCGCGCCATCCCGATCCGTCTCGTCCTGGGACCCCCCTGTCCCGATTTCCGCGAGGTGATGATTTCAACAGCATATAGGCATTTTGTATTGGCTATATCTTTGTGCATGTTCGTCCTATGATGATGATTTATATATGAAAAATGATCTACTCATCGTGCTCTACATGATGGTTGCATTTGCATTCATGTTAGGATCCATCTACATGTTATAATCTTTGTTGCAAAAGTGCCTCATGATGTTACTGCAGAAAACTGTTAATACTTGTCACTTTGTCATTTTTGTGTGATTTAATGCAAATGTCATATGAGCATATTGTCAATATGACTTTGGCGCATTTTCATATCTTCTTGCTGGAAGTATTTATTTCATGCCATGATATGCCATCATGTGACTGCCATGAGCTTGCAAACATGTCTAGTCAATGTTGCTGTTTTAAGTAAAAGTTGTATGTGATAAAACTTGTCAACTTTGCTTAATGGTTGCCACTAATCTAGAACTCATATGTATTTGATTCCTTCATGTGATTTGGCCTATGTGATGTGTACTTTGATGCCATGCCTTTGGTTGCCATGTAAAGTTCCTGTAGCATGTCTCTTTCTTGCTCTCAAGTTGCCATCATATTAACTCTGCTCATGTATATGCCCTGTTTAGCAGAACATTGCATTTTGCATGGATCATATTGACTTAACCTTGATGCCTATGGACCTGAACCTTTAAGATAAATTGGAGTATATCATGTGTATTTCAAGTGTGTATCAAGTCTGTGCCCATCATTTGCATGTAGCTTGCTGTTTCGTTGTTGGCAAAGTGCTATGTTGCTGTTTCGGGGCAGATTGCTATTATAACTTGTGTTGCTTGTAATTGTTGAACCGTTGCTACGTTTTGATCATGCCCTACATGAAACTTGCTTAGAATTGTGTGTAGTTTCATATTTTCATGTTGCATCCTTGATTTGAGTGTTTGTGATTGTTGTTTGCATGCATGTTGCATAATTTCCATGTTAAACTTGTTTAGCTCATATCTTCTAGACCGTAGCTCCGAATTAAATGTTCTACATATGTAACTTGATTAGAAAAACATGTAGATCATCATGGTGCATGCTAACTTGCTGTTTAACAACTTTAACATTGTGTTTAATTCAGATCAGTACCAATTTCGCAATTTGCATATGGGGATTTTCCGGAATTGTTATTTGTGTTTCCGGCCTCATTTAAACTTGCCTAGTTGTATGGATTGCTTATGCCTCATCTCTTGCCATGTTTAACAACATTTAATCTTGTCATGCATCATTTTGGTTGAGCATCATGCCATGTTTATGCTTGTGTGTTTACCAAGTTGTTTGCTTCTTTCCGGTTGTGCTTCGTCTCGATAGCTCCGGTTATGTCGCGATTGTGAGGATTCGTTCGACTACGCGTGTTCGTCTTCTTCATGGATTCAGTCTTCTTCTTAGCAGGATTTCAGGCAAGATGATCATGACCTTGGATATCTTTACTATCTTTGCTTGCTAGTTGTCTCATTGCTATCACTATGTCGCTCTTCCTACCACATATATGTCAGCCTCCCATATGCCATGATACAGCCTCTAACCACCCTTACCCAGCAAACCGTTGTTTGGCTATGTTACCGCTTTGCTCAGCCCTTTCTTATAGCGTTGCTAGTTGCAGGTGCAATTGCAGGTTGTTCCATGTTGGGACATGGATATCTTGGGATATCACAATATCTCTTATTTAATTAATGCATCTATATACTTGGTTTTGGGTGGAAGGCTCAGCCTTTTGCCTAGTGTTTTGTTCCACTCATGCCGCCCTAGTTTCCGTAATACCGGTGTTATGATCCTTGATTAGCGTTCCTAACATGCTCAGGGGAATGGGACCCTCTTGACAGTTCGCTTTGAATAACCGCTTCCACCAAGGCCCAACATTGGTTTTAACATTTGCCAACATAATAATACTGAATTGAATAATTAATTTGCATAGGGAGTTAGCGCTACCCGAGGATTCTTAATTCAACATAATACAGGTGGGCCAGTACCGATGGTGTTGGTCCGAATCGGGCGGCCTGCGGGGCCACCACGTGGAAACTCGAGGATCTGGTTTTACTCATAGCTTGTCCCATCCGGTCGTGGCCTGAGACGAGATACGCGTGGCTACTATCAGGGTGTCGGCACGCCGGGAGGTCTTGCTGGAATTGCGTTACCATTGTCGAAATGTCTTGTGCACCGGGATTCTGAGGATACTTCGGGCTATCTCGAGGTTGAGGTATTTCCACCGCAGCTTGTGTTGGTTTGTGATGGACTAGGTTGGAACACCCCTGCAGGGTTAAATCTTACGCGAAGCCGTGCCCGCGGTTATGTGGCGACTTGGATATTTCTAACCTCCGGTTGTAGAGAACTTGACACTAATCCTTATTAAAATACACCAACCGCGTGCGTCACCGTGATCGTCTCTTTTCAAGGAAGTTCGAGAAGAGAACACGGTGGGGTTATGTTTGACTCGTAAGTAGGTGTTCAGGATCACTTCTTGATCATTATTAGTTTGCGACCGTTATGCATAGTTTACTCATCTTATTCTTGTACCCGTAAGTTAGCCACCATACAATGCTTAGTGCTTGCTGCAACCTCACCACTTTACCCCTTCCATACCCATTAAGCTTTGATAGTCTTGTTACCCATGGTTATGGGATTGCTGAGTCCTCGTGGCTCACAGATTAGTACAACAACAGATGCAGGTATAGGTAATGCGATGATCTGACGTGAGAGCGATGCGCGTTTGCTTTTGGAGTTCTTCTTCTGCTTCTTCTTCTTCGTTGATCTCGGGATAGGTTCCTGGTCGGCAGCCTGGGCTAGTAGGGTGGATGTCGTTCGTGTTTTTCGTTTGTGTTTCATCCGTAGTCGGATTCTGCTCTTCTGTATGGTGTTTGCTATGTATTGATGTATTCCTGTCATGACTGTATGTATTCGTATGTATCCCCATCTATTATGTACATGGTATGATGTAATGATATCCACCTTGCAAGCGTCTTCGATATGCGCTTCTATCCCCGGTGGGACCTCTGAGTCCCTCGAGGATAGGATCGCATATTGGGCGTGACAAGTTGGTATCAGAGCCTCGACCGACCATAGGAGCCCCCTTAATTGATCGAACCGTTGGCGAGTACAGAAAAAAAACTATTTTGAGTCTAGTTATATATCGGAGAGTAGGAATTCTTTTTACTCCTTATCCCTTTCGTCGCTCTGGTGAGGAATTGTGACATAGGTGTTTTGATTCTACTACTCTTCTCACTCAAATTTTTTTTAGGATCACGCGGGTATTTTGGAATCGTTATGATATCGTTGTGACGGGGATTCTGTCTTGGTGCCTCCTGACCGTATGGATTGGACCCGGGGAATTGAGCTCCAAGGTGTTTTTGTCACATTCGCTATCGTTTCAGTTCCTGAATACCAGAGGACGCCAACATCGAAACGCTTCTATACTTTTTGTGGTGGCAAATATTGCCGTGACTTTTCCCTAGTACCGGAGGAGGTAGCTCGGATGATCCACCATGACTAGTATCACTGTGTTTTCAAAGTTGTGAGGTAGACAAATTTGCGAAGTTTGTCGGTTGTGTGTTAAGGGTTGCGGATGCAGTTGCAGCTGATTAGGTTGTTGATTGCTGAGTAGGTTCCTGGACCCACAACCTGATCGCATAACCAAGAAGTTTCGGGAGTTCTTAGGTGGGAATTGAAGTATTACCTAGAATATCTTTTCCATTAGACACATGATACGATATGGGGAGATAAATATCATATGTTTGTTCCGGCTTATTCTCCAAGCCAAATCCTTTGTTTTGTTTTTTTGTTATGGTATTCGAGTTGCTTCGAAGTCAAGTGTTGATTCCATACCTTTCCTAAGTGGCGTTCTCATATTTCTATGGGAGTGCTAATCCTTTTTGATCATCAAGATTGTCATGGAAAAAAAATTATTCTCAACCGGCGTGCTTCTCTTCAGTTAATCTGATCCTTTGAACAATTCCAAGATCAATTCTCAGTTTTCTCAACGGTGTTCGTTTCACCCGTTCCAAGTTGTCTTTCTTTTTCCCACCCTCCCACCCTTTTCTTCATGGAGTCAAAATTCTCAAATCAAGTATCCATTTTATTCGTGAGAAGTTTTTCCATTCTTTTCCTTCAATGTTCTTAACCGGTGATTCTCATGAAGATGCTCGGGAGCTACAAGTTCATCATTCTTCGTTCTTGTTTTCTTCTCCGGTGGATTTAATTCAAGCTTTCGGTGTCGATCATTTTCCTTTCATCGATTCAAATATTTCCCATGTTGGAAATTCTTACCCAAGCCTCTCTTATTTATTCACATCTCTCTGTTTCTTCTTCGGAGTGCTGAAGATATCTCAGAAGATTTGTGTTTCCATTCAAGACCCGTTCGTTCTATTTTGAGGTTTTTATTTCATTCAAGTTGTTTAAATCTAACCGGTGCAATATCTATTTCAAGCAATCAATTCCAACGGTGTTTCTTTTGAGCGGGCCCTAACCCACAGGTCTTTTCCCAGGATCTTACCTGACTCTTCTAATTTTTCCCGGAGTTATTCTCAAATTATTTCAAAGTTTGATGTAAGAATGGATTCCATCAGTGAATTGCCTTCTCCAAGATTGCTTTCAAATTATTTTCATCATTGCCTCAACCTTCGTATTCATCAGTATTCCAGAGTATCTAACAAAATCTTCATGGTGGTTCTCGTCGTCTTTCTCAGCTTTGAAGACCGAAGGAGAATTCTCTTAAGTCCTTTTCCGTTGTCTTCAAGATTCATAGTTCAAGCTTGATGCTATCCTCTCAAATTGTTCCGATCGTGAGAAATTCTTTTCATACCCATCCGAAGATTTTTAGGAGTTGTTTTCGTTTTGATTCTCCGAAGGCCATTGTTTCAGAAGAATTCTTCATTCTCGACATTCTTCTCTCGTTCTCAAATTCTTCCGGTGCATCGTTCAAGTATTCTCCAATAAGCTCGTGATGGCTTTGTTCTCTTGTAATTAATTTCCCTCAAGTATCCTCGTTCGTTTTCTAATTCTTCCCGGCGATTCGTTCTCTTTTCTTCGTTCGTTTTCAATTCTTACGGTGGTTCGTTCAAGATTCCTCTTCCTTTGTTATCGTGTCAATTCATTTGTTCTTTCCAAAATCCTACCGGTGTTTCCTTGAAGACTTCGTCAAGTTGGCGCTATATCTCTCTTTAATCTTTTCAAGAAGAATAAGTAGTATGCAAATCCATTGCTTTTCATCAATTTATTTTGATGAAGTATAGCCGTATCATAATTCTTATTCTTGTTCATGGAGGTGATTTAATTCCTTCTTCCGGAGTTTGTTCTTGATGAATAAATTCTCGGTTCTAGTTGTTCATCTTTCTTTTCCGGAGTGCCAAGTTTTCTCGGTTATCTCATCGCGAAGCTCCATCTAAATCATTGCAAGGCCTCATCTTGTTCTTTTCAACTTTCATTTCGTTTCGATCATCTTGGTAGTTATCCGGAGTTCTTTGAGAGTTTCTTCATGATCTTTCGTTAAGGATTTAATTCGTTCTCGAAGTGTTCGTCAAGATTCTTGTTGGAGCTCAAGTATTCTTCATCTTGCATTTCAATGTGCAAATCATTTCTACCTTGTCTTGAGGTGGTGTTATGTCTTTCTTGACAATGTCCCTTCGTGTTTCATGATTCACAAGTTGTCAGGAATGAGATATTTAAACCCATCATTTTTCTCTTCGTTCAGGAATGAGTTATCTTGGGTTATATTTCACCTAAAGCCTTCCCTAAGGAATGTTGCTATTGTGGTGCTTATCAATGATCCAAGCTTCTCCTTCTCTTCTCGGTGAAAGAGGTTTTCATCTCTTCGAGGTCTCAAGCAATCAATTCTTTCCGTTAGTGGCAGGTTTTCACCTCAAATGTTGAGATGTTTTCCATAAGCCCACAACAAGCTTATTGTATTCATTGTTGATTTTCCAACAACTCCGTTCAATCCTTCTTGTGAGGATGCTTTTCAAATTCATTTGTGGGAGAAGTTGTCATTTTCTACTCCGTTCTTTTCGTTCAAACGATCTAGCTTCTATTCTTTCGTCCGGAGGTATGGTGATGTTGCTCTCTTCGACCCATTATCTCGTTTCGCCAAGACCATGTTCTTTCCGTGCTTATCCATTTTACCAAAGTGTTGTGCCCTATTTTCAAGTCCTTTTCTTCTTATCAAGTTTTGCTTCTCTTTTCTACCGGAGTGCTGCCCAAATTCTTTTTTGTTCGCATTCCTTATCTATCTCGTTTCACCCAGAGTGGTTTCGAATTCTTGCTTGTTCTTCAAGCCATTCTTCAACTCTTTGCAACCTTCGAGGTTTGTTGGTTACACTCGTTTGTCCAAGAAGCAACTTTGTTTACCTCTTCCTCTTCCTCTCAATCTTCCGGTTCCTTCCTAAGATCTCGGGTCGAGATCTTCTGTTAGTGGGGGAGAGTTGTGACGCCCCGAGACCGATGCTCCAGATTCCTTCCATTTATTTTCCGTTGTTGCCGTGTGATTCGTTTGCCTATTGCACTTTGCCATGTCATCATGTGCATTTCATCCGCATGTTTTCATAAAACTTGCATCCGTTCGTAATTGCTGGCTTCTCCCCATTCCTTCCGTTGTCCGTTTCGAGACCCGACACACTCGCACGTGTCCGCGGCACCTCCGAAATATTATTTTATAAGTGGGAATAAAATGTTCTTGGAATGGGTTGAAAGTTGGCGTGCGGTCTTATTATATTGTAGGTAGACAGCCTGCCAAATTTCGTCCTATTCGGAGGTCGTTTGATGCCCCAACGGATAACCTATAGCGGCACTATAGCTGGATAAAACGTCGGACGTTTTCGGTGTTCCGAAAATCATGCTAGGCTGCACCACTTCCCTCTCTTCTCAGCCCACACCTCTCCACACAGCCCACTAGGCCCAGCCTACCCCCTCTCGACCGGAGCCGTCGGATCGTGATCAGAGGGCTCCGAAACCCCCAAAAAACCCTCCTCCTAGCCCCTCTTTCCTATTTAAGCAGCTCCCCCTCGTCCAAATCGGGCTAAAAACCCTAGCCTAGCCCCTCCCCTAACCTCCAGCTGCCTCCTCCTCGTTTTTCGTGCGCGGCCAGCCTCCCACCGCCACTTGGCGCGCCGCCGCCCCAGCCGCCTCCCCAACCAACCACCGCGCGCCACCTCACCCTCTCTCTCCTCCCACCGTGCCAGGGCCCACCAGGCCTAGATCGGGCCCGCCCCGGGCCGCAACCGGGCCCCGAGCCGCCCGCCCGCTCGCGCCGCCGCACCCGCGCTCGGCCGCTCCCCTCGCCGCGCCGTAGCTCGCCTCCGCCTCGCCCTCACTCCACCGTGCCGTCCCGCGCCGCCGCACGTCGTCGCCAGATCCGCCGTCGCCCTGCCGCCGCGTGACCGCGACGCCACCTTGCCGCACGCCGTCGCCAGCGTCCTCCCGCGCCGCCGCGTCGCGCCGCTCACCAAAGCCAGCGCGCTGCCCCTAGCTCGCCGCCGCCTCGGATCCGGCCGGGCCGGACTGGATCCAGCCCCTGCCGCCCCGCCGGAGCGCCGGCCTCGTCGGACCTCGCCGCCGTTGCCATGGCCTCTTCCTCCCAGGCGCCTGGACCCCGTCGTCCTAGATCCAGCCGTCCCGCGAACCAAACGCCGTTCCGCACCGCGCCATCCCGATCCGTCTCGTCCCGGGACCCCCCAGTCCCGATTTCCGCGAGGTGATGATTTCAACAGCATATAGGCATTTTGTATTGGCTATATCTTTGTGCATGTTCGTCCTATGATGATGATTTATATATGAAAAATGATCTACTCATCGTGCTCTACATGATGGTTGCATTTGCATTCATGTTAGGATCCATCTACATGTCATAATCTCTGTTGCTAAAGTGCCTCATGATGTTACTGCAGAAAACTGTTAATACTTGTCACTTTGTCATTTTTGTGTGATTTAATGCAAATGTCATATGAGCATCTTGTCAACATGACTTTGGAGCATTTTCATATCTTCTTGCTGGTAGTATTTATTTCATGCCATGAGATGCCATGATGTGACTGCCATTAGCTTGCAAACATGTCTAGTCAATGTTGTTTTAAATAAAAGTTGTCTGTGATAAAACTTGTCAATTTTGCTTGATGGTTGCCACTAATCTAGAGCTCATATTTATTTGATTCCTTCATGTGATTTGTCCTATGTGATGTGTAATTTGATGCCATGCCTTTGGTTGCCATGTAAAGTTCCTGTAGCATGTCTCTTTCTTTCTCTCAAGTTGCCATCATATTAACTCTGCTCATGTATATGCCCTGTTTAGCAGAACATTGCATTTTGCATGGATCATATTGACTTAACCTTGATGCCTATTGACCTGAACCTTTAAGATAAATTGGAGTATATCATATCTATTTCAAGTGCATATCAAGTTTGTGCCCATCATGTGCCTGTAGCTTGCTGTTTCGATGTTGGCAAAGTGCTATGTTGCTGTTTCGGGGCAGATTGCTATTATAACTTGTGTTGCTTGTAATTGTTGAACCGTTGCTCTGTTTTGATCATGCCCTACATGAAACTTGCTTAGAATTGTGTGTAGTTTCATATTTTCATGTTGCATCCTTGATTTGAGTGTTTGTGATTGATGTTTGCATGCATGTTGCATAATTGCCATGTTAAACTTGTTTAGCTTATATCTTCTAGACCGTAGCTCCGAATTAAATATTCTACATATGTAACTTGATTAGAAAAACATGTAGATCTTCATGGTGCATGTTAACTTGCTGTTTAAAAACTTTAACATTGTGTTTAATTCAGATCAGTACCAATTTCGAAATTTGCATGTGGGGATTTTCCGGAATTGTTATTTGTGTTTCCGGCCTCATTTAAACTTGCCTAGTTGTATGGATTGCTTATGCTTCATCTCTTGCCATGTTTAAAAACATTTAATCTTGTCATGCATCATTTTGGTTGTGCATCATGCCATGTTTATGCTTGTGTGTTTACCATGTTGTTTGCTTCTTTCCGGTTGTGCTTCGTCTCGATAGCTCCGGTTATGTTGCGATTGTGAGGATTCGTTCGACTACGCGTGTTTGTCTTCTTCATGGGTTCAGTCTTCGTTCTAGCAGGATTTCAGGCAAGATGATCATGACCTTGGATATCTTTACTATCTTTGCTTGCTAGTTGTCTCGTTGCTATCGCTATGTCGCGCTTCCTACCACATATATGTTAGCCTCCCATATGCCATGATACAGCCTCTAACCACCCTTACCTAGCAAACCGTTGTTTGGCTATGTTACCGCTTTGCTCAGCCCTTTCTTATAGTGTTGCTAGTTGTAGGTGCAGTTGCAGGTTGTTCCATGTTGGGACATGGATATCATATGATATCACAATATATCTTATTTAATTAATGCGTCTATATACTTGGTTTTGGTTGGAAGGCTCAGCCTTTTGCCTAGTGTTTTGTTCCACTCATGCCGCCCTAGTTTCCATAATACCGGTGTTAGATCCTTGATTAGCGTTCCTAACATGCTCAGGGGAATGGGACCCTCTTGACAGTTCGCTTTGAATAACCGCTTCCAGCAAGGCCCAACATTGGTTTTAACATTTGCCAACATAATAATAATGAATTGAATAATTAATTTGCATAGGGAGTTAGCGCTACCCGAGGATTCTTAATTCAACATAATACAGGTGGGCCAGTACCGATGGTGTTGGTCTGAATCGGGCGGCCTGCGGGGCCACCACGAGGAAACTCGAGGATCTGGTTTTACTCGTAGCTTGTACCATCCGGTCGTGGCCTGAGACGAGATACGCGCGGCTACTATCAGGGTGTCAGCACGCTGGGAGGTCTTGCTGGAATTGCGTTACCATTGTCGAAATGTCTTGTGCACCGGGATTCTGAGGATACTTCGGGCTATCTCGAGGTTGAGGTATTTCCACTGCAGCTTGTGTTGGTTTGTGATGGACCAGGTTGGAACACCCCTGCAGGGTTAAATCTTACGCGAAGCCGTGCCCGCGGTTATGTGGCAACTTGGATATTTATAACCTCTGTAGAGAACTTGACACTAATCCTAATTAAAATACACCAACCGCGTGCGTAACCGTGATTGTCTCTTTTCGAGGAAGTTCAAGAAGAGAACACGGTGGGGTTATGTTTGAGTCGTAAGTAGGTGTTCAGGGTCACTTCTTGATCATTATTAGTTTGCGACCGTTATGCGTAGTTTACTCATCTTATTCTTGTACTCGTAAGTTAGCCACCATACAATGCTTAGTGCTTGCTGCAACCTCACCACTTTACCCCTTCCATACCCATTAAGCTTTGATAGTCTTGTTACCCATGGTTATGGGATTGCTGAGTCCTCGTGGCTCACATATTACTACAACAACAGATGCAGGTACAGGTAATGCGATGATCTGACGTGAGAGCGATGCGCGTTTGCTTTTGGAGTTCTTCTTCTGCTTCTTCTTCTTCGTCGATCTCGGGATAGGTTGCTGGTCAGTAGCCTGGGCTAGCAGGGTGGATGTCGTTTGTGTTTTTCGTTTGTTTTTCATCCGTAGTCGGATTCTGCTCTTCTGTATGGTGTTTGCTATGTATTGATGTATTCCTGTGATGACTGTATGTATTCGTATGTATCCCCATCTATTATGTACATGGTACGATGTAATGATATCCACCTTGCAAGCGTCTTTGATATGCGCTTCTATCCCTGGTGGGACCTCCGAGTCCCTCGAGGATAGGATCGCATATTGGGCGTGACAGTCCCCCCTGCTGTTCTGCACTGTTATTTGGTGCATGGCACGTGGACCCGGATGCTAGATGTCCCACATGTTGGCGAACGAAAGCAGAACATTTATGAAAGTGAGCGTCTCCACTCTTACGACGGAGGAGTATAAGACACAGCAGCCGAGTGTACTGTAGTAGTAGTACTAGTAGTCTTGTAACACTTGGTTTTGCTGCTTCGCGCTATCCAGCGATACAAAACCCGATTAAAAAAGCAAGGGCTGGTCTTTCCCCGTGCGGTAGGCAGGGGAGTTTGGCAGAGTCGGTTTGATAGAGAGAGTGAGAGAACAATGTGAAATGCTTGAATGTGAAGTGGGCGATAATCCACTTCTGAGCCCAGGCTCATCTGCACCCGCGCTGAAAAAAAAATCAAAATAAATACTAGAAAAATTCCAAAATTCCAATTCTTTTTTGCATGGTAGCTAATATGATGCGTGAGTTCCGCTCCAATTTTCAAATCATTTGGACATCTGAGCAGCTCTCGGCAAAAAAGACAAATTCGGGGTCTGTAAAAAAGGTTTACTGTTCATGCAGTGTTCTGACCCGATTTGTCTTTTTTGCCGAGAGCTCCTCAGATGTCCGAACGACTTGAAAATTGGAGCGGACCTCACGCATCAAATTTTCAACCATGCAAAAAAAACTGGAATCTTATGATTTTTTTTAATTTTGTGTGAGTTTTTTTCGACCGGGTGCAAATGAGCCTGGGCACCGAATCGCCTTTCTTTCTTTTTTGAAGTGGGCCCTTTCAAATTACTAGATGATACTAGCCCGCACGTTGTTGAGTACATTTCAATGCAATTTTAATCTACATGCAACATCAATAGTAATTGAAGTAACAATATGTTCCAGCCCGCCGCTCAACGCCCATTACCAAGGCATATGAGTAACATGTGGGACTGCATGTGTGCAAACCGACGATTGGCCAAGCTGGCAAACTCCCCCTCTTAGAGCATGATTAATAATATAGCCAGCAGCTGGCTATTTAAGATTTCCACGTCATTAAGAGCTAGCAATATCATCCATTCATACAATAGGGTTGGCTATAAGGTTGGCTCTTAGACTAGTGGGTTTTTTCACTTTCTCTCTTTCTCTCTCGTCTCATTTACTCAATTTACCTAGGAGCACGTGTAGAGGTTGGCTCTTGCATTAGAGCCCACTCCCTTCCTTTTTGCTTGTCTCTGTCCTCCACATAGACAAAAATGCCATGTAGGCGGGCTTATAGCCCACTATTGTACTTGCTCTTATCGCGCGGGAAAAGCCCCGTCCTAGCGTTTTCAATCGTTATTTGTGTCTATCGTCGCTCCAAGGAGCAGAACCAAATGTTACAACTTACGAGTTCAAAATGAAAAGCCTATCGCATTCGCATAGCACCTCCACACAGTTGGTCTGACACGTCGCTCAAGCTAGGGAACGCGTGTTGCATTTTCACTGACATCTGGGACCGTTGTTGAGCAAACCGACTATCGGCAAACCCTCACCCTGCCCGCTGTGCGTCGGCTGAGTTTAGAGGAACGAGGATGGAGAAGTGCTAATTGTAGCACGGACCCCAAGAAAATTGGTGTCCGATGGGACTCGTACTGGTTTATACTACTACCACTGTACTACTCCTGCTCCTACTACTCTACACTCGTACTAGTACTAGTGCTAGTACACACTAACTACTCCCTCCGTCCCATAATATAAGAGCATTTTTTACACTACTGTAGTGTCAAAAACGCTCTTATATTATGGGACAGAGGGAGTAATATGAGGCCATTTAACCGTGTCCCGGCAAAATACCCCGGACACCGATTATTCGTTGATATTTAAATTTGTTTTCACACAGCAAAATATCCCTGAAAACAACAACACACAGCAAAATTTCGTGGCAAATGAGGGATTTGAATGTGCTAGGCGGGGTGGGGCAGGAAGTTAACGCAGAGGCTCGGGTTTTGGCGCCAAACCGGAAATTTTGCAAATATTTGTCACGCACCGGACGGCACGCAAACCGCGTGTGGTTGTCTGGTGGCATGTGCGGTAGACTTGAATGCTTGTGAAATGCTTGTGACCGAGCACATAGCAGGTGGCATATAATTAAATGAAGAAAGAGAGGGTTGAGTGTCATATCAGATACCCTATCATAATAACCATATTTAGGAATAATAGTTATGATACTAACCACTACAAGCAGCCTTTATATCACAGAGAAGATTAATATTATTAACAATTCATGTCCTTAACAAAGGGTGCAATGATGAGTGCACCTTATCGCTTCAGGACGACCCGGCTATTTGAGCTGGTCGACCAGCTCCTCACGCGCCGAGGTGGGACTAAACATCCAAAACCCGCCAGCCCAATACGGATGTGAAAATCGTAATTACAAATTTCACTCAGTTGACCGGTCAAAAAGTCTATGTGGCACTCTATCGACTGGTCAAACTGGCCATGTGGCTTGCGGGTCCCACCTAACAGTTGGTAAACAAAAATTTACGCAGGCGCGCGAGGGGTCGAACCTGCGACCCCGCGGAACTGGCCCTTGCGCGCGAACCACCCTCGCTGTGTATATGTGTGCATGCACGTGTAGGTTGAGCACTTGAGCGTGAGCGTGTGTCTAGCTTGTAATTCTTCTAATTTGGTTAAATTGCATCTGCTTAGTTTACACATTATAGCTGCGAATATGACATGCCTTCCGGTTTTTGGTACATAGTGCATCTGTCTATTAACCATATTCTTACATCAAACTAATGTTCTTGTGTATCACTCATCAATCACTTATGATGGGACAGTCACACCCGTGGGTTAGTGTGAGACATGCTGCTATTTTAAAGAGTGCAGTTTCATGCTCCCGACATAATTCTCAAGAAACAGGAAAGCAAGATGAAGATAGTCAATGTAGCTTTGTAGTGGATGACCAGATTTCCCCCACACCACCATCGCAGGTGCTTGCTCTAACTTGGCAGTGTGATATGTGGTTGCATGTTAAGTATGGTGTCTAGCTTGTGTTGCTTCTAATTAGGGTAAATTGCATCTGCTTAGTTTACACATTATACCTGTGAATATTACATGCCTTCCTATTTTTGGTACATACTACATCTATCTATTAACCATGCTCTTACATGAAACTACTCTTCTTGTGTATCCTACATCAATCACTTACGATGAGACACCTTTATTCGTTGCATATTGCATATGATTTCTAGCATGTAGCTATGTATTGCTTCTAATTTGTTGAAATACCCTTATTAGCCCGCCCTTTTAATTTGGCAGAGTGATATTAGTTGCATCTTTCATATGGTGTCTAGCTTGCATTGCTTCTAATTAGTTGAAATGCCTTCTGCTTAGTTCACACATCATAGGTGTGAATATGCAATGTTGTCCTTTTTTCGTAGATATTCCATCCTCCTATCTTGCGTTTGCCTTACATCAAAGTAGTGTTCATCAGTATCATGCATCAATGAGTTCTGAGAAGCAATTTTTATTCCTTTATCTTGTGGGCTTGACTTTACAAGGAAAAATCAAAAAAGAGGAAGGAAGGGGATGATGGTTGTCCTCTGCAGCAACGTAAACGGACCATCTCTACACATTCTCCTTGTACTTCTAGTGCATTACAAGTTCCAAGTCACATCTCCCCTACTCAACCATCCCAGGTGCTTGCTCTAACTTGGCAGTGTGATATCTGGTTCCATGTTGCATATGGTGTCTAGCTTGTATTGCTTCTAATTAGGGTAAAATGCATCTGCTTAGCTTACACATTATGCATGTGAATATGACACGCCTTCCTGTTTCTGGTACATACTATATCTGTCTATCACACCATGTTCTGCTGTTGTGTATCCTGCATCAATCACTTATGATGAGACACCTTTAACTTGGGAGTGTGATATTGGTTGCATCTTGCATTGATTTCTAGCTTGTACTGCTTCTAATTTTTTGAAATTCCACTTATGATGAGACACTTTTAACTTGGCAGAGTGATATTGGTTGCATTTTTCATATGGTGTCTAGCTTGCATTCCTTCTAATTAGTTGAAATGCCTTCTACTTAGTTGACACATCATAGGTGTGAATATGCGGTGCGGTCCTTTTTCGTACATATTCCAACCTCCTATCTTGCGGTTGCCTTACATCAAAGTAGTGTTCATTAGTATCATGCATCAATGAGTTCTGAAAAGCAATTTTTATTCCTTTTTCTTGTGGGTTTGACTTTACAAGGCAAAATCAAAAAAGAGGAAGGAAAGGGATGATGGTGGTCCTCTGCAGCAACGTAAACAGACCATCTCAACACATTCTCCTTGTACTTCTAGTGCATTACAAGTTCCAAGTCTCATCTCCCCTACTCCACCATCCCAGGTGCTTACTCTAACTTGGCAGTGTGATATCTAGTTGCATGTTGCATATGGTGTCTAGCTTGTATTAGATCTAATTAGGGTAAAATGCATCTGCTTAGCTTACACATTATACATGTGAATATGACACGCCTTCCTGTTTCTAGAACATACTATATCCGTCTATCACACCATGTTCTTACATCAAAGTACTGCTGTTGTGTATCCTGCATCAATCACTTACGATGAGACACCTCTAACTTGGCAGTGTGATATTGGTTGCATCTTGCATTGATTTCTAGCATGTACTGCTTCTCATTTTTCAAAATTCCACTTATGACGAGACACTTTTAACTTGGCAGAGTGATATTGGTTGCATCTTTCATATGGTGTCTAGCTTGCATTGCTTCTAATTAGTTGAAATGCCTTCTGCTTAGTTCACACAGCATAGGTGTGAATATGCAATGCTATCCTTTTTTTCATACATATTCCATCCTCCTATCTTGAGGTTGCCTTACATCAAAGTAGTGTTCATCAGTGTCATGCATCAATGAGTTCTAAAAAGCAATTTTTATTCCGTTTTCTTGTGGGTTTGACTTTACAAGGCAAAATCCAAAAAGAGGAAGGAAGGGGATGATGGTGGTCCTCTGTAGCAACATAAACGGACCATCTCTACACATTCTCCTTGTACTTCTAGTGCATTACAAGTTCCAAGTCTCATCTCCCCTACTCCACCATCCCAAGTGCTTGCTCTAACTTGGCAGTGTGATATCTGGTTGCGTGTTGCATATGGTGTCTAGCTTGTATTGCTTCTTATTATTGTAAAATGCATTTGCTTAGCATACACATTATACATGTGAATATGACACGCCTTCCTATTTCTGGTACATACTATATCTGTCTATCACACCATGTTCTTACATCAAAGTACTCTTGTTGTGTATGCTGCATCAATCACTTAAGATGAGACACCTTTATGTTGGCAGTGTGATATTGGTTGCATATTGCATTGATTTCTAGCTTGTACTGCTTCTAATTTTTTGAAATTCCACTTATGATGAGACACTTTTAACTTGGCAGAGTGATATTGGTTGCATCTTTCATATGGTATCTAGCTTGCATTGTTTCTAATTTCATGGAAATACTTTTGCTTAGTTGACACATCATAGGTGTGAATATGTCATGCGGTCCTGTTTTCATACATATTCCATCCTCGTATCATGTGTTTGCCTGACATCAAAGTATTGTTCGTCAGTCATTCATTCATGAATGAGTTTTGAAGAGCGAATTTTATTCCTTTTTCTTGTCGGTTTGACTTCACAATGCAAAATCAATACAGCGGAAGGAAATTAGTAAGGCAGTGTATGATGGTGGTCCTTCCGAGCAACTGAAATAGAGGGTCTCTATAGATTCTACTCAGCCATCCTCCCATCATGATTCGCAAGACAACGCAGGGCTAGACAGTCAACGTAGTTGTGTAGATGATGAACACATCTCCCATACTCCACCATCATAGGTACTTGCTCTAACTTGGCACTGTTATATGTGGTTGCATGTTGCGTATGATGTCTAGTTTGTATTGCTTCTAATTTTGTTGATTTGCATCTGCTTAGTTTACACATTATACTTGTGAATATGACACGTGTTCCTGTTTCTAGAATATACTAAATCTGTCTATCACACCATGTTCTTACATCAAAGTACTGTTGTGTATCCTGCAACAATCACTTACCATAAGACACATTTAACCTGGTAGTGTGATATACGTTGCATCTTGCATTGTCTTCTAGCTTGTACAGCTTCTAATTTGATGAAATGGCACTTACGACGACACACTTTTAAGAGTCATATTGGTTGCATGTTCATATGGTGCTTAGCTTTCATTTCTTCTAATTTGTTGAAATGTCTTCTGCTTAGTGTTTTTCATACATATTCCATCCTCTATCATAGGTGTGAATATGCAATGATGTCCTTTTTTCGTACATACTCCGTCCTCCTATCATGCGCTTGCCTTACATCAAAGTAGTCTTCGTCTATATCTTGCACCAATGAGTTATGCAGAGTCAATTTTATTCCTTTTCTTGGGGTTTTGACTTCAGAAGGTAATATCAAAAAAGAGGAAGGAAAAGAGTAAGTTAGGGGATGTTGGTGGTTCACCGGACCAACGCAAACGGAGGCTCTCTAGATTTGCCACTGCTGTTGAAGTTCCAAGTCTATATGATGACTCCATCTCCCCAACTCCACCATCGCAGGTGCTTGCTCTAACTTGACAGTGTGATAATTGGTTGCATGTTGCATATGGTGTATAGCTTGTATTTCTTCTAATTTGATTAAATTGCAGCTGGTGAGTTTATACGTTATACATGTGAATATGACATGCCTTTCTGTATCTAGAATACACTGCATCTGTCTATCACACCATGTTCTTACATCAAAGTACTATTGTCGTGTATCCTGCATCAATCACTTATGATGAGACACCTTTAACTTTGCAGTGTGATATTGGTTGCATCTTGCATTGATTTCTAGCTTGTACTGCTTCTATTTTTTCAAAATTCCACTTATGACGAGACACTTTTAACTTGGCAGAGTGATATTGGTTGCATCTTTCATATGGTGTCTAGCTTGCATTGCTTCTAATTTCTTGAAAATCCTTCTACTTAGTTGACATCATAGGTGTGAATATGTTATGCGGTCCTGTTTTCGTACATATTCCATCCTCGTATCATGTGTTTGCCTTACATCAAAGTATTGTTCGTCAGTCATTCATGCATGAATGAGTTCTGTAGAGCGAATTTTATTCCTTTTTCTTGTCGGTTTAACTTCACAATGCAAAATCAATACATCGGAAGGAAATTAGTAAGGCAGCGGATGATGGTGGTCCTTTCGAGCAACTGAAACAGAGGGTCTCTACCGATTCTACTCAGCCATCCTCCCAACAAGATTCGCAAGACAACGCAGGGCTAGACAGTCAACGTAGTTGTGTAGATGATGAACACATCTCCCCTACTCCACCATCACAGGTGCTTGCTCTAACTTGGCACTGTTATATGTGGTTGCATGTTGCGTATGATGTCTAGTTTGTGTTGCTTCTAATTTTGTTGATTTGCATCTGCTTAGTTTACACATTATACTTGTGAATATGACACGTGTTCCTGTTTCTAGAACATACTAAATCTGTCTATCACACCATGTTCTTACATCAAAGTACTGTTGTGTATCCTGCAACAATCACTTACCATAAGACACATTTAACCTGGTAGTGTGATATACGTTGCATCTTGCATTGTCTTCTAGCTTGTACTGCTTCTAATTTGTTGAAATGGCACTTACGACGACACACTTTTAAGAGTCATATTGGTTGCATGTTCATATGGTGCTTAGCTTTCATTTCTTCTAATTTGTTGAAATGTCTTCTGCTTAGTGTTTTTCATACATATTCCATCCTCTATCATAGGTGTGAATATGCAATGATGTCCTTTTTTCGTACATACTCCGTCCTCCTATCATGCGCTTGCCTTACATCAAAGTAGTCTTCGTCTATATCTTGCACCAATGAGTTATGCAGAGTCAATTTTATTCCTTTTCTTGGGGTTTTGACTTCAGAAGGTAATATCAAAAAAGAGGAAGGAAAAGAGTAAGTTAGGGGATGTTGGTGGTTCACCGGACCAACGCAAACGGAGGCTCTCTAGATTTGCCACTGCTGTTGAAGTTCCAAGTCTATATGATGACTCCATCTCCCCTACTCCACCATCGCAGGTGCTTGCTCTAACTTGATAGTGTGATAATTTGTTGCATGCTGCATATGGTGTATAGCTTGTATTTCTTCTAATTTGATTAAATTGCACTTGCTGAGTTTATACGTTATACATGTGAATATGACATGCCTTTCTGTATCTAGAATACACTGCATCTATCTATCACACCATGTTCTTACATCAAAGCACTGCTGTTGTGTATCCTGCATCAATCACTTATGATGAGACACTTTTAACTTGGCAGTGTGATATTGGTTGCATCTTGCATTGATTTGTAGCTTGTACTGCTTCTAATTTTTCAAAATTCCACTTATGACGAGACACTTTTAACTTGGCAAAGTGATATTGGTTGCATCTTTCATATGGTGTCTAGCTTGCATTGCTTCTAATTTCTTGAAAATCCTTCTGCTTAGTTGACACATTATAGGTGTGAATATGTCATGCCGTCCTGTTTTTCATACATATTCCATCCTCCTCATACGGTTGTCTTACATCAAAGTATTGCTCGTCTGTATCATGCATCAATGATTTCTGAAGAGTGAATTTTATTGTTTTGTGATGTGGTACGGCTTGACATGGCAAAGTCAAAAAAGAGCAAGGAAAAGAGTATGGTAGGGGATGCTATTAGTCGTCAGGTGCAATGGAAAAAGGAGCTTCCCTCGAGATTCTGCTGGTACTTATAGTGCAGAAGAAGGTCAAAGTCCACCGGCTAAATCTACAAACACAGTATCCCCTGCCTCGCCAGCTGCAGCACCTCCTTCCACAGTACCGACATCTCAATGAGTTACTCATTCGAATGCTCTGCAAGTGGCATGTTCCCAAGCTACCTTCCCACCTAACACTACTTCTGAAGCACTGCTGACACTATAGGACTTGGCAAGATCAGACAAACCTCATGAGCATGAACACCAAGACGGTATGTGACCGAGTCAAGTTGCAGTTGCTTGCTCCTTTATATATACTCTCACAATTTGATGTGCACTAACAATTTCCATATTCGTTGTTGAACTAGCACCTCGGCGCAAGAGGAAACTGACATCAGGGATAATGCTTGACAGGTTAACAAAATCTAAAGGAGGAAGAATGGAGATCCATTTTGAGGCAGGTTTAAAAAGGCCACGTGATGCTACAGAGTCAGCCAAGTTAGTATCAGAGGCAACCATTGCCCTTAGATGTCATGCACGTATCCTGCCAACATGGATCCAGTACAGGAATGACAAAGACGAAACCCAGTTTAACACCTTCCTTGACCATTTATCCGTAAGTAATGTTATTCATCACAATTTGTAATATTGTCTTGCTCTGTCCCATACTTTCTAGGTTGCTCCTAATGAGACTCCCATTCTTTTTTCAATAGATGAGGTTCAAGTTGGATCCGAAAGATGATGCAACCAAACAAGCATGCACTCATGTTTTTCAGTCTGCTCTGCGACAGTATCAGTATCACCTTAGAAAAACTCACTTTGAAGGCAAGGCTAACAATGAAATCGCCCAAACATCTCCAGTAGAATATATTACGGACAAAGACTGGACAACCCTTGTTAAACACTGGTCTGATCCGAAGTATCAGGTAGGGTAGATGTATGTGATCAGATCACATATTGAACTCATATTTACGTATGTGCCTTACACGTCTATCTTCTTTTGGGCTAACTGTTTGAAGAACAAGACCAATCGTTCTAAAGTGAAATCCCAACATACAACAGGATCTCATAGCTATATTGCACACTGCGAGGCTCTTGTAAATAGCTGCTATTTCCTCCTTTTTGTTATGCCACATTATCGTATCTATATTGACTTGTTCCAAATACAGAGGAAAGCCCGTGCGGACCAAAAAGAACCCGAACCGAATGCAGTGCAAATCTTCAAGGATTGTCACACCAGCAAGATGAAGGGCATGACTACACCAGTCCAAGCCGCTGTTGTAAGTCCTTACTCCTCATGCCTTTGAACTGCTTGTTACTGTGACGTGTTCATTTAACTGCTTGGTTTGCAGCCAATGTCAGTTACTCTGTTCACTTTTATACACAGTTGTCTTAACGTATCATTTCACCTTACACGGTTTAGAAGAAAGGAAGGATATTCTTTTGGTCTTCATCTGTAATCTAGTTGTGATGTTCACGTGTCCACACAATGATACAATAGCCTGTTTGTTTGATCTCTGTTTGCCTGTGATATGAATGATGTCATACTATGTTCATCGTATTTTACACCGTGTCTCTTTATCCTTAGATAGATGTCAATAAATGTGAGGAAATAGACAATACATTAGGCATGCTACATGGACATATGTTCTGAATGTGCTTTTATTATGTACTTACCACTAAAATACATGCTAAAGTATTACAGTGGTTCACCAAAATAAGTTATGTATGTCTCATTAGTAACTTATCTCATACACTAATCTACATAATTCAAACTTTCAGCAAGCTATGGAACAAATGATTGAACAACCACAACCTCCAGAAGGTGACGAGGCTACCACAGGCACAATGTCACCTCTTGCTGCAGTGCGTCAGTATCTCTCCACTAACAGTGCAAAAAGTACCTTCCTGAGTAATTCAAGGTTGGTTGTTAAGGTAACCTCATCTAAAACGCCTACTGAACAAAATCCTCCAGCTAGACAGAGTGATATATCCGTGCTCCAGACACAAGGCCAATCCCTAATGGAGGTCATTTCTGAAACAAGAATAGTGGTTGACAAATGTCGTCATGATATGAATGGTTTTGAAACCAGACTATCGGACATTTGCTTCGTTGTTCAAGAGGAATGACGCAAAAAAGGGGAAGGTCATGCTGCTCCGTCAGATTCTACAACCTGAAACATTACCACTCTGCTGAAATGATCTCTGCTTCTATACATCTCATGGTGCATTTATCTGCAAGGACTGTAAACTTTTATGCCAACAGGCCTTTTGTTGTATGGCTGTAATTTATTTTGTTGCGATACAACATTTATCCTGCTGCCAAAGGCCGTAGAGATTAGCAAGCTATTTTTGTATAGTGTAGGTTTATTTTTAGTAATGTATTCGGCATCATCGGTCTCGTTTAGGCCGAAAGCATCGTAGGAGCCCACAGGGCCAGTATTCGTCCGGCCCACAACTAGAATGGAACTAAAAACGATTATGGGCCGTATTCCATATTTAGCCCACAGAAAATAACAGGGCCGAAATCAGTGTAAGCTCTTCTTATTTCTGATCGTTCCATTGGTAGGCCCGTGACCATAGTGGGCCATTAACAGGCCTAAACATAATATGGGCCCCTTGTATTAATGGGCCGTAAACATGTCTGAATATCACCGCAGGCCTTATTTGTCCCATAAACGACACGGGCCGTTAACAGGCCGAATCGTAGATTGGGCCTTCATTGGGCCAGTATATACCTAGGGCTTGTAGCTGGCAGAAAGATGATTGGCCCTAAAATGTGCCAAATAGCCCACTGGTCATTAGCAGGCCGAAATTTAGCTCAGCCCAAGGTGGCCCAATTACATGGCGGATCATTAACAGGCCGAAAGTCAGCACGGGCCGTAATTGCACTAACCTACTACACGAGCCTTTAGCAAGGCGAAAGTGTTGGCGGGCTGGATTTGTGTCATCGAGAATATGGGCCGTTAAGAGGCCCGAAGTGACGTCGGGCTACATATGGCCCATGGGTTGCATCGGCCGTTAACAGGCCGAAAGTCAGCACAGGCCAGAATTGCACCGACCTACTACACGGGCCTTTAATAGGCCGAAAGTGTTGGCGTGCTGGATTTGTGTCATCAAGGATATGGGCCGTTAAGAGGCCCGGAGTGACGTCAGGCTACATATGGCCCATGGGTTGCGTCGGCCGTTAACAGGCCGAAAGTCAGACCAGGCCGAAAATGGCCCATTTCCATCATGGTCTGTTTATGGGCCGAAAGTTTCGTAGGGCCACTTATTGGCCCAAATGTAGCAGGACCTTAAACAGGCAGGAAACACACCGGGCCGTAATTGGGCCCAAATACAAAGCAAACTGTTAACGGGCCAGAAGTGACCATGGGCCGCAATGATGAGAAATCCACAACGGGCCGGTGGCGGGCCGATTTGACACCATTCAAACGGGCCTTACCTGCAACTGGGTCGTGAGCAACCAGGCCGTTAATGGGCCAGCCCGCTAACTTTGACTGGGCCGACCCTTTTAACCTAAATGGGCCACTGTTGGGCCGTGCCACGTGTCGACGTATCATAGGCGTCTCTCGTCCAATGAATGCATGACATCTGTCGCAACGCCGAGCTGACACGTGGATCCGCCGGCGAATGAGAAATTTACACGTGGAAAATCGCCATTGGTCAGGGCTATTAACGGGTTATCGGATCCAAACCCGCACCCGATAGCTTAACGGCGACCCGTTACGGTGGATGCCATGTGTCGGTCACCCTTGACGAAAACACTTCCATGACGCGACATTTATCGTCATGGAAGTGGACACTTCCGTGATGATAATTTCAGTATTGTCATGGTACACTTCTACGACAGCACAGGTATGACTATCTTGATTCTGTCATAAAATTGTCACGGATGTACATGTATGACAGAAAATTTGACCTATTGTGTCAAAGACGTATCATCAAGGAAGTGTTTTTTTGTAGTGTGAGCTTGAAGAACGGCAGGGCTCGCTCGCCGAACTTGGAGATGAATCGCCCGAGCGAGGCCATGCATCCCGCCAGGCGCTGCATCTCCCTGAGGCTCTGGGGAGGACGCATCCTTTCGATGGCCTTGATCTTCTCAGGGTTGGCCTCGATGCCACGGTGGGAGACCAGGAAGCCAAGCAGCTTGCCGGAGGGGACACCGAAGATGCACTTGTCTGGGTTGAGCTTGAGGTTGACCTTGCGCAGGTTGTCAAATGTCTCCTGGAGGTCCACGAGGAGGGACCAGGCCTCGCGAGTCTTGACAATGATGTCGTCGACATAAGCCTCAGTGTAGCTTCCCATCTGGGGCCCCAAGGCGATGCGCATCAGCCTTTGGAAGGTGGCTCCGGCGCTCCGGAGGCCGAACGGCATGCAGATGTAGCAAAATACGCCATAGGGGGTGATGAAGGCCGTCTTCTCCACGTCTTCGGTCGCCATCTTGATCTGGTGGTAGCCTGAGAAGGCATCTAGGAAGCATAGCAACTCGCACCCGGCAGTGGAGTCCACGATCTGGTCGATGCAGGGCAGCGGAAATGGATCTTGAGGGCAAAACTTGTTGAGGCTCGTGAAGTCGACGCACATGCGCTCCTTGCCGCACTTCTTGGGCACCACGATGGGGTTGGCGAGCCATTCAGGGTGGCACACCTCACGGATTACTCCAGCTTCTTGGAGCTTCTGGACTTCCTTCATGATGAAATCTTGCTTCTCTGGCGCCTGACGCCGTGCCTTCTGTTTCATGGGGCGTGCGTTGGGGCACACCACTAAGTGGTGCTCGATCACCTCCCTCGGCACACCGGACAAATCAGATGCCGTCCAAGTGAACACATCTGAGTTTGCCCGAAGGAAGGTGACGAGCGCGTCTTCCTATGGTGGGGAGAGGCATGTGCCGATGGTGAAGGCAGGGCCTGAGCCGCTGCTGTCCACCGACACCTTCTTCGTCTCGGTGCGGTCCTGAGAGAACAGCTGCTTCTTCTTCGCGCGTGCAGCCTCATGAGGCTCGGTGGCATCCTCGTCGGCAGGGTAGGCGGTGGCGGCGGCCTAGTAGGCGCTCTCGAGGGAGCGGACTGCGTCCTTCTCGTCGCAGCAGACGGTGATGATGCCGCTGCAGCCCGGCATCTTGAGGACATTGTAGGCATGGTGGGTCGCCGCCATGAACTTGGCGAGAGATGGGCAGCCCACGATGGCGTTCTACGGCAGGCCGATGAGCGCCACGTCGAAGTCGATGAGCTCAGTATGGTAGTTCTTGTGAGTGCCGAAGGTGACGGGGAGGCGCACTTGGCCCAGAGGAATGGTGGAGCCATAAGTCACTCCGGAGAAGGGCCTGGTCAGCATCAGCTGATCGTAAGGCACTTGGAGCTGCTCGAAGGTCTCGATGGAGATCACATTGAGGCCGGTGCCTCCGTCGATGAGTGTCTTGGTGACGGCGACGTTGCTGATGGTGGGCGTGCACAGCATGGGGACCGTGCCCGCAGCGCTTGAAGACTTGGGGTGATCATTAGAGTCGAAGGTGATGGCGTATTGGGACCACTTGAGGGGGCGAGAAGCCTCAGGCCTCGGGAGGGCAGCGTTCACCTCGCGAGAGAACAACTTGAAGTGGCGGTTGGATGCAGGAGCCTGAGCTCTGCCTAGGATGCAGACCAGTCCGCGAGGCTCTTGGTAGCCCCCGGCGTCTTGGTCAGGCTGGTTGCCATCATTCCGTCGTGGTGGCGGCGGCAGTGGTGGAAGGGCTGCATTGCCTGAGGGTTGACCTCACGAGGCTGGTCGTTCCAGGCGGCCTCGCGAGGCTGGTCACGCCAGCCCTGGCGGAAGTTGCTGTTGTTGTTGTGGTCTCCCCAGCGGCCGCCGTTACGGCCACCTGCACGGCTGGTGCCGCGGTCGTTGCGGTCGCCGCCATGGCCAAGGCGCTCGTCGCGAAGCAGCTTGAGCTCATGGTAGTCCTCAGTGCTGTGGGAGTGCGAGTTGTGGTAGGCGCGGAGAGGGCGGTTATCTCTGTTGGGCTCGTCACGCTCCCGACCGCGCTTCTGCTCGGGCTCCGCCACGAGAACGGCAGGGCCCTTGCACTTGGTGTCCTTGCTCTTGGCCTTGCCGCACTTGTCAGCGAGGTCGAACAGCTCAAGCACGGAATCAAGCTCGTCGTTGATGGCGAGCTTCTCGCGCATCCAGACGTCCGTGACGCCGTTGGAGAACGCAGAGATGATGGCGGCCTCAAAGGTGCGTGGAATCTTGTTGCGCACTTGGCTGAAGCGCTGGATATACTTGCGGAGGGTCTCGTTAGGGCACTGGCGCACAGCGCACGGGTTGTTGAGCATGAGGGAGCGCTCGTGCGTGCCCTTGAAGTTGGCGACGAATTGCTCACAGAGCTCGCCCCACGAAGAGATGGACGCCTCAGGGAGGTCCATGAGCCAGGAGCGCGGACCGTCCTTGAGGGCCATGGGGAACCAGTTCGCAATGACCTTGTCGTCGCCGTTCGCTGCCTCGATGCCCAAGGCATAGAGCTGCAAGAACTCTACGGGATTGGGGGTGCCGTCATAGCGCAGAGGCAGATCCGGCTTGAACTTGGTGGGCCACACTACACGGCGCATGAAGGCGCGGCAGCCCACGCAGCTGGAGGGAACGCCGCCGGTGAGGGCGGTGCGGTTCTGGCGACCAGCCGCCGCGACTTCTTGGATGGTCCTGTCTTGGCGCTGGCGCTGCTGCTCGAGGAGCACGCGCGCGTCAGGAGGCCATGCGCTAGACGATCTGGCAGCACGGTTCGCCGTGGTCTGGAGAGGACGTGCCGCGGGATGGCTCGCGCACCCGCGCTCCGCGATGGCGTCGGGCGTCTTCGCCGTGCAGAGGAGGCAGAGGGGGTGCATCGTGGGCCACGTCCCCGGCACGAGACGGCGGAGGACAGAGCGACTGAGAGAGCACCAGGGCGTCGCCTGCGACGTTGACAAGCTCGGTGTTGTGGCCGAGCCAGGCGTCGTAACCGGCGTCGGTGGGGCGGTAGCGCAGGACCTCGCGTGCCATGAGTAGCGCGGCCTGTGGGGCCGGCGTGGCCTGCGGGGCCAGCGCGTCGCGGCGAGTGACTGACGAGGCCGTAGCGGTGTGGCCATTCACCTGCACGGATGGGTATAGGGAAGAAGCCTGCTGCTCCCTCGCAGCAGGGTCCGTAGCAGCGCCGGCGGCGCGGCATCGACGGTCGTCACTGGCGACGGGTTCCGTCTGGGCCACCCTGGCAGCTCGGCGTGCGTAGCGCTTGTGGCGAGCATCGGCCATGGCGGCGAGGAGGTGGAAAGAACCGAAGTGGCCCCCTACCTGGCGCACCAAATGTCGGAGCCGGGACTCCGGGGATCTAGAGGTTCGAGCATTGGGGGCGAGCTAGTTCTTTCCGACCAAAGGTGACCACGGCGAGGCTACGGCGAGAGCGCTACACGGGAGCACGACAGGGGACACGACGGTTACCCAGGTTCGGGCCACCTTGCGGTGTAAAACCCTACTCCTGCTTGTGGTTGGGATTGCCGTGGGCGAGAAGATGTTCTCGCGTACAAGGTAGGAAGCAAAGGAATCGATCCCCGATACAATGGCAGCTCTGTCCCTTTTATAGCCACCCTGGTCCTCTTCCCCCAAAAACTTAGGCAGGAAGGGTTGCCACACTGGCGGGTTTTGAAAGGGGATAGGCGCTCAGTCTATCCTGACTAAAGGCGGTCTTCGCCTTCAAAAGTGGATCTATGACGCGCCGGTGGGCTCGGTGATGACCTCCGCCCTGAGCGCCTTGCTGTCTCGGTGTTCTATCACCACACGGGTAGTCCTTGGGACTCGCTTTCGGGGTGGGCAGCTGGGGCTGCCCCTTCAGCGCCAAAGAGGAAAGCTTCTCTATCCGCGCCCGCAGGAGCGGCCTCTGCCGCCCTTCGTCGCTACACGCGTCACCCACGTGATGGGCGCAGGACCGCGCAGCCGACATCAGGCTCGAGTGGCCTCGGGCGGCCGCCTCGGGGGGGGGGGTGCCTCGGGAAGCAGCCTCGCGAGAGCACCTCACGTGGCCCCTGCTGCTGCCGTGGCTAAGTGTCGGTAGTTTGTGTCTTGAGGAGGGGTCTTCGCGGGGCTGGCACCTCGCGAGGCGTCTTCGCTTCGCGGCGCCCTTAGACGGGTCGCGTCTTGGGCCTTCGCTAGGCGTCGTTTCCTGGGCCGCAGGCAGACGGGCCGGGGTACCCTGGTTCCCAATGGCCCGACAATACCATCGACTCATATTCCTTGTCTATCTCTCACGCAGACAAATACACTTACGAAATCAGCCCCCCCCCCAAAAAACACTCATGAATGCACTCGCCATCTCTCTCTAGGGTTGTATCTCTCTCACACACACCCACGTAGGTGGGGTACGCGCACGAAGAGAAGAGGTGCATGCACGACGCACGTACTCACGTCTCGTTCCCAACCACACCCGCGCGGGTACATGGTGGAGCTCATTTCTGTACGAAAAGGCAGCCCACGTGATAATTTGATGCGTGTCGGTTGTTCACTTGACGGAGGGTCGTGTACCACGCGTGAACGAAACAAAGTGCGACTTGACACGTTGGCGCATTATTTTTAAATAAAGTTGTATTCCTCAATGGCACGTACAGAATATAAAACGATTGTATGGAGAGAAAAATGAAAACCGCTCCACTATACTAGTACAAATATAGGCAGGAGCCTCAATGCTTGCTTGCTGGGGTTCGTCTCTTCACACTCTTTCACACAAGACGGCGGTGGCCAATCTCTCCCTCTCTAACCGCTGGTCACTGATTCGTCCGGATCCCGTCCGCCGGCGGAAAGGGAGGCTGTGCAGCGTTGCTCCGGTCGCCGGCGTCGAGGCTGGAAACTCTCTGCCGGCGCGTCCCGATCTGCGGTACCCACCATTCTCTCCGACTAAGCTCCGGCGCGGTAGGGCCTTCGTCCCTTGCTCGCTGCCGCAGCAGATCCTGCCCACCGCCGCCCTCCTACTTACATCCCGACGACCCTCAGGTACAGCTTCCTCTGGAACCGGCCTTGCTCCACTGCCCAACTTCCCACGTCGTTGCATGTGGATCTTCTTTAGTTCTTTGCCTAAAACGTACTAGCTCGGCCGGCGTACTTTCCATTTTGCAATCTCGTCCTCACATCGTTTGAGAGAAACCACTGTGCTGTTATCTTTCCCTTAAGACAATGAGTATGCTTCTTTTTGTCGGCGTATCTGTCATCAACTGTCATTGGCCAGTAATTATTTCCTTTCTACCTCCTTTTGCAAATAGGGATATCCATTTCACCTCGTTGCTGTTGTGACCTTTTGGTGAACTGCACAAAGCACTTTTTTCTTAAGAGTGTTTTGTGCAGTTCTACTAAAATGTCACACTGGCAACGTTTCTACATTTCAATGGGACTGCACAAAGGGAGTTTGGAGTTCCTATCCTCCTCATCCAACTCTCATCCTAATCTTCTCCAACAAGTAGTTAGTCTCAAGAGAGACTGCAAAGGTGACTGGGTTCTATTTGTGTGTTTATTGTTTCATCAACAGTGCCACTATTATTGTAATCACACATACTCAATATCTTTGCTAATAGGGGACGCTCAGCTCTATTTTAGTGGAACTGCGCAAAATGATCGGAATGTTCCATGCTTGTGACTGCTCCTTTCTTTGCCAACATGTCATGTTGATTTTGACAGAGCTGCGGGAAAGTAACTGCCAACGAATGAATATCGTGGCCAAGAAATGAAAGCATTCCTATGGAGAGCATCGATCATTTTTTATTTTTTCTTTATTTGTACACCTTCCCACAACTTTGTCTTCAGTTGTGATGTAAATATTGGCTCTGATCTGCGAATCATTGAGATGCATTAGCAAGGAAGTTAGTTTTTTATTTTTTTGCGAAAGAGCATGGATGTTAGTTTACTTTGTATTTGATGAAATGTTGTAACGAGACAACCTTCCAGCTGGCAAGACACATGAAACAAAAGCTAAAAGCTTCATAGCGTTGTACAATTTCATGTCGCTCAAAATATGTGTACATATATTATGTAAACAAATTCTGAAAGCTTGATAGCATTGCCAGAAGCCATTCTACTACTCCAGCATCCAGGTCCGCATGCCATGCACCAAATTAGAGTGCACAACCGCACGGGAGACTCCTGCCCGGTTGTTTCGCCGCAGTAATATAGTACTAATGAGCAGTCAAATCATAAGCCCTACCTTTCCCATAGTAAGTTGCTCGAACGAAGCAACCATCAATTCAATCTTCTTTGAATCCGCTCTTACTACTAGGAGCAACTATAAATACTAAGGAGTATTATGGTGATAGTGTGATCTGAGGAGTAATAATTCACTGGGCTGCCATTTTCCGCACTACTCCAGAGTAAATGCGTACTAGTAGTAGAACATTGCTTTATCACAAATTAAAATAAAATAAGAGTGCAGATGCTCCACCATGCGGTTCCTATTGTACATGTATGCTCTACTACTCGTACTATTAAACCGCTTGGCTCTTCGCCTCTTCGAGAAGTCGAACAATTATGGTACTACAGTGCATGCTTCTGGCAATCTGACACCGAATGAACTGCTGCACGTCCACCGCGTGGGCGAGGAGAGCGCCCAGTAGTCAAAAGCTTCTCCTCGTCTTGCGAGCCACCACGCGTGTGGGAGAGGGAGAGGGCATAGTAAGTGTTGGGGATGCTTCCCGGTGTGTAGACCCGGCATGTGATAACCCGGTCATGGAGCAGGCTTAGCGGGTCGTATCATTGTGGGACTAAAGGACTTTTGGCGGGCCGGCTTCATGGAGGATTAGCAGGAAAGGCCGGCTCAGGTTATGGGCCGGCTCATGAGAAAGATGGACGGTTGAGCATTGTCTTGAAGAACAAGTAGGAAAGAGTAGGAGCCGGGTCAGGATGATGACCCTGACTCTCGTGTAAATCTAGGGTTCCGCCTGTATATATAAAGGGGAGCACCTATATGAAAAAGACGAAGTTGCAACCTCCTCGAGAGCTAGGCTAGCGAATCCGCCTCCTTGTAATCGAGATCTACAGCAATATAATCAAGCAGGACGTTGGCTTTTACCTCCTCCGTGAGGGGCCAAACCTGGGTAACCCGGCATTTTCCCGTTCCCGATCAACCCCATCAAGCTTCCACACTTGTGCGATGGCCTCATCTCCAAGTCCTTTCACAAGGGCATCTGCCGTGACAAAACCACGATAGTTGGCACCCACCGTGGGGCCTACGCACGGTGGAGTTGAGTTCTTAGCAGGATCTCTTCCAGGGTTCGGGAAGTACATGGTTGACATGATGACAAAGAGCCGCCACGGGAAGTTCTACATCAACGATTCACACTGGGGCCCCGACGCCGACTCAATCGAGTATGGGTACCGGGTCCCCTTTGGCAAGATCAACACCTTCATCGGCGTGGTCGGCGAGCCGGCCGCCGGGTTGGAGAATATCGCCGGCGTCGAGTCGGCGCGCCACGCTGGTCAGAACCAGGCGAGACCCGGCCCGCTTCAAGCCGGCCGAAACCATGTCTTCATAGGTTTCACCCAAGGGGTGGCCTTGTCGGAGAACTCCCTGTCTGAGGATGATACGCTCGTCCAATCTGACGGCGAGTCCTCGACGGGAGAAACCGAGTCAATCCTTCCTCTGCATGCTGGGGGGCTCGGGCACTCGAACGACGTCTTTCCAGAGAGCCCAGATCCGCCTCGCTTCGCGGCGGTATACATGGCAGGAAGGCAAGATCCGGTGCGAGACCCGGCCAATCCAACGGCGGGGCAGAACAACATCCTTGCCGGCTCAGGAGGAGCCGGCGCGTCAGCCACCGGCTCTCAGGAAACCGGGGTTCAGGCGCTCGCGGACTTGATGACCACGCTGGCGGCCCTGTTGACCTAGCCGGTTACTGCAGAGAACGCAGCAGCCCGCAACACGGAGATCACGAGGTGTCGCGAGCAGATGGCCAAGATCCAAGAGGACATCAATGCGGAGAGTGCCCGCATGGTACAGGAGCAGTCCTGGCTTACCAAGGAGAGGAAGTGCCTGGATGAGGAGGCGCATTACCTGAATCGCCGACAGGCCGAGTCGGAGCTCGTCCACAGGAGGCGTCATCAGAGCCGGCTTCCGGCTAATCTCGAGCCGACTCGGCTGTTCACCACGCCACTGGCTCCGACGAACCCGGGGGCCGGAGTCATCCCCACGGGAGAGCCGCCTTTGCAATAGCTGGTTCAGCAGCGGGAGTCGGCCCAGCACCGCACGCCAGATCAGGAACAGCCGCCGCCGTCTCGCCGGTTCGAGACCCCAATTGGACACTACTCCAACCCGGTTGATAATGTGCTGGCACCGACCCACAACTTCGCAGCTATTCCGATTGAGGGGGACGGCCCGATTCAGACAGAGACCAGGAACGCTATTGCAATGCTCAAGACGGCAGTAGTGCAGCAAGCCAACTACTCGCATAGCCAGCATCGGCTTCACTCGACCCCTCATCAGAGCCGCACCAGGAGTCAGCGCCCTGAGTCGCCTACGGTCTCTAGCAGCGCACACCGCAGGAGAGCCACCGAGCCGCTGGCGGAGCAGCACCAGCCCAGGATCCCGCAAGACGTTGTGAACGCTGCTCGGGTCCTACGAGCGTGGGAGGAGGAAAATGCGCATGCAGGGCGTAACCCGCCGGCGCACGTCAACGCACCGGCGCGAGTCAACCCGCCGCCGGATATCAACCCACCGCCAAATGTCAACTCGCCCGTCGCAACCCAGACAGATGGCCGACTTGGGGGTTCTTCAAGCCGCATGATCGGAACTCCATGCTTGATACCGGCGCTGTGAGAGGCCCGCATACCCCCCGATTTCAAAGGTCCTCGCAAGGTTCCTAATTATACAGCGAATCTGGAGCCCACCGAGTGGATCGAGAGTTATGAGCTGGCAATGGACTTGTTAGGCGCAAGCGAGTCAGTGTGTGCGTGTTACCTGCCTCTGATGTTGGAAGGCCCAGCACGCACCTGGATGAAAAACCTACCGGCGAATTCTATCAACACATGGCAGGAACTGAAGGAGCGTTTCATCAAGAATTTCCAGGGAACCTACAAAAGGCCAACCACAATTGTTGATCTGGAGCGTTGTGTCCAGCGCGAGGATGAGTTGGCGCATCACTGGGCATGCCGGGTTGCGGAGGTTATACATAGTTCAGACAGCATCTCGGCCGCGCAAGCAGTGCTCGTTCTGGAACGAACATGCAAGTTTCAGCCCCTGGTCCAGAAGCTTGGGTGACTCAAGCGAAAGGTCCAGGACATGGGAGACCTCATGGATGTCTTAACCCAGTATGCGGAGTCAGATAACACCAAGGATCTATTATCGGATGAAGAGAAATCTGATAAGGGGAAGAAAGCCGGCAGTAAGGGTCAGCAGCAGAACAACAGTATCGGTCAGAACAATAATGATGGTAAACGCAAGGGTTACGATGGTAGCTCTAATTTAGTGGTGAACGCAAACGCAGATAACAAAGGTCAGCGTCAGAACGACGGTTCTAGGAGGCAGTCCACTGGTAATCGCCCTCTCACCTACGAGTAAGCTCTCAAGGCTCCTTGTCCGAAACACAGTTACAATGGTAAGCCATCCAGTCACTCCTGGGAAAATTGTGATGTCATGCAAGAGTTTGCCAAGCGGGTCTTCCAGAATCATCACAATGGGGGCGGCAACGGCGGACAACCCGCCAACCAGGGACCCGGCTTCTCAGGATCCGGCTTGCAAGGGCCCTCCGCAGGACCCGGTTTCCAAGGGAATAGTGGCCAAGGCGGCAGGTTTCAAGGGGCTGGTAATACTGGAGGCGGCCATCAGAGGAACAACTAGGGAAATCAGCACCAGGCTGGCGCGACAGGGTTTCAGAGTAACCCAAAACAGTTAAATAGCAGACAGTATCATGTTTTCACCACCAGCACCTGTAAACGGGATCGAAAGGTGCAGTGATGAGCCGCCCACACGGTTGAACAGGCAACTCCTTACTATCTCAACTGGTCTGAACAGCCGGTTACTTGGAGCAGGGCAGATCATCCTGTCCTCCTCGACCACCCTGGCCACCTGGCTCTGGTGGTTGCGCCAAAAGTCGGCGGTTATACCCTAACTAAGGTGCTCATGGACGGAGGCAGCAGCATCGACATTCTGTACTATGACACGTTCAGGCGGATGAATCTGTCCGACAAGCAGTTAACTCTGTCCTCTACAGTCTTTCACGGCACTGTTCCTGGCAAGTCAGCCTATCCCATGGGAAGAATTTCCCTTGGGGTGGCCTTTGGATCAGAGGATAACTGGTGTTTTGAGTTCCTGTCCTTTGAGGTGGTTAAGCTTAAAAGCCCATACCACGCTTTATTCGGCCGGCCGGCTTATGCGCGGTTCATGGCACGGTCGTGTTACGTTTACCTGAAAATGAAGATGCCAGGACCAAGGGGAACTATCACAGTGGAAGGCAACCAGAAGATTGCACTCGAGTGTGAGGAAGGAGACGCAGCTTATGTCGAGATGGCTTGCGCCGCTGAGGAGTTGCGGTATTACAGGGAAAATGTTGACCCATCTGACAGGACATCCCTGAAGAAGCCCACCATGGAGTCTGACGCTCTGCTCAAGTTTAAGTCGGCCAGAGACACGAAGCAAGTAGACTTCACCCCATCTAATTCTTCTGAGCAGTTCACCATCGGGGCAAACATGGATCCCAAATAGGAAAGCGCGCTCATCGAGTTCATCCGTGAGAACCGGGACATTTTTGCATGGAAACCTTCTGACATGCCAGGTGTACCGAGAGAACTCGCTGAGCATTCCCTTAATGTGGATCCCAAGTTCAAGCCAGTTCGCCAGTATCTCCGTCGCTTTAATGAGGAAAGGCGGAAAGCTATTGGTGAAGAAGTGGCCCGGCTCCTAGCTGCCGGGTTTATCGTCGAAGTCTTCCATCCTGAATGGCTAGCTAACCCAGTGCTCGTTCTGAAGAAAAATGGGACTTGGCGGATGTGTGTTGATTACACAGACCTGAATAAGGCTTGTCCTAGTGACCCCTTTGCCTTGCCCTGTATTGACCAGATCATCGATGCTACGGCTGGTTGTGAGAGTTTATGCTTCCTGGATGCTTACTCTGGCTATCATCAGATCAAAATGAAATTGGAAGACCAGGAAAAGATGGCTTTCATCACACATTTTGGAGCTTTCTATTATACAACCATGCCATTTGGTCTGAAGTGTGCACAAGTGACTTACCAGCGTTGTGTCCAGAGCTGCTTTCATAAACAAATAGGGCGGGACATTCACGCTTATGTTGATGATATTGTCGTTAAGTCCCGGAAGAAGGAAACCTCGTTGGAGGATCTCAAGGAAACGTTTGACAATCTCTGCATCAACCAGATGAAGCTTAACCCGGAGAAGTGTGTTTTTGGTGTCCCTGCAGGAAAACTTCTGGGATTTCTTGTTTCCAAGCGTGGCATTGAAGCTAACCCAGAAAAGATCAAAGAAATCACGACCTTGGCTAAGCCGGCCAATCTAAATGCCATGCAAAAGCTGGCTGGGCGGGTAGCGGCACTGAGTCGGTTCATAAGCTGGCTTGGAGAGAAGGCAATTCCGCTATACCAATTGCTTAAGAAGTCAGATAACTTTGTCTAGAATGAGGCTGCAGATCAGGCTTTTGAGGCCCTCAAGAAGCAGTTGTCTGAGCCGCCAGTCCTTGCTGCCCCTCGCGAGAAGGAGCCGATGTTGCTATATATTGCTGCCAATAACAAGGCTGTAAGTGTGGCAGTCGTGGTAGAGCGCAAGGAGGACGGCAAGGAATATCTAGTCGAGCATCATGTGTATTATATCAGTGAGGTGTTAACCGAGTCCAAGCAGCAGTATCCACATTGGCAAAAACTGGTATACGGAGTGTTTATGGCTAGCCGCAAGCTGAATCATTACTTCCACGAGCATCCAATCACTGTGGTCAGCTCAGCACCTCTTGGGGATATAATCCAGAACCGGGAAGCGACAGGCCGGGTTGCTAAATGGGCCATCGAGCTTGGTCCGCATCATCTCAAATATGTGCCTCGCACAGCAATCAAATCTCAGGCATTGGTGGATTTCATTAATGATTGGACAGAGTTGTAGGCTCCCGAAGAGAAGCCCGACACAACATACTGGTCCATACACTTTGACGGCTCAAGGCAGCTCGAAGGCTCGGGGGCTAGAGTTGTGATTACTTCCCCACGAGGAGAGACGTTCTGTTATGTTTTAAGACTCATGTTCCCTTGTACTAACAATGCTGCAGAATATGAGGCCTTGCTTCATGGGCTTCGGATGGCTAAGGAGATGAACCTGAGCCGGGTCAGTTGTTTGGGCGACTCAGACTTGGTGGCCCAGCAAGTTTCAGGTACATGGGATTCCAAGGATCCTCTTATGGCGGCTTATCGGCATGCGGTCACAAATATTGCTGGACACTTCAAAGGTTATAAAGTTGACCATATTGATCGCCGGCAGAACGAGGCGGCAGACGCACTCTCTCGCTTGGGTTCTCAAAGCAAGCCAGTGCCACCCAATGTGTTTCTGGACGTTTTGCACAACCCGTCTGTCAAGTTACCAACAGAGGAGGACTTGGCTATTCCTGACCCAGAGGCGGCTCTAGTGGCTGCTGTCCACGCTATCTCTGATTGGACGGTCCCCTACCTGGCTTATCTAAGCCAGGGAGAACTGCCAACAGAGGAAATCCTTGCTCGACAGATTAACAGACGATCCAAGTCTATGACCATTGTCAATGGTGAGTTGCACCGATGAAGTGTTACTGGTGTTTTTCAATGTTGTGTTTCGCCTGAGGATGGCCGCGAAATTCTCAACGAGATTCATTCTAGTGACTGTGGACACCATGCCGGCTCAAGATCACTGGTCGCAAAGGCGTTCCGGCACGGCTTTTACTGGCTCACAGCTCATGCTGATGCAGAGGACATTGTGCGCAAGTGTGATGGTTGCCAGAAATATGCTCGCCAGGCTCACGTGCCGACTCAAGAGTTGAGGATGATCCCGATAACTTGGCCTTTTGCGGTATGGGGGCTTGACATGGTGGGACCCTTCAAACGTTCGAAGAACAAGCATACTCATCTATTGGTCGCAGTGGATAAATTTACGAAGTGCGTGGAAGCAGAGCCGGTCAGCAACTGCGACGCGGCTACAGCTGTCAAGTTTCTGAAAAAGCTGATATTCCGATTTGGCTACCCGAACAGTATCATTACAGACAATGGAACCAATCTTTCCAAGGGAGTCATGGAACAGTTCTGTCAACAGGAGCACATCCGGCTTGATCTAGCATCGGTTGTGCATCCTCAGTCCAAGGGACAGGCAGAACAGGCCAATCAGGAATTGCTGCGTGGTATCAAACCCCGGCTCATGGTGCCTTTGTAGCGCACGCCGGGCTGCTGGGAAGAAGAATTGCCATCGGTGCTTTGGATCATACGGACTATTCCCAACAGATCAACAGGCTATACGCCGTTTTTCCTAGTCTATGGTGCAGAAGCTGTACTTCCAAGCGATATTCGTCATGACTCCCCTCGAGTGGCGGCTTATGTGGAATCAGACAATGAGCAGGCTCGCCAAGACGCTGTTGATGCTCTGGAAGAGGAGCGCGACCTTGCCGCATCCAGATTCACGATTTACCAACAAGACCTACGTCGCTATCACAGCCGTAGAGTTCGAAGCCGCACTTTTTAGGAAGGTGACTTAGTGCTCCGTCTGATACAAGACCAGACAGGCATGCATAAGCTTTCACCACCTTGGGAAGGGCCCTTTGTGGTCAGCAAGAATCTCAACAACAGTTCATATTACCTGATTGATATACGTGAGGCAGATAAATCACGTACCTCTGAGGAGGAAACAAGCCGGCCCTGGAACATTGCCCAGCTCCGGTCATACTACACCTAAGTCATCGACTAGGTCATATCTTTGTACATATCTTTTTATCATGTATATACCTATTTTTGATCAAATAAAATAACGACCAGCAGCACTGTGTAAAGGTGTTGTTTCGCCTCAGAATTGTGTGTTGGATCTTTATTTATTGATCTTGGTTACTTGGGGGCTTCCAACTCAATTGAGTTTAGCTTACAAAACCCTTTTAACCTGGTGAGATGCCACACCATTGGTTAAACCTGCCTGTTGGCAAGATGCTACTCCCTAAAAAAATGACCCGGCGTACGTCTGATGAGTCAATCACATAGGTGACCCTGAATTCATCGGAGTTAAAACGTTCGATTGGTTGTGTGAGAGCCGGCTTTCAGAAAGTGAGGATAAACCAACAGGCCAAAGTGCCAGCTTCATGAAAGCAAAATCAGACTTGAGCTTTATAAGCCGGTCTTCCAAGTTGGATTTTTACAAAAACCGGCTTGTTGCCAATATCTTTATTTTTGCACACATCTTTGCATACATGCATAGCATTTACTTTAGTTCACTTTGATATTCTTGATTCTTTGCAAACAGTGAGAAAGATTACTCGTTTCTGTGATTTCATCAGTAACCATTACATGCAATTGTTATTGTTTCAGCAGAATCACTCTATTGCAAAAACCGGCTCTTGAAGCCCAAAAGGGGATTTTCAGAAGCAAGGCATCCATAGTTGTCGGAAGTCGGGCTCCCTGGACCCAAACGTTCGAACACTGGGGTGAGCTCGTTCTACCACTTTGTCTCCTACCACGGCTAAGCGACGGTGAGGCTACATCGAGACCGTGCTAGCGAGGGACAGATCGTGGACTCAGCGGTTTACCCAGGTTCGGGCCACCTTGCGGTGTAAGACCCTACTCCTGCTTGGTTGGTATTGCTCTGGTGCGAGAGAGAGAGAGTACAAGGTCGAGGGTGATGGGAACCAGAGTCCTCTCTACAATGGCTGCTCTGCCCCCCTTATACCAGCATCAGTCCTCTTCCCCCTTGAAACTTAGGAGGGAAGGGCTGCCACACTTGGCGGGTTTTGAAAGGGGACAGGCGCTCAGGTTATCCTGACTAAAGGTGGTCTTCGCCTGCCAAAGCGTGATCCATGACGCGCCGTCTTGGTCTTCCTTCACCGATCGGGCAACCTTTGGGGTTGCTTTCGGGAATAGATATCTGGCCCTGCTCCCTTAACACAAAAGAGGAAACCATCTTCATCCGCGCCTGCTGGCACAGCCTCTGTCGCCGCTCGTCGACGCCCGCGTCACCCACGTGATGGGCCGCAGACCGTGCGGCTCCGCTGAACGGCCTTCGTTTTGTGCGTCCTTGGGAGGGGGCCTCGGGAGGCCACCTCAGGAGGTCGCCTCGTGAGAGGACCTCGCGAGGCCGCTGGTGGAGGTGCTGAGCCTCGCTCGCCCGCTCCCTGAGGAGGGGCCCTCGGGAGGCCAAGGCCTCATGAGGAGCCCTGGTGAGGTGCTTGGTGATGATGGCCTGCTGGGCCCACGCCAGGCGTTGCGCCCTGGGCCAAAGGCAGACGGGCCTGGATACCCCAGGTTCCATGGGCCCGACAGTAGCCCTCGGGCCCGCGGCGCGCACGTTTCCGCCTACAGGGGGCGAAGTGGCGCGGGACCTAACCGCATGCGGCCAGCCGCGACGCGTGGCGCACGATGTGACTGGGGACGCCTCCACTTCTCCCACGACGTCTCGGTAATCGCCCGTGCTAACATAAAGTCCGCCGTGGGCGACGCAAGACCATCATTGCTTGACCCGTGTGTTCCGCCTTGATTCTTTGTGCGTATTGAAGGCGAGGTAGCGCCGAGGGCACCCTTCTTCCTTTTATTCATGTAACAAGTCAGTGTAGCCCCTGATGGCGTGAGGAAAAACGATGTCCTTTGCATTAAGTATCTTATGACTTGCTGTAATGCATGCTTATTTCCTCTTGAAGTCCTCTCGTGAGGCGTCGCTTTTCTTTCTAGTTTGCCTTGGTGCTCTACGCCGTCAGGACCCAGCCCCCGAGCGGGCCTACAGCTGTCGCTGGTATGTCCGGTCGCGATGCCTGGACAAGGCCAGGAGGTGAGGGGCCTGGGAGCTAGTAAGGGCTCCTGGGGCACGATGCCCAGAAAGCCCCCCTTTAGCATGCACGCGACTCGCGCAAAAGAGAAAATGTGGGCGCTCGGTGAGATTGTAAAAACAAAGAGAGAGATTGAAAAATGATGAGAGCGGCTCATGAGACCTCCTTGTGAGGCTTATCTCCCTTTCTTTGCTTGCCTTGTCGCTCTACGTCATCAGGACCCAGCCCCCAGGCGGGCTACAGCCATCGCTGGTATGTCCGGTCGCGATGCCTGGACAAGGCCAGGAGGTGTAGGGCACTGCGATGGGGTAAGAGCTCCTGTGGCGCGATGCTCAAGAAGCCCTCCTTTGACGTGCAAGTGGCTCGCGCAGAAGAAGGAAACTCAGCGCTCAGTGCGACAGCGGTGAGAGGAGAGCTTGAGGGGTGGTGAAAACATCTCGTGAGGTGTTTATGATACTTAGCTTTCTCAGAGGGCGGCGTCGGGCGAGCCGCCACTTGTAGGGTGTGCCTCGCAAGGTCTCCGCTCGTGAGGCCTCCAGCTAGAGTGGCTCTGTCGGGCTTGGCTATGGAAGCCATGCTCCTGAGGCCTCCTAAGGCTCCTGGGGGCATCCTGCCGCCGGGTTACCTCACGAGGCATGCTCGCGAGGCCTTCCATGTGACCTGCTCCTGAGACAATTGCAAGGTGCAAGGTCTCGTGACGGGGGAGCCGCGCGCGCTCGCTGACCCACTCATGAGCGTCACGCGAGAAGATAAGGCACCAAGGACCTTGGTGAGGTGGCGTGCATGGGAGCAGGCCCCGCGAGCCAGAGCTCGATCACTTGGGTTTAGCGGCGCTGCAGGGACGGACCCGAGCACAGGCACCGTGCCCATCATGCGAGAAGATGAGACACCAAGGACCTTGGTGAGGTAACATGCGCGGGAGCAGGCCCGCGAGCTAGAGCTCGATTACTTAGGTTTTTCAGTGCTGCTGGGACTGACCCGAGCACAGGCACCGTGTCCATCCCCCATTCGCGTGAAGCTCAGGAGGGACGCCATGAGCGCGCATGGCTCGCCATCAACGAACTGACGAAATAATAAGGTTGATTACACAACCAGAAGGAGATGCGGCTGCCGTGTCCGGCACGGGTCAGCTGTAGGTCGGTGCAGCCCGTGGGGCGCCCTCAGTTGATTGTTCCGCCAGCGCGGAGCATGGGGCTTCCACTTGGGCGTGGGTATGATCACGGCTCGATCGTTCCGCCAGCGCGGAGCATGGGGCTTCCACTTGGGCGTGGGCTGGAGCTCTCACAGGCCCATCAGGCTTACGCAATGAGAATCTCCGGGGCGTGGACAGCCCTGTTTCGTTCGTACTCATGGGGGCCACAAGTAGAACTTGAGGAGGGGTCAGACGTTCCGCGCGTCATACGCTGAAACTCCTTCCTCCGTCCCCAGCGTGGAGCATGGGGCTTCCACTTGGGCGTGGGCATGATCGCAGTTCGATCGTTCCGCCAGCGCGGAGCATGGGGCTTCCACTTGGGCATGGGCTGGAGCTCTCGCGGGCCCATCAGGCTAGCGCAATGAGAGGCTTCGGGGCATGTACAGCCCCATTTCGTTCGTACGCGTGAGGGTCACGGGTAGAACTTGCGGAGGGGTTGAATGTTCCAGACGTTAGGCATAGGAACTCTATCCTCCGTCTCCAGCCGAACGACGCCAGGCCAGGAGACAGGAGCAACCCTGAAAGGGCCTTCCCACATGGGTGAGAGTTCGTGGAATCCTTCTCTGGAGAGGGTCCGGCGTAGGACAAGGTCGCCGACCTCGAGAATGCGAGGGCGGATGTTGCGGCTGAGGTAGCGACGCAGGGCCTGCGGGTACCTCGCGTCGCGAAGAGCGGCCTGGTGGCGGCCCTCCTCGAGGAGCAGCAGATCAGTCTCCCGCGAGCCATCCTGAAGCGCCTCGTCGAAGGCAAGGACTCACGGGGAGCTGTGCTTCAGCTCTAAAGGAAGGACCGCCTTAGCTCCGTAGACGAGGACATGGGAGCCTGAGCCCCGCCGAGGAAGCAGGCAACCGCGCGAGGCTCCTGGTAGCCCCCAGCGCCCTCGTCAGGCTGGTTGACGTCGTTCTTCCGGGCCGGCAGCGGCGGGAGAGCGGCGTTGGCCTGCGGGTTTACCTCACGAGGCTGATCGCGCCAGGCAGCCTCACGAGGCTGGTCATGCTAGACGGCCTCATGAGGCTGGTCACGCCAGGCGGCCTCATGAGGCTGGTCGCGCCAGGCGGCCTCACGAGGCCGGTCGCGCTAGCCCTGGCGGAAGTTCCCATTGCCGTTGCAGCCGTCCCAACGGTTGCTGCCGCGGCCACCTCCGCGGCCGGCGCCGCGGCCATTGCGATCGTCTCGGCGGCCCTGGCACTCGTCGCAGAGAAGCTTGAGCTCCTGACAGTCTTCAGTGCTTTGGGAGCGCACGGTGTGGAAGGCGTAGAGCGGCCGACCATCCTTCCTAGGCTCGTCGTGGTCACGGCTGCGCTTCTGCTCGGGCTCCGCCGCAAGCACGGCAGGGCCCTTGCGCTTGACGTCCTTGTTCTTGGTCTTGGCAGCGTCGAGCTCCGCGTCAGGGTCGTTGTGGATGAAGAGGCAGCCCTCTTGAGCCTTGACGCACTTGTTACGAACCTGGCTGAAGCGTTGGATGTACTTGCGGAGGGTCTCGTTTGGGCGCTGCCGAACACACCGCAGGTCGCTGATGGTGAGGGAGTGGTCCTGCGTGCCCTTGAAGTTGGCGACGAACTGGCTGCAGAGCTCGGCCCATGAGGAGATGGACGCCTCGGGGAGGTTCATGAGCCAAGAGCGCGGGCCGTCCTTGAGGGCCATGGGGAACCAGTTTGCCATGACCTTGTCGTCACCGTTCGCCGCCTCGACGCTCAGCGCGTAGAGCTGAAGGAACTCTGCGGGGTTGGGGGTGCCATCGTACCGCGGAGGCAGCTCAGGCTTGAACTTCGTGGGCCAGACCACGTGACACAGCTCGCGAGTGAAGGCACGGCAGCCCACGCCGCTTGGGGGACCACTACAGAAATCAGCTAATTTGCCGTCTGCCATAGCAGACGGCAAAGAACAAGGTCACCAACGGCAAACCTCTTTGCCATCTGCCACGGAGGGCAAACACACCCGTCACTGAAAGTCATGGTAATGACTTTTTTTGCCGTCTGCCTAACGACAGCGGACGGCAAAGAACTTTGCCGTCTACTTTCCTGGCCAAGCTGACGGCAAAGATCATGGACAGCAAAGATTAGCTGTATGCCCCGTTAGGTGGCTAACGGCAGACTTTGCCGTCTGGTGGCGGACGGCAAACTTTGCCGTCAGCCCTATGACGTCAGCAGACCCGTGGCTAACCGTCACTTCTGCTTAGTGTTTGCCGTCTGCCAGTCTTGTCTTTGCCGTCTGCCAGGCTTTGTCTTTGCCATCTGCCAGGCTTGTCTTTGCCGTCTGCCAGTAGACGGCAGAACGACCAAATGGTCAGACCTGATGCTCCTAGGTTGCACAGGTTGCTGCCACGTGGCATCTTTGCCGTCCGCTTACCGACGGCAAAGGGCTTTGCCATCGGCTAGCAGACGGCAAAGTGCCTGTATTGCCACTGTTTTGTTTGTTTTCTATTATTTCCCTGCATTTTCAAAACACAAATATGATATATATAGCAGGCCATCAATGCATAGGCCATGTATCCAACATCTAGCAGTCCATCAATGCAAGAGAACACATAGGGTATTAAAAGATCCAATACATACATAGTTTCACGGAGTTCATCCATATATACATACATAGTTTCACATTGTTCATCAAAACAAAAACTAAACACTAGCAGTCCATCAATGCCAGCTTCCATGAAGTGAATCAAACCGGCAAAAATGGGAGTAAGAAAGTTAGAAGAAGAAGAAGAAGACTAGAAGAAGAATAAGAAGAAGAAGAAGAAGAAGAAGATTAGAAGAAGAAGAAGAATAAGAAGAAGAAGACTAGAAGAAGAAGAAGAAGAAGAAGAAGAAGACTAGAAGAAGAAGAAGAATAAGAAGAAGAAGAATAAGAAGAAAGAAAGAAAAAGAATAAGAATAAGAAGGAGTAGAAGATGGAGAAAAAGAAAGAAGAAGAAGAAGAAGAAAAAGAAGAAGAAGAAGAAGAAGAATACTAGAAGAAGAATAAGAAGAAGAAGAAGAAGAAGAAGACTAGAAGAAGAAGACTAATAATAATAATAATAATAATAATAATAATAATAGGAAGAAGAAGAAGAAGAAGAAGAAGAATAAGAAGAAAGAAAGAAAAAGAATAAGAATAAGAAGGAGTAGAAGATGGAGAAAAAGAAAGAAGAGAAAAAGGAAGAATAAGAATATATTTTCTTCTTCTTGTCTCCTTTTCTCATCTTTCTTCTTCTCTTCTATGTTTTTATCCTTTTCCTTCTCATTCTTCTTCTTTTATTCTTTCTTTTTCTTCTCTTTCCTCTTCTATTCTTTGTTTTTCTCCTCTTGCTTGTTTTTCTTCTTCTTATTCCTTATTTGTGTCATTTTAGAGCTAACTTAGGTAATTATGCCATTTTTGAGCTAACTAAGCTTATTATGTCAATTTGGAGGAAAATAAGGTAAGTATAGGTCATTTTTGTGCTAACCTAGGTAATTATGCCATTTTTGAGCTAACTTAGGTAAGTATAGGTCATTTTAGAGCTAACTTAGGTAATTATGTCATTTTGGAGGAAAATAAGCGAAGTATATGACATTTATGAACTAACTTAGGTAAGTATAGGTCATTTTAGGCCTTAAGCAGATTGATGTCCTCTTCGGACCACACAAGGTCATTTTAGAGCTAACTTAGGTAATTATGTCATTTTGGAGGAAAATAAGCTAAGTATATGACATTTATGAGCTAACCAAGGTTATTATGCCATTTTGGAGGAAAATAAGCTAAGTATATGAAATGAATAAGCTAATTATGTCATAAATGAACTAAATAAGCTAATTATGTCATTTTGGAGGATAATTAGCTAAGTATGTCTTTTTTGGGGAAAATAAGCTAAGTATGTGGCATAATAGGGCTAACAAGCATGTACGAAGCTAAGTATGCATTTGTTAAGAAAAAAACTACAGAAAACTTACCGTCTTAGCACCGGGGTTCCTCGAGCCGGTATCACCTGGAGAAGAGTTGTGCGATGCGGCTCCGGAGTTATGCTGCACCAAAGATCATTTGCAAAGTCTCGTTAGCATGATGACACTCAAATGTTAAGACTAGTAAAAAATGACCATTCAAATGAAAGTCACCGTTCCCGCTCTTGTAATGACCGGCATCGGCGGAGGGGCCTGACCGGTCTTCTCGCACATAGACTGCACATTTGGTTTTGATGAGTCAGTCATATTAGTTAGTAAGGAAACAAACATTACGTGCATGATTTGGCTAATATGCAGAAGAAACTTACCACGAGGAGCTCGTACATGGCCCGGCGAGCTGCGTCATTCCGTGCCCTCTCCTCCTCCAACAACCTAGCCGTCTTCTCCTCCAAAAGCAGTTCCTTCTCCGTCGCCACCCGGTCCCTCTCCTCCAGAAGCGCCTGGGTTGTCGCTCTCTCTTTCTGAAGAGCCGCCTGCAACACCACTCCTCGCTAGCATTGTAATCATCGATGGTCACACACACAATGTAATTGAGGAAAGATATCTGAGTCCGTATAACTAACCTCGATGGCGAGATCGACCGGCCATGGACGTGTCCTTATCTCAGGACAGGAGCTCGTTTGGCGCACCTTGATCTCTGGGAGAGTGAGAGGACAATGTATCAGTCCATCTCCAATGGCTAATGAGCCATGGGGCCTCCCGCCACCAGATATCATCACCAGCTCTGGATCAATAGGATTCTAGCTCGAATTAAAGTCCTCCCCTTTCCTCGCCTTCCCCTCCTGGTTGTACCTCATGAGCTTGTGGTGGGAGGAGATGTTGGTGAAATTCTCCGGATGATCGAGGTCAGACTCAGAGAATGCCTTGGCCTTCTTGTACGAGGCAGTATGGGCCATGGCATAGAGGTCGTACACCTCAGGCACCTCCGTGTTATTGTGTCGCGCCTAAAAGAGAGGAACAAAGTATTAGTAAAGGGCTCAAGCTAGCATGAAGAATGAATTGCATGAATCATGAAGCAAACCACATACCTAGTTCCGCCCGAACTGATATAAGTTGGCGCTGCCTTGATGGTGTGGCACACCAACCATTTGGGCATGCCGGTCCTTGGCATTGTCGTGGACGGCTTGCCAGCGGCCTGTGCACCACTCATCCACCAACGCCTCCCAACAATCCATCTTATCCGCACACCATCTCGGGGGCACCTAAGTTAGTAAAGAGAAATTTGAGCGCTACGCCTACGAATCAAATCAAGGAAACTAAGTACAATGCCTTAAGAATAGGAAATTACCTTCATGTACTGATCCTTCTTTAGGAACTTAGCCCGGCACGACGGCTTGTCCTTCTTAATACCATGCTTGGCGTAGTAGTCTCGAACAGCCTGCGGCCGATCCTCGTGCCGTAAGTTTTGTAGTAGGCACTTGCACTCGGTATCGATAACCTTTGTCGCGTCCTCCTCGTATTCCTCCTCACACCTGTAGAAGGTCTGCAATCAAACGAGACAACACTGATTAGTACAATAACTAGCTATTGTTAATTTTTAATTGTGTAAAGGAGAAATTATCCAAAAGCTTCTGATCACCATCTCGGCCCTCGTGTGGCACAAGACACCGTCGATCATCTCCTCCAGCGGGGACAGGGCAGCCAAGTAGTGCTCCCAGCTCAATCCTAGCTCTGGAAGCTGACCCTCACCGGGCAACGTGACAAACCCCGGGAAATTTTGCCGGCAAAGCACACCAAGGACGGTGTTGGGCCTGCGGACGTCACTGGCGTGTACCCAACCCCTGCAATATGACAAGGCCAACGCATTAGAGATTTGAAGAAACATGAAGGTAAAATGTACAAAAATAGTAATTGCACTTACTTCTCCCCATCAGGCCTAATCACCGGCCTCTGCTCGCGGGTCACCGACAGGGGCGGGAGCCGTGTACCACCACGCTAGTACACGGTGGCCCCCTCAACCACCTCGCCCTCACTATCAGTACACTCATCCCCGTCACCATCAGCATGGCCACTCGGCCCCTCAGGCGGATCCGGCCAGGTACCCCATCCGGACGTCTCCTAGGACGTAGCCTGGTCCAAAGTCTCGTGGCCCGAAGTCTCATGGGCCGAAGCCTCTGGGACCGGAGTCTCGTTGGCCGAAGGCCCATCGACCCGAGGCTCGTGGTCCTGAGTCCCCGTTGCCACCACCTCAGACGGGTCCACCCTAGCAGTCAGGTGCTCGGGTGAATCAGCTGGGGGTGGCGGCGAGGAAGGCGTAGCAGCCTGCCTACCTCTCCCGCGGCCACGTCCTGATCTACCTTCTCTCTTCTTCCCTCCCCAACCTCCTCTCCCGGTGGGCAACGACGCCGAGAAAGAAGCGCCCGCCGGTGTCCCCAAACTATCTAACAACGCTCTCCGGAGAGGTACGGGTGGAATGGAAGTACCCCTCTCGAGGGCCGCCGACGAAGTACCCGCGGAGCGCTCCGGACCCGCGCCCACCATCTTTCAACACCTGCCATGACAAAGAGTAAACGAAATTAGTACAACATAAAAAAAATTGAATACATGACATGAATAATAATATGTATATTATTTAAGTTGGGATGCATACAAACTAATAGTCTGGATCGTCTATATATGCTTCGGGATCAATAGAAGCATCATTATCATCACTATCACGCGTGTCGTCATGAATGACGTGCTCATCAGGTTCAGCGGCATCAACATGTGGAAGGCCTTTTTGTAATCGGTCAAGCATTGACAGGTCATCCGTAGCAGTAACTTCTTCTTGTTCCGGCTCAGGGGTGATGTCGGATTCACTGTCGCTGTCTACTTCCTTGTTCTGGGGTGAAGTAGAGCGGTTCTTGAAACATTTTTTGGAAATACGTGTTTCTTGGAAGAATTCTCCTTCATATGTGTCTGGGTTAATGTGAGGTTCATAATCCTCTTCATTGGGGGGAGGTGGTCTAACACGTGGCGGCACTTCATAAACGACATCCCAACCATTCAGATTTGCTTTAGTTTGGAAGGCCCACGGTAGATAGAAAACTTGGGTCGCCTGTTGAGCCATAATATAGACATCGGGAATATCTAAATGGGTGCTTTGTTTGATTTCGACTAGCCCTATATGTTCATGAGTCCTTCTAGTCTCCTTCGGCTGGAACCAATAACATTTGAAGACTACGACGTTCGGTGGGTTTTCACCATAGAATAGAAGTTCATAAATTGCTTCAACTCTTCCATAATACTTGGTACCTCCTTCGCTGATAGCAGACACACCACAATTTTTAGATTTTCGATCAGCCATAGATAGTTCTTTGCCAAAGGTACGAAAGCGATACCCATTGATGTCGTATTTCTCAAATGAACGGACCTTATAGTCAAAACCATTAGCGGCTTGTCTAATTTCGGCATCCATAGACTCTGAATTAGCCAAAAAAAGTTTAATACGAAAGGATTGTTGCATTAGCCGCAAATTAGACCAAGAAATGAAATGGTCTATTAATGGTAATTACCGTTTGTTTGAACCAAGAGATGAAACCGGGATAGCCGCCTCCATGCTTTGCCAGAAGCTCATACTCTTCGATGGAATCCTTTTGGATCACCGCTCCATCCGAGAATTTGGTGACATATCGACTGTATCAAATATCCGGGAATAAGAGCAGTTCAAAGGAATTAGAAGTTCCAAAACAATGTACCGAGAACTTGCTCGATGTAGGGCCGCACTTCTGTTAGGTTGTTGAAGATAAACAACGAAATGGTCCGCCATTCTTCGACATCCAACCCTACTGGTTTCGAAGCACTGGCTAGTGTGAGCTTTCCTTTGAATAGGCTGAGGTTGGATCCACGTTTTTAGGGTCGCCAGCATTGTACCGAGGCTTCGGATTATGCAAATGACAATTTTTGGCTTCGTAGTGTGATGTCACGAAGTTTGCCGCCTCCTCAGTAATGAATGCCTCGGCCATCGATGCTTCAATTCTACGTTTATTTTTACACTTTGCTCGAAGCATCTTCTGCATCCTCTCAGTTGCATAGCACCAATGATTTTGCACGCCCCCCCCCCCCAATCTTGCCTCGGTCGGGAGATGTAAAATAAAATGCTGCATTGGATTAAAGAAGGCCGGTGGAAAGATCTTCTCTAGCTTGCAGAGCAACTCCGGCGCCAACTTTTCCATGTCATCTATCACGGCAGGCGATAGTTCTTTCGCACAAAGAACACGGTAGAAATAGCTCAACTCTGCCAGTACTAGCCATTCATCCTCAGGGATAAAGCCACACAACATCACCGGCATTACCCGCTCAAGCCATATGTGCCAATCATGACTCTTGAGACCAAATATTATCAATTTTTCAAGACTCGCTCCCCTCTTTAGATTCCCTGCATACCCATCGGGGAACATCAACTGCATTTTCACCCACAAGATAATTTCCCTCATAGCTGGCCTTCCAAGATTGAACCAGGCCTTTGGCTTCGTCCAGTTCTGCTTTCCTTTCGGTTGTCGCATGTTTTGTAACGGTCTATCACATAGAGTCTGCAGATCAACTCTCGCCTTAGTATTATCGTTTGACTTCCCATCTATGCCGAACAATGTACCAAAAAGGGCCTCGCCGATATTCTTTTCAGTGTGCATCACGTCGATGTTGTGTGGAAGAAGGAGGTCTTTGAAGTAAGGCAGATCCCACAAGCATGTCTTGTGAGTCCAGGCGTGTTCGGAATTATACCCCTTGAAATACCCTAGACGCTCTGGATCAGGCTCAAGAGCGTTTAACTGATCCAGGATCTGTTGGCCAGTCAACGCAGGTGGTGTAGAGTTTTTGACAACTCTACCTTTGGTGAAGTTCTTCTTGTCTTTTCTGAACTTATGGCGAGGATCCAGGAACTGTCTATGCAAGTCGAAGCAAGAATACTTGTGACCCGCCTGCAGCCAATGAAACTGAAGAGCTGCCTTGCATGTGGGGCACGGGAACCTTCCATGCGTACACCAGCCAATGAATAGCGCATACGCCGGCAAGTCATGCATCGAGTACATGTACCAGACATGCATTATGAAGTTTCGTTTGCTAGCGGCGTCATATGTCTTGAACCCATTATCCCAAGCTTCTTGCAATTCATCCTTAAGCGGCTGCATGTACACATTCATATTCTTCCCTGGATAGTTGGGCCCTGGAATTATCAACGTCGGGAAAATGTTCTTTCTTTGCATAATCTGTCCGGGGGGGAGATTGAGTGGAATGACAAATACAGGCCAACAACTGTATTGGGTTGCCGTCATACCAAACGGATTGAACCCATCCGTGCCGATGCAGACTCGAGGATGCCTTGGATCTGCCGCTTTTTGCTCATGTAATGCATCGAAGTGCTTCCACGCAGAACCATCCGATGTGTGTACCATCATCTGATTCCCATCTGCATCTAGTTCGGTTCTTTAGCCCATTTTGTGCCATGTCATCTGTCTGGCCGTCTCTTCGACCATGAAAAGATGTTGAAGTCTTGGTACGATTGGCAGATACCGAAGAACATTAACGGTGATTTTGGTCTGCCTCTTCTCACCCATACCGTTGTCTACCACAACATACCTGGAAGAGATGCAAATGGGACAATAGTTCAAGTCCGCATACTCAAGCCTAAATAAGGCACATCCTTTCTCACAGGCATCTATCTTCTCATAGGGCATCTTAAGTGGATGGAGGATTTTGTCCGACTGGTACAGGTTTGCAGGCAGTACATGGCCTTTGGGTAGAAAGCGTCCAAATAGTGTCATCATCGCGTCGTAGCATTCTCTGCCCAAGTTGAATTGAGCCTTCAGAGCCATTACTTGTGCGATGGCATCCAGCTGACAAAGCTCAGTGTGCTCGTGGAGATGAAGTTTTGAAGACTCCAACATTTCATTGAAGGCCTTTGCAGATTCCTCCATCTCATCGTCCGAATCCCGAGCATCATCAAAGTCTTGCACCATGTCTTCGATCCCGGTACCATGCTCGTCGGTGCGACAACGAACCACCTCAGCTCTGGTACATTGGGCAGACTCTCCATGAAATGTCCACACCGTATAATCGGGCGTAAACCCCCACTTCTGCAGTTGTTTACCCATTTCATCCTCTTTCCTCTGAGAAAAGTTGTCGCACCTAACACAGGGGCACCATGTTTTTCTCTGGCCATTTGCAATTGCGGCTTTCACAAACCCCTTTGTTTTTGTTAACCATTCATTGGTCATGTCTTCCTGACTAGTGTGACCGGTGTACATCCACGCACGATCACTCATCTTGCCTACCTACTAAACACCCAAGAAATATATATATAATTCATCATATATATTCATCAGTTAATCAAGTTTGTCAATTTTATTACGTCCATGCAACCTACACGCTAATAGGTAAAGATAGGTCCTAATCCCACCCGAGTATGTGTAGATTGGGTTCGTTTTCCCATGCTCTGCTCCGGATCTGACGCAAAATTTTGGCAGCACCTCCCCGCTGTTCTCCTGATACACGTCTCGGCAATAAACAGAGAGGATGTGTACCCGGAGAACAACAGGGAGGCACATACGAAATCCTGCATCGGATCCGGAGCAGAGCATGGGAAAAAGAACCCAATCTACACATACTCGGGCTGTCCATGGATAACGTTGGACAATTCGAAAGAATCATGGTTATAAATATGCAAATGCATGCATATTTATAACTGTAACCCTTTCGAACGGGAGACGCATACTGGTTACGCGACTGTAGTTACCTAGCTAGTGTCATCGGCACGAAGGCCGGAACAGAGCAAAAGAAGGGGGGAGGAGGAGGATATAGCTAGCTACCTGCTGCTGTCGGCGATGAGGGGATGGAGCAGAGGAGGGTAGCCGAGGGAGGAAGCAAGGGGCACAGGCGAGGATCTGCGAGGAGGGGGGGATCCGGGGAGGGATAGGTTAGTGACCGGCGAGGGGAGAGATCTGGGGATCTCTACATTAACATTTTATTTTTCCTTTACATTTTCTACATCTTCTACTTCTTTCACCTAACTAACCTAACTAAATTTCACTAATAGTAGACCTAAAATTTAACTAATGCTAGACCTAACTAAATAAGCTAAGTAACCCTAATTCCTAAAATCTTACTAACTACAACTATACTACATTTTTTACATCTTCTACAACTAATTAACTAACTACAACTAAACTAGATTTAACTAATACTAAAACAGAACTCTAAAATTACTAAAACAGAGAAAAAAATTGAAAAAACAGAGAGGGGGAGGGGCCTCACCGGAGTGGGGGAGGTGGAGGCCGACGTTGGTGGAGGTGGAGGAGGCCGACGCCGGCGGTGTAGGTGGAGGAGGCCGGCGGCGGCGGCGGTGGGCTGGAGGTGGCAGGGGGCGGCGACGGTGGAGGAGGGGGCCGTGCCGCCGGCGGTGGAGGAGGGCGTGCCGCCGGCGATGGAGGAGGGTGACACGCGGGGACGGGGTGGCGCTGGCGGACGGGGACGGCGGCACGGGGCGGGGTGGCGGCGCGAGACGGGGACGGCGGCGCGCGCGGGGCAGGAGAGTGTGGGAGATAGAGTGGAGAGAGAGGGGATGGGGGCGGGGGCGGTGGGGCGTCGGGGGCGGCGGGTGGCGCGGCGGGGGCGGTGGGGCGTCGGGGGCGCCGGGGAGAGACACACTGAGAGAGAGAGAGAGAGAGAGGGGGAGGTGGGGGCGGCCGTTAGATACGTTAGGTTATTTTCTTTGTCGTCTGCTTTTGTGCTCTTTGCCGTCTGCTGGCAGACGGCAAAGAGTGAACAGACGGCAAAGAGTGTACTACCCAGCGCAGCGCTTCAGTGGGCCCCACGCCTGCTCTTTGCCGTCTGCTTTCGGGCTCTTTGCCGTCTGCTTTCGAGCTCTTTGCCGTCCGCTGGCAGACGGCAAAGAGTGAACAGACGGCAAAGAGTGTACTACCCAGCGCAGTGCTCTAATGGGCCCCATGCCTGCTCTTTGCCGTCTGCTTTCGGGCTATTTGCCGTCTGCCAGCGGACGGGAAAGAGTGCACTGACGGCAAATATGATCTTTGCCATCAGTCCGTTCTTTGCCGTCTGCTTTCTGGAAGCAGACGGGAAAGTGTAGGATTGAGGAGATAGGTCTAGAGGGGGGGGTGAATAGACTCCTAACCAGCCAAAGGTGCAGTTTTTAATTTCTCTTGGAATTTAGGCTGATTTTGGCACAAGTTAATATCACTCCAATACTTTCTACACATGCATATCTAGAGATTGAGCAGCGGAAATAATAAGGCATGCAATAGTACGGAAAGTAAAGGGGTAGAGTATGGAAGATCAAACGCAATGAAGACACGGTGGTTTTTGTCGTGGTTCCGATAGGTGGTGCTATCGTACGTCCACGTTGATGGAGACTTCAACCCACGAAGGGTAACGGCTGCGCGAGTCCACGGAGGGCTCCACCCACAAAGGGTCCATGAATAAGCAACCTTGTCTATTCCACCATGGCTTACGTCCACGAAGGACTAGCCTCACTCGGGGTAGATCTTCATGAAGTAGGCGATCTCCTTGCCCTTACAGACTTCTTGGTTCAACTCCACATCTGGTTGGAGGCTCCCAAGTGACACCTAACCAATCTAGGAGACACCACTCTCCAAAAGGTAATAGACGGTGTGTTGTTGATGAACTCCTAGCTCTTGTGCTTCAAATGATAGTCTTCCCAGCACTCAATCAACTCCTCACAGATTTGGCTATGGTGGAAAAGAGATTTATGTGGAAAGCAACTTGGGAAAGGCTAGAGATCAAGGTTCAAATGGTAGGAATGGAATATCTTGATCTCAACACATGAGTAGGTGGTTCTCTCTCAGAAAATGTATGGTGGAAGTGTAGGCACGTTCTGATGGCTCTCCTTACTGAGAAGGATGGGGTGGAGGGGTTATATATAGCCTACACACAAAATTCAACCGTTACACACTTTTGACCCAACTCGGTGGCACCGAAACGATCATCTAGGGAGCACCGAACTGTGTAAAAGATATGAACTTTAGGAATCTCAGTGGGACCGATACGAACAACTCGGATGGACCGAAGTGCTATGGCTTAGGGAAATATCGGTGAGAACTTACATTGGTGTTTGGTGGTGAAGTCCATCATGTAGTTGAACTTGAAGTGGATGCTCATGAATTGAAGTTTGGAGCTATCCTATCATTTGTAGTTCATCTTCCTACATGGGTTAGATTTGCAAGGAACAACATGTGTATCCAAAATGACAAGAATGAAGCATAACTCAAATGTTGTCAAAGGATATGTTTAGGTTGTCTTGTTCCTTGTTACTCCATCAATTGTTGATACTTGGGTTATACAAGATTGCTCAAGATAAGAGTGAGATGCAATCTTGTGACATGAAGCTTGTCCAAGTACCTACAAAAGGTTAGATTCCATACAAGGGAGCAAAATGTCCAAGATATAAAATGATCATGAAGGATATCATGGGTTAGTCAAGAATGCTCATGCCCTTGTATGCATCCACATGAACCTCTAGTTCACGTTTGAAGCATCAATGATGTTCAACTCACTTCTCAAGTGACAAAACACTTTCTCATCAAGGGGTTTGGTAAAGATGTCCGCCAATTGTTTGTCAGTACGAACATGTTTAAGGTCAATATCACCTTTCTCAACATGATCTCGAATGAAATGGTGACGAACCTCAATATGCTTAGTTCGAGAATGTTGCACGGGATTGTGTGCTATCTTAATAGCACTCTCATTGTCACAGAGTAATGGTACATGTCTCACATGCACACCATAATCTTTAAGAGTTTGTGTCATCCATAGTAATTGAGCACAACATGATCCCGCGGCAATGTATTCCGCTTCGGCAGTAGATAGAGATACGGAATTTTGTTTCTTGGAGGACCAAGACACAAGAGATCTACCAAGAAATTGACATGTACCCGAAGTGGATTTTCTATCAACCTTGTCTCCGGCATAGTCCGAATCGGAGTAGCCAACAAGATTGAAAGAAGATCCTTTGGGATACCATATGCCAAAGTTTGGTGTATGTATCAAGTATCTCACAATTCTTTTCACCGCCTTAAGGTGACACTCTTTTGGTGCCACTTGGTATCGTGCACACATGCACACACTTAGCATAATGTCAGGACGGGAGGCACATAGATATAGCAATGAACCAATCATAGATCGATATACCTTTTGATCAACCGGGTTGCCATACTTGGTCAAGTCAAGATGTCCACTCGTGGGCATGGGAGTTTTCATACCTTTACTCTATTGCATGTCGAACTTTTTGAATAAGTCCTTGGTATACTTTGTTTGAGAGACAAAGGTACCTTCCCTAGTTTGCTTGATTTGCAAACCAAGAAATAATTTGAGTTCACTCATCATAGACATCTCAAACTTCTCCGACATCAACCTTCCAAACTTTTCACTAAAAGAGGGGTTAGTAGATCCAAAGATAATATCATCAACATAAATTTGGCATACAAATAATTCTCCATTAACCCTCTTAGTGAACAAAGTTGAATCAATCTTCCCAATTTCAAAACCTTTTTCAAGAAGAAACTTTGTCAAGCATTTGTACCAAGCTCTAGGGGCTTGTTTGAGACCATAAAGAGCTTTACGAAGTTTGTACACATGATTAGGTTTCTTGGGATTCTCAAAGTTGGGAGGTTGTTTAACATATACTTCCTCCTCAATTTCACCATTTAAGAAGGCACTTTTAATATCCATTTGGTAAAGAGTGATATCATGGTGATTGGCATAAGCAAGTAAAATGCGAATGGATTCAAGTCTTGCAACGGGGGCATAGGTCTCACCATATCCATTTGGTAAAGAGTGATATCATGGTGTGTAACCTTGTGCTACGAGACGAGCCTTGTTGCGTACAACTTGTCCGTCTTCATCTTGCTTATTCCGAAACACCCATTTGGTTCCAATGATGTTTTGCTCTTCCTTAGGCTTCTCAACCAATGTCCAAACTTGGTTCCTTTCAAAGTTGTGTAGCTCTTCGTGCATTGCATTCACCCAATCGGGGTCCTTGAGAGCATCTTCTATCTTCAAGGGTTCAACACTAGAGATAAATTAGTAATGCTCACAAAAGTTAGCTAAACGAGATTTAGAGCGAGTAATTCTCCTGGTTTGGATATCTCCAAGTATTTGTTCGACGGGATGATCCTTGTCGATTCTTGCTCTAACTCGAGGTAGCTTTTTCTTGGGTTGTGGTGAGGCTTCCTCATCATCATCATATTCTTCTTCTTCATTGATGTTGTCGTTGTTTGTTTGTGGAGGTGGCGAAGGAGGTTGAGGTTGATCATCTTGTTGCACTTCCTCATTCCCATCGTCTTGACGTGTTCCACTTGTGGATGCCTCCATATCAGCTTGTTGTTCACCTTGATGTGAGGCTGGGGCTTCCACTTGAATAGACGAGGTACTCTCCTTTATCTCCACGGGGCGAATCTTGCCAATGGGCAAGTCTTGGATTGCTTCCGATGGTTCTTGATCTCCTACATCAAGTGGCAATTGCTCGACTTGCGAGCCGTTAGTCTCATCAAACTTCACATCTACCGTCTCTTCAACTTTTCGAGTGAAGTTGTTGTAGACACGGTAAGTGTGAGAGTTCGATCCATAACCAAGTTGGAAACCTTCATGAGATTTAGGAGCAAATTTTGAACGACGACGCTTATCAAGAATGTAACATTTTGAGCCAAATACTCGAAAGTATCCAACTTGTGGTTTGTTACCGGTGAGCAGTTCATACGCCGTTTTACCAAGAAGCTTGTGAAGGTAAAGTCGATTTGTTGCATGACAAGCTGTTTCAACCGCTTCCGCCCAAAAATGTCTTGGCGTCTTGTATTCATCAAGCATTGTTCTTGCCATCTCAATAAGGGTACGGTTCTTCCTCTCAACAACTCCATTTTATTGAGGCGTGTATGTAGCCGAGGACTCATGTGAAATACCCTCCTCATCAAGAAAGGTGTCCACATTGGCGTTCTTGAACTCTATTCTGTTGTCACTCCGAACCTTCTTGATCTTTACTTCAAATTGATTTTGAGCCTTTCTTGCGAAGTTCTTGAAGATCTTTTGTACCTGCGATTTGTCATCAAGAAAGAACACCCACATAAATCTGGAAAAATCATCAACAATGACTAAACCGAAAGAGTTACCACCAAGACTCTTATAGGCGTTGGGACCAAACAGATCCATATGAAGTAGCTCGAGTGGTCTCCTCGTGGTCATAATGTTCTTTACGAGATGGCTTCCTCCAACCTGTTTTCCTGCTTGGCAAGCACTACAAAGTCGATCTGTGTCAAATATAACATCTTTCACTCCAAGAATGTGATCTCCTTTAACAAGTTTATCAAGGTTACGCATACCAACATGTCCAAGTCTTCTATGCCATAACCAACCTTTAGAAGATTTTGCAATTAAACATGTACTAGGTTGGGCTCTCTTAGTGAAATCGACAATGTATAGATCACCTCTACGAATGCCGGTAAAGACCATATTATGATTATCTTGGCGAAACACTTGGCAATCTACTTTGGTAAATAGAACATTAAAACCAAAATCGGCTAGTCTAGATACGGAAAGAAGATTGTAACCAAGAGATTCAACAAGCATAACATTTTGTATGGAGCTATCATTGGATATGGCCACCTTACCAAGGCCAAGTACCTTACCCTTGGAGTTGTCTCCAAAAGTCACATACTTTCGTGGACCATTGTTTTTAGTAAGCTCACGAAACATGTCTCTATCTCCGGTCATGTGATCGGTACATCCACTATCAAGAATCCACTCTTTTCTTCCGGCCATATAATCTCAAAGATTTTCCATAAGACAGAGATTCCTCATGGTCTTCTCAAATTCAGCATCAAAATCCTCATCTTCATCATAGTAGCCATGTTCGACATCATCATCATCATGCATGTGATCCTCACAAGAGGCAACAGATTCATTAGTTTCATGATCATGACAATGTTCAAGTTTATGAATTCTAATAGTTTCCATGATAATATTGCTGATAGTTCTAACATCCCCTTTGGCAAGCATGAGGTCACGAAGCTCAAACAAGCAATCATCAAACTTAGGATCATTAGGACTCATCTTGTGAAAAACAACAGCCTTATGAAGAATCTTATCAAGACTCTTTAGAGAATAATCGGGATATCGTTCTTCTAAATCATGCCATAGAGTATAAGCACATGCAAAGTTTTGCATACAACCAAGCACAATCTTAGGTAATCCTCTAATGATAAGATTGACTGTTCTAAGATTACGAAGCATGTCAATTTCCTCTTCATGGGTAGGATGCAAGGGATCAATAGGGGGCACATAAGGATTATGAATATACTTGCTCAAGTTAAACTCATCAAAGATATCAAGCATTTCATCCCTCCAAAAGTTGTAATACTCCCCATTGAGAATAGGCACTCTACGTCTAATACTCCCGAACGTAGACATATCCATCTCCCTCCAATGGTGATGAAACCAAAGCAATGGAGACCAAAGCTCTGATACCAATTGTAGGATCGAGGAGATAGGTCTAGAGGGGGGTGAATAGACTCCTAACCAGCCAAAGGTGCAGTTTTTAATTTCTCTTGGAATTTAGGCAGATTTTCGCACAAGTTAAGATCACTCCAATACTTTCTACACATGCAATCTAGAGATTGAGCAGCGGAAATAATAAGGCATGCAATAGTACGAAAAGTAAAGGGGTAGAGTATGGAAGATCAAACGGAATGAAGACACGGTGGTTTTTGGCGTGGTTCCGATAGGTGGTGCTATCGTACGTCCACGTTGATGGAGACTTCAACCCACAAAGGGTAACGGCTGCGTGAGTCCACGGAGGGCTCCACCCACAAAGGGTCCACGAAGAAGCAACCTTGTCTATTCCACCATGGCTTACGTCCACGAAGGACTAGCCTCACTCGGGGTAGATCTTCACGAAGTAGGCGATCACCTTGCCCTTACAAACTTCTTGGTTCAACTCCACATCTGGTTGGAGGCTCCCAAGTGACACCTAACCAATCTAGGAGACACCACTCTCCAAAAGGTAATAGACGGTGTGTTGTTGATGAACTCCTTGCTCTTGTGCTTCAAATGATTGTCTTCCCAGCACTCAATCAACTCCTCACAGATTTGGCTATGGTGGAAAAGAGATTTGAGTGGAAAGCAACTTGGGAAAGGCTAGAGATCAAGGTTCAAATGGTAGGAATGGAATATCTTGATCTCAACACATGAGTAGGTGGTTCTCTCTCAGAAATTGTATGGTGGAAGTGTAGGCACGTTCTGATGGCTCTCCTTACTGAGAAGGATGGGGTGGAGGGGGTATATATAGCCTCCACACAAAATCCAACCATTACACACTTTTGACCCAACTCGGTGGCACCGAAACGATCATCTCGGTAGCACCGAACTGTGTAAAAGATATGAACTTTAGGAATCTCGGTGGGACCGATACGAACAACTCGGATGGACCGAAGTGCTATGGCTTAGGGCAATCCTCATCTCGGTGGCACCGATTGCATCAACTCGGTAGGACCGAAGTGAAGCAATAAGGCAACAGAGAGTTGCCAAGCCATCTTGGTGAGACCGATTTGCAAACTCGGTGAGACCGAAGTAAATGCAAACGATTACAGAGAGTTGGCAAGGCCATCTCGGTGGGACCGAGATCCATTTCGGTGGATCCGATTTGTTAGGGTTTGGCAGTGGCTAAGTCTTGGATGAACTCGGTGGGGCCAGATTGGAAATTTCGATGGGGCCGAGTTGGACTTTGGGTTTAGGACATATATGGGCAGAGAGAGTGGTTGAGGGTTTAGGAATACTATCACTAAGCACTTGAGCAAAAAAAACCATTAAGCAACACCTCATCCCCTTTTAATAGTATTGGCTTTCCTATGGACTCAATGTGATCTTGGATCACTAAACCAAAAATGTAGAGTCTTGATCTTTTGCCAATCCTTGTCCTTAGCATTTTGAAGGGGTTCCACGTCCTCTTGTCCATGCCACGCCATTGTTAAACTTGTCTGAAATTCACTAGATAAAAGCATTAGTCCAACAACATGTATGTTGGCATAAATTACCAAAACCACCAAGGGAGCAAATGTGCTTTCAGAAAGGTAGCCTTTGCCGTCCGCTAGCAGACGACAAAGATCAGACAGATGGCAAATTCTCTGATTCTAGTAGTGGACGCCGCCAGCGAGGGCGGCACGGTTTTGACGCGCAGCCGCCGCAACGTCTTGAACGGCCCGGTCCTGGCACCGGCGCTGCCGCTCGAGGAGCACACGCGCGTCAGGGGGCGCGCGGCGAATGATCTAGCAGCTGGCCTCGTCTCGGTCCGGCGAGGACACGCCGCGGGACGGCTCGCGAGCCCGCGCGCCGCGCTGAGGCCTGTCGTGCTCTCCGCGCAGAGGAGGCGGAGGGGAAGCGCCGTGCGCCAGGTCCCCAGTGCGAGATGGCGTACGGCGAAGTGAGTGGGAAGGCGCCGGAGCGTCCTCGGCGACGTTGACGAGCTCGGTGATGCGGCCTAGCCAGGCGTCGTACCCGGCGTCAGCTGGACGGTAACGGAGCAGCTCGCACGCCATGAGCAGCGCGGCCAGCGGGTTCGGCGGCCCGCGGTGGGCGAGGGAGGAGGCAGTGGTGGTGTGGCCGTTCGACTGCATGGAGGGGTGCAGGGAGGAGTCCTGCTTCTCACGGGTAGCGGGGTCGGTGGCGGCAGCAGCCTCGGCTTCGGGGCGGCAGCGATTGTCGTAGGCCACTGGCTCCGTCTGAGCTACGCGGCCAGCCCTGCGCTCGGCGCGCTCGCGACGTGCGTCGGCCATGGGGTTGGTGGAGCAGAGGGCGGAGCGGAAGAACAGTAGCGCACCCCTACCTGGCACGCCAAATGTCGGAAGTCGGGCTTCGGGGACCCAAAGGTTCGAACACTGGGGTGAGCTCGTTCTACCACTTCGTCTCCTACCACGGCTAAGCGACGGCGAGGCTACGGCGAGAGCGCGCTAGCGAGGGACAGACCGTGGACTTAGCGGTTTTCCCAGGTTCGGGCCACCTTGCGGTGTAAGCCCCTACTCCTGCTTGATTGGTATTGCTCTGGTGCGAGAGAGAGAGTACAAGGTCGAGGGTGATGGGAACCGGAGTCCTCTCTACAATGGCTGCTCTGCCCCCCATATACCCGCATCGGTCCTCTTTCCCCTTGAAACTTAGGTGGGAAGGGCTGCCACACTTGGCGGGTTTTGAAAGGGGACAGGCGCTCAGGCTATCCTAACTAAAGGTGGTCTTCGCCTGCCAAAGCATGATCCATGATGCGCCGGTGGGCTCAGTGATGACCTCCGCCCTGCGCGCCCGCCGTCTTGGTCTTCCTTCGCCGATCGGGCAACCTTTGGGGTTGCTTTGGGGAGTAGATATCTGGCCCTGCTCCCTTAACACAAAAGAGGAAACCATCTTCATCCATGCCTGCTGGCGCGGCCTCTGTCGCCGCTCGTCGCCGCGCGCGTCACCCACGTGATGGGCCCCAGACCGCGCGGCTCTGCTGAACGGCCTTTGTCTCATGCGTCCTCGGGAGGGGGCCTTGGGAGGCCACCTCAGGAGGTCGCCTCGCGAGAGGACCTCGCGAGGCCGCTGGTCGAGGTGTTGAGCCTCGCTCGCCCGCTCCTTGAGGAGGGGGCCTCGGGAGGCCAAGGCCTCATGAGGAGCCCTGGTGAGGTGCTTGGTGATGATGGCCTGCTGGGCCCACGCCAGGCGTTGCGCCCTGGGCCAAAGGCAGACGGGCCTGGATACCCCGGGTTCCATGGGCCCGACAATAGTATTGGTACATGCAATAAACAAGCTCAGTACGCGATGGCACTGACATCAGCACCAAGTGTTTCATACGACCCTATTACAAGCCGCCCATCAACTGCAGCCACGACATAGATTTTTACAAAGTCGGCCTACAAAAGATAAGCCGGCGTTTAGGTCGCCGGGTCAGAGCTGGCGCCAGCGCCCGATGAAGCACCATTTCCCGGCTCTTCGCGGCCGTCGTCATCATCCGCCTCTTGACTTGACTCGCCGGTCGACCACTGAATTGAGCGCAACGCTTCAAATAGGGCATCGGTGGATATCAGGGAGGAAGGGTCGACTTCAGGACCAAAGGATGGCTTACGCATATGGGTTAGGGCCACCGGCTCATGGTTAGGCGGCTCTATCCGCACATTCTCCTTCGAGTAGGGTGCCTAGTACTTGGTCAGATCAGCCTATTCTGCGATCACAGTGGCTGCAACCCGGGTTTCTTTGATGCAGCGTTGGAAGTCTTTCTTGGTGAAGGGCGAGTCGTCCACATTGAACTTTGGGTACCCGCCCACGATCGGAGCCGGATCGAGTTCCGGCACATACGCCTTAGCTCGGGCAAGTTATGTTAGAGCCCCAGTGCGGCAAGCCGCCTTCTTCCAGTCATCAAACCATCTGGGCACAACAGACAGCTCCTTCAACGTGTCTGCAATCAACTGCGGCGGCGCCTTGGTGTTCTTTGCGGCCATTATGCAACGACAGCCGCCTATGTACAGTTGCTCTATGGGAGTATACACCGCTTTCAATTTCACCAATGGTTGGTGAATAAGAGTTTGGTTCTTGCGACTTTCACGAACAAGTACGTGCGATCAGTAAGCCGGCTTAGCATATTCAAATCTGAATAATCAGTGCATAGTGGTCTATTTTACTTACCAAAGATGGCCCGACACATGGCGGTGATCTGGCCCTTTAGAGTCACCACTTCTTGAGTCAACGGCTCAAGCTTGGCTTCGGCCTCTTCAGCACATACGGTTAGGGCGGCTCTTACGGCCTCTGTCTCTTGCAAGGTATTCCTCACAACAGCCAGAGACTTGCTGGTTTCGGCAGAAGCCTCTTCAGCGTCCTTTCGCAGCCTTTTCTCCTTCTTTGCTTCCTTTCGGAAGAAGGAAGCCTGTGTCTCCGCTTGGTTCAGCATATCCTGCAAGGCAGCGTCAGTTATCCATTATCTGTAACATGCCCCGAGCAGCCCTCCTGGTCGACCCGGCTCATGGGGGCTACGGGTTTAAGCGCTTATCAAAAAATAGCAAAACAAGCAAGTTCCATGCAGATGCAGGCATTCTACATGGCACTTGGGGGCTAATGTATGAGTTGATCTATTCTGCTAAGTTATGAAGAGCCCCCCATCAGGAAGGATGAGCCGGCCTTTGGGGTCGCCGATTGAAGTTATGCATATAAGTAAAAATTTGAAGTCCCGGGTCATCATTCTATAATGACCCGGCCCTTGGGGGCTACATATATATATGGTTCATATTAGAAGGTGCAATTACCTTGTATTTTCGCTTCAAGGAGGATATCATTGCAATTTCTGTGTCCCGGCTTTCAGTCAGCCGGGATAGCACAGCTTGGTGGAGGGTATTTGCGTCTTGGTCATCAAAAGAAGAGAAATCCAGAGTCGCCTTCTCCTTGTCCTTCATGGACGGCTCAGCCCTGGCAGGAACTTTGGTGAGGGCAGTAGATGTCTCAGGCGGAGCATTCTGCTGCGTGTCCATTGCTACCACTTTCTCTTGAGCCGAGGCCTCGGGCGGCTGTTCAGTTTGATCTTCAGTAAATAGTTCCTTCTCCTGAACTGGAGAGGAAGCGCGAGCCGGGCTTGCGGTATCTTGAGGCGGCGGGCTGGGCTGAACGGCCGGCTCATCTTGAGTAATCAAGGGGGCCTCCGTCTCTTCCTGAGGAACCGTTTGAGTAACCGGGTCAGATGACCCGGCCACAGTGCTAGTTTTCTTCTTGATGGCCTTAGCACTGTGTAATGAGCAAGAGTCAAGTCAGTTAAGGCTATCAAGTAAAGAGCTGCCAGGCGAGTAAGGAGTAATCAATGCACTTACCCAGGGTTGATGTTGAAAGCCGGCGCCTGAGTAGCGCTTGACTCATCGGAAGAAGGAGATGTCTGGTGTGCTGAGTCATTTAAATGTAAGGGTTCCTTGAAATGACCAGCTAGAGGAAAAGAGGAAGTTGGACTAAGAAGCACCTCTGCCCGCGCTCTACGGGATGGCGGCTCATATGGAAGCCCGCCACTCAACTCGCCCTCACTGCTCCGGGTCTTCCGTTTGGAGGTGCCGGCTTGCTGTGTTTTCTTCAAAACAAATTTGGGATCCAAATGATCGTCCTGATGTGAAAAGGGGACTTTACGGACGGCAACCCAGGGTTTCCTTCGGACTTTGCGGATTGCAGCCCAGGTTTTCTTTCGAATTGGTATTGGGGAATCAGTATCTGAGGAGATCAAAGTTACCTCCGGCTCGGCGTGGTGGTTAACTTCAGCTTCCTCCTGAGATGAGTAAGCATCAGCAATTTGACTAAAAAGGCGGCCAAGAGAATCAAGTTCTACCTCATTGTCTTCTTCATTATCCGACCCTTCTTCATCATCCTCTCGAAGAGCCGGGTCTTGAGCTTCAACCCACCACCAATCGTCATTCTCCTGTATCATGGTGGGTCAATTGAGCCGGGTCTTGGGCTTCAACACAATAAAGGCAAGGTAAAGACAACAGAAATGGCTTACCGCAGGGGCTGGGTTGTTGCCAAAGAATGGGGCGAGCCCTACAATCTTGATGTCATCCTTGGTCTCACCAAGAAGCTTCTTGGCGGCTTTTAGGACTTCCTTCTCCTTAAGATTAACCGAGCTGAACCGGAGCGGGTCGTCGTGGTGGCCGATGTAGGTGTGCATAAGCCGGGTTCTGGAGCTGAGCGGCTGGATTCGCCACTCGACCCAAGTCCAGGTCAGATCGGCACCGGTGAGGCCATGCGCCATCAAGGCGTTCATCTTCGGGTAGAGAGGCTCGAAATTCTCTCTCTCCTCTTTGGAAGGAAGGCCCGGGAATGCTGCGTGATGACAAGCCGGCCGGGCCGATAACCCGGCAATGGATTCTGGCCTTCGGGGGAAGTATCTTTGCAGTAAAACCAGGTCCTATGCCACCCTTTGGGATGGCTGGCCGGCTTGGTATTAGGGAAGATAATGTTCTTTCGGCGTTGGATAGAAATTCCGCCGAGTTCCATGCTTGGACCATCCTTGTGCTCTGTTTGGCGGTTCAAATAAAAGATCTCCTGGAACAAGCTAGGAGACGGCTCGAGCTACAGATAAACTTCGCAAAACACTTGGAATTAGCACAGATTGAAGACGGAGTTGGGGGCCAAGTCTTGAGGCCTGATGTCGAACAAATGCAGTACATCCCTAAAAAACTTTGAGCCGGGAGAACGGAATCCCTGGAGTCATGATCAGGCAATACGACGACCTCATTTTCGCCGGGTTGGGGGCGGATCTCTTCTTCAGGAGCTCGCCATGAGATTATCTGCTTAGCTGGCAGCAACCCGGAGTCTGTCAGGGCTTGCAGGCTCAGTTCGGACATACTGGACTTGGCCCAGTTGACGATCTTGGGCTTGGGAGCCATGGTTTCAGTTGCTCTGAAAGAAAAAAAAGAGGGTGTCATAAGCCTGCAGGATGAGTTTTTTGATAAGGTATGAACGATACAAATGAGCCGGTAACACAGTAATTTGGCCGGGTTGCGAAGGAGGATGCAGAAAAATTCCAGGTCAGGATTATTAGCACAGATAAGCCGAAAAACTGCATGTCACAAATTTTTGCAAGTGTTGAAACAGGAGCTGGGCTACGAGTCCGTAAACAGGTTCATATGAAATAAGAAAATTCCACGGATCTACAAAGGGGATAAAAATGAAGAAATAAAAGCTGAGCGTGTTCTTCGTATGGTGAGATGAACCGTAGTGGGCTTAGCTACAGCAGCGCAATAGATCTGATAAAGGAGAAATGTTGCAGGGTGACCATTTGAACTAAAAACAACAAGGAGCCTAACACATTGATGATCTATGGCAATGATGGCGAAGAACACGAAGAACAGTAAAAGAACCACGGCAATGGCGCGCGCGACTTACAGATCTGGATGGGACAGACCTTGCAGGCGATGAAGTGTGGCGGTGCGGCCGTGCGGTTATGAAGGACTCCAGCGATGAAGAACAGGCGCGGCGAAGAGCTGGCTCCGGTGGCGACGGGTTCGAGCGGGCGCGATGGTGTTACAGAAGAGGGAGAGACGAGAGGCAGTAAAGGAGAAGGGGGAAGACGACAGTATATTTATGGGCACTGTTGGACCCCCAAACGACATGCATGAAATCCTAGGCGACACAGTAATAGTGGCGAAAAGAGCTCCTCGATTTTCGCACCCGACGAGGCTATACAAATCTGCTCAGATTCTCTATGACGTCATTCCGGATCTTATGGGGATAAGTTAGAGTGTTATGAGACGAAGGCGATGAAAAATGCAAAGTCTGAAACCATAAGAATGACCCGGCGTTTAGATTAAACCAGAAAATCATGACTTATAAGGACGGTGATCCAATAAAACCGGCTTGAGAAGCCATGGAATAACACCTTGTTAATGATTCTATTTTTTCAGGGTGGAGTTTAACATGAATGAATTCAAGTCAAACTGAGGGCTAATGTTGGGGATGCTTCCCGGTGTGTAGACCCGGCATGTGATAACCCGGTCATGGAGCAGGCTCAACGGGTCGTATCATTGTGGGACTAAAGGACTTTTGGCGGGCCGGCTTGATGGAGGATTAGCAGGAAAGGCCCGCTCAGGTTATGGGCCGGCTCATGAGAAAGATGGACGGTTCAACATTGTCTTGAAGAACAAGTAGGAAAGAGTAAGAGCTGGGTGAGGATGACGACCCGGACTCTCGTGTAAATCTAGGGTTCCGCCTGTATATATAAAGGGGAGCACCTATATGAAAAAGACGAAGTTGCAACCTCCTCGAGAGCTAGGCTAGCGATACCGCATCCTTGTAATCAAGATCTACCGCAATATAATCAAGCAGGACGTAGGCTTTTACCACCTCCGTGAGGGGCCGAACCTGGGTAACCCGGCGTTTTCCCGTTCCCGATCAACCCCGTTAAGCTTCCACACTTGTGCGATGGCCTCATCTCCAAGTCCTTTCACAAGGGCATCTGCCGTCACAAAACCACGACAGGAAGCAAGCTTCTCCTCGTTCTCCTCGTCCCGCGAGCCATCGCACGGTTGGGAGAGGGAGAGGGCGTAGTAAGCAAGCTTCTCCTCGTTCTCCTTGTTCTGCGAGCCACCGCGCATGTGGGAGATGGAGAGGGCGTAGTGTAGTATTAGTAGTACTACTACTAGTCCACTACAAGTCCATACTGCCTCCTTTCCGGTTAATATGGCTTAATGGCGGTCACTGGACTTCATAATACGCTCATTACGGTCAATATATACATTTTGAGTGTTTATACGGTCACTAGCTCATCTTAGAGCACCGTATTGCACTCTGTTGACCGGTCAAATAGTCTACGTAGCACTTTGTTAACTGGTTAAATTGACACATGGACTATGGGTCCCACCTGTCAACTGGCAGAGGAAAGAAATAAGTTAAACAAAATTTTACACAGGCGCGGCAGGAGTTCAACCCTTGCGCAGGAACCACCATGGCTATGCATGTGTGCGCATGCACGTGTAGGCTGAGCACTTGAGCGTGAGTGTGTGTATTGCGTCGTGTGCTGTACACATGCATGCATGCATGCATGTGTACCTGTGACTGCTGCATGCATGCATTAGGGCATCACATGCGTTTTTGTGTGCATGTGTACGTGTGACTGCTGCATGCATGCATGAGGGTTGTAGTCTTCACATGTTCATATTTCATAATGTACTGCGTGGACGGAGTTTTAAACAGCATTACCCCTTGCTTATATGATGGATGTTAGAGCAGGTAGGGCATGTGGGAGTGAGACAAACCTGCATGCAGGGGTATTTTGGTTGATAGCATAACAAACAGCTCATGCATCGTAAGATCCGTTTGCATAGAAATACTACTTATCGGTCGTCGGGACTCGTTCTTCTTCCTTTCGCCGACACGTGGGACATCCAGCATCCGGATCCATGTGTCATGCAAGAAATTAGAGATAAGTACTTGGGAGTACAAGTGAGACTTAGGAACGGTCACACACGTAGGTGGAGTACCAGCAGGGGACGCAGTAATAATGCCTAATGAGCAGTCAAATCACATAGTAAGTTGCTCGGACGAAGCAACCATCATTTCTCTCTTCAATGGCACGTACACAATATAAAAAGGTTGATATGGATAGAAAAGGAAAACCGCTCCACGATATATATATACATAATATAGCCAGGAGCCTAAGCTACGCTTGCTTGCTGGGGTTGCTCTCTTCACACACTCTCACACAAAACAATGGTGGCCACACCGCTGTTCACATATCCGGCGGGATCCCGTCTGCCGGGGGAAGTGGTGGATGTTTTGCATAGACGTGGTCGCCAGCGGCGAGGCAGAAAACCCACTATGGGCGTGTTCCAATCAGGGGTCCCGGCCGTTCTCTCTCACAAAGCTCCGACGCGGTAGCCTTCACCCCTTGCTCACTGCCGCGGTATGGGCTGATGCCACCTCCCACCGCCCTCCTAGCTACATCCCGACGTCCCTTAGGTACAACTTCCTTTCGAGCCGGCTTCCTCCACTGCCCCAGCTCCCCACGTTGCTCCATGTGGATCTTTCTCTACTTTGCCCCGCACGTTGCTCTACCGGCTTCTATTTGTGATGAGTTTATGTCTCATCAACTAGTGCCACTACTATTATTCTAATCACCCTTCTTCAATATCTTTGCCAACAGGGATGCTTAGCTCAATTTTAGTGGAAGTGCACAAAATCATCGGATGGTCCATGGGTTCCAGACTTCTTTCCTTCGGAAGTTTCAACCTCGCCCGGAAATTAAAGCCTGTTTAGGGTTTAGGGTTCAAGGCCTAGGGACTGCATCGATTGTTTTGTTCTTTATTTGTACACCTTCTCACAACGTTTGTCTTTAGTTGTGAAGTAAATATTGGCTATGATCTGTGAATCATTGAGATGCATCAGCATGCATGTTAGTTTCCTTTGTATTTGTTGATGGAATGTTGTAACGGGGCAACCTTGGAGGCAAGATACATGAAACAAAAGCTGAAAGCTTCATAGCATTGTAAGTACAATTTTATCTCGCTGAGAAATTATAGTACTAGTATGTAGTACTCCTACTACTATACTAAAGAGCTAGGTGTCGCACGGTGTCCAAGGAATATGGTGATAGTGTGAGGTGGGCCATGTACTACTCACTGGGCTGCCATGTTTCGCACTCCTCCGGTGTAAGAGTGGATAAAATTAGTTTTATCACAGAATAAAAAAAAAGAGTGCACACGCTCTATGGCGCGGTTCCTGGCTCCAAAATCATTCTACCTCCTTTCGCCGAAACGTGGAACATCCAGCATTCGGGTCCACGTGCCATGCACCAAAGTAGAGTGTAGTACTACAACTGACAATCATGATGGTCATACCGCTGCAGTAATAATGACCAATGAGCCATCAAATCACATAGACCCGACAGGAAGTTGGACGGACGAAGGAACCATCACTCTTCATTGAATCTGCTTCTCCCTCATGCAGTATAGTATACTACAGTGTTCTTTCGGAAACCAACGTTTCTTGTCGATGGAACGCGCCATGGAGCAAAACTAACGTTTATATAAATCACGTCTGTCGCGTTCGCGTCTCACCTTACATGGTTGCTCGGCACGCGGCTCATCGCAAAGCGAGTATACACAAACTTCCCCGCCCGCATGTCGATGGATCGCGCCATGGAGTACTACTACTGGAAGAGATAGACGAGGGGGAGAGGACAGCTAGTTGTAGCACGGACTCCCAAGAACTTTTTTGCATGCATTTTGTGGCCGGCCGTGGTGTCGTTTGAACGCGGAGCAGTCGCGTGCACCAGGAAGCGGCGCGGGCGGCGCTCTCTTGGCCGGCGCCAGTGAGAGGTCGCGTCTGCTCTGGCCGGGCATGAATGCGGCACTGACCTTTTAGGGCCGGGAGCGTGCGCGGGTGATGGAGATGGTTTTGTTGGGCCGGGGTGGTCAGGAGCGGGCGTGGCAGCCGTCCGGACGCCCGCAAACGAGAGACGCTGGACATACGTAAATATTGCTAGGGTTTAAGGTTTACGTTAATTATTATGTAATTAATGTAATAATGAGCCAGTTGGACAAATATGATTGAAGATGAAAGGAGGACGGGCCAACCTCCCTGAAATTCAGCGGGGGGTTGAAGATGAAAGTAGAAATTTTACGTAAACATGGATATGTATGTGTATGTGTGTGTGCGCACACACACACACAAAGTCACGACTCTCGCGACTACTCATACACACCATCTCTCTGTAGGTCAATGTCTCGTTCTCTCTAACACAAACACGCGTGCACACACACACACACACACATAGTTCGGCCTCATTTTGTTCCTAGGATAGGAATATCATATGAGTGGGAAAAACAATAGGAAGTGAGATAAAAAGGAGTAGTACTACCAGTTCAAAATAAAATAAAATGGAGTAGTACTATGTACAAGAAGAGAAGAGGTACACGCACGCACTCTGCCTCTGACACATCCGTGAGTACACGATGGAGCGCGTTTGTACACGAAGAGGAAGCTTACGTGATTATTTTAACCTTTAATTTGGTAACTTAATAATGGAGGGTCGGGGACCACACGTGAGCGATACTCCTGGAAATGGTGGCGTGTTATTGATCGTGTTTTCTTTCCTCGTACGTTGAAAAGAGATTCCTCCGCGAGTTTTCGTTTTTGTTTCCGGGAACGCGCGTATTCTGTTTGAAACCATTTCTATGGAGAGATTTTTTACTCCATTGTATATGTAGGCTTGAGAGGGCTTGGTTGATAGGGTTTCTCGTGTCTCACTCTCTCACCGTCTCCAAATAGAAACAAGACGACAGTGCCCACTCTGATATCTCTCCTCACCGGTGGTCATAGATCCGGCCGGATCCCGTCCGCTGCGGGAGGGGAGGAAATGCAGCGTTGATGTGGTCCTCCACGCCCTTGTTCACTGTCGTCGTGTGGGCAAATCCCGCCTTCCCGCCTAAGCCAGATCTCGACCATCTGAGGTATAACTTCTTTTGGATTTGATGCTTCGTTCTAGTGGTCCAGCTCCCCACATCGCATCATGCGGGTTTTGTATGTACTAGTACTTCCCAGGTCGCCATGTACAGTAGCTAGGCTTTGTCTGCTGGTCCAACATCACCTAAATTTTTTTGTTATAGGAAAGGCCACTCCAAAATTTGTCCTGTTTTTTTCATCAAAAAAAAAGTTGTCCTGGTTTATGCCTCGGTGGAGGTACATGATGGTTGTGCGCTCACTGTCCATATGCCCCTATTGCTGCTGCTAATCTAATATCACTGGTAAAATGAAGCAATGCCCATGTTAAAGTGACGTCCCTTTTAAGCAATGCTGCTATCAATCTAGAGGCGTCGATAAATAGAAGCAATGACATCGTTTTAAGAAATGCTTCTGTCCTGCTTTAGTCCCCATGAAGATAATCATGATGTTTCTATTTGTGGGGTACATTTCATTAATTCTTATTGACAATTCAGATGCAGCTGTTAATCTTGTACCACTGCCAAAACAATGTAACGACACTACTTAAATATCCCTTTTTTATATTTTTGCAAACAGGGATGCATATCTCCACACTAGGGCATGTCTTCCTCAATTTTAGTGGAACTGCACAAAATTGGATGGCCACTGTTGCTCCGCCTCAATGTCCTCTGCCACATGGTTTTACCTTTCTCGAGCTTGATTACTGAGAAGAAATAGACCACAGTGAGGATTTATCAAACCTCAGTGGTGCCGCACCCAAACTTGATGCCAAATGGATGATGCATCACCACGATGACCTATCGATGCTTATGGTTGAGTATCATGGTTGCATCGGCTGGTGAAGCTGATCGATGCTCGATGAAAAACGAGCTGTCTTCCATCAGTGCTCTTTGCTGGGTAGCCACGAAGACAAAGATATCATTCATCAGTGCACCTTGGTTGCGTTAGAGACGCAACCGTCTTCCACCTTGGTGCAAATTTGTCTTTCGCTATGAACCAAATGTTTCCTCGGAGAAGCATCGATGTTGGTACTAAGAGCAAACGATTTGTATTGGTTTCTAAGCCTTCTCACAACTTTGTCTTCAGCTCCCCTATATTGGTTTCTAAATGTTGGCTACGATCTTTCAACCATTGAGTTGTATATAAACATTTTATTTATGAGTTGGTTCTAAATTTTTCCGACTAGTTAATTATGTTACCAAACTTTGATAAAATATATTACTCATATAACTACATAAAAAATATGAAGCCAATTGTTGGCATGTATTAGCCGTTTGCTAGTTAAATATGTGGTCAAACTTTGATAAAAAATATGATGTGTAGTAAAAACCCGGACGGAGGTACCACACGTCAACGATAGAAAGTGTGACCAGGACGCGTGGAGCATTAGTTTGATCGTAGTTTTCTTCACTGGTATGTTAAATAAAGAGTTTCGTTTCGTACACAATTTAAAATGATTGTTATGGAGAGAAAAATAAAACCACTCCACCATATAATACTATATAAGCTGGAGCCTCAGCCTTTGTTTGCTAGGGTTTGCTCTCTTCACACTCTGTCTCTCTACTATATATATACACGCTGGAGCCTCAGCGTTTGTTTGCTAGGGTTTCATCTGTTCACACTCTCTCACCCTCTCCAGATCTAAACAAGATTGTGGTGGCCTCTCTCTCTCTCTCCCCTCACCACTGGTCAAAAAGCCATCCGGATCTCGTCGGCCGGGGAAGGTGAGGAGGTGCAGACCATCCGTAGGGTCCGCGAGGCCCTCTCCGTCGTCCTTCGCCCTGTTGCGCTCGCAGTGGCGCCACCGTCTCGCATTGTCAACATGGTGAATATTTTAGAGGAATCGGGGGATGACTGCATGTGGTGAGGATGACATTAGGAGCCCACCAGGGCCATGGCCATACTCCGGCAAGTGCCTCCTTAGTACTACAAGAAAAAAATCATCCCCCTAATGGTTTCCTGACATCTGGGTCTGACGCCATTGTCAACGTAGTCAATAAAGGAGAGAATTGCACAAGGAGCTGCTGACAGCAGGGACCCAGCAGATCGTGCATTTTTTTAGAGATGTTTTTTTGTTGCTGAGACGGAGCAGGATATCAACTGGTATGTGTGGGGGCTATGGCCCGTGTAGCCCAGCCTATTATTTTATGTCTACCAAATAACCAGCCCAGCTGTTTTATTCCTTTGTGAAAATGGCTAGCCCATCTTTATTTTTTTCCACGAATACCCAACGTAGGCCAACTTGTTTTTCTCCGCCTGGCTAGGTTGCAAAAACGAGGAGGGATGCATTCGGCTTGCCAAGAAAATGGGCTTTTAAGTAATAATAAATGGGCTGTAAATATAAAAAAACAAGTGTCGAATCGACACTTGTGTGCCGTCCCACCATCATATATTCCTACATATTCAACTTGGTCACTTGGATACATCCACTTTAATCTAATATGTGTTTCTTCCACCCCAATGATATACAACTCATATCATCATCATAATAATATATATAACAACTCATCATCATCATAGTCATACAACTCATCTTGATCATAGTGATATAACAATTTCACCATTATGATCATCATAAGTTAACCACTACTAGGTAAGTGCTAGTGATATTACAATCTCACCATTATGATCATCATAAGTTAACCACTACTAGGTAAGTGCTAGTGATATAACAATCTCACAATAATGATCATCATAAGTTAACCACTACTAGGTAAGTGTTATCATCCTACATGACAAGTACTAGCAGGACCTACTACTCTCTCTCGGGTAGCATAGCATAAAATAGAAAAACCCCTCCTTCTTCGTTATGGAGCATAGAGATCCAACTGTCTCCATTTCGTGGCCTTCGCTCAGCCACTATTTTTCTCCAAGCCTTGATTTTGAGGCCTCCATCTGTTTTAGAAGTCGAGTATGCATATTTGACACCCTCCGACCATGGTCGTACGCAAACAACTGTCATCTCACCTTCGACAACCATAAACGGGGGCACAACCACATCCGGGAGCTTCTGTTGAAGAACATATATAGTTAGCAATGTAGTTTATTTCAGAAGAATGTATGAAAAAGATGGACTAAGTAGTGACACAATAGTAAAAATCTTACCATGATACTTGCACGAATGTTAGCATCGCACAACTCGTGGACTAGTGGCATGTATCTACTATAATTTTTGCCAACTCCAAGGAGGATCTTAAATTTCAAAACATCATTAACAAAGGAGATAACATAATTCTTCTCCTCCCAAGTTAGCTCTGAGCCATGACTGTAGTAGGTGTCGTCTATTATCTTTTGTGTTTCTTTGGAAGAGAGAAAATAAGCTGTCAATTATTAAAAAAAAACAAGTTCAGCAGGTATGAATAACAAGTATTTTAGATAAGAAATATAGATCATTCAACAAATTTGTTTGAAATCAACAATATAAATTACTTAACAAATTTATTTGACAAACTCACAAAGAGGTAGAACTGGAAGCGTCTCGACATCCACCCAAATGTCGATATTATCGTCAATTTCATCTTCGGGCCGAAGATCGAAGGTGATTTGCATATCCTCCTTAAATTCATAGGCCTTCCAAAATCCTCTCCAAGTTGAGCAACCGAAATGCGAGCTATTTGGTGCATTAAATAGCTTAAGCAAAAAAGTGAAACCATGCTTCGTCTTAAGGTGAGCACTCTTCGTCTCTGTTCTCTCCCTATCTTCAAAACCGAAATTTTCCAAGACATACGGTCTTGCATGACATGGGATGAACTATTTCAATTGAAAAAATGGAAAATTACACATTGAAGCCAAAATTCACAAGTCATGCATAATTACGGAAAAATACTTTTCGTCGTTACGTACCGAAAAACGTCGAAAGTCTCCTTCAGCACGATGGTGAAGAACCTGCCGTTTTGCTGATAAGGCATCCTGTCGCACATACCCTGGTCATCTTCGCATTAGTCACACTCAGGAATCATATCGTCATCAGACATTTCCTGTGTTCATAAGTCAAAGATTAAAAATCGACGGCAAATAAAAGGAACTCAACACACAGATCATTATTACTCATCACGGGTTGACTTTCGGTCTGTCGAATATTTCCTTGAAAACTCTCATCTCACGTGGTGTTCGCAGATATTCGACCGACGGTGATGGTCGCTACTCCTCCTCCCCCTAGTGCATAACAAAGGTCTAGCACAAGGAGAAGAAGGAGAAGCGACCCCCACGACAACAGTCGACATTCTTGTTCTCTCATATATGGTGGACACTCTCCCTCACTAATTTTCTGACTGTCATGTATTGAGCCCCGACAGAGTTAAAGTCAACCCGAAATGTCGTTTAATTCTCTTTTCGGCAAATCCAAGGCACTCGATATTTCCTACATACTAGCACAAGTCATGCTAAAATTCACGGAAAAATCCGGCATGACCTTTGCTAAAATAGGACATATCGAGCGCCTAAAATTTACCGGGACGGAAATGAATCAACATTCCGGCAAAACATTTGCCACTCGGATTTTCCATGCGATACAAAGATGTTCATACACATACAATGGTTCAATATTGACAAAAACATTTCAATATATCTTATAACCCGAACATTTCATTTGGTTAAGAAGCATAACTAAATACGCTAGTTCTACTCTATTCAACACCGAGGAGTAGAGAAGGAGGAGGTGGACTTTTAGCTCACCGACTTGGGTGTAGAGGAAGTAGAGGTAGCTCCGACGACGATCACTCCAGGGAAACGCGACACTACAAAGCCTGCATATTCCACCGAGTAAAAATTTTAGATCATCAAATCTCATATAGCATACCGATACCTAAAAATTTCCATATTGAAAAAGAAAATTACTAAAAATTTCCTTACCTAAATTTTCTTACTAAAAATTTCTATTACTAAATTTCTCATATGGCATTCCGATACAGTTCTATATTGAAAATTTTCTATACCTAAAAAATTTCTATTACTAAATTGTTTTACTAAAAATTTCTATTACTAAACTTTCTAATCAAAAGACCTAAAAATTCCTATTGTATTCAAAACACCTAAAATAGTAAAAAAAAAACCTCATTTACTCAAATGACCTAAAAAATTACTCTATTAAAAAACCTACATTCTATAATGTCTACATTCTAAAACCTACATTCAAATTACCTACATTCTACAAGAATAGAGAGAGAAGGGAGGGAGGGAGGAGGGGAGTATGGAGGGAGGGAGGAAGGGGAAGGGAGGAGGGAGGGATCGAGGAGGAAGGAGGGAGGAGGGGGGGAAAGGAGGGAGGGACGAGAGGAGGAGGGAGGTAGGAGGAGCTACCTCGGTGGCGGTGGCGCGCGGGCGACGGCGGTGAGCGACGGTGGCGGGCGGCGGCGGCTGGCGACGGCGACCGAGCGCTGCGCGAGAGAGATGGAGGGAGAGTGAGTGTTTTGAGGGAGAGGAAACCGACGGGTCGGGCGGGGAGGATAAGGTGGGCTTAGCAGTAGCGCGGTCCAGGTGACCCACGCTATGGCTAAGGTCAGTACCAGTAGCGCGTGTCTGGCGCCCTGCGCTACTGATAATTTGGGCCCACCACCTGCCCACGTGTAGTTTTAGTAGCAGCGGGGGCCGTGCACCCGGCGCTACAACTAACATATTAGTTGTAGTGTGGGTTACCCAGCCCATGATGCTGTTAAGGCTAGACCGGGGGCGGCCTTCTGGCCCACTTAGCAGCAGCGCTTGTGCCGTGGGCCCGCGCTACTACTAAGTATTACCTGTAGCATTGGATTTAGTCCCGCACTGCTGCTAGTTAACAGCAGCGTGGGGCTTCTACCCCACACTACTGTTAAGCTGCTACCTATAAGGTATTTCCTAGTAGTGATGTTGATGAAGATTGGTCCTCCCACGATGAGACGATCCTTGGTGATGTCGATGGCTTTGATTTCCCCCTCCCAGAGGGAAGTATCTCCGGCGGAATCGCACCGCTGGAGAGCAAAATTGCTCCTACCCAGCTTCCGCCTCGAGACGGCGGCGCTTCGTCCCGAAAGTCTTCTCTATATTTTTTAGGCTAAATGAGACTATATAGCAGAAGGAGGGGGGCGGAGGCCAGCCAGGGGCCCCACAAGGCATCAGGGCGCGCCCAGGGGGGGTCGCGCCCTGTTGCCTTGTGGGTAACTGGTGGGTCCCCTCTGGTATTTCTTTTCTCCAGTATTTTTTATATATTCAATAAAAAATCTCCGTGAAGTTTCAATTCAATTGGAGCTCTGTAGAATAGGTATCTCTGCTGTAGCTATTTCAGGTCCAGAATTCTAGCTGCCGGTATTCTCCCTCTTCATATAAACCTTGCAAATTAAGAGAGAAAAGGCATAAGAATTGCATCATAAAGTGAAATAATGATCAAATACATTATAAATAACAGTAGGAAATCATGATGCAAATTGGACGTATCACCATGCGATCCAGCAGTGTGGTAAATTATTAAACAGTAATAGGCGGGACGAACAATTGCCTCTACACTTGATTAGGCTCTCTATCATTTGTAGGATCTCAATTTACTCACTTGACCCACCATGCCATAGGATGAAAAACTAGTCAGTCAAACGCGGCTATAGAGGCCCTGGAGATCATCTGGTTGCCGGTTGTTTTGCTGCAGCTACCCTTGGCTTAGTGCACCCCTCTGCTGGTTTTCCTATTTGGCTTAGCCTTGTGTTCTTTGATGTAGATATTGTAGTTTCTGTAAAGTAGCTCTGCTCGATATGTAATAAGCACACTCTTAATCGTCCTAATGCTTTCCTTTTTAAGCTTGATGTAGGAAGTGGGTGTTCTCACCCTACGAGTCTGTTTTTATATTTCTCCTTCTGAACTCACTTCTACTAGTCCTGTTTATGGGGCTTCTACTGAATGGATCTGTGGAGCTCTCACTATTGATCTAAAAAAGAAGTAACTTCTTCGTGTCAGGATGCATTTCATGCGAGGAGGTAAGTATGGTCAACCTCAAGATCAGGTTTAGAGGTTAGTCCTATGTGCCAGTTCCCAAATGATGCTGGATTACACACAAGGTGCCAGTTCCCTAATGATGCCAGATTAGACACAAGGTGCCAATTCCTAAATGATGCTGGATTACACACTAGCCAGGTGAAGTCGTCAAGTGTTCGTGTCCTCGTGGCTCTAGTAAAGGCTGAAAGAAAGCGTGCAGCAGCCCTTGAGAATGTAGCTGAGTTCTTGAAGATGCGAAAAGAACAATCAGATGCTCTCTCACCCAAGCCAAACAAGAGATGGAAGAAGCCAGAAAGAAGCTAGCAGAGGCAGAGCAGGCTAAGCGTCTCCTGCTATCTAAAACTGATGTCAATCCGAATTTTCATTCATAATAGCTAGGTTCAAATGTTGATCCAGTCAGCATGCATATTGTGATGTGCGTGCATCGACTGAGATATATAAGTCTGATGCCGAGATGTGGCACAGAATATTTTTGTTCCGGGTCATGTAATAACTTACTCTATTTCCAGAACAATAATAGACAAACCATTGGGCATGGTATAGTTCACACGCAAACCCAACATTCCAAGTTTAACTTTCACAAAAAACTCATGTTCACAGATATCTTCACATTCATAGATAATGTCCACAACCAATTAATAGCCATAGTTGAAATAGTTTATGCATCTCAATGATTCACTTCAAAGCTAAAAAAAATGAGGAGAATTAGAAATAAAGAAAAATCTATAGTTTTTACTACCAACATCAATGCTTCTCCAAAACAACATTTAGTTCACAGCCAAAACACAAATTCCTTCTGAGAGCATTGATGAAAAAGGTGCATTTTCTACCAATGGCGGAGGGACTACCATATAAGTTTGTGGTTCCACTAAAATTGAGGTATCTGCTTCTGTTTGCACAAACATGCCTGAGATTGACATCCGTGTTTGCAAAAATATGTAAAAGGGTTATCGATGGCATTGCGTCATTTTACAAGTGCCATTGGATTTATCGATGGCACTAGATTGACAGCAGCATATTACTCCCTGTGTGACATTGCATCATTTTTCAAGTGACATTGGATTGACAGCAATAAAACAATGGCAATATAAGGGCATGGCGATGTTGGACGCGCCAACACCATGTAAAGTACCTCCACAGATGCAATAAATTGGCGAGGCAGAGCTCATTGCCGAGAGCAACAAACATATCAGTGCGAGCACAACAAAACTAGACCATAAAAAATTAATTACATTTCGGACATTTTTCAACTAAACGCGAATAGCCTCTGGAGGTAGGTATAATCTAATGCCGGCCGCGGCGTACCTCCGTGCCTTCCGCCTCCGTGGCCTCCGCCTCCGCCATAACTTCCCTATGTCTAGCTGCGCTTCAGCCGAAGGGGATGACCCAGGGGAAGAATGGCTCCTCTGCTTCCGTGAAGCCGAGGTGGGGGTCAACGGTGTTGTGTGCTAAACCGGGCAACACACCGGGTGTGTATGCTGGTGACGCGGTGGCGGTGGCCTTCGTGGGACCCAAGCGGCGGCGGCTCCCATGGTCTACTTTTCCTCTGTGTCGGCGGTGGCCGCGGAGGTGCTGGCCACCTCCGCTGGCAAGCTGCGGTTCCACCAACGTTTGCAGCAGATGGCGCGGCAAGCCACGATGCACTGGACGCTGTGCTCCCCCCCGTGCCGGCGTGGAGCAACTAGCCACTCCTTTGTGAGCTGGCTTGGAGCGGCGAGTTGCTGCACCAGGGGCCAACTTGGAGCGGTGGCTTGCTCCTCCTCTTGCCCGCCTGCAGCCTCGCCCAAGGTATTGACGGCCTGGGGTGGGGAGGGAGGTAGAGCAGCGAGTTGCCTGGCTCGTATCCGGTAGGCTCGGCTTGGCACCCAGCCAGTTTTTATGCCGGAGAACTCGTCTTCATGCTCGCCGGATACTATGGAGAGTGTGGAGAAAATGGTGCAAGGAGGAGATGGTGAGCGGAGGTGTGGTGCGGTTCTTGCCAGGCGTCTGGCCTCGTTTAACTAGCGGACGGACGCTAGGAGCCAAGCGGCATTGTGTTGAATTCCGCTAGGCTCACGGATGGACGTGAGACCGGAGTTGGTTTCTCAGCACACGCGAGGGTTCAATGGAGTAGGAGGGGCAGTCTAAAGCCGGTCGCTTTAATGAGGAAAGGCGGAAAGCCATTGGAGAAGAAGTGGCTCGGCTCCTAGCTGTCGGGTTCATTGTTGAAGTTTTTCATCCAGAGTGGTTGGCTAACCCAGTGCTTGTTCTGAAGAAAAACGGGACTTGGCGGATGTGTGTTGATTGCACAGACTTGAATAAGGCTTGTCCTAGTGATCCTTTTGCTCTGCCCCGTATTGACTAGATCATTGATGTTACGGCTGGCTGCGAGTGTTTATGTTTCCTGGATGCTTACCCCGGTTATCATCAAATCCAGATGAAGGAGGAGGACTAGGAAAAGACAACTTTTATCATGCCCTTCGGAGCTTTCTGCTATACGTCTATGCCGTTTGGTATGAAGTGTGCACATGCAACTTATCAGCACTGTGTCCAGAATTGTTTCCACAAGCAGATCGGGCGTAATGTTCGTGCGTATGTTGATGACATTGTGGTTAAGTCCTGAAGGAAAGAGACTTTGCTGGACAACCTCAAGGAGACATTCGACAACCTAAGAGTTTACCAGATGAAGCTCAACCCGGAAAAATGTGTGTTTGGTGTTCCTGCAGGGAAATTACTGGGTCTCCTCATTTCTGAGCGTGGAATTGAGGCCAACCCAGAAAAGATCAAAGCCATCACAACTTCAACCAAGCCAGCCAATATCAATGCCGTCCAAAAACTGGCAGGGCGTGTTGCTGCTTTGAGCCGGTTTATAAGCCGGCTTGGGGAGAAAGCGATTCCACTTTACCAATTGCTCTGGAAGTCAGATAATTTTACTTGGAGTGATGTTGCAGATCAAGCCTTCGAGTCTCTAAAGAAGCAGTTGTCTGAGCCGCCAATCCTTGCTACCCCCACTACTAGAAAAAGGGTTGTTAGTGGCGCACCTGTTTTTGCTATTAATGGCGCACTACAGGTGCGCCACTATTAACACGCCACTAGTAACAAATAGTAATGGCGCACCTCTGGTGCGCCACTAGTATCCCAGATAATAGTGGCGCACCACACAGTGCGCCATTACTATGTCCATCAGTGCGCCATTACTATGCCTCCCAGGGGGCCATATTTACCTTGTGCTCTGTGTTACTAATGGCGCACTTCTAGATAATGCGCCACTGGTGTGTTTATTGCAGTGCGCCACTAAAGTGCAATATGGTGCGCCACTACTATGAATATTAGGAATTTTTTTTCTTTTCTGATATTTGCACAGGTTACAAAATACATTACTGCACAGAATATAGACAGCACAACATATAAACAGCAGATTTATCGAATACAATAGAAGATTAGTCTCCGAATACAATTCATCATATTAGTCTCCGAATTCAAAATACCGAACAAAGTTAGAACATTACAAGTCTCGAGACCGCGAGTAGCGAGTTTGTCTTCACATTACAAGTCGATATCGATCATCTAAACTACCATCACATAGAAGAGAGCTGCGGTCATCACGATGAGCATCATCGCGATGAAACTGGTCTTCATCCGGTTCCTCCAACGCTCCCTCCTCTCTCCCGCTAGATAGCGCGCGTATCTAGCTTCCGCCTCCGCCCTAGTGGTGTACCCTTTGTAACTGTTACCGCTGAAACGGTGAACCTGTGTCCGACACTCCTCCCAGTCGTCGTAGACTCCGGGAACCTTACCCTTGTACACGACATACGACGGCATCTCTATGCACTAGACAAACAAAACGTTAGTAGCAATTCACAGACAGTACATAAGCAATATATAAGTATGCAACAAAAGGATCGGAAGAGAAAAGCAACACATTAATAGCACAATTCATGGTCCTACTAATAAATAGCATCGATTACATATAAGTTGAACGACTGTCCAAACTAAAGAGACATACAAGTTCATTAAAGTTTAATTACAACATGAGCTAATCGATATTTCAGAACTACATAGCATCACTACTTTCGACTCAACTCAGGGACCGGAGCGTGGATGAAGCCGCCGTCTATCGTGATGGTCATGAAATCGCGGTCGTTGTCAGCCTGCATTTGTAGCGTTGTTTCTATCTCACTGTTGGACGGTTGACATCTAAGGTAGAACTGCCCCGAGGTACGAAGGACATCTTGATGGATGATTTCCGCAAACTCCGACTGGATGCGAAAGAATTCTTGTCTGATGTCCGTGTCCTGGATTGCCGACAAGCGTGCGGCCCAATCTTTGAGATTATTTGGTAGCAGAAGGTGATTATGGTCCCGCACGATCGCCCGCATGTGATGGAGGGCGTAGTAGGCATCCTTCTGACCGCCAGGCGGCTGCTTGACGCAGGGGAACATCATATTGTGGGTGAACACGTGCTTGCCGTACCTACAAATTGGCCTCTTGAAGGTGCCTCCAGATCTGGCGTAGCCGGGGAGAGCTTCATCTAGAACTTTCTTGATATTTGTGTAGTCTTTCTTCGACTGACGGTCCGAGTCGAAATACGTGGCCATGGAATATTTCGGGCTTAAGAGGATGAGTGTGCAATGTGTGTCACTGCACGAAACACGGAATGTTAGAAAAAAAAAGAACGATCGAAATCTAAGAAATCATATGTTACGGGGCGGTGAGGGGATGACTTACTCGGGAAAGTAAGGCACGAGGAAGTTATCCTTATCTGGGTTCGCCAGAATGATGCCTTCGAGGTATGAACTCGCGACTTGCCGGTCCCCAGCGCTGCCCAAGATCTTGGCACGCATGTAGAAGGGGTCGACTATCACGATGTCCGGGGTCTTGTCTCTAATGATCCGCATCTCCATACTGAGCGAAAATAGCCGAATGAAGGTGTAGTGCAGCGGATGAAGGTTAAACATAGCGAAGATGTCATCAAACCGCAGGACGATCATACCCCCGATGGTGCTATCGACAAAGCCCTTGCCCTCTGGCACCTTGGCCACGAAAACCGGGTATGCCACATCATTCTCGGAGAGACGCCACTTCTCCAAAGAAAGAACACTGTCATGCAGACTCCGCATAGCACCAGTTGCAGCATTGAGCAGATTAGTCGGTAGCATCGGCCTACCCGCCACATGCACCCTCCTCGAGATATCCTTAGGTGAAGGTGGCCCGTCCTGAGCACGGATCGTACTCGGCGCCGGCTGGCTCGCACCCTTGTTATTCTTTCTTTTCCGTCCCTTCTTCTTCTGCTGTAATGGGATCGAGTTCTGCTCAGAGACCGCCTTCTTGAGTGTGTTGGGGCTGATAATATTTCGCACCTCGGCTATCTGAGGCTCGGTGAAGGCGGCAGCTGGAGGCGTCTCCTGAGAACTGAATGCCAGACGACGCCTGTTGCAATTGGGTTTCTCCGCGGTACCAGCTAGATCGCGATCGCCTTTTGCAGGGTTGGGTTCTTGAGAAGGAGGCCCCAAGAATTTGTCATCGTACCCATGTTCGTTGAAGTACTTATCGACGTTGGTAAATGTACCGTCGTCGTCGTCGTCGTCCGGATCCTGTGCCATATGCATGTCCAGATCCTGTGCCATATGCATGTCCGGCATGTCCGGTAGCGTTGCGGCGGTCTTGCCATGGCTTGGCGCCGGCACGACTGGCGGTGTTGTCTGTGGGGTGGTTTCCCCCACCCCCAAACGAATCTGGCTCTTCGGCTAAACTAGTGTGTGCCACAGCAGAGCACAGATCTCCATCTAGCTAGTAGGAGTAGCTTTCCAAGGCCTCTTTCCAAAGCCACAACTCCTCTAATTTTTGTTGGTTGATGTCAAGACACATGCTGATTAATTTTTGTTTCGGTTGAGAATCGGGCACCTTCTAGGTCAAGAAAATTGGGCATGACCTTTGCTAATTTTCTTGACCTAGGAGTGCCCCATTCTCAACCGAAACGGAAATTAATCAACATTTCAGGAGAAAGGGGTCATTTCAGAAGATCACAAGTAGCAGCAGCATCACAAGTTGACAAAATCACAAGTAGCAGCAGCATCACAAGTAGTACATCAGCAGCATCATCACAAGTAGTACAGCAGCATCATCACAAGTAGTACAGCATCATCATCACAAGTAGCAGCAAAATCACAAGTAGCAGCAGCATCACAAGTAGTATAGCAGCAGCAAAATCACAAGTAGCAGCAGCATCACAAGTAGTACAGCAGAGAAAGGAGAGGAAGTACCCTAGCAATTTATGAAGTGTCCAGTACACTAAACTCCAACTCCAGTACCAGAGGAAATGGGCAGTAGATGGGCAGCCTATAACAGATGCAGCTCTAGCTCCTTGACGTGCAGATGCAGCTCTAGCTCCCTGGAACCAACAAACAAAATTGAGCAAACAACAAACAACAAGAAATTTGACCTCTTTCTAAAATCCTCCAGCATTAACCCAAAAACACAGGCACTCATACATAGAAACTCGGCGACATCTACTGCAGCAAGAAATATGTGATTTATATTAGGAAATATTCCATGTTCCTATATACGGTCATCAGTTGATTTATTACTGCTAGTATCGATTTCGTTGAGCAACTTGCTAGAGAATTTCAATGTCCACAAAAAATAGCAGAGAATCGTTGAATCGTTCAATACGTAGCGTGGTTGGGTTGTGACACATGGAACCTTGTTTATCGTGCTTGCTCATTATAAACAAAATCAATGTCGATCCGATTCTCATCGTAAAAATATAGTCAATTCGGTTCACGGGTTACATGCTCAGTCACGTTCACGAAATCTGGACGGCAAGTTTATTATGTAGTTCGTCAGATCATCTATCTAATAATTGATATATTTTATATGGTCTAAGATATAATTTTATCCACGTGTTTTGGGAACTATCGTCAGTTCACATGTCCAGGAGTTGCCCTTTGGTGGTTATGGATCCATTCAACCAACCTCTTTTTCTAGTAGTTTATACAGTATGTCTCTGAATCAGCACTTGCAACTACTAAGCTAATCCTAGTGCCCAGTATAGCAAGCTAATGCACATGCGTAACATGCTCCCGTGTTAGAATAGTAAGTGTGATATAACTAGCATGCATGCTCATGTCACATGCACCAGAGAATACTACCACGACAGATAATTAACATGATTCCACTTAGGGAATTGTAGAATGCGTGGAAGCTGAACTCACATCTCAGTGATATTAATCCACTTTTACGACTTAGTGCGTGTACTATCATGTGCAATGGCAATACCTTTTCCACAATCATGAACTCACAAGCTGAACTCACATGAATATTTCCTAATATAAATCACAAACTGCAGCGACAGCGCAGCGGCGAGGAAACGCAGGAACTCGGCGATGGCGGCTACGGCAACGAACCCGACGGGGGAAGGGGGAAATCGGTCGAGGGCCTCACCGAGGTGCTCGACGACGAGGTGGACGAGGGCGGCCGAGGTTGTGGAAGACGGCGATGGCGACGATACGGTCCAGCTCCGGTCGATTGAGAGCCCGTAGATGAAGAAGCAGTCGACGGCGGTCCTCCTGGATGTCTCCGTGCGGCGCGGGGTGACTGGTGGTGGCGCAGTGGGTCGGGGCGAGGCGGAGGTTGCGGCGCGCGCGGGCGAGGGCGAGGTTGGTGTCGGCCCTGCGGCGCTGCTCCGGCGAGAGCGGGGTGGGGTCGGAGGGGGAGGAGGGGGAGGATGGGGAGAGGGAGGCGGCGGGGGCGCGGATTGGGAGCGGACGCGTCCCACGGGCGAGGACGGCGGCGCACGTAGGGGCGGCGGCGCAGTGGGTCGGGGCTGAGAGAGAGATGTGAGATTGGGGATCGGGGATTGGGGATTTTAGCGGGGGGAGGGTTAGCAATGGCGCACCTTCTCCTAGTGCGCCATAAGTACCTTGATAGCAATGGCGCACCTGCTAGCGGTGCGCCATTAGTAATTTTTTTTTTTTGGATTTTTAGTCGCAAAACATTTGTGAATTGGTAAAACATTTATGAATATGAAAAAATATCATCAAATTTGAAAAAATATTCATGAATTCAAAAAGTGCCCATGAAATTTTAAAATACTCATGAGTTCAAAAAATATTAACAAATTCAATACTTTTTGTGAGTTAGAAATTCAATAACAGAATAAACCTAATTAAATAAAAATTGGTATACTAATGGCGCACCTCCTAGGGGTGCGCCATAAGTACCTTGATAGCAATGGCGCACCTTCTCCTGGTGCGCCATTAGTAACTTTTTTTTTTGGATTTTTAGTTGCATTCATTTGTGAATTGGTAAAACATTTATGAATATGAAAAAATATCATCAAATTTGAAAAAATATTCATGAATTCAAAAAGTGTCCATGAAATTTAAAAATATTCATGAGTTCAAAAAATATTAACAAATATATTCAATACTTTTTGTGAGTTAGAAATTCAATACCAGAATAAACATAAATAAATATTCAAGAGGACTAGAACAGAAGAAATGTCATTTCCATATGTCGAAATACAATCGAGAAATGAAGACTACAATTTAAATACAATCGATCTTAGCTAGCTATCTTTTCACAATCTTCTTGCCCTTCTTTTTCGCAAATGGAGTTCTTCTCTTGAACGGACGTCCTTTAGGTAGGGTGGTCCTGCTTCTTCTTGTGGTGTATGGTACTTCATCGTCGTCGTCATGTTCCATCTTCGGGTCGCCGTACTTGTCGAAGTCTTGCTCATTGGCGACTCCATCCATTCCGATGATCTTCCTTTTGCCTCTCCTCACGACAACACGACTGGGCTTTGACGGGTCGGTAATGAAGAACCATTGGTCCACTTGGGAAGCCAGTACCCATGGCTCATTTTTCGCGGTGACGTTTGCGCCCGCGGTCTTGGATTTGGCTTCGGGTATAACCATGGTGGTGAAATACCGGTCTTCTTTTAGGACGCTCTTGGCCCATCTGACACGGAACATCGGGACCTTCTCTCCAGCGTAGCTCAGCTCCCAGATCTCCTCGATCCTTCGGTAGTATCTGTCCTTGTCGTTACCGGTGTAGGATTCCATCGTTACCCCGGAGTTCTGATAACCATCGCTCTTCATGTCCTTTTCCTCGGTGTAGAATGTGTAGCCATTGATATCGTACGCCTCATACGTCATCAGGTTGTGCTCGGCGCCCTGTGACAAGGCGAATATGAGTTTTTCTTCCGCGGAAGAATCCTCATGTAAAGGGTATGACAGAAGCTTCTCCTTGAACCAACGCGTGAAACATGAGTTGTGCTCTTTGATTATATCTCCGTCCGTCCTCTGTTGGCCTCGGTCATTGTACGTCTTCTCAATAAAGGTTTTGTGCTCTACCACCCAAGGATCGACCACGTCTATGTGTTGTAGCGCGACTAGGTTTGCTCTTTCAAAGTCGGCGAGTCGACCCTCGAAGTCGACATGCATTTCGCGGCGACCCTCGCGGTGACCCCATCCAGCGAGCCTGCCGAGGTGCCTGTTGACGGGCAGACCAACGGGGTTCTCGATGCCTAGATAATTCGTGCAGTAGGAGATGCACTTTTCGGTCAGAAAGCCCCTGGCTATGCTTCCCTCTGGATGTGACATGTTGCGAACGTATCCTTTGATGACACCATTCATCCTTTCGAACGGCATCATGCTGTGCAGGAACGTCGGCCCGAGTTGGATGATATCCTCCACGATATGGACCAGCAGATGCACCATAACGTCGAAGAATGCGGGCGGGAAGTACATCTCAAGCTCGCATAGTATCACCACGATCTCTTCCTGTAGCCTTCTGAGTTGCCTCACGCCAACCGACTTCCGAGAGATGACGTCGAAAAAGTTGCATAGGCCAAATAGCGTTTCACGGACGTGCGCGTCTATGATCCCACGGGTTGCAACTAGAAGTATCTGCGTCATCAGCACGTGACAGTCGTGAGACTTCATCCCGCTGAACTTCTGCTTCGCTGAGTCTAGGTATCTGCTTATCTTCCCCGCGTAACCGTAAGGAAGTTTTACTCCTATGAGGCAGGTGAAAAACTGCTCGATCTCCTCCTGACTTAGAGTGAAGCACGCGGGAGGGAAGTCATTTCCGATCTTCTTGGCCTTTTTGCCTTTGCGACGACTTTCCGTGTCCTTCGCCTCATCATCATCAACATCATCATCATCATCATTAGCGTGAAGCTCCTCCCTGATGCCCATTGATTTCAAGTCTGCCCTTGCTTTCGGCCCATCTTTGGTCCTCTCTGGCATGTTGAGCAGGGTACCAAGCAGACTCTCGCACACGTTCTTCGTGATATGCATGACATCAAGGCTGTGAGGCACACGGAGGATCTTCCAGTACGGCAAGTCCCAGAAAATAGACCTCGTTTTCCATACCTTCAGCAGCGGCTCTGGCGCCTTTCGCTTCCTTCCCGGCTCTGGCGCCTTTCCCGGCGGTGGGAACTCTTTCCAATTTTTCAACAGCTCGTCTATTTCCTCGCCGCTCCTCGTACGCGGGCGTCTTCGGGGTTCGGTTTCACCATCGAACAGATCCTTGCGTTTTCTCCATGAGTCATCGTCGCGAAGCCACCTTCGATGTCCCATGAACACGGTTTTCGAAGACCCGGGATCTCTATCTAGCTGGCGATATGTTGTGTCATCCATGCACCTGACGCATCCAGAAAATCCGTGGACCACCTGCCCCGCGACATATCCGTAACCGAGATAGTCGTGCACCGTCGTGAGCAGTGCGGCTCTCATAGGGAAATATTCTTTCTCTGCGGCGTCCCACGTATTGGCTGGCGTTTTCCACAGCGTGTCTAGCTCCTCTTTCAGCAGCCCCAGATATAGATTGATGTCGTTCCCTGGTTGTTTCGGCCCTTCAATTAGCATACTCATGTGAATGTACTTCCTCTTCCTGCACAACCAGGGGGTAAGGTTGTACATCCACACAAACACAGGCCAGGTGCTATGTGTGCTTCTCTGGCTGCCAAACGGATTGACTCCATTGGTGCTCGCGCCCAGCACGATGTTCCTTGGATCGTCCCCAAATTCTGGGTGTTCGAAGTTCAACGCTTGCCACTGGCTCGCATCCTTAGGGTGACTCAGCATCTTGTCTTTTTTATTTATCTCCGGATCATTTCCATCATCTTCTCGCTTCTTCTCCTCCCTATCCACGTGCCAACGCAGGAGCTTTGCTACCTTAGGGTCCGCGAAATACCGCTGCAGACAAGGAGTGATCAGAAAGTACCACACCACTTTTCGGGGAGCTTTCTTCCTCTTCTTGTATCGAGTGACGCCGCACACCAGACATATGGTAGACTCCGCGTGCTCGTCCCGATAAATGATGCAATTGTTCATGCACACATGGTATTTCACGTGCGGTAAATCCAGAGGACACACGATTTTCTTCGCCTCCTCGAAACTGGTCGGGCACTTGTTCCCCTTGGGAAGACGTTCGTGCCAGAATGACATGTTCTCGTCGAAGCATGCATCGGTCATTTTGTGTTTTACCTTCATCTCCAGAGCCATGAGCGTTACTTTCAGGCGGGTATCCTCAGGCCTGCATCCTTCATACAATGGAGTAACCGCGTCTATCTCCAGTTGATCCAGCTTGGCTTTCTCTCGGGCGGCAGCTCTTGCGTTATCCGTCTGCTTGAGAAGCAGCTCTTGAATATGAGGGTCCTGCACCCAGCCCATCGATGGTCCATCGTCGTCTGCTCCGGCATCTTCATCTTCATGATCATGCCGTTCGTCTGCTCCGGCATCTTCCTCATCATCATGTCCGGCATCTTCTACATGATGACTGTGTACTGCATCTACTTCGTGATCATGTCCTGGAGATTCTTCGTCTTCTCGCCCGCCCTCGCCGCGGTTGTCTTGCTGCCCTTCCTCATTTCTTGCCCGGCCCCCATGGACGACTTCATAATCATCTTCATCACCTTGCCAACGATAGCCATCCATGAAACCACGCAAGAGCAGGTGGTCCCGCACCTGTACGGAATCCGGGTCCATAAGGCTCTTCAGCTTGCATCTTCGACACGGACATCTTATCTCCGTCTCGTTCTTTTGAAGCATCTCGGCCTTCGCGGAGCTCAAAAACCTATTCACGATGCCTTCGGTTATCGTGCGGACCATGGTCGCCTGCGGGGTAGAGCAAAACGATATTTTAGAACAAAAAAAAAATTGGCATGACTTTGCCTAAAAATAGGACCAAAAAGAATGCATAGTGCCAAATTCTCGCCGAAACCGAAATGAATCAACATTCCGGCAAAATATTGGCAACTATCGCATTTCAAATACCGGTACCTGCAAACACAAACATATGCAACACCACAAACATATGCAACACCACAAACATACGTAGATCTAGGCCATAAAAAGTGCATGTGCATGTTGTTGGAGGGAGAAAAAAGTAGATCTACAACATAAAGAAAGCTTTCCCCTTACTTACCTATCAAAAAAAGGAAATTTAACCACTTAATTTGGGTGAATCTATGGTGCAAATGAGGTGAGGAGGAGGAGGCACCCGAGACAAGCTTGGAGGAGGAGGTGGAGAAAATGAAGTGGGGAAAGTGAGTGTGGTAGGTGGCTGTCCAAATATCTAGCTGCTCTCAGGTTACCAATGGCGCACCGCCTAACAATGCGCCATTAGTAACCCTGGTTACTAATGGCGCACCAGTTATGTGGTGCGCCATTACTAGTTTTGCAAAAAAAATAAAAAAAATAATTGTTAGTAGTGGCGCACCGCGGTTGTGGTACGCCATTACTAGTTTGAACTAGTAATGGCGCACTATACCCAGGTGCGCCATTACTAGTTTTGAAAAAAAAAGTAAAAAAAAAATTTGTTAGTAGTGGCGCACAGAGTGTGTGGTGCGCCATTACTAGTTAAAAATAGTAATGGCGCACTATACCCTGGTGCGCCATTACTAGTTTTGAAAAAATAAAAAAAATAAAAATTTGTTATTAGTGGCGCACCGTGGGTGTGGTGCGCCATTAGTGATATGGACAATAATGGCGTATCTACACATGGTGCGCCACTGCTATATAGCAGTGGCGCACCACATATGTGGTGCGCCATTAATGTTCATATTAGCTATAGCCCTTTTCCTAGTAGTGCCCTCAGGAGAAGGAGCCAATGCTTTTGTACATCGTAGCCAATAGCAAAGCCGTCAGTGTTGCAGTTGTTGTGGAGCGCAAGGAAGAAGGCAAAGAATACCCAGTTCAGCGCCATGTGTATTATATCAGTGAAGTTTTAATAGAGTCCAAGCAGCGGTATCCGCATGGACCGCATTGGCAAAAGCTGGTATACGGCGTGTTCATGGCAAGCTGCAAATTGAAACATTACTTCCATGAGCACCCAATTATTGTGGTCAGTTCAGCACCTCTTGGGGACATAATTTAGAACAGAGAAGCAACTGGGCAGGTTGCAAAGTGGGCTATTGAGCTCGGTCCTCATCACCTCAAATATATGCCACGGACCGCCATTAAATCTCAAGCGTTGGTGGACTTCATCAATGACTGGACTGAGTTGCAGGCTCCAGAGGAGAAGCCGGATACCACATATTGGTCAATTCACTTTGACGGCTCCAGGCAATTGGAAGGCTCGGGGGCTGGAGTTGTGATAACTTCCCCGCGTGGTGATAAGTTTTGTTATGTTTTGAGGCTTATGTTTCCCTGTACTAATAATGCAGCTGAATATGAGGCTTTGCTTCATGGGTTTCGTATGGCTAAGGAGATGAACTTAAGCCGGGTCAGGTGCCTGGGCGACTCAGACTTGGTGGCTCAGCAGGTTTCTGGGACTTGGGATTCTAAAGATCCCCTCATGGCGGCTTATAGGCGGGCTGTCACTAACATTGCTGGGCACTTCAAGGGATATCTGGTTGATCACATTGATCGCCTGCTCAATGAGGCGGCAGATGCTTTGTCTTGTTTGGGGTCTCAGCGGAAGCCTGTTCCGCCCAATGTTTTTCTGGACGTTCTGCACAACCCGTCGATCAAATTACCAACGGAGGAGGATCTTGCTATTCCTGATCCCGAGGAAGCATTGGTGGCCGCTATTCATGCTATACCAAATTGGACAGTACCTTACCTGGCATATTTGAGCCGTGGCGAGCTCCCAGTAGAGGAAATCATCGCTCGGCGATTATCAGGAGGTCCAAGTCCATCACCATAGTCAATGGTGAGTTACATAGATGAAGCGTCACAGGTGTTTTTCAACGTTGTATGTCTCCTGAAGAGGGTCGTGCAATTCTCAATGAAATCCACTCTGGCGATTGTGGACATCATGTCGGCTCAAGATCCTTGGTTGCGAAAGCTTTCCGACATGGCTTTTACTGGCTTACAGCTCATGCAGATGCAGAGGATATTGTTCGCAAGTGTGATGGTTATCAAAATTTTGCTCGTCAAGCACATGTGCCGGCTCAAGAGTTGCGGATGATTCCAATAACTTGACCTTTTGCAGATTGGGGGCTTGATATGGTCGGACCTTTCAAGAGATCCAAGAATAAACATACTCACTTGTTGGTTGCAGTTGATAAATTCACCAAGTGGGTTGAAGCAGAGCCTGTCAGCCGTTGTGATGCTGCTACGGCTGTCAAATTCCTAAAGAAACTGATCTATCATTTTGGCTATCCACATAGCATCATTACGGACAATGGCACTAATCTTTCCAAGGGAGTCATGAAGCAGTTCTGTCAGCAGGAGCATATCCGACTGGACTTAACATCTGTTGCACATCCTCAGTCCAATGGACAGGCGGAACGAGCTAATTAGGAATTGCTGCGTGGAATAAAACCTTGGCTCATGGTGCCTTTGCAATGCACCCCTGGTTGCTGGGAAGAAGAGTTACCTGCAGTACCTTGGAGCATACGGACTACTCCCAAAAGGTCAACAGGCTATACGCCGTTCTTCTTGGTCTATGGTGCAGAAGTTGTACTTCCAAGTGATATTCGTCATGACTCTCCCCGAATCACCGCTTATGTGGAGGCTGATAACGAACAAGCTCGCCAAGATGCTCTTAATGCTCTGGAAGAAGAACGCGAACTTGCCGCATCCAGATCTGCCATCTATTAACAAGATCTACGTGGCTATCACAGCCATAGAATTCGAAGCCGTACCTTTCAGGAAGGTGACTTAGTGCTCCATCTGATACAAGACCAGACAGGCATGCAAAAGCTTTCGCCTCCTTGGAAGGACCCTTCATCATCAGCAAGAATCTCAACAATGGGTCATATTACCTTGTTGACATACGTGAAGCAAATAAGTCACGTACCTCTGAGGAGGAAGGGCAGCCGACCCTGGAATATCGCACATCTCCGGCCATACTATACCTAAGTTACAGGCTTGGTAGTATCTCATGGTTCAAAAGGGAAATAAAGGGAAAACGCAGTACAAACTGGATAAGGAACAGATCTATTATTGGTGGAAAAAGGAAAGAAAGTGGTGGCTGGCGGACAAGTCAACAGAGTATGTCCAGGATTAGATTTGTTGTCCTCACGTAGTAAAAGGTGGCTAAAGAGAACTAAATTTGGGACCAGCCCAGATCTTGATTGGATGTTTGTTGCTCGGGGCAACAAACTCGGCATCACCACATTATGCCTCCTTCTAGGTACATGGTGCTAATGCGTCCACTGTCTACATGCCCTTATACCAACTTTTTGCTATTGTTAATGTAATGGAGCTTGTAAAATGAAGCAATCGCACTGTTAAAGTAAGGACATGTCTAACCAATGTTATTGTTAATCTAATGCCTCCAGTAATATGATGCAATTAAACTATTTTACAAATGGTACTCTCCTGCTATATTTCCCATTATGATAAGTAAGTTGCTTCTTTACGCTGGTGAATGTCCTGGTGTCCCGACTGTCCCATGCCCTTATACCAACTAGTTAGCTATTTTTAATCAAATATAGCTGGCAAAATGAAGCAATGCCACCATTAATGTAATAGCATATTTGACCGATGACATTGTTGATCATAATTCTTCTGGTAATATGAAGCAATGCTGCCGTTTAAAAATTTCTACTGTCCTTGCATGATTGCCATGAAGATAAGGAAGATGCTTCTTTTCATTTCGTGTATGTTTCATATCTTGTTATTGACCAGTAACTGTTTTCTTTCTATCTTTTTGTGCAGATAGGGATATCCATTTCACCTCGTTGCTATTGTGACCTTTTGGTGAGCTGCACAAAACACTTTGTTTTTTTAAAGAGTGTCTTGTGCAGTTCTACTAAAATGTCACATGGGCAACATCTCTCGATTTTAGTGGAACTGCACAAAGGGTGATTGGAGTTCCTAACCTCTTCGTCTAACTCTGCCGGTAATCTCTCGTGCAACAGTTTATTAGCCTTTTCGAGATTAGCCGTCACCGTCACCACAATGGCACTTGATTTTAGTGGAACTGCACAAAAGGATAAGCAAATTATAGTTGCACCTTCCATGAGCATGACAGCTAACCTTGACGTTGCTCAATTTTAGTGCAACTAATGAAAGAGAAGCTGCCAGCTCATGGGACCAAGTACATCTTGCTAGCTGCATGATGCAAACATTGCTTCACTTTAGGTGAACTGCACAAAAAGGTCGCATGAATTGAATCATCCATGTTGGTGACTGGTGTCAACCCGTCTACAATGGCGTTGACTGCAGTTATGGTTCCCATGACCGGGTATGTTCCTGTTTGGTTGATTTTGACTCTACATTCAGCTAGTGATCTTGTGCTACTGTTTTGGCACTGCTATGAGAAAGCAATAATGATATTGTTTTTGCATCTTAATGTAATGCCACTAATAATTTGAGGCAATGTTTTGGCACTGATAAAATGAAGTAATAATACAGTTATAATAGAGCTACTGTCTTAGCTATCATTTCATTTCCAATGTAGATAACTTGCTGAAGGCGTATCCGAGAGAATTGGGTCCATTTGCACTGCACCAATCACATAGCATGTGCACTGAACTAGTTGAGTCCATCAGGCCTACCGTCGAGGTGGTGCGGGCCCCCTCTCTCCCTCGCAGCATGGCGGGCGCCATAATTTTAGTTGAACTGCACAAAAAAAAGAGATTGGAATGACTCAAGGCCCCTCCTTCTACTGCCACACTGAAGTTGTTGATAGATGTCAATGAATCACCATCATGGCAAGATACGGGGACCTAAAGAACAACTTGATCTCACAAAGTCTTCTCACATAGGTCAGTAGTACTGTCCTTCATCCACATGATTGTGCTTTGTCATATTGTGCTAGCGTTGTATTTTTTTAATATAAAGCTATTGTATCGCAATCTTTTTTCCCATTAAGAAAATAAAGTTGCTACAACTAGTGCCACTATTATAGTAATCATGCTTTTTCATTATTTGTGCAAACAGGAATACTCAGCTACAGATGTTGGGATGGTCAAAGCATTCGTCAAGTTCTTGGTGACCCACTTATGCAGATATTGGAAGTGGTAGTGCCACCAGTTATCCAGAAAATTTTCATCTACCAATGTTTGACATGCGTGGCCATAAACGGGACTGGTTTCAATGTTTCAACAAATCCTTGAATCAAATTGCTTACATGAAGCATTGATCGATTTTATTTATTTGCTAACATTCTCGCAATGTTTTAGTTGTACAGTAACTATTGGCTCTGATTTGTGAATCAATGAGATGCATAGGCATCTTTGTTTTACTTATTATTTGAATATGTTAAGTTGGTTGTGAATCTTGCAAGATGTGAAACATGGCATGATAATGCAGAGGACAGCAACCCTAACAAGTTGTTCAAACTTGGTAGTATTGTCTGTCTGAAAGTGCAGCAAATGAGCTGTTCGCGTGCGTCCTGAGAATAATGATTCTAATTGTTTTGCATGTTGATTTTATGGCACTGATAGAACGAGCCAATGCTTTTCTTGTTTTACGAATAAAATTTAAGTAAAGCGACCACACTAACACTCCCTATTACAGTGCCAATGCCGACCCGCTCATGAACGGACGTGTGGCCGGAATAGGTTTCTCGGCTTCCACGCGGGTTTAATGGAGGCGTTCGAATGCGTCGAGGAGGCGTGTTCTGTCGGGCGTGCAGCGGGCGAGGTAGGAGGGGATAGTAACTGCTGCCGCTGCTACTTGTAAACTGCGTTGGGATTTCCCCGAAGAGGAGGGGTGATGCCGCACAGTAGAGATAAGTATTTCCCTCAGTGAGAACCAAGGTATCAATCCAGTAGGAGTACCACACAGAACCTCGTGAACAGCACCTACACACACAAAAGCAAATACTTGCACCCAACATGGGTAAGAGGGTTGTCAATCCCCTTGAACTCGTTATTTGCAAGGATTAATTCTGATAGTGATAGATAGATAAAATAAATTTCAAAATAAAATAAAGGAAATAAAATTGCAGCAAGGTGGGTAAACAAATTATTGATGGGCAACTAATAGAAAAGCGCATAGCATAGCATACGGTGGGTAAACAAATTATTGATGGGCAACTAATAGAAAAGCGCATAGTTATGACGATATTCAAGGCAATGATCATGTATATAGGCATCACGTCCGAGACAAGTAGACCGACTCCTACCTGCATCTACTACTATTACTCCACCCATCGACCGATATCCAGCATGCATCTAGGGTATTAAGTTAATAAAAACAGAGTAATGCCTTAAGCAAGATGACATGATGTAGACAAAGTAAACCCAATTAATATGAATAAACCCCATCGTTTTATCCTTAATGGCAACAATACAAATATGTGTCTTTTCCCCTACTTTGTCACTGGGATATACACTGCAAGACTGAACCCATCACAAAGCACCTCTCCCATTGCAAGATAAATCAATCTAGTTGACCAAACCAAATGGATAGATCGGAGAGAAATACAAAGCTATGCCAATCATGCATAAAAGAATTCAGAAAAGACTCAAATATTTCTCATGAATAATCTGATCATAAACCCACAGTTCATCGGATCCCAAGAAACACACCGCAAAAGAAGATTACATCGAATAGAACTCCAAGGAGATCGAGGAGAACATTGTATTGAAGATCAAAGAGAGAGAAGAAGCTATCTAGCTACTAGCTATGGACCCGTTGGTCTGTGGTAAACTACTCACACATCATCGGAGGGGCAGCAAGGTTGATGTAGAAGCCCCCCGTGATCGATTCCCCCTCCGGCAGGGTGCCGGAAAAAGCCTCCAGATGGGATTGTGGAAGAACAGAAGCTTGCGGCGGTGGAAAAGTTATTTCGTGGGGCTCTCTGTTGGTTTCCCAATATTTGAGAATTTATAGAGGTGGAATTAGGTTAAAAGGAGCCACGAGGGGCCCACAAGGCATCAGGGCGCGCCCCCTGGGGCCGTGCCCTGTTGCCTTGTGACTTCCTCGTGAGGCTTCTGGCCTCCTCCCGAAGCTTCTGGGGTCTCTTTTGTCCAAAAAAAATCGTCAAAAAGTTTCATAGCGTTTGGACTCCGTTTGGTACTGGTTTCCTAAAAAACCAAAAATAGGCAGAAAACAACAACTGGCACTGGGCACTAGGTTAATAGGTTAGTCCCAAAAAATGATATAAAATAGCATATAATTGCATATAAAACAACCAAGATTGATACTATAATAGCGTGGAACAATAAAAAATTATAGATACGTTGGAGACATATCAGCATCCCCAAGCTTAATTCCTGCTCGTCCTCGAGTAGGTAAATGATAAAAACAGATTTTTTGATGTGGAATGCTACCTAACATGTCTATCATGTAATCTCTTTTATGGCATAAATATTGTGAAGCGATGAATTAACAATATCAACATAATAATATCCATGAACATAAGAAGCATAATCATTAAACTTTCAAAATATACGATCCTTAGCGAGTGTTATCCCTACTCACTTTCTCATATTAGCAATGGCATGACTCTATCTTCACCGCAAATACATAAATCATGAGCACCCCGGTGTTAAACCAGGCAATTGGATCGTACTTCTAACGCGCTTCAGCATTTTCAACTCCCACGCAATACATGAGCGTGAGCCATGGACATAGCACTAGGTGTAATAGAATGTTGTGATAGGGATCAATAATGATAGAAGGAGAAGAAGAAAGTCTCGCATCAACTCGGCAGATCAAAGGGCTATGGAGATGCCCATCAATCGATATCAATGCGAGGAGTAGGGATTGCCATGCAACGGATGCACTAAGAGCTATAAGTGTATGAAAGCTCAAACTGAAAACTAAGTGGGTGTGCATCCAACTTGCTTGCTCATGAAGACCTCGGGCATTTGAGGAAGCCCAACATCGGAATATACAAGCCAAGTTCTATAATGAAAAATTCCCACTAGTATATGAAAGTGACAACTCAGGAAACTCTCTATATGAAAAACATGGTGCTACTCTGAAGCACAACTGTGGAAAAGGATAGTAACATTGCCCCTTCTCTCTTTTTCTCTCATTTTTTTTGCTGGGCTCTTTTTGGCCTCTTTTTTTTCGTCTGAAGCCTCATCCCAACTTGTGGGGGAATCACAGTCTCCATCATCCTTTCCTCACTGGGACAATGCTCTAATAATGATGATCATCACACTTTTATTTACTTACTACTCAATATTACAACTCGATACTAGAACGATATGACTCTATATGAATGCCTCTGGTAGTGTACCAGGATGTGCAATGATCTAACGTAACATGTATAAAAAATGATGAACGGTGGCTGAGCCACAAATACTATGTCAGCTATATGATCATGCAAAGCAATATGACAATGAAGATGTGTGTCATATAAAAAGAACGGTGGAAGTTGCATGGCAGTATATCTCGGAATGGCTATGGAAATGCGATAATAGGTAGGTATGGTGGCTGTTTTGAGGAAGGTAAAAGGAGGCTTATGTGTGAAAGAGCGTATCATATCACGGGGTTTGGATGCACCGGCAAAGTTTGCACCAACTCTAGAGGTGAGAAAGGGCAAGGCACGGTACCGAAGAGGGTAGCAAATTGTGGAAAGATACGAGTGCGTACAATCCATGGACTCACATTAGTCATAAAGAACTCCCATACTTATTGTGAAAGCCTATTAGCCCTCGAAGCAAAGTACTAGCCGCATGCCCCTAGGAGGGAGGTTGGTAGGAGTTAACCATCGCGCGCCCGCGATTGTAACAACACTCAAGGATTTCATTTCAGACCTATAAATGCTCGAACTTCCTCACCATGCCACGACCAATACTTAGATGAGTAGTTAATAAGAAATTTAATACCGATATTTCTACTAACCAATGATCATGAACCTACATCCTTTCATATTACGACATTAATAGAACTAACCATACACTTCATATTTAGTGATCTACATGAAAGTTTTTATCATATCCCCCCTTGAATACCTTATCATATCAGGACCATTCTTTTAGCATGTGCAAATTGCCATTACTATTTATTAGACTCTCAAAAAGATTTAAGTGAAGCATGTGAGTGCAACTATTTCTTTAAAATATAATCACCACTATGCTCTAAAAGGTATAAGTGAAGCACTAGAGCAACTGCTAGCTCAAAAGATATAAGTGAAGCACATAGAGTATTCTAACAAATCATGATAAATGTGTGTCCCTCTCAAAAAGGTGTGTTCAAAATATGATTGTGGCAAACTAAAAAGAAAACAAAGAAAACAAAACTATGGCATAAGACGCTCTAAGTAAAACACATATCATGTGATGAATAAAAATATAGCTCCAAGTGATATACCGATAGATTGTAGACGAAAGAGGGGATGCCATTCGGGGCATCCCCAGGCTTAGACGCTTGGGACTTCCTTGAATATTACCTTGGGGTGCCTTGGGAATCCCCGAGCTTAGGTTCTTGCCGCTCCTTATTCCTTCATCCATCGTGATCTCACCCAAAACTTGAAAACTTCAGCACACAAAACTCAACAGAAAGCTCGTGATATCTGTTAGTATAATAAACAAATCCTAAACTTTCGGTACTATTATAAATTCATTCATATTTAATCTTGGCATAATTCTACTGTAATCCAACTTCTCCATGACTTATACCCCCAGATACAATCCATAGATTCATCAAAAAAAGCGAACTATGCAACAAAAATCAGAATATGTCTTAAACAGAACAGTCTGTAAAGATCTATTTAAAAGCAATACTTATGTAAATCCAAAAATTCTGAAAAACTAGGTCAACGTAAAAAATTAATATAACAATACTGTGTAAAAAATTCAGAATTTTACCATGCTCCAGTAATATCAAGGAAATTCTGTACTGGACTCAAAAGTTTCTGTTTTCAAACAGCATCAATTATACTATCATTCAAATTATCCCAAAGGCATTACTTGGCACAACCACTATTTAAAATATAAAAAACACAATCATAACAGAAGCTACAATTGTGTAAACACACAAAACAGAAAACAAAGCAAAAAATTTAAGATACATATTGGGTTGCCTCCCAACAAGCGCTATTGTTTTATGCCCCTAGCTAGGCATAATGCATTGTTTCAAGTATTATCATCTTTCATCCCCAAATCCTTTTTAATCAAATCTTCCAAAAAAATTATCAAAAATTCTATATTCTCATGTTCTTCTTTTCTAGTAGGGGAACTTAAATACTTGAAGGGACTTTGTTCGGTGACTTTAATATTCATAACTTCAAACTTAGAATCATCATCATAAAAATATTCATATAAAACATGTATCTCATCATCAATAGGATCGCTAGCCGTACCTTCAAACCATTCTTCGCTAAATCCTCATCAATTCTCTTAGTAATCCATTCAAATTTATCACAAGTATTGTGGTACAAGGTTTTAATTACTTCAACATAGGGGACTCTTCTCCTAATGTTTTCTCCGTAAGCAAAATAATCCTTAGATTCCAACCTACGTATAGTGTCTTTATCATGAAGAATTTCTTCTGTTGGAGGATGCTCAAAATCTATTTTATAAAAAGAAAAGATGTCCCTAGCTTCTCTAATTATATAATCAAATTCATGCATAAGGATGATTGTAGCAATCTTTTTTATTCTAGGATTATGGATATTGTGAAATTCATAGAATATCTTTTGTAAAGCAGGGTGAATGTGCACAAAAATTCATTCTAACTTAACCACAAGCATAGCAATAGCATCCACATAGCAATTTGTTTTATCAAGAATAGATCCTTTAATTATAGGTATGACTCCCGCACAGTTGAAATATTCTTGAATGACACTTTTCCCAATAATATTCCCGCTACCCACGTGATAGACTTTAGTTTTAAAATTGGGTGGAGCTTTCTTCTCGGGAGGGTCATGATTAATATTGAAAGAGTTAAATTTTTCCTCAAGAGATTCATTAGTACTATCTCCACTAGTACTTTCTAAAATAACTTTTTCGAACTCAGGCATAATAGCAATTTCAAGCAAAGAAAGCAAACAAGCAAATAAAATAGTTTTGTGTGTTTGTAATTTTTATGAGAAGTGGGGGAGAGGAAAACGAGAGGCAAATGCAAATAAAAAGGAAAATAAAAGTAGAGCAAGTAGATGATAGTTTATGCAAAGGTACTTGATAGGTTTTGGTGATGTCTCCCCGGCAACGGCGCCATAAATTCTTCCTGCTACTTGTAAACTGCGTTGGAATTTCCCCGAAGAGGAGGGGTGATGCAGCACAGTAGAGATAAGTATTTCCCTCAGTGAGAACCAAGGTATCAATCCAGTAGGAGAACCACGCAGAACCTCATGAACAATACCTACACACACAAAAGCAAATACTTGCACACAACGCGGGCAAGAGGGTTGTCAATCCCCTTGAACTCGTTATTTGCAAGGATTAATTCTGATAGTGATAGATAGATAAAATTGCAGCAATATAGTTTTGGATTTTATATATGATAAAAGTAGACCAGGGGGTCATAGTTTTCACTAGAGGCTTCTCTCTCGAACACATAGCATACGGTGGATAAACAAATTACTGTTAGGCAATTGATAGAAAAGCGCATAGTTATGACGATATTCAAGGCAATGATCATGTATATAGGCATCACGTCCGATACAAGTAGACCAACTCCTGCCTACATCTACTACTATTACTCCACCCATCGACTGCTATCCAGCATGCATCTAGGCTATTCAGTTAATAAAAATAGAGCAACGCCTTAAGCAAGATGACATGATGTAGACAAAGTAAACCCAATTAATATGAATAAACCCCGTCGTTTTATCCTTAATGGCAACAATACAAATACGTGTCTTGTCCCCTACTTTGTCACTGGGATATAGAACACCGCAAGATTGAACCCATCACAAAGCACCTCTCCCATTGCAAGATAAATCAATCTAGTTAGCCAAACCAAACGGATAGATCAGAGAGAAATACAAAGCTATAACAATCATGCATAAAAGAATTCAGAAAAGACTCAAATATTTCTCATGAATAATATGATCATAAACCCACAATTCATTGGATCCCAACAAACACACCACAAAAGAAGATTACATCGAATAGAACTCCAAGGAGATCGAGGTAAACTACTCACACATCATCGGAGGGGTAGCAAGGTTGATGTAGAAGCCCTCCATGATCGATTCCCCCTCCGACAGGGTGCTGGAAAAGGCCTCCAGATGGGATCGTGGAAGAACAGAAGCTTGCGGCAGCGAAAAAGTTATTTCGTGGGGCTCTCTGTTGGTTTCCCAATATTTGAGAATTTATAGAGGTGGAATTAGGTCAAAAGGAGCCATGAGGGGCCCATAAGGCATCACGGCGGGCCCCCCTCGGGCCGCGCCCTATTGCCTTGTGACTTCTAGGTGAGGCTTCTGGACTCCTCCCGAAGCTTCTAGGGTCTCTTTTGTCCAGAAAAAATCGTCAAAAAGTTCCTTAGCGTTTGGACTCCGTTTGGTACTGATTTTTTGAAAAACCAAAAACAGGCAGAAAAGAGCAACTGACACTGGGCACTAGGTTAATAGGTTAGTCCCAAAAAATGATATAAAATAGCATATAATTGCATATAAAACATCCAAGATTGATACTATAATAGCATGGAACAATCAAAAATTATAGATACGTTGGAGACGTATCAGCCGCCTGTACCCATTACGTTCACTGGCGATTGCAGTTCCCCAAGAGTGGAAAAATGAACTGCTGCCACCGCCTACCCCCTATGTTCACTGGCAATTGCAGTTCCCCAAGATTGGAAAAACGAACTGCTGCTGCCGCCCCCCAGTACCCCACTACACTGCGATCCCCAGTGTAAATAAGGAGCCCTCCGCTGTCCATTCCCATCGTCTTCATCTTCCCCCTGCCGCCAATCCCCATAAAATGAGAACCACCACATCAACTCTACATGAGAAGAGACTCCAATGGCGATCCAAAGGGTGATCTTGCTGGATATGGACTTCAGCAAGGAGTTCACCTTTGAGTTCGCCGTTCAGACCCATGGCAGCACTAAGTTGAATGTGATGTACACCAACGACCCGGACTCGGTGAAGCTCTGCGTCGCCAAGTTCAAGCAGTACCTACAGGAGGAGAAGCACAAGGTCGCAGGACTAGACCTTGTGCCCATCCATCCGTCTCCTGACAGGGACCAGCGGATCGTCGTCGCCCAGTTATGCGTGTAGGACAAGGTTCTCGTCTACCAATACTGTAGGGCCATCAGGGGTTCTGGAGCATTCGCCCATTTCATCGGCACCACCGACTGCACCTTCGCTAAGGTGGAGAGCAGGAAGAACGCCACTGTGCTTTACGATTCGGCCATCTGGTGCAAGAAGCTCGTCGACATCCAGAAGCAATACAAGATCATCGGCAACGGGCAAGAGAAGGACTCCGTGGTTGACCTCGCCGCGGCCATCATCGACCCCTGCTACGCCAACATGAAAGAAGACATGGCTACGGAGGACCTGAACACATGGGAGGTACCTCTGAATCTAGCCTACATCACCTACGCGGCCAAGGACGCATACGCATGCTACGACATGTACAGGCGGATCTTGGACATGAGGGCGTGTCTGCTTCCCGTGACCGAGGAGTACATGGACGGCCGCAGCATCATGATCAAGCGTGCCATGAAGATCTAGATGATGTAGTTTGTCTGTTTAAGCACCTTTATCATCTGAGTGTTTCAATTTCATGCATTAGCCTATGTGTCATAATTATCTGTTTTATCCGTAATATTTCATCTGAGAACCCATGAACCTGTTTGCTTTTTTTTAGTGGCTATGAATCTGTTTGTTTATGTATGTAATAAGAGTACTAGTTCACTGGGCTGCCATGTTTCCTTATTTTTGAGGTCGAGTAGGTATCAACTGGGCTGTGGCTACCCAGTCCAGGTTTCTTTTCTTAGGACATCCGCGGCCCACAACATGCTTATGGGGATCCAGCAGGTGTATCATTTTTTTGTGCCATTTTTTTGAAGTCTAAGTGCGGTTTTCTGTAGGTTGCACAGTCGTTCGTTTTGCCTTGATTATCAGACAACTTCACTCAGGTTGGTCATCTTTGATCACGAACGACGAGAACAAGTTAAGTTTGATACCTCTTCTGTCAGTCCTTCTGGCAGCCATTAGATTGAAATCCAACGGCTGGTGTGCTTTGAATCTCCTTCCTCCCAACATGTTCCCCTTCTCAGGTGGACCCAGCAGGTCTCGTACACAGACATCTAGGACCAACCACCTATCCATCTGTATTTATTTATTTTGTTCAATCTTTCATCCTCTCCCTACATCGACTACCCATCCTAGCCTATGGCGCTGGTCAAGCCATCCCTCTACTCCCCTACATCTCCTTTTATTCTCCGACGGCGGCAGCTCCATCGGCCCACCCTGCACCCGAACCAGTCAAACCTCGTACTCCCCTCCGCCCGCGTCTTCCATGGCTCCAGTTCATTCCGGTCTGAGGTCTCGACGTCGTCCTCCACCTTGGTGCTCTGGCCGCGGTGCCGCCGTCTGTCGTTCTCAACATGGTTAACAAATGAGAGGAATCGGGAGCTGACTGTACATGGAGAGGCTGACAGTCCAGGCCCACCAGGTCCATGGTCGTACGCAAACAAGTGCCTCCTTATATATTGCAAAAAAATGCTTCCTCCTTATGGTATGTTGACGTGTGGGGCCCACGAGATTGTCAACATAGTCAATAAACAAGAGAAATTTAAAAGGAAGATAGTCATCGCGGACCTTGTTTTTAGGTGGCTGTCATCGGGGACCTAGCAGGTAATCATTTTTTAGAGGTCGAACAAGTAACAACTGGGTTGTGGCCTGCCCAGCCTAGGTTTTGTTGTTTAACATGCACAACCCACGACATGCTGACACAGTTGATCCAGCAGCTTTCAACTAATTTCTTTTTGAGGCCCAGCAGATATCAATCGGCCTTTGGGCCTCCCAGCCTAGCTTATTTTATAACATCAGCAACCCAACTTATGTTTGTTTCTTGAAGACAACGCACAGCTTAGTTCTATTTTTCTATAATGCCCAAAAAAAGTTCTATTTTTCTATAAGAATGCCAAACTCAACTTATGTTTTCCCTTATATAATAGTATATATATTTATATTTTATTTTATTACATATACTCCGTACATATATTAGAAAGAACATAAGGTTCCCGTTTGACCTGTCCTTCGTCAAACCTTTGTATAGACCTTCCCACTTCCATTATTTTTGTTTTTTATTAATCCTATCTCTGATTTTTCTCCCACTGGTTTTCCCTAAAACCAACTCAATTGTCCCACGTCTAGCCTAAAAAATAATAATACCCCACATCTTATTAACTCATCAAAATAAATAATATTTTATTTGGTAAATCGATAAGTTCTTACCAAATAATAATAATTGTTTAACAATAAGTTGGCAAGCTAATTCCTGGTGATTGCGTACATAAGCTTGCTAAGATTTGATGGACCAATCCAGTAATACATGTGCAATCACGTGTTTATGTGCCGCAAATTATGTAGTTTTATAATAAAATGCCCAGCACCGGTTTATGTTTTTATAACATTTCTCCATCCATCCCAAAATGGTATTTTCACCCAGCCCAGCAAATCCGTGTATTTTCAAAAAAAATACAAATAGGCTATAAATGCTAACAAAATATATAAATGGGCTACATAGACGCTACATTTTTGTTTCACCCAGCCCACAAAATGGACTGGCTGACATGTGGACCAATAGGTCGAAGCCTACGCAAGGCGTTGTCAACTTAGTCAAAAAAAGATTCTGACAGCCTTATCCGTTGGATGTACATCCAACGGCCGGCATTCTTCTTCAATCTCTCGTCTTCTTCCTCCAGCGATGGCGGGACCACCTGCTCCAGCCTCCGGCGTCCAGCGGCGCTGCTTCACGCGCCTCGCTGCGAAACGCTACCCTACCGACGACCATGTCATCCCTCCACTCCTCCGCACCTCCTGCTATTCTCCGCCGAGTGTAGCCCCACCCCGCACCCGAACCAGTCAAGTCTCGCACTCCTCTCCGTCTGCGAATCCACTCCCGTGTCTTCCCCATCTCCGGGTTGTTCCCGTCTGGGGCAGTGGGGCCTCGCCGTCATCCACTGCGTTCGGCGCGGCGTGGTCAACGTGGTCAACAAATGAGAGTCATCAGAAGACGACTGTACATGGAGAGGCTGACAGCTGTGACCCACGAGGTCCATGGTGGCACGCAAGGAAAGGGCCTCCTTATTACGCGATTTTTTTTCCTCCCCCTGACAGCTGGGACCCACCAGGTACATCTTCGCATGCAAGGAAGTGCCTCGTTATTATGCAGAAAAAATGACTCCTCACCCTGACATCCGGGACCCACTAGCTACATCTTCGCACGCAAGGAAGTAACTCCTTATTACGTGAAAAATAAATGATTCCTCCCCCTGACAGCTGGGACCCACCAGCTATATCTTCGCACGGAAGTAAGTGCCTCCTTATTACGTGAAAAAAAGGATTTCTCCCCATGACAACTGGGAGCCACCAGATTTGGAGGCTGACTTGTGGACCTAGTAAGTTGACGTGTATGTAGGGCTTTGTCAACTTAGTCAACAAACGATTCTAGCAGCAGTGACTGTTGTATGTTCATCCAACGACCGTGGTGCTTCTTGAATCTCTGATCTTCTTGCTCCAGCCTCCCAAACCAGCACCGGCGGGACCTCCTGCTCCTGCCTCCCATGGCCGACTGTGCTACCGCGTAGGCCTCACCGCCCCACCCTACTCCCACTGCTGGCCAGGCCTTCCCTCTACTCACCCACATCCCCTGTTATTCTCCGGCGACGGCGGCCTCACACCGCAGCGGAACCTGTCAACCCTCGTACTCCCTTCTGCGTGGGCATCCACTGCCCGCGTCTTCCCCAGCTCTGCGTCGTTCCCTTCCTAGGGCTCGCCGTCGTCCACTGCCTTGGTGCTCTCGGCGCGGCGTAGTCAATGTGGTCAATGAACGACAACCATTGGAAGAGGACTGTACGTGGTGAGGCTGACAGCTGGACCCACCAGCTACATCTTCGCACACAAGGAAGTGCCTCCTTATTACACGCAAAAAATTATTCATCCCCTTGACAACTGGGACCCACCTGCTATATCTTCGCACGCAAGGAAGTGCCTCCTTATCATTCCTGACACCTGGGACCCACCCGGTCGAAGCGTACGTAGCGTTGTCTGTCTGGTCGCGAACGTGTACGTACATACTGGTCGATCGGTCTCATGAACCGTGGCCGTGTAAGGAGCGGCACGTGTCGTAGTAGAGCCCCATACGTAGCAGTTCAGGCTGTCCCGTCTAAATCGAGTACACGTGCGTACAGCCACGCTACAAAAAATACGGCCACGTACGTAGATACGGGCGGGGTCTCGAACGCGTAATCACGCATACGTACGGCTAGGGCTCGTGTACATGGAGAGTCAACGTACGGCAGCAACGGCCTCCTATTCATCGGCAGCCAACTGGCTGGGTCGGAATGGAGAAACAACATCGTGTTCATCGGGGCGCAACCGCCAAGGTCGGAATGCATCCTGTTCATCGGGAGCCAACCGGCTTGGACGAAATAGCCAAAACGGGGTGCTGTTCATCGACCCCCCCCCACCGGCTGGTTGTCTAGCATACCGCAAAACAGAGGAAATGGCCTCTGTTCGACTGCCTACGGTCCAAACGGGCTCCTGTTCATCGGGAGGGGTGTGGCGTACCATAAAACAGAGGAAACAGACTTCTCTTCGAACGCCGACGGTCGAAATGGGGTCCTGTTCATCGGGAGGGGTGTGGCATACCGCAAAACGGAGGAAACCGACTTTTGTTCAACCACCTACAATCAAAACGGGGTCCTGTTGATAAGGAGGGGTGTGGCATACCGCAAAATGGAGGAAACAGACTTCTCTTCGAGCGCCTACGGTTGAAACGGGGTCCTGTTCATCGAGAGGGGTGTGGCGTACCGCAAAACACGACTCCACAGGCTACTGTTTATCCACCATCGACTTCCTCCAGCCTCCACCGACTACTGTTCATCCAGCCTCCATGGGGTCCTATTCATCCACCCCCAACCGGCTGGGGTGAGGCAGCCTCCTCCGGGTCCTGTTCATCCAGCGCCAACCGCCTACTACCACGGGGTCCTGTTCATCCAAACCCCCACTGGTTGGGTGGGGCGTAGGAGCGGGCGGTAGCAACGGGAACTGTTCATCCATAGCCAACCAACCGGCTCGATCGATGCATCTTGACTCGTGTCTACGTGTATCGCGCGCGTGGTAGCAACGGGCACTGTTCATCGAGAAGCAACCCAACCGGCTAGCTACATCTCACACGGGGGCCTGATCGGCTTCAGTAAGCAGCGAGAAGGGATCGATCGGGTTCAGTTAGCAGCGAAGGAATCGCTCGGGTTCAGTTAGCAGTGAAGGGATCGCTTGGGTTCAGTTAGCAGCGAAGGGATCGATCGGCTTTAGTACGTAGCTAGTGCGATTGCTCAGGTTCAGTAAGTGAACGCTTCGCTCGGGTTCAGTTAGCGAATGCCTCGCACACACGCGCGCGTATGAGAGAAATGCGCAAACCACACTGCATCGCTCAGCCCCGACCACCCACCGTAACCGGGAACTCCCCGAAAATTTCCTCGCCCTCACTTCTACCACGATTTTTTACGTCATGGACGGCCCAAAGAATGTCATGCAGGTGCGCCTCCGGCCCGCCCAGGACGACCCATTTTCTGTCATAATTTTTTGTCAGAGAAGTAGGAGCCCACCACGTCTATGATGATACGTGTTTTTGTCACAATTATTGTCATAGAAGTGTCACAACCATGACAGAAAAAGTTTTCTTTCGGGCCATAATGTCACGGATGTGTCTTTTTTTGTGAGGTGAAGACGTCGGCTCGCCGAGGTGGCGCGGGCAAAGTAGTTTCCTACCCACATATAAATAGTGCAAGCCAGAAATAATAATAATAATGATAATGATAATCATATTTTTATAAAACAAAATTCTTCTACTTAATTAATTTAAGTGAAGTAAATAATTAAAGAAATATGGTATGAGCGCCGAGGTCGGCCCGACGGAGTGGCCGCACAGAGATGCTGACACAGGGACGCGCGGCGAGGCGATGCCACAACTTGGTCGACGTAGGCGGGACGACAACGTCGGCTCGCCGAGGTGGCGGCATGGTGATGAGTGATACTTTTACACTCATTTCACCTTTGTTTAAACCGAGATATTTCATTTAACAAGAGATATTCGCTCCGATATTATCACTAATGGCTAATAAGTGGAAGGGATTCCACAAATCCTCTCTCTAATGTTTTTCCATAGGAAATGGACTAAAAAGGGAAGAAATCACGTGTGGGAATGGAACGAAAGGAGAATGGAGGAAGAAAGAATCAACAAGAGACATTTCTCCGAAACCAGTGCAAAAGACGGCGTTCCATACGAGCGCACGCACTCGTATGAGCGCTCGTATGGCGTGGCAACCAAGGCAGATCGTCCACCTGTACAGCTTTTATAAAGGGGACCCCATCGAAATGTCAACAGAACGAGCACGGGGAGAGCATCATCAGCAGCGAGAACACCTTCATCATCATCTTCATCCATAAACCCTAGCCGTCGCCATTTCATCTCCATAGCCACCATCACCACCAAAGTGCTTCCTCATCTAGTTCATACTTGTAATCGTGCATCACACAAGGCATCCATTGTAAGACATATTTGCAAGCAATCTATATCCAAAATGTGTTCTTCAATGTTTTCTTCTCGCGATCTGATCTCTATGTGTGAGTAGTCCAGTAAGGTATGGGTTGAGGCATGAGCCTTGCAACCCTCTGTATTTGTTGTGGGGATCAGTGGAAGGGCTTTGAAATAACGTCCCGTATGTGTGAAATAAAATTGTTCCGTAGATGTCTCTTGTCTTGTCTGCGATCTTCATCCCTGCAGGTACCTAGGATCATGGAGGTCGAGCACCGGTGAGGCTAGGAGGATGAGACCGCGAAGTGTCACCCCAAACACCGGTGACAGTAAGGTTCAATAGGGGTAACATGGATCATATCCTTGGGGATACATGAGGTGTAGTCATTAAACACCCAAAGCTCTTGTCAGATTTCATTATCTTAATTATCGAGGCAACCCCACACGATGGATAGGGCCTGCGGTAGGACAACTGATTCTTGATGCAGGGCTCGTGTTGGTCAAGATGTTATTTGGACACATCCCCCACTTCGACCCGTAACAAGCACACCTTGATGGGTGACTTCCAGCGCACAAATTAAGATCATATCTGGTCCCAACACAAATACATGGTTGTAAGCATTAAGACCTCATACCCGTACCTCCTTTTATTATAAGTGTTTGAATTGTTATTTGCTTGCTTGATTCGGTCAAAAGCTGGATTTGACACTTTGACAAAAGCTTGCGAGAAACCATCGCTACAAGGGAATCTTCCACTCGTGGGTTCGATAACCCAGGGTCACCTCTGGGAAATAGGTGTGGGATACACTTTTCTGTTCCAATACCGGATCAATAAAAGGAGGTATCAAGCCCTTTTTCTGTTGCCGTTGCTAGGGAGGAGTTTAGTATTCCTTGTCTTTGTATTTAGAGTTTTTGTTAAAGTTAATTTTCAGTTTTTGTTTTTACTTTTTCTGTTTGTAGTTTAAGTTTAATTTTTGTTGCAAGTCTTGTGCATTGAGAAAAACCAAAAAGATTACTATGGCTCGTAATCTTGGGAGTTTTGGTACTCCCAGCAATAACTTCATGCGTGAACCAATAGCACAACCTAAGGCTGCAGCCACTGAGTATGAGATCAAACCATACTTAGTTTCCATGGTTCAACAGGACCAATTTGGAGACTCTACTTTTTAGGATGCCGGTATGCACTTGCATAATTTTAATGAAATGTGCAACATGACTTGCATTAAAGATTATAGCCTCGACGCTCTGAAATTGCGTCTATTTCCTTTCTCTCTGAAAGGAAAAGCTAAGGAATGGCTTCTAGTTCTACCTGGAGGCAATATTACTTCTTGGGCTGTTTGTTGCAGTAAATTTTTATTTCAGTTTTGTCCACCTGCAAAGATTATGCAATTACATTCTAAGATTACAGGTTTCAAGCTGGAAGAATGTGAGCCACTAGCGCTTGCGTGGGATAGAATGAAAGAAGCTATAAGGAACTGTCCCAATCATGGAATGGAGGAATGGTTAATCCTTCATATCTTTTATAATGGTTTAAATCACATGTCAAAAACTAAGCTTGATACAGCTGCAGGAGGAACAATCATAGGAAAACCCATAGAAGATGTCAAGAAACTACTGAATGATATGCAAGAGAACCATGCCCAATGGCATGTTGAATGATCCACCGCCAGGAGGGTGAATCCCACTAAAAAAGTAACACGGAGTTGACAGCTAAGCTTGATGAACTTATCTCTGTAATGAAAGGTAAAGAAGAGGTAAACGTGAATGCCATCACTAATGAAGAAACTAGTGATGTGAATTTTATTGCTCGTAACAGCTACAATCCTAATTGGAAAAATAATGGTTATGCTCCTAAACTCCCTTACCCTAGTACTGGAGGAGCATCCAACAATTTTAATGGAGCTAATTGTAGCAATGGAAATACTCTTGAAGAAACTCTTAAAAGTTTTATTGCTAGTCAGACTGAGCAAAATGAAAACTTCAAGAATATCTTGAAGAACCATGATAACTTACTTGGTCAATTGACCAGTAAGGTTGTTGGACTAACAAATGATGTGCAGATACTTGAAGGAAGATCCAATAATATGGAAGCACAAGTGGCTAAAATTGTAGAGAGCCAAACATTAATTCTAGCCAAGTTTGCAGGTAAGCTGGAGCCTAACCCGGTTGAAGATGTTGAAATGATGAGAAGCAATGAAGAGAAGGCAGAAGTACTTGACACAAGCCCTATGCCGGAGTACAACTACACCATTGCTGACTTTGTAAAGATGATATCCATGAAGTATCCACTACGGGAGGTAACTGATAACGAGGCATATAATGTCTTTGTTGAACAATTTGCAGCCAAGGTACATGAACTTGATGATGAAAGGAAGAAGCTCTACAGTAAGTTACCAGCTAAGCAAGAAGATGCTTTTTAACCTACAATAGAGGTTGAGATAGGATTAAATAAATTCAGTGCCTTGTGTGATCTACGGGTTAGTGTTTCCACTATCCCTAAATCTGTTTATGATAGTCTCAATCTAGGTCCTTATGCTACTACTAAGATTATATTGAATATGGCTAATTCTACTTTTGCTAGGGAAGTAGGCGTTAAGCATGGTGTTATAGTTCAAATTAATGATTGCCCTGTCATGATTGATCTTGTGATAGTAGATATGCCTGAAGATCCAATTGCTCCTATAATTCTCGGTAGACCTTCTCTAAGGACTATCAAAGCTGTGATAAATGTGTTTGATGGGAATGTAAGATTTGACTTGCCCTAAAGATCCTTTTGTGAGACATTTCCCCATGAAAAAGAAATTGAAGACCAACACAGGAGAAGGCATCATCGTGAATGCCCGAAGCTATGGTCTCGGTGTGTTTGCACCACCTTGATCACCACTACGGTCGAGCTAACCAGCCGAAAACATACGCTTCATGGAAGGCAACCCACGCGAATAAAGTAGACAAGTAAGTTTTTATTTTTGTTTTAATAAAAGAGTGACTACAGTTCTCTATGAAGAAGTAAGTTTGGAAGAGTTGATCTAATGAAGGCTTTTGCTATGTGCAAATTGAAAAATATGTTGTATCGATGTTTGGATGCCTGGAAATATGTCTATGTATTGTCTTGGAACTAAGCCCGTAGGAGAACAAAGAAAAAGAAAAGTTTCGGAAGAAATAGATCAAAAGACGGCCTTTAAAACGACCGTGGCGGTCGTATGTGCAGTCGTATGGCCTGCTGGAGGTTCCAACGCAAAACAACCAGAGAAGTCAGAGTGAAAGACGGCGTTTCAAATGAGAGCAAGCACTCGTTTCGGCGGTCGTTCGAAACTTCTGCAGAAAGGAGAAGAAAGACCAGAGCATTTGATGGCTTTCCAAACGAGCGCACGCGCTCGTTCGAGCGGTCGTATGACACCATCGACCAGGAGAAGAAATTGATCAAGACGAAGGACGGCGTTTCAAACGGACGCCGCCGCCCATTTTAGCGGTCGTTTCATATATGCACAGACGTAGGCAAGAAATCAGGATGAAAGACGGCGCTCTGTACGGGCCCAGCGCCCGTATGAGCGGTCGTTTCGACCCCTGGCGGCTCCAATAAGCCCGAGGAAGAAGGTAAATCACCCCCAGCTCTCTCTTTTCTTCTTCTTCTTACTCCTAACCTCTCCAAACCCTAGCAAAACATCGCCCGATCTCTCTACTCGCTTGATTTCAGTTTAAATCCTTCCTTGTGATCGATCTACGGTATGTTTCTCCTCCGATCCCCAATTTATTTTTCACGAATCCATGTTCTACATGCCTAGCATTTCCATGGCTGGGAGATGCATATTTTTGATCCAAATTTGAGTTTGGCTTCAATTCGTTGATGTTTATAGAGGAGTACGATGTTGTGACTACCGTTGGATCAATATTGTTTAAATGTATTGGACTGAAAAATTATTTTGTAGATGTTTACGAGGAGATGCACTCACGTACGCGGTGCTTCAAGTTCATCCACCGCACCACCACAACAAGTTTAACCGAGGGGATCGTCTTCACCGGCCGTGAAGCAAGGAAGAAATTCCATAAGCTCAGAACCAGGAAGATCAAAGCAACCAAATGGGCTTGTGCGACCACACTCGCCAAGCTCGGTATTACTAATGATTTCAATTTGCTTTGTCATAATTCCGGGATGCATCATTTTGTTTATCAAGGATGTGAGACATATGAACGCTTAACACTTGAGTTTCTTAGCACTCTCTCGCATAATGTTGGTTTGGTGCTAAATGGATATGAGGAGGAGAGGATCACTTTCCGTCTACTGGACTAAGATTTCAACATCACTCTTGATGTCGTAGGAACACGACGATCTATGGGATCGAGAGGATCCCTTTGCGGTTCGCCTATGGGATCAATGTACTACAAAGAGCAGGGCTAATAGATGTGATACAAGCAATGATTTATCCAGGTTCGGGCCGCTGTGAGCGTAAAACCCTACTCCTGTTCTTGTGGTTGATTGTGTATGATCTCAAAGTTTACAAGGAGCGTAGCTTGCCGGCAAGGTGCGCGGGAAGTGCAGCTACAGCGTGTAATTGAACTAAGACTCGACCGTTCTAACTGTAGCCGTGGGCCTCCTTTTATAGGCCAAGGGGTTACCAAAGTGGCTAATATGGTCATTTATAGGGTATGAATAGTGACTTGCACCATCACCACGTCTATCTCCAGACGGGGTAGGACATGCGCATTGAATGCACCGTTAGGTGCTACGTCGGGGAGGCGAGGCTACGGGTAAAAGATATGTACCACCGGTCCTGGCGCCCTCCTGTTATCTTGACACGTCCCAGAGACAGGTGTCATTAAAGTTAATCCTTGCGTGGCATGGCGACACGTGCCTTGGCCAGCTATGTTGACTGCCTGCCCGCTCAACACCTATCATGCGTGCTTATCTAGCCGATGATGAGGTGGAGTGGTAACGAGACGGAACGAGCCTACTGGCGAGGAGCTTGCCGGCAACCTGAGTCTTGGTCTTCACCTTGCCGGTACGAAGCTTGCCGGCATGGGCAATCTTGATCTTCAGTACGAGAATAGTACTTCGCAATGACCTGCCTGGAGGTCTTCTTCACGGTCTTGTTTAATCCAAGTCTTGAGTCACAGTACCCCTCCGGCAAGCCCTTGCCATTAGGAAGGCTACAACTGCCTGTGCACAAGTCAGGGTATGAGGGCACCCATGTTTTAGTAAACCGACAGGAGCCCCTGGGGCTGGGTCACACGCGCATGCGAGGCATCGTTGGGTTGGGCCCATACAGTGCACATGCACGCATGGCAGAGGATAACTGCCGTAATCTTCTCTTTTATCACGCCCCCCATGATGCGCATTAAATGCGGGCATGGGAGAGGTGGAATGGAACGGGCGCGGGGAGGTAGTGCGCCTGAAAAGCGCAGCCACGTAGGATGGTAAAGAGCCAGCCCCCGCGCCTTCCCCATAAAAAGGAATTCGCGAAGGGCGCTGCTCATTTACCCCCCTTCTCCCAATCTTGCCATTGCTACCGTCTTCTTCCTCTCACAAGAATAGAGAGTGCCATTTGCTTCCGCCACTGCTCGCTAGACTCCCCCCCCAAAATCTCGCCATGGCACCGAAGAGAGGCGCGAACCTCTCCAGTTTGGCCGTGGATGAGAGGAAGGCCGCCAAAGCTGCACGGCGGCGGGCCAATGTTGTCTTCCCGCCGGCGCTTACAGAAGATGATCTAACGAAGAACTACTCGTATGCGTATGCGAGCGAGACGCAGGATCACGAGGCCATAGTGGTGCTCCCAGGATCCCTTTCTACCGCCGACGACCAATTTCATTTCTTCGCCGGGTACTTTTACTGCGGGCTATGCCTGCCCTTCTCTAATTTTTTTGTTCAGGTGATGAACACTTTCGGATTCAGACTGCTGGACTTCACACCCAACGCGGTCACCTGCCTGTCAGTCTTTGCACACTTGTGTGAGAACTTTGTGGGAATAGCCCCAAATGTTGCTCTGTTTCGACACTTCTTCATCCCTCGGGTTGAAGACGATGCTCTTTCTGGCAGCGTGACTTGGATCCCAAGGGGAAATCGCAAGAAGTACTACCCGGAGGGCAAGCTACACATCAAGTGGAATCAATGGAGAGCTGATTGGTGCTGGGTCCAACAGAAGGACTTCCCGGAATTCTGCCATCTCAGGACGGAGAAGATTGAGAAGGCCATCAGCTGGGGCAATGTTGACCCTGATGGTGCCAAGCTTGGGCTGGCTTTGTACTGGATCATTGCCCTTAAGGAGGCCGGCTTGACGGTCGAGATGGTGGGGGCGGACTTCACCCGTGGGATTACCAGGGGCCGGCCGATCCAATGCGTCTGCACCCAGGCCTGAATAACAACCTGTCGGTAATGGAACACTACCGGCTCATCTGTTAGCTCTTCAACAGGGGCTGCACCTTCCATCTACCGGCAAAGTTAACCCCACTATGCAACAACACCGCCAAGGCCTCCATACTGGCAATGATGCTGGCTTGTGATGCCAAGACGGTATTGAGCGCATGGAACGTACCCGGCAAGAAGGCAGTGGATGATTGGCTTGCCGGCCTGAAGGAAGCAGCTATCCGAGTCGAGGATGATATGGTTCACCCAACAAGGAACGATGAACAGGAGTTCCGTGCCGCCAGAGCCCAGGAACTGAAGAGAACGCGCTGCACCCGGATGGCTAAGGGTTCTGGCAAGGGAAAACAAGCCAAGGAGCACACCGAGGAGCACTCAGACGAGCACGCCGAGGAGCACACGGGCAAGACCTTAGCGGATGACGAGCATGAGGGCGACGACGTGGAGCACGCCGAAGAGACCGAAGAGGGTGAGGAAAAGGGTGTGGAAAAGGGAGAGGAAGAGGGGGAGGAGGAAGTGCCTCGCCCTCCTCCCGCCAAGGTGAAGGAGACCGTCGCCAAGAAGCCCGCTCGAAAGAGGGTAGCGCATACCAAGTTGGCAAGCCAGGAGCTTGCCGCCGTCAAGGTAGCAACCGCAACCTCCCGGGCACAGCCTTCCCGCGCTACTGCTCCTCGTCGACCCACCCCGTCAACCGTGGAGGGGGCGGGCGTTTCGCAGCCCCCAGCTTCCCTAGGGAAGAAGCGTCTTAGGAGTTCACCGCCATCACCTAGAACTACAGGCATTGAGAACACGGTTCTCTATGATCTGTTAGTCCTTAGTGATCCCGACGAGGACGAGGAGTAAGCACCTCATTCCTCCTTCATGTTTTTCTAACCATTAATTTGCATCTATTGCTGGTCTTGACTACAACGAATGGCTTGGCTTCATAGGGAAGAAGCGCTGTTGACTGAGGGACATCGGAAGAAAGCCAGGGCGACCGAGGAAGGTGAAGCGGCAACGAACATCGGCCAGGATCCAATCCTTCCTGATGTTTTTGGCTCCAGCCTCCAACGTACGTCCAACCTTCAATCCCCGTCGACGGGCGCCACCATTGAGACCGCCATCATGGAAACCGGCAAGGAGACAGGGGCATCTCGCTAGAGGGAGAGCACCACGGATCGGATCCCTTGACGGCGCCCTCGACCTCTGCTCCATCGCCAAGTATTTCTCCGGCAAGGTCCACTCCCCCTCTGGAGGAGCGGCAAGAGGGGCTCGTCCACATCGAGAACCCGCCGTCCATGGACATTGCGGGGACCCAAGCGACGACAACTATCATTGCCGGAGAAGGAATACCATCTTCTCCACAAGCTCGTCAAGGTAAACCGTCGCCCAAGTGTTACTTTACCCCTACCATTTCCTCTTTGTCTTCTTGAACTTGATCTGGATTTTGATCTTTCGATCTCATCTTGCTTCCTGCCTCTTCCCTGTCCTACAGAACCAACCCCTCCGGAGGAGAGGGAAGTATCTGTGGAGGAAATTGCGAAGAGCGCCGTTGATGAGGCTGCCAGGATTTCTGCCATGGAGGCGCTGCGCCCGCTACTGAGGAGGCCAAAAAAACCCCCGAAGAGCCTGCTTTGCCCTTCGGCAGTGCATCTGAGCTTACCATAAAAGACGTTGAGATGGGGGAGGCTGGCAATGACAGGCCAAGCATCGACGTCCACCCCAGTGCGACTGAGGCGTAGGCTCTGACGGGACCCTTGGGGCCAACCGACCAGCAGCACGGATCTGAAGGCCCTAGCACATCTGGTGCCGGGGAACCTACTTTCGACGAAGCCATTGCGGAGATCTTGGCGCCCTTCTCCAGCAGGGTCACATCATTAGACGGCTCCAACGATGGTGCCACAGACCTTGCCTTCTTGACGGCGATGGCCACCGGATTCAAGGATGTGCAGCAGCGCTACATCCAGTGTTGGGAGGAGCTCCATTCACGATGGCAAGCTATAGGGCTAGCTGAAGGGAAGCTAAAGGAGAAGGCAGAGGAGCTCCGTACTTGGTACAATGGCAAATTCCATAGCCTCAAGAGGCAGGAGGAGAAGCTTGACGCTGCCAAGGAGAAGGCAGCGTCCCTGGACGGCAAGTTGAAGGAGTGCGAGGCATAGCTCATCGTCAAGGAAAAAGACCTTGCCGCCCGCGAGGAGGCACTTGCCGCCAAGATGCGTGGCAAGGACGAGGAGATCCCGACTCTGCTCGTGTAGTGGACCCAAGAGCTAGAGGAGGGCCACAAACAGGCCATCGAGACTCAAGATCAGGCTCATGCCGCCAAGCTCTTGGAAGCCGTCAAGGCCGCAGAGAGCGCTGAGGCCGCCAAGGTAGAGTTGGAGTCCAAGGTAGCGAAGCTTGAAGAGGACCTCGCCGGCAATAGAAAAGATCTCTTGACTCTCCAAGCGTCAGCGTAGACAGCAGCTCACACTCTGGGTGACCTGCAGACGCAGCTATCTACCAAGTGCCAAGAACTTAGCCAAGCTGCCGATGCCAAGGAAGATTTGAAGACGAAGCTACAGGGGTTGGAACAGCATCTTGACAGTGCTAAGGCCAGAGAAGATGCCTTGGTCAAAGATCTTGAGAAGGAGAAAGCTGCGCATGCCGATGCTGCAAACTCTTTCAACGAGCACAAGAATGCCCGGGAACTGTGGACTGGTTGCCTTGTTGATGTTGTCAGGCGCCTCGCCGCCCAAGTGACCGTCATGGACAAGGAGGACTACAGCTTCACCGTCGGCGAGCATGATTCTACGAGTGCCAGCCTCACCCTCTTCTTCGAAGGACTCCTCGAGGTATTGAAGAAACATCACGGAAAGAGGTCCGCCAACTTCGCCAGTGAATCTCGCAAATTCTATAGCGACATCCTCTCCAAGGTGCTCATCAAGATTATCTGCCGGAACCCTGGAATTGACGTCTCCAAGGCCTTCAAAAGCTTGCCGCCGGGGACAGACACCACAGCTGTCGAAGAAGCCGTCGCTCCCCTCATCAGCAAGATTCATCATGTCCCGAGGACTGAGGGTGATCGCAACGATTAGCCCCCTTCTCCGTTTCTCATTGCAAATGTAGTTCATGTAAAAGACATATTTATCTTGAGTTAGAACTGCACTTGGCTTTGATGTAATATAACTTGTGTTTTGGATGGATGTATGCATGCTATTCTCCCCATTCTATTATGTCTTTGCATGATTCTTGTACCCTACGCTTACCGAAAACTCGCCGTTGCACGCACTCTTGCCGCGAGCTCTTGAGGAACAGGTCCTTAGCAGCTTGCCGGAAGTGCCGCTGCCAGCAAGGATACTCTTGACGATCTCAACGCGGCCACTTAAGTTGTTGAGCGGACTCAAAACAAAGTAAGGGCATAGCTGATCATGACAAGGTTCCTTAGCGTGCAGGTTTCTCATACAAAGGCCAAAATCGTTCAAGGAGAAATTGCAACTACAATAAAGAATTTATTTCAAAATTTCTCAACTTAGCTTTTTCTTTCCTGTGCTTCTTGCCGTAGGACGATATCTTTGAACGTCATTCGGTATCCATACCATTACTCCCCCCCGGGAAACTTGTACGCGAGGAACCCTTCTGTCCTTTGAGAAAAAGAAAGAAGATAAAAGAGGAGGTTGGAACCTTGATGGTTCGTTAATCATCCTATGCAAGGGAAAATGTAACACAAGGCTGCTTACAACACATAAACAAATATGTACTTTGACAAAGAGTTGTGAAACACTTAGCTTTATTTATGTGCACGGGACCTGCGCCCGGCTCTGTACAAAGGTTTACATGCCTTGTCGGCAAACTTGTACAAAAGAGGTTGCCGAGTAGCCTGACAACCGCTCCTTACAGGTAAAACTTGCGAAGATGCTCAATATTCCATGAGTTAAGCACGGAGTGCCATCTTTAGTCTCTAGGTGGACTGCACCGGGCCTAGTGACTAGTATCACCCAGTAAGGGCCTTCCCACTTTGGCATCAACTTGTTTTGACCCTTCGTGGATTGCATCCGATGAAGAACAAGGTCACCTTCCTCAAGGTTGCTGGTGTTCACTTTGCGGCTATGGTAGCGGCGCAAAGCTTGCTGCTACTGTGCAGCACGGACAGCAGCCCAGAAACGATCTTCCTCAAGGAGCGTGGCATCATCTTGCCGCAGCTCATCTTGATCCTCCTCATCAAAGGCCAAAACTCGAGGTGACCCGTATCTGAGTTCTGTGGGGAGCACCGCTTCTGCACCATAAACAAGGGAGAAGGTTGTCTGGCTAGTGGCTCGACTTGGTGTCATTCTGGTTGACCAAAAAACCACCGGCAACTCCTCCACCCAGTGCCTTCCACACTTGTGCAACCTGTCGAAAGTTCTGGTCTTGAGACCACGCAGCACTTCTGCATTTGCCCTCTCTACTTGTCCATTGCTCCTTGGGTGAGCAACAGAGGCGTAGCAAATCTTATTTCCAAGCTCTTGGCAATATGCTGCGAAGGCGCGGCTCGTGAATTGGGTGCCGTTGTCGGTGATGATCCTGTTGGGGACACGAAAACGAGCAACCAATCCTTTGAGGAACTTGATGGCTGACTGTGCCGTCACCTTCCTCACTGGCTCCACCTCAGGCCACTTTGTAAACTTGTCGATTGCAACGTACAAGAATTCAAAGCCCCCGGTAGCACGGGGGAAGGGGCCGATGATGCCGAGCCCCCAGACCGAGAAAGGCCAGGAGAGAGGGATGGTTTGGAGGGCTTGAGCTGGCTAGTGGATGTCCTTGGAGTGGAACTGGCATGCTTCGCACCTGATGACCACCGCCAAGGCGTCTCGAAGGGCTGTCGGCCAGTAGAATCCTTGACGGAATGCCTTGTCGACAAGCACGCGAGACCCAATGTGAGAGCCACACATCCCTTCATGCATTTCTTCCAACAACCTCTGTCCATCTTCCTGGCAAATGAACTTCAATTTCACCCCATTTGGTCTCTTTCTGTATAGAATGTTGTCAACAAACTTGTACATCCTTGATTAATGGGCTACTCTTTCTGCGTCCTCTTGTTCATCGGGAAAATCTCCTGTCTAAAGGTACTGGACAACTGACTGTGCCCATGCCGGAGCCTGTGGCTCGAGGACAAGGACTAAAGGTACTTCTTCTTCTGTGGGAGCGCTTGTTTCGACGGCAAGGATCTGGCTTGCCAGAAACTGCGGCTCACCGGCCAAGGGTATCTTGTCGGTGGTATCCACTTTCTTGGTGGCTGCCGGAAGCTCTGCCAGAAAGTAACCACCAACATCTTGCTTTCTCTTCTTCACTAGCCTTGATGGTGTAACGGATGGCTGAGTCAGATGGAGCACAAAAGTTCCTGGTTGCACAGGCATCTTTTGGGCGGCAAGCTTTGACAGGTCATCGGCAATCCAATTCTGGGCACGGGGAATGTGCTCCACTTGCAGACCATCAAAGTGCTCTTCCAACTTCCTCACCTCATCGACGTAAGCCTCCATAAAAGGGCTCTGGTAATCCTTGTTGACCTGCCTCACCACAAGATGTGAGTCGCCTCTGATAATCAGCTTCCGAATACCAAGGTCTATTGCAATGCGCAGACCGGCAAGCAATCCTTCGTACTCAGCAGTGTTGTTGGTGGCCTGCTCCCTGGGAAAGTGCATCTGAAGCACGTACTTGAGGTGCTCTCCGGTGGGTGCTATAAGCAGCATGCCGGAACCGGCACCTTTCAGCGTGAAAGCACCGTCAAAGTACATGATCCAATCGTCAACAGTTTCCTTGCTAGGGAGAGAGGTCTCTGGAATTTCTTCGTCTGGCGTTGGGGTCCATTCTGCAATGAATTCCACCAAGGCTCTACTCTGAATTGTTGAGGTACTCTCAAACTTCAAATCAAAGGTTGACAGCTCCAATGCCCACTCCACAATCCTACCGGTTGCTTCTAGATTTCTTAGAATTCGTTGCAAAGGAAAGCGAGTGACGACGGTGACTGGGTGTGCTTGAAAGTAATGGCGCTGCTTCCTTGAGCCCATGAGAAGGCCAAAGAGCAACTTCTGCACACCAGAATACCTTGATCTAGCCCCTTGCAAGAGGGAGCTGACAAAGTAAACTGGGCGCTGCACCATCTTCTTCTTCGCAACCTGGTGATCTGGCTTGCTGGCTTGCACAATATCTGGCTTGTTGGCACCTGACCTTGCCGGAGATGATTCTGGATCGTCGGGTCGTGGCTCTGGGGCTGCTACCTCCTCTTCATCTGCCTCTGTTTCAGCCACAAGTGCAGCACTAACCACTTGATTCGTTGCCGCTAAGTATAGCAGCAACGTCTCTTGCAGCCTAGGCGCAACTAGGACTGGCGGAGGGGACAGGTACTCCTTCAAATCTTGGAGCGCGGCCTTCGCTTCCGGAGTCCAGTTCACTAGACCTGCCTTTTTCAATATCTTGAAAAATGGCAAGGCGCACTCTGCCGATTTAGAGATGAACCTGCTAATGGCGGCAACGCAGCCGACAAGACGCCTAACGTCCTTGATGCGTCTTGGTGCTTCGATCTGCTCAATTGCTTTGATCTTGCCGGGGTTGGCTTCAATCCCTCTCTGAGATACAAAGAACCCAAGAAGCTTGCCTGAAGGAACACCGAACACACACTTCTCGGGTTTGAGCTTCAAGTTGAGTTTGTGCAAGTTTGCGAACGTCTCTTCCAAATCCTGGATCAGTGTTGACTTGTCCCTGGTTTTGACCACAATGTCATCCATATAAGCTTCCACATTTCTGTGCAGCTCTGGCTCAAAACCGATCTGAACTGCTCTGGCAAAGGTTGCCCCGGCACTCTTGAATCCGAAAGGCATACGCAAAAAGTAGTATGTGCCACATGGAGTGATGAATGCGGTTTTTTCATCATATTCCTTGGCCATAAAGATCTGATGATAACCAAAATTGGTGTCAAGGAAAGAAATTAACTCACAGCCGGTAGTGGAGTCCACAATCTGGTCGATGTGTGGTAAAGGGAAAGGGTCCTTTGGATAGGCTTTATTTATTGCGCACTACGACTGGATTGGCTAACCACATAGGGTGTAGCACTCCTCTGACTAGGCCTTCTGCTTCTAGCTTCTTGATCTCCTCGGCAATGAACTCTTGCCGCTCCAAGGCTTGCTTCCTGACCTTCTGCTTGACGTTTCTCGCATGAGGGCAGATAGCAAGGTGGTGCTCAATTACCTCCCTAGGAACACCGAGGATGTCAGATGCTTGCCAAGCAAACACATCGACATTCGCCCGTAGGAAGGCAACGAGCTCGCTTTCCTATTTGTCACTGAGAGTGGCACTTATTGAGAAAGTGCCACTCATCCCATCTTCCCTCACGGAGACTTGCTTGGTCGCCGGTGCAGAGGCCTTGGCTTTCTTGCTCTTGCCGGTAGAGCTCTCTGGTATGTCCTCGACGGGCGTGCTGCACTCTAGAGTGCGCTTCCCGGAGTTCGTATCAGAGTTCTTGCTGGACTTCTTCTTCTTCTTTCCTCTCCCGGGAGCTTTGCCGGCAGGAGCAGGTGTCTTGACGGCAGGTGCTACCACTGCCTCCTGGTAGAGCTTGTCGGCGCAAATGATTGCGTCTTTCTGGTTGGACTTGATGGTGAGGATGCCCATCAGCCTTGGCATCTTGATGACATTGTAGGAGAAGTGCGACACAGCCATGAACTTGGCCAGCGCCGGACGGCCTAGAATCCCATTGTATGGCAGCGGCATCTTGACGACAGCGAAGACGATCTTCTCCATCCGGTAGTTGAAGTCGCTGCCAAATGTGACCAGCAGCGTGATCTGGCCCTTTGGCTTGTTCCTTCCCGGACTGATCCCTTGGAACGTGCCGGTCTCCTCAAGATCCTTGTCGGGGATCTGCAGCCTCTAGATCACATCGAGAGAGATCAAGTTCAAGTAGGCTCCACCGTCAACCAACATCTTTGTCACCTTGAGGTTGCGAATTGTTAGTGAAACCAACAACGGCAAACACCCGACCGCTGTGGTGCGATCAGGGTGATCCTCGGCGTCAAACAAAATGGGCATGTGCGACCACTTGAGTGGCTTCTGTGCACCCATCATGGGCTCCGCGACATTCACCTCGCGGACCCATTGCTTCAGCTGTCGGTGCGAGGAGTGCAAAGATGCGCCTCCGTCAACACACATGGCCTCCACTTCGTTCTGGAACTCATTCTCGGACCCATCTTCGTCCTCATCACCATCATCCTGGCCCTGAGCAGCATTCTCTTTCGGCTGCTTGGCCTTGACGCGGCGGCCACCACGGTTCTGCTTGCCGGATTCACCGGCACCATCCTGGCCCTTTTCCTTGTCGCGCTTCTCGTATTCTTGCTTCTGCTTCTCGGCAAAGTGGGTCCACTTCCCGGCACTCCTAGAGATCATGGCCCTTGGTACGGTGGATCTTGCAGTATTGCCCACTGGTCTTGCCACCCTTGTCGCCCGCCGCAGCCTCCCGGCAGTCAGCGCATCCGGCAACCTCCTTGCTGGGGCTTTCTGCCTAAGACTTCTTGGCGGCGTTGGCGTCGCCGGGGCTCTCAACTGCCATCACTGACTTGCCTTTGCGCTTCCTATTGCGCTTCCGGCTCTTCTTCTGCAGGGTCGATGTGTCATCTGCGTCATCGTCTTCGGAATCGACTTCAGCGCCAGCATCTTCCCCAGGGAGTCGCCTCCCTTCCTCAGCACGTGCACACTTGTCTGCCAAGGCGTACAACGCGTTGATGGTCCTAACCTTCACGATATTCATCTCAGACCGCATTCTGTGGTTGCGCACGTTCGTGTGGAACGCGGTGCAAACAGCTGCGGGATGAACATCAGGGATGTTGTGGTGCACACGACTGAACCTCTGTATATACTTGCAGAGGGGCTCACCATCTCTCTGGGGGATCACATGCAAATCTCTCTCCTAACCAAGGAGCTTGTGGCCACCCTGGTAGGCACCCACGAATTGATGGCATAGATCTGACCAAGAATAAATGGAGCCCTCCGACAAGTTCATCAACCACGATCTGTCGTTGGGCTTGAGCGCCAACGGAAAGTAGTTGGCCAACAGCTTGTCGTCCCGCCCCCCGGCAGCCTGTACCGCAATGGTGTAGATGCCAAGGAACTCTGCTGGACTGAGCGTGCCATCATATCTGTCGGGCAGCTCTGGCTTGAAGGGACAGGCGGACGGCCAGCAAACCTGCCGCATCTCACGAGTAAACGCTGGGCAGCCCACCTCATAAGGTAAGCACCTAGGGTACCCTGGCGCTGGCATGTATGCTGCCAGCCCGGCACGGTCATCCGATAGATGGCGTGCCTCCCGGCGCCGCTCAATCGCCGTACGGGCATCTTCGTCGTGCCGTTCGTGGAGCACTTGGCACTGGTCTCGGCGACCCCGTGGATCCGAGGATGCCATGGACATAGTGTCCTGGTCATTCGATCGGCAAGCTTGCCGCCGCTGTGGTTGTTGGCATGGAGGCGACTGCACTGTTGGTGCACCATCTCCGGCACGGCAGCCAGTTGGTCCTGCCGGCACTGCGAGTGGTCATATGGAGGGCCCACATCCTGTGCTTTGTCGGGATCGGCAAAACTGATGAGGCTCTGAATGGTGGCCCTCCATTCGTCCATCTTGTCAGGAGCTGGCGGGAGGTTCAAAAGCATTTGAACCCGTGCCATGGCTTCTACCGCCGTTGTTAGCATGGCGGGGAACACGGAACGGGACGGCGTTTGACTCTTGGCAGGGCCAGGAGGGACCTCGTCGCGTACCGGTTGCCGCAGCGCATGTTCACCAACGGGTTGGCGTGGTGGTGGTACCTGAATATCGTGAGGACGATGCTCAGGGCCGGCTTGATGCCGTCTAGGACAACCAACACCGCGGGGAAGCATGGTGCGCCCATCTTGCGATGGTCGTAGCACACGTCCCGCCGCAGCGTTGTTGGACGTCGCCGCTCCGTCCTTGGACATCGCGGCGACGGGGTCCTAGCTTGCATCGGTCCGAATTGTATTACTGCGATGATCGTGCTCACCTGAGCGTTGTTGAAGTTGGACGTCTACGCCATCTCTGGTGTGCTGACTGCGATCGCCGAAACGGTGGGGATGCTGGGCACCCGCATCGCCGGCGCCTCTTGCCCCGGCCGTCCCAGCCGTAGCGCCCGCGTTGGCTGCACCGCCTGCGGACACCTGGGAAGGCCGCTTGGAGGTTGTGGGAGCCGTTGTGGCTTCGGTCTTCTTCTTTGGTGCAATCGACGAAGGTCATGGGGCGGAAGATCACACTATGAACACTAATTCGTAATACAAGAACCCCTACCTGGCGCGCCAAAGATGTCATGGGAAAACGACGATCTATGGGATCGAGAGGATCCCTTTGCGGTTCAGCTGTGGGATCACTGTACTACAAAGAGCAGGGCTAATAGATGTGATACAAGCAACGATTTATCCAGGTTTGGGCCGCTGTGAGCGTAAAACCCTAATCCTTTTCTTGTGGTTGATTGTGTATGAGATCAAAGGTTACAAGGAACGCAGCTTGCTGGCAAGGTGCGCTGGAAGTGCAGCTACAATGTGTAATTGAACTAAGAGTTGACCGTTCTAACTGTAGCCGTGGGCCTCCTTTTATAGGCCAAGGGGTTACCACAGTAACTAATACGGTCATTTACAGGGTATGAATAGTGACTTGCACCATCACCACGCCTATCTCTAGATGGGGTAGGACAAGTGCATTGAATGCACTATTAGGTGCTACATCGGGGAGGCGAGGCTACGGGTAAAAGATATGTACCACCGGTCCTGGCGCCCTCCTGTTATCTTGACACATCCCAGGGATGGGTGTCATTAAAGTTAATCCTTGTGTGGCATGCCGACATGTGCCTTGGCCAGCTATGTTGACTTCCTGCCCACTTGACACCTATCATGCGTGCTTATCTAGCCGATGATGAGGTGGAGCGGTAACGGGACAGAACGAGCCTGCTAGGGTGGAGCTTGCCGAGCCTTCGCTTGCCGGGAAGGAGCTTGCTAGCAACCAGAGTCTTGGTCTTCACCTTGCCGATACAAAGCTTGCCGGCAAGGGCAATCTTGATCTTCAGTACAAGAATGGTACTTCTCAATGATCTGCCTGGAGTTCTTCTTCACGGTCTTGTTTAATCCAAGTCTTGAGTCACATTACGCCTCCGGCAAGCCCTTGCCGTCAGGAAGGCTACAACTTCCTGTGCACAAGTCAGGGTACGAGGGCACCCATGCTTTAGTACACCGGCACTTGACGAGTGGTGTAACTACTTTGGCTTCACCAACAATGATGTTAACCATAGATATGTTTATGATTTCACTGACCCGCACTCAAGGCAATCCTTCAATTTGATGAGCACAAGTGGCTCAAGAGCTAGTTGCATTGAAAGTCCTGCTATACATTATCTCTACTATGTTATCACTAACTCGTTGCAGGCACGAGGAGAAGTTTCTAAGGTGAATGATGAGAACATGGTAGTTCTCAGGAAAGCAGCGAACCTTGACATCGGTTATTCGCCTAACTTAGGGGCAATACTATTGCTACACCTCGCCCATCAAGCAAATCATGCACAAGGAGATATTGTGTGTGGAGGAGTGATCACCAGGTTGGCTAACTCCCTTGCTCTCAACTATAATCACCTTCGCTCCATTGTCGGTAACACCCTTGTTAACATTCGTGTTCTCACTAGTGCTAGAATGGTAGTAGTTCATAATGGCCGTCATTGCATCAGAATTTTTGGAGTGGCATACTTGTTGCCCACTCCTATGCCTAACCGTTTTTCCATGGAACATGGACAATTGCACTATGTTGCGCAGGAAGGAGATGCGGCTTTTGACCAGGAAGGCCCAGAACCAGAACAAGTAGATGAAGAAGATCTTGCCGCCAACGAAGAAGAGGAGCAGCCCCAAGAGCAGCCACAACAAGGAGGTTACACCACCTACGCTGACCTCAACAACCACAGGACTCTATCCAAGATATGAGCAACCTCGCCGACTCTCTTCGAGGCACGTCCGCCTACATGAACATGAACTTCTCCAACTGGAGCCAAGGATGGGCTCGTGACCAACTGCCACAATGATCCCGCCGGTTTTGGGCTTGCAAAAGCCTAAGCTTGGGGGTGGTCATCACCACTTCTACATCAAGATGTGGCGTATTATTTGAATAAATTGTAATGAGGTTGTACTTAAGCTCATGGAGCTTCAAAACACTCGTGTTGGTCTGTTCCAACACTTTGCTTTTATTTGCTTTTGCCTTTGCGATTTTTTGTTTGCAAGTTAGTTGTCAAAAACCCAAAAACCAAAAAAATTGAATAAGCTTTGCTTTGCTCTTTGTTTTGCCCCTTGGAGTTCGTTTGCATTTTGTTTTCAGAGGATTTGATCTACACCGGACAACGAGGAATGCAAGAGTGAGGAAGAGAAGTGTGTAAATTCGCAACCGTGAAGGTATGTCCTACGACTCCCGTCTTTTGCACTTGAAAGACTTAGAGTAGATGTAGTAGTAGTATGTGTGATATGTGCAAATGGGAGTAACTCTTGATAATTAAGACAAAGGTTTTGTTCTAGTAGCTGAAGTAATTTTGTAGCCTTTGTTCTGTTTAGCTTAGACAACCAAGACTTGCCGTGGGACTATTTTTAAATGAAATGATCTTAACTAAGAATAACCATGCACAAGGAAAGTCTTCAAAGACTTGGGAGTTGAGAAAAAATGTAGTGGAAATGATGTTTGAAATGCTCAACCCCATGTTGTTAATTTTAATAGAGTGTACGATATTATGCCAAAAATCTGTGTTGTATCTCTTACATGGTGCTTCGGCTTCTCGCTGGTGCCATGGCCCAACTACTCTATGCATGTGTACGTGTGTAAATGTGGCTTCGTCACCTTTCTTGATGTTGTGCTGAGGACTCCGCTAGCCAATGAACGATCCACCAAGAGCGATAGCTCGGATTTCGGCTATGAGTTTGTTACCGTACGTAGTGGTAGCACTACAAACGCATATTATTCGGCTTTCTCTTGAATGCGTGTGTATGTGGTAAATAAAGGGGACTGATCAATAGAGCTCGAAAGAGACATTCATCAGATATCCATAGTTCCCAAACATTAAGCCACGGCAAAAATCTATGCATGATCACTTATTTGGCATAATCCCTTCACGTGACAACCAAAGTTCTAGCAAACAATGATTGAAATGAAGCGCTTAAGAGCCTTGAGGAGGAAATAATTGTTTGTGTGCTTATGAGCACTAGAGCATCATATTTTTCTACATGCTTTTCACTCCCTAACATATGTTTTTATGGCTCTATCAAAATAAAACTCTTCCGTGCATTCTCGTCAAGTAAGTGTTGTCTTGAATAAATAGAATAGAGTGTTGCAAAGTTGTTTTACATAGTAGATCAAGAACTTTGTATTGATTATCTTTACTTCACTAACACTTGGACTATAACCATGCCACTGCTACAGCTATGCTAAGTTTTCAGGTCAAGAAGCCGAGGACTATCTAGGCATACCGATCGTAAGTGAACCAAAACCTTCTCGTTATTTCGGTTTAAACAACTGAGTTCCTTATGATTCGGATTTCTCTTTATGTTGCTCGAGGATGATCAAGTTTAAGCTTGGGGGAGTTGATGAGTGATATTTTTACACTCATTTCACCTTTGTTTAAACCGAGATATTTCATTTAAAAGGAGATATTCGCTCTGATATTATCACTAATGGCTAATAAATGCAAGGGATTCCACAAATCCTCTCTCTAATGTGTTTCCATAGGAAATGGGCTAAAAAGGGAAGAAATCACGTGTGGGAATGGAAAGGAAGGAGAATGGAGGAAGAAAGAATCAACATGAGACATTTCTATGAAATCAGTGCAAAAGACAGCGTTCCATACGGGTGCATGTGCCTGTATGAGCGCCCGTATGGCGTGGCAACGGAGGCAGATCGTCCACCTGTACAACTTTTATAAAGGGGACCCCATCGAAATGTTAACAGAACGAGCACGGGGAGAGCGTCATCGGCAGCCCGAACACGTTCATCATCATCTTCATCCACAAACCCTAGCCGCCGCCATTTCATCTCCATAGCCACCATCACCACCATAGTGCTTCCTCATCTAGTTCATACTTGTAATCGTGCATCGCATAAGGCATCCATTGTAGGACATATTTGCAATCAATCTATATCCAAGATGTGTTCTTCAATGTTTTCTTCTCGCGATCTGATCTCCATGTGTGAGTAGTCCGGTAAGGTATGGGTTGAGGCATGAGCCTTGCAACCCTCTGTATTTGTTGTGCGGATCAATGGAAGGGCTTTGAAATAATGTCTCGTATGTGTGAAATAAAATTGTTCTGTAGATGTCTCTTCTCTTGGCGGTCTTCATCCCTGCAGGTACCCAAGATCATGGAGATCGAGCACCATTGACGCTAGGAGCGAGGAGACTGTGAAGTGTTACACCGAACACCGGTGACAGTAAGGTTCAATAGGGGTAACATGGATCATATCCTTGGGGATACATGAGGTGTAGTCATTAAACGCCCAAAGGTTTTGTCTGATTTCATTACCTTAATTATCGAGGCAACCCCGCGCGACAGATAGGGCCTGCGGTAGGATAACTGATTCTTGATGCAGGACTCGTGCCGGTCAAGATGTTATTTGGACACATCACCCACTTTGACCCGTAACAAGCACATCTCGATGGGTGACTTCCAGCGCACAAATTAAGATCATATCTGGTCCCAACACAAATACATGGTTGTAAGCATGAAGACCTCATACCCGTACCTCCTTTTATTATAAGTGTTAGAATTTTTATTTGCTTGCTTGATCCGATCAAAAGCTGGATTTGACACTCTGACAAAAGCTTGCTAGAAACCATCGCTACAAGGGAATCTTCCTCTCGTGGGTTGGATAACCCAGGGTCACCTCTGGGAAAATAGGTGCGGGATACACATTTCTGTTCCAATACCAGATCAATAAAAGGAGGTATCAAGCCCTTTTTCTAGCGCTGTTGCCAGGGAGGAGTTCAGTATTCCTAGTCTTTGCGTTTAGAGTTTTTGTTAAAGTTAATTTTTAGTTTTTGTTTTTACTTTTTATGTTTCTAGTTTAAGTTTAAATTTTGTTGCAAGTCTTATCAGTTGAGAAAAAACCAAAAAGATTACTATGGCTCGTAATCTTGGGAGTTTTGCTACTCCCAGCAATAACTTCATGCGTGAACCTATAGCACAACCTGAGGTTGCAACCACTGAGTGTGAGATCATACCGAACTTAGTTTCCATGGTTCAACATGACCAATTTGGAGGCTCTACTTCTGAGGATGCCGGTATGCAATTGCATAATTTTACAGAATTGTGCAACATGACACGCATTAAAGATTATAGCCCCGCCGCTCTGAAATTGCGTCTATTTCCTTTCTCTCTGAAAGGAAAAGCTAGGGAATGGCTTCTAGCTCTACCTAGAGGCAATATTACTTCTTCGGCTGATTGTTGCAGTAAATTTTTATCTAAGTTTTGTCCACCTGCAAAGATTATGCAATTACGTTCTCAGATTACAGGTTTCAAGCAGGAATAATGTGAGCCACTAGCGCTTCCGTGGGATAGAATGAAAGAAGCTATAAGGAACTGTCCCACTCATGGAATGAAGGAATGGTTAATCCTTCATATCTTTTATAATGGTTTAAATCACATGTCGAAAACTATGCTTGATACAGCTGCAGGAGGAACAATCATGGGAAAACCCATAGAATGTCAAGAAACAACTGGATGATATGCAAAAGAACCATGCCCAATGGCATGTTGAAAGATCCTCCGCCAGGAGGGTGAATGCCATTAAAAAAGTAACACGGAGTTGACAGCTAAGCTTGATGAACTTATCTCCGTAATGAAAGGTAAAGAAGAGGTAAACGTGAATGCCATCACTAATGAAGAAACTAGTGATGTGAATTTTATTGCTCGTAACAGCTACAATCCTAATTGGAAAAATAATGGTTATGCTCCTAGAGTCCCTTACCCTAGTAATGGAGGAGCATCCAACAATTATAATGGAGCTAATGGTAGCAATAGAAATACTCTTGAAAAATTCTTAAAAGTTTTATTTCTAGTCAGACTGAGCAAAATGAAAACTTCAAGAATATCTTGAAGAACCACGTTAACTTACTTTGTCAATTGACCAGTAAGGTTGTTGGACTAACGAATGATGTGGAGATACTTGAAGGAAGATCCAAGAATATGGAAGCACAAGTGGCTAAAATTGCAGAGAGCCAAACATAAATTCTAGCCAAGTTTGCAGGTAAACCGAGCCTAACCCGGCTGAAGATGTTAGAATGATGAGAAGCAACGAAGAGAAGGCAGAAGTACTTGACACAAGCCATGTGCCGGAGTACAACTACACCGTTGCTGACTTTGTGAAGATGATCTCCATGAAGTATCCACTACCGGAGGTAACTGATAACGAGGCCTATAATGTCTTTTTGAACAAGTTGCAGCCAAGGTACGTGAACTTGATGATGAAAGTAAGAAGCTCTACAGTAAGTTACCAGCTAAGCAAGAAGATGCTTTTGAACCTACAATAGAGGTTGAGATAGGATTGAATAAATTCAGTGCCTTGTGTGATCTAGGGGCTAGTGTTTTCACTATCACTAAATCTGGTTATGATAGTCTCAATCTAGGTCCTTATGCTACTACTGAGATTATATTGAATATGGCTAATTCTACTTTTACTAGGGCAGTAGGCATTAAGCATGGTGTTATAGTTCAAATTAATGATTGCCTTGTCATGATTTATCTTGTGATAGTAGATATGCCTGAAGATCCAATTGCTCCTATAATTCTCGGTAGACCTTTTCTAAGGACTATCAAAGCTGTGATAAATGTATTTGAGGGGAATGTAAGATTTGACTTGCCCTAAAGATCCTTTTGTGAGACATTTCCCCAGGAAAAAGGAAAAGAAGACCTACACAGGAGACAGCATCATCGTGAATGCCCGAAGCTATGGTCTCGCTATGTTTGCACCACCTTGATCACCACTATGGTCGAGCTAACCGACCGAAAACAAGCGCTTCGTGGGAGGCAACCCATGCGAATAAAGTAGACTAGTAAGTTTTTAGTTTTCTTTTAATAAAAGAGTGACTAAATTTCTCTATGAAAAAGTAAGTTTGGAAGAGTTGATCTAATGAAGGCTTTTGCTATGTGCAAGTTGAAAAATATGTTGTATCAATTTATTGATGCCTAGAAATTTGTCTATGTATTGTCTTGGAACTAACCCCATAGGAGAACAAAGAAAAAGAAAAGTTTTGGAAGAAACAGATCAAAAGACGGCCTTTAAAACGACCGTGGCGGCCGTATGGGCGGTTCTATGGCCTGCTGGAGGTTCCAACGCAAAACAACCAGAGAAGTCAGAGTGAAAGACGATGTTTCAAATGAGCGCAAGCGCTTTTTTCAGCGGTCGTTCGAAACCTCTGCAGAAACAAGAAGAAAGACTAGAGGATTTTATAGCGTTCCAAATGGGCGCACGCGCCAGTTTGAGCGGTTGTATGACACCATCGACCAGGAGAAGAAAATGATCAGGACAAAAGATGGTGTTTCAAACGGACGTTGCCGCCCGTTTCAGCAGTCGTTTCCTATATGCACAGACGCAGGTAAGTCATCGCGATGAAAGATGACATTCCTTATGGGCGCATGTGCCCGTATGAGCGGTCGTTTCAACCCCTGGCGGCTCCAATAAGCCCAAAGAAGAAGGTAAATCACCCCCATCTCTCTCTTTTCTTCTTCTTCTTACTCCAAACCTCTCCAAAAGCTAGAAAACTTCGCCCGATCTCTCTACTCTCTCGATTTCAGTTCAAATTCTTCCATGTGATCGATCTACGGTATGTTTCTCCTCCGACCCCCAATTTAATTTTTGCGAATCCATGTTCTACATCCCTAGCATTGCCATGACTAGGAGATGCATATTTTTTTTTCAAATTTGAGTTTGACTTGGATTCATTGATGTTTTTAGAGTATGATGTTATGACTACCGTAGAATCAATATTGTTTAAATGTATTGGACTGAAATATTATTTTGTAGATGTTTACGAGGAGGTCCACTCGCGTACGCGGTGCTTTGAGTTCATCCACCGCGCCGCCATAACAAGTTTTAACCCAGGGGATCGTCTTCACCGACCGTGATGCAAGGAAGAAATTCCAAAAGCTCGGAACCAGGAAGATCAAAGCAACCAAATGGGCTTGAGCGACCACACTCGCCAAGCTAGGTATTACTAATGATTTCAATTTGCTTTGTCATAATGCTGTGATGCATCATTTTGTTTATCAGGGATGTGAGACAAATGAACGCTTACCGCTTGAGTTTCTTAGCACTCTCTCGCATAATGTTGGTTTGGTGCTAAATGCATATGAGGAGGAGAGGATCACTTTCGGTCTCCTGGACTAAGACTTCAACATCACTCTTGACGAGTGGTGTAACTGCTTTGGCTTCACTAACAACGATGATGATCTTAGATATGTCTATGATTTCACTGACCCGCACCCATGGCAATCCTTCAATTTATGAGCACAAGTGGCTCAAGAGCTAGTTGCATTGAAAGTCTTGCTATACGTTATCTCTACTATATTATCACTAACTCGTTATAGGCACGAGGAGAAGTTTCTAAGGTGAATGATGAGAACATGCTAGTTCTCGGGAAAGCAGTGAACCTTGACGTCGGTTATTCGCCCAACTTAGGGGCAATACTATTGCTACACCTCGCGCATAAAGCAAATCACGCACAAGGAGATATCGTGTGTGGAGGAGTGATCACCATGTTGGCCAACTCCCTTCGTCTCAACTACAATCACCTTCGCTCCATTGTCGGTAACACCCTTGTTAATATTCGTGTTCTCACTAGTACTGGAACGGTAGTAATTCGTAATGGCCGTCATTGCATCAGAATTCCTGGAGTGGCATACTTGTTGCCCACTCCTATGCCTAACCATTTTTCCATGGAACATGGACAATTGCACTATGTTGCGTAGGAAGGAGATGCAGCTTTTGACCAGGAAGGCCCAGAACCAGAACAAGTAGATGAAGAAGATCTTACCACCGACGAAGAAGAGGAGCAGCCCCAAGAGCAGCCACAACAAGGAAGCTACACCACCTACGCGGACCTCAACAACCTCCAGGACTCTATCCAAGATATGAGCAACCTCGCCAAGTCTCTTCGAGGCACATCCGCCTACATGAACATGAACTTCTCCAACTGGAGCGAAGGATGGGCTCCTGACCAATCGCCACAATGATCCCACCGGTTTGGGCTTGCACATGCCTAAGCTTGGGGGAGGTCATCACCACTTCTACATCAAGATGTGGCGGTATTATTTGAATAAATTGTAACGAGGTTGTACTTACGCTCATGGAGCTTCAAAAGACTCAGGTTGGTCTGTTCCAACATTTTGCTTTTATTTGCTTTTGCTTTTTATTTTCTTTGCCTTTGCGATTTTTCATTTGCAAGTTAATTTTCAAAAACCCAAAAACCAAAAAAATAGAATAAGCTTTGCTTTGCTCTTTGTTTTTCCCCTTGGAGTTTGTTTGTATTTTGTTTTCAGAGGAGTTGATCTACGCTGGACAACGAGGAATGCAAGAGTAAGGAGGAGAAGTGTGTAAATTCGCAACCGTGAAGGTATGTCCTACGACTCCCGTCTTTTGCACTTGAAACACTTAGAGTAGATGTAGTTGTAGTATGTGTGATATGTGCGAATGGGGGTAAGTCATGATAATTAAGACAAAGGTTTTTTTCTAGTAGCTGAAGTAATTTTGTAGCCTTTGTTCTGTTTAGCTTAGACAACCAAGACTTGCCGAGGGCCTGTTTTTAAATGAAATGATCTTAACTAAGAATAACCATGCACAAGAGAAAGTCTTCAAAGACTTGGGAGTTGAGAAAAATTGTAGTGGAAATGATATTTGAAATGCTCAACCCCATGTTGTCAATTTTAATAGACTTGATAGCACTTGTGGATTAAATTGTCTAGAGGAACTTAGTTGAAGGGTGTATGAGATTATGCCAAAAATCTGTGTTGTATCTCTTACATGGTGCTTCAGCTTCTCGCTGGTGCCATGGCCCTGCTACGCTATGCATGTGTACGTGTGTACATGTGGCTTCGTCACCTTTCTTGATGTTATGCTGAGGACTCCACGAGCCAATGAACGTTCCACCAAGAGCGTTAGCTCGGATTTCGGCTATGAGTTTGTTACTGTACGTAGTGGCTACACTACAAACGCATATTATTCAGTTTTCTCTTGAATGGGTGTGTATGTGTTAAACAAAGGGGACTGATCAATAGAGCTCGAAAGAGACATTCATCAAAGGTCCATAGTTCCCAAACTTTAAGCCACAACAAAACTCTATGCATGATCACTTATTTGGCATAACCCCTTCACGTGACAACCAAAGTTCCAGCAAACAATGATTGAAATGAAGTGCTTGAGAGCCTTGAGGAGGAAATAATTGTGGGTGTGCTTATGAGCACTAGAGCATCATATTTTTCTACATGCTTTTCACTCCCTAACATATGTTTTTATGGCTCTATCAAAAGAAAACTCTTTCGTGCATTCCCGGTAAGCAAGTGTTGTCTAGAATAGAGTGTTGCAATGTTGGTTTATCTAGTAGATTAAGAACTTTGTATTGATTATCTTTACTTCACTAACACTTGCACTATAACCATGCCACTGCTACAGCTATGCTAGGTTTTCAGGTCAAGAAGCCGAGGGCTATCTAGGCATATCGATCGTAAGTGAACCAAAACCTTCTCGTTATTTAGTTTTATACAACTGAGTTCCTTATGATTCGGATTTATCTTTATGTTGCTTGAGGATGATCAAGTTTAAGCTTGGGGGAGTTGATGAGTGATATTTTTACACTCACTTCACCTTTGTTTAAACCGAGATATTTCATTTAAAAAGAGATATTCGCTCCGATATTATCACTAATGGCTAATAGGTGCAAAGGATTCCACAAATCCTCTCTTTGATGTGTTTCCACAGGAAATGGGCAAAAAAGGGAAGAAATCACGCGTGGGAATGGACAGGAAGGAGAATAGAGGAAGAAAGAATCAACATGAGACATATCTGTGAAATTAGTGCAAAATACGGCGTTCCATATGGGCGCACGCGCCGGTATGAGTGCCCGTATGGCGTGGCAACTGAGGCAGATCGTCCACCTGTACAACTTTTATAAAGGGGACCCCATCGAAATGTCAACAGAACGAGCACGGGGAGAGCATCGTCAGCAGCCAGAACACCTTCATCATCATCTTCATCCACAAACCCTAGCCGCCGCCATTTTATCTCCATAGCCACCATCACCAGCATAGTGCTTCCTCATCTAGTTCATACTTGTAATCGTGCATCGCACGAGGCATCCATTATAAGACATATTTGCAATCAATGTATATGCAAGATGTGTTCTTCAATGTTTTCTTCTCGCGATCTGATCTCCATGTGTGAGTAGTCCAGTAAGGTATGGGTTGAGGCATGAGCCTTGCTACCCTCTGTATTTGTTGTGGGGATCAATGGAAGGGCTTTGGAATAACGTCATGTATGTGTGAAATAAAATTGTTCCGTAGATGTCTCTTGTCTTGTCCACGATCTTCATCCCTACAGGTACCCAGGATCATGGAGATCGAGCACCGGTGAGGCAAGGAGTGAGGAGACCATGAAGTGTCACACCGAACACCTGTGACAGTAAGGTTCAATAGGGGTTACATGGATCATATCCTTGGGGATACATGAGGTGTAGTCATTAAACGCCCAAAGATCTTGTCTGATTTCATTATCTTAATTATCGAGGCAACCCCACGCGACGGATAGGGCCTGCAGTAGGACAACTGATTCTTGATGCAGGACTCGTGCCGGTCAAGATGTTATTTGGACACATCCCCCACTTTGTCGTGCGTACGACCATCTATGTGGCCATCTAGCCCCTTTGCGGTTCGGCTAGGGGAATGCGCAAGCACAAAGAGCAGATTCAACAACAAACGCAAAGGATTTTATCCAGGTTCGGGCCACCGTGAGGTGTAAAACCCTACTCCTCCTTTGTGTATTGGATGTGTTTGGGCTCAAGTACAAGGAGCGCTTCTTGCTGGCAAGGCGCAGGAAGAGCAGCTACGCATGCAAAATGAGCAAAGTGTCGACCTCTGTAAAGGTTGCCCTGGCCCTCCTTTTATAGCTCAAGGGGTAACCATAGTGGCAAAATAGTCATTACATGTTGATTAGATAGGAAACAGTGCTATCATACCTAACCCTGCCGAATTAGGACAAATGCATTTATTGCGCCATTAGGTGTCGTGTGGAGGAGGAGCCCCGGCAAGGTTCCTGCACCGCTTACCCAGCTACCTCCTATTATCTTGACACGCCTTCTTGACGGATGTCATGAAAGGTAATCTTTCTTCCAGCATGCTGCCACGTGAGCGGACAAACCTCACCAAACTACCTTCCCGCTCGACACCTCACGGATTAGTGACTAGCTACTTGGTGAGGTGGAGCGATGAGGAGTTGGCAAAGGCTTGCCGGCACGGAGCTTGTCGGGCCTTGACCTTGCCGGCTCGCGCCTTGCCGGCAAGTGACTCTTGTATCTTCAGCGCTTAACCATACGCCTTGTCTTGCTACTTGATCTTGACGTTGGTTATCCCCAGCAAGCCCTGGCCATCGAGGTTGCTACCACTGCCTGTGCATAAGTCAGGGTATAAAATACCCAAGTTTTATACCCCGACAGGAGCCCCCAGGCCTGGGCCACACGCGCGTCTGAAGCGTCGTTGGGCTAGGCCCAAACAATGCACAGACACGTGGTAGGAGATTACTACCTTAAGATCTTGTGATGATGATTTCCTGTCACACGCCTATGCCACGCATTAAATGCGGGTCACAGGAGTGGTGGACTGGAGCGACGGTTTGTGGTAGTGCGCCTGCAAAAGCGCTGCCACGTTGGACAGTAAAGAGCCAGCCTCCCCGCGCCTTCCCCATAAAAAGGTAACCGCGACGAGACGCTGCTCATTCACACCGCCCTCGCTGCATCTTCTTCCTCCTGTCGCCCAAGCAGATCCACCGTCTCCGCCGCCACTGCCTCGCGCTTCTTCTACCTCTAATCCTCCCTTCCAAGCCCTCATGGCGCCCAAGAAGGGTGATACCGAGGGGAAGAAACCCGCCAAGCCCGTCGACCCCAAAGCAGAGAAGAGGAAGGCGGACTTGGAGCAGCGACGAAGAGAGAACACGGTTTTCTCACTGCCGGCCTTGGACAAGAACACGCTGATCTCCAGGTATGCATACATGTGGGCGAGGGACACCTAGGACCACAAGGCTTCGGTCATGCTTCCCGCCGACATCAAGATCGCCGGAGAAGCATACCCATTCTTCTGCGCCTACTTCTACTGCGGCCTGGTCCCCCCATACTCTGATTTCTTTGTTGAGCTGATGTACACCTTCGGGTTCCGGCTGCTAGATTTTACTCCAAATGCAATGACCTGCATGGCAGTCTTCGCCCACATATGCGAAAATTTTGTCGGAGTCGTCCCCAATGCCGACCTTCTCTGCCATTTCTTCATTCCCCGCATCGAAGGTGATGCGCTCTCCAGTAGCGTGACTTGAATTCCCCGGGCCAAATCTATGGGAAAATATCTTGCCGGGCTGCTGCACCTGAAATGGGAGGAATGGCGAGCAGAATGGTGCTGGATCAAGGAGAAGGACTTCCACAATTTCTGCTTGCCGCGCACAGAGAAGATGGACCGCGGCAAGAATTGGAGTGATCTTGGCACCAGCGACTAGAAGCTTGGGCCGGCACTGCGCCGAATCGCTCGCCTCCAGTCTGTCGGGCTGACCATCGAGATGGTAGGAGCTGATTTCCTCCAGCGACGCATGGCGCCGCTGCAGAAGAGGCGAAGGTACACTTGGGAGTACAAGAATGCCAGAGATATCATGCAGTTATACCCACGGCTGGCCAACAACTTGACGGTGATGCAGCACATCATTCTCTGCCATCAGCTTTTCAGGGTCTCCGGCAAGTTTCACTTGCCGGACAAGGTTGTGCTGCTACACATTAATTCCGACAGGGATTCCATCTTGGCGATGATGCCAGCATGCAATGCTCGAGGGGTCGAAGCTGTCTGGGAGCTGCCCTCACTCAAAGATGAAATAACCTGGGATTCCAATCTCATGGAGAGGCCTCATCCAAGCCACCCGAGATGAAGAGTTGGCGTATATCGCTTACAGGGCCGAATAGGCCTTGAAGGCCGGCAAGGCCAGCGGTTCCCGGGCTGCGGCAACTGAGGAGGAGGAAGAGACCCCCGAAGAAGAAGTTGCCGAAGAGCACCAGGAGGAGCCTGCCGGAGAAGAGGTTGTCGGTGAAGCCGAAGAAGGAGGAGATCTTCAAGGCTCGAAGAAAGAAAGCGTGCCTTCTTCAGAAGGCGTCTAGCCAAGAGGCAGTGCGACCTTGTTCGGCAGGGGCTGGCCCTACGATGAAGAAGTCGACCACCAAAACTGGCCAGCAGCAAGAAGTGCGCCGGCAATCGACTCGGCGTCTTCGAGCTCAATGTCCATCTCCCCAGCAAGGGGTTGCCGGTGAAGTTCCATCTTCACAACAGGCATCTTCTCCTCCACCGGCAATCAAGAGAGCCAGGGAGTCGCCTCCGCTAGTGAGATACGACCTCTCCATCCTCAGTTAATCCGAAGACGAAGAGTAAGCATAATTATTTTATCTTCATCAAATCTTGATTTGATCTTGACTGCCATTTGACTTGACTTCCTTTGCCTTTGCAGGGATACAGAACCGCTCGTACACAGGGCGAAGCGAACGAGAGGTGCAACGGAGCACGAACTCACAACAAGCACTGGCCAGGGGGTCACATCTACCGATACCATGCGTGAAGTCATGGTGCAATTCCCGCTTGCAGGTGCCAGCACTGAAGTTCCTCCTCCTGAGCTCAGCAAGGAGATAGGAGAAGGAAGCTAAGGGGAAAAGCGCCAAGAGGCGGATCCCGTCATGGCTCCTCCTTCAACTATCATCATGGAGAGCGCTGCTCCGACAAGGGCCTCCGCTGATGAGCCTGTCCGCACAGAAATTGTCCCGGCAAGCGAGGTTGTCAGTGACCATGCGGCGGCAACCAAGGTTGCAAGGGAAGGAAATACCCTTCCTCAACAAACATCAAAAGGAAATCCACTTGTCTTTTAAGCACTATCCAATTTATTTGTTTTCTTGGACTTGACTTGTAAACTGAATCATTTTTTTGTGCTCTTTGCTTCTGTTCCACCCCGCAGATCCAGCTTCCCCAGAAGATGGGGAAATTCTTGCAGACGTGGCAAATATTGCAAAGAGCGCCACTGATGAGGCCGCCAAGATCTTCGCTGAAGAAGCCGCCAAATCCACTGCCGAGGAAGCAAGGGAAGCCACCGGGGAATAGAGAAGGTCTCCCGACAACACATCCGTTCCCCCTCAAGCAAGCATAGAAATGGTGGTGGTTGCCACTGACATGCCAAACCCTACTGCTCACCCAACTTTGCCAACCACTCAAGCCTTGACGGATGCCTTGATGCTCACTGCCCCCCCAGCAAGGATCTGAAGCCCCCAGTTCATCAGGCACTAGAGGGCCAAACTTTGATGAGGAGATTGCCTGTATCTTAGCCCCCTTCTCTCAAAGTGCTACTAAAGCTGACAATGCCGCCGACAATGCAGCAGATCTAGCCTTCCTAGAAACCATGGCTGCTGGTTTCAAGGATGTGCAAGATCGCTACAACAATCGTTGGATCAAACTTCAAGAAGAGCACAAGGCCTTGGATCTGGCCGAAGGGAAGCTGAAAGGGAAAGCAGAAGAACTCCGCTCATGGTACAATAGTCAATCCCTCAATCTGAGGAAGCAAGAGGAGAAGCTTGCCGCCGCCTAGGAGAAGGCGATAGCTTTGGACGGCAAGCTGGCAGAGCGCGAGGCACAAATCGATGCCCGCGAAAGAAATCTTGCCGCCCAAGAAGAGGCCCTTGCCGCCAAGCTTCGCGGCAAGGATGAAGAGATTGAGAAACTCCTTGAGCAAAGGACCCAAGAGCTGGAGAAGAACCACAAAGACTCCATCGAAATCCAAGCTCGAGAGAGTGCCACCAAGCTCAACGAATCTACTGACAATGCTGCTGCTGCTGCCACTGCTAAGGCAGATTTGGAGTCCTAGGTGGATAAGTTGAAGGAAGATCTTGCCGCCAATAATAAAGAGATTGAGGCTCTCAAAGGTGAAGCGCAGAAGGCAGCTCATACCCTAGGGGAGCTGTAGACGCAACTAGCATCTAAGAATCAAGATCTCAATACAACCGGCAAGGCAATGGAGGATCTGAAATCCAAGCTTATCACCCTGGAGAAAGATCTTGAGTCTGCCAAAGAAAGAGAGGTAATCTTGACGGAGAAGCTTGACGCAGAAGAGACCTCCCGGGGAAGATGCTGAGAACAAATTCACGGAGCTGCGCGAGGTGCTCTCCCTTTGGACAAACATGCTTGTTGACATAGCTGAGCGCATAACTTCCCAACTTGCCGTCATGGACATGAGGAGCTGGAGCTTCACTGTAAATGACAAGGAGAGCGCCAGCGCCAGACTGACCAAATTCTTTGAAGGCCTTATTGATGCTTTGAAGACTTATCATGAGGACAGGTCTGCTTCATTTGCTGAAAAATCCCGCAAGTTCAGCCGCGACGTCCTTTACAAGGTGCTCTTCAAGATTGCCTACCGGAACCCTGGTGTTGATCTCTCCGGGATATTTAGATGCCTTCTGGAGAACACTGATATCACGGCCATTGACCAGATCATCGCTCCACTAGCCGACAAGGTTCTTCTTGTTCCTCGGCATGAAGGCGATCTCCAGAACTAACCTTGTCGCTGTATTTTTCACCAGTGCTATCATGTAAAAGATACATTTAATCTTAAATTAGATCTGCACTGTGCTTGCAATGTAATGCAACTCAAACTGTTCTGGGATGAATGTATGCTATTTTCCTTGTCTTATCCTGCCTTTGTATGAATTGTATGCCCTACTCTTGCCGGATGCTTGCTGGTGCGCACACTCTTGCCGCGAGCGCTTCAGGACGGATCCTTAGCAGCCTGCCGGAAGTGCCGCTGCCAGCAAGTTTTACCCTTGTCGGTTCCAACGCAGCTGCTCAAGTTGTTGAGCGGACTCGAAACAAAGTAAGAGTACGATTGGTCACGGTAAGGTTCCTCAGCGTGCAGGTTTCTCACACAAAGACATAAATCGTTCAAGGAAGATTGCAAATACAACAAAGAAATTATTTCCAAGTTTTTCAACTTAGTTCTTTTCTTTGCCGTGCTTCTTGTTACAAAATGATCACTTGAACGTCATTTGGTGGTATCCACACCATCACCCCCCCGGGAAACTTGCACGCGAGGGAACCTTCTATCCTTTTGAGAAAAAGAAAGAAGAGAAAGAAGTGGATGGATGCCTTGACGGCTCATTAATCATTTCATACAAGGCAAAGTGTAATACAACATCATATGTAATCATACACAAGTAGAGATGTATTTTAACAAAGAGTTGCGAAAGACTTAGCATTATTTCATTTATGCACAGGGTCTGCGCCTGGCTTTGTACATAGGGTTACATGTCTGCCGACAAGGCTCGTACAAAAGTTGTTGTCGAGGAGGGGTCCCGGAAGCTGCGTCTTATGGATAGAACTTGCAAAGATGCACAATGTTCTATGAGTTTTGCACTGGGATGCCATCTTCGGTCTCCAGATGCACCGCGCCAGGTCTGGTGACTCGCACTACCCGATAAGGGCCTTCCCACTTTAGCATCAACTTGTTGGATCCCTTGGCGGATTGGATGCGTCGAAGAGCAAGGTCGCCTTCCTCAAGGATTTGGGCATGGACCTTGCGGCTTTGGTAGCAATGCAAAGCTTGCTGGTAGCGAGCAGCTCGCATAGCAGCCCGAAGACGATCTTCCTCGAGGAGCGTGGCATCATCTTGCCGTAGCTGCTCTTGCTGTGCTTTGTCATAAGCAAGCACTCGAGGTGACCCGTACATGAGTTCTGTGGGGAGCACCGCCTCTGCACCATAGACTAGGGAGAAGTGTGTTTGGCCGGTAGCTCGATTTGGTGTCATCCCGAGTGACCAAAGAACTGCCAGCAACTCATCAATCCAACGCCTCCCGCACTTGTGCAGTTTGTCAAAAGTTCTCGTCTTGAGGCCTCGCAGCAATTCAGCGTTTGCCCTTTCTGCTTGTCCATTGCTTCTTGGATGAGCAATGGATGCAAAGCATATCTTGCTTCCAAGATCTTGGATGTACTGCATGAAGGGGTGGCTCGTGAACAGTGTGCCGTTGTCTGTGATAATTGTGTTAGGAACACCAAAACGACAAAATAGTCCTTTAAAGAACTTGACGGCTGACTGTGCTATCACTTTCCTCACTGGCTCTACCTCTGGCTACTTTGTGAACTTGTCGATTGCAATGTACAAGAACTCAAAGCCCCTGGTAGCACGGGGAAAGGGGCCCAAAATATCAAGCCCCCAGACCGAGAAAGGCTAGGAGAGTGGAATTGTTTGAAGAGCTTGCGCTGGCTGATGAATATTCTTTGAATGGAACTGGCATGCTTCACACTTGGTTACTAGCTCAGTTGCATCCTGGAGAGCAGTGGGCAAATAGAAGCCTTGCCGGAAAGCTTTGCTGACAAGAGCCCTTGATCCTATGTGAGAGCCACATATGCCTCCATGTATCTCCGCCAATAGCTTCAGTCCATCTTCCCGGCAAATGCACCTCAATTTCACCCCATTTGGCCTTTTTCTGTGCTGAATACTATCAACAAACTGATACATACTTGACTGTCGGGCTACTTTTTCGGCTTCTTCTTGATCATCGGGAAGTTCCCCTGTTTGAAGGAAACGGACGATTTGCTGTGCCGATGCCAGAGCCTTTGGCTCGACGACAAGGACTAAAGGCATTTCTTTGGCTATGGGAGCGCTTGCCTCGACGGCAAGAACCTGAGGTTCTGAGCGAGGCCGCTGCTCACCGGCAAACGTGTTGTTATCGGCAACTTCCTTGCCGGCGGCTTCTGAAAGCTCGGCCGGGAAGTACTTACCGGTGTTCAACTTTCTTCTTTTGTTTGCCTGCATTGATGGTGTGACAGATGGTTGAGTCAAATGGAGCACAAAAGTTCCCGGTTCCACAGGCAACTTTTGAGCAGCACACTTTGATTAATGATCAGCAATGCTGTTTTCCGCACGAGGAACGTGTTCTGTTTGCAATCCATCAAAGTGTTCTTCCAATTTCCTCACTTCTTCTACATAAGCCTCCATCAATGGGCTCTGATAATCTTTGTTAACTTGCTTGACAACGAGCTATGAGTCCCCACGGATAATCAACTGCCTGATTCCAAGGTCTATTGCGATCCTGAGACCGGCAAGGAGCCCTTCATACTCAGCAGTGTTGTTTCTAGATTTCTCCCTGGGAAAGTGCATTTGTACCACATACTTGAGGTGCTCTCCGGTGAGTGCGACAAGCAGCACTCCGACACCGGCGCCCTTGAGCGAGAAGGCACCCTCAAAGTACATGATCCACTCCTTAGGTGTTTCTTTGCAAGGGAGAACTGTTTCTTGAATTCCTTCGTCGGGTGTTGGTATCCATTCGGCAATGAACTCCGCCAGACCTCTGCTCTGAATTGTTGAAGTGCTCTCAAATTTAAGTGCAAAACTTGACAGCTCCAACGACTACTCCACTATCCTGCCGGTTGCATATGGATTTCTCAAAATGCATTGCAATGTACAGCGAGTGACGACGGTAATTTCATGTGCTTGGAAGTAATGGCGCAACTTTCTCGAGGCCATGAGAAGGCCGAAAAGCAGCTTCTGCACACCAGAGTATCTTGACCTAGCCCCCTGTAAAAGGGAACTAACAAAATACACAGGGCGTTGCACCATCTTCTTCCTTGGCACCACTTGTTGGTTTGCTGCATTTGCTTGCGCTGACTCTGACTTGTCGGCACCAGACTCTGCTGGAGAAGATTCCGGTTTGTTGCTTGACAGGATTGCTACTGCTGCTTCCTCATTATCTGCTTCTCTCTCTGCTACTAATGCAGCACTGACCACTTGGTTTGTGGCCGCTAAGTATAGCAGCAACGGCTCTTGTGGCTTAGGCGCAACTAGTGTTGGCGGGGAGGAGAAGTACTTCTTCAAATCTTGCAGCGCGGCCTCCGCTTCTGGAGTCCATTTCATAGGACCTGCCTTTTTCAATATTTTGAAAAATGGCAAGGCGCGCACAGTAGATCTGGAGATGAACCTGCTTAATGCAGCAATGCAGCCGGCAAGACGTCGCACATCCTTGACGCGCTTTGGTGCTTCAATTTGCTCAATGGCTTTGATCTTGTTGGGATTAGCTTCAATTCCACGTTGAGATACAAAGAACCCAAGAAGCTTGCCGGATGGAACTCCAAACACACACTTCTCGGGGTTGAGCTTCAAATTTATTTTGCACAAGTTTGCAAATGTTTCTTCTAAGTCCTGAATGAGGGTTGATTTGTCCTTGGTTTTGACCACTATATCATCCATATATGCTTCCACATTGCTGTGCAACTGGGGCTCAAAACCGATCTGGACTGCTCTTGTAAATGTTGAACCAACACTTTTTAGTCCGAAAGGCATGCGCACGAAGCAGTATGTGCCACATGGAGTAATAAATGTGGTCTTCTCCTCATCCTCCTTGGCCATGAAGATCTGATGGTAACCAGAGTATGCATCAAGCAAGGAGAGTAAATCACAACCGGCAGTAAAGTCAACAATTTGATCAATACGCGGCAAGGGGAAACGATCCTTTGGACATGCTTTGTTGATATCTGTGTAGTCAATACAAAGTCTCCACTTTCCATTTGCTTTTCACACTACAACTGGATTTGCCAACCATGTTGGATGTAGTACACCTCTAACTAAACCAGCTCCTTCTAACTTCTTTATTTCTTCGGCGATAAACTATTGCCGTTCCAAAGCTTGCTTCCTGACCTTCTGCTTGACGGGCCGAGCATGGGGACAGACGGCAAGGTGGTGCTCAATTACCTCCCTGGGAACACCGGGGATGTCAGATGGTTGCCATGCAAACACATCGACATTGGCCCACAGGAAGGCAATGAGCGCGCTTTCCTATTTGCTGTCAAGAGCGAAACTCACGGTGAAAGTACCGCCTATGCCGTCCTCCTTTGCTGGCACCTTCTTGGTTGCTGGTGGAGTAGCCTTGGATTTCTTGGCGGTAGAGCTTTCCGGCACGTCATCAACGGGTGCGCAGCACTCCGAAGAGGTGCGCTTCCCGGAAGACTTGTGAGAGGTCTTGCCACTCTTCTTATTTTTCTTTTTGTTGGCGGGAGCGGGCACCTTAGCGGCGGATGCTGCAACCGCTTCTCTGTAAAGCTTGTCAACGTAGATCATTGCATCTTTCTTGTCGGAGTTGATGGTGATGACCCCCATCGGCCCTGGCATTTTGAGAGTGTTATAGGCATAATGGGACGCTGCCATGAACTTTGCCAAAGCTAGGAGACCAAGAATTCCATTGTAAGGCAGAGGAATCTTAACCACGTCAAACACAATCTTCTCGGTTCTGTAATTCAATTCCTCACCAAATGTCACCGGCAGAGTGATCTTCCCCTTGGGTTGGCTCCTTCCCGGATTGGCCCCCTGAAACGTGCCTGTTTGCTGGAGATCTTCATCAGGAATTTGTAACCTCTTGATGACTTCTGGTGAAATCAAATTCAGGCCGGCCCCACCGTCAACCAACATTTTCGTGACTTGGAAGTTGCGTATCATTGGTGAGACCAACAACGGCAAGCACCCGACCGCAGTTGTGCGATCAGGTTGATCCTCCGCATCAAAAATGATGGGCGTGTGGGACCACTTGAGCGGCTTCTGAGCACCCACTGCCGGTTATGCCGCATTAACCTCACGTGCCCACTGCTTGAGTTGGCAGTGAGAGGAGTGCAAAGATGCATCCCCGTCAATGCACATGACTTCGGTTGCTTTCTGAAATTCTCGTTCGCTGGACTCATCTTCGTCCTCATCATCATCTTCTTCTTTCTTATCTCGGCCTCAAGCAGGCTTCTCCTTCTGCTGCTTAGCCTTGCCGTGGTGACCTCCTCGGCCACCACGACCCCTCTTACCAGATCCGCCAGCACCATCTTGGCCTTTCTCCTTATCGCGCTTTTCATACTCAGCCTTCTGTTTCTCGGCAAGTTGCTCAACCTGCCAGCACTCTTGGAGATCATGGCCTTTTGTGCGGTGAATCTTGTAGTATGGCCCGCCAGACTTGCCGGTCTTTTCTCCTGCCGCGGCTTCCTGGCAATCAGTGCATGCGGCAGCCTCCTTGCCGGAGCTCTCAGTTTTAGCCTTCTTGGCGGTGTTGGAGTTGCCGGAGCCTTCGACAGCCATAACAATTTTGCCCTTGCGCTTCCTGTTGCGCTTGTGGCCCTTTTTCTTCTGGGTGGCAGCGTCGTCATCCTCTGAATCAACCTCAGCGCCAGCATCCTCCCCAGGAAGTCTCCTCCCTTCTTCAGCCCGTGCACATTTATCCACCAACGTATACAACTCGTTGACGGTTTTTGGTAATCTGATATTCAACTTCTCCCACATCTTCGATTGTGCACATTCGTGTGAAAGGCAGCAATCACAGCTGCGGGGTGCACATCCGGGATGTTACGGTGCACACGCCTAAACCTCTGAATATATTTCCACAGGGACTCGCCATCTCTTTGTGGGATCACTTGCAAGTCGCTGGGCTGACCAGGAGCCTTGTGGCCTCCGGTAAAAACACCAATGAACTCGTTGCATAAATCTGACCATGAAGAAATGGAATCCTCCGCCAAGTTCATCAGCCAAGATCTCACATTGGGTTTGAGCGCCAATGGGAAATAGTTGGCGAGAATCTTTTCATCTCTTCCCCCGGCAGCTTGCACAGCGATTGTGTAAATGCCCAAGAATTCTGCCGGGTTAAGCTTGCCATCATATTTTTTCGGCAACTCTGGCTTGAAGGCCTGGGTTGACGTCCAGCGGACTTGCCGCAGCTCACGAGTGAAGGCCGGGCATCCAACCTCATAAGGTAGATACCCGCCAACCCCGGGCACAGGCTCATCAACGACAGGACCGTTGCGCATGTTAGATTGACGGCGCGCCTCCCGGCGTCGTTCAATGCTAGTGCGAGCATCTTCTGCCCGCCTATCTTGCAGCACTCGACGCTAATCTTGCCGCGCTCGCGGATCCGAAGAAGCCATAGACATCTCATCGGATTCAACGGACCGGCAAGTTTGCTGCGGCTGCCGATTTTGTTGCTGTCGGGGTGACTGCACCGTTTGCGCCGCTCCTCTGGCACGGCCATCGGTTGGTGCTATCACTGGACGCCGTGAAAGTCCCACCTTTTGTGAGCTGTTGGCTTCGGCGAACCCGATGAGGCTCTGGATGGTTGCTCTCCACTGATCCATCTTGTCAGCAGCCGGAGGGAAGTTCAGCAGCATCTGTGCTCGCGCCATGGCCTCTGCTGTCGTAGCTGGCATGGCTAGGAGCGAAGAACGAGATGTCACTCGACTCCTGGCAGAACCGTAGGAGCGCCACCACGATCTTGCTGCTGCGGCTCATGCCCAACAGTGGGCTGGCGCGGTGGAGGTGGTGCCTGAAGATCTTGTGGCTGATCAACAGGTGTCTTGCCATGCGGACGTCGTCGTTCGGAACCGCCAGCGCCGTTCGGATTCGCGTCGCGCCCATCTTGTGATGGTCGTGGTGTGCGTCCTAAGGCGGTATCTTTAGATACCACAACACCTGGGTCTTGACTCACGCCAGTCCGGATGTCGTTACTCCGGTGGCTTCGTTCACCGGTGCGTTGAGGAGGCGGAAGTTGGCCATCCGCGCCGCCTGCACCTTTGTGGCTTTGGTCGTCAGACTGACGAGGAAGCTGCTGGTTATTGTTGTGTGCTCCGCCTGCTCCGCCGGTGCTGGCTATGCCGCCTGCGCCGCCTGCGTCGGTGACTCTTTCCGCGCCGCTAGCGCCGGCCGTGCCTCCTACACCGCCTGCGCTGGCGGGATCATCTCCGCCGCCTATGTGCGTCTGCGACGGAAGCTTGGACGTCGATGGAGCCGCCGCGAATGCGCTCTTCTTCTTGGGCACCATCAAAGATGATGGAGATGAAAGTGACGCGCAAACTGTTGATTCAGGTTCGCGCAAGCGATCCCCCTACCTGGCGCGCCAAAGATGTCGTGTGTACGACCATCTATGGGGCCATCTAGCCCCTTTGTGGTTCGGCTAGGGGAATGCGCAAGCACAAAGAGCAGAATCAACAACAAACGCAAAGGATTTTAACCAGGTTCGGGCCACCGTGAGGTGTAAAACACTACTCCTGCTTTGTGTATTGGATGTGTTTGGGCTCAAGTACAAGGAGTGCTTCTTGCCGGCAAGGTGCAGGAAGAGCAGCTACGCATGCAAAATGAGCAAAGTGTCGACCTCTGTAAAGGTTGCCCTGGCCCTCCTTTTATAGCTCAAGGGGTAACCACAGTGGCAAAACAGTCATTACATGTTGATTAGATAGCAAACAGTGCTATCATACCTAACTCTGCCGGATTAGGACAAATGCATTTATTTCGCCGTTAGGTGTCGTGTGGAGGAGGAGCCCCGCCAAGGTTCCTGCACCGCTTGCCCAGCTACCTCCTATTATCTTGACACACCTTCTGGACGGGTGTCATTAAAGGTAATCTTTCTTCCAGCATGCTGCCATGTGCCCGGACAAACCTCACCAATCTACCTGCCCACTCGACACCTTACGGATTAGCGGCTAGCTGCTTGGTGAGGTGGAGCGATGAGGAGTTGGCAAAGGCTTGCCGGGACGGAGCTTTCCGGGCCTTGACCTTGCCGGCTCACGCCTTGCCGGCAAGTGACTCTTGTATCTTCAGCGCTTAGCTATACACCTTGTCTTGCTACTTGATCTTGATGTTGGTTATCCCCAGCAAGCCCTGGCCATCGAGGTTGCTACCACTGCCTGTGCATAAGTCAGGGTATAAAATACCCAAGTTTTATACACCGACAGGAGCCCCCCGGCCTGGTGTCGGTACCAAAACCGGTAGATCTCGGGTAGGGGATCCGAACTGTGGGTCTAGGAATCAATGGGTAACAGAGAACGTAGAGACGGCGATTTACCCAGGTTCGGGCCCTCTCGAAGAGGTAATACCCTACGTCCTGCTAGGTTGTATTGATGTGATTGTATGAAGGTTACAGAGTTGATCTACCTCGAGATCGGATGGGCTGAACCCCAGGTAATGGATATGATGATCCTCTATGGACTAAGCCTTCTGGTTTATATGGTTGGTTACCATCAGGGGATAAACATGCTGGCCATGCCAATTATTCCTTGGAGGAGACACCAAGTCTTCGGAGGTTTCCTTCTGATACACGGAGTCGCCCACAATCCGGCCTTCCATCGACGAGTAGAGAGCAGCCCACTAGCCCGGCCCACGAGAGATAGGCCGGCAGCCCGAGTACCCCCTAGTCCGGGACACCCTCAGTAGCCCCCGAACTAGTCTTCAAAGCCGAGGTTGACACCGAACACCATCGGCTTTGTGGACCAGTTCCCTTCCTTCTGTGATATCAATGACCGGCCTGTATCTCCTCTGAGTCGAGTCGTTAAGTGTTGCCTGGCCACACACGCCCCGAAGTACACTTCGGTCGCCAAGGGGCATCGATAACTTAGCCTCGAAGGCTAGTTACCTCGGTACGAACAGTCCCCCCATCTGACAACTTTTTACCGAAGGGTCGAAACGTGCCACGCCCACGAGTTGTTTTATGAAAAACTTGATCCGCGGTTCGAGGCGGTTTTTTCATTGGCACGTCCCATCGATATGGAGATAGTGCCCTGGTTTTAAGGGATACAATCAATAATCTGCCCCACCCCACGCGCGCATAATGGCACAGTTACATGGGGAAATGGCGAGGACTGCGGCGCAGTAAAGGGCCCGTGGGTTTTACATCCCATAAAAGGGGAACGGCCTCCATTTCCTTCGCACACTCCCTTCTCTACCTTTGCCATTGCCAACCCTATTCTTTGAGCTCCAGCGCCCAGATCCACCTTCCTGTATAAGAACCTTTCCGGCCGCCAGTTCCAATTTAGCAATGGCGGGCTCCGGGTCCAAAGGCAAGTGGGAGGCGTCCATCGTCACTGAGAGCGCCATCTTGGAGCTGAAGGATGCGGGCTATCTCCCCGCCAACGTCGCCCACCGTGCCCCGGAGGCCGGCCAGGTCGTCCCCACGCCACGGCAGGGCGAGAGGGTGGTATTCCTGCCCCACTTCATTTGAGGTCTGGGCTTTCCCCTCCATCCCTTCGTCAGGGGCCTTATGTTCTTCTACGGTCTTGATTACCACGATCTCGCGCCGAACTCCTTCCTCCACATCTCGGCATTCATCATCATCTGCGAGGCCTTTCTCCGGATCTGGCCACACTTCGGCCTGTGGCTGAAGATCTTCAATATCAAGCCGAAGATCATCGATGGCCAGCAGGCGGACTGTGGAGGTGCGATGGTCAGCAAGCTCCCTCGAGTGGAGTGGCCAGAGGGCACCTTCATCGAGACTGTCAAGGTCTGGCAGAAGGAATGGTTCTACATCACCGAGCCAAGGAGCGCGGATTGGGGGGCAATTCCGGCCTTCCGATCCGGGCCCCCTACGACGCTGGTCTCATGGACCAAGAAAGGCCTCGACTGGGGGGTGAACAAGGAGGTGGCGCAGCTACAGAGCCGGATCGCCAAGATGATAGAGCAGGGCGTCGAGCTGCCCAATGTGATCCAGATCATGCTCGCCCGCCGAATCCTCCCATGACAGGACAGGGCCTCCCCCATGTGGGCCTACAAGCCCGAAGACCCGGCCATAGTGCGCAACTTCTTCCGCACCTCCCATGCTCAGCTGTGGAGGGCACTGTTCAAGCCGCAGAAGGACTGGCCGGCTGAGGAGGAAGACATCGGACTTGACGCCGCAAATCCCCCACGGGAGGTATGACTAATGTTGTTCTTATATCCGAACTGTTCCCTTTTGATAAGGTACTTAGCTTTTTTACTTCTCATCCGCAGAACTGGCTGAAGAAGGCCGAGCGGATCAACAGTCCAGCGCCGTTGCTAGAGGGGCCCAGGACACCCCTGCTGATGGCCATGTTGGCCGTGGAGCCATACGAGGCGCCGGAGAGGAAGGTGAAAAAGAAGGACCAGAAGAGGGAGGCGTCCGAACCCCCGGACACTGGATCCGGGGACACCCACGCTCCCTCCGCACAAGATGAGGAAAAAGAGCAGGGAGGAGAAGGGGAGGAAGACGATTCCTCCCGAACAGGAAAAAGGGCGGCGTCCGAAGACGTCGAGGGGGCGCCGCTCCGCCCCTCCCTCAAGAGAGCACACAGGGCCAAGGTGGCACTGTCCGACAACAACTCGGCTTCTGCCGAGGACTCTGAGGCCTCCGAAGAGGTTCCTCGGAGGATCCCCAGGGCTAAACCGCAGGCCCAAAGGTACGCATTCTAGTACCCGCGTAAGTGTTTTCGGCCGAGCGAAGCTCAATATCGATAACTTTTCGCCTTTGACATCGCAGCCCGCTGCGCGACCTCCCTACCGGCCGAGTCTCGGAGGGGTACTCTCCCCCGGCTGCACTGGTGGAGAGCGGGACCGAGTCGCGCGCCTCGCCTTCCCCCATCGTCGAGGAGGCCGAGGAGGTCCTGTCGAGGAGGACCCCTCCCATGCCGCACACAGGGGGAGGGGGCGACGTCATCATGGCTGAGGCGATCACCTCGGCTGCCGAAGACCAAGAGGGGAGGGCCCCTCTGGTTAACGAAGAGGAGGAGGCCGGAAAATCCGAGCTCTCTCCAAGAGCGGCTCCGGAGTCGGGCACCCCAGTCCTCGAGAGGGCAGAAACCGAAGTGCCCCCGCCACCCCCATCCGCCCCAGAGCGGGCGTCGACTGGGTGGCCGGATGAGATGGAGGATGCTCTAACCAGCTCCTCTATCGCCGAAGAGCACCATGCCCTTATGGGCGCGGTGTTGCGAAGTCTTCGGTACGTAGACAGCGGACTGAAGGAGGCTTTCATTGGCCTTCTCACAGGCTTCAAGGTGAGCCAAGTAATGTTTTCCTTTAAAGAATATCTTTTGTACAAATGTATAGCCTCGTACACAGTAGCCCCCGAGACTTTGACTGGCTTGATCAAAGCCGGTCAGAGGATCAAGAAACAATATCTCGGATACTAATGTGCGTAGAGTGATGCGCAGGCGTCGTCTTCGGCAGCAGTCGTCAACGCCAAGGAGTTGGCCGAGCTGAATCAGAAGCTCAAAAGCTCCGAGGTTCGACGAGGCGCAAGGTAAGTCCGAACTGCAGTATTTGCTACAGCCATTGCATTGTTCTTAAGTAAGGTTTAAAGTAGCCTAAACGGAATCAGTGGATATGACTACAGCTACCGCCGCGGAGGTCGAGAACCTCAAGGCCTCGCTAAGGACGGCTCAGCTAGAAGCGGCGGAGCAGAGGTCGGCAGCCGAATAATCAGCTGCCGAACTAACAACGGTGAAAACCGCTATTCAGAAGCACGAAGCCAGAGTGGCGGAAGAGCAACAAGAGCTCGCGGATGCCGTCACAAAGTGTGAGGCTCTCGAGCAGAAGAATAAAGAGCAGGCCGCCGAGCTAACCTCACTGGGGTCGGTGGCTAAGGAAGCGCGGACAGAGGCGCGCGGCTACCAGGAGGAACTCCACCAAGTGAAGCTTATTGCGGATGGTAACCCATATTTGCTGCAAAGTGTCTTTGGAGGTAACAGGTTCGCTTTGTTCACGCGGATGTGGCGTTCCGCAGGCGCCTTTGCGGACCTCCCGAGGAGTGCGGCTGATGCGGCGAGGTTCTTTGCCGCCCAGGAGGGTCGGGCCGAACAAAGGCTGTTTTGGGCACAATTTCAAGCGCCCGAACACCCTCCCCTCCTTAACAACCAGATGAAGCAGCTGATGGAGCTGCATCGGATGGCGGAGCCCGCGATGAAGGACCTCTGCATCAAGCTGTGGCCTTCAGAGCCGCTGCCGAGCAGCTATTTTGGGTTGGTGCAGAGGCTGTACGACGCCGTACCCCGAATTGATGCTTGGAAGCGCTCCGCGTGCATTGAAGGAGCTCGGATGGCCTTCGGCAAGACCATGGTGCACTGGCCGAAGATCAAGCCAGCCAAGATGGCCACCGGACCTCCACCCCCTAGGAAGGAGCATAGGCGCCCCGAGCAATATTTTCCCATCGTGATGGATGGTGCTCGGGCAATAGAGGCCCAGTGCTCAAAAGATGTAATTTATGAATAGATTGAGTTTCCTTGTAGCCAAGGAGTTGAAACTTTTGTTTTGTTCTTATGCAAGTTGTTGGCTGTGAATATAATGCCTGCTTATGTTAATTTTGACTCCTGTGCGGCCGTTGTTAAACTGAAAATTACCAGTCGTCGGCTTCAGCCCCCTTGCAGATACTGCATGGGGTGTTTTCTCGTAATACTTGAACCCTTAGCTGACGTCTCGGTGCTCGGAGTCGGTCGTATGTACGAAAAACCAGGCAATCAGTCTGTGTGGTTTTAGTGCTTTCACTTAGCCATAGGAGCTTGACTGCGGGGGCTGGTAACTTGCCCCCAGTGTTTGTGATATTCGGAGAGCCACGGTTGATACCATCATCACATGGTTTCTGTAAAAGAGAACCCTTCGTTTAACACGCGCTAACCTCCAACGATTTTTGGTTTGACACGAGTCATCGGATCGCCGACCAGTTCTCGCTTTATTGTGACAGTCAGTTTTCGGCTTTCTCCACTGAGGTACTTAACCAGGCTAGCTAGAAGTACAATCACAGTGGTTGTCCCTTTACCTTCTTAGCCGAACAATGCGGAACGTAAGAGGGTAAACACAGGAGCCGGGCAACCCAACTATTGACCAAAGACACAATTCGGAACTGATTCATATAGTGCAATATCCATGATGCCGAGCACATAAAATAAAAGTAGGTGCCGGGATAAGGTTTGACGCAAGATGTATGTTCGAGCCACCGGTCGATTAGCCGGTTACTAAAAAAAGGGTGTATCGTAATAGTTTACTTTGGCCTAAAAAAGCGGAAAGGAATATGCAACGCGAATGACTGCACAATTACCAGAGAAAAATTGGTCTTTATTTCCTTTGAATATGTGACGTCCAACCGTACAATCCGGATTGCCAAAGTAACTTTGATAGATACTTTTGAAGAAATAAATACGTTAGAGTAAAGGTTTACACAGGGCCTTCAAGAGTGGTTTGATGTCCCTACTACGCCCTGCTGCACGTCTGCGCCTTTGCTCTTTAAGAGGCTTCCGTGGGAGCGAGGCTGTCGACTATATGTTCGGCGGACGAGCCCTTGGGGAAGGGTTTTGAGAAGTCGCCTTGGTATATCAGTTTGACGCTGATTAGGCCATAGATGGTGCCCGTTGTCGATGTTGATTCGAAGACATCTATTGGCCATTGCTCGGTCGAACCGAGCTCTCGGCCTCTGTTTCATGTGTCCCCACAACTGCCCATGGAATTTTGAGCGTGAAATTGTGCGCTCGAGGTACGTATTTCGCAACTATGTGGGCCGTGCTGTGGGGCGCGTACCCCTATTTGGAGTAAGCATGGGAGTGCTCCGGGACCGAGGTTGTAGCTTGGGAGCGCTTGCATGCATCCAGTGTCTTGACAGCAGACTGGGCTGGTGACGCCTCTTCGGCGGCTTGGACTTCGGCAGCTAGAGCCGCTGTGTGTTCCTCTGTTCGGAGCGAGCGCTCGGTATTACCGTTGATGGTAATAATGCCCTTTGGTCCTGGCATCTTGAGCTTCAGGTATGCATAGTGCGGGACGGCGTTGAAGCGGGCGAACGCAGTCTAGCCAAGGAGTGTGTGGTAACCGCTACGAAAGGGGACAATATCGAAGATCAAGTCCTCGCTACGGAAGTTATCGGGCGAGCCGAAGACAACGTCCAATGTCACGGATCCCGTGTAGCGTGCCTCGACACCTGGGATTACACCTCTAAAGGTGGTGTTGCTGGGTTTGATCCTTGACGGGTCGATCCCCATTTTCCTCACTGTATCTGAGTAAAGCAGGTTGAGGATGCTGCCCCTGTCCATAAAGACTCTGGTGAGGTGAAATCCGTCCACGATGGGGTCGAGCACCAGAGCCGCCGTTCCTCCATGGCGTATACTGGTCGGATGGTCTCGACAGTCGAAAGTGATCGGGCAAGCCGACCATGGGTTGAATTTCGGGGCTACCGGCTCTAAGGCGTAGACATCCCAAAGTGCGCGTTTCCGCTCCTTCTTTGGTATATGCGTGACATAAATCATTTTCACGGTTTTGACCTCTGGAGGGAACTACTTTTGGCCTCCGTTGTTCGGCCCGCGAGGTTCGTCGTCATCCTCGCTACAGGGGCCCTTGCCCTGTTCTTTGGCTGTAACCTTGCCGGCATGTTTGATTAGCCAACAGTTAAGGTTGGTATGGTTAGCGGGCTTGCAGGGGTGCCGTGAATCTGGCAGGGCCTATCCAATATTCTATCCAGCGCAGACGGGCCGTCCCGGTTCCCTTTAGAGGGTTTTTTCTCCAGTCCCGATTTTGAACAGCTGAATTCGGTGTTTACTGCTGCGTCATCGGCTTCACCGCCGTTGTTTGAGTGCCGGCGCTTATTGTTCCTATTGCGCCGGGGTTCATAAGTGCCGGGGTCTTAGGGGTGGTTGCTTCGATGAGCTAACCAGCTATCCTCACCCGCGCAAAAGTGGGTCATTAGGGAGGTAAGGGCCGACATTGTTCTCGACTTGTCCTGGCCAAGCTGGCGGGCGAGCCACTCATCCCGAAAACTGTGTTTGAATGCCGCGATCGCTTCGGCACCCGGAAAGTCGACGATCTGGTTCTTCTTTGTCAAGAACCGGTTCCAGAATTGCCGGGCTGACTCCCCGGGCTGCTGAATGACATGGCTCAGGTCATCGGCGTCCGGTGGCCGAACATAGGTGCCTTGAAAGTTAGCTCGGAATGCATCCTCGAGCTCTTCCCAGCTCCCGATGGAGTTTTTGGGTAGGCTGTTTAGCCAATGCCTTGCTGGTCCCTTGAGTTTCAACGGTAAGTACTTAATGGCGTGGAGATCATCTCCTCAGGTCATATGGATGTGGAGAAAAAAATCCTCAATCCACACGGCTGGGTCAGTTGTCCCATCATAGGATTCTATATTGACGAGTTTAAACCCCTCGAGGAACTGATGTTGCATCACCTCATCAGTGAAACACATTGGGTGTGCGGTGCCCCTGGCCCGGGCCACATCGCGACAGAGATCGGTTATCATCCGGGCACGGTGCTGCTCCCGAGCTCTGTTTGTCCTGTCGCGCCAGGCTTGGTATCCGTCCCGTCCAGTGGGCACGTATCCTGTGGATCCATAGATGTATCTCGACTGGATCCCTCTGGCGTTCAGGTCACGGCGCAGATCGTATTGGTCATCCGGTTGAACCGGGTCTTTGCCTGCTCGGCGAGGAGGCGCAGTGGGTATTCGGTTTCCCCAGCTGCCCTATCCCATCCTCGAGGGGGCGCGGGTGGGTATTGGTTTCCCCGGCCACCCTATCCCGTCCTCGAGGGGGCACGGGTGGGTATTCTTTTTCCCCAGCCGGCCTATCCCGTCCTCGAGGGGGGCGGTCGGGCTGGTTTGCGTAAGTTCATCTGGGAGGCATGGGATCAAGGGCCTCATCCTCAAATTCTGGTAGTAGGCGCCGCCATGGGTAACTCTTGTATTGACCCTGACGTTGATCGTCAAGGCCTTCTTCGGCAGCTAAGACCATCGTCCATCTGTCATTGAGCGTATCCTGTTCGGCCTTTAGCTGTTGTTGTTTCCTCTTCAAGCTTCGTGCAGTGGCGATGAGTTGCCGCTTGAATTTCTCTTGCTCCAGGGGGTCCTCTGGGATGATGAAGTCTTCGGGTCCGAGGCTATCATCCTCTTCGGACGGAGGGAGGTAATTGCTATCCTCAGAATCCTCAAGGTCCTCCGGGTCTCCCTGGTCTTCATGCCCTTAAGGGGCGTCGTGGTGCTGCTCGGGGGTGTTGTTGCCGAGCTCCCCCATGTCATCCGGAGTGTCATTCTCTCCGATGCCATTTGTGTTTGTGTTGTTTTCCTTGCCCTTTCCTCGCCCTCTGGCTCGCCGTCATCGGCGTTTGGGCGGTTCGTCGGCGGGGCCGTCGCCGTCCTTATTGGGGGCATCGACCATGTAAACGTCGTAGGTGGAGGTGGCTGTCCACCTTCCGGTGTTGGAAGTGGCAAAGGAAGGAGCCGTATAAGGTGGGACGTCGATATCTTCATCCATGTCATCAGCCTCCTCGGAGGCGTAGTCCAGCATGTCGGTTAAGTCTTCGACAGTGGCTACCAAGTGGGTGGTGGGTGGGGCGCAAAATTCCCCACGGCTGGCCTCCTGTCCGACCTGCTCCTGGTCCGAGGATGGGCCATCCGCGATATTCATCCTCTGGATCCGATCTAACATCTCGCTTAAAAACTAGAGGTCAGCCGGATTCACGTTCGGGCATCCGTCGGAGTTAAGCTCCGGCGCGCCAATACTGTGGTGGTGTTCGGCCAAGGGAGCCCCTTGGTTTTTTGGCGCTGGGGTTGGATCTGAGCTCAAGGCCAGATCCGAACTAAGGCCCGGCCCGGGGACAGGGACGGGGAGGGAATCCGAGGTCGAGGCCTCGGGATTGTTAGGCTCCTCGGGTAAAGCCGAGAACCCAGTAAAGACCAGATCGCCTCGAGCATCGGCGACGTACTCAAGGCCGCCGAACCTAATTTCCTGCTCAGGGGCAAAGCTGTCGACCAGGTCAAGGTGACCGGTCGGATCGGCGTGCAACACAATGCTGCCAAACACGAAGAGTTGTCTGGGGACGAAGATGTCCCCGCTGCGGATTCCATCGCTAATGAGAAGGCGAGCCATTGATCCTTGGCGACCCACGGTGGAACTCTCAATGAAAGCACCAATGTCGGTACTAAAACTGGCAGATCTCGGGTAGGGGATCCGAACTGTGGGTCTAGGAATTAATGGGTAACAAAGAACATAGAGACGGCGATTTACCCAGGTTCGGGCCCTCTCAAAGAGGTAATACCCTACGTCCTACTAGGTTGTATTGACGTGATTGTATGAAGGTTACAGAGTTGATCTACCTCAAGATCGGATGGGCTAAACCCTAGGTAATGGATATGATGATCCTCTACGGACTAAGCCTTCTAGTTTATATAGACACCAGAAGGTCCTAGGGTTACATAAGGTCGGTTACCATCAGGGGATAAACATGCTGGCCACGCCAATTATTCCTTGGAGGAGACGCCAAGTCTTCAGAGGTTTCCTTCTGATACACGGAGTCGCCCACAATCCGGCCTTCCATCGACGAGTAGAGAGCGGTCCACCAGCCCGGCCCACGAGAGATAGGCCGGCAGCCCGAGTACCCCCTAGTCCGGGACACCCTCACCTGGGCCACACGCGCGTCCAAAGCATCGTTGGGCTAGGCCCAAACAATGCACATACATGTGGTAGGAGATTACTGCCATAAGGTCTTGTGATGATGATTTCCTGTCACTCGCCCACGTCGTGCATTAAATGCGGGTCGCAGGAGTGGTGGACTAGAGCGATGGTTTGTGGTAGTGCGCCTGCAAAAGCGCTGCCACGTTGGACAGTAAAGAGCCAGCCTCCTCACGCCTTCCCCATAAAAAGGTAACCGCGAGGAGACGCTGCTCATTCACACCGCCCTCGCTGCATCTTCTTCCTCCTCTCGCCTAATCAGATCCGCCATCACCACCGCCACTGCCTCGCGCCTCTTCTACCTCTATTCCTCCCTTCCGAGCCCTCATGGCGCCCAAGAAGGGTGATACAGAGGGGAAGAAACCCGCCAAGCCCGTAGACCCCAAAGCAGAGAAGAGGAAGGCGGACTTGGAGCAGCGACGGAGAGAGAACGCGGTTTTCTCACTGCCGGCCTTGGACGAGAACACGCTGATCTCCAAGTACGCGTACATGTGGGGGAGGGACACCCAGGACCACAAGGCTCCGCTCGTGCTTCCCGCCGACATCAAGGTCGCCGGAGAAGCATACCCATTCTTCTGCACCTACTTTTACTGCGGACTGGTCCCCCCATACTCGGATTTCTTCATCGAGCTGATGTACACCTTCGGGTTCTGGCTACTGGATTTTACTCCAAATGCAATGACCTGCATGGCAGTCTTCGCCCACATGTGCGAAAATTTTGTCGGAGTCGTCCCCAATGTCGACCTCTTCCGCCATTTCTTTATCCCCATAGTGGCTAGAGTGCTATCATACCTAACCAGACGGGTTAGGACAAAAGCATTCAATGCACCGTTAGGTGTCATGCTGGGGACGAGCTCCGGCAAGGATCCTGCATCGCTCGCCCAGCTACCTTTTATTATCTTGACACTCCTCCAGGACAGGTGTCATTAAAGTTAATCTTCAGGCGCCATGCTGACATGTGCCCCGACAAACTTCACCTGACTGCCTGCCCTCTCGACACCTATTGACAAGCGACTAGCTGTCGCTGAGGTGGAGCGGTGGAGTGGTAGAAGGAGTTTGCTAGCACGGAGCTTGTTGGGCCTTCCCTTGCCGGCGTAGAGCTTGCCGGCAAGTGTAGTCTTGATCTTGAGTACTTCTTTAGTACTTCTCCATGACCTGCCTGGAGGTCTTCTTCATGGTTTTATCAACCAAGTCTTGAGTCTTGACAGAAGCAATCCTCCCGCAAGCCCTTGCCGCCGGGAAGGCTGCAACTGTCTGTGCATAACTCTGGTATGGAAACACCCAAGTTTCTATACACTGACAGGAGCCCCCAGGCCTGGGCCACACACGCATGCGAGGTGTCGTTGGGCTAGGCCAAAATCAATGCACAGACATACGTGGCGAAGAATTACTGCCGTAATCATCATTTTTTACTAGATACCCACGACGCGCGTTGAATGCAGGACGTGGGAGAGGTGGATTGAAACGGCAGCTGGGGTAGTGCGCCTACAAAAGTGCGCCCATGTCGGACAGTAAAGAGCCAGCTCCTCATGCCTTCCCCATAAAAAGGGCACTCGTGAAGGGCGCTGCTCATTTACCTCCTTCTTCCCCAATCTCGCTAGCCGCCTCCATCTTCTTCCTCATGCAAGAACAGAGCACAACACCTCCGTGCCACTCCGCTTGCTTTCTCCATTAAATTTCTTCTCCAGAAACCGCCATGGCGCCGAAGAGGGCCGCCAAACTAGTTGATTCGGCAGCGGAAGAGAGGAAGGCCGCAAAAGCAGCGCATCGGGGGGAGAACGCCGTCTTTCTGCCAGCGCTGACGGCCAGTGACCTGAAGAAGATGTACTCATATGTGTATGCAAGGAAGACGAAAGACCATGAGGGCACGGTGGTGCTTCCAGGATCCCTTCCTCAAGCAGACGACCAGTTCCACTTCTTCGCCGGGTGTTTTTACTGTGGATTATGCGCACCCTTCTCAGATTTCTTTGTAGAAGTGATGCTGTCCTACGGATTTAGATTGCTAGACTTTGCTCCAAATGCAATCACTTGCATGTCAGTCTTTGCACATCTATGTGAGAATTTTCTAGGAGTAGTCCCCAACGTCGCTCTGTTCTGGCACTTTTTCATCCCCCGGATCGAAAGCGATGCTCTCTCCGACAGTGTCACATGGATTAGAAGGACAGGGATGAAGAAGCACTACCTTGATGGCAAACTGCACATCAATGGAACGAGTGGAGGGCTGACTGGTGCTGGATCAAGCAGCAACACTTCTCGGCTTTCTGCCATCTCAGAACCGAGAAGATTGAAAAGAGTGCCAATTGGAGCAATGTTGACCCCAATAACAACAAACTTGGGATTGCACTGTACAGGCTCATCAGTCTCAAGGAATCCGGTCTAACCATTGAAATGGTGGGAGCTGATTTCACTCGCCGTCGAATCACTCCGCTGCAACAGAGAGGAGGCCGAAGAGCGTGGGAGCACAAGAATCCTGCCGACACGATGCGCTTGCATCCAGGCCTCGACAACAACTTGACGGTCATGGAGCATTATTAGCTCATTTGTCAGCTTTTCAACAAAGGTCGCAACTTCCAATTGCCGGCAAAGATAGTCCCGCTTTGCAACAACACTGCCAAGGATTCCATCTTGGCTATGATGCTAGAATGCAATTCGAAGAGTGTTGTAGATATTTGGAAGGTGCCCACCAAGAAAGAGGTGAAGGACTGGCTTGACGGTTTGGTGGAAGAAGCTGTCAGAGTTGAAGATGACATGGTCCATCCTACGAAGGATGACGAAGATCAGTTCCTTGCCGCAAGGGTTGAGGAGGCAAAGAGGGCAGCTCATTCCTGGGCAGCTAGGGGCACCAGCGAAGAAGGGGAAGAGCGCACCGAAGAGTAGGCTGAAGAGCATGGAGGCACCGAAGAACATGCCGAAGAGCATGTTGGCGAAGAGGAACATGCTGAGGTGCATGAAGGTGTTGAAGAGCACCCCGAGGAGGCTGGAGGAGAGGAAAGAGAGGAGGGAGAACCTCACGCTCCTCCTGCTCGAGTAAAGACCGCAATCGCAAAGAAGCCCGGCCAGAAGAAGGTAGCGCATATCGAGCCGACAAGCGATGAGCTTACCGGCCCAGAAGCAGCTGCCAAGACTTCTCGGGCCCAGCCATCTAGGCGACAACCTCCTCGTAGCGCTGCTTCCCAGTAACCGACTCCATCAACCATGGAAGAGGTGGGTGCTTCACAGCACACAGCCTCTTCGGGGACAAAGCGTACCAGGAAAACGCCACCACCGTCTACATCTTCCGGCGCTGAGGACGCAGTATGTCGGTGTATAAAAACATGGGTGTTTCCATACCCTGACTTATGCACAGACAGTTGCAACCTTCTTGATAGCAAGGACTTGTCGGAGGATTACTTCTATCAAGACTCAAGACTTGGTTGATAAAACCATGAAGAAGACCTCGAGGCAGGTCATCGAGAAGTACTAAGTTAGTACTGAAGATCAAGACTGCATTTGCCGGCAAGCTACACACCGGCAAGGTGAAGGACCGGCAAGCCCTTAAGTGGTCACACACGCCCATCATTTTTTATGCCGAGGACCACCCTGATCGCACAACCATGGTCGGGTGTTCGCCGTTGCTGGTTTCACCAACAATCCTTAACCTCAAGGTAACAAAAATGTTGGTTGACGGTGGGGCCGGCCTGAACTTGATCTCTCCAGATGTGATCAAGAGGCTGCAAATTCCTGACGGAGATCTAGAGGAGACAAGCACATTCCAAGGGATTAATCCGGGAAGGAGCAAGCCAAAGGGCTAGGTTACATTGCCGGTAACGTTTGGCAGCGAACTGAACTACAAGACAGAGAAAATCACTTTCGATGTCGTCAAGATGCCACTGCCATATAATGGAATCCTAGGCCGCCCAGTGTTGGCAAAGTTTATGGCTACTTCGCATTATGCCTACAACATACTGAAAATGCGAGCGCCAATGGGTGTCCTCACCATTAAGTCAGACCGAAAGGACGCAATTATTTACGCTGACAAGCTCTACCGGGAGGCAATAGCAGCGTCTGCCGAAGAGGTAAATGCTCCTGTCGGCAAAGCTGTTGGGGGAGGAAAGAAGAAGAAGTCTGGTATGACCTTCCGTAAGGACTCCGGGAAGCACACTGCAGAGTGCGGCACGCCTGCCGAGGACATACCAGAGAGCTCTACCGGCAAGAGCAAGAAATCCAAGGCCTCGGCACCAGCGACATAGCATGTTCCTACAAGGGGAGATGGGACGAGCAGCACTTTCAGCACAAGTGCCACTCTCAATGATGTGGCACCCCGGCTCAAAGAACCGGTTTACCAGTGTTTCCAACCCAGAGATCATGTCTTCTGGAAACACACAACAACTTGGAACTGAACTGAACTGAACTTTATTGATAGATCTCGAGTACAAGCTCATAATTTACATGATAGCGAGGCCAGAAGCACTGCACGTGCTATGACAATATCTACATTATTTATGGGACATAACAGGGCCTCGATACTACTGGGTAGACTACGGCGTAGCGGAACATAGCGCGGAAACTCCATCCACAGGGACACTGCTATGGACACGGCCTAGTTAGCATAGCACGAACCTTCGAGACCTCCGTCCTCGGCCTCTCCTGCATCTGGCATGATACGCCAGGTGAGTACTTGGAATGTACTCGCAAGCTCATGGCAACCAAAACAATGCAGCAAACAATAGCATGGCAATAACAGATTAAGTCCTTAGATTGCTCACTTACTGGTATCCAGTACCAACTTACTCTCATCTGGGTTGTCCCACAACCCTCGGAATGCTCACCATCCACAGAGCACTTGCGAACATAAGACAAGTTCTTCCATCATTATCATCTTTAGGGTGGTTGACCATACAGTGGCCTAGTACGGACTATCCAATACCGTGGACGCGGCTATTCGAATAGATTATTAAACTCTGCAGAGTTTGCGCACTTTACCCACACTATGGAGTACCTGGCCTCGTGATCCCATTCAGGTGGACCGGTGGTGCTCCAACGAAACATGCCTGACCCGTGACTCCTCTATTGTACCACCAACAATCATACCCTCCCAGGGTCATGTCCTGGGTGGCCCCTGTGTCACCCTGTGACACCTGCCACCGTCGTGGCCACTAACTGTCCCAAACGGGGACGCCAGCAAAATAACTCAACTAGGCTCACAGGATTATCGTCGTCTACCTGATCAGGGCAGCACGCACGCATAACCCTCCCTAGTTTGGTGGTACCGATAAAAGAGCACAAAGCCAGACCAAGTCAAGGCCGTCCCATACCGGCAAATGTGGCTGCACGGATAAGTCCGGACAGGTGACACTAGATCAACCAATTAGATTTAGTGTTGACAAGCATTTAACCAGTATGGGTATTTATCAGGAACAATCTAACATGGCAGGAGCTAGGCATTCGAATAATATTACTCTAAATTGTCACATATTAAAATAATGCATATAATTCAATTAAATAACCAACACTATTGAAATGCTTTATGCAATGGATTTCATGGCTTGCCTTGCTCTGTTGGGTTGTCCACAAACTCCTGGGCTTCAAATCCAAAAGTATTTCCCTCTGAAAATATTTTCAAAATGCAATTGAAAATGTCACATATTACTGTTCTGTTCACCAGAAATTCTGTGAACATGGGAAAAATACCAAAATTTTCCAGAAAATAAAGGAGCTCAAGACAAACCAGATGCAAAAAGAATCAATTGATTTGGACTTATGGATAAAAAGTTATGGCTGGTCAAAGTTCTGGTCAAAATCTAGAATTAAAATAGAAAATAGAAAATCCAGCAGCGGGCCACGTCGAAGGCGTATTTCGCCCGGGCGCCTCCACTTACCGCTTCGGCGCGCACGAGCGAGTCGCTGACGTGCGGGCCCCACGGTCAGGTTTAAAAGGGGGAGGGGAGGAAACAGAGAGCTGCGGCTCTCCGGCGATGGCCGCCGGTGATGCAGTTGACGGCGAGGTCGGGAGAGAGCAGGGATGGAACGGTGTCAAGGCCGGTTTTCCAACAAAAACATTTATTGAAAAACCGTCCTGATAGTACGGCCAGTACAGAAAATCCTTCTTACTGGTAGACAAATCCTTGATACAGAAATCCAGTAGTACTTAATATTATACAGGGTTGAGCGGAGGCTGCTCAACAATTTATTACAAGCACGCCAATATTACACATAATGGCGGATATGTCACAATGGATGTGGTGGCATAACTATTGACTCGTAAAAATAAAAAAAGAGTGGTGGGTATGTCACAGTGGTGAGAGTGACATAACTCTAATATCTTACAGCTCATCAAGCATCGGAGTGAGGCTCGATGATTTATTTGGGTAGCGGAAACGTATATAATACAAGTGACAAACTCCAGGATCGCAAGAGACTGACTGGGACTCCTCTACGCATCGGACTCGCTGTCGTACTCTTCATCCATAAGATCGCCTTTGTCAACAGCTGGCCAAAACAATAGCCAGGGACAAGCCAGTGAGTACTTTGAATGTACTCGCAAACAGTTTGGACATAAGATATAACAAATGCAAACATTATGCACATGAGCAGAATTAGCAGTACACACACATGTATTAAAATTTGTATCACAAAAATAAAGAAAAGGAAGTCGGGCGGTAATCCTCCCGAAATCCCAATAAAATAAAAAGAAGGCCGATCGGGTGTCTCAAGCGACGCCTCGAAAGGTAAGAAATAAATGACGTGCCTCAGTCGGGCGTCTGAGCGACACCGCATAAAGGGCTTATGTCAAAATTTAAATAACAAGAATGCCACAGTAGGACGTCTGAGCGACATCACATAAAGGGCTTATATCAAAAGTAAATGACAAGCATGCCACAGTCGGACGTCTGAGCGACATCACATAAAGGGCTTATATCAAAAGTAAATGACAAGCATGCCACAGTCGGACGTCTGAGCGACATCACATAAAGGGCTTATATCATAAGTAAATGACAAGCATGCCACAGTCGGACGTCTGAGCGACATCACATAAAGGGCTTATATCAAAAGTAAATGACAAGCATGCCACAGTCGGACGTGTGAGCGACATCACATAAAGGGCTTATATTGAAAACTAAATACAGCAGTGCCACAGTCGGGCGTCTGAAGCGACGCCACATAAAGGGCTTATATCAGTAGCATTCAAAATATGAGTCATCCAGGAGGTAACACCATCCCAAGGAATACCCGGCTTATCACAATAATAAACAGGTTAGTCCATCCACAGGAATAACATTCAGCCAAATTCACTTATGTTGTTTAACATATTAGTTCTCCAGAGACTGACACTGAGACCGACACTTGACCTGTCAACCAACGTCCTTGACCGTGGACACGGCTACTCGAATAGTTTTGACTCTGCAGAGGTTGTACTCTTTACCCACAGTCAACGGATTTCAGTAGTCACAAAGGACTAGTTCCGTCTACGGTATTTTAGAAGAAAGCACATCTGACCAGTACACACCCGTTTTTCATCCCGCTGCCAGGAATCACCCTAGGCAACGTTCCAGAAAAACCTTAAGACGTGGAGGCCACTAACTCGAATAGCATGGGATCAAATTTATATCGCGCGCTCAAAGGGGTGCCCCCCTCTCGGTCCAACCGGAAACACCCATGCCCCCTGACCGGATGATTGGATTTATCCAGGGCCATGGTACCTTCATCATGGCCCCTCTATTTGGTGTGTACATGGAAAGAGGTTTGCAACTTACTAAACCGTATTCTTTGCAGAAAACATGTGGTAGCACGAAAAGAAGGTGAACGGGGACAAGACTCGATCTATGTCAACACTGGAGTTTAAACAGTTTTCTTTGTTAATACCGGCATGCTCCAACAATACCGGCGTACAACCTATCATGCCACAACATGACTAGGTTGCCTCATATCTCATCAAGTTTTGTGGCTCACTTGTAACCCAATATGTATGAAATAAAACATATTTCAAATACTTCCATAACCATGTCATGCAAAACATCATGCAAGCAAACATGCAAAACACTCGTCATATCAAAGGTTCAAACATGCTTGCCTGGTTCGGAGTAGTCGGAGTCTAACTCGGTGAAGTTGACGGCACCATCTCCTTCTTCGGTATCTACGAAATCACATATACGAATTCTAACGTAAATACCGCGCGTGCATCAAAGTTGTTCCAAATATTTTTCAAATAAATACTATAAAAAACTAGACTGAAAAATAAAGGTGACAGAAAAAGAATCAACTCAAAATCAGCTTTAGTTTAAAAGTTATAAAGAAAACAAATCCAGGGACTAATCTGTTATAAACAGAAAGTTTCCCAGGGGCTAGATTGAATAAACAGAAAACGCTTCGGTCAGAATACGTCAACCAGAGAAGAAAACGTACTCAGCCCGAAGGCGCCTTCATAAAACGATTCGAATAAGAAGAATAGAGGCTGACGAGGGGGACCCACACGTCAGGTTTGAAAAGGGCTCGCCGGCGCCAGAGAGCTTGCGGCGATCGCCGGCGACGAACCACGGCAAGATAGAGAGGGAGAGAGGTACAAGCATGCTCAGGGCGGTGGACCGCATCGGTGAGAAGTGGAAGGAGGCGACGGGAAGCACCACAGCGACGGCCTGTTCCTCTCCGGTGGACGGCGGCGTCGGGCGGTGATGGATCTCACCGGAGAGAGCTGCCACCACCAAATTGACGCGCGGGTTAGAACGGGCGGTGGAAAAGAGGGCGACTGGCAAGGTTTGGGCGGCGGGGAGGCACTAACCAGCGCGAATCGAACCGGAGCCCGAAGCGGATCGGGACGGCCCGAGTCAGGGAAGAAGGCCCTCCCGAGACCCTCTGATGAGCTTGGCGAGGCTTTGGGGATAGGAGGAGGAGTGCTGGATCGATTGGGAGCTCGGGGGCTCTATTTATAGCCGGATTCGAGGGGGTGCCCAAGAACGGGATAACTCCGGCGAGGAATTACGGCGAGGCAGAGGTCGGGCAGGGGGATTAGGCTACTGGGCAGCTTCGTATTGGTCCACTGGCTCCATTTGAAGGTTGAACTCGATCAAAGATGGCTTGAAATCACAGAATCGATGGAACGGCTACACGGGCACGTCGGCGGCAGAGAGCGCGCCCTGCGCCTCTCAGGCCACGGTCTCGTTCCTGCAGCGAGCGCAGAGGAGAGGACGGCCACGCGGAGGCTCCTGGAGGTTTGGGCGGCGCTGAGCTACGGCGTTCTACGGAGAAAGCTGCGGGCGAGGACGGGCGACGGCCCTGTCGCCGCGGAAACGGCCGGAGCTGACGCGACAGCTCGCCACCGACGCTCACATCCGGCCAACCGACTGTGCGGCGCTCAGGATAAGAAGGAGGAGCAGTGAGCAATCGACCAAAACGGCTACTAGCGAGATTGACCATGATCTCTGTCAGAAACGACACTGCCTCCTCTCTGAACTCTGAAATTTTTTCTGAAACTGACAGGAACAGTGCACTGAACCTGCTCGATGAAATGATTCTGGCACGAGGAAAATTTATCTGGACCTGAAACTTGGTGAGGGGGTTTCTTGATGCATCTAGAGGCTCCCTGATTTTTGTCAAAATTCTTGGAAGAAAGAAAATATGAATTCCATCCAAATTTGCAAATCTGGTCCAAACTTGCAGTGGACAGAATTTGAAATTTTGAACTGTGGACCAAGATATTTTTGGTGATCTAGGTTGAGGGTACTAAGGAGAAGCTGGGGTAATCTATTTGGGGTCAAAGCTCAAAGAAATCTGGTACTTCCTTTGTAAATCAAAGGAGTCCAGGAAAAAGACAGAAAAAGAATAGAGAAAGAATTAAATAGAATAAAAATCAAAAATAGGTTGAAACTTGCTGGAATTGGATGCTTGACTTGATCCAAAGTGGATAGGATAGATTTTGGAAGAAAGATCTTTAGGAAAGATTATGGCAAAGGAGTGACATAGGATTCTTTTTCAAAAGAAAAGGAATAAATCCAAATAAAAGAATTCTTTTAATAAAAGAAAAAGTAAAAGAATCCAAGAGTAATTGTGTTGACACAATCACAAGATGAAAAACCCTTAAGACCAGAACCAAATTTGAGAAAGGTCTCAGAAAGAATTGCCATCAAAATTTATTTAGAAGGAGGTTCTCTTGGAAAAAAAATTCAAATGACCTCCTCCAAAACCAAAATAAGAATTGGCTGGCAAAAACCAAATTAAATTTTTTGGGGTGTTACAACACCTACCCCCTTAGGTAAAATCTCGTCCCCGAGATTTCAGCTGATCCTTAAACAGGTGTGGGTGCTCTGCCTGAAGGAAATCCTCTCTTTCCCATGTTGCTTCATCCTCAGTGTGATTGCTCCATTAAACCTTGAAAAACTTGATTATATTCTGACAGGTCCTTCTTTCAGACTCTTCCAATATTTTTATTGGACGTTCCCGGTATGTGAGATCTGGTTGAACGTCAATACTCTCATGAGATACACGCTTCGCTGGATTGCTCACACATTTCCTTAATTGTGAGATGTGAAATACGTCATGGACGTCTGACAGTTCTTCGGGTAGGTCTAGCTGGTAGGCTACTGTGCCTCTTCGTGCAATTATACAGAAGGGTCCAATAAATCGTGATGCCAGCTTTCCTTTAACTTTGAATCTTTGCAGGCCCCTCATCGGGGATACTCGTAGGTATACGTAATCACCAGGTTTGAAACTGATTTCACGATGTTTTTGATCATAATAACTCTTTTGTCGACTTTGGGCTGTCTTGAAGCAATAAGCGACTACTTTACCCTCTTGCATTAGTACACATCCATGACCTTTCCTGGACGCGTCGCAATATACTTCAAAAATTTTGTGTATGTCTGGTATGACCAAAAATGGTGCTATTGTTAATTTCTTCTTTAACTCTTGAAAAGTTTTCTCGCAGGCATCAGTCCATTCGAACTTCTTATCCTTCTTGAGTAGTTGGGTCATAGGTTTTGCTATGGTGGAAAATCCCTCAATAAATCTTCTATAATATCCAGCCATTCCCAGAAAACTTCGAACATCTGTTACGTTGGCTGGTTGTTTCCAGTCAAGCACAGCCTTGACTTTTTCTGGGTCCGCGGCAACACCTTCTTGGTTTAGTACGTGGCCTAGAAAACCAACTTGTTTTAACCAAAATTCACATTTGCTGAATTTGGCGTACAATTGATGTTTTCTTAATTCTCCCAGTACAATTCTGGGATGTTCAGCATGTTCTTCTGGTGTCTTGGAATATACCAAAATATCATCAATTAACACCACAACAAATTTGTCCATATATTTCATAAATACCTTATTCATGAGATGCACAAAATATGCAGGAGCATTTGTCAGTCCGAACGGCATTACTGTAAATTCATATAAACCGTATCGGGAAGTGAATGCTGTCTTTGGAATATCTTCTGTCCGTATTTTTAATTGATGATATCCTGACCTCAAATCAATTTTTGAGAAAACCTTGGCTTGTGCGAGCTGGTCAAATAAATCATTTATTCGCGGCAGTGGATATTTATTTTTGATGGTGACCATGTTCAGGGCTCGATAGTCCACACATAGTCTCAGAGTTCCATCTCTTTTCTTGGCAAATAATACTGGTGATCCCCAAGGTGAGGAGCTGGGCCTGATATAACCTTTGTCCAGTAATTCTTTTATTTGCTTCTTTAATTCTACCAACTCAGATGGTGCCATTCTGTATGGTTTCTTGTAGATAGGTTCGGTGCCAGGTGCTAGTTCAATGATGAACTCTATTTCATAGTCTGGTGGCATACCTGGTAGCTCTTCTGGAAATACATCTGGAAATTCACAGACCACCGGAACTTTACTTAGTTCAGAAATATCTATCTTGTTCAATCTTGGTTGAAGTGATATTGGTCTTTCTTGAGCTGCAATTCTTATGGTCTTTCCGTGATGATGACTGAGAGTCACTGTCCGATTGAAGCAGCCAATAAAACCTTTATTTGTTGCTAGCCAATCCATTCCAAGAATAACATCCAGTCCCTTATTTTATAGTACAATGAGGTTTGCCCAAAATTTCAATCCTTCAATCTCAATAACCACACCTTGGCAGTAACTTTGAGTAATTTGCTTAATCCCGGGGCACTTTATAGTCATAGAATTTTCCAAGGGGAGAATCGGAAAATCATGTTGCAAAGCAAATTTCTTGGAAATTAATGAATGAGAAGCTCCAGAATCAAACAAAACCGTGGCAGGTATTGTGTTGACAGGAAATGTACCGAGTACGATATCTGGGGCATTCTGTGCTCCTTCCTTGGTCACATGGTTCACGTGACCCTTTCTGTGGTTGTTACTGGGGTTGAAATTGATGCGCTTGGGAGCTGAATTATTTCCATTGTTGTTCGGCTTGGGAGCCGAGTTTCTTGGCTTTGGACACTGCCTGGCATAATGTCCTTCTTCTCCACAGGCGAAACAGGTAACGCCTGGGCGGTATGTAAAATCCTTGTCCCTTGCATGGAAAGTTTTATTTGGGCGAGGAACATTGGTTGAGGATTTGTTCGCCCCATTTTTCTGGAAATCATTCTTGTTCTTGAGGTTGCGAGAATGAGCAGTCTTGTCCCTCTTGCGCTTGCGAAAATCATCCAAGCTGCGACGCTCATTTTCCAGTGTAATGGCCTTGTCCACAAGTGTCTTGAAATCTGGGAAGGTGTGAACGACCAGTTGGCACTTTAATGCTGGTGTCAGACCATCCAGAAATTTTTCCATCTTTTTATCTTCAGTCATATGTTCTTCATTGGCATAGCGAGATAATTGCGTAAACTGACTGTTGTACTCAGTCACTGTCATGGTTCTCTGCTTGAGGTCATCAAACTCCCTTTTCTTGATCTTCATAACACTTTTAGGAATATGCGCCCCATGAAAATTTTCCTTAAATTCCTCCCAGGTGATGTTGTTTTCATTGGGGTGCATGTGTAGGAAATTTTTCCACCATGATGCAGCTGCTCCAGTAAGGTAGTGAGGTGCATAAAGTACCTTCTCACGGTCTGGACATTGTGCAATAATTAATTTCCTCTCAATGTCTCGAAGCCAATCATCGGCCTCAAGAGGTTTATCAGTGTGAGAGAAAGTCGGGGGACGTGTCTTCTGTAGTTCAGATAATTTGGAATGCTGCTGGTATGGTTCGCGGTGATTTCCCATATTGATAATATGATTCATCATTTCCTGATGTTGCTGCTGGCTTTGCTCATAAAGGCTGCATATTTGAGAAAATGCTGCTTCACTGTCTTGCTGACTTGACTATCCCTGTGTGAAATTGTTGCCTGTCTGGGTACCATAATTTTCTTCTGGCGGACTTGGCATAGAACGAGTCCAGGGACGATGCATTTTCCACACTGGGGTATATTTTGCAAAACCCAAGAGAAAACAAATCTGAGAGGCAAATAAATAATTTGCAAAGGCAGAAATTTCAAATACTCCAAGATTTTTCAAGAAAATATTTGATTGCGCACGGAGAAGGACCGCTCAGTACATATCCTACAAGCAAGCATAATTATACAATACTCCACTCAGGATGCACGTACACACTCCTGACATGTTATTTAGGATAGTGCACTTCTCCACATTCCTAAATGATGCGCAAACAAACTACTTCTCTCCAAGCCTATATACATATAAACATATCATACAAACTGCTACACAACACAACACTGCTTGGCGCACTCAGTCGGAGATGGTGAAAATCTCCCTCGACCTGCCGAGGGTAAGTCCCAGAGGTGCTGGAGACTCAACCTCCTTCTCAAGAATAGGCTCTAGGCGCGGAGTGCTGGGTTGCGGAGCTGGTGCGGGCGTAGCAGGTGGTGCAGCGCTAACTGGGGTAGGAGCAATGACTTGGTCAAACTCCTCAGTGGTAGGCAGACGGCGTGCGGTGGCTAAGATGGCAGGCGTATAAGATGCTGCAGACGAGATGTACGACAGAGGTGGGGCTGTATGGAGGAGCTCCCTCCTGTTGGCAACACAACCCTGAACTGAGTCCATACTAGCAGCCACGTAATCGTCCACGAGGTTATCAAAAGCTGCCTCGAGAGCTTTGAGATACTCAACAAGCATCTCAATGGCTTCATCTCGCTCGCCCCTAGCGTAGGCAAATGCATAGTGACATGTGTAGGGCACGTGGCATGGAAGGTAGCGGTAGCGACGAGCTTTCATTAAAGGAAGAGCATCCCGGAGACGTGCAATTGCCTCACGGGCAGCCATCTGCATAGCATGCCTCTCCGTAGGCATGGCCCTCCCAACAAATCGGAAGTGGCGTGTTTCAGAACGCCCTCCCTTAAACTGCACTGCGGCCTGGTGCATAGACACGATGTCGCTGAGCTTGTGCTGGTAGAGTGTGAACTCCGGACGAGTCGATGGCCCGATCGCGATTTTGGCGACGGAGACGAGGAGCTTAATAAACCCCTTGGGCACATTGGCGAACACCTGTGACTCACAGTCGCCGCCAGCCATCTACAAAAGTAGACAAAAATTCCAGATAGTCAAATCATAAATTTATGATGACTAACAGAAAAATTGCTACAATTTGCAAACTGCTAAAATAAATTAGGCTAATAACCGATTAGCAATCGCACCTAGTGGCTTCCTATAGTCAGCCTGGCTCTGGTACCAAGGTTGTCAAGGCCGGTTTTCCAACAAAAACATTTATTGAAAAACCGTCCTGATAGTCCGGCCAGTACAGAAAATCCTTCTTACTGGTAGACAAATCCTTGATACAGAAATCCAGTAGTACTTAATATTATACAGGATTGAGCGGAGGCTGCTCAACAATTTATTACAAGCACGCCAATATTACACATAATGGCGGATATGTCACAATGGATGTGGTGGCATAACTATTGACTCGTAAAAATAAAAAAAGCATGGTGGGTATGTCACAGTGGTGAGAGTGACATAACTCTAATATCTTACAGCTCATCAAGCATCGGAGTGAGGCTCGATGATTTATTTGGGTAGCGGAAGCATATATAATACAAGTGACAAACTCCAGGATCGCAAGAGACTGACTGGGACTCCTCTAGGCGTCGGACTCGCTATCGTACTCTTCATCCATAAGATCGCCTTCGTCAACATCTGGCCAAAACAATAGCCAGGGACAAGCCAGTGAGTACTTTGAATGTACTCGCAAACAGTTTGGACATAAGATATAACAAATGCAAACATTATGCACATGAGCAGAATTAGCAGTACACACACATGTATTAAAATTTGTATCACAAAAATAAAGAAAAGGAAGTCGGGCGGTAATCCTCCCGAAATCCCAATAAAATAAGAAGAAGGCCGATCGGGTGTCTGAAGCGACGCCTCGAAAGGTAAGAAATAAATGACGTGCCTCAGTCGGGCGTCTGAGCGACACCGCATAAAGGGCTTATGTCAAAATTTAAATAACAAGAATGCCACAGTCGGACGTCTGAGCGACATCACATAAAGGGCTTATATCAAAAGTAAATGACAAGCATGCCACAGTCGGACGTCTGAGCAACATCACATAAAGGGCTTATATCAAAAGTAAATGACAAGCATGCCACAGTCGGACGTCTGAGCGACATCACATAAAGGGCTTATATCAAAAGTAAATGACAAGCATGCCACAGTCGGACGTCTGAGCGACATCACATAAAGGGCTTATATCAAAAGTAAATGACAAGCATGCCACAGTCGGACGTCTGAGCGACATCACATAAAGGGCTTATATTGAAAAGTAAATACAGCAGTGCCACAGTCGGGTGTCTGAAGCGACGCCACATAAAGGGCTTATATCAGTAACATTCAAAATATGAGTAATCCAGGAGGTAACACCATCCCAAGGAATACCCGGCATATCACAATAATAAACAGGTTAGTCCATCCACAGGAATAACATTCAGCCAAATTCACTTCTGTTGTTTAACATATTAGTTCTCCAGAGACTGACACTGAGACCGACACTTGACCTGTCAACCAACGTCCTTGACCGTGGACACGGCTACTCGAATAGTTTTGACTCTGCAGAGGTTGTACTCTTTACCCACAGTCAACGGATTTCAGTAGTCACAAAGGACTAGTTCCGTCTACGGTATTTTAGAAGAAAACACATCTGACCAGTACACACCCGTTTTTCATCCCGCTGCCAGGAATCACCCTAGGCAACGTTCCAGAAAAACCTTAAGACGGGGAGGCCACTACCTCGAATAGCATGGGATCAAATTTATATCGCGCGCTCTAAGGGGTGCCCCCCTCTCGGTCCAACCAGAAACACCCATGCCCCCTGACCAGATGACTGGCTTTATCCAGGGCCATGGTACCTTCATCACGGCCCCTCTATTTGGTGTGTACATGGAAAGAGGTTTGCAACTTACTAAACCGTATTCTTTGCAGAAAACATGTGGTAGCACGAAAAGAAGGTGAACGGGGACAAGACTCGATCTATGTCAACACTGGAGTTTAAACAGTTTTCTTTGTTAATACCGGCATGCTCCAACAATACCGGCGTACAACCTATCATGCCACAACATTACTAGGTTGCCTCATATCTCATCAAGTTTTGTGGCTCACTTGTAACCCATCATGTATGAAATAAAACATATTTCAAATACTTCCATAACCATGTCATGCAAAACATCATGCAAGCAAACATGCAAAACACTCGTCATATCAAAGGTTCAAACATGCTTGCCTGGTTCGGAGTAGTCGGAGTCTAACTCGGTGAAGTTGACGGCACCGTCTCCTTCTTCGGTTTCTACGAAATCACATATACGAATTCTAACGTAAATACCGCGCGTGCATCAAAGTTGTTCCAAATATTTTTCAAATAAATACTATAAAAAACTAGACAGAAAAATAAAGGTGACAGAAAAAGAATCAACTCAAAATCGGCTTTAGTTTAAAAGTTATAAAGAAAACAAATCCAGGGACTAATCTGTTATAAACAGAAAGTTTCCCAGGGGCTAGATTGAATAAACAGAAAACGCTTCGGTCAGAATACGTCAACCAGAGAAGAAAACGTACTCAGCCCGAAGGCGCCTTCATAAAACGATTCGAATAAGAAGAATAGAGGCTGACGAGGGGGACCCACACGTCAGGTTTGAATAGGGCTCGCCGTCGCCAGAGAGCTTGCGGCGATCGCCGGGGACGAACCACGGCGAGATAGAGAGGGAGAGAGGTACCAGCGTGCTCAGGGCGGTTGACCGCGTTGGTGAGAAGTGGAAGGAGGCGACGGGAAGCACCACAGCGACGGCCTGTTCCTCTCCGGCGGACGGCGGCGTCGGGCGGTGATGGATCTCACCGGAGAGAGCTGTCGCCACCAAATTGACGCGCGGGTTAGAACGAGCGGTGGAAAAGAGGGCGACTGGCAAGGTTTGGGCGGCGGGGAGGCACTAACCAGCGCGAATCGAACCGGAGCCCGAAGCGGATCGGGACGGCCGGAGTCGGGGAAGAAGGCCCTCCCGAGACCCTCTGATGAGCTTGGCGAGGCTTTGGGGATAGGAGGAGGAGTGCTGGATCGATTGGGAGCTCGGGGGCTCTATTTATAGCCGGATTCGAGGGGGTGCCCGAGAACGGGATAACTCCGGCGAGGAATTACGGCGAGGCAGAGGTCGGGCAGGGGGATTAGGCTACTGGGCAGCTTCGTATTGGTCCACTGGCTCCATTTGAAGGTTGAACTCGATAAAAGATGGCTTGAAATCACGGAATCGACGGAACGGCTTCACGGGCACGTCGGCGGCAGAGAGCGCGCCCTGCGCCTCTCAGGCCACGGTCTCGTTCCTGCAGCGAGCACAGAGGAGAGGACGGCCACGCGGAGGCTCCTGGAGGTTTGGGCGGCGCTGAGCTACGGCGTTCTGCGGAGAAAGCTGCGGGCGAGGACGGGCGACGGCCCTGTCGCCGCGGAAACGGCCGGAGCTGACGCGACAGCTCGCCACCGACGCTCACATCCGGCCAACCGACCGTGCGGCGCTCAGGATAAGAAGGAGGAGCAGTGAGCAATCGACCAAAACGGCTACTAGCGAGATTGACGATGATCTCTGTCAGAAACGACACTGCCTCCTCTCTGAACTCTGAATTTTTTTCTGAAACTGACAGGAACAGTGCACTGAACCTGCTCGATGAAATGATTCTGGGACGAGGAAAATTTATCTGGACCTGAAACTTGGTGAGGGGGTTTCTTGATGCATCTAGAGGCTCCCTGATTTTTGTCAGAATTCTTGGAAGAAAGAAAATATGAATTCCATCCAAATTTGCAAATCTGGTCCAAACTTGCAGTGGACAGAATTTGAAATTTTTGAACTGTGGACTAGGATATTTTTGGTGATCTAGGTTGAGGGTACTAAGGAGAAGCTGGGGTAATCTATTTGGGGTCAAAGCTCAAAGAAATCTGGTACTTCCTTTGTAAATCAAAGGAGTCCAGGAAAAAGACTGAAAAAGAATTGAGAAAGAATTAAATAGAATAAAAATCAAAAATAGGTTGAAACTTGCTGGAATTGGATGCTTGACTTGATCCAAAGTGGATAGGATAGATTTTGGAAGAAAGATCTTTAGGAAAGATTATGGCAAAGGAGTGACATAGGATTCTTTTTAAAAAGAAAAGGAATAAATCCAAATAAAAGAATTCTTTTAATAAAAGAAAAAGTAAAAGAATCCAAGAGTAATTGTGTTGACACAATCACAAGATGAAAAACCCTTAAGACCAGAACCAAATTTGAGAAAGTCTCAAAAAGAATTGCCATCAAAATTTATTTAGAAGGAGGTTCTCTTGGAAAAAAAATCAAATGACCTCCTCCAAAACTAAAATAAGAATTTGCTGGCAAAAACCAAATTAAAATTTTTGTGGTGTTACAAACGGGCGCTTGGAGGCAAACACGCACGTACCAGTAGGGTGACGAGAGGTGGCTGGACGGCGTCGTCCCCTTCTTCTCCAGCGGCGGCAGCTCTCGGGTGTCGCCGGAGACGGCGATTCCGGCGGAGATTCGAATGGGCAAGGGCTCAGACGTGGTCAGTGGAGTGCGGTGAGCTCGCATGTGCAGTCGGTGGAGCTCGGGGAGGAGTGGAACGGCGAGGTGGCTGGGCTCGGGTGGCGGCGGATCTCCGGCGAGAAGCGAGGCCAGAGGGCCTCTCGGCCATGGCTCGGGGCTCGGGAGCTCGATTAGGAGTAGGAGGAGTGGAGGTGAGGAGCGGAGAGAGGCCGGGGAGGGCTTTATATAGCAGGGGAAGGAGCTCTCTGGAACGGCGGAGCTCGGGTCATGTCGCCGGTGTCGGGACATTGCGCTGGCTGGCTCGACGCGGGCAACGCGATGGGAGAGGGCAGAGGATAGTTATGGCGCTGGTGGAAGCTAGCGGAGCAAGCCGACGAGCGGCAGGCCACAGTGCGGGCACGGGCACCACAGTGCCCGAATGCCGTGGCGGCCGTCGGGAGTGATTCCGGCGAGGGGAGACTTCGGGAAGGGGGTACGTGGACGGCAGCGGCGACGTCGGCACCTCCAGACACGAAATGGGAGCACGAGGTCACTGGAACGACCTCGACCGACGTCGGTGAGATGCAGAGCATGCGTACTGGCATGCCAGTACTGTGCTCACCACGGGTATGGATGTCTAGAGGCCTCGCGAGCCTGGCATTTCTTGTCTGGCACGTCGACCCTTGACCCCTTAGTCTCTCCATGCCTCTGGTTCGACTAGATACAGACTGGTTCGAAGTGTAGCTTCAGCTACAGTCTCTGACAGGAAACTTGAGAGGGATCTAGAGGAGAGGCGAGCTGGAGGTGGAGCCAATGGAGATGTCTGGGGTGTTCTGCTTTGGAAGGACTCCAAGATGGCCAAGTTTGAGGAAATTTCATCAAGATTTGGATATGGTTCATCTACAAGTGTTGTACTGAACCAGAAACCTATATGAGCTTGTAGCACTCATCTGGGTGATCTTCTCAGGCTGAATTTTGGTGTGGCAGGGTTATTTGGTGAGGAGAAGATGTCATAAAAATTTCAGCTCAATTGGACACCTCTAGCTGGCACTTCCTTCACAGAGGTTCCAATTGAATAGAAACTTGGCAGAATATTGCTGGTGAAAATTTGTACTGGGCAAGATGATATTTTTGGATATTGTGGAAAGATAGGTTACCTAATATCTCAGGGAATTTTCTGGGAATTTACTGAGTTGGGAAAATACGAGTTGCTTCACAAATGACCAGTACTGTCCAGAGAGCAAATGGAGTTTTCTGGACAAAATTTTATACTGGACTGTGAAATGTTTTTGAAGATTGTGGGAGTAGATGATGACAAGAAGGTGTGGGATTAATTTGGGATTTTTCTGATCACCAGAACTATAGGTTGCTTTGTAACCCATAGTAAAGACAGATTTTCCCAAAGGAAGAAAATGGATAATTGGGAAAGATAAAGAATTAGAATTTGATCCAGAAGGTGTGTGACAAGGTTATGGAAAGATGCTGAGGGCTTTGGATCACTGAGAGGAATTCATAAGTCCAAAGTCAACTGAAAAGATTCAAAATCCAACCAAATTGCAAATAAAGCCAGAAAGATTTCGAAAAAAAGTTGCCAAAAACCAGGGTGTCACAAACCTACCCCCCTTAGAATGAATCTCGTCCTCGAGATTCGGTTGCTCAGGGAACAAGTGGGGATATGCTGACCTCAGAAAATCCTCTCTTTCCCAGGTAGCCTCTTCCTCAGTATGGTGACCCCACAATACCTTGTAAAACTTAATTGTCTTACTCCTGGTAGTTCTTTCCATCTCATCCAAAATTATGACAGGTTTTTCCTCGTAGGTTAGGTCTTTGGTCAATTCTAGCTCACTCATACCTGCCTGTTTGATCGGGGGTGCAATGCACTTTCTCAACTATGATATGTGAAAGACATCGTGAACGTCTGACAACTCTGGTGGTAACTCTAACTGATATGCCACTCTGCCTCTTCTAGCCATTACCGGAAAGGGACCGATATATCTCGGTGCAAGCTTTCCTCGGGTGTGAAACCTCTTTATCCCTTTCATGGGGGTAACTCGGAGAAAAGCATATTCTCCGGGCTCAAAAGTTACTTCCCGATGCTTCGGGTCATAGTAGCTCCTTTGACGGGACTTGGCTGCTCGAAGACGCTCCTGGATAGCCTCGAGCATCAAATCCGTGCCGAAGATACGGTTGTCTCCTGTCTGAGACCAATTTAAAGGAGTGCGGCATTTCCGTCCGTACAGGGCTTCAAAGGGTGACATCTTGAGACTTGACTGATAACTGTTATTGTAGGAGAATTCTGCATAGGGTAGGCTATCCTCCCATTTGGGTCCATGGGCGAGAGCACAGGACCGAAGCATATCTTCCAATGTCTGATTCACACGTTCTGTCTGCCCATCTGTCTGTGGATGATATGCTATACTATGCTTTAGCACAGTTCCCAAGGCTTGATGCAGTCGCAGCCAGAATGCTGAAGTGAACAAGGAGCCTCTATCTGACATGATAGACTTGGGTACTCCATGAAGGCTGACTATCCGGGACATGTAGAGCTGTGCCAGTTGGTAAGCGTTGAAAGTGGTCTTTACCGGAAGGAAGTGAGCCACATTCGTGAGTATGTCCATGATGACCTAGATAGCATCATGGCCTCTTGTTGACTTGGGTAGTCCAACAATGAAGTCCATGCATATGTCATCCCATTTCGACTGGGGAACTGGTAAAGGTTGCAGTAGCCCAGCGGGTTTCTGGTGTTCAGCCTTGACTCTGTTGCAGTTGTCACAACATGCGACATAGTATGCTATGTCCCTTCGCATTCCTGGCCACCAAAAGGTTTCTCGCAAGTCCTGGTAAATTTTTGTTCCTCCCGGATGGATAGAATATGCAGATTCATGTGCTGCTCTGAGTATTTGCTGTCTCAAGTTGTCTTGATCAGCCACACATATTCGGTTCTCAAACCATAAGGTGCCCTGATCGTCAATTCGGAAGGACTTGGCCTTCCCTAGCGGAATGCGCTCTTTGATTTCCTGTATGCCTTGATCTGATTTCTGAGCTGCCTTAATTTCTTCCATAAGTGTTGGAGTTATTTCCATTGTATCCGGGCTGATTGGGCCGCGTAACACCATATTCAGCTTGGCAAACTCTTCCTGCAGCCTCGGATGCATTCCCTCCATTAGTGCATTTAGGGTACCTTGCTTTCTGCTGAGGGCATCGGCGAGCACATTGGCTTTTCCCGGATGATAATTAATTCCAATGTCATAGTCTTTGACCAATTGAAGCCATCTTCTCTGCCTGAGATGCAGATCAGGTTGGGTGAAAATATACTTGAGACTCTTATGGTCCGTGTATATCTCACATCGCTGCCCAATGAGGTAATGTGACGCCCCGAGACCGATGCTCCAGATGTCTTCCATTTATTCGTCGTCGTTGCCATGTCATTCGCTTGTGTGTTGCACTTGGCCATGTCATCATGTGCATTTCATCCGCATGTTTTTCAAAACTTGCATCCGTTCGTAGTTGTTGGATTCTCCCCGTTCCTTCCGTTGTCCGTTTCGAGACCCGACACACTCGCACGCGCCCGCGGCACCTCCGAAATATTATTTTATAAGTGGGATAAAAATGTTCTCGGAATGGGTTGAAAGTCGGTGTGCGGTCTTATTATATTGTAGGTAGACTGGCAGCCAAATTTTGTTCCATTCGGAGGTCGTTTGATGCCCCAACGGATAACTATAGCGGCACTATAGCCGGTCAAAACGTCGGATGTTTCGGTGTTCCGAAACTTGTCACCGGGCCGCGCACTTCCCTCTCATCTCAGCCCATGGCCTCTTTACATAGCCACACCAGCCCACCTAGCAACCCCCTCTGTTTCGGACTGTCGGATCGCGATCGGAAGGCTCCGAAACTCCCCCTAGACCCCCTCCTGCCTATAAATAGACATCCCCTCCTCCAAATTTGGAAACCCTAGCCTCCCCTAACCCTACTCCCCTACCAGCCGCCTCCACCTCACCCCTTCTCCTCAAAATCCGGCGCCACCCACTACCCCGCCACCACTTGGCGCCGCCCCACGGCCCAGCCAGCGCCAGCCGCCGCCCTCCACCTCTCCCGAGCCGCCACGTCGCCCCCTGGTGCCCTCCAGCCGCCGCGGCCCGCCAGGCCCATGGCCAGCCCACCCGAGCCCATCCGGGTCCCGGGGTAGCCCGCGCCGCCGCCCGCGAATCCCATCTGCCCCGCCGCATGGGAGCGCGTCTCCGCCCGCGCGCGCCGTCGCCAGTGCCGCCGCCCTGCCGCCGCATCGCGCCGCCACCGCCGCACCGCGCTGCCTCCACCCGCACCACCTCGTCGACCCCGCCGCCTCGGCCCTCCAGCGACCCTCGCGCCGCGTCGCCACCTAGCGCTACCGCACCATGCCCGAGCCCAGCTGCCGCCGCCTCGAGCTCTAGTCGGCATCGATCTCTGCAACCACCGGTCGAATCCGCCGTCCCCGTCGCCCTGCCGGTCGTCTGCCGTCGCCGGAGCGCCTCGCCGCCGCCTCCATGGGGAAGCTCCTCGGCCTCCCCCGCGCCAGGACCTTCTCGTCCCTGGATCCGCGGATCCCGCGAACCAAACGGACCCGAGCCACTCCATCCCGGATCCCCCCGTCCCGATTCCCGCGAGGTAGTCATGTCTGTCCCAGATTTTAACATCATTTGCGCATGTTTGAGTGATGGTAACTTGATGCATGTTGATCCTATGGTGATGATCCTTATATGAAATATGATCGACTCTTCATGCTCTACATGATGGTTGCTGTTGCATTCATGTTAGGATCCATCTAAATGTCATTATCTCTGTTGCAAAAGTACATCATGTTGTAACCTGCAGATAACTGTTGATAATTGTCACTTTGTCATTTTTGTGTGATTTAATACATGCACCATATAAGCAACTTGTCAACATGACTTTGGAGCATTTTCATGTCTTCTTGCTGTTAGTATTTATTTCATGCCATGATATGCCCTGATGTGAGTGCCATGAGCTTGTAAACATGCCTAGTTAATGTTGATGTTCTGAGTAAAAACTGCCTGTGATAAAACTTGCCAACTTTGCTTGATGGTTGCCACTAATCTATAGCTCATATGCTTATGATTCCTTCATGTGATTTGGTCTATGTAATGTCTACTTTGATGCCATGCCTTTGGTTGCCATGTAAAGTTCCTGTAGCATGTCTCTTTCTTGCTCTCAAGTTGCCATCCTATTAACTCTGCTCATGTATATGCCCTGTTTAGCAGAACTTTGCATTTTGCATGGATCATATTGAATTAACCTTGATGCCTATGAACCTGAACCATTAAGATAAATTGGAGTATGGCATGTATACTTTAAGTGCATATCAAGTTTGTACCCATCATGTTACTGTAGCTTGCTGTTTTGATGCTTGCAAAGTGCTATGTTGCTGTTTTCAACAGATTGTTGTTATAACTTGTGTTGCTTGTAGTTGTTGAACCGTTGCTCCGTTTTGATCATGTTCTACATGAAAAATGCTTAGAATTGTTTGTAGCTTCATATTGTCATGTTGCATCCTTGATTGAGAGTGTGTTGTTGATGTTTCCGTGCATTTTGTGCCATATGCCATGTTAAACTTGTTTAGCTCATATCTTCTAGACCGTAGCTCCAAATTAAATGATCTACATATGTAACTTGATTAGAAAAACGTGTAGATCATCATGATGCATGTTAACTTGCTGTTTAACAACTTTAACATTGTGTTCAATTCAGATCAGTACTAATTTCGAAATTTGCATATGGGGATTTTCCGGAATTGTTATTTGTGTTTCCGGCCTCATTTAAACTTGCCTAGTTGTATGGATTGTTTATGCTTCATCTCTTGCCATGTTTAACAACATTTAATCTTGTCATGCATCATATTTGATTGTGCATCATGCCATGTTTATGCTTGTGTGTTTACCATGTTATTTGCTTCTTTCCGGTTGTGCTTCTTCTCGATAGTTCTGCTTTCGATGCGATTGTGAGGATTCATTCGACTACGTTGGTTCGTCTTCTTCATGGACTCGTTCTTCTTCCGAGCGGGATTTCAGGCAAGATGATCATGACCTTGGATATCTTTACTATCTTGGCTTGCTAGTTGTCTCGTTGCTATCGCTATGTCGCGCTTCCTACCACATATATGTCAGCCTCCCATATGCCATGATACAGCCTCTAATCACCCTTACCCAGCAAACCGTTGTTTGGCCATGTTACCGCTTTGCTCAGCCCCTTTCTTATAGCGTTGCTAGTTGCAGGTGCTCTTGCAGGTTGTTCCATGTTGGGACATGGATATGTTGGGTTATCACAATATCTCTTATTTAATTAATGCATCTATATACTTGGTATTGGGTGGAAGGCTCGGCCTTTTGCCTAGTGTTTTGTTCCACTCAAGCCGCCCTAGTTTCCGTAATGCTGGTGTTATGATCCATGTTTAGCGTTCCTAAAATGCTCAGGGGAATGGGACCCTCTTGACAGTTCGCTTTGAATAACTGCTTCCAGCAAGGCCCAACAATGGTTTTAACATTTGCCAACATGAACCTAATAATTAATGCATAGAGGGTCGCCACTTCGGGGACTCTTTTAATTCAACATAATACAGGTGGGCCAGTGCTGATGGTGCTGGTCCGAACTTGTCAACCGCCGGTGGCCGCCAGGGGCAACTCTGGAATTGGCCTACCGGAAGTTTGGACGATCCGGTCATGGCCTGAGACGAGATACGCGCGGCTACTATCAGGGTGTCAGCACGCCGGGAGGTCCTGCTGGAATTGTGTTACCATTGTCGAAATGTCTTGTGCACCGGTATTCCGAGGATACTTTGGGCTATCCCGAGCTTGAGGTATTTCCACCGCAGCTTGTGTAGGCTTATGATGGGCCAGGTTGGAACACCCCTGCAGGGTTAAATCATACGCGAAGCCGCGCCCGCGGTTATGTGGCACTTGGATATTTATAACCTCCGGTTGTAGAGAACTTGACACTAAATCCTAATTAAAATACACCAACCGTGTGCGTAACCGTGACCGTCTCTTTTCAAGGAAGTTCGAGAAGAGAACATGGTGGGGTTATGTTTGACTCGTAAGTAGGTGTTCAGGATCACTTAGTGATCATTTGTAGTTTGCGACCGTTTTGCGTAGTTTACTCTTCCTATTCTGGTACTCGTAAGTTAGGCACCATACAATGCTTAGTGCTTGCTGCAACCTCACCACTTTACCCTTCCATACCCATTTAAGCTTTGATAGTCTTGTTACCCATGGTTATGGGATTGCTGAGTCCTCGTGGCTCACAGATTACTACAACAACAGATGCAGGTACAGGTAATGCGGTGATCTGACGTGAGAGCGATGCATGTTTGCTTTTGGAATTCTTCTTCGTCGATCTGGGGATAGGTTCCTGGTCGGCAGCCTGGGCTAGCAGGGTGGATGTCGTTCGTGTTTTTCGTTTGTGTTTCATCCGTAGTCGGATTCTGCTCTTCTGTGTAATGTTTGCTATGTATTGATGTATTAATGTATTCATGAGATGGTTGTATGTATTTGTCTATATCCCCATCTATTATGTACATGGTACGATGTAATGATATCCACCTTGCAAGCGTCTTCAATATGCGCTTCTATCCTTAGTGGGATTTTCGAGTCCCTTAAGAATAGGACCGCATATTGGGCATGACAAGTTGGTATCAGAGCCTCGACCGACCATAGGAGCCCCCTTGATTGATCGAACCGCTGACGAGTCTAGAAGAAAACTATTTTGAGTCTAGTTATATATTGGAGAGTAGGAATTCTTTTTACTCCTTATCCCCTTCGTCGCTCTGGTGAGGAATTGTGACGTAGGTGTTTTGATTCTACTATCTCTTCTCACTCAAATTTTTTTAGGATCACGCGGGTATTGTTGGAATGGTTGCGATATCGGTGTGACGTGACTCTGTTCTTGGTGCCTCCTGACCGTATGGATTGGACCCGAGGAGTTGAGCTCCAAGGGGTTTTGTCGCATTCGCTATCGTTTCGGTTCCGAGAATACCAGAGGACGCCGACATCGAAACGCTTCTATACTTTTTGTGGTGGCAAATAGTGCCGTGACTTTTCCCCAGTACTGGAGGAGATAGCTCGGATGATCCACCGTGACTAGTATCGCTGTGTTTTCGAAGGTCTGAGGTAGACGAATTTGCGAGGTTTCTTGGTCGTGTGTAAAGGTTGCGGATTGGTTGCAGCTGATTAGGATATTATTGTTGTTGTGTGCTGAGTAGGTTCCCATATCCGCAACCTGATCTTATAACCAAGAAGTTTCGGGAGTTCTTAGGTGGGAATTCAAGTATTACCTAGAATATCTTTTCCAACAGACACATGATACGATATGGGGTCTATCATATGTTTGTTCCGGCTTATTCTACAAGCCAAATCCTTGTGTTGTTTTTGTGCTGGTATTCGAGTTGCTTCGAAGTCAAGTGTTGATTCCATACCTTTCCTAAGCGGTGTTCTCATATTTCAATGGGAGCACTAATCCTTCTTGATCATCGAGATTTTCATGACAATTCTTTTCACCCGATGTGCTTCTCTTCAAGTTAATCCAATCCTTTCAACATTTGGAAGATCAATTCTCAGTTTTCTCAACAATGTTTATTTCACCCGTCCCAAGTTGTTTTTCTTTTCCCACCCTCCCACCCTTTTTCTTCGCGGAGTCTAAATTCTTGAATCAAATGTCCATTTTATTCGTGAGAAGTCTCTTCATCCTTTTCCTTCAATTTTCTTATCCGGTGATTCTCATAAAGATCCTCAGGAGCTTCAAGTTCGTCATTCTTCGTTCTTGTTTCTTGTCCGGTGGATTTAATTCAAGCTTTCGGTGTTGATCATTTTCCTTTCATTGATTCAAATATTTCCCATGTTGGAGATTCTTACCCAAGCCTCTCTTGTTTATTCACCTCTCTCTATTCATATCCGAAGTGCAGAAATTATCTCAGAAGATTCATCTTTCCATTCAAGATCCGTTCGACATATTTCGAGGTTGTTATTTCTCTCAAGCCATTTAATTAAACCAGTGCAATCTCTATTTCAAGCAGTTGTTCCAACGGTGTTTCTTTTGAGTGGGCCCTAACCCACAGGTCTTTTCCCAGGATCTTACCTGACTCTTCTAATTTTTCCCGGAGTTATTCTCAAATTCTTTCAAAGTTTGACGTAAGAACGGATTCCATCAGTCAATTGCCTTCTCCAAGATCGCTTCCTAATTCTTTTCAAATTTGGCTCAACTTTTCTATTTGTCATTATCCCGGAGTATTTCACAAATTCTTCATATGGTGGTTCTCGTCGTCATTCTCAGGTTTGAAGACCGAAGGAGAGTTTTCCTCCAAATCTTGTCTGTTCTCTCGAAGATTCGTGGTTCTAGCTTCATGCCATCCTCACAATTGCTTCGATCATGAGAAATTATTTTCGTACCCATCCGGAGCATTTCTTGAGTTCTTTCCAGTTTCGATTCTTCGGAGGCCGTCATTCAGAAGAGTTCTTCATTCGCAATGTTCATCTCTCGTTCTCAAATTCTTCTGGTGCTTCGTTCAAGTAGTCTTTAATCAGCTCGTGATCTCTTTGATCTCTTGTACCTAAATTCCCTCAAGTATCTTCATGCATTTTCTAATTCTTCACGGTGACTCCTTCTCTTTTCTTCGTTCATTTTTAGTTCTTACAGTGGTTCGTTCAAAATTCCTCTTCATTTGCTATCGTCTCATTTCATTCGTTCCTTCCAAATCTTACCGGTGGTTCATTGAAGACCTTTCCAAGTTTGCGCTATATCTCTCTTCAATCTTTTCAAGAAGAATAAGTAGTATGCAAATCCACTGCTTTTCATCAATTTATTTTGATGAAGGATAACATATCATAATTCTTATTCTTGTTTCATGGAGGTGATTTAATTCCTTCTTCTGGAGTTTGTTCTTGATGAATAAATTCTCGTTTCAAAGTTGCCCGTCTTTCTTTTCCGGAGTTCGAGTTTTCCAAGTTATCTCGTCACGAAGCTCCATTTAAATCATTGCAAGGCTTCATCTTCTTCTTTTCAACCTTCGTTTCTATAATCCTTTTGTTTACCGGAGTTCTTCATGGTGGTTCATCAAGGATTTAATTCATTCTCGAAGTGTTCTTCAAAATTCTTTCTCCCTTGCATTATATCAAGTCTTGATTCTCTCTCGAAGTCAAGATCCACCAAGCTATACTCCTAAAGATACATGGAGTTGAACACATGTTTTGTTTTAGGAGCTCAAGCATTCTTCATCTTGCATTTCAAAGTGCAAATCATTTCTACCTTATCTTTTGAGGTGGTATTATGTCCTTCTTGACAATTTGTCTTCGTGTTTCATGATTCACAGTTGTCAAGAATGAGATATTTTAAACCCATCAACCTCTTCGTTGGAATTATCTTGGTATAGATTTCACCTAAAGCCTATCATAAGGAATGTTGCTATTGTGGTGCTTATCAATGATCCAAGTTTCTCCTTCTCTTCTCGGTGAAAGAGTTTTCATCTCCATGTTGCTCTCAAGTATTCAATTCTTTCCGTTAGTGGCAGGCTTTCACCTCAAATGTTGAGATGTTTCTATAAGCCCACAACAAGCTTATTCTTTTCCGTTGTTGATTTTCCAACAACTCCGTTCAATCCTTCTCTGTAAGGATGCTTTTCAAATTCAATGGTGAGAGAAGTTGCATTTTCTTCACCGTTCTTTCCTTTCCGACGATCTAGCTTCTATTCTTCTTCCGGAGGCATTATGATGTTGCTCTCTTCGACCCATTATCTCGTTTCGCCAAGATCATGTTCTTTTCCTTGCTTATCCATTTAACCGGAGTGCTGTCCAAATTCTTTCTTCCTTATTCCTTGTCCATCTCGTTTTAACCGGAGTGGTTTCATACACTATCTTGTCCCTTGAGCGCTTGGTTCCGTTGTACTCCTTGTTCCTCTTGTCCAACGGAGAGTTTTCACTTTCGTTCATCTCCGTCGTGTCATTTCTTCAAGTTTTTCAACCTCTCAAGGTTCTTTGGTTTCACTCGTTTGTCCAAGAAGCAACTTTGTCTACCTATTCCTTTTTCCTCTTCCTCTCCAATCTTCCGGTTCCTTCCTAAGATCTCGGGTCTAGATCTTCTGTTAGTGGAGGAGAGTTGTGACGCCCCGAGACCGATGCTCCAGATGTCTTCCATTTATTCGTCATCGTTGCCATGTCATTCGCTTGTGTGTTGCACATGGCCATGTCATCATGTGCATTTCATCTACATGTTTTTCAAAACTTGCATCCGTTCGTAGTTGCCGGATTCTCCCCGTTCCTTCCGTTGTCCGTTTCGAGACCCGACACACTCGCACGCGCCCGCGGCACCTCTGAAATATTATTTTATAAGTGGGATAAAAATGTTCTCAGAATGGGTTGAAAGTCGGCGTGCGGTCTTATTATATTGTAGGTAGACTGGCAGCCAAATTTCGTTCCATTCGCAGGTCGTTTGATGCCCCAACGGATAACTATAGCGGCACTATAGCCGGTCAAAACGTCGGATGTTTCGGTGTTCCGAAACTTGTCACCGGGCCACCCACTTCCCTCTCATCTCAGCCCATGGCCTCTTTACACAGCCACACCAGCCCACCTAGCAACCCCCTCCGTTTCGGACTGTCGGATCGCGATCGGAGGGCTCCGAAACTCCCCCTAGACCCCCTCCTGCCTATAAATAGACATCCCCTCCTCCAAATTTGGAAACCCTAGCCTCCCCTAACCCTACTCCCCTACCAGCCGCCTCCACCTCACCCCTTCTCCTCAAAATCCGGCGCCACCCACTGCCCCGCCGCCACTTGGTGCCGCCCCAAGGCCCAGCCAGCGCCAGCCGCCGCCTTCCACCTCTCCCGAGCCGCCACGTCGCCCCCTGGCGCCCTCCAGCCGCCGCGGCCCGCCAGGCCCACAGCCAGCCCACCCGAGCCCATCCGGGGCCCGGGGCAGCCCGCGCCGCCGCCCGCGAATCCCATCTGACCCGCCGCCTGGGAGCGCGTATCCGCCCGCGCGCGCCGTCGCCAGCGCCGCCGCCCTGCCGCCGCATCGCGCAGCCGCCGCCGCACCACGCTGCCTCCACCCGCGCCACCTCGTCGACCCCGCCGCCTCGGCCCTCCAGCGACCCTCGCGCCGCCTCGCCACCTAGCTCTGCCGCACCGCGCCCGAGCCTAGCTTCCGCCGCCTCGAGCTCCAGCCGGCGTCGATCTCCGCCACCACCGGTCGGATCCGCCGTCCCCGTCTCCCTGCCGGTCGTCTGCCGTCGCCGGAGCGCCTCGCCGCCGCCTCCATGGGGAAGCTCCTCGGCCTCCCCCGCGCTAGGACCTTCTCATCCCTGGATCCGCGGATCCCGCGAACCAAACGGACCCGAGCCACTCCATCCCGGATCCCCTCGTCCCGATTCCCGGGAGGTAGTCATGTCTGTCCCAGATTTTAACATCATTTGCGCATGTTTGAGTGATGGTAACTTTGTGCATGTTGATCCTATGGTGATGATCCTTATATGAAGTATGATCTACTCTTCGTGCTCTACATGATGGTTGCTGTTGCATTCATGTTAGGATCCATCTACATGTCTTTATCTCTGTTGCAAAAGTACATCATGCTGTAACCTGCAGATAACTGTTGATAATTGTCACTTTGTCATTTTTATGTGATTTAATACATGCACCATATAAGCAACTTGTCAACATGACTTTGGAGCATTTTGATGTCTTCTTGCTGTTAGTATTTATTTCATGCCATGATATGCCCTGATGTGAGTGCCATGAGCTTGTAAACATGCCTAGTTAATGTTGCTGTTCTGGGTAAAAACTGCCTGTGATAAAACTTGCCAACTTTGCTTGATGGTTGCCACTAATCTATAGCTCATATGCATATGATTCCTTCATGTGATTTGGTCTATGTAATGTCTACTTTGATGACATGCCTTTGGTTGCCATGTAAAGTTCCTGTAGCATGTCTCTTTCTTGCTCTCAAGTTGCCATCCTATTAACTCTGCTCATGTATATGCCCTGTTTAGCAGAACTTTGCATTTTGCATGGATCATATTGAATTAACCTTGATGCCTATGAACCTGAACCTTTAAGATAAATTGGAGTATGTCATGTCTACTTGAAGTGCATATCAAGTTTGTGCCCATCATGTTACTGTAGCTTGCTGTTTTGATGCTTGCAAAGTGCTATGTTGCTGTTTTGAACAGATTGTTGTGATAACATGTGTTGCTTGTAGTTGTTGAACCGTTGCTCCGTTTTGTTCATGTTCTACATGAAACCTGCTTAGAATTGTGTGTAGCTTCATATTGTCATGTTGCATCCTTGATTGAGAGTGTGTTGATGTTTCCGTGCATTTTGTGCCATATGCCATGTTAAACTTGTTTAGCTCATATCTTCTAGACCGTAGCTCCAAATTAAACGATCTACATATGTAACTTGATTACAAAAACGTGTACATCATCATGATGCATGTTAACTTGCTGTTTAAGAACTTTAACATTGTGTTTAATTCAGATCAGTACTAATTTCGAAATTTGCATATGGGGATTTTCCGGAATTGTTATTTGTGTTTCTGGCCTCATTTAAACTTGCCTAGTTGTATGGATTGTCTATGCTTCATCTCTTGCCATGTTTAACAACATTTAATCTTGTCATGCATCATATTTGATTGTGCATCATGCCATGTTTATGCTTGCGTGTTTACCATGTTGTTTGCTTCTTTCCGGTTGTGCTTCTTCTCGATAGTTCTGCTTTCGATGCGATTGTGAGGATTCGTTCGACTACGTTGGTTCGTCTTCTTCATGGACTCATTCTTCTTCCGAGCGGGATTTCAGGCAAGATGATCATGACCTTGGATATCTTTACTATCTTTGCTTGCTAGTTGTCTCGTTGCTATCGCTATGTCGCGCTTCCTACCACATATATGTCAGCCTCCCATATGCCATGATACAGCCTCTAATCACCCTTACCCAGCAAACCGTTGTTTGGCTATGTTACCGCTTTGCTCAGCCCCTTTCTTATAGCGTTGCTAAATACAGGAGCTCTTGCAGGTTGTTCCATGTTGGGACATGGATATGTTGGGTTATCACAATATCTCTTATTTAATTAATGCATCTATATACTTTGTATTGGGTGGAAGGCTCGGCCTTTTGCCTAGTGTTTTGTTCCACTCAAGCCGCCCTAGTTTCCGTAATGCTGGTGTTATGATCCATGTTTAGCGTTCCTAACATGCTCAAGGGAATGGGACCCTCTTGACAGTTCGCTTTGAATAACCGCTTCCAGCCAGGCCCAACATTGGTTTTAACATTTGCCAACATGAACCTAATAATTAATGCATAGAGGGTCGCCACCTCGGGGACTCTTTTAATTCAACATAATACAGGTGGGCCAGTGCTTATGGTGCTGGTCCGAATTTGTCAACCGCCGGTGGCTGCCAGGGGCAACTCTGGAATTGGCCTACCGGAAGTTTGGACGATCCGGTCGTGGCCTGAGACAAGATACGCGCGGCTACTATCAGGGTGTCGGCACGCCGGGAGGTCTTGCTGGAATTATGTTACCATTGTCGAAATGTCTTGTGCACCGGGATTCCGAGGATACTTTGGGCTATCCCGAGGTTGAGGTATTTCCATCGCAGCTTGTGTAGGCTTATGATGGGCCAGGTTGGAACACCCCAGCAGGGTTAAATCTTATGCGAAGCCGTGCCCGCGGTTATGTGGCACTTGGATATTTATAACCTCTGGTTGTAGAGAACTTGACACTAAATCCTAATTAAAATACACCAACCGTGTGCGTAACCGTGACCGTCTCTTTTCGAGGCAGTTCGAGAAGAGAACACGGTGGGGTTATGTTTGACTCGTAAGTAGGTGTTCAGGATCACTTAGTGATCATTTGTAGTTTGCGACCGTTTTGCGTAGTTTACTCTTCTTATTCTGGTACTCGTAAGTTAGGCACCATACAATGCTTAGTGCTTGCTGCAACCTCACCACTTTACCCTTCCATACCCATTTAAGCTTTGATAGTCTTGCTACCCATGGTAATGGGATTGCTGAGTCCTCGTGGCTCACAGATTACTACAACAACAGATGCTGGTACAGGTAATGCGGTGATCTGACGTGAGAGCGATGCTTGTTTGCTTTTGGAGTTCTTCTTCGTCGATCTGGGGATAGGTTCCTGGTCGGCAGCCTGGGCTAGCAGGGTGGATGTCGTTCGTGTTTTTCGTTTGTGTTTCATCCGTAGTCGGATTCTGCTCTTCTGTATGATGTTTGCTATGTATTGATGTATTAATGTATTCATGAGATGGTTGTATGTATTTGTCTGTATCCCCATCTATTATGTACATGGTACGATGTAATGATATCCACCTCGCAAGCGTCTTCAATATGCGCTTCTATCCTTAGTGGGATTTTCGAGTCCCTTAAGAATAGGACCGCATATTGGGCATGACAAGTTGGTATCAGAGCCTCGACCGACCATAGGAGCCCCCTTGATTGATCGAACCGCTGACGAGTCTAGAAGAAAACTATTTTGAGTCTAGTTATATATATCGGAGAGTAGGAATTCTTTTTACTCCTTATCCCCTTCATCACTTTGGTGAGGAATTGTGACGTAGGTGTTTTTGATTCTACTATCTCTTCTCACTCAAAAATTTTTAGGATCACGCGGGTATTGTTGGAATGGTTGCGATATCAGTGTGACGTGACTCTGTTCTTGGTGCCTCCTGACCGTATGGATTGGACCCGGGGAGTTGAGCTCCAAGGGGTTTTTTCACATTCGCTATTTTTTCGATTCCGAGAATACCAGAGGACGCCGACATCGAAACGCTTCTATACTTTTTGTGGTGGCAAATAGTGCCATGACTTTTCCCCAGTACTGGAGAAGATAGCTCGGATGATCCACCGTGACTAGTATCGCTGTGTTTTCGAAGGTCTGAGGTAGACGAATTTGCGAAGTTTCTTGGTCGTGTGTAAAGGTTGCGGATTGGTTGCAGCTGATTAGGATATTATTGTTGTTGTGTGCTGAGTAGGTTCCCATATCCGCAACCTGATCTGATAACCAAGAAGTTTCGGGAGTTCTTAGGTGGGAATTCAAGTATTACCTAGAATATCTTTTCCAACAGACACATGATACGATATGGGGTCTATCATATGTTTGTTCTGGCTTATTCTACAAGTCAAATCCTTGTGTTGTTTTGTGGCGATTCCATACCTTTCCTAAGCGGTGTTCTCATATTTCAATGGGAGCACTAATCCTTCTTGATCATCGAGATTGTCATGACAATTCTTTTCACCCGATGTGCTTCTCTGAGTATTTGCTGATTCATGTGCCTCTCTGAGTATTTGCTGATTCATGTGTTTCTCTGAGTATTTGCTGATTCATGTGCCTCTCTGAGTATTTGTTGATTGTCATGAGAATATGCAGATTCATGTGCCTCTCTGAGTATTTGCTGTCTCAAGTTGTCTTGATCAGGCACACATATTCGGTTCTCAAACCATAAGGTGCCCTGATCGTCAATTCGGAAGGACTTGGCCTTCCCTAGCGGAATGCGCTCTTTGATTTCCTGTATGGCTTGATCTGATTTCTGAGCTGCCTTAATTTCTTCCATAAGTGTTGGAGTAATTTCCATTGTATCCGGGATGATTGGGCCGCGTAACACCATATTCAGCTTGGCAAAGTCTTCCTGCAGCCTCGGATGCATTCCCTCCATTAGTGCATTTAGGGTACCTTGCTTTCTGCTGAGTGCATCGGCGACCACATTGGCTTTTCCCGGATGATAATTAATTCCAATGTCATAGTCTTTGACCAATTCAAGCCATCTTCTCTGCCTGAGATTCAGATCAGGTTGGGTGAAAATATACTTGAGACTCTTATGGTCCGTGTATATCTCACATCGCTGCCCAATGTGGTAATGCCTCCAAATATTTAGTGCATGAACCACGGCTACCAATTCCAAATCATGAGTAGGGTAGTTCTCTTCATGAGGTCGTAGCTGTCAGGATGCAAATGCTACAGCCTTTCCTTCCGGCATTAGAACGCAGCCGATTCCACGTCTGGAAGCATCGCAGTATATGTCAAAGCTCTTGTGAATGTCTGGAAGAACTAAGACAGGGGCTGTAGTTAGCCTCGTCTTTAGCTCCATGAAACTGCTGTCACATTCTTCCGTCCAGGCAAATTTGTGGTTCTTCTTCAGCAATTCTGTCAGTGTCTTGGCTATTTTTGAGAAGCCTTCGATGAAGCGACGGTAGTAGCCTGCCAATCCCAGAAAGCTACGGACTTCCGTTACTGTGGCTGGGGTCTTCCAGTTTAATACACCGGTCACTTTGCTGGGGTCTACAGCCACACCTTGTTCTGAAAGAATATGTCCCAGAAATCCCACCTCTCTTAGCCAAAATTCGCATTTGCTGAATTTGGCATACAAGCGATGGGTCCTTAGTCTTTCCAGGACAGTACGGAGGAGTTGCGTGTGCTCCTCTTCGTCTCTTGAATAGATGAGAATATCATCGATGAAGACTACCACAAATTTGTCCAAGAAGTCCATGAAGACTTTATTCATCATGCTCATGAAGTAGGCCGGAGCATTGGTCAGCCCGAATGACATGACCGTAAACTCATACAGACCATATCTGGTAGTAAAAGTTGTCTTGGGGATATCCTCTTTTCGGATTTTTAGCTGATGATACCCCGTTCGAAGGTCAATCTTGGAAAATACTCGGGCTCCGTTCAACTGGTCAAACAGAGCATCAATGCAGGGGAGCGGATATTTATTTTTGATGGTGACCTCATTCAGTTGGCGATAATCTATGCACATTCATAGGCTGCCATCCTTCTTCTTGACAAACAGCACGGCTGATCCCCAAGGTGAAGTGCTTGTACGAATGTACCCTTTCTGTAATAATTCATCCAACTATTTCTTCAATTCTACCAGCTCTTGGGAAGGCATGCGGTAGTACTTCTTGTATATTGGAGCCGTTCTGGGAACAACATCAATAGCGAACTCTAGTTCCCGATCAGGTGGCATTCCTGGTATCTCTTCTGGAAATACGTCCAGAAATTCACTGACTACTGGAATCAGACTTATGTCTGTAGCTGTGGCTTTGAATGCCATTCCTTTCTTTGACATAACTCTGCTAGCAGTGAATTGCACTGTTTGGCCTGCCGGGTTAACCAATGTCACCTTCCTGGTGGCACAGTTGATACACACCTGGTGTGGTACCAACCAATCCATTCCCAGTATTATATCCAGTCCAGGGGATTCAATGGCAATGAGAGTGGCTGGAAACTTCACATCGTGTATCAAGATTTCCAGATTCCTGTATATCACATTTGTTCTGAGCATGGAGCCAGGGGATTGTACCACCATGATTTTGTCCAAAAGAGAAGGAGAAAATTTGTGCATGGTGGCAAAACTCCACGAAATAAACGAATGAGAAGCCCCGGAATCAAATAAAATTATTGCAGGTATGTTGTTAACAGAAAACATACCAAGGACCACATCTGGTGCTTTGCGGGCTTCCTCAGTGGACATATGATGGACTTGGCCGCGATAGAAGTTCGGATTGGGGCGGCGTCCAACACTGTTGACTTGTGGCTTGAAGTCGGATGGTGGCTTCCCATTTCTTGCGGGGCATTGCTTAGAATAGTGCCCGCTCTGGTCGCCAGTGAAGCATGTGTTGTTGCGGCGGCAATCCTCCAGCACTGGCTGTTTGCCGAAGGTCTTGTCCTGGCTGACGGGCTTCTTGTTGTTGTTGCCATTGTTCCAGGCAGGCTTGTATTCAGATGGCCCTGGTTGCCAAATACTTGGCTTCTGCACAAACTGCTCACGGTTGTCCTTCTTGGGATCAAACTTCCGCTTGCGATCATCATATCCTGACTTATGCTCTCGTTCAGCTATGAAGGCCTTGTTTACCAGAGTCTACAAGTCAGGAAAGTCCAGCATAGAAAGCTGACAGTGGAGGGTATGATTCAGCCCTCCTAGGAATCGGTCAATCTTCCTTTCTTCGGTGGACACGTCATGGGTAGAGTACCGTGCCAGATTATTAAACATGTTCAGATACTCACCCACTGACATGTTCCCTTGAGTGAGAGCCAGAAATTCCCTCTGCGTCACTTTCATTATGCCAGTAGGAATATGATACTTGCGGAATACCTCTTTGAACTTTTCCCAAGAAATATCTTCTCCAGAAGGCCATAATATTTTTGTGTTGTCCCACCATATGGCTGCTGGTCCTTCCAGGTAATGAGTAACGAAAGGAACTTTGCCTGCCTCATCACAGCGGGCTATTTCCAATTTCTTTTCCATGGTCCTCAGCCAGTCATCAACTTCCATCGGATCCACAGCTTGACCAAAACTGGGTGGCTTTGTCCGCTGAAAATCAGACAATTTAGAGTGTGTCCCATTGTGGTTGTTCTGACCCACCATAGTCTGCATACTTATCAGAAATTCCATGAGATCTGTGTTCCTTTTCTCTTCAAACATTCTCATAATCTGATCAGTGGTAGGTGACTGTGGTGGTGGAGGTGGCAAATCTTCTGGTGGCTGTCCTGCCTGTCTGGCGGATCGACGAACGGGAGTTCCATCGCCGCCTTGAGTACTACACCTCTTCATCCTAAATTTTGTTCCCATTGCAAATACCGAATCGATTAGCAACATCCATATTTTAAAAGCAGGGTAGTATGACACCAGAAAAGAAGCCAAATAAAAAGAGCGAATAAAGAAAGCAACATAATTATACAAGGCAACCCAATATCCTACATGACAAACGAGTAGGGGAATGATCATGACTAGACTGCTCATATGGCAGTTGACATATGCAGGGATGCTATGATGCATGCACTGAGACTCAAGCCTCCGCTCTAGTGACGCCGGTGGCACGAACACTGGTAAACTGAAGACTCCTCGTCGTCTGATCCTGTCTCGGAATCTGAGCTGATGATGTGCACCTCGGCCTCCAGATCAAAGGAAACACGACGATGCTGAAGGGGAGGTTCTCCCTCTGAAGGAGAAGAAGCACGACGCCGCAGCATCGGAGCAGCTAGAGTAGCTAGGAGTGAGGCCCACTCTGTCGGGGTCTCACGTCGGCTACCAGACGAAAAGCCTGGCGGTCCGAACGAGCTAGAGGGAGTGTCGGAAGGTGGAACGGGTGGAGTATACACAGGTGAAAACGGAGGTGGAGGAGGAGACTGTGCTGCCGCAACAGCCGCAAGTGCCTCATGAGCAGAAGTCAGCTCCTCGGCTAGAGAAGTGATCATACGGTAACTGGTGTTCAGATAACGAGATAAAACACCAGTAGCACGATCACTCGCCGGATCAACGGGTGCGAAAAGGACTCGCCCTGTCGTAGGTGACAGGGTGGGGTAGTGAAAGAAACCTGGATGAGTCTGCATCTTGACCTCGTGGAAGCGCAAGTCAGTGAGAGCCTCCATCGCAGTGAACTGGATCGCCAACTCCGGAGTAGAAGCAGTTCCGCCGTTGGAAGAACAGGAGTAGCTGCCAATATTTGAACTCGTAGTGAGAAAGGCTTCCGCGTGATACTCGAACACGGACCCAGCAAGCTTCTCTCGGAACACCTGGTACACTAGGTCTTCGCCGTTGGGATACAGCCGAAGCCAGACGTTACGAAGCAGTATTGGAAAACTGAACAGTGCCGGCTCATGATTGTAGTGCTACGGAACTGGTGCCATCTACACTCATCAAACCAGCGGCTAGCACAAAAACTATATGCATGCCATGCAATGCAAGCAATCAGATGCAACAAGCAAGACACACCAAGACTCTAAACTACTCACGGCTCTAGCGCAGGGTTAACTAGGGTGTCCTACAGTCAGCACGGCTCTGATACCAAGCGTTGTGGCACCCCGGCTCAGAGAACCGGTTTACCAGTGTTTCCAACCCAGAGATCATGTCTTCTGGAAACACACAACAACTTGGAACAGGACTGAACTGAACTTTATTGATAGATCTCGAGTACAAGCTCATAATTTACATGATAGTGAGGACAGAAGCACTGCACGTGCTATGACAATATCTACATGATTTATGGGACATAACAGGGCCTCGATACTACTGGGTAGACTACGGCGTAGCGGAACATAGCGCGAAAACTCCATCCACAGGGACACTGTTGTGGACACGGCCTAGTTAGCGTAGCACGAACCTTCGGGACCTCCGTCCTCGGCTTCTCCTGCACCTGGCATGATACGCCAGGTGAGTACTTGGAATGTACTCGCAAGCTCATGGCAACCAAAAGAATGCAGCAAACAATAGCATGGCAATAACAGATTAAGTGCTCAGATTGCTCACTTACTGGTATCCAGTACCAACTTACTCTCATCTGGGTTGTCCCACAACCCTCGGAATGCTCACCATCCACAGAGCACTTCCGAACATAAGACAAGTTCTGCCATCATTATCATCTTTAGGGTGGTTGACCATACGGTGGCCTAGTACGGACTGTCCAATACCGTGGACGCGGCTATTCGAATAGATTCTTAAACTCTGCAGAGGTTGCGCACTTTACCCACACTATGGAGTACCTGGCCTCGTGATCCCATTCGGGTGGACCGGTGGTGCTCCAACGAAACCTGCCTGACCCATGACTCCTCTATCGTACCACCGACAATCATACCCTCCCAGGGTCATGTCCTGGGTGGCCCCTGTGTCACCCCGTGACACCTGCCACCGTCGTGGCCACTAACTGTCCCAAATGGCGACGCCGGCAAAATAACTCAACTGGGCTCACAGGATTATTGTCGTCTACCTGATCAGGGCAGCATGCACGCATAACCCTCCCTAGTTTGGTGGTACCGATAAAAAAGCACAAAGCCAGACCAAGTCAAGGCCGTCCCATACCAGCAAATGTGGCTGCACGGATAAGTCCGGACAGGTGACACTAGATCAACCAATTAGATTTAGTGTTGACAAGCATTTAACCAGTATGGGTATTTATCAGGAACAATCTAAGATGGCAGGAGCTAGGCATTCGAATAATATTACTCTAAATTGTCACATATTAAAATAATGCATATAATTCAATTAAATAACCAACACTATTGAAATGCTTTATGGAATGGATGTCATGGCTTGCCTTGCTCTGTTGGGTTGTCCACAAACTCCTGGGCTTCAAATCCAAAAGTATTTCCCTCTGAAAATATTTTCAAAATGCAATTGAAAATGTCACATATTACTGTTCTGTTCACCATAAATTCTATGAACATGGGAAAAATACCAAAATTTTCCAGAAAATAAAGGAGCTCAAGACAAACCAGATGCAAAAAGAATCAATTGATTTGGACTTATGGGTAAAAAGTTATGGCTGGTCAAAGTTCTGGTCAAAATCTGGAATTAAAATAGAAAATAGAAAATCCAGCAGCGGGCCACGTCGGAGGCGTATTTCGCCCGGGCGCGTCCACTTACCGTTTCGGCGCGCGCGAGCGAGTCGCTGACGTGCGGGCCCTGCGGTCAGGTTTAAAAGGGGGAGGGGAGGGAACAGAGAGCTGCGGCTCTCCAGCGATGCAGTCGACGGCGAGGTCGGGAGAGAGCAGGGATGGAATGGGCGCTTGGAGACGAACACGCACGTACCAGTAGGGTGACGAGAGGTGGCTGGACGGCGTCGTCCCCTTCTTCTCCGGCGGCGGCAGCTCTCGGGTGTCACCGGAGACGGCGATTCCGGCGGAGATTCGAATGGGCAAGGGCTCAGACGTGGTCAGTGGAGTGCGGTGAGCTCGCGTGTGCAGTCGGTGGAGCTCGGGGAGGAGTGGAACGGCGAGGTGGCTGGGCTCGGGTGGCGGCAGATCTCCAACGAGAAGCGAGGCCAGAGGGCCTCTCGACCGTGGCTCGGGGCTTGGGAGCTCGATTAGGAGTAGGAGGAGTGGGGGTGAGGAGCGGAGAGAGGCCGGGGAGGGCTTTATATAGCAGGGGAAGGAGCTCTTTGGAACGGCGGAGCTCGGGTCATGTCGCCGGCGTCTGGACGTTGCGCTGGCTGGCTCGACGCGGGCGACGCGATGGGAGAGGGCAAAGGAGAGTTATGGCGCTGGTGAAAGCTAGCGGAGCAAGGCGACGAGCGACGGGCCATAGTGCGGGCACAGGCGGCACAGTACCCGAATGCTGTGGCGGCCGTCGGGAGCGATTCCGGCGAGGGGAGACTTCGGGAAGGGGGTACGTGGACGGCAGCGGCGACGTCGGCACCTCCAACCATGAAATGGCAGCGCGAGGTCACTAGAATTACCTCGACCGACGCCGGCAAGATGCAGAGCACGCGTACTGGCATGCCAGTACCGTGCTCACCATGGGTATGGATGTCTAGAGGCCTCGCGAGCCTGGCATTTCTTGTCTGGCACGTCGACCCTTGACCCCTCAGTCTCTCCATGCCTCTGGTTCGACTAGATACAAACTGGTTCGAAGTGTAGCTTCAGCTACAGTCTCTGACAGGAAATTTGAGAGGGATCTAGAGGAGAGGTGAACTGGAGGTGGAGCCAATGGAGATGTCTGGGGTGTTCTGCTTTGGAAGGACTCCAAGATGGCCAAGTTTGAGGAAATTTCATCAAGATTTGGATATGGTTCATCTACAAGTGTTGTACTGAACCAGAAACCTAGATGAGCTTGTAGCACTCATCTGGGTGATCTTCTGGGGCTGAATTTTGGTGTGGCAGGGTTATTTGGTGAGGAGAAGATGTCATAGAAATTTCAGCTCAATTGGACACCTCTAGCTGGCACTTCCTTCACAGAGGTTCCAATTGAACAGAAACTTGGCAGAATATTGCTGGTGAAAATTTATAATGGGCAAGATGATATTTTTGGATATTGTGGAAAGATAGGTTCCCTAATATCTCAGGGAATTTTCTGGGAATTTACTGAGTTGGGAAAATATGAGTTGCTTCTCAAATGACCAGTAATGTCCAGAGAGCAAATGGAGTTTTCTGGACAAAATTTTATACCGGACCGTGAAATGTTTTTGAAGATTGTGGGAGTAGATGATGACAAGAAGGTGTGGGATTAATTTGGGATTTTTCTGAGAATTATAGGTTGCTTTGTAACCCATAGTGATGACAGATTTTCCCAAAGGAAGAAAATGGATAATTGGGAAAGATAAAGAATTAGAATTTGATCCAGAAGGTGTGTGACAAGGTTATGGCAAGATGCTGAGGTCTTTGGATCACTGAGAGGAATTCATAAGTCCAAAGTCAACTGAAAAGATTCAAAATCCAACCAAATTGCAAATAAAGCCATAAAGATTTTGAAAAAAAGTTGCCAAAAACCAGGGTGTCACAAATGACAAATAGGAAAGCGCGCTCGTCGCCTTCCTAAGGGCGAATGTCAATGTATTTGCATGGCAAGCATCTAAAATCCCCGGTTTTCCCAGGGAGTTGATTGAGCACCACCTTTCTATCTACCCTCATGCAAGACTCGTCAAGCAGAAGGTCAGGAAGCAAGCATTGGAATGGCAAGAGTTTATCACCGAAGAAATCAAGAAGCTACACTACAGGAATCAGAGAATTTGCCATCATTCCATTCTTTCCGTCTTCTAGCCGACGGCAAAGATGGTCTTTGCCGTCAGCTTCCCAAAAGCAGACGGCAAAGAATGGCCTCATGGCAAAGATCGTGTTTGCCGTCAGTACACTCTTTGCCATCTGCTAGCCGACGGCAAAGAGAATAAAAGCAGACGGCAAAGAGCCCATCTGGGCCCCACTGGAGCTCGAAGCTGATTAGGTCAAACGGACGGCCTGGATGCCGTCCGCTAGTAGACGGCAAAGCGAAGCAGACGGCAAAGACCACAACAAGCAGACGGCAAAGCTCGAACTGCCTAACGTATCTAATGGTCGTGCCCCACCCCCACCTCTCTCTCTCTTTCTCTCTCTCTCCCTCCGGCGCAGCCGCCGCCCTGATGACGCACCACCGCCCCCCGCCGCGCCCGTCGCTGCCGGCGCCCCGCCGCGCCCGTCGCTGCCGCCACCCCACTATCCGCGGCCCCGCCGCCCCACCATCTGCGGCCCCGCTGCCCCGCCGCGCTCGCCGAGGCCGCGGTAGACGAGCTCGATGCCCTCCGCACCCGCCGCGCGGCCTTCTGGAGGAAGCTGCGTGTCGGGGTCCTTGCCGCGACGGTCTTCCTCGTGGCCGCCATCGACATTGTCCTCGCCGCGGCGATCCTCGACGGCCGCAGCGGGAGCCGCCCCGCCGCCCCGGCGCCCTGCCGCCCAGATCCACCGCCCAGCCGCCCCCCTCCGGTGAGTTTTTTTTTCTTCTCTATTTTTTTTCTTTTTTTATTTAATTGGTACTGTTAGGTTAGTGCAAGGTTAGGTTAGAAAAGAACTAGGAGAAGAAGATTTTAGGTTAGTCATATTTTAGGTTAGTCGAAATTAGAAGAAGAAGAAGAAGATGAAAAAAAAAGAAGAAGAAAAGAAGAATAAGTAGAAGAAGAGGAAAAGGAAAAGAAGAAGAAGAAGAAGAAGAAGAAGAAGAAGAGGAGGAGAATAAAAGTAGAAGAAGAAGAAGGAGAAGAAGAAGAAGAAGAGGAGAAGAGGAGAAGAAGTAGAGGAGAAGAAGAGGAAAAACAGGAGAAGAGGAGAAGAAGAAGAAAAAGAGGAGAAGAAGAAGAAGAAGAAGAAGAAGAAGAAGAAGAAGAAGAAGAAGAAGAAGAAGAAGAAAAGGAAGAAGAAGAAGAAGAAATAGAGGAGAAGAAGAATAAAATAGTAGTGGAAAAGTAATTATATATATAGATATTTTTTATCGGGATTGAATATTCGTGTTGATCGGGTGGATTTAAATGTGCAGTTGTTTCGTCGCTGTGAGGGTCTGGTGTTCGACGACCTCCCCGTGCGTTCGACGAGCTCCCCTGCGTTCGTGGGTGAGCACAAATGACATCTCCTCCTCCCCACTGCATTTGCTCTGTTCCGGTCTTCGTGCCGATGATACTTGCAAGCTATAGGTAGATTCAATCATCAGTATGCGTGACCAGTATGCGTCTCCCGTTCGAAAGGGTTACAGTTATAAATATGCAAGCATTTGCATATTTATAACCGTGATTCTTTCGAATTGTCCAACGTTATCCATGGACAGCCCGAGTATGTGTAGATTGGGTTCGTTTTCCCATGCTCTGCTCCGAATCCGATGCAGAATTTCGTTAGTGCCTCCCTCTTGTTCTCCGGGTACACATCCTCTCTGTTTATTGCCGAGACGTGTATCAGGAGAACAGCGGGGAGGTGCTGCCGAAATTTTGCGTCGGATCCGGAGCAGAGCATGGGAAAACGAACCCAATGTACACATACTCGGGTGGGATTAGGACCTATCTTTACCTATTAGCGTGTAGGTTGCATGGACGTAATAAAATTGACAAACTTGATTAACTGATGAATATATATGCTGAATTATGTATATATTTCTTGTGTGTTTAGTAGGTAGGCAAGATGAGTGATCGTGCGTGGATGTACACCGGTCACACTAGTCAGAAAGACACGACCAATGAATGGTTAACGAAAACCAAGGGGTTTGTGAAAGCCGCATTTGCAAATGGCCAGAGAAAAACCTGGTGCCCCTGTGTTAGGTGCGACAACTTTTCACAGAGGACAGAGGGTGAAATGGGTAAACACCTGCAGAAGTGGGGTTTTATGCCTGATTATACGGTGTGGACATTTCATGGTGAGTCTGCCCAACGTACCAGAGCTGACGTGGTTCGTCGTCGCACCGACGAGCATGGTACCGGGATCGAAGACATGGTGCAAGACTTTGATGATGCTCGGGATTCGGACGATGAGATGGAGGAATCTGCAAAGGCCTTCAATGAAATGTTGGAGTCTTCAAAATGTCCTCTCCACGAGCACACTGAGCATTTTCAGTTGGATGCCATCGCACAAGTAATGGCTCTAAAGGCTCAATTCAACTTGGGCAGAGAATGCTACGACGCGATGATGACACTATTTGGACGCTTTCTACCCAAAGGCCATGTACTGCCTGGAAACCTGTACCAGTCGGACAAAATCCTCCGTGTACTTAAGATGCCCTATGAGAAGATAGATGCCTGTGAGAAAGGATGTGCCTTATTTAGGCTTGAGTATGCGGACTTGAACTATTGTCCCATTTGCAAGTCTTCCAGGTATGTTGTGGTAGACAACGGTATGGGTGAGAAGAGGCAGACCAAAATCCCCATTAATGTTCTTCGGTATCTGCCAATCGTACCAAGACTTCAATGTATTTTCATGGTCGAAGAGACGGCCAGACAGATGACATGGCACAAATTGAGCAAAAGAACCGAACTAGATGCAGATGGGAATCAGATGTTGGTACACACATCGGATGCTTTTGCGTGGAAGAACTTCGATGCATTACATGAGCATAAAGCGGCAGATCCAAGGCATCCTCGAGTCTGCATCGGCACGGATGGGTTCAATCCGTTTGGTATGACGGCAACCCAATACAGTTGTTGGCCTGTATTTCTCATTCCACTCAATCTCCCCCCCCCCTCAGACAGATTATGCAAAGAAAGAACATTTTCCTGACATTGATAATTCCAGGGCCCAACTATCCGGGGAATAATATGAATGTGTACATGCAGCTTCTTAAGGATGAATTGCAAGAAGCTTGGGATAATGGGAGCACCATGTCTGACCCATTTGGTCATTCTGCCGTCAGCTGGCAGACGGCAAAGACAAAGCAGGAGTGACAGGCAGCCACATGCCTGCTGACATCACAGGGCAGACGGCAAAGGCAAGTGTTTGTTTGCCGTCAGCCTGCGGATGGCAAATTCTTCCGGTAGCCACCTATCGGGGCTAACAGCTATACTTTGCCGTCCAGAACCTTTGCCGTCAGCTTAGCTAGGAAGGAGGATGGTAAACGTCTTTGTCGTCCATTGAAGTTCTACAGACGGCAAAGAAGCTGTTTACCGTGACTTTCAGTGCTGAAAGTGGGGCCGTCAGCCAGCAGACGGCAAAGATGTTTGCCGTCTGATATGGCAGACGGCAAAGTAACTGATTCCTGTAGTGCTAGAAGTGGCAGGCTTGGTCAGAGGAGTGCTACATCCCACGTGGTTAGCTAATCCAGTTGTAGTGCACAAATCAAATGGAAAATGGAGGCTTTGTATCGACTTTATTGATATCAATAAAGCTTGTCTAAAAGATCCTTTTCCTTTGCCACGCATCGACCACATTGTGGACTTCACTGCCGGCTGTGATCAACTCTCTTTCCTTGATGCCTACTCTGGTAATCATTAGATTTTTATGGCTAAGGAAGATGAGGAGAAAACATCATTCGTTTCTCCATGTGGCACGTATTGCTTTATACGCATACCTTTCGGGTTGAAGAGTATCGGGGCAACCTTTGCCAGAGCAATTCAGATTGGTTTTGAGACCCAATTACACAGAAATGTGGAAGCCTGCATGGATGATATTGTGGTCAAAACCAAAGATAAATCGACACTGATACAAGGTCTGGAGGAAACATTTGCCAGCTTGCGCAGAATCAACTTGAAGCTCAATCCTGAGAAGTGTGTGTTTGGCGTTCCGTCCGGCAAGCTTCTTGGGTTCTTTGTATCCCAGAGAGGAATTGAAGGCAATCCAAACAAGATCAAAGCAATTGAGCAGATTGAAGCACCAAAATGCGTCAAGGACGTCAGGCATCTAGCTGGTTGCGTTGTCGGGATGAGCAGGTTCATCTCCAAATCGGCAGAGTGCGCCTTGCCGTTTTTCAAAATTTTGAAAAAGGCAGGTCCAATGAAATGGACTCCGGAAGCAGAGGCCGCGCTCTAAGATTTGAAGGAGTACTTGTCCTCTTTGCCAGTCCTAGTTGCGCCTAAACCGCAAGAGCCGTTGTTGCTATACTTAGCGGCAACCAATCAAGTGGTTAGTGCTGCACTTGTGGCTGAAAGAGAGGCGGATGATGAAGAGGCGGCAACCGCAGAGCCGCAGGCCGATAAGCCAGATTCTTCTCTGGCAAGGTTAGGTGCCGACAAGTCTGAGACTATACAAGCAAATGAGCCAGATCAACAAGTTGTGCAGAAGAAGATGGTGCAGTGCCGAGTTTACTTTGTCAGCTCCCTTTTACAGGGGGCTAGGTCAAGGTATTCTGGCATGCAGAAGTTGCTCTTTGGCCTCCTCATGGCCTCAAGAAAGTTGCGCCACTACTTTCAAGCACACCAAATCACTGTCGTCACTCGCTTTCCTTTGCAAAGAATTCTGAGAAATCCAGAAGTGTAACACCCCAAAATTTTAATTTGGATTTTTCCAGCAAATTCTTTATTTGATCTTTTTGAGGAGGTTATTTGAATTTTTCATTTTCTCAAAAGAAGATTCTTCTGAAAACTGTTGTTGAAAATTATTTTGAGATCTTCCTCAGATAAGGTTCTGGTCTTAAGGATATTCTATTTCTTGGGATTTTTGTCATCAACATTTCTCTGGAGTATTTTTAATATTTTTAAAGAATTCTTTTATTGGTATTATTCTTTTCCCTTCTAAAAAGAGGATTCTTATCTCTCTTATTATAAACCATTTTAAAAAAAATTCCCCTCTCCTACTTTGGATCTAGTCAATAATCAAATTCCAGTAGGTTTCAACCTCTTATATATTTTCTTTCTATTTATTTCTCCCAAAAATATTTTTTCTGTCATTTTCTGGCACTCCTTTGGTTTACAAAGGAAGTACCAGTTTTGTTTGAGATCTGGTCCCAATAAAATTATCCTAGCTTATCTTTAGTACCCTCAACCAAGATCTCCAAAAACATCCAGATCCATAGTTCAAAATTTTCAAAATTTGGCCACTGCAAGTTTGGACCAAATTTACAGTTTTGGGTGAAATTCATATTTAATCTTCTCCAAAAATTCTGAGATAATTCAGGTAGCCTCTAGATGCATCAAGACTCTACCCCTCCAATTCTCAGCTCAAGAAAAATTTCCTACAAACGTGCAGCATTTCATCGAGCACGTGGTGAGCACCCTGATTCAGTCAAATTCAGAGAACTGCATTTGACAGTGTCGTTTTCTTCAGTCGATCGTCGTCAATCTCGCCAGTTCCTCACTTGGCCTCTTGCTCACTGCTCCTCCTCCTTATCCACGCGCCGCACGGTCGGTTGGCTGGACGTGGGCGTCGGTGCTGAGCCGTCCCATCGTCTCCGGCGAGTGCAGCAACGACAGAGCCTCCCGCCACGGCCGTCAGACGAGTTCAGTGAAGATCACCGAAATCCAGCACCGTCCAAGCCTCCTCAAGCTTCCGCATGGCCATCTTATCCTCAGAGCGCGCTAAGGGACACTCGCCGTGGCCTGAGACGCGCAGAGCACGCTCCCTGCCGCCGACGAGCCCGTGAGGCCATTCCGTCGCGTTTCCGAGCTCCCGGCCAAATTAGACCAAGTTTATGCTTTGAATGGAACCTGGGTTCGAATCCGAAGCTGCCAACATCTGCTAATCGCCTGCTAAGCCACTGCCTCGCCGTAATTGCTCGCCGGACTTATCCCGTTCTCGGGTACCTCTTCGATTCCGGCTATAAATAGAGCCCCAGCCCCTCCTCTCACTCCAGCACATCTCCTCCCATTCCCATAGCTCCGCCAATCACACCAGAGGGACGCGGGGAAGCCTTCTTCTCCAACTCCGGCCACCGCGATCCGCCTCGGGCTTCTGGTCAATTCACTCTGGTCCGAGCCTCCCCACCTCCCAAATCTTGTCAGTACCCCACTTCTCCACCACCCGTTCTGACCCCCACTTCAATTCGGTGTTAGGTGAGCTCCTCGGGGAGATCCATCCTCACCCGACGCCGCCGTCCGCCGGAGAGGAGCTGGTCGTCGCCGTGAAGCTCTCCGTCGACTGCTTCCTCCACTCATCGACGCGGCCCACTCTCCTGAACACGACGGTACTCTCCTTTTCCCCTATCTCGCCGTGGTTCGTCGCCGGCGATCACCGGAAGCTCTCTGGCACCGGCGACCTGTTTTCAAACCTGACAAGAGGCTCCGCCTGTCAGCCTCTCTGTTATTATTTCGAATCAATTTCTGTTGGCATATTCGGGCCGAATACGTCTTCCCTTCGGGCTGGCGTAAAGCGCCCGAAACGTTTTCTGTTTTCTCAGTCTAGCCCCTGGAAAGATTCCTATTCATTACAGATGGGTCCCTAGACACATTTTCTTTATAACTTTTAAACTAAAAATGATTTTTAGTTGATTCCTTTTCTGTCACCTTTATTTTTCTGTCTAGTTTTTTATAGTATTTATTTCAAAAATATTTGGGACAACTTTCTGTCACGCGCGGTATTTACGTTAGAATTCGTACTTGTGAATTTCGTAGATACCGAGGAGGGAGCCGGTGCCGTCAACTTCACCGAGTTAGACTCCGACTATTCCGAACCAGGCAAGCATGTTTGAACCTTTGATATGATGAGTGTTTTGCATGTTTGCTTGCATGATGTTTTGCATTGCATGTTTATGGAAGCATATGAAGTATGTTATATTTCATGCATGATGGGTTGCAAGTGAGCCACAAAAACTTGATGAGATTGAGACAACCTAGTCATGTTGTGGCATGATAGGTTGCACTCCGGTATTGTTGGAGCATGCCGGTATTAACAAGAAACTGTTTTAACTCCAGTATTGACCTAGATCGAGTCTTGTCCCCGTTCACCTTCTTTTCGTGCTGCCACATGTTTTCTGCAAAGAATACGGTTTAGTAGGATGCAAACCTCTTTCCATGTACACACCAAGTAGAGGGGCCGTGATGAAGGTACCATGGCCCTGGATAAAGCCAGTCATCCGGTCAGGGGGCATGGGTGTTTCCGGTCCGGGACCGAGAGGGGGGCACCCCTTAGAGCGCGCGAATATAAATTTGATCCCATGCTAATCGAGGTTAGAGCCTCCCCGTCTTAAGGTTTTTCCTGAACGTTGCCTAGGGTGATTCCTGGCAACAAGAGGTTAAAATGGGTGTGTACTGGTCAGATGTGTTTTCTTCTAAAATACCGTAGACGGAACTAGTCCTTTGTGACTACTGAAATCCGTCGGCTATGGGTAAAGAGTACAACCTCTGCAGAGTCAAAACTATTCGAGTAGCCGTGTCCACGGTCAAGGACGTTGGTTGACAGGTCAAGTGTCGGTCTCAGTGTCAGTCTCTGGAGTACTAATATGTTAAACAACAAAAGTAAATCTTTGCTGAATATTATTCTTGTGGATGGACTAACCCTGTTTATGATTGTGATGTGCCGAGTATTCCTTGGGATGGTGTTACCTCCTGGATTACTCGTATCTTTTTTATGTTACTGATATAAGCCCTTTCTGTGATGTCGCTTCAGACGTCCGACTGTGGCATGCTTGTCATTTAATTTATATATGAGCCCTTTCTGTGATGTTGCTCAGACGTCCGACTGTGGCATGCTCGTCATTTACTTTTCAATATAAGCCCTTTATGTGATGTCGCTCAGACGTCCGACTGTGGCATGCTTGTCATTTACTTTTCAATATAAGCCCTTTATGTGATGTCGCTCAGACGTCCGACTGTGGCATGCTTGTCATTTACTTTTCAATATAAGCCCTTTATGTGATGTCGCTCAGACGTCCGACTGTGGCATGCCTGTCATTTACCTTTTATTATAAGCCCTTTATGTGATGTCGCGCAGACGTCCGACTGTGGCATTCTTGTTACTTTATATTTTGACAAAGGCCCTTTATGAGGTGTCGCATCGACGCCCGACTGAGGCATGTCTTTTATTTCTTACCCTTCGAGGCGTCGCTTCAGACACCCGATCGGTCTTCTTATTTTATTGGGACTTCGGGAGGACTACCGCCCGACTTCCTTTTTATTTTCCTGCAGTGCATATTTAATGTTTGTGTGTGCTTTACTAACCTGCTCATGTGCATCATGTTTACATTTGTTATATCTTATGTCCAAACTGTTTGCGAGTACATTCAAAGTATTCACGGGCTTTGCCCCTGGCTATTGTTTTGGCCAGATGTTGACGAAGGCGATCTTATGGATGAAGAGTACGATAGCGAGTCCGACGCCTAGAGGAGTTCCAGTCAGTCTCTTGTGATCCTAGAGTTTTGTCATGCGCTTTATATACGCTTCCGCTACCCCAAATAAATCATCGAGCCTCACTCTGACGCTTGATGAGCTGTAAGATATTCAGAGCTATGTCACTACTCCACTGTGACATATCCACCACTCTTTTATTTCGCGAGTAAGTAGTATGCCACCACCCCCTTTATGTCATATCCGCCCTTATGTGTAATAGGGGCGCGCTTGTAATATATTGTTGAGCAACCTCAGCTCAACCTTGTAATTTATTCAGTACTACTGGACTGTTGTATCAAGGAATTGTCTACCAGTAAGAAGGATTTTCTGTACTGGCCGGACTTTCAGGACGGTTTCTCAATAAATGTTTTTGTTGGAAAACCGGCCCTGACAAGAAGCCACCGGCAGGATTGTGGAGTGGGCATGGAAGCTGTCAAGCTTTGACTTGAAGTTTGAAAACACATCAAATATTCAGAGTAGAGCTTTGGAGGATTGCATTGTAGAATGGACACCAACGCAAGATGAAGAAGTACAAGAGACGTCTCTCCCTGGCAAGGAAACTGTTGACGACTGGATCATGTACTTTGATGGTGCTTTTACGCTAAAAGGCGCCGGTGCTGGCATGCTGCTTGTCGCACCCACCGGAGAGCTGCTACTTATAGACTGCGTTGGTATTTCCCCGAAGAGGAGAGGATGATGCAGTATAGTAGAGATAAGTATTTCCCTCAGTTAAGAACCAAGGTTATCAATCCAGTAGGAGAACCATGCAAAATCCCTTTAGCAGCACATTCACACACAAAAGCAAACACTTGCACCCAACTCAAATATGAGGGTTGTCAATCCTCTTAGCGGTTCTTTGCAAGGATTAATTCTGATAGTGATAGATAGATAAACTAAAATACTAAATAAAATAAAAGTAAATAAATTGCAGCAAGGTATTTTTGGTTTTAAGTATATGATAAAAGTAGACCCGGGGGCCATAGTTTTCACTAGAGGCTTCTCTCTCAAACACATAGCATACGGTGGGTGAACAAATTACTGTTGGGCAATTGATAGAAAAGCAAATAATTAAGATGGATTCATGGCAATGATTATGTATATAGGCATCACGTCCGAGACAAGTAGACCGACTCCTGCCTGCATCTACTACTATTACTCCACCCATCGACCGCTATCCAGCATGCATCTAGGGTAATAAGTATGAAACAGAGTAACGCCTTAAGCAACATGACATGATGTAGACAAAGTAAACTCAAGCAATATGATTAAACCCCATCTTTTTATCCTTAATGGAAACAATACAAATATATGTCCTGTCCCTTTCTGTCACTGGGATTGAGCACCGCAAGATTGAACCCATCACAAAGCACCTCTCCCATTGCAAGATAAACCAATCTAGTTGGCCAAACCAAGTCGATAGATCGGAGAGAAATACAAAGCTATAATAATCATGCATAAAAGAGTTCAGAGAATACTCAAATATTTCTCATGAATAATCTGATCATAAACTCACAATTCATCAGATCCCAACAAACACACCACAAAATAAGATTACATCGGATAGAACTCCAAGAACATCAAGGAGAACATGGTATTGAAGATCAAAGAGAGAGAAGAAGCCATCTATCTACTAGCTATGGACCCGTAGGTCTATGGTAAACTACTCACTCATCATCAGAAGGGTAGCAAGGTTGATGAAGAAGCCCTCCGTGATCGATTCCCCCTCCGTCAGAGTACCGGAAAAGGTCTCCAGATGGGATCGCGGAAGAACAGAGGCTTGTGGCGGCGGAAAGGTTTTCTCTTCTATCTCTCTGGTATATTGGGAATATTTGGGAATTTATAGCGCTAGAATTAGTACAGGAGGGGCTACGAGGGGCCCACAAGCCTGGGGGGCACGCCCTACCCCCCAGGGCGCGCCCTCCGAGCTTGTGGCTCCCTCGTGGCTCCTCTGGTCTTCTTCCGAAGCTTCGTGGGTCTCTTCTGGTCCAGAAAAAATTAATCCAAAGTTTTTTTTTCTCGTTTGGACTCTTTTTGAAAATGATTTTCTGTAAAGACAAAAACAAGCAAAAAACAACAACTGGCACTGGGCACTGGGTTAATAGGTTAGTCCCAAAAAATGATATATAATGGCATATAATTGCACATAAAACATCCAAGATTGATACGATAATAGCATGGAACAATCAAAAATTATAGATACGTTGGAGACGTATGAAGCATCCCCAAGCTTAATTCCTGCTCGTCCTCGAGTAGGTAAATGATAAAAATAGAATTTTTGATGTGGAATGCTACCTAACATGTTTCATCATGTAATCTCTCTTACGGTATGAATAATAAGATCCGAATGAATCAAAGCAATAGCCTATAGTTTGACATAAAAACATCAATACTCAAGCATACTAATAAACAATCATGTCTTTCAAAATAAAAATGCTAAAGAAAGTTATCCCTACAAAATCAAATAATCCTGTCATGCTCCATCTTCGTAACACAAAGTATTTATCATGCACTACCCCGATGACAAGCCGAGCAATTGGTTCATACTTTTTAATGCACTTCAGCTTTTTCAACCCCCACGCAATACATGAGCACAAGCCATGGATATAGCACTATGGGTGGAATAGAATATGGTGGTAGAGATTAATAAGGGGAAGTCGAAAATAAGAAGATAGTCTCACATCAACGCGGCTAATCAACGGGCTATGGAGATGCCCATCAATTGATGTTAATGCGAGGAGGAGGGATTGCCATGCAACGGATGCACTAAGAGCTATAATTGTATGAAAGCTCAACATTAAAACAAAGTGGGTGTGCATCCAACTTGCTTGCTCATGAAGACCTCGGGCATTTGAGGAAGCCCATCATCGGAATATACAAGCCAAGTTCTATAATGAAAAATTCCCACTAGTATATGAAAGTGACAAAATAGGAGACTCTATATATGAAAAACATGGTGCTACTTTGAAGCACAAGTATGGAAAAGGATAGTAACACTGCCCCTTCTCTCTTTTTCTCTCATTTTTTTTCTTTTTTTTGTGGGCTCTTTTTGGCCTCTTTTTTTTCCTCACTGGGACAATGCTCTAATAATGATGATCATCATACTTCTATTTACTTACAACTCAAAAGAAAATTACACCTCAAAACTAGAACAAAAATATGACCCTATATGAATGCCTCTGGCGGTGTACCAGGATGTGCAATGATACTAGCATAACATGTATAAAAAATGATGAACGGTGGCTAAGCCACAAATATTACGTCAGCTATATGATCATGCAAAGCAATATAACAATGACGATGTGTGTCATAAAAAACGGAACGGTGGAAGTTGCATGGCAATATATCTCGGAATGGCTATGGAAATGCCATGATAGGTAGGTATGGTGGCTGTTTTGAGGAAGATATAAGGAGGCTTATGTGTGATACAGCGTATCATATCATGGGGTTTGGATTCACCGGCGAAGTTTGCACCAACTCTGTGGCACCCCGGCTCAGAGAACCGGTTTACCAGTGTTTCCAACCCAGAGAGCATGTCTTCTGGAAACACACAACAACCTGGAACAGAACTGACCTGAACTTTATTGATAGATCTCGAGTACAAGCTCATAATTTACATGATAGCGAGGTCAGAAGCACTGCACGTGCTATGACAATATCTACATTATTTATGGAACATAGCAGGGCCTCGATACTACTGGGTAGAACTACGGCGTAGCGGAACATAGCACGGAAAACTCCATCCACAGGGACACTGCTGTGGACACGGCCTAGTTAGCGTAGCACGAACCATCGGGGCCTCCATCCTCGGCTTCTCCTACATCTGGCATGACACGCCAGGTGAGTACTTGGAATGTACTCGCAAGCTCATGGCAACCAAAACAATGCAGCAAACAATAGAATGGCAAATAACAAGTTAAGTGATTTGGTTGCTCACTTACTGGTACCCAGTACCAACGTAATCTCATGTGGGTTGTTCCACAACCCTCGGAATGCCCACAATCCACAGAGCACTTCCGAACATAAGACAAGTTCTTCCATCATTATTATCATTACGGTTGACCATTCTAGAGAGGCCTAAACGGACTGTCCAATACCGTGTACGCGGCTATTCGAATAGGTTTTACACTCTGCAGAGGTTGCGCACTTTACCCACACTATGGAGTACCTGGCCTCGTGGTCCCATTCGGGTGGACCGGTGGTCCTCCAACGAAACTTGCCTGACCCTTGACCCCTCTATCGTACCACCGACAATCATACCCTCCTAGGGTCATGTCCTGGGTGGCCCCTGTGTCACCCCGTGACACCTGTCACCGTCGTGGCCACTAACTGTCCCAAACGGGGACGCCGGCAAAATAACTCAACTGGGCTCACAGGATTATCATCGTCTACCTGATCAGGGCAGCACGCACACATAACCCTCCCTAGTTTGGTGGTACCGATAAAAGAGCACAAAGCCAGACCAAGTCAAGGCCGTCCCATACCGGCAAATGTGGCTGCACGGAAAAGTCCAGGTAGGTGGCTCTTGATCAACCAACTAAGTTTAGTGTTGTCAAGAATTTAACCAGTATGAATATTCAACATAATTAACTTAACATGGCAGTATCTATGCATCAACATAATTTACTATGAATTAACACATATTTAAATAATGCACATAATTCAATTAAATAACCAACACTATTGAAATGCCTCATGCAATGGATGACATGGCTTGCCTTGCTCTGTTGGGTTGTCCACAAACTCCTGGGCTTTAAATCCAAAAGTATGTCCCTCTGAAAATATTTTTAAAAAGCAATTGAAAATGTCATATATTACTGTTTTGTGCACCAGAAATTCTGTGGGCATGGGAAAAATACCTAATTTTTCCAGCAAATAGAGGAGCTCAAGACAAACTCAGAGCAAAAAGAATCAATTGATTTGGACTTATGGTTTAAAACTTATAGCTGGTCAAAGTTTTTGGTCAACTCTGGAATTAAACAGAAAATAAAAAAACTGACAGGGGGCCACGTCGAAGGCGTAAAGTGGAGAGGCGCCTCCACTTACCGCTTCGGCGTGCCACTGACATGCGGGCCCCTTTGTCAGATTTAAAAGGGGGAGGAGGGAACAGAGAGAGACGGGGCTCTGGCAATCGTCGCCGGCGATATGGAACGGACGGGACTCGGGCCATGTCGCCGGCCTTTTATAGCGAGGCCTTTTATAGCTTATTGTTGTTGTTGCCATTGTTCCAGGCAGCCTTGTATTCAGATGGCCCTGGTTGCCAGATACGTGGCTTCTGCACAAACTGCTCATGGTTGTCCTTCTTGGGTTCAAACTTCCGCTTGCGATCATCATATCCCGACTTATGCTCTCATTCGGCTATGAAGGTCTTATTTACCAGAGTCTGGAAGTCAGGAAAGTCTAGCATACAAAGCTGACAGCGGAGGGTATGATTCAGCCCTCCTAGGAATCGGTCAATCTTCCTTTCTTCGATGGACACGTTATGGGTGGAGTACCGTGCCAGATTATTAAACTTGTTCAGATACTCACCCACTGACATATTCCCTTGAGTAAGAGCAAGAAATTCCCTCTGCTTCACCTTCATTATGCCAGTAGGAATATGATACTTGCGGAATGCCTCTTTGAACTTCTCCCAAGAAATATCTTCTCCAGAAGGCCATAATATTTTTGTGTTGTCCCACCATATAGCTGCGGGTCCTTCCAGGTAGTGTGTTACAAAAGGAACCTTATCTGCCTCATCACAGCGGGCTATGTCCAGTTTCTTTTCCATAGTTCTTAGCCAATCATCAGCTTCCATCGGATCCATAGCTTGACCAAAACTGGGTGGCTTGGTCCGCTGAAAATAAGACAGCTGAGAGTGTGTCCCATTGTGGTTGTTCTGACACACCATAGTCTGCATACTTTTCAGAAATTCCATGAGATCTTGGTTTCTTTTCTCTTCAAACATTCTCATAATCTGATCAGTGGTAGGTGACTGTGGCGGTGGAGGTGGCAAATCTTCTGGTGGCTGTCGTGCCTGTCTGGCGGATCGACGAACGGGAGTTCCATCCCCGCCTTGGTTACTACCCCTCTTCATCCTAAATTTGTTCCCATTGCAAAATACCGAATCGATGAGCAACATCCATAAGGGAAAGCAGGGTAGTATGACACCAGAAAAGAAGCCAAATAAAAAGAGCGAATAAAGAAAGCAACATAATTATACAAGGCAACCCTTCCTCTCCGGCGGCGGCGGCGCTCGGGTGTCGTCGGAGACGGCGGTTCCGGCAGCGATTCGATCGGGCAAGAGCTTGGGCGTGATCAGTGAAGTGTGCTGAGCTCGTTGGAAGAGTCAGTGGAGGTCGAGGTGGAGTGGACCGGCGAGGCGGCAGAGCTCGGGTGGCGGCAGATCTCCGGCGAGGTTCGAGGCCAGAGGGCCTCTCGGTCGTGGCTCGCTGCTCGGGAGGGTGATTTGGAGATGGAGGAGTGGTGTGAGGAGCTCGGGAGGGCTGGGCGAGGCCTTTTATAGCCGGAGCCGAGCTCTTTGGAACGGCCGGGACTCGGGCCATGTCGCCGGCGCCAGTACGCCGCATTGGCTGGCCGGGAGCGGGTGACGAGACAGGAGAGGGCAGAGAGGAGTTAAGGCGCGGTGGAGGCTAGCGTGGGAAGAAGACGAGCGCCAGCGCTACTGTGGCCACATGGGCGGCACAGTGCCCGGATGCCGTGGCGGCCGCCGAGGCCGATTCCGGTGAGGAGAAGCTGTGGGAGAGGGGTATGTGGACGGCATCGACGAAGTCGGCACCCCAGGACATAGAATGGCAGCGCGAGGGCTCTGGAACGACCTTGACAGAGGCAGGCGAGGTGCAGAGCACGCGGGCTGGCATGCCACTGTCGTGCTCACCACGGGAATTGATGTCTGCAAGCCACGCAAGTCTAGTGCTTCATGTCTAGGGTGTTCTCCCTTGGTCATTTAGCTCCTCTGTGCACTTGGTTGGGCTAGATACAGACTGACTTGAAGTGTAGCTTCAGCTACAATTTCTGACAGAGAACATGAGAGAGATCTAGAGGAGATGTGAGCTGGAGATGGAGCCAATGGAGATGTCTGGGGTGATCTATCTTGGAAGGACTCCATACTGGTCAAGTTTGAAAGGATTTCATCAAGGTTTGAATATAGTTCATGTACAAGTGTTGTACAGAACCGGAAACCTAGATGGGCTTGTAGCACTCATCTGGTTGATCTGCTGGAGCTGAGTTTTGGTGTGGCAGGGTTATTTGGTGAGGAGAAGATGCCATAAAAATTTCAGCTCAATTGGATACCTCTAGCTGGTACTTCCTTCACAGAGGTTCCAATTGAACAGAAACTTGGCAGAATATTGCTGGTGAAAATTTGTACTGGACCAGATGATATTTTTGGATATTGTGCAAAGATAAGTTCCCTAGAAGCTCAGGGAATTTTCTGGGAATTTACTGAGTTGGGAAAATATGGGTTGCTTCACAAATGGCCAGTGCTGTCCAGAGAGCAAAGGGAGTTTTCTGGACAAAATTTTATACTGGACCATGAAATGGTTTTGAAGATTGTGGGAGTAGATGATGACAAGAAGGTGTGGGATTAATTTGGGATTTTTCTGATCACCAGAACTATATGTTGCTTTGTAACCCATAGTGATGACATATTTTCCCAAAGGAAGAAAATGAATATTTGGGAAAGATAAAGAATTGGAAATTGATCCAGAGGGTGGGTGACAAGATTTTGGCAAGATGGTGAGGACTTTGGATCACTCAGAGGAATTCATAAGTCCAAAGCCAACTGAAAAGGTTCAAAATCCAACCAAATTGCAAATAAATCCGGAAAGATTTTGTAAAGAAAAAGTTGCCAAAACCAGAGTGTCACAAACCTACCCCCCTTAGAATGAATCTCGTCCTCGAGATTCGGTTGCTCAGGGAACAAGTGTGGATAGGCTGATCTCAGAAAATCCTCTCTTTCCCAGGTAGCCTCTTCCTCAGTATGGTGATCCCACAATACCTTGTAAAACTTAATTGTCTTACTCCTGGTGGTTCTTTCCATCTCATCCAATATTCTGACAGGTCTTTCCTCGTAGGTCAAATCCTTGGTCAACTATAGCTCACTCATATCTGCATGTTTGATCGGAGGTGCAATACACTTTCTCAACTGTGATATGTGGAAGACGTCGTGAACGTCAGACAACTCTGGTGGTAACTCTAGCTGATATGCCACTCTGCCTCTTCTAGCCATTATTGGAAAGGGATCGATATATCTCGGTGCAAGGTTTCCTCGGGTGTGAAACCTTTTTATTCCTTTCATGGGGGTAACTCGGAGATAGGCATATTCTCCGGGCTCAAAAGTTACTTCCCGATGCTTCGGGTCATAGTAGCTCTTTTGATGGGACTTGGCTGCTCGAAGACGCTCCTGGATATCCTTGACTTGTTTCTCAGCCTCGAGCATCAAATCCGTGCCGAAGATATGGCTGTCTCCTGTCTGAGACCAATTTAATAGAGTGCGGCATTTCCGTCCGTACAAAGCCTCGAATGGTGACATCTTGAGACTTGACTGATAATTGTTATTGTAGGAGAATTCTGCATAGGGTAGGCTATCCTCCCATTTGGGTCCATAGGTGAGAGCACAGGACCGAAGGATATCTTCCACTATCTGATTCACATGTTCTGTCCGCCCATCTGTCTGTGGATGATATGCCGTACTATGCTTTAGCACAGTTCCCAGGGCTTGATGCAGTCGCAGCCAAAATGCTAAAGTGAACAGGGAGCCTCTATCTGACATGATACACTTGGGTACTCCATGAAGGCTGACTATCCAAGACATGTAGAGCTGTGCCAGCTGGTGAGCGTTGAAAGTGGTCTTTACTGGAAGGAAGTGAGCCACTTTTGTAAGTATGTCCATGATGACCCAGATAGCATCATGTCCTCTTGTGGACTTGGGTAGTCCAACAATGAAGTCCATGCATATGTCATCCCATTTCCACTGGGGAACTAGTAACGGTTGCAGTAGCCTAGCGGGTTTCTGATGTTCAGCCTTGACTCTGTTGCAGATGTCACAACATGCGACATAGTATGTTATGTCTCTTCTCATTCCTGGCCACCAAAAGGTTTCTCGCAAGTCCTGGTAAATTTTTGTTCCTCCCGGAAGGATAGAATATGCAGATTCATGTGCCTCTCTGAGTATTTGCTGTCTCAAGCTGTCTTGATCAGGCACACATATTCGGTTCTCAAACCATACAGTGTCCTGGTCATCAATTCGGAAGGACTTTGCCTTTCCTAGCAGAATGCGCTCTCTGATCTGTTGTATTTCTTGGTCTGATTTCTGAGCTGCCTTAATTTCTGCCATCGGTGTTGGAGTAATTTCCATTGTATCCAGGATAGTTGGGCTGCATAACACCATATTCAGCTTGGCAAACTCTTCCTGCAGCCTCGGATGCATTCCCTCCGTTAGAGCATTTAGGGTTCCTTGCTTTCTGCTGAGGGCATCGGCGACCACATTGGCTTTTCCCGGATGATAATTAATCCCAAGGTCATAATCCTTGACCAATTCAAGCCATCTTCTCTGCCTGAGATTAAGATCGGGTTGGGTGAAAATATACTTGAGACTCTTATGGTCCGTGTATATTTCACATCATTGCCTAATGAGATAATGCCTCCAAATTTTTAATGCATGAACCACGGCTGCTAATTCCAAATCATGAGTGGGGTAGTTCTCTTCATGAGGTCGTAGCTGTCTGGATGCATATGCTACAACCTTTCCTTCTTGCATTAGAACGCAGCCGATTCCACGCCTGGAAGCATCACAATATATGTCGAAGCTCTTGTGAATGTCTAGAAGAAGTAAGACAGGGGCGGTGGTTAGCCTCGTCTTTAGCTCCATGAAACTGCTATCACATTCTTCCGTCCAGGCAAATTTGTGGTTCTTTTTCAACAGTTCTGTCAATGCCTTGGCTATTTTTGAGAAGCCTTCGATGAAGCGCCGGTAGTAGCCTGCCAATCCCAGAAAGCTACGGACTTCCGTTACTGTGGCTGGTGTCTTCCAGTTTAATACAGCACTCACTTTACTGGGGTCGACAGCCACACCTTGCTCTGATAGAATATGTCCTAGAAATCCCACCTCTCTTAGCCAAAATTCGCATTTACGGAATTTGGCATACAAGCGATGGGTCCTTAGTCTTTCCAAGACAGTACGGAGATGTTGCGTGTGCTCCTCTTCATCTCTGGAGTAGATGAGAATATCATCAATGAATACTACCACAAATTTGTCCAGAAAGTCCATGAAGACCTTATTCATCATGCTCATGAAATATGCTGGAGCATTTGTCAGCCCGAATGACATGACGGTAAACTCATACAGACCATATCTGGTAGTGAATGTTGTCTTGGGGATATCCTCTTTTCTGATTTTTTAGCTGATGATACCCCGTTCGAAGGTCAATCTTGGAAAATACCCGGGCTCCGTTCAACTGGTCAAACAGATCATCAATGCGGGGGAGCGGATATTTATTTTTGATGGTGACCTGATTCAGTTGGCGATAGTCTACGCACATTCGTAGGCTGCCATCCTTCTTCTTGACAAACATCACGGGTGATCCCCATGGTGAAGTGCTTGGACGAATATACCCTTTTTGCAATAATTCATCCAACTTTTTCTTCAGTTCCACCAGCTCTGGGGACGGCATGCGGTAGTACTTCTTGTATATTGGAGCAGTTCTGGGAACAACCTCAATAGCAAACTCTAGTTCCCGATCAGGTGGCATTCCCGGTATCTCTTCTGGAAATACGTCCGGAAATTCACTGACTACCGAAATCAGACTTATGTCTGTAGCTGTTGCTTTGAATGCCATTCCCTTCTTTGACATCACTCTACTAGCAGTGAATTGCACTGTTTGGCCTACCGGGTTAACCAGTGTCACTTTCCTGGTGGCACAGTTGATACACACCTGGTGTGGTACCAACCAATCCATTCCCAGTATTATATCCAGTCCCGGGGATTCAATGGCAACGAGAGTGGCTGGAAACTTCACATCGTGTATCAAGATTTCTAGATTCTTGTATATCACATTTGTTCTGAGCATGGAGCCAGGGGATTGCACCACCATGATTTTGTCCAAAAGGGAAGGAGAAAATTTGTGCAAGGTGGAAACACTCCGCGAAATAAACGAATGGGAAGCCCCAGAATCAAATAAAATTATTGCAGGTATGTTGTTAACAGAAAACATACCAAGGACCACATCTGGTGCTTCGCGGTCTTCCTCAGCGGAGATATGATGGACTTGGCCGTGATAGAAGTTCGTATTGGGGCGGCGTCCAACACTGTTAACTTGTGGCTTGAAGTCGGATGGTGGCTTCCCATTTCTTGTGGGGCATTGCTTGGGGTAGTCCCCGTTCTTGCCGCAAGTGAAGCATGTGTTGTTGCGATGGCAATCCTCCAGCACTGGCTGTTTACCGAAGGTCTTGTCCTGGCTGACCGGCTTATTATTGTTGTTGCCATTGTTCCAGGCAGCCTTGTATTCAGATGGCCCTGGTTGCCAGATACGTGGCTTCTGCACAAACTGCTCACGGTTGTCCTTCTTGGGTTCAAACTTCCGCTTGCGATCATCATATCCCGACTTATGCTCTCATTCGGCTATGAAGGTCTTATTTACCAGAGTCTGGAAGTCAGGAAAGTCTAGCATACAAAGCTGACAGCGGAGGGTATGATTCAGCCCTCCTAGGAATCGGTCAATCTTCCTTTCTTCGGTGGACACGTCATGGGTGGAGTACCGTGCCAGATTATTAAACTTGTTCAGATACTCACCCACTGACATATTCCCTTGAGTAAGAGCAAGAAATTCCCTCTGCTTCACCTTCATTATGCCAGTAGGAATATGATACTTGCAGAATGCCTCTTTGAACTTCTCCCAAGAAATATCTTCTCCAGAAGGCCATAATATTTTTGTGTTGTCCCACCATATAGCTGCGGGTCCTTCCAGGTAGTGTGTTACAAAAGGAACCTTATCTGCCTCATCACAGCGGGCTATGTCCAGTTTCTTTTCCATAGTTCTTAGCCAGTCATCAGCTTCCATCGGATCCACAGCTTGACCAAAACTGGGTGGCTTGGTCCGCTGAAAATAAGACAGCTGAGAGTGTGTCCCATTGTGGTTGTTCTGACCCACCATAGTCTGCATACTTTTCAGAAATTCCATGAGATCTTGGTTTCTTTTCTCTTCAAACATTCTCATAATCTGATCAGTGGTAGGTGACTGTGGCGGTGGAGGTGGCAAATCTTCTGGTGGCTGTCCTGCCTGTCTGGCGGATCGACGAACGGGAGTTCCATCCCCGCCTTGGTTACTACCCCTCTTCATCCTAAATTTGTTCCCATTGCAAAATACCAAATCGATGAGCAACATCCATAAGGGAAAGCAGGGTAGTATGACACCAGAAAAGAAGCCAAATAAAAAGAGCGAATAAAGAAAGCAACATAATTGTACAAGGCAACCCTTCCTCTCCGGCGGCGGCGGCGCTCGGGTGTCGTCGGAGACGGCGGTTCCGGCAGCGATTCGATCGGGCAAGAGCTTGGGCGTGATCAGTGAAGTGTGCTGAGCTCGTTGGAAGAGTCAGTGGAGGTCGAGGTGGAGTGGACCGGCGAGGCGGCAGAGCTCGGGTGGCGGCAGATCTCCGGCGAGGTTCGAGGCCAGAGGGCCTCTCGGTCGTGGCTCGTTGCTCGGGAGGGTGATTTGGAGATGGAGGAGTGGTGTGAGGAGCTCGGGAGGGCTGGGCGAGGCCTTTTATAGCCGGAGCCGAGCTCTCTGGAACGGCCGGGACTCGGGCCATGTCACCGGTGCCAGTACGCCGCGTTGGCTGGCCGGGAGTGGGTGACGAGACAGGAGAGGGCAGAGAGGAGTTAAGGCGCGGTGGAGGCTAGCGAGGGAAGAAGACGAGCGCCAGCGCTACTGTGGCCACATGGGCGGCATAGTGCCCGGATGCCGTGGCGGCCGCCGAGGCCGATTCCGGCGAGGAGAAGCTGTGGGAGAGGGGTATGTGGACGGCATCGACGAAGTCGGCACCCCAGGACATAGAATGGCAGCGCGAGGGCTCTGGAACGAGCTTGACAGAGGCAGGCGAGGTGCAGAGCATGTGGGCTGGCATGCCACTGTCGTGCTCACCACGGGAATTGATGTCTGCAAGGCACGCAAGTCTGGTGCTTCATGTCTAGGGTGTTCTCCCTTGGTCATTTAGCTCCTCTGTGCACTTGGTTTGGCTAGATACAGACTGACTTGAAGTGTAGCTTCAGCTACAATTTCTGACAGAGAACATGAGAGAGATCTAGAGGAGATGTGAGCTGGAGATGGAGCCAATGGAGATGTCTGGGGTGATCTATCTTGGAAGGACTCCAGACTGGTCAAGTTTGAAAGGATTTCATCAAGGTTTGAATATAGTTCATGTACAAGTGTTGTACTGAACCAGAAACCTAGATGAGCTTGTAGCACTCATCTGGTTGATCTGCTGGAGCTGAGTTTTGGTGTGGCAGGGTTATTTGGTGAGGAGAAGATGCCATAAAAATTTCAGCTCAATTGGATACCTCTAGCTGGTACTTCCTTCACAGAGGTTCCAATTGAACAGAAACTTGGCAGAATATTGCTGGTGAAAATTTGTACTGGACCAGATGATATTTTTGGATATTGTGCAAAGATAGGTTCCCTAGAAGCTCAGGGAATTTTCTGGGAATTTACTGAGTTGGGAAAATATGGGTTGCTTCACAAATGGCCAGTGCTGTCCAGAGAGCAAAGGGAGTTTTCTGGACAAAATTTTATACTGGACCATGAAATGGTTTTGAAGATTGTGGGAGTAGATGATGACAAGAAGGTGTGGGATTAATTTGGGATTTTTCTGATCACCAGAACTATATGTTGCTTTGTAACCCATAGTGATGACATATTTTCCCAAAGGAAGAAAATGAATATTTGGGAAAGATAAAGAATTGGAAATTGATCCAGAGGGTGGGTGACAAGATTTTGGCAAGATGGTGAGGACTTTGGATCACTCAGAGGAATTCATAAGTCCAAAGCCAACTGAAAAGTTTCAAAATCCAACCAAATTGCAAATAAATCCGGAAAGATTTTGTAAAGAAAAAGTTGCCAAAACCAGAGTGTCACAAACCTACCCCCCTTAGAATGAATGTCGTCCTCGAGATTCGGTTGCTCAGGGAACAAGTGTGGATAGGCTGATCTCAGAAAATCCTCTCTTTCCCAGGTAGCCTCTTCCTCAGTATGGTGATCCCACAATACCTTGTAAAACTTAATTGTCTTACTCCTGGTGGTTCTTTCCATCTCATCCAATATTCTGACAGGTCTTTCCTCGTAGGTCAAATCCTTGGTCAACTATAGCTCACTCATATCTGCATGTTTGATCGGAGGTGCAATACACTTTCTCAACTGTGATATGTGGAAGACGTCGTGAACGTCAGACAACTCTGGTGGTAACTCTAGCTGATATGCCACTCTGCCTCTTCTAGCCATTATTGGAAAGGGATCGATATATCTCGGTGCAAGGTTTCCTCGGGTGTGAAACCTTTTTATTCCTTTCATGGGGGTAACTCGGAGATAGGCATATTCTCCGGGCTCAAAAGTTACTTCCCGATGCTTCGGGTCATAGTAGCTCTTTTGATGGGACTTGGCTGCTCGAAGATGCTCCTGGATATCCTTGACTTGTTTCTCAGCCTCGAGCATCAAATCCGTGCCGAAGATATGGCTGTCTCCTGTCTGAGACCAATTTAATAGAGTGCGGCATTTCCGTCCGTACAAAGCCTCGAATGGTGACATCTTGAGACTTGACTGATAATTGTTATTGTAGGAGAATTCTGCATAGGGTAGGCTATCCTCCCATTTGGGTCCATAGGTGAGAGCACAGGACCGAAGGATATCTTCCACTATCTGATTCACATGTTCTGTCTACCCATCTGTCTGTGGATGATATGCCGTACTATGCTTTAGCACAGTTCCCAGGGCTTGATGCAGTCGCAGCCAAAATGCTAAAGTGAACAGGGAGCCTCTATCTGACATGATACACTTGGGTACTCCATGAAGGCTGACTATCCGAGACATGTAGAGCTGTGCCAGCTGGTGAGCGTTGAAAGTGGTCTTTACCAGAAGGAAGTGAGCCACTTTTGTAAGTATGTCCATGATGACCCAGATAGCATCATGTCCTCTTGTGGACTTGGGTAGTCCAACAATGAAGTCCATGCATATGTCATCCCATTTCCACTGGGGAACTGGTAACGGTTGCAGTAGCCTAGCGGGTTTCTCATGTTCAGCCTTGACTCTGTTGCAGATGTCACAACATGCGACATAGTATGTTATGTCTCTTCTCATTCCTGGCCACCAAAAGGTTTCTCGCAAGTCCTGGTAAATTTTTGTTCCTCCCGGATGGATAGAATATGCAGATTCATGTGCCTCTCTGAGTATTTGCTATCTCAAGCTGTCTTGATCAGGCACACATATTCGGTTCTCAAACCATACAGTGTCCTGGTCATCAATTCGGAAGGACTTTGCCTTTCCTAGCAGAATGCGCTCTCTGATCTCTTGTATTTCTTGGTCTGTTTTCTGAGCTGCCTTAATTTCTGCCATCGGTGTTGGAGTAATTTCCATTGTATCCAGGATAGTTGGGCCGCATAACACCATATTCAGCTTGGCAAACTCTTCCTGCAGCCTCGGATGCATTCCCTCCGTTAGAGCATTTAGGGTTCCTTGCTTTCTGCTGAGGGCATCGGCAACCACATTGGCTTTTCCCGGATGATAATTAATCCCAAGGTCATAATCCTTGACCAATTCAAGCCATCTTCTCTGCCTGAGATTAAGATCGGGTTGGGTGAAAATATACTTGAGACTCTTATGGTCCGTGTATATTTCACATCATTGCCTAATGAAATAATGCCTCCAAATTTTTAATGCATGAACCACGGCTGCTAATTCCAAATCATGAGTGGGGTAGTTCTCTTCATGAGGTCGTAGCTGTCTGGATGCATATGCTACAACCTTTCCTTCTTGCATTAGAACGCAGCCGATTCCACGCCTGGAAGCATCACAATATATGTCGAAGCTCTTGTGAATGTCTAGAAGAAGTAAGACAGGGGCGGTGGTTAGCCTCGTCTTTAGCTCCACGAAACTGCTATCACATTCTTCCGTCCAGGCAAATTTGTGGTTCTTTTTCAACAGTTCTGTCAATGGCTTGGCTATTTTTGAGAAGCCTTCGATGAAGCGACGGTAGTAGCCTGCCAATCCCAGAAAGCTACGGACTTCCGTTACTGTGGCTGGGGTCTTCCAGTTTAATACAACACTCACTTTACTCGGGTCGACAGCCACACCTTGCTCTGATAGAATATGTCCCAGAAATCCCACCTCTCTTAGCCAAAATTCGCATTTGTTGAATTTGGCATACAAGCGATGGGTCCTTAGTCTTTCCAAGACAGTACGGAGATGTTGCGTGTGCTCCTCTTCATCTCTGGAGTAGATGAGAATATCATCAATGAATACTACCACAAATTTGTCCAGAAAGTCCATGAAGACCTTATTCATCATGCTCATGAAATATGTTGGAGCATTTGTCAGCCCGAATGACATGACGGTAAACTCATACAGACCATATCTGGTAGTGAAGGTTGTCTTGGGGATATCCTCTTTTCTGATTTTTTAGCTGATGATACCCCGTTCGAAGGTCAATCTTGGAAAATACCCGGGCTCCGTTCAACTGGTCAAACAGATCATCAATGCGGGGGAGCGGATATTTATTTTTGATGGTGACCTGATTCAGTTGGCGATAGTCTACGCACATTCGCAGGCTGCCATCCTTCTTCTTGACAAACATCACGGGTGATCCCCATGGTGAAGTGCTTGGACGAATATACCCTTTTTGCAATAATTCATCCAACTTTTTCTTCAGTTCCACCAGCTCTGGGGACGGCATGCGGTAGTACTTCTTGTATATTGGAGCAGTTCTGGGAACAACCTCAATAGCAAACTCTAGTTCCCGATCAGGTGGCATTCCCGGTATCTCTTCTGGAAATACGTCCGGAAATTCACTGACTACCGAAATCAGACTTATGTCTGTAGCTGTTGCTTTGAATGCCATTCCCTTCTTTGACATCACTCTACTAGCAGTGAATTGCACTGTTTGGCCTACCGGGTTAACCAGTGTCACTTTCCTGGTGGCACAGTTGATACACACCTAGTGTGGTACCAACCAATCCATTCCCAGTATTATATCCAGTCCCGGGGATTCAATGGCAACGAGAGTGGCTGGAAACTTCACATCGTGTATCAAGATTTCTAGATTCTTGTATATCACATTTGTTCTGAGCATGGAGCCAGGGGATTGCACCACCATGATTTTGTCCAAAAGGGAAGGAGAAAATTTGTGCAAGGTGGAAAAACTCCGCGAAATAAACGAATGGGAAGCCCCAGAATGAAATAAAATTATTGCAGGTATGTTGTTAACAGAAAACATACCAAGGACCACATCTGGTGCTTCGCGGGCTTCCTCAGCGGAGATATGATGGACTTGGCCGTGATAGAAGTTCGTATTGGGGCGGCGTCCAACACTGTTAACTTGTGGCTTGAAGTCGGATGGTGGCTTCCCATTTCTTGTGGGGCATTGCTTGGAGTAGTGCCCGTTCTGGCCGCAAGTGAAGCATGTGTTGTTGCGATGGCAATCCTCCAACACTGGCTGTTTGCCGAAGGTCTTGTCCTGGCTGACCGGCTTATTGTTGTTGTTGCCATTGTTCCAGGCAGCCTTGTATTCAGATGGCCCTGGTTGCCAGATACGTGGCTTCTGCACAAACTGCTCACGGTTGTCCTTCTTGGGTTCAAACTTCCGCTTGCGATCATCATATCCCGACTTATGCTCTCATTCGGCTATGAAGGTCTTATTTACCAGAGTCTGGAAGTCAGGAAAGTCTAGCATACAAAGCTGACAGCGGAGGGTATGATTCAGCCCTCCTAGGAATCGGTCAATCTTCCTTTCTTCGGTGGACATGTCATGGGTGGAGTACCGTGCCAGATTATTAAACTTGTTCAGATACTCACCCACTGACATATTCCCTTGAGTAAGAGCAAGAAATTCCCTCTGCTTCACCTTCATTATGCCAGTAGGAATATGATACTTGCGGAATGCCTCTTTGAACTTCTCCCAAGAAATATCTTCTCCAGAAGGCCATAATATTTTTGTGTTGTCCCACCATATAGCTGCGGGTCCTTCCAGGTAGTGTGTTACAAAAGGAACCTTATCTGCCACATCACAGCGGGCTATGTCCAGTTTCTTTTCCATAGTTCTTAGCCAGTCATCAGCTTCCATCGGATCCACAGCTTGACCAAAACTGGGTGGCTTGGTCCGCTGAAAATAAGACAGCTTAGAGTGTGTCCCATTGTGGTTGTTCTGACCCACCATAGTCTGCATACTTTTCAGAAATTCCATGAGATCTTGGTTTCTTTTCTCTTCAAACATTCTCATAATCTGATCAGTGGTAGGTGACTGTGGCGGTGGAGGTGGCAAATCTTCTGGTGGCTGTCCTGCCTGTCTGGCAGATCGACGAACGGGAGTTCTATCCCCTCCTTGGTTACTACCCCTCTTCATCCTAAATTTGTTCCCATTGCAAAATACCGAATCGATGAGCAACATCCATAAGGGAAAGCAGGGTAGTATGACACCAGAAAAGAAGCCAATAAAAAAACGAATAAAGAAAGCAACATAATTATACAAGGCAACCCAACATCATGACTAGACTGCTCAGACGGCAGTTGACATATGCAGTGATGCTATGATGCATGCATTGAGACTCAAGCCTCCGCTCTAGTGACGCTGATGGCACGAACACTGGTAAACTGAAGACTCCACGTCGTCTGACTCTGTCTCAGAATCTGAGCTGATGATGTGAACCTCGGCCTCCGGATCAAAGGAAACACGACGACGCTGATGGGAAGGTTCTCCTTCGGAAGGAGAAGAAGCACGACGCCGCAGCATTAGAACAGCTGGAGTAGCTAGGAGTGAGGCCCACTCTGCTGGGGTCTCACGTCGGCTACCAGACGAAAAGCCTAGCGGTCCGAACGAACTAGAAGGAGTGTCGGAAGGTGGAACGGGTGGAGTATACATGGGTGAAAACGGAGGTGGAGGAGGAGACTGTGCTGCTGCAACAGCCGCAAGTGCCTCGCGGGCAGAAGTCAGCTCCTCGGCTAGAGAAGTGATCATACGGTAAGTGGCGTTCAGATAACGAGATAAAACACCAGTAGCACGATCACTCGCCGGGTCAACAGGTGCGAAAAGGACTCGCCCTGTCGTGGGCGACAGGGTGGGATAGTGAAAGAAACCTGGATGAGTCTGCATCTCGACCTCATGGAAGCGCAAGTCAGTGAGAGCCTCCATCGCAGCAAACTGGATCGCCAACTCTGGAGTAGAAGCAGTTCCTCCCTTGGAAGAACGGGAGTAGCTTCCAATATCCGAACTCGTAGTCAAAAAGGCTTCCGCGTGATACTCGAAAACTGAACCAGCAAGCTTCTCTCGAAACACCTGGTACACTGGGTCTTCGCCATTAGGATACAGCCGAAGCCAGACGTTATGAAGCAGTACTGGAAAAGTGAACGGTGGCGGCTCATGATTGTAGTGGTACGGAACTGGTGCCATATACACTCATCAAACCAGCGGTTAGCACAATAAAAGCTATATGCATGCCATGCAATGCAGCAATCAGATGCAACATGCAAGACACACCAAGACTCTAAACTACTCGCGGTTCTAGCGCAGGGTTAACTAGGGTGTCCTACAGTCAGCGCGGCTCTGATACCAAGCGTTGTGGCACCCCGGCTCAGAGAACCGGTTTACCAGTGTTTCCAACCCAGAGATCATGTCTTCTGGAAACACACAACAACTTGGAACAGAACTGAACTGAACTTTATTGATAGATCTCGAGTACAACCTCATAATTTACATGATAGCAAGGCCAGAAGCACTGCACGTGCTATGACAATATCTACATTATTTATGGAACATAGCAGGGCCTCGATACTACTGGGTAGAACTACGGCGTAGCGGAACATAGCGCGGAAAACTCCATCCACAGGGACACTGCTATGGACACGGCCTAGTTAGCGTAGCACGAACCATCGGGACCTCCGTCCTCGGCTTCTCCGGCATCTGGCATGACACGCCAGGTGAGTACTTGGAATGTACTCACAAGCTCATGGCAACCAAAACAATGTAGCAAACAATAGCATGGCAAATAACAAGTTAAGTGATTAGGTTGCTCACTTACTGGTACCCAGTACCAACGTAATCTCATCTGGGTTGTTCCACAACCCTCGGAATGCCCACAATCCACAGAGCACTTCCGAGCATAAGACAAGTTCTTCCATCATTATTTTCATTACGGTTGACCATTCTAGAGAGGCCTAAACGGACGGTCCAATACCGTGGACGCGGCTATTCGAATAGGTTTTACACTCTGCAGAGGTTGCGCACTTTACCCAAACTATGGAGTACCTGGCCTCGTGATCCCATTTGGGTGGACCGGTGGTGCTCCAACGAAGCTTGCCTGACCTGTGACCCCTCTATCGTACCACCGACAATCATACCCTCCCAGGGTCATGTCTTGGGTGGCCCCTATGTCACCCCGTGACACCTGCCACCGTCGTGGCCACTAACTGTCCCAAACGGGGACGCCGGCAAAATAACTCAACTGGGCTCACAAGATTATCGTTGTCTTCCTGATCAGGGCAGCACGCACGCATAACCCTCCCTAGTTTGGTGGTACCGATAAAAGAGCACAAAGCCAGACCAAGTCAAGGCCGTCCCATACCGGCAAATGTGGCTACACGGAAAAGTCCGGGTAGGTGGCTCTTGATCAACCAACTAAGTTTAGTGTTGTCAAGAATTTAACCAGTATGAATATTCAACATAATTAACTTAACATGGCAGTAACTATGCATCAAAATAATTTACTATGAATTAACACATATTTAAATAATGCACATAATTCAATTAAATAACCAACACTATTGAAATGCCTCATGCAATGGATGACATGGCTTGCCTTGCTCTGTTGGGTTGTCCACAAACTCCTGGGCTTCAAAGCCAAAAGTATTTCCCTCTGAAAATATTTTTAAAAAGCAATTGAAAATGTCATATATTACTGTTTTGTAAACCAGAAATTCTGTGGGCAAGGGAAAAATACCAAATTTTTCCACCAAATAGAGGAGCTCAAGACAAACTTAGAGCAAAAAGAATCAATTGATTTGGACTTATGGTTTAAAAGTTATAGCTGATCAAAGTTTTTGGTCAACTCTGGAATTAAACAGAAAATAGAAAAACTGACAGGGGGCCACGTCGAAGGCGTAAAGTGGAGAGGCGCCTCCACTTACCGCTTCAGCGTGCCACTGACATGCGGGCCCCTTCGTCAGATTTAAAAGGGGGAGGAGGGAACAGAGAGAGACGGGGCTCCGGCGATCGTCGCCGGCGATATGGACGGCGGCGAGGTCAGGTGAGAGTGGGGATGGAACGAGCTCACCGAGGCGAACACGCACGTACCAGCAGAGTCGCGAGAGATGGCTGGACGGCGTCGTCCCCTTCCTCTCCGGCGGCGGCGGCACTCGGGTGTCGTCGGAGACGGCAGTTCCGGCAGCGATTCGATCGGGCAAGTGCTTGGGCGTGATCAGTGAAGTGAGCTGAGCTCGTTGGAAGAGTCAGTGTAGGTCGGGGTGGAGTGGAACGGCGAGGCGGCAGAGCTCGGGTGGCGGCGGATCTCCGGCGAGGTTCGAGGCCAGAGGGCCTCTCGGCCGTGGCTCGCTGCTCGGGAGGGCGATTTGGAGATGGAGGAGTGGGGTGAGGAGCTCGGGAAGGCTGGGCGACGCCTTTTATAGCCGGAGCCGAGCTCTCTGGAACGGACGGGACTCGGGCCACGTCGCCGACGCCAGTACGCCGCGTTGGCTGGCCGGGAGCGGGCGACGAGATGGGAGAGGGCAGAGAGGAGTTAAGGCGCGGTGGAGGCTAGCGGGGGAAGAAGACGAGCGCCAGCGCCACTGTGGCCGCACGGGCGGCACAGTGCCCGGATACCGTGGCGGCCGCCGAGGCCGATTCCGGCGAGGAGAAGCTGCGGGAGAGGGGTATGTGGACGGCATCGACGAAGTCGGCACCCCACGACATGGAATGGCAGCGCGAGGGCTCTAGAATGACCTTGACAGAGGCAGGAGAGGTGCAGAGCACGCGGGCTGGCATGCCATTATCGTGCTCACCACGGGAATTGATGTCTGCAAGCCACGCAAGTCTGGTGCTTCATGTCTAGGGTGTTCTCCCTTGGTCATTTACCTCCTCTGTGCACTTGGTTTGGCTAGATACAGACTGAGTTGAAGTGTAGCTTCAGCTATAGTTTCTGACAGAGAACTTGAGAGAGATCTAGAGGAGATGTGAGCTGGAGATGGAGCCAATGGAGATGTCTGGGGTGATCTATCTTGGAAGGACTCCAGACTGGTCAAGTTTGAAAGGATTTCATCAAGGTTTGAATATAGTTCATGTACAAGTGCTGTACTGAACCAGAAACCTAGATGAGCTTGTAGCATTCATCTGGTTGATCTGCTAGAGCTGAGTTTTGGTGTGGCAGGGTTATTTGGTGAGGATAAGATGCCATAAAAATTTCATCTCAATAGGATACCTCTAGCTGGTACTTGCTTCACAGAGGTTCCAATTGAACAGAAACTTGGCAGAATATTGCTGGTGAAAATTTGTACTGGACCAGATGATATTTTTGGATATTGTGGAAAGATAGGTTCCCTAGAAGCTCAGGGAATTTTCTGGGAATTTACTGAGTTGGGAAAATATGGGTTGCTTCACAAATGGCCAGTGCTGTCCAGAGAGCAAAGGGAGTTTTCTGGACAAAATTTTATACTGGACCATGAAATGTTTTTGAAGATTGTGGGAGTAGATGATGACAAGAAGGTGTGGGCTTAATTTGGGATTTTTCTGATCACCAGAACTATAGGTTGCTTTGTAACCCATAGTGATGACAGATTTTCCCAAAGGAAGAAAAGGAATATTTGGGAAAGATAAAGAATTGGAAATTGATCCAGAGGGTGGGTGACAAGATTTTGGCAAGATGGTGAGGACTTTGGATCACTCAGAGGAATTCATAAGTCCAAAGCCAACTGAAAAGTTTCAAAATCCAACCAAATTGTAAATAAATCCGGAAAGATTTTGAAAAGAAAAAGTTGCCAACAACCATGGTGTCACAAACTCTCGATGTGAGAAAGGGCAATGCACGGTACCGAAGATGCTTGCAAATTGCGAAAAGGTGAGAGTGCTTATAATCCATGGACTAACATTAGTCATAAAGAACTCACATACTTATTGCGAAAGTTTATCAGCCCTCGAAGCAAAGTACTACTACGCATGCCCCTAGGGGGATAGATTGGTAGGAAAAGACCATCGCTCATCCCTGACCGCCACTCATAAGGTAGACAATCAAGAATAAATCATGCTCCAACTTCTTAGCATAACGACAGATCATACGTGCATGCTTCGGGAATCACAAACCTTAACACCAATATTCTTACTAAACCATAATTATCTACTAGCACCTCCCACATATTACCATCTTAATATCGCAAAACTATTGCAAGGAATCAAACTTATCATATTCAATGATCTACATGAAAGTTTTTATTATATCCCTCTTGAATACCTATCATATTAAGACCAAATTCATAACCTGTGCATATTACCATTGCTATTCGTTAGACTCTCAAAAAGATATAAGTGAAGCATGAGAGTGCAACTATTTCTTTAAAATATAACCACCGCCGTGCTCTAAAAGATATAAGTGAAGCACTAGAGCAACTACCTAGCTCAAAAGATATAAGTGAAGCACATAGAGTATTCTAACAAATCATGAATAATGTGTGTCCCTCTCAAAAAGGTGTGTTCAGCAAAGATGATTGTGACAAACTAAAAAGCAAACAAACTATATCACAAGACGCTCCAAGTAAAACACATATCATGTGATGAATAAAAATATAGCTCCAAGTGAGTTACCGATAGATTGTAGACGAAAGAGGGGACGCCTTCCGGGGCATCCCCAAGATTAGACACTTGAGTCTTCCTTGAATATTACCTTGGGGTTCCTTGGGCATCCCCAAGCTTAGGCTCTTGCCGCTCCTTATTCCTTTATCCATCGTAGTCTCACCCAAAACTTGAAAACTTCAGCATACAAAACTCAACAGAAACCTCGTGAGATCTGTTAGTATAACAAATAAGTCTTAAATTTTAGGTACTGTTGTAAATTGATTCATATTTAATATTGGTATAATGCTACTTTACTCCAACTTCTCCATGACCCATACCTCCCGATACGATCCATAGATTCATCAAAATAAGCAAACTATGCATCAAAAACATAATCTGTCTAAAACAGAATAGTCTGTAAAGATCTGAATTAACGTCATACTTCTGTAACTCCAAAAATTCTGAAAAAGTAGGACAACGTGGGCAATTCATATATCAATACTGTGTAAAAAATTCAGAGTTTTATCACGCTCCAGCAGACAATCAAAATTCCAGCACTGGACGCAAAAGTTTCTGTTTTCCAACAGCATCAATCATACTATCTTCCAAATCATCCCAAAGGCATTACTTGGCACAAACACTAATTAAAAGATAAAAACACAATCATAACAGAGGCTATAATCGTGCAAACACACAAAAACAGAAGGTAAAATAAAAATTATTTTATTCATTGGGTTGCCTCCAACAAGCGCTATTGTTTTATGCCCCTAGCTAGGCATAATGCATAGTTTTAAGTGTTGTCATCCTTGGTTTTGACATCCTTAGGGGTGTGATTTTCAGGAGGTTTTTCAAAAACAATGGGGAACACATCATCAACCAAAATTTTAGGGTCATTAAGGCTACTTTCTTCAAACCCTTGTTGGTTCCCTTTTACGATCCAGGAATATTTCTGATTAATACCATTGAAAACTTGTTGGATGATATGTAGAGGAGGAACTTACTTTTTAGTATTTTCATCAAAAGCATGGTGATCATGGAAAACATATCTCAACATATATTCCTCATTATATAAAATTTCATCTATCACCGGATTTTCTTGGCTCATATTGTAGAAATCAAAGATCTCTCTAGCTTCTTGCACTATGTAATCAAACTCATTCATAAGGATAAGAGTAGCTATCTTTTTAGCCTTAGGGTTGTTTATAAAAGGTAACTCATAAAACAATCTTTGCAATGTGGGATGAGTACGCATAAATCTTCTTTCAAGTTTAAGAACGAGTGCGGAGATAGCTTCCCCATAACTGTTGGTTCTTTTAAGAATTGGAGTATCATTGCAGACCAAAGTTCCCATACAATTAAAGAACTCTTGAATAATGTTTTTCCCTATAATATTTCCACTCCCTACTACAAAATTTTTTGAGTCTAAATTTGAGGGAATTTCTATCTTAGGGAGTTTACCATCCTCACTCTTTTCAATAACAAACTCGGACATGATAGCAACTAGGGCAAGCAAACAAACGAACGAAAATATTTTTGTGTTTTTGTAAAAAAAATTAGAAGTGGGGGAGATGAAAACGAGAGGAAAATGCAAATAAAAAGGCAAATAAAATAAATGCAAGTGGATGATAGTTTGTGCGAAGGTACTTGGTAATTTTGATGATGTCTCCCCAGCAACGGCGCGAGAAATTCTTCCTGCTACTTGTAGACTGCGTTGGTATTTCCCCGAAGAGGAGAGGATGATGTAGTATAGTAGAGATAAGTATTTCCCTCAGTTAAGAACCAAGGTTATCAATCCAGTAGGAGAACCACGCAAAATCCCTTTAGCAGCACCTGCACACACACAAGCAAACACTTGCACCCAACGCAAATAAGAGGGTTGTCAATCCTCTTAGCGGTTATTTGCAAGGATTAATTCTGATAGTGATAGATAGATAAACTAAAATACTAAGTAAAATAAAAGTAAATAAATTGCAGAAAGGTATTTTTGGTTTTAAGTATATGATAAAAGTAGACCCGGGGCCATAGTTTTCACTAGAGGCTTCTCTCTCGAAATCATAGCATACGGTGGGTGAACAAATTACTGTTGGGCAATTGATAGAAAAGCAAATAATTATGACGGATTCATGGCAATGATAATGTATATAGGCATCATGTCCGAGACATGTAGACCGACTCCTGCCTGCATCTACTACTATTACTCCACCCATCGACCGCTATCCAGCATGCATCTAGGGTATTAAGTATGAAACAGAGTAACGCCTTAAGCAAGATGACATGATGTAGACAAAGTAAACTCAAGCAATATGATTAAACCACATCTTTTTAACCTTAATGGCAACAATACAAATAGGTGTCATGTCCCTTTCTGTCACAGGGATTGAGCATCGCAAGATTGAACCAATCACAAAGCACCTCTCCCATTGCAAGATAAACCAATCTAGTTAGCCAAACAAAATCGATAGATCAGAGAGAAATACAAAGCTATAATAATCATGCATAAAAGAGTTCAGAGAAGACTCAAATATTTCTCATGAATAATCTGATCATAAAATCACAATTCATCAGATCCCAACAAACACACCGCAAAAGGAGATTACATCAGATAGAACTCCATGAACATCAAGGAGAACATGGTATTGAAAATCAAAGAGAGAGAAGAAGCCATCTAGCTACTAGCTATGGACCCGTAGGTCTGTGGTAAACTACTTACACATCATCGGAAGGGCAACAAGGTTGATGAAGAAGCCCTCCGTGATCGATTCCCCCTCCGGCAGAGTACCGGAAAAGGCCTCCAGATGGGATCGCGGAAGAACAGAGGCTTGCGGCGGCGGAAAGGTTTTCTCTTCTGTCTCTCTGGTATATTGGGAATATTTGGGAATTTATAGCGCTGGAATTAGGTCAGGAGGGGCTATGAGGGGCCCACAAGCCTGGGGGCGCGCCCTCCGAGCTTGTGGCTCCTCGTGGCTCCTCTGGTCTTCTCCCGAAGCTTCGTGGGTCTCTTCTGGTCCAGAAAAAATTAATCCAAAGTTTTTTTTCTTGTTTGGACTCTTTTTGATAATGATTTTCTGAAAAGACAAAAAGAAGCAAAAAATAGCAACTGGCACTGGGCGTTGGGTTAATAGGTTAGTTCCAAAAACTGATATATAATGGCATATAATTGCACATAAAACATCCAAGATTGATACTATAATAGCATGGAACAATAAAAAATTATAGATACGTTGGAGACGTATCAAGAGCATCTCAAGTACGTGGTTCAAATGCACTTTCCTAGGGAGTAGGCCACCAACAACACTGCTGAGTACGAGGGATTGCTTGCCGGTCTACGCATTGTAATCGACCTTGGTATTCGAAAATTGATTATCAGAGGTGACTCGCAGCTTGTGGTGAAACAGATCAACAAAGATTATCAAAGTCCCTTGATGGAAGCTTATGTTGATGAAGTGAGAAAGTTGGAAGAGCACTTTGATGGTCTGTAAATGGAGCACGTCCCCCATGCTCAGAATGAGATTGCCGACGACCTGTCAAAGCTTGCCGCCAAGAGATCTCCCGTGGAACCGGGAACTTTTGTGCTAAAACTGACTCAGCCATCCGTTACACCATCAAGGCCGACAAAGAAAAGGAAACAAGATGTTGGTGATTACTTTCTGGCAGGACTGTCAGCAGCCGCCAAGAAATGCAACACTGCCGACAAGACACCTCTTGCCGGTGAGTTGCAGCCTTCGGCAAGCCAAGTTCTTGTCATTGAAGCAAGCACTCCCGTAGAGGAAGACATGCCTTTAGTCCTTGTCGTCGAGCCGCAGGCTCCGGCATGGGCGCAGCTGATAGTTCAATACCTCCAAACAGGAGAACTTCCCAAAGAGCAAGAAGAAGCTGAAAGAGTAGCCCTTCAATCAAGTATGTACCAATTTGTTGACAACATTTTGTACATAAAGAGACCAAATGGGGTGAAATTCAAGTGCATTTGCCGGGAAGATGGACAGAAGCTGTTGGGAGAGATACATGAAGGGATGTGTGGCTCCCATATTGGGTCACATGCGCTCGTCGGCAAGGCGTTTCGTCAAGGTTTTTACTAGCCGACAGCCCTTCAAGACGCCTTGGTGGTGGTCACCAGATGTGAAGCATGTCAATTCCACACCAAGGACATACATCGGCCAGCTCAAGCTCTTCAAACCATCCCTCTCTCCTGGCCCTTTTCGGTCTGGGGGCTCGACATCCTCGGCTCCTTCCCTCGTGCTACCGGGGGCTTTGAATTCTTGTACGTTGCAATCGACAAGTTTACAAAGTGGCCTGGAGTAGAGCCAGTGAGAAAGGTGACAGCACAGTCAGCAATCAAGTTCCTCAAAGGATTGGTGGCCTGTTTTGGCGTACCCAACAGGCTCATCACCGACAACGGCACCCAATTCACGAGTCGCGCCTTCACAGCATACTGCCAAGATCTTGGAAGAAAGATCTGCTATGCTTCCGTTGCTCACCCGAGAAGCAATGGACAAGCGGAGAGGGCAAATGCAGAAGTGTTTCCAAGACCAGAACTTTTGACAAGCTGCACAAGTGTGGAAGACGCTAGGTGGAAGAGTTATCGACAGTTCTTTGGTCACTCAGAACGACACCAAATCGAGCCACCGGCCAGATGCCCTTCTCCCTCGTATATGGTGCAGAAGCGGTGCTCCCCGCAGAACTCAGATACGGGTCACCTCGAGTCTTGGCCTTCGACGAGGAGGATCAAGAAGAGCTGCAGCAAGATGATGCTACGCTCCTTGAGGAAGATCGTTTCGAGGCTGCTGTCCGTGCTTCACGGTACCAGCAAGCTTTGCGCCGCTACCATAGCCGCAAAGTTCATGCCATGAACCTTGAGGAAGGCAACCTTGTTCTTCGTCGGATCTAGTCCGCGAAGGGGAAAAACAAGTTGACGCCGAAGTGGGAAGGCCCTTACCGGGTGCTACGAGTTACTAGGCCTGGCGCAGTCCGCCTAGAGACCGAAGATGGTACTCCGGTACTTAACTCATGGAACATTGATCATCTTCGCAAGTTCTACCTGTGAGGCGCAGTTGCCGAGCCTCCCGGCAACCCCTTTTGTACAAGTTAGCCGGCAAGGCCTGTAATCCTTTGTGCAGAGCCGGGCCCAGACCCCATGCATAGTTGAATAAAGCTAAGTGTTTCACAACTCTTTGCCAAAGTACATATTTATTTGTGTATATTGCATGTTTTGTTGTGTTACATTTTGCCTTGTATGAAATGATTGATGAACCGTCAAGGTTCCAGCCTCCTCTTTCTCTTCTTTCTTTTTCTCAAAGGAATGAAGTGTTCCTCGCGTGCAAGTTTTCCGGGGGAAGTGACGGTATGGATACCAAATGACGTTCAAGATATCATTCACGACAAGAAGTACAACAAAGAAATCTAAGTTGAAATACTTTGAAACAAAACTTCTTTGTTGTTGTTGTTGTTGTTTTTCCTTGAATGATTTACGTCTTTGTATGAAAAAACTACACGCGAAGGAACCTTATCGGAATTGTTTGCGCTCTTATTCCTGTTTCGAGTCCGCTCAACAGTATAAGTAGGCTGCATCAAGACTGATAAGTGTAATCTTGTCAGAAAGCGGCACCTCCGTCAAGCTGCTAAGGATCCGTTCCTCAAGCGCTAGTGGCAAGGTTGAGCACACCAGCAATTTTCTGGCAATCGTAGGGCACAGAACATACAAAGGCATAATTGAATAAGGGAAACAACATGCATTCATTCAAACACAAGTCATATTACATCAAGAGCATAGTGCTGTTCTAACTAAAGATAATTTGTCTTTCATACATGGGTGGCATTTGCGACAAGATGTACCGACAAGCCTAGTTGGTGAGCCCGCCCTAGGTCCTGGAGACTTGGCCAACTCTGTTGGCGATCGGAGCAATAAGTGCTTTGGCAGCGCTGGTGTCCGTCTCTTTCGGCAAGCTTGTGAAGGCTCTGGAGATGTCAACGCCAGGGTTGCGATGGAAGATCTTTACAAGAACCTTGAAAAGCACATCAGGAGCAAGCTTGCGGGACTCATTGGCGAAAGAGGCAGCCCATTCTTGATGGTGCTTCTCCAGCGCTTCAGTAAGGCTCTTGAAGAAGAAGGTTAACCTGACGCTTGCCGCCTCCTGGTCATTGGTGGAATAACTATAGTCATTCATACCCATGACGGCGAGCTGGGCGCTGAGCTGCTCTGTGGCTTCCACAAGGCGGTTAGTCCAGAGCTACAAGCTGCTTTTCAGTTTGTTGAAGGATTTTTTGGCGTCGGCAAGCAAGGCTTTCTCCTTCTCGAGATCCTTTGACAAGATTTTCTCCCTGGTCTGGGCGCCTTCAAGATTTTCTTCCAAAGTGGCCAGCTTCAGCTTCAAATCCTCTTCAACATCGGCAGCCTTGCTGAGCTCTTGACTCTTGGATGACAGTTGCGTCTGCAATTCGCCTAGAGTGTGAGCTGCTTTCTGCGCTAATTCTTGGAGGGTCAAGATTTCCTTGTTGCTGTCGACGAGGTCTTCTTCAAGCTTTGTCACTTTGGTCTCCAGCTCTGCCTTGGCGGCCTCGGTGGCTTCGGCAGCCTTAACGGTCTCCTGGATCTTACCGGCATGAACCAGAGCTTGAGCTTCGATGGCCTCCTTATCGTTTCGCTCTAGCTCTTGGGTTCGTTGCGCAAGTAAGGACTGGATTTCCTCGTCCTTGCCACGAAGTTTGGCAGCAAGTGACTCTTCTCTGGCAGCAAGATCTTTTTCCCTTGCGTTAAGCTGCGCTTCGCGCTCCGCCAGCTTGCCGTCCAGGGCTGCTGCTTCTTCTTCAGCAGCGGCAAGCTTGCTTTCTTGCTCCTTGATGCTTTGAATCTTTTCCTCATGCCACTTGCGGGTCTCTTCCATGTGACACCCTAGTTTTCGCTCCTTGTTTTTTTTCCTTCGCGGGATTTGGCTCCCATCTTTTTTTCAGTGTTATTGGATTTTCTCTCGCTCTTGGGTATATGAAGATGGTCATTTAGCCTTGCCTTTCCTATCCCAACCAGAGATTCTCTCCAGTCCAACCTTGCCACCCAAGATCTACTGTCAGGATTTTGCCGCCGAAACCCTACCTTTCGAGTCACCGGAAGGGAAACCCTAATCCTTGCAGTTACAAAGGAACCCCAATTTCCTTTCATCTGTTGCCTCCCAAATTTTTCCCAGTGATCATCCTATCTTTTTAAACCCTGGATATGTAAAAATATTGCCAATTCATTTGCAATATTTTTCATTTAAAATTAATTCCTTTTTCTTCCAGTTAAAGGAATTAAATCCAGGAAAATATCTATCCATCTCCAAAGTTCATGAAAACTTGTGGAGATATTCTTTGTGATCATATTGAGCTCCCATAAAAATATTGGCCATAATTAAATAAGGGAAATTGCATTTTCCTATTTAATGCCAATATTGCACTTTGGGTACTTTCTAAAGGAACTACCATTTTGGTAGCCAGGAAAAATCCCAAATAATTTGTGGAGCTTCTCCTATACATATCTTCACCATTTCCATCAAGAACCCAAGTTCAATAGTTCAAATTTTGAGCACATCATCCAATTCTTGTTTCTGGATTTATTTTGAGGTTGTGAAGCAACTATATTTTATATTGCTTCAAAAATTCTCAAATTAATCCAGGACCTCACATTGCATATATGATGTGAGTATGCCAAAATTCACATAATTTTATTTAGCCATTTTCTCCCAAAAATTCCATCAAGTTTCTGTCCAGATTCTAGCTCTATGAAGGAAGTAGCACTTTGGCATTTCCAAATGAGCTGAAATTTTTCCAGTACCTTCATATCTCCAAATCATCACTGTCCACCAAAATTCAGCTCATTTCATCCAGCCAATTGAGTGAAGCTTCAAAGTTAAGTTTCTGGACCAAATTTGGCATTGCAAAGGAAGTGTATGCAAATAAGGTCCAAATGACTTCAAATTTTTTGAGAACCTAGTACTTCCTACCACATTTCCCTCTAACAACTTTCCCAGCTCGTTGGCATATTTTTCTGAGCACAACTTCCTCCCCAAGTTTCCATCCAGAAACTATTCTGGATCACCTCGATTACTCTGGAGCCTTCCTGGTCCATCCAATGTCATAGCTTACCTATTTGACCAGTGCCTGTCGTGTTTGACAAGGTGTGGTGGCCAGACTGGCAATGGAGCGCGCCGTGCACGTGGTGACCGCGTGGACAGCAGGCAGCAACGGTGCTCTGTGGCACTGTCCTCATCGGGTAGCTCACCCCGGCCAGCTCCGGCGTGTCCCGACATGTCTAGCGACTCCGCGGCGTCCAGCTGCCCCTCTCTCGGCCCTTCTCCCCTCTTCTCCCTTCCTCCCCACGCCACGGCAGCGCCGCCATGGCCACTGTCCGCCCGTGACCGTCGTCGTTTCCCTCTCTCGTTGGCTTCTTCTTCCTCAAGCTATCGCCTCCCTCTGCCTCTCGTCAGGTCGGCCGCTCCCCGACGCCGGGAACCCGCCAGCCACGCTACCCGCGAGCTCCAGTGCACGGCTAAGGACGCCACGGCGGCCGATCCTAACCTACCTCGCTGGCCGCCTATAAGGCCTTGTACAATGCAAGGAGCTTAGGGGAGGTGCTTGAAGAAATAAACCAGACTTTCCTTAAGCACCGGTGCCTATTTGTGCAGGGTAGACACCTAATTAGTCGTCTCTCCTGTAGAAATAGGCACCGGCGCTTCAGAAAAATCCGGTTTATTTTTCTAAGCACCTCCCTAAGCACCTAGCATTGTACAAGGCCTAAATAGGCCCTCCCCGCACCCCTCAAGCTCACACCACTCCTCTCCTCCCTCCTAGAGTCCCACCCCTCCACTCGCTTGAGCTCGAAGAGCTCCGGTTCCCTCCCATGGCCGTCGCCATCCTCCTCCTAAATTAGCGAGCCCCGGCCACCCCCAGCTCCTTTCGAGCCCACCGCGGGCCTCCCTTGTCGCCGGAGATCACCCCGCACCCCTTTCCCAGCCATCCCCGCCACTGGAGCACTCCGGTTGCTCTAGGCCGCCGCCCACTACTGCCCTCCGTCGCCGCACCTCCAGCCATCTCCGGCGCCCACGCGACCCACCCTCGGATGAGGTCGTCGTCGGCGAGCCCATTCGCCCAGTCACCGGGCCCCAAAGCTCGCCGGAGCGCCGATACGCTACCGGAGCCACGCCTCTGTTGCGGTGTCGGGGAAGGCAGGAGGAGGAAGGAGAAGGAGAGGGAGGAGATAGAAGGCACCGGTGGGCCCAGCCTGTAAGTGACCCAGACGGCGGGCCCGGTCCCTTAAGTGGAAACATATTTCCATAAATACGTTGTCCAGTGCGAGTCACGTACTCAGTAACGGCTTTGGGCCAGAGTACGTTTTCGCTTAACAGAAAGCGTATTCTTGAAAATGCGCTTCCTCTCTCCAGCCGCGCCGTTCGTCGGTTAAGAGCAGAAATGAACACCTTTTTGTTTGTTTTCTGCCTAACAAACGAACACACGTATCTTTTCAACCGTAACTTCGATTCAGGTGAATCCAAAGCCCACTTCTTCAGTTCGTCGAGCCCGTTCCGATGATGTCACTTTCACCATGTTGACACTTTCTGAAAATGCCCATTTTTTCCTTGCCCTCTATTCAGCCCCTCCGAGAGAGAACCCTCTCCGGCGATTTTTCCCGCGAGGCGATCGCACTTCTGCTCAGAGTATTTGTCGACCCCCAGGCAAGCCGACCATCTGACATATGCCCTAAAGCATTGCTCTGTGTTATTCTTGCATGTTTAATTAATAAATATGCCTGTGTTGGTAGTAGTTAAACTCCTGCTAAGTTGAACTTGCTATTTTCATTACCTGCTAATGCTCATCATATTGTCGCACTAGTGACTCGTTGTGATATTGTATGGAGATAGGTTGTTATGTTTTCATAGTGGTTACAGTATGCATTATGACTGTTATTGCAGTAATAAAGAATGTGACTTAATAATGACAACCTCCTCCGTCGACTGGATCGAGTCATAGTGTCACCGAACCGAGCTCATCAAGTGCAACCACATTTGCCGGTATGGGACGGCCCTGACTTAGTCTATTGTATTGCCTCTTGTCGGTACCACCAAATAGGGAGGGTTATGCGTGTGTGCTGCCCTGATCAGGTAGACGACGAAAATCCTGTGAGCCCAGTTTGGTTATGTGCGCACGTCCCCGTTTGGGACAGTTTTGTTTGGCCACGACGGTGGCAGGTGTCACGGGGTGACACATGGGCCTCCCAGGACATGACCCTGGGAGGGTATGATTGTCGGTGGGACCGTAAGAGTGCGGGGCAATAGACAAGGTTTTGTTGGAGCAGCACCGGTCCACCCGAATGGGAACATGTACTAAGTACGAGTCCGGGAGCTCCATGGTGTGGGTAAAGTGCGCAACCTCTGCAGAGTGTAAATCTATTCGAATAGCCGCGTCCTCGGTCATGGACAGTTCGTACTTGGCCACTATTTGGTCTGTGTCGAGTCTGGACGAACACACTATACAACGTATTGTTAAGACTGAACCAAAGAATGGTAAAGGAATGATTTGTCAGACTTATAGTGCGGATGCATGGACATCGGATGATGTCAGGTATATGATGTTGGCCATGCGATGGCTATGAGATGAGTGGTCGGATAATCACAGGACTTGGATTTGGTTTGGATCATGACATATTCGGAGTATGAATTATGTATATGTTTTACTTTGATAGTTTACATGCTAGATAATCCTGTTATGACATGATGATTAATGCTGCTAGATGACTAATCTTGCTAGATAATTCTGTCATAACATGATAGTTAATACTGTTAAGATAACAAGTGCATGCTTGAATGCCATGGTTTGCTTTGCTTGGTGTATATGTTGGTATGGTTTGCTTGCGAGTACATTCAAAAGTACTTAGCGGCCTTCAATGTGGCCAGGTTCACCTAAGGATCCGATGTTCGCTCGCGAGGAGCCGGAGTGTTTGCGGGCTAGAGGAGTAACCCAGTCAGATCCCTGTCGATTGGAGCTGCACCAAGACCCTGCTGCCCTAGATAGAACTTTTCTGCTGCCATTACCCTTGTAAATATCGTGTAAGACTTATATATCCATTAATAGAAATGTCTGTGTTCATGATACTTGTTGTAAAAGCACATGCCAGAGTGATTTTCCTGGGCTGGTATGTGCGGCGACCGTCTGACTACAGTGGTATTCAGGCAGGGTGCTACAACGGATGGTATCAGAGCCAGGCTGCCGTAGGTTACCCCTAGCCAGATTTCATTGCCTTTTTTTATCAGTAGAAGGCCCCAATGGATTTCAACCATCTCCGCCAAACCGGCACGGCTACTATCGATCATAAGGCAATCCCATAGGCATTCGGCTCTATCAGACCTCAACTCTCGTGGCCCTTGCCTCCGGTGTGAAATGTCTGCACCAGGAAACGACCCGTGAGCCCTGAACCCCTAGGTAAACCAGATACCCCTACCTAGCTTGCTAACCATGGCATTTCTCTCCTCAAATCCAGTTTCCTTTGGGAAATGCCGATAAATTCCATCTTTCCCCGACAACCCTAGGATCGTTGACTAAGCCACTTTGGCTATGGTCGTGCGTCGAGTTTGATGTTCTCTAAGGAAGTAGTAGGAGCTTGACCCCAATTGCTACCAGGGGCATTGTGTGGTTTTGCTTCTAAGTCCTTAGAGGTACATCGAGTGCGCTATATTAGTTATACTAGTGGATCTTCGGCCACATGTGTAAGGTCCACAAAATTTGAGCTTTATTTGCTTTTTGGTTTTTCGCGGTTTTGCTTCTTTTGTCGGTTCCGTTCTTTCGCTCCGACTGGATCCATCCGCAAGTGCTGTCAAGAAGACCAACATACAACTTGGATACTACCCAATAGTCCAAACTCAGATGATTCAAGTCAACCACAAGATATTCAGAACAGCAACCCCAGAGCTACCAAGAATGAAGGACTGGGTCAGAAGCAGAATCTGAGTGCAACCGACAAGGCCAGATTATACATAAGGGGGTTTGCCACGAAATAGATTACAGCAAGAGCAAATTATTCGGTCCTCGACACAAGGATTATTTCAGCCAGTGGGGTGAACCGTGAATCTTTTCTCAATGGACTCAAGACTCATTTATTATCCACAGAAGTCATATTTCAAGAAGGTGAATGTGTCGAGAGCAACAACAACACTCTGGTATGTTGATACAAATTTTATGGGCATAATGAACAAGGTCTGCAAGAAATATGGATGAGTTCATGGCTGCCCAGAGTCAATGAGAATTTCACCTACCTGGAAGCTCAGCTAAACCGAATGGAATTATCCGTTCACTACCGGCAACACTTGGTTCGAATGCAAAAGGTATTTCGGACTAATGGCCAACATGAAGTCTGCATCAGTTGTGCAACCTTTATAGCAACAACCAGCGGACCAGCAGAAGGACAAGTATCTTCAGACAAGGTATGGCCCGTACCAAGTTTTGGCTCCTCTATGGGTAAATTCCGGATAGTCCGGAAGGAAGCCAGAAACGGCCATAGATCCGACCGCATATCCACAGTGCAAGGCTTTTGATACAAGGAACCCAGCTTTCCTCCACAAGCTATCGGAAGAAGCTTAAGACGCAAGACTCCCAATCTTCCTTGCCACACCACTTGGTGGGAAAATCTTCTGGGATACGGCACTCCCATCTCCCTCAGCATGCTACCACGGAAAGCTTCCGGCGTAAGGCACCCAACCTTCCGCGGTAAGCCACATGAGGGAATGCTTCTGAGGTACGATACCCAGCCTTCGTCGGCACGCTACCTTGGTAGAAGCTTCGAGCATAAGGAATTCAGCCTTCGTCAACATGCCATCGTGCCCACAACAAGCTTGTCAGAAGCACAAACTTGTCCAGACACGTGTTTGCCTCAGAACTCAGTGGTTATGAAAGGATTTATCCTACTTTGCATATGTTGTGAGCATGCAGTCCAGGGGATCAGTTCATGAGAGCCACTCGTGCACGGGAATGACTGTGCTCAAGAGAAACATCGGCCCCATAGTTCAAAGCAAGGATATGAGCACAGCCACCCCTACGAGATATGCAAGAGTAAATTGTGAATACAAGCCCAACAAGCTGGGTTATGACCAAGGAGCCATGATGGTGGGTCATGACAAGTTCCCCAAAAGGAACCCCCAAGAACAAGGAAGTCTTGAATAAACAATCTCCGTGATGGTCAATGAAGTAAAGCTCCGCAGACAAGGAGATATTGCCAACCCTTGTTAGACTCTTGCATATACGGCCACAACAATGCAGCAAGCATGTTGTACTCCTCATGAGAATGGGCCATCGACCAAGTTAAGAGGCTATGCTCCGTAAGACACGCCGAATGATAGCCAAATTGTGTTCAGCTCAGTGGTCATAGCAAGGACCACAGAGGCTATATATGGTAGAGCCATCTCAGAGATTACCGTCTATGATTACTTTGTGATCGTGCCCGACATTTCAGTTGGGAACCTCCTGAGAACAAAGTCAGAATGCAAGAGACAGGAAGAAAGCATCCATATAGAACCCACAGCCAGATTGAGCATTCTGACAAGGCAAAAAGAGAGCCACTCCAGGCCATACGAGCACGTGAGTCCGGTACCCAGAAAGAATGTCTCGCCCTTGGCAGTCAGTGTATGAAGTATCGCAATAAAACCCGAAGTAGCTAGTCCCAGGCCATGGAAACCAGACTAATTGTCGATACTCGGAGCTACCCACCAACCCCATCCAACAAACTACAAGCACAAAGGGTTTGCCTGACAAGAAAGAGAAGGATTCAATACAGCCGTCTGAAAAAGAAAGCACCTGAGCCATCAAAAGAGGCAGTTAAAAGGTCAGTAAACAAATGAAGACAAGATAGCTGATGGATCCAAGTCGCACACAGATAAGTCCCCTTCACCGGGAGGTAAGCCCGGAAGTCTCGAGGACGAGATTTTCTTAAGGGGGGTAGGTTTGTGACACCCTGGTTTTCGCTCCTTGTTTTTTTTCCTTCGCGGGATTTGGCTCCCGTCTTTTTTTCGGTGTTATTGGATTTTCTCTCGCTCTTGGGTATATGAAGATGGTCATTTAGCCTTGCCTTTCCTATCCCAACCAGAGATTCTCTCCAGTCCAACCTTGCCACCCAAAATCTACTCTCAGGATTTTGCCGCCGAAACCCTACCTTCCGAGTCACCGGAAGGGAAACCCTAATCCTTGCAGTTAGAAAGGAACCCCAATTTCCTTTGATCTGTTGCCTCCCAAATTTTCCCAGTGATCATCCTATCTTTTTAAACCCTGGATATGTAAAAATATTGCCAAGTCATTTGCAATATTTTTCATTTAAAATTAATTCCTTTTTCTTCCAGTTAAAGGAATTAAATCCAGGAAAATATCTATCCATCTCCAAAGTTCATCAAAAGTTGTGGAGATATTCTTTGTGATCATATTGAGCTCCCATAAAAATATTGGCCATAATTAAATAAGGGAAATTGCATTTTGTTATTTAAAGCCAATATTGCATTTTGGGTACTTTCTAAAGGAACTACCATTTTGGTAGCCAGAAAAAATCCCAAATAATTTGTGGAGCTTCTCCTAACCATATCTTCACCACTTCCATCAAGAACCCAAGTTCCATAGTTCAAATTTTGAGCACATCATCCAATTCTTGTTTCTGGATTTATTTTGAGGTTGTGAAGCAACTATAATTTATATTGCTTCAAAAATTCTCAAATTAATCCAGGACCTCACATTCCATATATGATGTGAGTATGCCAAAATTCACATCATTTTATCTAGCCATTTTCTCCCAAAAATTCCATCAAGTTTCTGTCCAGATTCTAGCTCTGTGAAGGAAGTACCACTTTGGCATTTCCAAATGAGCTGAAATTTTTCCAGTACCTTCATATCTCCAAATCAGCACCCTCCGAGAGAGAACCCTTTCCGGCGATTTCTTCCGCGAGGCGATCGCACTTCTTCCCGGAGTATTCCTCGACCCCCAGGCAAGCCGACCATCTGACATATGCCCTAAAGCATTGCTCTGTGTTATTCTTGCGTGTTTAATTAAAAAATATGCCTATGTTCGTAGTAGTTAAACTCCTGCTAAGTTGAACTTGCTATTTTCATTACCTGCTAATGCTCATCATATTGTCGCACTAGTGACTCGTTGTGATATTGTATGAAGATAGGTTGTTATGTTTTCATAGTTGTTACATTATGCATTATGACTGTTATTGTAGTAATAAAGAATGTGACTTAATAATGACAACCTCCTCCGTCGACTGGATCGAGTCATAGTGTCACCGAACTGAGCTCATCAAGTGCAACCACATTTGCCGGTATGGGACGGTCCTGACTTAGTCTATTGTATTGCCTCTTGTAGGTACCACCAAATAGGGAGGGTTATGCGTGTGTGCTGCCCTGATCAGGTAGACGACGATAATCCTGTGAGCCCAGTTTGGTTATGTGCGCACGTCCCCGTTTGGGACAGTTTTGTTTGGCCACGATGGTGGCAGGTGTCACGGGGTGACACAGGGGCCACCCAGGACATGACCCTGGGAGGGTATGATTGTCGGTGGGACCGTAAGAGTGTCGGGCAATAGACAAGGTTTTGTTGGAGCGGCACCGGTCCACCCGAATGGGAACATGTACTAAGTACGAGGCCGGGAGATCCATGGTGTGGGTAAAGTGCGCAACCTCTGCAGAGTGTAAATCTATTTGAATAGCCGCGTCCTCAGTCATGGACAGTTCGTACTCGGCCACTATTTGGTCTGTGTCGAGTCTAGAGGAACACACTATATAACGTATTGTTAAGACTGAACCAGAGAATGGTAAAGGTATGATTTGTCAGACTTATAGTGCGGATGCATGGACATCGGATGATGTCAGGTATATGATGTTGGCCATGCGATGGCTATGAGATGAGTGGTCGGATAACCACAGGACTTGGATTTGTTTTGGATCATGACATATTCAGAGTATGAATTATTTATATGTTTTACTTTGATAGTTTACATGCTAGATAATCCTGTTATGACATGATGATTAATGCTGCTAGATGACTAATTTTGCTAGATAATTCTGTCATAACATGATAGTTAATACTGTTAAGATAACAAGTGCATGCTTGAATGCCATGGTTTGCTTTGCTTCGTGTATATGTTGGTATGGTTTGCTTGCGAGTACATTCAAAAGTACTCAGCGGCCTTCAATGTGGCCAGGTTCACCAAAGATCCGACGTTCGCTAGCGAGGAGTCGGAGTGTTCGCGGGCTAGAGGAGTAACCCAGCCAGATCCCTGTGGATTGGAGCCGAACCAAGACCCTGCTGCCCTAGATAGAACTTTTCCGCTACCATTACCCTTGTAAATATCGTGTAAGACTTATATATCCATTAATAGAAATGTCTGTGTTCATGATACTTGTTGTAAAAGCACATGCCAAAGTGATTTTCCTGGGCTGGTATGTGCGGCGACCGTCTGACTACAGTGGTATTCAGGCAGGGTGCCACATTCCACCTTCTTGTTCAGCTTTTGCTCAGCCAACTCTACGGCCTATTGCTGCGTGTGGAGCTTATCCCAATGGTTGCTATAGCGCTCCTGCACGTCCTTTGAAGCTAGCAGCCATGGTCTTCAGGAAGGCAAGATCGGCGGAGCTATCGTCAAAGGCATCTGTTGCAACAATGCTGCGAGACAAGGCTACGATGATTTCTGCAAGTGCATCTTCAAGGGCAAGGTCCCCGGCACCAGATGAGCTGGGGGCTCCAGATTCTTGTCGCCAATTGAAGGGCTCTAAAGGACCTGCCAAGGTTTGCGTCTCAGATGTACTTGGATGGTTGTCAGCAGTTGGCTTGTCATTGCCGACTTCTCCGATCTCAACATCTGCTGTGGAGGGATCAGATGTGTTGCCGGAGGGCTTGCCAGACTCCTCGGTAGCTTTCCTAGTTTCCTCAGCAGCAGATGTAGCAGCCTCTTCGGCAAAGATCTTGGCAGCCTCTTCAGCGGCGCTCTTCGCAATCCCTTCCACGTCTACAATGATTTCTTCCTCTTCTAGAGAGGTGGGATCTATAAGACAAAGAAGAAGCAAAGAGCGGAAAGAAATTCAAGTTACAGATCAAATTCAAGAAGACAAAAAAGAAGGATTGACAAGGATAAGATGACACCTGAAAAAGAACTTACCTTGATGAGCATGTGGAGGGGATGTTGTTCTTCCTCCGGCGACGTCAGTTGATGTCGCTCGGTCTTTGGCAACATCAGTTGTCAGTGAGACCTCGATGCGGGCAAGCTCTTCTTGGTGCTCCTCTGGAAGAGGGATTTTTCTTGTCGGTGAGCTTCTTGGCGGAGATTTTGAAGTTGAGGGTGCCGTCAAGGGATTCATTCCTTGGCGCTCTCCTTCTGGTTGATCATTTCCCGCCTCCTTGTCGGTTTCCATTTTTGAAGGGTCAATGGCAGTGCTGGCCAGCGGAAATTTGATACTAGCCTCACGCTGGGGGCTGGAGCCGGCAACTTCAGGTGCAATTATGCCTTGATCAGCGTCTTTTGCCGTCTCGCCCTCTTCGCCGATTCTGGGCTTCTTCTGGTATCTTGCCGCCAGCTGCACTTCGTCCCTGCAAGACCAAGACAATCAAGATGATTAGTTCAACAGTGACAATATCAAGATAATTACAAGATTGGCCGAAGAAAGATGAAGCACTTAATTTTCTTCTTCTTCGTGGTCGCTGAGGGCAGACAAGTCCCAGTGTACTGCATCCTCAGTGCCAAAAGATGTTGATGGTGGTGGTGTCTTCCTGGTACGCTTCATTCCCAAAGAGGCTGGGCGCTGTGAAGCACCAACTTCTTTCGCGGCTGATGGAGTCGGTTGCCGGGAAGCGGCCCCGCGAAGAGGTTGTCGACGAGAAGGCTGGGCCTGAGAAATCTTGGTGGTTGCTTCTATACCGATAAGCTCGTCGCTTGCCGGTTCGATGCATACCACCTTCTTCCAGCCAGGCTTCTTCGCGATTGCAGTCTTCACTCGAGTAGAAGGAGCTCAAGGTTCTTCCTCCTCTGCAGCCTCTTCGGGGTGCTTGTCACCGCTCTCAGGCGCTTCAGCATGCTCCTCTTCGCTAGCATGCTCTCCAGCATGTTCTTCGGCACCGGCATGCTCTTTGTCCTGTTCTTCAGTGCGCTCTCCCCCTTCTTCGCTAGTGCCTCTAGCTACCCAGGAACGAGTTGCTTCTTTGCTTCCTCAACCCTTGCGGTAAGCAACTGCTCTTTGTCATCCTTGGTAGGATGAACCATGTCATATTCAACTCTGATAGCTTCTTCCACCAAGCCGTCAAGCCAGTCCCTCACTTCCTTCTTGGTGGGCACTTTCCAAATGCTTAGAACTGACTTGGCATCGCAGTCCGACATCATAGCTAGGATGGAAGCCTTGGCGGTGTTGTTGCAGAGTGGGATCACCTTTGCCGGCAAATGGAAGATGCAACCTTTGTTGAAAAGCTGACAGATGAGCCAGTAATGTTCCATTACCATCAAGTTCTTATTGAGGCCTGGGTACAGACACATTGTATCAGCAGGGTTCTTCTAATCCCATGCTCTTCGGCCTCCTCTCTGTTGTAGCGGAGCAATTCAGCGGCGAGTTAAATCTGCTCCCACCATCTCGATGGTCAAGCCGGACTCCTTGAGACTGATGAGCCTATACATTGCAATTCCAAGCTTGCTGTCATTGGGCTCAACGTTGCTCCAATTGGCAGCCTTCTCAATTTTCTCAGTTCTGAGATGACAGAAGGCTGGGAAGTCTTGTTGCTTAATCCAGCACCAATTAGCCCTCCACTCATTCCACTTGGTGTGCAATCTGCCATCAAGGTAGTGCTTTTTCATTCCTATCCTTGGAATCCAAGTGACACTGCCGGAGAGAGCGTCGTCTTCAACCCGGGGAATGAAAAAGCGCAGGAACAGAGCTACATTGGGCACTACTCCTAAGAAGTTTTCACACAAGTGCGCAAAGACTGACATGCAAGTGACCGCATTGGGTGTAAAATCTAACGGTCTGAATCCGTAGGAAAGCATCACTTCTACGAAGAAATCTGAGAAGGGTAGGCACAGTCCACAGTAAAAATACCCGGCGAAGAAGTGGAACTGGTCGTCTGCTTGAGGAAGGGATCCTGGGAGCACAACTGTGGCTTTGTGATCCTTCATCTTCCCCGCATACAGGTACGAGTACTTCTTCTCCAGGTCATCGGCCGTCAGCGCCGGCAAAAAGACGACATTGTCACGCCGTTGTGCTGCTTTGGCGGCCTTCCTCTCTTCCGCCGCTGAACTGGCTTTGCGGCCCTCTTCGGCGCCATGGCGGTCTTTGGAGAAATAAATTGAATGGAAGGTGGGCGGAGCGGCGTGTAGGCACTGTGCTTTGTTCTTGCGTGAGGTTGAAAATGGAGGCGGCTAGCTAGATTGGGGAAGAAGAGGGGTAAATGAGCAGTGCCCCTTCGCGAGTGCCTTTTTATGGGGAAGGCGCTGGGGCCTGGTGATACGTCTCCAACGTATCTATAATTTTTGATTGTTCCATGCTATTATAGTATCAATCTTGGATGTTTTTATATGCAATTATATATCATTTTTTGGGACTAACCTATTAACCTAGTGCCCAGTGCCAGTTGCTGTTTTCTGCTTGTTTTTGGTTTTTCAGGAAATCAGTACCAAATGAAGTCCAAATGCCACAAAACTTTTTGACGATTTTTTTCTGGACAAAAGTGACCCTGGAAGCTTCGGGAGGAGGACAGAAGCTTCACGAGGAAGCCACAAGGCAACAGGGCGCGACCCCAGGGGGGAGCCCTGATGCCTTCTGGGCCCCTCGTGGCTCCTTTTGACCTAATTCCACATCTATAAATTCTCAAATATTCGGAAACCATCAGAGAGCCACCCCGAATAACTTTTACGCCGCCGCAAGCCTCTGTTCTTCCGCGATCCCATCTAGAGGCCTTTTCCAGTACTCTGCCGGAGGGGGAACCTATCATGGAGGGCTTCTACATCAACCTTGTTGCCCTTCCGATGATGTGTGAGTAGTTTACCACACACCTATGGCACCATAGCTAGTAGCTAGATGGCTTCCTCTCTCTCTTTGATCTTCAATACCATGCTCTCCTCGATGTTCTTGGAGTTCTATCCGATGTAATCTTCTTTTGCGGTTTGTTTGTTGGGATCCGATGAATTGTGAGTTTATGATCAGATTATTCATGAGAAATATTTGAGTCTTCTCTGAACTCTTTTATGCATGATTGTTATAGCTTTGTATTTCTCTCCGCTCTATCAATTTGGTTTGGCCAACTAGATTGGTTTATCTTGAAATGGGAGAGGTGCTTTGTGATGGGTTCAATCTTGCGGTGCTCAATCCCAGTGATAGAAAGGGACATGACACGTATTTGTATTGTTGCCATTAAGGATAAAAAGATGGGGTTTAATCATATTGCTTGAGTTTACTTTCTCTACGTCATGTCATCTTGCTTAAAGCGTTACTCTGTTTCACACTTAATACCCTAGATGCATGCTAGATAGCGGTCGATGGGTGGAGTAATAGTAGTAGATGCAGGCAGGAGTCGGTCTACTTGTCTTGGACGTGATGCCTATATACATGATCATTGCCATGAATCCGTCATAATTATTTGCTTTTCTATCAATTGCCCAACAGTAATTTGTTTACCCACCGTATGTTCTGCGCTTGAGAGAGAAGCCTCTAGTGAAAACTATGGCCCCCGGGTCTATCTTTATCATATATTAAAATCCAAAAATACTTTGCTGCAATTTATTTACTTTTATTTTATTTTGCAATTTATATTTCTATCTATCACTATCAGAGTTAATCCTTGCAAATAACCGCTAAGAGGATTGACAACCCTCTTATTTGCGTTGGGTGCAAGTGTTTGCTTTTGTGTGTGTAGGTGTTGCTAAAGGGATTTTGTGTGCTTCTCCTACCGGATTGATAACCTTGGTTCTTAACTGAGGGAAATACTTATCTCTACTATACTGCATCATCTTCTCCTCTTCGGGGAAATACCAACGCAGTCTACAAGTAGCAAGAAGAATTTCTGGCGCCATTGCCGGGGAGACATCACCAAAATTTTCAAGTACCTTCACACAGACAATCATCCCCTTGCATTTATTTTATTTGCCTTTTTTGCATTTGCCTCTCATTTTCATATCCCCCACTTCTAAAACAATTTTACAAAAACACAAAAATATTTGTATTTGCCTGTTTGTTTGCTTGTGTTGCCATGTGCTTCCGATCTGCTTGCATCTTTGCTTGCTAAAAAAATATGGATCCTCATCCACTTGCTAATCTTTTCAAAAAATCCAATAATAATGAACCAATTGCTAGTGAGTTGAGTGCACTAGATTCTCTTTATGAAGTTTTTCTTGAAAATCCTGAGTCTTAAAATTGTTATGAAGAAATTTATAAATTGATTCATGATAGCTCCTTGAATGAAAAGCATGATTGCAATGATTTTATTATAAATTCTATCAATGTCAATTGTGTTAATAATATGCAAAACTACAAGCTTGGGGATGATGATTTTGTTATGTCCACTACTTATTGTAATGATCATGATTGGGGTGATGCTTCTTATGATCTTGAAAATTTATTTAAGCCTCATGATGAATATGTTATTGATAATAATGTTTGCAATAATATTAAAAGTGGGTTTGGAAGAGTGTCAACTTTAGGTAATAATGATCCCATTACTTTGGAGAATTATCAATCTTATGAATTTTCTGATAAAAGTGGGTTTGGAGAGGTCATGACTTTAGTTGATGTTAATCCCACTATCTTGGAAGATTATAAAACTTTTATGCATGTGGATCATGAAGAGAATATTTCATATGATAGCTATATTGTCAAATTTGATTAAAATCCTACATGTAATTATTGTGAGAGAGGAAAATATGGTTATAAAAAATTTCATGTCATTAAATTACCTCTCTTTGTGTTGAAATTTTTGCTTCATCCTCCCTATTTTGCGATCCCCTATACTTGTGGGTTATCCAGATGTGGCGCCTGATGATGCCAAGGCCAAGAGCAAGGACACCAAGCATAAGGGCCCTGCCATGTTTGCCACGGAGCCTGATGATAACCCACAAGTATAGGGGATCGCAACAGTTTTTGCGGGTAGTATTTCACCCAGATTTATTGATTCGACACAAGGGGAGCCAAAGAATATTTGCGAGTATTAGCAGTTGAGTTGTCAATTCAACCACACCTGGAGAACTAAATATCTGCAGCAAAGTGTTTAGTAGCACAGTAGTATGATAGTTTCAGCAGCAATAGTAATAGTATCATAGTAATAGTAACAGTAACAGTAGCAGTTTTGTAGTGATTGTAACAGCAGCAGCAATGAAAGTAACTTAGCAAAGATCAATATGCGAAAAGCGTAGGCATTGGATCGGTGATGGATAATGATGTTGGATGACATTCATCATATAACAGCCACAACCTAGGGCGATACACAATAGCTCCAATTCATAAATGTAATGTAGGCATGTATTCCGTATATAGTCATACGTGCTTATAATAAGAACTTGCATGACATCTTTTGTCCTACCCTCCCGTGGTAGCGGGGTCCATAAGGAAATCTAAGGGATACTCAGGCCTCCTTTTAATAGAGAACCGAAACAAAGCATTAACACATAGTGAATACATGAACTCCTCAAACTACGGCAATCACCGGAAAGAATCCCAATTACTGTCACCTTGGGGTATGCGGATCATGATACGTAATAGGTGCATATAACTTGCAAGATAGGATCAAGAACTCAAATATATTCATGAAAACATAAAGGGTTCAGATCTGAAATCATGGCACTTGGGCCCTAGTGACAATCATTAAGCATAGCAAAGTCATAGCAACATCAATCTCAGAACATAGTGGATACTAGGGATCAAAGACCTAACAAATTGACTCGAATACATGCTAAATCTCATCCAACCCATCACTGTCCAGCAAGCCTACGGAGAAATTACTCACACACGGTGGTGAGCATCATGAAATTGGTGATGGAGGATGGTTGATGATGACGACGGCGTCGAATCCCCCTCTCCGGAGCCCCGAACGGACTCCAGATCAGCCCTACTGATGAAGAATAGGAGGTGGTGGCAGCTCCGTATCGTAAAACACGATGAAACTTCTTCTTTTCTTTTTTTCTCGGGGAAAGAGAATTTATAGCGTTGGAATTAGGTCAGACGGCCGCCTGTGGGCCCCACAGGGCATCAGGGCGTGCCCTAGGGGAGGAATCGCGCCCTGTTGCCTTGTGGGCAATAGGTGGCCCCTCTTCTATTGATTCTTGCGCCAGTAATTTTTATTTATTTCATAAAAAAATTCCAAAAAGTTTTGTCCAATTTTGAGAACTTTGATTTCTGCACAAAAACCACACCATGGTAGTTCTGCTAAAAATAGTGTCAGTCCGAGTTAGTTTCATTCAAATCATGCAAATTAGGGTCCAAAACAAGAGCAAAAGTGTTTGGAAAAGTAGATACGATGGATACGTATCAACTCCCCCAAGCTTAACTCATTGCTTGTCCTCAAGCAATTCAGTTGAGAAACTGAAAGTGATAAAGAAAAACTTTTATGAACTCTGTTGTTCTTGTATCCGTATATAAGCTTAAATAGTACCCAAGTTTTCAGCAAAGATCATGAACTAACCATGCTCATAATAACACTTAGAAATTATGTTTACTCATATCAATGGCATAATCAACTAGCGAGCAATAACAACATATCTCAAATGCCAACAACTTGTCAAAATAATCATGCTATAATATGATAACGTGGTATCTCGCTAGCCCTTTCTGATATCGCAAAACATAAATGCAGAGCACCTCCAAAGTTCAAGCAGTGACTAAACATTGTAATTCAGGATAGAAGAGATCCAATCATGATGCACACAACATTAAGTATACTCAATGCATACGGATGACAATAGTGCTCTCAGGATTGGTGCTTATAATGAGAAGGTGAGACTCAACAATAAAAGTAAAATAACATAAAAGTAAATGGATAGGCCCTTCGTAGAGGGAAGCAGGGATTTGTAGAGGTGCCAGAGCTCGAAGCTTAAATCAGAGATGAAAAATAATTTTGGGAGGTGTACTTTTCCTGTCAACGACACGACCGAGAGTTTTCAATATCTTCCATGCTAAACACATTATAGGTGGTTCCCAAGCGGTAAGGTAAAGTTTACTCCCCCTCCACCATACCAACACAAGCCATGGCTAGCCGAATCCTCGGGTGCCCTCCATACCAACAACTTTCCGGGAGAGTTTGTTTCCATTATGTAATTTTGATTTTGAGCATAGGACTAGGCATCCCAAATACCAGCCTTTCTCATGCAATGACAAGTGAATAAACACTCATCTAATAATAACACGCTTAGCATGGAAGATACTGATCACCCCCTATCGCTCCATGAGCGGTACGGGCACACAAAACGGATGTTTATTTGAATGATTAGAGGTGGCACATGCAAATTTAATTGGAACGACAGAGTAATACCGCATATAGGTAGATATAGTGGACTCATTTGGAACAACTTTGGTTTAAGCATTTTGGATGCACAAGCAACATTCTCGCTTAGTACAGGTGAAGGCTAGCAAATAGATTGAGAAGCGACCAACTAGAGAGCAAAAACGGTCATGATCATGCATTGAGAATAATTAACATTGAATACTAGCATGAGTAGGATATAGACACCCTGAACATAAATATCGTGGAGGCTATGTTGGTTTTGAATCAACTACATGTATGAGCATGTGCCAAGTCAAGCCACTTGAAACATTCAGAGGAGGATGCCATATTAACATACTACATCATAACCATTTTAATGCATGTTGACATCCAAGATAAATCATTATCCACTCCTAGCTACTTAAGCATGGAATGAGCAACTATAATCTCTAATTGTCATCACAAACAGGTTTACTTATAATATGCTAAATCATGGATACTGAGTTAAACATATTTACATACCAGCTTTTCCTTGCCACAGTCACTTCATCAAATCATCATCATTATTGCCTTTCACTTGCATGACCGAATGATGTGAAAATAATAATAGTGCAAGAGCACCATGGACTAAGCTGGAATCTGCAAACATTTTATTCAAGGGAGAAGACAGGGTAATATTGGCTCTTCGTTAGATCAATAACAAAGCATATGAGAGCCACTCAACATTTTCATCGTGGTCTTCTCCTCACGACGACTCAACGAATAGAAAAAAATTTCAGAGAAACACACTGAAATATTTTTGGAGTTTTTAGTTTTTCTGAAGGAAAGCAAATTAACGAAGAAAAACAAAAAGCGAGAAAAACTATTTACACGGGAGAGCTCCCAACAAGCAAAAGAAGAAATGAGAAATCTTTTTGGGTTTTCTTTTAATACTACAAACTAACAAACAAGAAAGAAAAACTGAAAAGAAGCAAGAAATATTTTTGGGTTTTTGAAGTTTTTTTAAACACACAAGAAGAAAGCGGAAACAAAACTAACATGGATATACAATGGAAAAGTATGAACACCGACAACTGGAATGAATGTGTGAACATGAATGTAATGTCGATGAGAGATACGTACTCTCCCAAGCATAGGCTTTTGGCCTAGCTTGGTAATCACCACCCGTAGTATCCATAAGGATGGGCGGATAGTACTGGGGCAGAGGCACTTGAGGGTCCCACTGCGGACCTCGTTTTCCGCTGTGGCCAGCTCGTTCCTGTAAGCCGTGATGTCTGCCAGCATGATGGTGTATCCGTTCCTGGCATGAGAATCAAACAAAGAGGGTGTAGGCAATGGAATAATATCGTGAGTTCTCTAGCTGAAAATCAGGTTATAACGAATATACTGAGGAGGTTCAGGTTCATCAATAAAGTGGTGATCGATCATGCACTGTTGGTCTAAATAAGCCTTGGGTAGCAAGTAGTCATTTGGGCGGATGGCAACATTAAAACGTTTTGCAAGACGCGAAGCATAAATACCGCCATGGACTTTACCCTTACTCATGTTTGTGTGCAGGCAGCGTGCAATGATAGCTCCCAAGCTAAAAGTGTTATCGCCGTGAATAGCATGACGCAAGATGGCGAGGTCAGGGGCACTGAGCGTACCACCTTCCTCCCTGGCAGTCAAACAATAAAGCAAAGTAGTGCATAGCAGGAAAATGCAGGCTAGTAACACAGGCTTTCGGCACACCCCTAAATTCCCCCACAGTCAAAGTGCGAAGGAAGTCCTCGAACTCCTCGGGCCGAGGCTCCCTCAAATCCCCATCAGAAGGGATCAAGCATATCTCACAAAACTCATCTAGCGTTAACTCATGATGTTCAACATATAAATCGAAATGCACCATGGGGATATTGAGCCTAGGCATGAAATAAAAAATTTGCATGAAGGAATTTGTAAGGATGTGGTGCTGGTCACACTCATCTATGAGGAAGTCGGTCAGCCCGGCGTTCGCAACAAATTGTGCGAACTCTTGACGGAACCCAGCTTCGTTCATGATGGTGTTGTGCGGCCATTCGCACGGTCGGACCTTCGTCCTCCACGGAATGTTGAGGTCGTGGTCATAGGCATCCGCAAGGACACCCTTGGAGCTCCGGCTCGAAGAACCCCTTCGAAGAAAGTTCATTTTCCTAAGAACAAATTTCTGAAAAATTTTGGACCACAAAAAGATGTTAAAAATACTTCACAAAATTGATAGCAACTACTCATACAAGTGCCTAAAGGATATATCAAGCATTCAAACTACTTAGAACTCAAAGAATTTAACATGCTAGCTCATTTTCAGTAGCACCAAAAGCAGCAATTTATGCAAAATATAATCCACTAAAGCAAAAACTAATTGGAGCAATGGGAGAGTCCATACCAAAGAGCAATCCCTTAAAATAGTTTCGGAAACGGAGCTCCAAGCAAAGAGATCGAAAATCTCAGGTTTGGGAGCAAGAACACGAGAGAGGGAGCTACCACATTTTTTTTTCTGGAGGTAGGAGATGATGTGGGCTGAATGGATAAGTGAGTGGGTCCCTGTGGGGCCCACAAGGCATCTTGGCGCTACGGGGGGGGGGGGGGGGGGTGGCCGCGCCCTGTTGCCTTTGGGTAACAGGTGCACCCCCCCTGGGTTGTTTTCAGTGCCAAAAATTATTATATATTCTAGAAAAAATCATGTTAACATTTTATTGCATTCTGAGCACTTTTATTTTTGGGCCATTTTTTATTGCACGGATAATTCAGAAAACAGGATAATCATGGCATTTTATTTTATTAAACTATAAATAACAGAGAGCAAACTATGATTACAGAAAGTTGTGCTTACTGAATTCATCGACCATATGCCCTTCAAAAAGAATTCATTAATAAGGTTGATCAAGTCTTATTAACAAACTATTTCCGAGTGACATGAAACCGAAGAATTTTCGTATAACACTAAGTTACCTCAACGGGGATATGCATCTCCCCAACAATAAGAATTTCATATTTCTTTTTGACAATAGGAAGAGGAAATTTGAATCCCCCATTAGTGATTATCGAAACCTTCTCAATACAATTGATACCATTCACTAAAGTTTGTTTCTTCGGGAAATAAAAAAAATGCTCATTACCATTGACATGAAAAGTAACCTTGCTTTTGTTGCAATCAGTAACAGCCCCTGCAGTATTCAGAAAGGGTCTTCCAAGGATAATCGACATGTTGTCGTCCTGGGGCATATCAAGTATAACAAAGTCCGTTAAGATAGTAACATTTTCAACAACAACAGGCATATCCTCGGAAATTCCAATTGGTATAGCAGTTGATTTATTAGCCATTTGCAAAGATATTTCAGTAGGTGTGAGTTTATTCAAATCAAGTCTTCTATATAAAGAGAAAGGCATAACACTAACACCGGCTACCAAATCACATAGAGCAGTTTTAACATAACTTCTTTTAATAGAGCATGATATAGTAGGTATTCCCGGATCTCCTAGCTTTTTAGGTACTCCACCCTTAAAAGAATAATTTGCAAGCATGGTGGAAATTTCAGCTTCAGGTATCTTTCTTTTATTAGTGACAATATCTTTCATGTATTTAGCATAAGGAGACATTTTCAACATATCAATCAAACGAGTGCGTAAAAAGACAGGCCTAAGCATTTGATCAAAGCGCTCAAAATCTTTCTCGTCCTTGTTTTTAGATGGTTTAGTAGGAAAGGCATAGGTTTTTGAACCCATGGTTCTCTTTCCTTTCCATGTTTTCTAGCAACGAAGTCTCTTTTATCATATCTTTTATTCTTAGGAGGTGGGTTATCAAGATCAACAGTAGGTTCTATTTCTACATCATTATCTGGTTGAGCATCAACATGAACATCTTCATTATCATTATCATTATCATTATCACTAGGTGTATGTTCATTACCAGATTGTGTCTCAGCATCAGAAATGGAAACATCATTATGATTCTCAGGAGGTTTTTCTACCTCAGGTTCACTAGAAGCATGAAAAGTCCTATCATTTTTATTTTTATTTTTCTTCTTAGATGGACTAGGTACATCAATATTATTTCTTTGAGAATCTTGTTCAATTATTTTAGGATGACTGTCAGGATACAAAGGTTCCTGAGTCACTCTACCTCCTCTAGTAACAACTCTAATAGCATGATCATTCATTTTATTATTCATCTCATCAAGTAAATCATTTTGTGACTTAGCTATTTGCTCTAACTGAGTCTGAACCATAGAAGCATGTTTACTCAAACATTTAACATCATTAGCAGTTCTAAACATAATGATGTTCACTCAAGCGTTCAATCATGATGGCATTTCGTTTTAATTGATTGCTAACATATAAATTGAAATGTTCTTGCTTAATGATGTAGTTATCAAATTCATACAGGCATTTGCTAGCAGATTTATTATATGGAATATCACCTTCATCAAATCTAGTGAGAGAATTTTCCTCCACTACTTGTGTAGAGATGTCGAGCCCATGTATTTATTCAATAGGTGGTAAATTCTTAACATCTTCAGCTTTAATACCTTTTTTCTTTCATAGATTTCTTGGCTTCTTGCATATCTTCTGGACTGAGGAATAGAATACCTCTCTTATTTGGAGTTGGCTTAGGTGGTGGTTCGGGAAGTGTCCAATCATCGACATTTCTCAATATATTATTCAATAGTTCTTTAGCCTGTCCAACAGTTCGTTCCCTGAAAACACAACCAGCACAACTATCTAGGTAGTCCCTAGAAGCATCAGTTAGTCCATTATAAAAGATATCAAGTATTTCATTTTTCTTAAGAGGATGATCTGGCAAAGCATTAAGTAATTGGAGAAGCCTCCCCCAAGCTTGAGGGAGATTCTCTTCTTCAGTTTGCACAAAGTTAAACATTTCCTTGTTGTGGGAAAACGACCATCTATGGGACCAGCAAGGCCCCTTTGTGGTTCCGCTAAGGGGACACATCACACAAAGAGCATATCCAGTAGCTCGGCGCGCACAGGGATTTACCCAGGTTCGGGCTTTTTGTGGTTTGGTGGTTTGATTGTGTTTGAGCAAGCCCCGCCATTACAGAGAGTGCGGCCTCCCGACACGGAGCTCAGGGGCGCAGCTAGGCTACTGCGAATGGGTAGGGGTCCAACCCCTTGTAAAGGTTGCCATGTCCCTCCTTTAATAGAATAAAGGGGCTACCAGAATGGCAAAGTAGTAAATACATAGGGTGAATATAATCTGGACATGCACTAGGATGGGTGTCAATAAAGGTGATCTCCAAGCGGCGAGCTGCCACGCGTCCAGACAAGCTTCACCTAATCGCCTGCCCACTCGACAATTATTGATAGGCGACTAACTGGTTGCTGAGGTGGAGCAATGGAGGGGCGAAGGGAGCTTGCTGACATGGAGCTTGCCGGGTCTTCACTTGAGCTTGCCGGCTTTTGACTTTCCGCCGCCATCTTGGTCTTCCTGGCAAGTCTTTGATGACCTGTCTGGAGGCCTTGGTTTGCCGGCTCTATCCTTGCAGGGAAATCATACCGTTGGAAAGAAGCTTCTCCCCAGTGCATTTTTTGCTTGTTGATTAGTGCTTGCCGGATGCCTTGCTTGCCGGCAAGGTTGGTTCTTTGCCGGGGCTGCTTCGCAACAACCCTAGACCGGCATAATCCCAAGCTTAGGGGGTTTGTGGGGCCCTGGTTCTCACTACACTGACAGGAGCCTCCGGGACCGTCTTCAGCAGAGAACTCGAAAGATCTCGATGCTGGAGGTGGGACCAAACTTGGCTTGGATTATGAAAGTCATATCTTTCTTGCGAGGGAAACCGCACCCTTCAAGCAGCCTCCAGGAAAGGTTCCTTCCCAAAGGTTGCCAGCCCCCGATCTCGCTCGGAGAGCTCAGGGAATCTCAGCATTAAAATTCCATTAGCAGAGAACTTTGAAGATCTTGATGCTAAAGGTTGGCTTGCTTCTGGCAGAGAACTCGAAAAATCTCGATGCAAAAGTAAAGCTCATTTGTTGTAATTTTGGCTATGCTTCCGGAAAGTTTACTTCCGGGAAAGCTTTTGTTGTCGGCAGAGAACTCTGGGTTCTCGATGCCAGTTTATGTTTTGAACAGAGAACTCTAGATTCTCGATGCCAGCTTGCCGGGAGGGCCAGCCCCCTGCCAGGCTTTTGATTTAAGCAGAGAACTCGGAGACTCTCGATGCCGGCTTGCCGGGAAGAATGTCCCCGGGAAGGCTTTAGCTTTTAGCAGAGAACTTGGAGATCCTCGCTGCCGGCTTGCTGGGAGGGCCAGCCCCCGGCAACGCTTTTGATTTCAGCAGAGAACTCGGAGGTTCTCGATGCCGGCTTGCCAGGAGGGCCAACCCCCGGCAAGGCTTTTGCTTTCAGCAGTGAATTCGGAGGTTCTCGATGCTGGCTTGCCGGGAGGGCCAGCCCCCGGCAAGGCTTTTGCTTTCAGCAGAGAACTCGGAGGTTCTCGATGCCGGCTTGCCGGGAGGGCCACCCCCCGGCAAGGCTTTTGCTTTCAGCAGAGAACTCGGAGGTTCTCGATGCCTGCTTGCCGGGAGGGCCAGCCCCAGCAAGGATTTTGCATTCAGCAGAGAACTCAGAGGTTCTCGATGCCGGCTTGCCAGGAGGGCCAGCCCCCGGCAAGGCTTTTGCTTTTAGCAGAGAACTCGGAGGTTCTCGATGCCCAGTGGCAGCTTCCGGAAATACCAAGGCGGGTGCTACCGCGAAGCTATCTTCCACCCATTTACCCGCAACACTGATTCAGGCATAAAAATGCCGCAATAGTGTTTTAACACAACAAGTTAATTAGCGTCTGATTCGCAGTTAACTCATGTGAAAACTTGACTTCTGCTGGATATTCCCCTCGCTTGCCGGAGTGCTTCCTAGTGAGCATGCTCCAGTCAGCAGCGGTTGAGGGAACGGGCCCTTAGCAGCTTGCTAGGAACGCCGCCTCCCAAAAAGATTTACCTTGTCGGTCCTAATGCAGCTGCTCACGTTGCCGAGCAGACTCGAGGGAACTAGGAGCGCAACTAGTCCCGCAAAGGCTCCTTAGCGTATGGGTCATAGAAATCTTAAAAGAATAAAAACTGTTAAGTCTTTTCCTTACATGATTGCATTTTTCAACAATTATTCCTTACGCTTGCTGGAATGCTTTCCAATTGCGCACGATCTGGTCGACGGTGCTTAGGATCAGGTCCTATTTAGCAGCCTATCGAGAATGCCGCCTTCTCAGAAGCTTAACACTCTAGAAACAAACGCAGCCGCAGTGACGTTGTTGGGCGGACCCAAAATAACCCAGAGCGCAGAATATTTCAAGAGTGCTCCTCCGCGCACAGGTTAAGCGCAAAAATGCTATTCGAGGAAAAGGCTAGATAATAGAAAGTAACTTGAGTATTAGAACTTAGCTCTTTCTGTAGCATGGCAAAAACACTGTGATTCATCAGAGCGTCACGCAGGGTGCTCGAATTGCTCATGATGAATGCTGTGCCGCCGATATCGTCGATATGGCGATAGGTTTGGCCTCCACCGTCTTCACCGTCGCAAACAGTTAAAACTGCGCCTCGGAAGTAGACGCGGCGGCGACGCCCTTCCTCTTCTTGGACACCGTTGATGATAAAGATGAAACTGACGCTGCTGGCACTACAAAAAAAAGACACATTCGTGACATTATGGCCCGAACGAAAACTTTTTCTGTCATGGTTGTGACACTTCTATGACAATAATTGTGAAAAAAACATGTATCATCATAGATGTGGTGGCCTCCTACTTCTATGACAAAAAATTATGACATAAAATGGGCTTTTCGTCCTGGGCGAGCCGGAGACGCACCCGCATGACATTCTTTGGGCCGTCCATGACGTAAAAAATCATGGTAGAAGTGAGGGCGAGGAAATTTTCAGGGAGTTCCCGGTTACGGTGGGTGGTCGGGGCCGAGCAATTCATTGTGGTTTGCGCATTTCTCTCGTACGCGCACGCATGTAGTGTGCGAGGCATTCGCTAACTGAACCCGAGCGAGGCGTTCACTTACTGAGCCCGAGCGATCGATCGATCCCTCACACTACTACACGTACTGAACCCGAGCGATCGATCCCACTGCGTACTGAAGCCGAGCGATCGCTTCGCTGCTAACTGAACCCGAGCGATCCCTTCGCTGCTAACTGAACCCAATCGATCCTTCCCGCTGCTTACTGAAGCCGATCGAGCCCCCGTGCGAGACGTAGCCAGCCGGTGTTGGGTTGCCTCTCGATGAACAGTGCCCGTTGCTGCCGCACGCGCGATACACGTGGACACGAGTCGAGACGCATCGATTGAGCCGGTTGGTTGGCTGTGGATGAACAGTTCCCGTTGCTGCCGCCCGCTCGTACGCCCCACCCCAGCCGGTGGGTTGGCTGTGGATGAACAGCACCCTGGCCATGTGAAGGTGGTTGGCGCTGGATGAACAGGACCCCGAGGAGGCCAGCCGGTTGGGGGTGGATGAATAGGACCCCGTGGAGGCTGGATGAACAGTAGACGGTGGAGCTGGAGGAAGTCGACAGTGGATGAACAGTAGCTGGTGGAGGCTGTGGAGGGAGGTCGACCGTGGATGAACAGTAGCCCATGGAGTCCCATTTTGCGGTACACCACACCCCTCCCGATGAACAGGACCCCTGTTTCGACCGTAGGCAGTTGGGGAGAAGTCCATTTCCTCAGTTTTGCGGTACGCCAGAGCCCTCCCGATCTACAGGACCCAGTTTCAACTGTAGGCGCTCGAACAGAAGTCCGTTTCCTCCGTTTTGCGGTACGCCAGACCCCCAGCTGATGAACAGGACCCCGTTTTGACCGTAGGCAGTCGAACAGAAGGCCGTTTCCTCCATTTTGTGGTACGCCAGACCCCGAGTCGATGAACAGGACCCTGTTTCAGCTGTTTCGTCCAAGCCGGTTGGCTCCCGATGAACAGGACGCGTTCCGACCGAGTCGCTTGGCTCCCGATGAACACGACGTTGTTTCGTCCGTTCTGACCCAGCCAGTTGGCTGTCAATGAAGAGGAGGCCGTTGCTGCCGTCCGTTGCCTCTCTCCATGTACACGAGCCCTGGCCGTACGTATGCGCGAGTACGTGTTCGAGACCCCTCCCGTATATGTACGTACATGGCCATATTTTTAGTTGTGTGGTTGTACGTACGTGTACACAATTTAGACGGGGCTGCCTGAACTGCTACGTCGGGGGCTCTCCTATGACACATGCCGCTCCTTACACGCCCATGGTTCATCGTTGCAGAGAGACCGGTCGACCAGTAGGTATGTACACGTTCGCGACCAGACAGATAATGCTATGTACGCTTCAACCGGGTGGGTCCCAGCTGTCAGGGAGGATTAGGAGGTACTTCCTTGCGTGCGAAGACATAGCTGCTGGGTCCCAGCTATCAGGAGGGGAATCATTTTTTTGCGCATAATAAGGAGGCTCTTCCTTGCGTGCGAAGATGTAGCTGGTGGGTCCCAGGTGTCAGGGGGAGGAAACATTTATTTCCGCGTAATAAGGAGGCACTTCTTGCGTGCGACCATGGACCTCGTGGGTCCTAGCTATCAGCCTCTCCACGTACAGTCCTCTTCCGATGGCTGTCGTTCGTTGACCGCGTTGACGCCGCCGTACCGAGTGCAGGAAGGCGGTGGACGACGGTGAGGCCTAGGAAGGGAATGACCCGGAGCCGGGAAAGACAAGGCAGTGGTTGCCCACGCGGAGGGAAGTATGAGGGTTTATTGGTTCGGCTACGGTGTGAGGCTGCCATCGCCGGAGAATAACATGAGGTGTGGGTGAGTAGAGGGATGGCCTGGCCAGTGGTGGGAGTAGGGTTTGGCGGTGAGGCCTGCGCGGGAGCACAGCCGACCACGGGAGGCAGGAGCAGGCGGTCCCGCTGGCACTGGTTTGGGCGGCTGGAGCAAGAAGATCAGAGATTGAAGAAGCAGCACGACCGTTGGATTAACATCCAATGGTCAGTGCTGCGAGAATCGTTTGTTGACTAAGTTGACAAAGCCCTGCAAAAGCGTCAACTTGGTAGGCCCACAAGTCAGCCTAAAAATCAGGTGGGTCCCAGCTAACAGGGGGAGCAATCATTTTTCTTGCACGTAATAAGGAGGCACTTCCTTGCGTGCGACCTTGGACCTCGTGGCTCCTAGCTGTCAGCGTCTCCACGTGTAGTCCTCTTCCGATGGTTGCCGTTCGTTGACTACGTTGACGACGCCGTGCCGAGAGCACCAAGGCGGTGGACAACGGCGAGGTCTAGTAAGGGAACGACCCGGAGACGAGGAAGACTTGGCAGTGGTTGCCCACGTGGAGGGGAGTACAAGGGTTTACTGGTTTGGCTGCGGTGTGAGGCTGCCGTCGCCGGAGAATAATAGGAGATGTGGGTGAGTAGAGGGATGGCCTGGCCAGCGATGGGAGTAGGGTGGGGCGGTGAGGCCTGCGCGGCAGCACAGCCGGCCACGGGAGGCGCGAGAAGGCGGTCCAGCCGGCGCTGGTTTGGGCGGATGGAGGAAGAAGATCATAGATTAAAGAAGTGGCACGGCCATTGGATTAACATCCAACGGTCACTGCTGCTAGAATCGTTTGTTGACTAAGTTGACAAAGCCCTGCGTACGTGTCAATTTAGTAGGCCCAAGTCAGCCTCCAAATCTGTGGCAAACATCATACAACACATTTGCTATTATTTTTAATAATTTACAACCCATTTGCTCTTTCTTAAGGATTTTTTTGCTGCACATATTCTTTTTGTTAGCATTACAGCCAATATTCTGGCCACGGTGAAAAATTTCAATGAAATTTTGCATATTTTTGTGGGCTCCGAACTGTTTTTAATCCCGATGTTTTGAGTCTGATTCAGATTAATTTGAAAAATGAAATTATATTAATTATAATCCAATGATATTTTCACCGCAGAAAAATCCAATGAAATTTAAAATTTCAAAATAAGGAAGAAACAAAAATTGAAACTAATTACCGGTTGCTGTGTTTTTTAAAATTTACAGCCCATTTCTTATTGCTTATAGGGCATTTTCTTTTTCTTAGTGAAATAGGCCATTTTGTGGGCAAGCCGAATACATCCCTCCTCGCCTTGAAAGATTTGAAGCCCAGTAGGGCTGAGAAAAGCAAGTAGGCCTCGGTTGGGTATTGTGCAAAAGAAAATAGGACTGGGCTAGCCATTTCAAGACAAAAGAAAACTGGGCTGTTGATGTGGTAAACACAAAATAAAAGACTGGTCATTGAAATTTTTGAACTATTTTTAATCCCGAAATTTCGAGCCCGATAAAAAAAAAATTTAAAATATATTTAAATTATGTTAAAATCCAATAAAATTCGCATTTGATGTGTTTTTTATATATTTACACCCCATTTCATATTAGTCACAAAATTTACAACCTTTTTTTATGGTCAGGCTGAATGTATCCCTTGTCGTCTTGAAAGATTTGCAGCCCAGTAGAGCGGGGAAAAGGAAATTGGGCTGTGTAGGGTATTGTGTGAAAAAAGGGTGCGCTAGTCATTTTCACACACAAAAAAAACAGTTGGGCTTGTCATGTTGTAAATAAAGCCTGGGCTAGACGGGCCACAGACGCCGCATAGCCCAATTGATACCCTGCTCCGTCTCAACAACAACAAAAAACTGCTCGAGCTACTGGGTCCCAGTTGTCAGCTGCTCCTTGTGCAATTCTTTCGGTTATTGACTACATTGAAAATGTCATAGGTCTCGGATGTCAGCAAACCATTAGGAGGAAGCATTTTTTTCATGTAATAAGGAGGAACTTGCTTGGGTATGGCTATGGACCTGGGGGTCCCTACTGTCATCCTCTCCATGTACAGTCCTCACCGATTCCTGTCGCTTGTTGACAGTCGCTCGTTATGCAATTCTCTCGTTTATTGACTACGTTGACAATGGGGTGGGACCAAGATGTCCGGAAACCATTAGGAGGTAGCATTTTTTTTGGCTTGTAATAAGGAGGCACTTGCTTGTGTACTGCCATGACCCTGGTGGGTCCCTACTGTCATCCTCTCCATGTACAATCCTCTCCTGATTCCTCTCAGTTGTTGACCATGTTGACAACGCCAGAAGGCGGTGCCGCGTCAAGGGAACCAAAGCTGAGGACGACGGCGAGGACTCGTACGGGAACGAAAAGGAGCCATGGAAGATGCGGCAGTGTGCTCGGAAACGGAGGGGGAGTACGAGGGTTGGTGCGGGGTGGGGAAGCCGTCGCCAGAAAATAACAGGAGGTGGGGGTGGGTGGGTGGGGGGTGTAGAGGGATGGCCTGGCACCGGTTAGGGTACGGTGGGATAGCAATGCGTGCACGGCTGGGCAGCAAGTCACGGAAGGCGGGAGCAGGCGATCCCGCCGGCATTGGTTTGGGTGGCTGGAGCCTGGAGGAAGAAGATAAGAGATTGAAAAAGCACGACAGACATTGGATTGACATCTAACGGCTCAGGTTGCCACAATCGTTTGTTGACTAAGTTGACAAGGCCTTGTGTACGCGTCAACCTAGTAAGCCCACAAGTAAGCCTATTAATCTGTGGCGGACAAATACAGCCCATTTAAGACTGATTCAGAGATAGAGTACTGAACTTCCACCTTGACAACCATCATAGCCAACTTAACTATCTACTCCCAGTAATACTCGAGTTTAGAACAACTAACATACTCTTAGCTAACTAGACGATGCCGGCCGGCATCTGCGGCACATGCTAAACACCGGCACCAACGTCCTCCTCCTCGCCTCAGACTTGGCAGAGGTGCGATAGGGCGCGTTGCTCACGCCCGTTGGCCCTTTCCATGCCGGCGTGGTCCACCGAAGCTTCGGCTTCTAACTTGATGAGCTGGTAGTAAAATTCAGCGTCGTGCACGCGTGCGCGCCCGACAGCCTCTAGGGCTATTCGCCGGGCGCCGGCCTCCACGTAGTCAGCCCAGTTGCGGGCGCTCTGCTCGCGACGCAGAGCGGCGGTGCGCTGCTCCTCCTCCATGCTCTGCTGGCGGCGCAAATCGGTATGTAAACCCGCGTGTCATGGAAAACGCGAAGGTCATCGGAATTCAATGCATAAGCAGGCATGGCTTTTAGCACGCCAGCTTGCCGTGGAAAACTGGAAAAACTGAAATTATGACTGTGACGTACTCCCGTCCCGTCCTGTTAGTGCTGGGTCGCACATCGGCACGACGGTCAAACGAGTGCACTCGATTCATCCAGATGAGGTACATGCGTGATCCGCTGGTTAATCGTGTAGGATCGAGTCGGTCTGCGCGAGCTACTGGGTCCCTGGTGTCAGCCGCTCGTTGGGCAATTCTCTCGTTTATTGACTACGTTGACAATGGCGTGGGACCCAGATGTCAAACCATTAGGAGGAAGCATTTTTTTTGGCTTGTTATAAGGAGGCTTTTTCCTTGTGTGTCCCAAATGTCAGAATCCTAATCTATCACGGCCATGCAACCTTTCTTATTAGGAATTACAGCCCATTTGGTGTGCTAGCTCAAAATAAGTTTGTGGGTGCTGGCGGGCGCTAAGCGCTTGGGTTCTGTAATGCACAATGAGATCAAGTAGCCGGTGAGAGTGATTTTATTTCCCTTTGTTGGGATTTGTTACAATATTTCTCTCTTAATTAAAGAAATGGCAAGCCATTAGCCTTTTTCAAAGAAAATATGACAGCCACACCTGACTTGAAATGGGCAACAACATCAAACTCTAGCTTAATTACAAACTGTACAAAAGCACGAGGGTAATTGTTCATCAGGTTTAGACTAAACCCAAATTGAAAAGGGCAACAACATCTAACTCCACCACTGTTTTTGGCAGCTGTCACTATCAAATGGATCGGTCAGATCCATAAAATGAGCATCCTGGGTCGTAAAACATAATGGAATATGACCACAAGATGATGTAAAAAGAAGCCTGGCTCGTTCAGAAGCCCTTTTGTCCACATGAAAGTCCTTTTTTTGCGATTCGACATATCCATCCGTCAAAACTTCGTTCTTAATATATTTAAGCCTGATGGACAATAGTACCCTCGCATTCAGCAGGAAGAATGTGACAAATCTAGTGTTTGCATGGGTGGCTACATATCTTTCCAGCGTTATTGTCTTCAAACGAATGTGATGAGAACTGAGAAAATCCCGGTGCTTACGATGCCACCGATTGGTTGTACCTTTTGTACCCCGTCCTGCTGCCTAAATAGACAAGAAGATTGAAAACAATTAAGGTCTAAAAAAAGAGTATGTGGAAAGAGCAACAACTGAACGGTTAATTCTAGTACACTATATATGGGCTTCCAATGTGCGTGAAATCATCACCTTTATATACAACTTCTCCAGGCATCTAAAGCATCGCAACAAGCCAATAATCTTGTTCAGATCAAAAGTATTCATATTGATATATAAGATCTTGACAGAATCCAACACCACTGATAGGCTATCCATGGACAAACTCTTCATTGAGCATATAGAACATAATATTAGTACAAAAAGTGTACTCCAAAATGATATAAAACTTATGCGCACAAATGAAAAATGCAGCTTATGATTACAAAAGTGCAGATGATAATATACAGTACCTGGATAACTGTGGAGCCAAACACCATCTTGAGATGATCACAGAGATCAAGAATTACACCCAAGGTCTCCAGTTTAGGCGCAGAGACGACAGTTATTTGCGAAGGTCAATAACAAGAATCAAGGATCAACCTTTGAAGTGAAGGGGCATCTTCAATGATGAGCTCCCCTATGTCAAAAGAAATTCCAATTCTTACAAGGTTAGGCGACTTTATTCGGAAACAACCGATTTTAACTGTCAAAACAAGCACTAAGCACTCCAGGGCAGGGCAACAGGATTGGATGATGCTGTGCAGTGAGGCCTCCGACATGTGAACCAGCACAAGTGAAATTTTTTTGAGAAGTGGGAGTCAAAGCTTTTGTACCAGATTGTCTGGTAGTCTGCACAGGGCAAAGGTGGCAGTGTGGAGAGAGGAGGAAAACCGCGAGATGGACATCTGTGGCGACGGGTCAAATATATGGCGTTCGGTTCGTGGTATGTCAATTTTGTAGGAATAATAGAAGTCAAGCATCTGGAGTTTGTGGAAATCAGGGGATGTCGGCCAGGCGTTCACCATGCGGGGCACGTGCAGGTAGCATGCCGGGATGCAGAGGCGGTGAACGGAGCCCCCGTGGGAGGAGATGATGGCTCCGGGGAGTTCAAAATCATCAACGCGAGATAGGCCATGATAGTCGAGAATAAGAGGCGCGGCGCGCCATAGAGGGCGCCACCGAGATGCGAAGACTTGGGTGCGGCAACAATCCTTGGTGGGGAGAAGCGAGATGATCTCCCCAAGGATGGCGTCCGGGAGATCGTTGATGCGGTCCGCCCGAGATTCTTCTGGTTCCTCATATACAGGGGGGGCCTCGCCGCTTCTCCCCGCGCTGCTGGGTGCAGGATCTACAACCAGCATCGCTGCTGGCGGGAGCCTCATCTTCTTGGCGCTATGGCCAGCCGACTCCATTTTCCTTGCGGGCGTCATGTCGACCTCACGGATTTGAGCAGAGTAACGAATAATGAGCCTAGTTGTGGTGCGAGTGAGGAAGAAGGGGAGCTAGGGTTTTTTGTAGCAGTGAGGAAGAAGGGGAGCTAGGGTTTTTTCGAGGAGTGAGGTGAGCAATTTGGGGGTACAATCGGAGGGGGAGACGAGTCGAGCGAGCGGACGTGAGGTGGGAGTGTGGAGGAAGAAGAGCAGCCTGGTTTTTTTGGGGGGTGGTGCAGTGGTGGCGCCTCTTCTTAAGTAAAATAAGGGCTTTTGAATTGATTTTATTAATTAGGGTGGATGGGCTATTTTGTCTTCGGCCCAGAAAAACAATTACTACTAGTAATACAGTGGGGACACTCTACCACTCCCCAGAAAAACAATTACTACTCAATCCTCAAAAAAGAAACAATTACTCCTATAGTACAGTGGAGACACTACCGCTTCTGGCTCCTCGTCGGTCGTCGAAACGGCTCCCGCTACTGCTGTTTTACTTTGGTTCGCCGACATGCGGGCGATGCAGTGCGCGGGCCCAATTGGCATCCACCAAATTAGAAGGCGGTATGCACTATGCAGGCGCAGAGTCACCCCGGTCGTAGTGCGGCAGTAATGAGTCGTCGTATTACAAAACCCCACCTCCCCGCAGTAAGTTGGTCAGACGAAGCAACCATCATTTCACTCTTCGCTGAATCCGCTTCTCCCTCATCTTCTTCAAGAAAGCCACCACTCGCTTCCGCCATTGTTCTTCTCTCCCAACGAAGGAAAGGTGAGCACATCCGTGATGTTGGTATATTTTCTTTCCAAAAAAAATCTCTTGCAAAGCAGTAACTGATCCTCACTCCCTTTTTTGTGTCATTGTCATTGCGATTGTGTTTTCCTTTCGGTTGTCTTCTATTTGTCAGTTTCATTATGGATCATGGAGAACCGGGCAAAGATCTGCCGATGTTGGAGCAGACGCGGCAGGCTGATCCCCATGCGACAGAGAGCTCAAAGAAGATGAAGGCCACCACCGAGCCTACCCCAGATGCGCTCACGGCCACTACTGAGATGGTCAATGCCACATTTGAGGTTACAGCCCCCGTGGCCGTGCAGGAGCAGTTTTCCCCCGGCAAGATGGTCCCCTTCGAGGATGTGTCCCCCCCCCCCCCCCGCTAAGCTGCCCAAGGTGATTTTCTTCTTTGGCGATCTTGATTGTGGTTTTTCATCTAAGTATGAGGTGATAAATAATGCAAGATATATTAGCTCCGATGCCATGCTACCTTCCTTGTCATGCATACTTTTGACTCTACATGGTGGTTTAAATAACTTGGGTTTTTTATATTGGAAAGTAATTCAGTATTCGTTTCTGTTTCAATTAGAGCCCTGATGCAGACAAGGATTGTGTGGTTGTACATGTCACTTGCTATGAGGTGGATGACCTGAATATACGCACTGGGAAAACAAAGTTCTTAGGTTGTTTGATCCTGGAAGCCATTTGCACTTATACGGAAGACGAAATGTACTCTAGCCACACCGTTGTCAGGCGTGTTGTCCAGGGTGTACTGAAGCACAACAAGTTCATAGCTACTCCTTCGTTTGTGAGGCATAATGTTCTTGTCAAGCTTATCCATGAAGATGACGTGGCATGCCTCGACAAACAAGTTTATGAGTGGAAAGGCCACAAGGTTATCTTCAAGAAGGTTGACAGGATTGAGCTGCTGCCGGACGTCCTCGAGGATGTTCATGGCAAGGTCCGTCTTGTGTCCATCCCCAATTAGATCGATGGCATGAAATAGTTGGCCCAGTTAGTGTTTCAAAGTAGCTTGGATTGTGCTTAATTACCCAAACCTTGCGTATTATTGAGCCCTCTTGTGGTAGTACTCTGTTTGAATCCCTCTATGGGAACTGCTGCTACTTTTGTGTGCCCGTGAATCATGTGAGAACCCTCATAAGTGTTGCCGAAACTGATGCATCCTCACGAGTTCTTTCATGTAATATGGCATTGTAAGACATAAGTTGCCACTGTTTATCAAACGAGCAGTGTGTGTTTGATGAAATACTTGTTTGACAACTCTTGGTGCGTCGACGTATACATAGTGTAGGTAATGCACTGTTGGTGCTACCCCACTTGTAAGCATAGTTGGTGCAAACACGGCACATTAGCGCAGATCGCTTCAACACTAGATCGACCAGCTCAAACTCATACTCTGCTGTCTGACATATAAGCAACTACGTATCAAGTTACAGTGGTTCATGCAGTTAATTGAGGCCACAATATAGATTCCAAATGTTAACACGCTACTCCAGCATTCATGTTAAACATTCACAATAAACTCAGCTGCATAAAATACTTCAAAAGCATAAGTTCAGCTTTTTTATACATCTCAATGATTCATAGAACATAACATCTCTTTTAGAAGTTGACAACAAAAGACAAAGTTGTGAGAAGGTTTACGAATCAGGAAAATCAAGCCAGTCTTCTCTGAGTAAAGGGCCTCCCTAGGCAAGCTTTAATTTCCTGGGGTTCACTTTGGTTTTTCTTGTTGCCGCCATCCAGGGTTAGGTTCTGTCGTTCTAGAATGACAAATTATAATTGTGTTCTCAGTTGGAATACTGAACCTTGAAGTGGATTGACCATCTGAACTTCTTGTGCAGTTCCACTAAATTTAAGCACCGCTATTTGCAGAAATAAGCAGACCCCAATGCCTCTTTTATGCGCACCTGATCCCAAAACCTCCGTGCAGCCATGCAAGCTCGTCCTCGGGCCATCCTTAAACTGGGAGTGAGTGTAGTTCACAGCGTGGACGCCCTGCTTGTTTTCTCCACCACACATGATAGGCTCATTCCTGCACTGCAATCAGGAAGTCCACGTACGAATCAACTTCTTTTAGCTTGTGTTGGTCATTCTAGCTAGTTATGAATGTTGGAATACCTGGAATACATGTGGCTAGGGGACGGCAAGTAGGAACAGCCATCTGATTTTGTGCAGTTCTACTAAAATTGAGGTGTGTGCTTATGATTGCACAAATAGAAACGATATGGAGATAGAGATCCCTGTTTGCACAAATATGTAATATGGTTATTTAAGCAGTGGCAATTATTTGCAGTGGCATATGATTAACAACAACATCTCTTGTGTTATGAATGGCATTACATTGACAGTATGAAAAAGTGCCATTAAGTAAGAAGTTGCATCACATCACATCAACACTGGCACTAGATTAACATGCAGAACAACAGCACTACTATTACTGTCATGAGAGTAGCACATGGTCAGTAGCTCCATGCATGGTGCAATCAAATTTGTGCAGTTCCAATGGGATGAAGCAATGTTAGCGGTGTGAGATTTAAGTGTAACTGGCAAAACATAATTCATGGGAAATAAAGCAAGACAGAAGCACTTCATAGAATGGTGGTGTCAATGCTTCAATTTATCGATGGCACTAGACTGACAGCAACATTACTTAGAAGTGACATTAGGCTAACAGTGGCATTGCTTCATGTTTCCTCTGATATTAGATAAACGGTAGCGATAAGGTCAAAGGGACAGCAGGGGCATAAAGTGGTGAAGAAGATCTGGTTGCCGAGAGCGGCAAAGATTCAGGCAGCATGTTTGCATTTGTCCAACTTTTATCTCCTCGGCGACCTTTTCCTATGTGAGCACAGGAAATCTAGACCTGCTCGTTCTTAGTTGCGTTGTCCCCCCAACATCCCTTCACTTTCTTCCCTTTTTCGACCAAGAGACCGGTCTGGCCAGTATCTTACTAGTACTTCACCCCACGCTTCGCTATCCACCCCACTTTCTTCCCCTTTTCAACCAAGAGACCGGTTGGGTAGCCAGTTGTCGGTACCAAAACCGGCAGATCTCGGGTAGGGGATCCGAACTATGGGTCAAGGAGTCGATGGTAACAGGGAACGTAGAGACAACGATTTACCCAGGTTCGGGACCTCTCAAGGAGGTAATACCCTACGTCCTGCTTGATTGTATTGATGTGATTGTATGAAGGTTACAGAGTTGATCTACCTCGAGATCGACTGGGCTAAACCCTAGGTAATGATATCTCCCCTTCTACGGACTAGGCCTTTTGGTTTATATAGACACCAGGAGGTCCTAGGGTTACACATGCTCGGTTACCATCAGGGGACAAACATGCCGATTATGCCAACTGTTTCTTGGAGGAGACGTCAAGTCTTCGGAGGTTTCCTTCTGATGCACGGGGTCATCCACAATCCGGCCTTCCATCGACGTGTAGAGGGCGGCCCACCAGCCCGGCGTACGAGAGATAGGCCGGCAGCCCGAGTACCCCCTAGTCCGGGACACCCTCGGTAGCCCCCGAACTAGCATCCAATGCCGAGGTCTACTGTCTTCGGCAGCTTCATGCTTCAAAGGTCTTCGGCTCGGGTGGCGAGTTCCTCCCGTTGCCTGTATTCGAATTAACAATAATTCGGCCACCAATAGATCGGTTACCGAGGTATCCTCAGAGAGGCCATGTGGGACCCGCCATACCGCTTTTCTTTGCTTAGAATTAAATGACGACCCTCGATCTCTGCGCACCCACGGAAAGCGAGTGGCCCGATGGGTTTTTACGAAAATGTCCCTCCCTGGGGAGATAATGCCCCTTTAATAAGCCAAGGGCGTGGAGGTTAACGCTTCCCACCCCCTGCCATTCTTCTCTACATCTCCGCAAAGCCTTAGTCAACAAACAATGGCGAGCGTCCCAGGCTCTTCCTCACGTCCTCATGGCCCCCATCAAGCTGATTGGGCGAGTTGCTCCGTATCATGCATGCGACTACGTAGGCTTGAGGCGCAGGGGTATCTGCCCGCTTCAGATCACACATCCACCTGCCCCGGATTAACTTCCGCAGACGGAATAGCCCTTGCGGGGAATTTTCCTTCCCCTCACGGGAAGGAGAGGGTTTGCTTCATGCCATTCGTTCTGCGAGGCCTGGGTTTTCCCATCCATCCCTTCTTGAGGGGTTTACTAGAGTTCTACGGGATTCAGCTCCACCACCTTACCCCCGGATCGATCCTCCATATTTCGTTCTTCGTCTCTTTATGCGAGATGTTCCTGGGCTGCGAGGCGCACTTCGAGTTGTGGAGGAAATTCTTCTGCCTAGTCCCCCACACCCGGGAAGGGGTTATCTACGAGGTCGGCGGAGCCGAGGTATGGCGCATCGCCGGGAACGGATACCCCGTTGGGACTCCGAAGAAGGATGCCGAAGAGTGGACTTCGGAATGGTTTTATATCGAAGACGTCCCTTTATTCGATCCAGTTCGAAGGGGTCTACCGGAATTTTCATTGGCTTCTCCAACGAAGCGGTTCAACTGGCGCCCGAAGAGTCCTTCCCAAGAGGAAAGTGCCGAAGTAGCTCGACTGGCTGCTCAAGTGAGGTGGTTAGCCCATAACGGACTAACCATTGTTGACGTGATGGCAATAGCCATCGCTCGATGTGTCCAGCCTCTCCAACAGAGAATTCATCCACTATGGAACTACAACGGGGAGGACGACGCAGCCCGGTACACCAAGAAGGGGCCCGCCAACCAGGCGGCGATACTCGCCATACTAGCCGATTTGTTCAAGGGGGAAGAGCAAGAGTTCGCTCGGCTAAAGCTCAAGAAAGGCTTCTTGATGTATGAGCCCATCAAAATGGTGAGTTCGACCACTCTTTATAGTTCGGATATCACTCCAGATTTTTCATAATCGGATCTTCACCTTGTCCAAACAGAGTTGGAGGCGATGGATCGAGACGGTGAGTTGCCCGGCTCCTCAACCGGAGAATTACTCTCGCGACGACGATCCTGGGTTCCATGACGACCCTGAAACATCGATTAATTTTGAGGACGTGGTCTTCTACCAGGAGAGCCTCGATGGCTCCAAGGTGGCCCTGTTGGCCGATCATCCCGGGGCGCTTCCCTCCTCCGCGGTAAGTGGCCAACGGGCTTCCTCTCGAAAGAAACGATCAGCCGCTGCAGGCCCGAACACACTGACACCTACTCCCAAGGGCCGCCGCACGACGCGCCGAACAGCCGCAAGAGCGGCACCAGCGGCCCCGACGACAAGTAGTCGTGGGGTGACCCCACGCGCAGCACCAACGGGAGCTACATCATCCGCGCCCCGCCTGAAGAGGTAATGCATTCACCGTACTGTTATGGCCTCTATCTTCAACATCCACCGCATATGCCAATAATTTGCTCCATGGTGTTCGGTAGACGTTGTGTGGAACCAACCGCAGCCGAGGATGTTGAAGAGGTGCCAAGGGGTGACTCAAACCCAAGGTCGCCAGCTGTAACCGGAGTTACTCCGTGCGCCCCTGCCGAGGACAAAAATCCTGAGGACTCGGGAGGCGTCTCGGTCACTAATTCCGAAGTTGAAAGTGTGATGAATCATCGGCGGTGCAAGGCGTCACTTCGGCACTCCGCATTGTCTAATCAGGAGTTCAATGCTCTTAACTCGGTAGATGCGTACCTCGGCGCTGCCCGAACGGGACTTGAAGGCGCAGTGAGGCTCATGTCTACGAATGTGCAGGTATAGTAATAGTTTTGACAACTAGTATCTAACCCAGTAGCCCCCGAGCCTTAATTTCGGCGGGACGGCCGGGTTAAGGGTCTGATATCCATGCTGCCCTGCTATTGTGCAGACTGTTCGGGAGCAAAACAAAAAGCTGTCCGAGGACCTCAAGCTGGCGCAAACAAAGTTAGAGTCTGTGAAAGCCGAGCTAGAGGGGGTGAAGAAATTCACCAGAGAGGCACATGGTAAGTGCCGAACCGAAAGTTCATTAAAGAGAAAATGTGGTGGAACACCTCCACTAAGGAAAAATGATTCCATTGCAGCCGAGTCGATAAATCAACTACAGAAGGACCTGGATATGGCCAGGAAAGCTCAAATAAATGCGGAGTCACAGCAAGAGGCTGGCTACCGGGTGCTGTCCAGAAGTCATGAGGAGAGGGATAAGCTTAAGGCGGAAGTCGAACCACAGGTCCAAGAAATCAAAAGCTTGAAAGCTCAACTGACTGTAACCCAAGAGGAGAACCAGAGACTGAAAGCGGGCATGTTCGGTAAGTGCAATCTGACTTGTCCGTTCAATTAACTGAACGTATTAGGCAGCAATATGAACAATGCCACGTCTCATTGTAGTTCTGCTGACCGGGCATCCTGAAGAGGAAGCCGGTTCCTTCCGGCGGGACCTGCTGAAGGAGCTATCCGCTGTACATGAGCGGGCCCAGAGAGCCATGAAGAGCATGTTCAAAGCACTGTGGCCTGGCGAAGTGGCTCCGGAAGGGATGGCCGAACTCGCGAATCGCTTCAAAGGAGCTCGGCGCCGCTTTGAGTTATGGAAGATGTCATCTTGTCGTGAGGGAGCACGGGAAGCGTGGGCGATGATCAAGACCCGCTTCACCAAGCTGGAACCAGAGCATCTAGCGAGAGTTGGGCCGGTAGGGCCAGATGGGCAGGAAGTGCCCGTGCATCTGGTGTATGACCAGGTTATGCCCGCAGCTCGGCTGTCCCAAGCAGATTGTGCTCTGGAGACCATAATAGATGGTCTTGATGAAGATGTAACAGTCTGATTCTATGTATCTATGTACTTTACATCAAATAGTCTCCAAACCGTGCTAAAACGTTGTCTTAACCGGCCATCGGCTTCCGCCTCCTCGACCAAAGGCCGAGGAGTGTTTCCTACTATGTGATCTGAGGATATCGGAAAAATAATTCGGAGAACTAGGCAATCCGGTCATTTGGTGCAAACAGACAAAAACGTGCTCAGGGAGTTATGTTATATTACTGTATAACGTAAGAAACATCTTCTGACGAAAATAGGTCCTCAGTGGGTCCCTTTCATCAGGTTACCACGTAAAACCATGGATGTATAACCGAATACCCAAGGTAAGCGGGGATGGTTACTTCGGGAAAATACCCCCGGAAATTTTGGTGGTAGTTACCAATTATTTTCACTTCCCCCGCGGCCGACCAATTGTATTCGCTAAGAATGCTAGCTTTCGGCTTCACCCATCTGAGGTACGCACCCGGGTAATCCGGACGTATCAATCACAAAGGTGCTCCCTTTACTCCCTAGCCGAACAATCGGGAACGTAGGGGGTAAACACAGGAGCGAGGCAACCCAGCTTGGCCAAATCTTAAGTCAAATTGATGCATATAGTGGCTTTAGAACGACACAGGAAGGTTGCAAACACGTAAAAAACAGATGATTGCATAAATGAAATTTGACGAGCTTCATAAAAGAAGCCCCCAGGTAACAAAGTGTGGTACATTCAAAGATGTTTGCCGAAGAAGAACTTAACGTAATTCGGCAGTTCCGAACACAACCCGGGAGAGACTATTGACTAGAAAGATAAAGATCCTAAAAGGATAAATCGAACAAGGTAAGTTTGCGGGACTAGCCGTAGAAACATCGCAGCCGAGCTGCATTCCATGGGTTTGGTTTGAGGCGATCGTCTGTTGGGTCACGGAGGCGGTACGCCCCGCCCGTGAGGTCTTGGTCGATTATGAAGGGCCCTTCCCACTTGGCCGACAGCTTGTGCTTCTGCTTCTCCGGGAGGCGCAGGACTAGGTCGCTGACGTTGTAGGCCTTGGCCCGTACTTCCCTGCTTTGATAATGTCTGGCCTGCTGCTGATAAAAAGCAGAACGAGCCCGAGCTATGTCGCGCTCGCCCTCTAGGGCGTCCAGGTCATCCTGCCGATCCAACTCGGCCTCCCTTTCTTCATACATGCGCACGCGAGGTGCGTCATGAATAAGATTGCTGGGGAGGAGGGCCTCTGCCCCATACACCATGAAGAACGGTGTATAGCCCGTGGAGCGATTAGGAGTGGTGCACAATCCCCACAATACGGAGTCGAGCTCCTCAACCCAATGGCAGTCGGATTCTTTTAAGGATCGGACAAAACGGGGCTTGATGCCACTCAAGATCAGTCCATTAGCTCGCTCGACCTGTCCATTGGACTGTGGGTGATATACCGAGGCATAATCGAGCTTAATAACTAAATTAGCGCACCAGTCTTTGACCTCCTGGGCAGTAAAATTGGATCCATTATCCGTTATTATGCTATGGGGGACACCATAACGGTGTACGACGCCGGATATAAAATCGATGATCGGCTTCCTGGCCGAAGTTACCGGCTTTGCCTCAATCCATTTAGTGAATTTATCTACCATGACGAGTAGATATTTTTTGTTCCTGGTCCCCCCTTTAAGTGGTCCAACCATGTCCAGCCCCCAGACCGCGAAAGGCCAAGTAATTGGGATTGTCTGAAGGGCCGTGGGGGGCATATGACTCTGATTTGCAAAGAGCTGGCATCCAACGCAATGTTGGACCAATGTCTGGGCGTCTGTTCGGGAAGTGGGCTAAAAGAACCCTACTTGGAAAGCCTTGCTGACCAGGGCCCGAGCTGCCGCGTGGTGACCGCCCATGCCAGCGTGAATATCGGCCAGAAGCTGCCTTCCCTCCTCTTCGGATATACATCTCTGGAGGACGCCAGTAGTGATTTTCTTATATAGCTCTCCTTCGTGGACTTTATAGGCTTTAGATCGTCGAATGATACGCCTGGCCTCAATCTGGTCAGCCAGTAATTCTTGGCGGAGGAGGTAGGCGAGGAAGGGCTCGGTCCATGGCGCGATTACCGCCATGACTTCGTGAGCCGAAGATGTCATTTCAATGGCCGAGCCCCCGATAATTCCATTATCTGGTTCAATAGGCGGAGGGACGAGCTCTCCTGAGGTATTGGTTTCCGAGCCCTGGGCTTCCTCCTGCCACACCACGGACGGATTGAAAAGTCGTTCCAAAAAGGTGTTCTCGGGGACGTGGTCGCGCTTAGCGCCCATTCGAGCAAGGATATCAGCAGCTTGATTGCTGTCACGAGGTATATGGTGAAAGTCCAGTCCTTCAAAGCGGGCGGAGATTTTCAGGACGGCGATGCGGTATGCTGTCATTTTTGGGTCTTTTGTGTCGAATTCGCAGTTGACTTGAGAGATGGCGAGATTAGAATCTCCCCGTACCTCGAGTCGCTGTATGCCCATTGACACCGCAATCCGAAGTCCATGCAACAGAGCTTCGTATTCGGCTGCATTGTTGCAATCAGTGTACATGATCTGGAGTATGTACCGAATATTATCGCTAGTGGGTGATGTGAGGAACACGCCAGCCCCCAACCCGGCGAGCATTTTGGAGCCATCAAAGTACATCGTCCAATGTGAATATGTACAGTACTCCCTAGGGAGTTCGGCTTCTGCCCATTCCGTGATGAAATCAGCCAAAACCTGAGATTTAATAGCTCGGCGCGGTCGATATATGATTTCGGAGGGAAGGAGTTCTATAGCCCATTTGGCTATGCGGCCGGTAGCATCTCGATTGTTAATTATGTCGTTGAGTGGTACTTCGGATGCAACCGTGACCGAGCACTCTTGAAAATAGTGGCGAAGCTTGCGGGATGCCATGAAAACTGTATAGGCGATCTTCTGATAGTGCGGGTACCTCGTTTTACGTGGGGTGAGCACTTCGGATACGTAATACACAGGTTTCTGCACCTGGAGCTTGTGACCCTCTGTCTGTCGTTCGACGACGAGAACCGCGCTGACCACCTGATTCGTGGCCGAGATATATAGCAGCATTGGCTCACCCGGGCTGGGTGCTGTTAAGATCGGGTTGCTGGCCAGCAGAGTTTTTATTTCCTCAAGTGCTTCCGCCGCCTCGCTGGTCCAGTCGAAGTTCTTCGTCCGTTTGAGCAATTTGTAGATCGGTAAGGCTTTTTCTCCGAGGCGTGAGATGAAGCGGCTCAAGGCTGCGACGCAGTCGACCAGTTTCTGGACGTGCTTTAGCTCAGTGGGGATCGCCAGCTCGGACAGTGCCCGTATTTTCGCTGGGTTGGCCTCTATTCCTCTATGGGAAACGATGAACCCGAGCAGCTTACCGGCCGGCACTCCGAAAACGCACTTTTCCGGATTGAGCCGTATATCGAAGATCTGAAAATTATCGAAGGTTTGCCGGAGATCGTCCACCAGCTGACTGACGTGTTTGGTCTTAACGACCACGTCGTCCACGTATGGTTCGACCGTTTTGCCAATTTGTTTTTCCAAACATGTTTGAATCATGCGTTGGTATGTAGCCCATGCGTTCTTTAATCCGAAGGGCATTGTGTTGAAACAGAATGGTCCATAGCGGGTGATGAATGTTGTGGCCGCTTGGTCGGACTCCTTCATTTTGATTTGATGGTATCCGGAGTAAGCGTCGAGGAAACACAACGAGTCATGTCCGGCGGTGGCGTCGATGATCTGGTCGATCCGGGGCAAGGGGAAAGGATCCTTAGGGCATGCCTTGTTCAAATCCTTGAAATCGTCGCACAAACGCTAGGACTTATCCTTCTTCGGCACCATGACCAGGTTGGCCAACCACTCAGGATGTTTGATGTCCCGGATGAATCCGGCTTCGAGCAACTTGGCCAGTTCCTCACCCATGGCTTGATGCTTGGGTTCAGAAAACCGACGGAGAGTCTGTTTAACTGGCTTGAAACCTTTGATTATGTTCAGGCTGTGCTCGGCTAATCTACGCGGGATCCCTGGCATGTCTGAAGGGTGCCAGGCGAAGATATCCCAGTTTGCACGCAGAAATTGGCGCAATTCTTCATCGACCGCGGGGTCCAGCTGAGCTCCGATGGACGCCGTCTTGTTGGGATCTGTTGTGTGTACTTGGAATTTGATGATTTCATCTGCTGGTTTAAAGGACGTGGATTTTTGCCTTTTATCAAGGATGACGTCGTCCTTGTCTACCGTTGAGCGGAGCGTGGTTAATTCTTCGGCCGCGAGGGCTTCGGACAACGCTTCAAGGCCAAGCGATGCCATTTTATTCTCGGCTCGCAGGGTTCTGTCCGGATCCCTTATTACCGTGATTATACCGTTTGGCCCAGGCATTTTAAGCTTCATGTACCCGTAATGTGGTACAGCATGGAATCGTGCAAAGGCATCGCGCCCTAGTAAGGCATGATAGCCATTGCGGAAGGGCATGATGTGGAAAAGCAGTTCTTAGGATCGGTAGTTCTCGGGAGTTCTGAAGACCACATCAGGAGTCACGTGGCCACTGGCATGCGCCTCCTTTCCGGGGATGATCCCTCGAAAGGTAGTGTGACTTTGCTCTATGCGGGATCTGTCAAACTGCATTTTATCCAAGGTATCCTCGTAAATGAGGTTTAGCCCGCTACCGCCATCCATCAACACCTTTTGGAGTTGGAATCCATCCACTATGGGATCAAGGACAAGGGCGGCAGCGGCTCGGGTAGGGCAGGACCTCGGCTGGTCTTGTGCACTAAAAGTGATGGGTGTGTCTGTCCAGGAGTCTGTCTCTGCCACGTGGTGAATTTCAGCAAGCTCTCGAAGGGCTCTCTTCCTCTGATTCTTCAAAGAGTGAGTCTCATAGACTGTTAAGATGTCGGCGTCGTCATCAAGGGGCATTACTGGACTTTTAGTGGAGTACGGGCCTCCGAGAATGACCTCGCCGCTCTTGGCGACTTGCCTGACCACCCAGCAAGCTCGAAGGCTGTGGGTTGGATTTGTGGAGTGTATGGGGCATGGTTTTTATCCAGTATTCCGTCAAGGACCGTTCTAGATCTCGTCAGGGGTTTCATCTTTTTCTCGGACGGCTCGTATTGGCATGTCCGGTGAGGGAGCGCGCGTTTCGCCCAAGCTCGGTTTAGTTCCTCTGTGCAGGTTGACTCCGTTTGCTCAAGCTGGGCCTGCCAAGCGTACTCCATGGCGCAATATTTGGACACCAGATCCGATAAATCAGAGAAATTTTGGATGTGGCGGCGGGCGAGGGCGTTTAAGATGCCCTCGTCTCTGCAGTTCTGTCGGAAGATCTCTAGAATGTCCTTGTCGCAGCCGTTCGTCATCTTATTTTTGACGATAAGGAATCTGGCCCAGAAGTGCCGGACTGTCTCTCCGGGCTGCTGCTTCACGTACATCAGGTCCCATATGTCGGGACGTCCTGTGTTATCCGGACAATACTCAATGTGGGGGGTGGGCGGGATAAAAAACTTGATCCCAGCGGAGTGTGAGTCCGGAGTTTTGGGGGCCGCGTCCTGGATTGTCATGGAATCCGGTGCGCCGAGATCTGGATAATTGACCGGGTGCGGGTGAGCAGATCCGGACTTGCATGTTGAGCCGGACTCTGGCTCTAAACCCTCTCCGGAGCGGAATTCGGCTGCCGAGCCGGAAGGCGATGCCTGCTGGTCGGAAACTTGCACCTCATGCATTTTTGGTTCTGAGGTAACGGGTGAGGCCTCTGAGGGGCCTTCGACAGTGGCGACCAAGTGAGTAGTGGCGGGGGCATAAATTTCCCTGTCGTCGGTTTTCAGCCCGATCTGATCGTATACCGAGGACTGGCCATCGGCGATTCCCAGAGCTTGGATCTGATCTAGTATCCCGTTTAATGACGAGAGATCGGTTGATTCCAGGTTCGGGTAATTTGCGGGGTCAATCCGCAGTATGGCCATGACGGGGGTGTCAGAATTTTCCCCGAAGTTATGTTCAGCCGAGGCTGGAGTTTGGCCACCGAGCGCGGAGGTCAGATCCGGGCTCAAGGTTGGATCTGCAGCGGCTACCGTCTCGGCAGTGGGGTTGGCCGTACTCTAAGTCGGCGCTTCAGGATTCGTGGGTCCGTCAGGCGAAGCTGAGGACCCTGTGAGGATAAGATCTCCCCAGGAGTCGGCGACGAATTCTAAGTTTCCAAACCTGATCTTCTGGTCGGGGGTGAAGCTGTCGACCCGGCCAAGGTGACCGGCCGGATCGGCGTGTAGCACGATGCTTCCGAACGCGAAGAGCTGGCCGGGAACAAAAGTGTCCCTGCGGCTAGCGCTGTTGCTGATGATTAGGCGAGCCATGCATCCTTGATGACCCACGACAGAACTCCCAATGAAAGCACCAATGTCGGTACCAAAACCGGCAGATCTCGGGTAGGGGATCCGAACTATGGGTCAAGGAGTCGATGGTAACATGGAACGTAGAGACAGCGATTTACCCAGGTTCGGGCCCTCTCAAGGAGGTAATACCCTACGTCCTGCTTGATTGTATTGATGTGATTGTATGAAGGTTACAGAGTTGATCTACCTCGAGATCGACTGGGCTAAACCCTAGGAAATGATATCTCCCCTTCTACGGACTAGGCCTTCTGGTTTATATAGACACCAGGAGGTCCTAGGGTTACACATGGTCGGTTACCATCAGGGGACAAACATGCCGATTATGCCAACTGTTTCTTGGAGGAGACGTCAAGTCTTCGGAGGTTTCCTTCTGATGCACGGGGTCATCCACAATCCGGCCTTCCATCGACGTGTAGAGGGCGGCCCACCAGCCCGTCCTACGAGAGATAGGCCGGCAGCCCGAGTACCCCCTAGTCCGGGACACCCTCACTAGTCTCTACTACTTTCCCCCTTTTCTTTCCTCTTTGAACCAAGTTCTAGATTCATGCTACAGCTTCCCCCCCTTTCTTCCCTTTTGAACAAAGTCCTAGATTCAACTACATGAAGTAGGTTTACCTCTAATAATAGTAAAAATTTAGGTGGCTTTGGAACAGCCGAAGGAAGTAGAAGAAGATGCACATGCAGCCACGTGGTGAGCTGGGGCAGTAGAGCAAGGCCGGTTTCGAAGAAAGTTATACCTGAGGGTCGTCCGGATGTGGCTAGGAGGGCGGTGGGAGGCCGGATCTGCCCACAATATGGCAGGGAGGAAGAAGGGGTCGGAGGCCATCCCGAGCCAGCGCTGTGTCGGACAGAACGGAACAGGCCGCCGATCGGGACGCGCCGGCAGCTGTGGGTCTCCTCCCTCGCCGCCGACGACCACGTGAACGCTGCACCTTCTCCGCTTCGCCGGCGGAGGAGATCCGTCCGGAACTGTGACCAGCGGTGAGCAGAGAGAGGGTGTGGCTGCCGCTGTCTTGTTTAGATCTAGAGAGGACGAGAGAGTGAATGAGAGCAACCCTAGTAAAGCAAGCGCTCAAGCTCCTGCTTATATATGTAGTGGAGTGATTTTCTTGTAGCAATCGTTTTTAAAATGAATACGCACGAACCACTATTTTCATTTATCGTTCCAGTTAAAAAACTCAATCAATAATGCGCCACCCTGTCCAGGTTGCACTATGTACACGTGTGGTCCCCGACCCTCCATGAAGTTGAAAACTGCACGAGTCAAATTGTCACTTGGGATGCCTCTTTGTAAACAAATGCGCTCGTACGTGTAACCGCGCGTGGGTGTTAGAGAACTGGTGCGTGCGTGCGCCGCTTCTCTTTGTGTACTACGTACTCCACCTAGAGTAAGATGTATACGTGTGTAACTTCTGAGTTACAAAAAAAATATGTGTGACATCTTTTATTTTTTAGAAGTTCTTAGGGAAGGGTGTGAAGAGCACATATATGTGTGTCATGTCTACCTACAGAGTACAGATAGATGGTGTGTGCGAGAAGTCTCGGGAGAGTCATGAGGTGCGTGTGTGCGTGCGTGAGAGGGAGGGTTAACGTGTCAATGCAATGCGTGTGTCCGTAAATCATATCTGGTGAACGTTCACCACAAGCCGTTTCCTGGCGAATGCCCAAAGAACCATCAGATATGCATCTGACAGTGGTAGTTTTGCCATGGCATTTGATAGAACAGCCACTCCTCCGACACATAAAATTTCCACGTGAGCGTTCACAACTGCCGTATGCTCCCTCCATTCCAAAATATAGTGCATATAGCTTTATGGAAAATTCAAACCTCACGAACTTTTACCGAGTTTTCGTAGAACAAAATGCACATATAGAAAACCCAGCATATATCATTTCATTCATCATCGAGAAATATCTATAGAGATGGGGGAGGAATGTACTAGTGTGTCTTCGATAAAGAGGGGTCATATGTGCGTGTTTGTTGTGAGACAGAGCGAGAGACATTGTAGGATTGAGTCCTCTAACTAAGGAGAGAGAAAGAATGATCGGGATCAGTGGAGAGATGAAATATAGTGTGTTCCTTCATTAGAAGAACCGGGCAAATATTTTGCTGAGTTCTGAACTCGGTAATGTCCCCTCGAGTAAGGACTCGACGCGTGGCATTGCTCTATTGCCGAGTGCCACACTTTGCCAAGTTTGTTAGCCGAGTCTCCGTTAGCCGACACTCGGCAAAGGAAGACCACCGTATCACCTACAGCAATTTCAACCCTCCTTTGGTGTGGAGGAATATTTTAGGAATTCTATATGATCGTATTTTTATAGGAATTTTTCCTTTAGAGCCATTTGGTTCATAGGAATGGATTCCTATACTTCACATTTTGTCCTCCTTTGGTTTGTAGGATTTTTGTAGGAATTGTATAGGATAGAATTTTTGAAGGAAAAATTCCTTTGGAGCCCTTTGGTTCGTAGGAATGGATTCCTATTCCTATGTAGGATAGGAATCAATCCTTCACATTTCAAAGGAAAAAAAACATTAGCCTAGACTCAATGGAAAAATTTGTATCCTATGCTTCAAATGACATCTCTTTCCCATAGGAATTGAGATGCATGTCATCTCACTTCCTATGATTTTCCTATTCCTATGACATTCCTATCCTATGAACCAAAGGAGGCCTTAAGAGGAAAATAAACATTAAGACTCAATGGAAAAATTCATATGATGTGAACCAATTGACATCTCTTTTCCTATCCCTACTCAAAGGATTTGAGATACATGTTGGCCTCCTCTGGTTCATAGGATAGGAATATCACAGGAATAGGAAAAACATAGGAAGTGAGATGACATGCATCTCAATTCCTATAGAGAAAGAAATGTCATTTGATGCATAGGATATGAATTTTTCCATTGAGTCTAGGGTAATGGTTTTTTTTCCTTTAAAATGTGAAGGACTGGTTCCTATCCTACATAGGATTAGGAATTCATTCCTACGAACCACAGAGCTCCATAGGAATTTTTCCTTTGAAAATCCTATACTATGAAATTCCTACAAACCAAAGGAGACCGTACGTCATCTGTTTTCATACAACTTTCATACTCCTATAATATTCCTACCCTGTGAACCAAAGGAGGCCACGGGTATATCAAAATGCGGGACCCACGCATCACTGCCTTTGGAGTCGAAGTTGCGTCCACAATTTTTTGTACTCCCCTGCTCCATCCAGCTTACTGCGGGCAAGGTGGGGCTTTGTGATTTGACGCCTCATTGCTCATTTAGTAGTACTGCGGCGCTACGACCGGGGTGCCTCCCCCCGCTGCTCCGAACTTTGGTGCATGGCACGTGGACCAGGATGGTGGATGTCCCACATGTCGGCGAAAGGCGTGCTGTTAGTGTGTCGCAATGAGCAATGCTAGACTCACGGGAAGGATTTTTATAGACTTTACGGAGTAGCAAATGTGGAGGATTAGGATTGAATTTAGGGGGTGGGAAGGGGCCCACCCCCCTGAAATCAGAGGGGGTCTAGTTTGATTAGTTGGAAGATGCCCGTATTAGCCCCGTAAAGGCCCGTGAGTGCAGCATTTTTGGTGTCGCCATTTCGTGTGCGGATTGACCCTGCGGACTTGCAACGCAAACGCGAAAGCCGTGCTGGAAGTGTGCCACCATTTCGTTTTGAACTATAAAGAGTACCACTTGGTTTTGCTTCTTGGTGCAATATATACAAATCTCAATTATATTGATCTATAAGTAGATATCTAGATTAGTAAAAAGGAGGTGCTTTTGCCGAGCGGTGGGCGGGGGAGCTTGGCCTGTCAGTTTGCTAACATGCGGTCACACGTGTCAGTGATGTTCCAAGCCGATGTCCGTCCCTCATGAAAAATCAGAACAATGGCAGAAGCAACACGTGGTTTTCTTGAAGAAGATGATGGAGAAGTGGATTCAGCGAAGAGTGAAATGATGGTTGGAAAGGTGTGGCTTTGTGATTTGACGCCTCATTGCTCATTAGTACTACTGCGGTGCCACGATCGGGGTGCGTCCCCCTGCTGTTCTGCACTGTTATTTAGTGCATGGCACGTGGACCCGGATGCTAGATGTCCCAGATGTTGGCGAATGGAAGTAGAACATTTATGAAAGCGAGCATCTCCACTCTTTACGATGGAGGAGTACAAGACACGGCAGCCGCGTGTACTGTATTAGTAGTACTAGTAGTCTTGTAACACTTGGTTTTGCTGCTTCACGCGATCCATCGATACAAAACCTGATTAAAAAAGCGAGGGCCGGTCTTTTCCCACGCGGTAGGCAGGGGAGTTTGGCATAGTCGGTTTGACAGAGAGAGCGAGAGAACGATGTGAAATGCTTGAATGTGTAGTGGGCGATAATCCACTTCTGAGCCCAGGCTCATCTACACCCGCGCTGAAGAAAAAAAATCAAAATAAATACTAGAAAAATTCAAAAAATTACAATTCTTTATTTCATGGTAGTTAATATGATGCGTGAGGTCCTCTCCAATTTTCAAATCATTTGGACATCTGAGCAACTCTCGGCAAAAAAGACAAATTCAAGGTCTATAAAAAAGGTTTACTGTTCATGCACTATTCTGACCCGATTTGTCTTTTTTTGTCGAGAGCTCCTCAGATGTCCGAACGACTTGAAAATTGGAGCGGACCACACGCATCAAATTTTCAAACATGCAAAAAAATGGAATCTTATGATTTTTTTTAATTTTTTGTGATTTTTTCCGACCGGGTGCAAATGAGCCTGGGCACCGAATTGCCTTTCTTTCTTTTTTGAAGTGGGCCCTTTTAGATCACTAGATGATACTAGCCCGCACGTTGTTGAGTACATTTCAATGCAATTTTAATGTACATGCAACATGAAGTAATTGAAGTAACAATATGTTCCGGCCAACCGCTCAACGCCCATTACCAAGGCATATGTGAGTAACATGTGCGACTGCATGTGGGCAAACCGACGATTGGCCAAGCTGGCAAACTCCCCCTCTTATCGCGCAGGAAAATCCCCGCCCTAGCATTTTCAATCGTTATTTGTGTCTATCGTTGCTCCAAGGAGCAGAACCAAATGTTACAACTTACGAGTTCAAAATGAAAAGCCTGCCACATTCGCGTCGCACCTCCACACAGTCGGTCCGGCACGCCGATCAAGGTAGGGAACGCGTGTTGCATTTTCACTGACATCTGGGACCGTTGTTGAGCAAACCGACTATCAGCAAACCCTCACCCTGCCCGCCGCGCGTCGGTTGAGTTTAGAGGAACAAGGAGGGAGAAGTGCTAGCTGTAGCACGGACGCCAAGAAAATTGGTGTCTGATGGGACTCGTACTGGTTTGTATTACTACCACTGTACTACTCCTGCTCCTACTACTCTACACTAGTACTAGTACTAGTGCTAGTACAAACTAACTAAAAACAACAACACACAACAAAATTTCACGGCAAATGAGGGATTTGAATGTGCTGGGCGGGGTGGGGCAGGAAGTTAACGCAAAGGCTCGGGTTTTGGCGCCAAACTGGAAATTTTGCAAATATTTGTCACGCACCGGACGGTGCGCCAACCGCCTGTGGTTGTCTGGTGGCGTGTGCGGTAGACTTGAGTGCTTGTGAAATGCTTGTGACCGAGCACATAGCGGTACCACCTGCAGCAATGCTGAGGTGGCATATAACTAAATGAAGAAAGAGAGGGTTGAGTATCATATCAGATACCCTATCATAATAAACATATTTAGGAATACTAGTAAATTGTGCGTGCTTTGCACGTCATTTAATTTAAATATAGAAAAGCATGGGAACATACATTTGAATATGTATTTGCTTTCCTAGAATCGTATTGGACAAGATCAACTTGGTTCTTACCTCTCTAGAGTCCAGATTGTTCTAGTCTCTTTTTATTAGAGTATCAGATAAGCATGTGAATAGATGCTTCTGGAACACATGAGATGGTAGAGTTGGGGGTTAAATTAGAAGGCCACATGGCAGAATCCTATGAGTTGAAAACTTTATCCAACGGATGATAATGCTCGGATTTGCCATCTCTCGACATTTGAAGCTATTGGCACACTATATAGTGGTATAGAATAGTTATGATACTAACCACTACAAGCTGCCTTTATATCACAGAGAAGATTAATATTCTTAACAATTCATGTCCTTAACAAAGGGTGCAATGATGACTGCAGCTTATTGCTTCAGGACGACCCGGCTATTTGAGCTAGTCGACCAGCTCCTCACGTGGCGAGGTGGGACTAAACATCGGAAACCCGCCGTCCCAATACAGATGTGAAAATCGTATTTACAAATTGCACTCAGTTGACCAATCAAAAAGTCTACGTGGCACTCTGTCGACTGGTCAAACTGGCCACGTGGCTTGTGGGTCCCACCTATCAGTTGGTAAACAAAATTTTACGCAGGCACGTGAGGGGTCGAACCTGCGACCCCGCGGAACTGGCCCTTGCGCGCGAACCACCCTCGCTATGTATATGTGTGCATGCACGTGCAGGTTGAGCACTTGAGCGTGAGCGTGTGTGTTGCGTCTTGTGATGTGTGCATGCATGCGTGCGTGTGTTCATGCGAGTGTTGCGTGCGTGCATGTGTACGTGTGAGTGTTGCATGCATGCTTGAGTGCGTGTCTTCGTGTGAGTGTTGCGTGCGTGCATGTGTACGTGTGAGTGTTGCATGCATGCTTGAGTGCGTGTGTTCGTGCGAGTGTTGCGTGCGTGCATGTGTACGTGTGAGTATTGCATGTATGCATGCGGGCGTTGCGTGCGTGTTTGTCCGCATGTGTGATGTGTGTGTATTCACCACAGTAGCTCCTGCGTATTAAAAGGCCGGCTCAGCATATCATCACTAGGCGACCTTGTCCGTTGTGGTTATCGCGCGCGAGTTACCAACCTGAGGTCTCGACTTCGAATCCCCACTAAGCACTAATTTATTACCATTTGTTACCATTTGTATCTTTATTATACCCGCTGACAGGTGGGCCCTACGTTAGGGAGATAATGTGCGCTTCTGATGCAACACTAGTTGCGCCACGTGGACTATTTGAGTGGTCAATTGATCGTGTCATCAACAAAATACGTAGCTGTACGGTGAGCCAGTGATTGTATAATCACCACAAAATGTATATGCTGACTGTATCATGCCTTCATTTCAAATACAATGACCGTCAGTGTCACCATCAAAATACAGAGCTGTATGGTGAGCTAGTGACCATATAATCACTAGAAAATGTATATGTTGACCGTAATGAGCGCATTCTAAATCCAGAGACCGTATTGCGCTTTCGCTTGAAATACAATGACCTTCACACGTGAATGTGTATGGGGGCGTTCTTTTAGAGGGCCGAGAGATAGTGTGTGTGTACGTGAAAAGGGCGTAGAGAGAGGGGGTGTGCGATGGAGAGAGTGAGAGAGAGAGATGCCCTTCATTCTCTTTATTGTGACTAATTTTATAGGATAAAAATGTAAACATTCACAATACAGAACAAATATCATTGGATGCACCATGCAATTAACTTTCATATATAACTTTGTAGTGTTGTATATGTAGATTTTCTTAAATATTTGTTTTGTCACAATTTGTGTAGTTTCAATTCAAAACAAATCTTGTATGCGGAGTAAAAGTGAACGAATGCCTTTTTTAGATCATTGGGAGAACATATGATAATGAGATGTAACATGCGTGAATATGGGGTTGACGTATTTTGGAGGGCCTGGAAAGGGTATGTGTACGTATTCGAGAGAGGCGTGGATACGAGGGGGGGTGCGATGGGAGAAAGAGAAAGCACGAGAGACGAGAGAGAGAGAGGGAGAGAGAGAGACGAATAGGATGTCTCAACGAGAGATGGTGAGTTTGTGTATGCAGAGGAGAAGGGGAGAGAGGCATGAGCAGAAATAGTGTGTGTGTTGGTATGTGTGGGTGTGAGAATATAGTGAGACCTATGGGGGTAGAGAGTGTGCGAGGTGTGGTGGTGGCACATCGTTTTTTGGTCTGGTGGCTCGAGGTGAGGACCCCTGGGTCAGTTCCGTCCTACGCCACATAGGTTGGCCCGACACGCGTTGTGCGAAGACTGACTTGATGTACAAGATGAAGATACCAGAGCCGTGGAAGACTCTATCTCCACTGACGAAGTGGACTACGATTTGTAACCCTAGGCCCCGGGTATGCTATATAGGCCGGGGGCCTAGTTCGTCGATAGTATATATACACACAATCCCTTGGTATTGACATGTACTTTGTACTCACCCCAATCAAAGTATACACGACCAAGAGTAGGGTATTTCCTCGATTGCAAGGGCCCCGACTTGGGAAAATATTTGCCTCTTATCACCATCCACTTTAACCATCAGGGATATCCTACCGAATGATCTGATGGAATCATATCTGTCAACTAGTAAGAGAGGTGGAGAGAATGCATGTGAGAGAGGACTAAACAGAGTGTGCGTGCGGGAGACACGAGGCAGAGATATGTACGGGGGGGGGGGGGGGGGGGGCGGGGCGGCGGAGACCATGCGTGCGCATGCATGTGAGAGAAATAGTGTTTGTGACTAAGATTAGTGAAAAGAGTCGTAGATAGTAGTAAGAGAGGGAGGGAGATATATAGAGTGTGTGTGTGTGAGACACTTTTGGGAGAGAGGGTGAGCATTTGTGAGAGAGAAAGGCCGATGGATATATAGTGTGTGCGCGTATGCGTGAGAGAGAAAGATAGCGCGCGTGTGAGGAGGGGTCGAGGGAGAGTGCATCTACGCATAAAGGACTGTTCTACCCATTAAATTAAAATATAAATTGTATTTAAAAAATTGGATGAGATCATGAAATTTGCAAATCACGTATGAACGAACATTGGTCTAGTAAACATCCATACTCTATCGAATTCGAGCATGTGTATGGTATTATTTCACATTATTGATCCATAGTCAGTAGTTTGAAATCCAGACAATGCATGGCTCTTGCAATTCAAACATAAACGTGAGTGCACTCTGCAGTCAGTGTCAAGCACATTATACATAAAAAACATACATGGTATACATTCCAAATTGCCAACGACGAACTAGAATACATTTTGAATTCAACATAAAAGTGGTTTCAAATATTCGAATTCATAGGAAGTGCATTCAACTATTTCAATTCGAGATAATGACTTTTGCAAATCACATCTAAAAGGGGCATCAATCTTTGTTGATAATACATAGTCGTGTACAAAATAGATTCAATTTTACCTCCTCCATTCCAAAATAATAGTAGTTATAGGATTTTCAAGAGTCAAAAATATCAAAAGAATCGCATAATTTAATGAGGTTTTTAAACATACAAGGTCAAATATAATGAGGTCTAATTAGGAAAGTTCAACTAAAGAGTACTGTAAACGCGAATGCTTCTGGTTCAAAATTTTGAATGAAGCGCCAAAAGATCCTCTCCTCGCCCGAAACCGTGTGAGACCAATGTTTGGTAGAAGGAAATTACCATCCTAACTCTAACCCGTGAAGCCTACCGGCCCGACGTCCACAAGTCTAAACCGGGGTAGGTTTGTAACTTCACCGAGATGCCACACAACCGCCTCCGAAAAACTTTCATATATCGCGGGCGCCCAGACGCCGATGCGTTCGGCCGAAATCACTCCTGCCCACTATTTTGGATACGTGAGATTACCGTCCTACCCCCGACCCGCAGCATGTCCGAAATTTTAGATGGGGGCAAAGTTTGTAACTTTCCCCAAATTTCAAACAAGTGCGTCCTGGAAACATGGTTCCCCCTTAGCTTCCCGCCTCCCCTGTCCGATTCCCCATTCATACTCCGTGGGCGCCAAAACTCCCTCTCCACCAGCCGCGAAACACCAGCCTCCTCCGTCCGCCACCCCATCGCACCGATCCACCGCCCCCCTCCTCCATCACGCCGAAGCCGATACCCCGACGTCGTCGTCCACCGCAACCTCAACCGCAACGCCCTCCATGACTTAGCAGTTGAAGCCGAGGCAGAGCTGCCTCCATGACGCGGACGTGCGCCGTACCCAAGCTACTTCAACCCCTCCGTCCTGCGCCTCACCGCTGCCGCTCCAACATCGCAACCGTCCACCGCACTGGAGCTGTTCCCGCTACGCCGTCGTTCGCCTCCTCGGATCTGCCTCCCCGCCGCCGACAGAGGGCCACCTCACCACACTCAACTACTTGGCCATGGGTTCGTCCAAGGCTCCACCGTCCTCCACAACATCTTGTTTCCAGCGAACCACAAGATCTTTGAAAAAACAGAAGGAGGACACAGCATCGCCAGCTGATATTGGTACTCCTCTTCCCTTATTCTTGCAAATCTCTCGCACGGTATTCATCCCATGAAGGAATCTAGTTGACCGCTTCTTACTGCACATTCTTCCTGATACTAGATGTTCCAAGTAACCCGCGATGCACAAGGTTTCCCCCCATTTACTATTTCACTTTAGCTAGACGTCCGTCACCTGCCTGGATTTCAATTCAGTGTCAGTTGATTCCCAATTAAAGGAAGCAGCACCCGCGGACGCGGGCAGAGCACCTAGTCCACCTGTTCACCGGGGAAGCAGCGCCTCGGTGTCTATCTTAGAGGTGTGTGTGGCGCAGGAGCTGCTGGCGCCTGATCTGGAGGTTCGCTGGGCTTAAAGGGATGGCCGGGGGGCGCTGCCAAGCACGGCGGTGGGGTGAGGTCAAGGAGAGGCCGTGGCGACAGAGGCAGGGGTCTGGGCCGGTGGTCACTGGCAGTTCGAGGAAGATCGTCAATGGTGGCTGGCGGGAGGTAGATGAAGGCCATCTGCCCGTTCCTTGTAGATCGGACGGTGTAGAAAAAATTGGCTGACCTATTTGTTTTCAGTCGATTGTTATTTTCATAGGACCACATGTGGTGCTTTGCTGGAGGATTACCTGCACTTCCCAGTCATCCCTGTGCTCATATTTCAAAAGCTTAGAATCTAATTTCGTGTGCCATGCATGTTGTAGAGCTATCATATGTCTGCCATCATTTATTTTTGACCCACCTGCTATCTGATACTTTTACACTGTACTACTTGTGCACAAAGCCACAAACTACACCCATACTCTCTCACTATTGTTTTATTACGCATGGGTATTTCAGAATCTCAAGCACAATATTCTAAAAAGAAAACAGAGCAGTCGCTCCAGTCTGCATCGAGGATTGGAAAGACGCGGTTTGACGCTCTAATGAAGAGTGTAGTGTCATTCGATGAAGACTATCAATGTAGCTCTGTAGTTGATGACTCCATTCGCCATACACCAGCATCACAGGTTTTTGCTTTTACTTCGGTGTCATATGTGGTTGCATGTTGCATATGTTGTCTACCTTGTATTGCTTCTAAATTGGTTAAATTGCATCTGCTTAGCCATATACTGTGAATATGACATGCCTTCCTGTTTTTGGTACATACTGCATCTGTCTATTAACCATGTTCTTACATCAAACTAATGTTCTTGTGTATCCCTCATCAATCACTTATGATGAGACAGGCACACCCATGAGTTAGTGTGAGATGCGCTACTCTTTTAAAGAGTGCAGTGTCATCCTCCCCACATGATTCTCAACAAACAGCAAGGCTAGATGAAGATAGTCAACGTAGCTCTGTAGTTGGTAACCGCATTTCCCCTACACCACCATCGCAGGTGCTTGCTCTAACTTGGCAGTGTGATATGTGGTTGCATGTTGCATATGGTGTCTAGCTTGTAATTCTTCTAATTTGGTTAAATTGCATCTGCTTAGTTTACACATTATAGCTATGAATATGACATGCCTTCTGGTTTTTGGTACATAGCGCATCTGTCTATTAACCATGTTCTTACATCAAACTAATGTTCTTGTGTATCCCTCATCAATCACTTATGATGGGACAGTCACACCCGTGGGTTAGTGTGAGACACGCTATTGTTTTAAAGAGTGTGGTTTGATGCTCCCGACATGATTCTCAAGAAATAGGAAGGCAAGATGAAGATAGTCAACATAGCTCTGTAGTTGATGGCCACATTTCCCCTACACCAGCATCACAGGTGCTTGCTGTAACTTGGCAGTGTGATATGTGGTTGCATGTTAAGTATGGTGTCTAGATTGTGTTGCTTCTAATTAGGGTAAATAGCATCTGCTTAGTTTACACATTATACCTGTGAATATGACATGCCTTCCTGTTTTTGGTACATACTACATCTATCTATTAACCATGTTCTTACATGAAACTATTGTTCTTGTGTATCCCGCATCAATCACTTACGATGAGACACCTTTATTCATTGCATATTGCATATGATTTCTAGCATGTAGCTATGTATTACTTCTAATTTGTTGAAATACCCTTATTAGCCCGCCCTTTTAATTTGGCAGAGTGATGTTGGTTGCATCTTTCATATGGTGGCTAGCTTGGATTGCTTCTAATTAGTTGAAATACCTTCTGCTTAGTTCACACATCATAGGTGTGAATATGCAATGCTGTCCTTTTTTCCTACATATTCCATCCTCCTATCTTGCGGTTGCCTTACATCAAAGTAGTGTTCATCAGTATCATGCATCAATGAGTTCTGAAAAGCAATTTTTATTCCTTTTTCTTGTGGGTTTGACTTTACAAGGCAAAATCAAAAAAGAGGAAGGAAGGGGATGATGGTGGTCCTCTGTAGCAACGTAAACGGACCATCTCTACACATTCCCCTTGTACTTCTAGTGCATTACAAGTACCAAGTCTCATCTCCCCTACTCCACCATCCCAGGTGCTTTCTCTATCTTGGTAGTGTGATATCTGGTTGCATGTTGCATATGGTGTCTAGCTTGTATTGCTTCTATTTAGGGTAAAATGCATCTGCTTAGCTTACACATTATACATGTGAATATCACATGCCTTCCTGTTTCTGGTACATACTATATCTGTCTCTCACACCATGTTCTTACATCAAAGTACTGCAGTTGTGTATCCTAAATCAATCACTTACGATGAGACACCTTTAACTTGGCCTTGTGATATTTGGTTGCATCTTGCATTGATTTCTAGCTTGTACTGCTTCAAATTTTTCGAAATTCCACTTATGACGAGACACTTTTAACTTGACAGAGTGATATTGGTTGCATCTTTCATATGGTGTCTAGCTTCCATTGCTTCTAATTAGTTGAAATGCCTTCTGCTTAGTTCACACATCATAGGTGTGAATATGCAATGCTGTCCTTTTTTCATACATATTCCATCCTCCTATCTTGTGGTTGCCTTACATCAAAGTAGTGTTCATCAGTATCATGCATCAATTAGTTCTGAAAAGCAATTTTTATTCCTTTTTCTTATGGGTTTGTCTTTACAAGGAAAAATCAAAAAAGAGGAAGGAAGGGGATGATGGTGGTCCTCTGCAGCAACGTAAACGGACCATCTCTACACTTTCTCCTTGTACTTCTAGTGCATTACAAGTTCTAAGTCTCATCTCCCCTACTCCACCATCCCAGGTGCTTGCACTAACTTGGCAGTGTGATATCTGGTTGCATGTTGCATATGGTGTCTAGCTTGTATTGCTTCTAATTAGGGTAAAATGCATCTGCTTAGCTTACACATTATACATGTGAATATGACACGCCTTCCTGTTTCTGGTACATACTATATCTGTCTATCACACCATGTTCTTACATCAAAGTACAGCTATTGTGTATGCTGCATCAATCTTGCATTGATTTCTAGCTTGTACTGCTTCTAATTTTTTGAAATTCCACTTATGACGAGACACTTTTAACTTGGCAGAGTGATATTGGTTGCATCTTTCATATGGTGTCTAGCCTGCATTGTTTCTAATTTCTTGAAAATCCTTCTGCTTAGTTGACACATCATAGGTGTGAATATGTCATGAGGTCCTGTTTTCGTACATATTCCATCCTTGTATCATGTGTTTGCCTTACATCAAAGTATTGTCCGTCAGTCATTCATTCATGAATGAGTTCTGAAGAGTGAATTTTATTCCTTTTTCTTGTCGGTTTGACTTCACAATGCAAAATCAATACAGCGGAAGGAAATTACTAAGGCAGTGGATGATGCTGGTCCTTCCGAGCAACTGAAACAGAGGGGCACTACAGATTCTACTCAGCCATCCTCCCAACAAGATTCGCAAGACAACGCAGGGCTAGACAGTCAACGAAGTTGTACAGATGATGAACACATCTCCCCTACTCCACCATCATAGGTGCTTGCTCTAACTTGGCACTGTTATATGTGGTTGCATGTTGCGTATGATGTCTAGTTTGTATTGCTTCTAATTTTGTTGATTTGCATCTGCTAGTTTACACATTATACTTGTGAATATGACACGTGTTCCTGTTTCTGGAACATACTAAATCTATCTATCACACCATGTTCTTACATCAAAGTACTGTTGTGTATCCTGCTACAATCACTTACCATAAGACACATTTAACCTGGTAGTGTGATATACGTTGCATCATGCATTGTCTTCTAGCTTGGACTGTTTCTAATTTGTTGAAATGGCACTTATGACGAGACACTTTTAAGAGTGATATTGGTTGCATGTTCATATGGTGCCTAGCTTTCATTTCTTCTAATTTGTTGAAATGTCTTCTGCTTAGTATTTTTCATACATATTCCATCCTCCTATCATAGGTGTGAATATGCAATGATGTCCTTTTTTTCGTACATACTCCGTCCTCCTATCATGCGCTTGCCTTATATCAAAGTAGTCTTCGTCTGTATCATGCACCAATGAGTTATGCAGAGCCAATTTTAGGCCTTTTCTTGTGGTTTTGACTTCAAAAGGCAATATCAAAAAAGAGGAAGGAAAACAGTAAGTTAGGGGATGTTGGTGATTCTCCGGACCAACACGAACGGAGGCTCTCTAGACTTGCCACTGCTACTGCTACTGCAGTTGAAGTTCCAAGTCTATATGATGACTCCATCTCCCCTACTCCACCATCACAGGTGCTTGTTCTAACTTGATAGTGTGATAATTTGTTGCATGTTGCATATGATGTATAGCTTGTATTTCTTCTAATTTGATTAAATTGCTGCTGGTGAGTTTATACGTTATACATGTGAATATGACATGACTTTCTGTATCTAGAATACACTGCATCTGTCTATCACACCATGTTCTTACATCAAAGTACTGCTGTCGTGTATTCTGCATCAATCACTTATGATGAGACACCTTTAACTTGGCAGTGTGATATTGGTTGCATCTTGCATTGATTTCTAGCTACTACTTCAATTTTTTCGAAATTCCAGTTATGACGAGACACTTTTAACTTGCATGAGTGATATTGGTTGCATCTTTCATATGGTGTCTAGCTTGCATTGCTTCTAATTTCTTGAAAATCCTTCTACTTAGTTGACACATCATAGGTGTGAATATGTCATGCGGTTCTGTTTTCGTACATATTCCATCATCATATCATGTGTTTGCCTTACATCAAAGTGTTGTTCGTCAGTCATTCATGCATGAATGAGTTCTGAAGTGCGAATTTTATTCCTTTTTCTTGTCGGTTTGACTTCACAATGCAAAATCAATACAGCGAAAGGAAATTAGTAAGGCAGTGGATGATGGTGGTCCTTCCGAGCAACTGAAACAGAGGGTCTCTACAGATTCTACTCAGCCATCCTCCCAACAAGATTCGCAAGACAACGCAGGGCTAGACAGTCAACGTAGTTGTGTAGATGATGAACACATCTCCCCTACTCCACCATCACAGGTCCTTGCTCTAACTTGGCACGGTTATATGTGGTTGCCTGTTGTGTATGATGTCTAGTTTGTATTGCTTCTAATTTTGTTGATTTGCATGTGCTTAGTTTACACATTATACTTGTGAATATGACACGTGTTCCTGTTTCTAGAACATACTAAATCTGTCTATCACACCATGTTCTTACATCAAAGTACTGTTGTGTATCCTGCAACAATCACTTACCATAAGACACATTTAACCTGGGAGTGTGATATACATTGCATCTTGCATTGTCTTCTAGCTTGTACTGCTTCTAATTTGTTGAAATGGCACTTATGGCGAGACACTTTTAGGAGTGATATTGGTTGCATGTTCATATGGTGCATAGCTTTCATTTCTTCTAATTTGTTAAAATGTCTTCTGCTTAGTGTTTTTCATACATATTCCATCCTCCTATCATAGGTGTGAATATGCAATGCTTTCCTTTTTTGCCGTACATACTCCATCCTCCTATCATGCGCTTGCCTTGCATCGAAGTAGTCTTCGTCTGTATCATGCATCAATGAGTTATGCGGAGCCAATTTTATTCCTTTTCTTGTGGTTTTGACTTCAGAAGGCAATATCAAAAAAGTGGAAGGAAAAGAGTAAGTTAGGGGTTATTGGTGGTCCTCCGGAACAACGCAAACGGAGGATCTCTAGATTTGCCACTGCTATTGCTACCGCAGTTGAAGTTCCAAGTCTATATGATGACTCTATCTCCCCTACTCCACCATCGTAGGTGCTTGCTCTAACTTGACAATGTGATAATTTGTTGCATGTAGCATATGGTGTATAGCTTGTATTTCTTCTAATTTGATTAAATTGCACCTGCTGAGTTTATACGTTATACATGTGAATATGACATGCCTTTCTGTATCTAGAATACACTGCATCTATGTATCACACCATGTTCTTACATCAAAGTACTGCTGTTGTGTATCTTGCATCAATCACTTATGATGAGACACTTTTAACTTGGCAGTGTGATATTGGTCGCATCTTGCATTGATTTCTAGCTTGTACTATTTCTAATTTTTCAAAATTCCACTTATGACGACACACTTTTAACTTGGCAGAATGATATTGGTTGCATCTTTCATATGGTGTCTAGCTTGCATTGCTAGTTTCTTGAAAATCCTTCTACTTATTTGACACATCATAGGTGTGAATATGTCATGCCGTCCTATTTTTCATACATATTCCATCCTCCTCATACGTTTGTCTTACATCAAAGTATTGCTCGTCTATATCATGCATCAATGAGTTCTGAAGAGTGGATTTTATTCTTTTCTGCTGTGGGTACGGCTTGACATGGCAAAGTCAAAAAAGAGCAAGGAAAAGAGTATGGTAGGGGATGCTGTTAGTCGTCGGGTGCAATGGAAAAGGAGCTTCCCTCCAGATTCTGCTGGTACTTATAGTGCAGAAGAATGTCAAAGTCCACCGACTAAATCTACAAACACAGTATCCCCTGCCCCACCAGCTGCAGCACCTCCTTCCACAGTACCGACATCTCAACGAGTTACTCGTTCGAATGCTCCGCAAGTGGCATGTTCCCAAGCTGCCTTCCCACCTAACACTACTTCTAAAGCACTGCTGACACTATAGGACTTGGCAAGATCGGATGAACCTCATGAGCATGAACACCAAGACGGTACGTGACCGAGTCAAGTTGCAGTTGCTTGTCCCTTTATATGTACTGTCATAGTTTGATGTGCACTAACAATTTCCATATTCGTTGTTGAACTAGCACCTCGGCGCAAGAGGAAACAGACATCAGGGATAATGCTTGACAGGTTAACAAAATCTAAATGAGGAATAATGGAGATCCATTTTGAGGCAGGTTTAAAAAGGCCACATGATGCTACAGAGTCAGCCAAATTAGTATCAGAGGCAGCCATTGCCGTTAGGTGTCATGCACGTATCCTGCCAACATGGATCCAGTACCGGAATGACAAAGACGAAACCCAGTTTAACACCTTCCTTGACCATTTATCCGTAAGTAATGTTATTCATCGCAATTTGTAATATTGTCTTGCTCTGTCCCATACTTTCTAGGCTGCTCCTAATGAGACTCCCATTCTTTTTTCAACAGATGAGGTTCAAGTTGGATCCGAAAGATGATGCAACCAAACAAGCATGCACTCATGTTTTTCAGTCTGCTTTGCGACAGTATCGGTATCACCTTAGAAAAAGTCACTTTGAAGGCAAGGCAAACAATGAAATCGCCCAAACATCTCCAGTAGAATATATTACGGACGAAGACTTGACAACCCTTGTTAAACACAGGTCTGATCCAAAGTATCAGGTAGGGTATATGTATGTGATCAGATCACATATTGAACTCGTATTTACGTATGTGCCTTACAAGTCTATCTTCTTCTAGGCTAACTGTTTGAAGAACAAGACCAATCGTTCTAAAGTGAAATTCCAACAGACAACAGGATCTCGTAGCTATATTGCACACTGCGAGGCTCTTGTAAATAGCTGCTATTTCCTCCTTTTTGTTTTGCCATATTATCGTATCTATATTGACTTGTTCCAAATACAGAGGAAAGCCCGTGCGGACCAAAAAGAACCTGAACTAAATGCAGTCTAAATCTTCAAGGATTGTCACACCAGCAAGATGAAGGGCATGACTACACCAGTCCAAGCTGCTGTTGTAAGTCCTTACTCCTCATGCCTTTGAACTTCTTGTTACTGTGACGTGTTCATTTAACTGCTTGGTTTGCAGCCAATGTCAGTTACTCTGTTCACTTTTATACACAGTTGTCTTAACGTATCATTTCACCTTACACGGTTTAAAAGAAAGCAAGGATATTCTTTTTGGTCTTGATCTGTAATCTAGTTGTGATGTTCACGTGTCCACACAATGATACAATAGCCTGTTTGTTTGATATCTATTTGCCCGTGATATGAATGATGTCATACTATGTTCATCTTATTTTACACCGTGTCTCTTTATCCTTAGATACATGTCAATAAATGTGAGGAAATAGACAATACATTAGGCATGCTACATGGACATATGTTCTGAACGTGATTTTATTATGTACTTACCACTAAAATACATGCTAAAGTATTACAGTGGTTCACCAAAATAAGTTATGTATGTCTCATTAGTAACTTCTTATCTGATACACTAATCTACAAAATTCAAACTTTCAGCAAGCTATGGAACAAATGAATGAACAACCACAACCTCCTGAAGGTGACGAGGCTACCACAGGGACAATGTCACCTCTTGCTGCAGTGCGTCAGTATCTCTCCACTAACAGTGCAAAAAGCACCTTCCTGAGTAATTCTGGGTTGGTTGTTAAGGTAACCTCGTCTAAACCGCCTACTGAACAAAATCCTCCAGCTAGACAGAGTGATATATCTGTGCTCCAGACACAAGTCCAATCCCTAATGGAGGTCGTTTCTGAAACAAGAATAGTGGTTGACAAATGTCGTCAAGATATGAATGGTTTTGAAACCAGACTATCGGACATTTGCTTTGTTGTTCAAGAGGAATGGTGCAAAAAAGGGGAAGCTCATGCTGCTCCATCAGATTCTACAGCCTGAAACATTACCACTCTGCTGAAATGATCTCTGCTTCTATACATCTCATGCTGCATTTATCTGCAAGGACTGTAAACTTTTATGCCAACAGGCCTTTTGTTGTATGGCTGTAATTTATTTTGTTGTGATACAACATTTATCCTGCTGCCAAAGGCCGTAGAGATTAGCAAGCTAATTTTGTATAGTGTAGGTTTATTTTTAGTAATGTATTCGGCATCATCGGTCTCCTTTACGCCGAAAGCATCATAGGAGCCCAAAGGGCCAGTATTCCTCCGGCCCGCAACTAGAATGGAGCTAAAAACAATTACGGGCCGTATTCCGTATTTAGCCCACAGAAAATAACTGGGCCGAAATCAGCGTAAGCTCTTCTTATTTCTGATCGTTCCATTGGTAGGCCCGTGACCATAGTGGGCGATTAACAGGCCTAAACATAATATGGGCCATTGTATTAACGGGCCGTAAACATGTCTGAATATCACCGCAAGCCTTATTTGTCCCATAAGCGACACGGGCCGTTAACAGGCTGAATCGCAGATTGGGCCTTCATTGGGCCAGTATATACCTAGGGCTTGTAGCAGGCCGAAAGATGATTAGGCCTAAAATGTGCCAAATAGCCCACTGGTCATTAGTAGGCTAGAATTTAGCTCAGTCCAAGGTGGCCCATTTACATGGCGGATCGTTAACAGGCCGAAAGTCAGCACGGGCCATAATTGCACCGACCTAGTACACGGGCCTTTAGCAAGCCGAAAGTGCTGGCGGGCTGGATTTGTGTCATCGAGAATATGGGCCGTTAAGAGCCCCGAAGTGACGTCGGGCTACATATGGCCCATGGGTTGCGTCGGTCGTTAACAGGCCAAAAGTCAGCACGGGCCGGAATTGCATCGACCTACTACACAGGCCTTTAACAAGCCGAAAGTGCTGGCGGACTAGATTTGTGTCATCGAGGATATGGGCCGTTAAGAGGCCCGAAGTGACGTCGGGCTACATATGACCCATTGGTTGCGTCGGCCGTTAACAGGCCAAAAGTCAGACCGGGCCAAAAATGGCCCAGTTCCATCATGGTCTGTTTATGGGCCGAAAGTTTCATAGGGCCACTTATGGGCCCAAATGTAGCAGGACCTTAAACAGACCGGAAACACACCGAGCCGTAATTGGGCCCAAATACAAAGCGGACTGTTAACGGGCCAGAACTGACCATGGGCCGCAATGATGAGAAATCCACAACGGGCTGGTGACGGGCCGATTTGACACTATTCAAATGGGCCTTACCTGCAAATGGGCCGTGAGCAACCAGGCCGTTAATGGGCCAGCCCGCTAACTTTGACTGGGCCGGCCCTTTTAACCTAAATGGGTCACTGTTGGGCCGTGCCACGTGTCGACGTATCATAGGCGTCTCTCGTCCAATGAATGCATGACATCTGTCACAACGCCGAGCTAACACGTGGATCTACCGGCGAATGAGAAATTTACACGTGGAAAATTTCCATTGGTCAGGGCTGTTAACAGGTTATCAAATCCAAACCCGCACCCGATAGCTTAACGGCGACCCGTTACGGTGGATGCCATGTGTCGATCACCCTTGACGAAAACACTTCCATGACGCGACATTTATCGTCATGGAAGTGGACACTTTCGTGATGATAATTTCAGTATTGTCATGGAACACTTCTATGACAACACAGGTATGACTATCTTGATTCTGTCATAAAATTGTCACGGATGTACATGTATGACAGAAAACTTGACCTACTGTGACAAAGACGTATCATCACGGAAGTGTTTTTTTGTAGTGTGGAGCAGATTCGCATACGCGTGCCCCCTACCTGGTGTGCCAAAGATGTCATGGGAAAACGACCATCTATGGGACCAGCGAGGCCCCTTTGTGGTTCAGCTAAGGGGACACAGCACACAAAGAGCAGATCCAGCAGCTCGGCGCGCACAGGGATTTACCCAAGTTCAGGCCACTTGTGAAGCGTAAAACCCTACTCCTGCTTTGGTGGTTTGATTGTGTTTGAGCAAGCCCCGCCATTACAGAGAGCACGACCTCCTGGCACGGAGCTCGGGGTCGCAGCTAGGCTACTGCGAATGGGCCGGGGTCCGACCCCTTGTAAAGGTTGCCATGGCCCTCCTTTTATAGAAGAAAGGGGCTACCACAATGGAAAAGTAGTAAATACATAGTGTCAGTGTAGTGAGAACCAGGGCCCCACAAACCTCCTAAGCTTGGGATTATGCCAGTCTAGGGTTGTTGCGAAGCAGCCCCGGGAAAGAACCAACCTTGCCGGCAAGCACTACATCATCAAGCAAAAAACTCGCTGGGGAGAAGCTTCTTTCCAGCGGTATGATTTCCCTGCAAGGATAGAGCCGGCAAACCAAGGCCTCCAGATAGGTCATCAAAGAGTTGCCAGGAAGATCAAGACAGCGGCGGCAAGTTAGAAGCCGGCAAGCTCAAGTGAAGACCCGGCAAGCTCAGTGCCGGCAAGCTCCCTTCGCCCCTCCACCGCTCCACCTCAGTGACCAGTTAGTCACCTATCAACAGGTGTCGAGCGGGCAGGCGATTAGGTGAAGCTTGTCTGGACGCGTGGCAGCTCGCTGCTTGGAGATCACCTTTATTGACACCCCTCCTAGTGCGTGTCCAGATTATATTCACCCTATGTATTTACTACTTTGCCATCGTGGTAGCCCCTTTCTTCTATAAAAGGAGGGCCATGGCAACCTTTACAAGGGGTCGGACCCCTACCCATTCGCAGTAGCCTAGCTGCGCCCCCGAGCTCCGTGCCAAGAGGCCGCGCTCTCTGTAATGGCGGGGCTTGCTCAAACACAATCAAACCACCAAAGCAAGAGTAGGGTTTTACGCTTCACAAGCGGCCCGAACCTGGGTAAATCCCTGTGCGCGCCGAGCTGCTGGATCTGTTCTTTGTGTGCTGCGTTCCCTTAGCTGAACCACAAAGGGGCCTCGTTGGTCCCATAGATGGTCGTTTTCCCATGACATCTTTGGTGCGCCTGGTAGGGGGCACGTGTATGCGAATCTGCTCCAGTAGCGTCAGTTTCATCTTTATCATCAACGGTGGCCAAGAGGAGGAAGGGCGTCGCCGCCGCGTCTACTTCCGAGGCGCAGTTTTAACTGTTTGCGATGGTGAAGACGGTGGTGGCCAAACCTATCGCCATATCGGCGACATCAGCGGCACATCATTCATCACGAGCAATTCGAGCGCCCTGCGTGACGCTCTGATGAATCGCAGTGTTTTCGCCATGCTACAGAAAGAGCTAAGTTCCAATACTCTAGTTACTTTTCTGTTATCTAGCCTTTTCCTTGAATGGCATTTTTGTGCTTATCCTGCGCACGGAGCACTCTTGAAACATTCTGCGCTCTGGGTTGTTCTGGGTCCGCCCAACAATGTCGCTGTGGCAGCGTTTGTTTCTAGAGTGTTAAGCTTCCGAGAAGGCGGCGTTCTCGATAGGCTGCTAAACAGGACCTGATCCTAAGCGCCGTCGACCAGATCGTGCGCAATCGGAAAGCATTCTGGCAAGCGTAGGGAATAATTGTGCAAAAATGCAATCATTTAAGGAAAAGACTTAATAGTTTTTATTCTTTTAAGATTTCTGTGACCCGTACGCTAAGGAGCCTTTGCGGGACTAGTTGCGCTGCTAGTTGCCTCGAGTCCGCTCGGCAACATGAGCAGCTGCATTAGTACCGACAAGGTAAACCTTTTCGGGAGGCGGCATTCCCAGCAAGCTGCTAAGGGCCCATTCCCTCAAGCGCTGCTGACTGGAGCATGCGCACCGGGAAGCACTGCGGCAAGCGAGGGGAATATCCAGCAGAAGTCAAGTTTTCACATGAGTTAAGTGCGAATCAGACGCTAATTAACTTGTTGTGTTAAAACACTATTGTGGCATTTTTATGCCCGAATCAGTGTTGCAGGTAAATGGGTGGAAGATAGCTTCGCGGTAGCACACACCTTGGTATTTCCGGAAGCTACCACTAGGCATCAAGAACCTCGGAGTTCTCTGCTGAGAGCAAAAGCCTTGCCGGGGGCTGGCCCTCCCGGCAAGTTTGCATCTAGAACCTCCGAGTTCTCTGCTGAAAGCAAAAGCCTTGCCGGGGGCTAGCCCTCCCAGCAAGCCAGCATCGAGAACCTCCGAGTTCTCTGCTAAAAGCAAAAGCCTTGCCGGGGGCTGGCCCTCCCGGCAAGGCGGCATCGAGAACCTCCGAGTTCTCTGCTGAAAGCAAAAGCCTTACCGGGGGCTGGCCCTCCCGGCAAGCTGGCATCGAGAACCTCTGAGTTCTCTCCTGAAAGCAAAAGCCTTGCCAGGGGCTGGCCTTCCGGCAAGCCGGCATCGAGAACCTCTGAGTTCTCTGCTGAAAGGAAAAGCCTTGCCGGGGGCAGGCCCTCCTGGCAAGCCGGCATCGAGAACCTCCGAGTTCTCTGCTAAAAGCAAAAGCCTTGCCGGGGGCTGGCTCTCCCGGCAAGCAGGCATCGAGATCCTCTGAGTTCTCTGCTGAAGGCAAAAGCCTTGTCGGGGGCAGGCCCTCCCGGCAAGCCGGCATCGAGAGTCTCCGAGTTCTCTGCTGAAATCAAAAGCCTTGACGGGGGCTGGCCCTCCCGGCAAGCTGGCATCGAGGATCTCTGAGTTCTCTGCTGAAAGCTAATGCCTTCCCGGGAACATTCTTCCTGGCAAGCCGGCATCGGGAGTCTCGGAGTTCTCTACTAAAATCAAAAGCCTTGCCGGGGGCTGGCCCTCCCGGCAAGCTGGCATCGAGAATGTAGAGTTCTCTGTTTAAAACATAAACTGGCATCGAGAACCCAGAGTTCTCTGCTGACAACAAAAGCTTTCCCAGAAATGAACTTTTCGGAAGCATAGCCAAAATTACAACAAATGAGCTTTACTTTTGCATCGAGATCTTTCGAGTTCTTTGCCGGAAGCAAGCCAACCTTTAGCATCGAGATCTTCAAAGTTCCCTGCTAACGGAATTTTAATGCTGAGATTCCCTGAGCTCTCCGAGCGAGCTCGGTGGATGGCAACCTTTGGGAAGCAACCTTTCCTGGAGGCTACTTTCCCTCGGCAAGAAAGATACGACTTTCATAATCCAAGCCAAGTTTGGTCCCACCTCCAGCATCGAGATCTTTCGAGTTCTCTGCCGAAGATGATCCCGGGGGCTCCTGTCAGTGTAGTGAGAACCAGGGCCCCACAAACCTCCTAAGCTTGGGATTATGCCAGTCTAGGGCTGTTGCGAAGCAGCCCCGGCAAAGAACCAACCTTGCCGGCAAGCAAGGCATCCGGCAAGCACTACATCAACAAGCAAAAAACTCGCTGGGGAGAAGCTTCTTTCCAGCAGTATGATTTCCCTGCAAGGATAGAACCAGCAAACCAAGGCCTCCAGATAGGTCATCAAAGAGTTGCCAGGAAGATCAAGACGGCGGCGGCAAGTCAGAAGCCGATAAGCTCAAGTGAAGACCAAGAAAGCTCCGTGCCGGCAATCTCCCTTCGCCCCTCCACCGCTCCACCTCAGCAACCAGTTGGTCGCCTATCAACAGGTGTCGAGCGGGCAAGTGAATAGGTGAAGCTTGTCTGGACATGTGGCAGATCGCCGCTTGGAGATCACCTTTATTGACACCCATCCTAGTGCATGTCCAGATTATATTCACCCTATGTATTTACTACTTTGCCATTGTGGTAGCCCCTTAAATCTATAAAAGTAGGGCCATGGCAACCTTTACAAGGGGTCGGACCCCTGCCCATTCGCAGTAGCCTAGTTGCGCCCCCAAGCTCCGTGCCGGGAGGCCACGCTCTCTGTAATGGCGGGGCTTGCTCAAACACAATCAAACCACCAAAGCAGGAGTAGGGTTTTACGATTCACAAGCGGCCCGAACCTGGGTAAATCCCAGTGCGCGCCGAGCTGCTGGATCTGCTCTTTGTGTGCTGCGTGCCCTTAGCTAAACCACAAAGGGGCCTCACTGGTCCCATAGATGGTCGTTTTCCCATGACACATAGGGTGAATATAATCTGGACATGCACTAGGACGGGTGTCTATAAAGGTGATCTCCAACCGGCGAGCTGCCACGCGTCCAGACAAACTTCACCTAATCGCCTGCCTGCTCGACACCTGTTGATAGGCGACTGATGACCCACAAGTATAGGGGATCAATCGTAGTCCTTTTGATAAGTAAGAGTGTCGAACCCAACAAGGAGCAGAAGTAAATGACAAGCGGTTTTCAGCAAGGTATTTTCTGCAAGCACTGAAATTATCGGTAACGAGTAGTTTGATAGCAAGATAATTTGTAACAAGTGACAAGTAGCAATAGTAACAAAGAGTGCAGCAAGGTGGCCCAATCCTTTTTATAGAAAAGGACAAGCTGGAAGGATCTCTTATTGTAAGTAAAGCGTTCTCGAGGACACATGGGAATTTCATCTAGTCACTTTCATCATGTTTGTTTGATTCGCGTTCGCTACTTTGATAATTTGATATGTGGGTGGACCGGTGCTTGGGTGTTGTTGTTGCCTGAACAAGCCACCCACTTATGATTACCCCCTCTCGCAAGCATCTGCAACTACGAAAGAAGAATTAAGATAACTCTAACCATAGCATTAGACATATGGATCCAAATCAGCCCCTTACGGAATAGCGCACAAACTAGGGTTTAAGCTTCTGTCACTCCAGCAACCCATCATCTAATTACTACTCCACAATGCATTCCCTTAGGCCCAAAGATGGTGAAGTGTCATGTAGTCGACGTTCACACGACACCACTAAGGGAATCAACAACATACATATCATCAAAATATCGAACGAATACCAAATTCACATGATTACTTATGACAAGACTTCTCCCATGTCCTCAAGAACAAAAGTAACTACTCACAAATCATATTCATGTCCAAGATCAGAGAGGTGTTGAATAGCATAATAGATCTGAATATATAATCTTCCACCAAATAAACCAACTAGCATCAACTACAAAGTGTAATCAACACTACTAGCAACCCACAAGTACCAATCTGAGGTTTTGACACAAAGATTGAATATAAGAGATGAACTAGGGTTTGAGATGAGATGGTGCTGGTGAAGATGTTGATGAAGATTAGTCCTCCCACGATGAGAGGATCGCTGGTGATGTCGATGGCGGCGATTTCCCCCTCCCGGAGGGAAGTATCCCCGGCAGAATCTCTCCGCCGGAGAGCAAAAGTGCTCCTGCCCAAGTTCCGCCTCGAGACGGCAGCGCACCATCCCGAAAGTCTTCTCTCTATTTTTCTAGGGAAAATGCACTTATACTCCAGAAAATGGGGGCCAGGGGCCCCACGAGGTACCAGGGCGTGCCTGGGGGGGGGGGGCGTGGCGCGCCCTGGTGCCTCGTGGGCTCCTGGGTGGCCCCCTCTTGTACTTCTTGATTCCAATATTTTTTATTTATTCCAAAATAATTCTCCGTGAAATTTCAGCTCATTTGAAGATGTGCAGAATAGGTATCTCTGACATAGCTTTTTCAGGTCCAGAATTACAGCTGCCGGCATTCTCCCTCCTTGTGTAGATCTTGCATATTAAGAGAGAAAAGGCATTAGAATTGCTCCAAAAAGTGTTATACTGATTAAAAACACTATAAATAACAGTAACAAAACATGATGCAAAATGGACGTATCAACTCCCCCAAGCTTAGACCTCGCTTGTCCTCAAGCGATAGCCGATATCGATAATCATGTCCACATGTTTAGAGAGAGAGGTGTCGATAAAAACAAAATACGGACATAGTAGCATCATGATCATTATTATAACAGCAATATTTATTATCATAAACTTCTCATGAGCAAGTAACAATTCATCACAACAATGGAGTATAAGGCATAAACTTTCTTGAAAACTAACAAACTATGTTCTCAGTCAACAATGCAATTACAGTTCATCATATTTTAAGGAAGGGTCTCGTGTAGGAGCTTTTCAGCAAGTCCACATACTCAACCATCATTTAGTCTTCTATGATTGCTAACACTCACGACATATATATGGAGCAAAAAGTTTTAGCCAGACACATAGAAAGATAGGGGCTTGTGAGTTTGCCTCCCAACTTATTCACCTCAAGGGTGATGTCAACAATAATAACTCATGATCACTCATATCCAACTGGATATATATATGCTTAGATCTTTCTCCACCACATGATGCTTACAAAAGAGAAAAATAAAAAGGAAGTAGAGGAGAACACTATTGACTCTTACGTAAAAAGTAAATACATAAAAGTAAAGAATAGGCCCTTCGCAAAGGGAAGCAGAGGTTGTCATGCGCTTTTTGTTGTTGGATGCAAGAGCTCTTAATGCAAAGGAACGTCACTTTATATTGCCCCTTGTGATAGCAACCTTTATTATGCAGTCTGTCGCTTTTATTTCTTTACCATCACAAGTGCGTACAAAGCTTATTTCCCTTACAATAAAAGTTCAGACATGTTTAGAGGCAATTTTTATTGCTTTTTGCACTGATGACAACTTACTTGAAGGATCTTATTCAATCCATAGGTAGATATAGTGTACTCTCATGACATGAAATTGGGTTTAAAGGTTTTGGATGCACAAGTAGTATCTCTACTTGGTGCGGATTTTTGGCTAGCAAAGATATTGGGCAAGCACCACATGTTGGAGGATCTATAACAATATAACTTCTATGTGAATATGAACAAACAGAATTCATTATGTTGTCTTCCTTGTCCAACGTCAACAATTTGACATAAAATACTTAATGGGGGCTCACAATCATAAAAGATGTCCAAGATAGTATATTTGCATGTGAATCTTCTCTTCCCTTATTAATTATTTCATGAATTGCATCATTGACTAATGCTATGTTTGTTAACTTCCAATAAATTTTACCACTTATACTTTTCTTTATGTAATGTCATTACTTTGCATAGGATTAGCATATGATCTTTTTCATTATTTTCATTGCTAGAATTGGAACATGAAAGTAAAGAAGCAAAAACTCAAACTACTCTTTATTATATAACTCTCAACTCGATTACATAGATAGATAGATCACGAAGCTAACACTCGAAAATAGATCATACTAAACTTTTATTCAACTAGATCACGAAATAACTAAGGATCGAACTAAAAATAAGTAAAGATAATAAAAGTGATGGTGATACGATACCGGGGCACCTCCCCCAAGCTTGGCACAAGCCAAGGGGAGTGCCCATACCCATGTGCTCAAGTCTCCCTCTTCGATGATGGTGGTGGTGATGAAGTGATGGGCTTGTCCTCCGGCTTCCATGGCATAGGTTCCCCATCATAAAACTATGAACGAGTCTCCAGAGTCCTAAAACTTGCAGCTAAACTCATACCTTTGAATCTTGCCTCATACTCAAAGTTTTGGTATTGAAGATCATAGATTTGGCCTTGGAGATAGTCGATTCATTCATTAAGCTTGAAGATGATGTCCCCCATCGATTGGCCCTCCACCTCGTGATTACGGGTGAATTCCGTGATCATGGAGTGGTTGGTGCTGAGTCCACGTTCCACCATCCCTTAGCACTTGAAGATCTCCTGCTCCACTGCTTCGAGCCTGGACTCCACGCTCCCGGTCTTCTTGGGTCCTTGAACATCCCGGATGTGAAGCACCCCGTCATGCATCTCAATGGCTTGAGGGTGTTTCATCACCTCCGGTAGGTAGGGGTTGATGACCTTCTCGTAGAACTTGTCCTTGGAAAAGCTTGATGGAGCCATAGCGATCTAGATCTGTCAGAAAAATAGCACGAAACAAGAACAGAGGAGATTGCTACGATACGGTGGTCAAAATGTCTGGGAGTATATATAAAGATTTTTTATCTTGCAAAACAAGTAATCCAGGAGAAAACGGAGTCGGGAGGGCTCACGTGGGGCCCACGAGCCATCAGGGCGCGCTAGGGGGGGTGGCGCGCCCTGGTGCCTCGTGGGCACCAGGTGGGTCCCCTCGGCTGATTCTTATTTTTGTATTTTTTCTAATATTCCAAAACTGACAGAAAGTATTTTTATGGAATTTTTGGAGTCGGTTTACTTACCGTATCAAATACCTCTTCCTTTTCAGGGTTCTGGAGTGTTCCGGAAGGTCTCTCTTATGTATTCCTACGGTGTAATTGTTTCAATAATATTAGTTTCAACATTAATGGGAGTACCTGAAATATAATGCTTAATTATTTGCCCATACACCACTCTCGGATTAGTGCCTTTGGAGTTATTTATTTTGATGGCTCCGGAGCGATAAACTTCTTCGATGATATACGGTCCTTCCCATTTAGAGAGAAGTTTTCCTACAAAGAATCTCAAACGAGAATTGTATAATAGAACTTTCTCACGTACTTTAAATTCCCGTTTTTGAATTCTTCTATCATGCCATCTTTTAACTTTTTCTTTAAATAATTTGGCATTTTCATTAGCTTGGGTTCTCCATTCATCTAATGAGATAATATGAAATAACCTCTTTTTACCGGCAAGTTTAAAATCATAATTTAGTTCTTTAATTGCCGAATATGCTTTATGTTCTAACTCAAGAGGTAAATGACATGCTTTTCCATAAACCATTTTATAAGGAGACATACCCATAGGATTTTTATAAGCAGTTCTATATGCCCATAATGCATCGTCAAGTTTCTTAGACCAATTCTTTCTAAATCTATTGATGGTTTTTTGCAAAATTAATTTTATTTCTCTATTGCTCAATTCAACTTGACCACTAGTTTGAGGGTGATAGGGAGATGCAATTCTATGGTTGACATCATATTTAGCAAGCAATTTACAGAATGCACCATGAATAAAATGTGAACCACCATCAGTCATTAAATATCTAGGGACTCCAAACCTCGGGAAAATAACTTTTTTAAGCATTTTAATAGAAGTGTTATGATCAGCACTACTAGTTGGAATAGCTTCTACCCACTTAGTAATGTAATCAACAACAACTAAAATATGAGTATACCCATTGGATTTAGGAAAAGGTCCCATATAATCAAATCCCCAAACATCAAATGGTTCAACAGAGAGTGAATAATTCATAGGCATTTCCTGACGCCCCACGAGGTACCAGGGCGCGCCTAGGGGGGGGGGTGGCGCGCCCTGGTGCCTCGTGGGCTCCTGGGTGGCCCCCTCTGGTACGTCTTGATTCCAATATTATTTATTTATTCCAAAATAATTCTCCATGAAATTTCAGCTCATTTGGAGATGTGCAGAATAGGTATCTCTGACATAGCTTTTTCAGGTCCAGAATTCCAGCTATCGGCATTCTCCCTCCTTGTGTAGATCTTGCATATTAAGAGAGAAAACGCATTAGAATTGCTCCAAAAAGTGTTATGATTAAAAACAGTATAAATAACAGTAACAAAACATGATACCAAATGGACGTATCAGCGACTAACTGGTCGTTGAGGTGGAGCGGTGGAGGGGCGAAGGAAGCTTGCCGGCACGGAGCTTGCCGGGTCTTCACTTGAGCTTGCCAGCTTCTGACTTGCCGCCGCCGTCTTGATCTTCCTGGCAATTGTTTGATGGCCTGTCTGGAGGCCTTGGTTTGCCAGCTCTATCCTTGCAGGGAAATCATACCGCTGGAAAGAAGCTTCTCCCCAGCGAGTTTTTTGCTTGTTGATGTAGTGCTTGCCGGATGCCTTGCTTGCCGGCAAGGTTGGTTCTTTGCCAGGGCTGCTTCGCAACAGCCCTAGACTGGCATAATCCCAAGCTTAGGAGGTTTGTGGGGCCCTGGTTCTCACTACACTGACATTCCTGTAAGGCAGCTTGTTTCTTATTAGCAGGAAAAAAAATTTCAGAGAAGTAATATATCATATCCTGGGGACTACGCACACAACCAGGAGCAAGAGTATTAAACCATTTCTTAGCATCACCCTTTAATGAGAAAGGAAATAACTTAAGAATATAGTAATAGTGAATTTTTTCCTCATGAGCAAATAGGGTGACAATATCATTTAATTTAGTAAGGTGTGCCACAACAGTTTCAGTTTCATAGCCATGAAAAGGATCAGATTCAACCAAAGTAATTAACTCAGGATCGACAAAGAATTCATAATCCTTATCAGTAACAAATATGGGAGAGGTAGCAAACTTAGGATCATATTTCATTCTCTCCCTCATAGATATTTCTTTCAACTCAGTAAGCAATTTTCTAACCTCATATCTATCATTACAAGCAAGGATTGCCCTAGCTGTCTCCCTATCAAAAACATAACCATCAGATGTCTCAGGCATTTCAACTCTAGTAGCAGAGCTAGGCATAATAGGTGAATCATAATTTTCAAGAGTTTCAACATTTTTAGTTTCTTTAGCTCTAGCAATTTGTTCATCAAGAAATTCGGCACAGTATTATCAAGCATAGTACTAGCATCATAAATAGATTCATTCATAGCAAAAGTAGTAGCATCAATAACTTGCAACAAATCAGAATGAATAGCAGGTGGTGGTGTCGTAAGCTTACTCAAAACAGAAGGTGAATCAAGTGCGGAGCTAGATGGCAGTTCCTTACCTCCCCTCATCTTAGAGTGAACAATCTTGGTCTTAGCGTCTTTCAGATTCCTCATAGTGATCAACAGATATAAATCCCAAGTGACTCAACAAATAGAGCTATGCTCCCCAGCAACGGCACCAGAAAAAGGTCTTGATAACACACAAGTATAGGGGATCGCAACAGTTTTCGCTGGTAGTATTTCACCCAGATTTATTGATTCGACACAAGAGGAGCCAAAGAATATTTGCGAGTATTAGCAGTTGAGTTTTCAATTCAACCACACCTGGATAACTAAATATCTGCAGCAAAGTGTTTAGTAGCACAGTAGTATGATAGTTTCAGTAGCAATAGTAACAGTATCACAGTAACAGTAGCAGTTTTGTAGTGATTGTAACAGCAGCAGCAACGAAAGTAACTTAGCAAAGATCAATATGCGAAAAACATAGGCATTGGATCGGTGATGGATAATTATGTTGGATGACATTCATCATATAACAGCCACAACCTAGGGCGATACACAATAGGTCCAATTCATCAATGTAATGTAGGCATGTATTCCGTATATAGTCATACGTGCTTATAATAAGAACTTGCATGACATCTTTTGTCCTACCCTCCCATGGCAGCGGGGTCCATAAGGAAATCTAAGGGATATTAAGGCCTCCTTTTAATAGAGAACCGAAACAAAGCATTAACACATAATGAATACATGAACTCCTCAAACTACGGCAATCACTGGAAAGAATCCCAATTATTGTCACCTTGGGGTATGCGGATCATGATACGTAATAGGTGCATATAACTTGCAAGATAGGATCAAGAACTCAAATATATTCATGAAAACATAAAGGGTTCAGATATGAAATCATGGCACTCGGGCCCTAGTGACAAGCATTAAGCATAGCAAAGTCATCGCAACATCAATCTCAGAACATAGTGGATACTAGGGATCAAAGCCCTAACAAATTGACTCGATTACATGGTAAATCTCATCCAACCCATCACTGTCCAGCTAGCCTATGGAGAAATTACTCACACGGTGGTGAGCATCATGAAATTGGTGATGGGGGATGGTTGATGATGACGACGGCGTCGAATCCCCCTCTCCAGAGCACCGAAGAGACTCCAGATCAGCCCTCCCGATGAAGAACAGGAGGTGGCGGCGGCTTCATATCGTAAAACGCGATGAAACTTCTTCTTTTCTTTTTTCTCAGGGAAAGAGAATTTATAGCGTTGGAATTAGGTCAGACGACCACCTGTGGGCCCCACAAGGCATCAGAGCGCGCCCTGGGGGGGTCGCGCCCTGTTGCCTTGTGGGCAACAGGTGGCCCCTCTTCTGTTGATTCTTGCGCCAGTAATTTTTATTTATTCCATAAAAAATTGCCAAAAAGTTTTGTCCAATTCCAAGAACTTTGATTTCTGCACAAAAACAACACCATGGTAGTTCTGCTGAAAACAGCGTCAGTCCGGGTTAGTTTCATTCAAATCATGCAAATTAGGGTCCAAAACAAGAGCAAAAGTGTTTGGAAAAGTAGATACGATGGAGACGTATCACTCGGCAAGATGACTAAGTCTCCTTTTGCAAAGAGTTGCGAGAGGGCGTCCGAGCTGTTGGAGCTTATACACAGTGATGTGTGTGGTCCAATGAGCACAACTGCCAGAGGCAGCTATCAGTACTTTGTGAGTTTTACCGACAACTTGAGTAGATATGGATATATCTATTTGATGAAGCACAAGTCAGAAACTTTCGAAAAGTTCAAAGAGTTTCAGAACGAGGTTGAAAATCAGCTCGGCAAGACTATAAAGCTTCTATGATCTGATCATGGTGGTGAGTACATGAGCCAGGAGTTTGATGATCATCTAAAAAGCCGAGGTATAGTACCTCAGCTCACACCTCCGGGCAAACTATAGAGAAATGGCATGTCAGAACAGAGGAATCATACCTTGTTAGACATGGTTTGATCTATGATGAGCAAATCGGATTTACCCTTGTCATTCTGGGGATACGCTCTAGAAATTGCAGCTTTTACACTCAACAGAGTACCATATAAATCCATAGACAAGACACCACATGAGATGTGGACTGGGAGGAGTCCCAAGTTGACTTTTCTAAAGATTTGGGGTTGTGAAGCATTCGTCAAGCGACTTATGTCGGACAAGCGTACACCCAAGTCGGATAAGTGCATATTTGTGGGATATCCGAGGGAAACCTTGGGATATAGCTTCTACAACCGCGAAGAGAACAAAGTGTTTGTTGCTCGGAACGGGGTCTTCCTTGAGAAAGAGTTTCTCGGGCGGGAAGCCTGTGGGAGGCAGGTGCAACTCGAAGAAGTTCGAGAACCACTTGGGGACAACACGGTTGGTGATGCGATCATACTGGAGTCTGTCAGGGAACCTGAGGTGGAAGCGGCACCGGAACCACGGAGGTTGGAAAGATTGCGCAGAGTGCGCGATGTGTTGTTGCTGGAAAGCGACGAGCCGACTACGTATCCGGAAGTGATGGTGAGCCCGGATTCCGAGGCATGGCTGGAGGCCATGAGATCCGAGTTAAAGTCCATGGATGAAAATCAAGTCTGGGACTTGGTTGATCTACCGCCTAGCGTCACTGCCATTGGTTGCAAATAGGTCTTTATGAAGAAAACCAATGTGGATGGAAATGTTCAAATCCACAAAGCACGGCTTGTCGCTAAAGGTTATGGACAAGTTCAAGCAATTGACTACGACGAGACCTACTCGCCGGTAGCGATGATGAAGTCGGTGAGGATTGAACTAGCTATAGCTGCATATTTCGATTACGAGATATGGCAAATGGATGTCAAAACGGCTTTCCTTCATAGAAATTTAACCTAGGATGTGTATATGATACAGCCCGAGGGTTTTGATGATCCAACTAGCGCTAGTAAGGTATGCAAGCTCAAGAGATCCATTTATGGGTTAAGGCAAGCATCTCAGAGCTGGAATATTCGTTTTGATGAGGTCGTCATTGGTCTCGGTTTCATCAAAAGCGAAGAGGATGCTTGTTTATACAAGCAATTGAGTGGGAGCTCGGTAGTGTTTTTGATCCTGTATGTGGATGACATATTGCTGATCGGAAACGATGTTTCGATGCTGAACTCGGTCAAGGAATTATTGAATGGAAAGTTTTCGATGAACGACCTTGGTGAAGTAGTTTACATATTGGGGATTAAGATCTATAGAGATAGACAAGGAGGTTACTCGGCTTAAGCCAGAGCACGTACATAGACAAAGTGTTGAAACGGTTCAACATGAGTGAGGCAAAGAATGGGTTCTTGCCTATCTCACATGGCATAAGGCTGAGCGAGACTCAGAGTCGTTCGACATCTAATGAGCGAAGCAGGATGAGTCAGATTCTGTATGCCTCGGCAATCGGATCCATCATGTATGCCATGATATGTACATGGCCTGATGTTGCTATTTTTTGTTTTTGCTTTTGTAATAAACTTAACAAGCAGATACCAGGCCAACCCAGGTGAGAGTCACTGGGCGGCGGTAAAGACTATTCTGAAGTACCTGAAAAGGACTACAGAGATGTTCCTAGTTTATGGAGGTGAGGAAGAGCTCGTCGTAAAGGGTTACGCCGATGCTAGTTTCCAAACCGACCGAGATGATTGTCGATCATAGTCCAGATTCGTTTACGTCATGAACGGAGGAGCAGTGAGCTGGATGAGTTCCAAGCAAGATACGGTGGCCGATTCTACCACAGAAGCCGAATACATTGCGGCTTGTGAAGCTGCAAAGGAAGGTGTTTGGATCCGGAACTTTCTGGCTAATCTTGGTGTTTTCCCAGTCTTGGTAAAACCGTTGGACCTTTATTGTGATAATTCTGGTGCCATCGCACAGGCCAAGGAGCCGACGAATCACCACAAGACCAGACACATAGATCGGAAATATCACCTGATACGAAAGATCGTAAAGAGTGGTGATGTAGAGTTATGCAAAATTCACACGAATGCAAATGTTGCAGATCCGTTGACTAAGCCACTTCCACAACCCAAGCATGAGGGGCATGTTAGAGCTATGGGCATACAATGTCTATTTGATTGACTCTAGTGCAAGTGGGAGACTGTTGGAGATAGGCCCTAGAGTCAATCATGTATGATGATATTTCCTATGTGTTTATGAATAAAGATAGTCCTTGGACATTATCAATGATGTGTATCAGCAAGTACATGACTTGTTTGTGGGACTATGCATTGTATGATGATTGTCCTAAAAGGTCCTTAGTCGAAATGGCTGTGTGGATGCGCAGCTAACTAGACTAGCATATGACACGGTGGATGGCTCGGTCTCACTAGCCATGGAGCATTGGATGCTAACCGGATAATATGGACTCGGAAAGATCTGGTCGGATTCGACATAGTCGGATCCGATTCCAGATAAGGTCCGAGTCGGACAGACCCAACTATGAGACGCAGCGATATGTCATCTGTGAGTCTCTAGTACAACATACGTTCTATGTCCTAAGACCTGAGCTGGCGCATGTACTTGGGATGATGATAGACCTGCTTTGGGCCGACCAAATGCTACTCCGTAACTTGGTAGTTATAAAGGTAGGTTTCGGGCTTGTCCGGACCCATGCTACAAGACATGGTCGAGCAAGATGGGATTTGCCCCTCTGATCAGGAGAGATATACTCTGGGCCACTCATGTGATCTGACCAAGATAAGCATGGCCATGTGACAAGGATTATGAGATAATCTGGTTTGTGGTCGGCATCACTAAAACGAGAAAGAGGTCAGGCTAGCACAAGGATGACAGACTCGCCTTGAGCCTGACAACATATATCGTGTGGCAAAGGGAACAGAAGTGTGACATGTTGTACAGGTTCACCAACCAGCTTCATTGTCTACCTGGTGGTCGGCACGCCTTGCTAGAGGCCGCTACCAACCGAGTAGGTCGGAGGTGATCCGAACTGCGACCGAGTCGACTTGAACCTAAGGGGTCGCGTGCTTAAGGGAGGGAACCTGTGAGGCTGGGTCTGACTCCACGAGTCAGATGTGATCCTACTCGGACTCAGATCTAGGCCGAATAGACTTTGGGCTTTAGGATTCGTGCGAGGCCCAAGTGTTGAGCCCGCGATGGATGCCTATATATAGTGGAGGTGCGGCACACTCATTTGGTTGATCGCTTCAGCGATGTCATTAGGGCTTTGCATGTGTTGCAACTAGCCACCTCCAGTCACCGCCGGTTGTGTGACCGAACCTAGCAGTCTGCTGCATGACATTCCTCCTGCACGTGTGGATACCGTTAGATGAGGTGCACTTGCGCCGCTCCGGCGAATCTGTTCATGGGATCCAATCGGCTACGTAGGAGATCGACGGGGTGGAGACGACTCCGGAGACGTGCTGCCTCAACTCTACTTCCGCTGCACAGCACTGCGCATCTAATGGTAATGATCTGTGATCCACCTCCCTTAGCATGTTCTTGGATGTTCTGCAGGTAGGAAATTTTAATTTGCAGTCGACGCACCCTACCGTTGATCCCAACAAAAATGTAACACAACAACACATGCAATATACATGATATGTACTTTGACAAAAAGTTGTGAAACACTTAGCTTTATTCAACTATGCACGGGGTCTGCGCCCGACTCTGTACAAAGGTTTACATGCCTTGTCGGCCTACTTGTACAAAAGAGGTTGCCGAGCAGCCCGGCAACCATGCCTTATTGATAGAACTTGCAAAGATGCTCAATATTCCATGAGTTAAGCACCGGAGTGCCATCTTTGGTCTCTAGACGGACTGTGCCAGGTCTAGTGACTCGCACTACCCGATAAGGGCCTTCCCACTTTGGCATCAACTTGTTTTTCCCCTTCGCGACTGGATCTGACGCAAAACAAGGTCGCCTTCCTCAAGGTTCCTGGCATGAACTTTGCGGCTGTGATGGCGGCGCAAAGCTTGCTGGTACCGTGCAGCACAGGCAACAGCCCGGAAACGATCTTCCTCAAGGAGCATGGCATCATCTTGCCAGAGCTCTTCTTGATCCTCTTCATCAAAGGCCAAGACTCGAGGTGATCTATATCTGAGTTCTGTGGGGAGCACCGCTTTTGCACCATATACAAGGGAGAAGGGCGTCTGGCCGGTGGCTCGATTTGGTGTCGTCCTGAGTGACCAAAGAACCGCCAGCAACTCTTCCACCCAGCGTCTTCCACACTTGTGTAGCTTGTCGGTGATGATCCTATTGGGTACGCCAAAATGGGCCACCAATCATTTGAGGAACTTGATTGTTGACTGTGCCGTCACCTTTCTCACTGGCTCTACCTCAGGCCACTTTGTAAACTTGTCAATTGCAATGTATGAGAATTCAAAGCCCCCGGTGGCACGGGGAATAGGGCCGAGGATGTCAAGCCCCCAGACCGAGAAGGGCCAGGAAAGAGGGATAGTTTGAAGAGCTTGAGCTGGCTGGTGTATATCCTTGGCGTGAAACTGACATGCATCACATCTGGTCACTACCGCCAAGGCGTCTTGAAGGGCTGTAGGCCAATAGAATCCTTGCCGGAATGCTTTGCCGACGAGCGCACGTGACCCAATATGAGAGCCACACATCCCTTCATGTATCTCTACCAACAACTTCTGTCCATATTCCCGGCAAATGCACTTCAATTTCACCCCATTTGGTCTCTTTCTATACAAAGTGTTGTCAACAAATTGGTACATACTTGATTGACATGCTACTCTTTCAGCTTCTTCTTGCTCTTCGAGAAGTTCCCCTATTTGGAGGTACTCGACGATCGGCTGCGCCCATGTCGGAGCCTGCTGCTCGACGGCAAGGACTAAAGGCATTTCTTCCTCTGCGGAATCCCTTGCTTCGACAACAAAGACTTGTCCTGCCGAAGGTTGTTGCTCACCGGCAAGGGGTGTCTTGTCGGTGGAATTGCTTTTCTTGGAGGTTGCTGGCAGCTCTGCCGGAAAATACCCGCCAGTATTTAGCTTTCTCTTCTTTGTTGCATTCTCTGACAGCCCGAGACCGATGTTCTAGATGCCTTCCATATATTTGCGTTATTGCCGCGTTAATTATTTTGGCTTGTTGCATTTCATCATGGCATCATGCGCATTGCATCCGCAAGTTTTCATAAAACTTGCATCCGTTCATAGTTTCCGCTTCTCCCGTAGTCTTCGTTAACCATTCTGAGACCAACCACACTTGCACGTGCCCTCAACATCGCTAGGATAATTATTATCTAAGTGGGAATAAAATGTTCTCGAAATGGGTTGAAAGATGGCGTGCGGTCTTGTTATATTGTAGGTAGACCGCCTGCCAAATTTCGTCGCATTCGGAGGTCGTTTGGTACCCCAACCGTTAAACTATAGCGGCACTATAGCCGCTTTAATCGTCAGACATTTTTCGCAAATAAACCTGTTGCCGGGATACCCTTTCTTCCCTCTCATCTCAACCCATGGCCTCTCTACATAACCCACTAAATCCACCTAGCCTGCCCCTCGATCGGAGCCATTCGATTGCAATCGGAGGGTCCGAAACCTCGCCCCCCCCCAAAAAACCCCTCAAACCCTTGCTCCCCTGCCTATATAAGGAGGCCTACTCCCTGCCTATTCTGGAAACCCTACCCTCCTCCTCGAAATCAGCACCGCCGTCAGCCTCCTCCACTCCACAGCCGCCACCTTCTCCCACCTCTCAGCCATGGCCCGCCAGGCCGATCGCGGGCCCGGGCCGCCGCCCGGATCTGCGCCGTTGACCTCCTTGCCGTCGCCCGCGCCAAGTCCCACCGGCGCCATGCCCAACCTTCGCCTCAGCTTCGTCGTGGAGATGATCGAATGCGCCTCGTCCTGCTTACGTTGACCACGCCCTGCCGCGTGCGCTGCCTCCTCTGCAGCGCCAAGCCTCCACCAGCCCAACCCCGCACCGACAGGCCCAAGTGCCCTAGGTGAGCTCCGGTTCACCTATCCTCCACTCGCAATCGTACTTTGCTATCTTCTGCACATCTCTGTTCAGCCCAGCGTGCACCAGATTCGGCCCATCCTGTGTTTTTTTCCTCTGGACGAAATTTGTAATATTCCAGGACATGTATAATTACAGAAAATGCCATTAATTTGCACTGTCCATAATTAAATAACCATGCATCCAAATAAAACATGCTATATATGTAACTTGCTCAGAATTTCATGTAGTTTCACAATATCCAACATTTATCCATGTTAAAAATGTTTAAAATTGCTGTTTGCATTAATTTGCATAAATGACATGCTAAAATGGTTTATTTCATAAATAAATAACCGTAGCTCCGAATTAAATAAACTTTATATGTAAATGGTGTAGAAAAATGTGTAGATTAACATGGTGCACTTTATTTTGCTGTTTAACAAAATTAAAATGGTGTTTTAGGCAGAACAGTACCCATTTCAAAATTTGCATATGGGGATTTTTCGGAATTGTTATGTGTTGTTTCCGGCCTCATTTAAATTGCCTAGATAGGTAGTTTTGTTATGATTCACCTCTTGCCATGTTAACCAACATTTAATATTGATGAATAGCTAAACAGGATGAACTAAATATTTAACTGTGGAGTTTCGTCAATATGCAACTCGTTGCATATTTATCTTCACTTAATGTGTAGTAGTTGATTGTTGCATTTTGCCATGCCATACATCCTTAAACTTGACATGCATCATACTTGATTGCGCATCATGCCATGATTATGTTTTGTTTGTTTACCATGTTGTTTGCTTCTTTCCAGTTGTGCTTCTTCTTGATAGCTCCCGTAACGTTGCGAGTGTGAGTATTCATTCAACTACGTTTGTTCGTCTTCTTCATGGACTCGGTCTTCTTCCTAGCGGGATTTCAGGCAAGATGACCATTACCTTGGATATCACTACTATCTTTGCTTGCTAGTTGTCTCAATGCTATAGCTATGTCTCGCTACCTACCACTCGTTTGTCAGCCTCCCAAATTGCCATGATACAACCTCTAACCTTCCACCATCCCAGCAAATCATTGTTTGGCTATGTTACCGCTTTGCTCAGCCCCTCTTATAGCATTGCTAGTTGCATGTGCAGTTGCAGGTTGTTCCATGTTGGGACATGAATATCATGGGATATCACAATATCTCTTATTTAATTAATGCATCTATATACTTGGTAGTGTGTGGAAGGCTCGGCCTTTTGCCTGGTGTTTTGTTCCACTCTTGCCCTAGTTTCCGTAATACCGGTGTTATGTTCCTTGATGAGCGTTCCTAACATGTTTGGGGTATATGGGGCCCCCTTGACAGTTCGCTTTGAATAAAACTCTTCCAGGAAGGCCCAACATTGGTTTTACCATTTGCCTAATAACAACTAAAACTTGCATAGCGACTTACCGGTACCTGAGGATAATTAATCAACAAACCCGGGCTAGTCCTCCACATGAGTGTTGGTCCGAAACGGGCATACTGCGGGGCCACCATGAGGAAACTCAAGGTTATGGTTTTACTCGTAGGCTGACCTATCCGATCATGGCCTGAGACGAGATACACGCGGCTCCTATCGGGGTGTCGGCACGTCGGGAGGTCTTGCTGGTTTTGTTTTACCATTGTCAAAATGTCTTGTGCACCGGGAATTCCGAGGATACTTTGGGATGTCTCGTGGTTGATTGGGTTGTCTCGAGGTTGAGGTTTTTCCACCACGGCTTGTGATAGTTCGTGATGGACTAAGTTGGAACACCCCTGCAGGGTTAGATCTTTCAGAAAGCCGTGCCCGCAGTTATGTGGCGACTTGGAAATTTATAACCTCCGGTTGTAGAGAACTTGACACTAAATTTAATTAAAATACACCAACCGCGTGCGTAACCGTGATCGTCTCTTTTCGAGGGAGTTTGGGAAGAGAACACGGTGGGGTTATTTTTGACTCATAAGTAGGTGTTCAGGATCACTTCTTGATCATATTAATTTGTGACCGTTTATGCGTAGTTTATTCTTCTTATTCTTGTACTCGTAAGTTAGCCACCATACAATGCTTAGTGCTTGCTGCAACCTCACCACTTATCCATTCCATACCCATTAAGCTTTGCTAGTCTTGATACCCATGGTAATGGGATTGCTGACTCCTCGTGGCTCACAGTTTACTACAATAACAGGTGCAGGTATAGGTAAAGCGATGATTTTACGTGAGAGCGATGCATGTTTACTTTTGGAGTTCTTCTTCTACTTCTTCTTCTTCGTCGATCATAGGATGGGTTCCCGGTTGGCAGACGGGGACTAGCAGGGTGGATGTCATTCTTCTTTTTCGTTTGATTGCATCTGTAGTCGGATCCTACTCTCTGTATGATGATTGCTATGTATTGATGTATTCATGTATTCATGTTGTAGCTTGTGGTGAGTGTAAGCCTTTATCTGGTATTCTCATCTATTCAGTACATGGTATGTTGTAATGATATCCATCTTGCGAAGCGTCTTCGATATGCGCTTCTATCCTTAGTGGAACTTCAGAGTTCCTTGAGGATAGGACCACATATTGGGCGTGACAAGTTGGTATCAGAGCCTCTACCGACTGCAGGAGCCCCCTTGATTGATCGAAACTTGGCCGTTGTTGAGTCTAAAAAAACTATTTTGATTCTAGCTATATATCGGAGAGTAGGAATTCTTTTTACTCCTTATCCCCTTCATCAGTCTAGTGAGAAATTATGACGTAGGTGTTTTGAGTCTTCTACTCTTCCCCATTCAATATTTTTTAGGATCACGCGGGTATTTTTGGAATCGTTATGATATCGTTGTGATGGGAACTCTGTTCTTGGTGCCTCCTGACATTTTGGGGTTGTGGTAGTGTCCCGGGGAGTTGAGCTCCAAGGTTTTTGCGTCACATTCGCTATCGTTCTAGTTCCTGAGTACCAGAGGATGCCGACATCAAAAAATGCTTCTATATTTTTTTGTGGTGAGAGGAGTCTGGCGCCACCCAGTACTGGGGAGGGAGATCAGATTATTGCCATGGCTAGTATAGCGGATGTTATTTTCCTAAGGTTTCAGGTACATGAGTTTCCGAAGTTCTTAGTTATGTGTTGATGGAGGCGGTACATTTGGAGTGAAGAATTCTGCTAGGAGTTGTGTGATGATTTTTGCTCCTTGTACTCGTTGGACCGGATTGCATAACCAAAAATTTTAGGAGTTCCTAGGTGGGAATTCAAGTAGTTACCGAGGAAATCTTTTCAACAAATGCATGATATGAGATTGGGGTTCGACGTCTAGTGGTCCGCCTGTCCACGCTCATTTTTACAGTGGTGCTCGTTGCATCTTAAAGGATCCTTGTAGCTTCACTATGATTCGGGGACGCTTCGTAGTCTTGTACACTAGCTTGTACGAATGGCCACTGTAAGATCGAGCCCGTGTGGGCCCCACCATGAAAATTTCAGACGAAATCTCTGTCATGGTTTGTTTCCGACTTATTCCGCAAGACAAATCCTTTTTTTTGTTTTGGAGTGTGGTATTCGAGTTGATGTGTTGTCAAGTGTTGATTCCATACCTTTCCTAAGCGGTGTTCTCATATTTCCATGGGATCATCGAGATTGTCATGTAAATTCTTGTTCAACCGGTGTGCTTCTCTTGAAGTTAATTCAATCCTCTTCACAATTTGCAAGATCAATTCTCGGTTTTCTCAACAGCGTTCGTTTCACCCGTCCAAAGTTGTCTTTATTTTCCCCACCCTCCCACCCTTTTTCTTCGTAGAGTCAGAGTTCTCAAATCAAGCACCCTTTTATTCAAGCCATTTAAATCAACCGGTGCAATATCTCTTTCAAGCAATCACTTTGAATGGAGTTTTCTTTGAGTGGGCCCATAACCCACAGGTGTTTTCCCAGGATCTTACCTGACTCTTCTAATTTTTCTGGAGTTATTCTCAAATTCTCTCAAGTTTGACGTAAGAATGAATTCTCATCGGTCAAATGTCTCCTCCAAGTTCACTTTCAAATTCTTTTTCATCTTTGGCTCAACCTTTCTATTCTTCATTAATCCAGAGTATCTCAAAAATTCTTCAGGGTGGTTCTCGTCGTCATTCTCAGCTTTGAAGACCGAAGAAGAATTTTCCTATAAATCATATCCTTTCTCTTGAAGATTCATGATTCAAGCTTGTTGCTATTCTCTCAAATTGGTTCCAATCATGAGAAATTCTTCTCATACCCATCCGCGGTATTATGGGAGTTATTTTTGTTTCGATTCTCCGAAGGCCATCATTTCAGAAGATTATTCGTTCTCGACGTTCATCTTTCGTTCTCAAATTTTTCCGGTAATTCGTTCAAGTATTCTTTAATGAAATCATGATCTCTTTGTTCTATTGTATCAAATACCCTCAAGTATCTTCGTTCATTTTCTAATTCTTCATGCCGATGCATTCTCTTTTCTTTGTCCGTTTTCATATTCTTATGGTGGTTCGTTCAAGATTCCTCTTCCTTTGTTATCGTATCAGTTCATTCGTTCTTTCCAAAAATCCTATCGGTGGTTCATTGAAGACCTTCCCAAGTTTGTGCTATATCTCTCTTCAATCTTTTCAAGAAGAATAAGTGGCATGCCAATCCATTGCTTGTCATCAATTTAAGTTGATGAAGGGCAAGTATGGCATAATTCTTATTCTTATTTCATCGAGGGGATTTAAGTCCTTCTTCCGAAGTTCGTTCATAATATCAAATTCTTGGTTCTAAGTTGTTCATCTTTCTTTTCCGGAGTTCCAAGTTTTCTCGGTTGTCTCGTCATGAAGATCCATCTAATCATCGCAAGGCTTCATCTTGTTCTTTTCAACCGTCGTTGTCATCATCCTTTTGGTTACCGGACTTCTTCATGGTGGTTCATTAAGGATTTAATTCTTTATCGAAGTGTTCGTCAACATCCTTTGTTGGAGGAGGTCAAGTATTCTTCATCTTGCATTGCAAAGTGCAATTCCTTCTCCCTTGTTTTTTTTGAGGTGGTGTTATAGCATTCTTGATTCATGAGGAGTCTAGAAGAAAATTTGTCAAGAATGAGATATTTAAACCCTTCTTTTCTTCCTCGGAGCCATCTTGGTATATATTTCACCTTAAGTCTATCCTAAGGATTGTTGCTATTGTGGTGCTTATCAATGATCCAAGTTTCTCCTTCTCTTCTCGGTGAAAGAGGTTTTCATCTCTTCGAGATCTCAAGTAATCAATTGTTTCTGTTAGTGGCAGGTTGAACCTCAAATTTTTTATGTTTTCCATAAGGCCATTGGAAGCATATCTTTTGCTTGTTGATTCTTTCAACAACTCCATTCTACCATTCCTCATAAGGATGCTCCTTCAAATTCATTTCTGGTAGAAGGTGTTGTTCTCTTCTCCATTCTTTTCATTTGCTCCGGAGGCATCGCGTTGTTGCTCTCGTCAAGTATCATCCCATCTTGTCAAGTTTGTGCTAATTCCTTCCATTTACAATCAGAGTGTTGTCCAAATTTTTATTCCTTGTTCCTTGTCCATCTCATTTCAACCGGAGTGGTTCACTACAGGACTCAGAGAATTTGCCATCAGTCCTCTCTTTGCCGTCTGCTAGCGGACGGCAAAGATGGTCTTTGCCGTCGGCTTCCATAAAGCCGACGGCAAAGAAAGGCCTCATGGCAAAGATGGTTTTTGCCATCAATCCGTTCTTTGCCATCGGCTAGCGGACGGCAAAGAGCCTAAAAAGTGGACGGCAAAGGCAGGCGGATGGCAAATAGCAAAATAGCAGACGGCAAAGAGCCCATCTGGGCCCCACTGGAGTGCGGCGTTGGTTAGGTCAAACGGACGGCCTAGATGCCGTCCGCTAGCGGACGGCAAAGAGCAGCAGACGACAAAGATCATCAAAAAGCAGACGACAAAGAAAAATTTCACTAACTTTGTAACGGCCGCCGCGCGCGCCCCTCTCTCTATCTCTCTCGCCGCGCCCCTCTCTGTCTCTCTCGTCGGGCCCCTCCACTCCCCTCTCTCTATCTCTCTCTCTCGCCGCCGCGCCCATCGCCACCGATGAACCACCGCTCCGCCGCCGACCCACCGACCCACCGCGCCCGTCGCTGCTGCCGCCCCGCCGCCCCACCGCGCCCTGGTGCAGATCCACCGCCCCGCCGCCCCACCACGCCCTGGTGCAGATCCACCGCCCCGCCGCCCCATCGCCCGCAGCGTTGCCGCCGCCGGCACCCCAGTCCGGTGGCGCTCCGGCACTCCAGTGCTCCACTCCGGCGGACCCCGTCCCCCCTCCCCTCGTCCAATAAGGTGAGGACCCCATCCCCCCTCCCCTCACTGATTTTTTTTCAAATTTGCTATGGATGATGATTTTGCTATAGATGTACTAGATGAATAGAAATTGATTTGGACAGATTGTGCAAGTAGTAGTACTAGATGATTGTGCAAGTAGTTGTACTAGATGATTTTGCTATGGATGTACTAGATGATTTTGTTCTGGAAACACTTTGGGCATGCAGCAAGAACATTGATGTGATTTACCAAAAACGTCACACTAATATACTAAAATGATTTGTAGCAGAAATAAATTTGCACATAGCAGCATTGATAAGTTTATAAAAAATATGAGCAATTCTGAAAAAAAATCATATACCTTGACCTGAAATTGGATAGTTAATTTACAAAAATGCATTTGCTAGGCTAGGCTCCATGTTAGTTGTTGGACACATGTAAATATATTTGCTAGATACAACTAGCTTGTTCATATGGCATAGCAGCACACACACACACAGAGTGGTCAATGGAGAAGGCTAGCATGTATGAATGCTATATATATAGATGTATGGGTGGATGTATGTATGGATTTTCATTAAAAAAATTAGTTTCTTTCTTGCTTATTTTCTTTATAGGTTAGATGTTGTTGAACTGCGAGATGATGTTGATGATGTTTTTATTAGATTGTTGTGTGAGTGCTTATGTTGGTTCTGCCGGTGCTTTTCATGTGCGAGTGCTTATGTTGGTTCTGCCAGTCCATTCTTTTTTTCATTTAATTGCGTTTACTCTTTGTCATGGCAGGTGTTGAAAGATGGTGGGCGCGGGTCCAGAGCGCTCCACGGGTACTTCTTCGGCGGCGGCCCGCACGAGGGCTACTTCCATTCCACCCCTACCTCTCCGGAGAGCGTTGATAGAGAGTATGGGGACACCGGTGGGCGCTTCTTCATCGGCGTCGTTGCCCCACCGGGATAGGAGGTCGGGGAGGGAAGAAGAGAGGTGGAGGACGTGGCCGCGGGAGAGGTAGGCAGACTGCTACGCCTTCCTCGCCGCCAACCCCAGCTCATTCATTTGAGCACAGGACTACTAGGGTGGACCCGTCTGAGGTGGAGGCTACGGGGACTCCGGACCACGAGCCTCGGGTCGACGGGCCTTCGGCCCACGAGACTCCGGTCCCAGAGGCTTCGGCCCACGAGACTTCGGCCCACGAGACTTCGGACCAGGACGGGGATCGGGCTACGTCCAAGGAGACGTCCGGATGGGGTACCTGGCCGGATCCGCCTGAGGGGCCGAGTGGCCATGCTGATGGTGGCGAGGATGAGTGTACTGATAGTGAGGGCCAGGTGGTTGAGGGGGCCACCGTGTACTAGCGTGGTGGTACACGGCTCCCGCCCCTGCCGGCGACCCGCGAGCAGAGGCCAGTGATTAGGCCTGATGGGGAGAAGTAAGTGCATTTACTATTTTTGTACATTTTTCCTTCACATTTCTTCAAATATCTAATGCGCTGGCCTTCTCATACTGCAGGGGTTGGGTACATGCCAGTGACGTCCGCAGGCCCAACACCGTCCTTGGTGTGCTTTGCCGACAAAATTTCCCGGGGTTTGTCACGTTGCCCGGTGAGGGTCAGCTTCCAGAGCTAGGATTGAGCTGGGAGCACTAGTTGGCTGCCCCGGCCCCGCCGGAGGAGATGATCGACGGTGTCTTGTGCACCATGAGGGCCGAGATGGTGATCAGAAGCTTTTGGGTAATTTCTCCTTTACACAATTAAAAATTAACAATAGCTAGTTATTGTACTAATCAGTGTTGTCTCGTTTGATTGCAGACCTTCTACAAGTGTGAGGAGGGATACTGGGAGGATGCGGCAAAGGTTATCGATCATGAGTGCAAGCGCCTACTACAAAACTTACGGCACGAGGCTCAGCCGCAGGCTGTTTGAGACTACTACGCCAAGCGTGGTATTAAGAAGGACAAGCCATCGTGCCGGGCTAAGTTTCTGAAGAAGGATCAGTACATGAAGGTAATTACCTATTCTTAAGGCATTGTACTTAGTTTCCTTGATTTGATTCATAGGCGTAGCACTCAAATTTCTCTTTACTAACTTAGGTGCCCCCGAGATGGTGTGTGGATAAGATGGATTGTTGGGAGGCATTGGTGGATGAGTAGTGCACAGGCCGCTGGTGAGCCGTCCACGACGATGCCAAGGACCGGCGTGCCCAAATGGTTGGTGTGCCACACCATCAAGGCAGCGCCAACTTATATCAGTTCGGGCCGAACTGGGTATGTCGTTTTCTTCATGATTCATGCAATTCATTCTTCATGCTAGCTTGAGCCCTTTACTAATACTTTGTTCCTCTCTTTTAGGTGCGACACAATAACACAGAGGTGCCTGAGGTGTACGACCTCTATGCCATGGCCCATACTGCCTCGTACAAGAAGGCCAAGGCATTCTCTGAGTCTGACCTCGATCATCCAGAGAATTTCACCAACATCTCCTCCCACCACAACCTCGTGAGGTACAACAAGGAGGCAAAGGCGAGGAAAGGGGAGGACTATAACCTGAGCCAGAATCCTATTGATCCAGAGCTGGTGATGATATCTGGTGGCGGGAGGCCCCATGGCTCATTAGCCATTGGAGATGGACTGATACGTTGTCCTCTCACTCTCCCGGAGATCAAGGCACGCCAAACGAGCTCCTGTCCTGAGATAAGGACTCGTCCACGGCCAGTCGATATCGCCATTGAGGTTAGTTATACGGACTCAGATATCTTTCCTCCATTAAATTGTGTGTGCGGCCATCAATGATTACAATGCTAACGAGGAGTGGTGTTGCAGGCTGCTCTTCAGAAAGAGAGAGTGACAACCCAGGCGCTTCTGGAGGAGAGGGACCGGGTGGCGGCGGAGAAGGAACTGTTGGCGGAGGAGAAGACGGCTAGGTTGTTGGAGGAGGAGAGGAATCGGAATGAGCTGGCTCACCGGGCCATGTACGAGCTCCTCGTGGTAAGTTTCTTCTGCATATTAGCCAAATCATGCACGTAATGTTCGTTTCATTACTAACTAATATGACTGACTCGTCAAAACCAAATGTGCAGTCTATGTGCGAGAAGACCGGTCATACCCCTCCGCCGATGCCAGTCATTGCTCAGACGGGAACGGTGAGTTTCATTTGAATGGTCATTAGTTACTAGTCTTAACATTTGAGTGTCATCATGCTAACGAGACATTGCAAATGATCTTTGGTGCAGCATAACTCCCGAGCCGCATCGCACACCCCTTCTCCAGGGCAACCTTCTCCAGGTGATCGCGACTGCCAGAGCAACCCCGGTGCTTGACCTCCGTGATGACGACGACGGTAAGTTTTCTGTAATGGTTTGCTTAACAAATGCATACTTAGCTTCGTACATGCTAGTTAGCCCTAATATGCCATATATTTAGCTTATTTTCCCCAAAAAAGACATACTTAGCTAATTATCCTCCAAAATGACATAATTAGCTTATTTAGTTCATTTATGACATAATTAGCTTAGTTAGGTCAAAAATGGCATAATATTAACCTTGGTTAGCTCATAAATGTCATATACTTACCTTATTTTCCTCCAAAATGACATAATAAGCTAAGTTAGCTCAATAATGAAGAAAAACAAGGAAGAGGAGAAAAAGAAAGAATAGAAGAAGAAAGAGAAGAAAAAGAAAGAATAAAAGAAGAACAATGAGAAGGAAAAGGATAAAAAGATAGAAGAGAAGAAGAAAGATGACAAAAGGAGAGAAGAAGAAGAAGAAAATATATTCTTATTCTTCCTTTTTCTCTTCTTTCTTTTTCTCCATGTTCTACTCCTTTTTCTTATTCTTATTCTTCTTCTTTCTTTCTTCTTCTTCTTCTTCTTCTTCTTCTTCTTCTTCTTCTAGTCTTCTTCTTCTTCTTCTTCTTCTTCTTCTAGTCTTCTTCTTCTTCTTCTTCTTCTTCTAGCCACCTAATGACATAATTAGCTTATTCATTTCAAAAATGGCATAATAACCTTGGTTAGCTCATAAATGTCATATACTTAGCTTATTTTCCTCCAAAATGACATAATTACCTAAGTTAGCTCTAAAATGACCTATACTTACCTAAGTTAGCTAAACAATGGCATAATTACCTAGGTTAGCACAAAAATGACCTATACTTACCTTATTTTCCTCCAAATTGACATAATAAGCTTAGTTAGCTCAAAAATGGCATAATTACCTAAGTTAGCTCTAAAATGACACAAATAAGGAATAAGAAGAAGAAAAACAAGGAAGAGGAGAAAAAGAAAGAATAGAAGAAGAAAGAGAAGAAAAATAAAGAATAAAAGAAGAACAATGAGAAGGCAAAGGATAAAAAGATAGAAGACAAGAAGAAAGATGAGAAAAGGAGAGAAGAAGAAGAAGAAAATATATTCTTATTCTTCCTTTTTCTCTTATTTCTTTTTCTCCATCTTCTACTCCTTTTTCTTATTCTTATTCTTCTTCTTTCTTTCTTCTTCTTCTTATTCTTATTCTTCTTCGTCTTCTTCTTCTTCTTCTTCTAGTCTTCTTCTTCTTCTTCTTCTTCTAGTCTTGTTGTTCTTATTTTTCTTCTAGCCACCTAATGACATAATTAGCTTATTCATTTCAAAAATGGCATAATAACCTTGCTTAGCTCATAATTAAATGTCATATACTTAGCTTATTTTCCCCCAAAATGACATAATTACCTAAGTTAGCTCTAAAATAACCTATACTTACCTAAGTTAGCTCAAAAATGGCATAATTACCTAGGTTAGCACAAAAATGACCTATACTTACCTTATTTTCCTCCAAATTGACATAATAAGCTTAGTTAGCTCAAAAATGGCATAATTACCTAAGTTAGCTCTAAAATGACACAAATAAGGAATAAGAAGAAGAAAAACAAGGAAGAGGAGAAAAAGAAAGAATAGAAGAAGAAAGAGAAGAAAAAGAAAGAATAAAAGAAGAACAATGAGAAGGAAAAGGATAAAAAGATAGAAGACAAGAAGAAAGATGAGAAAAGGAGAGAAGAAGAAGAAGAAAATATATTCTTATTCTTCCTTTTTCTCTTATTTCTTTTTCTCCATCTTCTACTCCTTCTTATTCTTATTCTTTTTCTTTCTTTCTTCTTATTCTTCTTCTTGTTCTTCTTCTAGTCTTCTTCTTCTTCTTCTTCTTCTTCTAGTCTTCTTCTTCTTCTTCTTCTAACTTTCTTACTCACATTTTTGCAGGTTTGATTCACTTCATGGAAGCTGGCATTGATGGACTGCTAGTGTTTAGTTTTTGTTTTGATTTGTATTGATGAACAATGTGAAACTATGTATGTATATATGGATGAACTCCGTGAAACTATGTATGTATTGGATCTTTTAATACCCTATGTGTTCTCTTGCATTGATGGACTGCTAGATGTTGGATACATGGCCTATGCATTGATGGACTGCTATATATATATATATCATATTTGTGTTTTGAAAATGCAGGGAAATAACAGAAAACAAACAAAACAGTGGCAATACAGGCACTTTGCCGTCTGCCAGTGGACGGCAAATCCCTTTGCCGTCGGTAGGCGGACGGCAAAGGTGCCACGTGGCAGCAACCTATGCAACCTGGGAGCATCAAGTCTGACCATTTGGTCATTCTGCCGTCTGTTGGCAGACGGCAAAGACCAGCCCTGGCAGACGGCAAACACTAAGCAGAAGTGACGGTTAGCGACGGGTCTGCTGACGTCATAGGGCTGACGGCAAAGTTTGCCGTCCGCCGGCAGACGGCAAAGTCTGCCGTTAGCCACCTAATGGGGCTAACAGCTATTCTTTGCCGTCCATGATCTTTGCCGTCAGCTTGGCCAGGAAAGCAGATGGCAAAGTTCTTTGCCGTCCGCTGTCGTTTGGCAGACGGCAAACAAACTCATTACCGTGACTTTCAGTGCCGGAAGTGTTTGCCGTTCGTGGCAGACGGCAAAGTGGTTTGCCGTCGGTGTTCTTGTTCTTTGCCGTCTACTATGGTAGACGGCAAATTAGCTGATTCCTGTAGTGGTTACATGTTCTTCTTTGTCCCTTGAGCTCTCCATTCATGCCTTTTCATCCTCCAAGGTTCTCGTGGTGTTCCTTCTTCTCTTTTCTACGAAGTGCTTTCTACTTCGTTCATCTCCGTGGTATTCTTTCTTTCAAGTTTTTCAACCTTCCAAGGTTCTTTGGTTTCATTTATTTGTCCAAGAAGCAACTTAGTTTTACCTCTTCCTCTTCCTCTTCTCATTCCTAGGTCTCGGGGCAAGATCTCTTGTAAGTGGGGGGGGTGTTGTGACAGCCCGAGACCGATGTTCCAGATGCCTTCCATATATTTGCGTTATCGCCGCGTTAATTATTTTGGCTTGTTGCATTTCATGATGGCATCATGCGCATTCCATCCGCATGTTTTCATAAAACTTGCATCCGTTCGTAGTTGCTGCTTCTCCCGTAGTCTTCGTTGACCATTCTGAGACCAACCACACTTGCACGTGCCATCGGCATCGCTAGGATAATTATTTTCTAAGTGGGAATAAAACGTTCTCGGAATGGGTTGAAAGATGGCGTGCGGTCTTGTTATATTGTAGGTAGAACTCCTGCCAAATTTTGTCGCATTCGGAGGTCGTTTGGTGCCCCAACCATTAAACTATAGCGGTACTATAGCCAGGTTAAATCGTCACACGTTTTTCGCAAATAAACCTATTGCCGGGCTGCCCTTTCTTCCCTCTCATCTCAGCCCATGGCCTCTCTACACAGCCACTAAACCCACCTAGCCTGCCCCTCGATCGGAGCCATTCAACTGCGATCGGAGGGTCCGAACCCCCCCCCCCCCCCAAAAAAAACCCCTCAAACCCTTGCTCCTCTGCCTATATAAGGAAGCATACTCCCTGCCTGTTCTGGAAACCCTACCCTCCTCCTCGAAATCCATGCCCGCCGTCAGCCTCCTCGACTCCACAGCCGCCACCTTCTCCCACCTCTCAGCCGCGGCCCACCCGGGCCCGTACGCTGCGCCGCCACCCGAAGCGCTCGCCCCCTCCCCGAGCTAGGAGGTCCCGGGCTCAACCTCGCCTCCTCCATCCTCGCCAGCCCCGCCGCCGGCGACCAGCTCGCCGGAGCACAGGACCCCCACCTTGCCGCCCCTGTTTTTCCTTCTCCTCCGTGCTCCTCTCCTTCCCGTCATTTCTCTCGAATCTCATCCCTCTCTCTCTTCTTGCAACAGGAAGCCGGCCATGGCGCACGAAGCACTGACCTCCTCTGTCGCTGCCAAGACCCACCGACGCCTGCTCCGCCCGGATCCGGCGCCAGTCGGACAGATCCGTCTCTCGCCGCCCGGATCTGTGCCGTCACCCGTGCCAAGTCCCGCCGGTGCCATGCCCAACCTTCGCCTCGGCTTCGTCGAGGAGACGAGCGAACGGCCGAACACGCCTCGTCCCGCTCGCGTTGACCGCGCCCTGCCACGTGGGCTGCCCCCTCTGCAGCGCCAAGCCTCCACTAGCCCAGCCCCGCACCGACAGGCCCAAATGCCCTAGGTGAGCTCCGGTTCACCTATCCTCCGCTCGCAGCCGCACTTTGGTATCTTGGGCAGATCTCTGTTCAGCCCAGCGTGCACCAGATTCGGCCCATCGTGTGTTTTTTTCCTCTGGACGAATTTTGTAATATTCCAGGACATGTATAATTACAGAAAATGCCATTAATTTGCATTGTCCATAATTAAATAACCATGCATCCAAATAAAACACGCCATATATGTAACTTGCTCAGAATTTCATGTAGTTTCACAATATCCAACTTTTATCCATGTTAAAAATGTTTAAAATTGCTGTTTGCATTAATTTGCATAAATGACATGCTAAAATGGTTTATTTCATAACTAAATAACCGTAGCTCTGAATTAAATGAACTTTATATGTAAACGGTGTAGAAAAATGTGTAGATTAACATGGTACACTTTATTTTGCTGTTTAACAATATTAAAATGGTGTTTTAGGCAGAACAGTACCAATTTCGAAATTTGCATATGGGGATTTTCCGGAATTGTTATGTGTTGTTTCCGGCCTCATTTAAATTTCCTAGATAGGTAGTTTTGTTATGCTTCACCTCTTGCCATGTTAACCAAAATTTAATATTGATGAATAGCTAAACAGGATGAACTAAATATTTAACTGTGGAGTTTCATCAATATACAACTCGTTGCATATTGATCTTCACTTAATGTGTAGTAATTGATTGTTGCATTTTGCCATGCCATGCATCCTTAAACTTGACATGCATCATACTTGATTGTGCATCATGCCATGATTATGTTTCGTTTCTTTACCATGTTGTTTGCTTCTTTCTGGTTGTGCTTCTTCTCGATAGCTCCCGTAACATTGCGAGTCTGAGGATTCGTTCAACTACGTTTGTTCGTCTTCTTCATGGACTCGGTCTTCTTCCTAGCGGGATTTCAGGCAAGATGACCATTACCTTGGATATCACTACTATCTTTGCTTTCTAGTTGTCTCGATGCTATCGCTATGTCTCGCTACCTACCACTTGTTTGTCAGCCTCCCAAATTGCGATGATACAGCCTCTAACCTTCCACCATCCCAGCAAACCGTTGCTTGGCTATGTTACCGCTTTTTCCTGGTGTAGTTGCAGGTTGTTCCATGTTGGGACATGGATATCATGGGATATCACAATGTCTCTTATTTAATCAATGCATCTATATACTTGGTTGTGTGTGGAAGGCTCGGCCTTTTTCCTGGTGTTTTGTTCCACTCATGCCGCCCTAGTTTCCGTAATACCGGTGTCATGTTCCTTGATGAGCGTTCCTAACATGTTCGGGGTATATGGGGCCCCCTTGACAGTTCACTTTGAATAAAGCTCTTCCAGGAAGGCCCAACATTGGTTTTACCATTTGCCTAATAACAACTAAAACTTGCATAGGGACTTACCGGTACCCGAGGATAATTAGTCAACAACCCCAGGTCAGTGCTCCACATGAGTGTTGGTCCGAAATGGGCAGACTGCGGGGCACCATGAGGAAACTCAAGGTTATGGTTTTACTCGTAGGCTGACCTATCCGATCGTGGCCTGAGAGGAGATACGCGCGGCTCCTATCAGGGTGTCGGCACGTTGGGAGGTCTTGCTGGTTTTGTTTTACCATTGTCGAAATGTCTTGTGCACCGGGAATTCTGAGGATACTTCAGGCTGTCTCAAGGTTGATCGGGTTGTCTCGAGGTTGAGGTTTTTCCGCCGCGGCTTGTGATAGTTTGTGAAGGACTAAGTTGGAACACCCCTACAGGGTTATATCTTTCGGAAAGCCATGCCCGCGGTTATGTGGCGACTTGGAAATTTATAACCTTCGGTTGTAGAGAACTTGACACTAAATTTAATTAAAATACACCAACCGCGTGCGTAACCATGATCGTCTCTTTTCGAGGGAGTTTGGGAAGAGAACATGGTGGGGTTATGTTTGACTCGTAAGTAGGTGTTCAGTATCACTTCTTGATCATATCAATTTGCGCCTGTTTATGCGTAGTTTACTCTTCTTATTCTTGTACTCGTAAGTTAGCCACCATACAATGCTTAGTGCTTGCTACAACCTCACCACTTATCCATTCCATACCCATTAAGCTTTGCTAGTCTTGATACCCATGGTAATGGGATTGCTGAGTCCTCATGGCTCAGAGTTTATTGCAACAACAGGTGCAGGTATAGGTAAAGCAATGATTTGATGTGAGAGCGATGCATGTTTGCTTTTGGAGTTCTTCTTCTGCTTCTTCTTCTTCGTCGATCATAGGATGGGTTCCCAGTTGGCAGCCTGGGACTAGCAGGGTGGATGTCATTCTTATTTTTCATTTGATTTCATCCGTAGTCGGATCCTGCTATTCTGTATGATGATTGCTATGTATTGATGTATTGATGTATTCATGCTGTAGCTTGTGGCGAGTGTAAGCGTTTATTTGGTATTCTCATCTATTCAGTACATGGTATGTTGTGGTGATATCCACCTTGCGAAGCGTCTTCGATATGCGCTTCTATCCTTAGTGGAACTTCCGAGTTCCTTGAGGGTAGGACCGCATATTGGGCGTGACACCTTCATCGATGGTGTAACAGATGGCTCATTCAGTTGTAGCACAATAGTTCCTGGTTCCACAGGAGATCTCTTGGCAGCAAGCTTTGATAGTTCGTCTGCAATATCATTTTGAGCATAGGGGATGTTCTCCATTTACAAACCGTCAAAGTGCTCTTCCAACTTCCTCACTTCATTGATGTAGGCTTCCATCAACGGGCTCTGATAATCCTTGTTGATTTGCTTCACCACATGCCGCGAGTCGCCTCTAATAATCAACTTTTGAATCCTTGTTGACTGGCAAGCAATCCCTCGTACTCAGCAGTGTTGTTGGTGGCCTGCTCCCTGGGAAAAGTGCATTTCAACCACATATTTGAGATGCTCTTCGATGGGTGCGACAAGCAGCACACCAGCACCAGCGCCTTTCAGCGTGAAAGCACCGTCAATTTACACAATCCAATCATCAACAGTTTCCTTGCCGGGGAGAGAGGTCTCTTGTACTTCTTCGTCTAGTTTTGGCGTCAATTCTGCAATGAATTCCGCCAAAGCTCTGCTATGAATCATTGATGTGCTTTCAAACTTCAAGTCAAAGCTTGAAAGCTCCAACGCCCACTCCACAATCCTGCCGGTGGCTTCTGGATTTCTTAAAATGCGCTGCAGTGCAAAGCGAGTGACGACGGTGATCTGATGTGCTTGAAAGTAGTGGCACAACATCCTTGAGACCAAAAATCAACTTTTGCACACCAGAATACCTTGACCTAGCCCCCTGTAGAAGGGAACTGACAAAGTAGATTGAGCGCTGCACCAACTTCTTCTTCTGCACAACTTGTTGATCTGGCTCATCTGTTTGCACAATCTCAGACTTGTCGGCACCTGACCCTGCCGGAAATTATTCTGGCTTGTCGGTCTGTGGCTCTGCGGTTGCTGCCTCTTCGTCATTAGCTTCTCTTTCAGCCACTAGTGCAGCACTTACCACTTGATTGGTTGCCGCTAAATATAGCAGCAACGGCTCTTGTGGTTTAGGCGCAACTAAGACTGGCGGGGATGATAGGTACCTCTTCAAATCTTGGAGCACAGCCTCCGCTTCCGGAGTCCATTTTAGCGTAACATGTACTCAATCGCTTTGACCTTGTCGGGATTGGCTTCAATTCCTCTCTGAGATACGAAGAACCCGAGAAGCTTGCCAGATGGAACACCAAACACACACTTCTCGGGATTGAGCTTCAAGTTGATCTTGCCCAAACTAGCAAATGCTTCCTCCAGATCTTGTATCAGTGTTGATTTGTCCTTGGTTTTGACCACAATATCATCCATGTAAGCCTCCACATTTCTGTGTAACTGGGTCTCAAAACCAATCTGGACTGCCCTAGCAAATGTTGCTCTGGCACTCTTCAATCCGAAAGGCATGCGTATAAAACAATATGTGCCACATGGAGTGATAAAACCAGAGTAGGCATCAAGAAAAGAGAGTAAATCACAGCCGGCAGTGCAGTCCACAATCTAGTCGATGCGCAGCAAAGGAAAAGGGTCTTTTGGAAAAGCTTTATTTATATCAGTGAAGTCGATACAAAGCCTCCATTTCACATTTGCTTTACACACTACAATTGGATTGGCTAACCACATGGGAGGTAACACTCCTCTGACCAGGCATGCCGCTTCTAACTTCTTGATTTCTTCGGCAATGAACTCTTGCCGTTCCAAGGCTTGCTTTCTGACCTTCTGCTTGACGGGTCTTGCATGAGGGCAGACGGCAAGGTGGTGCTCAATCACCACCCTGGGAACACCGGGGATGTCAGATGCTTGCCATGCAAACACATCGACATTCGCCCGCAGGAAGGCGACGAGCGCGCTTTCCTATTTGCTGTCAAGAGTGGCACTTATGGTGAAAGTGCCACTCGTGCCATCCTTCCTTGCAGAGACTTGTTTTGTTGCAGGTGGAGCTGCCTTGGACTTCTTGCTCTTTGCCGGAAGAGCTCTCTGGTATGTCCTCAACAAGCGTGCTGCAATCTGCAGTGCACTTCTCGGAGTCCTTGCCAGAGGTCTTACCGGTCTTCTTGTTCTTCTTCCCCCCGGGAGCTTTGCCGGCAGGAGCAGGTGCCTTGGCGGCAGATGCTGCTACTGCCTCCCGGTAGAGCTTGTCACCGCAGATGATTGCGTCCTCCTGATTGGATTTGATGGTGAGTACGCCCATTGACCTTGGCATCCTGAGCACATTGTAAGCATAATGCAATGCAGCCATGAACTTCGCCAGCGCCGGGCGGCCTAGAATCCCATTATATGGTAGCGGCATCTTGACGACATCGAAGACAATCTTCTCTATCGTGTAGTTGAGCTCGCTTTCGAACGTGACCGGCAATGTAATTTGGCCCTTAGGCTTGCTCCTTCCCAGATTGATCCCCTAGAATGTGCCTGTTTCCTCCAGATCCTCGTCAGGAATTTGTAGCCTCTTGATCATATCTGGCGAGATCAAGTTCAAGCCGGCCCCACCGTCAACCAACGTTTTGGTGACCATGAGGTTGCGGATTGTTGGTGAAACCAACAACGGAAAACACCTGACTGCAGTTGTGCATGTGTGACCACTGAGTGGCTTCTGCGCTTCCATTGCCAGCTCCGCTGCATTGACTTCGCGGACCCACTGTTTGAGCTGCCGGTGTAAGGAATGCAAAGATGCACCTCCATCAACACACATGGCGTCTACCACATTCTGGAATTTGTTCTTGGACTCCTCCTCATCCTCATCATCACCATCTTCACCCTCTTTCTTCTCACGGCCTTGCTACTTGTGAACTGTGTTGGGATTTCCCCAAAGAGGAGAGGATGATGAAGTACAGTAGAGATAAGTATCTCCCTCAGTTAAGAACCAAGGTTATCAATCCAGTAGGAGAACCACACAGAACCTCGTTAGCAGCACCTACACACACAAAAGCAAACACTTGCACCCAACGCAAATAAGAGGGTTGTCAATCCCCTTAGCGGTTATTTGCAAGGATTAATTTTGATAGTGATAGATTGAAAAGTAAATTGCAAAAGAAAATAAAAGTAAATAAATTGCAGCAATGTATTTTTGGATTTTAATATATGATAAAAGTAGACCCGGGGGCCATAGTTTTCACTAGAGGCTTCTCTATCGAACACATAGCATACGGTGGGTAAACAAATTACTATTGGGCAATTGATAGAAAACCGCATAGTTATGACGGATTCATGGTAATGATCATGTATATAGGAATCACGTTCGAGACAAGTAGACCGACTCCTGCCTGCATCTACTACTATTACTCCACCCATCGATCGCTATCTAGCATGCATCTAGGGTATTAAGTATAAAACAGAGTAACGCCTTAAGCAAGATGACATGATGTAGACAAAGTAAACTCAAGCAATATGATTAAACCCCATCTTTTTATCCTTAATGGCAACAATACAAATACATGTCATGTCCCTTTCTGTCACTAGGATTGAGCACCGCAAGATTGAACCCATCACAAAGCACCTCTCCCATTGCAAGATAAATCAATCTAGTTGACCAAACCAAACGGATAGAACGGAGAGAAATACAAAGCTATAACAATCATGCATAAAAGAGTTCAGAGAAGACTCAAATATTTCTCATGAATAATCTGATCATAAACCCACAATTCATCGGATCCCAACAAACACACCGCAAAAGAAGATTACATCGGATAGAACTCCAAGAACATCGAGGAGAACATGGTATTGAAGATCAAAGAGAGAGAAGAAGCCATCTAGCTACTAGCTATGGACCCGTAGGTCTGTGGTAAACTACTCACACATCATCGGAAGGGCAGCAAGGTTGATGAAGAAGCCCTCCATGATCGATTCCCCCTCCGGCGGAGTACCGGAAAAGGCCTACGGATGGGATCGCGGAAGAACAGAGGCTTGCGGGGGCGGAAAGGTTTTCTCTTCTGTCTTTCTGGTATACGGGGAATATTTTGGAATTTATAGCACTGGAATTAGGTCAAGAGGTGCCACAAGGGGCCCACAAGCCTGGGGCACGCGCCTACCCCCCGGGCGCGCCCTCCGGGCTTGTCGCTCCCTCGTGACTCTTCTGGTCTTCTCCCGAAGCTTCTAGGGTCCCTTCTGGTCCAGAAAAAAATAATCCAAAGTTTTTTCTTCGTTTGGACTCCGTTTGATAATGATATTCTGAAAAGGCAAAAACAGGCAAAAAATAGCAACTGGTACTGGGCACTAGGTTAATAGGTTAGTCCCAAAAAATGATATATAATTGCATATAAAACATCCAAGATTGATACTATAATAGCATGGAACAATCAAAAATTATAGATACGTTGGAGACGTATCATGCATCCCCAAGCTTAATTCCTGCTCGTCCTCGAGTAGGTAAATGTTAAAAACAGGATTTTTGATGTGGAATGCTACCCAACATGTTTATTATGTAATCTCTTTACGACATATAAGTTGTGAAGCGATGAATTAACAATATCAACATAATAATATCCATGAACATAAGAAGCATAATAATTAACTTTCAAAATATACGATCCTTAACGAGTGTTATCCCTACACACTTTCTCATATTAATCATGGCATGACTCTATCTTCACCGCAAATATATAAATAGTTAGCACCCCGGGGTCAAACCTGGCAATTGGATCGTACTTCTAACGTGATTCAGCATTTTCAACTCTCACGCAATACATGAGCACAAGCCATGGATATAGCACTAGGTGGAATAGACTGTGGTGGTAGGTATCAAATAATGGAAAGGAGAAGAAGAAAGTCTCGCATCAACTCGGCGGATCAACGGGCTATGGAGATTCCCATCAATCGATATCAATGCGAGGAGTAGGGATTGCCATGCAACGGATGCACTAAGAGCTATAAGTGTATGAAAGCTCAAACTGAAAAGTAAGTGGGTGTGCATCCAACTTGCTTGCTCATGAAGACCTCGGGCATTTGAGGAAGCCCATCATCAGAATATACAAGCCAAGTTCTATAATGAAATATTCCCACTAGTATGTGAAAGTGACAACATAGGAGACTCTCTATATGAAAAACATGGTGCTACTTTGAAGCACAAGTGTGGCAAGGATATTAACATTGCCCCTTCTCTCTTTTTGTAACGCCCCGGACACACCCGCCGGTGGTCGTTACTCCTGGCGGGATCTAGACCGGCCCCACAGATCAATACTAGTCTTTTCTGCGCACTTTGTCCTCACTCGTGTGCACCCGGGACTAACTTCCCGGTCGGTCACCCATCCGGAAATTACTCCAAGCTGAGCACGCTTTACTTTGGAGTTCTTTCCGAATGGGCTCCTGGAAAAGAAGGAATTCCTTATTGATATGAGTAGTCTATCATCCCTATTAAGCCAGGCTATCACATACACCCCCACTCAGAGAAACCGACATCCTCGTCGGCCCACAGGAACGTTCCCTCTTGGCACAAACGTCTGTGCATCCAGTCCGGCACATGTGCCATGCCGTGTGCCATGACGGGTCACAAACATCATGAACAACATGTCCACGCACCTGTCCGCAAACATCCATGTAACCACGAGGGTCGGCTCTGATACCAACTTGTAATGCCCCAGACACACCCGCGGGTGGTCGTTACTCCTGGCGGGATCTAGACTGGCCCCACAGATCAATACTAGTCTTTTCTGCACACTTTGTCCTCACTCGTGTGCACCCGGGACTAACTTCCCGGTCGGCCACCCATCCTAAAATTACTCCAAGCTAAGCACGCTTAACTTTGGAGTTCTTTCCGAATGGGCTCCCGGAAAAGAAGGAATTCCTTATTGATATGAGTAGTCTATCATCCCTATTAAGCCAGGCTATCACACTTTTTCTCTCATTTTCATTTTTTTCTGGGTTCTTTTTGGCCTTTTTTTCGTCCTGAGCCACATCCCGACTTGTGGGGGATTCATAGCCTCCATCATCCTTTCCTCACTGGGACAATACTCTAATAATGATGATCATCACACTTTTATTTACTTACAACTCGAAATTACAACTCGATACTAGAACAAATATGACTCTATATGAATGCCTCTCGCAGTGTACCAGGATGTGCAATGATCTAGCGTAACATGTATGAAAAATGATGAACGGTGGCTGAACCCAAATACTATGTTTGCTATATGATCATGCAAAGCAATATGACAATGATGATGTGTGTCATATAAACGGAACGGTGGAAGTTGCATGGCAATATATCTCGGAATGGCTATGGAAATGCCATAATAGGTAGGTATGGTGGCTGTTTTGAGGAAGGTAAAAGGGTTTTATATGTGAAAGAGCGTATCATATAACGGGATTAGGATGCACCGGCAAAATTTGCGCCAACTCTCGAGGTGAGAAAGGGCAAGGCACGGTACCGAAGAGGCTAGCAAATTATGGAAAGATAGGAGTGCGTATAATCCATGGAATCACATTAGTCATAAAGAAATCACATACTTATTGCAAAAGTCTACTTAGCCCTCGAAGCAAAGCACTTCTCCGCATGCCCCTAGGAGGATGATTGGTAGGAGTTAACCATCGCGCGACCCCGATTATAACATCACTCAAGGTTTTCATTTCAGACATATAAATGCTCAAACTTCCTCGCCATGCCACTACTAATATTTAGGTGAATATGTCATAAAAAACTTTAATACCGATATTTCTATTAACCAATGATCATGAACCTATAACCTTTCATATTACGACGTTAATAAAATTAACCATGCACTTCATACTTAGTGATCTACATGAAGGTTTTTATTATATCCCCCTTGGATACCTTATCATATCAGGACCATTCTTTTAACATGTGCAAATTGCCATTACTATATATTAGACTCTCAAAAGGATATAAGTGAAGCATGAGAGTGCAACTATTTCTTTAAAATATAACAACCGCCGTGCTCTAAAAGATATAAGCGAAGCACTAGAGCAACTGCCTAGCTCAAAAGATATAAGTGAAGCTAATAGAGTATTCTAACAAATCACGAATAATGTGTGTCCCTCTCAAAAAGGTGTGTTCAACAAAGATGATTGTGGCAAACTAAAAACCAAACAAAAGCAAGCAAACTATAGCACAAGACGCTCCAAGTAAAACACATATCATGTGATGAATAAAAATATAGCTCCAAGTGAGTTACCGATAGATTGTAGACGAAAGAGGGGATGCCATACGGGGCATCCCCAAGCTTAGACGCTTGAGTCTTCCTTGAGTATTACCTAGGGGTGCCTTGGGCATCCCCGAGCTTAGGCTCTTGCCACTCCTTATTCCATTATCCATCGTAGTCTCACCCAAAACTTGAAAACTTCAGCACACAAAACTCAATAGAAACCTCGTGACATCCGCTAGTATAACCAATAAATCTTAAACTTTAGGTACTATTGTAAATTGATTCATATTTAATATTGGCATAATTCTACTATACTCCAACTTCCCCATGGCTCATACCCCCCGATACGATCCATCGATTCATCAAAATAAGCAAACTATGCAACAAAAATAGAATCTGTCTAAAACAGAACAGTCTATAAAGATCTAAATTAAAGTCATACTTCTGTAACTCCCAAAATTCTAAAAACTTAGGAGAATGTGGGCAATTCATATATCAATAATGTGTAAAAAATTCAGAATTTTATCACGCTCCAGTATAGAATGAAAATTCCAGAACTAAGCGCAGAAGTTTCTGTTTTCAAACAGCATCAATTATACTATCATCCAAATCCTCCCAAAGGCATTACTTGGCACAAACACTAATTAAAATATAAAAACACAATCATAAAAGAGGCTATAATTGCATAAGCACAGAAAAACCGAAAGTAAAACAAAAATTAAAGATACATATTGGGTTGCCTCCCAACAAGCGCTATTGTTTTATGCCCCTAGCTAGGCATAATGCATAGTTTCAAGTATTGTCATCCTTAGTTTTTGCCAATTTAAGTGGGTTATTCTCAAACCTAGGAGGCTCTTTATGGTTACCATTATTATCAGAAAAAGATGCATTTTTATTATCCATGTTATCAAGCCTTTTGTTGCAAATAGTAAGAAGGGAATTCATACGGTTAAGGTTCCCACTAAGGGCCTTGAGAGGTTCATGAGATTTTTGTAAATCAACCAAATTTTCCTGCAAATCTCCTAGTTTTTCTAGTATTTGGATTCCTTCTTGAGTGAAACAGAAACCCTTTTGTGCGGGTGGGGATCCCACTATCCCCTCTATTATCTCATAGGCCGTTTTGGCATCACTTTCAATAAAATTCCCTTTAGTGGCAAAATCCAAGAGTTGTATATTGAGCATAGTGAGTCCTTTGTAAAAATTTATGAGCAAAATTTTTCTATCACCCTTTATGGTGCGAACACGATAAGATTCTATCATCCTATACCAAGCATCTTTAAGATTCTCTCCTTATTTTTGTTTGAAGTAAAGAACTTCAAAATCCGGAGAAAGAGGAGGAAAAGTGACACTAGTCATGGTGTCAAGGCAAGCAAACAAGCAAAGAAGCAAACGAAAATATTTTTGTGTTTTTGTAAAATTGTTTTAGAAGTGGGGGAGATGAAAATGAGAGGTAAATGCAAATAAAAGGCAAATGAAAATAAATGCAAGTGGATGATAGTTTATGCGAGGGTACTTGATAGGTTTTGGTGATGTCTCCCTGGCAACGGCGCCAGAAATTCTTCCTACTACTTGTGAACTGTGTTGGGATTTCCTCAAAGAGGAGAGGATGATGCAGTACAGTAGAGATAAGTATTTCCCTTAGTTAAGAACCAAGGTTATCAATCCAGTAGGAGAACCACACAGAACCTCATTAGCAGCACCTACACACACAAAAGCAAACACTTGCACCCAACGCAAATAAGAGGGTTGTCAATCCCCTTAGCGGTTATTTGCAAGGATTAATTCTGATAGTGATAGATTGGAAATTAATTGCAAAAGAAAATAGAAGTAAATAAATTGCAGCAAGGTATTTTTGGATTTTAATATATGATACCCGGGGGCCATAGTTTTCACTAGAGGCTTCTCTCTCGAACACATAGCATACGGTGGGTAAACAAATTACTGTTGGGCAATTGATAGAAAAGCGCATAGTTATGATGGATTCATGGCAATGATCATGCATATAGGCATCATGTCCGAGACAAGTAGACCGACTCCTGCCTGCATCTACTACTATTACTCCACCCATCGACCGCTATCCAGCATGCATCTAGGGTATTAAGTATAAAATAGAGTAACGCCTTAAGCAAGATGACATGATGTAGACAAAGTAAACTCAAGCAATATGATTAAACCCCATCTTTTTATCCTTAATGGCAACAATACAAATACGTGTCATGTCCCTTTATGTCACTAGGATTGAGCACTGCAAGATTGAATCCATCACAAAGCACCTCTCCCATTGCAAGATAAATCAATCTAGTTGGCCAAACCAAATGGATAGATCGGAGAGAAATACAAAGCTATAACAATCATGCATAAAAGAGTTCAGAGAAGACTCAAATATTTCTCATGAATAATCTGATCATAAACCCACAATTCATCGGATCCCAACAAACACACTGCAAAAGAATATTACATTAGATAGAACTCCAAGAACATTGAGGAGAATATGGTATTGAAGATCAAAAAGAGAGAAGAAGCCATCTAGCTACTAGCTATGGACCCGTAGGTCTATGGTAAACTACTCACACATCATCGGAAGGGAAGCAAGGTTGATGAAGAACCCTCCGTGATCGATTCCCCCTCCGGCAGAGTACCGAAAAAGTCCTCCAGATGGGATCGTGGAAGAACAGAGGCTTGCGGTGGCGGAAAGGTTTTCTCTTCTGTCTTTCTGGTATACGGAGAATATTTTGGAATTTATAGCGCTGGAGTTAGGTCAAGAGGTGCCACGAGGGCCCACAAGCCTAGGGGGCGCGCCTACCCCCCCTGGGCGCGGCCTCCGGGCATGTCGCTCCCTCGTGACTCTTCTGGTATTCTCCCGAAGCTTCCAGGGTCCCTTCTGGTCCAAAACAAATTAATCCAAAGTTTTTTCTTCGTTTGGACTCCGTTTGATAATGATTTTCTGAAAAGGCAAAAACAGGCAAAAATAGCAACTGGCACTGGGCACTAGGATAATAGGTTAGTCCCCAAAAATGATATATAATTGCATATAAAACATCCAAGATTGATACTATAATAGCATGGAACAATCAAAAATTATAGATATGTTGGAGATGTATCAGACCTCGAGCAGGCTTCTCTTCTGCTGCTTGGCCTTTCCGCGGTGGCCTCCGCGACCACCACGGTTCTTCTTGCCGGATCCACCAGCACCGTCTTTGGCCTTCTCCTTGTCGCGCTTCTCATACTCTTGCTTTTGCTTCTCGGCAAGCTATTCAACTTGTCGACACTCGTGGAGGTCGTGGCCTACAGTACGGTGGATCTTGCAGTAAGGGCCATCAGTCTTCTCACCGGCAGCCGCCTCATGGCCACTGGTGCAGACGGCAACCTCCTTGCCGCTGCTCCCAGCCTTGGGCTTCTTGCTTGGATTCCCTGATCCCTCTACTGCCAAAACAACATTTCCTTTGCGCTTGCGGTTGCGCTTGTGGCCCTTCTTCTTCGAAGTGGATGCATCATCATCTTCAGAATCGATTGCCGTACCTGCATCCTCTCCGGGGAGTCGCCTTCCTTCTTCAGCACATGCGCACTTGTTGGCCAAAGCATAGAGCTCGGCGATATCCCTGGCCTTGTTGATGGCCATCTCTTCCTGCATCCTGCGATTGCGCACTTTTGTGTGGAACGAGACAATCACAGCAACAGGGTGGACGTCAGGAATGTTGTGCTGCACACGGCTGAACCTCTGGATATACTTGCGGAGGGGCTCTTCGTCTCTATGGGGAATCACATGCAAATCACTGAGCTGACCAGGAACCTTATGACCTCCCTGGAAAGCACCAACAAATTGATGGCACAGATCCACCCAAGAAGAAATGGAATTCTCTGGCAAATTCATCAATCACGACCTGATGTTGGGCTTGAGCGCCAACGGGAAGTAGTTGGCGAGGATCTTGTCATCTCGTCCCCCGGCAGCCTGCACCGCGATGGTGTAGATACCAAGGAACTCCGACGGATTGAGCTTCCCGTCATACTTGTCGGGCAACTTGGGCTTGAAGCTTCGGGAGGATGGCCAGCGAACTTGCCGCAACTCATGAGTAAACGCTGGGTAGCCTACCTCGTAAGGTAAGCACCCAGGGTACCCGGGCGTAGGCTCGTACACTACTGGCCCGACACGGTCGTCTGATTGACGGCGTGCTTCCTGGCGCCTCTCAATTGTTGTGCAGGCATCCTCCACCCGCCGATCTTGCAGCACTTGACGCTGGTCTTGCCGGCCCCGTGGATCTGACGATGCCATCAACACCTCGTCGGGTTCATCTGATCGGTGAGCTTGCCGGTGCTGCTGTGGTGGTTGTTGCCATGGAGGCGACTGCACTGTCGGTGCAGCATCTCCAACTCGGCAGCCAGCTGGTCCTACCGGCGCCGTGGGTGGTCGCTGTGAAGGCCCCGCCTGCTGTGTCTTGCCAGGATTGGCAAAGCTAATGAGACTCTGGATGGTCACCCTCCATTCGTCCATCTTGTAAGCTATTGGTGGGAAGTTCAACGGCATCTGGGCCAGCGCCATGGCTTCCTCCGGCGTGGTTGGCATGGCCGGAAGCGAGGAACAGGACATCGCTCGACTCCTGGCACAACCAGAAGGAATTCTGTCTCGAACCTGCTGTCATAGCGTATGCTCGCCAGCGTGCTGACACGGTGGTAATGGCACTTGAGCATCCTAAGGACGATGCTCAACGTTGTTGCCTTGTCGTCGTCCAGAGCCGCCTGCATCTCGAGGGAGAGTGTCGCGCCCATCTTGCGATGGTCGCGGTACACGTCATGCCGTGGCGTTCTTGGACGTCATCACGCCATCCTTGGACGTCACAACTCCGCCGTCGTGGCTCACCATGCTCCGGACCTCTCTGGTGTGATGGCTATGATCACCAGATCGTCGTGGAAGTTGGCCACCTCTGCCATCTCCAGTGTGATGGCTAGGATCGCCATCACGACGGGGAAGCTGACTACCTCCACCGCCTCCGTCCGCGCCGCCTGCACCGCCAGCGCTGCCTGCGCCACCCGCGGATGTCTGCGACAGTAGCTTGGAAGTAGAAGGAGCTATCGCGGCCGCGCCCTTCTTCTTGGGCGCCATCGAAGATGATGATGAAGATACTGGCACTCACACTGCCGAAACAGGTTCGCAACACGCGATCCCCTACCTAGCGTGTGGCACCCAGCCCGAATACCACAGTAGCCAGACGGTCGCCGCACATACCAGCCCAGGAAAATTACTCTGGCATGCACTTTTACAACAAGTATCATGAACACAGGCATTTCTATTAATGGACATATAAGTCTTACATGATATTTTACAAGGGTGATGGCAGCAGAAAGGCTCTATCTAAGGCAGCATGGTCTTGGTGCGACTCCAATCCACAGGGATCTGACTGGGCTACTCTTCTAGCCCGCGAACACTCCGACTCCTCACTAGTGGGCTTCGGATCCTTAGGTGAACCTGGCCACATTGAAGGCCACTGAGTACTTTTGAATGTACTCGCAAGCAAACCAAACCAACATATACACCAAGCAAAGCAATCCATGGCATTCAAGCATGCACTTGTTATTAGAGTAATATTAATTATCATGGCCTAGCCTACCTATCTAGCAATATTAATTACCATGTTATAACAGGATTATCCAGCATGGAAACTACTAAGGTAAACATATCAAGTAATAATCCATACTCCGAATATTCTCATGATCCAATCCAAATCCGATCCAAATCCAAATCCGAATCCGATCCAAATCCAATCCAAATCTTTCGGTCATACAACCGTTTCTCTCTTAGCCATCCCCTGACTAACATCTCATATACCTGACATCATCCGATGTCCATGCATCTGCACTAAAAGTCTGACAAATCATATCTTTCTCTGGTTCAGTCTTAGCAATATCATTATGTAGTTCGTTCCTCCAGACTCAACACAGACCAAATAGTGTGACCTAGTACGAACTATGTCCCATGACCGAGGACACGGCTATTCGAATAGATTTACACTCTGCAGAGGTTGCGCACTTTACCCACACTATGGAGCTCCTGGCCTCATGCTCCCATTCAGGTGGACCGGTGCTGCTCCAACAAAACTTGTCTATTGCCCGGCACTCTTATGGCCCCACCAACAATCATACCCTCCCAGGGTCAAGTCCTAGGTGGCCCCTGTGTCACTCCTGACACCTGCCACCGTCGTGGCCAAACCAAACTGTCCCAAACGGGGACCTGGATCCATATAACTTAACTGGGCTCACAGGATTATCGCCGCCTACCGGGCCAGGGTAGCACGCACGCATAATCCCCCCTCTTTGGTGGTACCGATAAGAGGCAAGACAACAAACCAAGTTAGGGACTTCCCATAAAGACAATTGTGGCTGCACTAACGAGCTCGGTTCGGTGGCACTATGACTCGATCCAGCCGACGGAGGGGGTTGTCATTATTAAGTCACATTCTTAATCATTGCAATACAATAGTAATGTACGACGGAAACATAACAACCTATCTCCATACTATCATCTACGAGTCACTAGTGCGATAATATGATGAGCATTAGCAGGTAATATAAATAGCAAATTCAAACTAGCAGGAGTTTAATTATTTCTAGCACAGGCATATTCATTAATTAAACACGCAAGAATAACACAGAGCAATGCTTTAGGGCACATATCAGATGGTCGCCTTGCCTGGGAGTCGAGGAATGCATCGGAGAGGAGTGCGATCACTTCGCGGAAAAATTCGGCAAAGAAGATTCCCTCTCGGAGGGGCTGAATAGAGGGCAGGGGCAAAATGGTCATTTTTAGAATGTGTCAACATCATGAAAATAATACCATCGGAACGGGCTCGACGAACTCAGAGAGTGGGCTTTGGAATCACCTGACTCAGAGTTGCGAGCAAAAAGATATGAGGGTTTGACTGCCAGGGGCCTATCTGTAAAGAAAGTATTTACCACCAGGTCCCTGCCAGATGGAAAAGTGCATTTTTGCTCCTTACGTTTTCCAGACGTGAAAACATATTCACCCGTAGTACGCTTTCCGAAGTGGAAAGCGCATTCTGGGCTTTGTGCGTCCACTTAAACTTGCGGGCCCGGTGGCTGATTGGCTGACGAAGGGGGCCCGCGTTGACCTTGCTCTGTCTCTATCCCGCCTCCTTCTTCCTCGTGTCCTCGCGCACGGCCGAGGCAGAGGCTGGCCCCGATGGCGACCGCCGGCACTATAGGCCGTCTCCGGCGGCGCCCGGCCTATCGGCGAGATCGGCACGACGCGGCGCTTCCAACCCAGCAGGAGACGGAGCTCGGGGAGAGCGAGAACGCGAGCACTCTCGGCCATGGTGGAAGATGGCGTCGGCCGTCGCCGTAGCACGCGGCATGGTGGCGGAGAGGAGGGGCTGAGGCTACGGGGAGGTTCGCCGGGCTTTGGGAACTCCATTGGATGGGAAAGGAGGGGAGGTGGGGCTCCGGCCGGCTCGAATTCGAGCGTCGGCTGCCGGCGGAGTTCCGGCCATAGGAGGAGAAAGAGAGCTTCTCGAGCTCAGTTTAGAGCTTGGGCAGAGCTAGGGGGAGAGAGAAGGCTGCTGGGGTGGTGTGGTGCTCGGGGAGGGGCTCGGCTACGGCTTTTATAGCCGGCCGAGGCGTGCGGATAGGCACGGCCGCGGTGGTGTGCTTATCGCCGTCCTGGAGCTCCGGTGAGGTGGCGCGCGAGGAGCGGTGCCGACCTGACGACCGGATGAGGACGGGGCTGCGCTGGCGTGCTCGCGAAGACTTGGGAAGAAAGAGGACAGCCGAGGGAAGCAACGACGGTGGTCACGGGCGGGACAGAGCGGTGGCGGGGCTCGCCGTGGCGTGAGGAGAAAGAATGAGGAGGGGGAAGCTGCGGGAGAGGATGCACGCGGCCGCCGCGGAGCCACTGGACATGCCCGGACGAGCTAGGGCTGGTCGGAGGCGACCGCACGGGGCTGACAGAGTGGAGGGCGCCGTTTTGGCGCGCTCTCATGCGTGGTCACCAAGGGCACCGCGTGTCCAGGGCACCGGATGGTCCTGGAATCTTGTCAATTAGATGTATCAGAGGTCAATGAGCTGTCCTATGAGGGTTTGGATGAATATGGGGGCAAGAGTTGACTGATTGGAGATGACCTAGGTTCTGGACAAAATTTTAGCTTATTTGGACATACCAAATTGGTACTTCCTTCACAAAGCTTTCTGCTGGAGAGAAACTAGATTGAATTTTTGAGAGAAATTGGCTAGACAAAATGATATGAATTCTTGCATACTCACACCATATATGGAATGTCAGGTCCTAGATTAATTTCAAGAATTTTGAAGCAATATAAAATATAGTTGCTTCACAACCTCAAAATAAATCCAAAAACAACAATTGGATGATGTGCTCAAAATTTGAACTATGGAACTTGGGATTTTGATGGAAATGATGAATATATGGGTAGGAGAAGCTCCACAAATTATTTGGGATTTTTCCTGGCTAACAAAATAGTCGCTCCTTTGGAAAGTGCCCAAGGTGCAATATTGGCTTTAAATAGGAAAATGCAATTTCCCTATTTAATTAGGGACAATATTTTTATGGGAGCTCAATATGATCACAATGAATATCTCCACAAGTTTTCATGAACTTTGGAGATGGATAGATATTTTCCTGGATTTAATTCCTTTAACTGGCAGAAAAAAGAATTAATTTTAAATGAAAAATATTGCAAATGACTTCACAATATTTTTACATATCCAGGGTTTAAAAAGATAGGAGATCATTGGGAAAAGTTTGGGAGGCAACAGATCAAAGGAAATTGGGGTTTCTTTGTAACTGTCGAAATTAGGGTTTCCCTTCCGGTAACTCGGCATGTAGAGTTTCGGCGGCAAAACCCTGAGAATAAATTTTGGGTGACCAAGTTGGGTTGGAGAGAATCTCTGGTTGGATGGGAGAAGCAAGGCTAAGTGACCATCTTCATATACCCAAGAGCGAGAGAAAATCCAATAACATTGAAACAAAAGACGGGGGGGGGGTCCAATCCCGCGAAGGAAAAAAAACAAGGAGCGAAAACCAGGGTGTCACAAACCTACCCCCCTTAAGAAAATCTCATCCTCGAGATTTCTGGGCTTACCTCCCGGCTAAGGGGAACATACCTGTGTGCGACTTGGATCCATCAGCTGTCTTGTCTTTATTAATTTATTAGCCCTTTCAACTGTCCCTTCCAATGGCTCTGGTGCTGTCTTCTCAAACAGCTGTATTGAATCCTTCTCTTTCCTGTCAGGTGTACCTTTTGTCCCGTCGGTCTGTTGTCTAGGGTTGGTGGGTAGCGGTAGTATCGACAAATAGCTTGGTTTCCAAGACCTGGAGCTAGCTGCTTCGGGTTTTATTGTGATATTCCGTACACTGACTCTTATGGGCAGGACATCCTTCCTTGGTGCATGGTATGGCATGCATACATCCTCGGTAGTTCTTGTTAAAACCTCTGAGCTAAACATAGTGTGGCTATCATTTAGTGCATTTTTCGGAGCATGGCCTCTTATCTTGGTTGATGGCCCGTATTCAGGATGTGTGCGGGAAGTTCACTTATAACCGCAGGTAATGCAATGTTGTGGCCGCATATGCAAGAGTCTGACAAGAATTGGTAATATTACCTTGTCTGTGAAATTTCATTTTATTGACTGTCACGGAGATTGTTTATCCAAAACCTCTTTGTTCTTGGGGGTTCCTTTTGGGGAACTTGTCATGACCTACCATCATGTCTCCTTGGTCATATCCCAGCTTGTTGGGCTTGTATTGACAATTTACTCTTGCATATCTCGTAGGGGTGGCTGTTCTTATAACCTTGCTTTGAACTATGGGGCCGATGTTTCTCTGAACACAGTCATTCCCGAGTACGAGTGGCTCGCATGAACTGATCCACTGGACTGCATGCTCACAACATATGCAGGGGTAGGGTAAATCCTTTCATAACCACTGAATTCTGAGGCGGATGTGTGTCCAGACTAGTTCATGCTTCTGACGAGATTGTTGTGGGCACAATGGCGCGTTGAAGAAGGCTGAATTCCTTATGCTCGAAGCTTCTGCCAAGGTAGCGTGCTGAAGAAGGCTGGGTATCGTACCTCAGAAGCTTTCCCTCATGTGGCTTACTGCGGAAGGTCAGGTGCCTTGTGCTGGGAGTTTTCCACGGTAGCCCATTGCGGAAGATGGGAGTGCCATACCTCAGAAGATTATCTCACCAAGTGGTGTAGCAAGGAAGACTGGGAGTCTTGCGTTGTAAGCTCCTTCCGATAGCTTGCGGAGGAAGGCTGGGTTGCTTATACCAGAAGCCTTTCACTGTGATATGCGGTCGGATTTATGGCTGATTCGGGCTTCCTTCCGGAGTATCCGGGATTTACCCATAGCGGAGCCAAAATTTGGTATAGGCCATACCTTGACTGAAGATATTTCGTTGGTCGTGCAAACCGCTTGACCCTCGGCTGACTTGATCATTGCTGTTGTAAAGGTTGCACAAATGATGCTGACTTTATGTTGACAATTAATTCGGAGTACCCTTTGCATTCAAAGCAAGTGTTGCTGGTAGTGAGCAGTTGACAGATAGTTCCACCCGGTTTAGCTGAGCTTCCAGGTGTTTGGAATCCTCATTGATTCTGGGCAGCCATGAACTCATCCATATTTCTTGCAGACCTTGTTCATCATGCCCAGAAAATTTGTATATGCATCGAAGAATTCCAGAATATGCTTGGATATTTGTATCAACATACCAGAGTGTTGTTGTTGCTCTCGACACATTCACCTTCTTGAAATATGTCTTCTGTGGATAATAAATGATTCTTGAGTCCATTGAGAAAATACTCAAGGTTCATCCCACTGACTGAAACAATCCTTCTGTCGAGGACGGAATAATTTGTCCCTGTTGGTGTCCATTCCTGATAGCTCATCTGACTGTTCCTTAGATATGATTTGTTCTGAGTTAAACTCTCTCAGGTATATTCTGGCCTTGTCTATTGCATGTAGATTCTGCTTCTGACCCATTCTTCACTCTTGACAGACCCGGTGATAATGTTCTGAATATCGGGCAGTTGGCTTGGCTTGACTCTTACTGAATTTGGATTATTGGGTATTATCCAAGTTGTGTGTTGGTCTTCTTCGGTAGCTCTTGCGGATGGATCCAGTCAGAGTGACAGAACGGAGTCGACAAAAGAAGCAAGAACCGTGAAAAACCAAAAAGAAATTAAAGCTCAAATTTTGCGGACCTTACACATGTGGCCAAAGATCCACTAGTATAACTAGCCTAGCGCACTCGATGCACCTCTAAGGACTTAGAAGAAAAACCACACAATGCTCCTGGTAGCAATTGGTGTCAAGCTCCTACTACTTCCTTAGGGAACATCAAACTCGACGCACAACCATAGCCAAAGTGGCTTAGTCAACGATCCTAGGGTTATCAGGAAAAGATGGAGTTTATAAGCGTTTCCCAAAGGAAACTGGATTTGAGGAGAGAAATGCCATGGTTAGCAAGCAAGGTAGGGATATCTGGTTTACCTAGGGGTTAAGGGCTCACGGGTCGTTGCCTGGTGCGGACTTTGCCCACCGGAGGCAAGGGCCACGAGAGCTAGGGTCTGACGGAGCCAAAAACCTAGGGGGTTGCCTTATGATCAATAGTAGCCGTGCCTGCTTGGCAAAGATGGATGAAATCCATCTGGGCTTTCTACAGGTCAGGAGGCAATGGAAGCTGGCTAGCGTAACCTACGGTCAGCCTAGCTCTGATACCATCCGTTGTGGCACCCCACCCGAATACCACTGTAGCCAGACGGTCGCCGCACATACCAGCCCAGGAAAATTACTCTGGCATGCACTTTTACAACAAGTATCATGAACACAGGCATTTCTATTAATGGACATATAAGTCTTACATGATATTTTACAAGGGTGATGGCAGCAGAAAGGCTCTATCTAAGGCAGCATGGTCTTGGTGCAGCTCCAATCCACAGGGATCTGACTGGGTTACTCTTCTAGCCCGCGAACACTCCGGCTCCTCGCTAGTGGGCTTCGGATCCTTAGGTGAACCTGGCCACATTGAAGGCTGCTGAGTACTTTTGAATGTACTCGCAAGCAAACCAAACCAACATATACACCAAGCAAAGCAATCCACGGCATTCAAGCATGCACTTGTTATTAGAGTAATATTAATTATCATGGCTTAGCCTACCTATCTAGCAATATTAATTACCATGTTATAACAGGATTATCCAGCATGGAAACTACTAAGGTAAAACATATCAAGTAATAATCCATACTCCGAATATTCTCATGATCCAATCCAAATCCGATCCAAATCCAAATCCGAATCCGAATCCGATCCAAATCCAATCCAAATCTTTCGGTCATACGACCGTTTCTCTCTTAGCCATCCCTTGGCTAACATCTCATATACGTGACATCATCCGATGTCCATGCATTTGCACTAAAAGTCTGACCATTCATACCTTTCTCTGGTTCAGTCTTAGCAATATCATTATGTAGTTTGTTCCTCCAGACTCGACATAGACCAAATAGTGTGACCTAGTAGAAACTGTGTCCCATGACCAAGGACGTGGCTATTCGAATAGATTTACACTCTGTAGAGGTTGCGCACTTTACCCACACTATGGAGCTCCTGGCCTCATGCTCCCATTCGGGTGGACCGGTGCTGCTCCAACAAAACTTGGCTATTGCCCGACACTCTTATGGCCCCACCGACAATCATACCCTCCCAGGGTCACGTCCTGGGTGGCCCCTGTGTCACTCCTGACCCCTGCGACCGTCGTGGCCAAACAAAACTGTCCCAAACGGGGACCTAGATCCATATAACTTAACTGGGCTCACAGGATTATCGCCACCTACCGGGCCAGGGTAGCACGCATGCATAATCCCCCCTCTTTGGTGGTACCTATAAGAGGCAAGACAACAGACCAAGTCAGGGCCTTCCCATAAAGACAAGTGTGGCTACACTGATGACCTCGGTTCAGTGGCACTATGACTCGATCCAGCCGACGGAGGACGTTGTCATTATTAAGTCACATTCTTAATCATTGCAATACAATAGTAATGTATGATGGAAAAATAACAACCTATCTCCATACTATCATCTACGAGTCACTGGTGCGATAATATGATGAGCATTAGCAGGTAATATAAATAGCAAATTCAAACTAGCAGGAGTTTAATTATTTCTAGCACGGGCATATTCATTAATTAAACATGCAAGAATAACATAGGGCAATGCTTTAGGTCACATATCAGATGGTCGGCTTGCCAGGGAGTCGAGGAATGCATCGGAGAGGAGCGCGATCACTTCGCGAAAAAATTCGCCGGAGAAGATTCCCTCTCGGAGCGGCTGAATAGAGGGCAGGGGCAAAATGGTCATTTTTAGAATGTGTCAACTTCATGAAAATGATACCATCGGAACGGGCTCGACGAACTGAGAGAGTGGGCTTTGGAATCACCTGATTCGGAGTTGCGAGCAAAAAGATATGAGGGTTTGATTGCAGGGGCCTATCCGTAAAGAAAATATTTACCACCGGGTCCCTGCCAGCGCTGCGGATGGCGCCTTCTATGGAAAACGCTTTCCAGAAGGAAAAGCGCATTTCTTCTCCTTACGTTTTCCAGAGGTGAAAACGCATTCACCCGTTGTACGCTTTCCGAAGTGGAAAGCTCATTCTGGGCTTTGCGCGTCCACTTAAACTTGCGGGCCCAGTGGCTGAGTGGCTGACGAAGGGGGCCCGCGTTGACCTTGCTCTCTCTCTCCTGTCTCCTTCTTCCTCGTGTCCTCGCGCATGGCCGAGGCAGAGGCTGGCCCCGATGGCGACCGCCGGCGCTACAGGCCATGTCAGGCGGCGCCCGACCTACCGGCGAGGTCGGCACGACATGGCGCATGCAACCTAGTAGGAGATGGGGCTCGGGGAGAGCAAGAACGCGAGCACTCTCGGCCATGGCAGAAGACGGCGTCGGCCGTCGCCGTGGCGCGCGGCATGGTGGCGGAGAGGAGGGGCTGAGGATACGGGGAGGTTGGCCGGGCTCCGGGAACTCCATTGGATGGGAAAGGAGGGGAGGTGGGGCTCCGGTCGGCTCGAATTCGAGCGGCGGCTGCCGGCGGAGTTCCGGCCATAGGAGGAGCAAGAGAGCTTCTCGAGCTCGGTTTAGAGCTTGGGCAGAGCTAGGGGGAGAGAGAAGGCTGATGGGGTGGTGTGGTGCTCGAGGATGGGCTCGGCTACGGCTTTTATAGCCGGCCGAGGCGTGCGGATAGGCACGGCCGCGGTGGTGTGCTTATCGCTGTCCTGGAGCTCCGGTGAGGTGGCGCACGAGGAGAGGTGCCGACCTGGCGACCGGATGAGGACGGGGCTGCGCTGGCGCGCTCGTGAAGACTTGGGAAGAAAGAGGACAACAGAGGGAAGCGACGACGGCAGTCACGGGCAGGATAGAGCGGTGGCGGGGCTCACCGTGGCGTGAGGAGAAAGAATGAGGAGGGGGAAGCTGCGGGAGAGGATGCACGCGGCCGCCGCGGAGCCACTGGACATGCCCAGACGAGCTAGGGCTGGTCGGAGGCGACCGCACGGGGCTGACAGACTGCAAGGCGCCAATTTGGCGCGCTCTCATGCGTGGTCACCAAGGGCACCGCGTGTCCAGGGCACCGGATGGTCCTGGAACCTTGTCAATTAGATGTATCAGAGGTCAATGAGCTGTCCTATGAGGGTTTGGATGAATATGGGGGCAAGAGTTGACTGATTGGAGATGACCTAGGTTCTGGACAAAATTTCAGCTTATTTGGACATACCAAATTGGTACTTCCTTCACAAAGCTTTCTGCTGGACAGAAATTAGATGGAATTTTTGAGAGAAATTGGCTAGATAAAATGATATGAATTCTTGCATACTCACACCATATATGGAATGTGAGGTCCTGGACTAATTTCAAGAATTTTGAAGCAATATAAAATATAGTTGCTTCACAACCTCAAAATAAATCCAGAAAAAAGAATTGGATGATGTGCTCAAAATTTGAACTATGGAACTTGGGATTTTGATGGAAATGATGAATATATGGGTAGCAGAAGCTCCACAAATTATTTGGGATTTTTCCTGGCTACCAAAATAGTAGCTCCTTTGGAAAGTGTCCAAGGTGCAATATTGGTTTTAAATAGGAAAATGCAATTTCCCCTATTTAATTAGGGACAATATTTTTATGGGAGCTCAATATGATCACAAAGAATATCTCCACAAGTTTTCATGAACTTTGGAGATGGATAGATATTTTACTGGATTTAATTCCTTTAACTGGCAGAAAAAGGAATTAATTTTAAATGAAAAATATTGCACATGACTTGACAATATTTTTACATATCCAGGGTTTGAAAAGATAGGATGATCATTGGGAAAAGTTTGGGAGGCAACAAATCAAAGGAAATTGGGGTTCCTTTGTAACTGTCGGAATTAGGGTTTCCCTTCCGGTAACTCGGAAGGTAGAGTTTCGGCGGCAAAACCCTGAGAATAAATTTTGGGTGACCAAGTTGGGTTGGAGAGAATCTCTGGTTGGATGGGAGAAGCAAGGCTAAGTGACCATCTTCATATACCCAAGAGTGAGAGAAAATCCAATAACATCGAAAAAAAGACGGGGGGGGGGGGTCCAATCCCGCGAAGGAAAAAAAACAAGGAGCGAAAACCAAGGTGTCAGATAGCGTGCCAAAGAAGTCGTGCGTCCGACAATCTTTGGGATCAAGATGATCCCTTTGTGGTTCGGTTGTGGGAATCAACATGCACAAAGAGCAGTTTCAGCAATGCAAGAACACACAGCAAGTTTACCCAGGTTCGGGCCACCGTGAGGTGTAAAACCCCACTCCTGCTTTGATTGTTTTATTTGTGGAAGCACAAGTACAAGAGAGCGCAGCTTGCCGGCAATGTATGCGGGAAGTGCAGCTACGTAGTGAACTTGTGCAAAGTGTCGACCTTTGTTAAGGTAGCCATGGGCCTCCTTTTATAGATAGAAGGGGTCACCACAGTGGCAAAATGGTAATTACATGGTGTAGATAGTGGCTACAGTGCTATCATACGTAACCAGACGGGTTAGGACAAAAGCATTCAATGCACCGTCGGGTGATACGCTGGGGACAAGCTCCGGCAAGGATCCTGCACCACTCGCCCAGTTACCTTTTATTATCTTGACACGCCTCCAGGACGGGTGTCATTAAAGTTAATCTTCAGGCGCCGTGCTGACACGTGCCCCGACAAACTTCACCTAACTGCCTGCCCGATGGACACCTATTGACAAGTGACTAGCTGGTCGCTGAGGTGGAGCGGTGGAGTGGCAAAAGGAGTTTGCCGGCACAGAGCTTGTCGGGCCTTCCCTCGCCGGTGTAGAGCTTGCCAAGAAGTGTAGTCTTGATCTTCAGTACTTCTTTAGTACTTCTCGATGACCTGCCTAGAGGTCTTCTTCATGGTTTTATCAACCAAGTCTTGAGTCTTGATACAAGCAATCATCCGGCAAGCCCTTGCCGTCAGGAAGGCTACAACTGTCTGTGCATAAGTCATGGTATGGAAACACCCAAGTTTTTATACACCGACATTTTATAATGGTTTAAATCACATGGAAAAAACTATGCTTGATACAGCTGCAAGAGGAACAATTATGGTAAAACCCATAGAAGATGTCAAGAAACTACTGGATGATATGCAAGAGAACCATGCCCAATGGCATGTTGAAAGATACACCGCCAGGAGGGTGAATGCCATTAAAAAAGTAACACGGAGTTGACATCTAAGCTTGATGAACTTATCTTCGTAATGAAAGGTAAAGAAGAGGTAAACGTGAATGCCATCACTAATGAAGAACCTAGTGATGTGAATTTTATTGCTCGTAACAGTTACAATCCTATTTGGAAAAATAATGGTTATGCTCCTAGACTCCCTTACCCTAGTAATGGAGGAGCATCCAACAATTTTAATGGAGCTAATGGTAGCAATAGAAATATTCTTGAAGAAACTCTTAAAAGTTTTATTGCTAGTCCAACTGAGCAAAATGAAAACTTCTAGAATATCTTGAAGAACCATGATAACTTACTTGTTCAATTGATCAGTAAGGTTGTTGGACTAAAAAATGATGTGCAGATACTTGAAGGAAGATCCAAGAATATGGAAGCACAAGTGGCTAAAATTGTAGAGATCCAAACATTAATTCTAGACAAGTTTGCAGGTAAACCAGAGCCTAACCCGGCTGAAGATGTTAAAATGATGAGAAGCAACGAAGAGAAGGTAGAGTACTTGACACAAGCCATGTGCCGGAGTACAACTACACCGTTGCTGACTTTGTAAAGATGATATCCATGAGGTATCCACTACCGAAGGTAACTGATAACGAGGCATATAATGTCTTTGTTGAAAAAGTTGCAGCCAAGGTGTGTGAACTTGATGATGAAAGGAAGAAGCTCTACAGTAAGTTACCAGCTAAGCAAGAAGATGCTTTGGAACCTACAATAGAGGTTGAGATAGGATTGAATAAATTCAGTGCCTTGTGTGATCTAGGGGCTAGTGTTTCAACTATCCCTAAATCTGTTTATGATAGTCTCAATCTAGGTCCTTATGCTACTACTGAGATTATATTGAATATGGCTAATTTTACTTTTGCTAGGGCAGTAGGCATTAAGCTTGGTGTTATAGTTCAAATTAATGATTGCCCTGTCATGATTGATCTTATGATAGTAGATATGCCTGAAGATCCAATTGCTCCTATAATTCTCGATAGACCTTTTCTAAGGACTATCAAAGCTGTGATAAATGTGTTTGAGGGGAATGTAAGATTTGACTTGCCCTAAAGATCCTTTTCTGAGACATTCCCCCAAGAAAAAGAAAATGAAGACCTACACAGGAGAAGGCATCATCGTGAATGCCCGAAGCTATGGTCTCGGTGTGTTTGCACCACCTTGATCACCACTACGGTCGAGCTAACCGACCGAAAACAAACACTTCGTGGGAGGCAACCCACGCGAATAAAGTAGACAAGTAAGTTTTTATTTTTGTTTTAATAAAAGAGTGACTAAAGTTCTCTATGAAGAAGTAAGTTTGGAAGAGTTGATCTAATGAAGGCTTTTGCTATGTGCAAATTGAAAAATATGTTGTATCAATGTTAGGATGCCTGGAAATATGTCTATGTATTGTCTTGGAACTAACCCTGTAGGAGAACAAAGAAAAAGAAAAGTTTCGGAAGAAACAGATCAAAAGACGGCCTTTAAAACGACTGTGGCAGTCGTATGGGCGGTCGTATGGGCTACTGGCTATACCATACCACTCAATAAATAAGGGCCTCACCTGGCAGCTGGCCTCAGCAAGACCGCTAAGCCCATCCAGCTAGGCGCACAAGACCTCCCTCGCACCCATCACCGCAGCAACCAACGCTGCGGAGGATGAGGGGGCTATAGGACCGGCGGGCAGGTCTTAGCCGGCCTCTTCATTCGCCCCTCCGCTAGCTAGCACGGCCTCTGGGCCAACGACCTCATTGGAGGCCCGCGCGGAACCAAGCCTGTCTAGAGGCCCCAACAGGGGCCCGGCGATGACCTTTGCGGCTGCAACACAAACACGTGCTAGAAGCTAAGAAGGAGCTCAAGAGGAGCAACGGTCACAAACATTCCTACCAGTGATAAGGTGGGCGATCTCCGGTGGAACGATTTGAGAATCGCCAAGCGGCCCCAGCACGGCCGCCTCCGCAGCGTCGGAGGTCGAAGCCTCGGAGGTCGCGACTTCTCTGCAAAGGACAAAGTTAGATCCCGACGAACAACTCAAATGTAACAACACCACAAAGATGGTAAGAACATACCGGGCGGGCTCCACGAGCCTCCGCCTCTTAGCCGCAGGAACCTTCAGCGGCACCCTCAGCTGGGGAGGAGACCCTGATCCACCGCGAGGCCGGCGGAACGCGGACACCTCCAACACGGCCATAGGAGGGCCAGCCTTGGAGGCCGCCGGCTTGGCAACCTCTGGGTCACGAGCGGGAGCGATCGGGCTATCATGGCCTGCCTTCGCGACCTCATCGTCTCTCAGCGGCGAGGGCGGATCGCCGTCCCACGTGGCACCATCGTCAGCCGCGTCCCCAGTGGTCGCCCCTTCATCAGTCGAAGAAGCATTCTTCTTCCCCTTTCGAGGAGGAGGAGGGCGCTCCGACGCGGGCTGCAGGAGCACCTGCATCTCCGGGGTAAGGGTCTGACTCTGGAGCGACGGCTCCGATAGCAGCGCCACAAACCCCGCGAACTTCTGTGGTAGCCGAAAGTCAGAAACAAAGCTTGGTCTCCCTCATAATCCAGAGCAAAGCCGAAAAACTCACCTCCTTCGGCGAGGCCTCGTGGCTGAAGGCCTCCACCGCGACCCCATGGACACTTTCTGGGCGTCTAGCCCCGTCAGCAGGGCGAGACGGCGGCGGATCTCCTTCTCCTCGAGGTCATCGAGGGAGGTCCGAGAGGGGTTAGACAGCCCGCGTTAGTCGCTCATAAGTGTGCCGCGACCCTGCAGAGGGAGAACTCGGTGCTCCACCCAGGTCCGTGTGATTTGGAGGCCCATCAAACCACTGTCCTTCAGAAGTGCGGTGGCCTTCAAAAGCAGCTCTGCGCTATCAAAGAGGTCGGCCGGCAACTCCCAAGAGTTCAGACGCAATGGGGGCTCACTATCGTGGTGAAACGATGATCTATGGGACCAGGAGGATCCCTTTGCGGTTCGACTACGGGATCGGTGCACCACAAAGAGCAGGGTTGATAGATGTAAGAACACATTATGGTTTATCCAGGTTCGGGCCATTGTGAGCGTAAAACCCTACTCCTGCTTTGGTGGTTTGATTGTGGATGAGCTCAAGCTACATGGAGCGTAGCTTGCCGGCAAGGTGCGCCGGAAGTGCAGCTACTACGCCTAATTGAACTAGGTGTCCCCCGTTCTGACTGTAGCCGTGGGCCTCCTTTTATAGGCCAAGGGGTCACCAAAGTGGCTAATATGGTCATTACAGAGTATGAACAGGAGTTGCACTATCATCAAGTCTATCTCTAACGGGGTATGACAAATGCATTAAATGCATCGTTAGGTGCTACATTGGGGAGATGATGTTTTGGCAAAGGTTCTGCACCGTTCGTCCAGCTGCCCTTCTGTAATCTTGACACGACCCAGGGACAGGTGTCATTAAAGTTAACCTTGAGGTGGCGTGCTGACACGTGCCCTGACCAGCTGTGTTTGACTGCCTGCCCGCTCGACACCTATCATACGTGCTTAGCTAGCTGGTGATGAGGTGGAGCGGTAATGAGACAGAAAGAGCCTGCTGGCACGGATCTTACTGGACCTTTCCTTGCCGGCAAGTAGCTTGCCGGTTCTTGGCTTGCCGGCAAGTAGCTTGCCGGCAACCAGAGCCTTGGTCTTCAGTACTAAACTACTACTTCTCGACCACCTGCCTGGAGGTCTTCTTCATGGTCTTGTTAATCTAATCTTGAGTCTTGGACACAGTAGACCTCCGGCAAGCCCTGCCGTCGGGAAGACTACAACTGCCCATGCACAAGTGAAAGCACATTTGCTCCCTTGGTGGTTTTGGTAATTCATAACAACATATATCTCATTGAACTAATGTCCATTCAAGATTAAAATTTCAGGATGTTCAATGATTGGCATGGCATGGACTAGAGATGTGGACCCCTCAAAAAGCTAAGGACATGGATTGGCAAAAGATCAAGACTCTACATTTTTGGTTTAGTGATCCAAGATCACATTGAGTCCATAGGAAAGCCAATACTATTAAAAGGGGATGAGGTGTTGCTTAATGGTCTTTTTGCTCAAGTGCTTAGTGACAGTATTCCTAAACCCTCAACCACTCTCTCTATCCAAATATGTCCTAAACCTACAGTCCAACTCGGCCCCACCGATATTTCCTATCCGGCCCCACCGAGTTCATCCAAGTCTTAGCCACTGCCAAAACCCTAACAAATCGGATCCACCGAAATGGATCTCGGTCCCACCGAGATGGCCTTGCCAACTCTTTGTAATCGGATGCATTCACTTTGGTCTCACCGAGTTATGCAAATCGGTCTCACCGAGATGGCTTGCCAAGTCTCTGTTGCCTTATTGCTTCACTTCGGTCCTACCGAGTTGATGCAATCGGTGCCACCGAGATGAGGTTTGCCCTAAGCCATTTCACTTCGGTCCATCCGAATTGTCCGTATCGGTCCCACCGAAATGCCTACCGTTCATATCTTTTACACAGTTCGGTGCCACCGAGTCTTCTGAATCGGTGCCACCGAGTTGGGTCAAAAGTGTGTAACGGTTGGATTTTGTGTGGAGGCTATATATACCCCTCCACCACATCCTTCTCAGTAAGGAGAGCCATCAGAACGTGCCTACACTTCCACCATACATTTTCTGAGAGAGAACCACCTACTCATGTGTTGAGATCAAGATATTCCACTCCTACCATTTGAACCTTGATCTCTAGCCTTTCCCAAGTTGCTTTCCACTCAAATCCTTCTTCTACCATATCCAAATATGTGAGGAGTTGTTTGAGTGCTGGGAAGACTATCATTTGAAGCACAAGAGCAAGGAGTTCATTAACAACACGCCGTCTATTACCTTTTGGAGAGTGGTGTCTCCTAGATTGGTTAGGTGTCACTTGGGAGCCTCCGACCTGATGTGGAGTTGAACCAAGGAGTTTGTAAGGGCAAGGAGATCGCCTACTTCGTGAAGATCTACCCCGAGTGAGGCTAGTCCTTCGTGGACGTAAGCCATGGTGGAATAGACAAGGTTGCTTCTTCGTGGACCCTTCGTGGGTGGAGCCCTCCGTGGACTCGCGCAGCCGTTACCCTTCCTGGGTTGAAGTCTCCATCAACATGGACGTACGATAGCACCACCTATCGGAACCATGCCAAAAACCACCGTGTCTTCATTGCGTTTGAAATCTCCGATCCCTCCTTTACTTACATATGCAATTGCTTACTTTCTGCTGCTATACTATTAGAATTGCATGTGTAGGGTGATGCTTGACATATACTATTGCTAAAATCTATCCACAATTAAAATTGGGAAAAGGTTAGATTTTATTTCGTCAAGTAGTCTAATCACCCCCCCTCTAGACATACTTTCGATCCTACAAGTGGTATCAGAGCTTTGGTCTCCGTAAAGCCTTGATTTCCATTGCTTTGGTGATCATAGCCTTGGTTTCACAACCTAGGAGAGTATGGCGTCTAGTGAGGGTAACTATCACCGTAGAGGTCCATATTTTGATGGAACAAACTTTGCTAGTTGGAAACATAAGATGAAAATGCATATTATTGGTCATAACCCCGCCGTTTGGGCTATTGTTCATGTTGGCTTGCAAGGTGACTTCTTTGAGGATGGCAAGGAACCGAATCGTGAAGCAACCATGGAAGAATTGAAGATGTTGCAATACAATGCTCAAGCTTGTGACATTCTATTCAACGGTCTATGTCCCGAAGAATTCAACAAAATCAGCCGCCTCGAGAATGCAAAGGAAATTTGGGATACTTTGGTTGATATGCATGAGGGTACCGAGTCCGTCAAGGAATCTAAGTTGGATGTGCTTCAAAGTCAATTTTACAAGTTCAAGATGAAGGATGGTGAAGGAGTCGCTGATATGTACTCTAGGCTTGCTCTCATCACAAATGAGATTGCCGGCTTAGGAAGTGAAGAGATGACCGACAAATTTATCATCAAGAAGATACTTAGAGCTTTGGATGGAAAATATGATACCGTCTGCACATTGATCCAAATGATGCCAAATTACAAAGATCTCAAGCCCACGGAAGTCATTGGAAGGATTGTCGCTCATGAAATGTCACCCAAGGACAAAGAGGAGCTACACAACAAATCAAGTGGTGCTTACAAAGCCTCAACCGATGCTCCAACAACTCCAAGTGACAACCTAGTACCAAATGAAGAGATTAGCCTAATGGTGGAAAGGTTCAACAAGTTCTACAAGAACAAAGGGAAAGAGAGAAGCTCTAGCTCAAGACATTATGAGAGAAGATCATCAAGTCATGACCGAAATTGTTACAATTGTGGGAAGTCCGGACAGTACTCCAATGAGTCTACGGCTTCCTACAAGAAAAGCGACGAATCACCAAGAGGAAGACATAGAAGAGATGAATCACCTCATAAGGAGAGAAGGAGTAGAGATGATCGTTATGAACGAAGACACTCTTGAAGAAGCAAGGATTCGGAGAGGAAGGACAAGTCATCAAGGAGCTACACAAGAAGAAGACATCAAGCTCATGCTGGTGAATGGGTTTCCGGCTCCGACTCCGACAACCACTCCGAAAGAAGTTATCATTCCAACTCCGACTATAGTCAAGATGAAGGTGTTGCCGGACTTGCACTTGTGTCATCCAACTCCTATGATCTATTTGACTCACCAAATGAAGGAATTGGAAGATGCTTCATGGCAAAAGGCCCCAAGGTATCACACCCCGAGTATCTTGATTTCAATAGTGATGAAGATGATTTGCTTGGTGATTATGATTTACTTGTTGACAAGGATAGTAATGTGAGCTATAATGAAAATGCTAGTAATCATGATAGTCAAGAGGAAATGAGTGACAATGCTATGAAGGAGATTGAGCATCTACCTAAAGAACTAAATGCTCTTAAGTTAGCTCACGAAACAACTCAAGAGGATCATAGAGAACTTCTAAGAACTCATGAGAAGCTACGCTTCGAGAAGCTAAATATAGAGCAAGAGCATGAGTTTCTTAAAGCTATCAATGACGATCTTCGAAAGAAGAGTTCTTCATATCTTGCCAAGCATTTACTCTTGTCTACCTTTATGCCACAAGTTAAATCTAAGCAAACTAGCAACAAGGGTAAAAATGGTTCTACCTCTAGTAGTAACAATAACAATGCTAAATCCAATATTGTTGCTTCTAGTAGTTCTATTGATTCCACTAATGATTCTCTTAGCCAAGTTACACTTGAGCAAGAAAATATGCTATTGAAAGGAATTATAGAAAAAGGTGTCTACAAGAGTCTTTCCGGGAGTAAGCAATTTGAGAAAATTGTACGCAAGCAAGGAAGGCACCGGAAGAACCAAGGTGTTGGTTTTGAACGAAAGTTCAATGCCGATGGAGTTGAGTGGGAAGAAGATCAATACCCCTAGATGAAGTTTGTTCCTCAACAAGAGAAGTATGATCCTACTTCCTTCAAGGGAACACAAGCTCAAGAAGATCTTCCACCACAAGACCACAAGGTAAAAGGCAAGGACAAGCTTCAAGAATAGATTGATTCATTTGAAGAAGCTCCTAAAGCCATGGTCAAGTGGGTTCCCAAGACTTCATCAAGTTCTACTACATCAAGTGCTACTACAACTCCAAGGATTCCCATCAAGTTGATGTGGGTCCAGAAGAAGAAGAACTAGAGAGTTCTTGAGGGTGACTCCGCCAACAAACTTCACTCATATTATTTATGGCAAGGACTTGTGCAACCAACTTCCACATTTTGCACTAGTTCATGGAGTCACAAACCATCTTGTTGGTAAGACAAGGGACAAGGTAATCATTGCATTCATGGACATCATCATATGTGTATTTCACTCTATGTCTATGGATATCCTTGTATGTTCCTTGTGTGGGACTAACCCATGTAGGTATTGAAAGCACAAAACTCGAAAGGATTGCTCCCAACTCTTGATGGTCTACATCAACATTGAGCATCCACGTCTTCAACATCTACATGAAGTCATCATCGACAAAACCCAAGGTTAGTTCATCCCTCTTAGGGGGGGATATCACATCTAGGGGGAGCTTTGCTCAAAACAATTGAGCTAAAGCAACTCTAATGGTGTGAACACATCAATGCTTTATGTAAAAGTGGTAACCCCACTTGTGCTTAAACGATGAGTATGACCTATGATCAAATGTTCTCATTTGGCTCCTAAGTCAATATACTCATATATAGATGACCTAGTCATCGCCACTGTTTGATAGATGCTAGAATTGGTTGTGCATGTTTGACACATATTTCATTTGCAATCTTATTGTGTGAGCATGTTGGTTTGCATACTTTCATCATTCGAGGACATCCATTTGTTGTTTTGATTGTCTTGGTTTTTCTGGCCAAGTGGATGTACAAGAATTCCTAAGAACCTTCTCTAGCTATCTATGCTTTCTTGTCTCAAATTCCATTCTTGCTGCATCACAAAAATTGAACAAGTCTTTTTCGGACCCTCCGGGTGAGGAGAACTCGGAGCCACCGATCTGAAAGGGCTGAACCTCCAAAACCTTCTAACTGATTTTGGCCGAACCAACTCACTCAAACTTGGTCCAACCGAAATCACTTAGATTGATCTAGGTTTTCATCTCGGTGCTACCGAATTGAACCATTTCGGCGCCACCGATGTGCTATACTGCGTGCAGTTACACATATCGGTGCCACCGAGTTGTTCAACTCGGCGCCACCGACAGCGTACGGGTATATATATCGCGCGAACCGAACGGTTGAAATTTCTCGACCCCACTCGTTCCCGCTCCCCGTCGCTGCCGTCGCCCTTCGTCTTCGGACTTCGCCGTCGTCTCCAGCGCGCCCTCGCCGCAGGACTCCGTCGCCGTGAACGGCAATCTCCATCGCCGTTGCCGCCGTAGAGGATCTCCACCGAGTTAGGGTGAGATTCGATCCCTTTTGTGCTTCCAATTTCCGATTCATTGCACGTTAGGAATGCCATGATTCTTGCCACGATTGCAATGCTAAATCCACCAGGAAAATTCCGTAGATTAGATTCGAGCGAAATTTCTAGGTTTAAGTTTCCGCCGAATGCATCTCGGACCGACCGATTCGAAATTTTCGGCCCCACCGATTTGGCCTCTGGCCATAGCACTAGTACGTCTCGGTACCACCGCGTTGTACGAATCGGTGAGACCGAAAGTAAAGTCTCAGTGAAACCCTAGCATCTGGGAGCCACCGAAACCCATCTCGGTCTGACCGAAATGGCATGCAAGGTTTCTGTAGAGTGCTTCGGTATCACCGAGATTATCAACTCGGTCCATCCAAAATGCATCCTGTGAAAACTTGAAACTAAGAGTTGAACTCAAATTTTATGAAAATCTCTGCTTTTTGTGATGACTCATCTACTCTACCCATACCCATCTATTCACAGGGTCAGCTCAGCAAGATGTCAAGTGGCAGTGACAGTCAGAACAGGTCTGAACAGCAGGCAGAAATGAGTGAAGGGTCAAGCCCAGCTGAAAGTTTCTATGAGGGAGAGAGGAGCTCTCCAGATCTTCCCAAAGCTGCAACCAGAACAAGGAAGAAGAAAACCTCTGACAGTGAGGATGAAGATTTTGTTGCAAGTGAAGCTGCATAAAAGAAGAAGAGAGTTGTGCTTGCTAAGGAGTACAGCACCAAACCATCATCCACCAAAGATAAGACTGCTGTGAGGAAAGTTCGAAAGCAGACCATGCAGTTCACTCTTGAAGAGCCTAGTGACAAAGAACCTGCAGCAGGTGCTAAGAAGAAGAGAGTGAGGAAAACCATTTCCCGTGTGATTGGCAGACCCTCCATGATGATTGATGAGGAGGAAGAGGAGGAGGTTGAACCAGCTACTGCACCCCCTGCAAAAGCTCAGAAGCTCATGTCTGATGCAATCAAGACTGCTGCACCCTCCAAGTCCAAGCCTAAGGTGTCAGCACCAAAGAGATCAACCAGGAATATTTTAGCTGCAGAGAAGAACAAGGCCCCAGTGCCTGAGTCAAATGTTGATGAAGAGCCACTAGTGCTCAGAAAGTTGAAGCCTAAGATTCCAGACCATGACAATGCACACCCAGTCGCAGAAAACATGATGCTGAGGAAGGATAAAGGACCGCATCAGTGGAGACAGTCAGATCCTTATGCTATAAGGAGAAGGACATCATGTGATTATCGCTTTCACACTCGAGAGCAACATGATTTTTATGAAACAGTTTTGCTTGATAAGAAGCCCATAGTCAGTGACATGAAGTGGGTGGACTGGGAATACATCGATGAGAATGAGGATTATTTTCCCCATGTCCATGAGAGCTTCAGGATTGCAGGAGTTGATGAGTTTGTTGGACAGAAATTAACCAAGTGGAATGATGAGATGATCATGCAATTTGACTCAACTGCTCATTTCTATCCAGATGGCAGAATAGTGTGGATGACTGAGGGTATAAGATACCAGTCTACCATCTCTGAGTGGGCAAATCTTCTTGGTGCACCCAAGGAAGAGGATAATGTCATAGTGATGGATCCTTCGCATCCCACTTCTGCACAAGCTCAAGAGGAAATCCGCAAAGCCAAAGAAGCAAAAGTAGCTCAGGAGGCATCAGCTCCAATGCACCAATTGCCAATCTCAAGACACCTAAGGATCAAATGACATATCTGCTTGAAGCCACTCTGAGGATTGAGCGAAGTTTGGCCAACCTCACCCAGACCCAGGCTAGTTTTGAGCGGATTATTGAGACTAAATTCCATGATCTAGATGTCAAGGTGACAGAGATACAGACCACAGTGGAGCAACTGCAGAACGATGTTGATGCTGTCAAGACAGCCCCGTCAGATGACAGTGGAGATGACAGACCGACCACAAAGCGATTTCAGACAGTGCCTAGGGCAGCCAAGTCTGCTACAGTGCCAGTTGTGGATCCGAGGACCACAATATCTGCACCAGCCGCTACTGCCACAGTGCCACAGCCAGTGTCTACTCCACCAGCCCAGCAAACGTCTGCAGAAGCCTTCGCGGACGCTCTCCTCTCAACGCCGTCTACGCACACCGGAGCTGCTAGCAGGAGATCGCCTTCAGGAGCTTCGGAGGACCGTGCTTAGAGAGCCGACTAGTGCTATACTCATTTGAACTTTTTGGTACTTGTTTCCAAAGGGGAGAATATGTATAGATCATAGGCTTCGAGAGAGAGAGTTCTTGCTTTTGATTTGCTTTGAGTTCTTTTGCGACAATTTGTCTGATGCTACTTTGTTATGTGTGTGCTTGCTACAGTGTCTGTGTGATATTCTATCGTTTATGCTTGTGAGATGCTATATTGATTGGTCATACTATGCTTATTGTGATGATCTATGCTTATCTTTATCATTTATCTTGTATGATCATTCATTTGTGTTGGTGATGCGTGCCTATTATTCCAATCATATCATTTTGCGCGCTCCACCAAGATGTATGTGCATGGAAGAGGGACCCATGAGCCTAATCGATTGTGCATTTGCATTCAAACGCAAATTTTTAATAATGCACAAATTTAGGGGGAGCTCTTACTTATCACATACTTCTCAAAGCGACGATGTATTTCATTCATTTAATCATTTGTCGAAGCTTTGATCTATATGTTGTCATCAATTACCAAAAAGGGGGAGATTGAAAGCACATTTGCTCCCTTGGTGGTTTTGGTAATTCATAACAACATATATCTCATTGAACTAATGTCCATTCAAGATTAAGATTTCAGGATGTTCAATGATTGGCATGGCATGGACTAGAGATGTGGACCCCTCAAAAAGCTAAGGACAAGGATTGGCAAAAGATCAAGACTCTACATTTTTGGTTTAGTGATCCAAGATCACATTGAGTCCATAGGAAAGCCAATACTACTAAAAGGGGATGATGTGTTGCTTAATGGTCTTTTTGCTCAAGTGCTTAGTGACAGTATTCCTAAACCCTCAACCACTCTCTCTATCCAAATATGTCCTAAACCTACAGTCCAACTCGGCCCCACCGATATTTCCTATCCGGCCCCACCGAGTTCATCCAAGTCTTAGCCACTGCCAAAACCCTAACAAATCGGATCCACCGAAATGGATCTCGGTCCCACCGAGATGGCCTTGCCAACTCTCTGTAATCGGTTGCATTCACTTCGGTCTCACCGAGTTATGCAAATCGGTCTCACTGAGATGGCTTGCCAAGTCTCTGTTGCCTTATTGCTTCACTTCGGTCCTACCGAGTTGATGCAATCGGTGCCACCGAGATGAGGTTTGCCCTAAGCCATTGCACTTCGGTCCATCCGAATTGTCCGTATCGGTCCCACCGAAATGCCTAACGTTCATATCTTTTACACAGTTCGGTGCCACCGAGTCTTCTGAATCGGTGCCACCGAGTTGGGTCAAAAGTGTGTAACGGTTGGATTTTGTGTGGAGGCTATATATACCCCTCCACCACATCCTTCTCAGTAAGGAGAGCCATCAGAACGTGCCTACACTTCCACCATACATTTTCTGAGAGAGAACCACCTACTCATGTGTTGAGATCAAGATATTCCACTCCTACCATTTGAACCTTGATCTCTAGCCTTTCCCAAGTTGCTTTCCACTCAAATCCTTCTTCTACCATATCCAAATATGTGAGGAGTTGTTTGAGTGCTGGGAAGACTATCATTTGAAGCACAAGAGCAAGGAGTTCATTAACAACACGCCGTCTATTACCTTTTGGAGAGTGGTGTCTCCTAGATTGGTTAGGTGTCACTTGGGAGCCTCCGACCTGATGTGGAGTTGAACCAAGGAGTTTGTAAGGGCAAGGAGATCGCCTACTTCGTGAAGATCTACCCCGAGTGAGGCTAGTCCTTCGTGGACGTAAGCCATGGTGGAATAGACAAGGTTGCTTCTTCGTGGACCCTTCGTGGGTGGAGCCCTCCATGGACTCGCGCAGCCATTACCCTTCGTGGGTTGAAGTCTCCATCAACGTGGACGTACGATAGCACCACCTATGGGTACCACGCCAAAAACCACCGTGTCTTCATTGCGTTTGAAATCTCCGATCCCTCCTTTACTTACATATGCAATTGCTTACTTTCCGCTGCTATACTCTTAGAATTGCATGTCTAGGGTGATGCTTGACATATACTATTGCTAAAATCTGCCCACAATTAAAATTGGGAAAAGGTTAGGTTTTATTTTGTCAAGTAGTGTAATCACCCCCCCCCCCTCTAGACATACTTTCGATCCTACAACAAGTCAGGGTACGAAGGCACCCATGTCTTAGTACACTGACAGGAGCCCCCGGGCCTGGGCCATACACGCATGCGAGGCATCGTTGGGCTAGGCCCAAACAGTGCACAGGCATGCGTCACTACAAAAAAAGACACATCCGTGACATTATGGCCTGAACAAAAACTTTTTCTGTCATGGTTGTGACACTTTTATGACAATAATTGTGACAAAAACACGTCTCATCATAGATGTGGTGGGCTCCTACTTCTATGACAAAAAATTATGACAGAAAATGGGCATTTCATCCTGGGCGGGCCGGAGACGCACCCGCATGACATTCTTTTGGCCGTCCATGACGTAAAAAATCATGGTAGATGTGAGGGCGAGGAAAATTTCGGGGAGTTCCCGGTTACGGTGGGTGGTCGGGGCCGAGCAATGCATGCAGTGTGGTTTGCGCATTTATCTCATACGTGCGCGTGTGTGCGAGGCGTTCGCTAACTGAACCAGAGCGAGGCGTTCGCTTACTGAACCCGAGCGATCGCACTAGCTACGTACTGAAGCCGATCGATCCCTTCACTGCTAACTGAACCCGAGCGATCCCTTCGCTGCTAACTGAACCCGAGTGATACCTTCGTTGCTAACTGAAGCCAGTCGAGCCCCCGTACGTGCAAGACGTAGCCGGTTGGGTTGCCTCTCGATGAATAGTGCCCGTTGCTACCGCGCGCGCGATACGTAGAATGAGTCGAGGCACATTGATCGAGCCCCTTGCGCGAGACGTGGTGAGTTGACCTAGCCGGTTGGTTGGCTGTGGATGAACAGTTCCCGTTGTTGCCGCCCGCTCGTACGCCCACCCCATCCGGTGGGTTGGCTATGGATGAACAGTACCCTGGCCGTGCGAAGGTGGTTGGCGCTGGATGAACAGGACCCCGAGGAGGCCGCCACACCCCAGCCGGTTGGGGGTGCATGAATAGGAACCCGTGGAGGCTGGATGAACAGTAGCCGGTGGAGGCTGGAGGAAGTCGACGGTGGATGAACAGTAGCTGGTGGAGGCTAGAACAGGTCGACCGTGGATGAACAGTAGCCTGTGGAGTCCCGTTTTACGGTATGCCACACCCCTCCCGATGAACAGGACCCCTGTTTCGACCGTAGGCAGTTGGGGAGAAGTCTGTTTCCTCCGTTTTGCGGTATGCTTGAGCCCTCCCGATCAACAGGACACCGTTTCGACCATAGGCGCTTGAACAGAAGTTTGTTTGCTCCGTTTTGCGGTACGCCAGAGCCCTCCCGATCAACAAGACCCCGTTTCGACCATAGGCAGTCGAACAAAAGGCCGCTTCCTCCGTTTTGTGGTATGCCAGACCCCTAGCCGATGAACAGGACACCGTTACGACCGTAGGCAGTCAAACAGAAGGCCGTTTCCTCCGTTTTGCAGTACGCCAAACCGCGAGTCGATGAACAGGACCCCGTTTCGACTGTTCCATCCAAGCCGGTTGGCTCCCGATGAACAGGACGCGTTCCGACCTAGTTGCTTGGCTCCCGATGAACACGACGTTGTTTCCTCCGTTCCAACCCAGCCGGTTGGCTGCCGATGAACACGACGCCATTGCTGCCGTCCGTTGCCTCTCCATGTTCATGAGCCCTGGCCATACGTATGCCCGAGTACGCGTTTGAGACCCCGCCCGTATGTACGTACGGGGTCGTATTCTTTGTTGTGTGGCTGTACGTACGTGTACACGATTTAGATGGCACTGTCTAAACTGCCACGTCGGGGGCTCTACTACGACAGGTGCTGCTACTTACTCGGCCACGGTTCAACCTTGCAGAGAGACCGATCGACCAGTATGTACGTACATGTTCGCGACCAGACAGACAACGCTACGTACGCTTCGACCTGGTGGGTCCCAGCTATCAGTGGATAAGGAGGCACTTCCTTGCGTGCTAAGATATAGCTGGTGGGTCCCAACTATAAGGGGGAGGAATCATTTTTTTGCGCGTAATACGGAGGCACTTCCTTGCGTGCGAAGATGTAGCTGGTGGGTCTAGCTGTCAGCCTCATCGCGCACAGTCCTCTTCCGATGGCTGTCGTTCATTGACCACATTGACTACGCCGCGCGGAGAACACCAAGGCGGTGGACGACGGCGAGGCCTCGGAAGGGAACGACGCGGAGCCAGGGAAGACGTGGCAGTGGATGCCCACGCGGATGGGAGTATGAGGGTTGACTAGTTCGGCTGCGGTGTGAGGCTGCCATCGCCGGAGAATAACATGGGATGTGAGTGAGTAGAGGGAAGGCCTGGCCAACGGTGGGAGTAGGGTGGGGCAGTGAGGCCTGCGCGGCCGCACAACCAGCCACGGGAGGCAGGAGCAGGCGGTCCCGCCGGAGCTGGTTTGGGCGGCTAGAGCAAGAAGATCAGAGATTGAAGCAGCAGTACGGCCGTTGGATTAACATCCAACAGTCGGTGTTGCTAGAATCGTTTGTTGACTAAGTTGACAAAGCCCTGCGTACGCGTCAACTTAGTAGGCCCACAAGTAAGCCTCCAAATATGGTGGGTCCCAGTTGTCATGGGGAGGAATCGTTTTTTTGCGTAATAAGGAGGCACTTGCTTGTGTGCGGCCATGGACCATGCGGAGGCCTACTGTCAGCCTCTCCACGTACATCCCTCTTCCGATGGCTGTCGTTTGTTGACCACGCTGACCACGCCGCGCCGAGAGCACCAACGTGGTGGATGACGGCAAGGCCCAGGAAGGGAACGACCCGGAGCCGGCGAAGCCACAACAGTGTATGCCCACACTGAGGGGAGTACGAGGGTTGATTGGTTCGGCTGCGGTGTGAGGCCTGTGTCGCCGGTGAATAAAAGGAGGTGTGGGTGAGTAGAGGGATGGCCTGGACAGCGGTGGGAGTAGGAGGGGGCGGTGAGGCCTGTGCGGCAGCACAGCCGGCCACGGGAGGCGGGAGCAGGCGGTCCCGCCGGCGCTGGTTTGGGCAGCTGGAGCAAGAAGATCAGAGATTGAAGAAGCAGCACGGCCGTTGGATGTTATCCAACGGTCACTGCTGCTAGAATCGTTTGTTGACTAAGCTCACAAAGCCCTGCGTACGGGTCAACATAGTAGGCCCACAAGTCAACCTCCAAATCTGTGGCAAACAGCATACAGCCCATTTGCCATTATTTTTAATAATTTACTGCCCATTTGCTAATTCTTACAGATTTTTTTGAAGCCCATATTCTTTTTGCTAGCATTACAGCCCATATTCTGGCCATGGTTAAAAAATTCAATTAAATTTTGCATATTTCGGTCGGGTTCGAACTGTTTTTAATCCCAAAATTTCGAGCCAGATTCAAACTAATTTGAAAAATAAATATATATTAACTTAAAATCCAACGAAATTTTCCCACAAACAAATCAATGAAATTTAAAATCTGGAAATCATAAAAAACCGTAATTTGAACGTAATTGCCGGTTTGCTGTATTGTTTTTAAAATTTACATCCCATTTTTGGGCAAGCCCCGAATACATCCCTCCTCGTCTTGAAAGATTTATAGCCCAGCAGGGATGGTTTAAGCAAGTAGGCCTGGGTTGGGTATTCTGCAAAAAAAATAGAAGTGGGCTAGCCATTTTCAGATAGAAAAAAAAACAACTGGGCTGGACATGTGGTAAACAGAAAATAAAAGCCTGGGCTAGACGGGGTACAACCCCCGCACAGCCCAGTTGATACCCTGCTCCGTCCGTCTCGAAAACAGAAAACAACTGGGCGAGCTGCTGGGTCCCTGGCGTCTGCCGGTCGTTGTGCAAGTCTCTCATTTATTGACTATATGTTGACAATGGGGTGGGACCCAGAAGCATTTATTTTGGCTTGTAATAAGGAGGCACTTGCTTGCATACTGCCATGACCCTGGTGGGTCTCTACTGTCATCCTCTCCATGTACAATCATCTCCTGATTCCTCTCGGTTGTTAACCATGTTGACAACGCCAGAGGGCGGCGCCACGGCGAGCGAAACAAGGCGGAGAACGACGGCGAGGCCTCGGACGGGAACAAACAGGAGCCGGGGAAGATGTGGTAGTGTAGTTGCAGGCGGAGGGGAGTACGAGGGTTGACTGGTTCGAGTGCGGGGTGGGGCTGACTTCACCGGAGAATAATAGGAGGTGTGTGGGGTAAAGGGATGGCCTGGCCAGAGTTTTAGGGTGTGATGGGGCGGCGATGCGTGCGCGGCAGCGCAGCCAGCCGTGGGAGGCGGGAGCAGGCAGTCCCGTCGGCGCTAGTTTGGTTTTGGCGGCTGGAGGAAGAAGAAACACGACAGATGTTGGATGTCAATCCAACGGTCAACGTTGGCAGAATCGTTTGTTGACTAAGCCGACACCACGTTGCATATGTTTTTCACAAGAAAAGAAAAACCGGGCTTGTTCGCCAGATAACATTCCCGAAATTGCCGCCGTTTGATCTTACGTTGCAACTAAAACTGCCAGGAAAATGCGTTCGTTTGCCATCCTCCCCCTAGGGAACGTTCGCCAGATAACATTCCCAAAAATGAAAGACTTGAGAAGGCGTACAGAACAAGCTAGTCTGGCAGTAAAGAGACGTTCCTGACTGTTAGAAAAAAGAGAGACGTGCTGCCGTAACTGGTTCGAATCCAAACCTAGACTATGTATAGTGTTATACTACTCTGCAAGTAATGAAACTGACATATCCAACGGTCGCTTCTCCTCTTCTCTAGCTACTCTGCCTAGCTTCAGAAGCTCCGGCCGCAGCAACCATGTCCGCTAGCTCGTCCACCTGCTCTTTAGCAGGGAATCAGTCACCACCCGTACCACTGCCTGTGGGTCTCATCACACCCCCGCCGGCACACTCCCCGCAGCCAGGTGCTCATCGCACCCCGCTGTCATTGGTGTGGTGCCACTGCTGCAAATCACGCAGAGTCATCCGTCACGTCTGAACTACAACCCTCAACCCTGGCTGAGTCTTCTACAAATGCCCAAATCATGGGGTAATATGGTCAAGTTGTTCGCCTACTTTAAGTTGCTGAATTTTATTTTTTAAGAGTTTGGTTGATGATCTTTGAATTTGATTCATGCAGAAAAGGGAGGATTCTTATGATTTGTATTTCTGGGAAGTTGCAGATGTGGGGGAATGGAACTACGTGGATTATTTGGTTAGCCAACGAATCCCAATACCAGTAGGCTGGGGTGTTGGACAAGTAACTGAAGGAATGGCAGAAGAGGAAGATGCAGAGCAGAAGGTTAAAGACGATGCAATTCATCTGATCATGGCCAAGCAACAGTTGGTGAACAGCCTTGGCAGCAATGAGGAGATGAAAGAGCTTGTGAAGATAATGGGCAAGATCGTTGTGCTCTGTAGGATGATTGTCTCTTTATTTGCAGTGTATGTAGCACTCGTGATGTATTCTGTGGCTCTGACATGAGCACTTTGCTGAAACTAGTAATGAATGAAACCTATTTAGCAGGCTGGGCGTCTAGTGTTGTGAACATCTAATTTCTATATTAACGGGAATCAGGGGGCATCCCCTTTTGCTAATAAATAAATAAATAAGTAGAGGACCTATCGGGTCAGCTTTGTTCCCATTGCAAGACGTTCAGCAAATTGCAGTGCAACAGCAAACTACCATCAACTACATTTGCGGTTGTACAATCATCAAATACAAGTTTCACAGCAAAATATGAGTACTACTAAACAACAATGTCATCATGTTTCAGTCGTCATACAATCACCAAACACAAATCAACATACATAATAAGTGATGTTCTCACTGAACAACTACTTCATCAGGTTTCAGTTGTCATAACAAACACAATTTAACATAGTAAATAATAAGTCATCTTCTCATAGGCAAATATGACAAATGCAATCTAATCATCATCCACAGGAGCAGCGTCAACATCTTCACCATGTGTGTCAGTCTGAATCGTAATTCCCCCTAGTGTCATCTTCTTCTTCAGCATCAATGTCCTCGAATGCTGGCTTCTTATTGATCAACTCATCTACTTCCACAGCCTGACAGGCAATCTTTTCTCCAGCCTTATTGATGTGATGGTCTGCAAACATATCATAAACATCTGTGGAATCCTCTACATCAGCAGCAGTCTAAGCATCATCTTGTTGTGCAACTTCATTAAACGAATTCCTCTACTCAAACTTTTGCAATAGTCTCCAGTCTTGGTTACGTGCATATGTGTCTTCCAAGAAAAATATCTGTGTTGCTTGATTTGCCAAAATATAAGTCTCGTCGGTGCGGTACGCCGCCTTCACATTGATGGATTTGAAATAATCATCAGCTTTGGGTTTTGAGATCCTGGTAAACTGGTTATACCAACGACAGCAAAACAGAACCACGCACCGATGAACCTCGAAACGGGAGATATACTGCAACTGAACAATGTCTATTATGTTAGCATACATTTCAGTTGTCACTTTCTTGTGCGTATCCGTCCTCATGACGGCACTATTTTCTGTCTTCCTGCCTTCGTCGCGTGCAAGGGTGTTGTAGCGCACATGTCCAACAACACAAGATGCATAATGTCTTACCCGAGTATCAGGACCCATTGCTAGTGCGTAAAGGGTATCACTAACTGCCTGCCCATCCTCCCGCATCTCCTTAACCTATGGTTATAAAATAGACAAGCTGATCATCTTATGTACTCTATATATTAAAAAAACTGACAGTGCAATTCAAAAGCTTACATGGCTCTTCAACCATTTCGCAAATCCTTCCCTAACCCATTTGTCAATGTTTCTTGGATTTTGTGCCAGTAACTCCTCTTTGTAGATGCTGCAGAACATAGTGATCGTGTCAGAAATCTAAATATATAAGAATGTGCTGCAAGTTTAGTAGATTACGACGTATAAGCTGTAGTACTTAGCACTTACTTAATATAAGGTAGAATCTCAGGACAGTTATTCAACACATACCAAACCATTTTGTCCAAATCTTTAGGTTTGTCATCTTGTCGACTCTTCCCTGTTACTCGAACAGCTGGATCGAAAACATTGAGCTCAGGATTTTTTTCACCCACCTTTTTGCTAGGCTGATCAGCTGTTTCAATGTATCTTGAGCAGAATGTCAACGCTTCTGTAGCAATGTAGGCCTATGCAATGGAACCATCAAGTCTAGCTCTGTTCCTAACTTAGACCTTGAAAGTGCCTAGCCGCCTTTCAATAGGGTACATCCATCCATACTGTAGTGGACCTCTAAGTAGTGCCTCATCAGGTAGATGAACAGCCAAATGCACCATCACATCAAAGAAGGCTGGAGGATATATCTTCTCAAGGTCGCATAGGATAGTTGGTATCCTCTCCTTAAGACGCTTCACAGCATCTATCCTGATATTTCTACTACAGAGTTCCCTGAAGAATTGTCCCAACTCTGCAACTGCACTGTATAAGTCAGGGCGGCCCAATCCTCTAAGGAGAACAGGTAAAACCCTTTGAAGTAGGATGTGGCAGTCATGAGTTTTCAACCCTTGTACCTTAGTTCCATCTGCACTGATTCTCCTTTCAGGGTTGGAAGTAAATCCATGTGGGAATCTCACACGTGACAGGACCTTGCAGAATTCTTTTCTTTTTTGCTTGTCCAAGACGTACACAGCTGGTGCCATATCCCGTGATTCACCAGTGCTATCCACCTGCAAATCAGATCTGATACCCAGGTGTGTCAAATCAATCCTAGATTTTAAGGTATTTTTTGTCTTGCCTTCAATATTAAGAAGTGTGCCAATAATGATGTCACATATATTTTTCTCGATGTGCATCGCATCAAGATTATGATTCAGATCCAAATCTTTCCAATACTCCAAGTCCCACAAAGTGCACCTGCGGGTAAACAATAATCTCTCTTCTACCTTGCCACACTTCCTTTTCCGGCTACCATTATCGGGATGGTTTCCTGGTGTAATATGCCTGACCTTCTGTAATTCCTCTTGCAACTCATCGCTGGTGAGCCTCTCTGGTGCATCACGGTTTTCATGACTTGCTATGAACACAGGTTTTCGGTATTTTCTAAGACGCAGCTTGTCCTTGTCAAGGAAATGGCGATGTCCAATGTAACAGACATTGCTAAGTATTGGGTATGACAGCGGATTCTTGTCACAGCGAACACATGCATTGTAACCATCTGTCGTTCACCCTGACATAGTGCCCAAAGCTGGATAATCATGGATGCACCAAATTATAATAGCATGCAGAATGAAATCAGCTGGTGGGCTGCTATATAGGTATCGAGTGAGAACACCCCTCCATAGCTTTTGAAGTTCCTCCACAACAGGCTCCATGAATAAATCAAAATCCTTTCCAGGACTTTTTGGACCTGGGATGAGCAAGGCCATGATGTAGTTTGATTCTTTGGTGCAGACATTTGGCCGCATGTTGTAAGGATAACAAGCACTGGACACATGCTATATGTCATGCTCTGGTGGCCAAATGGGTTGAATCCATCTATAGCTAAGCCAAGTCTAATGTTTCTCGGCTTAGCAGCAAACTCTGTGTGTTTCTAATTGAAGCTTGTCCAGTCACTACCATGAGATGGATGGCTCATTACATTCCGATCTCTGTGCTCCTGGTTCCTAGAATGCCATAGTACATCCTCTCTTGGTTGACCATCATGAAACAACCTCTGCAATCTTGGTATAGATGGAAAATGTCTCAGAACCTTATGAGGAATCCTCTTCATACCATCGCCATCTTTCCATCTTGATGATTTGCATTTTGGGAATTCACTTAAGTTGGCATAATCCTTCTGGAATAGAACACAATTATTCTCGCAAACATGGATCATATCATACCCAATTCCAACTGCACGGAGGAAATTCTTCATTTTACTGTAGGTGTGTGGCAGCTCCGACACAGCTGGGTAACAATCGCGTAAAGCAGCCATCATCGCATCGAATGATTTGTTGGTCATCCGCTGAGATGTCTTCACCTAAAGAAAGCTGACCATAGCTGAGAATACTGATAGCGTACAACCTGCGGTGACTGCCACGTTGCATTGCTCCAACATGCAGGCCCACCATTTTTCTTGTACAGGTGTAAGTTCTCGAAATGCGTGAGCATTTCGTACCATTGTTTCAATCTTGGTCAAAATCACTAGCTCCGCCGCCACCTCCTCCTCCTCCTCCTCTTCCTCCTGAGCATCAGGCAGATCAAGATGGTGATCTGCTACTTCCACATAGTCAGTGACAGTGACGTTCACAGCTTCACCATGATGAACCCACCTAGTATATGTGACTGACATCCCATACAAGTGTAGATGATTTTGCACAGTTGACTGGGGTCTTGAAGTTCATGAAGTGCACATCTGAATTCATACAACTGCTACACGGGCAGTGCACATCTGCTTTATGACCACCGTACTCAGCTCTAATAAAGTTCATGAAGTTTTGAACCCCCTCGACATATGCAGGGGAGAATCGTCAAGCAGAAGTTATCCAAGTCCTATCCATCTGTCAGACATACAAATTTGTTCTTCTACTAGATATTACAGGAAAAACATATATGTTTCATTATAAAGTCCAGAAAAAATACCTAGGTCGATGTTTAAAGCTATGGCAAGATATTTGGACAAGCAGATCTAAGTAACGAAATATATGTAATGCTAATTTAGCAAAACAGATTGAGTGCTAAATTATGGCAGGCTATTTCAGCAATCAATGAGGCCGAGCACACAGCCATCGAAGGCCATCTCATCATCAAAGATTGAGTTTAAAACGGTGTCGAGCTATTTCACCTAACAGATTGGCTACTAGACCATGGCAATCTACTATACATGGTCCTAAAATATGGCAGGATATTTTAGCAACTAATCAGGCGTGCCATGCCATCTCAGCAAAGCAGATTTAGTGCAGAACAGGGCAAGGTAGCTTTTTAAGCAGAGCATATTGAGTGTAAACTATTTCGGCAAGCAGTGAGATTAACATCATCTATCAGCTAACATCCAGCGCTACTCCGACATGCACGGGGTCTCAGTCTAGAATGCGCGTACCGTGGGAGAAGCTGACCGCCGTGCGTCTCCACAAGAACGTCGCCAGCGGTGGCGGCGCGGCTGGAGGACGGCAGTTTACGAGAGCGTACTGTGGGATCGAGAGGATCGTCGTGCGTCCCCTCGAAGAACCGCGGCGCCGATGTATCGGCGCGGCGGGGAGGGCTAGTTTGGCGGAGCAAATGGAGTGGAGGGGGGAGGGGGGTTTGGGGAATATTATTGGCTAGTTGGCCGAAGGGGAATTGAATTTGGGATTTGGAGGGAATTTTCGCGCGGTGGGCGGGGGAGTTTGGCGAATGATCGGTTTCTCCAATTGCGGTCCCACGTGTCAGTAAAGAGGCAAGCCGAAGCACGTTCCCTTTGGGTGAGCGGTGTGCAGGACCGACCGTGTGAGGGGTGCAATACGACCGCGACAGGCGTGCTGTAAGTGTACCATCTTTTCCTTTTGAACTTGTAGAGCGTAACACTTGGTTTTGGTGCTTCGCGCAATCCATCGATACAAATCCCGACTAAAATGGCGCGGGCGGGTCTTTTACCACGCGATATGCTGGGAGTTTGGCATAGTTGGTTTGACAGACAGAGCGAGAGAAAGACGTGAAATGCGTGAATGTGTAGTGGACGTACTTTTGGAGGGCCTAAGAGAAATTGTGTATGTAAACCCTCTGTATTTATTTACTTCGCATATTAGCTTTGTCTTAGGTCAAACTTTATAAACTTTGACCAAGTTTATACATACAAAAACAATGACAACCACAATACCAAGTAAATACAATTAGAATCATCATTCAATATATTTTCATACAACATATCTTTTTATTGTGAAAGTTCATATAACCGGACGAGATTCATGCAAGCACGGCAGATTTTCATTACATTTCGAACTTTTAGGACCAAAAAAGAAAAGAAACCTGACCCTAAACCTATCCTATGGCGACGGCGTACGTCCACTTTCCTTTGTATTCCGCATCGGCGACCACGTCCTCCATCTGCCGCCTCCATTAATGGCGGCGGGGTTCAAGACCCGTGAAGTGAAGGTATAGTCTCCTGCGAGAAAGAGTAGAACACGGGAGATGGATCGGCCCACTTGGGACACCATGCCCTGCCGCCTCCCATGCCCTACTCATCCTCGGAGGAGTACGCGACCTTGGCGGTGCCGGTGGACGTGAGGTCGATGATGGACGTGGATGGTCCGTCGCTGTTCACATGCCATATGCGCCCCCGAAAGTTGTACGGCGGCGCGTAGAACGCGCGGCCGGCGGTGCTCTTGTCCTCAGCCGCCGGCCCGGCCAGCGCTTGTGCGGCTGCGTCCGCGTCCGGCTATGCCGGCATTGTGTTCCGAGCGGCGGGTTGGGCAAGGGCGGCGACCTCGAGCTTCATCTCCGAAGACAAGCTCTCCCACAGAGCATTCCCGCCCGCGGTCATGGTGGATGTGGTGCCAGGGAGGAGGATGTGCTCTGGTGTGGAGTTTAGCTGGGTGTTGCCGCCTTTAAGTAGCGCATACCGGTGAGGCCAAGCGTCCGGGTGCGTCAATGAGTCGCCAGAGTTTGTACCTCGGGCGGCAAGCCTACTTAATGGTGGCATGCGAACGGACGGCATGAATGCGGGCAACTGGCGCCGGGGGGGGGGGGGGGGGGAACGCATGCGGGCGAGGGACAAGGGTTTTTTGTGGGCCAGGGTAGTCAGCTGCAGGCATGGCAACGTCACAGATGCCCTTTGCTCACATGTGATGCCACATATTAGTGACAAAGCAAGACGACCCGCGTTCCCTTGGGTCAGAAGCATGCCGGACTGACTGTCTGGGGGTGCGACATGAACGCGACAGGGGTGCTGTCAGTGCACCGCCTTTTCATTTCGAACTTGTAAATCGTAACACTGGTAGAGCGTAAGACCGAAAGCATATATGAAGTTGGCACCTCACCTATATCCAACCTAGTAGCCCACATGTACAATAGTTATTCATACCAGCATATGTACCAGTATAATTAGTGTACCGCCCTTTCCTTTTCAACTCGTGAAGCGTAACGCTTGATTAAGTAGCCGAACAATGTGTGTTGCATGTCTTTATATGTATTTGAGGTGTGCTGATTGAGGTGTCCGGCTGTTTGAAGGAATAGTTGAGGTGTGCCTGGTCCGTGCCCGCATTTAGGTGTCCAACTTACCATGTTCCGGCTGTAGTAACTATACTATGTAAGTTGCTTGGAAAAATAGTTACCTAGGTCGGTTTTGTGAGCCGTCCACTACGTGTCGCTCCCCATCTTAGTAGTGCAAACCCCTTCGGTTCATGACCAGACACATCTTGACGAGATCGATAGATGTGGAGAGATCGAGTGTGTATCGTGCAAATCAAGGTTTTGGTGTGTGTCTATGATAGAAATGATCGTGTGAGGTGGAGAGACGGCGGTGTTTGTGTGTACGCTAGTCGGTCATATACCATCTAGCTGTCGATCGATTGAAACAGGACTAGGGTGGGTCCGGAGATCGATCGATCGACCGATGTACATAGGGGTGTAGAGAAAGATGAATGTATGCTTAAAAAAGATAGATGAAAGGCTTGGTTACAATTAATGCATGGTAGAGTGACCTAGGCGTGTGTCGAAGAGCGACCTGATGAGCGAGATACAATCCTGATACCTCAAGAGGTCGATCATGTGTGACATGCACAAAGAGGAAGAGAGGTGCTATGCATATGTGTGCGAGAGAGAGAGACCCTGAGATGAAACTGAGAGAGATCGAGTGGGTGTGCAATACAGAGAGAGCGTGCGTCAAAGAAAAAAAATGTGGCAACACTCTATGTTGGGTGTGTGAGACACATTATGCATAAGAAGACACTTGGTACTTGAATCAAACCTAATTTTTTTTTCAAATATTAGAATTCAACCTAAAGTGGATTCAAATATTTGAACCGGTGATCATAGCATTTGCAAATCATATGTAAAGGGCATTCAATCTTCGTTTCGCTTTTCAACTTACGATATACCATGTACAAGCACATACATAAATTTGTATTCAAACAGAAAATGGTTTCCAATTTGTATTCAAACATGTGAATGTTTGTTCTCGCGCATGCGCTTGCTACGAGCAAGATTAATAGAAGAGCCAGCTATTGGCTATATACTAGTGCCACATCATCTTATAGTCTTCCTAAAAACATACTCATACAATAGGCTGGCTATAGTTAATTACTAGGCTGGCTATAGCATTCAATGCTTGCATGTGGACATGATTCGTGGGTGCGAAGAAATGCTTGCTTTTAGCCTTCACACAAGCTGCATGCTGGCTATATGTGCTCGTACATTGTGCTGCAGCCGGGCGCTAGATGGAGCGCCAGCTCCCATCTCTCTCCTACCTCCTCTCTCCTCCAGCTGTGATTTTGCTGATGTGGAGCAACTTATAGCCTGCTGAGATCTACTACCTCCATCCTGGTTTATTGGTCCCCATAGTATTTTGTGCCAAATTTTGATCATGAATTTAATTAACAAAATGTTAATGCATGTCACAAAAAATAGTATTATTGGAAACTATGTTCAAATACGAATCCAACAATATAATTTTTTATGACATGCATTAACATTTTGTATGTTAAATTTATGGTCAAATTTTGGCACAAAATATGAACAGGACCAATAAATCAGGACGGAGGTAGTATTATACTTGCTCTACTAGGATTTCGCCACGTCTAGCCAGTCCAATAGTAGTAGGAGTACTAGTAGTACTAGTACTACCTTTGTTTTTCGTGCCAAATTTTGACCATAATTTCAACTAAAAAAATATTAATGCATGTCATCAAAAATTATATCGTTCGAATCGTATTTGAACATAGTTTCCAATGATATTATTTTCGGTGACATGCATTAATATTATTTTAGTTAAATCTAAGGTCAAAATTTGACACAAAATACGAAGGGGACCAATAAACCAGGACGGAGGCATCTGCACTAGAGTATGGAGTGCTTATTATTAACACATGGCCCACCTCACACTCTCAACAAATTTCTTGGAATCCGAGCTACAATCTCTCCCTCGCCGTCTCTCTCTTCTAGTGTATTTTTTTACATCAGTCGTCTCTCTCTTCTAAATTCAGCCGACGCGGGCGGGGGAGGGGGAGATGGAGGGGGAAAGTTTCCCTACCGTCGGTTTGCTCTCAACTGCGGTCCCGCAAGCGAGCGAAAATGCAAGGCGAAGCGTGTTCTATTCGGTGAGCGATGTGCCGGACCGACCGTGTCGGGGTGCAACGCGAACGTGACGAGTGTGATGTACACCGTCAGTTCCTTTTGAACTTCCATACTTCCTTTTTTTGGAGCGAATGAACTTCTATACTTCCAAGTACTCCTATTGCGTACGTAACACTTGGTTTTGCTGCTTCGAGCAATCCATTGATACAAATTCCACCTACAACATCTCAAAAAATAAAACAAATCCCATAGACCGACCGGTGGGGAGGTCCGGACGTCTACGACATCAAACTCCGAAACTTTGGTCCCATCCCACCCCACAACTCTCCAGGCTCCAGCCGTCCGGCTTTTCAAACTCCGCACAGTCAAAACCGATTGATAGGTCGTCACCGGTACCACTATTCACACCGGAACCTTCGCTGCTCGGCCTACGCCAACTGCTTGCCGGCCGGTCACCACTGCCCCAAAACCACACCTCCCAGCCCATTCTCCCACCTTTCGATCCCCTAGCCCGCATCAGCCGTCCCCTAGTTCGCCAGATAGCCATGGTGCGCAGCAACATCATGTACTACAAGATGTTGATGCCGGAGCGCTGCGCAAAAATCATGGCGGCAGTAGGCGCCACAGACCTCCGTTCCCAAGCTCACTTTGCGGCGGGTCAATCCCCGAGTCCTCTGGAGCCGAGCTCCGAGGAGGAAGGCGATCCAATGTTCATGGTGGAGGTCGCAGCGCAGAAGGCCCCCGCGGCGAAGGAGACGATGGATGTCGACTTCGTGCCGGCATCTGGTTCCCACATGGTGCAGGCGGACCAGCGGTTCAACCTGGCGATCCTAAAGAAGCGCCGGGTGGCGGAGGCTCAACTCGACAGGGACCACGCGGATGCCGCTGCCATCGAGGCCCTCCTGCAGGCGGAACCGGATGTCGTGGTCATGAACCGGGTGGCGGAGGCTCAACTCGACGTGGAGCGCGCGGATGCCACTGCCATCGAGGCCCTCCTACAGGCGGAACCGGATGTCGTGGTCGTGAACCAGGTGGCGGAGGCTCAACTCGACGTGGAGTGCGCGGATGCCACTGCCATCGAGGCCCTCCAGCAGGCGGAACCGGATGTCGTGGTCGTGAACCGGGCGGCGGAGGCTCAACTCAACGGGGAGCGCGCGGATGCCGCTGCCATCGAGGCCCTCCTACAAACGGAACCGGATGTCGTGGTCGTGAACCAGGCGGCGGAGGCCCAACTCGACGCGGAGCGCGTGGATGCTGCTGCCATCGAGGCCATCCTGTAGGCAGAACCGGACGTCGTGGACTTGAACCGGGCGGCGGAGTCTCAACTCGACGCGGAGCGTGCGGATGCCGCTGCCATTGAGGCCCTCCTGCAGGCGGAACCAAACGTCGTGGAAGTGAACTAGGCGGTGCTCGCGTCTGTGCAGAACGCCATCACGCTCTGCGTGAACGAGTAGCTGGAGGCCGAGGACAACCACGCTGCGGAGACACACGTCGGCAGCTCCGGCTGGTTCGCGCCGGCTCGTTCCGTGAGCAGTGATAGTTTTTCTTTATGTTGTTGTTTCTAGGGATTATTTGCTATGTAAAAACATATTTATATTTAATAAATCGGCCTTATAAACATACTGTATCGATGAAAATTAGGTGGCAGCGGTTGGATAGCTGAGTTTGTTTTGATCACATGTGGTTTATCCCTCCGTCCATGTGTATAAGTCACCTTACGAAAATCAGATATTCCCAAAACGCTTAGGTGCAATGCATTAAATTCCGTCCTCGTTCCCCTCACTGCCTCATTCATCAGCGAGCGAAAATTTGGGCCGAACCACGCGTGTGGAGGAAATGGCGACCTATGCATGCAGAGAAAGAACACATTGATTAGGGGAGGGATTGACCCCAGTTTGCATGCACGGGTTGGCTAAAACAGCAGCCCTATTAATCAGGGATTCATTGCTAATTTTCATTTGGTTTATGAGGAAAAAACTGCCGCGGTGATTGGAAGAATTCCCGGTCCGACTCTTTCGCCTCCTCCAATCCGCAGCCACCGGGTCGCGCTGCTCCACCGTAGGTGACTTAAATACACCTGGACGGAGGGAGTACCACATGTCAATGATAAAGGCAAGCCGAGGCCTGTTCCCCTAGGTTTGCGGCATGCCGGACCGACTGTGTGAGGGTGCGGTGCGACTGTGATAGGCGTGCGTAAGTGTACCACCTTTTCATTTTGAACATGTAAATCGTAACATTTGGTTTGTGAGTGAGCAAATTTGATTTTAGTACTGTCTCACCGTGACCGTTGGATGTGACGTGACCACGTCGTTCGAGCTTGAGCTGCCGCAAGGGGACTCGAACGTGACCGTGTACCCTTACATGGGCACCGGTTTACTGTCGAAAAGGCTCTTCCGCATCGGGGACCCATCCAGCCTGTGCAACCAACGGAAATGCCGGCGTGCAGTTCGGGGCTGGCTCCTCTCATCGATCTACGTCCCAATGAAACAGAGTGGGAGACGGTCGTCCCCGACGGCGTTGTGAGGAAGATAGTCCAGGAGGTGAATCACCGGCGGATGCATCAACGAGGAGGGTGTGACTTCAGCTTTGACATGAATGTGGACTGGCGTCATGTCGTTACCCTACCGGTACTACATTCGTGGAGAAGCTTCTTGGCAAGGAAGGTGCTGGGATGTGCCCAGCATGTCTCTCACACACCATCAAACAAGTAGTATAGTAGTACCTCATATCTAGGCTTTCGCCGGCCTATTGATGCACATACGAGAATTTTTAAATCATATAATGCTCTATGTACGTTTGGTCTCATCACTAATAAGTACTAGTACTATATTTGTACCCATTGAGTAACTGGTACTACTTGGTGAATGTTTCGTAGCCATGAATGTCCGAGCTAAATTTGAAACATAGTTACGATCAAACGAGTTGTTACCATTGGGCTCCACCACTCCACCAGCCGGAATCACCTTGGCCTATTTGATTTGCAGGATCCTCAAAACGCAGGAATCGCAAAAATATAGGATTGTTCTCTTTGGATAGTAATGGCTTGGATTGGAGTATAGGATTAGGATTGTGTGTTTGATGTCATAGGAAAGACAGATGAATTTTTAAAATACTCCTAGGTTGGAGTAGATGCAGGATTTCCTATATTATTAAATGTAGCACAATAGCTTCGTCCATCCAACTTACTGCAGGAAAGGTCATTTCTGGAAGAAGACGATGGAGAAGCGGATTCAGCGAAGAGTGAAATGATGGTTGCTTCATCCGTGACTTTGTGATTTGATGCCTCATTGCTTTGTGATTTGTGATAGTACTCCCTTCTTTCCGGTTTATAGGGCTCAATTTCAAAATCTCTCCAACCAAGGTAGATAGTGAGTGGTGGAATAAATTTCGTAGTTTGCATAAGTACTTAATTAGTACGCTCGTTTTCCTCAAAAAGTTATGTTTACCGATGCATTAATTACAACACATGCATGCATGAGCACTAAATGTCCATGAACTTCTACATGCATTGGTGAGTTTTCTCTTGATACTTGCATTGGGTGATTTAATGCACCTCAAAATCCAAACATGTGATGGTAAGTATTAAATTTGAGACTTATAAAACGGAAAAGCAAAATTTTAGAGATGAGCCCTCTAAACCGGAAAGGAGGAAGTAGAAGGGAGTAGACTCTGTGCTCTATGCATGCGTCCATGCAAGGGAGAAAGAGGAGAGAAGTTGCATTTTTTTATTCCTTCAATCAATTTGTCATCGGCGCACCACCGAGTTTTGATTCCCTCTTTTTTAGGCTTACGCAGCACCCTCCACAATGGTTCCCATCAATGCCAAAAGCTATTTTACCATTTGGCTACACATTGTGGATGCCCTTAAGCGTACCACTTGGTTTTGATTAGTAAAGAGGAGGTGCTTTTGCCACGCGGAAGGCGGGGGAGGTTGGCCTCACGGTTTGCTAACATGCGGTCCCACGTGTCAGTGATGTACCAAGCTGATCCGCGTCCCACATGACTACATGAGGCAAAACAACAGTAGAATCAACTTCAGCGAAGAGTAAAATGATGGCTGCTTCGTCCCTCCAACTTATACTGCAGGAAAGCTGCAGCTTTGTGATTTCATGCCTCATTGCTCATTACTACTGCGGTGCCATGTGGCGCCCCGCCTGAGTACCACTGTAGCCAGACGGTCGCCGCACATACCAGCCCAGGAAAATCACTCTGGCATGCGCGTTTACAACAAGTATCATGAACACAGGCATTTCTATTAATGGATATATAAGTCTTACATGCTATATTACAAGGATGATGGCAGCGGAAAAGCTCTATCTAAGGCAGCATGGTCTTGGTGCGGCTCCAATCCACAGGGATCTGACTGGGTTACTCTTCTAGCCCGCGAACACTCCGGCTCCTCGCTAGTGGACGTCGAATCTTTAGGTGAACCTGGCCACATTGAAGGCCAGTGAGTACTTTTGAATGTACTCGCAAGCAAACCAAACCAACATATACGCCAAGCAAAGCAATCCATGGCATTCAAGCATGCACTTGTTATCTTAATGGTATTAACTATTATGTTATGGCAGGATTATCTAGCAAGATTAATCATCTAGCAGCATTAATCATCATGTTATAGCAAGATTATCTAGCATGATAACTATTGGAGTAAATACAGTAAGGTAACGCATATCAAGCAAATAATTCATACTCCGAATATTCTCACGATCCAAGTCCGATCCAAACTTTGCGGTCATCCAACCGCTCATCTCATAGCCATCACATGGCTAGCAATCATACCCCTGACATCATCTGACGTCCATGCATCTGTACTGCAAGTCTGACAAACCTTACCATTCTTTGGTTCATTATTAGTAACATCGTATGGTTCATTCCTCCAGACTCGACACAGACCAAAGAGTGTGACCTAGTACGAACTGTGTCCCATGACCGAGGACGCGGCTATTCGAATAGATTTACACTTTGCAGAGGTTGCGCACTTTACCCACACTATGGAGCTCCTGGCCTCGTGCTCCCAAACGGGTGGACCAGTGCTGCTCCAACAAAACTTGTCTATTGCCTGGCACTCTTATGGTCCCACCGACAATCATACCCTCCCAGGGTCATGTCCTGGGTGGCCCCTGTGTCAATCCTGACACCTGCCACCGTTGTGGCCAACCAAAACTGTCCCAAATGAGGACCTGAGTTCAAAAACAAAACTGGGCTCACAAGATTATCGCCATCTACCGGGCCAGGGTAGCACGCACGCATAACCTTCCCTCTTTGGAGGTACCTACAAGAGGTAGGACAATATACCAAGTTAGGGCCTTCCCATAAAGGCAAATGTGGCTGCACTGATGAGCTCGGTTCGGTGGCACTATGACTCGATCCAGCTGGTGGAGGAGGTTGTCATGTCACAGTGATATTGCCATATTCCATTGATTTATCGAATTTCTGGCGATTTACATCAAGTAATTCAAATTTGCACTTCAAGTGTGCTCTAGTTTCGACCAATAACTTCTGAAAAATCATTTTCACCTTCCGCATTAGGAGTGTAGGCAGTATCCACACACAAAACTCAATTACCCAACCATTATATATGATTACTCATCCATGCAATTTTGATAACACCTCGAAAGAAATTAAAGGAAATGAAAAAAGGCTCAAAAATTGAAATCCTTTTGCATGGAGGCCTCCTATGTGCAATGGCTTGTGGGAAAAATAATAAACTCACAATACCACAACCTTAAAAAAACATTCAAGAACTGACCTATCTCATATGAAGATCAATGACTTTCAACCAAGATGACCATGAGCATTTTCATGGCATAGTACATGATAACATGACCATTTTTGGAAATAACAAGGGTGTTAACATTGTCACCAATAATTCCACAAAAAGATTGAAGATTTGGGTAAAAATAAGTTAATTTTTCATTTTTCTAGTGCAATGCATGACTTTTTATTGAAGCAAGTGCCATAAATAAGATTGTAAATTGTGCCCTTACAATTTTCACCTAAAGTATACCACATGGGATGCCAACTGCCAATTTTTCATGAATTTCAGAGTGATATTTCCATATTCCATTGATTTATTGAATTTCTGGCGATTTACATCAAGTAATTCAAATTTGCACTGCAAGTGTGCTCTAGTTTCGACCAATAAATTTTGAAAAATCATTTTCACCTTCCACATTAGGAGTGTAGGTAGTATCCACAAAGAAAACTCAATTACCCAACCATTATATATGATTACTCATCCATGCAATCTTGACAACACATCGAAAGAAATTAAAGAAAATGATAAAAAGGCTCAAAAATAGAAATCCTTTTGCATGGAGGCCTCCTATGTGCAATGGCTTGTGGGAAAAATAATAAACTCACAATACCACAAATAAAATGATAATTTTTCATTTTTCTAGTGCAATGCATGACTTTTTTTGTGAGGCAAGTGCCATAAATAAGATTGTAAATTGTGCCCTTACAATTTTCACCTAAAGTATACCACAATGGATGCCAACTGCCATTTTTTCATGAATTTCAGAGTGATATTGCCGTATTTCATTGATTTATCGAATTTCTGGCGATTTACATCAAGTAGTTCAAAATTTGCACTGCAAGTGTGCTCTAGTTTCGACCAATAAATTCTGAAAAATCATTTTCACCTTCCGCATTAGGAGTGTAGGCAGTATCCACAAAGAAAACTCAATTACCCAACCATTATATATGATTACTCATCCATGCAATTTTGAGAACGCATCGAAAAAATTAAAGGAAACGAAAAAAGGTTCAAAATTTGAAATACTTTTGCATGGAGGCCTCCTATGTGCAATGGCTTGTGGAAAAAATAATAAACTCACAATACCACAAACTTAAAAAAAACCTTCACAAACTGACCTATCTCATATGAAGATGAATGACTTTCAACCGAGATGACCATGAGCATTTTCATGGCATAGTACATGATAACATTGTCAGCAATAATTTCACAAAAAGATTGAAGATTTGGTTAAACAAAGTTAATTTTTCATTTTTCTACTGCAATGCATGACTTTGTTTTGAAGCAAGTGCCATAAATAATATTGTAAATTGTGCCCTTACAATTTTCACCTGAAGTATACCACATGGGATGCCAACTGCCAATTTTTCATGAATTTCAGAGTGATATTTCCATATTCCATTGATTTATTGAATTTCTGGCGATTTACATTAAGTAAGTCAAATTTGCACTGCAAGTGCGCGCTAGTTTCGACCAATAAATTCTGAAAAATCATTTTCACCTTCCACATTAGGAGCGTAGGCAGTATCCACAAAGAAAACTCAATTACCCAACCATTATATATGATTACTCATCCATGCAATTTTGACAACATATCGAAATAAATTAAAGAAAATGATAAAAAGGCTAAAAATTTGAAATCCTTTTGATGGAGGCCTCCTATGTGCAATGGCTTGTGGGAAAATGATAAATTCACAATACCACGAATAAAAAGTTAATATTTCATTTTTCTAGTGCAATGCATGAGTTTTTTTGTGAAGCAGGTGCCATAAATAAGGTTGCAAATTGTGCCCTTACAATTTTCACCTAAAGTATACCACAGTGGATGCCAACTACCAATTTTTCATGAATTTGAGAGTGATATTGCCATATTCCATTGATTTATCAAATTTCTGGCGATTTACATCAAGTAATTCAAATTTGCACTGCAAGTGTGCTCTAGTTTCGAACAATAAATTCTGAAAAATCATTTTCACCTTTCGCATTAGGAGTGTAGGCAGTATCCACAAACAAAACTCAATTACCCAACCCTTATATATGATTACTCATCCATGCAATTTTGAGAACACATCGAAATAAATTAAGGGAAATGAAAAAAGGCTCAAAAATTGAAATCCTTTTGCATGGAGGCCTCCTATGTGCAATGGCTTGTGGGGAAAATAATAAACTCACAATACCACAACCTTAAAAAAAAACCTTCAAGAACTGACCCATCTCATATGAAGATCAATGACTTTCAACCAAGATGACCATGTGCATTTTCATGGCATAGTACATGATAACATGACCATTTTTGGAAATAACAAGGGTGTTAACATTGTCAGCAATAATTCCACAAAAAGATTGAAGGTTTGGTTAAAAAAAGTTAATTTTTCATTTTTCTAGTGCAATGCATGACTTTTTTTTTGTGAAGCAAGTTCCATAAATAAGATTGGAAATTGTGCCCTTACAATTTTCACCTAAAGTATACATAATGGGATGCCAACTGCCAATTTTTCATGAATTTTAGAGTGATATTTCCATATTCCATTGATTTATTGAATTTCTGGCGATTTACGTCAAGTAATTCAAATTTGCACTGCAAGTGTGCTCTAGTTTCGACCAATAAATTCTGAAAAATCATTTTCACCTTCCACATTAGCAGTTTAGGCAGTATTCACAAAGAAAACTCAATTACCCAACCATTATATATGATTAGTTATCCATGCAATTTTGAGAACACATCGAAAGAAATTAAAGAAAATGATAAAAAGGCTCAAAAATTGAAATCCTTTTGCATGGAGGCCTCTTATGTGCAATGGCTTGTGGGAAAAATAATAAACTCACAATACCACAAATAGAAAGTTAATTTTTTATTTTTCTAGTATAATGCATGACTTTTTTTGTGAAGCATGTGCCATAAATAAGATTGTAATTTGTGCCCTTACAATTTTCACCTAGAGTATACCACATTGGATGTCAACTGCCAATTTTTCAAGAATTTCAGAGTGATATTGCCATATTTCATTGATTTATCGAATTTCTGGCAATTTACATCAAGTAATTGAAATTTGCACTGCAAGTGTGCACTAGTTTCGACTAATAAATTCTGAAAAATCATTTTCACCTTCCGCATTAGGAGTGTAGGCAGTATTCACAAAGAAAACTAAATTACCCAACCATTATATATGATTACTCATCCATGCAATTTTGAGAACATATCGAAAGAAATTAAAGGAAATGAAAAAAGGCTCAAAAATTGAAATCCTTTTGCATGGAGGCCTCCTATGTAGAATGGCTTGTGGGAAAAATAATAAACTCACAATACCACAAACTTAAAAAACTAACCTTCACAAACTGACCTATCTGATATGAAGATAAATGACATTCAACCAAGATGACCATGACCATGAGCATTTTCATGCCATCGTACATGATAACATGACCATTTTTGGAAATAACAAGGGTGTTAACATTGTCAGCAATAATTCCACAAAAAGATTGAAGATTTGGTTAAAACAAGTTAATTTTTCATTTTTCTAGTGCAATGCATGACTTTGTTTTGAAGCAAGTGCCATAAATAAGATTGTAAATTGTGCCCTTACAGTTTTCACCTAAAGTATACCACATGGGATGCCAACTGCCAATTTTTCATGAATTTTAGAGTGATATTTCCATATTCCATTGATTTAATGAATTTCTGGGGATTTACATTAAGTAAGTCAAATTTGCACTGCAAGTGTGCTCTAGTTTCGACCAATAAATGCTGAAAAATCATTTTCACCTTCCACATTAGGAGCGTAGCCAGTATCCACAAAGAAAACTCAATTACCCAGCCATTATATATAATTACTCATCCATGCAATTTTGAGAACACATCGAAAGAAATTAAATAAAGTGATAAAAAGGCTCAAAAATTGAAATCCTTTTGGATGGAGGCCTCCTATGTGCAATGGCTTTTGGGAAAAATAATAAACTCACAATACCACAAATAAAAAGTTAATTTTTCATTTTTCTAGTGCAATGCATTACTTTTTTGTGAAGGAGGTGCCATACATAAGATTGTAAATTGTGCCCTTACAATTTTCACCTAAAGTATACCACAATGGATGCCAACTGCCAATTTTTCATGAATTTCACAGTGATATTGCCGTATTCCATTGATTTATCGAATTTCTGGCGATTTTCATCAAGTAATTCAAATTTGCACTGCAAGTGTGCTCTAGTTTCGACCAATAAATTCTGGAAAATCATTTTCAACTTCCGCATTAGGAGTGTAGGCAGTATCCACAAACAAAACTCAATTACCCAACCATTATATATGATTACTCATCCATGCAATTTTGAGAACACATCGAAAGAAATTAAAGGAAATGAAAAAAGGCTCAAAAATTGAAATCCTTTTTCATGGAGGCCTCCTATGTGCAATGGCTTGTGGGGAAAATAATAAACTCACAATACCACAACCTTAAAAAAAACCTTCAAGAACTGACCTATCTCATATGAAGATCAATGACTTTCAACCAAGATGACCATGAGCATTTTCATGGCATAGTACATGATAACATGACCATTTTTGGAAATAACAAGGGTGTTAACATTGTCAGCAATAATTCCACAAAAGGATTGAAGATTTGGTTAAAACAAGTTAATTTTTCATTTTTCTAGTGCAATGCATGACTTTGTTTTGAAGCAAGTGCCATAAATAAGATTGTAAATTGTGCCCTTACAATTTTCACCTAAAGTATACCACATGGGATGCCAACTGCCAATTTTTCATGAATTTTAGAGTGACATTTCCATATTCCATTGATTTATTGAATTTCTGGCGATTTACATTAAGTAAGTCAAATTTGCACTGCTAGTGTGCTCTAGTTTCGACCAATAAATTCTAAAAAATCATTTTCACCTTCCACATTAGGACTGTAGCCAGTATCCACAAAGAAAACTCAATTACCCAGCCATTATATATGATTACTCATCCATGCAATTTTGACAACACATTGAAAGAAATTAAATAAAATGATAAAAAGGCTCAAAAATTGAAATCCTTTTGCATGGAGGCCTCCTATGTGCAATGGCTTGTGGGAAAAATAATAAACTCACAATACCACACATAAAAAGTTAATTTTTCATTTTTCTAGTGAAATGCATGACTTTTTTTGTCAAGCAGGTGCCATACATAAGATTGTAAATTGTGCCCTTACAATTTTCACCTAAAGTATACCACAATGGATGCCAACTGCCAATTTTTCATGAATTTCACAGTGATATTGCCATATTCCATTGATTTATCGAATTTCTGGCGATTGACATCAAGTAATTCAAATTTGCACTTCAAGTGTGCTCTAGTTTCGACCAATAAATTTGGAAATATCATTTTCACCTTCCACATTAGGAGTGTAGGCAGTATCCACAAAGAAAACTCAATTACCCAACCATTATATATGATTACTCATCCATGCAATTTTGAGAACACATCAAAAGAAATTAAAGGAAATGAAAAAGGCTCAAAAATTGAAATCCTTTTGCATAGAGGCCTCCTATGTGCAATGGCTTGTGGGAAAAATAATAAACTCACAATACCACAAACTTAAAATAAAAAACCTTCACAATCTGACCTATCTCCTATGAAGATCAATGACTTTCAACCAAGACGACCATGACCATGAACATTTTCATGGCATAGTACATGATAACATGACCATTTTTGGAAATAACAAGGGTGTTAACATTGTCAGCAATAATTCCACAAAAAGATTGTAGGTTTGGTTAAAACAAGTTAATTTTTCATTTTTCTAGTGCAATGCATGACTTTGTTTTGAAGCAAGTGCCATAAATAAGATTGTAAATTGTGCCCTTACAGTTTTCACCTAAAGTATACCACATGGGATGCCAAATGCCAATTTTTCATGAATTTTAGAGTGATATTTCCATATTCCATTGATTTAATGAATTTCTGGGGATTTACATTAAGTAAGTCAAATTTGCACTGCAAGTGTGCTCTAGTTTCGACCAATAAATGATGAAAAATCATTTTCACCTTCCACATTAGGAGCGTAGCCAGTATCCACAAAGAAAACTCAATTACCCAGCCATTATATATAATTACTCATCCATGCAATTTTGAGAACACATCGACAGAAATTAAATAAAGTGATAAAAAGGCTCAAAAATTGAAATCCTTTTGGATCGAGGCCTCCTATGTGCAATGGCTTTTGGGAAAAATAATAAACTCACAATACCACAAATAAAAAGTTAATTTTTCATTTTTCTAGTGCAATGCATTACTTTTTTGTGAAGGAGGTGCCATACATAAGATTGTAAATTGTGCCCTTACAATTTTCACCTAAAGTATACCACAATGGATGCCAACTGCCAATTTTTCATGAATTTCACAGTGATATTGCCGTATTCCATTGATTTATCGAATTTCTGGCGATTTACATCAAGTAATTCAAATTTGCACTGCAAGTGTGCTCTAGTTTCGACCAATAAATTCTGAAAAATCATTTTCAACTTCCGCATTAGGAGTGTAGGCAGTATCCACAAACAAAACTCAATTACCCAACCATTATATATGATTACTCATCCATGCAATTTTGAGAACACATCGAAAGAAATTAAAGAAAATGAAAAAAGGCTCAAAAGTTGAAATCCTTTTTCATGGAGGCCTCCTATGTGCAATGGCTTGTGGGGAAAATAATAAACTCACAATACCACAACCTTAAAAAAAACCTTCAAGAACTGACCTATCTCATATGAAGATCAATGACTTTCAACCAAGATGACCATGAGCATTTTCATGGCATAGTACATGATAACATGACCATTTTTGGAAATAACAAGGGTGTTAACATTGTCAGCAATAATTCCACAAAAGGATTGAAGATTTGGTTAAAACAAGTTAATTTTTCATTTTTCTAGTGCAATGCATGACTTTGTTTTGAAGCAAGTGCCATAAATAAGATTGTAAATTGTGCCCTTACAATTTTCACCTAAAGTATACCACATGGGATGCCAACTGCCAATTTTTAATGAATTTTAGAGTGACATTTCCATATTCCATTGATTTATTGAATTTCTGGCGATTTACATTAAGTATGTCAAATTTGCACTGCTAGTGTGCTCTAGTTTCGACCAATAAATTCTGAAAAATCATTTTCACCTTCCACATTAGGACTGTAGCTAGTATCCACAAAGAAAACTCAATTACCCAGCCATTATATATGATTACTCATCCATGCAATTTTGACAACACATTGAAAGAAATTAAATAAAATGATAAAAAGGCTCAAAAATTGAAATCCTTTTGCATGGAGGCCTCCTATGTGCAATGGCTTGTGGGAAAAATAATAAACTCACAATACCACAAATAAAAAGTTAATTTTTCATTTTTCTAGTGAAATGCATGACTTTTTTTGTCAAGCAGGTGCCATACATAAGATTGTAAATTGTGCCCTTACAATTTTCACCTAAAGTATACCACAATGGATGCCAACTGCCAATTTTTCATGAATTTGAAAGTGATATTGCCATATTCCATTGATTTATCGAATTTCTGGCGATTGACATCAAGTAATTCAAATTTGCACTTCAAGTGTGCTCTAGTTTCGACCAATAAATTTGGAAATATCATTTTCACCTTCCACATTAGGAGTGTAGGCAGTATCCACAAAGAAAACTCAATTACCCAACCATTATATATGATTACTCGTCCATGCAATTTTGAGAACACATCAAAAGAAATTAAAGGAAATGAAAAAGGCTCAAAAATTGAAATCCGTTTGCATAGAGGCCTCCTATGTGCAATGGCTTGTGGGAAAAATAATAAACTCACAATACCACAAACTTAAAATAAAAAACCTTCACAATCTGACCTATCTCCTATGAAGATCAATGACTTTCAACCAAGACGACCATGACCATGAACATTTTCATGGCATAGTACATGATAACATGACCATTTTTGGAAATAACAAGGGTGTTAACATTGTCAGCAATAATTCCACAAAAAGATTGTAGGTTTGGTTAAAACAAGTTAATTTTTCATTTTTCTAGTGCAATGCTCGACTTTGTTTTGAAGCAAGTGCCATAAATAAGATTGTAAATTGTGCCCTTACAGTTTTCACCTAAAGTATACCACATGGGATGCCAACTGCCAATTTTTCATGAATTTTAGAGTGATATTTCCATATTCCATTGATTTAATGAATTTCTGGGGATTTACATTAAGTAAGTCAAATTTGCACTGCAAGTGTGCTCTAGTTTCGACCAATAAATGCTGAAAAATCATTTTCACCTTCCACATTAGGAGCGTAGCCAGTATCCACAAAGAAAACTCAATTACCCAGCCATTATATATAATTACTCATCCATGCAATTTTGAGAACACATCGAAAGAAATTAAATAAAGTGATAAAAAGGCTCAAAAATTGAAATCCTTTTGCATGGAGGCCTCCTATGTGCAATGGCTTGTGGGAAAAATAATAAACTCACAATACCACAAATAAAAAGTTAATTTTTCATTTTTCTAGTGCAATGCATTACTTTTTTGTGAAGGAGGTGCCATACATAAGATTGTAAATTGTGCCCTTACAATTTTCACCTAAAGTATACCACAATGGATGCCAACTGCCAATTTTTCATGAATTTCACAGTGATATTGCCGTATTCCATTGATTTATCGAATTTCTGGCGATTTACATCAAGTAATTCAAATTTGGACTGCAAGTGTGCTCTAGTTTCGACCAATAAATTCTGAAAAATCATTTTCAACTTCCGCATTAGGAGTGTAGGCAGTATCCACAAACAAAACTCAATTACCCAACCATTATATATGATTACTCATCCATGCAATTTTGAGAACACATCGAAAGAAATTAAAGGAAATGAAAAAAGGCTCAAAAATTGAAATCCTTTTTCATGGAGGCCTCCTATGTGCAATGGCTTGTGGGGAAAATAATAAACTCACAATACCACAACCTTAAAAAAAACCTTCAAGAACTGACCTATCTCATATGAAGACCAATGACTTTCAACCAAGATGACCATGAGCATTTTCATGGCATAGTACATGATAACATGACCATTTTTGGAAATAACAAGGGTGTTAACATTGTCAGCAATAATTCCACAAAAGGATTGAAGATTTGGTTAAAACAAGTTAATTTTTCATTTTTCTAGTGCAATGCATGACTTTGTTTTGAAGCAAGTGCCATAAATAAGATTGTAAATTGTGCCCTTACAATTTTCACCTAAAGTATACCACATGGGATGCCAAGTGCCAATTTTTCATGAATTTTAGAGTGACATTTCCATATTCCATTGATTTATTGAATTTCTGGCGATTTACATTAAGTAAGTCAAATTTGCACTGCTAGTGTGCTCTAGTTTTGACCAATAAATTCTGAAAAATCATTTTCACCTTCCACATTAGGACTGTAGCCAGTATCCACAAAGAAAACTCAATTACCCAGCCATTATATATGATTACTCATCCATGCAATTTTGACAACACATTGAAAGAAATTAAATAAAATGATAAAAAGGCTCAAAAATTGAAATCCTTTTGCATGGAGGCCTCCTATGTGCAATGGCTTGTGGGAAAAATAATAAACTCACAATACCACAAATAAAAAGTTAATTTTTCATTTTTCTAGTGAAATGCATGACTTTTTTTGTCAAGCAGGTGCCATACATAAGATTGTAAATTGTGCCCTTACAATTTTCACCTAAAGTATACCACAATGGATGCCAACTGCCAATTTTTCATGAATTTGAAAGTGATATTGCCATATTCCATTGATTTATCGAATTTCTGGCGATTGACATCAAGTAATTCAAATTTGCACTTCAAGTGTGCTCTACTTTCGACCAATAAATTTGGAAATATCATTTTCACCTTCCACATTAGGAGTGTAGGCAGTATCCACAAAGAAAACTCAATTACCCAACCATTATATATGATAACTCATCCATGCAATTTTGAGAACACATCAAAAGAAATTAAAGGAAATGAAAAAGGCACAAAAATTGAAATCCGTTTGCATAGAGGCCTCCTATGTGCAATGGCTTGTGGGAAAAATAATAAACTCACAATACCACAAACTTAAAATAAAAAACCTTCACAATCTGACCTATCTCCTATGAAGATCAATGACTTTCAACCAAGACGACCATGACCATGAACATTTTCATGGCATAGTACATGATAACATGACCATTTTTGGAAATAACAAGGGTGTTAACATTGTCAGCAATAATTCCACAAAAAGATTGTAGGTTTGGTTAAAAAAAGTTAATTTTTCATTTTTCTAGTGCGATGCATGACTTTTTTTTGTGAAGCAAGTGCCATAAATAAGATTGGAAATTGTGCCCTTACAATTTTCACCTAAAGTATACCACATGGGATGCGAACTGCCATTTTTTCATGAATTTTAGAGTGATATTTCCATATTCCATAGATTTATTGAATTTCTGGCGATTTACGTCAAGTAATTCAAATTTGCACTGCAAGTGTGCTCTAGTTTCGACCAATAAATTCTGAAAAATCATTTTCACCTTCCACATTAGGAGCGTAGGCAGTATTCACAAAGAAAACTCAATTACCCAACCATTATATATGATTACTTATCCATGCAATTTTGACAACACATCGAAAGAAATTAAAGAAAATGATAAAAAGGCTAAAAAATTGAAATCCTTTTGCATGGAGGCCTCCTATGTGCAATGGCTTGTGGGAAAAATAATAAACTCACAATACCGCAAATAAAAAGTTATATTTTCATTTTTCTAGTGCAATGCATGACCTTTTTTGTGAAGCATGTGCCATAAATAAGATTGTAATTTGTGCTCTTACAATTTTCACCTACAGTATACCATAGTGGATGTCAACTGCCAATTTTTCATGAATTTCAGAGTGATATTGCCATATTTCATTCATTTATCGAATTTCTGGCAATTTACATCAAGTAATTCAAATTTGCACTGCAAGTGTGCTCTAGTTTCGACCAATAAATTCTGAAAAATAATTTTCACCTTCCACATTAGGAACGTAGCCAGTATCCACAAAGAAAACTCAATTACCGAGCCATTATATATGATTACTCATCCATGCAATTTTGACAACACATCGAAAGAAATTAAATAAAATGATAAAAAGGCTCAAAATTTGAAATCCTTTTGCATGGAGGCCTCCTATGTGCAATGGCTTGTGGGAAGAATAATAAACTCACAATACCACAAATAAAAAGTTAATATTTCATTTTTCTAGTGCAATGCATGACTTTTTTTGTGAAGCAGGTGCCATACATAAGATTGTAAATTGTGCCTTACAATTTTCACATAAAGTATACCACAATGGATGCCAACTGCCAATTTTTCATGAATTTCACAGTGATATTGCCATATTCCATTGATTTATCAAATTTCTGGCGATTTACATCAAGTAATTCAAATTTGCACTGCAAGTGTGCTCTAGTTTCGACCAATAAATTCTGAAAAATCATTTTCACCTTCCACATTAGGAGCGTAGGCAGTATCCACAAAGTAAACTCAATTACCCAACCATTATATATGATTACTCATCCATGCAATTTTGACAACATATCAAAAGAAATTAAAGAAAATGATAAAAAGGCTAAAAAATTCAAATCCTTTTGATGGAGGCCTCCTATGTGCAATGGCTTGTGGGAAAAATGATAAACTCACAATACCACAAATAAAAAGTTAATATTTCATTTTTCTAGTGCAATGCATGACTTTTTTTTGTGAAGCAGGTGCCATAAATAAGATTGTAAATTGTACCGTTACAATTTTCACCTAAAGTATACCACAGTGGATGCCAACTGCCAATTTTTCATGAATTTCAGAGTGATATTGCCATATTCAATTGATTTATCAAATTTCTGGCAATTTACATCAAGTAATTCAAATTTGCACTGCAAGTGTGCTCTAGTTTCGACCAATAAATTCTGAAAAATCATTTTCACCTTCCGCATTAGGAGTGTAGGCACTATCCACAAAGAAAACTAAATTACACAACCATTATATATGATTACTCATCCATGCAATTTTGAGAACACATCGAAAGAAATTAAAAGAAATGAAAAAAGGCTCAAAAATTGAAATCCTTTTGCATGGAGGCCTCCTATGTGCAATGGCTTGTGGGAAAAATAATAAACTCACAATACCACAAACTTAAAAAAAATAACCTTCACAAACTGACCTATCTCATATGTAGATCAATGACTTTCAACCAAGATGACCATGACCAAGAGCATTTTCATGGCATCGTACATGATAACATGACCATTTTTGGAAATAACAAGGTTGTTAACATTGTCCGCAATAATTCCACAAAAAGATTGAAGAATTGGTTAAAACAAGTTGATTTTTCATTTTTCTAGTGCAATGCATGACTTTTTTTTGAATCAAGTGCCATAAATAAGATTGTAAATTGTGCCCTTACAATTTTCACCTAAAGTATACCACATGGGATGCCAGCTGCCAATTTTTCATGAATTTCAGAGTGATATTTCCATATTCCATTGATTTATTGAATTTCTGGCGATTTACATTAAGTAAGTCAAATTTGCACTGCAAGTGTGCTTTAGTTTCGACCAATAAATTCTGAAAAATCATTTTTACCTTCCACATTAGGAGCGTAGGCAGTATCCACAAAGAAAACTCAATTACCCAAGCATTATACATGATTACTCATCCATGCAATTTTGACAACATATCGAAAGAAATTAAAGAAAATGATAAAAAGGCTAAAAAATTGAAATCCTTTTGATGGAGGCCTCCTATGTGCAATGGCTTGTGGGAAAAATGATAAACTCACAATACCACAAATAAAAAGTTAATATTTCATTTTTCTAGTACAATGCATGACTTTTTTTTGTGAAGCAGGTGCCATAAATAAGATTGTAAATTGTACCCTTACAATTTTCACCTAAATTATACCACAGTGGATGTCAACTACCAATTTTTCATGAATTTCAGAGTGATATTGCCATATTACATTGATTTATCAAATTTCTGGCGATTTACATCAAGTAATTCAAATTTGCACTACAAGTGTGCTCTAGTTTCGACCGATAAAATCTGAAAAATCATTTTCACCTTCCGCATTAGGAGTGTAGGCAGTATCCACAAACAAAACTCAATTACCCAACCATTATATATGATTACTCATCCATGCAATTTTGAGAACACATCGAAAGAAATTAAAGGAAATGAAAAAAGGCCCAAAAATTGCAATCCTTTTGCATGGAGGCCTCCTATGTCCAATGGCTTGTGGGGAAAATAATAAACTCACAATACCACAACCTTAAAAAAAACCTTCAAGAACTCATCTATCTCATATGAAGATCAATGACTTTCAATCAAGATGACCATGAGCATTTTCAAGGCATAGTACATGATAACATGACCATTTTTGGAAATAACAAGGGTGTTAATATAGTCAGCAATAATTGCACAAAAAGATTGAAGGTTTGGTTAAAAAAAGTTAATTTTTCATTTTTCTAGTGCAATGCATGACTTTTTTTGTGTGAAGCAAGTGCCATAAATAAGATTGTAAATTGTGCCCTTACAATTTTCACCTAAAGTATACCACATGGGATGCCAACTGCCAATTTTTCATGAATTTCAGAGTGATATTTCCATATTCCATTGATTTATTGAATTTCTGGCGATTTACATTAAGTAAGTCAAATTTGCACTGCAAGTGTGCTTTAGTTTCGACCAATAAATTCTGAAAAATCATTTTTACTTTCCACATTAGGAGCGTAGGCAGTATCCACAAAGAAAACTAAATTACCCAAGCATTATACATGATTACTCATCCATGCAATTTTGACAACATATCGAAAGAAATTAAAGAAAATGATAAAAAGGCTAAAAAATTGAAATCCTTTTGATGGAGGCCTCCTATGTGCAATGGCTTGTGGGAAAAATGATAAACTCACAATACCACAAATAAAAAGTTAATATTTAATTTTTCTAGTACAATGCATGACTTTTTTTGTGAAGCAGGTGCCATAAATAAGATTGTAAATTGTACCCTTACAATTTTCACCTAAAGTATACCACAGTGCATGTCAACTGCCAATTTTTCATGAATTTCAGAGTGATATTGCCATATTTCATTGATTTATCGAATTTCTGGCAATTTACATCAAGTAATTCAAATTTGCACTGCAAGTGTGCTCTAGTTTCGACCAATAAATTCTGAAAAATCATTTTCACCTACCGCATTAGGAGTGTAGGCAGTATCCACAAAGAAAACTAAATTACACAACCATTATATATGATTACTCATCCATGCAATTTTGTGAACACATCAAAAGAAATTAAAGGAAATGAAAAAGGCTCAAAAATTGAAATCCTTTTGCAAGGAGGCCTCCTATGTACAATGGCTTGTGGGAAAAATAATAAACTCACAATACCACAAAATTAAAAAAATAACCTTCACAAACTGACCTATCTTATATGAAGATCAATGACTTTCAACCAAGATGACCATGACCATGAGCATTTTCATGGCATCGTACATGATAACATGACCATTTTTGGAAATAACAAGGGTGTTAACATTGTCAACAATAATTCCACAAAAAGATTGAAGAATTGGTTAAGACAAGTTAATTTTTCATTTTTCTAGTGCAATGCATGACTTTGTTTTGAAGCAAGTGCTAGAAATAAGATTCTAAATTGTGCCCTTACAATTTTCACCGAAAGTATACCACATGGGATGCCAATTGCCAATTTTTCATGAATTTCAGAGTGATATTTCCATATTCCATTGATTTAATGAATTTCTGGGTATTTACATTAAGTAAGTCAAATTTGCACTGCAAGTGTGCTCTAGTTTCGACCAATAAATTCTGAAAAATCATTTTCACCTTCCACATTAGGAGCATAGGCAGTATCCACAAAGAAAACTCAATTACCCAACCATTATATATGATTACTCATCCATGCAATTTTGACAACATATTGAAAGAAATTAAAGAAAATGATAAAAAGGCTAAAAATTTGAAATCCTTTTGATGGAAGCCTCCTATGTGCAATGGCTTGTGGGAAAAATGATAAACTCACAATACCACAAATAAAAAGTAAATATTTCATTTTTCTAGTGCAATGCATGACTTTTTTTCTGAAGCAGGTGCCATAAATAAGATTGTAAATTGTACCCTTATAATTTTCACCTAAAGTATACCACAGTGGATGCCAACTGCCAATTTTTCATGAATTTCAGAGTGATATTGCCATATTCCATTGATTTATCAAATTTCTGGCGATTTACATCAAGTATTTCAAGTTTGCACTACAAGTGTGCTCTAGTTTCGACCGATAAATTCTGAAAAATCATTTTCACCTTCCGCATTAGGAGTGTAGGCAGTATCCACAAACAAAACTCAATTACCCAACCATTATATATGATTACTCATCCATGCAATTTTGAGAACACATCGAAAGAAATTAAAGGAAATGAAAAAAGGCCCAAAAATTGCAATCCTTTTGCATGGAGGCCTCCTATGTCCAATGGCTTGTGGGGAAAATAATAAACTCACAATACCACAACCTTAAAAAAAACCTTCAAGAACTCACCTATCTCATATGAAGATCAATGACTTTCAACCAAGATGACCATGAGCATTTTCATGGCATCGTACATGATAACATGACCATTTTTGGAAATAACAAGGGTGTTAACATAGTCAGCAATAATTGCACAAAAAGATTGAAGGTTTGGTTAAAAAAAGTTAATTTTTCATTTTTCTAGTGCAATGCATGACTTTTTTTTTGTGAAGCAAGTGCCATAAATAAGATTGGAATGGGATGCCAACTGCCAATTTTTCAAGAATTTTAGAGTGATATTTCCATATTCCATTGATTTATTGAATTTCTGGCGATTTACGTCAAGTAATTCAAATTTGCACTGCAAGTGTGCTCTAGTTTCCACCAATAAATTCTGAAAAATCATTTTCACCTTCCACATAAGGAGTGTCGGCAGTATTCTCAAAGAAAACTCAATTACTCAACCATTATATATGATTACTTATCCATGCAATTTTGACAACACATCGAAAAAAATTAAAGAAAACTCAATCCTTTTGCACGGAGGCCTCCTATGTGCAATGGCTTGTGGGAAAAAATAATAAACTCACAATACCACAAATAGAAAGTTAATTTTTCATTTTTCTAGTACAATGCATGACTTTTTTTTGTGAAGCATGTGCCATAAAGAAGATTGTAATTTGTGCCCTTACAATTTTCACCTAGAGTATACCACATTGGATGTCAACTGCCAATTTTTCATGAATTTTAGAGTGATATTGCCATATTTCATAGATTTATCGAATTTCTGGCATATTACGTCAAGTAATTCAAATTTGCACTGCAAGTGTTCTCTAGTTTCGACCAATAAATTCTGAAAAATCATTTTCACCTTTCGCATTAGGAGTGTAGGCAGTATCCACAAAGAAAACTAAATTACCCAACCATTATATATGATTACTCATCCATGTAATTTTGAGAACATATCGAAAGAAATTAAAGGAAATGAAAAAAGGCTCAAAAATTGAAATACTTTTGCATGGAGGCCTCCTATGTGCAATGGCTTGTGGGAAAAATAATAAACTCATAATACCAAAAACTTAAAAAAATAACCTTCGCAAACTGACCTATCTCATATGAAGATCAATGACTTTCAACCAAGATGACCATGACCATGAGCATTTTCATGGCATAGTACATGATAACATGACCATTTTTGGAAATAACAAGGGTGTTAACATTGTCAGCAATAATTCCACAAAAAGATTGAAGATTTGGTTAAAAAACGTTAATTTTTCATTTTTCTAGTGCAATGCATGACTTTGTTTTGAAGCAAGTGCCATAAATAAGATTGTAAATTGTGCCCGTACAGTTTTCACCTAAAGTATACCACATGGGATGCCAACTGCCAATTTTTCATGAATTTTAGAGTGATATTTCCATATTCGATTGATTTATTGAATTTCTGGCGATTTACATCAAGTGAGTCAAATTTGCACTGCAAGTGTGCTCTAGTTTCGAGCAATAAATTCTGAATAATCATTTTCACCTTCCACATTAGGAGCGTAGGCAGTATCCACAAAGAAAACTCAATTACCCAACCATTATATATGATTACTCATCCATGCAATTTTGACAACACATCAAAAGAAATTAAAGAAAATGATAAAAAGGCTAAAAAATTGAAATCCTTTTGCATGGAGGCCTCGTATGTGCGATGGCTTGTGGGAAAAATAATAAACTCACAATACCATAAATAAAAAGTTAATTTTTCATTTTTCTAGTGCAATGCATGACTTTTTTGTGAAGCAAGTGCCATAAATAAGATCGTATATTATGCCCTTACAATTTTCACCTAAAGTATACCATATTGGATGCTAACTGCCAAATTTTCATGAATTTCAGAGTGATATTGCCATATTCCATTGATTTATCGAATTTCTCGCGATTTACATCAAGTAATTCAAATTTGCACCGCTAGTGTGCTCTAGTTTCAACCAATAAATTCGGAAGTATCATTTTCACCTTCCGCATTAGGAGTGTAGGTAGTATCCACAAAGAAAACTCAATTACCGAACCATTATATATGATTACTCATCCATGCAATTTTGAGAACACATCGAAAGAAATTAAAGGAAATGAAAAAAGGCTCAAAAATTGAAACCCTTTTCCATGGAGGCCTCCTATGTGCTTGTGCGAAAAATAATAAACTCACAATACCACAAACTTAAAAAAAACATTCACAACCTAACCTATCTCATATGAAGATCAATGACTTTCACCCAAGATGACCATGACCATGAGCATTTTCATGGCATCGTACATGATAACATGACCATTTTTGAAAATAACAATGGTGTTAACATTGTCAGCAATAATTCCACAAAAAGAATGAAGATTTGGTTAAAAATAGTTAATTTTTCATTTTTCTAGTGCAATGCATGACTTTTCTTGTAAAGCAAGTGCCATAAATAAGATTGTAAATTGTGCCCTTACAATTTTCACCTAAAGTATACCACATGGGATGCCAACTTCCAATTTTTCATCAATTTCAGAGTGATATTTCCATATTCCAATGATTTATTGAATTTCTGGCGATTTACATCAAGTAATTCAAATTTGCACTGCAAGTGTGCTCTAGTTTTGACCAATAAATTTTGAAAAATCATTTTCACCTTCCACATTAGGAGTGTAGGCAGTATCCACAAAGAAAACTCAATTACCCAACCATTATATATGAGTACTCATCCATGCAATCTTGACAACACATCGAAAGAAATTAAAGAAAATGATAAAAAGGCTCAAAAATTGAAATCCTTTTGCATGGAGGCCTCCTATGTGCAATGGCTTGTGGGAAAATAATAAACTCACAATACCACAAATAAAAAGTTAATTTTTCATTTTTATAGTGCAATGCATGACTTTTTTTCTGAAGCAGGTGCCACAAATAAGATTGTAAATTCTGACTTTACAATTTTCACCTAAAGTACACCACAATGGATGCCAACTGCAAATTTTTCATGAATTTCCGAGTAATATTGCCATATTCTATTGATTTATCGAATTTCTGGCGATTTAAATCAAGTAATTCAAATTTGCACTGCTAGTGTGCTCTAGTTTCAACCCATAAATTCGGAAATATCATTTTCACCTTCCACATTAGGAGTGTAGGTACTATCCACAAAGAAAACTCAATTACCCAACCATTATATATGATTACTCATCCATGCAATTTTGAGAACACATCAAAAGAAATTAAAGGAAATGAAAAAAGGCTCAAAAATTGAAATCCTTTTGCATGGAGGCCTCCTATGTGCAACGGCTTGTGGGAAAATAATAAACTCACAATACCACAAACTTAAAAAAAAACCTTCATAAACTGACCTATCTCATATGAAGATCAATGACTTTCAACCAAGATGACCATGACCATGAGCATTTTCATGGCATCGTACATGATAATATGACCATTTTTGGAAATAACAAGGGTGTTAACATTGTCAGCAATAATTCCACAAAAAGATTGAAGATTTGGTTAAAAAAAGTTAATTTTTCATTTTTCTAGTGCAATGCATGAATTTTTTTTGTGAAGCAAGTGCCATAAATAAGATTGTAAATTTTGCCCATACAATTTTCACCTAAAGTATACCACAATGGATGCCAACTGCCAATTTTTCATGAATTTCAGAGTGATATTGCCATATTCCATTGATTTATCGAATTTCTGGCGATTTACATCAACTAATTCAAATTTGCATGGCAAGTGTGCTCTAGTTTCGACCAATAAATTCGGAAATATCATTTTTCACCTTCCACATTAGGAGTGTAGGCAGTATCCACAAAGAAAACTCAATTACCCAACCATTATATATGATTACTCATCCATGCAATCTTGAAAACACATCGAAAGAAATTAAAGAAAATGATAAAAAGGCTCAAAAATTGAAATCCTTTTGCATGGAGGCCTCCTATGTGCAATGGCTTGTGGGAAAAATAATAAACTCATAATACCACAAATAAAAAGTTAATCTTTCATTTTTCTACCGCAATGCATGACTTTTTTTCTGAAGTAGGTGCCATAAATAAGATTTTAAATTCCGCCCTTACAATTTTCACCTAAAGTACACCACAATGGATGCCAACTGCCAATTTTTCATGAATTTCAGAGTAATATTGCCATATTCTATTGATTTCTCGAATTTCTGGCGATTTAGATCAAGTAATTCAAATTTGCACTTCTAGTGTGCTCTAGTTTCAACCAATAAATTCGGAAATATCATTTTCACCTTCCACATTAGGAGTGTAGGTAGTATCCACAAAGAAAACTCAATTACCCAACCATTATATATGATTACTCATCCATGCAATTTTGAGAACACATCGAAAGAAATTAAAGGAAATGAAAAAAGGCTCAAAAATTGAAATCCTTTTCATGGAGGCCTCCTATGTGCAACGGCTTGTGGGAAAATAATAAACTCACAATACCACAAACTTAAAAAAAACCTTCATAAACTGACCTATCTCATATGAAGATCAATGATTTTCAACCAAGATGACCACGACCATGAGCATTTTCATGGCATCGTACATGATAATATGACCATTTTTGGAAATAACAAGGGTGTTAACATTGTCAGCAATAATTCCACAAAAAGATTGAAGATTTGGTTAAAAAAAGTTAATTTTTCATTTTTCTAGTGCAATGCATGAAATTTTTTTGTGAAGCAAGTGCCATAAATAAGATTGTAAATTGTGCCCTTACAATTTTCACCTAAAGTATACCACATGGGATGCCAACTGCCAATTTTTCATGAATTTCAAAGTGATATTTCCATATTCCATTGATTTATTGAATTTCTGGCGATTTACATCAAGTAATTCAAATTTGCACTGCAAGTGTGCTCTAGTTTCGACCAATAAATTCTGAAAACTCATTTTTACCTTCCACATTAGGAGTGTAGGCAGTATCCACAAAAAAACTCAATTACCCAACCATTATATATGATTACTCATCGATGCAATTTTGAGAACACATCGAAAGAAATTAAAAAAAATGATAAAAAGGCTCAAAAATTGAAATCCTTTTGCATGGAGGCCTCCTATGTGCAATGGCTTGTGGGAAAAGTAATAAACTCACAATACCAGAAATAAAAAGTTAATTTTTCGTTTTTGTAATGCAATGCATGACTTTTTTTGTGAAGCAGGTGCCATAAATAAGATTGTAAATTCTGCCCTTACAATTTTCACCTAAAGTATTGTGACGCCCCTGCTCGACCGTGCACTAATCATACACGCAAATGCACACGATCAAGCCTAGGGACTCACTTGAAGATATCACAACACAACTCTAGACACAATTAAAAAATAAAACAAGCTTATTATTACAAACCAGGGGCCTCGAGGGCTCGAATACATTAGCTTGAGCATACAAGCGTCAGCGAAAGCATTAGATATCTGAGTACAGATATAAAAATAAAACAAATAGGCCTTAACAAGCGGGGCAAAACAACAACACAGATCGAAAAGGCGCAGGCCTCCTGCCTGGGAGCCTCCTAACTACTCCTGGTCCGCTGGCTCAATCCAGTAGTAAGTGTCGTCGCGACCCTCCTGGTAGTAAGCTCCTGCAGTGGCATCTGGCTCCTGGGCTCCATCGTCTGATGTATCAACAATTGGGTATGGGGAAAAGAATAGCAGAGCAACTGTGAGTACTCATCCAAAGTACTCGTAAGACTGACATCAGAACTATGCTAAATATGCATTGGTATCATATGAAAAGACTGTATCTGTGGACTATATAGCAGAAATGCCAGAAGAGAAAGAAAGGCCTAGCCTATCGAAGACTAACATCTTCAAGCAATCTTGCAGCATCAGAAGAGAGTAGATAATAGTAGCATACATGTGGATATACAACAGCAATGCCCTGAGATCCTTTCTCGACTCCCTGCGAGAAAGCGGCCCCGAGAGCATTATTAACAGTTTAATATGAATCATCATCAATTTGTAGTTGTCATAGATCCGGATACAACTCTGAGCGTCCTGTTACCGTGGACACGGCTATTCGAATAGATAACTTCCCTGCAGGGGTGCACTACTGTTACCCAACACGCTCGATTACCTCCGGCCGGACACACTTGCTGGGTAATACCCGGCCTCGGGTGATCGACACGACGCAGTCCTACCTAGGCTCAGCAGAGAGGTCAACACACCGGTCTAAATCCTAAGTGCGAAGGGGTTTTGGGCCATCGCCCTTTGCACTCCTGCATGTTGCGTGGCTGGTCGGGGTGCAGGCACGACACTGTATACACAAGTGAAGTACCAGCCCAATCCCGACAATCAGGCCGCATCTTTGAACTGTGACGTCTGAAGAGCTTTCGGCTGATACATACGACGTAGAGGGCCCCATTAAACCATTATCTCACGTGGTGGTAGTGCGTATAGGGGACGACGACCCACTCAGATCAATTACCCAGTTCCGTTAGGCGTATTTAGTAACTCGCAGAGACGATCAGACTACCTGTCGCTCCGACTTGGTAACACACGGAACACGAACAGGGTGGTCTCCGCCTGCCCTGTCGTTCCGCCACAGTATCACTCGCGGGTGCCCTCCTGGAAAAACCCAACTTCATATTTCCCTGTGGGTACCCCTCGGGGTCGACCCGCCTGTAACAAAGGTCACAGTAACTGTGTGTCCAAGTATCGAGGAGGAATCCGAGGAATCACCCTCGATTGATTCCCACTCGAGGAGTTGCACGACAGGAGCTTATCGGAGGTGATGAAAGAGGAATCACCCTCGGTAACCCACATCCGTATAGCTATTCCATAGAGGCATCATCGGAAGTGAACTAAGAGGTATCACCCTCGGCAGTCGATGCCAGCTCTGCAGTGTCGAGCAATTTAGGGGGTGTGCGGTGATGTGCTGTTCTCAACCCGTTTGATCACATCGATCGGGGCACCAGTACTAAAGCGGGGTAACTACAGCAAGGAAGAGGGGCCACAGATGGTTTTCCATCCAACCTATACTAAGCAGTTTAGGATAACAGGCAGGTATTAATAATAGTTACAAGGATAGGCTATGCATCAGAATAGGATAAAGCAAAGTAGCAGCAATTTTTAATGCAAGCAGGAGGGAGAAAGAATAGGTGATTTAGGCATGCGTCAAGGGGGTTTGCTTGCCTGGTTGCTCTGCTGAAAAGGACGGGTCATCGGGGATGTAGTCGATCACAGGGGCATCGGTAGAAGCGTCAGTCTCGGGGTCTATCGGAGAGAAGAGGGGGAAGAAACAATAAATACAAGCAATAAATGCAATCACAGAAGCATGGCATGGTAGCACGCTATTCGAGAGGTGCCCTAAAGCAGTGCTACACGTGGCAGATGAAGCGGGGAATTAACTGGAACGTTTTCCTGGTTTCGGACGTTTGTCAGACAAATGAACCGGAGGGGATGGTTCCATGTTCTGGTAGTTAGGGACACGTGACAGATGAACGGAGGGCATATTCGGAATCGTCATATTTTTCTGATCGTTTTACATATATAAATTATTTTAATCTGACTTACGGTTTAAAAGATATGATTTATCAAAGTTTTATTGAATTTCTGGATTTTACAGAATTAAATTAATTTCGAAATTAAATTGGAAAATGCTACGGGTACCCAGCTCTGTGTACACAGAGGGCACTAGAGAGGCTGACATGTGGGCCCGTTGACTGGGTCAACTGACCAGTCAACGGCCAGCTAACAGAGGCTGACTAGTGGGGCCAGCCTGCTGAGTCAGCAGCTGACTCAGCGGAGCTTATCCACTGGAACAGTGGATGGCCCCACCTATCAGTGACAGCGGGTTAATCCGGTTTTAATTTAAACTAAGCGGTGATTAGTCAGAGGTGGGCCCCCAATGTCAGTGACTGTAACGGTTAGATTAATTAGCGTTTTAACTTAATCCGAAGTTAATTAAGCTCTGGGGCCCGCCTATCAGCCACACAGGGCGTCATCAGCGACCCCGTGGACCGGCCAGGTCAGCACGCCGGCGGCTAGTCGGCGGCGGCCACTTCCACGGCGGCGCGGCTCGGTCTCGGCAGGAAAACAGCTATGGTGGTCCGTTTGGACCACCGCGAGTATCTACGGGACCAGGGCGATGGCGCGAAGCGATTTGGGGGCAACAGCGAAGGCGGGGGTGGCCGGAACAGGGACTACGGCGAGCTTTTGCGTCGGCCGGAGTCGGGCTCGATCGGGCGCCCCGTTGCGGCTCGCTTTCGGGCGATTTAAGCGGCTAGGCGGGATCTATGGGCTAGCAGGAGCTCATCTACGAGCTCGGCGGAGCATGTCATTGCCGGGGGCGATGGCGGCGAGCTCCGCGGCGGAGCAACGCTTTGGCTTTGTTGGAGCAGGAACTACGGGTGGCTAGAGGGGGTAGGGAGGGGCGCAATCGGCGCAGGGGCTCACCGCGGGAGCGTAGGGACTATGCAATGGGCTCGGGGAGGTCCGGTGACGGCGGAGATCGATGGAGGCAGCGGCGGCGTCCGACGGGGAAGACGGCTCGATTCGGTCAATGTGGCGGGCTCCGGCTCGAACGCGTGGTCGGAGACGAAGGAGAAGACGATGGCGGTGCCGACGAGCTGGTCGGAGAGGCAAGGGAGGCACGGTGGCCGTGGATCCGCAGCGGCGACGGCGGGCGTTTTTCGGGCGGGTGTGGCGCGGCGGATCTGGGGCGAGAGGGGGAAAATGGCGAGGAGGAGAGGGAGAGGGCGAACCCTAGGGCACCGGGGGAGGCCTTAACCTAGCCGGAGAACCGGCGGATGGGCGACAGCGCGACGGCCGTCGCCGTGTCAGCGCGTGCGCGCGACAGCGCGCGGGGAGGAAGACGACCGCGGTTAACGGGCTAGGCCGGCTACTGTTCCACTAGAGCCCATAGGCACAGTAAACGGTAAGCCTTTTCCTTTTTCTTTTTCCTATTTTCTGTTTTATTTCTGTTTTGCAAATAGATAGGCCACTAAATGACTTGGATAAAATGTGTGACTTGGTTCAAATATTACAATGCAATATGCTCTAACACAAGAAATTGGTTTGGCTAGAATATAATTTCATTTGTAATTCTATTAAATAAAACAGTATTAAAATATTGTTGTGAGCTACTGTTTGAGGTTGTTAGAGTTGCTTAGACATTTTTAGTGATGTTGTTTTGCTGGACATAATTAGCTATGAATTATTTGCTATTTAATGAACATTTTAGTTTTCAATTTGAACAACTTTTATTTTTCACTTTAAATTTAAATTGAAGTTTGAATTAGGAATTTGAAATGAGATATGATCCTAATGATGATTAAGCATAGTTAATCATGATGACTTGGCATTATCAAAGGTGATTACTATGGCATAATGACAGGGGGTGTTACAACTATACCATAATGGATGCCAACTGCCAATTTTTCATGAATTTCAGAGTGATACTGCCATATTCCATTGATTTATCGAATTTCTGGTGATTTACATCAAGTAATTCAAATTTGCACGTCAAGTGTGCTTTAGTTTCGACCAATAAATTCAGAAATATCATTTTTCACCTTCCACATTAGGAGTGTATGCAGTATCCACGAACAAAACTAAATTACCTGACCATTATATATGATTACTCATCCATGCAATTTTGAGAACACATCGAAAGAAATTAAAGGAAATGAAAAAAGGCTCAAAAATTTAAAACCTTTTTCATGGAGGCCTCCTATGTGCAATGGCTTGTGGGAAATATAATAAACTCAAAATACCACAAACTTAAAAAAAACCCTTCATAAATTGACCTAACTCATATGAAGATCAATGACTTTCAACCAAGATGACGATGACCATGAGCATTTTCATGGCATCGTACATGATAACATGACCATTTTTGGAAATAACAATGGTGTTAACATTGTCAGCAATAATTCCACAAAAAGATTGAAGATTTGGATAAAAAAAGTTATTTTTTCATTTTTCTAGTGCAATGCATGACTTTTTTTGTGAAGCAAGTGCCATAAATAAGATTGTAAATTGTGCCCCTACAATTTTCACCTAAAGTATACCACTTCGGATGCCAACTGCCAATTTTTCATGAATTTCAGAGTGATATTTCCATATTCCATTGATTTATTGAATTTCTGGCGATTTACATCAAGTAATTCAAACTGGCATTGCAAGTGTGCTCTAGTTTCGACCAATAAATTCTGAAAACTCATTTTCACCTTCCACATTAGGAGTGTAGGCAGTATCCACAAAAAAAACTCAATTACCCAACCATTATATATGATTACTCATCCATGCAATCTTGAGAACACATCTAAAGAAATTGAAGAAAATGCTAAAAAGGCTCAAAAATTGAAATCCTTTTGCATGGAGGCCTCCTATGTGCAATGGCGTGTGGGAAAAATAATAAACTCACAATACCACAAATAAAAAGTTAATCTTTCATTTTTCAAGTGCAATGCATGACTTTTTTTGTGAAGCAAGTGCCATAAATAAGATTGTAAATTGTGCCCTTACAATTTTCACCTAAAGTTTACCACAATGGATGCCAACTGCCAATTTTTCATGAATTTCAGAGTGATATTGCCGTATTTCATTGATTTATCGAATTTCTCGCGATTTACATCAAGTAATTCAAATTTGCACTGCAAGTGTGCTCTAGTTTCGACCAATAAATTCTGAAAAATCATTTTCACCTTCCGCATTAGGAGTGTAGGCAGTATCCAGAAAGAAAACTCAATTACCCAACCATTATATATGATTACTCATCCATGCAATTTTGAGAACGCATCGAAAGATATTAAAGGAAATGAAAAAAGGCTCAAAAGTTGAAATCCTTTTGCATGGAGGCCTCCTATGTGCAATGGCTTGTGGGAAAAATAATGAACTCACAATACCACAAACTTATAAAACAACCTTCACAAACTGACCTATCTAATATGAAGATCAATGGCTTTCAACCAAGATGACCATGACCATGAGCATTTTCATGGCATCGTACATGATAACATAACCATTTATGGAAATAACAAGGTTGTTAACATTGTCAGCAATAATTCCACAAAAAGAGTGAAGATTTGGTTAAAAAAAGTTAATTTTTCATTTTTCTAGTGCAATGCATGACTTTTTTTTGTGAAGCAAGTGCCATAAATAAGATTGTAAATTGTGCCCTTACAATTTACAGCTAAGGTATACCACATGGGATGCCAACTGCCAATTTTTCATGAATTTCAGAGTGATATTTGTATATTCCAATGATTTATTGAATTTCAGGTGATTTACATCAAGTAATTCAAACTTGCACTGCAAGTGTGCTCTAGTTTCGACCAATAAATTTTGAGAAATTATTTTCACCTTCCACAATAGGAGTGTAGGCAGTATCCACAAAGAAAACTCAATTACCCAACCATCACATATGATTACTCATCCATGCAATCTTGAAAACACATCGAAAGAAATTAAAGAAAATGATAAAAAGGCTCAAAAATTGAAATCCTTTTGCATGGAGGCCTCCTATGTGCAATGGCTTGTGGGAAAAATAATAAACTCACAATACCACAAATAAAAAGTTAATCTTTCATTTTTCTAGTGCAATGCATGACTTTTTTGTGAAGCAAGTGCCGTAAATAATATTGTAAATTGTACCCTTACAATTTTCACCTAAAGTTTACCACAATGGATGACAACTGCCAATTTTTCATGAATTTCAGAGTGATATTGCCGTATTTCATTGATTTACGGAATTTCTGGCGATTTACATCAAGTAATTCAAAATTGCACTGTAGGTGTGCTCTAGTTTCGACCAATAAATTCTGAAAAATCATTTTCACCTTCCGCATTAGGATTGTAGGCAGTATCCACAAAGAAAACTCAATTACCCAACCATTAGCTATGATTACTCATCCATGCAATTTTGAGAACGCATCGAAAGATATTAAAGGAAATGAAAAAAGGCTCAAAAATAGAAATCCTTTTGCATGGAGGCCTCCTATGTGCAATGGCTTGTGGGAAAAATAATAAACTCACAATACCACAAACTTAAAAAAAAACCTTCACAAACTGACCTATCTCATATGAAGATCAATGGCTTTCAACCAAGATGACCATGACCATGAGCATTTTCATGGCATCGTACATGATAACATGACCATTTATGGAAATAACAAGGTTGTTAACATTGTCAGCAATAATTCCACAAAAAGATTGAAGATTTGGTTAAAAAAAGTTAATTTTTCATTTTTCTAGTGCAATGCATGACTTTTTTTTTGAAGCAAGTGCCATAAATAAGATTGTAAATTGTGCCCTTACAATTTTCACTTAAAGTATACCACATGGGATGCCAACTGCCAATTTTTCATCAATTTCAGAGTGATATTTCCATATTCCATTGATTTATTGAATTTCTAACGATTTACATCAAGTAAGTCAAATTTGCACTGCAAGTGTGCTCTAGTTTCGACCAATAAATTCTGAAAAATCATTTTCATCTTCCACATTAGGAGCGTAGGCAATATCCACAAAGAAAACTCAATTACCCAACCATTATATATGATTACTAATCCATGCAATCTTGAAAACACATCGAAAGAAATTAAAGAAAATGATAAAAAGGCTCAAAAATTGAAATCCTTTTGCATGGAGGCCTCCTATGTGCAACGGCTTGTGGGAAAAATAATAAACTCACAATACCACAAATAAAAAATTAATATTTCATTTTTCTAGTGCAATGCATGACTTTTTTTGTGAAGCAGGTGCCATAAATAAGATTGTAAATTGTGCCCTTACAATTTTCACCTAAGTATACCGCAATGGATGCCAACTGCCAATTTTTCAGGAATTTCAGAGTGATATTGCCATATTCCATTGATTTATCGCATTTCTGGCGATTTACATCAAGTAATTCGAATTTGCACGGCAAGTGTGCTCTAGTTTCGACCAATAAATTCGGAAATATCATTTTTGACCTTCCACATTAAGAGCGTATGCAGTATCCACAAACAAAACTCAATTACCCGACCATTATATATGATTACTCATCCATGCAATTTTGAGAACACATCGAAAGAAACTAAACGAAATGAAAAAAGGCCCAAAAATTGAAATCCTTTTGCATGGAGGCCTCCTATGTGCAATGGCTTGTGGGGAAAATAATAAACTCACAATACCACAAACTTAAAAAAAAACCTTCACAAACTGACCTATCTCATATGAAGAACAATGACTTTCAAGCAAGATGACCATGACCATGAGCATTTTCATGGCGTAGTACATGATAACATGACCATTTTTGAAAATAACAAGGGTGTTAACATTGTCAGCAATAATTCCACTAAAAGAATGAAGATTTGGTTAAAAAAGTTAATTTTTCATTTTTCTAGTGCAATGCATTACTTTTTTGTGAAGCAAGTGCCATAAATAAGATTGTAAATTGTGCCCTCACAATTTTCACATAAAGTATACGACATGGGATGCCAACTTCCAATTTTTCATGAATTTCAGAGTGATATTTCCATATTCCATTACTTTATTGAATTTCTGGCGATTTACATCAAGTAATTCAAATTTGCACAGCAAGTGTGCTCTAGTTTCGACCAATAAATTCTGAAAAATCATTTTCACCTTCCACATTAGGAGTGTAGGTAGTATCCACAACGAAAACTCAATTACCCGACCATTATATACAATTACTCATCCATGCAATTTTGACAACACATCGAAAGAAATTAAAGAAAATGATAAAAAGGCTCAAAAATTGAAATCCTTTTGCATGGAGGCCTCCTATGTGCGATGGCTTGTGGGAAAAATAATAAACTCACAATACCATAAATAAAAAGTTAAATTTTCATTTTTCTAGTGCAATGCATGACTTTTTTGTGAAGCAGGTGCCATAAATAAGATTGTTAATTCTGCCCTTACAATTTTCACCTCAAGTATACCACAATGGATGCCAACTGCCAAATTTTCATGAATTTCAGAGTGGTATTGCCATATTCCATTGATTTATCGAATTTCTCGCGATTTACATCAAGTAATTCAAATTTGCACTGCAAGTGTGCTCTAGTTTTGACCAATAAATTCGAAAATATCATTTTCACCTTCCACATTAGGAGTGTATGCAGTATCCAGAAAAAAAACTCAATTACCCGACCGTTATATATGATTACACATCGTTGCAATTTTGAGAACACATCGAAAGAAATTAAAGGAAATGAAAAAAGATAAAAAAATTGAAATCCTTTTGCATGGAGGCCACCTATGTGCAATGGCTTTTGGGAAAAATAATAAACTCACAATACCACAAACTTAAAAAAAACATTCACAACCATGACCATGAGCATTTTCATTTCATCGTACATGATAACATGAGCAATAATTCCACAAAAAGATTGAAGATTTGGTTAAAAAAAGTTAATTTTTCATTTTTCTAGTGCAATGCATGACTTTTTTTGTGAAGCAACTGCCATAAATAAGATTGTAAATTGTGCCCTTATAATTTTCACCTAAAGTATACCACATGGGATGCCAACTGCCAATTTTTCATGAATTTCAGAGTGATATTTCCATATTCCATTGATTTATTGAATTTCTGACGATTTACATCAAGTAATTCAAATTTGCACTGCAAGTGTGCTCTAGTTTCGACCAATAAATTTTGAAAAATCATTTTCACCTTCCACATTAGGAGTGTAGGTAGTATCCACATTGAAAACTCAATTACCCAACCATTATATATGATTACTCATCCATGCAATCTTGACAACACATCGAAAGAAATTAAAGAAAATGATAAACAGGCTCAAAAATTGAAATCCTTTTGCATGGAGGCCTCCTAAGTGCAATGGCTTGTGGGAAAATAATAAACTCACAATACCACAAATAGAAAGTTAATTTTTCATTTTTATAGTACAATTCATGACTTTTTTTTTCTGAAGCAGGTGCCATAAATAAGATTGTAAATTCTGCCCTTACAATTTTCACCTAAAGTACACCACAATGAATGCCAACTGCCAATTTTTCATGAATTTCAGAGTGATATTGCCATATTCTATTGATTTATCGAATTTCTGGTGATTTACATCAAGTAATTCAAATTTGCACTGCTAGTGTGCTCTAGTTTCAACCAATAAATTCGGAAATATCATTTTTCACCTTCCACATGAGGAGTGTATGCAGTATCCACAAACAAAACTCAATTACCCGACCATTATATATGATTACTCATCCATGCAATTTTGAGAACACATCGAAAGTACTTAAAGGAAATGAAAAAAGGCTCAAAAATTTAAAACCTTTTTCATGGATGCCTCCTATGTGCAATGGCTTGTGGGAAATATAATAAACTCAAAATACCACAAACTTAAAAAAAAACCTTCATAAACTTACCTATCTCATATGAAGATCAATGACTTTCAACCAAGATGACCATGACCATGAGCATTTTCATGGCATCGTACATGATAACATGACCATTTTTGGAAATAACAATGGTGTTAACATTGTCAGCAATAATTCCACAAAAAGATTGAAGATTTGGATAAAAAAAGTTATTTTTTCATTTTTCTAGTGCAATGCATGACTTTTTTTGTGAAGCAAGTGCCATAAAAAAGATTGTAAATTGTGCCCTTACAATTTTCACCTAAAGTATACCACTTCGGATGCCAACTGCCAATTTTTCATGAATTTCTGAGTGATATTTCCATATTCCATTGATTTATTGAATTTCTGGCGATTTACATCAAGTAACTCAAACTTGCACTGCAAGTGTGCTCTAGTTTCGACCAATAAATTCTGAAAACTCATTTTCACCTTCCACATTAGGAGTGTAGGCAGTATCCACAAAAAAAACTCAATTACCCAACCATTATATATGATTACTCATCCATGCAATCTTGAGAACACATGTAAAGAAATTGAAGAAAATGATAAAAAGGCTCAAAAATTGAAATCCTTTTGCATGGAGGCCTCCTATGTGCAATGGCGTGTGGGAAAAATAATAAACTCACAATACCACAAATAAAAAGTTAATCTTTCATTTTTCTAGTGCAATGCATGACTTTTTTTGTGAAGCAAGTGCCATAAATAAGATTGTAAATTGTGCCCTTACAATTTTCACCTAAAGTTTACCACAATGGATGCCAACTGCCAATTTTTCATGAATTTCAGAGTGATATTGCCGTATTTCATTGATTTATCGAATTTCTCGCGATTTACATCAAGTAATTCAAATTTGCACTGCAAGTGTGCTCTAGTTTCGACCAATAAATTCTGAAAAATCATTTTCACCTTCCGCATTAGGAGTGTAGGCAGTATCCACAAAGAAAACTCAATTACCCAACCATTATATATGATTACTCATCCATGCAATTTTGAGAACGCATCGAAAGATATTAAAGGAAATGAAAAAAGGCTCAAAAGTTGAAATCCTTTTGCATGGAGGCCTCCTATGTGCAATGGCTTGTGGGAAAAATAATGAACTCACAATACCACAAACTTAAAAAACAACCTTCACAAACTGACCTATCTCATATGAAGATCAATGGCTTTCAACCAAGATGACCATGACCATGACCATTTTCATGGCATCGTACATGATAACATACCCATTTATGGAAATAACAAGGTTGTTAACATTGTCAGCAATAATTCCACAAAAAGATTGAAGATTTGGTTAAAAAAAGTTAATTTTTCATTTTTCTAGTGCAATGCATGACTTTTTTTGTGAAGCAAGGGCCATAAATAAGATTGTAAATTGTGCCCTTACAATTTTCACCTAAGGTATACCACATGGGATGCCAACTGCCAATTTTTCTTGAATTTCAGAGTGATATTTGTATATTCCAATGATTTATTGAATTTCTGGTGATTTACATCAAGTAATTCAAACTTGCACTGCAAGTGTGCTCTAGTTTCGACCAATAAATTTTGAAAAATCATTTTCACCTTCCACATTAGGAGTGTAGGCAGTATCCACAAAGAAAACTCAATTACCCAACCATTATATATGATTACTCATCCATGCAATCTTGAAAACACATCGAAACAAATTAAAGAAAATGATAAAAAGGCTCAAAAATTGAAATCCTTTTGCATGGAGGCCTCCTATGTGCAATGGCTTGTGGGAAAAATAATAAACTCACAATACCACAAATAAAAAGTTAATCTTTCATTTTTCTAGTGCAATGCATGACTTTTTTTGTGAAGCAAGTGCCGTAAATAAGATTGTAAATTGTGCCCTTATAATTTTCACCTAAAGTTTACCACAATGGATGACAACTGCCAATTTTTCATGAATTTCAGAGTGATATTGCCGTATTTCATTGATTTACGGAATTTCTGGCGATTTACATCAAGTAATTCAAATTTGCACTGCAGGTGTGCTCTAGTTTCGACCAATAAATTCTGAAAAATCATTTTCACCTTCCGCATTAGGAGTGTAGGCAGTATCCACAAAGAAAACTCAATTACCCAACCATTAGATGTGATTACTCATCCATGCAATTTTGAGAACGCATCGAAAGATATTAAAGGAAATGAAAAAAGGCTCAAAAATAGAAATCCTTTTGCATGGAGGCCTCCTATGTGCAATGGCTTGTGGGAAAAATAATAAACTCACAATACCACAAACTTAAAAAAAAACCTTCACAAACTGACCTATCTCATATGAAGATCAATGGCTTTCAACCAAGATGACCATGACCATGAGCATTTTCATGGCATCGTACATGATAACATGACCATTTATGGAAATAACAAGGTTGTTAACATTGTCAGCAATAATTCCACAAAAAGATTGAAGATTTGGTTAAAAAAGTTAATTTTTCATTTTTCTAGTGCAATGCATGACTTTTTTTTTGAAGCAAGTGCCATAAATAAGATAGTAAATTGTGCCCTTACAATTTTCACTTAAAGTATACCACATGGGATGCCAACTGCCAATTTTTCATGAATTTCAGAGTGATATTTCCATATTCCATTGATTTATTGAATTTCTAACGATTTACATCAAGTAAGTCAAATTTGCACTGCAAGTGTGCTCTAGTTTCGACCAATGAATTCTGAAAAATCATTTTCACCTTCCACATTAGGAGCGTAGGCAATATCCACAAAGAAAACTCAATTACCCAACCATTATATATGATTACTCATCCATGCAATCTTGACAACACATCGAAAGAAATTAAAGAAAATGATAAAAAGGCTCAAAAATTGAAATCCTTTTGCATGGAGGCCTCCTAAGTGCAATGGCTTGTGGGAAAATAATAAACTCACAATACCACAAATAAAAAGTTAATTTTTCATTTTTATAGTGCAATTCATGACTTTTTTTTTCTGAAGCAGGTGCCATAAATAAGATTGTAAATTCTGCCCTTACAATTTTCACCTAAAGTACACCACAATGGATGCCAACTGCCAATTTTTCATGAATTTCAGAGTGATATTGCCATATTCTATTGATTTATCGAATTTCTGGTGATTTACATCAAGTAATTCAAATTTGCACTGCTAGTGTGCTCTAGTTTCAACCAATAAATTCGGAAATATCATTTTTCACCTTCCACATTAGGAGTGTATGCAGTATCCACAAACAAAACTCAATTACCCGACCATTATATATGATTACTCATCCATGCAATTTTGAGAACACATCGAAAGAAATTAAAGGAAATGAAAAAAGGCTCAAAAATTGAAATCCTTTTGCATGGAGGCCTCCTATTTGCAACGGCTTGTGGGAAAATAATAAACTCACAATACCACAAACTTAAAAAAAACCCTTCATAAACTGACCTATCTCATATGAAGATCAATGACTTTCAACCAAGATGACCAGGACTATGAGCATTTTCATGGCATCGTACACAATAATATGACCATTTTTTGAAATAACAAGGTTGTTAACATTGTCAGCAATAATTCCACAAAAAGATTGAAGATTTGGTTAAAAAAAGTTAATTTTACATTTTTCTAATGCAATGCATGAATTTTTTTGTGAACAAGTGCCCTAAATGAGATTGTAAATTTTGCCCTTACAATTTTCACCTAAAGTATACCACATGGGTTGCCAACTGCCATTTTTTCATGAATTTCAGAGCGATATTTCCATATTCCATAGATTTATTGAATTTCTGGCGATTTACATCAAGTAATTCAAATTTGCACTGCAAGTGTGCTCTAGTTTTGACCAATAAATTCTGAAAACTCATTTTCACCTTCCACAATAGGAGTGTAGGCAGTATCCACAATAAAAACTCAATTACCCAACCATTATATATGATTACTCATCCATGCGATTTTGAGAACACATCGAAAGAAATTAAAGAAAATGATAAAAAGGCTCAAAAATTGAAATCCTTTTGCATGGAGGCCTTCTATGTGCAATGGCTTGTGGGAAAAATAATAAACTCACAATACCACAAATAAAAAATTAATATTTCATTTTTCTAGTGCAATGCATGACTTTTTTTGTGAAGGAGGTGCCATAAATAAGATTTACAATTTTCACCTAAAGTATACCACAATGGATGCCAACTGCCAATTTTTCATGAATTTCAGAGTGATATTGCCATATTCCATTCCTTTATCGAATTTCTTGCGATTTACATCAAGTAATTCAAATTTGCACGGCAAGTGTGCTCTAGTTTCGAACAATAAATTCGGAAATATCATTTTTTACCTTCCACATTAGGAGTGTATGCAGTATCCACAAACAAAACTCAATTACCCGACCATTATATATGATTACTCATCCATGCAATTTTGAGAACACATCGAAAGAAATTAAAGGAAATGAAAAAAGGCTCAAAAATTGAAATCCTTTTGCAACGAGGCCTCCTATGTGCAATGGCTTGTGAGAAAATAATAAACTCACAATACCACAAACTTAAAAAAAAACCTTCACAAACTGACCTATCTCATATGAAGATCAATGACTTTCAACCAAGATGACCATGACCATGACCATTTTTGCAAATAACAATGGTGTTAACATTGTCAGCAATAATTCCACTAAAAGAATGAAGATTTGGTTAAAAAAGTTAGTTTTTCATTTATCTAGTGCAATGCATGACCTTTTTGTGAAGCAAGTGCCATAAATAAGATTGTAAATTGTGCCCTCACAATTTTCACATAAAGTATACCACATGGGACGCCAACTGCCCATTTTTCAAGAATTTCAGAGTGATATTTCCATATTCCATTACTTTATTGAATTTCTGGCGATTTACATAAACTAATTCAAATGTGCACTGCAAGCGTGCTCTAGTTTCGACCAATAAATTCTGAAAAATCATTTTCACCTTCCACATTAGGAGTGTAGAGGTAGTATCCACAAAGAAAACTCAATTACCCAACCATTATATACTATTACTCATCCATGCAATTTTGATAACACATCGAAAGAAATTAAAGAAAATGATAAAAAGGCTCAAAAATTGGAATCCTTTTGCATGGAGGCCTCCTATGTGCGATGGCTTGTGGGAAAAATAATAAACTCACAATACCATAAATAAAAAGTTAATTTTTCATTTTTCTAGTGCAATGCATGACTTTTTTTGTGAAGCAGGTGGCGTAAATTAGAGTGTAAATTCTGCCCTTACAATTTTCACCTAAAGTATACCACAATGGATGCCAACTGCCAAATTTTCATGAATTTCAGAGTGATATTGCCATATTCCATTGATTTATCGAATTTCTCGCGATTTACATCAAGTAATTCAAATTCGCACTGCAAGTGTGCTCTAGTTTCGACTAATAAATTCGAAAATATCATTTTCACCTTCCACATTAGGAGTGTATGCAGTATCCACAAACAAAACTCAATTACCCGACCATTATATATGATTACTCATCCATGCAGTTTTGAGAACACATCGAAAGAAATTAAAGGAAATGAAAAAAGATAAAAAATTGAAACCCTTTTGCATGGAGGCCTCCTATGTGCAATGGCTTGTGGAAAAATAATAAACTAACAATACCACAAACTTAAAAAAAACATTCACAACCTGACCTATCTCATATGAAGATCAATGACTTTCAACCAAGATGACCATGACCATGAGCATTTTCATGGCATCGTACATGATAACATGACCGTTTTTGGAAATAACAATGGTGTTAACATTGTCAGCAATAATTCCACAAAAAGATTGAAGATTTTGTTAAAAAAAGTTAATTTTTCATTTTTCTATTGCAATGCATGAGTTTTTTTGTGAAGCAAGTGCCATAAATAAGATTGTAAATTGTGCCCTTACAATTTTCACCTAAAGTATACCACATGGGATGCCAACTGCCAATTTTTCATGAATTTCAGAGTGATATTTCCATATTCCATTGATTTATTGAATTTCTGGCAATTTACATCAAGTAATTCAAATTTGCACTGCAAGTGTGCTCTAGTTTCGACCAATAAATTTTGAAAAATCATTTTCACCTTCCACATTAGGAGTGTAGGCAGTATCCACAAAGAAAACTCAATTACCGAACCATTATATATGATAACTCATCCATGCAATCTTGACAACACATCGAAAGAAATTAAAGAAAATGATTAAAAGGCTCAAAAATTGAAATCCTTTTGCATGGAGGCCTCCTATGTCCAATGGCTTGTGGGAAAATAATAAACTAACAATACCACAATTAAAAAGTTAATTTTTCATTTTATAGTGCAATTCATGACTTTTTTCTGAAGCAGGTGCCATAAATAAGATTGTAAATTCTGCCCTTACAATTTTCACCTAAAGTACACCACAATGGATGCCAACTGACATTTTTTCATGAATTTCAGAGTGATATTGCCATATTCTATTGATTTATCGAATTTCTGGTGATTTACATCAATTAATTCAAATTTGCACTGCTAGTGTGCTCTAGTTTCAACCAATAAATTCGGAAATATCATTTTTCACCTTCCACATTAGGAGTGTTTGCAATATCCACAAACAAAATTCAATTACCCGACCATTATATATGATTACTCATCCATGCAATTTTGAGAACACATGGAAAGAAATTAAAGGAAATGAAAAAAGGCTCAAAAATTGAAATCCTTTTGCATGGAGGCCTCCTATGTGCAACGGCTTGTGGGAAAATAATAAACTCACAATACCACAAACTTAAAAAAAAACCTTCATAAACTGACCTATCTCATATGAAGATCAATGACTTTCAACCAAGATGACCATGACCATGAGCATTTTCATGGAATCGTACATGATAATATGACCATTTTTGGAAATAACAAGGTTGTTAACATTGTCAGCAATAATTCCACAAAAAGATTGAAGATTTGGTTAAAAAAAGTTAATTTTTCATTTTTCTAGTGCAATGCATGAATTTTTTTTGTGAACAAGTGCCCTAAATAAGATTGTAAATTGTGCCCTTACAATTTTCACCTAAAGTATACCACATGGGTTGCCAACTGCCAATTTTTCATGAATTTCAGAGTGATATTTCCATATTCCATAGATTTATAGAATTTCTAGCGATTTACATCAAGTAATTCAAATTTGCACTGCAAGTGTGCTCTAGTTTCGACCAATAAATTCTGAAAACTCATTTTCACATTCCACATTAGGAGTGTAGGCGGTATCCACAAAAAAAACTCAATTACCCAACCATTATATATGATTACTCATCCATGCAATTTTGAGAACACATCGAAAGAAATTAAAGAAAATGATAAAAAGGCTCAAAAATTGAAATCCTTTTGCATGGAGGCCTCCTATGTGCAATGGCTTGTGGGAAAAATAATAAACTCACAATACCACAAATAAAAAGTTAATTTTTCATTTTTGTATTGCAATGCATGACTTTTTTTGTGAAGCAGGTGCCATAAATAAGATTGTAAATTCTGCCCTTACAATTTTCACCTAAAGTATACCACAATGGATGCCAACTGTCAATTTTTCATGAATTTGAGAGTGATATTGCCATATTCCATTGATTTATCGAATTTCTAGCGATTTACATCAAGTAATTCAAATTTGCACGGCAAGTGTGCTTTAGTTTCGACCAATAAATTCAGAAATATCATTTTTCACTTTCCAAATTAGGAGTGTATGCAGTATCCACAAACAAAACTCAATTACCCGACCATTATAAATGATTACTCATCCATGCAATTTTGAGAACACATCGAAAGAAATTAAAGGAAATGAAAAAAGGCACAAAAATTGAAATCCTTTTGCATGGAGGCCTCCTATGTGCAACGGCTTGTGGGAAAATAATAAACTCACAATACCACAAACTTGAAAAAAAACCCTTCATAAACTGACCTATCTCATATGAAGATCAAGGACTTTCAACCACGATGACCACGACCATGAGCATTTTGATGGCATCGTACATGATAACATGACCATTTTTGGAAATAACAAGGTTGTTAACATTGTCAGCAATAATTCCACAAAAAGATTGAAGATTTGGTTAAAAAAAGTTAATTTTTCATTTTTCTAGTGCAATGCATGATTTTTTTTTGTGAACCAGTGCCCTAAATAAGATTGTAAATTGTGCCCTTACAATTTTCACCTAAAGTATACCACATGGGTTGCCAACTGCCAATTTTTCATGAATTTCAGAGTGATATTTCCATATTCCATAGATTTATAGAATTTCTAGCGATTTACATCAAGTAATTCAAATTTGCACTGCAAGTGTGCTCTAGTTTCGACCAATAAATTCTGAAAACTCATTTTCACCTTCCACATTAGGAGTGTAGGCAGTATCCACAAAAAAAACACAATTACCCAACCATTATATATGATTACTCATCCATGCAATTTTGAGAACACATCGAAAGAAATTAAAGAAATGATAAAAAGGCTCAAAAATTGAAATCCTTTTGCATGGAGGCCTCCTATGTGCAATGGCTTGTGGGAAAAATAATAAACTCACAATACCACAAATAAAAAGTTAATTTTTCATTTTTGTAATGCAATGCATGACTTTTTTTGTGAAGCAGGTGCCATAAATAAGATTATAAATTGTGCCCTTACAATTTTCACCTAAAGTATACCACAATGGATGCCAACTGCCATTTTATCATGAATTTCAGAGTGATATTGCCATATTCCATTGATTTATCGAATTTCTAGCGATTTACATCAAGTAATTCAAATTTGCACGGCAAGTGTGCTTTAGTTTCGACCAATAAATTCGGAAATATCATTTTTCACCTTCCACATTAGGAGTGTATAAAGTATCCACAACCAAAACTCAATTACCCGACCATTATATATGATTATTCATCCATGCAATTTTGAGAACACGTCGAAAGAAATTAAAGGAAATAAAAAAAACCACAAAAATTGAAATCCTTTTGCATGGAGGCCTCCTATGTGCAACGGCTTGTGGGAAAATAATAAACTCACAATACCACAAACTTAAAAAAAACCTTCATAAACTGACCTATCTCATATGAAGATCAATGACTTTCAACCAAGATGACCACGACCATGAGCATTTTGATGGCATCGTACATGATAACATGACCATTTTTGGAAATAACAAGGGTGTTAACATTGTCAGCAATAATTCCTCAAAAAGATTGAAGACTTGGTTAAAAAAAGTTAATTTTTCATTTTTCTAGTGCAATGCATGATTTTTTTTGTGAAGCAAGTGCCATAAATAAGATTGTAAATTCTGCCCTTACAATTTTCACCTAAACTATACCACTAGGGATGCCAACTGCCAATTTTTCATGAATTTCAGAGTGATATTTCCATATTCCATTGATTTATTGAATTTCTGGCGATTTACATCAAGTAATTCAAACTTGCACTACAAGTGTGCTCTAGTTTCGACCAATAAATTTCGAAAAATCATTTTAACCTTCCACATTAGGAGTGTAGGCAGTATCCACAAAGAAAAATCAATTACCCAACCATTATATAGGATTACTCATCCATGCAATCTTGAAAACACATCGAAAGAAATTAAAGAAAATGATAAAAAGCCTCAAAAATTGAAATCCTTTTGCATGGAGGCCTCCTATGTGCAATGGTGTGTGGGAAAAATAATAAACTCACAATACCACAAATAAAAAGTTAATCTTTCATTTTTATAGTGCAATGCATGACTTTTGTTGTGAAGCAAGTGCCATAAATAAGATTGTAAATTGTGCCCTTACAATTTTCACCTAAAGTTTACCACAATGGATGCCAACTGCCAATTTTTTATGAATTTCAGAATGATATTGCCGTATTTCATTGATTTATCGAATTTCTGGCGATTTACATCAAGTAATTCAAATTTGCACTGCAAGTGTGCTCTAGTTTCGACGAATAAATTCTGAAAAATCATTTTCACCTTCCGCATTAGGAGTGTAGGCAGTATCCACAAAGAAAACTCAATTACCCGACCATTATATATGATTACTCATCCATGCAATTTTGAGAACACATCGAAAGAAATTAAAGGAAATGAAAAAAGGATCAAAAATTAAAATCCTTTTGCAAGGAGGCCTCCTATGTGCAATGGCTTGTGGGATAATAATAAACTCACAATACCACAAACTTAAAAAAAACCATTCATAAACTGACCTATCTCATATAAAGATCAATGACTTTCAACCATGATGACCACGACCACGAGCATTTTCATGGCATAGTACATGATAACATGACCATTTTTCGAAATAACAAGGTTGTTAACATTGGCAGCAATAATTCCACAAAAATATTGAAGATTTGGTTAAAAAAGTTAAATATTCATTTTTCTAGTGCAATGCATGACTTTTTTTTGAAGCAAGTGCCAGAAATAAGATTTTAAATTGTGCCCTCACAATTTTCACCTAAATATACCACATGGGATGCCAACTGCCAATTTTTCATGAATTTCAGAGTGATATTTCCATATTCCATTGATTTATTGAATTTCTGGCGATTTACATCAAGTAATTCAAATTTCCACTGGAAGTGTGCTCTAGTTTCGACCAATAAATTCTGAAAAATTATTTTCACCTTCCACATTAGGAGTGTAGGCAGTATCCACAAATAAAACTCAATTACCCAACCATTATATATGATTACTCATCAATGCAATTTTGACAACACATCGAAAGAAATTAAAGAAAATGATAAAAAGGGTCAAGAATTGAAATCCTTTTGCATGGAGGCCTCCTATGTGCAATGGCTTGTGGGAAAAATAATAGACTCACAATACCACAAATAAAAAGTTAATTTTTCATTTTTCTAGTGCAATGCATGACTTTTTTTGTGAAGCAGGTTCCATAAATAAGATTGTAAATTCTGCCCTTATAATTTTCACCTAAAGTATACCACAATGGATGCCAACTAACATTTTTTCATGAATTTCAGAGTGATATTGCCATATTCTATTGATTTATCGAATTTGTGGTGATTTACATCAAGTAATTCAAATTTGCACTACAAGTGTGCTCTAGTTTCGACCAATAAATTTGGAAATATCATTTCGCCTTCCACATTAGGAGTGTAGGCAGTATCCACAAAGAAAACTCAATTACCCAACCTTTATATATGATTACTCATCCATGCAATTTTGACAACACATCTAAAGAAATTAATGAAAATGATAAAAAGGCTCAAAAATTGAAATCCTTTTGCATGGAGGCCTCCTATGTGCAATGGCTTGTGGGAAAAATAATAAACTCACAATACCACAAATAAAATGTTAATTTTTCATTTTTCTAGTGCAATGCATGACTTTTTTTGTGAAGCAAGTGCCATAAATAAGATTGTAAATTGTGCCCTTACAATTTTCACCTCAAGTATACCTCGATGGATGCCAACTGCCAATTTTTCATGAATTTCAGAGTGATATTGCCATATTTCATTGATTTATCGAATTTCTGGTGATTTACATCAAGTAATTCAAATTTGCACTGCAAGTGTGCTCTACTTTCGACAAATAAATTCTGAAAAATCTTTTTCACCTGCCGCATTAGGAGTGTAGGTAGTATCCACAAAGAAAACTCAATTACCCAACCATTATATAAGATTACTCATCCATGCAATTTTGAGAACCCATCGAAAGAAATTAAAGGAAATGAAAAAAGGCTCAAAAATTGAAATCCTTTTGCATGGAGGCCTCCTATGTGCAATGGTTTGCAGGAAAAATAATAAACTCATAATACCACAAACTTAAAAAAAAACCTTCAAGAACAGACCTATCTCATATGAAGATCAATGACTTTTAACCAAGATGACCACGGGCATTTTTGTGGCATAGTACATGATAACATGACCATTTTTGGAAATAACAAGGGTGTTAACATTGTCAGCAATAATTCCACAAAAAGATTGAAGATTTGGTTAAAAAAAGTTAAATTTTCATTTTTCCAGTGCAATGCATGACTTTTTATTGAAGCAAGTGCCATAAATAAGATTGTAAATTGTGCCCTTACAATTTTCACCTAAAGTATACCACATGGGATGGCAACTGCCAATTTTTCATGAATTTTAGAGTGATATTTCCATATTCCATTGATTTATTGAATTTGCACTGCAAGTGTGCTCTAGTTTCGACCAATAAATTCTAAAAAATCATTTTCACCTTCCACATTAGGAGTGTTGACAGTATCCACAAAGAAAACTCAATTACCCAACCATTATATATGATTACTCATCCATGCAATTTTGACAACACATCGAAAGAAATTAAAAAAAATGATAAAAAGGCTAAAAAATTGAAATCCTTTTGATGGAGGCCTCCTATGTGCAATGGCTTGTGGGAAAACTAATAAACTCACAATACCACAAATAAAAAGTTAATATTTCATTTTTCTAGTGCAATGCATGACTTTTTTTGTGAAGCAGGTGCCATAAATAAGATTATAAATTGTGCCCTTACAATTTTCACCTAAAGTATACCACAATGGATGCCAACTGCCAATTTTTCATGAATCTCAGAGTGATATTTCCATATTCTATTGATTTATCGAATTTCTGGCGATTTACATCAAGTAATTCAAATTTGCACTGCAAGTGTGCTTTAGTTTCGACCAATAAATTCAGAAAAATCATTTTCACATTCCGCATTAGGAGTGTAGGCAGTATCCACAAAGAAAACTCAATTACCCAACCATTATATATGATTACTCATCCATGCAATTTTGAGAACTCATCGAAAGAAATTAAAGGAAATGAAAAAAGGCTCAAAAATTTAAATCCTTTTGCATGGAGGCTTCCTATGTGCAATGGCTTGTGGGAAAAATAATAAACTCACAATACCACAAATTTAAAAAAATTACCTTCACAAACTGACCTATCTCATATGAAGATCAATGGCTTTCAACCAAGATGACCATGACCATGAGCATTTTCATGGCATAGTACATGATAACATGACCATTTTTGGAAATAACAAGGGTGTTAACATTGTCAGTAATAATTCCACAAAAAGATTGAAGATTTGGGTAAAAATAAGTTAATTTTTCATTTTTCTAGTGCAATGCATGACTTTTTATTGAAGCAAGTGCCATAAATAAGATTGTAAATTGTGCCCTTACAATTTTCACCTTAAGTATACCACATGGGATGCCAACTGCCAATTTTTCATGAATTTCAGAGTGATATTTCCATATTCCATTGATTTATTGAATTTTTGGCTATTTACATCAAGTAAGTCTAATTTGCACTGCAAGTGTGCTCTAGTTTCGACCAATAAATTCTACATTAGGAGTGTAGGAAGTATCCACATTAGGAGTGTAGGTAGTATCCACAAAGAAAACTCAATTACCCAACCATTATATATGATTACTCATCCATGCAATTTTGACAACACATCTAAAGAAATTAAAGAAAATGATAAAAAGGCTCAAAAATTGAAATCCTTTTGCATGGAGGCCTCCTATGTGCAATGGCTTGTGGGAAAAATAATAAACTCACAATACCACAAATAAAATGTTAATTTTTCATTTTTCTAGTGCAATGCATGACTTTTTTTGTGAAGCAAGTGCCATAAATAAGATTGTAAATTGTGCCCTTACAATTTTCACCTCAAGTATACCTCGATGGATGCCAACTGCCAATTTTTCATGAATTTAAGAGTGATATTACCATATTTCATTAATTTATTGAATTTCTGGTGATTTACATCAAGTAATTCAAATTTGCACTGCAAGTGTGCTCTACTTTCGACAAATAAATTCTGAAAAATCTTTTTCACCTTCCGCGTTAGGAGTGTAGGTAGTATCCACAAAGAAAACTCAATTACCCAACCATTATATATGATTACTCATCCATACAATTTTGAGAACCCATCGAAAGAAATTAAAGGAAATGAAAAAAGGCTCAAAAATTGAAATCCTTTTGCATGGAGGCCTCCTATGTGCAATGGTTTGTGGGAAAAATAATAAACTCATAATACCACAAACTTAAAAAAAAACCTTCAAGAACAGACCAATCTCATATGAAGATCAATGACTTTTAACCAAGATGACCACGGGCATTTTTGTGGCATAGTACATGATAACATGACCATTTTTGGAAATAACAAGGGTGTTAACATTGTCAGCAATAATTCCACAAAAAGATTGAAGATTTGGTTAAAAAAAGTTAATTTTTCATTTTTCCAATGCAATGCATGACTTTTTATTGAAGCAAGTGCCATAAATAAGATTGTAAATTGTGCCCTTACAATTTTCACCTAAAGTATACCACATGGGATGCCAACTGCCAATTTTTCATGAATTTTAGAGTGATATTTCCATATTCCATTGATTTATTGAATTTGCACTGCAAGTGTGCTCTAGTTTCGACCAATAAATTCTAAAAAATCATTTTCACCTTCCACATTAGGAGTGTTGACATTATCCACAAAGAAAACTCAATTAATCAACCATTATATATGATTACTCATCCATGCAATTTTGACAACACATCGAAAGAAATTAAAAAAATGATAAAAAGGCTAAAAAATTGAAATCCTTTTGATGGAGGCCTCCTATGTGCAATGGCTTGTGGGAAAACTAATAAACTCACAATACCACAAATAAAAAGTTAATATTTCATTTTTCTAGTGCAATGCATGACTTTTTTTGTGAAGCAGGTGCCATAAATAAGATTATAAACTGTGCCCTTACAATTTTCACCTAAAGTATACCACAATGGATGCCAACTGCCAATTTTTCATGAATCTCAGAGTGATATTTCCATATTCCATTGATTTATCGAATTTCTGGCGATTTACATCAAGTAATTCAAATTTGCACTACAAGTGTGCTTTAGTTTCGACCAATAAATTCAGAAAAATCATTTTCACATTCCGCATTAGGAGTGTAGGCAGTATCCACAAAGAAAACTCAATTACCCAACCGTTATATATGATTACTCATCCATGCAATTTTGAGAACTCATCGAAAGAAATTAAAGGAATTGAAAAAAGGCTCAAAAATTGAAATCCTTTTGCATGGAGGCTTCCTATGTGCAATGGCTTGTGGGAAAAATAATAAACTCACAATACCACAAATTTAAAAAAATTACCTTCACAAACTGACCTATCTCATATGAAGATCAATGGCTTTCAACCAAGATGACCATGACCATGAGCATTTTCATGGCATAGTACATGATAACATGACCATTTTTGGAAATAACAAGGGTGTTAACATTATCAGTAATAATTCCACAAAAAGATTGAAGATTTGTGTAAAAATAAGTTAATTTTTCATTTTTCCAATGCAATGCATGACTTTTTATTGAAGCAAGTGCCATAAATAAGATTGTAAATTGTGCCCTTACAATTTTCACCTAAAGTATACCACATGGGATGCCAACTGCCAATTTTTCATGAATTTTAGAGTGATATTTCCATATTCCATTGATTTATTGAATTTGCACTGCAAGTGTGCTCTAGTTTCGACCAATAAATTCTAAAAAATCATTTTCACCATCCACATTAGGAGTGTTGACAGTATCCACAAAGAAAACTCAATTACCCAACCATTATATATGATTACTCATCCATGCAATTTTGACAACACATCGAAAGAAATTAAAAAAATGATAAAAAGGCTAAAAAATTGAAATCCTTTTGATGGAGGCCTCCTATGTGCAATGACTTGTGGGAAAACTAATAAACTCACAATTCCACAAATAAAAAGTTAATATTTCATTTTTCTAGTGCAATGCATGACTTTTTTTGTGAAGCAGGTGCCATAAATAAGATTATAAATTGTGCCCTTACAATTTTCACCTAAAGTATACCACAATGGATGCCAACTGCCAATTTTTCATGAATCTCAGAGTGATATTTCCATATTCCATTGATTTATCGAATTTCTAGCGATTTACATCAAGTAATTCAAATTTGCACTGCAAGTGTGCTTTAGTTTCGACCAATAAATTCAGAAAAATCATTTTCACATTCCGCATTAGGAGTGTAGGCAGTATCCACAAAGAAAACTCAATTACCCAACCGTTATATATGATTACTCATCCATGCAATTTTGAGAACTCATCGAAAGAAATTAAAGGAATTGAAAAAAGGCTCAAAAATTGAAATCCTTTTGCATGGAGGCTTCCTATGTGCAATGGCTTGTGGGAAAAATAATAAACTCACAATACCACAAATTTAAAAAAATTACCTTCACAAACTGACCTATCTCATATGAAGATCAATGGCTTTCAACCAAGATGACCATGACCATGAGCATTTTCATGGCATAGTACATGATAACATGACCATTTTTGGAAATAACAAGGGTGTTAACATTGTCAGTAATAATTCCACAAAAAGATTGAAGATTTGGGTAAAAATAAGTTAATTTTTCATTTTTCTAGTGCAATGCATGACTTTTTATTGAAGCAAGTGCCATAAATAAGATTGTAAATTGTGCCCTTACAATTTTCACCTTAAGTATACCACATGGGATGCCAACTGCCAATTTTTCATGAATTTCAGAGTCATATTTCCATATTCCATTGATTTATTGAATTTTTGGCGATTTACATCAAGTAAGTCTAATTTGCAGTGCAAGTGTGCTCTAGTTTCGACCAATAAATTCTACATTAGGAGTGTAGGCAGTATCCACATTAGGAGTGTAGGTAGTATCCACAAAGAAAACTCAATTACCCAACCATTATATATGATTACTCATCCATGCAATTTTGACAACACATCTAAAGAAATTAAAGAAAATGATAAAAAGGCTCAAAAATTGAAATCCTTTTGCATGGAGGCCTCCTATGTGCAATGGCTTGTGGGAAAAATAATAAACTCACAATACCACAAATAAAATGTTAATTTTTCATTTTTCTAGTGCAATGCATGACTTTTTTTGTGAAGCAAGTGCCATAAATAAGATTGTAAATTGTGCCCTTACAATTTTCACCTCAAGTATACCTCGATGGATGCCAACTACCAATTTTTCATGAATTTCAGAGTGATATTACCATATTTCATTGATTTATTGAATTTCTGGTGATTTACATCAAGTAATTCAAATTTGCACTGCAAGTGTGCTCTACTTTCGACAAATAAATTCTGAAAAATCTTTTTCACCTTCCGCATTAGGAGTTCAGGTAGTATCACAAAGAAAACTCAATTACCCAACCATTATATATGATTACTCATCCATGCAATTTTGAGAACCCATCGAAAGAAATTAAAGGAAATGAAAAAAGGCTCAAAAATTGAAATCCTTTTGCATGGAGGCCTCCTATGTGCAATGGTTTGTGGGAAAAATAATAAACTCATAATACCACAAACTTAAAAAAAAACCTTCAAGAACAGACCAATCTCATATGAAGATCAATGACTTTTAACCAAGATGACCACGGGCATTTTTGTCGCATAGTACATGATAACATGACCATTTTTGGAAATAACAAGGGTGTTAACATTGTCAGCAATAATTCCACAAAAAGATTGAAGATTTGGTTAAAAAAAGTTAATTTTTCATTTTTCCAATGCAATGCATGACTTTTTATTGAAGCAAGTGCCATAAATAAGATTGTAAATTGTGCCCTTACAATTTTCACCTAAAGTATACCACATGGGATGCCAACTGCCAATTTTTCATGAATTTTAGAGGGATATTTCCATATTCCATTGATTTATTGAATTTGCACTGCAAGTGTGCTCTAGTTTCGACCAATAAATTCTAAAAAATCATTTTCACCTTCCACATTAGGAGTGTTGACAGTATCCACAAAGAAAACTCAATTACCCAACCATTATATATGATTACTCATCCATGCAATTTTGACAACACATCGAAAGAAATTAAAAAAATGATAAAAAGGCTAAAAAATTGAAATCCTTTTGATGGAGGCCTCCTATGTGCAATGGCTTGTGGGAAAACTAATAAACTCACAATACCACAAATAAAAAGTTAATATTTCATTTTTCTAGTGCAATGCATGACTTTTTTTGTGAAGCAGGTGCCATAAATAAGATTATAAATTGTGCCCTTACAATTTTCACCTAAAGTATACCACAATGGATGCCAACTGCCAATTTTTCATGAATCTCAGAGTGATATTTCCATATTCCATTGATTTATCGAATTTCTGGCGATTTACATCAAGTAATTCAAATTTGCACTGCAAGTGTGCTTTAGTTTCGACCAATAAATTCAGAAAAATCATTTTCACATTCCGCATTAGGAGTGTAGGCAGTATCCACAAAGAAAACTCAATTACCCAACCGTTATATATGATTACTCATCCATGCAATTTTGAGAACTCATCGAAAGAAATTAAAGGAATTGAAAAAAGGCTCAAAAATTGAAATCCTTTTGCATGGAGGCTTCCTATGTGCAATGGCTTGTGGGAAAAATAATAAACTCACAATACCACAAATTTAAAAAAATTACCTTCACAAACTGACCTATCTCACATGAAGATCAATGGCTTTCAACCAAGATGACCATGACCATGAGCATTTTCATGGCATAGTACATGATAACATGACCATTTTTGGAAATAACAAGGGTGTTAACATTGTCAGTAATAATTCCACAAAAAGATTGAAGATTTCGGTAAAATAAGTTATTTTTTCATTTTTCTAGTGCAATGCATGACTTTTTATTGAAGCAAGTGCCATAAATAAGATTGTAAATTGTGCCCTTACAATTTTCACCTTAAGTATACCACATGGGATGCCAACTGCCAATTTTTCATGAATTTCAGAGTCATATTTCCATATTCCATTGATTTATTGAATTTTTGGCGATTTACATCAAGTAAGTCTAATTTGCACTGCAAGTGTGCTCTAGTTTCGACCAATAAATTCTACATTAGGAGTGTAGGCAGTATCCACATTAGGAGTGTAGGTAGTATCCACAAAGAAAACTCAATTACCCAACCATTATATATGATTACTCATCCATGCAATTTTGACAACACATCGAAAGAAATTAAAAAAATGATAAAAAGGCTAAAAAATTGAAATCCTTTTGATGGAGGCCTCCTATGTGCAATGGCTTGTGGGAAAACTAATAAACTCACAATACCACAAATAAAAAGTTAATATTTCATTTTTCTAGTGCAATGCATGACTTTTTTTGTGAAGCAGGTGCCATAAATAAGATTATAAATTGTGCCCTTACAATTTTCACCTAAAGTATACCACAATGGATGCCAACTGCCAATTTTTCATGAATCTCAGAGTGATATTTCCATATTCCATTGATTTATCGAATTTCTGGCGATTTACATCAAGTAATTCAAATTTGCACTGCAAGTGTGCTTTAGTTTCGACCAATAAATTCAGAAAAATCATTTTCACATTCCGCATTAGGAGTGTAGGCAGTATCCACAAAGAAAACTCAATTACCCAACCGTTATATATGATTACTCATCCATGCAATTTTGAGAACTCATCGAAAGAAATTAAAGGAATTGAAAAAAGGCTCAAAAATTGAAATCCTTTTGCATGGAGGCTTCCTATGTGCAATGGCTTGTGGGAAAAATAATAAACTCACAATACCACAAATTTAAAAAAATTACCTTCACAAACTGACCTATCTCACATGAAGATCAATGGCTTTCAACCAAGATGACCATGACCATGAGCATTTTCATGGCATAGTACATGATAACATGACCATTTTTGGAAATAACAAGGGTGTTAACATTGTCAGTAATAATTCCACAAAAAGATTGAAGATTTGGGTAAAAATAAGTTATTTTTTCATTTTTCTAGTGCAATGCATGACTTTTTATTGAAGCAAGTGCCATAAATAAGATTGTAAATTGTGCCCTTACAATTTTCACCTTAAGTATACCACATGGGATGCCAACTGCCAATTTTTCATGAATTTCAGAGTCATATTTCCATATTCCATTGATTTATTGAATTTTTGGCGATTTACATCAAGTAAGTCTAATTTGCACTGCAAGTGTGCTCTAGTTTCGACCAATAAATTCTACATTAGGAGTGTAGGCAGTATCCACATTAGGAGTGTAGGTAGTATCCACAAAGAAAACTCAATTACCCAACCATTATATATGATTACTCATCCATGCAATTTTGACAACATATCTAAAGAAATTAAAGAAAATGATAAAAAGGCTCAAAAATTCAAATCCTTCTGCATGGAGGCCTCCTATGTGCAATGGCTTGTGGGAAAAATAATAAACTCACAATACCACAAATAAAATGTTAATTTTTCATTTTTCTAGTGCAATGCATGACTTTTTTGGTGAAGCAGGTGCCATAAATAAGATTGTAAATTGTGCCCTGACAATTTTCACCTAAAGTATACCACAATGGATGCCAACTGCAATTTTTTCATGAATTTCACAGTGATGTTGCCATATTCCATTGATTTATCGAATTTCTGGCGATTTACATCAAGTAATTCAAATTTGCACTGCAAGTGTGCTCTAGTTTCGACCAATAAATTTGGAAATATCATTTTCACCTTCCACATTAGGAGTGTAGGCAGTATCCACAAAGAAAACTCAATTACCCAACCATTATATATGATTACTCATACATGCAATTTTGAGAACACATCAAAAGAAATTAAAGGAAATGAAAAAAGGCACAAAAATTGAAATCCGTTTGCATAGAGGCCTCCTATGTGCAATGGCTTGTGGGAAAAATAATAAACTCACAATACCACAAACTTAAAATAAAAAACCTTCACAATCTGACCTATCTCATATGAAGATCAATGACTTTCAACCAAGACGACCATGACCACGAACATTTTCATGGCATAGTACATGATAACATGACCATTTTTGGAAATAACAAGGGTGTTAACATTCTCAGCAATAATTCCACAAAAAGATTGAAGGTTTGGGTAAAAAAAGTTAATTTTTCATTTTTCTAGTGCAATGCATGACTTTTTATTGAAGCAAGTGCCATAAATAAGATTGTAAATTGTGCCCTTACAATTTTCACCTTAAGTATACCACACGGGATGCCAACCGCCAATTTTTCATGAATTTCAGAGTGATATTTCCATATTCCATTGATTTATTGAATTTCAGGCGATTTACATCAAGTAATTCAAATTTGCACTGCAAGTGTGCTCTAGTTTCGACCAATAAATTCTGAAAAATCATTTTCACCTTCCACATTAGGAGTGTAGGCAGTATCCACAAACAAAACTCAATTACCCAACCATTATATATGATTACTCATCCATGCAATTTTGAGAACACATCGAAAGAAATTAAAGGAAATGAAAAAAGGCTCAAAAATTGAAATCCTTTTGCATGGAAGCCTCCTATGTGCAATGGCTTGTGGGAAAAATAATAAACTCACAATACCACAACCTTAAAAAAAACCTTCAAGAACTGACCTATCTCATATTAAGATCAATGACTTTCAACCAAGATGACCATGAGCATTTTCATGGCATAGTACATGATAACATGACCATTTTTGGAAATAACAAGGGTGTTAAAAGTGTCAGCAATAATTCCACAAAAAGATTGAAGATTTGGGTAAAAATAAGTTAATTTTTTATTTTTCTAGTGCAATGCATGACTTTTTATTGAAGCAAGTGCCATAAATAAGATTGTAAATTGTGCCCTTACAATTTTCACCTAAAGTATACCACATAGGACGCCAACTGCCAATTTTTCATGAATTTCAGAGTGATATTTCCATATTCCATTGATTTATTGAATTTCTGGCGATTTACATCAAGTAATTCAAATTTGCACTGCAAGTGTGCTCTAGTTTCGACCAATAAATTCTGAAAAATCATTTTCACCTTCCGCATTAGGAGTGTAGGCAGTATCCACAAACAAAACTCAATTACCCAACCATTATATATGATTACTCATCCATGCAATTTTGAGAACACATCGAAAGAAATTAAAGGAAATGAAAAAAGGCTCAGAAATTGAAATCCTTTTGCATGGAGGCCTCCTATGTGCAATGGCTTGTGGGAAAAATAATAAACTCACAATACCACAACCTTAAAAAAACCCTTCAAGAACTTACCTATCTCATATTAAGATCAATGACTTTCAACCAAGATGACCATGAGCATTTTCATGGCATAGTACATGATAACATGACCATTTTTCGAAATAACAAGGGTGTTAAAATTGTCAGCAATAATTCCACAAAAAGATTGAAGATTTGGGTAAAAATAAGTTAATTTTTCATTTTTCTAGTGCAATGCATGACTTTTTATTGAAGCAAGTGCCATAAATAAGATTGTAAATTGTGCCCTTACAACTTTCACCTAAAGTATACCACATAGGACGCCAACTGCCAATTTTTCATGAATTTCAGAGTGATATTTCCATATTCCATTGATTTATTGAATTTCTGGATTTACATCAAGTAATTCAAATTTGCAATGCAAGTGTGCTCTAGTTTCGACCAATAAATTCTGAAACATCATTTTCACCTTCCACATTAGGAGTGTAGGCAGTATCCACAAAGAAAACTCAATTACCCAACCATTATATATGATTACTCATCCATGCAATCTTGACAACACATCGAAAGAAATTAAAGAAAATGATTAAAAGGCTCAAAAATTGAAATCCTTTTGCATGGAAGCCTCCTATGTGCAATGGCCTGTGGGAAAAATAATAAACTCACAATACCACAAATAAAATGTTAATTTTTCATTTTTTAGTGCAATGCATGACTTTTTTTGTGAAGCAAGTGCCATAAATAAGATTGTAAATTGTGCCCTTACAATTTTCACCTAAAGTATACCACAATGGATGCCAACTGCCAATTTTTCATGAATTTCAGAGTGATACTGCCGTATTTCATTGATTTATCGAATTTCTGGCGATTTACATCAAGTAATTCTAATTTGCAGTGCAAGTGTGCTCTAGTTTCGACCAATAAATTCTGAAAATAATTTTCACCTTCCTCATTAGGAGTGTAGGCAGTATCCACAAACAAAACTCAATTACCCAACCATTATATATGATTACTCATCCATGCAATTTTGAGAACACATCGAAAGAAATTAAAGGAAATGAAAAAAGGCTCAAAAATTGAAATCCTTTTGCATGGAGGCCTCCTATGTGCAATGGCTTTTGGGAAAAATAATAAACTCACAATACCACAACCTTAAAAAAAACCTTCAAGAACTGACCTATCTCATATTAAGATCAATGACTTTCAACCAAGATGACCATGAGCATTTTCATGGCATAGTACATGATAACATGACCATTTTTGGAAATAACAAGGGTGTTAAAATTGTCAGCAATAATTCAACAAAAAGATTGAAGATTTGGGTAAAAATAAGTTAATTTTTCATTTTTCTAGTGCAATGCTTGACTTTTTATTGAAGCAAGTGCCATAAATAAGATTGTAAATTGTGCCCTTACAATTTTCACCTAAAGTATACCACATAGGACGCCAACTGCCAATTTTTCATGAATTTCAGAGTGATATTTCCATATTCCATTGATTTATTGAATTTCTGGCGATTTACATCAAGTAATTCAAATTTGCAATGCAAGTGTGCTCTAGTTTCGACCAATAAATTCTGAAAAATCATTTTCACCTTCCACATTAGGAGTGTAGGCAGTATCCACAAACAAAACTCAATTACCCAACCATTATATATGATTACTCATCCATGCAATTTTGAGAACACATCGAAAGAAATTAAAGGAAATGAAAAAAGGCTCAAAAATTGAAATCCTTTTGCATGGAGGCCTCCTATGTGCAATGGCTTGTGGGAAAAATAATAAACTCACAATACCACAACCTTAAAAAAAACCTTCAAGAACTGACCTATCTCATATTAAGATCAATGACTTTCAACCAAGATGACCATGAGCATTTTCATGGCATAGTACATGATAACATGACCATTTTTGGAAATAACAAGGGTGTTAAAATTGTCAGCAATAATTCCACAAAAAGATAGAAGATTTGGGTAAAAATAAGTTAATTTTTCATTTTTCTAGTGCAATGCATGACTTTTTATTGAAGCAAGTGCCATAAATAAGATTGTAAATTGTGCCCTTACAATTTTCACCTAAAGTATACCACATAGGACGCCAACTGCCAATTTTTCATGAATTTCAGAGTGATATTTCCATATTCCATTGATTTATTGAATTTCTGGCGATTTACATCAAGTAATTCAAATTTGCACTGCAAGTGTGCTCTAGTTTCGACCAATAAATTCTGAAAAATCATTTTCACCTTCCACATTAGGAGTGTAGGCAGTATCCACAAAGAAAACTCAATTACCCAACCATTATATATGATTACTCATCCATGCAATCTTGACAACACAACGAAAGAAATTAAAGAAAATGATTAAAAGGCTCAAAAATTGAAATCCTTTTGCATGGAAGCCTCCTATGTGCAATGGCCTGTGGGAAAAATAATAAACTCACAATACCACAAATAAAATGTTAATTTTTCATTTTTTAGTGTAATGCATGACTTTTTTTGTGAAGCAAGTGCCATAAATAAGATTGTAAATTGTGCCCTTACAATTTTCACCTAAAGTATACCACAATGGATGCCAACTGCCAATTTTTCTTGAATTTCAGAGAGATATTGCCGTATTTCATTGATTTATCGAATTTCTGGCGATTTACATCAAGTTATTCAAATTTGCACTGCAAGTGTGCTCTAGTTTCGTCCAATAAATTCTGAAAAATCCTTTTCACCTTCCGCATTAGGAGTGTAGGCAGTATCCACAAACAAAACTCAATTACCCAACCATTATATATGATTACTCATCCATGCAATCTTGAGAACACATCGAAAGAAATTAAAGGAAATGAAAAAAGGCGCAAAAATTGAAATCCTTTTGCATGGAGGCCTCCTATGTGCAATGGCTTGTGGGAAAAATAATAAACTCACAATACCACAACCTTAAAAAAAACCTTCAAGAACTTACCTATCTCATATTAAGATCAATGACTTTCAACCAAGATGACCATGAGCATTTTCATGGCATAGTACATGATAACATGACCATTTTTGGAAATAACAAGGGTGTTAAAATTGTCAGCAATAATTCCACAAAAAGATAGAAGATTTGGGTAAAAATAAGTTAATTTTTCATTTTTCTAGTGCAATGCATGACTTTTTATTGAAGCAAGTGCCATAAATAAGATTGTAAATTGTGCCCTTACAATTTTCACCTAAAGTATACCACATAGGACGCCAACTGCCAATTTTTCATGAATTTCAGAGTGATATTTCCATATTCCATTGATTTATTGAATTTCTGGCGATTTACATCAAGTAATTCAAATTTGCAATGCAAGTGTGCTCTAGTTTCGACCAATAAATTCTGAAAAATCATTTTCACCTTCCACATTAGGAGTGTAGGCAGTATCCACAAAGAAAACTCAATTACCCAACCATTATATATGATTACTCATCCATGCAATCTTGACAACACATCGAAAGAAATTAAAGAAAATGATTAAAAGGCTCAAAAATTGAAATCCTTTTGCATGGAAGCCTCCTATGTGCAATGGCCTGTGGGAAAAATAATAAACTCACAATACCACAAATAAAATGTTAATTTTTCATTTTTTAGTGCAATGCATGACTTTTTTTGTGAAGCAAGTGCCATAAATAAGATTGTAAATTGTGCCCTTACAATTTTCACCTGAAGTATACCACAATGGATGCCAACTGCCAATTTTTCATGAATTTCAGAGAGATATTGCCGTATTTCATTGATTTATCGAATTTCTGGCGATTTACATCAAGTAATTCAAATTTGCACTGCAAGTGTGCTCTAGTTTCGACCAATAAATTCTGAAAAAATCATTTTCACCTTCCACATTAGGAGTGTAGGCAGTATCCACAAACAAAACTCAATTACCCAACCATTATATATGATTACTCATCCATGCAATTTTGAGAACACATCGAAAGAAATTAAAGAAAATGATAAAAAGGCTCAAAAATTGAAATCCTTTTGCATGGAGGCCTCCTATGTGCAATGGCTTGTGGGAAAAATAATAAACTCACAATACCACAAATAAAAAGTTAATTTTTCATTTTTATAGTGCAATGCATGACTTTTTTTGTGAAGCATGTGCCATAAATAAGATTGTAATTTGTGCCCTTACAATTTTCACCTAAAGTATACCACATTGGATGTCAACAGCCAGTTTTACATGAATTTCAGAGTGATATTGCCATATTTCATTGATTTATCGAATTTCTAGCGATTTACATCAAGTAATTCAAATTTGCACTGCAAGTGTGCTCTAGTTTCGACCAATAAATTCTGAAAAATCATTTTCACCTTTCGCATTAGGAGTGTAGGCAGTATCCACAAAGAAAACTAAATTACCCGACAATTATATATGATTACTCATCCATGCAATTTTGAGAACACATCGAAAGAAATTAAAGGAAATGAAAAATGGCTCAAAAATTGAAATCCTTTTGCATGGAGGCCTCCTATGTGCAATGGCTTGTTGGAAAAATAATAAGCTCACAATACCACAAACTTAAAAAAATAACCTTCACAAACTGACCTATCTCATATGAAGATCAATGGCTTTCAACCAAGATGACCATGACCATGAGCATTTTCATGGCATCGTACATGATAACATGACCATTTTTGGAAATAACAAGGGTGTTAACATTGTCAGCAATAATTCCACAAAAAGATTGAAGATTTGGTTAAAACAAGTTAATTTTTCATTTTTCTAGTTCAATCCATGACTTTGTTTTGAAGCAAGTGCCATAAATAAGATTGTAAATTGTGCCCTTACAATTTTCACCTAAAGTATACCACATGGGATGCCAACTGCCAATTTTTCATGAATTTTAGAGTGATATTTCCATATTCCATTGATTTATTGAATTTCTGGCGATTTACATCAAGTAAGTCAAATTTGCACTGCAAGTGTGCTCTAGTTTCGACCAATAAATTCTAAAAAATTATTTTCACCTTCCACATTAGGAGTGTAGGCAGTATCCACAAAGAAAACTCAATTAGCCAACCATTATATATGATTACTCATCCATGCAATCTTGAAAACACATCGAAAGAAATTAAAGAAAATGATAAAAAGGCTCAAAAATTGAAATCATTTTGATGGAGGCCTCCTATGTGCAATGGCTTGTGGGAAAACTAATAAAGTCACAATACCACAAATAAAAAGTTAATTTTTCATTTTTCTAGTGAAATGCATGACTTTTTTTGTGAAGCAGGTGCCATAAATAAGATTATAAATTGTGCCCTTACAATTTTCACCTAAAGTATACCACAATGGATGCCAACTGCCATTTTATCATGAATTTCAGAGTGATATTGCCATATTCCATTGATTTATCGAATTTCTGGCGATTTACATCAAGTAATTCAAATTTGCACTGCACGTGTGCTTTAGTTTCGACCAATAAATTCAGAAAAATCATTTTCACATTCCGCATTAGGAGTGTAGGCAGTATCCACAAAGAAAACTCAATTACCCAACCATTACATATGATTACTCATCCATGCAATTTTGACAACACATCGAAAGAAATTAAATAAAATGATAAAATGGCTCAAAAATTCAAATCCTTTTGCATGGAGGCCTGCTATGTGCAATGGCTTGTGGGAAAAATAATAAACTCACAATACCACAAATAAAAAGTTAATTTTCATTTTTCTAGTGGAATGCATGACTTTTTTTGTGAAGCAGGTGCCATAAATAAGATTGTAAATTGTGCCCTTACAATTTTCACCTAAAGTATACCACATGGGATGCCAACTGCCAATTTTTCATGAATTTTAGAGTGATATTTCCATATTCCATTGATTTATTGAATTTCTGGCGATTTACATCAAGTAAATCAAATTTGCACTGCAAGTGTGCTCTAGTTTCGACCAATAAATTCTAAAAAACTCATTTTCACCTTCCACATTAGGAGTGTAGGCAGTATCCACAAAGAAAATCCAATTACCCAACCATTATATATGATTACTCATCGATGCAATTTTGACAACACATCGAAAGAAATTAAAGAAAATGATAAAAAGGCTAAAAAATTGAAATCATTTTGATGGAGGCCTCATATGTGCAATGGCTTGTGGGAAAACTAATAAACTCACAATACCACAAATAAAAAGTTAATATTTCATTTTTCTAGTGCAATACATGACTTTTTTTGTGAAGCAGGTGCCATAAATAAGATTATAAATTGTGCCCTTACAATTTTCACTTAAAGTATACCACAATGGATGCCAACTGCCATTTTTTCATGAATTTCAGAGTGATATTGCCATATTCCATTGATTTATCGAATTTCTGGCGATTTACATCAAGTAATTCAACTTTGCACTGCAAGTGTGCTTTAGTTTCGACCAATAAATTCAGAATAATCATTTTCACATTCCGCATTAGGAGTGTAGGCAGTATCCACAAAGAAAACTCAATTACCCAACCATTATATATGATTACTCATCCATGCAATTTTGACAACACATCGAAAGAAATTAAATAAAATGATAAAACGGCTCAAAAATTCAAATCCTTTTGCATGGAGGCCTCCTATGTGCAATGGCTTGTGGGAAAAATAATAAACTCACAATACCACAAATAAAAAGTTAATTTTTCATTTTTCTAGTGGAATGCATGACTTTTTTTGTAAAGCAGGTGCCATAAATAAGATTGTAAATTGTGCCCTTACAATTTTCACCTAAAGTATACCACAATGGATGCTAACTGCCAATTTTTCATGAATTTCACAGTGATATTGCCATATTCCATTGATTTATCGAATTTCTGGCGATTTACATCAAATAATTTAAATTTGCACTGCAAGTGTGCTCTAGTTTCGACCAATAAATTTGGAAATATCATTTTCACCTTCCACATTAGGAGTGTACGCAGTATCCAGAAAGAAAACTCAATTACCCAACCATTATATATGATTACTCATCCATGCAATTTTGAGAACACATCAAAAGAAATTAAAGGAAATGAAAAAAGGCTCAAAAATTGAAATCCGTTTGCATAGAGGCCTCCTATGTGCAATGGCTTGTGGGAAAAATAATAAACTCACAATACCAAAAACTTAAAATAAAAAACCTTCACAATCTGACCTATCTCATATGAAGATCAATGACTTTCAACCAAGACAACCATGACCATGAACATTTTCATGGCATAGTACATGATAACATGACCATTTTTGGAAATAACAAGGGTGTTAACATTGTCAGCAATAATTCCACAAAAAGATTGAAGGTTTGGTTAAAAAAAGTTTTTTTTTCATTTTTCTAGTGCAATGCATGACTTTTTTTTTGTGAAGCAAGTGCCATAAATAAGATTGGAAATTGTGCCCTTACAATTTTCACCGAAAGTATACCACATGGGATGCCAACTGCCAATTTTTCATGAATTTTAGAGTGATATTTCCATATTCCATTGATTTATTGAATTTCTGGCGATTTACGTCAATTAATTCAAATTTGCACTGCAAGTGTGCTCTAGTTTCGACCAATAAACTCTGAAAAAATCATTTTCACCTTCCACATTACGAGTGTAGGCAGTATTCACAAAGAAAACTCAATTACCCAACCATTATATATGATTACTTATCCATGCAATTTTGACAACACATCGAAAGAAATTAAAGAAAATGATAAAAAGGCTCAAAAATTGAAATCCTTTTGCAAGGAGGCCTCCTATGTGCAATGGCTTGTGGGAAAAATAATAAACTCACAATACCACAAATAAAAAGTTAATTTTTCATTTTTCTAGTGCAATGCATGACTTTTTTTGTGAAGCATGTGCCATAAATAAGATTGTAATTTGTGCCCTTACAATTTTCACCTAAAGTATACCACATTGGATGTCAACAGCCAGTTTTACATGAATTTCAGAGTGATATTGCCATATTTCATTGAGTTATCGAATTTCTGGCGATTTACATCAAGTAATTCTAATTTGCACAGCAAGTGTGCTCTAGTTTCGACCAATAAATTCTGAAAAATCATTTTTACCTTTCGCAGTAGGAGTGTAGGCAGTATCCACAAAGAAAACTAAATTACCCAACCATTATATATGATTACTCATCCATGCAATTTTGAGAACACATCGAAAGAAATTAAAGGAAATGAAAAAAGGCTCAAAAATTGAAATCCTTTTGCATGGAGGCCTCCTATGTGCAATGGCTTGTGCGAAAAATAATAAACTCACAATACCACAAACTTAAATAAATAACCTTCACAAACTGACCTATCTCATATGAAGATCGATGGCTTTCAACCAAGATGACCATGACCATGAGCATTTTCATGGCATCGTACATGATAACATGACCATTTTTGGAAATAACAAGGGTGTTAACATTGTCAGCAATAATTCCACAAAAAGATTGAAGATTTGGTTAAAACAAGTTAATTTTTTATTTTTCTAGTGCAATCCATGACTTTGTTTTGAAGCAAGTGCCATAAATAAGATTGTAAATTGTGCCCTTACAATTTTCACCTAAAGTATACCACATGGGATGCCAACTGCCAATTTTTCATGAATTTTAGAGTGATATTTCCATATTCCATTGATTTATTGAATTTCTAGCGATTTACATCAAGTAAGTCAAATTTGCACTGCAAGTGTGCTCTAGTTTCGACCAATAAATTCTAAAAAATCATTTTCTCCTTCCACATTAGGAGTGTAGGCAGTATCCACAAAGAAAACTCAATTACCCAACCATTATATATGATTACTCATCCATGCAATTTTGACAACACATCGAAAGAAATTAAAGAAAATGATAAAAAGGCTAAAAAATTGAAATCCTTTTGATGGAGGCCTCCTATGTGCAATGGCTTGTGGGAAAAATAATAAACTCACAATACCACAAATAAAAAGTTAATTTTTCATTTTTCTTGTGGAATGCATGACTTTTTTTGTGAAGCATGTGCCATAAATAAGATTGTAATTTGTGCCCTTACAATTTTCACCTAAAGTATACCACATTGGATGTCAACTGCCAATTTTTCATGAATTTCAGAGTAATATTGCCATATTTCATTGATTTATTGAATTTCTGGCGATTTACATCAAGTAATTCAAATTTGCAATGCAAGTGTGCTCTAGTTTCGACCAATAAATTCTGAAAAATCATTTTCACCTTTCGCATTAGGAGTGTAGGCAGTATCCACAAAGAAAACTAAATTACCCAACCATTATATATGATTACTTATCCATGCAATTTTGACAACACATCGAAAGAAATTAAAGAAAGTGATAAAAAGGCTAAAAAATTGAAATCCTTTTGATGGAGGCCTCCTATGTGCAATGGCTTGTGGGAAAACTAATAAACTCACAATACCACAAATAAAAAGTTAATATTTCATTTTTCTAGTGCAATGCATGACTTTTTTGTGAAGCAGGTGCCATAAATAAGATTATAAATTGTGCCCTTACAATTTTCACCTAAAGTATACCACAATGGATGCCAACTGCCATTTTTTCATGAATTTCAGAGTGATATTGCCATATTCCATTGATTTATCGAATTTCTGGCGATTTACATCAAGTAATTCAACTTTGCACTGCAAGTGTGCTTTAGTTTCGACCAATAAATTTAGAAAAATCATTTTCACATTCCGCATTACACTACTGGAATCAGCAAATTTGTCGTCTGCCAGTTCTTTGACGTCAGCTGGCGGACGGCAAAGAAGCTCTTTGCCATCCGTTGCCAGAAAACACACGGCAAAGAACTAGCTGACGGCAAAGAAGGTGTTTACCGTCAGCCTTTGCTTTGCCGTCAGCTAGCTGACGGCATCCAAGCTTTGCCGTCTGCTAGCAGACGGCAAAGAGGGTGGGTGGCCCACTAACGAGAACGACCTAAGGGCCACTTTCTTTGCCGTCTGCTTGCGGACGGCAAAGCTTTTTTGCCGTCCGCCAGCAGACGGCAAAGAAAGTGGCCCTTTTAACGGCTGTTTCCCCCCGGCCCCTCCCCACTAGCTAGGCTCTTTGCCGCAGACGGCAAAGAGCTGTGACCTAACTGAAAAGGGGCCGGCGCCCGCGCCCCACCCCTCTCTCTCTCCCCTCTAGATCTCTCTCTCTCCCGGCCCTCACCTCCCCCGCGCCGCCGCCCCTCTCTCTCTCTCCCGGCCCTCACCTCACCCGTGCCGCCGCCCCCGCCCCCGGGCCCGAGCTGCCCCCGCCCCGACCCCCGGCGATGCCCCGCCCCGCTACCCCGGCGACGCCCCGCCAAGGTGAGCTTTTTTTTGTTTTTTTCTACTGTTATTTTCTGTTTAGGTTTAGGTGTTATTAATAGGTTTAGGTTAGTGGTAGGATTAGGTTAGTGCTAGGTTTAGGTTTAGATAATTAGAAGAAGAAGAAAGTTGAACAAAAGAAGAATAAGTAGAAGAAGAGGAAAAAGGAAAAAAGGAAGAGGGTCGTGGATCGCCGGTCGCCGAGGGGAGAGATGGTGGAGCCAGTGGGTCCCGCCGGTCCTGACGCCGTCGCCCATGCCGAGAATCCCCCGGTCCGAGTGCTGACCCGTCAACCGTGCGTCGCCATACCAGAGGGTGCCCGGGGACGAGCGGGTTAGGGGGTTCCTCGACGTTGAGGGAACCCTAAATAGAAAGTATCACCGCCGAGCGCCACATGTATCTCGGACCGATGATACTTGCTATTTAGGGTTTCATCGACGTCGAGGAACCCCCTAACCCGCTCGTCCTGTTATAAATATTTAGTTAGGTTGACGGAAAAAACAATATTGCTATGTTACTCATCTTTCGATTAAAATGTGCATTTTTTTCGTCGGTGCGAGGGTCTAGTGTTCGACGAGCTCCGCCCCTGCGTTCGTGGGTGTGCACAAATGATATCTCCTCCTCCCCCCTTCATTTGCTCTGTTCCGGTCTTCATGCCGATGAAACTTGCTAGCTATAGGTGTCTTCAATCATCAGTATGCGTGACCACTATGCGTCTCCCATTCGAAAGGGTTACATCTATAAATATGCATGCATTAGCATATTTATAACCGTGATTCTTTCGAATTGTCCAACGTTATCCGTGGACAGCCCGAGTATGTGTAGATTGGGTTCGTTTTCCCATATTCTCTGCTCCGGATCCGATGCAGAATTTCGGCAGTGCCTCCCTGTTGTTCTCCGGGTACACATCCTCTCTGCTTATTGCCGAGACGTGTATCAGGAGAACAACGGGGAGGTGCTGCCGAAATTTTGCGTCGGATCCGGAGCAGAGCATGGGAAAACGAACCCAATCTACACATACTCGGGTGGGATTAGGACCTATCTTTACCTACTAGCGTCTAGGTTGCATGGACGTAATAAAACTGACAAACTCTATTAACAGATGAATATGGTTTGCTGAATTATGTATATATTTCTTGTGTGTCCAGTAGCTAGGCAAGATGAGTGATCGTGCGTGGATGTACACCGGTCACACTAGTCAGAAATACATGACCCATGAATGGATAACAAAAACCAAGGGGTTTGTGACAGCCGCATTTGCAAATGGACAGAAAATAACCTGGTGCCCCTGTGCCGATTGCGACAACTATCATAAGAGGTCAGACTTTGAAATGATCAAACACCTGCAGAAGTGGGGTTTTACGCCTAATTATACGGTCTGGACATTTCATGGTGAGTCTGCCCAACGTGCCAGAGCTGAGGTGGTTCGTCGTCGCACCGACGAGCATGGTACCGGGATCGAAGACATCGTCGCACCGAAAGTCTACAAATTGTTGTGTCTCCGCTGTCGGTGAAGGAGGGGTCGAGTATTATGGAAGAGTTTAACTAGGATAGCTCTAAAATGACCTACACTTGCCATTTTCTTGTATGATTGTATGATTTATATAGTTACTTGTAAATTTTCTTACTTTGGATGATTGTTTCTTATACATAGTGCCATGGTCTTGATATCCGTCCCCGTCGGCCCTCGCCCGCTTTATGATTCAGATGTGGTAAATTCTCTTTTATAACTATTTGTTGCATTTCGCATTTATGACAATTATGGCCATCAAGTTGACATAGAGATATTTTAATCTAGGAGGTATGTGAACCGGAATTTGCAACCGACCCTCTTGTCGAGAAGTTAAATTTAGTTGAAAAAGAAAATGAGTATTTGAAAGAAAAAATTAAAAGAATTGAAAAAGAGAAGATGACATTGGAGTTGTATGTTGCCGATGTCGTCGATGATCACAAGATGAAGATGAATGCAATGCGCTTGAAGATGGATGCAATGCGCTTGAAGATGGATGCAATGCGCTTGAAGATTAAGAAGATTAGAAAATATGCCATTGATAATGAGGCTTGGTATCATTATGCCGTTGGATCAATTGTTACCTTAGTTGCGATCTTCATCGCATTTGTTGTGATGAGGGTACGTTTTCTCTAGTGTTTTGCTTAAAAAATGCATAATTAGCTTATTTTCCTCCTAAATGGCATAATTACCTAAGTTAGATAAAAAATGAGCTATACTTACGTAAGTTGGCTCAAAAATGGCATCATCCTCGGAAATGACATAATAACCTTACTAAGCTCCAAAATGACCTATTTACCTAGCTTAGCTCTAAAATGACCTACACTTAGCTTTTTTTCCTAGCTTAGCTAAAAAATGGCATTTTTACCTACCTTAGTTAGAAGAAGAAGAAGATAAAGAAGAGGAGAGGAGAAAAAGAAAGAGAAGAAAAATTCTTCTTCTTCTTCTTCTTCTTCTTCTTCTTCTTCTAGTCTTCTTCTTCTTCTTCTTCTTCTTCTTCTTCTTCTTCTAGCTAGTCTTCTTCTTCTAGTCTTCTTCTTCTTCTTCTTATTCTTCTTCTAACTTTCTTCTTTCCAAATTTGCAGATTTGCTTTCGATGACGAAGCTTGCGTTGATGGAGTCTACTCTTCTTCTTGTGCTTCCTTTTTGTTTTGATTTTGTAGGATGAACAATGTGAAACTTGCTACCTATATATGTATGTATGGATGAAACCATTGTATGCTTGTTGTTGGATATGTTGGCTAGCTATATATGTTGCGTATGGACTTTTCATTTGGTATGTATATGTGTTGGATGATCATATCCATATGGCAGGGATATGATTTGGTATGTATATGTGTTGTTATGCTTGTTGAAAGTATTTTCAAATGTGTCTATATATATATGTGTGAAATTTTGTGAAATTGAATGAATTTAAGAAAAAACAGAAAAAACAGGGGCTGTACAGGCTCTTTGCCGTCTGCTGGCAGACGACAAAGAGCTTTGCCATCAGCCAGCAGACGGCAATGATGCCACGTGGCAGCTACCTGTGCAACCTGGGGTGCACTGGGCTGGCCTATTTGGCAGCTTTGCCATCTACTGGCTGACGGCAAAGACCTTTGCATCTTTGTCGTCAGCCAGCAGACGGCAAAGCACGCCGTTAACCCCTTAACGGACCTAAGCTGCCACGTGTGCCGTCCATGCCCTTTGCCGTCGGCCAGTAGACGGCAAAGACCTTTGCCTCTTTCCCATCGGCCAGCAGACGGCAAAGTGGCCTTTACCGGACCTTGTTCAGCCGGATGTGGTGCCGTCTGCTGGCTGACGGCAAAGACCTTTGCCGTCCGCAATTCATGCCTTTGCCGTCAGCCATGGCAGACGGCAAAGTTGCTGATTCCAGTAGTGTTAGGAGTGTAGGCAGTATCCACAAAGAAAACTCAATTACCCAACCATTATATATGATTACTCATCCATGCAATTTTGACAACACATCGAAAGAAATTAAATAAAATGATAAAAAGGCTCAAAAATTCAAATCCTTTTGCATGGAGGCCTCCTATGTGCAATGGCTTGTGGGAAAAATAATAAACTCACAATACCACAAATAAAAAGTTAATTTTTCATTTTCTAGTGGAATGCATGACTTTTTTTGTGAAGCAGGTGCCACAAATAAGATTGTAAATTGTGCCCTTACAATTTTCACCTAAAGTATACCACAATGGATGCCAACTGACAATTTTTCATGAATTTCACAGCGATATTGCCATATTCCATTGATTTATTGAATTTCTGGCGATTTACATCAAGTAATTCAAATTTGCGCTGCAAGTGTGCTCTAGTTTCGACCAATAAATTTGGAAAAATCATTTTCACCTTCCACATTAGGAGTGTAGGCAGTATCCACAAAGAAAACTAAATTACCCAACCATTATATATGATTACTCATCCATGCAATTTTGAGAACACATCGAAAGAAATTAAAAGAAATGAAAAAAGGCTCAAAAATTGATATCCTTTTGCATGGAGGCCTCCTATGTGCTATGGCTTGTGGGAAAAATAATAAACTCACAATACCACAAACTTCAAAAAATAACCTTCACAAACTGACCTATCTCATATGAAGATCAATGACTTTCAACCAAGATGACCATGACCATGAGCATTTTCATGGCACCGTACATGATAACATGACCATTTTTGGAAATAACAAGGGTGTTAACATTGTCAGCAATAATTCCACAAAAAGATTGAAGATTTGGTTAAAACAAGTTAATTTTTCATTTTTCTAGTGCAATGCATGACTTTGTTTTGAAGCAAGTGCCATAAATAAGATTGTAAATTGTGCCCTTACAATTTTCACCTAAAGTATACCTCATGGGATGCCAACTGCCAATTTTTCATGAATTTTAGAGTGATATTTCCATATTCCATTGATTTATTGAATTTCTGGCGATTTACATCAAGTAAGTCAAATTTGCACTGCATGTGTGCTCTAGTTTCGACCAATAAATTCTAAAAAATCATTTTCACCTTCCACATTAGGAGTGTAGGCAGTATCCACAAAGAAAACTCAATTACCCAACCATTATATATGATTACTCATCCATGCAATTTTGACAACACATCGAAAGAAATTAAAGAAAATGATAAAAAGGCTAAAAAATTGAAATCCTTTTGATGGAGGCCTCCTATGTGCAATGGCTTCTGGGAAAACTAATAAACTCACAATACCACGAATAAAAAGTTAATATTTCATTTTTCTAGTGCAATGCATTACTTTTTTTGTGAAGGAGGTGCCATAAATAAGATTATAAATTGTTCCCTTACAATTTTCACCTAAAGTATACCACAATGGATGCCAACTGCCATTTTTTCATGAATTTCAGAGTGATATTGCCATATTCCATTGATTTATCGAATTTCTGGCGATTTACATCAAGTGATTCAAATTTGCACTGCAAGTGTGCTTTAGTTTCGACCAATAAATTCAGAAAAATCATTTTCACATTCCGCATTAGGAGTGTAGGCAGTATCCACAAAGAAAACTCAATTACCCAACCATTATATATGATTACTCATCCATGCAATTTTGACAACACATCGAAAGTAATTAAATAAAATGATAAAAAGGCTCAAAAATTGAAATCCTTTTGCATGGAGGCCTCCTATGTGCAATGGCTTGTGGGAAAAATAATAAACTCACAATACAACAAATAAAAAGTTAATTTTTCATTTTTCTAGTGGAATGCATGACTTTTTTTGTGAAGCAGGTGCCATAAATAAGATTGTAAATTGTGCCCTTACAATTTTCACCTAAAGTATACCACAATAGATGCCAACTGCCAATTTTTCATGAATTTCACAGTGATATTGCCATATTCCATTGATTTATCGAATATCTGGCGATTTACATCAAGTAATTCAAATTTGCACTGCAAGTGTGCTCTAGTTTCGACCAATAAATTTGGAAATATCATTTTCACCTTCCACATTAGGAGCGTAGGCAATATCCAGGAAGAAAACTCAATTACCCAACCATTATATATGATTACTCATCCATGCAATTTTGAGAACACATCAAAATAAATTAAAGGAAATGAAAAAAGGCTCAAAAATTGAAATCCGTTTGCATAGAGGCCTCCTAAGTGCAATGGCTTGTGGGAAAAATAATAAACTCACAATACCAAAAACTTAAAAAAAAAACCTTCACAATCTGACCTATCTCATATGAAGATCAATGACATTCAACCAAGACGACCATGACCATGAACATTTTCATGGCATAGTACATGATAACATGACCATTTTTGGAAATAACAAGGGTGTTAACACTGTCAGCAATAATTCCACAAAAAGATTGAAGGTTTGGTTAAAAAAAGTTAATTTTCCATTTTTCTAGTGCAATGCATGACTTTTTTTTGTGAAGCAAGTGCCATAAATAAGATTGGAAATTGTGCCCTTACAATTTTCATCTATAGTACACCACATGGGATGCCAACTGCCAATTTTTTCATGAATTTTAGAGTGATATTTCCATATTCCATTGATTTATTAAATTTCTGGCGATTTACGTCAAGTAATTCAAATTTGCAATGCAAGTGTGCTCTAGTTTCGACCAATAAATTCTGAAAAAATCATTTTCACCTTCCACATTACGAGTGTAGGCAGTATTCACAAAGAAAACTCAATTACCCAACCATTATTTATCATTACTTATCCATGCAATTTTGACAGCACATCGAAATAAATTAAAGAAAATGATAAAAAGGATCAAAAATTGAAATACTTTTGGAAGGAGGTCTCCTATGTGCAATGGCTTGTGGGAAAAATAATAAACTCACAATATCACAAATAAAAAGTTAATTTTTCATTTTTCAAGTGCAATGCATGACTTTTTTTGTGAAGCATGTGCCATAAATAAGATTGTAATTTGTGCCCTTACAATTTTCACCTAAAGTATACCACATTGGATGCCAACTGCCAATTTTTCATGAATTTCAGAGTGATATTGCCATATTTTTTTGATTTATCGAATTTCTGGCGATTTACATCAAGTAATTCAAATTTGCACTACAAGTGTGCTCTAGTTTCGACCAATAAATTCTGAAAAATCATTTTCACCTTTCGCATTAGGAGTGTAGGCAGTATCCACAAACGAAACTAAATTACCCAACCATTATATATGATTACTCATCCATGCAATTTTGAGAACACATCGAAAGAAATTAAAGGAAATGAAAAAAGGCTCAAAAATTGAAATGCTTTTGCATGGAGGCCTCCTATGTGCAATGGCTTGTGGGAAAAATAATAAACTCACAATACCACAAACTTAAAAAAATAACCTTCACAAACTGACCTATCTCATATGAAGATCAATGGCTTTCAACCAAGATGACCATGACCATGAGCATTTTCATGGCATCGTACATGATAACATGACCATTTTTGGAAATAATAAGGTGTTAACATTGTCAGCAATAATTCGACAAAAAGATTGAAGATTTGGTTAAAACAAGTTAATTTTTCATTTTTCTAGTGCAATGCATGACTTTGTTTTGAAGCAAGTGCCATAAAAAAGATTGTAAATTGTGCCCTTACAATTTTCACCTAAAGTATACCACATGGGATGCCAACTGCCAATTTTTCAGGAATTTTAGAGTGATATTTCCATATTCTTTTGATTTATTGAATTTCTGGCGATTTACATCAAGTAAGTCAAATTTGCACTGCAAGTGTGCTCTAGTTTCGACCAATAAATTCTAAAAAATCATTTTCACCTTCCACATTAGGAGTGTAGGCAGTATCCACAAAGAAAACTCAATTACCCAACCATTATATGTGATTACTCATCCATGCAATTTAGATAACACATCAAAAGAAATTAAAGAAAATGATAAAAAGGCTCAAAAATTGAAATCCTTTGGATGGAGGCCGCCTATGTGCAATGGCTTGTGGGAAAACTAATAAACTCACAATACCACAAATAAAAAGTTAATATTTCATTTTTCTAGTGCAATGCATGAATTTTTTTGTGAAGCAGGTGCCATAAATAAGATTCTAAATTGTGCCCTTACAATTTTCACCTAAAGTATACCACAATGGATGCCAACTGCCATTTTTTCATGAATTTCAGAGTGATATTGCCATATTCCATTGATTTATCGAATTTCTGGCGATTTACATCAAGTAATTCAAATTTGCACTGCAAGTGTGCTTTAGTTTCGACCAATAAATTCAGAAAAATCATTTTCACATTCCGCATTAGGAGTGTAGGCAGTATCCACAAAGAAAACTCAATTACCCAACCATTATATATGATTACTCATCCATGCAATTTTGACAACACATCGAAAGAAATTAAATAAAATGATAAAAAGGCTCAAAAATTGAAATCCTTTTGCATGGAGGCCTCCTATGTGCAATGGCTTGTGGGAAAAATAATAAACTCACAATACAAAAAATAAAAAGTTAATTTTTCATTTTTCTAGTGGAATGCATGACTTTTTTTGTGAAGCAGGTGCCATAAATAAGATTGTAAATTGTGCCCTTACAATTTTCACCTAAAGTATACCACAATGGATGCCAACTGCCAATTTTTCATGAATTTCACAGTGATATTGCCATATTCCATTGATTTATCTAATATCTGGCGATTTACATCAAGTAATTCAAATTTGCACTGCAAGTGTGCTCTAGTTTCGACCAATAAATTTGGAAATATCATTTTCACCTTCCACATTAGGAGTGTAGGCAGTATCCAGGAAGAAAACTCAATTACCCAACCATTATATATGATTACTCATCCATGCAATTTTGAGAACACATCAAAAGAAATTAAAGGAAATGAAAAAAGGCTCAAAAATTGAAATCCGTTTGCATAGAGGCCTCCTAAGTGCAATGGCTTGTGGGAAAAATAATAAACTCACAATACCAAAAACTTAAAAAAAAACCTTCACAATCTGACCTATCTCATATGAAGATCAATGACTTTCAACCAAGACGACCATGACCATGAACATTTTCATTGCATAGTACATGATAACTTGACCATTTTTGGAAATAACAAGGGTGTTAACATTGTCAGCAATAATTCCACAAAAAGTTTGAAGGTTTGGTTAAAAAAAGTTAATTTTCCATTTTTCTAGTGCAATGCATGACTTTTTTTAGTGAAGCAAGTGCCATAAATAAGATTGGAAATTATGCCCTTACAATTTTCATCTATAGTACACCACATGGGATGCCAACTGCCAATATTTCATGAATTTTAGAGTGATATTTCCATATTCCATTGATTTATTAAATTTCTGGCGATTTACGTCAAGTAATTCAAATTTGCAATGCAAGTGTGCTCTAGTTTCGACCAATAAATTCTGAAAAAATCATTTTCACCTTCCACATTACGAGTGTAGGCAGTATTCACAAAGAAAACTCAATTACCCAACCATTATATATCATTACTTATCCATGCAATTTTGACAGCACATCGAAATAAATTAAAGAAAATGATAAAAAGGATCAAAAATTGAAATCCTTTTGGAAGGAGGCCTCCTATGTGCAATGGCTTGTGGGAAAAATAATAAACTCACAATATCACAAATAAAAAGTTAATTTTTCATTTTTCAAGTGCAATGCATGACTTTTTTTGTGAAGCATGTGCCATAAATAAGATTGTAATTTGTGCCCTTACAATTTTCACCTAAAGTATACCACATTGGATGCCAACTGCCAATTTTTCATGAATTTCAGAGTGATATTGCCATATTTCTTTGATTTATCGAATTTCTGGCGATTTACATCAAGTAATTCAAATTTGCACTACAAGTGTGCTCTAGTTTCGACCAATAAATTCTGAAAAATCATTTTCACCTTTCGCATTAGGAGTGTAGGCAGTATCCACAAACTAAACTAAATTACCCAACCATTATATATGATTACTCATCCATGCAATTTTGAGAACACATCGAAAGAAATTAAAGGAAATGAAAAAAGGCTCAAAAATTGAAATGCTTTTGCATGGAGGCCTCCTATGTGCAATGGCTTGTGGGAAAAATAATAAACTCACAATACCACAAACTTAAAAAAATAACCTTCACAAACTGACCTATCTCATATGAAGATCAATGGCTTTCAACCAAGATGACCATGACCATGAGCATTTTCATGGCATCGTACATGATAACATGACCATTTTTGGAAATAATAAGGTGTTAACATTGTCAGCAATAATTCCACAAAAAGATTGAAGATTTGGTTAAAACAAGTTAATTTTTCATTTTTCTAGTGCAATGCATGACTTTGTTTTGAAGTAAGTGCCATAAAAAAGATTGTAAATTGTGCCCTTACAATTTTCAACTAAAGTATACCACATGGGATGCCAACTGCCAATTTTTCAGGAATTTTAGAGTGATATTTCCATATTCTTTTGATTTATTGAATTTCTGGCGATTTACATCAAGTAAGTCAAATTTGCACTGCAAGTGTGCTCTAGTTTCGACCAATAAATTCTAAAAAATCATTTTCACCTTCCACATTAGGAGTGTAGGCAGTATCCACAAAGAAAACTCAATTACCCAACCATTATATGTGATTATTCATCCATGCAATTTAGATAACACATCGAAAGAAATTAAAGAAAATGATAAAAAGGCTCAAAAATTGAAATCCTTTGGATGGAGGCCGCCTATGTGCAATGGCTTGTGGGAAAACTAATAAACTCACAATACCACAAATAAAAAGTTAATATTTCATTTTTCTAGTGCAATGCATGAATTATTTTGTGAAGCAGGTGCCATAAATAAGATTCTAAATTGTGCCCTTACAATTTTCACCTAAACTATACCACAATGGATGCCAACTGCCATTTTTTCATGAATTTCAGAGTGATATTGCCATATTCCATTGATTTATCTAATTTTTGGCAATTTACATCAAGTAATTCAAATTTGCACTGCAAGTGTGCTTTAGTTTCGACCAATAAAATCAGAAATATCATTTTCACTTTCCGCATTAGGAGTGTAGGCAGTATCCACAAAGAAAACTCAATTACCCAACCATTATATATGATTACTCATCCATGCAATTTTGACAACACATCGAAAGAAATTAAATAAAATGATAAAAATGCTCAAAAATTGAAATCCTTTTGCATGGAGGCCTCCTATGTGCAATGGCTTGTGGGAAACATAATAAACTCACAATACAACAAATAAAAAGTTAATTTTTCATTTTTCTAGTGGAATGCATGACTTTTTTTGTGAAGCAGGTGCCATAAATAAGATTGTAAATTGTGCCCTTACAATTTTCACCTAAAGTATACCACAATGGATGCCAACTGCCAGTTTTTCATGAATTTCATAGTGATATTGCCATATTCCATTGATTTATCGAATATCTGGCGATTTACATCAAGTAATTCAAATTTGCACTGCAAGTGTGCTCTAGTTTCGACCAATAAATTTGGAAATATCATTTTCACCTTCCACATTAGGAGTGTAGGCAGTATCCAGGAAGAAAACTCAATTACCCAACCATTATATATGATTACTCATCCATGCAATTTTGAGAACACATCAAAAGAAATTAAAGGAAATGAAAAAAGGCTCAAAAATTGAAATCCGTTTGCATAGAGGCCTCCTATGTGCAATGGCTTGTGGGAAAAATAATAAACTCACAATACCAAAAACTTAAAAAAAAAACCTTCACAATCTGACCTATCTCATATGAAGATCAATGACTTTCAACCAAGACGACCATGACCATGAACATTTTCATGGCATAGTACATGATAACATGACCATTTTTGGAAATAACTAGGGTGTTAACATTGTCAGCAATAATACCACAAAAAGATTGAAGGTTTGGTTAAAAAAAGATAATTTTCCATTTTTCTAGTGCAATGCAAGACTTTTTTTTTGTGAAGCAAGTGCCATAAATAAGATTGGAAATTGTGCCCTTACAATTTTCATCTATAGTACACCACATGGGATGCCAACTGCCAATTTTTTCATGAATTTTAGAGTGATATTTCCATATTCCATTGATTTATTAAATTTCTGGCGATTTACGTCAAGTAATTCAAATTTGCAATGCAAGTGTGCTGTAGTTTCGACCAATAAATTCTGCAAAAATAAGTTTCACCTTCCACATTACGAGTGTAGGCACTATTCACAAAGAAAACTCAATTACCCAACCATTATATATGATTACTTATCCACGCAATTTTGCCAACACATCAAAATAAATTAAAGAAAATGATAAAAAGGCTCAAAAATTGAAATCCTTTTGCAAGGAGGCCTCCTATGTGCAATGGCTTGTGGGAAAAATAATAAACTCACAATACCACAAATAAAAAGTTAATTTTTCATTTTTCTAGTGCAATGCATGACTTTTTTTGTGAAGCATGTGCCATAAATAAGATTGTAATTTGTGCCCTTACAATTTTCACCTAAAGTATACCACATTGGATGCCAACTGCCAATTTTTCATGAATTTCAGAGTGATATTGCCATATTTCTTTGATTTATCGAATTTCTGGCGATTTACATCAAGTAATTCAAATTTGCACTGCAAGTGTGCTCTAGTCTCGACCAATAAATTCTGAAAAATCATTTTCACCTTTCGCATTAGGAGTGTAGGCAGTATCCACAAAGAAAACTAAATTACCCAACTATTATATATGATTACTCATCCATACAATTTTGAGAACACATCGAAAGAAATTAAAGGAAATGAAAAAAGGCTCAAAAATTGAAATGCTTTTGCATGGAGGCCTCCTATGTGCAATGGCTTGTGGGAAAAATAATAAACTCACAATACCACAAACTTAAAAAAATAACCTTCACAAACTGACCTATCACATATGAAGATCAAGGGCTTTCAACCAAGATGACCATGACCATGAGCATTTTCATGGCATCGTACATGATAACATGACCATTTTTGGAAATAATAAGGTGTTAACATTGTCAGCAATAATTCCACAAAAAGATTGAAGTTTTGGTTAAAACAAGTTAATTTTTCATTTTTCTAGTGCAATGCATGACTTTGTTTTGAAGCAAGTGCCATAAAAAAGATTGTAAATTGTGCCCTAACAATTTTCACCTAAAGTATACCACATAGGATGCCAACTGCCAATTTTTCATGAATTTTAGGGTGATATTTCCATATTCCATTGATTTATTGAATTTCTGGCGATTTACATCAAGTAAGTCAAATTTGCACTGCAAGTGTGCTCTAGTTTCGACCAATAAATTCTAAAAAATCATTTTCACCTTCCACATTAGGAGTGTATGCAGTATCCACAAAGAAAACTCAATTACCCAACCATTATATATGATTACTCATCCATGCAATTTTGACAACACATCAAAAGAAATTAAAGAAAATGATAAAAAGGCTCAAAAATTGAAATCCTTTTGATGGAGGCCTCCTATGTGCAATGGCTTGTGGGAAAAGTAATAAACTCACAATACCACAAATAAAAAGTTAATATTTCATTTTTCTAGTGCAATGCATCACTTTTTTTGTGAAGCAGGTGCCATAAATAAGATTATAAATTGTGCCCTTACAATTTTCACCTAAAGTATACCACAATGGATGCCAACTGCCATTTTTTCATGAATTTCAGAGTGATATTGCCATATTCCATTGATTTATCGAATTTCTGGCGATTTACATCAAGTAATTCAAATTTGCACTGCAAGTGTGCTTTAGTTTCGACCAATAAATTCAGAAAAATCATTTTCACATTCCGCATTAGAAGGGTAGGCAGTATCCACAAAGAAAACTCAATTACCCAACCATTATATATGATTATTCATCCATGCAATTTTGACAACACATCGAAAGAAATTAAATAAAATGATAAAAAGGCTCAAAAATTGAAATCCTTTTGCATGGAGGCCTCCTATGTGCAATGGCTTGTGGGAAAAGTAATAAACTCACAATACCACAAATAAAAAGTTAATATTTCATTTTTCTAGTGGAATGCATGACTTTTTTTGTGAAGCAGGTGCCATAAATAAGATTGTAAATTGCACCCTTATAATTTTCACCTAAAGTATACCACAATGGATCCCAACTGCCAATTTTTCATGAATTTCACAGTGATATTGCCATATTCCATTGATTTATCGAATTTCTGGCGATTTACATCAAGTAATTCAAATTTGCACTGCAAGTGTGCTCTAGTTTCGACCAATAAATTTGGAAATATCATTTTCACCTTCCACATTAGGAGTGTAGGCAGTATCCAGAAAGAAAACTCAATTACCCAACCATTATATATGATTACTCATCCATGCAATTTTGAGAACACATCAAAAGAAATTAAAGGAAATGAAAAAAGGCTCAAAAATTGAAATCCGTTTGCATAGAGGCCTCCTATGTGCAATGGCTTCTGGGAAAAATAATAAACTCACAATACCACAAACTTAAAATAAAAAACCTTCACAATCTGACCTATCTCATATGAAGATATATGACTTTCAACCAAGACGACCATGACCATGAACATTTTCATGGCATAGTACATGATAACATGACCATTTTTGAAAATAACAAGGGTGTTAACATTGTCAGCAATAATTCCACAAAAAGATTGAAGGTTTGGTTAAAAAAAGTTAATTTTTCATTTTTCTAGTGCAATGCATGACTTTTTTTTTGTGAAGCAAGTGCCCTAAATAAGATTGGAACTTGTGCCCTTACAATTTTCATCTAAGGTATACCACATGGGATGCCAACTGCCAATTTTTCATGAATTTTAGAGTGATATTTCCATATTCCATTGATTTATTAAATTTCTAGCGATTTACGTCAAGTAATTCAAATTTGCACTGCAAGTGTGCTCTAGTTTCGACCAATAAATTCTGAAAAAATAATTTTCACCTTCCACATTACGAGTGTAGGCACTATTCACAAAGAAAACTCAATTACCCAACCATTATATATGATTACTTATCCACGCAATTTTTCCAACACATCGAAATAAATTAAAGAAAATGATAAAAAGGCTCAAAAATTGTAATCCTTTTGCAAGGAGGCCTCCTATGTGCAATGGCTTGTGGGAAAAATAATAAACTCACAATACCACAAATTAAAAGTTAATTTTTCATTTTTCTAGTGCAATGCATGACTTTTTTTGTGAAGCATGTGCCATAAATAAGATTGTAATTTGTGCCCTTACAATTTTCACCTAAAGTATACCACATTGGATGCCAACTGCCAATTTTTCATGAATTTCAGAGTGATATTGCCATATTTCTTTGATTTATCGAATTTCTGGCGATTTACATCAAGTAATTCAAATTTGCACTGCAAGTGTGCTCTAGTTTCGACCAATAAATTCTGAAAAATCATTTTCACCTTTCCCATTAGGAGTGTAGGCAGTATCCACAAAGAAAACTCAATTACCCAACCATTATATATGATTACTCATCCATGCAATTTCGACAACACATAGAAAGAAATTAAAGGAAATGAAAAAAGGCTCAAAAATTGAAATCCTTTTGCATGCAGGCCTCCTACGTGCAATGGCTTGTGGGAAAAATAATAAACTCACAATACCACAAAATTAAAAAAATAACCTTCACAAACTGACCTATCTCATATGAAGATCAATGGCTTTCAACCAAGATGACCATGACTATGAGCATTTTCATGGTATCGTACATGATAACATGACCATTTTGGGAAATAACAAGGGTGTTAACATTGTCAGCAATAATTCCACAAAAAGATTGAAGATTTGGTTAAAACAAGTTAATTTTTCATTTTTCTAGTGCAATGCATGACTTTGTTTTGAAGCAAGTGCCATAAATAAGATTGTAAATTGGGCCCTTACAATTTTCACCTAAAGTATACCACATGGGATGCCAACTGCCAATTTTTCATGAATTTTAGAGTGATATTTCCATATTCCATTGATTTATTGAATTTCTGGCAATTTACATCAAGTAAGTCAAATTTGCACTGCAAGTGTGCTCTAGTTTCGACAAATAAATTCTAAAAAATCATTTTCACCTTCCACATTAGGAGTGTAGGCAGTATCCACAAAGAAAACTCAATTACCCAACCATTATATATGATTACTCATCCATGCAATTTTGAGAACACATCGAAAGAAATTAAAGGAAATGAAAAAAGGCTCAAAAATTGAAATCCTTTTGCATGGAGGCCTCCTATGTGCAATGGCTTGTGGGAAAAATACTAAACTCACAATACCACAAACTTAAAAAAATAACCTTCACAAACTGACCTATCTCATATGAAGATCAATGGCTTTCAACGAAGATGACCATGACTATGAGCATTTTGATGGCATCGTACATGATAACATGACCATTTTTGGAAATAACAAGGGTGTTAACATTGTCAGCAATAATTCCAAAAAAAGATTGAAGGTTTGGTTAAAAAAGATAATTTTTCATTTTTCTAGTGCAATGCATGACTTTTTTTTGTGAAGCAAGTGCCATAAATAAGATTGGAAATTGTGCCCTTACAATTTTCACCTAAAGTATACCACATGGGATGCCAACTGCCAATTTTTCATGAATTTTAGAGTGATATTTCCATATTCCATTGATTTATTGAATTTCTGGCAGTTTACATCAAGTAAGTCAAATTTGCACTGCAAGTGTGCTCTAGTTTCGACCAATAAATTCTAAAAAATCAATTTGACCTTCCACATTAGGAGTGTAGGCAGTATCCACAAAGAAAACTCAATTACCCAACCATTATATATGATTACTCATCCATGCAATTTTGACAACACATCGAAAGAAATTAAAGAAAATGATAAAAAGGCTAAAAAATTGAAATCCTTTTGATGGAGGCCTCCTATGTGCAATGGCTTGTGAGAAAACTAATAAACTCACAATACCACAAATAAAAAGTTAATATTTCATTTTTCTAGTGCAATGCATGACTTTTTCTGTGAAGCAGGTGCCATAAATATGATTGTAATTTGTGTCGTTACAATTTTCACCTAAAGTATACCACATTGGATGTCAACTGCCAATTTTTCATGAATTTCAGAGTGATATTGCCATATTTCATTGATTTATCGAATTACTGGCGATTTACATCAAGTAATTCAAATTTGCACTGCAAGACTGCTCTAGTTTCGACCAATAAATTGTGAAAAATCTTTTTCACCTTTCGCATTAGGAGTGCAGGCAGTATCCACAAAGAAAACTAAATTACCCAACAATTCTATATGATTATTCATCCATGCAATTTTGAGAACACATCGAAAGAAATTAAAGGAAATGAAAAAAGGCTCAAAAATTGAAATCCTTTTGCATGGAGGCCTCCTATGTGCAATGGCTTGTGGGAAAAATAATAAACTCACAATACCACAAACTTAAAAAAATAACCTTCACAAACTGACCTATCTCATATGAAGATCAATGGCTTTCAACCAAGATGACCATTACCATGAGCATTTTCATGGCATCGTACATGATAACATGACCATTTTTGGAAATAACAAGGGTGTTAACATTGTCAGCAATAATTCCACAAAAAGATTGAAGATTTGGTTAAAACAAGTTAAATTTTCATTTTTCTAGTGCAATGCATGACTTTGTTTTGAAGCAAGTGCCATAAATAAGATTGTAAATTGTGCCCTTACAATTTTCACCTAAAGTATACCTCATGGGATGCCAACTGCCAATTTTTCATGAATTTTAGAGTGATATTTCCATATTCCATTGATTTATTGTATTTCTGGCGATTTACATTAAGTAAGTCAAATTTGCACTGCAAGTGTGCTCTAGTTTTGACCTATAAATTTTGAAAAATCATTTTCACCTTCCACATTAGGAGCGTAGGCAGGATACACAAAGAAAATTCAATTACCCAACCATTATATATGATTACTCATCCATGCAATTTTGACAAAGAAAATGATAAAAAGACTAAAAAATTGAAATCCTTTTGATGGAGGCCTCCTATGTGCAATGACTTGTGGGAAAAATGATAAACTCACAATACCACAAATAAAAAGTTAATATTTCGTTTTTCTAGTGCAAGGCATGACTTTTTTTGTGAAGCAGGTGCCATAAATAAGATTATAAATTGTGCCCTTACAATTTTCACCTAAAGTATACCACAATGGATGCCAACTACCAATTTTTCATGAATTTCGGAGTGATATTGCCATATTCCATTGATTTATCGAATTTCTGGCGATTTACATCAAGTAATTCAAATTTGCACCGCAAGTGTGCTTTAGTTTCGACCAATAAATTCAGAAAAATCATTTTCACATTCTGCATTAGGAGTGTAGGCAGTATCCACAAACAAAACTCAATTACAAAACCATTATATATGATTACTCATCCATGCAATTTTGAGAACACATCGAAAGAAATTAAAGGAAATGAAAAAAGGCTCAAAAATTGAAATCCATTTGCATGGAGGCCTCCTATGTGCAATGGCTTGTGGGAAAAATAATCAATTCACAATACCACAACCTTAAAAAAAACCTTCAACAACTGACCTATCTCATATGAAGATCAATGACTTTCAACCAAGATGACCATGAGCATTTTCATGGCATAGTAGATGATAACATGACCATTTTTGGAAATAACAAGGGTGTTAACATTGTCAGCAATAATTCCACAAAAAGATTGAAGATTTGGGTAAAACTAAGTTAATTTTTCATTTTTCTAGTGCAATGCATGACTTTTTATTGAAGCAAGTGCCATAAATAAGATTGTAAATTGTACCCTTACAATTTTCACCTTAAGTATACCACATGGGATGCCAACTGCCAATTTTTCATGAATTTCAGAGTGATATTTCCATATTCCATTGATTTATTGAATTTCTGGTGATTTACATCAAGTAAGTCAAATTTGCACAGCAAGTGTGCTCTAGTTTCGACCAATAAATTCTGAAAAATCATTTTCAGCTTCCACATTAGGAGTGTAGCCAGTATCCACAAAGAAAACTCAATTACCCAACCATTATATATGATTGCTCATCCATGCAATTTTGAGAAGACATAGAAAGAAATTAAATAAAATGATAAAAAATCTCAAAAATTGAAATCCTTTTGCATGGAGGCCTCCTATGTGCAATGGCTTGTGGGAAAAATAATAAACTCACAATACCACAAATAAAAAGTTAATTTTTCATTTTTCTAGTTCAATGCATGACTTTTTTTGTGAAGCAGGTGCCATAAATAACATTCTAAATTATACCACAATGGATGCCAACTGCCAATTTTTCATGAATTTCACAGGGATATTGCCATATTCCATTGATTTATCGAATTTCTAGCGATTTATATCAAGTAATTCAAATTTGCACTGCAAGTGTGCTCTAGTTTTGACCAATAAATTTGGAAATATCATTTTCACCTATCACATTAAGAGTGTAGGCAGTATCCAGAAAGAAAACTCAATTACCCAACCATTATATATGATGACTCATCCATGCAATTTTGAGAACACATCAAAAGAAGTTAAAGGAAATGAAAAAAGGTTCAAAAATTGAAATCCGTTTGCATAGAGGCCTCCTATGTGCAATGGCTTGTGGGAAAAATAATAAAATCACAATACCACAAACTTAAAATAAAAAACCTTCACAATCTGACCTATCTCATATGAAGATCAATGACTTTCAACCAGGACGACCATGACCATGAACATTTTCATGGCATCGTACATGATGACATGACCATTTTTGGAAATAACAAGGGTGTTAATAGTGTCAGCAATAATTCCACAAAAAGATTGAAGGTTTGGTTAAAAAAAGTTAATTTTTCATTTTTCTAGTGCAATGCATGACTTTTTTTTTGTGAAGCAAGTGCCATAAATAAGATTGGAAATTGTGCCCTTACAATTTTCACCTAAAGTATATCACATGGGATGCCAACTGCCAATTTTTCATGAATTTTAGAGTGATATTTCCATATTCCATTGATTTATTGAATTTCTGGCGATTTACGTCAAATAATCCAAATTTGCACTGCAAGTGTGCTCTAGTTTCGACCAATAAATTCTGAAAAAATCATTTTCACCTTCCACATTACCAGTGTAGGCAGTATTCACAAAGAAAACTCAATAACCCAACCATTATATATGATTACTTATCCATGCAATTTTGACAACACATCGAAAGAAAGTAAAGAAAATGATAAAAAGGCTCAAAATTGAAATCCTTTTGCAAGGAGGCCTCCTATGTGCAATGGCTTGTGGGAAAAATAATAAACTCACAATACCAGAAATAAAAAGTTATTTTTTCATTTTTCTAGTGCAATGCATGACTATTTTTGTGAAGCATGTGCCATAAATAAGATTGTAATTTGTGCCCTTACAATTTTCACCTAAAGTATACCACATTGGATGTCAACTGCCAATTTTTCATGAATTTCAGAGTGATATTGCCATATTTCATTGATTTATCGAATTTCTGGCGATTTACATCAAGTAATTCAAATTTGCACTGCAAGTGTGCTCTAGTTTCGACCAATAAATTCTGAAAAATTATTTTCACCTTTCGCATTAGGAGTGTAGGCAGTATCCACAAAGAAAAATAAATTACCCAACCATTATATATGATTACTCATCCATGCAATTTTGAGAACACATCGAAAGAAATTAAAGGAAATGAAAAAAGGCTCGAAAATTGAAATCCTTTTGCATGGAGGCCTCCTATGTGCAATGGCTTGTGGGAAAAATAATAAAATCACAAAACGACAAACTTAAAATAAAAAACCATCACAATCTGACCTATCTCATATGAAGATCAATGACTTTCAACCAAGACGACCATGACCATGAACATTTTCATGGCATAGTACATGATAACATGACCATTTTTGGAACTAACAAGGGTGTTAATATTGTCAGCAATAATTCCACAAAAAGATTGAAGGTTTGGTTAAAAAAAGTTAATTTTTCATTTTTCTAGTGCAATGCATGACTTTTTTTTTGTGAAGCAAGTGCCATAAATAAGATTGGAAATTGTGCCCTTACAATTTTCACCTAAAGTACATCACATGGGATGCCAACTGCCAATTTTTCATGAATTTTAGAGTGATATTTCCATATTCCATTGATTTATTGAATTTCTGACGATTTACGTCAAGTAATCCAAATTTGCACTGCAAGTGTGCTCTAGTTTCGACCAATAAATTCTGAAAAAATAATTTTCACCTTCCACATCAGGAGTGTAGGCAGTATTCACAAAGAAAACTCAATTACCCAACCATTATATATGATTACTTATCCATGCAATTTTGAGAACACATCGAAAGAAATTAAAGGAAATGAAAAAAGGCTCAAAAATTGAAATCCTTTTGCATGGAGGCCTCCTATGTGCAATGGCTTGTGGGAAAAATAATAAACTCACAATACCACAAACTTAAAATAAAAAACCTTCACAATCTGACCTATCTCATATGAAGATCAATGACATTCAACCAACACGACCATGACCATGAACATTTTCATGACATAGTACATGATAACATGACCATTTTTGGAAATAACAAGGGTGTTAACATTGTCAGCAATAATTCCACAAAAAGATTGAAGGTTTGGTTAAAAACAGTTAATTTTTCATTCTTCTAGTGCAATGCATGACTTTTTTTTGTGAAGCATGTGACATAAATAAGATTGGAAATTGTGCCCTTACAATTTTCACCTAAAGTATACCACATGGGATGCCGACTGCCAATTTTTCATGAATTTTAGAGTGATATTTCCGTATTCGATTGATTTATTGAATTTCTGGCGATTTACGTCAAGTAATTCAAATTTGCACTGCAAGTGTGCTCTAGTTTCGACCAATAATTTCTGAAAAAATCATTTTCACCTTCCACATTACGAGCGTAGGCAGTATTCACAAAGAAAACTCAATTACCCAACCATTATATATGATTACTTATCCATGCAATTTTGACAACACATCGAAAGAAATTAAAGAAAATGATAAAAGGCTCAAAAATTGAAATCCTTTTGCAAGGAGGCCTCCTATGTGCAATGGCTTGTGGGAAAAATAATAAACTCAGAATACCACAAATAAAAAGTTAATTTTTCATTTTTCTAGTGCGATGCATTACTTTTTTTGTGAAGCATGTGCCATAAATAAGATTGTAATTTGTGCCCTTACAATTTTCACCTAAAGTATACCACATTGGATGTCAACTGCCAATTTTTCATGAAATTCAGAGTGATATTGCCATATTTCATTGATTTATCGAATTTCTGGCGATTTACATCAAGTAATTCAAATTTGCACTGCAAGTGCGCGCTACTTTGGACCAATAAATTCTGAAAAATCTTTTTCACCTACCACATTAGGAGTGTAGGCAGTATCCACAAAGAAAACTCAATTACCCAACCATTATATATGATTACCCATCCATGCAATTTTGAGAACACATCGAAAGAAATTAAAGGAAATGAAAAAAGGCTCAAAAATTGAAATCCTTTTGCATGGAGGCCTCCTATGTGCAATGGCTCGTGGGAAAAATAATAAACTCACAATACCACAAACTTAAAAAAATAACCTTCACAAACTGACCTATCTCATATGAAGATCAATGGCTTTCAACCAAGATGACCATGACCATGAGCATTTTCATGGCATCGTACATGATAACATGACCATTTTTGGAAATAACAAGGGTATTAACATTGTCAGCAATAATTCCACAAAAAGATTGAAGATTTGGTTAAAAGAAGTTAATTTTTCACTTTTCTAGTGCAATGCATGACTTTGTTTTGAAGCAAGTGCCATAAATAAGATTGTAAATTGTACCCTTGCAATTTTCACCTAAAGTATACCACATAGGATGCCAACTGCCAATTTTTCATGAATTTTAGAGTGATATTTCCATATTCCATTGATTTATTGAATTTCTGGCGATTTACAATAAGTAAGTCAAATTTGCACTGCAAGTGTGCTCTAGTTTCGACCAATAAATTCTGAAAAATCATTTTCACCTTCCACGTTAGGAGCGTAGGCAGTATACACAAAGAAAACTCAATTACCCAACCATTATATATGATTACTCATCCATGCAATTTTGACAACATATCGAAAGAAATTAAAGAAAATAATAAAAATGCTAAAAAATTGAAATCCTTTTGATGGAGGCCTCCTATGTGCAATGGCTTGTGGGAAAAATTATAAACTCACAATACCACAAATAAAAAGTTAATATTTCATTTTTCTAGTGCAATGCATGACTTTTTTTGTTGAAGCAGGTGCCATAAATAAGATTATAAATTGTGCCGTTACAATTTTCACCTAAATTATACCACAGTGGATGCCAACTGTCAATTTTTCATGAATTTTAGAGTGATATTGCCATATTCCATTGATTTATCGAATTTCTGGCGATTTACATCAAGTAATTCATATTTGTACTGCAAGTGTGCTCTAGTTTCGACCAATAAATTCTGAAAAATAATTTTCACCTTTCGCATTAGGAGTGTAGGCAGTATCCACAAAGAAAACAAAATTACCCAACCATTACATATGATTACTCATCCATGCAATTTTGAGAACACATCAAAAGAAATTAAAGGAAATGAAAAAGGCTCAAAAATTGAAATCCTTTTGCATGGAGGCCTTTTATGTGCAATGGCTTGTGGGAAAAATAATAAACTCACAATACCACAAACTTAAAAAAATAACCTTCACAAACTGACCTATCTCATATGAAGATCAGTGGCTTTCAACCAAGATGACCACGACCATGAGCATTTTCATGGCATCGTACATGATACCATGACCATTTTTGGAAATAACAAGGGTGTTAACATTGTCAGCAATAATTCCACAAAAAGATTGAAGATTTGGTTAAAACAAGTTAATTTTTCATTTTTCTTGTGCAATGCATGACTTTGTTTTGAAGCAAGTGCCATAAATAAGATTGTAAATTGTGCCCTTACAATTTTCACCTAAAGTATACCACATGGGATGCCAACTGCCAATTTTTCATGAATTTTAGAGTGATATTTCCATCTTCCATTGATTTATCGAATTTGTGGCGATTTACATTAAGTAAGTCAAATTTTCACTGCAAGTGTGCTCTAGTTTCGACGAATAAATTCTGAAAAATCATTTTCACCTTCCACATTAGGAGCGTAGGCAGTATACACAAAGAAAACTCAATTACCCAACCATTATGTATGATTACCCATCCATGCAATTTAGACAACATATCGAAAGAAATTAAAGAAAATGATAAAAAGGTTCAAAAATTGAAATCCGTTTGCATAGAGGCCTCCTATGTGCAATGGCTTGTGGGAAAAATAATAAAATCACAATACCACAAACTTAAAATAAAAAACCTTCACAATCTGACCTATCTCATATGAAGATCAATGACTTTCAACCAAGACGACCATGACCATGAACATTTTCATGGCATCGTACATGATGACATGACCATTTTTGGAAATAACAAGGGTGTTAATATTGTCAGCAATAATTCCACAAAAAGATTGAAGGTTTGGTTAAAAAAAGTTAATTTTTCATTTTTCTAGTGCAATGCATGACTTTTTTTTGTGAAGCAAGTGCCATAAATAAGATTATAAATTGTGCCCTTACAATTTTCACCTAAAGTATATCACATGGGATGCCAACTGCCAATTTTTCATGAATTTTAGAGTGATATTTCCATATTCCATTGATTTATTGAATTTCTGGCGATTTACGTCAAATAATCCAAATTTGCACTGCAAGTGTGCTCTAGTTTCGACCAATAAATTCTGAAAAAATCATTTTCACCTTCCACATTACGAGTGTAGGCAGTATTCACAAAGAAAACTCAATAACCCAACCATTATATATGATTACTTATCCATGCAATTTTGACAACACATCGAAAGAAAGTAAAGAAAATGATAAAAAGGCTCAAAATTGAAATCCTTTTGCAAGGAGGCCTCCTATGTGCAATGGCTTGTGGGAAAAATAATAAACTCACAATACCACAAATAAAAAGTTATTTTTTCATTTTCTAGTGCAATGCATGACTATTTTTGTGAAGCATGTGCCATAAATAAGATTGTAATTTGTGCCCTTACAATTTTCACCTAAAGTATACCACATTGGATGTCAACTGGCAATTTTTCATGAATTTCAGAGTGATATTGCCATATTTCATTGATTTATCGAATTTCTGGCGATTTACATCAAGTAATTCAAATTTGCACTGCAAGTGTGCTCTAGTTTCGACCAATAAATTCTGAAAAATCATTTTCACCTTTCGCATTAGGAGTGTAGGCTGTATCCACAAAGAAAAATAAATTACCCAACCATTATATATGATTACTCATCCATGCAATTTTCAGAACATATCGAAAGAAATTAAAGGAAATGAAAAAAGGCTCGAAAATTGAAATCCTTTTGCATGGAGGCCTCCTATGTGCAATGGCTTGTGGGAAAAATAATAAAATCACAAAACCACAAACTTCAAATAAAAAACCATCACAATCTGACCTATCTCATATGAAGATCAATGACTTTCAACCAAGACGACCATGACCATGAACATTTTCATGGCATAGTACATGATAACATGACCATTTTTTGAACTAACAAGGGTGTTAATATTGTCAGCAATAATTCCACAAAAAGATTGAAGGTTTGGTTAAAAAAAGTTAATTTTTCATTTTTCTAGTGCAATGCATGACTCTTTTTTTGTGAAGCAAGTGCCATAAATAAGATTGGAAATTGTGCCCTTACAATTTTCACCTAAAGTATATCACATGGGATGCCAACTGCCAATTTTTCATGAATTTTAGAGTGATATTTCCATCTTCCATTGATTTATCGAATTTCTGGCGATTTACATTAAGTAAGTCAAATTTGCACTGCAAGTGTGCTCTAGTTTCGACGAATAAATTCTGAAAAATCATTTTCACCTTCCACATTAGGAGCGTAGGCAGTATACACAAAGAAAACTCAATTACCCAACCATTATGTATGATTACCCATCCATGCAATTTAGACAACATATCGAAAGAAATTAAAGAAAATGATAAAAAGGCTAAAAAATTGAAATCCTTTTGATGGAGGCCGCCTATGTGCAATGGCTTGTGGGAAAAATAATAAACTCACAATACCACAACCTTAAAAAAAACCTTAAAGAACTGACCTATCTCATATGAAGATCAATGACTTTCAACCAATATGACCATGAGCATTTTCATGGCATAGTACATGATAACATGACCATTTTTGGAAATAACAAGGGTGTTAAAATTGTCAGCAATAATTCCACAAAAACATTGTAGATTTGGGTAAAAATAAGTTAATTTTTCATTTTTCTAGTGCAATGCATGACTTTTTATTGAAGCAAGTGCCATAAATAAGATTGTAAATTGTGCCCTTACAATTTTCACCTAAAGTATACCACATGGGATGCCACCTGCCAATTTTTCATGAATTTTAGAGTGATATTTCCATATTCCATTGATTTATTGAATTTCTGGCGATTTACAATAAGTAATTCAAATTTGCACTACAAGTGTGCTCTAGTTTCGACCAATAAACTCTGAAAATTTATTTTCACCTTCCACATTAGGTGTGTAGGCAGTATCTACTAAGAAAACTGAATTACCCAACCATTATATATGATTACTCATCCATGCAATCTTGACAACACATCGAAAGAAATTAAAGGAAATGAAAAAAGGCTCAACATTGAAATCCTTTTGCAAGGAGGCCTCCTATGTGCAATGGATTGTGGGAAAATAATAAACTCACAATACCACAAATAAAATGTTAATTTTTCATTTTTCTAGTGCAATGCATGACTTTTTTTGTGAAGCAAGTGCCATAAATAAGACTGTAAATTGTGCCCTTACAATTTTCACCTTAAGTATACCTCAATGGATGCCAACTGCCAATTTTTCATGAATTTCAGAGTGATATTGCCATATTTCATTAATTTATTGAATTTCTGGTGATCTACATCAAGTAATTCAAATTTGCACTGCAAGTGTGCTCTACTTTCGACCAATAAATTCTGAAAAATCTTTTTCACCTTCGGCCTAAGGAGTGTAGGTAGTTTCCACAAAGAAAACTCAATTAGTCAACCATTATATATGATTACTCATCCATGCAATTTTGAGAACCCATCGAAAGAAATTAAAGGAAATGAAAAAAGGCTCAAAAATTGAAATCCTTTTGCATGGAGGCCTCCTATGTGCAATGGCTTGTGTGAAAAATAATAAACTCATAATACCACAAACTTAAAAAAAAACCATCAAGAACTGACCTATCTCATATGAAGATCAATGACTTTTAACCAAGATGACCACGAGCATTTTTGTGGCATAGTACATGATAACATGACCATTTTTGGAAATAACAAGGGTGTTAACATTGTTAGCAATAATTCCACAAAAAGATTGAAGATTTGGTTAAAAAAGTTAATTTTTCATTTTACTAGTGCAATGCATGACTTTGTTTTGAAGCAAGTGCCATAAATAAGATTGTAAATTGTGCCCTTACAATTTTCACCTAAAGTATACGACATGGGATGCCAACTGCCATTTTTTCATGAATTTTAGAGTGATATTTCCATATTCCATTGATTTATTGAATTTCTGTCAATTTACATCAAGTAAGTCAAATTTGCACTGCAAGTGTGCTCTAGTTTCGACCAATAAATTCTAAAAAATCATTTCACCTTCCACATTAGGAGTGTAGGCAGTATCCACAAAGAAAACTCAATTACCCAACGATTATATATGATTACTCATCCATGCAATTTTGATAACACATCGAAACAAATTAAAGAAAATGATAAAAAGGCTAAAAAATTGAAATCCTTTTGATGTAGGCCTCCTATGTGCAATGGCTTGTGGGAAAAATAATAAACTCACAATACCACAAATAAAAAGTTAATATTTCATTTTTCTAGTGCAATGCATGACTTTTTTTGTGAAGCATGTGCCATAAATAAGATTGTAAATTGTGCCCTTACAATTTTCAGTTTAAGTATACCACAATGGATGCCAACTGCCAAGTTTTAATGAATTTCATAGTGATATTGCCATATTCCATTGATTTATCAAATTTGCACTGCAAGTGTGCTTTAGTTTCGACCAATAAATTCAAAAAATCATTTGCACATTCCGCATTAGGAGTGTAGGCAGTATCCACAAAGAAAACTCAATTACCCAACCATTATATATGATTACTCATCCATGCAATTTTGAGAACACATTGAAAGAAATTAAAGGAAATGAAAAAAGGCTCAAAAATTGAAATCCTTTTGCATGGAGGCCTCCTATGTGCAATGGCTTGTGGGAAAAATAATAAACTCACAATACCCCAACCATAAAAAAAACCCTTCAAGAACTGACCTGTCTCATATGAAGATCAATGACTTTCAACCAAGATGACCATGAGCATTTTCATGGCATAGTACATGATAACATGACCATTTTTGGAAATAACAAGGGTGTTAACATTGTCAGCAATAATTCCACAAAAAGATTGAAGATTTGGTTAAAAAAAGTTAATTTTTCATTTTTCTAGTGCAATGCATGACTTTGTTTTGAAGCAAGTGCCATAAATAAGATTGTAAATTGTGCCCTTACAATTTCACCTTAAGTATACCACATGGGATGTCAACTGCCAATTTTTCATGAATTTCAGAGTGATATTTCCATATTCCATTGATTTATTGAATTTCTGGCGATTTACATCAAGTAATTCAAATTTGCACTGCAAGTGTAGCCAGTATCCACAAAGAAAACTCAATTACCCAACTATTATATATGATTACTCATCCATGCAATTTTGACAACACATCGAAAGAAATTAAATAAAATGATAAAAAGGCTCAAAAATTGAAATCCTTTTGATGGAGGCCTCCTATGTGCAATGGCTTGTGGGAAAAATAATAAACTCACAATACCACAAATAAAAAGTTAATTTTTTCATTTTTCTAGTGCAATGCATGACTTTTTTTGTGAAGCAGGTGCCATAAATAAGATTGTAAATTGTGCCCTTACAATTTTCACCTAAAGTATACCACAATGGATGCCAACTGCCAATTTTTCATGAATTTGACAGTGATATTGCCATATTCCATTGATTTATCGAATTTCTGGCGATTTACATCAAGTAATTAAAATTTGCACTGCAATTGTGCTCTAGTTTCGACCAATAAATTTGGAAATATCATTTTCACCTTCCACATTTGGAGTGTAGGCAGTATCCAGAAAGAAAACTCAATTACCCAACCATTATATATGATTACTCATCCATGCAATTTTGAGAACACTTCAAAAGAAATTAAAGGAAATGAAAAAAGGTTCAAAAATTAAAATCCGTTTGCATAGAGGCCTCGTATGTGCAATGGCTTGTGGGAAAAATAATAAACTCACAATACCACAAACTTAAAATAAAAAACCTTCACAATCTGACCTATCTCATATGAAGATCATTGACATTCAACCAACACGACCATGACCATGAACATTTTCATGGCATAGTACATGATAACATGACCATTTTTGGAAATAACAAGGGTGTTAACATTGTCAGCAATAATTCCACAAAAAGATTGAAGGTTTGGTTAAAAAACGTTAATTTTTCATTTTTCTAGTGCAATGCATGACTTTTTTTGTGAAGGATGTGCCATAAATAAGATTGTAATTTGTGCCCTTACAATTTTCACCTAAAGTATACCACATTGGATGTTAACTGCCAATTTTTCATGAATTTTAGAGTGATATTGCCATATTTCATTGATTTATCGAATTTCTGGCGATTTACATCAAGTAATTCAGATTTGCACTGCAAGTGTGCTCTAGTTTCGACCAATAAATTCTGAAAAATCATTTTCACCTTTCGCATTAGGAGTGTAGGCAGTATCCACAAAGAAAACAAAATTACCCAACCATTATATATGATTACTCATCCATGCAATTTTGAGAACACATCGAAAGAAATTAAAGGAAATGAAAAAAGGCTCAAAAATTGAAATCCTTTTGCATGGAGGCCTCCTATGTGCAATGGCTTGTGGGAAAAATAATAAACTCACAATACCACAAACTTAAAAAAATAACCTTCACAAACTGACCTATCTCATATGAAGATCAATGTCTTTCAACCAAGTTGACCATGACCCTGAGCATTTTCATGGCATCGTACATGATAACATGACCATTTTTGGAAATAACAAGGGTGTGAACATTGTCAGCAATAATTCGACAAAAAGATTGAAGGTTTGGTTAAAAAAAGTTATTTTTTCATTTTACTAGTGCAATGCATGACTTTGTTTTGAAGCAAGTGCCATAAATAAGATTGTAAATTGTGCCCTTACAATTTTCACCTAAAGTATACCACATGGGATGCCAACTGCCATTTTTTCATGAATTTTAGAGTGATATTTCCATATTCCATTGATTTATTGAATTTCTGACGATTTACATCAAGTAAGACAAATTTGCACTGCAAGTGTGCTCTAGTTTCGACCAATAAATTCTAAAAAATTATTTTCACCTTCCACATTAGGAGTGTTGGCAGTATCCACAAAGAAAACTCAATTACCCAACCATTATATATGATTACTCATCCATGCAATTTTGACAACACATCGAAACAAATTAAAGAAAATGATAAAAAGGCTAAAAAATTGAAATCCTTTTGATGGAGGCCTCCTATGTGCAATGGCTTGTGGGAAAAATAATAAACTCACAATACGACAAATAAAAAGTTAATATTTCATTTTTCTAGTGCAATGCATGACTTTTTTGGTGAAGCAGGTGCCATAAATAAGATTATAAGTTGTGCCCTTACAATTTTCACCTAAAGAATACCATAGTGGATGCCAACTGCCAATTTTTCATGAATTTTAGAGTGATATTGCCATATTCCATTTATTTATCGAATTTCTGGCGATTTACATCAAGTAACTCAAATTTGCACTGCAAGTGTGCTTTAGTTTCGACCAATAAATTCAGAAAAATCATTTGCACATTCCGCATTAGGAGTGTAGGCAGTATCCACAAAGAAAACAAAATTACCCAACCATTATATATGATTACTCATCCATGCAATTTTGAGAACAAATCGAAAGAAATTAAAGGAAATGGAAAAAGGCTCAAAAATTGAAATCCTTTTGCATGGAGGCCTCCTATGTGCAATGGCTTGTGTGAAAAATAATAAACTCACAATACCACAACCATAAAAAAAAACCTTCAAGAACTGACCTATCTCATATGAAGATCAATGGCTTTCAACCAAGATGACCACGAGCATTTTCATGGCATCGTACATGATAACATGACCATTTTTGGAAATAACAAGGGTGTTAACATTGTCAGCAATAATTCCACAAAAAGATTGAAGATTTGGGTAAAACAAGTTAATTTTTCTTTTTTCTAGTGCAATGCATGAGTTTTTATTGAAGCAAGTGCCATAAATAAGATTGTAAATTGGGCCCTTGCAATTTTCACCTAAAGTATACCACATAGGATGCCAACTGCCAATTTTTCATGAATTTTAGAGTGATATTTCCATATTCCATTGATTTATTGAATTTCTGGCGATTTACAATAAGTAATTCAAATTTGCACTACAAGTGTGCTCTAGTTTCGACCAATAAATTCTGAAAAATCATTTTCACCTTCCACGTTAGGAGCGTAGGCAGTATCCACAAAGAAAACTCAATTACCCAACCATTATATATGATTACTCATCCATGCAATTTTGACAACATATCGAAAGAAATTAAAGAAAATGATAAAAATGCTAAAAAATTGAAATCCTTTTGATGGAGGCCTCCTATGTGCAATGGCTTGTGGGAAAAATAATAAACTCACAATACGACAAATAAAAAGTTAATATTTCATTTTTCTAGTGCAATGCATGACTTTTTTGGTGAAGCAGGTGCCATAAATAAGATTATAAGTTGTGCCCTTACAATTTTCACCTAAAGAATACCATAGTGGATGCCAACTGCCAATTTTTCATGAATTTTAGAGTGATATTGCCATATTCCATTTATTTATCGAATTTCTGGCGATTTACATCAAGTAACTCAAATTTGCACTGCAAGTGTGCTTTAGTTTCGACCAATAAATTCAGAAAAATCATTTGCACATTCCGCATTAGGAGTGTAGGCAGTATCCACAAAGAAAACAAAATTACCCAACCATTATATATGATTACTCATCCATGCAATTTTGAGAACAAATCGAAAGAAATTAAAGGAAATGGAAAAAGGCTCAAAAATTGAAATCCTTTTGCATGGAGGCCTCCTATGTGCAATGGCTTGTGTGAAAAATAATAAACTCACAATACCACAACCATAAAAAAAACCCTTCAAGAACTGACCTATCTCATATGAAGATCAATGGCTTTCAACCAAGATGACCACGAGCATTTTCATGGCATCGTACATGATAACATGACCATTTTTGGAAATAACAAGGGTGTTAACATTGTCAGCAATAATTCCACAAAAAGATTGAAGATTTGGGTAAAACAAGTTAATTTTTCTTTTTTCTAGTGCAATGCATGAGTTTTTATTGAAGCAAGTGCCATAAATAAGATTGTAAATTGGGCCCTTGCAATTTTCACCTAAAGTATACCACATAGGATGCCAACTGCCAATTTTTCATGAATTTTAGAGTGATATTTCCATATTCCATTGATTTATTGAATTTCTGGCGATTTACAATAAGTAATTCAAATTTGCACTACAAGTGTGCTCTAGTTTCGACCAATAAATTCTGAAAAATCATTTTCACCTTCCACGTTAGGAGCGTAGGCAGTATCCACAAAGAAAACGCAATTACCCAACCATTATATATGATTACTCATCCATGCAATTTTGACAACATATCGAAAGAAATTAAAGAAAATGATAAAAATGCTAAAAAATTGAAATCCTTTTGATGGAGGCCTCCTATGTGCAATGGCTTGTGGGAAAAATGATAAACTCACAATACCACAAATAAAAAGTTAATATTTCATTTTTCTAGTGCAATGCATGACTTTTTTTGTTGAAGCAGGTGCCATAAATAAGATTGTAAATTGTGCCCTTACAATTTTCAGCTTAAGTATACCTCAATGGATGCCAACTGCCAATTTTTCATGAATTTCAGAGTGATATTGCCATATTCCATTGATTTATCGAATTTCTGGCGATTTACATCAAGTAATTCAAATTTTCACTGCATGTGTGCTCTAGTTTCGACCAATAAATTCTTAAAAATCATTTTCACCTTTCGCATTAGGAGTGTAGGCAGTATCCACAAAGAAAACTAAATTACCCAACCATTATATATGACTACTCATCCATGCAATTTTGAGAACACATCGAAAGAAATTAAAGGAAATGAAAAAAGGCTCAAAAATTGAAATCCTTTTGCATGGAGGCCTCCTATGTGCAATGGCTTGTGGGAAATATAATAAACTCACAATACCACAACCTTAAAAAAATAACCTTCACAAACTGACCTATCTCATATGAAGATCAATGGCTTTCAACCAAGATGACCACGAGCATTTTCATGGCATCGTACATGATAACATGACCATTTTTGGAAATAACAAGGGTGTTAACATTGTCAGCAATAATTCCACAAAAAGATTGAAGATTTGGTTAAAACAAGTTAATTTTTCATTTTTCTAGTGCAATGCATGAGTTTTTATTGAAGCAAGTGCCATAAATAAGATTGTAAATTGTGCCCTTGCAATTTTCACCTAAAGTATACCACATAGGATGCCAACTGCCAATTTTTCATGAATTTTAGATTGATATTTCCATATTCCATTGATTTATTGAATTTCTGGCGATTTACAATAAGTAATTCAAATTTGCACTACAAGTGTGCTCTAGTTTCGACCAATAAATTCTGAAAAATCATTTTCACCTTCCACGTTAGGAGCGTAGGTAGTATCCACAAAGAAAACTCAATTACCCAACCATTATATATGATTACTCATCCATGCAATTTTGACAACATATCGAAAGAAATTAAAGAAAATGATAAAAATGCTAAAAAATTGAAATCCTTTTGATGGAGGCCTCCTATGTGCAATGGCTTGTTGGAAAAATGATAAACTCACAATACCACAAATAAAAAGTTAATATTTCATTTTTCTAGTGCAATGCATGACTTTTTTTGTTGAAGCAGGTGCCATAAATAAGATTGTAAATTGTGCCCTTACAATTTTCAGCTTAAGTATACCTCAATGGATGCCAACTGCCAATTTTTCATGAATTTCAGAGTGATATTGCCATATTCCATTGATTTATCGAATTTCTGGCGATTTACATCAAGTAATTCAAATTTTCACTGCATGTGTGCTCTAGTTTCGACCAATAAATTCTTAAAAATCATTTTCACCTTTCGCATTAGGAGTGTAGGCAGTATCCACAAAGAAAACTAAATTACCCAACCATTATATATGACTACTCATCCATGCAATTTTGAGAACACATCGAAAGAAATTAAAGGAAATGAAAAAAGGCTCAAAAATTGAAATCCTTTTGCATGGAGGCCTCCTATGTGCAATGGCTTGTGGGAAATATAATAAACTCACAATACCACAACCTTAAAAAAATAACCTTCACAAACTGACCTATCTCATATGAAGATCAATGGCTTTCAACCAAGATGACCACGAGCATTTTCATGGCATCGTACATGATAACATGACCATTTTTGGAAATAACAAGGGTGTTAACATTGTCAGCAATAATTCCACAAAAAGATTGAAGATTTGGTTAAAACAAGTTAATTTTTCATTTTTCTAGTGCAATGCATGAGTTTTTATTGAAGCAAGTGCCATAAATAAGATTGTAAATTGTGCCCTTGCAATTTTCACCTAAAGTATACCACATAGGATGCCAACTGCCAATTTTTCATGAATTTTAGATTGATATTTCCATATTCCATTGATTTATTGAATTTCTGGCGATTTACAATAAGTAATTCAAATTTGCACTACAAGTGTGCTCTAGTTTCGACCAATAAATTCTGAAAAATCATTTTCACCTTCCACGTTAGGAGCGTAGGTAGTATCCACAAAGAAAACTCAATTACCCAACCATTATATATGATTACTCATCCATGCAATTTTGACAACATATCGAAAGAAATTAAAGAAAATGATAAAAATGCTAAAAAATTGAAATCCTTTTGATGGAGGCCTCCTATGTGCAATGGCTTGTTGGAAAAATGATAAACTCACAATACCACAAATAAAAAGTTAATATTTCATTTTTCTAGTGCAATGCATGACTTTTTTTGTTGAAGCAGGTGCCATAAATAAGATTGTAAATTGTGCCCTTACAATTTTCAGCTTAAGTATACCTCAATGGATGCCAACTGCCAATTTTTCATGAATTTCAGAGTGATATTGCCATATTCCATTGATTTATCGAATTTCTGGCGATTTACATCAAGTAATTCAAATTTTCACTGCATGTGTGCTCTAGTTTCGACCAATAAATTCTTAAAAATCATTTTCACCTTTCGCATTAGGAGTGTAGGCAGTATCCACAAAGAAAACTAAATTACCCAACCATTATATATGACTACTCATCCATGCAATTTTGAGAACACATCGAAAGAAATTAAAGGAAATGAAAAAAGGCTCAAAAATTGAAATCCTTTTGCATGGAGGCCTCCTATGTGCAATGGCTTGTGGGAAAAATAATAAACTCACAATACCACAACCTTAAAAAAATAACCTTCACAAACTGACCTATCTCATATGAAGATCAATGGCTTTCAACCAAGATGACCACGAGCATTTTCATGGCATCGTACATGATAACATGACCATTTTTGGAAATAACAAGGGTGTTAACATTGCCAGCAATAATTCCACAAAAAGATTGAAGATTTGGTTAAAACAAGTTAATTTTTCATTTTTCTAGTGCAATGCATGAGTTTTTATTGAAGCAAGTGCCATAAATAAGATTGTAAATTGTGCCCTTGCAATTTTCACCTAAAGTATACCACATAGGATGCCAACTGCCAATTTTTCATGAATTTTAGAGTGATATTTCCATATTCCATTGATTTATTGAATTTCTGGCGATTTACAATAAGTAATTCAAATTTGCACTACAAGTGTGCTCTAGTTTCGACCAATAAATTCTGAAAAATCATTTTCACCTTCCACGTTAGGAGCGTAGGCAGTATCCACAAAGAAAACTCAATTACCCAACCATTATATATGATTACTCATCCATGCAATTTTGACAACATATCGAAAGAAATTAAAGAAAATGATAAAAATGCTAAAAAATTGAAATCCTTTTGATGGAGGCCTCCTATGTGCAATGGCTTGTGGGAAAAATGATAAACTCACAATACCACAAATAAAAAGTTAATATTTCATTTTTCTAGTGCAATGCATGACTTTTTTTGTTGAAGCAGGTGCCATAAATAAGATTGTAAATTGTGCCCTTACAATTTTCAGCTTAAGTATACCTCAATGGATGCCAACTGCCAATTTTTCATGAATTTCAGAGTGATATTGCCATATTCCATTGATTTATCGAATTTCTGGCGATTTACATCAAGTAATTCAAATTGTCACTGCATGTGTGCTCTAGTTTCGACCAATAAATTCTTTAAAATCATTTTCACCTTTCGCATTAGGAGTGTAGGCAGTATCCACAAAGAAAACTAAATTACCCAACCATTATATATGACTACTCATCCTTGCACTTTTGAGAACACATCGAAAGAAATTAAAGGAAATGAAAAAAGGCTCAAAAATTGAAATCCTTTTGCATGGAGGCCTCCTATGTGCAATGGCTTGTGGGAAAAATAATAAACTCACAATACCACAACCTTAAAAAAATAACCTTCACAAACTGATCTATCTCATATGAAAATCAATGGCTTTCAACCAAGATGACCACGAGCATTTTCATGGCATCGTACATGATAACATGACCATTTTTGGAAATAACAAGGGTGTTAACATTGTCAGCAATAATTCCACAAAAAGATTGAAGATTTGGTTAAAACAAGTTAATTTTTCATTTTTCTAGTGCAATGCATGAGTTTTTATTGAAGCAAGTGCCATAAATAAGATTGTAAATTGTGCCCTTGCAATTTTCACCTAAAGTATACCACATAGGATGCAACTGCCAATTTTTCATGAATTTTAGAGTGATATTTCCATATTCCATTGATTTATTGAATTTCTGGCGATTTACAATAAGTAATTCAAATTTGCACTACAAGTGTGCTCTAGTTTCGACCAATAAATTCTGAAAAATCATTTTCACCTTCCACGTTAGGAGCGTAGGCAGTATCCACAAAGAAAACTCAATTACCCAACCATTATATATGATTACTCATCCATGCAATTTTGACAACATATCGAAAGAAATTAAAGAAAATGGTAAAATGCTAAAAAATTGAAATCCTTTTGATGGAGGCCTCCTATGTGCAATGGCTTGTGGGAAAAATGATAAACTCACAATACCACAAATAAAAAGTTAATATTTCATTTTTCTAGTGCAATGCATGACTTTTTTTGTTGAAGCAGGTGCCATAAATAAGATTGTAAATTGTGCCCTTACAATTTTCAGCTTAAGTATACCTCAATGGATGCCAACTGCCAATTTTTCATGAATTTCAGTGTGATATTGCCATATTCCATTGATTTATCGAATTTCTGGCGATTTACATCAAGTAATTCAAATTTTCACTGCATGTGTGCTCTAGTTTCGACCAATAAATTCTTAAAAATCATTTTCACCTTTCGCATTAGGAGTGTAGGCAGTATCCACAAAGAAAACTAAATTACCCAACCATTATATATGACTACTCATCCATGCAATTTTGAGAACACATCGAAAGAAATTAAAGGAAATGAAAAAAGGCTCAAAAATTGAAATCCTTTTGCATGGAGGCCTCCTATGTGCAATGGCTTGTGGGAAAAATAATAAACTCACAATACCACAAACTTAAAATAAAAAACCTTCACAAACTGACCTATCTCATATGAAGATCAATGTCTTTCAACCAAGATGACCATGACCATGAGCATTTTCATGGCATCGTACACGATAACATGACCATTTTTGGAAATAACAAGGGTGTGAACATTGTCAGCAATAATTCGACAAAAAGTTTGAAGGTTTGGTTAAAAAAAGTTAATTTTTCATTTCACTAGTGCAATGCATGACTTTGTTTTGAAGCAAGTGCCATAAATATGATTGTAAATTGTGCCCTTACAATTTTCACCTAAAGTATACCACATGGGATGCCAACTGCCATTTTTTCATGAATTTTGGAGTGATATTTCCATATTCCATTGATTTATTGAATTTCTGACGATTTACATCAAGTAAGTCAAATTTGCACTGCAAGTGTGCTCTAGTTTCGACCAATAAATTCGAAAAAATTATTTTCACCTTCCACATTAGGAGTGTAGGCAGTATCCACAAAGAAAACTCAATTACCCAACCATTATATATGATTACTCATCCATACAATTTTGACAACACATCGAAACAAATTAAAGAAAATGATAAAAAGGCTAAAAAATTGAAATCCTTTTGATGGAGGCCTCCTATGTGCAATGGCTTGTGGGAAAAATAATAAACTCACAATACGACAAATAAAAAGTTAATATTTCATTTTTCTAGTGCAATGCATGACTTTTTTGGTGAAGCAGGTGCCATAAATAAGATTATAAGTTGTGCCCTTACAATTTTCACCTAAAGAATACCATAGTGGATGCCAACTGCCAATTTTTCATGAATTTTAGAGTGATATTGCCATATTCCATTTATTTATCGAATTTCTGGCGATTTACATCAAGTAACTCAAATTTGCACTGCAAGTGTGCTTTAGTTTCGACCAATAAATTCAGAAAAATCATTTGCACATTCCGCATTAGGAGTGTAGGCAGTATCCACAAAGAAAACAAAATTACCCAACCATTATATATGATTACTCATCCATGCAATTTTGAGAACAAATCGAAAAAAATTAAATGAAATGGAAAAAGGCTCAAAAATTGAAATCCTTTTGCATGGAGGCCTCCTATGTGCAATGGTTTGTGTGAAAAATAATAAACTCACAATACCACAACCATAAAAAAAAACCTTCAAGAACTGACCTATCTCATATGAAGATCAATGGCTTTCAACCAAGATGACCACGAGCATTTTCATGGCATCGTACATGATAACATGACCATTTTTGGAAATAACAAGGGAGTTAACATTGTCAGCAATAATTCCACAAAAAGATTGAAGATTTGGTTAAAACAAGTTAATTTTTCATTTTTCTAGTGCAATGCATGAGTTTTTATTGAAGCAAGTGCCATAAATAAGATTGTAAATTGTGCCCTTGCAATTTTCACCTAAAGTATACCACATAGGATGCCAACTGCCAATTTTTCATGAATTTTAGAGTGATATTTCCATATTCCATTGATTTATTGAATTTCTGGCGATTTACAATAAGTAATTCAAATTTGCACTACAAGTGTGCTCTAGTTTCGACCAATAAATTCTGAAAAATCATTTTCACCTTCCACGTTAGGAGCGTAGGCAGTATCCACAAAGAAAACTCAATTACCCAACCATTATATATGATTACTCATCCATGCAATTTTGACAACATATCGAAAGAAATTAAAGAAAATGATAAAAATGCTAAAAAATTGAAATCCTTTTGATGGAGGCCTCCTATGTGCAATGGCTTGTGGGAAAAATGATAAACTCACAATACCACAAATAAAAAGTTAATATTTCATTTTTCTAGTGCAATGCATGACTTTTTTTGTTGAAGCAGGTGCCATAAATAAGATTGTAAATTGTGCCCTTACAATTTTCAGCTTAAGTATACCTCAATGGATGCCAACTGCCAATTTTTCATGAATTTCAGAGTGATATTGCCATATTCCATTGATTTATCGAATTTCTGGCGATTTACATCAAGTAATTCAAATTTTCACTGCATGTGTGCTCTAGTTTCGACCAATAAATTCTTAAAAATCATTTTCACCTTTCGCATTAGGAGTGTAGGCAGTATCCACAAAGAAAACTAAATTACCCAACCATTATATATGACTACTCATCCATGCAATTTTGAGAACACATCGAAAGAAATTAAAGGAAATGAAAAAAGGCTCAAAAATTGAAATCCTTTTGCATGGAGGCCTCCTATGTGCAATGGCTTGTGGGAAAAATAATAAACTCACAATACCACAACCTTAAAAAAATAACCTTCACAAACTGACCTATCTCATATGAAGATCAATGGCTTTCAACCAAGATGACCACGAGCATTTTCATGGCATCGTACATGATAACATGACCATTTTTGGAAATAACAAGGGTGTTAACATTGTCAGCAATAATTCCACAAAAAGATTGAAGATTTGGTTAAAACAAGTTAATTTTTCATTTTTCTAGTGCAATGCATGAGTTTTTATTAAAGCAAGTGCCATAAATAAGATTGTAAATTGTGCCCTTGCAATTTTCACCTAAAGTATACCACATAGGATGCCAACTGCCAATTTTTCATGAATTTTAGAGTGATATTTCCATATTCCATTGATTTATTGAATTTCTGGCGATTTACAATAAGTAATTCAAATTTGCACTACAAGTGTGCTCTAGTTTCGACCAATAAATTCTGAAAAAATCATTTTCACCTTCCACGTTAGGAGCGTAGGCAGTATCCACAAAGAAAACTCAATTACCCAACCATTATATATGATTACTCATCCATGCAATTTTGACAACATATCGAAAGAAATTAAAGAAAATGATAAAAATGCTAAAAAATTGAAATCCTTTTGATGGAGGCCTCCTATGTGCAATGGCTTGTGGGAAAAATGATAAACTCACAATACCACAAATAAAAAGTTAATATTTCATTTTTCTAGTGCAATGCATGACTTTTTTTGTTGAAGCAGGTGCCATAAATAAGATTGTAAATTGTGCCCTTACAATTTTCAGCTTAAGTATACCTCAATGGATGCCAACTGCCAATTTTTCATGAATTTCAGAGTGATATTGCCATATTCCATTGATTTATCGAATTTCTGGCGATTTACATCAAGTAATTCAAATTTTCACTGCATGTGTGCTCTAGTTTCGACCAATAAATTCTTAAAAATCATTTTCACCTTTCGCATTAGGAGTGTAGGCAGTATCCACAAAGAAAACTAAATTACCCAACCATTATATATGACTACTCATCCATGCAATTTTGAGAACACATCGAAAGAAATTAAAGGAAATGAAAAAAGGCTCAAAAATTGAAATCCTTTTGCATGGAGGCCTCCTATGTGCAATGGCTTGTGGGAAAAATAATAAACTCACAATACCACAACCTTAAAAAAATAACCTTCACAAACTGACCTATCTCATATGAAGATCAATGGCTTTCAACCAAGATGACCACGACCATTTTCATGGCATCGTACATGATAACATGACCATTTTTGGAAATAACAAGGGTGTTAACATTGTCAGCAATAATTCCACAAAAAGATTGAAGATTTGGTTAAAACAAGTTAATTTTTCATTTTTCTAGTGCAATGCATGAGTTTTTATTGAAGCAAGTGCCATAAATAAGATTGTAAATTGTGCCCTTGCAATTTTCACCTAAAGTATACCACATAGGATGCCAACTGCCAATTTTTCATGAATTTTAGAGTGATATTTCCATATTCCATTGATTTATTGAATTTCTGGCGATTTACAATAAGTAATTCAAATTTGCACTACAAGTGTGCTCTAGTTTCGACCAATAAATTCTGAAAAAATCATTTTCACCTTCCACGTTAGGAGCGTAGGCAGTATCCACAAAGAAAACTCAATTACCCAACCATTATATATGATTACTCATCCATGCAATTTTGACAACATATCGAAAGAAATTAAAGAAAATGATAAAAATGCTAAAAAATTGAAATCCATTTGATGGAGGCCTCCTATGTGCAATGGCTTGTGGGAAAAATGATAAACTCACAATACCACAAATAAAAAGTTAATATTTCATTTTTCTAGTGCAATGCATGACTTTTTTTGTTGAAGCAGGTGCCATAAATAAGATTGTAAATTGTGCCCTTACAATTTTCAGCTTAAGTATACCTCAATGGATGCCAACTGCCAATTTTTCATGAATTTCAGAGTGATATTGCCATATTCCATTGATTTATCGAATTTCTGGCGATTTACATCAAGTAATTCAAATTTTCACTGCATGTGTGCTCTAGTTTCGACCAATAAATTCTTAAAAATCATTTTCACCTTTCGCATTAGGAGTGTAGGCAGTATCCACAAAGAAAACTAAATTACCCAACCATTATATATGACTACTCATCCATGCAATTTTGAGAACACATCGAAAGAAATTAAAGGAAATGAAAAAAGGCTCAAAAATTGAAATCCTTTTGCATGGAGGCCTCCTATGTGCAATGGCTTGTGGGAAAAATAATAAACTCACAATACCACAACCTTAAAAAAATAACCTTCACAAACTGACCTATCTCATATGAAGATCAATGGCTTTCAACCAAGATGACCATGACCATGAGCATTTTCATGGCACCGTACATGATAACATGACCATTTTTGGAAATAACAAGGGTGTTAACATTGTCAGCAATAATTCCACAAAAAGATTGAAGCTTTTGTTAAAACAAGTTAATTTTTCACTTTTCTAGTGCAATGCATGACTTTGTTTTGAAGCAAGTGCCATAAATATGATTGTAAATTGTGCCCTTGCAATTTTCACCTAAAGTATACCACATAGGATGCCAACTGCCAATTTTTCATGATATTTAGAGTGATATTTCCATATTCCGTTGATTTATTGAATTTCTGGCGATTTACAACAAGTAAGTCAAATTTGCACTGCAAGTGTGCCCTAGTTTCGACCAATAAATTCTGAAAAATCATTTTCACCTTCCACGTTAAGAGCGTAGGCAGTATACACAAAGAAAACTCAATTAAGCAACCATTATATAAGATTACTCATCCATGCAATTTTGACAACATATCGAAAGAAATTAAAGAAAATGATAAAAAGGCTAAAAAATTGAAATCCTTTTGATGGTGTCCTCCTATGTGCAATGGCTTGTGGGAAAAATGATAAACTCACAATACCACAAATAAAAAGTTAATATTTCATTTTTCTACTGCAATGCATGACTTTTTTTGTTGAAGCTGGTGCCATAAATAAGATCGTAAATTGTGCCCTTACAATTTTCAGCTTAAGTATACCTCAATGGATGCCAACTGCCAATTTTTCATGAATTTCAGAGTGATATTGCCATATTCCATTGATTTATCGAATTTCTGGCGATTTACATCAAGTAATTCAAATTTTCACTGCATGTGTGCTCTAGTTTCGACCAATAAATTCTTAAAAATCATTTTCACCTTCCGCATTAGGAGTGTAGGCATTATCCACAAACAAAACTCAATTACCCAACCATTATATATAATTACTCATCCATGCAATTTTGAGAACACATCGAAAGAAATTAAAGGAAATGAAAAAAGGCTCAAAAATTGAAATCCTTTTGCATGGAGGCCTCCTATGTGCAATGGCTTGTGGGAAAAATAATAAACTCACAATACCACAACCTTAAAAAAAACCTTCATCAACTGACCTATCTCATATGAAGATCAATGACTTTCAACCAAGATGACCATGAGCATTTTCATGGCATAGTACATGATAACATGACCATTTTTGGAAATAACAAGGGTGTTAACATTGTCAGCAATAATTCAACAAAAAGATTGAAGATTTGGGTACAAATAAGTTATTTTTTCATTTTTCTAGTGCAATGCATTACTTCTTATTGAAGCAAGTGCCATAAATAAGATTGTAAATTGTACCCTTACAATTTTCACCTAAAGTATACCACATGGGATTCCAACTGCCAATTTTTCATGAATTTTAGAGTGATATTTCCATATTCCATTGATTTATTGAATTTCTGGCGATTTACATCAAGTAAGTCAAATTTGCACGGCAAGAGTGCTCTAGTTTCGACCAATAAATTCTGAAAAATCATTTTCACCTTCCACATTAGGAGCGTAGGCAGTATCCACAAACAAAACTCAATTACCCAACCATTATATATGATTACTCATCCATGCAATTTTGACAACATATCGAAAGAAATTAAAGAAAATGATAAAAAGGCTCAAAAATTGAAATCCTTTTGCATGGAGGCCTCCTATGTGCAATGGCTTGTGGGAAAAATAATAAACTCACAATACCACAAATAAAATGTTAATGTTTCATTTTTCTAGTGCAATTTATGACTTTTTTTGTGAAGCAAGTGCCATAAATAAGATTGTAAATTGTGCCCTTACAATTTTCACCTTAAGTATACCTCAATGGATGCCAACTGCCAATTTTTCATGAATTTCAGAGTGATATTGCCATATTTTATTAATTTATCGAATTTCTGGTGATTTACATCAAGTAATTCAAATTTGCACTGCAAGTGCGCGCTACTTTGGACCAATAAATTCTGAAAAGTCTTTTTCACCTTCCGCATTACGAGTGTAGGTAGTATCCACAAAGAAAACTCAATTACCCAACCATTATATATGATTACTCATCCAAGCAATTTTGAGAACCCATCGAAAGAAATTAAAGGAAATGAAAAAAGGCTCATAAATTGAAATCCTTTTGCATGGAGGCCTCCTATGTGCAATGGCTTGTGGGAAAGATAATAAACTCATAATACCACAAACTTAAAAAAAACCTTCAAGAACTGACCTATCTCATATGAAGATCAATGACTTTTAACCAAGATGACCATGAGCATTTTTGTGGCATAGTACATGATAACAAGACCATTTTTGGAAATAACAACAGTTTTAACATTGTCAGCAATAATTCCACAAAAAGATTGAAGATTTGGTTAAAAAAAGTTAATTTTTCATTTTTCTAGTGCAATGCATGACTTTGTTTTGAGGCAAGTGCCATAAATAAGATTGTAAATTGTGCCCTTACAATTTTCACCTAAAGTATACCACATGGGATGCCAACTGCCAATTTTTCATGAATTTTAGAGTGATATTTCCATATTCCATTGATTTATTGAATTTCTGGCGATTTACATCAAGTAAGTCAAATTTGCACCGCAAGTGTGCTCTAGTTTCGACCAATAAATTCTGAAAAATCATTTTCACCTTCCACATTAGGAGCGTAGGCAGTATCCACAAACAAAACTCAATTACCCAACAATTATATATGATTACTCATCCATGCAATTTTGACAACATATCGAAAGAAATTAAAGAAAATGATAAAAAGGCTAAAAAATTGAAATCCTTTTGATGGAGGCCTCCTATGTGCAATGGCTCGTGGGAAAAATGATAAACTCACAATACCACAAATAAAAAGTTAATATTTCATTTTTCTAGTGCAATGCATGACTTTTTTTGTGAAGCAGGTGCCATAAGTAAGATTGTAAATTGTGCCCTTACAATTTTCACCTAAAGTATACCACAGTGGATGCCAACTGCCAATATTTCATGAATTTCAGAGTGATATTGCCATATTCCATTGATTTATCGAATTTCTGGCGATTTACATCAAGTAATTCAAATTAGCACTGCAAGTGTGCTCTAGTTTCGACCAATAAATTCTGAAAAATCATTTTCACCTTCCGCATTAGGAGTGTAGGCAGTATCCACAAACAAAACTCAACTACCCAACCATTATATATGATTACTCATCCATGCAATCTTGACAACACATCGAAAGAAATTAAAGAAAATGATAAAAAGGCTCAAAAAATTGAAATCCTTTTGCATGGAGGCCTCCTATGTGCAATGGCTTGTGGTTAAAATAATAAACTCACAATACCACAAATAAAATGTTAATTTTTCATTTTTCTAGTGCAATGCATGACTTTTTTTGTGAAGCAAGTGCCATAAATAAGATTGTAAATTGTGCCCGTACAATTTTCACCTAAAGTATACCACAATAGATGCCAACTGCCAATTTTTCGTGAATTTCAGAGTGATATTGCCGTATTTCATTGATTTATCGAATTTCTGGCGATTTACATCAAGTAATTCAAATTTGCACTGCAAGTGTGCTTTAGTTTCGACCAATAAATTCAGAAAAATCATTTTCACATTCCGCCTTAGGAGTGTAGGCAGTATCCACAAAGAAAACTCAATTACCCAACCATTATATATGATTACTCATCCATGCAATTTTGACAACACATCGAAAGAAATTAAAGAAAATGATAAAATGGCTCAAAAATTGAAAACCTTTTGCATGGAGGCCTCCTATGTGCAATGGCTTGTGGGAAAAATAATAAACTCATAATACCACAAATAAAATGTTAATTTTTCATTTTTCTAGTGCAATGCATGACTTTTTTTGTGAAGCAAGTGCCATAAATAAATTGTAAATTGTGCCCTTACAATTTTCACCTTAAGTATACCTCAATGGATGCCAACTGCCAATTTTTCATGAATTTCAGAGTGATGTTGCCATATTTTATTAATTTATCTAATATCTGGTGATTTACATCAAGTAATTCAAATTTGCACTTCAAGTATCCTCTACTTTCGAACAATAAATTCTGAAAAATCTTTTTCACCTTCCGCATTAGGAGTGTAGGTAGTATCCACAAAGAAAACTCAATTACCCAACCATTAAATATGATTACTCATCCATGCAATTTTGAGAACCCATCGAAAGAAATTAAAGGAAATGAAAAAAGGCTCAAAAATTAAAATCCTTTTGCTTGGAGGCCTCCTATGTGCAATGGCTTGTGGGAAAAATAATAAACTCACAATACCACAACCTTAAAAAAAACCTTCAAGAACTGACCTATCTCATATGAAGATCAATGACTTTCAACCAAGATGACCATGAGCATTTTCATGGCATAGTACATGATAACATGACCATTTTTGGAAATAACAAGGGTGTTAACATTGTCAGCAATAATTCCACAAAAAGATTAAATATTTGGGTAAAAATAAGTTAAATTTTCATTTTTCTAGTGCAATGCATGACTTTTTATTGAAGCAAGTGCCATAAATAAGATTGTAAATTGTGCCCTTACAATTTTCACCTAAAGTATACCACATGGGATGCCAACTGCCAATTTTTCATGAATTTCAGAGTGATATTTCCATATTCCATTGATTTATTGAATTTCTGGCGATTTACATCAAGTAATTCAAATTTTCACTACAAGTGTGCTCTAGTTTCGACCAATAAATTCTACATTAGGAGTGTAGGCAGTATCCACATTAGGAGTGTAGGCAGTATCCACAAAGAAAACTCAATTACCCAACCATTATATATGATTACTCACCCATGCAATTTTGACAACACATCGAAAGAAATTAAAGAAAATGATAAAATTGCTCAAAAATTGAAAACCTTTTGCATGGAGGCCTCCTATGTGCAATGGCTTGTGGGAAAAATAATAAACTCACAATACCACAAATAAAATGTTAATTTTTCATTTTTCTAGTGCAATGCATGACTTTTTTTGTGAAGCAAGTGCCATAAATAAATTGTAAATTGTGCCCTTACAATTTTCACCTTAAGTATACCTCAATGGATGCCAACTGCCAATTTTTCATGAATTTCAGAGTGATGTTGCCCTATTTTATTAATTTATCTAATATCTGGTGATTTACATCAAGTAATTCAAATTTGCACTTCAAGTATCCTCTACTTTCGAACAATAAATTCTGAAAAATCTTTTTCACCTTCCGCATTAGGAGTGTAGGTAGTATCCACAAAGAAAACTCAATTACCCAACCATTATATATGATTACTCATCCATGCAATTTTGAGAACCCATCGAAAGAAATTAAAGGTAATGAAAAAAGGCTCAAAAATTGAAATCCTTTTGCATGGAGGCCTCCTATGTGCAATGGCTTGTGGGAAAGATAATAAACTCATAATACCACAAACTTAAAGAAAACCTTCATGAACTAACCTATCTCATATGAAGATCAATGACTTTTAACCAAGATGACCACGAGCATTTTTGTGGCATTGTACATGATAACATGACCATTTTTGAAAATAACAACGGTGTTAACATTGTTAGCAATATTTCCACAAAAAGATTGAAGATTTGGTTAAAAAAAGTTAATTTTTCATTTTTCTAGTGCAATGCATGACTTTGTTTTGAAGCAAGTGCCATAAATCAGATTGTAAATTGTGCCCTAACAATTTTCACCTAAAGTATACCACATGGGATGCCAACTGCCAATTTCTCATGAATTTTACAGTGATATTTCCATATTCCATTGATTTATTGAATTTCTGGAGATCTACATCAAGTAAGTCAAATTTGCACTTCAAGTGTGCTCTAGTTTCGACCAATAAATTCTGAAAAATCATTTTCACCTTCCACATTAGGAGCGTAGGCAGTATCCACAAACAAAACTCAATTACTCAACCATTATATATGATTACTCATCCATGCAATTTTGACAACATATCGAAAGAAATTAAAGAAAATGATAAAAAGGCTCAAAAATTGAAATCGTTTTGCATGGAGGCCTCCTATGTGCAATGGCTGTGGGAAAAATAATAAACTCACAATACCACAAATAAAATGTTAATTTTTCATTTTTCTAGTGCAATGCATGACTTTTTTTGTGAACCAAGTGCCATAAATAAGATTGTAAATTGTGCCCTTACAATTTTCACCTTAAGTATACCTCAATGGATGCCAACTGCCAATTTTTCATGAATTTCAGAGTGATGTTGCCATATTTTATTAATTTATCGAATATCTGGTGATTTACATCAAGTAATTCAAATTTGCACTTCAAGTATCCTCTACTTTCGAACAATAAATTCTGAAAAATCTTTTTCACCTTCGCATTAGGAGTGTAGGTAGTATCCACAAAGAAAACACAATTACCCAACCATTATATATGATTACTCATCCATGCAATTTTGAGAACCCATCGAAAGAAATTAAAGGAAATGAAAAAAGGCTCAAAAATTGAAATCCTTTTGCATGGAGGCCTCCTATGTGCAATGGCTTGTGGGAAAGATAATAAACTCATAATACCACAAACTTAAAAAAAACGTTCATGAACTGACCTATCTCATATGAAGATCAATGACTTTTAACCAAGATGACCATGAGCATTTTTGTGGCATAGTACATGATAACATTACCATTTTTGGAAATAACAACGGTGTTAACATTGTCAGCAATAATTCAACAAAAAGATTGAAGATTTGGGTAAAAATAAGTTATTTTTTCATTTTTCTAGTGCAATGCATTACTTCTTATTGAAGCAAGTGCCATAAATAAGATTGTAAATTGTGCCATTACAATTTTCACCTAAAGTATACCACATGGGATTCCAACTGCCAATTTTTCATGAATTTTAGAGTGATATTTTCATATTCCATTGATTTATTGAATTTCTGGAGATCTACATCAAGTAAGTCAAATTTGCACTTCAAGTGTGCTCTAGTTTCGACCAATAAATTCTGAAAAATCATTTTCACCTTCCACATTAGGAGCGTAGGCAGTATCCACAAACAAAACTCAATTACCCAACCATTATATATGATTACTCATCCATGCAATTTTGACAACATATCGAAAGAAATTAAAGAAAATGATAAAAAGGCTCAAAAATTGAAATCCTTTTGCATGGAGGCCTCCTATGTGCAATGGCTTGTGGGAAAAATAATAAACTCACAATACCACAAATAAAATGTTAATTTTTCATTTTTCTAGTGCAATGCATGACTTTTTTTGTGAAGCAAGTGCCATAAATAAGATTGTAAATTGTGCCCTTACAATTTTCACCTTAAGTATACCTCAATGGATGCCAACTGCCAATTTTTCATGAATTTCAGAGTGATGTTGCCATATTTTATTAATTTATCGAATATCTGGTGATTTACATCAAGTAATTCAAATTTGCACTTCAAGTATCCTCTACTTTCGAACAATAAATTCTGAAAAATCTTTTTCACCTTCCGCATTAGGAGTGTAGGTAGTATCCACAAAGAAAACTCAATTACACAACCATTATATATGATTACTCATCCATGCAATTTTGAGAACCCATCGAAAGAAATTAAAGGAAATGAAAAAAGGCTCAAAAATTGAAATCCTTTTGCATGGAGGCCTCCTATGTGCAATGGCTTGTGGGAAAGATAATAAACTCATAATACCACAAACATAAAAAAAACCTTCATGAACTGACCTATCTCATATGAAGATCAATGACTTTTAACCAAGATGACCACTAGCATTTTTGTGGCATAGTACATGATAACATGACCATTTTTGGAAATAACAACGGTGTTAACATTGTCAGCAATAATTCCACAAAAAGATTGAAGATTTGGTTAAAAAAAGTTAATTTTTCATTTTTCTAGTGCAATGCATGACTTTGTTTTGAAGCAAGTGCCATAAATAAGATTGTAAATTGTGCCCTTACAATTTTCACCTAAAGTATACCACATGGGATGCCAACTGCCAATTTTTCATGAATTTTAGAGTGATATTTTCATATTCCATTGATTTGTTGAATTTCTGGAGATCTACATCAAGTAAGTCAAATTTGCACTTCAAGTGTGCTCTAGTTTCGACCAATAAATTCTGAAAAATCATTTTCACCTTCCACATTAGGAGCGTAGGCAGTATCCACAAACAAAACTCAATTACCCAACCATTATATATGATTACTCATCCATGCAATTTTGACAACATATCGAAAGAAATTAAAGAAAATGATAAAAAGGCTCAAAAATTGAAATCGTTTTGCATGGAGGCCTCCTATGTGCAATGGCTTGTGGGAAAAATAATAAACTCACAATACCACAAATAAAATGTTAATTTTTCATTTTTCTAGTGCAATGCATGACTTTTTTTGTGAACCAAGTGCCATAAATAAGATTGTAAATTGTGCCCTTACAATTTTCACCTTAAGTATACTTCAATGGATGCCAACTGCCAATTTTTCATGAATTTCAGAGTGATGTTGCCATATTTTATTAATTTATCGAATATCTGGTGATTTACATCAAGTAATTCAAATTTGCACTTCAAGTATCCTCTACTTTCGAACAATAAATTCTGAAAAATCTTTTTCACCTTCGCATTAGGAGTGTAGGTAGTATCCACAAAGAAAACACAATTACCCAACCATTATATATGATTACTCATCCATGCAATTTTGAGAACCCATCGAAAGAAATTAAAGGAAATGAAAAAAGGCTCAAAAATTGAAATCCTTTTGCATGGAGGCCTCCTATGTGCAATGGCTTGTGGGAAAGATAATAAACTCATAATACCACAAACTTAAAAAAAACGTTCATGAACTGACCTATCTCATATGAAGATCAATGACTTTTAACCAAGATGACCATGAGCATTTTTGTGGCATAGTACATGATAACATTACCATTTTTGGAAATAACAACGGTGTTAACATTGTCAGCAATAATTCAACAAAAAGATTGAAGATTTGGGTAAAAATAAGTTATTTTTTCATTTTTCTAGTGCAATGCATTACTTCTTATTGAAGCAAGTGCCATAAATAAGATTGTAAATTGTGCCATTACAATTTTCACCTAAAGTATACCACATGGGATTCCAACTGCCAATTTTTCATGAATTTTAGAGTGATATTTTCATATTCCATTGATTTATTGAATTTCTGGAGATCTACATCAAGTAAGTCAAATTTGCACTTCAAGTGTGCTCTAGTTTCGACCAATAAATTCTGAAAAATCATTTTCACCTTCCACATTAGGAGCGTAGGCAGTATCCACAAACAAAACTCAATTACCCAACCATTATATATGATTACTCATCCATGCAATTTTGACAACATATCGAAAGAAATTAAAGAAAATGATAAAAAGGCTCAAAAATTGAAATCCTTTTGCATGGAGGCCTCCTATGTGCAATGGCTTGTGGGAAAAATAATAAACTCACAATACCACAAATAAAATGTTAATTTTTCATTTTTCTAGTGCAATGCATGACTTTTTTTGTGAAGCAAGTGCCATAAATAAGATTGTAAATTGTGCCCTTACAATTTTCACCTTAAGTATACCTCAATGGATGCCAACTGCCAATTTTTCATGAATTTCAGAGTGATGTTGCCATATTTTATTAATTTATCGAATATCTGGTGATTTACATCAAGTAATTCAAATTTGCACTTCAAGTATCCTCTACTTTCGAACAATAAATTCTGAAAAATCTTTTTCACCTTCCGCATTAGGAGTGTAGGTAGTATCCACAAAGAAAACTCAATTACACAACCATTATATATGATTACTCATCCATGCAATTTTGAGAACCCATCGAAAGAAATTAAAGGAAATGAAAAAAGGCTCAAAAATTGAAATCCTTTTGCATGGAGGCCTCCTATGTGCAATGGCTTGTGGGAAAGATAATAAACTCATAATACCACAAACATAAAAAAAACCTTCATGAACTGACCTATCTCATATGAAGATCAATGACTTTTAACCAAGATGACCACTAGCATTTTTGTGGCATAGTACATGATAACATGACCATTTTTGGAAATAACAACGGTGTTAACATTGTCAGCAATAATTCCACAAAAAGATTGAAGATTTGGTTAAAAAAAGTTAATTTTTCATTTTTCTAGTGCAATGCATGACTTTGTTTTGAAGCAAGTGCCATAAATAAGATTGTAAATTGTGCCCATACAATTTTCACCTAAAGTATACCACATGGGATGCCAACTGCCAATTTTTCATGAATTTTAGAGTGATATTTTCATATTCCATTGATTTGTTGAATTTCTGGAGATCTACATCAAGTAAGTCAAATTTGCACTTCAAGTGTGCTCTAGTTTCGACCAATAAATTCTGAAAAATCATTTTCACCTTCCACATTAGGAGCGTAGGCAGTATCCACAAACAAAACTCAATTACCCAACCATTATATATGATTACTCATCCATGCAATTTTGACAACATATCGAAAGAAATTAAAGAAAATGATAAAAAGGCTCAAAAATTGAAATCCTTTTGCATGGTGGCCTCCTATGTGCAATGGCTTGTGGGAAAAATAATAAACTCACAATACCACAAATAAAATGTTAATTTTTCATTTTTCTAATGCAATGCATGACTTTTTTTGTGAAGCAAGTGCCATAAATAAGATTGTAAATTGTGCCCTTACAATTTTCACCTTAAGTATACCTCAATGGATGCCAACTGCCAATTTTTCATGAATTTCAGAGTGATGTTGCCATATTTTATTAATTTATCGAATATCTGGTGATTTACATCAAGTAATTCAAATTTGCACTTCAAGTATCCTCTACTTTCGAACAATAAATTCTGAAAAATCTTTTTCACCTTCCGCATTAGGAGTGTAGGTAGTATCCACAAAGAAAACTCAATTACACAACCATTATATATGATTACTCATCCATGCAATTTTGAGAACCCATCGAAAGAAATTAAAGGAAATGAAAAAAGGCTCAAAAATTGAAATCCTTTTGCATGGAGGCCTCCTATGTGCAATGGCTTGTGGGAAAGATAATAAACTCATAATACCACAAACATAAAAAAAACCTTCATGAACTGACCTATCTCATATGAAGATCAATGACTTTTAACCAAGATGACCACTAGCATTTTTGTGGCATAGTACATGATAACATGACCATTTTTGGAAATAACAACGGTGTTAACATTGTCAGCAATAATTCCACAAAAAGATTGAAGATTTGGTTAAAAAAAGTTAATTTTTCATTTTTCTAGTGCAATGCATGACTTTGTTTTGAAGCAAGTGCCATAAATAAGATTGTAAATTGTGCCCTTACAATTTTCACCTAAAGTATACCACATGGGATGCCAACTGCCAATTTTTCATGAATTTTAGAGTGATATTTTCATATTCCATTGATTTGTTGAATTTCTGGAGATCTACATCAAGTAAGTCAAATTTGCACTTCAAGTGTGCTCTAGTTTCGACCAATAAATTCTGAAAAATCATTTTCACCTTCCACATTAGGAGCGTAGGCAGTATCCACAAACAAAACTCAATTACCCAACCATTATATATGATTACTCATCCATGCAATTTTGACAACATATCGAAAGAAATTAAAGAAAATGATAAAAAGGCTCAAAAATTGAAATCCTTTTGCATGGTGGCCTCCTATGTGCAATGGCTTGTGGGAAAAATAATAAACTCACAATACCACAAATAAAATGTTAATTTTTCATTTTTCTAATGCAATGCATGACTTTTTTTGTGAAGCAAGTGCCATAAATAAGATTGTAAATTGTGCCCTTACAATTTTCACCTTAAGTATACCTCAATGGATGCCAACTGCCAATTTTTCATGAATTTCAGAGTGATGTTGCCATATTTTATTAATTTATCGAATATCTGGTGATTTACATCAAGTAATTCAAATTTGCACTTCAAGTATCCTCTACTTTCGAACAATAAATTCTGAAAAATCTTTTTCACCTTCCGCATTAGGAGTGTAGGTAGTATCCACAAAGAAAACTCAATTACCCAACCATTATATATACTTACTCATCCATGCAATTTTGAGAACCCATCGAAAGAAATTAAAGGTAATGAAAAAAGGCTCAAAAATTGAAATCCTTTTGCATGGAGGCCTCCTATGTGCAATGGCTTGTGGGAAAGATAATAAACTCATAATACCACAAACTTAAAAAAAACGTTCATGAACTGACCTATCTCATATGAAGATCAATGACTTTTAACCAAGATGACCATGAGCATTTTTGTGGCATAGTACATGATAACATTACCATTTTTGGAAATAACAACAGTGTTAACATTGTCAGCAATAATTCAACAAAAAGATTGAAGATTTGGGTAAAAATAAGTTATTTTTTCATTTTTCTAGTGCAATGCATTACTTCTTATTGAAGCAAGTGCCATAAATAAGATTGTAAATTGTGCCATTACAATTTTCACCTAAAGTATACCACATGGGATTCCAACTGCCAATTTTTCATGAATTTTAGAGTGATATTTTCATATTCCATTGATTTATTGAATTTCTGGAGATCTACATCAAGTAAGTCAAATTTGCACTTCAAGTGTGCTCTAGTTTCGACCAATAAATTCTGAAAAATCATTTTCACCTTCCACATTAGGAGCGTAGGCAGTATCCACAAACAAAACTCAATTACCCAACCATTATATATGATTACCCATCCATGCAATTTTGACAACATATCGAAAGAAATTAAAGAAAATGATAAAAAGGCTCAAAAATTGAAATCCTTTTGCATGGAGGCCTCCTATGTGCAATGGCTTGTGGGAAAAATAATAAACTCACAATACCACAAATAAAATGTTAATTTTTCATTTTTCTAGTGCAATGCATGACTTTTTTTGTGAAGCAAGTGCCATAAATAAGATTGTAAATTGTGCCCTTACAATTTTCACCTTAAGTATACCTCAATGGATGCCAACTGCCAATTTTTCATGAATTTCAGAGTGATGTTGCCATATTTTATTAATTTATCGAATATCTGGTGATTTACATCAAGTAATTCAAATTTGCACTTCAAGTATCCTCTACTTTCGAACAATAAATTCTGAAAAATCTTTTTCACCTTCCGCATTAGGAGTGTAGGTAGTATCCACAAAGAAAACTCAATTACACAACCATTATATATGATTACTCATCCATGCAATTTTGAGAACCCATCGAAAGAAATTAAAGGAAATGAAAAAAGGCTCAAAAATTGAAATCCTTTTGCATGGAGGCCTCCTATGTGCAATGGCTTGTGGGAAAGATAATAAACTCATAATACCACAAACATAAAAAAAACCTTCATGAACTGACCTATATCATATGAAGATCAATAACTTTTAACCAAGATGACCACTAGCATTTTTGTGGCATAGTACATGATAACATGACCATTTTTGGAAATAACAACGGTGTTAACATTGTCAGCAATAATTCAACAAAAAGATTGAAGATTTGGGTAAAAATAAGTTATTTTTTCATTTTTCTAGTGCAATGCATTACTTCTTATTGAAGCAAGTGCCATAAATAAGATTTTAAATTGTGCCCTTACAATTTTCACCTAAAGTATACCACATGGGATGCCAACTGCCAATTTTTCATGAATTTTAGAGTGATATTTTCATATTCCATTGATTTGTTGAATTTCTGGAGATCTACATCAAGTAAGTCAAATTTGCACTTCAAGTGTGCTCTAGTTTCGACCAATAAATTCTGAAAAATCATTTTCACCTTCCACATTAGGAGCGTAGGCAGTATCCACAAACAAAACTCAATTACCCAACCATTATATATGATTACTCATCCATGCAATTTTGACAACATATCGAAAGAAATTAAAGAAAATGATAAAAAGGCTCAAAAATTGAAATCCTTTTGCATGGTGGCCTCCTATGTGCAATGGCTTGTGGGAAAAATAATAAACTCACAATACCACAAATAAAATGTTAATTTTTCATTTTTCTAATGCAATGCATGACTTTTTTTGTGAAGCAAGTGCCATAAATAAGATTGTAAATTGTGCCCTTACAATTTTCACCTTAAGTATACCTCAATGGATGCCAACTGCCAATTTTTCATGAATTTCAGAGTGATGTTGCCATATTTTATTAATTTATCGAATATCTGGTGATTTACATCAAGTAATTCAAATTTGCACTTCAAGTATCCTCTACTTTCGAACAATAAATTCTGAAAAATCTTTTTCACCTTCCGCATTAGGAGTGTAGGTAGTATCCACAAAGAAAACTCAATTACCCAACCATTATATATAATTACTCATCCATGCAATTTTGAGAACCCATCGAAAGAAATTAAAGGTAATGAAAAAAGGCTCAAAAATTGAAATCCTTTTGCATGGGGCCTCCTATGTGCAATGGCTTGTGGGAAAAATAATAAACTCACAATACCACAACCTGAAAAAAAACCTTCAAGAACTGACCTATCTCATATGAAGATCAATGACTTTCAACCAAGATGACCATGAGCATTTTCATGGCATAGTACATGATAACATGACCATTTTTGGAAATAACAAGGGTGTTAACATTGTCAGCAATAATTCCACAAAAAGATTGAAGATTTGGGTAAAAATAAGTTATTTTTTCATTTTTCTAGTGCAATGCATGACTTTTTATTGAAGCAAGTGCCATAAATAACATTGTAAATTGTGCCCTTACAATTTTCACCGTAAGTATACCACATGGGATGAAAACTGCCAATTTTTCATGAATTTCAGAGTGATATTTGCATATTCCATTGATTTATTGAATTTCTGGCGATTTACATCAAGTAAGTCAAATTTGCACTGCAAGTGTGCTCTAGTTTCGACCAATAAATTCTGAAAAATCCTTTTCACCTTCCACATTAGGAGTGTAGCCAGTATCCACAAAGAAAACTCAATTACCCAGCCATTATATATAATTACTCATCCATGCAATTTTGACAACACATCGAAAGAAATTAAATAAAATGATTAAAAGGCTCAAAAATTGAAATCCTTTTGCCTGGAGGCCTCCTATGTGCAATGGCTTGTGGGAAAAATAATAAACTCACAATACCACAAATAAAAAGTTAATTTTTCATTTTTCTAGTGCAATGCATGACTTTTTTTGTGAAGCAGGTGCCATAAATAAGATTGTAAATTGTGCCCTTACAATTTTCACCTAAAGTATACCGCAATGGATGCCAACTGCCAATTTTTCATGAATTTCACAGTGATATTGCCATATTCCATTGATTTATCGAATTTCTGGCGATTTACATCAAGTAATTCAAATTTGCACTGCAAGTGTGCTCTAGTTTCGAACAATAAATTTGGAAATATCATTTTCACCTTCCACATTAGGAGTGTAGGCATTATCCAGAAAGAAAACTCAATTACCCAACCATTATATATGATTACACATCCAAGCAATTTTGAGAACACATCAAAAGAAATTAAAGGAAATGAAAAAAGGCTCAAAAATTGAAATCCTTTTGCATAGAGGCCTCCTTTGTGCAATGGCTTGTGGGAAAAATAATAAACTCACAATACCACAAACTTAAAATAAAAAACCTTCACAATCTGACCAATCTCATATGAAGATCAATGACTTTCAACCAAGACGACCATGACCATGAACATTTTCATGGCATAGTACATGATAACATGACCATTTTTGGAAATAACAAGGGTGTTAACATTGTCAGCAATAATTCCACAAAAAGATTGAAGGTTTGGTTAAAAAAAGTTAATTTTTCATTTTTCTAGTGCAATGCATGACTTTTTTTTTTGTGAAGCAAGTGCCATAAATAAGATTGGAAATTGTGCCCTTACAATTTTCACCTAAAGTATACCACATGGGATGCCAACTGCCAATTTTTCATGAATTTCAGAGTGATATTGCCATATTTCATTGATTTATCGAATTTCTGGCGATTTACATCAAGTAATTCAAATTTGCACTGCAAGTGTGCTCTAGTTAAGACCAATAAATTCTGAAAAATCATTTTCACCTTTCGCATTAGGAGTGTAGGCAATATCCACAAAGAAAACTAAATTACCCAACCATTATATATGATTACTCATCCTTGCAATTTTGAGAACACATCAAAAGAAATTAAAGGAAATGAAAAAAGGCTCAAAAATTGAAATCCGTTTGCATAGAGGCCTCCTATGTGCAATGGCTTGTGGGAAAAATAATAAACTCACAATAGCACAAACTTAAAATAAAAAACCTTCACAATCTGACCTATCTCATATGAAGATCAACGACTTTCAACCAAGACGACCATGCCCATGAACATTTTCATGGCATAGTACATGATAACTTGACCATTTTTGGAAATAACAAGGGTGTTAACATTGTCAGCAGTAATTCCACAAAAAGATTGAAGGTTTGGTTAAAAAAAGTTAATTTTTCATTTTTCTTGTGCAATGCATGACTTTTTTTTTGTGAAGCAAGTGCCATAAATAAGATTGGAAATTGTGCCCTTACAATTTTCACCTAAAGTATACCACATGGGATGCCAACTGCCATTCATGAATTTTAAAGTGATATTTCCATATTCCATTGATTTATTGAATTTCTGGCGATTTACGTCAAGTAATTCAAATTTGCACTCCAACTGTGCTCTAGTTTCGACCAATAAATTCTGAAAAAATCATTTTCACCTTCCACATTAGGAGTGTAGGAAGTATTCACAAAGAAAACTCAATTACCCAACCATTATATATGATTACTTATCCATGCAATTTTGACAACACATCGAAAGAAATTAAAGAAGATGATAAAAAGGCTCAAAAATTGAAATCCTTTTGCAAGGAGGCCTCCTATGTGCAATGTCTTGTGGGAAAAATAATAAACTCACAATACCACAAATAAAAAGTTAATTTTCATTTTTCTAGTGCAATGCATGACATTTTTTGTGAAGCATGTGCCATAAATAAGATTGTAATTTGTGCCCTTACAATTTTCACCTAAAGTATACCACATTGGATGTCAACTGCCAATTTTTCATGAATTTTAGAGTGATATTGCCGTATTTCATTGATTTACCGAATTTCTGACGATTTACATCAAGTAATTCAAATATGCACTGCAAGTGTGCTCTAGTTTCGACCAATAAATTCTAGAAAATCATTTTCACCTTCCGCATTAGGAGTGTAGGCAGTATCCATAAACAAAACTCAATTACCCAACCATTATATATGATTACTCATCCATGCAATTTTGAGAACACATCGAAAGAAATTAAAGGAAATGAAAAAAGGCTCAAAAATTGAAATCCTTTTGCACGGGGCCTCCTATGTGCAATGGCTTGTGGGAAAAATAATAAACTCACAATACCACAAGCTTAAAAAAACCTTCAAGAACTGACCTATCTCATATGAAGATCAATGACTTTCAAACAAGATGACCATGAGCATTTTCATGGCATAGTACATGATAACATGACCATTTTTGGAAATAACAAGGGTGTTAAAATTGTCAGCAATAATTCCACAAAAAGATTGAAGATTTGTGTAAAAATAAGTTAATTTTTCATTTTTCTAGTGCAATGCATGACTTTTTATTAAAGCAAGTGCCATAAATAAGATTGTAAATTGTGCCCTTACAATTTTGACCTAAAGTATACCACATGGGATGCCAACTGCCAATTTTTCATGAATTTCACAGAGATATTGCCATATTCCATTGATTTATCGAATTTCTGGCGATTTACATCAAGTAATTCAAATTTGCGCTGCAAGTGTGCTCTAGTTTCGACCAATAAATTCTGAAAAATCATTTTCACCTTTCGCATTAGGAGTGTAGGCAGTATCAACAAAGAAAACTAAATTACCCAACCATTATATATGATTACTCATCCATGCAATTTAGATAACACATCGAAAGAAATTAAAGGAAATGAAAAAAGGCTCAAAAATTGAAATCCTTTTGCATGGAGGCCTCCTATGTGCAATGGCTTGTGGGAAAAATAATAAATTCACAATACCACAAACTTAAAAAAATAACCTTGACAAACTGACCTATCTCATATGAATATCAATGGCTTTCAACCAAGATAACCATGACCATGAGCATTTTCATGGCATCGTACATGATAACATGACCATTTTTGGAAATAACAAGGGTGTTAAAATTGTCAGCAATAATTCCACAAAAAGATTGAAGATTTGGTTAAAAGAAGTTAATTTTTCATTTTTCTAGTGCAATGCATGATTTTGTTTTGAAGCAAGTGCCATAAATAAGATTGTAAATTGTGCCCTTACAATTTTCACCTAAAGTATACCACAGTGGATGTCAACTGCCAATTTTTCATGAATTTCAGAGTGATATTGCCATATTCCATTGATTTATCGAATTTCTGGCGATTTACATCAAGTAATTCAAATTTGCACTGCAAGTGTGCTCTAGTTTCGACCAATAAATTCTAAAAAATCATTTTCACCTTCCGCATTAGGAGTGTAGGCAGTATCCATAAACAAAACTCAATTACCCAACCATTATATATGATTACTCATCCATGCAATTTTGAGAACACATCGAAAGAAATTAAAGGAAATGAAAAAAGGCTCAAAAATTGAAATCCTTTTGCACGGGGCCTCCTATGTGCAATGGCTTGTGGGAAAAATAATAAACTCACAATACCACAAGCTTAAAAAAAACCTTCAAGAACTGACCTATCTCATATGAAGATCAATGACTTTCAAACAAGATGACCATGAGCATTTTCATGGCATAGTACATGATAACATGACCATTTTTGGAAATAACAAGGGTGTTAAAATTGTCAGCAATAATTCCACAAAAAGATTGAAGATTTGTGTAAAAATAAGTTAATTTTTCATTTTTCTAGTGGAATGCATGACTTTTTATTAAAGCAAGTGCCATAAATAAGATTGTAAATTGTGCCCTTACAATTTTGACCTAAAGTATACCACATGGGATGCCAACTGCCAATTTTCCATGAATTTCAGAGTGATATTTCCATATTCCATTGATTTATTGAATTTCTGGCGATTTACATCAAGTAATTCAAATTTGCACTGCAAGTGTGCTCTAGTTTTGACCAACAAATTCTGAAAAATCATTTTCACCTTCCACATTAGGAGTGTAGGCAGTATCCACAAACAAAACTCAATTACCCAACCATTATATATGATTACTCATCCATGCAATTTAGATAACACATCGAAAGAAATTAAAGGAAATGAAAAAAGGCTCAAAAATTGAAATCCTTTTGCATGGAGGCCTCCTATGTGCAATGGCTTGTGGGAAAAATAATAAATTCACAATACCACAAACTTAAAAAAATAACCTTGACAAACTGACCTATCTCATATGAATATCAATGGCTTTCAACCAAGATAACCATGACCATGAGCATTTTCATGGCATCGTACATGATAACATGACCATTTTTGGAAATAACAAGGGTGTTAAAATTGTCAGCAATAATTCCACAAAAAGATTGAAGATTTGGTTAAAAGAAGTTAATTTTTCATTTTTCTAGTGCAATGCATGATTTTGTTTTGAAGCAAGTGCCATAAATAAGATTGTAAATTGTGCCCTTACAATTTTCACCTAAAGTATACCACAGTGGATGTCAACTGCCAATTTTTCATGAATTTCAGAGTGATATTGCCATATTCCATTGATTTATCGAATTTCTGGCGATTTACATCAAGTAATTCAAATTTGCACTGCAAGTGTGCTCTAGTTTCGACCAATAAATTCTAAAAAATCATTTTCACCTTCCGCATTAGGAGTGTAGGCAGTATCCATAAACAAAACTCAATTACCCAACCATTATATATGATTACTCATCCATGCAATTTTGAGAACACATCGAAAGAAATTAAAGGAAATGAAAAAAGGCTCAAAAATTGAAATCCTTTTGCACGGGGCCTCCTATGTGCAATGGCTTGTGGGAAAAATAATAAACTCACAATACCACAAGCTTAAAAAAAACCTTCAAGAACTGACCTATCTCATATGAAGATCAATGACTTTCAAACAAGATGACCATGAGCATTTTCATGGCATAGTACATGATAACATGACCATTTTTGGAAATAACAAGGGTGTTAAAATTGTCAGCAATAATTCCACAAAAAGATTGAAGATTTGTGTAAAAATAAGTTAATTTTTCATTTTTCTAGTGCAATGCATGACTTTTTATTAAAGCAAGTGCCATAAATAAGATTGTAAATTGTGCCCTTACAATTTTGACCTAAAGTATACCACATGGGATGCCAACTGCCAATTTTCCATGAATTTCAGAGTGATATTTCCATATTCCATTGATTTATTGAATTTCTGGCGATTTACATCAAGTAATTCAAATTTGCACTGCAAGTGTGCTCTAGTTTTGACCAACAAATTCTGAAAAATCATTTTCACCTTCCACATTAGGAGTGTAGGCAGTATCCACAAACAAAACTCAATTACCCAACCATTATATATGATTACTCATCCATGCAATTTTGAGAACACATCGAAAGAAATTAAAGGAAATGAAAAAAGGCTCAAAAATTGAAATCCTTTTGCATGGAGGCCTCCTATGTGCAATGGCTTGTGGGAAAAATAATAAACTCACAATACCACAAATAAAATGTTAATTTTTCATTTTTCCAGTGCAATGCATGACTTTTTTGTGAAGCAAGTGCCATAAATAAGATTGTAAATTGTGCCCTTACAATTTTCACCTAAGGTATACCACAATGGATGCCAACTGCCAATTTTTCATGAATTTCAGAGTGATATTGCCGTATATTATTCATTTATCGAATTTCGGGCGATTTACATCAAGTAATTCAAATTTGCACTGCAAGTGTGCTCTAGTTTTGACCAATAAATTCTGAAAAATCATTTTCACCTTCCGCATTAGGAGTGTAGGAAGTATCCACAAACAAAACTCAATTACCCAACCATTATATATGATTACTCATCCATGCAATTTTGAGAACACATCGAAAGAAATTAATGGAAATGAAAAAAGGCTCAAAAATTGAAATCCTTTTGCATGGGGCCTCCTATGTGCAATGGCTTGTGGAAAAATAATAAACTCACAATACCACAACCTTAAAAAAAACCTTCAAAAACTGACCTATCTCATATGAAGATCAATGACTTTCAACCAAGATGACCATGAGCATTTTCATGGCATAGTACATGATAACATGACCATTTTTGGATATAACAAGGGTGTTAAAATTGTCAGCAATAATTCCACAAAAAGATTGAAGATTTGGGTAAAAATAAGTTAATTTTTCATTTTTCTAGTGCAATGCATGACTTTTTATTGAAGCAAGTGCCATAAATAAGATTATAAATTGTGTCCTTACAATTTTCACCTAAAGTATACCACATGGGATGCCAACTGCCAATTTTCCATGAATTTCAGAGTGATATTTCCATATTCCATTGATTTATTGAATTTCTGGCTATTTACATCAAGTAATTCAAATTTGCACTGCAAGTGTGCTCTAGTTTCGACCAATAAATTCTGAAAAATCATTTTCACCTTCCACATTAGGAGTGTAGGCAGTATCCACAAACAAAACTCAATTACCCAACCATTATATATGATTACTTATCCATGCAATTTTGAGAACACATCGAAAGAAATTAAAGGAAATGAAAAAAGGCTCAAAAATTGAAATTCTTTTGCATGGAGGCCTCCCATGTGCAATGGCTTGTGGGAAAAATAATAAACTCACAATACCACAAATAAAATGTTAATTTTTCATTTTTCTAGTGCAATGCATGACTTTTATTGTGAAGCAAGTGCCATAAATAAGATTGTAAATTGTGCCCTTAGAATTTTCACCTAAAGTATACCACAATGGATGCCAACTGCCAATTTTTCATGAATTTCAGAGTGATATTGCCGTATATCATTGATTTATCGAATTTCTGGCGATTTACATCAAGTAATTCAAATTTGCACTGCAAGTGTGCTCTAGTTTCGACCAATAAATGCTGAAAAATCATTTTCACCTTCCGCATTAGGAGTGTAGGAAGTATCCACAAACAAAACTCAATTACCCAACCATTATATATGATTACTCATCCATGCAATTTTGAGAAAACATCGAAAGAAATTAAAGGAAATGAAAAAAGGCTCCAAATTGAAATCCTTTTGCATGGGGCCTCCTATGTGCAATGGCTTGTGGGAAAAATAATAAACTCACAATACCACAAATAAAATGTTAATTTTTCATTTTTCTAGTGCAATGCATGACTTTTATTGTGAAGCAAGTTCCATAAATAAGATTGTAAATTGTGCCCTTACAATTTTCACCTAAAGTATACCACAATGGATGCCAACTGCCCATTTTTCATGAATTTCAGAGTGATATTGCTGTATATCATTGATTTATCGAATTTCTGGCGATTTACATAAAGTAATTCAAATTTGCACTGCAAGTGTGCTCTAGTTTCGACCAATAAATTCTGAAAAATCATTTTCACCTTCCGCATTAGGAGTGTAGGAAGTATCCACAAACAAAACTCAATTACCCAACCATTATATATGATTACTCATCCATGCAATTTTGAGAACACATCGAAAGAAATTAAAGGAAATGAAAAAAGGCTCAAAAATTGAAATCCTTTTGCATGGGGCCTCCTATGTGCAATGGCTTGTGGGAAAAATAATAAACTCACAATACCACAACCTTAAAAAAAACCTTCAAGAACTGACCTATCTCATATGAAGATCAATGACTTTCAACCAAGATGACCATGAGCATTTTCATGGCATAGTACATGATAACATGACCATTTTTGGATATAACAAGGGTGTTAAAACTGTCAGCAATAATTCCACAAAAAGATTGAAGATTTGGGTAAAAATAAGTTAATTTTTCATTTTTCTAGTGCAATGCATGACTTTTTATTGAAGCAAGTGCCATAAATAAGATTATAAATTGTGCCCTTACAATTTTCACCTAAAGTATACCACATGGGATGCCAACTGCCAATTTTCCATGAATTTCAAAGTGATATTTCCATATTCCATTGATTTATTGAATTTCTGGCGATTTACATCAAGTAATTCAAATTTGCACTGCAAGTGTGCTCTAGTTTCGACCAATAAATTCTGAAAAATCATTTTCACCTTCCACATTAGGAGTGTAGGCAGTATCCACAAACAAAACTCAATTACCCAACCATTATATATGATTACTAATCCATGCAATTTTGAGAACACATCGAAAGAAATTAAAGGAAATGAAAAAAGGCTCAAAAATTGAAATCCTTTTGCATGGAGGCCTCCTATATGCAATGGCTTTTGGGAAAAATAAAAAACTCACAATACCACAAATAAAATGTTAATTTTTCATTTTTCTAGTGCAATGCATGACTTTTTTTGTGAAGCAAGTGCCATAAATAAGATTGTAAATTGTGCCCTTACAATTTTCACCTAAAGTATACCACAATGGATGCCAACTGCCCATTTTTCATGAATTTCAGAGTGATATTGCCGTATATCATTGATTTATCGAATTTCTGGCGATTTACATCAAGTAATTCAAATTTGCACTGCAAGTGTGCTCTAGTTTCGACCAATAAATTCTGAAAAATCATTTTCACCTTCCGCATTAGGAGTGTAGGAAGTATCCACAAACAAAACTCAATTACCCAACCATTATATATGATTACTCATCCATGACTTTTATTGTGAAGCAAGTGCCATAAATAAGATTGTAAATTGTGCCCTTACAATTTTCACCTAAAGTATACCACAATGGATGCCAACTGCCCATTTTTCATGAATTTCAGAGTGATATTGCCGTATATCATTGATTTATCGAATTTCTGGCGATTTACATCAAGTAATTCAAATTTGCACTGCAAGTGTGCTCTAGTTTCGACCAATAAATTCTGAAAAATCATTTTCACCTTCCGCATTAGGAGTGTAGGAAGTATCCACAAACAAAACTCAATTACCCAACCATTATATATGATTACTCATCCATGCAATTTTCAGAACACATCGAAAGAAATTAAAGGAAATGAAAAAAGGCTCAAAAATTGAAATCCTTTTGCATGGGGCCTCCTATGTGCAATGGCTTGTGGAAAAATAATAAACTCACAATACCACAACCTTAAAAAAAACCTTCAAAAACTGACCTATCTCATATGAAGATCAATGACTTTCAACCAAGATGACCATGAGCATTTTCATGGCATAGTACATGATAACATGACCATTTTTGGATATAACAAGGGTGTTAAAATTGTCAGCAATAATTCCACAAAAAGATTGAAGATTTGGGTAAAAATAAGTTAATTTTTCATTTTTCTAGTGCAATGCATGACTTTTTATTGAAGCAAGTGCCATAAATAAGATTGTAAATTGTGCCCTTACAATTTTCACCTAAAGTATACCACATGGGATGCCAACTGCCAATTTTCCATGAATTTCAGAGTGATATTTCCATATTCCATTGATTTATTGAATTTCTGGCGATTTACATCAAGTAATTCAAATTTGCACTGCAAGTGTGCTCTAGTTTCGACCAATAAATTCTGAAAAATCATTTTCACCTTTCACATTAGGAGTGTAGGCAGTATCCACAAACAAAACTCAATTACCCAACCATTATATATGATTACTTATCCATGCAATTTTGAGAACACATCGAAAGAAATTAAAGGAAATGAAAAAAGGCTCAAAAATTGAAATCCTTTTGCATGGAGGCCTCCTATGTGCAATGGCTTGTGGGAAAAAAAATAAACTCACAATACCACAAATAAAATGTTAATTTTTCATTTTTCTAGTGCAATGCATGACTTTTATTGTGAAGCAAGTGCCATAAATAAGATTGTAAATTGTGCCCTTACAATTTTCACCTAAAGTATACCACAATGGATGCCAACTGCCAATTTTTCATGAATTTCAGAGTGATATTGCCGTATATCATTGATTTATCGAATTTCTGGCGATTTACATCAAGTAATTCAAATTTGCACTGCAAGTGTGCTCTAGTTTCGACCAATAAATTCTGAAAAATCATTTTCACCTTCCCCATTAGGAGTGTAGGAAGTATCCACAAACAAAACTCAATTACCCAACCATTATATATGATTACTCATCCATGCAATTTTGAGAACACATCGAAAGAAATTAAAGGAAATGAAAAAAGGCTCAAAAATTGAAATCCTTTTGCATGGGGCCTCCTATGTGCAATGCCTTGTGGGAAAAATAATAAACTCACAATACCACAACCTTAAAAAAAACCTTCAAGAACTGACCTATCTCATATGAAGATCAATGACTTTCAACCAAGATGACCATGAGCATTTTCATGGCATAGTACATGATAACATGACCATTTTTGGATATAACAAGGGTGTTAAAATTGTCAGCAATAATTCCACAAAAAATTGAAGATTTGGGTAAAAATAAGTTAATTTTTCATTTTTCTAGTGCAATGCATGACTTTTTATTGAAGCAAGTGCCATAAATAAGATTGTAAATTGTGCCCTTAGAATTTTCACCTAAAGTACACCACATGGGATGCCAACTGCCAATTTTCCATGAATTTCAGAGTGATATTTCCATATTCCATTGATTTATTGAATTTCTGGCGATTTACATCAAGTAATTCAAATTTGCACTGCAAGTGTGCTCTAGTTTTGACCAACAAATTCTGAAAAATCATTTTCACCTTCCACATTAGGAGTGTAGGCAGTATCCACAAACAAAACTCAATTACCCAACCATTATATATGATTACTTATCCATGCAATTTTGAGAACACATCGAAAGAAATTAAAGGAAATGAAAAAAGGCTCAAAAATTGAAATCCTTTTGCATGGAGGCCTCCTATGTGCAATGGCTTGTGGGAAAAATAATAAACTCACAATACCACAAATAAAATGTTAATTTTTCATTTTTCTGGTGCAATGCATGACTTTTATTGTGAAGCAAGTTCCATAAATAAGATTGTAAATTGTGCCCTTACAATTTTCACCTAAAGTATACCACAATGGATGCCAACTGCCAATTTTTCATGAATTTCAGAGTGATATTGCCGTATATTATTCATTTATCGAATTTCGGGCGATTTACATCAAGTAATTCAAATTTGCACTGCAAGTGTGCTCTAGTTTCGACCAATAAATTCTGAAAAATCATTTTCACCTTCCGCATTAGGAGTGTAGGAAGTATCCACAAACAAAACTCAATTACCCAACCATTATATATGATTACTCATCCATGCAATTTTGAGAACACATCGAAAGAAATTAAAGGAAATGAAAAAAGGCTCAAAAATTGAAATCCTTTTGCATGGGGCCTCCTATGTGCAATGGCTTGTGGAAAAATAATAAACTCACAATACCACAACCTTAAAAAAAACCTTCAAGAACTGACCTATCTCATATGAAGATCAATGACTTTCAACCAAGATGACCATGAGCATTTTCATGGCATAGTACATGATAACATGACCATTTTTGGATATAACAAGGGTGTTAAAATTGTCAGCAATAATTCCACAAAAAGATTGAAGATTTGGGTAAAAATAAGTTAATTTTTCATTTTTCTAGTGCAATGCATGACTTTTTATTGAAGCAAGTGCCATAAATAAGATTATAAATTGTGTCCTTACAATTTTCACCTAAAGTATACCACATGGGATGCCAACTGCCAATTTTTCATGAATTTCACAGTGATATTGCCATATTCCATTGATTTATCGAATTTCTGGCGATTTACATCAAGTAATTCAAATTTGCACTGCAAGTGTGCTCTAGTTTCGACCAATAAATTCTGAAAAATCATTTTCACCTTTCGCATTAGGAGTGTAGGCAGTATCAACAAAGAAAACTAAATTACCCAACCATTATATATGATTACTCATCCATGCAATTTAGATAACACATCGAAAGAAATTAAAGGAAATGAAAAAAGGCTCAAAAATTGAAATCCTTTTGCATGGAGGCCTCCTATGTGCAATGGCTTGTGGGAAAAATAATAAATTCACAATACCACAAACTTAAAAAAATAACCTTGACAAACTGACCTATCTCATATGAATATCAATGGCTTTCAACCAAGATAACCATGACCATGAGCATTTTCATGGCATCGTACATGATAACATGACCATTTTTGGAAATAACAAGGGTGTTAAAATTGTCAGCAATAATTCCACAAAAAGATTGAAGATTTGGTTAAAAGAAGTTAATTTTTCATTTTTCTAGTGCAATGCATGATTTTGTTTTGAAGCAAGTGCCATAAATAAGATTGTAAATTGTGCCCTTACAATTTTCACCTAAAGTATACCACAGTGGATGTCAACTGCCAATTTTTCATGAATTTCAGAGTGATATTGCCATATTCCATTGATTTATCGAATTTCTGGCGATTTACATCAAGTAATTCAAATTTGCACTGCAAGTGTGCTCTAGTTTCGACCAATAAATTCTAAAAAATCATTTTCACCTTCCGCATTAGGAGTGTAGGCAGTATCCATAAACAAAACTCAATTACCCAACCATTATATATGATTACTCATCCATGCAATTTTGAGAACACATCGAAAGAAATTAAAGGAAATGAAAAAAGGCTCAAAAATTGAAATCCTTTTGCACGGGGCCTCCTATGTGCAATGGCTTGTGGGAAAAATAATAAACTCACAATACCACAAGCTTAAAAAAAACCTTCAAGAACTGACCTATCTCATATGAAGATCAATGACTTTCAAACAAGATGACCATGAGCATTTTCATGGCATAGTACATGATAACATGACCATTTTTGGAAATAACAAGGGTGTTAAAATTGTCAGCAATAATTCCACAAAAAGATTGAAGATTTGTGTAAAAATAAGTTAATTTTTCATTTTTCTAGTGCAATGCATGACTTTTTATTAAAGGAGGTGCCATAAATAAGATTGTAAATTGTGCCCTTACAATTTTGACCTAAAGTATACCACATGGGATGCCAACTGCCAATTTTCCATGAATTTCAGAGTGATATTTCCATATTCCATTGATTTATTGAATTTCTGGCGATTTACATCAAGTAATTCAAATTTGCACTGCAAGTGTGCTCTAGTTTTGACCAACAAATTCTGAAAAATCATTTTCACCTTCCACATTAGGAGTGTAGGCAGTATCCACAAACAAAACTCAATTACCCAACCATTATATATGATTACTCATCCATGCAATTTTGAGAACACATCGAAAGAAATTAAAGGAAACGAAAAAAGGCTCAAAAATTGAAATCCTTTTGCATGGAGGCCTCCTATGTGCAATGGCTTGTGGGAAAAATAATAAACTCACAATACCACAAATAAAATGTTAATTTTTCATTTTTCCAGTGCAATGCATGACTTTTTTGTGAAGCAAGTGCCATAAATAAGATTGTAAATTGTGCCCTTATAATTTTCACCTAAGGTATACCACAATGGATGCCAACTGCCAATTTTTCATGAATTTCAGAGTGATATTGCCGTATATTATTCATTTATCGAATTTCGGGCGATTTACATCAAGTAATTCAAATTTGCACTGCAAGTGTGCTCTAGTTTCGACCAATAAATTCTGAAAAATCATTTTCACCTTCCGCATTAGGAGTGTAGGAAGTATCCACAAACAAAACTCAATTACCCAACCATTATATATGATTACTCATCCATGCAATTTTGAGAACACATCGAAAGAAATTAAAGGAAATGAAAAAAGGCTCAAAAATTGAAATCCTTTTGCATGGGGCCTCCTATGTGCAATGGCTTGTGGAAAAATAATAAACTCACAATACCACAACCTTAAAAAAAACCTTCAAGAACTGACCTATCTCATATGAAGATCAATGACTTTCAACCAAGATGACCATGAGCATTTTCATGGCATAGTACATGATAACATGACCATTTTTGGATATAACAAGGGTGTTAAAATTGTCAGCAATAATTCCACAAAAAGATTGAAGATTTGGATAAAAATAAGTTAATTTTTCATTTTTCTAGTGCAATGCATGACTTTTTATTGAAGCAAGTGCCATAAATAAGATTATAAATTGTGTCCTTACAATTTTCACCTAAAGTATACCACATGGGATGCCAACTGCCAATTTTCCATGAATTTCAGAGTGATATTTCCATGTTCCATTGATTTATTGAATTTCTGGCTATTTACATCAAGTAATTCAAATTTGCACTGCAAGTGTGCTCTAGTTTCGACCAATAAATTCTGAAAAATCATTTTCACCTTCCACATTAGGAGTGTAGGCAGTATCCACAAACAAAACTCAATTACCCAACCATTATATATGATTACTTATCCATGCAATTTTGAGAACACATCGAAAGAAATTAAAGGAAATGAAAAAAGGCTCAAAAATTGAAATCCTTTTGCATGGAGGCCTCCCATGTGCAATGGCTTGTGGGAAAAATAATAAACTCACAATACCACAAATAAAATGTTAATTTTTCATTTTTCTAGTGCAATGCATGACTTTTATTGTGAAGCAAGTGCCATAAATAAGATTGTAAATTGTGCCCTTAGAATTTTCACCTAAAGTATACCACAATGGATGCCAACTGCCAATTTTTCATGAATTTCAGAGTGATATTGCCGTATATCATTGATTTATCGAATTTCTGGCGATTTACATCAAGTAATTCAAATTTGCATTGCAAGTGTGCTCTAGTTTCGACCAATAAATGCTGAAAAATCATTTTCACCTTCCGCATTAGGAGTGTAGGAAGTATCCACAAACAAAACTCAATTACCCAACCATTATATATGATTACTCATCCATGCAATTTTGAGAAAACATCGAAAGAAATTAAAGGAAATGAAAAAAGGCTCCAAATTGAAATCCTTTTGCATGGGGCCTCCTATGTGCAATGGCTTGTGGGAAAAATAATAAACTCACAATACCACAAATAAAATGTTAATTTTTCATTTTTCTAGTGCAATGCATGACTTTTATTGTGAAGCAAGTTCCATAAATAAGATTGTAAATTGTGCCCTTACAATTTTCACCTAAAGTATACCACAATGGATGCCAACTGCCCATTTTTCATGAATTTCAGAGTGATATTGCTGTATATCATTGATTTATCGAATTTCTGGCGATTTACATAAAGTAATTCAAATTTGCACTGCAAGTGTGCTCTAGTTTCGACCAATAAATTCTGAAAAATCATTTTCACCTTCCGCATTAGGAGTGTAGGAAGTATCCACAAACAAAACTCAATTACCCAACCATTATATATGATTACTCATCCATGCAATTTTGAGAACACATCGAAAGAAATTAAAGGAAATGAAAAAAGGCTCAAAAATTGAAATCCTTTTGCATGGGGCCTCCTATGTGCAATGGCTTGTGGGAAAAATAATAAACTCACAATACCACAACCTTAAAAAAAACCTTCAAGAACTGACCTATCTCATATGAAGATCAATGACTTTCAACCAAGATGACCATGAGCATTTTCATGGCATAGTACATGATAACATGACCATTTTTGGATATAACAAGGGTGTTAAAACTGTCAGCAATAATTCCACAAAAAGATTGAAGATTTGGGTAAAAATAAGTTAATTTTTCATTTTTCTAGTGCAATGCATGACTTTTTATTGAAGCAAGTGCCATAAATAAGATTATAAATTGTGCCCTTACAATTTTCACCTAATGTATACCACATGGGATGCCAACTGCCAATTTTCCATGAATTTCAAAGTGATATTTCCATATTCCATTGATTTATTGAATTTCTGGCGATTTACATCAAGTAATTCAAATTTGCACTGCAAGTGTGCTCTAGTTTCGACCAATAAATTCTGAAAAATCATTTTCACCTTCCACATTAGGAGTGTAGGCAGTATCCACAAACAAAACTCAATTACCCAACCATTATATATGATTACTAATCCATGCAATTTTGAGAACACATCGAAAGAAATTAAAGGAAATGAAAAAAGGCTCAAAAATTGAAATCCTTTTGCATGGAGGCCTCCTATATGCAATGGCTTTTGGGAAAAATAAAAAACTCACAATACCATAAATAAAATGTTAATTTTTCATTTTTCTAGTGCAATGCATGACTTTTTTTGTGAAGCAAGTGCCATAAATAAGATTGTAAATTGTGCCCTTACAATTTTCACCTAAAGTATACCACAATGGATGCCAACTGCCCATTTTTCATGAATTTCAGAGTGATATTGCCGTATATCATTGATTTATCGAATTTCTGGCGATTTACATCAAGTAATTCAAATTTGCACTGCAAGTGTGCTCTAGTTTCGACCAATAAATTCTGAAAAATCATTTTCACCTTCCGCATTAGGAGTGTAGGAAGTATCCACAAACAAAACTCAATTACCCAACCATTATATATGATTACTCATCCATGACTTTTATTGTGAAGCAAGTGCCATAAATAAGATTGTAAATTGTGCCCTTACAATTTTCACCTAAAGTATACCACAATGGATGCCAACTGCCCATTTTTCATGAATTTCAGAGTGATATTGCCGTATATCATTGATTTATCGAATTTCTGGCGATTTACATCAAGTAATTCAAATTTGCACTGCAAGTGTGCTCTAGTTTCGACCAATAAATTCTGAAAAATCATTTTCACCTTCCGCATTAGGAGTGTAGGAAGTATCCACAAACAAAACTCAATTACCCAACCATTATATATGATTACTCATCCATGCAATTTTCAGAACACATCGAAAGAAATTAAAGGAAATGAAAAAAGGCTCAAAAATTGAAATCCTTTTGCATGGGGCCTCCTATGTGCAATGGCTTGTGGAAAAATAATAAACTCACAATACCACAACCTTAAAAAAAACCTTCAAGAACTGACCTATCTCATATGAAGATCAATGACTTTCAACCAAGATGACCATGAGCATTTTCATGGCATAGTACATGATAACATGACCATTTTTGGATATAACAAGGGTGTTAAAATTGTCAGCAATAATTCCACAAAAAGATTGAAGATTTGGGTAAAAATAAGTTAATTTTTCATTTTTCTAGTGCAATGCATGACTTTTTATTGAAGCAAGTGCCATAAATAAGATTATAAATTGTGTCCTTACAATTTTCACCTAAAGTATACCACATGGGATGCCAACTGCCAATTTTCCATGAATTTCAGAGTGATATTTCCATATTCCATTGATTTATTGAATTTCTGGCTATTTACATGAAGTAATTCAAATTTGCACTGCAAGTGTGCTCTAGTTTCGACCAATAAATTCTGAAAAATCATTTTCACCTTCCGCATTAGGAGTGTAGGAAGTATCCACAAACAAAACTCAATTACCCAACCATTATATATGATTACTCATCCATGCAATTTTCAGAACACATCGAAAGAAATTAAAGGAAATGAAAAAAGGCTCAAAAATTGAAATCCTTTTGCATGGGGCCTCCTATGTGCAATGGCTTGTGGAAAAATAATAAACTCACAATACCACAACCTTAAAAAAAACCTTCAAAAACTGACCTATCTCATATGAAGATCAATGACTTTCAACCAAGATGACCATGAGCATTTTCATGGCATAGTACATGATAACATGACCATTTTTGGATATAACAAGGGTGTTAAAATTGTCAGCAATAATTCCACAAAAAGATTGAAGATTTGGGTAAAAATAAGTTAATTTTTCATTTTTCTAGTGCAATGCATGACTTTTTATTGAAGCAAGTGCCATAAATAAGATTGTAAATTGTGCCCTTAGAATTTTCACCTAAAGTACACCACATGGGATGCCAACTGCCAATTTTCCATGAATTTCAGAGTGATATTTCCATATTCCATTGATTTATTGAATTTCTGGTGATTTACATCAAGTAATTCAAATTTGCACTGCAAGTGTGCTCTAGTTTCGACCAATAAATTCTGAAAAATCATTTTCACCTTCCACATTAGGAGTATAGGCAGTATCCACAAACAAAACTCAATTACCCAACCATTATATATGATTACTTATCCATGCAATTTTGAGAACACATCGAAAGAAATTAAAGGAAATGAAAAAAGGCTCAAAAATTGAAATCCTTTTGCATGGAGGCCTCCTATGTGCAATGGCTTGTGGGAAAAATAATAAACTCACAATACCACAAATAAAATGTTAATTTTTCATTTTTCTGGTGCAATGCATGACTTTTATTGTGAAGCAAGTTCCATAAATAAGATTGTAAATTGTGCCCTTACAATTTTCACCTAAAGTATACCACAATGGATGCCAACTGCCCATTTTTCATGAATTTCAGAGTGATATTGCCGTATATCATTGATTTATCGAATTTCTGGCGATTTACATAAAGTAATTCAAATTTGCACTGCAAGTGTGCTCTAGTTTCGACCAATAAATTCTGAAAAATCATTTTCACCTTCCGCATTAGGAGTGTAGGAAGTATCCACAAACAAAACTCAATTACCCAACCATTATATATGATTACTCATCCATGCAATTTTGAGAACACATCGAAAGAAATTAAAGGAAATGAAAAAAGGCTCAAAAATTGAAATCCTTTTGCATGGGGCCTCCTATGTGCAATGGCTTGTGGGAAAAATAATAAACTCACAATACCACAACCTTAAAAAAAACCTTCAAGAACTGACCTATCTCATATGAAGATCAATGACTTTCAACCAAGATGACCATGAGCATTTTCATGGCATAGTACATGATAACATGACCATTTTTGGATATAACAAGGGTGTTAAAACTGTCAGCAATAATTCCACAAAAAGATTGAAGATTTGGGTAAAAATAAGTTAATTTTTCATTTTTCTAGTGCAATGCATGACTTTTTATTGAAGCAAGTGCCATAAATAAGATTATAAATTGTGCCCTTACAATTTTCACCTAATGTATACCACATGGGATGCCAACTGCCAATTTTCCATGAATTTCAAAGTGATATTTCCATATTCCATTGATTTATTGAATTTCTGGCGATTTACATCAAGTAATTCAAATTTGCACTGCAAGTGTGCTCTAGTTTCGACCAATAAATTCTGAAAAATCATTTTCACCTTCCACATTAGGAGTGTAGGCAGTATCCACAAACAAAACTCAATTACCCAACCATTATATATGATTACTAATCCATGCAATTTTGAGAACACATCGAAAGAAATTAAAGGAAATGAAAAAAGGCTCAAAAATTGAAATCCTTTTGCATGGAGGCCTCCTATATGCAATGGCTTTTGGGAAAAATAAAAAACTCACAATACCATAAATAAAATGTTAATTTTTCATTTTTCTAGTGCAATGCATGACTTTTTTTGTGAAGCAAGTGCCATAAATAAGATTGTAAATTGTGCCCTTACAATTTTCACCTAAAGTATACCACAATGGATGCCAACTGCCCATTTTTCATGAATTTCAGAGTGATATTGCCGTATATCATTGATTTATCGAATTTCTGGCGATTTACATCAAGTAATTCAAATTTGCACTGCAAGTGTGCTCTAGTTTCGACCAATAAATTCTGAAAAATCATTTTCACCTTCCGCATTAGGAGTGTAGGAAGTATCCACAAACAAAACTCAATTACCCAACCATTATATATGATTACTCATCCATGACTTTTATTGTGAAGCAAGTGCCATAAATAAGATTGTAAATTGTGCCCTTACAATTTTCACCTAAAGTATACCACAATGGATGCCAACTGCCCATTTTTCATGAATTTCAGAGTGATATTGCCGTATATCATTGATTTATCGAATTTCTGGCGATTTACATCAAGTAATTCAAATTTGCACTGCAAGTGTGCTCTAGTTTCGACCAATAAATTCTGAAAAATCATTTTCACCTTCCGCATTAGGAGTGTAGGAAGTATCCACAAACAAAACTCAATTACCCAACCATTATATATGATTACTCATCCATGCAATTTTCAGAACACATCGAAAGAAATTAAAGGAAATGAAAAAAGGCTCAAAAATTGAAATCCTTTTGCATGGGGCCTCCTATGTGCAATGGCTTGTGGAAAAATAATAAACTCACAATACCACAACCTTAAAAAAAACCTTCAAGAACTGACCTATCTCATATGAAGATCAATGACTTTCAACCAAGATGACCATGAGCATTTTCATGGCATAGTACATGATAACATGACCATTTTTGGATATAACAAGGGTGTTAAAATTGTCAGCAATAATTCCACAAAAAGATTGAAGATTTGGGTAAAAATAAGTTAATTTTTCATTTTTCTAGTGCAATGCATGACTTTTTATTGAAGCAAGTGCCATAAATAAGATTATAAATTGTGTCCTTACAATTTTCACCTAAAGTATACCACATGGGATGCCAACTGCCAATTTTCCATGAATTTCAGAGTGATATTTCCATATTCCATTGATTTATTGAATTTCTGGCTATTTACATGAAGTAATTCAAATTTGCACTGCAAGTGTGCTCTAGTTTCGACCAATAAATTCTGAAAAATCATTTTCACCTTCCGCATTAGGAGTGTAGGAAGTATCCACAAACAAAACTCAATTACCCAACCATTATATATGATTACTCATCCATGCAATTTTCAGAACACATCGAAAGAAATTAAAGGAAATGAAAAAAGGCTCAAAAATTGAAATCCTTTTGCATGGGGCCTCCTATGTGCAATGGCTTGTGGAAAAATAATAAACTCACAATACCACAACCTTAAAAAAAACCTTCAAAAACTGACCTATCTCATATGAAGATCAATGACTTTCAACCAAGATGACCATGAGCATTTTCATGGCATAGTACATGATAACATGACCATTTTTGGATATAACAAGGGTGTTAAAATTGTCAGCAATAATTCCACAAAAAGATTGAAGATTTGGGTAAAAATAAGTTAATTTTTCATTTTTCTAGTGCAATGCATGACTTTTTATTGAAGCAAGTGCCATAAATAAGATTGTAAATTGTGCCCTTAGAATTTTCACCTAAAGTACACCACATGGGATGCCAACTGCCAATTTTCCATGAATTTCAGAGTGATATTTCCATATTCCATTGATTTATTGAATTTCTGGTGATTTACATCAAGTAATTCAAATTTGCACTGCAAGTGTGCTCTAGTTTCGACCAATAAATTCTGAAAAATCATTTTCACCTTCCACATTAGGAGTATAGGCAGTATCCACAAACAAAACTCAATTACCCAACCATTATATATGATTACTTATCCATGCAATTTTGAGAACACATCGAAAGAAATTAAAGGAAATGAAAAAAGGCTCAAAAATTGAAATCCTTTTGCATGGAGGCCTCCTATGTGCAATGGCTTGTGGGAAAAATAATAAACTCACAATACCACAAATAAAATGTTAATTTTTCATTTTTCTGGTGCAATGCATGACTTTTATTGTGAAGCAAGTTCCATAAATAAGATTGTAAATTGTGCCCTTACAATTTTCACCTAAAGTATACCACAATGGATTCCAACTGCCCATTTTTCATGAATTTCAGAGTGATATTGCCGTATATCATTGATTTATCGAATTTCTGGCGATTTACATAAAGTAATTCAAATTTGCACTGCAAGTGTGCTCTAGTTTCGACCAATAAATTCTGAAAAATCATTTTCACCTTCCGCATTAGGAGTGTAGGAAGTATCCACAAACAAAACTCAATTACCCAACCATTATATATGATTACTCATCCATGCAATTTTCAGAACACATCGAAAGAAATTAAAGGAAATGAAAAAAGGCTCAAAAATTGAAATCCTTTTGCATGGGGCCTCCTATGTGCAATGGCTTGTGGAAAAATAATAAACTCACAATACCACAACCTTAAAAAAAACCTTCAAGAACTGACCTATCTCATATGAAGATCAATGACTTTCAACCAAGATGACCATGAGCATTTTCATGGCATAGTACATGATAACATGACCATTTTTGGATATAACAAGGGTGTTAAAATTGTCAGCAATAATTCCACGAAAAGATTGAAGATTTGGGTAAAAATAAGTTAATTTTTCATTTTTCTAATGCAATGCATGACTTTTTATTGAAGCAAGTGCCATAAATAAGATTGTAAATTGTGCCCTTACAATTTTCACCTAAAGTATACCACATGGGATGCCAACTGCCAATTTTCCATGAATTTCAGAGTGATATTTCCATATTCCATTGATTTATTGAATTTCTGGCGATTTACATCAAGTAATTCAAATTTGCACTGCAAGTGTGCTCTAGTTTCGACCAATAAATTCTGAAAAATCATTTTCACCTTCCACATTAGGAGTGTAGGCAGTATCCACAAACAAAACTCAATTACCCAACCATTATATATGATTACTTATCCATGCAATTTTGAGAACACATCGAAAGAAATGAAAGGAAATGAAAAAAGGCTCAAAAATTGAAATCCTTTTGCATGGAGGCCTCCTATGTGCAATGGCTTGTGGGAAAAATAATAAACTCACAATACCACAAATAAAATGTTAATTTTTCATTTTTCTAGTGCAATGCATGACTTTTATTGTGAAGCAAGTGCCATAAATAAGATTGTAAATTGTGCCCTTACAATTTTCACCTAAAGTATACCACAATGGATGCCAACTGCCAATTTTTCATGAATTTCAGAGTGATATTGCCGTATATCATTGATTTATCGAATTTCTGGCGATTTACATCAAGTAATTCAAATTTGCACTGCAAGTGTGCTCTAGTTTCGACCAATAAATTCTGAAAAATCATTTTCACCTTCCGCATTAGGAGTGTAGGAAGTATCCACAAACAAAACTCAATTACCCAACCATTATATATGATTACTCATCCATGCAATTTTGAGAACACATCGAAAGAAATTAAAGGAAATGAAAAAAGGCTCAAAAATTGAAATCCTTTTGCATGGGGCCTCCTATGTGCAATGGCTTGTGGGAAAAATAATAAACTCACAATACCACAACCTTAAAAAAAACCTTCAAGAACTGACCTATCTCATATGAAGATCAATGACTTTCAACCAAGATGACCATGAGCATTTTCATGGCATAGTACATGATAACATGACCATTTTTGGATATAACAAGGGTGTTAAAATTGTCAGCAATAATTCCACAAAAAGATTGAAGATTTGGGTAAAAATAAGTTAATTTTTCATTTTTCTAGTGCAATGCATGACTTTTTATTGAAGCAAGTGCCATAAATAAGATTGTAAATTGTGCCCTTAGAATTTTCACCTAAAGTACACCACATGGGATGCCAACTGCCAATTTTCCATGAATTTCAGAGTGATATTTCCATATTCCATTGATTTATTGAATTTCTGGCGATTTACATCAAGTAATTCAAATTTGCACTGCAAGTGTGCTCTAGTTTCGACCAATAAATTCAGAAAAATCATTTTCACCTTCCACATTAGGAGTGTAGGCAGTATCCACAAACAAAACTCAATTACCCAACCATTATATATGATTACTTATCCATGCAATTTTGAGAACACATCGAAAGAAATGAAAGGAAATGAAAAAAGGCTCAAAAATTGAAATCCTTTTGCATGGAGGCCTCCTATGTGCAATGGCTTGTGGGAAAAATAATAAACTCACAATACCACAAATAAAATGTTAATTTTTCATTTTTCTAGTGCAATGCATGACTTTTATTGTGAAGCAAGTGCCATAAATAAGATTGTAAATTGTGCCCTTACAATTTTCACCTAAAGTATACCACAATGGATGCCAACTGCCAATTTTTCATGAATTTCAGAGTGATATTGCCGTATATCATTGATTTATCGAATTTCTGGCGATTTACATAAAGTAATTCAAATTTGCACTGCAAGTGTGCTCTAGTTTCGACCAATAAATTCTGAAAAATCATTTTCACCTTCCGCATTAGGAGTGTAGGAAGTATCCACAAACAAAACTCAATTACCCAACCATTATATATGATTACTCATCCATGCAATTTTCAGAACACATCGAAAGAAATTAAAGGAAATGAAAAAAGGCTCAAAAATTGAAATCCTTTTGCATGGGGCCTCCTATGTGCAATGGCTTGTGGAAAAATAATAAACTCACAATACCACAACCTTAAAAAAAACCTTCAAGAACTGACCTATCTCATATGAAGATCAATGACTTTCAACCAAGATGACCATGAGCATTTTCATGGCATAGTACATGATAACATGACCATTTTTGGATATAACAAGGGTGTTAAAATTGTCAGCAATAATTCCACGAAAAGATTGAAGATTTGGGTAAAAATAAGTTAATTTTTCATTTTTCTAGTGCAATGCATGACTTTTTATTGAAGCAAGTGCCATAAATAAGATTGTAAATTGTGCCCTTACAATTTTCACCTAAAGTATACCACATGGGATGCCAACTGCCAATTTTCCATGAATTTCAGAGTGATATTTCCATATTCCATTGATTTATTGAATTTCTGGCGATTTACATCAAGTAATTCAAATTTGCACTGCAAGTGTGCTCTAGTTTCGACCAATAAATTCTGAAAAATCATTTTCACCTTCCACATTAGGAGTGTAGGCAGTATCCACAAACAAAACTCAATTACCCAACCATTATATATGATTACTTATCCATGCAATTTTGAGAACACATCGAAAGAAATGAAAGGAAATGAAAAAAGGCTCAAAAATTGAAATCCTTTTGCATGGAGGCCTCCTATGTGCAATGGCTTGTGGGAAAAATAATAAACTCACAATACCACAAATAAAATGTTAATTTTTCATTTTTCTAGTGCAATGCATGACTTTTATTGTGAAGCAAGTGCCATAAATAAGATTGTAAATTGTGCCCTTACAATTTTCACCTAAAGTATACCACAATGGATGCCAACTGCCAATTTTTCATGAATTTCAGAGTGATATTGCCGTATATCATTGATTTATCGAATTTCTGGCGATTTACATCAAGTAATTCAAATTTGCACTGCAAGTGTGCTCTAGTTTCGACCAATAAATTCTGAAAAATCATTTTCACCTTCCGCATTAGGAGTGTAGGAAGTATCCACAAACAAAACTCAATTACCCAACCATTATATATGATTACTCATCCATGCAATTTTGAGAACACATCGAAAGAAATTAAAGGAAATGAAAAAAGGCTCAAAAATTGAAATCCTTTTGCATGGGGCCTCCTATGTGCAATGGCTTGTGGGAAAAATAATAAACTCACAATACCACAACCTTAAAAAAAACCTTCAAGAACTGACCTATCTCATATGAAGATCAATGACTTTCAACCAAGATGACCATGAGCATTTTCATGGCATAGTACATGATAACATGACCATTTTTGGATATAACAAGGGTGTTAAAATTGTCAGCAATAATTCCAGAAAAAGATTGAAGATTTGGGTAAAAATAAGTTAATTTTTCATTTTTCTAGTGCAATGCATGACTTTTTATTGAAGCAAGTGCCATAAATAAGATTGTAAATTGTGCCCTTAGAATTTTCACCTAAAGTACACCACATGGGATGCCAACTGCCAATTTTCCATGAATTTCAGAGTGATATTTCCATATTCCATTGATTTATTGAATTTCTGGCGATTTACATCAAGTAATTCAAATTTGCACTGCAAGTGTGCTCTAGTTTCGACCAATAAATTCTGAAAAATCATTTTCACCTTCCACATTAGGAGTGTAGGCAGTATCCACAAACAAAACTCAATTACCCAACCATTATATATGATTACTTATCCATGCAATTTTGAGAACACATCGAAAGAAATTAAAGGAAATGAAAAAAGGCTCAAAAATTGAAATCCTTTTGCATGGAGGCCTCCTATGTGCAATGGCTTGTGGGAAAAATAATAAACTCACAATACCACAAATAAAATGTTAATTTTTCATTTTTCTGGTGCAATGCATGACTTTTATTGTGAAGCAAGTTCCATAAATAAGATTGTAAATTGTGCCCTTACAATTTTCACCTAAAGTATACCACAATGGATGCCAACTGCCCATTTTTCATGAATTTCAGAGTGATATTGCTGTATATCATTGATTTATCGAATTTCTGGCGATTTACATAAAGTAATTCAAATTTGCACTGCAAGTGTGCTCTAGTTTCGACCAATAAATTGTGAAAAATCATTTTCACCTTCCGCATTAGGAGTGTAGGAAGTATCCACAAACAAAACTCAATTACCCAACCATTATATATGATTACTCATCCATGCAATTTTGAGAACACATCGAAAGAAATTAAAGGAAATGAAAAAAGGCTCAAAAATTGAAATCCTTTTGCATGGGGCCTCCTATGTGCAATGGCTTGTGGGAAAAATAATAAACTCACAATACCACAACCTTAAAAAAAACCTTCAAGAACTGACCTATCTCATATGAAGATCAATGACTTTCAACCAAGATGACCATGAGCATTTTCATGGCATAGTACATGATAACATGACCATTTTTGGATATAACAAGGGTGTTAAAACTGTCAGCAATAATTCCACGAAAAGATTGAAGATTTGGGTAAAAATAAGTTAATTTTTCATTTTTCTAGTGCCATGCATGACTTTTTATTGAAGCAAGTGCCATAAATAAGATTATAAATTGTGCCCTTACAATTTTCACCTAAAGTATACCACCTGGGATGCCAACTGCCAATTTTCCATGAATTTCAGAGTGATATTTCCATATTCCATTGATTTATTGAATTTCTGGCGATTTACATCAAGTAATTCAAATTTGCACTGCAAGTGTGCTCTAGTTTCGACCAATAAATTCTGAAAAATCATTTTCACCTTCCACATTAGGAGTGTAGGCAGTATCCACAAACAAAACTCAATTACCCAACCATTATATATGATTACTAATCCATGCAATTTTGAGAACACATCGAAAGAAATGAAAGGAAATGAAAAAAGGCTCAAAAATTGAAATCCTTTTGCATGGAGGCCTCCTATATGCAATGGCTTTTGGGAAAAATAATAAACTCACAATACCACAAATAAAATGTTAATTTTTCATTTTTCTAGTGCAATGCATGACTTTTTTTGTGAAGCAAGTGCCATAAATAAGATTGTAAATTGTGCCCTTACAATTTTCACCTAAAGTATACCACAATGGATGCCAACTGCCAATTTTTCATGAATTTCAGAGTGATATTGCCTTATATCATTGATTTATCGAATTTCTGGCGATTTACATCAAGTAATTCAAATTTGCACTGCAAGTGTGCTCTAGTTTCGACCAATAAATTCTGAAAAATCATTTTCACCTTCCGCATTAGGAGTGTAGGAAGTATCCACAAACAAAACTCAATTACCCAACCATTATATATGATTACTCATCCATGCAATTTTGAGAACACATCGAAAGAAATTAAAGGAAATGAAAAAAGGCTCAAAAATTGAAATCCTTTTGCATGGGGCCTCCTATGTGCAATGGCTTGTGGGAAAAATAATAAACTCACAATACCACAACCTTAAAAAAAACCTTCAAGAACTGACCTATCTCATATGAAGATCAATGACTTTCAACCAAGATGACCATGAGCATTTTCATGGCATAGTACATGATAACATGACCATTTTTGGATATAACAAGGGTGTTAAAATTGTCAGCAATAATTCCACAAAAAGATTGAAGATTTGGGTAAAAATAAGTTAATTTTTCATTTTTCTAGTGCAATGCATGACTTTTTATTGAAGCAAGTGCCATAAATAAGATTGTAAATTGTGCCCTTAGAATTTTCACCTAAAGTACACCACATGGGATGCCAACTGCCAATTTTCCATGAATTTCAGAGTGATATTTCCATATTCCATTGATTTATTGAATTTCTGGCGATTTACATCAAGTAATTCAAATTTGCACTGCAAGTGTGCTCTAGTTTCGACCAATAAATTCTGAAAAATCATTTTCACCTTCCACATTAGGAGTGTAGGCAGTATCCACAAACAAACCTCAATTACCCAACCATTATATATGATTACTTATCCATGCAATTTTGAGAACACATCGAAAGAAATTAAAGGAAATGAAAAAAGGCTCAAAAATTGAAATCCTTTTGCATGGAGGCCTCCTATGTGCAATGGCTTGTGGGAAAAATAATAAACTCACAATACCACAAATAAAATGTTAATTTTTCATTTTTCTGGTGCAATGCATGACTTTTATTGTGAAGCAAGTTCCATAAATAAGATTGTAAATTGTGCCCTTACAATTTTCACCTAAAGTATACCACAATGGATGCCAACTGCCCATTTTTCATGAATTTCAGAGTGATATTGCTGTATATCATTGATTTATCGAATTTCTGGCGATTTACATAAAGTAATTCAAATTTGCACTTCAAGTGTGCTCTAGTTTCGACCAATAAATTCTGAAAAATCATTTTCACCTTCCGCATTAGGAGTGTAGGAAGTATCCACAAACAAAACTCAATTACCCAACCATTATATATGATTACTCATCCATGCAATTTTGAGAACACATCGAAAGAAATTAAAGGAAATGAAAAAAGGCTCAAAAATTGAAATCCTTTTGCATGGGGCCTCCTATGTGCAATGGCTTGTGGGAAAAATAATAAACTCACAATACCACAACCTTAAAAAAAACCTTCAAGAACTGACCTATCTCATATGAAGATCAATGACTTTCAACCAAGATGACCATGAGCATTTTCATGGCATAGTACATGATAACATGACCATTTTTGGATATAACAAGGGTGTTAAAACTGTCAGCAATAATTCCACGAAAAGATTGAAGATTTGGGTAAAAATAAGTTAATTTTTCATTTTTCTAGTGCAATGCATGACTTTTTATTGAAGCAAGTGCCATAAATAAGATTATAAATTGTGCCCTTACAATTTTCACCTAAAGTATACCACATGGGATGCCAACTGCCAATTTTCCATGAATTTCAGAGTGATATTTCCATATTCCATTGATTTATTGAATTTCTGGCGATTTACATCAAGTAATTCAAATTTGCACTGCAAGTGTGCTCTAGTTTCGACCAATAAATTCTGAAAAATCATTTTCACCTTCCACATTAGGAGTGTAGGCAGTATCCACAAACAAAACTCAATTACCCAACCATTATATATGATTACTAATCCATGCAATTTTGAGAACACATCGAAAGAAATTAAAGGAAATGAAAAAAGGCTCAAAAATTGAAATCCTTTTGCATGGAGGCCTCCTATATGCAATGGCTTTTGGGAAAAATAATAAACTCACAATACCACAAATAAAATGTTAATTTTTCATTTTTCTAGTGCAATGCATGACTTTTTTTGTGAAGCAAGTGCCATAAATAAGATTGTAAATTGTGCCCTTACAATTTTCACCTAAAGTATACCACAATGGATGCCAACTGCCCATTTTTCATGAATTTTAGAGTGATATTGCCGTATATCATTGATTTATCGAATTTCTGGCGATTTACATCAAGTAATTCAAATTTGCACTGCAAGTGTGCTCTAGTTTCGACCAATAAATTCTGAAAAATCATTTTCACCTTCCGCATTAGGAGTGTAGGAAGTATCCACAAACAAAACTCAATTACCCAAACATTATATATGATTACTCATCCATGCAATTTTCAGAACACATCGAAAGAAATTAAAGGAAATGAAAAAAGGCTCAAAAATTGAAATCCTTTTGCATGGGGCCTCCTATTTGCAATGGCTTGTGGGAAAAATAATAAACTCACAATACCACAACCTTAAAAAAAACCTTCAAGAACTGACCTATCTCATATGAAGATCAATGACTTTCAACCAAGATGACCATGAGCATTTTCATGGCATAGTACATGATAACATGACCATTTTTGGATATAACAAGGGTGTTAAAATTGTCAGCAATAATTCCACAAAAAGATTGAAGATTTGGGTAAAAATAAGTTAATTTTTCATTTTTCTAGTGCAATGCATGACTTTTTATTGAAGCAAGTGCCATAAATAAGATTATAAATTGTGCCCTTACAATTTTCACCTAAAGTATACCACATGGGATGCCAACTGCCAATTTTCCATGAATTTCAGAGTGATATTTCCATATTCCAATGATTTATTGAATTTCTGGCGATTTACATCAAGTAATTCAAATTCGCACTGCAAGTGTGCTCTAGTTTCGACCAATAAATTCTGAAAAATCATTTTCACCTTCCACATTAGGAGTGTAGGCAGTATCCACAAACAAAACTCAATTACCCAACCATTATATATGATTACTTATCCATGCAATTTTAAGAACACATCGAAAGAAATTAAAGGAAATGAAAAAAGGCTAAAAAATTGAAATCCTTTTGCATGGAGGCCTCCTATGTGCAATGGCTTGTGGGAAAAATAATAAACTCACAATACCAAAAATAAAATGTTAATTTTTCATTTTTGTAGTGCAATGCATGACTTTTATTATGAAGCAAGTGCCATAAATAAGATTGTAAATTGTGCCCTTACAATTTTCACCTAAAGTATACCACAATGGATGCCAACTGCCCATTTTTCATGAATTTCAGAGTGATATTGCCGTATATCATTGATTTATCGAATTTCTGGCGATTTACATCAAGTAATTCAAATTTGCACTGCAAGTGTGCTCTAGTTTCCACCAATAAATTCTGAAAAATCATTTTCACCTTCCGCATTAGGAGTGTAGGAAGTATCCACAAACAAAACTCAATTACCCAACCATTATATGTGATTACTCATCCATGCAATTTTCAGAACACATCGAAAGAAATTAAAGGAAATGAAAAAAGGCTCAAAAATTGAAATCCTTTTGCATGGGGCCTCCTATGTGCAATGGCTTGTGGGAAAAATAATAAACTCACAATACCACAACCTTAAAAAAAACCTTCAAGAACTGACCTATCTCATATGAAGATCAATGACTTTCAACCAAGATGACCATGAGCATTTTCATGGCATAGTACATGATAACATGACCATTTTTGGATATAACAAGGGTGTTAAAATTGTCAGCAATAATTCCACAAAAAGATTGAAGATTTGGGTAAAAATAAGTTAATTTTTCATTTTTCTAGTGCAATGCATGACTTTTTATTGAAGCAAGTGCCATAAATAAGATTATAAATTGTGCCCTTACAATTTTCACCTAAAGTATACCACATGGGATGCCAACTGCCAATTTGCCATGAATTTCAGAGTGATATTTCCATATTCCATTGATTTATTGAATTTCTGGCGATTTACATCAAGTAATTCAAATTTGCACTGCAAGTGTGCTCTAGTTTCGACCAATAAATTCTGAAAAATCATTTTCACCTTTCACATTAGGAGTGTAGGCAGTATCCACAAACAAAACTCAATTACCCAACCATTATATATGATTACTTATCCATGTAATTTTGAGAACACATCGAAAGAAATTAAAGTAAATGAAAAAAGGCTCAAAAATTGAAATCCTTTTGCATGGAGGCCTCCTATGAGCAATGGCTTGTGGGAAAAATAATAAACTCACAATACCACAAATAAAATGTTAATTTTTCATTTTTCTAGTGCAATGCATGACTTTTATTGTGAAGCAAGTGCCATAAATAAGATTGTAAATTGTGCCCTTACAATTTTCACCTAAAGTATACCACAATGGATGCCAACTGCCAATTTTTCATGAATTTCAGAGTGATATTGCCGTATATCATTGATTTATCGAATTTCTGGCGATTTACATCAAGTAATTCAAATTTGCACTGCAAGTGTGCTCTAGTTTCGACCAATAAATTCTGATAAATCATTTTCACCTTCCGCATTAGGAGTGTAGGAAGTATCCACAAACAAAACTCAATTACCCAACCATTATATATGATTACTTATCCATGCAATTTTGAGAACACATCGAAAGAAATTAAAGGAAATGAAAAAAGGCTCAAAAATTGAAATCCTTTTGCATGGAGGCCTCCTATGAGCAATGGCTTGTGGGAAAAATAATAAACTCACAATACCACAAATAAAATGTTAATTTTTCATTTTTCTAGTGCAATGCATGACTTTTATTATGAAGCAAGTGCCATAAATAAGATTGTAAATTGTGCCCTTACAATTTTCACCTAAAGTATACCACAATGGATGCCAACTGCCCATTTTCATGAATTTCAGAGTGATATTGCCGTATATCATTGATTTATCGAATTTCTGGCGATTTACATCAAGTAATTCAAATTTGCACTGCAAGTGTGCTCTAGTTTCGACCAATAAATTCTGAAAAATCATTTTCACCTTCCGCATTAGGAGTGTAGGAAGTATCCACAAACAAAACTCAATTACCCAACCATTATATGTGATTACTCATCCATGCAATTTTCAGAACACATCGAAAGAAATTAAAGGAAATGAAAAAAGGCTCAAAAATTGAAATCCTTTTGCATGGGGCCTCCTATGTGCAATGGCTTGTGGGAAAAATAATAAACTCACAATACCACAACCTTAAAAAAAACCTTCAAGAACTGACCTATCTCATATGAAGATCAATGACTTTCAACCAAGATGACCATGAGCATTTTCATGGCATAGTACATGATAACATGACCATTTTTGGATATAACAAGGGTGTTAAAATTGTCAGCAATAATTCCACAAAAAGATTGAAGATTTGGGTAAAAATAAGTTAATTTTTCATTTTTCTAGTGCAATGCATGACTTTTTATTGAAGCAAGTGCCATAAATAAGATTATAAATTGTGCCCTTACAATTTTCACCTAAAGTATACCACATGGGATGCCAACTGCCAATTTTCCATGAATTTCAGAGTGATATTTCCATATTCCATTGATTTATTGAATTTCTGGCGATTTACATCAAGTAATTCAAATTTGCACTGCAAGTGTGCTCTAGTTTCGACCAATAAATTCTGAAAAATCATTTTCACCTTTCACATTAGGAGTGTAGGCAGTATCCACAAACAAAACTCAATTACCCAACCATTATATATGATTACTTATCCATGCAATTTTGAGAACACATCGAAAGAAATTAAAGGAAATGAAAAAAGGCTCAAAAATTGAAATCCTTTTGCATGGAGGCCTCCTATGAGCAATGGCTTGTGGGAAAAATAATAAACTCACAATACCACAAATAAAATGTTAATTTTTCATTTTTCTAGTGCAATGCATGACTTTTATTGTGAAGCAAGTGCCATAAATAAGATTGTAAATTGTGCGCTTACAATTTTCACCTAAAGTATACCACAATGGATGCCAACTGCCAATTTTTCATGAATTTCAGAGTGATATTGCCGTATATCATTGATTTATCGAATTTCTGGCGATTTACATCAAGTAATTCAAATTTGCACTGCAAGTGTGCTCTAGTTTCGACCAATAAATTCTGAAAAATCATTTTCACCTTCCGCATTAGGAGTGTAGGAAGTATCCACAAACAAAACTCAATTACCCAACCATTATATATGATTACTCATCCATGCAATTTTGAGAACACATCGAAAGAAATTAAAGGAAATGAAAAAAGGCTCAAAAATTGAAATCCTTTTGCATGGGGCCTCCTTCTGCAATGGCTTGTGGGAAAAATAATAAACTCACAATACCACAACCTTAAAAAAAACCTTCAAGAAATGACCTATCTCATATGAAGATCAATGACTTTCAACCAAGATGACCATGAGCATTTTCATGGCATAGTACATGATAACATGACCATTTTTGGATATAACAAGGGTGTTAAAATTGTCAGCAATAATTCCACAAAAAGATTGAAGATTTGGGTAAAAATAAGTTAATTTTTCATTTTTCTAGTGCAATGCATGAGTTTTTATTGAAGCAAGTGCCATAAATAAGATTATAAATTGTGCCCTTACAATTTTCACCTAAAGTATTCCACATGGGATGCCAACTGCCAATTTTCCATGAATTTCAGAGTGATATTTCCATATTCCATTGATTTATTGAATTTCTGGCGATTTACATCAAGTAATTCAAATTTGCACTGCAAATGTGCTCTAGTTTCGACCAATAAATTCTGAAAAATCATTTTCACCTTCCACATTAGGAGTGTAGGCAGTTTCCACAAACAAAACTCAATTACCCAACCATTATATATGATTACTTATCCATGCAATTTTGAGAAGACATCGAAAGAAATTAAAGGAAATGAAAAAATGCTCAAAAATTGAAATCCTTTTGCATGGAGGCGTCCTATGTGCAATGGCTTGTGGGAAAAATAGTAAACTCACAATACCACAAATAAAATGTTAATTTTTCATTTTTCTAGTGCAATGCATGACTTTTATTGTGAAGCAAGTGCCATAAATAAGATTGTAAATTGTGCCCCTACAATTTTCACCTAAAGTATACCACAATGGATGCCAACTGCCCATTTTTCATGAATTTCAGAGTGATATTGCCGTATATCATTGATTTATCGAATTTCTGGCGATTTACATCAAGTAATTCAAATTTGCACTGCAAGTGTGCTCTAGTTTCGACCAATAAATTCTGAAAAATTATTTTCACCTTCCGCATTAGGAGTGTAGAAAGTATCCACAAACAAAACTCAATTACCCAACCATTATATATAATTACTCATCCATGCAATTTTGAGAACACATCGAAAGAAATTAAAGGAAATGAAAAAAGGCTCAAAAATTGAAATCCTTTTGCATGGAGGCCTCCTATGTGCAATGGCTTGTGGGAAAAATAATAAACTCACAATACCACAACCTTAAAAAAAACCTTCAAGAACTGACCTATCTCATATGAAGATCAATGACTTTCAACCAAGATGACCATGAGCATTTTCATGGCATAGTACATGATAACATGACCATTTTTGGATATAACAAGGGTGTTAAAATTGTCAGCAATAATTCCACAAAAAGATTGAAGATTTGGGTAAAAATAAGTTAATTTTTCATTTTTCTAGTGCAATGCATGACTTTTTATTGAAGCAAGTGCCATAAATAAGATTGTAAATTGTGCCCTTACAATTTTCACCTAAAGTATACCACATGGGATGCCAACTGCCAATTTTCCATGAATTTCAGAGTGATATTTCCATATTCCATTGATTTATTGAATTTCTGGCGATTTACATCAAGTAATTCAAATTTGCACTGCAAGTGTGCTCTAGTTTCGACCAATAAATTCTGAAAAATCATTTTCACCTTCCACATTAGGAGTGTAGCCAGTATCCACAAACAAAACTCAATTACCCAACCATTATATATGATTACTTATCCATGCAATTTTGAGAACACATCGAAAGAAATTAAAGGAAATGAAAAAAGGCTCAAAAATTGAAATCCTTTTGCATGGAGGCCTCCTATGTGCAATGGCTTGTGGGAAAAATAATAAACTCACAATACCACAAATAAAATGTTAATTTTCATTTTTCTAGTGCAATGCATGACTTTTATTGTGAAGCAAGTGCCATAAATAAGATTGTAAATTGTGCCCTTACAATTTTCACCTAAAGTATACCACAATGGATGCCAACTGCCCATTTTTCATGAATTTCAGAGTGATATTGCCGTATATCATTGATTTATCGAATTTCTGGCGATTTACATCAAGTAATTCAAATTTGCACTGCAAGTGTGCTCTAGTTTCGACCAATAAATTCTGAAAAATTATTTTCACCTTCCGCATTAGGAGTGTAGGAAGTATCCACAAACAAAACTCAATTACCCAACCATTATATATAATTACTCATCCATGCAATTTTGAGAACACATCGAAAGAAATTAAAGGAAATGAAAAAAGGCTCCAAAATTGAAATCCTTTTGCATGGGGCCTCCTATGTGCAATGGCTTGTGGGAAAAATAATAAACTCACAATACCACAACCTTAAAAAAAACCTTCAAGAACTGACCTATCTCATATGAAGATCAATGACTTTCAACCAAGATGACCATGAGCATTTTCATGGCATAGTACATGATAACATGACCATTTTTGGATATAACAAGGGTGTTAAAATTGTCAGCAATAATTCCACAAAAAGATTGAAGATTTGGGTAAAAATAAGTTAATTTTTCATTTTTCTAGTGCAATGCATGACTTTTTATTGAAGCAAGTGCCATAAATAAGATTGTAAATTGTGCCCTTACAATTTTCACCTAAAGTATACCACATGGGATGCCAACTGCCAATTTTCCATGAATTTCAGAGTGATATTTCCATATTCCATTGATTTATTGAATTTCTGGCGATTTACATCAAGTAATTCAAATTTGCACTGCAAGTGTGCTCTAGTTTCGACCAATAAATTCTGAAAAATCATTTTCACCTTCCACATTAGGAGTGTAGGCAGTATCCACAAACAAAACTCAATTACCCAACCATTATATATGATTACTTATCCATGCAATTTTGAGAACACATCGAAAGAAATTAAAGGAAATGAAAAAAGGCTCAAAAATTGAAATCCTTTTGCATGGAGGCCTCCTATGTGCAATGGCTTGTGGGAAAAATAATAAACTCACAATACCACAAATAAAATGTTAATTTTCATTTTTCTAGTGCAATGCATGACTTTTATTGTGAAGCAAGTGCCATAAATAAGATTGTAAATTGTGCCCTTACAATTTTCACCTAAAGTATACCACAATGGATGCCAACTGCCCATTTTTCATGAATTTCAGAGTGATATTGCCGTATATCATTGATTTATCGAATTTCTGGCGATTTACATCAAGTAATTCAAATTTGCACTGCAAGTGTGCTCTAGTTTCGACCAATAAATTCTGAAAAATTATTTTCACCTTCCGCATTAGGAGTGTAGGAAGTATCCACAAACAAAACTCAATTACCCAACCATTATATATAATTACTCATCCATGCAATTTTGAGAACACATCGAAAGAAATTAAAGGAAATGAAAAAAGGCTCCAAAATTGAAATCCTTTTGCATGGGGCCTCCTATGTGCAATGGCTTGTGGGAAAAATAATAAACTCACAATACCACAACCTTAAAAAAAACCTTCAAGAACTGACCTATCTCATATGAAGATCAATGACTTTCAACCAAGATGACCATGAGCATTTTCATGGCATAGTACATGATAACATGACCATTTTTGGATATAACAAGGGTGTTAAAATTGTCAGCAATAATTCCACAAAAAGATTGAAGATTTGGGTAAAAATAAGTTAATTTTTCATTTTTCTAGTGCAATGCATGACTTTTTATTGAAGCAAGTGCCATAAATAAGATTGTAAATTGTGCCCTTACAATTTTCACCTAAAGTATACCACATGGGATGCCAACTGCCAATTTTCCATGAATTTCAGAGTGATATTTCCATATTCCATTGATTTATTGAATTTCTGGCGATTTACATCAAGTAATTCAAATTTGCACTGCAAGTGTGCTCTACTTTCGACCAATAAATTCTGAAAAATCATTTTCACCTTCCACATTAGGAGTGTAGGCAGTATCCACAAACAAAACTCAATTACCCAACCATTATATATGATTACTTATCCATGCAATTTTGAGAACACATCGAAAGAAATTAAAGGAAATGAAAAAAGGCTCAAAAATTGAAATCCTTTTGCATGGAGGCCTCCTATGTGCAATGGCTTGTGGGAAAAATAATAAACTCACAATACCACAAATAAAATGTTAATTTTCATTTTTCTAGTGCAATGCATGACTTTTATTGTGAAGCAAGTGCCATAAATAAGATTGTAAATTGTGCCCTTACAATTTTCACCTAAAGTGTACCACAATGGATGCCAACTGCCCATTTTTCATGAATTTCAGAGTGATATTGCCGTATATCATTGATTTATCGAATTTCTGGCGATTTACATCAAGTAATTCAAATTTGCACTGCAAGTGTGCTCTAGTTTCGACCAATAAATTCTGAAAAATCATTTTCACCTTCCGCATTAGGAGTGTAGGAAGTATCCACAAACAAAACTCAATTACCCAACCATTATATATGATTACTCATCCATGCAATTTTGAGAACACATCGAAAGAAATTAAAGGAAATGAAAAAAGGCTCAAAAATTGAAATCCTTTTGCATGGGGCCTCCTATGTGCAATGGCTTGTGGGAAAAATAATAAACTCACAATACCACAACCTTAAAAAAAACCTTCAAGAACTGACCTATCTCATATGAAGATCAATGACTTTCAACCAAGATGACCATGAGCATTTTCATGGCATAGTACATGATAACATGACCATTTTTGGATATAACAAGGGTGTTAAAATTTTCAGCAATAATTCCACAAAAAGATTGAAGATTTGGGTAAAAATAAGTTAATTTTTCATTTTTCTAGTGCAATGCATGACTTTTTATTGAAGCAAGTGCCATAAATAAGATTATAAATTGTGCCCTTACAATTTTCACCTAAAGTATACCACATGGGATGCCAACTGCCAATTTTCCATGAATTTCAGAGTGATATTTCCATATTCCATTGATTTATTGAATTTCCGGCGATTTACATCAAGTAATTCAAATTTGCACTGCAAGTGTGCTCTAGTTTCGACCAATAAATTCTGAAAAATCATTTTCACCTTCCACATTAGGAGTGTAGGCAGTATCCGCAAACAAAACTCAATTACCCAACCATTATATATGATTACTTATCCATGCAATTTTGAGAACACATCGAAAGAAATTAAAGGAAATGAAAAAAGGCTCAAAAATTGAAATCCTTTTGCATGGAGGCCTCCTATGTGCAATGGCTTGTGGGAAAAATAATAAACTCACAATACCACAAATAAAATGTTAATTTTTCATTTTTCTAGTGCAATGCATGACTTTTATTGTGAAGCAAGTGCCATAAATAAGATTGTAAATTGTGCCCTTACAATTTTCACCTAAAGTATACCACAATGGATGCCAACTGCCAATTTTTCATGAATTTCAGAGTGATATTGCCGTATATCATTGATTTATCGAATTTCTGGCGATTTTCATGAAGTAATTCAAATTTGCATTGCAAGTGTGCTCTAGTTTCGACCAATAAATTCTGAAAAATCATTTTCACCTTCCGCATTAGGAGTGTAGGAAGTATCCACAAACAAAACTCAATTACCCAACCATTATATATGATTACTCATCCATGCAATTTTGAGAACACATCGAAAGAAATTAAAGGAAATGAAAAAAGGCTCAAAAATTGAAATCCTTTTGCATGGGGCCTCCTATGTGCAATGGCTTGTGGGAAAAATAATAAACTCACAATACCACAACCTTAAAAAAAACCTTCAAGAACTGACCTATCTCATATGAAGATCAATGACTTTCAACCAAGATGACCATGAGCATTTTCATGGCATAGTACATGATAACATGACCATTTTTGGATATAACAAGGGTGTTAAAATTTTCAGCAATAATTCCACAAAAAGATTGAAGATTTGGGTAAAAATAAGTTAATTTTTCATTTTTCTAGTGCAATGCATGACTTTTTATTGAAGCAAGTGCCATAAATAAGATTATAAATTGTGCCCTTACAATTTTCGCCTAAAGTATACCACATGGGATGCCAACTGCCATTTTTCCATGAATTTCAGAGTGATATTTCCATATTCCATTGATTTATTGAATTTCTGGCGATTTACATCAAGTAATTCAAATTTGCACTGCAAGTGTGCTCTAGTTTCGACCAATAAATTCTGAAAAATCATTTTCACCTTCCACATTAGGAGTGTAGGCAGTATCCACAAACAAAACTCAATTACCCAACCATTATATATGATTACTTATCCATGCAATTTTGAGAACACATCGAAAGAAATTAAAGGAAATGAAAAAAGGCTCAAAAATTGAAATCCTTTTGCATGGAGGCCTCCTATGTGCAATGGCTTGTGGGAAAAATAATAAACTCACAATACCACAAATAAAATGTTAATTTTTCATTTTTCTAGTGCAATGCATGACTTTTATTCTGAAGCAAGTGCCATAAATAAGATTGTAAATTGTGCCCTTACAATTTTCACCTAAAGTATACCACAATGGATGCCAACTGCCAATTTTTCATGAATTTCAGAGTGATATTGCCGTATATCATTGATTTATCGAATTTCTGGCGATTTTCATGAAGTAATTCAAATTTGCATTGCAAGTGTGCTCTAGTTTCGACCAATAAATTCTGAAAAATCATTTTCACCTTCCGCATTAGGAGTGTAGGAAGTATCCACAAACAAAACTCAATTACCCAACCATTATATATGATTACTCATCCATGCAATTTTGAGAACACATCGAAAGAAATTAAAGGAAATGAAAAAAGGCTCAAAAATTGAAATCCTTTTGCATGGGGCCTCCTATGTGCAATGGCTTGTGGGAAAAATAATAAACTCACAATACCACAACCTTAAAAAAAACCTTCAAGAACTGACCTATCTCATATGAAGATCAATGACTTTCAACCAAGATGACCATGAGCATTTTCATGGCATAGTACATGATAACATGACCATTTTTGGATATAACAAGGGTGTTAAAATTTTCAGCAATAATTCCACAAAAAGATTGAAGATTTGGGTAAAAATAAGTTAATTTTTCATTTTTCTAGTGCAATGCATGACTTTTTATTGAAGCAAGTGCCATAAATAAGATTATAAATTGTGCCCTTACAATTTTCACCTAAAGTATACCACATGGGATGCCAACTGCCAATTTTCCATGAATTTCAGAGTGATATTTCCATATTCCATTGATTTATTGAATTTCCGGCGATTTACATCAAGTAATTCAAATTTGCACTGCAAGTGTGCTCTAGTTTCGACCAATAAATTCTGAAAAATCATTTTCACCTTCCACATTAGGAGTGTAGGCAGTATCCGCAAACAAAACTCAATTACCCAACCATTATATATGATTACTTATCCATGCAATTTTGAGAACACATCGAAAGAAATTAAAGGAAATGAAAAAAGGCTCAAAAATTGAAATCCTTTTGCATGGAGGCCTCCTATGTGCAATGGCTTGTGGGAAAAATAATAAACTCACAATACCACAAATAAAATGTTAATTTTCATTTTTCTAGTGCAATGCATGACTTTTATTGTGAAGCAAGTGCCATAAATAAGATTGTAAATTGTGCCCTTACAATTTTCACCTAAAGTATACCACAATGGATGCCAACTGCCCATTTTTCATGAATTTCAGAGTGATATTGCCGTATATCATTGATTTATCGAATTTCTGGCGATTTACATCAAGTAATTCAAATTTGCACTGCAAGTGTGCTCTAGTTTCGACCAATAAATTCTGAAAAATTATTTTCACCTTCCGCATTAGGAGTGTAGGAAGTATCCACAAACAAAACTCAATTACCCAACCATTATATATAATTACTCATCCATGCAATTTTGAGAACACATCGAAAGAAATTAAAGGAAATGAAAAAAGGCTCCAAAATTGAAATCCTTTTGCATGGGGCCTCCTATGTGCAATGGCTTGTGGGAAAAATAATAAACTCACAATACCACAACCTTAAAAAAAACCTTCAAGAACTGACCTATCTCATATGAAGATCAATGACTTTCAACCAAGATGACCATGAGCATTTTCATGGCATAGTACATGATAACATGACCATTTTTGGATATAACAAGGGTGTTAAAATTGTCAGCAATAATTCCACAAAAAGATTGAAGATTTGGGTAAAAATAAGTTAATTTTTCATTTTTCTAGTGCAATGCATGACTTTTTATTGAAGCAAGTGCCATAAATAAGATTGTAAATTGTGCCCTTACAATTTTCACCTAAAGTATACCACATGGGATGCCAACTGCCAATTTTCCATGAATTTCAGAGTGATATTTCCATATTCCATTGATTTATTGAATTTCTGGCGATTTACATCAAGTAATTCAAATTTGCACTGCAAGTGTGCTCTAGTTTCGACCAATAAATTCTGAAAAATCATTTTCACCTTCCACATTAGGAGTGTAGGCAGTATCCACAAACAAAACTCAATTACCCAACCATTATATATGATTACTTATCCATGCAATTTTGAGAACACATCGAAAGAAATTAAAGGAAATGAAAAAAGGCTCAAAAATTGAAATCCTTTTGCATGGAGGCCTCCTATGTGCAATGGCTTGTGGGAAAAATAATAAACTGACAATACCACAAATAAAATGTTAATTTTCATTTTTCTAGTGCAATGCATGACTTTTATTGTGAAGCAAGTGCCATAAATAAGATTGTAAATTGTGCCCTTACAATTTTCACCTAAAGTATACCACAATGGATGCCAACTGCCCATTTTTCATGAATTTCAGAGTGATATTGCCGTATATCATTGATTTATCGAATTTCTGGCGATTTACATCAAGTAATTCAAATTTGCACTGCAAGTGTGCTCTAGTTTCGACCAATAAATTCTGAAAAATTATTTTCACCTTCCGCATTAGGAGTGTAGGAAGTATCCACAAACAAAACTCAATTACCCAACCATTATATATAATTACTCATCCATGCAATTTTGAGAACACATCGAAAGAAATTAAAGGAAATGAAAAAAGGCTCCAAAATTGAAATCCTTTTGCATGGGGCCTCCTATGTGCAATGGCTTCTGGGAAAAATAATAAACTCACAATACCACAACCTTAAAAAAAACCTTCAAGAACTGACCTATCTCATATGAAGATCAATGACTTTCAACCAAGATGACCATGAGCATTTTCATGGCATAGTACATGATAACATGACCATTTTTGGATATAACAAGGGTGTTAAAATTGTCAGCAATAATTCCACAAAAAGATTGAAGATTTGGGTAAAAATAAGTTAATTTTTCATTTTTCTAGTGCAATGCATGACTTTTTATTGAAGCAAGTGCCATAAATAAGATTGTAAATTGTGCCCTTACAATTTTCACCTAAAGTATACCACATGGGATGCCAACTGCCAATTTTCCATGAATTTCAGAGTGATATTTCCATATTCCATTGATTTATTGAATTTCTGGCGATTTACATCAAGTAATTCAAATTTGCACTGCAAGTGTGCTCTACTTTCGACCAATAAATTCTGAAAAATCATTTTCACCTTCCACATTAGGAGTGTAGGCAGTATCCACAAACAAAACTCAATTACCCAACCATTATATATGATTACTTATCCATGCAATTTTGAGAACACATCGAAAGAAATTAAAGGAAATGAAAAAAGGCTCAAAAATTGAAATCCTTTTGCATGGAGGCCTCCTATGTGCAATGGCTTGTGGGAAAAATAATAAACTCACAATACCACAAATAAAATGTTAATTTTCATTTTTCTAGTGCAATGCATGACTTTTATTGTGAAGCAAGTGCCATAAATAAGATTGTAAATTGTGCCCTTACAATTTTCACCTAAAGTGTACCACAATGGATGCCAACTGCCCATTTTTCATGAATTTCAGAGTGATATTGCCGTATATCATTGATTTATCGAATTTCTGGCGATTTACATCAAGTAATTCAAATTTGCACTGCAAGTGTGCTCTAGTTTCGACCAATAAATTCTGAAAAATCATTTTCACCTTCCGCATTAGGAGTGTAGGAAGTATCCACAAACAAAACTCAATTACCCAACCATTATATATGATTACTCATCCATGCAATTTTGAGAACACATCGAAAGAAATTAAAGGAAATGAAAAAAGGCTCAAAAATTGAAATCCTTTTGCATGGGGCCTCCTATGTGCAATGGCTTGTGGGAAAAATAATAAACTCACAATACTACAACCTTAAAAAAAACCTTCAAGAACTGACCTATCTCATATGAAGATCAATGACTTTCAACCAAGATGACCATGAGCATTTTCATGGCATAGTACATGATAACATGACCATTTTTGGATATAACAAGGGTGTTAAAATTTTCAGCAATAATTCCACAAAAAGATTGAAGATTTGGGTAAAAATAAGTTAATTTTTCATTTTTCTAGTGCAATGCATGACTTTTTATTGAAGCAAGTGCCATAAATAAGATTATAAATTGTGCCCTTACAATTTTCACCTAAAGTATACCACATGGGATGCCAACTGCCAATTTTCCATGAATTTCAGAGTGATATTTCCATATTCCATTGATTTATTGAATTTCCGGCGATTTACATCAAGTAATTCAAATTTGCACTGCAAGTGTGCTCTAGTTTCGACCAATAAATTCTGAAAAATCATTTTCACCTTCCACATTAGGAGTGTAGGCAGTATCCGCAAACAAAACTCAATTACCCAACCATTATATATGATTACTTATCCATGCAATTTTGAGAACACATCGAAAGAAATTAAAGGAAATGAAAAAAGGCTCAAAAATTGAAATCCTTTTGCATGGAGGCCTCCTATGTGCAATGGCTTGTGGGAAAAATAATAAACTCACAATACCACAAATAAAATGTTAATTTTTCATTTTTCTAGTGCAATGCATGACTTTTATTGTGAAGCAAGTGCCATAAATAAGATTGTAAATTGTGCCCTTACAATTTTCACCTAAAGTATACCACAATGGATGCCAACTGCCAATTTTTCATGAATTTCAGAGTGATATTGCCGTATATCATTGATTTATCGAATTTCTGGCGATTTTCATGAAGTAATTCAAATTTGCATTGCAAGTGTGCTCTAGTTTCGACCAATAAATTCTGAAAAATCATTTTCACCTTCCGCATTAGGAGTGTAGGAAGTATCCACAAACAAAACTCAATTACCCAACCATTATATATGATTACTCATCCATGCAATTTTGAGAACACATCGAAAGAAATTAAAGGAAATGAAAAAAGGCTCAAAAATTGAAATCCTTTTGCATGGGGCCTCCTATGTGCAATGGCTTGTGGGAAAAATAATAAACTCACAATACCACAACCTTAAAAAAACCCTTCAAGAACTGACCTATCTCATATGAAGATCAATGACTTTCAACCAAGATGACCATGAGCATTTTCATGGCATAGTACATGATAACATGACCATTTTTGGATATAACAAGGGTGTTAAAATTTTCAGCAATAATTCCACAAAAAGATTGAAGATTTGGGTAAAAATAAGTTAATTTTTCATTTTTCTAGTGCAATGCATGACTTTTTATTGAAGCAAGTGCCATAAATAAGATTATAAATTGTGCCCTTACAATTTTCGCCTAAAGTATACCACATGGGATGCCAACTGCCATTTTTCCATGAATTTCAGAGTGATATTTCCATATTCCATTGATTTATTGAATTTCTGGCGATTTACATCAAGTAATTCAAATTTGCACTGCAAGTGTGCTCTAGTTTCGACCAATAAATTCTGAAAAATCATTTTCACCTTCCACATTAGGAGTGTAGGCAGTATCCACAAACAAAACTCAATTACCCAACCATTATATATGATTACTTATCCATGCAATTTTGAGAACACATCGAAACAAATTAAAGGAAATGAAAAAAGGCTCAAAAATTGAAATCCTTTTGCATGGAGGCCTCCTATGTGCAATGGCTTGTGGGAAAAATAATAAACTCACAATACCACAAATAAAATGTTAATTTTTCATTTTTCTAGTGCAATGCATGACTTTTATTGTGAAGCAAGTGCCATAAATAAGATTGTAAATTGTGCCCTTACAATTTTCACCTAAAGTATACCACAATGGATGCCAACTGCCAATTTTTCATGAATTTCAGAGTGATATTGCCGTATATCATTGATTTATCGAATTTCTGGCGATTTACATCAAGTAATTCAAATTTGCACTGCAAGTGTGCTCTAGTTTCGACCAATAAATTCTGAAAAATCATTTTCAGCTTCCGCATTAGGAGTGTAGGAAGTATCCACAAACAAAACTCAATTACCCAACCATTATATATGATTACTCATCCATGCAATTTTGAGAACACATCGAAAGAAATTAAAGGAAATGAAAAAAGGCTCAAAAATTGAAATCCTTTTGCATGGGGCCACCTATGTGCAATGGCTTGTGGGAAAAATAATAAACTCACAATACCACAACCTTAAAAAAAACCTTCAAGAACTGACCTATCTCATATGAAGATCAATGACTTTCAACCAAGATGACCATGAGCATTTTCATGGCATAGTACATGATAACATGACCATTTTTGGATATAACAAGGGTGTTAAAATTGTCAGCAATAATTCCACAAAAAGATTGAAGATTTGGGTAAAAATAAGTTAATTTTTCATTTTTCTAGTGCAATGCATGACTTTTTATTGAAGCAAGTGCCATAAATAAGATTATAAATTGTGCCCTTACAATTTTCACCTAAAGTATACCACATGGGATGCCAACTGCCAATTTTCCATGAATTTCAGAGTGATATTTCCATATTCCATTGATTAATTGAATTTCTGGCGATTTACATCAAGTTATTCAAATTTGCACTGCAACTGTGCTCTAGTTTCGACCAATAAATTCTGAAAAATCATTTTCACCTTCCACATTAGGAGTGTAGGCAGTATCCACAAACAAAACTCAATTACCCAACCATTATATATGATTACTCATCCATGCAATTTTGAGAACACATCGAAAGAAATTAAAGGAAATGAAAAAAGGCTCAAAAATTGAAATCCTTTTGCATGGGGCCTCCTATGTGCAATGGCTTGTGGGAAAAATAATAAACTCACAATACCACAACCTTAAAAAAACCTTCAAGAACTGACCTATCTCATATGAAGATCAATGACTTTCAACCAAGATGACCATGAGCATTTTCATGGCATAGTACATGATAACATGACCATTTTTGGATATAATAAGGGTGTTAAAATTGTCAGCAATAATTCCACAAAAAGATTGAAGATTTGGGTAAAAATAAGTTAATTTTTCATTTTTCTAGTGCAATGCATGACTTTTTATTGAAGCAAGTGCCATAAATAAGATTGTAAATTGTGCCCTTACAATTTTCACCTTAAGTATACCACACGGGATGCCAACTGCCAATTTTCCATGAATTTCAGAGTGATATTTCCATATTCCATTGATTTATTGAATTTCTGGCGATTTACATCAAGTAATTCAAATTTGCACTGCAAGTGTGCTCTAGTTTCGACCAATAAATTCTGAAAAATCATTTTCACCTTCCACATTAGGAGTGTAGGCAGTATCCACAAACAAAACTCAATTACCCAACCATTATATATGATTACTTATCCATGCAATTTTGAGAACACATCGAAAGAAATTAAAGGAAATGAAAAAAGGCTCAAAAATTGAAATCCTTTTGCATGGAGGCCTCCTATGTGCAATGGCTTGTAGGAAAAATAATAAACTCACAATACCACAAATAAAATGTTAATTTTTCATTTTTCTAGTGCAATGCATGACTTTTTTTGTGAAGCAAGTGCCATAAATAAGATTGTAAATTTTGCCCTTACAATTTTCACCTAAAGTATACCACAATGGATGCCAACTGCCAATTTTTCATGAATTTCAGAGTGATATTGCCGTAGATCATTGATTTATCGAATTTCTGGCGATTTACATCAAGTAATTCAAATTTGCACTGCAAGTGTGCTCTAGTTTCGACCAATAAATTCTGAAAAATCATTTTCACCTTCCGCATTAGGAGTGTAGGCAGTATCCACAAACAAAACTCAATTACCCAACCATTATATATGATTACTCATCCATGGAATTTTGAGAACACATCGAAAGAAATTAAAGGAAATGAAAAAAGGCTCAAAAATTGAAATCCTTTTGCATGGAGGCCTCCTATGTGCAATGGCTTGTGGGAAAAATAATAAACTCACAATACCACAAATAAAATGTTAATTTTTCATTTTTCTAGTGCAATGCATGACTTTTTTTGTGAAGCAAGTGCCATAAATAAGATTGTAAATTGTGCCCTTACAATTTTCACCTAAAGTATACCACAATGGATGCCAACTGCCAATTTTTCATGAATTTCAGAGTGATATTGCCGTATATCATTGATTTATCGAATTTCTGGCGATTTACATCAAGTAATTCAAAATCGCACTGCAAGTGTGCTCTAGTTTCGACCAATAAATTCTGAAAAATCATTTTCACCTTCCGCATTAGGAGTGTAGGCAGTATCCACAAACAAAACTCAATTACCCAACCATTATATATGATTACTCATCCATGCAATTTTGAGAACACATCGAAAGAAATTAAAGGAAATGAAAAAAGGCTCAAAAATTGAAATCCTTTTGCATGGAGGCCTCCTATGTGCAATGGCATGTGGGAAAAATAATAAACTCACAATACCACAACTTTAAAAAAACCTTCAAGAACTGACCTATCTCATATGAAGATCAATGACTTTCAACCAAGATGACCATGAGCATTTTCATGGCATAGTACATGATAACATGACCATTTTTGGAAATAACAAGGGTGTTAACATTGTCAGCTATAATTCCACAAAAAGATTGAAGATTTGGGTAAAAATAAGTTATTTTTTCTTTTTTCTAGTGCAATGCAAGACTTTTTATTGAAGCAAGTGCCTTAAATAAGATTGTAAATTGTGCCCTTACAATTTTCACCTTAAGTATACCACACGGGATGCCAACTGCCAATTTTTCATGAATTTCAGAGTGATATTTCCATACTCCATTGATTTATTGAATTTCTGGCGATTTACATCAAGTAAGTCAAATTTGCACTGCAAGTGTGCTATAGTTTTGACCAATAAATTCTGAAAAATAATTTTCACCTTCCACACCAGGAGTGTAGCCAGTATCCACAAAGAAAACTCAATTACCCAGCCATTATATATGATTACTCATCCATGCAATTTTGAGAACACATCAAAAGAAATTAAAGGAAATGAAAAAAGGCCCAAAAATTGAAATCCGTTTGCATAGAGGCCTCCTATGTGCAATGGCTTGTGGGAAAAATAATAAACTCACAATACCACAAACTTAAAATAAAAAACCTTCACAATCTGACCTATCTCATATGAAGATCTATGACTTTCAACCAAGACGAGCATGACCATGAACATTTTCATGGCATAGTACATGATAACATGACCATTTTTGGAAATAACAAGGGTGTTAACATTGTCAGCAATAATTCCACAAAAAGATTGAAGGTTTGGTTAAAAAAAGTTAATTTTTCATTTTTCTACTGCAATGCATGACTTTTTTTTTTGTGAAGCAAGTGCCATAAATAAGATTGGAAATTGTGACCTTGCAAATTTCACCTAAAGTATACCACATGGGATGCCAACTGCCATTCATGAATTTTAGAGTGATATTTCCATATTCCATTGATTTATTGAATTTCTGGCGATTTACGTCAAGTAATTCAAATTTGCTCTGCAATTGTGCTCTAGTTTCGACCAATAAATTCTAAAAAAATCATTTTCACCTTCCACATTAGGAGTGTAGGCAGTATTCACAAAGAAAACTCAATTACCCAACCATTATATATGATTACTTATCCATGCAATTTTCACAACACATCAAAAGAAATTAAAGAAAATGATAAAAAGGCTCAAAAATTGAAATCCTTTTGCAAGGAGGCCCCCTATGTGCAATGGCTTGTGGGAAAAATAATAAACTCACAATACCACAAATAAAAAGTTAATTTTTCGTTTTTCTAGTGCAATGCATGACTTTTTTTGTGAAGCATGTGCCATAAATAAGATTGTAATTTGTGCCCTTACAATTTTCACCTAAAGTATACCACATTGGATGTCAACTACCAATTTTTCATGAATTTCAGAGTGATATTGCCGTATATCATTGATTTATCGAATTTCTGGCGATTTACATCAAGTAATTCAAATTTGCACTGCAAGTGTGCTCTAGTTTCGACCAATAAATTCTGAAAAATCATTTTCACCTTCCGCATTAGGAGTGTAGGCAGTATCCACAAACAAAACTCAATTACCCAACCATTATATATGATTACTCATCCATGGAATTTTGAGAACACATCGAAAGAAATTAAAAGAAATGAAAAAAGGCTCAAAAATTGAAATCCTTTTGCATGGAGGCCTCCTATGTGCAATGGCTTGTGTGAAAAATAATAAACTCACAATACCACAAATAAAATGTTAATTTTTCATTTTTCTAGTGCAATGCATGACTTTTTTTGTGAAGCAAGTGCCATAAATAAGATTGTAAATTGTGCCCTTACAATTTTCACCTAAAGTATACCACAATGGATGCCAACTGCCAATTTTTCATGAATTTCAGAGTGATATTGCCGTATATCATTGATTTATCGAATTTCTGGCGATTTACATCAAGTAATTCAAATTTGCACTGCAAGTGTGCTCTAGTTTCGACCAATAAATTCTGAAAAATCATTTTCACCTTCCGCATTAGGAGTGTAGGCAGTATCCACAAACAAAACTCAATTACCCAACCATTATATATGATTACTCATCCATGCAATTTTGAGAACACATCGAAAGAAATTAAAGGAAATGAAAAAAGGCTCAAAAATTGAAATCCTTTTGCATGGAGGCCTCCTATGTGCAATGGCATGTGGGAAAAATAATAAAATCACCATACCACAACTTTAAAAAAACCTTCAAGAACTGACCTATCTCATATGAAGATCAAAGACTTTCAACCAAGATGACCATGAGCATTTTCATGGCATAGTACATGATAACATGACCATTTTTGGAAATAACAAGGGTGTTAACATTGTCAGCTATAATTCCACAAAAAGATTGAAGATTTGGGTAAAAATTAGTTATTTTTTCTTTTTTCTAGGGCAATGCAAGACTTTTTATTGAAGCAAGTGCCATAAATAAGATTGTAAATTGTGCCCTTACAATTTTCACCTTAAGTATACCACACGGGATGCCAACTGCCAATTTTTCATGAATTTCAGAGTAATATTTCCATACTCCATTGATTTATTGAATTTCTGGCGATTTACATCAAGTAAGTCAAATTTGCACTGCAAGTGTGCTATAGTTTTGACCAATAAATTCTGAAAAATAATTTTCACCTTCCACATCAGGAGTGTAGCCAGTATCCACAAAGAAAACTCAATTACCCAGCCATTATATATGATTACTGATCCATGCAATTTTGAGAACACATCGAAAGAAATTAAAGGAAATGAAAAAAGGCTCAAAAATTGAAATCCGTTTGCATAGAGGCCTCCTATGTGCAATGGCTTGTTGGAAAAATAATAAACTCACAATACCACAAAATTAAAATAAAAAACCTTCACAATCTGACCTATCTCATATGAAGATCTATGACTTTCAACCAAGACGACCATGACCATGAACATTTTCATGGCATAGTACATGATAACATGACCATTTTTGGAAATAACAAGGGTGTTAACATTGTCAGCAATAATTCCACAAAAAGATTGAAGGTTTGGTTAAAAAAAGTTAATTTTTCATTTTTCTACTGCAATGCATGACTTTTTTTTGTGAAGCAAGTGCCATAAATAAGATTGGAAATTGTGACCTTGCAATTTTCACCTAAAGTATACCACATGGGATGCCAACTGCCATTCATGAATTTTAGAGTGATATTTCCATATTCCATTGATTTATTGAATTTCTGGCGATTTACGTCAAGTAATTCAAATTTGGTCTGCAATTGTGCTCTAGTTTCGACCAATAAATTCTGAAAAAATCATTTTCACCTTCCACATTAGGAGTGTAGGCAGTATTCACAAAGAAAACTCAATTACCCAACCATTATATATGATTACTTATCCATGCAATTTTCACAACACATCGAAAGAAATTAAAGTAAATGATAAAAAGGCTCAAAAATTGAAATCATTTTGCAAGGAGGCCCCCTATGTGCAATGGCTTGTGGGAAAAATAATAAACTCACAATACCACAAATAAAAAGTTAATTTTTCGTTTTTCTTGTGCAATGCATGACTTTTTTTGTGAAGCATGTGCCATAAATAAGATTGTAATTTGTGCCCTTACAATTTTCACCTAAAGTATACCACATTGGATGTCAACTACCAATTTTTCATGAATTTCAGAGTGATATTGCCTTATTTCATTGATTTATCGAATTTCTGGCGATTTACATCAAGTAATTCAAATTTGTACTGCAAGTGTGCTCTAGTTTCGACCAATAAATTCTGAAAAATCATTTTCACCTTTCGCATTAGGAGTGTAGGCAGTATCCACAAACAAAACTCAATTACCCAACCATTATATATGATTACTCGTCCATGCAATTTTGAGAACACATCGAAAGAAATTAAAGGAAATGAAAAAAGGCTCAAAAATTGAAATCCGTTTGCATAGAGGCCTCCTATGTGCAATGGCTTGTGGGAAAAATAATAAACTCACAATACCACAAACTTAAAATAAAAAACCTTCACAATCTGACCTATCTCATATGTAGATCTATGACTTTCAACCAAGACGACCATGACCATGAACATATTCATGGCATAGTACATGATAACATGACCATTTTTGGAAATAACAAGGGTGTTAACATTGTCAGCAATAATTCCACAAAAAGATTGAAGATTTGGTTAAAACAAGTTAATTTTTCATTTTTCTAGTGCAATGCATGACTTTGTTTTGAAGCAAGTGCCAGAAATAAGATTGTAAATTGTGCCCTTACAATTTTCACCTAAAGTATACCACATGGGATGCCAACTGCAAAATTTCAAGAATTTTAGAGTGATATTTCCATATTCCATTGCTTTATTGAATTTCTGGCGATTTACATTAAGTAAGTCAAATTTGCACTGCAAATGTCCTCTAGTTTCGACCAATAAATTCTGAAAAATCATTTTCACCTTCCACATTAGGAGCGTAGGCAGTATACACAAAGAAAACTCAATTACCCAACCATTATATATGATTACTCATCCATGCAATTTTGACAACATATCGAAAGAAATTAAAGAAAATGATAAAAAGGCCAAAAAATTGAAATCCTTTTGATGGAGGCCTCCTATGTGCAATGGCTTGTGGGAAAAATGAAAAACTCACAATACCACAAATAAAAAGTTAATATTTCATTTTTCTAGTGCAATGCATGACTTTTTTTGTAAAGTAGGTACCATAAATAAGATTGTAAATTGTGCCCTTACAATTTTCACCTAAAGTATACCACAGTGGATGCCAACTGCTAATTTTTCATGAATTTCAGAGTGATATTGCCATATTCCATTGATTTATCGAATTTCTGGCGATTTACATCAAGTAATTCAAATTTGCACTGCAAGTGTGCTCTAGTTTCGACCAATAAATTCTGAAAAATCATTTTCACCTTCCGCATTAGTAGTGTAGGCAGTATCCACAAACAAAACTCAATTACCCAACCATTATATATGATTACTCATCCATGCAATTTTGAGAACACATCGAAAGGAATTAAAGGAAATGAAAAAAGGCTCAAAAATTGATATCCTTTTGCATGGAGGCCTCCTATGTGGAATGGCTTGTGGGAAAAATAATAAACTCACAATACCACAACCTTAAAAAAAACCTTCAAGAACTGACCTATCTCATTTGAAGATCAATGACTTTCAACCAAGATGACCATGAGCATTTTCGTGGCATAGTACATGATAACATGACCATTTTTGGAAATAACAAGGGTGTTAAAATTGTCAGCAATAATTCCACAAAAAGATTGAAGATTTGGGTAAAAATAAGTTAATTTTTCATTTTTCTAGTGCAATGCATGACTTTTTATTGAAGCAAGTGCCATAAAGAAAACTCAAATACCCAACCATTATATATGATTACTTATCCATGCAATTTTGAGAACACATCGAAAGAAATTAAAGGAAATGAAAAAAGGCTCAAAAATTGAAATCCTTTTGCATGGGGCCTCCTATGTGCAATGGCTTGTGGGAAAAATAATAAACTCACAATACCACAAATAAAATGTTAATTTTTCATTTTTCTAGTGCAATGCATGACTTTTATTGTGAAGCAAGTTCCATAAATAAGATTGTAAATTGTGCCCTTACAATTTTCACCTAAAGTATACCACAATGGATGCCAACTGCCAATTTTTCATGAATTTCAGAGTGATATTGCCGTATATCATTGATTTATCGAATTTCTGCCGATTTACATCAAGTAATTCAAATTTGCACTGCAAGTGTGCTCTAGTTTCGACCAATAAATTCTGAAAAATCATTTTCACCTTCCGCATTAGGAGTGTAGGAAGTATCCACAAACAAAACTCAATTACCCAACCATTATATATGATTACTCATCCATGCAATTTTGAGAACACATCGAAAGAAATTAAAGGAAATGAAAAAAGGCTCAAAAATTGAAATCCTTTTGCATGGGGCCTCCTATGTGCAATGGCTTGTGGGAAAAATAATAAACTCACAATACCACAACCTTAAAAAAAACCTTCAAGAAATGACCTATCTCATATGAAGATCAATGACTTTCAACCAAGATGACCATGAGCATTTTCATGGCATAGTACATGATAACATGACCATTTTTGGATATAACAAGGGTGTTAAAATTGTCAGCAATAATTCCACAAAAAGATTGAAGATTTGGGTAAAAATAAGTTAATTTTTCATTTTTCTAGTGCAATGCATGAGTTTTTATTGAAGCAAGTGCCATAAATAAGATTATAAATTGTGCCCTTACAATTTTCACCTAAAGTATTCCACATGGGATGCCAACTGCCAATTTTCCATGAATTTCAGAGTGATATTTCCATATTCCATTGATTTATTGAATTTCTGGCGATTTACATCAAGTAATTCAAATTTGCACTGCAAATGTGCTCTAGTTTCGACCAATAAATTCTGAAAAATCATTTTCACCTTCCACATTAGGAGTGTAGGCAGTTTCCACAAACAAAACTCAATTACCCAACCATTATATATGATTACTTATCCATGCAATTTTGAGAACACATCGAAAGAAATTAAAGGAAATGAAAAAAGGCTCAAAAATTGAAATCCTTTTGCATGGAGGCGTCCTATGTGCAATGGCTTGTGGGAAAAATAGTAAACTCACAATACCACAAATAAAATGTTAATTTTTCATTTTTCTAGTGCAATGCATGACTTTTATTGTGAAGCAAGTGCCATAAATAAGATTGGAAATTGTGCCCTTACAATTTGTACCTAAAGTATACCACATGGGATGTCAACTGCCATTCATGAATTTTAGAGTGATATTTCCATATTCCATTGATTTATCGAATTTCTGGCGATTTACATCAAGTAATTCAAATTTGCACTGCAAGTGTGCTCTAGTTTCGACGAATAAATTCTAAAAAATCATTTTCAGCTTTCGCATTAGGAGTGTAGGCAGTATCCACAAAGAAAACTAAATTACCCAACCATTATATATGATTACTCATCCATGCAATTTTGAGAACACATCGAAAGAAATTACAGGAAATCAAAAAAGGCTCAAAAATTGAAATCCTTTTGCATGGAGGCCTCCTATGTGCAATGGCTTGTGGGAAAAATAATAAACTCACAATACCACAAACTTAAAAAAATAACCTTCACAAACTAACCTATCTTATATGAAGACCAATGGCTTTCAACCAAGATGACCATGACCATGAGCATTTTCATGGTATAGTACATGATAACATGACCATTTTTGGAAATAACAAGGGTGTTAAAATTGTCAGCAATAATTCCACAAAAAGATTGAAGATTTGGGTAAAAATAATTTATTTTTTCATTTTTCTAGTGCAATGCATGACTTTTTATTGAAGCAAGTGCCATAAATAAGATTGTAAATTGTGCCCTTGCAATTTTCACCTAAAGTATACCACATGGGATGCCAACTGCCAATTTTTCATGAATTTCAGAGTGATATTTCCATATTCCATTGATTTATTGAATTTCTGGCGATTTACATCAAGTAATTCAAATTTGCAATGAAGTGTGCTCTAGTTTCGACCAATAAATTCTAAAAAATCATTTTCAGCTTTCGCATTAGGAGTGTAGGCAGTATCCACAAAGAAAACTAAATTACCCAACCATTATATATGATTACTCATCCATGCAATTTTGAGAACACATCGAAAGAAATTAAAGGAAATGAAAAAAGGCTCAAAAATTGAAATCATTTTGCAAGGAGGCCTCCTATGTGCAATGGCTTGTGGGAAAAATAATAAACTCACAATACCACAACCTTAAAAAAAACCTTCAAGAAATGACCTATCTCATATGAAGATCAATGACTTTCAACCAAGATGACCATGAGCATTTTCATGGCATAGTACATGATAACATGACCATTTTTGGATATAACAAGGGTGTTAAAATTGTCAGCAATAATTCCACAAAAAGATTGAAGATTTGGGTAAAAATAATTTATTTTTTCATTTTTCTAGTGCAATGCATGACTTTTTATTGAAGCAAGTGCCATAAATAAGATTGTAAATTGTGCCCTTGCAATTTTCACCTAAAGTATACCACATGGGATGCCAACTGCCAATTTTTCATGAATTTCAGAGTGATATTTCCATATTCCATTGATTTATTGAATTTCTGGCGATTTACATCAAGTAATTCAAATTTGCAATGAAGTGTGCTCTAGTTTCGACCAATAAATTCTAAAAAATCATTTTCAGCTTTCGCATTAGGAGTGTAGGCAGTATCCACAAAGAAAACTAAATTACCCAACCATTATATATGATTACTCATCCATGCAATTTTGAGAACACATCGAAAGAAATTAAAGGAAATGAAAAAAGGCTCAAAAATTGAAATCATTTTGCAAGGAGGCCTCCTATGTGCAATGGCTTGTGGGAAAAATAATAAACTCACAATACCACAACCTTAAAAAAAACCTTCAAGAAATGACCTATCTCATATGAAGATCAATGACTTTCAACCAAGATGACCATGAGCATTTTCATGGCATAGTACATGATAACATGACCATTTTTGGATATAACAAGGGTGTTAAAATTGTCAGCAATAATTCCACAAAAAGATTGAAGATTTGGGTAAAAATAAGTTAATTTTTCATTTTTCTAGTGCAATGCATGAGTTTTTATTGAAGCAAGTGCCATAAATAAGATTATAAATTGTGCCCTTACAATTTTCACCTAAAGTATTCCACATGGGATGCCAACTGCCAATTTTCCATGAATTTCAGAGTGATATTTCCATATTCCATTGATTTATTGAATTTCTGGCGATTTACATCAAGTAATTCAAATTTGCACTGCAAATGTGCTCTAGTTTCGACCAATAAATTCTGAAAAATCATTTTCACCTTCCACATTAGGAGTGTAGGCAGTTTCCACAAACAAAACTCAATTACCCAACCATTATATATGATTACTTATCCATGCAATTTTGAGAACACATCGAAAGAAATTAAAGGAAATGAAAAAAGGCTCAAAAATTGAAATCCTTTTGCATGGAGGCGTCCTATGTGCAATGGCTTGTGGGAAAAATAGTAAACTCACAATACCACAAATAAAATGTTAATTTTTCATTTTTCTAGTGCAATGCATGACTTTTATTGTGAAGCAAGTGCCATAAATAAGATTGGAAATTGTGCCCTTACAATTTGTACCTAAAGTATACCACATGGGATGTCAACTGCCATTCATGAATTTTAGAGTGATATTTCCATATTGCATTGATTTATCGAATTTCTGGCGATTTACATCAAGTAATTCAAATTTGCACTGCAAGTGTGCTCTAGTTTCGACCAATAAATTCTAAAAAATCATTTTCAGCTTTCGCATTAGGAGTGTAGGCAGTATCCACAAAGAAAACTAAATTACCCAACCATTATATATGATTACTCATCCATGCAATTTTGAGAACACATCGAAAGAAATTACAGGAAATCAAAAAAGGCTCAAAAATTGAAATCCTTTTGCATGGAGGCCTCCTATGTGCAATGGCTTGTGGGAAAAATAATAAACTCACAATACCACAAACTTAAAAAAATAACCTTCATAAACTGACCTATCTTATATGAAGACCAATGGCTTTCAACCAAGATGACCATGACCATGAGCATTTTCATGGTATAGTACATGATAACATGACCATTTTTGGAAATAACAAGGGTGTTAAAATTGTCAGCAATAATTCCACAAAAAGATTGAAGATTTGGGTAAAAATAATTTATTTTTTCATTTTTCTAGTGCAATGCATGACTTTTTATTGAAGCAAGTGCCATAAATAAGATTGTAAATTGTGCCCTTGCAATTTTCACCTAAAGTATACCACATGGGATGCCAACTGCCAATTTTTCATGAATTTCAGAGTGATATTTCCATATTCCATTGATTTATTGAATTTCTGGCGATTTACATCAAGTAATTCAAATTTGCAATGAAGTGTGCTCTAGTTTCGACCAATAAATTCTAAAAAATCATTTTCAGCTTTCGCATTAGGAGTGTAGGCAGTATCCACAAAGAAAACTAAATTACCCAACCATTATATATGATTACTCATCCATGCAATTTTGAGAACACATCGAAAGAAATTAAAGGAAATGAAAAAAGGCTCAAAAATTGAAATCCTTTTGCATGGACGCCTCCTATGTGCAATGGCTTGTGGGAAAAATAATAAACTCACAATACCACAAACATAAAAAAATAACCTTCACAAACTGACCTATCTTATATGAAGACCAATGGCTTTCAACCAAGATGACCATGACCATGAGCATTTTCATGGCATTGTACATGATAACATGACCATTTTTGGAAATAACAAGGGTGTTAAAATTGTCAGCAATAATTCCACAAAAAGATTGAAGATTTGGGTAAAAATAAGTTAATTTTTCATTTTTCTAGTGCAATGCATGACTTTTTATTGAAGCAAGTGCCATAAATAAGATTGTAAATTGTGCCCTTGCAATTTTCACCTAAAGTATACCACATGGGATGCCAACTGCCAATTTTTCATGAATTTCAGAGTGATATTTCCATATTCCATTGATTTATTGAATTTCTGGCGATTTACATCAAGTAATTCAAATTTGCACTGCAAGTGTGCTCTAGTTTCGACCAATAAATTCTAAAAAATAATTTTGAACTTCCGCATTAGGAGTGTAGGCAGTATCCACAAACAAAACTCAATTACCCAACCATTATATATGATTACTCATCCATGCAATTTTGTGAACACATCGAAAGAAATTAAAGGAAATGAAAAAAGGCTCAAAAATTGAAATCCTTTTGCATGGAGGCCTCCTATGTGCAATGGCTTGTGGGAAAAATAATAAACTCGCAATACCACAAATAAAAAGTTAATTTTTCATTTTTCTAGTGCAATGCATGACTTTTTTTGTGAAGCAGGTGCCATAAATAAGATTGTAAATTGTGCCCTTACAATTTTCACCTAAAGTATACCACAATGGATGCCAACTGCCAATTTTTCATGAATTTCACAGTGATATTGCCATATTGTGACGCCCCTGCTCGACACATGCACTAATCATACACGCAAACGTGCACGCTCGAGATCAGAGACTCACGGGAGGATATCACAACACAACTCTAAACACAATTAAAAGGCATACAAGCTTTATATTACAAGCCAGGGGCCTCGAGGGCTCGAATACATAAGCTTGCCCATACAAGCGTCAGCGAGAGCATTAGATATCTGAGTACAGATATAAAAGTAAAACAGATATGCCCTAACAGGCGGGGCAAAACAACAACACAGATCGAAAAGGCGCAGGCCTCCTGCCTGGGAGCCTCCGAACTACTCCTGGTCGTCGGCATTCTCCACGTAGTAGTAGTGTCCTCCGGGGCTCTCCTGGTAGTAAGCTCCTGCAGTGGCATCTGGCTCCCGGACTCCATCGTCTGATGTAACATCAATTGGGTATGGGGAAAAGAATAGCAGAGCAACCGTGAGTAGTCATCCAAAGTACTCGCAAGACTGACATCAGAACTATGCTAATTATGCATTGGTATCAAATGATAAAGGCTGTATCTGTGGACTATATAGCAGAAATGCCAGAATAGAGAGAAAGGCCTAGCCTATCGAAGACTAGCATCTTCAAGCAATCTTGCAGCATCAGAAGAGAGTAGATAATGGTAGCATACATGTGGATATACAACAGTAATGCCCTGAGATCCTTTCTCGACACCCTGTGAGAAAGCGATCCCGAGAGAAGTATTAACATTTTAATATGAATCATCATCAGTTTGTAGTTGTCATGGTACCGGATACAACTCTGAGTGTCCTGTTACCGTGGACACGGCTATTCGAATAGATCACTTCCCTGCAGGGGTGCACTACTGTTACCCAACACGCTCGATTACCTCCGGCCGGACACACTTGCTGGGTAATACCCGGCCTCGGGTGATCGACACGACGCGGTCCTACCTAGGCTCAGCAGAGAGGTCAACACGCCAGTCTAAATCCTAAGTACGAAGGGGTCTTGGGCCATCGCCCTTCGCACTCCTGCACGTTGCGAGACTGGCCAAGGAGCAGGCGCGACACTGAATACACCAGTGACGTAACCAACCCAACCCCAACAATCAGCCCGCATGTCTGAGCTGTGACGTCTGAAGAGCTTTCGGGAGAAACGTACAACGCAGAGGGCCCCATTAAACCATTATCCCACGTGGTGGTAGTGCGTATGGGCACGTAGCCAACTCAGATCAAATACCCAGTTCCGTTAGGCGTATTTAGCAACTCGCAGAGATGATCAGAGTTTCTGTTGCTCCGACTTGATATCACTCGCGGGTACTAATGGTGCTTACCCGTCTTTAACAAAGTTCTCTCGCGGGCACCCTTGGGGCCAGCCCGACTTTACATTTCCCCGTGGGTACCTCTCGAGGTGGACCCGCCTATAAAAAAGGTCAAAGTAACCGTGTGTCCAAGTATCGAGGAGGAGTCCGAGGAATCACCCTCGATTGATTCCCACTCGAGGAGTTGCACGACGGGAGCTTATCGGAGGTGATGAAAGAGGAATCACCCTTGGTAACACACATCCGTATAGCTATTCCATAGAGGCATCATCGGAAGTGAGCTAAGAGGTATCACCCTCGGCACTCGATGCCAGCTCTGCAGAGTCGAGCAATTTAGGGGGGTGTGCGGTGATGTGCTGTTCTCAGCCCGTTCGATCACATCGATCGGGGCACTGGTTCTAAAGCGGAGCAACTACAGCAAGGGAGAGGGGCCACAGATGGTTTAACATCCAACCTATACTAAGCAGTTTGGATAAGAGGCAGGTATCAAATAACAGTTACAAGGACAGGCTATGCATCAGAATAGGATAAAACAGTAGCAGTTTTCTAATGCAAGCAGGAGGGAGAAAGAATTGGTGATATCGGTATGCGTCAAGGGGGGGTTGCTTGCCTGGAAGCTCTGCTGCAAAGGAGGAAGGTTCGTCGGCGACGAAGTCGATCACAGGGGCAGCGTCGGTCTCGGGGTCTATCGGAGAGAAGAGGGGGAAGAAACAATAAATACAATGCAAACAGATGCAACACAGATATACGACATGACAACACGCAGTGCTAGGGGGTGACCTAACGCAGTGCTACACGTGGCAGACGAAGCGGGAAAATTAACTGGAACATTTTCCCGGTTTCGGACGTCTGTCAGACAGATGAACCGGAGGGGATGGTTCCATGTTCAGGTAGTTAGGGACACGTGACAGATGAACGAAGGGCATATTCGGAATCGTCATATTTTTCTGATCGTTTTTCATATACAAATTATTTTAATCTGAGTTACGGTTTATTATATATGATTTTCTAAAGTTTTTATTAATTTCTGGAATTATTTAAATTATTTAAATTAACATTATCCGAACCAGTAATTCCTGACATCAGCATGACGTCACTGTAACGTCAGCAGTGAATAGGACCAGTGGGTCCCACCTGTCATAGTCAGATTAGGTTAATTAGGGTTTAATTAGGTTAATTACAGATTAATTAGTTTAATTAATTAATAATTAGTTTAATTAATCAGAGTTAATTAAGTTAATTAATTATTTAATTAATAACTAGTTATTATTTATTTTAATCTAATTCTTTTTCTTTTCGTTTAAATAGTACAGGGGACCCAGCGGTCAGTGGCCCGAGCGGACACGTCCGCTCGTGCACGTGTGGGCACCGGACACGTCCGCCCTTTACACGCGTGCGGGCAATGGGGAACCAGACACGTCCGGCCGTCCGAAGCGCGCGCGCGGCGGAGAGCCCACGGGCGACGGCGAGGCGGTCGGCTAGCGGCAGCGGCACAGCAACGACAGAAGGCAACGGGGGCGGCGGCGGCATCCTGGACAGCAGCAGCAGCTGTTGAAGGCGACGGCGGAGCGGGCACGGGCTGCGGCCGACTCGGGCGACAGCGAGCCGCGGCGAGGCCAGCGGGCGAGCGGCGCGGGGTTGCGGGCGCGCGGGCTGGCTCGGCGAACCCAGGCGGACGACGGCGAGCAGCGGGAGGAGGAGGATGCAGGGCAGGCGAGGCGCGGGCACGGCGGCGCGCGGCGGCAGCAACGATGACCGAGAGGGGGGAGGAGGAGTGGGGCGCGGCTGTGCTCACGTTCGTCGTAGATGAAAGGGGCGGCGTGGCTCGAGGGCGACCGGCGAGGGGGAGAACAGGGACGCGACGGGGCGACGGCGACGTGGACGACGACGACGGACGACGGCGGCGGCGCGACCAGGCGGGAGAGTGGGGGAGTGAGGGGGGCGGCTAGGGTTCGGGTGGGGGCTGGCGAGGCCTAAATAGGCCAGGCAGCGCGCGGGTGGGCCGGCCACTGTGGCCGAGGCCCTGGGGGGATTTTCCTTTTTCTTTTTACTTTCTTTTGTTTTATTTTTCAAAGTATTTTAGTTATATAAAATACATAATTAGCACCTAAATTAGTGTTACCAAATATACCACTGCCACAATAACTTTGGCATCTATATAATTTAGTTTAATATTTTATAATTTATAAAAGGCATTTAATTAATTGTTTTAGCTACTGTTTTAATTAGCTTAGTTGCATTTTGGGAATTTTAAAAATGTTGATTTTATTTTTATAATTGCTTATGGATTATTTGCAAAATTATGAACTATTTAGTTCTAATGTTTGGATAATTTTTAATTTTCACTTTATATTTGAATTTCAATTTGAATTGGATTTGAACCAAAGTGGCAATTAGCAAGATTAATAAGATGACATTGCAAGTTAATTAGCTTAATGACAGGGCTAAGATCTGGGGATGTTACACATATTCCATTGATTTATTGAATTTCTGGCGATTTACATCAAGTAATTCAAATTTGCACTGCAAGTGTGCTCTAGTTTCGACCAATAAATTTGGAAATATCATTTTCACCTTCCACATTAGGAGTGTAGGCACTATCCAGAAAGAACTCTCAATTACCCAACCATTATATATGATTACTCATCCATGCAATTTTGAGAACACATCAAAAGAAATTAAAGGAAATGAAAAAAGGCTCAAAAATTGAAATCCGTTTGCATAGAGGCCTCCTATGTGCAATGGCTTGTGAGAAAAATAATAAACTCACAATACCACAAACTTAAAATAAAAAACCTTCACAATCTGACCTATCTCATATGAAGATCAATGACTTTCAACCAAGACGACGATGACCATGAACATTTTCATGGCATAGTACATGATAACATGACCATTTTTGGAAATAACAAGGGTGTTAACATTGTCAGCAATAATTCCACAAAAAGATTGAAGATTTGGTTAAAACAAGTTAATTTTTCATGTTTCTACTGCAATGCATGACTTTTTTTGTGAAGCATGTGCCACAAATAAGATTGTAATTTGTGCCCTTACAATTTTCACCTAAAGTATACCACATTGGATGTCAACTGCCAATTTTTCATGAATTTCAGAGTGATATTGCCATATTTCATTGATTTATCGAATTTCTAGCGATTTACATCAAGTAATTCAAATTTGCACTGCAAGTGTGCTCTAGTTTCGACAAATAAATTCTGAAAAATCATTTTCACCTTTCGCATTAGGAGTGTAGGCAGTATCCACAAAGAAAACTAAATTACCCAACCATTATATATGATTACTCATCCATGCAATTTTGAGAACACATCGAAAGAAATTAAAGGAAATGAAAAAAGGCTCAAAAATTGAAATCCTTTTGCATGGAGGCCTCCTATGTGCAATGGCTTGTGGGAAAAATAATAAACTCATAATACCACAAACTTAAACAAAACCTTCAAGAACTGACCTATCTCATATTAAGATCAATGACTTTTAACCAAGATGACCACGAGCATTTTTGTGGCATAGTACAGGATAACATGACCATTTTTGGAAATAACAAGGGTGTTAACATTGTCAGCAATAATTCCACAAAAAGTTTGAAGGTTTGGTTAAAAAAAAGTTAATTTTTCATTTTTCTAGTGCAATGCATGACTTTTTTTTGTGAAGCAAGTGCCATAAATAAGATTGGAAATTATGCCCTCACAATTTTCACCTAAAGTATACCACATGGGATGCCAACTGCCAATTTTTCATGAATTTTATTGTGATATTTCCATATTCCATTGATTTATTGAATTTCTCGTGATTTACATCAAGTAAGTCAAATTTGCACCGCAAGTGTGCTCTAGTTTCGACCAATAAATTCTAAAAAATCATTTTCACCTTCCACATTAGGAGTGTAGGCAGTATCCACAAAGAAAACTCAATTACCCAACCATTATATATGCTTACTCATCCATGCAATTTTGACAACACATCGAAATAAATTAAAGAAAATGATAAAAAGGCTAAAAAATTGAAATCCTTTTGATGGAGACCTCCTATGTGCAATGGCTTGTGGGAAAAATAATAAACTCACAATACCACAAATAAAAAGTTAATATTTCATTTTTGTAGTGTAATGGATGTCTTTTCTTGTGAAGCAGGTGCCATAAATAAGATTATAAATTGCGCCCTTACAATTTTCACCTAAAGTATACCACAATGGATGCCAACTGCCAATTTTTCATGAATTTCAGAGTGATATTGCCATATTCCATTGATTTATCGAATTTCTGGCGATTTACATCAAGTAATTCAAATTTGCACTGCAAGTGTGCTTTAGTTTTGACCAATAAATTCAGAAAAATCATTTTCACATTCCGCATTAGGAGTGTAGGCAGTATCCAGAAAGAAAACTCAATTACCCAACCAATATATATGATTACTCATCCATGCAATTTTGAGAACACATCGAAAGAAATTAAAGGAAATGAAAAAAGGCTCAAAAATTGAAATCCTTTTGCATGGAGGCCTACTATGTGCAATGGCTTGTGGGAAAAATAATAAACTCACAATACCACAACCTTAAAAAAAACCTTCAAGAACTGACCTATCTCATATGAAGATCAATGACTTTCAACCAAGATGACCCTGAGCATTTTCATGGCATAGTACATGATAACATGACCATTTTTGGAAATAACAAGTGTGTTAACATGGTCAGCAATAATTCCACAAAAAGATTGAAGGTTTGGTTAAAAAAAGTTAATTTTTCATTTTTCTAGTGCAATGCATGACTTTTTTTGAGAAGCAGGTGCCATAAATAAGATTGTAAATTGTGCCCTTACAATTTTCACCTTAAGTATGCCACATGGGATGGCAACTACCTATTTTTCAGGAATTTCAGAGTGATATTTCCATACTCCATTGATTTATCGAATTTCTGGCGATTTACATCAAGTAATTCAAATTTGCACTGCAAGTGTGCTTTAGTTTAGACCAATAAATTCAGAAAAATCACTTGCACATTCCGCATTAGGAGTGTAGGCAGTATCCACAAAGTAAACTCAATTACCCAACCATTATATATGATTACTCATCCATGCAATTTTGAGAACGCATCGAAAGAAACTAAAGAAAATGATAAAAAGGCTAAAAAATTGAAATCCTTTTGATGGAGGCCTCCTATGTGCAATGGCATGTGGGAAAAATAATAAACTCACAATACCACAAATAAAAAGTTAATATTTCATTTTTCTAGTGCAATGCATGACTTTTTTTGTGAAGCAGGTGCCATAAATAAGATTATAAATTGCGCCCTTACAATTTTCACCAAAAGTATACCACAATGGATACCAACTGCCATTTTTTCATGAATTTCAGAGCGATATTGCCATATTCCATTGATTTATCAAATTTCTGGCGATTTACATCAAGTAATTCAAATTTGCACTTCAAGTGTGCTTTAGTTTTGACCAATAAATTCAGAAAAATCATTTTCACATTCCGCATTAGGAGTGTAGGCAGTATCCACAAAGAAAACTCAATTACCCAACCATTATATATGATTACTCATCCATGCAATTTGTAGAACACATCAAAAGAAATTAAAGGAAGTGAAAAAAGGCTCAAAAATTGAAATCCGTTTGCATAGAGGCCTCCTATGTGCAATGGCTGGTGGGAAAAATAATAAACTCACAATACCACAAACATAAAATAAAAAACCTTCAGAATCTGACCTATCTCATATGAAGATCAATGACTTTCAACCAAGATGACCATGACCATGACCATTTTCATGGCATAGTACATGATAACATGTCCATTTTTAGAAATAACAAGGGTGTTAAAATTGTCAGCAATAATTCCACAAAAAGATTGATGTTTTGGTTAAAAAAAAGTTAATTTTTCATTTTTCTAGTGCAATGCATGACTTTTTTTTGGTGAAGCAAGTGCCATAAATAAGATTGGAAATTGTGCCCTTACAATTTTCACCTAAAGTATACCACATGGGATGCCAACTGCCAATTTTTCATGAATTTTAGAGTGATATTTCCATATTCCATTGATTTTTTGAATTTCTGGCGATTTACATTAAGTAAGTCAAATTTGCACTACAAGTGTGCCCTAGTTTCGACCAATAAATTCTAAAAAATCATTTTCACCTTCCACATTAGGAGCGTAGACAGTATACACAAAGAAAACTCAATTACCCAACCATTATATATGATTACTCATCCATGCAATTTTGACAACATATCGAAAGAAATTAAAGAAAATGATAAAAAGGCTAAAAAATTGAAATCCTTTTGATGGAGGCCTCGTATGTGCAATGGCTTGTGGGAAAAATGATAAACTCACAATACCACAAATAAAAAGTTAATATTTCATTTTTCTAGTGCAATGCATGACTTTTTTTGTGAAGTAGGTGCCATAAATAAGGTTGTAAATTGTGCCCTTACAATTTTCACCTAAAGTATACCATAGTGGATGCCAACTGCCAATTTTTCATGAATTTCAGAGTGATATTGCCATATTCCATTGATTTATCAAATTTCTGGCGATTTACATCAAGTAATTCAAATTTGCACTGTAAGTGTGCTCACATTTCGACCAATAAATTCTGAAAAATCAATTTGAACTTCCGCATTAGGAGTGTAGGCAGTATCCACAAACAAAACTCAATTACCCAACCATTATATATGATTACTCATCCATGCAATTTTGAGAACACATCAAAAGAAATTAAAGGAAATGAAAAAAGGCTCAAAAATTGAAATCCTTTTGCATGGAGGCCTCCTATGTGCAATGGCTTTTGGGAAAAATAAAAAACTCACAATACCACAACCTTAAAAAAAACCTTCAAGAACTGACCTATCTCATATCAAGATCAATGACTTTCAACCAAGATGACCATGCGCATTTTCATGGCATAGTACATGATAACATGACCATTTTTGGAAATAACAAGGGTGTTAACATTGTCAGCAATAATTCCTCAAAAAGATTGAAGGTTTGGTTAAAAAAAAGTAATTTTTCATTTTTCTAGTGCAATGCATGACTTTTTTTGTGAAGCAGGTGCCATAAATAAGATTATAAATTGCGCCCTTACAATTTCCACCTAAAGTATACCACAATGGATGCCAACTGCCAATTTTTCATGAATTTCAGAGTGATATTGCCATATTCCATTGATTTATCGAATTTCTGGCGATTTACAACAAGTAATTAGAATTTGCGCTACAAGTGTGCTTTAGTTTTGACCAATAAATTCAGAAAAATCATTTTCACATTCCGCATTAGGAGTGTAGGCCGTATCCACAAAGAAAACTCAATTACCCAACCATTATATATGATTACTCATCCATGGAATTTTGAGAACACATCGAAAGAAATTAAAGGAAATGAAAAAAGGCTCAAAAATTGAAATCCTTTTGCATGGAGGCCTCCTATGTGCAATGGCTTGTGGGAAAAATAATAAACTCACAATACCACAACCTTAAAAAAAACCTTCAAGAACTGACCTATCTCATATGAAGATCAATGAATTTCAACCAAGATGACCATGAGCATTTTCATGGCATAGTACATGATAACATGACCATTTTTGGAAATAACAAGTGTGTTAACATTGTCAGCAATAATTCCACAAAAAGATTGAAGGTTTGGTTAAAAAAAGTTAATTTTTCATTTTTCTAGTGCAATGCATGACTTTTTTTGTGAAGCAGGTGCCATAAATAAGATTGTAAATTGTGCCCTTACAATTTTCATCTTAAGTATGCCACATGGGATGCCAACTACCAATTTTTCAGGAATTTCAGAGTGATATTTCCATATTCCATTGATTTATCAAATTTCTGGCGATTTACATCAAGTAATTCAAATTTGCACTGCAAGTGTGCTTTAGTTTTGACCAATAAATTCAGAAAAATCATTTTCACATTCCGCATTAGGAGTGTAGGCAGTATCCACAAAGAAAACTCAATTACCCAACCATTATATATGATTACTCATCGATGCAATTTTGAGAACGCATCGAAAGAAATTAAAGGAAATGAAAAAAGGCTCAAAAATTGAAATCCTTTTGATGGAGGCCTCCTATGTGCAATGGCTTGTGGGAAACATAATAAACTCACAATACCACAAACAAAAAGTTAATATTTCATTTTTCTAGTGCAATGCATGACTTTTTTTGTGAAGAAGGTGCCATAAATAAGATTGTAAATTGCGCCCTTACAATTTTCACCTATAGTATAGCACAGTGGATGCCAACTGCCAATTTTTCATGAATTTCAGAGTGATATTGCCATATTCCATTGATTTATCGAATTTCTGGCTATTTACATCAAGTAATTCAAATTTGCACTGCAAGTGTGCTTTAGTTTTGACCAATAAATTCAGAAAAATCATTTTCACATTCCGCATTAGGAGTGTAGGCCGTATCCACAAAGAAAACTCAATTACCCAACCATTATATATGATTACTCATCCATGCAATTTTGAGAACACATCGAAAGAAATTAAAGGAAATGAAAAAAGGCTCAAAAATTGAAATCCTTTTGCATGGAGGCCTCCTATGTGCAATGGCTTGTGGGAAAAATAATAAACTCACAATACCACAACCTTAAAAAAAAACCTTCAAGAACTGACCTATCTCATATGAAGATCAATGACTTTCAGCCAAGATGACCATGAGCATTTTCATGGCATAGTACATGATAACATGACCATTTTTGGAAATAACAAGTGTGTTAACATTGTCAGCAATAATTCCACAAAAAGATTGAAGGTTTGGTTAAAAAAAAGTTAATTTTTCATTTTTCTAGTGCAATGCATGACTTTTTTTGTGAAGCAGGTGCCATAAATAAGATTGTAAATTGTGCCCTTACAATTTTCATCTTAAGTATGCCACATGGGATGCCAACTACCAATTTTTCAGGAATTTCAGAGTGATATTTCCATATTCCATTGATTTATCAAATTTCTGGCGATTTACATCAAGTAATTCAAATTTGCACTGCAAGTGTGCTTTAGTTTTGACCAATAAATTCAGAAAAATCATTTTCACATTCCACATTAGGAGTGTAGGCAGTATCCACAAAGAAAACTCAATTACCCAACCATTATATATGATTACTCATCGATGCAATTTTGAGAACGCATCGAAAGAAATTAAAGGAAATGAAAAAAGGCTCAAAAATTGAAATCCTTTTGATGGAGGCCTCCTATGTGCAATGGCTTGTGGGAAACATAATAAACTCACAATACCACAAACAAAAAGTTAATATTTCATTTTTCTAGTGCAATGCATGACTTTTTTTGTGAAGAAGGTGCCATAAATAAGATTGTAAATTGCGCCCTTACAATTTTCACCTATAGTATAGCACAGTGGATGCCAACTGCCAATTTTTCATGAATTTCAGAGTGATATTGCCATATTCCATTGATTTATCGAATTTCTGGCTATTTACATCAAGTAATTCAAATTTGCACTGCAAGTGTGCTTTAGTTTTGACCAATAAATTCAGAAAAATCATTTTCACATTCCGCATTAGGAGTGTAGGCAGTATCCACAAAGAAATCTCAATTACCCAACCATTATATATGATTACTGTTCCATGCAATTTTTAGAACACATGAAAAGAAATTAAAGGAAATGAAAAATGGCTCAAAAATTGAAATCCGTTTGCATAGAGGCCTCCTATGTGCAATGGCTTCTGGGAAAAATAATAAACTCACAATACCACAAACATAAAATAAAAAACCTTCACAATCTGACCTATCTCATATGAAGATCAATGAGTTTCAACCAAGATGACCATGACCATGACCATTTTCATGGCATAGTACATGATAACATGTCCATTATTGGAAATAACAAGGGTGTTAACATTGTGAGCAATAATTCCACAAAAAGATTGAAGGTTTGGTTAAAAAAATGTTAATTTTTCATTTTTCTAGTGCAATGCATGACTTTTTTTTTGAAGCAAGTGACATAAATAAGATTGGAAATTGTGCCCTTACAATTTTCACCTAAAGTATACCACATGGGATGCCAACTGCCAATTTTTCATGAATTTTAGAGTGATATTTCCATATTCCATTGATTTATTGAATTTCTGGCGATTTACATTAAGTAAGTCAAATTTGCACTACAAGTGTGCCCTAGTTTCGACCAATAAATTCTGAAAAATCATTTTCACCTTCCACATTAGGAGCGTAGGCAGTATACACAAAGAAAACTCAATTACCCAACCATTATATATGATTACTCATCCATGCAATTTTGACAACATATCGAAAGAAATTAAAGAAAATGATAAAAAGGCTAAAAAATTGAAATCCTTTTGATGGAGCCCTCGTATGTGCAATGGCTTGTGGGAAAAATGATAAACTCACAATACCACAAATAAAAAGTTAATATTTCATTTTTCTAGTGCAATGCATGACTTTTTTTGTGAAGTAGGTGCCATAAATAAGGTTGTAAATTGTGCCCTTACAATTTTCACCTAAAGTATACCATAGTGGATGCCAACTGCCAATTTTTCATGAATTTCAGAGTGATATTGCCATATTCCATTGATTTATCAAATTTCTGGCGATTTACATCAAGTAATTCAAATTTGCACTGTAAGTGTGCTCACATTTCGACCAATAAATTCTGAAAAATCAATTTGAACTTCCGCATTAGGAGTGTAGGCAGTATCCACAAACAAAACTCAATTACCCAACCATTATATATGATTACTCATCCATGCAATTTTGAGAACACATCAAAAGAAATTAAAGGAAATGAAAAAAGGCTCAAAAATTGAAATCCTTTTGCATGGAGGCCTCCTATGTGCAATGGCTTTTGGGAAAAATAAAAAACTCACAATACCACAACCTTAAAAAAAACCTTCAAGAACTGACCTATCTCATATCAAGATCAATGACTTTCAACCAAGATGACCATGCGCATTTTCATGGCATAGTACATGATAACATGACCATTTTTGGAAATAACAAGGGTGTTAACATTGTCAGCAATAATTCCTCAAAAAGATTGAAGGTTTGGTTAAAAAAAAGTAATTTTTCATTTTTCTAGTGCAATGCATGACTTTTTTTGTGAAGCAGGTGCCATAAATAAGATTATAAATTGCGCCCTTACAATTTCCACCTAAAGTATACCACAATGGATGCCAACTGCCAATTTTTCATGAATTTCAGAGTGATATTGCCATATTCCATTGATTTATCGAATTTCTGGCGATTTACATCAAGTAATTAGAATTTGCGCTACAAGTGTGCTTTAGTTTTGACCAATAAATTCAGAAAAATCATTTTCACATTCCGCATTAGGAGTGTAGGCCGTATCCACAAAGAAAACTCAATTACCCAACCATTATATATGATTACTCATCCATGGAATTTTGAGAACACATCGAAAGAAATTAAAGGAAATGAAAAAAGGCTCAAAAATTGAAATCCTTTTGCATGGAGGCCTCCTATGTGCAATGGCTTGTGGGAAAAATAATAAACTCACAATACCACAACCTTAAAAAAAACCTTCAAGAACTGACCTATCTCATATGAAGATCAATGAATTTCAACCAAGATGACCATGAGCATTTTCATGGCATAGTACATGATAACATGACCATTTTTGGAAATAACAAGTGTGTTAACATTGTCAGCAATAATTCCACAAAAAGATTGAAGGTTTGGTTAAAAAAAGTTAATTTTTCATTTTTCTAGTGCAATGCATGACTTTTTTTGTGAAGCAGGTGCCATAAATAAGATTGTAAATTGTGCCCTTACAATTTTCATCTTAAGTATGCCACATGGGATGCCAACTACCAATTTTTCAGGAATTTCAGAGTGATATTTCCATATTCCATTGATTTATCAAATTTCTGGCGATTTACATCAAGTAATTCAAATTTGCACTGCAAGTGTGCTTTAGTTTTGACCAATAAATTCAGAAAAATCATTTTCACATTCCGCATTAGGAGTGTAGGCAGTATCCACAAAGAAAACTCAATTACCCAACCATTATATATGATTACTCATCGATGCAATTTTGAGAACGCATCGAAAGAAATTAAAGGAAATGAAAAAAGGCTCAAAAATTGAAATCCTTTTGATGGAGGCCTCCTATGTGCAATGGCTTGTGGGAAACATAATAAACTCACAATACCACAAACAAAAAGTTAATATTTCATTTTTCTAGTGCAATGCATGACTTTTTTTGTGAAGAAGGTGCCATAAATAAGATTGTAAATTGCGCCCTTACAATTTTCACCTATAGTATAGCACAGTGGATGCCAACTGCCAATTTTTCATGAATATCAGAGTGATATTGCCATATTCCATTGATTTATCGAAATTCTGGCTATTTACATCAAGTAATTCAAATTTGCACTGCAAGTGTGCTTTAGTTTTGACCAATAAATTCAGAAAAATCATTTTCACATTCCGCATTAGGAGTGTAGGCCGTATCCACAAAGAAAACTCAATTACCCAACCATTATATATGATTACTCATCCATGCAATTTTGAGAACACATCGAAAGAAATTAAAGGAAATGAAAAAAGGCTCAAAAATTGAAATCCTTTTGCATGGAGGCCTCCTATGTGCAATGGCTTGTGGGAAAAATAATAAACTCACAATACCACAACCTTAAAAAAAAACCTTCAAGAACTGACCTATCTCATATGAAGATCAATGACTTTCAGCCAAGATGACCATGAGCATTTTCATGGCATAGTACATGATAACATGACCATTTTTGGAAATAACAAGTGTGTTAACATTGTCAGCAATAATTCCACAAAAAGATTGAAGGTTTGGTTAAAAAAAAGTTAATTTTTCATTTTTCTAGTGCAATGCATGACTTTTTTTGTGAAGCAGGTGCCATAAATAAGATTGTAAATTGTGCCCTTACAATTTTCATCTTAAGTATGCCACATGGGATGCCAACTACCAATTTTTCAGGAATTTCAGAGTGATATTTCCATGTTCCATTGATTTATCAAATTTCTGGCGATTTACATCAAGTAATTCAAATTTGCACTGCAAGTGTGCTTTAGTTTTGACCAATAAATTCAGAAAAATCATTTTCACATTCCGCATTAGGAGTGTAGGCAGTATCCACAAAGAAAACTCAATTACCCAACCATTATATATGATTACTCATCGATGCAATTTTGAGAACGCATCGAAAGAAATTAAAGGAAATGAAAAAAGGCTCAAAAATTGAAATCCTTTTGATGGAGGCCTCCTATGTGCAATGGCTTGTGGGAAACATAATAAACTCACAATACCACAAACAAAAAGTTAATATTTCATTTTTCTAGTGCAATGCATGACTTTTTTTGTGAAGAAGGTGCCATAAATAAGATTGTAAATTGCGCCCTTACAATTTTCACCTATAGTATAGCACAGTGGATGCCAACTGCCAATTTTTCATGAATTTCAGAGTGATATTGCCATATTCCATTGATTTATCGAATTTCTGGCTATTTACATCAAGTAATTCAAATTTGCACTGCAAGTGTGCTTTAGTTTTGACCAATAAATTCAGAAAAATCATTTTCACATTCCGCATTAGGAGTGTAGGCAGTATCCACAAAGAAAACTCAATTACCCAACCATTATATATGATTACTGTTCCATGCAATTTTTAGAACACATGAAAAGAAATTAAAGGAAATGAAAAATGGCTCAAAAATTGAAATCCGTTTGCATAGAGGCCTCCTATGTGCAATGGCTTCTGGGAAAAATAATAAACTCACAATACCACAAACATAAAATAAAAAACCTTCACAATCTGACCTATCTCATATGAAGATCAATGAGTTTCAACCAAGATGACCATGAGCATTTTCATGGCATAGTACATGATAACATGACCATTTTTGGAAATAACAAGTGTGTTAACATTGTCAGCAATAATTCCACAAAAAGATTGAAGGTTTGGTTAAAAAAAAGTTAATTTTTCATTTTTCTAGTGCAATGCATGACTTTTTTTGTGAAGCAGGTGCCATAAATAAGATTGTAAATTGTGCCCTTACAATTTTCATCTTAAGTATGCCACATGGGATGCCAACTACCAATTTTTCAGGAATTTCAGAGTGATATTTCAGAATTATTTTAATCTGAGTTACGGTTTATTATATATGATTTTCTAAAGTTTTTATTAATTTCTGGAATTATTTAAATTATTTAAATTAACATTATCCGAACCAGTAATTCCTGACATCAGCATGACGTCACTGTAACGTCAGCAGTGAATAGGACCAGTGGGTCCCACCTGTCATAGTCAGATTAGGTTAATTAGGGTTTAATTAGGTTAATTACAGATTAATTAGTTTAATTAATTAATAATTAGTTTAATTAATCAGAGTTAATTAAGTTAATTAATTATTTAATTAATAACTAGTTATTATTTATTTTAATCTAATTCTTTTTCTTTTCGTTTAAATAGTACAGGGGACCCAGCGGTCAGTGGCCCGAGCGGACACGTCCGCTCGTGCACGTGTGGGCACCGGACACGTCCGCCCTTTACACGCGTGCGGGCAATGGGGAACCAGACACGTCCGGCCGTCCGAAGCGCGCGCGCGGCGGAGAGCCCACGGGCGACGGCGAGGCGGTCGGCTAGCGGCAGCGGCACAGCAACGACAGAAGGCAACGGGGGCGGCGGCGGCATCCTGGACAGCAGCAACAGCTGTTGAAGGCGACGGCGGAGCGGGCACGGGCTGCGGCCGACTCGGGCGACAGCGAGCCGCGGCGAGGCCAGCGGGCGAGCGGCGCGGGGTTGCGGGCGCGCGGGCTGGCTCGGCGAACCCAGGCGGACGACGGCGAGCAGCGGGAGGAGGAGGAGGCAGGGCAGGAGAGGCGCGGGCACGGCGGCGCGCGGCGGCAGCAACGATGACCGAGAGGGGGGAGGAGGAGTGGGGCGCGGCTGTGCTCACGTTCGTCGTAGATGAAAGGGGCGGCGTGGCTCGAGGGCGACCGGCGAGGGGGAGAACAGGGACGCGACGGGGCGACGGCGACGTGGACGACGACGACGGACGACGGCGGCGGCGCGACCAGGCGGGAGAGTGGGGGAGTGAGGGGGGCGGCTAGGGTTCGGGTGGGGGCTGGCGAGGCCTAAATAGGCCAGGCAGCGCGCGGGTGGGCCGGCCACTGTGGCCGAGGCCCTGGGGGGATTTTCCTTTTTCTTTTTACTTTCTTTTGTTTTATTTTTCAAAGTATTTTAGTTATATAAAATACATAATTAGCACCTAAATTAGTGTTACCAAATATACCACTGCCACAATAACTTTGGCATCTATATAATTTAGTTTAATATTTTATAATTTATAAAAGGCATTTAATTAATTGTTTTAGCTACTGTTTTAATTAGCTTAGTTGCATTTTGGGAATTTTAAAAATGTTGATTTTATTTTTATAATTGCTTATGGATTATTTGCAAAATTATGAACTATTTAGTTCTAATGTTTGGATAATTTTTAATTTTCACTTTATATTTGAATTTCAATTTGAATTGGATTTGAACCAAAGTGGCAATTAGCAAGATTAATAAGATGACATTGCAAGTTAATTAGCTTAATGACAGGGCTAAGATCTGGGGATGTTACACATATTCCATTGATTTATTGAATTTCTGGCGATTTACATCAAGTAATTCAAATTTGCACTGCAAGTGTGCTCTAGTTTCGACCAATAAATTTGGAAATATCATTTTCACCTTCCACATTAGGAGTGTAGGCACTATCCAGAAAGAACTCTCAATTACCCAACCATTATATATGATTACTCATCCATGCAATTTTGAGAACACATCAAAAGAAATTAAAGGAAATGAAAAAAGGCTCAAAAATTGAAATCCGTTTGCATAGAGGCCTCCTATGTGCAATGGCTTGTGAGAAAAATAATAAACTCACAATACCACAAACTTAAAATAAAAAACCTTCACAATCTGACCTATCTCATATGAAGATCAATGACTTTCAACCAAGACGACGATGACCATGAACATTTTCATGGCATAGTACATGATAACATGACCATTTTTGGAAATAACAAGGGTGTTAACATTGTCAGCAATAATTCCACAAAAAGATTGAAGATTTGGTTAAAACAAGTTAATTTTTCATGTTTCTACTGCAATGCATGACTTTTTTTGTGAAGCATGTGCCACAAATAAGATTGTAATTTGTGCCCTTACAATTTTCACCTAAAGTATACCACATTGGATGTCAACTGCCAATTTTTCATGAATTTCAGAGTGATATTGCCATATTTCATTGATTTATCGAATTTCTAGCGATTTACATCAAGTAATTCAAATTTGCACTGCAAGTGTGCTCTAGTTTCGACAAATAAATTCTGAAAAATCATTTTCACCTTTCGCATTAGGAGTGTAGGCAGTATCCACAAAGAAAACTAAATTACCCAACCATTATATATGATTACTCATCCATGCAATTTTGAGAACACATCGAAAGAAATTAAAGGAAATGAAAAAAGGCTCAAAAATTGAAATCCTTTTGCATGGAGGCCTCCTATGTGCAATGGCTTGTGGGAAAAATAATAAACTCATAATACCACAAACTTAAACAAAACCTTCAAGAACTGACCTATCTCATATTAAGATCAATGACTTTTAACCAAGATGACCACGAGCATTTTTGTGGCATAGTACAGGATAACATGACCATTTTTGGAAATAACAAGGGTGTTAACATTGTCAGCAATAATTCCACAAAAAGTTTGAAGGTTTGGTTAAAAAAAAGTTAATTTTTCATTTTTCTAGTGCAATGCATGACTTTTTTTTGTGAAGCAAGTGCCATAAATAAGATTGGAAATTATGCCCTCACAATTTTCACCTAAAGTATACCACATGGGATGCAAACTGCCAATTTTTCATGAATTTTATTGTGATATTTCCATATTCCATTGATTTATTGAATTTCTCGTGATTTACATCAAGTAAGTCAAATTTGCACCGCAAGTGTGCTCTAGTTTCGACCAATAAATTCTAAAAAATCATTTTCACCTTCCACATTAGGAGTGTAGGCAGTATCCACAAAGAAAACTCAATTACCCAACCATTATATATGCTTACTCATCCATGCAATTTTGACAACACATCGAAATAAATTAAAGAAAATGATAAAAAGGCTAAAAAATTGAAATCCTTTTGATGGAGACCTCCTATGTGCAATGGCTTGTGGGAAAAATAATAAACTCACAATACCACAAATAAAAAGTTAATATTTCATTTTTGTAGTGTAATGGATGTCTTTTCTTGTGAAGCAGGTGCCATAAATAAGATTATAAATTGCGCCCTTACAATTTTCACCTAAAGTATACCACAATGGATGCCAACTGCCAATTTTTCATGAATTTCAGAGTGATATTGCCATATTCCATTGATTTATCGAATTTCTGGCGATTTACATCAAGTAATTCAAATTTGCACTGCAAGTGTGCTTTAGTTTTGACCAATAAATTCAGAAAAATCATTTTCACATTCCGCATTAGGAGTGTAGGCAGTATCCAGAAAGAAAACTCAATTACCCAACCAATATATATGATTACTCATCCATGCAATTTTGAGAACACATCGAAAGAAATTAAAGGAAATGAAAAAAGGCTCAAAAATTGAAATCCTTTTGCATGGAGGCCTACTATGTGCAATGGCTTGTGGGAAAAATAATAAACTCACAATACCACAACCTTAAAAAAAACCTTCAAGAACTGACCTATCTCATATGAAGATCAATGACTTTCAACCAAGATGACCCTGAGCATTTTCATGGCATAGTACATGATAACATGACCATTTTTGGAAATAACAAGTGTGTTAACATGGTCAGCAATAATTCCACAAAAAGATTGAAGGTTTGGTTAAAAAAAGTTAATTTTTCATTTTTCTAGTGCAATGCATGACTTTTTTTGAGAAGCAGGTGCCATAAATAAGATTGTAAATTGTGCCCTTACAATTTTCACCTTAAGTATGCCACATGGGATGGCAACTACCTATTTTTCAGGAATTTCAGAGTGATATTTCCATACTCCATTGATTTATCGAATTTCTGGCGATTTACATCAAGTAATTCAAATTTGCACTGCAAGTGTGCTTTAGTTTAGACCAATAAATTCAGAAAAATCACTTGCACATTCCGCATTAGGAGTGTAGGCAGTATCCACAAAGTAAACTCAATTACCCAACCATTATATATGATTACTCATCCATGCAATTTTGAGAACGCATCGAAAGAAATTAAAGAAAATGATAAAAAGGCTAAAAAATTGAAATCCTTTTGCATGGAGGCCTCCTATGTGCAATGGCTTGTGGGAAAAATAATAAACTCACAATACCACAAATAAAAAGTTAATATTTCATTTTTCTAGTGCAATGCATGACTTTTTTTGTGAAGCAGGTGCCATAAATAAGATTATAAATTGCGCCCTTACAATTTTCACCAAAAGTATACCACAATGGATACCAACTGCCATTTTTTCATGAATTTCAGAGCGATATTGCCATATTCCATTGATTTATCAAATTTCTGGCGATTTACATCAAGTAATTCAAATTTGCACTTCAAGTGTGCTTTAGTTTTGACCAATAAATTCAGAAAAATCATTTTCACATTCCGCATTAGGAGTGTAGGCAGTATCCACAAAGAAAACTCAATTACCCAACCATTATATATGATTACTCATCCATGCAATTTGTAGAACACATCAAAAGAAATTAAAGGAAGTGAAAAAAGGCTCAAAAATTGAAATCCGTTTGCATAGAGGCCTCCTATATGCAATGGCTGGTGGGAAAAATAATAAACTCACAATACCACAAACATAAAATAAAAAACCTTCAGAATCTGACCTATCTCATATGAAGATCAATGACTTTCAACCAAGATGACCATGACCATGACCATTTTCATGGCATAGTACATGATAACATGTCCATTTTTAGAAATAACAAGGGTGTTAAAATTGTCAGCAATAATTCCACAAAAAGATTGATGTTTTGGTTAAAAAAAAGTTAATTTTTCATTTTTCTAGTGCAATGCATGACTTTTTTTTTGTGAAGCAAGTGCCATAAATAAGATTGGAAATTGTGCCCTTACAATTTTCACCTAAAGTATACCACATGGGATGCCAACTGCCAATTTTTCATGAATTTTAGAGTGATATTTCCATATTCCATTGATTTTTTGAATTTCTGGCGATTTACATTAAGTAAGTCAAATTTGCACTACAAGTGTGCCCTAGTTTCGACCAATAAATTCTAAAAAATCATTTTCACCTTCCACATTAGGAGCGTTGGCAGTATACACAAAGAAAACTCAATTACCCAACCATTATATATGATTACTCATCCATGCAATTTTGACAACATATCGAAAGAAATTAAAGAAAATGATAAAAAGGCTAAATAATTGAAATCCTTTTGATGGAGGCCTCCTATGTGCAATGGCTTGTGGGAAAAATGATAAACTCACAATACCACAAATAAAAAGTTAATATTTCATTTTTCTAGTGCAATGCATGACTTTTTTTGTGAAGCAGGTGCCATAAATAAGATTGTAAATTGTGCCCTTACAATTTTCACCTAAAGTATACCATAGTGGATGCCAACTGCCAATTTTTCATGAATTTCAGAGTGATATTGCCATATTCCATTGATTTATCAAATTTCTGGCGATTTACATCAAGTAATTCAAATTTGCACTGCAAGTGTGCTCTCGTTTCGACCAATAAATTCTGAAAAATCATTTTGAAGTTCCGCATTAGGAGTGTAGGCAGTATCCACAAACAAAACTCAATTACCCAACCATTATATATGATTACTCATCCATGCAATTTTGAGAACACATCGAAAGAAATTTAAGGAAATGAAAAAAGGCTCAAAAATTGAAATCCTTTTGCATGGAGGCCTCCTATGTGCAATGGCTTTTGGGAAAAATAAAAAACTCACAATACCACAACCTTAAAAAAACCTTCAAGAACTGACCTATCTCATATCAAGATCAATGACTTTCAACCAAGATGACCATGAGCATTTTCATGGCATAGTACATGATAACATCACCATTTTTGGAAATAACAAGGGTGTTAACATTGTCAGCAATAATTCCACAAAAAGATTGAAGGTTTGGTTAAAAAAAAAGTAATTTTTCATTTTTCTATTGCAATGCATGACTTTTTTTGTGAAGCAGGTGCCATAAATAAGATTATAAATTGCGCCCTTACAATTTTCACCTAAAGTATACCACAATGGATGCCAACTGCCAATTTTTCATGAATTTCAGAGTGATATTGCCATATTCCATTGATTTATCGAATTTCTGGCGATTTACATCAATTAATTAGAATTTGCACTGCAAGTGTGCTTTAGTTTTGACCAATAAATTCAGAAAAATCATTTTCACATTCCGCATTAGGAGTGTAGGCCGTATCCACAAAGAAAACTCAATTACCCAACCATTATATATGATTACTCATCCATGCAATTTTGAGAACACATCGAAAGAAATTAAAGGAAATGAAAAAAGGCTCAAAAATTGAAATCCTTTTGCATGGAGGCCTCCTATGTGCAATGGCTTGTGGGAAAAATAATAAACTTACAATACCACAACCTTAAAAAAAAACCTTCAAGAACTGACCTATCTCATATGAAGATCAATGACTTTCAGCCAAGATGACCATGAGCATTTTCATGGCATAGTACATGATAACATGACCATTTTTGGAAATAACAAGTGTGTTAACATTGTCAGCAATAATTCCACAAAAAGATTGAAGGTTTGGTTAAAAAAAAGTTAATTTTTCATTTTTCTAGTGCAATGCATGACTTTTTTTGTGAAGCAGGTGCCATAAATAAGATTGTAAATTGTGCCCTTACAATTTTCATCTTAAGTATGCCACATGGGATGCCAACTACCAATTTTTCAGGAATTTCAGAGTGATATTTCCATATTCCATTGATTTATCAAATTTCTGGCGATTTACATCAAGTAATTCAAATTTGCACTGCAAGTGTGCTTTAGTTTTGACCAATAAATTCAGAAAAATCATTTTCACATTCCGCATTAGGAGTGTAGGCAGTATCCACAAAGAAAACTCAATTACCCAACCATTATATATGATTACTCATCGATGCAATTTTGAGAACGCATCGAAAGAAATTAAAGGAAATGAAAAAAGGCTCAAAAATTGAAATCCTTTTGATGGAGGCCTCCTATGTGCAATGGCTTGTGGGAAACATAATAAACTCACATTACCACAAACAAAAAGTTAATATTTCATTTTTCTAGTGCAATGCATGACTTTTTTTGTGAAGAAGGTGCCATAAATAAGATTGTAAATTGCGCCCTTACAATTTTCACCTATAGTATAGCACAGTGGATGCCAACTGCCAATTTTTCATGAATTTCAGAGTGATATTGCCATATTCCATTGATTTATCGAATTTCTGGCTATTTACATCAAGTAATTCAAATTTGCACTGCAAGTGTGCTTTAGTTTTGACCAATAAATTCAGAAAAATCATTTTCACATTCCGCATTAGGAGTGTAGGCAGTATCCACAAAGAAAACTCAATTACCCAACCATTATATATGATTACTGTTCCATGCAATTTTTAGAACACATGAAAAGAAATTAAAGGAAATGAAAAATGGCTCAAAAATTGAAATCCGTTTGCATAGAGGCCTCCTATGTGCAATGGCTTCTGGGAAAAATAATAAACTCACAATACCACAAACATAAAATAAAAAACCTTCACAATCTGACCTATCTCATATGAAGATCAATGAGTTTCAACCAAGATGACCATGACCATGACCATTTTCATGGCATAGTACATGATAACATGTCCATTATTGGAAATAACAAGGGTGTTAACATTGTGAGCAATAATTCCACAAAAAGATTGAAGGTTTGGTTAAAAAAAGTTAATTTTTCATTTTTCTAGTGCAATGCATGACTTTTTTTTGAAGCAAGTGCCATAAATAAGATTGGAAATTGTGCCCTTACAATTTTCACCTAAAGTATACCACATGGGATGCCAACTGCCAATTTTTCATGAATTTTAGAGTGATATTTCCATATTCCATTGATTTATTGAATATCTGGCGATTTACATTAAGTAAGTCAAATTTGCACTACAAGTGTGCCCTAGTTTCGACCAATAAATTCTGAAAAATCATTTTCACCTTCCACATTAGGAGCGTAGGCAGTATACACAAAGAAAACTCAATTACCCAACCATTATATATGATTACTCATCCATGCAATTTTGACAACATATCGAAAGAAATTAAAGAAAATGATAAAAAGGCTAAAAAATTGAAATCCTTTTGATGGAGGCCTCGTATGTGCAATGGCTTGTGGGAAAAATGATAAACTCACAATACCACAAATAAAAAGTTAATATTTCATTTTTCTAGTGCAATGCATGACTTTTTTTGTGAAGTAGGTGCCATAAATAAGGTTGTAAATTGTGCCCTTACAATTTTCACCTAAAGTATACCATAGTGGATGCCAACTGCCAATTTTTCATGAATTTCAGAGTGATATTGCCATATTCCATTGATTTATCAAATTTCTGGCGATTTACATCAAGTAATTCAAATTTGCACTGTAAGTGTGCTCACATTTCGACCAATAAATTCTGAAAAATCAATTTGAACTTCCGCATTAGGAGTGTAGGCAGTATCCACAAACAAAACTCAATTACCCAACCATTATATATGATTACTCATCCATGCAATTTTGAGAACACATCAAAAGAAATTAAAGGAAATGAAAAAAGGCTCAAAAATTGAAATCCTTTTGCATGGAGGCCTCCTATGTGCAATGGCTTTTGGGAAAAATAAAAAACTCACAATACCACAACCTTAAAAAAAACCTTCAAGAACTGACCTATCTCATATCAAGATCAATGACTTTCAACCAAGATGACCATGCGCATTTTCATGGCATAGTACATGATAACATGACCATTTTTGGAAATAACAAGGGTGTTAACATTGTCAGCAATAATTCCTCAAAAAGATTGAAGGTTTGGTTAAAAAAAAGTAATTTTTCATTTTTCTAGTGCAATGCATGACTTTTTTTGTGAAGCAGGTGCCATAAATAAGATTATAAATTGCGCCCTTACAATTTCCACCTAAAGTATACCACAATGGATGCCAACTGCCAATTTTTCATGAATTTCAGAGTGATATTGCCATATTCCATTGATTTATCGAATTTCTGGCGATTTACAACAAGTAATTAGAATTTGCGCTACAAGTGTGCTTTAGTTTTGACCAATAAATTCAGAAAAATCATTTTCACATTCCGCATTAGGAGTGTAGGCCGTATCCACAAAGAAAACTCAATTACCCAACCATTATATATGATTACTCATCCATGGAATTTTGAGAACACATCGAAAGAAATTAAAGGAAATGAAAAAAGGCTCAAAAATTGAAATCCTTTTGCATGGAGGCCTCCTATGTGCAATGGCTTGTGGGAAAAATAATAAACTCACAATACCACAACCTTAAAAAAAACCTTCAAGAACTGACCTATCTCATATGAAGATCAATGAATTTCAACCAAGATGACCATGAGCATTTTCATGGCATAGTACATGATAACATGACCATTTTTGGAAATAACAAGTGTGTTAACATTGTCAGCAATAATTCCACAAAAAGATTGAAGGTTTGGTTAAAAAAAGTTAATTTTTCATTTTTCTAGTGCAATGCATGACTTTTTTTGTGAAGCAGGTGCCATAAATAAGATTGTAAATTGTGCCCTTACAATTTTCATCTTAAGTATGCCACATGGGATGCCAACTACCAATTTTTCAGGAATTTCAGAGTGATATTTCCATATTCCATTGATTTATCAAATTTCTGGCGATTTACATCAAGTAATTCAAATTTGCACTGCAAGTGTGCTTTAGTTTTGACCAATAAATTCAGAAAAATCATTTTCACATTCCGCATTAGGAGTGTAGGCAGTATCCACAAAGAAAACTCAATTACCCAACCATTATATATGATTACTCATCGATGCAATTTTGAGAACGCATCGAAAGAAATTAAAGGAAATGAAAAAAGGCTCAAAAATTGAAATCCTTTTGATGGAGGCCTCCTATGTGCAATGGCTTGTGGGAAACATAATAAACTCACAATACCACAAACAAAAAGTTAATATTTCATTTTTCTAGTGCAATGCATGACTTTTTTTGTGAAGAAGGTGCCATAAATAAGATTGTAAATTGCGCCCTTACAATTTTCACCTATAGTATAGCACAGTGGATGCCAACTGCCAATTTTTCATGAATTTCAGAGTGATATTGCCATATTCCATTGATTTATCGAATTTCTGGCTATTTACATCAAGTAATTCAAATTTGCACTGCAAGTGTGCTTTAGTTTTGACCAATAAATTCAGAAAAATCATTTTCACATTCCGCATTAGGAGTGTAGGCCGTATCCACAAAGAAAACTCAATTACCCAACCATTATATATGATTACTCATCCATGCAATTTTGAGAACACATCGAAAGAAATTAAAGGAAATGAAAAAAGGCTCAAAAATTGAAATCCTTTTGCATGGAGGCCTCCTATGTGCAATGGCTTGTGGGAAAAATAATAAACTCACAATACCACAACCTTAAAAAAAAACCTTCAAGAACTGACCTATCTCATATGAAGATCAATGACTTTCAGCCAAGATGACCATGAGCATTTTCATGGCATAGTACATGATAACATGACCATTTTTGGAAATAACAAGTGTGTTAACATTGTCAGCAATAATTCCACAAAAAGATTGAAGGTTTGGTTAAAAAAAAGTTAATTTTTCATTTTTCTAGTGCAATGCATGCCTTTTTTTGTGAAGCAGGTGCCATAAATAAGATTGTAAATTGTGCCCTTACAATTTTCATCTTAAGTATGCCACATGGGATGCCAACTACCAATTTTTCAGGAATTTCAGAGTGATATTTCCATATTCCATTGATTTATCAAATTTCTGGCGATTTACATCAAGTAATTCAAATTTGCACTGCAAGTGTGCTTTAGTTTTGACCAATAAATTCAGAAAAATCATTTTCACATTCCACATTAGGAGTGTAGGCAGTATCCACAAAGAAAACTCAATTACCCAACCATTATATATGATTACTCATCGATGCAATTTTGAGAACGCATCGAAAGAAATTAAAGGAAATGAAAAAAGGCTCAAAAATTGAAATCCTTTTGATGGAGGCCTCCTATGTGCAATGGCTTGTGGGAAACATAATAAACTCACAATACCACAAACAAAAAGTTAATATTTCATTTTTCTAGTGCAATGCATGACTTTTTTTGTGAAGAAGGTGCCATAAATAAGATTGTAAATTGCGCCCTTACAATTTTCACCTATAGTATAGCACAGTGGATGCCAACTACCAATTTTTCAGGAATTTCAGAGTGATATTTCCATATTCCATTGATTTATCAAATTTCTGGCGATTTACATCAAGTAATTCAAATTTGCACTGCAAGTGTGCTTTAGTTTTGACCAATAAATTCAGAAAAATCATTTTCACATTCCGCATTAGGAGTGTAGGCAGTATCCACAAAGAAAACTCAATTACCCAACCATTATATATGATTACTCATCGATGCAATTTTGAGAACGCATCGAAAGAAATTAAAGGAAATGAAAAAAGGCTCAAAAATTGAAATCCTTTTGATGGAGGCCTCCTATGTGCAATGGCTTGTGGGAAACATAATAAACTCACAATACCACAAACAAAAAGTTAATATTTCATTTTTCTAGTGCAATGCATGACTTTTTTTGTGAAGAAGGTGCCATAAATAAGATTGTAAATTGCGCCCTTACAATTTTCACCTATAGTATAGCACAGTGGATGCCAACTGCCAATTTTTCATGAATTTCAGAGTGATATTGCCATATTCCATTGATTTATCGAATTTCTGGCTATTTACATCAAGTAATTCAAATTTGCACTGCAAGTGTGCTTTAGTTTTGACCAATAAATTCAGAAAAATCATTTTCACATTCCGCATTAGGAGTGTAGGCCGTATCCACAAAGAAAACTCAATTACCCAACCATTATATATGATTACTCATCCATGCAATTTTGAGAACACATCGAAAGAAATTAAAGGAAATGAAAAAAGGCTCAAAAATTGAAATCCTTTTGCATGGAGGCCTCCTATGTGCAATGGCTTGTGGGAAAAATAATAAACTCACAATACCACAACCTTAAAAAAAAACCTTCAAGAACTGACCTATCTCATATGAAGATCAATGACTTTCAGCCAAGATGACCATGAGCATTTTCATGGCATAGTACATGATAACATGACCATTTTTGGAAATAACAAGTGTGTTAACATTGTCAGCAATAATTCCACAAAAAGATTGAAGGTTTGGTTAAAAAAAAGTTAATTTTTCATTTTTCTAGTGCAATGCATGCCTTTTTTTGTGAAGCAGGTGCCATAAATAAGATTGTAAATTGTGCCCTTACAATTTTCATCTTAAGTATGCCACATGGGATGCCAACTACCAATTTTTCAGGAATTTCAGAGTGATATTTCCATATTCCATTGATTTATCAAATTTCTGGCGATTTACATCAAGTAATTCAAATTTGCACTGCAAGTGTGCTTTAGTTTTGACCAATAAATTCAGAAAAATCATTTTCACATTCCACATTAGGAGTGTAGGCAGTATCCACAAAGAAAACTCAATTACCCAACCATTATATATGATTACTCATCGATGCAATTTTGAGAACGCATCGAAAGAAATTAAAGGAAATGAAAAAAGGCTCAAAAATTGAAATCCTTTTGATGGAGGCCTCCTATGTGCAATGGCTTGTGGGAAACATAATAAACTCACAATACCACAAACAAAAAGTTAATATTTCATTTTTCTAGTGCAATGCATGACTTTTTTTGTGAAGAAGGTGCCATAAATAAGATTGTAAATTGCGCCCTTACAATTTTCACCTATAGTATAGCACAGTGGATGCCAACTGCCAATTTTTCATGAATTTCAGAGTGATATTGCCATATTCCATTGATTTATCGAATTTCTGGCTATTTACATCAAGTAATTCAAATTTGCACTGCAAGTGTGCTTTAGTTTTGACCAATAAATTCAGAAAAATCATTTTCACATTCCGCATTAGGAGTGTAGGCAGTATCCACAAAGAAATCTCAATTACCCAACCATTATATATGATTACTGTTCCATGCAATTTTTAGAACACATGAAAAGAAATTAAAGGAAATGAAAAATGGCTCAAAAATTGAAATCCGTTTGCATAGAGGCCTCCTATGTGCAATGGCTTCTGGGAAAAATAATAAACTCACAATACCACAAACATAAAATAAAAAACCTTCACAATCTGACCTATCTCATATGAAGATCAATGAGTTTCAACCAAGATGACCATGACCATGACCATTTTCATGGCATAGTACATGATAACATGTCCATTATTGGAAATAACAAGGGTGTTAACATTGTGAGCAATAATTCCACAAAAAGATTGAAGGTTTGGTTAAAAAAATGTTAATTTTTCATTTTTCTAGTGCAATGCATGACTTTTTTTTTTGAAGCAAGTGACATAAATAAGATTGGAAATTGTGCCCTTACAATTTTCACCTAAAGTATACCACATGGGATGCCAACTGCCAATTTTTCATGAATTTTAGAGTGATATTTCCATATTCCATTGATTTATTGAATTTCTGGCGATTTACATTAAGTAAGTCAAATTTGCACTACAAGTGTGCCCTAGTTTCGACCAATAAATTCTGAAAAATCATTTTCACCTTCCACATTAGGAGCGTAGGCAGTATACACAAAGAAAACTCAATTACCCAACCATTATATATGATTACTCATCCATGCAATTTTGACAACATATCGAAAGAAATTAAAGAAAATGATAAAAAGGCTAAAAAATTGAAATCCTTTTGATGGAGCCCTCGTATGTGCAATGGCTTGTGGGAAAAATGATAAACTCACAATACCACAAATAAAAAGTTAATATTTCATTTTTCTAGTGCAATGCATGACTTTTTTTGTGAAGTAGGTGCCATAAATAAGGTTGTAAATTGTGCCCTTACAATTTTCACCTAAAGTATACCATAGTGGATGCCAACTGCCAATTTTTCATGAATTTCAGAGTGATATTGCCATATTCCATTGATTTATCAAATTTCTGGCGATTTACATCAAGTAATTCAAATTTGCACTGTAAGTGTGCTCACATTTCGACCAATAAATTCTGAAAAATCAATTTGAACTTCCGCATTAGGAGTGTAGGCAGTATCCACAAACAAAACTCAATTACCCAACCATTATATATGATTACTCATCCATGCAATTTTGAGAACACATCAAAAGAAATTAAAGGAAATGAAAAAAGGCTCAAAAATTGAAATCCTTTTGCATGGAGGCCTCCTATGTGCAATGGCTTTTGGGAAAAATAAAAAACTCACAATACCACAACCTTAAAAAAAACCTTCAAGAACTGACCTATCTCATATCAAGATCAATGACTTTCAACCAAGATGACCATGCGCATTTTCATGGCATAGTACATGATAACATGACCATTTTTGGAAATAACAAGGGTGTTAACATTGTCAGCAATAATTCCTCAAAAAGATTGAAGGTTTGGTTAAAAAAAAGTAATTTTTCATTTTTCTAGTGCAATGCATGACTTTTTTTGTGAAGCAGGTGCCATAAATAAGATTATAAATTGCGCCCTTACAATTTCCACCTAAAGTATACCACAATGGATGCCAACTGCCAATTTTTCATGAATTTCAGAGTGATATTGCCATATTCCATTGATTTATCGAATTTCTGGCGATTTACATCAAGTAATTAGAATTTGCGCTACAAGTGTGCTTTAGTTTTGACCAATAAATTCAGAAAAATCATTTTCACATTCCGCATTAGGAGTGTAGGCCGTATCCACAAAGAAAACTCAATTACCCAACCATTATATATGATTACTCATCCATGGAATTTTGAGAACACATCGAAAGAAATTAAAGGAAATGAAAAAAGGCTCAAAAATTGAAATCCTTTTGCATGGAGGCCTCCTATGTGCAATGGCTTGTGGGAAAAATAATAAACTCACAATACCACAACCTTAAAAAAAACCTTCAAGAACTGACCTATCTCATATGAAGATCAATGAATTTCAACCAAGATGACCATGAGCATTTTCATGGCATAGTACATGATAACATGACCATTTTTGGAAATAACAAGTGTGTTAACATTGTCAGCAATAATTCCACAAAAAGATTGAAGGTTTGGTTAAAAAAAGTTAATTTTTCATTTTTCTAGTGCAATGCATGACTTTTTTTGTGAAGCAGGTGCCATAAATAAGATTGTAAATTGTGCCCTTACAATTTTCATCTTAAGTATGCCACATGGGATGCCAACTACCAATTTTTCAGGAATTTCAGAGTGATATTTCCATATTCCATTGATTTATCAAATTTCTGGCGATTTACATGAAGTAATTCAAATTTGCACTGCAAGTGTTCTTTAGTTTTGACCAATAAATTCAGAAAAATCATTTTCACATTCCGCATTAGGAGTGTAGGCAGTATCCACAAAGAAAACTCAATTACCCAACCATTATATATGATTACTCATCGATGCAATTTTGAGAACGCATCGAAAGAAATTAAAGGAAATGAAAAAAGGCTCAAAAATTGAAATCCTTTTGATGGAGGCCTCCTATGTGCAATGGCTTGTGGGAAACATAATAAACTCACAATACCACAAACAAAAAGTTAATATTTCATTTTTCTAGTGCAATGCATGACTTTTTTTGTGAAGAAGGTGCCATAAATAAGATTGTAAATTGCGCCCTTACAATTTTCACCTATAGTATAGCACAGTGGATGCCAACTGCCAATTTTTCATGAATTTCAGAGTGATATTGCCATATTCCATTGATTTATCGAATTTCTGGCGATTTACATCAAGTAATTAGAATTTGCGCTACAAGTGTGCTTTAGTTTTGACCAATAAATTCAGAAAAATCATTTTCACATTCCGCATTAGGAGTGTAGGCCGTATCCACAAAGAAAACTCAATTACCCAACCATTATATATGATTACTCATCCATGCAATTTTGAGAACACATCGAAAGAAATTAAAGGAAATGAAAAAAGGCTCAAAAATTGAAATCCTTTTGCATGGAGGCCTCCTATGTGCAATGGCTTGTGGGAAAAATAATAAACTCACAATACCACAACCTTAAAAAAAACCTTCAAGAACTGACCTATCTCATATGAAGATCAATGAATTTCAACCAAGATGACCATGAGCATTTTCATGGCATAGTACATGATAACATGACCATTTTTGGAAATAACAAGTGTGTTAACATTGTCAGCAATAATTCCACAAAAAGATTGAAGGTTTGGTTAAAAAAAGTTAATTTTTCATTTTTCTAGTGCAATGCATGACTTTTTTTGTGAAGCAGGTGCCATAAATAAGATTGTAAATTGTGCCCTTACAATTTTCATCTTAAGTATGCCACATGGGATGCCAACTACCAATTTTTCAGGAATTTCAGAGTGATATTTCCATATTCCATTGATTTATCAAATTTCTGGCGATTTACATCAAGTAATTCAAATTTGCACTGCAAGTGTGCTTTAGTTTTGACCAATAAATTCAGAAAAATCATTTTCACATTCCGCATTAGGAGTGTAGGCAGTATCCACAAAGAAAACTCAATTACCCAACCATTATATATGATTACTCATCGATGCAATTTTGAGAACGCATCGAAAGAAATTAAAGGAAATGAAAAAAGGCTCAAAAATTGAAATCCTTTTGATGGAGGCCTCCTATGTGCAATGGCTTGTGGGAAACATAATAAACTCACAATACCACAAACAAAAAGTTAATATTTCATTTTTCTAGTGCAATGCATGACTTTTTTTGTGAAGAAGGTGCCATAAATAAGATTGTAAATTGCGCCCTTACAATTTTCACCTATAGTATAGCACAGTGGATGCCAACTGCCAATTTTTCATGAATTTCAGAGTGATATTGCCATATTCCATTGATTTATCGAATTTCTGGCTATTTACATCAAGTAATTCAAATTTGCACTGCAAGTGTGCTTTAGTTTTGACCAATAAATTCAGAAAAATCATTTTCACATTCCGCATTAGGAGTGTAGGCAGTATCCACAAAGAAAACTCAATTACCCAACCATTATATATGATTACTGTTCCATGCAATTTTGAGAACACATGAAAAGAAATTAAAGGAAATGAAAAATGGCTCAAAAATTGAAATCCGTTTGCATAGAGGCCTCCTATGTGCAATGGCTTCTGGGAAAAATAATAAACTCACAATACCACAAACATAAAATAAAAAACCTTCACAATCTGACCTATCTCATATGAAGATCAATGAGTTTCAACCAAGATGACCATGAGCATTTTCATGGCATAGTACATGATAACATGACCATTTTTGGAAATAACAAGTGTGTTAACATTGTCAGCAATAATTCCACAAAAAGATTGAAGGTTTGGTTAAAAAAAAGTTAATTTTTCATTTTTCTAGTGCAATGCATGACTTTTTTTGTGAAGCAGGTGCCATAAATAAGATTGTAAATTGTGCCCTTACAATTTTCATCTTAAGTATGCCACATGGGATGCCAACTACCAATTTTTCAGGAATTTCAGAGTGATATTTCCATGTTCCATTGATTTATCAAATTTCTGGCGATTTACATCAAGTAATTCAAATTTGCACTGCAAGTGTGCTTTAGTTTTGACCAATAAATTCAGAAAAATCATTTTCACATTCCGCATTAGGAGTGTAGGCAGTATCCACAAAGAAAACTCAATTACCCAACCATTATATATGATTACTCATCGATGCAATTTTGAGAACGCATCGAAAGAAATTAAAGGAAATGAAAAAAGGCTCAAAAATTGAAATCCTTTTGATGGAGGCCTCCTATGTGCAATGGCTTGTGGGAAACATAATAAACTCACAATACCACAAACAAAAAGTTAATATTTCATTTTTCTAGTGCAATGCATGACTTTTTTTGTGAAGAAGGTGCCATAAATAAGATTGTAAATTGCGCCCTTACAATTTTCACCTATAGTATAGCACAGTGGATGCCAACTGCCAATTTTTCATGAATTTCAGAGTGATATTGCCATATTCCATTGATTTATCGAATTTCTGGCTATTTACATCAAGTAATTCAAATTTGCACTGCAAGTGTGCTTTAGTTTTGACCAATAAATTCAGAAAAATCATTTTCACATTCCGCATTAGGAGTGTAGGCAGTATCCACAAAGAAAACTCAATTACCCAACCATTATATATGATTACTGTTCCATGCAATTTTTAGAACACATGAAAAGAAATTAAAGGAAATGAAAAATGGCTCAAAAATTGAAATCCGTTTGCATAGAGGCCTCCTATGTGCAATGGCTTCTGGGAAAAATAATAAACTCACAATACCACAAACATAAAATAAAAAACCTTCACAATCTGACCTATCTCATATGAAGATCAATGAGTTTCAACCAAGATGACCATGAGCATTTTCATGGCATAGTACATGATAACATGACCATTTTTGGAAATAACAAGTGTGTTAACATTGTCAGCAATAATTCCACAAAAAGATTGAAGGTTTGGTTAAAAAAAAGTTAATTTTTCATTTTTCTAGTGCAATGCATGACTTTTTTTGTGAAGCAGGTGCCATAAATAAGATTGTAAATTGTGCCCTTACAATTTTCATCTTAAGTATGCCACATGGGATGCCAACTACCAATTTTTCAGGAATTTCAGAGTGATATTTCCATGTTCCATTGATTTATCAAATTTCTGGCGATTTACATCAAGTAATTCAAATTTGCACTGCAAGTGTGCTTTAGTTTTGACCAATAAATTCAGAAAAATCATTTTCACATTCCGCATTAGGAGTGTAGGCAGTATCCACAAAGAAAACTCAATTACCCAACCATTATATATGATTACTCATCGATGCAATTTTGAGAACGCATCGAAAGAAATTAAAGGAAATGAAAAAAGGCTCAAAAATTGAAATCCTTTTGATGGAGGCCTCCTATGTGCAATGGCTTGTGGGAAACATAATAAACTCACAATACCACAAACAAAAAGTTAATATTTCATTTTTCTAGTGCAATGCATGACTTTTTTTGTGAAGAAGGTGCCATAAATAAGATTGTAAATTGCGCCCTTACAATTTTCACCTATAGTATAGCACAGTGGATGCCAACTGCCAATTTTTCATGAATTTCAGAGTGATATTGCCATATTCCATTGATTTATCGAATTTCTGGCTATTTACATCAAGTAATTCAAATTTGCACTGCAAGTGTGCTTTAGTTTTGACCAATAAATTCAGAAAAATCATTTTCACATTCCGCATTAGGAGTGTAGGCAGTATCCACAAAGAAAACTCAATTACCCAACCATTATATATGATTACTGTTCCATGCAATTTTGAGAACACATGAAAAGAAATTAAAGGAAATGAAAAATGGCTCAAAAATTGAAATCCGTTTGCATAGAGGCCTCCTATGTGCAATGGCTTCTGGGAAAAATAATAAACTCACAATACCACAAACATAAAATAAAAAACCTTCACAATCTGACCTATCTCATATGAAGATCAATGAGTTTCAACCAAGATGACCATGAGCATTTTCATGGCATAGTACATGATAACATGACCATTTTTGGAAATAACAAGTGTGTTAACATTGTCAGCAATAATTCCACAAAAAGATTGAAGGTTTGGTTAAAAAAAAGTTAATTTTTCATTTTTCTAGTGCAATGCATGACTTTTTTTGTGAAGCAGGTGCCATAAATAAGATTGTAAATTGTGCCCTTACAATTTTCATCTTAAGTATGCCACATGGGATGCCAACTACCAATTTTTCAGGAATTTCAGAGTGATATTTCCATGTTCCATTGATTTATCAAATTTCTGGCGATTTACATCAAGTAATTCAAATTTGCACTGCAAGTGTGCTTTAGTTTTGACCAATAAATTCAGAAAAATCATTTTCACATTCCGCATTAGGAGTGTAGGCAGTATCCACAAAGAAAACTCAATTACCCAACCATTATATATGATTACTCATCGATGCAATTTTGAGAACGCATCGAAAGAAATTAAAGGAAATGAAAAAAGGCTCAAAAATTGAAATCCTTTTGATGGAGGCCTCCTATGTGCAATGGCTTGTGGGAAACATAATAAACTCACAATACCACAAACAAAAAGTTAATATTTCATTTTTCTAGTGCAATGCATGACTTTTTTTGTGAAGAAGGTGCCATAAATAAGATTGTAAATTGCGCCCTTACAATTTTCACCTATAGTATAGCACAGTGGATGCCAACTGCCAATTTTTCATGAATTTCAGAGTGATATTGCCATATTCCATTGATTTATCGAATTTCTGGCTATTTACATCAAGTAATTCAAATTTGCACTGCAAGTGTGCTTTAGTTTTGACCAATAAATTCAGAAAAATCATTTTCACATTCCGCATTAGGAGTGTAGGCAGTATCCACAAAGAAAACTCAATTACCCAACCATTATATATGATTACTGTTCCATGCAATTTTTAGAACACATGAAAAGAAATTAAAGGAAATGAAAAATGGCTCAAAAATTGAAATCCGTTTGCATAGAGGCCTCCTATGTGCAATGGCTTCTGGGAAAAATAATAAACTCACAATACCACAAACATAAAATAAAAAACCTTCACAATCTGACCTATCTCATATGAAGATCAATGAGTTTCAACCAAGATGACCATGAGCATTTTCATGGCATAGTACATGATAACATGACCATTTTTGGAAATAACAAGTGTGTTAACATTGTCAGCAATAATTCCACAAAAAGATTGAAGGTTTGGTTAAAAAAAAGTTAATTTTTCATTTTTCTAGTGCAATGCATGACTTTTTTTGTGAAGCAGGTGCCATAAATAAGATTGTAAATTGTGCCCTTACAATTTTCATCTTAAGTATGCCACATGGGATGCCAACTACCAATTTTTCAGGAATTTCAGAGTGATATTTCCATATTCCATTGATTTATCAAATTTCTGGCGATTTACATCAAGTAATTCAAATTTGCACTGCAAGTATGCTTTAGTTTTGACCAATAAATTCAGAAAAATCATTTTCACATTCCGCATTAGGAGTGTAGGCAGTATCCACAAAGAAAACTCAATTACCCAACCATTATATATGATTACTCATCGATGCAATTTTGAGAACGCATCGAAAGAAATTAAAGGAAATGAAAAAAGGCTCAAAAATTGAAATCCTTTTGATGGAGGCCTCCTATGTGCAATGGCTTGTGGGAAACATAATAAACTCACAATACCACAAACAAAAAGTTAATATTTCATTTTTCTAGTGCAATGCATGACTTTTTTGTGTGAAGAAGGTGCCATAAATAATATTGTAAATTGCGCCCTTACAATTTTCACCTATAGTATAGCACAGTGGATGCCAACTGCCAATTTTTCATGAATTTCAGAGTGATATTGCCATATTCCATTGATTTATCGAATTTCTGGCTATTTACATCAAGTAATTCAAATTTGCACTGCAAGTGTGCTTTAGTTTTGACCAATAAATTCAGAAAAATCATTTTCACATTCCGCATTAGGAGTGTAGGCAGTATCCACAAAGAAAACTCAATTACCCAACCATTATATATGATTACTGTTCCATGCAATTTTTAGAACACATGAAAAGAAATTAAAGGAAATGAAAAATGGCTCAAAAATTGAAATCCGTTTGCATAGAGGCCTCCTATGTGCAATGGCTTCTGGGAAAAATAATAAACTCACAATACCACAAACATAAAATAAAAAACCTTCACAATCTGACCTATCTCATATGAAGATCAATGAGTTTCAACCAAGATGACCATGACCATGACCATTTTCATGGCATAGTACATGATAACATGTCCATTATTGGAAATAACAAGGGTGTTAACATTGTGAGCAATAATTCCACAAAAAGATTGAAGGTTTGGTTAAAAAAAAGTTAATTTTTCATTTTTCTAGTGCAATGCATGACTTTTTTTTTGAAGCAAGTGCCATAAATAAGATTGGAAATTGTGCCCTTACAATTTTCACCTAAAGTATACCACATGGGATGCCAACTGCCAATTTTAGAGTGATATTTCCATATTCCATTGATTTATTGAATTTCTGGCGATTTACATTAAGTAAGTCAAATTTGCACTACAAGTGTGCCCTAGTTTCGACCAATAAATTCTGAAAAATCATTTTCACCTTCCACATTAGGAGCGTAGGCAGTATACACAAAGAAAACTCAATTACCCAACCATTATATATGATTACTCATCCATGCAATTTTGACAACATATCGAAAGAAATTAAAGAAAATGATAAAAAGGCTAAAAAATTGAAATCCTTTTGATGGAGGCCTCGTATGTGCAATGGCTTGTGGGAAAAATGATAAACTCACAATACCACAAATAAAAAGTTAATATTTCATTTTCTAGTGCAATGCATGACTTTTTTTGTGAAGTAGGTGCCATAAATAAGGTTGTAAATTGTGCCCTTACAATTTTCACCTAAAGTATACCATAGTGGATGCCAACTGCCAATTTTTCATGAATTTCAGAGTGATATTGCCATATTCCATTGATTTATCAAATTTCTGGCGATTTACATCAAGTAATTCAAATTTGCACTGTAAGTGTGCTCACATTTCGACCAATAAATTCTGAAAAATCAATTTGAACTTCCGCATTAGGAGTGTAGGCAGTATCCACAAACAAAATTCAATTACCCAACCATTATATATGATTACTCATCCATGCAATTTTGAGAACACATCAAAAGAAATTAAAGGAAATGAAAAAAGGCTCAAAAATTGAAATCCTTTTGCATGGAGGCCTCCTATGTGCAATGGCTTTTGGGAAAAATAAAAAACTCACAATACCACAACCTTAAAAAAAACCTTCAAGAACTGACCTATCTCATATCAAGATCAATGACTTTCAACCAAGATGACCATGCGCATTTTCATGGCATAGTACATGATAACATGACCATTTTTGGAAATAACAAGGGTGTTAACATTGTCAGCAATAATTCCTCAAAAAGATTGAAGGTTTGGTTAAAAAAAAGTAATTTTTCATTTTTCTAGTGCAATGCATGACTTTTTTTGTGAAGCAGGTGCCATAAATAAGATTATAAATTGCGCCCTTACAATTTCCACCTAAAGTATACCACAATGGATGCCAACTGCCAATTTTTCATGAATTTCAGAGTGATATTGCCATATTCCATTGATTTATCGAATTTCTGGCGATTTACATCAAGTAATTAGAATTTGCGCTACAAGTGTGCTTTAGTTTTGACCAATAAATTCAGAAAAATCATTTTCACATTCCGCATTAGGAGTGTAGGCCGTATCCACAAAGAAAACTCAATTACCCAACCATTATATATGATTACTCATCCATGGAATTTTGAGAACACATCGAAAGAAATTAAAGGAAATGAAAAAAGGCTCAAAAATTGAAATCCTTTTGCATGGAGGCCTCCTATGTGCAATGGCTTGTGGGAAAAATAATAAACTCACAATACCACAACCTTAAAAAAAACCTTCAAGAACTGACCTATCTCATATGAAGATCAATGAATTTCAACCAAGATGACCATGAGCATTTCCATGGCATAGTACATGATAACATGACCATTTTTGGAAATAACAAGTGTGTTAACATTGTCAGCAATAATTCCACAAAAAGATTGAAGGTTTGGTTAAAAAAAGTTAATTTTTCATTTTTCTAGTGCAATGCATGACTTTTTTTGTGAAGCAGGTGCCATAAATAAGATTGTAAATTGTGCCCTTACAATTTTCATCTTAAGTATGCCACATGGGATGCCAACTACCAATTTTTCAGGAATTTCCGAGTGATATTTCCATATTCCATTGATTTATCGAATTTCTGGCGATTTACATCATGTAATTTAAATTTGCACTACAAGTGTGCTTCAGTTTTGACCAGTAAATTCAGAAAAATCACTTGGACATTCCGCATTAGGAGTGTAGGCAGTATCCACAAAGAAAACTCAATTACCCAATCATTATATATGATTACTCATCCATGCAATTTTGAGAACACATCGAAAGAAATTAAAGGAAATGAAAAAAGGCTCAAAAATTGAAATCCTTTTGCATGGAGGCCTCCTATGTGCAATGGCTTGTGGGAAAAATAATAAACTCACAATACCACAACCTTAAAAAAAACCTTCAAGAACTGACCTATCTCATATGAAGATCAATGAATTTCAACCAAGATGACCATGAGCATTTTCATGGCATAGTACATGATAACATGACCATTTTTGGAAATAACAAGTGTGTTAACATTGTCAGCAATAATTCCACAAAAAGATTGAAGGTTTGGTTAAAAAAAGTTAATTTTTCATTTTTCTAGGGCAATGCATGACTTTTTTTGTGAAGCAGGTGCCATAAATAAGATTGTAAATTGTGCCCTTACAATTTTCATCTTAAGTATGCCACATGGGATGCCAACTACCATTTTTTCAGGAATTTCCGAGTGATATTTCCATATTCCTTTGATTTATCGAATTTCTGGCGATTTACATCAAGTAATTTAAATTTGCACTACAAGTGTGCTTCAGTTTTGACCAATAAATTCAGAAAAATCACTTGGACATTCCGCATTAGGAGTGTAGGCAGTATCCACAAAGAAAACTCAATTACCCAACCATTATATATGATTACTCATCCATATAATTTTGAGAACACATCGAAAGAAATTAAAGAAAATGATAAAAAGGCTAAAAAATTGAAATCCTTTTGATGGAGGCCTCCTATGTGCAATGGCTTGTGGGAAAAATAATAAACTCACAATACCACAAATAAAAAGTTAATATTTCATTTTTCTAGTGCAATGCATGACTTTTTTTGTTAAGCAGGTGCCATAAATAAGATTATAAATTGCGCCCTTACAATTTTCACCTAAAGTATACCACAATGGATGCCAACTGCCAATTTTTCATGAATTTCAGAGTGATATTGCCATATTCCATTGATTTATCAAATTTCTGGCGATTTACATCAAGTAATTCAAACTTGCACTGCAAGTGTGCTCTATTTTCGGACAATAAATTCTGAAAAATCATTTTGAACTTCCGCATTAGGAGTGTAGGCAGTATCCACAAACAAAACTCAATTACCCAACCATTATATATGATTACTCATCCATGCAATTTTGACAACACATCGAAAGAAATTAAAGGAAATGAAAAAAGGCTCAAAAATTGAAATCCTTTTGCATGGAGGCCTCCTATGTGCAATGGCTTTTGGGAAAAATAAAAAACTCACAATACCACAACCTTAAAAAAAACCTTCAAGAACTGACCTATCTCATATCAAGATCAATGACTTTCAACCAAGATGACCAGCATTTTCATGGCATAGTACATGATAACATGACCATTTTTGGAAATAACAAGGGTGTTAACATTGTCAGCAATAATTCCACAAGGAGATTGAAGGTTTGGTTAAAAAAAAGTTAATTTTTCATTTTTCTAGTGCAATGCATGACTTTTTTTGTGAAGCGGCTGCCATAAATAAGATTGTAGATTGTGCCCATACAATTTACACCTTATGTATACCACATGGGATGCCAAGTGCCAATTTTCATGAATTTCAGAGTGATATTTCCATATTCCATTGATTTATCAAATTTCTGGCGATTTACATCAAGTAATTCAAATTTGCACTGCAAGTGTGCTTTAGTTTTGACCAATAAATTCAGAAAAATCATTTTCACATTCCGCATTAGGAGTGTAGGCAGTTTCCACAAAGAAAACTCAATTACCCAACCATTATATATGATTACTCATCCATGCAATTTTGAGAACGCATCGAAAGAAATTAAAGGAAATGAAAAAAGGCTCAAAAATTGAAATCCTTTTGATGGAGGCCTCCTATGTGCAATGGCTTGTGGGAAAAATAATAAACTCACAATACCACAAATAAAAAGTTAATATTTCATTTTTCTAGTGCAATGCATGACTTTTTTTGTGAAGAAGGTGCCATAAATAAGATTGTAAATTGCGCCCTTACAATTTTCAGCTAAAGTATACCACGGTGGATGCCAACTGCCAATTTTTCATGAATTTCAGAGTGATATTGCCATATTCCATTGATTTATCAAATTTCTGGCGATTAACATCAAGTAATTCAAATTTGCACTGCAAGTGTGCTTTAATTTTGACCAATAAATTCAGAAAAATTATTTTCACATTCCGCATTAGGAGTGTAGGCAGTATCCACAAAGAAAACTCAATTACCCAACCATTATATATGATTACTCATCCATGCAATTTTGAGAACACATCGAAAGAAATTAAAGAAAATGATAAAAAGGCTAGAAAATTGAAATCCTTTTGATGGAGGCCTCCTATGTGCAATGGCTTGTGGGAAAAATAATAAACTCACAATACCACAAATAAAAAGTTAATATTTCATTTTTCTAGTGCAATGCATGACTTTTTTTGCGAAGCAGGTGCCATAAATAAGATTATAAATTGCGCCCTTACAATTTTCACCTAAAGTATACCACAATGGATGCCAACTGCCATTTTTTCATGAATTTCAGAGTGATATTGCCATATTCCATTGATTTATCGAATTTCTGCAGATTTACATCAAGTAATTCAAATTTGCACTGCAAGTGTGCTTTAGTTTTGCCCAATAAATTCAGAAAAATCATTTTCACATTCCGCATTAGGAGTGTAGGCAGTATCCATAAAGAAAACTCAATTACCCAACCATTATATATGATTACTCATCCATGCAATTTTTAGAACACATCAAAAGAAATTAAAGGAAATGAAAAAAGGCTCAAAAATTGAAATCCGTTTGCATAGAGGCCTCCTATGTGCAATGGTTGGTGGGAAAAATAATAAACTCACAATACCACAAACATAAAATAAAAAACCTTCACAATCTGAACTATCTCATATGAAGATCAATGACTTTCAACCAAGATGACCATGACCATGACCATTTTCATGGCATAGTACATGATAACATGTCCATTTTTGGAAATAACAAGGGTGTTAAAATTGTCAGCAATAATTCCACAAAAAGATTGAAGTTTTGGTTAAAAAAAAGTTAATTTTTCATTTTTCTAGTGCAATGCATGACTTTTTTTTTTGTGAAGCAAGTGCGATAAATAAGATTGGAAATTGTGCCCTTACAATTTTCACCTAAAGTATACCACATGGGATGCCAACTGCCAATTTTTCATGAATTTTAGAGTGATATTTCCATATTCCATTGATTTATTGAATTTCTGGCGATTTACATTAAGTAAGTCAAATTTGCACTACAAGTGTGCCCTAGTTTCGACCAATAAATTCTGAAAAATCATTTTCACCTTCCACATTAGGAGCGTAGCCAGTATACCCAAAGAAAACTCAATTACCCAACCATTATATATGATTACTCATCCATGCAATTTTGACAACATATCGAAAGAAATTAAAGAAAATGATAAAAGTCTAAAAAATTGAAATCCTTTTGATGGAGGACTCCTATGTGCAATGGCTTGTGGGAAAAATGATAAACTCACAATACCACAAATAAAAAGTTAATATTTCATTTTTCTAGTGCAATGCATGACTTTTTTTGTGAAGCATGTGCCATAAATAAGATTGTAAATTGTGCCCTTACAATTTTCACCAAAAGTATACCATAGTGGATGCCAACTATCAATTTTTCACAAATTTCAGAGTGATATTGCCATATTCCATTGATTTATCAAATTTCTGGCGATTTACATCAAGTAATTCAAATTTGCACTGCAAGTGTGCTTTAGTTTTGCCCAATAAATTGAGAAAAATCATTTTCACATTCCGCATTAGGAGTGTAGGCAGTATCCATAAAGAAAACTCAATTACCCAACCATTATATATGATTACTCATCCATGCAATTTTTAGAACACATCAAAAGAAATTAAAGGAAATGAAAAAAGGCTCAAAAATTGAAATCCGTTTGCATAGAGGCCTCCTATGTGCAATGGTTGGTGGGAAAAATAATAAACTCACAATACCACAAACATAAAATAAAAAACCTTCACAATCTGAACTATCTCATATGAAGATCAATGACTTTCAACCAAGATGACCATGACCATGACCATTTTCATGGCATAGTACATGATAACATGTCCATTTTTGGAAATAACAAGGGTGTTAAAATTGTCAGCAATAATTCCACAAAAAGATTGAAGTTTTGGTTAAAAAAAAGTTAATTTTTCATTTTTCTAGTGCAATGCATGACTTTTTTTTTGTGAAGCAAGTGCGATAAATAAGATTGGAAATTGTGCCCTTACAATTTTCACCTAAAGTATACCACATGGGATGCCAACTGCCAATTTTTCATGAATTTTAGAGTGATATTTCCATATTCCATTGATTTATTGAATTTCTGGCGATTTACATTAAGTAAGTCAAATTTGCACTACAAGTGTGCCCTAGTTTCGACCAATAAATTCTGAAAAATCATTTTCACCTTCCACATTAGGAGCGTAGGCAGTATACACAAAGAAAACTCAATTACCCAACCATTATATATGATTACTCATCCATGCAATTTTGACAACATATCGAAAGAAATTAAAGAAAATGATAAAAGTCTAAAAAATTGAAATCCTTTTGATGGAGGACTCCTATGTGCAATGGCTTGTGGGAAAAATGATAAACTCACAATACCACAAATAAAAAGTTAATATTTCATTTTTCTAGTGCAATGCATGACTTTTTTTGTGAAGCATGTGCCATAAATAAGATTGTAAATTGTGCCCTTACAATTTTCACCAAAAGTATACCATAGTGGATGCCAACTGTCAATTTTTCACGAATTTCAGAGTGATATTGCCATATTCCATTGATTTATCAAATTTCTGGCGATTTACATCAAGTAATTCAAATTTGCACTGCAAGTGTGCTCTAGTTTCGGACAATAAATTCTGAAAAATCATTTTGAACTTCCGCATTAGGAGTGTAGGCAGTATCCACAAACAAAACTCAATTACCCAACCATTATATATGATTACTCATCCATGCAATTTTGAGAACACATCGAAAGAAATTAAAGGAAATGAAAAAAGGCTCAAAAATTGAAATCCTTTTGCATGGAGGCCTCCTATGTGCAATGGCTTTTGGGAAAAATAAGAAACTCACAATTCCACAACCTTAAAAAAAACCTTCAAGAACTGACCTATCTCATATCAAGATCAATGACTTTCAAGCAAGATGACCATGAGCATTTTCATGGCATAGTACATGATAACATGACCATTTTTGGAAATAACAAGGGTGTTAACATTGTCAGCAATAATTCCACAAAAAGATTGAAGGTTTGGTTAAAAAAAGTTAATTTTTCATTTTTCTAGTGCAATGCATGCTTTTTTTGTGAAGCAGGTGCCATAAATAAGATTGTAAATTGTGCCCTTACAATTTTCACCTTAAGTATACCACATGGGATGCCAACTGCCAATTTTTCATGAATTTCAGAGTGATATTTCCATATTCCATTGATTTATCAAATTTCTGGCGATTTACATCAAGTAATTCAAATTTGCACTACAAGTGTGCTTTAGTTTTGACCAATAAATTCAGAAAAATCATTTTCACATTCCGAATTAGGAGTGTAGGCAGTATCCACAAAGAAAACTCAATTACCCAACCATTATATATGATTACTCATCCATGCAATTTTTAGAACACATGAAAAGAAATTAAAGGAAATGAAAAATGGCTCAAAAATTGAAATCCGTTTGCATAGAGGCCTCCTATGTGCAATGGTTTGTGGGAAAAATAATAAACTCACAATACCACAAACATAAAATAAAAAACCTTCACAATCTGACCTATCTCATATGAAGATCAATGACTTTCAACCAAGATGACCATGACCATGACCATTTTCATGGCATAGTACATGATAACATGTCCATTATTGGAAATAACAAGGGTGTTAACATTGTGAGCAATAATTCCACAAAAAGATTGAAGGTTTGGTTAAAAAAAAGTTAATTTTTCATTTTTCTAGTGCAATGCATGACTTTTTTTTTTGAAGCAAGTGCCATAAATAAGATTGGAAATTGTGCCATTACAATTTTCACCTAAAGTATACCACATGGGATGCCAACTGCCAATTTTTCATGAATTTTAGAGTGATATTTCCATATTCCATTGATTTATTGAATTTCTGGCGATTTACATTAAGTAAGTCAAATTTGCACTACAAGTGTGCCCTAGTTTCGACCAATATATTCTGAAAAATCATTTTCACCTTCCACATTAGGAGCGTAGGCAGTATACACAAAGAAAACTCAATTAGCCAACCATTATATATGATTACTCATCCATGCAATTTTGACAACATATCGAAAGAAATTAAAGAAAATGATAAAAGTCTAAAAAATTGAAATCCTTTTGATGGAGGACTCCTATGTGCAATGGCTTGTGGGAAAAATGATAAACTCACAATACCACAAATAAAAAGTTAATATTTCATTTTTCTAGTGCAATGCATGACTTTTTTTGTGAAGCATGTGCCATAAATAAGATTGTAAATTGTGCCCTTACAATTTTCACCAAAAGTATACCATAGTGGATGCCAACTGTCAATTTTTCACGAATTTCAGAGTGATATTGCCATATTCCATTGATTTATCAAATTTCTGGGGATTTACATCAAGTAATTCAAATTTGCACTGCAAGTGTGCTCTAGTTTCGGACAATAAATTCTGAAAAATCATTTTGAACTTCCGCATTAGGAGTGTAGGCAGTATCCACAAACAAAACTCAATTACCCAACCATTATATATGATTACTCATCCATGCAATTTCGAGAACACATCGAAAGAAATTAAAGGAAATGAAAAAAGGCTCAAAAATTGAAATCCTTTTGCATGGAGGCCTCCTATGTGCAATGGCTTTTGGGAAAAATAAAAAACTCACAATTCCACAACCTTAAAAAAAACCTTCAAGAACTGACCTATCTCATATCAAGATCAATGACTTTCAAGCAAGATGACCATGAGCATTTTCATGGCATAGTACATGATAACATGAGCATTTTTGGAAATAACAAGGGTGTTAACATTGTGAGCAATAATTCCACAAAAAGATTGAAGATTTGGTTAAAAAATGTTAATTTTTCATTTTTCTAGTGCAATGCATGATTTTTTTGTGAAGCAGGTGCCATAAATAAGATTGTAAATTGTGCCCTTACAATTTTCACCTTAAGTATACCACATGGGATGCCAACTGCCAATTTTTCATGAATTTCAGAGTGATATTTCCATATTCCATTGATTTATCAAATTTCTGGCGATTTACATCAAGTAATTCAAATTTGCACTACAAGTGTTCTTTAGTTTTGACCAATAAATTCAGAAAAACATTTTCACATTCCGAATTAGGAGTGTAGGCAGTATCCACAAAGAAAACTCAATTACCCAACCATTATATATGATTACTCATCCATGCAATTTTTAGAACACATGAAAAGAAATTAAAGGAAATGAAAAATGGCTCAAAAATTGAAATCCGTTTGCATAGAGGCCTCCTATGTGCAATGGTTTGTGGGAAAAATAATAAACTCACAATACCACAAACATAAAATAAAAAACCTTCACAATCTGACCTATCTCATATGAAGATCAATGACTTTCAACCAAGATGACCATGACCATGACCATTTTCATGGCATAGTACATGATAACATGTCCATTATTGGAAATAACAAGGGTGTTAACATTGTGAGCAATAATTCCACAAAAAGATTGAAGGTTTGGTTAAAAAAAAGTTAATTTTTCATTTTTCTAGTGCAATGCATGACTTTTTTTTTTGAAGCAAGTGCCATAAATAAGATTGGAAATTGTGCCATTACAATTTTCACCTAAAGTATACCACATGGGATGCCAACTGCCAATTTTTCATGAATTTTAGAGTGATATTTCCATATTCCATTGATTTATTGAATTTCTGGCGATTTACATTAAGTAAGTCAAATTTGCACTACAAGTGTGCCCTAGTTTCGACCAATATATTCTGAAAAATCATTTTCACCTTCCACATTAGGAGCGTAGGCAGTATACACAAAGAAAACTCAATTAGCCAACCATTATATATGATTACTCATCCATGCAATTTTGACAACATATCGAAAGAAATTAAAGAAAATGATAAAAGTCTAAAAAATTGAAATCCTTTTGATGGAGGACTCCTATGTGCAATGGCTTGTGGGAAAAATGATAAACTCACAATACCACAAATAAAAAGTTAATATTTCATTTTTCTAGTGCAATGCATGACTTTTTTTGTGAAGCATGTGCCATAAATAAGATTGTAAATTGTGCCCTTACAATTTTCACCAAAAGTATACCATAGTGGATGCCAACTGTCAATTTTTCACGAATTTCAGAGTGATATTGCCATATTCCATTGATTTATCAAATTTCTGGGGATTTACATCAAGTAATTCAAATTTGCACTGCAAGTGTGCTCTAGTTTCGGACAATAAATTCTGAAAAATCATTTTGAACTTCCGCATTAGGAGTGTAGGCAGTATCCACAAACAAAACTCAATTACCCAACCATTATATATGATTACTCATCCATGCAATTTCGAGAACACATCGAAAGAAATTAAAGGAAATGAAAAAAGGCTCAAAAATTGAAATCCTTTTGCATGGAGGCCTCCTATGTGCAATGGCTTTTGGGAAAAATAAAAAACTCACAATTCCACAACCTTAAAAAAAACCTTCAAGAACTGACCTATCTCATATCAAGATCAATGACTTTCAAGCAAGATGACCATGAGCATTTTCATGGCATAGTACATGATAACATGAGCATTTTTGGAAATAACAAGGGTGTTAACATTGTCAGCAATAATTCCACAAAAAGATTGAAGATTTGGTTAAAAAATGTTAATTTTTCATTTTTCTAGTGCAATGCATGATTTTTTTGTGAAGCAGGTGCCATAAATAAGATTGTAAATTGTGCCCTTACAATTTTCACCTTAAGTATACCACATGGGATGCCAACTGCCAATTTTTCATGAATTTCAGAGTGATATTTCCATATTCCATTGATTTATCAAATTTCTGGCGATTTACATCAAGTAATTCAAATTTGCACTACAAGTGTTCTTTAGTTTTGACCAATAAATTCAGAAAAACATTTTCACATTCCGAATTAGGAGTGTAGGCAGTATCCACAAAGAAAACTCAATTACCCAACCATTATATATGATTACTCATCCATGCAATTTTTAGAACACATGAAAAGAAATTAAAGGAAATGAAAAATGGCTCAAAAATTGAAATCCGTTTGCATAGAGGCCTCCTATGTGCAATGGTTTGTGGGAAAAATAATAAACTCACAATACCACAAACATAAAATAAAAAACCTTCACAATCTGACCTATCTCATATGAAGATCAATGACTTTCAACCAAGATGACCATGACCATGACCATTTTCATGGCATAGTACATGATAACATGTCCATTATTGGAAATAACAAGGGTGTTAACATTGTGAGAAATAATTCCACAAAAAGATTGAAGGTTTGGTTAAAAAAAAGTTAATTTTTCATTTTTCTAGTGCAAGCATGACTTTTTTTTTGAAGCAAGTGCCATAAATAAGATTGGAAATTGTGCCCTTACGATTTTCACCTAAAGTATACCACATGGGATGCCAACTGCCAATTTTTCATGAATTTTAGAGTGATATTTCCATATTCCATTGATTTATTGAATTTCTGGCGATTTACATTAAGTAAGTCAAATTTGCACTACAAGTGTGCCCTAGTTTCGACCAATATATTCTGAAAAATCATTTTCACCTTCCACATTAGGAGCGTAGGCAGTATACACAAAGAAAACTCAATTACCCAACCATTATATATGATTACTCATCCATGCAATTTTGACAACATATCGAAAGAAATTAAAGAAAATGATAAAAAGGCTAAAAAATTGAAATCCTTTTGATGGAGGCCTCGTATGTGCAATGGCTTGTGGGAAAAATGATAAACTCACAATACCACAAATAAAAAGTTAATATTTCATTTTTCTAGTGCAATGCATGACTTTTTTTGTAAAGCAGGTGCCATAAATAAGATTATAAATTGTGCCCTTACAATTTTCACCTAAAGTATACCACAATGGATGCCAACTGCCAATTTTTCATGAATTTCAGAGTGATATTGCCATATTCCATTGATTTGTCAAATTTTTGGCGATTTACATCAAGTAATTAGAATTTGCGCTGCAAGTGTGCTTTAGTTTTGACCAATAAATTCAGAAAAATCATTTTCACATTCCGCATTAGGAGTGTAGGCCGTATCCACAAAGAAAACTCAATTACCCAACCATTATATATGATTACTCATCCATGGAATTTTGAGAACACATCGAAAGAAATTAAAGGAAATGAAAAAAGGCTCAAAAATTGAAATCCTTTTGCATGGAGGCTTCCTATGTGCAATGGCTTGTGGGAAAATTAATAAACTCACAATACCACAACCTTAAAAAAAACCCTCAAGAACTGACCTATCTCATATGTAGATCAATGACTTTCAACCAAGATGACCATGAGCATTTTCATGGCATAGTACATGATAACATGACCATTTTTGGAAATAACAAGTGTGTTAACATTGTCAGCAATAATTCCACAAAAAGATTGAAGGTTTGGTTAAAAAAAAGTTAATTTTTCATTTTTCTAGTGCAATGCATGACTTTTTTTGTGAAGCACGTGCCATAAATAAGATTGTAAATTGTGCCCTTACAATTTTCATCTTAAGTATGCCACATGGGATGCCAACTACCAATTTTTCAGGAATTTCCGAGTGATATTTCCATATTCCATTGATTTATCGAATTTCTGGCGATTTACATCAAGTAATTTAAATTTGCATTGCAAGTGTGCTTTAGTTTTGACCAATAAATTCAGAAAAATCACTTGCACATTCCGCATTAGGAGTGTAGGCAGTATCCACAAAGAAAACTCAATTACCCAACCATTATATATGATTACTCATCCATGCAATTTTGAGAACACATCGAAAGAAATTAAAGAAAATGATAAAAAGGCTAAAAAATTGAAATCCTTTTGATGGAGGCCTCCTATGTGCAATGGCTTGTGGGAAAAATAATAAACTCACAATACCACAAATAAAAAGTTAATATTTCATTTTTCTAGTGCAATGCATGACTTTTTTTGTGAAGCAGGTGCCATAAATAAGATTATAAATTGCGCCCTTACAATTTTCACCTAAAGTATACCACAATGGATGCCAACTGCCAATTTTTCATGAATTTCAGAGTGATATTGCCATATTCCATTGATTTATCGAATTTCTGGCGATTTACATCAAGTAATTCAAATTTGCACTGCAAGTATGCTTTAGTTTTGCCCAATAAATTCAGAAAAATCATTTTCACATTCCGCATTAGGAGTGTAGGCAGTATCCATAAAGAAAACTCAATTACCCAACCATTATATATGATTACTCATCCATGCAATTTTTGGAACACATCAAAAGAAATTAAAGGAAATGAAAAAAGGCTCAAAAATTGAAATCCGTTTGCATAGAGGCCTCCTATGTGCAATGGCTGGTGGTAAAAATAATAAACTCACAATACCACAAACATAAAATAAAAAACCTTCACAATCTGAACTATCTCATATGAAGATCAATGACTTTCAACCAAGATGACCATGACCATGACCATTTTCATGGCATAGTACATGATAACATGTCCATTTTTGGAAATAACAAGGGTGTTAAAATTGTCAGCAATAATTCCACAAAAAGATTGAAGTTTTGGTTAAAAAAAAGTTAATATTTCATTTTTCTAGTGCAATGCATGAGTTTTTTTTTTGTGAAGCAAGTGCGATAAATAAGATTGGAAATTGTGCCCTTACAATTTTCACCTAAAGTATACCACATGGGACGCCAACTGCCAATTTTTCATGAATTTTAGAGTGATATTTCCATATTCCATTGATTTATTGAATTTCTGGCGATTTACATTAAGTAAGTCAAATTTGCACTACAAGTGTGCCCTAGTTTCGACCAATAAATTCTGAAAAATCATTTTCACCTTCCACATTAGGAGCGTAGGCAGTATACACAAAGAAAACTCAATTACCCAACCATTATATATGATAACTCATCCATGCAATTTTGACAACATATCGAAAGAAATTAAAGAAAATGATAAAAGTCTAAAAAATTGAAATCCTTTTGATGGAGGCCTCCTATGTGCAATGGCTTGTGGGAAAAATGATAAACTCACAATACCACAAATAAAAAGTTAATATTTCATTTTTCTAGTGCAATGCATGACTTTTTTTGTGAAGCATGTGCCATAAATAAGATTGTAAATTGTGCCCTTACAATTTTCACCAAAAGTATACCATAGTGGATGCCAACTGTCAATTTTTCACGAATTTCAGAGTGATATTGCCATATTCCATTGATTTATCAAATTTCTGGCGATTTACATCAAGTAATTCAAATTTGCACTACAAGTGTGCTTTAGTTTTGACCAATAAATTCAGAAAAATCATTTTCACGTTCCGAATTAGGAGTGTAGGCAGTATCCACAAAGAAAACTCAATTACCCAACCATTATATATGATTACTCATCCATGCAATTTTTAGAACACATGAAAAGAAATTAAAGGAAATGAAAAATGGCTCAAAAATTGAAATCCGTTTGCATAGAGGCCTCCTATGTGCAATGGTTTGTGGGAAAAATAATAAACTCACAATACCACAAACATAAAATAAAAAACCTTCACAATCTGACCTATCTCATATGAAGATCAATGACTTTCAACCAAGATGACCATGACCATGACCATTTTCATGGCATAGTACATGATAATATGTCCATTATTGGAAATAACAAGGGTGTTAACATTGTGAGCAATAATTCCACAAAAAGATTGAAGGTTTGGTTAAAAAAAAGTTAATTTTTCATTTTTCTAGTGCAATGCATGACTTTTTTTTTGAAGCAAGTGCCATAAATAAGATTGGAAATTGTGCCCTTACAATTTTCACCTAAAGTATACCACATGGGATGCCAACTGCCAATTTTTCATGAATTTTAGAGTGATATTTCCATATTCCATTGATTTATTGAATTTCTGGCGATTTACATTAAGTAAGTCAAATTTGCACTACAAGTGTGCCCTAGTTTCGACCAATATATTCTGAAAAATCATTTTCACCTTCCACATTAGGAGCGTAGGCAGTATACACAAAGAAAACTCAATTACCCAACCATTATATATGATTACTCATCCATGCAATTTTGACAACATATCGAAAGAAATTAAAGAAAATGATAAAAAGGCTAAAAAATTGAAATCCTTTTGATGGAGGCCTCGTATGTGCAATGGCTTGTGGGAAAAATGATAAACTCACAATACCACAAATAAAAAGTTAATATTTCATTTTTCTAGTGCAATGCATGACTTTTTTTGTGAAGCAGGTGCCATAAATAAGATTATAAATTGTGCCCTTACAATTTTCACCTAAAGTATACCACAATGGATGCCAACTGCCAATTTTTCATGAATTTCAGAGTGATATTGCCATATTCCATTGATTTATCAAATTTCTGGCGATTTACAACAAGTAATTAGAATTTGCGCTGCAAGTGTGCTTTAGTTTTGACCAATAAATTCAAAAAAATCATATTCACATTCCGCATTAGGAGTGTAGGCCGTATCCACAAAGAAAACTCAATTACCCAACCATTATATATGATTACTCATCCATGGAATTTTGAGAACACATCGAAAGAAATTAAAGGAAATGAAAAAAGGCTCAAAAATTGAAATCCTTTTGCATGGAGGCTTCCTATGTGCAATGGCTTGTGGGAAAAATAATAAACTCACAATACCACAACCTTAAAAAAAAACCTTCAAGAACTGACCTATCTCATATGTAGATCAATGACTTTCAACCAAGATGACCATGAGCATTTTCATGGCATAGTACATGATAACAAGACCATTTTTGGAAATAACAAGTGTGTTAACATTGTCAGCAATAATTCCACAAAAAGATTGAAGGTTTGGTTAAAAAAAGTTAATTTTTCATTTTTCTAGTGCAATGCATGACTTTTTTTGTGAAGCACGTGCCATAAATAAGATTGTAAATTGTGCCCTTACAATTTTCATCTTAAGTATGCCACATGGGATGCCAACTACCAATTTTTCAGGAATTTCCGAGTGATATTTCCATATTCCATTGATTTATCGAATTTCTGGCGATTTACATCAAGTAATTTAAATTTGCATTGCAAGTGTGCTTTAGTTTTGACCAATAAATTCAGAAAAATCACTTGCACATTCCGCATTAGGAGTGTAGGCAGTATCCACAAAGAAAACTCAATTACCCAACCATTATATATGATTACTCATCCATGCAATTTTGAGAACACATCGAAAGAAATTAAAGAAAATGATAAAAAGGCTAAAAAATTGAAATCCTTTTGATGGAGGCCTCCTATGTGCAATGGCTTGTGGGAAAAATAATAAACTCACAATACCACAAATAAAAAGTTAATATTTCATTTTTCTAGTGCAATGCATGACTTTTTTTGTGAAGCAGGTGCCATAAATAAGATTATAAATTGCGCCCTTACAATTTTCACCTAAAGTATACCACAATGGATGCCAACTGCCAATTTTTCATCAATTTCAGAGTGATATTGCCATATTCCTTTGATTTATCGAATTTCTGGCGATTTACATCAAGTAATTCAAATTTGCACTGCAAGTATGCTTTAGTTTTGACCAATAAATTTAGAAAAATCATTTTCACATTCCGCATTAGGAGTGTAGGCAGTATCCATAAAGAAAACTCAATTACCCAACCATTATATATGATTACTCATCCATGCAATTTTTGGAACACATCAAAAGAAATTAAAGGAAATGAAAAAAGGCTCAAAAATTGAAATCCGTTTGCATAGAGGCCTCCTATGTGCAATGGCTGGTGGTAAAAATAATAAACTCACAATACCACAAACATAAAATAAAAAACCTTCACAATCTGAACTATCTCATATGAAGATCAATGACTTTCAACCAAGATGACCATGACCATGACCATTTTCATGGCATAGTACATGATAACATGTCCATTTTTGGAAATAACAAGGGTGTTAAAATTGTCAGCAATAATTCCACAAAAAGATTGAAGTTTTGGTTAACAAAAAGTTAATTTTTCATTTTTCTAGTGCAATGCATGACTTTTTTTTTGTGAAGCAAGTGCGAGAAATAAGATTGGAAATTGTTCCCTTACAATTTTCACCTAAAGTATACCACATGGGATGCCAACTGCCAATTTTTCATGAATTTTAGAGTGATATTTCCATATTCCATTGATTTATTGAATTTCTGGCGATTTACATTAAGTAAGTCAAATTTGCACTACAAGTGTGCCCTAGTTTCGACCAATAAATTCTGAAAAATCATTTTCACCTTCCACATTAGGAGCGTAGGCAGTATACACAAAGAAAACTCAATTACCCAACCATTATATAAGATTACTCATGCATGCAATTTTGACAACATATCGAAAGAAATTACAGAAAATGATAAAAAGGCTAAAAAATTGAAATCCTTTTGATGGAGGCCTCGTATGTGCAATGGCTTGTGGGAAAAATGATAAACTCACAATACCACAAATAAAAAGTTAATATTTCATTTTTTTAGTGCAATGCATGAATTTTTTTGTGAAGCAGGTGCCATAAATAAGATTGTAAATTGTGCCCTTACAATTTTCACCTAAAGTATACCATAGTGGATGCCAACTGCCAATTTTTCATGAATTTCAGAGTGATATTGCCATACTCCATTGATTTATCAAATTTCTGGCGATTTGCATCAAGTAATTCAAATTTGCACTGCAAGTGTGCTCTAGTTTCGGACAATAAATTCTAAAAAATCATTTTGAACTTCCGCACTAGGAGTGTAGGCAGTATCCACAAACAAAACTCAATTACCCAACCATTATATATGATTACTCATCCATGCAATTTTGAGAACACATCGAAACAAATTAAAGGAAATGAAAAAAGGCTCAAAAATTGAAATCATTTTGCATGGAGGCCTCCTATGTGCAATGGCTTTTGGGAAAAATAAAAAACTCACAATACCACAACCTTAAAAAAAACCTTCAAGAACTGACCTATCTCATATCAAGATCAATGACTTTCAACCAAGATGACCATGAGCATTTTCATGGCATAGTACATGATAACATGACCATTTTTGGAAATAACAAGGGTGTTAACATTGTCAGCAATAATTCCACAAAAAGATTGAAGGTTTGGTTAAAAAAAAGTAATTTTTCATTTTTCTAGTGGAATGCATGACTTTTTTTGTGAAGCAGGTGCCATAAATAAGATTATAAATTGCTCCCTTACAATTTTCACCTTAAGTATACCACATGGGATGCCAACTGCCAATTTTTCATGAATTTCAGAGTGATATTGCCATATTCCATAGATTTATCGAATTTCTGGGGATTTACATCAAGTAATTAGAATTTGCGCTGCAAGTGTGCTTTAGTTTTGACCAATAAATTCAGAAAAATCATTTTCACATTCCGCATTAGGAGTGTAGGCCGTATCCACAAAGAAAACTCAATTACCCAACCATTATATATGATTACTCATCCATGGAATTTTGAGAACACATCGAAAGAAATTAAAGGAAATGAAAAAAGGCTCAAAAATTGAAATCCTTTTGCATGGAGGCTTCCTATGTGCAATGGCTTGTGGGAAAAATAATAAACTCACAATACCACAACCTTAAAAAAAAACCTTCAAGAACTGACCTATCTCATATGAAGATCAATGACTTTCAACCAAGATGACCATGAGCATTTTCATGGCATAGTACATGATAACATGACCATTTTTGGAAATAACAAGTGTGTTAACATTGTCAGCAATAATTCCACAAAAAGATTGAAGGTTTGGTTAAAAAAAGTTAATTTTTCATTTTTCTAGTGCAATGCATGACTTTTTTTGTGAAGCAGGTGCCATAAATAAGATTGTAAATTGTGCCCTTACAATTTTCACCTTAAGTATACCACATGGGATGCCAACTGCCAATTTTTCATGAATTTCAGAGTGATATTTCCATATTCCATTGATTTATCCAATTTCTGGCGATTTACATCAATTAATTCAAATTTGCACTACAAGTGTGCTTTAGTTTTGACCAATAAATTCAGAAAAATCATTTTCACATTCCGCATTAGGAGTGTAGGCAGTATCCACAAAGAAAACTCAATTACCCAACCATTATATATGATTCCTCATCCATGCAATTTTGAGAACGCATCGAAAGAAATTAAAGGAAATGAAAAAAGGCTCAAAAATTGAAATCCTTTTGATGGAGGCCTCCTATGTGCAATGGCTTGTGGGAAAAATAATAAACTCACAATAGCACAAATAAAAAGTTAATATTTCATATTTCTAGTGCAATGCATGACTTTTTTTGTGAAGCAGGTGCCATAAATAAGATTGTAAATTGCGCCCTTACAATTTTCACCTAAAGTATACCACAGTGGATGCCAACTGCCAATTTTTCATGAATTTCAGAGTGATATTGCCATATTCCATTGATTTTTCGAATTTCTGGCGATTTACATCAATTAATTCAAATTTGCACTGCAAGTGTGCTTTAGTTTTGACCAATAAATTCAGAAAAAATATTTTCATATTCCGCATTAGGAGTGTAGGCAGTATCCACAAAGAAAACTCAATTACCCAACCATTATATATGATTACTCATCCATGCAATTTTGAGAACACATCGAAAGAAATTAAAGAAAATGATAAAAAGGCTAGAAAATTGAAATCCTTTTGATGGAGGCCTCCTATGTGCAATGGCTTGTGGGTAAAATAATAAACTCACAATACCACAAATAAAAAGTTAATATTTCATTTTTCTTGTGCAATTCATGACTTTTTTTGTGAAGCAGGTGCCATAAATAAGATTGTAAATTGCGCCCTTACAATTTTCACCAAAAGTATACCACAGTGGATGCCAACTGCCAATTTTTCATGAATTTCAGAGTGATATTGCCATATTCCATTGATTTATCGAATTTCTGGCTATTTACATCAAGTAATTCAAATTTGCACTGCAAGTGTGCTTTAGTTTTGACCAATAAATTCAGAAAAATCATTTTCACATTCCGCATTAGGAGTGTAGGCAGTATCCACAAAGAAAACTCAATTACCCAACCATTATATATGATTACTCATCCATGCAATTTTTAGAACACATTAAAAAGAAATTAAAGGAAATGAAAAAAGGCTCAAAAATTGAAATCCGTTTGCATAGAGGCCTCCTATGTGCAATGACTTGTGGGAAAAATAATAAACTCACAATACCACAAACATAAAATAAAAAACCTTCACAATCTGACCTATCTCATATGAAGATCAATGACTTTCAACCAAGATGACCATGACCATGACCATTTTCATGGCATAGTACATGATAACATGTCCACTATTGGAAATAACAAGGGTGTTAACATTCTGAGCAATAATTCCACAAAAAGATTGAAGGTTTGGTTAAAAAAAAGTTAAATTTTCATATTTCTAGTGCAATGCATGACTTTTTTTTTTGAAGCAAGTGCCATAAATAAGATTGGAAATTGTGCCCTTACAATTTTCACCTAAAGTATACCACATGGGATGCCAACTGCCAATTTTTCATGAATTTTAGAGTGATATTTCCATATTCCATTGATTTATTGAATTTCTGGCGATTTACATTAAGTAAGTCAAATTTGCACTACAAGTGTGCCCTAGTTTCGACCAATAAATTCTGAAAAATCATTTTCACCTTCCACATTAGGAGCGTAGGCAATATACACAAAGAAAACTCAATTACCCAACCATTATTTATGATTACTCATCCATGCAATTTTGACAACATATCGAAAAAAATTAAAGAAAATTATAAAAAGGCTAAAAAATTGAAATCCTTTTGATGGAGGCCTCGTATGTGCAATGGCTTGAGGGAAAAATGATAAACTCACAATACCACAAATAAAAAGTTAATATTTCATTTTTCTAGTGCAATGCATGACTTTTTTTGTGAAGCAGGTGCCATAAATAAGGTTGTAAATTGTGCCATTACAATTTTCACCTAAAGTATACCATAGTGGATGCCAACTGCCAATTTTTCATGAATTTCAGAGTGATATTGCCATATTCCATTGATTTATCAAATTTCTGGCGATTTACATCAAGTAATTCAAATTTGCACTGCAAGTGTGCTCTAGTTTCGGACAATAAATTCTAAAAAATCATTTTGAACTTCCGCATTAGGAGTGTAGGCAGTATCCACAAACAAAACTCAATTACCCAACCATTATATATGATTACTCATCCATGCAATTTTGAGAACACATCGAAAGAAATTAAAGGAAATGAAAAAAGGCTCAAAAATTGAAATCCTTTTGAATGGAGGCCTCCTATGTGCAATGGCTTTTGGGAAAAATAAAAAACTCACAATACCACAACCTTAAAAAAAACCTTCAAGAACTGACCTATCTCATATCAAGATCAATGACTTTCAACCAAGATGACCATGAGCATTTTCATGGCATAGTACATGATAACATGACCATTTTTGGAAATAACAAGGGTGTTAACATTGTCAGCAATAATTCCACAAAAAGATTGAAGGTTTGGTTAAAAAAAGTTAATTTTTCATTTTTCTAGTGCAATGCATGATTTTTTTGTGAAGCAGGTGCCATAAATAAGATTGTAAATTGTGCCCTTACAATTTTCACCTTAAGTATACCACATGGGATGCCAACTGCCAATTTTTCATGAATTTCAGAGTGATATTTCCATATTCCATTGATTTATCCAATTTCTGGCGATTTACATCAAGTAATTCAAATTTGCACTACAAGTGTGCTTTAGTTTTGACCAATAAATTCATAAAAATCATTTTCACATTCCGCATTAGGAGTGTAGGCAGTATCCACAAAGAAAACTCAATTACCCAACCATTATATATGATTACTCATCCATGCAATTTTGAGAACGCATCGAAAGAAATTAATGGAAATGAAAAAAGGCTCAAAAATTGAAATCCTTTTGATGGAGGCCTCCTATGTGCAATGGCTTGTGGGAAAAATAATAAACTCACAATACCACAAATAAAAAGTTAATATTTAATTTTTCTAGTCCAATGCATGACTTTTTTTGTGAAGTAGGTGCCATAAATAAGATTGTAAATTGCGCCCTTATAATTTTCACCTAAAGTATACCACAGTGGATGCCAACTACCAATTTTTCATGAATTTCAGAGTGATATTGCCATATTCCATTGATTTATCGAATTTCTAGCGATTTACATCAAGTAATTCAAATTTGCACTGCAAGTGTGCTTCAGTTTTCACCAATAAATTCAGAAAAATTATTTTCATATTCCGCATTAGGAGTGTAGGCAGTATCCACAAAGAAAACTCAATTACCCAACCATTATATATGATTACTCATCCATGCAATTTTGAGAACACATCGAAAGAAATTAAAGAAAATGATAAAAAGGCTAGAAAATTGAAATCCTTTTGATGGAGGCCTCCTATGTGCAATGGCTTGTGGGAAAAATAATAAACTCACAATACCACAAATAAAAAGTTAATATTTCATTTTTCTAGTGCAATGCATGACTTTTTTTGTGAAGCAGGTGCCATAAATAAGATTGTAAATTGCGCCCTTACAATTTTCACCTAAAGTATACCACAGTGGATGCCAACTGCCAATTTTTCATGAATTTCAGAGTGATATTGCCACATTCCATTGATTTATCGAATTTCTGGCTATTTACATCAAGTAATTCAAATTTGCACTGCAAGTGTGCTTTAGTTTTGACCAATAAATTCAGAAAAATCATTTTCACATTCCGCATTAGGAGTGTAGGCAGTATCCACAAAGAAAACTCAATTACCCAACCATTATATATGATTACTCATCCATGCAATTTTTAGAACACATCAAAAGAAATTAAAGGAAATGAAAAATGGCTCAAAAATTGAAATCCGTTTGCATAGAGGCCTCCTATGTGCAATGGCTTGTGGGAAAAATAATAAACTCACAATACCACAAACATAAAATAAAAAAACCTTCACAATCTGACTTATCTCATATGAAGATCAATGACTTTCAACCAAGATGACCATGACCATGACCATTTTCATGGCATAGTACATGATAACATGTCCATTATTGGAAATAACAAGGGTGTTAACATTGTGAGCAATAATTCCACAAAAAGATTGAAGGTTTGGTTAAAAAAAAGTTAATTTTTCATTTTTCTAGTGCAATGCATGACTTTTTTTTTGAAGCAAGTGCCATAAATAAGATTGGAAATTGTGCCCTTACAATTTTCACCTAAAGTATACCACATGGGATGCCAACTGCCAATTTTTCATGAATTTTAGAGTGATATTTCCGTATTCCATTGATTTATTGAATTTCTTGCGATTTACATTAAGTAAGTCAAATTTGCACTACAAGTGTGCCCTAGTTTCGACCAATAAATTCTGAAAAATCATTTTCACCTTCCACATTAGGAGCGTAGGCAGTATACACAAAGAAAACTCAATTACCCAACCATTATATATGATTACTCATCCATGCAATTTTGACAACATATCGAAAGAAATTAAAGAAAATGATAAAAAGGCTAAAAAATTGAAATCCTTTTGATGGAGGCCTCGTATGTGCAATGGCTTGTGGGAAAAATGATAAACTCACAATACCACAAATAAAAAGTTAATATTTCATTTTTCTAGTGCAATGCATGACTTTTTTTGTGAAGCGGGTGCCATAAATAAGATTGTAAATTGTGCCCATACAATTTTCACCTAAAGTATACCATAGTGGATGCCAACTGCCAATTTTTCATGAATTTCAGAGTGATATTGCCATATTCCATTGATTTATCAAATTTGTGGTGATTTACATCAAGTAATTCAAATTTGCACTGTAAGTGTGCTCACGTTTCGACCAATAAATTCTGAAAAATCATTTTGAACTTCCGCATTAGGAGTGTAGGCAGTATCCACAAACAAAACTCAATTACCCAACCATTATATATGATTACTCATCCATGCAATTTTGAGAACACATCAAAAGAAATTAAAGGAAATGAAAAAAGGCTCAAAAATTGAAAATCTTTTGCATGGAGGCCTCCTATGTGCAATGGCTTTTGGGAAAAATAAAAAACTCACAATACCACAACCTTAAAAAAAACCTTCAAGAACTGACCTATCTCATATCAAGATCAATGACTTTCAACAAAGATGACCATGAGCATTTTCATGGCATAGTACATGATAACATGACCATTTTTGGAAATAACAAGGGTGTTAACATTGTCAGCAATAATTCCACAAAAAGATTGAAGGTTTGGTTAAAAAAAAGTAATTTTTCATTTTTCTACTGCAATGCATGACTTTTTTTGTGAAGCAGGTGCCATAAATAAGATTATAAATTGCGACCTTACAATTTTCAGCTAAAGTATACCACAATGGATGCCAACTGCCAATTTTTCATGAATTTCAGAGTGATATTGCCATATTCCATAGATTTATCGAATTTCTGGCAATTTACATCAAGTAATTAGAATTTGTGCTGCAAGTGTGCTTTAGTTTTGACCAATAAATTCAGAAAAATCATTTTCACATTCTGCATTAGGAGTGTAGGCCGTATCCACAAAGAAAACTCAATTACCCAACCATTATATATGATTACTCATCCATGGAATTTTGAGAACACATCGAAAGAAATTAAAGAAAATGAAAAAAGGCTCAAAAATTGAAATCCTTTTGCATGGAGGCTTCCTATGTGCAATGGCTTGTGGGAAAAATAGAAAACTCACAATACCACAACCTTAAAAAAAACCTTCAAGAACTGACCTATCTCATATCAAGATCAATGACTTTCAACAAAGATGACCATGAGCATTTTCATGGCATAGTACATGATAACATGACCATTTTTGGAAATAACAAGGGTGTTAACATTGTCAGCAATAATTCCACAAAAAGATTGAAGGTTTGGTTAAAAAAAGTTAATTTTTCATTTTTCTAGTGCAATGCATGACTTTTTTTGTGAAGCAGGTGCCATAAATAAGATTGTAAATTGTGCCCTTACAATTTTCACCTTAAGTATACCACATGGGATGCCAACTGCCAATTTTTCATGAATTTCAGAGTGATATTTCCATATTCCATTGATTTATCCAATTTCTGGCGATTTACATCAAGTAATTCAAATTTGCACTACAAGTGTGCTTTAGTTTTGACCAATAAATTCATAAAAATCATTTTCACATTCCGCATTAGGAGTGTAGGCAGTATCCACAAAGAAAACTCAATTACCCAACCATTATATATGATTACTCATCCATGCAATTTTGAGAACGCATCGAAAGAAATTAATGGAAATGAAAAAAGGCTCAAAAATTGAAATCCTTTTGATGGAGGCCTCCTATGTGCAATGGCTTGTGGGAAAAATAATAAACTCACAATACCACAAATAAAAAGTTAATATTTCATTTTTCTAGTCCAATGCATGACTTTTTTTGTGAAGCAGGTGCCATAAATAAGATTGTAAATTGCGCCCTTATAATTTTCACCTAAAGTATACCACAGTGGATGCCAACTACCAATTTTTCATGAATTTCAGAGTGATATTGCCATATTCCATTGATTTATCGAATTTCTAGCGATTTACATCAAGTAATTCAAATTTGCACTGCAAGTGTGCTTTAGTTTTCACCAATAAATTCAGAAAAATTATTTTCATATTCCGCATTAGGAGTGTAGGCAGTATCCACAAAGAAAACTCAATTACCCAACCATTATATATGATTACTCATCCATGCAATTTTGAGAACACATCGAAAGAAATTAAAGAAAATGATAAAAAGGCTAGAAAATTGAAATCCTTTTGATGGAGGCCTCCTATGTGCAATGGCTTGTGGGAAAAATAATAAACTCACAATACCACAAATAAAAAGTTAATATTTCATTTTTCTAGTGCAATGCATGACTTTTTTTGTGAAGCAGGTGCCATAAATAAGATTGTAAATTGCGCCCTTACAATTTTCACCTAAAGTATACCACAGTGGATGCCAACTGCCAATTTTTCATGAATTTCAGAGTGATATTGCCATATTCCATTGATTTATCGAATTTCTGGCTATTTACATCAAGTAATTCAAATTTGCACTGCAAGTGTGCTTTCGTTTTGACCAATAAATTCAGAAAAATCATTTTCACATTCCGCATTAGGAGTGTAGGCAGTATCCACAAAGAAAACTCAATTACCCAACCATTATATATGATTACTCATCCATGCAATTTTTAGAACACATCAAAAGAAATTAAAGGAAATGAAAAATGGCTCAAAAATTGAAATCCGTTTGCATAGAGGCCTCCTATGTGCAATGGCTTGTGGGAAAAATAATAAACTCACAATACCACAAACATAAAATAAAAAACCTTCACAATCTGACTTATCTCATATGAAGATCAATGACTTTCAACCAAGATGACCATGACCATGACCATTTCATGGCATAGTACATGATAACATGTCCATTATTGGAAATAACAAGGGTGTTAACATTGTGAGCAATAATTCCACAAAAAGATTGAAGGTTTGGCTAAAAAAAAGTTAATTTTTCATTTTTCTAGTGCAATGCATGACTTTTTTTTGAAGCAAGTGCCATAAATAAGATTGGAAATTGTGCCCTTACAATTTTCACCTAAAGTATACCACATGGGATGCCAACTGCCAATTTTTCATGAATTTTAGAGTGATATTTCCGTATTCCATTGATTTATTGAATTTCTTGCGATTTACATTAAGTAAGTCAAATTTGCACTACAAGTGTGCCCTAGTTTCGACCAATAAATTCTGAAAAATCATTTTCACCTTCCACATTAGGAGCGTAGGCAGTATACACAAAGAAAACTCAATTACCCAACCATTATATATGATTACTCATCCATGCAATTTTGACAACATGTCGAAAGAAATTAAAGAAAATGATAAAAAGGCTAAAAAATTGAAATCCTTTTGATGGAGGCCTCGTATGTGCAATGGCTTGTGGGAAAAATGATAAACTCACAATACCACAAATAAAAAGTTAATATTTCATTTTTCTAGTGCAATGCATGACTTTTTTTGTGAAGCGGGTGCCATTAATAAGATTGTAAATTGTGCCCATACAATTTTCACCTAAAGTATACCATAGTGGATGCCAACTGCCAATTTTTCATGAATTTCAGAGTGATATTGCCATATTCCATTGATTTATCAAATTTGTGGTGATTTACATCAAGTAATTCAAATTTGCACTGTAAGTGTGCTCACGTTTCGACCAATAAATTCTGAAAAATCATTTTGAACTTCCGCATTAGGAGTGTAGGCAGTATCCACAAACAAAACTCAATTACCCAACCATTATATATGATTACTCATCCATGCAATTTTGAGAACACATCAAAAGAAATTAAAGGAAATGAAAAAAGGCTCAAAAATTGAAATCCTTTTGCATGGAGGCCTCCTATGTGCAATGGCTTTTGGGAAAAATAAAAAACTCACAATACCACAACCTTAAAAAAAACCTTCAAGAACTGACCTATCTCATATCAAGATCAATGACTTTCAACAAAGATGACCATGAGCATTTTCATGGCATAGTACATGATAACATGACCATTTTTGGAAATAACAAGGGTGTTAACATTGTCAGCAATAATTCCACAAAAAGATTGAAGGTTTGGTTAAAAAAAGTAATTTTTCATTTTTCTAGTGCAATGCATGACTTTTTTTGTGAAGCAGGTGCCATAAATAAGATTATAAATTGCGCCCTTACAATTTTCAGCTAAAGTATACCACAATGGATGCCAACTGCCAATTTTTCATGAATTTCAGAGTGATATTGCCATATTCCATAGATTTATCGAATTTCTGGCGATTTACATCAAGTAATTAGAATTTGCGCTGCAAGTGTGCTTTAGTTTTGACCAATAAATTCAGAAAAATCATTTTCACATTCCGCATTAGGAGTGTAGGCAGTATCCACAAAGAAAACTCAATTACCCAACCATTATATATGATTACTCATCCATGCAATTTTGACAACATATCGAAAGAAATTAAAGAAAATGATAAAAAGGCTAAAAAATTGAAATCCTTTTGATGGAGGCCTCGTATGTGCAATGGCTTGTGGGAAAAATGATAAACTCACAATACCACAAATAAAAAGTTAATATTTCATTTTTATAGTGCAATGCATGACTTTTTTTGTGAAGCAGGTGCCATAAATAAGATTGTAAATTGTGCCCTTACAATTTTCACCTAAAGTATACCATAGTGGATGCCAACTGCCAATTTTTCATGAATTTCAGAGTGATATTGCCATATTCCATTGATTTATCAAATTTCTGGCGATTTACATCAAGTAATTCAAATTTGCACTGCAAGTGTGCTCTATTTTCGGACAATAAATTCTGAAAAATCATTTTGAACTTCCGCATTAGGAGTGTAGGCAGTATCCACAAACAAAACTCAATTACCCAACCATTATATATGATTACTCATCCATGCAATTTTGAGAACACATCGAAAGAAATTAAAGGAAATGAAAAAAGGCTCAAAAATTGAAATCCTTTTGCATGGAGGCCTCCTATGTGCAATGGCTTTTGGGAAAAATAAAAAACTCACAATACCACAACCTTAAAAAAAACCTTCAAGAACTGACCTATCTTATATCAAGATCAATGACTTTCAACAAAGATGACCATGAGCATTTTCATGGCATAGTACATGATAACATGACCATTTTTGGAAATAACAAGGGTGTTAACATTGTCAGCAATAATTCCACAAAAAGATTGAAGGTTTGGTTAAAAAAATTAATTTTTCATTTTTCTAGTGCAATGCATGACTTTTTTTGTGAAGCAGGTGCCAGAAATAAGATTGTAAATTGGGCCCTTACAATTTTCACCTTAAGTATACCACATGGGATGCCAACTGCCAATTTTTCATGAATTTCAGAGTGATATTTCCATATTCCATTGATTTATCCAATTTCTGGCGATTTACATCAAGTAATTCAAATTTGCACTACAAGTGTGCTTTAGTTTTGACCAATAAATTCAGAAAAATCATTTTCACATTCCGCATTAGGAGTGTAGGCAGTATCCACAAAGAAAACTTAATTACCCAACCATTATATATGATTACTCATCCATGGAATTTTGAGAACGCATCGAAAGAAATTAAAGGAAATGAAAAAAGGCTCAAAAATTGAAATCCTTTTGATGGAGGCCTCCTATTTGCAATGGCTTGTTGGAAAAATAATAAACTCACAATACCACAAATAAAAAGTTAATATTTCATTTTTCTAGTGCAATGCATGACTTTTTTTGTGAAGCAGGTGCCATAAATAAGATTGTAAATTGCGCCCTTACAATTTTCACCTAAAGTATACCACAGTGGATGCAAACTGCCAATTTTTCATGAATTTCAGAGTGATATTGCCATATTCCATTGATTTATCGAATTTCTGGCGATTTACATCAAGTAATTCAAATTTGCACTGCAAGTGTTCTTTAGTTTTGACCAATAAATTCAGAAAAGTTATTTTCATATTCCGCATTAGGAGTGTAGGCAGTATCCACAAAGAAAACTCAATTACCCAACCATTATATATGATTACTCATCCATGCAATTTTGAGAACGCATCGAAAGAAATTAAAGGAAATGAAAAAAGGCTCAAAAATTGAAATCCTTTTGATGGAGGCCTCCTATGTGCAATGGCTTGTGGGAGAAATAATAAACTCACAATAGCACAAATAAAAAGTTAATATTTCATTTTTCTAGTGCAATGCATGACTTTTTTTGTGAAGCAGGTGCCATAAATAAGATTGTAAATTGCGCCCTTACAATTTTCACCTAAAGTATACCACAGTGGATGCCAACTGCCAATTTTTCATGAATTTCAGAGTGATATTGCCATATTCCATTGATTTATCGAATTTCTGGCTATTTACATCAAGTAATTCAAATTTGCACTGCAAGTGTGCTTTAGTTTTGACCAATAAATTCAGAAAAATTATTTTCATATTCCGCATTAGGAGTGTAGGCAGTATCCACAAAGAAAACTCAATTACCGAACCATTATATATGATTACTCATCCATGCAATTTTGAGAACACATCGAAAGAAATTAAAGAAAATGATAAAAAGGCTAGAAAATTGAAATCCTTTTGATGGAGGCCTCCTATGTGCAATGGCTTGTGGGAAAAATAATAAACTCACAATACCATAAATAAAAAGTTAATATTTCATTTTTCTAGTGCAATGCATGACTTTTTTTGTGAAGCAGGTGCCATAAATAAGATTGTAAATTGCGCCCTTACAATTTTCACCTAAAGTATACCACAGTGGATGCCAACTGCCAATTTTTCATGAATTTCAGAGTGATATTGCCATATTCCATTGATTTATCGAATTTCTGGCTATTTACATCAAGTAATTCAAATTTGCACTGCAAGTGTGCTTTAGTTTTGACCAATAAATTCAGAAAAATCATTTTCACATTCCGCATTAGGAGTGTAGGCAGTATCCACAAAGAAAACTCAATTACCCAACCATTATATATGATTACTCATCCATGCAATTTTTAGAACACATTAAAAAGAAATTAAAGGAAATGAAAAAAGGCTCAAAACTTAAAATCCGTTTGCATAGAGGCCTCCTATGTGCAATGGCTTGTGGGAAAAATAATAAACTCACAATACCACAAAGATAAAATAAAAAACCTTCACAATCTGACCTATCTCATATGAAGATCAATGACTTTCAACCAAGATGACCATGACCATGACCATTTTCATGGCATAGTACATGATAACATGTCCATTATTGGAAATAAGAAGGTTGTTAACATTGTGAGCAATAATTCCACAAAAAGATTGAAGGTTTGGTTAAAAAAAAGTTAAATTTTTATATTTCTAGTGCAATGCATGACTTTTTTTTTGAAGCAAGTGCCATAAATAAGATTGGAAATTGTGCCCTTACAATTTTCACCTAAAGTATACCACATGGGATGCCAACTGCCAATTTTTCATGAATTTTAGAGTGATATTTCCATATTCCATTGATTTATTGAATTTCTGGCGATTTACATTAAGTAAGTCAAATTTGCACTACAAGTGTGCCCTAGTTTCGACCAATAAATTCTGAAAAATCATTTTCACCTTCCACATTAGGAGCGTAGGCAGTATACACAAAGAAAACTCAATTACCCAACCATTATATATGATTACTCATCCATGCAATTTTGACAACATATCGAAAGAAATTAAAGAAAATGATAAAAAGGCTAAAAAATTGAAATCCTTTTGATGGAGGCCACGTATGTGCAATGGCTTGTGGGAAAAATGATAAACTCACAATACCACAAATAAAAAGTTAATATTTCATTTTTCTAGTGCAATGCATGACTTTTTTTGTGAAGCAGGTGCCATAAATAAGATTGTAAATTGTGCCCTTACAATTTTCACCTAAAGTATACCAGAGTGGATGCCAACTGCCAATTTTTCATGAATTTCAGAGTGATATTGCCATATTCCATTGATTTATCAAATTTCTGGCGATTTACATCAAGTAATTCAAATTTGCACTGCAAGTGTGCTCTAGTTTCGGACAATAAATTCTGAAAAATCATTTTGAACTTCCGCATTAGGAGTGTAGGCAGTATCCACAAACAAAACTCAATTACCCAACCATTATATATGATTACTCATCCATGCAATTTTGAGAACAGATCGAAAGAAATTAAAGGAAATGAAAAAAGGCTCAAAAATTGAAATCCTTTTGCATGGAGGCCTCCTATGTGCAATGGCTTTTGGGAAAAATAAAAAACTCACAATACCACAACCTTAAAAAAAACCTTCAAGAACTGACCTATCTTATATCAAGATCAATGACTTTCAACCAAGATGACCATGAGCATTTTCATGGCATAGTACATGATAACATGACCATTTTTGGAAATAACAAGGGTGTTAACATTGTCAGCAATAATTCCACAAAAAGATTGAAGGTTTGGTTAAAAAAAGTTAATTTTTCATTTTTCTAGTGCAATGCATGACTTTTTTTGTGAAGCAGGTGCCATAAATAAGATTGTAAATTGGGCCCTTACAATTTTCACCTTAAGTATACCACATGGGATGCCAACTGCCAATTTTTCATGAATTTCAGAGTGATATTTCCATATTCCATTGATTTATGCAATTTCGGGCGATTTACATCAAGTAATTCAAATTTGCACTACAAGTGTGCTTTAGTTTTGACCAATAAATTCAGAAAAATCATTTTCACATTCCGCATTAGGAGTGTAGGCAGTATCCACAAAGAAAACTCAATTACCCAACCATTATATATGATTACTCATCCATGCAATTTTGAGAACGCATCGAAAGAAATTAAAGGAAATGAAAAAAGGCTCAAAAATTGAAATCCTTTTGATGGAGGCCTCCTATTTGCAATGGCTTGTTGGAAAAATAATAAACTCACAATACCACAAATAAAAAGTTAATATTTCATTTTTCTAGTGCAATGCATGACTTTTTTTGTCAAGCAGGTGCCATAAATAAGATTGTAAATTGTGCCCTTACAATTTTCACCTAAAGTATACCACAGTGGATGCCAACTGCCAATTTTTCATGAATTTCAGAGTGATATTGCCATATTCCATTGATTTATCCAATTTCTGGCGATTTACATCAAGTAATTCAAATTTGCACTGCAAGTGTTCTTTAGTTTTGACCAATAAATTTAGAAAAATTATTTTCATATTCCGCATTAGGAGTGTAGGCAGTATCCACAAAGAAAACTCAATTACCCAACCATTATATATGATTACTCATCCATGCAATTTTGAGAACGCATCGAAAGAAATTAAAGGAAATGAAAAAAGGCTCAAAAATTGAAATCCTTTTGATGGAGGCCTCCTATGTGCAATGGCTTGTGGGAGAAATAATAAACTCACAATAGCACAAATAAAAAGTTAATATTTCATTTTTCTAGTGCAATGCATGACTTTTTTTGTGAAGCAGGTGCCATAAATAAGGTTGTAAATTGTGCCATTACAATTTTCACCTAAAGTATACCATAGTGGATGCCAACTGCCAATTTTTCATGAATTTCAGAGTGATATTGCCATATTCCATTGATTTATCGAATTTCTGGCTATTTACATCAAGTAATTCAAATTTGCACTGCAAGTGTGCTTTAGTTTTGACCAATAAATTCAGAAAAATTATTTTCATATTCCGCATTAGGAGTGTAGGCAGTATCCACAAAGAAAACTCAATTACCCAACCATTATATATGATTACTCATCCATGCAATTTTGAGAACACATCGAAAGAAATTAAAGAAAATGATAAAAAGGCTAGAAAATTGAAATCCTTTTGATGGAGGCCTCCTATGTGCAATGGCTTGTGGGAAAAATAATAAACTCACAATACCACAAATAAAAAGTTAATATTTCATTTTTCTAATGCAATGCATGACTTTTTTTGTGAAGCAGGTGCCATAAATAAGATTGTAAATTGCGCCCTTACAATTTTCACCTAAAGTATACCACAGTGGATGCCAACTGCCAATTTTTCATGAATTTCAGAGTGATATTGCCATATTTCATTGATTTATCGAATTTCTGGCTATTTACATCAAGTAATTCAAATTTGCACTGCAAGTGTGCTTTAGTTTTGACCAAGAAATTCAGAAAAATCATTTTCACATTCCGCATTAGGAGTGTAGGCAGTATCCACAAAGAAAACTCAATTACCCAACCATTATATATGATTACTCATCCATGCAATTTTTAGAACACATTAAAAAGAGATTAAAGGAAATGAAAAAAGGCTCAAAAATTGAAATCCGTTTGCATAGAGGCCTCCTATGTGCAATGGCTTGTGGGAAAAATAATAAACTCACAATACCACAAAGATAAAATAAAAAACCTTCACAATCTGACCTATCTCATATGAAGATCAATGACTTTCAACCAAGATGACCATGACCATGACCATTTTCATGGCATAGTACATGATAACATGTCCATTATTGGAAATAAGAAGGGTGTTAACATTGTGAGCAATAATTCCACAAAAAGAATGAAGGTTTGGTTAAAAAAAAGTTAAATTTTCATATTTCTAGTGCAATGCATGACTTTTTTTTGAAGCAAGTGCCATAAATAAGATTGGAAATTGTGCCCTTACAATTTTCACCTAAAGAATACCACATGGGATGCCAACTGCCAATTTTTCATGAATTTTAGAGTGATATTTCCATATTCCATTGATTTATTGAATTTGTGGCGATTTACATTAAGTAAGTCAAATTTGCACTACAAGTGTGCCCTAGTTTCGACCAATAAATTCTGAAAAACCATTTTCACCTTCCACATTAGGAGCGTAGGCAGTATACACAAAGAAAACTCAATTACCCAACCATTATATATGATTACTCATCCATGCAATTTTGACAACATATCGAAAGAAATTAAAGAAAATGATAAAAAGGCTAAAAATTTGAAATCCTTTTGATGGAGGCCTCGTATGTGCAATGGCTTGTGGGAAAAATGATAAACTCACAATACCACAAATAAAAAGTTAATATTTCATTTTTTTAGTGCAATGCATGACTTTTTTTGTGAAGCAGGTGCCATAAATAAGATTGTAAATTCTGCCCTTACAATTTTCACCTAAAGTATACCATAGTGGATGCCAACTGCCAATTTTTCATGAATTTCAAAGTGATATTGCCATATTCCATTGATTTATCAAATTTCTGGCGATTTACATCAAGTAATTCAAATTTGCACTGCAAGTGTGCTCTAGTTTCGGACAATAAATTCTGAAAAATCATTTTGAACTTCCGCATTAGGAGTGTAGGCAGTATCCACAAACAAAACTCAATTACCCAACCATTATATATGATTACTCATCCATGCAATTTTGAGAACACATCGAAAGAAATTAAAGGAAATGAAAAAAGGCTCAAAAATTGAAATCCTTTTGCATGGAGGCCTCCTATGTGCAATGGCTTTTGGGAAAAATAAAAAACTCACAATACCACAACCTTAAAAAAAAACCTTCAAGAACTGACCTATCTCATATCAAGATCAATGACTTTCAACCAAGATGACCATGAGCATTTTCATGGCATAGTACATGATAACATGACCATTTTTGGAAATAACAAGGGTGCTAACATTGTCAGCAATAATTCCACAAAAAGATTGAAGGTTTGGTTAAAAAAAGTTAATTTTTCATTTTTCTAGTGCAATGCATGATTTTTTTTGTGAAGCCGGTGCCATAAATAAGATTGTAAATTGTGCCCTTACAATTTTCACCTTAAGTATACCACATGGGATGCCAACTGCCAATTTTTCATGAATTTCAGAGTGATATTTCCATATTCCATTGATTTATCCAATTTCTGGCGATTTACATCAAGTAATTCAAATTTGCACTACAAGTGTGCTTTAGTTTTGACCAATAAATTCAGAAAAATCATTTTCACATTCCGCATTAGGAGCGTAGGCAGTATCCACAAAGAAAACTCAATTACCCAACCATTATATATGATTACTCATCCATGCAATTTTGAGAACGCATCGAAAGAAATTAAAGGAAATGAAAAAAGGCTCAAAAATTGAAATCCTTTTGATGGAGGCCTCCTATTTGCAATGGCTTGTGGGAAAAATACTAAACTCACAATACCACAAATAAAAAGTTAATATTTCATTTTTCTAGTGCAATGCATGACTTTTTTTGTGAAGCAGGTGCCATAAATAAGATTGTAAATTGCGCCCTTACAATTTTCACCTAAAGTATACCACAGTGGATGCCAACTGCCAATTTTTCGTGAATTTCAGAGTGATATTGCCATATTCCATTGATTTATCGAATTTCTGGCGATTTACATCAAGTAATTCAAATTTGCACTGCAAGTGTTCTTTAGTTTTGACAAATAAATTCAGAAAAATTATTTTCATATTCCGCATTAGGAGTGTAGGCAGTATCCACAAAGAAAACTCAATTACCCAACCATTATATATGATTACATATCCATGCAATTTTGAGAACGCATCGAAAGAAATTAAAGGAAATGAAAAAAGGCTCAAAAATTGAAATCCTTTTGATGGAGGCCTCCTATGTGCAATGGCTTGTGGGAAAAATAATAAACTCACAATAGCACAAATAAAAAGTTAATATTTCATTTTTCGAGTGCAATGCACGACTTTTTTTGTGAAGCAGGTGCCATAAATAAGATTGTAAATTGCGCCCTTACAATTTTTACCTAAAGTATACCACAGTGGATGCCAACTGCCAATTTTTCATGAATTTCAGAGTGATATTGCCATATTCCATTGATTTATCGAATTTCTGGCTATTTACATCAAGTAATTCAAATTTGCACTGTAAGTGTGCTTTAGTTTTGACCAATAAATTCAGAAAAATTATTTTCATATTCCGCATTAGGAGTGTAGGCAGTATCCACAAAGAAAACTCAATTACCCAACCATTATATATGATTACTCATCCATGCAATTTTAAGAACACATCGAAAGAAATTAAAGAAAATGATAAAAAGGCTAGAAAATTGAAATCCTTTTGATGGAGGCCTCCTATGTGCAATGGCTTGTGGGAAAAATAATAAACTCACAATACCACAAATAAAAAGTTAATATTTCATTTTTCTAGTGCAATGCATGACTTTTTTTGTGAAGCAGGTGCCATAAATAAGATTGTAAATTCGGCCTTACAATTTTCACCTAAAGTATACCACAGTGGATGCCAACTGCCAATTTTTCATTAATTTCAGAGTGATATTGCCATATTCCATTGATTTATCGAATTTCTGGCTATTTAAATCAAGTAATTCAAATTTGCACTGCAAGTGTGCTTTAGTTTTGACCAATAAATTCAGAAAAATCATTTTCACATTCCGCATTAGGAGTGTAGGCAGTATCCACAAAGAAAACTCAATTACCCAACCATTATATATGATTACTCATCCATGCAATTTTTAGAACACATCAAAAGAAATTAAAGGAAATGAAAAAAGGCTCAAAAATTGAAATCCGTTTGCATAGAGGCCTCCTATGTGCAATGGCTTGTGGGACAAATAATAAACTCACAATACCACAAACATAAAATAAAAAACCTTCACAATCTGACCTATCTCATATGAAGATCAATGACTTTCAACCAAGATGACCATGACCATTTTCATGGCATAGTACATGATAACATGTCCATTATTGGAAATAACAAGGGTGTTAACATTGTGAGCAATAATTCCACAAAAAGATTGAAGGTTTGGTTAAAAAAAAGTTAATTTTTCATTTTTCTAGTGCAATGCATGACTTTTTTTTAAGCAAGTGCCATAAATAAGATTGGAAATTGTGCCCTTACAATTTTCACCTAAAGTATACCACATGGGATGCCAACTGCCAATTTTTCATGAATTTTAGAGTGATATTTCCATATTCCATTGATTTATTGAATTTCTGGCGATTTACATTAAGTAAGTCAAATTTGCACTACAAGTGTGCCCTAGTTTCAACCAATAAATTCTGAAAAATCATTTTCACCTTCCACATTAGGAGCGTAGGCAGTATACACAAAGAAAACTCAATTAGCCAACCATTATATATGATTACTCATCCATGCAATTTTGACAACATATCGAAAGAAATTAAAGAAAATGATAAAAAGGCTAAAAAATTGAAATCCTTTTGATGGAGGCCTCGTATGTGCAATGGCTTGTGGTAAAAATGATAAACTCACAATACCACAAATAAAAAGTTAATATTTCATTTTTCTAGTGCAATGCATGACTTTTTTTGTGAAGCAGGTGCCATAAATAAGATTGTAAATTGTGCCCTTACAATTTTCACCTAAAGTATACCACAGTGGATGCCAACTGCCAATTTTTCATGAATTTCAGAGTGATATTGCCATATTCCATTGATTTATCAAATTTCTGGCGATTTACATTAAGTAATTCAAATTTGCACTGCAAGTGTGCTCTAGTTTCGGACAATAAATTCTGAAAAATCATTTTGAACTTCCGCATTAGGAGTGTAGGCAGTATCCACAAACAAAACTTAATTACCCAACCATTATATATGATTACTCATCCATGCAATTTTGAGAACACATCGAAAGAAATTAAAGGAAATGAAAAAAGGCTCAAAAATTGAAATCCTTTTGCATGGAGGCCTCCTATGTGCAATGGCTTTTGGGAAAAATAAAAAACTCACAATACCACAACCTTAAAAAAAACCTTCAAGAACTGACCTATCTCATATCAAGATCAATGACTTTCAACCAAGATGACCATGAGCATTTTCATGGCATAGTACATGATAACATGACCATTTTTGGAAATAACAAGGGTGTTAACATTGTCAGCAATAATTCCACAAAAAGATTGAAGGTTTGGTTAAAAAAAGTTAATTTTTCATTTTTCTAGTGCAATGCACGACTTTTTTTGTGAAGCAGGTGCCATAAATAAGATTGTAAATTGTGCCCTTAAAATTTTCACCTTAAGTATACCACATGGGATGCCAACTGCCAATATTTCATGAATTTCAGAGTGATATTTCCATATTCCGTTGATTTATCCAATTTCTGGCGATTTACATCAAGTAATTCAAATTTGCACTACAAGTGTGCTTTAGTTTTGACCAATAAATTCAGAAAAATCATTTTCACATTCCGCATTAGGAGTGTAGGCAGTATCCACAAAGAAAACTCAATTACCCAACCATTATATATGATTACTCATCCATGCAATTTTGAGAACGCATCGAAAGAAATTAAAGGAAATGAAAAAAGGCTCAAAAATTGAAATCCTTTTGATGGAGGCCTCCTATGTGCAATGGCTTGTGGGAAAAATAATAAACTCACAATACCACAAATAAAAAGTTAATATTTCATTTTTCTAGTGCAATGCATGACTTTTTTTGTGAAGCAGGTGCCATAAATAAGATTGTAAATTGCGCCCTTACAATTTTCACCTAAAGTATACCACAGTGGATGCCAACTGCCAATTTTTCATGAATTTCAGAGTGATATTGCCATATTCCATTGATTTATCGAATTTCTGGCGATTTACATCAAGTAATTCAAATTTGCACTGCAAGTGTGCTTTAGTTTTGACCAATAAATTCAGAAAAATTATTTTCATATTCCGCATTAGGAGTGTAGGCAGTATCCACAAAGAAAACTCAATTACCCAACCATTATATATGATTACTCATCCATGCAATTTTGAGAACGCATCGAAAGAAATTAAAGAAAATGATAAAAAGGCAAGAAAATTGAAATCCTTTTGATGGAGGCCTCCTATGTGCAATGGCTTGTGGGAAAAATAATAAACTCACAATACCACAAATAAAAAGTTAATATTTCATTTTTCTAGTGCAATGCATGACTTTTTTTGTGAAGCAGGTGCCATAAATAAGATTGTAAATTGCGCCTTTACAATTTTCACCTAAAGTATACCACACTGGATGCCAACTGCCAATTTTTCATGAATTTCAGAGTGATATTGCCATATTCCATTGATTTATCGAATTTCTTGCTATTTACATCAAGTAATTCAAATTTGCACTTCAAGTGTGCTTTAGTTTTGACCAATAAATTCAGAAAAATCATTTTCACATTCCGCATTAGGAGTGTAGGCAGTATCCACAAAGAAAACTCAATTACCCAACCATTATATATGATTACTCATCCATGCAATTTTTAGAACACATCAAAAGAAATTAAAGGAAATGAAAAAAGGCTCAAAAATTGAAATCCGTTTGCATAGAGGCCTCCTATGTGCAATGGCTTGTGGGAAAAATAATAAACTCACAATACCACAAACATAAAATAAAAAACCTTCACAATCTGACCTATCTCATATGAAGATCAATGACTTTCAACCAAGATGACCATGACCATGACCATTTTCATGGCATAGTACATGATAACATGTCCATTATTGGAAATAACAAGGGTGTTAACATTGTGAGCAATAATTCCACAAAAAGATTGAAGGTTTGGTTAAAAAAAAGTTAATTTTTCATATTTCTAGTGCAATGCATGACTTTTTTTTTGAAGCAAGTGCCATAAATAAGATTGGAAATTGTGCCCTTACAATTTTCACCTAAAGTATACCACATGGGATGCCAACTGCCAATTTTTCATGAATTTCAGAGTGATATTGCCATATTCCATTGATTTATTGAATTTCTGGCGATTTACATTAAGTAAGTCAAATTTGCACTACAAGTGTGCCCTAGTTTCGACCAATAAATTCTGAAAAATCATTTTCACCTTCCACATTAGGAGCGTAGGCAGTATACACAAAGAAAACTCAATTACCCAACCATTATATATGATTACTCATCCATGCAATTTTGACAACATATCGAAAGAAATTAAAGAAAATGATAAAAAGGCTAAAAATTGAAATCCTTTTGATGGAGGCCTCGTATGTGCAATGGCTTGTGGGAAAAATGATAAACTCACAATACCACAAATAAAAAGTTAATATTTCATTTTTCTAGTGCAATGCATGACTTTTTTTTTGAAGCAGGTGCCATAAATAAGATTGTAAATTGTGCCCTTACAATTTTCACCTAAAGTATACCATAGTGGATGCCAACTGCCAATTTTTCATGAATTTCAGAGTGATATTGCCATATTCCATTGATTTATCAAATTTCTGGCGATTTACATCAAGTAATTCAAATTTGCACTGCAAGTGTGCTCTAGTTTCGGACAATAAATTCTGAAAAATCATTTTGAACTTCCGCATTAGGAGTGTAGGCAGTATCCACAAAGAAAACTCAATTACCCAACCATTATATATGATTACTCATCCATGCAATTTTGAGAACACATCGAAAGAAATTAAAGGAAATGAAAAGAGGCTCAAAAATTGAAATCCTTTTGCATGGAGGCCTCCTATGTGCAATGGCTTTTGGCAAAAATAAAAAACTCACAATACCACAACCTTAAAAAAAACCTTCAAGAACTGACCTATCTCATATCAAGATCAATGACTTTCAACCAAGATGACCATGACCATTTTCATGGCAGAGTACATGATAACATGACCATTTTTGGAAATAACAAGGGTGTTAACATTGTCAGCAATAATTCCACAAAAAGATTGAAGGTTTGGTTAAAAAAAGTTAAATTTTCATATTTCTAGTGCAATGCATGACTTTTTTTTTGAAGCAAGTGCCATAAATAAGATTGGAAATTGTGCCCTTACAATTTTCACCTAAAGTATACCACATGGGATGCCAACTGCCAATTTTTCATGAATTTTAGAGTGATATTTCCATATTCCAATGATTTATTGAATTTCTGGCGATTTACATTAAGTAAGTCAAATTTGCACTACAAGTGTGCCCTAGTTTCGACCAATAAATTCTGAAAAATCATTTTCACCTTCCACATTAGGAGCGTAGGCAGTATACACAAAGAAAACTCAATTACCCAACCATTATATACGATTACTCATCCATGCAATTTTGACAACATATCGAAAGAAATTAAAGAAAATGATAAAAAGGCTAAAAAATTGAAATCCTTTTGATGGAGGCCTCGTATGTGCAATGGCTTGTGGGAAAAATGATAAACTCACAATACCACAAATAAAAAGTTAATATTTCATTTTTCTAGTGCAATGCATGACTTTTTTTTTGAAGCAGGTGCCATAAATCAGATTGTAAATTGTGCCCTTACAATTTTCACCTAAAGTATACAATAGTGGATGCCAACTGCCAATTTTTCATGAATTTCAGAGTGATATTGCCATATTCCATTGATTTATCAAATTTCTGGCGATTTACATCAAGTAATTCAAATTTGCACTGCAAGTGTGCTCTAGTTTCGGACAATAAATTCTGAAAAATCATTTTGAACTTCCGCATTAGGAGTGTAGGCAGTATCCACAAACAAAACTCAATTACCCAACCATTATATATGATTACTCATCCATGCAATTTTGAGAACACATCGAAAGAAATTAAAGGAAATGAAAAAAGGCTCAAAAATTGAAATCCTTTTGCATGGAGGCCTCCTATGTGCAATGGCTTTTGGGAAAAATAAAAAACTCACAATACCAAAACCTTAAAAAAAACCTTCAAGAACTGACCTATCTCATATCAAGATCAATGACTTTCAACCAAGATGACCATGAGCATTTTCATGGCATAGTACATGATAACATGACCATTTTTGGAAATAACAAGGGTGTTAACATTGTCAGCAATAATTCCACAAAAAGATTGAAGGTTTGGTTAAAAAAAGTTAATTTTTCATTTTTCTAGTGCAATGCACGACTTTTTTTGTGAAGCAGGTGCCATAAATAAGATTGTAAATTGTGCCCTTACAATTTTCACCTTAAGTATACCACATGGGATGCCAACTGCCAATATTTCATGAATTTCAGAGTGATATTTCCATATTCCGTTGATTTATCCAATTTCTGGCGATTTACATCAAGTAATTCAAATTTGCACTACAAGTGTGCTTTAGTTTTGACCAATAAATTCAGAAAAATCATTTTCACATTCCGCATTAGGAGTGTAGGCAGTATCCACAAAGAAAACTCAATTACCCAACCATTATATATGATTACTCATCCATGCAATTTTGAGAACGCATCGAAAGAAATTAAAGGAAATGAAAAAAGGCTCAAAAATTGAAATCCTTTTGATGGAGGCCTCCTATGTGCAATGGCTTGTGGGAAAAATAATAAACTCACAATACCACAAATAAAAAGTTAATATTTCATTTTTCTAGTGCAATGCATGACTTTTTTTGTGAAGCAGGTGCCATAAATAAGATTGTAAATAGCGCCCTTACAATTTTCACCTAAAGTATACCACAGTGGATGCCAACTGCCAATTTTTCATGAATTTCAGAGTGATATTGCCATATTCCATTGATTTATCGAATTTCTGGCGATTTACATCAAGTAATTCAAATTTGCACTGCAAGTGTGCTTTAGTTTTGACCAATAAATTCAGAAAAATTATTTTCATATTCCGCATTAGGAGTGTAGGCAGTATCCACAAAGAAAACTCAATTACCCAACCATTATATATGATTACTCATCCATGCAATTTTGAGAACGCATCGAAAGAAATTAAAGAAAATGATAAAAAGGCAAGAAAATTGAAATCCTTTTGATGGAGGCCTCCTATGTGCAATGGCTTGTGGGAAAAATAATAAACTCACAATACCACAAATAAAAAGTTAATATTTCATTTTTCTAGTGCAATGCATGACTTTTTTTGTGAAGCAGGTGCCATAAATAAGATTGTAAATTGCGCCTTTACAATTTTCACCTAAAGTATACCACACTGGATGCCAACTGCCAATTTTTCATGAATTTCAGAGTGATATTGCCATATTCCATTGATTTATCGAATTTCTTGCTATTTACATCAAGTAATTCAAATTTGCACTTCAAGTGTGCTTTAGTTTTGACCAATAAATTCAGAAAAATCATTTTCACATTCCGCATTAGGAGTGTAGGCAGTATCCACAAAGAAAACTCAATTACCCAACCATTATATATGATTACTCATCCATGCAATTTTTAGAACACATCAAAAGAAATTAAAGGAAATGAAAAAAGGCTCAAAAATTGAAATCCGTTTGCATAGAGGCCTCCTATGTGCAATGGCTTGTGGGAAAAATAATAAACTCACAATACCACAAACATAAAATAAAAAACCTTCACAATCTGACCTATCTCATATGAAGATCAATGACTTTCAACCAAGATGACCATGACCATGACCATTTTCATGGCATAGTACATGATAACATGTCCATTATTGGAAATAACAAGGGTGTTAACATTGTGAGCAATAATTCCACAAAAAGATTGAAGGTTTGGTTAAAAAAAAGTTAATTTTTCATATTTCTAGTGCAATGCATGACTTTTTTTTTGAAGCAAGTGCCATAAATAAGATTGGAAATTGTGCCCTTACAATTTTCACCTAAAGTATACCACATGGGATGCCAACTGCCAATTTTTCATGAATTTCAGAGTGATATTGCCATATTCCATTGATTTATTGAATTTCTGGCGATTTACATTATGTAAGTCAAATTTGCACTACAAGTGTGCCCTAGTTTCGACCAATAAATTCTGAAAAATCATTTTCACCTTCCACATTAGGAGCGTAGGCAGTATACACAAAGAAAACTCAATTACCCAACCATTATATATGATTACTCATCCATGCAATTTTGACAACATATCGAAAGAAATTAAAGAAAATGATAAAAAGGCTAAAAATTGAAATCCTTTTGATGGAGGCCTCGTATGTGCAATGGCTTGTGGGAAAAATGATAAACTCACAATACCACAAATAAAAAGTTAATATTTCATTTTTCTAGTGCAATGCATGACTTTTTTTTTGAAGCAGGTGCCATAAATAAGATTGTAAATTGTGCCCTTACAATTTTCACCTAAAGTATACCATAGTGGATGCCAACTGCCAATTTTTCATGAATTTCAGAGTGATATTGCCATATTCCATTGATTTATCAAATTTCTGGCGATTTACATCAAGTAATTCAAATTTGCACTGCAAGTGTGCTCTAGTTTCGGACAATAAATTCTGAAAAATCATTTTGAACTTCCGCATTAGGAGTGTAGGCAGTATCCACAAAGAAAACTCAATTACCCAACCATTATATATGATTACTCATCCATGCAATTTTGAGAACACATCGAAAGAAATTAAAGGAAATGAAAAGAGGCTCAAAAATTGAAATCCTTTTGCATGGAGGCCTCCTATGTGCAATGGCTTTTGGCAAAAATAAAAAACTCACAATACCACAACCTTAAAAAAAACCTTCAAGAACTGACCTATCTCATATCAAGATCAATGACTTTCAACCAAGATGACCATGAGCATTTTCATGGCATAGTACATGATAACATGACCATTTTTGGAAATAACAAGGGTGTTAACATTGTCAGCAATAATTCCACAAAAAGATTGAAGGTTTGGTTAAAAAAAGTTAATTTTTCATTTTTCTAGTGCAATGCATGACTTTTTTTGTGAAGCAGGTGCCATAAATAAGATTGTAAATTGCGCCCTTACAATTTTCACCTAAAGTATACCACAGTGGATGCCAACTGCCAATTTTTCATGAATTTCAGAGTGATATTGCCATATTCCATTGATTTATCGAATTTCTGGCGATTTACATCAAGTAATTCAAATTTGCACTGCAAGTGTGCTTTAGTTTTGACCAATAAATTCAGAAAAATTATTTTCATATTCCGCATTAGGAGTGTAGGCAGTATCCACAAAGAAAACTCAATTACCGAACCATTATATATGATTACTCATCCATGCAATTTTGAGAACACATCGAAAGAAATTAAAGAAAATTATAAAATGGCTAGAAAATTGAAATCCTTTTGATGGAGGCCTCCTATGTGCAATGGCTTGTGGGAAAAATAATAAACTCACAATACCACAAATAAAAATTTAATATTTCATTTTTCTAGTGCAATGCATGACTTTTTTTGTGAAGCAGGTGCCATAAATAAGATTGTAAATTGCGCCCTTACAATTTTCACCTAAAGTATACCACAGTGGATGCCAACTCCCAATCTTTCATGAATTTCAGAGTGATATTGCCATATTCCATTGATTTATCGAATTTCTGGCTATTTACATCAAGTAATTCAAATTTGCACTGCAAGTGTGCTTTAGTTTTGACCAATAAATTCAGAAAAATCATTTTCACATTCCGCATTAGGAGTGTAGGCAGTATCCACAAAGAAAACTCAATTACCCAACCATTATATATGATTACTCATCCATGCAATTTTTAGAAAACATTAAAATGAAATTAAAGGAAATGAAAAAAGGCTCAAAAATTGAAATCCGTTTGCATAGAGGCCTCCTATGTGCAATGGCTTGTGGGAAAAATAATAAACTCACAATACCACAAACATAAAATAAAAAACCTTCACAATCTGACCTATCTCATATGAAGATCAATGACTTTCAACCAAGATGACCATGACCATGACCATTTTCATGGCATAGTACATGATAACATGTCCATTATTGGAAATAACAAGGGTGTTAACATTGTGAGCAATAATTCCACAAAAAGATTGAAGGTTTGGTTAAAAAAAAGTTAATTTTTCATTTTTCTATTGCAATGCATGACTTTTTTTGTGAAGCAAGTGCCATAAATAAGATTGTAAATTGTGCCCTTACAATTTTCACCTAAAGTATACCACAGTGGATGCCAACTGCCAATTTTTCATGAATTTCAGAGTGATATTGCCATATTCCATTGATTTATCGAATTTCTGGCTATTTACATCAAGTAATTCAAATTTGCACTGCAGGTGTGCTTTAGTTTTGACCAATAAATTCAGAAAAATCATTTTCACATTCCGCATTAGGAGTGTAGGCAGTATCCACAAAGAAAACTCAATTACCCAACCATTATATATGATTACTCATCCATGCAATTTGTAGAACACATCAAAAGAAATTAAAGGAAATGAAAAAAGGCTCAAAAATTGAAATCCGTTTGCATAGAGGCCTCCTATGTCCAATGGCTGGTGGGAAAAATAATAAACTCACTATACCACAAACATAAAATAAAAAACCTTCACAATCTGACCTATCTCATATGAAGATCAATAACTTTCAACCAAGATGACCATGACCATGACCATTTTCATGGCATAGTACATGATAACATGTCCATTTTTGGAAATACCAAGGGTGTTAAAATTGTCAGCAATAATTCCACAAAAAGATTGAAGTTTTGGTTAAAAAAAAAGTTAATTTTTCATTTTTCTAGTGCAATGCATGACTTTTTTTTGTGAAGCAAGTGCCATAAATAAGATTGGAAATTGTGCCCTTACAATTTTCACCTAAAGTATACCACATGGGATGCCAACTGCCAATTTTTCATGAATTTTAGAGTGATATTTCCATATTCCATTGATTTATTGAATTTCTGGCGATTTACATTAAGTAAGTCAAATTTGCACTACAAGTGTGCCCTAGTTTCGACCAATAAACTCTAAAAAATCATTTTCACCTTCCACATTAGGAGCGTAGGCAGTATACACAAAGAAAACTCAATTACCCAACCATTATATATGATTACTCATCCATGCAATTTTGACAACATATCGAAAGAAATTAAAGAAAATGATAAAAAGGCTAAAAAATTGAAATCCTTTTGATGGAGGCCTCGTATGTGCAATGGCTTGTGGGAAAAATGATAAACTCACAATACCACAAATAAAAAGTTAATATTTCATTTTTCTAGTGCAATGCATGACTTTTTTTGTGAAGCAGGTGCCATAAATAAGATTGTAAATTGTGCCCTTACAATTTTCACCTAAAGTATACCATAGTGGATGCCAACTGCCAATTTTTCATGAATTTCAGAGTGATATTGCCATATTCCATTGATTTATCGAATTTCTGGCGATTTACATCAAGTAATTCAAATTTGCACTGCAAGTGTGCTCTAGTTTCGGACAATAAATTCTGAAAAATCATCTTGAACTTCCGCATTAGGAGTGTAGGCAGTATCCACAAACAAAACTCAATTACCCAACCATTATATATGATTACTCATCCATGCAATTTTGAGAACACATCGAAAGAAATTAAAGGAAATGAAAAAAGGTTCAAAAATTGAAATCCTTTTGCATGGAGGCCTCCTATGTGCAATGGCTTTTGGGAAAAATAAAAAACTCACAATACCACAACCTTAAAAAAAACCTTCAAGAACTGACCTATCTCATATCAAGATCAATGACTTTCAACCAAGATGACCATGAGCATTTTCATGGCATAGTACATGATAACATGACCATTTTTGGAAATAACAAGGGTGTTAACATTGTCAGCAATAATTCCACAAAAAGATTGAAGGTTTGGTTAAAAAAAAGTTAATTTTTCATTTTTCTAGTGCAATGCATGACTTTTTTTGTGAAGCAGGTGCCATAAATAAGATTGTAAATTGTGCCCTTACAATTTTCACCTTAAGTATACCACATGGGATGCCAACTGCCAATTTTTCATGAATTTCAGAGTGATATTTCCATATTCCATTGATTTATCAAATTTCTGGCGATTTACATCAAGTAATTCAAATTTGCACTACAAGTGTGCTTTAGTTTTGATGAATAAATTCAGAAAAATCATTTTCACATTCCGCATTAGGAGTGTAGGCAGTATCCACAAAGAAAACTCAATTACCCAACCATTATATATGATTACTCATCCATGCAATTTTGAGAATGCATCCAAAGAAATTAAAGGAAATGAAAAAAGGCTCAAAAATTGAAATCCTTTTGATGGAGGCCTCCTATGTGCAATGGCTTGTGGGAAAATAATAAACTCACAATACCACAAACAAAAAGTTAATATTTCATTTTTCTAGTGCAATGCATGACTTTTTTTGTGAAGCAGGTGCCATAAATAAGATTGTAAATTGCGCCCTTACAATTTTCACCTAAAGTATACCACAGTGGATGCCAGCTGCCAATTTTTCATGAATTTCAGAGTGATATTGCCATATTCCATTGATTTATCGAATTTCTGGCGATTTACATCAAGTAATTCAAATTTGCACTGCAAGTGTGCTTTAGTTTTGACCAATAAATTCAGAAAAATTATTTTCATATTCCGCATTAGGAGTGTAGGCAGTATCCACAAAGAAAACTCAATTACCCAACCATTATATATGATTACTCATCCATGCAATTTTGAGAACACATCGAAAGAAATTAAAGAAAATGATAAAAAGGCTAGAAAATTGAAATCCTTTTGATGGAGGCCTCCTATGTGCAATGGCTTGTGGGAAAAATAATAAACTCACAATACCACAAATGAAAAGTTAATATTTCATTTTTCTAGTGCAATGCATGACTTTTTTTGTGAAGCAGGTGCCATAAATAAGATTGTAAATTGCGCCCTTACAATTTTCACCTAAAGTATACCACAGTGAATGCCAAATGCCATTTTTTTATGAATTTCAGAGTGATATTGCCATATTCCATTGATTTATCGAATTTCTGGCTATTTACATCAAGTAATTCAAATTTGCACTGCAAGTGTGCTTTAGTTTTGACCAATAAATTCAGAAAAATCATTTTCACATTCCGCATTAGGAGTGTAGGCAGTATCCACAAACAAAACTCAATTACCCAACCATTATATATGATTACTCATCCATGCAATTTTTAGAACACATCAAAAGAAATTAAATGAAATGAAAAAAGGCTCAAAAATTGAAATCCGTTTGCATAGAGGCCTCCTATGTGCAATGGCTTGTGGGAAAAATAATAAACTCAGAATACCACAAACATAAAATAAAAAACCTTCACAATCTGACCTATCTCATATGAAATTCAATGACTTTCAACCAAGATGACCATGACCATGACCATTTTCATGGCATAGTACATGATAACATGTCCATTATTGGAAATAACAAGGGTGTTAACATTGTGAGCAATAATTCCACAAAAAGATTGAAGGTTTGGTTAAAAGAAAGTTAATTTTTCATTTTTCTAGTGCAATGCATGACTTGTTTTTTGAAGCAAGTGCCATAAATAAGATTGGAAATTGTGCCCTTACAATTTTCACCTAAAGTATACCACATGGGATGCCAACTGCCAATTTTTCATGAATTTTAGAGTGATATTTCCATATTCCATTGATTTATTGAATTTCTGGCGATTTACATTAAGTAAGTCAAATTTGCACTACAAGTGTGCCCTAGTTTCGACCAATAAATTCTGAAAAATCATTTTCACCTTCCACATTAGGAGCGTAGGCAGTATACACAAAGAAAACTCAATTACCCAACCATTATATATGATTACTCATCCATGCAATTTTGACAACATATCGAAAGAAATTAAAGAAAATGATAAAAAGGCTAAAAAATTAAAAATCCTTTTGATGGAGGCCTCGTATGTGCAATGGCTTGTGGGAAAAATGATAAACTCACAATACCACAAATAAAAAGTTAATATTTCTTTTTTCTAGTGCAATGCATGACTTTTTTTTTGAAGCAGGTGCCATAAATAAGATTGTAAATTGCGCCCTTACAATTTTCACCTAAAGTATACCACAGTGGATGCCAGCTGCCAATTTTTCATGAATTTCATAGTGATATTGCCATATTCCATTGATTTATCAAATTTCTGGCGATTTACATCAAGTAATTCAAATTTGCACTGTAAGTGTGCTCACGTTTCGACCAATAAATTCTGAAAAATCATTTTGAACTTCCGCATTAGGAGTGTAGGCAGTATCCACAAACAAAACTCAATTACCCAACCATTATATATGATTACTCATCCATGCAATTTTGAGAACACATCAAAAGAAATTAAAGGAAATGAAAAAAGTCTCAAAAATTGAAATCCTTTTGCATGGAGGCCTCCTATGTGCATTGGCTTTTGGGAAAAATAAAAAACTCACAATACCACAACCTTTAAAAAACCCTTCAAGAACTGACCTATCTCATATCAAGATCAATGACTTTCAACCAAGATGACCATGAGCATTTTCATGGCATAGTACATGATAACATGACCATTTTTGGAAATAACAAGGGTGTTAACATTGTCAGCAATAATTCCACAAAAATATTGAAGGTTTGGTTAAAAAAAAGTAAATTTTCATTTTTCTAGTGCAATGCATGACTTTTTTTGTGAAGCAGGTGCCATAAATAAGATTATAAATTGCGCCCTTACAATTTTCACCTAAAGTATACCACAATGGATGCCAACTGCCAATTTTTCATGAATTTCAGAGTGATATTGCCATATTCCATTGATTTATCGAATTTCTGGCGATTTACATCAAGTAATTAGAATTTGCACTGCAAGTGTGCTTTAGTTTTGACCAATAAATTCAGAAAAAACATTTTCACATTCCGCATTAGGAGTGTAGGCCGTATCCACAAAGAAAACTCAATTAACCAACCATTATATATGATTACTCATCCATGCAATTTTGAGAACACATCGAAAGAAATTAAAGTAAATGAAATAAGGCTCAAAAATTGAAATCCTTTTGCATGGAGGCCTCCTATGTGCAATGGCTTGTGGGAAAAATAATAAACTCACAATACCACAACCTTAAAAAAAACCTTCAAGAACTGACCTATCTCATATGAAGATCAATGACTTTCAACCAAGATGACCATGAGCATTTTCATGGCATAGTAAATGATAACATGACCATTTTTGGAAATAACAAGTGTGTTAACATTGTCAGCATTAATTCCACAAAAAGATTGAAGGTTTGGTTAAAAAAAAAGTTAATTTTTCATTTTCCTAGTGCAATGCATGACTGTTTTTGTGAAGCAGGTGCCATAAATAAGATTGTAAATTGTGCCCTTACAATTTTCACCTAAAGTATACCATAGTGGATGCCAACTGCCAATTTTTCATGAATTTCATAGTGATATTGCCATATTCCATTGATTTATCAAATTTCTGGCGATTTACATCAAGTAATTCAAATTTGCACTACAAGTGTGCTTTAGTTTTGACCAATAAATTCAGAAAAATCATTTTCACATTCCGCATTAGGAGTGTAGGCAGTATTCACAAAGAAAACTCAATTACCCAAGCATTATATATGATTACTCATCCATGCAATTTTGAGAACACATCGAAAGAAATTAAAGAAAATGATAAAAAGGCTAAAAAATTGAAATCCTTTTGATGGAGGCCTCCTATGTGCAATGGCTTGTGGGAAAAATAATAAACTCACAATACCACAAATAAAAAGTTAATATTTCATTTTTCTAGTGCAATGCATGACTTTTTTTGTGAAGCAGGTGCCATAAATAAGATTATAAATTGCGCCCTTACAATTTTCACCTAAAGTATACCACAATGGATGCCAACTGCCAATTTTTCATGAATTTCAGAGTGATATTGCCATATTCCATTGATTTATCGAATTTCTGGCGATTTACATCAAGTAATTCAAATTTGCACTGCAAGTGTGCTTTAGTTTTGACCAATAAATTCAGAAAAATCATTTTCACATTCCGCATTAGGAGTGTAGGCAGTATCCATAAAGAAAACTCAATTACCCAACCATTATATATGATTACTCATCCATGCAATTTTTAGAACACATGAAAATAAATTAAAGGAAATGAAAAAAGGCTGAAAAATTGAAATCCGTTTGCATAGAGGCCTCCTATGTGCAATGGCTGGTGGGAAAAATAATAAACTCACAATACCACAAACATAAAATAAAAAACCTTCACAATCTGAACTATCTCATATGAAGATCAATGACTTTCAACCAAGATGACCATGACCATGATCATTTTCATGGCATAGTACATGATAACATGTCCATTTTTGGAAATAACAAGGGTGTGAAAATTGTCAGCAATAATTCCACAAAAAGATTGAAGTTTTGGTTAAAAAAAAGTAAATTTTTCATTTTTCTAGTGCAATGCATGACTTTTTTTTTGTGAAGCAAGTGCCATAAATAAGATTGGAAATTGTGCCCTTACAATTTTCACCTAAAGTATACCACATGGGATGCCAACTGCCAATTTTTCATGAATTTTAGAGTGATATTTCCATATTCCATTGATTTATTGAATTTCTGGCGATTTACATTAAGTAAGTCAAATTCGCACTACAAGTGTGCCCTAGTTTCTACCAATAAATTCTGAAAAATCATTTTCACCTTCCACATTAGGAGCGTAGGCAGTATACACAAAGAAAACTCAATTACCCAACCATTATATATGATTACTCATCCATGCAATTTTGACAACATATCGACAGAAATTAAAGAAAATGATAAAAGGCTAAAAAATTGAAATCCTTTTGATGGAGGCCTCCTATGTGCAATGGCTTGTGGGAAAAATGATAAACTCACAATACCACAAATAAAAAGTTAATATTTCATTTTTCTAGTGCAATGCATGACTTTTTTTGTGAAGCAGGTGCCATAAATAAGATTGTAAATTGTGCCCTTACAATTTTCACCTAAAGTATACCATAGTGGATGCCAACTGCCAATTTTTCATGAATTTCAGAGTGATATTGCCATATTCGATTGATTTATCAAATTTCTGGCGATTTACATCAAGTAATTCAAATTTGCACTGCAAGTGTGCTCTAGTTTCGGACAATAAATTCTGAAAAATCATTTTGAACTTCCGCATTAGGAGTGTAGGCAGTATCCACAAACAAAACTCAATTACCCAACCATTATATATGATTACTCATCCATGCAATTTTGAGAACACATCGAAAGAAATTAAAGGAAATAAAAAAAGGCTCAAAAATTGAAATCCTTTTGCATGGAGGCCTCCTATGTGCAATGGCTTGTGGGAAAAATAATAAACTCACAATACCACAACCTTAAAAAAAACCTTCAAGAACTGACCTATCTCATATGAAGATCAATGACTTTCAACCAAGATGACCATGAGCATTTTCATGGCATAGTACATGATAACATGACCATTTTTGGAAATAACAAGTGTGTTAACATTGTCAGCAATAATTCCACAAAAAGATTGAAGGTTTGGTTAAAAAAAGGTTAATTTTTCATTTTTCTAGTGCAATGCATGACTTTTTTTGTGAAGCAGGTGCCATAAATAAGATTGTAAATTGTGCCCTTACAATTTTCATCTTAAGTATGCCACATGGGATGCCAACTACCAATTTTTCAGGAATTTCCGAGTGATATTTCCATATTCCATTGATTTATCGAATTTCTGGCGATTTACATCAAGTAATTCAAATTTGCACTGCAAGTGTGCTTTAGTTTTGACCAATAAATTCAGAAAAATTATTTTCATATTCCGCATTAGGAGTGTAGGCAGTATCCACAAAGAAAACTCAATTACCCAACAATTATATATGATTACTCATCCATGCAATTTTGAGAACACATCGAAAGAAATTAAAGAAAATGATAAAAAGGCTAGAAAATTGAAATCCTTTTGATGGAGGCCTCCTATGTGCAATGGCTTGTGGGAAAAATAATAAACTCACAATACCACAAATAAAAAGTTAATATTTCATTTTTCTAGTGCAATGCATGACTTTTTTTGTGAAGCAGGTGCCATAAATAAGATTGTAAATTGCGCCCTTACAATTTTCACCTAAAGTATACCACACTGGATGCCAACTGCCAATTTTTCATGAATTTCAGAGTGATATTGCCATATTCCATTGATTTATCGAATTTCTTGCTATTTACATCAAGTAATTCAAATTTGCACTGCAAGTGTGCTTTAGTTTTGACCAATAAATTCAGAAAAATCATTTTCACATTCCGCATTTGGAGTGTAGGCAGTATCCACAAAGAAAACTCAATTACCCAACCATTATATATGATTACTCCTCCATGCAATTTTTAGAACACATCAAAAGAAATTAAAGGAAATGAAAAAAGGCCCAAAAATTTAAATCCGTTTGTATAGAGGCCTCCTATGTGCAATGGCTTGTGGGAAAAATAATAAACTCACAATACCACAAACATAAAATAAAAAACCTTCACAATCTGACCTATCTCATATGAAGATCAATGACTTTCAACCAAGATGACCATGACCATTTTCATGGCATAGTACATGATAACATGTCCATTATTGGAAATAACAAGGGTGTTAACATTGTGAGCAATAATTCCACAAAAAGATTGAAGGTTTGGTTAAAAAAAAGTTAATTTTTCATTTTTCTAGTGCAATGCATGACTTTTTTTTGAAGCAAGTGCCATAAATAAGATTGGAAATTGTGCCCTTACAATTTTCACCTAAAGTATACCACATGGGATGCCAACTGCCAATTTTTCATGAATTTTAGAGTGATATTTCCATATTCCATTGATTTATTGAATTTCTGGCGATTTACATTAAGTAAGTCAAATTTGCACTACAAGTGTGCCCTAGTTTCGACCAATAAATTCTGAAAAATCATTTTCACCTTCCACATTAGGAGCGTAGGCAGTATACACAAAGAAAACTCAATTACCCAACCATTATATATGATTACTCATCCATGCAATTTTGACAACATATCGAAAGAAATTAAAGAAAATGATAAAAAGGCTAAAAAATTGAAATCCTTTTGATGGATGCCTCGTATGTGCAATGGCTTGTGGGAAAAATGATAAACTCACAATACCACAAATAAAAAGTTAATATTTCATTTTTCTAGTGCAATGCATGACTTTTTTTTTGAAGCAGGTGCCATAAATAAGATTGTAAATTGTGCCCTTACAATTTTCACCTAAAGTATACCATAGTGGATGCCAACTGCCAATTTTTCATGAATTTCAGAGTGATATTGCCATATTCCATTGATTTATCAAATTTCTGGCGATTTACATCAAGTAATTCAAATTTGCACTGCAAGTGTGCTCTAGTTTCGGACAATAAATTCTGAAAAATCATTTTGAACTTCCGCATTAGGAGTGTAGGCAGTATCCACAAACAAAACTCAATTACCCAACCATTATATATGATTACTCATCCATGCAATTTTGAGAACACATCGAAAGAAATTAAAGGAAATGAAAAAAGGCTCAAAAATTGAAATCCTTTTGCATGGAGGCCTCCTATGTGCAATGGCTTTTGGGAAAAATAAAAAACTCACAATACCACAACCTTAAAAAAAACCTTCAAGAACTGACCTATCTCATATCAAGATGAATGACTTTCAACCAAGATGACCATGAGCATTTTCATGGCATAGTACATGATAACATGACCATTTTTGGAAATAACAAGGGTGTTAACATTGTCAGCAATAATTCCATAAAAAGATTGAAGGTTTGGTTAAAAAAAGTTAATTTTTCATTTTTCTAGTGCAATGCATGACATTTTTTGTGAAGCAGGTGCCATAAATAAGATTGTAAATTGTGCCCTTACAATTTTCACCTTAAGTATACCACATGGGATGCCAACTGCCAATTTTTCATGAATTTCAGAGTGATATTTCCATATTCCATTGATTTATCCAATTTCTGGCGATTTACATCAAGTAATTCAAATTTGCACTACAAGTGTGCTTTAGTTTTGACCAATAAATTCAGAAAAATCATTTTCACATTCCGCATTAGGAGTGTAGGCAGTATCCACAAAGAAAACTCAATTACCCAACCATTATATATGATTATTCATCCATGCAATTTTGAACGCATCGAAAGAAATTAAAGGAAATGAAAAAAGGCTCAAAAATTGAAATCCTTTTGATGGAGACCTCCTATGTGCAATGGCTTGTGGGAAAAATAATAAACTCACAATACCACAAAAAAAAGTTAATATTTCATTTTTCTAGTGCAATGCATGACTTTTTTTGTGAAGCAGGTGCCATAAATAAGATTGTAAATTGCGCCCTTACAATTTTCACCTAAAGTATACCACAGTGGATGCCAACCGCCAATTTTTCATGAATTTCAGAGTGATATTGCCATATTCCATTGATTTATTGAATTTCTGGCGATTTACGTCAAGTAATTCAAATTTGCACTGCAAGTGTGCTTTAGTTTTGACCAATAAATTCAGAAAAATTATTTTCATATTACGCATTAGGAATGTAGGCAGTATCCACAAAGAAAACTCAATTACCCAACCATTATATATGATTACTCATCCATGCAATTTTGAGAACACATCGAAAGAAATTAAAGAAAATGATAAAAAGGCTAGAAAATTGAAATCCTTTTGATGGAGGCCTCCTATGTGCAATGGCTTGTGGGAAAAATAATAAACTCACAATACCACAAATAAAAATTTAATATTTCATTTTTCTAGTGCAATGCATGACTTTTCTTGTGAAGCAGGTGCCATAAATAAGATTGTAAATTGCGCCCTTACAATTTTCACCTAAAGTATACCACAGTGGATGCGAACTGCCAATTTTTCATGAATTTTAGAGTGATATTGCCATATTCCATTGATTTATCGAATTTCTGGCTATTTACATCAAGTAATTCAAATTTGCACTGCAAGTTTGCTTTAGTTTTGACCAATAAATTCAGAAAAATCATTTTCACATTCCGCATTAGGAGTGTAGGCAGTATCCACAAAGAAAACTCAATTACCCAACCATTATATATGATTACTCATCCATGCAATTTTTAGAACACATTAAAAAGAAATTAAAGGAAATGAAAAAAGGCTCAAAAATTGAAATCCGTTTGCATAGAGGCCTCCTATGTGCAATGGCTTGTGGGAAAAATAATAAACTCACAATACCACAAACATAAAATAAAAAACCATCACAATCTGACCTATCTCATATGAAGATCAATGACTTTCAACCAAGATGACCATGACCATGACCATTTTCATGGCATAGTACATGATAACATGTCCATTATTGTAAATAACAAGGGTGTTAACATTGTGAGCAATAATTCCACAAAAAGATTGAAGGTTTGGTTAAAAAAAGTTAATTTTTCATTTTTCTATTGCAATGCATGACTTTTTTTCTGAAGCAAGTGCCATAAGTAAGATTGTAAATTGTGCCCTTACAATTTTCACCTAAAGTATACCACAGTGGATGCCAACTGCCAATTTTTCATGAATTTCAGAGTGATATTGCCATATTCCATTGATTTATCGAATTTCTGGCTATTTACATCAAGTAATTCAAATTTGCACTGCAAGTGTGCTTTAGTTTTGACCAATAAATTCAGAAAAATCATTTTCACATTCCGCATTAGGAGTGTAGGCAGTATCCACAAAGAATACTCAATTACCCAACCATTATATATGATTACTCATCCATGCAATTTGTAGAACACATCAAAAGAAATTAAAGGAAATGAAAAAAGGCTCAAAAATTGAAATCCGTTTGCATAGAGGCCTCCTATGTGCAATGGCTGGTGGGAAAAATAATAAACTCACAATACCACAAACATAAAATAAAAAACCTTCACAATCTGACCTATCTCATATGAAGATCAATGACTTTCAACCAAGATGACCATGACCATGACCATTTTCATGGCATAGTACATGATAACATGTCCATTTTTGGAAATAACAAGGGTGTTAAAATTGTCAGCAATAATTCCACAAAAAGATTGAAGTTTTGGTTAAAAAAAGTTAATTTTTCATTTTTCTAGTGCAATGCATGACTTTTTTTTTGTGAAGCAAGTGCCACAAATAAGATTGGAAATTATGCCCTTACAATTTTCACCTAAAGTATACCACATGGGATGCCAACTGCCAATTTTTCATGAATTTTAGAGTGATATTTCCATATTCCATTGATTTATTGAATTTCTGGCGATTTACATTAAGTAAGTCAAATTTGCACTACAAGTGTGCCCTAGTTTCGACCAATAAATTCTAAAAAATCATTTTCACCTTCCACATTAGGAGCGTAGGCAGTATACACAAAGAAAACTCAATTACCCAACCATTATATATGATTACTCATCCATGCAATTTTGACAACATATCGAAAGAAATTAAAGAAAATGATAAAAAGGCTAAAAAATTGAAATCCTTTTGATGGAGGCCTCGTATGTGCAATGGCTTGTGGGAAAAATGATACACTCACAATACCACAAATAAAAAGTTAATATTTCATTTTTCTAGTGTAATGCATGACTTTTTTTGTGAAGCAGGTGCCATAAATAAGATTGTAAATCGTGCCCTTACAATTTTCACCTAAAGTATACCATAGTGGATGCCAACTGCCAATTTTTCATGAATTTCAGAGTGATATTGCCATATTCCATTCATTTATCAAATTTCTGGCGATTTACATCAAGTAATTCAAATTTGCACTGCAAGTGTGCTCTAGTTTCGGACAATAAATTCTGAAATATCATTTTGAACTTCCGCATTAGGAGTGTAGGCAGTATCCACAAACAAAACTCAATTACCCAACCATTATATATGATTACTCATCCATGCAATTTTGAGAACACATCGAAAGAAATTAAAGGAAATGAAAAAAGGCTCAAAAATTGAAATCCTTTTGCATGGAGGCCTCCTATGTGCAATGGCTTTTGGGAAAAATAAAAAACTCACAATACCACAACCTTAAAAAAACCCTTCAAGAACTGACCTATCTCATATCAAGATCAATGACTTTCAACCAAGATGACCATGAGCATTTTCATGGCATAGTACATGATAACATGACCATTTTTGGAAATAACAAGGGTGTTAACATTGTCAGCAATAATTCCACAAAAAGATTGAAGGTTTGGTTAAAAAAAAGTTAATTTTTCATTTTTCTAGTGCAATGCATGACTTTTTTTGTGAAGCAGGTGCCATAAATAAGATTGTAAATTGTGCCCTTACAATTTTCACCTTAAGTATACCACATGGGATGCCAACTGCCAGTTTTTCATGAATTTCAGAGTGATATTTCCATATTCCATTGATTTATCAAATTTCTGGCGATTTACATCAAGTAATTCAAATTTGCACTATAAGTGTGCTTTAGTTTTGACCAATAAATTCAGAAAAATCATTTTCACATTTCGCATTAGGAGTGTAGGCAGTATCCACAAAGAAAACTCAATTACCCAACCATTATATATGATTACTCATCCGTGCAATTTTGAGAACGCATCGAAAGAAATTAAAGGAAATGAAAAAAGGCTCAAAAATTGAAATCCTTTTGATGGAGGCCTCCTATGTGCAATGGCTTGTGGGAAAATAATAAACTCACAATACCACAAACAAAAAGTTAATATTTCATTTTTCTAGTGCAATGCATGACTTTTTTTGTGAAGCAGGTGCCATAAATAAGATTGTAAATTGCGCCCTTACAATTTTCACCTAAAGTATACCACAGTGGATGCCAGCTGCCAATTTTTCATGAATTTCAGAGTGATATTGCCATATTCCATTGATTTATCGAATTTCTGGCGATTTACATCAAGTAATTCAAATTTGCACTGCAAGTGTGCTTTAGTTTTGACCAATAAATTCAGAAAAATTATTTTCATATTCCGCATTAGGAGTGTAGGCAGTATCCACAAAGAAAACTCAATTACCCAACCATTATATATGATTACTCATCCATGCAATTTTGAGAACACATCGAAAGAAATTAAAGAAAATGATAAAAAGGCTAGAAAATTGAAATCCTTTTGATGGAGGCCTCCTATGTGCAATGGCTTGTGGGAAAAATAATAAACTCACAATACCACAAATAAAAATTTAATATTTCATTTTTCTAGTGCAATGCATGACTTTTTTTGTGAAGCAGGTGCCATAAATAAGATTGTAAATTGCGCCCTTACAATTTTCACCTAAAGTATACCACAGTGAATGCCAACTGCCAATTTTTCATGAATTTCAGAGTGATATTGCCATATTCCATTGATTTATCGAATTTCTGGCGATTTACATCAAGTAATTCAAATTTGCACTGCAAGTGTGCTTTAGTTTTGACCAATAAATTCAGAAAAATCATTTTCACATTCCGCATTAGGAGTGTAGGCAGTATCCATAAAGAAAACTCAATTACCCAACCATTATATATGATTACTCATCCATGCAATTTTTAGAACACATCAAAAGAAATTAAAGGAAATGAAAAAAGGCTGAAAAATTGAAATCCGTTTGCATAGAGGCCTCCTATGTGCAATGGCTGGTGGAAAAATAATAAACTCACAATACCACAAACATAAAATAAAAAACCATCACAATCTGACCTATCTCATATGAAGATCAATGACTTTCAACCAAGATGACCATGACCATGACCATTTTCATGGCATAGTACATGATAACATGTCAATTTTTGGAAATAACAAGGGTGTTAAAATTGTCAGCAATAATTCCACCAAAAGATTGAAGTTTTGGTTAAAAAAAAGTTAATTTTTCATTTTTCTAGTGCAATGCATGACTTTTTTTTGTGAAGCAAGTGCCATAAATAAGATTGGAAATTGTGCCCTTACAATTTTCACCTAAAGTATATCACATGGGATGCCAACTGCCAATTTTTCATGAATTTTAGAGTGATATTTCCATATTCCATTGATTTATTGAATTTCTGGCGATTTACATTAAGTAAGTCAAATTTGCACTACAAGTGTGCCCTAGTTTCGACCAATAAATTCTGAAAAATCATTTTCACCTTCCACATTAGGAGCGTAGGCAGTATACACAAAGAAAACTCAATTACCCAACCATTATATATGATTACTCATCCATGCAATTTTGACAAATATCGAAAGAAATTAAAGAAAATGATAAATGGCTAAAAAATTGAAATCCTTTTGATGGAGGCCTCCTATGTGCAATGGCTTGTGGGAAAAATGATAAACTCACAATACCACAAATAAAAAGTTAATATTTCATTTTTCTAGTGCAATGCATGACTTTTTTTGTGAAGCAGGTGCCATAAATAAGATTGTAAATTGTGCCCTTACAATTTTCACCTAAAGTATACCATAGTGGATGCCAACTGCCAATTTTTCATGAATTTCAGAGTGATATTGCCATATTCCATTGATTTATCAAATTTCTGGGGATTTACATCAAGTAATTCAAATTTGCACTGCAAGTGTGCTCTAGTTTCGGACAATAAATTCTGAAAAATCATTTTGAACTTCCGCATTAGGAGTGTAGGCAGTATCCACAAACAAAACTCAATTACCCAACCATTATATATGATTACTCATCCATGCAATTTTGAGAACACGTCGAAAGAAATTAAAGGAAATGAAAAAAGGCTCAAAAAGTGAAATCCTTTTGCATGGAGGCCTCCTATGTGCAATGGCTTTTGGGAAAAATAAAAAACTCACAATACCACAACCTTGAAAAAAACCTTCAAGAACTGACCTATCTCATATCAAGATCAATGACTTTCAACCAAGATGACCATGACCATTTTCATGGCAGAGTACATGATAACATGACCATTTTTGGAAATAACAAGGGTGTTAACATTGTCAGCAATAATTCCACAAAAAGATTTTAGGTTTGGTTAAAAAAAAGTTAATTTTTCATTTTTCTAGTGCAATGCATGACTTTTTTTGTGAAGCAGGTGCCATAAATAAGATTGTAAATTGTGCCCTTACAATTTTCAACTTAAGTATACCACATGGGATGCCAACTGCCAATTTTTCATGAATTTCAGAGTGATATTTCCATATTCCATTGATTTATCAAATTTCTGGCGATTTACATCAAGTAATTCAAATTTGCACTACAAGTGTGCTTTAGTTTTGACCAATAAATTCAGAAAAATCATTTTCACATTCCGCATTAGGAGTGTAGGCAGTATCCACAAAGAAAACTCAATTACCCAACCATTATATATGATTACTCATCCATGCAATTTTGAGAACGCATCGAAAGAAATTAAAGGAAATGAAAAAAGGCTCAAAAATTGAAATCCTTTTGATGGAGGCCTCCTATGTGCAATGGCTTTTGGGAAAAATAATAAACTCACAATACCACAAATAAAAGTTAATATTTCATTTTTCTAGTGCAATGCATGACTTTTTTTGTGAAGCAGGTGCCATAAATAAGATTGTAAATTGCGCCCTTACAATTTTCACCTAAAGTATACCACAGTGGATGCCAACTGCCAATTTTTCATGAATTTCAGAGTGATATTGCCATATTCCATTGATTTATCGAATTTCTGGCGATTTACATCAAGTAATTCAAATTTGCACTCCAAGTGTGCTTTAGTTTTGACCAATAAATTCAGAAAAATTATTTTCATATTCCGCATTAGGAGTGTAGGCAGTATCCACAAAGAAAACACAATTACCCAACCATTATATATGATTACTCATCCATGCAATTTTGAGAACACATCGAAAGAAATTAAAGAAAATGATAAAAATGCTAGAAAATTGAAATCCTTTTGATGGAGGCCTCCTATGTGCAATGGCTTGTGGGAAAAATAATAAACTCACAATACCACAAATAAAAAGTTAATATTTCATTTTTCTAGTGCAATGCATGACTTTTTTTGTGAAGCAGGTGCCATAAATAAGATTGTAAATTGCGCCCTTACAATTTTCACCTAAAGTATACAATAGTGGATGCCAACTGCCAATTTTTCATGAATTTCAGAGTGATATTGCCATATTCCATTGATTTATCGAATTTCTGGCGATTTACATCAAGTAATTCAAATTTGCACTGCAAGTGTGCTTTAGTTTTGACCAATAAATTCAGAAAAATCATTTTCACATTCCGCATTAGGAGTGTAGGCAGTATCCATAAAGAAAACTCAATTACCCAACCATTATATATGATTACTCATCCATGCAATTTTTAGAACACATCAAAAGAAATTAAAGGAAATGAAAAAAGGCTGAAAAATTGAAATCCGTTTGCATAGAGGCCTCCTATGTGCAATGGCTGGTGGGAAAAATAATAAACTCACAATACCACAAACATAAAATAAAAAACCATCACAATCTGACCTATCTCATATGAAGATCAATGACTTTCAACCAAGATGACCATGACCATGACCATTTTCATGGCATAGTACATGATAACATGTCAATTTTTGGAAATAACAAGGGTGTTAAAATTGTCAGCAATAATTCCACCAAAAGATTGAAGTTTTGGTTAAAAAAAAGTTAATTTTTCATTTTTCTAGTGCAATGCATGACTTTTTTTTGTGAAGCAAGTGCCATAAATAAGATTGGAAATTGTGCCCTTACAATTTTCACCTAAAGTATATCACATGGGATGCCAACTGCCAATTTTTCATGAATTTTAGAGTGATATTTCCATATTCCATTGATTTATTGAATTTCTGGCGATTTACATTAAGTAAGTCAAATTTGCACTACAAGTGTGCCCTAGTTTCGACCAATAAATTCTGAAAAATCATTTTCACCTTCCACATTAGGAGCGTAGGCAGTATACACAAAGAAAACTCAATTACCCAACCATTATATATGATTACTCATCCATGCAATTTTGACAAATATCGAAAGAAATTAAAGAAAATGATAAATGGCTAAAAAATTGAAATCCTTTTGATGGAGGCCTCCTATGTGCAATGGCTTGTGGGAAAAATGATAAACTCACAATACCACAAATAAAAAGTTAATATTTCATTTTTCTAGTGCAATGCATGACTTTTTTTGTGAAGCAGGTGCCATAAATAAGATTGTAAATTGTGCCCTTACAATTTTCACCTAAAGTATACCATAGTGGATGCCAACTGCCAATTTTTCATGAATTTCAGAGTGATATTGCCATATTCCATTGATTTATCAAATTTCTGGGGATTTACATCAAGTAATTCAAATTTGCACTGCAAGTGTGCTCTAGTTTCGGACAATAAATTCTGAAAAATCATTTTGAACTTCCGCATTAGGAGTGTAGGCAGTATCCACAAACAAAACTCAATTACCCAACCATTATATATGATTACTCATCCATGCAATTTTGAGAACACGTCGAAAGAAATTAAAGGAAATGAAAAAAGGCTCAAAAAGTGAAATCCTTTTGCATGGAGGCCTCCTATGTGCAATGGCTTTTGGGAAAAATAAAAAACTCACAATACCACAACCTTGAAAAAAACCTTCAAGAACTGACCTATCTCATATCAAGATCAATGACTTTCAACCAAGATGACCATGACCATTTTCATGGCAGAGTACATGATAACATGACCATTTTTGGAAATAACAAGGGTGTTAACATTGTCAGCAATAATTCCACAAAAAGATTTTAGGTTTGGTTAAAAAAAAGTTAATTTTTCATTTTTCTAGTGCAATGCATGACTTTTTTTGTGAAGCAGGTGCCATAAATAAGATTGTAAATTGTGCCCTTACAATTTTCAACTTAAGTATACCACATGGGATGCCAACTGCCAATTTTTCATGAATTTCAGAGTGATATTTCCATATTCCATTGATTTATCAAATTTCTGGCGATTTACATCAAGTAATTCAAATTTGCACTACAAGTGTGCTTTAGTTTTGACCAATAAATTCAGAAAAATCATTTTCACATTCCGCATTAGGAGTGTAGGCAGTATCCACAAAGAAAACTCAATTACCCAACCATTATATATGATTACTCATCCATGCAATTTTGAGAACGCATCGAAAGAAATTAAAGGAAATGAAAAAAGGCTCAAAAATTGAAATCCTTTTGATGGAGGCCTCCTATGTGCAATGGCTTTTGGGAAAAATAATAAACTCACAATACCACAAATAAAAGTTAATATTTCATTTTTCTAGTGCAATGCATGACTTTTTTTGTGAAGCAGGTGCCATAAATAAGATTGTAAATTGCGCCCTTACAATTTTCACCTAAAGTATACCACAGTGGATGCCAACTGCCAATTTTTCATGAATTTCAGAGTGATATTGCCATATTCCATTGATTTATCGAATTTCTGGCGATTTACATCAAGTAATTCAAATTTGCACTCCAAGTGTGCTTTAGTTTTGACCAATAAATTCAGAAAAATTATTTTCATATTCCGCATTAGGAGTGTAGGCAGTATCCACAAAGAAAACACAATTACCCAACCATTATATATGATTACTCATCCATGCAATTTTGAGAACACATCGAAAGAAATTAAAGAAAATGATAAAAATGCTAGAAAATTGAAATCCTTTTGATGGAGGCCTCCTATGTGCAATGGCTTGTGGGAAAAATAATAAACTCACAATACCACAAATAAAAAGTTAATATTTCATTTTTCTAGTGCAATGCATGACTTTTTTTGTGAAGCAGGTGCCATAAATAAGATTGTAAATTGCGCCCTTACAATTTTCACCTAAAGTATACCACAGTGGCCGCCAACTGCCAATTTTTCATGAATTTCAGAGTGATATTGCCATATTCCATTGATTTATCGAATTTCTGGCTATTTACATCAAGTAATTCAAATTTGCACTGCAAGTGTGCTTTAGTTTTGACCAATAAATTCAGAAAAATCATTTTCACATTCCGCATTAGGAGTGTAGGCAGTATCCACAAAGAAAACTCAATTACCCAACCATTATATATGATTACTCATCCATGCAATTTTTAGAACACATCAAAAGAAATTAAAGGAAATGAAAAAAGGCTTAAAAATTGAAATGCGTTTGCATAGAGGCCTCCTATGTGCAATGGCTTGTGGGAAAAATAATAAACTCACAATACCAGAAACATAAAATAAAAAACCTTCACAATCTGACCTATCTCATATGAAGATCAATGACTTTCAACCAAGATCACCATGACCATGACCATTTTCATGGCATAGTACATGATAACATGTCCATTATTGGAAATAACAAGGTTGTTAACATTGTCAGCAATAATTCCACAAAAAGATTGAAGGTTTGGTTAAAAAAAAGGTAATTTTTCATTTTTCTAGTGCAATGCATGACTTTTTTTTTGAAGCAAGTGCCATAAATAAGATTGGAAATTGTGCCCCTACAATTTTCACCTAAAGTATACCACATGGGATGCCAACAGCCAATTTTTCATGAATTTTAGAGTGATATTTCCATATTCCATTGATTTATTGAATTTCTGGCGATTTACATTAAGTAATTCAAATTTGCACTACAAGTGTGCCCTAGTTTCGACCAATAAATTCTGAAAAATCATTTTCACCTTCCACATTACGAGCATAGGCAGTATACACAAAGAAAACTCAATTAACCAACCATTATATATGATTACTCATCCATGCAATTTTGACAACATATCGAAAGAAACTAAAGAAAATGATAAAAAGGCTAAAAAATTGAAATCCTTTTGATGGAGGCCTCCTATGTGCAATGGCTTGTGGGAAAAATGATAAACTCACAATACCACAAATAAAAAGTTAATATTTCATTTTTCTAGTGCAATGCATGACTTTTTTTGTGAAGCAGGTGCCATAAATAAGATTTCAAATTGTGCCCTTACAATTTTCACTTAAAGTATACCATAGTGGATGCCAACTGCCAATTTTTCATGAATTTCAGAGTGATATTGCCATATTCCATTGATTTATCAAATTTCTGGCGATTTACATCAAGTAATTCAAATTTGCACTACAAGTGTGCTCACGTTTCGACCAATAAATTCTGAAAAATCATTTTGAACTTCCGCATTAGGAGTGTAGGCAGTATCCACAAACAAAACTCAATTACCCAACAATTATATATGATTACTCATCCATGCAATTTTGAGAACACATCGAAAGAAATTAAAGGAAATGAAAAAAGGCTCAAAAATTGAAATCCTTTTGCATGGAGGCCTCCTATGTGCAATGGCTTTTGGGAAAAATAAAAAACTCACAATACCACAACCTTAAAAAAACCTTCAAGAACTGACCTCTCTCATATCAAGATCAATGACTTCAACCAAGATGACCATGAGTATTTTCATGGCATAGTACATGATAACATGACCATTTTTGGAAATAACAAGGGTGTTAAAATTGTCAGCAATAATTCCACAAAAAGATTGAAGGTTTGGTTAAAAAAAAGTTATTTTTTCATTTTTCTAGTGCAATGCATGACTTTTTTTGTGAAGCAGGTGCCATAAATAAGATTATAAATTGCGCCCTTACAATTTTCACCTAAAGTATACCACAATGGATGCCAACTGCCAATTTTTCATGAATTTTAGAGTGATATTGCCATATTCCATTGATTTATCGAATTTCTGGCGATTTACATCAAGTAATTCAAATTTGCACTGCAAGTGTGCTTTAGTTTTGACCAATAAATTCAGAAAAATCATTTTCACATTCCGCATTAGGAGTGTAGGCAGTATCCACAAAGAAAACTCAATTACCCAACCATTATATATGATTACTCATCCATGCAATTTTTAGAACACATCAAAAGAAATTAAAGGAAATGAAAAAAGGCTCAAAAACTGAAATCCATTTGCATAGAGGCCTCCTATGTGCAATGGCTGGTGAGAAAAATAATAAACTCACAATACCACAAACATAAAATAAAAAACCTTCACAATCTGACCTAGCTCGTATGAAGATCAATGACTTTCAACCAAGATGACCATGACCATGACCATTTTCATGGCATCGTACATGATAACATGTCCATTATTGGAAATAACAAGGGTGTTAACATTGTCAGCAATAATTCCACAAAAAGATTGAAGATTTGGTTAAAAAAAAGTTAATTTTTCATTTTTCTAGTGCAATGCATGACTTTTTTTTGAAGCAAGTGCCATAAATAAGATTGGAAATTGTGCCCTTATAATTTTCACCTAAAGTATACCACATGGGATGCCAACTGCCAATTTTTCATGAATTTTAGAGTGATATTTCCATATTCCATTGATTTATTGAATTTCTGGCGATTTACATTAAGTAAGTCAAATTTGCACTACAAGTGTGCCCTAATTTCGACCAATAAATTCTGAAAAATCATTTTCACCTTCCACATTAGGAGCGTAGGCAGTATACACAAAGAAAACTCAATTACCCAACCATTATATATGATTACCCATCCATGCAACTTTGACAACATATCGAAAGAAATTAAAGAAAATGATAAAAAGGCTAAAAAATTGAAATCCTTTTGATGGAGGCCTCCTATGTGCAATGGCTTGTGGGAAAAATGATAAACTCACAATACCACAAATAAAAAGTTAATATTTCATTTTTCTAGTGCAATGCGTGACTTTTTTTGTGAAGCAGGTGCCATAAATAAGATTTTAAATTGTGCCCTTACAATTTTCACCTAAAGTATACCATAGTGGCTGCCAACTGCCAATTTCTCATGAATTTTAGAGTGATATTGCCATATTCCATTGATTTATCAAATTTCTGGCGATTTACATCAAGTAATTCAAATTTGCACTGCAAGTGTGCTCTAGTTTCGACCAATAAATTCTGAAAAATCATTTTGAACTTCCGCATTAGGAGTGTAGGCAGTATCCAGAAACAAAACTCAATTACCCAACCATTATATATGATTACTCATCCATGCAATTTTGAGAACACATCGAAAGAAATTAAAGGAAATGATAAAAGGCTCAAAAATTGAAATCCTTTTGCATGGAGGCCTCCTATGTGCAATGGCTTGTGGGAAAAATAAAAAACTCACAATACCACAACCTTAAAAAAAACCTTCAAGAACTGACCTACCTCATATCAAGATCAATGACTTTCAACCAAGATGACCATGAGCATTTTCATGGCATAGTACATGATAACATGACCATTTTTGGAAATAACAAGGGTGTTAACATTGTCAGCAATAATTCCACAAAAAGATTGAATGTTTGGTTAAAAAAAAGTTAATTTTTCATTTTTCTAGTGCAATGCATGACTTTTTTTGTGAAGCAGGTGCCATAAATAAGATTGTAAATTGTGCCTTTACAATTTTCACCATAAGTATACCACATGGGATGCCAACTGCCAATTTTTCATGAATTTCAGAGTGATATTTCCATATTCCATCGATTTATTGAATTTCTGGCGATTTACATCAAGTAAGTCAAATTTGCACTGCAAGTGTGCTCTAGTTTCGACCAATAAATTCTGAAAAATCATTTTCACCTTCCACATTAGGAGTGTAGCCAGTATCCACAAAGTAAACTCAATTACCCAGCCATTATATATGATTACTCATCCATGCAATTTTGACAACACATCGAAAGATATTAAATAAAATGATAAAAAGGCTCAAAAATTGAAATCCTTTTGCATGGAGGCCTCCTATGTGCAATGGCTTGTGGGAAAAATAATAAACTCACAATACCACAAATAAAAAGTTAATTTTTCATTTTTCTAGTGCAATGCATGACTTTTTTTGTGAAGCAAGTGCCATAAATAAGATTGTAAATTGTGCCCTTACAATTTTCACCTAAAGTATACCACAATGGATGCCAACTGCCAATTTTTCATGAATTTTACAGTGATATTGCTACACTCCATTGATTTATAGAATTTCTGGCGATTTACATCAAGTAATTCAAATTTGCACTGCAAGTGTGCTCTAGTTTCGACCAATAAATTTGGAAATATCATTTTCACCTTTCACATTAGGAGTGTAGGCAGTATCCACAAAGAAAACTCAATTACCCAACCATTATATATGATTACTCATCCATGCAATTTTTAGAACACATCAAAAGAAATTAAAGGAAATGAAAAAAGGCTCAAAAATTGAAATCCGTTTGCATAGAGGCCTCCAATGTGCAATGGCTTGTGGGAAAAATAATAAACTCACAATACCACAAACTTAAAATAAAAAACCTTCACAATCTGACCTATCTCATATGAAGATTAATGATTTTGAACCAAGATGACCATGACCATGAACATTTTCATGGCATAGTACATGATAACATGACCATTTTTGGAAATAACAAGGGTGTTAACATTGTCAGCAATAATTCCATAAAAAAGATTGAAGGTTTCGTTAAAAAAAGTTAATTTCTCATTTTTCTAGTGCAATGCATGACTTTTTTTGTGAAGCAACTGCCATAAATAAGATTGGAAATTGTGCCCTTACAATTTTCACCTAAAGTATACCACATGGGATGCCAACTGCCAATTTTTCATGAATTTTAGAGTGATATTTCCATATTCCATTGATTTATTGAATTTCTGGCGATTTACATTAAGTAAGTCAAATTTGCACTACAAGTGTACTCTAGTTACGACCAATAAATTCTGAAAAATCATTTTCACCTTCCACATTAGGAGCGTAGGCAGTATACACAAAGAAAACTCAATTACCCATGCATTATATATGATTACTCATCCTTGCAATTTTGACAACATGTCGAAAGAAATTAAAGAAAATGATAAAAAGGCTAAAGAATTGAAATCCTTTTGATGGAGGCCTCCTATGTGCAATGGCTTGTGGGAAAAATGATAAACTCACAATACCACAAATAAAAAGTTAATATTTCATTTTTCTAGTGCAATGCATGACTTTTTTTCTAAAGCAGGTGCCATAAATAAGATTGTAAATTGTGTCCTTACAATTTTAACCTAAAGTATACCACACTGGATGCCAACTGCCAATTTTTCATGAATTTCAGAGTGATATTGCCATATTCCATTGATTTATCAAATTTCTGGCGATTTACATCAAGTAATTCAAATTTGCACTGCAAGTGTGCTCTAGTTTCGACCACTAAATTCTGAAAAATCATTTTCACCTTCCGCATTAGGAGTGTAGGCAGTATCCACAAACAAAACTCAATTACCCAACCATTATATATGATTACTCATCCATGCAATTTTGAGAACACATCGAAAGAAATTAAAGGAAATAAAAAAGGCTCAAAAATTGAAATCCTTTTGCATGGAGGCCTCCTATGTGCAATGGCTTGTGGGAAAAATAATAAACTCACAATACCACAAACTTAAAAAAATAACCTCCACAAACTGACTTATCTCATATGAAGATCAATGACTTTCAACCAAGATGACCATGACCATGAGCATTTTCATGGCATCATACATGATAACATGACCATTTTTGGAAATAACAATGGTGTTAACATTGTCAGCAATAATTCCACAAAAAGATTGAAGATTTGGTTAAAACAAGTTAATTTTTCATTTTTCTAGTGCAATGCATGACTTTGTTTTGAAGCAAGTGCCATAAATAAGATTGGAAATTGTTCCCTTACAATTTTCACCTAAAGTATACCACATGGGATGCCAACTGCCAATTTTTCATGAATTTTAGAGTGATATTTCCATATTCCATTGATTTATTGAATTTCTGGCGATTTACATTTAGTAAGTCAAATTTGCACTACAAGTGTGCTCTAGTTTTGACCAATAAATTCTGAAAAATCATTTTCACCTTCCACATTAGGAGCGTAGGCAGTATACACAAAGAAAACTCAATTACCCAACCATTATATATGATTACTCATCCATGAGATTTTGACAACATATCAAAAGAAATTAAAGAAAATGATAAAAAGGCTAAAAAATTGAAATCCTTTTGATGGAGGCCTCGTATGTGCAATGGCTTGTGGGAAAAATGATAAACTCACAATATCACAAATAAAAAGTTAATATTTCATTTTTCTAGTGCAATGCATGACTTTTTTTGTGAAGCAGGTGCCATAAATAAGATTGTAAATTGTGCCCTTACAATTTTCACCTAAAGTATACCATAGTGGATGCCAACTGCCAATTTTTCATGAAGTTCAGAGTGATATTGCCATATTCCATTGATTTATCAAATTTCTGGCGATTTACATCAAGTAATTCAAATTTGCACTGTAAGTGTGCTCACGTTTCGACCAATAAATTCTGAAAAATCATTTTGAACTTCCGCATTAGGAGTGTAGGCTGTATCCACAAACAAAATTCAATTACCCAACCATTATATATGATTACTCATCCATGCAATTTTGAGAACACATCAAAAGAAATTAAAGGAAATGAAAAAAGGCTCAAAAATTGAAATCCTTTTGCACGGAGGCCTCCTATGTGCATTGGCTTTTGGGAAAAATAAAAAACTCACAATACCACAACCTTTAAAAAAACCTTCAAGAACTCACCTATCTCATATCAAGATCAATGACTTTCAACCAAGATGACCATGAGCATTTTCATGGCATAGTACATGATAACATGACCATTTTTGGAAATAACAAGGGTGTTAACATTGTCAGCAATAATTCCACAAAAATATTGAAGGTTTGGTTAAAAAAAAGTAATTTTTCATTTTTCTAGTGCAATGCATGACTTTTTTTGTGAAGCAGGTGCCATAAATAAGATTATAAATTGCGCCCTTACAATTTTCACCTAAAGTATACCACAATGGATGCCAACTGCCAATTTTTCATGAATTTCAGAGTGATATTGCCATATTCCATTGATTTATCGAATTTCTGGCGATTTACATCAAGTAATTAGAATTTGCGCTGCAAGTGTGCTTTAGTTTTGACCAATAAATTCAGAAAAATCATTTTCACATTCCGCATTAGGAGTGTAGGCCGTATCCACAAAGAAAACTCAATTACCCAACCATTATATATGATTACTCATCCATGCAATTTTGAGAACACATCGAAAGAAATTAAAGGAAATGAAAAAAGCGTCAAAAATTGAAATCCTTTTGCATGGAGGCCTCCTATGTGCAATGGCTTGTGGGAAAAATAAAAAACTCACAATACCACAACCTTAAAAAAAACCTTCAAGAACTGACCAATCTCATATGAAGATCAATGACTTTCAACCAAGATGACCATGAGCATTTTCATGGCATAGTAAATGATAACATGACCATTTTTGGAAATAACAAGTGTGTTAACATTGTCAGCAATAATTCCACAAAAATATTGAAGGTTTGGTTAAAAAAAAGTTAATTTTTCATTTTTCTAGTGCAATGTATGACTTTTTTTGTGAAGCAGGTGCCATAAATAAGATTGTAAATTGTGCCCTTACAATTTTCATCTTAAGTATGCCACATGGGATGCCAACTACCAATTTTTCAGGAATTTCCGAGTGATATTTCCATATTCCATTGATTTATCGAATTTCTGGCGATTTACATTAAGTAATTCAAATTTGCACTGCAAGTGTGCTTTAGTTTTGACCAATAAATTCAGAAAAATCACTTGCACATTCCGCATTAGGAGTGTAGGCAGTATCCACCAAGAAAACTCAATTATCCAACCATTATATATGATTACTCATCCATGCAATTTTGAGAACACATCGAAAGAAATTAAAGAAAATGATAAAAAGGCTAAAAAATTGAAATCCTTTTGATGGAGGCCTCCTATGTGCAATGGCTTGTGGGAAAAATAATAAACTCACAATACCACAAATAAAAAGTTCATATTTCATTTTTCTAGTGCAATGTATGACTTTTTTTGTGAAGCAGGTGCCATAAATAAGATTATAAATTGCGCCCTTACAATTTTCACCTAAAATATACCACAATGGATGCCAGCTGCCAATTTTTCATGAATTTCAGAGTGATATTGCCATATTCCATTGATTTATCGAATTTCTGGCGATTTACATCAAGTAATTCAAATTTGCACTGCAAGTGTGCTTTAGTTTTGACCAATAAATTCAGAAAAATCATTTTCACATTCCGCATTAGGAGTGTAGGCAGTATCCATAAAGAAAACTCAATTGCCCAACCATTATATATGATTACTCATCCATGCAATTTTTAGAACACATCAAAAGAAATTAAAGGAAACGAAAAAAGGCTGAAAAATTGAAATCCGTTTGCATAGAGGCCTCCTATGTGTAATGGCTGGTGGGAAAAATAATAAACTCACAATACCACAAACATAAAATAAAAAACCTTCACAATCTGAACTATCTCATATGAAGATCAATGACTTTCAACCAAGATGACCATGACCATGACCATTTTCATGGCATAGTACATGATAACATGTCCATTTTTGGAAATAACAAGGGTGTTAAAATTGTCAGCAATAATTCCACCAAAAGATTGAAGTTTTGGTTAAAAAAAAGTTAATTTTTCATTTTTCTAGTGCAATGCATGACTTTTTTTTGTGAAGCAAGTGCCATAAATAAGATTGGAAATTGTGCCCTTACAATTTTCACCTAAAGTATACCACATGGGATGCCAACTGCCAACTTTTCATGAATTTTAGAGTGATATTTCCATATTCCATTGATTTATTGAATTTCTGGCGATTTACATTAAGTAAGTCAAATTTGCACTACAAGTGTGCCCTAGTTTTGACCAATAAATTCTGAAAAATCATTTTCACCTTCCACATTAGGAGCGTAGGCAGTATACACAAAGAAAACTCAATTACCCAACCATTATATATGATTACTCATCCATGCAATTTTGACAACATATCGAAAGAAATTAAAGAAAATGATAAAAGGCTAAAAAATTGAAATCCTTTTGATGGAGGCCTCCTATGTGCAATGGCTTGTGGGAAAAATGATAAACTCACAATACCACAAATAAAAAGTTAATATTTCATTTTTCTAGTGCAATGCATGACTTTTTTTGTGAAGCAGGTGCCATAAATAAGATTGTAAATTGTGCCCTTACAATTTTCACCTAAAGTATACCATAGTGGATGCCAACTGCCAATTTTTCATGAATTTCAGAGTGATATTGCCATATTCCATTGATTTATCAAATTTCTGGCGATTTACATCAAGTAATTCAAATTTGCACTGCAAGTGTGCTCTAGTTTCGGACAATAAATTCTGAAAAATCATTTTGAACTTCCGCATTAGGAGTGTAGGCAGTATCCACAAACAAAACTCAATTACCCAACCATTATATATGATTACTCATCCATGCAATTTTGAGAACACATCGAAAGAAATTAAAGGAAATGAAAAAGGCTCAAAAAGTGAAATCCTTTTGCATGGAGGCCTCCTATGTGCAATGGATTTTGGGAAAAATAAAAAACTCACAATACCACAACCTTGAAAAAAACCTTCAAGAACTGACCTATCTCATATCAAGATCAATGACTTTCAACCAAGATGACCATGAGCATTTTCATGGCAGAGTACATGATAACATGACCATTTTTGGAAATAACAAGGGTGTTAACATTGTCAGCAATAATTCCACAAAAAGATTTTAGGTTTGGTTAAAAAAAAGTTAATTTTTCATTTTTCTAGTGCAATGCATGACTTTTTTTGTGAAGCAGGTGCCATAAATAAGATTGTAAATTGTGCCCTTACAATTTTCACCTTAAGTATACCACATGGGATGCCAACTGCCAATTTTTCATGAATTTCAGAGTGATATTTCCATATTCCATTGATTTATCAAATTTCTAGCGATTTACATCAAGTAATTCAAATTTGCACTACAAGTGTGCTTTAGTTTTGACCAATAAATTCAGAAAAATCATTTTCACATTCCGCATTAGGAGTGTAGGCAGTATCCACAAAGAAAACTCAATTACCCAACCATTATATATGATTACTCATCCATGCAATTTTGAGAACGCATCGAAAGAAATTAAAGGAAATGAAAAAAGGCTCAAAAATTGAAATCCTTTTGATGGAGGCGTCCTATGTGCAATGGCTTTTGGGAAAAATAATAAACTCACAATACCACAAATAAAAGTTAATATTTCATTTTTCTAGTGCAATGCATGACTTTTTTTGTGAAGCAGGTGCCATAAATAAGATTGTAAATTGCGCCCTTACAATTTTCACCTAAAGTATACCACAGTGGATGCCAACTGCCAATTTTTCATGAATTTCAGAGTGATATTGCCATATTCCATTGATTTATCGAATTTCTGGCGATTTACATCAAGTAATTCAAATTTGCACTCCAAGTGTGCTTTAGTTTTGACCAATAAATTCAGAAAAATTATTTTCATATTTCGCATTAGGAGTGTAGGCAGTATCCACAAAGAAAACACAATTACCCAACAATTATATATGATTACTCATCCATGCAATTTTGAGAACACATCGAAAGAAATTAAAGAAAATGATAAAAAGGCTAGAAAATTGAAATCCTTTTGATGGAGGCCTCCTATGTGCAATGGCTTGTGGGAAAAATAATAAACTCACAATACCACAAATAAAAAGTTAATATTTCATTTTTCTAGTGCAATGCATGACTTTTTTTGTGAAGCAGGTGCCATAAATAAGATTGTAAATTGCGCCCTTACAATTTTCACCTAAAGTATACCACAGTGAATGCCAACTGCCAATTTTTCATGAATTTCAGAGTGATATTGCCATATTCCATTGATTTATCGAATTTCTGGCTATTTACATCAAGTAATTCAAATTTGCACTGCAAGTGTGCTTGAGTTTTGACCAATAAATTCAGAAAAATCATTTTCACATTCCGCATTAGGAGTGTAGGCAGTATCCACAAACAAAATTCAATTACCCAACCATTATATATGATTACTCATCCATGCAATTTTTAGAACACATCAAAAGAAATTAAATGAAATGAAAAAAGGCTCAAAAATTGAAATCCGTTTGCATAGAGGCCTCCTTTGTGCAATGGCTTGTGGGAAAAATAATAAACTCAGAATACCACAAACATAAAATAAAAAACCTGCACAATCTGACCTATCTCATATGAACTTCAATGACTTTCAACCAAGATGACCATGACCATGACCATTTTCATGGCATAGTACATGATAACATGTCCATTATTGGAAATAACAAGGGTGTTAACATTGTGAGCAATAATTCCACAAAAAGATTGAAGGTTTGGTTAAAAGAAAGTTAATTTTTCATTTTTCTAGTGCAATGCATGACTTTTTTTTGAAGCAAGTGCCATAAATAAGATTGGAAATTGTGCCCTTACAATTTTCACCTAAAGTATACCACATGGGATGCCAACTGCCAATTTTTCATGAATTTTAGAGTGATATTTCCATATTCCATTGATTTATTGAATTTCTGGCGATTTACATTAAATGAGTCAAATTTGCACTACAAGTGTGCCCTAGTTTCGACCAATAAATTCTGAAAAATCATTTTCACCTTCCACATTAGGAGCGTAGGCAGTATACACAAAGAAAACTCAATTACCCAACCATTATATATGATTACTCATCCATGCAATTTTGACAACATATCGAAAGAAATTAAAGAAAATGATAAAAAGGCTAAAAAATTGAAATCCTTTTGATGGAGGCCTCGTATGTGCAATGGCTTGTGGGAAAAATGATAAACTCACAATACCACAAATAAAAAGTTAATATTTCATTTTTCTAGTGCAATGCATGACTTTTTTTGTGAAGCAGGTGCCATAAATAAGATTGTAAATTGTGCCCTTACAATTTTCACCTAAAGTATACCATAGTGGATGCCAACTGCCAATTTTTCATGAAGTTCAGAGTGATATTGCCATATTCCATTGATTTATCAAATTTCTGGCGATTTACATCAAGTAATTCAAATTTGCACTGTAAGTGTGCTCACATTTCGACCAATAAATTCTGAAAAATCATTTTGAACTTCCGCATTAGGAGTGTAGGCAGTATCCACAAACAAAATTCAATTACCCAACCATTATATATGATTACTCATCCATGCAATTTTGAGAACACATCAAAAGAAATTAAAGGAAATGAAAAAAGGCTCAAAAATTGAAATCCTTTTGCACGGAGGCCTCCTATGTGCATTGGCTTTTGGGAAAAATAAAAAACTCACAATACCACAACCTTTAAAAAAACCTTCAAGAACTCACCTATCTCATATCAAGATCAATGACTTTCAACCAAGATGACCATGAGCATTTTCATGGCATAGTACATGATAACATGACCATTTTTGGAAATAACAAGGGTGTTAACATTGTCAGCAATAATTCCACAAAAATATTGAAGGTTTGGTTAAAAAAAAGTTAATTTTTCATTTTTCTAGTGCAATGCATGACTTTTTTTGTGAAGCAGGTGCCATAAATAAGATTGTAAATTGTGCCCTTACAATTTTCATCTTAAGTATGCCACATGGGATGCCAACTGCCAATTTTTCATGAATTTCCGAGTGATATTGCCATATTCCATTGATTTATCGAATTTCTGGCGATTTACATCAAGTAATTAGAATTTGAGCTGCAAGTGTGCTTTAGTTTTGACCAATAAATTCAGAAAAATCATTTTCACATTCCGCATTAGGAGTGTAGGCAATATCCACAAAGAAAACTCAATTACCCAACCATTATATATGATTACTCATCCATGCAATTTTGAGAACACATTGAAAGAAATTAAAGGAAATGAAAAAAGCCTCAAAAATTGAAATCCTTTTGCATGGAGGCCTCCTATGTGCAATGGCTTGTGGGAAAAATAAAAAACTCACAATACCACAACCTTAAAAAAAACCTTCAAGAACTGACCTATCTCATATGAAGATCAATGACTTTCAACCAAGATGACCATGAGCATTTTCATGGCATAGTAAATGATAACATGACCATTTTTGGAAATAACAAGTGTGTTAACATTGTCAGCAATAATTCCACAAAAAGATTGAAGGTTTGGTTAAAAAAAAGTTAATTTTTCATTTTTCTATTGCAATGCATGACTTTTTTTGTGAAGCAGGTGCCATAAATAAGATTGTAAATTGTGCCCTTACAATTTTCATCTTAAGTATGCCACATGGGATGCCAACTACCAATTTTTCAGGAATTTCCGAGTGATATTTCCATATTCCATTGATTTATCGAATTTCTGGCGATTTACATTAAGTAATTCAAATTTGCACTGCAAGTGTGCTTTAGTTTTGACCAATAAATTCAGAAAAATCACTTGCACATTCCGCATTAGGAGTGTAGGCAGTATCCACAAAGAAAACTCAATTACCCAAAAATTTTATATGATTACTCATCCATGCAATTTTGAGAACACATCGAAAGAAATTAAAGAAAATGATAAAAAGGCTAAAAAATTGAAATCCTTTTGATGGAGGCCTCCTATGTGCAATGGCTTGTGGGAAAAATAATAAACTCACAATACCACAAATAAAAAGTTCATATTTCATTTTTCTAGTGCAATGCATGACTTTTTTTGTGAAGCAGGTGCCATAAATAAGATTATAAATTGCGCCCTTACAATTTTCACCTAAAATATACCACAATGGATGCCAACTGCCAATTTTTCATGAATTTCAGAGTGATATTGCCATATTCCATTGATTTATCGAATTTCTGGCGATTTACATCAAGTAATTCAAATTTGCACTGCAAGTGTGCTTTAGTTTTGACCAATAAATTCAGAAAAATCATTTTCACATTCCGCATTAGGAGTGTAGGCAGTATCCATAAAGAAAACTCAATTACCCAACCATTATATATGATTACTCATCCATGCAATTTTTAGAACACATCAAAAGAAATTAAAGGAAATGAAAAAAGGCTGAAAAATTGAAATCCGTTTGCATAGAGGCCTCCTATGTGCAATGGCTGGTGGAAAAAATAATAAACTCACAATACCACAAACATAAAATAAAAAGCCTTCACAATCTGAACTATCTCATATGAAGATCAATGACTTTCAACCAAGATGACCATGACCATGACCATTTTCATGGCATAGTACATGATAACATGTCCATTATTGGAAATAACAAGGGTGTTAAAATTGTCAGCAATAATTCCACCAAAAGATTGAAGTTTTGGTTAAAAAAAAGTTAATTTTTCATTTTTCTAGCGCAATGCATGACTTTTTTTTGTGAAGTAAGTGCCATAAATAAGATTGGAAATTGTGCCCTTACAATTTTCACCTAAAGTATACCACATGGGATGCCAACTGCCAATTTTTCATGAATTTTAGAGTGATATTTCCATATTCCATTGATTTATTGAATTTCTGGCGATTTACATTAAGTAAGTCAAATTTGCACTACAAGTGTGCCCTAGTTTCGACCAATAAATTCTGAAAAATCATTTTCACCTTCCACATTAGGAGCGTAGGCAGTATACACAAAGAAAACTCAATTACCCAACCATTATATATGATTACTCATCCATGCAATTTTGACAACATATCGAAAGAAATTAAAGAAAATGATAAAAGGCTAAAAAATTGAAATCCTTTTGATGGAGGCCTCCTATGTGCAATGGCTTGTGGGAAAAATGATAAACTCACAATACCACAAATAAAAAGTTAATATTTCATTTTTCTAGTGCAATGCATGACTTTTTTTGTGAAGCAGGTGCCATAAATAAGATTGTAAATTGTGCCCTTACAATTTTCACCTAAAGTATACCATAGTGGATGCCAACTGCCAATTTTTCATGAATTTCAGAGTGATATTGCCATATTCCATTGATTTATCAAATTTCTGGCGATTTACATCAAGTAATTCAAATTTGCACTGTAAGTGTGCTCTAGTTTCGGACAATAAATTCTGAAAAATCATTTTGAACTTCCGCATTAGGAGTGTAGGTTTTATCCACAAACAAAACTCAATTACCCAACCATTATATATGATTACTCATCCATGCAATTTTGAGAACACGTCGAAAGAAATTAAAGGAAATGAAAAAAGGCTCAAAAAGTGAAATCCTTTTGCATGGAGGCCTCCTATGTGCAATGGCATTTGGGAAAAATAAAAAACTCACAATACCACAACCTTGAAAAAAACCTTAAGAACTGACCTATCTCATTTCAAGATCAATGACTTTCAACCAAGATGACCATGAGCATTTTCATGGCAGAGTACATGATAACATGACCATTTTTGGAAATAACAAGGGTGTTAACATTGTCAGCAATAATTCCACAAAAAGATTTTAGGTTTGGTTAAAAAAAAGTTAATTTTTCATTTTTCTAGTGCAATGCATGACTTTTTTTGTGAAGCAGGTGCCATAAATAAGATTGTAAATTGTGCCCTTACAATTTTCACCTTAAGTATACCACATGGGATGCCAACTGCCAATTTTTTCATGAATTTCAGAGTGATATTTCCATATTCCATTGATTTATCAAATTTCTGGTGATTTACATCAAGTAATTCAAATTTGCACTACAAGTGTGCTTTAGTTTTGACCAATAAATTCAGAAAAATCATTTTCACATTCCTCATTAGGAGTGTAGGCAGTATCCACAAAGAAAACTCAATTACCCAACCATTATATATGATTACTCATCCATGCAATTTTGAGAACGCATCGAAAGAAATTAAAGGAAATGAAAAAAGGCTCAAAAATTGAAATCCTTTTGATGGAGGCCTCCTATGTGCAATGGCTTTTGGGAAAAATAATAAACTCACAATACCACAAATAAAAGTTAATATTTCATTTTTCTAGTGCAATGCATGACTTTTTTTGTGAAGCAGGTGCCATAAATAAGATTGTAAACTGCGCCCTTACAATTTTCACCTAAAGTATACCACAGTGGATGCCAACTGCCAATTTTTCATGAATTTCAGAGTGATATTGCCATATTCCATTGATTTATCGAATTTCTGGCGATTTACATCAAGTAATTCAAATTTGCACTCCAAGTGTGCTTTAGTTTTGACCAATAAATTCAGAAAAATTATTTTCATATTCCGCATTAGGAGTGTAGGCAGTATCCACAAAGAAAACACAATTACCCAACCATTATATATGATTACTCATCCATGCAATTTTGAGAACACATCGAAAGAAATTAAAGAAAATGATAAAAAGGCTAGAAAATTGAAATCCGTTTGATGGAGGCCTCCTATGTGCAATGGCTTGTGGGAAAAATAATAAACTCACAATACCACAAATAAAAAGTTAATATTTCATTTTTCTAGTGCAATGCATGACTTTTTTTGTGAAGCAGGTGCCATAAATAAGATTGTAAATTGCGCCCTTACAATTTTCACCTAAAGTATACCACAGTGGCCGCCAACTGCCAATTTTTCATTAATTTCAGAGTGATATTGCCATATTCCATTGATTTATCGAATTTCTGGCTATTTACATCAAGTAATTCAAATTTGCACTGCAAGTGTGCTTTAGTTTTGACCAATAAATTCAGAAAAATCATTTTCACATTCCGCATTAGGAGTGTAGGCAGTATCCACAAAGAAAACTCAATTACCCAACCATTATATATGATTACTCATCCATGCAATTTTTAGAACACATCAAAAGAAATTAAAGGAAATGAAAAAAGGCTAAAAAATTGAAATCCGTTTGCATAGAGGCCTCCTATGTGCAATGGCTTGTGGAAAAAATAATAAACTCACAATACCAGAAACATAAAATAAAAAACCTTCACAATCTGACCTATCTCATATGAAGATCAATGACTTTCAACCAAGATGACCATGACCATGACCATGATAACATGTCCATTATTGGAAATAACAAGGTTGTTAACATTGTCAGCAATAATTCCACAAAAAGATTGAAGGTTTGGTTAAAAAAAGTTAATTTTTCATTTTTCTAGTGCAATGCATGACTTTTTTTTTGAAGCAAGTGCCATAAATAAGATTGGAAATTGTGCCCCTACAATTTTCACCTAAAGTATACCACATGGGATGCCAACTGCCAATTTTTCATGAATTTTAGAGTGATATTTCCATATTCCATTGATTTATTAAATTTCTGGCGATTTACATTAAGTAAGTCAAATTTGCACTACAAGTGTGCCCTAGTTTCGACCAATAAATGTTGAAAAATCATTTTCACCTTCCACATTACGAGCATAGGCAGTATACACAAAGAAAACTCAATTAACCAACCATTATATATGATTACTCATCCATGCAATTTTGACAACATATCGAAAGAAACTAAAGAAAATGATAAAAAGGCTAAAAAATTGAAATCCTTTTGATGGAGGCCTCCTATGTGCAATGGCTTGTGGGAAAAATGATAAACTCACAATACCACAAATAAAAAGTTAATATTTCATTTTTCTAGTGCAATGCATGACTTTTTTTTGTGAAGCAGGTGCCATAAATAAGATTGTAAATTGTGCCCTTACAATTTTCACCTAAAGTATATCATAGTGGATGCCAACTACCAATTTTTCATGAATTTCAGAGTGATATTGCCATATTCCATTGATTTATCAAATTTCTGGCGATTTACATCAAGTAATTCAAATTTGCACTACAAGTGTGCTCACGTTTCGACTAATAAATTCTGAAAAATCATTTTGAACTTCCGCATTAGGAGTGTAGGCAGTATCCCCAAACAAAACTCAATTACCCAACAATTATATATGATTACTCATCCATGCAATTTTGAGAACACATCGAAAGAAATTAAAGGAAATGAAAAAAGGCTCAAAAATTGAAATCCTTTTGCATCGAGGCCTCCTATGTGCAATGGCTTTTGGGAAAAATAAATAACTCACAATACCACAACCTTAAAAAAAACCTTCAAGAACTGACCTCTCTCATATCAAGATCAATGACTTTCAACCAAGATGACCATGAGCATTTTCATGGCATAGTACATGATAACATGACCATTTTTGGAAATAACAAGGGTGTTAACATTGTCAGCAATAATTCCACAAAAAGATTGAAGGTTTGGTTAAAAAAAAGTTATTTTTTCATTTTTCTAGTGCAATGCATGACTTTTTTTGTGAAGCAGGTGCCATAAATAAGATTATAAATTGCGCCCTTACAATTTTCACCTAAAGTATACCACAATGGATGCCAACTGCCAATTTTTCATGAATTTTAGAGTGATATTGCCATATTCCATTGATTTATCGAATTTCTGGCGATTTACATCAAGTAATTCAAATTTGCACTTCAAGTGTGCTTTAGTTTTGACCAATAAATTCAGAAAAATCATTTTCACATTCCGCATTAGGAGTGTAGGCAGTATCCACAAAGAAAACTCAATTACCCAACCATTATATATGATTACTCATCCATGCAATTTTTAGAACACATCAAAAGAAATTAAAGGAAATGAAAAAAGGCTCAAAAACTGAAATCCATTTGCATAGAGGCCTCCTATGTGCAATGGCTGGTGGGAAAAATAATAAACTCACAATACCAGAAACATAAAATAAAAAACCTTCACAATCTGACCTAGCTCGTATGAAGATCAATGACTTTCAACCAAGATGACCATGACCATGACCATTTTCATGGCATAGTACATGATAACATGTCCATTATTGGAAATAACAAGGGTGTTAACATTGTCAGCAATAATTCCACAAAAAGATTGAAGATTTGGTTAAAAAAAGTTAATTTTTCATTTTTCTATTGCAATGCATGACTTTTTTTTTGAAGCAAGTGCCATAAATAAGATTGGAAATTGTGCCCTTATAATTTTCACCTAAAGTATACCACATGGGATGCCAATTGCCAATTTTTCATGAATTTTAGAGTGATATTTCCATATTCCATTGATTTATTGAATTTCTGGCGATTTACATTAAGTAAGTCAAATTTGCACTACAAGTGTGCCTTAGTTTCGACCAATAAATTCTGAAAAATCATTTTCACCTTCCACATTAGGAGCGTAGGCAGTATACACAAAGAAAACTCAATTACCCAACCATTATATATGATTACCCATCCATGCAACTTTGACAACATATCGAAAGAAATTAAAGAAAATGATAAAAAGGCTAAAAAATTGAAATCCTTTTGATGGAGGCCTCCTATGTGCAATGTCTTGTGGGAAAAATGATAAACTCACAATACCACAAATAAAAAGTTAATATTTCATTTTTCTAGTGCAATGCGTGACTTGTTTTGTGAAGCAGGTGCCATAAATAAGATTTTAAATTGTGCCCTTACAATTTTCACCTAAAGTATACCATAGTGGCTTCCAACTGCCAATTTCTCATGAATTTCAGAGTGATATTGCCATATTCCATTGATTTATCAAATTTCTGGCGATTTACATCAAGTAATTCAAATTTGCACTGCAAGTGTGCTCTAGTTTCGACCAATAAATTCTGAAAAATCATTTTGAACTTCCGCATTAGGAGTGTAGGCAGTATCCAGAAACAAAACTCAATTACCCAACCATTATATATGATTACTCATCCATGCAATTTTGAGAACACATCGAAAGAAATTAAAGGAAATGAAAAAAGGCTCAAAAATTGAAATCATTTTGCATGGAGGCCTCCTATGTGCAATGGCTTGTGGGAAAAATAAAAAACTCACAATACCACAACCTTAAAAAAAACCTTCAAGAACTGACCTATCTCATATCAAGATCAATGACTTTCAACCAAGATGACCATGAGCATTTTCATGGCATAGTACATGATAACATGACCATTTTTGGAAATAACAAGGGTGTTAACATTGTCAGCAATAATTCCACAAAAAGATTGAAGGTTTGGTTAAAAAAAAAGTTAATTTTTCATTTTTCTAGTGCAATGCATGACTTTTTTTGTGAAGCAGGTGCCATAAATAAGATTGTAAATTGTGCCTTTACAATTTTCACCTTAAGTATACCACATGGGATGCCAACTGCCAATTTTTCATGAATTTCAGAGTGATATTTCCATATTCCATTGATTTATTGAATTTCTGGCGATTTACATCAAGTAAGTCAAATTTGCACTGCAAGTGTGCTCTAGTTTCGACCAATAAATTCTGAAAAATCAATTTCACCTTCCACATTAGGAGTGTAGCCAGTATCCACAAAGAAAACTCAATTACCCAGCCATTATATATGATTACTCATCCATGCAATTTTGACAACACATCGAAAGAAATTAAATAAAATGATAAAAAGGCTCAAAAATTGAAATCCTTTTGCATGGAGGCCTCCTATGTGCAATGGCTTGTGGGAAAAATAATAAACTCACAATACCACAAATAAAAAGTTAATTTTTCATTTTTCTAGTGCAATGCATGACTTTTTTTGTGTGAAGCAGGTGCCATAAATAAGATTGTAAATTGTGCCCTTACAATTTTCACCTAAAGTATACCACAATGGATGCCAACTGCCAATTTTTCATGAATTTTACAGTGATATTGCGACACTCCATTGATTTATAGAATTTCTGGCGATTTACATCAAGTAATTCAAATTTGCACTGCAAGTGTGCTCTAGTTTCGACCAATAAATTTGGAAATATCATTTTCACCTTTCACATTAGGAGTGTAGGCAGTATCCACAAAGAAAACTCAATTACCCAACCATTATATATGATTACTCATCCATGCAATTTTTAGAACACATCAAAAGAAATTAAAGGAAATGAAAAAAGGCTCAAAAATTGAAATCCGTTTGCATAGAGGCCTCCAATGTGCGGTGGGAAAAATAATAAACTCACAATACCACAAACTTAAAATAAAAAACCTTCACAATCTGACCTATCTCATATGAAGATCAATGATTTTCAACCAAGATGACCATGACCATGAACATTTTCATGGCATAGTACATGATAACATGACCATTTTTGGAAATAACAAGGGTGTTAACATTGTCAGCAATAATTCCACAAAAAGATTGAAGGTTTCGTTAAAAAAAGTTAATTTCTCATTTTTCTAGTGCAATGCATGACTTTTTTTGTGAAGCAACTGCCATAAATAAGATTGGAAATTGTGCCCTTACAATTTTCACCTAAAGTATACCACATGGGATGTCAACTGCCAATTTTTCATGAATTTTAGAGTGATATTTCCATATTCCATTGATTTATTGAATTTCTGGCGATTTACATTAAGTAAGTCAAATTTGCACTACAAGTGTACTCTAGTTTCGACCAATAAATTCTGAAAAATCATTTTCACCTTCCACATTAGGAGCGTAGGCAGTATACACAAAGAAAACTCAATTACCCATGCATTATATATGATTACTCATCCTTGCAATTTTGACAACATGTCGAAAGAAATTAAAGAAAATGATAAAAAGGCTAAAGAATTGAAATCCTTTTGATGGAGGCCTCCTATGTGCAATGGCTTGTGGGAAAAATGATAAACTCACAATACCACAAATAAAAAGTTAATATTTCATTTTTCTAGTGCAATGCATGACTTTTTTTCTAAAGCAGGTGCCATAAATAAGATTGTAAATTGTGTCCTTACAATTTTAACCTAAAGTATACCACACTGGATGCCAACTGCCAATTTTTCATGAATTTCAGAGTGATATTGCCATATTCCATTGATTTATCAAATTTCTGGCGATTTACATCAAGTAATTCAAATTTGCACTGCAAGTGTGCTCTAGTTTCGACCACTAAATTCTGAAAAATCATTTTCACCTTCCGCATTAGGAGTGTAGGCAGTATCCACAAACAAAACTCAATTACCCAACCATTATATATGATTACTCATCCATGCAATTTTGAGAACACATCGAAAGAAATTAAAGGAAATGAAAAAAGGCTCAAAAATTGAAATCCTTTTGCATGGAGGCCTCCTATGTGCAATGGCTTGTGGGAAAAATAATAAACTCACAATACCACAAACTTCAAAAAATAACCTCCACAAACTGACTTATCTCATATGAAGATCAATGACTTTCAACCAAGATGACCATGACCATGAGCATTTTCATGGCATCATACATGATAACATGACCATTTTTGGAAATAACAGTGGTGTTAACATTGTCAGCAATAATTCCACAAAAAGATTGAAGATTTGGTTAAAACAAGTTAATTTTTCATTTTTCTAGTGCAATGCATGACTTTGTTTTGAAGCAAGTGCCATAAATAAGATTGTAAATTGTGCCCTTACAATTTTCACCTAAAGTATACCACATGGGATGCCAACTGCCAATTTTTCATGAATTTTAGAGTGATATTTCCATATTCCATTGATTTATTGAATTTCTGGCGATTTACATTTAGTAAGTCAAATTTGCACTACAAGTGTGCTCTAGTTTTGACCAATAAATTCTGAAAAATCATTTTCACCTTCCACATTAGGAGCGTAGGCAGTATACACAAAGAAAACTCAATTACCCAACCATTATATATGATTACTCATCCATGAGATTTTGACAACATATCAAAAGAAATTAAAGAAAATGATAAAAAGGCTAAAAAATTGAAATCCTTTTGATGGACGCCTCCTATGTGCAATGGCTTGTGGGAAAAATGATAAACTCACAATATCACAAATAAAAAGTTAATTTTTCATTTTTCTAGTGCAATGCATGACTTTTTTTGTGAAGCAGGTGCCATAAATAAGATTATAAATTGCGCCCTTACAATTTTCACCTAAAGTATACCACAATGGATGCCAACTGCCAATTTTTCATGAATTTAGAGTGATATTGCCATATTCCATTGATTTATCGAATTTCTGGCGATTTACATCAAGTAATTAGAATTTGCGCTGCAAGTGTGCTTTAGTTTTGACCAATAAATTCAGAAAAATCATTTTCACATTCCGCATTAGGAGTGTAGGCCATATCCACAAAGAAAACTCAATTACCCAACCATTATATATGATTACTCATCCATGCAATTTTGAGAACACATCGAAAGAAATTAAAGGAAATGAAAAAAGGCTCAAAAATTGAAATCCTTTTGCATGGAGGCCTCCTATGTGCAATGGCTTGTGGGAAAAATAATAAACTCACAATACCACAACCTTAAAAAAACCCTTCAAGAACTGACCTATCTCATATGAAGATCAATGACTTTCAACCAAGATGACCATGAGCATTTTCATGGCATAGTAAATGATAACATGACCATTTTTGGAAATAACAAGTGTGTTAACATTGTCAGCAATAATTCCACAAAAAGATTGAAGGTTTGGTTAAAAAAAAGTTAATTTTTCATATTTCTAGTGCAATGCATGACTTTTTTTGTGAAGCAGGTGCCATAAATAAGATTGTAAATTGTGCCCTTACAATTTTCATCTTAAGTATGCCACATGGGATGGCAACTACCAATTTTTCAGGAATTTCCGAGTGATATTTCCATATTCCATTGATTTATCGAATTTCTGGCGATTTACATCAAGTAATTCAAATTTGCACTGCAAGTGTGCTTTAGTTTTGACCAATAAATTCAGAAAAATCACTTGCACATTCCGCATTAGGAGTGTAGGCAGTATCCACAAAGAAAACTCAATTACCCAACCATTATATATGATTACTCATCCATGCAATTTTGAGAACACATCGAAAGAAATTAAAGAAAATGATTAAAAGGCTAAAAAATTGAAATCCTTTTGATGGAGGCCTCCTATGTGCATTGGCTTGTGGGAAAAATAATAAACTCACAATGCCACAAATAAAAAGTTAATATTTCATTTTTCTAGTGCAATGCATGACTTTTTTTGTGAAGCAGGTGCCATAAATAAGATTATAAATTGTGCCCTTACAATTTTCACCTAAAGTATACCACAATGGATGCCAACTGCCAATTTTTCATGAATTTCAGAGTGATATTGCCATATTCCATTGATTTATCGAATTTCTGGCGATTTACATCAAGTAATTCAAATTTGCACTACAAGTGTGCTTTAGTTTCGACCAATAAATTCAGAAAAATCATTTTCACATTTCGCATTAGGAGTGTAGGCAGTATCCACAAAGAAAACTCAATTACCCAACCATTATATATGATTACTCATCCATGCAATTTTGAGAACACATCGAAAGAAATTAAAGGAAATGAAAAAAGGCTCAAAAATTGAAATCCTTTTGCATGGAGGCCTCCTATGTGCAATGGCTTGTGGGAAAAATAATAAACTCACAATACCACAACCTTAAAAAAAACCTTCAAGAACTGACCTCTCTCATATGAAGATCAATGAATTTCAACCAAGATGACCATGAGCATTTTCATGGCATAGTACATGATAACATGACCATTTTTGGAAATAACAAGGGTGTTAACAATGTCAGCAATAATTCCACAAAAAGATTGTAGATTTGGGTAAAAATAAGTTAATTTTTCATTTTTCTAGTGCAATGCATGACTTTTTCTTGAAGCAAGTGCCATAAATAAGATTGTAAATTGTGCCCTTACAATTTTCACCTTAAGTATACCACATGTGATGCCAACTTCCAATTTTTCATGAATTTCAGAGTGATATTTCCATATTCCATTGATTTGTTGAATTTCTGGCGATTTACATCAAGTAAGTCAAATTTGCACTGCAAGTGTGCTCTAGTTTCGACCAATAAATTTGGAAATATCATTTTCACGTTCCACATTAGGAGTGTAGGCAGTATCCAGAAAGAAAACTCAATTACCCAGCCATTATATATGATTACTCATCAATGCAATTTTGACAACACACCGAAAGAAATTAAATAAAATGATAAAAAGGCTCAAAAATTGAAATCCTTTTGCATGGAGGCCTCCTATGTGCAATGGCTTGTGGGAAAAATAATAAACTCACAATACCACAAATAAAAAGTTATTTATTCATTTTTCTAGTGCAATGCATGACTTTTTTTGTGAAGCAGGTGCCATAAATAAGATTGTAAATTGTGCCCTTACCATTTTCACCTAAAGTATACCACAATTGATGCCATCTGCCAATTTTTCATGAATTTCATAGTGATATTTCCATATTCCATTGATTTATCGAATTTCTGGCGATTTACATCAAGTAATTCAAATTTGCACTGCAAGTGTGCTCTAGTTTCGACCAATAAATTTGGAAATATCATTTTCACCTTCCACATTAGGAGTGTAGGCAGTATCCAGAAAGAAAACTCAATTACCCAACCATTATATATGATTACTCATCCATGCAATTTTGAGAACACATCGAAAGAAATTAAAGAAAATGATAAAAAGGCTAAAAAATTGAAATCCGTTCGCATAGAGGCCTCCTATGTGCAATGGCTTGTGGGAAAAATAATAAACTCACAATACCACAAACTTATAAAAAACCTTCATAATTTGACCTATCTCATATGAAGATCAATGACTTTCAACCAAGACGACCATTACTATGAACATTTTCATGGCATAGTACGTGATAACATGACCATTTTTGGAAATAACAAGGGTGTTAACATTGTCAGCAATAATTCCACAAAAAGATTGAAGGTTTGGTTAAAAAAAGTTAATTTTTCATTTTTCTAGTGCAATTCATGACTTTTTTTTTGTGAAACAAGTGCCATAAATAAGATTGGAAATTGTGCCCTTACAATTTTCACCTAAAGTATACCACATGGGATGCCAACTGCCAATTTTTCATGAATTTTAGAGTGATATTTCCATATTCCATTGATTTATTGAATTTCTGGTGATTTACATTAAGTAAGTCAAATTTGCACTACAAGTGTGCTCTAGTTTCGACTAATAAATTCTAAAAAATCATTTTCACCTTCCACATTAGGAGCGTAGGCAGTATACACAAAGAAAACTCAATTACCCAACCATTACATATGATTACTCATCCATGCAATTTTGACAACACATCGAAAGAAATTAAAGAAAATGATAAAAAGGCTAAAAAATTGAAATCCTTTTGATGGAGCCCTCCTATGTGCAATGGCTTGTGGGAAAAATAATAAACTCTCAATACCACAAATAAAAAGTTAATATTTCATTTTTCTAGTGCAATGCATGACTTTTTTTGTGAAGCAGGTGCCATAAATAAGATTATAAATTGTGCCCTTACAATTTTACCTAAAGTATACCACAATGGATGCCAGCTGCCAATTTTTCATGAATTTCAGAGTGATATTGCCATATTCCATTGATTTATCGAATTTCTGGCGATTTACATCAAGTAATTCAAATTTGCACTGCAAGTGTACTTTAGTTTCGACCAATAAATTTAGAAAAATCATTGTCACATTTCGCATTAGGAGTGTAGGCAGTATCCACAAAGAAAACTCAATTACCCAACCATTATATATGATTACTCATCCAGGCAATTTTGAGAACACATCGAAAGAAATTAAAGGAAATGAAAAAAGGCTCAAAAATTGAAATCCTTTTGCATGGAGGCCTCCTATGTGCAATGGCTTGTGTGAAAAATAATAAACTCACAATACCACAACCTTAAAAAAAACCTACAAGAACTGACCTATCTCATATGAAGATCAATGACTTTCAACCAAGATGACCATGAGCATTTTCATGGTATAGTACATGATAACATGACCATTTTTGGAAATAACAAGGGTGTTAACATTGTCAGCAATAATTCCACAAAAGATTGAAGATTTGGGTAAAAATAAGTTAATTTTTCATTTTTCTAGTGCAATGCATGACTTTTTATTGAAGCAAGTGCCATAAATAAGATTGTAAATTGTGCCCTTACAATTTTCACCTTAAGTATACCACATGGGATGCCAACTGCCAGTTTTTCATGAATTTCAGAGTGATATTTCTATATTCCATTGATTTATTGAATTTCTGGCGATTTACATCAAGTAAGTCAAATTTGCACTGCAAGTGTGCTCTAGTTTTGAACAATAAATTCTGAAAAATCATTTTCACCTTCCACATTAGGAGCGTAGGCAGTATACACAAAGAAAACTCAATTAACCAGCTATTATATATGATTACACATCCATGCAATTTTGACAACACATCGAAAGAAATTAAAGAAAATGATAAAAAGGCTAAAAAATTGAAATCCTTTTGATGGAGCCCTCCTATGTGCAATGGCTTGTGGGAAAAATAATAAACTCACAATACCACAAATAAAAAGTTAATATTTCATTTTTCTAGTGCAATGCATGACTTTTTTTGTGAAGCAGGTGCCATAAATAAGATTATAAATTGTGCCCTTACAATTTTACCTAAAGTATACCACAATGGATGCCAGCTGCCAATTTTTCATGAATTTCACAGTGATATTGCCATATTCCATTGATTTATCGAATTTCTGGCGATTTACATCAAGTAATTCAAATTTGCACTGCAAGTGTACTTTAGTTTCGACCAATAAATTTAGAAAAATCATTGTCACATTTCGCATTAGGAGTGTAGGCAGTATCCACAAAGAAAACTCAATTACCCAACCATTATATATGATTACTCATCCAGGCAATTTTGAGAACACATCGAAAGAAATTAAAGGAAATGAAAAAAGGCTCAAAAATTGAAATCCTTTTGCATGGAGGCCTCCTATGTGCAATGGCTTGTGTGAAAAATAATAAACTCACAATACCACAACCTTAAAAAAAACCTACAAGAACTGACCTATCTCATATGAAGATCAATGACTTTCAACCAAGATGACCATGAGCATTTTCATGGTATAGTACATGATAACATGACCATTTTTGGAAATAACAAGGGTGTTAACATTGTCAGCAATAATTCCACAAAAGATTGAAGATTTGGGTAAAAATAAGTTAATTTTTCATTTTTCTAGTGCAATGCATGACTTTTTATTGAAGCAAGTGCCATAAATAAGATTGTAAATTGTGCCCTTACAATTTTCACCTTAAGTATACCACATGGGATGCCAACTGCCAATTTTTCATGAATTTCAGAGTGATATTTCTATATTCCATTGATTTATTGAATTTCTGGCGATTTACATCAAGTAAGTCAAATTTGCACTGCAAGTGTGCTCTAGTTTTGAACAATAAATTCTGAAAAATCATTTTCACCTTCCACATTAGGAGCGTAGGCAGTATACACAAAGAAAACTCAATTAACCAGCTATTATATATGATTACACATCCATGCAATTTTGACAACACATCGAAAGAAATTAAAGAAAATGATAAAAAGGCTAAAAAATTGAAATCCTTTTGATGGAGCCCTCCTATGTGCAATGGCTTGTGGGAAAAATAATAAACTCACAATACCACAAATAAAAAGTTAATATTTCATTTTTCTAGTGCAATGCATGACTTTTTTTGTGAAGCAGGTGCCATAAATAAGATTATAAATTGTGCCCTTACAATTTTACCTAAAGTATACCACAATGGATGCCAGCTGCCAATTTTTCATGAATTTCACAGTGATATTGCCATATTCCATTGATTTATCGAATTTCTGGCGATTTACATCAAGTAATTCAAATTTGCACTGCAAGTGTACTTTAGTTTCGACCAATAAATTTAGAAAAATCATTGTCACATTTCGCATTAGGAGTGTAGGCAGTATCCACAAAGAAAACTCAATTACCCAACCATTATATATGATTACTCATCCAGGCAATTTTGAGAACACATCGAAAGAAATTAAAGGAAATGAAAAAAGGCTCAAAAATTGAAATCCTTTTGCATGGAGGCCTCCTATGTGCAATGGCTTGTGTGAAAAATAATAAACTCACAATACCACAACCTTAAAAAAACCCTACAAGAACTGACCTATCTCATATGAAGATCAATGACTTTCAACCAAGATGACCATGAGCATTTTCATGGTATAGTACATGATAACATGACCATTTTTGGAAATAACAAGGGTGTTAACATTGTCAGCAATAATTCCACAAAAGATTGAAGATTTGGGTAAAAATAAGTTAATTTTTCATTTTTCTAGTGCAATGCATGACTTTTTATTGAAGCAAGTGCCATAAATAAGATTGTAAATTGTGCCCTTACAATTTTCACCTTAAGTATACCACATGGGATGCCAACTGCCAATTTTTCATGAATTTCAGAGTGATATTTCTATATTCCATTGATTTATTGAATTTCTGGCGATTTACATCAAGTAAGTCAAATTTGCACTGCAAGTGTGCTCTAGTTTTGAACAATAAATTCTGAAAAATCATTTTCACCTTCCACATTAGGAGCGTAGGCAGTATACACAAAGAAAACTCAATTAACCAGCTATTATATATGATTACACATCCATGCAATTTTGACAACACATCGAAAGAAATTAAAGAAAATGATAAAAAGGCTAAAAAATTGAAATCCTTTTGATGGAGCCCTCCTATGTGCAATGGCTTGTGGGAAAAATAATAAACTCACAATACCACAAATAAAAAGTTAATATTTCATTTTTCTAGTGCAATGCATGACTTTTTTTGTGAAGCAGGTGCCATAAATAAGATTATAAATTGTGCCCTTACAATTTTACCTAAAGTATACCACAATGGATGCCAGCTGCCAATTTTTCATGAATTTCACAGTGATATTGCCATATTCCATTGATTTATCGAATTTCTGGCGATTTACATCAAGTAATTCAAATTTGCACTGCAAGTGTACTTTAGTTTCGACCAATAAATTTAGAAAAATCATTGTCACATTTCGCATTAGGAGTGTAGGCAGTATCCACAAAGAAAACTCAATTACCCAACCATTATATATGATTACTCATCCAGGCAATTTTGAGAACACATCGAAAGAAATTAAAGGAAATGAAAAAAGGCTCAAAAATTGAAATCCTTTTGCATGGAGGCCTCCTATGTGCAATGGCTTGTGTGAAAAATAATAAACTCACAATACCACAACCTTAAAAAAACCCTACAAGAACTGACCTATCTCATATGAAGATCAATGACTTTCAACCAAGATGACCATGAGCATTTTCATGGTATAGTACATGATAACATGACCATTTTTGGAAATAACAAGGGTGTTAACATTGTCAGCAATAATTCCACAAAAGATTGAAGATTTGGGTAAAAATAAGTTAATTTTTCATTTTTCTAGTGCAATGCATGACTTTTTATTGAAGCAAGTGCCATAAATAAGATTGTAAATTGTGCCCTTACAATTTTCACCTTAAGTATACCACATGGGATGCCAACTGCCAATTTTTCATGAATTTCAGAGTGATATTTCTATATTCCATTGATTTATTGAATTTCTGGCGATTTACATCAAGTAAGTCAAATTTGCACTGCAAGTGTGCTCTAGTTTTGAACAATAAATTCTGAAAAATCATTTTCACCTTCCACATTAGGAGCGTAGGCAGTATACACAAAGAAAACTCAATTAACCAGCTATTATATATGATTACACATCCATGCAATTTTGACAACACATCGAAAGAAATTAAAGAAAATGATAAAAAGGCTAAAAAATTGAAATCCTTTTGATGGAGCCCTCCTATGTGCAATGGCTTGTGGGAAAAATAATAAACTCACAATACCACAAATAAAAAGTTAATATTTCATTTTTCTAGTGCAATGCATGACTTTTTTTGTGAAGCAGGTGCCATAAATAAGATTATAAATTGTGCCCTTACAATTTTACCTAAAGTATACCACAATGGATGCCAGCTGCCAATTTTTCATGAATTTCACAGTGATATTGCCATATTCCATTGATTTATCGAATTTCTGGCGATTTACATCAAGTAATTCAAATTTGCACTGCAAGTGTACTTTAGTTTCGACCAATAAATTTAGAAAAATCATTGTCACATTTCGCATTAGGAGTGTAGGCAGTATCCACAAAGAAAACTCAATTACCCAACCATTATATATGATTACTCATCCAGGCAATTTTGAGAACACATCGAAAGAAATTAAAGGAAATGAAAAAAGGCTCAAAAATTGAAATCCTTTTGCATGGAGGCCTCCTATGTGCAATGGCTTGTGTGAAAAATAATAAACTCACAATACCACAACCTTAAAAAAACCCTACAAGAACTGACCTATCTCATATGAAGATCAATGACTTTCAACCAAGATGACCATGAGCATTTTCATGGTATAGTACATGATAACATGACCATTTTTGGAAATAACAAGGGTGTTAACATTGTCAGCAATAATTCCACAAAAGATTGAAGATTTGGGTAAAAATAAGTTAATTTTTCATTTTTCTAGTGCAATGCATGACTTTTTATTGAAGCAAGTGCCATAAATAAGATTGTAAATTGTGCCCTTACAATTTTCACCTTAAGTATACCACATGGGATGCCAACTGCCAATTTTTCATGAATTTCAGAGTGATATTTCTATATTCCATTGATTTATTGAATTTCTGGCGATTTACATCAAGTAAGTCAAATTTGCACTGCAAGTGTGCTCTAGTTTTGAACAATAAATTCTGAAAAATCATTTTCACCTTCCACATTAGGAGCGTAGGCAGTATACACAAAGAAAACTCAATTAACCAGCTATTATATATGATTACACATCCATGCAATTTTGACAACACATCGAAAGAAATTAAAGAAAATGATAAAAAGGCTAAAAAATTGAAATCCTTTTGATGGAGCCCTCCTATGTGCAATGGCTTGTGGGAAAAATAATAAACTCACAATACCACAAATAAAAAGTTAATATTTCATTTTTCTAGTGCAATGCATGACTTTTTTTGTGAAGCAGGTGCCATAAATAAGATTATAAATTGTGCCCTTACAATTTTACCTAAAGTATACCACAATGGATGCCAGCTGCCAATTTTTCATGAATTTCAGAGTGATATTGCCATATTCCATTGATTTATCGAATTTCTGGCGATTTACATCAAGTAATTCAAATTTGCACTGCAAGTGTACTTTAGTTTCGACCAATAAATTTAGAAAAATCATTGTCACATTTTGCATTAGGAGTGTAGGCAGTATCCACAAAGAAAACTCAATTACCCAACCATTATATATGATTACTCATCCAGGCAATTTTGAGAACACATCGAAAGAAATTAAAGGAAATGAAAAAAAGGCTCAAAAATTGAAATCCTTTTGCATGGAGGCCTCCTATGTGCAATGGCTTGTGTGAAAAATAATAAACTCACAATACCACAACCTTAAAAAAAACCTACAAGAACTGACCTATCTCATATGAAGATCAATGACTTTCAACCAAGATGACCATGAGCATTTTCATGGTATAGTACATGATAACATGACCATTTTTGGAAATAACAAGGGTGTTAACATTGTCAGCAATAATTCCACAAAAGATTGAAGATTTGGGTAAAAATAAGTTAATTTTTCATTTTTCTAGTGCAATGCATGACTTTTTATTGAAGCAAGTGCCATAAATAAGATTGTAAATTGTGCCCTTACAATTTTCACCTTAAGTATACCACATGGGATGCCAACTGCCAATTTTTCATGAATTTCAGAGTGATATTTCTATATTCCATTGATTTATTGAATTTCTGGCGATTTACATCAAGTAAGTCAAATTTGCACTGCAAGTGTGCTCTAGTTTTGAACAATAAATTCTGAAAAATCATTTTCACCTTCCACATTAGGAGCGTAGGCAGTATACACAAAGAAAACTCAATTAACCAGCTATTATATATGATTACACATCCATGCAATTTTGACAACACATCGAAAGAAATTAAATAAAATGATAAAAAGCTCAAAAATTGAAATCCTTTTGCATGGAGGCCTCCTATGTGCAATGGCTTGTGGGAAAAATAATAAACTCACAATACCACAAATAAAAAGTTAATTTTTCATTTTTCTAGCGCAATGCATGACTTTTTTTTGTGAAGCAGGTGCCATAAATAAGATTGTAAATTGTGCCCTTACAATTTTCACCTAAGGTATACCACAATGGATTCCAACTGCCAATTTTTCATGAATTTCACAGTGATATTGCCATATTCCATTGATTTATCGAATTTCTGGCGATTTACATCAAGTAATTCAAATTTGCACTGCAAGTCTGCTCTAGTTTCGACCAATAAATTTGGAAATATCATTTTCACCTTCCACATTAGGAGTGTAGGCAGTATCCACAAAGAAAACTCAATTACCCAACCATTATATATGATTACTCATCCATGCAATTTTTAGAACACATTAAAAATAAATTAAAGGAAATGAAAAAAGGCTCAAAAATTGAAATCCGTTTGCATAGAGGCCTCCTATGTGCAATGGCTTGTGGGGAAAATAATAAACTCAGAATACCACAAACTTAAAATAAAAACCTTCACAATCTGACCTATCTCATATGAATATCAATGACTTTCAACCAAGACGACCATGACCATGAAAATTGTCATGGCATAGTACATGATAACATGACCATTTTTGGAAATAACAAGGGTGTTAACATTGTCAGCAATAATTCCACAAAAAGATTGAAGGTTTGGTTAAAAAAAGTTAATTTTTCATTTTTCTAGTGCAATTCATGACTTTTTTTTTGTGAAACAAGTGCCATAAATAAGATTGGAAATTGTGCCCTTACAATTTTCACCTAAAGTATACCACATGGGATGCCAACTGCCAATTTTTCATGAATTTTAGAGTGATATTTCCATATTCCATTGATTTATTGAATTTCTGGTGATTTACATTAAGTAAGTCAAATTTGCACTACAAGTGTGCTCTAGTTTCGACTAATAAATTCTGAAAAATCATTTTCACCTTCCACATTAGGAGCGTAGGCAGTATACACAAAGAAAACTCAATTACCCAACCATTACATATGATTACTCATCCATGCAATTTTGACAACACATCGAAAGAAATTAAAGAAAATGATAAAAAGGCTAAAAAATTGAAATCCTTTTGATGGAGCCCTCCTATGTGCAATGGCTTGTGGGAAAAATAATAAACTCTCAATACCACAAATAAAAAGTTAATATTTCATTTTTCTAGTGCAATGCATGACTTTTTTTGTGAAGCAGGTGCCATAAATAAGATTATAAATTGTGCCCTTACAATTTTACCTAAAGTATACCACAATGGATGCCAGCTGCCAATTTTTCATGAATTTCAGAGTGATATTGCCATATTCCATTGATTTATCGAATTTCTGGCGATTTACATCAAGTAATTCAAATTTGCACTGCAAGTGTACTTTAGTTTCGACCAATAAATTCAGAAAAATCATTTTCACATTTCGCATTAGGAGTGTAGGCAGTATCCACAAAGAAAACTCAATTACCCAACCATTATATATGATTACTCATCCAGGCAATTTTGAGAACACATCGAAAGAAATTAAAGGAAATGAAAAAAGGCACAAAAATTGAAATCCTTTTGCATGGAGGCCTCCTATGTGCAATGGCTTGTGTGAAAAATAATAAACTCACAATACCACAACCTTAAAAAAAACCTACAAGAACTGACCTATCTCATATGAAGATCAATGACTTTCAACCAAGATGACCATGAGCATTTTCATGGTATAGTACATGATAACATGACCATTTTTGGAAATAACAAGGGTGTTAACATTGTCAGCAATAATTCCACAAAAGATTGAAAATTTGGGTAAAAATAAGTTAATTTTTCATTTTTCTAGTGCAATGCATGACTTTTTATTGAAGCAAGTGCCATAAATAAGATTGTAAATTGTGCCCTTACAATTTTCACCTTAAGTATACCACATGGGATGCCAACTGCCAATTTTTCATGAATTTCAGAGTGATATTTCTATATTACATTGATTTATTGAATTTCTGGCGATTTACATCAAGTAAGTCAAATTTGCACTACAAGTGTGCTCTAGTTTTGAACAATAAATTCTGAAAAATCATTTTCACCTTCCACATTAGGAGCGTAGGCAGTATACACAAAGAAAACTCAATTAACCAGCTATTATATATGATTACACATCCATGCAATTTTGACAACACATCGAAAGAAATTAAATAAAATGATAAAAAGCTCAAAAATTGAAATCCTTTTGCATGGAGGCCTCCTATGTGCAATGGCTTGTGGGAAAAATAATAAACTCACAATACCACAAATAAAAAGTTAATTTTTCATTTTTCTAGCGCAATGCATGACTTTTTTTTGTGAAGCAGGTGCCATAAATAAGATTGTAAATTGTGCCCTTACAATTTTCACCTAAGGTATACCACAATGGATTCCAACTGCCAATTTTTCATGAATTTCATAGTGATATTGCCATATTCCATTGATTTATCGAATTTCTGGCGATTTACATCAAGTAATTCAAATTTGCACTGCAAGTCTGCTCTAGTTTCGACCAATAAATTTGGAAATATCATTTTCACCTTCCACATTAGGAGTGTAGGCAGTATCCACAAAGAAAACTCAATTACCCAACCATTATATATGATTACTCATCCATGCAATTTTTAGAACACATTAAAAAGAAATTAAAGGATATGAAAAAAGGCTCAAAAATTGAAATCCGTTTGCATAGAGGCCTCCTATGTGCAATGGCTTGTGGGAAAAATAATAAACTCTCAATACCACAAACTTAAAATAAAAAACCTTCACAATGTGACCGATCTCATATGAAGATCAATGACTTTCAACAAAGATGACCATGACCATGAACATTTTCATGGCATAGTACATGATAACATGACCATTTTTGGAAATAACAAGGGTGTTAACATTGTCAGCAATAATTCCACAAAAAGATTGAAGATTTGGTTAAAACAAGTTAATTTTTCATTTTTCTAGTGCAATGCATGACTTTGTTTTGAAGCAAGTGCCATAAATAAGATTGTAAATTGTGCCCTTACAATTGTCACCTAAAGTATACCACATACGATGCCAACTGCCAATTTTTCATGAATTTTAGAGTGATATTTCCATATTCCATTGATTTATTGAATTTCTCGCGATTTACATTAAGTAAGTCAAATTTGCACTACAAGTGTGTGGTCTAGTTTCGACCAATAATTTCTAAAAAATCATTTTCACCTTCCACATTAGGAGTGTAGGCAGTATCCACAAAGAAAACTGAATTACCCAACCATTATATATGATTACTCATCCATGCAATTTTTATAACACATCGAAAGAAATTAAAGAAAATGATAAAAAGGCTAAAAAATTGAAATCCTTTTGATGGAGCCCTCCTATGTGCAATGGCTTGTGGGAAACATAATAAACTCACAATACCACAAATAAAAAGTTAATATTTCATTTTTCTAGTGCAATGCATGACTTTTTTTGTGAAGCAGGTGCCATAAATAAGATTATAAATTGCGCCCTTACAATTTTCACCTAAAGTATACCACAATGGTTGCCAACTGCCAATTTTTGATGAATTTCAGAGTGATATTGCCATATTCCATTGATTTATCGAATTTGTGGCGATATACATCAAGTAATTCAAATTTGCACTGCAAGTGTGCTTTCGTTTTGACCAATAAATTCAGAAAAATCATTTTCACATTCCGCATTAGGAGTGTAGGCAGTATCCACAAAGAAAACTCAATTACCCAACCATTATAAATGATTACTCATCCATGCAATTTTGAGAACACATCGAAAGAAATTAAAGGAAATGAAAAAAGGCTAAAAAATTGAAATCCTTTTGCATGGAGGCCTCCTATGTGCAATGGCTTGTGGGAAAAATAATAAACTCACAATACCAAAACCTTCAAGAACTGACCTATCTCATATGAAGATCAATGACTTTCAACCAAGATGACCATGAGCATTTTCATGGCATAGTACATGATAACATGACCATTTTTGGAAATAACAAGGGTGTTTACATTGTCAGCAATAATTCCACAAAAAGATTGAAGATTTGGGTAAAAATAAGTTAATTTTTCATTTTTCTAGTGCAATGCATGACTTTTTATTGAAGCAAGTGCCATAAATAAGATTGAAAATTGTGCCCTTACAATTTTCACCATAAGTATACCACATGGGAAGCCAACTGCCAAATTTTCATGAATTTCAGAGTGATATTTCCATATTCCATTGATTTATTGAATTTCTGGCGATTTACATCAAGTAAGTCAAATTTGCACTGCAAGTGTGCTCTAGTTTCGACCAATAAATTCTGAAAAATCATTTTCACCTTCCACATTAGGAGTGTAGCCAGTATCCACAAAGAAAACTCAATTACCCAGCCGTTATATATGATTACACATTCATGCAATTTTGACAACACATCAAAAGAAATTAAATAAAATGATAAAAAGGATCAAAAATTGAAATCCTTTTGCATGGAGGCCTCCTATGTGCAATGGTTTGTGGGAAAAATAATAAACTCACAATACCACAAACTTAAAAAAATAACCTCCACAAACTGACCTATCTCATATGAAGATCAATGACTTTCAACCAAGATGACCATCACCATGAGCATTTTCATGTCATCGTGCATGATAACAGGACCATTTTTGGAAATAACAAGGGTGTTAACATTGTCAGCAATAATTCCACAAAAAGATTGAAGATTTGGTTAAAACAAGTTAATTTTTCATTTTTCTAGTGCAATGCAGGACTTTGTTTTGAAGCAAGTGCCATAAATAAGATTTTAAATTGTGCCCTTACAATTTTCACCTAAAGTATACCACATGGGATGCCAACTGCCAATTTTTCATGAATTTTAGAGTGATATTTCCATATTCCATTGATTTATTGAATTTCTGGCGATTTACATTAAGTAAGTCAAATTTGCACTACAAGTGTGCTCTAGTTTCAACCAATATATTCTGAAAAATCATTTTCACCTTCCACATTAGGAGCGTAGGCAGTATACACAAAGAAAACTCAACTACCCAACCATTATATATGATTACTCATCCATTTAATTTTGACAACATATCGAAGGAAATTAAAGAAATTGATAAAAAGGCAAAAAAATTGAAATCCTTTTGATGGAGGCCTCCTATGTGCAATGGCTTGTGGGAAAAATGATAAACTCACTATACCACAAATAAAAAGTCAATATTTCATTTTTCTAGTGCAATGCATGACTTTTTTTGTGAAGCAGGGGCCATAAATAAGATTGTAAATTGTGCCCTTACAATTTTCACCTAAAGTATACCACAGTGGATGCCAACTGCCAATTTTTCATGAATTTCAGAGTGATATTGCCATATTCCATTGATTTATCGAATTTATGGCGATTTACATCAAGTAATTCAAATTTGCACTGCAAGTGTGCTCTAGTTTCGACCAATAAATTCTGAAAAATCATTTTCACCTTCCGCATTACGAGTGTAGGCAGTATCCACAAAGAAAACTCAATTACCCAACCATTATATATGATTACTCATCCATGCAATTTTGAGAACACATCGAAAGAAATTAAAGGAAATGAAAAAAGGCTCAAAAATTGAAATCCTTTTGCATGGAGGCCTCCTATGTGCAATGGCTTGTGGGAAAAATAATAAACTCACAATACCACAACCTTAAAAAAAACCTTCAAGAACTGACCTATCTCATATGAAGATCAATGACTTTCAACCAAGATGACCATGAGCATTTTCATGGCATAGTACATGATAACATGACCATTTTTGGAAATAAAAAGGGTGTTAACATTGTCAGCAATAATTCCACAAAAAGATTGAAGATTTGTGTAAAAATAAGTTAATTTTTCGTTTTTCTAGTGCAATGCATGACTTTTTATTAAAGCAAGTGCCATAAATAAGATTGTAAATTGTGCCCATACAATTTTCACCGAAAGTATACCACATGGGATGCCAACTGCCAATTTTTCATGAATTTCATAGTGATATTTCCATATTCCATTGTTTTATTGAATTTTTGGCGATTTACATCAAGTAATTCAAATTTGCACTGCAAGTGTGCTCTAGTTTCGACCAATAAATTTTAAAAAATCATTTTCACCTTCCACATTAGGAGTTTAGGCAGTATCCACAAAGAAAACTCAATTACCCAACCATTATATATGATTACTCATCCATGCAATCTTGACAACACATCGAAAGAAATTAAAGAAAATGATAAAAAGGCTCAAAAATTGAAATCCTTTGGCATGGAGGCCTCCTATGTGTAATGGCTTGTGGCAAAAAAATAAACTCACAATACCACAAATAAAAAGTTAATTTTTCATTATTCTAGTGCAATGCATGACTTTTTTTGTGAAGCATGTGCCATAAATAAGATTGTAATTTGTGCCCTTACAATTTTCACCTAAAGTATACCACATTGGATGCCAACTGCCAATTTTTCATGAATTTCAGAGTGATATTGCCATATTACATGGATTTATCGAATTTCTGGCGATTTACATCAAGTAATTCAAATTTGCACTGCAAGTGTGCTCTAGTTTCGACCAATAAATTCTGAAAAATCATTTTCACCTTCGCATAAGGAGTCTAGGCAGTATCCACAAAGAAAACTAAATTACCCAACCATTATATATGATTACTCATCCATGCAATTTTGAGAACACATCCAAAGAAATAAAAGGAAATGAAAAAAGGCTCAAAAATTGAAATCCTTTTGCGTAGAGGCCTCCTATGTGCAATGGCTTGTGGGAAAAATAATAAACTCACAATAGCACAAACTTAAAAAAATAACCTCCACAAACTGACCTATCTCATATGAAGATCAATGACTTTCAACCAAGATGACCATGACCATGAGCATTTTCATGGCATCGTACATGATAACATGACCATTTTTGGAAATAACAAGGGTGTTAACATTGTCAGCAATAATTCCACAAAAAGATTGAAGATTTGGTTAAAACAAGTTAATTTTTCATTTTTCTAGTGCAATGCATGACTTTGTTTTGAAGCAAGTGCCATAAATAAGATTGTAAATTGTGCCCTTACAATTTTCACCTAAAGTATACCACATGGGATGCCAACTGCCAATTTTTCATGAATTTTAGAGTGATATTTCCATATTCCATTTATTTATTGAATTTCTGGCGATTTACATTAAGTAAGTCAAATTTGCACTACAAGTGTGCTCTAGTTTCGACCAATAAATTCTGAAAAATCATTTTCACCTTCCACATTAGGAGCGTAGGCAGTATACATAAAGAAAACTCAATTACCCAACCATATTAATGATTACTCATCCATGCAATTTTGACAACATATCGAAAGAAATTAAAGAAAATGATAAAAAGGCTAAAAAATTGAAATCCTTTTGATGGAGGCCTCCTATGTGCAATGGCTTGTGGGAAAAATGATAAACTCACAATACCACAAATAAAAAGGTAATATTTCATTTTTCTAGTGCAATGCATGACTTTTTTTGTGAAGCAGGTGCCATAAATAAGATTGTAAATTGTGCCCTTACAATTTTCACCTAAAGTATACCACAGTGGATGCCAACTGCCAATTTTTCATGAATTTCAGAGTGATATTTCCATATTCCATTGATTTATTGAATTTTTGGCGATTTACATCAAGTAATTCAAATTTGCACTGCAAGTGTGCTCTAGTTTCGACCAATAAATTTTGAAAAATCATTTTCACCTTCCACATTAGGAGTTTAGGCAGTATCCACAAAGAAAACTCAATTACCCAACCATTATATATGATTACTCATCCATGCAATCTTGACAACACATCGAAAGAAATTAAAGAAAATGATAAAAAGGCTCAAAAATTGAAATCCTTTGGCATGGAGACCTCCTATGTGTAATGGCTTGTGGCAAAATAATAAACTCACAATACCACAAATAAAAAGTTAATTTTTCATTATTCTAGTGCAATGCATGACTTTTTTTGTGAAGCTTGTGCCATAAATAAGATTGTAATTTGTGCCCTTACAATTTTCACCTAAAGTATACCACAATGGATGCCAACTGCCAATTTTTCATGAATTTCAGAGTGATATTGCCATATTTCATTGATTTATCGAATTTCTGGCGATTTACATCAAGTAATTCAAATTTGCACTGCAAGTGTGCTCTAGTTTCGACCAATAAATTCTGAAAAATCATTTTCACCTTCGCATAAGGAGTCTACGCAGTATCCACAAAGAAAACTAAATTACCCAACCATTATATATGATTACTCATCCATGCAATTTTGAGAACACATCCAAAGAAATAAAAGGAAATGAAAAAAGGCTCAAAAATTGAAATCCTTTTGCGTAGAGGCCTCCTATGTGCAATGGCTTGTGGGAAAAATAATAAACTCACAATAGCACAAACTTAAAAAAATAACCTCCACAAACTGACCTATCTCATATGAAGATCAATGACTTTCAACCAAGATGACCATGACCATGAGCATTTTCATGGCATCGTACATGATAACATGACCATTTTTGGAAATAACAAGGGTGTTAACATTGTCAGCAATAATTCCACAAAAAGATTGAAGATTTGGTTAAAACAAGTTAATTTTTCATTTTTCTAGTGCAATGCATGACTTTGTTTTGAAGCAAGTGCCATAAATAAGATTGTAAATTGTGCCCTTACAATTTTCACCTAAAGTATACCACATGGGATGCCAACTGCCAATTTTTCATGAATTTTAGAGTGATATTTCCATATTCCATTTATTTATTGAATTTCTGGCGATTTACATTAAGTAAGTCAAATTTGCACTACAAGTGTGCTCTAGTTTCGACCAATAAATTCTGAAAAATCATTTTCACCTTCCACATTAGGAGCGTAGGCAGTATACATAAAGAAAACTCAATTACCCAACCATATTAATGATTACTCATCCATGCAATTTTGACAACATATCGAAAGAAATTAAAGAAAATGATAAAAAGGCTAAAAAATTGAAATCCTTTTGATGGAGGCCTCCTATGTGCAATGGCTTGTGGGAAAAATGATAAACTCACAATACCACAAATAAAAAGGTAATATTTCATTTTTCTAGTGCAATGCATGACTTTTTTTGTGAAGCAGGTGCCATAAATAAGATTGTAAATTGTGCCCTTACAATTTTCACCTAAAGTATACCACAGTGGATGCCAACTGCCAATTTTTCATGAATTTCAGCGTGATATTTCCATATTCCATTGATTTATTGAATTTTTGGCGATTTACATCAAGTAATTCAAATTTGCACTGCAAGTGTGCTCTAGTTTCGACCAATAAATTTTGAAAAATCATTTTCACCTTCCACATTAGGAGTTTAGGCAGTATCCACAAAGAAAACTCAATTACCCAACCATTATATATGATTACTCATCCATGCAATCTTGACAACACATCGAAAGAAATTAAAGAAAATGATAAAAAGGCTCAAAAATTGAAATCCTTTGGCATGGAGACCTCCTATGTGTAATGGCTTGTGGCAAAATAATAAACTCACAATACCACAAATAAAAAGTTAATTTTTCATTATTCTAGTGCAATGCATGACTTTTTTTGTGAAGCTTGTGCCATAAATAAGATTGTAATTTGTGCCCTTACAATTTTCACCTAAAGTATACCACAATGGATGCCAACTGCCAATTTTTCATGAATTTCAGAGTGATATTGCCATATTTCATTGATTTATCGAATTTCTGGCGATTTACATCAAGTAATTCAAATTTGCACTGCAAGTGTGCTCTAGTTTCGACCAATAAATTCTGAAAAATCATTTTCACCTTCGCATAAGGAGTCTAGGCAGTATCCACAAAGAAAACTAAATTACCCAACCATTATATATGATTACTCATCCATGCAATTTTGAGAACACATCCAAAGAAATAAAAGGAAATGAAAAAAGGCTCAAAAATTGAAATCCTTTTGCGTAGAGGCCTCCTATGTGCAATGGCTTGTGGGAAAAATAATAAACTCACAATAGCACAAACTTAAAAAAATAACCTCCACAAACTGACCTATCTCATATGAAGATCAATGACTTTCAACCAAGATGACCATGACCATGAGCATTTTCATGGCATCGTACATGATAACATGACCATTTTTGGAAATAACAAGGGTGTTAACATTGTCAGCAATAATTCCACAAAAAGATTGAAGATTTGGTTAAAACAAGTTAATTTTTCATTTTTCTAGTGCAATGCATGACTTTGTTTTGAAGCAAGTGCCATAAATAAGATTGTAAATTGTGCCCTTACAATTTTCACCTAAAGTATACCACATGGGATGCCAACTGCCAATTTTTCATGAATTTTAGAGTGATATTTCCATATTCCATTTATTTATTGAATTTCTGGCGATTTACATTAAGTAAGTCAAATTTGCACTACAAGTGTGCTCTAGTTTCGACCAATAAATTCTGAAAAATCATTTTCACCTTCCACATTAGGAGCGTAGGCAGTATACATAAAGAAAACTCAATTACCCAACCATATTAATGATTACTCATCCATGCAATTTTGACAACATATCGAAAGAAATTAAAGAAAATGATAAAAAGGCTAAAAAATTGAAATCCTTTTAATGGAGGCCTCCTATGTGCAATGGCTTGTGGGAAAAATGATAAACTCACAATACCACAAATAAAAAGGTAATATTTCATTTTTCTAGTGCAATGCATGACTTTTTTTGTGAAGCAGGTGCCATAAATAAGATTGTAAATTGTGCCCTTACAATTTTCACCTAAAGTATACCACAGTGGATGCCAACTGCCAATTTTTCATGAATTTCAGAGTGATATTGCCATATTCCATTGATTTATCAAATTTCTGGCGATTTACATCAAGTAATTCAAGTTTGCACTGCAAGTGTGCTGTAGTTTCGACCAATAAATTCTAAAAAATCATTTTCACTTTCAGCATTAGGAGTGTAGGCAGTATCCACAAAGAAAACTCAATTACCCAAAAATTATATATGATTACTCATCCATGCAATTTTGAGAACACATCGAAAGAAATTAAAGGAAATGAAAAAAGGCTCAAAAATTAAAATCCTTTTGCATGGACGCCTCCTATGTGCAATGGCTTGTGGGAAAAATAATAAACTCACAATACCACAACCTTAAAAAAACCCTTCAAGAACTGACCTCTCTCATATGAAGATCAATGAATTTCAACCAAGATGACCATGAGCATTTTCATGGCATAGTACATGATAACATGACCATTTTTGGGAATAACAAGGGTGTTAACATTGTCAGCAATAATTCCACTAAAAGATTGAAGATTTGGGTAAAAATAAGTTAATTTTTCATTTTTCTAGTGCAATGCATGACTTTTTATTGAAGCAAGTGCCATAAATAAGATTGTAAATTGTGCCCTTACAATTTTCACCTAAAGCATACCACATGGGATGCCAACTACTAATTTTTCATGAATTTCAGAGTGATATTTCCATATTCCATTGATTTATTGAATTTCTGGCGATTTACATCAAGTAATTCAAATTTCCACTGCAAGTGTGCTCTAGTTTCGACCAAAAATTTTGAAAAATCATTTTCACCTTCCACATTAGGAGTGTAGGCAGTATCCACAAAGAAAACTCAATTACCCAACCATTATATATGATTACTCATCCATGCAATCTTGACAACACATCGAAAGAAATTAAAGAAAATGATAAAAAGGCTCCAAAATTGAAATCCTTTTGTATGGAGGACTCCTATGTGTAATGGCTTGTGGGAAAAATAATAAACTCACAATACCACAAATAAAATGTTAATTTTTCATTTTTCTAGTGCAATGCATGACTTTTTTTGTGAAGCAAGTGCCATAAATAAGATTGTAAATTGTGCCCTTACAATTTTCACCTAAAGTATACCGAAATGGATGCCAACTGTTAATTTTTCTTGAATTTCAGAGTGATATTGCCGTAATTCATTGATTTATCAAAGTTCTGGCGATTTACATCAAGTAATTCAAATTTGCGCTGCAAGTGTGCTCTTGTTTCGACCAATAAATTTTGAAAAATCATTTTCAAATTCCACATTAGGAGTGTAGGCAGTATCCACAAAGAAAACTCAATTACCCAACCATTATATATGATTACTCATCCATGCAATTTTGAGAACACATCGAAAGAAATTAAAGGAAATGAAAAAAGGCTCAAAAATTAAAATCCTTTTGCATGGACGCCTCCTATGTGCAATGGCTTGTGGGAAAAATAATAAACTCACAATAACACAACCTTAAAAAAACCCGCAAGAACTGACCTATCTCATATGAAGATCAATAACTTTCAACCAAGATAACCATGAGCATTTTCATGGCATAGTACATGATAACATGACCATTTTTGGAAATAACAAGGGTGTTAACATTGTCAGCAATAATTCCGCTAAAAGATTGAAGATTTGGGTAAAAATAAGTTAATTTTTTATTTTTCTAGTGCAATGCATGACTTTTTATTGAAGCAAGTGCCATAAATAAGATTGTAAATTGTGCCCTTACAATTTTCACCTAATGCATACCACATGGGATGCCAACTACTAATTTTTCATGAATTTCAGAGTGATATTTCCATATTCCATTGATTTATTGAATTTCTGGCGATTTACATCAAGTAATTCAAATTTCCACTGCAAGTGTGCTCTAGTTTCGACCAAAAATTTTGAAAAATCATTTTCACCTTCCACATTAGGAGTGTAGGCAGTATCCACAAAGAAAACTCAATTACCCAACCATTATATATGATTACTCATCCATGCAATCTTGACAACACATCGAAAGAAATTAAAGAAAATGATAAAAAGGCTCCAAAATTGAAATCCTTTTGTATGGAGGACTCCTATGTGTAATGGCTTGTGGGAAAAATAATAAACTCACAATACCACAAATAAAATGTTACTTTTTCATTTTTCTAGTGCAATGCATGACTTTTTTTGTGAAGCAAGTGCCATAAATAAGATTGTAAATTGTGCCCTTACAATTTTCACCTAAAGTATACCAAAATGGATGCCAACTGTCAATTTTTCTTGAATTTCAGAGTGATATTGCCGTAATTCTTTGATTTATCAAAGTTCTGGCGATTTACATCAAGTAATTCAAATTTGCGCTGCAAGTGTGCTCTAGTTTCGACCAATAAATTTTGAAAAATCATTTTCAAATTCCACATTAGGAGTGTAGGCAGTATCCACAAAGAAAACTCAATTAGCCAACCATTATATATGATTACTCATCCATGCAATCTTGAAAACACATCGAAAGAAATTAAAGAAAATGATAAAAAGGCTCCAAAATTGAAATCCTTTTGCATGGAGGCCTCCTATGTGCAATGGCTTGTGGGAAAAATAATAAACTCACAATACCACAACCTTAAAAAAAACCTTCAAGAACTGGCCTATCTCATATGAAGATCAATGACTTTCAACCAAGATGACCATGAGCATTTTCATGGCATAGTACATGATAACCTGACCATTTTTGGAAATAACAAGGGTGTTAACATTGTCAGCAATAATTCCACAAAAAGATTGAAGATTTGGGTAAAAATAAGTTAATTTTTCATTTTTCTAGTGCAATGCATGACTTTTTATTGAAGCAAGTACCATAAATAAGATTGTAAATTGTGCCCTTACAATTTTCAGCAAAAGTATACCACATGGGATGCCAACTGCTAATTTTTCATGAATTTCAGACTGATATTTCCATATTCCATTGATTTATTGAATTTCTGGCGATTTACATCAAGTAAGTCAAATTTGCACCGCAAGTGTGCTCTAGTTTCGAACAATAAATTATAAAAAATCATTTTCACCTTCCACTTTAGGAGTGTAGGCAGTATCCACAAAGAAAACTCAATTACCCAACCATTATATATGATTACTCATCCATGCAATTTTGACAACACATCAAAAGATATTAAAGAAAATGATAAAAAGGCTAAAAAATTGAAATCCTTTTGCATGGAGGCCTCCTATGTGCAATGGCTTGTGGGAAAAATAATAAAATCACAATACCACAAATAAAAAGTTAATTTTTCATTATTCTAGTGCAATGCATGACTTTTTTTTTGAAGCATGTGCCATAAATAAGATTGTAATTTGTGCCCCTACAATTTTCACCTAAAGTATACCACATTTGATGCCAACTGCCAATTTGTCATGAATTTGAGAGTGATATTGCCATATTTCATTTATTTATAGAATTTCTAGCGATTTACATCAAGTAATTCAAATTTGCACTGCAAGTGTGCTCTAGTTTCGACCAATAAATTCTGAAAATTCATTTTCACCTTTCGCATTAGGAGTGTCGGCAGTATCCACAAAGAAAACTAAATTACCCAACCATTATATATGATTACTCATCCATGCAATTTTGAGAATGCATCGAAAGAAATTAAAGGAAATGAAAAAAGGCTCAAAAATTGAAATCCTTTTGTATGGAGGCCTCCTATGTGCAATGGCTTGTGGGAAAAATAATAAACTCATAATACCACAAACTTAAAAAAAAACCTTCAAGAACTGACCTATCTCATATGATGATCAATGACTTTTAACCAAGATGACCACGAGCATTTTTGTGGCATAGTACATGATAACATGACCATTTTTGGAAATAACATGGGTGTTAACATTGTCAGCAATAATTCCACAAAAATATTGAAGATTTGGATAAAAAAAGTTAATTTTCCATTTTTCTAGTGCAATGCATGACTTTGTTTTAAAGCAAGTGCCATAAATAAGATTGTAAATTTAGACCTTACAATTTTCACCTAAAGTTTACCACATGGGATGCCAACTGCCAATTGTTCATGAATTTTAGAGTGATATTTCCATATTTCATTGATTTATTGAATTTCTGGCGATTTACATCAAGTAAGTCAAATTTGCACTGCAAGTGTGCTCTAGTTTCGATCAATAAATTTTGAACAATCATTTTCACCTTCCACATTAGGAGTGTAGGCAGTATCCACAAAGAAAACTCAATTAGCCAACCATTATATATGATTACTCATCCATGCAATCTTGAAAACACATCGAAAGAAATTAAAGAAAATGATAAAAAGGCTCAAATATTGAAATCCTTTTGCATGGAGGTCTCCTATGTGTAATGGCTTGTGGGAAAAATAATAAACTCACAATACCAGAAATAAAATGTTAATTTTTCATTTTTCTAGTGCAATGCATGACTTTTTTTGTGAAGCAAGTGCCATAAATAAGATTGTAAATTGTGCCCAAACAATTTTCACCTAAAGTATACCACAGTGGATGCCAACTGCCAATTTTTCATGAATTTCAGAGTGATATTGCCGTATTTCATTGATTTATCAAATTTCTGGCGATTTACATCAAGTAATTCAAATTTGCACTGCAACTGTGCTCTAGCTTCGACCAATAAATTCTGAAAATTCATTTTCACCTTCCGCATTAGGAGTGTAGGCAGTATCCACAAAGAAAACTCAATTACCTAACCATTATATATGATTACGCATCCATGCAATTTTGAGAACACATCGAAAGAAATTAAAGGAAATGAAAAAAGGCTCAAAAATTGAAATCCTTTTGCATGGAGGCCTCCTACGTGCAATGGCTTGTGGGAAAAATAATAAACTCACAATACCACAACCTTAAAAAAAAACCTTCAAGAACTGACCTATCTCATATGAAGATCAATGACTTTTAACCAAGATGACCAAGAGCATTTTCATGGCATAGTACATGATAACGTGACCATTTTTGGAAATAACAAGGGTGTTAAAATTTTCAACAATAATTGCACAAAAAGATTGAAGATTTGGGTAAAAATAAGTTAATTTTTCATTTTTCTAGTGCAATGCATGACTTTTTATTGAAGCAAGTGCCATAAATAAGATTGTAAATTGTGCCCTTACAATTTTCACCTAAAGTATACCACATGGGATGCCAACTGCTAATTTTTCATGAATTTCAGAGTGATATTTCCATATTCCATTGATTTATTGAATTTCTGGCGATTTACATCAAGTAATTCAAATTTGCACTGCAAGTGTGGTCTAGTTTCGACCAATAAATTTTGAAAAATCATTTTCACCTTCCACATTAGGAGTGTAGGAAGTATCCACAAAGAAAACTCAATTACCCAACCATTATATATGATTACTCATCCATGCAATCTTGACAACACATCGAAAGAAATTAAATAAAATGATAAAAAGGCTCAAAAATTGAAATCCTTTTGCATGGAGGCCTCCTAAGTGTAATGAATTGTGGGAAAAATAATAAACTCACAATACCACAAATAAAATGTTAATTTTTCATTTTTCTAGTGCAATGATTGACTTTTTTTGTGAAGCAAGTGCTATAAATAAGATTGTAAATTGTGCCCTTACAATTTTCACCTAAAGTATACCACAATGGATGCCAACTGCCAATTTTTCATGAATTTCAAAGTGATATTGCCGTATTTCAATGATTTATCGAATTTCTGGCGATTTACATCAAGTAATTCAAATTTGCACTGCAAGTGTGCTCTAGTTTCGACCAATAAATTCCGAAAAATCATTTTCATCTTCCACATTAGGAGTGTAGGCATTATCCACAAAGAAAACTCAATTACCGAACCATTATATATGATTACTCATCCATGCAATTTTGAGAACGCGTCGAAAGAAATTAAAGGAAATGAAAAAAGGCTCAAAAATTGAAATCCTTTTGCATGGAGGCCTCCTATGTGCAATGGCTTGTGGGAAAAATAATAAACTCATAATACCACGAACTTAAAAAAAAACCTTCAAGAACTGACCTATCTCATATGAAGATCAATGACTTTTAACCAACATGACCATGAGCATTTTCATGGCATAGTACATGATAACATGACCATTTTTGGAAATAACAAGGGTGTTAAGATTGTCAGCAATAATTCCACAAAAAGATTGAAGGTTTGGTTAAAAAAAAGTTAATTTTTCATTTTTCAAGTGCAATGCATGAATTTTTTTTGTGAAGCAAGTGCCATAAATAAGATTGGAAATTGTGCCCTTACAATTTTCACCTAAAGTATACCACATGGGATGCCAACTTCCAATATTTCATGAATTTTAGAGTGATATGTCCATATTCCATTGATTTATTGAATTTCTGGCGATTTACATCAAGTAAGTCAAATTTGCACTGCAAGTGTGCTCTAGTTTCGACCAATAAATTCTGAAAAATTATTTTCACCTTGCACATTAGGAGTGTAGCCAGCATCCACAAAGAAAACTCAATTACCCAACCATTATATATGATTACTCATCCATGCAATTTTGACAACACATCGAAAGAAATTGAATAAAATGATAAAAAGGCTGAAAAATTGAAATCCTTTTGCATGGAGGCCTCCTATGTGCAATGGCATGTGGGAAAAATAATAAACTCACAATACCACAAATAAAAAGTTAATTTTTCATTTTTCTAGTGCAATGCATGACTTTTTTTTGTGAAACAGGTGCCATAAATAAGATTGTAAATTGTGCCCTTACAATTTTCAACTAAAGTATACCACAGTGGTTGCCAACTGCCAATTTTTCATGAATTTCACAGTGATATTGCCATATTCCATTGATTCATCGAATTTCTGGTGATTTACATCAAGTAATTCAAATTTGCACTGCAAGTGTGCTCTAGTTTCGACCAATAAATTTGGAAATATCATTTTCACCTTCCACATTAGGAGTGTAGGCAGTATCCACAAAGAAAACTCAATTACCCAACCATTATATATGATTACTCATCCATGCAATTTTGAGAACACATCGAAAGAAATTAAAGGAAATGAAAAAAGGCTCAAAAATTGAAATCCTTTTGCATGGAGGCTTCCTATGTGCAATGGCTTGTGGGAAAAATAATAAACTCACAATACCACAACCTTAAAAAAAAACCTTCAAGAACTGACCTATCTCCTATGAAGATCAATGACTTTCAACCAAGATGACCATGACCATGAACATTTTCTTGGCATAGTACATGATAACTTGACCATTTTTGGAAATAACAAGGGTGTTAACATTGTCAGCAATAATTCCACAAAAAGATTGAAGGTTTGGTTAAAAAAAATTAATTTTTCATTTTTCAAGTGCAATGCAAGACTTTTTTTTGTGAAGCAAGTGCCATAAATAAGATTGGAAATTGTGCCCTTACAATTTTCACCTAAAGTATACCACATGGGATGCCAACTGCCAATTTTTCATGAATTTTAGAGTGATATTTCCATATTCCATTGATTTATTGAATTTTTGGCGATTTACGTCAAGTAATTCAAATTTGCACAACAAGTGTGCTCTAGTTTCGAGCATTAAATTCTGAAAAATCGTTTTCACCTTCCACATTAGGAGTGTATGCAGTATTCACAAAGAAAACTCAATTACCCAACCATTATATATGATTACTTATCCATGCAATTTTGACAACACATGGAAAGAAATTAAAGAAAATGATAAAAAGGCTCAAAAATTGAAATCCTTTTGCATGGAGGCCTCCTATGTGCAATGGCTTGTGGGAAAAATAATAAACTCACAATACCACAAATAAAAAGTTAATATTTCATTTTTCTAGTGCAATGCATGACTTTTTTTGTGAAGCATGTGCCATAAATAAGATTGTAATTTGTGCCCTTACAATTTTCACCTAAAGTATACCACATTGGATGTCAATTGCCAATTTTTCATGAATTTCAGAGTGATATTGCCATATTTCATTGATTTATCGAATTTCTGGTGATTTACATTAAGTAATTCAAATTTGCACTCCACGTGTGCTCTAGTTTCGACCAATAAATTCTGAAAAATCATTTTCACATTCCGCATTAGGAGTGTAGGCAGTATCCACAAAGAAAACTCAATTACCCAACCATTATATATGATTACTCATCCATGCAATTTTGAGAACACATCGAAAGAAATTAAAGGAAAGGAAAAAAGGCTCAAAAATTAAAATCCTTTTGCATGGAGGCCTCCTATGTGCAATGGCTTGTGGGAAAAATAATAAACTCACAATACCACAACCTTAAAAAAAACCTTCAAGAACTGACCTATCTCATATGAAGATCAATGACTTTCAACCAAGATGACCATGAGCATTTTCATGGTATAGTACATGATAACATGACCATTTTTGGAAATAACAAGGGTGTTAACATTGTCAGCACTAATTCCACAAAAAGATTGAAGATTTGGGTAAAAATAAGTTAATTTTTCATTTATCTAGTGCAATGCATGACTTTTTATTGAAGCAAGTGCCATAAATAAGATTGTAAATTGTGCCCTTACAATTTTCACCTAAAGTATACCACATCGGATGCCAACTGCTAATTTTTCACGAATTTCAGAGTGATATTTCCATATTCCATTGATTTATTGAATTTCTGGCGATTTACATCAAGTAATTCAAATTTGCACTGCAAGTGTGCTCTAGTTTCGACCAATAAATTTTGAAAAATCATTTTCACCTTCCACATTAGGAGTGTAGGCAGTATCCACAAAGAAAACTCAATTACCCAACCATTATATATGATTACTCATCCATGCAATCTTGACAACACATCGAAAGAAATTAAATAAAATGATAAAAAGGCTCAAAAATTGAAATCCCTTTGCATGGAGGCCTCCTATGTGTAATGAATTGAGGGAAAAATAATAAACTCACAATATCACAAATAAAATGTTAATTTTTCATTTTTCTAGTGCAATGCATGACTTTTTTTGTGAAGCTGGTGCCATAAATAAGATTATAAATTGTGCCCTTACAATTTTCACCTAAAGTATACCACAATGGATGCCAACTGCCAACTTTTCATGAATTTCAGAGTGATATTGACGTATTTCATTGATTTATCGAATTTCTGGCGATTTACATCAAGTAATTCAAATTTGCACTGCAAGTGTGCTCTAGTTTCTACCAATAAATCCTGAAAATCATTTTGACCTTCGGCATGAGGAGTGTAGGCAGTATCCACAAAGAAAACTCAATTACCGAACCATTATATATGATTACTCATCCATGCAATTTTGAGAACGCATCGAAAGAAATTAAAGGAAATGAAAAAGGCTCAAAAATTGAAATCCTTTTGCATGGAGGCCTCCTATGTGCAATGGCTTGTGGGAAAAATAATAAACTCATAATACCACAAACTTAAAAAAAAACCTTCAAGAACTGACCGATCTCATATGAAGATCAATGACTTTTAACCAAGATGACCATGAGCATTTTTGTGGCATAGTACATGATAACATGACCATTTTTGGAAATAACAAGGGCGTTAACATTGTCAGCAATAATTCCACGAAAAGATTGAAGATTTGGATAAAAAAAAGTTAATTTTTCATTTTTCTAGTGCAATGCATGACTTTGTTTTGAAGCAAGTGCCATAAATAAGATTGTAAATTGTGCCCTTACAATTGTATACCACATGGGATGCCAACTTCCAATTTTTCATGAATTTTAGAGTGATATTTCCATATTCCATTGATTTGTTGAATTTCTGGCGATTTACATCAAGTAAGTCAAATTTGCACCGCAAGTTTGCTCTAGTTCGACCAATAAATTATAAAAATTCATTTTCACCTTCCACATTAGGAGTGTAGGCAGTATCCACAAAGAAAACTCAATTACCCAACCATTATATATGATTACTCATCCATGCAATTTTGACAACACATCGAAAGAAATTAAAGAAAATGATAAAAAGGCAAAAAAAATTGAAATCCTTTTGATGGAGGCCTCCTATGTGCAATGGCTTGTGGGAAAAATAATAAACTCACAATACCACAAATAAAAAGTTAATATTTCATTTTTCTAGTGCAATGCATGACTTTTTTTGTGAAGCTGGTGCCATAAATAAGATTATAAATTGTGCCCTTACAATTTTCACCTAAAGTATACCACAATGGATGCCAACTGCCAATTTTTCCTGAATTTTAGAGTGATATTGCCATATTCCATTGATTTATCGAATTTCTGGTGATTTACATCAAGTAATTCAAATTTGCACTGTAAGTGTGCTTTCGTTTTGACCAATAAATTCAGAAAAATCATTTTCACATTCCGCATTAGGAGTGTAGGCAGTATCCACAAAGAAAACTCAATTACCCAACCATTATATATGATTACTCATCCATGCAATTTTGAGAACATATCGAAAGAAATTAAAGGAAATGAAAAAAGGGTCAAAAATTGAAATCCTTTTGCATGGAGGCCTCCTATGTGCAATGGCTTGTGGGAAAAATAATAAACTCACAATAACACAACCTTAAAAAAACCTTCAAGAACTGACCTATCTCATATGAAGATCAATAACTTTCAACCAAGATGACCATGAGCATTTTCATGGCATAGTACATGATAACATGACCATTTTTGGAAATAACAAGGGTGTTAACATTGTCAGCAATAATTCCACAAAAAGATTGAAGATTTGGGTAAAAATAAGTTAATTTTTCATTTTTCTAGTGCAATGCATGACTTTTTATTGAAGCAAGTGCCATAAATAAGATTGTAAGTTGTGCCCTTACAATTTTCACCTAATGTATACCACATGGGATGCCAACTGCTAATTTTTCATGAATTTCAGAGTGATATTTCCATATTCCATTGATTTATTGAATTTCTGGCGATTTACATCAAGTAATTCAAATTTGCACTGCAAGTGTGCTCTAGTTTCGACCAATAAATTTTGAAAAATCATTTTCACCTTCCACATTAGGAGTGTAGGCAGTATCCACAAAGAAAACTCAATTACCCAACCATTATATATGATTACTCATCCATGCAATCTTGACAACACATCGAAAGAAATTAAATAAAATGATAAAAAGGCTCAAAAATTGAAATCCCTTTGCATGGAGGCCTCCTATGTGTAATGATTTGTTGGAAAAATAATAAACTCACAATACCACAAATAAAATGTTAATTTTTCATTTTTCTAGTGCAATGCATGACTTTTTTTGTGAAGCAAGTGCTATAAATAAGATTATAAATTGTGCCCTTACAATTTTCACCTAAAGTATACCACAATGAATGCCAACTGCTAATTTTTCATGAATTTCAGAGTGATATTGCCGTATTTCATTGATTTATCGAAGTCCTGGCGATTTACATCAAGTAATTCAAATTTGCACTGCAAGTGTGCTCTAGTTTCGACCAATAAATTCTGAAAAATCATTTTCACCTTCCGCATTAGGAGTGTAGGCATTATCCACAAAGAAAACTCAATTACCGAACCATTATATATGATTACTCATCCATGCAATTTTGAGAACGCATCGAAAGAAATTAAAGGAAATGAAAAAGGCTCAAAAATTGAAATCCTTTTGCATGGAGGCCTCCTATGTGCAATGGCTTGTGGGAAAAATAATAAACTCATAATACCACAAACTTAAAAAAAAACCTTCAAGAACTGACCGATCTCATATGAAGATCAATGACTTTTAACCAAGATGACCATGAGCATTTTTGTGGCATAGTACATGATAACATGACCATTTTTGGAAATAACAAGGGCGTTAACATTGTCAGCAATAATTCCACGAAAAGATTGAAGATTTGGATAAAAAAAAGTTAATTTTTCATTTTTCTAGTGCAATGCATGACTTTGTTTTGAAGCAAGTGCCATAAATAAGATTGTAAATTGTGCCCTTACAATTGTATACCACATGGGATGCCAACTTCCAATTTTTCATGAATTTTAGAGTGATATTTCCATATTCCATTGATTTGTTGAATTTCTGGCGATTTACATCAAGTAAGTCAAATTTGCACCGCAAGTTTGCTCTAGTTCGACCAATAAATTATAAAAATTCATTTTCACCTTCCACATTAGGAGTGTAGGCAGTATCCACAAAGAAAACTCAATTACCCAACCATTATATATGATTACTCATCCATGCAATTTTGACAACACATCGAAAGAAATTAAAGAAAATGATAAAAAGGCAAAAAAAATTGAAATCCTTTTGATGGAGGCCTCCTATGTGCAATGGCTTGTGGGAAAAATAATAAACTCACAATACCACAAATAAAAAGTTAATATTTCATTTTTCTAGTGCAATGCATGACTTTTTTTGTGAAGCTGGTGCCATAAATAAGATTATAAATTGTGCCCTTACAATTTTCACCTAAAGTATACCACAATGGATGCCAACTGCCAATTTTTCCTGAATTTTAGAGTGATATTGCCATATTCCATTGATTTATCGAATTTCTGGTGATTTACATCAAGTAATTCAAATTTGCACTGTAAGTATGCTTTCGTTTTGACCAATAAATTCAGAAAAATCATTTTCACATTCCGCATTAGGAGTGTAGGCAGTATCCACAAAGAAAACTCAATTACCCAACCATTATATATGATTACTCATCCATGCAATTTTGAGAACATATCGAAAGAAATTAAAGGAAATGAAAAAAGGGTCAAAAATTGAAATCCTTTTGCATGGAGGCCTCCTATGTGCAATGGCTTGTGGGAAAAATAATAAACTCACAATAACACAACCTTAAAAAAACCTTCAAGAACTGACCTATCTCATATGAAGATCAATAACTTTCAACCAAGATGACCATGAGCATTTTCATGGCATAGTACATGATAACATGACCATTTTTGGAAATAACAAGGGTGTTAACATTGTCAGCAATAATTCCACAAAAAGATTGAAGATTTGGGTAAAAATAAGTTAATTTTTCATTTTTCTAGTGCAATGCATGACTTTTTATTGAAGCAAGTGCCATAAATAAGATTGTAAGTTGTGCCCTTACAATTTTCACCTAATGTATACCACATGGGATGCCAACTGCTAATTTTTCATGAATTTCAGAGTGATATTTCCATATTCCATTGATTTATTGAATTTCTGGCGATTTACATCAAGTAATTCAAATTTGCACTGCAAGTGTGCTCTAGTTTCGACCAATAAATTTTGAAAAATCATTTTCACCTTCCACATTAGGAGTGTAGGCAGTATCCACAAAGAAAACTCAATTACCCAACCATTATATATGATTACTCATCCATGCAATCTTGACAACACATCGAAAGAAATTAAATAAAATGATAAAAAGGCTCAAAAATTGAAATCCCTTTGCATGGAGGCCTCCTATGTGTAATGATTTGTTGGAAAAATAATAAACTCACAATACCACAAATAAAATGTTAATTTTTCATTTTTCTAGTGCAATGCATGACTTTTTTTGTGAAGCAAGTGCTATAAATAAGATTATAAATTGTGCCCTTACAATTTTCACCTAAAGTATACCACAATGAATGCCAACTGCTAATTTTTCATGAATTTCAGAGTGATATTGCCGTATTTCATTGATTTATCGAAGTCCTGGCGATTTACATCAAGTAATTCAAATTTGCACTGCAAGTGTGCTCTAGTTTCGACCAATAAATTCTGAAAAATCATTTTCACCTTCCGCATTAGGAGTGTAGGCATTATCCACAAAGAAAACTCAATTACCGAACCATTATATATGATTACTCATCCATGCAATTTTGAGAACGCATCGAAAGAAATTAAAGGAAATGAAAAAGGCTCAAAAATTGAAATCCTTTTGCATGGAGGCCTCCTATGTGCAATGGCTTGTGGGAAAAATAATAAACTCATAATACCACAAACTTAAAAAAAAACCTTCAAGAACTGACCGATCTCATATGAAGATCAATGACTTTTAACCAAGATGACCATGAGCATTTTTGTGGCATAGTACATGATAACATGACCATTTTTGGAAATAACAAGGGCGTTAACATTGTCAGCAATAATTCCACGAAAAGATTGAAGATTTGGATAAAAAAAAGTTAATTTTTCATTTTTCTAGTGCAATGCATGACTTTGTTTTGAAGCAAGTGCCATAAATAAGATTGTAAATTGTGCCCTTACAATTGTATACCACATGGGATGCCAACTTCCAATTTTTCATGAATTTTAGAGTGATATTTCCATATTCCATTGATTTGTTGAATTTCTGGCGATTTACATCAAGTAAGTCAAATTTGCACCGCAAGTTTGCTCTAGTTCGACCAATAAATTATAAAAATTCATTTTCACCTTCCACATTAGGAGTGTAGGCAGTATCCACAAAGAAAACTCAATTACCCAACCATTATATATGATTACTCATCCATGCAATTTTGACAACACATCGAAAGAAATTAAAGAAAATGATAAAAAGGCAAAAAAAATTGAAATCCTTTTGATGGAGGCCTCCTATGTGCAATGGCTTGTGGGAAAAATAATAAACTCACAATACCACAAATAAAAAGTTAATATTTCATTTTTCTAGTGCAATGCATGACTTTTTTTGTGAAGCTGGTGCCATAAATAAGATTATAAATTGTGCCCTTACAATTTTCACCTAAAGTATACCACAATGGATGCCAACTGCCAATTTTTCCTGAATTTTAGAGTGATATTGCCATATTCCATTGATTTATCGAATTTCTGGTGATTTACATCAAGTAATTCAAATTTGCACTGTAAGTGTGCTTTCGTTTTGACCAATAAATTCAGAAAAATCATTTTCACATTCCGCATTAGGAGTGTAGGCAGTATCCACAAAGAAAACTCAATTACCCAACCATTATATATGATTACTCATCCATGCAATTTTGAGAACATATCGAAAGAAATTAAAGGAAATGAAAAAAGGGTCAAAAATTGAAATCCTTTTGCATGGAGGCCTCCTATGTGCAATGGCTTGTGGGACAAATAATAAACTCACAATAACACAACCTTAAAAAAACCTTCAAGAACTGACCTATCTCATATGAAGATCAATAACTTTCAACCAAGATGACCATGAGCATTTTCATGGCATAGTACATGATAACATGACCATTTTTGGAAATAACAAGGGTGTTAACATTGTCAGCAATAATTCCACAAAAAGATTGAAGATTTGGGTAAAAATAAGTTAATTTTTCATTTTTCTAGTGCAATGCATGACTTTTTATTGAAGCAAGTGCCCTAAATAAGATTGTAAGTTGTGCCCTTACAATTTTCACCTAATGTATACCACATGGGATGCCAACTGCTAATTTTTCATGAATTTCAGAGTGATATTTCCATATTCCATTGATTTATTGAATTTCTGGCGATTTACATCAAGTAATTCAAATTTGCACTGCAAGTGTGCTCTAGTTTCGACCAATAAATTTTGAAAAATCATTTTCACCTTCCACATTAGGAGTGTAGGCAGTATCCACAAAGAAAACTCAATTACCCAACCATTATATATGATTACTCATCCATGCAATCTTGACAACACATCGAAAGAAATTAAATAAAATGATAAAAAGGCTCAAAAATTGAAATCCCTTTGCATGGAGGCCACCTATGTGTAATGAATTGTGGGAAAAATAATAAACTCACAATACCAAAAATAAAATGTTAATTTTTTATTTTTCTAGTGCAATGCATGACTTTTTTTGTGAAGCATGTGCCATAAATAAGATTGTAATTTGTGCCCTTACGATTTTCACCTAAAGTATACCACATTGGATGCCAACCGCCAATTTTTCAAGAATTTTAGAATGATATTTCCGTATTCCATTGATTTCTTGAATTTCTGGCGATTTACATCAAGTAAGTCAAATTTGCACCGCAAGTGTGCTCTAGTTTCGACCAATAAATTCTGAAAAATCATTTTCACCTTCCGCATTAGGAGTGTAGGCATTATCCACAAAGAAAACTCAATTACCGAACCATTATATATGATTACTCATCCATGCAATTTTGAGAACGCGCCGAAAGAAATTAAAGGAAATGAAAAAAGGCTCAAAAATTGAAATCATTTTGCATGGAGGCCTCCTATGTGCAATGGCTTGTGGGAAAAATAATAAACTCACAATACCACAAATAAAAAGTTAATATTTCATTTTTCTAGTGCAATGCATGACTTTTTTTGTGAAGCTGGTGCCATAAATAAGATTATAAATTGTGCCCTTACAATTTTCACCTAAAGTATACCACAATGGATGCCAACTGCCAATTTTTCATGAATTTCAGAGTGATATTGCCATATTCCATTGATTTTTCGAATTTCTGGTGATTTACATCAAGTAATTCAAATTTGCACTGCAAGTGTGCTTTCGTTTTGACCAATAAATTCAGAAAAATCATTTTCACATTCCGCATTAGGAGTGTAGGCAGTATCAACAAAGAAAACTCAATTACCCAACCATTATATATGATTACTCATCCATGCAATTTTGAGAACATATCGAAAGAAATTAAAGGAAATGAAAAAAGGCTAAAAAATTGAAATCCTTTTGCATGGAGGCCTCCTATGTGCAATGGCTTGTGGGAAAAATAATAAACTCACAATAACACAACCTTAAAAAAACCTTCAAGAACTGACCTATCTCATATGAAGATCAATAACTTTCAACCAAGATGACCATGAGCATTTTCCTGGCATAGTACATGATAAGATGACCATTTTTGGAAATAACAAGGGTGTTAACATTGTCAGCAATAATTCCACAAAAAGATTGAAGATTAGGGTAAAAATAAGTTAATTTTTCATTTATCTAGTGCAATGCATGACTTTTTATTGAAGCAAGTGCCATAAATAAGATTGTAAATTGTGCCCTTACAATTTTCACGTAAAGTATACCACATGGGATGCCAACTGCCATTTTTTCATGAATTTTAGAGTGATATTTCCATATTCCATTGATTTATTGAATTTCTGGCGATTTACATCAAGTAATTCAAATTTGCACCGCAAGTGTGCTCTAGTTCGACCAATAAATTATAGAAAATCATATTCACCTTCCACATTAGGAGTGTAGGCAGTATCCACAAAGAAAACTCAATTACCCAACCATTATATATGATTACTCATCCATGCAATTTTGACAACACATCGAAAGAAATCAAAGAAAATGATAAAAAGGCTAAAAAATTGAAATCCTTTTGATGGAGGCCTCCGATGTGCAATGGCTTGTGGGAAAAATCATAAACTCACAATACCACAAATAAAAAGTTAATATTTCATTTTTCTAGTGCAATGCATGACTTTTTTAGTGAAGCTGGTGCCATAAATAAGATTATAAATTGTGCCCTTACAATTTTCACCTAAAGTATACCACAATGGATGCCAACTGCCAATTTTTCATGAATTTCAGAGTGATATTGCCATAATCCATTGATTTATCGAATTTCTGGTGATTTACATCAAGTAATTCAAATTTGCACTGCAAGTGTGCTTTCGTTTTGACCGATAAATTCAGAAAAATCATTTTCACATTCCGCATTAGGAGTGTAGGCAGTATCCACAAAGAAAACTCAATTACCCAACCATTATATATGATTACTCATCCATGCAATTTTGAGAACATATCGAAAGAAATTAAAGGAAATGAAAAAAGGCTCAAAAATTGAAATCCTTTTGCATGGAGGCCTCCTATGTGCAATGGCTTGTGGGAAAAATAATAAACTCACAATAACACAACATTAAAAAAACCTTCAAGAACTGACCTATCTCATATGAAGATCAATAACTTTCAACCAAGATGACCATGAGCATTTTCCTGGCATAGTACATGATAACATGACCATTTTTGGAAATAACAAGGGTGTTAACATTGTCAGCAATAATTCCACAAAAAGATTGAAGATTTGGGTAAAAATAAGTTAATTTTTCATTTATCTAGTGCAATGCATGACTTTTTATTGAAGCAAGTGCCATAAATAAGATTGTAAATTGTGCCCTTACAATTTTCACGTAAAGTATACCACATGGGATGCCAACTGCCAATTTTTCATGAATTTTAGAGTGATATTTCCATATTCCATTGATTTATTGAATTTCTGGCGATTTACATCAAGTAAGTCAAATTTGCACCGCAAGTGTGCTCTAGTTCGACCAATAAATTATAGAAAATCATTTACACCTTCCACATTAGGAGTGTAGGCAGTATCCACAAAGAAAACTCAATTACCCAACTATTATATATGATTACTCATCCATGCAATTTTGACAACACATCGAAAGAAATTAAAGAAAATGATAAAAAGGCTAAAAAATTGAAATCCTTTTGATGGAGGCCTCCTATGTGCAATGGCTTGTGGGAAAAATAATAAACTCACAATACCACAAATAAAAAGTTAATATTTCATTTTTCTAGTGCAACGCATGACTTTTTTTGTGAAGCTGGTGCCATAAATAAGATTATAAATTGTGCCCTTACAATTTTCACCTAAAGTATACCACAATGGATGCCAACTGCCAATTTTTCATGAATTTCAGAGTGATATTGCCATATTCCATTGATTTATCGAATTTCTGGTGATTTACATCTAGTAATTCAAATTTGCACTGCAAGTGTGCTTTCGGTTTGACCAATAAATTCAGAAAAATCATTTTCACATTCCGCATTAGGAGTGTAGGCAGTATCCACAAAGAAAACTCAATTACCCAACCATTATATATGATTACTCATCCATGCAATTTTGAGAACATATCGAAAGAAATTAAAGGAAATGAAAAAAGGGTCAAAAATTGAAATCCTTTTGCATGGAGGCCTCCTATGTGCAATGGCTTGTGGGAAAAATAATAAACTCACAATAACACAACCTTAAAAAAACCTTCAAGAACTGACCTATCTCATATGAAGATCAATAACTTTCAACCAAGATGACCATGAGCATTTTCATGGCATAGTACATGATAACATGACCATTTTTGGAAATAACAAGGGTGTTAACATTGTCAGCAATAATTCCACAAAAAGATTGAAGATTTGGGTAAAAATAAGTTAATTTTTCATTTATCTAGTGCAATGCATGACTTTTTATTGAAGCAAGTGCCATAAATAAGATTGTAAATTGTGCCCTTACAATTTTCACCTAATGTATACCACATGGGATGCCAACTGCTAATTTTTCATGAATTTCAGAGTGATATTTCCATATTCCATTGATTTATTGAATTTCTGGCGATTTACATCAAGTAATTCAAATTTGCACTGCAAGTGTGCTCTAGTTTCGACCAATAAATTTTGAAAAATCATTTTTACCTTCCACATTAGGAGTGTAGGCAGTATCCACAAAGAAAACTCAATTACCCAACCATTATATATGATTACTCATCCATGCAATCTTGACAACACATCGAAAGAAATTAAATAAAATGATAAAAAGGCTCAAAAATTGAAATCCCTTTGCATGGAGGCCTCCTATGTGTAATGAATTGTGGGAAAAATAATAAACTCACAATACCAAAAATAAAATGTTAATTTTTCATTTTTCTAGTGCAATGCATGACTTTTTTTGTGAAGCATGTGCCATAAATAAGATTGTAATTTGTGCCCTTACAATTTTCACCAAAGTATACCACATTGGATGCCAACCGCCAATTTTTCAAGAATTTTAGAGTGATATTTCCATATTCCATTGATTTCTTGAATTTCTGGCAATTTACATCAAGTAAGTCAAATTTGCACCGCAAGTGTGCTCTAGTTCGATTAATAAATTATAAAAAATCATTTTCACCTTCCACATTAGGAGTGTAGGCAGTATCCACAAAGAAAACTCAATTACCCAACCATTATATATGATTACTCATCCATGCAATTTTGACAAAACATCGAAAGAAATTAAAGAAAATGATAAAAAGGCAAAAAAATTGAAATCCTTTTGATGGAGGCCTCCTATGTGCAATGGCTTGTGGGAAAAATAATAAACTCACAATACCACAAATAAAAAGTTAATATTTCATTTTTCTAGTGCAATGCATGACTTTTTTTGTGAAGCTGGTGCCATAAATAAGATTATAAATTGTGCCCTTACAATTTTCACCTAAAGTATACCACAATGGATGCCAACTGCCAATTTTTCAGGAATTTCAGAGTGATATTGCCATATTCCATTGATTTATCGAATTTCTGGTGATTTACATCAAGTAATTCAAATTTGCACTTCAAGTGTGCTTTCGTTTTGACCAATAAATTCAGAAAAATCATTTTCACATTCCGCATTAGGAGTGTAGGCAGTATCCACAAAGAAAACTCAATTACCCAACCATTATATATGATTACTCATCCATGCAAATTTGAGAACATATCGAAAGAAATTAAAGGATATGAAAAAAGGCTCAAAAATTGAAATCCTTTTGCATGGAGGCCTCCTATGTGCAATGGCTTGTGGGAAAAATAATAAACTCACAATAACACAACCTTAAAAAAACCTTCAAGAACTGACCTATCTCATATGAAGATCAATAACTTTCAACCAAGATGACCATGAGCATTTTCCTGGAATAGTACATGATAACATGACCATTTTTGGACATAACAAGGGTGTTAACATTGTCAGCAATAATTCCACAAAAAGATTGAAGATTTGGGTAAAAATAAGTTAATTTTTCATTTATCTAGTGCAATGCATGACTTTTTATTGAAGCAAGTGCCATAAATAAGATTGTAAATTGTGCCCTTACAATTTTCACGTAAAGTATACCACATGGGATGCCAACTGCCAATTTTTCATGAATTTTAGAGTGATATTTCCATATTCCATTGATTTATTGAATTTCTGGCGATTTACATCAAGTAAGTCAAATTTGCACCGCAAGTGTGCTCTAGTTCGACCAATAAATTATAGAAAATCATTTTCACCTTCCACATTAGGAGTGTAGGCAGTATCCACAAAGAAAACTCAATTACCCAACCATTATATATGATTACTCATCCATGCAATTTTGACAACACATCGAAAGAAATTAAAGAAAATGATAAAAAGCCTAAAAAATTGAAATCCTTTTGATGGAGGCCTCCTATGTGCAATGGCTTGTGGGGAAAATAATAAACTCACAATACCACAAATAAAAAGTTAATATTTCATTTTTGTAGTGCAATGCATGACTTTTTTTGTGAAGCAAGTGCCATAAATAAGATTATAAATTGTGCCCTTACAATTTTCACCTAAAGTATACCACAATGGATGCCAACTGCCAATTTTTCATGAATTTCAGAGTGATATTGCCGTATTCCATTGATTTATTGAATTTCTGGTGATTTACATCAAGTAATTCAAATTTGCACTGCAAGTGTGCTTTAGTTTTGACCAATAAATTCAGAAAAATCATTTTCACATTCCGCATTAGGAGTGTAGGCAGTATCCACAAAGAAAACTCAATTACCCAACCAATATATATGATTACTCATCCATGCAATTTTGAGAACATATCGAAAGAAATTAAAGGAAATGAAAAAAGGCTCAAAAATTGAAATCCTTTTGAATGGAGGCCTCCTATGTGCAATGGCTTGTGGGAAAAATAATAAACTCACAATACCACAACCTTAAAAAAACCCTTCAAGAACTGACCTATCTCATATGAAGATCAATGACTTTCAACCAAGATGACCGTGAGCATTTTCATGGCATAGTACATGATAACATGACCATTTTTGGAAATAACAAGGGTGTTAACATTGTCAGCAATAATTCCACAAAAAGATTGAAGATTTGGGTAAAAATAAGTTAATTTTTCATTTTTCTAGTGCAATGCATGACTTTTTATTGAAGCAAGTGCCATAAATAAGATTGTAAATTGTGCCCTTACAATTTTCACCTTAAGTATACCACATGGGATGCCAACTGCCAATTTTTCATGAATTTCAGAGTGATATTTCCATATTCCATTGATTTATTGAATTTCTGGCGATTTACATCAAGTAAGTCAAATTTGCACTGCAAGTGTGCTATAGTTTCGACCAATAAATTCTGAAAAATTATTTTCACCTTCCACATTAGGAGTGTAGCCAGCATCCACAAAGAAAACTCAATTACCCAGCCATTATATATGATTACTCATCCATGCAATTTTGACAACACATCGAAAGAAATTATATAAAATGATAAAAAGGCTCAAAAATTGAAATCCTTTTGCATGGAGGCCTCCTATGTGCAATGACTTGTGCGAAAAATAATAAACTCACAATACCACAAATAAAAAGTTAATTTTTCATTTTTCTAGTGCAATGCATGACTTTTTTTTGTGAAGCAGGTGCCATAAATAAGATTGTAATTGAGCCCTTACAATTTTCACCTAAAGTATACCACAATGGTTGCCAACTGCCATTTTTTCATGAATTTCACAGTCATATTGCCGTATTCCATTGATTCATCAAATTTCTGGCGATTTACATCAAGTAATTCAAATTTGCACTGCAAGTGTGCTCTAGTTTCGACCAATAAATTTGGAAATATCATTTTCACCTTCCACATTAGGAGTGTAGGCAGATCCACAAAGAAAACTCAATTACCCAACCATTATATATGATTACACATCCACACAATTTTTAGAACACATCAAAAGAAATTAAAGGAAATGAAAAAAGGCTGAAAAATTGAAATCCTTTTGCATAGAGGCCTGCTATGTGCAATGGCTTGTGGGAAAAATAATAAACTCACAATACCACAAACTTAAAATAAAAAACCTTCACAATCTGACCTATCTCATATGAAGATCAATGTCTTTAAACCAAGATGACCATGACCATGAACATTTTCATGGCATAGTACATGATAACATGACCATTTTTGGAAATAACAAGGGTGTTAACATTGTCAGCAATAATTCCACAAAAAGATTGAAGGTTTGGCTAAAAAAAGTTAATTTTTCATTTTTCTAGTGCAATGCATGACTTTTTTTTGTGAAGCAAGTGCCATAAATAAGATTGGAAATTGTGCCCTTACAATTTTCAACTAAAGTATACCACATGGGATGCCAACTGCCAATTTTTCATGAATTTTAGAGTGATATTTCCATATTCCATTGATTTCTTGAATTTCTGGCGATTTACGCCAAGTAATTCAAATTTTAACTGCAAGTGTGCTCTAGTTTCGACCAATAAATTCTAAAAAATCATTTTCACCTTCCACATTAGGAGCGTAGGCAGTATACACAAAGAAAACTCAATTACCCAACCATTATATATGATTACTCATCCATGCAATTTTGACAAAATATCGAAAGAAATTAAAGAAAATGATAAAAAGGCTAAAAAATTAAAATCCTTTTGATGGAGGCCTCCTATGTGCAATGGCTTGTGGGAGAAATGATAAACTCACAATATCACAAATAAAAAGTTAATATTTCATTTTTCTAGTGCAATGCATGACTGTTTTTGTGAAGCAGGTGCCATAAATAAGATTGTAAATTGTGCCCTTACAATTTTCACCTAAAGTATACCACAGTGGATGCGAACTACCAATTTTTCATGAATTTCAGAGTGATATTGCCATATTCCATTGATTTATCGAATTTCTGGCGATTTACATCAAGTAATTCAAATTTGCACGGCAAGTGTGCTCTAGTTTCGACCAATAAATTCTGAAAAATCAATTTCACCTTCCGCATTAGGAGTGTAGGCAGTATCCACAAACAAACTCAATTACCCAACCATTATATATGATTACTCATCCATGCAATTTTGAGAACACATCGAAAGAAATTAAAGGAAATGAAAAAAGTCTCAAAAATTGAAATCCTTTTGCATGGAGGCCTCCTATGTGCAATGGCTTGTGGCAAAAATAATAAACTCACAATACCACAAATAAAATGTTTATTTTTCATTTTTCTAGTGCAATGCATGACTTTTTTTTGTGAAGCAAGTGCCATAAATAAGATTGTAAATTGTGCCCTTACACTTTTCACCTAAAGTATACCACAATGGATGCCAACTGCCAATTTTTCATGAATTTCAGAGTGATATTGCCGTATTTCATTGATTTATCGAATTTCTGGCGATTTACATCAAGTAATTCAAATTTGCACTCCAAGTGTGCTCTAGTTTCGACCAATAAATTCTGAAAAATCATTTTCACCTTCCGCATTAGGAGTGTAGGCAGTATCCACAAAGAAAACTCAATTACCCAACCATTATATATGATTACTCATCCATGCAATTTTGAGAACGCATCGATAGAAATTGAAGGAAATGAAAAAAGGCTCAAAAATTGAAATCCTTTTGCATGGAGGCCTCCTATGTGCAATGGCTTGTGGGAAAAATAATAAACTCAAAATACCACAAACTTAAAAAAAACCTTCAAGGACTGACCTATCTCATATGAAGATCAATGACTTTTAACCAAGATGACCACGAGCATTTTTGTGGCATAGTACATGATAACATGACCATTTTTCGAAATAACAAGGGTGTTAACATTGTCAGCAATAATTCCACAAAAAGATTGAAGATTTGGTTAAAAAAAGTTAATTTATCATTTTTCTAGTGCAATGCATGACTTTGTTTTGAAGCAAGTGCCATAAATAAGATTCTAAATTGTGCCCTTACAATTTTCACCTAAAGTATACCACATGGGATGCCAACTGCCAATTTTTCATGAATTTTAGAGTGATATTTCCATATTCCATTGCTTTATTGAATTTCTAGCGATTTACGCCAAGTAATTCAAATTTGCACTACAAGTGTGCTCTAGTTTCGAATAATAAATTCTAAAAAATCATTTTCACCTTCCACATTAGGAGCGTAGGCAGTATACACAAAGAAAACTCAATTACCCAACCATTATATATGATTACTCATCCATGCAATTTTGACAACATATCGAAAGAAATTACAGAAAATGATAAAAAGGCTAAAAAATTAAAATCCTTTTGATGGAGGCCTCCTATGTGCAATGGCTTGTGGGAGAAATGATAAACTCACAATACCACAAATAAAAAGTTAATATTTCATTTTTCTAGTGCAATGCATGACTTTTTTTGTGAAGCAGGTGCCATAAATAAGATTGTAAATTGTGCCCTTACAATTTTCACCTAAAGTATACCACAGTGGATGCCAACTACCAATTTTTCATGAATTTCAGAGTGATATTGCCATATTCCATTGATTTATCGAATTTCTGGCGATTTACATCAAGTAATTCAAATTTGCACTGCAAGTCTGCTCTAGTTTCGACTAATAAATTCTGAAAAATCAATTTCACCTTCCGCATTAGGAGTGTAGGCAGTATCCACAAACAAAACTCAATTACCCAACCATTATATATGATTACTCATCCATGCAATTTTGAGAACACATCGAAAGAAATTAAAGGAAATGAAAAAAGGCTGAAAAATTGAAATCCTTTTGCATAGAGGCCTGCTATGTGCAATGGCTTGTGGGAAAAATAATAAACTCACAATACCACAAACTTAAAATAAAAAACCTTCACAATCTGACCTATCTCATATGAAGATCAATGTCTTTAAACCAAGATGACCATGACCATGAACATTTTCATGGCATAGTACATGATAACATGACCATTTTTGGAAATAACAAGGGTGTTAACATTGTCAGCAATAATTCCACAAAAAGATTGAAGGTTTGGCTAAAAAAAGTTAATTTTTCATTTTTCTAGTGCAATGCATGACTTTTTTTTGTGAAGCAAGTGCCATAAATAAGATTGGAAATTGTGCCCTTACAATTTTCAACTAAAGTATACCACATGGGATGCCAACTGCCAATTTTTCATGAATTTTAGAGTGATATTTCCATATTCCATTGATTTCTTGAATTTCTGGCGATTTACGCCAAGTAATTCAAATTTTAACTACAAGTGTGCTCTAGTTTCGACCAATAAATTCTAAAAAATCATTTTCACCTTCCACATTAGGAGCGTAGGCAGTATACACAAAGAAAACTCAATTACCCAACCATTATATATGATTACTCATCCATGCAATTTTGACAAAATATCGAAAGAAATTAAAGAAAATGATAAAAAGGCTAAAAAATTAAAATCCTTTTGATGGAGGCCTCCTATGTGCAATGGCTTGTGGGAGAAATGATAAACTCACAATATCACAAATAAAAAGTTAATATTTCATTTTTCTAGTGCAATGCATGACTGTTTTTGTGAAGCAGGTGCCATAAATAAGATTGTAAATTGTGCCCTTACAATTTTCACCTAAAGTATACCACAGTGGATGCGAACTATTATTTTTCATGAATTTCAGAGTGATATTGCCATATTCCATTGATTTATCGAATTTCTGGCGATTTACATCAAGTAATTCAAATTTGCACGGCAAGTGTGCTCTAGTTTCGACCAATAAATTCTGAAAAATCAATTTCACCTTCCGCATTAGGAGTGTAGGCAGTATCCACAAACAAACTCAATTACCCAACCATTATATATGATTACTCATCCATGCAATTTTGAGAACACATCGAAAGAAATTAAAGGAAATGAAAAAAGTCTCAAAAATTGAAATCCTTTTGCATGGAGGCCTCCTATGTGCAATGGCTTGTGGCAAAAATAATAAACTCACAATACCACAAATAAAATGTTTATTTTTCATTTTTCTAGTGCAATGCATGACTTTTTTTTGTGAAGCAAGTGCCATAAATAAGATTGTAAATTGTGCCCTTACACTTTTCACCTAAAGTATACCAAAATGGATGCCAACTGCCAATTTTTCATGAATTTCAGAGTGATATTGCCGTATTTCATTGATTTATCGAATTTCTGGCGATTTACATCAAGTAATTCAAATTTGCACTCCAAGTGTGCTCTAGTTTCGACCAATAAATTCTGAAAAATCATTTTCGCCTTCCGCATTAGGAGTGTAGGCAGTATCCACAAAGAAAACTCAATTACCCAACCATTATATATGATTACTCATCCATGCAATTTTGAGAACGCATCGATAGAAATTGAAGGAAATGAAAAAAGGCTCAAAAATTGAAATCCTTTTGCATGGAGGCCTCCTATGTGCAATGGCTTGTGGGAAAAATAATAAACTCAAAATACCACAAACTTAAAAAAAACCTTCAAGGACTGACCTATCTCATATGAAGATCAATGACTTTTAACCAAGATGACCACGAGCATTTTTGTGGCATAGTACATGATAACATGACCATTTTTCGAAATAACAAGGGTGTTAACATTGTCAGCAATAATTCCACAAAAAGATTGAAGATTTGGTTAAAAAAAGTTAATTTATCATTTTTCTAGTGCAATGCATGACTTTGTTTTGAAGCAAGTGCCATAAATAAGATTCTAAATTGTGCCCTTACAATTTTCACCTAAAGTATACCACATGGGATGCCAACTGCCAATTTTTCATGAATTTTAGAGTGATATTTCCATATTCCATTGCTTTATTGAATTTCTAGCGATTTACGCCAAGTAATTCAAATTTGCACTACAAGTGTGCTCTAGTTTCGAATAATAAATTCTAAAAAATCATTTTCACCTTCCACATTAGGAGCGTAGGCAGTATACACAAAGAAAACTCAATTACCCAACCATTATATATGATTACTCATCCATGCAATTTTGACAACATATCGAAAGAAATTACAGAAAATGATAAAAAGGCTAAAAAATTAAAATCCTTTTGATGGAGGCCTCCTATGTGCAATGGCTTGTGGGAGAAATGATAAACTCACAATACCACAAATAAAAAGTTAATATTTCATTTTTCTAGTGCAATGCATGACTTTTTTTGTGAAGCAGGTGCCATAAATAAGATTGTAAATTGTGCCCTTACAATTTTCACCTAAAGTATACCACAGTGGATGCCAACTACCAATTTTTCATGAATTTCAGAGTGATATTGCCATATTCCATTGATTTATCGAATTTCTGGCGATTTACATCAAGTAATTCAAATTTGCACTGCAAGTCTGCTCTAGTTTCGACTAATAAATTCTGAAAAATCAATTTCACCTTCCGCATTAGGAGTGTAGGCAGTATCCACAAACAAAACTCAATTACCCAACCATTATATATGATTACTCATCCATGCAATTTTGAGAACACATCGAAAGAAATTAAAGGAAATGAAAAAAGGCTCAAAAATTGAAATCCTTTTGCATCGAGGCCTCGTATGTGCAATGGCTTCTGGGAAAAATAATAAACTCACAATACCACAAACATAAAAAAAACCTTCAAGAACTGACCTATCTCATATGAAGATCAATGACTTTCAACCAAGATGACCGTGAGCATTTTCATGGCATAGTACATGATAACATGACCATTTTTGGAAATAACAAGGGTGTTAATATTGTCAGCAATAATTCCACAAAAAGATTGAAGATTTGGGTAAAAATAAGTTAATTTTTCATTTTTCTAGTGCAATGCATGACTTTTTATTGAAGCAAGTGCCGTAAATAAGATTGTAAATTGTGCCCTTACAATTTTCACCTAAAGTATACCACATGGGATGACAACTGCCAATTTTTCATGAATTTCAAAGTGATATTTCCATATACCATTGATTTATTGAATTTCTGGCGATTTACATCAAGTAATTCAAATTTGCACTGCAAGTGTGCTCAAGTTTCGACCAATAAATTTTGAAAATTCATTTTCACCTTCCACATTAGGAGTGTAGGCAGTATCCACAAAGAAAACTCAATTACCCAACCATTATATATGATTACTCATCCAAGCAATCTTGACAACTCATCAAAAGAAATTAAAGAAAATGATAAAAAGGCTCAAAAATTGAAATCCTTTTGCATGGAGGCCTCCTATGTGCAATGACTTGTGGCAAAAATAATAAACTCACAATACCACAAATGCATGACTTTTTATTGAAGCAAGTGCCGTAAACAAGATTGTAAATTGTGCCCTTACAATTTTCACCTAAAGTATACCACATTGGATGTCAACTGCCAATTTTTCATGAATTTCAGAGTGATATTGCCATATTTCATTGATTTATCCAATTTCTGGCGATTTACATTAAGTAATTCAAATTTGCACTGCACGTGTGCTCTAGTTTCGACCAATAAATTCTGAAAAATCATTTTCACATTCCGCATTAGGAGTGTAGGCAGTATCCACAAAGAAAACTCAATTACCCAACCATTATATATGATTACTCATCCATGCAATTTTGAGAACACATCGAAAGAAATTAAAGGAAAGGAAAAAAGGTTCAAAAATTAAAATCCTTTTGCATGGAGTCCTCCTATGTGCAATGGCTTGTGGGAAAAATAATAAACTCACAATACCACAACCTTAAAAAAAACCTTCAAGAACTGACCTATCTCATATGAAGATCAATGACTTTCAACCAAGATGACCATGAGCATTTTCATGGCATAGTACATGATAACATGACCATTTTTGGAAATAACAAGGGTGTTAACATTGTCAGCACTAATTCCACAAAAAGATTGAAGATATGGGTAAAAATAAGTTAATTTTTCATTTATCTAGTGCAATGCATGACTTCTTATTGAAGGAAGTGCCATAAATAAGATTGTAAATTGTGCCCTTACAATTTTCACCTAAAGTATACCACATCGGATGCCAACTGCTAATTTTTCACGAATTTCAGAGTGATATTTCCATATTCCATTGATTTATTGAATTTCTGGCGATTTACATCAAGTAATTCAAATTTGCACTGCAAGTGTGCTCTAGTATCGACCAATAAATTTTGAAAAATCATTTTCACCTTCCACATTAGGAGTGTATGCAGTATCCACAAAGAAAACTCAATTACCCAACCATTATATATGATTACTCATCCATGCAATCTTGACAACACATCGAAAGAAATTAAATAAAATGATAAAATGGCTCAAAAATTGAAATCCCTTTGCATGGAGGCCTAGTATGTGTAATGAATTGTGGGAAAAATAATAAATTCACAATACCACAAATAAAATGTTAATTTTTCATTTTTCTAGTGCAATGCATGACTTTTTTTGTGAAGCAAGTGCTATAAATAAGATTATAAATTGTGCCCTTACAATTTTCACCTAAAGTATACCACAATGGATGCCAACTGCCAATTTTTCATGAATTTCAGAGTGATATTGCCGTATTTCATTCATTTATCGAATTTCTGGCGATTTACATCAAGTAATTAAAATTTGCACTGCAAGTGTGCTCTAGTTTCTACCAATAAATCCTGAAAAATCATTTTGACCTTCGGCATTAGGAGTGTAGGCAGTATCCACAAAGAAAACTCAATTACCGAACCATTATATATGATTACTCATCCATGCAATTTTGAGAACGCATCGAAAGAAATTAAAGGAAATGAAAAAGGCTCAAAAATTGAAATCCTTTTGCATGGAGGCCTCCAATGTGCAATGGCTTGTGGGAAAAATAATAAACTCATAATACCACAAACTTAAAAAAAACCTTCAAGAACTGACCTATCTCATATGAAGATCAATGACTTTTAACCAAGATGACCATGAGCATTTTTGTGGCATAGTACATGATAACATGACCATTTTTGGAAATAACAAGGGTGTTAACATTGTCAGCAATAATTCCACAAAAAGATTGAAGATTTGGATAAAAAAAGTAAATTTTTCATTTTTCTAGTGCAATGCATGACTTTGTTTTGAAGCAAGTGCCATAAATAAGATTGTAAATTGTGCCCTTACAATTGTATACCACATGGGATGCCAACTGCCAATTTTTCATGAATTTTAGAGTGATATTTCCATATTCCATTGATTTGTTGAATTTCTGGCGATTTACATCAAGTAAGTCAAATTTGCACCGCAAGTTTGCTCTAGTTCGACCAATAAATTATAAAAAATCATTTTCACCTTCCACATTTGGAGTGTAGGCAGTATCCACAAAGAAAACTCAATTACCCAACCATTATATATGATTACTCATCCATGCAATTTTGACAACACATCGAAAGAAATTAAAGAAAATGATAAAAAGGCAAAAAAAATTGAAATCCTTTTGATGGAGGCCTCCTATGTGCAATGGCTTGTGGGAAAAATAATAAACTCACAATACCACAAATAAAAAGTTAATATTTCATTTTTCTAGTGCAATGCATGACTTTTTTTGTGAAGCTGGTGCCATAAATAAGATTATAAATTGTGCCCTTACAATTTTCACCTAAAGTATACCACAATGGATGCCAACTGCCAATTTTTCATGAATTTCAGAGTGATATTCCCATATTCCATTGATTTATCGAATTTCTGGTGATTTACATCAAGTAATGCAAATTTGCACTGCAAGTGTGCTTTCGTTTGGACCAATAAATTCAGAAAAATCATTTTCACATTCCGCATTAGGAGTGTAGCCAGTATCCACAAAGAAAACTCAATTACCCAACCATTATATATGATTACTCATCCATGCAACTTTGAGAACATATCGAAAGAAATTAAAGGAAATGAAAAAAGGGTAAAAAATTGAAATCCTTTTGCATGGAGGCCTCCTATGTGCAATGGCTTGTGGGAAAAATAATAAACTCACAATAACACAACCTTAAAAAAACCTTCAAGAACTGACCTATCTCATATGAAGATCAATAACTTTCAACCAAGATGACCATGAGCATTTTCATGGCATAGTACACGATAACATGACCATTTTTGGAAATAACAAGGGTGTTAACATTGTCAGCAATAATTCCACAAAAAGATTGAAGATTTGGGTAAAAATAAGTTAATTTTTCATTTATCTAGTGCAATGCATGACTTTTTATTGAAGCAAGTGCCATAAATAAGATTGTAAATTGTGCCCTTACAATTTTCACCTAATGTATACCACATGGGATGCCAACTGCTAATTTTTCATGAATTTCAGAGTGATATTTCCATATTCCATTGATTTATTGAATTTCTGGCGATTTACATCAAGTAATTCAAATTTGCACTGCAAGTGTGCTCTAGTTTCGCCCAATAAATTTTGAAAAATCATTTTCACCTTCCACATTAGGAGTGTAGGCAGTATCCACAAAGAAAACTCAATTACCCAACCATTATATATGATTACTCATCCATGCAATCTTGAGAACACATCGAAAGAAATTAAATAAAATGATAAAAAGGCTCAAAAATTGAAATCCCTTTGCATGGAGGCCTCCTATGTGTAATGAATTGTGGGAAAAATAATAAACTCACAATACCACAAATAAAATGTTAATTTTTCATTTTTCTAGTGCAATGCATGACTTTTTTTGTGAAGCAAGTGCTATAAATAAGATTATAAATTGTGCCCTTACAATTTTCACCTAAAGTATACCACAATGAATGCCAACTGCCAATTTTTCATGAATTTCAGAGTGATATTGCCGTATTTCATTGATTTATCGAAGTTCTGGCGATTTACATCAAGTAATTCAAATTTGCACTGCAAGTGTGCTCTAGTTTTGACAAATAAATTCTGAAAAATCATTTTGACCTTCGGCATTAGGAGTGTAGGCATATCCACAAAGAAAACTCAATTACCGAACCATTATATATGATTACTCATCCATGCAATTTTGAGAACGCATCGAAAGAAATTAAGGGAAATGAAAAAAGGCTCAAAAATTGAAATCCTTTTGCATGGAGGCCTCCTATGTGCAATGGATTGTTGGAAAAATAATAAACTCATAATACCACAAACTTAAAAAAAAACCTTCAAGAACTGACCTATCTCATATGAAGATCAATGACTTTTAACCAAGATGACCATGAGCATTTTTGTGGCATAGTACATGATAACATTACCATTTTTGGAAATAACAAGGGTGTTAACATTGTCAGCAATAATTCCACAAAAAGATTGAAGATTTGGATAAAAAAAAGTTAATTTTTCATTTTTCTAGTGCAATGCATGACTTTGTTTTGAAGCATGTGCCATAAATAAGATTGTAAATTGTGCCCTTACAATGTTCACCTAAAGTATACCACACGGGATGCCAACTGCCAATTTTTCATGAATTTTAGAGTGATATTTCCATATTCCATTGATTTATTGAATTTCTGGCGATTTACATCAAGTAAGTCAAATTTGCACCGCAAGTGTGCTCTAGTTCGACCAATAAATTATAAAAAATCATTTTCACCTTCCACATTAGGAGTGTAGGCAGTATCCACAAAGAAAACTCAATTACCCAACCATTATATATGATTACTCATCCATGCAATTTTGACAACAAATCGAAAGAAATTAAAGAAAATGATAAAAATGCTAAAAAAAATTGAAATCCTTTTGATGGAGGCCTCCTATGTGCAATGGCTTGTGGGAAAAATAATAAACTCACAATACCACAAATAAAAAGTTAATATTTCATTTTTCTAGTGCAATGCATGACTTTTTTTGTGAAGCTGGTGCCATAAATCAGATTATAAATTGTGCCCTTACAATTTTCACCTAAAGTATACCAAAATGGATGCCAACTGCCAATTTTTCATGAATTTTAGAGTGATATTGCCATATTCCATTGATTTATCGAATTTCTGGTGATTTACATCAAGTAATTCAAAATTGCACTGCAAGTGTGCTTTCGTTTTGACCAATAAATTTAGAAAAATCGTTTTCACATTCCGCATTAGGAGTGTAGGCAGTATCCACAAAGAAAACTCAATTACCCAACCATTATATATGATTACTCATCCATGCAATTTTGAGAACATATCGAAAGAAATTAAAGGAAATGAAAAAAGGGTAAAAAATTGAAATCCTTTTGCCTGGAGGCCTCCTATGTGCAATGGCTTGTGGGAAAAATAATAAACTCACAATAACACAACCTTAAAAAAAGCTTCAAGAACTGACCTATCTCATATGAACATCAATAACTATCCCCCAAGATGACCATGAGCAATTTCATGGCATAGTACATGATAACATGACCATTTTTGGAAATAACAAGGGTGTTAACATTGTCACCAATAATTCCACAAAAAGATTGAAGATTTGGGTAAAAATAAGTTAATTTTTCATTTATCTAGTGCAATGCATGACTTTTTATTGAAGCAAGTGCCACAAATAAGATTGTAAATTGTGCCCTTACAATTTTCACCTAATGTATACCACATGGGATGCCAACTGCTAATTTTTCATGAATTTCAGAGTGATATTTCCATATTCCATTGATTTATTGAATTTCTGGCGATTTACATCAACTAATTCAAATTTGCACTGCAAGTGTGCTCTAGTTTCGCCCAATAAATTTTGAAAAATCATTTTCACCTTCCACATTAGGAGTGTAGGCAGTATCCACAAAGAAAACTCAATTACCCAACCATTATATATGATTACTCATCCATGCAATCTTGACAACACATCGAAAGAAATTAAATAAAATGATAAAAAGGCTCAAAAATTGAAATCCCTTTGCATGGAGGCCTCCTATGTGTAATGAATTGTGGGAAAAATAATAAAATCACAATACCACAAATAAAATGTTAATTTTTCATTTTTCTAGTGCAATGCATGACTTTTTTTGTGAAGCAAGTGCTATAAATAAGATTATAAATTGTGCCCTTACAATTTTCACCTAAAGTATACCACAATGAATGCCAACTGCCAATTTTTCATGAATTTCAGAGTGATATTGCCGTATTTCATTGATTTATCGAAGTTCTGGCGATTTACATCAAGTAATTCAAATTTGCACTGCAAGTGTGCTCTAGTTTTGACAAATAAATTCTGAAAAATCATTTTGACCTTCGGCATTAGGAGTGTAGGCATATCCACAAAGAAAACTCAATTACCGAACCATTATATATGCTTACTCATCCATGCAATTTTGAGAACGCATCGAAAGAAATTAAGGGAAATGAAAAAAGGCTCAAAAATTGAAATCCTTTTGCATGGAGGCCTCCTATGTGCAATGGCTTGTTGGAAAAATAATAAACTCATAATACCACAAACTTAAAAAAAAACCTTCAAGAACTGACCTATCTCATATGAAGATCAATGACTTTTAACCAAGATGACCATGAGCATTTTTGTGGCATAGTACATGATAACATTACCTTTTTTGGAAATAACAAGGGTGTTAACATTGTCAGCAATAATTCCACAAAAAGATTGAAGATTTGGATAAAAAAAAGTTAATTTTTCATTTTTCTAGTGCAATGCATGACTTTGTTTTGAAGCAAGTGCCATAAATAAGATTGTAAATTGTGCCCTTACAATGTTCACCTAAAGTATACCACACGGGATGCCAACTGCCAATTTTTCATGAATTTTAGAGTGATATTTCCATATTCCATTGATTTATTGAATTTCTTGCGATTTACATCAAGTAAGTCAAATTTGCACCGCAAGTGTGCTCTAGTTCGACCAATAAATTATAAAAAATCATTTTCACCTTCCACATTAGGTGTGTAGGCAGTATCCACAAAGAAAACTCAATTACCCAACCATTATATATGATTACTCATCCATGCAATTTTGACAACAAATCGAAAGAAATTAAAGAAAATGATAAAAATGCTAAAAAAAATTGAAATCCTTTTGATGGAGGCCTCCTATGTGCAATGGCTTGTGGGAAAAATAATAAACTCACAATACCACAAATAAAAAGTTAATATTTCATTTTTCTAGTGCAATGCATGACTTTTTTTGTGAAGCTGGTGCCATAAATCAGATTATAAATTGTGCCCTTACAATTTTCACCTAAAGTATACCACAATGGATGCCAACTGCCAATTTTTCATGAATTTCAGAGTGATATTGCCATATTCCATTGATTTATCGAATTTCTGGTGATTTACATCAAGTAATTCAAAATTGCACTGCAAGTGTGCTTTCGTTTTGACCAATAAATTCAGAAAAATCGTTTTCACATTCCGCATTAGGAGTGTAGGCAGTATCCACAAAGAAAACTCAATTACCCAACCATTATATATGATTACTCATCCATGCAATTTTGAGAACATATCGAAAGAAATTAAAGGAAATGAAAAAAGGGTAAAAAATTGAAATCCTTTTGCCTGGAGGCCTCCTATGTGCAATGGCTTGTGGGAAAAATAATAAACTCACAATAGCACAACCTTAAAAAAAGCTTCAAGAACTGACCTATCTCATATGAACATCAATAACTATCAACCAAGATGACCATGAGCAATTTCATGGCATAGTACATGATAACATGACCATTTTTGGAAATAACAAGGGTGTTAACATTGTCACCAATAATTCCACAAAAAGATTGAAGATTTGGGTAAAAATAAGTTAATTTTTCATTTATCTAGTGCAATGCATGACTTTTTATTGAAGCAAGTGCCATAAATAAGATTGTAAATTGTGCCCTTACAATTTTCACCTAATGTATACCACATGGGATGCCAACTGCTAATTTTTCATGAATTTCAGAGTGATATTTCCATATTCCATTGATTTATTGAATTTCTGGCGATTTACATCAAGTAATTCAAATTTGCACTGCAAGTGTGCTCTAGTTTCGCCCAATAAATTTTGAAAAATCATTTTCACCTTCCACATTAGGAGTGTAGGCAGTATCCACAAAGAAAACTCAATTACCCAACCATTATATATGATTACTCATCCATGCAATCTTGACAACACATCGAAAGAAATTAAATAAAATGATAAAAAGGCTCAAAAATTGAAATCCCTTTAGATGGAGGCCTCCTATGTGTAATGAATTGTGGGAAAAATAATAAACTCACAATACCAGAAATAAAATGTTAATTTTTCATTTTTCTAGTGCAATGCATGACTTTTTTTGTGAAGCAAGTGCTATAAATAAGATTATAAATTGTGCCCTTACAATTTTCACCTAAAGTATACCACAATGAATGCCAACTGCCATTTTTTCATGAATTTCAGAGTGATATTGCCATATTTCATTGATTTATCGATGTTCTGGCGATTTACATCAAGTAATTCAAATTTGCACTGCTAGTGTGCTTTAGTTTTGACCAATAAATTCTGAAAAATCATTTTGACCTTCGGCATTAGGAGTGTAGGCAGTATCCACAAAGAAAACTCAATTACCGAACCATTATATATGCTTACTCATCCATGCAATTTTGAGAACGCATCGAAAGAAATTAAGGGAAATGAAAAAAGGCTCAAAAATTGAAATCCTTTTGCATGGAGGCCTCCTATGTGCAATGGCTTGTTGGAAAAATAATAAACTCATAATACCACAAACTTAAAAAAAAACCTTCAAGAACTGACCTATCTCATATGAAGATCAATGACTTTTAACCAAGATGACCATGAGCATTTTTGTGGCATAGTACATGATAACATTACCATTTTTGGAAATAACAAGGGTGTTAACATTGTCAGCAATAATTCCACAAAAAGATTGAAGATTTGGATAAAAAAAAGTTAATTTTTCATTTTTCTAGTGCAATGCATGACTTTGTTTTGAAGCAAGTGCCATAAATAAGATTGTAAATTGTGCCCTTACAATGTTCACCTAAAGTATACCACACGGGATGCCAACTGCCAATTTTTCATGAATTTTAGAGTGATATTTCCATATTCCATTGATTTATTGAATTTCTGGCGATTTACATCAAGTAAGTCAAATTTGCACCGCAAGTGTGCTCTAGTTCGACCAATAAATTATAAAAAATCATTTTCACCTTCCACATTAGGTGTGTAGGCAGTATCCACAAAGAAAACTCAATTACCCAACCATTATATATGATTACTCATCCATGCAATTTTGACAACAAATCGAAAGAAATTAAAGAAAATGATAAAAATGCTAAAAAAAATTGAAATCCTTTTGATGGAGGCCTCCTATGTGCAATGGCTTGTGGGAAAAATAATAAACTCACAATACCACAAATAAAAAGTTAATATTTCATTTTTCTAGTGCGATGCATGACTTTTTTTGTGAAGCTGGTGCCATAAATCAGATTATAAATTGTGCCCTTACAATTTTCACCTAAAGTATACCAAAATGGATGCCAACTGCCAATTTTTCATGAATTTTAGAGTGATATTGCCATATTCCATTGATTTATCGAATTTCTGGTGATTTACATCAAGTAATTCAAAATTGCACTGCAAGTGTGCTTTCGTTTTGACCAATAAATTCAGAAAAATCGTTTTCACATTCCGCATTAGGAGTGTAGGCAGTATCCACAAAGAAAACTCAATTACCCAACCATTATATATGATTACTCATCCATGCAATTTTGAGAACATATCGAAAGAAATTAAAGGAAATGAAAAAAGGGTAAAAAATTGAAATCCTTTTGCCTGGAGGCCTCCTATGTGCAATGGCTTGTGGGAAAAATAATAAACTCACAATAGCACAACCTTAAAAAAAGCTTCAAGAACTGACCTATCTCATATGAACATCAATAACTATCAACCAAGATGACCATGAGCAATTTCATGGCATAGTACATGATAACATGACCATTTTTGGAAATAACAAGGGTGTTAACATTGTCACCAATAATTCCACAAAAAGATTGAAGATTTGGGTAAAAATAAGTTAATTTTTCATTTATCTAGTGCAATGCATGACTTTTTATTGAAGCAAGTGCCATAAATAAGATTGTAAATTGTGCCCTTACAATTTTCACCTAATGTATACCACATGGGATGCCAACTGCTAATTTTTCATGAATTTCAGAGTGATATTTCCATATTCCATTGATTTATTGAATTTTTGGCGATTTACATCAAGTAATTCAAATTTGCACTGCAAGTGTGCTCTAGTTTCGCCCATTAAATTTTGAAAAATCATTTTCACCTTCCACATTAGGAGTGTAGGCAGTATCCACAAAGAAAACTCAATTACCCAACCATTATATATGATTACTCATCCATGCAATCTTGACAACACATCGAAAGAAATTAAATAAAATGATAAAAAGGCTCAAAAATTGAAATCCCTTTAGATGGAGGCCTCCTATGTGTAATGAATTGTGGGAAAAATAATAAACTCACAATACCAGAAATAAAATGTTAATTTTTCATTTTTCTAGTGCAATGCATGACTTTTTTTGTGAAGCAAGTGCTATAAATAAGATTATAAATTGTGCCCTTACAATTTTCACCTAAAGTATACCACAATGAATGCCAACTGCCATTTTTTCATGAATTTCAGAGTGATATTGCCATATTTCATTGATTTATCGATGTTCTGGCGATTTACATCAAGTAATTCAAATTTGCACTGCTAGTGTGCTTTAGTTTTGACCAATAAATTCTGAAAAATCATTTTGACCTTCGGCATTAGGAGTGTAGGCAGTATCCACAAAGAAAACTCAATTACCGAACCATTATATATGATTAGTCATCCATGCAATTTTGAGAACATATCGAAAGAAATTAAAGGAAATGAAAAAAGGGTAAAAAATTGAAATCCTTTTGCCTGGAGGCCTCCTATGTGCAATGGCTTGTGGGAAAAATAATAAACTCACAATAGCACAACCTTAAAAAAAGCTTCAAGAACTGACCTATCTCATATGAACATCAATAACTATCAACCAAGATGACCATGAGCAATTTCATGGCATAGTACATGATAACATGACCATTTTTGGAAATAACAAGGGTGTTAACATTGTCACCAATAATTCCACAAAAAGATTGAAGATTTGGGTAAAAATAAGTTAATTTTTCATTTATCTAGTGCAATGCATGACTTTTTATTGAAGCAAGTGCCATAAATAAGATTGTAAATTGTGCCCTTACAATTTTCACCTAATGTATACCACATGGGATGCCAACTGCTAATTTTTCATGAATTTCAGAGTGATATTTCCATATTCCATTGATTTATTGAATTTTTGGCGATTTACATCAAGTAATTCAAATTTGCACTGCAAGTGTGCTCTAGTTTCGCCCATTAAATTTTGAAAAATCATTTTCACCTTCCACATTAGGAGTGTAGGCAGTATCCACAAAGAAAACTCAATTACCCAACCATTATATATGATTACTCATCCATGCAATCTTGACAACACATCGAAAGAAATTAAATAAAATGATAAAAAGGCTCAAAAATTGAAATCCCTTTAGATGGAGGCCTCCTATGTGTAATGAATTGTGGGAAAAATAATAAACTCACAATACCAGAAATAAAATGTTAATTTTTCATTTTTCTAGTGCAATGCATGACTTTTTTTGTGAAGCAAGTGCTATAAATAAGATTATAAATTGTGCCCTTACAATTTTCACCTAAAGTATACCACAATGAATGCCAACTGCCATTTTTTCATGAATTTCAGAGTGATATTGCCATATTTCATTGATTTATCGATGTTCTGGCGATTTACATCAAGTAATTCAAATTTGCACTGCTAGTGTGCTTTAGTTTTGACCAATAAATTCTGAAAAATCATTTTGACCTTCGGCATTAGGAGTGTAGGCAGTATCCACAAAGAAAACTCAATTACCGAACCATTATATATGATTAGTCATCCATGCAATTTTGAGAACGCATCGAAAGAAATTAAAGGAAATGAAAAAAGGCTCAAAAATTGAAATCCTTTTGCATGGAGGCCTCCTATGTGCAATGGCTTGTGGGAAAAATAATAAACTCATAATACCACAAACTTAAAAAAAAACCTTCAAGAACTGACCTATCTCATATGAAGATCAATGACTTTTAACCAAGATGACCATGAGCATTTTTGTGGCATAGTACATGATAACATTACCATTTTTGGAAATAACAAGGGTGTTAACATTGTCAGCAATAATTCCACAAAAAGATTGAAGATTTGGATAAAAAAAAGTTAATTTTTCATTTTTCTAGTGCAATGCATGACTTTGTTTTGAAGCAAGTGCCATAAATAAGATTGTAAATTGTGCCCTTACAATTTTCACCTAAAGTATACCACATGGGATGCCAACCGCCAATTTTTCAAGAATTTTAGAGTGATATTTCCATATTCCATTGATTTATTGAATTTCTGGCGATTTACATCAAGTAAGTCAAATTTGCACCGCAAGTGTGGTCTAGTTCGACCAATAAATTATAAAAAATCATTTTCACCTTCCACATTAGGAGTGTAGGCAGTATCCACAAAGAAAACTCAATTACCCAACCATTATATATGATTACTCATCCATGCAATTTTGACAACACATCGAAAGAAATTACAGAAAATGATAAAAAGGCTAAAAAAATTGAAATCCTTTTGATGGAGGCCTCCTATGTGCAATGGCTTGTGGGAAAAATAATAAACTCACAATACCACAAATAAAAAGTTAATATTTCATTTTTCTAGTGCAATGCATGACTTTTTTTGTGAAGCTGGTGCCATAAATAAGATTATAAATTGTGCCCTTACAATTTTCACCTAAAGTATACCACAATGGATGCCAACTGCCAATTTTTCATGAATTTCAGAGTGATATTGCCATATTAAATTGATTTATCGAATTTTTGGTGATTTACATCAAGTAATTCAAATTTGCACTGCAAGTGTGCTTTCGTTTTGACCAATAAATTCAGAAAAATCATTTTCACATTCCGCATTAGGAGTGTAGGCAGTATCCACAAAGAAAACTCAATTACCCAACCATTATATATGATTACTCATCCATGCAATTTTGAGAACATATCGAAAGAAATTAAAGGAAATGAAAAAAGGCTCAAAAATTGAAATCCTTTTGCATGGAGGCCTCCTATGTGCAATGGCTTGTGGGAAAAATAATAAACTCACAATAACACAACCTGAAAAAACCCTTCAAGAACTGACCTATCTCATATGAAGATCAATAACTTTCAACCAAGATGACCATGAGCATTTTCCTGGCATAGTACATGATAACATGACCATTTTTGGAAATAACAAGGGTGTTAACATTGTCAGCAATAATTCCACAAAAAGATTGAAGATTAGGGTAGAAATAAGTTAATTTTTCATTTATCTAGTGCAATGCATGACTTTTTATTGAAGCAAGTGCCATAAATAAGATTGTAAATTGTGCCCTTACAATTTTCACCTAAAGTATGCCAACTGGGATGCCAACTGCCAATTTTTCATGAATTTTAGAGTGATATTTCCATATTCCATTGATTTATTGAATTTCTGGCGATTTACATCAAGTAAGTCAAATTTGCACCGCAAGTGTGCTCTAGTTCGACCAATAAATTATAAAAAATCATTTTCACCTTCCACATTAGGAGTGTAGGCAGTATCCACAAAGAAAACTCAATTACCGAACCATTATATATGATTACTCATCCATGCAATTTTGACAACACATCGAAAGAAATTAAAGAAAATGATAAAAAGGCTAAAAAATTGAAATCCTTTTGATGGAGGCCTCCTATGTGCAATGGCTTGTGGGAAAAATAATAAACTCACAATACCACAAATAAAAAGTTAATATTTCATTTTTCTAGTGCAATGCATGACTTTTTTTGTGAAGCAAGTGCCATAAATAAGATTATAAATTGTGCCCTTACAATTTTCACCTAAAGTATACCACAATGGATGCCAACTGCCATTTATTGAATTTCTGGTGATTTACATCAAGTAATTCAAATTTGCACTGCAAGTGTGCTTTAGTTTTGACCAATAAATTCAGAAAAATCATTTTCACATTCCGCATTAGGAGTGTAGGCAGTATCCACAAAGAAAACTCAAATACCCAACCAATATATATGATTACTCATCCATGCAATTTTGAGAACATATCGAAAGAAATTAAAGCAAATGAAAAAAGGCTCAAAAATTGAAATCCTTTTGAATGGAGGCCTCCTATGTGCAATGGCTTGTGGTAACAATAATAAACTCACAATACCACAACCTTAAAAAAACCCTTCAAGAACTGACCTATCTCATATGAATATCAATGACTTTCAACCAAGATGACCGTGAGCATTTTCATGGCATAGTACATGATAACATGACCATTTTTGGAAATAACAAGGGTGTTAACATTGTCAGCAATAATTCCACAAAAAGATTGAAGGTTTGGTTAAAAAAAGTTAATTTTTCATTTTTCTAGTGCAATGCATGACTTTTTTTTGTGAAGCAAGTGCCATAAATAAGATTGGAAATTGTGCCCTTACAATTTTCACCTAAAGTATACCACATGGGATGCCAACTGCCAATTTTTCATGAATTTTAGAGTGATATTTCCATATTCCATTGATTTCTTGAATTTCTGGTGATTTACGCCAAGTAATTCAAATTTGTACTGCAAGTGTGCTCTAGTTTCGACCAATAAATTCTAAAAAACCATTTTCACCTTCCACATTAGGAGCGTAGGCAGTATACACAAAGAAAACTCAATTACCCAACCATTATATATGATTACTCATCCATGCAATTTTGACAAAATATCGAAAGAAATTAAAGAAAATGATAAAAAGGCTAAAAAACTAAAATCCTTTTGATGGAGGCCTCCTATGTGCAATGGCTTGTGGGAGAAATGATAAACTCATAATACCACAAATAAAAAGTTAATATTTCATTTTTCTAGTGCAATGCATGACTGTTTTTGTGAAGCAGGTGCCATAAATAAGATTGTAAATTGTGCCCTTACAGTTTTCACCTAAAGTATACCACAGTGGATGCCAACTACCAATTTTTCATGAATTTCAGAGTGATATTGCCATATTCCATTGATTTATCGAATTTCTGGCGATTTACATCAAGTAATTCAAATTTGCACTGCAAGTGTGCTCTAGTTTCGACCAATAAATTCTGAAAAATCAATTTCACCTTCCGCATTAGGAGTGTAGGCAGTATCCACAAACAAAACTCAATTACCCAACCATTATATATGATTACTCATCCATGCAATTTTGAGAACACATCGAAAGAAATTAAAGGGAATGAAAAAAGGCTCAAAAATTGAAATCCTTTTGCATGGAGGCCTCCTATGTGCAATGGCTTGTGGGAAAAATAATAAACTCACAATACCACAAACTTAAAAAAATAACCTTCACAAACTGACCTATCTCATATGAAGATCAATGACTTTCAACCAAGATGACCATGAGCATTTTCATGGCATAGCACATGATAACATGACCATTTTTGGAAATAACAAGGGTGTTAATATTGTCAGCAATAATTCCACAAAAAGATTGAAGATTTGGGTAAAAATAAGTTAATTTTTCATTTTTCTACTGCAATGCATGACTTTTTATTGAAGCAAGTGCCGTAAATAAGATTGTAAATTGTGCCCTTACAATTTTCACCTAAAGTATACCACATGGGATGACAACTGCCAATTTTTCATGAATTTCAAAGTGATATTTCCATATTCCATTGATTTATCGAATTTCTGGCGATTTACATCAATTAATTCAAATTTGCACTGCAAGTGTGCTCTAGTTTCGACTAATAAATTCTGAAAAATCAATTTCACCTTCCGCATTAGGAGTGTAGGCAGTATCCACAAACAAAACTCAATTACCCAACCATTATATATGATTACTCATCCATGCAATTTTGAGAACACATCGAAAGAAATTAAAGGGAATGAAAAAAGGCTCAAAAATTGAAATCCTTTTGCATGGAGGCCTCCTATGTGCAATGGCTTGTGGGAAAAATAATAAACTCACAATACCACAAACTTAAAAAAATAACCTTCACAAACTGACCTATCTCATATGAAGATCAATGACTTTCAACCAAGATGACCATGAGCATTTTCATGGCATAGCACATGATAACATGACCATTTTTGGAAATAACAAGGGTGTTAATATTGTCAGCAATAATTCCACAAAAAGATTGAAGATTTGGGTAAAAATAAGTTAATTTTTCATTTTTCTACTGCAATGCATGACTTTTTATTGAAGCAAGTGCCGTAAATAAGATTGTAAATTGTGCCCTTACAATTTTCACCTAAAGTATACCACATGGGATGACAACTGCCAATTTTTCATGAATTTCAAAGTGATATTTCCATATTCCATTGATTTATTGAATTTCTGGCGATTTACATCAAGTAATTCAAATTTGCACTGCAAGTGTGCTCTAGTTTCGACCAATAAATTTTGAAAATTCATTTTCACCTTCCGCATTAGGAGTGTAGGCAGTATCCACAAAGAAAACTCAATTACCCAACCATTATATACGATTACTCATCCATGCAATTTTGAGAACGCATCGATAGAAATTAAAGGAAATGAAAAAAGGCTCAAAAATTGAAATCCTTTTGCATGGAGGCCTCCTATGTGCAATGGCTTGTGGGAAAAATAATAAACTCATAATACCACAAACTTAAAAGAAACCTTCAAGGACTGACCTATCTCATATGAAGATTAATGACTTTTAACCAAGATGACCACGAGCATTTTTGTGGCATAGTACATGATAACATGACCATTTTTGGAAATAACAAGGGTGTTAACATTGTCAGCAAAAATTCCACAAAAAGATTGAAGATTTGGTTAAAAAAAGTTAATTTTTCATTTTTCTAGTGCAATGCATGACTTTGTTTTGAAGCAAGTGCCATAAATAAGATTCTAAATTGTGCCCTTACAATTTTCACCTAAAGTATACCACATGGGATGCCAACTGCCAGTTTTTCATGAATTTTAGAGTGATATTTCCATATTCCATTGCTTTATTGAATTTCTGGTGATTTACGCCAAGTAATTCAAATTTGCACTGCAAGTGTGCTCTAGTTTCGACCAATAAATTCTAAAAAATCATTTTCACCTTCCACATTAGGAGCGTAGGCAGTATACACAAAGAAAACTCAATTACCCAACCATTATATATGATTACTCATCCATGCAATTTTGACAACATATCGAAAGAAATTACAGAAAATGATAAAAAGGCTAAAAAATTAAAATCCTTTTGATGGAGGCCTCCTATGTGCAATGGGTTGTGGGAGAAATGATAAACTCACAATACCACAAATAAAAAGTTAATATTTCATTTTTCTAGTGCAATGCATGACTTTTTTTGTGAAGCAGGTGCCATAAATAAGATTGTAAATTGTGCCCTTACAATTTTCACCTTAAGTATACCACATGGGATGCCAACTGCCAATTTTTCATGAATTTCAGAGTGATATTTCCATATTCCATTGATTTATTGAATTTCTGGCGATTTACATCAAGTAAGTCAAATTTGCACTACAAGTGTGCTCTAGTTTCGACCAATAAATTCTGAAAAATTATTTTCACCTTCCACATTAGGAGTGTAGCCAGCATCCACAAAGAAAACTCAATTACCCAGCCATTATATATGATTACTCATCCATGCAATTTTGACAGCACATCGAAAGAAATTATATAAAATGATAAAAAGGCTCAAAAATTGAAATCCTTTTGCATGGAGGCCTCCTATGTGCAATGACTTGTGCGAAAAATAATAAACTCACAATACCACAAATAAAAAGTTAATTTTTCATTTTTCTAGTGCAATGCATGACTTTTTTTTGTGAAGCAGGTGCCATACATAAGATTGTAAATTGAGCCCTTACAATTTTCACCTAAAGTATACCACAATGTTTGCCAACTGCCAATTTTTCATGAATTTCACAGTCATATTGCCATATTCCATTGATTCCTCAAATTTCTGGCGATTTACATCAAGTAATTCAAATTTGCACTGCAAGTGTGCTCTAGTTTCGACCAATAAATTTGGAAATATCATTTTCACCTTCCACATTAAGAGTGTAGGCAGATCCACAAAGAAAACTCAATTACCCAACCATTATATATGATTACACATCCATGCAATTTTTAGAACACATCAAAAGAAATTAAAGGAAATGAAAAAAGGCTGAAATATTGAAATCCTTTTGCATAGAGGCCTGCTATGTGCAATGGCTTGTGGGAAAAATAATGAACTCACAATACCACAAACTTAAAATAAAAAACCTTCACAATCTGACCTATCTCATATGAAGATCAATGTCTTTAAACCAAGATGACCATGACCATGAACATTTTCATGGCATAGTACATGATAACATGACCATTTTTGGAAATAACAAGGGTGTTAACATTGTCAGCAATAATTCCACAAAAAGATTGAAGGTTTGGTTAAAAAAAGTTAATTTTTCATTTTTCTAGTGCAATGCATGACTTTTTTTTGTGAAGCAAGTGCCATAAATAAGATTGGAAATTGTGCCCTTACAATTTTCACCTAAAGTATACCACATGGGATGCCAACTGCCAATTTTTCATGAATTTTAGAGTGATATTTCCATATTCCATTGATTTCTTGAATTTCTGGCGATTTACGCCAAGTAATTCAAATTTGTACTGCAAGTGTGCTCTAGTTTCGACCAATAAATTCTAAAAAATCATTTTCACCTTCCACATTAGGAGCGTAGGCAGTATACACAAAGAAAACTCAATTACCCAACCATTATATATGATTACTCATCCATGCAATTTTGACAAAATATCGAAAGAAATTAAAGAAAATGATAAAAAGTCTAAAAAATTAAAATCCTTTTGATGGAGGCCTCCTATGTGCAATGGCTTGTGGGAGAAATGATAAACTCACAATACCACAAATAAAAAGTTAATATTTCATTTTTCTAGTGCAATGCATGACTGTTTTTGTGAAGCAGGTGCCATAAATAAGATTGTAAATTGTGCCCTTACAGTTTTCACCTAAAGTATACCACAGTGGATGCCAAGTACCAATTTTTCATGAATTTCAGAGTGATATTGCCATATTCCATTGATTTATCGAATTTCTGGCGATTTACATCAAGTAATTCAAATTTGCACTGCAAGTGTGCTCTAGTTTCGACCAATAAATTCTGAAAAATCAATTTCACCTTCCGCATTAGGAGTGTAGGCAGTATCCACAAACAAAACTCAATTACCCAACCATTATATATGATTACTCATCCATGCAATTTTGAGAACACATCGAAAGATATTAAAGGGAATGAAAAAAGGCTCAAAAATTGAAATCCTTTTGCATGGAGGCCTCCTATGTGCAATGGCTTGTGGGAAAAATAATAAACTCACAATACCACAAACTTAAAAAAATAACCTTCACAAACTGACCTATCTCATATGAAGATCAATGACTTTCAACCAAGATGACCATGAGCATTTTCATGGCATAGCACATGATAACATGACCATTTTTGGAAATAACAAGGGTGTTAATATTGTCAGCAATAATTCCACAAAAAGATTGAAGATTTGGGTAAAAATAAGTTAATTTTTCATTTTTCTACTGCAATGCATGACTTTTTATTGAAGCAAGTGCCGTAAATAAGATTGTAAATTGTGCCCTTACAATTTTCACCTAAAGTATACCACATGGGATGACAACTGCCAATTTTTCATGAATTTCAAAGTGATATTTCCATATTCCATTGATTTATTGAATTTCTGGCGATTTACATCAAGTAATTCAAATTTGCACTGCAAGTGTGCTCTAGTTTCGACCAATAAATTTTGAAAATTCATTTTCACCTTCCGCATTAGGAGTGTAGGCAGTATCCACAAAGAAAACTCAATTACCCAACCATTATATATGATTACTCATCCATGCAATTTTGAGAACGCATCGATAGAAATTAAAGGAAATGAAAAAAGGCTCAAAAATTGAAATCCTTTTGCATGGAGGCCTTCTATGTGCAATGGCTTGTGGGAAAAATAATAAACTCATAATACCACAAACTTAAAAGAAACCTTCAAGGACTCACCTATCTCATATGAAGATTAATGACTTTTAACCAAGATGACCACGAGCATTTTTGTGGCATAGTACATGATAACATGACCATTTTTGGAAATAACAAGGGTGTTAACATTGTCAGCAAAAATTCCACAAAAAGATTGAAGATTTGGTTAAAAAAAGTTAATTTTTCATTTTTCTAGTGCAATGCATGACTTTGTTTTGAAGCAAGTGCCATAAATAAGATTCTAAATTGTGCCCTTACAATTTTCACCTAAAGTATACCACATGGGATGCCAACTGCCAATTTTTCATGAATTTTAGAGTGATATTTCCATATTCCATTGCTTTATTGAATTTCTGGCGATTTACGCCAAGTAATTCAAATTTGCACTGCAAGTGTGCTCTAGTTTCGACCAATAAATTCTAAAAAATCATTTTCACCTTCCACATTAGGAGCGTAGGCAGTATACACAAAGAAAACTCAATTACCCAACCATTATATATGATTACTCATCCATGCAATTTTGACAACATATCGAAAGAAATTACAGAAAATGATAAAAAGGCTAAAAAATTAAAATCCTTTTGATGGAGGCCTCCTATGTGCAATGGGTTGTGGGAGAAATGATAAACTCACAATACCACAAATAAAAAGTTAATATTTCATTTTTCTAGTGCAATGCATGACTTTTTTTGTGAAGCAGGTGCCATAAATAAGATTGTAAATTGTGCCCTTACAATTTTCACCTTAAGTATACCACATGGGATGCCAACTGCCAATTTTTCATGAATTTCAGAGTGATATTTCCATATTCCATTGATTTATTGAATTTCTGGCGATTTACATCAAGTAAGTCTAATTTGCACTACAAGTGTGCTCTAGTTTCGACCAATAAACTCTGAAAAATTATTTTCACCTTCCACATTAGGAGTGTAGCCAGCATCCACAAAGAAAACTCAATTACCCAACCATTATATATGATTACACATCCATGCAATTTTTAGAACACATCAAAAGAAATTAAAGGAAATGAAAAAAGGCTGAAATATTGAAATCCTTTTGCATAGAGGCCTGCTATGTGCAATGGCTTGTGGGAAAAATAATGAACTCACAATACCACAAACTTAAAATAAAAAACCTTCACAATCTGACCTATCTCATATGAAGATCAATGTCTTTAAACCAAGATGACCATGACCATGAACATTTTCATGGCATAGTACATGATAACATGACCATTTTTGGAAATAACAAGGGTGTTAACATTGTCAGCAATAATTCCACAAAAAGATTGAAGGTTTGGTTAAAAAAAGTTAATTTTTCATTTTTCTAGTGCAATGCATGACTTTTTTTTGTGAAGCAAGTGCCATAAATAAGATTGGAAATTGTGCCCTTACAATTTTCACCTAAAGTATACCACATGGGATGCCAACTGCCAATTTTTCATGAATTTTAGAGTGATATTTCCATATTCCATTGATTTCTTGAATTTCTGGCGATTTACGCCAAGTAATTCAAATTTGTACTGCAAGTGTGCTCTAGTTTCGACCAATAAATTCTAAAAAATCATTTTCACCTTCCACATTAGGAGCGTAGGCAGTATACATAAAGAAAACTCAATTACCCAACCATTATATATGATTACTCATCCATGCAATTTTGACAAAATATCGAAAGAAATTAAAGAAAATGATAAAAAGGCTAAAAAATTAAAATCCTTTTGATGGAGGCCTCCTATGTGCAATGGCTTGTGGGAGAAATGATAAACTCACAATACCACAAATAAAAAGTTAATATTTCATTTTTCTAGTGCAATGCATGACTGTTTTTGTGAAGCAGGTGCCATAAATAAGATTGTAAATTGTGCCCTTACAGTTTTCACCTAAAGTATACCAGAGTGGATGCCAAGTACCAATTTTTCATGAATTTCAGAGTGATATTGCCATATTCCATTGATTTATCGAATTTCTGGCGATTTACATCAAGTAATTCAAATTTGCACTGCAAGTGTGCTCTAGTTTCGACCAATAAATTCTGAAAAATCAATTTCACCTTCCGCATTAGGAAGGTAGGCAGTATCCACAAACAAAACTCAATTACCCAACCATTATATATGATTACTCATCCATGCAATTTTGAGAACACATCGAAAGAAATTAAAGGAAATGAAAAAGGCTCAAAAATTGAAATCCTTTTGCATGGAGGCCTCCTATGTGCAATGGCTTGTGGGAAAAATAATAAACTCACAATACCACAAACTTAAAAAAATAACTTTCACAAACTGACCTATCTCATATGAAGATCAATGACTTTCAACCAAGATGACCATGAGCATTTTCATGGCATAGCACATGATAACATGACCATTTTTGGAAATAACAAGGGTGTTAATATTGTCAGCAATAATTCCACAAAAAGATTGAAGATTTGGGTAAAAATAAGTGAATTTTTCATTTTTCTAGTGCAATGCATGACTTTTTTTGTGAAGCAAGTGCCATAAATAAGATTCTAAATTGTGCCCTTACAATTTTCACCTAAAGTATACCACATGGGATGCCAACTGCCAATTTTTCATGAATTTTAGAGTGATATTTCCATATTCCATTGCTTTATTGAATTTCTGGCGATTTACGCCAAGTAATTCAAATTTGCACTGCAAATGTGCTCTAGTTTCGACCAATAAATTCTAAAAAATCATTTTCACCTTCCACATTAGGAGCGTAGGCAGTATACACAAAGAAAACTCAATTACCCAACCATTATATATGATTACTCATCCATGCAATTTTGACAACATATCGAAAGAAATTACAGAAAATGATAAAAAGGCTAAAAAATTAAAATCCTTTTGATGGAGGCCTCCTATGTGCAATGGGTTGTGGGAGAAATGATAAACTCACAATACCACAAATAAAAAGTTAATATTTCATTTTTCTAGTGCAATGCATGACTTTTTTTGTGAAGCAGGTGCCATAAATAAGATTGTAAATTGTGCCCTTACAATTTTCAACTAAAGTATACCACATGGGATTCCAACTACAAATTTTTCATGAATTTCAGAGTGATATTGCCATATTCCATTGATTTATCGAATTTCTGGCGATTTACATCAAGTAATTCAAATTTGCACTGCAAGTCTGCTCTAGTTTCAACTAATAAATTCTGAAAAATCAATTTCACCTTCCGCATTAGGAGTGTAGGCAGTATCCACAAACAAAACTCAATTACCCAACCATTATATATGATTACTCATCCATGCAATTTTGAGAACACATCGAAAGAAATTAAAGGAAATGAAAAAAGGCTCAAAAATTGAAATCCTTTTGCATGGAGGCCTCCTATGTGCAATGGCTTGTGGGAAAAATAATAAACTCACAATACCACAACCATAAAAAAAACCTTCAATAACTGACCTATCTCATATGAAGATCAATGACTTTCAACCAAGATGACCGTGAGCATTTTCATGGCATAGTACATGATAACATGACCATTTTTCGAAATAACAAGGGTGTTAACATTGTCAGCAATAATTCCACAAAAAGATTGAAGATTTGGGTAAAAATAAGTTAATTTTTCATTTTTCTAGTGCAATGCATGACTTTTTATTGAAGCAAGTGCCGTAAATAAGATTGTAAATTGTGCCCTTACAATTTTCACCTAAAGTATATCACATGGGATGACAACTGCCAATTTTTCATGAATTTCAAAGTGATATTTCCATATACCATTGATTTATTGAATTTCTGGCGATTTACATCAATTAATTCAAATTTGCACTGCAAGTGTTTTCTAGTTTCGACCAATAAATTTTGAAAATTCATTTTCACCTTCCACATTAGGAGTGTAGGCTGTATCCACAAAGAAAACTCAATTACCCAACCATTATATATGATTACTCTTCCATGCAATCTTGACAACTCATCGAAAGAAATTAAAGAAAATGAAAAAAAGGCTCAAAAATTGAAATCCTTTTGCATGGAGGCCTCCTATGTGCAATGGCTTGTGGCAAAAATAATAAACTCACAATACCACAAATAAAATGTTAATTTTTCATTTTTCTAGTGCAATGCATGACTTTTTTTGTGAAGCAAGTGCCATAAATAAGATTGAAATTGTGCCCTTACAATTTTCACCTAAAGTATAGCACAATGGATGCCAACTGCCCATTTTTCATGAATTTCAGAGTGATATTGCCGTATTTCATTGATTTATCGAATTTCTGGCAATTTACATCAAGTAATTCAAATTTGCACTGCAAGTGTGCTCTAGTTTCGACCAATAAATTCTGAAAAATCATTTTCACCTTCCTCATTAGGAGTGTAGGTAGTATCCACAAAGAAAACTCAATTACCCAACCATTATATATGATTACTCATCCATGCAATTTTGAGAACGCATCGATAGAAATTAAAGGAAATGAAAAAAGGCTCAAAAATTGAAATCCTTTTGCATGGAGGCCTCCTATGTGCAATGGCTTTGGGGAAAAATAATAAACTCATAATACCACAAACTTAAAAAAAACCTTCAAGGACAGACCTATCTCATATGAAGATCAATGACTTTTAACCAAGATGACCACGAGCATTTTTGTGGCATAGTACATGATAACATGACCATTTTTGGAAATAACAAGGGTGTTAACATTGTCAGCAATAATTCCACAAAAATATTGAAGATTTGGTTAAAAAAAATTAATTTTTCATTTTTCTAGTGCAATGCATGACTTTGTTTTGAAGCAAGTGCCATAAATAAGATTGTAAATTGTGCCCTTACAATTTTCACCTAAAGTATACCACATGGGATGCCAACTGCCAATTTTTCATGAATTTTAGAGTGATATTTCCATATTCCATTACTTTATTGAATTTCTGGCAATTTACATCAAGTAAGTCAAATTTGCACTGCAAGTGTGCTCTAGTTTCGACCAATAAATTTTGAAAAATCATTTTCACCTTCCGCATTAGGAGTGTAGGCAGTATCCACAAAGAAAACTCAATTACCCAACCATTATATATGATTACTCATCCATGCAATTTTGAGAACGCATCGATAGAAATTAAAGGAAATGAAAAAAGGCTCAAAAATTGAAATCCTTTTGCATGGAGGTCTCCTATGTGCAATGGCTAGTGGGAAAAATAATAAACTCATAATACCACAAACTTCAAAAAAAACCTTCAAGAACTAACCTATCTCATATGAAGATCAATGACTTTTAACCAAGATGACCACGAGCATTTTTGTGGCATAGTACATGATAACATGACCATTTTTGGAAATAACAAGGGTGTTAACATTGTCAGCAATAATTCCACAAAAAGATTGAAGATTTGGTTAAAAAAAGTTAATTTTTCATTTTTCTAGTGCAATGCATGACTTTGTTTTGAAGCAAGTGCCATAAATAAGATTCTAAATTGTGCCCTTACAATTTTCACCTAAAGTATACCACATGGGATGCCAACTGCCAATTTTTCATGAATTTTAGAGTGATATTTCCATATTCCATTGATTTATTGAATTTCTGGCGATTTACATCAAGTAAGTCAAATTTGCACTGCAAGTGTGCTCTAGTTTCGACCAATAAATTCTAAAAAATCATTTTCACCTTCCACATTAGGAGTGTAGGCAGTATCCACAAAGAAAACTCAATTACCCAACCATTATATATGATTACTAATCCATGCAATTTGACAACACATCGAAAGAAATTAAAGAAAATGATAAAAAGGCTGAAAAATTGAAATTCTTTTGAAGGAGGCCTCCTATGTGCAAAGGCTTGTGGGAAAAATAATAAACTCACAATACCACAAATAAAAAGTTAATATTTCATTTTTCTAGTGCAATGCATGACTTTTTTTGTGAAACAGGTGCCATAAATAAGATTATAAATTGTGCCCTTACAATTTTCACCTAAAGTATACCACAATGGGTGCCAACTGCCAATTTTTCATGAATTTCAGAGTGATATTGCCATATTCTATTGATTTATCGAATTTCTGGCGATTTACATCAAGTAATTCAAATTTGCACTACAAGTGTGCTTTAGTTTTGACCAATAAATTCAGAAAAATCATTTTCACATTCCGCATTAGGAGTGTAGGCAGTATCCACAAAGAAAACTCAATTGCCCAACCATTATATATGATTACTCATCCATGCAATTTTGAGAACACATCGAAAGAAATTGAAGGAAATGAAAAAAGGCTCAAAAATTGAAATCCTTTTGCATGGAGGCCTCCTATGTGCAATGGTTTGTGGGAAAAATAATAAACTCATAATACCACAAACTTAAAAAAAACCTTCAAGGACTGACCTATCTCATATGAAGATCAATGACTTTTAACCAAGATGACCACGAGCATTTTTGTGGCATAGTACATGATAACATGACCATTTTTGGAAATAACAAGGGCGTTAACATTGTCAGCAATAATTCCACAAGAAGATTGAAGATTTGGTTAAAAAAAATTAATTTTTCATTTTTCTAGTGCAAGGCATGACTTTGTTTTGAAGGAAGTGCCATAAATAAGATTGTAAATCGTGCCCTTACAATTTTCACCTAAAGTATATCATATGGGATGCCAACTGCCAATTTTTCATGAATTTTAGAGTGATATTTCCTTATTCCATTGCTTTATTGAATTTCTGGCAATTTACATCAAGTAAGTCAAATTTGCACTGCAAGTGTGCTCTAGTTTCGACCAATAAATTTTGAAAATTCATTTTCACCTTCCCAAATTAGGAGTGTAGGCAGTATCCACAAAGAAAACTCAATTACCCAACCATTATATATCATTACTCATCCATGCAATCTTGACAACTCATCGAAAGAAATTAAAGAAAATGATAAAAAGGCTCAAAAATTGAAATCCTTTTGCATGGAGGCCTCCTATGTGCAATGGCTTGTGGCAAAAATAATAAACTCACAATACCACAAATAAAATGTTAATTTTTCATTTTTCTAGTGCAATGCATGACTTTTTTTGTGAAGCAAGTGCCATAAATAAGATTGTAAATTGTGCCCTTACAATTTTCACCTAAAATATACCACAATGGATGCCAACTGCCAATTTTTCATGAATTTCAGAGTGATATTGCCGTATTTCATTGATTTATCGAATTTCTGGCGATTTACATCAAGTAATTCAAATTTGCACTACAAGTGTGCTCTAGTTTCGACCAATAAATTCTGAAAAATCATTTTCACCTTCCGCATTAGGAGTGTAGGCAGTATCCACAAAGAAAACTCAATTACCCAACCATTATATATGATTACTCATCCATGCAATTTTGAGAATGCATCAATAGAGATTAAAGGAAATGAAAAAAGGCTCAAAAATTGAAATCCTTTTGCATGGAGGCCTCCTATGTGCAATGGCTTGTGGGAAAAATAATAAACTCATAATACCACAAACTTAAAAAAAAACCTTCAAGAACTGACCTATCTCATATGAAGATCAATGACTTTTAACCAAGATGACCACGAGCATTTTTATGGCATAGTACATGATAACATGACCATTTTTGGAAATAACAAGGGTGTTAACATTGTCAGCAATAATTCCACAAAAAGATTTAGGATTTGGTTAAAAAAAGTTAATTTTTCATTTTTCTAGTGCAATGCATGACTTTGTTTTGAAGCAAGTGCCATAAATAAGATTGTAAATTGTGCCCTTACAATTTTCACCTAAAGTATACCACATGGGATGCCAACTGCCAATTTTTCATGAATTTTAGAGTGATATTTCCATATTCCATTGATTTATTGAATTTCTGGTGATTTACATCATGTAAGTCAAATTTGCACTGCAAGTGTGCTCAAGTTTCGACCAATAAATTCTAAAAAATCATTTTCACCTTCCAAATTAGGAGTGTAGGCAGTATCCACAAAGAAAACTCAATTACCCAACCATTATATATGATTACTAATCCATGCAATCTGACAACACATCGAAAGAAATTAAAGAAAATGATAAAAAGGCTGAAAAATTGAAATCCTTTTGAAGGAGGCCTCCTATGTGCAATGGCTTGTGGGAAAAATAATAAACCCACAATACCACAAATAAAAAGTTAATATTTCATTTTTCTAGTGCAATGCATGACTCTTTTTGTGAAACAGGTGCCATAAATAAGATTATAAATTGTGCCCTTACAATTTTCACCTAAAGTATACCACAATGGGTGCCAACTGCCAATTTTTCATGAATTTTAGAGTGATATTGCCATATTCTATTGATTTATCGAATTTCTGGCGATTTACATCAAGTAATTCAAATTTGCACTGCAAGTGTGCTTTAGTTTCGACCAATAAATTCAGAAAAATCATTTTCACATTCCGCATTAGGAGTGTAGGCAGTATCCACAAAGAAAACTCAATTGCCCAACCATTATATATGATTACTCATCCATGCAATTTTGAGAACACATCGAAAGAAATTAAAGGAAATGAAAAAAGGCTCAAAAATTGAAATACTTTTGCATGGAGGCCTCCTATGTGCAATGGCTTGTGGGAAAAATAATAAACTCACCATACCACAACCTTAAAAAAAACCTTCCAGAACTGACCTATCTCATATGAAGATTAATGACTTTCAACCAAGATCACCAAGAGCATTTTCATGGCATAGTACATGATAACATGACCATTTTTGGAAATAACAAGGGTGTTAACATTGTCAGCAATAATTCCACAAAAAGATTGAAGATTTGGGTAAAAATAAGTTAATTTTTCTTTTTTCTAGTGCAATGCATGACTTTTTTTGTGAAGCAGGTGCCATAAATAAGATTGTAAATTGTGCCCTTACAATTTTCACCTAAAGTATACCACAGTGGATGCCAACTACCAATTTTTCATGAATTTCAGAGTGATATTGCCATATTCCATTGATTTATCGAATTTCTGGCGATTTACATCAAGTAATTCAAATTTGCACTGCAAGTCTGCTCTAGTTTCGACTAATAAATTTTGAAAAATCAATTTCACCTTCCGCATTAGGAGTGTAGGCAGTATCCACAAACAAAACTCAATTACCCAACCATTATATATGATTACTCATCCATGCAATTTTGAGAACACATCGAAAGAAATTAAAGGAAATGAAAAAAGGCTCAAAAATTGAAATCCTTTTGCATGGAGGCCTCGTATGTGCAATGGCTTGTGGGAAAAATAATAAACTCACAATACCACAATCATAAAAAAAACCTTCAAGAACTGACCTATCTCATATGAAGATCAATGACTTTCAACCAAGATGACCGTGAGCATTTTCATGGCATAGTACATGATAACATGACCATTTTTGGAAATAACAAGGGTGTTAATATTGTCAGCAATAATTCAACAAAAAGATTGAAGATTTGGGTAAAAATAAGTTAATTTTTCATTTTTCTAGTGCAATGCATGACTTTTTATTGAAGCAAGTGCCGTAAATAAGATTGTAAATTGTGCCCTTACAATTTTCACCTAAAGTATACCACATGGGATGACAACTGCCAATTTTTCATGAATTTCAGAGTGATATTTCCATATTCCATTGATTTATTGAATTTCTGGCGATTTACATCAAGTAAGTCAGATTTACACTGCAAGTGTGCTCTAGTTTCGACCAATAAATTCTGAAAAATCATTTTCACCTTACACATTAGGAGTGTAGCCAGTATACACAAAGAAAACTCAATTACCCAGCCATTATATATGATTACTCATCCATGCAATTCTGACAACACATCGAAAGAAATTAAATCAAATGATAAAAAGGCTCAAAAATTGAAATCCTTTCGCATGGAGGCCTCCTATGTGCAATGGCTTGTGGGAAAAATAATAAACTCACTATACCACAAATAAAAAGTTAATTTTTCATTTTTCTAGTGCAATGCATGGCTTTTTTTGTGAAACAGGTGCCATAAATAAGATTATAAATTGTGCCCTTACAATTTTCACCTAAAGTATACCACAATGGGTGCCAACTGCCAATTTTTCATGAATTTCAGAGTGATATTGCCATATTCTATTGATTTATCGAATTTCTGGCGATTTACATCAAGTAATTCAAATTTGCACTGCAAGTGTGCTTTAGTTTCGACCAATAAATTCAGAAAAATCATTTTCACATTCCGCATTAGGAGTGTAGGCAGTATCCACAAAGAAAACTCAATTGCCCAACCATTATATATGATTACTCATCGATGCAATTTTGAGAACACATCGAAAGAAATTAAAGGAGATGAAAAAAGGCTCAAAAATTGAAATCCTTTTGCATGGAGGCCTCCTATGTGCAATGGCTTGTGGGAAAAATAATAAACTCACAATACCACAACCTTAAAAAAAACCTTCCAGAACTGACCTATCTCATATGAAGATTAATGACTTTCAACCAAGATCACCAAGAGCATTTTCATGGCATAGTACATGATAACATGACCATTTTTGGAAATAACAAGGGTGTTAACATTGTCAGCAATAATTCCACAAAAAGATTGAAGATTTGGGTAAAAATAAGTTAATTTTTCTTTTTTCTAGTGCAATGCATGACTTTTTCTGTGAAGCAGGTGCCATAAATAAGATTGTAAATTGTGCCCTTACAATTTTCACCTAAAGTATACCACAGTGGATGCCAACTACCAATTTTTCATGAATTTCAGAGTGATATTGCCATATTCCATTGATTTATCGAATTTCTGGCGATTTACATCAAGTAATTCAAATTTGCACTGCAAGTCTGCTCTAGTTTCGACTAATAAATTTTGAAAAATCAATTTCACCTTCCGCATTAGGAGTGTAGGCAGTATCCACAAACAAAACTCAATTACCCAACCATTATATATGATTACTCATCCATGCAATTTTGAGAACACATCGAAAGAAATTAAAGGAAATGAAAAAAGGCTCAAAAATTGAAATCCTTTTGCATGGAGGCCTCGTATGTGCAATGGCTTGTGGGAAAAATAATAAACTCACAATACCACAATCATAAAAAAAACCTTCAAGAACTGACCTATCTCATATGAAGATCAATGACTTTCAACCAAGATGACCGTGAGCATTTTCATGGCATAGTACATGATAACATGACCATTTTTGGAAATAACAAGGGTGTTAATATTGTCAGCAATAATTCAACAAAAAGATTGAAGATTTGGGTAAAAATAAGTTAATTTTTCATTTTTCTAGTGCAATGCATGACTTTTTATTGAAGCAAGTGCCGTAAATAAGATTGTAAATTGTGCCCTTACAATTTTCACCTAAAGTATACCACATGGGATGACAACTGCCAATTTTTCATGAATTTCAGAGTGATATTTCCATATTCCATTGATTTATTGAATTTCTGGCGATTTACATCAAGTAAGTCAGATTTACACTGCAAGTTTGCTCTAGTTTCGACCAATAAATTCTGAAAAATCATTTTCACCTTACACATTAGGAGTGTAGCCAGTATACACAAAGAAAACTCAATTACCCAGCCATTATATATGATTACTCATCCATGCAATTCTGACAACACATCGAAAGAAATTAAATCAAATGATAAAAAGGCTCAAAAATTGAAATCCTTTCGCATGGAGGCCTCCTATGTGCAATGGCTTGTGGGAAAAATAATAAACTCACTATACCACAAATAAAAAGTTAATTTTTCATTTTTCTAGTGCAATGCATGGCTTTTTTTGTGAAACAGGTGCCATAAATAAGATTATAAATTGTGCCCTTACAATTTTCACCTAAAGTATACCACAATGGGTGCCAACTGCCAATTTTTCATGAATTTCAGAGTGATATTGCCATATTCTATTGATTTATCGAATTTCTGGCGATTTACATCAAGTAATTCAAATTTGCACTGCAAGTTTGCTTTTGTTTCGACCAATAAATTCAGAAAAATCATTTTCACATTCCGCATTAGGAGTGTAGGCAGTATCCACAAAGAAAACTCAATTGCCCAACCATTATATATGATTACTCATCGATGCAATTTTGAGAACACATCGAAAGAAATTAAAGGAGATGAAAAAAGGCTCAAAAATTGAAATCCTTTTGCATGGAGGCCTCCTATGTGCAATGGCTTGTGGGAAAAATAATAAACTCACAATACCACAACCTAAAAAAAAACCTTCCAGAACTGACCTATCTCATATGAAGATTAATGACTTTCAACCAAGATCACCAAGAGCATTTTCATGGCATAGTACATGATAACATGACCATTTTTGGAAATAACAAGGGTGTTAACATTGTCAGCAATAATTCCACAAAAAGATTGAAGATTTGGGTAAAAATAAGTTAATTTTTCTTTTTTCTAGTGCAATGCATGACTTTTTAGTGAAGCAAATGCCATAAATAAGATTGTAAATTGTGCCCTTACAATTTTCACCTTAAGTATACCACATGGGATGCCAACTTCCAATTTTTTATGAATTTCAGAGTGATATTTCCATATTCCATTGATTTATTGAATTTCTGGCGATTTACATCAAGTAAGTCAGATTTGCACTGCAAGTGTGCTCTAGTTTCGACCAATAAATTCTGAAAAATCATTTTCACCTTACACATTAGGAGTGTAGCCAGTATCCACAAAGAAAACTCAATTACCCAGCCATTATATATGATTACTCATCCATGCAATTCTGACAACACATCGAAAGAAATTAAATCAAATGATAAAAAGGCTCAAAAATTGAAATCCTTTCGCATGGACGCCTCCTATGTGCAATGGCTTGTGGGAAAAATAATAAACTCACTATACCACAAATAAAAAGTTAATTTTTCATTTTTCTAGTGCAATGCATTACTTTTTTTTGTGAAGCAGGTGCCATAAATAAGATTGTAAATTGTGCCCTTACAATTTTCACCTAAAGTATACCAAAATGGATGCCAACTGGCAATTTTTCATGAATTTCACAGTGATATTGCCATATTCCATTGATTTATCAATTTTCTGGCGATTTACATCAAGTAATTCAAATTTGCACTGCAACTGTGCTCTAGTTTCGACCAATAAATTTGGAAATATCATTTTCACCTTCCACATTAGGAGTCTTGGCAGTATCCACAAAGAAAACTCAATTACCCAACCATTATATATGATTACTAATCCATGCAATTTTTAGAACACATCAAAAGAAATTAAAGGAAATGAAAAAAGGCTCAAAAATTGAAATCCGTTTGCATAGAGGCCTCCTATGTGCAATGGCTTGTGGGAAAAATAATAAACTCACAATACCACAACCTTAAAAAAAACCTTCAAGAACTGACCTATCTCATATGAAGATCAATGACTTTCAACCAAGATCACCAAGAGCATTTTCATGGCATAGTACATGATAATATGACCATTTTTGGAAATAACAAGGGTGTTAACATTGTCAGCAATAATTCCACAAAAAGATTGAAGATTTGGGTAAAAATAAGTTAATTTTTCTTTTTTCTAGTGCAATGCATGACTTTTTTTGTGAAGCAAGTGCCATAAATAAGATTGGAAATTGTGCCCTTACAATTTTCACCTAAAGTATACCACATGGGATGCCAACTGCCAATTTTTCATGAATTTTAGAGTGATATTTCCATATTCCATTGATTTATTGAATTTCTGGCGATTTATGTCAAGTAATTCAAATTTGCACTGCAAGTGTGCTCTAGTTTTGAGCAATAAATTCTGAAAAATCGTTTTCACCTTCCACATTAGGAGTGTATGCAGTATTCACAAAGAAAACTCAATTACCCAACCATTATATATAATTACTTATCCATGCAATTTTGACAACACATCGAAAGAAATTAAAGAAAATTATAAAAAGGCTAAAAAATTTAAATCCTTTTGCATGCAGGCCTCCTATGTGCAATGGCTTGTGGGAATAATAATAAACTCACAATACCACAAATAAAAAGTTAATTTTTCATTTTTCTAGTGCATTGCATGACTTTTTTTGTGAAGCATGTGGCATATATAAGATTGTAATTTGTGCCCTTACAATTTTCACCTAAAGTATACCACATGGGATGCCAACTGCCAATTTTTCATGAATTTTAGAGTGATATTTCCATATTCCATTGCTTTATTGAATTTCTGGCGATTTACATCAAGTAATTCAAATTTGCACTGCAAGTGTGCTCTAGTTTTGAGCAATAAATTCTGAAAAATCGTTTTCACCTTCCACATTAGGAGTGTATGCAGTATTCACAAAGAAAACTCAATTACCCAACCATTATATATAATTACTTATCCATGCAATTTTGACAACACATCGAAAGAAATTACAGAAAATTATAAAAAGCCTCAAAAATTTAAATCCTTTTGCATGGAGGCCTCCTATGTGCAATGGCTTGTGGGAAAAATAATAAACTCACAATACCACAAATAAAAAGTTAATTTTTCATTTTTCTAGTGCAATGCATGACTTTTTTTGTGAAGCATGTGGCATAAATAAGATTGTAATTTGTGCCCTTACAATTTTCACCTATAGTATACCACATTGGATGTCAACTGCCAATTTTTCATGAATTTCAGAGTAATATTGCCATATTTCATTGATTTATTGAATTTCTGGCGATTTACATCAAGTAATTCAAATTTGCACTGCAAGTGTGCTCTAGTTTCGACCAATAAATTCTGAAAAATCATTTTCACCTTTCGCATTAGGAGTGTAGGCAGTATCCACAAAGAAAACTAAATTACCCCACCATTATATATGATTACTCATGCATGCAATTTTGAGAACACATCGAAAGAAATTAAAGTAAATGAAAAAAGGCTCAAAAATTGAAATCCTTTTGCATGGAGGCCTCCTATGTGCAATGGTTTGTGGGAAAAATAATAAACTCACAATACGACAAACTTAAAAAAATAACCTCCACAAACTGACCTATCTCATATGAAGATCACTGACTTTCAACCAAGATAACCATAACCATGACCATTTTCATGGCATCGTACATGATAACACGACCATTTTTGGAAATAACAAGGGTGTTAACATTGTCATCAATAATTCCACAAAAAGATTGAAGATTTGGTTAAAACAAGTTAATTTTTCATTTTTCTAGTGCAATGCATGACTTTGTTTTGAAGCAAGTGCAATAAATAAGATTGTAAATTGTGCCCTTACGATTTTCACCTAAAGTGTACCACATGGGATGCCAACTGCCAATTTTTCATGAATTTCACAGTGATATTGCCATATTCCATTGATTTATCAAATTTCTGGCGATTTACATCAAGTAATTCAAATTTGCACTGCAAGTTTGCTCTAGTTTCGACCAATAAATTTGGAAATATCATTTTCACCTTCCACATTAGGAGTGTAGGCAGTATCCACAAAGAAAACTCAATTACCCAACAATTACATATGATTACTAATCCATGCAATTTTTAGAACACATCACAAGAAATTAAAGGAAATGAAAAAAGGCTCAAAAATTGAAATCCGTTTGCATGGAGGCCTCCTATGTGCAATGGCTTGTGGGAAAAAATAATAAACTCACAATACCACAACCATATAAAAAACCTTCAAGAACTGACCTATCTCATATGAAGATCAATGACTTTCAACCAAGATCACCATGAGCATTTTCATGGCATGGTACATAATAACATGACCATTTTTGGAAATAACAAGGGTGTTAATATTGTCAGCAATAATTCCACAAAAAGATTGAAGATTTGGGTAAAAATAAGTTAATTTTTCATTTTTCTAGTGCAATGCATGACTTTTTATTGAAGCAAGTGCCGTAAATAAGATTGTAAATTGTGCCCTTACAATTTTCACCTAAAGTATACCACATGGGATGACAACTGCCAATTTTTCATGAATTTCAAAGTGATATTTCCATATTCCATTGATTTATTGAATTTCTGGCGATTTACATCAAGTAATTCAAATTTGCACTGCAAGTGTGCTCTAGTTTCGACCAATAAATTTTGAAAATTCATTTTCACCTTCCACATTAGGAGTGTAGGCAGTATCCACAAAGAAAAATCAATTACCCAACCATTATATATGATTACTCCTCCATGCAATCTTGACAACTCATCGAAAGAAATTAAAGAAAATGATAAAAAGGCTCAAAAATTGAAATCCTTTTGCATGGAGGCCTCCTATGTGCAATGGCTTGTGGCAAAAATAATAAACTCACAATACCACAAATAAAATGTTAATTTTTCATTTTTCTAGTGCAATGCATGACTTTTTTTGTGAAGCAAGTGCCATAAATAAGATTGTAAATTGTGCCCTTACAATTTTCACCTAAAGTATACCACAATGGATGCCAACTGCCAATTTTTCATGAATTTCAGAGTGATATTGCCGTATTTCATTGATTTATCGAATTTCTGGCGATTTACATCAAGTAATTCAAATTTGCACTGCAAGTGTGCTCTAGTTTCGACCAATAAATTCTGAAAAATCATTTTCACCTTCCGCATTAGGAGTGTAGGCAGTATCCACAAAGAAAACTCAATTACCCAACCATTATATATGATTACTCATCCATGCAATTTTGAGAACGCATCGATAGAAATTAAAGGAAATGAAAAAAGGCTCAAAAATTGAAATCCTTTTGCATGGAGGCCTCCTATGTGCAATGGCTTGTGGGAAAAATAATAAACTCATAATACCACAAACTTAAAAAAAAACCTTCAAGAACTGGCCTATCTCATATGAAGATCAATGACTTTTAACCAAGATGACCACGAGCATTTTTGTGGCATAGTACATGATAACATGACCTTTTTTGGAAATAACAAGGGTGTTAACATTGTCAGCAATAATTCCACAAAAAGATTGAAGATTTGGTTAAAAAAAGTTAATTTTTCATTTTCTAGTGCAATGCATGACTTTGTTTTGAAGCAAGTGCCATAAATAAGATTCTAAATTGTGCCCTTACAATTTTCACCTAAAGTATACCACATGGGATGCCAACTGCCAATTTTTTATGAATTTTAGAGTGATATTTCCATATTCCATTGCTTTATTGAATTTCTGGCAATTTACATCAAGTAAGTCAAATTTGCACTGCCAGTGTGCTCTAGTTTCGACCAATAAATTTTGAAAATTCATTTTCACCTTCCCAAATTAGGAGTGTAGGCAGTATCCACAAAGAAAACTCAATTACCCAACCATTATATATGATTACTCATCCATGCAATCTTGACAACTCATCGAAAGAAATTAAAGAAAATGATAAAAAGGCTCAAAAATTGAAATCCTTTTGGATGGAGGCCTCCTATGTGCAATGGCTTGTGGCAAAAATAATAAACTCACAATACCACAAATAAAATGTCAATTTTTCATTTTTCTAGTGCAATGCATGACTTTTTTTGTGAAGCAAGTGCCATAAATAAGATTGTAAATTGTGCCCTTACAATTTTCACCTAAAATATACCACAATGGATGCCAACTGCCAATTTTTCATGAATTTCAGAGTGATATTGCCGTATTTCATCGATTTATCAAATTTCTGGCGATTTACATCAAGTAATTCAAATTTGCACTGCAAGTGTTCTCTAGTTTCGACCAATAAATTCTGAAAAATCATTTTCACCTTCCGCATTAGGAGTGTAGGCAGTATCCACAAAGAAAACTCAATTACCCAACCATTATATATGATTACTCATCCATGCAATTTTGAGAACGCATCAATAAAAATTAAAGGAAATCAAAAAAGGCTCAAAAATTGAAATCCTTTTGCATGGAGGCCTCCTATGTGCAATGGCTTGTGGGAAAAATAATAAACTCATAATACCACAAACTTAAAAAAAAACCTTCAACAACTGTCCTATCTCATATGAAGATCAATGACTTTTAACCAAGATGACCACGAGCATTTTTGTGGCATAGTACATTATAACATGACCATTTTTGGAAATAACAAGGGTGTTAACATTGTCAGCAATAATTCCACAAAAAGATTGAAGATTTGGTTAAAAAAAAGTTAATTTTTCATTTTTCTAGTGCAATGCATGACTTTGTTTTGAAGCAAGTGCCATAAATAAGATTCTAAATTGTGCCCTTACAATTTTCACCTAAAGTATACCACATGGGATGCCAACTGCCAATTTTTCATGAATTTTAGAGTGATATTTCCATATTCCATTGATTTATTGAATTTCTGGTGATTTACATCAAGTAAGTCAAATTTGCACTGCAAGTGTGCTCAAGTTTCGACCAATAAATTCTAAAAAATCATTTTCACCTTCCACATTAGGAGTGTAGGCAGTATCCACCAAGAAAACTCAATTACCCAACCATTATATATGATTACTAATCCATGCAATTTGACAACACATCGAAAGAACTTAAAGAAAATGATAAAAAGGCTGAAAAATTGAAATCCTTTTGAAGGAGGCCTCCTATGTGCAATGGCTTGTGGGAAAAATAATAAACTCACAATACCACAAATAAAAAGTTAATATTTCATTATTCTAGTGCAATGCATGACTTTTTTGTGAAACAGGTGCCATAAATAAGATTATAAATTGTGCCCTTACAATTTTCACCTAAAGTATACCACAAATAAAAAGTTAATTTTCCATTTTTCTAGTGCAATGCATGACTTTTTTTGTGAAGCATGTGCCATAAATAAGATTGTAATTTGTGCCCTTACAATTTTCACCTAAAGTATGCCACATTGGATGTCAACTGCCAATTTTTCATGAATTTCAGAGTGATATTGCCATATTTCATTGATTTATACAATTTCTGGCGATTTACATCAAGTAATTCAAATTTGCACTGCAAGTGTGCTCTAGTTTCGACCACTAAATTCTGAAAAATCATTTTCACCTTTCGCATTAGGAGTGTAGGCAGTATCCACAAAGAAAACTAAATTACCCAACCATTATATATGATTACTCATCCATGCAATTTTGAGAACACATCGAAAGATATTAAAGGAAATGAAAAAAGGCTCAAAAATTGAAATCCTTTTGCATGGAGGCCTCCTATGTGCAATGGCTTGTGGAAAAAATAATAAACTCACAATACCACAAACTTCAAAAAATAACCTACAGAAACTGACCTATCTCATACGAAGATCAATGACTTTCAACCAAGATGACCATGACCATGAGCATTTTCATGGCATCGTACATAATAACATGACCATTTTTGGAAATAAAAAGGGTGTTAACATTGTCACCAATAATTCCACAAAAAGATTGAAGATTTGGTTAAAACAAGTTAATTTTTCATTTTTCTAGCGCAATGCATGACTTTATTTTGAAGCAAGTGCCATAAATAAGATTGTAAATTGTGCCCTTACGATTTTCACCTAAAGTATACCACATGGGATGCCAACTGCCAATTTTTCATGAATTTTAGAGTGATATTTCCATATTCCATTGATTTATTGAATTTCTGGCGATTTACATTAAGTAAGTCAAATTTGCACTGCAAGTGTGCTCTAGTATCGACCAATAAATTCTAAAAAATCATTTTCACCTTCCACATTAGGAGCGTAGGCAGTATACACAAAGAAAACTCAATTACCCAACCATTATATATGATTACTCATCCATGCAATTTTGACAACATATCGAAAGAAATTAAAGAAAATGATAAAAAGGCTAAAAAATTGAAATCCTTTTGATGGAGGCCTCCTATGTGCAATGGCTTGTGGGAAAAATGATAAACTCACAATACCACAAATAAAAAGTTAATATTTCATTTTTCTAGTGCAATGCATGACTTTTTTTGTGAAGTAGGTGCCATAAATAAGATTGTAAATTGTGCCCTTACAATTTTCACCTAAAGTATACCACAGTGGATGCCAACTACCAATTTTTCATTAATTTCAGAGTGATATTGCCATATGCCATTGATTTATCGAATTTCTGGCGATTTACATCAAGTAATTCCAATTTGCACTGCAAGTGAGCTCTAGTTTCGACCAATAAATTCTGAAAAATCGTTTTCACCTTCCGCATTAGGAGTGTAGGCAGTATCCACAAACAAAACTCAATTACCCAACAATTATATATGATTACTCATCCATGCAATTTTGAGAACACATCGAAAGAAATTCAAGGAAATGAAAAAAGGCACAAAAATTGAAATCCTTTTGCATGGAGGCCTCCTATGTGCAATGGCTTGTGGGAAAAATAATAAACTCACAATACCACAACCATAAAAAAAAACCTTCAAGAACTGACCTATCTCATATGAAGATCAATGACTTTCAACCAAGATGACCATGAGCATTTTCAAGGCATAGTACATGATAACATGACCATTTTTGGAAATAACAACGTTGTTCACATTATCAGCAATAATTCCACAAAAAGATTGACGATTTCGGTAAAAATAAGTTAATTTTTCATTTTTCTAGTGCAATGCATGACTTTTTATTGAAGCAAGTGCCATAAATAAGATTGTAATTTGTGCCCTTACAATTTTCACCTAAAGTATGCCACATTGGATGTCAACTGCCAATTTTTCATGAATTTCAGAGTGATATTGCCATATTTCATTTATTTATACAATTTCTGGCGATTTACATCAAGTAATTCAAATTTGCACTGCAAGTGTGCTCTAGTTTCGACCACTAAATTCTGAAAAATCATTTTCACCTTTCGCATTAGGAGTGTCGGCAGTATCCACAAAGAAAACTAAATTACCCAACCATTATATATGATTACTCATCCATGCAATTTTGAGAACACATCGAAAGATATTAAAGGAAATGAAAAAAGGCTCAAAAATTGAAATCCTTTTGCATGGAGGCCTCCTATGTGCAATGGCTTGTGGAAAAAATAATAAACTCACAATACCACAAACTTAAAAAAATAACCTACACAAACTGACCTATCTCATATGAAGATCAATGACTTTCAACCAAGATGACCATGACCATGAGCATTTTCATGGCATCGTACATAATAACATGACCATTTTTGGAAATAAAAAGGGTGTTAACATTGTCACCAATAATTCCACAAAAAGATTGAAGATTTGGTTAAAACAAGTTAATTTTTCATTTTTCTAGCGCAATGCATGACTTTGTTTTGAAGCAAGTGCCATAAATAAGATTGTAAATTGTGCCCTTACGATTTTCACCTAAAGTATACCACATGGGATGCCAACTGCCAATTTTTGATGAATTTTAGAGTGATATTTCCATATTCCATTGATTTATTGAATTTCTGGCGATTTACATTAAGTAAGTCAAATTTGCACTGCAAGTGTGCTCTAGTTTCGACCAATAAATTCTAAAAAATCATTTTCACCTTCCACATTAGGAGCGTAGGCAGTATACACAAAGAAAACTCAATTACCCAACCATTATATATGATTACTCATCCATGCAATTTTGACAACATATCGAAAGAAATTAAAGAAAATGATAAAAAGTCTAAAAAATTGAAATCCTTTTGATGGAGGCCTCCTATGTGGAATGGCTTGTGGGAAAAATGATAAACACACAATACCACAAATAAAAAGTTAATATTTCATTTTTCTAGTGCAATGCATGACTTTTTTTGTGAAGCAGGTGCCATAAATAAGATTGTAAATTGTGCCCTTACAATTTTCACCTAAAGTATACCACAGTGGATGCCAACTACCAATTTTTCATTAATTTTAGAGTGATATTGCCATATGCCATTGATTTATCGAATTTCTGGCGATTTACATCAAGTAATTCCAATTTGCACTGCAAGTGTGCTCTAGTTTCGACCAATAAATTCTGAAAAATCGTTTTCACCTTCCGCATTAGGAGTGTAGGCAGTATCCACAAACAAAACTCAATTACCCAACAATTATATATGATTACTCATCCATGCAATTTTGAGAACACATCGAAAGAAATTCAAGGAAATGAAAAAAGGCACAAAAATTGAAATCCTTTTGCATGGAGGCCTCCTATGTGCAATGGCTTGTGGGAAAAATAATAAACTCACAATACCACAACCATTAAAAAAAACCTTCAAGAACTGACCTATCTCATATGAAGATCAATGACTTTCAACCAAGATGACCATGAGCATTTTCAAGGCATAGTACATGATAACATGACCATTTTTTGAAATAACAACGGTGTTCACATTATCAGCAATAATTCCACAAAAATATTGACGATTTCGGTAAAAATAAGTTAATTTTTCATTTTTCTAGTGCAATGCATGACTTTTTATTGAAGCAAGTGCCATAAATAAGATTGTAATTTGTGCCCTTACAATTTTCACCTAAAGTATGCCACATTGGATGTCAACTGCCAATTTTTCATGAATTTCAGAGTGATATTGCCATATTTCATTGATTTATACAATTTCTGGCGATTTACATCAAGTAATTCAAATTTGCACTGCAAGTGTGCTCTAGTTTCGACCACTAAATTCTGAAAAATCATTTTCACCTTTCGCATTAGGAGTGTCGGCAGTATCCACAAAGAAAACTAAATTACCCAACCATTATATATGATTACTCATCCATGCAATTTTGAGAACACATCGAAAGATATTAAAGGAAATGAAAAAAGGCTCAAAAATTGAAATCCTTTTGCATGGAGGCCTCCTATGTGCAATGGCTTGTGGAAAAAATAATAAACTCACAATACCACAAACTTAAAAAAATAACCTACACAAACTGACCTATCTCATATGAAGATCAATGACTTTCAACCAAGATGACCATGACCATGAGCATTTTCATGGCATCGTACATAATAACATGACCATTTTTGGAAATAAAAAGGGTGTTAACATTGTCACCAATAATTCCACAAAAAGATTGAAGATTTGGTTAAAACAAGTTAATTTTTCATTTTTCTAGCGCAATGCATGACTTTGTTTTGAAGCAAGTGCCATAAATAAGATTGTAAATTGTGCCCTTACGATTTTCACCTAAAGTATACCACATGGGATGCCAACTGCCAATTTTTGATGAATTTTAGAGTGATATTTCCATATTCCATTGATTTATTGAATTTCTGGCGATTTACATTAAGTAAGTCAAATTTGCACTGCAAGTGTGCTCTAGTTTCGACCAATAAATTCTAAAAAATCATTTTCACCTTCCACATTAGGAGCGTAGGCAGTATACACAAAGAAAACTCAATTACCCAACCATTATATATGATTACTCATCCATGCAATTTAGACAACATATCGAAAGAAATTAAAGAAAATGATAAAAAGTCTAAAAAATTGAAATCCTTTTGATGGAGGCCTCCTATGTGGAATGGCTTGTGGGAAAAATGATAAACACACAATACCACAAATAAAAAGTTAATATTTCATTTTTCTAGTGCAATGCATGACTTTTTTTGTGAAGCAGGTGCCATAAATAAGATTGTAAATTGTGCCCTTACAATTTTCACCTAAAGTATACCACAGTGGATGCCAACTACCAATTTTTCATTAATTTTAGAGTGATATTGCCATATGCCATTGATTTATCGAATTTCTGGCTATTTACATCAAGTAATTCCAATTTGCACTGCAAGTGTGCTCTAGTTTCGACCAATAAATTCTGAAAAATCGTTTTCACCTTCCGCATTAGGAGTGTAGGCAGTATCCACAAACAAAACTCAATTACCCAACAATTATATATGATTACTCATCCATGCAATTTTGAGAACACATCGAAAGAAATTCAAGGAAATGAAAAAAGGCACAAAAATTGAAATCCTTTTGCATGGAGGCCTCCTATGTGCAATGGCTTGTGGGAAAAATAATAAACTCACAATACCACAACCATTAAAAAAAACCTTCAAGAACTGACCTATCTCATATGAAGATCAATGACTTTCAACCAAGATGACCATGAGCATTTTCAAGGCATAGTACATGATAACATGACCATTTTTGGAAATAACAACGGTGTTCACATTATCAGCAATAATTCCACAAAAATATTGACGATTTCGGTAAAAATAAGTTAATTTTTCATTTTTCTAGTGCAATGCATGACTTTTTATTGAAGCAAGTGCCATAAATAAGATTGTAATTTGTGCCCTTACAATTTTCACCTAAAGTATGCCACATTGGATGTCAACTGCCAATTTTTCATGAATTTCAGAGTGATATTGCCATATTTCATTGATTTATACAATTTCTGGCGATTTACATCAAGTAATTCAAATTTGCACTGCAAGTGTGCTCTAGTTTCGACCACTAAATTCTGAAAAATCATTTTCACCTTTCGCATTAGGAGTGTCGGCAGTATCCACAAAGAAAACTAAATTACCCAACCATTATATATGATTACTCATCCATGCAATTTTGAGAACACATCGAAAGATATTAAAGGAAATGAAAAAAGGCTCAAAAATTGAAATCCTTTTGCATGGAGGCCTCCTATGTGCAATGGCTTGTGGAAAAAATAATAAACTCACAATACCACAAACTTAAAAAAATAACCTACACAAACTGACCTATCTCATATGAAGATCAATGACTTTCAACCAAGATGACCATGACCATGAGCATTTTCATGGCATCGTACATAATAACATGACCATTTTTGGAAATAAAAAGGGTGTTAACATTGTCACCAATAATTCCACAAAAAGATTGAAGATTTGGTTAAAACAAGTTAATTTTTCATTTTTCTAGCGCAATGCATGACTTTGTTTTGAAGCAAGTGCCATAAATAAGATTGTAAATTGTGCCCTTACGATTTTCACCTAAAGTATACCACATGGGATGCCAACTGCCAATTTTTGATGAATTTTAGAGTGATATTTCCATATTCCATTGATTTATTGAATTTCTGGCGATTTACATTAAGTAAGTCAAATTTGCACTGCAAGTGTGCTCTAGTTTCGACCAATAAATTCTAAAAAATCATTTTCACCTTCCACATTACGAGCGTAGGCAGTATACACAAAGAAAACTCAATTACCCAACCATTATATATGATTACTCATCCATGCAATTTTGATAACATATCGAAAGAAATTAAAGAAAATGATAAAAAGTCTAAAAAATTGAAATCCTTTTGATGGAGGCCTCCTATGTGGAATGGCTTGTGGGAAAAATGATAAACACACAATACCACAAATAAAAAGTTAATATTTCATTTTTCTAGTGCAATGCATTACTTTTTTTGTGAAGCAGGTGCCATAAATAAGATTGTAAATTGTGCCCTTACAATTTTCACCTAAAGTATACCACAGTGGATGCCAACTACCAACTTTTCATTAATTTCAGAGTGATATTGCCATATGCCATTGATTTATCGAATTTCTGGCGATTTACATCAAGTAATTCCAATTTGCACTGCAAGTGTGCTCTAGTTTCGACCAATAAATTCTGAAAAATCGTTTTCACCTTCCGCATTAGGAGTGTAGGCAGTATCCACAAACAAAACTCAATTACCCAACAATTATATATGATTACTCATCCATGCAATTTTGAGAACACATCGAAAGAAATTCAAGGAAATGAAAAAAGGCACAAAAATTGAAATCCTTTTGCATGGAGGCCTCCTATGTGCAATGGCTTGTGGGAAAAATAATAAACTCACAATACCACAACCATAAAAAAAAACCTTCAAGAACTGACTTATCTCATATGAAGATCAATGACTTTCAACCAAGATGACCATGAGCATTTTCAAGGCATAGTACATGATAACATGACCATTTTTGGAAATAACAACGGTGTTCACATTATCAGCAATAATTCCACAAAAAGATTGAAGATTTGGGTAAAAATAAGTTAATTTTTCATTTTTCTAGTGCAATGCATGACTTTTTATTGAAGCAAGTGCCCTAAAAAAGATTGTAAATTGTGCCCTTACAATTTTAACCTAAAGTATACCACATGGGATGCCAACTGCCAATTTTTCATGAATTTCAGATTGATATTACCATATTCCATTGATTAATTGAATTTCTGGCGATTTACATCAAGTAATTCAAATTTGCACTTCAAGTGTGCTCTAGTTTCGACCAATAAATTTTGAAAATTCATTTTCACCTTCCACATTATGAGTGTAGGCAGTATCCACAAAGAAAACTCAACTACCCAACCATTATATATGATTACTCATCCATGCAATCTTGACAACACATCAAAAGAAATTAAAGAAAATGATAAAAAAAGGCTCAAGAATTGAAATCCTTTTGCATGGAGGCCTCCTATGTGCAATGTCTTGTGGGAAAAATAATAAACTCACAATACCACAAATAAAATGTTAATTTTTCATTTTTCTAGTGCAATGCATGACTTTTTTTGTGAAGCAAGTGCCATAAAGAAGATTGTAAATTGTGCCCTTACTATTTTCACCTAAAGTATACCACAATGGATGCCGACTGCCGATTTCTCATTAATTTCAAAGTGATATTGCCGTATTTCATTGATTTATCGAATTTCTGGCGATTTACATCAAGTAATTCAAATTTGCAATGCAAGTGTGCTCTAGTTTCGACCAACAAATTCTGAAAAATCATTTTCACCTTCCGCATTAGGAGTGTAGGCAGTATCCACAAAGAAAACTCAATTATCCAACCATTATATATGATTTCTCATCCATGCAATTTTGACAACATATCGAAAGAAATTAAAGAAAATGATAAAAAGGCTAAAAAATTGAAATCCTTTTGATGGAGGCCTCCTATGTGCAATGGCTTGTCGGAAAAAAGATAAACTCACAATACCACAAATAAAAAGTTAATATTTCATTTTTCTAGTGCAATGCATGACTTTTTTTGTGAAGAAGCTGCCATAAATAAGATTGTAAATTGTGCTCTTACAATTTTCACCTAAAGTATACCACAGTGGATGCCAACTACCAATTTTTCATGAATTTCAGAGTGATATTGCCATATTCCATTGATTTATCGAAATTCTGGCGATTTACATCAAGTAATTCAAATTTGCACTGCAAGTGTGCTCTAGGTTCGACCAATAAATTTGGAAATATCATTTTCACCTTCCACATTACGAGTGTAGGCAGTATCCACAAAGAAAACTCAATTACCCAACCATTATATATGATTACTCATCCATGCAATTTTGAGAACATATCAAAAGAAATTAAAAGAAATGAAAAAAGGCTCAAAAATTGAAATCCGTTTGCATAGAGGCCTCCTATGTGCAATGGCTTGTGTGAAAAATAATAAACTCACAATACCACAAACTTAAAATAAAAAACCTTCACAATCTAACCTATCTCATATGAAGATCAATGACTTTGAACCAAGACGACCATGACCATGAACATTTTCATGGCATAGTACATGATAACATGACCATTTTTGGAAATAACAAGGGTGGTAACATCGTCAGCAATAATTCCACAAAAAGATTGAAGGTTTGGTTAAAAAAAGTTAATTTTTCATTTTTCTAGTGCAATGCATGACTTTTTTTTTGTGAAGCAAGTGCCATAAATAAGATTGGAAATTGTGCCCTTACAATTTTCACCTAAAGTATACCACATGGGATGGCAACTGCCAATTTTTCATCAATTTTAGAGTGATATTTCCATATTCCATTGATTTATTGAATTTCTGGCGATTTACATTAAGTAAGTCAAATTTGCACTGCAAGTGTGCTCTAGTAGCGACCAATAAATTCTAAAAAATCATTTTCACCTTCCACATTAGGAGTGTAGGCAGTATCCACAAAGAAAACTCAATTACCCAACCATTATATATGATTACTCATCCATGCAATTTTGACAACACATCGAAAGAAATTAAAGAAAATGATAAAAAGGCTAAAAAATTGAAATCCTTTTGATGGATCCTCCTATGTGGAATGGCTTGTGGGAAAAATAATAAACTCAGAATACCACAAATAAAAAGTTAATATATCATTTTTCTAGTGCAATGCATGACTTTTTTTGTGAAGCAGGTGCCATGAATAATATTATAAATTGTGCCCTTACAATTTCCACCTAAAGTATACCACATGGGATGCCAACTGCCAATTTTTCATGAATTTCAGAGTGATATTTCCATATTCCATTGATTTATTGAATTTCTGGCTATTTACATCAAGTAATTCAAATTTGCACTGCAAGTGTGCTGTAGTTTCGACCAATAAATTCTGAAAAATCATTTTCACCTTTCGCATTAGGAGTGTAGGCAGTATCCACAAAGAAAATTAAATTACCCAACCATTATATATGATTACTTATCCATGCAATTTTGAGAACATATCGAAAGAAATTAAAGGAAATGAAAAAAGGCTCAAAAATTGAAATCCTTTTGCATGGAGGCCTGCTATGTGCAACGGCTTGTGGGAAAATAATAAACTCAGAATTGCACAAACTTAAAAAAAAACCTTCATAAACTGACCTATCTCATATGAAGATCAATGACTTTCAACCAAGATGACCACGACCATGAGCATTTTCATGGCATCGTACATGATAACATGACCATTTTTGGAAATAACAAGGGTGTTAACATTGTCAGCAATAATTCCACAAAAAGATTGAAGATTTGGTTAAAACAAGTTAATTTTTCATTTTTCTAGTGCAATGCATGACTTTGTTTTGAAGCAAGTGCCATAAATAAGATTGTAAATTGTGCCCTTATGATCTTCACCTAAAGTATACCACATGGGATGCCAACTGCCAATTTTTCATGAATTTTAGAGTGATATTTCCATATTCCATTGATTTATTGAATTTCTGGCGATTTACATTAAGTAAGTCAAATTTGCACTGCAAGTGTGCTCTAGTTTCGACCAATAAATTCTGAAAAATAATTTTCACCTTCAACATTAGGAGCGTAGGCACTATACACAAAGAAAACTCAATTACCCAACCCATATATATGATTACTCATCCATGCAATTTTGACAACATATCGAAAGAGATTAAAGAAAATGATAAAAAGGCTAAAAAATTGAAATCCTTTTGATGGAGGCCTCCTATGTACAATGGCTTGTGGGAAAAATGATAAACTCAGAATACCATAAATAAAAAGTTAATATTTCATTTTTCTAGTGCAATGCATGACTTTTTTTGTGAAGCAGGTGCCATAAATAAGATTGTAAATTGTGCCTTTACAATTTTCACCTAAAGTATACCACAGTGGATGCCAACTGCCAATTTTTCATGAATTTCAGAGTGATATTGCCATATTCCATTGATTTATCAAATTTCTGGCGATTTACATCAAGTAATTCAAATTTGCACTGCCAGTGTGCTCTAGTTTCGACCAATAAATTCTGAAAAATCATTTTCACCTTCCGCATTAGGAGTGTAGGCAGTATCCACAAACAAAACTCAATTACCCAACCATTATATAGTATTACTCATCCATGCAATTTTGAGAACACATCGAAAGAAATTAAAGGAAATGAAAAAAGGCTCAAAATTGAAATCCTTTTGCATGGAGGCCTGCTATGTGCAACGTTTGTTGGAAAAATAATAAACTCACAATACCACAACCTTAAAAAAAACATTCAAGAACTGACCTATCTCATATGAAGATCAATGACTTTCAACCAAGATGACCATGAACATTTTCATGTCATAGTACATGATAACATGACCATTTTTGGAAATAACAAGGGTGTTAACATTGTCACCAATAATTCCACAAAAAGATTGAAGATTTGGGTAAAAATAAGTTAATTTTTCATTTTTCTAGTGCAATGCATTACTTTTTATTGAAGCAAGTGCCATAAATAAGATTGTAAAATGTGCCCTTACAATTTTCACCTAAAATATACCACATGGGATGCCAACTGCCAATTTTTCATGAATTTCAAAGTGATATTTCCATATTCCATTGATTTATTGAATTTCTGGCGATTTACGTCAACTAATTCAAATTTGCACTGCAAGTGTGCCCTAGTTTCGACCAATAAATTTTGAAAAATCATTTTCACCTTCCACATTAGGAGTGTAGGCAGTATCCACAAATAAAACTCAATTACCCAACCATTATATATGATTACACATCCATGCAATCTTGACAACACATCGAAAGAAATTAAAGAAAATGATAAAAAGGCTCAAAAATTGAAATCCTTTTGCATGGAGGCCACCTATGTGCAATGGCTTGTGGGAAAAATAATAAACTCACAATACCACAAATAAAATGTTAATTTTTCATTTTTCTAGTGCAATGCATGACTTTTTTTGTGAAGCAAGTGCCATAAATAAGATTGTAAATTGTGCCCTTACAATTTTCACCTAAAGTATACCACAATGGATGCCAACTGCCAATTTTTCATGAATTTCAGAGTGATATTGCCGTATTTCATTGATTTATCGAATTTCTGGCGATTTACATCAAGTAATTCAAATTTGCACTACAAGTGTGCTCTAGTTTCGACCAATAAATTCTGAAAAATCATTTTCACCTTCCGCATTAGGAGTGTAGGTAGTATCCACAAAGAAAACTCAATTACCCAACCATTATATATGATTACTCATCCATGCAATTTTGAGAACGCATCGAAAGAAATTAAAGGAAATGAAAAAAGGCTCAAAAATTGAAATCCTTTTGCATGGATGCCTCCTATGTGCAATGGCTTGTGGGAAAAATAATAAACTCACAATACCACAAACTTAAAAAAAAACCTTCAAGAACTGACCTATCTCATATGAAGATCAATGACTTTTAACCAAGATGACCACGAGCATTTTTGTGGCATAGTACATGATAACATGACCATTTTTGGAAATAACAAGGTTGTTAACATTGTCAGCAATAATTCCACAAAAAGATTGAAGATTTGGTTTAAAAAAGTTAATTTTTCATTTTTCTAGTTCAATGCATGACTTTGTTTTAAAGCAAGTGCCATAAATAAGATTGTAAATTGTGCCCTTACAATTTTCACCTAAAGTATACCACATGGGATGCCAACTGCCAATTTTTCATGAATTTTAGAATGATATTTCCATATTCCATTGATTTATTGAATTTCTGGCGATTTACATTAAGTAAGTCAAATTTGCACTGCAAGTGTGCTCTAGTTTCGACCAATAAATTCTGAAAAATCATTTTCACCTTCCACATTAGGAGCGTAGGCAGTATACACAAAGAAAACTCAATTACCCAACCATTATAAATGATTACTCATCCATGCAATTTTGACAACATATCAAAAGAAATTAAAGAAAATTATTAAAAAAGGCTAAAAAATTGAAATCCTTTTGATGGAGGCCTCCTATGTGCAATGGCTTGTGTTAAAAATAATAAACTCACAATACAACAACCTTAAAAAAAACCTTCAAGAACTGACCTATCTCATATGAAGATCAATGACTTTCAACCAAGATGACCATGAGCATTTTCATGGCATAGTACATGATAACATGACCATTTTTGGAAATAACAAGTGTGTTAACATTGTCACCAATAATTCCACAAAAAGATTGAAGATTTGGGTAAAAATAAGTTAATTTTTCATTTTTCTAGTGCAATGCATGAATTTTTATTCAAGCAAGTGCCATAAATAAGATTGTAAATTATTCCCTTACAATTTTCACCTAAAGTATACCACATGGGATGCCAACTGCCAATTTTTCATGAATTTCAGAGTGATATTTCCATATTCCATTTATTTATTGAATTTCTGGCTATTTACATCAAGTAATTCAAATTTGCACTGCAAGTGTGCTCTAGTTTCGACCAATAAATTCTGAAAAATCATTTTCACCTTTCGCATTAGGAGTGTAGGCAGTATCCACAAAGCAAATTAAATTACCCAACCTTTATATATCATTACTTATCCATGCAATTTTGAGAACACCTCGAAAGAAATTAAAGGAAATGAAAAAAGGCTCAAAAATTGAAATCCTTTTGCATGGAGGCCTCCTATGTGCAACGGCTTGTGGGAAAATAATAAACTCAGAATACCACAAACTTAAAAAAAAACCTTCATAAACTGACCTATCTCATATGAAGATCAATGACTTTCAACCAAGATGACCATGAGCATTGTCATGGCATAGTACATGATAACATGACCATTTTTGGAAATAACAAGTGTGTTAACATTGTCACCAATAATTCCACAAAAAGATTGAAGATTTGGGTAAAAATAAGTTAATTTTTCATTTTTCTAGTGCAATGCATGACTTTTTATTCAAGCAAGTGCCATAAATAAGATTGTAAATTATTCCCTTACAATTTTCACCTAAAGTATACCACATGGGATGCCAACTGCCAATTTTTCATGAATTTCAGAGTGATATTTCCATATTCCATTGATTTATTGAATTTTTGGCTATTTACATCAAGTAATTCAAATTTGCACTGCAAGTGTGCTCTAGTTTCGACCAATAAATTCTGAAAAATCATTTTCACCTTTCGCATTAGGAGTGTTGGCAGTATCCACAAAGAAAATTAAATTACCCAACCTTTATATATGATTACTTATCCATGCAATTTTGAGAACACCTCGAAAGAAATTAAAGGAAATGAAAGAAGGCTCAAAAATTGAAATCCTTTTGCATGGAGGCCTCCTATGTGCAACGGCTTGTGGGAAAATAATAAACTCAGAATACCACAAACTTAAAAAAAAACCTTCATAAACTGACCTATCTCATATGAAGATCAATGACTTTCAACCAAGATGACCACGACCATGAGCATTTTCATGGCATCGTACATGATAACATGACCATTTTTGGAAATAACAAGGGTGTTAACATTGTCAGCAATAATTCCACAAAAAGATTGAAGATTTGGTTAAAACAAGTTAATTTTTCATTTTTCTAGTGCAATGCATGACTTTGTTTTGAAGCAAGTGCCATAAATAAGATTATAAATTGTGCCCTTATGATTTTCACCTAAAGTATACCACATGGGATGCCAACTGCCAATTTTTCTAGAATTTTAGAGTGATATTTCCATATTCCATTGATTTATTGAATTTCTGGCGATTTACATTAAGTAAGTCAAATTTGCACTGCAAGTGTGCTCTAGTTTCGACCAATAAATTCTGAAAAATAATTTTCACCTTCCACATTAGGAGCGTAGGCACTATACACAAAGAAAACTCAATTACCCAACCATTATAAATGATTACTCATCCATGCAATTTTGACAACATATCAAAAGAAATTAAAGAAAATTATTAAAAAAGGCTAAAAAATTGAAATCCTTTTGATGGAGGCCTCCTATGTGCAATGGCTTGTGGGAAAAATGATAAACTCACAATACCACAAATAAAAGTTAATATTTCATTTTTCTAGTGCAATGCATGAATTTTTTTTGTGAAGCAGGTGCAATAAATAAGATTGTAAATTATGCCCTTACAATTTTCACCTAAAGTATACCACAGTGGATGCCAACTGCCAATTTTTCATGAATTTCAGAGTGATATTGCCATATTCCATTGATTTATCAAATTTCTGGCGATTTACCTCAAGTAATTCAAATTTGCACTGCCAGTGTGCTCTAGTTTCGACCAATAAATTCTGAAAAAACATTTTCACCTTCCGCATTAGGAGTGTAGGCAGTATCCACAAACAAAACTCAATTACCCAACAATTATATATGATTACTCATCCATGCAATTTTGAGAACACATCGAAAGAAATTAAAGGAAATGAAAAAGGCTCAAAAATTGAAATCCTTTTGCATGGAGGCCTCCTATGTGCAATGGCTTGTGGGAAATATAATAAACGCACAATACCACAACCTTAAAAAAAACCTTCAAGAACTGACCTATCTCATGTGAAGATCAATGACTTTCAACCAAGATGACCATGAACATTTTCATGGCATAGTACATGATAGCATGACCATTTTTGGAAATAACAATGGTGTTAACATTGTCACCAATAATTCCACAAAAAGATTGAAGATTTGGGTAAAAATAAGTTAATTTTTCATTTTTCTAGTGCAATGCATGACTTTTTATTGAAGCAAGTGCCATAAATAAGATTGTAAATTGTGCCCTTACAATTTTCACCTAAAATATACCACATGGGATGCCAACTGCCAATTTTTCATGAATTTCAGAGTGATATTTCCATATTCCATTGATTTATTGAATTTCTTGCGATTTACATCAAGTAATTCAAATTTGCACTGCAAGTGTGCTCTAGTTTCGACCAATAAATTTTGAAAAATCATTTTCACCTTCCACATTAGGCGTGTAGGCAGTATCCACAAATAAAACTCAATTACCCAACCATTATAGACGATTACTCATCCATGGAATCTTCACAACACATCGAAAGAAATTAATGGAAATGAAAAAAGGCTCAAAAATTGAAATCCTTTTGCATGGAGGCCTCCTATGTGCAATGGCTTGTGTTAAAAATAATAAACTCACAATACCACAACCTTAAAAAAAACCTTCAAGAACTGACCTATCTCATATGAAGATCAATGACTTTCAACCAAGATGACCATGAGCATTTTCATGGCATAGTACATGATAACATGACCATTTTTGGAAATAACAAGTGTGTTAACATTGTCACCAATAATTCCACAAAAAGATTGAAGATTTGGGTAAAAATAAGTTAATTTTTCATTTTTCTAGTGCAATGCATGACTTTTTATTCAAGCAAGTGCCATAAATAAGATTGTAAATTATTCCCTTACAATTTTCACCTAAAGTATACCACATGGGATGCCAACTGCCAATTTTTCATGAATTTCAGAGTGATATTTCCATATTCCATTGATTTATTGAATTTTTGGCTATTTACATCAAGTAATTCAAATTTGCACTGCAAGTGTGCTCTAGTTTCGACCAATAAATTCTGAAAAATCATTTTCACCTTCCACATTAGGAGCGTAGGCAGTATACACAAAGAAAACTCAATTACCCAACCATTATAAATGATTACTCATCCATGCAATTTTGACAACATATCAAAAGAAATTAAAGAAAATTATTAAAAAAGGCTAAAAAATTGAAATCCTTTTGATGGAGGCCTCCTATGTGCAATGGCTTGTGTTAAAAATAATAAACTCACAATACAACAACCTTAAAAAAAACCTTCAAGAACTGACCTATCTCATATGAAGATCAATGACTTTCAACCAAGATGACCATGAGCATTTTCATGGCATAGTACATGATAACATGACCATTTTTGGAAATAACAAGTGTGTTAACATTGTCACCAATAATTCCACAAAAAGATTGAAGATTTGGGTAAAAATAAGTTAATTTTTCATTTTTCTAGTGCAATGCATGAATTTTTATTCAAGCAAGTGCCATAAATAAGATTGTAAATTATTCCCTTACAATTTTCACCTAAAGTATACCACATGGGATGCCAACTGCCAATTTTTCATGAATTTCAGAGTGATATTTCCATATTCCATTTATTTATTGAATTTCTGGCTATTTACATCAAGTAATTCAAATTTGCACTGCAAGTGTGCTCTAGTTTCGACCAATAAATTCTGAAAAATCATTTTCACCTTTCGCATTAGGTGTGTAGGCAGTATCCACAAAGAAAATTAAATTACCCAACCTTTATATATCATTACTTATCCATGCAATTTTGAGAACACCTCGAAAGAAATTAAAGGAAATGAAAAAAGGCTCAAAAATTGAAATCCTTTTGCATGGAGGCCTCCTATGTGCAACGGCTTGTGGGAAAATAATAAACTCAGAATACCACAAACTTAAAAAAAAACCTTCATAAACTGACCTATCTCATATGAAGATCAATGACTTTCAACCAAGATGACCATGAGCATTGTCATGGCATAGTACATGATAACATGACCATTTTTGGAAATAACAAGTGTGTTAACATTGTCACCAATAATTCCACAAAAAGATTGAAGATTTGGGTAAAAATAAGTTAATTTTTCATTTTTCTAGTGCAATGCATGACTTTTTATTCAAGCAAGTGCCATAAATAAGATTGTAAATTATTCCCTTACAATTTTCACCTAAAGTATACCACATGGGATGCCAACTGCCAATTTTTCATGAATTTCAGAGTGATATTTCCATATTCCATTGATTTATTGAATTTTTGGCTATTTACATCAAGTAATTCAAATTTGCACTGCAAGTGTGCTCTAGTTTCGACCAATAAATTCTGAAAAATCATTTTCACCTTTCGCATTAGGAGTGTAGGCAGTATCCACAAAGAAAATTAAATTACCCAACCTTTATATATGATTACTTATCCATGCAAATTTGAGAACACCTCGAAAGAAATTAAAGGAAATGAAAAAAGGCTCAAAAATTGAAATCCTTTTGCATGGAGGCCTCCTATGTGCAACGGCTTGTGGAAAAATAATAAACTCAGAATACCACAAACTGAAAAAAAAACCTTCATAAACTGACCTATCTCATATGAAGATCAATGACTTTCAACCAAGATGACCACGACCATGAGCATTTTCATGGCATCGTACATGATAACATGACCATTTTTGGAAATAACAAGGGTGTTAACATTGTCAGCAATAATTCCACAAAAAGATTAAAAATTTGGTTAAAACAAGTTAATTTTTCATTTTTCTAGTGCAATGCATGACTTTGTTTTGAAGCAAGTGCCATAAATAAGATTGTAAATTGTGCCATTATGATTTTCACCTAAAGTATACCACATGGGATGCCAATTGCCAATTTTTCTAGAATTTTAGAGTGATATTTCCATATTCCATTGATTTATTGAATTTCTGGCGATTTACATTAAGTAAGTCAAATTTGCACTGCAAGTGTGCTCTAGTTTCGACCAATAAATTCTGAAAAATAATTTTCACCTTCCACATTAGGAGCGTAGGCACTATACACAAAGAAAACTCAATTACCCAACCATTATAAATGATTACTCATCCATGCAATTTTGATAACATATCAAAAGAAATTAAATAAAATTATTAAAAAAGGCTAAAAAATTGAAATCCTTTTGATGGAGGCCTCCTATGTGCAATGGCTTGTGGGAAAAATGATAAACTCACAATACCACAAATAAAAGTTAATATTTCATTTTTCTAGTGCAATGCATGACTTTTTTTGTGAAGCAGGTGCCATAAATAAGATTGTAAATTGTGCCCTTACAATTTTCACCTAAAGTATACCACAGTGGATGCCAACTGCCAATTTTTCATGAATTTCAGAGTGATATTGCCATATTCCTTTGATTTATCAAATTTCTGGCGATTTACCTCAAGTAATTCAAATTTGCACTGCCAGTGTGCTCTAGTTTCGACCAATAAATTCTGAAAAAACATTTTCACCTTCCGCATTAGGAGTGTAGGCAGTATCCACAAACAAAACTCAATTACCCAACAATTATATATGATTACTCATCCATGCAATTTTGAGAACACATCGAAAGAAATTAAAGGAAATGAAAAAAGGCTCAAAAATTGAAATCATTTTGCATGGAGGCCTCCTATGTGCAATGGCTTGTGGGAAATATAATAAACGCACAATACCACAACCTTAAAAAAACCCTTCAAGAACTGACCTATCTCATGTGAAGATCATTGACTTTCAACCAAGATGACCATGAACATTTTCATGGCATAGTAAATGATAGCATGACCATTTTTGGAAATAACAATGGTGTTAACATTGTCACCAAATTCCACAAAAAGATTGAAGATTTGGGTAAAAATAAGTTAATTTTTCATTTTTCTAGTGCAATGCATGACTTTTTATTGAAGCAAGTGCCATAAATAAGATTGTAAATTGTGCCCTTACAATTTTCACCTAAAATATACCACATGGGATGCCAACAGCCAATTTTTCATGAATTTCAGAGTGATATTTCCATATTCCATTGATTTATTGAATTTCTGGCGATTTACATCAAGTAATTCAAATTTGCACTGCAAGTGTGCTCTAGTTTCGACCAATAAATTTTGAAAAATCATTTTCACCTTCCACATTAGGAGTGTAGGCAGTATCCACAAATAAAACTAAATTACCCAACCATTATATACGATTACTCATCCACGGAATCTTGACAACACATCGAAAGAAATGAAAGGAAATGAAAAAAGGCTCAAAAATTGAAATCCTTTTGCATGGAGGCCTCCTATGTGCAATGGCTTGTGTTAAAAATAATAAACTCACAATACCACAACCTTAAAAAAAACCTTCAAGAACTGACCTATCTCATATGAAGATCAATAACTTTCAACCAAGATGACCATGAGCATTTTCTTGGCATAGTACATGATAACATGACCATTTTTGGAAATAACAAGTGTGTTAACATTGTCACCAATAATTCCACAAAAAGATTGAAGATTTGGGTAAAAATAAGTTAATTTTTCATTTTTCTAGTGCAATGCATGACTTTTTATTCAAGCAAGTGCCATAAATAAGATTGTAAATTATTCCCTTATAATTTTCACCTAAAGTATACCACATGGGATGCCAACTGCCAATTTTTCATGAATTTTAGAATGATATTTCCATATTCCATTGATTTATTGAATTTCTGGCGATTTACATTAAGTAAGTCAAATTTGCACTGCAAGTGTGCTCTAGTTTCGACCAATAAATTCTGAAAAATCATTTTCACCTTCCACATTAGGAGCATAGGCAGTATACACAAAGAAAACTCAATTACCCAACCATTATAAATGATTACTCATCCATGCAATTTTGACAACATATCAAAAGAAATTAAAGAAAATTATTAAAAAAGGCTAAAAAATTGAAATCCTTTTGATGGAGGCCTCCTATGTGCAATGGCTTGTGGGAAAAATGATAAACTCACAATACCACAAATAAAATTTAATATTTCATTTTTCTAGTGCAATGCATGACTTTTTTTGTGAAGCAGGTGCCATAAATAAGATTGTAAATTGTGCCCTTACAATTTTCACCTAAAGTATACCACAGTGGATGCCAACTGCCAATTTTTCATGAATTTTAGAATGATATTTCCATATTCCATTGATTTATTGAATTTTTGGCTATTTACATCAAGTAAGTCAAATTTGCACTGCAAGTGTGCTCTAGTTTCGACCAATAAATTCTGAAAAATCATTTTCACCTTTCGCATTAGGAGTGTAGGCAGTATACACAAAGAAAACTCAATTACCCAACCATTATAAATGATTACTCATCCATGCAATTTTGACAACATATCAAAAGAAATTAAAGAAAATTATTAAAAAAGGCTAAAAAATTGAAATCCTTTTGATGGAGGCCTCCTATGTGCAATGGCTTGTGGGAAAAATGATAAACTCACAATACCACAAATAAAAGTTAATATTTCATTTTTCTAGTGCAATGCATGACTTTTTTTGTGAAGCAGGTGCCATAAATAAGATTGTAAATTGTGCCCTTACAATTTTCACCTAAAGTATACCACAGTGGATGCCAACTGCCAATTTTTTATGAATTTCCGAGTGATATTGCCATATTCCATTGATTTATCAAATTTCTGGCGATTTACCTCAAGTAATTCAAATTTGCACTGCCAGTGTGCTCTAGTTTCGACCAATAAATCCTGAAAAAACATTTTCACCTTCCGCATTAGGAGTGTAGGCAGTATCCACAATTAAAACTCAATTACCCAACAATTATATATGATTACTCATCCATGCAATTTTGAGAACACATCGAAAGAAATTAAAGGAAATGAAAAAAGGCTCAAAAATTGAAATCCTTTTGCATGGAGGCCTCCTATGTGCAATGGCTTGTGGGAAATATAATAAACGCACAATACCACAACCTTAAAAAAACCCTTCAAGAACTGACCTATCTCATGTGAAGATCAATGACTTTCAACCAAGATGACCATGAACATTTTCATGGCATAGTAAATGATAGCATGACCATTTTTGGAAATAACAATGGTGTTAACATTGTCACCAATAATTCCACAAAAAGATTGAAGATTTGGGTAAAAATAAGTTAATTTTTCATTTTTCTAGTGCAATGCATGACTTTTTATTGAAGCAAGTGCCATAAATAAGATTGTAAATTGTGCCCTTACAATTTTCACCTAAAATATACCACATGGGATGCCAACAGCCAATTTTTCATGATTTTCAGAGTGATATTTCCATATTCCATTGATTTATTGAATTTCTGGCGATTTACATCAAGTAATTCAAATTTGCACTGCAAGTGTGCTCTAGTTTCGACCAATAAATTTTGAAAAATCATTTTCACCTTCCACATTAGGAGTGTAGGCAGTATCCACAAATAAAACTCAATTACCCAACCATTATATACGATTACTCATCCATGGAATCTTGACAACACATCGAAAGAAATTAAAGGAAATGAAAAAAGGCTCAAAAATTGAAATCCTTTTGCATGGAGGCCTCCTATGTGCAATGGCTTGTGTTAAAAATAATAAACTCACAATACCACAACCTTAAAAAAAACCTTCAAGAACTGACCTATCTCATATGAAGATCAATAACTTTCAACCAAGATGACCATGAGCATTTTCTTGGCATAGTACATGATAACATGACCATTTTTGGAAATAACAAGGGTGTTAACATTGTCACCAATAATTCCACAAAAAGATTGAAGATTTGGGTAAAAATAAGTTAATTTTTCATTTTTCTAGTGCAATGCATGACTTTTTATTCAAGCAAGTGCCATAAATAAGATTGTAAATTATTCCCTTATAATTTTCACCTAAAGTATACCACATGGGATGCCAACTGCCAATTTTTCATGAATTTTAGAATGATATTTCCATATTCCATTGATTTATTGAATTTCTGGCGATTTACATTAAGTAAGTCAAATTTGCACTGCAAGTGTGCTCTAGTTTCGACCAATAAATTCTGAAAAATCATTTTCACCTTCCACATTAGGAGCGTAGGCAGTATACACAAAGAAAACTCAATTACCCAACCATTATAAATGATTACTCATCCATGCAATTTTGACAACATATCAAAAGAAATTAAAGAAAATTATTAAAAAAGGCTAAAAAATTGAAATCCTTTTGATGGAGGCCTCCTATGTGCAATGGCTTGTGGGAAAAATGATAAACTCACAATACCACAAATAAAATTTAATATTTCATTTTTCTAGTGCAATGCATGACTTTTTTTGTGAAGCAGGTGCCATAAATAAGATTGTAAATTCTGCCCTTACAATTTTCACCTAAAGTATACCACAGTGGATGCCAACTGCCAATTTTTCATGAATTTTAGAATGATATTTCCATATTCCATTGATTTATTGAATTTTTGGCTATTTACATCAAGTAAGTCAAATTTGCACTGCAAGTGTGCTCTAGTTTCGACCAATAAATTCTGAAAAATCATTTTCACCTTTCGCATTAGGAGTGTAGGCAGTATACACAAAGAAAACTCAATTACCCAACCATTATAAATGATTACTCATCCATGCAATTTTGACAACATATCAAAAGAAATTAAAGAAAATTATTAAAAAAGGCTAAAAAATTGAAATCCTTTTGATGGAGGCCTCCTATGTGCAATGGCTTGTGGGAAAAATGATAAACTCACAATACCACAAATAAAAGTTAATATTTCATTTTTCTAGTGCAATGCATGACTTTTTTTGTGAAGCAGGTGCCATAAATAAGATTGTAAATTGTGCCCTTACAATTTTCACCTAAAGTATACCACAGTGGATGCCAACTGCCAATTTTTCATGAATTTCAGAGTGATATTGCCATATTCCATTGATTTATCAAATTTCTGGCGATTTACGTCAAGTAATTCAAATTTGCACTGCCAGTGTGCTCTAGTTTCGACCAATAAATTCTGAAAAAACATTTTCACCTTCCGCATTAGGAGTGTAGGCAGTATCCACAAACAAAACTCAATTACCCAACAATTATATATGATTACTCATCCATGCAATTTTGAGAACACATCGAAAGAAATTAAAGGAAATGAAAAAAGGCTCAAAAATTGAAATCCTTTTGCATGGAGGCCTCCTATGTGCAATGGCTTGTGGGAAATATAATAAACGCACAATACCACAACCTTAAAAAAAACCTTCAAGAACTGACCTATCTCATGTGAAGATCAATGACTTTCAACCAAGATGACCATGAACATTTTCATGGCATAGTACATGATAGCATGACCATTTTTGGAAATAACAATGGTGTTAACATTGTCACCAATAATTCCACAAAAAGATTGAAGATTTGGGTAAAAATAAGTTAATTTTTCATTTTTCTAGTGCAATGCATGACTTTTTATTGAAGCAAGTGCCATAAATAAGATTGTAAATTGTGCCCTTACAATTTTCACCTAAAATATACCACATGGGATGCCAACTGCCAATTTTTCATGAATTTCAGAGTGATATTTCCATATTCCATTGATTTATTGAATTTCTGGCGATTTACATCAAGTAATTCAAATTTGCACTGCAAGTGTGCTCTAGTTTCGACCAATAAATTTTGAAAAATCATTTTCACCTTCCACATTAGGAGTGTAGGCAGTATCCACAAATAAAACTCAATTACCCAACCATTATATACGATTACTCATCCATGGAATCTTGACAACACATCGAAAGAAATTAAAGGAAATGAAAAAAGGCTCAAAAATTGAAATCCTTTTGCATGGAGGCCTCCTATGTGCAATGGCTTGTGTTAAAAATAATAAACTCACAATACCACAACCTTAAAAAAAACCTTCAAGAACTGACCTATCTCATATGAAGATCAATGACTTTCAACCAAGATGACCATGAGCATTTTCTTGGCATAGTACATGATAACATGACCATTTTTGGAAATAACAAGTGTGTTAACATTGTCACCAATAATTCCACAAAAAGCTTGAAGATTTGGGTAAAAATAAGTTAATTTTTCATTTTTCTAGTGCAATGCATGACTTTTTATTCAAGCGAGTGCCATAAATAAGATTGTAAATTATTCCCTTACAATTTTCACCTAAAGTATACCACATGGGATGCCAACTGCCAATTTTTCATGAATTTTAGAATGATATTTCCATATTCCATTGATTTATTGAATTTCTGGCGATTTACATTAAGTAAGTCAAATTTGCACTGCAAGTGTGCTCTAGTTTCGACCAATAAATTCTGAAAAATCATTTTCACCTTTCGCATTAGGAGCGTAGGCAGTATACACAAAGAAAACTCAATTACCCAACCATTATAAATGATTACTCATCCATGCAATTTTGACAACATATCAAAAGAAATTAAAGAAAATTATTAAAAAAGGCTAAAAAATTGAAATCCTTTTGATGGAGGCCTCCTATGTGCAATGGCTTGTGGGAAAAATGATAAACTCACAATACCACAAATAAAAGTTAATATTTCATTTTTCTAGTACAATGCATGTCTTTTTTTGTGAAGCAGGTGCCATAAATAAGATTGTAAATTGTGCCCTTACAATTTTCACCTAAAGTATACCACAGTGGATGCCAACTTCCAATTTTTCATTAATTTCAGAGTGATATTGCCATATTGCATTGATTTATCAAATTTCTGGCGATTTACCTCAAGTAATTCAAATTTGCACTGCCAGTGTGCTCTAGTTTCGACCAATAAATTCTGAAAAAACATTTTCACCTTCCGCATTAGGAGTGTAGGCAGTATCCATAAACAAAACTCAATTACCCAACAATTATATATGATTACTCATCCATGCAATTTTGAGAACACATCGAAAGAAATTAAAGGAAATGAAAAAAGGCTCAAAAATTGAAATCCTTTTGCATGGAGGCCTCCTATGTGCAATGGCTTGTGGGAAATATAATAAACGCACAATACCACAACCTTAAAAAAACCTTCAAGAACTGACCTATCTCATGTGAAGATCAATGACTTTCAACCAAGATGACCATGAACATTTTCATGGCATAGTACATGATAGCATGACCATTTTTGGAAATAACAATGGTGTTAACATTGTCACCAATAATTCCACAAAAAGATTGAAAATTTGGGTAAAAATAAGTTAATTTTTCATTTTTCTAGTGCAATGCATGACTTTTTATTGAAGCAAGTGCCATAAATAAGATTGTAAATTGTGCCCTTACAATTTTCAACTAAAATATACCACATGGGATGCCAACAGCCAATTTTTCATGAATTTCAGAGTGATATTTCCATATTCCATTGATTTATTGAATTTCTGGCGATTTACATCAAGTAATTCAAATTTGCACTGCAAGTGTGCTCTAGTTTCGACCAATAAATTTTGAAAAATCATTTTCACCTTCCACATTAGGAGTGTAGGCAGTATCCACAAATAAAACTCAATTACCCAACCATTATATACGATTACTCATCCATGGAATCTTGACAACACATCGAAAGAAATTAAAGGAAATGAAAAAAGGCTCAAAAATTGAAATTCTTTTGCATGGAGGCCTCCTATGTGCAATGGCTTGTGTTAAAAATAATAAACTCACAATACCACAACCGTAAAAAAAAACCTTCAAGAACTGACCTATCTCATATGAAGATCAATGACTTTCAACCAAGATGACCATGAGCATTTTCATGGCATAGTACATGATAACATGACCATTTTTGGAAATAACAAGTGTGTTAACATTGTCACCAATAATTCCACAAAAAGATTGAAGATTTGGGTAAAAATAAGTTAATTTTTCATTTTTCTAGTGCAATGCATGACTTTTTATTCAAGCAAGTGCCATAAATAAGATTGTAAATTATTCCCTTACAATTTTCACCTAAAGTATACCACATGGGATGCCAACTGCCAATTTTTCATGAATTTTAGAATGATATTTCCATATTCCATTGATTTATTGAATTTTTGGCTATTTACATCAAGTAAGTCAAATTTGCACTGCAAGTGTGCTCTAGTTTCGACCAATAAATTCTGAAAAATCATTTTCACCTTTCGCATTAGGAGTGTAGGCAGTATACACAAAGAAAACTCAATTACCCAACCATTATAAATGATTACTCATCCATGCAATTTTGACAACATATCAAAAGAAATTAAAGAAAATTATTAAAAAAGGCTAAAAAATTGAAATCCTTTTGATGGAGGCCTCCTATGTGCAATGGCTTGTGGGAAAAATGATAAACTCACAATACCACAAATAAAAGTTAATATTTCATTTTTCTAGTGCAATGCATGACTTTTTTTGTGAAGCAGGTGCCATAAATAAGATTGTAAATTGTGCCTTTACAATTTTCACCTAAAGTATACCACAGTGGATGCCAACTGCCAATTTTTCATGAATTTCAGAGTGATATTGCCATATTCCATTGATTTATCAAATTTCTGGCGATTTACCTCAAGTAATTCAAATTTGCACTGCCAGTGTGCTCTAGTTTCGACCAATAAATCCTGAAAAAACATTTTCACCTTCCGCATTAGGAGTGTAGGCAGTATCCACAATTAAAACTTAATTACCCAACAATTATATATGATTACTCATCCATGCAATTTTGAGAACACATTGAAATAAATTAAAGGAAATGTAAAAAGGCTCAAAAATTGAAATCCTTTTGCATGGAGGCCTCCTATGTGCAATGGCTTGTGGCAAATATAATAAACGCACAATACCACAACCTTAAAAAAAACCTTCAAGAACTGACCTATCTCATGTGAAGATCAATGACTTTCAACCAAGATGACCATGAACATTTTCATGGCATAGTACATGATAGCATGACCATTTTTGGAAATAACAATGGTTTTAACATTGTCACCAATAATTCCACAAAAAGATTGAAGATTTGGGTAAAAATAAGTTAATTTTTAATTTTTCTAGTGCAATGCATGACTTTTTATTGAAGCAAGTGCCATAAATAAGATTGTAAATTGTGCCCTAACAATTTTCACCTAAAATATACCACATGGGATGCCAACAGCCAATTTTTCATGAATTTCAGAGTGATATTTCCATATTCCATTGATTTATTGAATTTCTGGCGATTTACATCAAGGAATTCAAATTTGCACTGCAAGTGTGCTCTAGTTTCGACCAATAAATTTTGTAAAATCATTTTCACCTTCCACATTAGGAGTGTAGGCAGTATCCACAAATAAAACTCAATTACCCAACCATTATATACGATTACTCAGCCATGGAATCTTGACAACACATCGAAAGAAATTAAAGGAAATGAAAAAAGGCTCAAAAATTGAAATCCTTTTGCATGGAGGCCTCCTATGTGCAATGGCTTGTGTTAAAAATAATAAACTCACAATACCACAACCTTAAAAAAAACCTTCAAGAACTGAACTATCTCATATGAAGATCAATGACTTTCAACCAAGATGACCATGAGCATTTTCATGGCATAGTACATGATAACATGACCATTTTTGGAAATAACAAGTGTGTTAACATTGTCACCAATAATTCCACAAAAAGATTGAAGATTTGGGTAAAAATAAGTTAATTTTTCATTTTTCTAGTGCAATGCATGACTTTTTATTCAAGCAAGTGCCATAAATAAGATTGTAAATTATTCCCTTACAATTTTCACCTAAAGTATACCACATGGGATGCCAACTGCCAATTTTTCATGAATTTTAGAATGATATTTCCATATTCCATTGATTTATTGAATTTTTGGCTATTTACATCAAGTAAGTCAAATTTGCACTGCAAGTGTGCTCTAGTTTCGACCAATAAATTCTGAAAAATCATTTTCACCTTTCGCATTAGGAGTGTAGGCAGTATACACAAAGAAAACTCAATTACCCAACCATTATAAATGATTACTCATCCATGCAATTTTGACAACATATCAAAAGAAATTAAAGAAAATTATTAAAAAAGGCTAAAAAATTGAAATCCTTTTGATGGAGGCCTCCTATGTGCAATGGCTTGTGGGAAAATGATCAACTCACAATACCACAAATAAAAGTTAATATTTCATTTTTCTAGTGCAATGCATGACTTTTTTTGTGAAGCAGGTGCCATAAATAAGATTGTAAATTGTGCCCTTACAATTTTCACCTAAAGTATACCACAGTGGATGCCAACTGCCAATTTTTCATGAATTTCAGAGTGATATTGCCATATTCCATTGATTTATCAAATTTCTGGCGATTTACCTCAAGTAATTCAAATTTGCACTGCCAGTGTGCTCTAGTTTCGACCAATAAATCCTGAAAAAACATTTTCACCTTCCGCATTAGGAGTGTAGGCAGTATCCACAATTAAAACTTAATTACCCAACAATTATATATGATTACTCATCCATGCAATTTTGAGAACACATTGAAATAAATTAAAGGAAATGTAAAAAGGCTCAAAAATTGAAATCCTTTTGCATGGAGGCCTCCTATGTGCAATGGCTTGTGGGAAATATAATAAACGCACAATACCACAACCTTAAAAAAAACCTTCAAGAACTGACCTATCTCATGTGAAGATCAATGACTTTCAACCAAGATGACCATGAACATTTTCATGGCATAGTACATGATAGCATGACCATTTTTGGAAATAACAATGGTTTTAACATTGTCACCAATAATTCCACAAAAAGATTGAAGATTTGGGTAAAAATAAGTTAATTTTTAATTTTTCTAGTGCAATGCATGACTTTTTATTGAAGCAAGTGCCATAAATAAGATTGTAAATTGTGCCCTAACAATTTTCACCTAAAATATACCACATGGGATGCCAACAGCCAATTTTTCATGAATTTCAGAGTGATATTTCCATATTCCATTGATTTATTGAATTTCTGGCGATTTACATCAAGGAATTCAAATTTGCACTGCAAGTGTGCTCTAGTTTCGACCAATAAATTTTGTAAAATCATTTTCACCTTCCACATTAGGAGTGTAGGCAGTATCCACAAATAAAACTCAAATACCCAACCATTATATACGATTACTCAGCCATGGAATCTTGACAACACATCGAAAGAAATTAAAGGAAATGAAAAAAGGCTCAAAAATTGAAATCCTTTTGCATGGAGGCCTCCTATGTGCAATGGCTTGTGTTAAAAATAATAAACTCACAATACCACAACCTTAAAAAAAACCTTCAAGAACTGAACTATCTCATATGAAGATCAATGACTTTCAACCAAGATGACCATGAGCATTTTCATGGCATAGTACATGATAACATGACCATTTTTGGAAATAACAAGTGTGTTAACATTGTCACCAATAATTCCACAAAAAGATTGAAGATTTGGGTAAAAATAAGTTAATTTTTCATTTTTCTAGTGCAATGCATGACTTTTTATTCAAGCAAGTGCCATAAATAAGATTGTAAATTATTCCCTTACAATTTTCACCTAAAGTATACCACATGGGATGCCAACTGCCAATTTTTCATGAATTTTAGAATGATATTTCCATATTCCATTGATTTATTGAATTTTTGGCTATTTACATCAAGTAAGTCAAATTTGCACTGCAAGTGTGCTCTAGTTTCGACCAATAAATTCTGAAAAATCATTTTCACCTTTCGCATTAGGAGTGTAGGCAGTATACACAAAGAAAACTCAATTACCCAACCATTATAAATGATTACTCATCCATGCAATTTTGACAACATATCAAAAGAAATTAAAGAAAATTATTAAAAAAGGCTAAAAAATTGAAATCCTTTTGATGGAGGCCTCCTATGTGCAATGGCTTGTGGGAAAATGATCAACTCACAATACCACAAATAAAAGTTAATATTTCATTTTTCTAGTGCAATGCATGACTTTTTTTGTGAAGCAGGTGCCATAAATAAGATTGTAAATTGTGCCCTTACAATTTTCACCTAAAGTATACCACAGTGGATGCCAACTGCCAATTTTTCATGAATTTCCGAGTGATATTGCCATATTCCATTGATTTATCAAATTTCTGGCGATTTACCTCAAGTAATTCAAATTTGCACTGCCAGTGTGCTCTAGTTTCGACCAATAAATCCTGAAAAAACATTTTCACCTTCCGCATTAGGAGTGTAGGCAGTATCCACAATTAAAACTCAATTACCCAACAATTATATATGATTACTCATCCATGCAATTTTGAGAACACATTGAAATAAATTAAAGGAAATGAAAAAAGGCTCAAAAATTGAAATCCTTTTGCATGGAGGCCTCCTATGTGCAATGGCTTGTGGGAAATATAATAAACGCACAATACCACAACCTTAAAAAAAACCTTCAAGAACTGACCTATCTCATGTGAAGATCAATGACTTTCAACCAAGATGACCATGAACATTTTCATGGCATAGTACATGATAGCATGACCATTTTTGGAAATAACAATGGTGTTAACATTGTCACCAATAATTCCACAAAAAGATTGAAGATTTGGGTAAAAATAAGTTAATTTTTCATTTTTCTAGTGCAATGCATGACTTTTTATTGAAGCAAGTGCCATAAATAAGATTGTAAATTGTGCCCTTACAATTTTCACCTAAAATATACCACATGGGATGCCAACAGCCAATTTTTCATGAATTTCAGAGTGATATTTCCATATTCCATTGATTTATTGAATTTCTGGCGATTTACATCAAGGAATTCAAATTTGCACTGCAAGTGTGCTCTAGTTTCGACCAATAAATTTTGAAAAATCATTTTCACCTTCCACATTAGGAGTGTAGGCAGTATCCACAAATAAAACTCAATTACCCAACAATTATATACGATTACTCAGCCATGGAATCTTGACAACACATCGAAAGAAATTAAAGGAAATGAAAAAAGGCTCAAAAATTGAAATCCTTTTGCATGGAGGCCTCCTATGTGCAATGGCTTGTGTTAAAAATAATAAACTCACAATACCACAACCTTAAAAAAAACCTTCAAGAACTGAACTATCTCATATGAAGATCAATGACTTTCAACCAAGATGACCATGAGCATTTTCATGGCATAGTACATGATAACATGACCATTTTTGGAAATAACAAGTGTGTTAACATTGTCACCAATAATTCCACAAAAAGATTGAAGATTTGGGTAAAAATAAGTTAATTTTTCATTTTTCTAGTGCAATGCATGACTTTTTATTCAAGCAAGTGCCATAAATAAGATTGTAAATTATTCCCTTACAATTTTCACCTAAAGTATACCACATGGGATGCCAACTGCCAATTTTTCATGAATTTTAGAATGATATTTCCATATTCCATTGATTTATTGAATTTTTGGCTATTTACATCAAGTAAGTCAAATTTGCACTGCAAGTGTGCTCTAGTTTCGACCAATAAATTCTGAAAAATCATTTTCACCTTTCGCATTAGGAGTGTAGGCAGTATACACAAAGAAAACTCAATTACCCAACCATTATAAATGATTACTCATCCATGCAATTTTGACAACATATCAAAAGAAATTAAAGAAAATTATTAAAAAAGGCTAAAAAATTGAAATCCCTTTGATGGAGGCCTCCTATGTGCAATGGCTTGTGGGAAAAATGATAAACTCACAATACCACAAATAAAAGTTAATATTTCATTTTTCTAGTGCAATGCATGACTTTTTTTGTGAAGCAGGTGCCATAAATAAGATTGTAAATTGTGCCCTTACAATTTTCACCTAAAGTATACCACAGTGGATGCCAACTGCCAATTTTTCATGAATTTCCGAGTGATATTGCCATATTCCATTGATTTATCAAATTTCTGGCGATTTACCTCAAGTAATTCAAATTTGCACTGCCAGTGTGCTCTAGTTTCGACCAATAAATCCTGAAAAAACATTTTCACCTTCCGCATTAGGAGTGTAGGCAGTATCCACAATTAAAACTCAATTACCCAACAATTATATATGATTACTCATCCATGCAATTTTGAGAACACATTGAAATAAATTAAAGGAAATGAAAAAAGGCTCAAAAATTGAAATCCTTTTGCATGGAGGCCTCCTATGTGCAATGGCTTGTGGGAAATATAATAAACGCACAATACCACAACCTTAAAAAAAACCTTCAAGAACTGACCTATCTCATGTGAAGATCAATGACTTTCAACCAAGATGACCATGAACATTTTCATGGCATAGTACATGATAGCATGACCATTTTTGGAAATAACAATGGTGTTAACATTGTCACCAATAATTCCACAAAAAGATTGAAGATTTGGGTAAAAATAAGTTAATTTTTCATTTTTCTAGTGCAATGCATGACTTTTTATTGAAGCAAGTGCCATAAATAAGATTGTAAATTGTGCCCTTACAATTTTCACCTAAAATATACCACATGGGATGCCAACAGCCAATTTTTCATGAATTTCAGAGTGATATTTCCATATTCCATTGATTTATTGAATTTCTGGCGATTTACATCAAGGAATTCAAATTTGCACTGCAAGTGTGCTCTAGTTTCGACCAATAAATTTTGAAAAATCATTTTCACCTTCCACATTAGGAGTGTAGGCAGTATCCACAAATAAAACTCAATTACCCAACAATTATATACGATTACTCAGCCATGGAATCTTGACAACACATCGAAAGAAATTAAAGGAAATGAAAAAAGGCTCAAAAATTGAAATCCTTTTGCATGGAGGCCTCCTATGTGCAATGGCTTGTGTTAAAAATAATAAACTCACAATACCACAACCTTAAAAAAAACCTTCAAGAACTGAACTATCTCATATGAAGATCAATGACTTTCAACCAAGATGACCATGAGCATTTTCATGGCATAGTACATGATAACATGACCATTTTTGGAAATAACAAGTGTGTTAACATTGTCACCAATAATTCCACAAAAAGATTGAAGATTTGGGTAAAAATAAGTTAATTTTTCATTTTTCTAGTGCAATGCATGACTTTTTATTCAAGCAAGTGCCATAAATAAGATTGTAAATTATTCCCTTACAATTTTCACCTAAAGTATACCACATGGGATGCCAACTGCCAATTTTTCATGAATTTTAGAATGATATTTCCATATTCCATTGATTTATTGAATTTTTGGCTATTTACATCAAGTAAGTCAAATTTGCACTGCAAGTGTGCTCTAGTTTCGACCAATAAATTCTGAAAAATCATTTTCACCTTTCGCATTAGGAGTGTAGGCAGTATACACAAAGAAAACTCAATTACCCAACCATTATAAATGATTACTCATCCATGCAATTTTGACAACATATCAAAAGAAATTAAAGAAAATTATTAAAAAAGGCTAAAAAATTGAAATCCCTTTGATGGAGGCCTCCTATGTGCAATGGCTTGTGGGAAAAATGATAAACTCACAATACCACAAATAAAAGTTAATATTTCATTTTTCTAGTGCAATGCATGACTTTTTTTGTGAAGCAGGTGCCATAAATAAGATTGTAAATTGTGCCCTTACAATTTTCACCTAAAGTATACCACAGTGGATGCCAACTGCCAATTTTTCATGAATTTCCGAGTGATATTGCCATATTCCATTGATTTATCAAATTTCTGGCGATTTACCTCAAGTAATTCAAATTTGCACTGCCAGTGTGCTCTAGTTTCGACCAATAAATCCTGAAAAAACATTTTCACCTTCCGCATTAGGAGTGTAGGCAGTATCCACAATTAAAACTCAATTACCCAACAATTATATATGATTACTCATCCATGCAATTTTGAGAACACATTGAAATAAATTAAAGGAAATGAAAAAAGGCTCAAAAATTGAAATCCTTTTGCATGGAGGCCTCCTATGTGCAATGGCTTGTGGGAAATATAATAAACGCACAATACCACAACCTTAAAAAAAACCTTCAAGAACTGACCTATCTCATGTGAAGATCAATGACTTTCAACCAAGATGACCATGAACATTTTCATGGCATAGTACATGATAGCATGACCATTTTTGGAAATAACAATGGTGTTAACATTGTCACCAATAATTCCACAAAAAGATTGAAGATTTGGGTAAAAATAAGTTAATTTTTCATTTTTCTAGTGCAATGCATGACTTTTTATTGAAGCAAGTGCCATAAATAAGATTGTAAATTGTGCCCTTACAATTTTCACCTAAAATATACCACATGGGATGCCAACAGCCAATTTTTCATGAATTTCAGAGTGATATTTCCATATTCCATTGATTTATTGAATTTCTGGCGATTTACATCAAGGAATTCAAATTTGCACTGCAAGTGTGCTCTAGTTTCGACCAATAAATTTTGAAAAATCATTTTCACCTTCCACATTAGGAGTGTAGGCAGTATCCACAAATAAAACTCAATTACCCAACAATTATATACGATTACTCAGCCATGGAATCTTGACAACACATCGAAAGAAATTAAAGGAAATGAAAAAAGGCTCAAAAATTGAAATCCTTTTGCATGGAGGCCTCCTATGTGCAATGGCTTGTGTTAAAAATAATAAACTCACAATACCACAACCTTAAAAAAAACCTTCAAGAACTGAACTATCTCATATGAAGATCAATGACTTTCAACCAAGATGACCATGAGCATTTTCATGGCATAGTACATGATAACATGACCATTTTTGGAAATAACAAGTGTGTTAACATTGTCACCAATAATTCCACAAAAAGATTGAAGATTTGGGTAAAAATAAGTTAATTTTTCATTTTTCTAGTGCAATGCATGACTTTTTATTCAAGCAAGTGCCATAAATAAGATTGTAAATTATTCCCTTACAATTTTCACCTAAAGTATACCACATGGGATGCCAACTGCCAATTTTTCATGAATTTTAGAATGATATTTCCATATTCCATTGATTTATTGAATTTTTGGCTATTTACATCAAGTAAGTCAAATTTGCACTGCAAGTGTGCTCTAGTTTCGACCAATAAATTCTGAAAAATCATTTTCACCTTTCGCATTAGGAGTGTAGGCAGTATACACAAAGAAAACTCAATTACCCAACCATTATAAATGATTACTCATCCATGCAATTTTGACAACATATCAAAAGAAATTAAAGAAAATTATTAAAAAAGGCTAAAAAATTGAAATCCTTTTGATGGAGGCCTCCTATGTGCAATGGCTTGTGGGAAAAATGATAAACTCACAATACCACAAATAAAAGTTAATATTTCATTTTTCTAGTGCAATGCATGACTTTTTTTGTGAAGCAGGTGCCATAAATAAGATTGTAAATTGTGCCCTTACAATTTTCACCTAAAGTATACCACAGTGGATGCCAACTGCCAATTTTTCATGAATTTCCGAGTGATATTGCCATATTCCATTGATTTATCAAATTTCTGGCGATTTACCTCAAGTAATTCAAATTTGCACTGCCAGTGTGCTCTAGTTTCGACCAATAAATCCTGAAAAAACATTTTCACCTTCCGCATTAGGAGTGTAGGCAGTATCCACAATTAAAACTCAATTACCCAACAATTATATATGATTACTCATCCATGCAATTTTGAGAACACATTGAAATAAATTAAAGGAAATGAAAAAAGGCTCAAAAATTGAAATCCTTTTGCATGGAGGCCTCCTATGTGCAATGGCTTGTGGGAAATATAATAAACGCACAATACCACAACCGTAAAAAAAACCTTCAAGAACTGACCTATCTCATGTGAAGATCAATGACTTTCAACCAAGATGACCATGAACATTTTCATGGCATAGTACATGATAGCATGACCATTTTTGGAAATAACAATGGTGTTAACATTGTCACCAATAATTCCACAAAAAGATTGAAGATTTGGGTAAAAATAAGTTAATTTTTCATTTTTCTAGTGCAATGCATGACTTTTTATTGAAGCAAGTGCCATAAATAAGATTGTAAATTGTGCCCTTACAATTTTCACCTAAAATATACAACATGGGATGCCAACAGCCAATTTTTCATGAATTTCAGAGTGATATTTCCATATTCCATTGATTTATTGAATTTCTGGCGATTTACATCAAGGAATTCAAATTTGCACTGCAAGTGTGCTCTAGTTTCGACCAATAAATTTTGAAAAATCATTTTCACCTTCCACATTAGGAGTGTAGGCAGTATCCACAAATAAAACTCAATTACCCAACAATTATATACGATTACTCAGCCATGGAATCTTGACAACACATCGAAAGAAATTAAAGGAAATGAAAAAAGGCTCAAAAATTGAAATCCTTTTGCATGGAGGCCTCCTATGTGCAATGGCTTGTGTTAAAAATAATAAACTCACAATACCACAACCTTAAAAAAAAACTTCAAGAACTGAACTATCTCATATGAAGATCAATGACTTTCAACCAAGATGACCATGAGCATTTTCAGGGCATAGTACATGATAACATGACCATTTTTGGAAATAACAAGTGTGTTAACATTGTCACCAATAATTCCACAAAAAGATTGAAGATTTGGGTAAAAATAAGTTAATTTTTCATTTTTCTAGTGCAATGCATGACTTTTTATTCAAGCAAGTGCCATAAATAAGATTGTAAATTATTCCCTTACAATTTTCACCTAAAGTATACCACATGGGATGCCAACTGCCAATTTTTCATGAATTTTAGAATGATATTTCCATATTCCATTGATTTATTGAATTTTTGGCTATTTACATCAAGTAAGTCAAATTTGCACTGCAAGTGTGCTCTAGTTTCGACCAATAAATTCTGAAAAATCATTTTCACCTTTCGTATTAGGAGTGTAGGCAGTATACACAAAGAAAACTCAATTACCCAACCATTATAAATTATTACTCATCCATGCAATTTTGACAACATATCAAAAGAAATTAAAGAAAATTATTAAAAAAGGCTAAAAAATTGAAATCCTTTTGATGGAGGCCTCCTATGTGCAATGGCTTGTGGGAAAAATGATAAACTCACAATACCACAAATAAAAGTTAATATTTCATTTTTCTAGTGCAATGCATGACTTTTTTTGTGAAGCAGGTGCCATAAATAAGATTGTAAATTGTGCCCTTACAATTTTCACCTAAAGTATACCACAGTGGATGCCAACTGCCAATTTTTCATGAATTTCCGAGTGATATTGCCATATTCCATTGATTTATCAAATTTCTGGCGATTTACCTCAAGTAATTCAAAGTTGCACTGCCAGTGTGCTCTAGTTTCGACCAATAAATCCTGAAAAAACATTTTCACCTTCCGCATTAGGAGTGTAGGCAGTATCCACAATTAAAACTCAATTACCCAACAATTATATATGATTACTCATCCATGCAATTTTGAGAACACATCGAAAGAAATTAAAGGAAATGAAAAAAGGCTCAAAAATTGAAATCCTTTTGCATGGAGGCCTCCTATGTGCAATGGCTTGTGGGAAATATAATAAACGCACAATACCACAACCTTAAAAAAAACCTTCAAGAACTGACCTATCTCATGTGAAGATCAATGACTTTCAACCAAGATGACCATGAACATTTTCATGGCATAGTACATGATAGCATGACCATTTTTGGAAATAACAATGGTGTTAACATTGTCACCAATAATTCCACAAAAAGATTGAAGATTTGGGTAAAAATAAGTTAATTTTTCATTTTTCTAGTGCAATGCATGACTTTTTATTGAAGCAAGTGCCATAAATAAGATTGTAAATTGTGCCCTTACAATTTTCACCTAAAATATACCACATGGGATGCCAACAGCCAATTTTTCATGAATTTCAGAGTTATATTTCCATATTCCATTGATTTATTGAATTTCTGGCGATTTACATCAAGGAATTCAAATTTGCACTGCAAGTGTGCTCTAGTTTCGACCAATAAATTTTGAAAAATCATTTTCACCTTCCACATTAGGAGTGTAGGCAGTATCCACAAATAAAACTCAATTACCCAACCATTATATACGATTACTCATCCATGGAATCTTGACAACACATCGAAAGAAATTAAAGGAAATGAAAAAAGGCTCAAAAATTGAAATCCTTTTGCATGGAGGCCTCCTATGTGCAATGGCTTGTGTTAAAAATAATAAACTCACAATACCACAACCTTAAAAAAAACCTTCAAGAACTGACCTATCTCATATGAAGATCAATGACTTTCAACCAAGATGACCATGAGCATTTTCATGGCATAGTACATGATAACATGACCATTTTTGGAAATAACAAGTGTGTTAACATTGTCACCAATAATTCCACAAAAAGATTGAAGATTTGGGTAAAAATAAGTTAATTTTTCATTTTTCTAGTGCAATGCATGACTTTTTATTCAAGCAAGTGCCATAAATAAGATTGTAAATTATTCCCTTACAATTTTCACCTAAAGTATACCACATGGGATGCCAACTGCCAATTTTTCATGAATTTCAGAGTGATATTTCCATATTCCATTGATTTATTGAATTTTTGGCTATTTACATCAAGTAATTCAAATTTGCACTGCAAGTGTGCTCTAGTTTCGACCAATAAATTCTGAAAAGTCATTTTCACCTTTCGCATTAGGAGTGTAGGCAGTATCCACAAAGAAAATTAAATTACCCAACCTTTATATATGATTACTTATCCATGCAATATTGAGAACACCTCGAAAGAAATTAAAGGAAATGAAAAAAGGCTCAAAAATTGAAATCCTTTTGCATGGAGGCCTCCTATGTGCAACGGCTTGTGGGAAAATAATAAACTCAGAATACCACAAACTTAAAAAAAACCTTCATAAACTGACCTATCTCATATGAAGATCAATGACTTTCAACCAAGATGACCACGACCATGAGCATTTTCATGGCATCGTACATGATAACATGACCATTTTTGGAAATAACAAGGGTGTTAACATTGTCAGCAATAATTCCACAAAAAGATTAAAGATTTGGTTAAAACAAGTTAATTTTTCATTTTTCTAGTGCAATGCATGACTTTGTTTTGAAGCAAGTGCCATAAATAAGATTGTAAATTGTGCCCTTATGATTTTCACCTAAAGTATACCACATGGGATGCCAACTGCCAATTTTTCTAGAATTTTAGATTGATATTTCCATATTCCATTGATTTATTGAATTTCTGGCGATTTACATTAAGTAAGTCAAATTTGCACTGCAAGTGTGCTCTAGTTTCGACCAATAAATTCTGAAAAATAATTTTCACCTTCCACATTAGGAGCGTAGAAACTATACACAAAGAAAACTCAATTACCCAACCCTTATATATGATTACTCATCCATGCAATTTTGACAACATATCGAAAGAGATTAAAGAAAATGATAAAAAGGCTAAAAAATTGAAATCCTTTTGATGGAGGCCTCCTATGTGCAATGGCTTGTGGGAAAAATGATAAACTCAGAATACCATAAATAAAAAGTTAATATTTCATTTTTCTAGTGCAATGCATGACTTTTTTTGTGAAGCAGGTGCCATAAATAAGATTGTAAATTGTGCCTTTACAATTTTCACCTAAAGTATACCACAGTGGATGCCAACTGCCAATTTTTCATGAATTTCAGAGTGATATTGCCATATTCCATTGATTTATCAAATTTCTGGCGATTTACATCAAGTAATTCAAATTTGCACTGCCAGTGTGCTCTAGTTTCGACCAATAAATTCTAAAAAATCATTTTCACCTTCCGCATTAGGAGTGTAGGCAGTATCCACAAACAAAACTCAATTACTCAACCATTATATATTATTACTCATCCATGCAATTTTGAGAACACATCGAAAGAAATTAAAGGAAATGAAAAAAGGCTCGAAATTGAAATCCTTTTGCATGGAGGCCTCCTATGTGCAATGGCTTGTTGGAAAAATAATAAACTCACAATACCACAACCTTAAAAAAAACCTTCAAGAACTGACCTATCTCATATGAAGATCAATGACTTTCAACCAAGATGACCATGAGCATTTTCATGGCATAGTACATGATAACATGACCATTTTTGGAAATAACAAGTGTGTTAACATTGTCACCAATAATTCCACAAAAAGATTGAAGATTTGGGTAAAAATAAGTTAATTTTTCATTTTTCTAGTGCAATGCATGACTTTTTATTCAAGCAAGTGCCATAAATAAGATTGTAAATTATTCCCTTACAATTTTCACCTAAAGTATACCACATGGGATGCCAACTGCCAATTTTTCATGAATTTCAGAGTGATATTTCCATATTCCATTGATTTATTGAATTTTTGGCTATTTACATCAAGTAATTCAAATTTGCACTGCAAGTGTGCTCTAGTTCCGACCAATAAATTCTGAAAAGTCATTTTCACCTTTCGCATTAGGAGTGTAGGCAGTATCCACAAAGAAAATTAAATTACCCAACCTTTATATATGATTACTTATCCATGCAATTTTGAGAACACCTCGAAAGAAATTAAAGGAAATGAAAAAAGGCTCAAAAATTGAAATCCTTTTGCATGGAGGCCTCCTATGTGCAACGGCTTGTGGGAAAATAATAAACTCAGAATACCACAAACTTAAAAAAAAACCTTCATAAACTAACCTATCTCATATGAAGATCAATGACTTTCAACCAAGATGACCACGACCATGAGCATTTTCATGGCATCGTACATGATAACATGACCATTTTTGGAAATAACAAGGGTGTTAACATTGTCAGCAATAATTCCACAAAAAGATTAAAGATTTGGTTAAAACAAGTTAATTTTTCATTTTTCTAGTGCAATGCATGACTTAGTTTTGAAGCAAGTGCCATAAATAAGATTGTAAATTGTGCCCTTATGATTTTCACCTAAAGTATACCACATGGGATGCCAACTGCCAATTTTTCTAGAATTTTAGAGTGATATTTCCATATTCCATTGATTTATTGAATTTCTGGCGATTTACATTAAGTAAGTCAAATTTGCACTGCAAGTGTGCTCTAGTTTCGACCAATAAATTCTGAAAAATAATTTTCACCTTCCACATTAGGAGCGTAGAAACTATACACAAAGAAAACTCAATTACCCAACCCTTATATATGATTACTCATCCATGCAATTTTGACAACATATCGAAAGAGATTAAAGAAAATGATAAAAAGGCTAAAAAATTGAAATCCTTTTGATGGAGGCCTCCTATGTGCAATGGCTTGTGGGAAAAATGATAAACTCAGAATACCATAAATAAAAAGTTAATATTTCATTTTTCTAGTGCAATGCATGACTTTTTTTGTGAAGCAGGTGCCATAAATAAGATTGTAAATTGTGCCTTTACAATTTTCACCTAAAGTATACCACAGTGGATGCCAACTGCCAATTTTTCATGAATTTCAGAGTGATATTGCCATATTCCATTGATTTATCAAATTTCTGGCGATTTACATCAAGTAATTCAAATTTGCACTGCCAGTGTGCTCTAGTTTCGACCAATAAATTCTAAAAAATCATTTTCACCTTCCGCATTAGGAGTGTAGGCAGTATCCACAAACAAAACTCAATTACTCAACCATTATATATTATTACTCATCCATGCAATTTTGAGAACACATCGAAAGAAATTAAAGGAAATGAAAAAAGGCTCGAAATTGAAATCCTTTTGCATGGAGGCCTCCTATGTGCAATGGCTTGTTGGAAAAATAATAAACTCACAATACCACAACCTTAAAAAAAACCTTCAAGAACTGACCTATCTCATATGAAGATCAATGACTTTCAACCAAGATGACCATGAGCATTTTCATGGCATAGTACATGATAACATGACCATTTTTGGAAATAACAAGTGTGTTAACATTGTCACCAATAATTCCACAAAAAGATTGAAGATTTGGGTAAAAATAAGTTAATTTTTCATTTTTCTAGTGCAATGCATGACTTTTTATTCAAGCAAGTGCCATAAATAAGATTGTAAATTATTCCCTTACAATTTTCACCTAAAGTATACCACATGGGATGCCAACTGCCAATTTTTCATGAATTTCGGAGTGATATTTCCATATTCCATTGATTTATTGAATTTTTGGCTATTTACATCAAGTAATTCAAATTTGCAGTGCAAGTGTGCTCTAGTTCCGACCAATAAATTCTGAAAAGTCATTTTCACCTTTCGCATTAGGAGTGTAGGCAGTATCCACAAAGAAAATTAAATTACCCAACCTTTATATATGATTACTTATCCATGCAATTTTGAGAACACCTCGAAAGAAATTAAAGGAAATGAAAAAAGGCTCAAAAATTGAAATCCTTTTGCATGGAGGCCTCCTATGTGCAACGGCTTGTGGGAAAATAATAAACTCAGAATACCACAAACTTAAAAAAAAACCTTCATAAACTAACCTATCTCATATGAAGATCAATGACTTTCAACCAAGATGACCACGACCATGAGCATTTTCATGGCATCGTACATGATAACATGACCATTTTTGGAAATAACAAGGGTGTTAACATTGTCAGCAATAATTCCACAAAAAGATTAAAGATTTGGTTAAAACAAGTTAATTTTTCATTTTTCTAGTGCAATGCATGACTTAGTTTTGAAGCAAGTGCCATAAATAAGATTGTAAATTGTGCCCTTATGATTTTCACCTAAAGTATACCACATGGGATGCCAACTGCCAATTTTTCTAGAATTTTAGAGTGATATTTCCATATTCCATTGATTTATTGAATTTCTGGCGATTTACATTAAGTAAGTCAAATTTGCACTGCAAGTGTGCTCTAGTTTCGACCAATAAATTCTGAAAAATAATTTTCACCTTCCACATTAGGAGCGTAGAAACTATACACAAAGAAAACTCAATTACCCAACCCTTATATATGATTACTCATCCATGCAATTTTGACAACATATCGAAAGAGATTAAAGAAAATGATAAAAAGGCTAAAAAATTGAAATCCTTTTGATGGAGGCCTCCTATGTGCAATGGCTTGTGGGAAAAATGATAAACTCAGAATACCATAAATAAAAAGTTAATATTTCATTTTTCTAGTGCAATGCATGACTTTTTTTGTGAAGCAGGTGCCATAAATAAGATTGTAAATTGTGCCTTTACAATTTTCACCTAAAGTATACCACAGTGGATGCCAACTGCCAATTTTTCATGAATTTCAGAGTGATATTGCCATATTCCATTGATTTATCAAATTTCTGGCGATTTACATCAAGTAATTCAAATTTGCACTGCCAGTGTGCTCTAGTTTCGACCAATAAATTCTAAAAAATCATTTTCACCTTCCGCATTAGGAGTGTAGGCAGTATCCACAAACAAAACTCAATTACTCAATCATTATATATTATTACTCATCCATGCAATTTTGGGAACACATCGAAAGAAATTAAAGGAAATGAAAAAAGGCTCGAAATTGAAATCCTTTTGCATGGAGGCCTCCTATGTGCAATGGCTTGTTGGAAAAATAATAAACTCACAATACCACAACCTTAAAAAAAACCTTCAAGAACTGACCTATCTCATATGAAGATCAATGACTTTCAACCAAGATGACCATGAGCATTTTCATGGCATAGTACATGATAACATGACCATTTTTGGAAATAACAAGTGTGTTAACATTGTCACCAATAATTCCACAAAAAGATTGAAGATTTGGGTAAAAATAAGTTAATTTTTCATTTTTCTAGTGCAATGCATGACTTTTTATTCAAGCAAGTGCCATAAATAAGATTGTAAATTATTCCCTTACAATTTTCACCTAAAGTATACCACATGGGATGCCAACTGCCACTTTTTCATGAATTTCAGAGTGATATTTCCATATTCCATTGATTTATTGAATTTTTGGCTATTTACATCAAGTAATTCAAATTTGCACTGCAAGTGTGCTCTAGTTTCGACCAATAAATTCTGAAAAGTCATTTTCACCTTTCGCATTAGGAGTGTAGGCAGTATCCACAAAGAAAATTAAATTACCCAACCTTTATATATGATTACTTATCCATGCAATTTTGAGAACACCTCGAAAGAAACTAAAGGAAATGAAAAAAGGCTCAAAAATTGAAATCCTTTTGCATGGAGGCCTCCTATGTGCAACGGCTTGTGGGAAAATAATAAACTCAGAATACCACAAACTTAAAAAAAAACCTTCATAAACTGACCTATCTCATATGAAGATCAATGACTTTCAACCAAGATGACCACGACCATGAGCATTTTCATGGCATCGTACATGATAACATGACCATTTTTGGAAATAACAAGGGTGTTAACATTCTCAGCAATAATTCCACAAAAAGATTAAAGATTTGGTTAAAACAAGTTAATTTTTCATTTTTCTAGTGCAATGCATGACTTTGTTTTGAAGCAAGTGCCATAAATAAGATTGTAAATTGTGCCCTTATGATTTTCACCTAAAGTATACCACATGGGATGCCAACTGCCAATTTTTCTAGAATTTTAGAGTGATATTTCCATATTCCATTGATTTATTGAATTTCTGGCGATTTACATTAAGTAAGTCAAATTTGCACTGCAAGTGTGCTCTAGTTTCGACCAATAAATTCTGAAAAATAATTTTCACCTTCCACATTAGGAGCGTAGAAACTATACACAAAGAAAACTCAATTACCCAACCCTTATATATGATTACTCATCCATGCAATTTTGACAACATATCGAAAGAGATTAAATAAAATGATAAAAAGGCTAAAAAATTGAAATCCTTTTGATGGAGGCCTCCTATGTGCAATGGCTTGTGGGAAAAATGATAAACTCAGAATACCATAAATAAAAAGTTAATATTTCATTTTTCTAGTGCAATGCATGACTTTTTTTGTGAAGCAGGTGCCATAAATAAGATTGTAAATTGTGCCTTTACAATTTTCACCTAAAGTATACCACTGTGGATGCCAACTGCCAATTTTTCATGAATTTCAGAGTGATATTGCCATATTCCATTGATTTATCAAATTTCTGGCGATTTACATCAAGTAATTCAAATTTGCACTGCCAGTGTGCTCTAGTTTCGACCAATAAATTCTAAAAAATCATTTTCACCTTCCGCATTAGGAGTGTAGGCAGTATCCACAAACAAAACTCAATTACTCAACCATTATATATTATTACTCATCCATGCAATTTTGAGAACACATCGAAAGAAATTAAAGGAAATGAAAAAAGGCTCGAAATTGAAATCCTTTTGCATGGAGGCCTCCTATGTGCAATGGCTTGTTGGAAAAATAATAAACTCACAATACCACAACCTTAAAAAAAACCTTCAAGAACTGACCTATCTCATATGAAGATCAATGACTTTCAACCAAGATGACCATGAACATTTTCATGCCATAGTACATGATAACATGACCATTTTTGGAAATAACAAGGGTGTTAACATTGTCACCAATAATTCCACCAAAAGATTGAAGATTTGGGTAAAAAAAAGTTAATTTTTCATTTTTCTAGTGCAATGCATGACTTTTTATTGAAGCAAGTGCCATAAATAAGATTGTAAATTGTGCCCTTACAATTTTCACCTAAAATATACCACATGGGATGCCAACTGCCAATTTTTCATGAATTTCAGAGTGATATTTCCATATTCCATTGATTTATTGAATTTCTGGCGATTTACATCAAGTAATTCAAATTTGCACTGCAAGTGTGCTCTAGTTTCGACCAATAAATTTTGAAAAATCATTTTCACCTTCCACATTAGTAGTGTTGGCAGTATCCACAAATAAAACTCAATTATCCAACCATTATATATGATTACTCATCCATGCAATCTTGACAACACATGGAAAGAAATTAAAGAAAATGATAAAAAGGCTCAAAAATTGAAATCCTTTTGCCTGGAGGCCTCCTATGTGTAATGGCTTGTGGGAAAAATAAAAAACTCACAATACCACAAATAAAATGTTAATTTTTCATTTTTCTAGTGCAATGCATGACTTTTTTTGTGAAGCAAGTGCCATAAATAAGATTGTAAATTGTGCCCTTACAATTTTCACCTAAAGTATACCACAATGGATGCCAACTGCCATTTTTTCATGAATTTCAGAGTGATATTGCCGTATTTCATTGACTTATCGAATTTCTGGCGATTTACATCAAGTAATTCAAATTTGCACTGCAAGTGTGCTCTAGTTTCGACCAATAAATTCTGAAAAATCATTTTCACCTTCCGCATTAGGAGTGTAGGCAGTATCCACAAAGAAAACTCAATTACCCTACCATTATATATGATTACTCATCAATGCAATTTTGAGAACGCATCGAAAGAAATTAAAGGAAATGAAAAAAGGATCAAAAATTGAAATCCTTTTGCATGGAGGCCTCCTATGAACAATGGCTTGTGGGAAAAATAATAAACTGACAATACCACAAACTTAAAAAAAAACCTTCAAGAACTGACCTATCTCATATGAAGATCAATGACTTTTAACCAAGATGACCACGAGCATTTTTGTGGCATAGTACATGATAACATGACCATTTTTGGAAATAACAAGGTTGTTAACATTGTCAGCAATAATTCCACAAAAAGATTGAAGATTTGGTTTAAAAAAAGTTAATTTTCATTTTTCTAGTTCAATGCATGACTTTGTTTTAAAGCAAGTGCCATAAATAAGATTGTAAATTGTGCCCTTACAATTTTCACCTAAAGCATACCACATGGGATGCCAACTGCTAATTTTTCATGAATTTTAGAATGATATTTCCATATTCCATTGATTTATTGAGTTTTTGGCTATTTACATTAAGTAAGTCAAATTTGCACTGCAAGTGTGCTCTAGTTTCGACCAATAAATTTTGAAAAATCATTTTCACCTTCCACATTAGGAGCGTAGGCAGTATACACAAAGAAAACTCAATTACCCAACCATTATAAATGATTACTCATCCATGCAATTTTGACAACATATCAAAAGAAATTAAAGAAAATTATAAAAAGGCTAAAAAATTGAAATCTTTTTGATGGAGGCCTCCTATGTGCAATGGCTTGTGGGAAAAATGATAAACTCACAATACCAAAAATAAAAGTTAATATTTCATTTTTCTAGTGCAATGCATGACTTTTTTTGTGAAGCAGGTGCCATAAATAAGATTGTAAATTGCGCCCTTACAATTTTCACCTAAAGTATACCACAGTGGATGCCAACTGCCAATTTTTCATGAATTTCAGAGTGATATTGCCATATTCCATTGATTTATCAAATTTCTGGCGATTTACCTCAAGTAATTCAAATTTGCACTGCCAGTGTGCTCTAGTTTCGACCAATAAATTCTGAAAAAACATTTTCACCTTCCGCATTAGGAGTGTAGGCAGTATCCACAAACAAAACTCAATTACCCAACAATTATATATGATTACTCATCCATGCAATTTTGAGAACACATCGAAAGAAATTAATAGAAATGAAAAAAGGCTCAAAAATTGAAATCCTTTTGCATGGAGGCCTCCTATGTGCAATGGCTTGTGGGAAATATAATAAACTCACAATACCACAACCTTAAAAAAACCCTTCAAGAACTGACCTATCTCATGTGAAGATCAATGACTTTCAACCAAGATGACCATGAACATTTTCGTGGCATAGTACATGATAACATGACCATTTTTGGAAATAACAAGGGTGTTAACATTGTCACCAATAATTCCACAAAAAGATTGAAGATTTGGGTAAAAATAAGTTAATTTTTCATTTTTCTAGTGCAATGCATGACTTTTTATTCAAGCAAGTGCCATAAATAAGATTGTCAATTATTCCCTTACAATTTTCACCTAAAGTATACCACATGGGATGCCAACTGCCAATTTTTCATGAATTTCAGAGTGATATTTCCATATTCCATTGATTTATTGAGTTTTTGGCTATTTACATCAAGTAATTCAAATTTGCACTGCAAGTGTGCTCTAGTTTCGACCAATAAATTCTGAAAAATCATTTTCACCTTTCGCATTAGGAGTGTAGGCAGTATCCACAAAGAAAATTAAATTACCCAACCTTTATATATGATTACTTATCCATGCAATTTTGAGAACACCTCGAAAGAAATTAAAGGAAATGAAAAAAGGCTCAAAAATTGAAATCCTTTTGCATGGAGGCCTCCTATGTGCAACGGCTTGTGGGAAAATAATAAACTCAGAATACCACAAACTTAAAAAAAAACCTTCATAAACTGACCTATCTCATATGAAGATCAATGACTTTCAACCAAGATGACCATGAGCATTTTCATGGCATAGTACATGATAACTTGACCATTTTTGGAAATAACAGGGGTGTTAACATTGTCACCAATAATTCCACAAAAAGATTGAAGATTTGGGTAAAAATAAGTTAATTTTTCATTTTTCTAGTGCAATGCATGACTTTTTATTGAAGCAAGTGCCATAAATAAGATTGTAAATTATTCCCTTACAATTTTCACCTAAAGTATACCACATGGGATGCCAACTGCCAATTTTTCATGAATTTCAGAGTGATATTTCCATATTCCATTGATTTATTGAATTTTTGGCTATTTACATCAAGTAATTCAAATTTGCACTGCAAGTGTGCTCTAGTTTCGACCAATAAATTCTGAAAAATCATTTTCACCTTTCGCATTAGGAGTGTAGGCAGTATCCACAAAGAAAATAAAATTACCCAACCTTTATATATGATTACTTATCCATGCAATTTTGAGAACACATCGAAAGAAATTAAAGGAAATGAAAAAAGGCTCAAAAATTGAAATCCTTTTGCATGGAGGCCCCCTATGTGCAACAGCTTGTGGGAAAATAATAAACTCAGAATACCACAAACTTAAAAAAAAAACCTTCATAAACTTACCTATCTCATATGAAGATCAATGACTTTCAACCAAGATGACCACGACCATGCGCATTTTCATGGCATCGTACATGATAACATGACCATTTTTGGAAATAACAAGGGTGTTAACATTGTCAGCAATAATTCCACAAAAAGATTGAAGATTTGGTGAAAACAAGTTAATTTTTCATTTTTCTAGTGCAATGCATGACTTTGTTTTGAAGCAAGTGCCATAAATAAGATTGTAAATTGTGCCCTTATGATTTTCACCTAAAGTATACCACATGGGATGCGACCTGCCAATTTTTCCTGAATTTTAGAGTGATATTTCCATATTCCATTGATTTATTGAATTTCTGGCGATTTACATTAAGTAAGTCAAATTTGCACTGCAAGTGTGCTCTAGTTTCGACCAATAAATTCTGAAAAATAATTTTCACCTTCCACATTAGGAGCGTAGGCACTATACACAACGAAAACTCAATTACCCAACCCTTATATATGATTACTCATCCATGCAATTTTGACAGCATATCGAAAGAGATTAGAGAAAATGATAAAAAGGCTAAAAAATTGAAATCCTTTTGATGGAGGCCTCCTATGTGCAATGGCTTGTGGGAAAAATGATAAACTCAGAATACCATAAATAAAAAGTTAATTTTTCATTTTTCTAGTGCAATGCATTAACTTTTTTTGTGAAGCAGGTGCCATAAAAAAGATTGTAAATTGTGCCTTTACAATTTTCACCTAAAGTATACCACAGTGGATGCCAACTGCCAATTTTTCATGAATTTCAGAGTGATATTGCCATATTCCATTGATTTATCAAATTTCTGGCAATTTACATCAAGTAATTCAAATTTGCACTGCCAGTGTGCTCTAGTTTCGACCAATAAATTCTAAAAAATCATTTTCACCTTCCGCATTAGGAGTTTAGGCAGTATCCACAAAGAAAACTCAATTACCCAACCATTATATATGATTACTCATCCATGCAATTTTGAGAACGCATCGAAAGAAATTAAAGGAACTGAAAAAAGGCTCAAAAATTGAAATCCTTTTGCATGGAGGCCTCCTATGTGCAATGCCTTGTGTTAAAAATAATAAACTCACAATACCACAAATTTAAAAAAAGCCCTTCAAGAACTGACCTATCTCATATGAAGATCAATGACTTTTAACCAAGATGACCACGAGCATTTTTGTGGCATAGTACATGATAACATGACCATTTTTGGAAATAACAAGGTTGTTAACATTGTCAGCAATAATTCCACAAAAAGATTGAAGATTTGGTTAAAAAAAGTTAATTTTTCATTTTTCTAGTTCAATGCATGACTTTGTTTTAAAGCAAGTGCCATAAATAAGATTGTAAATTGTACCCTTACAATTTTCAAGTAAAGTATACCACATGGGATGCCAACTGCCAATTTTTCATGAATTTTAGAATGATATTTTCATATTCCATTGATTTATTGAATTTCTGGCGATTTACATTAAGTAAGTCAAATTTGCACTGCAAGTGTGCTCTAGTTTCGACCAATAAATTCTGAAAAATCATTTTCACCTTCGACATTTGGAGCGTAGGCAGTATACACAAAGAAAACTTAATTACCCAACCATTATAAATGATTACTCATCCATGCAATTTTGACAACATATCAAAAGAAATTAAAGAAAATTATCAAAAGGCTAAAAAATTGAAATCCTTTTGATGGAGGCCTCCTATGTGCAATGGCTTGTGGGAAAAATGATAAACTCACAATACCAAAAATAAAAGTTAATATTTCATTTTTCTAGTGCACTGCATGACTTTTTTTGTGAAGCAGGTGCCATAAATAAGATTGTAAATTGCGCCCTTACAATTTTCCCCTAAAGTATACCACAGTGGATGCCAACTGCCAATTTTTCATGAATTTCAGAGTGATATTGCCATATTCCATTGATCTATCAAATTTCTGGCGATTTACGTCAAGTAATTCAAATTTGCACTGCCAGTGTGCTCTAGTTTCGACCAATAAATTCTGAAAAAACATTTTCACCTTCCGCATTAGGAGTGTAGGCAGTATCCACAAACAAAACTCAATTACCCAACAATTATATATGATTACTCATCCATGCAATTTTGAGAACACATCGAAAGAAATTAAAGGAAATGAAAAATGGCTCAAAAATTGAAATCCTTTTGCATGGAGGCCTCCTATGTGCAATGGCTTGTGGGAAAAATAATAAACTCACAATACCACAAACTTAAAAAAAGCCCTTCAAGAACTGACCTATCTCATATGAAGATCAATGACTTTTAACCAAGATGACCACGAGCATTTTTGTGGCCTAGTACATGATAACATGACCATTTTTGGAAATAACAAGGTTGTTAACATTGTCAGCAATAATTCCACAAAAAGATTGAAGATTTGGTTAAAAAAAGTAAATTTTTCATTTTTCTAGTTCAATGCATGACTTTGTTTTAAAGCAAGTGCCATAAATAAGATTGTAAATTGTGCCCTTACAATTTTCAAGTAAAGTATACCACATGGGATGCCAACTGCCAATTTTTCATGAATTTTAGAATGATATTTTCATATTCCATTGATTTATTGAATTTCTGGCGATTTACATTAAGTAAGTCAAATTTGCACTGCAAGTGTGCTCTAGTTTCGACCAATAAATTCTGAAAAATCATTTTCACCTTCGACATTTGGAGCGTAGGCAGTATACACAAAGAAAACTTAATTACCCAACCATTATAAATGATTACTCATCCATGCAATTTTGACAACATATCAAAAGAAATTAAAGAAAATTATCAAAAGGCTAAAAAATTGAAATCCTTTTGATGGAGGCCTCCTATGTGCAATGGCTTGTGGGAAAAATGATAAACTCACAATACCAAAAATAAAAGTTAATATTTCATTTTTCTAGTGCAATGCATGACTTTTTTTGTGAAGCAGGTGCCATAAATAAGATTGTAAATTGCGCCCTTACAATTTTCCCCTAAAGTATACCACAGTGGATGCCAACTGCCAATTTTTCATGAATTTCAGAGTGATATTGCCATATTCCATTGATCTATCAAATTTCTGGCGATTTACGTCAAGTAATTCAAATTTGCACTGCCAGTGTGCTCTAGTTTCGACCAATAAATTCTGAAAAAACATTTTCACCTTCCGCATTAGGAGTGTAGGCAGTATCCACAAACAAAACTCAATTACCCAACAATTATATATGATTACTCATCCATGCAATTTTGAGAACACATCGAAAGAAATTAAAGGAAATGAAAAATGGCTCAAAAATTGAAATCCTTTTGCATGGAGGCCTCCTATGTGCAATGGCTTGTGGGAAAAATAATAAACTCACAATACCACAAACTTAAAAAAAGCCCTTCAAGAACTGACCTATCTCATATGAAGATCAATGACTTTTAACCAAGATGACCACGAGCATTTTTGTGGCCTAGTACATGATAACATGACCATTTTTGGAAATAACAAGGTTGTTAACATTGTCAGCAATAATTCCACAAAAAGATTGAAGATTTGGTTAAAAAAAGTAAATTTTTCATTTTTCTAGTTCAATGCATGACTTTGTTTTAAAGCAAGTGCCATAAATAAGATTGTAAATTGTGCCCTTACAATTTTCAAGTAAAGTATACCACATGGGATGCCAACTGCCAATTTTTCATGAATTTTAGAATGATATTTTCATATTCCATTGATTTATTGAATTTCTGGCGATTTACATTAAGTAAGTCAAATTTGCACTGCAAGTGTGCTCTAGTTTCGACCAATAAATTCTGAAAAATCATTTTCACCTTCGACATTTGGAGCGTAGGCAGTATACACAAAGAAAACTTAATTACCCAACCATTATAAATGATTACTCATCCATGCAATTTTGACAACATATCAAAAGAAATTAAAGAAAATTATCAAAAGGCTAAAAAATTGAAATCCTTTTGATGGAGGCCTCCTATGTGCAATGGCTTGTGGGAAAAATGATAAACTCACAATACCAAAAATAAAAGTTAATATTTCATTTTTCTAGTGCAATGCATGACTTTTTTTGTGAAGCAGGTGCCATAAATAAGATTGTAAATTGCGCCCTTACAATTTTCCCCTAAAGTATACCACAGTGGATGCCAACTGCCAATTTTTCATGAATTTCAGAGTGATATTGCCATATTCCATTGATCTATCAAATTTCTGGCGATTTACGTCAAGTAATTCAAATTTGCACTGCCAGTGTGCTCTAGTTTCGACCAATAAATTCTGAAAAAACATTTTCACCTTCCGCATTAGGAGTGTAGGCAGTATCCACAAACAAAACTCAATTACCCAACAATTATATATGATTACTCATCCATGCAATTTTGAGAACACATCGAAAGAAATTAAAGGAAATGAAAAATGGCTCAAAAATTGAAATCCTTTTGCATGGAGGCCTCCTATGTGCAATGGCTTGTGGGAAAAATAATAAACTCACAATACCACAAACTTAAAAAAAGCCCTTCAAGAACTGACCTATCTCATATGAAGATCAATGACTTTTAACCAAGATGACCACGAGCATTTTTGTGGCCTAGTACATGATAACATGACCATTTTTGGAAATAACAAGGTTGTTAACATTGTCAGCAATAATTCCACAAAAAGATTGAAGATTTGGTTAAAAAAAGTAAATTTTTCATTTTTCTAGTTCAATGCATGACTTTGTTTTAAAGCAAGTGCCATAAATAAGATTGTAAATTGTGCCCTTACAATTTTCAAGTAAAGTATACCACATGGGATGCCAACTGCCAATTTTTCATGAATTTTAGAATGATATTTTCATATTCCATTGATTTATTGAATTTCTGGCGATTTACATTAAGTAAGTCAAATTTGCACAGCAAGTGTGCTCTAGTTTCGACCAATAAATTCTGAAAAATCATTTTCACCTTCGACATTTGGAGCGTAGGCAGTATACACAAAGAAAACTTAATTACCCAACCATTATAAATGATTACTCATCCATGCAATTTTGACAACATATCAAAAGAAATTAAAGAAAATTATCAAAAGGCTAAAAAATTGAAATCCTTTTGATGGAGGCCTCCTATGTGCAATGGCTTGTGGGAAAAATGATAAACTCACAATACCAAAAATAAAAGTTAATATTTCATTTTTCTAGTGCAATGCATGACTTTTTTTGTGAAGCAGGTGCCATAAATAAGATTGTAAATTGCGCCCTTACAATTTTCCCCTAAAGTATACCACAGTGGATGCCAACTGCCAATTTTTCATGAATTTCAGAGTGATATTGCCATATTCCATTGATCTATCAAATTTCTGGCGATTTACGTCAAGTAATTCAAATTTGCACTGCCAGTGTGCTCTAGTTTCGACCAATAAATTCTGAAAAAACATTTTCACCTTCCGCATTAGGAGTGTAGGCAGTATCCACAAACAAAACTCAATTACCCAACAATTATATATGATTACTCATCCATGCAATTTTGAGAACACATCGAAAGAAATTAAAGGAAATGAAAAATGGCTCAAAAATTGAAATCCTTTTGCATGGAGGCCTCCTATGTGCAATGGCTTGTGGGAAAAATAATAAACTCACAATACCACAAACTTAAAAAAAGCCCTTCAAGAACTGACCTATCTCATATGAAGATCAATGACTTTTAACCAAGATGACCACGAGCATTTTTGTGGCCTAGTACATGATAACATGACCATTTTTGGAAATAACAAGGTTGTTAACATTGTCAGCAATAATTCCACAAAAAGATTGAAGATTTGGTTAAAAAAAGTTAATTTTTCATTTTTCTAGTTCAATGCATGACTTTGTTTTAAAGCAAGTGCCATAAATAAGATTGTAAATTGTGCCCTTACAATTTTCAAGTAAAGTATACCACATGGGATGCCAACTGCCAATTTTTCATGAATTTTAGAATGATATTTTCATATTCCATTGATTTATTGAATTTCTGGCGATTTACATTAAGTAAGTCAAATTTGCACTGCAAGTGTGCTCTAGTTTCGACCAATAAATTCTGAAAAATCATTTTCACCTTCCACATTTGGAGCGTAGGCAGTATACACAAAGAAAACTTAATTACCCAACCATTATAAATGATTACTCATCCATGCAATTTTGACAACATATCAAAAGAAATTAAAGAAAATTATCAAAAGGCTAAAAAATTGAAATCCTTTTGATGGAGGCCTCCTATGTGCAATGGCTTGTGGGAAAAATGATAAACTCACAATACCAAAAATAAAAGTTAATATTTCATTTTTCTAGTGCAATGCATGACTTTTTTTGTGAAGCAGGTGCCATAAATAAGATTGTAAATTGCGCCCTTACAATTTTCCCCTAAAGTATACCACAGTGGATGCCAACTGCCAATTTTTCATGAATTTCAGAGTGATATTGCCATATTCCATTGATCTATCAAATTTCTGGCGATTTACGTCAAGTAATTCAAATTTGCACTGCCAGTGTGCTCTAGTTTCGACCAATAAATTCTGAAAAAACATTTTCACCTTCCGCATTAGGAGTGTAGGCAGTATCCACAAACAAAACTCAATTACCCAACAATTATATATGATTACTCATCCATGCAATTTTGAGAACACATCGAAAGAAATTAAAGGAAATGAAAAATGGCTCAAAAATTGAAATCCTTTTGCATCGAGGCCTCCTATGTGCAATGGCTTGTGGGACATATAATAAACTCACAATACCACAACCTTAAAAAAACCATCAAGAACTGACATATCTCATGTGAAGATCAATGACTTTCAACCAAGATGACCATGAACATTTTCATGGCATAGTACATGATAACATGACCATTTTTGGAAATAACAAGGGTGTTAACATTGTCACCAATAATTCCACAAAAATATTGAAGATTTGGCTAAAAATAAGTTAATTTTTCATTTTTCTAGTGCAATGCATGACTTTTTATTGAAGCAAGTGCCTTAAATAAGATAGTAAATTGTGCCCTTACAATTTTCACCTAAAATATACCACATGGGATGCCAACAGCCAATTTTTCATGAATTTCGGAGTGATATTTCCATATTCCATTGATTTATTGAATTTCTGGCGATTTACATCAAGTAATTCAAATTTGCACTGCAAGTGTGCTCTAGTTTCCACCAATAAATTTTGAAAAATCATTTTCACCTTTCACATTAGGAGTGTAGGCAGTATCCACAAATAAAACTCAATTACCCAACCATTAGATATGATTACTCATCCATGCAATCTTGACAACACATCGAAAGAAATTAAAGGAAATGAAAAAAGGCTCAAAAATTGAAATCCTTTTGCATGGAGGCCTCCTATGTGCAATGGCTTGTGTTAAAAATAATAAACTCACAATACCACAACCTTAAAAAAAACCTTCAAGAACTGACCTATCTCATATGAAGATCAATGACTTTCAACCAAGATGACCATGAGCATTTTCATGGCATAGTACATGATAACATGACCATTTTTGGAAATAACAAGGGTGTTAACATTGTCACCAATAATTCCACAAAAAGATTGAAGATTTGGGTAAAAAGAAGTTAATTTTTCATTTTTCTAGTGCAATGCATGACTTTTTATTGAAGCAAGTGCCATAAATAAGATTGTAAATTATTCCCTTACAATTTACACCTAAAGTATACCACATGGGATGCCAACTGCCAATTTTTCATGAATTTCAGAGTGATATTTCCATATTCCATTGATTTATTGAATTTTTGGCTATTTACATCAAGTAATTCAAGTGTGCTCTAGTTTCGACCAATAAATTCTGAAAAATCATTTTCACCTTTCGCATTAGGAGTGTAGGCAGTATCCACAAAGAAAATTAAATTACCCAACCTTTATCTATGATTACTTATCCATGCAATTTTGAGAACACATCGAAAGAAATTAAAGGAAATGAAAAAAGGCTCAAAAATTGAAATCCTTTTGCATGGAGGCCTCCTATGTGCAACGGCTTGTGGGAAAATAATAAACTCAGAATACCACAAACTTAAAAAAAAACCTTCATAAACTGACCTATCTCATATGAAGATCAATGACTTTGAACCAAGATGACCACGACCATGAGCATTTTCATGGCATCGTACATGATAACATGACCATTTTTGGAAATAACAAGGGTGTTAACATTGTCAGCAATAATTCCACAAAAAGATTGAAGATTTGGTTAAAACAAGTTAATTTTTCATTTTTCTAGTGCAATGCATGACTTTGTTTTGAAGCAAGTGCCATAAATAAGATTGTAAATTGTGCCCTTATGATTTCCACCTAAAGTATACCACATGGGATGCCAACTGCCATTTTTTCCTGAATTTTAGAGTGATATTTCCATATTCCATTGATTTATTGAATTTCTGGCGATTTACATTAAGTAAGTCAAATTTGCACTGCAAGTGTTCCCTAGCTTCGACCAATAAATTCTGAAAAATAATTTTCACCTTCCACATTAGGAGCGTAGGCACTATACACAAAGAAAACCCAATTACCCAACCCTTATATATGATTACTCATCCATGCAATTTTGACAACATATCGAAAGAGATTAAAGAAAATGATAAAAAGGCTAAAAAATTGAAATCCTTTTGATGGAGGCCTCCTATGTGCAATGGCTTGTGGGAAAAATGATAAACTCAGAATACCATAAATAAAAAGTTAATATTTCATTTTTCTAGTGCAATGCATGACTTTTTTTGTGAAGCAGGTGCCATAAATAAGATTGTAAATTGTGCCTTTACAATTTTCACCTAAAGTATACCCTAGTGGATGCCAACTGCCAATTTTTCATGAATTTCAGAGTGATATTGCCATATTCCATTGATTTATCAAATTTCTGGCGATTTACATCAAGTAATTCAAATTTGCACTGCCAGTGTGCTCTAGTTTCGACCAATAAATTCTGAAAAATCATTTTCACCTTCCGCATTAGGAGTGTAGGCAGTATCCACAAACAAAACTCAATTACTTAACCATTATATATTATTACTCATCCATGCAATTTTGAGAACACATCGAAAGAAATTAAAGGAAATGAAAAAAGGCTCGAAATTGAAATCCTTTTGCATGGAGGCCTCCTACGTGCAATGGCTTGTTGGAAAAATAATAAACTCACAATACCACAACCTTAAAAAAAACCTTCAAGAACTAACCAATCTCATATGAAGATCAATGACTTTCAACCAAGATGACCATGAACATTTTCATGGCATAGTACATGATAACATGACCATTTTTGGAAATAACAAGGGTGTTAACATTGTCACCAATAATTCCACAAAAAGATTGAAGATTTGAGTAAAAAAAGTTAATTTTTCATTTTTCTAGTGCAATGCATGACTTTTTATTGAAGCAAGTGCCATAAATAAGATTGTAAATTGTGCCCTTACAATTTTCACCTAAAATATACCATATGGGATGCCAACTGCCAATTTTTCATGAATTTCATTGTGATATTTCCATATTGCATTGATTTATTCAATTTCTGGCGATTTACATTAAGTAATTCAAATTTGCACTGCAAGTGTGCTCTAGTTTCGACCAATAAATTTTGAAAAATCATTTTCACCTTCCACATTAGGAGTGTAGGCAGTATCCACAAATAAAACTCAATTACCCAACCATTATATATGATTACTCATCCATGCAATCTTGACAACACATCGAAAGAAATTAATGAAAATGATAAAAAGGCTCAAAAATTGAACTCCTTTTGCATGGAGGCCTCCTATGTGCAATGGCTTGTGGGAAAAATAATAAACTCCCAATACCACAAATAAAATGTTAATTTTTCATTTTTCTAGTGCAATGCATGACTTTTTTTGTGAAGTAAGTGCCATAAATAAGATTGTAAATTGTGCCCTTACAATTTTCACCTAAAGTATACCACAATGGATGCCAACTGCCAATTTTTCATGAATTTCAGACTGATATTGCCGTATTTCTTTGATTTATCGAATTTCTGGCGATTTACATCAAGTAATTCAAATTTGCACTGCAAGTGTGCTGTAGTTTCGACCAATAAATTCTGAAAAATCATTTTCACCTTCCGCATTAGGAGTGTAGGCAGTATCCACAAAGAAAACTCAATTACCCAACCATTATATATGATTACTCATCCATGCAATTTTGAGAACGCATCGAAAGAAATTAAAGGAAATGAAAAAAGGCTCAAAAATTGAAATACTTTTGCATGGAGGCCTCCTATGTGCAATGGCTTGTGGGAAAAATAATAAACTCACAATACCACAAAATTAAAAAAAACCCTTCAAGAACTGACCTATCTCATATGAAGATCAATGACTTTTAACCAAGATGACCACGAGCATTTTTGTGGCATAGTACATGATAACATGACCATTTTTGGAAATAACAAGGTTGTTAACATTGTCAGCAATAATTCCACAAAAAGATTGAAGATTTGGTTAAAAAAAGTTAATTTTCCATTGTTCTAGTTCAATGCATGACTTTGTTTTGAAGCAAGTGCCATAAATAAGATTGTAAATTGTGCCCTTACAATTTTCACCTAAAGTATACCACATGGGATGCCAACTGCCATTTTTTCATGAATTTTAGAATCATATTTCCACATTCCATTGATTTATTGAATTTCTGGCGATTTACATTAAGTAAGTCAAATTTGCACTGCAAGTGTGCTCTAGTTTCGACCAATAAATTCTAAAAAATCATTTTCACCTTCCACATTAGGAGCGTAGGCAGTATACTTAAAAAGAAAACTCAATTACCCAACCATTATAAATGATTACTCATCCATGCAATTTTGACAACATATCAAAAGAAATTAAAGAAAATTATAAAAAGGCTAAAAAATTGAAATCCTTTTGATGGAGGCCTCCTATGTGCAATGGCTTGTCGGAAAAATGAACATTTTCATGGCATAGAACATGATAACATCACCATTTTTGGAAATAACAAGGGTGTTAACATTGCCACCAATAATTCCACAAAAAGATTGAAGATTTTTGTAAAAATAAGTTAATTTTTCATTTTTCTAGTGCAATGCATGACTTTTTTTGTGAAGCAGGTGCCGTAAATAAGATTGTAAATTGTGCCCTTACAATTTTCACCTAAAGTATACCACAATGGATGCCTACTGCCAATTTTTCATGAATTTCAGAGTGATATTGCCGTATTCCATTGATTTATCAAATTTCTGGCGATTTACATCAAGTAATTCAAATTTGCATTGCAAGTGTGCTCTAGTTTCGACCAATAAATTCTGAAAAATCATTTTCACCTTCCGCATTAGGAGTGTACGCAGTATCCACGAACAAAACTCAATTACCCAACCATTATATATGATTACTCATCCATGCAATTTTGAGAACGCTTTGAAAGAAATTAAAGGAAACGAAAAAAGGCTCAAAAATTGAAATCCTTTTGCATGGAGGCCTCCTATGTGCAATGGCTTGTGGGAAAAATAATAAACTCACAATACCACAAAATTAAAAAAAAAACCTTCAAGAACTGACCTATCTCATATGAAGATCAATGACTTTTAACCAAGATGACCACAAGCATTTTTGTGGCATAGTACATGATAACATGACCATTTTTGGAAATAACAAGGTTGTTAACATTGTCAGCAATAATTCCACAAAAAGATTGAAGATTTGGTTAAAAAAAGTTAATTTTTCATTTTTCTAGTTCAATGCATGACTTTGTTTTGAAGCAAGTGCCATAAATAAGATTGTAAATTGTGCCCTTACAATTTGCACCTAAAGTATACCACATGGGATGCCAACTGCCAATTTTTCATGAATTTTAGAGTGATATTTCCATGTTCCATTGATTTATTAAATTTCTGGAGATTTACATTAAGTAAGTCAAATTTGCACTGCAAGTGTGCTCTAGTTTCGACCAATAAATTCTGAAAAATCATTTTCACCTTCCACATTAGGAGCGTAGGCAGTATACACAAAGAAAACTCAATTACCCAACCATTATAAAAGATTACTCATCCATGCAATTTTGACAACATATCAAAAGAAATTAAAGAAAATGATAAAAAGGGTAAAAAATTGAAATCCTTTTGATGGAGGCCTCCTATGTGCAATGGCTTGTGGGAAATATGATAAACTCACAATACCACATATAAAAAGTTAATATTTCATTTTTCTAGTGCAATGCATGACATTTTTTGTGAAGCAGGTGCCATATATAAGATTGTAAATTGTGCCCTTACAATTTTCACCTAAAGTATACCACAGTGGATGCCAACTGCCAATTTTTCATGAATTTCAGTGTGATATTGCCATATTCCATTGATTTATCAAATTTCTGGCGATTTACATCAAGTAATTCAAATTTGCACTGCAAGTGTGCTCTAGTTTCGACCAATAAATTCTAAAAAATCATTTTCACCTTTCGCATTAGGAGTGTAGGCAGTATCCACAAACAAAACTCAATTACCCAACCATTATATATGATTACTCATCCATGCAATTTTGAGAACGCTTCGAAAGAAATTAAAGGAAATGAAAAAAGGCTCGAAATTGAAATCCTTTTGCATGGAGGCCTCCTATGTGCAATGGCTTGTGGGAAAAATAATAAACTCACAATACCACAAACTTAAAAAAAACCTTCAAGAACTGACCTATCTCATATGAAGATCAATGACTTTTAACCAAGATGACCACGAGCATTTTTGTGGCATAGTACATGATAACATGACCATTTTTGGAAATAACAAGGGTGTTAACATTGTCAGCAATAATTCCACAAAAAGATTGAAGATTTGGTTAAAAAAAGTTAATTTTTCATTTTTCTAGTTCAATGAATGACTTTGTTTTGAAGCAAGTGATATAAATAAGATTGTAAATTGTGCCCTTACAATTTGCACCTAAAGTATACCACATGGGATGCCAACTGCCAATTTTTCATGAATTTTAGAGCGATATTTCCATGTTCCATTGATTTATTGAATTTCTGGAGATTTACATTAAGTAAGTCAAATTTGCACTGCAAGTGTGCTCTAGTTTCGACCAATAAATTCTGAAAAATCATTTTCACCTTCCACATTAGCAGCGTAGGCAGTATACACAAAGAAAACTCAATTACCCAACCATTATAAATGATTACTCATCCTTGCAATTTTGACAACATATCAAAAGAAATTAAAGAAAATGATAAAAAGGCTAAAAAATTGAAATCCTTTTGATGGAGGCCTCCGATGTGCAATGGCTTGTGGGAAAAATGATAAACTCACAATACCACATATAAAAAGTTAATATTTCATTTTTCTAGTGCAATGCATAACTTTTTTTGTGAAGCAGGTGCCATATATAAGATTGTAAATTGTGCCCTTTCAATTTTCACCTAAAGTATACCACAGTGGATGCCAACTGCCAATTTTCCATGAATTTCAGTGTGATATTGCCATATTCCATTGATTTATCAAATTTCTGGCGATTTACATCAAGTAATTCAAATTTGCACTGCAAGTGTGCTCTAGTTTCGACCAATGTCGGTGTACTAAAGTATGGGTCTTTTTAGTACCCCTTACTTGTGCACGGGCAGTTGTAGCCGTACCGCGGCAAGCCTTGCCGGGGAATAGCTAGGAGTAATCACGAGACTAAGACGACAAGGAGACATTCAAGTCAACGATCAGACCAGAAAACAGAAGACCAAAGGGTTGCGGAGGCCCGTCAAGACCCTTGCCGGCAAGGCCTCGCGCCAGACAAGACCCGGTCCCGGCAAGCCCCGGGCCCGGCAAGGATTCGGTCCCGGCAAGCCCCGGGCCCGGCAAGGATTCGGTCCCGGCAAGCCCCGGGACCGGCAAGGATTCAGCCCCGGCAAGGCTCTGCACAGTGCAGTGCTATCGCTCCAGTGCAGCGGCCAGCCTTGTCGTTTAGGGCTTGTCCTCATGGTGACGTGGCGTAATGTTGGCCACGCGATGCTTAAGCGGTGCTGATGGGATGGCTGCTTTTGCCCATCCCCTGTAAAGCTTTTCCAAGCCCGAGACGCTAAGGGACACCTCGACGGACACCTCACGGTGCATTTAATGAGTTTGTCCTAAGCCGTCAGGGTTAGGTATGATAATACTGTGGTAACACTGTAGTTACTTTCCACCTCATGCCTTATCTTGTACGCCACTGTGGTAGCCCCTTTGACTAATATAAAAGGAGGCCCGAGACGTACAGGGGGGGAGGATGGCACTTCGAAAGCCCATTCTGCATGCGTAGCTGCTACTGTAGCTCCCAGAACTTGGCCAAGAATATCCACAATAATACAATCAAAGCAGGAGTAGGGTTTTACGCATCCGTGCGGCCCGAACCTGGGTAAATCCTCCACGTGCTGTTCGTTAGTTCTGCTCTTCGTGCAACCCTCTCCCCTTGCCGAACCGTAAGGGATCTCCTTGATCCCATAGGTGTTCGTTTCCCACGACATCTTTGGCGCGCCAGGTAGGGGGATCGAGGTTGTGCGAACCTGATCTAGTGATCAGCGCGTCAGATCTTTGATCATCTTCACCACCATGGCTCCCAAGAAGAAGGGTTTCACGGCGGTTGGTCCATCCGCATCCATCGTGCCTGATGCTGCGCGCGCAGGCGACGGGGTGGACGCGGGTCGAGGAGGTGGAGGCTCCGAGCTTCCACGGCGTTCCGGCGATCCGACCCGGACGAGCAACAGGTCCAAGGATGGAGCTGCGCAACCTGCGGGTGGTGCAGCGACTTCCAAGGATGGAGCGGCGCCTTCCAGGACAAATACGCCGGCGCATGCACCGCGACCTTCTCAGGACGCGCGTGACGTGCGGCCTCAAGACGTTGGTGGTTCTGGGCGTCCGCATGGGAAGACCCCTGCGCATCACTCCCAGGGTGCGCAGGGCCAAGATCCGCGCCAGCGAGCTGGTGGAAGCCGCGCGCGGGTGCAGAGTCGTGATGGTGCTCCTTCTAACCCTGTTAGGAGTTTGAGCACCTCACGCTCTTCGCACCTGTCGCCGTCGCCTACGCCAGCAGAGGCGTTGGCGCGAGCTCAGCTGCTCCTAGACTTCCCTCCCGCCGCGGAGAAGCTAGATGAGTGGCGAGCCGCTATCTAGAGCCTCATCGGCCTAGCCAACAACGACGTACCGCAGCAGGGTGAACCCTCGCGGCTGCAGTCGTCTAGGCTGGTGCGTGGCGATGGAGAGAAGACCGGAGCTGGAACGACTACGTTGCGTTCCCCTCCGCTGCGTCAAGAGCAGTCGTTAACTCGGCGGACCGGCGCCCGTGAGGATGATTCCACGGCATCGTCTGATCCGCGGGTTCGCCGTGATCAACGTCACGTTCTTCGGGAACGGAAGAAGGAGGACGCTCGAACCACCATCGAGCGCCGAAGGGAAGCGCGTCGCCAGTCCGACAAGCGCGCTGGGACCTCTGTTGACGAGCCCGCGCCAGGGTACCCTGGCTGCCTACCTTACGAGGTGGGTTGCCCAGCGTTTACTCATGAGCTGCGGCAAGTCCAGTGGCCTAGCTCCCGCTCCTTCAAGCCGGAAGTACCGGAGAAGTACGACGGCAAGACTCATCCGTCCGAGTTCTTGAGCATCTACACCATCGCGGTGCAGGCTGCCGGGGCTCGTGATGATAAGGTGCTGGCCAACTACATTCCGTTGGTACTGAAGCCCAACGTGAGATCGTGGTTGATGCACCTGCCCGAGAATTCCATCTCTTCTTGGGTCGACCTGTGCCATCATTTTGTTGGCGCCTTCACCGGCGGCCATCAAGCTCCTGGCCAGGAGAGTGATCTGCACATCATTCCCCAGAAGGAGGGCGAAACTTTGCGCAAGTATATCCAGAGGTTCAGCCGCATCCAGCACAACATTCCTGACGTTCATCCCGCCGCCGTCATCAGCGCCTTTCATCAGAATGTGCGCGATCGTAAGATGCGGGAGGAGTTGGCGATGAACAAAGTCAGAGATGTCGCCGAGCTCTACGCCTTGGCCGACAAATGTGCTCAGGCAGAAGAAGGAAGGAGACTCCCCGGCGAGAACGCTGGCGCTGGAGTCGACTCCGATAGCGAAGACGCTCCTGCCCCGGCAAGAAAGGGGCGGCGGAAGAACAAGAAGCGCAAGGGCAAGGCCGTGCTTGCCGTTGAAGGTTCGGGCAACACCGGCACCGCCAAGAAGTCCAAGACCGACGACCCCGGCAAGGAGGTTGCCGGGTCTGCGGCGTGTCAGGCCTTGGCGGCTGCCGACAAGCCAGAAGGATCCGGCAAGCAGTACTGCAAGATCCACCGTACCAAGGGCCATGATCTCCAAGACTGCCGGCAAGTTGAGGAGCTTGCCGAGAAGCAGCGCGCCGAGTACGAAAGGCGCGACAAGGAAAGAGCCCAAGATGGTGCCGGAGGGTCTGGCAGGAAGCGCGGTCGAGGAGGTCGTCGCGGCAAGCCCAGGCAGCAGCAAGAGAAGCCTGCCCGGGGCCGCGCCAAAGAACAAGGAAATGATGATGATGATGCAGAGGGCGACGAGTCCAGCGAACACGAGTTCCAGAAGGCTACAGAGGCCATGTGCGTCGACGGGGGCGCTTCGTTGCATTCCTCTCACCGCCAGCTCAAGCAGTGGGCGCGTGAGATTAATGCGGCAGAGCCATCCCTCGATGCCCGGAAACCACTGAAGTGGTCCCTCACGCCTATCATTTTTGACGCCGAGGATCACCCTGATCGCACAACTGCGGTCGGGTGTTTGCCGTTGTTGGTTTCGCCAACGATTCGCAACCTCCAGGTGACGAAAATGTTAGTTGACGGTGGGGCCGGCCTGAACCTGATCTCGCCCGATGTGATCAAGAGGCTGCAAATTCCCGACGAAGATCTCGAGGAGACAGGTTCTTTCCAAGGGATCAATCCGGGAAGGAACCAGCCGAAAGGCAAGATCACGCTGCCGGTAACTTTTGGCAGCGAGCTGAACTTCAGGACGGAGAAGGTCGTCTTCGACGTCGCCAGGATTCCGTTGCCATACAATGGAATCCTTGGCCGCCCAGCGCTGGCTAAGTTCATGGCGGCCTCGCACTACGCCTACAACGTCTTGAAGATGCCCGGTCCAATGAGCGTCATCACTGTCCACTCCGACAAGAAAGACGCGCTCATTTGCACCGACAAGCTCTACCGGGAAGCAGTTGCAGCGTCCGCCGCCAAGGCGCAAGCTCCTGCCGATCAAGATCCCGGCAAGAAGAAGCAGCCCGGCAAGACCTCTGGTACAAACTCCGGCAAGCGCGCCTCTCCAGAGTGCTGCGCTGCCGTCGATGGTGCCCCAGAGAGCTCTGCCGGCCAGATCAAGAAATCCAAGGCTGCTCCGCCTGAGACCAAGAAGTTGCCCGCCAAGGAGGATGGGACGGGGGGAACCTTCACCATAAGCTCCACCCTTGATGACAAATAGGAAAGCGCGCTCGTTGCCTTCCTGCGGGCGAATGTCGATGTGTTTGCATGGCAACCATCTGACATCCCCGGTGTTCCCAGGGAGGTAATTGAGCACCACCTAGCTGTCTGTCCCCACGCGCGGCCCGTCAAGCAGAAGGTGCGGAAGCAAGCCTTGGAGCGGCAAGAGTTTATTGCGGAAGAGATTAGGAAGCTTGAGGCGGCAGGCCTGGTTAGAGGAGTCCTCCATCCTACATGGTTGGCCAACCCAGTTGTTGTGCGCAAGGCGAATGGTAAGTGGAGGCTATGTATTGACTTTACAGATATCAATAAAGCCTGTCCAAAAGATCCCTTTCCCTTGCCGCACATCGACCAGATTGTGGATTCCACTGCCGGCTGCGATTTGCTGTCATTTCTTGACGCATACTCAGGCTATCACCAGATCTTCATGGCGAAAGAAGACGAAGAGAAGACCGCATTTATCACCCCGTGTGGCACATATTGCTTCTTGCGTATGCCTTTCGGGTTGAAAAGTGCTGGTTCGACCTTTGCTAGAGCTGTCCAGATTGGTTTCGGGGCCCAGCTGCATAGAAATATGGAAGCTTACATGGATGACATAGTGGTGAAAACCAAGGACAAGGCAACGCTCATTCAAGATCTGGAGGAGACATTTGCAAATCTGCGCAGGATCAACCTGAAGCTCAATCCCGAGAAGTGCGTGTTTGGCGTCCCATCCGGCAAGCTTCTCGGGTTCTTTGTATCTCAGCGTGGAATTGAAGCCAATCCCGACAAGATCAAGGCAATTGAGCAGATCGAAGCGCCAAGACGAGTTAAGGATGTGCGCCGCCTTGCCGGCTGCGTCGCTGCTTTGAGTAGGTTCATCTCAAAGTCTGCTGAGCGCGCCCTGCCGTTTTTCAAATTTTGAAGAAGGCAGGTCCAATGAAATGGACTCCAGAAGCAGAGGCAGCGCTGCAGGATTTGAAGAAGTACCTCTCCTCTTCACCAGTACTAGTCGCGCCTAGACCACAAGAGCCGTTGCTGCTATATCTGGCGGCAACGAATCAAGTGGTTAGTCCTGCGCTGGTGGCAGAGAGAAAAGCAGAGGAGGATGCAGCGGCAACGGCAGGCCCGCCAAGCGACTTGCCGGGGCCAGCCCCGGCAAAGTCTGGTGCTGACAAGGAAAGACCCGCGCAGTCAAGTCAGGTAGTGCAGAAGAAGAAGATGGTGCAGCGCCCAGTCTATTTCGTCAGCTCCCTGTTGCAGGGGGCTAGGTCGAGGTATTCTGGTGTGCAGAAGTTGCTCTTCGGCCTTCTCATGGCCTCGAGGAAGCTGCGCCATTACTTCCAAGCACATGAGATCACCGTCGTCACTCGCTTTCCGCTACAACGGATTCTCTGGAACCCAGAAGCAACCGGCAGGATCGTGGAGTGGGCGTTGGAGCTGTCATGCTTTGGTCTCAAGTTTAAAAGTTCTTCAACTATCCAGAGCAGGGCCTTGGCAGAATTCATTGCAGAATGGACCCCAACGCCAGACGACGAAGTTCAAGAATCAGCGATTCCTGGCAAGGAAACAGATCGCGAATGGATCATGTACTTTGATGGAGCCTTTCCGCTGCAAGGCGCCGGTGCCGGCGTGCTGCTTGTCGCACCCACCGGAGAGCGCCTCAAGTACGTCATCCAGATGCATTTTCCCCGGGAGAGATCGACCAACAACACGGCAGAGTATGAAGGACTGCTTGCCAGTCTCAGGATCGCGGCAGACCTTGGGATCAGGAAGCTCATCGTCAGGGGTGACTCCCAGCTCGTCGTGAGGCAGGTCAACAAAGATTATCAGAGCCAGCTGATGGAAGCATGCGTCGATGAAGTGAGGAAGCTGGAGGAGCGCTTTGACGGTCTTCAGACAGAGCATGTTCCTCGATCAGAGAACAGCATTGCCGACGACCTGTCGAAGCGTGCCGCACTCAAGCTACCTGTGGAACCAGGGACTTTTGTGCTCCGCTTGACTCAACCATCCGTGTCGCCATCGACAAGGCCTGATAAGAGAAGAAAGTTAAGTACCGGCGAGTACTTCCCGGCAGGGCTTCCCGAAGCCCCCGGCAAGGATCTAGCCGGGAACGACACGGTTGCTTGTGAGCAGCGGCTTCGCGCAGAACCTCAGGTTCTTGCCGCGGAAGCAAGCGCCCCTGCTGCCGAAGAAATACCGGTTGCCGGTGAGCAGCGGCTTCGCGCAGAACCTCAGGTTCTTGCCGCGGAAGCAAGCGCCCCTGCTGCCGAAGAAATACCAGTTGCCGGTGAGCAGCTGCTCCGCCAAGAGCCTCAGGTTCTTGCCGTAGAAGCAAATGCTCCCGCAGCTGAAGAGTCGCCTTTAGTCCTTGTCGTCGAGCCACAGGCTCCGGCATGGGCACAGCAAATAGTCCATTTCCTTTAGACAGGAGAACTCCCTGAGGAGCAGGAAGAAGCTGAGAAAGTAGCCCGTCAGTCAAGTATGTACCAGTTCGTCGACGACGTCCTGTACAGAAAGAGACCCAACGGTGTGAAATTGAAGTGCATTCCTCGGGAGGACGGACTAGAGCTGTTGGCAGAGATTCATGGGGGCGTATGTGGATCCCACATAGGCTCAAGAGCCCTTGTCGGCAAGGCATTCCGGCAAGGATTCTTCTGGCCTACTGCCCTCCAGGATGCAACGGCACTAGTAACCAAGTGTGAAGCGTGCCAGTTTCATTTGAAGCAACTTCATCAGCCAGCTCAAGCTCTCCAAACGATCCCTCTCTCCTGGCCCTTCTCGGTCTGGGGGCTCGACATACTGGGTCCCTTCCCCCGCGCTGCCGGGGGCTTCGAGTACTTGTACGTTGCTATCGACAAGTTCACGAAGTGGCCAGAAGTGGAAGCAGTGAGGAGGGTGACAGCACAGCCAGACGCCCTTCGCTCTGGTCTACGGAGCGGAGGCAGTTCTCCCCACGGAACTCATATACGGGTCACCTCGAGTGCTCGCTTATGATGAGCTTGAGCAAGAGCAGCTGCGGCAAGATGACGCGCTGCTCCTTGAGGAGAACCGTCTTCGGGCTGCTGTGCGAGCCGCTCGCTACCAGCAAGCTTTGCGCCGCTACCATAGCCGCAAGGTTCACGCCCGGAGTCTTGAGGAAGGCGACCTTGTTCTTCGGCGCGTTCAGTCAGCCAAGAATTCCAACAAGTTGACGCCGAAGTGGGAAGGCCCTTACCGGGTAGTGCGAGTCACCAGGCCTGGCGCTGTCCGCCTGGAGACCGAAGAGGGCTTGCCAGTGAGCAACTCCTGGAACATCAAGCACCTTCGCAAGTTCTACCCGTAAGGCGCGGTTGTTCGGGTTTCTTGCTGTGATAGCGATACGGCCAGCAGGCTGCTGGCGACCCGAATCCAGCGCTCGCGGCAGCGTAATGCTCCGGCAAGATCCCGGCAACGCCATTCTGTACAAGTGTTGCCGCTGGCATGTAATCCTTTGTACAGAGCAGGCACATCCCTGTGCATATTTTAATGAGATCTGTGTGCTTTACATCTCTTGTTGATTTCATGTCATTCTATATGCATGTATTATCTGAGATATGTATTGCACTTGATCCCGGTAAGAGCTAACGAACCGTCAGGGTTCCATACCTTTATTTTCTCTTCTTTCTTTTTCTCAAGAGATAGAAGATTCCCTCACGCGCAAGTTTGCCGGGGGGGTAGGAGAATGGTGGTATGGAGACCAGACGACGTTCAAGGTTGGCGCCTTGCCGGAAGAAAAGGAATAGCGACAAAAAGCAGAGCTAAGTTGTTAAACCCCTTAAGCAGATTTTGATTTTTGTAAGGCTGTATTCCCTTGAACGATTTCGGCTTTGTATGGAAAACCTGCACGCGATGGAATCTTGTCGTGATCGGCTGCGCCCTTACTCTATTTCGAGTCCTCTCAACAGTCTAGGTGGCCGCGTTGAAAGCGTCAAGATTTCTTGCCGTGAGCAGCACTACCCGCAAGCTGCTGACGACCCGAATCCAGCGCTCGCGACGGGGTTATGCTCCGGCAAGTTCCCAGCAAAGCGTAGGGTACACACCATACAGAGAGAAATTGAACAAAGGGAATAGCATGCCATAATTCAAAGAGAGCAAGTTATATTACATCTAGTGCTTGCCGCGTTTCTGACATAAGACGAATTGTCTTTTACATGGAATGCTGGCGGCAAGATGAGGAAGAGATAGGAGGCTACAGTTAATCCTGGCGATCGCCCTCGACCCTCTTCACCTGGCTCACCCGATTGACGATGGGCGCGACAAGCTCCTCGAGAGCCTTGACGTCCGCGTCCTTCGGCAAGCTCTTCAAGGCTTTGGAGAGGTCGACGCCAGGGTTCCTGTACGCCACCTTCATCAACACCTTGCGGAGGACGAGCTGGCAGAGCTTCCGGGATTCGTCGGCCAGCTTGCTTGTCTGATTCGCCTGGAGTAGCTTGAGGGCGTCGACGAGCTTGTCGAAGAACATGGTTAGCCTGGCGCTTGAGGATATGTTGTCGTCGACTGAGTATTCGAAGCCCGGCAAGTCCATGGTCTCCAGCTCCGCGCCAAGCTTCTCGGCGACGTCCGCCAGCCTGGCAGTCCAGAGCTTCACGCTTGAGGTGTACTCGTTGTGGGTGGTGGCGGCGTTCTGGAGCAGCTCCTGTTCGTCATGGAGGTCTTTGATAAGAGTCCTCTCGCGAACTAGCGTGGCCTCAAGAGACTCCTCCAGCGTGGATAGCTTTAGCTTCAGATCTTCAATGGAGTCCTTGGCGGAGGAGAGCTGCTGGATCTTCTCGGATGCGGCGGCCTGCGTCTCCATCAGGCTGTGGAGAGCCTTGTCTCTCTCGGCCTCGAGTGTTGAGACCTTCTTGCCGTGGTCCTCAAGAGCGACCTCCAGCTGCTTCGTCTTCTCCTCCAGCAAGTTCTTGGCGGTCTCCACAGCTCCGGCAGCGTCGAGGGCCTCTTTGAGCTTGCCGGCGTGGTCTTCAGTTAGAGCTCTGAGCGTCTTCAAGTGTTTCTGCTCAAGCTCCTGGACCCACCGCGCGACAAGACTTTCGAGCTCTTCATCCTTGTTGCGAAGCTTGGCGGCAAGCGCCGCCTCGCGGGCGGCAAGGTCCTCTTCCTGGGCGTCAAGGCTGATGCGGCGCTGCGTCAAGAGGGCTTCTGCCGCGGCGGCTTGCTGGGCGGCCTCCTCCTGCGTTTTCTCGATGTCTGATTGCTTCAGCAGGAGGACGTTCCGCTCTTCCGCCAGCTGCTCCCGATAAATATTCAGCTCTTGGAGGGCCTCGCCATACCAAGCCTGTGTCTCCGTGGCGCGTTGTTGGAAGTCTCCTCCCGCGGCCTCGACAAGCGCTGCCCGGGAGTCCAGTTTCTCCTTCCGGGCGCGATAGAGCGTCTGGAGCTTCTGATAATTGTCATTCATGGCTTGAAGTAGTTGTTCCTCCTTGGGCTCACTGACGGCAGCGACGGTGATTTCCCCGTCAAGATGTTCCCCTTCAACCAGCTCTTCAATGATTGCCGACCCCGGCATGTTGACAACGTTCTTGCCGGCCCTGATATATTGGCTTGAGGGAGGGGCCTGGAACGATGAGGATTGGTCTTCGGCAGTCGAGGGCCCCGCGGCAGTAGAAGCGCCTGGCGCTCCTGCGGCGGAAGCGCCGTCAGTATTGTCGCGGGTCTCCTCACCGGCCCCCTCGGTGGCCTTGGCGGCCTCGGCGGCAGGGCCTTGGCGGCCTCGGCCTTGGCGGCCTCAGCGGCAGCGGCCTTGGCGGCCTCGGCGGCAGCGGCCTTGGCGGCCTCAGCGGCAGCAGCCTCGGCGGCAGCAGCTTTGGCAGCCTCGGCGGCGGCATGCTTGGCGGCCTCTTCGGCAGCAACCTTGCCGGCTTCAGTGGCGGCATCCTTGGCGGTCTCTTCAATGACGGCGTCAGTATCCATGAGCTCTATCAGAAGAAGATTGAAAGCCAAGAACTTGATTAAGATGAAGCTGGGAAGGAAGTCCAAGAAGACAAAAAGAAGAAAAACCAAAGCGACAAGAATTCTTTGGGGCAAGTAACTTTACCTGCGTCAAGGAAGGGGTTGCCGAAGCTTGCGCTTGCCGGCCCCTCCTCATCGTCGTGGTAGAGCTTGCCCGAAGACTCACCCCTGGGCGGTGTGGTCGACGGAGGTGGCATGGCAGAGGCAGCTCCTGCTGTCGCTTCTCGCTGTTGCTCCGCTCCTGCACGCCCGGAGATGTCAGCAGAGAAGATGCACACCCCGGCACGCGCCAGTGGGTAGTGAGTAGAAGACTCACGTTGGGGGCTGCGCCGGCGGCTGCGTCGAGGACTGCATCGAGGGTTGCGTTCTGGGCTTGACTCCGAGCTGACGAGAACCGTTTCCGGCGCGCCCGAGGTGCTTGCCGGCGGCTCGACGCTTGTTGAGGTCTTGGCCCTCTTCGCCACCCTCTGTGCCAGAGTCTCCGCATCCCTGAGGAGGCAAAAACAGAGCAAGTTAATCAAGCAAAACTAGAAGGACGAGAATCAAGGCTGTGGCGGGACTCTTACTCTTCTTCTTCTTCTTCCTCGGAGGTGATGGCGGAGAGGTCGAAGCCGACCCTCGCCGCGGTTCCTGACGGAGGAAGAGGAGGATTGGCCCTGGGCCGCTTGGCAGCGGCAGGTTGCGGCGCGGCCTCGCCAGCCGCCCCTTTCCCGGAAGCCTCACTGCTTGAGGGAGGTTGGCAGGCTGGAGCGCCAGTGGCGTTCTTCCGGAGGACGCGCCTCTTTCTGTGTTGAAGAGCTAGGGGCTCTTCCTCCTCCTCTTCTTCCTCTTCGGCGGCGCCTCCGGCAGAAGAGCTCCCGGCAGCGGCTCCGCTTGGCTCACCAGCAGCCTCGTCTCGCCCGGCAAGATCTTCCAGCAGCAAGTCCTCGCCTTCGCTGGACTCAGCGCTGCCGGCTTCTTCGGCAAGGTTCGCCTCTTCCGCCCTGTTGGCGATGTAGGCGAGCTCCTCCTCCGTGGTGGCGCGGACAAGGTTCTCCGCGCGGATGGCCTTCTCCGCCAAGTTGTCGAAGAACGCCAGCGCCTGCTCCGCGGACGGCTCGATCCACCTCTCGTCGATGCTATGGGCATTAAACGCCGGCATCATGGCGATGATGGAGGTCAGTGATGAGTTGTTGCATAGTGGGACGACGCCCGCCGGCAAGTCTCCCACTGATCCAGAATTGAAGAGCTGTTGGCAGAGGGCTGCGTGCCCCATGGCTGTCAGATCATTATCCAGCCCAGGCCGCACCCTCATGACGTCGGCAGCGTTCATGTACTCCCAGGCAGGGTGCCCCATGTTCTGCAGTGGGGCGATGCGCCGGCGAAGGAAATCTGAAGCAATCATCTCCACCTTCAGCCCGACAGCCCTGAGGCGCAGTATCCTGGTGGTGGCGATGGTGAGTTTGCGGTCGTCAGGGTCCGCGGCGCCCCAATCCTTGCCGCGGACCACCTTCTGCTTCCGCACCTCGCAGAACGGTTGGGGCTCCTTTTCCCGGACCCAGCACCACTTGCCGCGCCACTCATCCCATCTATCACGGTAGAGCCCCTCTGGGTATGTCTCCTTGGTTGCCGTCCTCGGGATCCAAGCGATGCTGCCGGAGAGGGCGTCGCCCCTTTGGATGCGGGGGTAGAAGTAGTGCCGGAAAAGTGCAGTGCTCGGGATGACCCCAACAAAATTCTCGCAAAGGTGCAAAGACGGACATACAAGTCACGGCATTCGGCGTGAAATCTAACAGCTGGAAGCCGTAGGTGAGCATGATATCTACAAAGAAATCTGAGTACGGGGGACAGAGGCCGCACCAGAAGTAATCGGCAAAGAAGGGATAGTCTCCTGGCTTTGCCTTGCGAGAAGCTACACTCACTTTGGTGGCTGGATGCGCCGTGGTCTCAGTCGCCCATGCGAACTGGTACCACTTCTTCAAGGTCTCCGCATCAAACGTCGAGGGGAAGACGGCGCGTTCCTTCCGCATCTTCACCAGGTTGCTCTCCGCCGCGGCAGCCGCTTCCGCCGCCTTGCCCTTGCTCAGCTTGGGCGGCATGGTGGCTATGGAAGTGGGCGCTGAATACGTCGAGAGCGCGGTGGAGGCGGGTGGAGGGAGAAAAGCTCTGCTTTGGGCGCGAGGAAGAAGACGATGGCGACGGCTCTGAGATTGAGATTGAAAAGGCGGAGGGGGTAAATGAGCAGTGCCCTCTGCGATTCCCTTTTTATGGGGAAGGCGCGAGGCGGGCTCTTTACCGCCCGCTTTTACAGTGGAGTTTCCGCCCACGTCTCTCACGTCGCGCGATTAATGCGCGTAGTGGGGGGGGGGGGCGGGGGCGTGGTAAAAGAGATAATGATTACGAGCAGTTATTCCCTGCCACACGTGCCCGTGCACTGTTTTGGGCCTAGCTCAACAGGCCTGGCACCCGTGTATGGCCTAGGCCCGGGGGCTCCTGTCGGTGTACTAAAGTATGGGTCTTTTTAGTACCCCTTACTTGTGCACGGGCAGTTGTAGCCGTACCGCGGCAAGCCTTGCCGGGGAATAGCTAGGAGTAATCACGAGACTAAGACGACAAGGAGACATTCAAGTCAACGATCAGACCAGAAAACAGAAGACCAAAGGGTTGCGGAGGCCCGGCAAGACCCTTGCCGGCAAGGCCTCGCGCGAGACAAGACCCGGTCCCGGCAAGCCCCGGGCCCGGCAAGGATTCGGTCCCGGCAAGCCCCGGGCCCGGCAAGGATTCGGTCCCGGCAAGCCCCTGGACCGGCAAGGATTCCGCCCCGGCAAGGCTCTGCACAGTGCAGCGCTATCGCTCCAGTGCAGCGGCCAGCCTTGTCGTTTAGGGCTTGTCCTCATGGTGACATGGCGTAATGCTGGCCACGCGATGCTTAAGCGGTGCTGATGGGATGGCTGCTTTTGCCCATCCCCTGTAAAGCTTTTCCAAGCCCGAGACGCTAAGGGACACCTCGACGGACACCTCACGGTGCATTTAATGAGTTTGTCCTAAGCCGTCAGGGTTAGGTATGATAATACTGTGGTAACACTGTAGTTACTTTCCACCTCATGCCTTATCTTGTACGCCACTGTGGTAGCCCCTTTGACTAATATAAAAGGAGGCCCGAGACATACAGGGGGGGAGGATGGCACTTTGAAAGCCCATTCTGCATGCGTAGCTGCTACTGTAGCTCCCAGAACTTGGCCAAGAACATCCACAATAATACAATCAAAGTAGGAGTAGGGTTTTACGCATCCGTGCGGCCCGAACCTGGGTAAATCCCCCGCGTGCTGTTCGTTAGTTCTGCTCTTCGTGCAACCCTCTCCCCTTGCCGAACCGTAAGGGATCTCCTTGATCCCATAGGTGTTCGTTTCCCACGACAACCAATAAATTCTGAAAAATCATTTTCACCTTCCGCATTAGGAGTGTAGGCAGTATCCACAAAGAAAACTCAATTACCCAACCATTATATATGATTACTCATCCATGCAATTTCGAGAACGCATCGAAAGAAATTAAAGGAAATGAAAAAAGGCTCAAAAATTGAAATCCTTTTGCATGGATGCCTCCTATGTGCAATGGCTTGTGGAAAAAAATAATAAACTCACAATACCACAAACTTAAAAAAAAACCTTCACAAACTGACCTATCTCATATGAAGATCAATGACTTTCAACCAAGATGACCATGAGCATTTTCATGGCATAGTACATGATAACAAGAGCATTTTTGGAAATAACAAGGTTGTTAACATTGTCAGCAATAATTCCACAAAAAGATGGAAGATTTGGTTAAAAAAAGTTAAATTTTTATTTTTCTAGTGCAATGCATGACTTTTTTTTGAAGCAAGTGCCATAAATAAGATTGCAAATTGTGCCCTCACAATTTTCACCTAAAGTATACCACATGGGATGCCAACAGCCAATTTTTCATGAATTTCAGAGTGATATTTCCATATTCCATTGATTTATTGAATTTCTGGTGATTTACATCAAGTAATTCAAATTTCCACTGCAAGTGTGCTCTAGTTTCGACCAATAAATTCTGAAAATTTATTTTCACCTTCCACATTAGGAGTGTAGGCAGTATCCACAAAGAAAACTCAATTACCCAACCATTATATATGATTACTCATCCATGCAATTTTGACAACACATCGAAAGAAATTAAAGAAAATGATAAAAAGGCTCAAGAATTGAAATCCTTTTGCATGGAGGCCTCCTATGTGCAATGGCTTGTGGGAAAAATAATAGACTCTAAATACCACAAATAAAAAGTTAATTTTTCATTTTTCTAGTGCAATGCATGGCTTTTTTTGTGAAGCAGGTTCCAAAAATAAGATTGTAAATTCCGCCCTTACAATTTTCACCTAAAGTATACCACAATGGATGCCAACTGATATTTTTTTCATGAATTTCAGAGCGATATTGCCATATTCCATTGATTTATCGAATCTGTGGTGATTTACATCAAGTAATTCAAATTTGCACTACAAGTGTGCTCTAGTTTCGACCAATACATTCGGAAATATCATTTTCACCTTCCACATTAGGAGTGTAGGCAGTATCCACAAAGAAAACTCAATTACCCGACAATTATATATGATTACTCATCCATGCAATTTTGAGAACACATCGAAAGAAATTAAAGGAAATGAAAAAAGGCTCAAAAATTGAAATCCTTTTGCATGGAGGCCTCCTATGTGCAATGGCTTGTGGAAAAAATAATAAACTCACAATACCACAAACTTAAAAAAAAACCTTCACAACCTAACCTATCTCATATGAAGATCATGAGCGATTTCATGGCATAGTACATGATAACATGACCATTATTGGAAATAACAAGGGTGTTAACATTGTCAACAATAATTCCATAAAAAGATTGAAGATTTGGTTTAAAAAAGTTAATTTTTCATTTTTCCAGTGCAATGCATGACTTTTTTTGTGAAGCAAGTGCCATAAATAAGATTGTAAATTGTGCCCTTACAATTTTCACCTAAAGTATACCACATGGGATGCCAACTGCCAATTTTTCATGAATTTCAGAGTGATATTTCCATATTCCATTGATTTATTGAATTCTGGCGATTTACATCAAGTAATTTAAATTTGTACTGCAAGTGTGCTCTAGTTTCGACCAATAAATTCTAAAAAATCATTTTCACCTTCCACATTAGGAGTGTAGTCAGTATCCACAAATAAAATTCAATTACCCAACCATTATATACGATTACTCATCCATGCAATTTTGATAACACATCGAAAGAAATTAAAGAAAATGATAAAAAGGCTCAAAAATTGAAATCCTTTTGCATGGAGGCCTCCTATGGGCAATGGCTTGTGGGAAAAATAATAAACTCACAATAGCACAAATAATAGGTTAATTTTTCATTTTTCTAGTGCAATGCATGACTTTTTTTGTGAAGCAAGTGCCATAAATAAGATTGTAAATTGTGCCCTTACAATTTTCACCTAAAGTATACCACATGGGATGCCAACTGCCAATTTTTCATGAATTTCAGAGTGATATTTCCATATTCCATTGATTTATTGAATTCTGGCGATTTACATCAAGTAATTTAAATTTGTACTGCAAGTGTGCTCTAGTTTCGACCAATAAATTCTAAAAAATCATTTTCACCTTCCACATTAGGAGTGTAGTCAGTATCCACAAATAAAATTCAATTACCCAACCATTATATATGATTACTCATCCATGCAATTTTGAGAACACATCAAAAGAAATTAAAGGAAATGAAAAAAGGCTCAAAAATTGAAATCCTTTTGCATGGAGGCCTCCTATGTGCAATGGCTTGTGGGAAAAATAATAAACTCATAATACCAAAAACTTAAAAAAAAACTTCAAGAACTGACCTATCTCATATGAAGATCAATGACTTTTAACCAAGATGACCACGAGCATTTTTGTGGCATAGTACACGATAACATGACCATTTTTTGGAAATAACAAGGGTGTTAACATTGTCAGCAATAATTCCACAAAAAGATTGAAGATTTGGTAAAAAAAAGTTAATTTTTCATTTTTCTAGTGCAATGCATGACTTTGTTTTGAAGCAAGTGCCATAAATAAGATTGTAAATTGTGCCCTTACAATTTTCACCAAAAGTATACCACATGGGATGCCAACTGCCAATTTTTCATGAATTTCAAAGTGATATTTCCATATTCCATTGATTTATTGAGTTTCTGGCGATTTAGATCAAGTAAGTCAAATTTGCACTGCAAGTGTGCTCTAGTTTCGACCAATAAATTCTAAAAAATCATTTTCACCTTCCACATTAGGAGTGTAGGTAGTATCCACAAAGAAAACTCAATTACCCAACCATTATATATGATTACTCATCCATGCAATTTTGACAACACATCGAAAGAAATTAAAGAAAATGATAAAAAGGCTGAAAAATTGAAATCCTTTTGATGGAGGCCTCCTATGTGCAATGGCTTGTGGGAAAAATAATAAACTCACAATACCACAAATAAAAAGTTAATATTTCATTTTTCTAGTGCAATGCAAGACTTTTTTTGTGAAGCAGGTGCCATAAATAAGATTATAAATTGTGCCCTTACAATTTTCACCTAAAGTATACCACAATGGATGCCAACTGTCAATTTTTCATGAATTTCAGAGTGATTGTAACTCCCCTATGTAATAAGCTACAGTGGTCCACTATAATAATGCCAAGTCATCTGAGATTTGCAATGATAATCAATGTGGATTAATATCTCATTTCAAATTCTGCCACTGAATTCAAATTCAAATGCAAGTGAAATTTGAAGTTGCACAAAAGTTGCTGGAAAAATGTTCATCATTTAGTAAATATTCCAAAACAATGTGTTGTTCAGGAAAACAACATCACTATGTTGCTAAAATGGACAGTAGCATTTAATCCAGTACAATTCCAGCAATTATAATTGCATATTCATTTATGAAAAATGCAAATGAATTCCTCTGCCTCCCAAAATAATTCTGGTAGTGCCAAAAATTGCAAAGGATATTTTGGGCCAAGCTCCACATTTTTCTAAAATGGATGGGTAGCCCAATTATTTATTTTTCCTTCTCTGTTAATAAATAAAAAGAGAAAACAGAAAAAAGAGTAAGGACAGAAACTCACCTGGCCTCACCTGGCGCGGCCCAGCCAGCCACACCGAAGCCTCCCCCAACTGCTCCCGCCTCGGTGTCGTCTCCCCCGCAACCGGCGCGTACGGCGGCCGCCCACCGCTCGCCTCCGATGCCGGAGTGGTTGAACGGTGGGGATAAGCGCGCCTGAGCCATCTCCCCTGGTCGCCCGCGCCTCTCCTCTCTCCCTCTCCTCCACGCGCTCGCTCCTCCCACTCATCTGCTCGCGCAGCCGAACACCACCGCCGACGTGCCGCTGCCACCCTCGCGGCTACCGGCGTCCATCTGCTCCTCCGCTGAGTCCAGACGAATCGCCGACGTTCGCCTCTTCTTCCCAGCCCAAGAACTCGAGCTCGGCGTCGCTGCATCGCCCGAAACCAGCCGTCTTCCACCTCGGATCCCAGGAGGTCGCCGGCGTCGATCCACTGCACGGCAGCTCCTGAACCTCTCGTGGGCCAACTTGCGCCGCTCAGTGAGCGTTTCCCCTCTCCCCTGGCCCCTTTAGCTACTCGCGCACACGCTAGAACGACGGCTCCGCTCCGACCCGAGCGCCGCCGCCGCCAGTGCTCGACGCCGGTGCGCCTAACGGCCATCTCCGGTCGCCCCGATACCGTAGATCGACGCAGCAGCGAGTAGCCGTTCGAACGCCGTCGAAATCACGCAAAACGATGCCCTGTAGAGGAAACCCGAGCGACTCCGGCGATCGCCGTCGCGGCTGGAGCTCGCCGGCGTGTTCTCTGGCGCCGGCGCTGAGCTGACTAGCGTGGGGCCCGCCTGGTGACGCTGCCATGTGGGCCCCTGGTCGCGGTTGACCGCGTTGACCGCGGTCAACGGGCTGACATGGCGGCTATAGCCACTGACGTGTGGGTCCCCCACGTCAGTAATTTAATTAGTGACTAATTACTTTTAATTAATTAAATATACTAATTAGTTCAGTCGCTGACAGGCCGGGCCCACTGATTAATTAACTCTGTTAGTTCAAATTAATCACTGATTATAACCTCTGAGGCTGACAGGTGGGTCCCACCTGTCTGTTTGACCAGTCCACTTGTCAGCCGACCGCTGACGCCATGCTTGCGTCATGCTGACGTCATATGCCTTTTCTGGAATTCTGATAATTTAAATAATTCCAGAAATAGTTTAAAACTTTGAAAATTCGTAGAAAATAAACCGTAGCTCGGATGGAAAAACTTTCTACATGAAAGTTGCTCAGAACGACGAGTCGAATCTGAATACGCCCTCCGTTTATCTGTCACATGCCCACAACTATGCAAACATGGATCCGTCCCCTCCGGTTCAGTATACCGAAGTCAGCCTAAACGCCGGGACAATATCTCAGATATTTTTCCGATTCGTCTGCGACATGTAGCCATGCATTAGGTCACCACTAACTCTGCATACTGCCATAACATGCATCTGTGTTGCATTCTTTGCCTTTATTTATTGTTTCCTCCCCCCTCTTCTTCTCCGATAGCGCCCGAGACCGACGCAGCTCAAGAGACCGACGACCCCACTGACGACCCCTCCTTTGCCGCAGAGCTTCCAGGCAAGCAACCCCCCTTGACGCATGCCTATATCACCTATTCCCTCTCCCTCCTTCTTGCATTAGAATTTGCTACTGCTATTGTTTTATCCTATTCTGATGCATAGCCTGTCCTTGTAGCTGTTATTGATACGTGCCTATTATCCAAAATGCTTAGTATAGGTTGGGTAGTAACCCATCTGTGGCCCCTCTTCCTTGCTCTAGTTGCCCCGCTTTAGTACCTGTGCCCCGATCGATGTGATCGTCGGGCTGAGACCAGTTCATCACCACACATTCCCCCTAAGTTGCTCGACGCTGCAGAGCTAACATCGAGTGCCGAGGGTGATACCTCTTATCTCACTCCCGATGATGCCTCTATAGTTCAGCTAGTCGGTTGTGGGTTACCGAGGGTGATTCCTCTTCCCAACCTCCGATAAAGCTTCTGTCGTGCAACCCCGCTTGTGTGAACACCATAGAGGGTGATTCCTCCGTGTTCACCTTGTCGTTTACATCTAGTGGAAATCCAACGAGGGTGGTTCCTCGGATTCCTGCTTGATGTTATGGACACACGGTTACTTGCACTTTATTACTGATACTTGGATAAAGTCGGGTCAACCCCGAGGGGTACCCGCGAGTGATGTGGAGTCGGGTTGACCATGAGGGTACCCGCGAGATGAATACGTGGCACGGCCGGGCACTCTTAGCCCTTGCCGTAAGTCCACGAGACGGGGCGACGGGGTCACAAGATCGTGAGTCTCTGCTCGTTTCCGCGCGCTCCAAAGGCACTAAGGGTTAGGATATGTAATCTGAGTAGGCCTCTGGCCTTTTCGCACTAACCAGCACGTGGGAATAAAAATGGGTACTCGGCGCCATATGTATCAGCCGAAAGCTCTGTCAGACGTCCAGTTCAGCATTGCGGCACGATAGGATCGGCGCCATCCAGGAGAGAGGTGGTGCCTGGATCTAACCATGTGCGCAACGACCCAGAGTGCAAAGGGCGATGGGCCCAAGACCCCTGAACACTTAGGAGGTAGACCGGCGGGGACCTCTCTACTGAGCTCTAGGTAGGGCTGCGGTGTGTCGATCAGCCGAGGCCGGGCATGACCCAGGAAAGTGTGTCCGGCCGGAGTTAATCGAGCGTGTTGGGTAACAGTAGTGCACCCCTGTAGGGAAGTATATCTATTCGAATAGCCGTGTCCACGGTAACAGGAAGCTCAGAAAATATCCTGATCTTGTATAACTAGAACTGGGTTAATATGTGGCTCCGGGATCGCTTTCTCGCAGGGAGTCGAGGAAGGATCTCTAGGCGATGTTGATACTTGTTGCTACTACTATATTTATGTACTAATCTGTACTCTTCTAATGCTACAAGACACTGAAGATGCTAGTCTTCGATAGGCTAGTCCCCTCTCTCTATTCTGGCATTTCTGCAGCCAAGTCCACATATACAGCCTTCCTTTGATACTAATGCATATTTAGAATAGATCTGATGTAAATATTGCTGAGTACTTTGGATGAGTACTCACGGTTGCTTTGCTTCCCTTTTTCCCCATGCACAATTGATGCGACCAGATGACGGAGCCCCGGAGCCAGCTGCCCCAGCAGCCGACGACGACTACTACCACTACTACCCCTCCGGATACTACTACTACGAGGAGCCGACCGACGACCAGGAGTAGTTAGGAGGCACCCAGGCAGGAGGCCTGCGCCTTTCGATCTATGTTTTTATTTTGCCCCGCCTTTTTAAAGGCCTATCTGTTTAACTTTGTGTCTGTACTCAGATACCTGATGCTTCCGCTGATGCTTGTATGACATCGAGCTTATGTATTCGAGCCCTCGAGGCCCCTGGCTTGTAACATAAAGCTTGTATGACTTTTATTTATGTTTAGAGTTGTGTTGTGATATCATCAAGTGAGTCCTTAGGCTTGATCGTGTGCATTTGCGTGTATGATTAGTGCACGATTAAGTCGGGGGCGTCACAAGTTGGTATCAGAGCCGACTGCCTGTAGGATCCCCCTTTCCAACTCCTTGGTCGAAGTTGAGTCTAGTCTTTGCAAAAATGATTTTACTAACATGGCTGTGTGGCTTACGGGCCCACGTCGCCAATGGGTGGTATTAGGATCTTTTATTCCTCACCTATACTCTGGGACTCTGATCTCTCATCTTTTCGGGTTAAATGATTTTGCTAACTCTAACACTAGGTTCTCGTAATCACATCCACCCGGAGACCGGATTGTCTGCAGTTGTTTCTTGCATACCTGATACATGATTCAATCACTGTCGTTTGACACTTTTGATAACAGCAATGCCATCCTTGCCCTCCTTCCAATACAGACTTGGTCATGTTTTGACTATACCTTGTCTCTTTATCACATTGTCCAACTTCTCAAGGATTGCCAAGCCTCTGACTAATCTGCTTCACAAAGGCGTTAAGTTTGAGTGGACAGATAAATGTCAGGAAAGTTTTCAGACCCTCAAGGACAAGCTCACCTCTGCTCCAATGCTTGCTCCTCCGGATTCTCGCAAGGATTTTGTGATCTATTGCGACGCCTCTTGTCAAGGATTAGGCTGTGTCCTGATGCAAGAGCGCAGAGTAATTGCTTATGCCTCGCGACAGTTGCGTCCCCACGAAGAGAATTACGCAGTGCATGATCTTGAACTTGCTGCAGTGATATATGCATTGAAGCTGTGGCGACAATACCTCCTTGGTAACCGATGTGAGATATATACTGATCATCAAAGTCTGAAGTATATATTTACTCAGCCGGATCTCAATCTCTGCCAACAGCGATGGCTGGAAACAATTACGGACTATGACTGTGGTATTTCATATACCCCTGGCAAGGCTAATGTAATGGCCGATGCCTTGAGCCGCAAGTCCTATTGCAACAACCTCATGATTCAGCGAGCTCAACCTCATATGTATGAAGAATTGCGCCAACTGAACCTCCACATTGTTCCACAGGGTTCTCTAAATACCCTTGTTATACAGCCAGATCTTGAGAAGGCTGTTAAACGCGCGCAAGCTAAAGATGCTAAAGTTGATCTCATGAAAAGAGATCTTCACCTTGAAAAGTACAGGGAGTTCTCGCTTGCTGAAGATGGAACCTTGTATTTCAAAGACCGCATTGCGGTACCTCGGTTCGAATTGATGACTGACAAGGTCATGAAGGAGGCACATGATACACCACTGTCTATTCATCCGGGTAGCACCAAGATGTATCGGGATCTCCGACAAAGGTACTGGTGGTCTAGAATGAAGCAGGACATTGCCCGATATGTTGCTCAATGTGACGTTTGTCGTCGCGTTAAAGCAGAACATCAGAAGCCTGCTGGAATTCTGCAACCGCTCCCTATTCCTTTATGGAAATGGGATAAGGTTCAAATGGATCTCATTACTGGCCTTCCCAAGTCACAGAAGGGTCACGATGCTATTCTTGTCGTCGTCGACCAACTCTTCAAAGTTGCACACTTTCTGCCAGTCAAGGAGACGATCACTGCTAGTCAGTTAGCAGAGTTATATATCTCCAGGATTGTATCACTCCACGGTATTCCGAAGGAGATCAGTTCAGACCGTGGCAGCCTCTTCATTTCACACTTCTGGAATAGTTTCCAACAAGCTATGGGAACTCATATTACTTGGAGTTCAGCTTATCACCCTCAGTCCCAAGGCCAAGTCGAAAGAGTGAATCAAGTGCTTGAAGATATGTTGCGTGCTTGTGTTATATCATTTGGCAAGAAGTGGGAAGAATCTATCCCGTATGCTGAATTCTCTTACAACCGCAGCTATCAAGCAAGTTTGAAAATGGCCCCCTTCGAAGTGTTATATGGACGTAAGTGTCGAACCCCTCTAAATTGGTCAGAAACTGGGGAACGACCGCTCATTGGTCCGGATATTATCCAACACACTGAAGAGCAAGTCCGTGTTGTTCGCGAAAATCTCAAGGTGGCCCAGGACCGCCAGAAGAGCAACTATGATCGCAAACGATGTGGATTGACTTATCAACCTGGTGATCAAGCTTATCTGCGTGTTACTCCTATGAAGGGCACTCACCGCTTTGGAATCAAGGGCAAGTTAGCTCCTCGCTACATCGGCCCTTTCCGCATTCTCGCCAGACGTGGACATGTGGCATATAAATTGGAGTTGCTGCCGCAATTCTCCCACATCCACAATGTCTTCCATGTGTCGCAACTTCGTTGTTGCTTCAAGGAATCTCCGCACAGAGCTCTGGATCATGAGTTGCTTGATTTGCAAGATGATCTTTCTTATACGGAGCATCCGATCCGCATTCTCGATCAAGCTGAACGTCGGACCCGCCAGAAGACTACCAAGTTCCTTAAAGTGCAGTGGTCAAATCATACTGAAGATGAAGCCACTTGGGAACGCGAGGAACGTCTTCGGGAGGAATACCCCGATTTGTTTCCTTCTACCTCCTGAATTCTCGGGACGAGAATTTCTTTTAGAGGAGGAGAATTGTAACACCCCTATGTAATGAGCTACAGTGATCCACTATAATAATGCCAAGTCATCTGAGATTTGCAATGATAATCAATATGGATTAATATCTCATTTCAAATTCTGCCACTGAATTCAAATTCAAATGCAAGTGAAATTTGAAGTTGCACAAAAGTTGCTGGAAAAATGTTCATCATTTAGTAAATATTCCAAAACAATTTGTTGTTCAGGAAAACAACATCACTATGTTGCTAAAATGGACAGTAGCATTTAATCCAGTACAATTCCAGCAATTATAATTGCATATTCATTTATGAAAAATGCAAATGAATTCCTCTGCCTCCCAAAATAATTCTGGCAGTGCCAAAAAATGCAAAGGATATTTTGGGCCAAGCTCCACATTTTTCTAAAATGGATGGGTAGCCCAATTATTTCTTTTTTCCTTCTCTGTTTATAAATAAAAAGAGAAAACAAAAAAAAGAGTAAGGACAGAAACTCACCTGGCCTCACCTGGCGCGGCCTAGCCAGCCCACCGAAGCCTACCCCAACTGCTCCCGCCTCGGTGTCGTCTCCCCCGCAACCGGCGCGTACGGCGGCCGCCCACCGCTCGCCACCGATCCCTGAGTGGTTGAACGGAGGGGATAAGGGCGCCTGAGCCATCTCCCCTGGTCGCCCGCGCCTCTCCTCTCTCCCTCTCCTCCACGCGCTCGATCCTCCCATTCCTCTGCTCGCGCAGCTGAACACCACCGCCGACGTGCCGCTGCCACCCACGCGGCTACTGGCGTCCATCTGCTCCTCCGCTGAGTCCAGACGAATCGCCGACGTCCGCCTCTTCTTCCCAGCCCAAGAACTCGAGCTCGGAGGCGCTGCATCGCCCGAAACCGGCCGTCTTCCATCTCGGATCCCAGGAGCTTGCCGGCGTGGATCCACTGCATGGCAGCTCCTAAACCTCTCGTGGGCCAACTTGCGCCGCTCGGTGAGCGTTTCCCCTCTCCCCTGGCCCCTTTAGCTACTCGCGCGCACGCTAGAACGACGGCTCCGCTCCGACCCGAGCGCCGCCACCGCCATTGCTCGACGCCGGCGCGCCTAATGGCCATCTCCGGTCGCCCCGATACCGTAGATTGACGCAGCAGCGAGTAGCCGTTCGAACGCCGTCGAAATCATGCGAAACGATGCCCTGTAGAGGAAACCCGAGCTACTCCGACGATCGCCGTCGCGACTGGAGCTCGCCGGCATGTTCTCCGGCGCCGGCGGTGAGCTGGCTAGCGTGGGGCCCGCCCGGTGACGCTGCCATGTGGGCCCCTGGTCGCGGTTGACCGCGTTAACCGCCGTCAACGGGCTGACGTGGCGGCTATAGCCACTGACGTGTGGGTCCCCCACGTCAGTAACTTAATTAGTGACTAATTCCTTTTAATTAATTAAATCTGCTAATTAGTTCAGTCGCTGATAGGCCGGGCCCACTGATTAATTAACTCTGTTAGTTCAAATTAATCACTGATTATAACCTCTGAGGCTGAGAGGTGGGTCCCACCTGTCTGTTTGACCAGTCAACTAGTCAGTCGACCGCTGACGCCATGCTTGCGTCATGCTGATGTCATATGCCTTTTCTTGAATTCTGCTAATTTAAATAATCCCAGAAATAGTTTAAAACTTTGAAAATTCGTAGAAAATAAACCGTAGCTCGGATGGAAAAACTTTCTACATGAAAGTTGCTCAGAACGACGAGACGAATCTGAGTACGCCCTCCGTTTATCTGTCACATGCCCACAACTATGCAAACATGGATCCGTCCCCTCCGGTTCAGTATACTGAAGTCAGCCTAAACGCTGGGAAAATATCCCAGATATTTTCCCGATTCGTCTGCGACATGTAGCCATGCATTAGGTCACCACTAACTCTGCATACTGCCATAACATGCATCTGTGTTGCATTATTTGCCTTTATTTATTGTTTCCTCCCCCCTCTTCTTCTCCGATAGCCCCCGAGACCGACGAAGCTCAAGAGACCGACGACCCCACTGACGACCCCTCCTTTGTCGTAGAGCTTCCAGGCAAGCAAGCCCCCTTGACGCATGCCTATATCATCTGTTCCCTCTCCCTCCTGCTTGCATTAGAATTTGCTACTGCTATTGTTTTATCCTATTCTGATGCATAGCCTGTCCTTGTAGCTGTTATTGATACGTGCCTGTTATCCAAAATGCTTAGTATAGGTTGGGTAGTAACCCATCTGTGGCCCCTCTTCCTTGCTCTAGTTGCCCCGCTTTAGTACCTGTGCCCCGATCGATGTGATCGTCGGGCTGAGACCAGTTCATCACCACACATTCCCCCTAAGTTGCTCGACGCTGCAGAGCTAACATCGAGTGCCGAGGGTGATACCTCTTATCTCACTCCCGATCATGCCTCTGTAGTTCAGCTAGTCGGTTGTGGGTTACCGAGGGTGATTCCTCTTCCCCACCTCCGATAAAGCTTCTGTCGTGAAACCCCACTTGTGTGAACACCATCGAGGGTGATTCCTCCGTGTTCACCTTGTCGGTTACATCTAGTGGAAATCCAACGAGGCTGGTTCCTCGGATTCCTGCTTGATGTTATGGACACACGGTTAGTTGCACTTTATTACTGATACCTGGATAAAGTCGGGTCGACCCCCAGGGGTACCCGCGAGTGATGTGGAGTCGGGTTGACCATGAGGGTACCCGCGAGATGAATACGTGGCACGGCCGGGCATTCTTAGCCCTTGCCGTAAGTCCATGAGACGGGGCGACGGGGTCACAGGATCGTGAGTCTCTGCTTATTTCCGCGCGCTCCAAAGGCACTAAGGGGTAGGATATGTAATCTGAGTAGGCCTCTGGCCTTTTCGCGCTAACCAGCACGTGGGAATAAAAATGGGTACTCGGCGCCGTATGTATCAGCCGAAAGCTCTGTCAGACGTCCAGTTCAGCATTGCGGCACGGTAGGATCGGCGCCATCCGGGAGAGAGGTGGTGCCTGGATCTAACCATGTGCGCAACGACCCAGAGTGCAAAGGGCGATGGGCCCAAGACCCCTGAGCACTTAGGAGGTAGACCGGCGGGGACCTCTCTGCTGAGCTCTAGGTAGGGCTGCGGTGTGTCGATCAGCCGAGGCCGGGCATGACCCAGGAAAGTGTGTCCGGCCGGAGTTAATCGAGCATGTTGGGTAATAGTAGTGCACCCCTGCAGGGAAGTATATCTATTTGAATAGCCGTGTCCACGGTAACAGGATGCTCAGAAAATATCCCGATCTTCTATAACTAGAACTGGGTTAATATGGGGTTCCGGGATCGCTTTCTCGCAGGGAGTCGAGGAAGGATCTCTGGGCGATGTTGATACTTGTTACTACTACTATATTTATGTACTAATCTGTACTCTTCTAATGCTGCAAGACCCTGAAGATACTAGTCTTCGATAGGCTAGGCCCCTCTCTCTATTCTGGCATTTCTGCAGCCAAGTCCACATATACAGCCTTCCTTTGATACTAATGCATATTTAGAATAGATCTGATGTAAGTCTTGCTGAGTACTTTGGATGAGTACTCACAGTTGCTTTGCTTCCCTTTTTGCCCATACACAATTGATGCGACCAGATGACGGAGCCCCGGAGCCAGCTGCCCCAGCAGCCGACGACGACTACTACCACTACTACCCCTCCGGATACTACTACTACGAGGAGCCGACCGACGACCAGGAGTAGTTAGGAGGCACCCAGGCAGGAGGCCTGCGCGTTTCGATCTATGTTTTTATTTTGCCCCGCCTTTTTAAAGGCCTATCTGTTTAACTTTGTGTCTGTACTCAGATACCTGATGCTTCCGCTGATGCTTGTATGACATCGAGCTTATGTATTCGAGCCCTCGAGGCCCCTGGCTTGTAACATAAAGCTTGTATGACTTTTATTTATTTTTAGAGTTGTTTTGTGATATCATGAAGTGAGTCCTTAGGCTTGATCATGTGCATTTCCGTGTATGATTAGTGCACGATTAAGTCGGGGGTGTCACAGTTATATTGCCATATTCCATTGATTTATCGAATTTCTGGCGATTTACATCAAGTAATTCAAATTTGCACTGCAAGTGTGCTTTAGTTTAAACCAATAAATTCAGAAAAATCATTTTCACATTCCGCATTAGGAGTGTAGGCAGTATCCACAAAGAAAACTCAATTACCCAACCATTATATATGATTACTCATCCATGCAATTTTGAGAACACATCGAAAGAAATTAAAGGAAATGAAAAAAGGCTCAAAAATTGAAATCATTTTGCATGGAGGCCTCCTATGTGCAATGGCTTGTGGGAAAAATAATAAACTCACAATACCACAACCTTAAAAAAAACCTTCAAGAACTGACCTATCTCATATGAAGATCAATGACTTTCAACCAAGATGACCATGAGCATTTTCATGGCATAGTACATGATAACATGACCATTTTTGGAAATAACAAGGGTGTTAACATTGTCAGCAATAATTCCACAAAAGGATTGAAGATTTGGGTAAAAATAAGTTAGTTTATCATTTTTCTAGTGCAATGCATGACTTTTTATTGAAGCAAGTACCATAAATAAGATTGTAAATTGTGCCCTTACAATTTTCACCTTAAGTATACCACATGGGATGCCAACTGCCAATTTTTCATGAATTTCAGAGTGATATTTCCATATTCCATTGATTTATTGAATTTATGGAGATTTACATCAAGTAAGTCAAATTTGCACTGCAAGTGTCCTCTAGTTTCGACCAATAAATTTGGAAATATCATTTTCACCTTCCACATTAGGAGTGTAGGCAGTATCCACAAAGAAAACTGAATTACCCAACCATTATATATGATTACTCATCCAAGCAATTTTGAGAACACATCAAAAGAAATTAAAGGAAATGAAAAAAGGCTCAAAAATTGAAATCCGTTGCATAGAGGCCTCCTATGTGCAATGGCTTGTGGGAAAAATAATAAACTCACAATACCACAAACTTAAAATAAAAAACCTTCACAATCTGACCTATCTCATACGAAGATCAATGACTTTCAACCAAGACCACCATGACCATGAACATTTTCATGGCATAGTACATGATAACATGACCATTTTTGGAAATAACAAGGGTGTTAACATTGCCAGCAATAATTCCACAAAAAGATTGAAGGTTTGGTTTAAAAAAGTTAATTTTTCATTTTTCTAGTGCAATGCGTGATTTTTTTTGGGAAGCAAGTGCCATAAATAAGATTGGAAATTGTGCCCTTACAATTTTCACCTAAAGTATACCACATGGGATGCCAACTGCCAATTTTTCATGAATTTTAGAGTGATATTTCCATATTCCATTGATTTATTGAATTTCTGGCGATTTACGTCAAGTAATTCAGATTTGCATTGCAAGTGTGCTCTAGTTTCGACCAATAAATTTTGAAAAATCATTTTCACCTTCCACATTAGGAGTGTCGGCAGTATTCACAAAGAAAACTCAATTACGCAACCATTATATATGATTACTTATCCATGCAATTTTGACAACACATCGAAAGAAAATAAAGAAAATGATAAAAAGGCTCAAAAATTGAAATCCTTTTGCATGGAGGCCTCCTATGTGCAATGGCTTGTGGGAAAAATAATAAACTCACAATACCACAAATAGAAAGTTAATTTTTCATTTTTCTAGTACAATGCATGACTTTTTTTGTGAAGCATGTGCCATAAATAAGATTGTAATTTGTGCCCTTACAATTTTCACCTAGAGTATACCACATTGGATGTCAACTGCCAATTTTTCATGAATTTCAGAGTGATATTGCCATATTTCATTGATTTATCGAATTTCTTGCAATTTACATCAAGTAATTGAAATTTGCACTGCAAGTGTGCTCTAGTTTCGACCAATAAATTCTGAAAAATCATTTTCACCTTCCGCATTAGGAGTGTATGCAGTATCCACAAAGAAAACTTAATTACCCAACCATTATATATGATTACTCATCCATGCAATTTTGAGAACATATCGAAAGAAATTAAAGGAAATGAAAAAGGCTCAAAAATTGAAATCCGTTTGCATAGAGGCCTCCTATGTGCAATGGCTTGTGGGAAAAATAATAAACTCACAATACCATAAACTTAAAAAAATAACCTTCACAAACTGACCTATCTCATATGAAGATCAATGACTTTCAACCAAGATGACCATGACCATGAGCATTTTCATGGCATCGTACATGATAACATGACCATTTTTGGAAATAACAAGGGTGTTAACATTGTCAGCAATAATTTCACAAAAAGATTGAAGATTTGGTTAAAAAAAGTTAATATTTCATTTTTCTAGTGCAATGCATGACTTTGTTTTGAAGCAAGTGCCATAAATAAGATTGTAAATTGTGCCCTTACAATTTTCACCTAAAGTATACGACATGGGATGCCAACTGCCAATTTTTCATGAATTTCAGAGTGATATTTCCATATTCCATTGATTTATTGAATTTCTGGCGATTTACATTAAGTAAGTCAAATTTGCACTGCAAGTGTGCTCTAGTTTCGACCAATAAATTCTGAAAAATCATTTTCACCTTCCGCATTAGGAGCGTAGCAGTATCCACAAAGAAAACTCAATTACCCAACCATTATATATGATTACTCATCCATGCTATTTTGACAACATTTCGAAAGAAATTAAAGAAAATGATAAAAAGGCTAAAAAATTGAAATCCTTTTGATGGAGGCCTCCTATGTGCAATGGCTTGTGGGAAAAATGATAAACTCACAATACCACAAATAAAAAGTTAATATTTCATTTTTCTAGTGCAATGCATGACTTTTTTTTGAAGCAGGTGCCATAAATAAGATTGTAAATTGTACCCTTACAATTTTCACCTAAAGTATACCAAAGTGGATGCCAACTACCAATTTTTCATGAATTTTAGAGTGATATTGCCATATTCCATTGATTTATCAAATTTCTGGCGATTTACATCAAGTAATTCAAATTTGCACTGCAAGTGTGCTCTAGTATCGACCAATAAATTCTGAAAAATCATTTTCACCTTCCGCATTAGGAGTGTAGGCAGTATCCACAAACAAAACTCAATTACCCAACAATTATATATGATTACTCATCCATGCAATTTTGAGAACACATCGAAAGAAATTAAAGGAAATGATAAAAGGCTAAAAAATTTAAATCCTTTTGCATGGAGGCCTCCTATGTGCAATGGCTTGTGGGGAAAATAATAAACTCACAATACCACAACCTTAAAAAAACTTCAAGAACTGACCTATCTCATATGAAGATCAATGACTTTCAACCAAGATGACCATGAGCATTTTCATGGCATAGTACATGATAACATGACCATTTTTGGAAATAACAAGGGTGTTAACATTGTCAGCAATAATTCCACAAAAAGATTGAAGATTTGGTTAAAACAAGTTAATTTTTCGTTTTTCTAGTGCAATGCATGACTTTGGTTAGAAGCAAGTGCCATAAATAAGATTGTAAATTGTGCCCTTACAATTTTCACCTAAAGTATACCACATGGGATACCAACTGCCAATTTTTCATGAATTTTAGAGTGATATTTCCATATTCCATTGACTTATTGAATTTCTGGCAATTTACATTAAGTAAGTCAAATTTGCACTCCAAGTGTGCTCTAGTTTCGACCAATAAATTCCGAAAAATCATTTTCACCTTCCACATTAGGAGTGTAGCCAGTATCCACAAAGAAAACGCAATTACCCAGCCATTATATATGATTACTCATCCATGCAATTTTGACAACACATCGAAAGAAATTAACTAAAATGATAAAAAGGCTCAAAAATTGAAATCCTTTTGCATGGAGGCCTCCTATGTGCAATGGCTTGTGGGAAAAATAATAAACTCACAATACCACAAACAAAAAGTTAATTTTTCATTTTTCTAGTGCAATGCATGACTTTTTTTGTGAAGCAGGTGCCATACATAAGATTGTAAAATTGTGCCCTTACAATTTTCACCTAAACTATACCACAATGGATGCCAACTGCCAATTTTTCATGAATTTCACAGTGATATTGCCATATTCCATTGATTTATCGAATTTCTGGCGATTTACATCAAGTAATTCAAATTTGCACTACAAGTGTGCTCTAGTTTCGACCAATAAATTTGGAAATATCATTTTCACCTTCCACATTAGGAGTGTAGGCAGTATGCACAAAGAAAACTCAATTACCCAACCATTATATATGATTACTCATCCATGCAATTTTGAGAACACATCAAAAGAAATTAAAGGAAATGAAAAAAGGCTCAAAAATTGAAATCCGTTTGCATAGAGGCCTCCTATGTGCAATGGCTTGTGGGAAAAATAATAAAATCACAATACCACAAACTTAAAATAAAAAACCTTCACAATCTGACCTATCTCATACGAAGATCAATGACTTTCAACCAAGACGACCATGACCATGAGCATTTTCATGGCATAGTAAATGATAACATGACCATTTTTGGAAATAACAAGGGTGTTAACATTGTCAGCAATAATTCCACAAAAAGATTGAAGATTTGGTTAAAACAAGTTAATTTTTCATTTTTCTAGTGCAATGCATGACTTTGTTTTGAAGCAAGTGCCATAAATAAGATTGTAAATTGTGCCCTTACAATTTTCACCTAAAGTATACCACATGGGATGCCAACTGCCAATTTTTCATGAATTTTAGAGTGATATTTCCATATTCCATTGACTTATTGAATTTCTGGCGATTTACATTAAGTAAGTCAAATTTGCACTGCAAGTCTGCTCTAGTTTCGACCAATAAATTTGGAAATATCATTTTCACCTTCCACATTAGGAGTGTTGGCAGTATCCACAAAGAAAACTCAATTACCTAGCCATTATATATGATTACTCATCCATGCAATTTTGACAACACATCGAAAGAAATTAAATAAAATGATAAAAAGGCTCAAAAATTGAAATCCTTTTGCATGGAGGCCTCCTATGTGCAATGGCTTGTGGGAAAAATAATAAACTCACAATACCACAAATAAAAAGTTAATTTTTCATTTTTCTAGTGCAATGCATGACTTTTTTTGTGAAGCATGTGCCATAAATAAGATTGTAATTTTTGCCCTTACAATTTTCACCTTAAGTATACCACATTGGATGTCAACTGCCAATTTTTCATGAATTTCAGAGTGATATTGCCATATTTCATTGATTTATCGAATTTCTGGCAATTTACATCAAGTAATTCAAATTTGCACTGCAAGTATGCTCTAGTTTCAACCAATAAATTCTGAAAAATCATTTTCACCTTCCGCATTAGGAGTGTAGGCAGTATCCACAAAGAAAACTAAATTACCCAACGATTATATATGATTACTCATCCATGCAATTTTGAGAACACATCGAAAGAAATTAAAGGAAATGAAAAAAGGCTCAAAAATTGAAATCCTTTTGCATGGAGGCCTCCTATGTGCAATGGCTTGTGGGAAAAATAATAAACTCACAATACCACAAACTTAAAAAAATAACCTTCACAAACTGACCTATCTCATATGAAGATCAATGGCTTTCAACCAAGATGACCATGACCATGAGCATTTTCATTGCATCGTACATGATAACATGACCATTTTTGGAAATAACAAGGGTGTTAACATTGTCAGCAATAATTCCACAAAAAGATTGAAGATTTGGTTAAAACAAGTTAATTTTTCTTTTTTCTAGTGCAATGCATGACTTTTTTTTTGTGAAGCAAGTGCCTTAAATAAGATTGGAAATTGTTCCCTTACAATTTTCACCTAAAGTATACAACATGGGATGCCAACTGCCAATTTTTCATGAATTTCAGAGTGATATTTCCATATTCCATTGATTTATTGAATTTCTGGCGATTTACGTCCAGTAATTCAAATTTGCACTGCAAGTGTGCTCTAGTTTCGACCAATAAATTCTGAAAAATCATTTTCACCTTCCGCATTAGGAGTGTAGGCAGTATTCACAAAGAAAACTCAATTACCCAACCATTATATATGATTACTTATCCATGCAATTTTGACAACACATCGAAAGAAATTAAAGAAAATGATAAAAAGGCTAAAAAATTGAAATCCTTTTGCATGGAGGCCTCCTATGTGCAATGGCTTGTGGGAAAAATAATATACTCACAATACCACAAATAAAAAGTTAATTTTTCATTTTTCTAGTGCAATGCATGACTTTTTTTGTGAAGCAGGTGCCATAAATAAGATTGTAAATTGTGCCCTTACAATTTTCACCTAAAGTATACCACAGTGGATGCCAACTGCCAATTTTTCATGAATTTCAGAGTGATATTGCCATATTCCATTGATTTATCAAATTTCTGGCGATTTACATCAAGTAATTCAAATTTGCACTACAAGTGTGCTCTAGTTTCGACCAATAAATTCTGAAAAATCATTTTCACCTTCCGCGTTAGGAGTGTAGGCAGTATCCACAAACAAAACTCAATTACCCAACCATTATATATGATTACTCATCCATGCAATTTTGAGAACACGTCGAAAGAAATTAAAGGAAATGAAAAAAGGCTCAAAAATTGAAATCCTTTTGCAAGGAGGCCTCCTATGTGCAATGGCTTGTGGGGAAACTAATAAACTCACAATACCACAAACTTAAAAAACCCTTCAAGAACTGACCTATCTCATATGAAGATCAATGACTTTCAACCAAGATGACCATGAGCATTTTCATGGCATAGTTCATGATAACATGACCATTTTTGGAAATAACAAGGGTGTTAACATTGTCAGCAATAATTGCACAAAAAGATTGAAGATTTGGTTAAAACAAGTTAATTTTTCATTTTTCTAGTGCAATGCATGACTTTGTTTTGAAGCTAGTGCCATAAATAAGATTGTAAATTGTGCCCTTACAATTTTCACCTAAAGTATACCACATGGGATGCCAACTGCCAATTTTTCATGAATTTTAGAGTGATATTTCCATATTCCATTGATTTATTGAATTTCTGGCGATTTACATTAAGTAAGTCAAATTTGCACTGCAAGTGTGCTCTAGTTTCGACCAATAAATTCTGAAAAATCATTTTCACCTTCCACATTAGGAGGGTAGCCAGTATCCACAAAGAAAACTCAATTACCCAGCCATTATATATGATTACTCATCCATGCAATTTTGACAACACATCGAAAGAAATTAAATAAAATGATAAAAAGGCTCAAAAATTGAAATTCTTTTTCATGGAGGCCTCCTATGTGCAATGGCTTGTGGGAAAAATAATAAACTCACAATACCACAAATAAAAAGTTAATTTTTCATTTTTCTAGTGCAATGCATGACTTTTTTTCTGAAGCAGGTGCCATACATAAGATTGTAAATTGTGCCCTTACAATTTTCACCTAAAGTATACCACAATGGATGCCAACTGCCAATTTTTCATGAATTTCACAGTGATATTGCCATATTCCATTGATTTATCGAATTTCTGGCGATTTACATCAAGTAATTCAAATTTGAACTGCAAGTGTGCTCTAGTTTCGACCAATAAATTTGGAAATATCATTTTCACCTTCCACATTAGGAGTGTAGGCAGTATCCACAAACAAAACTCAATTACCCAACCATTATATATGATTACTCATCCATGCAATTTTGAGAACACGTCGAAAGAAATTAAAGGAAATGAAAAAAGGCTCAAAAATTGAAATCCTTTTGCAAGGAGGCCTCCTATGTGCAATGGCTTGTGGGGAAACTAATAAACTCACAATACCACAAACTTAAAAAACCCTTCAAGAACTGACCTATCTCATATGAAGATCAATGACTTTCAACCAAGATGACCATGAGCATTTTCATGGCATAGTTCATGATAACATGACCATTTTTGGAAATAACAAGGGTGTTAACATTGTAAGCAATAATTGCACAAAAAGATTGAAGATTTGGTTAAAACAAGTTAATTTTTCATTTTTCTAGTGCAATGCATGACTTTGTTTTGAAGCTAGTGCCATAAATAAGATTGTAAATTGTGCCCTTACAATTTTCACCTAAAGTATACCACATGGGATGCCAACTGCCAATTTTTCATGAATTTTAGAGTGATATTTCCATATTCCATTGATTTATTGAATTTCTGGCGATTTACATTAAGTAAGTCAAATTTGCATTGCAAGTGTGCTCTAGTTTCGACCAATAAATTTTGAAAAATCATTTTCACCTTCCACATTAGGAGGGTAGCCAGTATCCACAAAGAAAACTCAATTACCCAGCCATTATATATGATTACTCATCCATGCAATTTTGACAACACATCGAAAGAAATTAAATAAAATGATAAAAAGGCTCAAAAATTGAAATTCTTTTGCATGGAGGCCTCCTATGTGCAATGGCTTGTGGGAAAAATAATAAACTCACAATACCACAAATAAAAAGTTAATTTTTCATTTTTCTAGTGCAATGCATGACTTTTTTTGTGAAGCAGGTGCCATACATAAGATTGTAAATTGTGCCCTTACAATTTTCACCTAAAGTATACCACAGTGGATGCCAACTGCCAATTTTTCATGAATTTCAGAGTGATACTGCCATATTCCATTGATTTATCAAATTTCTGGCGATTTACATCAAGTAATTCAAATTTGCGCTGCAAGTGTGCTCTAGTTTCGACCAATAAATTCTGAAAAATCATTTTCACCTTCCGCATTAGGAGTGTAGGCAGTATCCGCAAACAAAACTCAATTACCCAACCATTATATATGATTACTCATCCATGCAATTTCGAGAACACGTCGAAAGAAATTAAAGGAAATGAAAAAAGGCTCAAAAATTGAAATCCTTTTGCATGGAGGCCTCCTATGTGCAATGGCTTGTGGGGAAACTAATAAACTCACAATACCACAACCTTAAAAAAAACCTTCAAGAACTGACCTATCTCATATCAAGATCAATGACTTTCAACAAAGATGACCATGAGCATTTTCATGGCATAGTACATGCTAACATGACCATTTTTGGAAATAACAAGGGTGTTAACATTGTCAGCAATAATTCCACAAAAAGATTGAAGATTTGGTTAAAACAAGTTAATTTTTCATTTTTCTAGTGCAATGCATGACTTTGTTTTGAAGCAAGTGCCATAAATAAGATTGTAAATTGTGCCCTTACAATTTTCACCTAAAGTATACCACATGGGATGCCAACTGCCAATTTTTCATGAATTTTAGAGTGATATTTCCTTATTCCATTGATTTATTGAATTTCTGGCGATTTACATTAAGTAAGTCAAATTTGCACTGCAAGTGTGCTCTAGTTTCGACCAATAAATTCTGAAAAATCATTTTCACCTTCCACATTAGGAGTGTAGCCATTATCCACAAAGAAAACTCAATTACCCAGCCATTATATATGATTATTCATCCATGCAATTTTGACAACACATCGAAACAAATTAAATAAAATGATAAAAAGGCTCAAAAATTGAAATTCTTTTGCATGGAGGCCTCCTATGTGCAATGGCTTGTGGGAAAAATAATAAACTCACAATACCACAAATAAAAAGTTAATTTTTCATTTTTCTAGTGCAATGCATGACTTTTTTTGTGAAGCAGGTGCCATACATAAGATTGTAAATTGTGCCCTTACAATTTTCACCTAAAGTATACCACAGTGGATGCCAACTGCCAATTTTTCATGAATTTCAGAGTGATACTGCCATATTCCATTGATTTATCAAATTTCTGGCGATTTACATCAAGTAATTCAAATTTGCACTGCAAGTGTGCTCTAGTTTCGACCAATAAGTTCTGAAAAATCATTTTCACCTTCCGCATTAGGAGTGTAGGCAGTATCCGCAAACAAAACTCAATTACCCAACCATTATATATGATTACTCATCCATGCAATTTTGAGAACACGTCGAAAGAAATTAAAGGAAATGAAAAAAGGCTCAAAAATTGAAATCCTTTTGCATGGAGGCCTCCTATGTGCAATGGCTTGTGGGGAAACTAATAAACTCACAATACCACAACCTTAAAAAAAACCTTCAAGAACTGACCTATCTCATATCAAGATCAATGACTTTCAACCAAGATGACCATGAGCATTTTCATGGCATAGTACATGCTAACATGACCATTTTTGGAAATAACAAGGGTGTTAACATTGTCAGCAATAATTCCACAAAAAGATTGAAGATTTGGTTAAAACAAGTTAATTTTTCATTTTTCTAGTGCAATGCATGACTTTGTTTTGAAGCAAGTGCCATAAATAAGATTGTAAATTGTGCCCTTACAATTTTCACCTAAAGTATACCACATGGGATGCCAACTGCCAATTTTTCATGAATTTTAGAGTGATATTTCTTTAATCCATTGATTTATTGAATTTCTGGCGATTTACATTAAGTAAGTCAAATTTGCACTGCAAGTGTGCTCTAGTTTCGACCAATAAATTCTGAAAAATCATTTTCACCTTCCACATTAGGAGTGTAGCCATTATCCACAAAGAAAACTCAATTACCCAGCCATTATATATGATTATTCATCCATGCAATTTTGACAACACATCGAAACAAATTAAATAAAATGATAAAAAGGCTCAAAAATTGAAATTCTTTTGCATGGAGGCCTCCTATGTGCAATGGCTTGTGGGAAAAATAATAAACTCACAATACCACAAATAAAAAGTTAATTTTTCATTTTTCTAGTGCAATGCATGACTTTTTTTGTGAAGCAGGTGCCATACATAAGATTGCAAATTGTGCCCTTACAATTTTCACCTAAAGTATACCACAATGGATGCCAACTGCCAATTTTTCATGAATTTCACAGTGATATTGCCATATTCCATTGATTTATCGATTTTCTGGCGATTTACATCAAGTAATTCAAATTTGCACTGCAAGTGTGCTCTAGTTTCGACCAATAAATTTGGAAATATCATTTTCACCTTCCACATTAGGAGTGTAGGCAGTATCCACAAAGAAAACTAAATTACCCAACCATTATATATGATTACTCATCCATGCAATTTTGAGAACACATAGAAAGAAATTAAAGGAAATGAAAAAAGGCTCAAAAATTGAAATCCTTTTGCATGGAGGCCTCCTATGTGCAATGGCTTGTGGCAAAAATAATAAACTGACAATACCACAAACTTAAAAAAATAACCTTCACAAACTGACCTATCTCATATGAAGATCAATGACTTTCAACCAAGATGACCATGACCATGAGCATTTTCATGGCATCGTACATGATAACATGACCATTTTTGGAAATAACAAGGGTGTTAACATTGTCAACAATAATTCCACAAAAAGATTGTAGATTTGGTTAAAACAAGTTAATTTTTCATTCTTCTAGTGCAATGCATTACTTTGTTTTGAAGCAAGTGCCATAAATAAGATTGTAAATTGTGCCCTTACAATTTTCACCTAAAGTATACCACATGGGATGCCGACTGCCAATTTTTCATGAATTTTAGAGTGATATTTCCATATTCCATTGATTTATTGAATTTCTGGCGATTTACATTAAGTAAGTCAAAATTGCACTGCAAGTGTGCTCTAGTTTCGACAAATAAATTCTGAAAAATCATTTTCACCTTCCACATTAGGAGTGTAGGCAGTATTCACAAAGAAAACTCAATTACCCAACCATTATACATGATTACTTATCCACGCAATTTTGACAACACATCGAAAGAAATTAAAGAAAATGATAAAAAGGCTCATAAATTGAAATCCTTTTGCATGGAGGCCTCCTATGTGCAATGCCTTGTGGGAAAAATAATAAACTCACAATACCACAAATAAAAATTTAATTTTTCATTTTTCTAGTACAATGCATGACTTTTTTTGTGAAGCAGGTGCCATAAATAAGATTGTAAATTGTGCCCTTACAATTTTCACCTAAAGTATACCACAGTGGATGCCAACTGCCAATTTTTCATGAATTTCAGAGTGATATTGCCATATTACATTGATTTATCAAATTTCTGGCGATTTACATCAAGTAATTCAAATTTGCACTGCAAGTGTGCTCTAGTTTCGACCAATAAATTCTGAAAAATCATTTTCACCTTCCACATTAGGAGTGTAGGCAGTATCCACAAACAAAACTCAATTACCCAACCATTATATATGATTACTCATCCATGCAATTTTGAGAACACGTCGAAAGAAATTAAAGGAAATGAAAAAAGGCTCAAAAATTGAAATCCTTTTGCAAGGAGGCCTCCTATGTGCAATGGCTTGTGGGGAAACTAATAAACTCACAATACCACAAACTTAAAAAAACCTTCAAGAACTGACCTATCTCATATGAAGATCAATGACTTTCAACCAAGATGACCATGAGTATTTTCATGGCATAGTTCATGATAACATGACCATTTTTGGAAATAACAAGGGTGTTAACATTGTCAGCAATAATTGCACAAAAAGATTGAAGATTTGGTTAAAACAAGTTAATTTTTCATTTTTCTAGTGCAATGCATGACTTTGTTTTGAAGCAAGTGCCATAAATAAGATTGTAAATTGTGCCCTTACAATTTTCAACTAAAGTATACCGCATGGGATGCCAACTGCCAATTTTTCATGAATTTTAGAGTGATATTTCCATATTCCATTGATTTATCAAATTTCTGGCGATTTACATCAAGTAATTCAAATTTGCACTGCAAGTGTGCTCTAGTTTCGACCAATAAATTCTGAAAAATCATTTTCACCTTCCGCATTAGGAGTGTAGGCAGTATCCACAAACAAAACTCAATTACCCAACCATTATATATGATTACTCATCCATGCAATTTTGAGAACACGTCGAAAGAAATTAAAGGAAATGAAAAAAGGCTCAAAAATTGAAATCCTTTTGCAAGGAGGCCTCCTATGTGCAATGGCTTGTGGGGAAACTAATAAACTCACAATACCACAAACTTAAAAAAACCTTCAAGAACTGACCTATCTCATATGAAGATCAATGACTTTCAACCAAGATGACCATGAGTATTTTCATGGCATAGTTCATGATAACATGACCATTTTTGGAAATAACAAGGGTGTTAACATTGTCAGCAATAATTGCACAAAAAGATTGAAGATTTGGTTAAAACAAGTTAATTTTTCATTTTTCTAGTGCAATGCATGACTTTGTTTTGAAGCAAGTGCCATAAATAAGATTGTAAATTGTGCCCTTACAATTTTCAACTAAAGTATACCGCATGGGATGCCAACTGCCAATTTTTCATGAATTTTAGAGTGATATTTCCATATTCCATTGATTTATTGAATTTCTGGCGATTTACATTAAGTAAGTCAAATTTGCACTGCAAGTGTGCTCTAGTTTCGACCAATAAGTTCTGAAAAATCATTTTCACCTTCCACATTAGGAGGGTAGCCAGTATCCACAAAGAAAACTCAATTACCCAGCCATTATATATGATTACTCATCCATGCAATTTTGACAACACATCGAAAGAAATTAAATAAAATGATAAAAAGGCTCAAAAATTGAAATTCTTTTGCATGGAGGCCTCCTATGTGCAATGGCTTGTGGGAAAAATAATAAACTCACAATACCACAAATAAAAAGTTAATTTTTCATTTTTCTAGTGCAATGCATGACTTTTTTTGTGAAGCAGGTGCCATACATAAGATTGTAAATTGTGCCCTTACAATTTTCACCTAAAGTATACCACAATGGATGCCAACTGCCAATTTTTCATGAATTTCGCAGTGATATTGCCATATTTCATTGATTTATCGAATTTCTGCCGATTTACATCAAGTAATTCAAATTTGCACTGCAAGTGTGCTCTAGTTTTGACCAATAAATTTGGAAATATCATTTTCACCTTCCACATTAGGAGTGTAGGCAGTATCCACAAAGAAAACTAAATTACCCAAGCTTTATATATGATTACTCATCCATGCAATTTTGAGAACACATAGAAAGAAATTAAAGGAAATGAAAAAAGGCTCCAAAATTGAAATCCTTTTGCATGGAGGCCTCCTATCTGCAACGGCTTGTGGGAAAAATAATAAACTGACAATACCACAAACTTAAAAAAATAACCTTCACAAACTGACCTATCTCATATGAAGATCAATGACTTTCAACCAAGATGACCATGACCATGAGCATTTTCATGGCATCGTACATGATAACATGACCATTTTTGGAAATAACAAGGGCGTTAACATTGTCAGCAATAATTCCACAAAAAGATTGAAGATTTGGTTAAAACAAGTTAATTTTTCATTTTTCTAGTGCAATGCATTACTTTGTTTTGAAGCAAGTGCCATAAATAAGATTGTAAATTGTGCCCTTACAATTTTCACCTAAAGTATACCACATGGGATGCCAACTGCCAATTTTTCATGAATTTTAGAGTGATATTTCCATATTCCATTGATTTATTGAATTTCTGGCGATTTACATTAAGTAAGTCAAATTTGCACTGCAAGTGTGCTCTAGTTTCGACCAATAAATTCTGAAAAATCATTTTCACCTTCCACATTAGGAGTGTAGGCAGTATTCACAAAGAAAACTCAATTACCCAACCATTATATATGATTACTTATCCACGCAATTTTGACAACACATCGAAAGAAATTGAAGAAAATGATAAAAAGGCTCATAAATTGAAATCCTTTTGCATGGAGGCCTCCTATGTGCAATGGCTTGTGGGAAGAATAATAAACTCACAATACCACAAATAAAAATTAAATTTTTCATTTTTGTAGTGCAATGCATGACTTTTTTTGTGAAGCAGGTGCCATAAATAAGATTGTAAATTGTGCCCTTACAATTTTCACCTAAAGTATACCACAGTGGATGCCAACTGCCAATTCTTCATGAATTTCAGAGTGATATTGCCATATTCCATTGATTTATCAAATTTCTGGCGATTTACATCAAGTAATTCAAATTTGCACTGCAATTGTGCTCTAGTTTCGACCAATAAATTCTGAAAAATCATTTTCACCTTCCGCATTAGGAGTGTAGGCAGTATCCACAAACAAAACTCAATTACCCAACCATTATATATGATTACTCATCCATGCAATTTTGAGAACACTTCGAAAGAAAATAAAGGAAATGAAAATAGGCTCAAAAATTGAAATCCTTTTGCATGCAGGCCTCCTATGTGCAATGGCTTGTGGGGAAACTAATAAACTCACAATACCACAACCTTAAAAAAAACCTTCAGGAACTGACCTATCTCATATGAAGATCAATGACTTTCAACCAAGATGACCATGAGCATTTTCATGGCATAGTACATGATAACATGACCATTTTTGGAAATAACAAGGGTGTTAACATTGTCAGCAATAATTGCACAAAAAGATTGAAGATTTGGTTAAAACAAGTTAATTTTTCATTTTTCTAGTGCAATGCATGACTTTGTTTTGAAGCAAGTGCCATAAATAAGATTGTAAATTGTGCCCTTACAATTTTCACCTAAAGTATACCACATGGGATGCCAACTGCCATTTTTTCATGAATTTTAGAGTGATATTTCCATATTCCATTGATTTATTGAATTTCTGGCGATTTACATTAAGTAAGTCAAATTTGCACTGCAAGTGTGATCTAGTTTCGACCAATAAATTCTGAAAAATCATTTTCACCTTCCACATTAGGAGTGTAGGCAGTATTCACAAAGAAAACTCAATTACCCAACCATTATACATGATTACTTATCCACGCAATTTTGACAACACATCGAAAGAAATTAAAGAAAATGATAAAAAGGCTCATAAATTGAAATCCTTTTGCATGGAGGCCTCCTATGTGCAATGCCTTGTGGGAAAAATAATAAACTCACAATACCACAAATAAAAATTTAATTTTTCATTTTTCTAGTACAATGCATGACTTTTTTTGTGAAGCAGGTGCCATAAATAAGATTGTAAATTGTGCCCTTACAATTTTCACCTAAAGTATACCACAGTGGATGCCAACTGCCAATTTTTCATGAATTTCAGAGTGATATTGCCATATTACATTGATTTATCAAATTTCTGGCGATTTACATCAAGTAATTCAAATTTGCACTGCAAGTGTGCTCTAGTTTCGACCAATAAATTCTGAAAAATCATTTTCACCTTCCACATTAGGAGTGTAGGCAGTATCCACAAACAAAACTCAATTACCCAACCATTATATATGATTACTCATCCATGCAATTTTGAGAACACGTCGAAAGAAATTAAAGGAAATGAAAAAAGGCTCAAAAATTGAAATCCTTTTGCAAGGAGGCCTCCTATGTGCAATGGCTTGTGGGGAAACTAATAAACTCACAATACCACAAACTTAAAAAAACCTTCAAGAACTGACCTATCTCATATGAAGATCAATGACTTTCAACCAAGATGACCATGAGTATTTTCATGGCATAGTTCATGATAACATGACCATTTTTGGAAATAACAAGGGTGTTAACATTGTCAGCAATAATTGCACAAAAAGATTGAAGATTTGGTTAAAACAAGTTAATTTTTCATTTTTCTAGTGCAATGCATGACTTTGTTTTGAAGCAAGTGCCATAAATAAGATTGTAAATTGTGCCCTTACAATTTTCAACTAAAGTATACCGCATGGGATGCCAACTGCCAATTTTTCATGAATTTTAGAGTGATATTTCCATATTCCATTGATTTATCAAATTTCTGGCGATTTACATCAAGTAATTCAAATTTGCACTGCAAGTGTGCTCTAGTTTCGACCAATAAATTCTGAAAAATCATTTTCACCTTCCGCATTAGGAGTGTAGGCAGTATCCACAAACAAAACTCAATTACCCAACCATTATATATGATTACTCATCCATGCAATTTTGAGAACACGTCGAAAGAAATTAAAGGAAATGAAAAAAGGCTCAAAAATTGAAATCCTTTTGCAAGGAGGCCTCCTATGTGCAATGGCTTGTGGGGAAACTAATAAACTCACAATACCACAAACTTAAAAAAACCTTCAAGAACTGACCTATCTCATATGAAGATCAATGACTTTCAACCAAGATGACCATGAGTATTTTCATGGCATAGTTCATGATAACATGACCATTTTTGGAAATAACAAGGGTGTTAACATTGTCAGCAATAATTGCACAAAAAGATTGAAGATTTGGTTAAAACAAGTTAATTTTTCATTTTTCTAGTGCAATGCATGACTTTGTTTTGAAGCAAGTGCCATAAATAAGATTGTAAATTGTGCCCTTACAATTTTCAACTAAAGTATACCGCATGGGATGCCAACTGCCAATTTTTCATGAATTTTAGAGTGATATTTCCATATTCCATTGATTTATTGAATTTCTGGCGATTTACATTAAGTAAGTCAAATTTGCACTGCAAGTGTGCTCTAGTTTCGACCAATAAGTTCTGAAAAATCATTTTCACCTTCCACATTAGGAGGGTAGCCAGTATCCACAAAGAAAACTCAATTACCCAGCCATTATATATGATTACTCATCCATGCAATTTTGACAACACATCGAAAGAAATTAAATAAAATGATAAAAAGGCTCAAAAATTGAAATTCTTTTGCATGGAGGCCTCCTATGTGCAATGGCTTGTGGGAAAAATAATAAACTCACAATACCACAAATAAAAAGTTAATTTTTCATTTTTCTAGTGCAATGCATGACTTTTTTTGTGAAGCAGGTGCCATACATAAGATTGTAAATTGTGCCCTTACAATTTTCACCTAAAGTATACCACAATGGATGCCAACTGCCAATTTTTCATGAATTTCGCAGTGATATTGCCATATTTCATTGATTTATCGAATTTCTGCCGATTTACATCAAGTAATTCAAATTTGCACTGCAAGTGTGCTCTAGTTTTGACCAATAAATTTGGAAATATCATTTTCACCTTCCACATTAGGAGTGTAGGCAGTATCCACAAAGAAAACTAAATTACCCAAGCTTTATATATGATTACTCATCCATGCAATTTTGAGAACACATAGAAAGAAATTAAAGGAAATGAAAAAAGGCTCCAAAATTGAAATCCTTTTGCATGGAGGCCTCCTATCTGCAACGGCTTGTGGGAAAAATAATAAACTGACAATACCACAAACTTAAAAAAATAACCTTCACAAACTGACCTATCTCATATGAAGATCAATGACTTTCAACCAAGATGACCATGACCATGAGCATTTTCATGGCATCGTACATGATAACATGACCATTTTTGGAAATAACAAGGGCGTTAACATTGTCAGCAATAATTCCACAAAAAGATTGAAGATTTGGTTAAAACAAGTTAATTTTTCATTTTTCTAGTGCAATGCATTACTTTGTTTTGAAGCAAGTGCCATAAATAAGATTGTAAATTGTGCCCTTACAATTTTCACCTAAAGTATACCACATGGGATGCCAACTGCCAATTTTTCATGAATTTTAGAGTGATATTTCCATATTCCATTGATTTATTGAATTTCTGGCGATTTACATTAAGTAAGTCAAATTTGCACTGCAAGTGTGCTCTAGTTTCGACCAATAAATTCTGAAAAATCATTTTCACCTTCCACATTAGGAGTGTAGGCAGTATTCACAAAGAAAACTCAATTACCCAACCATTATATATGATTACTTATCCACGCAATTTTGACAACACATCGAAAGAAATTGAAGAAAATGATAAAAAGGCTCATAAATTGAAATCCTTTTGCATGGAGGCCTCCTATGTGCAATGGCTTGTGGGAAGAATAATAAACTCACAATACCACAAATAAAAATTAAATTTTTCATTTTTGTAGTGCAATGCATGACTTTTTTTGTGAAGCAGGTGCCATAAATAAGATTGTAAATTGTGCCCTTACAATTTTCACCTAAAGTATACCACAGTGGATGCCAACTGCCAATTCTTCATGAATTTCAGAGTGATATTGCCATATTCCATTGATTTATCAAATTTCTGGCGATTTACATCAAGTAATTCAAATTTGCACTGCAATTGTGCTCTAGTTTCGACCAATAAATTCTGAAAAATCATTTTCACCTTCCGCATTAGGAGTGTAGGCAGTATCCACAAACAAAACTCAATTACCCAACCATTATATATGATTACTCATCCATGCAATTTTGAGAACACTTCGAAAGAAAATAAAGGAAATGAAAATAGGCTCAAAAATTGAAATCCTTTTGCATGCAGGCCTCCTATGTGCAATGGCTTGTGGGGAAACTAATAAACTCACAATACCACAACCTTAAAAAAAACCTTCAGGAACTGACCTATCTCATATGAAGATCAATGACTTTCAACCAAGATGACCATGAGCATTTTCATGGCATAGTACATGATAACATGACCATTTTTGGAAATAACAAGGGTGTTAACATTGTCAGCAATAATTGCACAAAAAGATTGAAGATTTGGTTAAAACAAGTTAATTTTTCATTTTTCTAGTGCAATGCATGACTTTGTTTTGAAGCAAGTGCCATAAATAAGATTGTAAATTGTGCCCTTACAATTTTCACCTAAAGTATACCACATGGGATGCCAACTGCCAATTTTTCATGAATTTCGCAGTGATATTGCCATATTTCATTGATTTATCGAATTTCTGCCGATTTACATCAAGTAATTCAAATTTGCACTGCAAGTGTGCTCTAGTTTTGACCAATAAATTTGGAAATATCATTTTCACCTTCCACATTAGGAGTGTAGGCAGTATCCACAAAGAAAACTAAATTACCCAAGCTTTATATATGATTACTCATCCATGCAATTTTGAGAACACATAGAAAGAAATTAAAGGAAATGAAAAAAGGCTCCAAAATTGAAATCCTTTTGCATGGAGGCCTCCTATCTGCAACGGCTTGTGGGAAAAATAATAAACTGACAATACCACAAACTTAAAAAAATAACCTTCACAAACTGACCTATCTCATATGAAGATCAATGACTTTCAACCAAGATGACCATGACCATGAGCATTTTCATGGCATCGTACATGATAACATGACCATTTTTGGAAATAACAAGGGCGTTAACATTGTCAGCAATAATTCCACAAAAAGATTGAAGATTTGGTTAAAACAAGTTAATTTTTCATTTTTCTAGTGCAATGCATTACTTTGTTTTGAAGCAAGTGCCATAAATAAGATTGTAAATTGTGCCCTTACAATTTTCACCTAAAGTATACCACATGGGATGCCAACTGCCAATTTTTCATGAATTTTAGAGTGATATTTCCATATTCCATTGATTTATTGAATTTCTGGCGATTTACATTAAGTAAGTCAAATTTGCACTGCAAGTGTGCTCTAGTTTCGACCAATAAATTCTGAAAAATCATTTTCACCTTCCACATTAGGAGTGTAGGCAGTATTCACAAAGAAAACTCAATTACCCAACCATTATATATGATTACTTATCCACGCAATTTTGACAACACATCGAAAGAAATTGAAGAAAATGATAAAAAGGCTCATAAATTGAAATCCTTTTGCATGGAGGCCTCCTATGTGCAATGGCTTGTGGGAAGAATAATAAACTCACAATACCACAAATAAAAATTAAATTTTTCATTTTTGTAGTGCAATGCATGACTTTTTTTGTGAAGCAGGTGCCATAAATAAGATTGTAAATTGTGCCCTTACAATTTTCACCTAAAGTATACCACAGTGGATGCCAACTGCCAATTCTTCATGAATTTCAGAGTGATATTGCCATATTCCATTGATTTATCAAATTTCTGGCGATTTACATCAAGTAATTCAAATTTGCACTGCAATTGTGCTCTAGTTTCGACCAATAAATTCTGAAAAATCATTTTCACCTTCCGCATTAGGAGTGTAGGCAGTATCCACAAACAAAACTCAATTACCCAACCATTATATATGATTACTCATCCATGCAATTTTGAGAACACTTCGAAAGAAAATAAAGGAAATGAAAATAGGCTCAAAAATTGAAATCCTTTTGCATGCAGGCCTCCTATGTGCAATGGCTTGTGGGGAAACTAATAAACTCACAATACCACAACCTTAAAAAAAACCTTCAGGAACTGACCTATCTCATATGAAGATCAATGACTTTCAACCAAGATGACCATGAGCATTTTCATGGCATAGTACATGATAACATGACCATTTTTGGAAATAACAAGGGTGTTAACATTGTCAGCAATAATTGCACAAAAAGATTGAAGATTTGGTTAAAACAAGTTAATTTTTCATTTTTCTAGTGCAATGCATGACTTTGTTTTGAAGCAAGTGCCATAAATAAGATTGTAAATTGTGCCCTTACAATTTTCACCTAAAGTATACCACATGGGATGCCAACTGCCATTTTTTCATGAATTTTAGAGTGATATTTCCATATTCCATTGATTTATTGAATTTCTGGCGATTTACATTAAGTAAGTCAAATTTGCACTGCAAGTGTGATCTAGTTTCGACCAATAAATTCTGAAAAATCATTTTCACCTTCCACATTTGGAGTGTAGCCAGTATGCACAAAGAAAACTCAATTACCCAGCCATTATATATGATTACTCATCCATTCAATTTTGACAACACATCGAAAGAAATTAAAGGAAATGAAAAAAGGCTCAAAAATTGAAATACTTTTGCATGGAGGCCTCCTATGTGCAATGGCTTGTGGGAAAAATAATGAACTGACAATACCACAATCTTAAAAAAATAACCTTCACAAACTGACCTATCTCATATGAAGATCAATGACTTTCAACCAAGATGACCATGACCATGAGCATTTTCATGGCATCGTACATGATAACATGACCATTTTTGGAAATAACAAGGGCGTTAACATTGTCAGCAATAATTCCACAAAAAGATTGAAGATTTGGTTAAAACCAGTTAATTTTTCATTTTTCTAGTGCAATGCATTACTTTGTTTTGAAGCAAGTGCCATAAATAAGATTGTAAATTGTGCCCTTACAATTTTCACCTAAAGTATACCACATGGGATGCCAACTGCCAATTTTTCATGAATTTTAGAGTGATATTTCCATATTCCATTGATTTATTGAATTTCTGGCGATTTACATTAAGTAAGTCAAATTTGCACTGCAAGTGTGCTCTAGTTTCGACCAATAAATTCTGAAAAATCATTTTCACCTTCCACATTAGGAGTGTAGGCAGTATTCACAAAGAAAACTCAATTACCCAACCATTATATATGATTACTTATCCACGCAATTTTGACAACACATCGAAAGAAATTGAAGAAAATGATAAAAAGGCTCATAAATTGAAATCCTTTTGCATGGAGGCCTCCTATGTGCAATGGCTTGTGGGAAGAATAATAAACTCACAATACCACAAATAAAAATTAAATTTTTCATTTTTGTAGTGCAATGCATGACTTTTTTTGTGAAGCAGGTGCCATAAATAAGATTGTAAATTGTGCCCTTACAATTTTCACCTAAAGTATACCACAGTGGATGCCAACTGCCAATTTTTCATGAATTTCAGAGTGATATTGCCATATTCCATTGATTTATCAAATTTCTGGCGATTTACATCAAGTAATTCAAATTTGCACTGCAATTGTGCTCTAGTTTCGACCAATAAATTCTGAAAAATCATTTTCACCTTCCGCATTAGGAGTGTAGGCAGTATCCACAAACAAAACTCAATTACCCAACCATTATATATGATTACTCATCCATGCAATTTTGAGAACACTTCGAAAGAAAATAAAGGAAATGAAAATAGGCTCAAAAATTGAAATCCTTTTGCATGCAGGCCTCCTATGTGCAATGGCTTGTGGGGAAACTAATAAACTCACAATACCACAACCTTAAAAAAAACCTTCAGGAACTGACCTATCTCATATGAAGATCAATGACTTTCAACCAAGATGACCATGAGCATTTTCATGGCATAGTACATGATAACATGACCATTTTTGGAAATAACAAGGGTGTTAACATTGTCAGCAATAATTGCACAAAAAGATTGAAGATTTGGTTAAAACAAGTTAATTTTTCATTTTTCTAGTGCAATGCATGACTTTGTTTTGAAGCAAGTGCCATAAATAAGATTGTAAATTGTGCCCTTACAATTTTCACCTAAAGTATACCACATGGGATGCCAACTGCCATTTTTTCATGAATTTTAGAGTGATATTTCCATATTCCATTGATTTATTGAATTTCTGGCGATTTACATTAAGTAAGTCAAATTTGCACTGCAAGTGTGATCTAGTTTCGACCAATAAATTCTGAAAAATCATTTTCACCTTCCACATTTGGAGTGTAGCCAGTATGCACAAAGAAAACTCAATTACCCAGCCATTATATATGATTACTCATCCATTCAATTTTGACAACACATCGAAAGAAATTAAAGGAAATGAAAAAAGGCTCAAAAATTGAAATACTTTTGCATGGAGGCCTCCTATGTGCAATGGCTTGTGGGAAAAATAATGAACTGACAATACCACAATCTTAAAAAAATAACCTTCACAAACTGACCTATCTCATATGAAGATCAATGACTTTCAACCAAGATGACCATGACCATGAGCATTTTCATGGCATCGTACATGATAACATGACCATTTTTGGAAATAACAAGGGCGTTAACATTGTCAGCAATAATTCCACAAAAAGATTGAAGATTTGGTTAAAACCAGTTAATTTTTCATTTTTCTAGTGCAATGCATTACTTTGTTTTGAAGCAAGTGCCATAAATAAGATTGTAAATTGTGCCCTTACAATTTTCACCTAAAGTATACCACATGGGATGCCAACTGCCAATTTTTCATGAATTTTAGAGTGATATTTCCATATTCCATTGATTTATTGAATTTCTGGCGATTTACATTAAGTAAGTCAAATTTGCACTGCAAGTGTGCTCTAGTTTCGACCAATAAATTCTGAAAAATCATTTTCACCTTCCACATTAGGAGTGTAGGCAGTATTCACAAAGAAAACTCAATTACCCAACCATTATATATGATTACTTATCCACGCAATTTTGACAACACATCGAAAGAAATTGAAGAAAATGATAAAAAGACTCATAAATTGAAATCCTTTTGCATGGAGGCCTCCTATGTGCAATGGCTTGTGGGAAGAATAATAAACTCACAATACCACAAATAAAAATTAAATTTTTCATTTTTGTAGTGCAATGCATGACTTTTTTTGTGAAGCAGGTGCCATAAATAAGATTGTAAATTGTGCCCTTACAATTTTCACCTAAAGTATACCACAGTGGATGCCAACTGCCAATTTTTCATGAATTTCAGAGTGATATTGCCATATTCCATTGATTTATCAAATTTCTGGCGATTTACATCAAGTAATTCAAATTTGCACTGCAATTGTGCTCTAGTTTCGACCAATAAATTCTGAAAAATCATTTTCACCTTCCGCATTAGGAGTGTAGGCAGTATCCACAAACAAAACTCAATTACCCAACCATTATATATGATTACTCATCCATGCAATTTTGAGAACACTTCGAAAGAAAATAAAGGAAATGAAAATAGGCTCAAAAATTGAAATCCTTTTGCATGCAGGCCTCCTATGTGCAATGGCTTGTGGGGAAACTAATAAACTCACAATACCACAACCTTAAAAAAAACCTTCAGGAACTGACCTATCTCATATGAAGATCAATGACTTTCAACCAAGATGACCATGAGCATTTTCATGGCATAGTACATGATAACATGACCATTTTTGGAAATAACAAGGGTGTTAACATTGTCAGCAATATTTGCACAAAAAGATTGAAGATTTGGTTAAAACAAGTTAATTTTTCATTTTTCTAGTGCAATGCATGACTTTGTTTTCAAGCAAGTGCCATAAATAAGATTGTAAATTGTGCCCTTACAATTTTCACCTAAAGTATACCACATGGGATACCAACTGCCATTTTTTCATGAATTTTAGAGTGATATTTCCATATTCCATTGATTTATTGAATTTCTGGCGATTTACATTAAGTAAGTCAAATTTGCACTGCAAGTGTGATCTAGTTTCGACCAATAAATACTGAAAAATCATTTTCACCTTCCACATTTGGAGTGTAGCCAGTATGCACAAAGAAAACTCAATTACCCAGCCATTATATATGATTACTCATCCATGCAATTTTGACAACACATCGAAAGAAATTAAAGGAAATGAAAAAAGGCTCAAAAATTGAAATCCTTTTGCATGGAGGCCTCCTATGTGCAATGGCTTGTGGGAAAAATAATGAACTGACAATACCACAATCTTAAAAAAATAACCTTCACAAACTGACCTATCTCATATGAAGATCAATGACTTTCAACCAAGATGACCATGACCATGAGCATTTTCATGGCATCGTACATGATAACATGACCAGTTTTGGAAATAACAAGGGTGTTAACATTGTCAGCAATAATTCCACAAAAAGATTGAAGATTTGGTTAAAACAAGTTAATTTTTCATTTTTCTAGTGCAATGCATGACTTTGTTTTGAAGCAAGTGCCATAAATAAGATTGTAAATTGTGCCCTTACAATTTTCACCTAAAGTATACCACATGGGATGCCAACTGCCAATTTTTCATGAATTTTAGAGTCATATTTCCATATTCCATTGATTTATTGAATTTCTGGCGATTTACATTAAGTAAGTCAAATTTGCACTGCAAGTGTGCTCTAGTTTCGACCAATAAATTCTGAAAAATCATTTTCACCTTCCACATTAGGAGTGTTGGCAGTATTCACAAAGAAAACTCAATTACCCAACCATTATATATGATTACTTATCCACGCAATTTTGACAACACATCGAAAGAAATTAAAGAAAATGATAAAAAGGCTCATAAATTGAAATCCTTTTGCATGGAGGCCTCCTATGTGCAATGGCTTGTGGGAAAAATAATAAACTCACAATACCACAAATAAAAAGTTAATTTTTCATTTTTCTAGTGCAATGCATGACTTTTTTTGTGAAGCAGGTGCCATAAATAAGATTGTAAATTGTGCCCTTACAATTTTCACCTAAAGTATACCACAGTGGATGCCAACTGCCAATTTTTCATGAATTTCAGAGTGATATTGCCATATTCCATTGATTTATCAAATTTCTGGCGATTTACATCAAGTAATTCAAATTTGCACTGCAAGTGTGCTCTAGTTTCGACCAATAAATTCTGAAAAATCATTTTCACCTTCCGCATTAGGAGTGTAGGCAGTATCCACAAATAAAACTCAATTACCCAACCATTATATATGATTACCCATCCATGCAATTTTAAGAACACGTTGAAAGAAATTAAAGGAAATGAAAAAAGGCTCAAAAATTGAAATCCTTTTGCATGGAGGCCTCCTATGTGCAATGGCTTGTGGGGAAACTAATAAACTCACAATACCACAACCTTAAAAAGAACCTTCAAGAACTGACCTATCTCATATGAAGATCAATGACTTTCAACCAAGATGACCATGAGCATTTTCATGGCATAGTACATGATACCATGACCATTTTTGGAAATAACAAGGGTGTTCACATTGTCAGCAATAATTCCACAAAAAGATTGAAGATTTGGTTAAAACAAGTTAATTTTTCATTTTTCTAGTGCAATAAATGACTTTGTTTTGAAGCAAGTGCCATAAATAAGATTGTAAATTGTGCCCTTACAATTTTCACCTAAAGTATACCACATGGGATGCCAACTGCCAATTTTTCATGAATTTTAGAGTGATATTTCCATATTCCATTGATTTATTGAATTTCAGGCGATTTACATTAAGTAAGTCAAATTTGCACTGCAAGTGTGCTCTAGTTTCGACCAATAAATTCTGAAAAATCATTTTCACCTTCCACATTAGGAGTGTAGCCAGTATCCACAAAGAAAACTCAATTACCCAGCCATTATATATGATTACTCATCCATGCAATTTTGACAACACATCGAAAGAAATTAAATAAAATGATAAAAAGGCTCAAAAATTGAAATTCTTTTGCATGGAGGCCTCCTATGTGCAATGGCTTGTGGGAAAAATAATAAACTCACAATACCACAAATAAAAAGTTAATTTTTCATTTTTCTAGTGCAATGCATGACTTTTTTTGTGAAGCAGGTGCCATACATAAGATTGTAAATTGTGCCCTTACAATTTTCACCTAAAGTATACCACAATGGATGCCAACTGCCAATTTTTCATGAATTTCGAAGTTATATTGCCATATTCCATTGATTTATCGAATTTCTGGCGATTTACATCAAGTAATTCAAATTTGCACTGCAAGTGTGCTCTAGTTTCGACCAATAAATTTGGAAATATCATTTTCACCTTCCACATTAGGAGTGTAGGCAGTATCCACAAAGAAAACTAAATTACCCAACCATTATATATGATTACTCATCCATGCAATGTTGAGAACACATCGAAAGAAATTAAAGGAAATGAAAAAAGGCTCAAAAATTGAAATCCTTTTGCATGGAGGCCTCCTATCTGCAATGGCTTGTCGGAAAAATAATAAACTGATAATACCACAAACTTAAAAAAATAACCTTCACAAACTGACCTATCTCATATGAAGATCAATGACTTTCAACCAAGATGACCATGACCATGAGCATTTTCATGGCATCGTACAAGATAGCATGACCGTTTTTGGAAATAACAAGGGTGTTAACATTGTCAGCAATAATTCCACAAAAAGATTGAAGATTTGATTAAAACAAGTTAATTTTTCATTTTTCTAGTGCAAAGCATGACTTTGTTTTGAAGCAAGTGCCATGAATAAGATTGTAAATTGTGCCCTTACAATTTTCACGTAAAGTATACCACATGGGATGCCAACTGCCAATTTTTCATGAATTTTAGAGTGATATTTCCATATTCCAATGATTTATCGAATTTCTGGCGATTTACATTAAGTAAGTCAAATTTGCACTGCAAGTGTGCTCTAGTTTCGACCAATAAATTCTGAAAAATCATTTTCACCTTCCGCATTAGGAGTGTAGGCAGTATCCACAAATAAAACTCAATTACCCAACCATTATATATGATTACTCATCCATGCAATTTTGACAACACATCGAAAGAAATTAAGGAAAATGATAAAAAGGCTCAAAAATTGAAATCCTTTTGCATGGAGGCCTCCTATGTACAATGGCTTGTGGGAAAAATAATAAACTCACAATACCACAAATAAAAAGTTAATATTTCATTTTTCTAGTGCAATGCATCACTTTTTTTGTGAAGCAGGTGCCATAAATAAGATTGTAAATTGTGCCCTTACAATTTTCACCTAAAGTATACCAGAATGGATGCCAACTGCCAATTTTTCATGAATTTCAGAGTGAGATTGCCATATTCCATTGATTTATCGAATTTCTGGCAATTTACATCAAGTAATTCAAATTTGCACTGCAAGTGTGCTCTAGTTTCGACCAATAAATTCTGAAAAATCATTTTCACCTTCCGCATTAGGAGTGTAGCCAGTATCCACAAAGAAAACTCAATTACCCAACAATTATATATGATTACTCATCCATGCAATTTTGAGAACACATCGAAAGAAATTAAAGGAAATGAAAAAATGCTCAAAAATTGAAATCCTTTTGCATGGAGCCCTCCTATGTGCAATGGCTTGTGGGAAAAATAATAAACTCACAATACCACAACCTTAAAAAAAACCCTTCAAGAACTGACCTATCTCATATGAAGATCAATGACTTTCAACCAAGATGACCATGAGCATTTTCATGGCATAGTACATGATAACATGACCATTTTTGGAAATAACAAGGGTGTTAACATTGTCAGCAATAATTCCACAAAAAGATTGAAGATTTGGGTAAAAAAAGTGAATTTTTCATTTTTCTAGTGCAATGCATAACTTTTTATTGAAGGAAGTGCCCTAAATAAGATTGTAAATTGTGCCCTTACAATTTTCACCTTAAGTATACCACATTGGATACCAACTGCCAATTTTTCATGAATTTCAGAGTGATATTTCCATATTCCATTGATTTATCAAATTTGCACTGCCAGTGTGCTCTAGTTTCAACCAATAAATTCTGAAAAATCATTTTCACCTTCCACATTAGGAGTGTAGCCAGTATCCACAAAGAAAGCTCAATTACCCAGCCATTATATATGATTACTCATCCATGCAATTTTGAAAACACATCGAAAGAAATTAAATAAAATGATAAAAAGGCTCAAAAATTGAAATCCTTTTGCATGGAGGCCTCCTATGTGCAATGGCTTGTGGGAAAAATAATAAACTCACAATACCACAAATAAAAAGTTAATTTTTCATTTTTCTAGTGCAATGCATGACTTTTTTTGTGAAGCGGGTGCCATAAATAAGATTGTAAATTGTGCCCTTACAATTTTCACCTAAAGTATACCACAATGGATGCCAACTGCCATTTTTTCATGAATTTCACAGTGATATTGCCATATTCCATTGATTTATCGAATTTCTGGCGATTTATATCAAGTAATTCAAATTTGCACTGCAAGTGTGCTCTTGTTTCGACCAATAAATTTGGAAATATCATTTTCACCTTCCACATTAGGAGTGTAGGCAGTATCCACAAAGAAAACTCAATTACCCAACCATTATATATGATTACTCATCCATGCAATTTTGAGAACACATCAAAAGAAATTAAAGAAAATGATAAAAAGGCTCAAAAATTGAAATCCGTTTTGCATGGAGGCCTCCTATGTGCAATGGCTTGTGGGAAAAATAATAAACTCACAATACCAAAAATAAAAAGTTAATATTTCATTTTTCTAGTGCAATACTTGACTTTTTTTGTGAAGCAAGTACCATAAATAAGATTGTAATTGTGCCCTTACAATTTTCACCTAAAGTATACCACAATGGATGCCAACTGCCAATTTTTCATGAATTTCAGAGTGATATTGCCATATTCCATTGATTTATCGAATTTCTGGCGATTTACATCAAGCAATTCAAATTTGCACTGCAAGTGTGCTCTAGTTTCGACCAATAAATTCTGAAAAATCATTTTCACCTTCCGCATTAGGAGTGTAGGCAGTATCCACAAAGAAAATTCAATTACCCAACCATTATATATGATTACTCATCCATGCAATTTTGAGAACATATCGAAAGAAATTAAAGGAAATGAAAAAAGGCTCAAAAATTGAAATCATTTTGCATGGAGGCCTCCTATGTGCAATGGATTGTGGGAAAAATAATAAACTCACAATACCACAACCTTAAAAAAAACCTTCAAGATCTGACCTATCTCATATGAAGATCAATGACTTTCAACCAAGATGACCATGAGCATTTTCATGGCATAGTACATGATAACATGACCATTTTTGGAAATAACAAGGGTGTTAACATTGTCAATAATAATTCCAGAAAAAGATTGAAGATTTGGGTAAAAAAAAGTTAATTTTTCGTTTTTCTAGTGCAATGCATGACTTTTTATTGAAGCAAGTGCCATAAATAAGATTGTAAATTATGCCCTTACAATTTTCACCTAAAGTATACCACATGGGATGCCAACTGCCAATTTTTCATGAATTTCAGAGTGATATTTCCATATTACATTGATTTATTGAATTTCTCGCGATTTACATCAAGTAAGTCAAATTTGCACTGCAAGTGTGCTCTAGTTTCGACCAATAAATTCTGAAAAATCATTTTCACCTTCCACATTAGGAGCTTAGCCATTATCCACAAAGAAAACTCAATTACCCAACCATTATATATGATTACTCATCCATGCAATTTTGACAACACATCGAGAGAAATTAAAGAAAATGATAAAAAAGGCTCAAAAATTGAAATCCTTTTGCATGGAGGCCTCCTATGTGCAATGGCTTGTGGGAAAAATAATAAACTCACAATACCACAAATAAAAATTTAATTTTTCATTTTTCTAGTGCAATGCATGACTTTTTTTGTGAAGCAGGTGCCATAAATAAGATTGTAAATTGTGCCCTTACAATTTTTACCTAAAGTATAGCACAATGGATGCCAACTGCCAATTTTTCATGAATTTCAGAGTGATATTGCCATATTCCATTGATTTATCGAATTTCTGGCGATTTACATCAAGTAATTCAAATTTGCACTGCAAGTGTGCTCTAGTTTCGACCAATAAATTCTACAAAATCATTTTCACATTCCGCATTAGGAGTGTAGGCAGAACCACATAGAAAACTCAATTACCCAACCATTATATATGATTACTCATCTATGCATTTTTGAGAACCCATCGAAAGAAATAAAAGGAAATGAAAAAAGGCTCAAAAATTGAAATCCTTTTGCATGGAGGCCTCCTATGTGCAATGGCTTGTGGGAAAAATAATAAACTCACAATACCACAACCTTAAAAAAACCCTTCACGAACTGACCTATCTCGTATGAAGATCAATGACTTTCAACCAAGATGACCATGAGCATTTTCATGGCATAGTACATGATAACATGACCATTTTTGGAAATAACAAGGGTGTTAACATTGTCAGCAATAATTCCACAAAAAGATTGAAGATTTGGGTAAAAAAAAGTTAATTTTTCATTTTTATAGTGCAATGCATGACTTTTTATTGAAGCAAGTGCCACAAATAAGATTGTAAATTGTGCCCTTACAATTTTCACCTTAAGTATACCCCATGGGATGCGGACTGCCAAGTTTTCATGAATTTCAGAGTGATATTTCCATATTCCATTGATTTATTGAATTTCTGGTGATTTACATCAAGTAAGTCAAATTTGCACTGCCAGTGTGCTCTAGTTTCGACCAATAAATTCTGAAAAATCATTTTCACCTTCCACATTAGGAGTGTAGCCAGTATCCACAAAGAAAACTCAATTACCCAGCCATTATATATGATTACTCATCCATGCAATTTTGACAACACATCGAAAGAATTTAAATAAAATGATAAAAAGGCTCAAAAATTGAAATCCTTTTGCATGGTGGCCTCCTATGTGCAATGGCTTGTGGGAAAAATAATAAACTCACAATACCAAAAATAAAAAGTTATTTTTTCATTTTTCTAGTGCAATGCATGACTTTATTTTGTGAAGCAAGTGCCATAAATAAGATTGTAAATTGTGCCCTTACAATTTTCACCTAAAGTATACCACATTGGATGTCAACTGCTAATTTTTCATGAATTTCAGAGTGATATTGCTATATTTCATTGATTTATTGAATTTCTGCCGATTTACATCAAGTAATTCAAATTTGCACTCCAAGTGTGCTATAGTTTCGACCAATAAATTCTGAAAAATCATTTTCACCTTCCGCATTAGGAGTGTAGGCAGTATCCACAAAGAAAACTAAATTACCCAACCATTATATATGATTACTCATCCATGCAATTTTGAGAACACATCGAAAGAAATTAAAGGAAATGAAAAAAGGCTCAAAAATTGAAATCCTTTTGCATGGAGGCCTCCTATGTGCAATGGCCTGTGGGAAAAATAATAAACTCACAATACCACAAACTTAAAAAAAATAACCTTCACAAACTGACCTATCTCATATGATGATCAATGACTTTCAACCAAGATGACCATGACCATGAGCATTTTCATGGCATCATACATGATAACATGACCATTTCGGGAAATAACAAGGGTGTTAACATTGTCAGCAATAATTCCACAAAAAGATTGAAGATTTGGGTAAAAATAAGTTAATTTTTAATTTTCTAGTGCAATGGATGACTTTTTATTGAAGCAAGTGCCATAAATAAGATTGTAAATTGTGCCCTTACAATTTTCACCTAAAGTATACCACATGGGATGCCAACTGCCAATTTTTCAAGAATTTCAGAGTGATATTTCCATATTCCATTGATTTATTGAATTTCTGGCGATTTACATCAAGTAATTCAAATTTGCATTGAAAGTGTGCTCTAGTTTCGACCAATAAATTCTACATTAGGAGTGTAGGCAGTATCCACATTAGGAGTGTAGGCAGTATCCACAAAGAAAACTCTATTACCCAACCATTATATATGATTACTCATCCATGCAATTTTGAGAACACATCAAAAGAAATTAAAGGAAATGAAAAAAGGCTCAAAAAGTGAAATACTTTTGCATGGAGGCCTCCGATGTGCAATGGCTTCTGGGAAAAATAATAAACTCACAATACCACAAACTTAAAAAAATAACCTTCACAAACTGACCTATCTCATATGATGATCAATGACTTTCAACCAATATGACCATGACCATGAGCATTTTCATGGCATCGTACATGATAACATGACCATTTTTGGAAATAACAAGGGTCTTAACATTGTCAGCAATAATTCCACAAAAAGATTGAAGATTTGGATAAAAAAAGTTAATTTTTCATTTTTCTAGTGCAATGCATAAATTTGTTTTGAAGCAAGTGCCATAAATAAGATTGTAAATTGTGCCCTTACAATTTTCACCTAAAGTATACCACATGGGATGCCAACTGCCAATTTTTCATGAATTTTAGAGTGATATTTCCATATTCCATTGATTTATTGAATTTCTGGCGATTTACATTAAGTAAGTCAAATTTGCACTGCAAGTGTGCTCTAGTTTCGACCAATAAATTTTGAAAAATCATTTTCACCATCCACATTAGGAGCGTAGGCAGTATCCACAAAGAAAACTCAATTACCCAACCATTATATATGATTACTCATCCATGCAATTTTTACAACATATCGAAAGAAATTAAAGAAAATGATAAAAAGGCTAAAAAATTGAAATCCTTTTGATGGAGGCCTCCTATGTGCAATGGCTTGTGGCAAAAATAATAAACTCACAATACCACAAATAAAAAGTTAATATTTCATTTTTCTAGTGCAATGCATGACTTTTTTTGTGAAGCAGGTGCCATAAATAAGATTGTAAATTGTGCCCTTTCAATTTTCACCTAAAGTATACCACAATGGATGCCAACTGCCAATTTTTCATGAATTTCAGAATGATATTGCCATATTCCATTGATTTATCGAATTTCTGCCGATTTACATCAAGTAGTTCAAATTTGCACTGCAAGTGTGCTCTAGTTTCGACCAATAAATTCTGAAAAATCATTTTCACTTTCCGCATTAGGAGTGTAGGCAGTATCCACAAAGAAAACTCAATTACCCAACCATTATGTATGATTACTCATCCATGCAATTTTTAGAACACATCGGAAGAAATTAAAGGAAATGAAAAAAGCCTCAAAAATTGAAATCATTTTGCATGGAGGCCTCCTATGTGCAATGGCTTGTGGGAAAAATAATAAACTCACAATACCACAACCTTAAAAAACCCTTCAAGAACTGACCTATCTCATATGAAGATCAATGACTTTCAACCAAGATGACCATGAGCAATTTCATGGCATAGTACATGATAACATGACAATTTTTGGAAATAACAAGGGTGTTAACCTTGTCAGCAATAATTCCACAAAAAGATTGAAGATTTGGGTAAAAAAAGTTAATTTTTCATTTTTCTAGTGCAATGCATAACTTTTTATTGAAGCAAGTGCCATAAATAAGATTGTAAATTGTGCCCTTACAATTTTCACCTAAAGTATACCACATGGGATGCCAACTGCCAATTTTTCATGAATTTCAGAGTGATATTTCCATATTACATTAATTTATTGAATTTCTGGCGATTTACATCAAGTAAGTCAAATTTGCACTGCCAGTGTGTTCTAGTTTCGACCAATAAATTCTAAAAAATCATTTTCACCTTCCACATTAGGAGTGTAGCCATTATCCACAAAGAAAACTCAATTACCCAACCATTATATATGATTACTCATCCATGCAATTTTGACAACACATCGAAAGAAATTAAGGAAAATGATAAAAAGGCTCAAAAATTGAAGTCCTTTTGCATGGAGGCCTCCTATGTGCAATGGCTTGTGGGAAAAATAATAAACTCACAATACCACAAATAAAAAGTTAATTTTTCGTTTTTGTAGTGCAATGCATGACTTTTTTTGTGAAGCAGGTGCCATAAATAAGATTGTAAATTGTGCCCTTACAATTTTCACCTAAAGTATACCACAATGGATGCCAACTGCCAATTTTTCATGAATTTCAGAGTGAGATTGCATATTCCATTGATTTATCGAATTTCTGGCGATTTACATCAAGTAATTCAAATTTGCACTGCAAGTGTGCTCTAGTTTCGACCAATAAATTCTGAAAAAAAAATCACCTTCCGCATTAGGAGTGTAGGCAGTATCCACAAAGAAAACTCAATTACCCAACCATTATATATGATTACTCATCCATGCAATTTTGAGAACACATCGAAAGAAATTAAAGGAGATGAAAAAAGGCTCAAAAATTGAAATCCTTTTGCATGGAGGCCTCCTATGTGCAATGGCTTGTGGGAAAAATAATAAACTCACAATACCACAAACTTAAAAAAATAACCTTCACAAACTGACCTATCTCATATGATGATCAATGACTTTCAACCAAGATGACCATGACCATGAGCATTTTCATGGCATCGTACATGATAACATGACCATTTTGGGAAATAACAAGGGTGTTAACATTTTCAGCAATAATTCCACAAAAAGATTGAAGATTTGGGTAAAAAAAAAGTTAATTTTTCATTTTTCTAGTGCAATGCATGAATTTGTTTTGAAGCAAGTGCCATAAATAAGATTGTAAATTCTGCCCTTACAATTTTCACCTAAAGTATACCACACGGGATGCCAACTGCCAATTTTTTATGAATTTTAGAGTGATATTTCCATATTCCATTGATTTATTGAATTTCTGGCGATTTACATTAAGTAAGTCAAATTTGCACTGCAAGTGTGCTCTAGTTTCGACCAATAAATTCTGAAAAATCATTTTCACCATCCACATTAGGAGTGTAGGCAGTATCCACAAAGAAAACTCAATTACCCAACCATTATATATGATTACTCATCCATGCAATTTTGACAACATATCGAAAGAAATTAAAGAAAATGATAAAAAGGCTAAAAAATAGAAATCCTTTTGATGGAGGCCTCCTATGTGCAATGGATTGTGGGAAAAATAATAAACTCACAATACGACAAATAAAAAGTTAATATTTCACTTTTCTAGGGCAATGCATGACTTTTCTTGTGAAGCAGGTGCCATAAATAAGATTGTAAATTGTGCCCTTACAATTTTCACCTAAAGTATACCACAATGTTTGCCAACTGCCAATTTTTCTTGAATTTCAGAGTGATATTGCCATATTCCATTGATTTATCGAATTTCTGGCGATTTACATCAAGTAATTCAAATTTGCACTTCAAGTGTGCTCTAGTTTCGACCAATAAATTCTAAAAAATCATTTTCACCTTCCGCATTAGGAGTGTAGGCAGTATCCACAAAGAAAACTCAATTACCCAACCATTATATATGATTACTCATCCATGCAATTTTTAGAACACATCGAAAGAAATTAAAGGAAATGAAAAAAGGCTCAAAAAATGAAATCATTTTGCATGGAGGCCTCCTATGTGCAATGGCTTGTGGGAAAATAATAAACTCACAATACCACAACCTTAAAAAAAACCTTCAAGAACTGACCTATCTCATATGAAGATCAATGGCTTTCAACCAAGATGACCATGAGCAATTTCATGGCATAGTACATGATTACATGACCATTTTTGGAAATAACAAGGGTGTTAACATTGTCAGCAACAATTCCACAAAAAGATTGAAGATTTGGGTAAAAAAAGTTAATTTTTAATTTTGTAGTGCAATGCATGATTTTTATTGAAGCAAGTGCCATAAATAAGATTGTTAATTATGCCCTTACAATTTTCACCTAAAGTATACCACATGGGATGCCAACTGCCAATTTTTCATGAATTTCAGAGTGATATTTCCATATTACATTGATTTATTGAATTTCTGGCGATTTACATCAAGTAAGTCAAATTTGCACTGCAAGTGTGCTCTAGTATCGACCAATAAATTCTAAAAAATCATATTCACCTTCCACATTAGGAGTGTAGCCATTATCCACAAAGAAAACTAAATTACCCAACCATTATATATGATTACTCATCCATGCAATTTTGAGAACACATCGAAAGAAACTAAAGGAAATGAAAAAAGGCTCAAAAATTGAAATCCTTTTGCATGGAGGCCTCCTATGTGCAATGGCTTGTGGGAAAAATAATAAACTCACAATCCCACAAATAAAAAGTTAATTTTTCATTTTTCTAGTGCAATGCATGACTTTTTTTGTGAAGCAGGTGCCATAAATAAGATTGTAAATTGTGCCCTTACAATTTTCACCTAAAGTATACCACAATGGATGCCAACTGCCAATTTTTCATGAATTTCAGAGTGAGATTGCCATATTCAATTGATTTATCGAATTTCTGGTGATTTACATCAACTAATTCAAATTTGCACTGCAAGTGTGCTCTAGTTTCGATCAATAAATTCTGAAAAATCATTTTCACCTTTCGCATTAGGAGTGTAGGCAGTATCCACAAAGAAAACTCAATTACCCAACTATTATATATGATTACTCATCCATGCAATTTTGAGAACACATCGAAAGAAATTAAAGAAAATGACAAAAAGGCTCAAAAATTGAAATCCTTTTGCATGGAGGCCTCCTATGTGCGATGGCTTGTGGGAAAAATAATAAACTCATAGTACCACAAATAAAAAGTTAATTTTTCATTTTTCTAGTGCAATGCATGACTTTTTTTGTGAAGCAGGCGCCATAAATAAGATTGTAAATTGTGCCCTTACAATTTTCACCTAAAGTATACCACAATGGATGCCAACTGCCAACTTTTCATGAATTTCACAGTGATATTGCCATATTCCATTGATTTATCGAATTTCTGGAAATTTAAATCAAGTAATTCAAATTTGCACTGCAAGTGTGCTCTTGCTTCGACCAATAAATTTGGAAATATCATTTTCACCTTCCACATTAGGAGTGTAGGCAGTATCCACAAAGAAAACTCAATTACCCAACCATTATATATGATTACTCATCCATGCAATTTTGACAACATATAGAAAGAAATTAAAGAAAATGATAAAAAGGCTAAAAAATTGAAATCCTTTTGATGGAGGCCTCCTATGTGCAATGGCTTGTGGGAAAAATAATAAACTCACAATACGACAAATAAAAAGTTAATATTTCATTTTTCTAGTGCAATGCATGACTTTTCTTGTGAAGCAGGTGCCATAAATAAGATTGTAAATTGTGCCCTTACAATTTTCACCTAAAGTATACCACAATGGATGCCAACTGCTAATTTTTCATGAATTTCAGAGTGATATTGCCATATTCCATTGATTTATCGAATTTCTGGCGATTTACATCAAGTAATTCAAATTTGCACTTCAAGTGTGCTCTAGTTTCGACCAATAAATTCTAAAAAATCATTTTCACCTTCCGCATTAGGAGTGTAGGCAGTATCCACAAAGAAAACTCAATTACCCAACCATTATATATGATTACTCATCCATGCAATTTTGAGAACACATCGAAAGAAATTAAAGGAAATGAAAAAAGGCTGAAAAATTGAAATCCTTTTGCATGGAGGCCTCCTATGTGCAATGGCTTGTGGGAAAAATAATAAACTCACAATACCACAAACTTAAAAAAATAACCTTCACAAACTGACCTATCTCATATGATGATCAATGACTTTCAACCAAGATGACCATGACCATGAGCATTTTCATGGCATCGTACATGATAACATGACCATTTTGGGAAATAACAAGGGTGTTAACATTGTCAGCAATAATTCCACAAAAAGATTGAAGATTTGGTTAAAAAAAGTTAATTTTTCATTTTTCTAGTGCAATGCATGAATTTGTTTTGAAGCAAGTGCCATAAATAAGATTGTAAATTGTGCCCTTACAATTTCCACCTAAAGTATACCACATGGGATGCCAACTGCCAATTTATTATGAATTTTAGAGTTATATTTCCATATTCCATTGATTTATTGAATTTCTGGCGATTTACATTAAGTAAGTCAAATTTGCTCTGCAAGTGTGCCCTAGTTTCGACCAATAAATTCTGAAAAATCATTTTCACCATCCACATTAGGAGTGTAGGCAGTATCCACAAAGAAAACTCAATTACCCAACCATTATATATGATTACTCATCCATGCAATTTTTAGAACACATCGAAAGAAATTAAAGGAAATGAAAAAAGGCTCAAAAATTGAAATCATTTTGCATGGAGGCCTCCTATGTGCAATGGCTTGTGGGAAAATAATAAACTCACAATACCACAACCTTAAAAAAACCTTCAAGAACTAACCTATCTCATATGAAGATCAATGACTTTCAACCAAGATGACCATGAGCAATTTCATGGCATAGTACATGATAACATGACCATTTTTGGAAATAACAAGGGTGTTAACATTGTCAGCAATAATTCCACAAAAAGATTGAAGATTTGGGTAAAAAAAGTTAATTTTTCATTTTTCTAGTGCAATGCATGACTTTTTATTAAAGCAAGTGCCATAAATAAGATTGTAAATTATGCCCTTACAATTTTCACCTAAAGTATACCACATATGATGCCAACTACCAATTTTTCATGAATTTCAGAGTGATATTTCCATATTACATTGATTTATTGAATTTCTGGCGATTTACATCAAGTAAGTCAAATTTGCACTGCAAGTGTGCTCTAGTTTCGACCAATAAATTCTAAAAAGTCATTTTCACCTTCCACATTAGCAGTGTAGCCATTATCCACAAAGAAAACTCAATTACCCAACCATTATATATGATTACACATCCATGCAATTTTGACAACACATCGAAAGAAATTAAAGAAAATGATAAAAAGGCTCAAAAATTGAAATCCTTTTTCATGGAGGCCTCCTATGTGCAATGGCTTGTGGGAAAAATAATAAACTCACAATACCACAAATAAAAAGTTAATTTTTCGTTTTTCTAGTGCAATGCATGACTTTTTTTGTGAAGCAGGTGCCATAAATAAGATTGTAAATTGTGCCCTTACAATTTTCACCTAAAGTATACCACAATGGATGCCAACTGCCAATTTTTCGTGAATTTCAGAGAGAGATTGCCATATTCCATTGATTTATCGAATTTCTGGCAATTTACATCAAGTAATTCAAATTTGCACTGCAAGTGTGCTCTAGTTTCGACCAATAAATACTGAAAAAAAAATTCACCTTCCGCATTAGGAGTGTAGGCAGTATCCACAAAGAAAACTCAATTACCCAACCATTATATATGATTACTCATCCATGCAATTTTGAGAACACATCGAAAGAAATTAAAGGAAATGAAAAAAGGATCAAAAATTGAAATCTTTTTGCATGGAGGCCTCCTATGTGCAATGGCTTGTGGGAAAAATAATAAACTCACAATACCACAACCTTAAAAAAAAACCTTCAAGAACTGACCTATCTCATATGAATATCAATGACTTTCAACCAAGATGACCATGAGCATTTTCATGGCATAGTACATGATAACATGACCATTTTTGGAAATAACAAGGGTGTTAACATTGTCAGCAATAATTCCACAAAAAGATTGAAGATTTGGGTAAAAAAAGTTAATTTTTCATTTTTCTAGTGCAATGCATAACTTTTTATTGAAGCAAGTGCCATAAATAAGATTGTAAATTGTGCCCTTACAATTTTCACCTTAAGTATACCACATTGGATACCAACTGCCAATTTTTCATGAATTTCAGAGTGATATTTCCATATTCCATTGATTTATTGAATTTCTGGTGATTTACATCAAGTAAGTCAAATTTGCACTGCCAGTCTGCTCTAGTTTCGACCAATAAATTCTAAAAAATAATTTTCACCTTCCACATTAGGAGTGTAGCCATTATCCACATAGAAAACTCAATTACCCAACCATTATATATGATTACTCATCCATACAATTTTGATAAAAAGGCTCAAAAATTGAAATCCTTTTGCATGGAGGCCTCCTATGTGCAATGGCTTGTGGGAAAAATAATAAACTCACAATACCACAAAAAAAACTTAATTTTTCATTTTTCTAGTGTAATGCATGACCTTTTTTTGTGAAGCAAGTGCCATAAATAAGATTGTAAATTGTGCCCTTACAATTTTCACCTAAAGTATACCATATTGGATGTTAACTGCCAATTTTTCATGAATTTCAGAGTGATATTGCTATATTTCATTGATTTATTGAATTTCTGCCGATTTACATCAAGTAATTCAAATTTGCACTTCAAGTGTGCTCTAGTTTCGACCTATAAATTCTGAAAAATCATTTTCACCTTCCGCATTAGGAGTGTAGGCAGTATCCACAATGAAAACTAAATTACCCAACCATTATATATGATTACTCATCCATGCAATTTTGAGAACACATCGAAAGAAATTAAAGGAAATGAAAAAAGGCTAAAAATTGAAATCCTTTTGCATGGAGGCCTCCTATGTGCAATGGCTTGTGGGAAAAAAAATAAACTCACAATACCACAAATTTAAAAAAATAACCTTCACAAACTGACCTATCTCATATGATGATCAATGACTTTCAACCAAGATGTACATGACCATGAGCATTTTCATGGCATCGTACATGATAACATGACCATTTTGGGAAATAACAAGGGTGTTAACATTGTCAACAATAATTCCACAAAAAGATTGAAGATTTGGTTAAAAAAATTTAATTTTTCATTTTTCTAGTGCAATGCATGAATTTGTTTTGAAGCAAGTGCCATAAATAATATTGTAAATTGTGCCCTTACAATTTTCACCTAAAGTATACCAGATGGGATGCCAACTACCAATTTATTATGAATTTTAGAGTTATATTTCCATATTCCATTGATTTATTGAATTTCTGGCGATTTACATTAAGTAAGTCAAATTTGCACTGCAAGTGTGCTCTAGTTTCGACCAATAAATTCTGAAAAATCATTTTCACCATCCACATTAGGAGTGTAGGCAGTATCCACAAAGAAAACTCAATTACCCAACCATTATATATGATTACTCATCCATGCAATTTTGATAACATATCGAAAGAAATTAAAGAAAATGATAAAAAGGCTAAAAAATTGAAATCCTTTTAATGGAGGCCTCCTATGTGCAATGACTTGTGGGAAAAATAATAAACTCACAATACCACAAATAAAAAGTTAATTTTTCATTTTTCTAGTGCAATGCATGACTTTCCTTGTGAAGCAGGTGCCACAAATAAGATTGTAAATTGTGCCCTTAAAATTTTCACCTAAAGTATACCACAATGGATGCCAACTACCAATTTTTCATGAATTTCAGAGTGATATTGCCATATTCCATTGATTTATCGAATTTCTGGCGATTTACATCAAGTAATTCAAATTTGCACTGCAAGTGTGTGCTCTAGTTTCGACCAATAAATTCTGAAAAATCATTTTCACCTTCCGCATTACGAGTGTAGGCAGTATCCACAAAGAAAACTCAATTACCCAACCATTATATATGATTACTCATCCATGCAATTTTTAGAACACGTCGAAAGAAATTAAAGGAAATGAAAAAAGGCTAAAAAATTGAAATCATTTTGCATGGAGGCCTCCTATGTGTAATGGCTTGTGGGAAAATAATAGACTCACAATACCACAACCTTAAAAAAAACGTTCAAGAACTGACCTATCTCATATGAAGATCAATGACTTTCAACCAAGATGACCATGAGCAATTTCATGGAATAGTACATGATAACATGACCATTTTTGGAAATAACAAGGGTGTTAACATTGTCAGCAATAATTCCACAAAAAGATTGAAGATTTGGGTAAAAAAAAGTTAATTTTTCATTTTTCAAGTGCAATGCATGACTTTTTATTGAAGCAAGTGCCATAAATAAGATTGTAAATTATGCCCTTACAATTTTCACCTAAAGTATACCACATGGGATGCCAACTACCAATTTTTCATGAATTTCAGAGTGATATTTCCATATTACATTGATTTATTGAATTTCTGGCGATTTACATCATGGAAGTCAAATTTGCACTGCAAGTGTGCTCTAGTTTCGACCAATAAATTCTAAAAAGTCATTTTCACCTTCCACATTAGCAGTGTAGCCATTATCCACAAAGAAAACTCAATTACCCAACCATTATATATGATTACACATCCATGCAATTTTGACAACACATCGAAAGAAATTAAAGAAAATGATAAAAAGGCTCAAAAATTGAAATCCTTTTTCATGGAGGCCTCCTATGTGCAATGGCTTGTGGGAAAAATAATAAACTCACAATACCACAAATAAAAAGTTAATTTTTCATTTTTCTAGTGCAATGCATGACTTTTTTTGTGAAGCAGGTGCCATAAATAAGATTGTAAATTGTGCCCTTACAATTTTCACCTAAAGTATACCACAATGGATGCCAACTGCCAATTTTTCATGAATTTCAGAGTGAGATTGCCATATTCCATTGATTTATCGAATTTCTGGCAATTTACATCAAGTAATTCAAATTTGCACTGCAAGTGTGCTCTAGTTTTGACCAATAAATTCTGAAAAAAAAAATTCACCTTCCGCATTTGGAGTGTAGGCAGTATCCACAAAGAAAACTCAATTACCCAACCATTATATATGATTACTCATCCATGCAATTTTGAGAACACATCGAAAGAAATTAAAGGAAATGAAAAAAGGCTCAAAAATTGAAATCCTTTTGCATGGAGGCCTCCTATGTGCAATGGCTTGTGGGAAAAATAATAAACTCACAATACCACAACCTTAAAAAAAACCCTTCAAGAACTGACCTATCTCATATGAAGATCAATGACTTTCAACCAAGATGACCATGAGCATTTTCATGGCATAGTACATGATAACATGACCATTTTTGGAAATAACAAGGGTGTTAACATTGTCAGCAATAATTCCACAAAAAGATTGAAGATTTGGGTAAAAAAAGTTAATTTTTCATTTTTCTAGTGCAATGCATAACTTTTTATTGAAGCAAGTGCCATAAATAAGATTGTAAATTGTGCCCTTACAATTTTCACATTAAGTATACCGCATGGGATGCCAACTGCGAATTTTTCATGAATTTCAGAGTGATATTTCCATATTCCATTGATTTATTGAATTTCTGGCGATTTACATCAAGTAAGTCAAATTTGCACTGCCAGTGTGCTCTAGTTTCGACCAATAAATTCTAAAAAATAATTTTCACCTTCCACATTAGGAGTGTAGCCATTATCCACATAGAAAACTCAATTACCCAACCCTTATATATGATTACTCATCCATACAATTTTGACAACACATCGAAAGAAATTAAAGAAAATGATAAAAAGGCTAAAAAATTGAAATCCTTTTGCATGGAGGCCTCCTATGTGCAATGGCTTGTGGGAAAAATAATAAACTCACAATACCACAAATAAAAACTTAATTTTTCATTTTTCTAGTGTAATGCATGACTTTTTTTTGTGAAGCAAGTGCCATAAATAAGATTGTAAATTGTGCCCTTACAATTTTAACCTAAAGTATACCATATTGGATGTCAACCGCCAATTTTTCATGAATTTCAGAGTGATATTGCTATATTTCATTGATTTATTGAATTTCTGCCGATTTACATCAAGTAATTCAAATTTGCACTGCAAGTGTGCTCTAGTTTCGACCTATAAATTCTGAAAAATCATTTTCACCTTCCGCATTAGGAGTGTAGGCAGTATCCACAAAGGAAACTAAATTACCCAACCATTATATATGATTACTCATCCATGCAATTTTGAGAACACATCGAAAGAAATTAAAGGAAATGAAAAAAGGCTAAAAATTGAAATCCTTTTGCATGGAGGCCTCCTATGTGCAATGGCTTGTGGGAAAAATAATAAACTCACAATACCACAAACTTAAAAAAATAACCTTCACAAACTGACCTATCTCAAATGATGATCAATGACTTTCAACCAAGATGACCATGACCATGAGCATTTTCATGGCATCGTACATGATAACATGACCATTTTGGGAAATAACAAGGGTGTTAACATTGTCAGCAATAATTCCACAAAAAGATTGAAGATTTGGTTAAAAAAAGTAATTTTTTCATTTTTCTAGTGCAATGCATGAATTTGTTTTGAAGCAAGTGCCATAAATAAGATTGTAAATTGTGCCCTTACAATTTTCACCTAAAGTATACCACATGGGATGCCAACTGCCAATTTATTATGAATTTAAGAGTTATATTTCCATATTCCAATTATTTATTGAATTTCTGGCGATTTACATTAAGTAAGTCAAATTTGCACTGCAAGTGTGCTCTAGTTTCGACCAATAAATTCTGAAAAATCATTTTCACCATCCACATTAGGAGTGTAGGCAGTATCCACAAAGAAAACTCAATTACCCAACCATTATATATGATTACTCATCCATGCAATTTTGATAACATATCGAAAGAAATTAAAGAAAATGATAAAAAGGCTAAAAAATTGAAATCCTTTTGATGGAGGACTCGTATGTGCAATGGCTTGTGGGAAAAATAATAAACTCACAATACCACAAATAAAAAGTTAATTTTTCATTTTTCTAGTGCAATGCATGACTTTTCTTGTGAAGCAGGTGCCATAAATAAGATTGTAAATTGTGCCCTTAAAATTTTCACCTAAAGTATACCACAATGGATGCCAACTGCCAATTTTTCATGAATTTCAGAGTGATATTGCCATATTCCATTGATTTATCGAATTTCTGGCAATTTACATCAAGTAATTCAAATTTGCACTGCAAGTGTGTGCTCTAGTTTCGACCAATAAATTCTGAAAAATCATTTTCACCTTCCGCATTAGGAGTGTAGGCAGTATCCATAAAGAAAACTCAATTACCCAACCATTATATATGATTACTCATCCATGCAATTTTTAGAACACATCGAAAGAAATTAAATGAAATGAAAAAAGGCTCAAAAATTGAAATCATTTTGCATGGAGGCCTCCTATGTGCAATGGCTTGTGGGAAAATAATAAACTCACAATACCACAACCTTAAAAAAAACCTTCAAGAACTGACCTATCTCATATGAAGATCAATGACTTTCAACCAAGATGACCATGAGCAATTTCATGGCATAGTACATGATAACATGACCATTTTTTGAAATAACAATGGTGTTAACATTGTCAGCAATAATTCCACAAAAAGATTGAAGATTTGGGTAAAAAAAAGTTAATTTTTCATTTTTCTAGTGCAATGCATGACTTTTTATTGAAGCAAGTGCCATAAATAAGATTGTAAATTATGCCCTTACAATTTTCACCTAAAGTATACCACATGGGATGCCAACTACCAATTTTTCATGAATTTTAGAGTGATATTTCCATATTTATTGAATTTCTGGCGATTTACATCATGTAAGTCAAATTTGCACTGCAAGTGTGCTCTAGTTTCGACCAATAAATTCTAAAAAGTCATTTTCACCTTCCACATTAGCAGTGTAGCCATTATCCACAAAGAAAACTCAATTACCCAACCATTATATATGATTACACATCCATGCAATTTTGACAACACATCGAAAGAAATTAAAGAAAATGATAAAAAGGCTCAAAAATTGAAATCCTTTTTCATGGAGGCCTCCTATGTGCAATGGCTTGTGGGAAAAATAATAAACTCACAATACCACAAATAAAAAGTTAATTTTTCATTTTTCTAGTGCAATGCATGACTTTTTTCGTGAAGCAGGTGCCATAAATAAGATTGTAAATTGTGCCCTTACAATTTTCACCTAAAGTATACCACAATGGATGCCAACTGCCAATTTTTCATGAATTTCAGAGTGAGATTGATATATTCCATTGATTTATCGAATTTCTGGCGATTTACATCAAGTAATTCAAATTTGCACTGCAAGTGTGCTCTAGTTTCGACCAATAAATTCTGAAAAATCATTTTCACTTTCCGCATTAGGAGTGTAGGCAGTATCCACAAAGAAAACTCAATTACCCAACCATTATATATGATTACTCATCCATGCAATTTTGAGAACACATCGAAAGAAATTAAAAGAAAGAAAAAAGTCTAAAAAATTGAAATCCTTTTGCATGGAGGCCTCCTATGTGCAATGGCTTGTGGGAAAAATAATAAACTCACAATACCACAACCTTAAAAAAAACCCTTCAAGAAGTGACCTATCTCATATGAAGATCAATGACTTTCAACCAAGATGACCATGAGCATTTTCATGGCATGGTACATGATAACATGACCATTTTTGGAAATAACAAGGGTGTTAACATTGTCAGCAATAATTCCACAAAAAGATTGATGATTTGGGTAAAAAAAGTTAATTTTTCATTTTTCTAGTGCAATGCATAACTTTTTATTGAAGCAAGTGCCATAAATAAGATTGTAAATTGTGCCCTTACAATTTTCACCTTAAGTATACCACATGGGATGCCAACTGCCAATTTTTCATGAATTTCAGAGTGATATTTCCATATTCCATTGATTTATTGAATTTCTGGTGATTTACATCAAGTAAGTCAAATTTGCACTGCCAGTGTGATCTAGTTTCGACCAATAAATTCCAAAAAATAATTTTCACCTTCCACATTAGGAGTGTAACCATTATCCACAAAGAAAATTCAATTACCCAACCATTATATATGATTACTCATCCATACAATTTTGACAACACATCGAAAGAAATTAAAGAAAATGATAAAAAGGCTCAAAAATTGAAATCCTTTTGCATGGAGGCCTCCTATGTGCAATGGCTTGTGGGAAAAATAATAAACTCACAATACCACAAATAAAAACTTAATTTTTCATTTTTCTAGTGTAATGCATGATTTTTTTTTGTGAAGCAAGTGCCATAAATAAGATTGTAAATTGTGCCCTTACAATTTTCACCTAAAGTATACCATATTGGATGTCAACTGCCAATTTTTCATGAATTTCAGAGTGATATTGCTATATTTATTAATTTATTGAATTTCTGCCGATTTACATCAAGTAATTCAAATTTGCACTGCAAGTGTGCTCTAGTTTTGACCTATAAATTCTGAAAAATCATTTTCACCTTCCGCATTAGGAGTGTAGGTAGTATCCACAAAGAAAACTAAATTACCCAACCATTATATATGATTACTCATCCATGCAATTTTGAGAACACATCGAAAGAAATTAAAGGAAATGAAAAAAGGCTAAAAATTGAAATCCTTTTGCATGGAGGCCTCCTATGTGCAATGGCTTGTGGGAAAAATAATAAACTCACAATACCACAAACTTAAAAAAATAACCTTCACAAACTGACCTATCTCATATGATGATCAATGACTTTCAACCAAGATGACCATGACCATGAGCATTTTCATGGCATCGTACATGATAACATAACCATTTTGGGAAATAACAAGGGTGTTAACATTGTCAGCAATAATTCCACAAAAAGATTGAAGATTTGGTTAAAAAAAGTTAATTTTTCATTTTTCTAGTGCAATGCATGAATTTGTTTTGAAGCAAGTGCCATAAATAAGATTGTAAATTGTGCCCTTACAATTTTCACCTAAAGTATACGACATGGGATGCCAACTGCCAATTGTTTATGAATTTTAGAGTGATATTTCCATATTCCATTGATTTATTGAATTTCTGGCGATTTACATTAAGTAAGTCAAATTTGCACTGCAAGTGTGCTCTAGTTTCGACCAATAAATTCTGAAAAATCATTTTCACCATCCACATTAGGAGTGTAGGCAGTATCCACTTAGAAAACTCAATTACCCAACCATTATATATGATTACTCATCCATGCAATTTTGACAACATATCGAAAGAAATTAAAGAAAATGATAAAAAGGCTAAAAAATAGAAATCCTTTTGATGGAGGACTCCTATGTGCAATGGCTTGTGGGAAAAATAATAAACTCACAATACGACAAATAAAAAGTTAATATTTCATTTTTCTAGTGCAATGCATGACTTTTCTTGTGAAGCAGGTGCCATAAATAAGATTGTAAATTGTGCCCTTACAATTTTCACCTAAAGTATACCACAATGGATGCCAACTGCTAATTTTTCATGAATTTCAGAGTGATATTGCCATATTCCATTGATTTATCGAATTTCTGGCGATTTACATCAAGTAATTCAAATTTGCACCTCAAGTGTGCTCTAGTTTCGACCAATAAATTCTAAAAAATCATTTTCACCTTCCGCATTAGGAGTGTAGGCAGTATCCACAAAGAAAACTCAATTACCCAACCATTATATATGATTACTCATCCATGCAATTTTTAGAACACATCGAAAGAAATTAAAGGAAATGAAAAAAGGCTCAAAAATTGAAATCATTTTGCATGGAGGCCTCCTATGTGCAATGGCTTGTGGGAAAATAATAAACTCACAATACCACAACCTTAAAAAAAACCATCAACAACTGACCTATCTCATATGAAGATCAATGACTTTCAACCAAGATGACCATGAGCAATTTCATGGCATAGTACATGATTACATGACCATTTTTGGAAATAACAAGGGTGTTAACATTGTCAGCAATAATTCCACAAAAAGATTGAAGATTTGGGTAAAAAAAAGTTAATTTTTCATTTTTCTAGTGCAATGCATGACTTTTTATTGAAGCAAGTGCCATAAATAAGATTGTAAATTATGCCCTTACAATTTTCACCTAAAGTATACCACATGGGATGCCAACTACCAATTTTTCATGAATTTTAGAGTGATATTTCCATATTTATTGAATTTCTGGCGATTTACATCATGTAAGTCAAATTTGCACTGCAAGTGTGCTCTAGTTTCGACCAATAAATTCTAAAAAGTCATTTTCACCTTCCACATTAGCAGTGTAGCCATTATCCACAAAGAAAACTCAATTACCCAACCATTATATATGATTACACATCCATGCAATTTTGACAACACATCGAAAGAAATTAAAGAAAATGATAAAAAGGCTCAAAAATTGAAATCCTTTTTCATGGAGGCCTCCTATGTGCAATGGCTTGTGGGAAAAATAATAAACTCACAATACCACAAATAAAAAGTTAATTTTTCATTTTTCTAGTGCAATGCATGACTTTTTTCGTGAAGCAGGTGCCATAAATAAGATTGTAAATTGTGCCCTTACAATTTTCACCTAAAGTATACCACAATGGATGCCAACTGCCAATTTTTCATGAATTTCAGAGTGAGATTGATATATTCCATTGATTTATCGAATTTCTGGCGATTTACATCAAGTAATTCAAATTTGCACTGCAAGTGTGCTCTAGTTTCGACCAATAAATTCTGAAAAATCATTTTCACTTTCCGCATTAGGAGTGTAGGCAGTATCCACAAAGAAAACTCAATTACCCAACCATTATATATGATTACTCATCCATGCAATTTTGAGAACACATCGAAAGAAATTAAAAGAAAGAAAAAAGGCTCAAAAATTGAAATCCTTTTGCATGGAGGCCTCCTATGTGCAATGGCTTGTGGGAAAAATAATAAACTCACAATACCACAACCTTAAAAAAAACCCTTCAAGAAGTGACCTATCTCATATGAAGATCAATGACTTTCAACCAAGATGACCATGAGCATTTTCATGGCATGGTACATGATAACATGACCATTTTTGGAAATAACAAGGGTGTTAACATTGTCAGCAATAATTCCACAAAAAGATTGATGATTTGGGTAAAAAAAGTTAATTTTTCATTTTTCTAGTGCAATGCATAACTTTTTATTGAAGCAAGTGCCATAAATAAGATTGTAAATTGTGCCCTTACAATTTTCACCTTAAGTATACCACATGGGATGCCAACTGCCAATTTTTCATGAATTTCAGAGTGATATTTCCATATTCCATTGATTTATTGAATTTCTGGTGATTTACATCAAGTAAGTCAAATTTGCACTGCCAGTGTGCTCTAGTTTCGACCAATAAATTCCAAAAAATAATTTTCACCTTCCACATTAGGAGTGTAGCCATTATCCACAAAGAAAATTCAATTACCCAACCATTATATATGATTACTCATCCATACAATTTTGACAACACATCGAAAGAAATTAAAGAAAATGATAAAAAGGCTCAAAAATTGAAATCCTTTTGCATGGAGGCCTCCTATGTGCAATGGCTTGTGGGAAAAATAATAAACTCACAATACCACAAATAAAAACTTAATTTTTCATTTTTCTAGTGTAATGCATGACTTTTTTTTGTGAAGCAAGTGCCATAAATAAGATTGTAAATTGTGCCCTTACAATTTTCACCTAAAGTATACCATATTGGATGTCAACTGCCAATTTTTCATGAATTTCAGAGTGATATTGCTATATTTATTAATTTATTGAATTTCTGCCGATTTACATCAAGTAATTCAAATTTGCACTGCAAGTGTGCTCTAGTTTTGACCTATAAATTCTGAAAAATCATTTTCACCTTCCGCATTAGGATTGTAGGCAGTATCCACAAAGAAAACTAAATTACCCAACCATTATATATGATTACTCATCCATGCAATTTTGAGAACACATCGAAAGAAATTAAAGGAAATGAAAAAAGGCTAAAAATTGAAATCCTTTTGCATGGAGGCGTCCTATGTGCAATGGCTTGTGGGAAAAATAATAAACTCACAATACCACAAACTTAAAAAAATAACCTTCACAAACTGACCTATCTCATATGATGATCAATGACTTTCAACCAAGATGACCATGACCATGAGCATTTTCATGGCATCGTACATGATAACATAACCATTTTGGGAAATAACAAGGGTGTTAACATTGTCAGCAATAATTCCACAAAAAGATTGAAGATTTGGTTAAAAAAAGTTAATTTTTCATTTTTCTAGTGCAATGCATGAATTTGTTTTGAAGCAAGTGCCATAAATAAGATTGTAAATTGTGCCCTTACAATTTTCACCTAAAGTATACGACATGGGATGCCAACTGCCAATTGTTTATGAATTTTAGAGTGATATTTCCATATTCCATTGATTTATTGAATTTCTGGCGATTTACATTAAGTAAGTCAAATTTGCACTGCAAGTGTGCTCTAGTTTCGACCAATAAATTCTGAAAAATCATTTTCACCATCCACATTAGGAGTGTAGGCAGTATCCACTTAGAAAACTCAATTACCCAACCATTATATATGATTACTCATCCATGCAATTTTGACAACATATCGAAAGAAATTAAAGAAAATGATAAAAAGGCTAAAAAATAGAAATCCTTTTGATGGAGGACTCCTATGTGCAATGGCTTGTGGGAAAAATAATAAACTCACAATACGACAAATAAAAAGTTAATATTTCATTTTTCTAGTGCAATGCATGACTTTTCTTGTGAAGCAGGTGCCATAAATAAGATTGTAAATTGTGCCCTTACAATTTTCACCTAAAGTATACCACAATGGATGCCAACTGCTAATTTTTCATGAATTTCAGAGTGATATTGCCATATTCCATTGATTTATCGAATTTCTGGCGATTTACATCAAGTAATTCAAATTTGCACCTCAAGTGTGCTCTAGTTTCGACCAATAAATTCTAAAAAATCATTTTCACCTTCCGCATTAGGAGTGTAGGCAGTATCCACAAAGAAAACTCAATTACCCAACCATTATATATGATTACTCATCCATGCAATTTTTAGAACACATCGAAAGAAATTAAAGGAAATGAAAAAAGGCTCAAAAATTGAAATCATTTTGCATGGAGGCCTCCTATGTGCAATGGCTTGTGGGAAAATAATAAACTCACAATACCACAACCTTAAAAAAAACCATCAACAACTGACCTATCTCATATGAAGATCAATGACTTTCAACCAAGATGACCATGAGCAATTTCATGGCATAGTACATGATTACATGACCATTTTTGGAAATAACAAGGGTGTTAACATTGTCAGCAATAATTCCACAAAAAGATTGAAGATTTGGGTAAAAAAAAGTTAATTTTTCATTTTTCTAGTGCAATGCATGACTTTTTATTGAAGCAAGTGCCATAAATAAGATTGTAAATTATGCCCTTACAATTTTCACCTAAAGTATACCACATGGGATGCCAACTACCAATTTTTCATGAATTTTAGAGTGATATTTCCATATTTATTGAATTTCTGGCGATTTACATCATGTAAGTCAAATTTGCACTGCAAGTGTGCTCTAGTTTCGACCAATAAATTCTAAAAAGTCATTTTCACCTTCCACATTAGCAGTGTAGCCATTATCCACAAAGAAAACTCAATTACCCAACCATTATATATGATTACACATCCATGCAATTTTGACAACACATCGAAAGAAATTAAAGAAAATGATAAAAAGGCTCAAAAATTGAAATCCTTTTTCATGGAGGCCTCCTATGTGCAATGGCTTGTGGGAAAAATAATAAACTCACAATACCACAAATAAAAAGTTAATTTTTCATTTTTCTAGTGCAATGCATGACTTTTTTCGTGAAGCAGGTGCCATAAATAAGATTGTAAATTGTGCCCTTACAATTTTCACCTAAAGTATACCACAATGGATGCCAACTGCCAATTTTTCATGAATTTCAGAGTGAGATTGATATATTCCATTGATTTATCGAATTTCTGGCGATTTACATCAAGTAATTCAAATTTGCACTGCAAGTGTGCTCTAGTTTCGACCAATAAATTCTGAAAAATCATTTTCACTTTCCGCATTAGGAGTGTAGGCAGTATCCACAAAGAAAACTCAATTACCCAACCATTATATATGATTACTCATCCATGCAATTTTGAGAACACATCGAAAGAAATTAAAAGAAAGAAAAAAGGCTCAAAAATTGAAATCCTTTTGCATGGAGGCCTCCTATGTGCAATGGCTTGTGGGAAAAATAATAAACTCACAATACCACAACCTTAAAAAAAACCCTTCAAGAAGTGACCTATCTCATATGAAGATCAATGACTTTCAACCAAGATGACCATGAGCATTTTCATGGCATGGTACATGATAACATGACCATTTTTGGAAATAACAAGGGTGTTAACATTGTCAGCAATAATTCCACAAAAAGATTGATGATTTGGGTAAAAAAAGTTAATTTTTCATTTTTCTAGTGCAATGCATAACTTTTTATTGAAGCAAGTGCCATAAATAAGATTGTAAATTGTGCCCTTACAATTTTCACCTTAAGTATACCACATGGGATGCCAACTGCCAATTTTTCATGAATTTCAGAGTGATATTTCCATATTCCATTGATTTATTGAATTTCTGGTGATTTACATCAAGTAAGTCAAATTTGCACTGCCAGTGTGCTCTAGTTTCGACCAATAAATTCCAAAAAATAATTTTCACCTTCCACATTAGGAGTGTAGCCATTATCCACAAAGAAAATTCAATTACCCAACCATTATATATGATTACTCATCCATACAATTTTGACAACACATCGAAAGAAATTAAAGAAAATGATAAAAAGGCTCAAAAATTGAAATCCTTTTGCATGGAGGCCTCCTATGTGCAATGGCTTGTGGGAAAAATAATAAACTCACAATACCACAAATAAAAACTTAATTTTTCATTTTTCTAGTGTAATGCATGACTTTTTTTTGTGAAGCAAGTGCCATAAATAAGATTGTAAATTGTGCCCTTACAATTTTCACCTAAAGTATACCATATTGGATGTCAACTGCCAATTTTTCATGAATTTCAGAGTGATATTGCTATATTTATTAATTTATTGAATTTCTGCCGATTTACATCAAGTAATTCAAATTTGCACTGCAAGTGTGCTCTAGTTTTGACCTATAAATTCTGAAAAATCATTTTCACCTTCCGCATTAGGATTGTAGGCAGTATCCACAAAGAAAACTAAATTACCCAACCATTATATATGATTACTCATCCATGCAATTTTGAGAACACATCGAAAGAAATTAAAGGAAATGAAAAAAGGCTAAAAATTGAAATCCTTTTGCATGGAGGCCTCTTATGTGCAATGGCTTGTGGGAAAAATAATAAACTCACAATACCACAAACTTAAAAAAATAACCTTCACAAACTGACCTATCTCATATGATGATCAATGACTTTCAACCAAGATGACCATGACCATGAGCATTTTCATGGCATCGTACATGATAACATAACCATTTTGGGAAATAACAAGGGTGTTAACATTGTCAGCAATAATTCCACAAAAAGATTGAAGATTTGGTTAAAAAAAGTTAATTTTTCATTTTTCTAGTGCAATGCATGAATTTGTTTTGAAGCAAGTGCCATAAATAAGATTGTAAATTGTGCCCTTACAATTTTCACCTAAAGTATACGACATGGGATGCCAACTGCCAATTGTTTATGAATTTTAGAGTGATATTTCCATATTCCATTGATTTATTGAATTTCTGGCGATTTACATTAAGTAAGTCAAATTTGCACTGCAAGTGTGCTCTAGTTTCGACCAATAAATTCTGAAAAATCATTTTCACCATCCACATTAGGAGTGTAGGCAGTATCCACTTAGAAAACTCAATTACCCAACCATTATATATGATTACTCATCCATGCAATTTTGACAACATATCGAAAGAAATTAAAGAAAATGATAAAAAGGCTAAAAAATAGAAATCCTTTTGATGGAGGACTCCTATGTGCAATGGCTTGTGGGAAAAATAATAAACTCACAATACGACAAATAAAAAGTTAATATTTCATTTTTCTAGTGCAATGCATGACTTTTCTTGTGAAGCAGGTGCCATAAATAAGATTGTAAATTGTGCCCTTACAATTTTCACCTAAAGTATACCACAATGGATGCCAACTGCTAATTTTTCATGAATTTCAGAGTGATATTGCCATATTCCATTGATTTATCGAATTTCTGGCGATTTACATCAAGTAATTCAAATTTGCACCTCAAGTGTGCTCTAGTTTCGACCAATAAATTCTAAAAAATCATTTTCACCTTCCGCATTAGGAGTGTAGGCAGTATCCACAAAGAAAACTCAATTATCCAACCATTATATATGATTACTCATCCATGCAATTTTTAGAACACATCGAAAGAAATTAAAGGAAATGAAAAAAGGCTCAAAAATTGAAATCATTTTGCATGGAGGCCTCCTATGTGCAATGGCTTGTGGGAAAATAATAAACTCACAATACCACAACCTTAAAAAAAACCATCAACAACTGACCTATCTCATATGAAGATCAATGACTTTCAACCAAGATGACCATGAGCAATTTCATGGCATAGTACATGATTACATGACCATTTTTGGAAATAACAAGGGTGTTAACATTGTCAGCAATAATTCCACAAAAAGATTGAAGATTTGGGTAAAAAAAAGTTAATTTTTCATTTTTCTAGTGGAATGCATGACTTTTTATTGAAGCAAGTGCCATAAATAAGATTGTAAATTATGCCCTTACAATTTTCACCTAAAGTATACCACATGGGATGCCAACTGCCAATTTTTCATGAATTTCAGAGTGATATTTCCATATTACATTGATTTATTGAATTTCTGGCGATTTACATCAAGTATGTCAAATTTGCACTGCAAGTGTGCTCTAGTTTCGAACAATAAATTCTGAAAAATCATTTTCACCTTCCACATTAGGAGTGTAGCCATTATCCACAAAGAAAACTCAATTACCCAACCATTATATATGATTACTCATCCATGCAATTTTGAGAACACATCGAAAGAAATTAAAAGAAATGAAAAAAGGCTCAAAAATTGAAATCCTTTTGCATGGAGGCCTCCTATGTGCAATGGCTTGTGGGAAAAATAATAAACTCACAATACCACAACCTTAAAAAAACCCTTCAAGAAGTGACCTATCTCATATGAAGATCAATGACTTTCAACCAAGATGACCATGAGCATTTTCATGGCATAGTACATGATAACATGACCATTTTTGGAAATAACAAGGGTGTTAACATTGTCAGCAATAATTCCACAAAAAGATTGAAGATTTGGGTTAAAAAAGTTAATTTTTCATTTTTCTAGTGCAATGCATAACTTTTTATTGAAGCAAGTGCCATAAATAAGATTGTAAATTGTGCCCTTACAATTTTCACCTTAAGTATACCACATGGGATGCCAACTGCCAATTTTTCATGAATTTCAGAGTGATATTTCCATATTCCATTGATTTATTGAATTTCTGGTGATTTACATCAAGTAAGTCAAATTTGCACTGCCAGTGTGCTCTAGTTTCGACCAATAAATTCTAAAAAATAATTTTCACCTTCCACATTAGGAGTGTAGCCATTATCCACAAAGAAAATTCAATTACCCAACCATTATATATCATTACTCATCCATACAATTTTGACAACACATCGAAAGAAATTAAAGAAAATGATAAAAAGGCTCAAAAATTGAAATCCTTTTGCATGGAGGCCTCCTATGTGCAATGGCTTGTGGGAAAAATAATAAACTCACAATACCACAAATAAAAACTTAATTTTTCATTTTTCTAGTGTAATGCATGACTTTTTTTTGTGAAGCAAGTGCCCTAAATAAGATTGTAAATTGTGCCCTTACAATTTTCACCTAAAGTATACCATATTGGATGTCAACTGCCAATTTTTCATGAATTTCAGAGTGATATTGCTATATTTATTAATTTATTGAATTTCTGCCGATTTACATCAAGTAATTCAAATTTGCACTGCAAGTGTGCTCTAGTTTTGACTTATAAATTCTGAAAAATCATTTTCACCTTCTGCATTAGGAGTGTAGGCAGTATCCACAAAGAAAACTTAATTACCCAACCATTATATATGATTACTCATCCATGCAATTTTGAGAACACATCGAAAGAAATTAAAGGAAATGAAAAAAGGCTAAAAATTGAAATCCTTTTGCATGGAGGCCTCCTATGTGCAATGGCTTGTGGGAAAAATAATAAACTCACAATACCACAAACTTAAAAAAATAACCTTCACAAACTGACCTATCTCATATGATGATCAATGACTTTCAACCAAGATGACCATGACCATGAGCATTTTCATGGCATCGTACATGATAACATGACCATTTTGGGAAATAACAAGGGTGTTAACATTGTCAGCAATAATTCCACAAAAAGATTGAAGATTTGGTTAAAAAAAGTTATTTTTTCATTTTTCTAGTGCAATGCATGAATTTGTTTTGAAGCAAGTGCCATAAATAAGATTGTAAATTGTGCCCTTACAATTTTCACCTAAAGTATACGACATGGGATGCCAACTGCCAATTGTTTATGAATTTTAGAGTGATATTTCCATATTCCATTGATTTATTGAATTTCTGGCGATTTACATTAAGTAAGTCAAATTTGCACTGCAAGTGTGCTCTAGTTTCGACCAATAAATTCTGAAAAATCATTTTCACCATCCACATTAGGAGTGTAGGCAGTATCCACAAAGAAAACTCAATTACCCAACCATTATATATGATTACTCATCCATGCAATTTTGACAACATATCGAAAGAAATTAAAGAAAATGATAAAAAGGCTAAAAAATAGAAATCCTTTTGATGGAGGACTCCTATGTGCAATGGCTTGTGGGAAAAATAATAAACTCACAATACGACAAATAAAAAGTTAATATTTCATTTTTCTAGTGCAATGCATGACTTTTCTTGTGAAGCAGGTGCCATAAATAAGATTGTAAATTGTGCCCTTACAATTTTCACCTAAAGTATACCACAATGGATGCCAACTGCTAATTTTTCATGAATTTCAGAGTGATATTGCCATATTCCATTGATTTATCGAATTTCTGGCGATTTACATCAAGTAATTCAAATTTGCACCTCAAGTGTGCTCTAGTTTCGACCAATAAATTCTAAAAAATCATTTTCACCTTCCGCATTAGGAGTGTAGGCAGTATCCACAAAGAAAACTCAATTACCCAACCATTATATATGATTACTCATCCATGCAATTTTTAGAACACATCGAAAGAAATTAAAGGAAATGAAAAAAGGCTCAAAAATTGAAATCATTTTGCATGGAGGCCTCCTATGTGCAATGGCTTGTGGGAAAATAATAAACTCACAATACCACAACCTTAAAAAAAACCATCAAGAACTGACCTATCTCATATGAAGATCAATGACTTTCAACCAAGATGACCATGAGCAATTTCATGGCATAGTACATGATTACATGACCATTTTTGGAAATAACAAGGGTGTTAACATTGTCAGCAATAATTCCACAAAAAGATTGAAGATTTGGGTAAAAAAAAGTTAATTTTTCATTTTTCTAGTGCAATGCATGACTTTTTATTGAAGCAAGTGCCATAAATAAGATTGTAAATTATGCCCTTACAATTTTCACCTAAAGTATACCCCATGGGATGCCAACTACCAATTTTTCATGAATTTCAGAGTGATATTTCCATATTACATTGATTTATTGAATTTCTGGCGATTTACATCAAGTATGTCAAATTTGCACTGCAAGTGTGCTCTAGTTTCGACCAATAAATTCTAAAAAATCATTTTCACCTTCCACATTAGGAGTGTAGCCATTATCCACAAAGAAAACTAAATTACCCAACCATTATATATGATTACTCATCCATGTAATTTTGAGAACACATCGAAAGAAATTAAAGGAAATGAAAAAAGGCTCAAAAATTGAAATCCTTTTGCCTGGAGGCCTCCTATGTGCAATGGCTTGTGGGAAAAATAATAAACTCACAATACCACAACCTTAAAAAAAACCCTTCAAGAAGTGACCTATCTCATATGAAGATCAATGACTTTCAACCAAGATGACCATGAGCATTTTCATGGCATAGTACATGATAACATGACCATTTTTAGAAATAACATGGGTGTTAACATTGTCAGCAATAATTCCACAAAAAGATTGAAGATTTGGGTAAAAAAAGTTAATTTTTCATTTTTCTAGTGCAATGCATAACTTTTTATTGAAGCAAGTGGCATAAATAAGATTGTAAATTGTGCCCTTACAATTTTCACCTTAAGTATACCACATGGGATGCCAACTGCCAATTTTTCATGAATTTCAGAGTGATATTTCCATATTCCATTGATTTATTGAATTTCTGGTGATTTACATCAAGTAAGTCAAATTTGCACTGCCAGTGTGCTCTAGTTTCGACCAATAAATTCTAAAAAATAATTTTCACCTTCCACATTAGGAGTGTAGCCATTATCCACAAAGAAAATTCAATTACCCAACCATTATATATGATTACTCATCCATACAATTTTGACAACACATCGAAAGAAATTAAAGAAAATGATAAAAAGGCTCAAAAATTGAAATCCTTTTGCATGGAGGCCTGCTATGTGCAATGGCTTGTGGGAAAAATAATAAACTCACAATACCACAAATAAAAACTTAATTTTTCATTTTTCTAGTGTAATGCATGACTTTTTTTTGTGAAGCAAGTGCCATAAATAAGATTGTAAATTGTGCCCTTACAATTTTCACCTAAAGTATACCATATTGGATGTCAACTGCCAATTTTTCATGAATTTCAGAGTGATATTGCTATATTTATTAATTTATTGAATTTCTGCCGATTTACATCAAGTAATTCAAATTTGCACTGCAAGTGTGCTCTAGTTTTGACCTATAAATTCTGAAAAATCATTTTCACCTTCCGCATTAGGAGTGTAGGCAGTATCCACAAAGAAAACTAAATTACCCAACCATTATATATGATTACTCATCCATGCAATTTTGAGAACACATCGAAAGAAATTAAAGGAAATGAAAAAAGGCTCAAAATTGAAATCCTTTTGCATGGAGGCCTCCTATGTGCAATGGCTTGTGGGAAAAATAATAAACTCACAATACCACAAACTTAAAAAAATAACCTTCACAAACTGACCTATCTCATATGATGATCAATGACTTTCAACCAAGATGACCATGACCATGAGCATTTTCATGGCATCGTACATGATAACATGACCATTTTGGGAAATAACAAGGGTGTTAACATTGTCAGCAATAATTCCACAAAAAGATTGAAGATTTGGTTAAAAAAAGTTAATTTTTCATTTTTCTAGTGCAATGCATGAATTTGTTTTGAAGCAAGTGCCATAAATAAGATTGTAAATTGTGCCCTTACAATTTTCACCTAAAGTATACGACATGGGATGCCAACTGCCAATTGTTTATGAATTTTAGAGTGATATTTCCATATTCCATTGATTTATTGAATTTCTGGCGATTTACATTAAGTAAGTCAAATTTGCACTGCAAGTGTGCTCTAGTTTCGACCAATAAATTCTGAAAAATCATTTTCACCATCCACATTAGGAGTGTAGGCAGTATCCACAAAGAAAACTCAATTACCCAACCATTATATATGATTACTCATCCATGCAATTTTGACAACATATCGAAAGAAATTAAAGAAAATGATAAAAAGGCTAAAAAATAGAAATCCTTTTGATGGAGGACTCCTATGTGCAATGGCTTGTGGGAAAAATAATAAACTCACAATACGACAAATAAAAAGTTAATATTTCATTTTTCTAGTGCAATGCATGACTTTTCTTGTGAAGCAGGTGCCATAAATAAGATTGTAAATTGTGCCCTTACAATTTTCACCTAAAGTATACCACAATGGATGCCAACTGCTAATTTTTCATGAATTTCAGAGTGATATTGCCATATTCCATTGATTTATCGAATTTCTGGCGATTTACATCAAGTAATTCAAATTTGCACCTCAAGTGTGCTCTAGTTTCGACCAATAAATTCTAAAAAATCATTTTCACCTTCCGCATTAGGAGTGTAGGCAGTATCCACAAAGAAAACTCAATTACCCAACCATTATATATGATTACTCATCCATGCAATTTTTAGAACACATCGAAAGAAATTAAAGGAAATGAAAAAAGGTTCAAAAATTGAAATCATTTTGCATGGAGGCCTCCTATGTGCAATGGCTTGTGGGAAAATAATAAACTCACAATACCACAACCTTAAAAAAAACCATCAAGAACTTACCTATCTCATATGAAGATCAATGACTTTCAACCAAGATGACCATGAGCAATTTCATGGCATAGTACATGATTACATGACCATTTTTTGGAAATAACAAGGGTGTTAACATTGTCAGCAATAATTCCACAAAAAGATTGAAGATTTGGGTAAAAAAAAGTTAATTTTTCATTTTTCTAGTGCAATGCATGACTTTTTATTGAAGCAAGTGCCATAAATAAGATTGTAAATTATGCCCTTACAATTTTCACCTAAAGTATACCCCATGGGATGCCAACTACCAATTTTTCATGAATTTCAGAGTGATATTTCCATATTACATTGATTTATTGAATTTCTGGCGATTTACATCAAGTATGTCAAATTTGCACTGCAAGTGTGCTCTAGTTTCGACCAATAAATTCTAAAAAATCATTTTCACCTTCCACATTAGGAGTGTAGCCATTATCCACAAAGAAAACTAAATTACCCAACCATTATATATGATTACTCATCCATGCAATTTTGAGAACACATCGAAAGAAATTAAAGGAAATGAAAAAAGGCTCAAAAATTGAAATCCTTTTGCCTGGAGGCCTCCTATGTGCAATGGCTTGTGGGAAAAATAATAAACTCACAATACCACAACCTTAAAAAAAACCCTTCAAGAAGTGACCTATCTCATATGAAGATCAATGACTTTCAACCAAGATGACCATGAGCATTTTCATGGCATAGTACATGATAACATGACCATTTTTGGAAATAACAAGGGTGTTAACATTGTCAGCAATAATTCCACAAAAAGATTGAAGATTTGGGTAAAAAAAGTTAATTTTTCATTTTTCTAGTGCAATGCATAACTTTTTATTGAAGCAAGTGCCATAAATAAGATTGTAAATTGTGCCCTTACAATTTTCACCTTAAGTATACCACATGGGATGCCAACTGCCAATTTTTCATGAATTTCAGAGTGATATTTCCATATTCCATTGATTTATTGAATTTCTGGTGATTTACATCAAGTAAGTCAAATTTGCACTGCCAGTGTGCTCTAGTTTCGACCAATAAATTCTAAAAAATAACTTTCACCTTCCACATTAGGAGTGTAGCCATTATCCACAAAGAAAATTCAATTACCCAACCATTATATATGATTACTCATCCATACAATTTTGACAACACATCGAAAGAAATTAAAGAAAATGATAAAAAGGCTCAAAAATTGAAATCCTTTTGCATGGAGGCCTCCTATGTGCAATGGCTTGTGGGAAAAATAATAAACTCACAATACCACAAATAAAAACTTAATTTTTCATTTTTCTAGTGTAATGCATGACTTTTTTTTGTGAAGCAAGTGCCATAAATAAGATTGTAAATTGTGCCCTTACAATTTTCACCTAAAGTATACCATATTGGATGTCAACTGCCAATTTTTCATGAATTTCAGAGTGATATTGCTATATTTATTAATTTATTGAATTTCTGCCGATTTACATCAAGTAATTCAAATTTGCACTGCAAGTGTGCTCTAGTTTTGACCTATAAATTCTGAAAAATCATTTTCACCTTCCGCATTAGGAGTGTAGGCAGTATCCACAAAGAAAACTCAATTACCCAACCATTATATATGATTACTCATCCATGCAATTTTGAGAACACATCGAAAGAAATTAAAGGAAATGAAAAAAGGCTAAAAATTGAAATCCTTTTGCATGGAGGCCTCCTATGTGCAATGGCTTGTGGGAAAAATAATAAACTCACAATACCACAAACTTAAAAAAATAACCTTCACAAACTGACCTATCTCATATGATGATCAATGACTTTCAACCAAGATGACCATGACCATGAGCATTTTCATGGCATCGTACATGATAACATGACCATTTTGGGAAATAACAAGGGTGTTAACATTGTCAGCAATAATTCCACAAAAAGATTGAAGATTTGGTTAAAAAAAGTTAATTTTTCATTTTTCTAGTGCAATGCATGAATTTGTTTTGAAGCAAGTGCCATAAATAAGATTGTAAATTGTGCCCTTACAATTTTCACCTAAAGTATACGACATGGGATGCCAACTGCCAATTGTTTATGAATTTTAGAGTGATATTTCAATATTCCATTGATTTATTGAATTTCTGGCGATTTACATTAAGTAAGTCAAATTTGCACTGCAAGTGTGCTCTAGTTTCGACCAATAAATTCTGAAAAATCATTTTCACCATCCACATTAGGAGTGTAGGCAGTATCCACAAAGAAAACTCAATTACCCAACCATTATATATGATTACTCATCCATGCAATTTTGACAACATATCGAAAGAAATTAAAGAAAATGATAAAAAGGCTAAAAAATAGAAATCCTTTTGATGGAGGACTCCTATGTGCAATGGCTTGTGGGAAAAATAATAAACTCACAATACGACAAATAAAAAGTTAATATTTCATTTTTCTAGTGCAATGCATGACTTTTCTTGTGAAGCAGGTGCCATAAATAAGATTGTAAATTGTGCCCTTACAATTTTCACCTAAAGTATACCACAATGGATGCCAACTGCTAATTTTTCATGAATTTCAGAGTGATATTGCCATATTCCATTGATTTATCGAATTTCTGGCGATTTACATCAAGTAATTCAAATTTGCACCTCAAGTGTGCTCTAGTTTCGACAAATAAATTCTAAAAAATCATTTTCACCTTCCGCATTAGGAGTGTAGGCAGTATCCACAAAGAAAACTCAATTACCCAACCATTATATATGATTACTCATCCATGCAATTTTTAGAACACATCGAAAGAAATTAAAGGAAATGAAAAAAGGCTCAAAAATTGAAATCATTTTGCATGGAGGCCTCCTATGTGCAATGGCTTGTGGGAAAATAATAAACTCACAATACCACAACCTTAAAAAAAACCATCAAGAACTGACCTATCTCATATGAAGATCAATGACTTTCAACCAAGATGACCATGAGCAATTTCATGGCATAGTACATGATTACATGACCATTTTTGGAAATAACAAGGGTGTTAACATTGTCAGCAATAATTCCATAAAAAGATTGAAGATTTGGGTAAAAAAAAGTTAATTTTTCATTTTTCTAGTGCAATGCATGACTTTTTATTGAAGCAAGTGCCATAAATAAGATTGTAAATTATGCCCTTACAATTTTCACCTAAAGTATACCACATGGGATGCCAACTACCAATTTTTCATGAATTTCAGAGTGATATTTCCATATTACATTGATTTATTGAATTTCTGGCGATTTACATCAAGTATGTCAAATTTGCACTGCAAGTGTGCTCTAGTTTCGACCAATAAATTCTAAAAAATCATTTTCACCTTCCACATTAGGAGTGTAGCCATTATCCACAAAGAAAACTAAATTACCCAACCATTATATATGATTACTCATCCATGCAATTTTGAGAACACATCGAAAGAAATTAAAGGAAATGAAAAAAGGCTCAAAAATTGAAATCCTTTTGCCTGGAGGCCTCCTATGTGCAATGGCTTGTGGGAAAAATAATAAACTCACAATCCCACAAATAAAAAGTTAATTTTTCATTTTTCTAGTGCAATGCATGACTTTTTTTGTGAAGCAGGTGCCATAAATAAGATTGTAAATTGTGCCCTTACAATTTTCACCTAAAGTATACCACAATGGATGCCAACTGCCAATTTTTCATGAATTACGGAGTGAGATTGCCATATTCCATTGATTTATCGAATTTCTGGTGATTTACATCAAGTAATTCAAATTTGCACTGCAAGTGTGCTCTAGTTTCGACCAATAAATTCTGAAAAATCATTTTCACCTTCCGCATTAGGAGTGTAGGCAGTATCCACAAAGAAAACTCAATTACCCAACCATTATATATGATTACTCATCCATGCAATTTTGAGAACACATCGAAAGAAATTAAAGGAAATGAAAAAAGGCTCAAAAATTGAAATCCTTCTGCATGGAGGCCTCCTATGTGCAATGGCTTGTAGGAAAAATAATAAACTCACAATACCACAACCTTAAAAAAAAACCTTCAAGAACTGACCTATCTCATATGAAGATCAATGACTTTCAACCAAGATGACCATGAGCATTTTCATGGCATAGTACATGATAACATGACCATTTTTGGAAATAACAAGGGTGTTAACATTGTCAGCAATAATTCCACAAAAAGATTGAAGATTTGGGTAAAAAAAGTTAATTTTTCATTTTTCTAGTGCAATGCATAACTTTTTATTGAAGCAAGTGGCATAAATAAGATTGTAAATTGTGCCCTTACAATTTTCACCTAAAGTATACGACAAGGGATGCCAACTGCCAATTGTTTATGAATTTTAGAGTGATATTTCCATATTCCATTGATTTATTGAATTTCTGGCGATTTACATTAAGTAAGTCAAATTTGCACTGCAAGTGTGCTCTAGTTTCGACCAATAAATTCTGAAAAATCATTTTCACCATCCACATTAGGAGTGTAGGCAGTATCCACAAAGAAAACTCAATTACCCAACCATTATATATGATTACTCATCCATGCAATTTTGACAACATATCGAAAGAAATTAAAGAAAATGATAAAAAGGCTAAAAAATAGAAATCCTTTTGATGGAGGACTCCTATGTGCAATGGCTTGTGGGAAAAATAATAAACTCACAATACGACAAATAAAAAGTTAATATTTCATTTTTCTAGTGCAATGCATGACTTTTCTTGTGAAGCAGGTGCCATAAATAAGATTGTAAATTGTGCCCTTACAATTTTCACCTAAAGTATACCACAATGGATGCCAACTGCTAATTTTTCATGAATTTCAGAGTGATATTGCCATATTCCATTGATTTATCGAATTTCTGGCGATTTACATCAAGTAATTCAAATTTGCACCTCAAGTGTGCTCTAGTTTCGACAAATAAATTCTAAAAAATCATTTTCACCTTCCGCATTAGGAGTGTAGGCAGTATCCACAAAGAAAACTCAATTACCCAACCATTATATATGATTACTCATCCATGCAATTTTTAGAACACATCGAAAGAAATTAAAGGAAATGAAAAAAGGCTCAAAAATTGAAATCATTTTGCATGGAGGCCTCCTATGTGCAATGGCTTGTGGGAAAATAATAAACTCACAATACCACAACCTTAAAAAAACCATCAAGAACTGACCTATCTCATATGAAGATCAATGACTTTCAACCAAGATGACCATGAGCAATTTCATGGCATAGTACATGATTACATGACCATTTTTGGAAATAACAAGGGTGTTAACATTGTCAGCAATAATTCCATAAAAAGATTGAAGATTTGGGTAAAAAAAAGTTAATTTTTCATTTTTCTAGTGCAATGCATGACTTTTTATTGAAGCAAGTGCCATAAATAAGATTGTAAATTATGCCCTTACAATTTTCACCTAAAGTATACCACATGGGATGCCAACTACCAATTTTTCATGAATTTCAGAGTGATATTTCCATATTACATTGATTTATTGAATTTCTGGCGATTTACATCAAGTATGTCAAATTTGCACTGCAAGTGTGCTCTAGTTTCGACCAATAAATTCTAAAAAATCATTTTCACCTTCCACATTAGGAGTGTAGCCATTATCCACAAAGAAAACTAAATTACCCAACCATTATATATGATTACTCATCCATGCAATTTTGAGAACACATCGAAAGAAATTAAAGGAAATGAAAAAAGGCTCAAAAATTGAAATCCTTTTGCCTGGAGGCCTCCTATGTGCAATGGCTTGTGGGAAAAATAATAAACTCACAATCCCACAAATAAAAAGTTAATTTTTCATTTTTCTAGTGCAATGCATGACTTTTTTTGTGAAGCAGGTGCCATAAATAAGATTGTAAATTGTGCCCTTACAATTTTCACCTAAAGTATACCACAATGGATGCCAACTGCCAATTTTTCATGAATTACGGAGTGAGATTGCCATATTCCATTGATTTATCGAATTTCTGGTGATTTACATCAAGTAATTCAAATTTGCACTGCAAGTGTGCTCTAGTTTCGACCAATAAATTCTGAAAAATCATTTTCACCTTCCGCATTAGGAGTGTAGGCAGTATCCACAAAGAAAACTCAATTACCCAACCATTATATATGATTACTCATCCATGCAATTTTGAGAACACATCGAAAGAAATTAAAGGAAATGAAAAAAGGCTCAAAAATTGAAATCCTTCTGCATGGAGGCCTCCTATGTGCAATGGCTTGTAGGAAAAATAATAAACTCACAATACCACAACCTTAAAAAAAACCCTTCAAGAACTGACCTATCTCATATGAAGATCAATGACTTTCAACCAAGATGACCATGAGCATTTTCATGGCATAGTACATGATAACATGACCATTTTTGGAAATAACAAGGGTGTTAACATTGTCAGCAATAATTCCACAAAAAGATTGAAGATTTGGGTAAAAAAAGTTAATTTTTCATTTTTCTAGTGCAATGCATAACTTTTTATTGAAGCAAGTGGCATAAATAAGATTGTAAATTGTGCCCTTACAATTTTCACCTTAAGTATACCACATGGGATGCCAACTATCAAATTTTCATGAATTTCAGAGTGATATTTCCATATTCCATTGATTTATTGAATTTCTGGCGATTTACATCAAGTAAGTCAAATTTGCACTGCCAGTGTGCTCTAGTTTCGACCAATAAATTCTAAAAAATAATTTTCACCTTCCACATTAGGAGTGTAGCCATTATCCACAAAGAAAACTCAATTACCCAACCATTATATATGATTACTCATCCATACAATTTTGACAACACATCGAAAGAAATTAAAGAAAATGATAAAAAGGCTCAAAAATTGAAATCCTTTTGCATGGAGGCCTCCTATGTGCAATGGCTTGTGCGAAAAATAATAAACTCACAATACCACAAATAAAAACTTAATTTTTCATTTTTCTAGTGTAATGCATGACTTTTTTTTTTGAAGCAAGTGCCATAAATAAGATTGTAAATTGTGCCCTTACAATTTTCACCTAAAGTATACCATATTGGATGTCAACTGCCAATTTTTCATGAATTTCAGAGTGATATTGCTATATTTATTAATTTATTGAATTTCTGCCGATTTACATCAAGTAATTCAAATTTGCAGTGCAAGTGTGCTCTAGTTTCGACCTATAAATTCTGAAAAATCATTTTCACCTTCCGCATTAGGAGTGTAGGCAGTATCCACAAAGAAAACTAAATTACCCAACCATTATATATGATTACTCATCCATGCAATTTTGAGAACACATCGAAAGAAATTAAAGGAAATGAAAAAAGGCTAAAAATTGAAATCCTTTTGCATGGAGGCCTCCTATGTGCAATGGCTTGTGGGAAAAATAATAAACTCACAATACCACAAACTTAAAAAAATAACCTTCACAAACTGACCTATCTCATATGATGATCAATGACTTTCAACCAAGATGACCATGACCATGAGCATTTTCATGGCATCGTACATGATAACATGACCATTTTGGGAAATAACAAGGGTGTTAACATTGTCAGCAATAATTCCACAAAAAGATTGAAGATTTGGTTAAAAAAAGTTAATTTTTCATTTTTCTAGTGCAATGCATGAATTTGTTTTGAAGCAAGTGCCATAAATAAGATTGTAAATTGTGCCCTTACAATTTTCAGCTAAAGTATACGACATGGGATGCCAACTGCCAATTTTTTATGAATTTTAGAGTGATATTTCCATATTCCATTGATTTATTGAATTTCTGGCGATTTACATTAAGTAAGTCAAATTTGCACTGCAAGTGTGCTCTAGTTTCGACCAATAAATTCTGAAAAATCATTTTCACCATCCACATTAGGAGTGTAGGCAGTATCCACAAAGAAAACTCAATTACCCAACCATTATATATGATTACTCATCCATGCAATTTTGACAACATATCGAAAGAAATTAAAGAAAATGATAAAAAGGCTAAAAAATAGAAATCCTTTTGATGGAGGCCTCCTATGTGCAATGGCTTGTGGGAAAAATAATAAACTCACAATACGACAAATAAAAAGTTAATATTTCATTTTTCTAGTGCAATGCATGACTTTTCTTGTGAAGCAGGTGCCATAAATAAGATTGTAAATTTTGCCCTTACAATTTTCACCTAAAGTATACCACAATGGATGCCAACTGCTAATTTTTCATGAATTTCAGAGTGATATTGCCATATTCCATTGATTTATCGAATTTCTGGCGATTTACATCAAGTAATTCAAATTTGCACATCAAGTGTGCTCTAGTTTCGACCAATAAATTCTAAAAAATCATTTTCACCTTCCGCATTAGGAGTGTAGGCAGTATCCACAAAGAAAACTCAATTACCCAACCATTATATATGATTACTCATCCATGCAATTTTTAGAACACATCGAAAGAAATTAAAGGAAATGAAAAAAGGCTCAAAAATTGAAATCATGTTGCATGGAGGCCTCCTATGTGCAATGGCTTGTGGGAAAATAATAAACTCACAATACCACAACCTTAAAAAAAACCTTCAAGAACTGACCTATCTCATATGAAGATCAATGACTTTCAACCAAGATGACCATGAGCAATTTCATGGCATAGTACATGATAACATGACCATTTTTGGAAATAACAATGGTGTTAACATTGTCAGCAATAATTCCACAAAAAGATTGAAGATTTGGGTAAAAAAAAGTTAATTTTTCATTTTTCTAGTGCAATGCATGACTTTTTATTGAAGCAAGTGCCATAAATAAGATTGTAAATTATGCCCTTACAATTTTCACCTAAAGTATACCACATGGGATGCCAACTACCAATTTTTCATGAATTTTAGAGTGATATTTCCATATTACATTGATTTATTGAATTTCTGGCGATTTACATCATGTAAGTCAAATTTGCACTGCAAGTGTGCTCTAGTTTCGACCAATAAATTCTAAAAAGTCATTTTCACCTTCCACATTAGCAGTGTAGCCATTATCCACAAAGAAAACTCAATTACCCAACCATTATATATGATTACACATCCATGCAATTTTGACAACACATCGAAAGAAATTAAAGAAAATGATAAAAAGGCTCAAAAATTGAAATCCTTTTTCATGGAGGCCTCCTATGTGCAATGGCTTGTGGGAAAAATAATAAACTCACAATACCACAAATAAAAAGTTAATTTTTCATTTTTCTAGTGCAATGCATGACTTTTTTCGTGAAGCAGGTGCCATAAATAAGATTGTAAATTGTGCCCTTACAATTTTCACCTAAAGTATACCACAATGGATGCCAACTGCCAATTTTTCATGAATTTCAGAGTGAGATTGATATATTCCATTGATTTATCGAATTTCTGGCGATTTACATCAAGTAATTCAAATTTGCACTGCAAGTGTGCTCTAGTTTCGACCAATAAATTCTGAAAAATCATTTTCACTTTCCGCATTAGGAGTGTAGGCAGTATCCACAAAGAAAACTCAATATCCCAACCATTATATATGATTACTCATCCATGCAATTTTGAGAACACATCGAAAGAAATTAAAAGAAATGAAAAAGGCTCAAAAATTGAAATCCTTTTGCATGGAGGCCTCCTATGTGCAATGGCTTGTGGGAAAAATAATAAACTCACAATACCACAACCTTAAAAAAAAACCTTCAAGAAGTGACCTATCTCATATGAAGATCAATGACTTTCAACCAAGATGACCATGAGCATTTTCATGGCATAGTACATGATAACATGACCATTTTTGGAAATAACAAGGGTGTTAACATTGTCAGCAATAATTCCACAAAAAGATTGAAGATTTGGGTAAAAAAAGTTAATTTTTCATTTTTCTAGTGCAATGCATAACTTTTTATTGAAGCAAGTGCCATAAATAAGATTGTAAATTGTGCCCTTACAATTTTCACCTTAGGTATACCACATGGGATGCCAACTGTCAAATTTTCATGAATTTCAGAGTGATATTTCCATATTCCATTGATTTATTGAATTTCAGGCGATTTACATCAAGTAAGTCAAATTTGCACTGCCAGTGTGCTCTAGTTTCGACCAATAAATTCTAAAAAATAATTTTCACCTTCCACATTAGGAGTGTAGGCAGTATCCACAAAGAAAACTCAATTACCCAACCATTATATATGATTACTCATCCATGCAATTTTGACAACATATCGAAAGAAATTAAAGAAAATGATAAAAAGGCTAAAAAATAGAAATCCTTTTGATGGAGGCCTCCTATGTGCAATGGCTTGTGGGAAAAATAATAAACTCACAATACGACAAATAAAAAGTTAATATTTCATTTTTCTAGTGCAATGCATGACTTTTCTTGTGAAGCAGGTGCCATAAATAAGATTGTAAATTGTGCCCTTACAATTTTCACCTAAAGTATACCACAATGGATGCCAACTGCTAATTTTTCATGAATTTCAGAGTGATATTGCCATATTCCATTGATTTATCGAATTTCTGGCGATTTACATCAAATAATTCAAATTTGCACTTCAAGTGTGCTCTAGTTTCGACCAATAAATTCTAAAAAATCATTTTCACCTTCCGCATTAGGAGTGTAGGCAGTATCCACAAAGAAAACTCAATTACCCAACCATTATATATGATTACTCATCCATGCAATTTTTAGAACACATCGAAAGAAATTAAAGGAAATGAAAAAAGGCTCAAAAATTGAAATCATGTTGCATGGAGGCCTCCTATGTGCAATGGCTTGTGGGAAAATAATAAACTCACAATACCACAACCTTAAAAAAAACCTTCAAGAACTGACCTATCTCATATGAAGATCAATGACTTTCAACAAAGATGACCATGAGCAATTTCATGGCATAGTACATGATAACATGACCATTTTTGGAAATAACAATGGTGTTAACATTGTCAGCAATAATTCCACAAAAAGATTGAAGATTTGGGTAAAAAAAAGTTAATTTTTCATTTTTCTAGTGCAATGCATGACTTTTTATTGAAGCAAGTGCCATAAATAAGATTGTAAATTATGCCCTTACAATTTTCACCTAAAGTATACCACATGGGATGCCAACTACCAATTTTTCATGAATTTTAGAGTGATATTTCCATATTACATTGATTTATTGAATTTCTGGCGATTTACATCATGTAAGTCAAATTTGCACTGCAAGTGTGCTCTAGTTTCGACCAATAAATTCTAAAAAGTCATTTTCACCTTCCACATTAGCAGTGTAGCCATTATCCACAAAGAAAACTCAATTACCCAACCATTATATATGATTACACATCCATGCAATTTTGACAACACATCGAAAGAAATTAAAGAAAATGATAAAAAGGCTCAAAAATTGAAATCCTTTTTCATGGAGGCCTCCTATGTGCAATGGCTTGTGGGAAAAATAATAAACTCACAATACCACAAACTTAAAAAAATAACCTTCACAAACTGACCTATCTCATATGATGATCAATGACTTTCAACCAAGATGACCATGACCATGAGCATTTTCATGGTATCGTACATGATAACATGACCATTTTGGGAAATAACAAGGGTGTTAACATTGTCAGCAATAATTCCACAAAAAGATTGAAGATTTGGTTAAAAAAAGTTAATTTTTCATTTTTCTAGTGCAATGCATGAATTTGTTTTGAAGCAAGTGCCATAAATAAGATTGTAAATTGTGCCCTTACAATTTTCACCTAAAGTATACGACATGGGATGCCAACTGCCAATTTTTTATGAATTTTAGAGTGATATTTCCATATTCCATTGATTTATTGAATTTCTGGCGATTTACATTAAGTAAGTCAAATTTCCACTGCAAGTGTGCTCTAGTTTCGACCAATAAATTCTGAAAAATCATTTTCACCATCCACATTAGGAGTGTAGGCAGTATCCACAAAGAAAACTCAATTACCCAACCATTATATATGATTACTCATCCATGCAATTTTGACAACATATCGAAAGAAATTAAAGAAAATGATAAAAAGGCTAAAAAATAGAAATCCTTTTGATGGAGGCCTCCTATGTGCAATGGCTTGTGGGAAAAATAATAAACTCACAATACGACAAATAAAAAGTTAATATTTCATTTTTCTAGTGCAATGCATGACTTTTCTTGTGAAGCAGGTGCCATAAATAAGATTGTAAATTGTGCCCTTACAATTTTCACCTAAAGTATACCACAATGGATGCCAACTGCTAATTTTTCATGAATTTCAGAGTGATATTGCCATATTCCATTGATTTATCGAATTTCTGGCGATTTACATCAAGTAATTCAAATTTGCACTTCAAGTGTGCTCTAGTTTCGACCAATAAATTCTAAAAAATCATTTTCACCTTCCGCATTAGGAGTGTAGGCAGTATCCACAAAGAAAACTCAATTACCCAACCATTATATATGATTACTCATCCATGCAATTTTTAGAACACATCGAAAGAAATTAAAGGAAATGAAAAAAGGGTCAAAAATTGAAATCATGTTGCATGGAGGCCTCCTATGTGCAATGGCTTGTGTGAAAATAATAAACTCACAATACCACAACCTTAAAAAAAACCTTCAAGAACTGACCTATCTCATATGAAGATCAATGACTTTCAACCAAGATGACCATGAGCAATTTCATGGCATAGTACATGATAACATGACCATTTTTGGAAATAACAATGGTGTTAACATTGTCAGCAATAATTCCACAAAAAGATTGAAGATTTGGGTAAAAAAAAGTTAATTTTTCATTTTTCTAGTGCAATGCATGACTTTTTATTGAAGCAAGTGCCATAAATAAGATTGTAAATTATGCCCTTACAATTTTCACCTAAAGTATACCACATGGGATGCCAACTACCAATTTTTCATGAATTTTAGAGTGATATTTCCATATTACATTGATTTATTGAATTTCTGGCGATTTACATCATGTAAGTCAAATTTGCACTGCAAGTGTGCTCTAGTTTCGACCAATAAATTCTAAAAAGTCATTTTCACCTTCCACATTAGCAGTGTAGCCATTATCCACAAAGAAAACTCAATTACCCAACCATTATATATGATTACACATCCATGCAATTTTGACAACACATCGAAAGAAATTAAAGAAAATGATAAAAAGGCTCAAAAATTGAAATCCTTTTTCATGGAGGCCTCCTATGTGCAATGGCTTGTGGGAAAAATAATAAACTCACAATACCACAAATAAAAAGTTAATTTTTCATTTTTCTAGTGCAATGCATGACTTTTTTCGTGAAGCAGGTGCCATAAATAAGATTGTAAATTGTGCCCTTACAATTTTCACCTAAAGTATACCACAATGGATGCCAACTGCCAATTTTTCATGAATTTCAGAGTGAGATTGATATATTCCATTGATTTATCGAATTTCTGGCGATTTACATCAAGTAATTCAAATTTGCACTGCAAGTGTGCTCTAGTTTCGACCAATAAATTCTGAAAAATCATTTTCACTTTCCGCATTAGGAGTGTAGGCAGTATCCACAAAGAAAACTCAATATCCCAACCATTATATATGATTACTCATCCATGCAATTTTGAGAACACATCGAAAGAAATTAAAAGAAATGAAAAAGGCTCAAAAATTGAAATCCTTTTGCATGGAGGCCTCCTATGTGCAATGGCTTGTGGGAAAAATAATAAACTCACAATACCACAACCTTAAAAAAAACCCTTCAAGAAGTGACCTATCTCATATGAAGATCAATGACTTTCAACCAAGATGACCATGAGCATTTTCATGGCATAGTACATGATAACATGACCATTTTTGGAAATAACAAGGGTGTTAACATTGTCAGCAATAATTCCACAAAAAGATTGAAGATTTGGGTAAAAAAAGTTAATTTTTCATTTTTCTAGTGCAATGCATAACTTTTTATTGAAGCAAGTGCCATAAATAAGATTGTAAATTGTGCCCTTACAATTTTCACCTTAGGTATACCACATGGGATGCCAACTGTCAAATTTTCATGAATTTCAGAGTGATATTTCCATATTCCATTGATTTATTGAATTTCAGGCGATTTACATCAAGTAAGTCAAATTTGCACTGCCAGTGTGCTCTAGTTTCGACCAATAAATTCTAAAAAATAATTTTCACCTTCCACATTAGGAGTGTAGGCAGTATCCACAAAGAAAACTCAATTACCCAACCATTATATATGATTACTCATCCATGCAATTTTGACAACATATCGAAAGAAATTAAAGAAAATGATAAAAAGGCTAAAAAATAGAAATCCTTTTGATGGAGGCCTCCTATGTGCAATGGCTTGTGGGAAAAATAATAAACTCACAATACGACAAATAAAAAGTTAATATTTCATTTTTCTAGTGCAATGCATGACTTTTCTTGTGAAGCAGGTGCCATAAATAAGATTGTAAATTGTGCCCTTACAATTTTCACCTAAAGTATACCACAATGGATGCCAACTGCTAATTTTTCATGAATTTCAGAGTGATATTGCCATATTCCATTGATTTATCGAATTTCTGGCGATTTACATCAAATAATTCAAATTTGCACTTCAAGTGTGCTCTAGTTTCGACCAATAAATTCTAAAAAATCATTTTCACCTTCCGCATTAGGAGTGTAGGCAGTATCCACAAAGAAAACTCAATTACCCAACCATTATATATGATTACTCATCCATGCAATTTTTAGAACACATCGAAAGAAATTAAAGGAAATGAAAAAAGGCTCAAAAATTGAAATCATGTTGCATGGAGGCCTCCTATGTGCAATGGCTTGTGGGAAAATAATAAACTCACAATACCACAACCTTAAAAAAAACCTTCAAGAACTGACCTATCTCATATGAAGATCAATGACTTTCAACCAAGATGACCATGAGCAATTTCATGGCATAGTACATGATAACATGACCATTTTTGGAAATAACAATGGTGTTAACATTGTCAGCAATAATTCCACAAAAAGATTGAAGATTTGGGTAAAAAAAAGTTAATTTTTCATTTTTCTAGTGCAATGCATGACTTTTTATTGAAGCAAGTGCCATAAATAAGATTGTAAATTATGCCCTTACAATTTTCACCTAAAGTATACCACATGGGATGCCAACTACCAATTTTTCATGAATTTTAGAGTGATATTTCCATATTACATTGATTTATTGAATTTCTGGCGATTTACATCATGTAAGTCAAATTTGCACTGCAAGTGTGCTCTAGTTTCGACCAATAAATTCTAAAAAGTCATTTTCACCTTCCACATTAGCAGTGTAGCCATTATCCACAAAGAAAACTCAATTACCCAACCATTATATATGATTACACATCCATGCAATTTTGACAACACATCGAAAGAAATTAAAGAAAATGATAAAAAGGCTCAAAAATTGAAATCCTTTTTCATGGAGGCCTCCTATGTGCAATGGCTTGTGGGAAAAATAATAAACTCACAATACCACAAACTTAAAAAAATAACCTTCACAAACTGACCTATCTCATATGATGATCAATGACTTTCAACCAAGATGACCATGACCATGAGCATTTTCATGGTATCGTACATGATAACATGACCATTTTGGGAAATAACAAGGGTGTTAACATTGTCAGCAATAATTCCACAAAAAGATTGAAGATTTGGTTAAAAAAAGTTAATTTTTCATTTTTCTAGTGCAATGCATGAATTTGTTTTGAAGCAAGTGCCATAAATAAGATTGTAAATTGTGCCCTTACAATTTTCACCTAAAGTATACGACATGGGATGCCAACTGCCAATTTTTTATGAATTTTAGAGTGATATTTCCATATTCCATTGATTTATTGAATTTCTGGCGATTTACATTAAGTAAGTCAAATTTCCACTGCAAGTGTGCTCTAGTTTCGACCAATAAATTCTGAAAAATCATTTTCACCATCCACATTAGGAGTGTAGGCAGTATCCACAAAGAAAACTCAATTACCCAACCATTATATATGATTACTCATCCATGCAATTTTGACAACATATCGAAAGAAATTAAAGAAAATGATAAAAAGGCTAAAAAATAGAAATCCTTTTGATGGAGGCCTCCTATGTGCAATGGCTTGTGGGAAAAATAATAAACTCACAATACGACAAATAAAAAGTTAATATTTCATTTTTCTAGTGCAATGCATGACTTTTCTTGTGAAGCAGGTGCCATAAATAAGATTGTAAATTGTGCCCTTACAATTTTCACCTAAAGTATACCACAATGGATGCCAACTGCTAATTTTTCATGAATTTCAGAGTGATATTGCCATATTCCATTGATTTATCGAATTTCTGGCGATTTACATCAAGTAATTCAAATTTGCACTTCAAGTGTGCTCTAGTTTCGACCAATAAATTCTAAAAAATCATTTTCACCTTCCGCATTAGGAGTGTAGGCAGTATCCACAAAGAAAACTCAATTACCCAACCATTATATATGATTACTCATCCATGCAATTTTTAGAACACATCGAAAGAAATTAAAGGAAATGAAAAAAGGGTCAAAAATTGAAATCATGTTGCATGGAGGCCTCCTATGTGCAATGGCTTGTGTGAAAATAATAAACTCACAATACCACAACCTTAAAAAAAACCTTCAAGAACTGACCTATCTCATATGAAGATCAATGACTTTCAACCAAGATGACCATGAGCAATTTCATGGCATAGTACATGATAACATGACCATTTTTGGAAATAACAATGGTGTTAACATTGTCAGCAATAATTCCACAAAAAGATTGAAGATTTGGGTAAAAAAAAGTTAATTTTTCATTTTTCTAGTGCAATGCATGACTTTTTATTGAAGCAAGTGCCATAAATAAGATTGTAAATTATGCCCTTACAATTTTCACCTAAAGTATACCACATGGGATGCCAACTACCAATTTTTCATGAATTTTAGAGTGATATTTCCATATTACATTGATTTATTGAATTTCTGGCGATTTACATCATGTAAGTCAAATTTGCACTGCAAGTGTGCTCTAGTTTCGACCAATAAATTCTAAAAAGTCATTTTCACCTTCCACATTAGCAGTGTAGCCATTATCCACAAAGAAAACTCAATTACCCAACCATTATATATGATTACACATCCATGCAATTTTGACAACACATCGAAAGAAATTAAAGAAAATGATAAAAAGGCTCAAAAATTGAAATCCTTTTTCATGGAGGCCTCCTATGTGCAATGGCTTGTGGGAAAAATAATAAACTCACAATACCACAAACTTAAAAAAATAACCTTCACAAACTGACCTATCTCATATGATGATCAATGACTTTCAACCAAGATGACCATGACCATGAGCATTTTCATGGTATCGTACATGATAACATGACCATTTTGGGAAATAACAAGGGTGTTAACATTGTCAGCAATAATTCCACAAAAAGATTGAAGATTTGGTTAAAAAAAGTTAATTTTTCATTTTTCTAGTGCAATGCATGAATTTGTTTTGAAGCAAGTGCCATAAATAAGATTGTAAATTGTGCCCTTACAATTTTCACCTAAAGTATACGACATGGGATGCCAACTGCCAATTTTTTATGAATTTTAGAGTGATATTTCCATATTCCATTGATTTATTGAATTTCTGGCGATTTACATTAAGTAAGTCAAATTTCCACTGCAAGTGTGCTCTAGTTTCGACCAATAAATTCTGAAAAATCATTTTCACCATCCACATTAGGAGTGTAGGCAGTATCCACAAAGAAAACTCAATTACCCAACCATTATATATGATTACTCATCCATGCAATTTTGACAACATATCGAAAGAAATTAAAGAAAATGATAAAAAGGCTAAAAAATAGAAATCCTTTTGATGGAGGCCTCCTATGTGCAATGGCTTGTGGGAAAAATAATAAACTCACAATACGACAAATAAAAAGTTAATATTTCATTTTTCTAGTGCAATGCATGACTTTTCTTGTGAAGCAGGTGCCATAAATAAGATTGTAAATTGTGCCCTTACAATTTTCACCTAAAGTATACCACAATGGATGCCAACTGCTAATTTTTCATGAATTTCAGAGTGATATTGCCATATTCCATTGATTTATCGAATTTCTGGCGATTTACATCAAGTAATTCAAATTTGCACTTCAAGTGTGCTCTAGTTTCGACCAATAAATTCTAAAAAATCATTTTCACCTTCCGCATTAGGAGTGTAGGCAGTATCCACAAAGAAAACTCAATTACCCAACCATTATATATGATTACTCATCCATGCAATTTTTAGAACACATCGAAAGAAATTAAAGGAAATGAAAAAAGGGTCAAAAATTGAAATCATGTTGCATGGAGGCCTCCTATGTGCAATGGCTTGTGTGAAAATAATAAACTCACAATACCACAACCTTAAAAAAAACCTTCAAGAACTGACCTATCTCATATGAAGATCAATGACTTTCAACCAAGATGACCATGAGCAATTTCATGGCATAGTACATGATAACATGACCATTTTTGGAAATAACAATGGTGTTAACATTGTCAGCAATAATTCCACAAAAAGATTGAAGATTTGGGTAAAAAAAAGTTAATTTTTCATTTTTCTAGTGCAATGCATGACTTTTTATTGAAGCAAGTGCCATAAATAAGATTGTAAATTATGCCCTTACAATTTTCACCTAAAGTATACCACATGGGATGCCAACTACCAATTTTTCATGAATTTTAGAGTGATATTTCCATATTACATTGATTTATTGAATTTCTGGCGATTTACATCATGTAAGTCAAATTTGCACTGCAAGTGTGCTCTAGTTTCGACCAATAAATTCTAAAAAGTCATTTTCACCTTCCACATTAGCAGTGTAGCCATTATCCACAAAGAAAACTCAATTACCCAACCATTATATATGATTACACATCCATGCAATTTTGACAACACATCGAAAGAAATTAAAGAAAATGATAAAAAGGCTCAAAAATTGAAATCCTTTTTCATGGAGGCCTCCTATGTGCAATGGCTTGTGGGAAAAATAATAAACTCACAATACCACAAATAAAAAGTTAATTTTTCATTTTTCTAGTGCAATGCATGACTTTTTTCGTGAAGCAGGTGCCATAAATAAGATTGTAAATTGTGCCCTTACAATTTTCACCTAAAGTATACCACAATGGATGCCAACTGCCAATTTTTCATGAATTTCAGAGTGAGATTGATATATTCCATTGATTTATCGAATTTCTGGCGATTTACATCAAGTAATTCAAATTTGCACTGCAAGTGTGCTCTAGTTTCGACCAATAAATTCTGAAAAATCATTTTCACTTTCCGCATTAGGAGTGTAGGCAGTATCCACAAAGAAAACTCAATATCCCAACCATTATATATGATTACTCATCCATGCAATTTTGAGAACACATCGAAAGAAATTAAAAGAAATGAAAAAGGCTCAAAAATTGAAATCCTTTTGCATGGAGGCCTCCTATGTGCAATGGCTTGTGGGAAAAATAATAAACTCACAATACCACAACCTTAAAAAAAACCCTTCAAGAAGTGACCTATCTCATATGAAGATCAATGACTTTCAACCAAGATGACCATGAGCATTTTCATGGCATAGTACATGATAACATGACCATTTTTGGAAATAACAAGGGTGTTAACATTGTCAGCAATAATTCCACAAAAAGATTGAAGATTTGGGTAAAAAAAGTTAATTTTTCATTTTTCTAGTGCAATGCATAACTTTTTATTGAAGCAAGTGCCATAAATAAGATTGTAAATTGTGCCCTTACAATTTTCACCTTAGGTATACCACATGGGATGCCAACTGTCAAATTTTCATGAATTTCAGAGTGATATTTCCATATTCCATTGATTTATTGAATTTCAGGCGATTTACATCAAGTAAGTCAAATTTGCACTGCCAGTGTGCTCTAGTTTCGACCAATAAATTCTAAAAAATAATTTTCACCTTCCACATTAGGAGTGTAGGCAGTATCCACAAAGAAAACTCAATTACCCAACCATTATATATGATTACTCATCCATGCAATTTTGACAACATATCGAAAGAAATTAAAGAAAATGATAAAAAGGCTAAAAAATAGAAATCCTTTTGATGGAGGCCTCCTATGTGCAATGGCTTGTGGGAAAAATAATAAACTCACAATACGACAAATAAAAAGTTAATATTTCATTTTTCTAGTGCAATGCATGACTTTTCTTGTGAAGCAGGTGCCATAAATAAGATTGTAAATTGTGCCCTTACAATTTTCACCTAAAGTATACCACAATGGATGCCAACTGCTAATTTTTCATGAATTTCAGAGTGATATTGCCATATTCCATTGATTTATCGAATTTCTGGCGATTTACATCAAATAATTCAAATTTGCACTTCAAGTGTGCTCTAGTTTCGACCAATAAATTCTAAAAAATCATTTTCACCTTCCGCATTAGGAGTGTAGGCAGTATCCACAAAGAAAACTCAATTACCCAACCATTATATATGATTACTCATCCATGCAATTTTTAGAACACATCGAAAGAAATTAAAGGAAATGAAAAAAGGCTCAAAAATTGAAATCATGTTGCATGGAGGCCTCCTATGTGCAATGGCTTGTGGGAAAATAATAAACTCACAATACCACAACCTTAAAAAAAACCTTCAAGAACTGACCTATCTCATATGAAGATCAATGACTTTCAACCAAGATGACCATGAGCAATTTCATGGCATAGTACATGATAACATGACCATTTTTGGAAATAACAATGGTGTTAACATTGTCAGCAATAATTCCACAAAAAGATTGAAGATTTGGGTAAAAAAAAGTTAATTTTTCATTTTTCTAGTGCAATGCATGACTTTTTATTGAAGCAAGTGCCATAAATAAGATTGTAAATTATGCCCTTACAATTTTCACCTAAAGTATACCACATGGGATGCCAACTACCAATTTTTCATGAATTTTAGAGTGATATTTCCATATTACATTGATTTATTGAATTTCTGGCGATTTACATCATGTAAGTCAAATTTGCACTGCAAGTGTGCTCTAGTTTCGACCAATAAATTCTAAAAAGTCATTTTCACCTTCCACATTAGCAGTGTAGCCATTATCCACAAAGAAAACTCAATTACCCAACCATTATATATGATTACACATCCATGCAATTTTGACAACACATCGAAAGAAATTAAAGAAAATGATAAAAAGGCTCAAAAATTGAAATCCTTTTTCATGGAGGCCTCCTATGTGCAATGGCTTGTGGGAAAAATAATAAACTCACAATACCACAAACTTAAAAAAATAACCTTCACAAACTGACCTATCTCATATGATGATCAATGACTTTCAACCAAGATGACCATGACCATGAGCATTTTCATGGTATCGTACATGATAACATGACCATTTTGGGAAATAACAAGGGTGTTAACATTGTCAGCAATAATTCCACAAAAAGATTGAAGATTTGGTTAAAAAAAGTTAATTTTTCATTTTTCTAGTGCAATGCATGAATTTGTTTTGAAGCAAGTGCCATAAATAAGATTGTAAATTGTGCCCTTACAATTTTCACCTAAAGTATACGACATGGGATGCCAACTGCCAATTTTTTATGAATTTTAGAGTGATATTTCCATATTCCATTGATTTATTGAATTTCTGGCGATTTACATTAAGTAAGTCAAATTTCCACTGCAAGTGTGCTCTAGTTTCGACCAATAAATTCTGAAAAATCATTTTCACCATCCACATTAGGAGTGTAGGCAGTATCCACAAAGAAAACTCAATTACCCAACCATTATATATGATTACTCATCCATGCAATTTTGACAACATATCGAAAGAAATTAAAGAAAATGATAAAAAGGCTAAAAAATAGAAATCCTTTTGATGGAGGCCTCCTATGTGCAATGGCTTGTGGGAAAAATAATAAACTCACAATACGACAAATAAAAAGTTAATATTTCATTTTTCTAGTGCAATGCATGACTTTTCTTGTGAAGCAGGTGCCATAAATAAGATTGTAAATTGTGCCCTTACAATTTTCACCTAAAGTATACCACAATGGATGCCAACTGCTAATTTTTCATGAATTTCAGAGTGATATTGCCATATTCCATTGATTTATCGAATTTCTGGCGATTTACATCAAGTAATTCAAATTTGCACTTCAAGTGTGCTCTAGTTTCGACCAATAAATTCTAAAAAATCATTTTCACCTTCCGCATTAGGAGTGTAGGCAGTATCCACAAAGAAAACTCAATTACCCAACCATTATATATGATTACTCATCCATGCAATTTTTAGAACACATCGAAAGAAATTAAAGGAAATGAAAAAAGGGTCAAAAATTGAAATCATGTTGCATGGAGGCCTCCTATGTGCAATGGCTTGTGTGAAAATAATAAACTCACAATACCACAACCTTAAAAAAAACCTTCAAGAACTGACCTATCTCATATGAAGATCAATGACTTTCAACCAAGATGACCATGAGCAATTTCATGGCATAGTACATGATAACATGACCATTTTTGGAAATAACAATGGTGTTAACATTGTCAGCAATAATTCCACAAAAAGATTGAAGATTTGGGTAAAAAAAAGTTAATTTTTCATTTTTCTAGTGCAATGCATGACTTTTTATTGAAGCAAGTGCCATAAATAAGATTGTAAATTATGCCCTTACAATTTTCACCTAAAGTATACCACATGGGATGCCAACTACCAATTTTTCATGAATTTTAGAGTGATATTTCCATATTACATTGATTTATTGAATTTCTGGCGATTTACATCATGTAAGTCAAATTTGCACTGCAAGTGTGCTCTAGTTTCGACCAATAAATTCTAAAAAGTCATTTTCACCTTCCACATTAGCAGTGTAGCCATTATCCACAAAGAAAACTCAATTACCCAACCATTATATATGATTACACATCCATGCAATTTTGACAACACATCGAAAGAAATTAAAGAAAATGATAAAAAGGCTCAAAAATTGAAATCCTTTTTCATGGAGGCCTCCTATGTGCAATGGCTTGTGGGAAAAATAATAAACTCACAATACCACAAACTTAAAAAAATAACCTTCACAAACTGACCTATCTCATATGATGATCAATGACTTTCAACCAAGATGACCATGACCATGAGCATTTTCATGGTATCGTACATGATAACATGACCATTTTGGGAAATAACAAGGGTGTTAACATTGTCAGCAATAATTCCACAAAAAGATTGAAGATTTGGTTAAAAAAAGTTAATTTTTCATTTTTCTAGTGCAATGCATGAATTTGTTTTGAAGCAAGTGCCATAAATAAGATTGTAAATTGTGCCCTTACAATTTTCACCTAAAGTATACGACATGGGATGCCAACTGCCAATTTTTTATGAATTTTAGAGTGATATTTCCATATTCCATTGATTTATTGAATTTCTGGCGATTTACATTAAGTAAGTCAAATTTCCACTGCAAGTGTGCTCTAGTTTCGACCAATAAATTCTGAAAAATCATTTTCACCATCCACATTAGGAGTGTAGGCAGTATCCACAAAGAAAACTCAATTACCCAACCATTATATATGATTACTCATCCATGCAATTTTGACAACATATCGAAAGAAATTAAAGAAAATGATAAAAAGGCTAAAAAATAGAAATCCTTTTGATGGAGGCCTCCTATGTGCAATGGCTTGTGGGAAAAATAATAAACTCACAATACGACAAATAAAAAGTTAATATTTCATTTTTCTAGTGCAATGCATGACTTTTCTTGTGAAGCAGGTGCCATAAATAAGATTGTAAATTGTGCCCTTACAATTTTCACCTAAAGTATACCACAATGGATGCCAACTGCTAATTTTTCATGAATTTCAGAGTGATATTGCCATATTCCATTGATTTATCGAATTTCTGGCGATTTACATCAAGTAATTCAAATTTGCACTTCAAGTGTGCTCTAGTTTCGACCAATAAATTCTAAAAAATCATTTTCACCTTCCGCATTAGGAGTGTAGGCAGTATCCACAAAGAAAACTCAATTACCCAACCATTATATATGATTACTCATCCATGCAATTTTTAGAACACATCGAAAGAAATTAAAGGAAATGAAAAAAGGGTCAAAAATTGAAATCATGTTGCATGGAGGCCTCCTATGTGCAATGGCTTGTGTGAAAATAATAAACTCACAATACCACAACCTTAAAAAAAACCTTCAAGAACTGACCTATCTCATATGAAGATCAATGACTTTCAACCAAGATGACCATGAGCAATTTCATGGCATAGTACATGATAACATGACCATTTTTGGAAATAACAATGGTGTTAACATTGTCAGCAATAATTCCACAAAAAGATTGAAGATTTGGGTAAAAAAAAGTTAATTTTTCATTTTTCTAGTGCAATGCATGACTTTTTATTGAAGCAAGTGCCATAAATAAGATTGTAAATTATGCCCTTACAATTTTCACCTAAAGTATACCACATGGGATGCCAACTACCAATTTTTCATGAATTTTAGAGTGATATTTCCATATTACATTGATTTATTGAATTTCTGGCGATTTACATCATGTAAGTCAAATTTGCACTGCAAGTGTGCTCTAGTTTCGACCAATAAATTCTAAAAAGTCATTTTCACCTTCCACATTAGCAGTGTAGCCATTATCCACAAAGAAAACTCAATTACCCAACCATTATATATGATTACACATCCATGCAATTTTGACAACACATCGAAAGAAATTAAAGAAAATGATAAAAAGGCTCAAAAATTGAAATCCTTTTTCATGGAGGCCTCCTATGTGCAATGGCTTGTGGGAAAAATAATAAACTCACAATACCACAAACTTAAAAAAATAACCTTCACAAACTGACCTATCTCATATGATGATCAATGACTTTCAACCAAGATGACCATGACCATGAGCATTTTCATGGTATCGTACATGATAACATGACCATTTTGGGAAATAACAAGGGTGTTAACATTGTCAGCAATAATTCCACAAAAAGATTGAAGATTTGGTTAAAAAAAGTTAATTTTTCATTTTTCTAGTGCAATGCATGAATTTGTTTTGAAGCAAGTGCCATAAATAAGATTGTAAATTGTGCCCTTACAATTTTCACCTAAAGTATACGACATGGGATGCCAACTGCCAATTTTTTATGAATTTTAGAGTGATATTTCCATATTCCATTGATTTATTGAATTTCTGGCGATTTACATTAAGTAAGTCAAATTTCCACTGCAAGTGTGCTCTAGTTTCGACCAATAAATTCTGAAAAATCATTTTCACCATCCACATTAGGAGTGTAGGCAGTATCCACAAAGAAAACTCAATTACCCAACCATTATATATGATTACTCATCCATGCAATTTTGACAACATATCGAAAGAAATTAAAGAAAATGATAAAAAGGCTAAAAAATAGAAATCCTTTTGATGGAGGCCTCCTATGTGCAATGGCTTGTGGGAAAAATAATAAACTCACAATACGACAAATAAAAAGTTAATATTTCATTTTTCTAGTGCAATGCATGACTTTTCTTGTGAAGCAGGTGCCATAAATAAGATTGTAAATTGTGCCCTTACAATTTTCACCTAAAGTATACCACAATGGATGCCAACTGCTAATTTTTCATGAATTTCAGAGTGATATTGCCATATTCCATTGATTTATCGAATTTCTGGCGATTTACATCAAGTAATTCAAATTTGCACTTCAAGTGTGCTCTAGTTTCGACCAATAACTTCTAAAAAATCATTTTCACCTTCCGCATTAGGAGTGTAGGCAGTATCCACAAAGAAAACTCAATTACCCAACCATTATATATGATTACTCATCCATGCAATTTTTAGAACACATCGAAAGAAATTAAAGGAAATGAAAAAAGGCTCAAAAATTGAAATCATGTTGCATGGAGGCCTCCTATGTGCAATGGCTTGTGGGAAAATAATAAACTCACAATACCACAACCTTAAAAAAAACCTTCAAGAACTGACCTATCTCATATGAAGATCAATGACTTTCAACCAAGATGACCATGAGCAATTTCATGGCATAGTACATGATAACATGACCATTTTTGGAAATAACAATGGTGTTAACATTGTCAGCAATAATTCCACAAAAAGATTGAAGATTTGGGTAAAAAAAAGTTATTTTTTCATTGTTCTAGTGCAATGCATGACTTTTTATTGAAGCAAGTGCCATAAATAAGATTGTAAATTATGCCCTTACAATTTTCACCTAAAGTATACCACATGGGATGCCAACTACCAATTTTTCATGAATTTTAGAGTGATATTTCCATATTACATTGATTTATTGAATTTCTGGCGATTTACATCATGTAAGTCAAATTTGCACTGCAAGTGTGCTCTAGTTTCGACCAATAAATTCTAAAAAGTCATTTTCACCTTCCACATTAGCAGTGTAGCCATTATCCACAAAGAAAACTCAATTACCCAACCATTATATATGATTACACATCCATGCAATTTTGACAACACATCGAAAGAAATTAAAGAAAATGATAAAAAGGCTCAAAAATTGAAATCCTTTTTCATGGAGGCCTCCTATGTGCAATGGCTTGTGGGAAAAATAATAAACTCACAATACCACAAATAAAAAGTTAATTTTTCATTTTTCTAGTGCAATGCATGACTTTTTTCGTGAAGCAGGTGCCATAAATAAGATTGTAAATTGTGCCCTTACAATTTTCACCTAAAGTATACCACAATGGATGCCAACTGCCAATTTTTCATGAATTTCAGAGTGAGATTGATATATTCCATTGATTTATCGAATTTCTGGCGATTTACATCAAGTAATTCAAATTTGCACTGCAAGTGTGCTCTAGTTTCGACCAATAAATTCTGAAAAATCATTTTCACTTTCCGCATTAGGAGTGTAGGCAGTATCCACAAAGAAAACTCAATATCCCAACCATTATATATGATTACTCATCCATGCAATTTTGAGAACACATCGAAAGAAATTAAAAGAAATGAAAAAAGGCTCAAAAATTGAAATCCTTTTGCATGGAGGCCTCCTATGTGCAATGGCTTGTGGGAAAAATAATAAACTCACAATACCACAACCTTAAAAAAAACCCTTCAAGAAGTGACATATCTCATATGAAGATCAATGACTTTCAACCAAGATGACCATGAGCATTTTCATGGCATAGTACATGATAACATGACCATTTTTGGAAATAACAAGGGTGTTAACATTGTCAGCAATAATTCCACAAAAAGATTGAAGATTTGGGTAAAAAAAGTTAATTTTTCACTTTTCTAGTGCAATGCATAACTTTTTATTGAAGCAAGTGCCATAAATAAGATTGTAAATTGTGCCCTTACAATTTTCACCTTAAGTATACCACATGGGATGCCAACTGCCAATTTTTCATGAATTTCAGAGTGATATTTCCATATTCCATTGATTTATTGAATTTCTGGTGATTTACATCAAGTAAGTCAAATTTGCACTGCCAGTGTGCTCTAGTTTCGACCTATAAATTCTAAAAAATAATTTTCACCTTCCACATTAGGAGTGTAGCCATTATCCACAAAGAAAATTCAATTACCCAACCATTATATATGATTACTCATCCATACAATTTTGACAACACATCGAAAGAAATTAAAGAAAATGATAAAAAGGCTCAAAAATTGAAATCCTTTTGCATGGAGGCCTCCTATGTGCAATGGCTTGTGGGAAAAATAATAAACTCACAATACCACAAATAAAAACTTAATTTTTCATTTTTCTAGTGTAATGCATGACTTTTTTTTGTGAAGCAAGTGCCATAAATAAGATTGTAAATTGTGCCCTTACAATTTTCACCTAAAGTATACCATATTGGATGTCAACTGCCAATTTTTCATGAATTTCAGAGTGATATTGCTATATTTATTAATTTATTGAATTTCTGCCGATTTACATCAAGTAATTCAAATTTGCAGTGCAAGTGTGCTCTAGTTTCGACCTATAAATTCTGAAAAATCATTTTCACCTTCCGCATTAGGAGTGTAGGCAGTATCCACAAAGAAAACTAAATTACCCAACCATTATATATGATTACTCATCCATGCAATTTTGAGAACACATCGAAAGAAATTAAAGGAAATGAAAAAAGGCTAAAAATTGAAATCCTTTTACATGGAGGCCTCCTATGTGCAATGGCTTGTGGGAAAAATAATAAACTCACAATACCACAAACTTAAAAAAATAACCTTCACAAACTGACCTATCTCATATGATGATCAATGACTTTCAACCAAGATGACCATGACCATGAGCATTTTCATGGTATCGTACATGATAACATGACCATTTTGGGAAATAACAAGGGTGTTAACATTGTCAGCAATAATTCCACAAAAAGATTGAAGATTTGGTTTAAAAAAGTTAATTTTTCATTTTTCTAGTGCAATGCATGAATTTGTTTTGAAGCAAGTGCCATAAATAAGATTGTAAATTGTGCCCTTACAATTTTCACCTAAAGTATACGACATGGGATGCCAACTGCCAATTTTTTATGAATTTTAGAGTGATATTTCCATATTCCATTGATTTATTGAATTTCTGGCGATTTACATTAAGTAAGTCAAATTTCCACTGCAAGTGTGCTCTAGTTTCGACCAATAAATTCTGAAAAATCATTTTCACCATCCACATTAGGAGTGTAGGCAGTATCCACAAAGAAAACTCAATTACCCAACCATTATATATGATTACTCATCCATGCAATTTTGACAACATATCGAAAGAAATTAAAGAAAATGATAAAAAGGCTAAAAAATAGAAATCCTTTTGATGGAGGCCTCCTATGTGCAATGGCTTGTGGGAAAAATAATAAACTCACAATACGACAAATAAAAAGTTAATATTTCATTTTTCTAGTGCAATGCATGACTTTTCTTGTGAAGCAGGTGCCATAAATAAGATTGTAAATTGTGCCCTTACAATTTTCACCTAAAGTATACCACAATGGATGCCAACTGCTAATTTTTCATGAATTTCAGAGTGATATTGCCATATTCCATTGATTTATCGAATTTCTGGCGATTTACATCAAGTAATTCAAATTTGCACTTCAAGTGTGCTCTAGTTTCGACCAATAACTTCTAAAAAATCATTTTCACCTTCCGCATTAGGAGTGTAGGCAGTATCCACAAAGAAAACTCAATTACCCAACCATTATATATGATTACTCATCCATGCAATTTTTAGAACACATCGAAAGAAATTAAAGGAAATGAAAAAAGGCTCAAAAATTGAAATCATGTTGCATGGAGGCCTCCTATGTGCAATGGCTTGTGGGAAAATAATAAACTCACAATACCACAACCTTAAAAAAAACCTTCAAGAACTGACCTATCTCATATGAAGATCAATGACTTTCAACCAAGATGACCATGAGCAATTTCATGGCATAGTACATGATAACATGACCATTTTTGGAAATAACAATGGTGTTAACATTGTCAGCAATAATTCCACAAAAAGATTGAAGATTTGGGTAAAAAAAAGTTATTTTTTCATTGTTCTAGTGCAATGCATGACTTTTTATTGAAGCAAGTGCCATAAATAAGATTGTAAATTATGCCCTTACAATTTTCACCTAAAGTATACCACATGGGATGCCAACTACCAATTTTTCATGAATTTTAGAGTGATATTTCCATATTACATTGATTTATTGAATTTATGGCGATTTACATCATGTAAGTCAAATTTGCACTGCAAGTGTGCTCTAGTTTCGACCAATAAATTCTAAAAAGTCATTTTCACCTTCCACATTAGCAGTGTAGCCATTATCCACAAAGAAAACTCAATTACCCAACCATTATATATGATTACACATCCATGCAATTTTGACAACACATCGAAAGAAATTAAAGAAAATGATAAAAAGGCTCAAAAATTGAAATCCTTTTTCATGGAGGCCTCCTATGTGCAATGGCTTGTGGGAAAAATAATAAACTCACAATACCACAAATAAAAAGTTAATTTTTCATTTTTCTAGTGCAATGCATGACTTTTTTCGTGAAGCAGGTGCCATAAATAAGATTGTAAATTGTGCCCTTACAATTTTCACCTAAAGTATACCACAATGGATGCCAACTGCCAATTTTTCATGAATTTCAGAGTGAGATTGATATATTCCATTGATTTATCGAATTTCTGGCGATTTACATCAAGTAATTCAAATTTGCACTGCAAGTGTGCTCTAGTTTCGACCAATAAATTCTGAAAAATCATTTTCACTTTCCGCATTAGGAGTGTAGGCAGTATCCACAAAGAAAACTCAATATCCCAACCATTATATATGATTACTCATCCATGCAATTTTGAGAACACATCGAAAGAAATTAAAAGAAATGAAAAAAGGCTCAAAAATTGAAATCCTTTTGCATGGAGGCCTCCTATGTGCAATGGCTTGTGGGAAAAATAATAAACTCACAATACCACAACCTTAAAAAAAACCCTTCAAGAAGTGACATATCTCATATGAAGATCAATGACTTTCAACCAAGATGACCATGAGCATTTTCATGGCATAGTACATGATAACATGACCATTTTTGGAAATAACAAGGGTGTTAACATTGTCAGCAATAATTCCACAAAAAGATTGAAGATTTGGGTAAAAAAAGTTAATTTTTCACTTTTCTAGTGCAATGCATAACTTTTTATTGAAGCAAGTGCCATAAATAAGATTGTAAATTGTGCCCTTACAATTTTCACCTTAAGTATACCACATGGGATGCCAACTGCCAATTTTTCATGAATTTCAGAGTGATATTTCCATATTCCATTGATTTATTGAATTTCTGGTGATTTACATCAAGTAAGTCAAATTTGCACTGCCAGTGTGCTCTAGTTTCGACCTATAAATTCTAAAAAATAATTTTCACCTTCCACATTAGGAGTGTAGCCATTATCCACAAAGAAAATTCAATTACCCAACCATTATATATGATTACTCATCCATACAATTTTGACAACACATCGAAAGAAATTAAAGAAAATGATAAAAAGGCTCAAAAATTGAAATCCTTTTGCATGGAGGCCTCCTATGTGCAATGGCTTGTGGGAAAAATAATAAACTCACAATACCACAAATAAAAACTTAATTTTTCATTTTTCTAGTGTAATGCATGACTTTTTTTTGTGAAGCAAGTGCCATAAATAAGATTGTAAATTGTGCCCTTACAATTTTCACCTAAAGTATACCATATTGGATGTCAACTGCCAATTTTTCATGAATTTCAGAGTGATATTGCTATATTTATTAATTTATTGAATTTCTGCCGATTTACATCAAGTAATTCAAATTTGCAGTGCAAGTGTGCTCTAGTTTCGACCTATAAATTCTGAAAAATCATTTTCACCTTCCGCATTAGGAGTGTAGGCAGTATCCACAAAGAAAACTAAATTACCCAACCATTATATATGATTACTCATCCATGCAATTTTGAGAACACATCGAAAGAAATTAAAGGAAATGAAAAAAGGCTAAAAATTGAAATCCTTTTACATGGAGGCCTCCTATGTGCAATGGCTTGTGGGAAAAATAATAAACTCACAATACCACAAACTTAAAAAAATAACCTTCACAAACTGACCTATCTCATATGATGATCAATGACTTTCAACCAAGATGACCATGACCATGAGCATTTTCATGGTATCGTACATGATAACATGACCATTTTGGGAAATAACAAGGGTGTTAACATTGTCAGCAATAATTCCACAAAAAGATTGAAGATTTGGTTTAAAAAAGTTAATTTTTCATTTTTCTAGTGCAATGCATGAATTTGTTTTGAAGCAAGTGCCATAAATAAGATTGTAAATTGTGCCCTTACAATTTTCACCTAAAGTATACGACATGGGATGCCAACTGCCAATTTTTTATGAATTTTAGAGTGATATTTCCATATTCCATTGATTTATTGAATTTCTGGCGATTTACATTAAGTAAGTCAAATTTCCACTGCAAGTGTGCTCTAGTTTCGACCAATAAATTCTGAAAAATCATTTTCACCATCCACATTAGGAGTGTAGGCAGTATCCACAAAGAAAACTCAATTACCCAACCATTATATATGATTACTCATCCATGCAATTTTGACAACATATCGAAAGAAATTAAAGAAAATGATAAAAAGGCTAAAAAATAGAAATCCTTTTGATGGAGGCCTCCTATGTGCAATGGCTTGTGGGAAAAATAATAAACTCACAATACGACAAATAAAAAGTTAATATTTCATTTTTCTAGTGCAATGCATGACTTTTCTTGTGAAGCAGGTGCCATAAATAAGATTGTAAATTGTGCCCTTACAATTTTCACCTAAAGTATACCACAATGGATGCCAACTGCTAATTTTTCATGAATTTCAGAGTGATATTGCCATATTCCATTGATTTATCGAATTTCTGGCGATTTACATCAAGTAATTCAAATTTGCACTTCAAGTGTGCTCTAGTTTCGACCAATAAATTCTAAAAAATCATTTTCACCTTCCGCATTAGGAGTGTAGGCAGTATCCACAAAGAAAACTCAATTACCCAACCATTATATATGATTACTCATCCATGCAATTTTTAGAACACATCGAAAGAAATTAAAGGAAATGAAAAAAGGCTCAAAAATTGAAATCATGTTGCATGGAGGCCTCCTATGTGCAATGGCTTGTGGGAAAATAATAAACTCACAATACCACAACCTTAAAAAAAACCTTCAAGAACTGACCTATCTCATATGAAGATCAATGACTTTCAACCAAGATGACCATGAGCAATTTCATGGCATAGTACATGATAACATGACCATTTTTGGAAATAACAATGGTGTTAACATTGTCAGCAATAATTCCACAAAAAGATTGAAGATTTGGGTAAAAAAAAGTTAATTTTTCATTTTTCTAGTGCAATGCATGACTTTTTATTGAAGCAAGTGCCATAAATAAGATTGTAAATTATGCCCTTACAATTTTCACCTAAAGTATACCACATGGGATGCCAACTACCAATTTTTCATGAATTTTAGAGTGATATTTCCATATTACATTGATTTATTGAATTTCTGGCGATTTACATCATGTAAGTCAAATTTGCACTGCAAGTGTGCTCTAGTTTCGACCAATAAATTCTAAAAAGTCATTTTCACCTTCCACATTAGCAGTGTAGCCATTATCCACAAAGAAAACTCAATTACCCAACCATTATATATGATTACACATCCATGCAATTTTGACAACACATCGAAAGAAATTAAAGAAAATGATAAAAAGGCTCAAAAATTGAAATCCTTTTTCATGGAGGCCTCCTATGTGCAATGGCTTGTGGGAAAAATAATAAACTCACAATACCACAAATAAAAAGTTAATTTTTCATTTTTCTAGTGCAATGCATGACTTTTTTCGTGAAGCAGGTGCCATAAATAAGATTGTAAATTGTGCCCTTACAATTTTCACCTAAAGTATACCACAATGGATGCCAACTGCCAATTTTTCATGAATTTCAGAGTGAGATTGATATATTCCATTGATTTATCGAATTTCTGGCGATTTACATCAAGTAATTCAAATTTGCACTGCAAGTGTGCTCTAGTTTCGACCAATAAATTCTGAAAAATCATTTTCACTTTCCGCATTAGGAGTGTAGGCAGTATCCACAAAGAAAACTCAATATCCCAACCATTATATATGATTACTCATCCATGCAATTTTGAGAACACATCGAAAGAAATTAAAAGAAATGAAAAAAGGCTCAAAAATTGAAATCCTTTTGCATGGAGGCCTCCTATGTGCAATGGCTTGTGGGAAAAATAATAAACTCACAATACCACAACCTTAAAAAAAACCCTTCAAGAAGTGACCTATCTCATATGAAGATCAATGACTTTCAACCAAGATGACCATGAGCATTTTCATGGCATAGTACATGATAACATGACCATTTTTGGAAATAACAAGGGTGTTAACATTGTCAGCAATAATTCCACAAAAAGATTGAAGATTTGGGTAAAAAAAGTTAATTTTTCATTTTTCTAGTGCAATGCATAACTTTTTATTGAAGCAAGTGCCATAAATAAGATTGTAAATTGTGCCCTTACAATTTTCACCTTAAGTATACCACATGGGATGCCAACTGCCAATTTTTCATAAATTTCAGAGTGATATTTCCATATTCCATTGATTTATTGAATTTCTGGTGATTTACATCAAGTAAGTCAAATTTGCACTGCCAGTGTGCTCTAGTTTCGACCTATAAATTCTAAAAAATAATTTTCACCTTCCACATTAGGAGTGTAGCCATTATCCACAAAGAAAATTCAATTACCCAACCATTATATATGATTACTCATCCATACAATTTTGACAACACATCGAAAGAAATTAAAGAAAATGATAAAAAGGCTCAAAAATTGAAATCCTTTTGCATGGAGGCCTCCTATGTGCAATGGCTTGTGGGAAAAATAATAAACTCACAATACCACAAATAAAAACTTAATTTTTCATTTTTCTAGTGTAATGCATGACTTTTTTTTGTGAAGCAAGTGCCATAAATAAGATTGTAAATTGTGCCCTTACAATTTTCACCTAAAGTATACCATATTGGATGTCAACTGCCAATTTTTCATGAATTTCAGAGTGATATTGCTATATTTATTAATTTATTGAATTTCTGCCGATTTACATCAAGTAATTCAAATTTGCACCTCAAGTGTGCTCTAGTTTCGACCAATAAATTCTAAAAAATCATTTTCACCTTCCGCATTAGGAGTGTAGGCAGTATCCACAAAGAAAACTCAATTACCCAACCATTATATATGATTACTCATCCATGCAATTTTTAGAACACATCGAAAGAAATTAAAGGAAATGAAAAAAGGCTCAAAAATTGAAATCATTTTGCATGGAGGCCTCCTATGTGCAATGGCTTGTGGGAAAATAATAAACTCACAATACCACAACCTTAAAAAAAACCTTCAAGAACTGACCTATCTCATATGAAGATCAATGACTTTCAACCAAGATGACCATGAGCAATTTCATGGCATAGTACATGATTACATGACCATTTTTGGAAATAACAAGGGTGTTAACATTGTCAGCAATAATTCCACAAAAAGATTGAAGATTTGGGTAAAAAAAAGTTAATTTTTCATTTTTCTAGTGCAATGCATGACTTTTTATTGAAGCAAGTGCCATAAATAAGATTGTAAATTATGCCCTTACAATTTTCACCTAAAGTATACCACATGGGATGCCAACTACCAATTTTTCATGAATTTCAGAGTGATATTTCCATATTACATTGATTTATTGAATTTCTGGCGATTTACATCAAGTATGTCAAATTTGCACTGCAAGTGTGCTCTAGTTTCGACCAATAAATTCTAAAAAATCATTTTCACCTTCCACATTAGGAGTGTAGCCATTATCCACAAAGAAAACTAAATTACCCAACCATTATATATGATTACTCATCCATGCAATTTTGAGAACACATCGAAAGAAATTAAAGGAAATGAAAAAAGGCTCAAAAATTGAAATCCTTTTGCCTGGAGGCCTCCTATGTGCAATGGCTTGTGGGAAAAATAATAAACTCATAATCCCACAAATAAAAAGTTAATTTTTCATTTTTCTAGTGCAATGCATGACTTTTTTTGTGAAGCAGGTGCCATAAATAAGATTGTAAATTGTGCCCTTACAATTTTCACCTAAAGTATACCACAATGGATGCCAACTGCCAATTTTTCATGAATTACGGAGTGAGATTGCCATATTCCATTGATTTATCGAATTTCTGGTGATTTACATCAAGTAATTCAAATTTGCACTGCAAGTGTGCTCTAGTTTCGACCAATAAATTCTGAAAAATCATTTTCACCTTCCGCATTAGGAGTGTAGGCAGTATCCACAAAGAAAACTCAATTACCCAACCATTATATATGATTACTCATCCATGCAATTTTGAGAACACATCGAAAGAAATTAAAGGAAATGAAAAAAGGCTCAAAAATTGAAATCCTTCTGCATGGAGGCCTCCTATGTGCAATGGCTTGTAGGAAAAATAATAAACTCACAATACCACAACCTTAAAAAAAACCCTTCAAGAACTGACCTATCTCATATGAAGATCAATGACTTTCAACCAAGATGACCATGAGCATTTTCATGGCATAGTACATGATAACATGACCATTTTTGGAAATAACAAGGGTGTTAACATTGTCAGCAATAATTCCACAAAAAGATTGAAGATTTGGGTAAAAAAAGTTAATTTTTCATTTTTCTAGTGCAATGCATAACTTTTTATTGAAGCAAGTGGCATAAATAAGATTGTAAATTGTGCCCTTACAATTTTCACCTTAAGTATACCACATGGGATGCCAACTGTCAATTTTTCATGAATTTCAGAGTGATATTTCCATATTCCATTGATTTATTGAATTTCTGGCGATTTACATCAAGTAAGTCAAATTTGCACTGCCAGTGTGCTCTAGTTTCGACCAATAAATTCTAAAAAATAATTTTCACCTTCCACATTAGGAGTGTAGCCATTATCCACAAAGAAAACTCAATTACCCAACCATTATATATGATTACTCATCCATACAATTTTGACAACACATCGAAAGAAATTAAAGAAAATGATAAAAAGGCTCAAAAATTGAAATCCTTTTGCATGGAGGCCTCCTATGTGCAATGGCTTGTGGGAAAAATAATAAACTCACAATACCACAAATAAAAAGTTAATTTTTCATTTTTCTAGTGCAATGCATGACTTTTTTCGTGAAGCAGGTGCCATAAATAAGATTGTAAATTGTGCCCTTACAATTTTCACCTAAAGTATACCACAATGGATGCCAACTGCCAATTTTTCATGAATTTCAGAGTGAGATTGATATATTCCATTGATTTATCGAATTTCTGGCGATTTACATCAAGTAATTCAAATTTGCACTGCAAGTGTGCTCTAGTTTCGACCAATAAATTCTGAAAAATCATTTTCACTTTCCGCATTAGGAGTGTAGGCAGTATCCACAAAGAAAACTCAATATCCCAACCATTATATATGATTACTCATCCATGCAATTTTGAGAACACATCGAAAGAAATTAAAAGAAATGAAAAAAGGCTCAAAAATTGAAATCCTTTTGCATGGAGGCCTCCTATGTGCAATGGCTTGTGGGAAAAATAATAAACTCACAATACCACAACCTTAAAAAAAACCCTTCAAGAAGTGACCTATCTCATATGAAGATCAATGACTTTCAACCAAGATGACCATGAGCATTTTCATGGCATAGTACATGATAACATGACCATTTTTGGAAATAACAAGGGTGTTAACATTGTCAGCAATAATTCCACAAAAAGATTGAAGATTTGGGTAAAAAAAGTTAATTTTTCATTTTTCTAGTGCAATGCATAACTTTTTATTGAAGCAAGTGCCATAAATAAGATTGTAAATTGTGCCCTTACAATTTTCACCTTAAGTATACCACATGGGATGCCAACTGCCAATTTTTCATGAATTTCAGAGTGATATTTCCATATTCCATTGATTTATTGAATTTCTGGTGATTTACATCAAGTAAGTCAAATTTGCACTGCCAGTGTGCTCTAGTTTCGACCTATAAATTCTAAAAAATAATTTTCACCTTCCACATTAGGAGTGTAGCCATTATCCACAAAGAAAATTCAATTACCCAACCATTATATATGATTACTCATCCATACAATTTTGACAACACATCGAAAGAAATTAAAGAAAATGATAAAAAGGCTCAAAAATTGAAATCCTTTTGCATGGAGGCCTCCTATGTGCAATGGCTTGTGGGAAAAATAATAAACTCACAATACCACAAATAAAAACTTAATTTTTCATTTTTCTAGTGTAATGCATGACTTTTTTTTGTGAAGCAAGTGCCATAAATAAGATTGTAAATTGTGCCCTTACAATTTTCACCTAAAGTATACCATATTGGATGTCAACTGCCAATTTTTCATGAATTTCAGAGTGATATTGCTATATTTATTAATTTATTGAATTTCTGCCGATTTACATCAAGTAATTCAAATTTGCACCTCAAGTGTGCTCTAGTTTCGACCAATAAATTCTAAAAAATCATTTTCACCTTCCGCATTAGGAGTGTAGGCAGTATCCACAAAGAAAACTCAATTACCCAACCATTATATATGATTACTCATCCATGCAATTTTTAGAACACATCGAAAGAAATTAAAGGAAATGAAAAAAGGCTCAAAAATTGAAATCATTTTGCATGGAGGCCTCCTATGTGCAATGGCTTGTGGGAAAATAATAAACTCACAATACCACAACCTTAAAAAAAACCTTCAAGAACTGACCTATCTCATATGAAGATCAATGACTTTCAACCAAGATGACCATGAGCAATTTCATGGCATAGTACATGATTACATGACCATTTTTGGAAATAACAAGGGTGTTAACATTGTCAGCAATAATTCCACAAAAAGATTGAAGATTTGGGTAAAAAAAAGTTAATTTTTCATTTTTCTAGTGCAATGCATGACTTTTTATTGAAGCAAGTGCCATAAATAAGATTGTAAATTATGCCCTTACAATTTTCACCTAAAGTATACCACATGGGATGCCAACTACCAATTTTTCATGAATTTCAGAGTGATATTTCCATATTACATTGATTTATTGAATTTCTGGCGATTTACATCAAGTATGTCAAATTTGCACTGCAAGTGTGCTCTAGTTTCGACCAATAAATTCTAAAAAATCATTTTCACCTTCCACATTAGGAGTGTAGCCATTATCCACAAAGAAAACTAAATTACCCAACCATTATATATGATTACTCATCCATGCAATTTTGAGAACACATCGAAAGAAATTAAAGGAAATGAAAAAAGGCTCAAAAATTGAAATCCTTTTGCCTGGAGGCCTCCTATGTGCAATGGCTTGTGGGAAAAATAATAAACTCATAATCCCACAAATAAAAAGTTAATTTTTCATTTTTCTAGTGCAATGCATGACTTTTTTTGTGAAGCAGGTGCCATAAATAAGATTGTAAATTGTGCCCTTACAATTTTCACCTAAAGTATACCACAATGGATGCCAACTGCCAATTTTTCATGAATTACGGAGTGAGATTGCCATATTCCATTGATTTATCGAATTTCTGGTGATTTACATCAAGTAATTCAAATTTGCACTGCAAGTGTGCTCTAGTTTCGACCAATAAATTCTGAAAAATCATTTTCACCTTCCGCATTAGGAGTGTAGGCAGTATCCACAAAGAAAACTCAATTACCCAACCATTATATATGATTACTCATCCATGCAATTTTGAGAACACATCGAAAGAAATTAAAGGAAATGAAAAAAGGCTCAAAAATTGAAATCCTTCTGCATGGAGGCCTCCTATGTGCAATGGCTTGTAGGAAAAATAATAAACTCACAATACCACAACCTTAAAAAAAACCCTTCAAGAACTGACCTATCTCATATGAAGATCAATGACTTTCAACCAAGATGACCATGAGCATTTTCATGGCATAGTACATGATAACATGACCATTTTTGGAAATAACAAGGGTGTTAACATTGTCAGCAATAATTCCACAAAAAGATTGAAGATTTGGGTAAAAAAAGTTAATTTTTCATTTTTCTAGTGCAATGCATAACTTTTTATTGAAGCAAGTGGCATAAATAAGATTGTAAATTGTGCCCTTACAATTTTCACCTTAAGTATACCACATGGGATGCCAACTGTCAATTTTTCATGAATTTCAGAGTGATATTTCCATATTCCATTGATTTATTGAATTTCTGGCGATTTACATCAAGTAAGTCAAATTTGCACTGCCAGTGTGCTCTAGTTTCGACCAATAAATTCTAAAAAATAATTTTCACCTTCCACATTAGGAGTGTAGCCATTATCCACAAAGAAAACTCAATTACCCAACCATTATATATGATTACTCATCCATACAATTTTGACAACACATCGAAAGAAATTAAAGAAAATGATAAAAAGGCTCAAAAATTGAAATCCTTTTGCATGGAGGCCTCCTATGTGCAATGGCTTGTGGGAAAAATAATAAACTCACAATACCACAAATAAAAACTTAATTTTTCATTTTTCTAGTGTAATGCATGACTTTTTTTTGTGAAGCAAGTGCCATAAATAAGATTGTAAATTGTGCCCTTACAATTTTCACCTAAAGTATACCATATTGGATGTCAACTGCCAATTTTTCATGAATTTCAGAGTGATATTGCTATATTTATTAATTTATTGAATTTCTGGCGATTTACATCAAGTAATTCAAATTTGCAGTGCAAGTGTGCTCTAGTTTCCACCTATAAATTCTGAAAAATCATTTTCACCTTCCGCATTAGGAGTGTAGGCAGTATCCACAAAGAAAACTAAATTACCCAACCATTATATATGATTACTCATCCATGCAATTTTGAGAACACATCGAAAGAAAGTAAAGGAAATGAAAAAAGGCTAAAAATTGAAATCCTTTTGCATGGAGGCCTCCTATGTGCAATGGCTTGTGGGAAAAATAATAAACTCACAATACCACAAACTTAAAAAAATAACCTTCACAAACTGACCTATCTCATATGATGATCAATGACTTTCAACCAAGATGACCATGACCATGAGCATTTTCATGGCATCGTACATGATAACATGACCATTTTGGGAAATAACAAGGGTGTTAACATTGTCAGCAATAATTCCACAAAAAGATTGAAGATTTGGTTAAAAAAAGTTAATTTTTCATTTTTCAAGTGCAATGCATGAATTTGTTTTGAAGCAAGTGCCATAAATAAGATTGTAAATTGTGCCCTTACAATTTTCACCTAAAGTATACGACATGGGATGCCAACTGCCAATTTTTTATGAATTTTAGAGTGATATTTCCATATTCCATTGATTTATTGAATTTCTGGCGATTTACATTAAGTAAGTCAAATTTGCACTTCAAGTGTGCTCTAGTTTCGACCAATAAATTCTGAAAAATCATTTTCACCATCCACATTAGGAGTGTAGGCAGTATCCACAAAGAAAACTCAATTACCCAACCATTATATATGATTACTCATCCATGCAATTTTGACAACATATCGAAAGAAATTAAAGAAAATGATAAAAAGGCTAAAAAATAGAAATCCTTTTGATGGAGGCCTCCTATGTGCAATGGCTTGTGGGAAAAATAATAAACTCACAATACAACAAATAAAAAGTTAATATTTCATTTTTCTAGTGCAATGCATGACTTTTCTTGTGAAGCAGGTGCCATAAATAAGATTGTAAATTGTGCCCTTACAATTTTCACCTAAAGTATACCACAATGGATGCCAACTGCTAATTTTTCATGAATTTCAGAGTGATATTGCCATATTCCATTGATTTATCGAATTTCTGGCGATTTACATCAAGTAATTCAAATTTGCACTTCAAGTGTGCTCTAGTTTCGACCAATAAATTCAAAAAAATCATTTTCACCTTCCGCATTAGGAGTGTAGGCAGTATCCACAAAGAAAACTCAATTACCCAACCATTATATATGATTACTCATCCATGCAATTTTTAGAACACATCGAAAGAAATTAAAGGAAATGAAAAAAGGCTCAAAAATTGAAATCATTTTGCATGGAGGCCTCCTATGTGCAATGGCTTGTGGGAAAATAATAAACTCACAATACCACAACCTTAAAAAAAACCTTCAAGAACTGACCTATCTCATATGAAGATCAATGACTTTCAACCAAGATGACCATCAGCAATTTCATGGCATATTACATGATTACATGACCATTTTTGGAAATAACAAGGGTGTTAACATTGTCAGCAATAATTCCACAAAAAGATTGAAGATTTGGGTAAAAAAAAGTTAATTTTTCATTTTTCTAGTGCAATGCATGACTTTTTATTGAAGCAAGTGCCATAAATAAGATTGTAAATTATGCCCTTACAATTTTCACCTAAAGTATACCACATGGGATGCCAACTACCAATTTTTCATGAATTTCAGAGTGATATTTCCATATTACATTGATTTATTGAATTTCTGGCGATTTACATCAAGTATGTCAAATTTGCACTGTAAGTGTGCTCTAGTTTCGACCAATAAATTCTAAAAAATCATTTTCACCTTCCACATTAGGAGTGTAGCCATTATCCACAAAGAAAACTAAATTACCCAACCATTATATATGATTACTCATCCATGCAATTTTGAGAACACATCGAAAGAAATTAAAGGAAATGAAAAAAGGCTCAAAAATTGAAATCCATTTGCATGGAGGCCTCCTATGTGCAATGGCTTGTGGGAAAAATAATAAACTCACAATCCCACAAATAAAAAGTTATTTTTTCATTTTTCTAGTGCAATGCATGACTTTTTTTGTGAAGCAGGTGCCATAAATAAGATTTTAAATTGTGCCCTTACAATTTTCACCTAAAGTATACCACAATGGATGCCAACTGCCAATTTTTCATGAATTTCATAGTGATATTTCCATATTCCATTGATTTATTGAATTTCTGGTGATCTACATGAAGTAAGTCAAATTTGCACTGCCAGTGTGCTCTAGTTTCGACCAATAAATTCTAAAAAATAATTTTCACCTTCCACATTAGGAGTGTAGCCATTATCCACAAAGAAAACTCAATTACCCAACCATTATATATGATTACTCATCCATACAATTTTGACAACACATCGAAGGAAATTAAAGAAAATGATAAAAAGGCTCAAAAATTGAAATCCTTTTGCATCGAGGCCTCCTATGTGCAATGGCTTGTGGGAAAAATAATAAACTCACAATACCACAAATAAAAAAATACTTTTTCATTTTTCTAGTGCAACGCATGACTTTTTTTGTGAAGCAGGTGCCATAAATAAGATTATAAATTGTGCCCTTACAATTTTCACCTAAAGTATACCACAATGGATGCCAACTGCCAATTTTTCATGAATTTCAGAGTGAGATTGCCATATTCCATTGATTTATCGAATTTGTGGCGATTTACATCAAGTATTTCAAATTTGCACTGCAAGTGTGCTCTAGTTTCGACCAATAAATTCTGAAAAATCATTTTCACCTTCCACATTAGGAGTGTAGGCAGTATCCACAAAGAAAACTCAATTACCCAACCATTATATATGATTACTCATCCATGCAATTTTGAGAATACATCGAAAGAAATTAAAGGAAATGAAAAAAGGCTAAAAAATTGAAATCCTTTTGCATGGAGGCCTCCTATGTGCAATGGCTTGTGGGAAAAATAATAAACTCACAATACCACAACCTTAAAAAAAAACCTTCAAGAACTGACCTATCTCATATGAAGATCAATGACTTTCAACCAAGATGACCATGAGCATTTTGATGGCATAGTACGTGATAACATGACCATTTTTGGAAATAACAAGGGTGTTAACATTGTCAGCAATAATTCCACCAAAAGATTGAAGATTTGGGTAAAAAAAGTTAATTTTTCATTTTTCTAGTGCAATGCATGACTTTTTATTGAAGCAAGTGCCATAAATAAGATTGTAAATTGTGCCCTTACAATTTTCACCTTAAGTATACCACTGGGATGCCAACTGCCAATTTTTCATGAATTTCAGAGTGATATTTCCATATTCCATTGATTTATTGAATTTCTGGTGATTTACATCAAGTAAGTCAAATTTGCACTGCCAGTGTGCTCTAGTTTCGACCAATAAATTCTGAAAAATCATTTTCACCTTCCACATTAGGAGTGTAGCCATTATCCACAAAGAAAACTCAATTTCCCAGCCATTATATATGATTACTCATCCATGCAATTTTGACAACACATCGAAAGAAATTAAAGAAAATGAAAAAAGGCTCAAAAATTGAAATCATTTTGCATGGAGGCCTCTTATGTGCAATGGCTTGTGGGAAAAATAATAAACTCACAATACCACAACCTTAAAAAAAACCTTCAAGAACTGACCTATCTCATATGAAGATCAATGACTTTCAACGAAGATGACCATGAGCATTTTCATGGCATAGTACATGATAACATGACCATTTTTGGAAATAACAAGGGTGTTAACATTGTCAGCAATAATTCCACAAAAAGATTGAAGATTTGGGTACAAAAAAGTTAATTTTTCATTTTTCTAGTGCAATGCATGACTTTTTATTGAAGCAAGTGCCATAAATAAGATTGTAAATTATGCCCTTACAATTTTCACCTAAAGTATACCACATGGGATGCCAACTGCCAATTTTTCATGAATTTCAGAGTGATATTTCCATATTACATTGATTTATTGAATTTCTGGCGATTTACATCAAGTAAGTCAAATTTGCACTGCAAGTGTGCTCTAGTTTCGACCAATAAATTCTGAAAAATCATTTTCACCTTCCACATTAGGAGTGTAGCCAGTGTTCACAAAGAAAACTCAATTACCCAGCCATTATATATGATTACTCATCCATGCAATTTTGACAACACATCGAAAGAAATTAAATAAAATGATAAAAAGGCTCAAAAATTGAAATCCTTTTGCATGGAGGCCTCCTATGTGCAATGGCTTGTGGGAAAAATAATAAACTGACAATAGCACAAATAAAAAGTTAATTTTTCATTTTTCTAGTGCAATGCATGACTTTTTTTGTGAAGCAGGTGCCATAAATAAGATTGTAAATTGTGCCCTTACAATTTTCACCTAAAGTATACCACAATGGATGTCAACTGCCATATTCCATTGATTTATCGAATTTCTGGCGATTTACATCAAGTAATTCAAATTTGCACTGCAAGTGTGCTCTAGTTTCGACCAATAAATTCTGAAAAATCATTTTCACCTTCCGCATTAGGAGTGTAGGCAGTATCCACAAAGAAAATTCAATTACCCAACCATTATATATGATAACTCATCCATGCAATTTTGAGAACACATCGAAAGAAATTAAAGGAAATGAAAAAAGGCTAAAAAATTGAAATCCTTATGCATGGAGGCCTCCTATGTGCAATGGCTTGTGGGAAAAATAATAAACTCGCAATACCACAAACTTAAAATAAAAAACCTTCATAATCTGACCTATCTCATATGAAGATCAATGACTTTCAACCAAGACGACCATGACCATGAACATTTTCATGGCATAGTACATGATAACATGACCATTTTTGGACATAACAAGGGTGTTAACATTGTCAGCAATAATTCCACAAAAAGATTGAAGATTTGGGTACAAAAAAGTTAATTTTTCATTTTTCTAGTGCAATGCATGACTTTTTATTGAAGCAAGTGCCATAAATAAGATTGTAAATTATGCCCTTACAATTTTCACCTAAAGTATACCACATGGGATGCCAACTTCCAATTTTTCATGAATTTTAGAGTGATATTTCCATATTCCATTGATTTATTGAATTTCTGGCGATTTACGTCAAGTAATTCAAATTTGCACTGCAAGTGTGCTCTAGTTTCGACCAATAAATTCAGAAAAATCATTTTCACCTTCCACATTAGGAGTGTAGGCAGTATTCACAAAGAAAACTCAATTACCCAACCATTATAAATGATTACTTATCCATGCAATTTTGACAACACATCGAAAAAATTAAAGAAAATGATAAAAAGGCTCAAAAATTGAAATCCTTTTGCATGGAGGCCTCCTATGTGCAATGGCTTGTGGGAAAAATAATAAACTCACAATACCACAAATAAAAAGTTAATTTTTCATTTTTCTAGTGCAATGCATGATTTTTTTTGTGAAGCAAGTGCCATAAATAAGATTGTAAATTGTGCCCTTACATATTTCACCTAAAGTATACCACATTGGATGTCAACTGCCAATTTTTCATGCATTTCAGAGTGATATTGCTATATTTCATTGATTTATCGAATTTCTGGCGATTTACATCAAGTAATTCAAATTTGCACTGCAAGTGTGCTCTAGTTTCGACCAATAAATTCTGAAAAATCATTTTCACCTTCCGCATTAGGAGCGTAGGCAGCATCCACACAGAAAACTAAATTACCCAACCATTATATATGATTACTCATCAATGCAATTTTGAGAACACATCGAAAGAAATTAAAGGAAATGAAAAAAGGCTCAAAAATTGAAATCCTTTTGCATGGAGGCCTCCTATGTGCAATGGCTTGTGGGAAAAATAACAAACTCACAGTACCACAAATAAAAAGTTAATTTTTCATTTTTCTAGTGCAATGCATGACTTTTTTTGTGAAGCAGGTGCCATAAATAAGATTATAAATTGTGCCCTTACAATTTTCACCTAAAGTATACCACAATGGATGCCAACTGCCAATTTTTCATGAATTTCAGAGTGATATTGCCATATTCCATTGATTTATCGAATTACTGGCGATTTACATCAAGCAATTCAAATTTGCGCTTCAAGTGTGCTCTAGTTTCGACCAATAAATTCTGAAAAATCATTTTCACCTTCCGCATTAGGAGTGTAGGCAGTATCCACAAAGAAAACTCAATTACCCAACCATTATATATGATTACTCATCCATGCAATTTTGAAAAAATATCGAAAGAAATTAAAGGAAATGAAAAAAGGCTCAAAATTTGAAATCATTTTGCATGGAGGCCTCCTATGTGCAATGGCTTGTGGGAAAAATAATAAACTCACAATACGACAACCTTAAAAAAAACCTTCAAGAACTGACCTATCCCATATGAAGATCAATGACTTTCAACCAACATGACCATGAGCATTTTCATGGCATAGTACATGATAACATGACCATTTTTGGAAATAACAAGGGTGTTGACATTGTCAATAATAATTCCAGAAAAAGATTGAAGATTTGGGTAAAAAAAAGTTAATTTTTCATTTTTCTTGTGCAATGCATGACTTTTTATTGAAGCAAGTGCCATAAATAAGATTGTAAATTATGCCCTTACAATTTTCACCTAAAGTATACCACATGGGATGCCAACTGCCAATTTTTCATGAATTTGAGAGTGATATTTCCATATTACATTGATTTATTGAATTTCTGGCGATTTACATCAAGTAAGTCAAATTTGCACTGCAAGTGTGCTCTAGCTTCGACCAATAAATTCTGAAAAATCATTTTCACCTTCCACATTAGGAGTGTAGCCATTATCCACAAAGAAAACTCAATTACCCAACCATTATATATGATTACTCATCCATGCAATTTTGACAACACATCGAAAGAAATTAAAGGAAATAAAAAAAGGCTCAAAAATTGAAATGCTTTTGCATGGAGGCCTCCTATGTGCAATGGCTTGTGGGAAAAATAATAAACTCACAATACCACAAATAAAAATTTAATTTTTCATTTTTCTAGTGCAATGCATGACTTTTTTTGTGAAGCAGGTGCCATAAATAAGATTGTAAATTGTGCCCTTACAATTTTCACCTAAAGTAAACCACAATGGATGCCAGCTGCCAATTTTTCATGAATTTCAGAGTGAGATTGCCATGTTCCATTGATTTATCGAATTTCTGGCGATTTAGATCAAGTAATTCAAATTTGCACTGCAAGTGTGCTCTAGTTTCGATCAATAAATTCTGAAAAAAACAATTTCACCTTCCGCATTAGGAGTGTAGGCAGTATCCACAAAGAAGACTCAATTACCCAACCATTATATATGATTACTCATCCATGCAATTTTGACAACACATCGAAAGAAATTAAAGGAAATGAAAAAAGGCTCAAAAATTGAAATCCTTTTGCATGGAGGCCTCCTATGTGCAATGGCTTGTGGGAAAAATAATAAACTCACAATACCACAAACTTAAAAAAATAACCTTCACAAACTGACCTATCTCATATGATGATCAATGACTTTCAACCAAGATGACCATGACCATGAGCATTTTCATGGCATCATACATGATAACATGACCATTTTGGGAAATAACAAGGGTGTTAACATTGTCAGCAATAATTCCACAAAAAGATTGAAGATTTGGTTAAAAAAAGTAAATTTTTCATTTTTCTAGTGCAATGCATGAATTTGTTTTGAAGCAAGTGCCATAAATAAGATTGTAAATTGTGCCCTTATAATTTTCACCTAAAGTATACCACATGGGATGCCAACTCCCAATTTTTTATGAATTTTAGACTGATATTTCCATATTCCATTGATTTATTGAATTTCTGGCGATTTACATTAAGTAAGTCAAATTTGCACTCCAAGTGTGCTCTAGTTTCGACCAATAAATTCTGAAAAATCATTTTCACCATCCACATTAGGAGTGTAGGCAGTATCCACAAAGAAAACTCAATTACCCAACCATTATATATGATTACTCATCCATGCAATTTTGACAACATATCGAAAGAAATTAAAGAAAATGATAAAAAGGCTAAAAAATTGAAATCCTTTTGATGGAGGCCTCCTATGTGCAATGGCTTGTGGGAAAAATAATAAACTCACAATACGACAAATAAAAAGTTAATATTTCATTTTTCTAGTGCAATGCATGACTTTTCTTGTGAAGCAGGTGCCATAAATAAGATTGTAAATTGTGCCCTTACAATTTTCACCTAAAGTATACCACAATGGATGCCAACTGCCAATTTTTCATGAATTTCAGAGTGATATTGCCATATTCCATTGATTTATCGAATTTCTGGCGATTTACATCAAGTAATTCAAATTTGCACTTCAAGTGTGCTCTAGTTTCGACCAATAAATTCTAAAAAATCATTTTCACCTTCCGCATTAAGAGTGTAGGCAGTATCCACAAAGAAAACTCAATTACCCAACCATTATATATGATTACTCATCCATGCAATTTTGAGAACACATCGAAAGAAATTAAAGGAAATGAAAAAAGGCTCAAAAATTGAAATCCTTTTGCATGGAGGCCTCCTATGTGCAATGGCTTGTGGGAAAAATAATAAACTCACAATACCACAAACTTAAAAAAATAACCTTCACAAACTGACCTATCTCATATGATGATCAATGACTTTCAACCAAGATGACCATGACCATGAGCATTTTCATGGCATCATACATGATAACATGACCATTTTGGGAAATAACAAGGGTGTTAACATTGTCAGCAATAATTCCACAAAAAGATTGAAGATTTGGTTAAAAAAGTTAATTTTTCATTTTTCTAGTGCAATGCATGAATTTGTTTTGAAGCAAGTGCCATAAATAAGATTGTAAATTGTGCCCTTATAATTTTCACCTAAAGTATACCACATGGGATGCCAACTCCCAATTTTTTATGAATTTTAGAGTGATATTTCCATATTCCATTGATTTATTGAATTTCTGGCGATTTACATTAAGTAAGTCAAATTTGCACTGCAAGTGTGCTCTAGTTTCGACCAATAAATTCTGAAAAATCATTTTCACCATCCACATTAGGAGTGTAGGCAGTATCCACAAAGAAAACTCAATTACCCAACCATTATATATGATTACTCATCCATGCAATTTTGACAACATATCGAAAGAAATTAAAGAAAATGATAAAAAGGCTAAAAAATTGAAATCCTTTTGATGGAGGCCTCCTATGTGCAATGGCTTGTGGGAAAAATAATAAACTCACAATACGACAAATAAAAAGTTAATATTTCATTTTTCTAGTGCAATGCATGACTTTTCTTGTGAAGCAGGTGCCATAAATAAGATTGTAAATTGTGCCCTTACAATTTTCACCTAAAGTATACCACAATGGATGCCAACTGCCAATTTTTCATGAATTTCAGAGTGATATTTCCATATTCCATTGATTTATCGAATTTCTGGCGATTTACATCAAGTAATTCAAATTTGCACTTCAAGTGTGCTCTAGTTTCGACCAATAAATTCTAAAAAATCATTTTCACCTTCCGCATTAAGAGTGTAGGCAGTATCCACAAAGAAAACTCAATTACCCAACCATTATATATGATTACTAATCCATGCAATTTTGAGAACACATCGAAAGAAATTAAAGAAAATGATAAAAAGGCTAAAAAATTGAAATCCTTTTGATGGAGACCTCCTATGTGCAATGGCTTGTGGGAAAAATAATAAACTCACAATACCACAAATAAAAAGTTAATTTTTCATTTTTATAGTGCAATGCATGACTTTTCTTGTGAAGCAGGTGCCGTAAATAAGATTGTAAATTGTGCCCTTAAAATTTGCACCTAAAGTATACCACAATGCATGCCAACTGCCAATTTTTCATGAATTTCAGAGTGATATTGCCATATTCCATTGATTTATCGAATTTCTGCGATTTACATCAAGTAATTCAAATTTGCACTGCAAGTGTGCTCTAGTTTCGACCAATAAATTCTGAAAAATCATTTTCACCTTCCGCATTACGAGTGTAGGCAGTATCCACAAAGAAAACTCAATTACCCAACCATTATATACGATTACTCAGCCATGCAATTTTTAGAACACATCGAAAGAAATTAAAGGAAATGAAAAAAGGCTCAAAAATTGAAATCATTTTGCATGGAGGCCTCCTATGTGCAATGGCTTGTGGGAAAAATAATAAACTCATAATACCACAACCTTAAAAAAAACCTTCAAGAACTGACCTATCTCATATGAAGATCAACGACTTTCAACCAAGATGATCATGAGCAATTTCATGGCATAGTACATGATAACATGACCATTTTTGGAAATAACAAGGGTGTTAACATTGTCAGCAATAATTCCACAAAAAGATTGAAGATTTGGGTAAAAAAAGTTAATTTTTCATTTTTCTAGTGCAATGCATGACTTTTTATTGAAGCAAGTGCCATAAATAAGATTGTAAATTATGCCCTTACAATTTTCACATAAAGGATACCACATGGGATGCCAACTACCAATTTTTCATGAATTTCAGAGTGATATTTCCATATTACATTGATTTATTGAATTTCTGGCGATTTACATCAAGTAAGTCAAATTTGCACTGCAAGTGTGCTCTAGTTTCGACCAATAAATTCTAAAAAATCATTTTCACCTTCCACATTAGCAGTGTAGCCATTATCCACAAAGAAAACTAAATTACCCAACCATTATATATGATTACACATCCATGCAATTTTGACAACACATCGAAAGAAATTAAAGAAAATGATAAAAAGGCTCAAAAATTGAAATCCTTTTTCATGGAGGCCTCCTATGTGCAATGTCTTGTGGGAAAAATAATAAACTCACAATACCACAAATAAAAAGTTAATTTTTCATTTTTCTAGTGCAATGCATGACTTTTTTTGTGAAGCAGGTGCCATAAATAAGATTGTAAATTGTGCCCTTACAATTTGCACCTAAAGTATACCACAATGGATGCCAATTGCCAATTTTTCATGAATTTTAGAGTGAGATTGCCATATTCCATTGATTTATTGAATTTCTGGCGATTTACATCAAGTAATTCAAATTTCCACTGCAAGTGTGCTCTAGTTTCGACCAATAAATTCTGAAAAAAAAAGATTTCACCTTCCGCATTAGGAGTGTAGGCAGTATCCACAAAGAAAACTCAATTACCTAACCATTATATATGATTACTCATCCATGCAATTTTGAGAACACATCGAAAGAAATTAAAGGAAATGAAAAAAGGCTCAAAAATTGAAATCCTTTTGCATGGAGGCCTCCTATGTGCAATGGCTTGTGGGAAAAATAATAAACTCACAATACCACAACCTTAAAAAAAAACCTTCAAGAAGTGACCTATCTCATATGAAGATCAATGACTTTCAACCAAGATGACCATGAGCATTTTCATGGCATAGTACATGATAACATGACCATTTTTGGAAATAACAAGGGTGTTAACATTGTCAGCAATAATTCCACAAAAAGATTGAAGATTTGGGTAAAAAAAGTTAATTTTTCATTTTTCTAGTGCAATGCATAACTTTTTATTGAAGCAAGTGCCATAAATAAGATTGTAAATTGTGCCCTTACAATTTTCACCTTAAGTATACCACATGGGATGCCAACTGCCAATTTTTCATGAATTTCATAGTGATATTTCCATATTCCATTGATTTATTGAATTTCTGGCGATTTACATCATGTAAGTCAAATTTGCACTGCCAGTGTGCTCTAGTTTCGACCAATAAATTCTAAAAAATAATTTTCACCTTCCACATTAGGAGTGTAGCCATTATCCACAAAGAAAACTCAATTACCCAACCATTATATATGATTACTCATCCATACAATTTTGACAATACATCGAAAGAAATTAAAGAAAATGATAAAAAGGCTCAAAAATTGAAATCCTTTTGCATCGAGGCCTCCTATGTGCAATGGCTTGTGGGAAAAATAATAATAAACTCACAATACGACAAATAAAAACTTAATTTTTCATTTTTCTAGTGTAATGCATGACTTTTTTTTGTGAAGCAAGTGCCATAAATAAGATTGTAAATTGTGCCCTTACAATTTTCACCTAAAGTATACCATATTGGATGTCAACTGCCAATTTTTCATGAATTTCAGAGTGATATTGCTATATTTCATTGATTTTTTGAATTTCTGACGATTTACATCAAGTAATTCAAATTTGCACTGCAAGTGTGCTCTAGTTTCGACCTGTAAATTCTGAAAAATCATTTTCACCTTCCGCATTAGGAGTGTAGGCAGTATCCACAAAGAAAACTAAATTACCCAACCATTATATATGATTACTCATCCATGCAATTTTGAGAACACATCAAAAGAAATTAAAGGAAATGAAAAAAGGCTAAAAATTGAAATCCTTTTGCATAGAGGCCTCCTATGTGCAATGGCTTGTGGGAAAAATAATAAACTCACAATACCACAACCTTAAAAAAAACCTTCAAGAACTGACCTATCTCATATGAAGATCAATGACTTTCAACCAAGATGACCATGAGCAATTTCATGGCATAGTACATGATAACATGACCATTTTTGGAAATAACAAGGGTGTTAACATTGTCAGCAATAATTCCACAAAATGTTTGAAGATTTGGGTAAGAAAAGTTAATTTTTCATTTTTCTAGTGCAATGCATGACTTTTTATTGAAGCAAGTGCCATAAATAAGATTGTAAATTATGCCCTTACAATTTTCACATAAAGTATACCACATGGGATGCCAGCTACCAATTTTTCATGAATTTCAGAGTGATATTTCCATATTACATTGATTTATTGAATTTCTGGCGATTTACATCAAGTAAGTCGAATTTGCACTGCAAGTGTGCTCTAGTTTCGACCAATAAATTCTAAAAAATCATTTTCACCTTCCACATTAGCAGTGTAGCCATTATCCACAAAGAAAACTCAATTACCCAACCATTATATATGATTACACATCCATGCAATTTTGACAACACATCGAAAGAAATTAAAGAAAATGATAAAAAGGCTCAAAAATTGAAATCCTTTTTCATGGAGGCCTCCTATGTGCCATGTCTTGTGGGAAAAATAATAAACTGACAATACCACAAATAAAAAGTTAATTTTTCATTTTTCTAGTGTAATGCATGACTTTTTTTGTGAAGCAGGTGCCATAAATAAGATTGTAAATTGTGCCCTTACAATTTGCACCTAAAGTATACCACAATGGATGCCAACTGCAAATTTTTCATGAATTTCAGAGTGAGATTGCCATATTCCATTGATTTATCGAATTTCTGGCGATTTACATCAAGTAATTCAAATTTGCACTGCAAGTGTGCTCTAGTTTCGATCAATAAATTCTGAAAAAAACAATTTCACCTTCCGCATTAGGAGTGTAGGCAGTATCCACAAAGAAGACTCAATTACCCAACCATTATATATGATTACTCATCCATGCAATTTTGACAACACATCGAAAGAAATTAAAGGTAATGAAAAAAGGCTCAAAAATGGAAATCCTTTTGCATGGAGGCCTCGTATGTGCAATGGCTTGTGGGAAAAATAATAAACTCACAATAGCACAAACTTAAAAAAATAACCTTCACAAACTGACCTATCTCATATGATGATCAATGACTTTCAACCAAGATGACCATGAGCATTTTCATGGCATAGTACATGATAACATGACCATTTTTGGAAATAACAAGGGTGTTAACATTGTCAGCATTAATTCCACAAAAAGATTGAATATTTGGGTAAAAAAAGTTAATTTTTCATTTTTCTAGTGCAATGCATAACTTTTTATTGAAGCAAGTGCCATAAATAAGATTGTAAATTGTGCCCTTACAATTTTCACCTTAAGTATATCACATGGGATGCCAACTGCCAATTTTTCATGAATTTCAGAGTGATATTTCCATATTCCATTGATTTATTGAATTTCTGGCGATTTACATCAAGTAAGTCAAATGTGCACTGCCAGTGTGCTCTAGTTTCGACCAATAAATTCTAAAAAATAATTTTCACCTTCCACATTAGGAGTGTAGCCATTATCTACAAAGAAAACTCAATTACCCAACCATTATATATGATTACTCATCCATACAATTTTGACAACACATCGAAAGAAATTAAAGAAAATGATAAAAAGGCTCAAAAATTGAAATCCTTTTGCATCGAGGTCTCCTATGTGCAATGGCTTGTGGGAAAAATAATAAACTCACAATACCACAACCTTAAAAAAAACCTTCAAGAACTCACCTATCTCATATGAAGATCAATGACTTTCAACCAAGATGACCATGAGCATTTTGATGGCATAGTACATGATAACATGACCATTTTTGGAAATAACAAGGGTGTTAACATTGTCAGCAATAATTCCACCAAAAGATTGAAGATTTGGGTAAAAAAAGTTAATTTTTCATTTTTCTAGTGCAATGCATGACTTTTTATTGAAGCAAGTGCCATAAATAAGATTGTAAATTGTGCCCTTACAATTTTCACCTTATGTATACCACTGGGATGCCAACTGCCAATTTTTCATGAATTTCAGAGTGATTTTTCCATATTCCTTTTTTTTTGAATTTCTGGTGATTTACATCAAGTAAGTCAAATTTGCACTGCCAGTGCGCTCTAGTTTCGACCAATAAATTCTGAAAAATCATTTTCACCTTCCACATTAGGAGTGTAGCCATTATCCACAAAGAAAACTCAATTACCCAGCCATTATATATGATTACTCATCCATGTAATTTTGACAACACATCGAATGAAATTAAAGAAAATGAGAAAAGGCTCAAAAATTGAAATCATTTTGCATGGAGGCCTCTTATGTGCAATGGCTTGTGGGAAAAATAATAAACTCACAATATCACAACCTTAAAAAAAAACCTTCAAGAACTGACCTATCACATATGAAGATCAATGACTTTCAACGAAGATGACCATGAGCATTTTCATGACATAGTACATGATAACATGACCATTTTTGGAAATAACAAGGGTGTTAACATTGTCAGCAATAATTGCACCAAAAGATTGAAGATTTGGGTAAAAAAAGTTAATTTTTCATTTTTCTAGTGCAATGCATGACTTTTTATTGAAGCAAGTGCCATAAATAAGATTGTAAATTGTGCCCTTACAATTTTCACCTTAAGTATACCACATCGGATGCCAACTGCCAATTTTTCAGGAATTTCATAGTGATATTTCCATATTCCGTTGATTTATTGAATTTCTGGTGATTTACATCAAGTAAGTCAAATTTGCACTGCCAGTGTGCTTTAGTTTCGACCAATAAATTCTGAAAAATCATTTTCACCTTCCACATTAGGAGTGTAGCCATTATCCACAAAGAAAACTCAATTACCCAGCCATTATATATGATTACTCATCCATGCAATTTTGACAACACATCGAAAGAAATTAAAGAAAATGAAAAAAGGCTCAAAATTTGAAATCATTTTGCATGGAGGCCTCTTATGTGCAATGGCTTGTGGGAAAAATAATAAACTCACAATACCACAACCTTAAAAAAAACCTTCAAGAACTGACCTATCTCATATGAAGATCAATGACTTTCAACGAAGATGACCATGAGCATTTTCATGGCATAGTACATGATAACATGACCATTTTTGGAAATTACAAGGGTGTTAACATTGTCAGCAATAATTCCACAAAAAGATTGAAGATTTGAGTAAAAAAAAGTTAATTTTTCATTTTTCTAGTGCAATGCATGACTTTTTATTGAAGCAAGTGCCATAAATAAGATTGTAAATTATGCCCTTACAATTTTCACCTAAAGTATACCACATGGGATGCCAACTGCCAATTTTTCATGAATTTCAGAGTGTTATTTCCATATTACATTGCTTTATTGAATTTCTGGCGATTTACATGAAGTAAGTCAAATTTGCACTGCAAGTGTGCTCTAGTTTTGACCAATAAATTCTGAAAAATCATTTTCACCTTCCACATTAGGAGTGTAGCCTGTGTTCACAAAGAAAACTCAATTACCCAGCCATTATATATGATTACTCATCCATGCAATTTTGACAACACATCGAAAGTAATTAAATAAAATGATAAAAAGGCTCAAAAATTGAAATCCTTTTGCGTGGAGCCCTCCTATGTGCAATGGCTTGTGGGAAAAATAATAAACTCACAATACCACAAATAAAAATTTAATTTTTCATTTTTCTAGTGCAATGCATGACTTTTTTTGTGAAGCAGGTGCCATAAATAAGATTGTAAATTGCGCCCTTACAATTTTCACCTAAAGTATACCACAATGGATGCCAACTGCCATATTCCATTGATTTATCGAATTTCTGGCGATTTACATCAAGTAATTCAAATTTGCACTGCAAGTGTGCTCTAGTTTCGACCAATAAATTCTGAAAAATCATTTTCACCTTCCGCATTAGGAGTGTAGGCAGTATCCACAATGAAAATTCAATTACCCAACCATTATATATGATAACTCATCCATGCAATTTTGAGAACACATCGAATGAAATTAAAGGAAATGAAAAAAGGCTGAAAAATTGAAATCCTTTTGCATGGAGGCCTCCTATGTGCAATTGCTTGTGGGAAAAATAATAAACTCGCAATACCACAAACTTAAAATAAAAAACCTTCACAATCTGACCTATCTCATATGAAGATCAATGACTTTCAACCAAGACGACCATGACCATGAACATTTTCATGGCATAGTACATGATAACATGACCATTTTTGGAAATAACAAGGGTGTTAACATTGTCAGCAATAATTCCCCAAAAAGATTGAAGGTTTGGTTTAAAAAAGTTAATTTTTCATTTTTCTAGTGCAATGCATGACTTTTTTTTTTGTGAAGCAAGTGCCATAAATAAGATTGTAAATTCTGCCCTTACAATTTTCACCTAAAGTGTACCACATGGGATGCCAACTTCTAATTTTTCATGAATTTTAGAGTGATATTTCCATATTCCATTGATTTATTGTATTTCTGGCGATTTACGTCAAGTAATCCAAATTTGCACTGCAAGTGTGCTCTAGTTTCGACCAATAAATTCTGAAAAATCATTTTCACCTTCCACATTAGGAGTGTAGGCAGTATTCACAAAGAAAACTCAATTACCCAACCATTATAAATGATTACTTATCCATGCATATTTGACAACACATCGAAAGAAATTAAAGAAAATGATAAAAAGGCTCAAAAATTGAAATCCTTTTGCATGGAGGCCACCTATGTGCAATGTCTTGTGGGAAAAATAATAAACTCACAATACCACAAATAAAAAGTTAATTTTTCATTTTTCTAGTGCAATGCATGACTTTTTTTTGTGAAGCAAGTGCCATAAATAAGATTGTAAATTGTGCCCTTACATATTTCACCTAAAGTATACCACATTGGATGTCAACTGCCAATTTTTCATGAATTTCAGAGTGATATTGCTATATTTCAATGATTTGTCGAATTTCTAGCGATTTACATCAAGTAATTCAAATTTGCACTGCAAGTGTGCTCTAGTTTCGACCAATAAATTCTGAAAAATCATTTTCACCTTCCGCATTAGGAGCGTCGGCAGCATCCACAAAGAAAACTAAATTACCCAACCATTATATATGATTACTCATCCATGCAATTTTGAGAACACATCGAAAGAAATTAAAGGAAATGAAAAAAGGCTCAAAAAATGAAATCCTTTTGCATGGAGGCCTCCTATGTGCAATGGCTTGTGGGAAAAATAACAAACTCACAATACCACAAATAAAAAGTTAATTTTTCATTTTTCTAGTGCAATGCATGACTTTTTTTGTGAAGCAGGTACCATAAATAAAATTGTAAATTGTGCCCTTACAATTTTTCACCTAAAGTATACCACAATGGATGCCAACTGCCAATTTTTCATGAATTTCAGAGTGAGATTGCCATATTCCATTGATTTATCGAATTTCTGGCGATTTACATCAAGTAATTCAAATTTGCACAGCAAGTGTGCTCCAGTTTCGAACAATAAATTCTGAAAAATCATTTCCACCTTCCACATTAGGAGCGTAGGCAACTTCCACAAAGAAAACTCAATTACCCAACCATTATATATGATTACTCATCCATGTAATTTTGACAACATATCAAAAGAAATTAAAGAAAATGATAAAAAGGCTACAAAATTGAAATCCTTTTGATGGAGGCCTCCTATGTGCAATGGCTTGTGGGAAAAATAATAAACTCACAATACCACAAATAAAAAGCTAATATTTCATTTTTCTAGTGCAATGCATCACTTTTTTTGTGAAGCAGGTGCCATAAATAAGATTGTAAATTGTGCCCTTACAATTTTCACCTAAAGTTTACCACAATGGATGCCAACTGCCAATTTTTCATGAATTTCAGAGTGATATTGCCATATTCCATTGATTTATCGAATTTCTGGCGATTTACAGCAAGTAATTCAAATTTGCACTACAAGTGTGCTCAAGTTTCGACCAATAAATTCTGAAAAATCATTTTCACCTTCCGCATTAGGAGTGTAGGTAGTATCCACAAAGAAAACTCAATTACCCAACCATTATATATGATTACTCATCCATGCAATTTTGAGAACACATCGAAAGAAATTAAAGGAAATGAAACAAGGCTCAAAAATTGAAATCCTTTTGCATGGAGGCCTCCTATGTGCAATGGCTTGTGGGAAAAATAATAAACTCGCAATACCACAAACTTAAAATAAATAACCTTCATAATCTGACCTATCTCATATGAAGATCAATGACTTTCAACCAAGACGACCATGACCATGAACATTTTCATGGCATCGTACATGATAACATGACCATTTTTGGAAATAACAAGGGTGTTAACATTGTCAGCAATAATTCCACAAAAAGATTGAAGGGTTGGTTAAAAAAAGTTAATTTTTCATTTTTCTAGTGCAATGCATGACTTTTTATTGAAGCAAGTGCCATAAATAAGATTGTATATAATGCCCTTACAATTTTCACCTAAAGTATACCACATGGGATGCCAACTTCCAATTTTTCATGAATTGTAGAGTGATATTTCCATATTCCATTGGTTTATTGAATTTTTGGCGATTTACGTCAAGTAATTTAAATTTGCACTGCAAGTGTGCTCTAGTTTCGACCAATAAATTCTGAAAAATCATTTTCACCTTCCACATTAGGAGTGTAGGCAGTATTCACAAAGAAAACTCAATTACCCAACCATTATAAATGATTACTTATCCATGCAATTTTGACAACACATCGAAAGAAATTAAAGAAAATGATAAAAAGGCTCAAAAATTGAAATCCTTTTGCATGGAGGCCTCCTATGTGCAATGTCTTGTGGGAAAAATAATAAACTCACAATACCACAAATAAAAAGTTAATTTTTCATTTTTCTATTGCAATGCATGACTTTTTTTTGTGAAGCAAGTGCCATAAATAATATTGTAAATTGTGCCCTTACATATTTCACCTAAAGTATACCACATTGGATGTCAACTGCCAATTTTTCATGAATTTCAGAGTGATATTGCTATATTTCAATGATTTGTCGAATTTCTGGCGATTTACATCAAGTAATTCAAATTTGCACTGCAAGTGTGCTCTAGTTTCGACCAATAAATTCTGAAAAATCATTTTCACCTTCCGCATTAGGAGCGTAGGCAGCATCCACAAAGAAAACTAAATTACCCAACCATTATATATGATTACTCATCCATGCAATTTTGAGAACACATCGAAAGAAATTAAAGGAAATGAAAAAAGGCTCAACAAATGAAATCCTTTTGCATGGAGGCCTCCTATGTGCAATGGCTTGTGGGAAAAATAACAAACTCACAATACCACAAATAAAAAGTTAATTTTTCATTTTTCTAGTGCAATGCATGACTTTTTTTGTGAAGCAGGTACCATAAATAAAATTGTAAATTGTGCCCTTACAATTTTTCACCTAAAGTATACCACAATGGATGCCAACTGCCAATTTTTCATGAATTTCAGAGTGAGATGCCATATTCCATTGATTTATCGAATTTCTGGCGATTTATATCAAGTAATTCAAATTTGCACAGCAAGTGTGCTCTAGTTTCGACCAATAAATTCTGAAAAATCATTTTCACCTTCCACATTAGGAGCGTAGGCAACATCCACAAAGAAAACTCAATTACCCAACCATTATATATGATTACTCATCCATGTAATTTTGACAACATATCAAAAGAAATTAAAGAAAATGATAAAAAGGCTACAAAATTGAAATCCTTTTGCATGGAGGCCTCCTATGTGCAATGGCTTGTGGGAAAAATAATAAACTCACAATACCACAAATAAAAAGTTAATATTTCATTCTTCTAGTGCAATGCATCACTTTTTTTGTGAAGCAGGTGCCATAAATAAGATTGTAAATTGTGCCCTTACAATTTTCATCTAAAGTATACCACAATGAATGCCAACTGCCAATTTTTCATGAATTTCAGAGTGATATTGCCATATTCCATTGATTTATCGAATTTCTGGCGATTTATATCAAGTAATTCAAATTTGCACCTTCCGCATTAGGAGTGTAGGCAGTATCCACAAAGAAAACTCAATTACCCAACAAATATATATGATTACTCATCCATGCAATTTTGAGAACACATCGAAAGAAATTAAAGGAAATGAAAAAAGGCTCAAAAATTGAAATCATTTTGCATGGAGGACTCCTATGTGCAATGGCTTGTGGGAAAAATAATAAACTCACAATACCACAACCTTAAAAAAAACCTTCAAGAACTGACCTATCTCATATGAAGATCAATGACTTTCAACCAAGATAACCATGAGCATGTTCATGGCATAGTACATCATAACATGACCGTTTTTGGAAATAATAGGGGTGTTAACATTGTCAGCAATAATTCCACAAAAAGATTGAAGATTTGTGTAAAAAAAAGTTAATTTTTCATTTTTCTAGTGCAATGCATGACTTTTTATTGAAGCAAGTGCCATAAATAAGATTGTAAATTATGCCCTTACAATTTTCACCTAAAGTATACCACATGGGATGCCAACTGCCAGTTTTTCATGAATTTCAGAGTGATATTTCCATATTACATCGATTTATTGAATTTCTGGCGATTTACATCAAGTAAGTCAAATTTGCACTGCAAGTGTGCTCTAGTTTCGACCAATAAATTCTGAAAAATCATTTTCACCTTCCACATTAGGAGTGTAGCCATTATCCACACAGAAAACTCATTTTTTCATGAATTTTCACCTTCCACATTAGGAGTGTAGCCATTATCCACAAAGAAAACTCATTTTTTCATGAATTTTCACCTTCCACATTAGGAGTGTAGCCATTATCCTTCCGCATTAGGAGTATAGGCAGTATCCACAAAGAAAACTCAATTACCCAACCATTATATATGATTACTCATCCATGCAATTTTGAGAACACATCAAAAGAAATTAAAGGAAATGAAAAAAGGCTCAAAAATTGAAATCCGTTTGCATAGAGGCCTCCTATGTGCAATGGCTTGTGGGAAAAATAATAAACTCACAATACCACAAACTTAAAATAAAAAACCTTCACAATCTGACCTATCTCATATGAAGATCAATGACTTTCAACCAAGAAGACAATGAACATGACCATTTTTGGAAATAACAAGGGTGTTAACACTGTCAGCCATATTGAAGGTTTGGTTAAAAAAAGTTAATTTTTCATTTTTCTAGTGCAATGCATGACTTTTTTTTGTGAAGCAAGTGCGATAAATAAGATTGTAAATTGTGCCCTTACAATTTTCACCTAAAGTATACCACATGGGATGCCAACTTCCAATTTTTCATGACTTTTAGAGTGATATTTCCAAGTGTGCTCTAGTTTCGACCAATAACTTCTGAAAAATCATTTTCACCTTCCACATTAGGAGTGTAGGCAGTATTCACAAAGAAAACTCAATTACCCAACCATTATAAATGATTACTTATCCATGCAATTTTGACAACACATCGAAAGAAATTAAAGAAAATGATAAAAAGGCTCAAAAATTGAAATCCTTTTGCATGGAGGCCACCTATGTGCAATGGCTTGTGGGAAAAATAATAAACTCACAATACCACAAATAAAAAGTTAATTTTTCATTTTTGTAGTGCAATGCATGACTTTTTTTTGTGAAGCAAGTGCCATAAATAAGATTGTAAATTGTGCCCTTACATATTTCACCTAAAGTATACCACATTGGACGTCAACTGCCAATTTTTCATGAATTTCAGAGTGATATTGCTATATTTCAATGATTTATCGAATTTCTGGCGATTTACATCAAGTAATTCAAATTTGCACTGCAAGTGTGCTCTAGTTTCGACCAATAAATTCTGAAAAATCATTTTCACCTTCCGCATTAGGAGCGTAGGCAGCATCCACAAATAAAACTAAATTACCCAACCATTATATATGATTACTCATCCATGCAATTTTGAGAACACATCGAAAGAAATTAAAGGAAATGAAAAAAGGCTCAAAAAATGAAATCCTTTTGCATGGAGGCCTCCTATGTGCAATGGCTTGTGGGAAAAATAACAAACTCACAATACCACAAATAAAAAGTTAATTTTTCATTTTTCTAGTGCAATGCATGACTTTTTTTGTGAAGCAGGTACCATAAATAAAATTGTAAATTGTGCCCTTACAATTTTTCACCTAAAGTATACCACAATGGATGCCAACTGCCAATTTTTCATGAATTTCAGAGTGAGATTGCCATATTCCATTGATTTATCGAATTTCTGGCGATTTACATCAAGTAATTCAAATTTGCACAGCAAGTGTGCTCCAGTTTCGAACAATAAATTCTGAAAAATCATTTTCACCTTCCACATTAGGAGCGTAGGCAACATCCACAAAGAAAACTCAATTACCCAACCATTATATATGATTACTCATCCATGTAATTTTGAGAAGACATCGAAAGAAATTAAAGCAAATGAAAAAAGGCTCAAAAAATGAAATCCTTTTGCATGGAGGCCACCTATGTGCAATGGCTTGTGGGAAAAATAATAAACTCACAATACCACAAATAAAAAGTTAATTTTTCATTTTTCTAGTGCAATGCATGACTTTTTTTTGTGAAGCAAGTGCCATAAATAAGATTGTAAATTGTGCCCTTACATATTTCACCTAAAGTATACCACATTGGACGTCAACTGCCAATTTTTCATGAATTTCAGAGTGATATTGCTATATTTCAATGATTTATAGAATTTCTGGCGATTTACATCAAGTAATTCAAATTTGCACTGCAAGTGTGCTCTAGTTTCGACCAATAAATTCTGAAAAATCATTTTCACCTTCCGCATTAGGAGCGTAGGCAGCATCCACAAATAAAACTAAATTACCCAACCATTATATATGATTACTCATCCATGCAATTTTGAGAACACATCGAAAGAAATTAAAGGAAATGAAAAAAGGCTCAAAAAATGAAATCCTTTTGCATGGAGGCCTCCTATGTGCAATGGCTTGTGGGAAAAATAACAAACTCACAATACCACAAATAAAAAGTTAATTTTTCATTTTTCTAGTGCAATGCATGGCTTTTTTTGTGAAGCAGGTACCATAAATAAAATTGTAAATTGTGCCCTTACAATTTTTCACCTAAAGTATACCACAATGGATGCCAACTGCCAATTTTTCATGAATTTCAGAGTGAGATTGCCATATTCCATTGATTTATCGAATTTCTGGCGATTTACATCAAGTAATTCAAATTTGCACAGCAAGTGTGCTCCAGTTTCGAACAATAAATTCTGAAAAATCATTTTCACCTTCCACATTAGGAGCGTAGGCAACATCCACAAAGAAAACTCAATTACCCAACCATTATATATGATTACTCATCCATGTAATTTTGACAACATATCAAAAGAAATTAAAGAAAATGATAAAAAGGCTAAAAAATTGAAATCCTTTTGATGGAGGCCTCCTATGTGCAATGGCTTGTGGGAAAAATAATAAACTCACAATACCACAAATAAAAAGTTAATATTTCATTTTTCTAGTGCAATGCATCACTTTTTTTGTGAAGCAGGTGCCATAAATAAGATTGTAAATTCTGCCCTTACAATTTTCACCTAAAGTATACCACAATGGATGCCAACTGCCAATTTTTCATGAATTTCAGAGTGATATTGCCATATTCCGTTGATTTATCGAATTTCTGGCGATTTACAGCAAGTAATTCAAATTTGCACTACAAGTGTGCTCAAGTTTCGACCAATAAATTCTGAAAAATCATTTTCACCTTCCGCATTAGGAGTGTAGGTAGTATCCACAAAGAAAACTCAATTACCCAACCATTATATATGATTACTCATCCATGCAATTTTGAGAACACATCGAAAGAAATTAAAGGAAATGAAAAAAGGCTCAAAAATTGAAATCCTTTTGCATGGAGGCCTCCTATGTGCAATGGCTTGTGGGAAAAATAATAAACTCGCAATACCACAAACTTAAAATAAAAAACCTTCATAATCTGACCTATCTCATATGAAGATCAATGACTTTCAACCAAGACGACCATGACCATGAACATTTTCATGGCATAGTACATGATAACATGACCTTTTTTGGAAATAACAAGGGTGTTAACATTGTCAGCAATAATTCCACAAAAAGATTGAAGGGTTGGTTAAAAAACGTTAATTTTTCATTTTTCTAGTGCAATGCATGACTTTTTATTGAAGCAAGTGCCATAAATAAGATTGTATATAATGCCCTTACAATTTTCACCTAAAGTATACCACATGGGATGCCAACTTCCAATTTTTCATGAATTGTAGAGTGATATTTCCATATTCCATTGGTTTATTGAATTTTTGGCGATTTACGTGAAGTAATTCAAATTTGCACTGCAAGTGTGCTCTAGTTTCGACCAATAAATTCTGAAAAATCATTTTCACCTTCCACATTAGGAGTGTAGGCAGTATTCACAAAGAAAACTCAATTACCCAACCATTATAAATGATTACTTATCCATGCAATTTTGACAACACATCAAAAGAAATTAAAGAAAATGATAAAAAGGCTCAAAAATTGAAATCCTTTTGCATGGAGGCCTCCTATGTGCAATGGCTTGTGGGAAAAATAATAAACTCACAATACCACAAATAAAAAGTTAATTTTTCATTTTTCTATTGCAATGCATTACTTTTTTTTGTGAAGCAAGTGCCATAAATAAGATTGTAAATTGTGCCCTTACCTATTTCACCTAAAGTATACCACATTGGATGTCAACTGCCAATTTTTCATGAATTTCAGAGTGATATTGCTATTTTTAATTGATTTATCGAATTTCTGGCGATTTACATCAAGTAGTTCAAATTTGCACTGCAAGTGTGCTCTAGTTTCGACCAATAAATTCTGAAAAATCATTTTCACCTTCCGCATTAGGAGCGTAGGCAGCATCCACAAAGAAAACTAAATTACCCAACCATTATATATGATTACTCATCCATGCAATTTTGAGAACACATCGAAAGAAATTAAAGGAAATGAAAAAAGGCTCAAAAATTGAAATCCTTTTGCATGGAGGCCTCCTATGTGCAATGGCTTGTGGGAAAAATAACAAACTCACAATACCACAAATAAAAAGTTAATTTTTCATTTTTCTAGTGCAATGCATGACTTTTTTTGTGAAGCAGGTGCCATAAATAAAATTGTAAATTGTGCCCTTACAATTTTCACCTAAAGTATACCACAATGGATGCCAATTGCCAATTTTTCTTGAATTTCAGAGTGAGATTGCCATATTCCATTGATTTATCGAATTTTTGGCGATTTACATCAAGTAATTCAAATTTGCACAGCAAGTGTGCTCTAGTTTCGACCAATAAATTCTGAAAAATCATTTTCACCTTCCACATTAGGAGCGTAGGCAACATCCACAAAGAAAACTCAATTACCCAACCATTATATATGATTACTCATCCATGTAATTTTGACAACATATCAAAAGAAATTAAAGAAAATGATAAAAAGGCTACAAAATTGAAATCCTTTTGATGGAGGCCTCCTATGTACAATGGCTTGTGGGAAAAATAATAAACTCACAATACCACAAATAAAAAGTTAATATTTCATTTTTCTAGTGCAATGCATCACTTTTTTTGTGAAGCAGGTGCCATAAATAAGATTGTAAATTGTGCCCTTACAATTTTCACCTAAAGTATACCACAATGGATGCCAACTGCCAATTTTTCATGAATTTCAGAGTGATATTGCCATATTCCATTGATTTATCGAATTTCTGGCGATTTATATCAAGTAATTCAAATTTGCACTGCAAGTATGCTCTAGTTTCGACCAATAAATTCTGAAAAATCATTTTCACCTTCCGCATTAGGAGTGTAGGCAGTATCCACAAAGAAAACTCAATTACCCAACAATTATATATGATTACTCATCCATGCAATTTTGAGAACACATCGAAAGAAATTATAGGAAATGAAAAAAGGCTCAAAAATTGAAATCATTTTGCATGGAGGCCTCCTATGTGCAATGGCTTGTGGGAAAAATAATAAACTCACAATACCACAACCTTAAAAAAAACCTTCAAGAACTGACCTATCTCATATGAAGATCAATGACTTTCAACCAAGATAACCATTAGCATGTTCATGGCATAGTACATCATAACATGACCATTTTTGGAAATAACAAGGGTGTTAACATTGTCAGCAATAATTCCACAAAAAGATTGAAGATTTGGGTAAAAAAAAGTTAATTTTTCATTTTTCTAGTGCAATGCATGACTTTTTATTGAAGCAAGTGCCATAAATAAGATTGTAAATTATGCCCTTACAATTTTCACCTAAAGTATACCACATGGGATGCCAACTGCCAATTTTCATGAATTTCAGAGTGATATTTCCATATTACATTGATTTATTGAATTTCTGGCGATTTACATCAAGTAAGTCAAATTTGCACTGCAAGTGTGCTCTAGTTTCGACCAATAAATTCTGAAAAATCATTTTCACCTTCCACATTAGGAGTGTAGCCATTATCCACACAGAAAACTCATTTTTTCATGAATTTTCACCTTCCACATTAGGAGTGTAGCCATTATCCACAAAGAAAACTCATTTTTTCATGAATTTTCACCTTCCACATTAGGAGTGTAGCCATTATCCTTCCGCATTAGGAGTATAGGCAGTATCCACAAAGAAAACTCAATTACCCAACCATTATATATGATTACTCATCCATGCAATTTTGAGAACACATCAAAAGAAATTAAAGGAAATGAAAAAAGGCTCAAAAATTGAAATCCGTTTGCATAGAGGCCTCCTATGTGCAATGGCTTGTGGGAAAAATAATAAACTCACAATACCACAAACTTAAAATAAAAAACCTTCACAATCTGACCTATCTCAGATGAAGATCAATGACTTTCAACCAAGAAGACAATGAACATGACCATTTTTGGAAATAACAAGGGTGTTAACACTGTCAGCAATATTGAAGGTTTGGTTAAAAAAAGTTAATTTTTCATTTTTCTAGTGCAATGCATGACTTTTTTTTTGTGAAGCAAGTGCGATAAATAAGATTGTAAATTGTGCCCTTACAATTTTCACCTAAAGTATACCACATGGGATGCCAACTTCCAATTTTTCATGACTTTTAGAGTGATATTTCCAAGTGTGCTCTAGTTTCGACCAATAAATTCTGAAAAATCATTTTCACCTTCCGCATTAGGAGTGTAGGCAGTATCCACAAAGAAAACTCAATTACCCAACCATTATATATGATTACTCATCCATGCAATTTTGAGAACACATCGAAAGAAATTAAAGGAAATGAAAAAAGGCTCAAAAATAGAAATCATTTTGCATGGAGGCCTCCTATGTGCAATGGCTTGTGGGAAAAATAATAAACTCACAATACCACAAATAAAAAGTTAATTTTTCATTTTTCTAGTGCAATGCATGACTTTTTTTGTGATGCAGGTGCCATAAATAAGATTGTAAATTGTAACCTTACAGTTTCACCTAAAGTATACCACAATGGATGCCAACTGCCAATTTTTCATGAATTTCAGAGTGAGATTGCCATATTCCATTGATTTATCGAATTTCTGGCGATTTAATGCAAGTAATTCAAATTTGCACTGCAAGTGTGCTCTAGTTTCGACCAATAAATTCTGAAAAATCATTTTCACCTTCCGCATTAGGAGTGTAGGCAGTATCCACAAAGAAAAGTCAATTTCCCAACCATTATATATGATTACTCATCCATGCAATTTTTAGAACACATCGAAAGAAATTAAAGGAAATGAAAAAAGGCTCAAAAATTGAAATCCTTTTGCATGGAGGCCTCCTATGTGCAATGGCTTGTGGGAAAAATAATAAACTCGCAATACCACAAACTTAAAATAAAAAACCTTCATAATCTGACCTATCTCATATGAAGATCAATGACTTTCAACCAAGACGACCATGACCATGAACATTTTCATGGTATAGTACATATTAACATGACCATTTTTGGAAATAACATGGGTGTTAACATTGTCAGCAATAATTCCACAAAAAGATTGAAGGTTTGGTTAAAAAAAGTTAATTTTTCATTTTTCTAGTGCAATGCATCACTTTTTATTGAAGCAAGTGCCATAAATAAGATTGTAAATTATGCCCTTACAATTTTCACCTAAATTATACCACATGGGATGCCAACTTCCAATTTTTCAAGAATTTTCGAGTGATATTTCCATATTCCATTGATTTATTGAATTTCTGGCGATTTATGTCAAGTAATTCAAATTTGCACTGCAAGTGTGCTCTAGTTTCGACCAATAAATTCTGAAAAATCATTTTCACCTTCCACATTAGGAGTGTAGGCACTATTCACAAAGAAAACTCAATTACCCAACCATTATATATGATTACTTAGCCATGCAATTTTGACAACACATCGAAAGAAATTAAAGAAAATGATAAAGAGGCTCAAAAATTGAAATCCTTTTGCATGGAGGCCTCCTATGTGCAATGGCTTGTGGGAAAAATAATAAACTCACAATACCACAAATAAAAAGTTAATTTTTCATTTTTCTAGTGCAATGCATGACTTTTTTTTGTGAAGCAAGTGCCATAAATAAGATTGTAAATTTTGCCCTTACAATTTTCACCTAAAGTATACCACATTGGATGTCAACTGCCAATTTTTCATGAATTTCAGAGTGATATTGCTATATTTCATTGATTTATCGAATTTCTGGCGATTTACATAAAGTAATTCAAATTTGCACTGCAAGTGTGCTCTAGTTTCGACCAATAAATTCTGAAAAATCATTTTCACCTTCCGCAATAGGAGCGTAGGCAGCATCCACAAAGTAAACTAAATTACCCAACCATTATATAAGATTACTCATCCATGCAATTTTGAGAACACATCGAAAGAAATTAAAGGAAATGAAAAAAGGCTAAAAAATTGAAATCCTTTTGCATGGTGGCCTCCAATGTGCAATGGTTGTGGGAAAAATAATAAACTCACAATACCACAAACTTAAAAAAATAACCTTCACAAACTGACCTATCTCATATGAAGATCAATGACTTTCAACCAAGATGACCATGACCATGAGCATTTTCATGGCATCGTACATGATAACAAGACCATTTTTGGAAATAACAAGGATGTTAACATTGTCAGCAATAATTCCACAAAAAGATTGAAGATTTGGTTAAAAAAAGTTAATTTTTCATTTTTCTAGTGCATTGCATGACTTTGTTTTGAAGCAAGTGCCATAAATACTATTGTAAGTTGTGCCCTTACAATTTTCACCTATAGTATACCACATGGGATGCCAACTGCTAATTTTTCATGAATTTTAGAGTGATATTTCCATATTCCATTGATTTATTGAATTTCTGGCAATTTACATTAAGTAAGTCAAATTTGCACTGCAAGTGTGCTCTAGTTTCGACCAATAAATTCTGAAAAATCATTTTCACCTTCCGCATTAGGAGTGTAGGCAGTATCCACAAAGAAAACTCAATTACCCAACCATTATATATGATTACTCATCCATGCAATTTTGAGAACACATCGAAAGAAATTAAAGGAAATGAAAAAAGGCTCAAAAATTGAAATCCTTTTGCATGGAGGCCTCCTATGTGCAATGGCTTGTGGGAAAAATTATAAACTGACAATACCACAAATAAAAAGTTAATTTTTCATTTTTCTAATGCAATGCATGACTTTTTTTGTGAAGCAGGTGCCATAAATAAGATTGTAAATTCTGCCCTTACAATTCTCACCTAAAGTATACCACAATGGATGCCAACTGCCAATTTTTCATGAATTTCACAGTGATATTGCCATATTCCATTGATTTATCGAATTTCTGGCGATTTACATCAAGTAATTCAAATTTGCACTGCAAGTGTGCACTAGTTTTGACCAATAAATTTGGAAATATCATTTTCACCTTCCACATTATGAGTGTAGGCAGTATCCACAAAGAAAACTCAATTACCCAACCATTATATATGATTACTCATCCATGCAATTTTGAGAACACATCAAAAGAAATTAAAGGAAATGAAAAAAGGCTCGAAAATTGAAATCTATTTGCATAGAGGCCTCCTATGTGCAATGGCTTGTGGGAAAAATAATAAACTCGCAATACCACAAACTTAAAATAAAAAACCTTCACAATCTGACCCATCTCATATGAAGATCAATGACTTTCAACCAAGACGACCATGACCATGAACATTTTCATGCCATAGTACATGATAACATGACCATTTTTGGAAATAACAAGGGTGTTAACATTGTCAGCAATAATTCCACAAAAAGATTGAAGGTTTGGTTAAAAAAAGTTAATTTTTCATTTTTCTAGTGCAATGCATGACTTTTTTTGTGTGAAGCAAGTGCCATAAATAAGATTGTAAATTGTGCCCTTACAATTTTCACCTAAAGTATACCACATGGGATGCAACTTCCAATATTTCATGAATTTTAGAGTGATATTTCCATATTCCATTGATTTAGTGAATATCTGCCGATTTACGTCAAGTAATTCAAATTTGCACTGCAAGTGTGCTCTAGTTTCGACCAATAAATTCTGAAAAATCATTTTCACCTTCCACATTAGGAGTGTAGGCAGTATTCACAAAGAAAACTCAATTACCCAACCATTATATGTGATTACTTATCCATGCAATTTTGACAACACATCGAAAGAAATTATAGAAAATGATAAAAAGGCTCAAAAATTGAAATCCTTTTGCATGGAGGCCTCCTATGTGCAATGGCTTGTGGGAAAAATAATAAACTCACAATACCACAAATAAAAATTTAATTTTTATTTTTCTAGTGCAATGCATGACTTTTTTTTGTGAAGCAAGTGCCATAAATAAGATTGTAACTTGTGCCCGTACAATTTTCACCTAAAGTGTACCACATTGGATGTCAACTGCCAATTTTTCATGAATTTCAGAGTGATATTGCTATATTTCATTGATTTATCGAATTTCTGGCAATTTACATCAAGTAATTCAAATTTGCACTGCAAGTGCCCTTGGAGAGGTATTTCTTAATCTTCTCGACTTCAGAGTCATAATTCTGTCTGGTCTTGATGTTGCGCTCGAGGTCTGGCTCAACCTCCAGGGTATTGAGATAACCCTGAGGAACAATGCGAAGGTTCAATTTGCGAAGCTCTTCATATAGCATAGGTTGCGCTTCCTGAACCATGAGGTTGTTGCAATAAGCCTTGCGGCTCAAAGCATCGGCCATTACATTAGCCTTGCCAGGGGTGTAGGAGATATTCATATCATAATCGGCTACTGTCTCGAGCCATCTTTGTTGACGAAGGTTCAGGTCTGGCTGAGTATATAGATACTTCAAACTTTTATGATCCGTGTATATCTTGCAACGATTACCAAGGAGGTAATGTCGCCATAGCTTCAGAGCATAAATAACTGCAGCAAGCTCGAGATCATGTACCGGATAATTCTCCTCGTGAGGACGTAATTGACGAGATGCATCGCAATAAATCACGAAGTCCTTTTGAGAATCCAGGGGTGCTAACACTGGGGCAGATGTCAACTTATCTTTAAGTGTCTGAAAGCTTTCTTGACATTTTTCTGTCCATTCAAATTTAACACCCTTGTGGAGCAGGTCAATCAATGGCTTGGCAATCTTCGAGAAGTTCTCGACGAATCGGCGGCAATAACTAGCGAGTCATAGAAAACTCCTGACTTGCTTGATGTTCTTCGGGGTAGTCCAGTCAAGAATAGCCTGAACTCGCGGTAATCCTCGTAAACCATATACTCGGGGTACCAGCGGTAGCCAAGTCTGGTCAGGAGGGCGATCAGGACAGCTGGAAAACCAGGGGCATCACGAGCCCAAGTGCGAAGCACAAGCTGCGTCGCAGGGCGCGGTGGAAACAGGCGATCCATCTGAAACAGATGAAACTTAGGATTGTCAAATGACAATGAGAAGTATAACAACTTGGAGAGAAAGGTTTAGCAAACCAAAGTAAAGGAGAATATGATTATCAGGCTAATCAGATCAATGATAAGGAACAAGCACAGATAATACAGCTCTCCGGGTGGACGAGATTACGAGATCCTAGTGTCGGCGTTAGTAAAATTCATTTAACCCGAAAGGAAGAGAGTTCAGAGTCCCAGAGTATAGAAGAGAAATAAAAGATCCTAATAGCACCCAGTTGGCGACGTGGGCCCGTAAGCCACACAGCCATGTTAGTAAAATAGTTTTCGGAAACTCTAGACTCAACTACGGCCAAGGAGTTGGATAGGGGCTTCCTACAGGCAGTCGGCTCTGATACCAACTTGTGACGCCCCCGACTTAATCGTGCACTAATCATACACGCAAACGTGCACGATCAAGCACAGGGACTCACGGGAAGATATCACAACACAACTCTAAACTCAAATAATAAGCATAAATCATCATATTACACGCCAGGGGTCACGAGGACTCGAATACATAAGTCATACACACAAATGATATCTGAGTACAGACATAGTTAGTCAAGTTTTGCCTTAAGAAGGCTAGCACAAACAACGATACAGATCGAAAAGGCGAAGGCCTCCTGCCTAGGGCCTCCTATCTACTCCTGGTCGGCTGGATCAACCCAGTAGTAAGTGCCGTCGGGACCCTCCTGGTAGTAAGCTTCGGCAGTGTCGTCTGGCTCCTGGGCTCCGTCATCTGATGTATCATCATATAGGTATGGGGGAAAAAGAATAACAGAGCAACCGTGAGTACTCATCCAAAGTACTCGCAAGACTGACATCAGAACTATGCTAAATATGCATTGGTATCAAATGAAAAGGCTATGTCTGTGGACTATATAGCAGAAATGCCAGAAGAGAGAAAGGCCTAGCCTATCGAAGACTAGCATCTTCAAGTAGTCTTGCAGCATCAGAAGAGAGTAGATAATAGTAGCATACATGTGGATACACAACAACAATGCCCTGAGATCCTTTCTCGACTCCCTGCGAGAAAGCGGTCCCGAGAGCATTATTAACAGTTTAATATGAATCATCATCAATTTGTAGTTGTCATAGATCCGGGCACAACTCCGAGCATCCTGTTACCGTGGACACGGCTATTCGAATAGATAACTTCCCTGCAGGGGTGCACTACTGTTACCCAACACGCTCGATTAACTCCGGCCGAACACACTGGCTGGGTAATGCCTGGCCTCGGCTGATCGACACATCGCAGCCCGACCTAGAGCTCAGCAGAGAGGTCAACACGCCGGTCTAAATCCTTAGCACAAAGGGGTCTTGGGCCATCGCCCTTTGCACTCCTGCACGTTGCGAGGGTAGCCGGGGCCCAGGCGCGACATTGAATACACCAGTGACGTAACCAGTCCACCCCAACCAGCCCGCATCTCTGAGCTATGACGTCTGAAGAGCTTTCGGCTGATACTACGGTGTAGAGGGCCCCATTAAACCATTATCCCACGTGGTGGTAGTGCGAAATGGGCACGACGACCCACTCAGATCAAATACCCAGTTCCGTTAGGCGTATTTAGTATCACGCGGGTGCTCTTGGAGCCGACCCGTCTTTAATGATTTTCACTCGCGGGCACCCTTGGGGCGAGCCCGACTTTACATTTCCCCGCGGGTACCTCTCGAGGTGGACCCGCCTGTAACAAAGGTCATAGTAACTGTGTGTCCAAGTACCGAGGAGGAATCCAAGGAATCACCCTCGATGGATTCCCACTCGAGGAGTTGCACGACGGTAGCCAATTGGAGGTGATGAAAGAGGAATCACCCTTGGTAACACACATCCGGGAAGCTATTCTACAGAGGCACCATCGAAAGTGAGCTAAGAGGTATCACCCTCGGCACTCGATGCCAGCTCTGCAGTGTCGAGCAATTTAGGGGGTGTGCGGTGATGTGCTGCTCTCAGCCCATCGAACATTCGATCGGGGCGCAGATGCTAAAGCGGAGCAACTACAGCAAGGGAGAGGGGCCACAGATGGTTTTCCATCCAACCTATAATAAGCAGTTTGGATAATAAGACAGGTATCAATAGCAGTTACAAGGACAGGCTATGCATCAGATTAGGATAAATCAAAATAGCAGCAATTTCTAATGCAAGCAGGAGGGAGAAGGAATGGATGATATAGGCATGCGACAAGGGGGTTTGCTTGCCTGGAAGCTCTGCTAAGAGAGGCTGATCGTCAGACGGCTGCTCGTCGGGGGTGTAGTTGAACTCTGCTGGGACGGCGTCGGTCTCGGCGTCTATCGAGAGAGAAGGAGGGGGAAGGAACAATAAATTTCACGGCAAAATGCAACACTATGCATGACAAGCCTAAAATGATATGCAGATGTGTTTTATTGCCTAACTAAACGATTTAGTTAATTTAGGAATTTATCTGGATTTATCTAATTAAAGTTGTGCACTATTCATTTATCGAAAACAGTCAAAATGTTCCATGTTCAGCTAGCTAGGAGTGTTGGACAGGTGTTTTGATTACATATTTAGAATCTTCATATTTTTCTGGTCATTTTACATATATAAATTATTTTCATCTCACTTACGGTTTAAAAGATATGATTTTCTAAACTTTTATTAATTTTCTGGAATTATTTTAATTATTTAATTCAACATTATCCGTAACAGTGTGGGGATGACGTCAGCATGATGCAATGCTGACGTCAGCGGTCAACAGAGACGCTGACCAGTCAATCTGACGGGTGGGTCCCACCTGTCATAGACAGTGGGCTAATTAATCTAATTAACAGACTAATTAACTAGGTGGGGCCTGCTGGTCAGTGGGTAATTAGCATTTTAATTATACATTTAACTAATTAACAATTTACCTATTTATAAAAATCATTTTAATGGCTAGGCCCCACATGTCAGTGGGTCACCGTGCCCAGTCAGCAACGCTGACTGGTCAACGGGGCCCACGGCCCCACCAGCCAGTGTCACTGGAAGTGGGCCAGGGGCTGCCCCGTCAGCCGGCGGCCGGCGACTCGCCGGAATCACGCCGGCGAGCGCGTTTGCGGCGGCGCGGCCACGGGAGGTGGCTGGAAAACGCGTAGGGGGCACCATTTTGGTCGCGGCTGGTCGCGTTCGAACGGCACGACGACGACGCGTCGAATGGTGGCGGTCTCGCGGGCTGAAACGGCTGGAGACGAGCGCTAGGAGCTCGCCGGCGGCAAGGTGCTCGGGCGGTGGTGGCTAACGGCGATGCGGGGCGCTAACGAACGAGCAAAGGGGCTAGGCGAGGTCAGTGCGATGCGGCGAAGTTGATGGGCAGTAGCAAACGACCAAATGGTCGCCGGAACGACGCCGGCGACGTGCTAGGCAGCGGCGCGATCGGGCATCTCCAAATGCGGCGGCAACGGCGGCTAAATCACGTAGGGGAGAGAGGGGAGAGGTGCGGCTGCTCACCGAGAGCCTGCAGGTGTGCGAGAGTAGGCTCGGGGGAGGGCGACGGTGGTGAATCGGCGCCGGAGACGAAGATGGCCGAGGAGGAAGAAGAGGTCGAGGCGGACGATGCAGTGGCAATGAGCTCCAACGGCTGGGCGGCATCGACGTAGTCGAGGATGGCGGTGACGATGGGCTAGTCGGAACGGCAATCGGGGCACGGTGGCCGCGGGATCGAGCGACGGCGGCGATGAAGCTTTCGGGTGGGGAGAGATCGAGCGCGTGCGAGAGGGGAGAGGGGGACATGGGCGCTAGGGTTTCGCCCAGGGGGTCCGTGGCGATGCGCTTAACCTCCCCGCAGGGGCAGCGGCGCCGGGGGATGGCCGACAGCTGGCCATCGCCGGCCGGACGCGCGCGCGCACTGACGCGTGCGGGAGGAGGGGGACGACCACGGTGACGGGCTGGGCTGGCTACTGTGCACTTGCGGCCCAAGTGCACAGTAAGCCACTGCCCCTTTTCTTTTTCTTTTCTCTTTTCTCTTATTTCTACTATTCTGCAAATTGTTTTAGCACTAAATGAATTTTAATAAATGTGTGACTTGGCTCAAACATTACAGTGCATTATTCTCAACCACCAAAAATTGGTTTGGGTAAAACATGATTTCATTTGTAATTCTTATAAAATAAAATGATATTAAATGTTGCTGCTAGCTACTGTTTGAGGTTGATGGAGTCACTTAGGCATTTTTAGTAATGTTGTTTTACTGATCATAATTAGTTATGAATTATTTCCTATTTAAGGAACATTTTAGTTTCTGGTTTAGAACAACTTTTATTTTCACTTTAGATTTGAATTGCAAGTTTAAATTGGAATTTGAAATGAGATATGATGCAATGATGCTCAAGCATGGTTAGTCATAATGACATGGCATTATCAAAGGGGTGATTACTGTAGCTATTACATGGGGGCGTTACAATTCTCCTCCTCTAACAAGAATTCTCGTCCCGAGAATTAAGAGGAAGACTGAAAGAAAGCAGGGTATTCTTCACGAAGACGGTCCTCGCATTCCCAAGTGGCTTCATCCTCAGAATGATTTGACCACTGAACCTTGAGGAACTTGATCGACTTTTGATGAGTCCGACGTTCAGTTTGATCAAGAACGCGGATCGGATATTCTGGATAAGACAGATCTTCTCGAAATTCAAGTACGTCATGATCCACAGCTCGGATAGGATCCTTAAAACAGCGACGAAGTTGCGACACATGAAAGACATCATGCACTTGAGAAAGGTTTGGCGGCAATTCCAATTGACATGCCACTTCTCCTCGACGAGCGAGAATGCGGAACGAGCCAATATAGCCAGGAGCTAACTTGCCCTTGATTCTGAACCGATCAGTGCCCTTCATCGGAGTGACACGAAGGTAAGCTTGCTCACCAGGCTGATATACCATTACCTTGTGCTTTCGGTCATAGTTGCTCTTCTGACGAGACTGAGCAGTTTTCAGATGTTCACGGACAATGCGGACTTGTTCTTCAGCTTGTTGAATAATGTCCGGTCCAACGAGTGAACGTTCCCCAGTTTCTGACCAATTCAGAGGGGATCGACACTTACGTCCATAGAGAACTTCAAACGGTGCCATCTTCAGACTAGCTTGATAGCCATTGTTGTAAGAGAATTCGGCATATGGGAGAGATTCTTCCCATTTCTTACCAAATGAGATGACACAAGCTCGAAGCATATCTTCAAGCACTTGGTTAACTCTTTCGACATGACCCTGAGACTGAGGGTGATAAGCAGTGCTAAAAGACAGATGAGTTCCCATGGCTTCTTGGAAACTACTCCAAAACCTGGAAGTAAAGAGGCTGCCACGATCTGAACTGATCTCCAACGGAACACCGTGGAGTGACACAATTCTGGAAACATACAAGTCTGCTAACTGACTAGCAGTGATTGTCTCCTTGACAGGCAGAAAGTGAGCAACCTTTGAGAATCGGTGGATGACGACAAAGATAGCATCATGACCCTTCTGCCATCTGGGAAAACCAGTAATGAAGTCCATTTGGACTTTGTCCCATTTCCATTCCGGAATTTCAAGGGGTTGCAGAGTTCCAGCAGGCCTTTGATGTTCTGCTTTGATGCGACGGCAAACGTCACACTCAGCAACATATTTAGCAATATCATGTTTCATATCGGGCCACCAGTACCGCTGACGAATGTCTTGGTACATTTTGGCACTACCAGGGTGAATAGTCAAAGGCGTGTCATGTGCTTCTTTCATAACATCCAAACGAGAGTCCAGATTATGCCTTCTGGGGACCACTAGGCGGCCTTTGAAGAACAAGGCACCATCCTCACCAACATGGTAGAATGAGGGATTACCCTTGGAGAGGTATTTCTTAATCTTCTTGACTTCAGAGTCATAATTCTGTCTGGTCTTGATGTTGCGCTCGAGGTCTGGCTCAACCTCTAGGGTATTGAGATAACCCTGAGGAACAATGTGAAGGTTCAATTTGCGAAGCTCTTCATATAGCATAGGTTGCGCTTCCTGAACCATGAGGTTGTTGCAATAAGCCTTGCGGCTCAAAGCATCGGCCATTACATTAGCCTTGCCAGGGGTGTAGGAGATATTCATATCATAATCGGCTACTGTCTCGAGCCATCTTTGTTGACGAAGGTTCAGGTCTGGCTGAGTATATAGATACTTCAAACTCTTATGATCCGTGTATATCTTGCAACGATTACCAAGGAGGTAATGTCGCCATAGCTTCAGAGCATAAATAACTGCAGCAAGCTCGAGATCATGTACCGGATAATTCTCCTCGTGAGGACGTAATTGACGAGAGCCATAAGCATTTAATTTGCGCTGTTGCATTAGGACACAGCCTAATCCTTGACGAGATGCATCGCAATAAATCACGAAGTCCTTTTGAGAATCCGGGGGTGCTAACACTGGGGCAGATGTCAACTTATCTTTAAGTGTCTGAAAGCTTTCTTGACATTTTTCTGTCCATTCAAATTTAACACCCTTGTGGAGCAGGTCAATCAATGGCTTGGCAATCTTCGAGAAGTTCTCAACGAATCGGCGGCAATAACTAGCGAGTCCGAGAAAACTCCTGACTTGCTTGACGTTCTTCGGGGTAGTCCAGTCAAGAATAGCCTGAACTCGCGGTAATCCTCGTAAACCATATACTCGGGGTACCAGCGGTAGCCAAGTCTGGTCAGAAGGGCGATCAGGACAGCTGGAAAACCAGGGGCATCACGAGCCCAAGTGCGAAGCACAAGCTGCGTCGCAGGGCGCGGTGGAAATAGGCGATCCATCTGAAACAGAGGAAACTTAGGATTGTCAAATGACAATGAGAAGTATAACAACTTGGAGAGAAAGGTTTAGCGAACCAAAGTAAAGGAGAATATGATTATCAGGCTAATCAGATCAATGATAAGGAACAAGCACAGATAATACAGCTCTCCGGGTGGACGAGATTACGAGATCCTAGTGTCGGCGTTAGTAAAATTCATTTAACCTGAAAGGAAGAGAGTTCAGAGTCCCAGAGTATAGAAGAGAAATAAAAGATCCTAATACCACCGAGTTGGCGACGTGGGCCTGTAAGCCACAAAGCCATGTTAGTAAAATAGTTTTCGGAAACACTAGACTCAACTACGGCCAAGGATATGGATAGGGGCTTCCTACAGGCAGTCGGCTCTGATACCAACTTGTGACGCCCCCGACTTAATCGTGCACTAATCATACACGCAAACGTGCACGATCAAGCACAGGGACTCACGGGAAGATATCACAACACAACTCTAAACTCAAATAATAAGCATAAATCATCATATTACACGCCAGGGGTCACGAGGACTCAAATACATAAGTCATACACACAAATGATATCTGAGTACAAACATAGTTAGTCAAGTTTTGCCTTAAGAAGGCTAGCACAAACAACGATACAAATCGAAAAGGCGAAGGCCTCCTGCCTAGGGCCTCCTATCTACTCCTGGTCGGCTGGATCAACCCAGTAGTAAGTGCCGTCGGGACCCTCCTAGTAGTAAGCTTCGGCAGTGTCGTCTGGCTCCTGGGCTCCGTCGTCTGATGTATCATCATATAGGTATGGGGGAAAAAGAATAACAGAGCAACCGTGAGTACTCATCCAAAGTACTCGCAAGACTGACATCAGAACTATGCTAAATATGCATTGGTATCAAATGAAAAGGCTGTATCTGCGGACTATATAGCAGAAATGCCAGAAGAGAGAAAGGCCTAGCCTATCGAAGACTAGCATCTTCAAGTAGTCTTGCAGCATCAGAAGAGAGTAGATAATAGTAGCATACATGTGGATACACAACAGCAATGCCCTGAGATCCTTTCTCGACTCCCTGCGAGAAAGCGGTCCCGAGAGCATTATTAACAGTTTAATATGAATCATCATCAATTTGTAGTTGTCATAGATCCGGGCACAACTCCGAGCGTCCTGTTACCGTGGACACGGCAATTCGAATAGATAACTTCCCTGCAGGGGTGCACTACTGTTACCCAACACGCTCGATTAACTCCGGCCGGACACACTGGCTGGGTAATGCCAGGCCTGGGCTGATCGACACATCGCAGCCCGACCTAGAGCTCAGCAGAGAGGTCAACACGCTGGTCTAAATCCTAAGCACAAAGGGGTCTTGGGCCATCGCCCTTTGCACTCATGCACGTTGCGAGGGTAGCCGGGGCCCAGGCGCGACACTGAATACACCAGTGACGTAACCAGCCCACCCCAACCAGCCCGCATCTCTGAGCTGTGACGTCTGAAGAGATTTCGGCTGATACTACGGTGTAGAGGGCCCCATTAAACCATTATCCCACGTGGTGGTAGTGCAAAATGGGCACGACGACCCACTCAGATCAAATACCCAGTTCCGTTAGGCGTATTTAGTATCGTGCGGGTGCTCTTGGAGCCGACCCGTCTTTAATGATTTTCACTCGCGGGCACCCTTGGGGCCAGCCCGACTTTACATTTCCCCGCGGGTACCTCTCGAGGTGGACCCGCCTGTAACAAAGGTCATAGTAACTGTGTGTCCAAGTACCGAGGAGGAATCCGAGGAATCACCCTCGATGGATTCCCACTCGAGGAGTTGCACGACGGTAGCCAATCGGAGGTGATGAAAGAGGAATCACCCTCGGTAACACACATCCGGGAAGCTATTCTACAGAGGCACCATCGAAAGTGAGCTAAGAGGTATCACCCTCGGCACTCGATGCCAGCTCTGCAGTGTCGAGCAATTTAGGGGGTGTGCGGTGATGTGCTGCTCTCAGCCCGTCGAACATTCGATCGGGGCGCAGATGCTAAAGCGGAGCAACTACAACAAGGGAGAGGGGCCACAGATGGTTTTCCATCCAACCTATAATAAGCAGTTTGGATAATAAGATAGGTATCAACAGCAGTTACAAGGACAGGCTATGCATCAGATTAGGATAAATCAAAATAGCAGCAATTTCTAATGCAAGCAGGAGGGAGAAGGAATGGATGATATAGGCATGCATCAAGGGGGTTTGCTTGCCTGGAAGCTCTGCTGAGAGAGGCTGATCGTCAGACGGCTGCTCGTCGGGGGTGTAGTCGAACTCTGCTGGGACGGCGTCGGTCTCGGCGTCTATCGAGAGAGAAGGAGGGGGAAGGAACAATAAATTTCACGGCAAAATGCAATCACTATGCATGACAAGCCTAAAATGATATGCAGATGTGTTTTATTGCCTAACTAAATAATTTAGTTAATTTAGGAATTTATCTGGATTTATCTAATTAAAGTTGTGCACTATTCATTTATCGAAAACAGTCAAAATGTTCCATGTTCAGCTAGCTAGGAGTGTTGGACAGGTGTTTTGATTATATATTTAGAATCTTCATATTTTTCTGATCATTTTACATATATAAATTATTTTCATCTGACTTACGGTTTAAAAGATATGATTTTCTAAACTTTTATTAATTTTCTGGAATTATTTTAATTATTTAATTCAACATTATCCGAAACAGTGTGGGGATGACGTCAGCATGATGCAATGCTGACGTCAGCGGTCAACAGAGACGCTGACCAGTCAATCTGATGGGTGGGTCCCACCTGTCATAGACAGTGGGCTAATTAATCTAATTAACAGACTAATTAACTAGGTGGGGCCTGCTGGTCAGTGGGTAATTAGCATTTTAATTATACATTTAACTAATTAACAATTTACCTATTTATAAAAATCATTTTAATGGCTAGGCCCCACATGTCAGTGGGTCACCGTGCCCAGTCAGCAACGCTGACTGGTCAACGGGGCCCACGGCCCCACCAGCCAGTGTCACTGGAAGTGGGCCAGGGGCTGCCCCGTCAGCCGGCGGCCGGCGACTCACCGGAATCACGCCGGCGAGCGCCTTTGCGGCGGCGCGGCCATGGGAGGTGGCCAGAGAACGCGTAGGGGGCACCATTTTGGTCGCGGCTGGTCGCGTTCGAACGGCACGACGATGACGCGTCGAATGGTGGCGGTCTCGCGGGCTGAAACGGCCGGAGACGAGCGCTAGGAGCTCGCCGGCGGCGAGGTGCTTGGGCGGTGGTGGCAAACGTCGATGCGGGGCGCTAACGAGCGAGCAAAGGGGCTAGGCGAGGTCAGTGCGATGCGGCGAAGCAGATGGGCAGCAGCAAACGACCAAATGGTCGCCGGAACGACGCCGGCGACGAGCTAGGCGGCGGCGCGATCGGGCATCTCCAAATGCGGCGGCAACGGCGGCTAAATCGCGCAGGGGAGAGAGGGGAGAGGTGCGGCTGCTCACCAAGAGCCTGCAGGTGTGCGAGAGTAGGCTCGGGGGAGGGCGACGGCGGTGAATCGGCGCCGGAGACGAAGATGGCCGAAGAGGAAGAAGAGGTCGAGGCGGACGATGCAGTGGCGATGAGCTCCAACGGCTGGGCGGCGTCGACGTAGTCGAGGATGGCGGTGACGATGGGCTAGTCAGAACGGCAATCGGGGCACGGTGGCCGCGGGATCGAGCGACGGCGGCGATGAAGCTTTCGGGTGGGGAGAGATCGAGCGCGTGCGAGAGGGGAGAGGGGGAAATGGGCGCTAGGGTTTCGCCCAGGGGGTCCGTGGCGATGCTCTTAACCTCCCCGCAGCGGCAGCGGCGCCGGGGGATGGCCGACAGCTGGCCATCGCCGGCCGGACGTGCGCACGCGCTGACGCATGCGGGAGGAGGGGGACGACCGCGGTGACGGGCTGGGCTGGCTACTGTGCACTTGCGGCCCAAGTGCATAGTAAGCCACTGCCCCTTTTCTTTTTCTTTTCTCTTTTCTCTTATTTCTACTGTTCTGCAAATTGTTTTAGCACTAAATGAATTTTAATAAATGTGTGACTTGGCTCAAACATTACAGTGCATTATTCTCAACCACCAAAAATTGGTTTGGGTAAAACAAGATTTCATTTGTAATTCTTATAAAATAAAATGATATTAAATGTTGCTGCTAGCTACTGTTTGACATTGATGGAGTCACTTATTAGGCATTATTAGTAATGTTGTTTTACTGATCATAATTAGTTATGAATTATTTCCTATTTAATGAACATTTAAGTTTCTGGTTTAGAACAACTTTTATTTTCACTTTAGATTTGAATTGCAAGTTTAAATTGGAATTTGAAATGAGATATGATGCAATGATGCTCAAGCATGGTTAATCATAATGACATGGCATTATCAAAGGGATGATTACTGTAGCTATTACATGGAGGCGTTACAAATAACAAGGGTGTTAACATTGTCAGCAATAATTCCACAAAAAGATTGAAGATTTGGGTAAAAAAAAGTTAATTTTTCATTTTTCTAGAGCAATGCATGACTTTTTATTGAAGCAAGTGCCATAAATAAGATTGTAAATTGTGCCCTTATAATTTTCACCTTAAGTATACCACATGGGATGCCAACGGCCAATTTTTCATGAATTTTAGAGTGATATTTCCATATTCCATTGATTTATTGAATTTCTGGCGATTTACATCAAGTAAGTCAATTTTGCACTGCCAGTGTGCTCTAGTTTCGAACAATAAATTCTGAAAAATCATTTTCACCTTCCACATTAGGAGTGTAGCCAGTATCCACAAAGAAAACTCAATTACCCAGCCATTATATATGATTACTCATCCATGCAATTTTGACAACACATCGAAAGAAATTAAATAAAATGATAAAAAGGCTCAAAAATTGAAATCCTTTTGCATGGAGGCCTCCTATGTGCAATGGCTTGTGGGAAAAATAATAAACTCATAATACCAGAAATAAAAAGTTAATTTTTCATTTTTCTAGTGCAATGCATGACTTTTTTGTGAAGCAGGTGCCATAAATAAGATTCTAAATTGTGCCCCTACAATTTTAACCAAAAATATACCACAATGGATGCCAACTGCCAATTTTTCATGAATTTCAGAGTGAGATTGCCATATTCCAAGTATTTATCGAATTTCTGGCGATTTACATCAAGTAATTCAAATTTGCACTGCAAGTGTGCTCTAGTTTCGACCAACAAATTCTGAAAAATCATTTTTCATGAATTTCACAGTGATATTACCATATTCCATTGATTTATCGACTTTCTGGCGATTTACATCAAGTAACTCAAATTTGCACTGCAAGTGTGCTCTTGTTTCGACCAATAAATTTGGAAATATCATTTTCACCTTCCACATTAGGAGTGTAGACAGTATCCACAAAGAAAACTCAATTACCCAACCATTACATATGATTACTCATCCATGCAATTTTGAGAACACATCAAAAGAAATTAAAGGAAATGAAAAAGGCTCAAAAATTGAAATCCGTTTGCATTGAGGCCTCCTATGTGCAATGGCTTGTGGGAAAATTAACAAACCCACAATACCACAAACTTGAAATGAAAAACCTTCACAATCTGACCTATCTCATATGAAGATCAATGACTTTCAACCAAGACGACCATGACCATGAACATTTTCATGGCATAGTACATGATAACATGACCATTTTTGGAAATAACAAGGATGTTAACATTGTCAGCAATAATTCCACAAAAAGAATGAAGGTTTGGTTAAAAAAAGTTAATTTTTCATTTTTCTAGTGCAATGCATGACTTTTTTTTTCTGAAGCAAGTGCCATAAATACGATTGTAAATTGTGCCTTTACAATTTTCACCTAAAGTATACCACATGGGATGCCAACTTGCAATTTTTCATGAATTTTAGAGTGATATTTCCATATTCCATTGATTTATTGAATTTCTGGCGATTTACGTCAAGTAATTCAAATTTGCACTACAAGTGTGCTCTAGTTTCGACCAATAAATTCTGAAAAATCATTTTCACCTTCCACATTAGGAGTGTATGCAGTATTCACAAAGAAAACTCAATTACCCAACCATTATATATGATTACTTATCGATGCAATTTTGACAACACATCGAAAGAAATTCAAGAAAATGATAAAAAGGTTCAAAAATTGAAATCCTTTTGCATGGAGGCCTCCTATGTGCAATGGCTTGTGGGAAAAATAATAAACTCACAATACCACAAATAAAAAGTTAATTTTTCATTTTTCTAGTGCAATGCATGACTTTTTTTTGTGAAGCAAGTGCCATAAATAAGATTGTAAATTCTGCCCTTACAATTTTCACCTAAAGTATACCACATTGGATGTCAACTGCCAATTTTTCATGAATTTCAGAGTGATATTGCTATATTTCATTGATTTATCGAATTTTTGGCGATTTACATCAAGTAATTCAAATTTGCACTGCAAGTGTGCTCTAGTTTCGACCAATAAATTCTGAAAAATCATTTTCACCTTCCGCATTAGGAGTGTAGGCAGTATCCGCAAAGAAAACTAAATTACCCAACCATTATATATGATTACTCATCCATGCAATTTTGAGAACACATCGAGAGAAATTAAAGGAAATAAAAAAAGGCTCAAAAATTGAAATCCTTTTGCATGGAGGCCTCCCATGTGCAATGGCTTGTGGGAAAAATAATAAACTCACAATACCACAACCTTAAAAAAACCCTTCAAGAACTGACCTATCTCATATGAAGATCAATGTCTTTCAACCAAGATGACCATGAGCATTTTCATGGCATAGTACATGATAACATGACCATTTTTGGAAACAACAAGGGTGTTAACATTGTCAGAAATAATTCCACAAAAAGATTGAAGATTTGGGTAAAAAAAGTTAATTTTTCATTTTTCTAGTGCAATGCATGACTTTTTATTGAAGCAAGTGCCATAAATAAGATTATAAATTATGCCCTTACAATTTTCACCTAAAGTATACCACATGGGATGCCAACTGCCAATTTTTCATGAATTTCAGAGTGATATTTCCATATTACTTTGATTTATTGAATTTCTGGCGATTTACATCAAGTAAGTCAAATTTGCACTGCAAGTATGCTCTAGTTTCGACAAATAAATTCTGAAAAATCATTTTCACCTTCCACATTAGGAGTGTAGCCATTATCCACAAAGAAAACTCAATTACCCAACCATTATATATGATTACTCATCCATGCAATTTTGACAACACATCGAAAGAAATTAAAGAAAATGATAAAAAGGCTCAAAAATTGAAATCCTTTTGCATGGAGGCCTCCTATGTGCAATGGCTTGTGGGAAAAATAATAAACTCACAATACCACAAATAAAAAGTTAATTTTTCATTTTTCTAGTGCAATGCATGACTTTTTTTTGTGAAGCAAGTGCCATAAATAAGATTGTAAATTGTGCCCTTACAATTTTCACCTAAAGTATACCACATTGCATGTCAACTGCCAATTTTTCATGAATTTCAGGGTGATATTGCTATATTTCATTTATTTATCGAATTTCTGGCGATTTACATCAAGTAATTCAAATTTGCACTGCAAGTGTGCTCTAGTTTCGACCAATAAATTGTGAAAAATCATTTTCTCCTTCCGCATTAGGAGTGTAGGCAGTATCCACAAAGCAAACTAAATTACCCAACCATTATATATGATTACTCATCCATGCAATTTTGAGAACACATCGAAAGAAATTAAAGGAAATAAAAAAAGGCTCAAAAATTGAAATCCTTTTGAATGGAGGCCTCCTATATGCAATGGCTTGTGGGAAAAATAATAAACTCACAATACCAAAACCTTAAAAAAACCCTTCAAGAACTGACCTATCTCATATGAAGATCAATGTCTTTCAACCAAGATGACCATGAGCATTTTCATGGCATAGTACATGATAACATGACCATTTTTGGAAATAACAAGGGTGTTAACATTATCAGCAATAATTCCACAAAAAGATTGAAGATTAGGGTAAAAAAAAGTTAATTTTTCATTTTTCTAGTGCAATGCATGACTTTTTATTGAAGCAAGTGCCATAAATAAGATTGTAAATTATGCCCTTACAATTTTCACCTAAAGTATACCACATGGGATGCCAACTGCCAATTTGTCATGAATTTCAGAGTGATATTTCCATATTACATTGATTTATTAAATTTCTGGCGATTGACATCAAGTAAGTCAAATTTGCACTGCAAGTATGCTCTAGTTTCGACCAATAAATTCTGAAAAATCATTTTCACCTTCCACATTAGGAGTGTAGCCATTATCCCCAAAGAAAACTCAATTACCCAACCATTATATATGATTAATCATCCATGCAATTTTGACAACGCATCGAAAGAAATTAAAGAAAATGATAAAAAGGCTCAAAAATTGAAATCCTTTTGCATGGAGGCCTCCTATGTGCAATGGCTTGTGGGAAAAATTATAAACTCACAATACCACAAATAAAAAGTTAATTTTTCATTTTTCTAGAGCAATGCATGACTTTTTTTGTGAAGCAGGTGCCATAAATAAGATTGTAAATTGTGCCCTTACAATTTTCACCTAAAGTATACCACAATGGATGCCAACTGCCAATTGTTCATGAATTTCACAGTGATATTGCCTTATTCCATTGATTTATTGAATTTCTGGCGATTTACATCAAGTAATTCAAATTTGCACTGCAAGTGTGCTCTAGTTTCGACCAATAAATTTGGAAATATCATTTTCACCTTCCACATTAGGAGTCTTGGCAGTATCCACAAAGAAAACTCAATTACCCGACCATTATATATGATTACTCATCCATGCAATTTTGAGAACACATCGAAAGAAATTAAAGGAAATGAAAAAAGGCTAAAAAATTGTAATCCGTTTGCATGGAGGCCTCCCATGTGCAATGGCTTGTGGGAAAAATAATAAACTCACAATACCACAAATAAAAAGTTAATTTTTCATTTTTCTAATGCAGTGCATGACTTTTTTTGTGAAGCAGGTGCCATAAATAACATTGTAAATTCTACCCTTACAATTTTCACCTAAAGTATACCACAATGGATGCCAACTGCCAATTTTTCATGAATTTCACAGTGGTATTGCCATATTCCATTGATTTTTCGAATTTCTGGCGATTTCCAACAAGAAATTAAAATTTGCACTGCAAGTGTGCTCTAGTTTCGACCAATAAATTTGGAAATATCATTTTCACCTTCCACATTATGAGTGTAGGCAGTATCCACAAAGAAAACTCAATTACCCAACCATTATATATGATTACTCATCCATGCAATTTTGAGAACACCTCAAAAGAAATTAAAGGAAATGAAAAGAGGCTCAAAAATTGAAATCCTTTTGCATGGAGGCCTCCTATGTGCAATGGCTTGTGGGAAAAATAATAAACTCACAATACCGCAAATAAAAAGTTAATTTTTCATTTTTCTAGTGCAATGCATGACTTTTTTTGTGAAGCAGGTGCCATAAATAAGATTCTAAATTGTGCCCTTACAATTTTCACCTAACCTATACCACAATGGATGCTAAGTGCCAATTTTTCATGAATTTCAGAGTGAGATTGCCATATTCCATTGATTTATCGAATTTCTAGCGATTTACATCAAGTAATTCAAATTTGCACTGCAAGTGGGCTCTAGTTTCGACCAATAAATTCTGAAAAATCATTTTTCATGAATTTCACAGTGATATTGCCATATTCCATTGATTTATCGAATTTCTGGCGATTTACATAAAGTAATTCAAATTTGCACTACAAGTGTGCTCTTGATTCGACCAATAAATTTGGAAATATCATTTTCACCTTCCACATTAGGAGTGTAGGCAGTATCCACAAAGAAAACTCAATTACCCAACCATTATATATGATTACTCATCCTTGCAATTTTGAGAACACATCAAAAGAAATTAAAGTAAATGAAAAACTCTCAAAAATTGAAATCCGTTTGCATAGAGGCCTCCTATGTGCAATGGCTTGTGGGAAAAATAATAAACCCACAATACCACAAACTTAAAATAAAAAACCTTCACAATCTGACCTATCTCATATGAAGATCAATGACTTTCAACCAAGACGACCATGACCATGAACATTTTCATGGCATAGTACATGATAACATGACCATTTTCGGAAATAACAAGGATGTTAACATTGTCAGCAATAATTCCACAAAAGATTGAAGGTTTGGTTAAAAAAAGTTAATTTTTCATTTTTCTAGTGCAATGCATGACTTTTTTTTTGTGAAGCAAGTGCCATAAATAAGATTGTAAATTGTGCCCTTACAATTTTCACCTAAAGTATACCACATGGGATGCCAACTTCCAATTTTTCATGAATTTAGAGTGATATTTCCATATTCCATTGATTTATTGAATTTCTGGCGATTTACGTCAAGTAATTCAAATTTGCACTGCAAGTATGCTCTAGTTTCGACCAATAAATTCTGAAAAATCATTTTCACCTTCCACATTAGGAGTGTAGGCAGTATCCACAAAGAAAACTCAATTACCCAACCGTTATATATGATTACTTATCCATGCAATTTTGACAACACATCGAAAGAAATTAAAGAAAATGATAAAAAGGCTCAAAAATTGAAATCCTCTTGCATGGAGGCCTCCTATGTGCAATGGCTTGTGGGAAAAATAATAAACTCACAATACCACAAATAAAAAGTTAATTTTTTTATTTTTCTAGTGCAATGCATGACTTTTTTTGTGAAGCAAGTGCAATAAATAAGATTGTAAATTGTGCCCTTACAATTTTCACCTAAAGTATACCACATGGGATGCCAACTGCCAATTTTTCATGAATTTCAGAGTGATATTTCCATATTACTTTGATTTATTGAATTTCTGGCAATTTACATCAAGTAAGTCAAATTTGCATTACAAGTATGCTCTAGTTTCGACCAATAAATTCTGAAAAATCATTTTCACCTTCCACATTAGGAGTGTAGCCATTATCCACAAAGAAAACTCAATTACCCAACCATTATATATGATTACTCATCCATGCAATTTTGACAACACATCGAAAGAAATTAAAGAAAATGATAAAAAGGCTCAAAAATTGAAATCCTTTTGCATGGAGGCCTCCTATGTGCAATGGCTTGTGGGGAAAATAATAAACTCACAATACCACAAATAAAAAGTTAATTTTTCATTTTTCTAGTGCAATGCATGACTTTTTTTGTGAAGCAGGTGCCATAAATAAGATTCTAAATTGTGCCCTTACAATTTTCACCTAAGCTATACCACAATGGATGCTATGTGCCAATTTTTCATGAATTTCAGAGTGAGATTGCCATATTCCATTGATTTATCTAATTTCTGGCGATTTACATCAAGTAATTCAAATTTGCACTGCAAGTGTGCTCTAGTTTCGACCAATAAATTCTGAAAAATCATTTTTCATGAATTTCACAGTGATATTGCCATATTCCATTGATTTATCGAATTTCTGGCGATTTACATAAAGTAATTCAAATTTGCACTACAAGTGTACTCTTGTTTCGACCAATAAATTTGGAAATATCATTTTCACCTTCCACATTAGGAGTGTAGGCAGTATCCACAAAGAAAACTCAATTACCCAACCATTATATATGATTACTCATCCATGCAATTTTGAGAACACATCAAAAGAAATTAAAGGAAATGAAAAACTCTCAAAAATTGAAATCCGTTTGCATAGAGGCCTCCTATGTGCAATGGCTTGTGGGAAAAATAATAAACCCACAATACCACAAACTTAAAATAAAAAACCTTCACAATCTGACCTATCTCATATGAAGATCAATGACTTTCAACCAAGACGACCATGACCATGAACATTTTCATGGCATAGTACATGATAACATGACCATTTTTGGAAATAACAAGGATGTTAACATTGTCAGCAATAATTCCACAAAAGATTGAAGGTTTGGTTAAAAAAAGTTAATATTTCATTTTTCTAGTGCAATGCATGACTTCTTTTTTGTGAAGCAAGTGCCATAAATAAGATTGTAAATTGTGCCCTTACAATTTTCACCTAAAGTATACCACATGGGAAGCCAACTTCCAATTTTTCATGAATTTAGAGTGATATTTCCATATTCCATTGATTTATTGAATTTCTGGCGATTTACGTCAAGTAATTCAAATTTGCACTGCAAGTATGCTCTAGTTTCGACCAATAAATTCTAAAAAATCATTTTCACCTTCCACATTAGGAGTGTAGGCAGTATTCACAAAGAAAACTCAATTACCACCCAATTATATATGATTACTTATCCATGCCATTTTGACAACACATCGAAAGAAATTAAAGAAAATGATAAAAAGGCTCAAAAATTGAAATCCTTTTGCATGGAGGCCTCCTATGTGCCATGGCTTGTGGGAAAAATAATAAACTCACAATACCACAAATAAAAAGTTAATTTTTCATTTTTCTAGTGCAATGCATGACTTTTTTTGTGAAGCAGGTGCCATAAATAAGATTGTAAATTGTGCCCTTACAATTTTCACCTAAAGTATACCACATTGGATGTCAACTGCCAATTTTTCATGAATTTCAGAGTGATATTGATATATTTCATTGATTTATCGAATTTCTGGCGATTTACATCAACTAATTCAAATTTGCACTGCAAGTGTGGTCTAGTTTCGACCAATAAATTGTGAAAAATCATTTTCACCTTCCGCATTAGCAGTGTAGGCAGTATCCACAAAGCAAACTAAATTACCCAACCATTATATATGATTACTCATCCATGCAAATTTGAGAACACATCGAAAGAAATTAAAGGAAATGAAAAAAGGCTCAAAAATTGAAATCCTTTTGAATGGAGGCCTCCTATATGCAATGGCTTGTGGGAACAATAATAAACTCACAATACCACAACCTTAAAAAAACCCTTCAAGAACTGACCTATCTCATATGAAGATCAATGTCTTTCAACCAAGATGACCATGAGCATTTACATGGCATAGTACATGATAACATGACCATTTTTGGAAATAACAAGGGTGTTAATATTATGAGCAATAATTCCACAAAAAGATTGAAGATTTGGGTAAAAAAAAGTTAATTTTTCATTTTTCTAGTGCAATGCATGACTTTTTATTGAAGCAAGTGCCATAAATAAGATTGTAAATTATGCCCTTACAATTTTCACCTAAAGTATACCACATGGGATGCCAACTGCCAATTTTTCATGAATTTCAGAGGGATATTTCTATATTACATTGATTTATTAAATTTCTGGCGATTTACATCAAGTAAGTCAAATTTGCACTGCAAGTATGCTCTAGTTTCGACCAATAAATTCTGAAAAATCATTTTCACCTTCCACATTAGGAGTGTAGGCAGTATTCACAAAGAAAACTCAATTACCCAACCATTATATATGATTACTTATCCACGCAATTTTGACAACACATCAAAAGAAATTAAAGAAAATGATAAAAAGGCTCAAAAATTGAAATCCTTTTGCATGGAGGCCTCCTATGTGCAATGGCTTGTGGGAAAAATAATAAACTCACAATACCGCAAATAAAAAGTTAATTTTTCGTTTTTCTAGTGCAATGCATGACTTTTTTTGTGAAGCAGGTGCCATAAATAAGAAATGAAAGGAAATGAAAAAAGGCTCAAAAATTGAAATCCTTTTGGATGGAGGCCTTCTATGTGCAATGGATTGTGGCAAAAATAATAAACTCACAATACCACAAACTTAAAATAAAAACCTTCACAATCTGACCTATCTCATATGAAGATCATTGACTTTCAACCAAGACGACCATGACCATGAACATTTTCATGGCATAGTACATGATAACATGACCATTTTTGGAAATAACAAGGGTGTTAACATTGTCAGCAATAATTCAACAAAAAGATTAATGGTTTGGTTAAAAAAAGTTAAATTTTCATTTTTCTAGTGCAATGCATGACTTTTTTTGTGTGAAGCAAGTGCCATAAATAAGATTGTAAATTGTGCCCTTACAATTTTCACCTAAAGTATACCACATGGGATGCCAACTAGCAATTTTTCATGAATTTTTGAGTGATATTTCCATATTCCATTGATTTATTGAATTTCTGGCGATTTACATCAAGTAATTCAAATTTGCACTGCAAGTGTGCTCTAGTGTCGACCAATAAATTCTGAAAAATCATTTTCACCTTCCACATTAGGAGTGTAGGCAGTATTCACAAAGAAAACTCAATTACCCAACCATTATATATGATTACTTATCCATGCAATTTTGACAACACATCGAAAGAAATTAAAGGAAATGAAAAAAGGCTGAAAAATTGAAATCCTTTTGGATGGAGGCCTTCTATGTGCAATGGATTGTGGCAAAAATAATAAACTCACAATACCACAACCTTAAAAAAAACCTTCAAGAACTGACATATCTCATATGAAGATAAATGACTTTCAACCAAGATGACGATGAGCATTTTCATGGCATAGTACATGATAACATGACCATTTTTTGGAAATAACAAGGGTGTTAACATTGTCAGCAATAATTCCAAAAAAAGATTGAAGATTTGGGTAAAAAAAAGTTAATTTTTCATTTTTCTAGTGCAATGCATGACTTTTTATTGAAGCAAGTGCCATAAATAAGATTGTAAATTGTGCCCTTACAATTTTCACCTTAAGTATACCACATGGGATGCCAACTGCCAATTTTTCATGAATTTTAGAGTGATGTTTCCATATTCCATTGATTTATTGAATTTCTGGCGATTTACATCAAGTCAATTTTGCACTGCAAGTGTGCTCTAGTTTCGACCAATAAATTCTGAAAAATCATTTTCACCTTCCACATTAGGAGTGTAGCCAGTGTCCACAAAGAAAACTCAATTACCCAGCCATTATATATGATTACTCATCCATGCAATTTTGACAACACATCCAAAGAAATTAAATAAAATGATAAAAAGGCTCAAAAATTGAAATCCTTTTGCATGGAGGCCTCCTATGTGCAATGGCTTGTGGGAAAAATAATAAACTCACAATACCACAAATAAAAAGTTAATTTTTCATTTTTCTAGCGCAATGCATGAATTTTTTGATGAAGCAGGTGCCATAAATAAGATTGTAAATTGTGCCCTTACAATTTTCACCAAAAGTATACCACAATGGATGCTAACTGCCAATTTTTCATGAATTTCATAGTGATATTGCCATATTCCATTGTTTTATCGAATTTCTGGCGATTTACATCAAGTAATTCAAATTTGTACTGCAAGTGTGCTCTTGTTTCGACCAATAAATTTGGAAATATCATTTTCACCTTCCATATTTGTAGTGTAGGCAGTATCCACAAAGAAAACTCACTTACCCAACCATTATATTTGATTACTCATCCATGCAATTTTGAGAACAAAAGAAATTAAAGGAAATGAAAAAAGGCTCAAAAATTGAAATCCGTTTGCATACAGGCCTCCAATGTGCAATGGCTTGTGGGAAAAAATAATAAACTCACAATACCACAAACTTAAAATAAAAACCTTCACAATCTGACCTATCTCATATGAAGATCATTGACTTTCAACCAAGACGACCATGACCATGAACATTTTCATGGCATAGTACATGATAACATGACCATTTTTGGAAATAACAAGGGTGTTAACATTGTCAGCAATAATTCAACAAAAAGATTGAAGGTTTGGTTAAAAAAAGTTAAATTTTCATTTTTCTAGTGCAATGCATGACTTTTTTTGTGTGAAGCAAGTGCCATAAATAAGATTGTAAATTGTGCCCTTACAATTTTCACCTAAAGTATACCACATGGGATGCCAACTAGCAATTTTTCATGAAGTTTAGAGTGATATTTCCATATTCCATTGATTTATTGAATTTCTGGCGATTTACGTCAAGTAATTCAAATTTGCACTGCAAGTGTGCTCTAGTGTCGACCAATAAATTCTGAAAAATCATTTTCACCTTCCACATTAGGAGTGTAGGCAGTATTCACAAAGAAAACTCAATTACCCAACCATTATATATGATTACTTATCCATGCAATTTTGACAACACATCAAAAGAAATTAAAGAAAATGATAAAAAGGCTCAAAAATTGAAATACTTTTGCATGGAGGCCTCCTATGTGCAATGGCTTGTGGGAAAAATAATAAACTCACAATACCACAAATAAAAAGTAAATTTTTCATTTTTCTAGTGCAATGCATGACTTTTTTTGTGAAGCAGGTGCCATAAATAAGATTGTAAATTGTGCCCTTACAATTTTCACCTAAAGTATACCACAATGGATGCCAACTGCCAATTTTTCATGAATTTCAGAGTGATATTGCCATATACCATTGATTTATCGAATTTCTGGCGATTTACATCAAGTAATTAAAATTTGCACTGCAAGTGTGCTCTTGTTTTGACCAATAAATTTGGAAATATCATTTTCACCTTCCACATTAGTAGTGTAGGCAGTATCCACAAAGAAAACTCAATTACCCAACCATTATATATGATTACTCATCCATGCAATTTTGAGAACACATCAAAAGAAATTAAAGGAAATGAAAAAAAGGCTCAAAAATTGAAATCCGTTTGCATAGAGGCCTCCAATGTGCAATGGCTTGTGGGAAAAAATAATAAACTCACAATACCACAAACTTAAAATAAAAACCTTCACAATCTGACCTATCTCATATGAAGATCATTGACTTTCAACCAAGACGACCATGACCATGAACATTTTCATGGCATAGTACATGATAACATGACCATTTTTGGAAATAACAAGGGTGTTAACATTGTCAGCAATAATTCAACAAAAAGATTGAAGGTTTGGTTAAAAAAAGTTAAATTTTCATTTTTCTAGTGCAATGCATGACTTTTTCTGTGTGAAGCAAGTGCCATAAATAAGATTGTAAATTGTGCCCTTACAATTTTCACCTAAAGTATACCACATGGGATGCCAACTAGCAATTTTTCACGAATTTTAAAGTGATATTTCCATATTCCATTGATTTATTGAATTTCTGGCGATTTACGTCAAGTAATTCAAATTTGCACTGCAAGTGTGCTCTAGTGTCGACCAATAAATTCTGAAAAATCATTTTCACCTTCCACATTAGGAGTGTAGGTAGTATTCACAAAGAAAACTCAATTACCCAACCATTATATATGATTACTTATCCATGCAATTTTCACAACACATCAAAAGAAATTAAAGAAAATGATAAAAAGGCTCAAAAATTGAAATCCTTTTGCATGGAGGCCTCCTATGTGCAATGGCTTGTGGGAAAAATAATAAACTCACAATACCACAAATAAAAAGTTAATTTTTCATTTTTATAGTGCAATGCATGACTTTTTTTGTGAAGCAGGTGCCATAAATAAGATTGTAAATTGTGCCCTTACAATTTTCACCTAAAGTATACCACAATGGATGCCAACTGCCAATTTTTCATGAATTTCAGAGTGATATTGCCATATTCCATTGATTTATCAAATTTCTGGCGATTTACATCAAGTAATTAAAATTTGCACTGCAAGTGTGCTCTAGTTTTGACCAATAAATTCTGAAAAATCATTTTCACCTTCCGCATTAGGAGTGTAGGCAGTATCCACAAAGAAAACTCAATTACCCAACCATTATATATGATTACTCATCCATGCAATTTTGAGAACACATCGAAAGAAATTAAAGGAAATCAAAAAAGGCTCAAAAATTGAAATCCTTTTGGATGGAGGCCTTCTATGTGCAATGGATTGTGGGAAAAATAATAAACTCACAATACCACAACCTTAAAAAAACCTTTCAAGAACTGACCTATCTCATATGAAGATAAATGACTTTCAACCAAGATGACGATGAGCATTTTCATGGCATAGTACATGATAACATGACCATTTTTTGGAAATAACAAGGGTGTTAACATTGTCAGCAATAATTCCAAAAAAAGATTGAAGATTTGGGTAAAAAAAGTTAATTTTTCATTTTTCTAGTGCAATGCATGACTTTTTATTAAAGCAAGTGCCATAAATAAGATTGTAAATTGTGCCCTTACAATTTTCACCTTAAGTATACCACATGGGATGCCAACTGCCAATTTGCATGAATTTTAGAGTGATATTTCCATATTCTATTGATTTATTGAATTTCTGGCGATTTACATCAAGTAAGTCAATTTTGCACTGCAAGTGTGCTCTAGTTTCGACCAATAAATTCTGGAAAATCATTTTCACCTTCCACATTAGGAGTGTAGCCAGTGTCCACAAAGAAAACTCAATTACCCAGCCATTATATATGATTACTCATCCATGCAATTTTGACAACACATCGAAAGAAATTAAATAAAATGATAAAAAGGCTCAAAAATTGAAATCCTTTTGCATGGAGGCCTCCTATGTGCAATGGCTTGTGGGAAAAATAATAAACTCACAATACCACAAATAAAAAGTTAATTTTTCATTTTTCTAGTGCAATGCATGACTTTTTTTGTGAAGCAGGTGCCATAAATAAGATTGTAAATTGTGCCCTTACAATTTTCACCAAAAGTATACCACAATGGATGCTAACTGCCAATTTTTCATTAATTTCATAGTGATATTGCCATATTCCATTGTTTTATCGAATTTCTGGCGATTTACATCAAGTAATTCAAATTTGTACTGCAAGTGTGCTCTTGTTTCGACCAATAAATTTGGAAATATCATTTTCACCTTCCATATTAGTAGTGTAGGCAGTATCCACAAAGAAAACTCACTTACCCAACCATTATATATGATTACTCATCCATGCAATTTTGAGAACACATCAAAAGAAATTAAAGGAAATGAAAAAAAGGCTCAAAAATTGAAATCCGTTTGCATAGAGGCCTCCAATGTGCAATGGCTTGTGGGAAAAAATAATAAACTCACAATACCACAAACTTAAAATAAAAACCTTCACAATCTGACCTATCTCATATGAAGATCATTGACTTTCAACCAAGACGACCATGACCATGAACATTTTCATGGCATAGTACATGATAACATGACCATTTTTGGAAATAACAAGGGTGTTAACATTGTCAGCAATAATTCAACAAAAAGATTGAAGGTTTGGTTAAAAAAAGTTAAATTTTCATTTTTCTAGTGCAATGCATGACTTTTTCTGTGTGAAGCAAGTGCCATAAATAAGATTGTAAATTGTGCCCTTACAATTTTCACCTAAAGTATACCACATGGGATGCCAACTAGCAATTTTTCATGAATTTTAGAGTGATATTTCCACATTCCATTGATTTATTGAATTTCTGGCGATTTACATCAAGTAATTCAAATTTGCACTGCAAGTGTGCTCTAGTGTCGACCAATAAATTCTGAAAAATCATTTTCACCTTCCACATTAGGAGTGTAGGCAGTATTCACAAAGAAAACTCAATTACCCAACCATTATATATGATTACTTATCCATGCAATTTTGACAACACATCAAAAGAAATTAAAGAAAATGATAAAAAGGCTCAAAAATTGAAATCCTTTTGCATGGAGGCCTGCTATGTGCAATGGCTTGTGGGAAAAATAATAAACTCACAATACCACAAATAAAAAGTTAATTTTTCATTTTTCTAGTGCAATGCATGACCTGTTTTGTGAAGCAGGTGCCATAAATAAGATTGTAAATTGTGCCCTTACAATTTTCACCAAAAGTATACCACAATGGATGCTAACTGCCAATTTTTCATGAATTTCATAGTGATATTGCCATATTCCATTGTTTTATCGAATTTCTGGCGATTTACATCAAGTAATTCAAATTTGTACTGCAAGTGTGCTCTTGTTTTGACCAATAAATTTGGAAATATCATTTTCACCTTCCACATTAGTAGTGTAGGCAGTATCCACAAAGAAAACTCAATTACCCAACCATTATATATGATTACTCATCCATGCAATTTTGAGAACACATCAAAAGAAATTAAAGGAAATGAAAAAAAGGCTCAAAAATTGAAATCCGTTTGCATAGAGGCCTCCAATGTGCAATGGCTTGTGGGAAAAAATAATAAACTCACAATACCACAAACTTAAAATAAAAACCTTCACAATTTGACCTATCTCATATGAAGATCATTGACTTTCAACCAAGAAGACCATGTACATGAACATTTTCATGGCATAGTACATGATAACATGACCATTTTTGGAAATAACAAGGGTGTTAACATTGTCAGCAATAATTCAACAAAAAGATTAAAGGTTTGGTTAAAAAAAGTTAAATTTTCATTTTTCTATTGCAATGCATGACTTTTTTTGTGTGAAGCAAGTGCCATAAATAAGATTGTAAATTGTGCCCTTACAATTTTCACCTAAAGTATACCACATGGGATGCCAACTAGCAATTTTTCATGAATTTTAGAGTGATATTTCCATATTCCATTGATTTATTGAATTTCTGGCGATTTACGTCAAGTAATTCAAATTTGCACTGCAAGTGTGCTCTAGTGTCGACCAATAAATTCTGAAAAATCATTTTCACCTTCCACATTAGGAGTGTAGGCAGTATTCACAAAGAAAACTCAATTACCCAACCATTATATATGATTACTTATCCATGCAATTTTGACAACACATCAAAAGAAATTAAAGAAAATGATAAAAAGGCTCAAAAATTGAAATCCTTTTGCATGGAGGCCTCCTATGTGCAATGGCTTGTGGGAAAAATAATAAATTCACAATACCACAAATAAAAAGTTAATTTTTCATTTTTCTAGTGCAATGCATGACTTTTTTTGTGAAGCAGGTGCCATAAATAAGATTGTAAATTGTGCCCTTACAATTTTCACCAAAAGTATACCACAATGGATGCTAATTGCCAATTTTTCATGAATTTCATAGTGATATTGCCATATTCCATTGTTTTATCGAATTTCTGGCGATTTACATCAAGTAATTCAAATTTGTACTGCAAGTGTGCTCTTGTTTTGACCAATAAATTTGGAAATATCATTTTCACCTTCCACATTAGTAGTGTAGGCAGTATCCACAAAGAAAACTCAATTACCCAACCATTATATATGATTACTCATCCATGCAATTTTGAGAACACATCAAAAGAAATTAAAGGAAATGAAAAAAATGCTCAAAAATTGAAATCCGTTTGCATAGAGGCCTCCAATGTGCAATGGCTTGTGGGAAAAAATAATAAACTCACAATACCACAAACTTAAAATAAAAACCTTCACAATCTTACCTATCTCATATGAAGATCATTGACTTTCAACCAAGACGACCATGACCATGAACATTTTCATGGCATAGTACATGATAACAAGACCATTTTTGGAAATAACAAGGGTGTTAAAATTGTCAGCAATAATTCAACAAAAAGATTGAAGGTTTGGTTAAAAAAAGTTAAATTTTCATTTTTCTATTGCAATGCATGACTTTTTTTGTGTGAAGCAAGTGCCATAAATAAGATTGTAAATTGTGCCCTTACAATTTTCACCTAAAGTATACCACATGGGATGCCAACTAGCAATTTTTCATGAATTTTAGAGTGATATTTCCATATTCCATTGATTTATTGAATTTCTGGCGATTTACGTCAAGTAATTCAAATTTGCACTGCAAGTGTGCTCTAGTGTCGACCAATAAATTCTGAAAAATCATTTTCACCTTCCACATTAGGAGTGTAGGCAGTATTCACAAAGAAAACTCAATTACCCAACCATTATATATGATTACTTATCCATGCAATTTTGACAACACATCAAAAGAAATTAAAGAAAATGATAAAAAGGCTCAAAAATTGAAATCCTTTTGCATGGAGGCCTCCTATGTGCAATGGCTTGTGGGAAAAATAATAAATTCACAATACCACAAATAAAAAGTTAATTTTTCATTTTTCTAGTGCAATGCATGACTTTTTTTGTGAAGCAGGTGCCATAAATAAGATTGTAAATTGTGCCCTTACAATTTTCACCAAAAGTATACCACAATGGATGCTAATTGCCAATTTTTCATGAATTTCATAGTGATATTGCCATATTCCATTGTTTTATCGAATTTCTGGCGATTTACATCAAGTAATTCAAATTTGTACTGCAAGTGTGCTCTTGTTTTGACCAATAAATTTGGAAATATCATTTTCACCTTCCACATTAGTAGTGTAGGCAGTATCCACAAAGAAAACTCAATTACCCAACCATTATATATGATTACTCATCCATGCAATTTTGAGAACACATCAAAAGAAATTAAAGGAAATGAAAAAAATGCTCAAAAATTGAAATCCGTTTGCATAGAGGCCTCCAATGTGCAATGGCTTGTGGGAAAAAATAATAAACTCACAATACCACAAACTTAAAATAAAAACCTTCACAATCTTACCTATCTCATATGAAGATCATTGACTTTCAACCAAGACGACCATGACCATGAACATTTTCATGGCATAGTACATGATAACAAGACCATTTTTGGAAATAACAAGGGTGTTAAAATTGTCAGCAATAATTCAACAAAAAGATTGAAGGTTTGGTTAAAAAAAGTTAAATTTTCATTTTTCTAGTGCAATGCATGACTTTTTCTGTGTGAAGCAAGTGCCATAAATAAGATTGTAAATTGTGCCCTTACAATTTTCACCTAAAGTATACCACATGGGATGCCAACTAGCAATTTTTCATGAATTTTAAAGTGATATTTCCATATTCCATTGATTTATTGAATTTCTGGCGATTTACGTCAAGTAATTTAAATTTGCACTGCAAGTGTGCTCTAGTGTCGACCAATAAATTCTGAAAAATCATTTTCACCTTCCACATTAGGAGTGTAGGTAGTATTCACAAAGAAAACTCAATTACCCAACCATTATATATGATTACTTATCCATGCAATTTTGACAACACATCAAAAGAAATTAAAGAAAATGATAAAAAGGCTCAAAAATTGAAATCCTTTTGCATGGAGGCCTCCTATGTGCAATGGCTTGTGGGAAAAATAATAAACTCACAATACCACAAATAAAAAGTTAATTTTTCATTTTTATAGTGCAATGCATGACTTTTTTTGTGAAGCAGGTGCCATAAATAAGATTGTAAATTGTGCCCTTACAATTTTCACCTAAAGTATACCACAATGGATGCCAACTGCCAATTTTTCATGAATTTCAGAGTGATATTGCCATATTCCATTGATTTATCGAATTTCTGGCGATTTACATCAAGTAATTAAAATTTGCACTGCAAGTGTGCTCTAGTTTCGACCAATAAATTTTGAAAAATCATTTTCACCTTCCGCATTAGGAGTGTAGGCAGTATCCACAAAGAAAACTCAATTACCCAACCATTATATATGATTACTCATCCATGCAATTTTGAGAACACATCGAAAGAAATTAAAGGAAATCAAAAAAGGCTCCAAAATTGAAATCCTTTTGGATGGAGGCCTTCTATGTGCAATGGATTGTGGGAAAAATAATAAACTCACAATACCACAACCTTAAAAAAACCCTTCAAGAACTGACCTATCTCATATGAAGATTAATGACTTTCAACCAAGATGACGATGAGCATTTTCATGGCATAGTACATGTTAACATGACCATTTTTTGGAAATAACAAGGGTGTTAACATTGTCAGCAATAATTCCAAAAAAAGATTGAAGATTTGGTTAAAAAAAAGTTAATTTTTCATTTTTCTAGTGCAATGCATGACTTTTTATTGAAGCAAGTGCCATAAATAAGATTGTAAATTGTGCCCTTACAATTTTCACCTTAAGTATACCACATGGGATGCCAACTGCCAATTTTTCATGAATTTTAGAGTGATATTTCCATATTCCATTGATTTATTGAATTTCTGGCGATTTACATCAAGTAAGTCAATTTTGCACTGCAAGTGTGCTCTAGTTTCGACCAATAAATTCTGGAAAATCATTTTCACCTTCCACATTAGGAGTGTAGCCAGTGTCCACAAAGAAAACTCAATTACCCAGCCATTATATATGATTACTCATCCATGCAATTTTGACAACACATCGAAAGAAATTAAATAAAATGATAAAAAGGCTCAAAAATTGAAATCCTTTTGCATGGAGGCCTCCTATGTGCAATGGCTTGTGGGAAAAATAATAAACTCACAATACCACAAATAAAAAGTTAATTTTTCATTTTTCTAGTGCAATGCATGACTTTTTTTGTGAAGCAGGAAGCCATAAATAAGATTGTAAATTGTGCCCTTACAATTTTCACCAAAAGTATACCACAATGGATGCTAACTGCCAATTTTTCATGAATTTCATAGTGATATTGCCATATTCCATTGTTTTATCGAATTTCTGGCGATTTACATCAAGTAATTCAAATTTGTACTGCAAGTGTGCTCTTGTTTCGACCAATAAATTTGGAAATACCATTTTCACCTTCCATATTAGTAGTGTAGGCAGTATCCGCAAAGAAAACTCAATTACCCAGCCATTATATATGATTACTCATCCATGCAATTTTGAGAACACATCAAAAGAAATTAAAGGAAATGAAAAAAAGGCTCAAAAATTGAAATCCGTTTGCATAGAGGCCTCCAATGTGCAATGGCTTGTGGGAAAAAATAATAAACTCACAATACCACAAACTTAAAATAAAAACCTTCACAATCTGACCTATCTCATATGAAGATCATTGACTTTCAACCAAGACGACCATGACCATGAACATTTTCATGGCATAGTACATGATAACATGACCATTTTTGGAAATAACAAGGGTGTTAACATTGTCAGCAATAATTCAACAAAAATATTGAAGGTTTGGTTAAAAAAAGTTAAATTTTCATTTTTCTAGTGCAATGCATGACTTTTTCTCTGTGAAGCAAGTGCCATAAATAAGATTGTAAATTGTGCCCTTACAATTTTCACTTAAAGTATACCACATGGGATGCCAACTAGCAATTTTTCATGAATTTTAGAGTGATATTTCCGTATTCCATTGATTTATTGAATTTCTGGCGATTTACGTCAAGTAATTCAAATTTGCACTGCAAGTGTGCTCTAGTGTCGACCAATAAATTCTGAAAAATCATTTTCACCTTCCACATTAGGAGTGTAGGCAGTATTCACAAAGAAAACTCAATTACCCAACCATTATATATGATTACTTATCCATGCAATTTTGACAACACATCAAAAGAAATTAAAGAAAATGATAAAAAGGCTCAAAAATTGAAATCCTTTTGCATGGAGGACTCCTATGTGCAATGGCTTGTGGGAAAAATAATAAACTCACAATACCACAAATAAAAAGTTAATTTTTCATTTTTCTAGTGCAATGCATGACTTGTTTTGTGAAGCAGGTGCCATAAATAAGATTGTAAATTGTGCCCTTACAATTTTCACCAAAAGTATACCACAATGGATGCTAACTGCCAATTTTTCATGAATTTCATAGTGATATTGCCATATTCCATTGTTTTATCGAATTTCTGGCGATTTACATCAAGTAATTCAAATTTGTACTGCAAGTGTGCTCTTGTTTTGACCAATAAATTTGGAAATATCATTTTCACCTTCCACATTAGTAGTGTAGGCAGTATCCACAAAGAAAACTCAATTACCCAACCATTATATATGATTACTCATCCATGCAATTTTGAGAACACATCAAAAGAAATTAAAGGAAATGAAAAAAAGGCTCAAAAATTGAAATCCGTTTGCATAGAGGCCTCCAATGTGCAATGGCTTGTGGGAAAAAATAATAAACTCACAATACCACAAACTTAAAATAAAAACCTTCACAATCTGACCTATCTCATATGAAGATCATTGAATTTCAACCAAGACGACCATGACCATGAACATTTTCATGGCATAGTACATGATAACATGACCATTTTTGGAAATAACAAGGGTGTTAACATTGTCAGCAATAATTCAACAAAAAGATTAAAGGTTTGGTTAAAAAAAGTTAAATTTTCATTTTTCTAGTGCAATGCATGACTTTTTTTGTGTGAAGCAAGTGCCATAAATAAGATTGTAAATTGTGCCCTTACAATTTTCACCTAAAGTATACCACATGGGATGCCAACTAGCAATTTTTCATGAATTTTAGAGTGATATTTCCATATTCCTTTGATTTATTGAATTTCTAGCGATTTACGTCAAGTAATTCAAATTTGCACTGCAAGTGTGCTCTAGTGTCGACCAATAAATTCTGAAAAATCATTTTCACCTTCCACATTAGGAGTGTAGGCAGTATTCACAAAGAAAACTCAATTACCTAACCATTATATATGATTACTTATCCATGCAATTTTGACAACACATCAAAAGAAATTAAAGAAAATGATAAAAAGGCTCAAAAATTGAAATCCTTTTGCATGGAGGCCTCCTATGTGCAATGGCTTGTGGGAAAAATAATAAACTCACAATACCACAAATAAAAAGTTAATTTTTCATTTTTCTAGTGCAATGCATGACTTTTTTTGTGAAGCAGGTGCCATAAATAAGATTGTAAATTGTGCCCTTACAATTTTCACCTAAAGTATACCACAATGGATGCCAACTGCCAATTTTTCATGAATTTCAGAGTGATATTGCCATATTCCATTGATTTATCGAATTTCTGGCGATTTACATCAAGTAATTAAAATTTGCACTGCAAGTGTGCTCTAGTTTCGACCAATAAATTCTGAAAAATCATTTTCACCTTCCGCATTAGAAGTGTAGGCAGTATCCACAAAGAAAACTCAATTACCCAACCATTATATATGATTACTCATCCATGCAATTTTGAGAACACATCGAAAGAAATTAAAGGAAATGAAAAAAGGCTCAAAAATTGAAATCCTTTTGGATGGAGGCCTTCTATGTGCAATGGATTGTGGGAAAAATAATAAACTCACAATACCACAACTTTAAAAAAAACCTTCAAGAACTGACCTATCTCATATGAAGATAAATGACTTTCAACCAAGATGACGATGAGCATTTTCATGGCATAGTACATGATAACATGACCATTTTTTGGAAATAACAAGGGTGTTAACATTGTCAGCAATAATTCCAAAAAAGATTGAAGATTTGGGTAAAAAAAAGTTAATTTTTCATTTTTCTAGTGCAATGCATGACTTTTTATTGAAGCAAGTGCCATAAATAAGATTGTAAATTGTGCCCTTACAATTTTCACCTTAAGTATACCACATGGGATGCCAACTGCCAATTTTTCATGAATTTTAGAGTGATATTTCCATATTCCATTGATTTATTGAATTTCTGGCGATTTACATCAAGTAAGTCAATTTTGCACTGCAAGTGTGCTCTAGTTTCGACCAATAAATTCTGAAAAATCATTTTCACCTTCCACATTAGGAGTGTAGCCATTGTCCACAAAGAAAACTCAATTACCCAGCCATTATATATGATTACTCATCCATGCAATTTTGACAACACATCGAAAGAAATTAAATAAAATGATAAAAAGGCTCAAAAATTGAAATCCTTTTGCATGGAGGCCTCCTATGTGCAATGGCTTGTGGGAAAAATAATAAACTCACAATACCACAAATAAAAAGTTAATTTTTCATTTTTCTAGTGCAATGCATGACTTTTTTTGTGAAGCAGGTGCCATAAATAAGATTGTAAATTGTGCCCTTACAATTTTCACCTAAAGTATACCACAATGGATGCCAACTGCCAATTTTTCATGAATTCCAGAGTGATATTGCCATATACCATTGATTTATCAAATTTCTGGCGATTTACATCAAGTAATTAAAATTTGCACTGCAAGTGTGCTCTAGTTTCGACCAATAAATTCTGAAAAATCATTTTCACCTTCCGTATTAGGAGTGTAGGCAGTATCCACAAAGAAAACTCAATTACCCAACCATTGTATATGATTACTCATCCATGCAATTTTGAGAACACATCGAAAGAAATTAAAGGAAATGAAAAAAGGCTCAAAAATTGAAATCCTTTTGGATGGAGGCCTTCTATGTGCAATGGATTGTGGGAAAAATAATAAACTCACAATACCACAACCTTAAAAAAAACCTTCAATAACTGACCTATCTCATATGAAGATAAATGATTTTCAACCAAGATGACGATGAGCATTTTCATGGCATAGTACATGATAACATGACCATTTTTTGGAAATAACAAGGGTGTTAACATTGTCAGCAATAATTCCAAAAAAAGATTGAAGATTTGGGTAAAAAAAAGTTAATTTTTCATTTTTCTAGTGCAATGCATGACTTTTTATTGAAGCAAGTGCCATAAATAAGATTGTAAATTGTGCCCTTACAATTTTCACCTTAAGTATACCACATGGCATGCCAACTGCCAATTTTTCTTGAATTTTAGAGTGATATTTCCATATTCCATTGATTTATTGAATTTCTGGCGATTTACATCAAGTAAGTCAATTTTGCACTGCAAGTGTGCTCTAGTTTCGACCAATAAATTCTGAAAAATCATTTTCACCTTCCACATTAGGAGTGTAGCCAGTGTACACAAAGAAAACTCAATTACCCAGCCATTATATATGATTACTCATCCATGCAATTTTGACAACACATCGAAAGAAATTAAATAAAATGATAAAAAGGCTCAAAAATTGAAATCCTTTTGCATGGAGGCCTCCTATGTGCAATGGCTTGTGGGAAAAATAATAAACTCACAATACCACAAATAAAAAGTTAATTTTTCATTTTTCTAGTGCAATGCATGACTTTTTTTGTGAAGCAGGTGCCATAAATAAGATTGTAAATTGTGCCCTTACAATTTTCACCTAAAGTATACCACAATGGATGCCAACTGCCAATTTTTCATGAATTTCAGAGTGATATTGCCATATTCCATTGATTTATCGAATTTCTGGCGATTTACATCAAGTAATTAAAATTTGCACTGCAAGTGTGCTCTAGTTTCGACCAATAAATTCTGAAAAATCATTTTCACCTTCCGCATTAGGAGTGTAGGCAGTATCCACAAAGAAAACTCAATTACCCAACCATTATATATGATTACTCATCCATGCAATTTTGAGAACACATCGAAAGAAATTAAAGGAAATGAAAAAAGGCTCAAAAATTGAAATCCTTTTGGATGGAGGCCTTCTATGTGCAATGGATTGTGGGAAAAATAATAAACTCACAATACCACAACCTTAAAAAAAACCTTCAAGAACTGACCTATCTCATATGAAGATAAATGACTTTCAACCAAGATGACGATGAGCATTTTCATGGCATAGTACATTATAACATGACCATTTTTTGGAAATAACAAGGGTGTTAACATTGTCAGCAATAATTCCAAAAAAAGATTGAAGATTTGGGTAAAAAAGTTAATTTTTCATTTTTCTAGTGCAATGCATGACTTTTTATTGAAGCAAGTGCCATAAATAAGATTGTAAATTGTGCCCTTACAATTTTCACCTTAAGTATACCACATGGGATGCCAACTGCCAATTTTTCATGAATTTTAGAGTGATATTTCCATATTCCATTGATTTATTGAATTTCTGGCGATTTACATCAAGTAAGTCAATTTTGCACTGCAAGTGTGCTCTAGTTTCGACCAATAAATTCTGAAAAATCATTTTCACCTTCCACATTAGGAGTGTAGCCAGTGTCCACAAAGAAAACTCAATTACCCAGCCATTATATATGATTACTCATCCATGCAATTTTGACAACACATCCAAAGAAATTAAATGAAATGATAAAAAGGCTCAAAAATTGAAATCCTTTTGCATGGAGGCCTCCTATGTGCAATGGCTTGTGGGAAAAATAATAAACTCACAATACCACAAATAAAAAGTTAATTTTTCATTTTTCTAGTGCAATGCATGACTTTTTTTGTGAAGCAGGTGCCATAAATAAGATTGTAAATTGTGCCCTTACGATTTTCACCTAAAGTATACCACAATGGATGCCAACTGCCAATTTTTCATGAATTTCAGAGTGATATTGCCATATACCATTGATTTATCGAATTTCTGGCGATTTACATCAAGTAATTAAAATTTGCACTGCAAGTGTGCTCTAGTTTCGACCAATAAATTCTGAAAAATCATTTTCACCTTCCGCATTAGGAGTGTAGGCAGTATCCACAAAGAAAACTCAATTACCCAACCATTGTATATGATTACTCATCCATGCAATTTTGAGAACACATCGAAAGAAATTAAAGGAAATGAAAAAAGGCTCAAAAATTGAAATCCTTTTGGATGGAGGCCTTCTATGTGCAATGGATTGTGGGAAAAATAATAAACTCACAATACCACAACCTTAAAAAAAACCTTCAAGAACTGACCTATCTCATATGAAGATAAATGACTTTCAACCAAGATGACGATGAGCATTTTCATGGCATAGTACATGATAACATGACCATTTTTTGGAAATAACAAGGGTGTTAACATTGTCAGCAATAATTCCAAAAAAAGATTGAAGATTTGGGTAAAAAAAAAGTTAATTTTTCATTTTTCTAGTGCAATGCATGACTTTTTATTGAAGCAAGTGCCATAAATAAGATTGTAAATTGTGCCCTTACAATTTTCACCTTAAGTATACCACATGGGATGCCAACTGCCAATTTTTCATGAATTTTAGAGTGATATTTCCATATTCCCTTGATTTATTGAATTTCTGGCGATTTACATCAAGTAAGTCAATTTTGCACTGCAAGTGTGCTCTAGTTTCGACCAATAAATTCTGAAAAATCATTTTCACCTTCCACATTAGGAGTGTGTCCACAAAGAAAACTCAATTACCCAGCCATTATATATGATTACTCATCCATGCAATTTTGACAACACATCGAAAGAAATTAAATAAAATGATAAAAAGGCTCAAAAATTGAAATCCTTTTGCATGGAGGCCTCCTATGTGCAATGGCTTGTGGGAAAAATAATAAACTCACAATACCACAAATAAAAAGTTAATTTTTCATTTTTCTAGTGCAATGCATGACTTTTTTTGTGAAGCAGGTGCCATAAATAAGATTGTAAATTGTGCCCCTACAATTTTCAACAAAAGTATACCACAATGGATGCTAACTGCCAATTTTTCATGAATTTCATAGTGATATTGCCATATTCCATTGTTTTATCGAATTTCTAGCGATTTACATCAATTAATTCAAATTTGTACTGCAAGTGTGCTCTTGTTTCGACCAATAAATTTGGAAATATCATTTTCACCTTCCATATTTGTAGTGTAGGCAGTATCCACAAAGAAAACTCACTTACCCAACCATTATATTTGATTACTCATCCATGCAATTTTGAGAACACATCAAAAGAAATTAAAGGAAATGAAAAAAAGGCTCAAAATTGAAATCCGTTTGCATAGAGGCCTCCAATGTGCAATGGCTTGTGGGAAAAAATAATAAACTCACAATACCAAAAACTTAAAATAAAAACCTTCACAATCTAACCTATCTCATATGAAGATCATTGACTTTCAACCAAGACGACCATGACCATGAACATTTTCATGGCATAGTACATGATAACATGACCATTTTTGGAAATAACAAGGGTGTTAACATTGTCAGAAATAATTCAACAAAAAGATTGAAGGTTTGGTTAAAAAAAGTTAAATTTTCATTTTTCTAGTGCAATGCATGACTTTTTTTGTGGGAAGCAAGTGCCATAAATTAGATTGTAAATTGTGCCCTTACAATTTTCACCTAAAGTATACCACATGGGATGCCAACTAGCAATTTTTCATGAAGTTTAGAGTGATATTTCCTTATTCCATTGATTTATTGAATTTCTGGCGATTTACGTCAAGTAATTCAAATTTGCACTGCAAGTGTGCTCTAGTGTCGACCAATAAATTCTGAAAAATCATTTTCACCTTCCACATTAGGAGTGTAGGCAGTATTCACAAAGAAAACTCAATTACCCAACCATTATATATGATTACTTATCCATGCAATTCTGACAACACATCAAAAGAAATTAAAGAAAATGATAAAAAGGCTCAAAAATTGAAATCCTTTTGCATGGAGGCCTCCTATGTGCAATGGCTTGTGGGAAAAATAATAAACTCACAATACCACAAATAAAAAGTTAATTTTTCATTTTTCTAGTGCAATGCATGACTTTTTTTTGTGAAGCAGGTGCCATAAATAAGATTGTAAATTGTGCCCTTACAATTTTCACCTAAAGTATACCACAATGGATGCCAACTGCCATTTTTTCATGAATTTCAGAGTGATATTGCCATATTCCATTGATTTATCGAATTTCTGGCGATTTACATCAAGTAATTAAAATTAGCACTGCAAGTGTGCTCTAGTTTCGACCAATAAATTCTGAAAAATCATTTTCACCTTCCGCATTAGGAGTGTAGGCAGTATCCACAAAGAAAACTCAATTACCCAACCATTATATATGATTACTCATCCATGCAATTTTGAGAACACATCGAAAGAAATTAAAGGATATGAAAAAAGGCTCAAAAATTGAAATCCTTTTGGATGGAGGCCTCCTATGTGCAATGGATTGTGGGAAAAATAATAAACTCACAATACCACAACCTTAAAAAAAACCTTCAAGAACTGACCTATCTCATATGAAGATAAATGACTTTCAACCAAGATGACGATGAGCATTTTCATGGCATAGTACATGATAACATGACCATTTTTTGGAAATAACTAGGGTGTTAACATTGTCAGCAATAATTCCAAAAAAAGATTGAAGATTTGGGTAAAAAAAAGTTAATTTTTCATTTTTCTAGTGCAATGCATGAGTTTTTATTGAAGCAAGTGCCATAAATAAGATTGTAAATTGTGCCCTTACATTTTTCACCTTAAGTATACCACATGGGATGCCAACTGCCAATTTTTCATGAATTTTAGAGTGATATTTCCATATTCCATTGATTTATTGAATTTCTGGCGATTTACATCAAGTAAGTCAATTTTGCACTGCAAGTGTGCTCTAGTTTCGACCAATAAATTCTGAAAAATCATTTTCACCTTCCACATTAGGAGTGTAGCCAGTGTCCACAAAGAAAACTCTATTACCCAGCCATTATATATGATTACTCATCCATGCAATTTTGACAACACATCGAAAGAAATTAAATAAAATGATAAAAAGGCTCAAAAATTGAAATCCTTTTGCATGGAGGCCTCCTATGTGCAATGGCTTGTGGGAAAAATAATAAACTCACAATACCACAAATAAAAAGTTAATTTTTCATTTTTCTAGTGCAATGCATGACTTTTTTTGTGAAGCAGGTGCCATAAATAAGATTATAAATTGTGCCCTTACAATTTTCACCAAAAGTATACCACAATGGATGCAACTGCCAATTTTTCATGAATTTCATAGTGATATTGCCATATTCCATTGTTTTATCGAATTTCTGGCGATTTACATCAAGTAATTCAAATTTGTACTGCAAGTGTGCTCTTGTTTCGACCAATAAATTTGGAAATATGATTTTCACCTTCCACATTAGTAGTGTAGGCAGTATCCACAAAGAAAACTCAATTACCCAACCATTATATATGATTACTCATCCATGCAATTTTGACAACACATCTAAAGAAATTAAAGGAAATGAAAAAAAGGGTCAAAAATTGAAATCCGTTTGCATAGAGGCCTCCAACGTGCAATGGCTTGTGGGAAAAAATAATAAACTCACAATACCACGAACTTAAAATAAAAACCTTCACAATCTGACCTATCTCATATGAAGATCATTGACTTTCAACCAAGACGACCATGACCATGAACATTTTCATGGCATAGTACATGATAACATGACCATTTTTGGAAATAACTAGGGTGTTAACATTGTCAGCAATAATTCAACAAAAAGATTGAAGGTTTGGTTAAAAAAAGTTAAATTTTCATTTTTCTAGTGCAATGCATGACTTTTTTTGTGTGAAGCAAGTGCCATAAATAAGATTGTAAATTGTGCCCTTACAATTTTCACCTAAAGTATACCACATGGGATGACAACTAGCAATTTTTCATGAATTTTAGAGTGATATTTCCATATTCCATTGATTTATTGAATTTCTGGCGATTTACGTCAAGTAATTCAAATTTGCACTGCAAGTGTGCTCTAGTGTCGACCAATAAATTCTGAAAAATCATTTTCACCTTCCACATTAGGAGTGTAGGCAGTATTCACAAAGAAAACTCAATTACCCAACCATTATATATGATTACTCATCCATGCAATTTTGAGAACACATCGAAAGAAATTAAAGGAAATGAAAAAAGGCTCAAAAATTGAAATCCTTTTGGATGGAGGCCTCCATTGTGCAATGGATTGTGGGAAAAATAATAAACTCACAATACCACAACCTTAAAAAAACCTTCAAGAACTGACCTATCTCATATGAAGATAAATGACTTTCAACCAAGATGACGATGAGCATTTTCATGGCATAGTACATGATAAAATGACCAATTTTTGGAAATAACAAGGGTGTTAACATTGTCAGCAATAATTCCAAAAAAAGATTGAAGATTTGGGTAAAAAAAAGTTAATTTTTCATTTTTCTAGTGCAATGCATGAGTTTTTATTGAAGCAAGTGCAATAAATAAGATTGTAAATTGTGCCCTTACAATTTTCACCTTAAGTATACCACATGGGATGCCAACTGCCAATTTTTCATGAATTTTAGAGTGATATTTCCATATTCCATTGATTTATTGAATTTTTGGCGATTTACATCAAGTAAGTCAATTTTGCACTGCAAGTGTGCTCTAGTTTCGACCAATAAATTCTGAAAAATCATTTTCACCTTCCACATTAGGAGTGTAGCCAGTGTCCACAAAGAAAACTCAATTACCTAGCCATTATATATGATTACTCATATATGCAATTTTGACAACACATCAAAAGAAATTAAATAAAATGATAAAAAGGCTCAAAAATTGAAATCCTTTTGCATGGAGGCCTCCTATGTGCAATGGCTTGTGGGAAAAATAATAAACTCACAATACCACAAATAAAAAGTTAATTTTTCATTTTTCTAGTGCAATGCATGACTTTTTTTGTGAAGCAGGTGCCATAAATAAGATTGTAAATTGTGCCCCTACAATTTTCAACAAAAGTATACCACAATGGATGCTAACTGCCAATTTTTCATGAATTTCATAGTGATATTGCCATATTCCATTGTTTTATCGAATTTCTAGCGATTTACATCAATTAATTCAAATTTGTACTGCAAGTGTGCTCTTGTTTCGACCAATAAATTTGGAAATATCATTTTCACCTTCCATATTTGTAGTGTAGGCAGTATCCACAAAGAAAACTCACTTACCCAACCATTATATTTGATTACTCATCCATGCAATTTTGAGAACACATCAAAAGAAATTAAAGGAAATGAAAAAAAGGCTCAAAAATTGAAATCCGTTTGCATAGAGGCCTCCAATGTGCAATGGCTTGTGGGAAAAAATAATAAACTCACAATACCAAAAACTTAAAATAAAAACCTTCACAATCTAACCTATCTCATATGAAGATCATTGACTTTCAACCAAGACGACCATGACCATGAACATTTTCATGGCATAGTACATGATAACATGACCATTTTTGGAAATAACAAGGGTGTTAACATTGTCAGAAATAATTCAACAAAAAGATTGAAGGTTTGGTTAAAAAAAGTTAAATTTTCATTTTTCTAGTGCAATGCATGACTTTTTTTGTGGGAAGCAAGTGCCATAAATTAGATTGTAAATTGTGCCCTTACAATTTTCACCTAAAGTATACCACATGGGATGCCAACTAGCAATTTTTCATGAAGTTTAGAGTGATATTTCCTTATTCCATTGATTTATTGAATTTCTGGCGATTTACGTCAAGTAATTCAAATTTGCACGGCAAGTGTGCTCTAGTGTCGACCAATAAATTCTGAAAAATCATTTTCACCTTCCACATTAGGAGTGTAGGCAGTATTCACAAAGAAAACTCAATTACCCAACCATTATATATGATTACTTATCCATGCAATTCTGACAACACATCAAAAGAAATTAAAGAAAATGATAAAAAGGCTCAAAAATTGAAATCCTTTTGCATGGAGGTCTCCTATGTGCAATGGCTTGCGGGAAAAATAATAAACTCACAATACCACAAATAAAAAGTTAATTTTTCATTTTTCTAGTGCAATGCATGACTTTTTTTGTGAAGCAGGTGCCATAAATAAGATTGTAAATTGTGCCCTTACAATTTTCACCTAAAGTATACCACAATGGATGCCAACTGCCATTTTTTCATGAATTTCAGAGTGATATTGCCATATTCCATTGATTTATCGAATTTCTGGCGATTTACATCAAGTAATTAAAATTAGCACTGCAAGTGTGCTCTAGTTTCGACCAATAAATTCTGAAAAATCATTTTCACCTTCCGCATTAGGAGTGTAGGCAGTATCCACAAAGAAAACTCAATTACCCAACCATTATATATGATTACTCATCCATGCAATTTTGAGAACACATCGAAAGAAATTAAAGGATATGAAAAAAGGCTCAAAAATTGAAATCCTTTTGGATGGAGGCCTCCTATGTGCAATGGATTGTGGGAAAAATAATAAACTCACAATACCACAACCTTAAAAAAAACCTTCAAGAACTGACCTATCTCATATGAAGATAAATGACTTTCAACCAAGATGACGATGAGCATTTTCATGGCATAGTACATGATAACATGACCATTTTTTGGAAATAACTAGGGTGTTAACATTGTCAGCAATAATTCCAAAAAAAGATTGAAGATTTGGGTAAAAAAAAGTTAATTTTTCATTTTTCTAGTGCAATGCATGAGTTTTTATTGAAGCAAGTGCCATAAATAAGATTGTAAATTGTGCCCTTACATTTTTCACCTTAAGTATACCACATGGGATGCCAACTGCCAATTTTTCATGAATTTTAGAGTGATATTTCCATATTCCATTGATTTATTGAATTTCTGGCGATTTACATCAAGTAAGTCAATTTTGCACTGCAAGTGTGCTCTAGTTTCGACCAATAAATTCTGAAAAATCATTTTCACCTTCCACATTAGGAGTGTAGCCAGTGTCCACAAAGAAAACTCTATTACCCAGCCATTATATATGATTACTCATCCATGCAATTTTGACAACACATCGAAAGAAATTAAATAAAATGATAAAAAGGCTCAAAAATTGAAATCCTTTTGCATGGAGGCCTCCTATGTGCAATGGCTTGTGGGAAAAATAATAAACTCACAATACCACAAATAAAAAGTTAATTTTTCATTTTTCTAGTGCAATGCATGACTTTTTTTGTGAAGCAGGTGCCATAAATAAGATTATAAATTGTGCCCTTACAATTTTCACCAAAAGTATACCACAATGGATGCAACTGCCAATTTTTCATGAATTTCATAGTGATATTGCCATATTCCATTGTTTTATCGAATTTCTGGCGATTTACATCAAGTAATTCAAATTTGTACTGCAAGTGTGCTCTTGTTTCGACCAATAAATTTGGAAATATGATTTTCACCTTCCACATTAGTAGTGTAGGCAGTATCCACAAAGAAAACTCAATTACCCAACCATTATATATGATTACTCATCCATGCAATTTTGACAACACATCAAAAGAAATTAAAGGAAATGAAAAAAAGGGTCAAAAATTGAAATCCGTTTGCATAGAGGCCTCCAACGTGCAATGGCTTGTGGGAAAAAATAATAAACTCACAATACCACGAACTTAAAATAAAAACCTTCACAATCTGACCTATCTCATATGAAGATCATTGACTTTCAACCAAGACGACCATGACCATGAACATTTTCATGGCATAGTACATGATAACATGACCATTTTTGGAAATAACTAGGGTGTTAACATTGTCAGCAATAATTCAACAAAAAGATTGAAGGTTTGGTTAAAAAAAGTTAAATTTTCATTTTTCTAGTGCAATGCATGACTTTTTTTGTGTGAAGCAAGTGCCATAAATAAGATTGTAAATTGTGCCCTTACAATTTTCACCTAAAGTATACCACATGGGATGACAACTAGCAATTTTTCATGAATTTTAGAGTGATATTTCCATATTCCATTGATTTATTGAATTTCTGGCGATTTACGTCAAGTAATTCAAATTTGCACTGCAAGTGTGCTCTAGTGTCGACCAATAAATTCTGAAAAATCATTTTCACCTTCCACATTAGGAGTGTAGGCAGTATTCACAAAGAAAACTCAATTACCCAACCATTATATATGATTACTCATCCATGCAATTTTGAGAACACATCGAAAGAAATTAAAGGAAATGAAAAAAGGCTCAAAAATTGAAATCCTTTTGGATGGAGGCCTCCATTGTGCAATGGATTGTGGGAAAAATAATAAACTCACAATACCACAACCTTAAAAAAAACCTTCAAGAACTCACCTATCTCATATGAAGATAAATGACTTTCAACCAAGATGACGATGAGCATTTTCATGGCATAGTACATGATAAAATGACCAATTTTTGGAAATAACAAGGGTGTTAACATTGTCAGCAATAATTCCAAAAAAAGATTGAAGATTTGGGTAAAAAAAAGTTAATTTTTCATTTTTCTAGTGCAATGCATGAGTTTTTATTGAAGCAAGTGCCATAAATAAGATTGTAAATTGTGCCCTTACAATTTTCACCTTAAGTATACCACATGGGATGCCAACTGCCAATTTTTCATGAATTTTAGAGTGATATTTCCATATTCCATTGATTTATTGAATTTCTGGCGATTTACATCAAGTAAGTCAATTTTGCACTGCAAGTGTGCTCTAGTTTCGACCAATAAATTCTGAAAAATCATTTTCACCTTCCACATTAGGAGTGTAGCCAGTGTCCACAAAGAAAACTCAATTACCTAGCCATTATATATGATTACTCATATATGCAATTTTGACAACACATCAAAAGAAATTAAATAAAATGATAAAAAGGCTCAAAAATTGAAATCCTTTTGCATGGAGGCCTCCTATGTGCAATGGCTTGTGGGAAAAATAATAAACTCACAATACCACAAATGAAAAGTTAATTTTTGATTTTTCTAGTGCAATGCATGACTTTTTTTGTGAAGCAGGTGCCATAAATAAGATTGTAAATTGTGCCCTTACAATTTTCACCAAAAGTATACCACAATGGATGCCAACTGCCAATTTTTCATGAATTTCATAGTGATATTGCCATATTCCATTGTTTTATCGAATTTCTGGCGATTTACATCAAGTAATTCAAATTTGTACTCCAAGTGTGCTCTTGTTTCGACCAATAAATTTGGAAATATGATTTTCACCTTCCACATTAGTAGTGTAGGCAGTATCCACAAAGAAAACTCAATTACCCAACCATTATATATGATTACTCATCCATGCAATTTTGACAACACATCAAAAGAAATTAAAGGAAATGAAAAAAAGGGTCAAAAATTGAAATCCGTTTGCATAGAGGCCTCCAATGTGCAATGGCTTGTGGGAAAAAATAATAAACTCACAATACCACAAACTTAAAATAAAAACCTTCACAATCTGACCTATCTCATATGAAGATCATTGACTTTCAACCAAGACGACCATGACCATGAACATTTTCATGGCATAGTACATGATAACATGACCATTTTTGGAAATAACTAGGGTGTTAACATTGTCAGCAATAATTCAACAAAAAGATTGAAGGTTTGGTTAAAAAAGTTAAATTTTCATTTTTCTAGTGCAATGCATGACTTTTTTTGTGTGAAGCAAGTGCCATAAATAAGATTGTAAATTGTGCCCTTACAATTTTCACCTAAAGTATACCACATGGGATGACAACTAGCAATTTTTCATGAATTTTAGAGTGATATTTCCATATTCCATTGATTTATTGAATTTCTGGCGATTTACATCAAGTAATTCAAATTTGCACTGCAAGTGTGCTCTAGTGTCGACCAATAAATTCTGAAAAATCATTTTCACCTTCCACATTAGGAGTGTAGGCAGTATTCACAAAGAAAACTCAATTACCCAACCAATATATATGATTACTCATCCATGCAATTTTGAGAACACATCGAAAGAAATTAAAGGAAATGAAAAAAGGCTCAAAAATTGAAATCCTTTTGGATGGAGGCCTCCATTGTGCAATGGATTGTGGGAAAAATAATAAACTCACAATACCACAACCTTAAAAAAAACCTTCAAGAACTGACCAATCTCATATGAAGATAAATGACTTTCAAGCAAGATGACGATGAGCATTTTCATGGCATAGTACATGATAAAATGACCATTTTTTGGAAATAACAAGGGTGTTAACATTGTCAGCAATAATTCCAAAAAAAGATTGAAGATTTGGGTAAAAAAAAGTTAATTTTTCATTTTTCTAGTGCAATGCATGAGTTTTTATTGAAGCAAGTGCCATAAATATGATTGTAAATTGTGCCCTTACAATTTTCACTTAAAGTATACCACATGGGATGCCAACTGCCAATTTTTCATGAATTTTAGAGTGATATTTCCATATTCCATTGATTTATTGAATTTCTAGCGATTTACATCAAGTAAGTCAATTTTGCACTGCAAGTGTGCTCTAGTTTCGACCAATAAATTCTGAAAAATCATTTTCACCTTCCACATTAGGAGCGTAGCCAGTGTCCACAAAGAAAACTCAATTACCTAGCCATTATATATGATTACTCATCCATGCAATTTTGACAACACATCAAAAGAAATTAAATAAAATGATAAAAAGGCTCAAAAATTGAAATCCTTTTGCATGGAGGCCTCCTATGTGCAATGGCTTGTGGGAAAAATAATAAACTCACAATACCACAAATGAAAAGTTAATTTTTGATTTTTCTAGTGCAATGCATGACTTTTTTTGTGAAGCAGGTGCCATAAATAAGATGGTAAATTGTGCCCTTACAATTTTCACCAAAAGTATACCACAATGGATGCCAACTGCCAATTTTTCATGAATTTCATAGTGATATTGCCATATTCCATTGTTTTATCGAATTTCTGGCGATTTACATCAAGTAATTCAAATTTGTACTCCAAGTGTGCTCTTGTTTCGACCAATAAATTTGGAAATATCATTTTCACCTTCCACATTAGTAGTGTAGGCAGTATCCACAAAGAAAACTCAATTACCCAACCATTATAAATGATTACTCATCCATGCAATTTTGAGAACACATCAAATGAAATTAAAGGAAATGAAAAAAAGGCTCAAAAATTGAAATCCGTTTGCATAGAGGCCTCCAATGTGCAATGGCTTGTGGGAAAAAATAATAAACTCACAATACCACAAACTTAAAATAAAAACCTTCACAATCTGACCTATCTCATATGAAGATCATTGACTTTCAACAAAGACGACCATGACCATGAACATTTTCATGGCATAGTACATGATAACATGACCATTTTTGGAAATAACAAGGGTGTTAACATTGTCAGCAATAATTCAACAAAAAGATTGAAGGTTTGGTTAAAAAAAGTTAAATTTTCATTTTTCTAGTGCAATGCATGACTTTTTTTGTGTGAAGCAAGTGCCATAAATAAGATTGTAAATTGTGCCCTTACAATTTTCACCTAAAGTATACCACATGGGATGCCAACTAGCAATTTTTCATGAAATTTAGAGTGATATTTCCATATTCCATTGATTTATTGAATTTCTGGCGATTTACGTCAAGTAATTCAAATTTGCACTGCAAGTGTGCTCTAGTGTCGACCAATAAATTCTGAAAAATCATTTTCACCTTCCACATTAGGAGTGTAGGCAGTATTCACAAAGAATACTCAATTACCCAACCATTATATATGATTACTCATCCATGCAATTTTGAGAACACATCGAAAGAAATTAAAGGAAATGAAAAAAGGCTCAAAAATTGAAATCCTTTTGGATGGAGGCCTCCTATGTGCAATGGATTGTGGGAAAAATAATAAACTCACAATACCACAACCTTAAAAAAAACCTTCAAGAACTGACCTATCTCATATGAAGATAAATGACTTTCAACCAAGATGACGATGAGCATTTTCATGGCATAGTACATGATAACATGACCATTTTTTGGAAATAACAAGGGTGTTAACATTGTCAGCAATAATTCCAAAAAAAGATTGAAGATTTGGGTAAAAAAAAGTTAATTTTTCATTTTTCTACTACAATGCATGAGTTTTTATTGAAGCAAGTGCCATAAATAAGATTGTAAATTGTGCCCTTACAATTTTCACCTTAAGTATACCACATGGGATGCCAACTGCCAATTTTTCATGAATTTTAGAGTGATATTTCCATATTCCATTGATTTATTGAATTTCTGGCGATTTACATCAAGTAAGTCAATTTTGCACTGCAAGTGTGCTCTAGTTTCGACCAATAAATTCTGAAAAATCATTTTCACCTTCCACATTAGGAGCGTAGCCAGTGTCCACAAAGAAAACTCAATTACCCAGCCATTATATATGATTACTCATCCATGCAATTTTGACAACACATCAAAAGAAATTAAATAAATTGATAAAAAGGCTCAAAAATTGAAATCCTTTTGCATGGAGGCCTCCTATGTGCAATGGCTTGTGGGAAAAATAATAAACTCACAATACCACAAATAAAAAGTTAATTTTTCATTTTTCTAGTGCAATGCATGACTTTTTTTGTGAAGCAGGTGCCATAAATAAGATTGTAAATTGTGCCCTTACAATTTTCACCAAAAGTATACCACAATGGATGCCAACTGCCAATTTTTCATGAATTTCATAGTGATATTGCCATATTCCATTGTTTTATCGAATTTCTGGCGATTTACATCAAGTAATTCAAATTTGTACTGCAAGTGTGCTCTTGTTTCGACCAATAAATTTCGAAATATCATTTTCACCTTCCACATTAGTAGTGTAGGCAGTATCCAGAAAGAAAACTCAATTACCCAACCATTATATATGATTACTCATCCATGCAATTTTGAGAACACATCAAAAGAAATTAAAGGAAATGAAAAAAGGCTCAAAAATTGAAATCCGTTTGCATAGAGGCCTCCAATGTGCAATGGCTTGTGGGAAAAATATAATAAACTCACAATACCACAAACTTAAAATAAAATCCTTCACAATCTGACCTATCTCATATGAAGATCATTGACTTTCAACCAAGACGACCATGACCATGAACATTTTCATGGCATAGTACATGATAACATGACCATTTTTGGAAATAACAAGGGTGTAAACATTGTCAGCAATAATTCAACAAAAAGATTGAAGGTTTGGTTAAAAAAAGTTAAATTTTCATTTTTCTAGTGCAATGCATGACTTTTTTTGTGTGAAGCAAGTGCCATAAATAAGATTGTAAATTGTGCCCTTACAATTTTCACCTAAAGTATACCACATGGGATGCCAACTAGCAATTTTTCATGAATTTTAGAGTGATTTTTCCATATTCCAATGATTTATTGAATTTCTGGCGATTTACGTCAAGTAATTCAAATTTGCACTGCAAGTGTGCTCTAGTGTCGACCAATAAATTCTGAAAAATCATGTTCACCTTCCACATTAGGAGTGTAGGCAGTATTCACAAAGAAAACTCAATTACCCAACCATTATATATGATTACTTATCCATGCAATTTTGACAACACATCAAAAGAAATTAAAGAAAATGATAAAAAGGCTCAAAAATTGATATCCTTTTGCATGGAGAACTCCTATATGCAATGGCTTGTGGGAAAAATAAAAAACTCACAATACCACAAATAAAAAGTTAATTTTTCATTTTTCTAGTGCAATGCATGACTTTTTTTTGTGAAGCAAGTGCCATAAATAAGATTGTAAATTATGCCCTTACAATTTTCACCTAATGTATACCACATTGGATGTCAACTGCCAATTTTTCATGAATTTCAGAGTGATATTGCCATATTTCATTGATTTATCGAATTTCTGGCGATTTACATCAAGTAATTCAAATTTGCACTGCAAGTGTGCTCTAGTTTTGACCAATAAATTATGAAAAATCATTTTCACCTTTTGCATTAGGAGTTTAGGCAGTATCCACCAAGAAAACTAAATTACCCAACCATTATATATGATTACTCATCCATGCAATTTTGAGAACACATTGAAAGAAATTAAAGGAAATGAAAAAAGGCTCAAAAATTGAAATCCTTTTGCATGGAGGCCTCCTATGTGCAATGGCTTGTGGGAAAAATAATAAACTCACAATAACACAAACTTAAAAAAATAACCTTCACAAACTGACCTATCTCATATGAAGATCAATGACTTTCAACCAAGATGACCATGACCATGAGCATTTTCATGGCATCATACATGATAACATGACCATTTTTGAAAATAACAAGGGTGTTAACATTGTCAGCAATAATTCCACAAAAAGATTGAAGATTTGGTTAAAAAAAAGTTAATTTTTCATTTTTTAGTGCAATGCATGACTTTGTTTTGAAGCAAGTGCCATAACTAAGATTGTAAATTGTGCCCTTACAATTTTCACCTAAAGTATACCACATGGGATGCCAACTGCCAATTTTTCATGAATTTTAGAGTGATATTTCCATATTCCATTGATTTATTGAATTTCTGGCTATTTACATTAAGTAAGTCAAATTTTCACTGCAAGTGTGCTCTAGTTTCGACCAATAAATTCTGAAAAATCATTTTCACCTTCCACATTAGGAGCGTAGGCAGTATCCACAAAGAAAACTCAATTACCCAACCATTATATATGATTACTCATCCATGCAATTTTGACAACATATCGAAAGAAATTAAAGAAAATGATAAAAAGGCTAAAAAATGGAAATCCTTTTGATGGAGGCCTCCTATGTGCAATGGCTTGTGGGAAAAATAATGAACTCACAATACCACAAATAAAAAGTTAATATTTCATTTTTCTAGTGCAATGCATGACTTTTTTTTGTGAAGCAGGTGCCATAAATAAGATTGTAAATTGTGCCCTTACAATTTTCACCTAAAGTATACCACAATGGATGCCAACTGCCAATTTTTCATGAATTTCAGAGTGATATTGCCATATTCAATTGATTTATCTAATTTCTAGCGATTTACATCAAGTAATTCAAATTTGCACTGCAAGTGTGCTCTAGTTTCGACCAATAAATTCTGAAAAATCATTTTCACCTTCCGCATTAGGAGTGTAGGCAGTATCCAAAACAAAACTCAATTACCCAACCATTATATATGATTAGTCATCCATGCAATTTTGAGAACACATCGAAAGAAATTAAAGGAAATGAAAAAAGGATCCAAAATTGAAATCATTTTGATGGAGGCCTCTTATGTGCAATGGCTTGTGGGAAAAATAATAAACTCACAATACCACAACCTTAAAAAAAACCTTCAAGAACTGACCTATCTCATATGAAGATCAATGACTTTCAACCAAGATGACGATGAGCATTTTCATGGCATAGTACATGATAACATGACCATTTTTGGAAATAACAAGGGTGTTAACATTGTCAGCAGTAATTCCACAAAAAGATTGAAGATTTGGGTAAAAAAAAGGTTAATTTTTCATTTTTCTAGTGCAATGCATGACTTTTTATTGAAGCAAGTGCCATAAATAAGATTGTAAATTATGCCCTTACAATTTTCACCTAAAGTATACCACATGGGATGCCAACTACCATTTTTTCATGAATTTCAGAGTGATATTTCCATATTCCATTGATTTATTGAATTTCTGGCGATTTACATCAAGTAAGTCAAATTTGCACTGCAAGTGTGCTCTAGTTTCGACCAATAAATTCTGAAAATTCATTTTCACCTTCCACATTAGGAGTCTAGGTAGTATCCACAAAGAAAAATCAATTACACCCGACCATTATATATGATTACTCATCCATGCTATTTTAAGAACACATCAAAAGAAATTAAAGGAAATGAAAAAAGGCTAAAAAATTGAAATCCGTTTGCATGGAGGCTTCCTATGTGCAATGGCTTGTGGGAAAATGTGACGCCCCCGACTTAATCGGGCACTAATCATACACGCAAATGCACACGATCAAGCCTAGGGACTCACTTGAAGATATCACAACACAACTCTTGACACAAATAAAATAATACAAGCTTATTATTACAAGCCAGGGGCCTCGAGGGCTCGAATACATAAGCTCGTGTCATACAAGCATCAGCGAAAGCATTAGATATCTGAGTACAGATATAAAAGATAAAAAGAAATGCCTTAAGAAGGCGAAAACAAACAACGACTCTGATCGAAAGAGGCAAGGCCTCCTGCCTGGGAGCCTCCTAACTACTCCTGGTCGTCGGCGTTCTCCACGTAGTAGTAGGCTCCTCCAGAAGTGTAGTTGTATCCGTCGCTAGGGCGGCTGACTCCGGGGCTCCGCCATCTGGTCACAGCAATCGGGTATGGGGAAAAGGGAAGCAAAGCAACCGTGAGTACTCATCCAAAGTACTCGCAAGACTTACATCAGAACTTTTCTACTTATGCATCGGTATCAAAGAAAGGCTGTATATGTGGACTGAACTGCAGAAATGCCAGAAGAGAGGGGAAACGCCTAGCCTATCGAAGACTAGCATCTTCAACGGTCTTGCAGCATAAGAAGAGTGTAGATTAGTACATAATTAAAATAGCAAGCATGTTGTAGCAAAGCCTAGAGATCCTTCCTCGACTCCCTGCGAGAAGGCAATCCCGAAGCTTACAATTAATTAACATCTATCCAGTTCATGTAGTAATAGATCGGGATACAACACTGAGCGTCCTGTTACCGTGGACACGGCTATTCGAATAGATAACTTCCCTACAGGGGAGCACTACTGTTACCCAACACGCTCGATTAACTCTGGCCGGACACACTTTCATCGGGTCATGCCCGGCCTCGGGTAATCGACACGAAGCAGCGTCCTACCTAAGCTCAACAGAGAGGTCCCCGCCGGTCTACATCCTAAGAGCTCAGGGGTCTTGGGCCATCGCCCTGTGCCCTCCGGGTCATTGTGAGAAGGGTGAATACCAGCGCCATCGGCACGATCCGACCGTGCCACAATGCTGAACTGGACATCTGACAAAGCTTTCGGGAGAAACGTACAACATAGAGGGGCCCATACCCATTATCCCACGTGGTGGTAGTGCGTATAGGGCCAACGACCCACTCAGATCAATACCCAAATCCGTTAGCGCATTATTAGGAGCTCGCGGTGACGATCAGTACTCCTGTCGTCCCGTCTCGAGGAAGTGCAACAAGGGCCAGGCCCATCCCTCTCTAGGGCGGTCTCTGCCGGCCCGGTTGCGCCTCATAATTATCTCGCGGGTACCCTCACGGTTAACCCGACTTCACATCTCTCGCGGGTACCCCTCGGGGTCGACCCAACTTTACCCTGGGACTGTAGTAAAGTAGGGTATCCGTGTGTTCATCACATCAAAGGGGAACCCGAGGAATCACCCTCGATGGATTCCCACTCGATGTAATCCGTCAAGGAGAACCAGGAGAAATCTCCCTCGGTGGTTCCCACTTGAGGGTTTGCTCGACAGAGTCATCATCGGGAAGGGGAGAGCAAGGAATCACCATCGGCAATCACCACCGATGAACTATACTACAGAGATATCATCGAGAGTGCGGTACGAGGTATCACCCTCAGCACTCGATAGTAGCCCTGCAGAGTCGTACAACTAATGGGGTGTGTGGTGCTGTGTCGGTCTCGGCACATCGATCACAGAGATCGAGGCACTAGTAATAAAGCGGGGCAACTGGGACAGGGGGAGGGGCCAGTGATGGATCACTAACCAACCTATTCTAAGCAGTTTAGGATGACAGGTAAAGTATCAACAGTAGGTTACAACAATCAGGCTATGCATCAGAATAGGAGAAATCAATTACAGTAGCAAAATCTAATGCAAGCATGAGGGAGAAGGAATAGGCGATATAGGAATGATCAAGGGGGTTTTGCTTGCCTGGTTGCTCTGCGGCAAAGGAGGGATCGTCGGGGACGTAGTCGATCACAGGGACAGCATCGGTCTCGGAGTCTACCGGAGAGAAGAGGGGGAAGAAAAAGTAAATATAAAGCAAACAAATGCACACAAATGCTTGGCATGGCAGTAAGCGGTGCTAGGTGTGACCTAACGCAGTACTACATGATACCGGTGAAGGGGGAAAACATCCGGGAATGTTTTCCCGAAGTCTGACATTTTTCGGTCAGATGAAACGGAGGGGACGGTTCCATGTTTGCAGTGCTGGAGGCACGTGACGGATGCATGGAGTGCATAATCGGAATCGTCATATTTTTCTGATCGTTTTTCATATATAAATTATTTTAATCCGAGTTACGATTTAAAAGATATGATTTTCTAAAGTTTTTATTAATTTCTGGAATTTCTGGATTATTTAAATTAGGATTATCCGAAACAGTGCAGTGCTGATGTCAGCATGACGTCACTGTGACGTCAGCAGTGAACAGGACCAATGGGTCCCACCTGTCAGTGTCTAATTAGGCTAATTAGGGTTTAATTAAGTTAATGACAGATTAATTAGACTAATTAAATAATTAATTTAATTAAACAGGATTAATTAAGTTAATTAATTAATTAGTTAATTATTTATTTATTTATTTTAATTCTCTAATTCTTTTATTTACTTTATTTTATTTATTTTTCTTTTCATTTTCTTTTTATTTCTCGTTTACACAGTAAACAGGGGGTGGGCCCCGGTGGTCAGTGGGCTTGGCGGACACGACCGCGCCTTGCGTGTCCAGAGGCCGGACATGTCCGCGGCCCATATGCGCGGGCACACAGGGGAGGCGCCGGACACGTCTGGTCCGGCGTGTGTGTGCGCGCGGACACAGACGGGCGACGGCGAAGCGGCTGCGACACGGGGCGGCGGCGGAGCAGAGCAGGCGAGCGCGCGAGCGGGGCGGCGGCTGGCGGGCGCGGCGAGCAGCAGCGGCACGGGCAGCGGGCGGAGGTGGGCGAAGAAGGGGACGGCGCGGCGGAGCAGGGCAGTCGCAGATAGGGCCGTGCGGGCGCGGGCCGGTGGCTGCGGCGGCAGCAGCACGGGGAGAGGCGGGCAAGTGCGGGCGTGCGGCGGATGCGGGCGAGCGCGGCTCGGAAGAGGCCAGCGCCGCAACGGCAACGCAGGCGACGGCGACGCGGGCACGTGCAGCGGCGACGGCGAGCGCAGGCGGACGCGCGGGGCTCACCCCCGATGCAGGGGAACGGGGCGGCGAGGCGCGATGGAGCTCGTTGGGGAGGAGGTCGGGGACGAGCGCCGGTGACGTGGCGGCGACGAAGACGACGGCGGCGACGGGGCGGGCGACGGCGGACGGGGATGAGGGGAAAAATGGGGAGGCAGCTAGGGTTTCGGTGGGGTGGGGGGGCCTAAATAGGCCAGGGGCGCGCGGGTGGGCCGGCCGGCTGGCCAGCTAGGCCGTGGCCCGGGGAGTTTTTTTTCTTTTATTTTTATTTCCTTTTCTGTTTTGCAATTAGTTAGGCACAATTTTAGTTTAGTAAAATATGTGACTTAGTCCAAAATTATCAGTGCAATTTTATCTACCTCCAGAAATTGGTTTGGACAAAATGGGATTCCATTTGAATTTTATTTAAATCAAAAGGTATTAGATATTGCTGTTAAGGTTCTGTTTTTAAGATGTAATGGTCATTTAAATATTTTAATTAATGTTGATTATAATTTTATAAATGCCTATGGATTATTTGCAAAATTATGAACTATTTAGTTCTACTGTTTGGATAACTTTTAATTTTGACTTTGTTTTAAATTTGAATTTTAATTTGGATCATTCTCTAATTGTTTTTATAAGGCTTAATGATGATGACTTGGCATGATTAATTGGCATAACTACTGTTAGTAATCTGGGGATGTCACAGAAAAATAATAAACTCACAATACCACAAATAAAAAGTTAATTTTTCATTTTTCTAATGCAATGCATAACTTTTTTTGTGAAGCAGGTGCCATAAATAAGATTGTAAATTCTGCCCTTACAATTTTCACCTAAAGTATACCACAATGGATGCCAACTGCCAATTTTTCATGAACTTCACAGTGATATTGCCATATTCCATTGATTTATCGAATTTCTCGCGATTTACATCAAGTAATTCAAATTTGCACTGCAAGTGTGCTCTAGTTTCAACCAATAAATTTGGAAATATCATTTTCACCTTCCACATTAGGAGTGTAGGCAGTATCCACAAAGAAAACTCAATTACCCAACCATTATATATGATTACTCATCCATGCAATTTTGAGAACACATCAAAAGAAATTAAAGGAAATGAAAAAAGGCTCAAAAATTGAAATCCGTTTGCATAGAGGCCTCCTATGTGCAATGGCTTGTGGGAAAAATAATAAACTCACAATACCACAAACTTAAAAAAAAACCTTCACAATCTGACCTATCTCATATGAAGATCAATGACCTTCAACCAAGACGACCATGACCATGAACATTTTCATGGCATAGTACATGATAACATGACCATTTTTGGAAATAACAAGGGTGTTAACATTGTCAACAATAATTCCACAAAAAGATTGAAGGTTTGGTTAAAAAAAGTTAATTTTTCGTTTTTCTAGTGCAATGCATGACTTTTTTTTTGTGAAGCAAGTGCCATAAATAAGATTGTAAATTGTGCCCTTACAATTTTCACCTAAAGTATACCACATGGGATGCCAACTGCCAATTTATCTTGAATTTTAGAGAGATATTTCCATATTCCATTGATTTAGTGAATTTCTGGCGATTTACGTCAAGTAATTCAAATTTGCACTGCAAGTGTGCTCTAGTTTCGACCAATAAATTCTGAAAAATCATTTTCACCTTCCACATTAGGAGTGTAGGCAGTATTCACAAAGAAAACTCAATTACCTAACCATTATATATGATTACTTATCCATGCAATTTTGACAACACATCTAAAGAAATTAAAGAAAATGATAAAAAGGCTCAAAAATTGAAATCCTTTTGCATGGAGGCCTCCTATGTGCAATGGCTTGTGGGAAAAATAACAAACTCACAATACCACAAATAAAAAGTTAATCTTTCATTTTTCTAGTGCAATGCATGACTTTTTTTGTGAAGCAAGTGCCATAAATAAGATTGTAAATTGTGCCCTTACAATTTTCACCTAAAGTATACCACGTTGGATGTCAACTGCCATTTTTTCATGAATTTCAGAGTGATATTGCCATATTTCATTGTATCGAATTTCTGGCGATTTACATCAAGTAATTCAAATATGCACTGCAAGTGTGCTCTAGTTTCGACAAATAAATTCTGAAAAATCATTTTCACCTTCCGCATTAGGAGTGTAGGCAGTATCCACAAACAAAACTAAATTACCCAACCATTATATATGATTACTCATCCATGCAATTTTGAGAACACATCGAAAGAAATTAAAGGAAATGAAAAAAGGCTCAAAAATTGAAATCCTTTTGCATAGAGGCCTCCTATGTGCAATGGCTTGTGGGAAAAATAATAAACTCACAATACGACAAACTTAAAAAAATAACCTTCACAAACTGACCTATCTCGTATGATGATCAATTACTTTCAACCAAGATGACCATGACCATGAGCATTTTCATGGCATCGTACATGATAGCATGACCATTTTTGGAAATAACAAGGGTGTTAACATTGTCAGCAATAAGTCCACAAAAAAGATTGAAGATTTGGTTAAAAAAAGTTAATTTTTCATTTTTCTAGTGCATTGCATGACTTTGTTTTAAAGCAAGTGCCATAAATAAGATTGTAAATTGTGCCCTTACAATTTTCACCTAATGTATACCACATGGGATGCCAACTGCCAATTTTTCATGAATTTTAGAGTGATATTTCCATATTCCATTGATTTATTGAATTTCTGGCGATTTACATTAAGTTAGTCAAATTTGCACTGCAAGTGTGCTCTAGTTTCGACCAATAAATTCTGAAAAATCATTTTCACCTTCCACATTAGGAGCGTAGGCAGTATCCACAAAGGAAACTCTATTACCCAACCATTATATATGATTACTCATCCATGCAATTTTGACAACACATCGAAAGAAATTAAAGAAAATGATAAAAAGGCTAAAAAATTGAAATCCTTTTGATGGAGGCTTCCTATGTGCAATGGCTTGCGGGAAAAATAATAAACTCACAATACCACAAATAAAAAGTTAATATTTCATTTTTCTAGTGCAATGCATGACTTTTTTTGTGAAGCAGGTGCCATAAATAAGATTGTAAATTGTGCCCTTACAATTTTCACCTAAATTATACCACAATGGATGCCCACTGCCAATTTTTCATGAATTTCAGAGTGATATTGCCATATTCCATTGATTTATCGAATTTCTAGCGATTTACATCAAGTAATTCAAATTTGCACTGCATGTGTGCTCTAGTTTCGACCAATCAATTCTGAAAAATCGTTATCACCTTCCGCATTAGGAGTGTAGGCAGTATCCACAAAGAAAACTCAATTACCCAACCATTATATATGAGTACTCATCCATGCAATTTTGAGAACACATCGAAAGAAATTAAAGGAAATGAAAAAAGGCTCAAAAATTGAAATCCTTTTGCATGGAGGCCTCCTATGTGCAATGGATTGTGGGAAAAATAATAAACTCACAATACCACAACCTTAAAAAAACCTTCAAGAACTGACCTATCTCATATGAAGATCAATGACTTTCAACCAAGATGACCATGAGCATTTTCATGGCATAGTACATGATAACATGACCATTTTTGGAAATAATAAGGGTGTTAACATTATCAGCAATAATTCCACAAAAAGATTGAAGATTTGGGTTAAAAAAAAGTTAATTTTTCATTTTTCTAGTGCACTGCATGACTTTTTATTGAAGCAAGTGCCATAAATAAGATTGTAAATTGTGCCCTTACAATTTTCACCTAAAGTATACCACATGGGATGCCAACTGCCAATTTTTCATGAAGTTTAGAGTGATATTTCCATATTCCATTGATTTATTGAATTTCTGGCGATTTACATTAAGTAAGTCAAATTTGCACTGCAAGTGTGCTCTAGTTTCGACCAATAAATTCTGAAAAATCATTTTCACCTTCCACATTAGGAGCTTAGGCAGTATCCACAAAGGAAACTCAATTACCCAACCATTTTATTTGATTACTCATCCATGCAATTTTGACAACACATCGAAAGAAATTAAAGAAAATGATAAAGAGGCTAAAAAATTGAAATCCTTTTGATGGAGGCTTCCTATGTGCAATGGATTGTGGGAAGAATAATAAACTCACAATACCACAACCTTAAAAAAAACCTTCAAGAACTGACCTATCTCATATGAAGATCAATGACTTTCAACCAAGATGACCATGAGCATTTTCGTGGCATAGTACATGATAACATGACCATTTTTGGAAATAACAAGGGTGTTAACATTGTCAGCAATAATTCCACAAAAAGATTGAAGATTTGGGTAAAAAAAAGTTAATTTTTCATTTTTCTAGTGCAGTGCAGGACTTTTTATTGAAGCAAGTGCCATAAATAAGATTGTAAATTGTGCCCTTACAATTTTCACCTTAAGTATACCACATGGGATGCCAACTGCCAATTTTTCATGAATTTCAGAGTGATATTTCCATATTCCATTGATTTATTGAATTTCTGGCAATTTACATCAAGTAAGTCAAATTTGCACTGCAAGTGTGCTCTAGTTTCGACCAATAAATTCTGAAAAATCATTTTCACCTTCCACATTAGGAGCGTAGGCAGTATCCACAAAGGAAACTCAATTACCCAACCATTATATATGATTACTCATCCATGCAATTTTGACAACACATCGAAAGAAATTAAAGAAAATGATAAAAAGGCTAAAAAATTGAAATCCTTTTGAGGGAGGCTTCCTATGTGCAATGGCTTGCGGGAAAAATAATAAACTCACAATACCACAAATAAAAAGTTAATATTTCATTTTTCTAGTGCAATGCATGACTTTTTTTGTGAAGCAGGTGCCATAAATAAGATTGTAAATTGTGCCCTTACAATTTTCACCTAAATTATACCACAATGGATGTCCACTGCCAATTTTTCATGAATTTCAGAGTGATATTGCCATATTCCATTGATTTATCGAATTTCTAGCGATTTACATCAAGTAATTCAAATTTGCACTGCAAGTGTGCTCTAGTTTCGACCAATCAATTCTGAAAAATCGTTATCACCTTCCGCATTAGGAGTGTAGGCAGTATCCACAAAGAAAACTCAATTACCCAACCATTATATATGAGTACTCATCCGTGCAATTTTGAGAACACATCGAAAGAAATTAAAGGAAATGAAAAAAGGCTCAAAAATTGAAATCCTTTTGCATGGAGGCCTCCTATGTGCAATGGATTGTGGGAAAAATAATAAACTCACAATACCACAACCTTAAAAAAACCTTCAAGAACTGACCTATCTCATATGAAGATCAATGACTTTCAACCAAGATGACCATGAGCATTTTCATGGCATAGTACATGATAACATGACCATTTTTGGAAATAACAAGGGTGTTAACATTGTCAGCAATAATTCCACAAAAAGATTGAAGATTTGGGTTAAAAAAAAGTTAATTTTTCATTTTTCTAGTGCACTGCATGACTTTTTATTGAAGCAAGTGCCATAAATAAGATTGTAAATTGTGCCCTTACAGTTTTCACCTAAAGTATACCACATGGGATGCCAACTGCCAATTTTTCATGAAGTTTAGAGTGATATTTCCATATTCCATTGATTTATTGAATTTCTGGCGATTTACATTAAGTAAGTCAAATTTGCACTGCAAGTGTGCTCTAGTTTCGACCAATAAATTCTGAAAAATCATTTTCACCTTCCACATTAGGAGCTTAGGCAGTATCCACGAAGGAAACTCAATTACCCAACCATTTTATTTGATTACTCATCCATGCAATTTTGACAACACATCGAAAGAAATTAAAGAAAATGATAAAGAGGCTAAAAAATTGAAATCCTTTTGATGGAGGCTTCCTATGTGCAATGGATTGTGGGAAGAATAATAAACTCACAATACCACAACCTTAAAAAAAACCTTCAAGAACTGACTTATCTCATATGAAGATCAATGACTTTCAACCAAGATGACCATGAGCATTTTCATGGCATAGTACATGATAACATGACCATTTTTGGAAATAACAAGGGTGTTAACATTGTCAGCAATAATTCCACAAAAAGATTGAAGATTTGGGTAAAAAAAAGTTAATTTTTCATTTTTCTAGTGCAGTGCAGGACTTTTTATTGAAGCAAGTGCCATAAATAAGATTGTAAATTGTGCCCTTACAATTTTCACCTTAAGTATACCACATGGGATGCCAACTGCCAATTTTTCATGAATTTCAGAGTGATATTTCCATATTCCATTGATTTATTGAATTTCTGGCAATTTACATCAAGTAAGTCAAATTTGCACTGCAAGTGTGCTCTAGTTTCGACCAATAAATTCTGAAAAATCATTTTCACCTTCCACATTAGGAGCGTAGGCAGTATCCACAAAGGAAACTCAATTACCCAACCATTATATATGATTACTCATCCATGCAATTTTGACAACACATCGAAAGAAATTAAAGAAAATGATAAAAAGGCTAAAAAATTGAAATCCTTTTGATGGAGGCTTCCTATGTGCAATGGCTTGCGGGAAAAATAATAAACTCACAATACCACAAATAAAAAGTTAATATTTCATTTTTCTAGTGCAATGCATGACTTTTTTTGTGAAGCAGGTGCCATAAATAAGATTGTAAATTGTGCCCTTACAATTTTCACCTAAATTATACCACAATGGATGCCCACTGCCAATTTTTCATGAATTTCAGAGTGATATTGCCATATTCCATTGATTTATCGAATTTCTAGCGATTTACATCAAGTAATTCAAATTTGCACTGCAAGTGTGCTCTAGTTTCGACCAATCAATTCTGAAAAATCGTTATCACCTTCCGCATTAGGAGTGTAGGCAGTATCCACAAAGAAAACTCAATTACCCAACCATTATATATGAGTACTCATCCATGCAATTTTGAGAACACATCGAAAGAAATTAAAGGAAATGAAAAAAGGCTCAAAAATTGAAATCCTTTTGCATGGAGGCCTCCTATGTGCAATGGATTGTGGGAAAAATAATAAACTCACAATACCACAACCTTAAAAAAACCTTCAAGAACTGACCTATCTCATATGAAGATCAATGACTTTCAACCAAGATGACCATGAGCATTTTCATGGCATAGTACATGATAACATGACCATTTTTGGAAATAACAAGGGTGTTAACATTATCAGCAATAATTCCACAAAAAGATTGAAGATTTGGGTTAAAAAAAAGTTAATTTTTCATTTTTCTAGTGCACTGCATGACTTTTTATTGAAGCAAGTGCCATAAATAAGATTGTAAATTGTGCCCTTACAATTTTCACCTAAAGTATACCACATGGGATGCCAACTGCCAATTTTTCATGAAGTTTAGAGTGATATTTCCATATTCCATTGATTTATTGAATTTCTGGCGATTTACATTAAGTAAGTCAAATTTGCACTGCAAGTGTGCTCTAGTTTCGACCAATAAATTCTGAAAAATCATTTTCACCTTCCACATTAGGAGCTTAGGCAGTATCCACAAAGGAAACTCAATTACCCAACCATTTTATTTGATTACTCATCCATGCAATTTTGACAACACATCGAAAGAAATTAAAGAAAATGATAAAGAGGCTAAAAAATTGAAATCCTTTTGATGGAGGCTTCCTATGTGCAATGGATTGTGGGAAGAATAATAAACTCACAATACCACAACCTTAAAAAAAACCTTCAAGAACTGACCTATCTCATATGAAGATCAATGACTTTCAACCAAGATGACCATGAGCATTTTCATGGCATAGTACATGATAACATGACCATTTTTGGAAATAACAAGGGTGTTAACATTGTCAGCAATAATTCCACAAAAAGAGTGAAGATTTGGGTAAAAAAAAGTTAATTTTTCATTTTTCTAGTGCAGTGCAGGACTTTTTATTGAAGCAAGTGCCATAAATAAGATTGTAAATTGTGCCCTTACAATTTTCACCTTAAGTATACCACATGGGATGCCAACTGCCAATTTTTCATGAATTTCAGATTGATTTTTCCATATTCCATTGATTTATTGAATTTCTGGCAATTTACATCAAGTAAGTCAAATTTGCACTGCAAGTGTGCTCTAGTTTCGACCAATAAATTCTGAAAAATCATTTTCACCTTCCACATTAGGAGCGTAGGCAGTATCCACAAAGGAAACTCAATTACCCAACCATTATATATGATTACTCATCCATGCAATTTTGACAACACATCGAAAGAAATTAAAGAAAATGATAAAAAGGCTAAAAAATTGAAATCCTTTTGATGGAGGCTTCCTATGTGCAATGGCTTGCGGGAAAAATAATAAACTCACAATACCACAAATAAAAAGTTAATATTTCATTTTTCTAGTGCAATGCATGACTTTTTTTGTGAAGCAGGTGCCATAAATAAGATTGTAAATTGTGCCCTTACAATTTTCACCTAAATTATACCACAATGGATGCCCACTGCCAATTTTTCATGAATTTCAGAGTGATATTGCCATATTCCGTTGATTTATCGAATTTCTAGCGATTTACATCAAGTAATTCAAATTTGAACTGCAAGTGTGCTCTAGTTTCGACCAATCAATTCTGAAAAATCGTTATCACCTTCCGCATTAGGAGTGTAGGCAGTATCCACAAAGAAAACTCAATTACCCAACCATTATATATGAGTACTCATCCATGCAATTTTGAGAACACATCGAAAGAAATTAAAGGAAATGAAAAAAGGCTCAAAAATTGAAATCCTTTTGCATGGAGGCCTCCTATGTGCAATGGATTGTGGGAAAAATAATAAACTCACAATACCACAACCTTAAAAAAACCTTCAAGAACTGACCTATCTCATATGAAGATCAATGACTTTCAACCAAGATGACCATGAGCATTTTCATGGCATAGTACATGATAACATGACCATTTTTGGAAATAACAAGGGTGTTAACATTGTCAGCAATAATTCCACAAAAAGATTGAAGATTTGGGTTAAAAAAAAGTTAATTTTTCATTTTTCTAGTGCACTGCATGACTTTTTATTGAAGCAAGTGCCATAAATAAGATTGTAAATTGTGCCCTTACAATTTTCACCTAAAGTATACCACATGGGATGCCAACTGCCAATTTTTCATGAAGTTTAGAGTGATATTTCCATATTCCATTGATTTATTGAATTTCTGGCGATTTACATTAAGTAAGTCAAATTTGCACTGCAAGTGTGCTCTAGTTTCGACCAATAAATTCTGAAAAATCATTTTCACCTTCCACATTAGGAGCTTAGGCAGTATCCACAAAGGAAACTCAATTACCCAACCATTTTATTTGAGTACTCATCCATGCAATTTTGACAACACATCGAAAGAAATTAAAGAAAATGATAAAGAGGCTAAAAAATTGAAATCCTTTTGATGGAGGCTTCCTATGTGCAATGGATTGTGGGAAGAATAATAAACTCACGATACCACAACCTTAAAAAAAACCTTCAAGAACGGACCTATCTCATATGAAGATCAATGACTTTCAACCAAGATGACCATGAGCATTTTCATGGCATAGTACATGATAACATGACCATTTTTGGAAATAACAAGGGTGTTAACATTGTCAGCAATAATTCCACAAAAAGATTGAAGATTTGGGTAAAAAAAAGTTAATTTTTCATTTTTCTAGTGCAGTGCAGGACTTTTTATTGAAGCAAGTGCCAGAAATAAGATTGTAAATTGTGCCCTTACAATTTTCACCTTAAGTATACCACATGGGATGCCAACTGCCAATTTTTCATGAATTTCAGAGTGATATTTCCATATTCCATTGATTTATTGAATTTCTGGCAATTTACATCAAGTAAGTCAAATTTGCACTGCAAGTGTGCTCTAGTTTCGACCAATAAATTCTGAAAAATCATTTTCACCTTCCACATTAGGAGCGTAGGCAGTATCCACAAAGGAAACTCAATTACCCAACCATTATATATGATTACTCATCCATGCAATTTTGACAACACATCGAAAGAAATTAAAGAAAATGATAAAAAGGCTAAAAAATTGAAATCCTTTTGATGGAGGCTTCCTATGTGCAATGGCTTGCGGGAAAAATAATAAACTCACAATACCACAAATAAAAAGTTAATATTTCATTTTTCTAGTGCAATGCATGACTTTTTTTGTGAAGCAGGTGCCATAAATAAGATTGTAAATTGTGCCCTTACAATTTTCACCTAAATTATACCACAATAGATGCCCACTGCCAATTTTTCATGAATTTCAGAGTGATATTGCCATATTCCATTGATTTATCGAATTTCTAGCGATTTACATCAAGTAATTCAAATTTGCACTGCAAGTGTGCTCTAGTTTCGACCAATCAATTCTGAAAAATCGTTATCACCTTCCGCATTAGGAGTGTAGGCAGTATCCACAAAGAAAAATCAATTACCCAACCATTATATATGAGTACTCATCCATGCAATTTTGAGAACACATCGAAAGAAATTAAAGGAAATGAAAAAAGGCTCAAAAATTGAAATCCTTTTGCATGGAGGCCTCCTATGTGCAATGGATTGTGGGAAAAATAATAAACTCACAATACCACAACCTTAAAAAAACCTTCAAGAACTGACCTATCTCATATGAAGATCAATAACTTTCAACCAAGATGACCATGAGCATTTTCATGGCATAGTACATGATAACATGACCATTTTTGGAAATAACAAGGGTGTTAACATTGTCAGCAATAATTCCACAAAAAGATTGAAGATTTGGGTTAAAAAAAAGTTAATTTTTCATTTTTCTAGTGCACTGCATGACTTTTTATTGAAGCAAGTGCCATAAATAAGATTGTAAATTGTGCCCTTACAATTTTCACCTAAAGTATACCACATGGGATGCCAACTGCCAATTTTTCATGAAGTTTAGAGTGATATTTCCATATTCCATTGATTTATTGAATTTCTGGCGATTTACATTAAGTAAGTCAAATTTGCACTGCAAGTGTGCTCTAGTTTCGACCAATAAATTCTGAAAAATCATTTTCACCTTCCACATTAGGAGCTTAGGCAGTATCCACAAAGGAAACTCAATTACCCAACCATTTTATTTGATTACTCATTCATGCAATTTTGACAACACATCGAAAGAAATTAAAGAAAATGATAAAGAGGCTAAAAAATTGAAATCCTTTTGATGGAGGCTTCCTATGTGCAATGGATTGTGGGAAGAATAATAAACTCACAATACCACAACCTTAAAAAAAACCTTCAAGAACTGACCTATCTCATATGAAGATCAATGACTTTCAACCAAGATGACCATGAGCATTTTCATGGCATAGTACATGATAACATGACCATTTTTGGAAATAACAAGGGTGTTAACATTGTCAGCAATAATTCCACAAAAAGATTGAAGATTTGGGTAAAAAAAAGTTAATTTTTCATTTTTCTAGTGCAGTGCAGGACTTTTTATTGAAGCAAGTGCCATAAATAAGATTGTAAATTGTGCCCTTACAATTTTCACCTTAAGTATACCACATGGGATGCCAACTGCCATTTTTTCATGAATTTCAGAGTGATATTTCCATATTCCATTGATTTATTGAATTTCTGGCAATTTACATCAAGTAAGTCAAATTTGCACGGCAAGTGTGCTCTAGTTTCGACCAATAAATTCTGAAAAATCATTTTCACCTTCCACATTAGGAGTGTAGCCAGTGTCCACAAAGAAAACTCAATTACCCAGCCATTATATATGATTACTCATCCATGCAATTTTGACAACACATCGAAAGAAATTAAATAAAATGATAAAAAGGCTCAAAAATTGAAATCCTTTTGCATGAAGGCTTCCTATGTGCAATGGCTTGTGGGAAAAATAATAAACTCACAATACCACAAGTAAAAAGTTAATTTTTCTTTTTTCTAGTGCAATGCACGACTTTTTTTGTGAAGCAGGTGCCATAAATAAGATTGTAAATTGTGCCCTTACAATTTTCACCTAAATTATACCACAATGGATGCCAACTGCCAATTTTTCATGAATTTCAGAGTGATATTGCCATATTCCATTGATTTATCAAATTTCTGGTGATTTACATCAAGTAATTCAAATTGGCACTGCAAGTGTGCTCTAGTTTCGACCAATAAATTCTGAAAAATCGTTATCACCTTCCGCATTAGGAGTGTAGGCAGTATCCACAAAGAAAACTCAATTACCCAACCATTATATATGAGTACTCATCCATGCAATTTTGAGAACACATCGAAAGAAATTAAAGGAAATGAAAAAAGGCTCAAAAATTGAAATCCTTTTGCATGGAGTCCTCCTATGTGCAATGGATTGTGGGAAAAATAATAAACTCACAATACCACAACCTTAAAAAAACCTTCAAGAACTGACCTATCTCATATGATGATCAATGACTTTCAACCAAGATAACCATGAGCATTTTCATGGCATAGTACATGATAACATGACCATTTTTGGAAATAACAAGGGTGTTAACATTGTCAGTGTCGGTGTACTAAAGTATGGGTCTTTCTTTAGTACCCCTTACTTGTGCACGGGCAGTTGTAGCCGTACCGCGGCAAGCCTTGCCGGGGAATAGCTAGGAGTTATCACGAGACTATGATGCCAAGGAGACGTTCAAGTCAACGACCAGACAGAAGGCCAAAGGGTTGCGGAGGCCCGGCAAGACCCTTGCCGGCAAGACCTCGCACCTGGCAAGGCCCTTGCCGGCGAAGCTTCGCGCCCGGCAAGCCCCGGGCCCGGCAAGGATTTAGTCCCGGCAAGCCCCGGGCCCGGCAAGGATTCGGTCCCGGCAAGGCTCTGCACAGTGCAGCGCTATCGCTCCAGTGCAGCGGCCAGCCTTGTCGTTTAGGGCTTGTCCTCATGGTGACGTGGCGTAATGCTGGCCACGAGATGCTTAAGCGGTGCTGATGGGATGCCTGCTTTTGCCCATCCCCTGTAAAGCTTTTCCAAGCCCGAGACACTAAGGGACACCTCGACGGACACCTCACGGTGCATTTAATGAGTTTGTCCTAAGCCGTCAGGGTTAGGTATGATAACGCTGTGGTAACACTGTAGCTACTTTCCACCTCATGCCTTATCTCGTACGCCACTGTGGTAGCCCCTTTGACTTATATAAAAGGAGGCCCGAGGCGTACAGAAAAAGGATCCGAAAGCCCATTCTGCATGCGTAGCTACTGAATACTGTAGCTCCCAGAACTTGGCCAAGAACATCCACAGTAATACAATCAAAGCAGGAGTAGGGTTTTACGCATCCGTGCAGCCCGAACCTGGGTAAATCCCCGTGTACTGTTCGTTAGTTCTGCTCTTCGTGCAATCCTCTCCCCTTGCCGAACCGTAAAGGGATCCGCTCGATAGCGATCCCATAGGTGTTCGTTTCCCACGACATCTTTGGCGCGCCAGGTAGGGGGATCGAGGTTGTGCGAACCTGATCCAGCGATCAGCGCGTCAGATCTTCGATCATCTTCACCACCATGGCTCCCAAGAAGATGGGTTTCACGGTGGTTGGTCCATCTGCATCCATCGTGCCTGATGCTGCGCGCACAGGCGAGGGGGTGGATGCGGGTGGAGGAGGTGGAGGCTCCGAGCTTCCACGGCGTTCCGGCGATCCGAGCCGGACGAGCAACAGGTCCAAGGATGGAGCTGCGCAACCTGCGGGTGGTGCAGCGACTTCCAAGGATGGAGCGGCGCCTTCCAGGACGAATACGCCGGCGCATGGACCGCGACCTTCTCAGGACGCGCGTGACGTGCGGCCTCAAGACATTGGTGGTTCTAGGCGTCCGCATGGAAAGACCCCTGCGCATCACTCCCAGGGTGTGCAGGGCCAAGATCCGCGCCAGCACGCTGGTGGGAGCCGCGCGCGGGTGTAGAGTCGTGATGGTGCTCCTTCTAACCCTGTTAGGAGTTTGAGCACCTCACGTTCTTCGCACCTGCCGCCGCCGCCTACGCCAGCAGAGGCGTTGGCGCGAGCTCAGCTGCTCCTAGACTTCCCTCCCACCGCGGAGAAGCTAGACAAGTGGCGAGCCGCTATCCAGAGCCTCATCGGCCTAGCCAACCACGACGTACCGCAGCAGGGTGAACCCTCGCGGCTGCAGTCGTCTAGGCTGGTGCGTGGCGATGGAGAGAAGACCGGAGCTGGAACGACTACGTTGCGTTCCCCTCCACTGCGTCAAGAGCGGTCGTTAACTCGACGGACCAGTGCCCGTGAGGATGGTTCCACGGCGTCGTCTGATCCGCGGGTTCGCCGCGATCAACGTCACGTTCTTCGGGAACGGAAGAAGGAAGATGCTTGAACTATCATCGAGCGCCGAAGGGAAGCACGTCGCCAGTCTAACAAGCGCGCTGGGACTGCTGTTGACGAGCCTGCGCCAGGGTACCCTGGCTGCCTACCCTACAAGGTGGGTTGTCCAGCGTTTACTCGTGAGCTGCGGCAAGTCCAGTGGCCTAGCTCCCGCTCCTTCAAGCCGGACTACCGGAGAAGTACGACGGCAAGACCCATCCGTCCGATTTCTTGAGCATCTACACCATCGCGGTGCAGGCTGCCGGGGCTCGTGACGGTAAGGTACTGGCCAACTACTTTCCGTTGGTGCTGAAGCCCAACGTGAGATCGTGGTTGATGCACCTGCCCGAGAATTCCATCTCTTCTTGGGCTGACCTGTGTCATCAGTTTGTTGGCGCCTTCACCGGCGGCCATCAAGCTCCTGGCCAAGAGAGTGATCTGCACATCATTCCCCAGAAGGAGGGCGAAACTTTGCGCAAGTATATCCAGAGGTTCAGCCGCATCCAGCACAACATTCCTGACGTTCATCCCGCCACCGTCATCAGCGCCTTTCATCAGAATGTGCGCAATCGTAAGATGCAGGAGGAGCTGGCGATGAACAAAGTCAGGGATGTCGCCGAGCTCTACGCTTTGGCCGATAAATGTGCTCGGGCAGAAGAAGGAAGGAGGCTCCCCGGCGAGAACGCTGGCGCTGGAGTCGACTCCGATAGCGAAGACGCTCCTGCCCCGGCAAAGAAGGGGCGGCGGAAGAACAAGAAGAGCAAGGGCAAGACCGTGCTTGCCGTTGAAGGTTCCGGCAACACCGGCACCCCCAAGAAGTCCAAGACCGACGACCCCGGCAAGGAGGTTGCCGGGTGTGCGGCGTGTCAGGCCTTGGCGGCTGCCGACAAGCCAGAAGGATCCGGCAAGTAGTACTGCAAGATCCACCGCACCAAGGGCCATGATCTCCAAGACTGCCGGCAAGTTGAGGAGCTTGCCGAGAAGCAGCGTGCCGAGTACGAAAGGTGCGACAAGGAGAGAGCCCAAGATGGTGCCGGAGGGTCTGGCAGGAAGCGCGGTCGAGGAGGTCGCCGCGGCAAGCCCAGGCAGCAGCAAGAGAAGCCTGCCCGGGGCCGCGCCAAAGAGCAAGGAGATGATGATGGTGATGCAGAGGGCGACGAATCCAGCGAACACGAGTTCCAGAAGGCTACAGAGGCCATGTGCGTCGACGGGGGCGCTTCGTTGCATTCCTCTCACCTCCAGCTCAAGCAGTGGGCGCGCGAGATTAATGCGGCAGAGCCATCCCTCGATGCCCAGAAGCCACTGAAGTGGTTCCACACGCCTATCATTTTTGACGCCGAGGATCACCCTGATCGCACAACTGCGGTCGGGTGTTTGCCGTTGTTGGTTTCACCAACGATCCGCAACCTCCAGGTGAAGAAACTGTTAGTTGACGGTGGGGCCGGCCTGAACTTGATCTCGCCGGACATCATCAAGAGGCTGCAGATCCCTGACGAGGACCTTGAAGAGACGGGTTCTTTCCAAGGGGTCAATCCGGGAAGGAACCAGCTGAAAGGCAAGATCACGCTGCCGGTAACATTCGGCAGCGAGCTGAACTTCAGGACGGAGAAGGTCGTCTTCGACGTCGCCAAGATTCCGTTGCCGTACAATGGAATCCTTGGCCGCCCAGCGCTGGCTAAGTTCATGGCGGCCTCGCACTACGCCTACAACGTCTTGAAGATGCCCGGTCCAATGAGCGTCATCACTGTCCACTCTGACAAGAAAGATGCGCTCATTTGCACCGACAAGCTCTACCGGGAAGCAGTTGTAGCGTCCGTCGCCAAGGCGCATGCTCCTGCCGCTCAAGATCCCGGCAAGAAGAAGAAGCCCGGCAAGACCTCTGGTACAAACTCCGGCAAGCGCGCCTCTCCGGAGTGCTGCGCTACCGTCGAGGGTGCACCAGAGAGCTCTGCTGGCCAGACCAAGAAATCCAAGGCTGCTCCGCCTGAGACCAAGAAGGTGCCCGCCAAGGAGGATGGGACGGGGGGAACTTTCACTATAAGTTCCACCCTTGACGACAAATAGGAAAGCGCGCTCGTTGCCTTCCTGCGGGCGAATGTCGATGTGTTTGCATGGCAACCATCTGACATCCCCAGAGTTCCCAGGGAGGTAATTGAGCACCACCTAGCTGTCTGTCCTCACGCGCGGCCCGTCAAGCAGAAGGTGCGGAAGCAAGCTTTGGAGCGGCAAGAGTTTATTGCAGAAGAGATTAAGAAGCTTGAGGCAGCAGGCCTGGTTAGGGGAGTCCTCCATCCTACATGGTTGGCCAATCTAGTTGTTGTGCGCAAGGCGAATGGTAAATGGAGGCTATGTATTGACTTTACAGATATCAATAAAGCCTGTCCAAAAGATCCCTTTCCCTTGCCGCGCATCGACCAGATTGTGGATTCCACTGCCGGCTGCGATTTGCTGTCATTCCTTGACGCATACTCAGGCTATCACCAGATCTTCATGGAGAAAGAAGACGAAGAGAAGACCGCATTTATCACTCCGTGTGGTACATACTGCTTCTTGCGTATGCCTTTCGGGTTGAAAAGTGCTGGGTCGACCTTCGCAAGAGCTGTCCAGATTAGTTTCGGGGCCCAGCTGCATAGAAATATGGAAGCTTACATGGATGACATAGTGGTCAAAACCAAGGACAAAGCAACGCTCATTCAAGATCTGGAGGAGACATTTGCAAATCTGCGCAGGATCAACCTGAAGCTCAATCCCGAGAAGTGCGTGTTTGGCGTCCCATCCAGCAAGCTTCTCGGGTTCTTCGTATCTCAGCGTGGAATTGAAGCCAATCCCGACAAGATCAAGGCAATTGAGCAGATTGAAGCACCAAGACGAGTCAAGGATGTGCGCCGCCTTGCCGGCTGCGTCGCTGCTTCGAGTAGGTTCATCTCAAAGTCCGCTGAGCGCGCCCTGCCATTTTTAAATTTTTTGAAGAAGGCAGGTCCAATGAAATGGACTCCAGAAGCGGAGGCAGCGCTGCAGGATTTGAAGAAGTACCTCTCCTCTCCGCCAGTACTAGTCGCGCCTAGGCCACAAGAGCCGTTGCTGCTATATCTGGCGGCAACGAATCAAGTGGTTAGTGCTGCGCTGGTGGCAGAGAGAAAAGCAGAGGAGGATGCAGCAGCAACGGCAGGCCCGCCAAGTGACTTGCCGGGGCCGGCCCCGGTAGAGTCTGGTGCCGACAAGGAAAGATCCGCGCAGTCAAGTCAAGCAGTGCAAAAGAAGAAGATGGTGCAGCGCCCAGTCTATTTCGTCAGCTCCCTGTTGCAGGGGACTAGGTCGAGATATTCTGGTGTGCAGAAGTTGCTCTTCGGCCTTCTCATGGCCTCCAGGAAGCTACGCCATTACTTCCAAGCACATGACGTCACCGTCGTCACTCGCTTTCCGCTGCAACGGATTCTCCGGAACCCAGAATCAAACGGCAGGATTGCGGAGTGGGCGTTAGAGCTGTCATGCTTTGGTCTCAAGTTTGAAAGTTCGTCAACTATCCAGAGAAGAGCCTTGGCAGAGTTCATTGCAGAATGGACCCCAACACCAGACGACGAAGTTCAAGAATCAGCGATTCCCGGCAAGGAAACAGATCGTGAATGGATCATGTACTTTGATGGAGCCTTTTCGCTGCACGGTGCCGGTGCCAGCGTGCTGCTAGTCGCACCCACCGGAGAGCACCTCAAGTACGTCATCCAGATGCATTTTCCCCGGGAGAGATTGACCAATAACACGGCAGAGTATGAAGGACTGCTTGCCGGTCTCAGGATCGCGGCAGACCTTGGGATCAAGAAGCTCTTTGTCAGAGGTGACTCCCAGCTCGTCGTGAGACAGGTCAACAAAGATTATCAGAGCCCGTTGATGGAGGCGTACGTCGATGAAGTGAGGAAGCTGGAGGAGCGCTTTGACGGTCTTCAGACAGAGCATGTTCCTCGCTCAGAGAACAGCATTGCCGATGACCTGTCAAAGCGTGCCGCACTCAAGCTGCCTGTGGAACCGGGGACTTTTGTGCTCCGCTTGACTCAACCATCCGTGTCGCCATCGACAAGGCCTGATAAGAGAAGAAAGTTAAGTACCGGCGAGTACTTCCCGGCAGGGCTTCCCGAAGCCCCCGGCAAGGATCTTGCCGGGAACGACCTGGTTGCCGGTGAGCAGCGGCTTCACGCAGAACCTCAGGTTCTTGCCACTGAAGCAAGCGCCCCTGCTGCCGAAGAAATACCGGTTGCCGGTGAGCAGCTGCTCCGCCAAGAACCTCAGGTTCTTGCCGTAGAAGCAAATGCTCCCACAGCTGAAGAGTCGCCTTTAGTCCTTGTCATCGAGCCACAAGCTCCGGCATGTGCACAGCAAATAGTCCATTTCCTTCAGACAGGAGAACTCCCTGAAGCCCAGGAAGAAGCTGAGAAAGTAGCCCGTCAGTCAAGTATGTACCAGTTCGTCGACGACGTCCTGTACAGAAAGAGACCCAACGGCGCGAAATTGAAGTGCATTCCTCGGGAGGATGGACTAGAGCTGTTGGCAGAGATTCATGGGGGCATATGTGGATCCCACATAGGCTCGAGAGCCCTTGTCGGCAAGGCATTCCGGCAAGGATTCTTCTGGCCCACTGCCCTCCAAGATGCAACGGCACTAGTAACCAAGTGTGAAGCGTGCCAGTTTCATTCGAAGCAACTTCATCAGCCAGCTCAAGCTCTCCAGACGATCCCTCTCTCCTGGCCCTTCTCGGTCTGGGGGCTCGACATACTGGGTCCCTTCCCCCGCGCTGTCGGGGGCTTCGAGTACTTGTACGTTGCTATCGACAAGTTCACGAAGTGGCCAGAAATGGAAGCAGTGAGGAGGGTGACAGCTCAGTCCGCAGTCAAGTTCTTCAAGGGGATTGTGTGCCGTTTTGGTGTGCCGAACAGGATCATCACCGACAACGGTACGCAGTTCACTAGTCGCACCTTCATGCAGTACGTCCAAGACCTTGGCGGCAAGATTTGTTTTGCCTCTGTTGCCCACCCAAGAAGCAATGGCCAAGCGGAAAGGGCGAACGCTGAAGTGCTGCGTGGTCTCCGGACCAGAACTTTCGACAAGCTGCACAAGCATGGAAGACGCTGGATTGATGAGCTGCCGGCGGTTCTTTGGTCGATCAGGACGACGCCAAATCGAGCCACCGGCCAGACACCCTTCGCTCTGGTTTACGGAGCGGAAGCAGTTCTCCCCACGGAACTCATATACGGGTCACCTCGAGTGCTCGCTTATGATGAGCTTGAGCAAGAGCAGCTGCGGCAAGATGACGCGCTGCTCCTTGAGGAGAGCCGTCTTCGGGCTGCTGTGCGAGCCGCTCGCTACCAGCAAGCTTTGCGCCGCTACCACAGCCGCAAGGTTCACGCCCGGAGTCTTGAGGAAGGCGACCTTGTTCTTCGGCGCGTTCAGTCGGCCAAGAATTCCAACAAGTTGACGCCGAAGTGGGAAGGCCCTTACCGGGTAGTGCGAGTCACCAGGCCTGGCGCTGTCCACCTGGAGACCGAAGAGGGCTTGCCAGTGAGCAACTCCTGGAACATCGAGCACCTTCGCAAGTTCTACCCGTAAGGCGCAGTTGTTCGGGTTTCTTGCTGTGATAGCGATACGGCCAGCAGGCTGCTGACGACCCGAATCCAGCGCTCACGGCAGCGTAACGCTCCGGCAAGATCCCAGCAACGCCATTCTGTACAAGTGTTGCCGCTGGCATGTAATCCTTTGTACAGAGCAGGCACACCCCTGTGCATATTTAATAAGATCTGTGTGCTTTACGTTTCTTGTGGATTTTCATGTCATTTTATATGCATGTATTATCTGAGATGTGTATTGCACCCGATCCTGGTAAGAGCTAACGAACCGTCAAGGTTCCATACATTTATTTTCTCTTCTTTCTTTTTCTCAAGAGATAGAAGATTCCCTCGCGCGCAAGTTTGCCGGGGGGGGGGGGAAGGAGAATGGTGGTATGGATCCCAGACGACGTTCAAAGTTGGCGCCTTGCCGGAAGAAAAGGAATAGCGACGAAAAGCAGAGCTAAGTTGCTGAACCCCTTAAGCAGATTTTGATTTTGGCTTTGTATGGAAAACCTGCACGCGATGGAATCTTGTCGTGATCGGCTGCGCCCTTACTCTGTTTCGAGTCCGCTCAACAGTCTAGGTGGCCGCGCCGAAAGCGTGAAGATTTCTTGCCGTGAGCAGCACCGCCCGCAAGCTGCGGACGACCCAAATCCAGCGCTCGCGACGGGGTTACGCTCCGGCAAGTTCCCAGCAAAGCGTAGTGCATACGCCATACAGATAGAAATTGAACAAAGGGAATAGCATGCCAAAATTCAAAGAGAGCAAGTTATATTACATCTAGTGCTTGCCGCGTTTCTGACATAAGACAAATTGTCTTTTACATATGACGCCGGCGGCAAGATGGAGAAGAGATGAGGTGGATGTGGCTAGTCCCGGCGATCGCCCTCGACCCTCTTCACCTGGCTCACCCGATCGACGATGGGCGCGACAAGCTCCTCGAGAGCCTTGACGTCTGCGTCCTTCAGCAAGCTCTTCAAGGCTTTGGAGAGGTCGATGCCAGGGTTCCTGTGCGCCACCTTCATCAACACCTTGCGGAGGACGAGCTGGCAGAGTTTCCGGGATTGGTCGGCCAGCTTGCTTGTCTGGTTTGCCTGGAGTAACTTGAGGGCGTCAACGAGCTTGTCGAAGAACACGGTTAGCCTGGCGCTTGAGGATATGTTGTCGTCGACAGAATATCCGAAGCCCGGCAAGTCCATGGCCTCCAGCTCCGCGCCAAGCTTCTCGGCGACGTCCGCCAGCCTGGCAGTCTAGACCTTCACGCTAGAAGCGTACTCGTTGTGGGTGGTGGCGGCGCTCTGGAGCAACTCCTGTTCGTCGTGGAGGTCTTTGATAAGAGTCTTCTCGCGAACTCCGGCGGCCTCAAGAGACTCCTCCAGCGTGGATAGCTTCAGCTTCAGATCTTCAATGGAGTCCTTGGCGGAGGAAAGCTGCTGGACCTTCTCGGACGCGGCAGCCTGCGTCTCCATCAGGCTATGGAGAGCCTTGTCTCTCTCGGCCTCGAGTGCTGAGACCTTCTTGCCGTGGTCCTCGAGAGCGCCCTCCAGCTGCTTCGCCTTCTCCTCCAGCAAGTTCTTGGTGGTCTCCGCAGCTCCGGCAGCGTTGAGGGCCTCCTTGAGCTTGCCGGCGTGGTCTTCAGTTAGAGCTCTGAGCACCTTCAAGTGTTCCTGCTCAAGCCCCTGGACCCGCCGTGCGACAAGACTTTCGAGCTCTTCATCCCTGTTGCGACGCTTGGCGGCAAGCGCCGCCTCGCGCGCGGCAAGGTCCTCTTCTTGGGCGTCAAGGCTGATGCGGCGTTGCGTCAAGAGGGCTTCTGCCGCGGCGGCTTGCTGGGCGGCCTCCTCCCGTGCTTTCTCGATGTCTCATTGCTTTAGCAGGAGGATCTTCCGCTCTTCCGCCAGCTGCTCCCGGTAAATATTCAGCTCTTGGAGGGCCTCGTCATACCAAGCCTGTGTCTCCGCGACGCGTTGTTGGAAGTCTTCTTCCGCGGCCTCGACGAGCGCTGCCCGGGAGTCCAGTTTCTCCTTCCGGGCACGGTAGAGCGTTTGGAGCTTCTGATAGTTGTCATTCATGGCTTGAAGTAGCTGCTCCTCCTTGGGCTCACTGGCGGCGGCGGCGGTAATTTCCCCGTCAAGATGTTCTCCTTCAACCAGCTCTTCGATGCTTGCCGACCCCGGCATGCTGACAACGTTCTTGCCGACCCTGATGTATTGGCTTGAGGAAGGGGCCTGGGACGACGAGGGTTGGTCTTCGGCAGTTGAGGGCCCCGCGGCAGTAGAAGCGCCTGGCGCTCCTGCGGCGGAAGCGTCGTCAGTATGGCCGCGGGTCTTCTCGCCGGCTCCCTCGGCGGACGTCTTGGCGGCCTCCTCTTGCACAGCCTTGGCGGCATCAGCTGCAGCGGCCTTGGCGGCCTCTACAGCAGCGGCCTTGGCGGCCTCAGCGGCAGCAGCTTTGGCGGCCTCAACGGCAGCAGCCTCGGCGGCAACAGCTTTGGCGGCCTCGGCGGTGGCATGCTTGGCGGCCTCCTCGGCGGCAACCTTGTCGGCTTCAGTGGCGGCATCCTTGGCAGTCTCTTCGATGACAACGTCAGTGTCCATGAGCTCTGTCAGAAGAAGATTGAAAGCCAAGGAGTTGATTAAGATGAAGCTGGGAAGGAAGTTCAAGAAGACAAAAAGAAAAAAAAAGAAGAAAAACCAAAATGACAAGAGTTCTTTGGGGCAAGTAACTTTACCTGCGTCAAGGAAGGGGTTGCCGGAGCCTGCGCTTGCCAGCTCCTCCTCATCGTCGTGGTAAAGCTCGCCCGAGGACTCGCCCCTGGGCGGTGTGGTCGACGGAGGTGGCATGGCAGAGGCAGCTCCCATCGTTGCTTCTCGCTGTTGCTCCGCTCCTGCACGCCCGGAGATGTCAGCGGAGAAGATGCACACCCCGGCACGCGCCACTGGGTAGTGAGTAGAAGACTCACGCTGGGGGCTGCGCCGGGGGCTGCGTCGAGGGCTGCATCGAGGGTTGCGTTCTGGGCTTGACTCCGAGCTGACGAGAACCGTTTCCGGCACGCCCGAGGTGCTTGCCGGCGGCTCGACGCTCGTTGAGGTCTTGGCCCTCTTCGCCATCCTCTGCGCCAGAGTCTCTGTATCAGTGAGGAGGCAAAAATAGAGCAAATTAATCAAGCAAAACTAGAAGGATAAGAATCAAGGCTGTGGCGGGACCCTTACTCTTCTTCTTCTTCCTCGGAGCTGATGGCGGAGAGGTCGAAGCCGACCCCCGCTGCAGTTCCTGACGGGGGAGGAGGAGGATTGGTCCTGGGCCGCTTGGCAGCGGCAGTTTGCGGTGCGGCCTCGGCGGCCGCCCCTTTGCCGGAGGCCTCGCTGCTTGAGGAAGGTTGGCGGGCTGGAGCGCCAGAGGCGTTCTTCCGAAGGACGCGCCTCTTCCTGTGTTGAAGAGCTGGGGGCTCTTCCTCCTCCTCTTCTTCCTCTTCGGCGGCGCCTCCGGCAGAAGAACTCCCGGCAGCGGCTCCGCTCGGCTCCCCGGTAGCCTGACCCCGCCAGGCAAGATCTTCCCGCAGCAAGTCCTCATCTCCGCTGGACTCGGTGCTGCCGGCTTCTTCGGCGAGGTTTGCCTCTTCCGCCCTGTTGGCGATGTAGGCGAGCTCCTCCTCTATGGTGGCGCAGACAAGGTCCTCCCCGCGGATGGACCTCTCCGCCAGCGCCTGCTCCGCGGACGGCTCCAGATTTGAACAGCTGTTGGCAGAGGGCCGCGTGCCCTATGGCTGTCAGATCATTATCCAGCCCAGGCCGCACCCTCATGACGTCGGCGGCGTTCGCGTACTCCCAGGCAGGGCGCCCCTTGTTCTGCAGTGGGGCGATGCGCCGGCGAAGGAAATCCGAAGCAATCATCTCCACCTTCAACCCGACAGCCCTGAGGCACAGTATCCTGGTGATGGCGATGGTGAGCTTGCTGTCGTCAGGGTCCGCGGCACCCCAATCCTTGCCGCGGACCACCTTTTGCTTTCGCACCTCGCAGAACGGTTTGGGCTCCTTTTCCCGGACCCAGCACCACTTGCCGCGCCACTCATCCCATCTCTCGCGGTAGAGCCCCTCTGGGTACGTCTCCTTGGTTGCCGACCTCGGAATCCAAGCGATGCTGCCGGAGAGGGCGTCGCCCTTTTGGATACGGGGATAGAAGTAGTGCCGGAAAAGTGCAGTGCTCGGGATGACCCCAACAAAATTCTCGCAAAGGTGCGCGAAGATGGACATACAAGTCACGGCATTCGGCGTGAAATCTAACAGCTGGAGGCCGTAGGTGAGCATGATGTCTACGAAAAAATCCGAGTACGGAGGACAGAGGCCGCACCAGAAGTAATCGGCAAAGAAGGGATAATCTCCTGGCCCTGCCTTACGAGAAGCTACACTCACTTTGGTGGCTGGATGCGCCGTGGTCTCAGTCGCCCATGCGAACTGGTACCTCTTCTTCAAGGTCTCCGCATCAAGCGTCGAGGGGAAGACAGCGCGTTCCTTCCGCATCTTCACCAACCTGCTCTCCGCGGCGGCCGCTTCCGCCGCCTTGCCCTTGCTCGGCTTAGGCGGCATGGTGGCTATGGAGGTGGGCGCTGAAGACGTCGAGAGCACGGTGGAGGAGGGTGGAGGGAGACAAGCTCTGCTTTGGGCGCGAGGAAGAAGACGACGGCGGCGGTTCTGAGATTGAGATTGGAAAAGCGGAGGGGGGTAAATGAGCAGTGCCCTCTGTGATTCCCTTTTTATGGGGAAGGCGCGAGGCAGGCTCTTTACCGCCCGCTTTTGCAGCGGAGTTTCCGCCCACGTCTCCCACGTCGCGCGATTAATGCGCATAGTGGAGGGACGTGGTAAAAGAGATAATGATTGCGAGCAGTTATTCCCTGCCACGCGTGTCCGTGCACTGTTTTGGGCCTAGCCCAACAGGCCTGGCACCCGTGTATGGCCTAGGCCCGGGGGCTCCTGTTGGTGTACTAAAGTATGGGTCTTTCTTTAGTACCCCTTACTTGTGCACGGGCAGTTGTAGCCGTACCGCGGCAAGCCTTGCCAGGGAATAGCTAGGAGTAATCACGAGACTAAGATGCCAAGGAGACGTTCAAGTCAACGACCAGACAGAAGGCCAAAGGGTTGCGGAGGCCTGGCAAGACCCTTGCCGGCAAGGCCTCGCACCCGGCAAGGCCCTTGCCGGCGAAGCTTCGCGCCCGGCAAGCCCCGGGCCCGGCAAGGATTAAGTCCCGGCAAGCCCCGGGCCCGACAAGGATTCGGTCCCGGCAAGGCTCTGCACAGTGCAGCGCTATCGCTCTAGTGCAGCGGCCAGCCTTGTCGTTTAGGGCTTGTCCTCATGGTGACGTGGCGTAATGCTGGCCACGAGATGCTTAAGCGGTGCTGATGGGATGGCTGCTTTTGCCCATCCCCTGTAAAGCTTTTCCAAGCCCGAGATACTAAGGGACACCTCGACGGACACCTCATGGTGCATTTAATGAGTTTGTCCTAAGCCGTCAGGGTTAGGTATGATAACGCTGTGGTAACACTGTAGCTACTTTCCACCTCATGCCTTATCTCGTACCCCACTGTGGTAGCCCCTTTGACTTATATAAAAGGAGGCCCGAGGCATACAGAAAAAGGATCCGAAAGCCCATTCTGCATGCGTAGCTACTGAATACTGTAGCTCCCAGAACTTGGCCAAGAACATCCACAGTAATACAATCAAAGCAGGAGTAGGGTTTAACGCATCCGTGCGGCCCGAACCTGGGTAAATCCCCGTGTACTGTTCGTTAGTTCTGCTGTTCGTGCAATCCTCTCCCCTTGCCGAACCGTAAAGGGATCCGCTCGATAGCGATCCCATAGGTGTTCGTTTCCCATGACAGTCAGCAATAATTCCACAAAAAGATTGAAGATTTGGGTAAAAACAAAGTTAATTTTTCATTTTTCTAGTGCAGTGCATGACTTTTTATTGAAGCAAGTGCCATAAATAAGATTGTAAATTGTGCCCTTACAATTTTCACCTAAAGTATACCACATGGGATGCCAACTGCCAATTTTTCATGAATATTAGAGTGATATTTCCATATTCCATTGATTTATTGAATTTCTGGCGATTTACATTAAGTAAGTCAAATTTGCACTGCAAGTGTGCTCTAGTTTCGACCAATAAATTCTGAAAAATCATTTTCACCTTCCGCATTAGGAGCGTAGGCAGTATCCACAAAGGAAACTCAATTACCCAACCATTTTATATGATTACTCATCCATGCAATTTTGACAACACATCGAAAGAAATTAAAGAAAATGATAAAAAGGCTAAAAAATTGAAATCCTTTTGATGGAGGCTTCCTATGTGCAATGGATTGTGGGAAAAATAATAAACTCACAATACCACAACCTTAAAAAAAACCTTCAAGGACTGACCTATCTCATATGAAGATCAATGACTTTCAACCAAGATGACCATGAGCATTTTCATGGCATAGTACATGATAACATGACCATTTTTGGAAATAACAAGGGTGTTAACATTGTCACCAATAATTCCACAAAAAGATTGAAGATTTGGGTAAAAAAAAGTTAATTTTTCATTTTTCTAGTGCAATGCATGACTTTTTTGTGTGTGAAGCAAGAGCCATAAATAAGCTTGTAAATTGTGCCCTTACAATTTTCACCTAAAGTATACCACATGGGATGCCAACTAGCAATTTTTCATGAATTTTAAAGTGATATTTCCATATTCCATTGATTTATTGAATTTCTGGCGATTTACGTCAAGTAATTCAAATTTGCACTAGAAGTGTGCTCTAGTTTCGACCAATAAATTCGGAAAAATCATTTTCACCTTCCACATTAGGAGTGTAGGCAGTATTCACAAAGAAAACGCAATTACCCAACCATTATATATGATTACTTATCGATGCAATTTTGACAACACATCGAAAGAAATTAAAGAAAATGATAAAAAGGCTCAAAAATTGAAATCCTTTTGCATGGAGGCCTCCTATGTGCAATGGCTTGTGGGAAAAAAATAAACTCACAATACCACAAATAAAAAGTTAATTTTTCATTTTTCTAGTGCAATGCATGACTTTTTTTGTGAAGCAGGTGCCATAAATAAGATTGTAAATTGTGCCCTTACAATGGATGCCAACTGCCAATTTTTCATGAAATTCACAGTGATATTGCCATATTCCATTGATTTATTGAATTTTTGGCGATTTACATCAAGTAATTCAAATTTGCACTGCAAGTGTGCTCTAGTTTCGACCAGTAAATTTGGAAATATCATTTTCACCTTCCACATTAGGAGTGTAGGCAGTATCCACAAAGAAAACGCAATTACCGAACCATTATATATGATTACTCATCCATGCAATTTTGAGAACACATCAAAAGATATTAAAGGAAATGAAAAAAGGCTCAAAAATTGAAATCTGTTGGCATAGAGGCCTCCTATGTGCAATGGCTTGTGGGAAAAATAATAAACTCACAATACCACAAACTTAAAATAAAAAACCTTCACAATCTGACCTATCTCATATGAAGATCAATGACTTTCAACCAAGACAACCATGACCATGAACATTTTCATGGCATAGTACATGATAACATGACCATTTTTGGAAATAACAAGGGTGTTAACATTGTCAGCAATAATTCCACAAAAAGATTGAAGGTTTGGTTAAAAAAAGTTAATTTTTCATTTTTCTAGTGCAATGCATGACTTTTTTGTGTGTGAAGCAAGAGCCATAAATAAGCTTGTAAATTGTGCCCTTACAATTTTCACCTAAAGTATACCACATGGGATGCCAACTAGCAATTTTTCATGAATTTTAGAGTGATATTTCCATATTCCATTGATTTATTGAATTTCTGGCGATTTACGTCAAGTAATAAAAATTTGCACTAGAAGTGTGCTCTAGTTTCGACCAATAAATTCGGAAAAATCATTTTCACCTTCCACATTAGGAGTGTAGGCAGTATTCACAAAGAAAACGCAATTACCCAACCATTATATATGATTACTTATCGATGCAATTTTGATAACACATCGAAAGAAATTAAAGAAAATGATAAAAAGGCTCAAAAATTGAAATCCTTTTGCATGGAGGCCTCCTATGTGCAATGGCTTGTGGGAAAAAAATAAACTCACAATACCACAAATAAGAAGTTAATTTTTCATTTTTCTAGTGCAATGCATGACTTTTTTTGTGAAGCAGGTGCCATAAATAAGATTGTAAATTGTGCCCTTACAATTTTCACCTAAAGTATACCACATTGGATGTCAACTGCCAATTTTTCATGAATTTCAGAGTGATATTGCCATATTTCATTGATTTATCGAATTTCTGGCAATTTACATCAAGTAATTCAAATTTGCACAGCAAGTGTGCTCTAGTTTCGACCAATAAATTCTGAAAAATCATTTTCACCTTCCGCATTAGGAGTGTAGGCAGTATCCACAAAGAAAACTCAATTACCCAACCATTATATATGATTACTCATCCATGCAATTTTGAGAACACATCGAAAGAAATTAAAGGAAATGAAAAAAGGCTCAAAAATTGAATTCCTTTTGCATGGAGGACTCCTATGTGCAATGGATTGTGGGAAAAATAATAAACTCACAATACGACAACCTTAAAAAAAACCTTGAAGAACTGACCTATCTCATATGAAGATCACTGACTTTCAACCAAGATGACGATGAGCATTTTCATGGCATAGTACATGATAACATGACCATTTTTGGAAATAACAAGGGTGTTAACATTGTCAGCAATAATTCCATAAAAAGATTGAAGATTTGGGTGAAAAAAGTTAATTTTTCATTTTTCTAGTGCAATGCATGACTTTTTATTGAAGCAAGAGCCATAAATAAGATTGTAAATTGTGCCCTTACAATTTTCACCTTAAGTATACCACATGGGATGCCAACTGCCAATTTTTCATGAATTTCAGAGTGATATTTCCATATTACATTGATTTATTGAATTTCTGGCGATTTACATCAAGTAAGTCAAATTTGCACTTCAAGTGTGCTCTAGTTTCGACCAATAAATTCTGAAAAATCATTTTCACCTTCCACATTAGGAGTGTAGCTAGTGTCCACAAAGAAAACTCAATTACCCAGCCATTATATATGATTACTCATCCATGCGATTTTGACAACACATCGAAAGAAATTAAATAACATGATAAAAAGGCTCAAAAATTGAAATCCTTTTGCATGGAGGCCTCCTATGTGCAATGGCTTGTGGCAAAAATAATAAACTCACAATACCACAAATAAAAATTTAATTTTTCATTTTACTAGTGCAATGCATGACTTTTTTTGTGAAGCAGGTGCCATAAATAAGATTGTAAATTGTGCCCTTACAATTTTCACCTAAAGTATACCACAATGGATGCCAACTGCCAATTTTTCATGAATTTCACAGTGATAATGCCATATTCCATTGATTTATTGAATTTCTGGCGATTTACATCAAGTAATTCAAATTTGCACTGCAAGTGTGCTCTAGTTTCGACCAATAAATTTGGAAATATCATTTTCACCTTCCACATTAGGAGTGTAGGCAGTATCCACAAAGAAAACTCAATTACCCAACCATTATATATGATTACTCATCCACGCAATTTTGAGAACACATCAAAAGAAATTAAAGGAAATGAAAAAAGGCTCAAAAATTGAATTCCGTTTGCATAGAGGCCTCCTATGTGCAATGGCTTGTGGGAAAAATAATAAACTCACAATACCACAAACTTGAAATAAAAAACCTTCACAATCTGACTTATCTCATATGAAGATCAATGACTTTCAACCAAGATGACCATGACCATGAACATTTTCATGGCATAGTACATGATAACATGACCATTTTTGGAAATAACAAGGGTGTTAACATTGTCAGCAATAATTACACAAAAAAGATTGAAGGTTTGGATAAAAAAAGTTAATTTTTCATTTTTCTAGTGCAATGCATGACTTTTTTGGTGTGAAGCAAGAGCCATAAATAAGATTGTAAATTGTGCCCTTACATATTTCACCTAAAGTATACCACATGGGATGCCAACTAGCAATTTTTCATGAATTTTAGAGTGATATTTCCATATTCAATTGATTTATTGAATTTCTGGCGATTTACGTCAAGTAATTCAAATTTGCACTGCAAGTGTGCTCTAGTTTCGACCAATAAATTCTGAAAAATCATTTTCACCTTCCGCATTAGGAGTGTAGGCAGTATCCACAAAGAAAACTCAATTACCCAACCATTATATATGATTACTCATCCATGCAATTTTGAGAACACATCGAAAGAAATTAAAGGAAATGAAAAAAGGCTCAAAAATTGAAATCCTTTTGCATGGAGGCCTCCTATGTGCAATGGATTGTGGGAAAAATAATAAACTCACAATACGACAACCTTAAAAAAAACCTTGAAGAACTGACCTATCTCATATGAAGATCACTGACTTTCAACCAAGATGACGATGAGCATTTTCGTGGCATAGTACATGATAACATGGCCATTTTTGGAAATAACAAGGGTGTTAAAATTGTCAGCAATAATTCCACAAAAAGATTGAAGATTTGGGTGAAAAAAGTTAATTTTTCATTTTTCTAGTGCAATGCATGACTTTTTGTTGAAGCAAGAGCCATAAATAAGATTGTAAATTGTGCCCTTACAATTTTCACCTTAAGTATACCACATGGGATGCCAACTGCCAATTTTTCATGAATTTCAGAGTGATATTTCCATATTTCATTGATTTATTGAATTTCTGGCGATTTACATCAAGTAAGTGAAATTTGCACTGCAAGTGTGCTCTAGTTTCGACCAATAAATTCTGAAAAATCATTTTCACCTTCCACATTAGGAGTGTAGCTAGTATCCACAAAGAAAACTCAATTACCCAGCCATTATATATGATTACTCATCCATGCGATTTTGACAACACATCGAAAGAAATTAAATAAAATGATAAAAAGGCTCAAAAATTGAAATCCTTTTGCATGGAGGCCTCCTATGTGCAATGGCTTGTGGCAAAAATAATAAACTCACAATACCACAAATAAAAATTTAATTTTTCATTTTACTAGTGCAATGCATGACTTTTTTTGTGAAGCAGGTGCCATAAATAAGATTGTAAATTGTGCCCTTACAATTTTCACCTAAAGTATACCACAATGGATGCCAACTGCCAATTTTTCATGAATTTCACAGTGATATTGCCATATTCCATTGATTTATTGAATTTCTGGCGATTTACATCAAGTAATTCAAATTTGCACTGCAAGTGTGCTCTAGTTTCGACCAATAAATTTGGAAATATCATTTTCACCTTCCACATTAGGAGTGTAGGCAGTATCCACAAAGAAAACTCAATTACCCAACCATTATATATGATTACTCATCCATGCAATTTTGACAACACATCAAAAGATATTAAAGGAAATGAAAAAAGGCTCAAAAATTGAAATCTGTTGGCATAGAGGCCTCCTATGTGCAATGGCTTGTGGGAAAAATAATAAACTCACAATACCACAAACTTAAAATAAAAAACCTTCACAATCTGACCTATCTCATATGAAGATCAATGACTTTCAACCAAGACGACCATGACCATGAACATTTTCATGGCATAGTACATGATAACATGACCATTTTTGGAAATAACAAGGGTGTTAACATTGTCAGCAATAATTCCACAAAAAGATTGAAGGTTTGGTTAAAAAAAGTTAATTTTTCATTTTTCTAGTGCAATGCATGACTTTTTTGTGTGTGAAGCAAGAGCCATAAATAAGCTTGTAAATTGTGCCCTTACAATTTTCACCTAAAGTATACCACATGGGATGCCAACTAGCAATTTTTCATGAATTTTAGAGTGATATTTCCATATTCCATTGATTTATTGAATTTCTGGCGATTTACGTCAAGTAATAAAAATTTGCACTAGAAGTGTGCTCTAGTTTCGACCAATAAATTCGGAAAAATCATTTTCACCTTCCACATTAGGAGTGTAGGCAGTATTCACAAAGAAAACGCAATTACCCAACCATTATATGTGATTACTTATCGATGCAATTTTGACAACACATCGAAAGAAATTAAAGAAAATGATAAAAAGGCTCAAAAATTGAAATCCTTTTGCATGGAGGCGTCCTATGTGCAATGGCTTGTGGGAAAAAAATAAACTCACAATACCACAAATAAGAAGTTAATTTTTTATTTTTCTAGTGCAATGCATGACTTTTTTTGTGAAGCAGGTGCCATAAATAAGATTGTAAATTGTGCCCTTACAATTTTCACCTAAAGTATACCACATTGGATGTCAACTGCCAATTTTTCGTGAATTTCAGAGTGATATTGCCATATTTCATTCAGAGTTCAAATTTGCACAGCAAGTGTGCTCTAGTTTTGACCAATAAATTCTGAAAAATCATTTTCACCTTCCGCATTAGGAGTGTAGGCAGTATCCACAAAGAAAACTCAATTACCCAACCATTATATATGATTACTCATCCATGCAATTTTGAGAACACATCGAAAGAAATTAAAGGAAATGAAAAAAGGCTCAAAAATTGAATTCCTTTTGCATGGAGGACTCCTATGTGCAATGGATTGTGGGAAAAATAATAAACTCACAATACAACAACCTTAAAAAAAACCTTGAAGAACTGACCTATCTCATATGAAGATCACTGACTTTCAACCAAGATGACGATGAGCATTTTCATGGCATAGTACATGATAACATGACCATTTTTGGAAATAACAAGGGTGTTAACATTGTCAGCAATAATTCCATAAAAAGATTGAAGATTTGGGTGAAAAAAAGTTAATTTTTCATTTTTCTAGTGCAATGCATGACTTTTTATTGAAGCAAGAGCCATAAATAAGATTGTAAATTGTGCCCTTACAATTTTCACCTTAAGTATACCACATGGGATGCCAACTGCCAATTTTTCATGAATTTCAGAGTGATATTTCCATATTACATTGATTTATTGAATTTCTGGCGATTTACATCTAGTAAGTCAAATTTGCACTGCAAGTGTGCTCTAGTTTCGACCAATAAATTCTGAAAAATCATTTTCACCTTCCACATTATGAGTGTAGCCAGTGTCCACAAAATAGAAATATGGAAGCTTACATGGATGACATAGTGGTCAAAACCAAGGACAAAGCAACGCTCATTCAAGATCTGGAGGAGACATTTGCAAATCTGCGCAGGATCAACCTGAAGCTCAATCCCGAGAAGTGCGTGTTTGGCGTCCCATCCAGCAAGCTTCTCGGGTTCTTCGTATCTCAGCGTGGAATTGAAGCCAATCCCGACAAGATCAAGGCAATTGAGCAGATTGAATCACCAAGACGAGTCAAGGATGTGCGCCGCCTTGCCGGCTGCGTCGCTGCTTCGAGTAGGTTCATCTCAAAGTCCGCTGAGCGCGCCCTGCCATTTTTAAAATTTTTGAAGAAGGCAGGTCCAATGAAATGGACTCCAGAAGCGGAGGCAGCGCTGCAGGATTTGAAGAAGTACCTCTCCTCTCCGCCAGTACTAGTCGCGCCTAGGCCACAAGAGCCGTTGCTGCTATATCTGGCGGCAACGAATCAAGTGGTTAGTGCTGCGCTGGTGGCAGAGAGAAAAGCAGAGGAGGATGCAGCAGCAACGGCAGGCCCGCCAAGTGACTTGCCGGGGCCGGCCCCGGTAGAGTCTGGTGCCGACAAGGAAAGATCCGCGCAGTCAAGTCAAGCAGTGCAAAAGAAGAAGATGGTGCAGCGCCCAGTCTATTTCGTCAGCTCCCTGTTGCAGGGGACTAGGTCGAGATATTCTGGTGTGCAGAAGTTGCTCTTCGGCCTTCTCATGGCCTCCAGGAAGCTACGCCATTACTTCCAAGCACATGACGTCACCGTCGTCACTCGCTTTCCGCTGCAACGGATTCTCCGGAACCCAGAATCAACCGGCAGGATCGCGGAGTGGGCGTTAGAGCTGTCATGCTTTGGTCTCAAGTTTGAAAGTTCGTCAACTATCCAGAGCAGAGCCTTGGCAGAGTTCATTGCAGAATGGACCCCAACACCAGACGACGAAGTTCAAGAATCAGCGATTCCCGGCAAGGAAACAGATCGTGAATGGATCATGTACTTTGATGGAGCCTTTTCGCTGCACGGTGCCGGTGCCGGCGTGCTGCTAGTCGCACCCACCGGAGAGCACCTCAAGTACGTCATCCAGATGCATTTTCCCCGGGAGAGATTGACCAATAACACGGCAGAGTATGAAGGACTGCTTGCCGGTCTCAGGATCGCGGCAGACCTTGGGATCAAGAAGCTCTTTGTCAGAGGTGACTCCCAGCTCGTCGTGAGACAGGTCAACAAAGATTATCAGAGCCCGTTGATGGAGGCGTACGTCGATGAAGTGAGGAAGCTGGAGGAGCGCTTTGACGGTCTTCAGACAGAGCATGTTCCTCGCTCAGAGAACAGCATTGCCGATGACCTGTCAAAGCGTGCCGCACTCAAGCTGCCTGTGGAACCAGGGACTTTTGTGCTCCGCTTGACTCAACCATCCGTGTCGCCATCGACAAGGCCTGATAAGAGAAGAAAGTTAAGTACCGGCGAGTACTTCCCGGCAGGGCTTCCCGAAGCCCCCGGCAAGGATCTTGCCGGGAACGACCTGGTTGCCGGTGAGCAGCGGCTTCACGCAGAACCTCAGGTTCTTGCCACTGAAGCAAGCGCCCCTGCTGCCGAAGAAATACCGGTTGCCGGTGAGCAGCTGCTCCGCCAAGAACCTCAGGTTCTTGCCGTAGAAGCAAATGCTCCCACAGCTGAAGAGTCGCCTTTAGTCCTTGTCATCGAGCCACAAGCTCCGGCATGTGCACAGCAAATAGTCCATTTCCTTCAGACAGGAGAACTCCCTGAAGCCCAGGAAGAAGCTGAGAAAGTAGCCCGTCAGTCAAGTATGTACCAGTTCGTCGACGACGTCCTGTACAGAAAGAGACCCAACGGCGCGAAATTGAAGTGCATTCCTCGGGAGGATGGACTAGAGCTGTTGGCAGAGATTCATGGGGGCATATGTGGATCCCACATAGGCTCGAGAGCCCTTGTCGGCAAGGCATTCCGGCAAGGATTCTTCTGGCCCACTGCCCTCCAAGATGCAACGGCACTAGTAACCAAGTGTGAAGCGTGCCAGTTTCATTCGAAGCAACTTCATCAGCCAGCTCAAGCTCTCCAGACGATCCCTCTCTCCTGGCCCTTCTCGGTCTGGGGGCTCGACATACTGGGTCCCTTCCCCCGCGCTGTCGGGGGCTTCGAGTACTTGTACGTTGCTATCGACAAGTTCACGAAGTGGCCAGAAATGGAAGCAGTGAGGAGGGTGACAGCTCAGTCCGCAGTCAAGTTCTTCAAGGGGATTGTGTGCCGTTTTGGTGTGCCGAACAGGATCATCACCGACAACGGTACGCAGTTCACTAGTCGCACCTTCATGCAGTACGTCCAAGACCTTGGCGGCAAGATTTGTTTTGCCTCTGTTGCCCACCCAAGAAGCAATGGCCAAGCGGAAAGGGCGAACGCTGAAGTGCTGCGTGGTCTCCGGACCAGAACTTTCGACAAGCTGCACAAGCATGGAAGACGCTGGATTGATGAGCTGCCGGCGGTTCTTTGGTCGATCAGGACGACGCCAAATCGAGCCACCGGCCAGACACCCTTCGCTCTGGTTTACGGAGCGGAAGCAGTTCTCCCCACGGAACTCATATACGGGTCACCTCGAGTGCTCGCTTATGATGAGCTTGAGCAAGAGCAGCTGCGGCAAGATGACGCGCTGCTCCTTGAGGAGAGCCGTCTTCGGGCTGCTGTGCGAGCCGCTCGCTACCAGCAAGCTTTGCGCCGCTACCACAGCCGCAAGGTTCACGCCCGGAGTCTTGAGGAAGGCGACCTTGTTCTTCGGCGCGTTCAGTCGGCCAAGAATTCCAACAAGTTGACGCCGAAGTGGGAAGGCCCTTACCGGGTAGTGCGAGTCACCAGGCCTGGCGCTGTCCACCTGGAGACCGAAGAGGGCTTGCCAGTGAGCAACTCCTGGAACATCGAGCACCTTCGCAAGTTCTACCCGTAAGGCGCAGTTGTTCGGGTTTCTTGCTGTGATAGCGATACGGCCAGCAGGCTGCTGACGACCCGAATCCAGCGCTCGCGGCAGCGTAACGCTCCGGCAAGATCCCAGCAACGCCATTCTGTACAAGTGTTGCCGCTGGCATGTAATCCTTTGTACAGAGCAGGCACACCCCTGTGCATATTTAATAAGATCTGTGTGCTTTACGTTTCTTGTGGATTTTCATGTCATTTTATATGCATGTATTATCTGAGATGTGTATTGCACCCGATCCTGGTAAGAGCTAACGAACCGTCAAGGTTCCATACATTTATTTTCTCTTCTTTCTTTTTCTCAAGAGATAGAAGATTCCCTCGCGCGCAAGTTTGCCGGGGGGGGGGGGGGAAGGAGAATGGTGGTATGGATCCCAGACGACGTTCAAAGTTGGCGCCTTGCCGGAAGAAAAGGAATAGCGACGAAAAGCAGAGCTAAGTTGCTGAACCCCTTAAGCAGATTTTGATTTTGGCTTTGTATGGAAAACCTGCACGCGATGGAATCTTGTCGTGATCGGCTGCGCCCTTACTCTGTTTCGAGTCCGCTCAACAGTCTAGGTGGCCGCGCCGAAAGCGTGAAGATTTCTTGCCATGAGCAGCACCGCCCGCAAGCTGCGGACGACCCAAATCCAGCGCTCGCGACGGGGTTACGCTCCGGCAAGTTCCCAGCAAAACGTAGTGCATACGCCATACAGAAAGAAATTGAACAAAGGGAATAGCATGCCAAAATTCAAAGAGAGCAAGTTATATTACATCTAGTGCTTGCCGCGTTTCTGACATAAGACAAATTGTCTTTTACATATGACGCCGGCGGCAAGATGGAGAAGAGATGAGGTGGATGTGGCTAGTCCCGGCGATCGCCCTCGACCCTCTTCACCTGGCTCACCCGATCGACGATGGGCGCGACAAGCTCCTCGAGAGCCTTGACGTCTGCGTCCTTCAGCAAGCTCTTCAAGGCTTTGGAGAGGTCGATGCCAGGGTTCCTGTGCGCCACCTTCATCAACACCTTGCGGAGGACGAGCTGGCAGAGTTTCCGGGATTGGTCGGCCAGCTTGCTTGTCTGGTTTGCCTGGAGTAACTTGAGGGCGTCAACGAGCTTGTCGAAGAACACGGTTAGCCTGGCGCTTGAGGATATGTTGTCGTCGACAGAATATCCGAAGCCCGGCAAGTCCATGGCCTCCAGCTCCGCGCCAAGCTTCTCGGCGACGTCCGCCAGCCTGGCAGTCTAGACCTTCACGCTAGAAGCGTACTCGTTGTGGGTGGTGGCGGCGCTCTGGAGCAACTCCTGTTCGTCGTGGAGGTCTTTGATAAGAGTCTTCTCGCGAACTCCGGCGGCCTCAAGAGACTCCTCCAGCGTGGATAGCTTCAGCTTCAGATCTTCAATGGAGTCCTTGGCGGAGGAAAGCTGCTGGACCTTCTCGGACGCGGCAGCCTGCGTCTCCATCAGGCTATGGAGAGCCTTGTCTCTCTCGGCCTCGAGTGCTGAGACCTTCTTGCCGTGGTCCTCGAGAGCGCCCTCCAGCTGCTTCGCCTTCTCCTCCAGCAAGTTCTTGGTGGTCTCCGCAGCTCCGGCAGCGTTGAGGGCCTCCTTGAGCTTGCCGGCGTGGTCTTCAGTTAGAGCTCTGAGCACCTTCAAGTGTTCCTGCTCAAGCCCCTGGACCCGCCGTGCGACAAGACTTTCGAGCTCTTCATCCCTGTTGCGACGCTTGGCGGCAAGCGCCGCCTCGCGCGCGGCAAGGTCCTCTTCTTGGGCGTCAAGGCTGATGCGGCGTTGCGTCAAGAGGGCTTCTGCCGCGGCGGCTTGCTGGGCGGCCTCCTCCCGTGCTTTCTCGATGTCTCATTGCTTTAGCAGGAGGATCTTCCGCTCTTCCGCCAGCTGCTCCCGGTAAATATTCAGCTCTTGGAGGGCCTCGTCATACCAAGCCTGTGTCTCCGCGACGCGTTGTTGGAAGTCTTCTTCCGCGGCCTCGACGAGCGCTGCCCGGGAGTCCAGTTTCTCCTTCCGGGCACGGTAGAGCGTTTGGAGCTTCTGATAGTTGTCATTCATGGCTTGAAGTAGCTGCTCCTCCTTGGGCTCACTGGCGGCGGCGGCGGTAATTTCCCCGTCAAGATGTTCTCCTTCAACCAGCTCTTCGATGCTTGCCGACCCCGGCATGCTGACAACGTTCTTGCCGACCCTGATGTATTGGCTTGAGGAAGGGGCCTGGGACGACGAGGGTTGGTCTTCGGCAGTTGAGGGCCCCGCGGCAGTAGAAGCGCCTGGCGCTCCTGCGGCGGAAGCGTCGTCAGTATGGCCGCGGGTCTTCTCGCCGGCTCCCTCGGCGGACGTCTTGGCGGCCTCCTCTTGCACAGCCTTGGCGGCATCAGCGGCAGCGGCCTTGGCGGCCTCTGCAGCAGCGGCCTTGGCGGCCTCAGCGGCAGCAGCTTTGGCGGCCTCAACGGCAGCAGCCTCGGCGGCAACAACTTTGGCGGCCTCGGCGGTGGCATGCTTGGCGGCCTCCTCGGCGGCAACCTTGTCGGCTTCAGTGGCGGCATCCTTGGCAGTCTCTTCGATGACAACGTCAGTGTCCATGAGCTCTGTCAGAAGAAGATTGAAAGCCAAGGAGTTGATTAAGATGAAGCTGGGAAGGAAGTTCAAGAAGACAAAAAGAAAAAAAAAGAAGAAAAACCAAAATGACAAGAGTTCTTTGGGGCAAGTAACTTTACCTGCGTCAAGGAAGGGGTTGCCGGAGCCTGCGCTTGCCAGCTCCTCCTCATCGTCGTGGTAAAGCTCGCCCGAGGACTCGCCCCTGGGCGGTGTGGTCGACGGAGGTGGCATGGCAGAGGCAGCTCCCATCGTTGCTTCTCGCTGTTGCTCCGCTCCTGCACACCCGGAGATGTCAGCGGAGAAGATGCACACCCCGGCACGCGCCACTGGGTAGTGAGTAGAAGACTCACGCTGGGGGCTGCGCCGGGGGCTGCGTCGAGGGCTGCATCGAGGGTTGCGTTCTGGGCTTGACTCCGAGCTGACGAGAACCGTTTCCGGCACGCCCGAGGTGCTTGCCGGCGGCTCGACGCTCGTTGAGGTCTTGGCCCTCTTCGCCATCCTCTGCGCCAGAGTCTCCATATCAGTGAGGAGGCAAAAATAGAGCAAATTAATCAAGCAAAACTAGAAGGATAAGAATCAAGGCTGTGGCGGGACCCTTACTATTCTTCTTCTTCCTCGGAGCTGATGGCGGAGAGGTCGAAGCCGACCCCCGCTGCAGTTCCTGACGGGGGAGGAGGAGGATTGGTCCTGGGCCGCTTGGCAGCGGCAGTTTGCGGTGCGGCCTCGGCGGCCGCCCCTTTGCCGGAGGCCTCGCTGCTTGAGGAAGGTTGGCGGGCTGGAGCGCCAGAGGCGTTCTTCCGAAGGACGCGCCTCTTCCTGTGTTGAAGAGCTGGGGGCTCTTCCTCCTCCTCTTCTTCCTCTTCGGCGGCGCCTCCGGCAGAAGAACTCCCGGCAACGGCTCCGCTCGGCTCCCCGGTAGCCTGACCCCGCCAGGCAAGATCTTCCCGCAGCAAGTCCTCGTCTCCGCTGGACTCGGTGCTGCCGGCTTCTTCGGCGAGGTTCGCCTCTTCCGCCCTGTTGGCGATGTAGGCGAGCTCCTCCTCTATGGTGGCGCAGACAAGGTCCTCCCCGCGGATGGCCTTCTCCGTCAAGTTGTCGAAGAACGCCAGCGCCTGCTCCGCGGACGGCTCGATCCACCTCTCGTCGATGCTGTGGGCATTGAACACCGGCATCATGGCGATAATGGAGGTCAGCGACGAGTTGTTACATAATGGGACGACGCCTGCCGGCAAGTCTCCCACTGCTCCAGATTTGAACAGCTGTTGGCAGAGGGCCGCGTGCCCTATGGCTGTCAGATCATTATCCAGCCCAGGCCGCACCCTCATGACGTCGGCGGCGTTCGCGTACTCCCAGGCAGGGCGCCCCTTGTTCTGCAGTGGGGCGATGCGCCGGCGAAGGAAATCCGAAGCAATCATCTCCACCTTCAACCCGACAGCCCTGAGGCACAGTATCCTGGTGATGGCGATGGTGAGCTTGCTGTCGTCAGGGTCCGCGGCGCCCCAATCCTTGCCGCGGACCACCTTTTGCTTTCGCACCTCGCAGAACGGTTTGGGCTCCTTTTCCCGGACCCAGCACCACTTGCCGCGCCACTCATCCCATCTCTCGCGGTAGAGCCCCTCTGGGTACGTCTCCTTGGTTGCCGACCTCGGAATCCAAGCGATGCTGCCGGAGAGGGCGTCGCCCTTTTGGATACGGGGATAGAAGTAGTGCCGGAAAAGTGCAGTGCTCGGGATGACCCCAACAAAATTCTCGCAAAGGTGCGCGAAGATGGACATACAAGTCACGGCATTCGGCGTGAAATCTAACAGCTGGAGGCCGTAGGTGAGCATGATGTCTACGAAAAAATCCGAGTACGGAGGACAGAGGCCGCACCAGAAGTAATCGGCAAAGAAGGGATAATCTCCTGGCCCTGCCTTACGAGAAGCTACACTCACTTTGGTGGCTGGATGCGCCGTGGTCTTAGTCGCCCATGCGAACTGGTACCTCTTCTTCAAGGTCTCCGCATCAAGCGTCGAGGGGAAGACAGCGCGTTCCTTCCGCATCTTCACCAACCTGCTCTCCGCGGCGGCCGCTTCCGCCGCCTTGCCCTTGCTCGGCTTAGGCGGCATGGTGGCTATGGAGGTGGGCGCTGAAGACGTCGAGAGCACGGTGGAGGAGGGTGGAGGGAGACAAGCTCTGCTTTGGGCGCGAGGAAGAAGACGACGGCGGCGGTTCTGAGATTGAGATTGGAAAAGCGGAGGGGGGTAAATGAGCAGTGCCCTCTGTGATTCCCTTTTTATGGGGAAGGCGCGAGGCAGGCTCTTTACCGCCCGCTTTTGCAGCGGAGTTTCCGCCCACGTCTCCCACGTCGCGCGATTAATGCGCATAGTGGAGGGACGTGGTAAAAGAGATAATGATTGCGAGCAGTTATTCCCTGCCACGCGTGTCCGTGCACTGTTTTGGGCCTAGCCCAACAGGCCTGGCACCCGTGTATGGCCTAGGCCCGGGGGCTCCTGTTGGTGTACTAAAGTATGGGTCTTTCTTTAGTACCCCTTACTTGTGCACGGGCAGTTGTAGCCGTACCGCGGCAAGCCTTGCCAGGGAATAGCTAGGAGTAATCACGAGACTAAGATGCCAAGGAGACGTTCAAGTCAACGACCAGACAGAAGGCCAAAGGGTTGCGGAGGCCTGGCAAGACCCTTGCCGGCAAGGCCTCGCACCCGGCAAGGCCCTTGCCGGCGAAGCTTCGCGCCCGGCAAGCCCCGGGCCCGGCAAGGATTAAGTCCCGGCAAGCCCCGGGCCCGACAAGGATTCGGTCCCGGCAAGGCTCTGCACAGTGCAGCGCTATCGCTCCAGTGCAGCGGCCAGCCTTGTCGTTTAGGGCTTGTCCTCATGGTGACGTGGCGTAATGCTGGCCACGAGATGCTTAAGCGGTGCTGATGGGATGGCTGCTTTTGCCCATCCCCTGTAAAGCTTTTCCAAGCCCGAGATACTAAGGGACACCTCGACGGACACCTCATGGTGCATTTAATGAGTTTGTCCTAAGCCGTCAGGGTTAGGTATGATAACGCTGTGGTAACACTGTAGCTACTTTCCACCTCATGCCTTATCTCGTACCCCACTGTGGTAGCCCCTTTGACTTATATAAAAGGAGGCCCGAGGCATACAGAAAAAGGATCCGAAAGCCCATTCTGCATGCGTAGCTACTGAATACTGTAGCTCCCAGAACTTGGCCAAGAACATCCACAGTAATACAATCAAAGCAGGAGTAGGGTTTAACGCATCCGTGCGGCCCGAACCTGGGTAAATCCCCGTGTACTGTTCGTTAGTTCTGCTGTTCGTGCAATCCTCTCCCCTTGCCGAACCGTAAAGGGATCCGCTCGATAGCGATCCCATAGGTGTTCGTTTCCCATGACAGTCAGCAATAATTCCACAAAAAGATTGAAGATTTGGGTAAAAACAAAGTTAATTTTTCATTTTTCTAGTGCAGTGCATGACTTTTTATTGAAGCAAGTGCCATAAATAAGATTGTAAATTGTGCCCTTACAATTTTCACCTAAAGTATACCACATGGGATGCCAACTGCCAATTTTTCATGAATATTAGAGTGATATTTCCATATTCCATTGATTTATTGAATTTCTGGCGATTTACATTAAGTAAGTCAAATTTGCACTGCAAGTGTGCTCTAGTTTCGACCAATAAATTCTGAAAAATCATTTTCACCTTCCGCATTAGGAGCGTAGGCAGTATCCACAAAGGAAACTCAATTACCCAACCATTTTATATGATTACTCATCCATGCAATTTTGACAACACATCGAAAGAAATTAAAGAAAATGATAAAAAGGCTAAAAAATTGAAATCCTTTTGATGGAGGCTTCCTATGTGCAATGGATTGTGGGAAAAATAATAAACTCACAATACCACAACCTTAAAAAAAACCTGCAAGGACTGACCTATCTCATATGAAGATCAATGACTTTCAACCAAGATGACCATGAGCATTTTCATGGCATAGTACATGATAACATGACCATTTTTGGAAATAACAAGGGTGTTAACATTGTCACCAATAATTCCACAAAAAGATTGAAGATTTGGGTAAAAAAAAGTTAATTTTTCATATTTCTAGTGCAATGCATGACTTTTTTGTGTGTGAAGCAAGAGCCATAAATAAGCTTGTAAATTGTGCCCTTACTATTTTCACCTAAAGTATACCACATGGGATGCCAACTAGCAATTTTTCATGAATTTTAAAGTGATATTTCCATATTCCATTGATTTATTGAATTTCTGGCGATTTACGTCAAGTAATTCAAATTTGCACTAGAAGTGTGCTCTAGTTTCGACCAATAAATTCGGAAAAATCATTTTCACCTTCCACATTAGGAGTGTAGGCAGTATTCACAAAGAAAACGCAATTACCCAACCATTATATATGATTACTTATCGATGCAATTTTGACAACACATCGAAAGAAATTAAAGAAAATGATAAAAAGGCTCAAAAATTGAAATCCTTTTGCATGGAGGCCTCCTATGTGCAATGGCTTGTGGGAAAAAAATAAACTCACAATACCACAAATAAAAAGTTAATTTTTCATTTTTCTAGTGCAATGCATGACTTTTTTTGTGAAGCAGGTGCCATAAATAAGATTGTAAATTGTGCCCTTACAATGGATGCCAACTGCCAATTTTTCATGAAATTCACAGTGATATTGCCATATTCCATTGATTTATTGAATTTTTGGCGATTTACATCAAGTAATTCAAATTTGCACTGCAAGTGTGCTCTAGTTTCGACCAGTAAATTTGGAAATATCATTTTCACCTTCCACATTAGGAGTGTAGGCAGTATCCACAAAGAAAACGCAATTACCGAACCATTATATATGATTACTCATCCATGCAATTTTGAGAACACATCAAAAGATATTAAAGGAAATGAAAAAAGGCTCAAAAATTGAAATCTGTTGGCATAGAGGCCTCCTATGTGCAATGGCTTGTGGGAAAAATAATAAACTCACAATACCACAAACTTAAAATAAAAAACCTTCACAATCTGACCTATCTCATATGAAGATCAATGACTTTCAACCAAGACAACCATGACCATGAACATTTTCATGGCATAGTACATGATAACATGACCATTTTTGGAAATAACAAGGGTGTTAACATTGTCAGCAATAATTCCACAAAAAGATTGAAGGTTTGGTTAAAAAAAGTTAATTTTTCATTTTTCTAGTGCAATGCATGACTTTTTTGTGTGTGAAGCAAGAGCCATAAATAAGCTTGTAAATTGTGCCCTTACAATTTTCACCTAAAGTATACCACATGGGATGCCAACTAGCAATTTTTCATGAATTTTAGAGTGATATTTCCATATTCCATTGATTTATTGAATTTCTGGCGATTTACGTCAAGTAATAAAAATTTGCACTAGAAGTGTGCTCTAGTTTCGACCAATAAATTCGGAAAAATCATTTTCACCTTCCACATTAGGAGTGTAGGCAGTATTCACAAAGAAAACGCAATTACCCAACCATTATATATGATTACTTATCGATGCAATTTTGATAACACATCGAAAGAAATTAAAGAAAATGATAAAAAGGCTCAAAAATTGAAATCCTTTTGCATGGAGGCCTCCTATGTGCAATGGCTTGTGGGAAAAAAATAAACTCACAATACCACAAATAAGAAGTTAATTTTTCATTTTTCTAGTGCAATGCATGACTTTTTTTGTGAAGCAGGTGCCATAAATAAGATTGTAAATTGTGCCCTTACAATTTTCACCTAAAGTATACCACATTGGATGTCAACTGCCAATTTTTCATGAATTTCAGAGTGATATTGGCATATTTCATTGATTTATCGAATTTCTGGCAATTTACATCAAGTAATTCAAATTTGCACAGCAAGTGTGCTCTAGTTTCGACCAATAAATTCTGAAAAATCATTTTCACCTTCCGCATTAGGAGTGTAGGCAGTATCCACAAAGAAAACTCAATTACCCAACCATTATATATGATTACTCATCCATGCAATTTTGAGAACACATCGAAAGAAATTAAAGGAAATGAAAAAAGGCTCAAAAATTGAATTCCTTTTGCATGGAGGACTCCTATGTGCAATGGATTGTGGGAAAAATAATAAACTCACAATACGACAACCTTAAAAAAAACCTTGAAGAACTGACCTATCTCATATGAAGATCACTGACTTTCAACCAAGATGACGATGAGCATTTTCATGGCATAGTACATGATAACATGACCATTTTTGGAAATAACAAGGGTGTTAACATTGTCAGCAATAATTCCATAAAAAGATTGAAGATTTGGGTGAAAAAAGTTAATTTTTCATTTTTCTAGTGCAATGCATGACTTTTTATTGAAGCAAGAGCCATAAATAAGATTGTAAATTGTGCCCTTACAATTTTCACCTTAAGTATACCACATGGGATGCCAACTGCCAATTTTTCATGAATTTCAGAGTGATATTTCCATATTACATTGATTTATTGAATTTCTGGCGATTTACATCAAGTAAGTCAAATTTGCACTTCAAGTGTGCTCTAGTTTCGACCAATAAATTCTGAAAAATCATTTTCACCTTCCACTTTAGGAGTGTAGCCAGTGTCCACAAAGAAAACTCAATTACCCAGCCATTATATATGATTACTCATCCATGCAATTTTGACAACACATCGAAAGAAATTAAATAACATGATAAAAAGGCTCAAAAATTGAAATCCTTTTGCATGGAGGCCTCCTATGTGCAATGGCTTGTGGCAAAAATAATAAACTCACAATACCACAAATAAAAAGTTAATTTTTCATTTTACTAGTGCAATGCATGACTTTTTTTGTGAAGCAGGTGCCATAAATAAGATTGTAAATTGTGCCCTTACAATTTTCACCTAAAGTATACCACAATGGATGCCAACTGCCAATTTTTCATGAATTTCACAGTGATATTGCCATATTCCATTGATTTATTGAATTTCTGGCGATTTACATCAAGTAATTCAAATTTGCACTGCAAGTGTGCTCTAGTTTCGACAAATAAATTTGCAAATATCATTTTCACCTTCCACATTAGGAGTGTAGGCAGTATCAGCAAAGAAAACTCAATTACCCAACCATTATATATGATTACTCATCCACGCAATTTTGAGAACACATCAAAAGAAATTAAAGGAAATGAAAAAAGGCTCAAAAATTGAATTCCGTTTGCATAGAGGCCTCCTATGTGCAATGGCTTGTGGGAAAAATAATAAACTCACAATACCACAAACTTGAAATAAAAAACCTTCACAATCTGACTTATCTCATATGAAGATCAATGACTTTCAACCAAGATGACCATGACCATGAACATTTTCATGGCATAGTACATGATAACATGACCATTTTTGGAAATAACAAGGGTGTTAACATTGTCAGCAATAATTACACAAAAAAGATTGAAGGTTTGGATAAAAAAAGTTAATTTTTCATTTTTCTAGTGCAATGCATGACTTTTTTGGTGTGAAGCAAGAGCCATAAATAAGATTGTAAATTGTGCCCTTACATATTTCACCTAAAGTATACCACATGGGATGCCAACTAGCAATTTTTCATGAATTTTAGAGTGATATTTCCATATTCAATTGATTTATTGAATTTCTGGCGATTTACGTCAAGTAATTCAAATTTGCACTGCAAGTGTGCTCTAGTTTCGACCAATAAATTCTGAAAAATCATTTTCACCTTCCGCATTAGGAGTGTAGGCAGTATCCACAAAGAAAACTCAATTACCCAACCATTATATATGATTACTCATCCATGCAATTTTGAGAACACATCGAAAGAAATTAAAGGAAATGAAAAAAGGCTAAAAAATTGAAATCCTTTTGCATGGAGGCCTCCTATGTGCAATGGATTGTGGGAAAAATAATAAACTCACAATACGACAACCTTAAAAAAAACCTTGAAGAACTGACCTATCTCATATGAAGATCACTGACTTTCAACCAAGATGACGATGAGCATTTTCGTGGCATAGTACATGATAACATGGCCATTTTTGGAAATAACAAGGGTGTTAAAATTGTCAGCAATAATTCCACAAAAAGATTGAAGATTTGGGTGAAAAAAGTTAATTTTTCATTTTTCTAGTGCAATGCATGACTTTTTGTTGAAGCAAGAGCCATAAATAAGATTGTAAATTGTGCCCTTACAATTTTCACCTTAAGTATACCACATGGGATGCCAACTGCCAATTTTTCATGAATTTCAGAGTGATATTTCCATATTTCATTGATTTATTGAATTTCTGGCGATTTACATCAAGTAAGTGAAATTTGCACTGCAAGTGTGCTCTAGTTTCGACCAATAAATTCTGAAAAATCATTTTCACCTTCCACATTAGGAGTGTAGCTAGTGTCCACAAAGAAAACTCAATTACCCAGCCATTATATATGATTACTCATCCATGCGATTTTGACAACACATCGAAAGAAATTAAATAAAATGATAAAAAGGCTCAAAAATTGAAATCCTTTTGCATGGAGGCCTCCTATGTGCAATGGCTTGTGGCAAAAATAATAAACTCACAATACCACAAATAAAAATTTAATTTTTCATTTTACTAGTGCAATGCATGACTTTTTTTGTGAAGCAGGTGCCATAAATAAGATTGTAAATTGTGCCCTTACAATTTTCACCTAAAGTATACCACAATGGATGCCAACTGCCAATTTTTCATGAATTTCACAGTGATATTGCCATATTCCATTGATTTATTGAATTTCTGGCGATTTACATCAAGTAATTCAAATTTGCACTGCAAGTGTGCTCTAGTTTCGACCAATAAATTTGGAAATATCATTTTCACCTTCCACATTAGGAGTGTAGGCAGTATCCACAAAGAAAACTCAATTACCCAACCATTATATATGATTACTCATCCATGCAATTTTGACAACACATCAAAAGATATTAAAGGAAATGAAAAAAGGCTCAAAAATTGAAATCTGTTGGCATAGAGGCCTCCTATGTGCAATGGCTTGTGGGAAAAATAATAAACTCACAATACCACAAACTTAAAATAAAAAACCTTCACAATCTGACCTATCTCATATGAAGATCAATGACTTTCAACCAAGACGACCATGACCATGAACATTTTCATGGCATAGTACATGATAACATGACCATTTTTGGAAATAACAAGGGTGTTAACATTGTCAGCAATAATTCCACAAAAAGATTGAAGGTTTGGTTAAAAAAAGTTAATTTTTCATTTTTCTAGTGCAATGCATGACTTTTTTGTGTGTGAAGCAAGAGCCATAAATAAGCTTGTAAATTGTGCCCTTACAATTTTCACCTAAAGTATACCACATGGGATGCCAACTAGCAATTTTTCATGAATTTTAGAGTGATATTTCCATATTCCATTGATTTATTGAATTTCTGGCGATTTACGTCAAGTAATAAAAATTTGCACTAGAAGTGTGCTCTAGTTTCGACCAATAAATTCGGAAAAATCATTTTCACCTTCCACATTAGGAGTGTAGGCAGTATTCACAAAGAAAACGCAATTACCCAACCATTATATATGATTACTTATCGATGCAATTTTGACAACACATCGAAAGAAATTAAAGAAAATGATAAAAAGGCTCAAAAATTGAAATCCTTTTGCATGGAGGCCTCCTATGTGCAATGGCTTGTGGGAAAAAAATAAACTCACAATACCACAAATAAGAAGTTAATATTTTATTTTTCTAGTGCAATGCATGACTTTTTTTGTGAAGCAGGTGCCATAAATAAGATTGTAAATTGTGCCCTTACAATTTTCACCTAAAGTATACCACATTGGATGTCAACTGCCAATTTTTCGTGAATTTCAGAGTGATATTGCCATATTTCATTGATTTATCGAATTTCTGGCAATTTACATCAAGTAATTCAAATTTGCACAGCAAGTGTGCTCTAGTTTTGACCAATAAATTCTGAAAAATCATTTTCACCTTCCGCATTAGGAGTGTAGGCAGTATCCACAAAGAAAACTCAATTACCCAACCATTATATATGATTACTCATCCATGCAATTTTGAGAACACATCGAAAGAAATTAAAGGAAATGAAAAAAGGCTCAAAAATTGAATTCCTTTTGCATGGAGGACTCCTATGTGCAATGGATTGTGGGAAAAATAATAAACTCACAATACAACAACCTTAAAAAAAACCTTGAAGAACTGACCTATCTCATATGAAGATCACTGACTTTCAACCAAGATGACGATGAGCATTTTCATGGCATAGTACATGATAACATGACCATTTTTGGAAATAACAAGGGTGTTAACATTGTCAGCAATAATTCCATAAAAAGATTGAAGATTTGGGTGAAAAAAAGTTAATTTTTCATTTTTCTAGTGCAATGCATGACTTTTTATTGAAGCAAGGGCCATAAATAAGATTGTAAATTGTGCCCTTACAATTTTCACCTTAAGTATACCACATGGGATGCCAACTGCCAATTTTTCATGAATTTCAGAGTGATATTTCCATATTACATTGATTTATTGAATTTCTGGCGATTTACATCAAGTAAGTCAAATTTGCACTGCAAGTGTGCTCTAGTTTCGACCAATAAATTCTGAAAAATCATTTTCACCTTCCACATTATGAGTGTAGCCAGTGTCCACAAAGAAAACTCAATTACCCAGCCATTATATATGATTACTCATCCATGCAATTTTGACAACACATCGAAAGAAATTAAATAACATGATAAAAAGGCTCAAAAATTGAAATCCTTTTGCATGGAGGCCTCCTATGTGCAATGGCTTGTGGCAAAAATAATAAACTCACAATACCACAAATAAAAAGTTAATTTTTCATTTTACTAGTGCAATGCATGACTTTTTTTGTGAAGCAGGTGCCATAAATAAGATTGTAAATTGTGCCCTTACAATTTTCACCTAAAGTATACCACAATGGATGCCAACTGCCAATTTTTCATGAATTTCACAGTGATATTGCCATATTCCATTGATTTATTGAATTTCTGGTGATTTACATCAAGTAATTCAAATTTGCACTGCAAGTGTGCTCTAGTTTCGACCAATAAATTTGGAAATATCATTTTCACCTTCCACATTAGGAGTGTAGGCAGTATCCACAAAGAAAACTCAATTACCCAACCATTATATATGATTACTCATCCATGAAATTTTGACAACACATCAAAAGATATTAAAGGAAATGAAAAAAGGCTCAAAAATTGTAATCTGTTGGCATAGAGGCCTCCTATGTGCAATGGCTTGTGGGAAAAATAATAAACTCACAATACCACAAACTTAAAATAAAAAACCTTCACAATCTGACCTATCTCATATGAAGATCAATGACTTTCAACCAAGACGACCATGACCATGAACATTTTCATGGCATAGTACATGATAACATGACCATTTTTGGAAATAACAAGGGTGTTAACATTGTCAGCAATAATTCCACAAAAAGATTGAGGGTTTGGTTAAAAAAAGTTAATTTTTCATTTTTCTAGTGCAATGCATGACTTTTTTGTGTGTGAAGCAAGAGCCATAAATAAGCTTGTAAATTGTGCCCTTACAATTTTCACCTAAAGTATACCACATGGGATGCCAACTAGCAATTTTTCATGAATTTTAGAGTGATATTTCCATATTCCATTGATTTATTGAATTTCTGGCGATTTACGTCAAGTAATAAAAATTTGCACTAGAAGTGTGCTCTAGTTTCGACCAATAAATTCGGAAAAATCATTTTCACCTTCCACATTAGGAGTGTAGGCAGTATTCACAAAGAAAACGCAATTACCCAACCATTATATATGATTACTTATCGATGCAATTTTGACAACACATCGAAAGAAATTAAAGAAAATGATAAAAAGGCTCAAAAATTGAAATCCTTTTGCATGGAGGCCTCCTATGTGCAATGGCTTGTGGGAAAAAAATAAACTCACAATACCACAAATAAGAAGTTAATTTTTCATTTTTCTAGTGCAATGCATGACTTTTTTTGTGAAGCAGGTGCCATAAATAAGATTGTAAATTGTGCCCTTACAATTTTCACCTAAAGTATAACACATTGGATGTCAACTGCCAATTTTTCATGAATTTCAGAGTGATATTGCCATATTTCATTGATTTATCGAATTTCTGGCAATTTACATCAAGTAATTCAAATTTGCACAGCAAGTGTGCTCTAGTTTCGACCAATAAATTCTGAAAAATCATTTTCACCTTCCTCATTAGGAGTGTAGGCAGTATCCACAAAGAAAACTCAATTACCCAACCATTATATATGATTACTCATCCATGCAATTTTGAGAACACATCGAAAGAAATTAAAGGAAATGAAAAAAGGCTCAAAAATTGAATTCCTTTTGCATGGAGGACTCCTATGTGCAATGGATTGTGGGAAAAATAATAAACTCACAATACAACAACCTTAAAAAAAACCTTGAAGAACTGACCTATCTCATATGAAGATCACTGACTTTCAACCAAGATGACGATGAGCATTTTCATGGCATAGTACATGATAACACGACCATTTTTGGAAATAACAAGGGTGTTAACATTGTCAGCAATAATTCCATAAAAAGATTGAAGATTTGGGTGAAAAAAGTTAATTTTTCATTTTTCTAGTGCAATGCATTATTTTTTATTGAAGCAAGAGCCATAAATAAGATTGTAAATTGTGCCCTTACAATTTTCACCTTAAGTATACCACATGGGATGCCAACTGCCAATTTTTCATGAATTTCAGAGTGATATTTCCATATTACATTGATTTATTGAATTTCTGGCGATTTACATCAAGTAAGTCAAATTTGCACTGCAAGTGTGCTCTAGTTTCGACCAATAAATTCTGAAAAATCATTTTCACCTTCCACATTATGAGTGTAGCCAGTGTCCACAAAGAAAACTCAATTACCCAGCCATTATATATGATTACTCATCCATGCAATTTTGACAACACATCGAAAGAAATTAAATAACATGATAAAAAGGCTCAAAAATTGAAATCCTTTTGCATGGAGGCCTCCTATGTGCAATGGCTTGTGGCAAAAATAATAAACTCACAATACCACAAATAAAAAGTTAATTTTTCATTTTACTAGTGCAATGCATGACTTTTTTTGTGAAGCAGGTGCCATAAATAAGATTGTAAATTGTGCCCTTACAATTTTCACCTAAAGTATACCACAATGGATGCCAACTGCCAATTTTTCATGAATTTCACAGTGATATTGCCATATTCCATTGATTTATTGAATTTCTGGCGATTTACATCAAGTAATTCAAATTTGCACTGCAAGTGTGCTCTAGTTTCGACAAATAAATTTGGAAATATCATTTTCACCTTCCACATTAGGAGTGTAGGCAGTATCCACAAAGAAAACTCAATTACCCAACCATTATATATGATTACTCATCCACGCAATTTTGAGAACACATCAAAAGAAATTAAAGGAAATGAAAAAAGGCTCAAAAATTGAATTCCGTTTGCATAGAGGCCTCCTATGTGCAATGGCTTGTGGGAAAAATAATAAACTCACAATACCACAAACTTGAAATAAAAAACCTTCACAATCTGACTTATCTCATATGAAGATCAATGACTTTCAACCAAGATGACCATGACCATGAACATTTTCATGGCATAGTACATGATAACATGACCATTTTTGGAAATAACAAGGGTGTTAACATTGTCAGCAATAATTACACAAAAAAGATTGAAGGTTTGGCTAAAAAAAGTTAATTTTTCATTTTTCTAGTGCAATGCATGACTTTTTTGGTGTGAAGCAAGAGCCATTAATAAGATTGTAAATTGTGCCCTTACATATTTCACCTAAAGTATACAACATGGGATGCCAACTAGCAATTTTTCATGAATTTTAGAGTGATATTTCCATATTCAATTGATTTATTGAATTTCTGGCGATTTACGTCAAGTAATTCAAATTTGCACTGCAAGTGTGCTCTAGTTTCGACCAATAAATTCTGAAAAATCATTTTCACCTTCCGCATTAGGAGTGTAGGCAGTATCCACAAAGAAAACTCAATTACCCAACCATTATATATGATTACTCATCCATGCAATTTTGAGAACACATCGAAAGAAATTAAAGGAAATGAAAAAAGGCTCAAAAATTGAAATCCTTTTGCATGGAGGCCTCCTATGTGCAATGGATTGTGGGAAAAATAATAAACTCACAATACGACAACCTTAAAAAAAACCTTGAAGTACTGACCTATCTCATATGAAGATCATTGACTTTCAACCAAGATGACGATGAGCATTTTCGTGGCATAGTACATGATAACATGGCCATTTTTGGAAATAACAAGGGTGTTAAAATTGTCAGCAATAATTCCACAAAAAGATTGAAGATTTGGGTGAAAAAAGTTAATTTTTCATTTTTCTAGTGCAATGCATGACTTTTTATTGAAGCAAGAGCCATAAATAAGATTGTAAATTGTGCCCTTACAATTTTCACCTTAAGTATACCACATGGGATGCCAACTGCCAATTTTTCATGAATTTCAGAGTGATATTTCCATATTTCATTGATTTATTGAATATCTGGCGATTTACATCAAGTAAGTCAAATTTGCACTGCAAGTGTGCACTAGTGTCGACCAATAAATTCTGAAAAATCATTTTGACCTTCCACATTAGGAGTGTAGCCAGTGTCCACAAAGAAAACTCAATTACCCAGCCATTATATATGATTACTCATCCATGCAATTTTGACAACACATCGAAAGAAATTAAATAAAATGATAAAAAAGGCTCAAAAATTGAAATCCTTTTGCATGGAGGCCTCCTATGTGCAATGGCTTGTGGGAAAAATAATAAACTCACAATACCACAAATAAAAAGTTAATTTTTCATTTTACTAGTGCAATGCATGACTTTTTTTGTGAAGCAGGTGCCATAAATAAGATTGTAAATTGTGCCCTTACAATTTTCACCTAAAGTATACCACAATGGATGCCAACTGCCAATTTTTCATGAATTTCACAGTGATATTGCCATATTCCATTGATTTATTGAATTTCTGGCAATTTACATCAAGTAATTCAAATTTGCAGTTCAAGTGTGCTCTAGTTTCGACCAATAAATTTGGAAATATCATTTTCACCTTCCACATTAGGAGTGTAGGAAGTATCCACAAAGAAAACTAAATTACCCAACCATTATATATGATTACTCATCCACGCAATTTTGAGAACACATCAAAAGAAATTAAAGGAAATGAAAAAAGGCTCAAAAATTGAATTCCGTTTGCATAGAGGCCTCCTATGTGCAATGGCTTGTGGGAAAAATAATAAACTCACAATACCACAAACTTGAAATAAAAAACCTTCACAATCTGACTTATCTCATATGAAGATCAATGACTTTCAACCAAGATGACCATGACCATGAACATTTTCATGGCATAGTACATGATAACATGACCATTTTTGGAAATAACAAGGGTGTTAACATTGTCAGCAATAATTACACAAAAAAGATTGAAGGTTTGGATAAAAAAAGTTAATTTTTCATTTTTCTAGTGCAATGCATGACTTTTTTGGTGTGAAGCAAGAGCCATTAATAAGATTGTAAATTGTGCCCTTACATATTTCACCTAAAGTATACCACATGGGATGCCAACTAGCAATTTTTCATGAATTTTAGAGTGATATTTCCATATTCAATTGATTTATTGAATTTCTGGCGATTTACGTCAAGTAATTCAAATTTGCACTGCAAGTGTGCTCTAGTTTCGACCAATAAATTCTGAAAAATCATTTTGACCTTCCACATTAGGAGTGTAGCCAGTGTCCACAAAGAAAACTCAATTACCCAGCCATTATATATGATTACTCATCCATGCAATTTTGACAACACATCGAAAGAAATTAAATAAAATGATAAAAAAGGCTCAAAAATTGAAATCCTTTTGCATGGAGGCCTCCTATGTGCAATGGCTTGTGGGAAAAATAATAAACTCACAATACCACAAATAAAAAGTTAATTTTTCATTTTACTAGTGCAATGCATGACTTTTTTTGTGAAGCAGGTGCCATAAATAAGATTGTAAATTGTGCCCTTACAATTTTCACCTAAAGTATACCACAATGGATGCCAACTGCCAATTTTTCATGAATTTCACAGTGATATTGCCATATTCCATTGATTTATTGAATTTCTGGCGATTTACATCAAGTAATTCAAATTTGCACTTCAAGTGTGCTCTAGTTTCGACCAATAAATTTGGAAATATCATTTTCACCTTCCACATTAGGAGTGTAGGAAGTATCCACAAAGAAAACTAAATTACCCAACCATTATATATGATTACTCATCCACGCAATTTTGAGAACACATCAAAAGAAATTAAAGGAAATGAAAAAAGGCTCAAAAATTGAATTCCGTTTGCATAGAGGCCTCCTATGTGCAATGGCTTGTGGGAAAAATAATAAACTCACAATACCACAAACTTGAAATAAAAAACCTTCACAATCTGACTTATCTCATATGAAGATCAATGACTTTCAACCAAGATGACCATGACCATGAACATTTTCATGGCATAGTACATGATAACATGACCATTTTTGGAAATAACAAGGGTGTTAACATTGTCAGCAATAATTACACAAAAAAGATTGAAGGTTTGGATAAAAAAAGTTAATTTTTCATTTTTCTAGTGCAATGCATGACTTTTTTGGTGTGAAGCAAGAGCCATTAATAAGATTGTAAATTGTGCCCTTACATATTTCACCTAAAGTATACCACATGGGATGCCAACTAGCAATTTTTCATGAATTTTAGAGTGATATTTCCATATTCAATTGATTTATTGAATTTCTGGCGATTTACGTCAAGTAATTCAAATTTGCACTGCAAGTGTGCTCTAGTTTCGACCAATAAATTCTGAAAAATCATTTTCACCTTCCGCATTAGGAGTGTAGGCAGTATCCACAAAGAAAACTCAATTACCCAACCATTATATATGATTACTCATCCATGCAATTTTGAGAACACATCGAAAGAAATTAAAGGAAATGAAAAAAGGCTCAAAAATTGAAATCCTTTTGCATGGAGGCCTCCTATGTGCAATGGATTGTGGGAAAAATAATAAACTCACAATACGACAACCTTAAAAAAAACCTTGAAGAACTGACCTATCTCATATGAAGATCATTGACTTTCAACCAAGATGACGATGAGCATTTTCGTGGCATAGTACATGATAACATGGCCATTTTTGGAAATAACAAGGGTGTTAAAATTGTCAGCAATAATTCCACAAAAAGATTGAAGATTTGGGTGAAAAAAGTTAATTTTTCATTTTTCTAGTGCAATGCATGACTTTTTATTGAAGCAAGAGCCATAAATAAGATTGTAAATTGTGCCCTTACAATTTTCACCTTAAGTATACCACATGGGATGCCAACTGCCAATTTTTCATGAATTTCAGAGTGATATTTCCATATTTCATTGATTTATTGAATATCTGGCGATTTACATCAAGTAAGTCAAATTTGCACTGCAAGTGTGCACTAGTGTCGACCAATAAATTCTGAAAAATCATTTTGACCTTCCACATTAGGAGTGTAGCCAGTGTCCACAAAGAAAACTCAATTACCCAGCCATTATATATGATTACTCATCCATGCAATTTTGACAACACATCGAAAGAAATTAAATAAAATGATAAAAAAGGCTCAAAAATTGAAATCCTTTTGCATGGAGGCCTCCTATGTGCAATGGCTTGTGGGAAAAATAATAAACTCACAATACCACAAATAAAAAGTTAATTTTTCATTTTACTAGTGCAATGCATGACTTTTTTTGTGAAGCAGGTGCCATAAATAAGATTGTAAATTGTGCCCTTACAATTTTCACCTAAAGTATACCACAATGGATGCCAACTGCCAATTTTTCATGAATTTCACAGTGATATTGCCATATTCCATTGATTTATTGAATTTCTGGCGATTTACATCAAGTAATTCAAATTTGCACTTCAAGTGTGCTCTAGTTTCGACCAATAAATTTGGAAATATCATTTTCACCTTCCACATTAGGAGTGTAGGCAGTATCCACAAAGAAAACTCAATTACCCAACCATTATATATGATTACTCATCCATGCAATTTTGAGAACACATCAAAAGAAATTAAAGGAAATGAAAAAAGGCTCAAAAATTGAATTTTGTTTGCATAGAGGCCTCCTATGTGCAATGGCTTGTGGGAAAAATAATAAACTCACAATACCACAAACTTAAAATAAAAAACCTTCACAATCTGACCTATCTCATATGAAGATCAATGACTTTCAACCAAGACGACCATGACCATGAACATTTTCATGGCATAGTACATGATAACATGACCATTTTTGGAAATAACAAGGGTGTTAACATTGTCAGCAATAATTCCACAAAAAGATTGAAGGTTTGGATAAAAAAAGTTAATTTTTCATTTTTCTAGTGCAATGCATGACTTTTTTGGTGTGAAGCAAGAGCCATAAATAAGATTGTAAATTGTGCCCTTACATATTTCACCTAAAGTATACCACATGGGATGCCAACTAGCAATTTTTCATGAATTTTAGAGTGATATTTCCATATTCCATTGATTTATTGAATTTCTGGCGATTTACGTCAAGTAATTCAAATTTGCACTGCAAGTGTGCTCTAGTTTCGACCAATAAATTCTGAGTGTAGGCAGTATTCACAAAGAAAACGCAATTACCCAACCATTATATATGATTACTTATCCATGCAATTTTGACAACACATCGAAAGAAATTAAAGAAAATGATAAAAAGGCTCAAAAATTGAAATCCTTTTGCATGGAGGCCTCCTATGTGCCCTTACAATTTTCACCTAAAGTATACCACATTGGATGTCAACTGCCAATTTTTCATGAATTTCAGAGTGATATTGCCATATTTGATTGATTTATCGAATTTCTGGCGATTTACATCAAGTAATTCAAATTTGCACTGCAAGTGTGCTCTAGTTTCGACCAATAAATTCTGAAAAATCATTTTCACCTTCCGCATTAGGAGTGTAGGAAGTATCCACAAAGAAAACTAAATTACCCAACTATTATATATGATTACTCATCCATCCAATTTTGAGAACACATCGAAAGAAATTAAAGGAAATGAAAAAAGGCTCAAAAATTGAATTCCTTTTGCATGGAGGACTCCTATGTGCAATGGCTTGTGGGAAACATAATAAACTCAAAATAACACAAACTTAAAAAAATAACCATCACAAACTGACCTATCTCATATGAAGATCAATGACTTTCAACCAAGATGACGATGAGCATTTTCCTGGCATAGTACATGATAACAAGACCATTTTTGGAAATAACAAGGGTGTTAACATTGTCAGCAATAATTCAACAAAAAGATTGAAGATTTGGGTAAAAAAAGTTAATTTTTCATTTTTCTAGTGCAATGCATGAGTTTTTATTGAAGCAAGTGCCATAAATAAGATTGTAAATTGTGCCCTTACAATTTTCACCTTAAGTATACCACATGGGATGCCAACTGCCAATTTTTCATGAATTTCATAGTGATATTTCCAAATTTCACTGATTTATTGAATTTCTGGCGATTTACATAAAGTAAGTCAAATTTGCACTGCAAGTGTGCACTAGTTTCGACCAATAAATTCTGAAAAATCATTTTCACCTTCCACATTAGGAGTGTAGCCAGTGTCCACAAAGAAAACTCAATTACCCAGCCATTATATATGATTACTCATCCATGCAATTTTGACAACACATCGAAAGAAATTAAATAAAATGATAAAAAAGGCTCAAAAATTGAAATCCTTTTGCATGGAGGCCTCCTATGTGCAATGGCTTGTGGGAAAAATAATAAACTCACAATACCACAAATAAAAAGTTAATTTTTCATTTTACTAGTGCAATGCATGACTTTTTTTGTGAAGCAGGTGCCATAAATAAGATTGTAAATTGTGCCCTTACAATTTTCACCTAAAGTATACCACAATGGATGCCAACTGCCAATTTTTCATGAATTTCACAGTGATATTGCCATATTCCATTGATTTATTGAATTTCTGGCGATTTACATCAAGTAATTCAAATTTGCACTTCAAGTGTGCTCTAGTTTCGACCAATAAATTTGGAAATATCATTTTCACCTTCCACATTAGGAGTGTAGGCAGTATCCACAAAGAAAACTCAATTACCCAACCATTATATATGATTACTCATCCACGCAATTTTGAGAACACATCAAAAGAAATTAAAGGAAATGAAAAAAGGCTCAAAAATTGAATTTTGTTTGCATAGAGGCCTCCTATGTGCAATGGCTTGTGGGAAAAATAATAAACTCACAATACCACAAACTTAAAATAAAAAACCTTCACAATCTGACCTATCTCATATGAAGATCAATGACTTTCAACCAAGACGACCATGACCATGAACATTTTCATGGCATAGTACATGATAACATGACCATTTTTGGAAATAACAAGGGTGTTAACATTGTCAGGAATAATTCCACAAAAAGATTGAAGGTTTGGATAAAAAAAGTTAATTTTTCATTTTTCTAGTGCAATGCATGACTTTTTTGGTGTGAAGCAAGAGCCATAAATAAGATTGTAAATTGTGCCCTTACATATTTCACCTAAAGTATACCACATGGGATGCCAACTAGCAATTTTTCATGAATTTTAGAGTGATATTTCCATATTCCATTGATTTATTGAATTTCTGGCGATTTACGTCAAGTAATTCAAATTTGCACTGCAAATGTGCTCTAGTTTCGACCAATAAATTCTGAGTGTAGGCAGTATTCACAAAGAAAACGCAATTACCCAACCATTATATATGATTACTTATCCATGCAATTTTGACAACACATCGAAAGAAATTAAAGAAAATGATAAAAAGGCTCAAAAATTGAAATCCTTTTGCATGGAGGCCTCCTATGTGCCCTTACAATTTTCACCTAAAGTATACCACATTGGATGTCAACTGCCAATTTTTCATGAATTTCAGAGTGATATTGCCATATTTGATTGATTTATCGAATTTCTGGCGATTTACATCAAGTAATTCAAATTTGCACTGCAAGTGTGCTCTAGTTTCGACCAATAAATTCTGAAAAATCATTTTCACCTTCCGCATTAGGAGTGTAGGAAGTATCCACAAAGAAAACTAAATTACCCAACTATTATATATGATTACTCATCCATCCAATTTTGAGAACACATCGAAAGAAATTAAAGGAAATGAAAAAAGGCTCAAAAATTGAATTCCTTTTGCATGGAGGACTCCTATGTGCAATGGCTTGTGGGAAAATTAATAAACTCACAATACCACAAACTTAAAAAAATAACCATCACAAACTGACCTATCTCATATGAAGATCAATGACTTTCAACCAAGATGACGATGAGCATTTTCCTGGCATAGTACATGATAACAAGACCATTTTTGGAAATAACAAGGGTGTTAACATTGTCAGCAATAATTCAACAAAAAGATTGAAGATTTGGGTAAAAAAAGTTAATTTTTCATTTTTCTAGTGCAATGCATGAGTTTTTATTGAAGCAAGTGCCATAAATAAGATTGTAAATTGTGCCCTTACAATTTTCACCTTAAGTATACCACATGGGATGCCAACTGCCAATTTTTCATGAATTTCATAGTGATATTTCCAAATTTCACTGATTTATTGAATTTCTGGCGATTTACATAAAGTAAGTCAAATTTGCACTGCAAGTGTGCTCTAGTTTCGACCAATAAATTCTGAAAAATCATTTTCACCTTACACATTAGGAGTGTAGCGAGTGTCCACAAAGAAAACTCAATTACCCAACCATTATATATGATTACTCATCCATGCAATTTTGAGAACAGATCGAAAGAAATTAAAGGAAATGAAAAAAGGCTCAAAAATTGAAATCCTTTTGCATGGAGGCCTCCTATGTGCAATGGATTGTGGGAAAAATAATAAACTCACAATACGACAACCTTAAAAAAACCTTGAAGAACTGACTTATCTCATATGAAGATCAATGACTTTCAACCAAGATGACGATGAGCATTTTCATGGCATAGTACATGATAACATGACCATTTTTGGAAATAACAAGGGTGTTAACATGGTCAGCAATAATTCCACAAAAAGATTGAAGATTTGGGTGAAAAAAGTTAATTTTTCATTTTTCTAGTGCAATGCATGACTTTTTATTGAAGCAAGAGCCATAAATAAGATTGTAAATTGTGCCCTTACAATTTTCACCTTAAGTATACCACATGGGATGCCAACTGCCAATTTTTCATGAATTTCAGAGTGATATTTCCATATTTCATTGATTTATTGAATTTCTGGCGATTTACATCAAGTAAGTGAAATTTGCACTGCAAGTGTGCTCTAGTTTCGACCAATAAATTCTGAAAAATCATTTTCACCTTCCACATTAGGAGTGTAGCTAGTGTCCACAAAGAAAACTCAATTACCCAGCCATTATATATGATTACTCATCCATGCGATTTTGACAACACATCGAAAGAAATTAAATAAAATGATAAAAAGGCTCAAAAATTGAAATCCTTTTGCATGGAGGCCTCCTATGTGCAATGGCTTGTGGCAAAAATAATAAACTCACAATACCACAAATAAAAATTTAATTTTTCATTTTACTAGTGCAATGCATGACTTTTTTTGTGAAGCAGGTGCCATAAATAAGATTGTAAATTGTGCCCTTACAATTTTCACCTAAAGTATACCACAATGGATGCCAACTGCCAATTTTTCATGAATTTCACAGTGATATTGCCATATTCCATTGATTTATTGAATTTCTAGCGATTTACATCAAGTAATTAAAATTTGCACTGCAAGTGTGCTCTAGTTTCGACCAATAAATTTGGAAATATCATTTTCACCTTCCACATTAGGAGTGTAGGCAGTATCCACAAAGAAAACTCAATTACCCAACCATTATATATGATTACTCATCCATGCAATTTTGACAACACATCAAAAGAAATTAAAGGAAATGAAAAAAGGCTCAAAAATTGAATTCCGTTTGCATAGAGGCCTCCTATGTGCAATGGCTTGTGGGAAAAATAATAAACTCACAATACCACAAACTTAAAATAAAAAACCTTCACAATCTGACCTATCTCATATGAAGATCAATGACTTTCAACCAAGACGACCATGACCATGAACATTTTCATGGCATAGTACATGATAACATGACCATTTTTGGAAATAACAAGGGTGTTAACATTGTCAGCAATAATTCCACAAAAACATTGAAGGTTTGGTTAAAAAAAGTTAATTTTTCATTTTTCTAGTGCAATGCTTGACTTTTTTGGTGTGAAGCAAGAGCCATAAATAAGATTGTAAATTGTGCCCTTACATATTTCACCTAAAGTATACCACATGGGATGCCAACTAGCAATTTTTCATGAGTTTTAGAGTGATATTTCCATATTCCATTGATTTATTGAATTTCTGGCGATTTACGTCAAGTAATTCAAATTTGCACTGCAAGTGTGCTCTAGTTTCGACCAATAAATTCTGAAAAATAATTTTCACCTTCCACATTAGGAGTGTAGCTAGTGTCCACAAAGAAAACTCAATTACCCAGCCATTATATATGATTACTCATCCATGCAATTTTGAGAACACAACGAAAGAAATTAAATAAAATGATAAAAAGGCTCACAAATTGAAATCCTTTTGCATGGAGGCCTCCTATGTGCAATGCCTTGTGGCAAAAATAATAAACTCACAATACCACAAATAAAAATTTAATTTTTCATTTTACTAGTGCAATGCATGACTTTTTTTGTGAAGCAGGTGCCATAAATAAGATTGTAAATTGTGCCCTTACAATTTTCACCTAAAGTATACCACAATGGATGCCAACTGCCAATTTTTCATGAATTTCAGAGTGATATTGCCATATTCCATTGATTTATCGAATTTCTGGCGATTTACATCAAGTAATTCAAATTTGCACTGCAAGTGTGCTCTAGTTTCGACCAATAAATTTGGAAATATCATTTTCACCTTCCACATTAGGAGTGTAGGCAGTATCCACAAAGAAAACTCAATTACCCAACCATTATATATGATTACTCATCCATGCAATTTTGACAACACATCAAAAGAAATTAAAGGAAATGAAAAAAGGCTCAAAAATTGAATTCCGTTTGCATAGAGGCCTCCTATGTGCAATGGCTTGTGGGAAAAATAATAAACTCACAATACCACAAACTTAAAATAAAAAACCTTCACAATCTGACCTATCTCATATGAAGATCAATGACTTTCAACCAAGATGACCATGACCATGAACATTTTCATGGCATAGTACATGATAACATGACCATTTTTGGAAATAACAAGGGTGTTAACATTGTCAGCAATAATTCCACAAAAAGATTGAAGGTTTGGTTAAAAAAAGTTTATTTTTCATTTTTCTAGTGCAATGCTTGGCTTTTTTGGTGTGAAGCAAGAGCCATAAATAAGATTGTAAATTGTGCCCTTACATATTTCACATAAAGTATACCACATGGGATGCCAACTAGCAATTTTTCATGAATTTTAGAGTGATATTTCCATATTCCATTGATTTATTGAATTTCTGGCGATTTACGTCAAGTAATTCAAATTTGCACTGCAAGTGTGCTCTAGTTTCGACCAATAAATTCTGAAAAATCATTTTCTCCTTCCACATTAGGAGTGTAGGCAGTATTCTCAAAGAAAACGCAATTACCCAACCATTATATATGATTACTTATCCATGCAATTTTGACAACACATCGAAAGAAATTAAAGAAAATGATAAAAAGGCTCAAAAATTGAAATCCTTTTGCATGGAGGCCTCCTATGTGCAATGGCTTGTGGGAAAAATAATAAACTCACAATACCACAAATAAAAAGTTAATTTTTCATTTTTCTAGTGCAATGCATGACTTTTTTTGTGAATCAAGTGCCATAAATAAGATTGTAAATTGTGCCCTTACAATTTTCACCTAAAGTATACCACATTGGATGTCAACTGCCAATTTTTCATGAATTTCAGAGTGATATTGCCATATTTCTTTGATTTATCAATTTTTTGGCGATTTACATCAAGTAATTCAAATTCGCACTGCAAGTGTGCTATAGTTTCGACCAATAAATTCTGAAAAATCATTTTCACGTTCCACATTAGGAGTGTAGGAAGTATCCACAAAGAAAACTAAATTACCCAACTATTATATATGATTACTCATCCATGCAATTTTGAGAACACATCGAAAGAAATTAAAGGAAATGAAAAAAGGCTCAAAAATTGAATTCCTTTTGCATGGAGGACTCCTATGTGCAATGGCTTGTGGGAAACATAATAAACTCACAATACCACAAACTTAAAAAAATAACCTTCACAAACTGACCTATCTCATATGAAGATCAATGACTTTCAACCAAGATGACGATGAGCATTTTCATGGCATAGTACATGATAACATGACCATTTTTGGAAATAACAAGGGTGTTAACATTGTCAGCAATAATTCCACAAAAAGATTGAAGATTTGGGTTAAAAAAGTTAATTTTTCATTTTTCTAGTACAATGCATGACTTTTTATTGAAGCAAGAGCGATAAATAAGATTGTAAATTGTGCCCTTACAAATTTTCACCTTAAGTATACCACATGGGATGCCAACTACCAATTTTTCATGAATTTCAGAGTGATATTTCCATATTTCATTCATTTATTGAATTTCTGGCGATTTACATCAAGTAAGTCAAATTTGCACTACAAGTGTGCTCTAGTTTCGACCAATAAATTCTGAAAAATCATTTACACCTTCCACATTAGGAGTGTAGCTAGTGTCCACAAAGAAAACTCAACTACCCAGCCATTATATATGATTACTCATCCATGCAATTTTGACAACACATCGAAAGAAATTAAATAAAATGATAAAAAGGCTCAAAAATTGAAATCCTTTTGCATGGAGGCCTCCTATGTGCAATGGCTTGTGGCAAAAATAATAAACTCACAATACCACAAATAAAAATTTAATTTTTCATTTTATTAGTGCAATGCATGACTTTTTTTGTGAAGCAGGTGCCATAAATACGATTGTAAATTGTGCCCTTACAATTTTCACCTAAAGTATACCACAATGGATGCCAACTGCCAATTTTTCATGAATTTCACAGTGATATTGCCATATTCCATTGATTTATTGAATTTCTGGCGATTTACATCAAGTAATTCAAATTTGCACTCCAAGTGTGCTCTAGTTTCGACCAATAAATTTGGAAATATCATTTTCACCTTCCACATTAGGAGTGTAGGCAGTATCCACAAAGAAAACTCAATTACCCAACCATTATACATGATTACTCATCCGTGCAATTTTGACAACACATCAAAAGAAATTAAAGGAAATGAAAAAAGGCTCAAAAATTGAATTCCGTTTGCATAGAGGCCTCCTATGTGCAATGGCTTATGGGAAAAATAATAAACTCACAATACCACAAACTTAAAATAAAAAACCTTCACAATCTGACCTATCTCATATGAAGATCAATGACTTTCAACCAAGACGACCATGACCATGAACATTTTCATGGCATAGTACATGATAACATGACCATTTTTGGAAATAACAAGGGTGTTAACATTGTTAGCAATAATTCCACAAAAAGATTGAAGGTTTGGTTAAAAAAAGTTAATTTTTCATTTTTCTAGTGCAATGCTTGGCTTTTTTGGTGTGAAGCAAGAGCCATAAATAAGATTGTAAATTGTGCCCTTACATATTTCACCTAAAGTATACCACATGGGATGCCAACTAGCAATTTTTCATGAATTTTAGAGTGATATTTCCATATTCCATTGATTTGTTGAATTTCTGGCGATTTACGTCAAGTAATTCAAATTTGCACTGCAAGTGTGCTCTAGTTTCGACCAATAAATTCTGAAAAATCATTTTCTCCTTCCACATTAGGAGTGTAGGCAGTATTCTCAAAGAAAACGCAATTACCCAACCATTATATATGATTACTTATCCATGCAATTTTGACAACACATCGAAAGAAATTAAAGAAAATGATAAAAAGGCTCAAAAATTGAAATCCTTTTGCATGGAGGCCTCCGATGTGCAATGGCTTGTGGGAAAATTAATAAACTCACAATACCACAAATAAAAAGTTAATTTTTCATTTTTCTAGTGCAATGCATGACTTTTTTTGTGAATCAAGTGCCATAAATAAGATTGTAAATTGTGCCCTTACAATTTTCACCTAAAGTATACCACATTGGATGTCAACTGCCAATTTTTCATGAATTTCAGAGTGATATTGCCATATTTCTTTGATTTATCAAATTTTTGGCGATTTACATCAAGTAATTCAAATTCGCACAGCAAGTGTGCTATAGTTTCGACCAATAAATTCTGAAAAATCATTTTCACGTTCCACATTAGGAGTGTAGGAAGTATCCACAAAGAAAACTAAATTACCCAACTGTTATATATGATTACTCATCCATGCAATTTTGAGAACACATCGAAAGAAATTAAAGGAAATGAAAAAAGGCTCAAAAATTGAATTCCTTTTGCATGGAGGACTCCTATGTGCAATGGCTTGTGGGAAACATAATAAACTCACAATACCACAAACTTAAAAAAATAACCTTCACAAACTGACCTATCTCATATGAAGATCAATGACTTTCAACCAAGATGACGATGAGCATTTTCATGGCATAGTACATGATAACATGACCATTTTTGGAAATAACAAGGGTGTTAACATTGTCAGCAATAATTCCACAAAAAGATTGAAGATTTGGGTAAAAAAAGTTAATTTTTCATTTTTCTAGTGCAATGCATGAGTTTTTATTGAATCAAGTGCCATAAATAAGATTGTAAATTGTGCCCTTACAATTTTCACCTTAAGTATACCACATGGGATGCCAACTGCCAATTTTTCATGAATTTCAGAGTGATATTTCCATATTTCATTGATTTATTTAGTTTCTGGCGATTTACATAAAGTAAGTCAAATTTGCACTGCAAGTGTGCTCTAGTTTCGACCAATAAATTCTGAAAAATCATTTTCTCCTTCCACATTAGGAGTGTAGCGAGTGTCCACAAAGAAAATTCAATTACCCAGCCATTATATATGATTACTCATCCATGCAATTTTGACGACATATCGAAAGAAATTAAAGAAAATGATAAAAAGGCTAAAAAATTGAAATCCTTTTGATGGAGGCCTCCTATGTGCAATGGCTTGTGGGAAAATAATAAACTCACAATACCACAAATAAAAAGTTAATATTTCATTTTCTAGTGCAATGCATGACTTTTTTTGTGAAGCAGGTGCCATAAATAAGATTGTAAATTGTGCCCTTACAATTTTCACCTAAAGTATACCACAATGGATGCCAACTGCCAATTTTTCATGAATTTCAGAGTGATATTGCCATATTCCATTGATTTATCGAATTTCTGGCGATTTACATCAAGTAATTCAAATTTGCACTGCAGGTGTGCTCTAGTTTCGACCAATAAATTTTGAAAAATCATTTTCACCTTCCGCATTAGGAGTGTAGGCAGTATCCACAAAGAAAACTCAATTACCCAACCATTATATATGATTACTCATCCATGCAATTTTGAGAACACATCGAAAGAAATTAAAGGAAATGAAAAAAGGCTCAAAAATTGAAATCCTGTTGCATGGAGGCCTCCTATGTGCATTGGATTGTGGGAAAAATAATAAACTCACAATACGACAACCTTAAATAAAACCTTGAAGAACTGACCTATCTCATATGAAGATCAATGACATTCAACCAAGATGACGATGAGCATTTTCATGGCATAGTACATGATAACATGACCATTTTTGTAAATAACAAGGGTGTTAACATTGTCAGCAATAATTCCACAAAAACATTGAAGATTTGGGTAAAAAAAGTTAATTTTTCATTTTTCTAGTGCAATGCAAGAGTTTTTATTGAAGCAAGTGCCATAAATAAGATTGTAAATTGTGCCCTTACAATTTTCACCTAAAGTATACCACATTGGATGTCAACCGCCAATTTTTCATGAATTTCAGAGTGATATTGCCATATTTCTTTGATTTATCGAATTTCTGGCGATTTACGTCAAGTAATTCAAATTTGCACTGCAAGTGTGCTCTAGTTTCGAATAATAAATTCTGAAAAATCATTTTCACCTTCCACATTAGGAGTGTAGCCATTATCCACAAAGAAAACTAAATTACCCAACTGTTATATATGATTACTCATCCATGCGATTTTGAGAACACATCGAAAGAAATTAAAGGAAATGAAAAAAGGCTCAAAAATTGAATTCCTTTTGCATGGAGGACTCCTATGTGCAATGGCTTGTGGGAAAAATAATAAACTCACAATACCACAAACTTAAAAAAATAACCTTCACAAACTGACCTATCTCATATGAAGATCAATGACTTTCAACCAAGATGACGATGAGCATTTTCATGGCATAGTACATGATAACATGACCATTTTTGGAAATAACAAGGGTGTTAACATTGTCAGCAATAATTCCACAAAAAGATTGAAGATTTGGGTAAAAAAAGTTAATTTTTCATTTTTCTAGTGCAATGCAAGAGTTTTTATTGAAGCAAGTGCCATAAATAAGATTGTAAATTGTGCCCTTACAATTTTCACCTTAAGTATACCACATAGGATGCCAACTGCCAATTTTTCATGAATTTCAGGGTGATATTTCCATATTTCATTGATTTATTGAATTTCTGGAGATTTACATAAAGTAAGTCAAATTTGCACTTCAAGTGTGCTCTAGTTTCGACCAATAAATTCTGAAAAATCATTTTCACCTTCCACATTAGGAGTGTAGCGAGTGTCCACAAAGAAAATTCAATTACCTAGCCATTATATATGATTACTCATCCATGCAATTTTGACGACATATCGAAAGAAATTAAAGAAAATGATAAAAAGGCTAAAAAATTGAAATCCTTTTGATGGAGGCCTCCTATGTGCAATGGCTTGTGGGAAAATAATAAACTCACAATACCACAAATAAATAGTTAATATTTCATTTTTCTAGTGCAATGCATGACTTTTTTTGTGAAGCAGGTGCCATAAATAAGATTGTAAATTGTGCCCTTACAATTTTCACCTAAAGTATACCACAATGGATGCCAACTGCCAATTTTTCATGAATTTCAGAGTGATATTGCCATATTCCATTGATTTATCGAATTTCTGGCGATTTACATCAAGTAATTCAAATTTGCACTGCAAGTGTGCTCTAGTTTCGACCAATAAATTCTGAAAAATCATTTTCAACTTCCGCATTAGGAGTGTAGGCAGTATCCACAATGAAAACTCAATTACCCAACCATTATATATCATTACTCATCTATGCAATTTTGAGAACACATCGAAAGAAATTAAAGGAAATGAAAAAAGGCTCAAAAATGGAAATCCTTTTGCATGGAGGCCTCCTATGTGCAATGGATTGTGGGAAAAATAATAAACTCACAATACGACAACCTTAAATAAAACCTTGAAGAACTGACCTATCTCATATGAAGATCAATGACATTCAACCAAGATGACGATGAGCATTTTCATGGCATAGTACATGATAACATGACCATTTTTGTAAATAACAAGGGTGTTAACATTGTCAGCAATAATTCCACAAAAACATTGAAGATTTGGGTAAAAAAAGTTAATTTTTCATTTTTCTAGTGCAATGCATGACTTTTTATTGAAGCAAGAGCCATAAATAAGATTGTAAATTGTGCCCTTACAATTTTCACATTAAGTATACCACATGGGATGCCAACTGCCAATTTTTCATGAATTTCAGAGTGATATTTCCATATTTCATTGATTTATTGAATTTCTGGCGATTTACATCAAGTAAGTCAAATTTGCACTGCAAGTGTGCTCTAGTTTCGACAAATAAATTCTGAAAAATCATTTTCACCTTCCACATTAGGAGTGTAGCCAGTGTCCACAAAGAAAACTCAATTACCCAACCATTATATATGATTACTCATCCATGCAATTTTGACAACACATCGAAAGAAATTAAATAAAATGATAAAAAGGCTCAAAAATTGAAATCCTTTTGCATGGAGGTCTCCTATGTGCAATGGCTTGTGGGAAAAATAATAAACTCACAATACCACAAATAAAAAGTTAATTTTTCATTTTACTAGTGCAATGCATGACTTTTTTTGTGAAGCAGGTGCCATAAATAAGATTGTAAATTGTGCCCTTACAATTTTCACCTAAAGTATACCACAATGGATGCCAACTGCCAATTTTTCATGAATTTCACTGTGATATTGCCATATTCCATTGATTTATTGAATTTCTGGCGATTTACATCAAGTTATTCAAATTTGCACTGCAAGTGTGCTCTAGTTTCGACCAATAAATTTGGAAATATCATTTTCACCTTCCACATTAGGAGTGTAGGCAGTATCCACAAAGAAAACTCAATTACCCAACCATTATACATGATTACTCATCCATGCAATTTTGAGAACACATCAAAAGAAATTAAAGGAAATAAAAAAAGGCTCAAAAATTGAATTCCGTTTGCATAGAGGCCTCCTATGTGCAATGGCTTGTGGGAAAAATAATAAACTCACAATACCACAAACTTAAAATAAAAAACCTTCACAATCTGACCTATCTCATATGAAGATCAATGACTTTCAACCAAGACGACCATGACCATGAACATTTTCATGGCATAGTACAAGATAACATGACCATTTTTGGAAATAACAAGGGTGTTAACATTGTCAGCAATAATTCCACAAAAAGATTGAAGGTTTGGTTAAAAAAAGTTAATTTTTCATTTTTCTAGTGCAATGCATGACTTTTTTGGTGTGACGCAAGAGCCATAAATAAGATTGTAAATTGTGCCCTTACATATTTCACCTAAAGTATAGCACATGGGATGCCAACTAGCACTTTTTCATGAATTTTAGAGTGATATTTCCATATTCCATTGATTTATTGAATTTGTGGCGATTTACGTCAAGTAATTCAAATTTGCACTGCAAGTGTGCTCTAGTTTCGACCAATAAATTCTGAAAAATCATTTTCTCCTTCCATATTAGGAGTGTAGGCAGTATTCACAAAGAAAACGCAATTACCCAACCATTATATATGATTACTTATCCATGCAATTTTGACAACACATCGAAAGAAATTAAAGAAAATGATAAAAAGGCACAAAATTGAAATCCTTTTGCATGGAGGCCTCCTATGTGCAATGGCTTGTGGGAAAAATAATAAACTCACAATACCACAAATAAAAAGTTAATTTTTCATTTTTCTAGTGCAATGCATGACTTTTTTTGTGAATCAAATGCCATAAATAAGATTGTAAATTGTGCCCTTACAATTTCACCTAAAGTATACCACATTGGATGTCAACTGCCAATTTTTCATGAATTTCAGAGTGATATTGATATATTTCTTTGATTTATCGAATTTCTGGCGATTTACATCAAGTAATTCAAATTTAGACTGCAAGTGTGCTCTAGTTTCGACCAATAAATTCTGAAAAATCATTTTCACCTTCCGCATTAGGAGTGTAGGAAGTATCCACAAAGAAAACTAAATTACCCAACTATTATATATGATTACCCATCCATGCAATTTTGAGAACACATCAAAAGAAATTAAAGGAAATGAAAAAAGGCACAAAAATTGAATTCCTTTTGCATGGAGGAATCCTATGTGCAATGGCTTGTGGGAAAAATAATAAACTCACAATACCACAAACTTAAACAAATAACCTTCACAAACTGACCTATCTCATATGAAGATCAATGACTTTCAACCAAGATGACGATGAGCATTTTCATGGCATAGTACATGATAACATGACCATTTTTGGAAATAACAAGGGTGTTAACATTGTCAGCAATAATTCAACAAAAAGATTGAAGATTTGGGTAAAAAAAGTTAATTTTTCATTTTTCTAGTGCAATGCATGAGTTTTTATTGAAGCAAGTGCCATAAATAAGATTGTAAATTGTGCCCTTACAATTTTCACCTTTAGTTTACCACATGGGATGCCAACTGCCAATTTTTCATGAATTTCAGAGTGATATTTCCATATTTCATTGATTTATTGAATTTCTGGCGATTTACATAAAGTAAGTCAAATTTGCACTGCAAGTGTGCTCTAGTTTCGACCAATAAATTCTGAAAAATCATTTTCACCTTCCACATTAGGAGTGTAGCGAGTGTCCACAAAGAAAACTCAATTACCCAGCCATTATATATGATTACTCATCCATGCAATTTTGACGACATATCGAAAGAAATTGAAGAAAATGATAAAAAGGCTAAAAAATTGAAATCCTTTTGATGGAGGCCTCCTATGTGCAGTGGCTTGTGGGAAAATAATAAACTCACAATACCACAAATAAAAAGTTAATATTTCATTTTTCTAGTGCAATGCATGACTTTTTTTGTGAAGCAGGTGCCATAAATAAGATTGTAAATTGTGCCCTTACAATTTTCACCTAAAGTATACCACAATGGATGCCAACTGCCAATTTTTCATGAATTTCAGGGTGATATTGCCATATTCCATTGATTTATCGAATTTCTGGCGATTTACATCAAGTAATTCAAATTTGCACTGCAAGTGTGATCTAGTTTCGACCAATAAATTCTGAAAAATCATTTTCACCTTCCGCATTAGGAGTGTAGGCAGTATCCACAAAGAAAACTCAATTACCCAACCATTATATATGATTACTCATCCATGCAATTTTGAGAACACATCGAAAGAAATTGAAGGAAATGAAAAAAGGCTCAAAAATTGAAATCCTTTTGCATGGAGGCCTCCTATGTGCAATGGATTGTGGGAAAAATAATAAACTCACAATACGACAACCTTAAAAAAAACCTTGAAGAACTGACCTATCTCATATGAAGATCATTGACTTTCAACCAAGATGACGATGAGCATTTTCATGGCATAGTACATGATAACATGACCATTTTTGGAAATAACAAGGGTATTAACATTGTCAGCAATAATTCCACAAAAAGATTGAAGATTTGGGTGAAAAAAGTTAATTTTTCATTTTTCTAGTGCAATGCATGACTTTTTATTGAAGCAAGAGCCATAAATAAGATTGTAAATTGTGCCCTTACAATTTTCACCTTAAGTATACCACATGGGATGCCAACTGCCAATTTTTCATGAATTTCAGAATGATATTTCCATATTTCATTGATTTATTGAATTTCTGGCGGTTTACATCAAGTAAGTCAAATTTGCACTACAAGTGTGCTCTAGTTTCGACCAATAAATTCTGAAAAATCATTTTCACCTTCCACATTAGGAGTGTAGCGAGTGTCCACAAAGAAAACTCAATTACCCAGCCAATATATATGATTACTCATCCATGCAATTTTGAGAACACATCGAAAGAAATTAAATAAAATGATAAAAAGGCTCAAAAATTGAAATCCTTTTGCATGGAGGCCTCCTATGTGCAATGGCTTGTGGCAAAAATAATAAACTCACAATACCACAAATAAAAAGTTAATTTTTCATTTTACTAGTGCAATGCATGACTTTTTTTGTGAAGCAGGTGCCATAAATAAGATTGTAAATTGTGCCCTTACAATTTTCACCTAAAGTATACCACAATGGATGCCAACTGCGAATTTTTCATGAATTTCACAGTGATATTGCCATATTCCATTGATTTATTGAATTTCTGGCGATTTACATCAACTAATTCAAATTTGCATTGCAAGTTTGCTCTAGTTTCGACCAATAAATTTGGAAATATCATTTTCACCTTCCACATTAGGAGTGTAGGCAGTATCCACAAAGAAAACTCAATTACCCAACCATTATATATGATTAATCATCCATGCAATTTTGAGAACACATCAAAAGAAATTAAAGGAAATGAGAAAAGGCTCAAAAATTGAATTCCGTTTGCATAGAGGCCTCCTATGTGCAATGGCTTGTGGGAAAAATAATAAACTCACAATACCACAAACTTAAAATAAAAAACCTTCACAATCTGACCTATCTCATATGAAGATCAATGACTTTCAACCAAGACGACCATGACCATGAACATTTTAATGGCATAGTACATGATAACATGACCATTTTTGGAAATAACAAGGGTGTTAACATTGTCAGCAATAATTCCACAAAAAGATTAAAGGTTTGGTTAAAAAAAGTTAATTTTTCATTTTTCTAGTGCAATGCATGACTTTTTTGGTGTGAAGCAAGAGCCATAAATAAGATTGTAAATTGTGCCCTTACATATTTCACCTAAAGTATACCACATGGGATGCCCACTAGCAATTTTTCATGAATTTTAGAGTGATATTTCCATATTCCATTGATTTATTGAATTTCTGGCGATTTACATCACGTAATTCAAATTCGCACTGCAAGTGTGCTCTAGTTTCGACCAATAAATTCTGAAAAATCATTTTCTCCTTCCACATTAGGAGTGTAGGCAGTATTCACAAAGAAAACGCAATTACCCAACCATTATATATGATTACTTATCCATGCAATTTTGACAACACATCGAAAGAAATTAAAGAAAATGATAAAAAGGCTCAAAAATTGAAATCCTTTTGCATGGAGGCCTCCTATGTGCAATGGCTTGTGGGAAAAATGATAAACTCACAATACCACAAATAAAAAGTTAATATTTCATTTTTCTAGTGCAATGCATGACTTTTTTTGTGAAGCAGGTGCCATAAATAAGATTGTAAATTGTGCCCTTACAATTTTCACGTAAAGTATACCACAATGGATGCCAACTGCCAATTTTTCATGAATTTCAGAGTGATATTGCCATATTCCATTGATTTATCGAATTTCTGGCGATTTACATAAAGTAATTCAAATTTGCACTGCAAGTGTGCTCTAGTTTCGACCAATAAATTCTGAAAAATCATTTTCACCTTCCACATTAGGAGGGTAGCGAGTGTCCACAAAGAAAACTCAATTACCCAGCCATTATATATGATTACTCATCCAAGCAATTTTGACGACATATCGAAAGAAATTAAAGAAAATGATAAAAAGGCTAAAAAATTGAAATCCTTTTGATGGAGGCCTCCTATGTGCAATGGCTTGTGGGAAAATAATAAACTCACAATACCACAAATAAAAAGTTAATATTTCATTTTTCTAGTGCAATGCATGACTTTTTTTGTGAAGCAGGTGCCATAAATAAGATTGTAAATTGTGCCCTTACAATTTTCACCTAAAGTATACCACAATGGATGCCAACTGCCAATTTTTCATGAATTTCAGAGTGATATTGCCATATTCCATTGATTTATCGAATTTCTGGCGATTTACATCAAGTAATTCAAATTTGCACTGCAAGTGTGCTCTAGTTTCGACCAATAAATTCTGAAAAATCATTTTCACCTTCCGCATTAGGAGTGTAGGCAGTATCCACAAAGAAAACTCAATTACCCAACCATTATATATGATTACTCATCCGTGCAATTTTAAGAACACATCGAAAGAAATTAAAGGAAATGAAAAAAGGCTCAAAAATTGAAATCCTTTTGCATGGATGCCTCCTATGTGCAATGGATTGTGGGAAAAATATTAAACTCACAATACGACAACCTTAAAAAAAACGTTGAAGAACTGACCTATCTCATATGAAGATCAATGACTTTCAACCAAGATGACGATGAGCATTTTCATGGCATAGTACATGATAACATGACCATTTTTGGAAATAACAAGGGTGTTAACATTGTCAGCAATAATTCCACAAAAAGATTGAAGATTTGGGTAAAAAAAGTTAATTTTTCATTTTTCTAGTGCAATACATGACTTTTTATTGAAGCAAGAGCCATAAATAAGATTGTAAATTGTGCCCTTACAATATTCACCGTAAGTATACCACATGGGATGCCAACTGCCAATTTGTCATGAATTTCAGAGTGATATTTCCATATTTCATTGATTTATTGAATTTCTGGCGATTTACATCAAGTAAGTCAAATTTGCACTGCAAGTGTGCTCTAGTTTCGACCAATAAATTCTGAAAAATCATTTTCACCTTCCACATTAGGAGTGTAGCGAGTGTCCACAAAGAAAACTCAATTACCCAGCCATTATATATGATTACTCATCCATGCAATTTTGACGACATATCGAAAGAAATTAAAGAAAATGATAAAAAGGCTAAAAAATTGAAATCCTTTTGATGGAGGCCTCCTATGTGCAATGGCTTGTGGGAAAATAATAAACTCACAATACCACAAATAAAAAGTTAATATTTCATTTTTCTAGTGCAATGCATGACTTTTTTTGTGAAGCAGGTGCCATAAATAAGATTGTAAATTATACCCTTACAATTTTCACCTAAAGTATACCACAATGGATGCTAACTGCCAAATTTTCATGAATTTCAGAGTGATACTGCCATATTCCATTGATTTATCGAATTTCTGGCGATTTACATCAAGTAATTCAAATTTGCACTGCAAGTGTGCTCTACTTTCGACCAATAAATTCTGAAAAATCATTTTCACCTTCCGCATTAGGAGTGTAGGAAGTATCCACAAAGAAAACTCAATTACCCAACCATTATATATGATTACTCATCCGTGCAATTTTGAGAAGACATCGAAAGAAATTAAAGGAAATGAAAAAAGGCTCAAAAATTGAAATCCTTTTGCATGGAGGCCTCCTATGTGCAATGGATTGTGGGAAAAATATTAAACTCACAATACGACAACCTTAAAAAAAACGTTGACGAACTGACCTATCTCATATGAAGATCAATGACTTTCAACCAAGATGACGATGAGCATTTTCATGGCATAGTACATGATAACATGACCATTTTTGGAAATAACAAGGGTGTTAACATTGTCAGCAATAATTCCACAAAAAGATTGAAGATTTGGGTAAAAAAAGTTAATTTTTCATTTTTCTAGTGCAATACTAGACTTTTTATTGAAGCAAGAGCCATAAATAAGATTGTAAATTGTGCCCTTACAATTCTCACCGTAAGTATACCACATGGGATGCCAACTGCCAATTTGTCATGAATTTCAGAGTGATATTTCCATATTTCATTGATTTATTGAATTTTTGGCGATTTACATCAAGTAAGTCAAATTTGCACTGCAAGTGTGCTCTAGTTTCGACCAATAAATTCTGAAAAATCATTTTCACCTTCCACATTAGGAGTGTAGCCAGTGTCCACAAAGAAAACAAAATTACCCAGCCATTATATATGATTACTCATCCATGCAATTTTGACAACACATCGAAAGAAATTAAATAAAATGATAAAAAGGCTCAAAAATTGAAATCCTTTTGCATGGAGGCCTCCTATGTGCAATGGCTTGTGGGAAAAATAATAAACTCACAATACCACAAATAAAAAGTTAATTTTTCATTTTTCTAATGCAATGCATGACTTTTTTTGTGAAGGAGGTGCCATAAATAAGATTGTAAATTCTGCCCTTACAATTGTCACCTAAAGTATACCACAATGGATGCCAACTGCCAATTTTTCATGAATTTCACAGTGATATTGCCATATTCCATTGATTTATCGAATTTCTGGCGATTTACATCAAGTAATTCAAATTTGCACTGCAAGTGTGCTCTAGTTTCGACGAATAAATTTGGAAATATCATTTTCACCTTCCACATTAGGAGTGTAGGCAGTATCCACAAAGAAAACTCAATTACCCAACCATTATACATGATTACTCATCCATGCAATTTTGAGAACACATCAAAAGAAATTAAAGGAAATGAAAAAAGGCTCAAAAATTGAATTCCGTTTGCATAGAGGCCTCCTATGTGCAATGGCTTGTGGGAAAAATAATAAACTCACAATACCACAAACTTAAAATAAAAAACCTTCACAATCTGACCTATCTCATATGAAGATCAATGACTTAAACCAAGACGACCATGACCATGAACATTTTCATGGCATAGTACATGATAACATGACCATTTTTGGAAATAACAAGGGTGTTAACATTGTTAGCAATAATTCCACAAAAAGATTGAAGGTTTGGTTAAAAAAAGTTAATTTTTCATTTTTCTAGTGCAATGCATGACTTTTTTGGTGTGAAGCAAGAGCCATAAATAAGATTGTAAATTGTGCCCTTACATATTTCACCTAAAGTATACCACATGGGATACCAACTAGCAATTTTTCATGAATTTTAGAGTGATATTTCCATATTCCATTGATTTATTGAATTTCTGGCGATTTACGTCAAGTAATTCAAATTTGCACTGCAAGTGTGCTCTAGTTTCGACCAATAAATTCTGAAAAATCATTTTCTCCTTCCACATTAGGAGTGTAGGCAGTATTCACAAAGAAAACGCATTTACCCAACCATTATATATGATTACTTATCCATGCAATTTTGACAACACATCGAAAGAAATTAAAGAAAATGATAAAAAGGCTCAAAAATTGAAATCCTTTTGCATGGAGGCCTCCTATGTGCAATGGCTTGTGGGAAAAATAATAAACTCACAATACCACAAATAAAAAGTAAATTTTTCATTTTTCTAGTGCAATGCATGACTTTTTTTGTGAATCAAGTGCCATAAATAAGATTGTAAATTGTGCCCTTACAATTTTCACCTAAAGTATACCACATTGGATGTCAACTGCCAATTTTTCATGAATTTCAGAGTGATATTGCCATATTTCGTTGATTTATCGAATTTCTGGCGATTTACATCAAGTAATTCAAATTTGCACTGCAAGTGTGCTCTAGGTTCGACCAATAAATTCTGAAAAATCATTTTCACGTTCCGCATTAGGAGTGTAGGAAGTATCCACAAAGAAAACTAAATTACCCAACCATTATATATGATTACTCATCCATGCAATTTTGAGAACACATCGAAAGAAATTAAAGGAAATGAAAAAAGGCTCAAAAATTGAAATCCTTTTGCATGGAGGCCTCCTATGTGCAATGGATTGTGGGATATATAATAAACTCACAATACGACAACCTTAAAAAAAACCTTGAAGAACTGACCTATCTCATATGAAGATCAATGACTTTCAACCAAGATGACGATCAGCATTTTCATGGCATAGTACATGATAACATGACCATTTTTGGGAATAACAAGGGTGTTAACATTGTTAGCAATAATTCCACAAAAAGATTGATGATTTGGGTAAAAAAAGTTAATTTTTCATTTTTCTAGTGCAATGCATGACTTTTTATTGAAGCAAGAGCCATAAATAAGATTGTAAATTGTGCCCTTACAATTTTCACCTTAAGAATAGCACATGGGATTCCAACTGCCAATTTTTCATGAATTTCAGACTGATATTTCCATATTTCATTGATTTATTGAATTTCTGGCGATTTACATCAAGTAAGTCAAATTTGCAATGCAAGTGTGCTCTAGTTTCGACCAATAAATTCTGAAAAATCATTTTCACCTCCCACATTAGGAGTGTAGCCAGTGTCCACAAAGAAAACTCAATTACCCAGCCATTATATATGATTACTCATCCATGCAATTTTGACAACACATCGAAAGAAATTAAATAAAATGATAAAAAGGCTCAAAAATTGAAATCCTTTTGCATGAAGGCCTCCTATGTGCAATGGCTTGTGGCAAAAATAATAAACTCACAATACCACAAATAAAAAGTTAATTTTTCATTTTACTAGTGCAATGCATGACTTTTTTTGTGTAGCAGGTGCCATAAATAAGATTGTAAATTGTGCCCTTACAATTTTCACCTAAAGTATACCACAATGGATGCCAACTGCCAATTTTTCATGAATTTCACTGTGATATTGCCATATTCCATTGATTTATTGAATTTCTGGCGATTTACATCAAGTAATTCAAATTTGCACTGCAAGTGTGCTCTAGTTTCGACCAATAAATTCAGAAATATCATTTTCACCTTCCACATTAGGAGTGTAGGCAGTATCCACAAAGAAAACTCAATTACCCAACCATTATACAAGATTACTCATCCATGCAATTTTGAGAACACATCAAAAGAAATTAAAGGAAATGAAAAAAGGCTCAAAAATTGAATTCCGTTTGCATAGAGGCCTCCTATGTGCAATGGCTTGTGGGAAAAATAATAAACTCACAATACCACAAACTTAAAATAAAAAACCTTCACAATCTGACCTATCTCATATGAAGATCAATGACTTAAACCAAGACGACCATGACCATGAACATTTTCATGGCATAGTACATGATAACATGACCATTTTTGGAAATAACAAGGGTGTTAACATTGTCAGCAATAATTCCACAAAAAGATTGAAGGTTTGGTTAAAAAAAGTTAATTTTTCATTTTTCTAGTGCAATGCATGACTTTTTTGGTGTGAAGCAAGAGCCATAAATAAGATTGTAAATTGTGCCCTTACATATTTCACCTAAAGTATACCACATGGGATACCAACTAGCAATTTTTCATGAATTTTAGAGTGATATTTCCATATTCCATTGATTTATAGAATTTCTGGCGATTTACGTCAAGTAATTCAAATTTGCACTGCAAGTGTGCTCTAGTTTCGACCAATAAATTCTGAAAAATCATTTTCTCCTTCCACATTAGGAGTGTAGGCAGTATTCACAAAGAAAACTCAATTACCCAACCATTAGATATGATTACTTATCCATGCAATTTTGACAACACATCGAAAGAAATTAAAGAAAATGATAAAAAGGCTCAAAAATTGAAATCCTTTTGCATGGAGGCCTCCTATGTGCAATGGCTTGTGGGAAAAATAATAAACTCACAATACCACAAATAAAAAGTTAATTTTTCATTTTTCTAGTGCAATGCATGACTTTTTTTGTGAATCAAGTGCCATAAATAAGATTGTAAATAGTGCCCTTACAATTTTCACCTAAAGTATACCACATTGGATGTCAACTGCCATTTTTTCATGAATTTCAGAGTGATATTGCCATATTTCGTTGATTTATCGAATTTCTGGCGATTTACATCAAGTAATTCAAATTTGCACTGCAAGTGTGCTCTAGGTTCGACCAATAAATTCTGAAAAATCATTTTCACGTTCCGCATTAGGAGTGTAGGAAGTATCCACAAAGAAAACTAAATTACCCAACCATTATATATGATTACTCATCCATGCAATTTTGAGAACACATCGAAAGAAATTAAAGGAAATGAAAAAAGGCTCAAAAATTGAAATCCTTTTGCATGGAGGCCTCCTATGTGCAATGGATTGTGGGAAAAATAATAAACTCACAATACGACAACCTTAAAAAAAACCTTGAAGAACTGACCTATCTCATATGAAGATCAATGACTTTCAACCAAGATGACGATGAGCATTTTCATGGCATAGTACATGATAACATGACCATTTTTGGGAATAACAAGGGTGTTAACATTGTTAGCAATAATTCCACAAAAAGATTGATGATTTGGGTAAAAAAAGTTAATTTTTCATTTTTCTAGTGCAATGCATGACTTTTTATTGAAGCAAGAGCCATAAATAAGATTGTAAATTGTGCCCTTACAATTTTCAACTTAAGAATAGCACATGGGATTCCAACTGCCAATTTTTCATGAATTTCAGACTGATATTTCCATATTTCATTGATTTATTGAATTTCTGGCGATTTACATCAAGTAAGTCAAATTTGCAATGCAAGTGTGCTCTAGTTTCGACCAATAAATACTGAAAAATCATTTTCACCTCCCGCATTAGGAGTGTAGCCAGTGTCCACAAAGAAAACTCAATTACCCAGCCATTATATATGATTACTCATCCATGCAATTTTGACAACACATCGAAAGAAATTAAATAAAATGATAAAAAGGCTCAAAAATTGAAATCCTTTTGCATGGAGGCCTCCTATGTGCAATGGCTTGTGGCAAAAATAATAAACTCACAATACCACAAATAAAAAGTTAATTTTTCATTTTACTAGTGCAATGCATGACTTTTTTTGTGTAGCAGGTGCCATAAATAAGATTGTAAATTGTGCCCTTACAATTTTCACCTAAAGTATACCACAATGGATGCCAACTGCCAATTTTTCATGAATTTCACTATGATATTGCCATAATCCATTGATTTATTGAATTTCTGGCGATTTACATCAAGTAATTCAAATTTGCACTGCAAGTGTGCTCTAGTTTCGACCAATAAATTCAGAAATATCATTTTCACCTTCCACATTAGGAGTGTAGGCAGTATCCACAAAGAAAACTCAATTACCCAACCATTATACATGATTACTCATCCATGCAATTTTGAGAACACATCAAAAGAAATTAAAGGAAATGAAAAAAGGCTCAAAAATTGAATTCCATTTGCATAGAGGCCTCCTATGTGCAATGGCTTGTGGGAAAAATAATAAACTCACAATACCACAAACTTAAAATAAAAAACCTTCACAATCTGACCTATCTCATATGAAGATCAATGACTTAAACCAAGACGACCATGACCATGAACATTTTCATGGCATAGTACATGATAACATGACCATTTTTGGAAATAACAAGGGTGTTAACATTGTCAGCAATAATTCCACAAAAAGATTGAAGGTTTGGTTAAAAAAAGTTAATTTTTCATTTTTCTAGTGCAATGCATGACTTTTTTGGTGTGAAGCAAGAGCCATAAATAAGATTGTAAATTGTGCCCTTACATATTTCACCTAAAGTATACCACATGGGATACCAACTAGCAATTTTTCATGAATTTTAGAGTGATATTTCCATATTCCATTGATTTATTGAATTTCTGGCGATTTACGTCAAGTAATTCAAATTTGCACTGCAAGTGTGCTCTAGTTTTGACCAATAAATTCTGAAAAATCATTTTCTCCTTCCACATTAGGAGTGTAGGCAGTATTCACAAAGAAAACGCAATTACCCAACCATTATATATGATTACTTATCCATGCAATTTTGACAACACATCGAAAGAAATTAAAGAAAATGATAAAAAGGCTCAAAAATTGAAATCCTTTTGCATGGAGGCCTCCTATGCGCAATGGCTTGTGGGAAAAATAATAAACTCACAATACCACAAATAAAAAGTTAATTTTTCATTTTTCTAGTGCAATGCATGACTTTTTTTGTGAATCAAGTGCCATAAATAAGATTGTAAATTGTGCCCTTACAATTTTCACCTAAAGTATACCACATTGGATGTCAACTGCCATTTTTTCATGAATTTCAGAGTGATATTGCCATATTTCGTTGATTTATCGAATTTCTGGCGATTTACATCAAGTAATTCAAATTTGCACTGCAAGTGTGCTCTAGGTTCGACCAATAAATTCTGAAAAATCATTTTCACGTTCCGCATTAGGAGTGTAGGAAGTATCCACAAAGAAAACTAAATTACCCAACCATTATATATGATTACTCATCCATGCAATTTTGAGAACACATCGAAAGAAATTAAAGGAAATGAAAAAAGGCTCAAAAATTGAAATCCTTTTGCATGGAGGCCTCCTATGTGCAATGGATTGTGGGAAAAATAATAAACTCACAATACGACAACCTTAAAAAAAACCTTGAAGAACTGACCTATCTCATATGAAGATCAATGACTTTCAACCAAGATGACGATGAGCATTTTCATGGCATAGTACATGATAACATGACCATTTTTGGGAATAACAAGGGTGTTAACATTGTTAGAAATAATTCCACAAAAAGATTGATGATTTGGGTAAAAAAAGTTAATTTTTCATTTTTCTAGTGCAATGCATGACTTTTTATTGAAGCAAGAGCCATAAATAAGATTGTAAATTGTGCCCTTACAATTTTCACCTTAAGAATAGCACATGGGATTCCAACTGCCAATTTTTCATGAATTTCAGACTGATATTTCCATATTTCATTGATTTATTGAATTTCTGGCGATTTACATCAAGTAAGTCAAATTTGTAATGCAAGTGTGCTCTAGTTTCGACCAATAAATTCTGAAAAATCATTTTCACCTCCCACATTAGGAGTGTAGCCAGTGTGCACAAAGAAAACTCAATTACCCAGCCATTATATATGATTACTCATCCATGCAATTTTGACAACACATCGAAAGAAATTAAATAAAATGATAAAAAGGCTCAAAAATTGAAATCCTTTTGCATGGAGGCCTCCTATGTGCAATGGCTTGTGGCAAAAATAATAAACTCACAATACCACAAATAAAAAGTTAATTTTTCATTTTACTAGTGCAATGCATGACTTTTTTTGTGTAGCAGGTGCCATAAATAAGATTGTAAATTGTGCCCTTACAATTTTCACCTAAAGTATACCACAATGGATGCCAACTGCCAATTTTTCATGAATTTCACTGTGATATTGCCATATTCCACTGATTTATTGAATTTCTGGCGATTTACATCAAGTAATTCAAATTTTCACTGCAAGTGTGCTCTAGTTTCGACCAATAAATTCAGAAATATCATTTTCACCTTCCACATTAGGAGTGTAGGTAGTATCCACAAAGAAAACTCAATTACCCAACCATTATACATGATTACTCATCCATGCAATTTTGAGAACACATCAAAAGAAATTAAAGGAAATGAAAAAAGGCTCAAAAATTGAATTCCGTTTGCATAGAGGCCTCCTATGTGCAATGGCTTGTGGGAAAAATAATAAACTCACAATACCACAAACTTAAAATAAAAAACCTTCACAATCTGACCTATCTCATATGAAGATCAATGACTTTCAACCAAGACGACCATGACCATGAACATTTTCATGGCATAGTACATGATAACATGACCATTTTTGGAAATAACAAGGGTGTTAACATTGTCAGCAATAATTCCACAAAAAGATTGAAGGTTTGGTTAAAAAAAGTTAATTTTTCATTTTGCTAGTGCAATGCATGACTTTTTTGGTGTGAAGCAAGAGCCATAAATAAGATTGTAAATTGTGCCCTTACATATTTCACCTAAAGTATACCACATGGGATACCAACTAGCAATTTTTCATGAATTTTACAGTGATATTTCCATATTCCATTGATTTATTGAATTTCTGGCGATTTACGTCAAGTAATTCAAATTTGCACTGCAAGTGTGCTCTAGTTTCGACCAATAAATTCTGAAAAATCATTTTCTCCTTCCACATTAGGAGTGTAGGCAGTATTCACAAAGAAAACTAAATTACCCAACCATTATATATGATTACTTATCCATGCAATTTTGACAACACATCAAAAGAAATTAAAGAAAATGATAAAAAGGCTCAAAAATTGAAATCCTTTTGCATGGAGGCCTCCTATGTGCAATGGCTTGTGGGAAAAATAATAAACTCACAATACCACAAATAGAAAGTTAAATTTTCATTTTTCTAGTGCAATGCATGACTTTTTTTGTGAATCAAGTGCCATAAATAAGATTGTAAATTGTGCCCTTACAATTTTCACCTAAAGTATACCACATTGGATGTCAACTGCCAATTTTTCATGAATTTCAGAGTGATATTGCCATATTTCATTGATTTATCGAATTTCTGCCGATTTACATCAAGTAATTCAAATTTGCACTGCAAGTGTGCTCTAGGGTCGACCAATAAATTCTGAAAAATCATTTTCACGTTCCGCATTAGGAGTGTAGGAAGTATCCACAAAGAAAACTCAATTACCCAACCATTATATATGATTACTCATCCATGCAATTTTGAGAACACATCGAAAGAAATTAAAGGAAATGAAAAAAGGCTCAAAAATTGAAATCCTTTTGCATGGAGGCCTCCTATGTGCAATGGATTGTGGGAAAAATAATAAACTCACAATACGACAACCTTAAAAAAAACCTTGAAGAACTGACCTATCTCATATGAAGATCAATGACTTTCAACCAAGATGACGATGAGCATTTTCATGGCATAGTACATGATAACATGACCATTTTTGGAAATAACAAGGGTGTTAACATTGTCAGCAATAATTCCACAAAAAGATTGATGATTTGGGTAAAAAAAGTTAATTTTTCATTTTTCTAGTGCAATGCATGACTTTTTATTGAAGCAAGAGCCATAAATAAGATTGTAAATTGTGCCCTTACAATTTTCACCTTAAGAATAGCACATGGGATGCCAACTGCCAATTTTTCATGAATTTCAGACTGATATTTCCATATTTCATTGATTTATTGAATTTCTGGCGATTTACATCAAGTAAGTCAAATTTGCAATGCAAGTGTGCTCTAGTTTCGACCAATAAATTCTGAAAAATCATTTTCACCTCCCACATTAGGAGTGTAGCCAGTGTCCACAAAGAAAACTCAATTACCCAGCCATTATATATGATTACTCATCCATGCAATTTTGACAACACATCGAAAGAAATTAAATAAAATGATAAAAAGGCTCAAAAATTGAAATCCTTTTGCATGGAGGCCTCCTATGTGCAATGGCTTGTGGCAAAAATAATAAACTCACAATACCACAAACTTAAAAAAATAACCTTCACAAACTGACCTATCTCATATGAAGATCAATGACTTTCAACCAAGATGACAATGAGCATTTTCATGGCATAGTACATGATAACATGACCATTTTTGGAAATAACAAGGGTGTTAACATTGTCAGCAATAATTCCACAAAAAGATTGAAGATTTGGGTAAAAAAAGTTAATTTTTCATTTTTGTAGTGCAATGCATGAGTTTTTATTGAAGCAAGTGCCATAAATAAGATTGTAAATTGTGCCCTTACAATTTTCACCTTAAGTATACCACATGGGATGCCAACTGCCAATTTTTCATGAATTTCAGAGTGATATTTCCATATTTCATTGATTTATTGAATTTCTAGCGATTTACATAAAGTAAGTCAAATTTGCACTGCAAGTGTGCTCTAGTTTCGACCAATAAATTATGAAAAATCATTTTCACCTTCCACATTAGGAGTGTAGCGAGTGTCCACAAAGAAAACTCAATTACCCAGCCATTATATATGATTACTCATCCATGCAATTTTGACGACATATCGAAAGAAATTAAAGAAAATGATAAAAAGGCTAAAAAATTGAAATCCTTTTGATGGAGGCCTCCTATGTGCAATGGCTTGTGGGAAAATAATAAACTCACAATACCACAAATAAAAAGTTAATATTTCATTTTTCTAGTGCAATGCATGACTTTTTTTGTGAAGCAGGTGCCATAAATAAGATTGTAAATTGTGCCCTTACAATTTTCACCTAAAGTATACCACAATGGATGCCAACTGCCAATTTTTCATGAATTTCAGAGTGATATTGCCATATTCCATTGATTTATCGAATTTCTGGCGATTTACATCAAGTAATTCAAATTTGCACTGCAAGTGTGCTCTAGTTTCGACCAATAAATTCTGAAAAATCATTTTCACCTTCCGCATTAGGAGTGTAGGTAGTATCCACAAAGAAAACTCAATTACCCAACCATTATATATGATTACTCATCCATGCAATTTTGAGAACACATCGAAAGAAATTAAAGGAAATGAAGAAAGGCTCAAAAATTGAAATCCTTTTGCATGGAGGCCTCCTATGTGTAATGGATTGTGGAAAAAATAATAAACTCACAATACCACAACCTTAAAAAAAACCTTCAAGAACTGACCTATCTCATTTGAAGATCAATGACTTTCTACCAAGACGACGGTGAGCATTTTCATGGCATAGTACATGATAACATGACCATTATTGGAAATAACAAGGGTGTTAACATTGTCAGCAATAATTCCACAAAAAGATTGAAGATTTTGGTAAAAAAAGTTAATTTTTCATTTTTCTAGTGCAATGCATGACTTTTTATTGAAGCAAGTGCCATATATAAGATTGTAAATTGTTCCCTTACAATTTTCACCTTAAGTATACCACATGGGATGCCAACTGCCAATTTTTCATGAATTTTAGAGTGATATTTCCATATTTCATTGATTTATTGAATTTCTGGCGATTTACATCAAGTAATTCAAATTTGCACTGCAAGTGTGCTCTAGTTTCGACCAATAAATTCTGAAAAATCATTTTCACCTTCCACATTAGGAGTGTAGCGAGTGTCCACAAAGAAAACTCAATTACCCAGCCATTATATATGATTACTCATCCATGCAATTTTGACAACACATCGAAAGAACTTAAATAAAATGATAAAAAGGCTCAAAAATTGAAATCCTTTTGCACGGAGGCCTCCTATGTGCAGTGGCTTGTGGGAAAAATAATAAACTCACAATACCACAAATAAAAAGTTATTTTTTCATTTTACTAGTGCAATGCATGACTTTTTTTGTGAAGCAGGTGCCATAAATAAGATTGAAAATTGTGCCCTTACAATTTTCACCTAAAGTATACCACAATGGATGCCAACTGCCACTTTTTCATGAATTTCACTGTGATATTGCCATATTCCATTGATTTATTGAATTTCTGGCGATTAACATCAAGTAATTCAAATTTGCACTGCAAGTGTGCTCTAGTTTCGACCAATAAATTTGGAAATATCATTTTCACCTTCCACATTAGGAGTGTAGGCAGTATCCACAAAGAAAACTCAATTACCCAACCATTATATATGATTACTCATCCATGCAATTTTAAGAACACATCGAAAGAAATTAAAGGAAATGAAAAAAGGCTCAAAAATTGAAATCCTTTTGCATGGAGGCCTCCTATGTGCAATGGATTTTTGGAAAAATAATAAACTCAGAATACGACAACCATAAAAAAAACCTTGAAGAACTGACCTATCTCATATGAAGATCAATGACTTTCAACCAAGATGACGATGAGCATTTTCATGGCATAGTACATAATAACATGACCATTTTTGGAAATAACAAGGGTGTTAACATTCTCAGCAATAATTCCACAAAAACATTGAAGATTTGCGTAAAAAAAGTTAATTTTTCATTTTTCTAGTGCAATGCATGACTTTTTATTGAAGCAAGTGCCATAAATAAGATTGTAAATTGTGCCCTTACAATTTTCACCTTAAGTATACCACATGGGATGCCAGCTGCCAATTTTTCATGAATTTCAGAGTTATATTTCCATATTTCATTGATTTATTGAATTTCTGGCGATTTACATCAAGTAAGTCAAATTTGCACTGCAAGTGTGCTCTAGTTTCGACCAATAAATTCTGAAAAATCATTTTCACCTTCCACATTAGGAGTGTAGCCACTGCCCATAAAGAAAACTCAATTACCCAACCATTATATATGATTACTCATCCATGCAATTTTGACAACACATCGAAAGAATTTAAATAAAATGATAAAAAGGCTCAAAAATTGAAATCTTTTTGCATGGAGGCCTCCTATGTGCAATGGCTTGTGGGAAAAATAATAAACTCACAATACCACAAATAAAAAGTTATTTTTTCATTTTACTAGTGCAATGCATGACTTTTTTTGTGAAGCAGGTGCCATAAATAAGATTGTAAATTAAGTATACCACAATGGATGCCAACTGCCAATTTTTCATGAATTTCACTGTGATATTGCCATATTCCATTGATTTATTGAATTTCTGGCGATTTACATCAAGTAATTCAAATTTGCACTGCAAGTGTGCTCTAGTTTCGACCAATAAATTTGGAAATATCATTTTCACCTTCCACCTTAGGAGTGTAGGCAGTATCGACAAAGAAAACTCAATTACCCAACCATTATATATGATTACTCATCCATGCAATTTTGAGAACACATCAAAAGAAATTAAAGGAAATGAAAAAAGGCTCAAAAATCGAATTCCGTTTGCATAGAGGCCTCCTATGTGCAATGGATTGTGGGAAAAATAATAAGCTCAAGGTACCACAAACTTAAAATAAAAAACCTTCACAATCTGACCTATCTCATATGAAGATCAATGACTTTCAACCAAGACGACCATGACCATGAACATTTTCATGGCATAGTACATGATAACATGACCATTTTTGGAAATAACATGGGTGTTAACATTGTCAGCAATAATTCCACAAAAAGATTGAAGATTTGTTTAAAAAAAAGGTAATTTTTCATTTTTCTAGTGCAATGCATGACTTTTTATTGAAGCAAGTGCCATAAATAAGATTGTAAATTTTGCCCTTACAATTTTCACCTAAAGTATACCACATGGGATGCCAACTGCCAATTTTTCATCAATTTCAGAGTGATATTTCCATGTTCCATTGATTTATTGAATTTCTGGCGATTTACGTCAAGTAATTCAAAATTGCACTCCAAGTGTGCTCAAGTTTCGACCAATAAATTCTGAAAAATCATTTTCACCTTCCACATTAGGAGTGTAGGCAGTATTCACAAAGAAAACTCAATTACCCAACCATTATATATGATTACTTATCCATGCAATTTTGACAACACATCGAAAGAAATTAAAAAAAATGATAAAAAGCTCAAAAATTGAAATCCTTTTGCATGGAGGCCTCCTATGTGCAATGGCTTGTGGGAAAAATAATAAACTCACAATACCACAAATAAAAAGTTAAATTTGCATTTTTCTAGCGCAATGCATGACTTGTTTTGTGAATCAAGTGCCATAAATAAGATTGTAAATTGTGCCCTTACAATTTTCACCTAAAGTATACCACATTGGATGTCAACTGCCAATTTTTCATGAATTTCAGAGTGATATTGCCATATTTCATTGATTTATCGAATTTCTGGCGATTTACATCAAGTAATTCAAATTTGCACTGCAAGTGTGCTCTAGTTTCGACCAATAAATTCTGAAAAATCATTTTCACCTTCCGCATTAGGAGTGTAGGCAGTATCCACAAAGAAAACTAAATTACCAAACAATTATATATGGTTACTCATCCATTCAATTTTGAGAACACATCGAAAGAAATTAAAGGAAATGAAAAAAGGCTCAAAAATTGAATTCCTTTTGCATGGAGGCCTCCTATGTGCAATGGCTTGTGGGAAAAATAATAAACTCACAATACCACAAACTTAAAAAAATACCTTCACAAACTGACCTATCTCATATGAAGATCAATGAGTTTCAACCAAGATGACGATGAGCATTTTCAAGGCATAGTACATGATAACATGACCATTTATGGAAATAACAAGGGTGTTAACATTGTCAGCAATAATTCCACAAAAAGATTGAAGATTTGGGTAAAAAAAGTTAATTTTTCATTTTTCTAGTGCAATGCATGACTTTTTATTGAAGCAAGTGCCATAAATAAGATTGTAAATTGTGCCCTTACAATTTTCACCTTAAGTATACCACAATGGATGCCAACTGCCAATTTTTCATGAATTTCAGAGTGATATTGCCATATTCCATTGATTTATCGAATTTCTGGCGATTTACATCAAGTAAGTCAAATTTGCACTGCAAGTGTGCTCTAGTTTCGACCAATAAATTCTGAAAAATCATTTTCACCTTCCGCATTAGGAGTGTAGCCAGTGTCCACAAAGAAAACTCAATTACCCAGCCATTATACATGATTACTCATCCATGCAATTTTGAGAACACATCGAAAGAAATTAAAGGAAATGAAAAAAGGCTCAAAAATTGAAATCCTTTTGCATGGATCCCTCCGATGTGCAATGGATTGTGGGAAAAATAATAAACTCACAATACCACAACCTTAAAAAAAACCTTCGAGAACTCACCTATCTCATTTGAAGATCAATGACTTTCTACCAAGACGACGATGAGCATTTTCATGGCATAGTACATGATTACATGACCATTATTGGAAATAACAAGGGTGTTAACATTGTCAGCAATAATTCCACAAAAAGATTGAAGATTTTGGTAAAAAAAGTTAATTTTTCATTTTTCTAGTGCAATGCATGACTTTTTATTGAAGCAAGTGCCATATATAAGATTGTAAATTGTGCCCTTACAATTTTCACCTTAAGTATACCACATGGGATGCCAACTGCCATTTTTTCATGAATTTTAGAGTGATATTTCCATATTTCATTGATTTATTGAATTTCTGGCGATTTACATCCAGTAAGTCAAATTTGCACTGCAAGTGTGCTCTAGTTTTGACCAATAAATTCTGAAAAATCATTTTCACCTTCCACATTAGGAGTGTAGCGAGTGTCCACAAAGAAAACTCAATTACCCAGCCATTATATATGATTACTCATCCATGCAATTTTGACAACACATCGAAAGAAATAAAATAAAATGATAAAAAGGCTCAAAAATTGAAATCCTTTTGCACGGAGGCCTCCTATGTGCAGTGGCTTGTGGGAAAAATAATAAACTCACAATACCACAAATAAAAAGTTAATTTTTCATTTTTCTAGTGCAATGCATGACTTTTTTTGCGAAGCAGGTGCCATAAATAAGATTGTAAATTGTGCCCTTACAATTTTCACCTAAAGTATACCTCAATGGATGCCAACTGCCAATTTTTCATGAATTTCACTGTGATATGGCCATATTCCATTGATTTATTGAATTTCTGGCGATTAACATCAAGTAATTCAAATTTGCACTGCAATTTGCTCTAGTTTCTACCAATAAATTTGGAAATATCATTTTCACCTTCCACATTAGGAGTGTAGGCAGTATCCACAAAGAAAACTCAATTACCCAACCATTATATATGATTACTCATCCATGCAATTTTAAGAACACATCGAAAGAAATTAGAGGAAATGAAAAAAGGCTCAAAAATTGAAATCCTTTTGCATGGAGGCCTCCTATGTGCAATGGATTTTTGGAAAAATAATAAACTCAGAATACGACAACCATAAAAAAAACCTTGAAGAACTGACCTATCTCATATGAAGATCAATGACTTTCAACCAAGATGACGATGAGCATTTTCATGGCATAGTACATAATAACATGACCATTTTTGGAAATAACAAGGGTGTTAACATTGTCAGCAATAATTCCACAAAAAGATTGAAGATTTGGGTAAAAAAAGTTAATTTTTCATTTTTCTAGTGCAATGCATGACTTTTTATTGAAGCAAGATCCATAAATAAGATTGTAAATTGTGCCCTTACAATTTTCACCTTAAGTATACCACATGGGATGGCAACTGCCATTTTTTCATGAATTGTAGAGTGATATTTCCATATTTCATTGATTTATTGAATTTCTGGCGATTTACATCCAGTAAGTCAAATTTGCACTGCAAGTGTGCTCTAGTTTCGACCAATAAATTCTGAAAAATCATTTTCACCTTCCACATTAGGAGTGTAGCGAGTGTCCACAAAGAAAACTCAATTACCCAGCCATTATATATGATTACTCATCCATGCAATTTTGACAACACATCGAAAGAAATTAAATAAAATGATAAAAAGGCTCAAAAATTGAAATCCTTTTGCACGGAGGCCTCCTATGTGTAGTGGCTTGTGGGAAAAATAATAAACTCACAATACCACAAATAAAAAGTTATTTTTTCATTTTACTAGGGAAATGCATGACTTTTTTTGTGAAGCAGGTGCCATAAATAAGATTGTAAATTGTGCCCTTACAATTTTCACCTAAAGTATACCACAATGGATGCCAACTGCCAATTTTTCATGAATTTCACTGTGATATTGCCATATTCCATTGATTTATTGAATTTCTGGCGATTAACATCAAGTAATTCAAATTTGCACTGCAATTGTGCTCTAGTTTCGACCAATAAATTTGGAAATATCATTTTCACCTTCCACATTAGGAGTGTAGGCAGTATCCACAAAGAAAACTCAATTACCCAACCATTATATATGATTACTCATCCATGCAATTTTGAGAACACATCGAAAGAAATTAAAGGAAATGAAAAAAGGCTCAAAAATTGAATTCCGTTTGCATAGAGGCCTCCTATGTGCAATGGCTTGTGGGAAAAATAATAAACTCATAATACCACAAACTTAAAATAAAAAACCTTCACAATCTGACCTATCTCATATGAAGATCAATGACTTTCAACCAAGACGACCATGACCATGAACATTTTCATGGCATAGTACATGATAACATGACCATTTTTGGAAATAACAAGGGTGTTAACATTGTCAGCAATAATTCCACAAAAAGATTGAAGGTTTGGTTAAAAAAAGTTAATTTTTCATTTTGCTAGTGCAATGCATGACTTTTTTGGTGTGAAGCAAGAGCCATAAATAAGATTGTAAATTGTGCCCTTACATATTTCACCTAAAGTATACCACATGGGATACCAACTAGCAATTTTTCATGAATTTTACAGTGATATTTCCATATTCCATTGATTTATTGAATTTCTGGCGATTTACGTCAAGTAATTCAAATTTGCACTGCAAGTGTGCTCTAGTTTCGACCAATAAATTCTGAAAAATCATTTTCTCCTTCCACATTAGGAGTGTAGGCAGTATTCACAAAGAAAACTAAATTACCCAACCATTATATATGATTACTTATCCATGTAATTTTGACAACACATCAAAAGAAATTAAAGAAAATGATAAAAAGGCTCAAAAATTGAAATCCTTTTGCATGGAGGCCTCCTATGTGCAATGGCTTGTGGGAAAAATAATAAACTCACAATACCACAAATAAAAAGTTAAATTTTCATTTTTCTAGTGCAATGCATGACTTTTTTTGTGAATCAAGTGCCATAAATAAGATTGTAAATTGTGCCCTTACAATTTTCACCTAAAGTATACCACATTGGATGTCAACTGCCAATTTTTCATGAATTTCAGAGTGATATTGCCATATTTCATTGATTTATCGAATTTCTGCCGATTTACATCAAGTAATTCAAATTTGCACTGCAAGTGTGCTCTAGGGTCGACCAATAAATTCTGAAAAATCATTTTCACGTTCCGCATTAGGAGTGTAGGAAGTATCCACAAAGAAAACTCAATTACCCAACCATTATATATGATTACTCATCCATGCAATTTTGAGAACACATCGAAAGAAATTAAAGGAAATGAAAAAAGGCTCAAAAATTGAAATCCTTTTGCATGGAGGCCTCCTATGTGCAATGGATTGTGGGAAAAATAATAAACTCACAATACGACAACCTTAAAAAAAACCTTGAAGAACTGACCTATCTCATATGAAGATCAATGACTTTCAACCAAGATGACGATGAGCATTTTCATGGCATAGTACATGATAACATGACCATTTTTGGAAATAACAAGGGTGTTAACATTGTCAGCAATAATTCCACAAAAAGATTGATGATTTGGGTAAAAAAAGTTAATTTTTCATTTTTCTAGTGCAATGCATGACTTTTTATTGAAGCAAGAGCCATAAATAAGATTGTAAATTGTGCCCTTACAATTTTCACCTTAAGAATAGCACATGGGATGCCAACTGCCAATTTTTCATGAATTTCAGACTGATATTTCCATATTTCATTGATTTATTGAATTTCTGGCGATTTACATCAAGTAAGTCAAATTTGCAATGCAAGTGTGCTCTAGTTTCGACCAATAAATTCTGAAAAATCATTTTCACCTCCCACATTAGGAGTGTAGCCAGTGTCCACAAAGAAAACTCAATTACCCAGCCATTATATATGATTACTCATCCATGCAATTTTGACAAGACATCGAAAGAAATTAAATAAAATGATAAAAAGGCTCAAAAATTGAAATCCTTTTGCATGGAGGCCTCCTATGTGCAATGGCTTGTGGCAAAAATAATAAACTCACAATACCACAAACTTAAAAAAATAACCTTCACAAACTGACCTATCTCATATGAAGATCAATGACTTTCAACCAAGATGAGAATGAGCATTTTCATGGCATTGTACATGATAACATGACCATTTGTGGAAATAACAAGGGTGTTAACATTGTCAGCAATAATTCCACAAAAAGATTGAAGATTTGGGTAAAAAAAGTTAATTTTTCATTTTTGTAGTGCAATGCATGAGTTTTTATTGAAGCAAGTGCCATAAATAAGATTGTAATTTGTGCCCTTACAATTTTCACCTTAAGTATACCACATGGGATGCCAACTGCCAATTTTTCATGAATTTCAGAGTGATATTTCCATATTTCATTGATTTATTGAATTTCTAGCGATTTACATAAAGTAAGTCAAATTTGCACTGCAAGTGTGCTCTAGTTTCGACCAATAAATTATGAAAAATCATTTTCACCTTCCACATTAGGAGTGTAGCGAGTGTCCACAAAGAAAACTCAATTACCCAGCCATTATATATGATTACTCATCCATGCAATTTTGACGACATATCGAAAGAAATTAAAGAAAATGATAAAAAGGCTAAAAAATTGAAATCCTTTTGATGGAGGCCTCCTATGTGCAATGGCTTGTGGGAAAATAATAAACTCACAATACCACAAATAAAAAGTTAATATTTCATTTTTCTAGTGCAATGCATGACTTTTTTTGTGAAGCAGGTGCCATAAATAAGATTGTAAATTGTGCCCTTACAATTTTCACCTAAAGTATACCACAATGGATGCCAACTGCCAATTTTTCATGAATTTCAGAGTGATATTGCCATATTCCATTGATTTATCGAATTTCTGGCGATTTACATCAAGTAATTCAAATTTGCACTGCAAGTGTGCTCTAGTTTCGACCAATAAATTCTGAAAAATCATTTTCACCTTCCGCATTAGGAGTGTAGGTAGTATCCACAAAGAAAACTCAATTACCCAACCATTATATATGATTACTCATCCATGCAATTTTGAGAACACATCGAAAGAAATTAAAGGAAATGAAGAAAGGCTCAAAAATTGAAATCCTTTTAAATGGAGGCCTCCTATGTGCAATGGATTGTGGGAAAAATAATAAACTCACAATACCACAACCTTAAAAAAAACCTTCAAGAACTGACCTATCTCATTTGAAGATCAATGACTTTCTACCAAGACGACGATGAGCATTTTCATGGCATAGTACATGATAACATGACCATTATTGGAAATAACAAGGGTGTTAACATTGTCAGCAATAATTCCACAAAAAGATTGAAGATTTTGGTAAAAAAAGTTAATTTTTCATTTTTCTAGTGCAATGCATGACTTTTTATTGAAGCAAGTGCCATATATAAGATTGTAAATTGTTCCCTTACAATTTTCACCTTAAGTATACCACATGGGATGCCAACTGCCAATTTTTCATGAATTTTAGAGTGATATTTCCATATTTCATTGATTTATTGAATTTCTGGCGATTTACATCAAGTAATTCAAATTTGCACTGCAAGTGTGCTCTAGTTTCGACCAATAAATTCTGAAAAATCATTTTCACCTTCCACATTAGGAGTGTAGCGAGTGTCCACAAAGAAAACTCAATTACCCAGCCATTATATATGATTACTCATCCATGCAATTTTGACAACACATCGAAAGAAATTAAATAAAATGATAAAAAGGCTCAAAAATTGAAATCCTTTTGCACGGAGGCCTCCTATGTGCAGTGGCTTGTGGGAAAAATAATAAACTCACAATACCACAAATAAAAAGTTATTTTTTCATTTTACTAGTGCAATGCATGACTTTTTTTGTGAAGCAGGTGCCATAAATAAGATTGTAAATTGTGCCCTTACAATTTTCACCTAAAGTATACCACAATGGATGCCAACTGCCAATTTTTCATGAATTTCACTGTGATATTGCCATATTCCATTGATTTATTGAATTTCTGGCGATTAACATCAAGTAATTCAAATTTGCACTGCAAGTGTGCTCTAGTTTCGACCAATAAATTTGGAAATATCATTTTCACCTTCCACATTAGGAGTGTAGGCAGTATCCACAAAGAAAACTCAATTACCCAACCATTATATATGATTACTCATCCATGCAATTTTAAGAACACATCGAAAGAAATTAAAGGAAATGAAAAAAGGCTCAAAAATTGAAATCCTTTTGCATGGAGGCCTCCTATGTGCAATGGATTTTTGGAAAAATAATAAACTCAGAATACGACAACCATAAAAAAAAACCTTGAAGAACTGACCTATCTCTTATGAAGATCAATGACTTTCAACCAAGATGACGATGAGCATTTTCATGGCATAGTACATAATAACATGACCATTTTTGGAAATAACAAGGGTGTTAACATTCTCAGCAATAATTCCATAAAAACATTGAAGATTTGCGTAAAAAAAGTTAATTTTTCATTTTTCTAGTGCAATGCATGACTTTTTATTGAAGCAAGTGCCATAAATAAGATTGTAAATTGTGCCCTTACAATTTTCACCTTAAGTATACCACATGGGATGCCAGCTGCCAATTTTTCATGAATTTCAGAGTTATATTTCCATATTTCATTGATTTATTGAATTTCTGGCGATTTACATCAAGTAAGTCAAATTTGCACTGCAAGTGTGCTCTAGTTTCGACCAATAAATTCTGAAAAATCATTTTCACCTTCCACATTAGGAGTGTAGCCACTGCCCATAAAGAAAACTCAATTACCCAGCCATTATATATGATTACTCATCCATGCAATTTTGACAACACATCGAAAGAAATTAAATAAAATGATAAAAAGGCTCAAAAATTGAAATCTTTTTGCATGGAGGCCTCCTATGTGCAATGGCTTGTGGGAAAAATAATAAACTCACAATACCACAAATAAAAAGTTATTTTTTCATTTTACTAGTGCAATGCATGACTTTTTTTGTGAAGCAGGTGCCATAAATAAGATTGTAAATTAAGTATACCACAATGGATGCCAACTGCCAATTTTTCACGAATTTCACTGTGATATTGCCATATTCCCTTGATTTATTGAATTTCTGGCGATTTACATCAAGTAATTCAAATTTGCACTGCAAGTGTGCTCTAGTTTCGACCAATAAATTTGGAAATATCATTTTCACCTTCCACCTTAGGAGTGTAGGCAGTATCGACAAAGAAAACTCAATTACCCAACCATTATATATGATTACTCATCCATGCAATGTTGAGAACACATCAAAAGAAATTAAAGGAAATGAAAAAAGGCTCAAAAATCGAATTCCGTTTGCATAGAGGCCTCCTATGTGCAATGGATTGTGGGAAAAATAATAAGCTCAAGGTACCACAAACTTAAAATAAAAAACCTTCACAATCTGACCTATCTCATATGAAGATCAATGACTTTCAACCAAGACGACCATGACCATGAACATTTTCATGGCATAGTACATGATAACATGACCATTTTTGGAAATAACATGGGTGTTAACATTGTCAGCAATAATTCCACAAAAAGATTGAAGATTTGTTTAAAAAAAAGGTAATTTTTCATTTTTCTAGTGCAATGCATGACTTTTTATTGAAGCAAGTGCCATAAATAAGATTGTAAATTTTGCCCTTACAATTTTCACCTAAAGTATACCACATGGGATGCCAACTGCCAATTTTTCATCAATTTCAGAGTGATATTTCCATGTTCCATTGATTTATTGAATTTCTGGCGATTTACGTCAAGTAATTCAAAATTGCACTCCAAGTGTGCTCAAGTTTCGACCAATAAATTCTGAAAAATCATTTTCACCTTCCACATTAGGAGTGTAGGCAGTATTCACAAAGAAAACTCAATTACCCAACCATTATATATGATTACTTATCCATGCAATTTTGACAACACATCGAAAGAAATTAAAAAAAATGATAAAAAGCTCAAAAATTGAAATCCTTTTGCATGGAGGCCTCCTATGTGCAATGGCTTGTGGGAAAAATAATAAACTCACAATACCACAAATAAAAAGTTAAATTTGCATTTTTCTAGTGCAATGCATGACTTGTTTTGTGAATCAAGTGCCATAAATAAGATTGTAAATTGTGCCCTTACAATTTTTACCTAAAGTATACCACATTGGATGTCAACTGCCAATTTTTCATGAATTTCAGAGTGATATTGCCATATTTCATTGATTTATCGAATTTCTGGCGATTTACATCAAGTAATTCAAATTTGCACTGCAAGTGTGCTCTAGTTTCGACCAATAAATTCTGAAAAATCATTTTCACCTTCCGCATTAGGAGTGTAGGCAGTATCCACAAAGAAAACTAAATTACCAAACAATTATATATGGTTACTCATCCATTCAATTTTGAGAACACATCGAAAGAAATTAAAGGAAATGAAAAAGGCTCAAAAATTGAATTCCTTTTGCATGGAGGCCTCCTATGTGCAATGGCTTGTGGGAAAAATAATAAACTCACAATACCACAAACTTCAAAAAATACCTTCACAAACTGACCTATCTCATATGAAGATCAATGAGTTTCAACCAAGATGACGATGAGCATTTTCATGGCATAGTACATGATAACATGACCATTTTTGGAAATAACAAGGGTGTTAACATTGTCAGCAATAATTCCACAAAAAGATTGAAGATTTGGGTAAAAAAAGTTAATTTTTCATTTTTCTAGTGCAATGCATGACTTTTTATTGAAGCAAGTGCCATAAATAAGATTGTAAATTGTGCCCTTACAATTTTCACCTTAAGTATACCACAATGGATGCCAACTGCCAATTGTTCATGAATTTCAGAGTGATATTGCCATATTCCATTGATTTATCGAATTTCTGGCGATTTACATCAAGTAAGTCAAATTTGCACTGCAAGTGTGCTCTAGTTTCGACCAATAAATTCTGAAAAATCATTTTCACCTTCCGCATTAGGAGTGTAGCCAGTGTCCACAAAGAAAACTCAATTACCCAGCCATTATATATGATTACTCATCCATGCAATTTTGAGAACACATCGAAAGAAATTAAAGGAAATGAAAAAAGGCTCAAAAATTGAAATCCTTTTGCATGGAGCCCTCCGATGTGCAATGGATTGTGGGAAAAATAATAAACTCACAATACCACAACCTTAAAAAAAACCTTCGAGAACTCACCTATCTCATTTGAAGATCAATGACTTTCTACCAAGACGACGATGAGCATTTTCATGGCATAGTACATGATAACATGACCATTATTGGAAATAACAAGGGTGTTAACATTGTCAGCAATAATTCCACAAAAAGATTGAAGATTTTGGTAAAAAAAGTTAATTTTTCATTTTTCTAGTGCAATGCATGACTTTTTATTGAAGCAAGTGCCATATATAAGATTGTAAATTGTGCCCTTACAATTTTCACCTCAAGTATACCACATGGGATGCCAACTGCCATTTTTTCATGAATTTTAGAGTGATATTTCCATATTTCATTGATTTATTGAATTTCTGGCGATTTACATCCAGTAAGTCAAATTTGCACTGCAAGTGTGCTCTAGTTTTGACCAATAAATTCTGAAAAATCATTTTCACCTTCCACATTAGGAGTGTAGCGAGTGTCCACAAAGAAAACTCAATTACCCAGCCATTATATATGATTACTCATCCATGCAATTTTGACAACACATCGAAAGAAATAAAATAAAATGATAAAAAGGCTCAAAAATTGAAATCCTTTTGCACGGAGGCCTCCTATGTGCAGTGGCTTGTGGGAAAAATAATAAACTCACAATACCACAAATAAAAAGTTAAATTTTCATTTTTCTAGTGCAATGCATGACTTTTTTTGTGAAGCAGGTGCCATAAATAAGATTGTAAATTGTGCCCTTACAATTTTCACCTAAAGTATACCACAATGGATGCCAACTGCCAATTTTTCATGAATTTCACTGTGATATGGCCATATTCCATTGATTTATTGAATTTCTGGCGATTAACATCAAGTAATTCAAATTTGCACTGCAATTTGCTCTAGTTTCTACCAATAAATTTGGAAATATCATTTTCACCTTCCACATTAGGAGTGTAGGCAGTATCCCCAAAGAAAACTCAATTACCCAACCATTATATATGATTACTCATCCATGCAATTTTGAGAACACATCGAAAGAAATTAGAGGAAATGAAAAAAGGCTCAAAAATTGAAATCCTTTTGCATGGAGGCCTCCTATGTGCAATGGATTTTTGGAAAAATAATAAACTCAGAATACGACAACCATAAAAAAAACCTTGAAGAACTGACCTATCTCATATGAAGATCAATGACTTTCAACCAAGATGACGATGAGCATTTTCATGGCATAGTACATAATAACATGACCATTTTTGGAAATAACAAGGGTGTTAACATTGTCAGCAATAATTCCACAAAAAGATTGAAGATTTGGGTAAAAAAAGTTAATTTTTCATTTTTCTAGTGCAATGCATGACTTTTTATTGAAGCAAGAGCCATAAATAAGATTGTAAATTGTGCCCTTACAATTTTCACCTTAAGTATACCACATGGGATGCCAACTGCCAATTTTTCATGAATTTCAGAGTTATATTTCCATATTTCATTGATTTATTGAATTTCTGGCGATTTACATCAAGTAAGTCAAATTTGCACTGCAAGTGTGCTCTAGTTTCGACCAATAAATTCTGAAAAATCATTTTCACCTTCCACATTAGGAGTGTAGCCACTGTCCATAAAGAGAACTCAATTACCCAGCCATTATATATGATTACTCATCCATGCAATTTTGACAACACATCGAAAGAAATTAAATAAAATGATAAAAAGGCTCAAAAATTGAAATCCTTTTGCATGGAGGCCTCCTATGTGCAATGGCTTGTGGGAAAAATAATAAACTCACAATACCACAAATAAAAAGTTAATTTTTCATTTTACTAGTGCAATGCATGACTTTTTTTGTGAAGCAGGTGCCATAAATAAGATTGTAAATTGTGCCCTTACAATTTTCACCTAAAGTATACCACAATGGATGCCAACTGCCAATTTTTCATGAATTTCACTGTGATATTGCCATATTCCATTGATTTATTGAATTTCTGGCGATTTACATCAAGTAATTCAAATTTGCACTGCATGTGTGCTCTAGTTTCGACCAATAAATTTGGAAATATCATTTTCACCTTCCACATTAGGAGTGTAGGCAGTATCCACAAAGAAAACTCAATTACCCAACCATTATATATGATTACTCATCCATGTAATTTTGAGAACACATCAAAAGAAATTAAAGGAAATGAAAAAAGGCTCAAAAATCGAATTCCGTTTGCATAGAGGCCTCCTATGTGCAATGGATTGTGGGAAAAATAATAAGCTCACAGTACCACAAACTTAAAATAAAAAACCTTCACAATCTGACCTATCTCATATGAAGATCAATGACTTTCAACAAAGACGACCATGACCATGAACATTTTCATGGCATAGTACATGATAACATGACCATTTTTGGAAATAACATGGGTGTTAACATTGTCAGCAATAATTCGACAAAAAAGATTGAAGGTTTGTTTAAAAAAAGGTAATTTTTCATTTTTCTAGTGCAATGCATGACTTTTTATTGAAGCAAGTGCCATAAATAAGATTGTAAATTATGCCCTTACAATTTTCACCTAAAGTATACCACATGGGATGCCAACTGCCAATTTTTCATCAATTTCAGAGTGATATTTCCATGTTCCATTGATTTATTGAATTTCTGGCAATTTACGTCAAGTAATTCAAAATTGCACTGCAAGTGTGCTCTAGTTTCGACCAATAGATTCTGAAAAATCATTTTCACCTTCCACATTAGCAGTTTAGGCAGTATTCACAAAGAAAACTCAATTACCCAACCATTATATATGATTACTTATCCATGCAATTTTGACAACACATCGAAAGAAATTAAAGAAAATGATAAAAAGGCTCAAAAATTGAAATCCTTTTGCATGGAGGCCTCCTATGTGCAATGGCTTGTGGGAAAAATAATAAACTCACAATACCACAAATAAAAAGTTAAATTTGCATTTTTCTAGTGCAATGCATGACTTGTTTTGTGAAGCAGGAGCCATAAATAAGATTGTAAATTGTGCCCTTACAATTTTCACCTAAATTATACCACATTGGATGTCAGTTGCCAATTTTTCATGAATTTCAGAGTGATATTGCCATATTTCATTGATTTATCGAATTTCTGGCGATTTACATCAAGTAATTCAAATTTGCACTGCAAGTGTGCTCTAGTTTCGACCAATAAATTCTGAAAAATCATTTTCACCTTCCGCATTAGGAGTGTAGGCAGTATCCACAAAGAAAACTAAATTACCCAACAATTATATATGATTACTCATCCATTCAATTTTGAGAACACATCGAAAGAAATTAAAGGAAATGAAAAAAGGCTCAAAAATTGAATTCCTTTTGCATGGAGGCCTCCTATGTGCAATGGCTTGTGGGAAAAATAATAAACTCACAATACCACAAACTTAAAAAAATACCTTCACAAACTGACCTATCTCATATGAAGATCAATGACTTTCAACCAAGATGACGATGAGCATTTTCATGGTATAGTACATGATAACATGACCATTTTTGGAAATAACAAGGGTGTTAACATTCTCAGCAATAATTCCACAAAAAGATTGAAGATTTGGGTAAAAAAAGTTAATTTTTCATTTTTCTAGTGCAATGCATGACGTTTTATTGAAGCAAGTGCCATAAATAAGATTGTAAATTGTGCCCTTACAATTTTCACCTTAAGTATACCACATGGGATGCCAGCTGCCAATTTTTCATGAATTTCAGAGTTATATTTCCATATTTCATTGATTTATTGAATTTCTGGCGATTTACATCAAGTAAGTCAAATTTGCACTGCAAGTGTGCTCTAGTTTCGACCAATAAATTCTGAAAAATCATTTTCACCTTCCACATTAGGAGTGTAGCCACTGTCCATAAAGAGAACTCAATTACCCAGCCATTATATATGATTACTCATCCATGCAATTTTGACAACACATCGAAAGAAATTAAATAAAATGATAAAAAGGCTCAAAAATTGAAATCCTTTTGCATGGAGGCCTCCTATGTGCAATGGCTTGTGGGAAAAATAATAAACTCACAATACCACAAATAAAAAGTTAATTTTTCATTTTACTAGTGCAATGCATGACTTTTTTTGTGAAGCAGGTGCCATAAATAAGATTGTAAATTGTGCCCTTACAATTTTCACCTAAAGTATACCACAATGGATGCCAACTGCCAATTTTTCATGAATTTCACTGTGATATTGCCATATTCCATTGATTTATTGAATTTCTGGCGATTTACATCAAGTAATTCAAATTTGCACTGCAAGTGTGCTCTAGTTTCGACCAATAAATTCTGAAAAATCATTTTCACCTTCCGCATTAGGAGTGTAGGCAGTATCCACAAAGAAAACTAAATTACCCAACAATTATATATGATTACTCATCCATTCAATTTTGAGAACACATCGAAAGAAATTAAAGGAAATGAAAAAAGGCTCAAAAATTGAATTCCTTTTGCATGGAGGCCTCCTATGTGCAATGGCTTGTGGGAAAAATATTAAACTCACAATACCACAAACTTAAAAAAATACCTTCACAAACTGACCTATCTCATATGAAGATCAATGACTTTCAACCAAGATGACGATGAGCATTTTCATGGTATAGTACATGATAACATGACCATTTTTGGAAATAACAAGGGTGTTAACATTCTCAGCAATAATTCCACAAAAAGATTGAAGATTTGGGTAAAAAAAGTTAATTTTTCATTTTTCTAGTGCAATGCATGACGTTTTATTGAAGCAAGTGCCATAAATAAGATTGTAAATTGTGCCCTTACAATTTTCAGCTTAAGTATACCACATGGGATGCCAGCTGCCAATTTTTCATGAATTTCAGAGTTATATTTCCATATTTCATTGATTTATTGAATTTCTGGCGATTTACATCAAGTAAGTCAAATTTGCACTGCAAGTGTGCTCTAGTTTCGACCAATAAATTCTGAAAAATCATTTTCACCTTCCACATTAGGAGTGTAGCCACTGTCCATAAAGAGAACTCAATTACCCAGCCATTATATATGATTACTCATCCATGCAATTTTGACAACACATCGAAAGAAATTAAATAAAATGATAAAAAGGCTCAAAAATTGAAATCCTTTTGCATGGAGGCCTCCTATGTGCAATGGCTTGTGGGAAAAATAATAAACTCACAATACCACAAATAAAAAGTTAATTTTTCATTTTACTAGTGCAATGCATGACTTTTTTTGTGAAGCAGGTGCCATAAATAAGATTGTAAATTGTGCCCTTACAATTTTCACCTAAAGTATACCACAATGGATGCCAACTGCCAATTTTTCATGAATTTCACTGTGATATTGCCATATTCCATTGATTTATTGAATTTCTGGCGATTTACATCAAGTAATTCAAATTTGCACTGCAAGTGTGCTCTAGTTTCGACCAATAAATTCTGAAAAATCATTTTCACCTTCCGCATTAGGAGTGTAGGCAGTATCCACAAAGAAAACTAAATTACCCAACAATTATATATGATTACTCATCCATTCAATTTTGAGAACACATCGAAAGAAATTAAAGGAAATGAAAAAAGGCTCAAAAATTGAATTCCTTTTGCATGGAGGCCTCCTATGTGCAATGGCTTGTGGGAAAAATAATAAGCTCACAATACCACAAACTTAAAAAAATACCTTCACAAACTGACCTATCTCATATGAAGATCAATGACTTTCAACCAAGATGACGATGAGCATTTTCATGGTATAGTACATGATAACATGACCATTTTTGGAAATAACAAGGGTGTTAACATTCTCAGCAATAATTCCACAAAAAGATTGAAGATTTGGGTAAAAAAAGTTAATTTTTCATTTTTCTAGTGCAATGCATGACGTTTTATTGAAGCAAGTGCCATAAATAAGATTGTAAATTGTGCCCTTACAATTTTCAGCTTAAGTATACCACATGGGATGCCAGCTGCCAATTTTTCATGAATTTCAGAGTTATATTTCCATATTTCATTGATTTATTGAATTTCTGGCGATTTACATCAAGTAAGTCAAATTTGCACTGCAAGTGTGCTCTAGTTTCGACCAATAAATTCTGAAAAATCATTTTCACCTTCCACATTAGGAGTGTAGCCACTGTCCATAAAGAGAACTCAATTACCCAGCCATTATATATGATTACTCATCCATGCAATTTTGACAACACATCGAAAGAAATTAAATAAAATGATAAAAAGGCTCAAAAATTGAAATCCTTTTGCATGGAGGCCTCCTATGTGCAATGGCTTGTGGGAAAAATAATAAACTCACAATACCACAAATAAAAAGTTAATTTTTCATTTTACTAGTGCAATGCATGACTTTTTTTGTGAAGCAGGTGCCATAAATAAGATTGTAAATTGTGCCCTTACAATTTTCACCTAAAGTATACCACAATGGATGCCAACTGCCAATTTTTCATGAATTTCACTGTGATATTGCCATATTCCATTGATTTATTGAATTTCTGGCGATTTACATCAAGTAATTCAAATTTGCACTGCATGTGTGCTCTAGTTTCTACCAATAAATTTGGAAATATCATTTTCACCTTCCACATTAGGAGTGTAGGCAGTATCCCCAAAGAAAACTCAATTACCCAACCATTATATATGATTACTCATCCATGCAATTTTGAGAACACATCGAAAGAAATTAGAGGAAATGAAAAAAGGCTCAAAAATTGAAATCCTTTTGCATGGAGGCCTCCTATGTGCAATGGATTTTTGGAAAAATAATAAACTCAGAATATGACAACCATAAAAAAAACCTTGAAGAACTGACCTATCTCATATGAAGATCAATGACTTTCAACCAAGATGACGATGAGCATTTTCATGGCATAGTACATAATAACATGACCATTTTTGGAAATAACAAGGGTGTTAACATTGTCAGCAATAATTCCACAAAAAGATTGAAGATTTGGGTAAAAAAAGTTAATTTTTCATTTTTCTAGTGCAATGCATGACTTTTTATTGAAGCAAGAGCCATAAATAAGATTGTAAATTGTGCCCTTACAATTTTCACCTTAAGTATACCACATGGGATGCCAACTGCCAATTTTTCATGAATTTTAGAGTGATATTTCCATATTTCATTGATTTATTGAATTTCTGGCGATTTACATCCAGTAAGTCAAATTTGCACTGCAAGTGTGCTCTAGTTTCGACCAATAAATTCTGAAAAATCATTTTCACCTTCCACATTAGGAGTGTAGCGAGTGTCCACAAAGAAAACTCAATTACCCAGCCATTATATATGATTACTCATCCATGCAATTTTGACAACACATCGAAAGAAATTAAATAAAATGATAAAAAGGCTCAAAAATTGAAATCCTTTTGCACGGAGGCCTCCTATGTGTAGTGGCTTGTGGGAAAAATAATAAACTCACAATACCACAAATAAAAAGTTATTTTTTCATTTTACTAGCGCAATGCATGACTTTTTTTGTGAAGCAGGTGCCATAAATAAGATTGTAAATTGTGCCCTTACAATTTTCACCTAAAGTATACCACAATGGATGCCAACTGCCAATTTTTCATGAATTTCACTGTGATATTGCCATACTCCATTGATTTATTGAATTTCTGGCGATTAACATCAAGTAATTCAAATTTGCACTGCAATTGTGCTCTAGTTTCGACCAATAAATTTGGAAATATCATTTTCACCTTCCACATTAGGAGTGTAGGCAGTATCCACAAAGAAAACTCAATTACCCAACCATTATATATGATTACTCATCCATGCAATTTTGAGAACACATCGAAAGAAATTAAAGGAAATGAAAAAAGGCTCAAAAATTGAAATCCTTTTGCATGGAGGCCTCCTATGTGCAATGGATTTTTGGAAAAATAATAAACTCAGAATACGAGAACCATAAAAAAAACCTTGAAGAACTGACCTATCTCATATGAAGATCAATGACTTTCAACCAAGATGACGATGAGCATTTTCATGGCATAGTACATAATAACATGACCATTTTTGGAAATAACAAGGGTGTTAACATTCTCAGCAATAATTCCACAAAAAGATTGAAGATTTGGGTAAAAAAAGTTAATTTTTCATTTTTCTAGTGCAATGCATGACGTTTTATTGAAGCAAGTGCCATAAATAAGATTGTAAATTGTGCCCTTACAATTTTCACCTTAAGTATACCACATGGGATGCCAGCTGCCAATTTTTCATGAATTTCAGAGTTATATTTCCATATTTCATTGATTTATTGAATTTCTGGCGATTTACATCCAGTAAGTCAAATTTGCACTGCAAGTGTGCTCTAGTTTCGACCAATAAATTCTGAAAAATCATTTTCACCTTCCACATTAGGAGTGTAGCGAGTGTCCACAAAGAAAACTCAATTACCCAGCCATTATATATGATTACTCATCCATGCAATTTTGACAACACATCGAAAGAAATTAAATAAAATGATAAAAAGGCTCAAAAATTGAAATCCTTTTGCACGGAGGCCTCCTATGTGTAGTGGCTTGTGGGAAAAATAATAAACTCACAATACCACAAATAAAAAGTTATTTTTTCATTTTACTAGCGCAATGCATGACTTTTTTTGTGAAGCAGGTGCTATAAATAAGATTGTAAATTGTGCCCTTACAATTTTCACCTAAAGTATACCACAATGGATGCCAACTGCCAATTTTTCATGAATTTCACTGTGATATTGCCATATTCCATTGATTTATTGAATTTCTGGCGATTAACATCAAGTAATTCAAATTTGCACTGCAATTGTGCTCTAGTTTCGACCAATAAATTTGGAAATATCATTTTCACCTTCCACATTAGGAGTGTAGGCAGTATCCACAAAGAAAACTCAATTACCCAACCATTATATATGATTACTCATCCATGCAATTTTGAGAACACATCGAAAGAAATTAAAGGAAATGAAAAAAGGCTCAAAAATTGAAATCCTTTTGCATGGAGGCCTCCTATGTGCAATGGATTTTTGGAAAAATAATAAACTCAGAATACGAGAACCATAAAAAAAACCTTGAAGAACTGACCTATCTCATATGAAGATCAATGACTTTCAACCAAGATGACGATGAGCATTTTCATGGCATAGTACATAATAACATGACCATTTTTGGAAATAACAAGGGTGTTAACATTCTCAGCAATAATTCCACAAAAAGATTGAAGATTTGGGTAAAAAAAGTTAATTTTTCATTTTTCTAGTGCAATGCATGACGTTTTATTGAAGCAAGTGCCATAAATAAGATTGTAAATTGTGCCCTTACAATTTTCACCTTAAGTATACCACATGGGATGCCAGCTGCCAATTTTTCATGAATTTCAGAGTTATATTTCCATATTTCATTGATTTATTGAATTTCTGGCGATTTACATCAAGTAAGTCAAATTTGCACTGCAAGTGTGCTCTAGTTTCGACCAATAAATTCTGAAAAATCATTTTCACCTTCCACATTAGGAGTGTAGCCACTGTCCATAAAGAGAACTCAATTACCCAGCCATTATATATGATTACTCATCCATGCAATTTTGACAACACATCGAAAGAAATTAAATAAAATGATAAAAAGGCTCAAAAATTGAAATCCTTTTGCATGGAGGCCTCCTATGTGCAATGGCTTGTGGGAAAAATAATAAACTCACAATACCACAAATAAAAAGTTAATTTTTCATTTTACTAGTGCAATGCATGACTTTTTTTGTGAAGCAGGTGCCATAAATAAGATTGTAAATTGTGCCCTTACAATTTTCACCTAAAGTATACCACAATGGATGCCAACTGCCAATTTTTCATGAATTTCACTGTGATATTGCCATATTCCATTGATTTATTGAATTTCTGGCGATTTACATCAAGTAATTCAAATTTGCACTGCATGTGTGCTCTAGTTTCGACCAATAAATTTGGAAATATCATTTTCACCTTCCACATTAGGAGTGTAGGCAGTATCCACAAAGAAAACTCAATTACCCAACCATTATATATGATTACTCATCCATGTAATTTTGAGAACACATCAAAAGAAATTAAAGGAAATGAAAAAAGGCTCAAAAATCGAATTCCGTTTGCATAGAGGCCTCCTATGTGCAATGGATTGTGGGAAAAATAATAAGCTCACAGTACCACAAACTTAAAATAAAAAACCTTCACAATCTGACCTATCTCATATGAAGATCAATGACTTTCAACAAAGACGACCATGACCATGAACATTTTCATGGCATAGTACATGATAACATGACCATTTTTGGAAATAACATGGGTGTTAACATTGTCAGCAATAATTCGACAAAAAGATTGAAGGTTTGTTTAAAAAAAAGGTAATTTTTCATTTTTCTAGTGCAATGCATGACTTTTTATTGAAGCAAGTGCCATAAATAAGATTGTAAATTATGCCCTTACAATTTTCACCTAAAGTATACCACATGGGATGCCAACTGCCAATTTTTCATCAATTTCAGAGTGATATTTCCATGTTCCATTGATTTATTGAATTTCTGGCGATTTACGTCAAGTAATTCAAAATTGCACTGCAAGTGTGCTCTAATTTCGACCAATAGATTCTGAAAAATCATTTTCACCTTCCACATTAGGAGTGTAGGCAGTATTCACAAAGAAAACTCAATTACCCAGCCATTATATATGATTACTCATCCATGCAATTTTGACAACACATCGAAAGAAATTAAATAAAATGATAAAAATGCTCAAAAATTGAAATCCTTTTGCACGGAGGCCTCCTATGTGTAGTGGCTTGTGGGAAAAATAATAAACTCACAATACCACAAATAAAAAGTTATTTTTTCATTTTACTAGGGCAATGCATGACTTTTTTTGTGAAGCAGGTGCCATAAATAAGATTGTAAATTGTGCCCTTACAATTTTCACCTAAAGTATACCACAATGGATGCCAACTGCCAATTTTTCATGAATTTCACTGTGATATTGCCATATTCCATTGATTTTTTGAATTTCTGGCGATTAACATCAAGTAATTCAAATTTGCACTGCAATTGTGCTCTAGTTTCGACCAATAAATTTGGAAATATCATTTTCACCTTCCACATTAGGAGTGTAGGCAGTATCCACAAAGAAAACTCAATTACCCAACCATTATATATGATTACTCATCCATGCAATTTTGAGAACACATCAAAAGAAATTAAAGGAAATGAAAAAAGGCTCAAAAATCGAATTCCGTTTGCATAGAGGCCTCCTATGTGCAATGGATTGTGGGAAAAATAATAAGCTCACAGTACCACAAACTTAAAATAAAAAACCTTCACAATCTGACCTATCTCATATGAAGATCAATGACTTTCAACAAAGACGACCATGACCATGAACATTTTCATGGCATAGTACATGATAACATGACCATTTTTGGAAATAACATGGGTGTTAACATTGTCAGCAATAATTCGACAAAAAGATTGAAGGTTTGTTTAAAAAAAAGGTAATTTTTCATTTTTCGAGTGCAATGCATGACTTTTTATTGAAGCAAGTGCCATAAATAAGATTGTAAATTATGCCCTTACAATTTTCACCTAAAGTATACCACATGGGATGCCAACTGCCAATTTTTCATCAATTTCAGAGTGATATTTCCATGTTCCATTGATTTATTGAATTTCTGGCGATTTACGTCAAGTAATTCAAAATTGCACTGCAAGTGTGCTCTAGTTTCGACCAATAGATTCTGAAAAATCATTTTCACCTTCCACATTAGGAGTGTAGGCAGTATTCACAAAGAAAACTTAATTACCCAACCATTATATATGATTACTTATCCATGCAATTTTGACAACACATCGAAAGAAATTAAAGAAAATGATAAAAAGGCTCAAAAATTGAAATCCTTTTGCATGGAGGCCTCCTATGTGCAATGGCTTGTGGGAAAAATAATAAACTCACAATACCACAAATAAAAAGTTAAATTTGCATTTTTCTAGTGCAATGCATGACTTGTTTTGTGAAGCAGGAGCCATAAATAAGATTGTAAATTGTGCCCTTACAATTTTCACCTAAATTATACCACATTGGATGTCAGCTGCCAATTTTTCATGAATTTCAGAGTGATATTGCCATATTTCATTGATTTATCGAATTTCTGGCGATTTACATCAAGTAATTCAAATTTGCACTGCAAGTGTGCTCTAGTTTCGACCAATAAATTCTGAAAAATCATTTTCACCTTCCGCATTAGGAGTGTAGGCAGTATCCACAAAGAAAACTAAATTACCCAACAATTATATATGATTGCTCATCCATTCAATTTTGAGAACACATTGAAAGAAATTAAAGGAAATGAAAAAAGGCTCAAAAATTGAATTCCTTTTGCATGGAGGCCTCCTATGTGCAATGGCTTGTGGGAAAAATAATAAACTCACAATACCACAAACTTAAAAAAATACCTTCACAAACTGACCTATCTCATATGAAGATCAATGACTTTCAACCAAGATGACGATGAGCATTTTCATGGTATAGTACATGATAACATGACCATTTTTGGAAATAACAAGGGTGTTAACATTGTCAGCAATAATTCCACAAAAAGATTGAAGATTTGGGTAAAAAAAGTTAATTTTTCATTTTTCTAGTGCAATGCATGACTTTTTATTGAAGCAAGTGCCATAAATAAGATTGTAAATTGTGCCCTTACAATTTTCACCTTAAGTATACCACATGGGATGCCAGCTGCCAATTTTTCATGAATTTCAGAGTGATATTATCATATTTCATTGATTTATTGAATTTCTGGCGATTTACATCAAGTAAGTCAAATTTGCACTGCAAATGTGCTCTAGTTTCGACCAATAAATTCTGAAAAATTATTTTCACCTTCCACATTAGGAGTGTAGCCAGTGTCCACAAAGAAAACTCAATTACCCAGCCATTATATATGATTACTCATCCATGCAATTTTGACAACACATCAAAAGAAATTAAATAAAATGATAAAAGGCTCAAAAATTGAAATCCTTTTGCATGGAGGCCTCCTATGTGCAATGGCTTGTGGGAAAAATAATAAACTCACAATACCACAAATAAAAAGTTAATTTTTCATTTTTCTAGTGCAATGCATGACTTTTTTTGTGAAGCAGGAGCCATAAATAAGATTATAAATTGTGCCCTTACAATTTTCACCTTAAGTATACCACATGGGATGCCAACTGCCAATTTTTCATGAATTTCAGAGTGATATTTCAATATTTCATTGATTTATTGAATTTTTGGGGATTTACAGCAAGTAATTCAAATTTGCACTGCAAGTGTGCTCTAGTTTCGACCAATAAATTCAGAAAAATCATTTTCAGCTTCCGCATTAGGAGTGTACGCAGTATCCACAAAGAAAACTCAATTACCCAACCATTATATATGATTACTCATCCATGCAATTTTGAGAACACATCGAAAGAAATTAAAGGAAATGAAAAAAGGCTCAAAAATTGAATTCCTTTTGCATGGAGGCCTCCTATGTGCAATGGCTTGTGGGAAAAATAATAAACTCACAATACCACAAACTTAAAAAAATAACCTTCACAAACGGACCTATCTCATATGAAGATCAATGACTTTTAACCAAGATGACGATGAGCATTTTCATGGCATAGTACATAATAACATGACCATTTTTGGAAATAACAAGGGTGTTAACATTGTCAGCAATAATTCCACAAAAAGATTGAAGATTTGGGTAAAAAAAGTTAATTTTTCATTTTTCTAGTGCAATGCAAGACTTTTTATTGAAGCAAGTGCCATAAATAAGATTGTAAATTGTGCCCTTACAATTTTCACCTTAAGTATACCACATGGGATGCCAACTGCCAATTTTTCATGAATTTCAGAGTGATATTTCCATATTTCATTGATTTGTTGAATTTCTGGCGATTTACATCAAGTAAGTCAAATTTGCACTGCAAGTGAGCTCTAGTTTCGACCAATAAATTCTGAAAAATCATTTTCACCTTCCGCATTAGGAGTGTAGCCAGTGTCCACAAAGAAAACTCAACTACCCAGCCATTATATATGATTACTCATCCATGCAATTTTGACAACACATCGAAAGAAATTAAATAAAATGATAAAAAGGCTCAAAAATTGAAATCCTTTTGCATGGAGGCCTCCTATGTGCAATGGCTTGTGGGAAAAATAATAAACTCACAATACCACAAATAAAAAGTTAATTTTTCATTTTTCTAGTGCAATGCATGACTTTTTTTGTGAAGCAGGAGCCATAAATAAGATTATAAATTGTGCCCTTACAATTTTCACCTTAAGTATACCACATGGGATGCCAACTGCCAATTTTTCATGAATTTCAGAGTGATATTTCCATATTTCTTTGATTTATTGAATTTTTGGGGATTTACAGCAAGTAATTCAAATTTGCACTGCAAGTGTGCTCTAGTTTCGACCAATAAATTCTGAAAAATCATTTTCACCTTCCGCATTAGGAGTGTACGCAGTATCCACAAAGAAAACTCAATTACCCAACCATTATATATGATTACTCATCCATGCAATTTTGAGAACACATCGAAAGAAATTAAAGGAAATGAAAAAAGGCTCAAAAATTGAATTCCTTTTGCATGGAGGCCTCCTATGTGCAATGGCTTGTGGGAAAAATAATAAACTCACAATACCACAAACTTAAAAAAATAACCTTCACAAACGGACCTATCTCATATCAAGATCAATGACTTTTAACCAAGATGACAATGAGCATTTTCATGGCATAGTACATGATAACATGACCATTTTTGGAAATAACAAGGGTGTTAACATTGTCAGCAATAATTCCACAAAAAGATTGAAGATTTGGGTAAAAAAAGTTAATTTTTCATTTTTCTAGTGCAATGCATGACTTTTTATTGAAGCAAGTGCCATAAATAAGATTGTAAATTGTGCCCTTACAATTTTCACCTTAAGTATACCACATGGGATGCCAACTGCCAATTTTTCATGAATTTCAGAGTGATATTTCCATATTTCATTGATTTATTGAATTTCTGGCGATTTACATCAAGTAAGTCAAATTTGCACTGCAAGTGAGCTCTAGTTTCGACCAATAAATTCTGAAAAATCATTTTCACCTTCCGCATTAGGAGTGTAGGCAGTATCCCCAAAGAAAACTAAATTACCCAACCAGTATATATGATTACTCATCCATGCAATTTTGAGAACACATCGAAAGAAATTAAAGGAAATGAAAAAAGGCTCAAAAATTGAATTCCTTTTGCATGGAGGCCTCCTATGTGCAATGGCTTGTGGGAAAAATAATAAACTCACAATACCACAAACTTTAAAAAATAACCTTCACAAACTGACCTATCTCATATGAAGATCAATGACTTTCAACCAAGATGACGATGAGCATTTCCATGGCATAGTACATGATAACATGACCATTTTTGGAAATAACAAGGGTGTTAACAATGTCAGCAATAATTCCACAAAAAGATTGAAGATTTGGGTAAAAAAAGTTAATTTTTCATTTTTCTAGTGCAATGCATGACTTTTTATTGACGCAAGTGCCATAAATAAGATTGTAAATTGTGCCCTTACAATTTTCACCTTAAGTATACCACATGGGATGCCAACTACCAATTTTTCATGAATTTCAGAGTGATATTTCCATATTTCATTGATTTATTGAATTTCTGGCGATTTACATCAAGTAAGTCAAAATTTGACTGCACGTGGGCTCTAGTTTCGACCAATAAATTCTGAAAAATCATTTTCACCTGCCACATTAGGAGTCTAGCCAGTGTCCACAAAGAAAACTCAATTACCCAGCCATTATATATGATTACTCATCCATACAATTTTGACAACACATCAAAAGAAACTTAATAAAATGATAAAAAGGCTCAAAAATTGAAATCCTTTTGCATGGAGGCCTCCTATGTGCAATGGCTTGTGGGAAAAATAATAAACTCACAATACCACAAATAAAAAGTGAATTTTTCATTTTTCTAGTGCAATGCATGACTTTTTTTGTGAAGGAGGAGCCATAAATAAGATTGTAAATTCTGCCCTTACAATTTTCACCTTAAGTATACCACATGGGATGCCAACTGCCAATTTTTCATGAATTTCAGAGTGATATTTCCATATTTCATTGATTTATTGAATTTCTGGCGATTTACAGCAAGTAATTCAAATTTGCACTGCAATTGTGCTCTAGTTTCGACCAATAAATTCTGAAAAATCATTTTCACCTTCCGCATTAGGAGTGTAGGCAGTATCCACAAAGAAAACTAAATTACCCAACCATTATATATGATTACTCATCCATGCAATTTTGAGAACACATCGAAAGAAATTAAAGGAAATGTAAAAAGGCTCGAAAATTGAATTCCTTTTGCATGGAAGCCTCCTATGTGCAATGGCTTGTGGGAAAAATAATAAACTCACAATACCACAAACTTAAAAAAATAACCTTCACAAACTGACCTATCTCATATGAAGATCAATGACTTCAACCAAGATGACGATGAGCATTTTCATGGCATAGTACATGATAACATGACCATTTTTGGAAATAACAAGGGTGTTAACATTGTCAGCAATAATTCCACAAAAAGATTGAAGATTTGGGTAAAAAAAGTTAATTTTTCATTTTTCTAGTGCAATGCATGACTTTTTATTGAAGCAACTGCCATAACTAAGATTGTAAATTGTGCCCTTACAATTTTCACCTTAAGTATACCACATGGGATGCCAGCTGCCAATTTTTCATGAATTTCAGAGTGATATTTCCATATTTCATTGATTTATTGAATTTCTGGCGATTTACAGCAAGTAATTCAAATTTGCACTGCAAGTGAGCTCTAGTTTCGACCAATAAATTCTGAAAAATCATTTTCACCTTCCGCATTAGGAGTGTAGCCAGTGTCCACAAAGAAAACTCAACTACCCAGCCATTATATATGATTACTCATCCATGCAATTTTGACAACACATCGAAAGAAATTAAATAAAATGATAAAAAGGCTCAAAAATTGAAATCCTTTTGCATGGAGGCCTCCTATGTGCAATGGCTTGTGGGAAAAATAATAAACTCACAATACCACAAATAAAAAGTTAATTTTTCATTTTTCTAGTGCAATGCATGACTTTTTTTGTGAAGCAGGAGCCATAAATAAGATTATAAATTGTGCCCTTACAATTTTCACCTTAAGTATACCACATGGGATGCCAACTGCCAATTTTTCATGAATTTCAGAGTGATATTTCCATATTTCTTTGATTTATTGAATTTTTGGGGATTTACAGCAAGTAATTCAAATTTGCACTGCAAGTGTGCTCTAGTTTCGACCAATAAATTCTGAAAAATCATTTTCACCTTCCGCATTAGGAGTGTACGCAGTATCCACAAAGAAAACTCAATTACCCAACCATTATATATGATTACTCATCCATGCAATTTTGAGAACACATCGAAAGAAATTAAAGGAAATGAAAAAGGCTCAAAAATTGAATTCCTTTTGCATGGAGGCCTCCTATGTGCAATGGCTTGTGGGAAAAATAATAAACTCACAATACCACAAACTTAAAAAAATAACCTTCACAAACGGACCTATCTCATATGAAGATCAATGACTTTTAACCAAGATGACAATGAGCATTTTCATGGCATAGTACATAATAACATGACCATTTTTGGAAATAACAAGGGTGTTAACATTGTCAGCAATAATTCCACAAAAAGATTGAAGATTTGGGTAAAAAAAGTTAATTTTTCATTTTTCTAGTGCAATGCATGACTTTTTATTGAAGCAAGTGCCATAAATAAGATTGTAAATTGTGCCCTTACAATTTTCACCTTAAGTATACCACATGGGATGCCAACTGCCAATTTTTCATGAATTTCAGAGTGATATTTCCATATTTCATTGATTTATTGAATTTCTGGCGATTTACATCAAGTAAGTCAAATTTGCACTGCAAGTGAGCTCTAGTTTCGACCAATAAATTCTGAAAAATCATTTTCACCTTCCGCATTAGGAGTGTAGGCAGTATCCCCAAAGAAAACTAAATTACCCAACCAGTATATATGATTACTCATCCATGCAATTTTGAGAACACATCGAAAGAAATTAAAGGAAATGAAAAAAGGCTCAAAAATTGAATTCCTTTTGCATGGAGGCCTCCTATGTGCAATGGCTTGTGGGAAAAATAATAAACTCACAATACCACAAACTTTAAAAAATAACCTTCACAAACTGACCTATCTCATATGAAGATCAATGACTTTCAACCAAGATGACGATGAGCATTTCCATGGCATAGTACATGATAACATGACCATTTTTGGAAATAACAAGGGTGTTAACAATGTCAGCAATAATTCCACAAAAAGATTGAAGATTTGGGTAAAAAAAGTTAATTTTTCATTTTTCTAGTGCAATGCATGACTTTTTATTGACGCAAGTGCCATAAATAAGATTGTAAATTGTGCCCTTACAATTTTCACCCTAAGTATACCACATGGGATGCCAACTACCAATTTTTCATGAATTTCAGAGTGATATTTCCATATTTCATTGATTTATTGAATTTCTGGCGATTTACATCAAGTAAGTCAAAATTTGACTGCACGTGGGCTCTAGTTTCGACCAATAAATTCTGAAAAATCATTTTCACCTGCCACATTAGGAGTCTAGCCAGTGTCCACAAAGAAAACTCAATTACCCAGCCATTATATATGATTACTCATCCATACAATTTTGACAACACATCAAAAGAAACTTAATAAAATGATAAAAAGGCTCAAAAATTGAAATCCTTTTGCATGGAGGCCTCCTATGTGCAATGGCTTGTGGGAAAAATAATAAACTCACAATACCACAAATAAAAAGTGAATTTTTCATTTTTCTAGTGCAATGCATGACTTTTTTTGTGAAGGAGGAGCCATAAATAAGATTGTAAATTGTGCCCTTACAATTTTCACCTTAAGTATACCACATGGGATGCCAACTGCCAATTTTTCATGAATTTCAGAGTGATATTTCCATATTTCATTGATTTATTGAATTTCTGGCGATTTACAGCAAGTAATTCAAATTTGCACTGCAATTGTGCTCTAGTTTCGACCAATAAATTCTGAAAAATCATTTTCACCTTCCGCATTAGGAGTGTAGGCAGTATCCACAAAGAAAACTAAATTACCCAACCATTATATATGATTACTCATCCATGCAATTTTGAGAACACATCGAAAGAAATTAAAGGAAATGTAAAAAGGCTCAAAAATTGAATTCCTTTTGCATGGAAGCCTCCTATGTGCAATGGCTTGTGGGAAAAATAATAAACTCACAATACCACAAACTTAAAAAAATAACCTTCACAAACTGACCTATCTCATATGAAGATCAATGACTTCAACCAAGATGACGATGAGCATTTTCATGGCATAGTACATGATAACATGACCATTTTTGGAAATAACAAGGGTGTTAACATTGTCAGCAATAATTCCACAAAAAGATTGAAGATTTGGGTAAAAAAAGTTAATTTTTCATTTTTCTAGTGCAATGCATGACTTTTTATTGAAGCAACTGCCATAACTAAGATTGTAAATTGTGCCCTTACAATTTTCACCTTAAGTATACCACATGGGATGCCAACTACCAATTTTTCATGAATTTCAGAGTGATATTTCCATATTTCATTGATTTATTGAATTTCTGGCGATTTACATCAAGTAAGTCAAATTTGCACTTCACGTGGGCTCTAGTTTCGACTAATAAATTCTGAAAAATCATTTTCACCTTCCACATTAGGAGTCTAACCAGTGTCCACAAAGAAAACTCAATTACCCAGCCATTATATATGATTACTCATCCATGCAATTTTGACAACACATCGAAAGAAATTTAATAAAATGATAAAAAGGCTCAAAAATTGAAATCCTTTTGCATGGAGGCCTCCTATGTGCAATGGCTTGTGGGAAAAATAATAAACTCACAATACCACAAATAAAAAGTTAATTTTTCATTTTTCTAGTGCAATGCATGACTTTTTTTGTGAAGCAGGAGCCATAAATAAGATTGTAAATTGTGCCCTTACAATTTTCACCTTAAGTATACCACATGGGATGCCAACTGCCAATTTTTCATGAATTTCAGAGTGATATTTCCATATTTCATTGATTTATTGAATTTTTGGGGATTTACAGCAAGTAATTCAAATTTGCACTGCAAGTGTGCTCTAGTTTCGACCAATAAATTCTGAAAAATCATTTTCACCTTCCGCATTAGGAGTGTACGCAGTATCCACAAAGAAAACTCAATTACCCAACCATTATATATGATTACTCATCCATGCAATTTTGACAACACTTCGAAAGAAATTGAATAAAATGATAAAAAGGCTCAAAAATTGAAATCCTTTTCCATGGAGGCCTCCTATGTGCAATGGCTTGTGGGAAAAATAATAAACTCACAATACCACAAATAAAATGTTAATTTTTCATTTTTCTAGTGCAATGCATGACGTTTTTTGTGAAGCAGGTGCGATAAATAAGATTGTAAATTGTGCCCTTACAATTTTCACCTAAAGTATACCACAATGGATGCCAACTGCCAATTTTTCATGAATTTGAAAGTGATATCGCCATATTCCATTGATTTATTGAATTTTTGGCGATTTACATCAAGTAATTCAAATTTGCACTGCAATTGTGCTCTAGTTTCGACCAATAAATTTGGAAATATCATTTTCACCTTCCACATTAGGAGTGTAGGCAGTATCCACAAAGAAAACTCAATTACCCAACCATTATATATGATTACTCATCCATGCAATTTTGAGAACACATCGAAAGAAATTAAAGGAAATGAAAAAAGGCTCAAAAATTGAAATCCTTTTGCATGGAGGCCTCCTATGTGCAATGGATTTTTGGAAAAATAATAAACTCAGAATACGAGAACCATAAAAAAAACCTTGAAGAACTGACCTATCTCATATGAAGATCAATGACTTTCAACCAAGATGACGATGAGCATTTTCATGGCATAGTACATAATAACATGACCATTTTTGGAAATAACAAGGGTGTTAACATTCTCAGCAATAATTCCACAAAAAGATTGAAGATTTGGGTAAAACAAGTTAATTTTTCATTTTTCTAGTGCAATGCATGACGTTTTATTGAAGCAAGTGCCATAAATAAGATTGTAAATTGTGCCCTTACAATTTTCACCTTAAGTATACCACATGGGATGCCAGCTGCCAATTTTTCATGAATTTCAGAGTGATATTTCCATATTTCATTGATTTATTGAATTTCTGGCGATTTACAGCAAGTAATTCAAATTTGCACTGCAATTGTGCTCTAGTTTCGACCAATAAATTCTGAAAAATCATTTTCACCTTCCGCATTAGGAGTGTAGGCAGTATCCACAAAGAAAACTAAATTACCCAACCATTATATATGATTACTCATCTATGCAATTTTGAGAACACATCGAAAGAAATTAAAGGAAATGTAAAAAGGCTCGAAAATTGAATTCCTTTTGCATGGAAGCCTCCTATGTGCAATGGCTTGTGGGAAAAATAATAAACTCACAATACCACAAACTTAAAAAAATAACCTTCACAAACTGACCTATCTCATATGAAGATCAATGACTTCAACCAAGATGACGATGAGCATTTTCATGGCATAGTACATGATAACATGACCATTTTTGGAAATAACAAGGGTGTTAACATTGTCAGCAATAATTCCACAAAAAGATTGAAGATTTGGGTAAAAAAAGTTAATTTTTCATTTTTCTAGTGCAATGCATGACTTTTTATTGAAGCAACTGCCATAACTAAGATTGTAAATTGTGCCCTTACAATTTTCACCTTAAGTATACCACATGGGATGCCAACTACCAATTTTTCATGAATTTCAGAGTGATATTTCCATATTTCATTGATTTATTGAATTTCTGGCGATTTACATCAAGTAAGTCAAATTTGCACTTCACGTGGGCTCTAGTTTCGACTAATAAATTCTGAAAAATCATTTTCACCTTCCACATTAGGAGTCTAGCCAGTGTCCACAAAGAAAACTCAATTACCCAGCCATTATATATGATTACTCATCCATGCAATTTTGACAACACATCGAAAGAAATTTAATAAAATGATAAAAAGGCTCAAAAATTGAAATCCTTTTGCATGGAGGCCTCCTATGTGCAATGGCTTGTGGGAAAAATAATAAACTCACAATACCACAAATAAAAAGTTAATTTTTCATTTTTCTAGTGCAATGCATGACTTTTTTTGTGAAGCAGGAGCCATAAATAAAATTGTAAATTGTGCCCTTACAATTTTCACCTTAAGTATACCACATGGGATGCCAACTGCCAATTTTTCATGAATTTCAGAGTGATATTTCCATATTTCATTGATTTATTGAATTTTTGGGGATTTACAGCAAGTAATTCAAATTTGCACTGCAAGTGTGCTCTAGTTTCGACCAATAAATTCTGAAAAATCATTTTCACCTTCCGCATTAGGAGTGTACGCAGTATCCACAAAGAAAACTCAATTACCCAACCATTATATATGATTACTCATCCATGCAATTTTGACAACACTTCGAAAGAAATTGAATATAATGATAAAAAGGCTCAAAAATTGAAATCCTTTTCCATGGAGGCCTCCTATGTGCAATGGCTTGTGGGAAAAATAATAAACTCACAATACCACAAATAAAATGTTAATTTTTCATTTTTCTAGTGCAATGCATGACGTTTTTTGTGAAGCAGGTGCGATAAATAAGATTGTAAATTGTGCCCTTACAATTTTCACCTAAAGTATACCACAATGGATGCCAACTGCCAATTTTTCATGAATTTGAAAGTGATATCGCCATATTCCATTGATTTATTGAATTTTTGGCGATTTACATCAAGTAATTCAAATTTGCACTGCAATTGTGCTCTAGTTTCGACCAATAAATTTGGAAATATCATTTTCACCTTCCACATTAGGAGTGTAGGCAGTATCCACAAAGAAAACTCAATTACCCAACCATTATATATGATTACTCATCCATGCAATTTTGAGAACACATCGAAAGAAATTAAAGGAAATGAAAAAAGGCTCAAAAATTGAAATCCTTTTGCATGGAGGCCTCCTATGTGCAATGGATTTTTGGAAAAATAATAAACTCAGAATACGAGAACCATAAAAAAAACCTTGAAGAACTGACCTATCTCATATGAAGATCAATGACTTTCAACCAAGATGACGATGAGCATTTTCATGGCATAGTACATAATAACATGACCATTTTTGGAAATAACAAGGGTGTTAACATTCTCAGCAATAATTCCACAAAAAGATTGAAGATTTGGGTAAAACAAGTTAATTTTTCATTTTTCTAGTGCAATGCATGACGTTTTATTGAAGCAAGTGCCATAAATAAGATTGTAAATTGTGCCCTTACAATTTTCACCTTAAGTATACCACATGGGATGCCAGCTGCCAATTTTTCATGAATTTCAGAGTGATATTTCCATATTTCATTGATTTATTGAATTTCTGGCGATTTACAGCAAGTAATTCAAATTTGCACTGCAATTGTGCTCTAGTTTCGACCAATAAATTCTGAAAAATCATTTTCACCTTCCGCATTAGGAGTGTAGGCAGTATCCACAAAGAAAACTAAATTACCCAACCATTATATATGATTACTCATCTATGCAATTTTGAGAACACATCGAAAGAAATTAAAGGAAATGTAAAAAGGCTCGAAAATTGAATTCCTTTTGCATGGAAGCCTCCTATGTGCAATGGCTTGTGGGAAAAATAATAAACTCACAATACCACAAACTTAAAAAAATAACCTTCACAAACTGACCTATCTCATATGAAGATCAATGACTTCAACCAAGATGACGATGAGCATTTTCATGGCATAGTACATGATAACATGACCATTTTTGGAAATAACAAGGGTGTTAACATTGTCAGCAATAATTCCACAAAAAGATTGAAGATTTGGGTAAAAAAAGTTAATTTTTCATTTTTCTAGTGCAATGCATGACTTTTTATTGAAGCAACTGCCATAACTAAGATTGTAAATTGTGCCCTTACAATTTTCACCTTAAGTATACCACATGGGATGCCAACTACCAATTTTTCATGAATTTCAGAGTGATATTTCCATATTTCATTGATTTATTGAATTTCTGGCGATTTACATCAAGTAAGTCAAATTTGCACTTCACGTGGGCTCTAGTTTCGACTAATAAATTCTGAAAAATCATTTTCACCTTCCACATTAGGAGTCTAGCCAGTGTCCACAAAGAAAACTCAATTACCCAGCCATTATATATGATTACTCATCCATGCAATTTTGACAACACATCGAAAGAAATTTAATAAAATGATAAAAAGGCTCAAAAATTGAAATCCTTTTGCATGGAGGCCTCCTATGTGCAATGGCTTGTGGGAAAAATAATAAACTCACAATACCACAAATAAAAAGTTAATTTTTCATTTTTCTAGTGCAATGCATGACTTTTTTTGTGAAGCAGGAGCCATAAATAAGATTGTAAATTGTGCCCTTACAATTTTCACCTTAAGTATACCACATGGGATGCCAACTGCCAATTTTTCATGAATTTCAGAGTGATATTTCCATATTTCATTGATTTATTGAATTTTTGGGGATTTACAGCAAGTAATTCAAATTTGCACTGCAAGTGTGCTCTAGTTTCGACCAATAAATTCTGAAAAATCATTTTCACCTTCCGCATTAGGAGTGTACGCAGTATCCACAAAGAAAACTCAATTACCCAACCATTATATATGATTACTCATCCATGCAATTTTGACAACACTTCGAAAGAAATTAAATAAAATGATAAAAAGGCTCAAAAATTGAAATCCTTTTCCATGGAGGCCTCCTATGTGCAATGGCTTGTGGGAAAAATAATAAACTCACAATACCACAAATAAAATGTTAATTTTTCATTTTTCTAGTGCAATGCATGACGTTTTTTGTGAAGCAGGTGCGATAAATAAGATTGTAAATTGTGCCCTTACAATTTTCACCTAAAGTATACCACAATGGATGCCAACTGCCAATTTTTCATGAATTTGAAAGTGATATTGCCATATTCCATTGATTTATTGAATTTCTGGCGATTTACATCAAGTAATTCAAATTTGCACTGCAAGTGTGCTCTAGTTTCGACCAATAAATTTGGAAATATCATTTTCACCTTCCAAATTAGGAGTGTGGGCAGTAGCCACAAAGAAAACTCAATTACCCAACCATTATATATGATTACTCATCCATGCAATTTTGAGAACACATCAAAAGAAATTAAAGGAAATGAAAAAAGGCTCAAAAATTGAAATCCGTTTGCATAGAGGCCTCCTATGTGCAATGGCTTGTGGGGAAAATAATAAACTCAGAATACCACAGACTTAAAATAAAAACCTTCACAATCTGACCTATCTCATATGAATATCAATGACTTTCAACCAAGACGACCATGACCATGAAAATTGTCATGGCATAGTACATGATAACATGACCATTTTTGGTAATAACAAGGGTGTTAACATTGTCAGCAATAATTCCACAAAAAGATTGAAGGTTTGGTTAGAAAAACTTAATTTTTCATTTTTCTAGTGCAATGCATGACTTTTAATTGAAGCAAGTGCCATAAATAAGATTGTAAATTATGCCCTTACAATTTTCACCTAAAGTATACCATATGGGATGCCAACTGCCAATTTTATATGAATTTCAGAGTGATATTTCCATATTTCCTTGATTTATTGAATTTCTGGCGATTTACGTCAAGTAATTCAAATTTGCACTCCAAGTGTGCTCTAGTTTCGACCAATAAATTCTGAAAAATCATTTTCACCTTCCACATTAGGAGTGTAGGCAGTATTCACAAAGAAAACTCAATTACCCAACCATTATATATGATTACTTATTCATGCAATTTTGAAAACACATCGAAAGAAATTAAAGAAAATGATAAAAAGGCTCAAAAATTGAAATCCTTTTGCATGGAGGCCTCCTATGTGCAATGGCTTGTGGGAAAATAATAAACTCACAATACCACAAATAAAAAGTTAAATTTTCATTTTTCTAGTGCAATGCATGACTTTTTTTGTGAATCAAGTGCCATAAATAAGATTGTAAATTGTGCCCTTACAATTTTCACCTAAAGTATACCACATTGGATGTCAGCTGCCAATTTTTCATGAATTTCAGAGTGATATTGCCACATTTCATTGATTTATCGAATTTCTGGCGATTTACATCAAGTAATTCAAATTTGCACTGCAAGTGTGCTCTAGTTTCGACCAATAAATTTTGAAAAATCATTTTCACCTTCCGCATTAGGAGTGTAGGCAGTATCCACAAAGAAAAGTCAATTACCCAACCATTATATATGATTACTCATCCATGCAATTTTGAGAACACATCGAAAGAAATTAAAGGAAATGAAAAAAGGCTCAAAAATTGAAATCCTTTTGCATGGAGGCGTCCTATGTGCAATGGCTTGTGGGAAAAATAATAAACTCACAATACCACAAATAAAAAGTTAAATTTGCATTTTTCTAGTGCAATGCATGACTTGTTTTGTGAATCAAGTGCCATAAATAAGATTGTAAATTGTGCCCTTACAATTTTCACCTAAATTATACCACATTGGATGTCAGCTGCCAATTTTTCATGAATTTCAGAGTGATATTGCCATATTTCATTGATTTATCGAATTTCTGGCGATTTACATCAAGTAATTCAAATTTGCACTGCAAGTGTGCTCTAGTTTCGACCAATAAATTCTGAAAAATCATTTTCACCGTCCGCATTAGGAGTGTAGGCAGTATCCACAAAGAAAACTAAATTACCCAACAATTATATATGATTACTCATCCATTCAATTTTGAGAACACATCGAAAGAAATTAAAGGAAATGAAAAAAGGCTCAAAAATTGAATTCCTTTTGCATGGAGGCCTCCTATGTGCAATGGCTTGTGGGAAAAATAATAAACTCACAATACCACAAACTTAAAAAAATACCTTCACAAACTGACCTATCTCATATGAAGATCAATGACTTTCAACCAAGATGACGATGAGCATTTTCATGGCATAGTACATGAAAACATGACCATTTTTGGAAATAACAAGGGTGTTAACATTGTCAGCAATAATTCCACAAAAAGATTGAAGATTTGGGTAAAAAAAGTTAATTTTTCATTTTTCTAGTGCAATGCATGACTTTTTATTGAAGCAAGTGCCATAAATAAGATTGTAAATTGTGCCCTTACAATTTTCACCTTAAGTATACCACATGGGATGCCAACTGCCATTTTTTCATGAATTTCAGAGTGATATTTCCATATTTCATTGATTTATTGAATTTCTGGCGATTTACATCAAGTAAGTCAAATTTGCACTGCAAGTGTGCTCTAGTTTCGACCAATAAATTCTGAAAAATCATTTTCACCTTCCACATTAGGAGTGTAGCCAGTGTCCACAAAGAAAACTCAATTACCCAGCCATTATATATGATTACTCATCCATGCAATTTTGACAACACATCGAAAGAAATTAAATAAAATGATAAAAAGGCTCAAAAATTGAAATCCTTTTGCATGGAGGCCTCCTATGTGCAATGGCTTGTGGGAAAAATAATAAACTCACAATACCACAAATAAAAATTAATTTTTCATTTTACTAGTGCAATGCATGACTTTTTTTGTGAAGCAGTTGCCATAAATAAGATTCTAAATTGTGCCCTTACAATTTTCACCTAAAGTATACCACAATGGATGCCAACTGCGAATTTTTCATGATTTTCACTGTGATATTGCCATATTCCATTGATTTATTGAATTTCTGGCGATTTACATCAAGTAATTCAAATTTGCACTTCAAGTGTGCTCTAGTTTCGACCAATAAATTTGGAAATATCATTTTCACCTTCCGCATTAGGAGTGTAGGCAGTATCCACAAAGAAAACTAAATTACCCAACCATTATATATGATTACTCATCCATGAAATTTTGAGAACACATCAAAAGAAATTAAAGGAAATGAAAAAAGGCTCAAAAATTGAATTCCGTTTGCATAGAGGCCTCCTATGTGCAATGGATTGTGGGAAAAATAATAAACTCACAATACCACAAACTTAAAATAAAAGACCTTCACAATCTGACCTATCTCATATGAAGATCAATGACTTTCAACCAAGACGACCATGACCATGAACATTTTCATGGCATAGTACATGATAACATGACCATTTTTGGAAATAACATGGATGTTAACATTGTCAGCAATAATTCCACAAAAAGATTGAAGGTTTGGTTAAAAAAAGTTCATTTTTCATTTTTCTAGTGCAATGCATGACTTTTTATTGAAGCAAGTGCCATAAATAAGATTGTAAATTATGCCCTTACAATTTTCAGCTAAAGTATACCACATGGGATGCCAACTGCCAATTTTTCATCAATTTCAGAGTGATATTTCCATATTCCATTGATTTATATAATTTCTGGCGACTTACGTCAAACAATTCAAAATTGCACTGCAAGTGTGCTCTAGTTTCGACCAATAAATTCTGAAAAATCATTTTCACCTTCCACATTAGGAGTGTAGGCAGTATTCACAAAGAAAACTCAATTACCCAACCATTATATATGATTACTTATCCATGCAATTTTGACAACACATCGAAAGAAATTAAAGAAAATGATAAAAAGGCTCAAAAATTGAAATCCTTTTGGATGGAGGCCTCCTATGTGCAATGGCTTGTGGGAAAAATAATAAACTCACAATACCCCAAATAAAAAGTTAAATTTACATTTTTCTAGGGCAATGCATGACTTGTTTTGTGAATCAAGTGCCATAAATAAGATTGTAAATTGTGCCCTTACAATTTTCACCTAAATTATAATACATTGGATGTCAACTGCCAATTTTTCATGAATTTCAGAGTGATATTGCCATATTTCATTGATTTATCGAATTTCTGGCGATTTACATCAAGTAATTCAAATTTGCACTGCAAGTGTCCTCTAGTTTCGACCAATAAATTCTGAAAAATCATTTTCACCTTCCGCATTAGGAGTGTAGGCAGTATCCACAAAGAAAACTAAATTACCCAACAATTATATATGATTACTCATCCATTCAATTTTGAGAACACATCGAAAGAAATTAAAGGAAATGAAAAAAGGCTCAAAAATTGAATTCCTTTTGCATGGAGGCCTCCTATGTGCAATGGCTTGTGGGAAAAATAATAAACTCACAATACCACAAACTTAAAAAAATACCTTCACAAACTGACCTATCTCATATGAAGATCAATGACTTTCAACCAAGATGACGATGAGCATTTTCATGGCATAGTACATGATAACATGACCATTTTTGGAAATAACAAGGGTGTTAACATTGTCAGCAATAATTCCACAAAAAGATTGAAGATTTGGGTAAAAAAAGTTAATTTTTCATTTTTCTAGTGCAATGCATGACTTTTTATTGAAGCAAGTGCCATAAATAAGATTGTAAATTGTGCCGTTACAATTTTCACCTTAAGTATACCACATGGGATGCCAACTGCCAATTTTTCATGAATTTCAGAGTGATATTTCCATATTTCATTGATTTATTGAATTTCTGGCGATTTACATCAAGTAAGTCAAATTTGCACTTCAAGTGTGCTCTAGTTTCGACCAATAAATTTGGAAATATCATTTTCACCTTCCACATTAGGAGTGTAGGCAGTATCCACAAAGAAAACTCAATTACCCAACCATTATATATGATTACTCATCCATGAAATTTTGAGAACACATCAAAAGAAATTAAAGGAAATGAAAAAAGACTCAAAAATTGAATTCCGTTTGCATGGAGGCCTCCTATGTGCAATGGATTGTGGGAAAAATAATAAACTCACAATACCACAAACTTAAAATAAAAAACCTTCACAATCTGACCTATCTCATATGAAGATCAATGAGTTTCAACCAAGACGACCATGACCATGAACATTTTCATGGCATAGTACATGATAACATGACCATTTTTGGAAATAACATGGGTGTTAACATTGTCAGCAATAATTCCACAAAAAGATTGAAGGTTTGGTTAGAAAAAGTTCATTTTTCATTTTTCTAGTGCAATGCATGACTTTTTATTGAAGCAAGTGCCATAAATAAGATTGTAAATTATGCCCTTACAATGTTCAGCTAAAGTATACCACATGGGATGCCAACTGCCAATTTTTCATCAATTTCAGAGTGATATTTCCATATTCCATTGATTTATTGAATTTCTGGCAATTTACGTCAAGTAATTCAAAATTGCACTGCAAGTGTGCTCTAGTTTCGACCAATAAATTCTGAAAAATCATTTTCACCTTCCACATTAGGAGTGTAGGCAGTATTCACAAAGAAAACTCAATTACCCAACCATTATATATGATTACTTATCCATGCAATTTTGACAACACATTGAAAGAAATTAAAGAAAATGATAAAAAGGCTCAAAAATTGAAATCCTTTTGGATAGAGGCCTCCTATGTGCAATGGCTTGTGGGAAAAATAATAAACTCACAATACCACAAATAAAAAGTTAAATTTGCATTTTTCTAGTGCAATGCATGACTTGTTTTGTGAATCAAGTGCCATAAATAAGATTGTAAATTGTGCCCTTACAATTTTCACCTAAATTATACCACATTGGATGTCAACTGCCAACTTTTCATGAATTTCAGAGTGATATTGCCATATTTCATTGATTTATCGAATTTCTGGCGATTTACATCAAGTAATTCAAATTTGCACTGCAAGTGTGCTCTAGTTTCGACCAATAAATTCTGAAAAATCATTTTCACCTTCCGCATTAGGAGTGTAGGCAGTATCCACAAAGAAAACTAAATTACCCAACAATTATATATGATTACTCATCCATTCAATTTTGAGAACACATCGAAAGAAATTAAAGGAAATGAAAAAAGGCTCAAAAATTGAATTCCTTTTGCATGGAGGCCTCCTATGTGCAATGGCTTGTGGGAAAAATATTAAACTCACAATACCACAAACTTAAAAAAATACCTTCACAAACTGACCTATCTCATATGAAGATCAATGACTTTCAACCAAGATGACGATGAGCATTTTCATGGCATAGTACATGATAACATGACCATTTTTGGAAATAACAAGGGTGTTAACATTGTCAGCAATAATTCCACAAAAAGATTGAAGATTTGGGTAAAAAAAAGTTAATTTTTCATTTTTCTAGTGCAATGCATGACTTTTTATTGAAGCAAGTGCCATAAATAAGATTGTAAATTGTGCCCTTACAATTTTCACCTTAAGTATACCACATGGGATGCCAACTGCCAATTTTTCATGAATTTTAGAGTGATATTTCCATATTTCATTGATTTATTGAATTTCTGGCGATTTACATCAAGTAAGTCAAATTTGCATTGCAAGTGTGCTCTAGTTTCGACCAACAAATTCTGAAAAATTATTTTCACCATCCACATTAGGAGTGTAGCCAGTGTCCACAAAGAAAACTCAATTACCCTGCCATTATATATGATTACTCATCCATGCAATTTTGACTACACATCGAAAGAAATTAAATAAAATGATAAAAAGGCTCAAAAATTGAAATCCTTTTGCATGGAGGCCTCCTATGTTCAATGGCTTGTGGGAAAAATAATAAACTCACAATACCACAAATAAAAAGTTAATTTTTCATTTTTCTAGTGCAATGCATGACTTTTTTTGTGAAGCAGGAGCCATAAATAAGATTATAAATTGTGCCCTTACAATATTCACCTTAAGTATACCACATGGGATGCCAACTGCCAATTTTTCATGAATTTCAGAGTGATATTTCCATATTTCATTGATTTATTGAATTTTTGGGGATTTACAGCAAGTAATTCAAATTTGCACTGCAAGTGTGCTCTACTTTCGACCAATAAATTCTGAAAAATCATTTTCACCTTCCGCATTAGGAGTTTACGCAGTATCCACAAAGAAAACTCAATTGCCCAACCATTATATATGATTACTCATCCATGCAATTTTGAGAACACATCGAAAGAAATTAAAGGAAATGAAAAAAGGCTCAAAAATTGAATTCCTTTTGCATGGAGGCCTCCTATGTGCAATGGCTTGTGGGAAAATTAATAAACTCACAATACCACAAACTTAAAAAAATAACCTTCACAAACGGACCTATCTCATATGAAGATCAATGACTTTTAACCAAGATGACGATGAGCATTTTCATGGCATAGTACATGATAACATGACCATTTTTGGAAATAACAAGGGTGTTAACATTGTCAGCAAAAATTCCACAAAAAGATTGAAGATTTGGGTAAAAAAAGTTAATTTTTCATTTTTCTAGTGCAATGCATGACTTTTTTTGTGAAGGAGGAGCCATAAATAAGATTGTAAATTGTGCCCTTACAATTTTCACCTTAAGTATACCACATGGGATGCCAACTGCCAATTTTTCATGAATTTCAGAGTGATATTTCCATATTTCATTGATTTATTGAATTTTTGGGGATTTACAGCAAGTAATTCAAATTTGCACTGCAAGTGTGCTCTAGTTTCGACCAATAAATTCTGAAAAATCATTTTCACCTTCCGCATTAGGAGTGTACGCAGTATCCACAAAGAAAACTCAATTACCCAACCATTATATATGATTACTCATCCATGCAATTTTGAGAACACATCGAAAGAAATTAATGGAAATGAAAAAAGGCTCAAAAATTGAATTCCTTTTGCATGGAGGCCTCCTATGTGCAATGGCTTGTGGGAAAAATAATAAACTCACAATACCACAAACTTAAAAAAATAACCTTCACAAACTGACCTATCTCATATGAAGATCAATGACTTTCAACCAAGATGACGATGAGCATTTTCATGGTATAGTACATGATAACATGACCATTTTTGGAAATAACAAGGGTGTTAACATTGTCAGCAATAATTCCACAAAAAGATTGAAGATTTGGGTAAAAAAGTTAATTTTTCATTTTTCTAATGCAATGCATGACTTTTTATTGAAGCAAGTGCCATAAATAAGATTGTAAATTGTGCCCTTACAATTTTCACCTTAAGTATACCACATGGGATGCCAACTGCCAATTTTTCATGAATTTCAGAGTGATATTTCCATATTTCATTGATTTATTGAATTTCTGGCGATTTACATCAAGTAAGTCAAATTTGCACTGCAAGTGTGCTCTAGTTTCGACCAATAAATTCTGAAAAATTATTTTCACCTTCCACATTAGGAGTGTAGCCAGTGTCCACAAAGAAAACTCAATTACCCAGCCATTATATATGATTACTCATCCATGCAATTTTGACTACACATCGAAAGAAATTAAATAGAATGATAAAAAGGCTCAAAAATTGAAATCCTTTTGCATGGAGGCCTCCTATGTGCAATGGCTTGTGGGAAAAATAATAAACTCACAATACCACAAATAAAAAGTTAATTTTTCATTTTTCTATTGCAATGCATGACTTTTTTTGTGATGCATGAGCCATAAATAAGATTATAAATTGTGCCCTTACAATTTTCACCTTAAGTATACCACATGGGATGCCAACTGCCAATTTTTCATGAATTTCAGAGTGATATTTCCATATTTCATTGATTTATTGAATTTTTGGGGATTTACAGCAAGTAATTCAAATTTGCACTTTAAGTGTGCTCTAGTTTCGACCAATAAATTCTGAAAAATCATTTTCACCTTCCGCATTAGGAGTGTACGCAGTATCCTCAAAGAAAACTCAATTACCCAACCATTATATATGATTACTCATCCATGCAATTTTGAGAACACATCGAAAGAAATTAAAGGAAATGAAAAAAGGCTCAAAAATTGAATTCCTTTTGCATGGAGGCCTCCTATGTGCAATGGCTTGTGGGAAAAATAATAAACTCACAATACCACCAACTTAAAAAAATAACCTTCACAAACGGACCTATCTCATATGAAGATCAATGACTTTTAACCAAAATGACGATGAGCATTTTCATGGCATAGTACATGATAACATGACCATTTTTGGAAATAACAAGGGTGTTAACATTGTCAGCAATAATTCCACAAAAAGATTGAAGATTTGGGTAAAAAAAGTTAATTTTTCATTTTTCTAGTGCAATGCATGACTTTTTTTGTGAAGGAGGAGCCATAAATAAGATTGTAAATTGTGCCCTTACAATTTTCACCTTAAGTATACCACATGGGATGCCAACTGCCAATTTTTCATGAATTTCAGAGTGAGATTTCCATATATCATTGATTTATTGAATTTCTGGCGATTTACAGCAAGTAATTCAAATTTGCACTGCAATTGTGCTCTAGTTTCGACCAATAAATTCTGAAAAATCATTTTCACCTTCCGCATTAGGAGTGTAGGCAGTATCCACAAAGAAAACTAAATTACCCAACCATTATATATGATTACTCATCCATGCAATTTTGAGAACACATCGAAAGAAATTAAAGGAAATGAAAAAAGGCTCGAAAATTGAATTCCTTTTGCATGGAGGCCTCCTATGTGCAATGGCTTGTGGGAAAAATAATAAACTCACAATACCACAAACTTAAGAAAATAACCTTCACAAACTGACCTATCTCATATGAAGATCAATGACTTTCAACCAAGATGACGATGAGCATTTTCATGGCATAGTACATGATAACATGACCATTTTTGGAAATAACAAGGGTGTTAACATTGTCAGCAATAATTCCACAAAAAGATTGAAGATTTGGGTAAAAAAAGTTAATTTTTCATTTTTCTAGTGCAATGCATGACTTTTTATTGAAGCAAGTGCCATAAATAAGATTGTAAATTGTGCCCTTACAATTTTCACCTTAAGTATACCACATGGGATGCCAACTACCATTTTTTCATGAATTTCAGAGTGATATTTCCATATTTCATGGATTTATTGAATTTCTGGCGATTTACATCAAGTAAGTCAAATTTGCACTGCAAGTGAGCTCTAGTTTCGACCAATAAATTCTGAAAAATCATTTTCACCTTCCGCATTAGGAGTGTAGCCAGTGTCCACAAAGAAAACTCAATTACCCAGCCATTATATATGATTACTCATCCATGCAATTTTGACAACACATCGAAAGAAATTAAATAAAATGATAAAAAGGCTCAAAAATTGAAATCCTTTTGCATGGAGGCCTCCTATGTGCAATGGCTTGTGGGAAAAATAATAAACTCACAATACCACAAATAAAAAGTTAATTTTTCATTTTTCTAGTGCAATGCATGACTTTTTTTGTGAAGCAGGAGCCATAAATAAGATTATAAATTGTGCCCTTACAATTTTCACCTTAAGTATACCACATGGGATGCCAACTGCCAATTTTTCATGAATTTCAGAGTGATATTTCCATATTTCATTGATTTATTGAATTTTTGGGGATTTACAGCAAGTAATTCAAATTTGCACTGCAAGTGTGCTCTAGTTTCGACCAATAAATTCTGAAAAATCATTTTCACCTTCCGCATTAGGAGTGTACGCAGTATCCACAAAGAAAACTCAATTACCCAACCATTATATATGATTACTCATCCATGCAATTTTGAGAACACATCGAAAGAAATTAAAGGAAATGAAAAATGGCTCAAAAATTGAATTCCTTTTGCATGGAGGCCTCCTATGTGCAATGGCTTGTGGGAAAAATAATAAACTCACAATACCACAAACTTAAAAAAATACCTTCACAAACTGACCTATCTCATATGAAGATCAATGACTTTCAACCAAGATGACGATGAGCATTTTCATGGCATAGTACATGATAACATGACCATTTTTGGAAATAACAAGGGTGTTAACATTGTCAGCAATAATTCCACAAAAAGATTGAAGATTTGGGTAAAAAAAGTTAATTTTTCATTTTTCTAGTGCAATGCATGACTTTTTATTGAAGCAAGTGCCATAAATAAGATTGTAAATTGTGCCCTTACAATTTTCACCTTAAGTATACCACATGGGATGCCAACTACCAATTTTTCATGAATTTCAGAGTGATATTTCCATATTTCATTGATTTATTGAATTTCTGTCGATTTACATCAAGTAAGTCAAATTTGCACTGCAAGTGAGCTCTAGTTTTGACCAATAAATTCTGAAAAATCATTTTCACCTTCCGCATTAGGAGTGTAGCCAGTGTCCACAAAGAAAACTCAATTACCCAGCCATTATATATGATTACTCATCCATGCAATTTTGACAACACATCGAAAGAAATTAAATAAAATGATAAAAAGGCTCAAAAATTGAAATCCTTTTGCATGGAGGCCTCCTATGTGCAATGGCTTGTGGGAAAAATAATAAACTCACAATACCACAAATAAAAAGTTAATTTTTCATTTTTCTAGTGCAATGCATGACTTTTTTTGTGAAGCAGGAGCCATAAATAAGATTATAAATTGTGCCCTTACAATTTTCACCTTAAGTATACCACATGGGATGCCAACTGCCAATTTTTCATGAATTTCAGAGTGATATTTCCATATTTCATTGATTTATTGAATTTTTGGGAATTTACAGCAAGTAATTCAAATTTGCACTGCAAGTGTGCTCTAGTTTCGACCAATAAATTCTGAAAAATCATTTTCACCTTCCGCATTAGGAGTGTACGCAGTATCCACAAAGAAAACTCAATTACCCAACCATTATATATGATTACTCATCCATGCAATTTTGAGAACACATCGAAAGAAATTAAAGGAAATGAAAAATGGCTCAAAAATTGAATTCCTTTTGCATGGAGGCCTCCTATGTGCAATGGCTTGTGGGAAAAATAATAAACTCACAATACCACAAACTTAAAAAAATACCTTCACAAACTGACCTATCTCATATGAAGATCAATGACTTTCAACCAAGATGACGATGAGCATTTTCATGGTATAGTACATGATAACATGACCATTTTTGGAAATAACAAGGGTGTTAACATTGTCAGCAATAATTCCACAAAAAGATTGAAGATTTGGGTAAAAAAAGTTAATTTTTCATTTTTCTAGTGCAATGCATGACTTTTTATTGAAGCAAGTGCCATAAATAAGATTGTAAATTGTGCCCTTACAATTTTCACCTTAAGTATACCACATGGGATGCCAACTGCCAATTTTTCATGAATTTCAGAGTGATATTTCCATATTTCATTGATTTATTGAATTTCTGGCGATTTACATCAAGTAAGTCAAATTTGCACTGCAAGTGAGCTCTAGTTTCGACCAATAAATTCTGAAAAATCATTTTCACCTTCCGCATTAGGAGTGTAGCCAGTGTCCACAAAGAAAACTCAATTACCCAGCCATTATATATGATTACTCATCCATGCAATTTTGACAACACATCGAAAGAAATTAAATAAAATGATAAAAAGGCTCAAAAATTGAAATCCTTTTGCATGGAGGCCTCCTATGTGCAATGGCTTGTGGGAAAAATAATAAACTCACAATACCACAAATAAAAAGTTAATTTTTCATTTTTCTAGTGCAATGCATGACTTTTTTTGTGAAGCAGGAGCCATAAATAAGATTATAAATTGTGCCCTTACAATTTTCACCTTAAGTATACCACATGGGATGCCAACTGCCAATTTTTCATGAATTTCAGAGTGATATTTCCATATTTCATTGATTTATTGAATTTTTGGGGATTTACAGCAAGTAATTCAAATTTGCACTGCAAGTGTGCTCTAGTTTCGACCAATAAATTCTGAAAAATCATTTTCACCTTCCGCATTAGGAGTGTACGCAGTATCCACAAAGAAAACTCAATTACCCAACCATTATATATGATTACTCATCCATGCAATTTTGAGAACACATCGAAAGAAATTAAAGGAAATGAAAAATGGCTCAAAAATTGAATTCCTTTTGCATGGAGGCCTCCTATGTGCAATGGCTTGTGGGAAAAATAATAAACTCACAATACCACAAACTTAAAAAAATAACCTTCACAAACGGACCTATCTCATATGAAGATCAATGACTTTTAACCAAGATGACGATGAGCATTTTCATGGCATAGTACATAATAACATGACCATTTTTGGAAATAACAAGGGTGTTAACATTGTCAGCAATAATTCCACAAAAAGATTGAAGATTTGGGTAAAAAAAGTTAATTTTTCATTTTTCTAGTGCAATGCATGACTTTTTATTGAAGCAAGTGCGATAAATAAGATTGTAAATTGTGCCCTTACAATTTTCACCTTAAGTATACCACATGGGATGCCAACTGCCAATTTTTCATGAATTTCAGAGTGATATTTCCATATTTCATTGATTTATTGAATTTCTGGCGATTTACATCAAGTAAGTCAAATTTGCACTGCAAGTGTGCTCTAGTTTCGACCAATAAATTCTGAAAAATTATTTTCACCTTCCACATTAGGAGTGTAGCCAGTGTCCACAAAGAAAACTCAATTACCCAGCCATTATATATGATTACTCATCCATGCAATTTTGACTACACATCGAAAGAAATTAAATAGAATGATAAAAAGGCTCAAAAATTGAAATCCTTTTGCATGGAGGCCTCCTATGTGCAATGGCTTGTGGGAAAAATAATAAACTCACAATACCACAAATAAAAAGTTAATTTTTCATTTTTCTATTGCAATGCATGACTTTTTTTGTGATGCATGAGCCATAAATAAGATTATAAATTGTGCCCTTACAATTTTCACCTTAAGTATACCACATGGGATGCCAACTGCCAATTTTTCATGAATTTCAGAGTGATATTTCCATATTTCATTGATTTATTGAATTTTTGGGGATTTACAGCAAGTAATTCAAATTTGCACTTTAAGTGTGCTCTAGTTTCGACCAATAAATTCTGAAAAATCATTTTCACCTTCCGCATTAGGAGTGTACGCAGTATCCACAAAGAAAACTCAATTACCCAACCATTATATATGATTACTCATCCATGCAATTTTGAGAACACATCGAAAGAAATTAAAGGAAATGAAAAAAGGCTCAAAAATTGAATTCCTTTTGCATGGAGGCCTCCTATGTGCAATGGCTTGTGGGAAAAATAACAAACTCACAATACCACCAACTTAAAAAAATAACCTTCACAAACGGACCTATCTCATATGAAGATCAATGACTTTTAACCAAGATGACGATGAGCATTTTCATGGCATAGTACATGATAACATGACCATTTTTGGAAATAACAAGGGTGTTAACATTGTCAGCAATAATTCCACAAAAAGATTGAAGATTTGGGTAAAAAAAGTTAATTTTTCATTTTTCTAGTGCAATGCATGACTTTTTTTGTGAAGGAGGAGCCATAAATAAGATTGTAAATTGTGCCCTTACAATTTTCACCTTAAGTATACCACATGGGATGCCAACTGCCAATTTTTCATGAATTTCAGAGTGAGATTTCCATATATCATTGATTTATTGAATTTCTGGCGATTTACAGCAAGTAATTCAAATTTGCACTGCAATTGTGCTCTAGTTTCGACCAATAAATTCTGAAAAATCATTTTCACCTTCCGCATTAGGAGTGTAGGCAGTATCCACAAAGAAAACTAAATTACCCAACCATTATATATGATTACTCATCCATGCAATTTTGAGAACACATCGAAAGAAATTAAAGGAAATGAAAAAAGGCTCGAAAATTGAATTCCTTTTGCATGGAGGCCTCCTATGTGCAATGGCTTGTGGGAAAAATAATAAACTCACAATACCACAAACTTAAGAAAATAACCTTCACAAACTGACCTATCTCATATGAAGATCAATGACTTTCAACCAAGATGACGATGAGCATTTTCATGGCATAGTACATGATAACATGACCATTTTTGGAAATAACAAGGGTGTTAACATTGTCAGCAATAATTCCACAAAAAGATTGAAGATTTGGGTAAAAAAAGTTAATTTTTCATTTTTCTAGTGCAATGCATGACTTTTTATTGAAGCAAGTGCCATAAATAAGATTGTAAATTGTGCCCTTACAATTTTCACCTTAAGTATACCACATGGGATGCCAACTACCATTTTTTCATGAATTTCAGAGTGATATTTCCATATTTCATGGATTTATTGAATTTCTGGCGATTTACATCAAGTAAGTCAAATTTGCACTGCAAGTGAGCTCTAGTTTCGACCAATAAATTCTGAAAAATCATTTTCACCTTCCGCATTAGGAGTGTAGCCAGTGTCCACAAAGAAAACTCAATTACCCAGCCATTATATATGATTACTCATCCATGCAATTTTGACAACACATCGAAAGAAATTAAATAAAATGATAAAAAGGCTCAAAAATTGAAATCCTTTTGCATGGAGGCCTCCTATGTGCAATGGCTTGTGGGAAAAATAATAAACTCACAATACCACAAATAAAAAGTTAATTTTTCATTTTTCTAGTGCAATGCATGACTTTTTTTGTGAAGCAGGAGCCATAAATAAGATTATAAATTGTGCCCTTACAATTTTCACCTTAAGTATACCACATGGGATGCCAACTGCCAATTTTTCATGAATTTCAGAGTGATATTTCCATATTTCATTGATTTATTGAATTTTTGGGGATTTACAGCAAGTAATTCAAATTTGCACTGCAAGTGTGCTCTAGTTTCGACCAATAAATTCTGAAAAATCATTTTCACCTTCCGCATTAGGAGTGTACGCAGTATCCACAAAGAAAACTCAATTACCCAACCATTATATATGATTACTCATCCATGCAATTTTGAGAACACATCGAAAGAAATTAAAGGAAATGAAAAATGGCTCAAAAATTGAATTCCTTTTGCATGGAGGCCTCCTATGTGCAATGGCTTGTGGGAAAAATAATAAACTCACAATACCACAAACTTAAAAAAATACCTTCACAAACTGACCTATCTCATATGAAGATCAATGACTTTCAACCAAGATGACGATGAGCATTTTCATGGCATAGTACATGATAACATGACCATTTTTGGAAATAACAAGGGTGTTAACATTGTCAGCAATAATTCCACAAAAAGATTGAAGATTTGGGTAAAAAAAGTTAATTTTTCATTTTTCTAGTGCAATGCATGACTTTTTATTGAAGCAAGTGCCATAAATAAGATTGTAAATTGTGCCCTTACAATTTTCACCTTAAGTATACCACATGGGATGCCAACTACCAATTTTTCATGAATTTCAGAGTGATATTTCCATATTTCATTGATTTATTGAATTTCTGTCGATTTACATCAAGTAAGTCAAATTTGCACTGCAAGTGAGCTCTAGTTTTGACCAATAAATTCTGAAAAATCATTTTCACCTTCCGCATTAGGAGTGTAGCCAGTGTCCACAAAGAAAACTCAATTACCCAGCCATTATATATGATTACTCATCCATGCAATTTTGACAACACATCGAAAGAAATTAAATAAAATGATAAAAAGGCTCAAAAATTGAAATCCTTTTGCATGGAGGCCTCCTATGTGCAATGGCTTGTGGGAAAAATAATAAACTCACAATACCACAAATAAAAAGTTAATTTTTCATTTTTCTAGTGCAATGCATGACTTTTTTTGTGAAGCAGGAGCCATAAATAAGATTATAAATTGTGCCCTTACAATTTTCACCTTAAGTATACCACATGGGATGCCAACTGCCAATTTTTCATGAATTTCAGAGTGATATTTCCATATTTCATTGATTTATTGAATTTTTGGGAATTTACAGCAAGTAATTCAAATTTGCACTGCAAGTGTGCTCTAGTTTCGACCAATAAATTCTGAAAAATCATTTTCACCTTCCGCATTAGGAGTGTACGCAGTATCCACAAAGAAAACTCAATTACCCAACCATTATATATGATTACTCATCCATGCAATTTTGAGAACACATCGAAAGAAATTAAAGGAAATGAAAAATGGCTCAAAAATTGAATTCCTTTTGCATGGAGGCCTCCTATGTGCAATGGCTTGTGGGAAAAATAATAAACTCACAATACCACAAACTTAAAAAAATACCTTCACAAACTGACCTATCTCATATGAAGATCAATGACTTTCAACCAAGATGACGATGAGCATTTTCATGGTATAGTACATGATAACATGACCATTTTTGGAAATAACAAGGGTGTTAACATTGTCAGCAATAATTCCACAAAAAGATTGAAGATTTGGGTAAAAAAAGTTAATTTTTCATTTTTCTAGTGCAATGCATGACTTTTTATTGAAGCAAGTGCCATAAATAAGATTGTAAATTGTGCCCTTACAATTTTCACCTTAAGTATACCACATGGGATGCCAACTGCCAATTTTTCATGAATTTCAGAGTGATATTTCCATATTTCATTGATTTATTGAATTTCTGGCGATTTACATCAAGTAAGTCAAATTTGCACTGCAAGTGAGCTCTAGTTTCGACCAATAAATTCTGAAAAATCATTTTCACCTTCCGCATTAGGAGTGTAGCCAGTGTCCACAAAGAAAACTCAATTACCCAGCCATTATATATGATTACTCATCCATGCAATTTTGATAACACATCGAAAGAAATTAAATAAAATGATAAAAAGGCTCAAAAATTGAAATCCTTTTGCATGGAGGCCTCCTATGTGCAATGGCTTGTGGGAAAAATAATAAACTCACAATACCACAAATAAAAAGTTAATTTTTCATTTTTCTAGTGCAATGCATGACTTTTTTTGTGAAGCAGGAGCCATAAATAAGATTATAAATTGTGCCCTTACAATTTTCACCTTAAGTATACCACATGGGATGCCAACTGCCAATTTTTCATGAATTTCAGAGTGATATTTCCATATTTCATTGATTTATTGAATTTTTGGGGATTTACAGCAAGTAATTCAAATTTGCACTGCAAGTGTGCTCTAGTTTCGACCAATAAATTCTGAAAAATCATTTTCACCTTCCGCATTAGGAGTGTACGCAGTATCCACAAAGAAAACTCAATTACCCAACCATTATATATGATTACTCATCCATGCAATTTTGAGAACACATCGAAAGAAATTAAAGGAAATGAAAAATGGCTCAAAAATTGAATTCCTTTTGCATGGAGGCCTCCTATGTGCAATGGCTTGTGGGAAAAATAATAAACTCACAATACCACAAACTTAAAAAAATAACCTTCACAAACGGACCTATCTCATATGAAGATCAATGACTTTTAACCAAGATGACGATGAGCATTTTCATGGCATAGTACATAATAACATGACCATTTTTGGAAATAACAAGGGTGTTAACATTGTCAGCAATAATTCCACAAAAAGATTGAAGATTTGGGTAAAAAAAGTTAATTTTTCATTTTTCTAGTGCAATGCATGACTTTTTATTGAAGCAAGTGCGATAAATAAGATTGTAAATTGTGCCCTTACAATTTTCACCTTAAGTATACCACATGGGATGCCAACTGCCAATTTTTCATGAATTTCAGAGTGATATTTCCATATTTCATTGATTTATTGAATTTCTTGCGATTTACATCAAGTAAGTCAAATTTGCACTGCAAGTGAGCTCTAGTTTCGACCAATAAATTCTGAAAAATCATTTTCACCTTCCGCATTAGGAGTGTAGCCAGTGTCCACAAAGAAAACTCAATTACCCAGCCATTATATATGATTACTCATCCATGCAATTTTGACAACACATCGAAAGAAATTAAATAAAATGATAAAAAGGCTCAAAAATTGAAATCCTTTTGCATGGAGGCCTCCTATGTGCAATGGCTTGTGGGAAAAATAATAAACTCACAATACCACAAATAAAAAGTTAATTTTTCATTTTTCTAGTGCAATGCATGACTTTTTTTGTGAAGCAGGAGCCATAAATAAGATTATAAATTGTGCCCTTACAATTTTCACCTTAAGTATACCACATGGGATGCCAACTGCCAATTTTTCATGAATTTCAGAGTGATATTTCCATATTTCATTGATTTATTGAATTTTTGGGGATTTACAGCAAGTAATTCAAATTTGCACTGCAAGTGTGCTCTAGTTTCGACCAATAAATTCTGAAAAATCATTTTCACCTTCCGCATTAGGAGTGTACGCAGTATCCACAAAGAAAACTCAATTACCCAACCATTATATATGATTACTCATCCATGCAATTTTGAGAACACATCGAAAGAAATTTAAGGAAATGAAAAATGGCTCAAAAATTGAATTCCTTTTGCATGGAGGCCTCCTATGTGCAATGGCTTGTGGGAAAAATAATAAACTCACAATACCACAAACTTAAAAAAATAACCTTCACAAACGGACCTATCTCATATGAAGATCAATGACTTTTAACCAAGATGACGATGAGCATTTTCATGGCATAGTACATAATAACATGACCATTTTTGGAAATAACAAGGGTGTTAACATTGTCAGCAATAATTCCACAAAAAGATTGAAGATTTGGGTAAAAAAAGTTAATTTTTCATTTTTCTAGTGCAATGCATGACTTTTTATTGAAGCAAGTGCCATAAATAAGATTGTAAATTGTGCCCTTACAATTTTCACCTTAAGTATACCACATGGGATGCCAACTGCCAATTTTTCATGAATTTCAGAGTGATATTTCCATATTTCATTGATTTATTGAATTTCTGGCGATTTACATCAAGTAAGTCAAATTTGCACTGCAAGTGAGCTCTAGTTTCGACCAATAAATTCTGAAAAATCATTTTCACCTTCCGCATTAGGAGTGTAGCCAGTGTCCACAAAGAAAACTCAATTACCCAGCCATTATATATGATTACTCATCCATGCAATTTTGACAACACATCGAAAGAAATTAAATAAAATGATAAAAAGGCTCAAAAATTGAAATCCTTTTGCATGGAGGCCTCCTATGTGCAATGGCTTGTGGGAAAAATAATAAACTCACAATACCACAAATAAAAAGTTAATTTTTCATTTTTCTAGTGCAATGCATGACTTTTTTTGTGAAGCAGGAGCCATAAATAAGATTATAAATTGTGCCCTTACAATTTTCACCTTAAGTATACCACATGGGATGCCAACTGCCAATTTTTCATGAATTTCAGAGTGATATTTCCATATTTCATTGATTTATTGAATTTTTGGGGATTTACAGCAAGTAATTCAAATTTGCACTGCAAGTGTGCTCTAGTTTCGACCAATAAATTCTGAAAAATCATTTTCACCTTCCGCATTAGGAGTGTACGCAGTATCCACAAAGAAAACTCAATTACCCAACCATTATATATGATTACTCATCCATGCAATTTTGAGAACACATCGAAAGAAATTTAAGGAAATGAAAAATGGCTCAAAAATTGAATTCCTTTTGCATGGAGGCCTCCTATGTGCAATGGCTTGTGGGAAAAATAATAAACTCACAATACCACAAACTTAAAAAAATAACCTTCACAAACGGACCTATCTCATATGAAGATCAATGACTTTTAACCAAGATGACGATGAGCATTTTCATGGCATAGTACATAATAACATGACCATTTTTGGAAATAACAAGGGTGTTAACATTGTCAGCAATAATTCCACAAAAAGATTGAAGATTTGGGTAAAAAAAGTTAATTTTTCATTTTTCTAGTGCAATGCATGACTTTTTATTGAAGCAAGTGCCATAAATAAGATTGTAAATTGTGCCCTTACAATTTTCACCTTAAGTATACCACATGGGATGCCAACTGCCAATTTTTCATGAATTTCAGAGTGATATTTCCATATTTCATTGATTTATTGAATTTCTGGCGATTTACATCAAGTAAGTCAAATTTGCACTGCAAGTGAGCTCTAGTTTCGACCAATAAATTCTGAAAAATCATTTTCACCTTCCGCATTAGGAGTGTAGCCAGTGTCCACAAAGAAAACTCAATTACCCAGCCATTATATATGATTACTCATCCATGCAATTTTGACAACACATCGAAAGAAATTAAATAAAATGATAAAAAGGCTCAAAAATTGAAATCCTTTTTCATGGAGGCCTCCTATGTGCAATGGCTTGTGGGAAAAATAATAAACTCACAATACCACAAATAAAAAGTTAATTTTTCATTTTTCTAGTGCAATGCATGACTTTTTTTGTGAAGCAGGAGCCATAAATAAGATTATAAATTGTGTCCTTACAATTTTCACCTTAAGTATACCACATGGGATGCCAACTGCCAATTTTTCATGAATTTCAGAGTGATATTTCCATATTTCATTGATTTATTGAATTTTTGGGGATTTACAGCAAGTAATTCAAATTTGCACTGCAAGTGTGCTCTAGTTTCGACCAATAAATTCTGAAAAATCATTTTCACCTTCCGCATTAGGAGTGTACGCAGTATCCACAAAGAAAACTCAATTACCCAACCATTATATATGATTACTCATCCATGCAATTTTGAGAACACATCGAAAGAAATTTAAGGAAATGAAAAATGGCTCAAAAATTGAATTCCTTTTGCATGGAGGCCTCCTATGTGCAATGGCTTGTGGGAAAAATAATAAACTCACAATACCACAAACTTAAAAAAATAACCTTCACAAACGGACCTATCTCATATGAAGATCAATGACTTTTAACCAAGATGACGATGAGCATTTTCATGGCATAGTACATAATAACATGACCATTTTTGGAAATAACAAGGGTGTTAACATTGTCAGCAACAATTCCACAAAAAGATTGAAGATTTGGGTAAAAAAAGTTAATTTTTCATTTTTCTAGTGCAATGCATGACTTTTTATTGAAGCAAGTGCCATAAATAAGATTGTAAATTGTGCCCTTACAATTTTCACCTTAAGTATACCACATGGGATGCCAACTGCCAATTTTTCATGAATTTCAGAGTGATATTTCCATATTTCATTGATTTATTGAATTTCTGGCGATTTACATCAAGTAAGTCAAATTTGCACTGCAAGTGAGCTCTAGTTTCGACCAATAAATTCTGAAAAATCATTTTCACCTTCCGCATTAGGAGTGTAGCCAGTGTCCACAAAGAAAACTCAATTACCCAGCCATTATATATGATTACTCATCCATGCAATTTTGACAACACATCGAAAGAAATTAAATAAAATGATAAAAAGGCTCAAAAATTGAAATCCTTTTGCATGGAGGCCTCCTATGTGCAATGGCTTGTGGGAAAAATAATAAACTCACAATACCACAAATAAAAAGTTAATTTTTCATTTTTCTAGTGCAATGCATGACTTTTTTTGTGAAGCAGGAGCCATAAATAAGATTATAAATTGTGCCCTTACAATTTTCACCTTAAGTATACCACATGGGATGCCAACTGCCAATTTTTCATGAATTTCAGAGTGCTATTTCCATATTTCATTGATTTATTGAATTTTTGGGGATTTACAGCAAGTAATTCAAATTTGCACTGCAAGTGTGCTCTAGTTTCGACCAATAAATTCTGAAAAATCATTTTCACCTTCCGCATTAGGAGTGTACGCAGTATCCACAAAGAAAACTCAATTACCCAACCATTATATATGATTACTCATCCATGCAATTTTGAGAACACATCGAAAGAAATTAAATGAAATGAAAAAAGGCTCAAAAATTGAATTCCTTTTGCATGGAGGCCTCCTATGTGCAATGGCTTGTGGGAAAAATAATAAACTCACAATACCACAAACTTAAAAAAATAACCTTCACAAACGGACCTATCTCATATGAAGATCAATGACTTTTAACCAAGATGACGATGAGCATTTTCATGGCATAGTACATAATAACATGACCATTTTTGGAAATAACAAGGGTGTTAACATTGTCAGCAATAATTCCACAAAAAGATTGAAGATTTGGGTAAAAAAAGTTAATTTTTCATTTTTCTAGTGCAATGCATGACGTTTTATTGAAGCAAGTGCCATAAATAAGATTGTAAATTGTGCCCTTACAATTTTCACCTTAAGTATACCACATGGGATGCCAACTGCCAATTTTTCATGAATTTCAGAGTGATATTTCCATATTTCATTGATTTATTGAATTTCTGGCGATTTACATCAAGTAAGTCAAATTGGCACTGCAAGTGAGCTCTAGTTTCGACCAATAAATTCTGAAAAATCATTTTCACCTTCCGCATTAGGAGTGTAGGCAGTATCCACAAAGAAAACTAAATTACCCAACCATTATATAGGATTACTCATCCATGCAATTTTGAGAACACATCGAAAGAAATTAAAGGAAATGAAAAAAGGCTCAAAAATTGAATTCCTTTTGCATGGAGGCCTCCTATGTGCAATGGCTTGTGGGAAAAATAATAAACTCACAATACCACAAACTTTAAAAAATAACCTTCACAAACTGACCTATCTCATATGAAGATCAATGACTTTCAACCAAGATGACGATGAGCATTTCCATGGCATAGTACATGATAACATGACCATTTTTGGAAATAACAAGGGTGTTAACATTGTCAGCAATAATTCCACAAAAAGATTGAAGAGTTGGGTAAAAAAAGTTAATTTTTCATTTTTCTAGTGCAATGCATGACTTTTTATTGAAGCAAGTGCCATAAATAAGATTGTAAATTGTGCCCTTACAATTTTCACCTTAAGTATACCACATGGGATGCCAACTGCCAATTTTTCATGAATTTCAGAGTGATATTTCCATATTTCATTGATTTATTGAATTTCTGGCGATTTACATCAAGTAAGTCAAATTTGCACTGCAAGTGAGCTCTAGTTTCGACCAATAAATTCTGAAAAATCATTTTCACCTTCCGCATTAGGAGTGTAGCCAGTGTCCACAAAGAAAACTCAATTACCCAGCCATTATATATGATTACTCATCCATGCAATTTTGACAACACATCGAAAGAAATTAAATAAAATGATAAAAAGGCTCAAAAATTGAAATCCTTTTGCATGGAGGCCTCCTATGTGCAATGGCTTGTGGGAAAAATAATAAACTCACAATACCACAAATAAAAAGTTAATTTTTCATTTTTCTAGTGCAATGCATGACTTTTTTTGTGAAGCAGGAGCCATAAATAAGATTATAAATTGTGCCCTTACAATTTTCACCTTAAGTATACCACATGGGATGCCAACTGCCAATTTTTCATGAATTTCAGAGTGCTATTTCCATATTTCATTGATTTATTGAATTTTTGGGGATTTACAGCAAGTAATTCAAATTTGCACTGCAAGTGTGCTCTAGTTTCGACCAATAAATTCTGAAAAATCATTTTCACCTTCCGCATTAGGAGTGTACGCAGTATCCACAAAGAAAACTCAATTACCCAACCATTATATATGATTACTCATCCATGCAATTTTGAGAACACATCGAAAGAAATTAAATGAAATGAAAAAAGGCTCAAAAATTGAATTCCTTTTGCATGGAGGCCTCCTATGTGCAATGGCTTGTGGGAAAAATAATAAACTCACAATACCACAAACTTAAAAAAATAACCTTCACAAACGGACCTATCTCATATGAAGATCAATGACTTTTAACCAAGATGACGATGAGCATTTTCATGGCATAGTACATAATAACATGACCATTTTTGGAAATAACAAGGGTGTTAACATTGTCAGCAATAATTCCACAAAAAGATTGAAGATTTGGGTAAAAAAAGTTAATTTTTCATTTTTCTAGTGCAATGCATGACGTTTTATTGAAGCAAGTGCCATAAATAAGATTGTAAATTGTGCCCTTACAATTTTCACCTTAAGTATACCACATGGGATGCCAACTGCCAATTTTTCATGAATTTCAGAGTGATATTTCCATATTTCATTGATTTATTGAATTTCTGGCGATTTACATCAAGTAAGTCAAATTGGCACTGCAAGTGAGCTCTAGTTTCGACCAATAAATTCTGAAAAATCATTTTCACCTTCCGCATTAGGAGTGTAGGCAGTATCCACAAAGAAAACTAAATTACCCAACCATTATATAGGATTACTCATCCATGCAATTTTGAGAACACATCGAAAGAAATTAAAGGAAATGAAAAAAGGCTCAAAAATTGAATTCCTTTTGCATGGAGGCCTCCTATGTGCAATGGCTTGTGGGAAAAATAATAAACTCACAATACCACAAACTTTAAAAAATAACCTTCACAAACTGACCTATCTCATATGAAGATCAATGACTTTCAACCAAGATGACGATGAGCATTTCCATGGCATAGTACATGATAACATGACCATTTTTGGAAATAACAAGGGTGTTAACATTGTCAGCAATAATTCCACAAAAAGATTGAAGAGTTGGGTAAAAAAAGTTAATTTTTCATTTTTCTAGTGCAATGCATGACTTTTTATTGAAGCAAGTGCCATAAATAAGATTGTAAATTGTGCCCTTACAATTTTCACCTTAAGTATACCACATGGGATGCCAACTACCAATTTTTCATGAATTTCAGAGTGATATTTCCATATTTCATTGATTTATTGAATTTCTGGCGATTTACATCAAGTAAGTCCAATTTTGACTGCACGTGGGCTCTAGTTTCGACCAATAAATTCTGAAAAATCATTTTCACCTTCCACATTAGGAGTCTAGCCAGTGTCCACAAAGAAAACTCAATTACCCAGCCATTATATATGATTACTCATCCATACAATTTTGACAACACATCGAAAGAAACTTAATAAAATGATAAAAAGGCTCAAAAATTGAAATCCTTTTGCATGGAGGCCTCCTATGTGCAATGGCTTGTGGGAAAAATAATAAACTCACAATACCACAAATAAAAAGTGAAATTTTCATTTTTCTAGTGCAATGCATGACTTTTTTTGTGAAGGAGGAGCCATAAATAAGATTGTAAATTGTGCCCTTACAATTTTCACCTTAAGTATACCACATGGGATGCCAACTGCCAATTTTTCATGAATTTCAGAGTGATATTTCCATATTTCATTGATTTATTGAATTTCTGGCGATTTACAGCAAGTAATTCAAATTTGCACTGCAATTGTGCTCTAGTTTCGACCAATAAATTCTGAAAAATCATTTTCTCCTTCCGCATTAGGAGTGTAGGCAGTATCCACAAAGAAAACTAAATTACCCAACCATTATATATGATTACTCATCCATGCAATTTTGAGAACACATCGAAAGAAATTAAAGGAAATGTAAAAAGGCTCGAAAATTGAATTCCTTTTGCATGGAGGCCTCCTATGTGCAATGGCTTGTGGGAAAAATAATAAACTCACAATACCACAAACTTAAAAAAATAACCTTCACAAACTGACCTATCTCATATGAAGATCAATGACTTTCAACCAAGATGACGATGAGCATTTTCATGGCATAGTACATGATAACATGACCATTTTTGGAAATAACAAGGGTGATAACATTGTCAGCAATAATTCCACAAAAAGATTGAAGATTTGGGTAAAAAAAGTTAATTTTTCATTTTTCTAGTGCAATGCATGACTTTTTATTGAAGCAACTGCCATAAATAAGATTGTAAATTGTGCCCTTACAATTTTCACCTTAAGTATACCACATGGGATGCCAACTACCAATTTTTCATGAATTTCAGAGTGATATTTCCATATTTCATTGATTTATTGAATTTCTGGCGATTTACATCAAGTAAGTCAAATTTGCACTGCACGTGGGCTCTAGTTTCGACTAATAAATTCTGAAAAATCATTTTCACCTTTCACATTAGGAGTCTAGCCAGTGTCCACAAAGAAAACTCAATTACCCAGCCATTATATATGATTACTCATCCATGCAATTTTGACAACACATCGAAAGAAATTTAATAAAATGATAAAAAGGCTCAAAAATTGAAATCCTTTTGCATGGAGGCCTCCTATGTGCAATGGCTTGTGGGAAAAATAATAAACTCACAATACCACAAATAAAAAGTTAATTTTTCATTTTTCTAGTGCAATGCATGACTTTTTTTGTGAAGCAGGAGCCATAAATAAGATTGTAAATTGTGCCCTTACAATTTTCACCTTAAGTATACCACATGGGATGCCAACTGCCAATTTTTCATGAATTTCAGAGTGATATTTCCATATTTCATTGATTTATTGAATTTTTGGGGATTTACAGCAAGTAATTCAAATTTGCACTGCAAGTGTGCTCTAGTTTCGACCAATAAATTCTGAAAAATCATTTTCACCTTCCGCATTAGGAGTGTACGCAGTATCCACAAAGAAAACTCAATTACCCAACCATTATATATGATTACTCATCCATGCAATTTTGACAACACATCGAAAGATATTGAATAAAATGATAAAAAGGCTCAAAAATTGAAATCCTTTTGCATGGAGGCCTCCTATGTGCAATGGCTTGTGGGAAAAATAATAAACTCACAATACCACAAATAAAATGTTAATTTTTCATTTTTCTAGTGCAATGCATGACGTTTTTTGTGAAGCAGGTACCATAAATAAGATTGTAAATTGTGCCCTTACAATTTTCACCTAAAGTATACCACAATGGATGCCAACTGCCAATTTTTCATGAATTTGAAAGTGATATTGCCATATTCCATTGATTTATTGAATTTCTGGCGATTTACATCAAGTAATTCAAATTTGCACTGCAAGTGTGCTCTAGTTTCGACCAATAAATTTGGAAATATCATTTTCACCTTCCAAATTAGGAGTGTAGGCAGTTGCCACAAAGAAAACTCAATTACCCAACCATTATATATGATTACTCATCCATGCAATTTTGAGAACACATCAAAAGAAATTAAAGGAAATGAAAAAAGGCTCAAAAATTGAAATCCGTTTGCATAGAGGCCTCCTATGTGCAATGGCTTGTGGGGAAAATAATAAACTCAGAATACCACAAACTTAAAATAAAAACCTTCACAATCTGACCTATCTCATATGAATATCAATGAGTTTCAACCAAGACGACCATGACCATGAAAATTGTCATGGCATAGTACATGATAACATGACCATTTTTGGAAATAACAAGGGTGTTAACATTGTCAGCAATAATTCCACAAAAAGATTGAAGGTTTGGTTAGAAAAAGTTAATTTTTCATTTTTCTAGTGCAATGCATGACTTTTAATTGAAGCAAGTGCCATAAATAAGATTGTAAATTATGCCCTTACAATTTTCACCTAAAGTATACCATATGGGATGCCAACTGCCAATTTTTCATGAATTTCAGAGTGATATTTCCATATTTCATTGATTTATTGAATTTCTGGCGATTTACGTCAAGTAATTCAAATTTGCACTGCAAGTGTGCTCTAGTTTCGACCAATAAATTCTGAAAAATCATTTTCACCTTCCACATTAGGAGTGTAGGCAGTATTCACAAAGAAAACTCAATTACCCAACCATTATATATGATTACTTATTCATGCAATTTTGAAAACACATCAAAAGAAATTAAAGAAAATGATAAAAAGGCTCAAAAATTGAAATCCTTTTGCATGGAGGCCTCCTATGTGCAATGGCTTGTGGGTAAAATAATAAACTCACAATACCACAAACTTAAAAAAATACCTTCACAAACTGACCTATCTCATATGAAGATCAATGACTTTCAACCAAGATGATGATGAGCATTTTCATGGCATAGTACATGATAACATGACCATTTTTGGAAATAACAAGGGTGTTAACATTGTCAGCAATAATTCCACAAAAAGATTGAAGATTTGGGTAAAAAAAGTTAATTTTTCATTTTTCTAGTGCAATGCATGAATTTTTATTGAAGCAAGTGCCATAAATAAGATTGTAAATTGTGCCCTTACAATTTTCACCTTAAGTATACCACATGGGATGCCAACTGCCAATTTTTCATGAATTTCAGAGTGATATTTCCATATTTCATTGATTTATTGAATTTCTGGCGATTTACATCAAGTAAGTCAAATTTGCACTGCAAGTGTGCTCTAGTTTCGACCAATAAATTCTGAAAAATCATTTTCACCTTCCACATTAGGAGTGTAGCCAGTGTCCACAAAGAAAACTCAATTACCCAGCCATTATATATGATTACTCATCCATGCAATTTTGACAACACATCGAAAGAAATTAAATAAAATGATAAAAAGGCTCAAAAATTGAAATCCTTTTGCATGGAGGCCTCCTATGTGCAATGGCTTGTGGGAAAAATAATAAACTCACAATACCACAAATAAAAAGTTAATTTTTCATTTTACTAGTGCAATGCATGACTTTTTTTGTGAAGCAGTTGCCATAAATAAGATTGTAAATTGTGCCCTTACAATTTTCACCTAAAGTATACCACAATGGATGCCAACTGCGAACTTTTCATGATTTTCACTGTGATATTGCCATATTCCATTGATTTATTGAATTTCTGGCGATTTACAACAAGTAATTCAAATTTGCACTTCAAGTGTGCTCTAGTTTCGACCAATAAATTTGGAAATATCATTTTCACCATCTGCATTAGGAGTGTAGGCAGTATCCACAAAGAAAACTAAATTACCCAACCATTATATATGATTACTCATCCATGAAATTTTGAGAACACATCAAAAGAAATTAAAGGAAATGAAAAAAGGCTCAAAAATTGAATTCCGTTTGCATAGAGGCCTCCTATGTGCAATGGATTGTGGGAACAATAATAAACTCACAATACCACAAACTTAAAATAAAAGACCTTCACAATATGACCTATCTCATATGAAGATCAATGACTTTCAACCAAGACGACCATGACCATGAACATTTTCATGGCATAGTACATGATAACATGACCATTTTTGGAAATAACATGGATGTTAACATTGTCAGCAATAATTCCATAAAAAGATTGAAGGTTTGGTTAAAAAAAGTTCATTTTTCATTTTTCTAGTGCAATGCATGACTTTTTATTGAAGCAAGTGCCATAAATAAGATTGTAAATTATGCCCTTACAATTTTCAGCTAAAGTATACCACATGGGATGCCAACTGCCAATTTTTCATCAATTTCAGAGTGATATTTCCATATTCCATTGATTTATTGAATTTCTGGCGATTTACGTCAAGTAATTCAAAATTGCACTGCAAGTGTGCTCTAGTTTCGACCAATAAATTCTGAAAAATCATTTTCACCTTCCACATTAGGAGTGTAGGCAGTATTCACAAAGAAAACTCAATTACCCAACCATTATATATGATTACTTATCCATGCAATTTTGACAACACATCGAAAGAAATTAAAGAAAATGATAAAAAGGCTCAAAAATTGAAATCCTTTTGGATGGAGGCCTCCTATGTGCAATGGCTTGTGGGAAAAATAATAAACTCACAATACCCCAAATAAAAAGTTAAATTTGCATTTTTCTAGTGCAATGCATGACTTGTTTTGTGAATCAAGTGCCATAAATAAGATTGTAAATTGTGCCCTTACAATTTTCACCTAAATTATACCACATTGGATGTCAACTGACAATTTTTCATGAATTTCAGAGTGATATTGCCATATTTCATTGATTTATCGAATTTCTGGCGATTTACATCAAGTAATTCAAATTTGCACTGCAAGTGTGCTCTAGTTTCGACCAATAAATTCTGAAAAATCATTTTCACCTTCCGCATTAGGAGTGTAGGCAGTATCCACAAAGAAAACTAAATTACCCAACAATTATATATGATTACTCATCCATTCAATTTTGAGAACACATCGAATGAAATTAAAGGAAATGAAAAAAGGCTCAAAAATTGAATTCCTTTTGCATGGAGGCCTCCTATGTGCAATGGCTTGTGGGAAAAATAATAAACTCACAATACCACAAACTTAAAAAAATACCTTCACAAACTGACCTATCTCATATGAAGATCAATGACTTTCAACCAAGATGACGATGAGCATTTTCATGGCATAGTACATGATAACATGACCATTTTCGGAAATAACAAGGGTGTTAACATTGTCAGCAATAATTCCACAAAAAGATTGAAGATTTGGGTAAAAAAATTTAATTTTTCATTTTTCTAGTGCAATGCATGACTTTTTGTTGAAGGAAGTGCCATAAATAAGATTGTAAATTGTGCCCTTACAATTTTCACCTTAAGTATACCACATGGGATGCCAACTGCCAATTTTTCATGAATTTCAGAGTGATATTTCCATATTTCATTGATTTATTGAATTTCTGGCGATTTACATCAAGTAAGTCAAATTTGCACTTCAAGTGTGCTCTAGTTTCGACCAATAAATTCTGAAAAATCATTTACACCTTCCACATTAGGAGTGTAGCTAGTGTCCACAAAGAAAACTCAACTACCCAGCCATTATATATGATTACTCATCCATGCAATTTTGACAACACATCGAAAGAAATTAAATAAAATGATAAAAAGGCTCAAAAATTGAATTCCGTTTGCATGGAGGCCTCCTATGTGCAATGGATTGTGGGAAAAATAATAAACTCACAATACCACAAACTTAAAATAAAAAACCTTCACAATCTGACCTATCTCATATGAAGATCAATGACTTTCAACCAAGACGACCATGACCATGAACATTTTCATGGCATAGTACATGATAACATGACCATTTTTGGAAATAACATGGGTGTTAACATTGTCAGCAATAATTCCACAAAAAGATTGAAGGTTTGGTTAGAAAAAGTTAATTTTTCATTTTTCTAGTGCAATGCATGACTTTTTATTGAAGCAAGTGCCATAAATAAGAATGTAAATTATGCCCTTACAATTTTCAGCTAAAGTATACCATATGGGATGCCAATTGACAATTTTTCATGAATTTCAGAGTGATATTTCCATATTCCATTGATTTATTGAATTTCTGGCGATTTACGTCAAGTAATTCAAATTTGCACTGCAAGTGTGCTCTAGTCTCGACGAATAGATTCTGAAAAATCATTTTCACCTTCCACATTAGGAGTGTAGGCAGTATTCACAAATAAAACTCAATTACCCAACCATTATATATGATTACTTATCCATGCAATTTTGACAACACATTGAAAGAAATTAAAGAAAACGATAAAGAGGCTCAAAAATTGAAATCCTTTTGCATGGAGGCCTCCTATGTGCAATGGCTTGTGGGAAAAATAATAAAGTCACAATACAACAAATAAAAAGTTAAATTTTCATTTTTCTAATGCAATGCATGACTTTTTTTATGAAGCAGGTGCCATAAATAAGATTGTAAATTGTGCCCTTACAATTTTCACCTAAAGTATACCACATTGGATGTCAGCTGACAGTTTTTCATAAATTTCAGAGTGATATTGCCATGTTTCATTGATTTATCGAATTTCTGGCGATTTACATCAAGTAATTAAAATTTGCACTGCAAGTGTGCTCTAGTTTCGACCAATAAATTCTGAAAAATCATTTTCACCTTCCGCATTAGGAGTGTAGGCAGTATCCACAAAGAAAACTAAATTACCCAACCATTATATATGATTACTCATCCATGCAATTTTGAGAACACATCGAAAGAAATTAAAGGAAATGAAAAAAGGCTCAAAAATTGAATTCCTTTTGCATGGAGGCCTCCTATGTGCAATGGCTTGTGGGTAAAATAATAAACTCACAATACCACAAACTTAAAAAAATAACCTTCACAAACTGACCTATCTCATATGAAGATCAATGACTTTCAACCAAGATGACGATGAGTATTTTCATGGTATAGTCCATGATAACATGACCATTTTTGGAAATAACAAGGGTGTTAACATTGTCAGCAATAATTCCACAAAAAGATTGAAGATTTGGGTAAAAAAAGTTAATTTTTCATTTTTCTAGTGCAATGCATGACTTTTTATTGAAGCAAGTGCCATAAATAAGATTGTAAATTGTGCCCTTACAATTTTCACCTTAAGTATACCACATGGGATGACAACTGCCAATTTTTCATGAATTTCAGAGTGATATTTCCATATTTCATTGATTTATTGAATTTCTGGCGATTTACATCAAGTAAGTCAAATTTGCACTGCAAGTGTGCTCTAGTTTCGACCAATAAATTCTGAAAAATTATTTTCACCTTCCACATTAGGAGTGTAGCCAGTGTCCACAAAGAAAACTCAATTACCCAGCCATTATATATGATTACTCATCCATGCAATTTTGACTACACATCGAAAGAAATTAAATAAAATGATAAAAAGGCTCAAAAATTGAAATCCTTTTGCATGGAGGCCTCCTATGTGCAATGGCTTGTGGGAAAAATAATAAACTCACAATACCACAAATAAAATGTTAATTTTTCATTTTTCTAGTGCAATGCATGACTTTTTTTGTGAAGCAGGAGCCATAAATAAGATTATAAATTGTGCCCTTACAATTTTCACCTTAAGTATACCACATGGGATGCCAACTGCCAATTTTTCATGAATTTTAGAGTGATATTTCCATATTTCATTGATTTATTGAATTTTTGGGGATTTAGAGCAAGTAATTCAAATTTGTACTGCAAGTGTGCTCTAGTTTCGACCAATAAATTCTGAAAAATCATTTTCACCTTCCGCATTAGGAGTGTACGCAGTATCCACAAAGAAAACTCAATTACCCAACCATTATATATGATTACTCATCCATGCAATTTTGAGAACACATCGAAAGAAATTAAAGGAAATGAAAAAAGGCTCAAAAATTGAATTCCTTTTGCATGGAGGCCTCCTATGTGCAATGGCTTGTGGGAAAAATAATAAACTCACAATACCACAAACTTAAAAAAATAACCTTCACAAACGGACCTATCTCATATGAAGATCAATGACTTTTAACCAAGATGACGATGAGCATTTTCATGGCATAGTACATGATAACATGACCATTTTTGGAAATAACAAGGGTGTTAACATTGTCAGCAATAATTCCACAAAAAGATTGAAGATTTGGGTAAAAAAAGTTAATTTTTCATTTTTCTAGTGCAATGCATGACTTTTTTTGTGAAGGAGGAGCCATAAATAAGATTGTAAATTGTGCCCTTACAATTTTCACCTTAAGTATACCACATGGGATGCCAACTGCCAATTTTTCATGAATTTCAGAGTGATATTTCCATATTTCATTGGTTTATTGAATTTTTGGGGATTTACAGCAAGTAATTAAAATTTGCACTGCAAGTGTGCTCTAGTTTCGACCAATAAATTCTGAAAAATCATTTTCACCTTCCGCATTAGGAGTGTACGCAGTATCCACAAAGAAAACTCAATTACCCAACCATTATATATGATTACTCATCCATGCAATTTTGAGAACACATCGAAAGAAATTAGAGGAAATGAAAAAAGGCTCAAAAATTGAATTCCTTTGCATGGAGGCCTCCTATGTGCAATGGCTTGTGGGTAAAATAATAAACTCACAATACCACAAACTTAAAAAAATAACCTTCACAAACTGACCTATCTCATATGAAGATCAATGACTTTCAACCAAGATGACGATGAGTATTTTCATGGTATAGTCCATGATAACATGACCATTTTTGGAAATAACAAGGGTGTTAACATTGTCAGCAATAATTCCACAAAAAGATTGAAGATTTGGGTAAAAAAAGTTATTTTTTCATTTTTCTAGTGCAATGCATGACTTTTTATTGAAGCAAGTGCCATAAATAAGATTGTAAATTGTGCCCTTACAATTTTCACCTTAAGTATACCACATGGGATGACAACTGCCAATTTTTCATGAATTTCAGAGTGATATTTCCATATTTCATTGATTTATTGAATTTCTGGCGATTTACATCAAGTAAGTCAAATTTGCACTGCAAGTGTGCTCTAGTTTCGACCAATAAATTCTGAAAAATTATTTTCACCTTCCACATTAGGAGTGTAGCCAGTGTCCACAAAGAAAACTCAATTACCCAGCCATTATATATGATTACTCATCCATGCAATTTTGACTACACATCGAAAGAAATTAAATAAAATGATAAAAAGGCTCAAAAATTGAAATCCTTTTGCATGGAGGCCTCCTATGTGCAATGGCTTGTGGGAAAAATAATAAACTCACAATACCACAAATAAAAAGTTAATTTTTCATTTTTCTAGTGCAATGCATGACTTTTTTTGTGAAGCAGGAGCCATAAATAAGATTATAAATTGTGCCCTTACAATTTTCACCTTAAGTATACCACATGGGATGCCAACTGCCAATTTTTCATGAATTTCAGAGTGATATTTCCATATTTCATTGATTTATTGAATTTTTGGGGATTTAGAGCAAGTAATTCAAATTTGTACTGCAAGTGTGCTCTAGTTTCGACCAATAAATTCTGAAAAATCATTTTCACCTTCCGCATTAGGAGTGTACGCAGTATCCACAAAGAAAACTCAATTACCCAACCATTATATATGATTACTCATCCATGCAATTTTGAGAACACATCGAAAGAAATTAAAGGAAATGAAAAAAGGCTCAAAAATTGAATTCCTTTTGCATGGAGGCCTCCTATGTGCAATGGCTTGTGGGAAAAATAATAAACTCACAATACCACAAACTTAAAAAAATAACCTTCACAAACGGACCTATCTCATATGAAGATCAATGACTTTTAACCAAGATGACGATGAGCATTTTCATGGCATAGTACATGATAACATGACCATTTTTGGAAATAACAAGGGTGTTAACATTGTCAGCAATAATTCCACAAAAAGATTGAAGATTTGGGTAAAAAAAGTTAATTTTTCATTTTTCTAGTGCAATGCATGACTTTTTTTGTGAAGGAGGAGCCATAAATAAGATTGTAAATTGTGCCCTTACAATTTTCACCTTAAGTATACCACATGGGATGCCAACTGCCAATTTTTCATGAATTTCAGAGTGATATTTCCATATTTCATTGGTTTATTGAATTTTTGGGGATTTACAGCAAGTAATTAAAATTTGCACTGCAAGTGTGCTCTAGTTTCGACCAATAAATTCTGAAAAATCATTTTCACCTTCCGCATTAGGAGTGTATGCAGTATCCACAAAGAAAACTCAATTACCCAACCATTATATATGATTACTCATCCATGCAATTTTGAGAACACATCGAAAGAAATTAGAGGAAATGAAAAAAGGCTCAAAAATTGAATTCCTTTGCATGGAGGCCTCCTATGTGCAATGGCTTGTGGGTAAAATAATAAACTCACAATACCACAAACTTAAAAAAATAACCTTCACAAACTGACCTATCTCATATGAAGATCAATGACTTTCAACCAAGATGACGATGAGTATTTTCATGGTATAGTCCATGATAACATGACCATTTTTGGAAATAACAAGGGTGTTAACATTGTCAGCAATAATTCCACAAAAAGATTGAAGATTTGGGTAAAAAAAGTTAATTTTTCATTTTTCTAGTGCAATGCATGACTTTTTATTGAAGCAAGTGCCATAAATAAGATTGTAAATTGTGCCCTTACAATTTTCACCTTAAGTATACCACATGGGATGACAACTGCCAATTTTTCATGAATTTCAGAGTGATATTTCCATATTTCATTGATTTATTGAATTTCTGGCGATTTACATCAAGTAAGTCAAATTTGCACTGCAAGTGTGCTCTAGTTTCGACCAATAAATTCTGAAAAATTATTTTCACCTTCCACATTAGGAGTGTAGCCAGTGTCCACAAAGAAAACTCAATTACCCAGCCATTATATATGATTACTCATCCATGCAATTTTGACTACACATCGAAAGAAATTAAATAAAATGATAAAAAGGCTCAAAAATTGAAATCCTTTTGCATGGAGGCCTCCTATGTGCAATGGCTTGTGGGAAAAATAATAAACTCACAATACCACAAATAAAAAGTTAATTTTTCATTTTTCTAGTGCAATGCATGACTTTTTTTGTGAAGCAGGAGCCATAAATAAGATTATAAATTGTGCCCTTACAATTTTCACCTTAAGTATACCACATGGGATGCCAACTGCCAATTTTTCATGAATTTCAGAGTGATATTTCCATATTTCATTGATTTATTGAATTTTTGGGGATTTAGAGCAAGTAATTCAAATTTGTACTGCAAGTGTGCTCTAGTTTCGACCAATAAATTCTGAAAAATCATTTTCACCTTCCGCATTAGGAGTGTACGCAGTATCCACAAAGAAAACTCAATTACCCAACCATTATATATGATTACTCATCCATGCAATTTTGAGAACACATCGAAAGAAATTAAAGGAAATGAAAAAAGGCTCAAAAATTGAATTCCTTTTGCATGGAGGCCTCCTATGTGCAATGGCTTGTGGGAAAAATAATAAACTCACAATACCACAAACTTAAAAAAATAACCTTCACAAACGGACCTATCTCATATGAAGATCAATGACTTTTAACCAAGATGACGATGAGCATTTTCATGGCATAGTACATGATAACATGACCATTTTTGGAAATAACAAGGGTGTTAACATTGTCAGCAATAATTCCACAAAAAGATTGAAGATTTGGGTAAAAAAAGTTAATTTTTCATTTTTCTAGTGCAATGCATGACTTTTTTTGTGAAGGAGGAGCCATAAATAAGATTGTAAATTGTGCCCTTACAATTTTCACCTTAAGTATACCACATGGGATGCCAACTGCCAATTTTTCATGAATTTCAGAGTGATATTTCCATATTTCATTGGTTTATTGAATTTTTGGGGATTTACAGCAAGTAATTAAAATTTGCACTGCAAGTGTGCTCTAGTTTCGACCAATAAATTCTGAAAAATCATTTTCACCTTCCGCATTAGGAGTGTACGCAGTATCCACAAAGAAAACTCAATTACCCAACCATTATATATGATTACTCATCCATGCAATTTTGAGAACACATCGAAAGAAATTAGAGGAAATGAAAAAAGGCTCAAAAATTGAATTCCTTTGCATGGAGGCCTCCTATGTGCAATGGCCTGTGGGAAAAATAATAAACTCACAATACCACAAACTTAAAAAAATAACCTTCACAAACTGACCTATCTCATTTGAAGATCAATGACTTTCAACCAAGATGACGATGAGCATTTTCATGGTATAGTACATGATAACATGACCATTTTTGGAAATAACAAGGGTGTTAACATTGTCAGCAATAATTCCACAAAAAGATTGAAGATTTGGGTAAAAAAAGTTAATTTTTCATTTTTTTAGTGCAATGCATGACTTTTTATTGAAGCAAGTGCCATAAATAAGATTGTAAATTGTGCCCTTACAATTTTCACCTTAAGTATACCACATGGGATGCCAACTGCCAATTTTTCATGAATTTCAGAGTGATATTTCCATATTTCATTGATTTATTGAATTTCTGGCGATTTACATCAAGTAAGTCAAATTTGCACTGCAAGTGTGCTCTAGTTTCGACCAATAAATTCTGAAAAATTATTTTCACCTTCCACATTAGGAGTGTAGCCAGTGTCCACAAAGAAAACTCAATTACCCAGCCATTATATATGATTACTCATCCATGCAATTTTGACTACACATCGAAAGAAATTAAATAAAATGATAAAAAGGCTCAAAAATTGAAATCCTTTTGCATGGAGGCCTCCTATGTGCAATGGCTTGTGGGAAAAATAATAAACTCACAATACCACAAATAAAAAGTTAATTTTTCATTTTTCTAGTGCAATGCATGACTTTTTTTGTGAAGCAGGAGCCATAAATAAGATTATAAATTGTGCCCTTACAATTTTCACCTTAAGTATACCACATGGGATGCCAACTGCCAATTTTTCATGAATTTCAGAATGATATTTCCATATTTCATTGATTTATTGAATTTTTGGGGATTTACAGCAAGTAATTCAAATTTGCACTGCAAGTGTGGTCTAGTTTCGACCAATAAATTCTGAAAAATCATTTTCACCTTCCGCATTAGGAGTGTACGCAGTATCCACAAAGAAAACTCAATTACCCAACCATTATATATGATTACTCATCCATCCAATTTTGAGAACACATCGAAAGAAATTAAAGGAAATGAAAAAAGGCTCAAAAATTGAATTCCTTTTGCATGGAGGCCTCCTATGTGCAATGGCTTGTGGGAAAAATAATAAACTCACAATACCACAAACTTAAAAAAATAACCTTCACAAACGGACCTATCTCATATGAAGATCAATGACTTTTAACCAAGATGACGATGAGCATTTTCATGGCATAGTACATGATAACATGACCATTTTTGGAAATAACAAGGGTGTTAACATTGTCAGCAATAATTCCACAAAAAGATTGAAGATTTGGGTAAAAAAAGTTAATTTTTCATTTTTCTAGTGCAATGCATGACTTTTTTTGTGAAGGAGGAGCCATAAATAAGATTGTAAATTGTGCCCTTACAATTTTCACCTTAAGTATACCACATGGGATGCCAACTGCCAATTTTTCATGAATTTCAGAGTGATATTTCCATATTTCATTGGTTTATTGAATTTTTGGGGATTTACAGCAAGTAATTCAAATTTGCACTGCAAGTGTGCTCTAGTTTCGACCAATAAATTCTGAAAAATCATTTTCACCTTCCGCATTAGGAGTGTACGCAGTATCCACAAAGAAAACTCAATTACCCAACCATTATATATGATTACTCATCCATGCAATTTTGAGAACACATCGAAAGAAATTAGAGGAAATGAAAAAAGGCTCAAAAATTGAATTCCTTTGCATGGAGGCCTCCTATGTGCAATGGCCTGTGGGAAAAATAATAAACTCACAAAAACACAAACTTAAAAAAATAACCTTCACAAACTGACCTATCTCATATGAAGATCAATGACTTTCAACCAAGATGACGATGAGCATTTTCATGGTATAGTACATGATAACATGACCATTTTTGGAAATAACAAGGGTGTTAACATTGTCAGCAATAATTCCACAAAAAGATTGAAGATTTGGGTAAAAAAAGTTAATTTTTCATTTTTCTAGTGCAATGCATGACTTTTTATTGAAGCAAGTGCCATAAATAAGATTGTAAATTGTGCCCTTACAATTTTCACCTTAAGTATACCACATGGGATGCCAACTACCAATTTTTCATGAATTTCAGAGTGATATTTCCATATTTCATTGATTTATTGAATTTCTGGCGATTTACATCAAGTAAGTCAAATTTGCACTGCAAGTGTGCTCTAGTTTCGACCAATAAATTCTGAAAAATTATTTTCACCTTCCACATTAGGAGTGTAGCCAGTGTCCACAAAGAAAACTCAATTACCCAGCCATTATATATGATTACTCATCCATGCAATTTTGACTACACGTCGAAAGAAATTAAATAAAATGATAAAAAGGCTCAAAAATTGAAATCCTTTTGCATGGAGGCCTCCTATGTGCAATGGCTTGTGGGAAAAATAATAAACTCACAATACCACAAATAAAAAGTTAATTTTTCATTTTTCTAGTGCAATGCATGACTTTTTTTGTGAAGCAGGAGCCATAAATAAGATTATAAATTGTGCCCTTACAATTTTCACCTTAAGTATACCACATGGGATGCCAACTGCCAATTTTTCATGAATTTCAGAGTGATATTTCCATATTTCATTGATTTATTGAATTTTTGGGGATTTACAGCAAGTAATTCAAATTTGCACTGCAAGTGTGCTCTAGTTTCGACCAATAAATTCTGAAAAATCATTTTCACCTTCCGCATTAGGAGTGTACGCAGTATCCACAAAGAAAACTCAATTACCCAACCATTATATATGATTACTCATCCATGCAATTTTGAGAACACATCGAAAGAAATTAAAGGAAATGAAAAAAGGCTCAAAAATTGAATTCCTTTTGCATGGAGGCCTCCTATGTGCAATGGCTTGTGGGAAAAATAATAAACTCACAATACCACAAACTTAAAAAAATAACCTTCACAAACGGACCTATCTCATATGAAGATCAATGACTTTTAACCAAGATGACGATGAGCATTTTCATGGCATAGTACATGATAACATGACCATTTTTGGAAATAACAAGGGTGTTAACATTGTCAGCAATAATTCCACAAAAAGATTGAAGATTTGGGTAAAAAAAGTTAATTTTTCATTTTTCTAGTGCAATGCATGACTTTTTTTGTGAAGGAGGAGCCATAAATAAGATTGTAAATTGTGCCCTTACAATTTTCACCTTAAGTATACCACATGGGATGCCAACTGCCAATTTTTCATGAATTTCAGAGTGATATTTCCATATATCATTGATTTATTGAATTTCTGGCGATTTACAGCAAGTAATTCAAATTTGCACTGCAATTGTGCTCTAGTTTCGACCAATAAATTCTGAAAAATCATTTTCACCTTCCGCATTTGGAGTGTAGGCAGTATCCACAAAGAAAACTAAATTACCCAACCATTATATATGATTACTCATCCATGCAATTTTGAGAACACATCGAAAGAAATAAAAGGAAATGAAAAAAGGCTCGAAAATTGAATTCCTTTTGCATGGAGGCCTCCTATGTGCAATGGCTTGTGGGAAAAATAATAAACTCACAATACCACAAATAAAAAGTTAATTTTTCATTTTTCTAGTGCAATGCATGACTTTTTTTGTGAAGCAGGAGCCATAAATAAGATTGTAAATTGTGCCCTTACAATTTTCACGTTAAGTATACCACATGGGATGCCAACTGCCAATTTTTCATGAATTTCAGAGTGATATTTCCATATTTCATTGATTTATTGAATTTCTGGCGATTTACATCAAGTAAGTCAAATTTGCACTGCAAGTGTGCTCTTGTTTCGACCAATAAATTCTAAAAAATCATTTTCACCTTCCACATTAGGAGTGTAGCCAGTGTCCACAAAGGAAACTCAATTACCCAGCCATTATATATGATTACTCATCCATGCAATTTTGACAACACATCGAAAGAAATTCAATAAAATGAAAAAAAGGCTCAAAAATTGAAATCCTTTTGCATGGAGGCCTCCTATGTGCAATGGCTTGTGGGAAAAATAATAAACTCACAATACCACAAATAAAAAGTTATGTTTTCATTTTTCTAGTGCAATGCATGACTTTTTTTTGTGAAGCAGGTGCCATAAATAAGATTGTAAATTGTGCCCTTACAATTTTCATCTAAAGTATACCACAACGGATGCCAACTGCCAATTTTTCATGAATTTCATAGTGATATTTCCATATTATATTGATTTATTAAATTTCTGGCGATTTACATCAAGTAATTCGAATTTGCACTCCAAGTGTGCTCTAGTTTCGACCAATAAATTTGGAAATATCATTTTCACCTTCCACATTAGGAGTGTAGGCAGTATCCACAAAGAAAACTCAATTACCCAACCATTATATATGATTACTCATCCATGCAATTTTGAGAACACATCAAAAGAAATTAAAGGAAATGAAAAAAGGCTCAAAAATTGAAATGCGTTTGCATAGAGGCCTCCTATGTGCGATGGCTTGTGGGAAAAATAATAAACTCACAATACCACAAACTAAAAATAAAAAACCTTCACAATCTGACCTATCTCATATGAAGATCAATGACTTTCAACCAAGACGACCATGACCATGAACATTGTCATGGCATAGTACATAATAACATGACCATTTTTGGAAATAACAAGGGTGTTAACATTGTCAGCAATAATTCCACAAAAAGATTGAAGGTTTGGTTAAAAAAAGTTAATTTTTCATTTTTCTAGTGCAATGCATGACTTTTTATTGAAGCAAGTGCCATAAATAAGATTATCAATTATGCCCTTACAATTTTCACCTAAAGTATACCACATGGGATGCCAACTAGCAATTTTTCATGAATTTTAGAGTGATATTTCCATATTCCAATGATTTATTGAATTTCTGGCGATTTACGTCAAGTAATTCAAATTTGCACGGTAAGTTTGCTCTAGTTTCGACCAATAAATTCTGAAAAATCATTTTCACCTTCCACATTTGGAGTGTAGGTAGTATTTACAAAGAAAACTCAATTACCCAACCATTATATATGATTACTTATCCATGCAATTTTGACACACATCGAAAGAAATTATAGAAAATGATAAAAAGGATCAAAAATTGAATTCCTTTTGCATGGAGGCCTCCTATGTGCATGGCTTGTGGGAAAAATAATAAACTCACAATACCACAAACTTAAAAAAATAACCTTCACAAACTAACCTATCTCATATGAAGATCAATGACTTTCATGGCATCGTACATGATAACATAACCATTTTTGGAAATAACAAGGGTGTTCACATTGTCAGCAATAATTCCACAAAAAGATTGAAGATTTGGTTAATAAAGTTAATTTTTCAATTTTCTAGTGCAATGCATGACTTTGTTTTGAAGCAAGTGCCATAAATAAGATTGTAAATTGTGCCCTTACAATTTTCACCTAAAGTATACCACATGGGATGCCAACTGCCATTTTTTCATGAATTTTAGAGTGATATTTCCATATTCCATTGATTTCTTGAATTTCTGGCGATTTACATTAAGTAAGTCAAATTTGCACTGCAAGTATGCTCTAGTTTCGACCAATAAATTCTGAAAAATCATTTTCACCTTCCACATTAGGAGCGTAGGCAGTATCCACAAAGGAAACTCAATTACCCAACCATTATATATGATTACTCATCCATGCAATTTTGACAACATATCAAAAGAAATTAAAGAAAATGATAAAAATGCTAACAAAATTGAAATCCTTTTGATGGAGGCCTCATATGTGCAATGGCTTGTGGGAAAAATAATAAACTCTCCATACCACAAATAAAAGGTTCATATTTCATTTTTCTAGTGCAATGCATAACTTTTTTTCTGAAGCAGGAGCCATAAATAAGATTGTAAATTGTGCCCTTTCAATTTTCACCTAAAGTATACCACAATGGATGCCCACTTCCAATTTTTCATGAATTTCAGAGTGATATTGCCATATACCATTGATTTATCGAATTTCTGGCGATTTTCATCAAGTAAGTCAAATTTGCAATGCAAGTGTGCTCCAGTTTCGACCAATAAATTCTGAAAAATCATTTTCACCTTCCGCATTAGGAGTGTAGGCAGTATCCACAAAGAAAACTCAATTACCCAACCATTATATATGATTACTCATCCATGCAATTTTGAGAACTCATCGAAAGAAATTAAAGGAAATGAAAAAAGGCTCAAAAATTTAAATCCTTTTACATGGAGGCTTCCTATGTGAAATGGCTTGTGGGAAAAATAATAAACTCACAATACCACAACCTTAAAAAAATCCTTCGAGAACTGACCTATCTCATATGAAGATCAATGACTTTCAACCAAGATGACCCTGAGCATTTTCATGGCATAGTACATGATAACATGACCATTTTTGGAAATAACAAGGGTGTTAACTTTGTCATCAATAATTCCACAAAAAGATTGAAGATTTGGGTAAAAAAAGTTAATTTTTATTTTTCTAGTGCAATGCATGACTTTTCATTTAAGCAGGTGCCATAAATAGGATTGTAAATTATGCCCTTACAATTTTCACCTTCCACATTAGGAGTGTAGCCATTATCCACAAAGAAAACTCAATTACCCAACCATTATATATGATTACTCATCCATGCAATTTTGACAACACATCGAAAGAAATTAAAGAATGATAAAAAGCCTCAAAAATTGAAATCCTTTTGCATGGAGGCCTCCTATGTGCAATGGCTTGTGGGAAAAATAATAAACTCACAATACCACAAATAAAAAGTTAATTTTTCATTTTTCTAGTGCAATGCATGACTTTTTTTGTGAAGCAGGTGCCATAAATAAGATTGTAAATTGTGCCCTTACAATTTTCACCTAAAGTATACCACAATGGATGCCACCTGCCAATTTTTCATGAATTTCACAGTGATATTGCCATATTCCATTGATTTATCCAATTTCTGGCGATTTACATCAAGTAATTCAAATTTGCACTGCAAGTGTGCTCTAGTTTCGACCAATAAATTTGGAAATATCATTTTCACCTTCCACGTTAGGAGTCAAGGCAGTATCCACAAAGAAAACTCAATTACCCGACCATTATATATGATTACTCATCCATGCAATTTTGAGAACACATCAAAAGAAATTAAAGGAAATGAAAAAAGGCTAAAAAATTGAAATCCGTTTGCATGGAGGCCTCCTATGTGCATTGGCTTGTGGGAAAAATAATAAACTCACAATACCACAAATAAAAAGTTAATTTTTCATTTTTCTAATGCAATGCATGACTTTTTTTGTGAAGCAGGTGCCATAAATAAGATTGTAAATTCTGCCCTTACAATTTTCACCTAAAGTATACCACAATGGATGCCAACTGCCAATTTTTCATGAATTTCACAGTGATATTGCCATATTCCATTGATTTATCGAATTTCTGGCGATTTACATCAAGTAATTCAAATTTGCACTGCAAGTGTGCTCTAGTTTCGACCAATAAATTTGGAAATATCATTTTCACCTTCCACATTAGGAGTGTAGGCAGTATCCACAAAGAAAACTCAATTACCCAACCATTATATATGAATACTCATCCATGCAATTTTGAGAACACGTCAAAAGAAATTAAAGGAAATGAAAAAAGGCTCAAAAATTGAAATCCGTTGGCATAGAGGCGTCCTATGTGCAATGGCTTGTGGGAAAAAAATAAACTCACAATACCACAAACTTAAAATAAAAAACCTTCACAATCTGACATATCTCATATGAAGATCAATGACTTTCAACCAAGACGACCATGAGCATTTTCATGGCATAGTACATGATAACATGACCATTCTTTGGAAATAACAAGGGTGTTAACATTGTCAGCAATAATTCCACAAAAAGATTGAAGATTTGGGTAAAAAAAGTTAATTTTTCATTTTTCTAGTGCAATGCATGACTTTTTATTGAAGCAAGTGCCATAAATAAGATTGTAAATTATGCCCTTACAGTTTACACCTAAAGTATACCACATGGGATGCCAACCGCCAATTTTTCATGAATTTCAGAGTGATATTTCCATATTCCATTGATTTATTGAATTTCTTGCGATTTACATCAAGTAAGTCAAATTTGCTCTGCAAGTGTGCTCTAGTTTCGACCAATCAATTCTGAAAAATCATTTTCACCTTCCAGATTAGGAGTGTAGCCATTATCCACAAAGAAAACTCAATTACCCAACCATTATATATGATTACTCATCCATGCAATTTTGACAACACAGCGAAAGAAATAAAAGAAAATGATAAAAAGGCTCAAAAATTGAAATCCATTTGATGGAGGCCTCCTATGTGCGATGGCTTGTGGGAAAAATAATAAACTTAGCATACCACAAATAAAAAGTTAATATTTCATTTTTCTAGTGCAATGCATGACTTTTTTGTGAAGCAGGTGCCATAAATAAGATTGTAAATTGTGCCCTTTCAATTTTCACCTAAAGTATACCACAATGGATGCCAACTGCCAATTTTTCATGAATTTCAGAGTGATATTGCCATATTCCATTGATTTATCGAATTTCTGGCGATTTACATCAAGTAATTCAAATTTGCACTGCAAGTGTGCTCTAGTTTCGACCAATAAATTCTGAAAAATCATTTTCAGCTTCCGCATTAGGAGTGTAGGCAGTATCCACAGAGAAAACTCAATTACCCAACCATTATATTTGATTAGTCATCCATGCAATTTTGAGAACACATCGAAAGAAAATAAAGGAAATGAAAAAAAGCTCAAAAATTGAAATCCTTTTGCATGGAGGCTTCCTATGTGAAATGGCTTGTGAGAAAAATAATAAACTCACAATACCACAACCTTAAAAAAAACCTTCAAGAACTGACCTATCTCATATGAAGATCAATGACTTTCAACAAAGATGACCATGAGCATTTTCATGGCATAGTACATGATAACATGACCATTTTTTGGAAATAACAAGGGTGTTAACATTGTCAGCAATAATTCCACAAAAAGATTGAAGATTTGGGTAAAAAAAGTTAATTTTTCATTTTTCTAGTGCAATGCATGACTTTTTATTGAAGCAAGTGCCATAAATAAGATTGTAAATTATGCCCTTACAGTTTTCACCTAAAGTATACCACATGGGATGCCAACCGCCAATTTTTCATGAATTTCAGAGTGATATTTCCATATTCCATTGATTTATTGAATTTCTTGCGATTTACATCAAGTAAGTCAAATTTGCTCTCCAAGTGTGCTCTAGTTTCGACCAATCAATTCTGAAAAATCATTTTCACCTTCCAGATTAGGAGTGTAGCCATTATCCACAAAGAAAACTCAATTACCCAACCATTATATATGATTACTCATCCATGCAATTTTGACAACACAGCGAAAGAAATTAAAGAAAATGATAAAAAGGCTCAAAAATTGAAATCCTTTTGCATGGAGGCCTCCTATGTGCAATGGCTTGTGGGAAAAATAATAAGCTCACAATACCACAAATAAAAAGTTAATTTTTCATTTTTCTAGTGCAATGCATGACTTTTTTTGTGAAGCAGGTGCCATAAATAAGATTTTAAATTGTAACCTTACAATTTTCACCTAAAGTATATTACAATGGATGCCAACTACCAATTTTTCATGAATTTCACAGTGATATTGCCTTATTCCATTGATTTATTGAATTTCTGGCGAATTACATCAAGTAATTCAAATTTGCACTGCAAGTGTGCTCTAGTTTCGACCAATAAATTTGGAAATATCATTTTCACCTTCCACATTAGGAGTCTAGGCAGTATCCACAAAGAAAACTCAATTACCCGACCATTATATATGATTACTCATCCATGCAATTTTGAGAACACATCAAAAGAAATTAAAGGAAATGAAAAAAGGCTCAAAAATTGAAATCCGTTTGCATAGAGGCCTCCTATGTGCAATGGCTTGTGGGAAAAATAATAAACTCACAATACCACAAACTTAAAATAAAAAACCTTCACAATCTGACCTATCTCATATGAAGATCAATAACATTCAACCAAGACGACCATGACCATGAACATTTTCATGGCATAGTACATGATAACATGACCATTTTTGGAAATAACAAGGGTGTTAACATTGTCAGCAATAATTCCACAAAAAGATTGAAGATTTGGGTAAAAAAAGTTAATTTTTCATTTTTCTAGTGCAATGCATGTCTTTTTTTTTGTGAAGCAAGTGCCATAAATAAGATTGTAAATTGTGCCCTTACAATTTTCACCTAAAGTATACCACATGGGATGCCAACTGCCAATTTTTCATGAATTTCAAAGTGATATTTCCATATTCCATTGATTTAGTGAATTTCTGGCGATTTACATCAAGTAATTCAAATTTGCACTGCAAGTGTGCTCTAGTTTCGACCAATAAATTCTGAAAAATCATTTTCACCTTCCACATTAGGAGTGTAGGCAGTATTCACAAAGAAAACTCAATTACCCAACCATTATATATGATTACTCATCCATGCAATTTTGACAACACATCGTAAGAAATTAAAGAAAATGATAAAAAGGCTCAAAAATTGAAATCCTTTTGCATGGAGGCCTCCTATGTGCAATGGCTTGTGGGAAAAATAATAAACTCACAATACCACAAATAAAAAGTTAATTTTTCATTTTTCTAGTGCAATGCATGACTTTTTTTGTGAAGCGAGTGCCATAAATAAGATTGTAAATTGTGCCCTTTCAATTTTCACCTAAAGTATACCACATAGGATGTCAACTGCCAATTTTTCATGAATTTCAGAGTGATATTGCCATATTTCTTTGATTTATCGACTTTTTGGCGATTTACATCAAGTAATTCAAATTTGCACTACAAGTGTGCTCTAGTTTCGACCAATAAATTCTGAAAAATCATTTTCACCTTCCAAATTAGGAGTGTAGGCAGTATTCACAAAGAAAACTCAATTACCCAACCATTATATATGATTACTCATCCATGCAATTTTGACAACACATCGTAAGAAATTAAAGAAAATGATAAAAAGGCTCAAAAATTGAAATCCTTTTGCATGGAGGCCTCCTATGTGCAATGGCTTGTGGGAAAAATAATAAACTAAGAATACCACAAATAAAAAGTTAATAATTCATTTTTCTAGTGCAATGCATGACTTTTTTGTGAAGCAGGTGCCATAAATAAGATTGTAAATTGTGCCCTTACAATTTTCACTTAAAGTATACCACAATGGATGCCAACTGCCAATTTTTCATGAATTTCAGAGTGATATTGCCATATTCCATTGATTTATCGAATTTCTGGCGATTTACATCAAGTAATTCAAATTTGCATTGCAAGTGTGCTCTAGTTTCGACCAATAAATTCTGAATAATCATTTTAACCTTCCGCATTAGGAGTGTAGGCCGTATCCACAAAGAAAACTCAATTACCCAACCATTATATATGATTACTCATCCATGCAATTTTGATAACACATCGAAAGAAATTTAAGGAAATGAAAAAAGGCTCAAAAATTGAAATCCTTTTGCCTGGAGGCCTCCTATGTGCAATGGATTGTGGGAAAAATAATAAACTCACAATACCACAACCTTAAAAAAAACCTTCAAGAACTGACCTATCTCATACGAAGATCAATGACTTTCAACCAAGATGACCATGAGCATTTTCATGGTATAGTAAATGATAACATGACCATTTTTGGAAATAACAAGGGTGGTAACATTGTTAGCAATAATTCCGCAAAAAGATTGAAGATTTGGGTAAAAAAAGTTAATTTTTCATTTTTCTAGTGCAATGCATGACTTTTTTTGTGAAGGAGGAGCCATAAATAAGATTGTAAATTGTGCCCTTACAATTTTCACCTTAAGTATACCACATGGGATGCCAACTGCCAATTTTTCATGAATTTCAGAGTGATATTTCCATATATCATTGATTTATTGAATTTCTGGCGATTTACGTCAAGTAATTCAAATTTGCACTGCAAGTGTGCTCTAGTTTCGACCAATAAATTCTGAAAAATCATTTTCACCTTCCACATTAGGAGTGTAGGCAGTATTCACAAAGAAAACTCAATTACCCAACCATTATATATGATTACTTATTCATGCAATTTTGAAAACACATCAAAAGAAATTAAAGAAAATGATAAAATGGCTCAAAAATTGAAATCCTTTTGCATGGAGGCCTCCTATGTGCAATGGCTTGTGGGAAAAATAATAAACTCACAATACCACAAATAAAAAGTTAAATTTTCATTTTTCTAGTGCAATGCATGACTTTTTTTGTGAATCAAGTGCCATAAATAAGATTGTAAATTGTGCCCTTACAATTTTCACCTAAAGTATACCACATTGGATGTCAGCTGCCAATTTTTCATGAATTTCAGAGTGATATTGCCATATTTCATTGATTTATCGAATTTCTGGCGATTTACATCAAGTAATTCAAATTTGCACTGCAAGTGTGCTCTAGTTTCGACCAATAAATTCTGAAAAATCATTTTCACCTTCCGCATTAGGAGTGTAGGCAGTATCCACAAAGAAAAGTCAATTACCCAACCATTATATATGATTACACATCCATGCAATTTTGAGAACACATCGAAAGAAATTAAAGGAAATGAAAAAAGGCTCAAAAATTGAAATCCTTTTGCATGGAGGCCTCCTATGTGCAATGGCTTGTGGGAAAAATAATAAACTCAAAATACCACAAATAAAAAGTTAAATTTTCATTTTTCTACTGCAATGCATGACTTTTTTGTGAATCAAGTGCCATAAATAAGATTGTAAATTGTGCCCTTACAATTTTCACCTAAAGTATACCACATTGGATGTCAGCTGCCAATTTTTCATGAATTTCAGAGTGATATTGCCATATTTCATTGATTTATCGAATTTCTGGCGATTTACATCAATTAATTCAAATTTGCACTGCAAGTGTGCTCCAGTTTCGACCAATAAATTCTGAAAAATGATTTTCACCTTCCGCATTTGGAGTGTAGGCAGTGTCCACAAAGAAAACTAAATTACCCAACCATTATATATGATAACTCATCCACGCAATTTTGAGAACACATCGAAAGAAATTAAAGGAAATGAAAAAAGGCTAAAAAATTGAATTGCTTTTGCATGGTGGCCTCCTATGTGCAATGGCTTGTGGGAAAAATAATAAACTCACAATACCACAAACTTAAAAAAATAACCTTCACAAACTGACCTATCTCATATGAAGATCAATGACTTTCAACCAAGATGACGATGAGCATTTTCATGGTATAGTACATGATAACATGACCATTTTTGGAAATAACAAGGGTGTTAACATTGTCAGCAATAATTCCACAAAAAGATTGAAGATTTGGTTAAAAAAAGTTAATTTTTCATTTTTCTAGTGCAATGCATCACTTTTTATTGAAGCAAGTGCCATAAATAAGATTGTCAATTGTGCCCTTACAATTTTCACCTTAAGTATACAACATGGGATGCCAACTGCCAATTTTTCATGAATTTCAGAGTGATATTTCCATATTTCATTGATTTATTGAATTTCTAGCGATTTACATCAAGTAAGTCAAATTTGCACTGCAAGTGTGCTCTAGTTTCGACCAGTAAATTCTGAAAAATCATTTTCACCTTCCACATTAGGAGTGTAGCCAGTGTCCACAAAGAAAACTCAATTACCCAGCCATTATATATGATTACTCGTCCATGCAATTTTGACAACACATCGAAAGAAATTAAATAAAATGATAAAAAGGCTCAAAAATTGAAATCCTTTTGCATGGAGGCCTCCTATGTGCAATGGCTTGTGGGAAAAATAATAAACTCACAATACCACAAATAAAAAGTTAATTTTTCATTTTTCTAGTGCAATGCATGACTTTTTTTGTGAAGCAGGAGCCATAAATAAGATTGTAAATTGTGCCCTTACAATTTTCACCTTAAGTATACCACATGGGATGCCAACTGCCAATTTTTCATGAATTTCAGAGTGATATTTCCATATTTCATTGATTTATTGAATTTCTGGCGATTTACATCAAGTAAGTCAAATTTGCACTGCAAGTGTGCTCTTGTTTCGACCAATAAATTCTGAAAAATCATTTTCACCTTCCACATTAGGAGTGTAGCCAGTGTCCACAAAGGAAACTCAATTACCCAGCCATTATATATGATTACTCATCCATGCAATTTTGACAACACATCGAAAGAAATTCAATAAAATGATAAAAAGGCTCAAAAATTGAAATCCTTTTGCATGGAGGCCTCCTATGTGCAATATCTTGTGGGAAAAATAATAAACTCACAATACCACAAATAAAAAGTTATGTTTTCATTTTTCTAGTGCAATGCATGACTTTTTTTTGTGAAGCAGGTGCCATAAATAAGATTGTAAATTGTGCCCTTACAATTTTCATCTAAAGTATACCACAACGGATGCCAACTGCCAATTTTTCATGAATTTCACAGTGATATTTCCATATTCCATTGATTTATTAAATTTCTGGCGATTTACATCAAGTAATTCGAATTTGCACTCCAAGTGTGCTCTAGTTTCGACCAATAAATTTGGAAATATCATTTTCACCTTCCACATTAGGAGTGTAGGCTGTATCCACAAAGAAAACTCAATTACCCAACCATTATATATGATTACTCATCCATGCAATTTTGAGAACACATCAAAAGAAATTAAAGGAAATGAAAAAAGGCTCAAAAATTGAAATGCGTTTGCATAGAGTCCTCCTATGTGCAATGGCTTGTGGGAAAAATAATAAACTCACAATACCACAAACTAAAAATAAAAAACCTTCACAATCTGACCTATCTCATATGAAGATCTATGACTTTCAACGAAGACGACCATGACCATGAACATTGTCATGGCATAGTACATAATAACATGACCATTTTTGGAAATAACAAGGGTGTTAACATTGTCAGCAATAATTCCACAAAAAGATTGAAGGTTTGGTTAAAAAAAGTTAATTTTTCATTTTTCTAGTGCAATGCATGACTTTTTATTGAAGCAAGTGCCATAAATAAGATTATCAATTATGCCCTTACAATTTTCACCTAAAGTATACCACATGGGATGCCAACTGGCAATTTTTCATGAATTTTAGAGTGATATTTCCATATTCCAATGATTTATTGAATTTCTGGCGATTTACGTCAAGTAATTCAAATTTGCACGGCAAGTTTGCTCTAGTTTCGACCAATAAATTCTGAAAAATCATTTTCACCTTCCACATTTGGAGTGTAGGCAGTATTCACAAAGAAAACTCAATTACCCAACCATTATATATGATTACTTATCCATGCAATTTTGACACACATCGAAAGAAATTATAGAAAATGATAAAAAGGATCAAAAATTGAATTCCTTTTGCATGGAGGCCTCCTATGTGCATGGCTTGTGGGAAAAATAATAAACTCACAATACCACAAACTTAAAAAAATAACCTTCACAAACTAACCTATCTCAAATGAAGATCAATGACTTTCATGGCACCGTACATGATAACATAACCATTTTTGGAAATAACAAGGGTGTTCACATTGTCAGCAATAATTCCACAAAAAGATTGAAGATTTGGTTAATAAGATTGTAAATTGTGCCCTTACAATTTTCACCTAAAGTATACCACATGGGATGCCAACTGCCAATTTTTCATGAATTTTAGAGTGATATTTCCATATTCCATTGATTTCTTGAATTTCTGGTGATTTACATTAAGTAAGTCAAATTTGCACTGCAAGTGTGCTCTAGTTTCGACCAATAAATTCTGAACATTCATTTTCACCTTCCACATTAGGAGCGGAGGCAGTATCCACAAACAAAACTCAATTACCCAACCATTATATATGATTACTCATCCATGCAATTTTGACAACATATCGAAAGAAATTGAACAAAATGATAAAAATGCTAAAAAAATTGAAATCCATTTGATGGAGGCCTCCTATGTGCAATGGCTTGTGGGAAAAATAATAAACTCACCATACCACAAATAAAAAGTTAATATTTCATTTTTCTAGTGCAATGCATGACTTTTTTGTGAAGCAGGAGCCATAAATAAGATTGTAAATTGTGCCCTTTCAATTTTCACCTAAAGTATACCACAATGGATGCCAACTGCCAATTTTTCATGAATTTCAGAGTGATATTGCCATATTCCATTGATTTATCAAATTTCTGGCGATTTACATCAAGTAATTCAAATTTGCACTGCAAGTGTGCTCTAGTTTCGACCAATAAATTCTGAAAAATCATTTTCAGCTTCCGCATTAGGAGTGTAGGTAGTATCCACAGAGAAAACTCAATTACTCAACCATTATATTTGATTACTCATCCATGCAATTTTGAGAACTCATCGAAAGAAATTAAAGGAAATGAAAAAAGGCTCAAAAATTTAAATCCTTTTACATGGAGGCTTCCTATGTGAAATGGCTTGTGGGAAAAATAATAAACTCACAATACCACAACCTTAAAAAAATCCTTCGAGAACTGACCTATCTCATATGAAGATCAATGACTTTCAACCAAGATGACCATGAGCATTTTCATGGCATAGTACATGATAACATGACCATTTTTGGAAAAAACAAAGGTGTTAACATTTCCATCAATAATTCCACAAAAAGATTGAAGATTTGGGTAAAAAAAAGTTAATTTTTATTTTTCTAGTGCAATGCATGACTTTTCATTTAAGCAAGTGCCATAAATAGGATTGTAAATTATGCCCTTACAATTTTCACCTTCCACATTAGGAGTGTAGCCATTATCCACAAAGAAAACTCAATTACCCAACCATTATATATGATTACTCATCCATGCAATTTTGACAACACATCGAAAGAAATTAAAGAATGATAAAAAGCCTCAAAAATTGAAATCCTTTTGCATGCAGGCCTCCTATGTGCAATGGCTTGTGGGAAAAATAATAAACTCACAATACCACAAATAAAAAGTTAATTTTTCATTTTTCAAGTGCAATGCATGACTTTTTTTGTGAAGCAGGTGCCATAAATAAGATTGTAAATTTTGCCCTTACAATTTTCACCTAAAGTATATCACAATGGATGCCACCTGCCAATTTTTCATGAATTTCACAGTAATATTGCCTTATTCCATTGATTTATCGAATTTCTGGCGATTTACATCAAGTAATTCAAATTTGCACAGCAAGTGTGCTCTAGTTTCGACCAATAAATTTGGAAATATCATTTTCACCTTCCACGTTAGGAGTCTAGGCAGTATCCACAAAGAAAACTCAATTACCCGACCATTATATATGATTACTCATCCATGCAATTTTGAGAACACATCAAAAGAAATTAAAGGAAATGAAAAAAGGCTAAAAAATTGAAATCCGTTTGCATGGAGGCCTCCTATGTGCATTGGCTTGTGGGAAAAATAATAAACTCACAATACCAGAAATAAAAAGTTAATTTTTCATTTTTCTAATGCAATGCATGACTTTTTTTGTGAAGCAGGTGCCATAAATAAGATTGTAAATTCTGCCCTTACAATTGTCACCTAAAGTATACCACAATGGATGCCAACTGCCAATTTTTCATGAATTTCACAGTGATATTGCCATATTCCATTGATTTATCGAATTTCTGGCGATTTACATCAAGTAATTCAAATTTGCACTGCAAGTGCGCTCTAGTTTCGACCAATAAATTTGGAAATATCATTTTCACCTTCCACATTAGGAGTGTAGGCAGTATCCACAAAGAAAACTCAATTACCCAACCATTATATATGAATACTCATCCATGCAATTTTGAGAACACGCCAAAAGAAATTAAAGGAAATGAAAAAAGGCTCAAAAATTGAAATCCGTTTGCATAGAGGCCTCCTATGTGCAATGGCTTGTGGGAAAAAAATAAACTCACAATACCACAAACTTAAAATAAAAAACCTTCACAATCTGACATATCTCATATGAAGATCAATGACTTTCAACCAAGACGACCATGACCATGATAATTTTCATGGCATAGTAAATGATAACATGACCATTTTTGGAAATAACAAGGGTGTTAACATTGTCAGCAATAATTCCACAAAAAGATTGAAGGTTTGGTTAAAAAAAGTTAATTTTTCATTTTTCTAGTGCAATACATGACTTTTTTTGTGAAGCAAGTGTCATAAATAAGATTGTAAATTGTGCCCTTACAATTTTCACGTTAAGTATACCACATGGGATGCCAACTGCCAATTTTTCATGAATTTTAGAGTGATATTTCCATATTCCATTGATTTCTTGAATTTCTGGCGATTTACATTAAGTAAGTCAAATTTGCACTGCAAGTGTGCTCTAGTTTCGACCAATAAATTCTGAACATTCATTTTCACCTTCCACATTAGGAGCGGAGGCAGTATCCACAAACAAAACTCAATTACCCAACCATTATATATGATTACTCATCGATGCAATTTTGACAACACATCGCAAGAAATTAAAGAAAATGATAAAAAGGCTCAAAAATTGAAATCCTTTTGCATGGAGGCCTCCTATGTGCAATGGCTTGTGGGAAAAATAATTAACTAAGAATACCACAAATAAAAAGTTAATAATTCATTTTTCTAGTGCAATGCATGACTTTTTTGTGAAGCAGGTGCCATAAATAAGATTGTAAATTGTGCCCTTACAATTTTCACTTAAAGTATACCACAATGGATGCCAACTGCCAATTTTTCATGAATTTCAGAGTGATATTGCCATATTCCATTGATTTATCGAATTTCTGGCGATTTACATCAAGTAATTCAAATTTGCATTGCAAGTGTGCTCTAGTTTCGACCAATAAATTCTGAATAATCATTTTAACCTTCCGCATTAGGAGTGTAGGCCGTATCCACAAAGAAAACTCAATTACCCAACCATTATATATGATTACTCATCCATGCAATTTTGATAACACATCGAAAGAAATTTAAGGAAATGAAAAAAGGCTCAAAAATTGAAATCCTTTTGCCTGGAGGCCTCCTATGTGCAATGGATTGTGGGAAAAATAATAAACTCACAACACCACAACCTTAAAAAAAACCCTTCAAGAACTGACCTATCTCATACGAAGATCAATGACTTTCAACCAAGATGACCATGAGCATTTTCGTGGTATAGTAAATGATAACATGACCATTTTTGGAAATAACAAGGGTGGTAACATTGTTAGCAATAATTCCGCAAAAAGATTGAAGATTTGGGTAAAAAAAGTTAATTTTTCATTTTTCTAGTGCAATGCATGACTTTTTTTGTGAAGGAGGAGCCATAAATAAGATTGTAAATTGTTCCCTTACAATTTTCACCTTAAGTATACCACATGGGATGCCAACTGCCAATTTTTCATGAATTTCAGAGTGATATTTCCATATATCATTGATTTATTGAATTTCTGGCGATTTACGTCAAGTAATTCAAATTTGCACTGCAAGTGTGCTCTAGTTTCGACCAATAAATTCTGAAAAATCATTTTCACCTTCCACATTAGGAGTGTAGGCAGTATTCACAAAGAAAACTCAATTACCCAACCATTATATATGATTACTTATTCATGCAATTTTGAAAACACATCGAAAGAAATTAAAGAAAATGATAAAATGGCTCAAAAATTGAAATCCTTTTGCATGGAGGCCTCCTATGTGCAATGGCTTGTGGGAAAAATAATAAACTCACAATACCACAAATAAAAAGTTAAATTTTCATTTTTCTAGTGCAATGCATGACTTTTTTTGTGAATCAAGTGCCATAAATAAGATTGTAAATTGTGCCCTTACAATTTTCACCTAAAGTATACCACATTGGATGTCAGCTGCCAATTTTTCATGAATTTCAGAGTGATATTGCCATATTTCATTGATTTATCGAATTTCTGGCGATTTACATCAAGTAATTCAAATTTGCACTGCAAGTGTGCTCTAGTTTCGACCAATAAATTCTGAAAAATCATTTTCACCTTCCGCATTAGGAGTGTAGGCAGTATCCACAAAGAAAAGTCAATTACCCAACCATTATATATGATTACTCATCCATGCAATTTTGAGAACACATCGAAAGAAATTAAAGGAAATGAAAAAAGGCTCAAAAATTGAAATCCTTTTGCATGGAGGCCTCCTATGTGCAATGGCTTGTGGGAAAAATAATAAACTCAAAATACCACAAATAAAAAGTTAAATTTTCATTTTTCTACTGCAATGCATGACTTTTTTGTGAATCAAGTGCCATAAATAAGATTGTAAATTGTGCCCTTACAATTTTCACCTAAAGTATACCACATTGGATATCAGCTGCCAATTTTTCATGAATTTCAGAGTGATATTGCCATATTTCATTGATTTATCGAATTTCTGGCGATTTACATCAAGTAATTCAAGTTTGCACTGCAAGTGTGCTCCAGTTTCGACCAATAAATTCTGAAAAATGATTTTCACCTTCCGCATTTGGAGTGTAGGCAGTGTCCACAAAGAAAACTAAATTACCCAACCATTATATATGATAACTCATCCACGCAATTTTGAGAACACATCGAAAGAAATTAAAGGAAATGAAAAAAGGCTAAAAAATTGAATTGCTTTTGCATGGTGGCCTTCTATGTGCAATGGCTTGTGGGAAAAATAATAAACTCACAATACCACAAACTTAAAAAAATAACCTTCACAAACTGACCTATCTCATATGAAGATCAATGACTTTCAACCAAGATGACGATGAGCATTTTCATGGTATAGTACATGATAACATGACCATTTTTGGAAATAACAAGGGTGTTAACATTGTCAGCAATAATTCCACAAAAAGATTGAAGATTTGGTTAAAAAAAGTTAATTTTTCATTTTTCTAGTGCAATGCATCACTTTTTATTGAAGCAAGTGCCATAAATAAGATTGTCAATTGTGCCCTTACAATTTTCACCTTAAGTATACAACATGGGATGCCAACTGCCAATTTTTCATGAATTTCAGAGTGATATTTCCATATTTCATTGATTTATTGAATTTCTAGCGATTTACATCAAGTAAGTCAAATTTGCACTACAAGTGTGCTCTAGTTTCGACCAGTAAATTCTGAAAAATCATTTTCACCTTCCACATTAGGAGTGTAGCCAGTGTCCACAAAGAAAACTCAATTACCCAGCCATTATATATGATTACTCGTCCATGCAATTTTGACAACACATCGAAAGAAATTAAATAAAATGATAAAAAGGCTCAAAAATTGAAATCCTTTTGCATGGAGGCCTCCTATGTGCAATGGCTTGTGGGAAAAATAATAAACTCACAATACCACAAATAAAAAGTTAATTTTTCATTTTTCTAGTGCAATGCATGACTTTTTTTGTGAAGCAGGAGCCATAAATAAGATTGTAAATTGTGCCCTTACAATTTTCACCTTAAGTATACCACATGGGATGCCAACTGCCAATTTTTCATGAATTTCAGAGTGATATTTCCATATTTCATTGATTTATTGAATTTCTGGCGATTTACATCAAGTAAGTCAAATTTGCACTGCAAGTGTGCTCTTGTTTCGACCAATAAATTCTGAAAAATCATTTTCACCTTCCACATTAGGAGTGTAGCCAGTGTCCACAAAGGAAACTCAATTACCCAGCCATTATATATGATTACTCATCCATGCAATTTTGACAACACATCGAAAGAAATTCAATAAAATGATAAAAAGGCTCAAAAATTGAAATCCTTTTGCATGGAGGCCTCCTATGTGCAATATCTTGTGGGAAAAATAATAAACTCACAATACCACAAATAAAAAGTTATGTTTTCATTTTTCTAGTGCAATGCATGACTTTTTTTTGTGAAGCAGGTGCCATAAATAAGATTGTAAATTGTGCCCTTACAATTTTCATCTAAAGTATACCACAACGGATGCCAACTGCCAATTTTTCATGAATTTCACAGTGATATTTCCATATTCCATTGATTTATTAAATTTCTGGCGATTTACATCAAGTAATTCGAATTTGCACTCCAAGTGTGCTCTAGTTTCGACCAATAAATTTGGAAATATCATTTTCACCTTCCACATTAGGAGTGTAGGCTGTATCCACAAAGAAAACTCAATTACCCAACCATTATATATGATTACTTATCCATGCAATTTTGAGAACACATCAAAAGAAATTAAAGGAAATGAAAAAAGGCTCAAAAATTGAAATGCGTTTGCATAGAGTCCTCCTATGTGCAATGGCTTGTGGGAAAAATAATAAACTCACAATACCACAAACTAAAAATAAAAAACCTTCACAATCTGACCTATCTCATATGAAGATCTATGACTTTCAACGAAGACGACCATGACCATGAACATTGTCATGGCATAGTACATAATAACATGACCATTTTTGGAAATAACAAGGGTGTTAACATTGTCAGCAATAATTCCACAAAAAGATTGAAGGTTTGGTTAAAAAAAGTTAATTTTTCATTTTTCTAGTGCAATGCATGACTTTTTATTGAAGCAAGTGCCATAAATAAGATTATCAATTATGCCCTTACAATTTTCACCTAAAGTATACCACATGGGATGCCAACTGGCAATTTTTCATGAATTTTAGAGTGATATTTCCATATTCCAATGATTTATTGAATTTCTGGCGATTTACGTCAAGTAATTCAAATTTGCACGGCAAGTTTGCTCTAGTTTCGACCAATAAATTCTGAAAAATCATTTTCACCTTCCACATTTGGAGTGTAGGCAGTATTCACAAAGAAAACTCAATTACCCAACCATTATATATGATTACTTATCCATGCAATTTTGACACACATCGAAAGAAATTATAGAAAATGATAAAAAGGATCAAAAATTGAATTCCTTTTGCATGGAGGCCTCCTATGTGCATGGCTTGTGGGAAAAATAATAAACTCACAATACCACAAACTTAAAAAAATAACCTTCACAAACTAACCTATCTCAAATGAAGATCAATGACTTTCATGGCACCGTACATGATAACCTAACCATTTTTGGAAATAACAAGGGTGTTCACATTGTCAGCAATAATTCCACAAAAAGATTGAAGATTTGGTTAATAAAGTTAATTTTTCAATTTTCTAGTGCAATGCATGACTTTGTTTTGAAGCAAGTGCCTTAAATAAGATTGTAAATTGTGCCCTTACAATTTTCGCCTAAAGTATACCACATGGGATGCCAACTGCCAATTTTTCATGAATTTTAGAGTGATATTTCCATATTCCATTGATTTCTTGAATTTCTGGTGATTTACATTAAGTAAGTCAAATTTGCACTGCAAGTGTGCTCTAGTTTCGACCAATAAATTCTGAACATTCATTTTCACCTTCCACATTAGGAGCGGAGGCAGTATCCACAAACAAAACTCAATTACCCAACCATTATATATGATTACTCATCCATGCAATTTTGACAACATATCGAAAGAAATTGAACAAAATGATAAAAATGCTAAAAAAATTGAAATCCATTTGATGGAGGCCTCCTATGTGCAATGGCTTGTGGGAAAAATAATAAACTCACCATACCACAAATAAAAAGTTAATATTTCATTTTTCTAGTGCAATGCATGACTTTTTTGTGAAGCAGGAGCCATAAATAAGATTGTAAATTGTGCCCTTTCAATTTTCACCTAAAGTATACCACAATGGATGCCAACTGCCAATTTTTCATGAATTTCAGAGTGATATTGCCATATTCCATTGATTTATCAAATTTCTGGCGATTTACATCAAGTAATTCAAATTTACACTGCAAGTGTGCTCTAGTTTCGACCAATAAATTCTGAAAAATCATTTTCAGCTTCCGCATTAGGAGTGTAGGTAGTATCCACAGAGAAAACTCAATTACTCAACCATTATATTTGATGACTCATCCATGCAATTTTGAGAACTCATCGAAAGAAATTAAAGGAAATGAAAAAAGGCTCAAAAATTTAAATCCTTTTACATGGAGGCTTCCTATGTGAAATGGCTTGTGGGAAAAATAATAAACTCACAATACCACAACCTTAAAAAAATCCTTCGAGAACTGACCTATCTCATATGAAGATCAATGACTTTCAACCAAGATGACCATGAGCATTTTCATGGCATAGTACATGATAACATGACCATTTTTGGAAAAAACAAAGGTGTTAACATTGTCATCAATAATTCCACAAAAAGATTGAAGATTTGGGTAAAAAAAAGTTAATTTTTATTTTTCTAGTGCAATGCATGACTTTTCATTTAAGCAAGTGCCATAAATAGGATTGTAAATTATGCCCTTACAATTTTCACCTTCCACATTAGGAGTGTAGCCATTATCCACAAAGAAAACTCAATTACCCAACCATTATATATGATTACTCATCCATGCAATTTTGACAACACATCGAAAGAAATTAAAGAATGATAAAAAGCCTCAAAAATTGAAATCCTTTTGCATGCAGGCCTCCTATGTGCAATGGCTTGTGGGAAAAATAATAAACTCACAATACCACAAATAAAAAGTTAATTTTTCATTTTTCTAGTGCAATGCATGACTTTTTTTGTGAAGCAGGTGCCATAAATAAGATTGTAAATTGTGCCCTTACAATTTTCACCTAAAGTATATCACAATGGATGCCACCTGCCAATTTTTCATGAATTTCACAGTAATATTGCCTTATTCCATTGATTTATCGAATTTCTGGCGATTTACATCAAGTAATTCAAATTTGCCCAGCAAGTGTGCTCTAGTTTCGACCAATAAATTTGGAAATATCATTTTCACCTTCCACGTTAGGAGTCTAGGCAGTATCCACAAAGAAAACTCAATTACCCGACCATTATATATGATTACTCATCCATGCAATTTTGAGAACACATCAAAAGAAATTAAAGGAAATGAAAAAAGGCTAAAAAATTGAAATCCGTTTGCATGGAGGCCTCCTATGTGCATTGGCTTGTGGGAAAAATAATAAACTCACAATACCAGAAATAAAAAGTTAATTTTTCATTTTTCTAATGCAATGCATGACTTTTTTTGTGAAGCAGGTGCCATAAATAAGATTGTAAATTCTGCCCTTACAATTGTCACCTAAAGTATACCACAATGGATGCCAACTGCCAATTTTTCATGAATTTCACAGTGATATTGCCATATTCCATTGATTTATCGAATTTCTGGCGATTTACATCAAGTAATTCAAATTTGCACTGCAAGTGCGCTCTAGTTTCGACCAATAAATTTGGAAATATCATTTTCACCTTCCACATTAGGAGTGTAGGCAGTATCCACAAAGAAAACTCAATTACCCAACCATTATATATGAATACTCATCCATGCAATTTTGAGAACACGCCAAAAGAAATTAAAGGAAATGAAAAAAGGCTCAAAAATTGAAATCCGTTTGCATAGAGGCCTCCTATGTGCAATGGCTTGTGGGAAAAAAATAAACTCACAATACCACAAACTTAAAATAAAAAACCTTCACAATCTGACATATCTCATATGAAGATCAATGACTTTCAACCAAGACGACCATGACCATGAACATTTTCATGGCATAGTAAATGATAACATGACCATTTTTGGAAATAACAAGGGTGTTAACATTGTCAGCAATAATTCCACAAAAAGATTGAAGGTTTGGTTAAAAAAAGTTAATTTTTCATTTTTCTAGTGCAATACATGACTTTTTTTTGTGAAGCAAGTGTCATAAATAAGATTGTAAATTGTGCCCTTACAATTTTCACGTTAAGTATACCACATGGGATGCCAACTGCCAATTTTTCATGAATTTTAGAGTGATATTTCCATATTCCATTGATTTCTTGAATTTCTGGCGATTTACATTAAGTAAGTCAAATTTGCACTGCAAGTGTGCTCTAGTTTCGACCAATAAATTCTGAACATTCATTTTCACCTTCCACATTAGGAGCGGAGGCAGTATCCACAAACAAAACTCAATTACCCAACCATTATATATGATTACTCATCCATGCAATTTTGACAACATATCGAAAGAAATTGAACAAAATGATAAAAATGCTAAAAAAAATTGAAATCCATTTGATGGAGGCCTCCTATGTGCAATGGCTTGTGGGAAAAATAATAAACTCACCATACCACAAATAAAAAGTTAATATTTCATTTTTCTAGTGCAATGCATGACTTTTTTGTGAAGCAGGAGCCATAAATAAGATTGTAAATTGTGCCCTTTCAATTTTGACCTAAAGTATACCACAATGGATGCCAACTTCCAATTTTTCATGAATTTCAGAGTGATATTGCCATATTCCATTGATTTATCAAATTTCTGGCGATTTACATCAAGTAATTCAAATTTGCACTGCAAGTGTGCTCTAGTTTCGACCAATAAATTCTGAAAAATCATTTTCAGCTTCCGCATTAGGAGTGTAGGTAGTATCCACAGAGAAAACTCAATTACCCAACCATTATATTTGATTACTCATCCATGCAATTTTGAGAACTCATCGAAAGAAATTAAAGGAAATGAAAAAAGGCTCAAAAATTTAAATCCTTTTACATGGAGGCTTCCTATGTGAAATGGCTTGTGGGAAAAATAATAAACTCACAATACCACAACCTTAAAAAAATCCTTCGAGAACTGACCTATCTCATATGAAGATCAATGACTTTCAACCAAGATGACCATGAGCATTTTCATGGCATAGTACATGATAACATGACCATTTTTGGAAAAAACAAAGGTGTTAACATTGTCATCAATAATTCCACAAAAAGATTGAAGATTTGGGTAAAAAAAAGTTAATTTTTATTTTTCTAGTGCAATGCATGACTTTTCATTTAAGCAAGTGCCATAAATAGGATTGTAAATTATGCCCTTACAATTTTCACCTTCCACATTAGGAGTGTAGCCATTATCCACAAAGAAAACTCAATTACCCAACCATTATATATGATTACTCATCCATGCAATTTTGACAACACATCGAAAGAAATTAAAGAATGATAAAAAGCCTCAAAAATTGAAATCCTTTTGCATGCAGGCCTCCTATGTGCAATGGCTTGTGGGAAAAATAATAAACTCACAATACCACAAATAAAAAGTTAATTTTTCATTTTTCTAGTGCAATGCATGACTTTTTTTGTGAAGCAGGTGCCATAAATAAGATTGTAAATTGTGCCCTTACAATTTTCACCTAAAGTATATCACAATGGATGCCACCTGCCAATTTTTCATGAATTTCACAGTAATATTGCCTTATTCCGTTGATTTATCGAATTTCTGGCGATTTACATCAAGTAATTCAAATTTGCACAGCAAGTGTGCTCTAGTTTCGACCAATAAATTTGGAAATATCATTTTCACCTTCCACGTTAGGAGTCTAGGCAGTATCCACAAAAAAACTCAATTACCCGACCATTATATATGATTACTCATCCATGCAATTTTGAGAACACATCAAAAGAAATTAAAGGAAATGAAAAAAGGCTAAAAAATTGAAATCCGTTTGCATGGAGGCCTCCTATGTGCATTGGCTTGTGGGAAAAATAATAAACTCACAATACCAGAAATAAAAAGTTAATTTTTCATTTTTCTAATGCAATGCATGACTTTTTTTGTGAAGCAGGTGCCATAAATAAGATTGTAAATTCTGCCCTTACAATTGTCACCTAAAGTATACCACAATGGATGCCAACTGCCAATTTTTCATTAATTTCACAGTGATATTGCCATATTCCATTGATTTATCGAATTTCTGGCGATTTACATCAAGTAATTCAAATTTGCACTGCAAGTGCGCTCTAGTTTCGACCAATAAATTTGGAAATATCATTTTCACCTTCCACATTAGGAGTGTAGGCAGTATCCACAAAGAAAACTCAATTACCCAACCATTATATATGAATACTCATCCATGCAATTTTGAGAACACGCCAAAAGAAATTAAAGGAAATGAAAAAAGGCTCAAAAATTGAAATCCGTTTGCATAGAGGCCTCCTATGTGCAATGGCTTGTGGGAAAAAAATAAACTCACAATACCACAAACTTAAAATAAAAAACCTTCACAATCTGACATATCTCATATGAAGATCAATGACTTTCAACCAAGACGACCATGACCATGAACATTTTCATGGCATAGTAAATGATAACATGACCATTTTTGGAAATAACAAGGGTGTTAACATTGTCAGCAATAATTCCACAAAAAGATTGAAGGTTTGGTTAAAAAAAGTTAATTTTTCATTTTTCTAGTGCAATACATGACTTCTTTTTGTGAAGCAAGTGTCATAAATAAGATTGTAAATTGTGCCCTTACAATTTTCACGTTAAGTATACCACATGGGATGCCAACTGCCAATTTTTCATGAATTTTAGAGTGATATTTCCATATTCCATTGATTTCTTGAATTTCTGGCGATTTACATTAAGTAAGTCAAATTTGCACTGCAAGTGTGCTCTAGTTTCGACCAATAAATTCTGAACATTCATTTTCACCTTCCACATTAGGAGCGGAGGCAGTATCCACAAACAAAACTCAATTACCCAACCATTATATATGATTACTCATCCATGCAATTTTGACAACATATCGAAAGAAATTGAACAAAATGATAAAAATGCTAAAAAAATTGAAATTCATTTGATGGAGGCCTCCTATGTGCAATGGCTTGTGGGAAAAATAATAAACTCACCATACCACAAATAAAAAGTTAATATTTCATTTTTCTAGTGCAATGCATGACTTTTTTGTGAAGCAGGAGCCATAAATAAGATTGTAAATTGTGCCCTTTCAATTTTCACCTAAAGTATACCACAATGGATGCCAACTGCCATTTTTTCATGAATTTCAGAGTGATATTGCCATATTCCATTGATTTATCAAATTTCTGGCGATTTACATCAAGTAATTCAAATTTGCACTGCAAGTGTGCTCTAGTTTCGACCAATAAATTCTGAAAAATCATTTTCAGCTTCCGCATTAGGTGTGTAGGTAGTATCCACAGAGAAAACTCAATTACCCAACCATTATATTTGATTACTCATCCATGCAATTTTGAGAACTCATCGAAAGAAATTAAAGGAAATGAAAAAAGGCTCAAAAATTTAAATCCTTTTACATGGAGGCTTCCTATGTGAAATGGCTTGTGGGAAAAATAATAAACTCACAATACCACAACCTTAAAAAAATCCTTCGAGAACTGACCTATCTCATATGAAGATCAATGACTTTCAACCAAGATGACCATGAGCATTTTCATGGCATAGTACATGATAACATGACCATTTTTGGAAAAAACAAAGGTGTTAACATTGTCATCAATAATTCCACAAAAAGATTGAAGATTTGGGTAAAAAAAAGTTAATTTTTATTTTTCTAGTGCAATGCATGACTTTTCATTTAAGCAAGTGCCATAAATAGGATTGTAAATTATGCCCTTACAATTTTCACCTTCCACATTAGGAGTGTAGCCATTATCCACAAAGAAAACTCAATTACCCAACCATTATATATGATTACTCATCCATGCAATTTTGACAACACATCGAAAGAAATTAAAGAATGATAAAAAGCCTCAAAAATTGAAATCCTTTTGCATGCAGGCCTCCTATGTGCAATGGCTTGTGGGAAAAATAATAAACTCACAATACCACAAATAAAAAGTTAATTTTTCATTTTTCTAGTGCAATGCATGACTTTTTTTGTGAAGCAGGTGCCATAAATAAGATTGTAAATTGTGCCCTTACAATTTTCACCTAAAGTATATCACAATGGATGCCACCTGCCAATTTTTCATGAATTTCACAGTAATATTGCCTTATTCCATTGATTTATCGAATTTCTGGCGATTTACATCAAGTAATTCAAATTTGCACAGCAAGTGTGCTCTAGTTTCGACCAATAAATTTGGAAATATCATTTTCACCTTCCACGTTAGGAGTCTAGGCAGTATCCACAAAGAAAACTCAATTACCCGACCATTATATATGATTACTCATCCATGCAATTTTGAGAACACATCAAAAGAAATTAAAGGAAATGAAAAAAGGCTAAAAAATTGAAATCCGTTTGCATGGAGGCCTCCTATGTGCATTGGCTTGTGGGAAAAATAATAAACTCACAATACCACAAACTTAAAATAAAAAACCTTCACAATCTGACCTATCTCATATGAAGATCAATAACTTTCAACCAAGACGACCATGACCATGAACATTTTCATGGCATAGTACATGATAACATGACCATTTTTGGAAATAACAAGGGTGTTAACATTGTCAGCAATAATTCCATAAAAAGATTGAAGGTTTGGTTAAAAAAGGTTAATCTTTATTTTTTCTAGTGCAATGCATGACTTTTTTTTGTGAAGCAAGTGCCATAAATAAGAGTGTAAATTGTGCCCTTACAATTTTCACCCAAAGTATACCACATGGGATGCCAACTGCCAGTTTTTCATGAATTATAGAGTGATATTTCCATATTCCATTGATTTAGTGAATTTCTGGTGATTTATGTCAAGTAATTCAAATTTGCACTTCAAGTGTGCTCTAGTTTCGACCAATAAATTCTGAAAAATCATTTTCACCTTCCACATTAGGAGTGTAGGCAGTATTCACAAAGAAAACTCAATTACCCAACCATTATATATGATTACTTATCCATGCAATTTTGACAACACATCGAAAAAATTAAAGAAAATGATAAAAAGGCTCAAAAATTGAAATCCTTTTACATGGAGGCCTCCTATGTGCAATCGATTGTGGGAAAAATAATAAACTCACAATACCACAACCTTGAAAAAAACCTTCCAGAACTGACCTATCTCATATGAAGATCAATGACTTTCAACCAAGATGACCATGAGCATTTTCATGGCATAATAAATGATAACATGACCATTTTTGGAAATAACAAGGGTGTTAACATTGTCAGCAATAATTCCACAAAAAGATTGAAGATTTGGGTAAAAAAAGTTAATTTTTCATTTTTCTAGTGCAATGCATGTCTTTTTTTTTGTGAAGCAAGTGCCATAAATGAGATTGTAAATTGTGCCCTTACAATTTTCACCTAAAGTATACCACATGGGATGCCAACTGCCAATTTTTCATAAATTTCAGAGTGATATTTCCATATTCCATTGATTTAGTGAATTTCTGGCGATTTACATCAAGTAATTCAAATTTGCACTGCAAGTGTGCTCTAGTTTCGACCAATAAATTCTGAAAAATCATTTTCACCTTCCACATTAGGAGTGTAGGCAGTATTCACAAAGAAAACTCAATTACCCAACCATTATATATGATTACTCATCCATGCAATTTTGACAACACATCGTAAGAAATTAAAGAAAATGATAAAAAGGCTCAAAAATTGAAATCCTTTTGCATGGAGGCCTCCTATGTGCAATGGCTTGTGGGAAAAATAATAAACTCACAATACCACAAATAAAAAGTTAATTTTTCATTTTTCTAGTGCAATGCATGACTTTTTTTGTGAAGCAAGTGCCATAAATAAGATTGTAAATTGTGCCCTTTCAATTTTCACCTAAATTATACCACATAGGATGTCAACTGCCAATTTTTCATGAATTTCAGAGTGATATTGCCATATTTCTTTGATTTATCGACTTTTTGGCGATTTACATCAAGTAATTCAAATTTGCACTACAATTGTGCTCTAGTTTCGACCAATAAATTCTAAAAAATCATTTTCACCTTCCACATTAGGAGTGTAGCCATTATCCACAAAGAAAACTCAATTACCCACCCATTATATATGATTACTCATCCATGCAATTTTGACAACACATCGAAAGAAATTAAAGAAAATGATAAAAAGGCTAAAAAATTGAAATCCTTTTGATGGAGGCCTCCTATGTGCAATGGCTTGTGGGCAAAATAATAAACTAAGAATACCACAAATAAAAAGTTAATAATTCATTTTTCTAGTGCAATGCATGACTTTTTTGTGAAGCAGGTGCCATAAATAAGATTGTAAATTCTGCCCTTACAATTTTCACTTAAAATATACCACAATGGATGCCAACTGCCAATTTTTCATGAATTTCAGAGTGATATTGTTATATTCCATTGATTTATCAAATTTCTGGCGATTTACATCAAGTAATTCAAATTTGCACTGCAAGTGTGCTCTAGTTTCGACCAATAAATTCTGAAAAATCATTTTCACCTTCCGCATTAGGAGTGTAGGCAGTATCCACAAAGAAAACTCAATTACCCAACCATTATATATGATTACTCATCCATGCAATTTTGAGAACACATCGAAAGAAATTTAAGGAAATGCAAAACGCTCAAAAATTGAAATCCTTTTACATGGAGGCCTCCTATGTGCAATGGATTGTGGGAAAAATAATAAACTCACAATACCACAACCTTAAAAAAAACCTTCAAGAACTGACCTATCTCATATGAAGATCAATGACTTTCAACCAAGATGACCATGAGCATTTTCATGGCATAGTAAATGATAACATGACCATTTTTGGAAATAACAAGGGTGTTAACATTGTCAGCAATAATTTCACAAAAAGATTGAAGATTTTGGTTAAAAAAGTTAATTTTTCATTTTTCTAGTGCAATGCATGTCTTTTTTTTTGTGAAGCAAGTGCCATAAATAAGATTGTAAATTGTGCCCTTACAATTTTCACCTAAAGTATACCACATGGGATGCCAACTGCCAATTTTTCATGAATTTCAGAGTGATATTTCCATATTCCATTGATTTAGTGAATTTCTGGTGATTTACGTCAAGTAATTCAAATTTGCACTGCAAGTGTGCTCTAGTTTCGACCAATAAATTCTGAAAAATCATTTGCACCTTCCACATTAGGAGTGTAGGCAGTATTCACAAAGAAAACACAATTACCCTACCATTATATATGATTACTCATCCATGCAATTTTGACAACACATCGTAAGAAATTAAAGAAAATGATAAAAAGGCTCAAAAATTGAAATCCTTTTGCATGGAGGCCTCCTATGTGCAATGGCTTGTGGGAAAAATAATAAACTCACAATACCACAAACTTAAAAAAATACCTTCACAAACTGACCTGTCTCATATGAAGATCAATGACTTTCAACCAAGATGACGATGAGCATTTTCATGGTATAGTACATGATAACATGACCATTTTTGGAAATAACAAGTGTGTTAACATTGTCAGCAATAATTCCACAAAAAGATTGAAGATTTGGGTAAAAAAAGTTAATTTTTCATTTTTCTAGTGCAATGCATGACTTTTTTTGTGAATCAAGTGCCATAAATAAGATTGTAAATTGTGCCCTTTCAATTTTCACCTAAAGTATACCACATTGGATGTCAACTGCCAATTTTTCATGAATTTCAGAGTGATATTGCCATATTTCTTTGATTTATCGACTTTTTGGCGATTTACATCAAGTAATTCAAATTTGCACTACAAGTGTGCTCTAGTTTCGACCAATAAATTCTGAAAAATCATTTTCACCTTCCACATTAGGAGTGTAGCCATTATCCACAAAGAAAACTCAATTACCCAACCATTATATATGATTACTCATCCATGCAATTTTGACAACACATCGAAAGAAATTAAAGAAAATGATAAAAAGGCTAAAAAATTGAAATCCTGTTGATGGAGGCCTCCTACGTGCAATGGCTTGTGGGAAAAATAATAAACTAAGAATACCACAAATAAAAAGTTAATAATTCATTTTTCTAGTGCAATGCATGACTTTTTTGTGAAGCAGGTGCCATAAATAAGATTGTAAATTGTGCCCTTACAATTTTCACTTAAAGTATACCACAATGGATGCCAACTGCCAATTTTTCATGAATTTCAGAGTGATATTGCCATATTTCATTGATTTATCGAATTTCTGGCGATTTACATCAAGTAATTCAAATTTGCACTTCAAGTGTGCTCTAGTTTCGACCAATAAATTCTGAATAATAATTTTCACCTTCCGCATTAGGAGTGTAGGCAGTATCCACAAAGAAAACTCAATTACCCAACCATTATATATGATTACTCATTATTGCAATTTTGAGAACACATCGAAAGAAATTTAAGGAAATGAAAAAGGCTCAAAAATTGAAATCCTTTTGCATGGAGGCCTCCTATGTGCAATGGATTGTGGGAAAAATAATAAACTCACAATACCACAACCTTAAAAAAAACCTTCAAGAACTGACCTATCTCATATGAAGATCAATGACTTTCAACCAAGATGACCATGAGCATTTTCATGGCATAGTAAATGATAACATGACCATTTTTGGAAATAACAAGGGTGGTAACATTGTCAGCAATATTTCCGCAAAAAGATTGAAGATTTGGGTAAAAAAAAGTTAATAATTCATTTTTCTAGTGCAATGCATGACTTTTTTGTGAAGCAGGTGCCATAAATAAGATTGTAAATTGTGCCCTTACAATTTTCACTTAAAGTATACCACAATGGATGCCAACTACCAATTTTTCATGAATTTCAGAGTGATATTGCCATATTCCATTGATTTATCGAATTTCTGGCGATTTACATCAAGTAATTAAAATTTGCACTTCAAGTGTGCTCTAGTTTCGACCAATAAATTCTGAAAAATCATTTTCACCTTCCACATTAGGATTGTAGCCATTATCCACAAAGAAAACTCAATTACCCAACCATTATATATGATTACTCATCCATGCAATTTTGACAACACATCAAAAGAAATTAAAGAAAATGATAAAAAGGCTAAAAAATTGAAATCCTTTTGATGGAGGCCTCCTATGTGCAATGGCTTGTGGGAAAAATAATAAACTAAGAATACCACAAATAAAAAGTTAATAATTCATTTTTCTAGTGCAATGCATGACTTTTTTGTGAAGCAGGTGCCATAAATAAGATTGTAAATTGTGCCCTTACAATTTTCACTTAAAGTATACCACAATGGATGCCAACTGCCAATTTTTCATGAATTTCAGAGCGATATTGCCATATTCCATTGATTTATCGAATTTCTGGCAATTTACATCAAGTAATTCAAATTTGCACTTCAAGTGTGCTCTAGTTTCGACCAATAAATTCTGAAAAATCATTTTCACCTTCCGCATTAGGAGTGTAGGCAGTATCCACAAAGAACACTCAATTACCCAACAATTATATATGATTACTCATCCATGCAATTTTGAGAACACATCGAAAGAAATTTAAGGAAATGAAAAAGGCTCAAAAATTGAAATCCTTTTGCATGGAGGCCTCCTATGTGCAATGGATTGTGGGAAAAATAATAAACTCACAATACCACAAATAAAAAGTTAATTTTTCATTTTTCTAGCGCAATGCATGACTTTTTTTGTGAAGCAAGTGCCATAAATAAGATTGTAAATTGTGCCCTTTCAATTTTCACCTAAAGTATACCACATTGGATGTCAACTGCCAATTTTTCATGAATTTCAGAGTGATATTGCCATATTTCTTTGATTTATCGACTTTTTGGCGATTTACATCAAGTAATTCAAATTTGCACTACAAGTGTGCTCTAGTTTCGACCAATAAATTCTGAAAAATCATTTACACCTTCCACATTAGGAGTGTAGCCATTATCCACAAAGAAAACTCAATTACCCAACCATTATATATGATTACTCATCCATGCAATTTTGACAACACATCGAAAGAAATTAAAGAAAATGATAAAAAGGCTAAAAAATTGAAATCCTTTTGATGGAGGCCTCCTACGTGCAATGGCTTGTGGGAAAAATAATAAACTAAGAATACCACAAATAAAAAGTTAATAATTCATTTTTCTAGTGCAATGCATGACTTTTTTGTGAAGCAGGTGCCATAAATAAGATTGTAAATTGTGCCCTTACAATTTTAACTTAAAGTATACCACAATGGATGCCAACTGCCAATTTTTCATGAATTTCAGAGTGATATTGCCATATTCCATTGATTTATCGAATTTCTGGCGATATACATCAAGTAATTCAAATTTGCACTTCAAGTGTGCTCTAGTTTCGACCAATAAATTCTGAAAAATCATTTTCACCTTCCGCATTAGGAGTGTAGGCAGTATCCACAAATAACACTCAATTACCCAACAATTATATATGATTACTCATCCATGCAATTTTGAGAACACATCGAAAGAAATTTAAGGAAATGAAAAAGGCTCAAAAAGTGAAATCCTTTTGCATGGAGGCCTCCTATGTGCAATGGATTGTGGGAAAAATAATAAACTCACAATACCACAAATAAAAAGTTAATTTTTCATTTTTCTAGCGCAATGCATGACTTTTTTTGTGAAGCAAGTGCCATAAATAAGATTGTAAATTGTGCCCTTTCAATTTTCACCTAAAGTATACAACATTGGATGTCAACTGCTAATTTTTCATGAATTCCAGAGTGATATTGCCATATTTCTTTGATTTATCGACTTTTTGGCGATTTACATCAAGTAATTCAAATTTGCACTACAAGTGTGCTCTAGTTTCGACCAATAAATTCTGAAAAATCATTTTCACCTTCCACATTAGGAGTGTAGCCATTATCCACAAAGAAAACTCAATTACCCAACCATTATATATGATTACTCATCCATGCAATTTTGACAACACATCGAAAGAAATTAAAGAAAATGATAAAAAGGCTAAAAAATTGAAATCCTTTTGATGGAGGCCTCCTACGTGCAATGGCTTGTGGGAAAAATAATAAACTAAGAATACCACAAATAAAAAGTTAATAATTCATTTTTCTAGTGCAATGCATGACTTTTTTGTGAAGCAGGTGCCATAAATAAGATTGTAAATTGTGCCCTTACAATTTTAACTTAAAGTATACCACAATGGATGCCAACTGCCAATTTTTAATGAATTTCAGAGTGATATTGCCATATTCCATTGATTTATCGAATTTCTGGCGATTTACATCAAGTAATTCAAATTTGCACTTCAAGTGTGCTCTAGTTTCGACCAATAAATTCTGAAAAATCATTTTCACCTTCCGCATTAGGAGTGTAGGCAGTATCCATAAAGAAAACTCAATTACCCAACCATTATATATGATTACTCATCCATGCAATTTTGAGAACACATCGAAAGAAATTTAAGGAAATGAAAAAGGCTCAAAAATTGAAATCCTTTTGCATGGAGGCCTCCTATGTGCAATGGATTGTGGGAAAAATAATAAACTCACAATACCACAACCTTAAAAAAAAACCTTCAAGAACTGACCTATCTCATATGAAGATCAATGACTTTCAACCAAGATGACCATGAGCATTTTCATGGCATAGTAAATGATAACATGACCATTTTTGGAAATAACAAGGGTGGTAACATTGTCAGCAATAATTCCGCAAAAAGATTGAAGATTTGGGTAAAAAAAAGTTAATAATTCATTTTTCTAGTGCAATGCATGACTTTTTTGTGAAGCAGGTGCCATAAATAAGATTGTAAATTGTGCCCTTACAATTTTCACTTAAAGTATACCACAATGGATGCCAACTGCCAATTTTTCATGAATTTCAGAGTGATATTGCCATATTCCATTGATTTATCGAATTTCTGGCGATTTACATCAAGTAATTCAAATTTGCACTACAAGTGTGCTCTAGTTTCGACCAATAAATTCTGAAAAATCATTTTCACCTTCCACATTAGGAGTGTAGCCATTATCCACAAAGAAAACTCAATTACCCAACCATTATATATGATTACTCATCCATGCAATTTTGACAACACATCGAAAGAAATTAAAGAAAATGATAAAAAGGCTAAAAAATTGAAATCCTTTTGATGGAGGCCTCCTACGTGCAATGGCTTGTGGGAAAAATAATAAACTAAGAATACCACAAATAAAAAGTTAATAATTCATTTTTCTAGTGCAATGCATGACTTTTTTGTGAAGCAGGTGCCATAAATAAGATTGTAAATTGTGCCCTTACAATTTTAACTTAAAGTATACCACAATGGATGCCAACTGCCAATTTTTCATGAATTTCAGAGTGATATTGCCATATTCCATTGATTTATCGAATTTCTGGCGATTTACATCAAGTAATTCAAATTTGCACTTCAAGTGTGCTCTAGTTTCGACCAATAAATTCTGAAAAATCATTTTCACCTTCCGCATTAGGAGTGTAGGCAGTATCCACAAAGAACACTCAATTACCCAACAATTATATATGATTACTCATCCATGCAATTTTGAGAACACATCGAAATAAATTTAAGGAAATGAAAAAGGCTCAAAAAGTGAAATCCTTTTGCATGGAGGCCTCCTATGTGCAATGGATTGTGGGAAAAATAATAAACTCACAATACCACAAATAAAAAGTTAATTTTTCATTTTTCTAGCGCAATGCATGACTTTTTTTGTGAAGCAAGTGCCATAAATAAGATTGTAAATTGTGCCCTTTCAATTTTCACCTAAAGTATACCACATTGGATGTCAACTGCCAATTTTTCATGAATTTCAGAGTGATATTGCCATATTTCTTTGATTTATCGACTTTTTGGCGATTTACATCAAGTAATTCAAATTTGCACTACAAGTGTGCTCTAGTTTCGACCAATAAATTCTGAAAAATCATTTTCACCTTCCACATTAGGAGTGTAGCCCTTATCCACAAAGAAAACTCAATTACCCAACCATTATATATGATTACTCATCCATGCAATTTTGACAACACATCGAAAGAAATTAAAGAAAATGATAAAAAGGCTAAAAAATTGAAATCCTTTTGATGGAGGCCTCCTACGTGCAATGGCTTGTGGGAAAAATAATAAACTAAGAATACCACAAATAAAAAGTTAATAATTCATTTTTCTAGTGCAATGCATGACTTTTTTGTGAAGCAGGTGCCATAAATAAGATTGTAAATTGTGCCCTTACAATTTTAACTTAAAGTATACCACAATGGATGCCAACTGCCAATTTTTAATGAATTTCAGAGTGATATTGCCATATTCCATTGATTTATCGAATTTCTGGCGATTTACATCAAGTAATTCAAATTTGCACTTCAAGTGTGCTCTAGTTTCGACCAATAAATTCTGAAAAATCATTTTCACCTTCCGCATTAGGAGTGTAGGCAGTATCCATAAAGAAAACTCAATTACCCAACCATTATATATGATTACTCATCCATGCAATTTTGAGAACACATCGAAAGAAATTTAAGGAAATGAAAAAGGCTCAAAAATTGAAATCCTTTTGCATGGAGGCCTCCTATGTGCAATGGATTGTGGGAAAAATAATAAACTCACAATACCACAACCTTAAAAAAAAACCTTCAAGAACTAACCTATCTCATATGAAGATCAATGACTTTCAACCAAGATGACCATGAGCATTTTCATGGCATAGTAAATGATAACATGACCATTTTTGGAAATAACAAGGGTGGTAACATTGTCAGCAATAATTCCGCAAAAAGATTGAAGATTTGGGTAAAAAAAAGTTAATAATTCATTTTTCTAGTGCAATGGATGACTTTTTTGTGAAGCAGGTGCCATAAATAAGATTGTAAATTGTGCCCTTACAATTTTCACTTAAAGTATACCACAATGGATGCCAACTGCCAATTTTTCATGAATTTCAGAGTGATATTTCCATATTCCATTGATTTATCGAATTTCTGGCGATTTACATCAAGTAATTCAAATTTGCACTTCAAGTGTGCTCTAGTTTCGACCAATAAATTCTGAAAAATAATTTTCACCTTCCACATTAGGAGTGTAGCCATTATCCACAAAGAAAACTCAATTACCCAACCATTATATATGATTACTCATCCATGCAATTTCGACAACACATCGAAAGAAATTAAAGAAAATGATAAAAAGGCTAAAAAATTGAAATCCTTTTGATGGAGGCCTCCTATGTGCAATGGCTTGTGGGAAAAATAATAAACTAAGAATACCACAAATAAAAAGTTAATAATTCATTTTTCTAGTGCAATGCATGACTTTTTTGTGAAGCAGGTGCCATAAATAAGATTGTAAATTGTGCCCTTACAATTTTCACTTAAAGTATACCACAATGGATGCCAACTGCCAATTTTTCATGAATTTCAGAGCGATATTGCCATATTCCATTGATTTATCGAATTTCTGGCGATTTACATCAAGTAATTCAAATTTGCACTTCAAGTGTGCTCTAGTTTCGACAAATAAATTCTGAAAAATCATTTTCACCTTCCGCATTAGGAGTGTAGGCAGTATCCACAAATAACACTCAATTACCCAACAATTATATATGATTACTCATCCATGCAATTTTGAGAACACATCGAAAGAAATTTAAGGAAATGAAAAAGGCTCAAAAAGTGAAATCCTTTTGCATGGAGGCCTCCTATGTGCAATGGATTGTGGGAAAAATAATAAACTCACAATACCACAAATAAAAAGTTAATTTTTCATTTTTCTAGCGCAATGCATGACTTTTTTTGTGAAGCAAGTGCCATAAATAAGATTGTAAATTGTGCCCTTTCAATTTTCACCTAAAGTATACCACATTGGATGTCAACTGCTAATTTTTCATGAATTCCAGAGTGATATTGCCATATTTCTTTGATTTATCGACTTTTTGGCGATTTACATCAAGTAATTCAAATTTGCACTACAAGTGTGCTCTAGTTTCGACCAATAAATTCTGAAAAATCATTTTCACCTTCCACATTAGGAGTGTAGCCATTATCCACAAAGAAAACTCAATTACCCAACCATTATATATGATTACTCATCCATGCAATTTTGACAACACATCGAAAGAAATTAAAGAAAATGATAAAAAGGCTAAAAAATTGAAATCCTTTTGATGGAGGCCTCCTACGTGCAATGGCTTGTGGGAAAAATAATAAACTAAGAATACCACAAATAAAAAGTTAATAATTCATTTTTCTAGTGCAATGCATGACTTTTTTGTGAAGCAGGTGCCATAAATAAGATTGTAAATTGTGCCCTTACAATTTTAACTTAAAGTATACCACAATGGATGCCAACTGCCAATTTTTAATGAATTTCAGAGTGATATTGCCATATTCCATTGATTTATCGAATTTCTGGCGATTTACATCAAGTAATTCAAATTTGCACTTCAAGTGTGCTCTAGTTTCGACCAATAAATTCTGAAAAATCATTTTCACCTTCCGCATTAGGAGTGTAGGCAGTATCCATAAAGAAAACTCAATTACCCAACCATTATATATGATTACTCATCCATGCAATTTTGAGAACACATCGAAAGAAATTTAAGGAAATGAAAAAGGCTCAAAAATTGAAATCCTTTTGCATGGAGGCCTCCTATGTGCAATGGATTGTGGGAAAAATAATAAACTCACAATACCACAACCTTAAAAAAAAACCTTCAAGAACTGACCTATCTCATATGAAGATCAATGACTTTCAACCAAGATGACCATGAGCATTTTCATGGCATAGTAAATGATAACATGACCATTTTTGGAAATAACAAGGGTGGTAACATTGTCAGCAATAATTCCGCAAAAAGATTGAAGATTTGGGAAAAAAAAAGTTAATAATTCATTTTTCTAGTGCAATGCATGACTTTTTTGTGAAGCAGGTGCCATAAATAAGATTGTAAATTGTGCCCTTACAATTTTCACTTAAAGTATACCACAATGGATGCCAACTGCCAATTTTTCATGAATTTCAGAGTGATATTGCCATATTCCATTGATTTATTGAATTTCTGGCGATTTACATCAAGTAATTCAAATTTGCACTACAAGTGTGCTCTAGTTTCGACCAATAAATTCTGAAAAATCATTTTCACCTTCCACATTAGGAGTGTAGCCATTATCCACAAAGAAAACTCAATTACCCAACCATTATATATGATTACTCATCCATGCAATTTTGACAACACATCGAAAGAAATTAAAGAAAATGATAAAAAGGCTAAAAAATTGAAATCCTTTTGATGGAGGCCTCCTACGTGCAATGGCTTGTGGGAAAAATAATAAACTAAGAATACCACAAATAAAAAGTTAATAATTCATTTTTCTAGTGCAATGCATGACTTTTTTGTGAAGCAGGTGCCATAAATAAGATTGTAAATTGTGCCCTTACAATTTTAACTTAAAGTATACCACAATGGATGCCAACTGCCAATTTTTCATGAATTTCAGAGTGATATTGCCATATTCCATTGATTTATCGAATTTCTGGCGATTTACATCAAGTAATTCAAATTTGCACTTCAAGTGTGCTCTAGTTTCGACCAATAAATTCTGAAAAATCATTTTCACCTTCCGCATTAGGAGTGTAGGCAGTATCCACAAAGAACACTCAATTACCCAACAATTATATATGATTACTCATCCATGCAATTTTGAGAACACATCGAAAGAAATTTAAGGAAATGAAAAAGGCTCAAAAAGTGAAATCCTTTTGCATGGAGGCCTCCTATGTGCAATGGATTGTGGGAAAAATAATAAACTCACAATACCACAAATAAAAAGTTAATTTTTCATTTTTCTAGCGCAATGCATGACTTTTTTTGTGAAGCAAGTGCCATAAATAAGATTGTAAATTGTGCCCTTTCAATTTTCACCTAAAGTATACCACATTGGATGTCAACTGCCAATTTTTCATGAATTTCAGAGTGATATTGCCATATTTCTTTGATTTATCGACTTTTTGGCGATTTACATCAAGTAATTCAAATTTGCACTACAAGTGTGCTCTAGTTTCGACCAATAAATTCTGAAAAATCATTTTCACCTTCCACATTAGGAGTGTAGCCCTTATCCACAAAGAAAACTCAATTACCCAACCATTATATATGATTACTCATCCATGCAATTTTGACAACACATCGAAAGAAATTAAAGAAAATGATAAAAAGGCTAAAAAATTGAAATCCTTTTGATGGAGGCCTCCTACGTGCAATGGCTTGTGGGAAAAATAATAAACTAAGAATACCACAAATAAAAAGTTAATAATTCATTTTTCTAGTGCAATGCATGACTTTTTTGTGAAGCAGGTGCCATAAATAAGATTGTAAATTGTGCCCTTACAATTTTAACTTAAAGTATACCACAATGGATGCCAACTGCCAATTTTTAATGAATTTCAGAGTGATATTGCCATATTCCATTGATTTATCGAATTTCTGGCGATTTACATCAAGTAATTCAAATTTGCACTTCAAGTGTGCTCTAGTTTCGACCAATAAATTCTGAAAAATCATTTTCACCTTCCGCATTAGGAGTGTAGGTAGTATCCATAAAGAAAACTCAATTACCCAACCATTATATATGATTACTCATCCATGCAATTTTGAGAACACATCGAAAGAAATTTAAGGAAATGAAAAAGGCTCAAAAATTGAAATCCTTTTGCATGGAGGCCTCCTATGTGCAATGGATTGTGGGAAAAATAATAAACTCACAATACCACAACCTTAAAAAAAAACCTTCAAGAACTAACCTATCTCATATGAAGATCAATGACTTTCAACCAAGATGACCATGAGCATTTTCATGGCATAGTAAATGATAACATGACCATTTTTGGAAATAACAAGGGTGGTAACATTGTCAGCAATAATTCCGCAAAAAGATTGAAGATTTGGGTAAAAAAAAGTTAATAATTCATTTTTCTAGTGCAATGGATGACTTTTTTGTGAAGCAGGTGCCATAAATAAGATTGTAAATTGTGCCCTTACAATTTTCACTTAAAGTATACCACAATGGATGCCAACTGCCAATTTTTCATGAATTTCAGAGTGATATTTCCATATTCCATTGATTTATCGAATTTCTGGCGATTTACATCAAGTAATTCAAATTTGCACTTCAAGTGTGCTCTAGTTTCGACCAATAAATTCTGAAAAATAATTTTCACCTTCCACATTAGGAGTGTAGCCATTATCCACAAAGAAAACTCAATTACCCAACCATTATATATGATTACTCATCCATGCAATTTCGACAACACATCGAAAGAAATTAAAGAAAATGATAAAAAGGCTAAAAAATTGAAATCCTTTTGATGGAGGCCTCCTATGTGCAATGGCTTGTGGGAAAAATAATAAACTAAGAATACCACAAATAAAAAGTTAATAATTCATTTTTCTAGTGCAATGCATGACTTTTTTGTGAAGCAGGTGCCATAAATAAGATTGTAAATTGTGCCCTTACAATTTTCACTTAAAGTATACCACAATGGATGCCAACTGCCAATTTTTCATGAATTTCAGAGCGATATTGCCATATTCCATTGATTTATCGAATTTCTGGCGATTTACATCAAGTAATTCAAATTTGCACTTCAAGTGTGCTCTAGTTGCGACCAATAAATTCTGAAAAATCATTTTCACCTTCCGCATTAGGAGTGTAGGCAGTATCCACAATGAAAACTCAATTACCCAACAATTATATATGATTACTCATCCATGCAATTTTGAGAACACATCGAAAGAAATTTGAGGAAATGAAATAGGCTCAAAAATTGAAATCCTTTTGCATGGAGGCCTCCTATGTGCAATGGATTGTGGGAAAAATAATAAACTCACAATACCACAACCTTAAAAAAAACCTTCAAGAACTGACCTATCTCATATGAAGATCAATGACTTTCAACCAAGATGACCATGAGCATTTTCATGGCATAGTAAATGATAACATGACCATTTTTGGAAATAACTAGGGTGGTAACATTGTCAGCAATAATTCCGCAAAAAGATTGAAGATTTGGGTAAAAAAAAGTTAATTTTTCATTTTTCTAGTGCAATGCATGACTTTTTATTGAGGCAAGTGCCATAAATAAGATTGTAAATTGTGCCCTTACAATTTTCACCTTAAGTATACCACATGGGATGCCAACTGCCAATTTTTCATGAATTTCAGAGTGATATTTCCATATTCCATTGATTTATTGAATTTCTGGCGATTTACGTCAAGTAATTCAAATTTGCACTGCAAGTGTGCTCTAGTTTCGACCAATAAATTCTGAAAAATCATTTTCACTTTCCACATTAGGATTGTAGGCAGTATTCACAAAGAAAACTCAATTACCCAACCATTATATATGATTACTCATCCATGCAATTTTGACAACACATCGTAAGAAATTAAAGAAAATGATAAAAAGGCTCAAAAATTGAAATCCTTTTGCATGGAGGCCTCCTATGTGCAATGGCTTGTGGGAAAAATAATAAACTCACAATACCACAAATAAAAAGTTAATTTTTCATTTTTCTAGTGCAATGCATGACTTTTTTTGTGAAGCAAGTGCCATAAATAAGATTGTAAATTGTGCCCTTTCAATTTTCACCTAAAGTATACTACATTGGATGTCAACTGCCAATTTTTCATGAATTTCAGAGTGATATAGCCATATTTCTTTGATTTATCGACTTTTTGGCGATTTACATCAAGTAATTCAAATTTGCACTACAAGTCTTCTCTAGTTTCGACCTATAAATTCTGAAAAATCATTTTCACCATCCACATTAGGAGTGTAGCCATTATCCACAAAGAAAACTCAATTACCCAACCATTATATATGATTACTCATCCATGCAATTTTGACAACACATCGAAAGAAATTAAAGAAAATGATAAAATGGCTAAAAAGTTGAAATCTTTTTGATGGAGGCCTCCTATGTGCAATGGCTTGTGGGAAAAATAATAAACTAAGAATACCACAAATAAAAAGTTAATAATTCATTTTTCTAGTGCAATGCATGACTTTTTTGTGAAGCAGGTGCCATAAATAAGATTGTAAATTGTGCCCTTACAATTTTCACTTAAAGTATACCACATTGGATGCCAACTGCCAATTTTTCATGAATTTCAGAGTGATATTGCCATATTCCATTGATTTATCGAATTTCTGGCGATTTACATCAAGTAATTCAAATTTGCACTGCAAGTGTGCTCTAGTTTCGACCAATAAATTCTGAAAAATCATTTTCACCTTCCGCATTAGGAGTGTAGGCAGTATCCACAAAGAAAACTCAATTACCCAACCATTATATATGATTACTCATCCATGCAATTTTGAGAACACATCGAAAGAAATTTAAGTAAATGAAAAAAGGCTCAAAAATTGAAATCCTTTTGCCTGGAGGCCTCCTATGTGCAATGGATTGTGGGAAAAATAATAAACTCACAATACCACAACCTTAAAAAAAAACCTTCAAGAACTGACCTATCTCATATGAAGATCAATGACTTTCAACCAAGATGACCATGAGCATTTTCATGGCATAGTAAATGATAACATGACCATTTTTGGAAATAACAAGGGTGGTAACATTGTCAGCAATAATTCCGCAAAAAGATTGAAGATTTGGGTAAAAAAAAAGTTAATTTCTCATTTTTCTAGTGCAATGCATGACTTTTTATTGAGGCAAGTGCCATAAATAAGATTGTAAATTGTGCCCTTACAATTTTCATCTTAAGTATACCACATGGGATGCCAACTGCCAATTTTTCATGAATTTAAGAGTGATATTTCCATATTCCATTGATTTATTGAATATCTATCGATTTACACCAAGTAAGTCAAATTTGCACTGCAAGTGTGCTCTAGTTTCGACCAATAAATTATGTAAAATCATTTTCACCTTCCACATTAGGAGTGTAGCCAGTATCCACAAAGAAAACTCAATTACCCAGCCATTATATATGATTACTCATCCTTGCAATTTTGAGAACACATCGAAAGAAATTAAATCAAATGATAAAAAGGCTCAAAAATTGAAATCCTTTTGCATGGAGGCCTCCTATGTGCAATGGCTTGTGGGAAAAATAATAAACTCACAATACCACAAATAAAAAGTTAATTTTTCATTTTTCTAGTGCAATGCATGACTTTTTTTGTGAAGCAGGTGCCATAAATAAGATTGTAAATTGTGCCCTTACAATTTTCACCTAAAGTATACCACAATGGATACCAACTGCCAATTTTTCATGAATTTCACAGTGATATTGCCATATTCCATTGATTTATCAAATTTCTGACGATTTACATCAAGTAATTCAAATTTGCACTGCAAGTGTGCTCCAGTTTCGACCAATAAATTTGGAAATATCATTTTCACCTTCCACATTAGGAGCGTAGGCAGTATGCACAAAGAAAATTCAATTACCCAACCATTATATATGATTACTCATCCATGCAATTTTGAGAACACATCAAAAGAAATTAAAGGAAACGAAAAAGGGGCTCAAAAATTGAAATCCGTTTGCATAGAGGCCTCCTATGTGCATTAGCTTTTGGGAAAAATAATAAACTCACAATACCACAAACTTAAAATAAAAAACCTTCAAAATCTGACCTATCTCATATGAAGATCAATGACTTTCAACCAAACGACCATGACCATGAACATTTTCATAGCATAGTACATGATAACATGACCATTTTTGGAAATAACAAGGGTGTTAACATTGTCAGCAATAATTCCACAAAAAGATTGAAGGTTTGGTTAAAAAAAGTTAATTTTTCATTTTTCTAGTGCAATGCATGTCTTTTTTTTGTGAAGCAAGTGCCATAAATAAGATTGTAAATTGTGCCCTTACAATTTTCACCTAAAGTATACCACATGGGATGCCAACTGCCAATTTTTCATGAATTTTAGAGTGAAATTTACATATTCCATTGATTTAGTGAATTTCAGGCGATTTACGTCAAGTAATTCAAATTTGCACTGCAAGTGTGCTCTAGTTTCGACCAATAAATTCTGAAAAATCATTTTCACCTTCCAGATTAGGAGTGTAGGCAGTATTCACAAAGAAAACTCAATTACCCGACCATTATATATGATTACTCATCCATGCAATTTTGAGAACACATCAAAAGAAATTAAAGGAAATGAAAAAAGGCTAAAAAACTGAAATCCGTTTGCATGGAGGCGTCCTATGTGCATTGGCTTGTGGGAAAAATAATAAACTCACAATACCACAAATAAAAAGTTAATTTTTCATTTTTCTAGTGCAATGCATGACTTTTTTTGTGAAGCAGGTGCCATAAATAAGATTGTAAATTGTGCCCTTACAATTTTCACCTAAAGTATACCACAATGGATACCAACTGCCAATTTTTCATGAATTTCACAGTGATAATGCCATATTCCATTGATTTATCAAATTTCTGATGATTTACATCAAGTAATTCAAATTTGCACTGCAAGTGTGCTCTAGTTTCGACCAATAAATTTGGAAATATCATTTTCACCTTCCACATTAGGAGCGTAGGCAGTATGCACAAAGAAAATTCAATTACCCAACCATTATATATGATTACTCATCCATGCAATTTTGAGAACACATCAAAAGAAATTAAAGGAAACAAAAAAGGGGCTCAAAAATTGAAATCCGTTTGCATAGAGGCCTCCTATGTGCATTGGCTTGTGGGAAAAATAATAAACTCACAATACCACAAACTTAAAATAAAAAACCTTCAAAATCTGACCTATCTCATATGAAGATCAATGACTTTCAACCAAGACGACCATGACCATGAACATTTTCATAGCATAGTACATGATAACATGACCATTTTTGGAAATAACAAGGGTGTTAACATTGTCAGCAATAATTCCACAAAAAGATTGAAGGTTTGGTTAAAAAAAGTTAATTTTTCATTTTTCTAGTGCAATGCATGTCTTTTTTTTGTGAAGCAAGTGCCATAAATAAGATTGTAAATTGTGCCCTTACAATTTTCACCTAAAGTATACCACATGGGATGCCAACTGCCAATTTTTCATGAATTTTAGAGTGAAATTTACATATTCCATTGATTTAGTGAATTTCAGGCGATTTACGTCAAGTAATTCAAATTTGAACTGCAAGTGTGCTCTAGTTTCGACCAATAAATTCTGAAAAATCATTTTCACCTTCCAGATTAGGAGTGTAGGCAGTATTCACAAAGAAAACTCAATTACCCGACCATTATATATGATTACTCATCCATGCAATTTTGAGAACACATCAAAAGAAATTAAAGGAAATGAAAAAAGGCTAAAAAACTGAAATCCGTTTGCATGGAGGTGTCCTATGTGCATTGGCTTGTGGGAAAAATAATAAACTCACAATACCACAAATAAAAAGTTAATTTTTCATTTTTCTACTGCAATGCATGACTTTTTTTGTGAAGCAGGTGCCATAAATAAGATTGTAAATTCTGCCCTTACAATTTTCACCTAAAGTATACCACAATGGATGCCAACTGCCAATTTTTCATGAATTTCACAGTGATATTGCCATATTCCATTGATTTATCGAATTTCTGGCGATTTACATCAAGTAATTCAAATTTGCACTGCAAGTGTGCTCTTGTTTCGACCAATAAATTTGGAAAAATCATTTTCACCTTCCACATTACGAGTGTAGGCAGTATCCACAAAGAAAACTCAATTACCCAACCATTATATATGATTACTCATCCATATAATTTTGAGAACACATCAAAAGAAATTAAAGGAAATGAAAAAAGGCTCAAAAATTGAAATCCGTTTGCATAGAGGCCTCCTATGTGGAATGGCTTGTGGGAAAAAATAAACTCACAATACCACAAACTTAAAATAAAAAACTTTCACAATCTGACATATCTCATATGAAGATCGATGACTTTCAACCAAGACGACCATGACCATGAACATTTTCATGGCATAGTAAATGATAACATGACCATTTTTGGAAATAACAAGGGTGTAAACATTGTCAGCAATAATTCCACAAAAAGATTGAAGGTTTGGTTAAAAAAAGTTAATTTTTCATTTTTCTAGTGCAATACATGACTTTTTTTTTGTGAAGCAAGTGTCATAAATAAGACTGTAAATTGTGCCCTTACAATTGTATACCACATGGGATGCCAACTGCCATTTTTTCATGAATTTTAGAGTGATATTTCCATATTCCATTGATTTCTTGAATTTCTGGCGATTTACATTAAGTAAGTCAAATTTGCACTGCAAGTGTGCTCTAGTTTCGACCAATAAGTTCTGAAAAATCATTTTCACCTTCCACATTAGGAGCGTAGGCAGTATCCACAAAGAAAACTCAATTACCCAACCATTATATATGATTACTCATCCATGCAATTTTGACAACATATCGAAAGAAATTAAAGAAAATGATAAAAATGCTAAAAAAAATCCATTTGATGGAGGCCTCCTATGTGCGATGGCTTGTGGGAAAAATAATAAACTCACCATACCAAAAATAAAAAGTTAATATTTCATTTTTCTAGTGCAATGCATGACTTTTTTGTGAAGCAGGTGCCATAAATAAGATTGTAAATTGTGCCCTTTCAATTTTCACCTAAAGTATACCACAATGGATGCCAACTGCCAATTTTTCATGAATTTCAGAGCGATATTGCCATATTCCATTGATTTATCGAATTTCTGGTGATTTACATCAAGTAATTCAAATTTGCACTTCAAGTGTGCTCTAGTTTCGACCAATAAATTCTAAAAAATCATTTTCACCTTCCGCATTAGGAGTGTAGGCAGTATCCACAAAGAAAACTCAATTACCCAACAATTATATATGATTACTCATCCATGCAATTTTGAGAACACATCGAAAGAAATTTAAGGAAATGAAAAAGGCTCAAAAATTGAAATCCTTTTGCATGGAGGCCTCCTATGTGCAATGGATTGTGGGAAAAATAATAAACTCACAGTACCACAACCTTAAAAAAAAACCTTCAAGAACTAACCTATCTCATATGAAGATCAATGACTTTCAACCAAGATGACCATGAGCATTTTCATGGCATAGTAAATGATAACATGACCATTTTTGGAAATAACAAGGGTGGTAACATTGTCAGCAATAATTCCGCAAAAAGATTGAAGATTTGGGTAAAAAAAGTTAATTTTTCATTTTTCTAGTGCAATGCATGACTTTTTATTGAGGCAAGTGCCATAAATAAGATTGTAAATTGTGCCCTTACAATTTTCACCTTAAGTATACCACATGGGATGCCAACTGCCAATTTTTCATGAATTTCAGAGTGATATTTCCATATTCCATTGATTTATTGAATTTCTGGCGATTTACGTCAAGTAATTCAAATTTGCACTGAAAGTGTGCTCTAGTTTCGACCAATAAATTCTGAAAAATCATTTTCACCTTCCACATTAGGAGTGTAGGCAGTATTCACAAAGAAAACTCAATTACCCAACCATTATATATGATTACTCATCCATGCAATTTTGACAACACATCATAAGAAATTAAAGAAAATGATAAAAAGGCTCAAAAATTGAAATCCTTTTGCATGGAGGCCTCCTATGTGCAATGGCTTGTGGGAAAAATAATAAACTCACAATACCACAAATAAAAAGTTAATTTTTCATTTTTCTAGTGCAATGCATGACTTTTTTTGTGAAGCAAGTGCCATAAATAAGATTGTAAATTGTGCCCTTTCGATTTTCACCTAAAGTATACCACATTGGATGTCAACTACCAATTTTTCATGAATTTTAGAGTGATATAGCCATATTTCTTTGATTTATCGACTTTTTGGCGATTTACATCAAGTAATTCAAATTTATACTACAAGTCTGCTCTAGTTTCGACCAATAAATTCTGAAAAATCATCTTCACCTTCCACATTAGGAGTGTAGCCATTATCCACAAAGAAAACTCAATTACCCAACCATTATATATGATTACTCATCCATGCAATTTTGACAACACATCGAAAGAAATTAAAGAAAATGATAAAAAAAACTAAAAAATTGAAATCCTTTTGATGGAGGCCTCCTATGTGCAATGGATTGTGGGAAAAATAATAAACTAAGAATACTACAAATAAAAAGTTAATAATTCATTTTTCTAGTGCAATGCATGACTTTTTTGTGAAGCAGGTGCCATAAATAAGATTGTAAATTGTGCCCTTTCAATTTTCACCTAAGGTATACCACAATGGATGCCAACTGCCAATTTTTCATGAATTTCAGAGTGATATTGCCATATTCCATTGATTTATCGAATTTCTGGAGATTTACATCAAGTAATTCAAATTTGCACTGCAAGTGTGCTCTAGTTTCGACCAATAAATTCTAAAAAATCATTTTCAGCTTCCGCATTAGGAGTGTAGGCAGTATCCACAAAGAAAACTCACTTACCCAACCATTATATATGATTACTCATCCATGCAATTTTGACAACACATCGAAAGAAATTAAAGGAAATGAAAAAAGGCTCAAAAATTGAAATCCTTTTGCATGGAGGCTTCCTATGTGAAATGGCTTGTGGGAAACATAATAAACTCACAATACCACAACCTTAAAAAAACCTTCAAGAACTGACCTATCTCATATGAAGATCAATGACTTTCAACCAAGATGACCATGAGCATTTTCATGGCATAGTACATGATAACATGACCATTTTTGGAAATAACAAGGGTGTTAACATTGTCAGCTATAATTCCACAAAAAGATTGAAGATTTGGGTAAAAAAAGTTAATTTTTCATTTTTCTAGTGCAATGCACGACTTTTTATTGAAGCAAGTGCCATAAATAAGATTGTAAATTATGCCCTTATAGTTTTCACCTTAAGTATACCACATGGGATGCCAACTGCCAATTTTTCATGAATTTCAGAGTGATATTTCCATATTCCATTGATTTATTGAATTTCTTGCGATTTACGTCAAGTAAGTCAAATTTGCTCTGCAAGTGTGCTCTAGTTTCGACCAATCAATTCTGAAAAATCATTTTCACCTTCCACATTAGGAGTGTAGCCATTATCCACAAAGAAAACTCAATTACCCAACCATTATATATGATTACTCATCCATGCAATTTTGACAACACAGCGAAAGAAATTAAAGAAAATGATAAAAAGGCTCAAAAATTGAAATCCTTTTGCATGGAGGCCTCCTATGTGCAATGGCTTGTGGGAAAAATAATAAACTCACAATACCACAAATAAATAATTTTTTAAATTGTGCCCTTACAATTTTCACCTAAAGTATATCACAATGGATGCCAACTGCCAATTTTTCATGAATTTCACAGTGATATTGCCTTATTCCATTGATTTATCAAATTTCTGGCGAATTACATCAAGTAATTCAAATTTGCACTGCAAGTGTGCTCTAGTTTCAACCAATAAATTTGGAAATATCATTTTCACCTTCCACATTAGGAGTGTAGGCAGTATCCACAAAGAAAACTCAATTACCCGACCATTATATATGATTACTCATCCATGCATATTTTGAGAACACATCAAAAGAAATTAAAGGAAATGAAAAAAGGCTAAAAAATTGAAATCCGTTTCATGGAGGCCTCCTATGTTCATTGGCTTGTGGGAAAAATAATAAACTCACAATACCACAAATAAAAAGTTAATTTTTCATTTTTCTAATGCAATGCATGACTTCTTTTGTGAAGCAGGTGCCATAAATAAGATTGTAAATTCTGCCCTTAAAATTTTCACCTAAAGTATACCACAATGGATGCCAACTGCCAATTTTTCATGAATTTCACAGTGATATTGCCATATTCCATTGATTTATCGAATTTCTGGCGATTTACATCAAGTAATTCAAATTTGCACTGCAAGTGTGCTCTAGTTTCGACCAATAAATTTGGAAATATCATTTTCACCTTCCACATTAGGAGTGTAGGCAGTATCCACAAAGAAAACTCAATTACCCAACCATTATATATGATTACTCATCCATTCAATTTTGAGAACACATCAAAAGAAATTAAAGGAAATGAAAAAGGCTCAAAAATTGAAATCCGTTTGCATAGAGGCCTCCTATGTGCAATGGCTTGTGGGAAAAATAATAAACTCACAATACCACAAACTTAAAATAAAAAACCTTCACAATCTGACCTATCTCATATGAAGATCAATAACTTTCAACCAAGACGACCATGACCATGAACATTTTCATGGCATAGTACATGATAACATGACCATTTTCGGAAATAACAAGGGTGTTGACATTGTCAGCAATAATTCCACAAAAAGATTGAAGGTTTGGTTAAAAAAAGTTAATTTTTCATTTTTCTAGTGCAATGCATGACTTTTTTTTGTGAAGCAAGTGCCATAAATAAGATTGTAAATTGTGCCCTTACAATTTTCACCTAAAGTATACCACATGGGATGCCAACTGCCAATTTTTCATGAATTTTAGAGTGATATTTCCATATTCCATTCATTTAGTGAATTTCTGGTGATTTATGTCAAGTAATTCAAATTTGCACTTCAAGTGTGCTCTAGTTTCGACCAATAAATTCTGAAAAATCATTTTCACCTTCCACATTAGGAGTGTAGGAAGTATTCACAAAGAAAACTCAATTACCCAACCATTATATATGATTACTTATCCTTGCAATTTTGACAACACATCGAAAAAATTAAAGAAAATGATAAAAAGGCTCAAAAATTGAAATCCTTTTGCATGGAGGCCTCTTATATGCAATGGCTTGTGGGAAAAATAATAAACTCACAATACCACAAATAAAAAGTTAATTTTTCACTTTTCTAGTGCAATGCATGACTTTTTTTGTGAAGCAAGTGCCATAAATAAGATTGTAAATTGTGCCCTTACAATTTTCACATAAAGTATACCACATTGGATGTCAACTGCCAATTTTTCATGAATTTCATAGTGATATTGCCATATTTCTTTGAGTTATCGAATTTCTGGTGATTTACATCAAGTAATTCAAATTTGCACTGCAAGTGTGCTCTAGTTTCGACCAATAAATTCTGAAAAATCATTTTCACCTTCCACATTAGGAGTGTATCCATTATCCACAAAGAAAACTCAATTACCCAATCATTATATATGATTACTCATCCATGCAATGTTGACAACACATCGAAAGAAATCAAAGTAATTGATAAAAAGGCTAAAAAATTGAAATCCTTTTGATGGAGGCCTCCTATGTGCAATGGCTTGTGGGAAAAATAATAAACTCAGAATACCACAAGTAAAAAGTTAATATTTCATTTTTCTAGAGCAATGCATGACTTTTTTTGTTAAGCAGGTGCCATAAATAAGATTGTAAATTGTGCCCTTACAATTTTCACCTAAAGTATACCACAATGGATGCCAACTGCCAATTTTTCATGAATTTCAGAGTGATATTGCCATATTCCATTGATTTATCGAATTTCTGGCGATTTACATCAAGTAATTCAAATTTGCAATGCAAGTGTGCTCTAGTTTCGACCAATAAATTCTGAAAAATCATTTTCAACTTCCGCATTAGGAGTGTAGGCAGTATCCACAAAGAAAACCCAATTACTCAACCATTATATATGATTACACATCCATGCAATTTTGAGAACACATCGAAAGAAATTTCAGGAAATGAAAAAAGGCTCAAAAATTGAAATCCTTTTGCATGGAGGCCTCCTATGTGCAATGGATTGTGGGAAAAATAATAAACTCACAATACCACAAGCTTAAAAAAACCCTTCAAGAACTGACCTATCTCATATGAAGATCAATGACTTTCAACCAAGATGACCATGCGCATTTTCATGGCATAGTAAATGATAACATGACCACTTTTGGAAATAACAAGGGTGTTAACATTGTCAGCAATAATTCCACAAGAACATTGAAGATTTGGGTAAAAAAAGTTAATTTTTCATTTTTCTAGTGCAATGCATGTCTTTTTTTTGTGAAGCAAGTGCCATAAATAAGATTGTAAATTGTGCCCTTACAATTTTCACCTAAAGTATACCACATGGGATGCCAACTGCCAATTTTTCATGAATTTCAGAGTGATATTTCCATATTCCATTGATTTAGTGAATTTCTGGCGATTTACGTCAAGTAATTCAAATTTGCACTGCAAGTGTGCTCTAGTTTCGACCAATAAATTCTAAAAAATCATTTTCACCTTCCACATTAGGAGTGTAGGCAGTATTCACAAAGAAAACTCAATTACCCAACCATTATATATGATTACTCATCCATGCAATTTTGACAACACATCGTAAGAAATTAAAGAAAATGATAAAAAGGCTCAAAAATTGAAATCCTTTTGCATGGAGGCCTCCTATGTGCAATGGCTTGTGGGAAAAATAATAAGCTCACAATACCACAAATAAAAAGTTAATTTTTCATTTTTCTAGTGCAATGCATGACTTTTTTTGTGAAGCAAGTGCCATAAATAAGATTGTAAATTGTGCCCTTTCAATTTTCACCTAAAGTATACCACATTGGATGTCAACTGCCAATTTTTCATGAATTTCAGAGTGATATTGCCATATTTCTTTGATTTATCGACTTTTTGGCGATTTACATCAAGTAATTCAAATTTGCACTACAAGTGTGCTCTAGTTTCGACCAATAAATTCTGAAAAATCATTTTCACCTTCCACATTAGGAGTGTAGCCATTATCCACAAAGAAAACTCAATTACCCAACCATTATATATGATTACTGAACCATGCAATTTTGACAACACATCGAAAGAAATTAAAGAAAATGATAAAAAGGCTAAAAAATTGAAATCCTTTTGATGGAGGCCTCCTATGTGCAATGGCTTATGGGAAAAATAATAAACTAAGAATACCACAAATAAAAAGTTAATAATTCATTTTTCTAGTGCAATGCATGACTTTTTTGTGAAGCAGGTGCCATAAATAAGATTGTAAATTGTGCCCTTACAATTTTCACTTAAAGAATACCACAATGGGTGCCAACTGCCAATTTTTCATGAATTTCAGAGTGATATTGCCATATTCCATTGATTTATCGAATTTCTGGCGATTTACATCAAGTAATTCATATTTGCACTGCAAGTGTGCTCTAGTTTCGACCAATAAATTCTGAAAAATCATTTTCACCTTCCGCATTAGGAGTGTAGCCAGTATCCACAAAGAAAACTCAATTACCCAGCCATTATATATGATTACTCATCCTTGCAATTTTGACAACACATCGAAAGAAATTAAATCAAATGATAAAAAGGCACAAAAATTGAAATCCTTTTGCATGGAGGCCTCCTATGTGCAATGGCTTGTGGGAAAAATAATAAACTCACAATACCACAAATAAAAAGTTAATTTTTCATTTTTCTAGTGCAATGCATGACTATTTTTGTGAAGCAGGTGCCATAAATAAGATTGTAAATTGTGCCCTTACAATTTTCACCTAAAGTATACCACAATGGATGCCAACTGCCAATTTTTCATGAATTTCACAGTGATATTGCCATATTCCATTGATTTATCGAATTTCTGACGATTTACATCAAGTAATTCAAATTTGCACTGCAAGTGTGCTCTAGTTTCGACCAATAAATTTGGAAATATCATTTTCACCTTCCACATTAGGAGTGTAGGCAGTATGCACAAGGAAAATTCAATTACCCAACCATTATATAATATTACTCATCCATGCAATTTTGAGAACACATCAAAAGAAATTAAAGGAAATGAAAAAGGGGCTCAAAAATTGAAATCCGTTTGCATAGAGGCCTCCTATGTGCAATGGCTTGTGGGAAAAATAATAAACTCACAATACCACAAACTTAAAATAAAAAACCTTCACAATCTAACCTATCTCATATGAAGATCAATGACTTTCAACCAAGACGACCATGACCATGAACATTTTCATGGCATAGTACATGATAACATGACCATTTTTGGAATAACAAGGGTGTTAACATTGTCAGCAATAATTCCACAAAAAGATTGAAGGTTTGGTTAAAAAAAGTTAATTTTTCATTTTTCTAGTGTAATGTCATAAATAAGATTGTAAATTGTGCCCTTTCGATTTTCACCTAAAGTATACCACATTGGATGTCAACTACCAATTTTTCATGAATTTTAGAGTGATATAGCCATATTTCTTTGATTTATCGACTTTTTGGCGATTTACATCAAGTAATTCAAATTTATACTACAAGTCTGCTCTAGTTTCGACCAATAAATTCTGAAAAATCATCTTCACCTTCCACATTAGGAGTGTAGCCATTATCCACAAAGAAAACTCAATTACCCAACCATTATATATGATTACTCATCCATGCAATTTTGACAACACATCGAAAGAAATTAAAGAAAATGATAAAAAAAACTAAAAAATTGAAATTCTTTTGATGGAGGCCTCCTATGTGCAATGGCTTGTGGGAAAAATAATAAACTAAGAATACTACAAATAAAAAGTTAATAATTCATTTTTCTAGTGCAATGCATGACTTTTTTGTGAAGCAGGTGCCATAAATAAGATTGTAAATTGTGCCCTTTCAATTTTCACCTAAGGTATACCACAATGGATGCCAACTGCCAATTTTTCATGAATTTCAGAGTGATATTGCCATATTCCATTGATTTATCGAATTTCTGGAGATTTACATCAAGTAATTCAAATTTGCACTGCAAGTGTGCTCTAGTTTCGACCAATAAATTCTAAAAAATCATTTTCAGCTTCCGCATTAGGAGTGTAGGCAGTATCCACAAAGAAAACTCACTTACCCAACCATTATATATGATTACTCATCCATGCAATTTTGACAACACATCGAAAGAAATTAAAGGAAATGAAAAAAGGCTCAAAAATTGAAATCCTTTTGCATGGAGGCTTCCTATGTGAAATGGCTTGTGGGAAACATAATAAACTCACAATACCACAACCTTAAAAAAACCTTCAAGAACTGACCTATCTCATATGAAGATCAATGACTTTCAACCAAGATGACCATGAGCATTTTCATGGCATAGTACATGATAACATGACCATTTTTGGAAATAACAAGGGTGTTAACATTGTCAGCTATAATTCCACAAAAAGATTGAAGATTTGGGTAAAAAAAGTTAATTTTTCATTTTTCTAGTGCAATGCACGACTTTTTATTGAAGCAAGTGCCATAAATAAGATTGTAAATTATGCCCTTATAGTTTTCACCTTAAGTATACCACATGGGATGCCAACTGCCAATTTTTCATGAATTTCAGAGTGATATTTCCATATTCCATTGATTTATTGAATTTCTTGCGATTTACGTCAAGTAAGTCAAATTTGCTCTGCAAGTGTGCTCTAGTTTCGACCAATCAATTCTGAAAAATCATTTTCACCTTCCACATTAGGAGTGTAGCCATTATCCACAAAGAAAACTCAATTACCCAACCATTATATATGATTACTCATCCATGCAATTTTGACAACACAGCGAAAGAAATTAAAGAAAATGATAAAAAGGCTCAAAAATTGAAATCCTTTTGCATGGAGGCCTCCTATGTGCAATGGCTTGTGGGAAAAATAATAAACTCACAATACCACAAATAAATAATTTTTTAAATTGTGCCCTTACAATTTTCACCTAAAGTATATCACAATGGATGCCAACTGCCAATTTTTCATGAATTTCACAGTGATATTGCCTTATTCCATTGATTTATCAAATTTCTGGCGAATTACATCAAGTAATTCAAATTTGCACTGCAAGTGTGCTCTAGTTTCGACCAATAAATTTGGAAATATCATTTTCACCTTCCACATTAGGAGTGTAGGCAGTATCCACAAAGAAAACTCAATTACCCGACCATTATATATGATTACTCATCCATGCATATTTTGAGAACACATCAAAAGAAATTAAAGGAAATGAAAAAAGGCTAAAAAATTGAAATCCGTTTCATGGAGGCCTCCTATGTTCATTGGCTTGTGGGAAAAATAATAAACTCACAATACCACAAATAAAAAGTTAATTTTTCATTTTTCTAATGCAATGCATGACTTCTTTTGTGAAGCAGGTGCCATAAATAAGATTGTAAATTCTGCCCTTAAAATTTTCACCTAAAGTATACCACAATGGATGCCAACTGCCAATTTTTCATGAATTTCACAGTGATATTGCCATATTCCATTGATTTATCGAATTTCTGGCGATTTACATCAAGTAATTCAAATTTGCACTGCAAGTGTGCTCTAGTTTCGACCAATAAATTTGGAAATATCATTTTCACCTTCCACATTAGGAGTGTAGGCAGTATCCACAAAGAAAACTCAATTACCCAACCATTATATATGATTACTCATCCATTCAATTTTGAGAACACATCAAAAGAAATTAAAGGAAATGAAAAAGGCTCAAAAATTGAAATCCGTTTGCATAGAGGCCTCCTATGTGCAATGGCTTGTGGGAAAAATAATAAACTCACAATACCACAAACTTAAAATAAAAAACCTTCACAATCTGACCTATCTCATATGAAGATCAATAACTTTCAACCAAGACGACCATGACCATGAACATTTTCATGGCATAGTACATGATAACATGACCATTTTCGGAAATAACAAGGGTGTTGACATTGTCAGCAATAATTCCACAAAAAGATTGAAGGTTTGGTTAAAAAAAGTTAATTTTTCATTTTTCTAGTGCAATGCATGACTTTTTTTTTGTGAAGCAAGTGCCATAAATAAGATTGTAAATTGTGCCCTTACAATTTTCACCTAAAGTATACCACATGGGATGCCAACTGCCAATTTTTCATGAATTTTAGAGTGATATTTCCATATTCCATTGATTTAGTGAATTTCTGGTGATTTATGTCAAGTAATTCAAATTTGCACTTCAAGTGTGCTCTAGTTTCGACCAATAAATTCTGAAAAATCATTTTCACCTTCCACATTAGGAGTGTAGGAAGTATTCACAAAGAAAACTCAATTACCCAACCATTATATATGATTACTTATCCTTGCAATTTTGACAACACATCGAAAAAATTAAAGAAAATGATAAAAAGGCTCAAAAATTGAAATCCTTTTGCATGGAGGCCTCTTATATGCAATGGCTTGTGGGAAAAATAATAAACTCACAATACCACAAATAAAAAGTTAATTTTTCACTTTTCTAGTGCAATGCATGACTTTTTTTGTGAAGCAAGTGCCATAAATAAGATTGTAAATTGTGCCCTTACAATTTTCACATAAAGTATACCACATTGGATGTCAACTGCCAATTTTTCATGAATTTCAGAGTGATATTGCCATATTTCTTTGAGTTATCGAATTTCTGGTGATTTACATCAAGTAATTCAAATTTGCACTGCAAGTGTGCTCTAGTTTCGACCAATAAATTCTGAAAAATCATTTTCACCTTCCACATTAGGAGTGTATCCATTATCCACAAAGAAAACTCAATTACCCAATCATTATATATGATTACTCATCCATGCAATGTTGACAACACATCGAAAGAAATTAAAGTAATTGATAAAAAGGCTAAAAAATTGAAATCCTTTTGATGGAGGCCTCCTATGTGCAATGGCTTGTGGGAAAAATAATAAACTCAGAATACCACAAGTAAAAAGTTAATATTTCATTTTTCTAGAGCAATGCATGACTTTTTTTGTTAAGCAGGTGCCATAAATAAGATTGTAAATTGTGCCCTTACAATTTTCACCTAAAGTATACCACAATGGATGCCAACTGCCAATTTTTCATGAATTTCAGAGTGATATTGCCATATTCCATTGATTTATCGAATTTCTGGCGATTTACATCAAGTAATTCAAATTTGCAATGCAAGTGTGCTCTAGTTTCGACCAATAAATTCTGAAAAATCATTTTCAACTTCCGCATTAGGAGTGTAGGCAGTATCCACAAAGAAAACCCAATTACTCAACCATTATATATGATTACACATCCATGCAATTTTGAGAACACATCGAAAGAAATTTCAGGAAATGAAAAAAGGCTCAAAAATTGAAATCCTTTTGCATGGAGGCCTCCTATGTGCAATGGATTGTGGGAAAAATAATAAACTCACAATACCACAACCTTAAAAAAACCCTTCAAGAACTGACCTATCTCATATGAAGATCAATGACTTTCAACCAAGATGACCATGAGCATTTTCATGGCATAGTAAATGATAACATGACCACTTTTGGAAATAACAAGGGTGTTAACATTGTCAGCAATAATTCCACAAGAAGATTGAAGATTTGGGTAAAAAAAGTTAATTTTTCATTTTTCTAGTGCAATGCATGTCTTTTTTTTGTGAAGCAAGTGCCATAAATAAGATTGTAAATTGTGCCCTTACAATTTTCACCTAAAGTATACCACATGGGATGCCAACTGCCAATTTTTCATGAATTTCAGAGTGATATTTCCATATTCCATTGATTTAGTGAATTTCTGGCGATTTACGTCAAGTAATTCAAATTTGCACTGCAAGTGTGCTCTAGTTTCGACCAATAAATTCTAAAAAATCATTTTCACCTTCCACATTAGGAGTGTAGGCAGTATTCACAAAGAAAACTCAATTACCCAACCATTATATATGATTACTCATCCATGCAATTTTGACAACACATCGTAAGAAATTAAAGAAAATGATAAAAAGGCTCAAAAATTGAAATCCTTTTGCATGGAGGCCTCCTATGTGCAATGGCTTGTGGGAAAAATAATAAGCTCTCAATACCACAAATAAAAAGTTAATTTTTCATTTTTCTAGTGCAATGCATGACTTTTTTTGTGAAGCAAGTGCCATAAATAAGATTGTAAATTGTGCCCTTTCAATTTTCACCTAAAGTATACCACATTGGATGTCAACTGCCAATTTTTCATGAATTTCAGAGTGATATTGCCATATTTCTTTGATTTATCGACTTTTTGGCGATTTACATCAAGTAATTCAAATTTGCACTACAAGTGTGCTCTAGTTTCGACCAATAAATTCTGAAAAATCATTTTCACCTTCCACATTAGGAGTGTAGCCATTATCCACAAAGAAAACTCAATTACCCAACCATTATATATGATTACTGAACCATGCAATTTTGACAACACATCGAAAGAAATTAAAGAAAATGATAAAAAGGCTAAAAAATTGAAATCCTTTTGATGGAGGCCTCCTATGTGCAATGGCTTATGGGAAAAATAATAAACTAAGAATACCACAAATAAAAAGTTAATAATTCATTTTTCTAGTGCAATGCATGACTTTTTTGTGAAGCAGGTGCCATAAATAAGATTGTAAATTGTGCCCTTACAATTTTCACTTAAAGAATACCACAATGGATGCCAACTGCCAATTTTTCATGAATTTCAGCGTGATATTGCCATATTCCATTGATTTATCGAATTTCTGGCGATTTACATCAAGTAATTCATATTTGCACTGCAAGTGTGCTCTAGTTTCGACCAATAAATTCTGAAAAATCATTTTCACCTTCCGCATTAGGAGTGTAGCCAGTATCCACAAAGAAAACTCAATTACCCAGCCATTATATATGATTACTCATCCTTGCAATTTTGACAACACATCGAAAGAAATTAAATCAAATGATAAAAAGGCACAAAAATTGAAATCCTTTTGCATGGAGGCCTCCTATGTGCAATGGCTTGTGGGAAAAATAATAAACTCACAATACCACAAATAAAAAGTTAATTTTTCATTTTTCTAGTGCAATGCATGACTATTTTTGTGAAGCAGGTGCCATAAATAAGATTGTAAATTGTGCCCTTACAATTTTCACCTAAAGTATACCACAATGGATGCCAACTGCCAATTTTTCATGAATTTCACAGTGATATTGCCATATTCCATTGATTTATCGAATTTCTGACGATTTACATCAAGTAATTCAAATTTGCACTGCAAGTGTGCTCTAGTTTCGACCAATAAATTTGGAAATATCATTTTCACCTTCCACATTAGGAGTGTAGGCAGTATGCACAAGGAAAATTCAATTACCCAACCATTATATAATATTACTCATCCATGCAATTTTGAGAACACATCAAAAGAAATTAAAGGAAATGAAAAAGGGGCTCAAAAATTGGAATCCGTTTGCATAGAGGCCTCCTATGTGTAATGGCTTGTGGGAAAAATAATAAACTCACAATACCACAAACTTAAAATAAAAAACCTTCACAATCTAACCTATCTCATATGAAGATCAATGACTTTCAACCAAGACGACCATGACCATGAACATTTTCATGGCATAGTACATGATAACATGACCATTTTTGGAATAACAAGGGTGTTAACATTGTCAGCAATAATTCCACAAAAAGATTGAAGGTTTGGTTAAAAAAAGTTAATTTTTCATTTTTCTAGTGTAATGCATGTCTTATTTTTGTGAAGCAAGTGCCATAAATAAGATTGTAAATTGTGCCCTTACAATTTTCACATAAAGTATACCACATTGGATGTCAACTGCCAATTTTTCATGAATTTCAGAGTGATATTGCCATATTTCTTTGAGTTATCGAATTTCTGGTGATTTACATCAAGTAAATCAAATTTGCACTGCAAGTGTGCTCTAGTTTCGACCAATAAATTCTGAAAAATCATTTTCACCTTCCACATTAGGAGTGTATCCATTATCCACAAAGAAAACTCAATTACCCAGCCATTATATATGATTACTCATCCTTGCAATTTTGACAACACATCGAAAGAAATTAAATCAAATGATAAAAAGGCACAAAAATTGAAATCCTTTTGCATGGAGGTCTCCTATATGCAATGGCTTGTGGGAAAAATAATAAACTCACAATACCACAAATAAAAAGTTAATTTTTCATTTTTCTAGTGCAATGCATGTCTTTTTTTTGTGAAGCAAGTGCCATAAATAAGATTGTAAATTGTGCCCTTACAATTTTCACCTAAAGTATACCACATGGGATGCCAACTGCCAATTTTTCATGAATTTCATAGTGATATTTCCATATTCCATTGATTTAGTGAATTTCTGGCGATTTACGTCAAGTAATTCAAATTTGCACTGCAAGTGTGCTCTACTTTCGACCAATAAATTCTAAAAAATCATTTTCACCTTCCACATTAGGAGTGTAGGCAGTATTCACAAAGAAAACTCAATTACCCAACCATTATATATGATTACTCATCCATGCAATTTTGACAACACATCGTAAGAAATTAAAGAAAATGATAAAAAGGCTAAAAAATTGAAATCCTTTTGCATGGAGGCCTCCTATGTGCAATGGCTTGTGGGAAAAATAATAAGCTCACAATACCACAAATAAAAAGTTAATTTTTCATTTTTCTAGTGCAATGCATGACTTTTTTTGTGAAGCAAGTGCCATAAATAAGATTGTAAATTGTGCCCTTTCAATTTTCACCTAAAGTATACCACATTGGATGTCAACTGCCAATTTTTCATGAATTTCAGAGTGATATTGCCATATTTCTTTGATTTATCGAATTTCTGGCGATTTACATCAAGTAATTCAAATTTGCAATGCAAGTGTGCTCTAGTTTCGACCAATAAATTCTGAAAAATCATTTTCACCTTCCACATTAGGAGTGTAGCCATTATCCACAAAGAAAACTCAATTACCCAACCATTATATATGATTACTCAACCATGCAATTTTGACAACACATCGAAAGAAATTAAAGAAAATGATAAAAAGGCTAAAAAATTGAAATCCTTTTGATGGAGGCCTCCTATGTGCAATGGCTTATGGGAAAAATAATAAACTAAGAATACCACAAATAAAAAGTTAATAATTCATTTTTCTAGTGCAATGCATGACTTTTTTGTGAAGCAGGTGCCATAAATAAGATTGTAAATTGTGCCCTTACAATTTTCACTTAAAGAATACCACAATGGATGCCAACTGCCAATTTTTCATGAATTTCAGAGTGATATTGCCATATTCCATTGATTTATCGAATTTCTGGCGATTTACATCAAGTAATTCATATTTGCACTGCAAGTGTGCTCTAGTTTCGACCAATAAATTCTGAAAAATCATTTTCACCTTCCGCATTAGGAGTGTAGCCAGTATCCACAAAGAAAACTCAATTACCCAGCCATTATATATGATTACTCATCCTTGCAATTTTGACAACACATCGAAAGAAATTAAATCAAATGATAAAAAGGCACAAAAATTGAAATCCTTTTGCATGGAGGCCTCCTATGTGCAATGGCTTGTGGGAAAAATAATAAACTCACAATACCACAAATAAAAAGTTAATTTTTCATTTTTCTAGTGCAATGCATGACTATTTTTGTGAAGCAGGTGCCATAAATAAGATTGTAAATTGTGCCCTTACAATTTTCACCTAAAGTATACCACAATGGATGCCAACTGCCAATTTTTCATGAATTTCACAGTGATATTGCCATATTCCATTGATTTATCGAATTTCTGACGATTTACATCAAGTAATTCAAATTTGCACTGCAAGTGTGCTCTAGTTTCGACCAATAAGTTTGGAAATATCATTTTCACCTTCCACATTAGGAGTGTAGGCAGTATGCACAAGGAAAATTCAATTACCCAACCATTATATAATATTACTCATCCATGCAATTTTGAGAACACATCAAAAGAAATTAAAGGAAATGAAAAAGGGGCTCAAAAATTGAAATCCGTTTGCATAGAGGCCTCCTATGTGCAATGGCTTGTGGGAAAAATAATAAACTCACAATACCACAAACTTAAAATAAAAAACCTTCACAATCTAACCTATCTCATATGAAGATCAATGACTTTCAACCAAGACGACCATGACCATGAACATTTTCATGGCATAGTACATGATAACATGACCATTTTTGGAATAACAAGGGTGTTAACATTGTCAGCAATAATTCCACAAAAAGATTGAAGGTTTGGTTAAAAAAAGTTAATTTTTCATTTTTCTAGTGTAATGCATGTCTTATTTTTGTGAAGCAAGTGCCATAAATAAGATTGTAAATTGTGCCCTTACAATTTTCACATAAAGTATACCACATTGGATGTCAACTGCCAATTTTTCATGAATTTCAGAGTGATATTGCCATATTTCTTTGAGTTATCGAATTTCTGGTGATTTACATCAAGTAAATCAAATTTGCACTGCAAGTGTGCTCTAGTTTCGACCAATAAATTCTGAAAAATCATTTTCACCTTCCACATTAGGAGTGTATCCATTATCCACAAAGAAAACTCAATTACCCAATCATTCTATATGATTACTCATCCATGCAATTTTGACAACACATCGAAAGAAATTAAAGTAAATGATAAAAAGGCTAAAAAATTGAAATCCTTTTGATGGAGGCCTCCTATGTGCAATGGCTTGTGGGAAAAATAATAAACTCAGAATACCACAAATAAAAAGTTAATATTTCATTTTTCTAGTGCAATGCATGACTTTTTTGTGAAGCAGGTGCCATAAATAAGATTGTAAATTGTGCCCTTACAATTTTCACCTAAAGTATACCACAATGGATGCCAACTGCCAATTTTTCATGAATTTCAGAGTGATATTGCCATATTCCATTGATTTATCGAATTTCTGGCGATTTACATCAAGTAATTCATATTTGCACTGCAAGTGTGCTCTAGTTTCGACCAATAAATTCTGAAAAATCATTTTCACCTTCCGCATTAGGAGTGTAGCCAGTATCCACAAAGAAAACTCAATTACCCAGCCATTATATATGATTACTCATCCTTGCAATTTTGACAACACATCGAAAGAAATTAAATCAAATGATAAAAAGGCACAAAAATTGAAATCCTTTTGCATGGAGGCCTCCTATGTGCAATGGCTTGTGGGAAAAATAATAAACTCACAATACCACAAATAAAAAGTTAATTTTTCATTTTTCTAGTGCAATGCATGACTATTTTTGTGAAGCAGGTGCCATAAATAAGATTGTAAATTGTGCCCTTACAATTTTCACCTAAAGTATACCACAATGGATGCCAACTGCCAATTTTTCATGAATTTCACAGTGATATTGCCATATTCCATTGATTTATCGAATTTCTGACGATTTACATCAAGTAATTCAAATTTGCACTGCAAGTGTGCTCTAGTTTCGACCAATAAGTTTGGAAATATCATTTTCACCTTCCACATTAGGAGTGTAGGCAGTATGCACAAGGAAAATTCAATTACCCAACCATTATATAATATTACTCATCCATGCAATTTTGAGAACACATCAAAAGAAATTAAAGGAAATGAAAAAGGGGCTCAAAAATTGAAATCCGTTTGCATAGAGGCCTCCTATGTGCAATGGCTTGTGGGAAAAATAATAAACTCACAATACCACAAACTTAAAATAAAAAACCTTCACAATCTAACCTATCTCATATGAAGATCAATGACTTTCAACCAAGACGACCATGACCATGAACATTTTCATGGCATAGTACATGATAACATGACCATTTTTGGAATAACAAGGGTGTTAACATTGTCAGCAATAATTCCACAAAAAGATTGAAGGTTTGGTTAAAAAAAGTTAATTTTTCATTTTTCTAGTGTAATGCATGTCTTATTTTTGTGAAGCAAGTGCCATAAATAAGATTGTAAATTGTGCCCTTACAATTTTCACATAAAGTATACCACATTGGATGTCAACTGCCAATTTTTCATGAATTTCAGAGTGATATTGCCATATTTCTTTGAGTTATCGAATTTCTGGTGATTTACATCAAGTAAATCAAATTTGCACTGCAAGTGTGCTCTAGTTTCGACCAATAAATTCTGAAAAATCATTTTCACCTTCCACATTAGGAGTGTATCCATTATCCACAAAGAAAACTCAATTACCCAACCATTATATATGATTACTCATCCTTGCAATTTTGACAACACAGCGAAAGAAATTAAATCAAATGATAAAAAGGCACAAAAATTGAAATCCTTTTGCATGGAGGCCTCCTATATGCAATGGCTTGTGGGAAAAATAATAAACTCACAATACCACAAATAAAAAGTTAATTTTTCATTTTTCTAGTGCAATGCATGTCTTTTTTTTGTGAAGCAAGTGCCATAAATAAGATTGTAAATTGTGCCCTTACAATTTTCACATAAAGTATACCACATTGGATGTCAACTGCCAATTTTTCATGAATTTCAGAGTGATATTGCCATATTTCTTTGAGTTATCGAATTTCTGGTGATTTACATCAAGTAAATCAAATTTGCACTGCAAGTGTGCTCTAGTTTCGACCAATAAATTCTGAAAAATCATTTTCACCTTCCACATTAGGAGTGTATCCATTATCCACAAAGAAAACTCAATTACCCAATCATTATATATGATTACTCATCCATGCAATTTTGACAACACATCGAAAGAAATTAAAGTAAATGATAAAAAGGCTAAAAAGTTGAAATCCTTTTGATGGAGGCCTCCTATGTGCAATGGCTTGTGGGAAAAATAATAAACTCAGAATACCACAAGTAAAAAGTTAATATTTCATTTTTCTAGTGCAATGCATGACTTTTTTTGTGAAGCAGGTGCCATAAATAAGATTGTAAATTGTGCCCTTACAATTTTCACCTAAAGTATACCACAATGGATGCCAACTGCCAATTTTTCATGAATTTCAGAGTGATATTGCCATATTCGATTGATTTATCGAATTTCTGGCGATTTACATCAAGTAATTCAAATTTGCAATGCAAGTGTGCTCTAGTTTCGACCAATAAATTTTGAAAAATCATTTTCAACTTCCGCATTAGGAGTGTAGGCAGTATCCACAAAGAAAACCCAATTACCCAACCATTATATATGATTACACATCCATGCAATTTTGACAACACATCGTAAGAAATTAAAGAAAATGATAAAAAGGCCTAAAAATTGAAATCCTTTTGCATGGAGGCCTCCTATGTGCAATGGCTTGTGGGAAAAATAATAAGCTCACAATACCACAACCTTAAAAAAAAACCTTCAAGAACTGACCTATCTCATATGAAGATCAATGACTTTCAACCAAGATGACCATGAGCATTTTCATGGCATAGTAAATGATAACATGACCATTTTTGGAAATAACAAGGGTGGTAACATTGTCAGCAATAATTCCGCAAAAAGATTGAAGATTTGGGTTAAAAAAGTTAATTTTTCATTTTTCTAGTGCAATGCATGACTTTTTATTGAGGCAAGTGCCATAAATAAGATTGTAAAGTGTGCCCTTACAATTTTCACCTTAAGTATACCACATGGGATGCCAACTGCCAATTTTTCATGAATTTCAGAGTGATATTTCCATATTCCAATGATTTATTGAATTTCTGGCGATTTACACCAAGTAAGTCAAATTTGCACTGCAAGTGTGCTCTAGTTTCGTCCAATAAATTATGAAAAATCATTTTCACCTTCCACATTAGTAGTGTAGCCAGTATCCACAAAGAAAACTCAATTACCCAGCCATTATATATGATTACTCATCCTTGCAATTTTGACAACACATCGAAAGAAATTAAATCAAATGATAAAAAGGCACAAAAATTGAAATCCTTTTGCATGGAGGCCTCCTATGTGCAATGGCTTGTGGGAAAAATAATAAACTCACAATACCACAAATAAAAAGTTAATTTTTCATTTTTCTAGTGCAATGCATGACTTTTTTTTGTGAAGCAGGTGCCATAAATAAGATTATAATTGTGCCCTTACAATTTTCACCTAAAGTATACCACAATGGATGCCAACTGCCAAATTTTCATGAATTTCACAGTGATATTGCCATATTCCATTGATTTATCGAATTTCTGGCGATTTACATCAAGTAATTCAAATTTGCACTGCAAGTGTGCTCTAGTTTCAACCAATAAATTTGGAAATATCATTTTCACCTTCCACATTAGGAGTGTAGGCAGTATGCACAAGGAAAATTCAATTACCCAACCATTATATAATATTACTCATCCATGCAATTTTGAGAACACATCAAAAGAAATTAAAGGAAATGAAAAAGGGGCTGAAAAATTGAAATCCGTTTGCATAGAGGCCTCCTATGTGCAATGGCTTGTGGGAAAAATAATAAACTCACAATACCACAAACTTAAAATAAAAAACCTTCACAATCTAACCTATCTCATATGAAGATCAATGACTTTCAACAAAGACGACCATGACCATGAACATTTTCATGGCATAGTACATGATAACATGACCATTTTTGGAATAACAAGGGTGTTAACATTGTCAGCAATAATTCCACAAAAAGATTGAAGGTTTGGTTGAAAAAAGTTAATTTTTCATTTTTCTAGTGCAATGCATGTCTTTTTTTTGTGAAGAAAGTGCCATAAATAAGATTGTAAATTGTGCCCTTACAATTTTCACATAAAGTATACCACATTGGATGTCAACTGCCAATTTTTCATGAATTTCAGAGTGATATTGCCATATTTCTTTGAGTTATCAAATTTCTGGTGATTTACATCAAGTAAATCAAATTTGCACTGCAAGTGTGCTCTAGTTTCGACCAATAAATTCTGAAAAATCATTTTCACCTTCCACATTAGGAGTGTATCCATTATCCACAAAGAAAACTCTATTACCCAGCCATTATATATGATTACTCATCCTTGCAATTTTGACAACACATCGAAAGAAATTAAAGTAAATGATAAAAAGGCTAAAAAATTGAAATCCTTTTGATGGAGGCCTCCTATGTGCAATGGCTTGTGGGAAAAATAATAAACTCAGAATACCACAAATAAAAAGTTAATATTTCATTTTTCTAGTGCAATGCATGACTTTTTTTGTGAAGCAGGTGCCATAAATAAGATTGTAAATTGTGCCCTTACAATTTTCACCTAAAGTATACCACAATGGATGCCAACTGCCAATTTTTCATGAATTTCAGAGTGATATTGCCATATTCCATTGATTTATCGAATTTCTGGCGATTTACATCAAGTAATTCAAATTTGCAATGCAAGTGTGCTCTACTTTCGACCAATAAATTCTGAAAAATCATTTTCAACTTCCGCATTAGGAGTGTAGGCAGTATCCACAAAGAAAACCCAATTACCCAACCATTATATATGATTACACATCCATGCAATTTTGAGAACACATCGAAAGAAATTTAAGGAAATGAAAAAAGGCTCCAAAATTGAAATCCTTTTGCATGGAGGCCTCCTATGTGCAATGGATTGTGGGAAAAATAATAAACTCACAATACCACAACCTTAAAAAAACCCTTCAAGAACTGACCTATCTCATATGAAGATCAATGACTTTCAACCAAGATGACCATGAGCATTTTCATGGCATAGTAAATGATAACATGACCACTTTTGGAAATAACAAGGGTGTTAACATTGTCAGCAATAATTCCACAAAAAGATTGAAGATTTGGGTAAAAAAAGTTAATTTTTCATTTTTCTAGTGCAATGCATGTCTTTTTTTTGTGAAGCAAGAGCCATAAATAAGATTGTAAATTGTGCCCTTACAATTTTCACCTAAAGTATACCACATGGGATGCCAACTGCCAATTTTTCAGGAATTTCAGAGTGATATTTCCATATTCCATTGATTTAGTGAATTTCTGGCGATTTACGTCAAGTAATTCAAATTTGCACTGCAAGTGTGCTCTAGTTTCGACCAATAAATTCTAAAAAATCATTTTCACCTTCCACATTAGGAGTGTAGGCAGTATTCACAAAGAAAACTCAATTACCCAACCATTATATATGATTACTCATCCATGCAATTTTGACAACACATCGTAAGAAATTAAAGAAAATTATAAAAAGGCTCAAAAATTAAAATCCTTTTGCTTGGAGGCCTCCTATGTGCAATGGCTTGTGGGAAAAATAATAAGCTCACAATACCACAAATAAAAAGTTAATTTTTCATTTTTCTAGTGCAATGCATGTCTTTTTTTTGTGAAGCAAGTGCCATAAATAAGATTGTAAATTGTGCCCTTTCAATTTTCACCTAAAGTATACCACATTGGATGTCAACTGCCAATTTTTCATGAATGTCAAAGTGATATTGCCATATTTCTTTGATTTATCGACTTTTTGGCGATTTACATCAAGTAATTCAAATTTGCACTACAAGTGTGCTCTAGTTTCGACCAATAAATTCTGAAAAATCATTTTCACCTTCCACATTAGGAGTGTAGCCATTATCCACAAAGAAAACTCAATTACCCAACCATTATATATGATTACTCAACCATGCAATTTTGACAACACATCGAAAGAAATTAAAGAAAATGATAAAAAGGATAAAAAATTGAAATCCTTTTGATGGAGGCCTCCTATGTGCAATGGCTTATGGGAAAAATAATAAACTAAGAATACCACAAATAAAAAGTTAATAATTCATTTTTCTAGTGCAATGCATGACTTTTTTGTGAAGCAGGTGCCATAAATAAGATTGTAAATTGTGCCCTTACAATTTTCACTTAAAGAATACCACAATGGATGCCAACTGCCAATTTTTCATGAATTTCAGAGTGATATTGCCATATTCCATTGATTTATCGAATTTCTGGCGATTTACATCAAGTAATTCATATTTGCACTGCAAGTGTGCTCTAGTTTCGACCAATAAATTCTGAAAAATCATTTTCACCTTCCGCATTAGGAGTGTTGGCAGTATCCACAAAGAAAACTCAATTACCCAACCATTATATATGATTACTCATCCATGCAATTTTGAGAACACATCGAAAGAAATTTAAGGAAATGAAAAAAGGCTCAATAATTGAAATCCTTTTGTATGGAGGCCTCCTATGTGCAATGGATTGTGGGAAAAATAATAAACTCACAATACCACAACCTTAAAAAAAAACCTTCAAGAACTGACCTATCTCATATGAAGATCAATGACTTTCAACCAAGATGACCATGAGCATTTTCATGGCATAGTAAATGATAACATCACCATTTTTGGAAATAACAAGGGTGGTAACATTGTCAGCAATAATTCCGCAAAAAGATTGAAGATTTGGGTAAAAAAACTTAATTTTTCATTTTTCTAGTGCAATGCATGACTTTTTATTGAGGCAAGTGCCATAAATAAGATTGTAAATTGTGCCCTTACAATTTTCACCTTAAGTATACCACATGGGATGCCAACGGCCAATTTTTCATGAATTTCAGAGTGATATTTCCATATTCCATTGATTTATTGAATTTCTGGCGATTTACACCAAGTAAGTCAAATTTGCACTGCAAGTGTGCTCTAGTTTCGTCCAATAAATTCTGAAAAATCATTTTCACCTTCCACATTAGTAGTGTAGCCAGTATCCACAAAGAAAACTCAATTACCCAGCCATTATATATGATTACTCATCCTTGCAATTTTGACAACATATCGAAAGAAATTAAATCTAATGATAAAAAGGCACAAAAATTGAAATCCTTTTGCATGGAGGCCTCCTATGTGCAATGGCTTGTGGGAAAAATAATAAACTCACAATACCACAAATAAAAAGTTAATTTTTCATTTTTCTAGTGCAATGCATGACTTTTTTTGTGAAGCAGGTGCCATAAATAAGATTGTAAATTGTGCCCTTACAATTTTCACCTAAAGTATACCACAATGGATGCCAACTGCCAATTTTTCATGAATTTCACAGTGATATTGCCATCTTCCATTGATTTATCGAATTTCTGACGATTTACATCAAGTAATTCAAATTTGCGCTACAAGTGTGCTCTAGTTTCGACCAATAAATTTGGAAATATCATTTTCACCTTCCACATTAGGAGTGTAGGCAGTATGCACAAAGAAAATTGAATTACCCAACCATTATATAATATTACTCATCCATGCAATTTTGAGAACACATCAAAAGAAATTAAAGGAAATGAAAAAGGGGCTCAAAAATTGAAATCCGTTTGCATAGAGGCCTCCTATGTGCAATGGCTTGTGGGAAAAATAATAAACTCACAATACCACAAACTTAAAATAAAAAACCTTCACAATCTGACCTATCTCATATGAAGATCAATGACTTTCAACCAAGACGACCATGACCATGAACATTTTCATGGCATAGTACATGATAACATGACCATTTTTGGAATAACAAGGGTGTTAACATTGTCAGCAATAATTCCATAAAAAGATTGAAGGTTTGGTTAAAAAAAGTTAATTTTTCATTTTTCTAGTGCAATGCATGTCTTTTTTTTGTGAAGCAAGTGCCATAAATAAGATTGTAAATTGTGCCCTTACAATTTTCACCTAAAGTATACCACATGGGATGCCAACTGCCAATTTTTCATGAATTTCAGAGTGATATTTCCATATTCCATTGATTTATTGAATTTCTGGCGATTTACGCCAAGTAATTCAAATTTGCACTGCAAGTGTGCTCTAGTTTCGATCACCAAATTATGAAAAATCATTTTCACCTTCCACATTAGGAGTGTAGCCAATATCCACAAAGAAAACTCAATTACCCAACCATTATATATGATTACTCATCCTTGCAATTTTGACAACACATCAAAAGAAATTAAATCAAATGATAAAAAGGCACAAAAATTGAAATCCTTTTGCATGGAGGCCTCCTATGTGCAATGGCTTGTGGGAAAAATAATAAACTCACAATACCACAAATAAAAAGTTAATTTTTCATTTTTCTAGTGCAATGCATGACTTTTTTGTGAAGCAGGTGCCATAAATAAAATTGTAAATTGTGCCCTTACAATTTTCACCTAAAGTATACCACAATGGATGCCAACTGCCAATTTTTCATGAATTTCACAGTGATATTGCCATATTCCATTGATTTATCGAATTTCTGACGATTTACATCAAGTAATTCAAATTTGCACTGCAAGTGTGCTCTAGTTTCGACCAATAAATTTGTAAATATCATTTTCACCTTCCACATTAGGAGTGTAGGCAGTATGCACAAAGAAAATTCATTTACCCAACCATTATATAATATTACTCATCCATGCAATTTTGAGAACACATCAAAAGAAATTAAAGGAAATGAAAAAGGGGCTCAAGAATTGAAATCCGTTTGCATAGAGGCCTCCTATGTGCAATGGCTTGTGGGAAAAATAATAAACTCACAATACCACAAACTTAAAATAAAAAACCTTCACAATCTGACCTATCTCATATGAAGATCAATGACTTTCAACGAAGACGACCATGACCATGAACATTTTCATGGCATAGTACATGATAACATGACCATTTTTGGAATAACAAGGGTGTTAACATTGTCAGCAATAATTCCACAAAAAGATTGAAGGTTTGGTTAAAAAAAGTTAATTTTTCATTTTTCTAGTGCAATGCATGTCTTTTTTTTGTGAAGCAAGTGCCATAAATAAGATTGTAAATTGTGCCCTTACAATTTTCACATAAAGTATACCACATTGGATGTCAACTGCCAATTTTTCATGAATTTCAGAGTGATATTGCCATATTTCTTTGAGTTACCGAATTTCTGGTGATATACATCAAGTAAATCAAATTTGCACTGCAAGTGTGCTCTAGTTTCGACCAATAAATTCTGAAAAATCATTTTCACCTTCCACATTAGGAGTGTATCCATTATCCACAAAGAAAACTCAATTACCCAATCATTATATATGATTACTCATCCATGCAATTTTGACAACACATCGAAAGAAATTAAAGTAAATGATAAAAAGGTTAAAAAATTGAAATCCTTTTGATGGAGGCCTCCTATGTGCAATGGCTTGTGGGAAACAAAATAAAATCAGAATACCACAAATAAAAAGTTAATAATTCATTTTTCTAGTGCAATGCATGACTTTTTTTGTGAAGCAGGTGCCATAAATAAGATTGTAAATTGTGCCCTTACAATTTTCACCTAAAGTATACCACAATGGATGCCAACTGCCAATTTTTCATGAATTTCAGAGTGATATTGCCATATTCCATTGATTTATCGAATTTCTGGCGATTTACATCAAGTAATTCAAATTTGCACTGCAAGTGTGCTCTAGTTTCGACCAGTAAATTCTGAAAAATGATTTTCACCTTCCGCATTAGGAGTGTAGGCAGTATCCACAAAGAAAACTCAATTACCCAACCATTATATATGATTACTCATCCATGAAATTTTGAGAACACATCGAAAGAAATTTAAGGAAATGAAAAAAGGCTCAAAAATTGAAATCCTTTTGCATGGAAGCCTCCTATGTGCAATGGATTGTGGGAAAAATAATAAACTCACAATACCACAACCTTAAAAAAAACCTTCAAGAACTGTCCTATCTCATATGAAGATCAATAATTATCAACCAAGATGGCCATGAGCATTTTCATGGCATAGTACATGATAACATGAACATTTTTGGAAATAACAAGGGTGTTAACATTGTCAGCAATAATTCCACAAAAAGATTGAAGATTTGGGTAAAAAAGTTAATTTTTCATTTTTCTAGTGCAATGCATGTCTTTTTTTTTGTGAAGCAAGTGCCATAAATAAGATTGTAAATTGTGCCCTTACAATTTTCACCTAAAGTATACCACATGGGATGCCAACTGCCAATTTTTCATGAATTTCACAGTGATATTGCCATATTCCATTGATTTATCGAATTTCTGACGATTTACATCAAGTAATTCAAATTTGCACTGCAAGTGTGCTCTAGTTTCGACCAATAAATTTGGAAATATCATTTTCACCTTCCACATTAGGAGTGTAGCCAGTATCCACAAAGAAAACTCAATTACCCAGCTATTATATATGATTACTCATCCATGCAATTTTGACAACACATCAAAAGAAATTAAAGGAAATGAAAAAGGGGCTCAAAAATTGAAATCCGTTTGCATAGAGGCCTCCTATGTGCAATGGCTTGTGGGAAAAATAATAAACTCACAATACCACAAACTTAAAATAAAAAACCTTCACAATCTGACCTATCTCATATGCAGATCAATGACTTTCAACCAAGACGACCATGACCATGAACATTTTCATGGCATAGTACATGATAACATGACCATTTTTGGAAATAACAAGGTTGTTAACATTGTCAGCAATAATTCCACAAAAAGATTGAAGGTTTTGTTAAAAAAAAGTTAATTTTTCATTTTTCTAGTGCAATGCATCTCTTTTTTTTGTGAAGCAAGTGCCATAAATAAGATTGTAAATTGTGCCCTTACAATTTTCACCTAAAGTATACCACATGGGATGCCAACTGCCAATTTTTCATGAATTTTAGAGTGATATTTACATATTCCATTGATTTAGTAAATTTCTGGCGATTTACGTCAAGTAATTCAAATTTGCACTGCAAGTGTGCTCTTGTTTCGACCAATAAATTCTGAAAAATCATTTTCACCTTCCACATTAGGAGTGTAGGCAGTATTCACAAAGAAAACTCAATTACCCAACCATTATATATGATTACTCATCCATGCAATTTTGACAACACATCATAAGAAATTAAAGAAAATGATAAAAAGGCTCAAAAATTGAAATCCGTTTGCATGGAGGCCTCCTATGTGCAATGGCTTGTGGGAAAAATAATAAACTCACAATACCACAAATAAAAAGTTAATTTTTCATTTTTCTAGTGCAATGCATGACTTTTTTTGTGAAGCAGGTGCCATAAATAAGATTGTAAATTGTGCCCTTACAATTTTCACCTAAAGTATACCACAATGGATGCCAACTGCCAATTTTTCATGAATTTCAGAGTGATATTGCCATATTCCATTGATTTATCGAATTTCTGGCGATTTACATCAAGTAATTCAAATTTGCACTGCAAGTGTGCTCTAGTTTCGACCAGTAAATTCTGAAAAATCATTTTCACCTTCGGCATTAGGAGTGTAGGCAGTATCCACAAAGAAAACTCAATTACCCAACCATTATATATGATTAGTCATCCATGCAATTTTGAGAACACATCTAAAGAAATTTAAGGAAATGAAAAAAGGCTCAAAAATTGAAATCCTTTTGCATGGAGGCCTCCTATGTGCAATGGATTGTGGGAAAAATAATAAACTCACAATACCACAACCTTAAAAAAACCCTTCAAGAACTGACCTATCTCATATGAAGATCAATGACTTTCACCAAGATGAACATGAGCATTTTCATGGCATAGTAAATGATAACATGACCATTTTTGGAAATAACAAGGGTGGTAACATTGTCAGCAATAATTCCGCAAAAAGATTGAAGATTTGGGTAAAAAAAGGTTAATTTTTCATTTTTCTAGTGCAATGCATGACTTTTTATTGAGGCAAGTGCCATAAATAAGATTGTAAATTGTGCCCTTACAATTTTCACCTTAAGTATACCACATGGGATGCCAACTGCCAATTTTTCATGAATTTCAGAGTGATATTTAAATATTCCATTGATTTATTGAATTTCTGGCGATTTACATCAAGTAAGTCAAATTTGCACTTCAAGTGTGCTCTAGTTTCCACCAATAAATTATGAGAAATCATTTTCACCTTCCACATTAGGAGTGTAGCCAGTATCCTCAAAGAAAACTCAATTACCCAGCCATTATATATGATTACTCATCCATGCAATTTTGACAACACATCGAAAGAAATTATATCAAATGATAAAAAGGCTCAAAAATTGAAATCCTTTTGCATGGAGGCCTCCTATGTGCAATGGCTTGTGGGAAAAATAATAAACTCACAATACCACAAATAAAAATATAAATTTTCATTTTTCTAGTGCAATCAATGATTTTTTTGTGAAGCAAGTGCCATAAATAAGATTGTAAATTGTGCCCTTTCAATTTTCACCAAAAGTATACCACAATGGATGCCAACTTCCAATTTTTCATGAATTTCACAGTGATATTGCCATATTCCATTGATTTATCGAATTTCTGAGGATTTACATCAAGTAATTAAAATTTGCAATGCAAGTGTGCTCTAGTTTCGACCAATAAATTTGGAAATATCATTTTCACCTTCCACATTAGGAGTGTAGGCAGTATGCACAAAGAAAATTCAATTACCCAACCATTATATATGATTACTCATCCATGCAATTTTGAGAACACATCAAAAGAAATTAAAAGAAATGAAAAAGGGGCTCAAAAATTGAAATCCGTTTGCATAGAGGCCTCCTATGTGCAATGGCTTGTGGGAAAAATAATAAACTCACAATACCACAAACTTAAAATAAAAAACCTTCACAATCTGACCTATCTCATATGAAGATCAATGACTTTCAACCAAGACGACCATGACCATGAACATTTTCATGGCATAGTACATGATAACATGACCATTTTGAGAAATAACAAGGGTGTTAACATTGTCAGCAATAATTCCACAAGAACATTGAAGGTTTGGTTAAAAAAAGTCAATTTTTCATTTTTCTAGTGCAATGCATGTCTTTTTTTTGTGAAGCAAGTGCCATAAATAAGATTGTAAATTGTGCCCTTACAATTTTCACCTAAAGTATACCACATGGGATGCCAACTGCCAATTTTTCATGAATTTTAGAGTGATATTTACATATTCCATTGATTTAGTGAATTTCTGGCGATTTACGTCAAGTAATTCAAATTTGCACTGCAAGTGTGCTCTTGTTTCGACCAATAAATTCTGAAAAATCATTTTCACCTTCCACATTAGGAGTGTAGGCAGTATTCACAAAGAAAACTCAATTACCCAACCATTATATATGATTACTCATCCATGCAATTTTGACAACACATCGTAAGAAATTAAAGAAAATGATAAAAAGGCTCAAAAATTGAAATCCGTTTGCATGGAGGCCTCCTATGTGCAATGGCTTGTGGGAAAAATAATAAACTCACAATACCACAAATAAAAAGTTAATTTTTCATTTTTCTAGTGCAATGCATGACTTTTTTTGTGAAGCAAGTGCCATAAATAAGATTGTAAATTGTGCCCTTTCAATTTTCACCTAAAGTATACCACATTGGATGTCAACTGCCAATTTTTCATGAATTTCAGAGTGATATTGCCATATTTCTTTGATTTAACGACTTTTTGGCGATTTACGTCAAGTAATTCAAATTTGCACTACAAGTGTGCTCTAGTTTCGACCAATAAATTCTGAAAAATCATTTTCACCTTCCACATTAGGAGTGTAGCCATTATCCACAAAGAAAACTCAATTACCCAACCATTATATATGATTACTTATCCATGCAATTTTGACAACACATCGAAAGAAATTAAAGAAAATGATAAAAAGGCTAAAAAATTAAAATCCTTTTGATGGAGGCCTCCTATGTGCAATGGCTTGTGGGAAAAATAATAAACTCAGAATACCACAAATAAAAAGTTAATAATTCATTTTTCTAGTGCAATGCATGACTTTTTTTGTGAAGCAGGTGCCATAAATAAGATTGTAAATTGTGCCCTAACAATTTTCACCTAAAGTATACCACAATTTATGCCAACTGCCAATTTTTCATGAATTTCAGAGTGATATTGCAATATTCCATTGATTTATCGAATTTCTGGCGATTTACATCAAGTAATTCAAATTTGCACTGCAAGTGTGCTCTAGTTTCGACCAATAAATTCTGAAAAATCATTTTCACCTTCCGCATTAGGAGTGTAGGCAGTATCCACAAAGAAAACTCAATTACCCAACCATTATATATGATTACTCATCCATGCAATTTTGAGAACACATCAAAAGAAATTTAAGGAAATGAAAAAAGGCTCAAAAATTGAAATCCTTTTGCATGGAGGCCTCCTATGTGCAATGGATTGTGGGAAAAATAATAAACTCACAATACCACAACCTTAACAAAAACCTTCAAGAACTGACCTATCTCATATGAAGATCAATGACTTTCAACCAAGATGACCATGAGCATTTTCATGGCATAGTAAATGATAACATGACCATTTTTGGAAATAACAAGGGTGGTAACATTGTCAGCAATAATTCTGCAAAAAGATTGAAGATTTGGGTAAAAAAAGTTAATTTTTCATTTTTCTAGTGCAATGCATGACTTTTTTTATTGAGGCAAGTGCCATAAATAAGATTTTAAATTGTGCCCTTACAATTTTCACCTAAAGTATACCACAATGGATGCCAACTGCCAATTTTTCATGAATTTGACAGTGATATTGCCACATTACATTGATTATCGAATTTCTGACGATTTACATAAAGTAATTCAAATTTGCACTGCAAGTGTGCTCTAGTTTCGACCAATAAATTTGGAAATATCATTTTCACCTTCCACATTAGGAGTGTAGGCAGTATCCACAAAGAAAACTCAATTACCCAACCATTATATATGATTACTCATCCATGCAATTTTGAGAACACATCAAAAGAAATTAAAGGAAATGAAAAAATGGCTCAAAAATTGATATCCGTTTGCATAGAGGCCTCCTATGTGCAATGGCTTGTGGGAAAAATAATAAACTCACAATACCACTAACTTAAAATAAAAAACCTTCACAATCTGACCTATCTCATATGAAGATCAATGACTTTCAACCAAGATGACCATGAGCATTTTTGGAAATAACAAGGGTGGTAACATTGTCAGCAATAATTCTGCAAAAAGATTGAAGATTTGGGTAAAAAAATGTTAATTTTTCATTTTTCTAGTGCAATGCATGACTTTTTATTGAGGCAAGTGTCATAAATAAGATTGTAAATTGTGCCCTTACAATTTTCACCTAAAGTATACCACAATGGATGCCAACTGCCAATTTTTCATTTGACAGTGATATTGCCATATTCCATTTATTTATCGAATATCTGATGATTTACATCAAGTAATTCAAATTTGCACTGCAAGTGTGCTCTAGTTTCGACCAATAAATTTGGAAATATCATTTTCACCTTCCACATTAGGAGTGTAGGCAGTATCCACAAAGAAAACTCAATTACCCAACCATTATATATGATTACTCATCCATGCAATTTTGAGAACACATCAAAAGAAATTAAAGGAAATGAAAAAAAGGCTCAAAAATTGAAATCCGTTTGCATACAGGCCTCCTATGTGCAATGGATTGTGGGAAAAATAATAAACTCACAATACCACTAACTTAAAATAAAAAACCTTCACAATCTGACCTATCTCATATGAAGATTAATGACTTTCAACCAAGATGACCATGAGCATTTTTGGAAATAACAAGGGTGGTAACATTGTCAGCAATAATTCCGCAAAAAGATTGAAGATTTGGGTAAAAAAAATGTTAATTTTTCATTTTTCTAGTGCAATGCATGACTTTTTATTGAGGCAAGTGCCATAAATAAGATTGTAAATTGTGCCCTTACAATTTTCACCTAAAGTATACCACAATGGATTCCAACTGCCAATTTTTCATGAATTTGACAGTGATATTGCCATATTCCACTGATTTATCGAATTTCTGACGATTTACATCAAGTAATTAAAATTTGCACTGCAAGTGTGCTCTAGTTTCAACCAATAAATTTGGAAATATCATTTTCACCTTCCACATTAGGAGTGTATCCAGTATCCACAAAGAAAACTCAATTACCCAACCATTATATATGATTACTCATCCATGCAATTTTGAGAACACATCAAAAGAAATTAAGGGAAATGAAAAAAAGGCTCAAAAATTGAAATCCGTTTGCATAGAGGCCTCCTATGTGCAATGGCTTGTGGGAAAAATAATAAACTCACAATAACACTAACTTAATATAAAAAACCTTCACAATCTGACCTATCTCATATGAAGATCAATGACTTTCAACCAAGATGACCATGAGCATTTGCATGGCATAGTTCATGATAACATCACCATTTTTGGAAATAACAAGGGTGTTCACATTGTCAGCAATAATTCCACAAAAAGATTGAAGATTTGGGTAAAAAAACGTTAATTTTTCATTTTTCCAGTGCAATGCATGACTTTTTTTTTGTGAAGCAAGTGCCATAAATAAGATTGTAAATTGTGCCCTTACAATTTTCTCCTAAAGTATAACACATGGGATGCAACTGCCAATTTTTCATGATTTTTAGAGTGATATTTCCATATTCCATTGATTTGGTGAATTTCTGGCGATTTACGTCAAGTAATTCAAATTTGCACTGCAAGTGTGCTCTAGTTTCGACCAACAAATTCTGAAAAATCATTTTCATCTTCCACATTGGGAGTGTAGGCAGTATTCACAAAGAAAACTCAATTACCCAACCATTATATATGATTACTCATCCAAGCAATTTTGAAAACACATCGTAAGAAATTAAAGAAAATGATAAAAACGCTCAAAAATTCAAATCCTTTTGCATGGAGGCCTCCTATGTGCAATGGCTTGTGGGAAAAATAATAAACTCACAATACCACAAATAAAAAGTTAATTTTTCATTTTTCTAGCGCAATGCATGACTTTTTTTGTGAAGCAGGTGCCATAAATAAGATTGTAAATTCTGCCCTTACAATTTTCACCTAAAGTATACCACAATTGATGCCAACTGCCAATTTTTCTTGTGCAATGCATAACTTTTTATTGAAGCAAGTGCCATAAATAAGATTGTAAATTGTGCCCTTACAATTTTCACCTTAAGTATACCACATGGGATGCCAACTGCCAAATTTTCATGAATTTCAGAGTGATATTTCCATATTCCATTGATTTATTGAATTTCTAGCGATTTACATCAAGTAAGTCAAATTTGCACTACAAGTGTGCCCTAGTTTCGACCCATAAATTATGAAAAATCATTTTCACCTTCCACATTAGGAGTGTAGCCAGTATCCACATAGAAAACTCAATTACCCAACCATTATATATGATTACTCATCCATGCAATTTTGACAACACATCGAAAGAAATTAAAGGAAATGAAAAAAGGCTCAAAAATTGAAATCCTTTTGCATGGAAGCCTCCTATGTGCAATGGATTGTGGGAAAAATAATAAACTCACAATACCACAACCTTAAAAAAAACCTTCAAGAACTGACCTATCTCAAATGAAGATCAATGAGTTTCAACCAAGATGGCCATGAGCATTTTCTTGGCATAGTACATGATAACATGAACATTTTTGGAAATAACAAGGGTGTTAACATTGTCAGCAATAATTCCACAAAAAGATTGAAGATTTGGGTAAAAAAAAGTTAATTTTTCATTTTTCTAGTGCAATGCATGACTTTTTATTGAAGCAAGTGCCATAAATAAGATTGTTAATTGTGCCCTTACAATTTTCACCTTAAGTATACCACATGGGATGCCAACTGCCAATTTTTCATGAATTTCAGAGTGATATTTCCATATTCCATTGATTTATATAATTTCTGGCGATTTACATCAAGTAAGTCAAATTTGCACAACAAGTGTGCCCTAGTTTCGACCAATAAATTATGAAAAATCATTTTCACCTTCCACATTATGAGTGTAGCCAGTATCCACAAAGAAAACTCAATTACCCATCCATTATATATGATTACTCATCCATGCATTTTTGACAACACATCGAAAGAAATTAAATAAAATGATAAAAAGGCTAAAAAATTGAAATCCTTTTGCATGGAGGCCTCCTATGTGCAATGGCTTGTGGGAAAAATAATAAACTCACAATACCACAAATAAAAAGTTAATTTTTCATTTTTCTAGTGCAATGCATGACTTTTTTTGTGAAGCAGGTGCCTTAAATAAGATTGTAAATTCTGCCCTTACAATTTTCACCTAAAGTATACCACAATTGATGCCAACTGCCAATTTTTCTTGAATTTCACAGTGATATTGCCATATTCCATTGATTTATCGTTTTTCTGGCTGTTTACATCAAGTAATTCAAATTTGCATTGCAAGTGTGCTCTAGTTTCGACCAATAAATTTGGAAATATCATTTTCACCTTCCACATTAGGAGTGTAGGCAGTATCCACAAAGAAAACTCAATTACCCAACCATTATATATGATTACTCATCCATGCAATTTTGAGAACACATCAAAAGAAATTAAAGGAAATGAAAAAAAGGCTCAAAAATTGAAATCCGTTTGCATAGAGGCCTCCTATGTGCAATGGCTTGTGGGAAAAATAATAAACTCACAATACCACTAACTTAAAATAAGAAACCTTCACAATCTGACCTATCTCATATGAAGATCAATGACTTTCAACCAAGATGACCATGAGCATTTTTGGAAATAACAAGGGTGGTAACATTGTCAGCAATAATTCCGCAAAAAGATTGAAGATTTGGGTAAAAAGATGTTAATTTTTCATTTTTCTAGTGCAATGCATGACTTTTGATTGAGGCAAGTGCCATAAATAAGATTGTAAATTGTGCCCTTACAATTTTCACCTAAAGTATACCACAATGGATGCCAACTGCCAATTTTTCATGAATTTGACAGTGATATTGCCATATTCCATTGATTTATCGAATTTCTGACGATTTACATCAAGTAATTCAAATTTGCACTGCAAGTGTGCTCTAGTTTCGATCAATAAATTTGGAAATATCATTTTCACCTTCCACATTAGGAGTGTAGGCAGTATCCACAAAGAAAACTCAATTACCCAACCATTATATATGATTACTCATCCATGCAATTTTGAGAACACATCAAAAGAAATTAAGGGAAATGAAAAAAAGGCTCAAAAATTGAAATCCGTTTGCATAGAGGCCTCCTATGTGCAATGGCTTGTGGGAAAAATAATAAACTCACAATAACACTAACTTAAAATAAAAAACCTTCACAATCTGACCTATCTCATATGAAGATCAATGACTTTCAACCAAGATGACCATGAGCATTTGCATGGCATAGTTCATGATAACATCACCATTTTTGGAAATAACAAGGGTGTTCACATTGTCAGCAATAATTCCACAAAAAGATTGAAGATTTGGGTAAAAAAAAGTTAATTTTTCATTTTTCCAGTGCAATGCATGACTTTTTTTTTGTGAAGCAAGTGCCATAAATAAGATTGTAAATTGTGCCCTTACAATTTTCTCCTAAAGTATAACACATGGGATGCCAACTGCCAATTTTTCATGAATTTTAGAGTGATATTTCCATATTCCATTGATTTGGTGAATTTCTCGCGATTAACGCCAAGTAATTCAAATTTGCACTGCAAGTGTGCTCTAGTTTCGACCAATAAATTCTGAAAAATCATTTTCACCTTCCACATTGGGAGTGTAGGCAGTATTCACAAAGAAAACTCAATTACCCAACCATTATATATGATTACTCATCCAAGCAATTTTGAAAACACATCGTAAGAAATTAAAGAAAATGATAAAAAGGCTCAAAAATTCAAATCCTTTTGCATGGAGGCCTCCTATGTGCAATGGCTTGTGGGAAAAATAATAAACTCACAATACCACAAATAAAAAGTTAATTTTTCATTTTTCTAGTGCAATGCATGACTTTTTTTGTGAAGCAGGTGCCATAAATAAGATTGTAAATTCTGCCCTTACAATTTTCACCTAAAGTATACCACAATTGATGCCAACTGCCAATTTTTCTTGTGCAATGCATGACTTTTTATTGAAGCAAGTGCCATAAATAAGATTGTAAATTGTGCCCTTACAATTTTCACCTTAAGTATACCACATGGGATGCCAACTGCCAAATTTTCATGAATTTCAGAGTGATATTTCCATATTCCATTGATTTATTGAATTTCTGGCGATTTACATCAAGTAAGTCAAATTTGCACTACAAGTGTGCCCTAGTTTCGACCAATAAATTATGAAAAATCATTTTCACCTTCCACATTAGGAGTGTAGCCATTATCCACAAAGAAAACTCAATTACCCAACCATTATATATGATTACTCCTCCATGCAATTTTGACAACACATCGAAAGAAATTAAAGGAAATGAAAAAAGGCTCAAAAATTGAAATCCTTTTGCATGGAAGCCTCCTATGTGCAATGGATTGTGGGAAAAATAATAAACTCACAATACCACAACCTTAAAAAAAACCTTCAAGAACTGACCTATCTCATATGAAGATCAATGAGTTTCAACCAAGATGGCCATGAGCATTTTCATGGCATAGTACATGATAACATGAACATTTTTGGAAATAACAAGGGTGTTAACATTGTCAGCAATAATTCCACAAAAAGATTGAAGATTTGGGTAAAAAAAAGTTAATTTTTCATTTTTCTAGTGCAATGCATGACTTTTTATTGAAGCAAGTGCCATAAATAAGATTGTAAATTGTGCCCTTACAATTTTCAACTTAAGTATACCACCTGGGATGCCAACTGCCAATTTTTCATGAATTTATGAGTGATATTTCCATATTCTATTGATTTATTGAATTTCTGGCGATTTACATCAAGTAAGTCAAATTTGCACTACAAGTGTGCCCTAGTTTCGACCAATAAATTATGAAAAATCATTTTCACCTTCCACATTAGGAGTGTAGCCAGTATCCACAAAGAAAACTCAATTACCCATCCATTATATATGATTACTCATCCATGAAATTTTGACAACACATCGAAAGAAATTAAATAAAATGATAAAAAGGCTAAAAAATTGAAATCCTTTTGCATGGAGGCCTCCTATGTGCAATGGCTTGTGGGAAAAATAATAAACTCACAATACCACAAATAAAAAGTTAATTTTTCATTTTTCTAGTGCAATGCATGACTTTTTTTGTGAAGCAGGTGCCTTAAATAAGATTGTAAATTCTGCCCTTACAATTTTCACCTAAAGTATACCACAATTGATGCCAACTGCCAATTTTTCTTGAATTTCACAGTGATATTGCCATATTCCATTGATTTATCGTTTTTCTGGCTGTTTACATCAAGTAATTCAAATTTGCATTGCAAGTGTGCTCTAGTTTCGACCAATAAATTTGGAAATATCATTTTCACCTTCCACATTAGGAGTGTAGGCAGTATCCACAAAGAAAACTCAATTACCCAACCATTATATATGATTACTCATCCATGCAATTTTGAAAACACATCAAAAGAAATTAAAGGAAATGAAAAAAATGCTCAAAAATTGAAATCCGTTTGCATAGAGGCCTCCTATGTGCAATGGCTTGTGGGAAAAATAATAAACTCACAATACCACTAACTTAAAATAAAAAACCTTCACAATCTGACCTATCTCATATGAAGATCAATGACTTTCAACCAAGATGACCATGACCATGAACATTTTCATGGCATAGTACATGATAACATGACCATTTTTGGAAATAACAAGGGAGTTAACATTGTCAGGAATAATTCCACAAAAAGATTGAAGGTTTGGTTAAAAAAGTTAATTTTTCATTTTTCTAGTGCAATGCATGTCTTTTTTTTGTGAAGCAAGTGCCATAAATAAGATTGTAAATTGTGCCCTTATAATTTTCACCTAAAGTATACCACATGGGATGGCAACTTCCAATTTTTCATGAATTTTAGAGTGATATTTCCATATTCCATTGATTTATTGAATTTCTGGTGTTTTACGTCACGTAATTCAAATGTGCACTGCAAGTGTGCTCTAGTTTCGACCAATAAATTCTGAAAAATCATTTTCACCTTCCACATTAGGAGTGTAGGCAGTATTCACAAAGAAAACTCAATTACCCATCCATTATATATGATTACTCATCCATGCAATTTTGACAACACATCGAAAGAAATTAAAGAAAATGATAAAAAGGCTCAAAAATTGAAATCCTTTTGCATGGAGGCCTCCTATGTGCAATGGCTTGTGGGAAAAATAATAAACTCACAATACCACAAATAAAAAGTTAATTTTTCATTTTTCTAGTGCAATCAATGACTTTTTTTGTGAAGCAAGTGCCATAAATAAGATTGTAAATTGTGCCCTTTCAATTTTCACCTAAAGTATACCACATTGGATGTCAACTGCCAATTTTTCATGAATTTTAGTGTGATATTGCCATATTTCTTTGATTTATCGACTTTTTGGTGATTTACGTCAAGTAATTCAAATTTGCACTACAAGTGTGCTCTAGTTTCGACCAATAAATTCTGAAAAATCATTTTCACCTTCCACATTAGGAGTGTAGCCATTATCCACAAAGAAAACTCAATTACCCAACCATTATATATGATTACTCATCCATGCAATTTTGACAACACATCGAAAGAAATTAAAGGAAATGAAAAAAGGCTCAAAATTTGAAATCCTTTTGCATGGAAGCCTCCTATGTGCAATGGATTGTGGGAAAAATAATAAACTCACAATACCACAACCTTAAAAAAAACCTTCAAGAACTGACCTATCTCATATGAAGATCAATAATTATCAACCAAGATGGCCATGAGCATTTTCATGGCATAGTACATGATAACATGAACATTTTTGGAAATAACAAGGGTGTTAACATTGTTAGCAATAATTCCACAAAAAGATTGAAGATTTGGGTAAAAAAAAGTTAATTTTTCATTTTTCTAGTGCAATGCATGACTTTTTATTGAAGCAAGTGCCATAAATAAGATTGTAAATTGCGCCCTTACAATTTTCACCTTAAGTATACGACATGGGATGCCAACTGCCAATTTGTCATGAATTTCAGAGTGATATTTGCATATTCCATTGATTTATTGAATTTCTGGCGATTTACATCAAGTAAGTCAAATTTGCACTACAAGTGTGCCCTAGTTTCGACCAATAAATTATGAAAAATCATTTTCACCTTCCACATTAGGAGTGTAGCCATTATCCACAAAGAAAACTCAATTACCCAACCATTATATATGATTACTCATCCATGCAATTTTGACAACACATCGAAAGAAATTAAAGGAAATGAAAAAAGGCTCAAAAATTGAAATCCTTTTGCATGGAAGCCTCCTATGTGCAATGGATTGTGGGAAAAATAATAAACTCACAATACCACAACCTTAAAAAAACCCTTCAAGAACTGACCTTTCTCATATGAAGATCAATGAGTTTCAACCAAGATGGCCATGAACATTTTCATGGCATAGTACATGATAACATGAACATTTTTGGAAATAACAAGGGTGTTAACATTGTCAGCAATAATTCCACAAAAAGATTGAAGATTTGGGTAAAAAAAAGTTAATTTTTCATTTTTCTAGTGCAATGCATGACTTTTTATTGAAGTAAGTGCCATAAATAAGATTGTAAATTGTGCCCTTACAATTTTCACCTTAAGTATACCACATGGGATGCCAACTGCCAATTTTTCATGAATTTCAGAGTGATATTTCCATATTCCATCGATTTATTGAATTTCTGGCGATTTACATCAAGTAAGTCAAATTTGCACTACAAGTGTGCCCTAGTTTCGACCAATAAATTATGAAAAATCATTTTCACCTTCCGCATTAGGAGTGTAGCCAGTATCCACAAAGAAAACTCAATTACCCAGCCATTATATATGATTACTCATCCATGCAATTTTGACAACACATCGAAAGAAATTAAATAAAATGATAAAAAGGCTAAAAAATTGAAATCCTTTTGCATGGAGGCCTCCTATGTGCAATGGCTTGTGGGAAAAATAATAAAATCACAATACCACAAATAAAAAGTTAATTTTTCATTTTTCTAGTGCAATGCATGACTTTTTTTGTGAAGCAGGTGCCTTAAATAAGATTGTAAATTCTGCCCTTACAATTTTCACCTAAAGTATACCACAATTGATGCCATCTTCCAATTTTTCTTGAATTTCATAGTGATATTGCCATATTCCATTGATTTATCGTTTTTCTGGCTATTTACATCAAGTAATTCAAATTTGCATTGCAAGTGTGCTCTAGTTTCGACCAATAAATTTGGAAATATCATTTTCACCTTCCACATTAGGAGTGTAGGCAGTATCCACAAAGAAAACTCAATTACCCAACCATTATATATGATTACTCATCCATGATATTTTGAGAACACATCAAAAGAAATTAAAGGAAATGAAAAAAGGCTCAAAAATTGAAATCCGTTTGCATAGAGGCCTCCTATGTGCAATGGCTTGTGGGAAAAATAATAAACTCATAATACCACAAACTTAAAATAAAAAACCTTCACAATCTGACCTATCTCATATGAAGATCAATGACTTTCAACCAAGACGACCATGACCATGAACATTTTCATGGAATAGTACATGATAACATGACCATTTTTGGAAATAACAAGGGAGTTAACATTTTCAGGAATAATTCCACAAAAAGATTGAAGGTTTGGTTAAAAGAAGTTAATTTTTCATTTTTCTAGTGCAATGCATGTCTTTTTTTTGTGAAGCAAGTGCCATAAATAAGATTGTAAATTGTGCCCTTATAATTTTCACCTAAAGTATACCACATGGGATGGCAACTTCCAATTTTGCATGAATTTTAGAGTGATATTTCCATATTCCATTGATTTATTGAATTTCTGGTGATTTACGTCAAGTAATTCAAATGTGCACTGCAAGTGTGCTCTAGTTTCGACCAATAAATTCTGAAAAATCATTTTCACCTTCCACATTAGGAGTGTAGGCAGTATTCACAAAGAAAACTCAATTACCCAACCATTATATATGATTACTCATCCATGCAATTTTGACAACACATCGAAAGAAATTAAAGGAAATGAAAAAAGGCTCAAAAATTGAAATCCTTTTGCATGGAAGCCTCCTATGTGCAATGGATTGTGGGAAAAATAATAAACTCACAATACCACAACCTTAAAAAAAACCTTCAAGAACTGACCTATCTCATATGAAGATCAATGAGTTTCAACCAAGATGGCCATGAGCATTTTCATGGCATAGTACATGATAACATGAACATTTTTGGAAATAACAAGGGTGTTAACATTGTCAGCAATAATTCCACAAAAAGATTGAAGATTTGGGTAAAAAAAAGTTAATTTTTCATTTTTCTAGTGCAATGCATGACTTTTTATTGAAGCAAGTGCCATAAATAAGATTGTAAATTGTGCCCTTACAATTTTCACCTTAAGTATACCACATGGGATGCCAACTGCCAATTTTTCATGAATTTCAGAGTGATATTTCCATATTCCATTGATTTATTGAATTTCTGGCGATTTACATCAAGTAAGTCAAATTTGTACTACAAGTGTGCCCTAGTTTCGACCAATAAATTATGAAAAATCATTTTCACCTTCCACATTAGGAGTGTAGCCATTATCCACAAAGAAAACTCAATTACCCAACCATTATATATGATTACTCATCCATGCAATTTTGACAACACATCGAAAGAAATTAAAGGAAATGAAAAAAGGCTCAAAAATTGAAATCCTTTTGCATGGAAGCCTCCTATGTGCAATGGATTGTGGGAAAAATAATAAACTCACAATACCACAACCTTAAAAAAAACCTTCAAGAACTGACCTATCTCATATGAAGATCAATGAGTTTCAACCAAGATGGCCATGAGCATTTTCATGGCATAGTACATGATAACATGAACATTTTTGGAAATAACAAGGGTGATAACATTGTCAGCAATAATTCCACAAAAAGATTGAAGATTTGGGTAAAAAACAGTTAATTTTTCATTTTTCTAGTGCAATGCATGACTTTTTATTGAAGTAAGTGCCATAAATAAGATTGTAAATTGTGCCCTTACAATTTTCACCTTAAGTATACCACATGGGATGCCAACTGCCAATTTTTCATGAATTTCAGAGTGATATTTCCATATTCCATTGATTTATTGAATTTCTGGCGATTTACATCAAGTAAGTCAAATTTGCACTACAAGTGTGCCCTAGTTTCGACCAATAAATTATGAAAAATCATTTTCACCTTCCACATTAGGAGTGTAGCCATTATCCACAAAGAAAACTCAATTACCCAGCCATTATATATGATTACTCATCCATGCAATTTTGACAACACATCGAAAGAAATTAAATAAAATGATAAAAAGGCTAAAAAATTGAAATCCTTTTGCATGGAGGCCTCGTATGTGCAATGGCTTGTGGGAAAAATAATAAACTCACAATACCACAAATAAAAAGTTAATTTTTCATTTTTCTAGTGCAATGCATGACTTTTTTTTGTGAAGCAGGTGCCTTAAATAAGATTGTAAATTTTGCCCTTACAATTTTCACCTAAAGTATACCACAATTGATGCCATCTTCCAATTTTTCTTGAATTTCACAGTGATATTGCCATATTCCATTGATTTATCGTTTTTCTGGCTATTTACATCAAGTAATTCAAATTTGCATTGCAAGTGTGCTCTAGTTTCGACCAATAAATTTGGAAATATCATTTTCACCTTCCACATTAGGAGTGTAGGCAGTATCCACAAAGAAAACTCAATTACCCAACCATTATATATGATTACTCATCCATGATATTTTGAGAACACATCAAAAGAAATTAATGGAAATGAAAAAAGGCTCAAAAATTGAAATCCGTTTGCATAGAGGCCTCCTATGTGCAATGGCTTGTGGGAAAAATAATAAACTCATAATACCACAAACTTAAAATAAAAAACCTTCACAATCTGACCTATCTCATATGAAGATCAATGACTTTCAACCAAGACGACCATGACCATGAACATTTTCATGGAATAGTACATGATAACATGACCATTTTTGGAAATAACAAGGGAGTTAACATTTTCAGGAATAATTCCACAAAAAGATTGAAGGTTTGGTTAAAAGAAGTTAATTTTTCATTTTTCTAGTGCAATGCATGTCTTTTTTTTTGTGAAGCAAGTGCCATAAATAAGATTGTAAATTGTGCCCTTATAATTTTCACCTAAAGTATACCACATGGGATGGGAACTTCCAATTTTGCATGAATTTTAGAGTGATATTTCCATATTCCATTGATTTATTGAATTTCTGGTGATTTACGTCAAGTAATTCAAATGTGCACTGCAAGTGTGCTCTAGTTTCGACCAATAAATTCTGAAAAATCATTTTCACCTTCCACATTAGGAGTGTGGGCAGTATTCACAAAGAAAACTCAATTACCCATCCATCATATATGATTACTCATCCATGCAATTTTGACAACACATCGTAAGAAATTAAAGAAAATGATAAAAAGGCTCAAAAATTGAAATCCTTTTGCATGGAGGCCTGCTATGTGCAATGGCTTGTGGGAAAAATAATAAACTCACAATACCACAAATAAAAAGTTAATTTTTCATTTTTCTAGTGCAATGCATGACTTTTTTTGTGAAGCAAGTGCCATAAATAAGATTGTAAATTGTGCCCTTTCAATTTTCACCTAAAGTATACCACATTGGATGTCAACTGCCAATTTTTCATGAATTTCAGAGTGATATTGCCATATTTCTTTGATTTAACGACTTTTTGGCGATTTACGTCAAGTAATTCAAATTTGCACTACAAGTGTGCTCTAGTTTCGACCAATAAATTCTGAAAAATCATTTTCACCTTCCACATTAGGAGTGTAGCCATTATCCACAAAGAAAACTCAATTACCCAACCATTATATATGATTACTTATCCATGCAATTTTGACAACACATCGAAAGAAATTAAAGAAAATGATAAAAAGGCTAAAAAATTAAAATCCTTTTGATGGAGGCCTCCTATGTGCAATGGCTTGTGGGAAAAATAATAAACTCAGAATACCACAAATAAAAAGTTAATAATTCATTTTTCTAGTGCAATGCATGACTTTTTTTGTGAAGCAGGTGCCATAAATAAGATTGTAAATTGTGCCCTAACAATTTTCACCTAAAGTATACCACAATTTATGCCAACTGCCAATTTTTCATGAATTTCAGAGTGATATTGCAATATTCCATTGATTTATCGAATTTCTGGCGATTTACATCAAGTAATTCAAATTTGCACTGCAAGTGTGCTCTAGTTTCGACCAATAAATTCTGAAAAATCATTTTCACCTTCCGCATTAGGAGTGTAGGCAGTATCCACAAAGAAAACTCAATTACCCAACCATTATATATGATTACTCATCCATGCAATTTTGAGAACACATCGAAAGAAATTTAAGGAAATGAAAAAAGGCTCAAAAATTGAAATCCTTTTGCATGGAGGCCTCCTATGTGCAATGGATTGTGGGAAAAATAATAAACTCACAATACCACAACCTTAACAAAAACCTTCAAGAACTGACCTATCTCATATGAAGATCAATGACTTTCAACCAAGATGACCATGAGCATTTTCATGGCATAGTAAATGATAACATGACCATTTTTGGAAATAACAAGGGTGGTAACATTGTCAGCAATAATTCTGCAAAAAGATTGAAGATTTGGGTAAAAAAAGTTAATTTTTCATTTTTCTAGTGCAATGCATGACTTTTTTTATTGAGGCAAGTGCCATAAATAAGATTTTAAATTGTGCCCTTACAATTTTCACCTAAAGTATACCACAATGGATGCCAACTGCCAATTTTTCATGAATTTGACAGTGATATTGCCACATTACATTGATTATCGAATTTCTGACGATTTACATAAAGTAATTCAAATTTGCACTGCAAGTGTGCTCTAGTTTCGACCAATAAATTTGGAAATATCATTTTCACCTTCCACATTAGGAGTGTAGGCAGTATCCACAAAGAAAACTCAATTACCCAACCATTATATATGATTACTCATCCATGCAATTTTGAGAACACATCAAAAGAAATTAAAGGAAATGAAAAAATGGCTCAAAAATTGAAATCCGTTTGCATAGAGGCCTCCTATGTGCAATGGCTTGTGGGAAAAATAATAAACTCACAATACCACTAACTTAAAATAAAAAACCTTCACAATCTGACCTATCTCATATGAAGATCAATGACTTTCAACCAAGATGACCATGAGCATTTTTGGAAATAACAAGGGTGGTAACATTGTCAGCAATAATTCTGCAAAAAGATTGAAGATTTGGGTAAAAAAATGTTAATTTTTCATTTTTCTAGTGCAATGCATGACTTTTTATTGAGGCAAGTGTCATAAATAAGATTGTAAATTGTGCCCTTACAATTTTCACCTAAAGTATACCACAATGGATGCCAACTGCCAATTTTTCATTTGACAGTGATATTGCCATATTCCATTTATTTATCGAATATCTGACGATTTACATCAAGTAATTCAAATTTGCACTGCAAGTGTGCTCTAGTTTCGACCAATAAATTTGGAAATATCATTTTCACCTTCCACATTAGGAGTGTAGGCAGTATCCACAAAGAAAACTCAATTACCCAACCATTATATATGATTACTCATCCATGCAATTTTGAGAACACATCAAAAGAAATTAAAGGAAATGAAAAAAAGGCTCAAAAATTGAAATCCGTTTGCATACAGGCCTCCTATGTGCAATGGATTGTGGGAAAAATAATAAACTCACAATACCACTAACTTAAAATAAAAAACCTTCACAATCTGACCTATCTCATATGAAGATTAATGACTTTCAACCAAGATGACCATGAGCATTTTTGGAAATAACAAGGGTGGTAACATTGTCAGCAATAATTCCGCAAAAAGATTGAAGATTTGGGTAAAAAAAATGTTAATTTTTCATTTTTCTAGTGCAATGCATGACTTTTTATTGAGGCAAGTGCCATAAATAAGATTGTAAATTGTGCCCTTACAATTTTCACCTAAAGTATACCACAATGGATGCCAACTGCCAATTTTTCATGAATTTGACAGTGATATTGCCATATTCCACTGATTTATCGAATTTCTGACGATTTACATCAAGTAATTAAAATTTGCACTGCAAGTGTGCTCTAGTTTCAACCAATAAATTTGGAAATATCATTTTCACCTTCCACATTAGGAGTGTAGGCAGTATCCACAAAGAAAACTCAATTACCCAACCATTATATATGATTACTCATCCATGCAATTTTGAGAACACATCAAAAGAAATTAAGGGAAATGAAAAAAAGGCTCAAAAATTGAAATCCGTTTGCATAGAGGCCTCCTATGTGCAATGGCTTGTGGGAAAAATAATAAACTCACAATAACACTAACTTAAAATAAAAAACCTTCACAATCTGACCTATCTCATATGAAGATCAATGACTTTCAACCAAGATGACCATGAGCATTTGCATGGCATAGTTCATGATAACATCACCATTTTTGGAAATAACAAGGGTGTTCACATTGTCAGCAATAATTCCACAAAAAGATTGAAGATTTGGGTAAAAAAAGTTAATTTTTCATTTTTCCAGTGCAATGCATGACTTTTTTTTGTGAAGCAAGTGCCATAAATAAGATTGTAAATTGTGCCCTTACAATTTTCTCCTAAAGTATAACACATGGGATGCAACTGCCAATTTTTCATGATTTTTAGAGTGATATTTCCATATTCCATTGATTTGGTGAATTTCTGGCGATTTACGTCAAGTAATTCAAATTTGCACTGCAAGTGTGCTCTAGTTTCGACCAACAAATTCTGAAAAATCATTTTCATCTTCCACATTGGGAGTGTAGGCAGTATTCACAAAGAAAACTCAATTACCCAACCATTATATATGATTACTCATCCAAGCAATTTTGAAAACACATCGTAAGAAATTAAAGAAAATGATAAAAAGGCTCAAAAATTCAAATCCTTTTGCATGGAGGCCTCCTATGTGCAATGGCTTGTGGGAAAAATAATAAACTCACAATACCACAAATAAAAAGTTAATTTTTCATTTTTCTAGCGCAATGCATGACTTTTTTTGTGAAGCAGGTGCCATAAATAAGATTGTAAATTCTGCCCTTACAATTTTCACCTAAAGTATACCACAATTGATGCCAACTGCCAATTTTTCTTGTGCAATGCATAACTTTTTATTGAAGCAAGTGCCATAAATAAGATTGTAAATTGTGCCCTTACAATTTTCACCTTAAGTATACCACATGGGATGCCAACTGCCAAATTTTCATGAATTTCAGAGTGATATTTCCATATTCCATTGATTTATTGAATTTCTAGCGATTTACATCAAGTAAGTCAAATTTGCACTACAAGTGTGCCCTAGTTTCGACCCATAAATTATGAAAAATCATTTTCACCTTCCACATTAGGAGTGTAGCCAGTATCCACATAGAAAACTCAATTACCCAACCATTATATATGATTACTCATCCATGCAATTTTGACAACACATCGAAAGAAATTAAAGGAAATGAAAAAAGGCTCAAAAATTGAAATCCTTTTGCATGGAAGCCTCCTATGTGCAATGGATTGTGGGAAAAATAATAAACTCACAATACCACAACCTTAAAAAAAACCTTCAAGAACTGACCTATCTCAAATGAAGATCAATGAGTTTCAACCAAGATGGCCATGAACATTTTCTTGGCATAGTACATGATAACATGAACATTTTTGGAAATAACAAGGGTGTTAACATTGTCAGCAATAATTCAACAAAAAGATTGAAGATTTGGGTAAAAAAAAGTTAATTTTTCATTTTTCTAGTGCAATGCATGACTTTTTATTGAAGCAAGTGCCATAAATAAGATTGTAAATTGTGCCCTTACAATTTTCACCTAAAGTATACCACAATGGATGCCAACTGCCAATTTTTCATGAATTTGACAGTGATATTGCCATATTCCACTGATTTATCGAATTTCTGACGATTTACATCAAGTAATTAAAATTTGCACTGCAAGTGTGCTCTAGTTTCAACCAATAAATTTGGAAATATCATTTTCACCTTCCACATTAGGAGTGTAGGCAGTATCCACAAAGAAAACTCAATTACCCAACCATTATATATGATTACTCATCCATGCAATTTTGAGAACACATCAAAAGAAATTAAGGGAAATGAAAAAAAGGCTCAAAAATTCAAATCCTTTTGCATGGAGGCCTCCTATGTGCAATGGCTTGTGGGAAAAATAATAAACTCACAATACCACAAATAAAAAGTTAATTTTTCATTTTTCTAGCGCAATGCATGACTTTTTTTGTGAAGCAGGTGCCATAAATAAGATTGTAAATTCTGCCCTTACAATTTTCACCTAAAGTATACCACAATTGATGCCAACTGCCAATTTTTCTTGTGCAATGCATAACTTTTTATTGAAGCAAGTGCCATAAATAAGATTGTAAATTGTGCCCTTACAATTTTCACCTTAAGTATACCACATGGGATGCCAACTGCCAAATTTTCATGAATTTCAGAGTGATATTTCCATATTCCATTGATTTATTGAATTTCTAGCGATTTACATCAAGTAAGTCAAATTTGCACTACAAGTGTGCCCTAGTTTCGACCCATAAATTATGAAAAATCATTTTCACCTTCCACATTAGGAGTGTAGCCAGTATCCACATAGAAAACTCAATTACCCAACCATTATATATGATTACTCATCCATGCAATTTTGACAACACATCGAAAGAAATTAAAGGAAATGAAAAAAGGCTCAAAAATTGAAATCCTTTTGCATGGAAGCCTCCTATGTGCAATGGATTGTGGGAAAAATAATAAACTCACAATACCACAACCTTAAAAAAAACCTTCAAGAACTGACCTATCTCAAATGAAGATCAATGAGTTTCAACCAAGATGGCCATGAACATTTTCTTGGCATAGTACATGATAACATGAACATTTTTGGAAATAACAAGGGTGTTAACATTGTCAGCAATAATTCAACAAAAAGATTGAAGATTTGGGTAAAAAAAAGTTAATTTTTCATTTTTCTAGTGCAATGCATGACTTTTTATTGAAGCAAGTGCCATAAATAAGATTGTAAATTGTGCCCTTACAATTTTCACCTTAAGTATACCACATGGGATGCCAACTGCCAATTTTTCATGAATTTCAGAGTGATATTTCCATATTCCATTGATTTATATAATTTCTGGCGATTTACATCAAGTAAGTCAAATTTGCACAACAAGTGTGCCCTAGTTTCGACCAATAAATTATGAAAAATCATTTTCACCTTCCACATTATGAGTGTAGCCAGTATCCACAAAGAAAACTCAATTACCCATCCATTATATATGATTACTCATCCATGCATTTTTGACAACACATCGAAAGAAATTAAATAAAATGATAAAAAGGCTAAAAAATTGAAATCCTTTTGCATGGAGGCCTCCTATGTGCAATGGCTTGTGGGAAAAATAATAAACTCACAATACCACAAATAAAAAGTTAATTTTTCATTTTTCTAGTGCAATGCATGACTTTTTTTGTGAAGCAGGTGCCTTAAATAAGATTGTAAATTCTGCCCTTACAATTTTCACCTAAAGTATACCACAATTGATGCCAACTGCCAATTTTTCTTGAATTTCACAGTGATATTGCCATATTCCATTGATTTATCGTTTTTCTGGCTGTTTACATCAAGTAATTCAAATTTGCATTGCAAGTGTGCTCTAGTTTCGACCAATAAATTTGGAAATATCATTTTCACCTTCCACATTAGGAGTGTAGGCAGTATCCACAAAGAAAACTCAATTACCCAACCATTATATATGATTACTCATCCATGCAATTTTGAGAACACATCAAAAGAAATTAAAGGAAATGAAAAAAAGGCTCAAAAATTGAAATCCGTTTGCATAGAGGCCTCCTATGTGCAATGGCTTGTGGGAAAAATAATAAACTCACAATACCACTAACTTAAAATAAGAAACCTTCACAATCTGACCTATCTCATATGAAGATCAATGACTTTCAACCAAGATGACCATGAGCATTTTTGGAAATAACAAGGGTGGTAACATTGTCAGCAATAATTCCGCAAAAAGATTGAAGATTTGGGTAAAAAGATGTTAATTTTTCATTTTTCTAGTGCAATGCATGACTTTTTATTGAGGCAAGTGCCATAAATAAGATTGTAAATTGTGCCCTTACAATTTTCACCTAAAGTATACCACAATGGATGCCAACTGCCAATTTTTCATGAATTTGACAGTGATATTGCCATATTCCATTGATTTATCGAATTTCTGACGATTTACATCAAGTAATTCAAATTTGCACTGCAAGTGTGCTCTAGTTTCGACCAATAAATTTGGAAATATCATTTTCACCTTCCACATTAGGAGTGTAGGCAGTATCCACAAAGAAAACTCAATTACCCAACCATTATATATGATTACTCATCCATGCAATTTTGAGAACACATCAAAAGAAATTAAGGGAAATGAAAAAAAGGCTCAAAAATTGAAATCCGTTTGCATAGAGGCCTCCTATGTGCAATGGCTTGTGGGAAAAATAATAAACTCACAATAACACTAACTTAAAATAAAAAACCTTCACAATCTGACCTATCTCATATGAAGATCAATGACTTTCAACCAAGATGACCATGAGCATTTGCATGGCATAGTTCATGATAACATCACCATTTTTGGAAATAACAAGGGTGTTCACATTGTCAGCAATAATTCCACAAAAAGATTGAAGATTTGGGTAAAAAAAAGTTAATTTTTCATTTTTCCAGTGCAATGCATGACTTTTTTTTTTGTGAAGCAAGTGCCATAAATAAGATTGTAAATTGTGCCCTTACAATTTTCTCCTAAAGTATAACACATGGGATGCCAACTGCCAATTTTTCATGAATTTTAGAGTGATATTTCCATATTCCATTGATTTGGTGAATTTCTCGCGATTTACGTCAAGTAATTCACATTTGCACTGCAAGTGTGCTCTAGTTTCGACCAATAAATTCTGAAAAATCATTTTCACCTTCCACATTTGGAGTGTAGGCAGTATTCACAAAGAAAACTCAATTACCCAACCATTATATATGATTACTCATCCAAGCAATTTTCAAAACACATCGTAAGAAATTAAAGAAAATGATAAAAAGGCTCAAAAATTCAAATCCTTTTGCATGGAGGCCTGCTATGTGCAATGGCTTGTGGGAAAAATAATAAACTCACAATACCACAAATAAAAAGTTAATTTTTCATTTTTCTAGTGCAATGCATGACTTTTTTTGTGAAGCAGGTGCCATAAATAAGATTGTAAATTCTGCCCTTACAATTTTCACCTAAAGTATACCACAATTGATGCCAACTGCCAATTTTTCTTGTGCAATGCATGACTTTTTATTGAAGCAAGTGCCATAAATAAGATTGTAAATTGTGCCCTTACAATTTTCACCTTAAGTATACCACATGGGATGCCAACTGCCAAATTTTCATGAATTTCAGAGTGATATTTCCATATTCCATTGATTTATTGAATTTCTGTCGATTTACATCAAGTAAGTCAAATTTGCACTACAAGTGTGCCCTAGTTTCGACCAATAAATTATGAAAAATCATTTTCACCTTCCACATTAGGAGTGTAGCCATTATCCACAAAGAAAACTCAATTACCCAACCATTATATATGATTACTCCTCCATGCAATTTTGACAACACATCGAAAGAAATTAAAGGAAATGAAAAAAGGCTCAAAAATTGAAATCCTTTTGCATGGAAGCCTCCTATGTGCAATGGATTGTGGGAAAAATAATAAACTCACAATACCACAACCTTAAAAAAAACCTTCAAGAACTGACCTATCTCATATGAAGATCAATGAGTTTCAACCAAGATGGCCATGACCATTTTCATGGCATAGTACATGATAACATGAACATTTTTGGAAATAACAAGGGTGTTAACATTGTCAGCAATAATTCCACAAAAAGATTGAAGATTTGGGTAAAAAAAAGTTAATTTTTCATTTTTCTAGTGCAATGCATGACTTTTTATTGAAGCAAGTGCCATAAATAAGATTGTAAATTGTGCCCTTACAATTTTCAACTTAAGTATACCACATGGGATGCCAACTGCCAATTTTTCATGAATTTCAGAGTGATATTTCCATATTCCATTGATTTATTGAATTTCTGGCGATTTACATCAAGTAAGTCAAATTTGCACTACAAGTGTGCCCTAGTTTCGACCAATAAATTATGAAAAATCATTTTCACCTTCCACATTAGGAGTGTAGCCAGTATCCACAAAGAAAACTCAATTACCCAGCCATTATATATGATTACTCATCCATGCAATTTTGACAACACATCGAAAGAAATTAAATAAAATGATAAAAAGGCTAAAAAATTGAAATCCTTTTGCATGGAGGCCTCCTATGTGCAATGGCTTGTGGGAAAAATAATAAACTCACAATACCACAAATAAAAAGTTAATTTTTCATTTTTCTAGTGCAATGCATGACTTTTTTTGTGAAGCAGGTGCCTTAAATAAGATTGTAAATTGTGCCCTTATAATTTTCACCTAAAGTATACCACATTGGATGCCAACTGCCAATTTTTCATGAATTTCATAGTGATATTGCCATATTCCATTGATTTATCGTTTTTCTGGCTATTTACATCAAGTAATTCAAATTTGCATTGCAAGTGTGCTCTAGTTTCGACCAATAAATTTGGAAATATCATTTTCACCTTCCACATTAGGAGTGTAGGCAGTATCCACAAAGAAAACTCAATTACCCAACCATTATATATGATTACTCATCCATGATATTTTGAGAACACATCAAAAGAAATTAAAGGAAATGAAAAAAGGCTCAAAAATTGAAATCCGTTTGCATAGAGGCCTCCTATGTGCAATGGCTTGTGGGAAAAATAATAAACTCATAATACCACAAACTTAAAATAAAAAACCTTCACAATCTGACCTATCTCATATGAAGATCAATGACTTTCAACCAAGACGACCATGACCATGAACATTTTCATGGAATAGTACATGATAACATGACCATTTTTGGAAATAACAAGGGAGTTAACATTTTCAGGAATAATTCCACAAAAAGATTGAAGGTTTGGTTAAAAGAAGTTAATTTTTCATTTTTCTAGTGCAATGCATGTCTTTTTTTTGTGAAGCAAGTGCCATAAATAAGATTGTAAATTGTGCCCTTATAATTTTCACCTAAAGTATACCACATGGGATGGCAACTTCCAATTTTGCATGAATTTTAGAGTGATATTTCCATATTCCATTGATTTATTGAATTTCTGGTGATTTACGTCAAGTAATTCAAATGTGCACTGCAAGTGTGCTCTAGTTTCGACCAATAAATTCTGAAAAATCATTTTCACCTTCCACATTAGGAGTGTAGGCAGTATTCACAAAGAAAACTCAATTACCCAACCATTATATATGATTACTCATCCATGCAATCTTGACAACACATCGAAAGAAATTAAAGGAAATGAAAAAAGGCTCAAAATTTGAAATCCTTTTGCATGGAAGCCTCCTATGTGCAATGGATTGTGGGAAAAATAATAAACTCACAATACCACAACCTTAAAAAAAACCTTCAAGAACTGACCTATCTCATATGAAGATCAATGAGTTTCAACCAAGATGGCCATGAGCATTTTCATGGCATAGTACATGATAACATGAACATTTTTGGAAATAACAAGGGTGTTAACATTGTCAGCAATAATTCCACAAAAAGATTGAAGATTTGGGTAAAAAAAAGTTAATTTTTCATTTTTCTAGTGCAATGCATGACTTTTTATTGAAGCAAATGCCATAAATAAGATTGTAAATTGTGCCCTTACAATTTTCACCTTAAGTATACCACATGGGATGCCAACTGCCAATTTTTCATGAATTTCAGAGTGATATTTCCATATTCCATTGATTTATTGAATTTCTGGCGATTTACATCAAGTAAGTCAAATTTGCACTACAAGTGTGCCCTATTTTCGACCAATAAATTATGAAAAATCATTTTCACCTTCCACATTAGGAGTGTAGCCATTATCCACAAAGAAAACTCAATTACCCAACCATTATATATGATTACTCATCCATGCAATTTTGACAACACATCGAAAGAAATTAAAGGAAATGAAAAAAGGCTCAAAAATTGAAATCCTTTTGCATGGAAGCCTCCTATGTGCAATGGATTGTGGGAAAAATAATAAACTCACAATACCACAACCTTAAAAAAAACCTTCAAGAACTGACCTATCTCATATGAAGATCAATGAGTTTCAACCAAGATGGCCATGAGCATTTTCATGGCATAGTAAATGATAACATGAACATTTTTGGAAATAACAAGGGTGATAACATTGTCAGCAATAATTCCACAAAAAGATTGAAGATTTGGGTAAAAAAAGTTAATTTTTCATTTTTCTAGTGCAATGCATGACTTTTTATTGAAGCAAGTGCCATAAATAAGATTGTAAATTGTGCCCTTACAATTTTCACCTTAAGTATACCACATGGGATACCAACTGCCAATTTTTCATGAATTTCAGAGTGATATTTCCATATTCCATTGATTTATTGAATTTCTGGCGATTTACATCAAGTAAGTCAAATTTGCACTACAAGTGTGCCCTAGTTTCGACCAATAAATTATGAAAAATCATTTTCACCTTCCACATTAGGAGTGTAGCCATTATCCACAAAGAAAACTCAATTACCCAGCCATTATATATGATTACTCATCCATGCAATTTTGACAACACATCGAAAGAAATTAAATAAAATGATAAAAAGGCTAAAAAATTGAAATCATTTTACATGGAGGCCTCCTATGTGCAATGGCTTGTGGGAAAAATAATAAACTCACAATACCACAAATAAAAAGTTAATTTTTCATTTTTCTAGTGCAATGCATGACTTTTTTTGTGAAGCAGGTGCCTTAAATAAGATTGTAAATTCTGCCCTTACAATTTTCACCTAAAGTATACCACAATTGATGCCAACTGCCAATTTTTCTTGAATTTCACAGTGATATTGCCATATTCCATTGATTTATCATTTTTCTGGCTATTTACATCAAGTAATTCAAATTTGCATTGCAAGTGTGCTCTAGTTTTGACCAATAAATTTGGAAATATCATTTTCACCTTCCACATTAGGAGTGTAGGCAGTATCCACAAAGAAAACTCAATTACCCAACCATTATATATGATTACTCATCCATGCAATTTTGAGAACACATCAAAAGAAATTAAAGGAAATGAAAAAAGGCTCAAAAATTGAAATCCGTTTGCATAGAGGCCTCCTATGTGCAATGGCTTGTGGGAAAAATAATAAACTCATAATACCACAAACTTAAAATAAAAAACCTTCACAATCTGACCTATCTCATATGAAGATCAATGACTTTCAACCAAGACGACCATGACCATGAACATTTTCATGGCATAGTACATGATAACATGAACATTTTTGGAAATAACAAGGGAGTTAACATTGTCAGGAATAATTCCACAAAAAGATTGAAGGTTTGGTTAAAAAAAGTTAATTTTTCATTTTTCTAGTGCAATGCATGTCTTTTTTTTGTGAAGCAAGTGCCATAAATAAGATTGTAAATTGTGCCCTTATAAGTTTCACTTAAAGTATACCACATGGGATGGCAACTTCCAATTTTTCAAGAATTTTAGAGTGATATTTCCATATTCCATTGATTTATTGAATTTCTGGTGATTTACGTCAAGTATTTCAAATGTGCACTGCAAGTGTGCTCTAGTTTCGACCAATAAATTCTGAAAAATCATTTTCACCTTCCACACTAGGAGTGTAGGCAGTATTCACAAAGAAAACTCAATTACCCATCCATCATATATGATTACTCATCCATGCAATTTTGACAACACATCGAAAGAAATTAAAGAAAATGATAAAAAGGCTCAAAAATTGAAATCCTTTTGCATGGAGGCCTCCTATGTGCAATGGCTTGTGGGAAAAATAGTAAACTCACAATACCACAAATAAAAATATAAATTTTCATTTTTCTAATGCAATCAATGATTTTTTTGTGAAGCAAGTGCCATAAATAAGATTGTAAATTGTGCCCTTTCAATTTTCACATAAAGTATACCACATTGGATGTCAACTGCCAATTTTTCATGAATTTTAGAGTGATATTGCCATATTTCTTTGATTTATCGACTTTTTGGCGATTTACGTCAAGTAATTCAAATTTGCACTACAAGTGTGCTCTAGTTTCGACCAATAAATTCTGAAAAATCATTTTCACCTTCCACATTAGAAGTGTAGCCATTATCCACAAAGAAAACTCAATTACCCAACCATTATATATGATTACTCATCCATGCAATTTTGAAAACACATCGAAAGAAATTAAAGGAAATGAAAAAAGGCTCAAAAATTGAAATCCTTTTGCATGGAAGCCTCCTATGTGCAATGGATTGTGGGAAAAATAATAAACTCACAATACCACAACCTTAAAAAAAACCTTCAAGAACTGACCTATCTCATATGAAGATCAATGAGTTTCAACCAAGATGGCCATGACCATTTTCATGGCATAGTACATGATAACATGAACATTTTTGGAAATAACAAGGGTGTTAACATTGTCAGCAATAATTCCACAAAAAGATTGAAGATTTGGGTAAAAAAAAGTTAATTTTTCATTTTTCTAGTGCAATGCATGACTTTTTATTGAAGCAAGTGCCATAAATAAGATTGTAAATTGTGCCCTTACAATTTTCAACTTAAGTATACCACATGGGATGCCAACTGCCAATTTTTCATGAATTTCAGAGTGATATTTCCATATTCCATTGATTTATTGAATTTCTGGCGATTTACATCAAGTAAGTCAAATTTGCACTACAAGTGTGCCCTAGTTTCGACCAATAAATTATGAAAAATCATTTTCACCTTCCACATTAGGAGTGTAGCCATTATCCACAAAGAAAACTCAATTACCCAGCCATTATATATGATTACTCATCCATGCAATTTTGACAACACATCGAAAGAAATTAAATAAAATGATAAAAAGGCTAAAAAATTGAAATCCTTTTGCATGGAGGCCTCCTATGTGCAATGGCTTGTGGGAAAAATAATAAACTCACAATACCACAAATAAAAAGTTAATTTTTCATTTTTCTAGTGCAATGCATGACTTTTTTTTGTGAAGCAGGTGCCTTAAATAAGATTGTAAATTCTGCCCTTACAATTTTCACCTAAAGTATACCACAATTGATGCCATCTTCCAATTTTTCTTGAATTTCACAGTGATATTGCCATATTCCATTGATTTATCGTTTTTCTGGCTATTTACATCAAGTAATTCAAATTTGCATTGCAAGTGTGCTCTAGTTTCGACCAATAAATTTGGAAATATCATTTTCACCTTCCACATTAGGAGTGTAGGCAGTATCCACAAAGAAAACTCAATTACCCAACCATTATATATGATTACTCATCCATGCAATTTTGAGAACACATCAAAAGAAATTAAAGGAAATGAAAAAAGGCTCAAAAATTGAAATCCGTTTGCATAGAGGCCTCCTATGTGCAATGGCTTGTGGGAAAAATAATAAACTCATAATACCACAAACTTAAAATAAAAAACCTTCACAATCTGACCTATCTCATATGAAGATCAATGACTTTCAACCAAGACGACCATGACCATGAACATTTTCATGGCATAGTACATGATAACATGAACATTTTTGGAAATAACAAGGGAGTTAACATTGTCAGGAATAATTCCACAAAAAGATTGAAGGTTTGGTTAAAAAAAGTTAATTTTTCATTTTTCTAGTGCAATGCATGTCTTTTTTTTGTGAAGCAAGTGCCATAAATAAGATTGTAAATTGTGCCCTTATAAGTTTCACTTAAAGTATACCACATGGGATGGCAACTTCCAATTTTTCAAGAATTTTAGAGTGATATTTCCATATTCCATTGATTTATTGAATTTCTGGTGATTTACGTCAAGTATTTCAAATGTGCACTGCAAGTGTGCTCTAGTTTCGACCAATAAATTCTGAAAAATCATTTTCACCTTCCACACTAGGAGTGTAGGCAGTATTCACAAAGAAAACTCAATTACCCATCCATCATATATGATTACTCATCCATGCAATTTTGACAACACATCGAAAGAAATTAAAGAAAATGATAAAAAGGCTCAAAAATTGAAATCCTTTTGCATGGAGGCCTCCTATGTGCAATGGCTTGTGGGAAAAATAGTAAACTCACAATACCACAAATAAAAATATAAATTTTCATTTTTCTAATGCAATCAATGATTTTTTTGTGAAGCAAGTGCCATAAATAAGATTGTAAATTGTGCCCTTTCAATTTTCACATAAAGTATACCAGATTGGATGTCAACTGCCAATTTTTCATGAATTTTAGAGTGATATTGCCATATTTCTTTGATTTATCGACTTTTTGGCGATTTACGTCAAGTAATTCAAATTTGCACTACAAGTGTGCTCTAGTTTCGACCAATAAATTCTGAAAAATCATTTTCACCTTCCACATTAGAAGTGTAGCCATTATACACAAAGAAAACTCAATTACCCAACAATTATATATGATTACTCATCCATGCAATTTTGACAACACATCGAAAGAAATTAAAGGAAATGAAAAAAGGCTCAAAAATTGAAATCCTTTTGCATGGAAGCCTCCTATGTGCAATGGATTGTGGGAAAAATAATAAACTCACAATACCACAACCTTAAAAAAAACCTTCAAGAACTGACCTATCTCATATGAAGATCAATGAGTTTCAACCAAGATGGCCATGAGCATTTTCATGGCATAGTACATGATAACATGAACATTTTTGGAAATAACAAGGGTGTTAACATTGTCAGCAATAATTCCACAAAAAGATTGAAGATTTGGGTAAAAAAAAGTTAATTTTTCATTTTTCTAGTGCAATGCATGACTTTTTATTGAAGCAAGTGCCATAAATAAGATTGTAAATTGTGCCCTTACAATTTTCACATTAAGTATACCACATGGGATGCCAACTGCCAATTTTTCATGAATTTCAGAGTGATATTTCCATATTCCATTGATTTATTGAATTTCTGGCGATTTACATCAAGTAAGTCAAATTTGCACTACAAGTGTACCCTAGTTTCGACCAATAAATTTTGAAAAATCATTTTCACCTTCCACATTAGGAGTGTAGCCAGTATCCACAAAGAAAACTCAATTACCCAACCATTATATATGATTACTCATCCATGCAATTTTGACAACACATCGAAAGAAATTAAAGGAAATGAAAAAAGGCTCAAAAATTGAAATCCTTTTGCATGGAAGCCTCCTATGTGCAATGGCTTGTGGGAAAAATAATAAACTCACAATACCACAAATAAAAAGTTAATTTTTCATTTTTCTAGTGCAATGCATGACTTTTTTTGTGAAGCAGGTGCCTTAAATAAGATTGTAAATTCTGCCCTTACAATTTTCACCTAAAGTATACCACAATTGATGCCAACTTCCAATTTTTCTTGAATTTCACAGTGATATTGCCATATTCCATTGATTTATCGTTTTTCTGGCTATTTACATCAAGTAATTCAAATTTGCATTGCAAGTGTGCTCTAGTTTCGACCAATAAATTTGGAAATATCATTTTCACCTTCCACATTAGGAGTGTAGGCAGTATCCACAAAGAAAACTCAATTACCCAACCATTATATATGATTACTCATCCATGCAATTTTGAGAACACATCAAAAGAAATTAAAGGAAATGAAAAAAGGCTCAAAAATTGAAATCCGTTTGCATAGAGGCCTCCTATGTGCAATGGCTTGTGGGAAAAATAATAAACTCATAATACCACAAACTTAAAATAAAAAACCTTCACAATCTGACCTATCTCATATGAAGATCAATGACTTTCAACCAAGACGACCATGACCATGAACATTTTCATGGCATAGTACATGATAACATGACCATTTTTGGAAATAACAAGGGAGTTAACATTGTCAGGAATAATTCCACAAAAAGATTGAAGGTTTGGTTAAAACAAGTTAATTTTTCATTTTTCTAGTGCAATGCATGTCTTTTTTTTGTGAAGCAAGTGCCATAAATAAGATTGTAAATTGTGCCCTTATAATTTTGACCTAAAGTATACCACATGGGATGGCAACTTCCAATTTTTCATGAATTTTAGAGTGATATTTCCATATTCCATTGATTTATTGAATTTCTGGTGATTTACGTCAAGTAATTCAAATGTGCACTGCAAGTGTGCTCTAGTTTCGACCAATAAATTCTGAAAAATCATTTTCACCTTCCACATTAGGAGTGTAGGCAGTATTCACAAAGAAAACTCAATTACCCATCCATCATATATGATTACTCATCCATGCAATTTTGACAACACATCAAAAGAAATTAAAGAAAATGATAAAAAGGCTCAAAAATTGAAATCCTTTTGCATGGAGGCCTCCTATGTGCAATGGCTTGTGGGAAAAATAATAAACTCACAATACCACAAATAAAAAGTTAATTTTTCATTTTTCTAGTGCAATCAATGACTTTTTTTTGTGAAGCAAGTGCCATAAATAAGATTGGAAATTGTGCCCTTTCAATTTTCACCTAAAGTATACCACATTGGATGTCAACTGCCAATTTTTCATGAATTTTAGAGTGATATTGCCATATTTCTTTGATTTATCGACTTTTTGGCGATTTACGTCAAGTAATTCAAATTTGCAGTACAAGTGTGCTCTAGTTTCGATTAATAAATTTTGAAAAATCATTTTCACCTTCCACATTAGGAGTGTAGCCATTATCCACAAAGAAAACTCAATTACCCAACCATTATATATGATTACTCATCCATGCAATTTTGACAACACATCGAAAGAAATTAAAGGAAATGAAAAAAGGCTCAAAAATTGAAATCCTTTTGCATGGAAGCCTCCTATGTGCAATGGATTGTGGGAAAAATAATAAACTCACAATACCACAACCTTAAAAAAAACCTTCAAGAACTGACCTATCTCATATGAAGATCAATGAGTTTCAACCAAGATGGCCATGAGCATTTTCATGGCATAGTACATGATAACATGAACATTTTTGGAAATAACAAGGGTGTTAACATTGTCAGCAATAATTCCACAAAAAGATTGAAGATTTGGGTAAAAAAAAGTTAATTTTTCATTTTTCTAGTGCAATGCATGACTTTTTATTGAAGCAAGTGCCATAAATAAGATTGTAAATTGTGCCCTTACAATTTTCACCTTAAGTATACCACATGGGATGCCAACTGCCAATTTTTCATGAATTTCAGAGTGATATTTCCATATTCCATTGATTTATCGACTTTTTGGCGATTTACGTCAAGTAATTCAAATTTGCAGTACAAGTGTGCTCTAGTTTCGATTAATAAATTTTGAAAAATCATTTTCACCTTCCACATTAGGAGTGTAGCCATTATCCACAAAGAAAACTCAATTACCCAACCATTATATATGATTACTCATCCATGCAATTTTGACAACACATGGAAAGAAATTAAAGGAAATGAAAAAAGGCTCAAAAATTGAAATCCTTTTGCATGGAAGCCTCCTATGTGCAATGGATTGTGGGAAAAATAATAAACTCACAATACCACAACCTTAAAAAAACCCTTCAAGAACTAACCTATCTCATATGAAGATCAATGAGTTTCAACCAAGATGGCCATGAGCATTTTCATGGCATAGTACATGATAACATGAACATTTTTGGAAATAACAAGGGTGATAACATTGTCAGCAATAATTCCACAAAAAGATTGAAGATTTGGGTAAAAAAAAGTTAATTTTTCATTTTTCTAGTGCAATGCATGACTTTTTATTGAAGCAAGTGCCATAAATAAGATTGTAAATTGTGCCCTTACAATTTTCACCTTAAGTATACCACATGGGATGCCAACTGCCAATTTTTCATGAATTTCAGAGTGATATTTCCATATTCCATTGATTTATTGAATTTCTGGCGATTTAGATCAAGTAAGTCAAATTTGCACTACAAGTGTGCCCTAGTTTCGACCAATAAATTATGAAAAATCATTTTCACCTTCCACATTAGGAGTGTAGCCAGTATCCACAAAGAAAACTCAATTACCCAGCCATTATATATGATTACTCATCCATGCAATTTTGACAACACATCGAAAGAAATTAAATAAAATGATAAAAAGGCTAAAAAATTGAAATCATTTTACATGGAGGCCTCCTATGTGCAATGGCTTGTGGGAAAAATAATAAACTCACAATACCACAAATAAAAAGTTAAATTTTCATTTTTCTAGTGCAATGCATGACTTTTTTTGTGAAGCAGGTGCCTTAAATAAGATTGTAAATTCTGCCCTTACAATTTTCACCTAAAGTATACCACAATTGATGCCAACTGCCAATTTTTCTTGAATTTCACAGTGATATTGCCATATTCCATTGATTTATCGTTTTTCTGGCTATTTACATCAAGTAATTCAAATTTGCATTGCAAGTGTGCTCTAGTTTCGACCAATAAATTTGGAAATATCATTTTCACCTTCCACATTAGGAGTGTAGGCAGTATCCACAAAGAAAACTCAATTACCCAACCATTATATATGATTACTCATCCATGCAATTTTGAGAACACATCAAAAGAAATTAAAGGAAATGAAAAAAGGCTCAAAAATTGAAATCCGTTTGCATAGAGGCCTCCTATGTGCAATGGCTTGTGGGAAAAATAATAAACTCATAATACCACAAACTTAAAATAAAAAACCTTCACAATCTGACCTATCTCATATGAAGATCAATGACTTTCAACCAAGACGACCATGACCATGAACATTTCCATGGCATAGTACATGATAACATGACCATTTTTGGAAATAACAAGGGAGTTAACATTGTCAGGAATAATTCCACAAAAAGATTGAAGGTTTGGTTAAAAAAAGTTAATTTTTCATTTTTCTAGTGCAATGCATGTCTTTTTTTTGTGAAGCAAGTGCCATAAATAAGATTGTAAATTGTGCCCTTATAATTTTCACCTAAAGTATACCACATGGGATGGCAACTTCCAATTTCTCATGAATTTTAGAGTGATATTTCCATATTCCATTGATTTATTGAATTTCTGGTGATTTACGTCAAGTAATTCAAATGTGCACTGCAAGTGTGCTCTAGTTTCGACCAATAAATTCTGAAAAATCATTTTCACCTTCCACATTAGGAGTGTAGGCAGTATTCACAAAGAAAAGTCAATTACCCATCCATCATATATGATTACTCATCCATGCAATTTTGACAACACATCGAAAGAAATTAAAGAAAATGATAAAAAGGCTCAAAAATTGAAATCCTTTTGCATGGAGGCCTCCTATGTGCAATTGCTTGTGGGAAAAATAATAAACTCACAATACCACAAATAAAAAGTTAATTTTTCATTTTCTAGAGCAATCAATGACTTTTTTTGTGAAGCAAGTGCCATAAATAAGATTGTAAATTGTGCCCTTTCAATTTTCACCTAAAGTATACCATATTGGATGTCAACTGCCAATTTTTCATGAATTTTAGAGTGATATTGCCATATTTCTTTGATTTATCGACTTTTTGGCGATTTACGTCAAGTAATTCAAATTTGCACTACAAGAGTGCTCTAGTTTCGACCAATAAATTCTGAAAAATCATTTTCACCTTCCACATTAGGAGTGTAGCCATTATCCACAAAGAAAACTCAATTACCCAACCATTATATATGATTACTCATCCATGCAATTTTGACAACACATCGAAAGAAATTAAAGGAAATGAAAAAAGGCTCAAAAATTGAAATCCTTTTGCATGGAAGCCTCCTATGTGCAATGGATTGTGGGAAAAATAATAAACTCACAATACCACAACCTTAAAAAAAACCTTCAAGAACTGACCTATCTCATATGAAGATCAATGAGTTTCAACCAAGATGGCCATGAGCATTTTCATGGCATAGTACATGATAACATGAACATTTTTGGAAATAACAAGGGTGTTAACATTGTCAGCAATAATTCCACAAAAAGATTGAAGATTTGGGTAAAAAAAAAGTTAATTTTTCATATTTCTAGTGCAATGCATGACTTTTTATTGAAGCAAGTGCCATAAATAAGATTGTAAATTGTGCCCTTACAATTTTCACCTTAAGTATACCACATGGGATGCCAACTGCCAATTTTTCATGAATTTCAGAGTGATATTTCCATATTCCATTGATTTATTGAATTTCTGGCGATTTACATCAAGTAAGTCAAATTTGCACTACAAGTGTGCCCTAGTTTCGACCAATAAATTATGAAAAATCATTTTCACCTTCCACATTAGGAGTGTAGCCATTATCCACAAAGAAAACTCAATTACCCAACCATTATATATGATTACTCATCCATGCAATTTTGACAACACATCGAAAGAAATTAAAGGAAATGAAAAAAGGCTCAAAAATTGAAATCCTTTTGCATGGAAGCCTCCTATGTGCAATGGATTGTGGGAAAAATAATAAACTCACAATACCACAACCTTAAAAAAAACCTTCAAGAACTGACCTATCTCATATGAAGATCAATGAGTTTCAACCAAGATGGCCATGAGCATTTTCATGGCATAGTACATGATAACATGAACATTTTTGGAAATAACAAGGGTGTTAACATTGTCAGCAATAATTCCACAAAAAGATTGAAGATTTGGGTAAAAAGAAGTTAATTTTTCATATTTCTAGTGCAATGCATGACTTTTTATTGAAGCAAGTGCCATAAATAAGATTGTAAATTGTGCCCTTACAATTTTCACCTTAAGTATACCACATGGGATGCCAATTGCCAATTTTTCATGAATTTCAGAGTGATATTTCCATATTCCATTGATTTATTGAATTTCTGGCGATTTACATCAAGTAAGTCAAATTTGCACTACAAGTGTGCCCTAGTTTCGACCAATAAATTATGAAAAATCATTTTCACCTTCCACATTAGGAGTGTAGCCATTATCCACAAAGAAAACTCAATTACCCAACCATTATATATGATTACTCATCCATGCAATTTTGACAACACATCGAAAGAAATTAAAGGAAATGAAAAAAGGCTCAAAAATTGAAATCCTTTTGCATGGAAGCCTCCTATGTGCAATGGATTGTGGGAAAAATAATAAACTCACAATACCACAACCTTAAAAAAAACCTTCAAGAACTGACCTATCTCATATGAAGATCAATGAGTTTCAACCAAGATGGCCATGAGCATTTTCATGGCATAGTACATGATAACATGAACATTTTTGGAAATAACAAGGGTGTTAACATTGTCAGCAATAATTCCACAAAAAGATTGAAGATTTGGGTAAAAAGAAGTTAATTTTTCATATTTCTAGTGCAATGCATGACTTTTTATTGAAGAAAGTGCCATAAATAAGATTGTAAATTGTGCCCTTACAATTTTCACCTTAAGTATACCACATGGGATGCCAACTGCCAATTTTTCATGAATTTCAGAGTGATATTTCCATATTCCATTGATTTATTGAATTTCTGGCGATTTACATCAAGTAAGTCAAATTTGCACTACAAGTGTGCCCTAGTTTCGACCAATAAATTATGAAAAATCATTTTCACCTTCCACATTAGGAGTGTAGCCATTATCCACAAAGAAAACTCAATTACCCAACCATTATATATGATTACTCATCCATGCAATTTTGACAACACATCGAAAGAAATTAAAGGAAATGAAAAAAGGCTCAAAAATTGAAATCCTTTTGCATGGAAGCCTCCTATGTGCAATGGATTGTGGGAAAAATAATAAACTCACAATACCACAACCTTAAAAAAAACCTTCAAGAACTGACCTATCTCATATGAAGATCAATGAGTTTCAACCAAGATGGCCATGAGCATTTTCATGGCATAGTACATGATAACATGAACATTTTTGGAAATAACAAGGGTGTTAACATTGTCAGCAATAATTCCACAAAAAGATTGAAGATTTGGGTAAAAAAAAGTTAATTTTTAATATTTCTAGTGCAATGCATGACTTTTTATTGAAGAAAGTGCCATTAATAAGATTGTAAATTGTGCCCTTACAATTTTCACCTTAAGTATACCACATGGGATGCCAACTGCCAATTTTTCATGAATTTCAGAGTGATATTGCCATATTTCTTTGATTTATCGACTTTTTGGCGATTTACGTCAAGTAATTCAAATTTGCAGTACAAGTGTGCTCTAGTTTCGATTAATAAATTTTGAAAAATCATTTTCACCTTCCACATTAGGAGTGTAGCCATTATCCACAAAGAAAACTCAATTACCCAACCATTATATATGATTACTCATCCATGCAATTTTGACAACACATGGAAAGAAATTAAAGGAAATGAAAAAAGTCTCAAAAATTGAAATCCTTTTGCATGGAAGCCTCCTATGTGCAATGGATTGTGGGAAAAATAATAAACTCACAATACCACAACCTTAAAAAAAACCTTCAAGAACTGACCTATCTCATATGAAGATCAATGAGTTTCAACCAAGATGGCCATGAGCATTTTCATGGCATAGTACATGATAACATGAACATTTTTGGAAATAACAAGGGTGTTAACATTGTCAGCAATAATTCCACAAAAAGATTGAAGATTTGGGTAAAAAAAAGTTAATTTTTCATATTTCTAGTGCAATGCATGACTTTTTATTGAAGAAAGTGCCATAAATAAGATTGTAAATTGTGCCCTTACAATTTTCACCTTAAGTATACCACATGGGATGCCAACTGCCAATTTTTCATGAATTTCAGAGTGATATTTCCATATTCCATTGATTTATTGAATTTCTGGCGATTTACATCAAGTAAGTCAAATTTGCACTACAAGTGTGCCCTAGTTTCGACCAATAAATTATGAAAAATCATTTTCACCTTCCACATTAGGAGTGTAGCCATTATCCACAAAGAAAACTCAATTACCCAACCATTATATATGATTACTCATCCATGCAATTTTGATAACACATCGAAAGAAAATAAAGGAAATGAAAAAAGGCTCAAAAATTGAAATCCTTTTGCATGGAAGCCTCCTATGTGCAATGGATTGTGGGAAAAATAATAAACTCACAATACCACAACATTAAAAAAAACCTTCAAGAACTGACCTATCTCATATGAAGATCAATGAGTTTCAACCAAGATGGCCATGAGCATTTTCATGGCATAGTACATGATAACATGAACATTTTTGGAAATAACAAGGGTGTTAACATTGTCAGCAATAATTCCACAAAAAGATTGAAGATTTGGGTAAAAAAAAGTTAATTTTTCATATTTCTAGTGCAATGCATGACTTTTTATTGAAGAAAGTGCCATAAATAAGATTGTAAATTGTGCCCTTACAATTTTCACCTTAAGTATACCACATGGGATGCCAACTGCCAATTTTTCATGAATTTCAGAGTGATATTTCCATATTCCATTGATTTATTGAATTTCTGGCGATTTACATCAAGTAAGTCAAATTTGCACTACAAGTGTGCCCTAGTTTCGACCAATAAATTATGAAAAATCATTTTCACCTTCCACATTAGGAGTGTAGCCATTATCCACAAAGAAAACTCAATTACCCAACCATTATATATGATTAATCATCCATGCAATTTTGACAACACATCGAAAGAAATTAAAGGAAATGAAAAAAGGCTCAAAAATTGAAATCCTTTTGCATGGAAGCCTCCTATGTGCAATGGATTGTGGGAAAAATAATAAACTCACAATACCACAACCTTAAAAAAAACCTTCAAGAACTGACCTATCTCATATGAAGATCAATGAGTTTCAACCAAGATGGCCATGAGCATTTTCATGGCATAGTACATGATAACATGAACATTTTTGGAAATAACAAGGGTGTTAACATTGTCAGCAATAATTCCACAAAAAGATTGAAGATTTGGGTAAAAAAAAGTTAATTTTTCATATTTCTAGTGCAATGCATGACTTTTTATTGAAGAAAGTGCCATAAATAAGATTGTAAATTGTGCCCTTACAATTTTCACCTTAAGTATACCACATGGGATGCCAACTGCCAATTTTTCATGAATTTCAGAGTGATATTTCCATATTCCATTGATTTATTGAATTTCTGGCGATTTACATCAAGTAAGTCAAATTTGCACTACAAGTGTGCCCTAGTTTCGACCAATAAATTATGAAAAATCATTTTCACCTTCCACATTAGGAGTGTAGCCATTATCCACAAAGAAAACTCAATTACCCAACCATTATATATGATTACTCATCCATGCAATTTTGACAACACATCGAAAGAAATTAAAGGAAATGAAAAAAGGCTCAAAAATTGAAATCCTTTTGCATGGAAGCCTCCTATGTGCAATGGATTGTGGGAAAAATAATAAACTCACAATACCACAACCTTAAAAAAAACCTTCAAGAACTGACCTATCTCATATGAAGATCAATGAGTTTCAACCAAGATGGCCATGAGCATTTTCATGGCATAGTACATGATAACATGAACATTTTTGGAAATAACAAGGGTGTTAACATTGTCAGCAATAATTCCACAAAAAGATTGAAGATTTGGGTAAAAAAAAGTTAATTTTTAATATTTCTAGTGCAATGCATGACTTTTTATTGAAGAAAGTGCCATTAATAAGATTGTAAATTGTGCCCTTACAATTTTCACCTTAAGTATACCACATGGGATGCCAACTGCCAATTTTTCATGAATTTCAGAGTGATATTGCCATATTTCTTTGATTTATCGACTTTTTGGCGATTTACGTCAAGTAATTCAAATTTGCAGTACAAGTGTGCTCTAGTTTCGATTAATAAATTTTGAAAAATCATTTTCACCTTCCACATTAGGAGTGTAGCCATTATCCACAAAGAAAACTCAATTACCCAACCATTATATATGATTACTCATCCATGCAATTTTGACAACACATGGAAAGAAATTAAAGGAAATGAAAAAAGTCTCAAAAATTGAAATCCTTTTGCATGGAAGCCTCCTATGTGCAATGGATTGTGGGAAAAATAATAAACTCACAATACCACAACCTTAAAAAAAACCTTCAAGAACTGACCTATCTCATATGAAGATCAATGAGTTTCAACCAAGATGGCCATGAGCATTTTCATGGCAAAGTACATGATAACATGAACATTTTTGGAAATAACAAGGGTGTTAACATTGTCAGCAATAATTCCACAAAAAGATTGAAGATTTGGGTAAAAAAAAGTTAATTTTTCATATTTCTAGTGCAATGCATGACTTTTTATTGAAGAAAGTGCCATAAATAAGATTGTAAATTGTGCCCTTACAATTTTCACCTTAAGTATACCACATGGGATGCCAACTGCCAATTTTTCATGAATTTCAGAGTGATATTTCCATATTCCATTGATTTATTGAATTTCTGGCGATTTACATCAAGTAAGTCAAATTTGCACTACAAGTGTGCCCTAGTTTCGACCAATAAATTATGAAAAATCATTTTCACCTTCCACATTAGGAGTGTAGCCATTATCCACAAAGAAAACTCAATTACCCAACCATTATATATGATTACTCATCCATGCAATTTTGACAACACATCGAAAGAAAATAAAGGAAATGAAAAAAGGCTCAAAAATTGAAATCCTTTTGCATGGAAGCCTCCTATGTGCAATGGATTGTGGGAAAAAATAATAAACTCACAATACCACAACATTAAAAAAAACCTTCAAGAACTGACCTATCTCATATGAAGATCAATGAGTTTCAACCAAGATGGCCATGAGCATTTTCATGGCATAGTACATGATAACATGAACATTTTTGGAAATAACAAGGGTGTTAACATTGTCAGCAATAATTCCACAAAAAGATTGAAGATTTGGGTAAAAAAAAGTTAATTTTTCATATTTCTAGTGCAATGCATGACTTTTTATTGAAGAAAGTGCCATAAATAAGATTGTAAATTGTGCCCTTACAATTTTCACCTTAAGTATACCACCTGGGATGCCAACTGCCAATTTTTCATGAATTTCAGAGTGATATTTCCATATTCCATTGATTTATTGAATTTCTGGCGATTTACATCAAGTAAGTCAAATTTGCACTACAAGTGTGCCCTAGTTTCGACCAATAAATTATGAAAAATCATTTTCACCTTCCACATTAGGAGTGTAGCCATTATCCACAAAGAAAACTCAATTACCCAACCATTATATATGATTAATCATCCATGCAATTTTGACAACACATCGAAAGAAATTAAAGGAAATGAAAAAAGGCTCAAAAATTGAAATCCTTTTGCATGGAAGCCTCCTATGTGCAATGGATTGTGGGAAAAATAATAAACTCACAATACCACAACCTTAAAAAAAACCTTCAAGAACTGACCTATCTCATATGAAGATCAATGAGTTTCAACCAAGATGGCCATGAGCATTTTCATGGCATAGTACATGATAACATGAACATTTTTGGAAATAACAAGGGTGTTAACATTGTCAGCAATAATTCCACAAAAAGATTGAAGATTTGGGTAAAAAAAAGTTAATTTTTCATATTTCTAGTGCAATGCATGACTTTTTATTGAAGAAAGTGCCATAAATAAGATTGTAAATTGTGCCCTTACAATTTTCACCTTAAGTATACCACATGGGATGCCAACTGCCAATTTTTCATGAATTTCAGAGTGATATTTCCATATTCCATTGATTTATTGAATTTCTGGCGATTTACATCAAGTAAGTCAAATTTGCACTACAAGTGTGCCCTAGTTTCGACCAATAAATTATGAAAAATCATTTTCACCTTCCACATTAGGAGTGTAGCCATTATCCACAAAGAAAACTCAATTACCCAACCATTATATATGATTAATCATCCATGCAATTTTGACAACACATCGAAAGAAATTATAGGAAATGAAAAAAGGCTCAAAAATTGAAATCCTTTTGCATGGAAGCCTCCTATGTGCAATGGATTGTGGGAAAAATAATAAACTCACAATACCACAACCTTAAAAAAAACCTTCAAGAACTGACCTATCTCATATGAAGATCAATGAGTTTCAACCAAGATGGCCATGAGCATTTTCATGGCATAGTACATGATAACATGAACATTTTTGGAAATAACAAGGGTGTTAACATTGTCAGCAATAATTCCACAAAAAGATTGAAGATTTGGGTAAAAAAAAGTTAATTTTTCATATTTCTAGTGCAATGCATGACTTTTTATTGAAGCAAGTGCCATTAATAAGATTGTAAATTGTGCCCTTACAATTTTCACCTTAAGTATACCACATGGGATGCCAACTGCCAATTTTTCATGAATTTCAGAGTGATATTTCCATATTGCATTGATTTATTGAATTTCTGGCGATTTACATCAAGTAAGTCAAATTTGCACTACAAGTGTGCCCTAGTTTCGACCAATAAATTATGAAAAATCATTTTCACCTTCCACATTAGGGGTGTAGCCATTATCCACAAAGAAAACTCAATTACCCAACCATTATATATGATTACTCATCCATGCAATTTTGACAACACATCGAAAGAAATTAAAGGAAATGAAAAAAGGCTCAAAAATTGAAATCCTTTTGCATGGAAGCCTCCTATGTGCAATGGATTGTGGGAAAAATAATAAACTCACAATACCACAACCTTAAAAAAAACCTTCAAGAACTGACCTATCTCATATGAAGATCAATGAGTTTCAACCAAGATGGCCATGAGCATTTTCATGGCATAGTACATGATAACATGAACATTTTTGGAAATAACAAGGGTGTTAACATTGTCAGCAATAATTCCACAAAAAGATTGAAGATTTGGGTAAAAAAAAGTTAATTTTTCATATTTCTAGTGCAATGCATGACTTTTTATTGAAGCAAGTGCCATTAATAAGATTGTAAATTGTGCCCTTACAATTTTCACCTTAAGTATACCACATGGGATGCCAACTGCCAATTTTTCATGAATTTTAGAGTGATATTGCCATATTTCTTTGATTTATCGACTTTTTGGCGATTTACGTCAAGTAATTCAAATTTGCAGTACAAGTGTGCTCTAGTTTCGATTAATAAATTTTGAAAAATCATTTTCACCTTCCACATTAGGAGTGTAGCCATTATCCACAAAGAAAACTCAATTACCCAACCATTATATATGATTACTCATCCACGCAATTTTGACAACACATGGAAAGAAATTAAAGGAAATGAAAAAAGGCTCAAAAATTGAAATCCTTTTGCATGGAAGCCTCCTATGTGCAATGGATTGTGGGAAAAATAATAAACTCACAATACCACAACCTTAAAAAAAACCTTCAAGAACTGACCTATCTCATATGAAGATCAATGAGTTTCAACCAAGATGGCCATGAGCATTTTCATGGCATAGTAGATGATGACATGAACATTTTTGGAAATAACAAGGGTGTTAACATTGTCAGCAATAATTCCACAAAAAGATTGAAGATTTGGGTAAAAAAAAGTTAATTTTTCATATTTCTAGTGCAATGCATGACTTTTTATTGAAGCAAGTGCCATAAATAAGATTGTAAATTGTGCCCTTACAATTTTCACCTTAAGTATACCACATGGGATGCCAACTGCCAATTTTTCATGAATTTTATTGTGATATTTCCATATTGCATTGATTTATTGAATTTCTGGCGATTTACATCAAGTAAGTCAAATTTGCACTACAAGTGTGCCCTAGTTTCGACCAATAAATTATGAAAAATCATTTTCACCTTCCACATTAGGAGTGTAGCCATTATCCACAAAGAAAACTCAATTACCCAACCATTATATATGATTACTCATCCATGCAATTTTGACAACACATCGAAAGAAATTAAAGGAAATGAAAAAAGGCTCAAAAATTGAAATCCTTTTGCATGGAAGCCTCCTATGTGCAATGGATTGTGGGAAAAATAATAAACTCACAATACCACAACCTTAAAAAAAACCTTCAAGAACTGACCTATCTCATATGAAGATCAATGAGTTTCAACCAAGATGGCCATGAGCATTTTCATGGCATAGTACATGATAACATGAACATTTTTGGAAATAACAAGGGTGTTAACATTGTCAGCAATAATTCCACAAAAAGATTGAAGATTTGGGTAAAAAAAAGTTAATTTTTCATATTTCTAGTGCAATGCATGACTTTTTATTGAAGCAAGTGCCATTAATAAGATTGTAAATTGTGCCCTTACAATTTTCACCTTAAGTATACCACATGGGATGCCAACTGCCAATTTTTCATGAATTTTAGAGTGATATTGCCATATTTCTTTGATTTATCGACTTTTTGGCGATTTACGTCAAGTAATTCAAATTTGCAGTACAAGTGTGCTCTAGTTTCGATTAATAAATTTTGAAAAATCATTTTCACCTTCCACATTAGGAGTGTAGCCATTATCCACAAAGAAAACTCAATTACCCAACCATTATATATGATTACTCATCCATGCAATTTTGACAACACATGGAAAGAAATTAAAGGAAATGAAAAAAGGCTCAAAAATTGAAATCCTTTTGCATGGAAGCCTCCTATGTGCAATGGATTGTGGGAAAAATAATAAACTCACAATACCACAACCTTAAAAAAAACCTTCAAGAACTGACCTATCTCATATGAAGATCAATGAGTTTCAACCAAGATGGCCATGAGCATTTTCATGGCATAGTACATGATAACATGAACATTTTTGGAAATAACAAGGGTGTTAACATTGTCAGCAATAATTCCACAAAAAGATTGAAGATTTGGGTAAAAAAAAGTTAATTTTTCATATTTCTAGTGCAATGCATGACTTTTTATTGAAGCAAGTGCCATAAATAAGATTGTAAATTGTGCCCTTACAATTTTCACCTTAAGTATACCACATGGGATGCCAACTGCCAATTTTTCATGAATTTCAGAGTGATATTTCCATATTGCATTGATTTATCGACTTTCTGGCGATTTACATCAAGTAAGTCAAATTTGCACTACAAGTGTGCCCTAGTTTCGACCAATAAATTATGAAAAATCATTTTCACCTTCCATATTAGGAGTGTAGCCATTATCCACAAAGAAAACTCAATTACCCAACCATTATATATGATTACTCATCCATGCAATTTTGACAACACATCGAAAGAAATTAAAGGAAATGAAAAAAGGCTCAAAAATTGAAATCCTTTTGCATGGAAGCCTCCTATGTGCAATGGATTGTGGGAAAAATAATAAACTCACAATACCACAACCTTAAAAAAAACCTTCAAGAACTGACCTATCTCATATGAAGATCAATGAGTTTCAACCAAGATGGCCATGAGCATTTTCATGGCATAGTACATGATAACATGAACATTTTTGGAAATAACAAGGGTGTTAACATTGTCAGCAATAATTCCACAAAAAGATTGAAGATTTGGGTAAAAAAAAGTTAATTTTTCATATTTCTAGTGCAATGCATGGCTTTTTATTGAAGCAAGTGCCATAAATAAGATTGTAAATTGTGCCCTTACAATTTTCACCTTAAGTATACCACATGGGATGCCAACTGCCAATTTTTCATGAATTTCAGAGTGATATTTCCATATTGCATTGATTTATCGACTTTCTGGCGATTTACATCAACTAAGTCAAATTTGCACTACAAGTGTGCCCTAGTTTCGACCAATAAATTATGAAAAATCATTTTCACCTTCCACATTAGGAGTGTAGCCATTATCCACAAAGAAAACTCAATTACCCAACCATTATATATGATTACTCATCCATGCAATTTTGACAACACATCGAAAGAAATTAAAGGAAATGAAAAAAGGCTCAAAAATTGAAATCCTTTTGCATGGAAGCCTCCTATGTGCAATGGATTGTGGGAAAAATAATAAACTCACAATACCACAACCTTAAAAAAAACCTTCAAGAACTGACCTATCTCATATGAAGATCAATGAGTTTCAACCAAGATGGCCATGAGCATTTTCATGGCATAGTACATGATAACATGAACATTTTTGGAAATAACAAGGGTGTTAACATTGTCAGCAATAATTCCACAAAAAGATTGAAGATTTGGGTAAAAAAAAGTTAATTTTTCATATTTCTAGTGCAATGCATGGCTTTTTATTGAAGCAAGTGCCATAAATAAGATTGTAAATTGTGCCCTTACAATTTTCACCTTAAGTATACCACATGGGATGCCAACTGCCAATTTTTCATGAATTTCAGAGTGATATTTCCATATTGCATTGATTTATTGAATTTCTGGCGATTTACGTCAAGTAAGTCAAATTTGCAGTACAAGTGTGCCCTAGTTTCGACCAATAAATTATGAAAAATCATTTTCACCTTCCACATTAGGAGTGTAGCCATTATCCACAAAGAAAACTCAATTACCCAACCATTATATATGATTACTCATCCATGCAATTTTGACAACACATCGAAAGAAATTAAAGGAAATGAAAAAAGGCTCAAAAATTGAAATCCTTTTGCATGGAAGCCTCCTATGTGCAATGGATTGTGGGAAAAATAATAAACTCACAATACCACAACCTTAAAAAAAACCTTCAAGAACTGACCTATCTCATATGAAGATCAATGAGTTTCAACCAAGATGGCCATGAGCATTTTCATGGCATAGTACATGATAACATGAACATTTTTGGAAATAACAAGGGTGCTAACATTGTCAGCAATAATTCCACAAAAAGATTGAAGATTTGGGTAAAAAAAAGTTAATTTTTCATATTTCTAGTGCAATGCATGACTTTTTATTGAAGCAAGTGCCATTAATAAGATTGTAAATTGTGCCCTTACAATTTTCACCTTAAGTATACCACATGGGATGCCAACTGCCAATTTTTCATGAATTTCAGAGTGATATTTCCATATTGCATTGATTTATTGAATTTCTGGCGATTTACGTCAAGTAAGTCAAATTTGCAGTACAAGTGTGCCCTAGTTTCGACCAATAAATTATGAAAAATCATTTTCACCTTCCACATTAGGAGTGTAGCCATTATCCACAAAGAAAACTCAATTACCCAACCATTATATATGATTACTCATCCATGCAATTTTGACAACACATCGAAAGAAATTAAAGGAAATGAAAAAAGGCTCAAAAATTGAAATCCTTTTGCATGGAAGCCTCCTATGTGCAATGGATTGTGGGAAAAATAATAAACTCACAATACCACAACCTTAAAAAAAACCTTCAAGAACTGACCTATCTCATATGAAGATCAATGAGTTTCAACCAAGATGGCCATGAGCATTTTCATGGCATAGTACATGATAACATGAACATTTTTGGAAATAACAAGGGTGTTAACATTGTCAGCAATAATTCCACAAAAAGATTGAAGATTTGGGTAAAAAAAAGTTAATTTTTCATATTTCTAGTGCAATGCATGGCTTTTTATTGAAGCAAGTGCCATAAATAAGATTGTAAATTGTGCCCTTACAATTTTCACCTTAAGTATACCACATGGGATGCCAACTGCCAATTTTTCATGAATTTCAGAGTGATATTTCCATATTGCATTGATTTATCGACTTTCTGGCGATTTACATCAACTAAGTCAAATTTGCACTACAAGTGTGCCCTAGTTTCGACCAATAAATTATGAAAAATCATTTTCACCTTCCACATTAGGAGTGTAGCCATTATCCACAAAGAAAACTCAATTACCCAACCATTATATATGATTACTCATCCATGCAATTTTGACAACACATCGAAAGAAATTAAAGGAAATGAAAAAAGGCTCAAAAATTGAAATCCTTTTGCATGGAAGCCTCCTATGTGCAATGGATTGTGGGAAAAATAATAAACTCACAATACCACAACCTTAAAAAAAACCTTCAAGAACTGACCTATCTCATATGAAGATCAATGAGTTTCAACCAAGATGGCCATGAGCATTTTCATGGCATAGTACATGATAACATGAACATTTTTGGAAATAACAAGGGTGTTAACATTGTCAGCAATAATTCCACAAAAAGATTGAAGATTTGGGTAAAAAAAAGTTAATTTTTCATATTTCTAGTGCAATGCATGGCTTTTTATTGAAGCAAGTGCCATAAATAAGATTGTAAATTGTGCCCTTACAATTTTCACCTTAAGTATACCACATGGGATGCCAACTGCCAATTTTTCATGAATTTCAGAGTGATATTTCCATATTGCATTGATTTATTGAATTTCTGGCGATTTACGTCAAGTAAGTCAAATTTGCAGTACAAGTGTGCCCTAGTTTCGACCAATAAATTATGAAAAATCATTTTCACCTTCCACATTAGGAGTGTAGCCATTATCCACAAAGAAAACTCAATTACCCAACCATTATATATGATTACTCATCCATGCAATTTTGACAACACATCGAAAGAAATTAAAGGAAATGAAAAAAGGCTCAAAAATTGAAATCCTTTTGCATGGAAGCCTCCTATGTGCAATGGATTGTGGGAAAAATAATAAACTCACAATACCACAACCTTAAAAAAAACCTTCAAGAACTGACCTATCTCATATGAAGATCAATGAGTTTCAACCAAGATGGCCATGAGCATTTTCATGGCATAGTACATGATAACATGAACATTTTTGGAAATAACAAGGGTGCTAACATTGTCAGCAATAATTCCACAAAAAGATTGAAGATTTGGGTAAAAAAAAGTTAATTTTTCATATTTCTAGTGCAATGCATGACTTTTTATTGAAGCAAGTGCCATTAATAAGATTGTAAATTGTGCCCTTACAATTTTCACCTTAAGTATACCACATGGGATGCCAACTGCCAATTTTTCATGAATTTCAGAGTGATATTGCCATATTTCTTTGATTTATCGACTTTTTGGCGATTTACGTCAAGTAATTCAAATTTGCAGTACAAGTGTGCTCTAGTTTTGACCAATAAATTCTGAAAAATCATTTTAACCTTCCACATTAGGAGTGTAGCCATTATCCACAAAGAAAACTCAATTACCCAACCATTATATATGATTACTCATCCATGCAATTTTGATAACACATCGAAAGAAATTAAAGAAAATGATAAAAAAGGCTCAAAAATTGAAATCCTTTTGCATGGAGGCTTCCTATGTGCAATGGCTTGTGGGAAAAATAATAAACTCACAATACCACAAATAAAAAGTTAATTTTTCATTTTTCTAGTGCAATGCATAACTTTTTTTGTGAAGCAGGTGCCATAAATAAGATTGTAAATTGTGCCCTTACAATTTTCACCTAAAGTATACCACAATTGATGCCAACTGCCAATTTTTCATGAATTTCAGAGTGATATTGCCATATTCCATTGATTTTTCGAATTTCTGGCCATTTACATCAAGTAATTCAAATTTGCACTGCAAGTGTGCTCTAGTTTCGACAAATAAATTCTGAAAAATCATTTTCACCTTCCGCATGAGGAGTGTAGGCAGTATCCACAAAGAAAACTCAATTACCCAACCATTATATATGATTACTCATCGATGCAATTTTGAGAACACATCGAAAGAAATTCAAGGAAATGAAGAAAGGCTCAAAAATTGAAATCCTTTTGCATGGAAGCTTCCTATGTGCAATGGATTGTGGGAAAAATAATAAACTCACAATACCACAACCTTAAAAAAAACCTTCAAGAACTGACCTATCTCATATGAAGATCAATGAGTTTCAACCAAGATGGCCATTAGCATTTTCATGGCATAGTACATGATAACATGAACATTTTTGGAAATAACAAGGGTGCTAACATTGTCAGCAATAATTCCACAAAAAGATTGAAGATTTGGGTAAAAAAAAGTTAATTTTTCATATTTCTAGTGCAATGCATGACTTTTTATTGAAGCAAGTGCCATTAATAAGATTGTAAATTGTGCCCTTACAATTTTCACCTTAAGTATACCACATGGGATGCCAACTGCCAATTTTTCATGAATTTCAGAGTGATATTGCCATATTTCTTTGATTTATCGACTTTTTGGCGATTTACGTCAAGTAATTCAAATTTGCAGTACAAGTGTGCTCTAGTTTTGACCAATAAATTCTGAAAAATCATTTTAACCTTCCACATTAGGAGTGTAGCCATTATCCACAAAGAAAACTCAATTACCCAACCATTATATATGATTACTCATCCATGCAATTTTGATAACACATCGAAAGAAATTAAAGAAAATGATAAAAAAGGCTCAAAAATTGAAATCCTTTTGCATGGAGGCTTCCTATGTGCAATGGCTTGTGGGAAAAATAATAAACTCACAATACCACAAATAAAAAGTTAATTTTTCATTTTTCTAGTGCAATGCATGACTTTTTTTGTGAAGCAGGTGCCATAAATAAGATTGTAAATTGTGCCCTTACAATTTTCACCTAAAGTATACCACAATTGATGCCAACTGCCAATTTTTCATGAATTTCAGAGTGATATTGCCATATTCCATTGATTTTTCGAATTTCTGGCCATTTACATCAAGTAATTCAAATTTGCACTGCAAGTGTGCTCTAGTTTCGACAAATAAATTCTGAAAAATCATTTTCACCTTCCGCATGAGGAGTGTAGGCAGTATCCACAAAGAAAACTCAATTACCCAACCATTATATATGATTACTCATCGATGCAATTTTGAGAACACATCGAAAGAAATTCAAGGAAATGAAGAAAGGCTCAAAAATTGAAATCCTTTTGCATGGAAGCTTCCTATGTGCAATGGATTGTGGGAAAAATAATAAACTCACAATACCACAACCTTAAAAAAAACCTTCAAGAACTGACCTATCTCATATGAAGATCAATGTGTTTCAACCAAGATGGCCATGAGCATTTTCATGGCATAATACATGATAACATGAACATTTTTGGAAATAACAAGGGTGTTAACATTGTCAGCAATAATTCCACAAAAAGATTGAAGATTTGGGTAAAAAAAAGTTAATTTTTCATTTTTCTAGTGCAATGCATGAATTTTTTTTGAAGCAAGTGCCATAAATAAGATTGTAAATTGTGCCCTTACAATTTTCACCTTAAGTATACCACATGGGATGCCAACTGCCAATTTTTCATGAATTTAAGAGTGATATTTCCATATTCCATTGATTTATTGAATTTCTGGCGATTTACATCAAGTAAGTCAAATTTGCACTACAAGTGTACCCTAGTTTCGACCAATAAATTATGAAAAATCATTTTCACCTTCCACATTAGGTGTGTAGCCAGTATCCACAAAGAAAACTCAATTACCCAGCCATTATATATGATTACTCATCCATGCAATTTTGACAACACATCGTAAGAAATTAAAGAAAATGATAAAAAGGCCTAAAAATTGAAATCCTTTTGCATGGAGGCCTCCTATGTGCAATGGCTTGTGGGAAAAATAATAAGCTCACAATACCACAACCTTCCGCATGAGGAGTGTAGGCAGTATCCACAAAGAAAACTCAATTACCCAACCATTATATATGATTACTCATCGATGCAATTTTGACAACACATCGAAAGAAATTAAAGGAAATGAAAAAAGGCTCAAAAATTGAAATCCTTTTGCATGGAAGCCTCCTATGTGCAATGGATTGTGGGAAAAATAATAAACTCACAATACCACAACCTTAAAAAAAACCTTCAAGAACTGACCTATCTCATATGAAGATCAATGAGTTTCAACCAAGATGGCCATGAGCATTTTCATGGCATAGTACATGATAACATGAACATTTTTGGAAATAACAAGGGTGTTAACATTGTCAGCAATAATTCCACAAAAAGATTGAAGATTTGGGTAAAAAAAAGTTAATTTTTCATATTTCTAGTGCAATGCATGGCTTTTTATTGAAGCAAGTGCCATAAATAAGATTGTAAATTGTGCCCTTACAATTTTCACCTTAAGTATACCACATGGGATGCCAACTGCCAATTTTTCATGAATTTCAGAGTGATATTTCCATATTGCATTGATTTATTGAATTTCTGGCGATTTACGTCAAGTAAGTCAAATTTGCAGTACAAGTGTGCCCTAGTTTCGACCAATAAATTATGAAAAATCATTTTCACCTTCCACATTAGGAGTGTAGCCATTATCCACAAAGAAAACTCAATTACCCAACCATTATATATGATTACTCATCCATGCAATTTTGACAACACATCGAAAGAAATTAAAGGAAATGAAAAAAGGCTCAAAAATTGAAATCCTTTTGCATGGAAGCCTCCTATGTGCAATGGATTGTGGGAAAAATAATAAACTCACAATACCACAACCTTAAAAAAAACCTTCAAGAACTGACCTATCTCATATGAAGATCAATGAGTTTCAACCAAGATGGCCATGAGCATTTTCATGGCATAGTACATGATAACATGAACATTTTTGGAAATAACAAGGGTGCTAACATTGTCAGCAATAATTCCACAAAAAGATTGAAGATTTGGGTAAAAAAAAGTTAATTTTTCATATTTCTAGTGCAATGCATGACTTTTTATTGAAGCAAGTGCCATTAATAAGATTGTAAATTGTGCCCTTACAATTTTCACCTTAAGTATACCACATGGGATGCCAACTGCCAATTTTTCATGAATTTCAGAGTGATATTTCCATATTGCATTGATTTATTGAATTTCTGGCGATTTACGTCAAGTAAGTCAAATTTGCAGTACAAGTGTGCCCTAGTTTCGACCAATAAATTATGAAAAATCATTTTCACCTTCCACATTAGGAGTGTAGCCATTATCCACAAAGAAAACTCAATTACCCAACCATTATATATGATTACTCATCCATGCAATTTTGACAACACATCGAAAGAAATTAAAGGAAATGAAAAAAGGCTCAAAAATTGAAATCCTTTTGCATGGAAGCCTCCTATGTGCAATGGATTGTGGGAAAAATAATAAACTCACAATACCACAACCTTAAAAAAAACCTTCAAGAACTGACCTATCTCATATGAAGATCAATGAGTTTCAACCAAGATGGCCATGAGCATTTTCATGGCATAGTACATGATAACATGAACATTTTTGGAAATAACAAGGGTGTTAACATTGTCAGCAATAATTCCACAAAAAGATTGAAGATTTGGGTAAAAAAAAGTTAATTTTTCATATTTCTAGTGCAATGCATGGCTTTTTATTGAAGCAAGTGCCATAAATAAGATTGTAAATTGTGCCCTTACAATTTTCACCTTAAGTATACCACATGGGATGCCAACTGCCAATTTTTCATGAATTTCAGAGTGATATTTCCATATTGCATTGATTTATCGACTTTCTGGCGATTTACATCAACTAAGTCAAATTTGCACTACAAGTGTGCCCTAGTTTCGACCAATAAATTATGAAAAATCATTTTCACCTTCCACATTAGGAGTGTAGCCATTATCCACAAAGAAAACTCAATTACCCAACCATTATATATGATTACTCATCCATGCAATTTTGACAACACATCGAAAGAAATTAAAGGAAATGAAAAAAGGCTCAAAAATTGAAATCCTTTTGCATGGAAGCCTCCTATGTGCAATGGATTGTGGGAAAAATAATAAACTCACAATACCACAACCTTAAAAAAAACCTTCAAGAACTGACCTATCTCATATGAAGATCAATGAGTTTCAACCAAGATGGCCATGAGCATTTTCATGGCATAGTACATGATAACATGAACATTTTTGGAAATAACAAGGGTGTTAACATTGTCAGCAATAATTCCACAAAAAGATTGAAGATTTGGGTAAAAAAAAGTTAATTTTTCATATTTCTAGTGCAATGCATGGCTTTTTATTGAAGCAAGTGCCATAAATAAGATTGTAAATTGTGCCCTTACAATTTTCACCTTAAGTATACCACATGGGATGCCAACTGCCAATTTTTCATGAATTTCAGAGTGATATTTCCATATTGCATTGATTTATTGAATTTCTGGCGATTTACGTCAAGTAAGTCAAATTTGCAGTACAAGTGTGCCCTAGTTTCGACCAATAAATTATGAAAAATCATTTTCACCTTCCACATTAGGAGTGTAGCCATTATCCACAAAGAAAACTCAATTACCCAACCATTATATATGATTACTCATCCATGCAATTTTGACAACACATCGAAAGAAATTAAAGGAAATGAAAAAAGGCTCAAAAATTGAAATCCTTTTGCATGGAAGCCTCCTATGTGCAATGGATTGTGGGAAAAATAATAAACTCACAATACCACAACCTTAAAAAAAACCTTCAAGAACTGACCTATCTCATATGAAGATCAATGAGTTTCAACCAAGATGGCCATGAGCATTTTCATGGCATAGTACATGATAACATGAACATTTTTGGAAATAACAAGGGTGCTAACATTGTCAGCAATAATTCCACAAAAAGATTGAAGATTTGGGTAAAAAAAAGTTAATTTTTCATATTTCTAGTGCAATGCATGACTTTTTATTGAAGCAAGTGCCATTAATAAGATTGTAAATTGTGCCCTTACAATTTTCACCTTAAGTATACCACATGGGATGCCAACTGCCAATTTTTCATGAATTTCAGAGTGATATTGCCATATTTCTTTGATTTATCGACTTTTTGGCGATTTACGTCAAGTAATTCAAATTTGCAGTACAAGTGTGCTCTAGTTTTGACCAATAAATTCTGAAAAATCATTTTAACCTTCCACATTAGGAGTGTAGCCATTATCCACAAAGAAAACTCAATTACCCAACCATTATATATGATTACTCATCCATGCAATTTTGATAACACATCGAAAGAAATTAAAGAAAATGATAAAAAAGGCTCAAAAATTGAAATCCTTTTGCATGGAGGCTTCCTATGTGCAATGGCTTGTGGGAAAAATAATAAACTCACAATACCACAAATAAAAAGTTAATTTTTCATTTTTCTAGTGCAATGCATAACTTTTTTTGTGAAGCAGGTGCCATAAATAAGATTGTAAATTGTGCCCTTACAATTTTCACCTAAAGTATACCACAATTGATGCCAACTGCCAATTTTTCATGAATTTCAGAGTGATATTGCCATATTCCATTGATTTTTCGAATTTCTGGCCATTTACATCAAGTAATTCAAATTTGCACTGCAAGTGTGCTCTAGTTTCGACAAATAAATTCTGAAAAATCATTTTCACCTTCCGCATGAGGAGTGTAGGCAGTATCCACAAAGAAAACTCAATTACCCAACCATTATATATGATTACTCATCGATGCAATTTTGAGAACACATCGAAAGAAATTCAAGGAAATGAAGAAAGGCTCAAAAATTGAAATCCTTTTGCATGGAAGCTTCCTATGTGCAATGGATTGTGGGAAAAATAATAAACTCACAATACCACAACCTTAAAAAAAACCTTCAAGAACTGACCTATCTCATATGAAGATCAATGAGTTTCAACCAAGATGGCCATTAGCATTTTCATGGCATAGTACATGATAACATGAACATTTTTGGAAATAACAAGGGTGCTAACATTGTCAGCAATAATTCCACAAAAAGATTGAAGATTTGGGTAAAAAAAAGTTAATTTTTCATATTTCTAGTGCAATGCATGACTTTTTATTGAAGCAAGTGCCATTAATAAGATTGTAAATTGTGCCCTTACAATTTTCACCTTAAGTATACCACATGGGATGCCAACTGCCAATTTTTCATGAATTTCAGAGTGATATTGCCATATTTCTTTGATTTATCGACTTTTTGGCGATTTACGTCAAGTAATTCAAATTTGCAGTACAAGTGTGCTCTAGTTTTGACCAATAAATTCTGAAAAATCATTTTAACCTTCCACATTAGGAGTGTAGCCATTATCCACAAAGAAAACTCAATTACCCAACCATTATATATGATTACTCATCCATGCAATTTTGATAACACATCGAAAGAAATTAAAGAAAATGATAAAAAAGGCTCAAAAATTGAAATCCTTTTGCATGGAGGCTTCCTATGTGCAATGGCTTGTGGGAAAAATAATAAACTCACAATACCACAAATAAAAAGTTAATTTTTCATTTTTCTAGTGCAATGCATGACTTTTTTTGTGAAGCAGGTGCCATAAATAAGATTGTAAATTGTGCCCTTACAATTTTCACCTAAAGTATACCACAATTGATGCCAACTGCCAATTTTTCATGAATTTCAGAGTGATATTGCCATATTCCATTGATTTTTCGAATTTCTGGCCATTTACATCAAGTAATTCAAATTTGCACTGCAAGTGTGCTCTAGTTTCGACAAATAAATTCTGAAAAATCATTTTCACCTTCCGCATGAGGAGTGTAGGCAGTATCCACAAAGAAAACTCAATTACCCAACCATTATATATGATTACTCATCGATGCAATTTTGAGAACACATCGAAAGAAATTCAAGGAAATGAAGAAAGGCTCAAAAATTGAAATCCTTTTGCATGGAAGCTTCCTATGTGCAATGGATTGTGGGAAAAATAATAAACTCACAATACCACAACCTTAAAAAAAACCTTCAAGAACTGACCTATCTCATATGAAGATCAATGTGTTTCAACCAAGATGGCCATGAGCATTTTCATGGCATAATACATGATAACATGAACATTTTTGGAAATAACAAGGGTGTTAACATTGTCAGCAATAATTCCACAAAAAGATTGAAGATTTGGGTAAAAAAAAGTTAATTTTTCATTTTTCTAGTGCAATGCATGAATTTTTTTTGAAGCAAGTGCCATAAATAAGATTGTAAATTGTGCCCTTACAATTTTCACCTTAAGTATACCACATGGGATGCCAACTGCCAATTTTTCATGAATTTAAGAGTGATATTTCCATATTCCATTGATTTATTGAATTTCTGGCGATTTACATCAAGTAAGTCAAATTTGCACTACAAGTGTACCCTAGTTTCGACCAATAAATTATGAAAAATCATTTTCACCTTCCACATTAGGTGTGTAGCCAGTATCCACAAAGAAAACTCAATTACCCAGCCATTATATATGATTACTCATCCATGCAATTTTGACAACACGTCGAAAGAAATTAAATAAAATGATAAAAAGGCTAAAAAATTGAAATCCTTTTGCATGGAGGCCTCCTATGTGCAATGGCTTGTGGGAAAAATAATAAACTCATAATACCACAAATAAAAAGTTAATTTTTCATTTTTCTAGCGCAATGCATGACTTTTTTTGTGAAGCAAGTGCCATAAATAAGATTGTAAATTCTGCCCTTACAATTTTCACCTAAAGTATACCACAATTGATGCCAACTGCCAATTTTTCTTGAATTTCACAGTGATATTGCCATATTCCATTGATTTATCGTTTTTCTGGCTATTTACATCAAGTAATTCAAATTTGCATTGCAAGTGTGCTCTAGTTTCGACCAATAAATTTGGAAATATCATTTTCACCTTCCACATTAGGAGTGTAGGCAGTATCCATAAAGAAAACTCAATTACCCAACCATTATATATGACTACTCATCCATGCAATTTTGAGAACACATCAAAAGAAATTAAAGGAAATGAAAAAAGGCTCAAAAATTGAAATCCGTTTGCATAGAGGCCTCCTATGTGCAATGGCTTGTGGGGAAAATAATAAACTAATAATACCACAAACTTAAAATAAAAAACCTTCACAATCTGACCTATCTCATATGAAGATCAATGACTTTGAACAAAGACGACCATGACCATGAACATTTTCATGGCATAGTACATGATAACATGACCATTTTTGGAAATAACAAGGGTGTTAACATTGTCAGGAATAATTCCACAAAAAGATTGATGGTTTGGTTAAAAAAAGGTAATTTTTCATTTTTCTAGTGCAATGCATGTCTTTTTTTTGTGAAGCAAGTGCCATAAATAAGATTGTAAATTGTGCCCTTATAATTTTCACCTAAAGTATACCACATGGGATGGAAACTTCCAATTTTTCATGAATTTTAGAGTGATATTTCCATATTCCGTTGATTTATTCAATTTCTGGCGATTTACGTCAAGTAATTCAAATGTGCACTGCAAGTGTGCTCTAGTTTCGACCAATAAATTCTGAAAAATCATTTTCACCTTCCACATTAGGAGTGTAGGCAGTATTCACAAAGAAAACTCAATTACCCATCCATCATATATGATTACTAATCCATGCAATTTTGACAACACATCGAAAGAAATTAAAGAAAATGATAAAAAGGCTCAAAAATTGAAATCCTTTTGCATGGAGGCCTCCTATGTGCAATGGCTTGTGGGAAAAATAATAAACTCACAATACCACAAATAAAAAGTTAATTTTTCATTTTTCTAGTGCAATGCATGACTTTTTTTGTGAAGCAATTGCCATAAATACGATTGTAAATTGTGCCCTTATAATTTTCACCTAAAGTATACCACATTGGATGCCAACTGCCAATTTTTCATGAATTTCATAGTGATATTGCCATATTCCATTGATTTATCGAATTTCTGGCGATTTACATCAAGTAATTCAAATTTGCACTGCAAGTGTGCTGTACCAATAAATTCTGAAAAATCATTTTCACCTTCCGCATTAGGAGTGCAGGCAGTATCCAGAAAAAAAACTAAATTACCCAACCATTATATATGATTACTCATCCATGCAATTTTGAGAACACATCGAAAGAAATTAAAGGAAATGAAAAAAGGCTCAAAAATTTAAATCATTTTGCATGGAGGCCTCCTATGTGCAATGGCTTGTGGAAAATATAATAAACTCACAATACCACAAATAAAATGTTAATTTTTCATTTTTCTAGTGCAATGCATGACTTTTTTTGTGAAGCAAGTGCCATAAATAAGATTGTAAATTGTGCCCTTACAATTTTCACCTAAAGTATACCACAATGGATGCCAACTGCCATTTTTTCATGAATTTCACAGTGATATTGCCTTATTCCATTGATTTATCGAATTTCTGGCGATTTACATCAAGTAATTCAAATTTGCACTGCAAGTGTGCTCTAGTTTCGACCAATAAATTATGAAAAATCATTTTCACCTTCCACATTAGGAGTGTAGCCAGTATCCACAAAGAAAACACAATTACCCAGCCATTATATATGATTACTCATCCATGCAATTTTGACAACACATCGAAAGAAATTAAAGAAAATGATAAAAAGGCTCAAAAATTGAAATCCTTTTGCATGGAGGCCTCCTATGTGCAATGGCTTGTGGGAAAAATAATAAACTCACAATACCACAAATAAAAAGTTAATTTTTCATTTTTCTAGTGCAATGCATGACTTTTTTTGTGAAGCAGGTGCCATAAATAAGATTGTAAATTGTGCCCTTACAATTTTCACCTAAAGTATACCACGTGCGATGCCAACTTCCAATTTTTCATGAATTTTAGAGGGATATTTCCATATTCCATTGATTTATTGAATTTCTGGCGATTTACGTCAAGTAATTCAAATATGCACTGCAAGTGTGCTCTAGTTTCGACCAATAAATTCTGAAAAATCATTTTCACCTTCCACATTAGGAGGGTAGGTAGTATTCACAAAGAAAACTCAATTACCCAACCATTATATATGATTACTTACCCATGCAATTTTGACAACACATCGAAAGAAATTAAAGAAAATGATAAAAAGGCTCAAAAATAAAAATCCTTTTGCATGGAGGCCTCCTATGTGCAATGGCTTGTGGGAAAAATAATAAACTCACAATACCACAAATAAAAAGTTAATTTTTCATTTTTCTAGCGCAATGCATGACTTTTTTTGTGAAGCAAGTGCCATAAATAAGATTGTAAATTGTGCCCTTACAATTTTCACCTAAAGTATACCACATTGGATGTCAACTGCCAATTTTTCATGAATTTCAGAGTGATATTGCCATATTCCATTGATTTATCGAATTTCTGGCGATTTACATCAAGTAATTCAAATTTGCACTGCAAATGTGCTCTAGTTTCGACCAATAAATTCTGAAAAATCATTTTCACCTTGCGCATTAGGAGTGTAGGCAGTATCCACAAAGAAAACTGAATTACCCAACCATTATATATGATTACTCATCCATGCAATTTTGAGAACACATCGAAAGAAATTAAAGGAAATGAAAAAAGGCTCAAAAATTGAAATCCTTTTGCATGGAGGCCTCCTATGTGCAATGGATTGTGGGAAAAATAATAAACTCACAATACCACAACCTTAAAAAAAACCTTCAAGAACTGACCTATCTCATATGAACATCAATGACTTTCAACCAAGATGACCATGAGCATTTTCATGGCATAGTTCATGATAACATCACCATTTTTGGAAATAACAAGGGTGTTCACATTGTCAGCAATAATTCCACAAAAAGATTGAAGATTTGGGTAAAAAAAAGTTAATTTTTCATTTTTCCAGTGCAATGCATGACTTTTTATTGAAGCAAGTGCCATAAATAAGATTGTAAATTATGCCCTTACAATTTTCACCTAAAGTATACCACGTGGGATGCCAACTGCCAATTTTTCATGAATTTCAGAGTGATATTTCCATACTCCATTGATTTATTGAATTTCTGGCGATTTACATCAAGTAAGTCAAATTTGCACTACAAGTGTGCCCTAGTTTCGACCAATAAATTATGAAAAATCATTTTCACCTTCCACATTAGGAGTGTAGCCAGTATCCACAAAGAAATCTCAATTACCCAGCCATTATATATGATTACTCATCCATGCAATTTTGACAACACATCGAAAGAAATTAAATAAAATGATAAAAAGGCTAAAAAATTGAAATCCTTTTGCATGGAGGCCTCCTATGTGCAATGGCTTGTGGGAAAAATAATAAACTCACAATACCACAAATAAAAAGTTAATTTTTCATTTTTCTAGCGCAATGCATGACTTTTTTTGTGAAGCAGGTGCCATAAATAAGATTGTAAATTGTGCCCTTACAATTTTCACCTAAAGTATACCACAATGGATGCCAACTGCCAATTTTTCATGAATTTCAGAGTGATATTTCCATATTCCATTGATTTATCGAATTTCTGGCGATTTACATCAAGTAATTCAAATTTGCACTGCAAGTGTGCTCTAGTTTCGACCAATAAATTCTGAAAAATCATTTTCACCTTCCGCATTAGGAGTGTAGGCAGTATCCACAAAGAAAACTCAATTACCCAACCATTATATATGATTACTCATCCATGCAATTTTGAGAACACTTCGAAAGAAATTAAAGGAAATGAAAAAAGGCTCAATAATTTAAATCCTTTTGCATGGATGCCTCCTATGTGCAATGGATTGTGGGAAAAATAATAAACTCACAATACCACAAGCTTAAAAAAAACCTTCAAGAACTGACCTATCTCATATGAAGATCAATGAGTTTCAACCAAGATGGCCATGAGCATTTTCATGGCATAGTACATGATAACATGAACATTTTTGGAAATAACAAGGGTGTTAACATGGTCAAGAATAATTCCACAAAAAGATTGAAGATTTGGGTAAAAAAAGTTAATTTTTCATTTTTCTAGTGCAATCCATGACTTTTTATTGAAGCAAGTGCCATAAATAAGATTGTAAATTGTGCCCTTACAATTTTCACGTTAAGTATACCACATGGGATAACAAATGCCAATTTTTCATGAATTTCAGAGTGATTGTTCCATATTCAATTGATTTATTGAATTTCTGGCAATTTACATCAAGTAATTCAAATTTGCACTACAAGTGTGCCCTAGTTTCGACCAATAAATTATGAAAAATCATTTTCACCTTCCACATTAGGAGTGTAGCCAGTATCCACAAAGAAAACTCAATATCCCAGCCATTATATATGATTACTCATCCATGCAATTTTGACAACACATTGAAAGAAATTAAATAAAATGATAAAAAGCCTAAAAAATTGAAATCCTTTTGCATGGAGGCCTCCTATGTGCAATGGCTTGTGGGAAAAATAATAAACTCACAATACTACAAATAAAAAGTTAATTTTTCATTTTTCTTGCGCAATGCATGACTTTTTTTGTGAAGCAAGTACCATAAATAAGATTGTAAATTGTGCCCTTACAATTTTCACCTAAAGTATACCACATTGGATGTCAACTGCCAATTTTTCATGAATTTCAGAGTGATATTGCCATATTCCATTGATTTATCGAATTTCTGGCGATTTACATCAAGTAATTCAAATTTGCACTGCAAGTGTGCTCTAGTTTCGACCAATAAATTCTGAAAAATCATTTTCACCTTCCGCATTAGGAGTGTAGGCAGTATCCACAAAGAAAACTCAATTACCCAACCATTATATATGATTACTCATCCATGCAATTTTGAGAACACATCGAAAGAAATTAAAGGAAATGAAAAAAGGCTCAAAAATTGAAATCCTTTTGCATGGAGGCCTCCTATGTGCAATGGATTGTGGGAAAAATAATAAACTCACAATACCACAACCTTAAAAAAAACCTTCAAGAACTGACCTATCTCATATGAACATCAATGACTTTCAACCAAGATGACCATGAGCATTTTCATGGCATAGTTCATGATAACATCACCATTTTTTGAAATAACAAGGGTGTTCACATTGTCAGCAATAATTCCACAAAAAGATTGAAGATTTGGGTAAAAAAAAGTTAATTTTTCATTTTTCCAGTGCAATGCATGACTTTTTATTGAAGCAAGTGCCATAAATAAGATTGTAAATTATGCCCTTACAATTTTCACCTAAAGTATACCACGTGGGATACCAACTGCCAATTTTTCATGAATTTCAGAGTGATATTTCCATATTCCATTGATTTATTGAATTTCTGGCGATTTACATCAAGTAAGTCAAATTTGCACTACAAGTGTGCCCTAGTTTCGACCAATCAATTATGAAAAATCATTTTCACCTTCCACATTAGGAGTGTAGCCAGTATCCACAAAGAAATCTCAATTACCCAGCCATTATATATGATTACTCATCCATGCAATTTTGACAACACATCGAAAGAAATTAAATAAAATGATAAAAAGGCTAAAAAATTGAAATCCTTTTGCATGGAGGCCTCCTATGTGCAATGGCTTGTGGGAAAAATAATAAACTCACAATACCACAAATAAAAAGTTAATTTTTCATTTTTCTAGCGCAATGCATGACTTTTTTTGTGAAGCAGGTGCCATAAATAAGATTGTAAATTGTGCCCTTACAATTTTCACCTAAAGTATACCACAATGGATGCCAACTGCCAATTTTTCATGAATTTCAGAGTGATATTTCCATATTCCATTGATTTATCGAATTTCTGGCGATTTACATCAAGTAATTCAAATTTGCACTGCAAGTGTGCTCTAGGTTCGACCAATAAATTCTGAAAAATCATTTTCACCTTCCGCATTAGGAGTGTAGGCAGTATCCACAAAGAAAACTCAATTACCCAACCATTATATATGATTACTCATCCATGCAATTTTGAGAACACTTCGAAAGAAATTAAAGGAAATGAAAAAAGGCTCAATAATTTAAATCCTTTTGCATGGATGCCTCCTATGTGCAATGGATTGTGGGAAAAATAATAAACTCACAATACCACAAGCTTAAAAAAAACCTTCAAGAACTGACCTATCTCATATGAAGATCAATGAGTTTCAACCAAGATGGCCATGAGCATTTTCATGGCATAGTACATGATAACATGAACATTTTTGGAAATAACAAGGGTGTTAACATGGTCAAGAATAATTCCACAAAAAGATTGAAGATTTGGGTAAAAAAAGTTAATTTTTCATTTTTCTAGTGCAATGCATGACTTTTTATTGAAGCAAGTGCCATAAATAAGATTGTAAATTGTGCCCTTACAATTTTCACGTTAAGTATACCACATGGGATAACAAATGCCAATTTTTCATGAATTTCAGAGTGATTGTTCCATATTCAATTGATTTATTGAATTTCTGGCGATTTACATCAAGTAATTCAAATTTGCACTACAAGTGTGCCCTAGTTTCGACCAATAAATTATGAAAAATCATTTTCACCTTCCACATTAGGAGTGTAGCCAGTATCCACAAAGAAAACTCAATATCCCAGCCATTATATATGATTACTCATCCATGCAATTTTGACAACACATTGAAAGAAATTAAATAAAATGATAAAAAGCCAAAAAAATTGAAATCCTTTTGCATGGAGGCCTCCTATGTGCAATGGCTTGTGGGAAAAATAATAAACTCACAATACCACAAATAAAAAGTTAATTTTTCATTTTTCTTGCGCAATGCATGACTTTTTTTGTGAAGCAAGTACCATAAATAAGATTGTAAATTGTGCCCTTACAATTTTCACCTAAAGTATACCACATTGGATGTCAACTGCCAATTTTTCATGAATTTCAGAGTGATATTGCCATATTCCATTGATTTATCGAATTTCTGGCGATTTACATCAAGTAATTCAAATTTGCACTGCAAGTGTGCTCTAGTTTCGACCAATAAATTCTGAAAAATCATTTTCACCTTCCGCATTAGGAGTGTAGGCAGTATCCACAAAGAAAACTCAATTACCCAACCATTATATATGATTACTCATCCATGCAATTTTGAGAACACATCGAAAGAAATTAAAGGAAATGAAAAAAGGCTCAAAAATTGAAATCCTTTTGCATGGAGGCCTCCTATGTGCAATGGATTGTGGGAAAAATAATAAACTCACAATACCACAACCTTAAAAAAAACCTTCAAGAACTGACCTATCTCATATGAACATCAATGACTTTCAACCAAGATGAGCATGAGCATTTTCATGGCATAGTTCATGATAACATCACCATTTTTGGAAATAACAAGGGTGTTCACATTGTCAGCAATAATTCCACAAAAAGATTGAAGATTTGGGGAAAAAAAAGTTAATTTTTCATTTTTCCAGTGCAATGCATGACTTTTTATTGAAGCAAGTGCCATAAATAAGATTGTAAATTATGCCCTTACAATTTTCACCTAAAGTATACCACGTGGGATACCAACTGCCAATTTTTCATGAATTTCAGAGTGATATTTCCATATTCCATTGATTTATTGAATTTCTGGCGATTTACATCAAGTAAGTCAAATTTGCACTACAAGTGTGCCCTAGTTTCGACCAATCAATTATGAAAAATCATTTTCACCTTCCACATTAGGAGTGTAGCCAGTATCCACAAAGAAATCTCAATTACCCAGCCATTATATATGATTACTCATCCATGCAATTTTGACAACACATCGAAAGAAATTAAATAAAATGATAAAAAGGCTAAAAAATTGAAATCCTTTTGCATGGAGGCCTCCTATGTGCAATGGCTTGGGGGAAAAATAATAAACTCACAATACCACAAATAAAAAGTTAATTTTTCATTTTTCTAGCGCAATGCATGACTTTTTTTGTGAAGCAGGTGCCATAAATAAGATTGTAAATTGTGCCCTTACAATTTTCACCTAAAGTATACCACAATGGATGCCAACTGCCAATTTTTCATGAATTTCAGAGTGATATTTCCATATTCCATTGATTTATCGAATTTCTGGCGATTTACATCAAGTAATTCAAATTTGCACTGCAAGTGTGCTCTAGTTTCGACCAATAAATTCTGAAAAATCATTTTCACCTTCCGCATTAGGAGTGTAGGCAGTATCCACAAAGAAAACTCAATTACCCAACCATTATATATGATTACTCATCCATGCAATTTTGAGAACACTTCGAAAGAAATTAAAGGAAATGAAAAAAGGCTCAATAATTTAAATCCTTTTGCATGGATGCCTCCTATGTGCAATGGATTGTGGGAAAAATAATAAACTCACAATACCACAAGCTTAAAAAAAACCTTCAAGAACTGACCTATCTCATATGAAGATCAATGAGTTTCAACCAAGATGGCCATGAGCATTTTCATGGCATAGTACATGATAACATGAACATTTTTGGAAATAACAAGGGTGTTAACATGGTCAAGAATAATTCCACAAAAAGATTGAAGATTTGGGTAAAAAAAGTTAATTTTTCATTTTTCTAGTGCAATGCATGACTTTTTATTGAAGCAAGTGCCATAAATAAGATTGTAAATTGTGCCCTTACAATTTTCACGTTAAGTATACCACATGGGATAACAAATGCCAATTTTTCATGAATTTCAGAGTGATTGTTCCATATTCAATTGATTTATTGAATTTCTGGCGATTTACATCAAGTAATTCAAATTTGCACTACAAGTGTGCCCTAGTTTCGACCAATAAATTATGAAAAATCATTTTCACCTTCCACATTAGGAGTGTAGCCAGTATCCACAAAGAAAACTCAATATCCCAGCCATTATATATGATTACTCATCCATGCAATTTTGACAACACATTGAAAGAAATTAAATAAAATGATAAAAAGCCTAAAAAATTGAAATCCTTTTGCATGGAGGCCTCCTATGTGCAATGGCTTGTGGGAAAAATAATAAACTCACAATACCACAAATAAAAAGTTAATTTTTCATTTTTCTTGCGCAATGCATGACTTTTTTTGTGAAGCAAGTACCATAAATAAGATTGTAAATTGTGCCCTTACAATTTTCACCTAAAGTATACCACATTGGATGTCAACTGCCAATTTTTCATGAATTTCAGAGTGATATTGCCATATTCCATTGACTTATCGAATTTCTGGCGATTTACATCAAGTAATTCAAATTTGCACTGCAAGTGTGCTCTAGTTTCGACCAATAAATTCTGAAAAATCATTTTCACCTTCCGCATTAGGAGTGTAGGCAGTATCCACAAAGAAAACTCAATTACCCAACCATTATATATGATTACTCATCCATGCAATTTTGAGAACACATCGAAAGAAATTAAAGGAAATGAAAAAAGGCTCAAAAATTGAAATCCTTTTGCATGGAGGCCTCCTATGTGCAATGGATTGTGGGAAAAATAATAAACTCACAATACCACAACCTTAAAAAAAACCTTCAAGAACTGACCTATCTCATATGAACATCAATGACTTTCAACCAAGATGACCATGAGCATTTTCATGGCATAGTTCATGATAACATCACCATTTTTGGAAATAACAAGGGTGTTCACATTGTCAGCAATAATTCCACAAAAAGATTGAAGATTTGGGTAAAAAAAAGTTAATTTTTCATTTTTCCAGTGCAATGCATGACTTTTTATTGAAGCAAGTGCCATAAATAAGATTGTAAATTATGCCCTTACAATTTTCACCTAAAGTATACCACGTGGGATACCAACTGCCAATTTTTCATGAATTTCAGAGTGATATTTCCATATTCCATTGATTTATTGAATTTCTGGCGATTTACATCAAGTAAGTCAAATTTGCACTACAAGTGTGCCCTAGTTTCGACCAATCAATTATGAAAAATCATTTTCACCTTCCACATTAGGAGTGTAGCCAGTATCCACAAAGAAATCTCAATTACCCAGCCATTATATATGATTACTCATCCATGCAATTTTGACAACACATCGAAAGAAATTAAATAAAATGATAAAAAGGCTAAAAAATTGAAATCCTTTTGCATGGAGGCCTCCTATGTGCAATGGCTTGGGGGAAAAATAATAAACTCACAATACCACAAATAAAAAGTTAATTTTTCATTTTTCTAGCGCAATGCATGACTTTTTTTGTGAAGCAGGTGCCATAAATAAGATTGTAAATTGTGCCCTTACAATTTTCACCTAAAGTATACCACAATGGATGCCAACTGCCAATTTTTCATGAATTTCAGAGTGATATTTCCATATTCCATTGATTTATCGAATTTCTGGCGATTTACATCAAGTAATTCAAATTTGCACTGCAAGTGTGCTCTAGTTTCGACCAATAAATTCTGAAAAATCATTTTCACCTTCCGCATTAGGAGTGTAGGCAGTATCCACAAAGAAAACTCAATTACCCAACCATTATATATTATTACTCATCCATGCAATTTTGAGAACACATCGAAAGAAATTAAAGGAAATGAAAAAAGGCTCAAAAATTGAAATCCTTTTGCATGGAGGCCTCCTATGTGCAATGGATTGTGGGAAAAATAATAAACTCACAATACCACAACCTTAAAAAAAACCTTCAAGAACTGACCTATCTCATATGAACATCAATGACTTTCAACCAAGATGACCATGAGCATTTTCATGGCATAGTTCATGATAACATCACCATTTTTGGAAATAACAAGGGTGTTCACATTGTCAGCAATAATTCCACAAAAAGATTGAAGATTTGGGTAAAAAAAAGTTAATTTTTCATTTTTCCAGTGCAATGCATGACTTTTTATTGAAGCAAGTGCCATAAATAAGATTGTAAATTATGCCCTTACAATTTTCACCTAAAGTATACCACGTGGGATACCAACTGCCAATTTTTCATGAATTTCAGAGTGATATTTCCATATTCCATTGATTTATTGAATTTCTGGCGATTTACATCAAGTAAGTCAAATTTGCACTACAAGTGTGCCCTAGTTTCGACCAATCAATTATGAAAAATCATTTTCACCTTCCACATTAGGAGTGTAGCCAGTATCCACAAAGAAATCTCAATTACCCAGCCATTATATATGATTACTCATCCATGCAATTTTGACAACACATCGAAAGAAATTAAATAAAATGATAAAAAGGCTAAAAAAATTGAAATCCTTTTGCATGGAGGCCTCCTATGTGCAATGGCTTGTGGGAAAAATAATAAACTCACAATACCACAAATAAAAAGTTAATTTTTCATTTTTCTAGCGCAATGCATGACTTTTTTTGTGAAGCAGGTGCCATAAATAAGATTGTAAATTGTGCCCTTACAATTTTCACCTAAAGTATACCACAATGGATGCCAACTGCCAATTTTTCATGAATTGCAGAGTGATATTTCCATATTCCATTGATTTATCGAATTTCTGGCGATTTACATCAAGTAATTCAAATTTGCACTGCAAGTGTGCTCTAGTTTCGACCAATAAATTCTGAAAAATCATTTTCACCTTCCGCATTAGGAGTGTAGGCAGTATCCACAAAGAAAACTCAATTACCCAACCATTATATATGATTACTCATCCATGCAATTTTGAGAACACATCGAAAGAAATTAAAGGAAATGAAAAAAGGCTCAAAAATTTAAATCCTTTTGCATGGATGCCTCCTATGTGCAATGGATTGTGGGAAAAATAATAAACTCACAATACCACAAGCTTAAAAAAAACCTTCAAGAACTGACCTATCTCATATGAAGATCAACGAGTTTCAACCAAGATGGCCATGAGCATTTTCATGGCATAGTACATGATAACATGAACATTTTTGGAAATAACAAGGGTGTTAACATGGTCAAGAATAATTCCACAAAAAGATTGAAGATTTGGGTAAAAAAAGTTAATTTTTCATTTTTCTAGTGCAATGCATGACTTTTTATTGAAGCAAGTGCCATAAATAAGATTGTAAATTGTGCCCTTACAATTTTCACCTTAAGTATACCACATGGGATAACAACTGCCAATTTTTCATGAATTTCAGAGTGATATTTCCATATTCCATTGATTTATTGAATTTCTGGCGATTTACATCAAGTAAGTCAAATTTGCACTACAAGTGTGCCCTAGTTTCGACCAATAAATTATGAAAAATCATTTTCACCTTCCACATTAGGAGTGTAGCCAGTATCCACAAAGAAAACTCAATTACCCAGCCATTATATATGATTACTCATCCATGCAATTTTGACAACACATCGAAAGAAATTAAATAAAATGATAAAAAGCCTAAAAAATTAAAATCCTTTTGCATGGTGGCCTCCGATGTGCAATGGCTTGTGGGAAAAATAATAAACTCACAATACCACAAATAAAAAGTTAATTTTTCATTTTTCTAGCGCAATGCATGACTTTTTTTGTGAAGCAAGTGCCATAAATAAGATTGTAAATTGTGCCCTTACAATTTTCACCTAAAGTATACCACATTGGATGTCAACTGCCAATTTTTCATGAATTTCAGACTGATATTGCCATATTCCATTGATTTATCGAATTTCTGGCGATTTACATCAAGTAATTCAAATTTGCACTGCAAGTGTGCTCTAGTTTCGACCAATAAATTCTGAAAAATCATTTTCACCTTCCGCATTAGGAGTGTAGGCAGTATCCACAAAGAAAACTCAATTACCCAACCATTATATATGATTACTCATCCATGCAATTTTGAGAACACATCGAAAGAAATTAAAGGAAATGAAAAAAGGCTCAAAAATTGAAATCCTTTTGCATGGAGGACTCCTATGTACAATGGATTGTGGGAAAAATAATAAACTCACAATACCACAACCTTAAAAAAAACCTTCAAGAACTGACCTATCTCATATGAAGATCAATGACTTTCAACCAAGATGACCATGAGCATTTTCATGGCATAGTTCACGATAACTTCACCATTTTTGGAAATAACAAGGGTGTTCACGTTGTCAGCAATAATTCCACAAAAAGATTGAAGATTTGGGTAAAAAAAGTTAATTTTTCATTTTTCCAGTGCAATGCATGACTTTTTATTGAAGCAAGTGCCATAAATAAGATTGTAAATTATGCCCTTACAATTTTCACCTAAAGTATACCACGTGGGATGCCAACTGCCAATTTTTCATGAATTTCAGAGTGATATTTCCATATTCCATTGATTTATTGAATTTCTGGCGATTTACATCAAGTAAGTCAAATTTGCACTGCAAGTGTGCTCTAGTTTCGACCAATAAATTCTGAAAAATCATTTTCACCTTCCACATTAGGAGTGTAGCCATTATCCACAAAGAAAACTCAATTACCCAACCATTATATATGATTACTCATCCATGCAATTTTGATAACACATCGAAAGAAATTAAAGAAAATGATAAAAAAGGCTCAAAAATTGAAATCCTTTTGCATGGAGGCCTCCTATGTGCAATGGCTTGTGGGAAAAATAATAAACTCACAATACCACAAATAAAAAGTTAATTTTTCATTTTTCTAGTGCAATGCATGACTTTTTTTGTGAAGCAGGTGCCATAAATAAGATTGTAAATTGTGCCCTTACAATTTTCACCTAAAGTATACCACAATGGATGCCAACTGCCAATTTTTCATGAATTTCAGAGAGATATTGCCATATTCCATTGATTTATCGAATTTCTGGCGATTTACATCAAGTAAATCAAATTTGCACTGCAAGTGTGCTCTAGTTTCGACCAATAAATTCTGAAAAATCATTTTCACCTTCCGCATTAGGAGTGTAGGCAATATCCACAAAGAAAACTCAATTACCCAACCATTATATATGATTACTCATCCATGCAATTTTGAGAACACATCTAAAGAAATTAAAGGAAATGAAAAAAGGCTCAAAAATTGAAATCCTTTTGCATGGAAGCCTCCTATGTGCAATGGATTGTGGGAAAAATAATAAACTCACAATACCACAAGCTTAAAAAAAACCTTCAAGAACTGACCTATCTCATATGAAGATCAATGAGTTTCAACCAAGATGGCCACGAGCATTTTCATGGCATAGTACATGATAACATGAACATTTTTGGAAATAACAAGGGTGTTAACATTGTCAGCAATAATTCCACAAAAAGATTGAAGATTTGGGTAAAAAAAAGTTAATTTTTCATTTTTCTAGTGCAATGCATGACTTTTTATTGAAGCAAGTGCCATAAATAAGATTGTAAATTGTGCCCTTACAATTTTCACCTTAAGTATACCACATGGGATAACAACTGCCAATTTTTCATGAATTTCAGAGTGATATTTCCATATTCCATTGATTTATTGAATTTCTGGCGATTTACATCAAGTAAGTCAAATTTGCACTACAAGTGTGCCCTAGTTTCGACCAATAAATTATGAAAAATCATTTTCACCTTCCACATTAGGAGTGTAGCCAGTATCCACAAAGAAAACTCAATTACCCAGCCATTATATATGATTACTCATCCATGCAATTTTGACAACACATCGAAAGAAATTAAATAAAATGATAAAAAGCCTAAAAAATTAAAATCCTTTTGCATGGTGGCCTCCTATGTGCAATGGCTTGTGGGAAAAATAATAAACTCACAATACCACAAATAAAAAGTTAATTTTTCATTTTTCTAGCGCAATGCATGACTTTTTTTGTGAAGCAAGTGCCATAAATAAGATTGTAAATTGTGCCCTTACAATTTTCACCTAAAGTATACCACATTGGATGTCAACTGCCAATTTTTCATGAATTTCAGACTGATATTGCCATATTCCATTGATTTATCGAATTTCTGGCGATTTACATCAAGTAATTCAAATTTTCACTGCAAGTGTGCTCTAGTTTCGACCAATAAATTCTGAAAAATCATTTTCACCTTCCGCATTAGGAGTGTAGGCAGTATCCACAAAGAAAACTCAATTACCCAACCATTATATATGATTACTCATCCATGCAATTTTGAGAACACATCGAAAGAAATTAAAGGAAATGAAAAAAGGCTCAAAAATTGAAATCCTTTTGCATGGAGGACTCCTATGTACAATGGATTGTGGGAAAAATAATAAACTCACAATACCACAACCTTAAAAAAAACCTTCAAGAACTGACCTATCTCATATGAAGATCAATGACTTTCAACCAAGATGACCATGAGCATTTTCATGGCATAGTTCACGATAACTTCACCATTTTTGGAAATAACAAGGGTGTTCACGTTGTCAGCAATAATTCCACAAAAAGATTGAAGATTTGGGTAAAAAAAGTTAATTTTTCATTTTTCCAGTGCAATGCATGACTTTTTATTGAAGCAAGTGCCATAAATAAGATTGTAAATTATGCCCTTACAATTTTCACCTAAAGTATACCACGTGGGATGCCAACTGCCAATTTTTCATGAATTTCAGAGTGATATTTCCATATTCCATTGATTTATTGAATTTCTGGCGATTTACATCAAGTAAGTCAAATTTGCACTGCAAGTGTGCTCTAGTTTCGACCAATAAATTCTGAAAAATCATTTTCACCTTCCACATTAGGAGTGTAGCCATTATCCACAAAGAAAACTCAATTACCCAACCATTATATATGATTACTCATCCATGCAATTTTGATAACACATCGAAAGAAATTAAAGAAAATGATAAAAAAGGCTCAAAAATTGAAATCCTTTTGCATGGAGGCCTCCTATGTGCAATGGCTTGTGGGAAAAATAATAAACTCACAATACCACAAATAAAAAGTTAATTTTTCATTTTTCTAGTGCAATGCATGACTTTTTTTGTGAAGCAGGTGCCATAAATAAGATTGTAAATTGTGCCCTTACAATTTTCACCTAAAGTATACCACAATGGATGCCAACTGCCAATTTTTCATGAATTTCAGAGAGATATTGCCATATTCCATTGATTTATCGAATTTCTGGCGATTTACATCAAGTAAATCAAATTTGCACTGCAAGTGTGCTCTAGTTTCGACCAATAAATTCTGAAAAATCATTTTCACCTTCCGCATTAGGAGTGTAGGCAATATCCACAAAGAAAACTCAATTACCCAACCATTATATATGATTACTCATCCATGCAATTTGGAGAACACATCGAAAGAAATTAAAGGAAATGAAAAAAGGCTCAAAAATTGAAATCCTTTTGCATGGAAGCCTCCTATGTGCAATGGATTGTGGGAAAAATAATAAACTCACAATACCACAAGCTTAAAAAAAACCTTCAAGAACTGACCTATCTCATATGAAGATCAATGAATTTCAACCAAGATGGCCATGAGCATTTTCATGGCATAGTACATGATAACATGAACATTTTTGGAAATAACAAGGGTGTTAACATGGTCAAGAATAATTCCACAAAAAGATTCAAGATTTGGGTAAAAAAAGTTAATTTTTCATTTTTCTAGTGCAATGCATGACTTTTTATTGAAGCAAGTGCCATAAATAAGATTGTAAATTGTGCCCTTACAATTTTCACCTTAAGTATACCACATGGGATAACAACTGCCAATTTTTCATGAATTTCAGAGTGATATTTCCATATTCCATTGATTTATTGAATTTCTGGCGATTTACATCAAGTAAGTCAAATTTGCACTACAAGTGTGCCCTAGTTTCGACCAATAAATTATGAAAAATCATTTTCACCTTCCACATTAGGAGTGTAGCCAGTATCCACAAAGAAAACTCAATTACCCAGCCATTATATATGATTACTCATCCATGCAATTTTGACAACACATCGAAAGAAATTAAATAAAAGGATAAAAAGCCTAAAAAATTGAAATCCTTTTGCATAGAGGCCTCCTATGTGCAATGGCTTGTGGGAAAAATATTAAACTCACAATACCACAAATAAAAAGTTAATTTTTCATTTTTCTAGCGCAATGCATGACTTTTTTTGTGAAGCAAGTGCCATAAATAAGATTGTAAATTGTGCCCTTACAATTTTCACCTAAAGTATACCACATTGGATGTCAACTGCCAATTTTTCATGAATTTCAGACTGATATTGCCATATTCCATTGATTTATCGAATTTCTGGCGATTTACATCAAGTAATTCAAATTTGCACTGCAAGTGTGCTCTAGTTTCGACCAATAAATTCTGAAAAATCATTTTCACCTTCCGCATTAGGAGTGTAGGCAGTATCCACAAAGAAAAATCAATTACCCAACCATTATATATGATTACTCGTCCATGCAATTTTGAGAACACATCGAAAGAAATTAAAGGAAATGAAAAAAGGCTCAAAAATTGAAATCCTTTTGCATGGAGGACTCCTATGTGCAATGGATTGTGGGAAAAATAATAAACTCACAATACCACAACCTTAAAAAAAACCTTCAAGAACTGACCTATCTCACATGAAGATCAATAACTTTCAACCAAGATGACCATGAGCATTTTCATGGCATAGTTCATGATAACTTCACCATTTTTGGAAATAACAAGGGTGTTCACGTTGTCAGCAATAATTCCACAAAAAGATTGAAGATTTGGGTAAAAAAAAGTTAATTTTTCATTTTTCCAGTGCAATGCATGACTTTTTTTTGAAGCAAGTGCAATAAATAAGATTGTAAATTATGCCCTTACAATTTTCACCTAAAGTATACCACGTGGGATGCCAACTGCCAATTTTTCATGAATTTCAGAGTGATATTTCCATATTCCATTGATTTATTGAATTTCTGGCGATTTACATCAAGTAAGTCAAATTTGCACTGCAAGTGTGCTCTAGTTTCGACCAATAAATTCTGAAAAATCATTTTCACCTTCCACATTAGGAGTGTAGCCATTATCCACAAAGAAAACTCAATTACCCAACCATTATATATGATTACTCATCCATGCAATTTTGATAACACATCGAAAGAAATTAAAGAAAATGATAAAAAAGGCTCAAAAATTGAAATCCTTTTGCATGGAGGCCTCCTATGTGCAATGGCTTGTGGGAAAAATAATAAACTCACAATACCACAAATAAAAAGTTAATTTTTCATTTTTCTAGTGCAATGCATGACTTTTTTTGTGAAGCAGGTGCCATAAATAAGATTGTAAATTGTGCCCTTACAATTTTCACCTAAAGTATACCACAATGGATGCCAACTGCCAATTTTTCATGAATTTCAGAGAGATATTGCCATATTCCATTGATTTATCGAATTTCTGGCGATTTACATCAAGTAAATCAAATTTGCACTGCAAGTGTGCTCTAGTTTCGACCAATAAATTCTGAAAAATCATTTTCACCTTCCGCATTAGGAGTGTAGGCAATATCCACAAAGAAAACTCAATTACCCAACCATTATATATGATTACTCATCCATGCAATTTTGAGAACACATCGAAAGAAATTAAAGGAAATGAAAAAAGGCTCAAAAATTGAAATCCTTTTGCATGGAAGCCTCCTATGTGCAATGGATTGTGGGAAAAATAATAAACTCACAATACCACAAGCTTAAAAAAAACCTTCAAGAACTGACCTATCTCATATGAAGATCAATGAGTTTCAACCAAGATGGCCACGAGCATTTTCATGGCATAGTACATGATAACATGAACATTTTTGGAAATAACAAGGGTGTTAACATTGTCAGCAATAATTCCACAAAAAGATTGAAGATTTGGGTAAAAAAAAAGTTAATTTTTCATTTTTCTAGTGCAATGCATGACTTTTTATTGAAGCAAGTGCCATAAATAAGATTGTAAATTGTGCCCTTACAATTTTCACCTTAAGTATACCACATGGGATAACAACTGCCAATTTTTCATGAATTTCAGAGTGATATTTCCATATTCCATTGATTTATTGAATTTCTGGCGATTTACATCAAGTAAGTCAAATTTGCACTACAAGTGTGCCCTAGTTTCGACCAATAAATTATGAAAAATCATTTTCACCTTCCACATTAGGAGCGTAGCCAGTATCCACAAAGAAAACTCAATTACCCAGCCATTATATATGATTACTCATCCATGCAATTTTGACAACACATCGAAAGAAATTAAATAAAATGATAAAAAGCCTAAAAAATTGAAATCCTTTTGCATGGAGGCCTCCTATGTGCAATGGCTTGTGGGAAAAATATTAAACTCACAATACCACAAATAAAAAGTTAATTTTTCATTTTTCTAGCGCAATGCATGACTTTTTTTGTGAAGCAAGTGCCATAAATAAGATTGTAAATTGTGCCCTTACAATTTTCACCTAAAGTATTCCACATTGGATGTCAACTGCCAATTTTTCATGAATTTCAGACTGATATTGCCATATTCCATTGATTTATCGAATTTCTGGCGATTTACATCAAGTAATTCAAATTTGCACTGCAAGTGTGCTCTAGTTTCGACCAATAAATTCTGAAAAATCATTTTCACCTTCCGCATTAGGAGTGTAGGCAGTATCCACAAAGAAAAATCAATTACCCAACCATTATATATGATTACTCGTCCATGCAATTTTGAGAACACATCGAAAGAAATTAAAGGAAATGAAAAAAGGCTCAAAAATTGAAATCCTTTTGCATGGAGGACTCCTATGTGCAATGGATTGTGGGAAAAATAATAAACTCACAATACCACAACCTTAAAAAAAACCTTCAAGAACTGACCTATCTCATATGAAGATCAATGAGTTTCAACCAAGATGACCATGAGCATTTTCATGGCATAGTTCATGATAACTTCACCATTTTTGGAAATAACAAGGGTGTTCACGTTGTCAGCAATAATTCCACAAAAAGATTGAAGATTTGGGTAAAAAAAAGTTAATTTTTCATTTTTCCAGTGCAATGCATGACTTTTTATTGAAGCAAGTGCCATAAATAAGATTGTAAATTATGCCCTTACAATTTTCACCTAAAGTATACCACGTGGGATGCCAACTGCCAATTTTTCATGAATTTCAGAGTGATATTTCCATATTCCATTGATTTATTGAATTTCTGGCGATTTACATCAAGTAAGTCAAATTTGCACTGCAAGTGTGCTCTAGTTTCGACCAATAAATTCTGAAAAATCATTTTCACCTTCCACATTAGGAGTGTAGCCATTATCCACAAAGAAAACTCAATTACCCAACCATTATATATGATTACTCATCCATGCAATTTTGATAACACATCGAAAGAAATTAAAGAAAATGATAAAAAAGGCTCAAAAATTGAAATCCTTTTGCATGGAGGCCTCCTATGTGCAATGGCTTGTGGGAAAAATAATAAACTCACAATACCACAAATAAAAAGTTAATTTTTCATTTTTCTAGTGCAATGCATGACTTTTTTTGTGAAGCAGGTGCCATAAATAAGATTGTAAATTGTGCCCTTACAATTTTCACCTAAAGTATACCACAATGGATGCCAACTGCCAATTTTTCATGAATTTCAGAGAGATATTGCCATATTCCATTGATTTATCGAATTTCTGGCGATTTACATCAAGTAAATCAAATTTGCACTGCAAGTGTGCTCTAGTTTCGACCAATAAATTCTGAAAAATCATTTTCACCTTCCGCATTAGGAGTGTAGGCAATATCCACAAAGAAAACTCAATTACCCAACCATTATATATGATTACTCATCCATGCAATTTTGAGAACACATCGAAAGAAATTAAAGGAAATGAAAAAAGGCTCAAAAATTGAAATCCTTTTGCATGGAAGCCTCCTATGTGCAATGGATTGTGGGAAAAATAATAAACTCACAATACCACAAGCTTAAAAAAAACCTTCAAGAACTGACCTATCTCATATGAAGATCAATGAGTTTCAACCAAGATGGCCACGAGCATTTTCATGGCATAGTACATGATAACATGAACATTTTTGGAAATAACAAGGGTGTTAACATTGTCAGCAATAATTCCACAAAAAGATTGAAGATTTGGGTAAAAAAAAGTTAATTTTTCATTTTTCTAGTGCAATGCATGACTTTTTATTGAAGCAAGTGCCATAAATAAGATTGTAAATTGTGCCCTTACAATTTTCACCTTAAGTATACCACATGGGATAACAACTGCCAATTTTTCATGAATTTCAGAGTGATATTTCCATATTCCATTGATTTATTGAATTTCTGGCGATTTACATCAAGTAAGTCAAATTTGCACTACAAGTGTGCCCTAGTTTCGACCAATAAATTATGAAAAATCATTTTCACCTTCCACATTAGGAGTGTAGCCAGTATCCACAAAGAAAACTCAATTACCCAGCCATTATATATGATTACTCATCCATGCAATTTTGACAACACATCGAAAGAAATTAAATAAAATGATAAAAAGCCTAAAAAGTTAAAATCCTTTTGCATGGAGGCCTCCTATGTGCAATGGCTTGTGGGAAAAATAATAAACTCACAATACCACAAATAAAAAGTTAATTTTTCATTTTTCTAGCGCAATGCATGACTTTTTTTGTGAAGCAAGTGCCATAAATAAGATTGTAAATTGTGCCCTTACAATTTTCACCTAAAGTATACCAGATTGGATGTCAACTGCCATTTTTTCATGAATTTCAGAGTGATATTGTCATATTCCATTGATTTATCGAATTTCTGGCGATTTACATCAAGTAATTCAAATTTGCACTGCAAGTGTGTTCTTGTTTCGACCAATAAATTCTGAAAATTCATTTTCAACTTCTGCATTAGGAGTGTAGGCAGTATCCACAAAGAAAATTCAATTACCCAACCATTATATATGATTACTCATCCATGCAATTTTGAGAACACTTCGAAAGAAATTAAAGGAAATGAAAAAAGGCTCAAAAATTGAAATCCTTTTGCATGGAGGCCTCCTATGTGCAATGGATTGTGGGAAAAATAATAAACTCACAATACCACAACCTTAAAAAAACCTTCAAGAACTGACCTATCTCATATGAAGATCAATGACTTTCAACCAAGATGACCATGAGCATTTTCATGGCATAGTTCGTGATAACATCACCATTTTTGGAAATAACAAGGGTGTTCACATTGTCAGCAATAATTCCACAAAAAGATTGAAGATTTGGGTAAAAAAAAGTTAATTTTTCATTTTTCCAGTGCAATGCATGACTTTTTATTGAAGCAAGTGCCATAAATAAGATTGTAAATTATGCCCTTACAATTTTCACCTAAAGTATACCACGTGGGATGCCAACTGCCATTTTTTCATGAATTTCAGAGTGATATTTCCATATTCCATTGATTTATTGAATTTCTGGCGATTTACATCAAGTAAGTTAAATTTGCACTGCAAGTGTGCTCTAGTTTCGACCAATAAATTCTGAAAAATCATTTTCACCTTCCACATTAGGAGTGTAGGTTGAATTCACAAAGAAAACTCAATTACCCAACCATTATATATGATTACTTACCCATGCAATTTTGACAACACATCGAAAGAAATTAAAGAAAATGATAAAAAGGCTCAAAAATAGAAATCCTTTTGCATGGAGGCCTCCTATGTGCAATGGCTTGTGGGAAAAATAATAAACTCACAATACCACAAATAAAAAGTTAATTTTTCATTTTTCCAGTGCAATGCATGACTTTTTATTGAAGCAAGTGCCATAAATAAGATTGTAAATTATGCCCTTACAATTTTCACCTAAAGTATACCACGTGGGATGCCAACTGCCAATTTTTCATGAATTTCAGAGTGATATTGCCATATTCCATTGATTTATCGAATTTCTGGCGATTTACATCAAGTAATTCAAATTTGCACTGCAAGTGTGCTCTAGTTTCGACCAATAAATTCTGAAAAATCATTTTCACCTTCCGCATTAGGAGTGTAGGCAATACCCACAAAGAAAACTCAATTACCCAACCATTATATATGATTACTCATCCATGCAATTTTGTGAACACATCAAAAGAAATTAAAGGAAATGAAAAAAGGCTCAAAAATTGAAATCCTTTTGCATGGAGGCCTCCTATGTCCAATGGATTGTGGGAAAAATAATAAACTCACAATACCACAACCTTAAAAAAAACCTTCAAGAACTGACCTATCTCATATGAAGATCAATGACTTTCAACCAAGATGACCATGAGCATTTTCATGGCATAGTTCGTGATAACATCACCATTTTTGGAAATAACAAGGGTGTTCACATTGTCAGCAATAATTCCACAAAAAGATTGAAGATTTGGGTAAAAAAAAGTTAATTTTTCATTTTTCCAGTGCAATGCATGACTTTTTATTGAAGCAAGTGCCATAAATAAGATTGTAAATTATGCCCTTACAATTTTCACCTAAAGTATACCACGTGGGATGCCAACTGCCAATTTTTCATGAATTTCAGAGTGATATTTCCATATTCCATTGATTTATTGAATTTCTGGCGATTTACATCAAGTAAGTTAAATTTGCACTGCAAGTGTGCTCTAGTTTCGACCAATAAATTCTGAAAAATCATTTTCACCTTCCACATTAGGAGTGTAGGTTGTATTCACAAAGAAAACTCAATTACCCAACCATTATATATGATTACTTACCCATGCAATTTTGACAACCCATCGAAAGAAATTAAAGAAAATGATAAAAAGGCTCAAAAATAGAAATCCTTTTGCATGGAGGCCTCCTATGTTCAATGGCTTGTGGGAAAAATAATAAACTCACAATACCACAAATAAAAAGTTAATTTTTCATTTTTCTAGCGAAATGCATGACTTTTTTTGTGAAGCAAGTGCCATAAATAAGATTGTAAATTGTGCCCTTACAATTTTCACCTAAAGTATACCACATTGGATGTCAACTGCCATTTTTTCATGAATTTCAGAGTGATATTGCCATATTCCATTGATTTATCGAATTTCTGGCGATTTACATCAAGTAATTCAAATTTGCACTGCAAGTGTGCTCTAGTTTCGACCAATAAATTCTGAAAAATCATTTTCAACTTCCGCATTAGGAGTGTAGGCAGTATCCACAAAGAAAACTCAATTACCCAACCATTATATATGATTACTCATCCATGCAATTTTGAGAACACATCGAAAGAAATTAAAGGAAATGGAAAAAGGCTCAAAAATTGAAATCCTTTTGCATGGAGGCCTCCTATGTGCAATGGATTGTGGGAAAAATAATAAACTCACAATACCACAACCTTAAAAAAAACCTTCAAGAACTGACCTATCTCATATGAAGATCAATGACTTTCAACCAAGATGACCATGAGCATTTTCATGGCATAGTTCGTGATAACATCACCATTTTTTGAAATAACAAGGGTGTTCACGTTGTCAGCAATAATTCCACAAAAAGATTGAAGATTTGGGTAAAAAAAAGTTAATTTTTCATTTTTCCAGTGCAATGCATGACTTTTTATTGAAGCAAGTGCCATAAATAAGATTGTAAATTATGCCCTTACAATTTTCACCTAAAGTATACCACGTGGGATGCCAACTGCCAATTTTTCATGAATTTCAGAGTGATATTTCCATATTCCATTGATTTATTGAATTTCTGGCGATTTACATCAAGTAAGTTAAATTTGCACTGCAAGTGTGCTCTAGTTTCGACCAATAAATTCTGAAAAATCATTTTCACCTTCCACATTAGGAGTGTAGGTTGTATTCACAAAGAAAACTCAATTACCCAACCATTATATATGATTACTTACCCATGCAATTTTGACAACACATCGAAAGAAATTAAAGAAAATGATAAAAAGGCTCAAAAATAGAAATCCTTTTGCATGGAGGCCTCCTATGTTCAATGGCTTGTGGGAAAAATAATAAACTCACAATACCACAAATAAAAAGTTAATTTTTCATTTTTCTAGTGCAATGCATGACTTTTTTTGTGAAGCAGGTGCCATAAATAAGATTGTAAATTGTGCCCCTACAATTTTCACCTAAAGTATACCACAATGGATGCCAACTGCCAATTTTTCATGAATTTTAGAGTGATATTGCCATATTCCATTGATTTATCGAATTTCTGGCGATTTACATCAAGTAATTCAAATTTGCACTGCAAGTGTGCTCTAGTTTCGACCAATAAATTCTGAAAAATCAATTTCAACTTCCGCATTAGGAGTGTAGGCAGTATCCACAAAGAAAACTCAATTACCCAACCATTATATATGATTACTCATCCATGCAATTTAGAGAACACATCGAAAGAAATTAAAGGAAATGAAAAAAGGCTCAAAAATTGAAATCCTTTTGCATGGAGGCCTCCTATGTGCAATGGATTGTGGGAAAAATAATAAACTCACAATACCACAACCTTAAAAAAAACCTTCAAGAACTGACCTATCTCATATGAAGATCAATGACTTTCAACCAAGATGACCATGAGCATTTTCATGGCATAGTTCATGATAACATCACCATTTTTGGAAATAACAAGGGTGTTCACGTTGTCAGCAATAATTCCACAAAAAGATTGAAGATTTGGGTAAAAAAAAGTTAATTTTTCATTTTTCCAGTGCAATGCATGACTTTTTATTGAAGCAAGTGCCATAAATAAGATTGTGAATTATGCCCTTACAATTTTCACCTAAAGTATACCACGTGGGATGCCAACTGTCAATTTTTCATGAATTTCAGAGTGATATTTCCATATTCCATTGATTTATTGAATTTCTGGCGATTTACATCAAGTAAGTCAAATTTGCACTGCAAGTGTGCTCTAGTTTCGACCAATAAATTCTGAAAAATCATTTTCACCTTCCACATTAGAAGTGTAGGTTGTATTCACAAAGAAAACTCAATTACCCAACCATTATATATGATTACTTACCCATGCAATTTTGACAACACATCGAAAGAAATTAAAGAAAATGATAAAAAGGCTCAAAAATAGAAATCCTTTTGCATGGAGGCCTCCTATGTGCAATGGCTTGTGGGAAAAATAATAAACTCACAATACCACAAATAAAAAGTTAATTTTTCATTTTTCTAGCGCAATGCATGACCTTTTTTGTGAAGCAAGTGCCATAAATAAGATTGTAAATTGTGCCCTTACAATTTTCACCTAAAGTATACCACATTGGATGTCAACTGCCAATTTTTCATGAATTTCAGAGTGATATTGCCATATTCCATTGATTTATCGAATTTCTGGCGATTTACATCAAGTAATTCAAATTTGCACTGCAAGTGTGCTCTAGTTTCGACCAATAAATTCTGAAAAATCATTTTCACCTTCCGCATTAGGAGTGTAGGCAGTATCCACAAAGAAAACTCAATTACCCAACCATTATATATGATTACTCATCCATGCAATTTTGAGAACACATCGAAAGAAATTAAAGGAAATGAAAAAAGGCTGAAAAATTGAAATCCTTTTGCATGGAGGCCTCCTATGTGCAATGGATTGTGGGAAAAATAATAAACTCACAATACCACAACCTTAAAAAAAACCTTCAAGAACTGACCTATCTCATATGAAGATCAATGACTTTCAACCAAGATGACCATGAGCATTTTCATGGCATAGTTCATGATAACATCACCATTTTTGGAAATAACAAGGGTGTTCACATTGTCAGCAATAATTCCACAAAAAGATTGAAGATTTGGGTAAAAAAAAGTTAATTTTTCATTTTTCCAGTGCAATGCATGACTTTTTATTGAAGCAAGTGCCATAAATAAGATTGTAAATTATGCCCTTACAATTTTCACCTAAAGTATACCACGTGGGATGCCAACTGCCAATTTTTCATGAATTTCAGAGTGATATTTCCATATTCCATTGATTTATTGAATTTCTGGCGATTTACATCAAGTAAGTCAAATTTGCACTGCAAGTGTGCTCTAGTTTCGACCAATAAATTCTGAAAAATCATTTTCACCTTCCACATTAGGAGTGTAGCCATTATCCACAAAGAAAACTCAATTACCCAACCATTATATATGATTACTCATCCATGCAATTTTGATAACACATCGAAAGAAATTAAAGAAAATGATAAAAAAGGCTCAAAAATTGAAATCCTTTTGCATGGGGGCCTCCTATGTGCAATGGCTTGTGGGAAAAATAATAAACTCACAATACCACAAATAAAAAGTTAATTTTTCATTTTTCTAGCGCAATGCATGACTTTTTTTTGTGAACAAGTGCCATAAATAAGATTGTAAATTGTGCCCTTACAATTTTCACCTAAAGTATACCACATTGGATGTCAACTGCCAATTTTTCATGAATTTCAGAGTGATATTGCCATATTCCATTGATTTATCGAATTTCTGGCGATTTACATCAAGTAATTCAAATTTGCACTGCAAGTGTGCTCTAGTTTCGACCAATAAATTCTGAAAAATCATTTTCACCTTCCGCATTAGGAGTGTAGGCAGTATCCACAAAGAAAACTCAATTACCCAACCATTATATATGATTACTCATCCATGCAATTTTGAGAACACATCGAAAGAAATTAAAGGAAATGAAAAAAGGCTCAAAAATTGAAATCATTTTGCATGGAGGCCTCCTATGTGCAATGGATTGTGGGAAAAATAATAAACTCACAATACCACAACCTTAAAAAAAACCTTCAAAAACTGACCTATCTCATATGAAGATGAATGACTTTCAACCAAGATGACCGTGAGCATTTTCATGGCATAGTTCATGATAACATCACCATTTTTGGAAATAACAAGGGTGTTCACATTGTCAGCAATAATTCCACAAAAAGAATGAAGATTTGGGTAAAAAAAAGTTAATTTTTCATTTTTCCAGTGCAATGCATGACTTTTTATTGAAGCAAGTGCCATAAATAAGATTGTAAATTATGCCCTTACAATTTTCACCTAAAGTATACCACGTGGGATGCCAACTGCCAATTTTTCATGAATTTCAGAGTGATATTTCCATATTCCATTGATTTATTGAATTTCTAGCGATTTACATCAAGTAAGTTAAATTTGCACTGCAAGTGTGCTCTAGTTTCGACCAATAAATTCTGAAAAATCATTTTCACCTTCCACATTAGGAGTGTAGGTTGTATTCACAAAGAAAACTCAATTACCCAACCATTATATATGATTACTTACCCATGCAATTTTGACAACACATCGAAAGAAATTAAAGAAAATGATAAAAAGGCTCAAAAATAGAAATCCTTTTGCATGGAGGCCTCCTATGTTCAATGGCTTGTGGGAAAAATAATAAACTCACAATACCACAAATAAAAAGTTAATTTTTCATTTTTCTAGTGCAATGCATGACTTTTTTTGTGAAGCAGGTGCCATAAATAAGATTGTAAATTGTGCCCCTACAATTTTCACCTAAAGTATACCACAATGGATGCCAACTGCCAATTTTTCATGAATTTCAGAGTGATATTGCCATATTCCATTGATTTATCGAATTTCTGGCGATTTACATCAAGTAATTCAAATTTGCACTGCAAGTGTGCTCTAGTTTCGACCAATAAATTCTGAAAAATCATTTTCAACTTCCGCATTAGGAGTGTAGGCAGTATCCACAAAGAAAACTCAATTACCCAACCATTATATATGATTACTCATCCATGCAATTTTGAGAACACATCGAAAGAAATTAAAGGAAATGAAAAAAGGCTGAAAAATTGGAATCCTTTTGCATGGAGGCCTCCTATGTGCAATGGATTGTGGGAAAAATAATAAACTCACAATACCACAACCATAAAAAAAACCTTCAAGAACTGACCTATCTCATATGAAGATCAATGACTTTCAACCAAGATGACCATGAGCATTTTCATGGCATAGTTCATGATAACATCACCATTTTTGGAAATAACAAGGGTGTTCACGTTGTCAGCAATAATTCCACAAAAAGATTGAAGATTTGGGTAAAAAAAAGTTAATTTTTCATTTTTCCAGTGCAATGCATGACTTTTTATTGAAGCAAGTGCCATAAATAAGATTGTGAATTATGCCCTTACAATTTTCACCTAAAGTATACCACGTGGGATGCCAACTGTCAATTTTTCATGAATTTCAGAGTGATATTTCCATATTCCATTGATTTATTGAATTTCTGGCGATTTACATCAAGTAAGTCAAATTTGCACTGCAAGTGTGCTCTAGTTTTGACCAATAAATTCTGAAAAATCATTTTCACCTTCCACATTAGAAGTGTAGGTTGTATTCACAAAGAAAACTCAATTACCCAACCATTATATATGATTACTTACCCATGCAATTTTGACAACACATCGAAAGAAATTAAAGAAAATGATAAAAAGGCTCAAAAATAGAAATCCTTTTGCATGGAGGCCTCCTATGTGCAATGGCTTGTGGGAAAAATAATAAACTCACAATACCACAAATAACAAGTTAATTTTTCATTTTTCTAGCGCAATGCATGACCTTTTTTGTGAAGCAAGTGCCATAAATAAGATTGTAAATTGTGCCCTTACAATTTTCACCTAAAGTATACCACATTGGATGTCAACTGCCAATTTTTCATGAATTTCAGAGTGATATTGCCATATTCCATTGATTTATCGAATTTCTGGCGATTTACATCAAGTAATTCAAATTTGCACTGCAAGTGTGCTCTAGTTTCGACCAATAAATTCTGAAAAATCATTTTCACCTTCCGCATTAGGAGTGTAGGCAGTATCCACAAAGAAAACTCAATTACCCAACCATTATATATGATTACTCATCCATGCAATTTTGAGAACACATCGAAAGAAATTAAAGGAAATGAAAAAAGGCTGAAAAATTGGAATCCTTTTGCATGGAGGCCTCCTATGTGCAATGGATTGTGGGAAAAATAATAAACTCACAATACCACAACCATAAAAAAAACCTTCAAGAACTGACCTATCTCATATGAAGATCAATGACTTTCAACCAAGATGACCATGAGCATTTTCATGGCATAGTTCATGATAACATCACCATTTTTGGAAATAACAAGGGTGTTCACATTGTCAGCAATAATTCCAAAAAAAGATTGAAGATTTGGGTAAAAAAAGTTAATTTTTCATTTTTCCAGTGCAATGCATGACTTTTTATTGAAGCAAGTGCCATAAATAAGATTGTAAATTATGCCCTTACAATTTTCACCTAAAGTATACCACGTGGGATGCCAACTGCCAATTTTTCATGAATTTCAGAGTGATATTTCCATATTCCATTGATTTATTGAATTTCTGGCGATTTACATCAAGTAAGTCAAATTTGCACTGCAAGTGTGCTCTAGTTTCGACCAATAAATTCTGAAAAATCATTTTCACCTTCCACATTAGGAGTGTAGCCAGTATCCACAAAGAAAACTCAATTACCCAGCCATTATATATGATTACTCATCCATGCAATTTTGATAACACATCGAAAGAAATTAAATAAAATGATAAAAAGGCTAAAAAATTGAAATCCTTTTGCATGGAGGCCTCCTATGTGCAATGGCTTGTGGGAAAAATAATAAACTCATAATACCACAAATAAAAAGTTAATTTTTCATTTTTCTAGCGCAATGCATGACTTTTTTTGTGAAGCAAGTGCCATAAATAAGATTGTAAATTGTGCCCTTACAATTTTCACCTAAAGTATACCACATTGGATGTCAACTGCCAATTTTTCATGAATTTCAGAGTGATATTGCCATATTCCATTGATTTATCGAATTTCTGGCGATTTACATCAAGTAATTCAAATTTGCACTGCAAGTGTGCTCTAGTTTCGACCAATAAATTCTGAAAAAGCATTTTCCCCTTCCGCATTAGGAGTGTAGGCAGTATCCACAAAGAAAAATCAATTACCCAACCATTCTATATGATTACTCATCCATGCAATTTTGAGAACACATCGAAAGAAATTAAAGGAAATGAAAAAAGGCTCAAAAATTGAAATCCTTTTGCATGGAGGCCTCCTATGTGCAATGGATTGTGGGAAAAATAATAAACTCACAATACCACAACCTTAAAAAAAACCTTCAAGAACTGACCTATCTCATATGAAGATCAATGACTTTCAACCAAGATGACCATGAGCATTTTCATGGCATAGTTCATGATAACATCACCATTTTTGGAAATAACAAGGGTGTTCACGTTGTCAGCAATAATTCCACAAAAAGATTGAAGATTTGGGTAAAAAAAAGTTAATTTTTCATTTTTCCAGTGCAATGCATGACTTTTTATTGAAGCAAGTGCCATAAATAAGATTGTAAATTATGCCCTTACAATTTTCACCTAAAGTATACCACGTGGGATGCCAACTGCCAATTTTTCATGAATTTCAGAGTGATATTTCCATATTCCATTGATTTATTGAATTTCTGGCGATTTACATCAAGTAAGTCAAATTTGCACTGCAAGTGTGCTCTAGTTTCGACCAATAAATTCTGAAAAATCATTTTCACCTTCCACATTAGGAGTGTAGCCATTATCCACAAAGAAAACTCAATTACCCAACCATTATATATGATTACTCATCCATGCAATTTTGATAACACATCGAAAGAAATTAAAGAAAATGATAAAAAAGGCTCAAAAATTGAAATCCTTTTGCATGGAGGCCTCCTATGTGCAATGGCTTGTGGGAAAAATAATAAACTCACAATACCACAAATAAAAAGTTAATTTTTCATTTTTCTAGTGCAATGCATGACTTTTTTTGTGAAGCAGGTGCCATAAATAAGATTGTAAATTGTGCCCTTACAATTTTCACCTAAAGTATACCACAATGGATGCCAACTGCCAATTTTTCATGAATTTCAGAGAGATATTGCCATATTCCATTGATTTATCGAATTTCTGGCGATTTACATCAAGTAAATCAAATTTGCACTGCAAGTGTGCTCTAGTTTCGACCAATAAATTCTGAAAAATCATTTTCACCTTCCGCATTAGGAGTGTAGGCAATATCCACAAAGAAAACTCAATTACCCAACCATTATATATGATTACTCATCCATGCAATTTTGAGAACACATCGAAAGAAATTAAAGGAAATGAAAAAAGGCTCAAAAATTGAAATCCTTTTGCATGGAAGCCTCCTATGTGCAATGGATTGTGGGAAAAATAATAAACTCACAATACCACAAGCTTAAAAAAAACCTTCAAGAACTGACCTATCTCATATGAAGATCAATGAGTTTCAACCAAGATGGCCACGAGCATTTTCATGGCATAGTACATGATAACATGAACATTTTTGGAAATAACAAGGGTGTTAACATTGTCAGCAATAATTCCACAAAAAGATTGAAGATTTGGGTAAAAAAAAGTTAATTTTTCATTTTTCTAGTGCAATGCATGACTTTTTATTGAAGCAAGTGCCATAAATAAGATTGTAAATTGTGCCCTTACAATTTTCACCTTAAGTATACCACATGGGATAACAACTGCCAATTTTTCATGAATTTCAGAGTGATATTTCCATATTCCATTGATTTATTGAATTTCTGGCGATTTACATCAAGTAAGTCAAATTTGCACTACAAGTGTGCCCTAGTTTCGACCAATAAATTATGAAAAATCATTTTCACCTTCCACATTAGGAGTGTAGCCAGTATCCACAAAGAAAACTCAATTACCCAGCCATTATATATGATTACTCATCCATGCAATTTTGACAACACATCGAAAGAAATTAAATAAAATGATAAAAAGCCTAAAAAGTTAAAATCCTTTTGCATGGAGGCCTCCTATGTGCAATGGCTTGTGGGAAAAATAATAAACTCACAATACCACAAATAAAAAGTTAATTTTTCATTTTTCTAGCGCAATGCATGACTTTTTTTGTGAAGCAAGTGCCATAAATAAGATTGTAAATTGTGCCCTTACAATTTTCACCTAAAGTATACCAGATTGGATGTCAACTGCCATTTTTTCATGAATTTCAGAGTGATATTGTCATATTCCATTGATTTATCGAATTTCTGGCGATTTACATCAAGTAATTCAAATTTGCACTGCAAGTGTGTTCTTGTTTCGACCAATAAATTCTGAAAATTCATTTTCAACTTCTGCATTAGGAGTGTAGGCAGTATCCACAAAGAAAATTCAATTACCCAACCATTATATATGATTACTCATCCATGCAATTTTGAGAACACTTCGAAAGAAATTAAAGGAAATGAAAAAAGGCTCAAAAATTGAAATCCTTTTGCATGGAGGCCTCCTATGTGCAATGGATTGTGGGAAAAATAATAAACTCACAATACCACAACCTTAAAAAAACCTTCAAGAACTGACCTATCTCATATGAAGATCAATGACTTTCAACCAAGATGACCATGAGCATTTTCATGGCATAGTTCGTGATAACATCACCATTTTTGGAAATAACAAGGGTGTTCACATTGTCAGCAATAATTCCACAAAAAGATTGAAGATTTGGGTAAAAAAAAGTTAATTTTTCATTTTTCCAGTGCAATGCATGACTTTTTATTGAAGCAAGTGCCATAAATAAGATTGTAAATTATGCCCTTACAATTTTCACCTAAAGTATACCACGTGGGATGCCAACTGCCAATTTTTCATGAATTTCAGAGTGATATTTCCATATTCCATTGATTTATTGAATTTCTGGCGATTTACATCAAGTAAGTTAAATTTGCACTGCAAGTGTGCTCTAGTTTCGACCAATAAATTCTGAAAAATCATTTTCACCTTCCACATTAGGAGTGTAGGTTGAATTCACAAAGAAAACTCAATTACCCAACCATTATATATGATTACTTACCCATGCAATTTTGACAACACATCGAAAGAAATTAAAGAAAATGATAAAAAGGCTCAAAAATAGAAATCCTTTTGCATGGAGGCCTCCTATGTGCAATGGCTTGTGGGAAAAATAATAAACTCACAATACCACAAATAAAAAGTTAATTTTTCATTTTTCCAGTGCAATGCATGACTTTTTATTGAAGCAAGTGCCATAAATAAGATTGTAAATTATGCCCTTACAATTTTCACCTAAAGTATACCACGTGGGATGCCAACTGCCAATTTTTCATGAATTTCAGAGTGATATTGCCATATTCCATTGATTTATCGAATTTCTGGCGATTTACATCAAGTAATTCAAATTTGCACTGCAAGTGTGCTCTAGTTTCGACCAATAAATTCTGAAAAATCATTTTCACCTTCCGCATTAGGAGTGTAGGCAATACCCACAAAGAAAACTCAATTACCCAACCATTATATATGATTACTCATCCATGCAATTTTGTGAACACATCGAAAGAAATTAAAGGAAATGAAAAAAGGCTCAAAAATTGAAATCCTTTTGCATGGAGGCCTCCTATGTCCAATGGATTGTGGGAAAAATAATAAACTCACAATACCACAACCTTAAAAAAAACCTTCAAGAACTGACCTATCTCATATGAAGATCAATGACTTTCAACCAAGATGACCATGAGCATTTTCATGGCATAGTTCGTGATAACATCACCATTTTTGGAAATAACAAGGGTGTTCACATTGTCAGCAATAATTCCACAAAAAGATTGAAGATTTGGGTAAAAAAAAGTTAATTTTTCATTTTTCCAGTGCAATGCATGACTTTTTATTGAAGCAAGTGCCATAAATAAGATTGTAAATTATGCCCTTACAATTTTCACCTAAAGTATACCACGTGGGATGCCAACTGCCAATTTTTCATGAATTTCAGAGTGATATTTCCATATTCCATTGATTTATTGAATTTCTGGCGATTTACATCAAGTAAGTTAAATTTGCACTGCAAGTGTGCTCTAGTTTCGACCAATAAATTCTGAAAAATCATTTTCACCTTCCACATTAGGAGTGTAGGTTGTATTCACAAAGAAAACTCAATTACCCAACCATTATATATGATTACTTACCCATGCAATTTTGACAACCCATCGAAAGAAATTAAAGAAAATGATAAAAAGGCTCAAAAATAGAAATCCTTTTGCATGGAGGCCTCCTATGTTCAATGGCTTGTGGGAAAAATAATAAACTCACAATACCACAAATAAAAAGTTAATTTTTCATTTTTCTAGCGAAATGCATGACTTTTTTTGTGAAGCAAGTGCCATAAATAAGATTGTAAATTGTGCCCTTACAATTTTCACCTAAAGTATACCACATTGGATGTCAACTGCCATTTTTTCATGAATTTCAGAGTGATATTGCCATATTCCATTGATTTATCGAATTTCTGGCGATTTACATCAAGTAATTCAAATTTGCACTGCAAGTGTGCTCTAGTTTCGACCAATAAATTCTGAAAAATCATTTTCAACTTCCGCATTAGGAGTGTAGGCAGTATCCACAAAGAAAACTCAATTACCCAACCATTATATATGATTACTCATCCATGCAATTTTGAGAACACATCGAAAGAAATTAAAGGAAATGGAAAAAGGCTCAAAAATTGAAATCCTTTTGCATGGAGGCCTCCTATGTGCAATGGATTGTGGGAAAAATAATAAACTCACAATACCACAACCTTAAAAAAAACCTTCAAGAACTGACCTATCTCATATGAAGATCAATGACTTTCAACCAAGATGACCATGAGCATTTTCATGGCATAGTTCGTGATAACATCACCATTTTTTGAAATAACAAGGGTGTTCACGTTGTCAGCAATAATTCCACAAAAAGATTGAAGATTTGGGTAAAAAAAAGTTAATTTTTCATTTTTCCAGTGCAATGCATGACTTTTTATTGAAGCAAGTGCCATAAATAAGATTGTAAATTATGCCCTTACAATTTTCACCTAAAGTATACCACGTGGGATGCCAACTGCCAATTTTTCATGAATTTCAGAGTGATATTTCCATATTCCATTGATTTATTGAATTTCTGGCGATTTACATCAAGTAAGTTAAATTTGCACTGCAAGTGTGCTCTAGTTTCGACCAATAAATTCTGAAAAATCATTTTCACCTTCCACATTAGGAGTGTAGGTTGTATTCACAAAGAAAACTCAATTACCCAACCATTATATATGATTACTTACCCATGCAATTTTGACAACACATCGAAAGAAATTAAAGAAAATGATAAAAAGGCTCAAAAATAGAAATCCTTTTGCATGGAGGCCTCCTATGTTCAATGGCTTGTGGGAAAAATAATAAACTCACAATACCACAAATAAAAAGTTAATTTTTCATTTTTCTAGTGCAATGCATGACTTTTTTTGTGAAGCAGGTGCCATAAATAAGATTGTAAATTGTGCCCCTACAATTTTCACCTAAAGTATACCACAATGGATGCCAACTGCCAATTTTTCATGAATTTTAGAGTGATATTGCCATATTCCATTGATTTATCGAATTTCTGGCGATTTACATCAAGTAATTCAAATTTGCACTGCAAGTGTGCTCTAGTTTCGACCAATAAATTCTGAAAAATCAATTTCAACTTCCGCATTAGGAGTGTAGGCAGTATCCACAAAGAAAACTCAATTACCCAACCATTATATATGATTACTCATCCATGCAATTTAGAGAACACATCGAAAGAAATTAAAGGAAATGAAAAAAGGCTCAAAAATTGAAATCCTTTTGCATGGAGGCCTCCTATGTGCAATGGATTGTGGGAAAAATAATAAACTCACAATACCACAACCTTAAAAAAAACCTTCAAGAACTGACCTATCTCATATGAAGATCAATGACTTTCAACCAAGATGACCATGAGCATTTTCATGGCATAGTTCATGATAACATCACCATTTTTGGAAATAACAAGGGTGTTCACGTTGTCAGCAATAATTCCACAAAAAGATTGAAGATTTGGGTAAAAAAAAGTTAATTTTTCATTTTTCCAGTGCAATGCATGACTTTTTATTGAAGCAAGTGCCATAAATAAGATTGTGAATTATGCCCTTACAATTTTCACCTAAAGTATACCACGTGGGATGCCAACTGTCAATTTTTCATGAATTTCAGAGTGATATTTCCATATTCCATTGATTTATTGAATTTCTGGCGATTTACATCAAGTAAGTCAAATTTGCACTGCAAGTGTGCTCTAGTTTCGACCAATAAATTCTGAAAAATCATTTTCACCTTCCACATTAGAAGTGTAGGTTGTATTCACAAAGAAAACTCAATTACCCAACCATTATATATGATTACTTACCCATGCAATTTTGACAACACATCGAAAGAAATTAAAGAAAATGATAAAAAGGCTCAAAAATAGAAATCCTTTTGCATGGAGGCCTCCTATGTGCAATGGCTTGTGGGAAAAATAATAAACTCACAATACCACAAATAAAAAGTTAATTTTTCATTTTTCTAGCGCAATGCATGACCTTTTTTGTGAAGCAAGTGCCATAAATAAGATTGTAAATTGTGCCCTTACAATTTTCACCTAAAGTATACCACATTGGATGTCAACTGCCAATTTTTCATGAATTTCAGAGTGATATTGCCATATTCCATTGATTTATCGAATTTCTGGCGATTTACATCAAGTAATTCAAATTTGCACTGCAAGTGTGCTCTAGTTTCGACCAATAAATTCTGAAAAATCATTTTCACCTTCCGCATTAGGAGTGTAGGCAGTATCCAGAAAGAAAACTCAATTACCCAACCATTATATATGATTACTCATCCATGCAATTTTGAGAACACATCGAAAGAAATTAAAGGAAATGAAAAAAGGCTGAAAAATTGAAATCCTTTTGCATGGAGGCCTCCTATGTGCAATGGATTGTGGGAAAAATAATAAACTCACAATACCACAACCTTAAAAAAACCCTTCAAGAACTGACCTATCTCATATGAAGATCAATGACTTTCAACCAAGATGACCATGAGCATTTTCATGGCATAGTTCATGATAACATCACCATTTTTGGAAATAACAAGGGTGTTCACATTGTCAGCAATAATTCCACAAAAAGATTGAAGATTTGGGTAAAAAAAAGTTAATTTTTCATTTTTCCAGTGCAATGCATGACTTTTTATTGAAGCAAGTGCCATAAATAAGATTGTAAATTATGCCCTTACAATTTTCACCTAAAGTATACCACGTGGGATGCCAACTGCCAATTTTTCATGAATTTCAGAGTGATATTTCCATATTCCATTGATTTATTGAATTTCTGGCGATTTACATCAAGTAAGTCAAATTTGCACTGCAAGTGTGCTCTAGTTTCGACCAATAAATTCTGAAAAATCATTTTCACCTTCCACATTAGGAGTGTAGCCATTATCCACAAAGAAAACTCAATTACCCAACCATTATATATGATTACTCATCCATGCAATTTTGATAACACATCGAAAGAAATTAAAGAAAATGATAAAAAAGGCTCAAAAATTGAAATCCTTTTGCATGGGGGCCTCCTATGTGCAATGGCTTGTGGGAAAAATAATAAACTCACAATACCACAAATAAAAAGTTAATTTTTCATTTTTCTAGCGCAATGCATGACTTTTTTTTGTGAACAAGTGCCATAAATAAGATTGTAAATTGTGCCCTTACAATTTTCACCTAAAGTATACCACATTGGATGTCAACTGCCAATTTTTCATGAATTTCAGAGTGATATTGCCATATTCCATTGATTTATCGAATTTCTGGCGATTTACATCAAGTAATTCAAATTTGCACTGCAAGTGTGCTCTAGTTTCGACCAATAAATTCTGAAAAATCATTTTCACCTTCCGCATTAGGAGTGTAGGCAGTATCCACAAAGAAAACTCAATTACCCAACCATTATATATGATTACTCATCCATGCAATTTTGAGAACACATCGAAAGAAATTAAAGGAAATGAAAAAAGGCTCAAAAATTGAAATCATTTTGCATGGAGGCCTCCTATGTGCAATGGATTGTGGGAAAAATAATAAACTCACAATACCACAACCTTAAAAAAAACCTTCAAAAACTGACCTATCTCATATGAAGATGAATGACTTTCAACCAAGATGACCGTGAGCATTTTCATGGCATAGTTCATGATAACATCACCATTTTTGGAAATAACAAGGGTGTTCACATTGTCAGCAATAATTCCACAAAAAGAATGAAGATTTGGGTAAAAAAAAGTTAATTTTTCATTTTTCCAGTGCAATGCATGACTTTTTATTGAAGCAAGTGCCATAAATAAGATTGTAAATTATGCCCTTACAATTTTCACCTAAAGTATACCACGTGGGATGCCAACTGCCAATTTTTCATGAATTTCAGAGTGATATTTCCATATTCCATTGATTTATTGAATTTCTAGCGATTTACATCAAGTAAGTTAAATTTGCACTGCAAGTGTGCTCTAGTTTCGACCAATAAATTCTGAAAAATCATTTTCACCTTCCACATTAGGAGTGTAGGTTGTATTCACAAAGAAAACTCAATTACCCAACCATTATATATGATTACTTACCCATGCAATTTTGACAACACATCGAAAGAAATTAAAGAAAATGATAAAAAGGCTCAAAAATAGAAATCCTTTTGCATGGAGGCCTCCTATGTTCAATGGCTTGTGGGAAAAATAATAAACTCACAATACCACAAATAAAAAGTTAATTTTTCATTTTTCTAGTGCAATGCATGACTTTTTTTGTGAAGCAGGTGCCATAAATAAGATTGTAAATTGTGCCCCTACAATTTTCACCTAAAGTATACCACAATGGATGCCAACTGCCAATTTTTCATGAATTTCAGAGTGATATTGCCATATTCCATTGATTTATCGAATTTCTGGCGATTTACATCAAGTAATTCAAATTTGCACTGCAAGTGTGCTCTAGTTTCGACCAATAAATTCTGAAAAATCATTTTCAACTTCCGCATTAGGAGTGTAGGCAGTATCCACAAAGAAAACTCAATTACCCAACCATTATATATGATTACTCATCCATGCAATTTTGAGAACACATCGAAAGAAATTAAAGGAAATGAAAAAAGGCTGAAAAATTGGAATCCTTTTGCATGGAGGCCTCCTATGTGCAATGGATTGTGGGAAAAATAATAAACTCACAATACCACAACCATAAAAAAAACCTTCAAGAACTGACCTATCTCATATGAAGATCAATGACTTTCAACCAAGATGACCATGAGCATTTTCATGGCATAGTTCATGATAACATCACCATTTTTGGAAATAACAAGGGTGTTCACGTTGTCAGCAATAATTCCACAAAAAGATTGAAGATTTGGGTAAAAAAAAGTTAATTTTTCATTTTTCCAGTGCAATGCATGACTTTTTATTGAAGCAAGTGCCATAAATAAGATTGTGAATTATGCCCTTACAATTTTCACCTAAAGTATACCACGTGGGATGCCAACTGTCAATTTTTCATGAATTTCAGAGTGATATTTCCATATTCCATTGATTTATTGAATTTCTGGCGATTTACATCAAGTAAGTCAAATTTGCACTGCAAGTGTGCTCTAGTTTTGACCAATAAATTCTGAAAAATCATTTTCACCTTCCACATTAGAAGTGTAGGTTGTATTCACAAAGAAAACTCAATTACCCAACCATTATATATGATTACTTACCCATGCAATTTTGACAACACATCGAAAGAAATTAAAGAAAATGATAAAAAGGCTCAAAAATAGAAATCCTTTTGCATGGAGGCCTCCTATGTGCAATGGCTTGTGGGAAAAATAATAAACTCACAATACCACAAATAACAAGTTAATTTTTCATTTTTCTAGCGCAATGCATGACCTTTTTTGTGAAGCAAGTGCCATAAATAAGATTGTAAATTGTGCCCTTACAATTTTCACCTAAAGTATACCACATTGGATGTCAACTGCCAATTTTTCATGAATTTCAGAGTGATATTGCCATATTCCATTGATTTATCGAATTTCTGGCGATTTACATCAAGTAATTCAAATTTGCACTGCAAGTGTGCTCTAGTTTCGACCAATAAATTCTGAAAAATCATTTTCACCTTCCGCATTAGGAGTGTAGGCAGTATCCACAAAGAAAACTCAATTACCCAACCATTATATATGATTACTCATCCATGCAATTTTGAGAACACATCGAAAGAAATTAAAGGAAATGAAAAAAGGCTGAAAAATTGGAATCCTTTTGCATGGAGGCCTCCTATGTGCAATGGATTGTGGGAAAAATAATAAACTCACAATACCACAACCATAAAAAAAACCTTCAAGAACTGACCTATCTCATATGAAGATCAATGACTTTCAACCAAGATGACCATGAGCATTTTCATGGCATAGTTCATGATAACATCACCATTTTTGGAAATAACAAGGGTGTTCACATTGTCAGCAATAATTCCAAAAAAAGATTGAAGATTTGGGTAAAAAAAGTTAATTTTTCATTTTTCCAGTGCAATGCATGACTTTTTATTGAAGCAAGTGCCATAAATAAGATTGTAAATTATGCCCTTACAATTTTCACCTAAAGTATACCACGTGGGATGCCAACTGCCAATTTTTCATGAATTTCAGAGTGATATTTCCATATTCCATTGATTTATTGAATTTCTGGCGATTTACATCAAGTAAGTCAAATTTGCACTGCAAGTGTGCTCTAGTTTCGACCAATAAATTCTGAAAAATCATTTTCACCTTCCACATTAGGAGTGTAGCCAGTATCCACAAAGAAAACTCAATTACCCAGCCATTATATATGATTACTCATCCATGCAATTTTGATAACACATCGAAAGAAATTAAATAAAATGATAAAAAGGCTAAAAAATTGAAATCCTTTTGCATGGAGGCCTCCTATGTGCAATGGCTTGTGGGAAAAATAATAAACTCATAATACCACAAATAAAAAGTTAATTTTTCATTTTTCTAGCGCAATGCATGACTTTTTTTGTGAAGCAAGTGCCATAAATAAGATTGTAAATTGTGCCCTTACAATTTTCACCTAAAGTATACCACATTGGATGTCAACTGCCAATTTTTCATGAATTTCAGAGTGATATTGCCATATTCCATTGATTTATCGAATTTCTGGCGATTTACATCAAGTAATTCAAATTTGCACTGCAAGTGTGCTCTAGTTTCGACCAATAAATTCTGAAAAAGCATTTTCCCCTTCCGCATTAGGAGTGTAGGCAGTATCCACAAAGAAAAATCAATTACCCAACCATTCTATATGATTACTCATCCATGCAATTTTGAGAACACATCGAAAGAAATTAAAGGAAATGAAAAAAGGCTCAAAAATTGAAATCCTTTTGCATGGAGGCCTCCTATGTGCAATGGATTGTGGGAAAAATAATAAACTCACAATACCACAACCTTAAAAAAAACCTTCAAGAACTGACCTATCTCATATGAAGATCAATGACTTTCAACCAAGATGACCATGAGCATTTTCATGGCATAGTTCATGATAACATCACCATTTTTGGAAATAACAAGGGTGTTCACGTTGTCAGCAATAATTCCACAAAAAGATTGAAGATTTGGGTAAAAAAAAGTTAATTTTTCATTTTTCCAGTGCAATGCATGACTTTTTATTGAAGCAAGTGCCATAAATAAGATTGTAAATTATGCCCTTACAATTTTCACCTAAAGTATACCACGTGGGATGCCAACTACCAATTTTTCATGAATTTCAGAGTGATATTTCATTATTCCATTGATTTATTGAATTTCTGGCGATTTACATCAAGTAAGTCAAATTTGCACTGCAAATGTGCTCTAGTTTCGACCAATAAATTCTGAAAAATCATTTTCACCTTCCACATTAGAAGTGTAGGTTGTATTCACAAAGAAAACTCAATTACCCAACCATTATATATGATTACTTACCCATGCAATTTTGACAACACATCGAAAGAAATTAAAGAAAATGATAAAAAGGCTCAAAAATAGAAATCCTTTTGCATGGAGGCCTCCTATGTGCAATGGCTTGTCGGAAAAATAATAAACTCACAATACCACAAATAAAAAGTTAATTTTTCATTTTTCTAGCGCAATGCATGACCTTTTTTGTGAAGCAAGTGCCATAAATAAGATTGTAAATTGTGCCCTTACAATTTTCACCTAAAGCATACCACATTGGATGTCAACTGCCAATTTTTCATGAATTTCAGAGTGATATTGCCATATTCCATTGATTTATCGAATTTCTGGCGATTTACATCAAGTAATTCAAATTTGCACTGCAAGTGTGCTCTAGTTTCGACCAATAAATTCTGAAAAATCATTTTCACCTTCCGCATTAGGAGTGTAGGCAGTATCCACAAAAAAAACTCAATTACCCAACCATTATATATGATTACTCATCCATGCAATTTTGAGAACACATCGAAAGAAATTAAAGGAAATGAAAAAAGGCTGAAAAATTGAAATCCTTTTGCATGGAGGCCTCCTATGTGCAATGGATTGTGGGAAAAATAATAAACTCACAATACCACAACCTTAAAAAAAACCTTCAAGAACTGACCTATCTCATATGAAGATCAATGACTGTCAACCAAGATGACCATGAGCATTTTCATGGCATAGTTCATGATAACATCACCATTTTTGGAAATAACAAGGGTGTTCACATTGTCAGCAATAATTCCACAAAAAGATTGAAGATTTGGGTAAAAAAAAGTTAATTTTTCATTTTTCCAGTGCAATGCATGACTTTTTATTGAAGCAAGTGCCATAAATAAGATTGTAAATTATGCCATTACAATTTTCACCTAAAGTATACCACGTGGGATGCCAACTGCCAATTTTTCATGAATTTCAGAGTGATATTTCCATATTCCATTGATTTATTGAATTTCTGGCGATTTACATCAAGTAAGTCAGATTTGCACTGCAAGTGTGCTCTAGTTTCGACCAATAAATTCTGAAAAATCATTTTCACCTTCCACATTAGGAGTGTAGCCATTATCCACAAAAAAAACTCAATTACCCAACCATTATATATGATTACTCATCCATGCAATTTTGATAACAAATCGAAAGAAATTAAAGAAAATGATAAAAAAGGCTCAAAAATTGAAATCCTTTTGCATGGAGGCCTCCTATGTGCAATGGCTTGTGGGAAAAATAATAAACTCACAATACCACAAATAAAAAGTTAATTTTTCATTTTTCTAGTGCAATGCATGACTTTTTTTGTGAAGCAGGCGCCATAAATAAGATTGTAAATTGTGCCCTTACAATTCTCACCTATAGTATACCACAATGGATGCCAACTGCCAATTTTTCCTGAATTTCAGAGTGATATTGCCATATTCCATTGATTTATCGAATTTCTGGCGATTTACATCAAGTAATTCAAATTTGCACTGCAAGTGTGCTCTAGTTTCGACCAATAAATTCTGAAAAATCATTTTCACGTTCCGCATTAGGAGTGTAGGCAGTATCCAGAAAGAAAACTCAATTACCCAACCATTATATATGATTACTCATCCATGCAATTTTGAGAACACATCGAAAGAAATTAAAGGAAATGAAAAAAGGCTCAAAAATTGAAATCCTTTTGCATGGAAGCCTCCTATGTGCAATGGATTGTGGGAAAAATAATAAACTCACAATACCACAACCTTAAAAAAAACCTTCAAGAACTGACCTATCTCATATGAAGATCAATGAGTTTCAACCAAGATGGCCATGAGCATTTTCATGGCATAGTACATGATAACATGAACATTTTTGCAAATAACAAGGGTGTTAACATTGTCAGCAATAATTCCACAAAAAGATTGAAGATTTGGGTAAAAAAAAGTTAATTTTTCATTTTTCTAGTGCAATGCATGACTTTTTATTGAAGCAAGTGCCATAAATAAGATTGTAAATTGTGCCCTTACAATTTTCACCTTAAGTATAACACATGGGATGCCAACTGCCTATTTTTCATGAATTTCAGAGTGATATTTCCATATTCCATTGATTTATTGAATTTCTGGCGATTTACATCAAGTAAGTCAAATTTGCACTACAAGTGTGCCCTAGTTTCGATCAATAAATTATGAAAAATCATTTTCACCTTCCACATTAGGAGTGTAGCCAGTATCCACAAAGAAAACTCAATTACCCAGCCATTATATATGATTACTCATCCATGCAATTTTGACAACACATCGAAAGAAATTAAATAAAATGATAAAAAGGCTAAAAAATTGAAATCCTTTTGCATGGAGGCCTTCTATGTGCAATGGCTTGTGGGAAAAATAATAAACTCATAATACCACAAATAAAAAGTTAATTTTTCATTTTTCTAGCGCAATGCATGACTTTTTTTGTGAAGCAAGTGCCATAAATAAGATTGTAAATTGTGCCCTTACAATTTTCACCTAAAGTATACCACATTGGATGTCAACTGCCAATTTTTCAAGAATTTCAGAGTGATATTGCCATATTCCATTGATTTATCGAATTTCTGGCGATTTACATCAAGTAATTCAAATTTGCACTGCAAGTGTGCTCTAGTTTCGACCAATAAATTCTGAAAAAGCATTTTCACCTTCCGCATTAGGAGTGTAGGCAGTATCCACAAATAAAAATCAATTACCCAACCATTCTATATGATTACTCATCCATGCAATTTTGAGAACACGTCCAAAGAAATTAAAGGAAATGAAAAAAGGCTCAAAAATTGAAATCCTTTTGCATGGAGGCCTCCTATGTGCAATGTATTGTGGGAAAAATAAGAAACTCACAATACGACAACCTTAAAAAAACCTTCAAGAACTGACCTATCTCATATGAAGATCAATGACTTTCAACCAAGATGACCATGAGCATTTTCATGGCATAGTTCATGATAACATCACCATTTTTGGAAATAACAAGGGTGTTCATGTTGTCAGCAATAATTCCACAAAAAGATTGAAGATTTGGGTAAAAAAAAGTTAATTTTTCATTTTTCCAGTGCAATGCATGACTTTTTATTGAAGCAAGTGCCATAAATAAGATTGTAAATTATGCCCTTACAATTTTCACCTAAAGTATACCACGTGGGATGCCAACTGCCAATTTTTCATGAATTTCAGAGTGATATTTCCATATTCCATTGATTTATTGAATTTCTGGCGATTTACATCAAGTAAGTCAGATTTGCACTGCAAGTGTGCTCTAGTTTCGACCAATAAATTCTGAAAAATCATTTTCACCTTCCACATTAGGAGTGTAGCCATTATCCACAAAGAAAACTCAATTACCCAACAATTATATATGATTACTCATCCATGCAATTTTGATAACACATCGAAAGAAATTAAACAAAATGATAAAAAAGGCTCAAAAATTGAAATCCTTTTGCATGGAGGCCTCCTATGTGCAATGGCTTGTGGGAAAAATAATAAACTCACAATACCACAAATAAAAAGTTAATTTTTCATTTTTCTAGTGCAATGCATGACTTTTTTTGTGAAGCAGGTGCCATAAATAAGATTGTAAATTGTGCCCTTACAATTTTCACCTATAGTATACCACAATGGATGCCAACTGCCAATTTTTCATGAATTTCAGAGTGATATTGCCATATTCCACTGATTTATCGAATTTCTGGCGATTTACATCAAGTAATTCAAATTTGCACTGCAAGTGTGCTCTAGTTTTGACCAATAAATTCTGAAAAATCATTTTCACCTTCCGCATTAGGAGTGTAGGCAGTATCCACAAAGAAAACTCAATTACCCAACCATTATATATGATTACTCATCCATGCAATTTTGAGAACACATCGAAAGAAATTAAAGGAAATGAAAAAAGGCTCAAAAATTGAAATCCTTTTGCATGGAAGCCTCCTATGTGCAATGGATTGTGGGAAAAATAATAAACTCACAATACCACAACCTTAAAAAAAACCTTCAAGAACTGACCTATCTCATATGAAGATCAATGAGTTTCAACCAAGATGGCCAAGAGCATTTTCATGGCATAGTACATGATAACATGAACATTTTGGAAATAACAAGGGTGTTAACATTGTCAGCAATAATTCCACAAAAAGATTGAAGATTTGTGTAAAAAAAAGTTAATTTTTCATTTTTCTAGTGCAATGCATGACTTTTTATTGAAGCAAGTGCCATAAATAAGATTGTAAATTGTGCCCTTACAATTTTCACCTTAAGTATACCACATGGGATGCCAACTGCCTATTTTTCATGAATTTCAGAGTGATATTTCCAAATTCCATTGATTTATTGAATTTCTGGCGATTTACATCAAGTAAGTCAAATTTGCACTACAAGTGTGCCCTAGTTTCGACCAATAAATTATGAAAAATCATTTTCACCTTCCACATTAGGAGTGTAGCCAGTATCCACAAAGAAAACTCAATTACCCAGCCATTATATATCATTACTCATCCATGCAATTTTGACAACACATCGAAAGAAATTAAATAAAATGATAAAAAGGCTAAAAAATTGAAATCCTTTTGTATGGAGGCCTCCTATGTGCAATGGCTTGTGGGAAAAATAATAAACTCATAATACCCCAAATAAAAAGTTAATTTTTCATTTTTCTAGCGCAATGCATGACTTTTTTTGTGAAGCAAGTGCCATAAATAAGATTGTAAATTGTGCCCTTACAATTTTCACCTAAAGTATACCACATTGGATGTCAACTGCCAATTTTTCATGAATTTCAGAGTGATATTGCCATATTCCATTGATTTATCGAATTTCTGGCGATTTACATCAAGTAATTCAAATTTGCACTGCAAGTGTGCTCTAGTTTCGACCAATAAATTCTGAAAAAGCATTTTCACCTTCCGCATTAGGAGTGTAGGCAGTATCCACAAAGAAAAATCAATTACCCAACCATTCTATATGATTACTCATCCATGCAATTTTGAGAACACATCGAAAGAAATTAAAGGAAATGAAAAAAGGCTCAAAAATTGAAATCCTTTTGCATGGAGGCCTCCTATGTGCAATGTATTGTGGGAAAAATAATAAACTCACAATACCACAACCTTAAAAAAACCCTTCAAGAACTGACCTATCTCATATGAAGATCAATGACTTTCAACCAAGATGACCATGAGCATTTTCACGGCATAGTTCATGATAACATCACCATTTTTGGAAATAACAAGGGTGTTCACATTGTCAGCAATAATTCCACAAAAAGATTGAAGATTTGGGTAAAAAAAACTTAATTTTTCATTTTTCCAGTGCAATGCATGACTTTTTATTGAAGCAAGTGCCATAAATAAGATTGTAAATTATGCCCTTACAATTTTCACCTAAAGTATACCACGTGGGATGCCAACTGCCAATTTTTCATGAATTTCAGAGTGATATTTCCATATTCCATTTATTTATTGAATTTCTGGCGATTTACATCAAGTAAGTCAAATTTGCACTGCAAGTGTGCTCTAGTTTCGACCAATAAATTCTGAAAAATCATTTTCACCTTCCACATTAGGAGTGTAGCCATTATCCACAAAGAAAACTCAATTAGCCAACCATTATATATGATTACCCATCCATGCAATTTTGATAACAAATCGAAAGAAATTAAAGAAAATGATAAAAAAGGCTCAAAAATTGAAATCCTTTTGCATGGAGGCCTCCTATGTGCAATGGCTTCTGGGAAAAATAATAAACTCACAATACCACAAATAAAAAGTTAATTTTTCATTTTTCTAGTGCAATGCATGACTTTTTTTGTGAAGCAGGCGCCATAAATAAGATTGTAAATTGTGCCCTTACAATTCTCACCTATAGTATACCACAATGGATGCCAACTGCCAATTTTTCATGAATTTCAGAGTGATATTGCCATATTCCATTGATTTATCGAATTTCTGGCGATTTACATCAAGTAATTCAAATTTGCACTGCAAGTGTGCTCTAGTTTCGACCAATAAATTCTGAAAAAGCATTTTCACCTTCCGCATTAGGATTGTAGGCAGTATCCACAAAGAAAACTCAATTACCCAACCATTATATATGATTACTCATCCATGCAATTTTGAGAACACATCGAAAGAAATTAAAGGAAATGAAAAAAGGCTCAAAACTTGAAATCCTTTTGCATGGAAGCCTCCTATGTGCAATGGATTGTGGGAAAAATAATAAACTCACAATACCACAACCTTAAAAAAACCTTCAAGAACTGACCTATCTCATATGAAGATCAATGAGTTTCAACCAAGATGGCCATGAGCATTTTCATGGCATAGTACATGATAACATGAACATTTTTGGAAATAACAAGGGTGTTAACATTGTCAGCAATAATTCCACAAAAAGATTGAAGATTTGGGTAAAAAAAAAGTTAATTTTTCATTTTTCTAGTGCAATGCATGACTTTTTATTGAAGCAAGTGCCATAAATAAGATTGTAAATTGTGCCCTTACAATTTTCACCTTAAGTTTACCACATGGGATGCCAACTGCCTATTTTTCATGAATTTCAGAGTGATATTTCCATATTCCATTGATTTATTGAATTTCTCGCAATTTACATCAAGTAAGTCAAATTTGCACTACAAGTGTGCCCTAGTTTCGATCAATAAATTATGAAAAATCATTTTCACCTTCCACATTAGGAGTGTAGCCAGTATCCACAAAGAAAACTCAATTACCCAGCCATTATATATCATTACTCATCCATGCAATTTTGACAACACATCGAAAGAAATTAAATAAAATGATAAAAAGGCTAAAAAATTGAAATCCTTTTGCATGGAGGCCTCCTATGTGCAATGGCTTGTGGGAAAAATAATAAACTCATAATACCACAAATAAAAAGTTAATTTTTCATTTTTCTAGCGCAATGCATGACTTTTTTTGTGAAGCAAGTGCCATAAATAAGATTGTAAATTGTGCCCTTACAATTTTCACCTAAACTATACCACATTGGATGTCAACTGCCAATTTTTCATGAATTTCAGAGTGATATTGCCATATTCCATTGATTTATCGAATTTCTCGCGATTTACATCAAGTAATTCAAATTTGCACTGCAAGTGTGCTCTAGTTTCGACCAATAAATTCTGAAAAAGCATTTTCACCTTCCGCATTAGGAGTGTAGGCAGTATCCACAAAGAAAAATCAATTACCCAACCATTCTATATGATTACTCATCCATGCAATTTTGAGAACACGTCGAAAGAAATTAAAGGAAATGAAAAAAGGCTCAAAAATTGAAATCCTTTTGCATGGAGGCCTCCTATGTGCAATGTATTGTGGGAAAAATAATAAACTCACAATACCACAACCTTAAAAAAAACCTTCAAGAACTGACCTATCTCATATGAAGATCAATGACTTTCAACCAAGATGACCATGAGCATTTTCATGGCATAGTTCATGATAACATCACCATTTTTGGAAATAACAAGGGTGTTCACATTGTCAGCAATAATTCCACAAAAAGATTGAAGATTTGGGTAAAAAAAGTTAATTTTTCATTTTTCCAGTGCAATGCATGACTTTTTATTGAAGCAAGTGCCATTAATAAGATTGTAAATTACGCCCTTACAATTTTCACCTAAAGTATACCACGTGGGATGCCAACTGCCAATTTTTCATGAATTTCAGAGTGATATTTCCATATTCCATTGATTTATTGAATTTCTGGCGATTTACATCAAGTAAGTCAGATTTGCACTGCAAGTGTGCTCTAGTTTCGACCAATAAATTCTGAAAAATCATTTTCACCTTCCACATTAGGAGTGTAGCCATTATCCACAAAGAAAACTCAATTACCCAACCATTATATATGATTACTCATCCATGCAATTTTGATTACACATCAAAAGAAATTAAAGAAAATGATAAAAAGGCTCAAAAATTGAAATCCTTTTGCATGGAGGCCCCCTATGTACAATGGCTTGTGGGAAAAATAATAAACTCACAATACCACAAATAAAAAGTTAATTTTTCATGTTTCTAGTGCAATGCACGACTTTTTTTGTGAAGCAGGTGCCATAAATAAGATTGTAAATTGTGCCCTTACAATTTTCACCTATAGTATACCACAATGGATGCCAACTGCCAATTTTTCATGAATTTCAGAGTGATATTGCCATATTCCACTGATTTATCGAATTTCTGGTGATTTACATCAAGTAATTCAAATTTGCACTGCAAGTGTGCTCTAGTTTTGACCAATAAATTCTGAAAAATCATTTTCACCTTCCGCATTAGGAGTGTAGGCAGTATCCACAAAGAAAACTCAATTACCCAACCATTATATATGATTACTCATCCATGCAATTTTGAGAACACATCGAAAGAAATTAAAGGAAATGAAAAAAGGCTCAAAAATTGAAATCCTTTTGCATGGAAGCCTCCTATGTGCAATGGATTGTGGGAAAAATAATAAACTCACAATACCACAACCTTAAAAAAAACCTTCAAGAACTGACCTATCTCATATGAAGATCAATGAGTTTCAACCAAGATGGCCAAGAGCATTTTAATGGCATAGTACATGATAACATGATCATTTTTGGAAATAACAAGGGTGTTAACATTGTCAGCAATAATTCCACAAAAAGATTGAAGATTTGGGTAAAAAAAAGTTAATTTTTCATTTTTCTAGTGCAATGCATGACTTTTTATTGAAGCAAGTGCCATAAATAAGATTGTAAATTGTGCCCTTACAATTTTCACCTTAAGTATACCACATGGGATGCCAACTGCCTATTTTTCATGAATTTCAGAGTGATATTTCCATATTCCATTAATTTATTGAATTTCTGGCAATTTACATCAAGTAAGTCAAATTTGCACTACAAGTGTGCCCTAGTTTCGACCAATAAATTATGAAAAATCATTTTCACCTTCCACATTAGGAGTGTAGCCAGTATCCACAAAGAAAACTCAATTACCCAGCAATTTTGACAACACATCGAAAGAAATTAAATAAAATGATAAAAAGGCTAAAAAATTGAAATCCTTTTGCATGGAGGCCTCCTATGTGCAATGGCTTGTGGGAAAAATAATAAACTCATAATACCACAAATAAAAAGTTAATTTTTCATTTTTCTAGCGCAATGCATGACTTTTTTTGTGAAGCAAGTGCCATAAATAAGATTGTAAATTGTGCCCTTACAATTTTCACCTAAAGTATACCACATTGGATGTCAACTGCCAATTTTTCATGAATTTCAGAGTGATATTGCCATATTCCATTGATTTATCGAATTTCTGGCGATTTACATCAAGTAATTCAAATTTGCACTGCAAGTGTGCTCTAGTTTCGACCAATAAATTCTGAAAAAGCATTTTCACCTTCCGCATTAGGAGTGTAGGCAGTATCCACAAAGAAAAATCAATTACCCAACCATTCTATATGATTACTCATCCATGCAATTTTGAGAACACGTCCAAAGAAATTAAAGGAAATGAAAAAAGGCTCAAAAATTGAAATCCTTTTGCATGGAGGCCTCCTATGTGCAATGTATTGTGGGAAAAATAATAAACTCACAATACGACAACCTTAAAAAAAACCTTCAAGAACTGACCTATCTCATATGAAGATCAATGACTTTCAACCAAGATGACCATGGGCATTTTCATGGCATAGTTCATGATAACATCACCATTTTTGGAAATAACAAGGGTGTTCACATTGTCAGCAATAATTCCACAAAAAGATTGAAGATTTGGGTAAAAAAAAGTTAATTTTTCATTTTTCCAGTGCAATGCATGACTTTTTATTGAAGCAAGTGCCATAAATAAGATTGTAAATTATGCCCTTACAATTTTCACCTAAAGTATACCACGTGGGATGCCAACTGCCAATTTTTCATGAATTTTAGAGTGATATTTCCATATTCCATTGATTTATTGAATTTCTGGCGATTTACATCAAGTAAGTCAGATTTGCACTGCAAGTGTGCTCTAGTTTCGACCAATAAATTCTGAAAAATCATTTTCACCTTCCACATTAGGAGTGTAGCCATTATCCACAAAGAAAACTCAATTACCCAACCATTATATATGATTACTCATCCATGCAATTTTGATAACACATCGAAAGAAATTAAAGAAAATGATAAAAAAGGCTCAAAAATTGAAATCCTTTTGCATGGAGGCCTCCTATGTGCAATGGCTTGTGGGAAAAATAATAAACTCACAATACCACAAATAAAAAGTTAATTTTTCATTTTTCTAGTGCAATGCATGACTTTTTTTGTGAAGCAGGTGCCATAAATAAGATTGTAAATTGTGCCCTTACAATTTTCACCTATAGTATACCACAATGGATGCCAACTGCCAATTTTTCATGAATTTCAGAGTGATATTGCCATATTCCACTGATTTATCGAATTTCTGGCGATTTACATCAAGTAATTCAAATTTGCACTGCAAGTGTGCTCTAGTTTTGACCAATAAATTCTGAAAAATCATTTTCACCTTCCGCATTAGGAGTGTAGGCAGTATCCACAAAGAAAACTCAATTACCCAACCATTATATATGATTACTCATCCATGCAATTTTGAGAACACATCGAAAGAAATTAAAGGAAATGAAAAAAGGCTCAAAAATTGAAATCCTTTTGCATGGAAGCCTCCTATGTGCAATGGATTGTGGGAAAAATAATAAACTCACAATACCACAACCTTAAAAAAAACCTTCAAGAACTGACCTATCTCATATGAAGATCAATGAGTTTCAACCAAGATGGCCAAGAGCATTTTCATGGCATAGTACATGATAACATGAACATTTTGGAAATAACAAGGGTGTTAACATTGTCAGCAATAATTCCACAAAAAGATTGAAGATTTGTGTAAAAAAAAGTTAATTTTTCATTTTTCTAGTGCAATGCATGACTTTTTATTGAAGCAAGTGCCATAAATAAGATTGTAAATTGTGCCCTTACAATTTTCACCTTAAGTATACCACATGGGATGCCAACTGCCTATTTTTCATGAATTTCAGAGTGATATTTCCATATTCCATTGATTTATTGAATTTCTGGCGATTTACATCAAGTAAGTCAAATTTGCACTACAAGTGTGCCCTAGTTTCGACCAATAAATTATGAAAAATCATTTTCACCTTCCACATTAGGAGTGTAGCCAGTATCCACAAAGAAAACTCAATTACCCAGCCATTATATATCATTACTCATCCATGCAATTTTGACAACACATCGAAAGAAATTAAATAAAATGATAAAAAGGCTAAAAAATTGAAATCCTTTTGTATGGAGGCCTCCTATGTGCAATGGCTTGTGGGAAAAATAATAAACTCATAATACCACTAATAAAAAGTTAATTTTTCATTTTTCTAGCGCAATGCATGACCTTTTTTGTGAAGCAAGTGCCATAAATAAGATTGTAAATTGTGCCCTTACAATTTTCGCCTAAAGCATACCACATTGGATGTCAACTGCCAATTTTTCATGAATTTCAGAGTGATATTGCCATATTCCATTGATTTATCGAATTTCTGGCGATTTACATCAAGTAATTCAAATTTGCACTGCAAGTGTGCTCTAGTTTCGACCAATAAATTCTGAAAAATCATTTTCACCTTCCGCATTAGGAGTGTAGGCAGTATCCACAAAAAAAACTCAATTACCCAACCATTATATATAATTACTCATCCATGCAATTTTGAGAACACATCGAAAGAAATTAAAGGAAATGAAAAAAGGCTGAAAAATTGAAATCCTTTTGCATGGAGGCCTCCTATGTGCAATGGATTGTGGGAAAAATAATAAACTCACAATTCCACAACCTTAAAAAAAACCTTCAAGAACTGACCTATCTCATATGAAGATCAATGACTTTCAACCAAGATGACCATGAGCATTTTCATGGCATAGTTCATGATAACATCACCATTTTTGGAAATAACAAGGGTGTTCACATTGTCAGCAATAATTCCACAAAAAGATTGAAGATTTGGGTAAAAAAAAGTTAATTTTTCATTTTTCCAGTGCAATGCATGACTTTTTATTGAAGCAAGTGCCATAAATAAGATTGTAAATTATGCCATTACAATTTTCACCTAAAGTATACCACGTGAATGCCAACTGCCAATTTTTCATGAATTTCAGAGTGATATTTCCATATTCCATTGATTTATTGAATTTCTGGCGATTTACATCAAGTAAGTCAGATTTGCACTGCAAGTGTGCTCTAGTTTCGACCAATAAATTCTGAAAAATCATTTTCACCTTCCACATTAGGAGTGTAGCCATTATCCACAAAGAAAACTCAATTACCCAACCATTATATATGATTACTCATCCATGCAATTTTGATAACAAATCGAAAGAAATTAAAGAAAATGATAAAAAAGGCTCAAAAATTGAAATCCTTTTGCATGGAGGCCTACTATGTGCAATGGCTTGTGGGAAAAATAATAAACTCACAATACCACAAATAAAAAGTTAATTTTTCATTTTTCTAGTGCAATGCATGACTTTTTTTGTGAAGCAGGCGCCATAAATAAGATTGTAAATTGTGCCCTTACAATTCTCACCTATAGTATACCACAATGGATGCCAACTGTCAATTTTTCATGAATTTCAGAGTGATATTGCCATATTCCATTGATTTATCAAATTTCTGGCGATTTACATCAAGTAATTCAAATTTGCACTGCAAGTGTGCTCTAGTTTCGACCAATAAATTCTGAAAAATCATTTTCACCTTCCGCATTAGGAGTGTAGGCAGTATCCACAAAGAAAACTCAATTACCCAACCATTATATATGATTACTCATCCATGCAATTTTGAGAACACATCGAAAGAAATTAAAGGAAATGAAAAAAGGCTCAAAAATTGAAATCCTTTTGCATGGAAGCATCCTATGTGCAATGGATTGTGGGAAAAATAATAAACTCACAATACCACAATCTTAAAAAAAACCTTCAAGAACTGACCTATCTCATATGAAGATCAATGAGTTTCAACCAAGATGGCCATGAGCATTTTCATGGCATAGTACATGATAACATGAACATTTTTGGAAATAACAAGGGTGTTAACATTGTCAGCAATAATTCCACAAAAAGATTGAAGATTTGGGTAAAAAAAAGTTAATTTTTCATTTTTCTAGTGCAATGCATGACTTTTTATTGAAGCAAGTGCCATAAATAAGATTGTAAATTGTGCCCTTACAATTTTCACCTTAAGTATAACACATGGGATGCCAACTGCCTATTTTTCATGAATTTCAGAGTGATATTTCCATATTCCATTGATTTATTGAATTTCTGGCGATTTACATCAAGTAAGTCAAATTTGCACTACAAGTGTGCCCTAGTTTCGATCAATAAATTATGAAAAATCATTTTCACCTTCCACATTAGGAGTGTAGCCAGTATCCACAAAGAAAACACAATTACCCAGCCATTATATATGATTACTCATCCATGCAATTTTGACAACACATCGAAAGAAATTAAATAAAATGATAAAAAGGCTAAAAAATTGAAATCCTTTTGCATGGAGGCCTCCTATGTGCAATGGCTTGTGGGAAAAATAATAAACTCATAATACCACAAATAAAAAGTTAATTTTTCATTTTTCTAGCGCAATGCATGACTTTTTTTGTGAAGCAAGTGCCATAAATAAGATTGTAAATTGTGCCCTTACAATTTTCACCTAAAGTATACCACATTGGATGTCAACTGCCAATTTTTCATGAATTTCAGAGTGATATTGCCATATTCCATTGATTTATCGAATTTCTGGCGATTTACATCAAGTAATTCAAATTTGCACTGCAAGTGTGCTCTAGTTTCGACCAATAAATTCTGAAAAAGCATTTTCACCTTCCGCATTAGGAGTGTAGGCAGTATCCACAAAGAAAAATCAATTACCCAACCATTCTATATGATTACTCATCCATGCAATTTTGAGAACACGTCCAAAGAAATTAAAGGAAATGAAAAAAGGCTCAAAAATTGAAATCCTTTTGCATGGAGGCCTCCTATGTGCAATGTATTGTGGGAAAAATAATAAACTCACAATACGACAACCTTAAAAAAAACCTTCAAGAACTGACCTATCTCATATGAAGATCAATGACTTTCAACCAAGATGACCATGAGCATTTTCATGGCATAGTTCATGATAACATCACCATTTTTGGAAATAACAAGGGTGTTCACGTTGTCAGCAATAATTCCACAAAAAGATTGAAGATTTGGGTAAAAAAAAGTTAATTTTTCATTTTTCCAGTGCAATCCATGACTTTTTATTGAAGCAAGTGCCATAAATAAGATTGTAAATTATGCCCTTACAATTTTCACCTAAAGTATACCACGTGGGATGCCAACTGCCAATTTTTCTTGAATTTCAGAGTGATATTTCCATATTCCATTGATTTATTGAATTTCTGGCGATTTACATCAAGTAAGTCAGATTTGCACTGCAAGTGTGCTCTAGTTTCGACCAATAAATTCTGAAAAATCCTTTTCACCTTCCACATTAGGAGTGTAGCCATTATCCACAAAGAAAACTCAATTACCCAACCATTATATATGATTACTCATCCATGCAATTTTGATAACACATCGAAAGAAATTAAAGAAAATGATAAAAAAGGCTCAAAAATTGAAATCCTTTTGCATGGAGGCCTCCTATGTGCAATGGCTTGTGGGAAAAATAATAAACTCACAATACCACAAATAAAAAGTTAATTTTTCATTTTTCTAGTGCAATGCATGACTTTTTTTGTGAAGCAGGTGCCATAAATAAGATTGTAAATTGTGCCCTTACAATTTTCACCTATAGTATACCACAATGGATGCCAACTGCCAATTTTTCATGAATTTCAGAGTGATATTGCCATATTCCACTGATTTATCGAATTTCTGGCGATTTACATCAAGTAATTCAAATTTGCACTGCAAGTGTGCTCTAGTTTTGACCAATAAATTCTGAAAAATCATTTTCACCTTCCGCATTAGGAGTGTAGGCAGTATCCACAAAGAAAACTCAATTACCCAACCATTATATATGATTACTCATCCATGCAATTTTGAGAACACATCGAAAGAAATTAAAGGAAATGAAAAAAGGCTCAAAAATTGAAATCCTTTTGCATGGAAGCCTCCTATGTGCAATGGATTGTGGGAAAAATAATAAACTCACAATACCACAACCTTAAAAAAAACCTTCAAGAACTGACCTATCTCATATGAAGATCAATGAGTTTCAACCAAGATGGCCAAGAGCATTTTCATGGCATAGTACATGATAACATGAACATTTTGGAAATAACAAGGGTGTTAACATTGTCAGCAATAATTCCACAAAAAGATTGAAGATTTGTGTAAAAAAAAGTTAATTTTTCATTTTTCTAGTGCAATGCATGACTTTTTATTGAAGCAAGTGCCATAAATAAGATTGTAAATTGTGCCCTTACAATTTTCACCTTAAGTATACCACATGGGATGCCAACTGCCTATTTTTCATGAATTTCAGAGTGATATTTCCATATTCCATTGATTTATTGAATTTCTGGCGATTTACATCAAGTAAGTCAAATTTTCACTACAAGTGTGCCCTAGTTTCGACCAATAAATTATGAAAAATCATTTTCACCTTCCACATTAGGAGTGTAGCCAGTATCCACAAAGAAAACTCAATTACCCAGCCATTATATATCATTACTCATCCATGCAATTTTGACAACACATCGAAAGAAATTAAATAAAATGATAAAAAGGCTAAAAAATTGAAATCCTTTTGTATGGAGGCCTCCTATGTGCAATGGCTTGTGGGAAAAATAATAAACTCATAATACCACAAATAAAAAGTTATTTTTTCATTTTTCTAGCGCAATGCATGACTTTTTTTGTGAAGCAAGTGCCATAAATAAGATTGTAAATTGTGCCCTTACAATTTTCACCTAAAGTATACCACATTGGATGTCAACTGCCAATTTTTCATGAATTTCAGAGTGATATTGCCATATTCCATTGATTTATCGAATTTCTGGCGATTTACATCAAGTAATTCAAATTTGCACTGCAAGTGTGCTCTAGTTTCGACCAATAAATTCTGAAAAAGCATTTTCACCTTCCGCATTAGGAGTGTAGGCAGTATCCACAAAGAAAAATCAATTACCCAACCATTCTATATGATTACTCATCCATGCAATTTTGAGAACACATCGAAAGAAATTAAAGGAAATGAAAAAAGGCTCAAAAATTGAAATCCTTTTGCATGGAGGCCTCCTATGTGCAATGTATTGTGTGAAAAATAATAAACTCACAATACCACAACCTTAAAAAAAACCTTCAAGAACTGACCTATCTCATATGAAGATCAATGACTTTCAACCAAGATGACCATGAGCATTTTCATGGCATAGTTCATGATAACATCACCATTTTTGGAAATAACAAGGGTGTTCACATTGTCAGCAATAATTCCACAAAAAGATTGAAGATTTGGGTAAAAAAAAGTTAATTTTTCATTTTTCCAGTGCAATGCATGACTTTTTATTGAAGCAAGTGCCATAAATAAGATTGTAAATTATGCCCTTACAATTTTCACCTAAAGTATACCACGTGGGATGCCAACTGCCAATTTTTCATGAATTTCAGAGTGATATTTCCATATTCCATTTATTTATTGAATTTCTGGCTATTTACATCAAGTAAGTCAAATTTGCACTGCAAGTGTGCTCTAGTTTCGACCAATAAATTCTGAAAAATCATATTCACCTTCCACATTAGGAGTGTAGCCATTATCCACAAAGAAAACTCAATTAGCCAACCATTATATATGATTACCCATCCATGCAATTTTGATAACAAATCGAAAGAAATTAAAGAAAATGATAAAAAAGGCTCAAAAATTGAAATCCTTTTGCATGGAGGCCTCCTATGTGCAATGGCTTCTGGGAAAAATAATAAACTCACAATACCACAAATAAAAAGTTAATTTTTCATTTTTCTAGTGCAATGCATGACTTTTTTTGTGAAGCAGGCGCCATAAATAAGATTGTAAATTGTGCCCTTACAATTCTCACCTATAGTATACCACAATGGATGCCAACTGCCAATTTTTCATGAATTTCAGAGTGATATTGCCATATTCCATTGATTTATCGAATTTCTGGCGATTTACATCAAGTAATTCAAATTTGCACTGCAAGTGTGCTCTAGTTTCGACCAATAAATTCTGAAAAATCATTTTCACCTTCCGCATTAGGAGTGTAGGCAGTATCCACAAAGAAAACTCAATTACCCAACCATTATATATGATTACTCATCCATGCAATTTTGAGAACACATCGAAAGAAATTAAAGGAAATGAAAAAAGGCTCAAAACTTGAAATCCTTTTGCATGGAAGCCTCCTATGTGCAATGGATTGTGGGAAAAATAATAAACTCACAATACCACAACCTTAAAAAAAACCTTCAAGAACTGACCTATCTCATATGAAGATCAATGAGTTTCAACCAAGATGGCCATGAGCATTTTCATGGCATAGTACATGATAACATGAACATTTTTGGAAATAACAAGGGTGTTAACATTGTCAGCAATAATTCCACAAAAAGATTGAAGATTTGGGTAAAAAAAAGTTAATTTTTCATTTTTCTAGTGCAATGCATGACTTTTTATTGAAGCAAGTGCCATAAATAAGATTGTAAATTGTGCCCTTACAATTTTCACCTTAAGTATACCACATGGGATGCCAACTGCCTATTTTTCATGAATTTCAGAGTGATATTTCCATATTCCATTGATTTATTGAATTTCTCGCGATTTACATCAAGTAAGTCAAATTTGCACTACAAGTGTGCCCTAGTTTCGATCAATAAATTATGAAAAATCATTTTCACCTTCCACATTAGTAGTGTAGCCAGTATCCACAAAGAAAACTCAATTACCCAGCCATTATATATGATTACTCATCCATGCAATTTTGACAACACATCAAAAGAAATTAAATAAAATGATAAAAAGGCTAAAAAATTGAAATCCTTTTGCATGGTGGCCTCCTATGTGCAATGGCTTGTGGGAAAAATAATAAACTCATAATACCACAAATAAAAAGTTAATTTTTCATTTTTCTAGCGCAATGCCTGACTTTTTTTGTGAAGCAAGTGCCATAAATAAGATTGTAAATTGTGCCCTTACAATTTTCACCTAAAGTATACCACATTGGATGTCAACTGCCAATTTTTCATGAATTTCAGAGTGATATTGCCATATTCCATTGATTTATCGAATTTCTGGCGATTTACATCAAGTAATTCAAATTTGCACTGCAAGTGTGCTCTAGTTTCGACCAATAAATTCTGAAAAAGCATTTTCACCTTCCGCATTAGGAGTGTAGGCAGTATCCACAAAGAAAAATCAATTACCCAACCATTCTATATGATTACTCATCCATGCAATTTTGAGAACACGTCGAAAGAAATTAAAGGAAATGAAAAAAGGCTCAAAAATTGAAATCCTTTTGCATGGAGGCCTCCTATGTGCAATGTATTGTGGGAAAAATAATAAACTCACAATACCACAACCTTAAAAAAAACCTTCAAGAACTGACCTATCTCATATGAAGATCAATGACTTTCAACCAAGATGACCATGAGCATTTTCATGGCATAGTTCATGATAACATCACCATTTTTGGAAATAACAAGGGTGTTCACATTGTCAGCAATAATTCCACAAAAAGATTGAAGATTTGGGTAAAAAAAAGTTAATTTTTCATTTTTCCAGTGCAATGCATGACTTTTTATTGAAGCAAGTGCCATAAATAAGATTGTAAATTACGCCCTTACAATTTTCACCTAAAGTATACCACGTGCGATGCCAACTGCCAATTTTTCATGAATTTCAGAGTGATATTTCCATATTCCATTGATTTATTGAATTTCTGGCGATTTACATCAAGTAAGTCAGATTTGCACTGCAAGTGTGCTCTAGTTTCGACCAATAAATTCTGAAAAATCATTTTCACCTTCCACATTAGGAGTGTAGCCATTATCCACAAAGAAAACTCAATTACCCAACCATTATATATGATTACTCATCCATGCAATTTTGATAACACATCGAAAGAAATTAAAGAAAATGATAAAAAAGGCTCAAAAATTGAAATCCTTTTGCATGGAGGCCTCCTATGTGCAATGGCTTGTGGGAAAAATAATAAACTCACAATACCACAAATAAAAAGTTATTTTTTCATTTTTCTATTGCAATGCATGACTTTTTTTGTGAAGCAGGTGCCATAAATAAGATTGTAAATTGTGCCCTTACAATTTTCACCTATAGTATACCACAATGGATGCCAACTGCCAATTTTTCATGAATTTCAGAGTGATATTGCCATATTCCACTGATTTATCGAATTTCTGGCAATTTACATCAAGTAATTCAAATTTGCACTGCAAGTGTGCTCTAGTTTTGACCAATAAATTCTGAAAAATCATTTTCACCTTCCGCATTAGGAGTGTAGGCAGTATCCACAAAGAAAACTCAATTACCCAACCATTATATATGATTACTCATCCATGCAATTTTGAGAACACATCGAAAGAAATTAAAGGAAATGAAAAAAGGCTCAAAAATTGAAATCCTGTTGCATGGAAGCCTCCTATGTGCAATGGATTGTGGGAAAAATAATAAACTCACAATACCACAACCTTAAAAAAAACCTTCAAGAACTGACCTATCTCATATGAAGATCAATGAGTTTCAACCAAGATGGCCAAGAGCATTTTCATGGCATAGTACATGATAACATGAACATTTTTGGAAATAACAAGGGTGTTAACATTGTCAGCAATAATTCCACAAAAAGATTGAAGATTTGGGTAAAAAAAAGTTAATTTTTCATTTTTCTAGTGCAATGCATGACTTTTTATTGAAGCAAGTGCCATAAATAAGATTGTAAATTGTGCCCTTACAATTTTCACCTTAAGTATGCCACATGGGATGCCAACTGCCTATTTTTCATGAATTTCAGAGTGATATTTCCATATTCCATTGATTTATTGAATTTCTGGCGATTTACATCAAGTAAGTCAAATTTGCACTACAAGTGTGCCCTAGTTTCGACTAATAAATTATGAAAAATCATTTTCACCTTCCACATTAGGAGTGTAGCCAGTATCCACAAAGAAAACTCAATTACCCAGCCATTATATATGATTACTCATCCATGCAATTTTGACAACACAACGAAAGAAATTAAATAAAATGATAAAAAGGCTAAAAAATTGAAATCCTTTTGCATGGAGGCCTCCTATGTGCAATGGCTTGTGGGAAAAATAATAAACTCACAATACCACAAATAAAAAGTTAATTTTTCATTTTTCTAGCGCAATGCATGATTTTTTTGTGAAGCAAGTGCCATAAATAAGATTGTAAATTGTGCCCTTACAATTTTCACCTAAAGTATACCACATTGGATGTCAACTGCCAATTTTTCATGAATTTCAGAGTGATATTGCCATATTCCATTGATTTATCGAATTTCTGGCGATTTACATCAAGTAATTCAAATTTGCACTGCAAGTGTGCTCTAGTTTCGACCAATAAATTCTGCAAAATCATTTTCACCTTCCGCATTAGGAGTGTAGGCAGTATCCACAAAGAAAACTCAATTACCCAACCATTATATATGATTACTCATCCATGCAATTTTGAGAACACATCGATAGAAATTAAAGGAAATGAAAAAAGGCTCAAAAATTGAAATCCTTTTGCATGGAAGCCTCCTATGTGCAATGGATTGTGGGAAAAATAATAAACTCACAATACCACAACCTTAAAAAAAACCTTCAAGAACTGACCTATCTCATATGAAGATCAATGACTTTCAACCAAGATGACCATGAGCATTTTCATGGCATAGTTCATGATAACATCACCATTTTTGGAAATAACAAGGGTGTTCACATTGTCAGCAATAATTCCACAAAAAGATTGAAGATTTGGGTAAAAAAAAGTTAATTTTTCATTTTTCCAGTGCAATGCATGACTTTTTATTGAAGCAAGTGCCATAAATAAGATTGTAAATTATGCCCTTACAATTTTCACCTAAAGTATACCACGTGGGATGCCAACTGCCAATTTTTCATGAATTTCAGAGTGATATTTCCATATTCCATTGATTTATTGAATTTCTGGCGATTTACATCAATTAAGTCAAATTTGCACTGCAAGTGTGCTCTAGTTTCGACCAATAAATTCTGAAAAATCATTTTCACCTTCCACATTAGGAGTGTCGCCATTATCCACAAAGAAAACTCAATTAGCCAACCATTATATATGATTACTCATCCATGCAATTTTGATAACACATCGAAAGAAATTAAAGAAAATGATAAAAAAGGCTCAAAAATTGAAATCCTTTTGCATGGAGGCCTCCTATGTGCAATGGCTTGTGGAAAAATAATAAACTCACGATACCACAAATAAAAAGTTAATTTTTCATTTTTCTAGTGCAATGCATGACTTTTTTTGTGAAGCAGGTGCCATAAATAAGATTGTAAATTGTGCCCTTACATTTTTCACCTAAAGTAATGCACAAAGGATGCCAACTGCCAATTTTTCCTGAATTTCAGAGTGATATTGCCATATTCCATTGATTTATCGAATTTCTGGCGATTTACATCAAGTAATTCAAATTTGCACTGCAAGTGTGCTCTAGTTTCGACCAATAAATTCTGAAAAATCATTTTCACCTTCCGCATTAGGAGTGTAGGCAGTATCCATAAAGAAAACTCAATTACCCAACCATTCTATATAATTACTCATCCATGCAATTTTGAGAACACATCGAAAGAAATTAAAGGAAATGAAAAAAGGTTCAAAAATTGAAATCCTTTTGCATGGAAGCCTCCTATGTGCAATGGATTGTGGTAAAAATAATAAACTCACAATACCACAAGCTTAAAAAAAACCTTCAAGAACTGACCTATCTCATATGAAGATCAATGAGTTTCAACCAAGATGGCCATCAGCATTTTCATGGCATAGTACATGATAACATGAACATTTTTGGAAATAACAAGGGTGTTAACATTGTCAGCAATAATTCCACAAAAAGATTGAAGATTTGGGTTAAAAAAAGTTAATTTTTCATTTTTCTAGTGCGATGCATGACTTTTTATTGAAGCAAGTGCCATAAATAAGATTGTAAATTGTGCCCTTCCAATTTTCATCTTATGTATACCACATGGGATAACAACTGCCAATTTTTCATGCATTTCAGAGTGATATTTCCATATTCCATTGATTTATTGAATTTCTGGCGATTTACATCAAGTAAGTCAAATTTGCACTACAAGTGTGCCCTAGTTTCGATCAATAAATTAAGAAAAATCATTTTCACCTTCCACATTAGGAGTGTAGCCAGTATCCACAAAGAAAACTCAATTACCCAGCCATTATATATGATTACTCATCCATGCAATTTTCACAACACATCGAAAGAAATTAAATAAAATGATAAAAATGCTAAAAAATTGAAATCTTTTTGCATGGAGGCCTCCTATGTGCAATGGCTTGTGGGAAAAATAATAAACTCACAATACCACAAATAAAAAGTTAATTTTTCATTTTTCTAGTGCAGTGCATGACTTTTTTTGTGAAGCAGGTGCCATAAATAAGATTGTAAATTCTGCCCTTACAATTTTCACCTAAAGTATACCACAATTGGTGCCAACTGCCAATTTTTCTTGAATTTCACAGTGATATTGCCATATTCCATTGATTTATCGTTTTTCTGGCTATTTACATGAAGTAATTCAAATTTGCATTGCAAGTGTGCTCTAGTTTCGACCAATAAATTTGGAAATATCATTTTCACCTTCCACATTAGGAGTGTAGGCAGTATCCACAAAGAAAACTCAATTACCCAACCATTATATATGATTACTCATCCATGCAATTTTGAGAACACATCAAAAGAAATTAAAGGAAATGAAAAAGGCTCAAAAATTGAAATCCGTTTGCATAGAGGCCTCCTATGTGCAATGGCTTGTGGGAAAAATAATAAACTCATAATACCACAAACTTAAAATAAAAAACCTTCACAATCTGACCTATCTCATATGAAGATCAATGACTTTCAACCAAGACGACCATGACCATGAACATTTTCATGGCATAGTACATGATAACATGACCATTTTTGGAAATAACAAGGGTGTTAACATTGTCAGGAATAATTCCACAAAAAGATTGAAGGTTTGGTTAAAAAAAGTTAATTTTTCATTTTTCTAGTGCAATGCATGTCTTTTTTTTGTGAAGCAAGTGCCATAAATAAGATTGTAAATTGTGCCCTTAAAATTTTCACCTAAAGTATACCACATGGGATTGCAACTTCTAATTTTTCATGAATTTTAGAGTGATATTTCCATATTACATTGATTTATTGAATTTCTGGCGATTTACGTCAAGTAATTCAAATGTGCACTGCAAGTGTGCTCTAGTTTCGACCAATAAATTCTGAAAGATCATTTTCACCTTCCACATTAGGAGTGTAGGCAGTATTCACAAAGAAAACTCAATTACCCATCCATCATATATGATTACTCATCCATGCAATTTTGACAACACATCGAAAGAAATTAAAGAAAATGATAAGAAGGCTCAAAAATTGAAATCCTTTTGCATGGAGGCCTCCTATGTGCAATGGCTTGTAGGAAAAATAATAAACTCACAATACCACAAATAAAAAGTTAATTTTTCATTTTTCTAGTGCAATGCATGACTTTTTTTGTGAAGCAAGTGCCATAAATAAGATTGTAAATTGTGCCCTTACAATTTTCACCTAAAGTATACCACATTGGATGCCAACTGCCAATTTTTCATGAATTTCAGAGTGATATTGCCATATTCAATTGATTTATCGAATTTCTGGCGATTTACATCAAGTACTTCAAATTTGCACTGCAAGTGTGCTCTAGTTTCGACCAATAAATTCTGAAAAATCATTTTCACCTTCCGCATTAGGAGTGGAGGCAGTATCCACAAAGAAAACTAAATTAGCTAACCATTATATATGATTACTCATCCATGCAATTTTGAGAACACATCGAAAGAAATTAAACAAATGAAAAAAGGCTCAAAAATTTAAATCCTTTTGCATGGAGGCCTCCTATGTGCAATGGCTTGTGGGAAAAATAATAAACTCACAATACCACAAATAAAATGTTAATTTTTCATTTTTCTAGTGCAATGCATGACTTTTTTTGTGAAGCAAGTGCCATAAATAAGATTGTAAATTGTGCCCTTACAATTTTCACCTAAAGTATACCACAATGGATGCCAACTGCCAACTTTTCATGATTTCACAGTGATATTGCCTTATTCCATTGATTTATCGAATTTCTGGCGATTTACATCAAGTAATTCAAATTTGCACTGCAAGTGCGCTCTAGTTTCGACCAATAAATTATGAAAAATCATTTTCACCTTCCACATTAGGAGTGTAGCCAGTATCCACAAAGAAAACTCAATTACCCAGCCATTATATATGATTACTCATCCATGCAATTTTGACAACACATCGAAAGAAATTAAAGAAAATGATAAAAAGGCTCAAAAATTGAAATCCTTTTGCATGGAGGCCTCCTATGTGCAATGGATTGTGGGAAAAATAATAAACTCACAATACCACAAATAAAAAGTTAATTTTTCATTTTTCTAGCGCAATGCATGACTTTTTTTTGTGAAGCAGGTGCCATAAATAAGATTGTAAATTGTGCCCTTAGAATTTTCACCTAAAGTATACCACAATGGAAGCCAACTGCCAATTTTTCATGAATTTCACAGTGATATTGCCTTATTCCATTGATTTATTGAATTTCTAGCGATTTACATCAAGTAATTCAAATTTGCACTGCAAGTTGGCTCTAGTTTCGACCAATAAATTTGGAAATATCATTTTCACATTCCACATTAGTAGTCTAGGCAGTATCCACAAAGGAAACTCAATTACCCGACCATTATATATGATTACTCATCCATGCAATTTTGAGAACACATCAAAAGAAATTAAAGGAAATGAAAAAAGGCTCAAAAATTGAAATCCGTTTGCATAGAGGCCTCCTATGTGCAATGGCTTGTGGGAAAAATAATAAACTCACAATACCACAAACTTAAAATAAAAAACCTTCACAATCTGACCTACCTCATATGAAGATCAATGACTTTCAACCAAGACGACCATGACCATGAACATTTTCATGGCATAGTACATGATAACATGACCATTTTTGGAAATAACAAGGGTGTTAACATTGTCAGCAATAATTTCACAAAAAGATTGAAGGTTTGGTTAAAAAAAGTTAATTTTTCATTTTTCTAGTGCAATGCATGTCTTTTTTTTTTGTGAAGCAAGTGCCATAAATAAGATTGTAAATTGTGCCCTTACAATTTTCACCAGAAGTATACCACATGGGATGCCAACTTCCAATTTTTCACAAATTTTAGAGTGATATTTCCATATTCCATTGATTTATAGAATTTCTGGCGATTTACATCAAGTAATTCAAATTTGCACTGCAAGTGTGCTCTAGTTTCGACCAATAAATTCTGAAAAATCATTTTCACCTTCCGCATTAGGAGTGTAGGCAGTATCCATAAAGAAAACTCAATTACCCAACCATTATATATGATTATTCATCCATGCAATTTTGAGAACACATCGAAAGAAATTAAAGGAAATGATAAAAAGGCTCAAAAATTGAAATACTTTTGCATGGAGGCCTCCTATGTGCAATGGCTTGTGGGAAAAATAATAAACTCACAATACCACAAATAAGAAGTTAATTTTTCATTTTTCTAGTGCAATGCACGACTTTTTTTTGTGAAGCAATTGCCATAAATAAGATTGTAAATTGTGCCCTTACAATTTTCACCTAAAGTATACCACATTGGATGCCAACTGCCAATTTTTCATGAATTTCAGAGTGATATTGCCATATTCCATTGATTTATTAAATTTCTGGCGATTTACGTCAAGTAATTCAAATTTGCACTGCAAGTGTGCTCTAGTTTCGACCAATAAATTAAGAAAAATCATTTTCACCTTCCACATTAGGAGTGTAGCCAGTATCCACAAAGAAAACTCAATTACCCAGCAATTATATATGATTACTCATCCATGCAATTTTGACAACACATCGAAAGAAATTAAATAAAATGATAAAAAGGCTCAAAAATTGAAATCCTTTTGCATGGAGGCCTCCTATGTGCAATGGCTTGTGGGAAAAATAATAAACTCACAATACCACAAATAAAAAGTTAATTTTTCATTTTTCTAGTCCAATGCATGACTTTTTTTGTGAAGTTGGTGCCATAAATAAGATTGTAAATTCTGCCCTTACAATTTTCACCTAAAGTATACCACATTGGATGCCAACTGCCTATTTTTCATGAATTTCACAGTGATATTGCCATATTCCATTGATTTATCGAATTTCTGGCGATTTACATCAAGTAATTCAAATTTGCACTGCAAGTGTGGTCTAGTTCCGACCAATAAACTTGGAAATATCATTTTCACCTTCCACATTAGGAGTGTAGGCAGTATCCACAAAGAAAACTCAATTACCCAACCATTATATATGATTACTCATCCATGCAATTTTGAGAACACATCAAAAGAAATTAAAGGAAATGAAAAAAGGCTCAAAAATTGAAATCCGTTTGCATAGAGGCCTCCTATGTGCAATGGCTTGTGGGAAAAATAATAAACTCACAATACCACAAACTTAAAATAAAAAACCTTCACAATCTGAGCTATCTCATATGAAGATCAATGACTTTCAACCAAGACGACCATGACCATGAACATTTTCATGGCATAGTACATGATAACATGACCATTTTTGGAAATAACAAGGGTGTTAAAATTGTCAGCAATAATTCCACAAAAAGATTGAAGGTTTGGTTAAAAAAAGTTAATTTTTCATTTTTCTAGTGCAATGCATGTCTTTTTTTTGTGAAGCACGTGCCATAAATAAGATTGTAAATTGTGCCCTTATAATTTTCACCTAAAGTATACCACATGGGATGGAAACTTCCAATTTTTCATGAATTTTATAGTGATATTTCCATATTCCATTGATTTATTGAATTTCTGGCGATTTACATCAAGAAATTCAAATGTGCACTGCAAGTGTGCTCTAGTTTCGACCAATAAATTCTGAAAAATCATTTTCACCTTCCACATTAGGAGTGTACGCAGTATTCACAAAGAAAACTCAATTACCCAACCATTATATATGATTACTTACCCATGCAATTTTGACAACACATCGAAAGAAATTAAAGAAAATGATAAAAAGGCTCAAAAATAGAAATCGTTTTGCATGGAGGACTCCTATGTGCAATGGCTTGTGGGAAAAATAATAAACTCACAATACCACAAATAATAAGTTAATTTTTCATTTTTCTAGCGCAATGCATGACTTTTTTTGTGAAACAAGTGCCATAAATAAGATTGTAAATTGCGCCCTTACAATTTTCACCTAAAGTATACCACATTGGATGTCAACTGCCAATTTTTCATGAATTTCAGAGTGATATTGCCATATTCCATTGATTTATCGAATTTCTGGCGATTTACATCAAGTAATTCAAATTTGCACTCCAAGTGTGCTCTAGTTTCGAGCAATAAATTCTGAAAAATCATTTTCACCTTCTGCATTAGGAGTGTAGGCAGTATCCACAAAGAAAACTCAATTACCCAACCATTATATATGATTACTCATCCATGCAATTTTGAGAACACATCGAAAGAAATTAAAGGAAATGAAAAAAGGCTCAAAAATTGAAATCCTTTTGCATGGAGGCCTCCTATGTGCAATGGATTGTGGGAAAAATAATAAACTCACAATACCACAACCTTAAAAAAAACCTTCAAGAACTGACCTATCTCATATGAAGATCAATGACTTTCAACCAAGATGACCATGAGCATTTTCATGGCATAGTTCATGATAACATCACCATTTTTGGAAATAACAAGGGTGTTCACATTGTCAGCAATAATTCCACAAAAAGATTGAAGATTTGGGTAAAAAAAAGTTAGTTTTTCATTTTTCCAGTGCAATGCATGACTTTTTATAGAAGCAAGTGCCGTAAATAAGATTGTAAATTATGCCCTTACAATTTTCACCTAGAGTATACCACGTGGGATGCCAACTGCCATTTTTTCATGAATTTCAGAGTGATATTTCCATATTCCATTGATTTATTGAGTTTCTGGCGATTTACATCAAGTAAGTCAAATTTGCACAAGTGTGCTCTAGTTTCGACCAATAAATTCTGAAAAATCATTTTCACCTTCCACATTAGGAGTGTAGCCATTATCCACAAAGAAAACTCAATTACCCAACCATTATATATGATTACTCATCCATGCAATTTTGATAACACATCTAAAGAAATTAAAGAAAATGATAAAAAAGGCTCAAAAATTGAAATCCATTTGCATGGAGGCCTCCTATGTGCAATGGCTTGTGGGAAAAATAATAAACTCACGATACCATAAATAAAAAGTTAATTTTTCATTTTTCTAGTGCAATGCATGACTTTTTTTGTGAAGCAGGTGCCATAAATAAGATTGTAAATTTGCCCTTACAATTTTCACCTAAAGTATACCACAATGGATGCCAACTGCCAATTTTTCATGAATTTCAGAGTGATATTGCCATATTCCATTGATTTATCGAATTTCTGGCAATTTACATCAAGTAATTCAAATTTGCACTGCAAGTGTGCTCTAGTTTCGACCAATAAATTCTGAAAAATCATTTTCACCTTCCGCATTAGGAGTGTAGGCAGTATCCACAAAGAAAACTCAATTACCCAACCATTATATATGATTACTCATCCATGCAATTTTGAGAACACATCGAAAGAAATTAAAGGAAATGAAAAAAGGCTCAAAAATTGAAATCCTTTTGCATGGAAGCCTCCTATGTGCAATGGATTGTGGTAAAAATAATAAACACACAATACCACAAGCTTAAAAAAAACCTTCAAGAACTGACCTATCTTATATGAAGATCAATGAGTTTCAACCAAGATGGCCATGAGCATTTTCATGGCATAGTACATGATAACATGAACATTTTTGGAAATAACAAGGGTGTTAACATTGTCAGCAATAATTCCACAAAAAGATTGAAGATTTGGGTAAAAAAAAGTTAATTTTTCATTTTTCTAGTGCAATGCATGACTTTTTATTGAAGCAAGTGCCATAAATAAGATTGTAAATTGTGCCCTTACAATTTTCACCTTAAGTATACCACATGGGATAACAACTGCCAATTTTTCAGGAATTTCAGAGTGATATTTCCATATTCCATTGATTTATTGAATTTCTGGCGATTTACATCAAGTAATTCAAATTTGCACTACAAGTGTGCCCTAGTTTCGACCAATAAATTATGAAAAATCATTTTCACCTTCCACATTAGGAGTGTAGCCAGTATCCACAAAGAAAACTCAATTACCCAGCCATTATATATGATTACTTACCCATGCAATTTTGACAACACATCGAAAGAAATTAAATAAAATGATAAAAAGGCTAAAAAATAGAAATCCTTTTGCATGGAGGCCTCCTATGTGCAATGGCTTGTGGGAAAAATAATAAACTCACAATACCAAAAATAAAAAGTTAATTTTTCATTTTTCTAGCGCAATGCATGACTTTTTTTGTGAAGCAAGTGCCATAAATAAGATTGTAAATTGTGCCCTTACAATTTTCACCTAAAGTATACCACATTGGATGTCAACTGCCAATTTTTCATGAATTTCAGAGTGATATTGCCATATTCCATTGATTTATCGAATTTCTGGCGATTTACAACAAGTAATTAAATTTGCACTGCAAGTGTGCTCTAGTTTCGACCAATAAATTCTGAAAAATCATTTTCACCTTCCGCATTAGGAGTGTAGGCAGTATCCACAAAGAAAACTCAATTACCCAACCATTATATATGATTACTCATCCATGCAATTTTGAGAACACATAGAAAGAAATTAAAGGAAATGAAAAAAGGCTCAAAAATTGAAATCCTTTTGCATGGAGGCCTCCTATGTGCAATGGATTGTGGGAAAAATAATAAACTCACAATACCACAACCTTAAAAAAAACCTTCAAGAACTGACCTATCTCATATGAAGATCAATGACTTTCAACCAAGATGACCATGAGCATTTTCATGGCATAGTTCATGATAACATCACCATTTTTGGAAATAACAAGGGTGTTCACATTGTCAGCAATAATTCCACAAAAAGATTGAAGATTTGGGTAAAAAAAGTTAATTTTTCATTTTTCCAGGGCAATGCATGACTTTTTATTGAAGGAAGTGCCATAAATAAGATTGTAAATTATGCCCTTACAATTTTCACCTAAAGTATACCACGTGGGATGCCAACTGCCAATTTTTCATGAATTTCAGAGTGATATTTCCATATTCCATTGATTTATTGAATTTCTGGCGATTTACATCAAGTAAGTCAAATTTGCACTGCAAGTGTGCTCTAGTTTCGACCAATAAATTCTGAAATATCATTTTCACCTTCCACATTAGGAGTGTAGGTAGTATTCACAAAGAAAACTCAATTACCCAACCATTATATATGATTGCTTACCCATGCAATTTTGACAACACATCGAAAGAAATTAAAAAAATGATAAAAAGGCTCAAAAATAGAAATCCTTTTGCATGGAGGCCTCCTATGTGCAATGGCTTGTGGGAAAAATAATAAACTCAGAATACCACAAATAAAAAGTGAATTTTTCATTTGTCTAGCGCAATGCATGACTTTTTTTGTGAAGCAAGTGCCATAAATAAGATTGTAAATTGTGCCCTTACAATTTTCACCTAAAGTATTCCACATTGGATGTCAACTGCCAATTTTTCATGAATTTCAGAGTGATATTGCCATATTCCATTGATTTATCGAATTTCTGGCGATTTACATCAAGTAATTCAAATTTGCACTCCAAGTGTGCTCTAGTTTCGACCAATAAATTCTGAAAAATCATTCTCACCTTCCGCATTAGGAGTGTAGGCAGTATCCACAAAGAAAACTCAATTACCCAACCATTATATATGATTACTCATCCATGCAATTTTGAGAACACATCGAATGAAATTAAAGGAAATGAAAAAAGGATCAAAAATTGAAATCCTTTTGCATGGAGGCCTCCTATGTGCAATGGATTGTGGGAAAAATAATAAACTCACAATACAACAACCTTAAAAAAAACCTTCAAGAACTGACCTATCTCATATGAAGATCAATGACTTTCAACCAAGATGACCATGAGCATTTTCATGGCATAGTTCATGATAACATCACCATTTTTGGAAATAACAAGGGTGTTCACATTGTCAGCAATAATTCCACAAAAAGATTGAAGATTTGGGTAAAAAAAAGTTCATTTTTCATTTTTCCAGTGCAATGCATGACTTTTTATTGAAGCAAGTGCCATAAATAAGATTGTAAATTATGCCCTTACAATTTTCACCTAAAGTATACCACGTGGGATGCCAACTGCCAATTTTTCATTAATTTCAGAGTGATATTTCCATATTCCATTGATTTATTGAATTTCTGGTGATTTACATCAAGTAAGTCAAATTTGCACTGCAAGTGTGCTCTAGTTTCGACCAATAAATTTTGAAAAATCATTTTCACCTTCCACATTAGGAGTGTAGGTAGTATACACAAAGAAACCTCAATTACCCAACCATTATATATGATTACTTACCCATGCAATTTTGACAACACATCGAAAGAAATTAAAAAAATGATAAAAAGGCTCAAAAATAGAAATCCTTTTGCATGGACGCCTCCTATGTGCAATGGCTTGTGGGAAAAATAATAAACTCACAATACCACAAATAAAAAGTTAATTTTTCATTTTTCTAGCGCAATGCATGACTTTTTTTGTGAAGCAAGTGCCATAAATAAGATTGTAAATTGTGCCCTTACAATTTTCACCTAAAGTATACCACATTGGATGTCAACTGCCAATTTTTCATGAATTTCAGAGTGATATTGCCATATTCCATTGATTTATCAAATTTCTGGCAATTTACATCAAGTAATTAAATTTGCACTGCAAGTGTGCTCTAGTTTCGACCAATAAATTCTGAAAAATCATTTTCACCTTCCGCATTAGGAGTGTAGGCAGTATCCACAAAGAAAACTCAATTACCCAACCATTATATATGATTACTCATCCATGCAATTTTGAGAACACATCGAAAGAAATTAAAGGAAATGAAAAAAGGCTCAAAAATTGAAATCCTTTTGCATGGAGGCCTCCTATGTGCAATGGATTGTGGGAAAAATAATAAACTCACAATACCACAACCTTAAAAAAAACCTTCAAGAACTGACCTATCTCATATGAAGATCAATGACTTTCAACCAAGATGACCATGAGCATTTTCATGGCATAGTTCATGATAACATCACCATTTTTGGAAATAACAAGGGTGTTCACATTGTCAGCAATAATTCCACAAAAAGATTGAAGATTTGGGTAAAAAAAAGTTAATTTTTCATTTTTCCAGTGCAATGCATGACTTTTTATTGAAGCAAGTGCCGTAAATAAGATTGTAAATTATGCCCTTACAATTTTCACCTAAAGTATACCACGTGGGATGCCAACTGCCATTTTTTCATGAATTTCAGAGTGATATTTCCATATTCCATTGATTTATTGAGTTTCTGGCGATTTACATCAAGTAAGTCAAATTTGCACTGCCAGCCTGCTCTAGTTTCGACCAATAAATTTTGAAAAATCATTTTCACCTTCCACATTAGGAGTGTAGGTAGTATACACAAAGAAACCTCAATTACCCAACCATTATATATGATTACTTACCCATGCAATTTTGACAACACATAAAAAAATGATAAAAAGGCTCAAAAATAGAAATCCTTTTGCATGGAGGCCTCCTATGTGCAATGGCTTGTGGGAAAAATAATAAACTCACAATACCACAAATAAAAAGTTAATTTTTCATTTTTCTTGCGCAATGCATGACTTTTTTTGTGAAGCAAGTGCCATAAATAAGATTGTAAATTGTGCCCTTACAATTTTCACCTAAAGTATACCACATTGGATGTCAACTGCCAATTTTTCATGAATTTCAGAGTGATATTGCCATATTCCATTGATTTATTGAGTTTCTGGCGATTTACATCAAATAAGTCAAATTTGCACTGCAAGCGTGCTCTAGTTTCGACCAATAAATTCTGAAAAATCATTTTCACCTTCCACATTAGGAGTGTAGGTAGTATTCACAAAGAAAAGTCAATTACCCAACCATTATATATGATTACTTACCCATGCAATTTTGACAACACATCGAAAGAAATTAAAAAAATGATAAAAAGGCTCAAAAATAGAAATCCTTTTGCATGGAGGCCTCCTATGTGCAATGGCTTGTGGGAAAAATAATAAACTCACAATACCACAAATAAAAAGTTAATTTTTCATTTTTCTAGCGCATGCATGACTTTTTTTGTGAAGCAAGTGCCATAAATAAGATTGTAAATTGTGCCCTTACAATTTTCACCTAAAGTATACCACATTGGATGTCAACTGCCAATTTTTCATGAATTTCAGAGTGATATTGCCATATTCCATTGATTTATCGAATTTGTGGCGATTTACATCAAGTAATTAAATTTGCACTGCAAGTGTGCTCTAGTTTCGACCAATAAATTCTGAAAAATCATTTTCACCTTCCGCATTAGGAGTGTAGGCAGTATCCACAAAGAAAACTCAATTACCCAACCATTATATATGATTACTCATCCATGCAATTTTGAGAACACATCGAAAGAAATTAAAGGAAATGAAAAAAGGCTCAAAAATTGAAATCCTTTTGCATGGAGGCCTCCTATGTGCAATGGATTGTGGGAAAAATAATAAACTCACAATACCACAACCTTAAAAAAAACCTTCAAGAACTGACCTATCTCATATGAAGATCAATGACTTTCAACCAAGATGACCATGAGCATTTTCATGGCATAGTTCATGATAACATCACCATTTTTGGAAATAACAAGGGTGTTCACATTGTCAGCAATAATTCCACAAAAAGATTGAAGATTTGGGTTAAAAAAAGTTAATTTTTCATTTTTCCAGTGCAATGCATGACTTTTTGTTGAAGCAAGTGCCGTAAATAAGATTGTAAATTATGCCCTTACAATTTTCACCTAAAGTATACCACGTGGGATGCCAACTGCCATTTTTTCATGAATTTCAGAGTGATATTTCCATATTCCATTGATTTATTGAGTTTCTGGCGATTTACATCGAGTAAGTCAAATTTGCACTGCAAGCGTGCTCTAGTTTCGACCAATAAATTCTGAAAACTCATTTTCACCTTCCACATTAGGAGTGTAGCCATTATCCACAAAGAAAACTCAATTACCCAACCATTATATATGATTACTCATCCATGCAATTTTGATAACACATCGAAAGAAATTAAAGAAAATGATAAAAAAGGCTCAAAAATTGAAATCCTTTTGCATGGAGGCCTCCTATGTGCAATGGCTTGTGGGAAAAATAATAAACTCACGATACCACAAATAAAAAGTTAATTTTTCATTTTTCTAGTGCAATGCATGACTTTTTTTATGAAGCAGGTGCCATAAATGAGATTGTAAATTTGCCCTTACAATTTTCACCTAAAGTATACCACAATGGATGCCAACTGCCAATTTTTCATGAATTTCAGAGTGATATTGCCATATTCCATTGATTTATCGAATTTCTGGCAATTTACATCAAGTAATTCAAATTTGCACTGCAAGTGTGCTCTAGTTTCGACCAATAAATTCTGAAAAATCATTTTCACCTTCCGCATTAGGAGTGTAGGCAGTATCCACAAAGAAAACTCAATTACCCAACCATTATATATGATTACTCATCCATGCAATTTTGAGAACACATCGAAAGAAATTAAAGGAAATGAAAAAAGGCTCAAAAATTGAAATCCTTTTGCATGGAAGCCTCCTATGTGCAATGGATTGTGGTAAAAATAATAAACTCACAATACCACAAGCTTAAAAAAAACCTTCAAGAACTGACCTATCTTATATGAAGATCAATGAGTTTCAACCAAGATGGCCATGAGCATTTTCATGGCATAGTACATGATAACATGAACATTTTTGGAAATAACAAGGGTGTTAACATTGTCAGCAATAATTCCACAAAAAGATTGAAGATTTGGGTAAAAAAAAGTTAATTTTTCATTTTTCTAGTGCAATGCATGCCTTTTTATTGAAGCAAGTGCCATAAATAAGATTGTAAATTGTGCCCTTACAATTTTCACCTTAAGTATACCACATGGGATAACAACTGCCAATTTTTCAGGAATTTCAGAGTGATATTTCCATATTCCATTGATTTATTGAATTTCTGGCGATTTACATCAAGTAATTCAAATTTGCACTACAAGTGTGCCCTAGTTTCGACCAATAAATTATGAAAAATCATTTTCACCTTCCACATTAGGAGTGTAGCCAGTATCCACAAAGAAAACTCAATTACCCAGCCATTATATATGATTACTTACCCATGCAATTTTGACAACACATCGAAAGAAATTAAATAAAATGATAAAAAGGCTAAAAAATAGAAATCCTTTTGCATGGAGGCCTCCTATGTGCAATGGCTTGTGGGAAAAATAATAAACTCACAATACCAAAAATAAAAAGTTAATTTTTCATTTTTCTAGCGCAATGCATGACTTTTTTTGTGAAGCAAGTGCCATAAATAAGATTGTAAATTGTGCCCTTACAATTTTCACCTAAAGTATACCACATTGGATGTCAACTGCCAATTTTTCATGAATTTCAGAGTGATATTGCCATATTCCATTGATTTATCGAATTTCTGGCGATTTACAACAAGTAATTAAATTTGCACTGCAAGTGTGCTCTAGTTTCGACCAATAAATTCTGAAAAATCATTTTCACCTTCCGCATTAGGAGTGTAGGCAGTATCCACAAAGAAAACTCAATTACCCAACCATTATATATGATTACTCATCCATGCAATTTTGAGAACACATAGAAAGAAATTAAAGGAAATGAAAAAAGGCTCAAAAATTGAAATCCTTTTGCATGGAGGCCTCCTATGTGCAATGGATTGTGGGAAAAATAATAAACTCACAATACCACAACCTTAAAAAAAACCTTCAAGAACTGACCTATCTCATATGAAGATCAATGACTTTCAACCAAGATGACCATGAGCATTTTCATGGCATAGTTCATGATAACATCACCATTTTTGGAAATAACAAGGGTGTTCACATTGTCAGCAATAATTCCACAAAAAGATTGAAGATTTGGGTAAAAAAAGTTAATTTTTCATTTTTCCAGGGCAATGCATGACTTTTTATTGAAGGAAGTGCCATAAATAAGATTGTAAATTATGCCCTTACAATTTTCACCTAAAGTATACCACGTGGGATGCCAACTGCCAATTTTTCATGAATTTCAGAGTGATATTTCCATATTCCATTGATTTATTGAATTTCTGGCGATTTACATCAAGTAAGTCAAATTTGCACTGCAAGTGTGCTCTAGTTTCGACCAATAAATTCTGAAATATCATTTTCACCTTCCACATTAGGAGTGTAGGTAGTATTCACAAAAAAACTCAATTACCCAACCATTATATATGATTGCTTACCCATGCAATTTTGACAACACATCGAAAGAAATTAAAAAAATGATAAAAAGGCTCAAAAATAGAAATCCTTTTGCATGGAGGCCTCCTATGTGCAATGGCTTGTGGGAAAAATAATAAACTCAGAATACCACAAATAAAAAGTGAATTTTTTATTTGTCTAGCGCAATGCATGACTTTTTTTGTGAAGCAAGTGCCATAAATAAGATTGTAAATTGTGCCCTTACAATTTTCACCTAAAGTATTCCACATTGGATGTCAACTGCCAATTTTTCATGAATTTCAGAGTGATATTGCCATATTCCATTGATTTATCGAATTTCTGGCGATTTACATCAAGTAATTCAAATTTGCACTCCAAGTGTGCTCTAGTTTCGACCAATAAATTCTGAAAAATCATTCTCACCTTCCGCATTAGGAGTGTAGGCAGTATCCACAAAGAAAACTCAATTACCCAACCATTATATATGATTACTCATCCATGCAATTTTGAGAACACATCGAATGAAATTAAAGGAAATGAAAAAAGGATCAAAAATTGAAATCCTTTTGCATGGAGGCCTCCTATGTGCAATGGATTGTGGGAAAAATAATAAACTCACAATACAACAACCTTAAAAAAAACCTTCAAGAACTGACCTATCTCATATGAAGATCAATGACTTTCAACCAAGATGACCATGAGCATTTTCATGGCATAGTTCATGATAACATCACCATTTTTGGAAATAACAAGGGTGTTCACATTGTCAGCAATAATTCCACAAAAAGATTGAAGATTTGGGTAAAAAAAAGTTCATTTTTCATTTTTCCAGTGCAATGCATGACTTTTTATTGAAGCAAGTGCCATAAATAAGATTGTAAATTATGCCCTTACAATTTTCACCTAAAGTATACCACGTGGGATGCCAACTGCCAATTTTTCATGAATTTTAGAGTGATATTTCCATATTCCATTGATTTATTGAATTTCTGGCGATTTACATCAAGTAAGTCAAATTTGCACTGCAAGTGTGCTCTAGTTTCGACCAATAAATTTTGAAAAATCATTTTCACCTTCCACATTAGGAGTGTAGGTAGTATACACAAAGAAACCTCAATTACCCAACCATTATATATGATTACTTACCCATGCAATTTTGACAACACATCGAAAGAAATTAAAAAAATGATAAAAAGGCTCAAAAATAGAAATCCTTTTGCATGGAGGCCTCCTATGTGCAATGGCTTGTGGGAAAAATAATAAACTCACAATACCACAAATAAAAAGTTAATTTTTCATTTTTCTAGCGCAATGCATGACTTTTTTTGTGAAGCAAGTGCCATAAATAAGATTGTAAATTGTGCCCTTACAATTTTCACCTAAAGTATACCACATTGGATGTCAACTGCCAATTTTTCATGAATTTCAGAGTGATATTGCCATATTCCATTGATTTATCAAATTTCTGGCGATTTACATCAAGTAATTAAATTTGCACTGCAAGTGTGCTCTAGTTTCGACCAATAAATTCTGAAAAATCATTTTCACCTTCCGCATTAGGAGTGTAGGCAGTATCCACAAAGAAAACTCAATTACCCAACCATTATATATGATTACTCATCCATGCAATTTTGAGAACACATCGAAAGAAATTAAAGGAAATGAAAAAAGGCTCAAAAATTGAAATCCTTTTGCATGGAGGCCTCCTATGTGCAATGGATTGTGGGAAAAATAATAAACTCACAATACCACAACCTTAAAAAATACCTTCAAGAACTGACCTATCTCATATGAAGATCAATGACTTTCAACCAAGATGACCATGAGCATTTTCATGGCATAGTTCATGATAACATCACCATTTTTGGAAATAACAAGGGTGTTCACATTGTCAGCAATAATTCCACAAAAAGATTGAAGATTTGGGTAAAAAAAAGTTAATTTTTCATTTTTCCAGTGCAATGCATGACCTTTTATTGAAGCAAGTGCCGTAAATAAGATTGTAAATTATGCCCTTACAATTTTCACCTAAAGTATACCACGTGGGATGCCAACTGCCATTTTTTCATGAATTTCAGAGTGATATTTCCATATTCCATTGATTTATTGAGTTTCTGGCGATTTACATCAAGTAAGTCAAATTTGCACTGCAAGCGTGCTCTAGTTTCGACCAATAAATTCTGAAAAATCATTTTCACCTTCCACATTAGGAGTGTAGGTAGTATTCACAAAGAAAACTCAATTACCCAACCATTATATATGATTACTTACCCATGCAATTTTGACAACACATCGAAAGAAATTAAAAAAATGATAAAAAGGCTCAAAAATAGAAATCCTTTTGCATGGAGGCCTCCTATGTGCAATGGCTTGTGGGAAAAATAATAAACTCACAATACCACAAATAAAAAGTTAATTTTTCATTTTTCTAGCGCAATGCATGACTTTTTTTGTGAAGCAAGTGCCATAAATAAGATTGTAAATTGTGCCCTTACAATTTTCACCTAAAGTATACCACATTGGATGTCAACTGCCAATTTTTCATGAATTTCAGAGTGATATTGCCATATTCCATTGATTTATCGAATTTGTGGCGATTTACATCAAGTAATTAAATTTGCACTGCAAGTGTGCTCTAGTTTCGACCAATAAATTCTGAAAAATCATTTTCACCTTCCGCATTAGGAGTGTAGGCAGTATCCACAAAGAAAACTCAATTACCCAACCATTATATATGATTACTCATCCATGCAATTTTGATAACACATCGAAAGAAATTAAAGAAAATGATAAAAAAGGCTCAAAAATTGAAATCCTTTTGCATGGAGGCCTCCTATGTGCAATGGCTTGTGGGAAAAATAATAAACTCACGATACCACAAATAAAAAGTTAATTTTTCATTTTTCTAGTGCAATGCATGACTTTTTTTGTGAAGCAGGTGCCATAAATGAGATTGTAAATTTGCCCTTACAATTTTCACCTAAAGTATACCACAATGGATGCCAACTGCCAATTTTTCATGAATTTCAGAGTGATATTGCCATATTCCATTGATTTATCGAATTTCTGGCAATTTACATCAAGTAATTCAAATTTGCACTGCAAGTGTGCTCTAGTTTCGACCAATAAATTCTGAAAAATCATTTTCACCTTCCGCATTAGGAGTGTAGGCAGTATCCACAAAGAAAACTCAATTACCCAACCATTATATATGATTACTCATCCATGCAATTTTGAGAACACATCGAAAGAAATTACAGGAAATGAAAAAAGGCTCAAAAATTGAAATCCTTTTGCATGGAAGCCTCCTATGTGCAATGGATTGTGGTAAAAATAATAAACTCACAATACCACAAGCTTAAAAAAAACCTTCAAGAACTGACCTATCTTATATGAAGATCAATGAGTTTCAACCAAGATGGCCATGAGCATTTTCATGGCATAGTACATGATAACATGAACATTTTTGGAAATAACAAGGGTGTTAACATTGTCAGCAATAATTCCACAAAAAGATTGAAGATTTGGGTAAAAAAGAGTTAATTTTTCATTTTTCTAGTGCAATGCATGACTTTTTATTGAAGCAAGTGCCATAAATAAGATTGTAAATTGTGCCCTTACAATTTTCACCTTAAGTATACCACATGGGATAACAGCTGCCAATTTTTCATGAATTTCAGAGTGATATTTCCATATTCCATTGATTTATTGAATTTCTGGCGATTTACATCAAGTAAGTCAAATTTGCACTACAAGTGTGCCCTAGTTTCGACCAATAAATTATGAAAAATCATTTTCACCTTCCACATTAGGAGTGTAGCCAGTATCCACAAAGAAAACTCAATTACCCAGCCATTATATATGATTACTTACCCATGCAATTTTGACAACACATCGAAAGAAATTAAATAAAATGATAAAAAGGCTAAAAAATAGAAATCCTTTTGCATGGAGGCCTCCTATGTGCAATGGCTTGTGGGAAAAATAATAAACTCACAATACCACAAATAAAAAGTTAATTTTTCGTTTTTCTAGCGCAATGCATGACTTTTTTTGTGAAGCAAGTGCCATAAATAAGATTGTAAATTGTGCCCTTACAATTTTCACCTAAAGTATACCACATTGGATGTCAACTGCCAATTTTTCATGAATTTCAGAGTGATATTGCCATATTCCATTGATTTATCGAATTTCTGGCGATTTACATCAAGTAATTAAATTTGCACTGCAAGTGTGCTCTAGTTTCGACCAATAAATTCTGAAAAATCATTTTCACCTTCCGCATTAGGAGTGTAGGCAGTATCCACAAAGAAAACTCAATTACCCAACCATTATATATGATTACTCATCCATGCAATTTTGAGAACACATCGAAAGAAATTACAGGAAATGAAAAAAGGCTCAAAAATTGAAATCCTTTTGCATGGAAGCCTCCTATGTGCAATGGATTGTGGTAAAAATAATAAACTCACAATACCACAAGCTTAAAAAAAACCTTCAAGAACTGACCTATCTTATATGAAGATCAATGAGTTTCAACCAAGATGGCCATGAGCATTTTCATGGCATAGTACATGATAACATGAACATTTTTGGAAATAACAAGGGTGTTAACATTGTCAGCAATAATTCCACAAAAAGATTGAAGATTTGGGTAAAAAAAAGTTAATTTTTCATTTTTCTAGTGCAATGCATGACTTTTTATTGAAGCAAGTGCCATAAATAAGATTGTAAATTGTGCCCTTACAATTTTCACCTTAAGTATACCACATGGGATAACAACTGCCAATTTTTCATGAATTTCAGAGTGATATTTCCATATTCCATTGATTTATTGAATTTCTGGCGATTTACATCAAGTAAGTCAAATTTGCACTACAAGTGTGCCCTAGTTTCGACCAATAAATTATGAAAAATCATTTTCACCTTCCACATTAGGAGTGTAGCCAGTATCCACAAAGAAAACTCAATTACCCAGCCATTATATATGATTACTTACCCATGCAATTTTGACAACACATCGAAAGAAATTAAATAAAATGATAAAAAGGCTAAAAAATAGAAATCCTTTTGCATGGAGGCCTCCTATGTGCAATGGCTTGTGGGAAAAATAATAAACTCACAATACCACAAATAAAAACTTAATTTTTCATTTTTCTAGCGCAATGCATGACTTTTTTTGTGAAGCAAGTGCCATAAATAAGATTGTAAATTGTGCCCTTACAATTTTCACCTGAAGTATACCACATTGGATGTCAACTGCCAATTTTTCATGAATTTCAGAGTGATATTGCCATATTCCATTGATTTATCGAATTTCTGGCGATTTACATCAAGTAATTAAATTTGCACTGCAAGTGTGCTCTAGTTTCGACCAATAAATTCTGAAAAATCATTTTCACCTTCCGCATTAGGAGTGTAGGCAGTATCCACAAAGAAAACTCAATTACCCAACCATTATATATGATTACTCATCCATGCAATTTTGAGAACACATCGAAAGAAATTAAAGGAAATGAAAAAAGGCTCAAAAATTGAAATCCTTTTGCATGGAGGCCTCCTATGTGCAATGGATTGTGGGAAAAATAATAAACTCACAATACAACAACCTTAAAAAAAACCTTCAAGAACTGACCTATCTCATATGAAGATCAATGACTTTCAACCAAGATGACCATGAGCATTTTCATGGCATAGTTCATGATAACATCACCATTTTTGGAAATAACAAGGGTGTTCACATTGTCAGCAATAATTCCACAAAAAGATTGAAGATTTGGGTAAAAAAGTTAATTTTTCATTTTTCCAGTGCAATGCATGACTTTTTATTGAAGCAATTGCCATAAATAAGATTGTAAATTATGCCCTTACAATTTTCACCTAAAGTATACCACGTGGGATGCCAACTGCCAATTTTTCATGAATTTCAGAGTGATATTTCCATATTCCATTGATTTATTGAATTTCTGGCGATTTACATCAAGTAAGTCAAATTTGCACTGCAAGCGTGCTCTAGTTTCGACCAATAAATTCTGAAAAATCATTTTCACCTTCCACATTAGGAGTGTAGGTAGTATTCACAAAGAAAACTCAATTACCCAACCATTATATATGATTACTAACCCATGCAATTTTGACAACACATCGAAAGAAATTAAAAAAAATGATAAAAAGGCTCAAAAATAGAAATCCTTTTGCATGGAGGCCTCCTATGTGCAATGGCTTGTGGGAAAAATAATAAACTCAGAATACCACAAATAAAAAGTTAATTTTTCATTTGTCTAGCGCAATGCATGACTTTTTTTGTGAAGCAAGTGCCATAAATAAGATTGTAAATTGTGCCCTTACAATTTTCACCTAAAGTATTCCACATTGGATGTCAACTGCCAATTTTTCATGAATTTCAGAGTGATATTGCCATATTCCATTGATTTATCGAATTTCTGGCGATTTACATCAAGTAATTCAAATTTGCACTCCAAGTGTGCTCTAGTTTCGACCAATAAATTCTGAAAAATCATTTTCACCTTCTGCATTAGGAGTGTAGGCAGTATCCACAAAGAAAACTCAATTACCCAACCATTATATATGATTACTCATCCATGCAATTTTGAGAACACATCGAATGAAATTAAAGGAAATGAAAAAAGGATCAAAAATTGAAATCCTTTTGCATGGAGGCCTCCTATGTGCAATGGATTGTGGGAAAAATAATAAACTCACAATACAACAACCTTAAAAAAAACCTTCAAGAACTGACCTATCTCATATGAAGATCAATGACTTTCAACCAAGATGACCATGAGCATTTTCATGGCATAGTTCATGATAACATCACCATTTTTGGAAATAACAAGGGTGTTCACATTGTCAGCAATAATTCCACAAAAAGATTGAAGATTTGGGTAAAAAAAAGTTAATTTTTCATTTTTCCAGTGCAATGCATGACTTTTTATTGAAGCAAGTGCCGTAAATAAGATTGTAAATTATGCCCTTACAATTTTCACCTAAAGTATACCACGTGGGATGCCAACTGCCATTTTTTCATGAATTTCAGAGTGATATTTCCATATTCCATTGATTTATTGAGTTTCTGGCGATTTACATCAAGTAAGTCAAATTTGCACTACAAGCTTGCTCTAGTTTCGACCAATAAATTCTGAAAAATCATTTTCACCTTCCACATTAGGAGTGTAGGTAGTATTCACAAAGAAAACTCAATTACCCAACCATTATATTTGATTAGTTACCCATGCAATTTTGACAACACATAGAAAGAAATTAAAAAAATGATAAAAAGGCTCAAAAATAGAAATCCTTTTGCATGGAGGCCTCCTATGTGCAATGGCTTGTGGGAAAAATAATAAACTCACAATACCACAAATAAAAAGTTAATTTTTCATTTTTCTAGCGCAATGCATGACTTTTTTTGTGAAGCAAGTGCCATAAATAAGATTGTAAATTGTGCCCTTACAATTTTCACCTAAAGTATACCACATTGGATGTCAACTGCCAATTTTTCATGAATTTCAGAGTGATATTGCCATATTCCATGGATTTATCGAATTTCTGGCGATTTACATCAAGTAATTAAATTTGCACTGCAAGTGTGCTCTAGTTTCTACCAATAAATTCTGAAAAATCATTTTCACCTTCCGCATTAGGAGTGTAGGCAGTATCCACAAAGAAAACTCAATTACCCAACCATTATATATGATTACTCATCCATGCAATTTTGAGAACACATCGAAAGAAATAAAAGGAAATGAAAAAAGGCTCAAAAATTGAAATCCTTTTGCATGGAGGCCTCCTATGTGCAATGGATTGTGGGAAAAATAATAAACTCACAATACCACAACCTTAAAAAAAACCTTCAAGAACTGACCTATCTCATATGAAGATCAATGACTTTCAACCAAGATGACCATGAGCATTTTCATGGCATAGTTCATGATAACATCACCATTTTTGGAAATAACAAGGGTGTTCACATTGTCAGCAATAATTCCACAAAAAGATTGAAGATTTGGGTAAAAAAAAGTTAATTTTTCATTTTTCCAGTGCAATGCATGACTTTTTATTGAAGCAAGTGCCGTAAATAAGATTGTAAATTATGCCCTTACAATTTTCACCTAAAGTATACCACGTGGGATGCCAACTGCCATTTTTTCATGAATTTCAGAGTGATATTTCCATATTCCATTGATTTATTGAGTTTCTGGCGATTTACATCAAGTAAGTCAAATTTGCACTGCAAGCCTGCTCTAGTTTCGACCAATAAATTTTGAAAAATCATTTTCACCTTCCACATTAGGAGTGTAGGTAGTATACACAAAGAAACCTCAATTACCCAACCATTATATATGATTACTTACCCATGCAATTTTGACAACACATAAAAAAATGATAAAAAGGCTCAAAAATAGAAATCCTTTTGCATGGAGGCCTCCTATGTGCAATGGCTTGTGGGAAAAATAATAAACTCACAATACCACAAATAAAAAGTTAATTTTTCATTTTTCTTGCGCAATGCATGACTTTTTTTGTGAAGCAAGTGCCATAAATAAGATTGTAAATTGTGCCCTTACAATTTTCACCTAAAGTATACCACATTGGATGTCAACTGCCAATTTTTCATGGATTTCAGAGTGATATTGCCATATTCCATTGATTTATCGAATTTCTGGCGATTTACATCAAGTAATTAAATTTGCACTGCAAGTGTGCTCTAGTTTCTACCAATAAATTCTGAAAAATCATTTTCACCTTCCGCATTAGGAGTGTAGGCAGTATCCACAAAGAAAACTCAATTACCCAACCATTATATATGATTACTCATCCATGCAATTTTGAGAACACATCGAAAGAAATAAAAGGAAATGAAAAAAGGCTCAAAAATTGAAATCCTTTTGCATGGAGGCCTCCTATGTGCAATGGATTGTGGGAAAAATAATAAACTCACAATACCACAACCTTAAAAAAAAACTTCAAGAACTGACCTATCTCATATGAAGATCAATGACTTTCAACCAAGATGACCATGAGCATTTTCATGGCATAGTTCATGATAACATCACCATTTTTGGAAATAACAAGGGTGTTCACATTGTCAGCAATAATTCCACAAAAAGATTGAAGATTTGGGTAAAAAAAAGTTAATTTTTCATTTTTCCAGTGCAATGCATGACTTTTTATTGAAGCAAGTGCCGTAAATAAGATTGTAAATTATGCCCTTACAATTTTCACCTAAAGTATACCACGTGGGATGCCAACTGCCATTTTTTCATGAATTTCAGAGTGATATTTCCATATTCCATTGATTTATTGAGTTTCTGGCGATTTACATCAAGTAAGTCAAATTTGCACTGCAAGCCTGCTCTAGTTTCGACCAATAAATTTTGAAAAATCATTTTCACCTTCCACATTAGGAGTGTAGGTAGTATACACAAAGAAACCTCAATTACCCAACCATTATATATGATTACTTACCCATGCAATTTTGACAACACATAAAAAAATGATAAAAAGGCTCAAAAATAGAAATCCTTTTGCATGGAGGCCTCCTATGTGCAATGGCTTGTGGGAAAAATAATAAACTCACAATACCACAAATAAAAAGTTAATTTTTCATTTTTCTTGCGCAATGCATGACTTTTTTTGTGAAGCAAGTGCCATAAATAAGATTGTAAATTGTGCCCTTACAATTTTCACCTAAAGTATACCACATTGGATGTCAACTGCCAATTTTTCATGAATTTCAGAGTGATATTGCCATATTCCATTGATTTATCGAATTTCTGGCGATTTACATCAAGTAATTAAATTTGCACTGCAAGTGTGCTCTAGTTTCGACCAATAAATTCTGAAAAATCATTTTCACCTTCCGCATTAGGAGTGTAGGCAGTATCCACAAAGAAAACTCAATTACCCAACCATTATATATGATTACTCATCCATGCAATTTTGAGAACACATCGAAAGAAATAAAAGGAAATGAAAAAAGGCTCAAAAATTGAAATCCTTTTGCATGGAGGCCTCCTATGTGCAATGGATTTTGGGAAAAATAATAAACTCACAATACCACAACCTTAAAAAAAACCTTCAAGAACTGACCTATCTCATATGAAGATCAATGACTTTCAACCAAGATGACCATGAGCATTTTCATGGCATAGTTCATGATAACATCACCATTTTTGGAAATAACAAGGGTGTTCACATTGTCAGCAATAATTCCACAAAAAGATTGAAGATTTGGGTAAAAAAAAGTTAATTTTTCATTTTTCCAGTGCAATGCATGACTTTTTATTGAAGCAAGTGCCGTAAATAAGATTGTAAATTATGCCCTTACAATTTTCACCTAAAGTATACCACGTGGGATGCCAACTGCCATTTTTTCATGAATTTCAGAGTGATATTTCCATATTCCATTGATTTATTGAGTTTCTGGCGATTTACATCAAGTAAGTCAAATTTGCACTGCAAGCCTGCTCTAGTTTCGACCAATAAATTTTGAAAAATCATTTTCACCTTCCACATTAGGAGTGTAGGTAGTATACACAAAGAAACCTCAATTACCCAACCATTATATATGATTACTTACCCATGCAATTTTGACAACACATAAAAAAATGATAAAAAGGCTAAAAAATAGAAATCCTTTTGCATGGAGGCCTCCTATGTGCAATGGCTTGTGGGAAAAATAATAAACTCACAATACCACAAATAAAAACTTAATTTTTCATTTTTCTAGCGCAATGCATGACTTTTTTTGTGAAGCAAGTGCCATAAATAAGATTGTAAATTGTGCCCTTACAATTTTCACCTGAAGTATACCACATTGGATGTCAACTACCAATTTTTCATGAATTTCAGAGTGATATTGCCATATTCCATTGATTTATCGAATTTCTGGCGATTTACATCAGGTAATTAAATTTGCACTGCAAGTGTGCTCTAGTTTCGACCAATAAATTCTGAAAAATCATTTTCACCTTCCGCATTAGGAGTGTAGGCAGTATCCACAAAGAAAACTCAATTACCCAACCATTATATATGATTACTCATCCATGCAATTTTGAGAACACATCGAAAGAAATTAAAGGAAATGAAAAAAGGCTCAAAAATTGAAATCCTTTTGCATGGAGGCCTCCTATGTGCAATGGATTGTGGGAAAAATAATAAACTCACAATACAACAACCTTAAAAAAAACCTTCAAGAACTGACCTATCTCATATGAAGATCAATGACTTTCAACCAAGATGACCATGAGCATTTTCATGGCATAGTTCATGATAACATCACCATTTTTGGAAATAACAAGGGTGTTCACATTGTCAGCAATAATTCCACAAAAAGATTGAAGATTTGGGTAAAAAAGTTAATTTTTCATTTTTCCAGTGCAATGCATGACTTTTTATTGAAGCAATTGCCATAAATAAGATTGTAAATTATGCCCTTACAATTTTCACCTAAAGTATACCACGTGGGATGCCAACTGCCAATTTTTCATGAATTTCAGAGTGATATTTCCATATTCCATTGATTTATTGAATTTCTGGCGATTTACATCAAGTAAGTCAAATTTGCACTGCAAGTGTGCTCTAGTTTCGACCAATAAATTCTGAAAAATCATTTTCACCTTCCACATTAGGAGTGTAGGTAGTATTCACAAAGAAAACTCAATTACCCAACCATTATATATGATTACTAACCCATGCAATTTTGACAACACATCGAAAGAAATTAAAAAAATGATAAAAAGGCTCAAAAATAGAAATCCTTTTGCATGGAGGCCTCCTATGTGCAATGGCTTGTGGGAAAAATAATAAACTCAGAATACCACAAATAAAAAGTTAATTTTTCATTTGTCTAGCGCAATGCATGACTTTTTTTGTGAAGCAAGTGCCATAAATAAGATTGTAAATTGTGCCCTTACAATTTTCACCTAAAGTATTCCACATTGGATGTCAACTGCCAATTTTTCATGAATTTCAGAGTGATATTGCCATATTCCATTGATTTATCGAATTTCTGGCGATTTACATCAAGTAATTCAAATTTGCACTCCAAGTGTGCTCTAGTTTCGACCAATAAATTCTGAAAAATCATTTTCACCTTCTGCATTAGGAGTGTAGGCAGTATCCACAAAGAAAACTCAATTACCCAACCATTATATATGATTACTCATCCATGCAATTTTGAGAACACATCGAATGAAATTAAAGGAAATGAAAAAAGGATCAAAAATTGAAATCCTTTTGCATGGAGGCCTCCTATGTGCAATGGATTGTGGGAAAAATAATAAACTCACAATACAACAACCTTAAAAAAAACCTTCAAGAACTGACCTATCTCATATGAAGATCAATGACTTTCAACCAAGATGACCATGAGCATTTTCATGGCATAGTTCATGATAACATCACCATTTTTGGAAATAACAAGGGTGTTCACATTGTCAGCAATAATTCCACAAAAAGATTGAAGATTTGGGTAAAAAAAAGTTAATTTTTCATTTTTCCAGTGCAATGCATGACTTTTTATTGAAGCAAGTGCCGTAAATAAGATTGTAAATTATGCCCTTACAATTTTCACCTAAAGTATACCACGTGGGATGCCAACTGCCATTTTTTCATGAATTTCAGAGTGATATTTCCATATTCCATTGATTTATTGAGTTTCTGGCGATTTACATCAAGTAAGTCAAATTTGCACTACAAGCGTGCTCTAGTTTCGACCAATAAATTCTGAAAAATCATTTTCACCTTCCACATTAGGAGTGTAGGTAGTATTCACAAAGAAAACTCAATTACCCAACCATTATATTTGATTACTTACCCATGCAATTTTGACAACACATAGAAAGAAATTAAAAAAATGATAAAAAGGCTCAAAAATAGAAATCCTTTTGCATGGAGGCCTCCTATGTGCAATGGCTTGTGGGAAAAATAATAAACTCACAATACCACAAATAAAAAGTTAATTTTTCATTTTTCTAGCGCAATGCATGACTTTTTTTGTGAAGCAAGTGCCATAAATAAGATTGTAAATTGTGCCCTTACAATTTTCACCTAAAGTATACCACATTGGATGTCAACTGCCAATTTTTCATGAATTTCAGAGTGATATTGCCATATTCCATGGATTTATCGAATTTCTGGCGATTTACATCAAGTAATTAAATTTGCACTGCAAGTGTGCTCTAGTTTCTACCAATAAATTCTGAAAAATCATTTTCACCTTCCGCATTAGGAGTGTAGGCAGTATCCACAAAGAAAACTCAATTACCCAACCATTATATATGATTACTCATCCATGCAATTTTGAGAACACATCGAAAGAAATAAAAGGAAATGAAAAAAGGCTCAAAAATTGAAATCCTTTTGCATGGAGGCCTCCTATGTGCAATGGATTGTGGGAAAAATAATAAACTCACAATACCACAACCTTAAAAAAAACCTTCAAGAACTGACCTATCTCATATGAAGATCAATGACTTTCAACCAAGATGACCATGAGCATTTTCATGGCATAGTTCATGATAACATCACCATTTTTGGAAATAACAAGGGTGTTCACATTGTTAGCAATAATTCCACAAAAAGATTGAAGATTTGGGTAAAAAAAAGTTAATTTTTCATTTTTCCAGTGCAATGCATGACTTTTTATTGAAGCAAGTGCCGTAAATAAGATTGTAAATTATGCCCTTACAATTTTCACCTAAAGTATACCACGTGGGATGCCAACTGCCATTTTTTCATCAATTTCAGAGTGATATTTCCATATTCCATTGATTTATTGAGTTTCTGGCGATTTACATCAAGTAAGTCAAATTTGCACTGCAAGCCTGCTCTAGTTTCGACCAATAAATTTTGAAAAATCATTTTCACCTTCCACATTAGGAGTGTAGGTAGTATACACAAAGAAACCTCAATTACCCAACCATTATATATGATTACTTACCCATGCAATTTTGACAACACATAAAAAAATGATAAAAAGGCTCAAAAATAGAAATCCTTTTGCATGGAGGCCTCCTATGTGCAATGGCTTGTGGGAAAAATAATAAACTCACAATACCACAAATAAAAAGTTAATTTTTCATTTTTCTTGCGCAATGCATGACTTTTTTTGTGAAGCAAGTGCCATAAATAAGATTGTAAATTGTGCCCTTACAATTTTCACCTAAAGTGTACCACATTGGATGTCAACTGCCAATTTTTCATGAATTTCAGAGTGATATTGCCATATTCCATTGATTTATCGAATTTCTGGCGATTTACATCAAGTAATTAAATTTGCACTGCAAGTGTGCTCTAGTTTCGACCAATAAATTCTGAAAAATCATTTTCACCTTCCGCATTAGGAGTGTAGGCAGTATCCACAAAGAAAACTCAATTACCCAACCATTATATATGATTACTCATCCATGCAATTTTGAGAACACATCGAAAGAAATAAAAGGAAATGAAAAAAGGCTCAAAAATTGAAATCCTTTTGCATGGAGGCCTCCTATGTGCAATGGATTGTGGGAAAATAATAAACTCACAATACCACAACCTTAAAAAAAACCTTCAAGAACTGACCTATCTCATATGAAGATCAATGACTTTCAACCAAGATGACCATGAGCATTTTCATGGCATAGTTCATGATAACATCACCATTTTTGGAAATAACAAGGGTGTTCACATTGTCAGCAATAATTCCACAAAAAGATTGAAGATTTGGGTAAAAAAAAGTTAATTTTTCATTTTTCCAGTGCAATGCATGACTTTTTATTGAAGCAAGTGCCGTAAATAAGATTGTAAATTATGCCCTTACAATTTTCACCTAAAGTATACCACGTGGGATGCCAACTGCCATTTTTTCATGAATTTCAGAGTGATATTTCCATATTCCATTGATTTATTGAGTTTCTGGCGATTTACATCAAGTAAGTCAAATTTGCACTGCAAGCCTGCTCTAGTTTCGACCAATAAATTTTGAAAAATCATTTTCACCTTCCACATTAGGAGTGTAGGTAGTATACACAAAGAAACCTCAATTACCCAACCATTATATATGATTACTTACCCATGCAATTTTGACAACACATAAAAAAATGATAAAAAGGCTCAAAAATAGAAATCCTTTTGCATGGAGGCCTCCTATGTGCAATGGCTTGTGGGAAAAATAATAAACTCACAATACCACAAATAAAAAGTTAATTTTTCATTTTTCTTGCGCAATGCATGACTTTTTTTGTGAAGCAAGTGCCATAAATAAGATTGTAAATTGTGCCCTTACAATTTTCACCTAAAGTGTACCACATTGGATGTCAACTGCCAATTTTTCATGAATTTCAGAGTGATATTGCCATATTCCATTGATTTATCGAATTTCTGGCGATTTACATCAAGTAATTAAATTTGCACTGCAAGTGTGCTCTAGTTTCGACCAATAAATTCTGAAAAATCATTTTCACCTTCCGCATTAGGAGTGTAGGCAGTATCCACAAAGAAAACTCAATTACCCAACCATTATATATGATTACTCATCCATGCAATTTTGAGAACACATCGAAAGAAATAAAAGGAAATGAAAAAAGGCTCAAAAATTGAAATCCTTTTGCATGGAGGCCTCCTATGTGCAATGGATTGTGGGAAAATAATAAACTCACAATACCACAACCTTAAAAAAAACCTTCAAGAACTGACCTATCTCATATGAAGATCAATGACTTTCAACCAAGATGACCATGAGCATTTTCATGGCATAGTTCATGATAACATCACCATTTTTGGAAATAACAAGGGTGTTCACATTGTCAGCAATAATTCCACAAAAAGATTGAAGATTTGGGTAAAAAAAAGTTAATTTTTCATTTTTCCAGTGCAATGCATGACTTTTTATTGAAGCAAGTGCCGTAAATAAGATTGTAAATTATGCCCTTACAATTTTCACCTAAAGTATACCACGTGGGATGCCAACTGCCATTTTTTCATGAATTTCAGAGTGATATTTCCATATTCCATTGATTTATTGAGTTTCTGGCGATTTACATCAAGTAAGTCAAATTTGCACTGCAAGCCTGCTCTAGTTTCGACCAATAAATTTTGAAAAATCATTTTCACCTTCCACATTAGGAGTGTAGGTAGTATACACAAAGAAACCTCAATTACCCAACCATTATATATGATTACTTACCCATGCAATTTTGACAACACATAAAAAAATGATAAAAAGGCTCAAAAATAGAAATCCTTTTGCATGGAGGCCTCCTATGTGCAATGGCTTGTGGGAAAAATAATAAACTCACAATACCACAAATAAAAAGTTAATTTTTCATTTTTCTTGCGCAATGCATGACTTTTTTTGTGAAGCAAGTGCCATAAATAAGATTGTAAATTGTGCCCTTACAATTTTCACCTAAAGTATACCACATTGGATGTCAACTGCCAATTTTTCATGAATTTCAGAGTGATATTGCCATATTCCATTGATTTATCGAATTTCTGGCGATTTACATCAAGTAATTAAATTTGCACTGCAAGTGTGCTCTAGTTTCGACCAATAAATTCTGAAAAATCATTTTCACCTTCCGCATTAGGAGTGTAGGCAGTATCCACAAAGAAAACTCAATTACCCAACCATTATATATGATTACTCATCCATGCAATTTTGAGAACACATCGAAAGAAATAAAAGGAAATGAAAAAAGGCTCAAAAATTGAAATCCTTTTGCATGGAGGCCTCCTATGTGCAATGGCTTGTGGGAAAAATAATAAACTCACAATACCACAAATAAAAAGTTAATTTTTCATTTTTCTTGCGCAATGCATGACTTTTTTTGTGAAGCAAGTGCCATAAATAAGATTGTAAATTGTGCCCTTACAATTTTCACCTAAAGTATACCACATTGGATGTCAACTGCCAATTTTTCATGAATTTCAGAGTGATATTGCCATATTCCATTGATTTATCGAATTTCTGGCGATTTACATCAAGTAATTAAATTTGCACTGCAAGTGTGCTCTAGTTTCGACCAATAAATTCTGAAAAATCATTTTCACCTTCCGCATTAGGAGTGTAGGCAGTATCCACAAAGAAAACTCAATTACCCAACCATTATATATGATTACTCATCCATGCAATTTTGAGAACACATCGAAAGAAATAAAAGGAAATGAAAAAAGGCTCAAAAATTGAAATCCTTTTGCATGGAGGCCTCCTATGTGCAATGGATTGTGGGAAAAATAATAAACTCACAATACCACAACCTTAAAAAAAACCTTCAAGAACTGACCTATCTCATATGAAGATCAATGACTTTCAACCAAGATGACCATGAGCATTTTCATGGCATAGTTCATGATAACATCACCATTTTTGGAAATAACAAGGGTGTTCACATTGTCAGCAATAATTCCACAAAAAGATTGAAGATTTGGGTAAAAAAAAGTTAATTTTTCATTTTTCCAGTGCAATGCATGACTTTTTATTGAAGCAAGTGCCGTAAATAAGATTGTAAATTATGCCCTTACAATTTTCACCTAAAGTATACCACGTGGGATGCCAACTGCCATTTTTTCATGAATTTCAGAGTGATATTTCCATATTCCATTGATTTATTGAGTTTCTGGCGATTTACATCAAGTAAGTCAAATTTGCACTACAAGCGTGCTCTAGTTTCGACCAATAAATTCTGAAAAATCATTTTCACCTTCCACATTAGGAGTGTAGGTAGTATTCACAAAGAAAACTCAATTACCCAACCATTATATTTGATTACTTACCCATGCAATTTTGACAACACATCGAAAGAAATTAAAAAAATGATAAAAAGGCTCAAAAATAGAAATCCTTTTGCATGGAGGCCTCCTATGTGCAATGGCTTGTGGGAAAAATAATAAACTCACTATACCACAAATAAAAAGTTAATTTTTCATTTTTCTAGCGCAATGCATGACTTTTTTTGTGAAGCAAGTGCCATAAATAAGATTGTAAATTGTGCCCTTACAATTTTCACCTAAAGTATACCACATTGGATGTCAACTGCCTATTTTTCATGAATTTCAGAGTGATATTGCCATATTCCATTGATTTATCGAATTTCTGGCGATTTACATCAAGTAATTAAATTTGCACTGCAAGTGTGCTCTAGTTTCTACCAATAAATTCTGAAAAATCATTTTCACCTTCCGCATTAGGAGTGTAGGCAGGATCCACAAAGAAAACAAAATTACCCAACCATTATATATGATTACTCATCCATGCAATTTTGAGAACACATCGAAAGAAATAAAAGGAAATGAAAAAAGGCTCAAAAATTGAAATCCTTTTGCATGGAGGCCTCCTATGTGCAATGGATTGTGGGAAAAATAATAAACTCACAATACCACAACCTTAAAAAAAACCTTCAAGAACTGACCTATCTCATATGAAGATCAATGACTTTCAACCAAGATGACCATGAGCATTTTCATGGCATAGTTCATGATAACATCACCATTTTTGGAAATAACAAGGGTGTTCACATTGTCAGCAATAATTCCACAAAAAGATTGAAGATTTGGGTAAAAAAAGTTAATTTTTCATTTTTCCAGTGCAATGCATGACTTTTTATTGAAGCAAGTGCCGTAAATAAGATTGTAAATTATGCCCTTACAATATTCACCTAAAGTATACCACGTGGGATGCCAACTGCCATTTTTTCATGAATTTCAGAGTGATATTTCCATATTCCATTGATTTATTGAGTTTCTGGCGATTTACATCAAGTAAGTCAAATTTGCACTGCAAGCGTGCTCTAGTTTCGACCAATAAATTCTGAAAAATCATTTTCACCTTCCACATTAGGAGTGTAGGTAGTATTCACAAAGAAAACTCAATTACCCAACCATTATATTTGATTACTTACCCATGCAATTTTGACAACCCATCGAAAGAAATTAAAAAAATGATAAAAAGGCTCAAAAATAGAAATCCTTTTGCATGGAGGCCTCCTATGTGCAATGGCTTGTGGGAAAAATAATAAACTCACAATACCACAAATAAAAAGTTAATTTTTCATTTTTCTAGCGCAATGCATGACTTTTTTTGTGAAGCAAGTGCCATAAATAAGATTGTAAATTGTGCCCTTACAATTTTCACCTAAAGTATACCACATTGGATGTCAACTGCCAATTTTTCATGAATTTCAGAGTGATATTGCCATATTCCATTGATTTATCGAATTTCTGGCGATTTACATCAAGTAATTAAATTTGCACTGCAAGTGTGCTCTAGTTTCTACCAATAAATTCTGAAAAATCATTTTCACCTTCCGCATTAGGAGTGTAGGCAGTATCCACAAAGAAAACTCAATTACCCAACCATTATATATGATTACTCATCCATGCAATTTTGAGAACACATCGAAAGAAATAAAAGGAAATGAAAAAAGGCTCAAAAATTGAAATCCTTTTGCATGGAGGCCTCCTATGTGCAATGGATTGTGGGAAAAATAATAAACTCTCAATACCACAACCTTAAAAAAAACCTTCAAGAACTGACCTATCTCATATGAAGATCAATGACTTTCAACCAAGATGACCATGAGCATTTTCATGGCATAGTTCATGATAACATCACCATTTTTGGAAATAACAAGGGTGTTCACATTGTCAGCAATAATTCCACGAAAAGATTGAAGATTTGGGTAAAAAAAAGTTAATTTTTCATTTTTCCAGTGCAATGCATGACTTTTTATTGAAGCAAGTGCCGTAAATAAGATTGTAAATTATGCCCTTACAATTTTCACCTAAAGTATACCACGTGGGATGCCAACTGCCATTTTTTCATGAATTTTAGAGTGATATTTCCATATTCCATTGATTTATTGAGTTTCTGGCGAATTACATCAAGTAAGTCAAATTTGCACTGCAAGCCTGCTCTAGTTTCGACCAATAAATTCTGAAAAATCATTTTCACCTTCCACATTAGGAGTGTAGGTAGTATTCACAAAGAAAACTCAATTACCCAACCATTATATTTGATTACTTTCCCATGCAATTTTGACAACTCATCGAAAGAAATTAAAAAAATGATAAAAAGGCTCAAAAATAGAAATCCTTTTGCATGGAGGCCTCCTATGTGCAATGGCTTGTGGGAAAAATAATAAACTCACTATACCACAAATAAAAAGTTAATTTTTCATTTTTCTAGCGCAATGCATGACTTTTTTTGTGAAGCAAGTGCCATAAATAAGATTGTAAATTGTGCCCTTACAATTTTCACCTAAAGTATACCACATTGGATGTCAACTGCCAATTTTTCATGAATTTCAGAGTGATATTGCCATATTCCATTGATTTATCGAATTTCTGGCGATTTACATCAAGTAAATAAATTTGCACTGCAAGTGTGCTCTAGTTTCTACCAATAAATTCTGAAAAATCATTTTCACCTTCCGCATTAGGAGTGTAGGCAGTATCCACAAAGAAAACTCAATTACCCAACCATTATATATTATTACTCATCCATGCAATTTTGAGAACACATCGAAAGAAATAAAAGGAAATGAAAAAAGGCTCAAAAATTGAAATCCTTTTGCATGGAGGCCTCCTATGTGCAATGGATTGTGGGAAAAATAATAAACTCACAATACCACAACCTTAAAAAAAACCTTCAAGAACTGACCTATCTCATATGAAGATCAATGACTTTCAACCAAGATGACCATGAGCATTTTCATGGCATAGTTCATGATAACATCACCATTTTTGTAAATAAAAAGGGTGTTCACATTGTCAGCAATAATTCCACAAAAAGATTGAAGATTTGGGTAAAAAAAAGTTAATTTTTCATTTTTCCAGTGCAATGCATGACTTTTTATTGAAGCAAGTGCCGTAAATAAGATTGTAAATTATGCCCTTACAATTTTCACCTAAAGTATACCACGTGGGATGCCAACTGCCATTTTTTCATGAATTTTAGAGTGATATTTCCATATTCCATTGATTTATTGAGTTTCTGGCGATTTACATCAAGTAAGTCAAATTTGCACTGCAAGCCTGCTCTAGTTTCGACCAATAAATTCTGAAAAATCATTTTCACCTTCCACATTAGGAGTGTAGGTAGTATTCACAAAGAAAACTCAATTACCCAACCATTATATTTGATTACTTACCCATGCAATTTTGACAACACATCGAAAGAAATTAAAAAATGATAAAAAGGCTCAAAAATAGAAATCCTTTTGCATGGAGGCCTCCTATGTGCAATGGCTTGTGGGAAAAATAATAAACTCACAATACCACAAATAAAAAGTTAATTTTTCATTTTTCTAGCGCAATGCATGACTTTTTTTGTGAAGCAAGTGCCATAAATAAGATTGTAAATTGTGCCCTTACAATTTTCACCTAAAGTATACCACATTGGATGTCAACTGCCAATTTTTCATGAATTTCAGAGTGATATTGCCATATTCCATTGATTTATCGAATTTCTGGCGATTTACATCAAGTAATTAAATTTGCACTGCAAGTGTGCTCTAGTTTCTACCAATAAATTCTGAAAAATCATTTTCACCTTCCGCATTAGGAGTGTAGGCAGTATCCACAAAGAAAACTCAATTACCCAACCATTATATATGATTACTCATCCATGCAATTTTGAGAACACATCGAAAGAAATAAAAGGAAATGAAAAAAGGCTCAAAAATTGAAATCCTTTTGCATGGAGGCCTCCTATGTGCAATGGATTGTGGGAAAAATAATAAACTCACAATACCACAACCTTAAAAAAAACCTTCAAGAACTGACCTATCTCATATGAAGATCAATGACTTTCAACCAAGATGACCATGAGCATTTTCATGGCATAGTTCATGATAACATCACCATTTTTGGAAATAACAAGGGTGTTCACATTGTCAGCAATAATTCCACAAAAAGATTGAAGATTTGGGTAAAAAAAAGTTAATTTTTTATTTTTCCAGTGCAATGCATGACTTTTTATTGAAGCAAGTGCCGTAAATAAGATTGTAAATTATGCCCTTACAATTTTCACCTAAAGTATACCACGTGGGATGCCAACTGCCATTTTTTTCATGAATTTCAGAGTGATATTTCCATATTCCATTGATTTATTGAGTTTCTGGCGATTTACATCAAGTAAGTCAAATTTGCACTGCAAGCGTGCTCTAGTTTCGACCAATAAATTCTGAAAAATCATTTTCACCTTCCACATTAGGAGTGTAGGTAGTATTCACAAAGAAAAATCAATTACCCAACCATTATATTTGATTACTTACCCATGCAATTTTGACAACACATCGAAAGAAATTAAAAAAATGATAAAAAGGCTCAAAAATAGAAATCCTTTTGCATGGAGGCCTCCTATGTGCAATGGCTTGTGGGAAAAATAATAAACTCACAATACCACAAATAAAAAGTTAATTTTTCATTTTTCTAGCGCAATGCATGACTTTTTTTGTGAAGCAATTGCCATAAATAAGATTGTAAATTGTGCCCTTACAATTTTCACCTAAAGTATACCACATTGGATGTCAACAGCCAATTTTTCATGAATTTCAGAGTGATATTGCCATATTCCATTGATTTATCGAATTTCTGGCGATTTACATCAAGTAATTCAAATTTGCACTCCAAGTGTGCTCTAGTTTCGACCAATAAATTCTGAAAAATCATTCTCACCTTCCGCATTAGGAGTGTAGGCAGTATCCACAAAGAAAACTCAATTACCCAACCATTATATATGATTACTCATCCATGCAATTTTGAGAACACATCGAATGAAATTAAAGGAAATAAAAAAAGGCTCAAAAATTGAAATCCTTTTGCATGGAGGCCTCCTATGTGCAATGGATTGTGGGAAAAATAATAAACTCACAATACAACAACCTCAAAAAAAAACCTTCAAGAACTGACCTATCTGATATGAAGATCAATGACTTTCAACCAAGATGACCATGAGCATTTTCATGGCATAGTTCATGATAACATCACCATTTTTGGAAATAACAAGGGTGTTCACATTGTCAGCAATAATTCCACAAAAAGATTGAAGATTTGGGTAAAAAAAAGTTAATTTTTCATTTTTCCAGTGCAATGCATGACTTTTTATTGAAGCAAGTGCCATAAATAAGATTGTAAATTATGCCCTTACAATTTTCACCTAAAGTATACCACGTGGGATGCCAACTGCCAATTTTTCATGAATTTCAGAGTGATATTTCCATATTCCATTGATTTATTGAGTTTCTGGCGAATTACATCAAGTAAGTCAAATTTGCACTGCAAGCCTACTCTAGTTTCGACCAATAAATTCTGAAAAATCATTTTCACCTTCCACATTAGGAGTGTAGGTAGTATTCACAAAGAAAACTCAATTACCCAACCATTATATTTGATTACTTACCCATGCAATTTCGACAACACATCGAAAGAAATTAAAGAAATGATAAAAAGGCTCAAAAATAGAAATCCTTTTGCATGGAGGCCTCCTATGTGCAATGGCTTGTGGGAAAAATAATAAACTCACTATACCACAAATAAAAAGTTAATTTTTCATTTTTCTAGCGCAATGCATGACTTTTTTTGTGAAGCAAGTGCCATAAATAAGATTGTAAATTGTGCCCTTACAATTTTCACCTAAAGTATACCACATTGGATGTCAACTGCCAATTTTTCATGAATTTCAGAGTGATATTGCCATATTCCATTGATTTATCGAATTTCTGGCGATTTACATCAAGTAATTAAATTTGCACTGCAAGTGTGCTCTAGTTTCGACCAATAAATTCTGAAAAATCATTTTCACCTTCCGCATTAGGAGTGTAGGCAGTATCCACAAAGAAAACTCAATTACCCAACCATTATATATGATTACTCATCCATGCAATTTTGAGAACACATCGAAAGAAATAAAAGGAAATGAAAAAAGGCTCAAAAATTGAAATCCTTTTGCATGGAGGCCTCCTATGTGCAATGGATTGTGGGAAAAATAATAAACTCACAATACCACAACCTTAAAAAAAACCTTCAAGAACTGACCTATCTCATATGAAGATCAATGACTTTCAACCAAGATGACCATGAGCATTTTCATGGCATAGTTCATGATAACATCACCATTTTTGTAAATAAAAAGGGTGTTCACATTGTCAGCAATAATTCCACAAAAAGATTGAAGATTTGGGTAAAAAAAAGTTAATTTTTCATTTTTCCAGTGCAATGCATGACTTTTTATTGAAGCAAGTGCCGTAAATAAGATTGTAAATTATGCCCTTACAATTTTCACCTAAAGTATACCACGTGGGATGCCAACTGCCATTTTTTCATGAATTTTAGAGTGATATTTCCATATTCCATTGATTTATTGAATTTCTGGCGATTTACATCAAGTAAGTAAAATTTGCACTGCAAGCCTGCTCTAGTTTCGACCAATAAATTCTGAAAAATCATTTTCACCTTCCACATTAGGAGTGTAGGTAGTATTCACAAAGAAAACTCAATTACCCAACCATTATATATGATTACTTACCCATGCAATTTTGACAACACATCGAAAGAAATTAAAAAAATGATAAAAAAGGCTCAAAAATAGAAATCCTGTTGCATGGAGGCCTCCTATGTGCAATGGCTTGTGGGAAAAATAATAAACTCACAATACCAAAAATAAAAAGTTAATTTTTCATTTTTCTAGCGCAATGCATGACTTTTTTTGTGAAGCAAGTGCCATAAATAAGATTGTAAATTGTGCCCTTACAATTTTCACCTAAAGTATACCACATTGGATGTCAACTGCCAATTTTTCATGAATTTCAGAGTGATATTGCCATATTCCATTGATTTATCGAATTTCTGGCGATTTACATCAAGTAATTCAAATTTGCACTCCAAGTGTGCTCTAGTTTCGACGAATAAATTCTGAAAAATCATTCTCACCTTCCGCATTAGGAGTGTAGGCAGTATCCACAAAGAAAACTCAATTACCCAACCATTATATATGATTACTCATCCATGCAATTTTGAGAACACATCGAATGAAATTAAAGGAAATGAAAAAAGGCTCAAAAATTGAAATCCTTTTGCATGGAGGCCTCCTATGTGCAATGGATTGTGGGAAAAATAATAAACTCACAATACAACAACCTTAAAAAAAAACCTTCAAGAACTGACCTATCTCATATGAAGATCAATGACTTTCAACCAAGATGACCATGAGGATTTTCATGGCATAGTTCATGATAACATCACCATTTTTGGAAATAACAAGGGTGTTCACATTGTCAGCAATAATTCCACAAAAAGATTGAAGATTTGGGTAAAAAAAAGTTAATTTTTCATTTTTCCAGTGCAATGCATGACTTTTTATTGAAGCAAGTGCCATAAATAAGATTGTAAATTATGCCCTTACAATTTTCACCTAAAGTATACCACGTGGGATGCCAACTGCCAATTTTTCATGAATTTCAGAGTGATATTTCCATATTCCATTGATTTATTGAGTTTCTGGCGATTTACATCAAGTAAGTCAAATTTGCACTGCAAGTGTGCTCTAGTTTCGACCAATAAATTCTGAAAAATCATTTTCACCTTCCACATTAGGAGTGTAGGTAGTATTCACAAAGAAAACTCAATTACCCAACCATTATATATGATTACTTACCCATGCAATTTTGACAACACATCGAAAGAAATTAAAAAAATGATAAAAAAGGCTCAAAAATTGAAATCCTTTTGCATGGAGGCCTCCTATGTGCAATGGCTTGTGGGAAAAATAATAAACTCACAATACCACAAATAAAAAGTTAATTTTTCATTTTTCTAGCGCAATGCATGACTTTTTTTGTGAAGCAAGTGCCATAAATAAGATTGTAAATTGTGCCCTTACAATTTTCACCTAAAGTATACCACATTGGATGTCAACAGCCAATTTTACATGAATTTTAGAGTGATATTGCCATATTCCATTGATTTATCGAATTTCTGGCGATTTACATCAAGTAATTCAAATTTGCACTCCAAGTGTGCTCTAGTTTCGACCAATAAATTCTGAAAAATCATTCTCACCTTCCGCATTAGGAGTGTAGGCAGTATCCACAAAGAAAACTCAATTACCCAACCATTATATATGATTACTCATCCATGCAATTTTGAGAACACATCGAATGAAATTAAAGGAAATGAAAAAAGGCTCAAAAATTGAAATCCTTTTGCATGGAGGCCTCCTATGTGCAATGGATTGTGGGAAAAATAATAAACTCACAATACAACAACCTTAAAAAAAAACCTTCAAGAACTGACCTATCTCATATGAAGATCAATGACTTTCAACCAAGATGACCATGAGCATTTTCATGGCATAGTTCATGATAACATCACCATTTTTGGAAATAACAAGGGTGTTCACATTGTCAGCAATAATTCCACAAAAAGATTGAAGATTTGGGTAAAAAAAAGTTAATTTTTCATTTTTCCAGTGCAATGCATGACTTTTTATTGAAGCAAGTGCCATAAATAAGATTGTAAATTATGCCCTTACAATTTTCACCTAAAGTATACCACGTGGGATGCCAACTGCCAATTTTTCATGAATTTCAGAGTGATATTTCCATATTCCATTGATTTATTGAGTTTCTGGCGATTTACATCAAGTAAGTCAAATTTGCACTGCAAGTGTGCTCTAGTTTCGACCAATAAATTCTGAAAAATCATTTTCACCTTCCACATTAGGAGTGTAGGTAGTATTCACAAAGAAAACTCAATTACCCAACCATTATATATGATTACTTACCCATGCAATTTTGACAACACATCGAAAGAAATTAAAAAAATGATAAAAAAGGCTCAAAAATTGAAATCCTTTTGCATGGAGGCCTCCTATGTGCAATGGCTTGTGGGAAAAATAATAAACTCACAATACCAAAAATAAAAAGTTAATTTTTTATTTTTCTAGCGCAATGCATGACTTTTTTTGTGAAGCAAGTGCCATAAATAAGATTGTAAATTGTGCCCTTACAATTTTCACCTAAAGTATACCACATTGGATGTCAACTGCCAATTTTTCATGAATTTCAGAGTGATATTGCCATATTCCATTGATTTATCGAATTTCTGGCGATTTACATCAAGTAATTCAAATTTGCACTCCAAGTGTGCTCTAGTTTCGACCAATAAATTCTGAAAAATCATTCTCACCTTCCGCATTAGGAGTGTAGGCAGTATCCACAAAGAAAACTCAATTACCCAACCATTATATATGATTACTCATCCATGCAATTTTGAGAACACATCGAATGAAATTAAAGGAAATGAAAAAAGGCTCAAAAATTGAAATCCTTTTGCATGGAGGCCTCCTATGTGCAATGGATTGTGGGAAAAATAATAAACTCACAATACAACAACCTTAAAAAAAACCTTCAAGAACTGACCTATCTCATATGAAGATCAATGACTTTCAACCAAGATGACCATGAGCATTTTCATGGCATAGTTCATGATAACATCACCATTTTTGGAAATAACAAGGGTGTTCACATTATCAGCAATAATTCCACAAAAAGATTGAAGATTTGGGTAAAAAAAAGTTATTTTTCATTTTTCCAGTGCAATGCATGACTTTTTATTGAAGCAAGTGCCATAAATAAGATTGTAAATTATGCCCTTACAATTTTCACCTAAAGTATACCACGTGGGATGCCAACTGCCAATTTTTCATGAATTTCAGAGTGATATTTCCATATTCCATTGATTTATTGAATTTCTGGCGATTTACATCAAGTAAGTAAAATTTGCACTGCAAGTGTGCTCTAGTTTCGACCAATAAATTCTGAAAAATCATTTTCACCTTCCACATTAGGAGTGTAGGTAGTATTCACAAAGAAAACTCAATTACCCAACCATTATATATGATTACTTACCCATGCAATTTTGACAACACATCGAAAGAAATTAAAAAAATGATAAAAAAGGCTCAAAAATAGAAATCCTGTTGCATGGAGGCCTCCTATGTGCAATGGCTTGTGGGAAAAATAATAAACTCACAATACCAAAAATAAAAAGTTAATTTTTCATTTTTCTAGCGCAATGCATGACTTTTTTTGTGAAGCAAGTGCCATAAATAAGATTGTAAATTGTGCCCTTACAATTTTCACCTAAAGTATACCACATTGGATGTCAACTGCCAATTTTTCATGAATTTCAGAGTGATATTGCCATATTCCATTGATTTATCGAATTTCTGGCGATTTACATCAAGTAATTCAAATTTGCACTCCAAGTGTGCTCTAGTTTCGACGAATAAATTCTGAAAAATCATTCTCACCTTCCGCTTTAGGAGTGTAGGCAGTATCCACAAAGAAAACTCAATTACCCAACCATTATATATGATTACTCATCCATGCAATTTTGAGAACACATCGAATGAAATTAAAGGAAATGAAAAAAGGCTCAAAAATTGAAATCCTTTTGCATGGAGGCCTCCTATGTGCAATGGATTGTGGGAAAAATAATAAACTCACAATACAACAACCTTAAAAAAAAACCTTCAAGAACTGACCTATCTCATATGAAGATCAATGACTTTCAACCAAGATGACCATGAGCATTTTCATGGCATAGTTCATGATAACATCACCATTTTTGGAAATAACAAGGGTGTTCACATTGTCAGCAATAATTCCACAAAAAGATTGAAGATTTGGGTAAAAAAAAGTTAATTTTTCATTTTTCCAGTGCAATGCATTACTTTTTATTGAAGCAAGTGCCATAAATAAGATTGTAAATTATGCCCTTACAATTTTCACCTAAAGTATACCACGTGGGATGCCAACTGCCAATTTTTCATGAATTTCAGAGTGATATTTCCATATTCCATTGATTTATTGAATTTCTGGCGATTTACATCAAGTAAGTAAAATTTGCACTGCAAGTGTGCTCTAGTTTCGACCAATAAATTCTGAAAAATCATTTTCACCTTCCACATTAGGAGTGTAGGTAGTATTCACAAAGAAAACTCAATTACCCAACCATTATATATGATTACTTACCCATGCAATTTTGACAACACATCGAAAGAAATTAAAAAAATGATAAAAAAGGCTCAAAAATAGAAATCCTTTTGCATGGAGGCCTCCTATGTGCAATGGCTTGTGGGAAAAATAATAAACTCACAATACCACAAATAAAAAGTTAATTTTTCATTTTTCTAGCGCAATGCATGACTTTTTTTGTGAAGCAAGTGCCATAAATAAGATAGTAAATTCTGCCCTTACAATTTTCACCTAAAGTATACCACATTGGATGTCAACTGCCAATTTTTCATGAATTTCAGAGTGATATTGCCATATTCCATTGATTTATCGAATTTCTGGCGATTTACATCAAGTAATTCAAATTTGCACTCCAAGTGTGCTCTAGTTTCGACGAATAAATTCTGAAAAATCATTCTCACCTTCCGCATTAGGAGTGTAGGCAGTATCCACAAAGAAAACTCAATTACCCAACCATTATATATGATTACTCATCCATGCAATTTTGAGAACACATCGAATGAAATTAAAGGAAATGAAAAAAGGCTCAAAAATTGAAATCCTTTTGCATGGAGGCCTCCTATGTGCAATGGATTGTGGGAAAAATAATAAACTCACAATACAACAACCTTAAAAAAAACCTTCAAGAACTGACCTATCTCATATGAAGATCAATGACTTTCAACCAAGATGACCATGAGCATTTTCATGGCATAGTTCATGATAACATCACCATTTTTGGAAATAACAAGGGTGTTCACATTGTCAGCAATAATTCCACAAAAAGATTGAAGATTTGGGTAAAAAAAAGTTAATTTTTCATTTTTCCAGTGCAATGCATGACTTTTTATTGAAGCAAGTGCCATAAATAAGATTGTAAATTATGCCCTTACAATTTTCACCTAAAGTATACCACGTGGGATGCCAACTGCCAATTTTTCATGAATTTCAGAGTGATATTTCCATATTCCATTGATTTATTGAATTTCTGGCGATTTACATCAAGTAAGTAAAATTTGCACTGCAAGTGTGCTCTAGTTTCGACCAATAAATTCTGAAAAATCATTTTCACCTTCCACATTAGGAGTGTAGGTAGTATTCACAAAGAAAACTCAATTACCCAACCATTATATATGATTACTTACCCATGCAATTTTGACAACACATCGAAAGAAATTAAAAAAATGATAAAAAAGGCTCAAAAATAGAAATCCTTTTGCATGGAGGCCTCCTATGTGCAATGGCTTGTGGGAAAAATAATAAACTCACAATACCACAAATAAAAAGTTAATTTTTCATTTTTCTAGCGCAATGCATGACTTTTTTTGTGAAGCAAGTGCCATAAATAAGATTGTAAATTCTGCCCTTACAATTTTCACCTAAAGTATACCACATTGGATGTCAACTGCCAATTTTTCATGAATTTCAGAGTGATATTGCCATATTCCATTGATTTATCGAATTTCTGGCGATTTACATCAAGTAATTAAATTTGCACTGCAAGTGTGCTCTAGTTTCTACCAATAAATTCTGAAAAATCATTTTCACCTTCCGCATTAGGAGTGTAGGCAGGATCCACAAAGAAAACTCAATTACCCAACCATTATATATGATTACTCATCCATGCAATTTTGAGAACACATCGAAAGAAATAAAAGGAAATGAAAAAAGGCTCAAAAATTGAAATCCTTTTGCATGGAGGCCTCCTATGTGCAATGGATTGTGGGAAAAATAATAAACTCACAATACCACAACCTTAAAAAAAACCTTCAAGAACTGACCTATCTCATATGAAGATCAATGACTTTCAACCAAGATGACCATGAGCATTTTCATGGCATAGTTCATGATAACATCACTATTTTTGGAAATAACAAGGGTGTTCACATTGTCAGCAATAATTCCACAAAAAGATTGAAGATTTGGGTAAAAAAAAGTTAATTTTTCATTTTTCCAGTGCAATGCATGACTTTTTATTGAAGCAAGTGCCGTAAATAAGATTGTAAATTATGCCCTTACAATTTTCACCTAAAGTATACCACGTGGGATGCCAACTGCCATTTTTTCATGAATTTCAGAGTGATATTTCCATATTCCATTGATTTATTGAGTTTCTGGCGATTTACATCAAGTAAGTCAAATTTGAACTGCAAGCGTGCTCTAGTTTCGACCAATAAATTCTGAAAAATCATTTTCACCTTCCACATTAGGAGTGTAGGTAGTATTCACAAAGAAAACTCAATTACCCAACCATTATATTTGATTACTTACCCATGCAATTTTGAAAACACATCGAAAGAAATTAAAAAAATGATAAAAAGGCTCAAAAATAGAAATCCTTTTGCATGGAGGCCTCCTATGTGCAATGGCTTGTGGGAAAAATAATAAACTCACAATACCACAAATAAAAAGTTAATTTTTCATTTTTCTAGCGCAATGCATGACTTTTTTTGTGAAGCAAGTGCCATAAATAAGATTGTAAATTGTGTCCTTACAATTTTCACCTAAATTATACCACATTGGATGTCAACTGCCAATTTTTCATGAATTTCAGAGTGATATTGCCATATTCCATTGATTTATCGAATTTCTGGCGATTTACATCAAGTAATTAAATTTGCACTGCAAGTGTGCTCTAGTTTCTACCAATAAATTCTGAAAAATCATTTTCACCTTCCGCATTAGGAGTGTAGGCAGTATCCACAAAGAAAACTCAATTACCCAACCATTATATATGATTACTCATCCATGCAATTTTGAGAACACATCGAAAGAAATAAAAGGAAATGAAAAAAGGCTCAAAAATTGAAATCCTTTTGCATGGAGGCCTCCTATGTGCAATGGATTGTGGGAAAAATAATAAACTCACAATACCACAACCTTAAAAAAAACCTTCAAGAACTGACCTATCTCATATGAAGATCAATGACTTTCAACCAAGATGACCATGAGCATTTTCATGGCATAGTTCATGATAACATCACCATTTTTGTAAATAACAAGGGTGTTCACATTGTCAGCAATAATTCCACGAAAAGATTGAAGATTTGGGTAAAAAAAAGTTAATTTTTCATTTTTCCAGTGCAATGCATGACTTTTTATTGAAGCAAGTGCCGTAAATAAGATTGTAAATTATGCCCTTACAATTTTCACCTAAAGTATACCACGTGGGATGCCAACTGCCATTTTTTCATGAATTTTAGAGTGATATTTCCATATTCCATTGATTTATTGAGTTTCTGGCGAATTACATCAAGTAAGTCAAATTTGCACTGCAAGCCTGCTCTAGTTTCGACCAATAAATTCTGAAAAATCATTTTCACCTTCCACATTAGGAGTGTAGGTAGTATTCACAAAGAAAACTCAATTACCCAACCATTATATTTGATTACTTACCCATGCAATTTTGACAACACATCGAAAGAAATTTAAAAAATGATAAAAAGGCTCAAAAATAGAAATCCTTTTGCATGGAGGCCTCCTATGTGCAATGGCTTGTGGGAAAAATAATAAACTCACTATACCACAAATAAAAAGTTAATTTTTCATTTTTCTAGCCCAATGCATGACTTTTTTTGTGAAGCAAGTGCCATAAATAAGATTGTAAATTGTGCCCTTACAATTTTCACCTAAAGTATACCACATTGGATGTCAACTGCCAATTTTTCATGAATTTCAGAGTGATATTGCCATATTCCATTGATTTATCGAATTTCTGGCGATTTACATCAAGTAATTAAATTTGCACTGCAAGTGTGCTCTAGTTTCTACCAATAAATTCTGAAAAATCATTTTCACCTTCCGCATTAGGAGTGTAGGCAGTATCCACAAAGAAAACTCAATTACCCAACCATTATATATTATTACTCATCCATGCAATTTTGAGAACACATCGAAAGAAATAAAAGGAAATGAAAAAAGGCTCAAAAATTGAAATCCTTTTGCATGGAGGCCTCCTATGTGCAATGGATTGTGGGAAAAATAATAAACTCACAATACCACAACCTTAAAAAAAACCTTCAAGAACTGACCTATCTCATATGAAGATCAATGACTTTCAACCAAGATGACCATGAGCATTTTCATGGCATAGTTCATGATAACATCACCATTTTTGTAAATAAAAAGGGTGTTCACATTGTCAGCAATAATTCCACAAAAAGATTGAAGATTTGGGTAAAAAAAAGTTAATTTTTCATTTTTCCAGTGCAATGCATGACTTTTTATTGAAGCAAGTGCCGTAAATAAGATTGTAAATTATGCCCTTACAATTTTCACCTAAAGTATACCACGTGGGATGCCAACTGCCATTTTTTCATGAATTTTAGAGTGATATTTCCATATTCCATTGATTTATTGAGTTTCTGGCGATTTACATCAAGTAAGTCAAATTTGCACTGCAAGCCTGCTCTAGTTTCGACCAATAAATTCTGAAAAATCATTTTCACCTTCCACATTAGGAGTGTAGGTAGTATTCACAAAGAAAACTCAATTACCCAACCATTATATTTGATTACTTACCCATGCAATTTTGACAACACATCGAAAGAAATTAAAAAAATGATAAAAAGGCTCAAAAATAGAAATCCTTTTGCATGGAGGCCTCCTATGTGCAATGGCTTGTGGGAAAAATAATAAACTCACAATACCACAAATAAAAAGTTAATTTTTCATTTTTCTAGCGCAATGCATGACTTTTTTTGTGAAGCAAGTGCCATAAATAAGATTGTAAATTGTGCCCTTACAATTTTCACCTAAAGTATACCACATTGGATGTCAACTGCCAATTTTTCATGAATTTCAGAGTGATATTGCCATATTCCATTGATTTATCGAATTTCTGGCGATTTACATCAAGTAATTAAATTTGCACTGCAAGTGTGCTCTAGTTTCTACCAATAAATTCTGAAAAATCATTTTCACCTTCCGCATTAGGAGTGTAGGCAGTATCCACAAAGAAAACTCAATTACCCAACCATTATATATGATTACTCATCCATGCAATTTTGAGAACACATCGAAAGAAATAAAAGGAAATGAAAAAAGGCTCAAAAATTGAAATCCTTTTGCATGGAGGCCTCCTATGTGCAATGGATTGTGGGAAAAATAATAAACTCACAATACCACAACCTTAAAAAAAACCTTCAAGAACTGACCTATCTCATATGAAGATCAATGACTTTCAACCAAGATGACCATGAGCATTTTCATGGCATAGTTCATGATAACATCACCATTTTTGGAAATAACAAGTGTGTTCACATTGTCAGCAATAATTCCACAAAAAGATTTAAGATTTGGGTAAAAAAAAGTTAATTTTTTATTTTTCCAGTGCAATGCATGACTTTTTATTGAAGCAAGTGCCGTAAATAAGATTGTAAATTATGCCCTTACAATTTTCACCTAAAGTATACCACGTGGGATGCCAACTGCCATTTTTTCATGAATTTCAGAGTGATATTTCCATATTCCATTGATTTATTGAGTTTCTGGCGATTTACATCAAGTAAGTCAAATTTGCACTGCAAGCGTGCTCTAGTTTCGACCAATAAATTCTGAAAAATCATTTTCACCTTCCACATTAGGAGTGTAGGTAGTATTCACAAAGAAAACTCAATTACCCAACCATTATATTTGATTACTTACCCATGCAATTTTGACAACACATCGAAAGAAATTAAAAAAATGATAAAAAGGCTCAAAAATAGAAATCCTTTTGCATGGAGGCCTCCTATGTGCAATGGCTTGTGGGAAAAATAATAAACTCACAATACCACAAATAAAAAGTTAATTTTTCATTTTTCTAGCGCAATGCATGACTTTTTTTGTGAAGCAATTGCCATAAATAAGATTGTAAATTGTGCCCTTACAATTTTCACCTAAAGTATACCACATTGGATGTCAACAGCCAATTTTTCATGAATTTCAGAGTGATATTGCCATATTCCATTGATTTATCGAATTTCTGGCGATTTACATCAAGTAATTCAAATTTGCACTCCAAGTGTGCTCTAGTTTCGACCAATAAATTCTGAAAAATCATTCTCACCTTCCGAATTAGGAGTGTATGCAGTATCCACAAAGAAAACTCAATTACCCAACCTTTATATATGATTACTCATCCATGCAATTTTGAGAACACATCGAATGAAATTAAAGGAAATAAAAAAAGGCTCAAAAATTGAAATCCTTTTGCATGGAGGCCTCCTATGTGCAATGGATTGTGGGAAAAATAATAAACTCACAATACAACAACCTTAAAAAAAAACCTTCAAGAACTGACCTATCTGATATGAAGATCAATGACTTTCAACCAAGATGACCATGAGCATTTTCATGGCATAGTTCATGATAACATCACCATTTTTGGAAATAACAAGGGTGTTCACATTGTCAGCAATAATTCCACAAAAAGATTGAAGATTTGGGTAAAAAAAAGTTAATTTTTCATTTTTCCAGTGCAATGCATGACTTTTTATTGAAGCAAGTGCCATAAATAAGATTGTAAATTATGCCCTTACAATTTTCACCTAAAGTATACCACGTGGGATGCCAACTGCCAATTTTTCATGAATTTCAGAGTGATATTTCCATATTCCATTGATTTATTGAGTTTCTGGCGAATTACATCAAGTAAGTCAAATTTGCACTGCAAGCCTACTCTAGTTTCGACCAATAAATTCTGAAAAATCATTTTCACCTTCCACATTAGGAGTGTAGGTAGTATTCACAAAGAAAACTCAATTACCCAACCATTATATTTGATTACTTACCCATGCAATTTTGACAACACATCGAAAGAAATTAAAGAAATGATAAAAAGGCTCAAAAATAGAAATCCTTTTGCATGGAGGCCTCCTATGTGCAATGGCTTGTGGGAAAAATAATAAACTCACTATACCACAAATAAAAAGTTAATTTTTCATTTTTCTAGCGCAATACATGACTTTTTTTGTGAAGCAAGTGCCATAAATAAGATTGTAAATTGTGCCCTTACAATTTTCACCTAAAGTATACCACATTGGATGTCAACTGCCAATTTTTCATGAATTTCAGAGTGATATTGCCATATTCCATTGATTTATCGAATTTCTGGCGATTTACATCAAGTAATTAAATTTGCACTGCAAGTGTGCTCTAGTTTCGACCAATAAATTCTGAAAAATCATTTTCACCTTCCGCATTAGGTGTGTAGGCAGTATCCACAAAGAAAACTCAATTACCCAACCATTATATATGATTACTCATCCATGCAATTTTGAGAACACATCGAAAGAAATAAAAGGAAATGAAAAAAGGCTCAAAAATTGAAATCCTTTTGCATGGAGGCCTCCTATGTGCAATGGATTGTGGGAAAAATAATAAACTCACAATACCACAACCTTAAAAAAAACCTTCAAGAACTGACCTATCTCATATGAAGATCAATGACTTTCAACCAAGATGACCATGAGCATTTTCATGGCATAGTTCATGATAACATCACCATTTTTGTAAATAAAAAGGGTGTTCACATTGTCAGCAATAATTCCACAAAAAGATTGAAGATTTGGGTAAAAAAAAGTTAATTTTTCATTTTTCCAATGCAATGCATGACTTTTTATTGAAGCAAGTGCCGTAAATAAGATTGTAAATTATGCCCTTACAATTTTCACCTAAAGTATACCACGTGGGATGCCAACTGCCATTTTTTCATGAATTTTAGAGTGATATTTCCATATTCCATTGATTTATTGAATTTCTGGCGATTTACATCAAGTAAGTAAAATTTGCACTGCAAGCCTGCTCTAGTTTCGACCAATAAATTCTGAAAAATCATTTTCACCTTCCACATTAGGAGTGTAGGTAGTATTCACAAAGAAAACTCAATTACCCAACCATTATATATGATTACTTACCCATGCAATTTTGACAACACATCGAAAGAAATTAAAAAAATGATAAAAAAGGCTCAAAAATAGAAATCCTGTTGCATGGAGGCCTCCTATGTGCAATGGCTTGTGGGAAAAATAATAAACTCACAATACCACAAATAAAAAGTTAATTTTTCATTTTTCTAGCGCAATGCATGACTTTTTTTGTGAAGCAAGTGCCATAAATAAGATTGTAAATTGTGCCCTTACAATTTTCACCTAAAGTATACCACATTGGATGTCAACTGCCAATTTTTCATGAATTTCAGAGTGATATTGCCATATTCCATTGATTTATCGAATTTCTGGCGATTTACATCAAGTAATTCAAATTTGCACTCCAAGTGTGCTCTAGTTTCGACGAATAAATTCTGAAAAATCATTCTCACCTTCCGCATTAGGAGTGTAGGCAGTATCCACAAAGAAAACTCAATTACCCAACCATTATATATGATTACTCATCCATGCAATTTTGAGAACACATCGAATGAAATTAAAGGAAATGAAAAAAGGCTCAAAAATTGAAATCCTTTTGCATGGAGGCCTCCTATGTGCTATGGATTGTGGGAAAAATAATAAACTCACAATACAACAACCTTAAAAAAAAACCTTCAAGAACTGACCTATCTCATATGAAGATCAATGACTTTCAACCAAGATGACCATGAGCATTTTCATGGCATAGTTCATGATAACATCACCATTTTTGGAAATAACAAGGGTGTTCACATTGTCAGCAATAATTCCACAAAAAGATTGAAGATTTGGGTAAAAAAAAGTTAATTTTTCATTTTTCCAGTGCAATGCATGACTTTTTATTGAAGCAAGTGCCATAAATAAGATTGTAAATTATGCCCTTACAATTTTCACCTAAAGTATACCACGTGGGATGCCAACTGCCAATTTTTCATGAATTTTAGAGTGATATTTCCATATTCCATTGATTTATTGAGTTTCTGGCGATTTACATCAAGTAAGTCAAATTTGCACTGCAAGTGTGCTCTAGTTTCGACCAATAAATTCTGAAAAATCATTTTCACCTTCCACATTAGGAGTGTAGGTAGTATTCACAAAGAAAACTCAATTACCCAACCATTATATATGATTACTTACCCATGCAATTTTGACAACACATCGAAAGAAATTAAAAAAATGATAAAAAAGGCTCAAAAATTGAAATCCTTTTGCATGGAGGCCTCCTATGTGCAATGGCTTGTGGGAAAAATAATAAACTCACAATACCACAAATAAAAAGTTAATTTTTCATTTTTCTAGCGCAATGCATGACTTTTTTTGTGAAGCAAGTGCCATAAATAAGATTGTAAATTGTGCCCTTACAATTTTCACCTAAAGTATACCACATTGGATGTCAACAGCCAATTTTTCATGAATTTTAGAGTGATATTGCCATATTCCATTGATTTATCGAATTTCTGGCGATTTACATCAAGTAATTCAAATTTGCACTCCAAGTGTGCTCTAGTTTCGACCAATAAATTCTGAAAAATCATTCTCACCTTCCGCATTAGGAGTGTAGGGAGTATCCACAAAGAAAACTCAATTACCCAACCATTATATATGATTACTCATCCATGCAATTTTGAGAACACATCGAATGAAATTAAAGGAAATGAAAAAAGGCTCAAAAATTGAAATCCTTTTGCATGGAGGCCTCCTATGTGCAATGGATTGTGGGAAAAATAATAAACTCACAATACAACAACCTTAAAAAAAAACCTTCAAGAACTGACCTATCTCATATGAAGATCAATGACTTTCAACCAAGATGACCATGAGCATTTTCATGGCATAGTTCATGATAACATCACCATTTTTGGAAATAACAAGGGTGTTCACATTGTCAGCAATAATTCCACAAAAAGATTGAAGATTTGGGTAAAAAAAAGTTAATTTTTCATTTTTCCAGTGCAATGCATGACTTTTTATTGAAGCAAGTGCCATAAATAAGATTGTAAATTATGCCCTTACAATTTTCACCTAAAGTATACCACGTGGGATGCCAACTGCCAATTTTTCATGAATTTCAGAGTGATATTTCCATATTCCATTGATTTATTGAGTTTCTGGCGATTTACATCAAGTAAGTCAAATTTGCACTGCAAGTGTGCTCTAGTTTCGACCAATAAATTCTGAAAAATCATTTTCACCTTCCACATTAGGAGTGTAGGTAGTATTCACAAAGAAAACTCAATTACCCAACCATTATATATGATTACTTACCCATGCAATTTTGACAACACATCGAAAGAAATTAAAAAAATGATAAAAAAGACTCAAAAATTGAAATCCTTTTGCATGGAGGCCTCCTATGTGCAATGGCTTGTGGGAAAAATAATAAACTCACAATACCAAAAATAAAAAGTTAATTTTTCATTTTTCTAGCGCAATGCATGACTTTTTTTGTGAAGCAAGTGCCATAAATAAGATTGTAAATTGTGCCCTTACAATTTTCACCTAAAGTATACCACATTGGATGTCAACTGCCAATTTTTCATGAATTTCAGAGTGATATTGCCATATTCCATTGATTTATCGAATTTCTGGCGATTTACATCAAGTAATTCAAATTTGCACTCCAAGTGTGCTCTAGTTTCGACCAATAAATTCTGAAAAATCATTCTCACCTTCCGCATTAGGAGTGTAGGCAGTATCCACAAAGAAAACTCAATTACCCAACCATTATATATGATTACTCATCCATGCAATTTTGAGAACACATCGAATGAAATTAAAGGAAATGAAAAAAGGCTCAAAAATTGAAATCCTTTTGCATGGAGGCCTCCTATGTGCAATGGATTGTGGGAAAAATAATAAACTCACAATACAACAACCTTAAAAAAAACCTTCAAGAACTGACCTATCTCATATGAAGATCAATGACTTTCAACCAAGATGACCATGAGCATTTTCATGGCATAGTTCATGATAACATCACCATTTTTGGAAATAACAAGGGTGTTCACATTGTCAGCAATAATTCCACAAAAAGATTGAAGATTTGGGTAAAAAAAAGTTATTTTTCATTTTTCCAGTGCAATGCATGACTTTTTATTGAAGCAAGTGCCATAAATAAGATTGTAAATTATGCCCTTACAATTTTCACCTAAAGTATACCACGTGGGATGCCAACTGCCAATTTTTCATGAATTTCAGAGTGATATTTCCATATTCCATTGATTTATTGAATTTCTGGCGATTTACATCAAGTAAGTAAAATTTGCACTGCAAGTGTGCTCTAGTTTCGACCAATAAATTCTGAAAAATCATTTTCACCTTCCACATTAGGAGTGTAGGTAGTATTCACAAAGAAAACTCAATTACCCAACCATTATATATGATTACTTACCCATGCAATTTTGACAACACATCGAAAGAAATTAAAAAAATGATAAAAAAGGCTCAAAAATAGAAATCCTGTTGCATGGAGGTCTCCTATGTGCAATGGCTTGTGGGAAAAATAATAAACTCACAATACCAAAAATAAAAAGTTAATTTTTCATTTTTCTAGCGCAATGCATGACTTTTTTTGTGAAGCAAGTGCCATAAATAAGATTGTAAATTGTGCCCTTACAATTTTCACCTAAAGTATACCACATTGGATGTCAACTGCCAATTTTTCATGAATTTCAGAGTGATATTGCCATATTCCATTGATTTATCGAATTTCTGGCGATTTACATCAAGTAATTCAAATTTGCACTCCAAGTGTGCTCTAGTTTCGACGAATAAATTCTGAAAAATCATTCTCACCTTCCGCATTAGGAGTGTAGGCAGTATCCACAAAGAAAACTCAATTACCCAACCATTATATATGATTACTCATCCATGCAATTTTGAGAACACATCGAATGAAATTAAAGGAAATGAAAAAAGGCTCAAAAATTGAAATCCTTTTGCATGGAGGCCTCCTATGTGCAATGGATTGTGGGAAAAATAATAAACTCACAATACAACAACCTTAAAAAAAACCTTCAAGAACTGACCTATCTCATATGAAGATCAATGACTTTCAACCAAGATGACCATGAGCATTTTCATGGCATAGTTCATGATAACATCACCATTTTTGGAAATAACAAGGGTGTTCACATTGTCAGCAATAATTCCACAAAAAGATTGAAGATTTGGGTAAAAAAAAGTTAATTTTTCATTTTTCCAGTGCAATGCATTACTTTTTATTGAAGCAAGTGCCATAAATAAGATTGTAAATTATGCCCTTACAATTTTCACCTAAAGTATACCACGTGGGATGCCAACTGCCAATTTTTCATGAATTTCAGAGTGATATTTCCATATTCCATTGATTTATTGAATTTCTGGCGATTTACATCAAGTAAGTAAAATTTGCACTGCAAGTGTGCTCTAGTTTCGACCAATAAATTCTGAAAAATCATTTTCACCTTCCACATTAGGAGTGTAGGTAGTATTCACAAAGAAAACTCAATTACCCAACCATTATATATGATTACTTACCCATGCAATTTTGACAACACATCGAAAGAAATTAAAAAAATGATAAAAAAGGCTCAAAAATAGAAATCCTTTTGCATGGAGGCCTCCTATGTGCAATGGCTTGTGGGAAAAATAATAAACTCACAATACCACAAATAAAAAGTTAATTTTTCATTTTTCTAGCGCAATGCATGACTTTTTTTGTGAAGCAAGTGCCATAAATAAGATAGTAAATTCTGCCCTTACAATTTTCACATAAAGTATACCACATTGGATGTCAACTGCCAATTTTTCATGAATTTCAGAGTGATATTGCCATATTCCATTGATTTATCGAATTTCTGGCGATTTACATCAAGTAATTCAAATTTGCACTCCAAGTGTGCTCTAGTTTCGACGAATAAATTCTGAAAAATCATTCTCACCTTCCGCATTAGGAGTGTAGGCAGTATCCACAAAGAAAACTCAATTACCCAACCATTATATATGATTACTCATCCATGCAATTTTGAGAACACATCGAATGAAATTAAAGGAAATGAAAAAAGGCTCAAAAATTGAAATCCTTTTGCATGGAGGCCTCCTATGTGCAATGGATTGTGGGAAAAATAATAAACTCACAATACAACAACCTTAAAAAAAAACCTTCAAGAACTGACCTATCTCATATGAAGATCAATGACTTTCAACCAAGATGACCATGAGCGTTTTCATGGCATAGTTCATGATAACATCACCATTTTTGGAAATAACAAGGGTGTTCACATTGTTAGCAATAATTCCACAAAAAGATTGAAGATTTGGGTAAAAAAAAGTTAATTTTTCATTTTTCCAGTGCAATGCATGACTTTTTATTGAAGCAAGTGCCATAAATAAGATTGTAAATTATGCCCTTACAATTTTCACCTAAAGTATACCACGTGGGATGCCAACTGCCAATTTTTCATGAATTTCAGAGTGATATTTCCATATTCCATTGATTTATTGAATTTCTAGCGATTTACATCAAGTAAGTAAAATTTGCACTGCAAGTGTGCTCTAGTTTCGACCAATAAATTCTGAAAAATCATTTTCACCTTCCACATTAGGAGTGTAGGTAGTATTCACAAAGAAAACTCAATTACCCAACCATTATATATGATTACTTACCCATGCAATTTTGACAACACATCGAAAGAAATTAAAAAAATGATAAAAAAGGCTCAAAAATAGAAATCCTTTTGCATGGAGGCCTCCTATGTGCAATGGCTTGTGGGAAAAATAATAAACTCACAATACCACAAATAAAAAGTTAATTTTTCATTTTTCTAGCGCAATGCATGACTTTTTTTGTGAAGCAAGTGCCATAAATAAGATTGTAAATTCTGCCCTTACAATTTTCACCTAAAGTATACCACATTGGATGTCAACTGCCAATTTTTCATGAATTTCAGAGTGATATTGCCATATTCCATTGATTTATCGAATTTCTGGCGATTTACATCAAGTAATTCAAATTTGCACTCCAAGTGTGCTCTAGTTTCGATGAATAAATTCTGAAAAATCATTCTCACCTTCCGCATTAGGAGTGTAGGCAGTATCCACAAAGAAAACTCAATTACCCAACCATTATATATGATTACTCATCCTTGCAATTTTGAGAACACATCGAATGAAATTAAAGGAAATGAAAAAATGCTCAAAAATTAAAATCCTTTTGCATGGAGGCCTCCTATGTGCAATGAATTGTGGGAAAAATAATAAACTCACAATACAACAACCTTAAAAAAAAACCTTCAAGAACTGACCTATCTCATATGAAGATCAATGACTTTCAACCAAGATGACCATGAGCATTTTCATGGCATAGTTCATGATAACATCACCATTTTTGGAAATAACAAGGGTGTTCACATTGTCAGCAATATTTCCACAAAAAGATTGAAGATTTGGGTAAAAAAAAGTTATTTTTCATTTTTCCAGTGCAATGCATGACTTTTTATTGAAGCAAGTGCCATAAATAAGATTGTAAATTATGCCCTTACAATTTTCACCTAAAGTATACCACGTGGGATGCCAACTGCCAATTTTTCATGAATTTCAGAGTGATATTTCCATATTCCATTGATTTATTGAATTTCTGGCGATTTACATCAAGTAAGTCAAGTTTGCACTGCAAGTGTGCTCTAGTTTCGACCAATAAATTGTGAAAAATCATTTTCACCTTCCACATTAGGAGTGTAGGTAGTATTCACAAAGAAAACTCAATTACCCAACCATTATATATGATTACTTACCCATGCAATTTTGACAACACATCGAAAGAAATTAAAAAAATGATAAAAAGGCTCAAAAATAGAAATCCTTTTGCATGGAGGCCTCCTATGTGCAATGGCTTGTGGGAAAAATAATAAACTCACAATACCACAAATAAAAAGTTAATTTTTCATTTTTCTAGCGCAATGCATGACTTTTTTTGTGAAGCAAATGCCATAAATAAGATTGTAAATTGTGCCCTTACAATTTTCACCTAAAGTATACCACATTGGATGTCAACTGCCAATTTTTCATGAATTTCAGAGTGATATTGCCATATTCCATTGATTTATCGAATTTCTGGCGATTTACATCAAGTAATTCAAATTTGCACTCCAAGTGTGCTCTAGTTTCGACCAATAAATTCTGAAAAATCATTCTCACCTTCCGCATTAGGAGTGTAGGCAGTATCCACAAAGAAAACTCAATTACCCAACCATTATATATGATTACTCATCCATGCAATTTTGAGAACACATCGAATGAAATTAAAGGAAATGAAAAAAGGCTCAAAAATTGAAATCCTTTTGCATGGAGGCCTCCTATGTGCAATGGATTGTGGGAAAAATAATAAACTCACAATACAACAACCTTAAAAAAAAACCTTCAAGAACTGACCTATCTCATATGAAGATCAATGACTTTCAACCAAGATGACCATGAGCATTTTCATGGCATAGTTCATGATAACATCACCATTTTTGGAAATAACAAGGGTGTTCACATTGTCAGCAATAATTCCACAAAAAGATTGAAGATTTGGGTAAAAAAAAGTTATTTTTCATTTTTCCAGTGCAATGCATGACTTTTTATTGAAGCAAGTGCCATAAATAAGATTGTAAATTATGCCCTTACAATTTTCACCTAAAGTATACCACGTGGGATGCCAACTGCCAATTTTTCATGAATTTCAGAGTGATATTTCCATATTCCATTGATTTATTGAATTTCTGGCGATTTACATCAAGTAAGTAAAATTTGCACTGCAAGTGTGCTCTAGTTTCGACCAATAAATTCTGAAAAATCATTTTCACCTTCCACATTAGGAGTGTAGGTAGTATTCACAAAGAAAACTCAATTACCCAACCATTATATATGATTACTTACCCATGCAATTTTGACAACACATCGAAAGAAATTAAAAAAATGATAAAAAAGGCTCAAAAATAGAAATCCTGTTGCATGGAGGCCTCCTATGTGCAATGGCTTGTGGGAAAAATAATAAACTCACAATACCAAAAATAAAAAGTTAATTTTTCATTTTTCTAGCGCAATGCATGACTTTTTTTGTGAAGCAAGTGCCATAAATAAGATTGTAAATTGTGCCCTTACAATTTTCACCTAAAGTATACCACATTGGATGTCAACTGCCAATTTTTCATGAATTTCAGAGTGATATTGCCATATTCCATTGATTTATCGAATTTCTGGCGATTTACATCAAGTAATTAAAATTTGCACTCCAAGTGTGCTCTAGTTTCGACGAATAAATTCTGAAAAATCATTCTCACCTTCCGCATTAGGAGTGTAGGCAGTATCCACAAAGAAAACTCAATTACCCAACCATTATATATGATTACTCATCCATGCAATTTTGAGAACACATCGAATGAAATTAAAGGAAATGAAAAAAGGCTCAAAAATTGAAATCCTTTTGCATGGAGGCCTCCTATGTGCAATGGATTGTGGGAAAAATAATAAACTCACAATACAACAACCTTAAAAAAAACCTTCAAGAACTGACCTATCTCATATGAAGATCAATGACTTTCAACCAAGATGACCATGAGCATTTTCATGGCATAGTTCATGATAACATCACCATTTTTGGAAATAACAAGGGTGTTCACATTGTCAGCAATAATTCCACAAAAAGATTGAAGATTTGGGTAAAAAAAGTTAATTTTTCATTTTTCCAGTGCAATGCATTACTTTTTATTGAAGCAAGTGCCATAAATAAGATTGTAAATTATGCCCTTACAATTTTCACCTAAAGTATACCACGTGGGATGCCAACTGCCAATTTTTCATGAATTTCAGAGTGATATTTCCATATTCCATTGATTTATTGAATTTCTGGCGATTTACATCAAGTAAGTAAAATTTGCACTGCAAGTGTGCTCTAGTTTCGACCAATAAATTCTGAAAAATCATTTTCACCTTCCACATTAGGAGTGTAGGTAGTATTCACAAAGAAAACTCAATTACCCAACCATTATATGTGATTACTTACCCATGCAATTTTGACAACACATCGAAAGAAATTAAAAAAATGATAAAAAAGGCTCAAAAATAGAAATCCTTTTGCATGGAGGCCTCCTATGTGCAATGGCTTGTGGGAAAAATAATAAACTCACAATACCACAAATAAAAAGTTAATTTTTCATTTTTCTAGCGCAATGCATGACTTTTTTTGTGAAGCAAGTGCCATAAATAAGATAGTAAATTCTGCCCTTACAATTTTCACATAAAGTATACCACATTGGATGTCAACTGCCAATTTTTCATGAATTTCAGAGTGATATTGCCATATTCCATTGATTTATCGAATTTCTGGCGATTTACATCAAGTAATTCAAATTTGCACTCCAAGTGTGCTCTAGTTTCGACGAATAAATTCTGAAAAATCATTCTCACCTTCCGCATTAGGAGTGTAGGCAGTATCCACAAAGAAAACTCAATTACCCAACCATTATATATGATTACTCATCCATGCAATTTTGAGAACACATCGAATGAAATTAAAGGAAATGAAAAAAGGCTCAAAAATTGAAATCCTTTTGCATGGAGGCCTCCTATGTGCAATGGATTGTGGGAAAAATAATAAACTCACAATACAACAACCTTAAAAAAAAACCTTCAAGAACTGACCTATCTCATATGAAGATCAATGACTTTCAACCAAGATGACCATGAGCGTTTTCATGGCATAGTTCATGATAACATCACCATTTTTGGAAATAACAAGGGTGTTCACATTGTTAGCAATAATTCCACAAAAAGATTGAAGATTTGGGTAAAAAAAAGTTAATTTTTCATTTTTCCAGTGCAATGCATGACTTTTTATTGAAGCAAGTGCCATAAATAAGATTGTAAATTATGCCCTTACAATTTTCACCTAAAGTATACCACGTGGGATGCCAACTGCCAATTTTTCATGAATTTCAGAGTGATATTTCCATATTCCATTGATTTATTGAATTTCTAGCGATTTACATCAAGTAAGTAAAATTTGCACTGCAAGTGTGCTCTAGTTTCGACCAATAAATTCTGAAAAATCATTTTCACCTTCCACATTAGGAGTGTAGGTAGTATTCACAAAGAAAACTCAATTACCCAACCATTATATATGATTACTTACCCATGCAATTTTGACAACACATCGAAAGAAATTAAAAAAATGATAAAAAAGGCTCAAAAATAGAAATCCTTTTGCATGGAGGCCTCCTATGTGCAATGGCTTGTGGGAAAAATAATAAACTCACAATACCACAAATAAAAAGTTAATTTTTCATTTTTCTAGCGCAATGCATGACTTTTTTTGTGAAGCAAGTGCCATAAATAAGATTGTAAATTCTGCCCTTACAATTTTCACCTAAAGTATACCACATTGGATGTCAACTGCCAATTTTTCATGAATTTCAGAGTGATATTGCCATATTCCATTGATTTATCGAATTTCTGGCGATTTACATCAAGTAATTCAAATTTGCACTCCAAGTGTGCTCTAGTTTCGATGAATAAATTCTGAAAAATCATTCTCACCTTCCGCATTAGGAGTGTAGGCAGTATCCACAAAGAAAACTCAATTACCCAACCATTATATATGATTACTCATCCTTGCAATTTTGAGAACACATCGAATGAAATTAAAGGAAATGAAAAAATGCTCAAAAATTAAAATCCTTTTGCATGGAGGCCTCCTATGTGCAATGAATTGTGGGAAAAATAATAAACTCACAATACAACAACCTTAAAAAAAAACCTTCAAGAACTGACCTATCTCATATGAAGATCAATGACTTTCAACCAAGATGACCATGAGCATTTTCATGGCATAGTTCATGATAACATCACCATTTTTGGAAATAACAAGGGTGTTCACATTGTCAGCAATATTTCCACAAAAAGATTGAAGATTTGGGTAAAAAAAAGTTATTTTTCATTTTTCCAGTGCAATGCATGACTTTTTATTGAAGCAAGTGCCATAAATAAGATTGTAAATTATGCCCTTACAATTTTCACCTAAAGTATACCACGTGGGATGCCAACTGCCAATTTTTCATGAATTTCAGAGTGATATTTCCATATTCCATTGATTTATTGAATTTCTGGCGATTTACATCAAGTAAGTCAAGTTTGCACTGCAAGTGTGCTCTAGTTTCGACCAATAAATTGTGAAAAATCATTTTCACCTTCCACATTAGGAGTGTAGGTAGTATTCACAAAGAAAACTCAATTACCCGACCATTATATATGATTACTTACCCATGCAATTTTGACAACACATCGAAAGAAATTAAAAAAATGATAAAAAGGCTCAAAAATAGAAATCCTTTTGCATGGAGGCCTCCTATGTGCAATGGCTTGTGGGAAAAATAATAAACTCACAATACCACAAATAAAAAGTTAATTTTTCATTTTTCTAGCGCAATGCATGACTTTTTTTGTGAAGCAAATGCCATAAATAAGATTGTAAATTGTGCCCTTACAATTTTCACCTAAAGTATACCACATTGGATGTCAACTGCCAATTTTTCATGAATTTCAGAGTGATATTGCCATATTCCATTGATTTATCGAATTTCTGGCGATTTACATCAAGTAATTCAAATTTGCACTCCAAGTGTGCTCTAGTTTCGACCAATAAATTCTGAAAAATCATTCTCACCTTCCGCATTAGGTGTGTAGGCAGTATCCACAAAGAAAACTCAATTACCCAACCATTATATATGATTACTCATCCATGCAATTTTGAGAACACATCGAATGAAATTAAAGGAAATGAAAAAATGCTCAAAAATTGAAATCCTTTTGCATGGAGGCCTCCTATGTGCAATGGATTGTGGGAAAAATAATAAACTCACAATACAACAACCTTAAAAAAAAACCTTCAAAACTGACCTATCTCATATGAAGATCAATGACTTTCAACCAAGATGACCATGAGCATTTTCATGGCATAGTTCATGATAACATCACCATTTTTGGAAATAACAAGGGTGTTCACATTGTCAGCAATAATTCCACAAAAAGATTGAAGATTTGGGTTAAAAAAAGTTAATTTTTCATTTTTCCAGTGCAATGCATGACTTTTTATTGAAGCAAGTGCCATAAATAAGATTGTAAATTATGCCCTTACAATTTTCACCTAAAGTATACCACGTGGGATGCCAACTGCCAATTTTTCATTAATTTCAAAGTGATATTTCCATATTCCATTGATTTATTGAATTCCTGGCGATTTACATCAAGTAAGTCAAATTTGCACTGCAAGTGTGCTCTAGTTTCGACCAATAAATTCTGAAAAATCATTTTCACCTTCCACATTAGGAGTGTAGGTAGTATTCACAAAGAAAACTCAATTACCCAACCATTATATATGATTACTTACCCATGCAATTTTGACAACACATCGAAAGAAATTAAAAAAATGATAAAAAAGGCTCAAAAATAGAAATCCTGTTGCATGGAGGCCTCCTATGTGCAATGGCTTGTGGGAAAAATAATAAACTCACAATACCAAAAATAAAAAGTTAATTTTTCATTTTTCTAGCGCAATGCATGACTTTTTTTGTGAAGCAAGTGCCATAAATAAGATTGTAAATTGTGCCCTTACAATTTTCACCTAAAGTATACCACATTGGATGTCAACTGCCAATTTTTCATGAATTTCAGAGTGATATTGCCATATTCCATTGATTTATCGAATTTCTGGCGATTTACATCAAGTAATTCAAATTTGCACTCCAAGTGTGCTCTAGTTTCGACGAATAAATTCTGAAAAATCATTCTCACCTTCCGCATTAGGAGTGTAGGCAGTATCCACAAAGAAAACTCAATTACCCAACCATTATATATGATTACTCATCCATGCAATTTTGAGAACACATCGAATGAAATTAAAGGAAATGAAAAAAGGCTCAAAAATTGAAATCCTTTTGCATGGAGGCCTCCTATGTGCAATGGATTGTGGGAAAAATAATAAACTCACAATACAACAACCTTAAAAAAAACCTTCAAGAACTGACCTATCTCATATGAAGATCAATGACTTTCAACCAAGATGACCATGAGCATTTTCATGGCATAGTTCATGATAACATCACCATTTTTGGAAATAACAAGGGTGTTCACATTGTCAGCAATAATTCCACAAAAAGATTGAAGATTTGGGTAAAAAAAAGTTAATTTTTCATTTTTCCAGTGCAATGCATTACTTTTTATTGAAGCAAGTGCCATAAATAAGATTGTAAATTATGCCCTTACAATTTTCACCTAAAGTATACCACGTGGGATGCCAACTGCCAATTTTTCATGAATTTCAGAGTGATATTTCCATATTCCATTGATTTATTGAATTTCTGGCGATTTACATCAAGTAAGTAAAATTTGCACTGCAAGTGTGCTCTAGTTTCGACCAATAAATTCTGAAAAATCATTTTCACCTTCCACATTAGGAGTGTAGGTAGTATTCACAAAGAAAACTCAATTACCCAACCATTATATATGATTACTTACCCATGCAATTTTGACAACACATCGAAAGAAATTAAAAAAATGATAAAAAAGGCTCAAAAATAGAAATCCTTTTGCATGGAGGCCTCCTATGTGCAATGGCTTGTGGGAAAAATAATAAACTCACAATACCACAAATAAAAAGTTAATTTTTCATTTTTCTAGCGCAATGCATGACTTTTTTTGTGAAGCAAGTGCCATAAATAAGATAGTAAATTCTGCCCTTACAATTTTCACCTAAAGTATACCACATTGGATGTCAACTGCCAATTTTTCATGAATTTCAGAGTGATATTGCCATATTCCATTGATTTATCGAATTTCTGGCGATTTACATCAAGTAATTCAAATTTGCACTCCAAGTGTGCTCTAGTTTCGACGAATAAATTCTGAAAAATCATTCTCACCTTCCGCATTAGGAGTGTAGGCAGTATCCACAAAGAAAACTCAATTACCCAACCATTATATATGATTACTCATCCATGCAATTTTGAGAACACATCGAATGAAATTAAAGGAAATGAAAAAAGGCTCAAAAATTGAAATCCTTTTGCATGGAGGCCTCCTATGTGCAATGGATTGTGGGAAAAATAATAAACTCACAATACAACAACCTTAAAAAAAACCCTTCAAGAACTGACCTATCTCATATGAAGATCAATGACTTTCAACCAAGATGACCATGAGCATTTTCATGGCATAGTTCATGATAACATCACCATTTTTGGAAATAACAAGGGTGTTCACATTGTCAGCAATAATTCCACAAAAAGATTGAAGATTTGGGTAAAAAAAAGTTAATTTTTCATTTTTCCAGTGCAATGCATGACTTTTTATTGAAGCAAGTGCCATAAATAAGATTGTAAATTATGCCCTTACAATTTTCACCTAAAGTATACCACGTGGGATGCCAACTGCCAATTTTTCATGAATTTCAGAGTGATATTTCCATATTCCATTGATTTATTGAATTTCTGGCGATTTACATCAAGTAAGTAAAATTTGCACTGCAAGTGTGCTCTAGTTTCGACCAATAAATTCTGAAAAATCATTTTCACCTTCCACATTAGGAGTGTAGGTAGTATTCACAAAGAAAACTCAATTACCCAACCATTATATATGATTACTTACCCATGCAATTTTGACAACACATCGAAAGAAATTAAAAAAATGATAAAAAAGGCTCAAAAATAGAAATCCTTTTGCATGGAGGCCTCCTATGTGCAATGGCTTGTGGGAAAAATAATAAACTCACAATACCACAAATAAAAAGTTAATTTTTCATTTTTCTAGCGCAATGCATGACTTTTTTTGTGAAGCAAGTGCCATAAATAAGATTGTAAATTCTGCCCTTACAATTTTCACCTAAAGTATACCACATTGGATGTCAACTGCCAATTTTTCATGAATTTCAGAGTGATATTGCCATATTCCATTGATTTATCGAATTTCTGGCGATTTACATCAAGTAATTCAAATTTGCACTCCAAGTGTGCTCTAGTTTCGACGAATAAATTCTGAAAAATCATTCTCACCTTCCGCATTAGGAGTGTAGGCAGTATCCACAAAGAAAACTCAATTACCCAACCATTATATATGATTACTCATCCATGCAATTTTGAGAACACATCGAATGAAATTAAAGGAAATGAAAAAATGCTCAAAAATTAAAATCCTTTTGCATGGAGGCCTCCTATGTGCAATGAATTGTGGGAAAAATAATAAACTCACAATACAACAACCTTAAAAAAAAACCTTCAAGAACTGACCTATCTCATATGAAGATCAATGACTTTCAACCAAGATGACCATGAGCATTTTCATGGCATAGTTCATGATAACATCACCATTTTTGGAAATAACAAGGGTGTTCACATTGTCAGCAATATTTCCACAAAAAGATTGAAGATTTGGGTAAAAAAAAGTTATTTTTCATTTTTCCAGTGCAATGCATGACTTTTTATTGAAGCAAGTGCCATAAATAAGATTGTAAATTATGCCCTTACAATTTTCACCTAAAGTATACCACGTGGGATGCCAACTGCCAATTTTTCATGAATTTCAGAGTGATATTTCCATATTCCATTGATTTATTGAATTTCTGGCGATTTACATCAAGTAAGTCAAGTTTGCACTGCAAGTGTGCTCTAGTTTCGACCAATAAATTGTGAAAAATCATTTTCACCTTCCACATTAGGAGTGTAGGTAGTATTCACAAAGAAAACTCAATTACCCAACCATTAGATATGATTACTTACCCATGCAATTTTGACAACACATCGAAAGAAATTAAAAAAATGATAAAAAGGCTCAAAAATAGAAATCCTTTTGCATGGAGGCCTCCTATGTGCAATGGCTTGTGGGAAAAATAATAAACTCACAATACCACAAATAAAAAGTTAATTTTTCATTTTTCTAGCGCAATGCATGACTTTTTTTGTGAAGCAAATGCCATAAATAAGATTGTAAATTGTGCCCTTACAATTTTCACCTAAAGTATACCACATTGGATGTCAACTGCCAATTTTTCATGAATTTCAGAGTGATATTGCCATATTCCATTGATTTATCGAATTTCTGGCGATTTACATCAAGTAATTCAAATTTGCACTCCAAGTGTGCTCTAGTTTCGACCAATAAATTCTGAAAAATCATTCTCACCTTCCGCATTAGGAGTGTAGGCAGTATCCACAAAGAAAACTCAATTACCCAACCATTATATATGATTACTCATCCATGCAATTTTGAGAACACATCGAATGAAATTAAAGGAAATGAAAAAATGCTCAAAAATTGAAATCCTTTTGCATGGAGGCCTCCTATGTGCAATGGATTGTGGGAAAAATAATAAACTCACAATACACCAACCTTAAAAAAAACCTTCAAAACTGACCTATCTCATATGAAGATCAATGACTTTCAACCAAGATGACCATGAGCATTTTCATGGCATAGTTCATGATAACATCACCATTTTTGGAAATAACAAGGGTGTTCACATTGTCAGCAATAATTCCACAAAAAGATTGAAGATTTGGGTTAAAAAAAGTTAATTTTTCATTTTTCCAGTGCAATGCATGACTTTTTATTGAAGCAAGTGCCATAAATAAGATTGTAAATTATGCCCTTACAATTTTCACCTAAAGTATACCACGTGGGATGCCAACTGCCAATTTTTCATGAATTTCAAAGTGATATTTCCATATTCCATTGATTTATTGAATTCCTGGCGATTTACATCAAGTAAGTCAAATTTGCACTGCAAGTGTGCTCTAGTTTCGACCAATAAATTCTGAAAAATCATTTTCACCTTCCACATTAGGAGTGTAGGTAGTATTCACAAAGAAAACTCAATTACCCAACCATTATATATGATTACTTACCCATGCAATTTTGACAACACATCGAAAGAAATTAAAAAAATGATAAAAAGGCTCAAAAATAGAAATCCTTTTGCATGGAGGCCTCCTATGTGCAATGGCTTGTGGGAAAAATAATAAACTCACAATACCACAAATAAAAAGTCAATTTTTCATTTTTCTAGCGCAATGCATGACTTTTTTTGTGAAGCAAGTGCCATAAATAAGATTGTAAATTGTGCCCTTACAATTTTCACCTAAAGTATACCACATTGGATGTCAACTGCCAATTTTTCATGAATTTCAGAGTGATATTGCCATATTCCATTGATTTATCGAATTTCTGGCGATTTACATCAAGTAATTCAAATTTGCACTCCAAGTGTGCTCTAGTTTCGACCAATAAATTCTGAAAAATCATTCTCACCTTCCGCATTAGGAGTGTAGGCAGTATCCACAAAGAAAACTCAATTACCCAACCATTATATATGATTACTCATCCATGCAATTTTGAGAACACATCGAATGAAATTAAAGGAAATGAAAAAATGCTCAAAAATTGAAATCCTTTTGCATGGAGGCCTCCTATGTGCAATGGATTGTGGGAAAAATAATAAACTCACAATACAACAACCTTAAAAAAAAAACTTCAAGAACTGACCTATCTCATATGAAGATCAATGACTTTCAACCAAGATGACCATGAGCATTTTCATGGCATAGTTCATGATAACATCACCATTTTTGGAAATAACAAGGGTGTTCACATTGTCAGCAATAATTCCACAAAAAGATTGAAGATTTGGGTAAAAAAAAGTTAATTTTTCATTTTTCCAGTGCAATGCATGACTTTTTATTGAAGCAAGTGCCATAAATAAGATTGTAAATTATGCCCTTACAATTTTCACCTAAAGTATACCACGTGGGATGCCAACTGCCAATTTTTCATGAATTTCAGAGTGATATTTCCATATTCCATTGATTTATTGAATTCCTGGCGATTTACATCAAGTAAGTCAATTTTGCACTGCAAGTGTGCTCTAGTTTCGACCAATAAATTCTGAAAAATCATTTTCACCTTCCACATTAGGAGTGTAGGTAGTATTCACAAAGAAAACTCAATTACCCAACCATTATATATGATTACTTACCCATGCAATTTTGACAAAACATCGAAAGAAATTAAAAAAATGATAAAAAAGGCTCAAAAATAGAAATCCTTTTGCATGGAGGCCTCCTATGTGCAATGGCTTGTGGGAAAAATAATAAACTCACAATACCACAAATAAAAAGTTAATTTTTCATTTTTCTAGCGCAATGCATGACTTTTTTTGTGAAGCAAGTGCCATAAATAAGATTGTAAATTGTGCCCTTACAATTTTCACCTAAAGTATACCACATTGGATGTCAACTGCCAATTTTTCATGAATTTCAGAGTGATATTGCCATATTCCATTGATTTATCGAATTTCTGGCGATTTACATCAAGTAATTCAAATTTGCACTCCAAGTGTGCTCTAGTTTCGACCAATAAATTCTGAAAAATCATTCTCACCTTCCGCATTAGGAGTGTAGGCAGTATCCACAAAGAAAACTCAATTACCCAACCATTATATATGATTACTCATCCATGCAATTTTGAGAACACATCGAATGAAATTAAAGGAAATGAAAAAATGCTCAAAAATTGAAATCCTTTTGCATGGAGGCCTCCTATGTGCAATGAATTGTGGGAAAAATAATAAACTCACAATACAACAACCTTAAAAAAAACCTTCAAGAACTGACCTATCTCATATGAAGATCAATGACTTTCAACCAAGATGACCATGAGCATTTTCATGGCATAGTTCATGATAACATCACCATTTTTGGAAATAACAAGGGTGTTCACATTGTCAGCAATAATTCCACAAAAAGATTGAAGATTTGGGTAAAAAAAAGTTAATTTTTCATTTTTCCAGTGCAATGCATGACTTTTTATTGAAGCAAGTGCCATAAATAAGATTGTAAATTATGCCCTCACAATTTTCACCTAAAGTATACCACGTGGGATGCCAACTGCTAATTTTTCATGAATTTCAGAGTGATATTTCCATATTCCATTGATTTATTGAATTTCTTGCGATTTACATCAAGTAAGTCAAGTTTGCACTGCAAGTGTGCTCTAGTTTCGACCAATAAATTCTGAAAAATCATTTTCACCTTCCACATTAGGAGTGTAGGTAGTATTCACAAAGAAAACTCAATTACCCAACCATTAGATATGATTACTTACCCATGCAATTTTGACAACACATCGAAAGAAATTAAAAAAATGATAAAAAGGCTCAAAAATAGAAATCCTTTTGCATGGAGGCCTCCTATGTGCAATGGCTTGTGGGAAAAATAATAAACTCACAATACCACAAATAAAAAGTCAATTTTTCATTTTTCTAGCGCAATGCATGACTTTTTTTGTGAAGCAAGTGCCATAAATAAGATTGTAAATTGTGCCCTTACAATTTTCACCTAAAGTATACCACATTGGATGTCAACTGCCAATTTTTCATGAATTTCAGAGTGATATTGCCATATTCCATTGATTTATCGAATTTCTGGCGATTTACATCAAGTAATTCAAATTTGCACTCCAAGTGTGCTCTAGTTTCGACCAATAAATTCTGAAAAATCATTCTCACCTTCCGCATTAGGAGTGTAGGCAGTATCCACAAAGAAAACTCAATTACCCAACCATTATATATGATTACTCATCCATGCAATTTTGAGAACACATCGAATGAAATTAAAGGAAATGAAAAAATGCTCAAAAATTGAAATCCTTTTGCATGGAGGCCTCCTATGTGCAATGGATTGTGGGAAAAATAATAAACTCACAATACAACAACCTTAAAAAAAACCTTCAAGAACTGACCTATCTCATATGAAGATCAATGACTTTCAACCAAGATGACCATGAGCATTTTCATGGCATAGTTCATGATAACATCACCATTTTTGGAAATACCAAGGGTGTTCACATTGTCAGCAATAATTCCACAAAAAGATTGAAGATTTGGGTAAAAAAAAGTTAATTTTTCATTTTTCCAGTGCAATGCATGACTTTTTATTGAAGCAAGTGCCATAAATAAGATTGTAAATTATGCCCTTACAATTTTCACCTAAAGTATACCACGTGGGATGCCAACTGCTAATTTTTCATGAATTTCAGAGTGATATTTCCATATTCCATTGATTTATTGAATTTCTTGCGATTTACATCAAGTAAGTCAAGTTTGCACTGCAAGTGTGCTCTAGTTTCGACCAATAAATTCTGAAAAATCATTTTCACCTTCCACATTAGGAGTGTAGGTAGTATTCACAAAGAAAACTCAATTACCCAACCATTAGATATGATTACTTACCCATGCAATTTTGACAACACATCGAAAGAAATTAAAAAAATGATAAAAAGGCTCAAAAATAGAAATCCTTTTGCATGGAGGCCTCCTATGTGCAATGGCTTGTGGGAAAAATAATAAACTCACAATACCACAAATAAAAAGTCAATTTTTCATTTTTCTAGCGCAATGCATGACTTTTTTTGTGAAGCAAGTGCCATAAATAAGATTGTAAATTGTGCCCTTACAATTTTCACCTAAAGTATACCACATTGGATGTCAACTGCCAATTTTTCATGAATTTCAGAGTGATATTGCCATATTCCATTGATTTATCGAATTTCTGGCGATTTACATCAAGTAATTCAAATTTGCACTCCAAGTGTGCTCTAGTTTCGACCAATAAATTCTGAAAAATCATTCTCACCTTCCGCATTAGGAGTGTAGGCAGTATCCACAAAGAAAACTCAATTACCCAACCATTATATATGATTACTCATCCATGCAATTTTGAGAACACATCGAATGAAATTAAAGGAAATGAAAAAAGGCTCAAAAATTGAAATCCTTTTGCATGGAGGCCTCCTATGTGCAATGGATTGTGGGAAAAATAATAAACTCACAATACAACAACCTTAAAAAAAACCTTCAAGAACTGACCTATCTCATATGAAGATCAATGACTTTCAACCAAGATGACCATGAGCATTTTCATGGCATAGTTCATGATAACATCACCATTTTTGGAAATAACAAGGGTGTTCACATTGTCAGCAATAATTCCACAAAAAGATTGAAGATTTGGGTAAAAAAAAGTTAATTTTTCATTTTTCCAGTGCAATGCATGACTTTTTATTGAAGCAAGTGCCATAAATAAGATTGTAAATTATGCCCTTACAATTTTCACCTAAAGTATACCACGTGGGATGCCAACTGCCAATTTTTCATGAATTTCAGAGTGATATTTCCATATTCCATTGATTTATTGAATTCCTGGCGATTTACATCAAGTAAGTCAAATTTGCACTGCAAGTGTGCTCTAGTTTCGACCAATAAATTCTGAAAAATCATTTTCACCTTCCACATTAGGAGTGTAGGTAGTATTCACAAAGAAAACTCAATTACCCAACCATTAGATATGATTACTTACCCATGCAATTTTGACAACACATCGAAAGAAATTAAAAAAATGATAAAAAGGCTCAAAAATAGAAATCCTTTTGCATGGAGGCCTCCTATGTGCAATGGCTTGTGGGAAAAATAATAAACTCACAATACCACAAATAAAAAGTCAATTTTTCATTTTTCTAGCGCAATGCATGACTTTTTTTGTGAAGCAAGTGCCATAAATAAGATTGTAAATTGTGCCCTTACAATTTTCACCTAAAGTATACCACATTGGATGTCAACTGCCAATTTTTCATGAATTTCAGAGTGATATTGCCATATTCCATTGATTTATCGAATTTCTGGCGATTTACATCAAGTAATTCAAATTTGCACTCCAAGTGTGCTCTAGTTTCGACCAATAAATTCTGAAAAATCATTCTCACCTTCCGCATTAGGAGTGTAGGCAGTATCCACAAAGAAAACTCAATTACCCAACCATTATATATGATTACTCATCCATGCAATTTTGAGAACACATCGAATGAAATTAAAGGAAATGAAAAAATGCTCAAAAATTGAAATCCTTTTGCATGGAGGCCTCCTATGTGCAATGGATTGTGGGAAAAATAATAAACTCACAATACACCAACCTTAAAAAAAACCTTCAAAACTGACCTATCTCATATGAAGATCAATGACTTTCAACCAAGATGACCATGAGCATTTTCATGGCATAGTTCATGATAACATCACCATTTTTGGAAATAACAAGGGTGTTCACATTGTCAGCAATAATTCCACAAAAAGATTGAAGATTTGGGTTAAAAAAAGTTAATTTTTCATTTTTCCAGTGCAATGCATGACTTTTTATTGAAGCAAGTGCCATAAATAAGATTGTAAATTATGCCCTTACAATTTTCACCTAAAGTATACCACGTGGGATGCCAACTGCCAATTTTTCATGAATTTCAAAGTGATATTTCCATATTCCATTGATTTATTGAATTCCTGGCGATTTACATCAAGTAAGTCAAATTTGCACTGCAAGTGTGCTCTAGTTTCGACCAATAAATTCTGAAAAATCATTTTCACCTTCCACATTAGGAGTGTAGGTAGTATTCACAAAGAAAACTCAATTACCCAACCATTATATATGATTACTTACCCATGCAATTTTGACAACACATCGAAAGAAATTAAAAAAATGATAAAAAGGCTCAAAAATAGAAATCCTTTTGCATGGAGGCCTCCTATGTGCAATGGCTTGTGGGAAAAATAATAAACTCACAATACCACAAATAAAAAGTCAATTTTTCATTTTTCTAGCGCAATGCATGACTTTTTTTGTGAAGCAAGTGCCATAAATAAGATTGTAAATTGTGCCCTTACAATTTTCACCTAAAGTATACCACATTGGATGTCAACTGCCAATTTTTCATGAATTTCAGAGTGATATTGCCATATTCCATTGATTTATCGAATTTCTGGCGATTTACATCAAGTAATTCAAATTTGCACTCCAAGTGTGCTCTAGTTTCGACCAATAAATTCTGAAAAATCATTCTCACCTTCCGCATTAGGAGTGTAGGCAGTATCCACAAAGAAAACTCAATTACCCAACCATTATATATGATTACTCATCCATGCAATTTTGAGAACACATCGAATGAAATTAAAGGAAATGAAAAAATGCTCAAAAATTGAAATCCTTTTGCATGGAGGCCTCCTATGTGCAATGGATTGTGGGAAAAATAATAAACTCACAATACAACAACCTTAAAAAAAAAACTTCAAGAACTGACCTATCTCATATGAAGATCAATGACTTTCAACCAAGATGACCATGAGCATTTTCATGGCATAGTTCATGATAACATCACCATTTTTGGAAATAACAAGGGTGTTCACATTGTCAGCAATAATTCCACAAAAAGATTGAAGATTTGGGTAAAAAAAAGTTAATTTTTCATTTTTCCAGTGCAATGCATGACTTTTTATTGAAGCAAGTGCCATAAATAAGATTGTAAATTATGCCCTTACAATTTTCACCTAAAGTATACCACGTGGGATGCCAACTGCCAATTTTTCATGAATTTCAGAGTGATATTTCCATATTCCATTGATTTATTGAATTCCTGGCGATTTACATCAAGTAAGTCAATTTTGCACTGCAAGTGTGCTCTAGTTTCGACCAATAAATTCTGAAAAATCATTTTCACCTTCCACATTAGGAGTGTAGGTAGTATTCACAAAGAAAACTCAATTACCCAACCATTATATATGATTACTTACCCATGCAATTTTGACAAAACATCGAAAGAAATTAAAAAAATGATAAAAAAGGCTCAAAAATAGAAATCCTTTTGCATGGAGGCCTCCTATGTGCAATGGCTTGTGGGAAAAATAATAAACTCACAATACCACAAATAAAAAGTTAATTTTTCATTTTTCTAGCGCAATGCATGACTTTTTTTGTGAAGCAAGTGCCATAAATAAGATTGTAAATTGTGCCCTTACAATTTTCACCTAAAGTATACCACATTGGATGTCAACTGCCAATTTTTCATGAATTTCAGAGTGATATTGCCATATTCCATTGATTTATCGAATTTCTGGCGATTTACATCAAGTAATTCAAATTTGCACTCCAAGTGTGCTCTAGTTTCGACCAATAAATTCTGAAAAATCATTCTCACCTTCCGCATTAGGAGTGTAGGCAGTATCCACAAAGAAAACTCAATTACCCAACCATTATATATGATTACTCATCCATGCAATTTTGAGAACACATCGAATGAAATTAAAGGAAATGAAAAAATGCTCAAAAATTGAAATCCTTTTGCATGGAGGCCTCCTATGTGCAATGAATTGTGGGAAAAATAATAAACTCACAATACAACAACCTTAAAAAAAACCTTCAAGAACTGACCTATCTCATATGAAGATCAATGACTTTCAACCAAGATGACCATGAGCATTTTCATGGCATAGTTCATGATAACATCACCATTTTTGGAAATAACAAGGGTGTTCACATTGTCAGCAATAATTCCACAAAAAGATTGAAGATTTGGGTAAAAAAAAGTTAATTTTTCATTTTTCCAGTGCAATGCATGACTTTTTATTGAAGCAAGTGCCATAAATAAGATTGTAAATTATGCCCTCACAATTTTCACCTAAAGTATACCACGTGGGATGCCAACTGCTAATTTTTCATGAATTTCAGAGTGATATTTCCATATTCCATTGATTTATTGAATTTCTTGCGATTTACATCAAGTAAGTCAAGTTTGCACTGCAAGTGTGCTCTAGTTTCGACCAATAAATTCTGAAAAATCATTTTCACCTTCCACATTAGGAGTGTAGGTAGTATTCACAAAGAAAACTCAATTACCCAACCATTAGATATGATTACTTACCCATGCAATTTTGACAACACATCGAAAGAAATTAAAAAAATGATAAAAAGGCTCAAAAATAGAAATCCTTTTGCATGGAGGCCTCCTATGTGCAATGGCTTGTGGGAAAAATAATAAACTCACAATACCACAAATAAAAAGTCAATTTTTCATTTTTCTAGCGCAATGCATGACTTTTTTTGTGAAGCAAGTGCCATAAATAAGATTGTAAATTGTGCCCTTACAATTTTCACCTAAAGTATACCACATTGGATGTCAACTGCCAATTTTTCATGAATTTCAGAGTGATATTGCCATATTCCATTGATTTATCGAATTTCTGGCGATTTACATCAAGTAATTCAAATTTGCACTCCAAGTGTGCTCTAGTTTCGACCAATAAATTCTGAAAAATCATTCTCACCTTCCGCATTAGGAGTGTAGGCAGTATCCACAAAGAAAACTCAATTACCCAACCATTATATATGATTACTCATCCATGCAATTTTGAGAACACATCGAATGAAATTAAAGGAAATGAAAAAATGCTCAAAAATTGAAATCCTTTTGCATGGAGGCCTCCTATGTGCAATGGATTGTGGGAAAAATAATAAACTCACAATACAACAACCTTAAAAAAAACCTTCAAGAACTGACCTATCTCATATGAAGATCAATGACTTTCAACCAAGATGACCATGAGCATTTTCATGGCATAGTTCATGATAACATCACCATTTTTGGAAATACCAAGGGTGTTCACATTGTCAGCAATAATTCCACAAAAAGATTGAAGATTTGGGTAAAAAAAAGTTAATTTTTCATTTTTCCAGTGCAATGCATGACTTTTTATTGAAGCAAGTGCCATAAATAAGATTGTAAATTATGCCCTTACAATTTTCACCTAAAGTATACCACGTGGGATGCCAACTGCTAATTTTTCATGAATTTCAGAGTGATATTTCCATATTCCATTGATTTATTGAATTTCTTGCGATTTACATCAAGTAAGTCAAGTTTGCACTGCAAGTGTGCTCTAGTTTCGACCAATAAATTCTGAAAAATCATTTTCACCTTCCACATTAGGAGTGTAGGTAGTATTCACAAAGAAAACTCAATTACCCAACCATTAGATATGATTACTTACCCATGCAATTTTGACAACACATCGAAAGAAATTAAAAAAATGATAAAAAGGCTCAAAAATAGAAATCCTTTTGCATGGAGGCCTCCTATGTGCAATGGCTTGTGGGAAAAATAATAAACTCACAATACCACAAATAAAAAGTCAATTTTTCATTTTTCTAGCGCAATGCATGACTTTTTTTGTGAAGCAAGTGCCATAAATAAGATTGTAAATTGTGCCCTTACAATTTTCACCTAAAGTATACCACATTGGATGTCAACTGCCAATTTTTCATGAATTTCAGAGTGATATTGCCATATTCCATTGATTTATCGAATTTCTGGCGATTTACATCAAGTAATTCAAATTTGCACTCCAAGTGTGCTCTAGTTTCGACCAATAAATTCTGAAAAATCATTCTCACCTTCCGCATTAGGAGTGTAGGCAGTATCCACAAAGAAAACTCAATTACCCAACCATTATATATGATTACTCATCCATGCAATTTTGAGAACACATCGAATGAAATTAAAGGAAATGAAAAAAGGCTCAAAAATTGAAATCCTTTTGCATGGAGGCCTCCTATGTGCAATGGATTGTGGGAAAAATAATAAACTCACAATACAACAACCTTAAAAAAAACCTTCAAGAACTGACCTATCTCATATGAAGATCAATGACTTTCAACCAAGATGACCATGAGCATTTTCATGGCATAGTTCATGATAACATCACCATTTTTGGAAATAACAAGGGTGTTCACATTGTCAGCAATAATTCCACAAAAAGATTGAAGATTTGGGTAAAAAAAAGTTAATTTTTCATTTTTCCAGTGCAATGCATGACTTTTTATTGAAGCAAGTGCCATAAATAAGATTGTAAATTATGCCCTTACAATTTTCACCTAAAGTATACCACGTGGGATGCCAACTGCCAATTTTTCATGAATTTCAGAGTGATATTTCCATATTCCATTGATTTATTGAATTCCTGGCGATTTACATCAAGTAAGTCAAATTTGCACTGCAAGTGTGCTCTAGTTTCGACCAATAAATTCTGAAAAATCATTTTCACCTTCCACATTAGGAGTGTAGGTAGTATTCACAAAGAAAACTCAATTACCCAACCATTATATATGATTACTTACCCATGCAATTTTGACAACACATCGAAAGAAATTAAAAAAATGATAAAAAGGCTCAAAAATAGAAATCCTTTTGCATGGAGGCCTCCTATGTGCAATGGCTTGTGGGAAAAATAATAAGCTCACAATACCACAAATAAAAAGTTAATTTTTCATTTTTCTAGCGCAATGCATGACTTTTTTTGTGAAGCAAGTGCCATAAATAAGATTGTAAATTGTGCCCTTACAATTTTCACCTAAAGTATACCACATTGGATGTCAACTGCCAATTTTTCATGAATTTCAGAGTGATATTGCCATATTCCATTGATTTATCGAATTTCTGGCGATTTACATCAAGTAATTCAAATTTGCACTCCAAGTGTGCTCTAGTTTCGACCAATAAATTCTGAAAAATCATTCTCACCTTCCGCATTAGGAGTGTAGGCAGTATCCACAAAGAAAACTCAATTACCCAACCATTATATATGATTACTCATCCATGCAATTTTGAGAACACATCGAATGAAATTAAAGGAAATGAAAAAAGGCTCAAAAATTGAAATCCTTTTGCATGGAGGCCTCCTATGTGCAATGGATTGTGGGAAAAATAATAAACTCACAATACAACAACCTTAAAAAAAAACCTTCAAGAACTGACCTATCTCATATGAAGATCAATGACTTTCAACCAAGATGACCATGAGCATTTTCATGGCATAGTTCATGATAACATCACCATTTTTGGAAATACCAAGGGTGTTCACATTGTCAGCAATAATTCCACAAAAAGATTGAAGATTTGGGTAAAAAAAAGTTAATTTTTCATTTTTCCAGTGCAATGCATGACTTTTTATTGAAGCAAGTGCCATAAATAAGATTGTAAATTATGCCCTTACAATTTTCACCTAAAGTATACCACGTGGGATGCCAACTGCCAATTTTTCATGAATTTCAAAGTGATATTTCCATATTCCATTGATTTATTGAATTCCTGGCGATTTACATCAAGTAAGTCAAATTTGCACTGCAAGTGTGCTCTAGTTTCGACCAATAAATTCTGAAAAATCATTTTCACCTTCCACATTAGGAGTGTAGGTAGTATTCACAAAGAAAACTCAATTACCCAACCATTATATATGATTACTTACCCATGCAATTTTGACAACACATCGAAAGAAATTAAAAAAATGATAAAAAGGCTCAAAAATAGAAATCCTTTTGCATGGAGGCCTCCTATGTGCAATGGCTTGTGGGAAAAATAATAAACTCACAATACCACAAATAAAAAGTCAATTTTTCATTTTTCTAGCGCAATGCATGACTTTTTTTGTGAAGCAAGTGCCATAAATAAGATTGTAAATTGTGCCCTTACAATTTTCACCTAAAGTATACCACATTGGATGTCAACTGCCAATTTTTCATGAATTTCAGAGTGATATTGCCATATTCCATTGATTTATCGAATTTCTGGCGATTTACATCAAGTAATTCAAATTTGCACTCCAAGTGTGCTCTAGTTTCGACCAATAAATTCTGAAAAATCATTCTCACCTTCCGCATTAGGAGTGTAGGCAGTATCCACAAAGAAAACTCAATTACCCAACCATTATATATGATTACTCATCCATGCAATTTTGAGAACACATCGAATGAAATTAAAGGAAATGAAAAAATGCTCAAAAATTGAAATCCTTTTGCATGGAGGCCTCCTATGTGCAATGGATTGTGGGAAAAATAATAAACTCACAATACAACAACCTTAAAAAAAAAACTTCAAGAACTGACCTATCTCATATGAAGATCAATGACTTTCAACCAAGATGACCATGAGCATTTTCATGGCATAGTTCATGATAACATCACCATTTTTGGAAATAACAAGGGTGTTCACATTGTCAGCAATAATTCCACAAAAAGATTGAAGATTTGGGTAAAAAAAAGTTAATTTTTCATTTTTCCAGTGCAATGCATGACTTTTTATTGAAGCAAGTGCCATAAATAAGATTGTAAATTATGCCCTTACAATTTTCACCTAAAGTATACCACGTGGGATGCCAACTGCCAATTTTTCATGAATTTCAGAGTGATATTTCCATATTCCATTGATTTATTGAATTCCTGGCGATTTACATCAAGTAAGTCAATTTTGCACTGCAAGTGTGCTCTAGTTTCGACCAATAAATTCTGAAAAATCATTTTCACCTTCCACATTAGGAGTGTAGGTAGTATTCACAAAGAAAACTCAATTACCCAACCATTATATATGATTACTTACCCATGCAATTTTGACAAAACATCGAAAGAAATTAAAAAAATGATAAAAAAGGCTCAAAAATAGAAATCCTTTTGCATGGAGGCCTCCTATGTGCAATGGCTTGTGGGAAAAATAATAAACTCACAATACCACAAATAAAAAGTTAATTTTTCATTTTTCTAGCGCAATGCATGACTTTTTTTGTGAAGCAAGTGCCATAAATAAGATTGTAAATTGTGCCCTTACAATTTTCACCTAAAGTATACCACATTGGATGTCAACTGCCAATTTTTCATGAATTTCAGAGTGATATTGCCATATTCCATTGATTTATCGAATTTCTGGCGATTTACATCAAGTAATTCAAATTTGCACTCCAAGTGTGCTCTAGTTTCGACCAATAAATTCTGAAAAATCATTCTCACCTTCCGCATTAGGAGTGTAGGCAGTATCCACAAAGAAAACTCAATTACCCAACCATTATATATGATTACTCATCCATGCAATTTTGAGAACACATCGAATGAAATTAAAGGAAATGAAAAAATGCTCAAAAATTGAAATCCTTTTGCATGGAGGCCTCCTATGTGCAATGAATTGTGGGAAAAATAATAAACTCACAATACAACAACCTTAAAAAAAACCTTCAAGAACTGACCTATCTCATATGAAGATCAATGACTTTCAACCAAGATGACCATGAGCATTTTCATGGCATAGTTCATGATAACATCACCATTTTTGGAAATAACAAGGGTGTTCACATTGTCAGCAATAATTCCACAAAAAGATTGAAGATTTGGGTAAAAAAAAGTTAATTTTTCATTTTTCCAGTGCAATGCATGACTTTTTATTGAAGCAAGTGCCATAAATAAGATTGTAAATTATGCCCTCACAATTTTCACCTAAAGTATACCACGTGGGATGCCAACTGCTAATTTTTCATGAATTTCAGAGTGATATTTCCATATTCCATTGATTTATTGAATTTCTTGCGATTTACATCAAGTAAGTCAAGTTTGCACTGCAAGTGTGCTCTAGTTTCGACCAATAAATTCTGAAAAATCATTTTCACCTTCCACATTAGGAGTGTAGGTAGTATTCACAAAGAAAACTCAATTACCCAACCATTAGATATGATTACTTACCCATGCAATTTTGACAACACATCGAAAGAAATTAAAAAAATGATAAAAAGGCTCAAAAATAGAAATCCTTTTGCATGGAGGCCTCCTATGTGCAATGGCTTGTGGGAAAAATAATAAACTCACAATACCACAAATAAAAAGTCAATTTTTCATTTTTCTAGCGCAATGCATGACTTTTTTTGTGAAGCAAGTGCCATAAATAAGATTGTAAATTGTGCCCTTACAATTTTCACCTAAAGTATACCACATTGGATGTCAACTGCCAATTTTTCATGAATTTCAGAGTGATATTGCCATATTCCATTGATTTATCGAATTTCTGGCGATTTACATCAAGTAATTCAAATTTGCACTCCAAGTGTGCTCTAGTTTCGACCAATAAATTCTGAAAAATCATTCTCACCTTCCGCATTAGGAGTGTAGGCAGTATCCACAAAGAAAACTCAATTACCCAACCATTATATATGATTACTCATCCATGCAATTTTGAGAACACATCGAATGAAATTAAAGGAAATGAAAAAATGCTCAAAAATTGAAATCCTTTTGCATGGAGGCCTCCTATGTGCAATGGATTGTGGGAAAAATAATAAACTCACAATACAACAACCTTAAAAAAAACCTTCAAGAACTGACCTATCTCATATGAAGATCAATGACTTTCAACCAAGATGACCATGAGCATTTTCATGGCATAGTTCATGATAACATCACCATTTTCGGAAATACCAAGGGTGTTCACATTGTCAGCAATAATTCCACAAAAAGATTGAAGATTTGGGTAAAAAAAAGTTAATTTTTCATTTTTCCAGTGCAATGCATGACTTTTTATTGAAGCAAGTGCCATAAATAAGATTGTAAATTATGCCCTTACAATTTTCACCTAAAGTATACCACGTGGGATGCCAACTGCTAATTTTTCATGAATTTCAGAGTGATATTTCCATATTCCATTGATTTATTGAATTTCTTGCGATTTACATCAAGTAAGTCAAGTTTGCACTGCAAGTGTGCTCTAGTTTCGACCAATAAATTCTGAAAAATCATTTTCACCTTCCACATTAGGAGTGTAGGTAGTATTCACAAAGAAAACTCAATTACCCAACCATTAGATATGATTACTTACCCATGCAATTTTGACAACACATCGAAAGAAATTAAAAAAATGATAAAAAGGCTCAAAAATAGAAATCCTTTTGCATGGAGGCCTCCTATGTGCAATGGCTTGTGGGAAAAATAATAAACTCACAATACCACAAATAAAAAGTCAATTTTTCATTTTTCTAGCGCAATGCATGACTTTTTTTGTGAAGCAAGTGCCATAAATAAGATTGTAAATTGTGCCCTTACAATTTTCACCTAAAGTATACCACATTGGATGTCAACTGCCAATTTTTCATGAATTTCAGAGTGATATTGCCATATTCCATTGATTTATCGAATTTCTGGCGATTTACATCAAGTAATTCAAATTTGCACTCCAAGTGTGCTCTAGTTTCGACCAATAAATTCTGAAAAATCATTCTCACCTTCCGCATTAGGAGTGTAGGCAGTATCCACAAAGAAAACTCAATTACCCAACCATTATATATGATTACTCATCCATGCAATTTTGAGAACACATCGAATGAAATTAAAGGAAATGAAAAAAGGCTCAAAAATTGAAATCCTTTTGCATGGAGGCCTCCTATGTGCAATGGATTGTGGGAAAAATAATAAACTCACAATACAACAACCTTAAAAAAAACCTTCAAGAACTGACCTATCTCATATGAAGATCAATGACTTTCAACCAAGATGACCATGAGCATTTTCATGGCATAGTTCATGATAACATCACCATTTTTGGAAATAACAAGGGTGTTCACATTGTCAGCAATAATTCCACAAAAAGATTGAAGATTTGGGTAAAAAAAAGTTAATTTTTCATTTTTCCAGTGCAATGCATGACTTTTTATTGAAGCAAGTGCCATAAATAAGATTGTAAATTATGCCCTTACAATTTTCACCTAAAGTATACCACGTGGGATGCCAACTGCCAATTTTTCATGAATTTCAGAGTGATATTTCCATATTCCATTGATTTATTGAATTCCTGGCGATTTACATCAAGTAAGTCAAATTTGCACTGCAAGTGTGCTCTAGTTTCGACCAATAAATTCTGAAAAATCATTTTCACCTTCCACATTAGGAGTGTAGGTAGTATTCACAAAGAAAACTCAATTACCCAACCATTATATATGATTACTTACCCATGCAATTTTGACAACACATCGAAAGAAATTAAAAAAATGATAAAAAGGCTCAAAAATAGAAATCCTTTTGCATGGAGGCCTCCTATGTGCAATGGCTTGTGGGAAAAATAATAAGCTCACAATACCACAAATAAAAAGTTAATTTTTCATTTTTCTAGCGCAATGCATGACTTTTTTTGTGAAGCAAGTGCCATAAATAAGATTGTAAATTGTGCCCTTACAATTTTCACCTAAAGTATACCACATTGGATGTCAACTGCCAATTTTTCATGAATTTCAGAGTGATATTGCCATATTCCATTGATTTATCGAATTTCTGGCGATTTACATCAAGTAATTCAAATTTGCACTCCAAGTGTGCTCTAGTTTCGACCAATAAATTCTGAAAAATCATTCTCACCTTCCGCATTAGGAGTGTAGGCAGTATCCACAAAGAAAACTCAATTACCCAACCATTATATATGATTACTCATCCATGCAATTTTGAGAACACATCGAATGAAATTAAAGGAAATGAAAAAAGGCTCAAAAATTGAAATCCTTTTGCATGGAGGCCTCCTATGTGCAATGGATTGTGGGAAAAATAATAAACTCACAATACAACAACCTTAAAAAAAAACCTTCAAGAACTGACCTATCTCATATGAAGATCAATGACTTTCAACCAAGATGACCATGAGCATTTTCATGGCATAGTTCATGATAACATCACCATTTTTGGAAATACCAAGGGTGTTCACATTGTCAGCAATAATTCCACAAAAAGATTGAAGATTTGGGTAAAAAAAAGTTAATTTTTCATTTTTCCAGTGCAATGCATGACTTTTTATTGAAGCAAGTGCCATAAATAAGATTGTAAATTATGCCCTTACAATTTTCACCTAAAGTATACCACGTGGGATGCCAACTGCTAATTTTTCATGAATTTCAGAGTGATATTTCCATATTCCATTGATTTATTGAATTTCTTGCGATTTACATCAAGTAAGTCAAGTTTGCACTGCAAGTGTGCTCTAGTTTCGACCAATAAATTCTGAAAAATCATTTTCACCTTCCACATTAGGAGTGTAGGTAGTATTCACAAAGAAAACTCAATTACCCAACCATTAGATATGATTACTTACCCATGCAATTTTGACAACACATCGAAAGAAATTAAAAAAATGATAAAAAGGCTCAAAAATAGAAATCCTTTTGCATGGAGGCCTCCTATGTGCAATGGCTTGTGGGAAAAATAATAAACTCACAATACCACAAATAAAAAGTCAATTTTTCATTTTTCTAGCGCAATGCATGACTTTTTTTGTGAAGCAAGTGCCATAAATAAGATTGTAAATTGTGCCCTTACAATTTTCACCTAAAGTATACCACATTGGATGTCAACTGCCAATTTTTCATGAATTTCAGAGTGATATTGCCATATTCCATTGATTTATCGAATTTCTGGCGATTTACATCAAGTAATTCAAATTTGCACTCCAAGTGTGCTCTAGTTTCGACCAATAAATTCTGAAAAATCATTCTCACCTTCCGCATTAGGAGTGTAGGCAGTATCCACAAAGAAAACTCAATTACCCAACCATTATATATGATTACTCATCCATGCAATTTTGAGAACACATCGAATGAAATTAAAGGAAATGAAAAAAGGCTCAAAAATTGAAATCCTTTTGCATGGAGGCCTCCTATGTGCAATGGATTGTGGGAAAAATAATAAACTCACAATACAACAACCTTAAAAAAAACCTTCAAGAACTGACCTATCTCATATGAAGATCAATGACTTTCAACCAAGATGACCATGAGCATTTTCATGGCATAGTTCATGATAACATCACCATTTTTGGAAATAACAAGGGTGTTCACATTGTCAGCAATAATTCCACAAAAAGATTGAAGATTTGGGTAAAAAAAAGTTAATTTTTCATTTTTCCAGTGCAATGCATGACTTTTTATTGAAGCAAGTGCCATAAATAAGATTGTAAATTATGCCCTTACAATTTTCACCTAAAGTATACCACGTGGGATGCCAACTGCCAATTTTTCATGAATTTCAGAGTGATATTTCCATATTCCATTGATTTATTGAATTCCTGGCGATTTACATCAAGTAAGTCAAATTTGCACTGCAAGTGTGCTCTAGTTTCGACCAATAAATTCTGAAAAATCATTTTCACCTTCCACATTAGGAGTGTAGGTAGTATTCACAAAGAAAACTCAATTACCCAACCATTATATATGATTACTTACCCATGCAATTTTGACAACACATCGAAAGAAATTAAAAAAATGATAAAAAGGCTCAAAAATAGAAATCCTTTTGCATGGAGGCCTCCTATGTGCAATGGCTTGTGGGAAAAATAATAAGCTCACAATACCACAAATAAAAAGTTAATTTTTCATTTTTCTAGCGCAATGCATGACTTTTTTTGTGAAGCAAGTGCCATAAATAAGATTGTAAATTGTGCCCTTACAATTTTCACCTAAAGTATACCACATTGGATGTCAACTGCCAATTTTTCATGAATTTCAGAGTGATATTGCCATATTCCATTGATTTATCGAATTTCTGGCGATTTACATCAAGTAATTCAAATTTGCACTCCAAGTGTGCTCTAGTTTCGACCAATAAATTCTGAAAAATCATTCTCACCTTCCGCATTAGGAGTGTAGGCAGTATCCACAAAGAAAACTCAATTACCCAACCATTATATATGATTACTCATCCATGCAATTTTGAGAACACATCGAATGAAATTAAAGGAAATGAAAAAAGGCTCAAAAATTGAAATCCTTTTGCATGGAGGCCTCCTATGTGCAATGGATTGTGGGAAAAATAATAAACTCACAATACAACAACCTTAAAAAAAAACCTTCAAGAACTGACCTATCTCATATGAAGATCAATGACTTTCAACCAAGATGACCATGAGCATTTTCATGGCATAGTTCATGATAACATCACCATTTTTGGAAATAACAAGGGTGTTCACATTGTCAGCAATAATTCCACAAAAAGATTGAAGATTTGGGTAAAAAAAAGTTAATTTTTCATTTTTCCAGTGCAATGCATGACTTTTTATTGAAGCAAGTGCCATAAATAAGATTGTAAATTATGCCCTTACAATTTTCACCTAAAGTATACCACGTGGGATGCCAACTGCCAATTTTTCATGAATTTCAGAGTGATATTTCCATATTCCATTGATTTATTGAATTTCTGGGGATTTACATCAAGTAAGTCAAATTTGCACTGCAAGTGTGCTCTAGTTTCGACCAATAAATTCTGAAAAATCATTTTCACCTTCCACATTAGGAGTGTAGGTAGTATTCACAAAGAAAACTCAATTACCCAACCATTATATATGATTACTTACCGATGCAATTTTGACAACACATCGAAAGAAATTAAAAAAATGATAAAAAAGGCTCAAAAATAGAAATCCTTTTGCATGGAGGCCTCCTATGTGCAATGGCTTGTGGGAAAAATAATAAACTCACAATACCACAAATAAAAAGTTAATTTTTCATTTTTCTAGCGCAATGCATGACTTTTTTTGTGAAGCAAGTGCCATAAATAAGATTGCAAATTGTGCCCTTACAATTTTCACCTAAAGTATACCACATTGGATGTCAACTGCAGATTTTTCATGAATTTCAGAGTGATATTGCCATATTCCATTGATTTATCGAATTTCTGGCGATTTACGTCAAGTAATTCAAATTTGCACTCCAAGTGTGCTCTAGTTTCGACGAATAAATTCTGAAAAATCATTCTCACCTTCCGCATTAGGAGTGTAGGCAGTATCCACAAAGAAAACTCAATTACCCAACCATTATATATGATTACTCATCCATGCAATTTTGAGAACACATCGAATGAAATTAAAGGAAATGAAAAAAAGGCTCAAAAATTGAAATCCTTTTGCATGGAGGCCTCCTATGTGCAATGGATTGTGGGAAAAATAATAAACTCACAATACAACAACCTTAAAAAAAAACCTTCAAGAACTGACCTATCTCATATGAAGATCAATGACTTTCAACCAAGATGACCATGAGCATTTTCATGGCATAGTTCATGATAACATCACCATTTTTGGAAATAACAAGGGTGTTCACATTGTCAGCAATAATTCCACAAAAAGATTGAAGATTTGGGTAAAAAATAGTTAATTTTTCATTTTTCCAGTGCAATGCATGACTTTTTATTGAAGCAAGTGCCATAAATAAGATTGTAAATTATGCCCTTACAATTTTCAACTAAAGTATACCACGTGGGATGCCAACTGCTAATTTTTCATGAATTTCAGAGTGATATTTCCATATTCCATTGATTTATTGAATTTCTGGCGATTTACATCAAGTAAGTCAAGTTTGCACTGCAAGTGTGCTCTAGTTTCGACCAATAAATTCTGAAAAATCATTTTCACCTTCCACATTAGGAGTGTAGGTAGTATTCACAAAGAAAACTCAATTACCCAACCATTATATATGATTACTTACCCATGCAATTTTGACAACACATCGAAAGAAATTAAAAAAATGATAAAAAGGCTCAAAAATAGAAATCCTTTTGCATGGAGGCCTCCTATGTGCAATGGCTTGTGGGAAAAATAATAAACTCACAATACCACAAATAAAAAGTTAATTTTTCATTTTTCTAGCGCAATGCATGACTTTTTTTGTGAAGCAAGTGCCATAAATAAGATTGTAAATTGTGCCCTTACAATTTTCACCTAAAGTATACCACATTGGATGTCAACTGCCAATTTTTCATGAATTTCAGAGTGATATTGCCATATTCCATTGATTTATCGAATTTCTGGCGATTTACATCAAGTAATTCAAATTTGCACTCCAAGTGTGCTCTAGTTTCGACCAATAAATTCTGAAAAATCATTCTCACCTTCCGCATTAGGAGTGTAGGCAGTATCCACAAAGAAAACTCAATTACCCAACCATTATATATGATTACTCATCCATGCAATTTTGAGAACACATCGAATGAAATTTAAGGAAATGAAAAAAGGCTCAAAAATTGAAATCCTTTTGCATGGAGGCCTCCTATGTGCAATGGATTGTGGGAAAAATAATAAACTCACAATACAACAACCTTAAAAAAAAACCTTCAAGAACTGGCCTATCTCATATGAAGATCAATGACTTTCAACCAAGATGACCATGAGCATTTTCATGGCATAGTTCATGATAACATCACCATTTTTGGAAATAACAAGGGTGTTCACATTGTCAGCAATAATTCCACAAAAAGATTGAAGATTTGGGTAAAAAAAAGTTAATTTTTCATTTTTCCAGTGCAATGCATGACTTTTTATTGAAGCAAGTGCCATAAATAAGATTGTAAATTATGCCCTTACAATTTTCACCTAAAGTATACCACGTGGGATGCCAACTGCCAATTTTTCATGAATTTCAGAGTGATATTTCCATATTCCATTGATTTATTGAATTCCTGGCGATTTACATCAAGTAAGTCAAATTTGCACTGCAAGTGTGCTCTAGTTTCGACCAATAAATTCTGAAAAATCATTTTCACCTTCCACATTAGGAGTGTAGGTAGTATTCACAAAGAAAACTCAATTACCCAACCATTATATATGATTACTTACCCATGCAATTTTGACAACACATCGAAAGAAATTAAAAAAATGATAAAAAGGCTCAAAAATAGAAATCCTTTTGCATGGAGGCCTCCTATGTGCAATGGCTTGTGGGAAAAATAATAAACTCACAATACCACAAATAAAAAGTTAATTTTTCATTTTTCTAGCGCAATGCATGACTTTTTTTGTGAAGCAAGTGCCATAAATAAGATTGTAAATTGTGCCCTTACAATTTTCACCTAAAGTATACCACATTGGATGTCAACTGCCAATTTTTCATGAATTTCAGAGTGATATTGCCATATTCCATTGATTTATCGAATTTCTGGCTATTTACATCAAGTAATTCAAATTTGCACTCCAAGTGTGCCCTAGTTTCGACCAATAAATTCTGAAAAATCATTCTCACCTTCTGCATTAGGAGTGTAGGCAGTATCCACAAAGAAAACTCAATTACCCAACCATTATATATGATTACTCATCCATGCAATTTTGAGAACACATCGAATGAAATTAAAGGAAATGAAAAAAGGCTCAAAAATTGAAATCCTTTTGCATGGAGGCCTCCTATGTGCAATGGATTGTGGGAAAAATAATAAACTCACAATACAACAACCTTAAAAAAAAACCTTCAAGAACTGACCTATCTCATATGAAGATCAATGACTTTCAACCAAGATGACCATGAGCATTTTCATGGCATAGTTCATGATAACATCACCATTTTTGGAAATAACAAGGGTGTTCACATTGTCAGCAATAATTCCACAAAAAGATTGAAGATTTGGGTAAAAAAAAGTTAATTTTTCATTTTTCCAGTGCAATGCATGACTTTTTATTGAAGCAAGTGCCATAAATAAGATTGTAAATTATGCCCTTACAATTTTCACCTAAAGTATACCACGTGGGATGCCAACTGCCAATTTTTCATGAATTTCAGAGTGATATTTCCATATTCCATTGATTTATTGAATTTCTGGGGATTTACATCAAGTAAGTCAAATTTGCACTGCAAGTGTGCTCTAGTTTCGACCAATAAATTCTGAAAAATCATTTTCACCTTCCACATTAGGAGTGTAGGTAGTATTCACAAAGAAAACTCAATTACCCAACCATTATATATGATTACTTACCGATGCAATTTTGACAACACATCGAAAGAAATTAAAAAAATGATAAAAAAGGCTCAAAAATAGAAATCCTTTTGCATGGAGGCCTCCTATGTGCAATGGCTTGTGGGAAAAATAATAAACTCACAATACCACAAATAAAAAGTTAATTTTTCATTTTTCTAGCGCAATGCATGACTTTTTTTGTGAAGCAAGTGCCATAAATAAGATTGCAAATTGTGCCCTTACAATTTTCACCTAAAGTATACCACATTGGATGTCAACTGCAGATTTTTCATGAATTTCAGAGTGATATTGCCATATTCCATTGATTTATCGAATTTCTGGCGATTTACATCAAGTAATTCAAATTTGCACTCCAAGTGTGCTCTAGTTTCGACCAATAAATTCTGAAAAATCATTCTCACCTTCCGCATTAGGAGTGTAGGCAGTATCCACAAAGAAAACTCAATTACCCAACCATTATATATGATTACTCATCCATGCAATTTTGAGAACACATCGAATGAAATTTAAGGAAATGAAAAAAGGCTCAAAAATTGAAATCCTTTTGCATGGAGGCCTCCTATGTGCAATGGATTGTGGGAAAAATAATAAACTCACAATACAACAACCTTAAAAAAAAACCTTCAAGAACTGGCCTATCTCATATGAAGATCAATGACTTTCAACCAAGATGACCATGAGCATTTTCATGGCATAGTTCATGATAACATCACCATTTTTGGAAATAACAAGGGTGTTCACATTGTCAGCAATAATTCCACAAAAAGATTGAAGATTTGGGTAAAAAAAAGTTAATTTTTCATTTTTCCAGTGCAATGCATGACTTTTTATTGAAGCAAGTGCCATAAATAAGATTGTAAATTATGCCCTTACAATTTTCACCTAAAGTATACCACGTGGGATGCCAACTGCCAATTTTTCATGAATTTCAGAGTGATATTTCCATATTCCATTGATTTATTGAATTCCTGGCGATTTACATCAAGTAAGTCAAATTTGCACTGCAAGTGTGCTCTAGTTTCGACCAATAAATTCTGAAAAATCATTTTCACCTTCCACATTAGGAGTGTAGGTAGTATTCACAAAGAAAACTCAATTACCCAACCATTATATATGATTACTTACCCATGCAATTTTGACAACACATCGAAAGAAATTAAAAAAATGATAAAAAGGCTCAAAAATAGAAATCCTTTTGCATGGAGGCCTCCTATGTGCAATGGCTTGTGGGAAAAATAATAAACTCACAATACCACAAATAAAAAGTTAATTTTTCATTTTTCTAGCGCAATGCATGACTTTTTTTGTGAAGCAAGTGCCATAAATAAGATTGTAAATTGTGCCCTTACAATTTTCACCTAAAGTATACCACATTGGATGTCAACTGCCAATTTTTCATGAATTTCAGAGTGATATTGCCATATTCCATTGATTTATCGAATTTCTGGCTATTTACATCAAGTAATTCAAATTTGCACTCCAAGTGTGCCCTAGTTTCGACCAATAAATTCTGAAAAATCATTCTCACCTTCTGCATTAGGAGTGTAGGCAGTATCCACAAAGAAAACTCAATTACCCAACCATTATATATGATTACTCATCCATGCAATTTTGAGAACACATCGAATGAAATTAAAGGAAATGAAAAAAGGCTCAAAAATTGAAATCCTTTTGCATGGAGGCCTCCTATGTGCAATGGATTGTGGGAAAAATAATAAACTCACAATACAACAACCTTAAAAAAAAACCTTCAAGAACTGACCTATCTCATATGAAGATCAATGACTTTCAACCAAGATGACCATGAGCATTTTCATGGCATAGTTCATGATAACATCACCATTTTTGGAAATAACAAGGGTGTTCACATTGTCAGCAATAATTCCACAAAAAGATTGAAGATTTGGGTAAAAAAAAGTTAATTTTTCATTTTTCCAGTGCAATGCATGACTTTTTATTGAAGCAAGTGCCATAAATAAGATTGTAAATTATGCCCTTACAATTTTCACCTAAAGTATACCACGTGGGATGCCAACTGCCAATTTTTCATGAATTTCAGAGTGATATTTCCATATTCCATTGATTTATTGAATTTCTGGGGATTTACATCAAGTAAGTCAAATTTGCACTGCAAGTGTGCTCTAGTTTCGACCAATAAATTCTGAAAAATCATTTTCACCTTCCACATTAGGAGTGTAGGTAGTATTCACAAAGAAAACTCAATTACCCAACCATTATATATGATTACTTACCGATGCAATTTTGACAACACATCGAAAGAAATTAAAAAAATGATAAAAAAGGCTCAAAAATAGAAATCCTTTTGCATGGAGGCCTCCTATGTGCAATGGCTTGTGGGAAAAATAATAAACTCACAATACCACAAATAAAAAGTTAATTTTTCATTTTTCTAGCGCAATGCATGACTTTTTTTGTGAAGCAAGTGCCATAAATAAGATTGCAAATTGTGCCCTTACAATTTTCACCTAAAGTATACCACATTGGATGTCAACTGCAGATTTTTCATGAATTTCAGAGTGATATTGCCATATTCCATTGATTTATCGAATTTCTGGCGATTTACGTCAAGTAATTCAAATTTGCACTCCAAGTGTGCTCTAGTTTCGACGAATAAATTCTGAAAAATCATTCTCACCTTCCGCATTAGGAGTGTAGGCAGTATCCACAAAGAAAACTCAATTACCCAACCATTATATATGATTACTCATCCATGCAATTTTGAGAACACATCGAATGAAATTAAAGGAAATGAAAAAAAGGCTCAAAAATTGAAATCCTTTTGCATGGAGGCCTCCTATGTGCAATGGATTGTGGGAAAAATAATAAACTCACAATACAACAACCTTAAAAAAAAACCTTCAAGAACTGACCTATCTCATATGAAGATCAATGACTTTCAACCAAGATGACCATGAGCATTTTCATGGCATAGTTCATGATAACATCACCATTTTTGGAAATAACAAGGGTGTTCACATTGTCAGCAATAATTCCACAAAAAGATTGAAGATTTGGGTAAAAAATAGTTAATTTTTCATTTTTCCAGTGCAATGCATGACTTTTTATTGAAGCAAGTGCCATAAATAAGATTGTAAATTATGCCCTTACAATTTTCAACTAAAGTATACCACGTGGGATGCCAACTGCTAATTTTTCATGAATTTCAGAGTGATATTTCCATATTCCATTGATTTATTGAATTTCTGGCGATTTACATCAAGTAAGTCAAGTTTGCACTGCAAGTGTGCTCTAGTTTCGACCAATAAATTCAGAAAAATCATTTTCACCTTCCACATTAGGAGTGTAGGTAGTATTCACAAAGAAAACTCAATTACCCAACCATTATATATGATTACTTACCCATGCAATTTTGACAACACATCGAAAGAAATTAAAAAAATGATAAAAAGGCTCAAAAATAGAAATCCTTTTGCATGGAGGCCTCCTATGTGCAATGGCTTGTGGGAAAAATAATAAACTCACAATACCACAAATAAAAAGTTAATTTTTCATTTTTCTAGCGCAATGCATGACTTTTTTTGTGAAGCAAGTGCCATAAATAAGATTGTAAATTGTGCCCTTACAATTTTCACCTAAAGTATACCAAATTGGATGTCAACTGCCAATTTTTCATGAATTTCAGAGTGATATTGCCATATTCCATTGATTTATCGAATTTCTGGCGATTTACATCAAGTAATTCAAATTTGCACTCCAAGTGTGCTCTAGTTTCGACCAATAAGTTCTGAAAAATCATTCTCACCTTCCGCATTAGGAGTGTAGGCAGTATCCACAAAGAAAACTCAATTACCCAACCATTATATATGATTACTCATCCATGCAATTTTGAGAACACATCGAATGAAATTAAAGGAAATGAAAAAATGCTCAAAAATTGAAATCCTTTTGCATGGAGGCCTCCTATGTGCAATGGATTGTGGGAAAAATAATAAACTCACAATACAACAACCTTAAAAAAAACCTTCAAGAACTGACCTATCTCATATGAAGATCAATGACTTTCAACCAAGATGACCATGAGCATTTTCATGGCATAGTTCATGATAACATCACCATTTTTGGAAATAACAAGGGTGTTCACATTGTCAACAATAATTCCACAAAAAGATTGAAGATTTGGGTAAAAAAAAGTTAATTTTTCATTTTTCCAGTGCAATGCATGACTTTTTATTGAAGCAAGTGCCATAAATAAGATTGTAAATTATGCCCTTACAATTTTCAACTAAAGTATACCACGTGGGATGCCAACTGCTAATTTTTCATGAATTTCAGAGTGATATTTCCATATTCCATTGATTTATTGAATTTCTGGCGATTTACATCAAGTAAGTCAAATTTGCACTGCAAGTGTGCTCTAGTTTCGACCAATAAATTCTGAAAAATCATTTTCACCTTCCACATTAGGAGTGTAGGTAGTATTCACAAAGAAAACTCAATTACCCAACCATTATATATGATTACTTACCCATGCAATTTTGACAACACATCGAAAGAAATTAAAAAAATGATAAAAAGGCTCAAAAATAGAAATCCTTTTGCATGGAGGCCTCCTATGTGCAATGGCTTGTGGGAAAAATAATAAACTCACAATACCACAAATAAAAAGTTAATTTTTCATTTTTCTAGCGCAATGCATGACTTTTTTTGTGAAGCAAGTGCCATAAATAAGATTGTAAATTGTGCCCTTACAATTTTCACCTAAAGTATACCAAATTGGATGTCAACTGCCAATTTTTCATGAATTTCAGAGTGATATTGCCATATTCCATTGATTTATCGAATTTCTGGCGATTTACATCAAGTAATTCAAATTTGCACTCCAAGTGTGCTCTAGTTTCGACCAATAAATTCTGAAAAATCATTCTCACCTTCCGCATTAGGAGTGTAGGCAGTATCCACAAAGAAAACTCAATTACCCAACCATTATATATGATTACTCATCCATGCAATTTTGAGAACACATCGAATGAAATTAAAGGAAATGAAAAAATGCTCAAAAATTGAAATCCATTTGCATGGAGGCCTCCTATGTGCAATGGATTGTGGGAAAAATAATAAACTCACAATACAACAACCTTAAAAAAAACCTTCAAGAACTGACCTATCTCATATGAAGATCAATGACTTTCAACCAAGATGACCATGAGCATTTTCATGGCATAGTTCATGATAACATCACCATTTTTGGAAATAACAAGGGTGTTCACATTGTCAGCAATAATTCCACAAAAAGATTGAAGATTTGGGTAAAAAAAAGTTAATTTTTCATTTTTCCAGTGCAATGCTTGACTTTTTATTGAAGCAAGTGCCATAAATAAGATTGTAAATTATGCCCTTACAATTTTCACCTAAAATATACCACGTGGGATGCCAACTGCCAATTTTTCATGAATTTCAGAGTGATATTTCCATATTCCATTGATTTATTGAATTTCTGGCGATTTACATCAAGTAAGTCAAATTTGCACTGCAAGTGTGCTCTAGTTTCGACCAATAAATTCAGAAAAATCATTTTCACCTTCCACATTAGGAGTGTAGGTAGTATTCACAAAGAAAACTCAATTACCCAACCATTATATATGATTACTTACCCATGCAATTTTGACAACACATCGAAAGAAATTTAAAAAATGATAAAAAGGCTCAAAAATAGAAATCCTTTTGCATGGAGGCCTCCTATGTGCAATGGCTTGTGGGAAAAATAATAAACTCACAATACCACAAATAAAAAGTTCATTTTTCATTTTTATAGCGCAATGCATGACTTTTTTTGTGAAGCAAGTGCCATAAATAAGATTGTAAATTGTGCCCTTACAATTTTCACCTAAAGTATACCACATTGGATGTCAACTGCCAATTTTTCATGAATTTCAGAGTGATATTGCCATATTCCTTTGATTTATCGAATTTCTGGCGATTTACATCAAGTAATTCAAATTTGCACTCCAAGTGTGCTCTAGTTTCAACCAATAAATTCTGAAAAATCATTCTCACCTTCCGCATTAGGAGTGTAGGCAGTATCCACAAAGAAAACTCAATTATCCAACCATTATATATGATTACTCATCCATGCAATTTTGAGAACACATCGAATGAAATTAAAGGAAATGAAAAAATGCTCAAAAATTGAAATCCTTTTGCATGGAGGCCTCCTATGTGCAATGGATTGTGGGAAAAATAATAAACTCACAATACAACAACCTTAAAAAAAAACCTTCAAGAACTGACCTATCTCATATGAAGATCAATGACTTTCAACCAAGATGACCATGAGCATTTTCATGGCATAGTTCATGATAACATCACCATTTTTGGAAATAACAAGGGTGTTCACATTGTCAGCAATAATTCCACAAAAAGATTGAAGATTTGGGTAAAAAAAAGTTAATTTTTCATTTTTCCAGTGCAATGCATGACTTTTTATTGAAGCAAGTGCCATAAATAAGATTGTAAATTATGCCCTTACAATTTTCACCTAAAGTATACCACGTGGGATGCCACTTGCCAATTTTTCATGAATTTCAGAGTGATATTTCCATATTCCATTGATTTATTGAATTTCTGGCGATTTACATCAAGTAAGTCAAATTTGCACTGCAAGTGTGCTCTAGTTTCGACCAATAAATTCTGAAAAATCATTTTCACCTTCCACATTAGGAGTGTAGGTAGTATTCACAAAGAAAACTCAATTACCCAACCATTATATATGATTACTTACCCATGCAATTTTGACAACACATCGAAAGAAATTAAAAAATGATAAAAAGGCTCAAAAATAGAAATCCTTTTGCATGGAGGCCTCCTATGTGCAATGGCTTGTGAGAAAAATAATAAACTCACAATACCACAAATAAAAAGTTCATTTTTCATTTTTCTAGCGCAATGCATGACTTTTTTTGTGAAGCAAGTGCCATAAATAAGATTGTAAATTGTGCCCTTACAATTTTCACCTAAAGTATACCAAATTGGATGTCAACTGCCAATTTTTCATGAATTTCAGAGTGATATTGCCATATTCCATTGATTTATCGAATTTCTGGCGATTTACATCAAGTAATTCAAATTTGCACTCCAAGTGTGCTCTAGTTTCGACCAATAAATTCTGAAAAATCATTCTCACCTTCCGCATTAGGAGTGTTGGCAGTATCCACAAAGAAAACTCAATTACCCAACCATTATATATGATTACTCATCCATGCAATTTTGAGAACACATCGAATGAAATTAAAGGAAATGAAAAAATGCTCAAAAATTGAAATCCTTTTGCATGGAGGCCTCCTATGTGCAATGGATTGTGGGAAAAATAATAAACTCACAATACAACAACCTTAAAAAAAACCTTCAAGAACTGACCTATCACATATGAAGATCAATGACTTTCAACCAAGATGACCATGAGCATTTTCATGGCATAGTTCATGATAACATCACCATTTTTGGAAATAACAAGGGTGTTCACATTGTCAGCAATAATTCCACAAAAAGATTGAAGATTTGGGTAAAAAAAAGTTAATTTTTCATTTTTCCAGTGCAATGCATGACTTTTTATTGAAGCAAGTGCCATAAATAAGATTGTAAATTATGCCCTTACAATTTTCAACTAAAGTATACCACGTGGGATGCCAACTGCTAATTTTTCATGAATTTCAGAGTGATATTTCCATATTCCATTGATTTATTGAATTTCTGGCGATTTACATCAAGTAAGTCAAGTTTGCACTGCAAATGTGCTCTAGTTTCGACCAATAAATTCTGAAAAATCATTTTCACCTTCCACATTAGGAGTGTAGGTAGTATTCACAAAGAAAACTCAATTACCCAACCATTATATATGATTACTTACCCATGCAATTTTGACAACACATCGAAAGAAATTAAAAAAATGATAAAAAGGCTCAAAAATAGAAATCCTTTTGCATGGAGGCCTCCTATGTGCAATGGCTTGTGGGAAAAATAATAAACTCACAATACCACAAATAAAAAGTTAATTTTTCATTTTTCTAGCGCAATGCATGACTTTTTTTGTGAAGCAAGTGCCATAAATAAGATTGTAAATTGTGCCCTTACAATTTTCACCTAAAGTATACCAAATAGGATGTCAACTGCCAATTTTTCATGAATTTCAGAGTGATATTGCCATATTCCATTGATTTATCGAATTTCTGGCGATTTACATCAAGTAATTCAAATTTCCACTCCAAGTGTGCTCTAGTTTCGACCAATAAATTCTGAAAAATCATTCTCACCTTCCGCATTAGGAGTGTTGGCAGTATCCACAAAGAAAACTCAATTACCCAACCATTATATATGATTACTCATCCATGCAATTTTGAGAACACATCGAATGAAATTAAAGGAAATGAAAAAAGGCTCAAAAATTGAAATCCTTTTGCATGGAGGCCTCCTATGTGCAATGGATTGTGGGAAAAATAATAAACTCACAATACAACAACCTTAAAAAAAACCTTCAAGAACTGACCTATCTCATATGAAGATCAATGACTTTCAACCAAGATGACCATGAGCATTTTCATGGCATAGTTCATGATAACATCACCATTTTTGGAAATAACAAGGGTGTTCACATTGTCAACAATAATTCCACAAAAAGATTGAAGATTTGGGTAAAAAAAAGTTAATTTTTCATTTTTCCAGTGCAATGCATGACTTTTTATTGAAGCAAGTGCCATAAATAAGATTGTAAATTATGCCCTTACAATTTTCAACTAAAGTATACCACGTGGGATGCCAACTGCTAATTTTTCATGAATTTCAGAGTGATATTTCCATATTCCATTGATTTATTGAATTTCTGGCGATTTACATCAAGTAAGTCAAGTTTGCACTGCAAGTGTGCTCTAGTTTCGACCAATAAATTCTGAAAAATCATTTTCACCTTCCACATTAGGAGTGTAGGTAGTATTCACAAAGAAAACTCAATTACCCAACCATTATATATGATTACTTACCCATGCAATTTTGACAACACATCGAAAGAAATTAAAAAAATGATAAAAAGGCTCAAAAATAGAAATCCTTTTGCATGGAGGCCTCCTATGTGCAATGGCTTGTGGGAAAAATAATAAACTCACAATACCACAAATAAAAAGTTAATTTTTCATTTTTCTAGCGCAATGCATGACTTTTTTTGTGAAGCAAGTGCCATAAATAAGATTGTAAATTGTGCCCTTACAATTTTCACCTAAAGTATACCAAATTGGATGTCAACTGCCAATTTTTCATGAATTTCAGAGTGATATTGCCATATTCCATTGATTTATCGAATTTCTGGCGATTTACATCAAGTAATTCAAATTTGCACTCCAAGTGTGCTCTAGTTTCGACCAATAAATTCTGAAAAATCATTCTCACCTTCCGCATTAGGAGTGTAGGCAGTATCCACAAAGAAAACTCAATTACCCAACCATTATATATGATTACTCATCCATGCAATTTTGAGAACACATCGAATGAAATTAAAGGAAATGAAAAAATGCTCAAAAATTGAAATCCTTTTGCATGGAGGCCTCCTATGTGCAATGGATTGTGGGAAAAATAATAAACTCACAATACAACAACCTTAAAAAAACCTTCAAGAACTGACCTATCTCATATGAAGATCAATGACTTTCAACCAAGATGACCATGAGCATTTTCATGGCATAGTTCATGATAACATCACCATTTTTGGAAATAACAAGGGTGTTCACATTGTCAACAATAATTCCACAAAAAGATTGAAGATTTGGGTAAAAAAAAGTTAATTTTTCATTTTTCCAGTGCAATGCATGACTTTTTATTGAAGCAAGTGCCATAAATAAGATTGTAAATTATGCCCTTACAATTTTCAACTAAAGTATACCACGTGGGATGCCAACTGCTAATTTTCATGAATTTCAGAGTGATATTTCCATATTCCATTGATTTATTGAATTTCTGGCGATTTACATCAAGTAAGTCAAGTTTGCACTGCAAGTGTGCTCTAGTTTCGACCAATAAATTCTGAAAAATCATTTTCACCTTCCACATTAGGAGTGTAGGTAGTATTCACAAAGAAAACTCAATTACCCAACCATTATATATGATTACTTACCCATGCAATTTTGACAACACATCGAAAGAAATTAAAAAAATGATAAAAAGGCTCAAAAATAGAAATCCTTTTGCATGGAGGCCTCCTATGTGCAATGGCTTGTGGGAAAAATAATAAACTCACAATACCACAAATAAAAAGTTAATTTTTCATTTTTCTAGCGCAATGCATGACTTTTTTTGTGAAGCAAGTGCCATAAATAAGATTGTAAATTGTGCCCTTACAATTTTCACCTAAAGTATACCAAATTGGATGTCAACTGCCAATTTTTCATGAATTTCAGAGTGATATTGCCATATTCCATTGATTTATCGAATTTCTGGCGATTTACATCAAGTAATTCAAATTTGCACTCCAAGTGTGCTCTAGTTTCGACCAATAAATTCTGAAAAATCATTCTCACCTTCCGCATTAGGAGTGTAGGCAGTATCCACAAAGAAAACTCAATTACCCAACCATTATATATGATTACTCATCCATGCAATTTTGAGAACACATCGAATGAAATTAAAGGAAATGAAAAAATGCTCAAAAATTGAAATCCATTTGCATGGAGGCCTCCTATGTGCAATGGATTGTGGGAAAAATAATAAACTCACAATACAACAACCTTAAAAAAAACCTTCAAGAACTGACCTATCTCATATGAAGATCAATGACTTTCAACCAAGATGACCATGAGCATTTTCATGGCATAGTTCATGATAACATCACCATTTTTGGAAATAACAAGGGTGTTCACATTGTCAGCAATAATTCCACAAAAAGATTGAAGATTTGGGTAAAAAAAAGTTAATTTTTCATTTTTCCAGTGCAATGCTTGACTTTTTATTGAAGCAAGTGCCATAAATAAGATTGTAAATTATGCCCTTACAATTTTCACCTAAAGTATACCACGTGGGATGCCAACTGCCAATTTTTCATGAATTTCAGAGTGATATTTCCATATTCCATTGATTTATTGAATTTCTGGCGATTTACATCAAGTAAGTCAAATTTGCACTGCAAGTGTGCTCTAGTTTCGACCAATAAATTCTGAAAAATCATTTTCACCTTCCACATTAGGAGTGTAGGTAGTATTCACAAAGAAAACTCAATTACCCAACCATTATATATGATTACTTACCCATGCAATTTTGACAACACATCGAAAGAAATTAAAAAAATGATAAAAAGGCTCAAAAATAGAAATCCTTTTGCATGGAGGCCTCCTATGTGCAATGGCTTGTGGGAAAAATAATAAACTCACAATACCACAAATAAAAAGTTCATTTTTCATTTTTATAGCGCAATGCATGACTTTTTTTGTGAAGCAAGTGCCATAAATAAGATTGTAAATTGTGCCCTTACAATTTTCACCTAAAGTATACCACATTGGATGTCAACTGCCAATTTTTCATGAATTTCAGAGTGATATTGCCATATTCCTTTGATTTATCGAATTTCTGGCGATTTACATCAAGTAATTCAAATTTGCACTCCAAGTGTGCTCTAGTTTCAACCAATAAATTCTGAAAAATCATTCTCACCTTCCGCATTAGGAGTGTAGGCAGTATCCACAAAGAAAACTCAATTATCCAACCATTATATATGATTACTCATCCATGCAATTTTGAGAACACATCGAATGAAATTAAAGGAAATGAAAAAATGCTCAAAAATTGAAATCCTTTTGCATGGAGGCCTCCTATGTGCAATGGATTGTGGGAAAAATAATAAACTCACAATACAACAACCTTAAAAAAAACCCTTCAAGAACTGACCTATCTCATATGAAGATCAATGACTTTCAACCAAGATGACCATGAGCATTTTCATGGCATAGTTCATGATAACATCACCGTTTTTGTAAATAACAAGGGTGTTCACATTGTCAGCAATAATTCCACAAAAAGATTGAAGATTTGGGTAAAAAAAAGTTAATTTTTCATTTTTCCAGTGCAATGCATGACTTTTTATTGAAGCAAGTGCCATAAATAAGATTGTAAATTATGCCCTTACAATTTTCACCTAAAGTATACCACGTGGGATGCCACTTGCCAATTTTTCATGAATTTCAGAGTGATATTTCCATATTCCATTGATTTATTGAATTTCTGGCGATTTACATCAAGTAAGTCAAATTTGCACTGCAAGTGTGCTCTAGTTTCGACCAATAAATTCTGAAAAATCATTTTCACCTTCCACATTAGGAGTGTAGGTAGTATTCACAAAGAAAACTCAATTACCCAACCATTATATATGATTACTTACCCATGCAATTTTGACAACACATCGAAAGAAATTAAAAAAATGATAAAAAGGCTCAAAAATAGAAATCCTTTTGCATGGAGGCCTCCTATGTGCAATGGCTTGTGGGAAAAATAATAAACTCACAATACCACAAATAAAAAGTTAATTTTTCATTTTTCTAGCGCAATGCATGACTTTTTTTGTGAAGCAAGTGCCATAAATAAGATTGTAAATTGTGCCCTTACAATTTTCACCTAAAGTATACCACATTGGATGTCAACTGCCAATTTTTCATGAATTTCAGAGTGATATTTCCATATTCCATTGATTTATCGAATTTGTGGCGATTTACATCAAGTAATTCAAATTTGCACTCCAAGTGTGCTCTAGTTTCGACCAATAAATTCTGAAAAATCATTCTCACCTTCTGCATTAGGAGTGTAGGCAGTATCCACAAAGAAAACTCAATTACCCAACCATTATATATGATTACTCATCCATGCAATTTTGAGAACACATCGAATGAAATTAAAGGAAATGAAAAAAGGCTCAAAAATTGAAATCCTTTTGCATGGAGGCCTCCTATGTGCAATGGATTGTGGGAAAAATAATAAACTCACAATACAACAACCTTAAAAAAAACCTTCAAGAACTGACCTATCACATATGAAGATCAATGACTTTCAACCAAGATGACCATGAGCATTTTCATGGCATAGTTCATGATAACATCACCATTTTTGGAAATAACAAGGGTGTTCACATTGTCAGCAATAATTCCACAAAAAGATTGAAGATTTGGGTAAAAAAAAGTTAATTTTTCATTTTTCCAGTGCAATGCATGACTTTTTATTGAAGCAAGTGCCATAAATAAGATTGTAAATTATGCCCTTACAATTTTCAACTAAAGTATACCACGTGGGATGCCAACTGCTAATTTTTCATGAATTTCAGAGTGATATTTCCATATTCCATTGATTTATTGAATTTCTGGCGATTTACATCAAGTAAGTCAAGTTTGCACTGCAAATGTGCTCTAGTTTCGACCAATAAATTCTGAAAAATCATTTTCACCTTCCACATTAGGAGTGTAGGTAGTATTCACAAAGAAAACTCAATTACCCAACCATTATATATGATTACTTACCCATGCAATTTTGACAACACATCGAAAGAAATTAAAAAAATGATAAAAAGGCTCAAAAATAGAAATCCTTTTGCATGGAGGCCTCCTATGTGCAATGGCTTGTGGGAAAAATAATAAACTCACAATACCACAAATAAAAAGTTAATTTTTCATTTTTCTAGCGCAATGCATGACTTTTTTTGTGAAGCAAGTGCCATAAATAAGATTGTAAATTGTGCCCTTACAATTTTCACCTAAAGTATACCAAATTGGATGTCAACTGCCAATTTTTCATGAATTTCAGAGTGATATTGCCATATTCCATTGATTTATCGAATTTCTGGCGATTTACATCAAGTAATTCAAATTTGCACTCCAAGTGTGCTCTAGTTTCGACCAATAAATTCTGAAAAATCATTCTCACCTTCCGCATTAGGAGTGTAGGCAGTATCCACAAAGAAAACTCAATTACCCAACCATTATATATGATTACTCATCCATGCAATTTTGAGAACACATCGAATGAAATTAAAGGAAATGAAAAAATGCTCAAAAATTGAAATCCTTTTGCATGGAGGCCTCCTATGTGCAATGGATTGTGGGAAAAATAATAAACTCACAATACAACAACCTTAAAAAAAACCTTCAAGAACTGACCTATCTCATATGAAGATCAATGACTTTCAACCAAGATGACCATGAGCATTTTCATGGCATAGTTCATGATAACATCACCATTTTTGGAAATAACAAGGGTGTTCACATTGTCAACAATAATTCCACAAAAAGATTGAAGATTTGGGTAAAAAAAAGTTAATTTTTCATTTTTCCAGTGCAATGCATGACTTTTTATTGAAGCAAGTGCCATAAATAAGATTGTAAATTATGCCCTTACAATTTTCACCTAAAGTATACCACGTGGGATGCCAACTGCCAATTTTTCATGAATTTCAGAGTGATATTTCCATATTCCATTGATTTATTGAATTTCTGGCGATTTACATCAAGTAAGTCAAATTTGCACTGCAAGTGCGCTCTAGTTTCGACCAATAAATTCTGAAAAATCATTTTCACCTTCCACATTAGGAGTGTAGGTAGTATTCACAAAGAAAACTCAATTACCCAACCATTATATATGATTACTTACCCATGCAATTTTGACAACACATCGAAAGAAATTAAAAAAATGATAAAAAGGCTCAAAAATAGAAATCCTTTTGCATGGAGGCCTCCTATGTGCAATGGCTTGTGGGAAAAATAATAAACTCACAATACCACAAATAAAAAGTTAATTTTTCATTTTTCTAGCGCAATGCATGACTTTTTTTGTGAAGCAAGTGCCATAAATAAGATTGTAAATTGTGCCCTTACAATTTTCACCAAAAGTATACCACATTGGATGTCAACTGCCAATTTTTCATGAATTTCAGAGTGATATTGCCATATTCCATTGATTTATCGAATTTCTGGCGATTTACATCAAGTAATTCAAATTTGCACTCCAAGTGTGCTCTAGTTTCGACCAATAAATTCTGAAAAATCATTTTCACCTTCCGCATTAGGAGTGTAGGCAGTATCCACAAAGAAAACTCAATTACACAACCATTATATATGATTACTCATCCATGCAATTTTGAGAACACATCGAATGAAATTAAAGGAAATGAAAAAAGGCTCAAAAATTGAAATCCTTTTGCATGGAGGCCTCCTATGTGCAATGGATTGTGGGAAAAATAATAAACTCACAATACCACAACCTTAAAAAAACCTTCAAGAACTGACCTATCTCATATGAAGATCAATGACTTTCAACCAAGATGACCATGAGCATTTTCATGGCATAGTTCATGATAACATCACCATTTTTGGAAATAACAAGGGTGTTCACATTGTCAGCAATAATTCCACAAAAAGATTGAAGATTTGGGTAAAAAAAAGTTAATTTTTCATTTTTCCAGTGCAATGCATGACTTTTTATTGAAGCAAGTGCCATAAATAAGATTGTAAATTATGCCCTTACAATTTTCACCTAAAGTATACCACGTGGGATGCCAACTGCCAATTTTTCATGAATTTCAGAGTGATATTTCCATATTCCATTGATTTATTGAATTTCTGGCAATTTACATCAAGTAAGTCAAATTTGCACTGCAAGTGTGCTCTAGTTTCGACCAATAAATTCTGAAAAATCATTTTCACCTTCCACATTAGGAGTGTAGCCATTATCCACAAAGAAAACTCAATTACCCAACCATTATATATGATTACTCATCCATGCAATTTTGATAACACATCGAAAGAAATTAAAGAAAATGATAAAAAAGGCTCAAAAATAGAAATCCTTTTGCATGGAGGCCTCCTATGTGCAATGGCTTGTGGGAAAAATAATAAACTCACAATACCACAAATAAAAAGTTAATTTTTCATTTTTCTAGTGCAATGCATGACTTTTTTTGTGAAGCAGGTGCCATAAATAAGATTGTAAATTGTGCCCTTACAATTTTCACCTAAAGTATACAACAATGGATGCCAACTGCCAATTTTTCATGAATTTCAGAGTGATATTGCCATATTCCATTGATTTATCGAATTTCTGGCGATTTACATCAAGTAATTCAAATTTGCAATCCAAGTGTGCTCTAGTTTCGACCAATAAATTCTGAAAAATCATTTTCACCTTCCGCATTAGGAGTGTAGGCAGTATCCACAAAGAAAACTCAATTACCCAACCATTATATATGATTACTCATCCATGCAATTTTGAGAACACATAGAAAGAAATTAAAGGAAATGAAAAAAGGCTCACAAATTGAAATCCTTTTGCATGGAAGCCTCCTATGTGCAATGGATTGTGGGAAAAATAATAAACTCACAATACCACAAGCTTAAAAAAAACCTTCAAGAACTGACCTATCTCATATGAAGATCAATGAGTTTCAACCAAGATGGCCATGAGCATTTTCATGGCATAGTACATGATAACATGAACATTTTTGGAAATAACAAGGGTGTTAACATTGTCAGCAAGAATTCCACAAAAAGATTGAAGATTTGGGTAAAAAAAAGTTAATTTTTCATTTTTCTAGTGCAATGCATTACTTTTTATTGAAGCAAGTGCCATAAATAAGATTGTAAATTGTGCCCTTACAATTTTCACCTTAAGTATACCACATGGGATAACAACTGCCAATTTTTAATGAATTTCAGAGTGATATTTCCATATTCCATTGATTTATTGAATTTCTCGCGATTTACATCAAGTAAGTCAAATTTGCACTACAAGTGTGCCCTAGTTTCGACCAATAAATTATGAAAAATCATTTTCACCTTCGACATTAGGAGTGTAGCCAGTATCCACAAAGAAAAATCAATTACCCAGCCATTATATATGATTACTCATCCATGCAATTTTGACAACACATCGAAAGAAATTAAATAAAATGATAAAAATGCTAAAAAATTGAAATCCTTTTGCATGGAGGCCTCCTATGTGCAATGGCTTGTGGGAAAAATAATAAACTCACAATACCACAAATAAAAAGTTAATTTTTCATTTTTCTAGCGCAATGCATGACTTTTTTTGTGAAGCAGGTGCCATAATTAAGATTGTAAATTGTGCCCCTACAATTTTCACCTAAAGTATACCACATTGGATGTCAACTGCCAATTTTTCATGAATTTCAGAGTGATATTTCCATATTCTATTGATTTATCGAATTTCTGGCGATTTACATCAAGTAATTCAAATTTGCACTGCAAGTGTGCTCTAGTTTCGACCAATAAATTCTGAAAAATCATTTTCACCTTCCGCATTAGGAGTGTAGGCAGTATCCACAAAGAAAACTCAATTACCCAACCATTATATATGATTACTCATCCATGCAATTTTGAGAACACATCGAAAGAAATTAAAGGAAATGAAAAAAGGCTCAAAAATTGAAATCCTTTTGCATGGAGGCCTCCTATGTGCAATGGATTGTGGGAAAAATAATAAACTCACAATACCACAACCTTAAAAAAACCTTCAAGAACTGACCTATCTCATATGAAGATCAATGACTTTCAACCAAGATGACCATGAGCATTTTCATGGCATAGTTCATGATAACATCACCATTTTTGGAAATAACAAGGGTGTTCACATTGTCAGCAATAATTCCACAAAAATATTGAAGATTTGGGTAAAAAAAAGTTAATTTTTCATTTTTCCAGTGCAATGCATGACTTTTTATTGAAGCAAGTGCCATAAATAAGATTATAAATTATTCCCTTACAATTTTCACCTAAAGTATACCACGTGGGATGCCAACTGCCAATTTTTCATGAATTTCAGAGTGATATTTCCATATTCCATTGATTTATTGAATTTCTGGCGATTTACATCAAGTAAGTCAAATTTGCACTGCAAGTGTGCTCTAGTTTCGACCAATAAATTCTGAAAAATCATTTTCACCTTCCACATTAGGAGTGTAGGTAGTATTCACAAAGAAAACTCAATTACCCAACCATTATATATGATTACTTACCCATGCAATTTTGACAACACATCGAAAGAAATTAAAAAAATGATAAAAAGGCTCAAAAATAGAAATCCTTTTGCATGGAGGCCTCCTATGTGCAATGGCTTGTGGGAAAAATAATAAACTCACAATACCACAAATAAAAAGTTAATTTTTCATTTTTCTAGCGCAATGCATGACTTTTTTTGTGAAGCAAGTGCCATAAATAAGATTGTAAATTGTGCCCTTACAATTTTCGCCTAAAGTATACCACATTGGATGTCAACTGCCAATTTTTCATGAATTTCAGAGTGATATTGCCATATTCCATTGATTTATCGAATTTCTGGCGATTTACATCAAGTAATTCAAATTTGCACTCCAAGTGTGCTCTAGTTTCGACCAATAAAATCTGAAAAATCATTTTCACCTTCCGCATTAGGAGTGTAGGCAGTATCCACAAAGAAAACTCAATTACACAACCATTATATATGATTACTCATCCATGCAATTTTGAGAACACATCGAATGAAATTAAAGGAAATGAAAAAAGGCTCAAAAATTGAAATCCTTTTGCATGGAGGCCTCCTATGTGCAATGGATTGTGGGAAAAATAATAAACTCACAATACCACAATCTTAAAAAAAACCTTCAAGAACTGACCTATCTCATATGAAGATCAATGACTTTCAACCAAGATGACCATGAGCATTTTCCAGGCATAGTTCATGATAACATCACCATTTTTGGAAATAACAAGGGTGTTCACATTGTCAGCAATAATTCCACAAAAAGATTGAAGATTTGGGTAAAAAAAAGTTAATTTTTCATTTTTCCAGTGCAATGCATGACTTTTTATTGAAGCAAGTGCCATAAATAAGATTGTCAATTATGCCCTTACAATTTTCACCTAAAGTATACCACGTGGGATGCCAACTGCCAATTTTTCATGAATTTCAGAGTGATATTTCCATATTCCATTGATTTATTGAATTTCTGGCGATTTACATCAAGTAAGTCAAATTTGCACTGCAAGTGTGCTCTAGTTTCGACCAATAAATTCTGAAAAATCATTTTCACCTTCCACATTAGGAGTGTAGCCAGTATCCACAAAGAAAACTCAATTACCCAACCATTATATATGATTACTCATCCATGCAATTTTGATAACACATCGAAAGAAATTAAAGAAAATGATAAAAAAGGCTCAAAAATTGAAATCCTTTTTAATGGAGGCCTCCTATGTGCAATGGCTTGTGGGAAAAATAATAAACTCACAATACCACAAATAAAAAGTTAATTTTTCATTTTTCTAGTGCAATGCATGACTTTTTTTGTGAAGCAGGTGCCATAAATAAGATTGTAAATTGTGCCCTTACAATTTTCGCCTAAAGTATACCACATTGGATGTCAACTGCCAATTTTTCATGAATTTCAGAGTGATATTGCCATATTCCATTGATTTATCGAATTTCTGGCGATTTACATCAAGTAATTCAAATTTGCACTCCAAGTGTGCTCTAGTTTCGACCAATAAAATCTGAAAAATCATTTTCACCTTCCGCATTAGGAGTGTAGGCAGTATCCACAAAGAAAACTCAATTACACAACCATTATATATGATTACTCATCCATGCAATTTTGAGAACACATCGAATGAAATTAAAGGAAATGAAAAAAGGCTCAAAAATTGAAATCCTTTTGCATGGAGGCCTCCTATGTGCAATGGATTGTGGGAAAAATAATAAACTCACAATACCACAATCTTAAAAAAAACCTTCAAGAACTGACCTATCTCATATGAAGATCAATGACTTTCAACCAAGATGACCATGAGCATTTTCCAGGCATAGTTCATGATAACATCACCATTTTTGGAAATAACAAGGGTGTTCACATTGTCAGCAATAATTCCACAAAAAGATTGAAGATTTGGGTAAAAAAAAGTTAATTTTTCATTTTTCCAGTGCAATGCATGACTTTTTATTGAAGCAAGTGCCATAAATAAGATTGTCAATTATGCCCTTACAATTTTCACCTAAAGTATACCACGTGGGATGCCAACTGCCAATTTTTCATGAATTTCAGAGTGATATTTCCATATTCCATTGATTTATTGAATTTCTGGCGATTTACATCAAGTAAGTCAAATTTGCACTGCAAGTGTGCTCTAGTTTCGACCAATAAATTCTGAAAAATCATTTTCACCTTCCACATTAGGAGTGTAGCCAGTATCCACAAAGAAAACTCAATTACCCAACCATTATATATGATTACTCATCCATGCAATTTTGATAACACATCGAAAGAAATTAAAGAAAATGATAAAAAAGGCTCAAAAATTGAAATCCTTTTTAATGGAGGCCTCCTATGTGCAATGGCTTGTGGGAAAAATAATAAACTCACAATACCACAAATAAAAAGTTAATTTTTCATTTTTCTAGTGCAATGCATGACTTTTTTTGTGAAGCAGGTGCCATAAATAAGATTGTAAATTGTGCCCTTACAATTTTCACCTAAAGTATACAACAATGGATGCCAACTGCCAATTTTTCATGAATTTCAGAGTGATATTGCCATATTCCATTGATTTATCGAATTTCTGGCGATTTACATCAAGTAATTCAAATTTGCAATCCAAGTGTGCTCTAGTTTCGACCAATAAATTCTGAAAAATCATTTTCCCCTTCCGCATTAGGAGTGTAGGCAGTATCCACAAAGAAAACTCAATTACCCAACCATTATATATGATTACTCATCCATGCAATTTTGAGAACACATAGAAAGAAATTAAAGGACATGAAAAAAGGCTCAAAAATTGAAATCCTTTTGCATGGAAGCCTCCTATGTGCAATGGATTGTGGGAAAAATAATAAACTCACAATACCACAAGCTTAAAAAAAACCTTCAAGAACTGACCTATCTCATATGAAGATCAATGAGTTTCAACCAAGATGGCCATGAGCATTTTCATGGCATAGTACATGATAACATGAACATTTTTGGAAATAACAAGGGTGTTAACATTGTCAGCAAGAATTCCACAAAAAGATTGAAGATTTGTGTAAAAAAAAGTTAATTTTTCATTTTTCTAGTGCAATGCATTACTTTTTATTGAAGCAAGTGCCATAAATAAGATTGTAAATTGTGCCCTTACAATTTTCACCTTAAGTATACCACATGGGATAACAACTGCCAATTTTTAATGAATTTCAGAGTGATATTTCCATATTCCATTGATTTATTGAATTTCTCGCGATTTACATCAAGTAAGTCAAATTTGCACTACAAGTGTGCCCTAGTTTCGACCAATAAATTATGAAAAATCATTTTCACCTTCCACATTAGGAGTGTAGCCAGTATCCACAAAGAAAAATCAATTACCCAACCATTATATATGATTACTCATCCATGCAATTTTGACAACACATCGAAAGAAATTAAATAAAATGATAAAAATGCTAAAAAATTGAAATCCTTTTGCATGGAGGCCTCCTATGTGCAATGGCTTGTGGGAAAAATAATAAACTCACAATACCACAGATAAAAAGTTAATTTTTCATTTTTCTAGCGCAATGCATGACTTTTTTTGTGAAGCAGGTGCCATAAATAAGATTGTAAATTGTGCCCTTACAATTTTCACCTAAAGTATACCACATTGGATGTCAACTGCCAATTTTTCATGAATTTCAGAGTGATATTTCCATATATCATTGATTTATCGAATTTCTGGCGATTTACATCAAGTAATTCAAATTTGCACTGCAAGTGTGCTCTAGTTTCGACCAATAAATTCTGAAAAATCATTTTCACCTTCCGCATTAGGAGTGTAGGCAGTATCCACAAAGAAAACTCAATTACCCAACCATTATATATGATTACTCATCCATGCAATTTTGAGAACACATCGAAAGAAATTAAAGGAAATGAAAAAAGGCTCAAAAATTGAAATCCTTTTGCATGGAGGCTTCCTATGTGCAATGGATTGTGGGAAAAATAATAAACTCACAATACCACAACCTTAAAAAAAACCTTCAAGAACTGACCTATCTCATATGAAGATCAATGACTTTCAACCAAGATGACCATGAGCATTTTCATGGCATAGTTCATGATAACATCACCATTTTTGGAAATAACAAGGGTGTTCACATTGTCAGCAATAATTCCACAAAAAGATTGAAGATTTGGGTAAAAAAAAGTTAATTTTTCATTTTTCCAGTGCAATGCATGACTTTTTATTGAAGCAAGTGCCATAAATAAGATTATAAATTATTCCCTTACAATTTTCACCTAAAGTATACCACGTGGGATGCCAACTGCCAATTTTTCATGAATTTCAGAGTGATATTTCCATATTCCATTGATTTATTGAATTTCTGGCGATTTACATCAAGTAAGTCAAATTTGCACTCCAAGTGTGCTCTAGTTTCGACCAATAAATTCTGAAAAATCATTTTCACCTTCCACATTAGGAGTGTAGCCATTATCCACAAAGAAAACTCAATTACCCAACCATTATATATGATTACTCATCCATGCAATTTTGATAACACATCGAAAGAAATTAAAGAAAATGATAAAAAAGGCTCAAAAATTGAAATCCTTTTGCATGGAGGCCTCCTATGTGCAATGGCTTGTGGGAAAAATAATAAACTCACAATACCACAAATAAAAAGTTAATTTTTCATTTTTCTAGTGCAATGCATGACTTTTTTTGTGAAGCAGGTGCCATAAATAAGATTGTAAATTGTGCCCTTACAATTTTCACCTAAAGTATACAACAATGGATGCCAACTGCCAATTTTTCATGAATTTCAGAGTGATATTGCCATATTCCATTGATTTATCGAATTTCTGGCGATTTACATCAAGTAATTCAAATTTGCAATCCAAGTGTGCTCTAGTTTCGACCAATAAATTCTGAAAAATCATTTTCCCCTTCCGCATTAGGAGTGTAGGCAGTATCCACAAAGAAAACTCAATTACCCAACCATTATATATGATTACTCATCCATGCAATTTTGAGAACACATAGAAAGAAATTAAAGGACATGAAAAAAGGCTCAAAAATTGAAATCCTTTTGCATGGAAGCCTCCTATGTGCAATGGATTGTGGGAAAAATAATAAACTCACAATACCACAAGCTTAAAAAAAACCTTCAAGAACTGACCTATCTCATATGAAGATCAATGAGTTTCAACCAAGATGGCCATGAGCATTTTCATGGCATAGTACATGATAACATGAACATTTTTGGAAATAACAAGGGTGTTAACATTGTCAGCAAGAATTCCACAAAAAGATTGAAGATTTGTGTAAAAAAAAGTTAATTTTTCATTTTTCTAGTGCAATGCATTACTTTTTATTGAAGCAAGTGCCATAAATAAGATTGTAAATTGTGCCCTTACAATTTTCACCTTAAGTATACCACATGGGATAACAACTGCCAATTTTTAATGAATTTCAGAGTGATATTTCCATATTCCATTGATTTATTGAATTTCTCGCGATTTACATCAAGTAAGTCAAATTTGCACTACAAGTGTGCCCTAGTTTCGACCAATAAATTATGAAAAATCATTTTCACCTTCCACATTAGGAGTGTAGCCAGTATCCACAAAGAAAAATCAATTACCCAACCATTATATATGATTACTCATCCATGCAATTTTGACAACACATCGAAAGAAATTAAATAAAATGATAAAAATGCTAAAAAATTGAAATCCTTTTGCATGGAGGCCTCCTATGTGCAATGGCTTGTGGGAAAAATAATAAACTCACAATACCACAGATAAAAAGTTAATTTTTCATTTTTCTAGCGCAATGCATGACTTTTTTTGTGAAGCAGCTGCCATAAATAAGATTGTAAATTGTGCCCTTACAATTTTCACCTAAAGTATACCACATTGGATGTCAACTGCCAATTTTTCATGAATTTCAGAGTGATATTTCCATATATCATTGATTTATCGAATTTCTGGCGATTTACATCAAGTAATTCAAATTTGCACTGCAAGTGTGCTCTAGTTTCGACCAATAAATTCTGAAAAATCATTTTCACCTTCCGCATTAGGAGTGTAGGCAGTATCCACAAAGAAAACTCAATTACCCAACCATTATATATGATTACTCATCCATGCAATTTTGAGAACACATCGAAAGAAATTAAAGGAAATGAAAAAAGGCTCAAAAATTGAAATCCTTTTGCATGGAGGCTTCCTATGTGCAATGGATTGTGGGAAAAATAATAAACTCACAATACCACAACCTTAAAAAAAACCTTCAAGAACTGACCTATCTCATATGAAGATCAATGACTTTCAACCAAGATGACCATGAGCATTTTCATGGCATAGTTCATGATAACATCACCATTTTTGGAAATAACAAGGGTGTTCACATTGTCAGCAATAATTCCACAAAAAGATTGAAGATTTGGGTAAAAAAAAGTTAATTTTTCATTTTTCCAGTGCAATGCATGACTTTTTATTGAAGCAAGTGCCATAAATAAGATTATAAATTATTCCCTTACAATTTTCACCTAAAGTATACCACGTGGGATGCCAACTGCCAATTTTTCATGAATTTCAGAGTGATATTTCCATATTCCATTGATTTATTGAATTTCTGGCGATTTACATCAAGTAAGTCAAATTTGCACTCCAAGTGTGCTCTAGTTTCGACCAATAAATTCTGAAAAATCATTTTCACCTTCCACATTAGGAGTGTAGCCATTATCCACAAAGAAAACTCAATTACCCAACCATTATATATGATTACTCATCCATGCAATTTTGATAACACATCGAAAGAAATTAAAGAAAATGATAAAAAAGGCTCAAAAATTGAAATCCTTTTGCATGGAGGCCTCCTATGTGCAATGGCTTGTGGGAAAAATAATAAACTCACAATACCACAAATAAAAAGTTAATTTTTCATTTTTCTAGTGCAATGCATGACTTTTTTTGTGAAGCAGGTGCCATAAATAAGATTGTAAATTGTGCCCTTACAATTTTCACCTAAAGTATACAACAATGGATGCCAACTGCCAATTTTTCATGAATTTCAGAGTGATATTGCCATATTCCATTGATTTATCGAATTTCTGGCGATTTACATCAAGTAATTCAAATTTGCAATCCAAGTGTGCTCTAGTTTCGACCAATAAATTCTGAAAAATCATTTTCCCCTTCCGCATTAGGAGTGTAGGCAGTATCCACAAAGAAAACTCAATTACCCAACCATTATATATGATTACTCATCCATGCAATTTTGAGAACACATAGAAAGAAATTAAAGGACATGAAAAAAGGCTCAAAAATTGAAATCCTTTTGCATGGAAGCCTCCTATGTGCAATGGATTGTGGGAAAAATAATAAACTCACAATACCACAAGCTTAAAAAAAACCTTCAAGAACTGACCTATCTCATATGAAGATCAATGAGTTTCAACCAAGATGGCCATGAGCATTTTCATGGCATAGTACATGATAACATGAACATTTTTGGAAATAACAAGGGTGTTAACATTGTCAGCAAGAATTCCACAAAAAGATTGAAGATTTGTGTAAAAAAAAGTTAATTTTTCATTTTTCTCGTGCAATGCATTACTTTTTATTGAAGCAAGTGCCATAAATAAGATTGTAAATTGTGCCCTTACAATTTTCACCTTAAGTATACCACATGGGATAACAACTGCCAATTTTTAATGAATTTTAGAGTGATATTTCCATATTCCATTGATTTATTGAATTTCTCGCGATTTACATCAAGTAAGTCAAATTTGCACTACAAGTGTGCCCTAGTTTCGACCAATAAATTATGAAAAATCATTTTCACCTTCCACATTAGGAGTGTAGCCAGTATCCACAAAGAAAAATCAATTACCCAACCATTATATATGATTACTCATCCATGCAATTTTGACAACACATCGAAAGAAATTAAATAAAATGATAAAAATGCTAAAAAATTGAAATCCTTTTGCATGGAGGCCTCCTATGTGCAATGGCTTGTGGGAAAAATAATAAACTCACAATACCACAGATAAAAAGTTAATTTTTCATTTTTCTAGCGCAATGCATGACTTTTTTTGTGAAGCAGCTGCCATAAATAAGATTGTAAATTGTGCCCTTACAATTTTCACCTAAAGTATACCACATTGGATGTCAACTGCCAATTTTTCATGAATTTCAGAGTGATATTTCCATATATCATTGATTTATCGAATTTCTGGCGATTTACATCAAGTAATTCAAATTTGCACTGCAAGTGTGCTCTAGTTTCGACCAATAAATTCTGAAAAATCATTTTCACCTTCCGCATTAGGAGTGTAGGCAGTATCCACAAAGAAAACTCAATTACCCAACCATTATATATGATTACTCATCCATGCAATTTTGAGAACACATCGAAAGAAATTAAAGGAAATGAAAAAAGGCTCAAAAATTGAAATTCTTTTGCATGGAGGCTTCCTATGTGCAATGGATTGTGGGAAAAATAATAAACTCACAATACCACAACCTTAAAAAAAACCTTCAAGAACTGACCTATCTCATATGAAGATCAATGACTTTCAACCAAGATGACCATGAGCATTTTCATGGCATAGTTCATGATAACATCACCATTTTTGGAAATAACAAGGGTGTTCACATTGTCAGCAATAATTCCACAAAAAGATTGAAGATTTGGGTAAAAAAAAGTTAATTTTTCATTTTTCAGTGCAATGCATGACTTTTTATTGAAGCAAGTGCCATAAATAAGATTATAAATTATTCCCTTACAATTTTCACCTAAAGTATACCACGTGGGATGCCAGCTGCCAATTTTTCATGAATTTCAGAGTGATATTTCCATATTCCATTGATTTATTGAATTTCTGGCGATTTACATCAAGTAAGTCAAATTTGCACTCCAAGTGTGCTCTAGTTTCGACCAATAAATTCTGAAAAATCATTTTCACCTTCCACATTAGGAGTGTAGCCATTATCCACAAAGAAAACTCAATTACCCAACCATTATATATGATTACTCATCCATGCAATTTTGATAACACATCGAAAGAAATTAAAGAAAATGATAAAAAAGGCTCAAAAATTGAAATCCTTTTGCATGGAGGCCTCCTATGTGCAATGGCTTGTGGGAAAAATAATAAACTCACAATACCACAAATAAAAAGTTAATTTTTCATTTTTCTAGTGCAATGCATGACTTTTTTTGTGAAGCAGGTGCCATAAATAAGATTGTAAATTGTGCCCTTACAATTTTCACCTAAAGTATACAACAATGGATGCCAACTGCCAATTTTTCATGAATTTCAGAGTGATATTGCCATATTCCATTGATTTATCGAATTTCTGGCGATTTACATCAAGTAATTCAAATTTGCAATCCAAGTGTGCTCTAGTTTCGACCAATAAATTCTGAAAAATCATTTTCCCCTTCCGCATTAGGAGTGTAGGCAGTATCCACAAAGAAAACTCAATTACCCAACCATTATATATGATTACTCATCCATGCAATTTTGAGAACACATAGAAAGAAATTAAAGGACATGAAAAAAGGCTCAAAAATTGAAATCCTTTTGCATGGAAGCCTCCTATGTGCAATGGATTGTGGGAAAAATAATAAACTCACAATACCACAAGCTTAAAAAAACCCTTCAAGAACTGACCTATCTCATATGAAGATCAATGAGTTTCTACCAAGATGGCCATGAGCATTTTCATGGCATAGTACATGATAACATGAACATTTTTGGAAATAACAAGGGTGTTAACATTGTCAGCAAGAATTCCACAAAAAGATTGAAGATTTGTGTAAAAAAAAGTTAATTTTTCATTTTTCTAGTGCAATGCATTACTTTTTATTGAAGCAAGTGCCATAAATAAGATTGTCAATTGTGCCCTTACAATTTTCACCTTAAGTATACCACATGGGATAACAACTGCCAATTTTTAATGAATTTCAGAGTGATATTTCCATATTCCATTGATTTATTGAATTTCTCGCGATTTACATCAAGTAAGTCAAATTTGCACTACAAGTGTGCCCTAGTTTCGACCAATAAATTATGAAAAATCATTTTCACCTTCCACATTAGGAGTGTAGCCAGTATCCACAAAGAAAAATCAATTACCCAACCATTATATATGATTACTCATCCATGCAATTTTGACAACACATCGAAAGAAATTAAATAAAATGATAAAAATGCTAAAAAATTGAAATCCTTTTGCATGGAGGCCTCCTATGTGCAATGGCTTGTGGGAAAAATAATAAACTCACAATACCACAGATAAAAAGTTAATTTTTCATTTTTCTAGCGCAATGCATGACTTTTTTTGTGAAGCAGGTGCCATAAATAAGATTGTAAATTGTGCCCTTACAATTTTCACCTAAAGTATACCACATTGGATGTCAACTGCCAATTTTTCATGAATTTCAGAGTGATATTTCCATATTCCATTGATTTATTGAATTTCTGGCGATTTACATCAAGTAATTCAAATTTGCACTGCAAGTGTGCTCTAGTTTCGACCAATAAATTCTGAAAAATCATTTTCACCTTCCGCATTAGGAGTGTAGGCAGTATCCACAAAGAAAACTCAATTACCCAACCATTATATATGATTACTCATCCATGCAATTTTGAGAACACATCGAAAGAAATTAAAGGAAATGAAAAAAGGCTCAAAAATTGAAATCCTTTTGCATGGAGGCCTCCTATGTGCAATGGATTGTGGGAAAAATAATAAACTCACAATACCACAACCTTAAAAAAAACCTTCAAGAACTGACCTATCTCATATGAAGATCAATGACTTTCAACCAAGATGACCATGAGCATTTTCATGGCATAGTTCATGATAACATCACCATTTTTGGAAATAACAAGGGTGTTCACATTGTCAGCAATAATTCCACAAAAAGATTGAAGATTTGGGTAAAAAAAAGTTAATTTTTCATTTTTCCAGTGCAATGCATGACTTTTTATTGAAGCAAGTGCCATAAATAAGATTATAAATTATTCCCTTACAATTTTCACCTAAAGTATACCACGTGGGATGCCAACTGCCAATTTTTCATGAATTTCAGAGTGATATTTGCATATTCCATTGATTTATTGAATTTCTGGCGATTTACATCAAGTAAGTCAAATTTGCACTCCAAGTGTGCTCTAGTTTCGACCAATAAATTCTGAAAAATCATTTTCACCTTCCACATTAGGAGTGTAGCCATTATCCACAAAGAAAACTCAATTACCCAACCATTATATATGATTACTCATCCATGCAATTTTGATAACACATCGAAAGAAATTAAAGAAAATGATAAAAAAGGCTCAAAAATTGAAATCCTTTTGCATGGAGGCCTCCTATGTGCAATGGCTTGTGGGAAAAATAATAAACTCACAATACCACAAATAAAAAGTTAATTTTTCATTTTTCTAGTGCACTGCATGACTTTTTTTGTGAAGCAGGTGCCATAAATAAGATTGTAAATTGTGCCCTTACAATTTTCACCTAAAGTATACAACAATGGATGCCAACTGCCAATTTTTCATGAATTTCAGAGTGATATTGCCATATTCCATTGATTTATCGAATTTCTGGCGATTTACATCAAGTAATTCAAATTTGCAATCCAAGTGTGCTCTAGTTTCGACCAATAAATTCTGAAAAATCATTTTCCCCTTCCGCATTAGGAGTGTAGGCAGTATCCACAAAGAAAACTCAATTACCCAACCATTATATATGATTACTCATCCATGCAATTTTGAGAACACATAGAAAGAAATTAAAGGACATGAAAAAAGGCTCAAAAATTGAAATCCTTTTGCATGGAAGCCTCCTATGTCCAATGGATTGTGGGAAAAATAATAAACTCACAATACCACAAGCTTAAAAAAACCCTTCAAGAACTGACCTATCTCATATGAAGATCAATGAGTTTCAACCAAGATGGCCATGAGCATTTTCATGGCATAGTACATGATAACATGAACATTTTTGGAAATAACAAGGGTGTTAACATTGTCAGCAAGAATTCCACAAAAAGATTGAAGATTTGTGTAAAAAAAAGTTAATTTTTCATTTTTCTAGTGCAATGCATTACTTTTTATTGAAGCAAGTGCCATAAATAAGATTGTAAATTGTGCCCTTACAATTTTCACCTTAAGTATAACACATGGGATAACAACTGCCAATTTTTAATGAATTTCAGAGTGATATTTCCATATTCCATTGATTTATTGAATTTCTCGCGATTTACATCAAGTAAGTCAAATTTGCACTACAAGTGTGCCCTAGTTTCGACCAATAAATTATGAAAAATCATTTTCACCTTCCACATTAGGAGTGTAGCCAGTATCCACAAAGAAAAATCAATTACCCAGCCATTATATATGATTACTCATCCATGCAATTTTGACAACACATCGAAAGAAATTAAATAAAATGATAAAAAAGGCTCAAAAATTGAAATCCTTTTGCATGAAGGCCTCCTATGTGCAATGGCTTGTGGGAAAAATAATAAACTAACAATACCACAAATAAAAAGTTAATTTTTCATTTTTCTAGTGCAATGCATGACTTTTTTTGTGAAGCAGGTGCAATTTTGATAACACATCGAAAGAAATTAAAGAAAATGATAAAAAAGGCTCAAAAATTGAAATCCTTTTGCATGGAGGCCTCCTATGTGCAATGGCTTGTGGGAAAAATAATAAACTCACAATACCACAAATAAAAAGTTAATTTTTCATTTTTCTAGTGCAATGCATGACTTTTTTTGTGAAGCAGGTGCCATAAATAAGATTGTAAATTGTGCCCTTACAATTTTCACCTAAAGTATACAACAATGGATGCCAACTGCCAATTTTTCATGAATTTCAGAGTGATATTGCCATATTCCATTGATTTATCGAATTTCTGGCGATTAACATCAAGTAATTCAAATTTGCAATCCAAGTGTGCTCTAGTTTCGACCAATAAATTCTGAAAAATCATTTTCCCCTTCCGCATTAGGAGTGTAGGCAGTATCCACAAAGAAAACTCAATTACCCAACCATTAAATATGATTACTCATCCATGCAATTTTGAGAACACATAGAAAGAAATTAAACGACATGAAAAAAGGCTCAAAAATTGAAATCCTTTTGCATGGAAGCCTCCTATGTGCAATGGATTGTGGGAAAAATAATAAACTCACAATACCACAAGCTTAAAAAAAACCTTCAAGAACTGACCTATCTCATATGAAGATCAATGAGTTTCAACCAAGATGGCCATGAGCATTTTCATGGCATAATACATGATAACATGAACATTTTTGGAAATAACAAGGGTGTTAACATTGTCAGCAAGAATTCCACAAAAAGATTGAAGATTTGTGTAAAAAAAAGTTAATTTTTCATTTTTCTAGTGCAATGCATTACTTTTTATTGAAGCAAGTGCCATAAATAAGATTGTAAATTGTGCCCTTACAATTTTCACCTTAAGTATACCACATGGGATAACAACTGCCAATTTTTAATGAATTTCAGAGTGATATTTCCATATTCCATTGATTTATTGAATTTCTCGCGATTTACATCAAGTAAGTCAAATTTGCACTACAAGTGTGCCCTAGTTTCGACCAATAAATTATGAAAAATCATTTTCACCTTCCACATTAGGAGTGTAGCCAGTATCCACAAAGAAAAATCAATTACCCAGCCATTATATATGATTACTCATCCACGCAATTTTGACAACACATCGAAAGAAATTAAATAAAATGATAAAAATGCTAAAAAATTGAAATCCTTTTGCATGGAGGCCTCCTATGTGCAATGGCTTGTGGGAAAAATAATAAACTCACAATACCACAAATAAAAAGTTAATTTTTCATTTTTCTAGCGCAATGCATGACTTTTTTTGTGAAGCAGGTGCCATAAATAAGATTGTAAATTGTGCCCTTACAATTTTCACCTAAAGTATACCACATTGGATGTCAACTGCCAATTTTTCATGAATTTCAGAGTGATATTGCCATATTCCATTGATTTATCGAATTTCTGGCGATTTACATCAAGTAATTCAAATTTGCAATCCAAGTGTGCTCTAGTTTCGACCAATAAATTCTGAAAAATCATTTTCCCCTTCCGCATTAGGAGTGTAGGCAGTATCCACAAAGAAAACTCAATTACCCAACCATTATATATGATTACTCATCCATGCAATTTTGAGAACACATCGAAAGAAATTAAAGGAAATGAAAAAAGGCTCAAAAATTGAACTCCTTTTGCATGGAGGCCTCCTATGTGCAATGGATTGTGGGAAAAATAATAAACTCACAATACCACAGCCTTAAAAAAAACCTTCAAGAACTGACCTATCTCATATGAAGATCAATGACTTTCAACCAAGATGACCATGAGCATTTTCATGGCATAGTTCATGATACCATCACCATTTTTGGAAATAACAAGCTTGTTCACATTGTCAGCAATAATTCCACAAAAAGATTGAAGATTTTCTTAAAAAAAGTTAATTTTTCATTTTTCCAGTGCAATGTATGACTTTTTATTGAAGCAAGTGCCATAAATAAGATTGTATATTATGCCCTTACAATTTTCACCTAAAGTATACCACATGGGATGCCAACTGCCAATTTTTCATGAATTTCAGAGTGATATTTCCATATTCCATTGATTTATTGAATTTCTGGCGATTTACATCAAGTAAGGCAAATTTGCACTGCAAGTGTGCTCTAGTTTCGACCAATAAATTCTGAAAAATCATTTTCACCTTCCACATTAGGAGTGTAGCCATTATCCACAAAGAAAACTCAATTACCCAACCATTATATATGATTACTCATCCATGCAATTTTGATAACACATCGAAAGAAATTAAATAAAATGATAAAAAAGGCTCAAAAATTGAAATCCTTTTGCATGGAGGCCTCCTATGTGCAATGGCTTGTGGGAAAAATAATAAACTCACAATACCATAAATAAAAAGTTAATTTTTCATTTTTCTAGTGCAATGCATGACTTTTTTTGTGAAGCAGGTGCCATAAATAAGATTGTAAATTGTGCCCTTACAATTTTCACCTAAAGTATACCACAATGGATGCCAACTGCCAATTTTTCATGAATTTCAGATTGATATTGCCATATTCCATTGATTTATCGAATTTCTGGCGATTTACATCAAGTAATTCAAATTTGCACTCCTAGTGTGCTCTAGTTTCGAACAATAAATTCTGAAAAATCATTTTCACCTTCCGCATTAGGAGTGTAGGCAGTATCCACAAACAAAACTCAATTACCCAACCATTATATATGATTACTCATCCATGCAATTTTGAGAACACATCGAAAGAAATTAAAGGAAATGAAAAAAGGCTCAAAAATTGAAATCCTTTTGCATGGAAGCCTCCTATGTGCAATGGATTGTGGGAAAAATAATAAACTCACAATAACACAAGCTTAAAAAAAACCTTCAAGAACTGACCTATCTCATATGAAGATCAATGAGTTTCAACCAAGATGGCCATGAGCATTTTCATGGCATAGTACATGATAACATGAACATTTTTGCAAATAACAATGGTGTTAACATTGTCAGCAATAATTCCACAAAAAGAATGAAGATTTGGGTAAAAAAGTATATTTTTCATTTTTCTAGTGCAATGCATGACTTTTTATTGAAGCAAGTGCCATAAATAAGATTGTAAATTGTGCCCTTACAATTTTCACCTTAAGTATACCACATGGGATAACAACTGCCAATTTTTCATGAATTTCAGAGTGATATTTCCATATTCCATTGATTTATTAAATTTCTGGCGATTTACATCAAGTAAGGTAAATTTGCACTACAAGTGTGCCCTAGTTTCGACCAATAAATTATGAAAAATCATTTTCACCTTCCACATTAGGAGTGTAGCCAGTATCCACAAAGAAAACTCAATTACCCAGCCATTATATATGATTACTCATCCATGCAATTTTGACAACACATCGAAAGAAATTAAATAAAATGATAAAAAGGCTAAAAAATTGAAATCCTTTTGCATGGAGGCCTCCTATGTGCAATGGCTTGTGGGAAAAATAATAAACTCACAATACCACAAATAAAAAGTTAATTTTTCATTTTTCTAGCGCAATGCATGACTTTTTTTGTGAAGCAAGTGCCATAAATAAGATTGTAAATTGTGCCCTTACAATTTTCACCTAAAGTATACCACATTGGATGTCAACTGCCAATTTTTCATGAATTTCAGAGTGATATTGCCATATTCCATTGATTTATCGAATTTCTGGCGATTTACATCAAGTAATTCAAATTTGCACTGCAAGTGTGCTCTAGTTTCGACCAATAAATTCTGAAAAATCATTTTCACCTTCCGCATTAGGAGTGTAGGCAGTATCCACAAAGAAAACTCAATTACCCAACCATTATATATGATTACTCATCCATGCAATTTTGAGAACACATCGAAAGAAATTAAAGGAAATGAAAAAAGGCTCAAAAATTGAAATCCTTTTGCATGGAGGCCTCCTATGTGCAATGGATTGTGGGAAAAATAATAAACTCACAATACCACAACCTTAAAAAAAACCTTTAAGAACTGACCTATCTCATATGAAGATCAATGACTTTCAACCAAGATGACCATGAGCATTTTCATGGCATAGTTCATGATAACATCACCATTTTTGGAAATAACAAGCGTGTTCACATTGTCAGCAATAATTCCACAAAAAGATTGAAGATTTGGGTAAAAAAAGTTAATTTTTCATTTTTCCAGTGCAATGCATGACTTTTTATTGAAGCAAGTGCCATAAATAAGATTATAAATTATTGAATTTCTGGCGATTTATATCAAGTAAGTCAAATTTGCACTGCAAGTGTGCTCTAGTTTCGACCAATAAGTTCTGAAAAATCATTTTCACCTTCCACATTAGGAGTGTAGCCATTATCCACAAAGAAAACTCAATTACCCAACCATTATATATGATTACTCATCCATGCAATTTTGATAACACATCGAAAGAAATTAAAGAAAATGATAAAAAAGGCTCAAAAATTGAAATCCTTTTGCATGGAGGCCTCCTATGTGCAATGGCTTGTGGGAAAAATAATAAACTCACAATACCACAAATAAAAAGTTAATTTTTCATTTTTCTAGTGCAATGCATGACTTTTTTTGTGAAGCAGGTGCCATAAATAAGATTGTAAATTGTGCCCTTACAATTTTCACCTAAAGTATACCACAATGGATGCCAACTGCCAATTTTCATGAATTTCAGAGTGATATTGCCATATTCCATTGATTTATCGAATTTCTGGCGATTTACATCAAGTAATTCAAATTTGCACTGCAACTGTGCAGTGCAATGCATGACTTTTTATTGAAGCAAGTGCCATAAATAAGATTGTAAATTGTGCCCTTACAATTTTCACCTTAAGTATACCACATGGGATAACAACTGCCAATTTTTCATGAATTTCAGAGTGATATTTCCATATTCCATTGATTTATTGAATTTCTGGTGATTTACATCAAGTAAGTCAAATTTGCACTACAAGTGTGCACTAGTTTCGACCAATAAATTATGAAAAATCATTTTCACCTTCCGCATTAGGAGTGTAGCCAGTATCCACAAAGAAAACTCAATTACCCAGCCATTATATATGATTACTCATCCATGCAATTTTGACAACACATCGAAAGAAATTAAATAAAATTTTAAAAAGGCCAAAAAATTGAAATCCTTTTAAATGGAGGCCTCCTATGTGCAATGGCTTGTGGGAAAAATAATAAACTCACAATACCACAAATAAAAAGTTAATTTTTCATTTTTCTAGCGCAATGCATGACTTTTTTTGTGAAGCAAGTGCCATAAATAAGATTGTAAATTGTGCCCTTACAATTTTCACCTAAAGTATACCACATTGGATGTCAACTGCCAATTTTTCATGAATTTCAGAGTGATATTGCCATATTCAATTGATTTATCGAATTGCTGGCGATTTACATCAAGTAATTCAAATTTGCACTGCAAGTGTGCTCTAGTTTCGAGCAATAAACTCTGAAAAATCATTTTCACCTTCCGCATTAGGAGTGTAGGCAGTATCCACAAAGAAAACTCAATTACCCAACCATTATATATGATTACTCATCCATGCAATTTTGAGAACACATCGAAAGAAATTAAAGGAAATGAAAAAAGGCTCAAAAATTGAAATCCTTTTGCATGGAGGCCTCCTATGTGCAATGGATTGTGGGAAAAATAATAAAGTCACAATACCACAACCTTAAAAAAAACCTTTAAGAACTGACCTATCTCATATGAAGATCAATGACTTTCAACCAAGATGACCATGAGCATTTTCATGGCATAGTTCATGATAACATCACCATTTTTGGAAATAACAAGGGTGTTCACATTGTCAGCAATAATTCCACAAAAAGATTGAAGATTTGGGTAAAAAAAAGTTAATTTTTCATTTTTCCAGTTTAATGCATGACTTTTTATTGAAGCAAGTGCCATAAATAAGATTGTAAATTATGCCCTTACAATTTTCACCTAAAGTATACCACGTGGGATGCCAACTGCCAATTTTTCATGAATTTCAGAGTGATATTTCCATATTCCATTGATTTATTGAATTTCTGGCGATTTACATCAAGTAAGTCAAATTTGCACTGCAAGTGTGCTCTAGTTTCGACCAATAAATTCTGAAAAATCATTTTCACCTTCCACATTAGGAGTGTAGGTAGTATTCACAAAGAAAACTCAATTACCCAACCATTATATATGATTACTTACCCATGCAATTTTACAACACATCGAAAGAAATTAAAGAAAATGATAAAAAGGCTCAAAAATAGAAATACTTTTGCATGGAGGCCTCCTATGTGCAATGGTTTGTGGGAAAAATAATAAACTCAAAATACCACAAATAAAAAGTTAATTTTTCATTTTTCTAGCGCAATGCATGACTTTTTTTGTGAAGCAAGTGCCATAAATAAGATTGTAAATTGTGCCCTTACAATTTTCACCTAAAGTATACCACATTGGATGACAACTTCCAATTTTTCATTAATTTCAGAGTGATATTGCCATATTCCATTGATTTATCGAATTTCTGGCGATTTACATCAAGTAATTCAAATTTGCACTGCAAGTGTGCTCTAGTTTCGACCAATAAATTCTGAAAAATCATTTTCACCTTCCGCATTAGGAGTGTAGGCAGTATCCACAAAGAAAACTCAATTACCCAACCATTATATATGATTACTCATCCATGCAATTTTGAGAACACATCGAAAGAAATTAAAGGAAATGAAAAAAGGCTCAAAAAATGAAATCCTTTTGCATGGAGGCCTCCTATGTGCAATGGATTGTGGGAAAAATAATAAACTCACAATACCACAATCTTAAAAAAAACCTTCAAGAACTCACCTATCTCATATGAAGATCAATGACTTTCAACCAAGATGGCCATGACCATTTTCATGGCATAGTTCATGATAACATCACCATTTTTGGAAATAACAAGGGTGTTCACATTGTCAGCAATAATTCCACAAAAAGATTGAAGATTTGGGTAAAAAAAAGTTAATTTTTCATTTTTCCAGTGCAATGCATGACTTTTTATTGAAGCAAGTGCCATAAATAAGATTGTAAATTATGCCCTTACAATTTTCACCTAAAGTATACCACGTGGGATGCCAACTGCCAATTTTTCATTAATTTCAGAGTGATATTTCCATATTCCATTGATTTATTGAATTTCTGTCGATTTACATCAAGTAAGTCAAATTTGCACTGCAAGTGTGCTCTAGTTTCGACCAATAAATTCTGAAAAATCATTTTCACCTTCCACATTAGGAGTGTAGCCATTATCCACAAAGAAAACTCAATTACCCAACCATTATATATGATTACTCATCCATGCAATTTTGATAACACATCGAAAGAAATTAAAGAAAATGATAAAAAAGGCTCAAAAATTGAAATCCTTTTGCATGGAGGCCTCCTATGTGCAATGGCTTGTGGGAAAAGTAATAAACTCACAATACCACAAATAAAAAGTTAATTTTTCATTTTTCTAGTACAATGCATGACTTTTTTTGTGAAGCAGGTGCCATAAATAAGATTGTAAATTGTGCCCTTACAATTTTCACCTAAAGTATACCACAATGGATGCCAACAGCCAATTTTTCAAGAATTTCAGAGTGATATTGCCATATTCCATTGATTTATCGAATTTCTGGCGATTTACATCAAGTAATTCAAATTTGCACTGCAAGTGTGCTCTAGTTTCGAGCAATAAATTCTGAAAAATCATTTTCACCTTCCGCATTAGGAGTGTAGGCAGTATCGACAAAGAAAACTCAATTACCCAACCATTATATATAATTACTCATCCATGCAATTTTGAGAACACATCGAAAGAAATTAAAGGAAATGAAAAAAGGCTCAAAAATTGAAATCCTTTTGCATGGAAGCCTCCTATGTGCAATGGATTGTGATAAAAATAATAAAGTCACAATACCACAACCTTAAAAAAACCTTCAAGAACTGACCTATCTCATATGAAGATCAATGACTTTCAACCAAGATGGCCATGAGCATTTTCATGGCATAGTACATGATAACATGAACATTTTTGGAAATAACAAGGGTGTTAACATTGTCAGCAATAATTCCACAAAAAGATTGAAGATTTGGGTAAAAAAATTTAATTTTTCATTTTTCTAGTGCAATGCAAGACTTTTTATTGAAGCAAGTGCCATAAATAAGATTGTAAATTGTGCCCTTACAATTTTCACCTAAAGTATACCACGTGGGATGCCAACTGCCAATTTTTCATGAATTTCAGAGTGATATTTCCATATTCCATTGATTTATTGAATTTCTGGCGATTTACATCAAGTAAGTCAAATTTGCACTGCAAGTGTGCTCTAGTTTCGACCAATAAATTCTGAAAAATCATTTTCACCTTCCACATTAGGAGTGTAGGTAGTATTCACAAAGAAAACTCAATTACCCAACCATTATATATGATTACTTACCCATGCAATTTTGACAACACATCGAAAGATATTAAAGAAAATGATAAAAAGGCTCAAAAATAGAAATCCTTTTGCATGGAGGCCTCCTATGTGCAATGGTTTGTGGGAAAAATAATAAACTCAAAATACCACAAATAAAAAGTTAATTTTTCATTTTTCTAGCGCAATGCATGACTTTTTTTGTGAAGCAAGTGCCATAAATAAGATTGTAAATTGTGCCCTTACAATTTTCACCTAAAGTATACCACATTGGATGTCAACTTCCAATTTTTCATGAATTTCAGAGTGATATTGCCATATTCCATTGATTTATCGAATTTCTGGCGATTTACATCAAGTAATTCAAATTTGCACTGCAAGTGTGCTCTAGTTTCGACCAATAAATTCTGAAAAATCATTTTCACCTTCCGCATTAGGAGTGTAGGCAGTATCCACAAAGAAAACTCAATTACCCAACCATTATATATGATTACTCATCCATGCAATTTTGAGAACACATCGAAAGAAATTAAAGGAAATGAAAAAAGGCTCAAAAAATGAAATCCTTTTGCATGGAGGCCTCCTATGTGCAATGGATTGTGGGAAAAATAATAAACTCACAATACCACAATCTTAAAAAAAAACATCAAGAACTCACCTATCTCATATGAAGATCAATGACTTTCAACCAAGATGGCCATGAGCATTTTCATGGCATAGTTCATGATAACATCCCCATTTTTGGAAATAACAAGGGTGTTCACATTGTCAGCAATAATTCCACAAAAAGATTGAAGATTTGGGTAAAAAAAAGTTAATTTTTCATTTTTCCAGTGCAATGCATGACTTTTTATTGAAGCAAGTGCCATAAATAAGATTGTAAATTATGACCTTACAATTTTCACCTAAAGTATACCACATGGGATGCCAACTGCCAATTTTTCATGAATTTCAGAGTGATATTTCCATATTCCATTGATTTATTGAATTCCTGTCGATTTACATCAAGTAAGTCAAATTTGCACTGCAAGTGTGCTCTAGTTTCGACCAATAAATTCTGAAAAATCATTTTCACCTTCCACATTAGGAGTGTAGCCATTATCCACAAAGAAAACTCAATTACCCAACCATTATATATGATTACTCATCCATGCAATTTTGATAACACATCGAAAGAAATTAAAGAAAATGATAAAAAAGGCTCAAAAATTGAAATCCTTTTGCATGGAGGCCTCCTATGTGCAATGGCTTGTGGGAAAAATAATAAACTCACAATACCACAAATAAAAAGTTAATTTTTCATTTTTCTAGTGCAATGCATGACTTTTTTTGTGAAGCAGGTGCCATAAATAAGATTGTAAATTGTGCCCTTACAATTTTCACCTAAAGTATACCACAATGGATGCCAACAGCCAATTTTTCAAGAATTTCAGAGTGATATTGCCATATTCCATTGATTTATCGAATTTCTGGCGATTTACATCAAGTAATTCAAATTTGCACTGCAAGTGTGCTCTAGTTTCGAGCAATAAATTCTGAAAAATCATTTTCACCTTCCGCATTAGGAGTGTAGGCAGTATCGACAAAGAAAACTCAATTACCCAACCATTATATATGATTACTCATCCATGCAATTTTGAGAACACATCGAAAGAAATTAAAGGAAATGAAAAAAGGCTGAAAAATTGTAATCCTTTTGCATGGAAGCCTCCTATGTGCAATGGATTGTGGGAAAAATAATAAACTCACAATACCACAAGTTTAAAAAAAACCTTCAAGAACTGACCTATCTCATATGAAGATCAATGAGTTTCAACCAAGATGGCCATGAGCATTTTCATGGCATAGTACATGATAACATGAACATTTTTGGAAATAACAAGGGTGTTAACATTGTCAGCAATAATTCCACAAAAAGATTGAAGATTTGGGTTAAAAAAAGTTAATTTTTCATTTTTCTAGTGCAATGCAAGACTTTTTATTGAAGCAAGTGCCATAAATAAGATTGTAAATTGTGCCCTTACAATTTTCACCTTAAGTATACCACATGGGATGCCAACTGCCAATTTTTCATGAATTTCAGAGTGATATTTCCATATTCCATTGATTTATTGAATTTCTGGCGATTTACATCAAGTAAGTCAAATTTGCACTACAAGTGTGCCCTAGTTTCGACCAATAAATTATGAAAAATCATTTTCACCTTCCACATTAGGAGTGTAGCCAGTATCCACAAAGAAAACTCAATTACCCAGCCATTATATATGATTACTCATCCATGCAATTTTGACAACACATCGAAAGAAATTAAATAAAATGATAAAAAGGCTAAAAAATTGAAATCCTTTTGCATGGAGGCCTCCTATGTGCAATGGCTTGTGGGAAAAATAACAAACTCACAATACCACAAATAAAAAGATAATTTTTCATTTTTCTAGCGCAATGCACGACTTTTTTTGTGAAGCAAGTGCCATAAATACGATTGTAAATTGTGCCCTTACAATTTTCACCTAAAGTATACCACATTGGATGTCAACTGCCAATTTTTCATGAATTTCATAGTGATATTGCCATATTCCATTGATTTATCGAATTTCTGGCGATTTACATCAAGTAATTCAAATTTGCACTTCAAGTGTGCTCTAGTTTCGACCAATAAATTCTGAAAAATCATTTTCACCTTCCGCATTAGGAGTGTAGGCAGTATCCAAAAAGAAAACTCAATTACCCAACCATTATATATGATTACTCATCCATGCAATTTTGAGAACACATCGAAAGAATTTAAAGGAAATGAAAAATGGCTCAAAAATTGAAATCCTTTTGCATGGAGGCCTCCTATGTGCAATGGATTGTGGGAAAAATAATAAACTCACAATACCACAACCTTAAAAAAAACCTTCAAGAACTGACCTATCTCATATGAAGATCAATGACTTTCAACCAAGATGACCATGAGCATTTTCATGGCATAGTTCATGATAACATCACCATTTTTGGAAATAACAAGGGTGTTCACATTGTCAGCAATAATTCCACAAAAAGATTGAAAATTTGGGTAAAAAAAAGTTAGTTTTTCATTTTTCCAGTGCAATGCATGACTTTTTATTGAAGCAAGTGCCATAAATAAGATTGTAAATTATGCCCTTACAATTTTCACCTAAAGTATACCACGTGGGATGCCAACTTCCAATTTTTCATGAATTTTAGAGTGATATTTCCATATTCCATTGATTTATTGAATTTCTGGCAATTTACGTCAAGTAATTCAAATGTGCACTGCAAGTGTGCTCTAGTTTCGACCAATAAATTCTGAAAAATCATTTGCACCTTCCACATTAGGAGTGTAGGCAGTATTCACAAAGAAAACTCAATTACCCATCCATCATATATGATTACTCATACATGCAATTTTGACAACACATCGAAAGAAATTAAAGAAAATGATAAAAAGGCTCAAAAATTGAAATCCTTTTGCATGGAGGCCTCCTATGTGCAATGGCTTGTGGGAAAAATAATAAACTCACAATACCACAAATAAAAAGTTAATTTTTCATTTTTCTAGTGCAATGCATGACTTTTTTGTGAAGCAATTGCCATAAATAAGATTGTAAATTATGCCCTTACAATTTTCACCTAAAGTATACCACATTGGATGCCAACTGCCAATTTTTCATGAATTTAAGAGTGATATTGCCATATTCCATTGATTTATCGAATTTCTGGCGATTTACATCAAGTAATTAAAATTTGCACTGCAAGTGTGCTCTAGTTTCGACCAATAAATTCTGAAAAATCATTTTCACCTTCCGCATTAGGAGTGCAGGCAGTATCCACAAAGAAAACTAAATTACCCAACCATTATATATGATTACTCATCCATGCAATTTTGAGAACACATCGAAAGAAATTAAAGGAAATGAAAAAAGGCTCAAAAATTTAAATCCTTTTGCATGGAGGCCTCCTATGTGCAATGGCTTGTGGGAAAAATAATAAACTCACAATACCACAAATAAAATGTTAATTTTTCATTTTTCTAGTGCAATGCATGACTTTTTTTGTGAAGCAAGTGCCATAAATAAGATTGTAAATTGTGCCCTTACAATTTTCACCTAAAGTATACCACAATGGATGCCAACTGCCATTTTTTCATGAATTTCACAGTGATATTGCCTTATTCCATTGATTTATCGAATTTCTGGCGATTTACATCAAGTAATTCAAATTTGCACTGCAAGTGTGCTCTAGTTTCGACCAATAAATTATGAAAAATCAATTTCACCTTCCACATTAGGAGTGTAGCCAGTATCCACAAATAAAACTCAATTACCCAACCATTATATATGATTACTCATTAATGCAATTTTCATAACACATCGAAAGAAATTAAAGAAAATGATATAAAGGCTCAGAAATTGAAATCCTTTTTCATGGAGGCCTCCTATGTGCAATGGCTTGTGGGAAAAATAATACTCACAATACCACAAATAAAAAGTTAATTTTTCATTTTTCTAGTGCAATGCATGACTTTTTTTGTGAAGCAAGTGCCATAAATAAGATTGTAAATTGTGCCCCTACAATTTTCACCTAAAGTATACCACATTGGATGCGAACTGCCAATTTTTCATGAATTTCAGAGTTACATTGCCTTATTCCATTGATTTATCGAATTTCTGGCGATTTACATCAAGTAATTCAAATTTGCGCTGCAAGTGTGCTCTAGTTTCGACCAATAAATTCTGAAAAATCATTTTCACCTTCCGCATTAGGAGTGCAGGCAGTATCCACAAAGAAAACTAAAGTATCCAACCATTATATATGATTACTCATCCATGCAATTTTGAGAACACATCGAAAGAAATTAAAGGAAATGAAAAAAGGCTCAAAAATTGAAATCCTTTTGCATGGAGGCCTCCTATGTGCAATGGCTTGTGGGAAAAATAATAAACTCACAATACCACAAATAAAATGTTAATTTTTCATTTTTCTAGTGCAATGCATGACTTTTTTTGTGAAGCAGGTGCCATAAATAAGATTGTAAATTGTGCCCTTACAATTTTCACCTAAAGTATACCACAATGGATGCCAACTGCCAACTTTTCATGATTTCACAGTGATATTGCCTTATTCCATTGATTTATCGAATTTCTGGCGATTTACATCAAGTAATTCAAATTTGCACTGCAAGTGTGCTCTAGTTTCGACCAATAAATTATGAAAAATCATTTTCACCTTCCACATTAGGAGTGTAGCCAGTATCCACAAAGAAAACTCAATTACCCACCATTATATATGATTACTCATCCATGCAATTTTGACAACACATCGAAAGAAATTAAAGAAAATGATAAAAAGGCTCAAAAATTGAAATCCTTTTGCATGGAGGCCTCCTATGTGCAATGGATTGTGGGAAAAATAATAAACTCACAATACCACAAATAAAAAGTTAATTTTTCATTTTTCTAGTGCAATGCATGACTTTTTTTTGTGAAGCAGGTGCCATAAATAAGATTGTAAATTGTGCCCTTACAATTTTCACCTAAAGTATACCACAATGGATGCCAACTGCGAATTTTTCATGAATTTCACAGTGATATTGCCTTATTCCATTGATTTATCGAATTTCTGGCGATTTACATCAAGTAATTCAAATTTGAACTGCAAGTTTGCTCTAGTCTCGACCAATAAATTTGGAAATATCATTTTCACATTCCACATTAGTAGTCTAGGCAGTATCCACAAAGGAAACTCAATTACCCGACCATTATATATGATTACTCATCCATGCAATTTTGAGAACACATCAAAAGAAATTAAAGGAAATGAAAAAAGGCTCAAAAATTGAAATCCGTTTGCATAGAGGCCTCCTTTGTGCAATGGCTTGTGGGAAAAATAATAAACTCACAATACCACAAATAAAAAGTTAATTTTTCATTTTTCTAATGCAATGCATGACTTTTTTTGTGAAGCAGGTGCCATAAATAAGTTTGTAAATTCCGCCCTTACAATTTTCACCTAAAGTATACCACAATGGATACCAACTGCCAATTTTTCATGAATTTCACAGTGATATTGCCACATTCCATTGATTTATCGAATTTTTGGCGATTTACATCAAGTAATTCAAATTTGCACTGCAAGTGTGCTCTAGTTTCGACCAATAAATTTGGAAATATCATTTTCACCTTCCACATTAGGAGTGTAGGCAGTATCCACAAAGAAAACTCAATTACCCAACAATTATATATGATTACTCATCCATGTAATTTTGAGAACACATCATAAGAAATTAAAGGAAATGAAAAAAAGGCTCAAAAATTGAAATCCTTTTGCATGGAGGCCTCCTATGTGCAATGGATTGTGGGAAAAATAATAAACTCACAATACCACAATATTAAAATAAAAAACCTTCACAATCTGACCTATCTCATATGAAGATCAATGATTTTCAACCAAGACGACCATGACCATGAACATTTTCATGGCATAGTACATGATAACATGACCATTTTTGGAAACAACAAGGGTGTTAACATTGTCAGCAATAATTCCACAAAAAGATTGAAGGTTTGGTTAAAAAAAGTTAATTTTTCATTTTTCTAGTGCAATGCATGACTTTTTATTAAAGCAAGTGCCATAAATAAGATTGTAAATTGTGCCCTTACAATTTTCACCTAAAGTATACCACATGGGATGCCAACTTCCAATTTTTCATGAATTTTAGAGTGATATTTCCATATTCCATTGATTTATTGAATTTCTGGCGGTTTACATCAAGTAATTCAAATTTGCACTGCAAGTGTGCTCTAGTTTCGACCAATAAATTCTGAAAAATCATTTTCACCTTCCGCATTAGGAGTGTAGGCAGTATCCATAAAGAAAACTCAATTACCCAACCATTTTATATGATTACTCAACCATGCAATTTTGAGAACACATCGAAAGAAATTAAAGAAAATGAAAAAAGGCTCAAAAATTGAAATGCTTTTGCATGGACGCCTACTATGTGCAATGGATTGTGGGAAAAATAATAAACTCACAATACCACAACCTTAAAAAAAACCTTTAAGAACTGACCTATCTCATATGAAGATCAATGACTTTCAACCAAGATGACCATGAGCATTTTCATGGCATAGTACATGATAACATGACTATTTTTGGAAATAACATGGGTATTAACATTGTCAGCAATAATTCCACAAAAAGATTGAAGATTTGGGTAAAAAAAAGTTAATTTTTCATTTTTCTAGTGCAATGCATGACTTTTTATTGAAGCAAGTGCCATAAATAAGATTGTAAATTGTGCCCTTTCAATTTTCACCTAAAGTATACCACAATGGATGCCAACTGCCAATTTTTCATGAATTTCACAGTGATATTGCCTTATTCCATTGATTTATCGAATTTCTGGCGATTTACATCAAGTAATTCAAATTTGCACTGCAAGTGTGCTCTAGTTTCGACCAATAAATTTGGAAATATCATTTTCACATTCCACATTAGGAGTCTAGGCAGTATCCACAAAGGAAACTCAATTACCCGACCATTATATATGATTACTCATCCATGCAATTTTGAGAACACATCAAAAGAAATTAAAGGAAATGAAAAAAGGCTCAAAAATTGAAATCCGTTTGCATAGAGGCCTCCTTTGTGCAATGGCTTCTGGGAAAAATAATAAACTCACAATACCACAAATAAAAAGTTAATTTTTCATTTTTCTAATGCAATGCATGACTTTTTTTGTGAAGCAGGTGCCATAAATAAGTTTGTAAATTCCGCCCTTACAATTTTCACCTAAAGTATACCACAATGGATGCCAACTGCCAATTTTTCATGAATTTCACAGTGATATTGCCATATTCCATTGATTTATCGAATTTCTGGCGATTTACATCAAGTAATTCAAATTTGCACCGCAAGTGTGCTCTAGTTTCGACCAATAAATTTGGAAATATCATTTTCACCTTCCACATTAGGAGTGTAGGCAGTATCCACAAAGAAAACTCAATTACCCAACCATTATATATGATTACTCATCCATGCAATTTTGAGAACACATCAAAAGAAATTAAAGGAAATGAAAAAATGGCTCAAAAATTGTAATCCGTTTGCATAGAGGCCTCCTATGTGCAATGGCTTGTGGGAAAAATAATAAACTCACAATACCACAAACTTAAAATAAAAAACCTTCAGAATCTGACCTATCTCATATGAAGATCAATGACTTTCAACCAAGACGACCATGACCATGAACATTTTCATGGCATAGTACATGATAACATGACCATTTTTGGAAATAACAAGGGTGTTAACATTGTCAGCAATAATTCCACAAAAAGATTGAAGGTTTGGTTAAAAAAAGTTAATTTTTCATTTTTCTAGTGCAATGCATGTCTTTTTTTTGTGAAGCAAGTGCCATAAATAAGATTGTAAATTGTGCCCTTACAATTTTCACCTAAAGTATACCACATGGGATGCCAACTTCCAATTTTTCATGAATTTTAGAGTGATATTTCCATATTCCATTGATTTATTGAATTTCTGGCGATTTACATCAAGTAATTCAAATTTGCACTGCACGTGTGCTCTAGTTTCGACCAATAAATTCTGAAAAATCATTTTCACCTTCCGCATTAGGAGTGTAGGCAGTATCCATAAAGAAAACTCAATTACCCAACCATTATATATGATTAATCATCCATGCAATTTTGAGAACACATCGAAAGAAATTAAAGGAAATGAAAGAAGGCTCAAAAATTGAAATCCTTTTGCATGGACGCCTACTATGTGCAATGGACTGTGGGAAAAATAATAAACTCACAATACCACAACCTTAAAAAAACCTTCAAGAACTGACCTATCTCATATGAAGATCAATGACTTTCAACCAAGATGCCCATGAGCATTTTCATGGCATAGTACATGATAAGATGACCATTTTTGGAAATAACATGGGTGTTAACATTGTCAGCAATAATTCCACAAAAAGATTGAAGATTTGGTTAAAAAAAACTTAATTTTTCATTTTTCTAGTGCAATGCATGACTTTTTATTGAAGCAAGTGCCATAAATAAGATTGTAAATTGTGCCCTTTCAATTTTCACCTAAAGTATACCACAATGGATGCCAAGTGCCAATTTTTCATGAATTTCACAGTGATATTGCCTTATTCCATTGATTTATCGAATTTCTGGCGATTTACATCAAGTAATTCAAAATTGCACTGCAAGTGTGCTCTAGTTTCGACCAATAAATTTGGAAATATCATTTTCACATTCCACATTAGGAGTCTAGGCAGTATCCACAAAGGAAACTCAATTACCCGACCATTATATATGATTACTCATCCATGCAATTTTGAGAACACATCAAAAGAAATTAAAGGAAATGAAAAAAGGCTCAAAAATTGAAATCCGTTTGCATAGAGGCCTCCTTTGTGCAATGGCTTCTGGGAAAAATAATAAACTCACAATACCACAAATAAAAAGTTAATTTTTCATTTTTCTAATGCAATGCATGACTTTTTTTGTGAAGCAGGTGCCATAAATAAGTTTGTAAATTCCGCCCTTACAATTTTCACCTAAAGTATACCACAATGGATGCCAACTGCCAATTTTTCATGAATTTCACAGTGATATTGCCATATTCCATTGATTTATCGAATTTCTGGCGATTTACATCAAGTAATTCAAATTTGCACCGCAAGTGTGCTCTAGTTTCGACCAATAAATTTGGAAATATCATTTTCACCTTCCACATTAGGAGTGTAGGCAGTATCCACAAAGAAAACTCAATTACCCAACCATTATATATGATTACTCATCCATGCAATTTTGAGAACACATCAAAAGAAATTAAAGGAAATGAAAAAATGGCTCAAAAATTGAAATCCGTTTGCATAGAGGCCTCCTATGTGCAATGGCTTGTGGGAAAAATAATAAACTCACAATACCACAAACTTAAAATAAAAAACCTTCACAATCTGACCTATCTCATATGAAGATCAATGACTTTCAACCAAGACGACCATGACCATGAACATTTTCATGGCATAGTACATGATAACATTACCATTTTTGGAAATAACAAGGGTGTTAACATTGTCAGCAATAATTCCACAAAAAGATTGAAGGTTTGGTTAAAAAAAGTTAATTTTTCATTTTTCTAGTGCAATGCATGTCTTTTTTTTGTGAAGCAAGTGCCATAAATAAGATTGTAAATTGTGCCCTTACATTTTTCACCTAAAGTATACCACATGGGATGCCAACTTCCAATTTTTCATGAATTTTAGAGTGATATTTCCATATTCCATTGATTTATTGAATTTCTGGCGATTTACATCAAGTAATTCAAATTTGCACTGCACGTGTGCTCTAGTTTCGACCAATAAATTCTGAAAAATCATTTTCACCTTCCGCATTAGGAGTGTAGGCAGTATCCATAAAGAAAACTCAATTACCCAACCATTATATATGATTAATCATCCATGCAATTTTGAGAACACATCGAAAGAAATTAAAGGAAATGAAAGAAGGCTCAAAAATTGAAATCCTTTTGCATGGACGCCTACTATGTGCAATGGATTGTGGGAAAAATAATAAACTCACAATACCACAACCTTAAAAAAACCTTCAAGAACTGACCTATCTCATATGAAGATCAATGACTTTCAACCAAGATGCCCATGAGCATTTTCATGGCATAGTACATGATAAGATGACCATTTTTGGAAATAACATGGGTGTTAACATTGTCAGCAATAATTCCACAAAAAGATTGAAGATTTGGGTAAAAAAAAGTTAATTTTTCATTTTTCTAGTGCAATGCATGACTTTTTATTGAAGCAAGTGCCATAAATAAGATTGTAAATTGTGCCCTTTCAATTTTCACCTAAAGTATACCACAATGGATGCCAAGTGCCAATTTTTCATGAATTTCACAGTGATATTGCCTTATTCCATTGATTTATCGAATTTCTGGCGATTTAAATCAAGTAATTCAAAATTGCACTGCAAGTGTGCTCTAGTTTCGACCAATAAATTTGGAAATATCATTTTCACATTCCACATTAGGAGTCTAGGCAGTATCCACAAAGGAAACTCAATTACCCGACCATTATATATGATTACTCATCCATGCAATTTTGAGAACACATCAAAAGAAATTAAAGGAAATGAAAAAAGGCTCAAAAATTGAAATCCGTTTGCATAGAGGCCTCCTTTGTGCAATGGCTTGTGGGAAAAATAATAAACTCACAATACCACAAATAAAAAGTTAATTTTTCATTTTTCTAATGCAATGCATGACTTTTTTTGTGAAGCAGGTGCCATAAATAAGTTTGTAAATTCCGCCCTTACAATTTTCACCTAAAGTATACCACAATGGATGCCAACTGCCAATTTTTCATGAATTTCACAGTGATATTGCCATATTCCATTGATTTATTGAATTTCTGGCGATTTACATCAAGTAATTCAAATTTGCACCGCAAGTGTGCTCTAGTTTCGACCAATAAATTTGGAAATATCATTTTCACCTTCCACATTAGGAGTGTAGGCAGTATCCACAAAGAAAACTCAATTACCCAACCATTATATATGATTACTCATCCATGCAATTTTGAGAACACGTCAAAAGAAATTAAAGGAAATGAAAAAAAGGCTCAAAAATTGAAATCCGTTTGCATAGAGACCTCCTATGTGCAATTGCTTGTGGGAAAAATAATAAACTCACAATACCACAAACTTAAAATAAAAAACCTTCACAATCTGACCTATCTCATATGAAGATCAATGACTTTCAACCAAGACGACCATGACCATGAACATTTTCATGGCATAGTACATGATAACATGACCATTTTTGGAAATAACAAGGGTGTTAACATTGTCAGCAATAATTCCACAAAAAGATTGAAGGTTTGGTTAAAAAAAGTTAATTTTTCATTTTTCTAGTGCAATGCATGTCTTTTTTTTGTGAAGCAAGTGCCATAAATAAGATTGTAAATTGTGCCCTTACATTTTTCACCTAAAGTATACCACATGGGATGCCAACTTCCAATTTTTCATGAATTTTAGAGTGATATTTCCATATTCCATTGATTTATTGAATTTCTGGCGATTTACATCAAGTAATTCAAATTTGCACTCCAAGTGTGCTCTAGTTTCGACCAATAAATTCTGAAAAATCATTTTCACCTTCCGCATTAGGAGTGTAGGCAGTATCCATAAAGAAAACTCAATTACCCAACCATTATATATGATTAATCATCCATGCAATTTTGAGAACACATCGAAAGAAATTAAAGGAAATGAAAGAAGGCTCAAAAATTGAAATCCTTTTGCATGGACGCCTACTATGTGCAATGGATTGTGGGAAAAATAATAAACTCACAATACCACAACCTTAAAAAAACCTTCAAGAACTGACCTATCTCATATGAAGATCAATGACTTTCAACCAAGATGCCCATGAGCATTTTCATGGCATAGTACATGATAAGATGACCATTTTTGGAAATAACATGGGTGTTAACATTGTCAGCAATAATTCCACAAAAAGATTGAAGATTTGGGTAAAAAAAAGTTAATTTTTCATTTTTCTAGTGCAATGCATGACTTTTTATTGAAGCAAGTGCCATAAATAAGATTGTAAATTGTGCCCTTTCAATTTTCACCTAAAGTATACCACAATGGATGCCAAGTGCCAATTTTTCATGAATTTCACAGTGATATTGCCTTATTCCATTGATTTATCGAATTTCTGGCGATTTAAATCAAGTAATTCAAAATTGCACTGCAAGTGTGCTCTAGTTTCGACCAATAAATTTGGAAATATCATTTTCACATTCCACATTAGGAGTCTAGGCAGTATCCACAAAGGAAACTCAATTACCCGACCATTATATATGATTACTCATCCATGCAATTTTGAGAACACATCAAAAGAAATTAAAGGAAATGAAAAAAGGCTCAAAAATTGAAATCCGTTTGCATAGAGGCCTCCTTTGTGCAATGGCTTGTGGGAAAAATAATAAACTCACAATACCACAAATAAAAAGTTAATTTTTCATTTTTCTAATGCAATGCATGACTTTTTTTGTGAAGCAGGTGCCATAAATAAGTTTGTAAATTCCGCCCTTACAATTTTCACCTAAAGTATACCACAATGGATGCCAACTGCCAATTTTTCATGAATTTCACAGTGATATTGCCATATTCCATTGATTTATTGAATTTCTGGCGATTTACATCAAGTAATTCAAATTTGCACCGCAAGTGTGCTCTAGTTTCGACCAATAAATTTGGAAATATCATTTTCACCTTCCACATTAGGAGTGTAGGCAGTATCCACAAAGAAAACTCAATTACCCAACCATTATATATGATTACTCATCCATGCAATTTTGAGAACACGTCAAAAGAAATTAAAGGAAATGAAAAAAAGGCTCAAAAATTGAAATCCGTTTGCATAGAGACCTCCTATGTGCAATTGCTTGTGGGAAAAATAATAAACTCACAATACCACAAACTTAAAATAAAAAACCTTCACAATCTGACCTATCTCATATGAAGATCAATGACTTTCAACCAAGACGACCATGACCATGAACATTTTCATGGCATAGTACATGATAACATGACCATTTTTGGAAATAACAAGGGTGTTAACATTGACAGCAATAATTCCACAAAAAGATTGAAGGTTTGGTTAAAAAAAGTTAATTTTTCATTTTTCTAGTGCAATGCATGTCTTTTTTTTGTGAAGCAAGTGCCATAAATAAGATAGTAAATTGTGCCCTTACAATTATCACCTAAAGTATACCACATGGGATGCCAACTTCCAATTTTTCATGAATTTTACAGTGATATTTCCATATTCCATTGATTTATCGAATTTCTGGCGATTTACATCAAGTAATTCAAATTTGCACTCCAAGTGTGCTCTAGTTTCGACCAATAAATTCTGAAAAATCATTTTCACCTTCTGCATTAGGAGTGTAGGCAGTATCCACAAAGAAAACTCAATTACCCAACCATTATATATGATTACTCATCCATGCAATTTTGAGAACACATCGAAAGAAATTAAAGGAAATGAAAAAAGGCTCAAAAATTGAAATCCTTTTGCATGGAGGCCTCCTATGTGCAATGGATTGTGGGAAAAATAATAAACTCACAATACCACAACCTTAAAAAAAACCATCAAGAACTGACCTATCTCATATGAAGATCAATGACTTTCAACCAAGATGACCATGAGCATTTTCATGGCATAGTTCATGATAACATCACCATTTTTGGAAATAACAAGGGTGTTCACATTGTCAGCAATAATTCCACAAAAAGATTGAAGATTTGGGTAAAAAAAAGTTAATTTTTCATTTTTCTAGTGCAATGCATGACTTTTTATTGAAGCAAGTGCCATAAATAAGATTGTAAATTGTGCCCTTACAATTTTCACCTAAAGTATACCACAATGGATGCCAACTGCCAATTTTTCATGAATTTCAAAGTGATATTGCCTTATTCCATTGATTTATCGAATTTCTGGCGATTTACATCAAGTAATTCAAATTTGCACTACAAGTGTGCTCTAGTTTCGACCAATAAATTTGGAAATATCATTTTCACATTCCACATCAGGAGTCTAGGCAGTATCCACAAAGGAAACTCAATTACCCGACCATTATATATGATTAATCATCCATGCAATTTTGAGAACACATCAAAAGAAATTAAAGGAAATGAAAAAAGGCTCAAAAATTGAAATCCGTTTGCATAGAGGCCTCCTTTGTGCAATGGCTTGTGGGAAATATAATAAACTCACAATACCACAAATAAAAAGTTAATTTTTCATTTTTCTAATGCAATGCATGACTTTTTTTGTGAAGCAGGTGCCATAAATAAGTTTGTAAATTCCGCCCTTACAATTTTCACCTAAAGTATACCACAATGGATGCCAACTGCCAATTTTTGATGAATTTCACAGTGATATTGCCATATTCCATTGATTTATCGAATTTCTGACGATTTACATCAAGTAATTCAAATTTGCACTGCAAGTGTGCTCTAGTTCCGACAAATAAATTTGGAAATATCATTTTCACCTTTTACATTAGGAGTGTAGGCAGTATCCACAAAGAAAACTCAATTACCAAACCATTATATATGATTACTCATCCATGCAATTTTGAGAACACATCAAAAGAAATTAAAGGAAATGATAAAAAGGCTCAAAAATTGAAATCCGTATGCATTGAGGCCTCCTATGTGCAATGGCTTGTGGGAAAAATAATAAACTCACAATACCACAAACTTAAAATAAAAATTCTTCACAATCTGACCTATCTCATATGAAGATCAATGACTTTCAACCAAGACGACCATGACCATGAACATTTTCATGGCATAGTACATGATAACATGACCATTTTTGGAAATAACAAGGGTGTTAACATTGTTAGCAATAATTCCACAAAAAGATTGATGGTTTGGTTAAAAAAAGTTAATTTTTCATTTTTCTAGTGCAATGCATGTCTTTTTTTTTGTGAACCAATTGCCATAAATAAGATTGTAAATTGTGCCCTTACAATTTTCACCTAAAGTATACCACATGGGATGCCAACTTCCAATTTTTCATGAATTTCAGAGTGATATTTCCATATTCCATTGATTTATTGAATTTCTGGCGATTTACATCAAGTAATTTAAATTTGCACTGCAAGTGTGCTCTACTTTCGACCAATAAATTCTGAAAAATTATTTTCACCTGCCGCATTAGGAGTGTTGGCAGTATCGATAAATAAAACTCAATTACCCAACCATTATATATGATTACTCATCCATGCAATTTTGAGAACACATCGAAAGAAATTAAAGGAAATGAAAAAAGGCTCAAAAATTGAAATCCTTTTGCATGGACGCCTCCTATGTGCAATGGATTGTGGCAAAAATAATAAACTCACAATACCACAACCTTAAAAAAAACCTTCAAGAACTGACCTATCTCATATGAAGATCAATGACTTTCAACCAAGATGACCATGAGCATTTTCATGGCATAGTACATGATAACCTGACCATTTTTGGAAATAACAAGGGTGTTAACATTGTCAGCAATAATTCCACAAATAGATTGAAGATTTGGGTAAAAAAAAGTTAATTTTTCATTTTTCTAGTGAATTGCATGACTTTTTATTGAAGCAAGTGCCATAAATAAGATTGTAAATTGTGCCCTTACAATTTTCACCTTAAGTATACCACATGGGATGCTAACTGCCAATTTTTCATGAATTTCAGAGTGATATTTCCATATTCCATTTATTTATTGAATTTCTGGCAATTTACATCAAGCAAGACAAATTTGCACTGCAAGTGTGCCCTAGTGTCGACCAATAAATTATGAAAAATCATTTTCACCTTCCACATTAGGAGTGTAGCCAGTATCCACAAAGAAAACTCAATTACCCAGCCATTATATATGATTACTCATCCATGCAATTTTGACAACACATCGAAAGAAATTAAATAAAATGATAAAAAGGCTCAAAAATTGAAATCCTTTTGCATGGAGGCCTCCTATGTGCAATGGCTTGTGGGAAAAATAATAAACTCATAATACCACAAATAAAAAGTTAATTTTTCATTTTTCTAGTGCAATGCATGACTTTTTTTGTGAAGTAGGTGCCATAAATAAGATTGTAAATTCTGCCCATACAATTTTCACCTAAAGTATACCACAATGGATGCCAACTGCCAATTTTTCATGAATTTCACAGTGATATTGCCATATTCCATTGATTTATCGAATTTCTGGCGATTTACATCAAGTAATTCAAATTTGCACTGCAAGTGTGGTCTAGTTCCGACCAATAAATTTGGAAATATCATTTTCACCTTCCACATTAGGAGTGTAGGCAGTATCCACAAAGAAAACTCAATTACCCAACCATTATATATGATTACTCATCCATGCAATTTTGAGAACACATGAAAAGAAATTAAAGGAAATGAAAAAAGGCTTAAAAATTGAAATCCGTTTGCATAGAGGCCTCCTATGTGCAATGGCTTGTGGGAAAAATAATAAAATCACAATACCACAAACTTAAAATAAAAAACCTTCACAATCTGAGCTATCTCATATGAAGATCAATGACTTTCAACCAAGACGACCATGACCATGAACATTTTCATGGCATAATACATGATAACATGACCATTTTTCGAAATAACAAGGGTGTTAACATTGTCAGCAATAATTCCACAAAAATATTGAAGGTTTGGTTAAAAAAAGTTAATTTTTCATTTTTCTAGTGCAATGCATGTCTTTTTTTGCGAAGCAAGTGCCATAAATAAGATTGTAAATTGTGCCCTTACAATTTTCACCTAAAGTATACCACATGGGATGCCAACTGCCAATTTTTCATGAATTTTAGAGTGATATTTCCATATTCCATTGATTTATTGAATTTCTGGCGATTCACGTCAAGTAATTCAAATTTGCACTGCAAGTGTACTCTAGTTTCGACCAATAAATTATGAAAAATCATTTTCACCTTCCACATTAGGAGTGTAGCCAGTATCCACAAAGAAAACTCAATTACCCAGCCATTATATATGATTACTCATCCATGCAATTTTGATAACATATCAAAAGAAATTAAATAAAATGATAAAAAGGCTCAAAAATTGAAATCCTTTTGCATGGAGGCCTCCTATGTGCAATGGCTTGTGGGAAAAATAATAAACTCACAATACCACAAATAAAAAGTTAATTTTTCATTTTTCTTGTGCAATGCATGACTTTTTTTGTGAAGTTGGTGCCATAAATAAGATTGTAAATTCTGCCCTTACAATTTTCACCTAAAGTATACCACAATGGATGACAACTGCCAATTTTTCATGAATTTCACAGGGATATTGCCATATTCCATTGATCTATCGAATTTCTGGCGATTTACATCAAGTAATTCAAATTTGCACTTCAAGTGTGGTCTAGTTCCGACCAATAAATTTGGAAATATCATTTTCACCTTCCACATTAGGAGTGTAGGCAGTATCCACAAAGAAAACTCAATTACCCAACCATTATATATGATTACTCATCCATGCAATTTTGAGAACGCATCAAAAGAAATTAAAGGAAATGTAAAAAGGCTCAAAAATTGAAATCCGTTTGCATAGAGGCCTCCTATGTGCAATGGCTTGTGGGAAAAATAATAAACTCACAATACCACAAACTTAAAATAAAAAACCTTCACAATCTGAGCTATCTCATATGAAGATCAATGACTTTCAACCAAGACGACCATGACCATGAACATTTTCATGGCATAGTACATGATAACATGACCATTTTTGGAAATAACAAGGGTGTTAACATTGTCAGCAATAATTCCACAAAAATATTGAAGGTTTGTTTAAAAAAAGTTAATTTTTCATTTTTCTAGTGCAATGCATGTCTTTTTTTTTGCGAAGCAAGTGCCATAAATAAGATTGTAAATTGTGCCCTTACAATTTTCACCTAAAGTATACCACATGGGATGCCAACTGCCAATTTTTCATGAATTTTAGAGTGATATTTCCATATTCCATTGATTTATTGAATTTCTGGCGATTTACGTCAAGTAATTCAAATTTGCACTGCAAGTGTGCTCTAGTTTCGACCAATAAATTATGAAAAATCATTTTCACCTTCCACATTAGGGGTGTAGCCAGTATCCACAAAGAAAACTCAATTACCCAGCCATTATATATGATTACTCATCCATGCAATTTTGAAAACACATCGAAAGAAATTAAAGAAAATGATAAAATGGCTCAAAAATTGAAATCCTTTTACATGGAGGCCTCCTATGTGCAATGGCTTGTGGGAAAAATAATAAACTCACAATACCACAAATAAACAGTTAATTTTTCATTTTTCTAGTGCAAAGCATGACTTTTTTTGTGAAGCAAGTGCCATAAATAAGATTGTAAATTGTGCCCTGACAATCTTCACCTAAAGTATACCACATTAGATGCCAACTGCCAATTTTTCATGAATTTTAGAGTGATATTGCCATATTCCATTGATTTATCGAATTTCTCGCGATTTACATCAAGTAATTCAAATTTGCACTGCAAGTGTGCTCTAGTTTCGACCAATAAATTATGAAAAATCATTTTCACCTTCCACATTAGGAGTGAAGGCAGTATCCACAAAGAAAACTCAATTACCCAGCCATTATATATGATTACTCATCCATGCAATTTTGAGAACACATCGAAAGAAATTAAAGGAAATGAAAAAAGGCTCAAAAATTGAAATCCTTTTGCATGGACGCCTCCTATGTGCAATGGCTTGTGGGAAAAATAATAAACTCACAATACCACAAAAAAAGTTAATTTTTCATTTTTCTAGTGCAATGCATGACTTTTGTTGTGAAGCAAGTGCCATAAATAAGATTGTAAATTGTGCCCTTACAATTTTCACCTAAAGTATACCACATGGGATGCCAACTTCCAATTTTTCAGGAATTTTAGAGTGATATTTCCATATTCCATTGATTTATTGAATTTCTGGCGATTTACGTCAAGTAATTCAAATTTGCACTGCAAGTGTGCTCTAGTTTGGTCCAATAAATTCTGAAAAATCATTTTCACCTTCCACATTAGGAGTGTAGGTAGTATTCACAAAGAAAACTCAATTACCCAACCATTATATATGATTACTCATCCATGCAATTTTGACAACACATCGAAAGAAATTAAAGAAAATGATAAAAAGGCTCAAAAATTGAAATCCTTTTGCATGGAGGCCTCCTATGTGCAATGGCTTGTGGGAAAAATAATAAACTCACAATGCCACAAATAAACAGTTAATTTTTCATTTTTCTAGTGCAAAGCATGACTTTTTTTGTGAAGCAAGTGCCATAAATAAGATTGTAAATTGTGCCCTTACAATTTTCACCTAAAGTATACCACATTGGATGCCAACTGCCAATTTTTCATGAATTTCAGAGTGTATTGCCAACTTCCATTGATTTATCGAATTTCTGGTGATTTACATCAAGTAATTCAAATTTGCACTGCAAGTGTGCTCTAGTTTCGACCAATAAATTCTGAAAAATCATTTTCACCTTCCACATTAGGAGTGTAGGCAGTATTCACAAAGAAAACTCAATTACCCAACCATTATATATGATTACTCATCCATGCAATTTTGAGAACACAACGAAAGAAATTAAAGGAAATGAAAAAAGGCTCAAAAATTGAAATCCTTTTGCATGGACGCCTCCTATGTGGAATGGATTGTGGGAAAAATAATAAACTCACAATACCGCAAACTTAAAATAAAAAACCTTCACAATCTGAGCTATCTCATATGAAGATCAATGACTTTCAACCAAGACGACCATGACCATGAACATTTTCATGGCATAGTACATGATAACATGACCATTTTTGGAAATAACAAGGGTGTTAACATTGTCAGCAATAATTCCACAAAAATATTGAAGGTTTGGTTAAAAAAAGTTAATTTTTCATTTTTCTAGTGCAATGCATGTCTTTTTTTTTGCGAAGCAAGTGCCATAAATAAGATTGTAAATTGTGCCCTTACAATTTTCACCTAAAGTATACCACATGGGATGCCAACTGCCAATTTTTCATGAATTTTAGAGTGATATTTCCATATTCCATTGATTTATTGAATTTCTGGCGATTTACGTCAAGTAATTCAAATTTGCACTGCAAGTGTGCTCTAGTTTCGACCAATAAATTATGAAAAATCATTTTCACCTTCCACATTAGGGGTGTAGCCAGTATCCACAAAGAAAACTCAATTACCCAGCCATTATATATGATTACTCATCCATGCAATTTTGAAAACACATCGAAAGAAATTAAAGAAAATGATAAAAAGGCTCAAAAATTGAAATCCTTTTACATGGAGGCCTCCTATGTGCAATGGCTTGTGGGAAAAATAATAAACTCACAATACCACAAATAAACAGTTAATTTTTCATTTTTCTAGTGCAAAGCATGACTTTTTTTGTGAAGCAAGTGCCATAAATAAGATTGTAAATTGTGCCCTGACAATTTTCACCTAAAGTATACCACATTAGATGCCAACTGCCAATTTTTCATGAATTTTAGAGTGATATTGCCATATTCCATTGATTTATCGAATTTCTCGCGATTTACATCAAGTAATTCAAATTTGCACTGCAAGTGTGCTCTAGTTTCAACCAATAAATTATGAAAAATCATTTTCACCTTCCACATTAGGAGTGTAGGCAGTATCCACAAAGAAAACTCAATTACCCAGCCATTATATATGATTACTCATCCATGCAATTTTGAGAACACAACGAAAGAAATTAAAGGAAATGAAAAAAGGCTCAAAAATTGAAATCCTTTTGCATGGACGCCTCCTATGTGGAATGGATTGTGGGAAAAATAATAAACTCACAATACCGCAAACTTAAAATAAAAAACCTTCACAATCTGAGCTATCTCATATGAAGATCAATGACTTTCAACCAAGACGACCATGACCATGAACATTTTCATGGCATAGTACATGATAACATGACCATTTTTGGAAATAACAAGGGTGTTAACATTGTCAGCAATAATTCCACAAAAATATTGAAGGTTTGGTTAAAAAAAGTTAATTTTTCATTTTTCTAGTGCAATGCATGTCTTTTTTTTTGCGAAGCAAGTGCCATAAATAAGATTGTAAATTGTGCCCTTACAATTTTCACCTAAAGTATACCACATGGGATGCCAACTGCCAATTTTTCATGAATTTTAGAGTGATATTTCCATATTCCATTGATTTATTGAATTTCTGGCGATTTACGTCAAGTAATTCAAATTTGCACTGCAAGTGTGCTCTAGTTTCGACCAATAAATTATGAAAAATCATTTTCACCTTCCACATTAGGGGTGTAGCCAGTATCCACAAAGAAAACTCAATTACCCAGCCATTATATATGATTACTCATCCATGCAATTTTGAAAACACATCGAAAGAAATTAAAGAAAATGATAAAAAGGCTCAAAAATTGAAATCCTTTTACATGGAGGCCTCCTATGTGCAATGGCTTGTGGGAAAAATAATAAACTCACAATACCACAAATAAACAGTTAATTTTTCATTTTTCTAGTGCAAAGCATGACTTTTTTTGTGAAGCAAGTGCCATAAATAAGATTGTAAATTGTGCCCTGACAATTTTCACCTAAAGTATACCACATTAGATGCCAACTGCCAATTTTTCATGAATTTTAGAGTGATATTGCCATATTCCATTGATTTATCGAATTTCTCGCGATTTACATCAAGTAATTCAAATTTGCACTGCAAGTGTGCTCTAGTTTCAACCAATAAATTATGAAAAATCATTTTCACCTTCCACATTAGGAGTGTAGGCAGTATCCACAAAGAAAACTCAATTACCCAACCATTATATATGATTACTCATCCATGCAATTTTGAGAACACAACGAAAGAAATTAAAGGAAATGAAAAAAGGCTCAAAAATTGAAATCCTTTTGCATGGACGCCTCCTATGTGGAATGGATTGTGGGAAAAATAATAAACTCACAATACCGCAAACTTAAAATAAAAAACCTTCACAATCTGAGCTATCTCATATGAAGATCAATGACTTTCAACCAAGACGACCATGACCATGAACATTTTCATGGCATAGTACATGATAACATGACCATTTTTGGAAATAACAAGGGTGTTAACATTGTCAGCAATAATTCCACAAAAATATTGAAGGTTTGGTTAAAAAAAGTTAATTTTTCATTTTTCTAGTGCAATGCATGTCTTTTTTTTTGCGAAGCAAGTGCCATAAATAAGATTGTAAATTGTGCCCTTACAATTTTCACCTAAAGTATACCACATGGGATGCCAACTGCCAATTTTTCATGAATTTTAGAGTGATATTTCCATATTCCATTGATTTATTGAATTTCTGGCGATTTACGTCAAGTAATTCAAATTTGCACTGCAAGTGTGCTCTAGTTTCGACCAATAAATTATGAAAAATCATTTTCACCTTCCACATTAGGGGTGTAGCCAGTATCCACAAAGAAAACTCAATTACCCAGCCATTATATATGATTACTCATCCATGCAATTTTGAAAACACATCGAAAGAAATTAAAGAAAATGATAAAAAGGCTCAAAAATTGAAATCCTTTTACATGGAGGCCTCCTATGTGCAATGGCTTGTGGGAAAAATAATAAACTCACAATACCACAAATAAACAGTTAATTTTTCATTTTTCTAGTGCAAAGCATGACTTTTTTTGTGAAGCAAGTGCCATAAATAAGATTGTAAATTGTGCCCTGACAATTTTCACCTAAAGTATACCACATTAGATGCCAACTGCCAATTTTTCATGAATTTTAGAGTGATATTGCCATATTCCATTGATTTATCGAATTTCTCGCGATTTACATCAAGTAATTCAAATTTGCACTGCAAGTGTGCTCTAGTTTCAACCAATAAATTATGAAAAATCATTTTCACCTTCCACATTAGGAGTGTAGGCAGTATCCACAAAGAAAACTCAATTACCCAGCCATTATATATGATTACTCATCCATGCAATTTTGAGAACACATCGAAAGAAATTAAAGGAAATGAAAAAAGGCTCAAAAATTGAAATCCTTTTGCATGGACGCCTCCTATGTGCAATGGATTGTGGGAAAAATAATAAACTCACAATACCACAAAAAAAGTTAATTTTTCATTTTTCTAGTGCAATGCATGACTTTTGTTGTGAAGCAAGTGCCATAAATAAGATTGTAAATTGTGCCCTTACAATTTTCACCTAAAGTATACCACATGGGATGCCAACTTCCAATTTTTCAGGAATTTTAGAGTGATATTTCCATATTCCATTGATTTATTGAATTTCTGGCGATTTACGTCAAGTAATTCAAATTTGCACTGCAAGTGTGCTCTAGTTTGGTCCAATAAATTCTGAAAAATCATTTTCACCTTCCACATTAGGGGTGTAGCCAGTATCCACAAAGAAAACTCAATTACCCAGCCATTATATATGATTACTCATCCATGCAATTTTGACAACACATCGAAAGAAATTAAAGAAAATGATAAAAAGGCTCAAAAATTGAAATCCTTTTGCATGGAGGCCTCCTATGTGCAATGGCTTGTGGGAAAAATAATAAACTCACAATACCACAAATAAACAGTTAATTTTTCATTTTTCTAGTGCAAAGCATGACTTTTTTTGTGAAGCAAGTGCCATAAATAAGATTGTAAATTGTGCCCTTACAATTTTCACCTAAAGTATACCACATTGGATGCCAACTGCCAATTTTTCATGAATTTCAGAGTGTATTGCCAACTTCCATTGATTTATCGAATTTCTGGCGATTTACATCAAGTAATTCAAATTTGCACTGCAAGTGTGCTCTAGTTTCGACCAATAAATTCTGAAAAATCATTTTCACCTTCCACATTAGGAGTGTAGGCAGTATTCACAAAGAAAACTCAATTACCCAACCATTATATATGATTACTCATCCATGCAATTTTGAGAACACAACGAAAGAAATTAAAGGAAATGAAAAAAGGCTCAAAAATTGAAATCCTTTTGCATGGACGCCTCCTATGTGGAATGGATTGTGGGAAAAATAATAAACTCACAATACCGCAAACTTAAAATAAAAAACCTTCACAATCTGAGCTATCTCATATGAAGATCAATGACTTTCAACCAAGACGACCATGACCATGAACATTTTCATGGCATAGTACATGATAACATGACCATTTTTGGAAATAACAAGGGTGTTAACATTGTCAGCAATAATTCCACAAAAATATTGAAGGTTTGGTTAAAAAAAGTTAATTTTTCATTTTTCTAGTGCAATGCATGTCTTTTTTTTTGCGAAGCAAGTGCCATAAATAAGATTGTAAATTGTGCCCTTACAATTTTCACCTAAAGTATACCACATGGGATGCCAACTGCCAATTTTTCATGAATTTTAGAGTGATATTTCCATATTCCATTGATTTATTGAATTTCTGGCGATTTACGTCAAGTAATTCAAATTTGCACTGCAAGTGTGCTCTAGTTTCGACCAATAAATTATGAAAAATCATTTTCACCTTCCACATTAGGGGTGTAGCCAGTATCCACAAAGAAAACTCAATTACCCAGCCATTATATATGATTACTCATCCATGCAATTTTGAAAACACATCGAAAGAAATTAAAGAAAATGATAAAAAGGCTCAAAAATTGAAATCCTTTTACATGGAGGCCTCCTATGTGCAATGGCTTGTGGGAAAAATAATAAACTCACAATACCACAAATAAACAGTTAATTTTTCATTTTTCTAGTGCAAAGCATGACTTTTTTTGTGAAGCAAGTGCCATAAATAAGATTGTAAATTGTGCCCTGACAATTTTCACCTAAAGTATACCACATTAGATGCCAACTGCCAATTTTTCATGAATTTTAGAGTGATATTGCCATATTCCATTGATTTATCGAATTTCTCGCGATTTACATCAAGTAATTCAAATTTGCACTGCAAGTGTGCTCTAGTTTCAACCAATAAATTATGAAAAATCATTTTCACCTTCCACATTAGGAGTGTAGGCAGTATCCACAAAGAAAACTCAATTACCCAACCATTATATATGATTACTCATCCATGCAATTTTGAGAACACAACGAAAGAAATTAAAGGAAATGAAAAAAGGCTCAAAAATTGAAATCCTTTTGCATGGACGCCTCCTATGTGGAATGGATTGTGGGAAAAATAATAAACTCACAATACCGCAAACTTAAAATAAAAAACCTTCACAATCTGAGCTATCGCATATGAAGATCAATGACTTTCAACCAAGACGACCATGACCATGAACATTTTCATGGCATAGTACATGATAACATGACCATTTTTGGAAATAACAAGGGTGTTAACATTGTCAGCAATAATTCCACAAAAATATTGAAGGTTTGGTTAAAAAAAGTTAATTTTTCATTTTTCTAGTGCAATGCATGTCTTTTTTTTTGCGAAGCAAGTGCCATAAATAAGATTGTAAATTGTGCCCTTACAATTTTCACCTAAAGTATACCACATGGGATGCCAACTGCCAATTTTTCATGAATTTTAGAGTGATATTTCCATATTCCATTGATTTATTGAATTTCTGGCGATTTACGTCAAGTAATTCAAATTTGCACTGCAAGTGTGCTCTAGTTTCGACCAATAAATTATGAAAAATCATTTTCACCTTCCACATTAGGGGTGTAGCCAGTATCCACAAAGAAAACTCAATTACCCAGCCATTATATATGATTACTCATCCATGCAATTTTGAAAACACATCGAAAGAAATTAAAGAAAATGATAAAAAGGCTCAAAAATTGAAATCCTTTTACATGGAGGCCTCCTATGTGCAATGGCTTGTGGGAAAAATAATAAACTCACAATACCACAAATAAACAGTTAATTTTTCATTTTTCTAGTGCAAAGCATGACTTTTTTTGTGAAGCAAGTGCCATAAATAAGATTGTAAATTGTGCCCTGACAATTTTCACCTAAAGTATACCACATTAGATGCCAACTGCCAATTTTTCATGAATTTTAGAGTGATATTGCCATATTCCATTGATTTATCGAATTTCTCGCGATTTACATCAAGTAATTCAAATTTGCACTGCAAGTGTGCTCTAGTTTCAACCAATAAATTATGAAAAATCATTTTCACCTTCCACATTAGGAGTGTAGGCAGTATCCACAAAGAAAACTCAATTACCCAGCCATTATATATGATTACTCATCCATGCAATTTTGAGAACACATCGAAAGAAATTAAAGGAAATGAAAAAAGGCTCAAAAATTGAAATCCTTTTGCATGGACGCCTCCTATGTGCAATGGATTGTGGGAAAAATAATAAACTCACAATACCACAAAAAAAGTTAATTTTTCATTTTTCTAGTGCAATGCATGACTTTTGTTGTGAAGCAAGTGCCATAAATAAGATTGTAAATTGTGCCCTTACAATTTTCACCTAAAGTATACCACATGGGATGCCAACTTCCAATTTTTCAGGAATTTTAGAGTGATATTTCTATATTCCATTGATTTATTGAATTTCTGGCGATTTACGTCAAGTAATTCAAATTTGCACTGCAAGTGTGCTCTAGTTTGGTCCAATAAATTCTGAAAAATCATTTTCACCTTCCACATTAGGAGTGTACGCAGTATTCACAAAGAAAACTCAATTACCCAACCATTATATATGATTACTCATCCATGCAATTTTGACAACACATCGAAAGAAATTAAAGAAAATGATAAAAAGGCTCAAAAATTGAAATCCTTTTGCATGGAGGCCTCCTATGTGCAATGGCTTGTGGGAAAAATAATAAACTCACAATACCACAAATAAACAGTTAATTTTTCATTTTTCTAGTGCAAAGCATGACTTTTTTTGTGAAGCAAGTGCCATAAATAAGATTGTAAATTGTGCCCTTACAATTTTCACCTAAAGTATACCACATTGGATGCCAACTGCCAATTTTTCATGAATTTCAGAGTGTATTGCCAACTTCCATTGATTTATCGAATTTCTGGTGATTTACATCAAGTAATTCAAATTTGCACTGCAAGTGTGCTCTAGTTTCGACCAATAAATTCTGAAAAATCATTTTCACCTTCCACATTAGGAGTGTAGGCAGTATTCACAAAGAAAACTCAATTACCCAACCATTATATATGATTACTCATCCATGCAATTTTGAGAACACAACGAAAGAAATTAAAGGAAATGAAAAAAGGCTCAAAAATTGAAATCCTTTTGCATGGACGCCTCCTATGTGGAATGGATTGTGGGAAAAATAATAAACTCACAATACCGCAAACTTAAAATAAAAAACCTTCACAATCTGAGCTATCTCATATGAAGATCAATGACTTTCAACCAAGACGACCATGACCATGAACATTTTCATGGCATAGTACATGATAACATGACCATTTTTGGAAATAACAAGGGTGTTAACATTGTCAGCAATAATTCCACAAAAATATTGAAGGTTTGGTTAAAAAAAGTTAATTTTTCATTTTTCTAGTGCAATGCATGTCTTTTTTTTTGCGAAGCAAGTGCCATAAATAAGATTGTAAATTGTGCCCTTACAATTTTCACCTAAAGTATACCACATGGGATGCCAACTGCCAATTTTTCATGAATTTTAGAGTGATATTTCCATATTCCATTGATTTATTGAATTTCTGGCGATTTACGTCAAGTAATTCAAATTTGCACTGCAAGTGTGCTCTAGTTTCGACCAATAAATTATGAAAAATCATTTTCACCTTCCACATTAGGGGTGTAGCCAGTATCCACAAAGAAAACTCAATTACCCAGCCATTATATATGATTACTCATCCATGCAATTTTGAAAACACATCGAAAGAAATTAAAGAAAATGATAAAAAGGCTCAAAAATTGAAATCCTTTTACATGGAGGCCTCCTATGTGCAATGGCTTGTGGGAAAAATAATAAACTCACAATACCACAAATAAACAGTTAATTTTTCATTTTTCTAGTGCAAAGCATGACTTTTTTTGTGAAGCAAGTGCCATAAATAAGATTGTAAATTGTGCCCTGACAATTTTCACCTAAAGTATACCACATTAGATGCCAACTGCCAATTTTTCATGAATTTTAGAGTGATATTGCCATATTCCATTGATTTATCGAATTTCTCGCGATTTACATCAAGTAATTCAAATTTGCACTGCAAGTGTGCTCTAGTTTCAACCAATAAATTATGAAAAATCATTTTCACCTTCCACATTAGGAGTGTAGGCAGTATCCACAAAGAAAACTCAATTACCCAACCATTATATATGATTACTCATCCATGCAATTTTGAGAACACAACGAAAGAAATTAAAGGAAATGAAAAAAGGCTCAAAAATTGAAATCCTTTTGCATGGACGCCTCCTATGTGGAATGGATTGTGGGAAAAATAATAAACTCACAATACCGCAAACTTAAAATAAAAAACCTTCACAATCTGAGCTATCTCATATGAAGATCAATGACTTTCAACCAAGACGACCATGACCATGAACATTTTCATGGCATAGTACATGATAACATGAGCATTTTTGGAAATAACAAGGGTGTTAACATTGTCAGCAATAATTCCACAAAAATATTGAAGGTTTGGTTAAAAAAAGTTAATTTTTCATTTTTCTAGTGCAATGCATGTCTTTTTTTTTGCGAAGCAAGTGCCATAAATAAGATTGTAAATTGTGCCCTTACAATTTTCACCTAAAGTATACCACATGGGATGCCAACTGCCAATTTTTCATGAATTTTAGAGTGATATTTCCATATTCCATTGATTTATTGAATTTCTGGCGATTTACGTCAAGTAATTCAAATTTGCACTGCAAGTGTGCTCTAGTTTCGACCAATAAATTATGAAAAATCATTTTCACCTTCCACATTAGGGGTGTAGCCAGTATCCACAAAGAAAACTCAATTACCCAGCCATTATATATGATTACTCATCCATGCAATTTTGAAAACACATCGAAAGAAATTAAAGAAAATGATAAAAAGGCTCAAAAATTGAAATCCTTTTACATGGAGGCCTCCTATGTGCAATGGCTTGTGGGAAAAATAATAAACTCACAATACCACAAATAAACAGTTAATTTTTCATTTTTCTAGTGCAAAGCATGACTTTTTTTGTGAAGCAAGTGCCATAAATAAGATTGTAAATTGTGCCCTGACAATTTTCACCTAAAGTATACCACATTAGATGCCAACTGCCAATTTTTCATGAATTTTAGAGTGATATTGCCATATTCCATTGATTTATCGAATTTCTCGCGATTTACATCAAGTAATTCAAATTTGCACTGCAAGTGTGCTCTAGTTTCAACCAATAAATTATGAAAAATCATTTTCACCTTCCACATTAGGAGTGTAGGCAGTATCCACAAAGAAAACTCAATTACCCAACCATTATATATGATTACTCATCCATGCAATTTTGAGAACACAACGAAAGAAATTAAAGGAAATGAAAAAAGGCTCAAAAATTGAAATCCTTTTGCATGGACGCCTCCTATGTGGAATGGATTGTGGGAAAAATAATAAACTCACAATACCGCAAACTTAAAATAAAAAACCTTCACAATCTGAGCTATCTCATATGAAGATCAATGACTTTCAACCAAGACGACCATGACCATGAACATTTTCATGGCATAGTACATGATAACATGACCATTTTTGGAAATAACAAGGGTGTTAACATTGTCAGCAATAATTCCACAAAAATATTGAAGGTTTGGTTAAAAAAAGTTAATTTTTCATTTTTCTAGTGCAATGCATGTCTTTTTTTTTGCGAAGCAAGTGCCATAAATAAGATTGTAAATTGTGCCCTTACAATTTTCACCTAAAGTATACCACATGGGATGCCAACTGCCAATTTTTCATGAATTTTAGAGTGATATTTCCATATTCCATTGATTTATTGAATTTCTGGCGATTTACGTCAAGTAATTCAAATTTGCACTGCAAGTGTGCTCTAGTTTCGACCAATAAATTATGAAAAATCATTTTCACCTTCCACATTAGGGGTGTAGCCAGTATCCACAAAGAAAACTCAATTACCCAGCCATTATATATGATTACTCATCCATGCAATTTTGAAAACACATCGAAAGAAATTAAAGAAAATGATAAAAAGGCTCAAAAATTGAAATCCTTTTACATGGAGGCCTCCTATGTGCAATGGCTTGTGGGAAAAATAATAAACTCACAATACCACAAATAAACAGTTAATTTTTCATTTTTCTAGTGCAAAGCATGACTTTTTTTTGTGAAGCAAGTGCCATAAATAAGATTGTAAATTGTGCCCTGACAATTTTCACCTAAAGTATACCACATTAGATGCCAACTGCCAATTTTTCATGAATTTTAGAGTGATATTGCCATATTCCATTGATTTATCGAATTTCTCGCGATTTACATCAAGTAATTCAAATTTGCACTGCAAGTGTGCTCTAGTTTCAACCAATAAATTATGAAAAATCATTTTCACCTTCCACATTAGGAGTGTAGGCAGTATCCACAAAGAAAACTCAATTACCCAGCCATTATATATGATTACTCATCCATGCAATTTTGAGAACACATCGAAAGAAATTAAAGGAAATGAAAAAAGGCTCAAAAATTGAAATCCTTTTGCATGGACGCCTCCTATGTGCAATGGATTGTGGGAAAAATAATAAACTCACAATACCACAAAAAAAGTTAATTTTTCATTTTTCTAGTGCAATGCATGACTTTTGTTGTGAAGCAAGTGCCATAAATAAGATTGTAAATTGTGCCCTTACAATTTTCACCTAAAGTATACCACATGGGATGCCAACTTCCAATTTTTCAGGAATTTTAGAGTGATATTTCCATATTCCATTGATTTATTGAATTTCTGGCGATTTACGTCAAGTAATTCAAATTTGCACTGCAAGTGTGCTCTAGTTTGGTCCAATAAATTCTGAAAAATCATTTTCACCTTCCACATTAGGAGTGTAGGCAGTATTCACAAAGAAAACTCAATTACCCAACCATTATATATGATTACTCATCCATGCAATTTTGACAACACATCGAAAGAAATTAAAGAAAATGATAAAAAGGCTCAAAAATTGAAATCCTTTTGCATGGAGGCCTCCTATGTGCAATGGCTTGTGGGAAAAATAATAAACTCACAATACCACAAATAAACAGTTAATTTTTCATTTTTCTAGTGCAAAGCGTGACTTTTTTTTGTGAAGGAAGTGCCATAAATAAGATTGTAAATTGTGCCCTTACAATTTTCACCTAAAGTATACCACATTGGATGCCAACTGCCAATTTTTCATGAATTTCAGAGTGTATTGCCAACTTCCATTGATTTATCGAATTTCTGGTGATTTACATCAAGTAATTCAAATTTGCACCGCAAGTGTGCTCTAGTTTCGACCAATAAATTCTGAAAAATCATTTTCACCTTCCACATTAGGAGTGTAGGCAGTATTCACAAAGAAAACTCAATTACCCAACCATTATATATGATTACTCATCCATGCAATTTTGAGAACACAACGAAAGAAATTAAAGGAAATGAAAAAAGGCTCAAAAATTGAAATCCTTTTGCATGGACGCCTCCTATGTGCAATGGCTTGTGGGAAAAATAATAAACTCACAATACCACAAAAAAAGTTAATTTTTCATTTTTCTAGTGCAATGCATGACTTTTGTTGTGAAGCAAGTGCCATAAATAAGATTGTAAATTGTGCCCTTACAATTTTCACCTAAAGTATACCACGTGGGATGCCAACTTCCAATTTTTCAGGAATTTTAGAGTGATATTTCCATATTCCATTGATTTATTGAATTTCTGGCGATTTACGTCAAGTAATTCAAATTTGCACTGCAAGTGTGCTCTAGTTTGGTCCAATAAATTCTGAAAAATCATTTTCACCTTCCACATTAGGAGTGTAGGCAGTATTCACAAAGAAAACTCAATTACCCAACCATTATATATGATTACTCATCCATGCAATTTTGACAACACATCGAAAGAAATTAAAGAAAATGATAAAAAGGCTCAAAAATTGAAATCCTTTTGCATGGAGGCCTCCTATGTGCAATGGCTTGTGGGAAAAATAATAAACTCACAATACCACAAATAAACAGTTAATTTTTCATTTTTCTAGTGCAAAGCATGACTTTTTTTGTGAAGCAAGTGCCATAAATAAGATTGTAAATTGTGCCCTTACAATTTTCACCTAAAGTATACCACATTGGATGCCAACTGCCAATTTTTCATGAATTTCAGAGTGTATTGCCAACTTCCATTGATTTATCGAATTTCTGGTGATTTACATCAAGTAATTCAAATTTGCACTGCAAGTGTGCTCTAGTTTCGACCAATAAATTCTGAAAAATAATTTTCACCTTCCACATTAGGAGTGTAGGCAGTATTCACAAAGAAAACTCAATTACCCAACCATTATATATGATTACTCATCCATGCAATTTTGAGAACACAACGAAAGAAATTAAAGGAAATGAAAAAAGGCTCAAAAATTGAAATCCTTTTGCATGGACGCCTCCTATGTGGAATGGATTGTGGGAAAAATAATAAACTCACAATACCGCAAACTTAAAATAAAAAACCTTCACAATCTGAGCTATCTCATATGAAGATCAATGACTTTCGACCAAGACGACCATGACCATGAACATTTTCATGGCATAGTACATGATAACATGACCATTTTTGGAAATAACAAGGGTGTTAACATTGTCAGCAATAATTCCACAAAAATATTGAAGGTTTGGTTAAAAAAAAGTTAATTTTTCATTTTTCTAGTGCAATGCATGTCTTTTTGTTTGCGAAGCAAGTGCCATAAATAAGATTGTAAATTGTGCCCTTACAATTTTCACCTAAAGTATACCACATGGGATCACAACTGCCAATTTTTCATGAATTTTAGAGTGATATTTCCATATTCCATTGATTTATTGAATTTCTGGCGATTTACGTCAAGTAATTCAAATTTGCACTGCAAGTGTGCTATAGTTTCGACCAATAAATTCTGAAAAATCATTTGCACCTTCCACATTAGGAGTGTAGGCAGTATTCACAAAGAAAACTCAATTACCCAACCATTATATATGATTACTCATCCATGCAATTTTGACAACACATCGAAAGAAATTAAAGAAAATGATAAAAAGGCTCACAAATTGAAATCCTTTTGCATGGAGGCCTCCTATGTGCAATGGCTTGTGGGAAAAATAATAAACTCACAATACCACAAATAAACAGTTAATTTTTCATTTTTCTAGTGCAAAGCATGACTTTTTTTGTGAAGCAAGTGCCATAAATAAGATTGTAAATTGTGCCCTGACAATTTTCACCTAAAGTATACCACATTAGATGCCAACTGCCAATTTTTCATGAATTTTAGAGTGATATTGCCATATTCCATTGATTTATCGAATTTCTCGCGATTTACATCAAGTAATTCAAATTTGCACTGCAAGTGTGCTCTAGTTTCAACCAATAAATTATGAAAAATCATTTTCACCTTCCACATTAGGAGTGTAGGCAGTATCCACAAAGAAAACTCAATTACCCAGCCATTATATATGATTACTCATCCATGCAATTTTGAGAACACATCGAAAGAAATTAAAGGAAATGAAAAAAGGCTCAAAAATTGAAATCCTTTTGCATGGACGCCTCCTATGTGCAATGGCTTGTGGGAAAAATAATAAACTCACAATACCACAAAAAAGTTAATTTTTCATTTTTCTAGTGCAATGCATGACTTTTGTTGTGAAGCAAGTGCCATAAATAAGATTGTAAATTGTGCCCTTACAATTTTCACCTAAAGTATACCACATGGGATGCCAACTTCCAATTTTTCAGGAATTTTAGAGTGATATTTCCATATTCCATTGATTTATTGAATTTCTGGCGATTTACGTCAAGTAATTCAAATTTGCACTGCAAGTGTGCTCTAGTTTGGTCCAATAAATTCTGAAAAATCATTTTCACCTTCCACATTAGGAGTGTAGGCAGTATTCACAAAGAAAACTCAATTACCCAACCATTATATATGATTACTCATCCATGCAATTTTGACAACACATCGAAAGAAATTAAAGAAAATGATAAAAAGGCTCAAAAATTGAAATCGTTTTGCATGGAGGCCTCCTATGTGCAATGGCTTGTGGGAAAAATAATAAACTCACAATACCACAAATAAACAGTTAATTTTTCATTTTTCTAGTGCAAAGCATGACTTTTTTTGTGAAGCAAGTGCCATAAATAAGATTGTAAATTGTGCCCTTACAATTTTCACCTAAAGTATACCACATTGGATGCCAACTGCCAATTTTTCATGAATTTCAGAGTGTATTGCCAACTTCCATTGATTTATCGAATTTCTGGTGATTTACATCAAGTAATTCAAATTTGCACTGCAAGTGTGCTCTAGTTTCGACCAATAAATTCTGAAAAATCATTTTCACCTTCCACATTAGGAGTGTAGGCAGTATTCACAAAGAAAACTCAATTACCCAACCATTATATATGATTACTCATCCATGCAATTTTGAGAACACAACGAAAGAAATTAAAGGAAATGAAAAAAGGCTCAAAAATTGAAATCCTTTTGCATGGACGCCTCCTATGTGGAATGGATTGTGGGAAAAATAATAAACTCACAATACCGCAAACTTAAAATAAAAAACCTTCACAATCTGAGCTATCTCATATGAAGATCAATGACTTTCAACCAAGACGACCATGACCATGAACATTTTCATGGCATAGTACATGATAACATGACCATTTTTGGAAATAACAAGGGTGTTAACATTGTCAGCAATAATTCCACAAAAATATTGAAGGTTTGGTTAAAAAAAAGTTAATTTTTCATTTTTCTAGTGCAATGCATGTCTTTTTGTTTGCGAAGCAAGTGCCATAAATAAGATTGTAAATTGTGCCCTTACAATTTTCACCTAAAGTATACCACATGGGATGCCAACTGCCAATTTTTCATGAATTTTAGAGTGATATTTCCATATTCCATTGATTTATTGAATTTCTGGCGATTTACGTCAAGTAATTCAAATTTGCACTGCAAGTGTGCTCTAGTTTCGACCAATAAATTCTGAAAAATCATTTGCACCTTCCACATTAGGAGTGTAGGCAGTATTCACAAAGAAAACTCAATTACCCAACCATTATATATGATTACTCATCCATGCAATTTTGACAACACATCGAAAGAAATTAAAGAAAATGTAAAAAGGCTCACAAATTGAAATCCTTTTGCATGGAGGCCTCCTATGTGCAATGGCTTGTGGGAAAAATAATAAACTCACAATACCACAAATAAATAGTTAATTTTTCATTTTTCTAGTGCAAAGCATGACTTTTTTTGTGAAGCAAGTGCCATAAATAAGATTGTAAATTGTGCCCTTACAATTTTCACCTAAAGTATACCACATTGGATGCCAACTGCCAATTTTTCATGAATTTCAGAGTGATATTGCCATATTCCATTGATTTATCGAATTTTTGGTGATTTACATCAAGTAATTCAAATTTGCACTGCAGGTGTGCTCTAGTTTCGACCAATAAATTCTGAAAAATCCTTTTCACCTTCCACATTAGGAGTGTAGGCAGTATTCACAAAGAAAACTCAATTACCTAACCATTATATATGATTACTCATCCATGCAATTTTGAGAACACATCGAAAGAAATTAAAGGAAATGAAAAAAGGCTCAAAAATTGAAATCCTTTTGCATGGACGCCTCCTATGTGCAATGGATTGTGGGAAAAATAATAAACTCACAATACCACAACCTTAAAAAAAACCATTAAGAACTGACCTATCTCATATGAAGATCAATGACTTTCAACCAAGATGACCATGAGCATTTTCATGGCATAGTACATGATAACATGACCATTTTTGGAAATAACAAGGGTGTTAACATTGTCAGCAATAATTCCACAAAAAGATTGAAGATTTGGGTAAAAAAAAAGTTAATTTTTCATTTTTCTAGTGCAATGCATGACTTTTTATTGAAGCAAGTGCCATAAATAAGATTGTAAATTGTGCCCTTACAATTTTCACCTTATGTATACCACATGGGATGCCAACTGCCAATTTGTCATGAATTTCAGAGTGATATTTCCATATTCCATTGATTTATTGAATTTCTGGCGATTTACATCAAGCAAGACAAATTTGCACTGCAAGTGTGCCCTAGTTTCGGCCAATAAATTATGAAAAATCATTTTCACCTTCCACATTAGGAGTGTAGCCAGTATCCACAAAGAAAACTCAATTACCCAGCCATTATATAAGATTACTCATCCATGCAATTTTGACAACACACCGAAAGAAATTAAATAAAATGATAAAAAGGCTCAAAAATTGAAATCCTTTTGCATGGAGGCCTCCTATGCGCAATGGCTTGTGGGAAAAATAATAAACTCACAACACCACAAATAAAAAGTTAATTTTTCATTTTTCTAGTGTAATGCATGACTTTTTTTGTGAAGCAGGTGCAATAAATAAGATTGTAAATTCTGCCCTTACAATTTTCACCTAAAGTATACCACAATGGATGCCAACTGCCAATTTTTCATGAATTTCATAGTGATATTGCCATATTCCATTGATTTATCAAATTTCTGGCGATTTACATCAAGTAATTCAAATTTGCACTGCAAGTGTGGTCTAGTTTCGACCAATAAATTTGGAAATATCATTTTCACCTTCCACATTAGGAGTGTAGGCAGTATCCACAAAGAAAACTCAATTACCCAACCATTATATATGATTACTCATCCATGCAATTTTGAGAACACATCAAAAGAAATTAAAGGAAATCAAAAAAGGCTCAAAAATTGAAATCCGTTTGCATAGAGGCATCCTATGTGCAATGGCTTGTGGGAAAAATAATAAACTGATAATACCACAAACTTAAAATAAAAAACGTTCACAATCTGACCTATCTCATATGAAGATCAATGACTTTCAACCAAGACGACCATGACCATGAACATTTTCATGGCATAGTACATGATAACATGGCCATTTTTGGAAATAACAAGGGTGTTAACATTGTCAGCAATAATTCCACAAAAATATTGAAGGTTTGGTAAAAAAAAGTTATTTTTTCATTTTTCTAGTGCAATGCATGTTTTTTTTTTGTGAAGCAAGTGCCATAAATAAGATTGTAAATTGTGCCCTTACAATTTTCACCTAAAGTATACCACATGGGATGCCAACTTCCAATTTTTCATGAATTTTAGAGTGATATTTCCATATTCCATTGATTTATTGAATTTCTGGCGATTTACGTCAAGTAATTCAAATTTGCACTGCAAGTGTGCTCTAGTTTCGACCAATAAATTCTGAAAAATCATTTTCACCTTCCACATTAGGAGTGTAGGCTGTATGCACAAAGAAAACTCAATTACCCAACCATTATATATGATTACTCATCCATGCAATTTTGACAACACATCGAAAGAAATTAAAGAAAATGATAAAAAGGCCCAAAAATTGAAATCATTTTGCATGGAGGCCTCCTATGTGCAATGGCTTGTGGGAAAAATAATAAACTCCCAATACCACAAAAAAAAGTTAATTTTTCATTTTTCTAGTGCAATGCATGACTTTTTTTGTGAAGCAAGTGCCATAAATAACATTGTAAATTGTGACCTTACAATTTTCACCTAAAGTATACCACATGCGATGCCAACTTCCAATTTTTCATGAATTTTAGAGTGATATTTCCATATTCCATTGATTTATTGAATTTCTAGCGATATACGTCAAGTAATTCAAATTTGCACTGCAAGTGTGCTCTAGTTTCGACCAATAAATTCTGAAAAATCATTTTCACCTTCCACATTAGGAGTGTAGGCAGTATTCAAAAAGAAAACTCAATTACCCAACCATTATATATGATTACTCATCCATGCAATTTTGACAACACATCGAAAGAAATTAAAGAAAATGATAAAAAGCCTCAAAAATTGAAATCCTTTTGCATGGAGGCCTCCTATGTGCAATGGCTTGTGGGAAAAATAATAAACTCACAATACCACAAAAAAAAGTGAATTTTTCATATTTCTAGTGCAATGCATGACTTTTTTTGTGAAGCAAGTGCCATAAATAAGATTGTAAATTGTGCCCTTACAATTTTCACCTAAAGTATACCACATGCGATGCCAACTTCCAATTTTTCAGGAATTTTAGAGTGATATTTCCATATTCCATTGATTTATTGAATTTCTGGCGATTTACATCAAGTAATTCAAATTTGCACTGCAAGTGTTCTCTAGTTTCGACCAATAAATTCTGAAAAATCATTTTCACCTTCCGCATTAGGAGTGTAGGCAGTATCCACAAAGAAAACTAAATTACCCAACCATTATATATGATTACTCATCCATGCAATTTTGAGAACACATCGAAAGAAATTAATGGAAATGAAAAAAGGCTCAAAAATTGAAATCCTTTTGCATGGAGGCCTCCTATGTGCAATGGATTGTGGGAAAAATAATAAACTGACAATACCACAACCTTAAAAAAAACCTTCAAGAACTGACCTATCTCATATGAAGATCAATGACTTTCAACCAAGATGACCATGAGCATTTTCATGGCATAGTACATGATAACATGAACATTTTTGGAAATAACAAGGGTGTTAACATTGTCAGCAATAATTCCACAAAAAGATTGAAGGTTTGGTTAAAAAAAGTAAAATTTTCATTTTTCTAATGCAATGCATGTCTTTTTTTTGTGAAGCAAGTGCCATAAATAAGATTGTAAATTGTGCCCTTATAATTTTCACCTAAAGTATACCACATGGGATGCCAACTTCCAATTTTTCATGAATTTTAGAGTGATATTTCCATATTACATTGATTTATTGAATTTCTGGCGATTTACGTCAAGTAATTCAAATTTGCACTGCAAGTGTGCTCTAGTTTCGACCTATAAATTCTGAAAAATCATTTTCACCTTCCGCATTAGGAGTGCAGGCATTATCCACAAAGAAAACTAAATTACCCAACCATTATATATGATTACTCATCCATGCAATTTTGTGAACACATCGAAAGAAATTAAAGGAAATGAAAAAAGGCTCAAAAATTGAAATCCTTTTGCATGGAGGCCTCCTATGTGCAATGGCTTGTGGGAAAAATAATAAACTCACAATACCACAAATAAAATGTTAATTTTTCATATTTCTAGTGCAATGCATGACTTTTTTTGTGAAGCAAGTGCCATAAATAAGATTGTAAATTGTGCCCTTACAATTTTCACCTAAAGTATACCACAATGGATGCCAACTGCCAATTTTTCATGAATTTCACAGTGATATTGCCTTATTCCATTGATGTATCGAATTTCTAGCGATTTACATCAAGTAATTCAAATTTGCACTGCAAGTGTGCTCTAGTTTCGACCAATAAATTCTGAAAAATCATTTTCACCTTCCGCATTAGGAGTGTGTAGGCAGTATCCACAAAGAAAACTCAATTACCCAACCATTATATATGATTACTCATCCAAGCAATTTTGAGAACACATCGAAAGAAATTAAAGGAAATGAAAAAAGGCTCAAAAATGGAAATCCTTTTGCATGGAGGCCTCCTATGTGCAATGGCTTGTGGGAAAAATAATAAACTCACAATACCACAACCTTAAAAAAAACCTTCAAGAACTGACCTATCTCATATGAAGATCAATGACTTTCAACCAAGATGACCATGAGCATTTTCATGGCATAGTTCATGATAACATCACCATTTTTGGAAATAACAAGGGTGTTCACATTGTCAGCAATAATTCCACAAAAAATTGAAGATTTGGGTAAAAAAAGTTAATTTTTCATTTTTCTAGTGCAATGCATGACTTTTTATTGAAGCAAGTGCCATAAATAAGATTGTAAATTATGCCCTTACAATTTTCACCTAAAGTATACCACGTGGGATGCCAACTGCCAATTTTTCATGAATTTCAGAGTGATATTTCCATATTCCATTGATTTATTGAATTTCTGGCGATTTACATCAAGTAAGTCAAATTTGCACTTCAAGTGTGCTCTAGTTTCGACCAATAAATTCTGAAAAATCATTTTCACCTTCCACATTAGGAGTGTAGCCATTATCTACAAAGAAAACTCAATTACCCAACCATTATATATGATTACTCATCCATGCAATTTTGACAACACATCGAAAGAAATTAAAGAAAATGATAAAAAGGCCCAAAAATTGAAATCATTTTGCATGGAGGCCTCCTATGTGCAATGGCTTGTGGGAAAAATAATAAACTCCCAATACCACAAAAAAAAGTTAATTTTTCATTTTTCTAGTGCAATGCATGACTTTTTTTGTGAAGCAAGTGCCATAAATAACATTGTAAATTGTGACCTTACAATTTTCACCTAAAGTATACCACATGCGATGCCAACTTCCAATTTTTCAGGAATTTTAGAGTGATATTTCCATATTCCATTGATTTATTGAATTTCTGGCGATTTACGTCAAGTAATTCAAATTTGCACTGCAAGTGTGCTCTAGTTTCGACCAATAAATTCTGAAAAATCATTTTCACCTTCCACATTAGGAGTGTAGGCAGTATTCACAAAGAAAACTCAATTACCCAACCATTATATATGATTACTCATCCATGCAATTTTGACAACACATCGAAAGAAATTAAAGAAAATGATAAAAAGGCTCAAAAATTGAAATCCTTTTGCATGGAGGCCTCCTATGTGCAATGGCTTGTGGGAAAAATAATAAACTCACAATACCACAAAAAAAAGTGAATTTTTCATATTTCTAGTGCAATGCATGACTTTTTTTGTGAAGCAAGTGCCATAAATAAGATTGTAAATTGTGCCCTTACAATTTTCACCTAAAGTATACCACATGCGATGCCAACTTCCAATTTTTCAGGAATTTTAGAGTGATATTTCCATATTCCATTGATTTATTGAATTTCTGGCGATTTACATCAAGTAATTCAAATTTGCACTGCAAGTGTTCTCTAGTTTCGACCAATAAATTCTGAAAAATCATTTTCACCTTCCGCATTAGGAGTGTAGGCAGTATCCACAAAGAAAACTAAATTACCCAACCATTATATATGATTACTCATCCATGCAATTTTGAGAACACATCGAAAGAAATTAATGGAAATGAAAAAAGGCTCAAAAATTGAAATCCTTTTGCATGGAGGCCTCCTATGTGCAATGGATTGTGGGAAAAATAATAAACTGACAATACCACAACCTTAAAAAAAACCTTCAAGAACTGACCTATCTCATATGAAGATCAATGACTTTCAACCAAGATGACCATGAGCATTTTCATGGCATAGTACATGATAACATGAACATTTTTGGAAATAACAAGGGTGTTAACATTGTCAGCAATAATTCCACAAAAAGATTGAAGGTTTGGTTAAAAAAAGTAAAATTTTCATTTTTCTAATGCAATGCATGTCTTTTTTTTGTGAAGCAAGTGCCATAAATAAGATTGTAAATTGTGCCCTTATAATTTTCACCTAAAGTATACCACATGGGATGCCAACTTCCAATTTTTCATGAATTTTAGAGTGATATTTCCATATTCCATTGATTTATTGAATTTCTAGCGATTTACATCAAGTAAGTCAAATTTGCACTGCAAGTGTGCTCTAGTTTCGACCAATAAATTCTGAAAAATCATTTTCACCTTCCACATTAGGAGTGTAGCCATTATCCACAAAGAAAACTCAATTACCCAACCATTATATATGATTACTCGTCCATGCAATTTTGACAACACATCGAAAGAAATTAAAGAAAATGATAAAAAGGCTCAAAAATTGAAATCCTTTTGCATGGAGTCCTCCTATGTGCAATGGCTTGTGGGAAAAATAATAAACTCACAATACCACAAATAAAAAGTTAATTTTTCATTTTTCTAGTGCAATGCATGACTTTTTTTGTGAAGCAGGTGCCATAAATAAGATTGTAAATTGTGCCCTTACAATTTTCACCTGAAGTATACCACAATGGATGCCAACTGCCAATTTTTCTTGAATTTCAAAGTGATATTGCCATATTAAATTGATTTATCGAATTTCTCGCGATTTACATCAAGTAATTCAAATTTGCACTGCAAGTGTGCTCTAGTTTCGACCAATAAATTCTGAAAAATCATTTTCACCTTCCGCATTAGGAGTGTAGGCAGTATCCACAAAGAAAACTCAATTACCCAACCATTATATATTATTACTCATCCATCCAATTTTGAGAACACATCAAAAGAAATTAAAGGAAATGAAAAAAGGCTCAAAAATTGAAATCCTTTTGCATGGAAGCCTCCTTTGTGCAATGGATTGTGGGAAAAATAATAAACTCACAATACGACAACCTTAAAAAAAACCTTCAAGAAATGACCTATCTCATATGAAGATCAATGACTTTCAACCAAGATGACCTTGAGCATTTTCATGGCATAGTACATGATAACATGAACATTTTTGGAAATAACAAGGGTGTTAACATTGTCAGCAATAATTCCACAAAAAGATTGAAGGTTTGGTTAAAAAAATTAAATTTTTCTTTTTCTAGTGCAATGCATGTCTTTTTTTTGTGAAGCAAGTGCCATAAATAAGATTGTAAATTGTGCCCTTATAATTTTCACCTAAAGTATACCACATGGGATGCCAACTTCCAATTTTTCATGAATTTTAGAGTGATATTTCCATATTCCATTGATTTATTGAATTTCTGGCGATTTAAGTTAAGTAATTCAAATTTGCACTGCAATTGTGCTCTAGTTTCGACCAATAAATTCTGAAAAATCATTTTCACCTTCCGCATTAGGAGTGCAGGCATTATCCACAAAGAAAACTAAATTACTCAACCATTATATATGATTACTCATCCATGCAATTTTGAGAACATATCAAAAGAAATTAAAGGAACTGAAAAAAGGCTCAAAAATTGAATTCCTTTTGCATGGAGGCCTCCTATGTGCAATGGCTTGTGGGAAAAATAATAAGCTCACAATACCACAAATAAAATGTTAATTTTTCATATTTCTAGTGCAATGCATGACTTTTTTTGTGAAGCAAGTGCCATAAATAAGATTGTAAATTGTGCCCTTACAATTTTCACCTAAAGTATACCACAATGGATGCCAACTGCCAATTTTTCATGAATTTCACAGTGATATTGCCTTATTCCATTGATATATCGAATTTCTAGCGATTTACATCAAGTAATTCAAATTTGCACTGCAAGTGTGCTCTAGTTTCGACCAATAAATTCTGAAAAATCCTTTTCACCTTCCGCATTAGGAGTGTGTAGGCAGTATCCACAAAGAAAACTCAATTACCCAACCATTATATATGATTACTCATCCAAGCAATTTTGAGAACACATCGAAAGAAATTAAAGGAAATGAAAAAAGGCTCAAAAATTGAAATCCTTTTGCATGGAGGCCTCCTATGTGCAATGGCTTGTGGGAAAAATAATAAACTCACAATACCACAACCTTAAAAAAAACCTTCAAGAACTGACCTATCTCATATGAAGGTCAATGACTTTCAACCAAGATGACCATGAGAATTTTCATGGCATAGTTCATGATAACATCACCATTTTTGGAAATAACAAGTGTGTTCACATTGTCAGCAATAATTCCACAAAAAGATTGAAGATTTGGGTAAAAAAAAGTTAATTTTTCATTTTTCTAGTGCAATGCATGACTTTTTATTGAAGCAAGTGCCATAAATAAGATTGTAAATTATGCCCTTACAATTTTCACCTAAAGTATACCACGTGGGATGCCAACTGCCAATTTTTCATGAATTTCAGAGTGATATTTCCATATTCCATTGATTTATTGAATTTCTGGCGATTTACATCAAGTAAGTCAAATTTGCACTGCAAGTGTGCTCTAGTTTCGACCAATAAATTCTGAAAAATCATTTTCACCTTCCACATTAGGAGTGTAGCCATTATCCACAAAGAAAACTCAATTACCCAACCATTATATATGATTACTCGTCCATGCAATTTTGACAACACATCGAAAGAAATTAAAGAAAATGATAAAAAGGCTCAAAAATTGAAATCCTTTTGCATGGAGGCCTCCTATGTGCAATGGCTTGGGGGAAAAATAATAAACTCACAATACCACAAATAAAAAGTTAATTTTTCATTTTTCTAGTGCAATGCATGACTTTTTTTGTGAAGCAGGTGCCATAAATAAGATTGTAAATTGTGCCCTTACAATTTTCACCTGAAGTATACCACAATGGATGCCAACTGCCAATTTTTCTTGAATTTCAAAGTGATATTGCCATATTAAATTGATTTATCGAATTTCTCTCGATTTACATCAAGTAATTCAAATTTGCACTGCAAGTGTGCTCTAGTTTCGACCAATAAATTCTGAAAAATCATTTTCACCTTCCGCATTAGGAGTGTAGGCAGTATCCAGAAAGAAAACTCAATTACCCAACCATTATATATTATTACTCATCCATCCAATTTTGAGAACACATCGAAAGAAATTAAAGGAAATGAAAAAAGGCTCAAAAATTTAAATCCTTTTGCATGGAAGCCTCCTATGTGCAATGGATTGTGGGAAAAATAATAAACTCACAATACCACAACCTTAAAAAAAACCTTCAAGAACTGACCTATCTCATATGAAGATCAATGACTTTCAACCAAGATGACCATGAGCATTTTCATGGCATAGTACATGATAACATGAACATTTTTGGAAATAACAAGGGTGTTAACATTGTCAGCAATAATTCCACAAAAAGATTGAAGGTTTGGTTAAAAAAATTAAATTTTTCTTTTTCTAGTGCAATGCATGTCTTTTTTTTGTGTGAAGCAAGTGCCATAAATAAGATTGTAAATTGTGCCCTTATAATTTTCACCTAAAGTATACCACATGGGATGCCAACTTCCAATTTTTCATGAATTTTAGAGTGATATTTCCATATTCCATTGATTTATTGAATTTCTGGCGATTTAAGTTAAGTAATTCAAATTTGCACTGCAATTATGCTCTAGTTTCGACCAATAAATTCTGAAAAATCATTTTCACCTTCCGCATTAGGAGTGCAGGCATTATCCACAAAGAAAACTAAATTACCCAACCATTATATATGATTACTCATCCATGCAATTTTGAGAACATATCAAAAGAAATTAAAGGAACTGAAAAAAGGCTCAAAAATTGAATTCCTTTTGCATGGAGGCCTCCTATGTGCAATGGCTTGTGGGAAAAATAATAAGCTCACAATACCACAAATAAAATGTTAATTTTTCATATTTCTAGTGCAATGCATGACTTTTTTTGTGAAGCAAGTGCCATAAATAAGATTGTAAATTGTGCCCTTAAAATTTTCACCTAAAGTATACCACAATGGATGCCAACTGCCAATTTTTCATGAATTTCACAGTGATATTGCCTTATTCCATTGATATATCGAATTTCTAGCGATTTACATCAAGTAATTCAAATTTGCACTGCAAGTGTGCTCTAGTTTCGACCAATAAATTCTGAAAAATCCTTTTCACCTTCCGCATTAGGAGTGTGTAGGCAGTATCCACAAAGAAAACTCAATTACCCAACCATTATATATGATTACTCATCCAAGCAATTTTGAGAACACATCGAAAGAAATTAAAGGAAATGAAAAAAGGCTCAAAAATTGAAATCCTTTTGCATGGAGGCCTCCTATGTGCAATGGCTTGTGGGAAAAATAATAAACTCACAATACCACAACCTTAAAAAAAACCTTCAAGAACTGACCTATCTCATATGAAGGTCAATGACTTTCAACCAAGATGACCATGAGAATTTTCATGGCATAGTTCATGATAACATCACCATTTTTGGAAATAACAATGGTGTTCACATTGTCAGCTATAATTCCACAAAAAGATTGAAGATTTGGGTAAAAAAAGTTAATTTTTCATTTTTCTAGTGCAATGCATGACTTTTTATTGAAGCAAGTGCCATAAATAAGATTGTAAATTATGCCCTTACAATTTTCACCTAAAGTATACCACGTGGTATGCCAACTGCCAATTTTTCATGAATTTCAGAGTAATATTTCCATATTCCATTGATTTATTGAATTTCTAGCGATTTACATCAAGTAAGTCAAATTTGCACTTCAAGTGTGCTCTAGTTTCGACCAATAAATTCTGAAAAATCATTTTCACCTTCCACATTAGGAGTGCAGCCATTATCACCAAAGAAAACTCAATTACCCAACCATTATATATGATTACTCATCCATGCAATTTTGACAACACATCGAAAGAAATTAAAGAAAATGATAAAAAGGTTCAAAAATTGAAATCCTTTTGCATGGAGGCCTCCTATGTGCAATGGCTTGTGGGAAAAATAATAAACTCACAATACCACAAATAAAAAGTTAATTTTTCATTTTTCTAGTGCAATGCATGACTTTTTTTGTGAAGCAGGTGTAGGAGATATGCCCTAGAGGCAATAATAAATGTTATTGATTATCTCCCTGTTCATAATTAGGTTTATGTTCCATGCTATAACTGCTATGGTTCTCGAGTCTGCAATAACCACGAGGCTCGGAGGAAGACTCATATGCACGTGTGGGATAATAAACGGTAAAATGTATTCCTAGTCAAGCCTCTATGACTGGCTCAAGTATTGCATGATGATCCTGTTTTCCTGATCATGGGCATGGCTATGCCGACAATTTTGAGGGCACAATTGTTGGTAGAACACTTGTGTTGAATCGACCCGATTGATGTTATGCTATGAGATACATTCGTCATAAGTTTATGGTTAATAACACAGAGAAGTTAATGTGTGCATAATTCCTTAGACCATGAGAGTGTCGAGTTTCTTCATGCTTGCTTCATGAACTTTGGGGTTTGTTAAACGTCATCCGTAAATGGGTGGCTATTACGGCGGCTTACGGGTTCATGTAAAAGTATGTCAAGGGACTTGATAGCTCAAGATTGGGATTTGCTCCTCCGACGATGGAGAGATATCTCTGGGCCCTCTCGGTGTTACGGTATCCATCATCGTCTGGCCAGACACAGGGTGATTTGATCACAAGGATGCCGGAACACGGGAACGAGAAAAGAGAACAATACCGGTAACGAGGTAACTGGCATAGTGGACAAGTTGTTGATCCACGGGGATGCCTACATGTCTCACCTCGGGTAATTGTAACATATCGCGAAGCAACAGGAATAGCTCACGGCAACTGGAGGTTCACTCGAATACTTATTCGTGTGGGTATAGGGATCGATATGGGTGTCCACGGCTCCGATGTTGATCATTGATCGGAAGGGGTTCCGGGTCATGTCTATGCTTCACCGAACCTATAGGGTCACACGCTTAAGGGTCATCTATCTTCTGAATACTAGACAGGGAGTCTGAGAGAAAATCACCGAAAAAGTTTCTGACGCCGGAAAAGTTTCGGACAGCGGAAAAGTTCCGCAGAGAGGTCACCGGATGAGTTCCGGTGAAACTGAAAAGTTGTTTCAGAGGATACCATAAAGTCAAATTGGTTTTGGCACATGCCGGATAATTCTTGGAGGGTGCCAGAATCATTCTGGAAACTTTCTGGCATTTTCCGGGATGAAAACCGGAAATGTTCCGGAGCTGCCGAAACCGCTTCAGATGCTTTTCGCAGATGAAATCACTAAACCGGAATTGTTCCGGCTCGCGTTGAAAATTATTTTGGTGGGTACTAGAATTGTTCTAAGCCCACATGAATATTTTCAGTTCGATCAGACGCTGAAAAATGTCATCGTGAATAGTGAAAGTGCTTTTTGGGATATTTTTGGAAAGCCACCTTTTGGGGCTTTGCTCCAAAAGATCTTGGGGATGACATGGATGGATAGGGGCCAATTTTGGGGCCCCACATGAGGGTGTGGCCGGCCACATGGTGGACTCCTTCATGGAGTCCCCCTTGTTCCTTGGTTTCACCTTTTAGGTCCTTGGGAAGGACTCCTTTCCATGTGGGTTTTGGGTTTTCTTATAAAACCACCCTACCCCTTGGGTTTCCTATAAATAGGAGGTGTGTGGGCTGCCATAAGAGAGATGCTTGCTCTCATACACAAGCCATGCATGATCTGGCCTTCTCTCTCCCTCCCAGCGAAATAGTTTCGTAGAGCCGAAAGGCTGTCTGGGTTCTGGCAGGAACTAGTTCTGGACGGTGAAGCCCTGCCGGATAGATGACACCGTATGTGTGCAACTCTGTAGAGAGATCGTAGTTTCGGTCTTAGTTCGAGAGTGCCTCCCGAAGGGCTGTCCGTGTGACCGTCTGAGTTTCGGAGGTCCTCCCGAAGGGCTGTCCGAGTGACAGTCCGAGTTTCGGAGGTCCTCCCGAAGGGCTGTCCACGACACCGTCCGGGGGACTGTGCGACCGCCTCCCGGAGGGCTGTCCGCGGGGCAGATGAGGGTATACATCCTCGCAGTTGGGAGGTTGTAAAATCCTAGCTGCGGGGATCTGCACCGCCGTTCGTCATCGACTCTACTTCCGCTGCGCTACGAGTCGGTAACGAAAGTGATCAAACCTTGTATGCAGTCTCCATAGTGGTCCTGGGCTGGTGCGTAGGTTGGAATTTTTTTGTTTTCTGCTGCGTTCCCCAACAGTGGCATCAAGAGCCGTGCTATGCATAGATGCAGGTTGCGATCTAGAATACATAGAGATGTATGGGTGTTGCACAATATAATTAGGTAGTAGATGAGATCTATTGCTGAAAATTATTTGTGCGGGTAGCAGATGAAGTCTGTTACCCGATGTTCTTGTTGCTTCCCTCGAATTTGCATATTTCTGATCTTGATAACAGTATGGTGGAGTTTCAATGTTCTGGCAATCCGCGATCCTGATTGATCAACGAAGTGCTAACAGTTCATTGAATTCCACCGTAGTTAAAAAGAAAGATGAAATTTTGCAGACGAAAGGGCAATGCAGATGTGATCTACACGGGGGTCACGCGTATGACGAAGTTTAGTATGGGGCTTGAGATTTTATTATCTCGTGTTTCATACACCCTGGAATGTTAATCTAGCGACTTGGATTATCATGCTTGATGATGGACGTTGGTAGCTTCGGTTTGTTTCGAAACCTTAGAAGCCACGTAAAATAAAATTTTGCCTGAACCGATTAGAGGCGTCTAACTTGGTTTTGCAGGATGGTTTGCATGTGCATGTGATGTGGTATAGCAGTGTTCATAATAATTTGATTATGTATGAGATGACTATATGATGTAAAGTGATTAACATGACCTGCGTGTCATGATTCGGCATGATGGCTGGAGCCATATGATTGCACTTTAATGACCTGCGTGTCAACCTTATGTAATGCACTTATTTTGTTAGCTATAGAGATAGCAATATTATCTGGTGCACCGACAAGGTGGTGGCAATCTTCGCGAAGGTGAATACCGACGTGAGTGCCGAAGACGAAGAAATACAAGACTTCTCCGTCGGAAGGGGCTGCACCATGTCATGCTAATTATAAATTGCCTGAGATGTTTATCCCTTATGATGCACCCTTCTTGATTGCGTGGTAGTCGCTTTTATTAGGGTGATCTCTCACAAAAATATCAAGTAGTTAGTGTTCTCCCAAGTGTAGCACCCTCACGGCACCTATCTTTTCGGGGTGCGCCGTGTCACACGGGTACGAACGATTAGGGATGTGTGAGGCAGGTGAGTAAAGACCTCGCAGCGAGATCACTTGGTTGTCTTGATGTTCAGGCATGAATGTCATGAGCTCGGAACACACGCATCGAAAGATGAACAAGAGTCACATAGAGATGTGATTGGCAAGTTGGCCTACCGGTTGAGATTTTTGTCATCAGTGGTGTTACACCAATGGCGAACAATTTGAATGCGGGTCTTGTATCACTCAAAATCAATTATGAGAGATATTGATTTGAGTGGGAGCGCACTGTAGAATTAACTTGTTTAATTCTCAGTGCAATTAATTTTGAACACTGTCTAAGTGTGGTTTGCATAATAGTTGTAGAATAATGGCTCGCGTTTCCACCTTCCCTTTTAAAATTGAATAGCTGTTAAATATCTGGTTAAAACTTTACGGTTGGTAACGTAATGTGAGGATTGTCCTCAAGAGTGCCGAGAAGGACTTTGTCCTATCGCATGCTTTTGGTATTCTCCCGCTAATGCTATGGATCATGTGACTCTCGTCCTTCGATCCAAAAGCTAGAATTCCGTTTTTAGTCAAGTGCAATACGTTTGCTTCCATGAGACCCGAACTTCAAAAGTTTGGATAGTTATGTGATATTCATGGAATCTGAAAATCATTTTCAGAGACAGACAAAGACTGAAAGATATGAGATATCTAAAGCCATGTTTGTTTGCAAACTATTAGTAAAGGTGTTTACTATGCATTTGACTGATAAGAGAGGGATCCAGAAGAACGCCTGTCATATGATGAAAGGTGAATAAAACAACAACTTAAAGAGAAAGGAAGTGTCCGAAGGGTGTTAGTGAAACTTTCACGCCTAGGAAGTCCGAGGCTAACGCCACTCTTAAGTTGGGTGCTTCTTCTGAGAGTAGGAGAAATACTGAAAGTTAAACTGTTAGAAGTATAATGGCAAAAGGAAAGAAGACTGGAATATCCAGCTCATGTATGAATGTCATACAAGTTTTTGATGTATAGACGGCTGGTCAAAGATATAGTTCTTGGGAATTATGGTTAAACATGTTAATCACTAATTCTTGGGTATTGTGAGTTGATCACAAAGATACCCGCTCGATTGCATTCTGTTGCAACTCGATGTAAGAACTACTATGGCCTGAAAGACTAGCCAGGGATGAGGTTTAGATACACGCAGGGAACATAGTAAATGTTACTATGCCTTCTATCGGTGTATTCCCTATGTTTTTATTTTCATAATTCATTTTAGAGTTTCACACTCTAGCCTTTTGCATAAGGTATCTTGCAAGAAGGTTGTTCATAAGAGAACTTTTGATGTTCGGTGTTATGAATAACATAAGGGCCATACTTTCATTATGAATGAGACGTATGTTATGAATATTGATAATAATACATTACCTCTGGGTTTACTTTCATAATTCATTTTAGAGTTTCGTACACTCTAGCCCATTGCACAATGTTTGTTGCAAAAGAGTTGTTCATAGAAACAACAATTGTTGTTCAGTATTATGAATAAAATGAAGGGCCATGCTTCCATCGAAGATGGGATGTATGTTATGAACATTGATGCAAATATGATACATCCATAACACTGACGCTAAATGTCGCAAGACTAAAAGAATACCACACAAGTGTGGCACTGCATTTGGTCACATTCGAGAAACCCGCATGGAAAATTCCATTATGATGGATTTTGAAGTCGTTTGATTTTGAATCATCTGACACTTGCAACTTTCCTCTGAAAGGTAAAGTGACTGAAATACCGTTCACAGGGCATAAGGAACGAGCAAAGAACATATTGGTAATCATACATTATGATGTGTGTAGTCCAATAAATGTTGTTGCAAGTAGTGGATTTATCTGTCTTCAGAAATGACTCAAGTAGATATATGGATATTTACTTGTTGAGACGTAAGTCTGGATCTTTTGAATTCATTCAGAAGGTTTTCAAAAATGAAGTAGAAGTTATTGTAACAAGAAAATTATGTTTCTGCAATTTGATTGCAGAAAGGAATATTTGAGTTACAAGTTTAGCGAATGTCTGATGAGTTGTGAAAGGGGTTTCATAACTTGCACCTCCCGGAACACCGCTGCAAGTGGAAAGTCCGTGAAGATGTAATCGAACCATTTATGACATGGTAAGATCAAAGATGACATAAATAAATTTGCCATTACCCCTTTTATAGAGTGATGCTTTAGAGACTGTGGCTTTTACACTGAAAAGAGCTCCATCAGGTCTGTTGAAATAACGCCATGGTGTGGTACGCCCAACCATGTTATATCTTTTCTTAACATTTGGAATATGGGGCTTGTGTAAAAGGTTACAAACCTATTCCAAATCAGACAAGTGCTACTTTGTAAGGTTATCCCAAGTCATTGGGTATTCCCCCACCACTATACCGAGGCAAAGGGTTTTGCCGCAAAACGGTATGCTTTTAAAGAGAATAGTTCATACAAAAGGTGAGTGGGAGGACAGTGCAACTCGACGAGATAACCAGTATCTTCGTCATCAGGTCAAAGGAAAGGAACCTTGGAAGTGATTCCAGAGTTTCCTACTGCGACTGATACGGAAGCCTCTACATGAGATGTATGGACTTCGGTCGAACTTGCAGCTGAACCGCGTAGGAAAAACTCGTGCAAACCTCTCAGGTGCGCATACGAGATATTGTTGTTAGACAACAGTATACCTACGATACACAAGGAAGCGTTGATGGGCCCTGACTCCGGAATTGGCTAAATGCCAATACAATCCGAGATAGTTTCCATATAAGTGGTTCGAGATTAAAATCTTGATACACCTTTCGGAAGACTTAGAGTCTAACGAATATTTATGAAACTATAAACTGATGTGGATAAAATATTTTATCCATAAAGCTCGACTTGTTGAAATAACAAGTTCAAGGAGTTGACTACGATGAGGTTGTTTCACCGTAGCGATGCTTGAAGTCGGTTCGGGTTGAACTAGCAATTAATACATATTTCAATCATGAGATATGAAACATGGATGACAAAAGGATTTCCATCTGATGGAAATAAAACTTAGGACTTGTATGTGATACAGTCCATAGTAATTTGTCGATCCAGAGGATGCTAGTAAGTATGCAAACTTCAGAGTTCCAGCGATGGACAGAAGAGAGCAAAGTGGAGTTGGAATCTTCGTTTTTGATGAAATGGTCAAGGGGGTTTGACTTCATCAAATGGGCATCGAAGATGCTTGTGATGCAAGAAAGTAAGTGGGAGCATAATAATATTTCTAAAAACCTTGTGTACTTAACACATTGTTAATTGGAAATAAATTTCTTGACACGAATTAGGACTTCATTTGAAAATAGTTTTTCCATGAAGTGCTTAGGCTAAATAGCCTCAATATTAGGCATGATGATCTATGGAGATAGATTTACCTAATGGGGCTAAGCAATGAATACATATTGACAAGATGCTAAAACCTTTTAGCATTTAAAACGCCAAGGAGTGATTCTTGCCGAAGTCACATGGAAAGAGTTTTTGCAAGACTCGGTGTCCCAAAACACTGATGAGTAAAATACATGATGGAGATTCCACACACTCTTGTGTTTCGATTAATCATGTATTCCATGGTATGTAAAAACAAACAGATATGTCCAATACTCCAAAGTTGTTGCGAGTATAGATACCATAGTGATCAAAGTAGTGATCATGGGACAACAGTGAAAGATGTCATTAAGTGCTAAGAGTAGTGCTGATGACATGTTTTCTCGCAAGTAGAGATTATGAAGTGCTCGTTGTAAGTGATTACATCGATACAGTCTTCATCAATGCTCCATGCGATTTTTGATTTAAATTGAGGGTTTTGTGTGATACACAATATGGTGGCACGGTAGTTGGAAATTGTTCCAAACAAGATACTGTGGCGAATTCTATAACAAAGGCTAAGTATGTTGACGCTTGAGAAGCGACAAAGAAGTTTTTGAATCATATAGTTCATTCATGAACTTAGTATGGTTCCAAGATGGCTTTGGTCTATGGGACACTATAGCAGATAGTTGCTCCATAGCTCAGTCTGAGGAATCAGGTTTCGACCAATGATTCACACATATGCAAAGCCAAGTCCACACAAAATATGAATTTTGTGAAAGCGTGAAAACGCGAGGATATGCAAAGTTACACACGGAGCTGAAGTCGTCAGATCCGTTGGACATCAGGCTATACCACATGCGAAGCATATTTTACACCAGTATGCCATAGGTGTAAAGTGCATTAGCGTTGACTAGATTATTGACTCTAGTGCAAGTGGGAGTCTGTAGGAGATATGCCCTAGAGGCAATAATAAATGTTATTGATTATCTCCCTGTTCATAATTAGGTTTATGTTCCATGCTATAACTGCTATGGTTCTCGAGTCTGCAATAACCACGAGGCTCGGAGGAAGACTCATATGCACGTGTGGGATAATAAACGGTAAAATGTATTCCTAGTCAAGCCTCTATGACTGGCTCAAGTATTGCATGATGATCCTGTTTTCCTGATCATGGGCATGGCTATGCCGGCAATTTTGAGGGCACAATTGTTGGTAGAACACTTGTGTTGAATCGACCCGATTGATGTTATGCTATGAGATACATTCGTCATAAGTTTATGGTTAATAACACAGAGAAGTTAATGTTTGCATAATTCCTTAGACCATGAGAGTGTCGAGTTTCTTCATGCTTGCTTCATGAACTTTGGGGTTTCTTAAACGTCATCCGTAAACGGGTGGCTATTACGGCGGCTTACGGGTTCATGGAAAAGTATGTCAAGGGACTTGATAGCTCAAGATTGGGATTTGCTCCTCCGACGATGGAGAGATATCTCTGGGCCCTCTCGGTGTTACGGTATCCATCATCGTCTGGCCAGACACAGGGTGATTTGATCACAAGGATGCCGAAACACGGGAACGAGAAAAGAGAACAATACCGGTAATGAGGTAACTGGCATAGTGGACAAGTTGTTGATCCACGGGGATGCCTACATGTCTCACCTCGGGTAATTGTAACATATCGCGAAGCAACAGGAATAGCTCACGGCAACTGGAGGTTCACTCGAATATTTATTCGTGTGGGTATAGGGATCGATACGGGTGTCCACGGCTCCGATGTTGATCATTGATCGGAAGGGGTTCTGGGTCATGTCTATGCTTCACCGAACCTATAGGGTCACACGCTTAAGGGTCATCTATCTGCTGAATACTAGACAGGGAGTCTGAGAGAAAATCACCGAAAAAGTTTCGGACGCCGGAAAAGTTTCGGACAGCGGAAAAGTTCCGCAGAGAGGTCACCGGATGAGTTCCGGTGAAACTGAAAAGTTGTTTCAGAGGATACCATAAAGTCAAATTGGTTTTGGCACATGCCTGATAATTCTTGGAGGGTGCCAGAATCATTCTGGAAACTTTCTGGAATTTTCCGGGATGAAAACCGGAAATGTTCCGGAGCTGCCGAAACCGCTTCAGATGCTTTTCGCAGATGAAATCACTAAACCGGAATTGTTCCGGCTCGCGTTGAAAATTATTTTGGTGGGTACTAGAATTGTTCTAAGCCCACATGAATATTTTCAGTTCGATCAGACGCTGAAAAATGTCGTCGTGAATAGTGAAAGTGCTTTTTGGGATATTTTTGGAAAGCCACCTTTTGGGGCTTTGCTCCAAAAGATCTTGGGGATGACATGGATGGATAGGGGCCAATTTTGGGGCCCCACATGAGGGTGTGGCCGGCCACATGGTGGACTCCTTCATGGAGTCCCCCTTGTTCCTTGGTTTCACCTTTTAGGTCCTTGGGAAGGACTCCTTTCCATGTGGGTTTTGGGTTTTCTTGTAAAACCACCCTACCCCTTGGGTTTCCTATAAATAGGAGGTGTGTGGGCTGCCATAAGAGAGATGCTTGCTCTCATACACAAGCCATGCATGATCTGGCCTTCTCTCTCCCTCCCAGCGAAATAGTTTCATAGAGCCGAAAGGCTGTCTGGGTTCCGGCAGGAACTAGTTCTGGACGGCGAAGCCCTGCCGGATAGATGACACCGTATGTGTGCAACTCTGTAGAGAGATCGTAGTTTCGGTCTTAGTTCGAGAGTGCCTCCCGAAGGGCTGTCCGTGTGACCGTCTGAGTTTCGGAGGTCCTCCCGAAGGGCTGTCCGAGTGACAGTCCGGGTTTCGGAGGTCCTCCCGAAGGGCTGTCCGCGACACCGTCCGGGGGACTGTGCGACCGCCTCCCGGAGGGCTGTCCGCGGGGCAGATGAGGGTATACATCCTCGCAGTTGGGAGGTTGTAAAATCCTAGTTGCGGTGATCTGCACCGCCGTTCGTCATCGACTCTACTTCCGCTGCGCTACGAGTCGGTAACGAAAGTGATCAAACCTTGTATGCAGTCTCCATAGTGGTCCTGGGCTGGTGCGTAGGTCAGAAATTTTTTGTTTTCTGCTGCGTTCCCCAACAGCAGGTGCCATAAATAAGATTGTAAATTGTGCCCTTACAATTTTCACCTAAAGTATACCACAATGGATGCCAACTGCCAATTTTTCATGAATTTCACAATGATATTGCCTTATTCCATTGATTTATCGAATTTCTGGCGATTTACATCAAGTAATTCAAATTTGCACTGCAAGTGTGCCCTAGTTTCGACCAATAAATTCTGAAAAATCATTTTCACCTTCCGCATTAGGAGTGTGTTGGCAGTATCCACAAAGAAAACTCAATTACCCAACCATTATATATGATTACTCATCCATGCAATTTTGAGAACACATCGAAAGAAATTAAAGGAAATGAAAAAAGGCTCAAAAATTGAAATCCTTTTGCATGGAGGCCTCCTATGTGCAATGGCTTGTGGGAAAAATAATAAACTCACAATACCACAACCTTAAAAAAAACCTTCAAGAACTGACCTATCTCATATGAAGATCAATAACTTTCAACAAGGATGACCATGAGCATTTTCATGGCATAGTTCATGATAACATCACCATTTTTGGAAATAACAAGGGTGTTCACATTGTCAGCTATAATTCCACAAAAAGATTGAAGATTTGGGTAAAAAAAGTTAATTTTTCATTTTTCTAGTGCAATGCATGACTTTTTATTAAAGCAAGTGCCATAAATAAGATTGCAAATTATGCCCTTACAATTTTCAACTAAAGTATACCACGTGGGATGCCAACTGCCAATTTTTCATGAATTTCAGAGTGATATTTCCATATTCCATTGATTTATTGAATTTCTGGCGATTTACATCAAGTAAGTCAAATTTGCACTTCAAGTGTGCTCTAGTTTCGACCAATAAATTCTGAAAAATCATTTTCACCTTCCACATTAGGAGTGTAGCCATTATCCACAAAGAAAACTCAATTACCCAACCATTATATATGATTACTCATCCATGCAATTTTGACAACACATCGAAAGAAATTAAAGAAAATGATAAAAAGGCTCAAAAATTGAAATCCTTTTGCATGGAGGCCTCCTATGTGCAATGGCTTGTGGGAAAAATAATAAACTCACAATACCACAAATAAAAAGTTAATTTTTCATTTTTCTAGTGCAGTGCATGACTTTTTTTGTGAAGCAGGTGCCATAAATAAGATTGTAAATTGTGCCCTTACAATTTTCACCTAAAGTATACCACAATGGATGCCAACTGCCAATTTTTCTTGAATTTCAGAGTGATATTGCCATATTCCATTGATTTATCGAATTTCTGGCGATTTACATCAAGTAATTCAAATTTGCACTGCAAGTGTGCTCTAGTTTCGACCACTAAATTCTGAAAAATCATTTTCACCTTCCGCATTAGGAGTGTAGGCAGTATCCACAAAGAAAACTCAATTACCCAACCATTATATATGATTACTCATCCATCCAATTTTAAGAACACATCGAAAGAAATTAAAGGAAATGAAAAAAGGCTCAAAAATTGAAATCCTTTTGCATGGAAGCCTCCTATGTGCAATGGATTGTGGGAAAAATAATAAACTCACAATTCCACAACCTTAAAAAAAACCTTCAAGAACTGACCTATCTCTTATGAAGATCAATGACTTTCAACCAAGATGACCATGAGCATTTTCATGGCATAGTACATGATAACATGAACATTTTTGGAAATAACAAGGGTGTTAACATTTTCAGCAATAATTCCACAAAAAGATTGAAGATTTGGGTAAAAAAAGTTAATTTTTCAATTTTCTAGTGCAATGCTTGACTTTTTATTAAAGCAAGTGCCATAAATAAGATTGTAAATTGTGCCCTTACAATTTTCACCTTAAGTATACCACATGGGATGCCAACTGCCAATTTTTCATGAATTTCAGAGTGATATTTCCATATTCCATTGATTTATTGAATTTCTGGCGATTTACATCAAGTAAGTCAAATTTGCACTTCAAGTGTGCTCTAGTTTCGACCAATAAATTCTGAAAAATCATTTTCACCTTCCACATTAGGAGTGTAGCCATTATCCACAAAGAAAACTCAATTACCCAACCATTATATATGATTACTCATCCATGCTATTTTGACAACACATCGAAAGAAATTAAAGAAAATGATAAAAAGGCTCAAAAATTGAAATCCTTTTGCATGGAGGCCTCCTATGTGCAATGGCTTGTGGGAAAAATAATAAACTCACAATACCACAAATAAAAACTTAATTTTTCATTTTTCTAGTGCAATGCATGACTTTTTTTGTGAACCAGGTGCCATAAATAAGATTGTAAATTGTGCCCTTACAATTTTCACCTAAAGTATACCACAATGGATGCCAACTGCCAATTTTTCTTGAATTTCAGAGTGATATTGCCATATTCCATTGATTTATCGAATTTCTGGCGATTTACATCAACTAATTCAAATTTGCACTGCAAGTGTGCTCTAGTTTCGACCAATAAATTCTGAAAAATCATTTTCACCTTCCGCATTAGGAGTGTAGGCAGTATCCACAAAGAAAACTCAATTACCCAACCATTATATATGATTACTCATCCATGCAATTTTAAGAACACATCGAAAGAAATTAAAGGAAATGAAAAAAGGCTCAAAAATTGAAATCCTTTTGCATGGAAGCCTCCTATGTGCAATGGATTGTGGGAAAAATAATAAACTCACAATTCCACAACATTAAAAAAAACCTTCAAGAACTGACCTATCTCATATGAAGATCAATGACTTTCAACCAAGATGACCATGAGCATTTTCATGGCATAGTACATGATAACATGAACATTTTTGGAAATAACAAGGGTGTTAACATTTTCAGCAATAATTCCACAAAAAGATTGAAGATTTGGGTAAAAAAAGTTAATTTTTCAATTTTCTAGTGCAATGCATGACTCTTTATTAAAGCAAGTGCCATAAATAAGATTGTAAATTGTGCCCTTACAATTTTCACCTTAAGTATACCACATGGGATGCCAACTGCCAATTTTTCATGAATTTTAGAGTGATATTGCCTTATTCCATTGATTTCTTGAATTTCTGGCGATTTACATCAAGTAAGTCAAATTTGCACTGCAATTGTGCCGTAGTTTCGACCAATAAATTATGAAAAATCATTTTCACCTTCCACATTAGGAGTGTAGCCAGTATCCACAAAGAAAACTAAATTACCCAACCATTATATATAATTACTCATCCATGCAATTTTGAGAACACATCGAAAGAAATTAAAGGAACTGAAAAAAGGCTCAAAAATTGAAATCCTTTTGCATGGAGGCCTCCTATGTGCAATGGCTTGTGGGAAAAATAATAAACTCACAATACCACAAATAAAAAGTTAATTTTTCATTTTTCTAGTGCAATGCATGACTTTTTTTGTGAAGCAGGTGCCATAAATAAGATTGTAAATTGTGCCCTTACAATTTTCACCTAAAGTATACCACAATGGATGCCAACTGCCAATTTTTCTTGAATTTCAGAGTGATATTGCCATATTCCATTGATTTATCGAATTTCTGGCGAGTTACATCAAGTAATTCAAATTTGCACTGCAAGTGTGCTCTAGTTTCGACCAATAAATTCTGAAAAATCATTTTCACCTTCCGCATTAGGAGTGTAGGCAGTATCCACAAAGAAAACTCAATTACCCAACCATTATATATGATTACTCATCCATGCAATTTTAAGAACACATCGAAAGAAATTAAAGGAAATGAAAAAAGGCTCAAAAATTAAAATCCTTTTGCATGGAAGCCTCCTATGTGCAATGGATTGTGGGAAAAATAATAAACTCACAATTCCACAACCTTAAAAAAAACCTTCAAGAACTAACCTATCTCATATGAAGATCATGACTTTCAACCAAGATGACCATGAGCATTTTCATGGCATAGTACATGATAACATGAACATTTTTGGAAATAACAAGGGTGTTAACATTGTCAGCAATAATTCCACAAAAAGATTGAAGGTTTGGTTAAAAAAAGTAAATTTTTCATTTTTCTAGTGCAATCCATGTCTTTTTTTTTGTGAAGCAAGTGCCATAAATAAGATTGTAAATTGTGCCCTTATAATTTTCACCTAAAGTATACCACATGGGATGCCAACTTCCAATTTTTCATGAATTTTAGAGTGATATTTCCATATTCCATTGATTTATTGAATTTCTGGCGATTTACGTTAAGTAATTCAAATTTGCACTGCAATTGTGCTCTAGTTTCGACCAATAAATTCTGAAAAATCATTTTCACCTTCCGCATTAGGAGTGCAGGCATTATCCACAAAGAAAACTAAATTACCCAACCATTATATATGATTACTCATCCATGCAATTTTGAGAACACATCGAAAGAAATTAAAGGAACTGAAAAAAGGCTCAAAAATTGAAATCCTTTTGCATGGAGGCCTCCTATGTGCAATGACTTGTGGGAAAAATAATAAACTCACAATACCACAAATAAAATGTTAATTTTTCATTTTTCTAGTGCAATGCATGACTTTTTTTGTGAAGCAAGTGCCATAAATAAGATTGTAAATTGTGCCCTTACAATTTTCACCTAAAGTATACCACAATGGATGCCAACTGCCAATTTTTCATGAATTTCACAGTGATATTGCCTTATTCCATTGATTTATTGAATTTCTGGTGATTTACATCAAGTAATTCAAATTTGCACTGCAAGTGTGCCCTAGTTTCGACCAATAAATTCTGAAAAATCATTTTCACCTTCCGCATTAGGAGTGTGTAGGCAGTATCCACAAAGAAAACTCAATTACCCAACCATTATATATGATTACTCATCCATGCAATTTTGAGAACACATCGAAAGAAATTAAAGGAAATGAAAAAAGGCTCAAAAATTGAAATCCTTTTGCATGGAGGCCTCCTATGTGCAATGGCTTGTGGGAAAAATAATAAACTCACAATACCACAACCTTAAAAAAAACCTTCAAGAACTGAGCTATCTCATATGAAGATCAATAACTTTCAACCAAGATGACCATGAGCATTTTCATGGCATAGTTCATGATAACATCACCATTTTTGGAAATAACAAGGGTGTTCACATTGTCAGCTATAATTCCACAAAAAGATTGAAGATTTGGGTAAAAAAAGTTAATTTTTCATTTTTCTAGTGCAATGCATGACTTTTTATTGAAGCAAGTGCCATAAATAAGATTGTAAATTATGCCCTTACAATTTTCACCTAAAGTATACCACGTGGGATGCCAACTGCCATTTTTTCATGAATTTCAGAGTGATATTTCCATATTCCATTGATTTATTGAATTTCTGGCGATTTACATCAAGTAAGTCAAATTTGCACTTCAAGTGTGCTCTAGTTTCGACCAATAAATTCTAAAAAATCATTTTCACCTTCCACATTAGGAGTGTAGCCATTATCCACAAAGAAAACTCAATTACCCAACCATTATATATGATTACTCATCCATGCAATTTTGACAACACATCGAAAGAAATTAAAGAAAATGATAAAAAGCCTCAAAAATTGAAATCCTTTTGCATGGAGGCCTCCTATGTGCAATGGCTTGTGGGAAAAATAATAGACTCACAATACCACAAATAAAAAGTTAATTTTTCATTTTTCTAGTGCAATGCAGGACTTTTTTTGTGAAGCAGGTGCCATAAATAAGATTGTAAATTGTGCCCTTACAATTTTCACATAAAGTATACCACAATGGATGCCAACTGCCAATTTTTCTTGAATTTCAGAGTGATATTACCATATTCCATTGATTTATCGAATTTCTGGCGATTTACATCAAGTAATTCAAATTTGCACTGCAAGTGTGCTCTAGTTTCGACCAATAAATTCTGAAAAATCATTTTCACCTTCCGCATTAGGAGTGTAGGCAGTATCCACAAAGAAAACTCAATTACCCAACCATTATATATGATTACTCATCCATGCAATTTTGAGAACACATCAAAAGAAATTATAGGAAATGAAAAAAGGCTCAAAAATTGAAATCCTTTTGCATGGAAGCCTCCTATGTGCAATGGATTGTGAGAAAAATAATAAACTCACAATTCCACAAGCATAAAAAAAACCTTCAAGAACTGAACTATCTCATATAAGATCAATGACCTTCAACCAAGATGACCATGAGCATTTTCATGGCATAGTACATGATAACATGAACATTTTTGGAAATAACTAGGGTGTTAACATTGTCAGCAATAATTCCACAAAAAGATTGAAGATTTGGGTAAAAAAAGTTAATTTTTCAATTTTCTAGTGCAATGCTTGACTTTTTATTAAAGCAAGTGCCATAAATAAGATTGTAAATTGTGCCCTTACAATTTTCACCTTAAGTATACCACATGGGATGCCAACTGCCAATTTTTCATGAATTTCAGAGTGATATTTCCATATTCCATTGATGTATTGAATTTCTGGCGATTTACATCAAGTAAGTCAAATTTGCACTTCAAGTGTGCTCTAGTTTCGACCAATAAATTCTGAAAAATCATTTTCACCTTCCACATTAGGAGTGTAGCCATTATCCACAAAGAAAACTCAATTACCCAACCATTATATATGATTACTCATCCATGCAATTTTGACAACACATCGAAAGAAATTAAAGAAAATGATAAAAAGGCTCAAAAATTTAAATCCTTTTGCATGGAGGCCTCCTATGTGCAATGGCTTGTGGGAAAAATAATAAACTCACAATACCACAAATAAAAAGTTAATTTTTCATTTTTCTAGTGCAATGCATGACTTTTTTTGTGAAGCAGGTGCCATAAATAAGATTGTAAATTGTGCCCTTACAATTTTCACCTAAAGTATACCACAATGGATGCCAACTGCCAATTTTTCTTGAATTTCAGAGTGATATTGCCATATTCCATTGATTTATCGAATTTCTGGCGAGTTACATCAAGTAATTCAAATTTGCACTGCAAGTGTGCTCTAGTTTCGACCAATAAATTCTGAAAAATCATTTTCACCTTCCGCATTAGGAGTGTAGGCAGTATCCACAAAGAAAACTCAATTACCCAACCATTATATATGATTACTCATCCATGCAATTTTAAGAACACATCGAAAGAAATTAAAGGAAATGAAAAAAGGCTCAAAAATTGAAATACTTTTGCATGGAAGCCTCCTATGTGCAATGGATTGTGGGAAAAATAATAAACTCACAATTCCACAACCTTAAAAAAAACCTTCAAGAACTAACCTATCTCATATGAAGATCAATGACTTTCAACCAAGATGACCATGAGCATTTTCATGGCATAGTACATGATAACATGAACATTTTTGGAAATAACAAGGGTGTTAACATTGTCAGCAATAATTCCACAAAAAGATTGAAGATTTGGGTAAAAAAAGTTAATTTTTCAATTTTCTAGTGCAATGCATGACTCTTTATTAAAGCAAGTGCCATAAATAAGATTGTAAATTGTGCCCTTACAATTTTCACCTTAAGTATACCACATGGGATGCGAACTGCCATTTTTTCATGAATTTCAGAGTGATATTTCCATATTCCATTGATTTATTGAATTTCTGGCGATTTACATCAAGTAAGTCAAATTTGCACTGCAAGTGTGCCGTAGTTTCGACCAATAAATTCTGAAAAATCATTTTCACCTTCCACATTAGGAGTGTAGCCAGTATCCACAAAGAAAACTCAATTACCCAGCCATTATATATGATTACTCATCCATGCAATTTTGACAACACATCGGAAGAAATTAAATGAAATGATAAAAAGGCTCAAAAATAGAAATCCTTTTGCATGGAGGCCTCCTATGTGCAATGGCTTGTGGGAAAAATAATAAACTCACAATACCACAAATAAAAAGTTAATTTTTCATTTTTCTAGTGCAATGCATGACTTTTTTTGTGAACCAGGTGCCATAAATAAGATTGTAAATTGTGCCCTTACTATTTTCACCTAAAGTATACCACAATGGATGCCAACTGCCAATTTTTCATGAATTTCAGAGTGATATTGCCATATTCCATTGATTTATTGAATTTCTGGCGATTTACATCAAGTAAGTCAAATTTGCACTTCAAGTGTGCTCTAGTTTCGACCAATAAATTCTGAAAAATCATTTAAACCTTCCACATTAGGAGTGTAGCCATTATCCACAAAGAAAACTCAATTACCCAACCATTATATATGATTACTCATCCATGCAATTTTGACAACACATCGAAAGAAATTAAAGAAAATGATAAAAAGGCTCAAAAATTGAAATCCTTTTGCATGGAGGCCTCCTATGTGCAATGGCTTGTGGGAAAAATAATAAACTCACAATACCACAAATAAAAAGTTAATTTTTCATTTTTCTAGTGCAATGCATGACTTTTTTTGTGAAGCAGGTGCCATAAATAAGATTGTAAATTGTGCCCTTACAATTTTCACCTGAAGTATACCACAATGGATGCCAACTGCCAATTTTTCATGAATTTCAGAGAGATATTGCCATATTAAATTGATTTATCGAATTTCTGGCGATTTACATCAAGTAATTCAAGTTTGCACTGCAAGTGTGCTCTAGTTTCGACCAATAAATTCTGAAAAATCATTTTCACCTTCCGCATTAGGAGTGTAGGCAGTATCCACAAAGAAAACTCAATTACCCAACCATTATATATTATTACTCATCCATCCAATTTTGAGAACACATCGAAAGAAATTAAAGGAAATGAAAAAAGGCTCAAAAATTGAAATCCTTTTGCATGGAAGCCTCCTATGTGCAATGGATTGTGGGAAAAATAATAAACTCATAATACCACAACCTTAAAAAAAAACCTTCAAGAACTGACCTATCTCATATGAAGATCAATGACTTTCAACCAAGATGACCATGAGCATTTTCATGGCATAGTACATGATAACATGAACATTTTTGGAAATAACAAGGGTGTTAACATTGTCAGCAATAATTCCACAAAAAGATTGAAGGTTTGGTTAAAAAAAGTAAATTTTTCATTTTTCTAGTGCAATCCATGTCTTTTTTTTTGTGAAGCAAGTGCCATAAATAAGATTGTAAATTGTGCCCTTATAATTTTCACCTAAAGTATACCACATGGGATGCCAACTTCCAATTTTTCATGAATTTTAGAGTGATATTTCCATATTCCATTGATTTATTGAATTTTTGGCGATTTACGTTAAGTAATTCAAATTTGCACTGCAATTGTGCTCTAGTTTCGACCAATAAATTCTGAAAAATCATTTTCACCTTCCGCATTAGGAGTGTGTAGGCAGTATCCACAAAGAAAACTCAATTACCCAACCATTATATATGATTACTCATCCATGCAATTTTGAGAACACATCGAAAGAAATTAAAGGAAAGGAAAAAAGGCTCAAAAATTGAAATCCTTTTGCATGGAGGCCTCCTATGTGCAATGGCTTGTGGGAAAAATAATAAACTCACAATACCACAACCTTAAAAAAAACCTTCAAGAACTAACCTATCTCATATGAAGATCAATGACTTTCAACCAAGATGACCATGAGCATTTTCATGGCATAGTACATGATAACATGAACATTTTTGGAAATAACAAGGGTGTTAACATTGTCAGCAATAATTCCACAAAAAGATTGAAGATTTGGGTAAAAAAAGTTAATTTTTCAATTTTCTAGTGCAATGCATGACTCTTTATTAAAGCAAGTGCCATAAATAAGATTGTAAATTGTGCCCTTACAATTTTCACCTTAAGTATACCACATGGGATGCGAACTGCCATTTTTTCATGAATTTCAGAGTGATATTTCCATATTCCATTGATTTATTGAATTTCTGGCGATTTACATCAAGTAAGTCAAATTTGCACTGCAAGTGTGCCGTAGTTTCGACCAATAAATTCTGAAAAATCATTTTCACCTTCCACATTAGGAGTGTAGCCAGTATCCACAAAGAAAACTCAATTACCCAGCCATTATATATGATTACTCATCCATGCAATTTTGACAACACATCGGAAGAAATTAAATGAAATGATAAAAAGGCTCAAAAATAGAAATCCTTTTGCATGGAGGCCTCCTATGTGCAATGGCTTGTGGGAAAAATAATAAACTCACAATACCACAAATAAAAAGTTAATTTTTCATTTTTCTAGTGCAATGCATGACTTTTTTTGTGAAGCAGGTGCCATAAATAAGATTGTAAATTGTGCCCTTACAATTTTCACCTAAAGTATACCACAATGGATGCCAACTGCCAATTTTTCTTGAATTTCAGAGTGATATTGCCATATTCCATTGATTTATCGAATTTCTGGCGAGTTACATCAAGTAATTCAAATTTGCACTACAAGTGTGCTCTAGTTTCGACCAATAAATTCTGAAAAATCATTTTCACCTTCCGCATTAGGAGTGTAGCCATTATCCACAAAGAAAACTCAATTACCCAACCATTATATATGATTACTCATCCATGCAATTTTAAGAACACATCGAAAGAAATTAAAGGAAATGAAAAAAGGCTCAAAAATTGAAATCCTTTTGCATGGAAGCCTCCTATGTGCAATGGATTGTTGGAAAAATAATAAACTCACAATTCCACAACCTTAAAAAAAACCTTCAAGAACTAACCTATCTCATATGAAGATCAATGACTTTCAACCAAGATGACCATGAGCATTTTCATGGCATAGTACATGATAACATGAACATTTTTGGAAATAACAAGGGTGTTAACATTGTCAGCAATAATTCCACAAAAAGATTGAAGATTTGGGTAAAAAAAGTTAATTTTTCAATTTTCTAGTGCAATGCATGACTCTTTATTAAAGCAAGTGCCATAAATAAGATTGTAAATTGTGCCCTTACAATTTTCACCTTAAGTATACCACATGGGATGCGAACTGCCATTTTTTCATGAATTTCAGAGTGATATTTCCATATTCCATTGATTTATTGAATTTCTGGCGATTTACATCAAGTAAGTCAAATTTGCACTGCAAGTGTGCCGTAGTTTCGACCAATAAATTATGAAAAATCATTTTCACCTTCCACATTAGGAGTGTAGCCAGTATCCACAAAGAAAACTCAATTACCCAGCCATTATATATGATTACTCATCCATGCAATTTTGACAACACATCGGAAGAAATTAAATGAAATGATAAAAAGGCTCAAAAATAGAAATCCTTTTGCATGGAGGCCTCCTATGTGCAATGGCTTGTTAGAAAAATAATAAACTCACAATACCACAAAGAAAAAGTTAATTTTTCATTTTTCTAGTGCAATGCATGACTTTTTTTGTGAACCAGGTGCCATAAATAAGATTGTAAATTGTGCCCTTACTATTTTCACCTAAAGTATACCACAATGGATGCCAACTGCCAATTTTTCATGAATTTCAGAGTGATATTGGCATATTCCATTGATTTATTGAATTTCTGGCGATTTACATCAAGTAAGTCAAATTTGCACTGCAAGTGTGCTCTAGTTTCGACCAATAAATTCTGAAAAATCATTTAAACCTTCCACATTAGGAGTGTAGCCATTATCCACAAAGAAAACTCAATTACCCAACCATTATATATGATTACTCATCCATGCAATTTTGACAACACATCGAAAGAAATTAAAGAAAATGATAAAAAGGCTCAAAAATTGAAATCCTTTTGCATGGAGGCCTCCTATGTGCAATGGCTTGTGGGAAAAATAATAAACTCACAATACCACAAATAAAAAGTTAATTTTTCATTTTTCTAGTGCAATGCATGACTTTTTTTGTGAAGCAGGTGCCATAAATAAGATTGTAAATTGTGCCCTTACAATTTTCACCTGAAGTATACCACAATGGATGCCAACTGCCAATTTTTCATGAATTTCATAGTGATATTGCCATATTAAGTTGATTTATCGAATTTCTGGCGATTTACATCAAGTAATTCAAGTTTGCACTGCAAGTGTGCTCTAGTTTCGACCAATAAATTCTGAAAAATCATTTTCACCTTCCGCATTAGGAGTGTAGGCAGTATCCACAAAGAAAACTCAATTACCCAACCATTATATATGATTACTCATCCATGCAATTTTGAGAACACATCGAAAGAAATTAAAGGACATGAAAAAAGGCTCAAAAATTGAAATCCTTTTGCATGGAGGCCTCCTATCTGCAATGGCTTGTGGGAAAAATAATAAACTCACAATACCACAACCTTAAAAAAAACCTTCAAGAACTGAGCTATCTCATATGAAGATCAATAACTTTCAACCAAGATGACCATGAGCATTTTCATGGCATAGTTCATGATAACATCACCATTTTTGGAAATAACAAGGGTGTTCACATTGTCAGCTATAATTCCACAAAAAGATTGAAGATTTGGGTAAAAAAAGTTAATTTTTCATTTTTCTAGTGCAATGCATGACTTTTTATTGAAGCAAGTGCCATAAATAAGATTGTAAATTATGCCCTTACAATTTTCACCTAAAGTATACCACGTGGGATGCCAACTGCCAATTTTTCATGAATTTCATAGTGATATTTCCATATTCCATTGATTTATTGAATTTCTGGCGATTTACATCAAGGAAGTCAAATTTGCACTTCAAGTGTGCTCTAGTTTCGACCAATAAATTCTGAAAAATCATTTTCACCTTCCACATTAGGAGTGTAGCCATTATCCACAAAGAAAACTCAATTACCCAACCATTATATATGATTACTCATCCATGCAATTTTGACAACACATCGAAAGAAATTAAAGAAAATGATAAAAAGGCTCAAAAATTGAAATCCTTTTGCACGGAGGCCTCCTATGTGCAATGGCTTGTGGGAAAAATAATAAACTCACAATACCACAAATAAAAAGTTAATTTTTCATTTTTCTAGTGCAATGCATGACTTTTTTTGTGAACCAGGTGCCATAAATAAGATTGTAAATTGTGCCCTTACTATTTTCACCTAAAGTATACCACAATGGATGCCAACTGCCAATTTTTCATGAATTTCAGAGTGATATTGCCATATTCCATTGATTTATTGAATTTCTGGCGATTTACATCAAGTAAGTCAAATTTGCACTGCAAGTGTGCTCTAGTTTCGACCAATAAATTCTGAAAAATCATTTAAACCTTCCACATTAGGAGTGTAGGCAGTATCCACAAAGAAAACTCAATTACCCAACCATTATATATGATTACTCATCCATGCAATTTTGACAACACATCGAAAGAAATTAAAGAAAATGATAAAAAGGCTCAAAAATTGAAATCCTTTTGCATGGAGGCCTCCTATGTGCAATGGCTTGTGGGAAAAATAATAAACTCACAATACCACAAATAAAAAGTTAATTTTTCATTTTTCTAGTGCAATGCATGACTTTTTTTGTGAAGCAGGTGCCATAAATAAGATTGTAAATTGTGCCCTTACAATTTTCACCTGAAGTATACCACAATGGATGCCAACTGCCAATTTTTCATGAATTTCATAGTGATATTGCCATATTAAGTTGATTTATCGAATTTCTGGCGATTTACATCAAGTAATTCAAGTTTGCACTGCAAGTGTGCTCTAGTTTCGACCAATAAATTCTGAAAAATCATTTTCACCTTCCGCATTAGGAGTGTAGGCAGTATCCACAAAGAAAACTCAATTACCCAACCATTATATATGATTACTCATCCATGCAATTTTGAGAACACATCGAAAGAAATTAAAGGACATGAAAAAAGGCTCAAAAATTGAAATCCTTTTGCATGGAGGCCTCCTATCTGCAATGGCTTGTGGGAAAAATAATAAACTCACAATACCACAACCTTAAAAAAAACCTTCAAGAACTGAGCTATCTCATATGAAGATCAATAACTTTCAACCAAGATGACCATGAGCATTTTCATGGCATAGTTCATGATAACATCACCATTTTTGGAAATAACAAGGGTGTTCACATTGTCAGCTATAATTCCACAAAAAGATTGAAGTTTGGGTAAAAAAAGTTAATTTTTCATTTTTCTAGTGCAATGCATGACTTTTTATTGAAGCAAGTGCCATAAATAAGATTGTAAATTATGCCCTTACAATTTTCACCTAAAGTATACCACGTGGGATGCCAACTGCCAATTTTTCATGAATTTCATAGTGATATTTCCATATTCCATTGATTTATTGAATTTCTGGCGATTTACATCAAGGAAGTCAAATTTGCACTTCAAGTGTGCTCTAGTTTCGACCAATAAATTCTAAAAAATCATTTTCACCTTCCACATTAGGAGTGTAGCCATTATCCACAAAGAAAACTCAATTACCCAACCATTATATATGATTACTCATCCATGCAATTTTGACAACACATCGAAAGAAATTAAAGAAAATGATAAAAAGGCTCAAAAATTGAAATCCTTTTGCACGGAGGCCTCCTATGTGCAATGGCTTGTGGGAAAAATAATAAACTCACAATACCACAAATAAAAAGTTAATTTTTCATTTTTCTAGTGCAATGCATGACTTTTTTTGTGAAGCAGGTGCCATAAATAAGATTGTAAATTGTGCCCTTACTATTTTCACCTAAAGTATACCACAATGGATGCCAACTGCCAATTTTTCATGAATTTCAGAGTGATAGTGCCATATTCCATTGATTTATTGAATTTCTGGCGATTTACATCAAGTAAGTCAAATTTGCACTGCAAGTGTGCTCTAGTTTCGACCAATAAATTCTGAAAAATCATTTAAACCTTCCACATTAGGAGTGTAGCCAGTATCCACAAAGAAAACTCAATTACCCAACCATTATATATGATTACTCATCCATGCAATTTTGACAACACATCGAAAGAAATTAAAGAAAATGATAAAAAGGCTCAAAAATTGAAATCGTTTTGCATGGAGGCCTCCTATGTGCAATGGCTTGTGGGAAAAATAATAAACTCACAATACCACAAATAAAAAGTTAATTTTTCATTTTTCTAGTGCAATGCATGACTTTTTTTGTGAAGCAGGTGCCATAAATAAGATTGTAAATTGTGCCCTTACAATTTTCACCTGAAGTATACCACAATGGATGCCAACTGCCAATTTTTCATGAATTTCAGATTGATATTGCCATATTAAATTGATTTATCGAATTTCTGGCGATTTACATCAAGTAATTCAAGTTTGCACTGCAACTGTGCTCTAGTTTCGACCAATAAATTCTGAAAAATCATTTTCACCTTCCGCATTAGGAGTGTAGGCAGTATCCACAAAGAAAACTCAAGTACCCAACCATTATATATTATTACTCATCCATCCAATTTTGAGAACACATCGAAAGAAATTAAAGGAAATGAAAAAAGGCTCAACAATTGAAATCCTTTTGCATGGAAGCCTCCTATGTGCAATGGATTGTGGGAAAAATAATAAACTCATAATACCACAACCTTAAAAAAAACCTTCAAGAACTGACCTATCTCATATGAAGATCAATGACTTTCAACCAAGATGACCATGAGCATTTTCATGGCATAGTACATGATAACATGAACATTTTTGGAAATAACAAGGGTGTTAACATTGTCAGCAATAATTCCACAAAAAGATTGAAGGTTTGGTTAAAAAAAGTAAATTTTTCATTTTTCTAGTGCAATCCATGTCTTTTTTTTTGTGAAGCAAGTGCCATAAATAAGATTGTAAATTGTGCCCTTATAATTTTCACCTAAAGTATACCACATGGGATGCCAACTTCCAATTTTTCATGAATTTTAGAGTGATATTTCCATATTCCATTGATTTATTGAATTTCTGGCGATTTACGTTAAGTAATTCAAATTTGCACTGCAATTGTGCTCTAGTTTCGACCAATAAATTCTGAAAAATCATTTTCACCTTCCGCATTAGGAGTGCAGGCATTATCCACAAAGAAAACTAAATTACCCAACCATTATATATGATTACTCATCCATGCAATTTTGAGAACACATCGAAAGAAATTAAAGGAACTAAAAAAAGGCTCAAAAATTGAAATCCTTTTGCATGGAGGCCTCCTATGTGCAATGGCTTGTGGGAAAAATAATAAACTCACAATACCACAAATAAAATGTTAATTTTTCATTTTTCTAGTGCAATGCATGACTTTTTTTGTGAAGCAAGTGCCATAAATAAGATTGTAAATTGTGCCCTTACAATTTTCACCTAAAGTATACCACAATGGATGCCAACTGCCAATTTTTCATGAATTTCACAGTGATATTGCCTTATTCCATTGATTTATCGAATTTCTGGTGATTTACATCAAGTAATTCAAATTTGCACTGCAAGTGTGCCCTAGTTTCGACCAATAAATTCTGAAAAATCATTTTCACCTTCCGCATTAGGAGTGTGTAGGCAGTATCCACAAAGAAAACTCAATTACCCAACCATTATATATGATTACTCATCCATGCAATTTTGAGAACACATCGAAAGAAATTAAAGGACATGAAAAAAGGCTCAAAAATTGAAATCCTTTTGCATGGAGGCCTCCTATCTGCAATGGCTTGTGGGAAAAATAATAAACTCACAATACCACAACCTTAAAAAAAACCTTCAAGAACTGAGCTATCTCATATGAAGATCAATAACTTTCAACCAAGATGACCATGAGCATTTTCATGGCATAGTTCATGATAACATCACCATTTTTGGAAATAACAAGGGTGTTCACATTGTCAGCTATAATTCCACAAAAAGATTGAAGATTTGGGTAAAAAAAGTTAATTTTTCATTTTTCTAGTGCAATGCATGACTTTTTATTGAAGCAAGTGCCATAAATAAGATTGTAAATTATGCCCTTACAATTTTCACCTAAAGTATACCACGTGGGATGCCAACTGCCAATTTTTCATGAATTTCATAGTGATATTTCCATATTCCATTGATTTATTGAATTTCTGGCGATTTACATCAAGGAAGTCAAATTTGCACTTCAAGTGTGCTCTAGTTTCGACCAATAAATTCTGAAAAATCATTTTCACCTTCCACATTAGGAGTGTAGCCATTATCCACAAAGAAAACTCAATTACCCAACCATTATATATGATTACTCATCCATGCAATTTTGACAACACATCGAAAGAAATTAAAGAAAATGATAAAAAGGCTCAAAAATTGAAATCCTTTTGCACGGAGGCCTCCTATGTGCAATGGCTTGTGGGAAAAATAATAGACTCACAATACCACAAATAAAAAGTTAATTTTTCATTTTTCTAGTGCAATGCATGACTTTTTTTGTGAACCAGGTGCCATAAATAAGATTGTAAATTGTGCCCTTACAATTTTCACATAAAGTATACCACAATGGATGCCAACTGCCAATTTTTCTTGAATTTCAGAGTGATATTACCATATTCCATTGATTTATCGAATTTCTGGCGATTTACATCAAGTAATTCAAATTTGCACTACAAGTGTGCTCTAGTTTCGACCAATAAATTCTGAAAAATCATTTTCACCTTCCGCATTAGGAGTGTAGGCAGTATCCACAAAGAAAACTCAATTACCCAACCATTATATATGATTACTCATCCATGCAATTTTGAGAACACATCGAAAGAAATTAAAGGAAATGAAAAAAGGCTCAAAAATTGAAATCCTTTTGCATGGAAGCCTCCTATGTGCAATGGATTGTGTGAAAAATAATAAACTAACAATTCCACAAACTTAAAAAAAACCTTCAAGAACTGAACTATCTCATATGAAGATCAATGACCTTCAACCAAGATGACCATGAGCATTTTCATGGCATAGTACATGATAACATGAACATTTTTGGAAATAACTAGGGTGTTAACATTGTCAGCAATAATTCCACAAAAAGATTGAAGATTTGGGTAAAAAAAGTTAATTTTTCAATTTTCTAGTGCAATGCTTGACTTTTTATTAAAGCAAGTGCCATAAATAAGATTGTAAATTGTGCCCTTACAATTTTCACCTTAAGTATACCACATGGGATGCCAACTGCCAATATTTCATGAATTTCAGAGTGATATTTCCATATTCCATTGATTTATTGAATTTCTGGCGATCTACATCAAGTAAGTCAAATTTGCACTTCAAGTGTGCTCTAGTTTCGACCAATAAATTCTGAAAAATCATTTTCACCTTCCACATTAGGAGTGTAGCCATTATCCACAAAGAAAACTCAATTACCCAACCATTATATATGATTACTCATCCATGCAATTTTGACAACACATCGAAAGAAATTAAAGAAAATGATAAAAATGCTCAAAAATTGAAATCCTTTTGCATGGAGGCCTCCTATGTGCAATGGCTTGTGGGAAAAATAATAAACTCACAATACCACAAATAAAAAGTTAATTTTTCATTTTTCTAGTGCAATGCATGACTTTTTTTGTGAAGCAGGTGCCATAAATAAGATTGTAAATTGTGCCCTTACAATTTTCACCTAAAGTATACCACAATGGATGCCAACTGCCAATTTTTCTTGAATTTCAGAGTGATATTGCCATATTCCATTGATTTATCGAATTTCTGGCGAGTTACATCAAGTAATTCAAATTTGCACTACAAGTGTGCTCTAGTTTCGACCAATAAATTCTGAAAAATCATTTTCACCTTCCGCATTAGGAGTGTAGGCAGTATCCACAAAGAAAACTCAATTACCCAACCATTATATATGATTACTCATCCATGCAATTTTGAGAACACATCGAAAGAAATTAAAGGAAATGAAAAAAGGCTCAAAAATTGAAATCCTTTTGCATGGAAGCCTCCTATGTGCAATGGATTGTGGGAAAAATAATAAACTAACAATTCCACAACCTTAAAAAAAACCTTCAAGAACTGAACTATCTCATATGAAGATCAATGACCTTCAACCAAGATGACCATGAGCATTTTCATGGCATAGTACATGATAACATGAACATTTTTGGAAATAACTAGGGTGTTAACATTGTCAGCAATAATTCCACAAAAAGATTGAAGATTTGGGTAAAAAAAGTTAATTTTTCAATTTTCTAGTGCAATGCTTGACTTTTTATTAAAGCAAGTGCCATAAATAAGATTGTAAATTGTGCCCTTACAATTTTCACCTTAAGTATACCACATGGGATGCCAACTGCCAATATTTCATGAATTTCAGAGTGATATTTCCATATTCCATTGATTTATTGAATTTCTGGCGATCTACATCAAGTAAGTCAAATTTGCACTTCAAGTGTGCTCTAGTTTCGACCAATAAATTCTGAAAAATCATTTTCACCTTCCACATTAGGAGTGTAGCCATTATCCACAAAGAAAACTCAATTACCCAACCATTATATATGATTACTCATCCATGCAATTTTGACAACACATCGAAAGAAATTAAAGAAAATGATAAAAATGCTCAAAAATTGAAATCCTTTTGCATGGAGGCCTCCTATGTGCAATGGCTTGTGGGAAAAATAATAAACTCACAATACCACAAATAAAAAGTTAATTTTTCATTTTTCTAGTGCAATGCATGACTTTTTTTGTGAAGCAGGTGCCATAAATAAGATTGTAAATTGTGCCCTTACAATTTTCACCTAAAGTATACCACAATGGATGCCAACTGCCAATTTTTCTTGAATTTCAGAGTGATATTGCCATATTCCATTGATTTATCGAATTTCTGGCGAGTTACATCAAGTAATTCAAATTTGCACTACAAGTGTGCTCTAGTTTCGACCAATAAATTCTGAAAAATCATTTTCACCTTCCGCATTAGGAGTGTAGGCAGTATCCACAAAGAAAACTCAATTACCCAACCATTATATATGATTACTCATCCATGCAATTTTGAGAACACATCGAAAGAAATTAAAGGAAATGAAAAAAGGCTCAAAAATTGAAATCCTTTTGCATGGAAGCCTCCTATGTGCAATGGATTGTGGGAAAAATAATAAACTAACAATTCCACAACCTTAAAAAAAACCTTCAAGAACTGAACTATCTCATATGAAGATCAATGACCTTCAACCAAGATGACCATGAGCATTTTCATGGCATAGTACATGATAACATGAACATTTTTGGAAATAACTAGGGTGTTAACATTGTCAGCAATAATTCCACAAAAAGATTGAAGATTTGGGTAAAAAAAGTTAATTTTTCAATTTTCTAGTGCAATGCTTGACTTTTTATTAAAGCAAGTGCCATAAATAAGATTGTAAATTGTGCCCTTACAATTTTCACCTTAAGTATACCACATGGGATGCCAACTGCCAATATTTCATGAATTTCAGAGTGATATTTCCATATTCCATTGATTTATTGAATTTCTGGCGATCTACATCAAGTAAGTCAAATTTGCACTTCAAGTGTGCTCTAGTTTCGACCAATAAATTCTGAAAAATCATTTTCACCTTCCACATTAGGAGTGTAGCCATTATCCACAAAGAAAACTCAATTACCCAACCATTATATATGATTACTCATCCATGCAATTTTGACAACACATCGAAAGAAATTAAAGAAAATGATAAAAATGCTCAAAAATTGAAATCCTTTTGCATGGAGGCCTCCTATGTGCAATGGCTTGTGGGAAAAATAATAAACTCACAATACCACAAATAAAAAGTTAATTTTTCATTTTTCTAGTGCAATGCATGACTTTTTTTGTGAAGCAGGTGCCATAAATAAGATTGTAAATTGTGCCCTTACAATTTTCACCTAAAGTATACCACAATGGATGCCAACTGCCAATTTTTCTTGAATTTCAGAGTGATATTGCCATATTCCATTGATTTATCGAATTTCTGGCGAGTTACATCAAGTAATTCAAATTTGCACTACAAGTGTGCTCTAGTTTCGACCAATAAATTCTGAAAAATCATTTTCACCTTCCGCATTAGGAGTGTAGGCAGTATCCACAAAGAAAACTCAATTACCCAACCATTATATATGATTACTCATCCATGCAATTTTAAGAACACATCGAAAGAAATTAAAGGAAATGAAAAAAAGGCTCAAAAATTGAAATCCTTTTGCATGGAAGCCTCCTATGTGCAATGGATTGTGGGAAAAATAATAAACTCACAATTCCACAACCTTAAAAAAAACCTTCAAGAACTAACCTATCTCATATGAAGATCAATGACTTTCAACCAAGATGACCATGAGCATTTTCATGGCATAGTACATGATAACATGAACATTTTTGGAAATAACAAGGGTGTTAACATTGTCAGCAATAATTCCACAAAAAGATTGAAGATTTGGGTAAAAAAAGTTAATTTTTCAATTTTCTAGTGCAATGCATGACTCTTTATTAAAGCAAGTGCCATAAATAAGATTGTAAATTGTGCCCTTACAATTTTCACCTTAAGTATACCACATGGGATGCGAACTGCCATTTTTTCATGAATTTCAGAGTGATATTTCCATATTCCATTGATTTATTGAATTTCTGGCGATTTACATCAAGTAAGTCAAATTTGCACTGCAAGTGTGCCGTAGTTTCGACCAATAAATTATGAAAAATCATTTTCACCTTCCACATTAGGAGTGTAGCCAGTATCCACAAAGAAAACTCAATTACCCAGCCATTATATATGATTACTCATCCATGCAATTTTGACAACACATCGGAAGAAATTAAATGAAATGATAAAAAGGCTCAAAAATAGAAATCCTTTTGCATGGAGGCCTCCTATGTGCAATGGCTTGTGGGAAAAATAATAAACTCACAATACCACAAAGAAAAAGTTAATTTTTCATTTTTCTAGTGCAATGCATGACTTTTTTTGTGAACCAGGTGCCATAAATAAGATTGTAAATTGTGCCCTTACTATTTTCACCTAAAGTATACCACAATGGATGCCAACTGCCAATTTTTCATGAATTTCAGAGTGATATTGGCATATTCCATTGATTTATTGAATTTCTGGCGATTTACATCAAGTAAGTCAAATTTGCACTGCAAGTGTGCTCTAGTTTCGACCAATAAATTCTGAAAAATCATTTAAACCTTCCACATTAGGAGTGTAGCCATTATCCACAAAGAAAACTCAATTACCCAACCATTATATATGATTACTCATCCATGCAATTTTGACAACACATCGAAAGAAATTAAAGAAAATGATAAAAAGGCTCAAAAATTGAAATCCTTTTGCATGGAGGCCTCCTATGTGCAATGGCTTGTGGGAAAAATAATAAACTCACAATACCACAAATAAAAAGTTAATTTTTCATTTTTCTAGTGCAATGCATGACTTTTTTTGTGAAGCAGGTGCCATAAATAAGATTGTAAATTGTGCCCTTACAATTTTCACCTGAAGTATACCACAATGGATGCCAACTGCCAATTTTTCATGAATTTCATAGTGATATTGCCATATTAAATTGATTTATCGAATTTCTGGCGATTTACATCAAGTAATTCAAGTTTGCACTGCAAGTGTGCTCTAGTTTCGACCAATAAATTCTGAAAAATCATTTTCACCTTCCGCATTAGGAGTGTAGGCAGTATCCACAAAGAAAACTCAATTACCCAACCATTATATATTATTACTCATCCATCCAATTTTGAGAACACATCGAAAGAAATTAAAGGAAATGAAAAAAGGCTCAACAATTGAAATCCTTTTGCATGGAAGCCTCCTATGTGCAATGGATTGTGGGAAAAATAATAAACTCACAATTCCACAACCTTAAAAAAAACCTTCAAGAACTAACCTATCTCATATGAAGATCAATGACTTTCAACCAAGATGACCATGAGCATTTTCATGGCATAGTACATGATAACATGAACATTTTTGGAAATAACAAGGGTGTTAACATTGTCAGCAATAATTCCACAAAAAGATTGAAGATTTGGGTAAAAAAAGTTAATTTTTCAATTTTCTAGTGCAATGCATGACTCTTTATTAAAGCAAGTGCCATAAATAAGATTGTAAATTGTGCCCTTACAATTTTCACCTTAAGTATACCACATGGGATGCGAACTGCCATTTTTTCATGAATTTCAGAGTGATATTTCCATATTCCATTGATTTATTGAATTTCTGGCGATTTACATCAAGTAAGTCAAATTTGCACTGCAAGTGTGCCGTAGTTTCGACCAATAAATTATGAAAAATCATTTTCACCTTCCACATTAGGAGTGTAGCCAGTATCCACAAAGAAAACTCAATTACCCAGCCATTATATATGATTACTCATCCATGCAATTTTGACAACACATCGGAAGAAATTAAATGAAATGATAAAAAGGCTCAAAAATAGAAATCCTTTTGCATGGAGGCCTCCTATGTGCAATGGCTTGTGGGAAAAATAATAAACTCACAATACCACAAATAAAAAGTTAATTTTTCATTTTTCTAGTGCAATGCATGACTTTTTTTGTGAACCAGGTGCCATAAATAAGATTGTAAATTGTGCCCTTACTATTTTCACCTAAAGTATACCACAATGGATGCCAACTGCCAATTTTTCATGAATTTCAGAGTGATATTGCCATATTCCATTGATTTATTGAATTTCTGGCGATTTACATCAAGTAAGTCAAATTTGCACTGCAAGTGTGCTCTAGTTTCGACCAATAAATTCTGAAAAATCATTTAAACCTTCCACATTAGGAGTGTAGCCATTATCCACAAAGAAAACTCAATTACCCAACCATTATATATGATTACTCATCCATGCAATTTTGAGAACACATCGAAAGAAATTAAAGGAAATGAAAAAAGGCTCAAAAATTGAAATCCTTTTGCATGGAAGCCTCCTATGTGCAATGGATTGTGGGAAAAATAATAAACTCACAATACCACAACCTTAAAAAAAACCTTCAAGAACTGACCTATCTCATATGAAGATCAATGACTTTCAACCAAGATGACCATGAGCATTTTCATGGCATAGTACATGATAACATGAACATTTTTGGAAACAACAAGGGTGTTAACATTGTTAGCAATAATTCCACAAAAAGATTGAAGGTTTGGTTAAAAAAAGTAAAATTTTCATTTTTCTAGTGCCATAAATAAGATTGTAAATTGTGGCATTATAATTATCACCTAAAGTATACCACATGGGATGCCAACTTCCAATTTTTCATGAATTTTAGAGTGATATTTCCATATTCAATTGATTTATTGAATTTCTGGCGAGTTACGTCAAGTAATTCAAATTTGCACTGCATGTGTGCTCTAGTTTCGACCAATAAATTCTGAAAAATCATTTTCACCTTCCACATTAGGAGTGCAGGCATTATCCACAAAGAAAACTAAATTACCCAACCATTATATATGATTACTCATCCATGCAATTTTGAGAACACATCGAAAGAAATTAAAGGAAATGAAAAAAGGCTCAAAAATTGAAATCCTTTTGCATGGAGCCCTCCTATGTGCAATGGCTTGTGGGAAAAAGAATAAACTCACAATACCACAAATAAAATGTTAATTTTTCATTTTTCTAGTGCAATGCATGACTTTTTTTGTGAAGCAAGTGCCATAAATAAGATTGTAAATTGTGCCCTTACATTTTTCACCTAAAGTATACCACAATGGATGCCAACTGCCAATTTTTCAAGAATTTCACAGTGATATTGCCTTATTCCATTGATTTATCGAATTTCTGGTGATTTACATCAAGTAATTCAAATTTGCACTGCAAGTGTGCTCTAGTTTTGACCAATAAATTCTGAAAAATCATTTTCACCTTCCGCATTAGGAGTCTGTAGGCAGTATCCACAAAGAAAACTCAATTACCCAACCATTATATATGATTACTCATCCATGCAATTTTGACAACACATCGAAAGAAATTAAAGAAAATGATAAAAAGGCTCAAAAATTGAAATCCTTTTGCATGGAGGCCTCCTATGTGCAATGGCTTGTGGGAAAAATAATAAACTCACAATACCACAAATAAAAAGTTAATTTTTCAATTTTCTTGTGCAATGCATGACTTTTTTTGTGAACCAGGTGCCATAAATAAGATTGTAAATTGTGCCCTTACTATTTTCACCTAAAGTATACCACAATGGATGCCAACAGCCAATTTTTCATGAATTTCAGAGTGATATTGCCATATTCCATTGATTTATCGAATTTCTGGTGATTTACGTCAAGTAATTCAAATTTGCACTTCAAGTGTGCTCTAGTTTCGACCAATAAATTCTGAAAAATCATTTTCACCTTCCGCATTAGGAGTGTAGGCAGTATTCAGAAAGAAAACTCAATTACCCAACCATTATATATGATTACTCATCCATGCAATTTTGAGAACACATCGAAAGAAATTAAAGGAAATGAAAAAAGGCTCAAAAATTGAAATCCTTTTGCATGGAAGACTCCTATGTGCAATGGATTGTGGGAAAAATAATAAACTCACAATACCACAACCTTAAAAAAAACCTTCAAGAACTGACCTATCTCATATGAAGATCAATGACTTTCAACCAAGATGACCATGAGCATTTTCATGGCATAGTACATGATAACATGAACATTTTTGGAAACAACAAGGGTGTTAACATTGTCAGCAATAATTCCACAAAAAGATTGAAGGTTTGGTTAAAAAAAGTAAAATTTTCATTTTTCTAGTGCAATGCTTGTCTTTTTTTTTGTGAAGCAAGTGCCATAAATAAGATTGTAAATTGTGGCATTATAATTATCACCTAAAGTATACCACATGGGATGCCAACTTCCAATTTTTCATGAATTTTAGAGTGATATTTCCATATTCAATTGATTTATTGAATTTCTGGCGAGTTACGTCAAGTAATTCAAATTTGCACTGCATGTGTTCTCTAGTTTCGACCAATAAATTCTGAAAAATCATTTTCACCTTCCACATTAGGAGTGCAGGCATTATCCACAAAGAAAACTAAATTACCCAACCATTATATATGATTACTCATCCATGCAATTTTGAGAACACATCGAAAGAAATTAAAGGAAATGAAAAAAGGCTCAAAAATTGAAATCCTTTTGCATGGAGCCCTCCTATGTGCAATGGCTTGTGGGAAAAAGAATAAACTCACAATACCACAAATAAAATGTTAATTTTTCATTTTTCTAGTGCAATGCATGACTTTTTTTGTGAAGCAAGTGCCATAAATAAGATTGTAAATTGTGCCCTTACATTTTTCACCTAAAGTATACCACAATGGATGCCAACTGCCAATTTTTCAAGAATTTCACAGTGATATTGCCTTATTCCATTGATTTATCGAATTTCTGGTGATTTACATCAAGTAATTCAAATTTGCACTGCAAGTGTGCTCTAGTTTTGACCAATAAATTCTGAAAAATCATTTTCACCTTCCGCATTAGGAGTCTGTAGGCAGTATCCACAAAGAAAACTCAATTACCCAACCATTATATATGATTACTCATCCATGCAATTTTGACAACACATCGAAAGAAATTAAAGAAAATGATAAAAAGGCTCAAAAATTGAAATCCTTTTGCATGGAGGCCTCCTATGTGCAATGGCTTGTGGGAAAAATAATAAACTCACAATACCACAAATAAAAAGTTAATTTTTCAATTTTCTTGTGCAATGCATGACTTTTTTTGTGAACCAGGTGCCATAAATAAGATTGTAAATTGTGCCCTTACTATTTTCACCTAAAGTATACCACAATGGATGCCAACAGCCAATTTTTCATGAATTTCAGAGTGATATTGCCATATTCCATTGATTTATCGAATTTCTGGTGATTTACGTCAAGTAATTCAAATTTGCACTTCAAGTGTGCTCTAGTTTCGACCAATAAATTCTGAAAAATCATTTTCACCTTCCGCATTAGGAGTGTAGGCAGTATTCACAAAGAAAACTCAATTACCCAACCATTATAAATTATTACTCATCCATGCAATTTTGAGAACACATCGAAAGAAATTAAACGAAATGAAAAAAGGCTCAAAAATTGAAATCATTTTGCATGGAAGCCTCCTATGTGCAATGGATTGTGGGAAAAATAATAAACTCACAATTCCACAAGCTTAAAAAAAACCTTCAAGAACTGACCTATCTCATATGAAGATCAATGACTTTCAACCAAGATGACCATGAGCATTTTCATGGCATAGTACATTATAACATGAACATTTTTGGAAACAACAAGGGTGTTAACATTGTCAGCAATAATTCCACAAAAAGATTGAAGGTTTGGTTAAAAAAAGTAAAATTTTCATTTTTCTAGTGCAATGCATGTCTTTTTTTTTGTGAAGCAAGTGCCATAAATAAGATTGTAAATTGTGGCATTATAATTATCACCTAAAGTATACCACATGGGATGCCAACTTCCAATTTTTCATGAATTTTAGAGTGATATTTCCATATTCCATTGATTTATAGAATTTCTGGCGATTTACGTCAAGTAATTCCAATTTGCACTGCAAGTGTGCTCTAGTTTCGACCAATAAATTCTGAAAAATTATTTTGACCTTCCGCATTAGGAGTGTGTAGGCAGTATCCACAAAGAAAACTCAACTACCCAACCATTATATATGATTACTCATCCATGCAATTTTGAGAACACATCAAAAGAAATTAAAGGAAATGAAAAAAGGCTCAAAAATTTAAATCCTTTTGCATGGAGGCCTCCTATGTGCAATGGCTTGTGGGAAAAATAATAATCTCACAATACCACAACCTTAAAAAAAACCTTCAAAAACTGACCTATCTCATATGAAGATCAATAACTTTCTACCAAGATGACCATGAGCATTTTCATGGCATAGTTCATGATAACATCACCATTTTTGTAAATAACAAGGGTGTTCACATTGTCAGCAATAATTCCACAAAAAGATTGAAGATTTGGGTAAAAAAAAGTTAATTTTTCATTTTTCTAGTGCAATGCATGACTTTTTATTGAAGCAAGTGCCATAAATAAGATTGTAAATTATGCCCTTACAATTTTCACCTAAAGTATACCACGTGGGATGCCAACTTCCAATTTTTCATGAATTTCAGAGTGATATTTCCATATTCCATTGATTTATTGAATTTCTGGCGATTTACATCAAGTAAGTCAAATTTGCACTTCAAGTGTGCTCTAGTTTCGACCAATAAATTCTGAAAAATCATTTTCACCTTCCACATTAGGAGTGTAGCAATTATCCACAAACAAAACTCAATTACCCAACCACTATATATGATTACTCATCCATGCAATTTTGACAACACATCGAAAGAAATTAAAGAAAATGATAAAAAGGCTCAAAAATTGAAATCCTTTTGCATGGAGGCCTCCTATGTGCAATGGCTTGTGGGAAAAATAATAAACTCACAATACCACAAATAAAAAGTTAATTTTTCATTCTTCTAGTGCAATGCATGACTTTTTTTGTGAAGCAGGTGCCATAAATAAGATTGTAAATTGTGCCCTGACAATTTTCACCTAAAGTATACCACAATGGATGCCAACTGCCAATTTTTCATGAATTTCAGAGTGATATTGCCATATTCCATTGATTTATCGAATTTCTGGCGATTTACATCAAGTAATTCAAATTTGCACTGCAAGTGTGCTCTAGTTTCGACCAATAAATTCTGAAAAATCATTTTCACCTTCCGCATTAGGAGTGTAGGCAGTATCCACAAAGAAAACTCAATTACCCAACCATTATATATGATTACTCGTCCATGCAATTTTGAGAACACATCGAAAGAAATTAAAGGAAATGAAAAAAGGCTCAAAAATTGAAATCCTTTTGCATGGAAGCCTCCTATGTGCAATGGATTGTGGGAAAAATAATAAACTCACAATTCCACAACCTTAAAAAAAACCTTCAAGAACTGACCTATCTCATATGAAGATCAATGACTTTCAACCAAGATGACCATGAGCATTTTCATGGCATAGTACATGATAACATGAACATTTTTGGAAATAACAAGGGTGTTAACATTGTCAGCAATAATTCCACAAAAAGATTGAAGATTTGGGTAAAAAAAGTTAATTTTTCAATTTTCTAGTGCAATGCATGACTTTTTATTAAAGCAAGTGCCACAAATAAGATTGTAAATTGTGCCCTTACAATTTTCACCTTAAGTATACCACATGGGATGCCAACTGCCAATTTTTCATGAATTTCAGAGTGATATTTCCATATTCCATTGATTTATTGAATTTCTGGCGATTTACATCAAGTAAGTCAAATTTGCACTGCAAGTGTGCCCTAGTTTCGACCAATAAATTATGAAAAATCATTTTCTCCTTCCACATTAGGAGTGTAGCCAGTATCCAAAAAGAAAACTCAATTACCCATCCATTATATATGATTACTCATCCACGCAATTTTGACAACACATCGAAAGAAATTAAATGAAATGATAAAAAGGCTCAAAAATTGAAATCCTTTTGCATGGAGGCCTCCTATGTGCAATGGCTTGTGGGAAAAATAATAAACTCACAATACCACAAATAAAATGTTAATTTTTCATTTTTCTAGTGCAATGCATGACTTTTTTTGTGAAGCAGGTGCCATAAATAAGATTGTAAATTGTGCCCTGACAATTTTCACCTAAAGTATACCACAATGGATGCCAACTGCCAATTTTTCATGAATTTCAGAGTGATATTGCCTTATTCCATTGATTTATCGAATTTCTGGCGATTTACATCAAGTAATTCAAATTTGCACTGCAAGTGTGCTCTAGTTTCGACCAATAAATTCTGAAAAATCATTTTCACCTTCCGCATTAGGAGTCTGTAGGCAGTATCCACAAAGAAAACTCAATTACCCAACCATTATATATGATTACTCATCCACGCAATTTTGAGAACACATCGAAAGAAATTAAAGGAAATGAAAAAAGGCTCAAAAATTGAAATCCTTTTGCATGGAGGCCTCCTATGTGCAATGGCTTGTGGGAAAAATAATAAACTCACAATTCCACAAATAAAAAGTTAATTTTTTAATTTTCTAGTGTAATGCATGACTTTTTTTGTGAAGCAGGTGCCATAAATAAGATTGTAAATTGTGCCCTGACAATTTTCACCTAAAGTATACCACAATGGATGCCAACTGCCAATTTTTCATGAATTTCAGAGTGATATTGCCATATTCCAATGATTTATCGAATTTCTAGCGATTTACATCAAGTAATTCAAATTTGCACTGCAAGTGTGCTCTAGTTTCGACCAATAAATTCTGAAAAATCATTTTCACCTTCCGCATTAGGAGTCTGTAGGCAGTATCCACAAAGAAAACTCAATTACCCAACCATTATATATGATTACTCATCCATGCAATTTTGAGAACACATCGAAAGAAATTAAAGGAAATGAAAAAAGGCTCAAAAATTGAAATCCTTTTGCATGGAGGCCTCCTATGTGCAATGGCTTGTGGGAAAAATAATAAACTCACAATACCACAACCATAAAAAAAACCTTCAAGAACTGACCTATCTCATATGAAGATCAATGACTTTCAACCAAGATGACCATGAGAATTTTCATGGCATAGTTCATGATAACATCACCATTTTTGGAAATAACAAGGGTGTTCACATTGTCAGCAATAATTCCACAAAAAGATTGAAGATTTGGGTAAAAAAAAGTTAATTTTTCATTTTTCTAGTGCAATGCATGACTTTTTATTGAAGCAAGTGCCATAAATAAGATTGTAAATTATGCCCTTACAATTTTCCCCTCAAGTATACCACGTGGGATGCCAACTGCCAATTTTTCATGAATTTCAGAGTGATATTTCCATATTCCATTGATTTATTGAATTTCTGGCGATTTACATCAAGTAAGTCAAATTTGCACTGCAAGTGTGCTCTAGTTTCGACCTATAAATTCTGAAAAATCATTTTCACCTTCCACATTAGGAGTGTAGGCATTATCCACAAAGAAAACTCAATTACCCAACCATTATATATGATTACTCATCCATGCAATTTTGACAACACATCGAAAGAAATTAAAGAAAATGATAAAAAGGCTCAAAAATTGAAATCCTTTTGCATGGAGGCCTCCTATGTGCAATGGCTTGTCGGAAAAATAATAAACTCACAATACCACAAATAAAAAGTTAATTTTTCATTTTTCTAGTGCAATGCATGACTTTTTTTGTGAAGGAGGTGCCATAAATAAGATTGTAAATTGTGCCCTTACAATTTTCACCTTAAGTATACCACAATGGATGCCAACTGCCAATTTTTCCTGAATTTCAGAGTGATATTGCCATATTAAATTGATTTATCGAATTTCTGGCGATTTAAATCAAGTAATTTAAATTTGCACTGCAAGTGTGCTCTAGTTTCGACCAAAAAATTCTGAAAAATCATTTTCACCTTCCATATTAGGTGTGTAGGCAGTATCCACAAAGAAAACTCAATTACCCAACCATTATAAATTATTACTCATCCATGCAATTTTGAGAACACATCGAAAGAAATTAAAGGAAATGAAAAAAGGCTCAAAAATTGAAATCCTTTTGCATGGAAGCCTCCTATGTGCAATGGATTGTGGGAAAAATAATAAACTCACAATACCACAACCTTAAAAAAAACCTTCAAGAACTGACCTATCTCATATGAAGATCAATGACTTTCAACCAAGATGACCATGAGCATTTTCATGGCATAGTACATGATAACATGAACATTTTTGGAAATAACAAGGGTGTTAACATTGTCAGCAATAATTCCACAAAAAGATTGAAGGTTTGGTTAAAAAAAGTAAAATTTTCATTTTTCTAGTGCAATGCATGTCTTTTTTTTGGGAAGCAAGTGCCATAAATAAGATTGTAAATTGTGGCATTATAATTATCACCTAAAGTATACCACATGGGATGACAACTTCCAATTTTTCATGAATTTTAGAGTGATATTTCCATATTCCATTGATTTATAGAATTTCTGGCGATTTACGTCAAGTAATTCAAATTTGCACTGCAAGTGTGCTCTAGTTTCGACCAATAAATTCTGAAAAATCATTTTCACCTTCCGCATTAGGAGTCTGTAGGCAGTATCCACAAAGAAAACTCAATTACCCAACCATTATATATGATTACTCATCCACACAATTTTGAGAACACATCGAAAGAAATTAAAGGAAATGAAAAAAGGCTCAAAAATTGAAATCCTTTTGCATGGAGGCCTCCTATGTGCAATGGCTTGTGGGAAAAATAATAAACTCACAATTCCACAAATAAAAAGTTAATTTTTTAATTTTCTAGTGTAATGCATGACTTTTTTTGTGAAGCAGGTGCCATAAATAAGATTGTAAATTGTGCCCTGACAATTTTCACCTAAAGTATACCACAATGGATGCCAACTGCCAATTTTTCATGAATTTCAGAGTGATATTGCCATATTCCATTGATTTATCGAATTTCTAGCGATTTACATCAAGTAATTCAAATTTGCACTGCAAGTGTGCTCTAGTTTCGACCAATAAATTCTGAAAAATCATTTTCACCTTCCGCACTAGGAGTCTGTAGGCAGTATCCACAAAGAAAACTCAATTACCCAACCATTATATATGATTACTCATCCATGCAATTTTGAGAACACATCGAAAGAAATTAAAGGAAATGAAAAAAGGCTCAAAAATTGAAATCCTTTTGCATGGAGGCCTCCTATGTGCAATGGCTTGTGGGAAAAATAATAAACTCACAATACCACAACCATAAAAAAAACCTTCAAGAACTGACCTATCTCATATGAAGATCAATGACTTTCAACCAAGATGACCATGAGAATTTTCATGGCATAGTTCATGATAACATCACCATTTTTGGAAATAACAAGGGTGTTCACATTGTCAGCAATAATTCCACAAAAAGATTGAAGATTTGGGTAAAAAAAAGTTAATTTTTCATTTTTCTAGTGCAATGCATGACTTTTTATTGAAGCAAGTGCCATAAATAAGATTGTAAATTATGCCCTTACAATTTTCCCCTAAAGTATACCACGTGGGATGCCAACTGCCAATTTTTCATGAATTTCAGAGTGATATTTCCATATTCCATTGATTTATTGAATTTCTGGCGATTTACATCAAGTAAGTCAAATTTGCACTGCAAGTGTGCTCTAGTTTCGACCTATAAATTCTGAAAAATCATTTTCACCTTCCACATTAGGAGTGTAGGCATTATCCACAAAGAAAACTCAATTACCCAACCATTATATATGATTACTCATCCATGCAATTTTGACAACACATCGAAAGAAATTAAAGAAAATGATAAAAAGGCTCAAAAATTGAAATCCTTTTGCATGGAGGCCTCCTATGTGCAATGGCTTGTGGGAAAAATAATAAACTCACAATACCACAAATAAAAAGTTAATTTTTCATTTTTCTAGTGCAACGCATGACTTTTTTTGTGAAGCAGGTGCCATAAATAAGATTGTAAATTGTGCCCTTACAATTTTCACCTTAAGTATACCACAATGGATGCCAACTGCCAATTTTTCATGAATTTCAGAGTGATATTGCCATATTAAATTGATTTATCGAATTTCTGGCGATTTAAATCAAGTAATTCAAATTTGCACTGCAAGTGTGCTCTAGTTTCGACCAAAAAATTCTGAAAAATCATTTTCACCTTCCATATTAGGTGTGGAGGCAGTATCCACAAAGAAAACTCAATTACCCAACCATTATAAATTATTACTCATCCATGCAATTTTGAGAACACATCGAAAGAAATTAAAGGAAATGAAAAAAGGCTCAAAAATTGAAATCCTTTTGCATGGAAGCCTCCTATGTGCAATGGATTGTGGGAAAAATAATAAACTCACAATACCACAACCTTAAAAAAAACCTTCAAGAACTGACCTATCTCATATGAAGATCAATGACTTTCAACCAAGATGACCACGAGCATTTTCATGGCATAGTACATGATAACATGAACATTTTCGGAAATAACAAGGGTGTTAACATTGTCAGCAATAATTCCACAAAAAGATTGAAGGTTTGGTTAAAAAAAGTAAAATTTTCATTTTTCTAGTGCAATGCATGTCTTTTTTTTTGTGAAGCAAGTGCCATAAATAAGATTGTAAATTGTGGCATTATAATTATCACCTAAAGTATACCACATGGGATGCCAACTTCCAATTTTTCATGAATTTTAGAGTGATATTTCCATATTCCATTGATTTATAGAATTTCTGGCGATTTACGTCAAGTAGTTCAAATTTGCACTGCAAGTGTGCTCTAGTTTCGACCAATAAATTCTGAAAAATCATTTTCACCTTCCGCATTAGGAGTGTGTAGGCAGTATCCACAAAGAAAACTCAACTACCCAACCATTATATATGATTACTCATCCATGCAATTTTGAGAACACATCAAAAGAAATTAAAGGAAATGAAAAAAGGCTCAAAAATTGAAATCCTTTTGCATGGAGGCCTCCTATGTGCAATGGCTTGTGGGAAAAATAATAATGTCACAATACCACAACCTTAAAAAAAACCTTCAAAAACTGACCTATCTCAAATGAAGATCAATAACTTTCTACCAAGATGACCATGAGCATTTTAATGGCATAGTTCATGATAACGTCACCATTTTTGTAAATAACAAGGGTGTTCACATTGTCAGCAATAATTCCACAAAAAGATTGAAGATTTGGGTAAAAAAAAGTTAATTTTTCATTTTTCTAGTGCAATGCATGACTCTTTATTAAAGCAAGTGCCATAAATAAGATTGTAAATTGTGCCCTTACAATTTTCACCTTAAGTATACCACATGGGATGCGAACTGCCATTTTTTCATGAATTTCAGAGTGATATTTCCATATTCCATTGATTTATTGAATTTCTGGCGATTTACATCAAGTAAGTCAAATTTGCACTTCAAGTGTGCCGTAGTTTCGTCCAATAAATTCTGAAAAATCATTTTCACCTTCCACATTAGGAGTGTAGCCAGTATCCACAAAGAAAACTCAATTACCCAGCCATTATATATGATTACTCATCCATGCAATTTTGACAACACATCGGAAGAAATTAAATGAAATGATAAAAAGGCTCAAAAATTGAAATCCTTTTGCATGGAGGCCTCCTATGTGCAATGGCTTGTGGGAAAAATAATAAACTCACAATTCCACAAATAAAAAGTTAATTTTTTAATTTTCTAGTGTAATGCATGACTTTTTTTGTGAAGCAGGTGCCATAAATAAGATTGTAAATTGTGCCCTGACAATTTTCACCTAAAGTATACCACAATGGATGCCGACTGCCAATTTTTCATGAATTTCAGAGTGATATTGCCATATTCCATTGATTTATCGAATTTCTAGCGATTTACATCAAGTAATTCAAATTTGCACTGCAAGTGTGCTCTAGTTTCGACCAATAAATTCTGAAAAATCATTTTCACCTTCCGCACTAGGAGTCTGTAGGCAGTATCCACAAAGAAAACTCAATTACCCAACCATTATATATGATTACTCATCCATGCAATTTTGAGAACACATCGAAAGAAATTAAAGGAAATGAAAAAAGGCTCAAAAATTGAAATCCTTTTGCATGGAGGCCTCCTATGTGCAATGGCTTGTGGGAAAAATAATAAACTCACAATACCACAACCATAAAAAAAACCTTCAAGAACTGACCTATCTCATATGAAGATCAATGACTTTCAACCAAGATGACCATGAGAATTTTCATGGCATAGTTCATGATAACATCACCATTTTTGGAAATAACAAGGGTGTTCACATTGTCAGCAATAATTCCACAAAAAGATTGAAGATTTGGGTAAAAAAAAGTTAATTTTTCATTTTTCTAGTGCAATGCATGACTTTTTATTGAAGCAAGTGCCATAAATAAGATTGTAAATTATGCCCTTACAATTTTCCCCTAAAGTATACCACGTGGGATGCCAACTGCCAATTTTTCATGAATTTCAGAGTGATATTTCCATATTCCATTGATTTATTGAATTTCTGGCGATTTACATCAAGTAAGTCAAATTTGCACTGCAAGTGTGCTCTAGTTTCGACCTATAAATTCTGAAAAATCATTTTCACCTTCCACATTAGGAGTGTAGGCATTATCCACAAAGAAAACTCAATTACCCAACCATTATATATGATTACTCATCCATGCAATTTTGACAACACATCGAAAGAAATTAAAGAAAATGATAAAAAGGCTCAAAAATTGAAATCCTTTTGCATGGAGGCCTCCTATGTGCAATGGCTTGTGGGAAAAATAATAAACTCACAATACCACAAATAAAAAGTTAATTTTTCATTTTTCTAGTGCAGTACATGACTTTTTTTGTGAAGCAGGTGCCATAAATAAGATTGTAAATTGTGCCCTTACAATTTTCACCTTAAGTATACCACAATGGATGCCAACTGCCAATTTTTCATGAATTTCAGAGTGATATTGCCATATTAAATTGATTTATCGAATTTCTGGCGATTTAAATCAAGTAATTCAAATTTGCACTGCAAGTGTGCTCTAGTTTCGACCAAAAAATTCTGAAAAATCATTTTCACCTTCCATATTAGGTGTGTAGGCAGTATCCACAAAGAAAACTCAATTACCCAACCATTATAAATTATTACTCATCCATGCAATTTTGAGAACACATCGAAAGAAATTAAAGGAAATGAAAAAAGGCTCAAAAATTGAAATCCTTTTGCATGGAAGCCTCCTATGTGCAATGGATTGTGGGAAAAATAATAAACTCACAATACCACAACCTTAAAAAAAACCTTCAAGAACTGACCTATCTCATATGAAGATCAATGACTTTCAACCAAGATGACCATGAGCATTTTCATGGCATAGTACATGATAACATGAACATTTTTGGAAATAACAAGGGTGTTAACATTGTCAGCAATAATTGCACAAAAAGATTGAAGGTTTGGTTAAAAAAAGTAAAATTTTCATTTTTCTAGTGCAATGCATGTCTTTTTTTTTGGGAAGCAAGTGCCATAAATAAGATTGTAAATTGTGGCATTATAATTATCACCTAAAGTATACCACATGGGATGCCAACTTCCAATTTTTCATGAATTTTAGAGTGATATTTCCATATTCCATTGATTTATAGAATTTCTGGCGATTTACGTCAAGTAATTCAAATTTGCACTGCAAGTGTGCTCTAGTTTCGACCAATAAATTCTGAAAAATCATTTTCACCTTCCGCATTAGGAGTCTGTAGGCAGTATCCACAAAGAAAACTCAATTACCCAACCATTATATATGATTACTCATCCACGCAATTTTGAGAACACATCGAAAGAAATTAAAGGAAATGAAAAAGGCTCAAAAATTGAAATCCTTTTGCATGGAGGCCTCCTATGTGCAATGGCTTGTGGGAAAAATAATAAACTCACAATTCCACAAATAAAAATTTAATTTTTTAATTTTCTAGTGTAATGCATGACTTTTTTTGTGAAGCAGGTGCCATAAATAAGATTGTAAATTGTGCCCTGAGAATTTTCACCTAAAGTATACCACAATGGATGCCAACTGCCAATTTTTCATGAATTTCAGAGTGATATTGCCATATTCCATTGATTTATCGAATTTCTAGCGATTTACATCAAGTAATTCAAATTTGCACTGCAAGTGTGCTCTAGTTTCGACCAATAAATTCTGAAAAATCATTTTCACCTTCCGCACTAGGAGTCTGTAGGCAGTATCCACAAAGAAAACTCAATTACCCAACCATTATATATGATTACTCATCCATGCAATTTTGAGAACACATCGAAAGAAATTAAAGGAAATGAAAAAAGGCTCAAAAATTGAAATCCTTTTGCATGGAGGCCTCCTATGTGCAATGGCTTGTGGGAAAAATAATAAACTCACAATACCACAACCATAAAAAAAACCTTCAAGAACTGACCTATCTCATATGAAGATCAATGACTTTCAACCAAGATGACCATGAGAATTTTCATGGCATAGTTCATGATAACATCACCATTTTTGGAAATAACAAGGGTGTTCACATTGTCAGCAATAATTCCACAAAAAGATTGAAGATTTGGGTAAAAAAAAGTTAATTTTTCATTTTTCTAGTGCAATGCATGACTTTTTATTGAAGCAAGTGCCATAAATAAGATTGTAAATTATGCCCTTACAATTTTCCCCTAAAGTATACCACGTGGGATGCCAACTGCCAATTTTTCATGAATTTCAGAGTGATATTTCCATATTCCATTGATTTATAGAATTTCTGGCGATTTACGTCAAGTAATTCAAATTTGCACTGCAAGTGTGCTCTAGTTTCGACCAATAAATTCTGAAAAATCATTTTCACCTTCCGCATTAGGAGTGTGTAGGCAGTATCCACAAAGAAAACTCAACTACCCAACCATTATATATGATTACTCATCCATGCAATTTTGAGAACACATCAAAAGAAATTAAAGGAAATGAAAAAAGGCTCAAAAATTGAAATCCTTTTGCATGGAGGCCTCCTATGTGCAATGGCTTGTGGGAAAAATAATAATCTCACAATACCACAACCTTAAAAAAAACCTTCAAAAACTGACCTATCTCAAATGAAGATCAATAACTTTCTACCAAGATGACCATGAGCATTTTCATGGCATAGTTCATGATAACATCACCATTTTTGTAAATAACAAGGGTGTTCACATTGTCAGCAATAATTCCACAAAAAGATTGAAGATTTGGGTAAAAAAAAGTTAATTTTTCATTTTTCTAGTGCAATGCATGACTCTTTATTAAAGCAAGTGCCATAAATAAGATTGTAAATTGTGCCCTTACAATTTTCACCTTAAGTATACCACATGGGATGCGAACTGCCATTTTTTCATGAATTTCAGAGTGATATTTCCATATTCCATTGATTTATTGAATTTCTGGCGATTTACATCAAGTAAGTCAAATTTGCACTTCAAGTGTGCCGTAGTTTCGTCCAATAAATTCTGAAAAATCATTTTCACCTTCCACATTAGGAGTGTAGCCAGTATCCACAAAGAAAATTCAATTACCCAGCCATTATATATGATTACTCATCCATGCAATTTTGACAACACATCGGAAGAAATTAAATGAAATGATAAAAAGGCTCAAAAATTGAAATCCTTTTGCATGGAGGCCTCCTATGTGCAATGGCTTGTGGGAAAAATAATAAACTCACAATTCCACCAATAAAAAGTTAATTTTTTAATTTTCTAGTGTAATGCATGACTTTTTTTGTGAAGCAGGTGCCATAAATAAGATTGTAAATTGTGCCCTGACAATTTTCACCTAAAGTATACCACAATGGATGCCAACTGCCAATTTTTCATGAATTTCAGAGTGATATTGCCATATTCCATTGATTTATCGAATTTCTAGCGATTTACATCAAGTAATTCAAATTTGCACTGCAAGTGTGCTCTAGTTTCGACCAATAAATTCTGAAAAATCATTTTCACCTTCCGCACTAGGAGTCTGTAGGCAGTATCCACAAAGAAAACTCAATTACCCAACCATTATATATGATTACTCATCCATGCAATTTTGAGAACACATCGAAAGAAATTAAAGGAAATGAAAAAAGGCTCAAAAATTGAAATCCTTTTGCATGGAGGCCTCCTATGTGCAATGGCTTGTGGGAAAAATAATAAACTCACAATACCACAACCATAAAAAAAACCTTCAAGAACTGACCTATCTCATATGAAGATCAATGACTTTCAACCAAGATGACCATGAGAATTTTCATGGCATAGTTCATGATAACATCACCATTTTTGGAAATAACAAGGGTGTTCACATTGTCAGCAATAATTCCACAAAAAGATTGAAGATTTGAGTAAAAAAAAGTTAATTTTTCATTTTTCTAGTGCAATGCATGACTTTTTATTGAAGCAAGTGCCATAAATAAGATTGTAAATTATGCCCTTACAATTTTCCCCTAAAGTATACCACGTGGGATGCCAACTGCCAATTTTTCATGAATTTCAGAGTGATATTTCCATATTCCATTGATTTATTGAATTTCTGGCGATTTACATCAAGTAAGTCAAATTTGCACTGCAAGTGTGCTCTAGTTTCGACCTATAAATTCTGAAAAATCATTTTCACCTTCCACATTAGGAGTGTAGGCATTATCCACAAAGAAAAATCAATTACCCAACCATTATATATGATTACTCATCCATGCAATTTTGATAACACATCGAAAGAAATTAAAGAAAATGATAAAAAGGCTCAAAAATTGAAATCCTTTTGCATGGAGGCCTCCTATGTGCAATGGCTTGTGGGACAAATAATAAACTCACAATACCACAAATAAAAAGTTAATTTTTCATTTTTCTAGTGCAACGCATGACTTTTTTTGTGAAGCAGGTGCCATAAATAAGATTGTAAATTGTGCCCTTACAATTTTCACCTTAAGTATACCACAATGGATGCCAACTGCCAATTTTTCATGAATTTCAGAGTGATATTGCCATATTAAATTGATTTATCGAATTTCTGGCGATTTAAATCAAGTAATTCAAATTTGCACTGCAAGTGTGCTCTAGTTTCGACCAAAAAATTCTGAAAAATCATTTTCACCTTCCATATTAGGTGTGTAGGCAGTATCCACAAAGAAAACTCAATTACCCAACCATTATAAATTATTACTCATCCATGCAATTTTGAGAACACATCGAAAGAAATTAAAGGAAATGAAAAAAGGCTCAAAAATTGAAATCCTTTTGCATGGAAGCCTCCTATGTGCAATGGATTGTGGGAAAAATAATAAACTCACAATACCACAACCTTAAAAAAAACCTTCAAGAACTGACCTATCTCATATGAAGATCAATGACTTTCAACCAAGATGACCATGAGCATTTTCATGGCATAGTACATGATAACATGAACATTTTTGGAAATAACAAGGGTGTTAACATTGTCAGCAATAATTCCACAAAAAGATTGAAGGTTTGGTTAAAAAAAGTAAATTTTTCATTTTTCTAGTGCAATGCATGTCTTTTTTTTGGTGAAGCAAGTGCCATAAATAAGATTGTAAATTGTGGCATTATAATTATCACCTAAAGTATACCACATGGGATGCCAACTTCGAATTTTTCATGAATTTTAGAGTGATATTTCCATATTCCATTGATTTATAGAATTTCTGGCGATTTACGTCAAGTAATTCAAATTTGCACTGCAAGTGTGCTCTAGTTTCGACCAATAAATTCTGAAAAATCATTTTCACCTTCCGCATTAGGAGTGTGTAGGCAGTATCCACAAAGAAAACTCAACTACCCAACCATTATATATGATTACTCATCCATGCAATTTTGAGAACACATCAAAAGAAATTAAAGGAAATGAAAAAAGGCTCAAAAATTGAAATCCTTTTGCATGGAGGCCTCCTATGTGCAATGGCTTGTGGGAAAAATAATAATCTCACAATACCACAACCTTAAAAAAAACCTTCAAAAACTGACCTATCTCAAATGAAGATCAATAACTTTCTACCAAGATGACCATGAGCATTTTCATGGCATAGTTCATGATAACATCACCATTTTTGTAAATAACAAGGGTGTTCACATTGTCAGCAATAATTCCACAAAAAGATTAAAGATTTGGGTAAAAAAAGTTAATTTTTCATTTTTCTAGTGCAATGCATGACTCTTTATTAAAGCAAGTGCCATAAATAAGATTGTAAATTGTGCCCTTACAATTTTCACCTTAAGTATACCACATGGGATGCGAACTGCCATTTTTTCATGAATTTCAGAGTGATATTTCCATATTCCATTGATTTATTGAATTTCTGGCGATTTACATCAAGTAAGTCAAATTTGCACTTCAAGTGTGCCGTAGTTTCGTCCAATAAATTCTGAAAAATCATTTTCACCTTCCACATTAGGAGTGTAGCCAGTATCCACAAAGAAAACTCAATTACCCAGCCATTATATATGATTACTCATCCATGCAATTTTGACAACACATCGGAAGAAATTAAATGAAATGATAAAAAGGCTCAAAAATTGAAATCCTTTTGCATGGAGGCCTCCTATGTGCAATGGCTTGTGGGAAAAATAATAAACTCACAATTCCACAAATAAAAAGTTAATTTTTTAATTTTCTAGTGTAATGCATGACTTTTTTTGTGAAGCAGGTGCCATAAATAAGATTGTAAATTGTGCCCTGACAATTTTCACCTAAAGTATACCACAATGGATGCCAACTGCCAATTTTTCATGAATTTCAGAGTGATATTGCCATATTCCATTGATTTATCGAATTTCTAGCGATTTACATCAAGTAATTCAAATTTGCACTGCAAGTGTGCTCTAGTTTCGACCAATAAATTCTGAAAAATCATTTTCACCTTCCGCACTAGGAGTCTGTAGGCAGTATCCACAAAGAAAACTCAATTACCCAACCATTATATATGATTACTCATCCATGCAATTTTGAGAACACATCGAAAGAAATTAAAGGAAATGAAAAAAGGCTCAAAAATTGAAATCCTTTTGCATGGAGGCCTCCTATGTGCAATGGCTTGTGGGAAAAATAATAAACTCACAATACCACAACCATAAAAAAAACCTTCAGGAACTGACCTATCTCATATGAAGATCAATGACTTTCAACCAAGATGACCATGAGAATTTTCATGGCATAGTTCATGATAACATCACCATTTTTGGAAATAACAAGGGTGTTCACATTGTCAGCAATAATTCCACAAAAAGATTGAAGATTTGGGTAAAAACAAGTTAATTTTTCATTTTTCTAGTGCAATGCATGACTTTTTATTGAAGCAAGTGCCATAAATAAGATTGTAAATTATGCCCTTACAATTTTCCCCTAAAGTATACCACGTGGGATGCCAACTGCCAATTTTTCATGAATTTCAGAGTGATATTTCCATATTCCATTGATTTATTGAATTTCTGGCGATTTACATCAAGTAAGTCAAATTTGCACTGCAAGTGTGCTCTAGTTTCGACCTATAAATTCTGAAAAATCATTTTCACCTTCCACATTAGGAGTGTAGGCATTATCCACAAAGAAAACTCAATTACCCAACCATTATATATGATTACTCATCCATGCAATTTTGACAACACATCGAAAGAAATTAAAGAAAATGATAAAAAGGCTCAAAAATTGAAATCCTTTTGCATGGAGGCCTCCTATGTGCAATGGCTTGTGGGAAAAATAATAAACTCACAATACCACAAATAAAAAGTTAATTTTTCATTTTTCTAGTGCAATGCATGACTTTTTTTGTGAAGCAGGTGCCATAAATAAGATTGTAAATTGTGCCCTTACAATTTTCACCTTAAGTATACCACAATGGATGCCAACTGCCAATTTTTCATGAATTTCAGAGTGATATTGCCATATTAAATTGATTTATCGAATTTCTGGCGATTTAAATCAAGTAATTCAAATTTGCACTGCAAGTGTGCTCTAGTTTCGACCAAAAAATTTTGAAAAATCATTTTCACCTTCCATATTAGGTGTGTAGGCAGTATCCACAAAGAAAACTCAATTACCCAACCATTATAAATTATTACTCATCCATGCAATTTTGAGAACACATCGAAAGAAATTAAAGGAAATGAAAAAAGGCTCAAAAATTGAAATCCTTTTGCATGGAAGCCTCCTATGTGCAATGGATTGTGGGAAAAATAATAAACTCACAATACCACAACCTTAAAAAAATCCTTCAAGAACTGACCTATCTCATATGAAGATCAATGACTTTCAACCAAGATGACCATGAGCATTTTCATGGCATAGTACATGATAACATGAACATTTTTGGAAATAACAAGGGTGTTAACATTGTCAGCAATAATTCCACAAAAAGATTGAAGGTTTGGTTAAAAAAAGTAAATTTTTCATTTTTCTAGTGCAATGCATGTCTTTTTTTTGGTGAAGCAAGTGCCATAAATAAGATTGTAAATTGTGGCATTATAATTATCACCTAAAGTATACCACATGGGATGCCAACTTCCAATTTTTCATGAATTTTAGAGTGATATTTCCATATTCCATTGATTTATAGAATTTCTGGCGATTTACGTCAAGTAATTCAAATTTGCACTTCAAGTGTGCTCTAGTTTCGACCAATAAATTCTGAAAAATCATTTTCACCTTCCGCATTAGGAGTGTGTAGGCAGTATCCACAAAGAAAACTCAACTACCCAACCATTATATATGATTACTCATCCATGCAATTTTGAGAACACATCAAAAGAAATTAAAGGAAATGAAAAAAGGCTCAAAAATTGAAATCCTTTTGCATGGAGGCCTCCTATGTGCAATGGCTTGTGGGAAAAATAATAATCTCACAATACGACAACCTTAAAAAAAACCTTCAAAAACTGACCTATCTCAAATGAAGATCAATAACTTTCTACCAAGATGACCATGAGCATTTTCATGGCATAGTTCATGATAACATCACCATTTTTGTAAATAACAAGGGTGTTCACATTGTCAGCAATAATTCCACAAAAAGATTGAAGATTTGGGTAAAAAAAGTTAATTTTTCATTTTTCTAGTGCAATGCATGACTCTTTATTAAAGCAAGTGCCATAAATAAGATTGTAAATTGTGCCCTTACAATTTTCACCTTAAGTATACCACATGGGATGCGAACTGCCATTTTTTCATGAATTTCAGAGTGATATTTCCATATTCCATTGATTTATTGAATTTCTGGCGATTTACATCAAGTAAGTCAAATTTGCACTTCAAGTGTGCCGTAGTTTCGTCCAATAAATTCTGAAAAATCATTTTCACCTTCCACATTAGGAGTGTAGCCAGTATCCACAAAGAAAACTCAATTACCCAGCCATTATATATGATTACTCATCCATGCAATTTTGACAACACATCGGAAGAAATTAAATGAAATGATAAAAAGGCTCAAAAATTGAAATCCTTTTGCATGGAGGCCTCCTATGTGCAATGGCTTGTGGGAAAAATAATAAACTCACAATTCCACAAAAAAAAAGTTAATTTTTTAATTTTCTAGTGTAATGCATGACTTTTTTTGTGAAGCAGGTGCCATAAATAAGATTGTAAATTGTGCCCTGACAATTTTCACCTAAAGTATACCACAATGGATGCCCACTGCCAATTTTTCATGAATTTTAGAGTGATATTGCCATATTCCATTGATTTATCGAATTTCTAGCGATTTACATCAAGTAATTCAAATTTGCACTGCAAGTGTGCTCTAGTTTCGACCAATAAATTCTGAAAAATCATTTTCACCTTCCGCACTAGGAGTCTGTAGGCAGTATCCACAAAGAAAACTCAATTACCCAACCATTATATATGATTACTCATCCATGCAATTTTGAGAATACATCGAAAGAAATTAAAGGAAATGAAAAAAGGCTCAAAAATTGAAATCCTTTTGCATGGAGGCCTCCTATGTGCAATGGCTTGTGGGAAAAATAATAAACTCACAATACCACAACCATAAAAAAAACCTTCAAGAACTGACCTATCTCATATGAAGATCAATGACTTTCAACCAAGATGACCATGAGAATTTTCATGGCATAGTTCATGATAACATCACCATTTTTGGAAATAACAAGGGTGTTCACATTGTCAGCAATAATTCCACAAAAAGATTGAAGATTTGGGTAAAAAAAAGTTAATTTTTCATTTTTCTAGTGCAATGCATGACTTTTTATTGAAGCAAGTGCCATAAATAAGATTGTAAATTATGCCCTTACAATTTTCCCCTAAAGTATACCACGTGGGATGCCAACTGCCAATTTTTCATGAATTTCAGAGTGATATTTCCATATTCCATTGATTTATTGAATTTCTGGCGATTTACATCAAGTAAGTCAAATTTGCACTGCAAGTGTGCTCTAGTTTCGACCTATAAATTCTGAAAAATCATTTTCACCTTCCACATTAGGAGTGTAGGCATTATCCACAAAGAAAACTCAATTACCCAACCATTATATATGATTAATCATCCATGCAATTTTGACAACACATCGAAAGAAATTAAAGAAAATGATAAAAAGGCTCAAAAATTGAAATCCTTTTGCATGGAGGCCTCCTATGTGCAATGGCTTGTGGGAAAAATAATAAACTCACAATACAACAAATAAAAAGTTAATTTTTCATTTTTCTAGTGCAATGCATGACTTTTTTTGTGAAGCAGGTGCCATAAATAAGATTGTAAATTGTGCCCTTACAATTTTCACCTTAAGTATACCACAATGGATGCCAACTGCCAATTTTTCATGAATTTCAGAGTGATATTGCCATATTAAATTGATTTATCGAATTTCTGGCGATTTAAATCAAGTAATTCAAATTTGCACTGCAAGTGTGCTCTAGTTTCGACCAAAAAATTCTGAAAAATCATTTTCACCTTCCATATTAGGTGTGTAGGCAGTATCCACAAAGAAAACTCAATTACCCAACCATTATAAATTATTACTCATCCATGCAATTTTGAGAACACATCGAAAGAAATTAAAGGAAATGAAAAAAGGCTCAAAAATTGAAATCCTTTTGCATGGAAGCCTCCTATGTGCAATGGATTGTGGGAAAAATAATAAACTCACAATACCACAACCTTAAAAAAAACCTTCAAGAACTGACCTATCTCATATGAAGATCAATGACTTTCAACCAAGATGACCATGAGCATTTTCATGGCATAGTACATGATAACATGAACATTTTTGGAAATAACAAGGGTGTTAACATTGTCAGCAATAATTCCACAAAAAGATTGAAGGTTTGGTTAAAAAAAGTAAATTTTTCATTTTTCTAGTGCAATGCATGTCTTTTTTTTGTGAAGCAAGTGCCATAAATAAGATTGTAAATTGTGGCATTATAATTATCACCTAAAGTATACCACATGGGATGCCAACTTCCAATTTTTCATGAATTTTAGAGTGATATTTCCATATTCCATTGATTTATAGAATTTCTGGCGATTTACGTCAAGTAATTCAAATTTGCACTGCAAGTGTGCTCTAGTTTCGACCAATAAATTCTGAAAAATCATTTTCACCTTCCGCATTAGGAGTGTGTAGGCAGTATCCACAAAGAAAACTCAACTACCCAACCATTATATATGATTACTCATCCATGCAATTTTGAGAACACATCAAAAGAAATTAAAGGAAATGAAAAAAGGCTCAAAAATTGAAATCCTTTTGCATGGAGGCCTCCTATGTGCAATGGCTTGTGGGAAAAATAATAATCTCACAATACCACAACCTTAAAAAAAACCTTCAAAAACTGACCTATCTCAAATGAAGATCAATAACTTTCTACCAAGATGACCATGAGCATTTTCATGGCATAGTTCATGATAACATCACCATTTTTGTAAATAACAAGGGTGTTCACATTGTCAGCAATAATTCCACAAAAAGATTGAAGATTTGGGTAAAAAAAAGTTAATTTTTCATTTTTCTAGTGCAATCCATGACTCTTTATTAAAGCAAGTGCCATAAATAAGATTGTAAATTGTGCCCTTACAATTTTCACCTTAAGTATACCACATGGGATGCGAACTGCCATTTTTTCATGAATTTCAGAGTGATATTTCCATATTCCATTGATTTATTGAATTTCTGGCGATTTACATCAAGTAAGTCAAATTTGCACTTCAAGTGTGCCGTAGTTTCGTCCAATAAATTCTGAAAAATCATTTTCACCTTCCACATTAGGAGTGTAGCCAGTATCCACAAAGAAAACTCAATTACCCAGCCATTATATATGATTACTCATCCATGCAATTTTGACAACACATCGGAAGAAATTAAATGAAATGATAAAAAGGCTCAAAAATAGAAATCCTTTTGCATGGAGGCCTCCTATGTGCAATGGCTTGTGGGAAAAATAATAAACTCACAATACCACAAATAAAAAGTTAATTTTTCATTTTTCTAGTGCAATGCATGACTTTTTTTGTGAACCAGGTGCCATAAATAAGATTGTAAATTGTGCCTTTACTATTTTCACCTAAAGTATACCACAATGGATGCCAACTGCCAATTTTTCATGAATTTCAGAGTGATATTGCCATATTCCATTGATTTATCGAATTTCTGGTGATTTACGTCAAGTAATTCAAATTTGCACTTCAAGTGTGCTCTAGTTTCGACCAAAAAATTCTGAAAAATCATTTTCACCTTCCGCATTAGGAGTGTAGGCAGTATTCACAAAGAAAACTCAATTACCCAACCATTATAAATTATTACTCATCCATGCAATTTTGAGAACACATCGAAAGAAATTAAATGAAATGAAAAAAGGCTCAAAAATTGAAATCATTTTGCATGGAAGCCTCCTATGTGCAATGGATTGTGGGAAAATAATAAACTCACAATTCCACAAGCTTAAAAAAAACCTTCAAGAATTGTCCTATCTCATATGAAGATCAATGACTTTCAACCAAGATGACCATGAGCATTTTCATGGCATAGTACATGATAACATGAACATTTTTGGAAACAACAAGGGTGTTAACATTGTCAGCAATAATTCCACAAAAAGATTGAAGGTTTGGTTAAAAAAAGTAAAATTTTCATTTTTCTAGTGCAATGCATGTCTTTTTTTTTGTGACGCAAGTGCCATAAATAAGATTGTAAATTGTGGCATTATAATTATCACCTAAAGTATACCACATGGGATGCCAACTTCCAATTTTTCATGAATTTTAGAGTGATATTTCCATATTCCATTGATTTATAGAATTTCTGGCGATTTACGTCAAGTAATTCAAATTTGCACTGCAAGTGTGCTCTAGTTTCGACCAATAAATTCTGAAAAATCATTTTCACCTTCCGCATTAGGAGTGTGTAGGCAGTATCCACAAAGAAAACTCAACTACCCAACCATTATATATGATTACTCATCCATGCAATTTTGAGAACACATCAAAAGAAATTAAAGGAAATGAAAAAAGGCTCAAAAATTGAAATCCTTTTGCATGGAGGCCTCCTATGTGCAATGGCTTGTGGGAAAAATAATAATCTCACAATACCACAACCTTAAAAAAACCTTCAAAAACTGACCTATCTCAAATGAAGATCAATAACTATCTACCAAGATGACCATGAGCATTTTCATGGCATAGTTCATGATAACATCACCATTTTTGTAAATAACAAGGGTGTTCACATTGTCAGCAATAATTCCACAAAAAGATTGAAGATTTGGGTAAAAAAAAGTTAATTTTTCATTTTTCTAGTGCAATCCATGACTCTTTATTAAAGCAAGTGCCATAAATAAGATTGTAAATTGTGCCCTTACAATTTTCACCTTAAGTATACCACATGGGATGCGAACTGCCATTTTTTCATGAATTTCAGAGTGATATTTCCATATTCCATTGATTTATTGAATTTCTGGCGATTTACATCAAGTAAGTCAAATTTGCACTTCAAGTGTGCCGTAGTTTCGTCCAATAAATTCTGAAAAATCATTTTCACCTTCCACATTAGGAGTGTAGCCAGTATCCACAAAGAAAACTCAATTACCCAGCCATTATATATGATTACTCATCCATGCAATTTTGACAACACATCGGAAGAAATTAAATGAAATGATAAAAAGGCTCAAAAATAGAAATCCTTTTGCATGGAGGCCTCCTATGTGCAATGGCATGTGGGAAAAATAATAAACTCACAATACCACAAATAAAAAGTTAATTTTTCATTTTTCTAGTGCAATGCATGACTTTTTTTGTGAACCAGGTGCCATAAATAAGATTGTAAATTGTGCCCTTACTATTTTCACCTAAAGTATACCACAATGGATGCCAACTGCCAATTTTTCATGAATTTCAGAGTGATATTGCCATATTCCATTGATTTATCGAATTTCTGGTGATTTACGTCAAGTAATTCAAATTTGCACTTCAAGTGTGCTCTAGTTTCGACCAAAAAATTCTGAAAAATCATTTTCACCTTCCGCATTAGGAGTGTAGGCAGTATTCACAAAGAAAACTCAATTACCCAACCATTATAAATTATTACTCATCCATGCAATTTTGAGAACACATCGAAAGAAATTAAACGAAATGAAAAAAGGCTCAAAAATTGAAATCATTTTGCATGGAAGCCTCCTATGTGCAATGGATTGTGGGAAAATAATAAACTCACAATTCCACAAGCTTAAAAAAACCCTTCAAGAACTGTCCTATCTCATATGAAGATCAATGACTTTCAACCAAGATGACCATGAGCATTTTCATGGCATAGTACATGATAACATGAACATTTTTGGAAACAACAAGGGTGTTAACATTGTCAGCAATAATTCCACAAAAAGATTGAAGGTTTGGTTAAAAAAAGTAAAATTTTCATTTTTCTAGTGCAATGCATGTCTTTTTTTTTGTGACGCAAGTGCCATAAATAAGATTGTAAATTGTGGCATTATAATTATCACCTAAAGTATACCACATGGGATGCCAACTTCCAATTTTTCATGAATTTTAGAGTGATATTTCCATATTCCATTGATTTATAGAATTTCTGGCGATTTACGTCAAGTAATTCAAATTTGCACTGCAAGTGTGCTCTAGTTTCGACCAATAAATTCTGAAAAATCATTTTCACCTTCCGCATTAGGAGTGTGTAGGCAGTATACACAAAGAAAACTCAACTACCCAACCATTATATATGATTACTCATCCATGCAATTTTGAGAACACATCAAAAGAAATTAAAGGAAATGAAAAAAGGCTCAAAAATTTAAATCCTTTTGCATGGAGGCCTCCTATGTGCAATGGCTTGTGGGAAAAATAATAATCTCACAATACCACAACCTTAAAAAAAACCTTCAAAAACTGACCTATCTCATATGAAGATCAATAACTTTCTACCAAGATGACCATGAGCATTTTCATGGCATAGTTCATGATAACATCACCATTTTTGTAAATAACAAGGGTGTTCACATTGTCAGCAATAATTCCACAAAAAGATTGAAGATTTGGGTCAAAAAAAGTTAATTTTTCATTTTTCTAGTGCAATGCATGACTTTTTATTGAAGCAAGTGCCATAAATAAGATTGGAAATTATGCCCTTACAATTTTCACCTAAAGTATACCACGTGGGATGCCAACTTCCAATTTTTCATGAATTTCAGAGTGATATTTCCATATTCCATTGATTTATTGAATTTCTGGCGATTTACATCAAGTAAGTCAAATTTGCACTTCAAGTGTGCTCTAGTTTCGACCAATAAATTCTGAAAAATCATTTTCACCTTCCACATTAGGAGTGTAGCCAGTATCCACAAAGAAAACTCAATTACCCATCCATTATATATGATTACTCACCCACGCAATTTTGACAACACATCAAAAGAAATTAAATGAAATGATAAAAAGGCTCAAAAATTGAAATCCTTTTGCATGGAGGCCTCCTATGTGCAATGGCTTGTGGGAAAAATAATAAACTCACAATACCACAAATAAAATGTTAATTTTTCATTTTTCTAGTGCAATGCATGACCTTTTTTGTGAAGCAGGTGCCATAAATAAGATTGTAAAGTGTGCCCTGACAATTTTCACCTAAAGTACACCACAATGGATGCCAACTGCCAATTTTTCATGAATTTCAGAGTGATATTGCCATATTCCATTGATTTATCGAATTTCTGGCGATTTACATCAAGTAATTCAAATTTGCACTGCAAGTGTGCTCTAGTTTCGACCAATAAATTCTGAAAAATCATTTTCACCTTCCGCATTAGGAGTGTAGGCAGTATCCACAAAGAAAACTCAATTACCCAACCATTATATATGATTACTCATCCATGCAATTTTGAGAACACATCGAAAGAAATTAAAGGAAATGAAAAAAGGCTCAAAAATTGAAATCCTTTTGCATGGAAGCCTCCTATGTGCAATGGATTGTGGGAAAAATAATAAACTCACAATTCCACAACCTTAAAAAAAACCTTCAAGAACTGACCTATCTCATATGAAGATCAATGACTTTCAACCAAGATGACCATGAGAATTTTCATGGCATAGTACATGATAACATGAACATTTTTGGAAATAACAAGGGTGTTAACATTGTCAGCAATAATTCCACAAAAAGATTGAAGATTTGGGTAAAAAAAGTTAATTTTTCAATTTTCTAGTGCAATGCATGACTTTTTATTAAAGCAAGTGCCATAAATAAGATTGTAAATTGTGCCCTTACAATTTTCACCTTAAGTATACCACATGGGATGCCAACTGCCAATTTTTCATGAATTTCAGAGTGATATTTCCATATTCCATTGATTTATTGAATTTCTGGCGATTTACATTAAGTAAGTCAAATTTGCACTGCAAGTGTGCCCTAGTCTCGACCAATAAATTATGAAAAATCATTTTCACCTTCCACATTAGGAGTGTAGCCAGTATCCACAAAGAAAACTCAATTACCCATCCATTATATATGATTACTCATCCACGCAATTTTGACAACACATCAAAAGAAATTAAATGAAATGATAAAAAGGCTCAAAAATTGAAATCCTTTTGCATGGAGGCCTCCTATGTGCAATGGCTTGTGGGAAAAATAATAAACTCACAATACCACAAATAAAATGTTAATTTTTCATTTTTCTAGTGCAATGCATGACTTTTTTTGTGAAGCAGGTGCCATAAATAAGATTGTAAATTGTGCCCTGACAATTTTCACCTAAAGTATACCACAATGGATGCCAACTGCCAATTTTTCATGAATTTCAGAGTGATATTGCCATATTCCATTGATTTATCGAATTTCTGGCGATTTACATCAAGTAATTCAAATTTGCACTGCAAGTGTGCTCTAGTTTCGACCAATAAATTCTGAAAAATCATTTTCACCTTCCGCATTAGGAGTGTAGGCAGTATCCACAAAGAAAACTCAATTACACAACCATTATATATGATTACTCATCCATGCAATTTTGAGAACACATCGAAAGAAATTAAAGGAAATGAAAAAAGGTTCAAAAATTGAAATCCTTTTGCATGCAAGCCTCCTATGTGCAATGGATTGTGGGAAAAATAATAAACTCACAATTCCACAACCTTAAAAAAAACCTTCAAGAACTGACCTATCTCATATGAAGATCAATGACTTTCAACCAAGATGACCATGAGCATTTTCATGGCATAGTACATGATAACATGAACATTTTTGGAAATAACAAGGGTGTTAACATTGTCAGCAATAATTCCACAAAAAGATTGAAGATTTGGGTAAAAAAAGTTAATTTTTCAATTTTCTAGTGCAATGCATGACTTTTTATTAAAGCAAGTGCCATAAATAAGATTGTAAATTGTGCCCTTACAATTTTCACCTTAAGTATACCACATGGGATGCCAACTGCCAATTTTTCATGAATTTCAGAGTGATATTTCCATATTCCATTGATTTATTGAATTTCTGGCGATTTACATTAAGTAAGTCAAATTTGCACTGCAAGTGTGCCCTAGTTTCGACCAATAAATTATGAAAAATCATTTTCACCTTCCACATTAGGAGTGTAGCCAGTATCCCCAAAGAAAACTCAATTACCCATCCATTATATATGATTACTCATCCACGCAATTTTGACAACACATCAAAAGAAATTAAATGAAATGATAAAAAGGCTCAAAAATTGAAATCCTTTTGCATGGAGGCCTCCTATGTGCAATGGCTTGTGGGAAAAATAATAAACTCACAATACCACAAATAAAATGTTAATTTTTCATTTTTCTAGTGGAATGCATGACTTTTTTTGTGAAGCAGGTGCCATAAATAAGATTGTAAATTGTGCCCTGACAATTTTAACCTAAAGTATACCACAATGGATGCCGACTGCCAATTTTTCATGAATTTCAGAGTGATATTGCCATATTCCATTGATTTATCGAATTTCTAGCGATTTACATCAAGTAATTCAAATTTGCACTGCAAGTGTGCTCTAGTTTCGACCAATAAATTCTGAAAAATCATTTTCACCTTCCGCATTAGGAGTGTAGGCAGTATCCACAAAGAAAACTCAATTACACAACCATTATATAGGATTACTCATCCATGCAATTTTGAGAACACATCGAAAGAAATTAAAGGAAATGAAAAAAGGTTCAAAAATTGAAATCCTTTTGCATGGAAGCCTCCTATGTGCAATGGATTGTGGGAAAAATAATAAACTCACAATTCCACAACCTTAAAAAAAACCTTCAAGAACTGACCTATCTCATATGAAGATCAATGACTTTCAACCAAGATGACCATGAGCATTTTCATGGCATAGTACATGATAACATGAACATTTTTGGAAATAACAAGGGTGTTAACATTGTCAGCAATAATTCCACAAAAAGATTGAAGATTTGGGTAAAAAAAGTTAATTTTTCAATTTTCTAGTGCAATGCATGACTTTTTATTAAAGCAAGTGCCATAAATAAGATTGTAAATTGTGCCCTTACAATTTTCACCTTAAGTATACCACATGGGATGCCAACTGCCAATTTTTCATGAATTTCAGAGTGATATTTCCATATTCCATTGATTTATTGAATTTCTGGCGATTTACATCAAGTAAGTCAAATTTGCACTGCAAGTGTGCCCTAGTTTCGACCAATAAATTATTAAAAATCATTTTCACCTTCCACATTAGGAGTGTAGCCAGTATCCACAAAGAAAACTCAATTACCCAACCATTATATATGATTACTCATCTATGCAATTTTGACAACACATCGAAAGAAATTAAATGAAATGATAAAAAGGCTCAAAAATTGAAATCCTTTTGCATGGAGGCCTCCTATGTGCAATGGCTTGTGGGAAAAATAATAAACTCACAATACCACAAATAAAATGTTAATTTTTCATTTTTCTAGTGCAATGCATGACCTTTTTTGTGAAGCAGGTGCCATAAATAAGATTGTAAAGTGTGCCCTGACAATTTTCACCTAAAGTATACCACAATGGATGCCAACTGCCAATTTTTCATGAATTTCAGAGTGATATTGCCATATTCCATTGATTTATCGAATTTCTGGCGATTTACATCAAGTAATTCAAATTTGCACTGCAAGTGTGCTCTAGTTTCGACCAATAAATTCTGAAAAATCATTTTCACCTTCCGCATTAGGAGTGTAGGCAGTATCCACAAAGAAAACTCAATTACACAACCATTATATATGATTACTCATCCATGCAATTTTGAGAACACATCGAAAGAAATTAAAGGAAATGAAAAAAGGCTCAAAAATTGAAATCCTTTTGCATGGAAGCCTCCTATGTGCAATGGATTGTGGGAAAAATAATAAACTCACAATTCCACAACCTTAAAAAAAACCTTCAAGAACTGACCTATCTCATATGAAGATCAATGACTTTCAACCAAGATGACCATGAGAATTTTCATGGCATAGTACATGATAACATGAACATTTTTGGAAATAACAAGGGTGTTAACATTGTCAGCAATAATTCCACAAAAAGATTGAAGATTTGGGTAAAGAAAGTTAATTTTTCAATTTTCTAGTGCAATGCATGACTTTTTATTAAAGCAAGTGCCATAAATAAGATTGTAAATTGTGCCCTTACAATTTTCACCTTAAGTATACCACATGGGATGCCAACTGCCAATTTTTCATGAATTTCAGAGTGATATTTCCATATTCCATTGATTTATTGAATTTCTGGCGATTTACATCAAGTAAGTCAAATTTGCACTGCAAGTGTGCCCTAGTTTCGACCAATAAATTATGAAAAATCATTTTCACCTTCCACATTAGGAGTGTAGCCAGTATCCACAAAGAAAACTCAATTACCCATCCATTATATATGATTACTCATCCACGCAATTTTGACAACACATCGAAAGAAATTAAATGAAATGATAAAAAGGCTCAAAAATTGAAATCCTTTTGCATGGAGGCCTCCTATGTGCAATGGCTTGTGGGAAAAATAATAAACTCACAATACCACAAATAAAATGTTAATTTTTCATTTTTCTAGTGCAATGCATGACTTTTTTTGTGAAGCAGGTGCCATAAATAAGATTGTAAATTGTGCCCTGACAATTTTCACCTAAAGTATACCACAATGGAAGCCAACTGCCAATTTTTCATGAATTTCAAAGTGATATTGCCTTATTCCATTGATTTATCGAATTTCTGGCGATTTACATCAAGTAATTCAAATTTGCACTGCAAGTGTGCTCTAGTTTCGACCAATAAATTCTGAAAAATCATTTTCACCTTCCGCATTAGGAGTTTGTAGGCAGTATCCACAAAGAAAACTCAATTACCCAACCATTATATATGATTACTCATCCAGGCAATTTTGAGAACACATCGAAAGAAATTAAAGGAAATGAAAAAAGGCTCAAAAATTGAAATCCTTTTGCATGGAGGCCTCCTATGTGCAATGGCTTGTGGGAAAAATAATAAACTCACAATTCCACAAATAAAAAGTTAATTTTTTAATTTTCTAGTGCAATGCATGACTTTTTTTGTGAAGCAGGTGCCATAAATAAGATTGTAAATTATGCCCTGATAATTTTCACCTAAAGTATACCACAATGGATGCCAACTGCCAATTTTTCATGAATTTCAGAGTGATATTGCCATATTCCATTGATTTATCGAATTTCTAGCGATTTACATCAAGTAATTCAAATTTGCACAGCAAGTGTGCTCTAGTTTCGACCAATAAATTCTGAAAAATCATTTTCACCTTCCGCATTAGGAGTCTGTAGGCAGTATTCACAAAGAAAACTCAATTACCCAACCATTATATATGATTACTCATCCATGCAATTTTGAGAACACATCGAAAGAAATTAAAGGAAATGAAAAAAGGCTCAAAAATTGAAATCCTTTTGCATGGAGGCCTCCTATGTGCAATGGCTTGTGGGAAAAATAATAAACTCACAATACCACAACCATAAAAAAAACCTTCAAGAACTGACCTATCTCATATGAAGATCAATGACTTTCAACCAAGATGACCATGAGAATTTTCATGGCATAGTTCATGATAACATCACCATTTTTGGAAATAACAAGGGTGTTCACATTGTCAGCAATAATTCGACAAAAAGATTGAAGATTTGGGTAAAAAAAAGTTAATTTTTCATTTTTCTAGTGCAATGCATGACTTTTTATTGAAGCAAGTGCCATAAATAAGATTGTAAATTATGCCCTTACAATTTTCCCCTAAAGTATACCACGTGGGATGCCAACTGCCAATTTTTCATGAATTTCAGAGTGATATTTCCATATTCCATTGATTTATTGAATTTCTGGCGATTTACATCAAGTAAGTCAAATTTGCACTGCAAGTGTGCTCTAGTTTCGACCTATAAATTCTGAAAAATCATTTTCACCTTCCTCATTAGGAGTGTAGGCATTATCCACAAAGAAAACTCAATTACCCAACCATTATATATGATTACTCATCCATGCAATTTTGAAAACACATCGAAAGAAATTAAAGAAAATGATAAAAAGGCTCAAAAATTGAAATCCTTTTGCATGGAGGCCTCCTATGTGCAATGGCTTGTGGGAAAAATAATAAACTCACAATACCACAAATAAAAAGTTAATTTTTCATTTTTCTAGTGCAATGCATGACTTTTTTTGTGAAGCAGGTGCCATAAATAAGATTGTAAATTGTGCCCTTACAATATTCACCTAAAGTATACCACAATGGATGCCAACTTCCAATTTTTCATGAATTTCAGAGTGATATTGCCATATTAAATTGATTTATCGAATTTCTGGCGATTTAAATCAAGTAATTCAAATTTGCACTGCAAGTGTGCTCTAGTTTCGAACAAAAAATTCTGAAAAATCATTTTCACCTTCCATATTAGGTGTGTAGGCAGTATCCACAAAGAAAACTCAATTACCCAACCATTATAAATTATTACTCATCCATGCAATTTTGAGAACACATCGAAAGAAATTAAAGGAAATGAAAAAAGGCTCAAAAATTGAAATCCTTTTGCATGGAAGCCTCCTATGTGCAATGGATTGTGGGAAAAATAATAAACTCACAATACCACAACCTTAAAAAAAACCTTCAAGAACTGACCTATCTCATATGAAGATCAATGACTTTCAACCAAGATGACCATGAGCATTTTCATGGCATAGTACATGATAACATGAACATTTTTGGAAATAACAAGGGTGTTAACATTGTCAGCAATAATTCCACAAAAAGATTGAAGGTTTGGTTAAAAAAAGTAAATTTTTCATTTTTCTAGTGCAATGCATGTCTTTTTTTTTGTGAAGCAAGTGCCATAAATAAGATTGTAAATTGTGGCATTATAATTATCACCTAAAGTATACCACATGGGATGCCAACTTCCAATTTTTCATGAATTTTAGAGTGATATTTCCATATTCCATTGATTTATAGAATTTCTGGCGATTTACGTCAAGTAATTCAAATTTGCACTGCAAGTGTGCTCTAGTTTCGACCAATAAATTCTGAAAAGTCATTTTCACCTTCCGCATTAGGAGTGTGTAGGCAGTATCCACAAAGAAAACTCAACTACCCAACCATTATATATGATTACTCATCCATGCAATTTTGAGAACACATCAAAAGAAATTAAAGGAAATGAAAAAAGGCTCAAAAATTGAAAGCCTTTTGCATGGAGGCCTCCTATGTGCAATGGCTTGTGGGAAAAATAATAATCTCACAATACCACAACCTTAAAAAAAACCTTCAAAAATTGACCTATCTCATATGAAGATCAATAACTTTCTACCAAGATGACCATGAGCATTTTCATGGCATAGTTCATGATAACATCACCATTTTTGTAAATAACAAGGGTGTTCACATTGTCAGCAATAATTCCACAAAAAGATTGAAGATTTGGGTAAAAAAAAGTTAATTTTTCATTTTTCTAGTGCAATGCATGACTTTTTATTGAAGCAAGTGCCATAAATAAGATTGCAAATTATACCCTTACAATTTTCACCTAAAGTATACCACGTGAGATGCCAACTTCCAATTTTTCATGAATTTCAGAGTGATATTTCCATATTCCATTGATTTATTGAATTTCTGGCGATTTACATCAAGTAAGTCAAATTTGCACTTCAAGTGTGCTCTAGTTTCGACCAATAAATTCTGAAAAATCATTTTCACCTTCCACATTAGGAGTGTAGCCAGTATCCACAAAGAAAACTCAATTACCTAGCCATTATATATGATTACTCATCCATGCAATTTTGACAACACATCGAAAGAAATTAAAGAAAATGATAAAAAGGCTCAAAAATTGAAATCCTTTTGCATGGAGGCCTCCTATGTGCAATGGCTTGTGGGAAAAATAATAAACTCACAATACCACAAATAAAATGTTAATTTTTCATTTTTCTAGTGCAATGCATGACCTTTTTTGTGAAGCAGGTGCCATAAATAGGATTGTAAAGTGTGCCCTGACAATTTTCACCTAAAGTATACCATAATGGATGCCAACTGCCAATTTTTCATGAATTTCAGAGTGATATTGCCATATTCCATTGATTTATCGAATTTCTGGCGATTTACATCAAGTAATTCAAATTTGCACTGCAAGTGTGCTCTAGTTTCGACCAATAAATTCTGAAAAATCATTTTCACCTTCCGCATTAGGAGTGTAGGCAGTATCCACAAAGAAAACTCAATTACCCAACCATTATATATGATTACTCATCCATGCAATTTTGAGAACACATCGAAAGAAATTAAAGGAAATGAAAAAAGGCTCAAAAATTGAAATCCTTTTGCATGGAAGCCTCCTATGTGCAATGGATTGTGGGAAAAATAATAAACTCACAATTCCACAACCTTAAAAAAAACCTTCAAGAACTGACCTATCTCATATGAAGATCAATGACTTTCAACCAAGATGACCATGAGAATTTTCATGGCATAGTACATGATAACATGAACATTTTTGGAAATAACAAGGGTGTTAACATTGTCAGCAATAATTCCACAAAAAGATTGAAGATTTGGGTAAAAAAAGTTAATTTTTCAATTTTCTAGTGCAATGCATGACTTTTTATTAAAGCAAGTGCCATAAATAAGATTGTAAATTGTGCCCTTACAATTTTCACCTTAAGTATGCCACATGGGATGCCAACTGCCAATTTTTCATGAATTTCAGAGTGATATTTCCATATTCCATTGATTTATTGAATTTCTGGCGATTTACATCAAGTAAGTCAAATTTGCACTGCAAGTGTGCCCTAGTTTCGACCAATAAATTATGAAAAATCATTTTCACCTTCCACATTAGGAGTGTAGCCAGTATCCACAAAGAAAACTCAATTACCCATCCATTATATATGATTACTCATCCACGCAATTTTGACAACACATCAAAAGAAACTAAATGAAATGATAAAAAGGCTCAAAAATTGAAATCCTTTTGCATGGAGGCCTCCTATGTGCAATGGCTTGTGGGAAAAATAATAAACTCACAATACCACAAATAAAATGTTAATTTTTGATTTTTCTAGTGCAATGCATGACTTTTTTTGTGAAGCAGGTGCCATAAATAAGATTGTAAATTGTGCCCTGACAATTTTCACCTAAAGTATACCACAATGGATGCCAACTGCCAATTTTTCATGAATTTCAGAGTGATATTGCCATATTCCATTGATTTATCGAATTTCTGGCGATTTACATCAAGTAATTCAAATTTGCACTGCAAGTGTGCTCTAGTTTCGACCAATAAATTCTGAAAAATCATTTTCACCTTCCGCATTAGGAGTGTAGGCAGTATCCACAAAGAAAACTAAATTACCCAACCATTATATATGATTACTCATCCATGCAATTTTGAGAACACATCGAAAGAAATTAAAGGAAATGAAAAAAGGCTCAAAAATTGAAATCCTTTTGCATGGAAGCCTCCTATGTGCAATGGATTGTGGGAAAAATAATAAACTCACAATTCCACAACCTTAAAAAAAACCTTCAAGAACTGACCTATCTCATATGAAGATCAATGACTTTCAACCAAGATGACCATGAGAATTTTCATGGCATAGTACATGATAACATGAACATTTTTGGAAATAACAAGGGTGTTAACATTGTCAGCAATAATTCCACAAAAAGATTGAAGATTTGGGTAAAAAAAGTTAACTTTTCAATTTTCTAGTGCAATGCATGACTTTTTATTAAAGCAAGTGCCATAAATAAGATTGTAAATTGTGCCCTTACAGTTTTCACCTTAAGTATACCACATGGGATGCCAACTGCCAATTTTTTATGAATTTCAGAGTGATATTTCCATATTCCATTGATTTATTGAATTTCTGGCGATTTACATCAAGTAAGTCAAATTTGCACTGCAAGTGTGCCCTAGTTTCGACCAATAAATTATGAAAAATCATTTTCACCTTCCACATTAGGAGTGTAGCCAGTATCCACAAAGAAAACTCAATTACCCATCCATTATATATGATTACTCCTCCACGCAATTTTGACAACACATCAAAAGAAATTAAATGGCATGATAAAAAGGCTCAAAAATTGAAATCCTTTTGCATGGAGGCCTCCTATGTGCAATGGCTTGTGGGAAAAATAATAAACTCACAATACCACAAATAAAATATTAATTTTTGTTTTTTCTAGTGCAATGCATGACTTTTTTTGTGAAGCAGGTGCCATAAATAAGATTGTAAATTGTGCCCTGACAATTTTCACCTAAAGTATACCACAATGGATGCCAACTGCCAATTTTTCATGAATTTCAGAGTGATATTGCCATATTCCATTGTTTTATCGAATTTCTGGCGATTTACATCAAGTAATTCAAATTTGCACTGCAAGTGTGCTCTAGTTTCGACCAATAAATTCTGAAAAATCATTTTCACCTTCCGCATTAGGAGTGTAGGCAGTATCCACAAAGAAAACTAAATTACCCAACCATTATATATGATTACTCATCCATGCAATTTTGAGAACACATCGAAAGAAATTAAAGGAAATGAAAAAAGGCTCAAAAATTGAAATCCTTTTGCATGGAAGCCTCCTATGTGCAATGGATTGTGGGAAAAATAAGAAACTCACAATTCCACAACCTTAAAAAAAACCTTCAAGAACTGACCTATCTCATATGAAGATCAATGACTTTCAACCAAGATGACCATGAGAATTTTCATGGCATAGTACATGATAACATGAACATTTTTGGAAATAACAAGGGTGTTAACATTGTCAGCAATAATTCCACAAAAAGATTGAAGATTTGGGTAAAAAAAGTTAACTTTTCAATTTTCTAGTGCAATGCATGACTTTTTATTAAAGCAAGTGCCATAAATAAGATTGTAAATTGTGCCCTTACAGTTTTCACCTTAAGTATACCACATGGGATGCCAACTGCCAATTTTTTATGAATTTCAGAGTGATATTTCCATATTCCATTGATTTATTGAATTTCTGGCGATTTACATCAAGTAAGTCAAATTTGCACTGCAAGTGTGCCCTAGTTTCGACCAATAAATTATGAAAAATCATTTTCACCTTCCACATTAGGAGTGTAGCCAGTATCCACAAAGAAAACTCAATTACCCATCCATTATATATGATTACTCCTCCACGCAATTTTGACAACACATCAAAAGAAATTAAATGGCATGATAAAAAGGCTCAAAAATTGAAATCCTTTTGCATGGAGGCCTCCTATGTGCAATGGCTTGTGGGAAAAATAATAAACTCACAATACCACAAATAAAATATTAATTTTTGTTTTTTCTAGTGCAATGCATGACTTTTTTTGTGAAGCAGGTGCCATAAATAAGATTGTAAATTGTGCCCTGATAATTTTCACCTAAAGTATACCACAATGGATGCCAACTGCCAATTTTTCATGAATTTCAGAGTGATATTGCCATATTCCATTGATTTATCGAATTTCTGGCGATTTACATCAAGTAATTCAAATTTGCACTGCAAGTGTGCTCTAGTTTCGACCAATAAATTCTGAAAAATCATTTTCACCTTCCGCATTAGGAGTGTAGGCAGTATCCACAAAGAAAACTCAATTACACAACCATTATATATGATTACTCATCCATGCAATTTTGAGAACACATCGAAAGAAATTAAAGGAAATGAAAAAAGGCTCAAAAATTGAAATCCTTTTGCATGGAAGCCTCCTATGTGCAATGGATTGTGGGAAAAATAATAAACTCACAATTCCACAACCTTAAAAAAAACCTTCAAGAACTGACCTATCTCATATGAAGATCAATGACTTTCAACCAAGATGACCATGAGAATTTTCATGGCATAGTACATGATAACATGAACATTTTTGGAAATAACAAGGGTGTTAACATTGTCAGCAATAATTCCACAAAAAGATTGAAGATTTGGGTAAAAAAAGTTAATTTTTCAATTTTCTAGTGCAATGCATGACTTTTTATTAAAGCAAGTGCCATAAATAAGATTGTAAATTGTGCCCTTACAATTTTCACCTTAAGTATACCACATGGGATGCCAACTGCCAATTTTTTATGAATTTCAGAGTGATATTTCCATATTCCATTGATTTATTGAATTTCTGGCGATTTACATCAAGTAAGTCAAATTTGCACTGCAAGTGTGCCCTAGTTTCGACCAATAAATTATGAAAAATCATTTTCACCTTCCACATTAGGAGTGTAGCCAGTATCCACAAAGAAAACTCAATTACCCATCCATTATATATGATTACTCCTCCACGCAATTTTGACAACACATCAAAAGAAATTAAATGAAATGATAAAAAGGCTCAAAAATTGAAATCCTTTTGCATGGAGGCCTCCTATGTGCAATGGCTTGTGGGAAAAATAATAAACTCACAATACCACAAATAATAGGTTAATTTTTCATTTTTCTAGTGCAATGCATGACTTTTTTTGTGAAGCAAGTGCCATAAATAAGATTGTAAATTGTGCCCTGACAATTTTCACCTAAAGTATACCACAATGGATGCCAACTGCCAATTTTTCATGAATTTCAGAGTGATATTGCCATATTCCATTGATTTATCAAATTTCTGGCGATTTACATCAAGTAATTCAAATTTGCACTGCAAGTGTGCTCTAGTTTCGACCAATAAATTCTGAAAAATCATTTTCACCTTCCGCATTAGGAGTGTAGGCAGTATCCACAAAGAAAACTTAATTACACAACCATTATATATGATTACTCATCCATGCAATTTTGAGAACACATCGAAAGAAATTAAAGGAAATGAAAAAAGGCTCAAAAATTGAAATCCTTTTGCATGGAAGCCTCCTATGTGCAATGGATTGTGGGAAAAATAATAAACTCACAATTCCACAACCTTAAAAAAAACCTTCAAGAACTGACCTATCTCATATGAAGATCAATGACTTTCAACCAAGATGACCATGAGCATTTTCATGGCATAGTACATGATAACATGAACATTTTTGGAAATAACAAGGGTGTTAACATTGTCAGCAATAATTCCACAAAAAGATTGAAGATTTGGGTAAAAAAGTTAATTTTTCAATTTTCTAGTGCAATGCATGACTTTTTTTTGTGAAGCAAGTGCCATAAATAAGATTGTAAATTGTGCCCTTATAATTTTCATCTAAAGTATACCACATGGGATGCCAACTGCCAATTTTTCATGAATTTCAGAGTGATATTTCCATATTCCATTGATTTATTGAATTTCTGGCGATTTACATCAAGTAAGACAAATTTGCACTGCAAGTGTGCCCTAGTTTCGACCAATAAATTATGAAAAATCATTTTCACCTTCCACATTAGGAGTGTAGCCAGTATCCACAAAGAAAACTCAATTACCCAGCCATTATATATGATTACTCATCCTTGCAATTTTGACAACACATCGAAAGAAATTAAATAAAATGATAAAAAGGCTCAAAAATTGAAATCCTTTTGCGTGGGGGCCTCCTATGTGCAATGGCCTGTGGGAAAAATAATAAACTCACAATACCACAAATAAAAAGTTAATTTTTCATTTTTCTAGTGCAATGCATGACTTTTTTTGTGAAGCAGATGCCATAAATAAGATTGTAAATTCTGTCCTTACAATTTTCACCTAAAGTATACCACAATTGATGCCAACTGCCAATTTTTCATGAATTTCACAGTGATCTTGCCATATTCCATTGATTTATCGAATTTCTGCCGATTTACATCAAGTAATTCAAATTTGCACTGCAAGTGTGGTATAGTTTCGACCAATAAATTTGGAAATATCATTTTCACCTTCCACATTAGGAGTGTAGGTAGTATCCACAAAGAAAACTCAATTACCCAACCATTATATATGATTACTCATCCATGCAATTTTGAGAACACATCAAAAGAAATGAAAGGAAATGAAAAAAGGCTCAAAAATTGAAATCCGTTTGCATAGAGGCCTCCTATGTGCAATGACTTGTGGGAAAAATAATAAACTCACAATACCACAAACTTAAAATAAAAAACCTTCACAATCTGACCTATCTCATATGAAGATCAATGACTTTCAACCAAGACGACCATGACCATGAACATTTTCATGGCATAGTACATGATAACATGACCATTTTTGGAAATAACAAGGGTGTTAACATTGACAGCAATAATTCCACAAAAAGATTGAAGGTTTGGTTAAAAAAAGTTAATTTTTCATTTTTCTAGTGCAATGCATGTCTTTTTTTTTGTGAAGCAAGTGCCATAAATAACATTGTAAATTGTGCCCTTACAATTTTCACCTAAAGTATACCACATGGGATGCCAACTGCCAATTTTTCATGAATTTCAGAGTGATATTTCCATATTCCATTGATTTATTGAATTTCTGGCGATTTACGTCAAGTAATTCAAATTTGCACTGCAAGTGTGCTCTAGTTTCAACCAATAAATTCGGAAAAATCATTTTCACCTTCCACATTAGGAGTGTAGGCAGTATTCACAAAGAAAACTCAATTACCCAACCATTATATATGATTACTCATCGATGCAATTTTGACATCACATCGAAAGAAATTAAAGAAAATGATAAAAAGGCTAAAAAATTGAAATCATTTTGCATGGAGGCCTCCTATGTGCAATGGCTTGTGGGAAAAATAATAAACTCACAATACCACAAATAAAAAGTTAAATTTTCATTTTTCTAGTGCAATGCATGACTTTTTTTGTGAAGCAAGTGCCATAAAGAAGATTGTAAATTGTGCCCTTACAATTTTCACCTAAAGTATACCACATGGAATGCCAACTTCCAATTTTTCATGAATTTCAGAGTGATATTTCCATATTCCATTGATTTATTGAATTTCTGGCGATTTACATCAAGTAAGTCAGATTAGCACTGCAAGTGTGCTCTAGTTTCGACCAATAAATTCTGAAAAATCATTTTCACCTTCCACATTAGGAGTGTAGGCTGTATTCACAAAGAAAACTCAATTACCCAACCATTATATATGATTACTCATCCATGCAATTTTGACAACACATCGAAAGAAATTAAAGAAAATGATAAAAAGGCTCAAAACTTGAAATCCTTTTGCATGGAGGCCTCCTAGGTGCAATGGCTTGCGGGAAAAATAATAAACTCACAATACCAGAAATAAACAGTTAATTTTTCATTTTTCTAGTGCAATGCATCACTTTTTTTGTGAAGCAAGTGCCATAAATAAGATTGTAAATTGTGCACTTATAATTTTCACCTAAAGTATACCACATTGGATGCCAACTGCCAATTTTTCATGAATTTCAGAGTGATCTTGCCATATTCCATTGATTTATCGAATTTCTGGTGATTTACATCAAGTAATTCAAATTTGCACTGCAAGTGTGCTCTAGTTTCGACCAATAAATTCTGAAAAATCATTTTCACCTTCCACATTAGGAGTGTAGGCAGTATTCACAAAGAAAACTCAATTACCCAACCATTATATATGATTACTCATCCATGCAATTTTGACAACACATCGAAAGAAATTAAAGAAAATGATAAAAAGGCTCAAAAATTGAAATCATTTTGCATGCAGGCCTCCTATGTGCAATGGCTTGTGGGAAAAATAATAAACTAACAATACCACAAATAAAAAGTTAATTTTTCATTTTTCTTGTGCAATGCATGACTTTTTTTGTGAAGCAAGTGCCATAAATAAAATTGTAAATTGTGCCCTTACAATTTTCACCTAAAGTATACCACATGGGATGCCAACATCCAATTTTTCATGAATTTTAGAGTGATATTTCCATATTCCATTGATTTATTGAATTTCTGGCGATTTACGTCAAGTAATTCAAATTTGCACTTCAAGTGTGCTCTAGTTTCGACCAATAAATTCTGAAAAATCATTTTCACCTTCCACATTAGGAGTGTAGGCAGTATTCACAAAGAAAACTCAATTACCCAACCATTATATATGATTACTCATCCATGCAATTTTGACAACACATCAAAAGAAATCAAAGAAAATGATAAAAAGGCTCAAAAATTGAAATCCTTTTGCATGGAGGCCTCCTATGTGCAATGGCTTGTGTGAAAAATAATAATCTCACAATACCACAAATAAACAGTTAATTTTTCATTTTTCTAGTGTAATGCATGACTTTTTTTGTGAAGCAAGTTCCATAAATAAGATTCTAAATTGTGCCCTTACAATTTTCACCTAAAGTATACCACATTGGATGCCAACTGCCAATTTTTCATGAATTTCAGAGTGATATTGCCATACTCCATTGATTTATCGAATTTCTGGTGATTTACATCAAGTAATTCAAATTTGAACTGCAAGTGTGCTCTAGTTTCGACCAATAAATTCTGAAAAATCATTTTCACCTTCCACATTAGGAGTGTAGGCAGTATTCACAGAGAAAACTCAATTACCCAACCATTTTATATGATTACACATCCATGTAATTTTGACAACACATCGAAAGAAATTAAAGAAAATGATAAAAAGGCTCAAAAATTGAAATCATTTTGCATGCAGGCCTCCTATGTGCAATGGCTTGTGGGAAAAATAATAAACTCACAATACCACAAATAAAAAGTTAAATTTTCATTTTTCTAGTGCAATGCATGACTTTTTTTGTGAAGCAAGTGCCATAAATAAGATTGTAAATTGTGCCCTTACAATTTTCACCTAAAGTATACCACATGGGATGCCAACTTCCAATTTTTCATGAATTTTAGAGTGATATTTCCATATTCCATTGATTTATTGAATTTCTGGTGATTTACGTCAAGTAATTCAAATTTGCACTTCAAGTGTGCTCTAGTTTCGACCAATAAATTCTGAAAAATCATTTTCACCTTCCACATTAGGAGTGTAGGCAGTATTCACAAAGAAAACTCAATTACCCAACCATTATATATGATTACTCATCCATGCAATTTTGACAACACATCGAAAGAAATCAAAGAAAATGATAAAAAGGCTCAAAAATTGAAATCCTTTTGCATGGAGGCCTCCTATGTGCAATGGCTTGTGGGAAAAATAATAATCTCACAATACCACAAATAAAAATTTTATTTTTCATTTTTCTAGTGCAATGCATGACTTTTTTTGTGAAGCAAGTGCCATAAATAAGATTCTAAATTGTGCCCTTACAATTTTCACCTAAAGTATACCACATTGGATGCCAACTGCCAATTTTTCATGAATTTCAGAGTGATATTGCCATATTCCATTGATTTATCGAATTTCTGGTGATTTACATCAAGTAATTCAAATTTGCACTGCAAGTGTGCTCTAGTTTCGACCAATAAATTCTGAAAAATCATTTTCACCTTCCACATTAGGAGTGTAGGCAGTATTCACAGAGAAAACTCAATTACCCAACCATTATATATGATTACACATCCATGTAATTTTGACAACACATCGAAAGAAATTAAAGAAAATGATAAAAAGGCTCAAAAATTGAAATCATTTTGCATGCAGGCCTCCTATGTGCAATGGCTTGTGCGAAAAATAATAAACTCACAATACCACAACCTTAAAAAAAACCTTCAAGAACTGACCTATCTCATATGAAGATCAATGACTTTCAACCAAGATGACCATGAGCATTTTCGTGGCATAGTTCATGATAACATGACCATTTTTGGAAATAACAAGGGTGTTCACATTGTCAGCAATAATTCCACAAAAAGGTTGAAGATTTGGGTAAAAAAAAGTTAATTTTTCATTTTTCTAGTGCAATGCATGACTTTTTATTAAAGCAAGTGCCATAAATAAGATTGTAAATTATGCCCTTACAATTTTCACCTAAAGTATACCACGTGGGATGCCAACTGCCAATTTTTCATGAATTTCAGAGTGATATTTCCATATTCCATTGATTTATATAATTTCTGGCGATTTACATCAAGTAAGTCAAATTTGCACTGCAAGTGTGCTCTAGTTTCGACCAATAAATTCGGAAAAATCAGTTTCACCTTCCACATTAGGAGTGTAGGCAGTATCCACAAAGAAAACTCAATTACCCAACCATTATATATGATTACTCATCCATGCAATTTTGACAACACATCGAAAGAAATTAAAGAAATTGATAAAAAGGCTCAAAAATTGAAATCTTTTTGCATGGAGGCCTCCTATGTGCAATGGCTTGTGGGAAAAATAATAATCTCACAATACCACAACCTTAAAAAAAACCTTTAAGAGCTGACCTATCTCATATGAAGATCAATGACTTTCAACCAAGATGACCATGAGCATTTTCATGGCATAGTACATGATAACATGACCATTTTTGGAAATAACAAGGGTGTTCACATTGTCAGCAATAATTTCACAAAAAGATTGAAGATTAGGGTAAAAAAAAGTTAATTTTTCATTTTGCTAGTGCAATGCATGACTTTTTATTGAAGCAAGTGCCATAAATAAGATTGTAAATTATGCCCTTACAATTTTCACCTAAAGTATACCACATGGGATGCCAACTGCAAGTTTTTCATGAATTTCAGAGTGATATTTCCTTATTCCATTGATTTATTGAATTTCTTGCGATTTACGTCAAGTAAGTCAAATTTGCACTACAAGTATGCTCTAGTTTCGAACAATAAATTCTGAAAAATCATTTTCACCTTCCGCATTAGGAGTGTAGGCAGTATTCACAAAGAAAACTCAATTACCCAACCATTATATATGATTACTTATCCATGCAATTTTGACAACACATCGAAAGAAATTAAAGAATATGATAAAAGGCTCAAAAATTGAAATCCTTTTGCATGGAGGCCTCCTATGTGCAATGGCATGTGGGAGAAATAATAAACTCACAATTCCACAAATAAAAAGTTAATTTTTCATTTTTCTAGTGCAATGCATGACTTTTTTTGTGAAGCAAGTGCCATAAATAAGATTGTAAATTGTGCCCTTACAATTTTCACCTAAAGTATACCACATTGGATGTCAACTGCCAATTTTTCATGAATTTCAGAGTGATATTGCCATATTTCATTGACTTATCGAATTTCTGGCGATTTACATCAAGTAATTCAAATTTGCACTGCAAGTGTGCTCTAGTTTCGAACAATAAATTCTGAAAAATCATTTTCACCTTCCACATTAGGAGTGTAGCCATTGTCCACAAAAAAAACTCAATTACCCAACCATTGTATATTATTACTCATCCATGCAATTTTGACAACACATCGAAAGAAATTAAAGAAAATGATAAAAAAGGCTCAAAAATCGAAATCCTTTTGCACGGAGGCTTCCTATGTGCAATGGCTTGTGGGAAAAATAATGAACTCACAATACCACAAATAAAAAGTTAATTTTTCATTTTTCTAGTGCAATGCATGACTTTTTTTGTGAAGCTGGTGCCATAAATAAGATTGCAAATTCTGCCCTTACAATTTTCACCTAAAGTATACCACAATGGATGCCAACTGGCAATATTTCATGAATTTCACAGTGATATTATCATATTCCATTGATTTATCGAATTTCTGGCGATTTACATCAAGTAATTCAAATTTGCACTGCAAGTGTGCTCTAGTTTCGACCAATAAATTTGGAAATATCATTTTCACCTTCCACATTAGGAGTGTAGGCAGTATCCACAAAGAAAACTCAATTACACAACCATTATATATGATTACTCATCCATGCAATTTTGAGAACACATCGAAAGAAATTAAAGGAAATGAAAAAAGGCTCAAAAATTGAAATCCTTTTGCATGGAGGGCTCCTATGTGCAATGGCTTGTGGGAAAAATAATAAACTCACAATACCACAACCTTAAGAAAACCTTCAAGAACTGACCTATCTCATATGAAGATCAATGACTTTCAACCAAGATGACCATGAGCATTTTCATGGCATAGTACATGATAACCTGACCATTTTTGGAAATAACTAGGGTGTTAACATTGTCAGCAATAATTCCACAAAAATTGAAGATTTGGGTAAAAAAAGTTAATTTTTCATTTTTCTAGTGCAATGCATGACTTTTTATTGAAGCAAGTGCCATAAATAAGATTGTAAATTATGCCCTTACAATTTTCACCTAAAGTATACCACATGGGATGCCAACTGCCAATTTTCCATGAATTTCAGAGTGATATTTCCATATTCCATTGATTTATTGAATTTCTGGCGATTTACATCAAGTAAGTCAAATTTGCACTGCAAGTGTGCTCTAGTTTCGACCAAAAAATTCTGAAAAATCATTTTCACCTTCCACATTAGGAGTGTAGCCATTGTCCACAAAAAAAACTCAATTACCCAACCATTGTATATTATTACTCATCCATGCAATTTTGACAACACATCGAAAGAAATTAAAGAAAATGATAAAAAAGGCTCAAAAATCGAAATCCTTTTGCACGGAGGCTTCCTATGTGCAATGGCTTGTGGGAAAAATAATGAACTCACAATACCACAAATAAAAAGTTAATTTTTCATTTTTCTAGTGCAATGCATGACTTTTTTTGTGAAGCTGGTGCCATAAATAAGATTGCAAATTCTGCCCTTACAATTTTCACCTAAAGTATACCACAATGGATGCCAACTGGCAATATTTCATGAATTTCACAGTGATATTATCATATTCCATTGATTTATCGAATTTCTGGCGATTTACATCGAGTAATTCAAATTTGCACTGCAAGTGTGCTCTAGTTTCGACCAATAAATTTGGAAATATCATTTTCACCTTCCACATTAGGAGTGTAGGCAGTATCCACAAAGAAAACTCAATTACACAACCATTATATATGATTACTCATCCATGCAATTTTGAGAACACATCGAAAGAAATTAAAGGAAATGAAAAAAGGCTCAAAAATTGAAATCCTTTTGCATGGAGGGCTCCTATGTGCAATGGCTTGTGGGAAAAATAATAAACTCACAATACCACAACCTTAAGAAAACCTTCAAGAACTGACCTATCTCATATGAAGATCAATGACTTTCAACCAAGATGACCATGAGCATTTTCATGGCATAGTACATGATAACCTGACCATTTTTGGAAATAACTAGGGTGTTAACATTGTCAGCAATAATTCCACAAAAATTGAAGATTTGGGTAAAAAAAGTTAATTTTTCATTTTTCTAGTGCAATGCATGACTTTTTATTGAAGCAAGTGCCATAAATAAGATTGTAAATTATGCCCTTACAATTTTCACCTAAAGTATACCACATGGGATGCCAACTGCCAATTTTCCATGAATTTCAGAGTGATATTTCCATATTCCATTGATTTATTGAATTTCTGGCGATTTACATCAAGTAAGTCAAATTTGCACTGCAAGTGTGCTCTAGTTTCGACCAAAAAATTCTGAAAAATCATTTTCACCTTCCACATTAGGAGTGTAGCCATTGTCCACAAAAAAAACTCAATTACCCAACCATTGTATATTATTACTCATCCATGCAATTTTGACAACACATCGAAAGAAATTAAAGAAAATGATAAAAAAGGCTCAAAAATCGAAATCCTTTTGCACGGAGGCTTCCTATGTGCAATGGCTTGTGGGAAAAATAATGAACTCACAATACCACAAATAAAAAGTTAATTTTTCATTTTTCTAGTGCAATGCATGACTTTTTTTGTGAAGCTGGTGCCATAAATAAGATTGCAAATTCTGCCCTTACAATTTTCACCTAAAGTATACCACAATGGATGCCAACTGGCAATATTTCATGAATTTCACAGTGATATTATCATATTCCATTGATTTATCGAATTTCTGGCGATTTACATCAAGTAATTCAAATTTGCACTGCAAGTGTGCTCTAGTTTCGACCAATAAATTTGGAAATATCATTTTCACCTTCCACATTAGGAGTGTAGGCAGTATCCACAAAAAAACTCAATTACCCAACCATTATATATGATTACTCATCCATGCAATTTTGAGAACACATCGAAAGAAATTAAAGGAAATGAAAAAAGGCTCAAAAATTGAAATCCATTTGCATAGAGGCCTCCTGTGTGCAATGGCTTGTGGGAAAAATAATAAACTCACAATACCACAAACTTAAAATAAAAAACCTTCACAATCTGACCTATCTCATATGAAGATCAATGACTTCCAACCAAGACGACCATGACCATGAACATTTTCATGGCATAGTACATGATAACATGACCATTTTTGGAAATAACAAGGGTGTTAACATTGTCAGCAATAATTCCACAAAAAGATTGAAGGTTTGGTTAAAAAAAGTTAATTTTTAATTTTTCTAGTGCAATGCATGACTCTTTTTTTTGTGAAGCAAGTGCCATAAATAAGATTGTAAATTGTGCCCTTACAATTTTCACCTAAAGTATACCACATGGGATGCCAACTGCCAATTTTTCAAGAATTTTAGAGTGATATTTCCATATTCCATTGATTTATTGAATTTCTGGCGATTTACATTAAGTAAGTCAAATTTGCACGGCAAGTGTGCCCTAGTTTCGACCAATAAATTCTGAAAAATCATTTTCTCCTTCCACATTAGGAGCGTAGGCAGTATCCACAAAGAAAGCTCAATTACCCAACCATTATATATGATTACTCATCCATACAATTTTGACAAAACATCGAAAGAAATTATAGAAAAAGATAAAAAGTCTAAAAAATTGAAATCCTTTTGATGGAGGCCTCCTATGTGCAATGGCTTGTGGGAAAAATAACAAACTCAGAATACCACAAATAAAAAGTTAATATTTCATTTTTCTAGTGCAATGCATGACTTTTTTTGTGAAGCCGGTGCGATAAATAAGATTGTAAATTGTGCCCTTACAATTTTCACCTAAAGAATACCACAATGGATGCCAACTGCTAATTTTTCATGAATTTCAGAGTGATATTGCCATAATCCATTGATTTATCGATTTTTTGGCGATTTACATCAAGTAATTCAAATTTGCACTGCAAGTGTGCTCTAGTTTCGACCAATAAATTCAGAAAAATCATTTTCACCTTCCGCATTAGGAGTGTAGGCAGTATCCATAAAGAAAACTCAATTACCCAACCATTATATATGATTACTCATCCATGCAATTTTGAGAACACATCGAAAGAAATTAAAGGAAATGAAAAGAGGCTCAAAAATTGAAATCCTTTTCCATGGAGGCCTCCTATGTGCAATGGCTTGTGGGAAAAATAATAAACTCACAATACCACAAACTTAAAAAAAACCTTCAAGAACTGACCTATCTCATATGAAGATCAATGACTTTCAACCAAGATGACCATGAGCATTTTCATGGCATAGTACATGATAACATGACCATTTTTGGAAATAACAAGGGTGATCACATTGTCAGCAATAATTCCACAAAAAGATTGAAGATTTGGGTAAAAAAAAGTTAATTTTTCATTTTTGTAGTGCAATGCATGACTTTTTATTGAAGCAAGTGCCATAAAAAAGATTGTTCATTATGCCCTTACAATTTTCACCTAAAGTATACCAGATGGGATGCCAACTGCCAATATTTCATGAATTTTATAGTGATATTTCCATATTCCATTGATTTATTGAATTTCTGGCGATTTACATCAAGTAAGTCAAATTTGCAATGCAAGTGTGCTCTAGTTTCGAGCAATAAATTCTAAAAAATCATTTTCACCTTCCACATTAGGAGTGTAGCCAGTATCCAAAAAGAAAACTCAATTACCCAGCCATTATATATTATTACTCATCCATGCAATTTTGAGAACACATCGAAAGAAATTAAAGGAAATGAAAAAAGGCTCAAAAATTGAAATCCTTTTGCATGGAGGCCTCCTATGTGCAATGGCTTGTGGGAAAAATAATAAACTCACAATACCACAAATAAAAAGTTAATTTTTTATTTTTCTAGTGCAATGCATGAATTTTTTTGTGAAGCAGGTGCCATAAATAAGATTGTAAATTGTGCCCTTACAATTTTCACCTAGAGTATACCACAATGGATGCCAACTGCCAATTTTTCATGAATTTCAGAGTGATATTGCCATATTCCATTGATTTATCGAATTTGTGGCAATTTAAATCAAGTAATTCAAATTTGTACGGCAATTGTGCTCTAGTTTCGACCAATAAATTCGGAAATATCATTTTTCACCTTCCACATTAGGAGTGTATGCAGTATCCACAAACAAAACTCAATTACCCGACCATTATATATGATTACTCATCCATGCAATTTTGAGAACACATCGAAAGAAATTAAAGGAAATGAAAAAAGGCTCAAAAATTGAAATCCTTTTGCATGGAGGCCTCCTATGTGCAGCGGCTTGTGGGAAAATAATAAATTCACAATACCACAAACTTTAAAAAAAACCTTCATAAACTGACCTATCTCATATGAAGATCAACGAATTTCAACCAAGATGACCACAACCATGAGCATTTTCATGGCATCATACATGATAATATGACCATTTTTGGAAATAACAAGGGTGTTAACATTGTGAGCAATAATTCCACAAAAAGATTGAAGATTTGGTTAAAAAAAAGTTAATTTTTCATTTTTCTAGTGCAATGCATGACTTTTTTTGTGAAGCAAGTGCCATAAATAAGATTGTAAATTGTGCCCTTACAATTTTCACCTAAAATATACCACATGGGATGCCAACTGCCAATTTTTCATGACTTTCAGAGCGATATTTCCATATTCCATTAATTTATTGAATTTCTGGCGATTTACATCAAGTAATTCAAATTTGCACTGCAAGTGTGCTCTAGTTTCGACCAATAAATTTTGAAAAATCATTTTCACCTTCCACATTAGGAGTGTAGGCAGTATCCACTAAGAAAACTCAATTACTCATCAATGCAATCTTGACAACACATCGAAAGAAATTAAAGAAAATGATAAAAAGGCTCAAAAATTGAAATCCTTTTGCATGGAAGCCACCTATGTGCATTGGCTTGTGGGAAAAATAATAAACTCACAATACCACAAATAAAATATTAATTTTTCATTTTTTTAGTGCAATGCATGACTTTTTTTGTGAAGCAAGTGCCATAAATAAGATTGTAAATTGTGCCCTTACAATTTTGAGCTAAAGTATACCACAATGGATGCCAACTACCAATTTTTCATGAATTTCAGAGTGATATTGCCATATTCCATTGATCTATTGAATTTCTGGCGATTTACATCAAGTAATTCAATTTTGCACTACAAGTGTGCTCTAGTTTCGACCAATAAATTCTGAAAAATCATTTTCACCTTCCGCATTAGGAGTGTGTAGGCAGTATCCACAAAGAAAACCTTCACAAACTTAAAAATAACCTTCACAAACTGACCTATCTCATATGAAGATCAATGACTTTCACCAAGATGACCATGAGCATTTTCATGGCATAGTACATGATAACATGACCATTTTTGGAAATAACAAGGTTGTGAACATTGTCAGCAATAATTCCGCAAAAAGATTGAAGATTTGGTTAAAAAAAGTTAAATTTTCATTTTTCTAGTGCAATGCATGACTTTTTATTGAAGCAAGTGCCATAAATAAGATTGTAAATTATGCCCTTACAATTTTCACCTAAAGTATACCACATGGGATGCCAACTGCCAATTTTTCATGAATTTCAGAGTGACATTTCCATATTCCATTGATTTATTGAATTTCTGGCGATTTACATCAAGTAAGTCAAATTTGCACTGCAAGTGTGCTCTAGTTTCGACCAATAAATTCTGAAAAATCATTTTCACCTTCCACATTAGGAGTGTAGCCATTATCCACAAAGAAAACTCAATTACCCAACCATTATATATGATTACTCATCCATGCAATTTTGAGAACACATCGAAAGAAATTAAAGAAAATGATAAAAAGGCTCATGAATTGAAATCCTTGTGCATGGAGGCCTCCTATGTTGTGACACCCCCGACTTAATCGTGCACTAACCATACATGCAAATGCACACGATCAAGCCTAGGGACTCACTTGAAGATATCACAACACAACTCTAGACACAAATAAAATAATACAAGCTTATTATTACAATCCAGGGGCCTCGAGGGCTCGAATACATAAGCTCGCGATCAAGCGTCAGCGAAAGCATTAGATATCTGAGTATAGATATAAAAGTAAAACAGACATGCCCTAACAGGCGGGGCAAAACGACAACACAGATCGAAAGGTGCAGGCCTCCTGCCTGGGAGCCTCCGAACTACTCCTGGTCGGCTGGCTCAATCCAGTAGTAACTGCCGTCGAGACCCTCCTGGTAGTAGTCTCCTACAGTGGCATCTGGCTCCTGGGCTCCATCGTCTGATATATCATCAAGTGGGTATGGGGAAAAGAATAGCATAGCAACCATGAGTACTCATCCAAAGTACTCGCAAGACTGACATCAGAACTATGCTAAATATGCATTGGTATCAAATGAAAAGGCTGTATCTGTGGATTATATAGCAGAAATGCCAGAATAGAGAGAAAGGCCTAGCCTATCGAAGACTAGCATCTTCAAGCAATCTTGCAGCGTCAGAAGAGAGTAGATAATAGTAGCATACATGTGGATATACAACAGCAATGTCCTGAGATCCTTTCTCGACTCCCTGCGAGAAAGCGGTCTCGAGAGCATTATTAACAGTTTAATATGAATCATCATCAATTTGTAGTTGTCATAGATCCGGATACAACTCTGAGCGTCTGTTACCGTGGACACGGCTATTCGAATAGATAACTTCCCTGCAGGGGTGCACTACTGTTACCCAACACGCTCGATTACCTCTGGCCAGACACACTGGCTGGGTAATACCCGGCCTCGGGTGATCGACACGACGCAGTCCTACCTAGGCTCGGCAGAGAGGTCAACACGCCGGTCTAAATCCTAAGTACAAAGGGGTCTTGGGCCATCGCCCTTTGCACTCCTGCACGTTGCGTGGCTGGACGGGGAGCAGGCGCGACACTGAATACACCAGTGACGTAACCAGCCCAACCCCGACGATCAGCCCGCATCTCTGAGCTGTGACGTCTGAAGAGCTTTCGGCTGATACATACGACGTAGAGGGCCCCATTAAACCATTATCCCACGTGGTGGTAGTGCGTATAGGGCACGACGACCAACTCAGATCAAATACCCAGTTCCGTTAGGCGTATTTAGTAACTCGCAGAGACGATCAGACTACCTGTCGCTCCGACTTGGTAACACACGGAACACGAACAGGGTGGTCTCCGCCTGCCCTGTCGTTCCGCCACAGTATCACTCGCGGGTGCCCTCCTGGCAAGCCTGACTTCATAATTCCCTGCGGGTACCCCTCGGGGTCGACCCGCCTGTAACAAAGGTCAAAGTATCTGTGTGTCCAATGTGTCAAGGAGGAATCCGAGGAATCACCCTCGATGGATTCCCACTCGAGGAGTTGCATGACGGAAGCTTTATCGGAAGTGATGAAAGAGGAATCACCCCCAGTATCACACAACCGAATAACTATTCTACAGAGGCATCATCGCAAGTGAGATAAGAGGTATCACCCTCGGCACTCGAAGCCAGCTCTGCAGAGTCGAGCAACTTAGGGGGGGTGTGCCGGTGATGTGCTATTCTCAGCCCGTTCGACCATATCGATCGGGGCACAGATACTAAAGCGGAGCAACTACAGCAAGGGAGAGAGGCCACAGATGGTTTACCATCCAACCTATACTAAGTAGTTTGGATAACAGGCAGGTATCAATAGTAGTTACAAGGACAGGCTATGCATCAGAATAGGATAAAGCAAAGTAGCAGCAATTTCTAATGCAAGCAGGAGGGAGAAAGAATAGGTGATTTAGGCATGCATCAAGGGGGATTGCTTGCCTGGAAGCTCTGCTGAGAGGGGCTGATCGTCAGTAGGCTGCTCGTCGGGGGTGTAGTCGAACTCTGCTGCAACGGCGTCGGTCTCGGCGTCTAGCGGGAGAGAAGGAGGGGGAAGAAACAATAAATTCATGCCAAAAATGCAATCACTATGCATGACATGCCTAAATGATATGCACAGGTGTTTTACTGCCTAACTAAAATGCTTTAGATAATTTAGGAATTTGTTTGGATTTATTTTATTAAAGTCATGCACTATTCATTTATCAAAATCAGTCAAAAAGTTCCATGTTCAGCTAGCTAGGAGTGTTGGACAGGCATTTTGATTACATGTTCAGAATCTTCATATTTTTCTGATCATTTTACATATATAAATTATTTTCATCTGACTTACGGTCTAAAAGATATGATTTATCAAAGTTTTATTGAATTTCTGGATTTATTTTAATTATTTAAATTGGCATTATCCGAAACAGTGTAGAGGTGACGTCAGCGTGACGCATTGCTGGCGTCAGCGGTCAACAGCACAGCTGACCGGGTCAAACCTGACCAGTGGGTCCAGTGGGTCCCACTGGTCAGCCTCACAGTAGTTAATTAGGGATTTAATTTAACTAAAATAGGCTAATTAGAGGTGGGGCCTACTGGTCAGTAGGTAATTAGCGTTTTAATTAATTAATTAGTTTACTTAATAGAGTAACTTTTTATGAAAATTCATTTAATCTGTCGGGCCCCACATGTCAGCGACAGTGGCCCGCGCTGACCGAGTCAACGGGGCCCGCGGGTCCCACTGTCAGCCACCCAGAGGCGGGGCCCAGTGGCGCCAGCTCGGACGCTAGGTCAACACCGGCACCGGAGCTCACCGGCGAGCTCGCCCGCGACGGCAGAACTCCGGTGAGCCCGGATTTTCGCTGTAGGGCACCGTTTCGGGCGCGGTTGGTCTCTTTGGAACGAGCGGACGAAGCCGCATCCGGTGGTGGCCGTGGCCGGAGCTGGGGAGGCCGGGATGGACGGCGACGAGCACGTCGGTGGCGGCCGGTTTCGAGTGGTGGTCGTGTTCTGTGCTACGGCGTGCGTCCGAGGAAACAAAAGGGCTAGGCGAGGTCTGCGGGTTGCGACGAGCAAAACGGCCAGCGGCACGGGGCCCAATGGTCGCCGGAACGACGCTGGCGACGAGATAAGCGGCGGCGCGATCGTGCATGTCCAACGCGGCGGCTACGGTGACGCGAAGAGGCCGGGGAGAGGGGGAGAAGATGGCGGAGCTCACCGGGAGGCTACGGAAAGTTGGTGGTAGGATTAGTAGCTGCAGATCGGCAACATTCGCCGGAAAGGCGCCGGCGACCGTGGGTTGAAGACGAGCTCGAGGAGCTCGCGGCGAAGCCTCCCGACGCCAATGGCTGGGCGTGGTCGACGGAGAAGTCTGCGGCGGAGCTCTACGTCATGTCAGCGGGGCTCGAGGTCATCGGAGTGCGCGGAATCGAGGCGGCGACGGCGACGGTAGAGACGGGCGGCGATGCAGGAAGAAATCGACGAGGGGACCGCGGGGATCTTATCTACGCGAGTAGCACGGCGGATGGCCGACGCGTGCGGCATCGGCGACGTGTCGACGGGCGCCGACGACAGCGCGAGTGAGACGGTGGGAGGTGGAAGAAAGGCCGCGGTGGGCCGGGCCTATTCTTCCTGTGCACTGAAGGCCCAAAGCGACAGTAAGTTCTAACCGTTTTTTATTTCTATTTTCTTTCTTCTGTTTTAACTCTGCTTTGCAAATTGTTTGACCTCCAGATGACTTTTCTAAAACAAGTGACTTAGCCCAAATAATTCAGTGCATTTTTATCTACCACCAAAAACTAGTTTGGTTAAAATATAATTTCATTTGTAATTCTATAAAATAAAACGGTATTAAAATATTGTTGTGAGCTACTGTTTGAGGTTGTTAGAGTTGCTTAGACATTTTTAGTGATGTTGTTTCCCTGAACATAATTAGCTATGAATTATTTGCTATTTAATGAACATTTTAGTTTTCAATATGAACAACTTTTATTTTTCACTTTAAATTTAAATTGAAGTTTGAATTAGGAATTTGAAATGAGATATGATCCTAATGATGAACAAGCATAGTTAATCATGATGACTTGGCATTAACAAAAGGTGATCACTGTGGTTACTTACATGGGGTGTTACATATGTGCAATGGCTTGTGGGAAAAATAATAGACTCACAATACCACAAATAAAAAGTTAATTTATCATTTTTCTAGTGCAATGCATGACTTTTTTTGTGAAGCAGGTTCATAAATAAGATTGTAAATTCTGCCCTTACAATTTTCACCTAAAGTATACCACAATGGATGCCAACTGACATTTTTTCATGAATTTCAGAGTGATATTGCCATATTCCATAGATTTATCGAATTTGTGGTGATTTACATCAAGTAATTCAAATTTGCACTACAAGTGTGCTCTAGTTTCGACAAATAAATTCGGAAATATCATTTTCACCTTCCACATTAGGAGTGTAGGCATTATCCACAAAGAAAACTCAATTACCCGACCATTATATATGATTACTCATCCACGCAATTTTGAGAACACATCGAAAGAAATTAAAGGAAATGAAAAAAGGCTCAAAAATTGAAATCCTTTTGCATGGAGGCCACCTATGTGCAATGTCATGTGGAAAAAATAATAAACTCTCAATACCACAAACTTAAAAAAAAACCCTTCACAACCTGACCTATCAAAATATGAAGATCAATGACTTTGAACCAAGATGACCGTGACCATGAGCATTTTCATGGCATAGTACATGATAACATGACCATTTTGGGAAATAACAAGGGTGTTAACATTGTCAGCAATAATTCCACAAAAAGATTGAATATTTGGTTAAAAAAAGTTAATTTTTCATTTTTCTAGTGCAATGCATGACTTTTTTTATGAAGCAAGTGCCATAAATAAGATTGTAAATTGTGCCTTTACAATTTTCACCTAAAGTGTACCACATGGGATGCCAATTGCCAATTTTTCAGAGTGATATTTCCATATTCCATTGATTTATTGAATTTCTGGCGATTTACATCAAGTAATTCAAATTTGCAATGCAAGTGTGCTCTAGTTTCGACCAATAAATTCTAAAAAATCATTTTCACCTTCCACATTAGGAGTGTAGGCAGTATCGACAAAGAAAACTCAATTACCCAACCATTATATATGATTACTCATCCATCCAATTTTGACAACACATCGAAAGAAATTAAAGGAAATGAAAAAAGGCTCAAAAATTGAAATCCTTTTGCATGGAGGCCTCCTATGTGCAATGGCTTGTGGGAAAAATAATAAACTCATAATACCACAAACTTAAAACAAAAACCTTCAAGAACTGACCTATCTCATATGAAGATCAATGACTTTTAACCAAGATGACCATGAGCATTTTGGTGGCATAGTACATGATAACATGACCATTTTTGGAAATAACAAGGGTGTTAACGTTGTCAGCAATAATTCCACAAAAATATTGAAGATTTGGTTAAAAAAAGTTAATTTTTTTCATTTTTCTAGTGCAATGCATGATTTTTCGTGAAGCAAGTGCCATAAATAAGATTGTAAATTGTGCCCTTACAATTTTCACCTAAAGTATACCACATTGGATGTCGACTGCCAATTTTTCATGAATTCCAGAGTGATATTGCCATATTTCTTTGATTTATCGAATTTCTGGCGATTTACATCAAGTAATTCAAATTTGCACAGCAAGTGTGCTTTAGTTTCGACCAATAAATTCTGAAAAATCATTTTCACCTTCTGCATTAGGAGTGTAGGCAGTATCCACAAAGAAAACTAAATTAGCCAACCATTATATATGATTACTCATCCATGCAATCTTGACAACACATCAAAAGAAATTAAAGAAAATGATAAAAAGGCTCAAAAATTGTAATCCTTTTGCATGGAGGCCTCCTATGTGCAATGGCTTGTGGGAAAAATAATAAACTCACAATACCACAAATAAAATGTTAATTTTTCATTTTTCTAGTGCAATGCATGACTTTTTTTGTGATGCAAGTGCCATAAATAAGATTTTAAATTGTGCCCTTACAATTTTCACCTAAAGTATACCACAATGGATGCCAACTGCCAATTTTTCATGAATTTCAGAGTGATATTGCCATATTCCATTGATTTATCGAATTTCTGGCAATTTACATCAAGTAATTCAAATTTGCACTGCAAGTGTGCCCTAGTTTCGACCAATAAATTTTGAAAAATCATTTTCACCTTCCGCATTAGGACTGTAGGCAGTATCGACAAAGAAAACTCAATTACCCAACCACTATATATGATTACTCATCCATGCAATTTTGAGAACACATCGAAAGAAATTAAAAGAAATGAAAAAGGCTCAAAAATTGAAATACTTTTGCATGGAGGCCTCCTATATGCAATGGCTTGTGGGAAAAATAATAAACTCACAGTACCACAACCTTAAAAAAACCCTTCAAGAACTGACCTATCTCATATGAAGATCAATGACTTTCAACCAAGATGACCATGAGCATTTTCATGGCATAGTACATGATTACATGACCATTTTTGGAAATAACAAGGGTGTTAACATTGTCAGCAATAATTCCACAAAAAAATTGAAGATTTGGGTGTAAAAAGTTATTTTTTTCATTTTTCTAGTGCAATGCATGACATTTTATTGAAGCAAGTGCCATAAATAAGATTGTAAATTGTGCCCTTACAATTTTCACCTAAAGTATACCACAATGGATGCCAACTGCCAATTTTTCAAGAATTTCAGAGTGATATTGCCGTATTTCATTGATTTATCGAATTTCTGGCGATTTACCTCAAGTAATTCAAATTTGCACTGCAAGTGTGCTCTAGTTTCGACCAATAAAATCTGAAAAATAATTTTCACCTTCCGTATTAGGAGTGTAGGCAGTATCCACAAAGAAAACTCAATTACCCAACCATTATATAACATTACTCATCCATGCAATTTTTAGAATGCGTCGAAAGAAATTAAAGGAAATGAAAAAAGGCTCAAAAATTGAAATCCTTTTGCATGGAGGACTCCTATGTGCAATGGCTTGTGGGAAAAATAATAAACTCACAATACCACAAACTTAAAAAAAAACCTTCACAAACTGACCTATCTCATATGAAGATCAATGACTTTCAACCAAGATGACCATGAGCATTTTCATGGCATAGTACATGATAACATGACCATTTTTGGAAATAACGAGGTTGTTAACATTGTCAGCTATAATTCCACAAAAAGATTGAAGATTTGGTTAAAAAAGTTAAATTTTCATTTTCCAAGTGCAATGCATGAATTTTTTTTGAAGCAAGTGCCATAAATAATATTGTAAATTGTGCCCTTACAATTTTCACCTAAAGTATACCACATGGGATGCCAACTGCCAATTTTTCATGAATTTCAGAGTGATATTTCAATATTCCATTGATTTATTGAATTTATGGCGATTTACATCAAGTAATTCAAATTTGCACTGCAAGTGTGCTCTAGTTTCGACCAATAAATTCTGAAAAATTATTTTCAGCTTCCACATTAGGAGTGTAGGTAGTATCCACAAAGAAAACTCAATTACCCAACCATTATATATGATTACTCATCCATGCAATTTTGACAACACATCAAAAGAAATTAAAGAAAATGATAAAAAGGCTCAAGAATTGAAATCATTTTGCATGGAGGCCTCCTATGTGCAATGGCTTATGGGAAAAATAATAGACTCACAATACCGCAAATAAAAAGTTAATTTTTCATTTTTCTAGTGCAATGCATCACTTTTTTTGTGAAGCAGGTTCCATAAATAAGATTGTAAATTCTGACCTTACAATTTTCACCTAAAGTATACCACAATGGATGCCACCTGACATATTTTCATGAATTTTAGAGTGATATTGCAATATTCCATTGATTTATCGAATTTGTGGTGATTTACATCAAGTAATTCAAATTTGCACTACAAGTGTGCTCTAGTTTCGACCAATAAATTCGGAAATATCATTTTCACCTTCCACATTAGGAGTGTAGGCTGTATCCACAAAGAAAACTCAATTACCCGACCATTATATATGATTACTCATCCATGCAATTTTGAGAACACATCGAAAGAAATTAAAGGAAATGAAAAAAGGCTCAAAAATTGAAATCCTTTTGCATGGAGACCACCTATATGCAATGGCTTGTGGAAAAATAATAAACTCACAATACGACAAACTTAAAAAAAAAACCTTCACAACCCGACCTATCAAAATATGAAGATCAATGACTTTCAACCAAGATGGCCGTGACCATGAGCATTTTCATGGCATAGTACATGATAACATGACCATTTTTGGAAATAACAAGGGTGTTAACATTGTCAGCAATAATTCCACAAAAAGATTGAAGATTTGGTTAAAAAAGTTAATTTTTCATTTTTCTAGTGCAATGCATGACTTTTTTTTGTGAAGCAAGTGCCATAAATAAGATTGTAAATTGTGCCCTTACAATTTTCACCTAAAGTATACCACATGGGATGCCAACTGCCAATTTTTCATGAATTTCAGAGTGATATTTCCATATTCCATTGATTTATTGAATTTTCTGGCGATTTACATCAAGTAATTCAAATTTGCACTGCAAGTGTGCTCTAGTTTCGACCAATAAATTCTAAAAAATCATTTTCACCTTCCACATTAGGAGTGTAGGCAGTATCCACAAAGAAAACTCAATTACCCAACCAGTATATATGATTACTCATCCATGCAATTTTAAAAACACATCGAAAGAAATTAAAGAAAATGATAAAAAGGCTCATAAATTGAAATCCTTTTGCATGGAGGCCTCCTATGTGCAATGGCTTGTGGGAAAAATAATAAACTCACAATACCAGAAATAATAGGTTAATTTTTCATTTTTCTAGTGCAATGCTTGACTTTTTTTTGAAGCAAGTGCCATAAATAAGATTGTAAATTGTGCCCTTACAATTTTCACCTAAAGTATACCACAATGGATGCCAACTGCCAATTTCTCATGGATTTCAGAGTGATATTGCCATATTTCATTGATTTATCGAATTTCTGGCGATTTACATCAAGTAATTCAAATTTGCACTGCAAGTGTGCTCTACTTTCGACCAATAAATTCTAAAAAATCATTTTCACCTTCCGCATTAGGAGTGTAGGTAGTATCCACAAAGAAAACTCAATTACCCAACCATTATATATGATTACTCATCCATGCAATTTTGAGAACACATCGAAAGAATTTAAAGGAAATGAAAAAAGGCTCAAAAATTGAAATCCTTTTGCATGGAGGCCTCCTATGTGCAATGGCTTGTGGGAAAAATAATAAACTCACAATACCACAACCTTAAAAAAAAGCCATCAAGAACTGACCTATCTCATATGAAGATCAATGACTTTTGACCAAGATGACCATGATCATTTTCATTGCATAGTACATGATAACATGACCATTTTTGGAAATGACCAGGGTGTTAACATTGTCAGCAATAATTCCACAAAAAGATTGAAGATTTGGTTAAAAAAAGTTAATTTTTCATTTTTCTAGTGCAATGCATGACTTTTTTTTGAAAGCAAGTGCCATAAATAAGATTGTAAATTGTGCCCTCACAATTTTCACCTAAAGTATACCACAAGGGATGCCAACTGCCAATTTTTCATGAATTTTAGAGTGATATTTCCATATTCCATTGATTTATTGAATTTCTGGCGATTTACATCAAGTAAGTCAAATTTGCACTGCAAGTGTGCTCTAGTTTCGACCAATAAATTCTGAAAAAACATTTTCACCTTCCACATTAGGAGTGTAGGCAGTATCCACAAAGAAAACTCAATTAGCCAACCATTATATATGATTACTCATCCATGCAGTTTTGACAACACATCGAAAGAAATTAAAGGAAATGAAAAAAGGCTCAAAAATTGAAATCCTTTTGCATGGAGGCCTCTTATGTGCAATGGCTTGTGGGAAAAATAATAAACTCACAATACCACAACCTTAAAAAAAACCTTCAAGAACTGACCTATCTCATATGAAGATCAATGACTTTCAACCAAGATGACCATGAGCATTTTCATGGCATAGTAAATGATAACATGACCTTTTTTGCAAATAACAAGGGTGTTAACATTGTCAGCAATAATTCCACAAAAAGATTGAAGATTTGGTTAAAAAAAGTTAATTTTTCATTTTTCTAGTGCAATGCATGACTTTTTTTGTGAAGCAAGTGCCATAAATAAGATTGTAAATTGTGCCCTTACAATTTTCACCTAAAGAATACCACATGGGATGCCAACTGCCAATTTTTCATGAATTTCAGAGTGATATTTCCATATTCCATTGATTTATTGAATTTCTGGCGATTTACATCAAGTAAGTCAAATTTGCACTTCAAGTGTGCGTTACTTTCGACCAATAAATTCTGAAAAATCATTTTCACCTTCCACATTAGGAGTGTAGGCAGTATCCACAAATAAAACTCAATTGGCCAACCATTATATATCATTACTCATCCATGCAGTTTTGAACACATCGAAAGAAATTAAAGGAAATGAAAAAAGGCTCAAAAATTGAAATCCTTTTGCATGGAGGCCTCCTATGCGCAATGGCTTGTGGGAAAAATAATAAACTCACAATACCACAACCTTAAAAAAAGCCATCAAGAACTGACCTGTCTCATATGAAGATCAATGACTTTTAACCAAGATGACCATGAGCATTTTCATGGCATAGTACATGATAACATGACCATTTTTGGAAATAACAAGGCTGTTAACATTGTCAGCAATAATTCCACAAAAAGATTGAAGATTTGGTTTAAAAAAAGTTAATTTTTCATTTTTCTAGTGCAATGCATGACTTTTTTTTTAAATCAAGTGCCATAAATAAGATTGTAAATTGTGCCCTTACAATTTTCACCTAAAGTATACCACAAGGGATGCCAACTGCCATTTTTTCATGAATTTTAGAGTGATGTTTCCATATTCCATTGATTTATTGAATTTCTGGCGATTTACATCAAGTAACTCAAATTTGCACTGCAAGTGTGCTCTAGTTTCGACCAATAAATTCTGAAAAATCATTTTCACCTTCCACATTAGGAGTGTAGGCAGTATCCACAAAGAAAACTCAATTAGCCAACCATTATATATGATTACTCATCCAAGCAATTTTGACAACACATTGAAAGAAATTAAAGGAAATGAAAAAAGGCTCAAAAATTGAAATCCTTTTGCATGGAGGCCTCCTATGTGCAATGGCTTGTGGGAAAAATAATAAACTCACAATACCACAACCTTAAAAAAAACCTTCAAGAACTGACCTATCTCATATGAAGATCAATGACTTTCAACCAATATGACCATGAGCATTTTCGTGGCATAGTAAATGATAACATGACCATTTTTGGAAATAACAAGGGTCTTAACATTGTCAGCAATAATTCCACAAAAAGATTGAAGATTTGGTTAAAAAAAGTTAATTTTTCATTTTTCTAGTGCAATGCATGACTTTTTTTGTGAAGCAAGTGCCATAAATAAGATTGTAAATTGTGCCCTTACAATTTTCACCTAAAGTATACCACATGGGATGCCAACTGCCAATTTTTCATGAATTTCAGAGTGATATTTCCATATTCCATTGATTTATTGAATTTCTGGTGATTTACATCAAGTAATTCAAATTTGCACTGCAAGTGTGCTCTAGTTTCGACCAATAAATTCTAAAAAATCATTTTCACCTTCCGCATTAGGAGTGTAGGTAGTATCCACAAAGAAAACTCAATTACCCAACCATTATATATGATTACTCATCCATGCAATTTTGAGAACACATCGAAAGAAATTAAAGGAAATGAAAAAAGGCTCAAAAATTGAAATCCTTTTGCATGGAGGCCTCCTATGTGCAATGGCTTGTGGGAAAATAATAAACTCATAATACCACAAACTTAAAACAAAAACCTTCATGAACTGACCTATCTCATATGAAGATCAATGACTTTTAACCAACATGACCATGAGCATTTTTGTGGCATAGTACATGATAACATGACCATTTTTGGAAATAACAAGGGTGTTAACATTGTCAGCAATAATTCTACAAAAAGATTGAAGATTTGGTTAAAAAAAGTTAATTTTTCATTTTTCTAGTGCAATGCATTACTTTTTTTTGAAGCAAGTGCCATAAATAAGATTGTAAATTGTGCCCTTACAATTCTCACCTAAAGTATACAACATGGGACGCCAACTGCCAAATTTTCATGAATTTTAGAGTGATATTTCCAATTTCCATTGATTTATTGAATTTCTGGCGATTTACATCAGGTAAGTCAAATTTGCACTGCAAGTGTGCTCTAGTTTCGACCAATAAATTCTGAAAAATCATTTTCACCGTCCACATGAGGAGTGTAGGCAGTATCCAGAAAGAAAACTCAATTACCCAACCATTATATATGATTACTCATCCATGCAATTTTGACAACACATCGAAAGAAATTAAAGAAAATGATAAAAAGGCTCAAAAATTGAAATCCTTGTGATGGAGGGCTCCTATGTGCAATGGCATGTGGGAAAAATAATAAACACACAATACCACAAATAAAAAGTTAATATTTCATTTTTCTAGTGCAATTCATGACTTTTTTTGTGAAGCAGGTGCCATAAATAAGATTATAAATTGTGCCCTTACAATTTTCACCTAAAGTATACCACAATGGATGCCAACTGCCAATTTTTCATGAATTTCAGAGTGATATTGCCTTATTCCATTGATTTATCCAATTTCTGGCGATTTACATCAAGTAATTCAAATTTGCACTGCAAGTGTGATCTACTTTCGACCAATAAATTCTCAAAAATCATTTTCACCTTCCACATTAGGAGTGTAGGGAGTATCCACAAAGAAAACTCAATTACCCAACCAGTATATATGATTACTCATCGATGCAATTTTGACAACACATCGAAAGAAATTAAAGAAAATGATAAAAAGGCTCAAAAATTGAAATCCTTTTGCATGGAGGCCTCCTATGTGCAATGGCTTGTGGGAAAAATAGTAAACTCACAATACCACAAATAATAGGTTCATTTTTCATTTTTCTAGTGCAATGCATGACTTTTTTTTGAAGCAAGTGCCATAAATAAGATTGTAAATTGTGCCCTTACAATTTTCACCTAAAGTATACCACAATGGATGCCAACTGCCAATTTATCATGAATTTCAGAGTGATATTGCCATATTTCATTGATTTATCGAATTTCTGGCGATTTACATCAAGTAATTTAAATTTGCACTGCAAGTGTGCTCTACTTTCGACCAATAAATTCTAAAAAATCATTTTCACCTTCCGCATTAGGAGTGTAGGTAGTATCCACAAAGAAAACTCAATTACCCAACCATTATATATGATTACTCATCCATGCAATTTTGAGAACACATCGAAAGAAATTAAAGGAAATGAAAAAAGGCTCAAAAATTGAAATCCTTTTGCATGAAGGCCTCCTATGTGCAATGTCTTGTGGGAAAATAATAAACTCATAATACCACAAACATAAAACAAAAACCTTCAAGAACTGACCTATCTCATATGAAGATCAATGACTTTTAACCAACATGACCATGAGCATTTTCGTGGCATAGTACATGATAACATGACCATTTTTGGAAATAACAAGGGTGTTAACATTGTCAGCAATAATTCTACAAAAAGATTGAAGATTTGGTTAAAAAAAGTTAATTTTTCATTTTTCTAGTGCAATGCATTACTTTTTTTTGAAGCAAGTGCCATAAATAAGATTGTAAATTGTGCCCTTACAATTTTCACCTAAAGTATACCACAAGGGATGCCAACTGCCAATTTTTCATGAATTTTAGAGTGATATTTCCATATTCCATTGATTTATTGAATTTCTGGCGATTTACATCAGGCAAGTCAAATTTGCACTGCAAGTGTGCTCTAGTTTCGACCAATAAATTCTGAAAAATCATTTTCACCTTCCACATGAGGAGTGTAGGCAGTATCCAGAAAGAAAACTCAATTACCCAACCATTATATATGATTACTCATCCATGCAATTTTGACAACACATCGAAAGAAATTAAAGAAAATGATAAAAAGGCTCTAAAATTGAAATCCTTTTGATGGAGGCCTCTTATGTGCAATGGCATGTGGGAAAAATAATAAACTCACAATACCACAAATAAAAAGTTAATATTTCATTTTTCTAGTGCAATTCATGACTTTTTTTGTGAAGCAGGTGCCATAAATAAGATTATAAATTGTGCCCTTACAATTTTCACCTAAAGTATACCACAATGGATGCCAACTGCCAATTTTTCATGAATTTTAGAATGATATTGCCATATTCCATTGATTTATCGAATTTCTGGCGATTTACATCAAGTAATTCAAATTTGCACTGCAAGTGTGCTCTAGTTTTGAACAATATATTCTGAAAAATCATTTTCACCTTTCGCATTAGGAGTGTAGGCAGTATCTACAAAGAAAACTCAATTACCCAACCATTATATATCAATACTCATCCATGCAATTTTGAGAACACATCGAAAGAAATTAAAGGAAATGAAAAAAGGCTCAAAAATTGAAATCCTTTTGCATGGAGGCCTCCTATGTGCAATGGCTTGTGGGAAAAATAATAAACTCACAATACCACAACCTTAAAAAAAAGCCATCAAGAACTGACCTATCTCATATGAAGATCAATGACTTTTATTCAAGATGACAATGATCATTTTCATGGCATAGTACATGATAACTTGATCATTTTTGGAAATAACAAGGGTGTTAACATTGTCAGCAATAATTCCACAAAAAGATTGAAGATTTGGTTAAAAAAAGTTAATTTTTCATTTTTCTAGTGCAGTGCATGACTTTTTTTGTGAAGCAAGTGCCATAAATAAGATTGTAAATTGTGCCCTTACAATTTTCACCTAAAGTATACCACATGGGATGCCAACAGCCAATTTTTCATGAATTTCAGAGTGATATTTCCATATTCCATTGATTTATTGAATTTCTGGTGATTTACATCAAGTAATTCAAATTTGCACTGCAAGTGAGCTCTAGTTTCGACCAATAAATTCTAAAAAATCATTTTCACCTTCCACATTAGGAGTGTAGGCAATATCCACAAAGAAAACTCAATTACCCAAGCTGTATATATGATTACTCATCCATGCAATTTTGACAACACATTGAACGAAATTAAAGAAAATGATAAAAAGGCTCATAAATTGAAATCCTTTTGCATGGAGGCCTCCTATGTGCAATGGCTTGTGGGAAAAATAATAAACTCACAATACCACAACCTTAAAAAAAAGCCATCAAGAACTGACCTATCTCATATGAAGATCAATGACTTTCAACCAAGATGACCATGAGCATTTTCATGGCATAGTAAATGATAACATGACCATTTTTGGAAATAACAAGGGTGTTAACATTGTCAGCAATAATTCCACAAAAAGATTGAAGATTTGGTTAAAAAAGTTATGTTTTCATTTTTCTAGTGCAATGCATGACTTTTTTTTTAAATCAAGTGCCATAAATAAGATTGTAAATTGTGCCCTTACAATTTTCACCTAAAGTATACCACAAGGGATGCCAACTGCCAATTTTTCATGAATTTTAGAGTGGTATTTCCATATTCCATTGATTTATTGAATTTCTGGCGATTTACATCAAGTAAGTCAAATTTGCACTACAAGTGTGCTCTAGTTTCGACCAATAAATTCTGAAAAATCATATTCACCTTCCACATTAGGAGTGTAGGCAGTATCCACAAAGAAAACTCAATTAGCCAACCATTATATATGATTACTAATCCATGCAGTTTTGACAACACATCGAAAGATATTAAAGGAAATGAAAAAAGGCTCAAAAATTGAAATCCTTTTGCATGGAGGCCTCCTATGTGCAATGGCTTGTGGGAAAAATAATAAACTCACAATACCACAACCTTAAAAAAAAGCCATCAAGAACTGACCTATCTCATATGAAGATTAATGACTTTTAACCAAGATGACCATGATCATTTTCATGGCATAGTACATGATAACATGACCATTTTTGGAAATAACAAGGGTGTTAACATTGTCAGCAATAATTCCACAAAAAGATTGAAGATTTGTTTAAAAAAAGTTAAATTTTCATTTTTCTAGTGCAATGCATGACTTTTTTTGTGAAGCAAGTGCCATAAATAAGATTGTAAATTGTGCCGTTACAATTTTCACCTAAAGTATACCACATGGGATGCCAACTGCCAATTTTTCATGAATTTCAGAGTGATATTTCCATATTCCATTGATTTATTGAATTTCTGGTGATTTACATCAAGTAATTCAAATTTGTGTACTGCAAGTGTGCTCTAATTTCGACCAATAAATTCTAAAAAATCATTTTCACCTTCCACATTAGGAGTGTAGGCAGTATCCACAAAGAAAACTCAATTACCCAACTAGTATATATGATTACTCATCGATGCAATTTTGACAACACATCGAAAGAATTTAAAGAAAATGATAAAAAGGCTCAAAAATTGAAATCCTTTTGCATGGAGGCCACCTATGTGCAATGGCTTGTGGGAAAAATAATAAACTCACAATACCACAAATAATAGGTTCATTTTTCATTTTTCTAGTGCAATGCATGACTTTTTTTTGAAGCAAGTGCCATAAATAAGATTGTAAATTGTGCCTTACAATTTTCACCTAAAGTATACCACAATGGATGCCAACTGCCAATTTCTCATGAATTTCAGAGTGATATTGCCATATTTCATTGATTTATCAAATTTCTGGCGATTTACATCAAGTAATTTAAATTTGCACTGCAAGTGTGCTATACTTTTGACCAATAAATTCTAAAAAATCATTTTCACCTTCCGCATTAGGAGTGTAGGTAGTATCCACAAAGAAAACTCAATTACCCAACCATTATATATGATTACTCATCTATGAAATTTTGAGAACACATCAAAAGAAATTAAAGGAAATGAAAAAACGCTCAAAAATTGAAATCCTTTTGCATGGAGGCCTCCTATGTGCAATGGCTTGTGGGGAAATAATAAACTCATAATACCACAAACTTAAAACAAAAACCTTCAAGAACTGACCTATCTCATATGAAGATCAATGACTTTTAACCAACATGACCATGAGCATTTTCGTGGCATAGTACATGATAACATGACCATTTTTGGAAATAACAAGGGTGTTAACATTGTCAGCAATAATTCTACAAAAAGATTGAAGATTTGGTTAAAAAAAAGTTAATTTTTCATTTTTCTAGTGCAATGCATTACTTTTTTTGAAGCAAGTGCCATAAATAAGATTGTAAATTGTGCCCTTACAATTTTCACCTAAAGTATACCACATGGGATGCCAACTGCCCATTTTTCATGAATTTTAGAGTGATATTTCCATATTCCATTGATTTATTGAATTTCTGGCGATTTACATCAGGTAAGTCAAATTTGCATTGCAAGTGTGCTCTAGTTTCGACCAATAAATTCTGAAAAATCATTTTCACCTTCCACATGAGGAGTGTAGGCAGTATCCAGAAAGAAAACTCAATTACCCAACCATTATATATGATTACTCATCCATGCAATTTTGACAACACATCGAAAGAAATTATAGAAAATGATAAAAAGGCTCAAAAATTGAAATCCTTTTGATGGAGGCCTCCTATGTGCAATGGCATGTGGGAAAAATAATAAACTCACAATACCACAAATAAAATGTTAATATTTCATTTTTCTAGTGCAATTCATGACTTTTTTTGTGAAGCAGGTGCCATAAATAAGATTATAAATTGTGCCCTTACAATTTTCACCTAAAGTATACCACAATGGATGCCAACTGCCAATTTTTCATGAATTTCAGAGTGATATTGCCATATTCCATTGATTTATCGAATTTCTGGCGATTTACATCAAGTAATTCAAATTTGCACTGCAAGTGTGCTCTAGTTTCGACCAATAAATTCTAAAAAATCATTTTCACCTTCCACATTAGGAGTGTAGGCAGTATCCACAAAGAAAACTCAATTACCCAACCAGTATATATGATTACTCATCGATGCAATTTTGACAACACATCGAAAGAAATTAAAGAAAATGATAAAAAGGCTCGAAAATTGAAATCCTTTTGCATGGAGGCCTCCTATGTGCAATGGCTTGTGGGAAAAATAATAAACTCATAATGCCACAAACATAAAACAAAAACCTTCAAGAACTGACCTATCTCATATGAAGATCAATGACTATTAACCAACATGACCATGAGCATTTTCGTGGCATAGTACATGATAACATGACCATTTTTGGAAATAACAAGGGTGTTAACATTGTCAGCAATAATTCTACAAAAAGATTGAAGATTTGGTTAAAAAAAGTTAATTTTTCATTTTTCTAGTGCAATGCATTAATTTTTTTTGAAGCAAGTGCCATAAATAAGATTGTAAATTGTGCCCTTACAATATTCACCTAAAGTATACCACATGGGATGCCAACTGCCCATTTTTCATGAATTTTAGAGTGATATTTCCATATTCCATTGATTTATTGAATTTCTGGCGATTTACATCAGGTAAGTCAAATTAGCACTGCAAGTGTGCTCTAGTTTCGACCAATAAATTCTGAAAAATCATTTTCACCTTCCACATGAGAAGTGTAGGCAGTATCCAGAAAGAAAACTCAATTACCCAACCATTATATATGATTACTCATCCATGCAATTTTGACAACACATAGAAAGAAATTAAAGAAAATGATAAAAAGGCTCAAAAAATGAAATCCTTTTGATGGAGGCCTCCTATGTACAATGGCTTGTGGGAAAAATAATAAACTCACAATACCTCAAATAAAAAGTTAATATTTCATTTTTCTACTGCAATTCATGACTTTTTTTGTGAAGCAGGTGCCATAAATAAGATTATAAATTGTACCCTTACAATTTTCACCTAAAGTATACCACAATGGATGCCAACTGCCAATTTTTCATGAATTTCAGAGTGATATTGCCATATTCCATTGATTTATCGAATTTCTGGTGATTTACATCAAGTAATTCAAATTTGCACTGCAAGTGTGCTCTAGTTTTGACCAATATATTCTGAAAAATCATTTTCACCTTCCGCATTAGGAGTGTAGGCAGTATCTACAAAGAAAACTCAATTACCCAACCATTATATATCATTACTCATCCATGCAATTTTGAGAACACATCGACAGAAATTAAAGGAAATGAAAAAAGGCGCAAAAATTGAAATCCTTTTGCATGGAGGCGTCCTATGTGCAATGGCTTGTGGGAAAAATAATAAACTCACAATACCACAACCTTAAAAAAAAGCCATCAAGAACTGACCTATCTCATATGAAGATCAATGACTTTTAACCAAGATGACCATGATCATTTTCATGGCATAGTACATGATAACATGACCATTTTTGGAAATAACAAGGGTGTTAACATTGTCAGCAATAATTCCACAAAAATATTGAAGATTTGGTTAAAAAAGTTAATTTTTAATTTTTCTAGTGCAATGCATGACTTTTTTTTTAAAGCAAGTGCCATAAATAAGATTGTAAATTGTGCCCTTACAATTTTCACCTAAAGTATACCACAAGGGATGCCAACTGCCAATTTTTCATGAATTTTAGTGTGATATTTCCATATTCCATTGATTTATTGAATTTCTGGCAATTTACATCAAGTAAGTCAAATTTGCACTGCAAGTGTGCTCTAGTTTCGACCAATAAATTCTGAAAAATCATTTTCACCTTCCACATTATGAGTGTATGCAGTATCCACAAATAAAACTCAATTAGCCAACCATTATATATCATTACTCATCCATGCAATTTTGACAATACATCGAAAGAAATCAAAGGAAATGAAAAAAGGCTCAAAAATTGAAATCCTTTTGCATTGAGGCCTCCTATGTGCAATGGCTTGTGGGAAAATAATAAACTCATAATACCACAAACTTAAAACAAAAACCTTCAAGAACTGACCTATCTCATATGAAGATCAATGACTTTTAACCAACATGACCATTAGCATTTTCGTGGCATAGTACATGATAACATGACCATTTTTGGAAATAACAAGGGTGTTAACATTGTCAGCAATAATTCTACAAAAAGATTGAAAATTTTGTTAAAAAAAGTTAGTTTTTCATTTTTCTAGTGCAATGCATTACTTTTTTTTGAAGCAAGTGCCATAAATAAGATTGTAAATTGTGCCCTTACAATTTTCACCTAAAGTATACCACATGGGATGCCAACTGCCCATTTTTCATGAATTTTAGAGTGATATTTCCATATTCCATTGATTTATTGAATTTCTGGCGATTTACATCAGGTAAGTCAAATTTGCACTGCAAGTGTGCTCTAGTTTCGACCAATAAATTCTGAAAAATCATTTTCACCTTCCACATGAGGAGTGTAGGCAGTATCCAGAAAGAAAACTCAATTACCCAACCATTATATATGATTACTCATCCATGCAATTTTCACAACACATCGAAAGAAATTAAAGAAAATGATAAAAAGGCTCAAAAATTGAAATCCTTTTGATGGAGGCCTCCTTTGGGCAATGGCATGTGGGAAAAATAATAAACTCACAATACCACAATTAAAAAATTAATATTTCATTTTTCTAGTGCAATTCATGACTTTTTTTGTGAAGCAGGTGCCATAAATAAGATTATAAATTGTGCCCTTACAATTTTCCCCTAAAGTATACCACAATGGATCCCAACTGCCAATTTTTCATGAATTTCAGAGTGATATTGCCATATTTCATTGATTTATCGAATTTCTGGCGATTTACATCAAGTAATTCAAATTTGCACTGCAAGTGTGCTCTAGTTTTGACCAATATATTCTGAAAAATCATTTTCACCTTCCGCATTAGGAGTGTAGGCAGTATCTACAAAGAAAACTCAATTACCCAACCATTATATATCATTACTCATCCATGCAATTTTGAGAACACATCGAAAGAAATTAAAGGAAATGAAAAAACGCGCAAAAATTGAAATCCTTTTGCATGGAGGCCTCCTATGTGCAATGGCTCGTGGGAAAAATAATAAACTCACAATACCACAACCTTAAAAAAAAGCCATCAAGAACTGACCTATCTCATATGAAGATCAATGACTTTTAACCAAGATGACCATGATCATTTTCATGGCATACTACATGATAACATGACCATTTTTGGAAATAACAAGGGTGTTAACATTGTCAGCAATAATTCCACAAAAAGATTGAAGATTTGGTTAAAAAAAGTTAATTTTTCATTTTTCTAGTGCAATGCATGACTTTTTTTTAAAGCAAGTGCCATAAATAAGATTGTAAATTGTGTCCTTACAATTTTCACCTAAAGTATACCACAAGGGATGCCAACTGCCAATTTTTCATGAATTTTAGAGTGATATTTCCATATTCCATTGATTTATTGAATTTCTGGCAATTTACATCAAGTAAGTCAAATTTGCACTACAAGTGTACTCTAGTTTCGACCAATAAATTCTGAAAAATCATTTTCACCTTCCACATTATGAGTGTATGCAGTATCCACAAATAAAACTCAATTAGCCAACCATTAGATATCATTACTCATCCATGCAATTTTGACAATACATCGAAAGAAATTAAAGGAAATGAAAAAAGGCTCAAAAATTGAAATCCTTTTGCATGGATGCCTCCTATATGCAATGGCTTGTGGGAAAAATAATAAACTCACAATACCACAACCTTAAAAAAAAGCCATCAAGAACTGACCTATCTCATATGAAGATCAATGACTTTTAACCAAGATGACCATGAGCATTTTCATGGCATAGTACATGATAACATGACCATTTTTGGAAATAACAAGGGTGTTAACATTCTCAGCAATAATTCCACAAAAGGATTGAAGATTTGGTTAAAAAAAGTTATTTTTTTCATTTTTCTAGTGCAATGCATGACTTTTTTTTTAAATCAAGTGCCATAAATAAGATTGTAAATTGTGCCCTTACAATTTTCACCTAAAGTATACCACAAGGGATGCCAACTGCCAATTTTTCATGAATTTTAGAGTCATATTTCCATATTCCATTGATTTATTGAATTTCTGGCGATCTACATCAAGTAAGTCAAATTTGCACTGCAAGTGTGCTCTAGTTTCGACCAATAAATTCTGAAAAATCATTTTCACCTTCCACATTAGGAGTGTAGGCAGTATCCACAAAGAAAACTCAATTAGCCAACCATTATATATGATTACTCATCCATGCAATTTTGACAACATATCGAAAGAAATTAAAGGAAATGAAAAAAGGCTCAAAAATTGAAATCCTTTTGCATGGAGGCCTCCTATGTGCAATGGCTTGTGGGAAAAATAATAAACTCACAATACCACAACCTTAAAAAAACCTTCAAGAACTGACCTATCTCATATGAAGATCAATGAATTTCAACCAAGATGACCATGAGCATTTTCATGGCATAGTAAATGATAACATGACCATTTTTGGAAATAACAAGTGCCATAAATAAGATTGTAAATTGTGCCCTTACAATTTTCATCTAAAGTATACCACAAGGGATGCCAACTGCCAATTTTTCATGAATTTTAGAGTGATATTTCCATATTCCATTGATTTATTGAATTTCTGGCGATTTACATCAAGTAAGTCAAATTTGCACTGCAAGTGTGCTCAAGTTTTGACCAATAAATTCTGAAAAATCATTTTCACCTTCCACATGAGGAGTGTAGGCAGTATCCACAAATAAAACTCAATTAGCCAACCATTATATATGATTAATCATCCATGCAATTTTGACAACACATCGAAAGAAATAAAAGAAAATGATAAAAAGGCTAAAAAATTGAAATCCTTTTGATGGAGGCCTCCTATGTGCAATGGCTTGTGGGAGAAATAATAAACTCACAATACCACAAATAAAAAGTTAATATTTCATTTTTCTAGTGCAATGCATGACTTTTTTTGTGAAGCAGGTGCCATAAATAATATTATAAATTGTGCCCTTACAACTTTCACGTAAAGTATACCACAATGGATGCCAACTGCCAATTTTTCATGAATTTCAGAGTGATATTGCCATTTTCCATTGATTTATCGAATTTCTGGCGATTTACATCAAGTAATTTAAATTTGCACTGCAAGTGTGCTCTAGTTTCAACCAATAAATTCTGAAAAATCTTTTTCACGTTCCGCATTAGGAGTGTAGCCAGTATCCACAAAGAAAACTCAATTACCCAACAATTATATATGATTACTCATCCATGCAATTTTGAGAACACATCGAAAGAAATTAAAGGAAATAAAAAAGGCTCAAAAATTGAAATCCTTTTGTATGGAGGCCTCCAATGTGCAATGGCTTGTGGGAAAAATAATAAACTCACAATACCACAACCTTAAAAAAAAGCCATCAAGAACTGACCTATCTCATATGAAGATCAATGACTTTTAACCAAGATGACCATGATCATTTTCATGGCATACTACATGATAACATGACCATTTTTGGAAATAACAAGGGTGTTAACATTGTCAGCAATAATTCCACAAAAAGATTGAAGATTTGGGTAAAAAAAGTTAATTTTTTATTTTTCTAGTGCAATGCATGACTTTTTTTTAAAGCAAGTGCCATAAATAAGATTGTAAATTGTGCCCTTACAATTTTCACCTAAAGTATACCACAAGGGATGCCAACTGCCAATTTTTAATGAATTTTATAGTGATATTTCCATATTCCATTGATTTATTGAATTTCTGGCAATTTACATCAAGTAAGTCAAATTTGCACTGCAAGTGTGCTCTAGTTTCGACCAATAAATTCTGAAAAATCATTTTCACCTTCCACATTATGAGTGTATGCAGTATCCACAAATAAAACTCAATTAGCCAACCATTATATATCATTACTCATCCATGCAATTTTGACAACACATCGAAAGAAATTAAAGAAAATGATAAAAAGGCTCAAAAATTGAAATCTTTTTGATGGAGGCCTACTATGTGCAATGGCTTGTGGGAAAAATAATAAACTCACAATACCACAAAAAAAGTTAATATTTCATTTTTCTAGTGCAATTCATGACTTTTTTTGTGAAGCAGGTGCCATAAATAAGATTATAAATTGTGCCCTTACAATTTTCACCTAAAGTATACCACAATGGATGCCAACTGCCAATTTTTCATGAATTTCAGAGTGATATTGCCTTATTCCATCGATTCATTTAATTTCTGGCGATTTACATCAAGTAATTAAAATTTGCACTGCAAGTGTGCTCTTGTTTTGACCAATATATTCTGAAAAATCATTTTCACCTTCCACATGAGGAGTGTAGGCAGTATCCAGAAAGAAAACTCAATTACCCAACCATTATATATGATTACACATCCATGCAATTTTGACAACACATCGAAAGAAATTAAAGAAAATGATAAAAAGGCTCAAAAATTGAAATCCTTTTGATGGAGGCCTACTACGTGCAATGGCTTGTGGGAAAAATAATAAACTCACAATACCACAAAAAAAGTTAATATTTCATTTTTCTAGTGCAATTCATGACTTTTTTTGTGAAGCAGGTGCCATAAATAAGATTATAAATTGTGCCCTTACAATTTTCACCTAAAGTATACCACAATGGATGCCAACTGCCAATTTTTCATGAATTTCAGAGTGATATTCCCATATTCCTTTGATTTATCGAATTTCTGGCGATTTACATCAAGTAATTCAAATTTGCACTGCAAGTGTGCTCTAGTTTCGACCAATAAATTCTGAAAAATCATTTTCACCTTCCGCATTAGGAGTGTAGGCACTATCCACAAAGAAAACTCAATTACCCAACCATTATATATGATTACTCATCCATGCAATTTTGAGAACACATCGAAAGAAATTAAAGGAAATGAAAAAAGGCTCAAAAATTGAAATCCTTTTGCATGGAGGCCTCCTATGTGCAATGGCTTGTGGGAAAAATAATAAACTCACAATACCACAACCTTAAAAAAAACCTTCAAGAACTGACTTATCTCATATGAAGATTAACGACTTTCAACCAAGATGACCATGAGCATTTTCATGGCATAGTACATAATAACATGACCATTTTTGGAAATAACAAGGGTGTTAACATTGTCAGCAATAATTCCACAAAAAGATTGAAGATTTGGGTAAAAAAAGTTAATTTTTCATTTTTCTAGGGCAATGCATTACTTTTTTATTAAAGCAAGTGCCATAAATAAGATTGTAAATTGTGCCCTTACAATTTTCACCTTAAGTATATCACATGGGATGCCAACTGCCAATTTTTCATGAATTTCAGAGTGATATTGCCGTATTTCATTGATTTATCGAATTTCTGGCGATTTACATCAAGTAATTCAAATTTGCACTGCAAGTGTGCTCTAGTTTCGACCAATAAATTCTGAAAAATCATTTTCACCTTCCACATGAGGAGTGTAGGCAGTATCCAGAAACAAAACTCAATTACCCAACCATTATATATGATTACACATCCATGCAATTTTGACAACACATCGAAAGAAATTAAAGGAAATGATAAAAAGGATCAAAAATTGAAATCCTTTTGATGGAGGCCTCCTATGTGCAATGGCTTGTGGGAAAAATAATAAACTCACAATACCGCAAATAAAAAGTTAATATTTAATTTTTCTAGTGCAATGCATGACTTTTTTTTGTGAAGCAGGTGCCATAAATAAGATTATAAATTGTGCCCTTGCAATTTTCACCTAAAGTATACCACAATGGATGCCAACTGCCAATTTTTCATGAATTTCAGAGTGATATTGCCATTTTCCATTGATTTATCGAATTTCGGGCGATTTACATCAAGTAATTCAAATTTGCACTGCAAGTGTGCTCTAGTTTTGACCAAGATATTCTGAAAAATCATTTTCACCTTCCGCATTAGGAGTGTAGGCAGTATCGACAAAGAAAACTCAATTACCCAACCATTATATATCATTACTCATCCGTGCAATTTTGAGAACACATTGAAAGAAATTAAAGGAAATGAAAAAAGGCTCAAAAATTGAAATCCTTTTGCATGGAGGCCTCCTATGTGCAATAGCTTGTGGAAAAAATAATAAACAAACAATACCACAAAAAAAGTTAATATTTCATTTTTCTAGTGCAATTCATGACTTTTTTTGTGAAGCAGGTGCCATAAATAAGATTATAAATTGTGCCCTTACAATTTTCACCTAAAGTATACCACAATGGATGCCAACTGCCAATTTTTCATGAATTTCAGAGTGATATTGCCATATTCCATTGATTTATCGAATTTCTGGCGATTTACATCAAGTAATTCAAATTTGCACTGCAAGTGTGCTCTAGTTTCGACCAATAAATTCTGAAAAATCATTTTCACCTTCCGCATTAGGAGTGTAGGCAGTATCCACAAAGAAAACTCAATTACCCAACAATTATATATGATTACTCATCCATGCAATTTTGACAACACATAGAAAGAAATTAAAGGAAATGAAAAAAGGCTCAAAAATTGAAATCCTTTTGCATGGAGGCCTCCTATGTGCAATGGCTTGTGGGAAAAATAATAGACTCACAATACCACAAATAAAAAGTTAATTTTTCATTTTTCTAGTGCAATGCATGACTTTTTTTGTGAAGCAGGTTCCATAAATAAGATTGTAAATTCTGCCCTTACAATTTTCACCTAAAGTACACCACAATGGATGCCAACTGACATTTTTTCATGAATTTCAGAGTGATATTGCCATACTCCATTGATTTATCAAATTTGTGTTGATTTACATCAAGTAATTCAAATTTGCACTACAAGTGTGCTCTAGTTTCGACCAATAAATTCGGAAATATCATTTTCACCTTCCACATTAGGAGTGTAGGCAGTATCCACAAAGAAAATCAATTACCCGACCATTATATATGATTACTCATCCATGCAATTTTGAGAACACATCGAAAGAAATTAAAGGAAATGAAAAAAGGCTCAAAAATTGAAATCCTTTTGCATGGATGCCTCCTATGTGCAATGGCTTGTGGGAAAAATAATAAACTCACAATACCACAAATAAAATGTTAATTTTTCATTTTTCTAGAGCAATGCATGACTTTTTTTGTGATGCAAGTGCCATAAATAAGATTTTAAATTGTGCCCTTACAATTTTCAACTAAAGTATACCACATGGGATGCCAACTGCCAATTTTTCATGAATTTTAGAGTGATATTTCCATATTCCATTGATTTATTGAATTTCTGGCGATTTACATGAAGTAAGTCAAATTTGCACTGCAAGTGTGCTCTAGTTTCGACCAATAAATTCTGAAAAATCATTTTCACCTTCCACATTAGGAGTGTAGGCTGTATCCACAAAGAAAACTCAATTAGCCAACCATTATATATGATTACTCATCCATGCAATTTCGAAAACACATCGAAAAAAATTAAAGAAAATGATAAAAAGGCTAAAAAATTGAAATCCTTTTGATGGAGGCCTCCTATGTGCAATGGCTTGTGGGAGAAATAATAAAGTCACAATACCACAAATAAGAAGTTAATATTTCATTTTTCTAGTGCAATGCCTGACTTTTTTTGTGAAGCAGGTGCCATAAATAATATTATAAATTGTGCCCTTACAATTTTCACCTAAAGTATACCACAATGGATGCCAACTGCCAATTCAGAGTGATATTATATATGATTACTCATCCACAAAGAAAACTCAATTACCCAACCATTATATATGATTACTCATCCATGCAATTTTTAGAACACTTCGAAAGAAATTAAAGGAAATGAAAAAAGGCTCAAAAATTGAAATCCTTTTGCATGGAGGCCTCCTATGTGCAATGGCTTGTGGGAAAAGTATTAAACTTACAATACCACAACCTTAAAAAAAACCTTCAAGAACTGACCTATCTCATATGAAGATCAATGACTTTCAACCAAGATGACCATGAGCATTTTCATGGCATAGTACATAATAACATGACCATTTTTGGAAATAACAAGGCTGTTAACATTGTCAGCAATAATTCCACAAAAAGATTGAAGATTTGGGTAAAAAAAATTAAGTTTTCATTTTTCTAGTGCGATGCATTACTTTTTATTGAAGCAAGTGCCATAAATAAGATTGTAAATTGTGCCCTTACAATTTTCACCTAAAGTGTACCACAATGGATGCCAACTGCCAATTTCTCATGAATTTCAGAGTGATATTGCCATATTTCATTGATTTATCGAATTTCTGGCGATTTACATCTAGTAATTCAAATTTGCACTGCAAGTGTGCTCTACTTTCGACCAATAAATTCTAAAAAATCATTTTCACCTTTCGCATTAGGAGTGTAGTCAGTATCCACAAAGAAAACTCAATTACCCAACCATTATATATGATTACTCATCCATGCAATTTTTAGAACACTTCGAAAGAAATTAAAGGAAATGAAAAAAGGCTCAAAAATTGAAATCCTTTTGCATGGAGGCCTCCTATGTGCAATGGCTTGTGGGAAAAGTATTAAACTTACAATACCACAACCTTAAAAAAAACCTTCAAGAACTGACCTATCTCATATGAAGATCAATGACTTTCAACCAAGATGACCATGAGCATTTTCATGGCATAGTACATAATAACATGACCATTTTTGGAAATAACAAGGGTGTTAACATTGTCAGCAATAATTCCACAAAAAGATTGAAGATTTGGGTAAAAAAAATTAAGTTTTCATTTTTCTAGTGCGATGCATTACTTTTTATTGAAGCAAGTGCCATAAATAAGATTGTAAATTGTACCCTTACAATTTTCACCTAAAGTGTACCACAATGGATGCCAACTGCCAATTTCTCATGAATTTCAGAGTGATATTGCCATATTTCATTGATTTATCGAATTTCTGGCGATTTACATCAAGTAATTCAAATTTGCACTGCAAGTGTGCTCTACTTTCGACCAATAAATTCTAAAAAATCATTTTCACCTTTCGCATTAGGAGTGTAGTCAGTATCCACAAAGAAAACTCAATTACCCAACCATTATATATGATTACTCATCCATGCAATTTTTAGAACACTTCGAAAGAAATTAAAGGAAATGAAAAAAGGCTCAAAAATTGAAATCCTTTTGCATGGAGGCCTCCTATGTGCAATGGCTTGTGGGAAAAGTATTAAACTTACAATACCACAACCTTAAAAAAAACTTTCAAGAACTGACCTATCTCATATGAAGATCAATGACTTTCAACCAAGATGACCATGAGCATTTTCATGGCATAGTACATAATAACATGACCATTTTTGGAAATAACAAGGGTGTTAACATTGTCAGCAATAATTCCACAAAAAGATTGAAGATTTGGGTAAAAAAATTTAAGTTTTCATTTTTCTAGTGCAATGCATTACTTTTTATTGAAGCAAGTGCCATAAATAAGATTGTAAATTGTGCCCTTACAATTTTCACCTAAAGTGTACCACAATGGATGCCAACTGCCAATTTCTCATGAATTTCAGAGTGATATTGCCATATTTCATTGATTTATCGAATTTCTGGCGATTTACATCAAGTAATTCAAATTTGCACTGCAAGTGTGCTCTACTTTCGACCAATAAATTATAAAAAATCATTTTCACCTTTCGCATTAGGAGTGTAGTCAGTATCCACAAAGAAAACTCAATTACCCAACCATTATATATGATTACTCATCCATGCAATTTTTAGAACACTTCGAAAGAAATTAAATGAAATGAAAAAAGGCTCAAAAATTGAAATCCTTTTGCATGGAGGCCTCCTATGTGCAATAGCTTGTGGGAAAAATATTAAACTCACAATACCACAACCTTAAAAAAAACCTTCAAGAACTGACCTATCTCATATGAAGATCAATGACTTTCAACCAAGATGACCATGAGCATTTTCATGGCATAGTACATAATAACATGACCATTTTTGGAAATAACAATGGTGTTAACATTGTCAGCAATAATTCCACAAAAAGATTGAAGATTTGGGTAAAAAAATTTAAGTTTTCATTTTTCTAGTGCAATGCATTACGTTTTATTGAAGCAAGTGCCATAAATAAGATTGTAAATTGTGCCCTTACAATTTTCACCTAAAGTGTACCACAATGGATGCCAACTGCCAATTTCTCATGAATTTCAGAGTGATATTGCCATATTTCATTGATTTATCGAATTTCTAGCGATTTACATCAAGTAATTCAAATTTGCACTGCAAGTGTGCTCTACTTTCGACCAATAAATTCTAAAAAATCATTTTCACCTTCCGCATTAGGAGTGTACGTAGTATCCACAAAGAAAACTCAATTACCCAACCATTATATATGATTACTCATCCATGCAATTTTGAGAACACATCGAAAGAAATTACAGGAAATGAAAAAAGGCTCAAAAATTGAAATCCTTTTGCATGGAGGCCTCCTATGTGCAATGGATTGTGGGAAAGTAATAAACTCATAATACCACAAACTTAAAACAAAAACCTTCAAGAACTGACCTATCTCATATGAAGATCAATGACTTTTAACCAACATGACCATGAGCATTTTCGTGGCATAGTACATGATAACATGACCATTTTTGGAAATAACAAGCGTGTTAACATTGTCAGCAATAATTCTACAAAAAGATTGAAGATTTGGTTAAAAAAAGTTAAATTTTCATTTTTCTAGTGCAATGCATGACTTTTTTTTGAAGCAACTGCCATAAATAAGATTGTAAATTGTGCCCTTACAATTTTCACCTAAAGTATACCACATGGGAGGCCAACTGCCAATTTTTCATGAATTTTAGAGTGATATTTCCATATTCCATTGATTTATTGAATTTCGGGCGATTTACATCAGGTAAGTCAAATTTGCATGCTCTAGTTTCGACCAATAAATTCTGAAAAATCATTTTCACCTTCCACATGAGGAGTGTAGGCAGTATCCAGAAAGAAAACTCAATTACCCAACCATTATATATGATTACTCATCCATGCAATTTTGACAACACATCGAAAGAAATTAAAGAAAATGATAAAAAGGCTCAAAAATTGAAATCCTTTTGATGGAGGCCTCCTATGTGCAATGGCTTGTGGGAAAAATAATAAACTCACAATACCACAAATAAAAAGTTAATATTTCCATTTTCTAGTGCAATTCATGACTTTTTTTGTGAAGCAGGTGCCATAAATAAGATTATAAATTGTGCCCTTACAATTTTCACCTAAAGTATAACACAATGGATGCCAACTGCCAATTTTTCATGAATTTCAGAGTGATATTGCCATATTCCATTGATTTATCGAATTTCTGGCGATTTACATCAAGTAATTCAAATTTGCACTGCAAGTGTGCTCTAGTTTTGACCAATATATTCTGAAAAATCATTTTCACCTTCCACATTAGGAGTGTAGGCAGTATCGACAAAGAAAACTCAATTACGCAACCATTATATATCATTACTCATCCATGCAATTTTGAGAACACATCGAAAGAAATTGAAGGAAATGAAAAAAAGCTCAAAAATTGAAATCCTTTTCCATGGAGGCCTCTTATGTGCTATGGCTTGTGGGAAAAATAATAAACTGACAAGACCACAACCTTAAAAAAAAGCCATCAAGAACTGACCTATCTCATATGAAGATCAATGACTTTTAACCAAGATGACCATGAGCATTTTCATGGCATAGTACATAATAACATGACCATTTTTGGAAATAACAAGGGTGTTAACATTGTCAGCAATAATTCCACAAAAAGATTGAAGATTTGGGTAAAAAAAGTTAATTTTTCATTTTTCTATTGCAATGCATTACTTTTTATTGAAGCAAGTGCCATTAATAAGATTGTAAATTGTGCCCTTACAATTTTCACCTTAAGTATACCACATGGGATGCCAACTGCCAATTTTTCAGGAATTTCAGAGTGATATTGCCGTATTTCATTGGTTTATCGAATTTCTGGCGATTTACATCAAGTAATTCAAATTTGCACTGCAAGTGTGCTCTAGTTTCGACCAATAAATTCTGAAAAATCATTTTCACCTTCCACATGAGGAGTGTAGGCAGTATCCAGAAAGAAAACTCAATTACACAACCATTATATATGATTACTCATCCATGCAATTTTGACAACACATCGAAAGAAATTAAAGAAAATGATAAAAAGGCTCAAAAATTGAAATCCTTTTGATGGAGGCCTCCTATGTGGAATGGCTTGTGGGAAAAATTATAAACTCACAATACCACAAATAAAAAGTTAATATTTCATTTTTCTAGTGCAATTCATGACTTTTTTTGTGAAGCAGGTGCCATAAATAAGATTATAAATTGTGCCCTTACAATTTTCACCTAAAGTATACCACAATGGATGCCAACTGCCAATTTTTCATGAATTTTAGAGTGATATTGCCATATTCCATTGATTTCTCGAATTTCTGGCGATTTACATCAAGTAATTCAATTTTGCACTGCAAGTCTGCTCTAGTTTTGACCAATATATTCTGAAAAACATTTTCACCTTCCGCATTAGGAGTGTAGGCAGTATCGACAAAGAAAACTCAATTACCCAACCATTATATATCATTACTCATCCATGCAATTTTGAGAACACATTGAAAGAAATTAAAGGAAATGAAAAAAGGCTCAAAAATTGAAATCCTTTTGCATGGAGGCCTCCTATGTGCAATTGCTTGTGGGAAAAATAATAAACTAACAATTCCACAACCTTAAAAAAAAAGCCAGCAAGAACTGACCTATCTCATATGAAGATCAATGACTTTTAACCAAGATGACCATGATCATTTTCATGGCATAGTACATGATAACATGACCATTTTTGGAAATAACAAGGGTGTTAACATTGTCAGCAATAATTCCACAAAAAGATTGAAGATTTGGTTAAAAAAAATTAATTTTTCATTTTTCTAGTGCAATGCATGACTTTTTTTAAAGCAAGTGCCATACATAAGATTGTAAATTGTGCCCTTACAATTTTCACCTAAAGTATACCACAAGGGATGCCAACTGCCAATTTTTCATGAATTTTAGAGTGATATTTCCATATTCCATTGATTTATTCAATTTCTGGCGATTTACATCAAGTAAGTCAAATTTGCACTGCAAGTGTGCTCTAGTTTCGACCAATAAATTCTGAAAAATCATTTTCACCATCCACATTAAGAGTGTAGGCAGTATCCACAAAGAAAACTCAATTAGCCAACCATTATATATGATTACTCATCCATGCAATTTTGAGAACACATCGAAAGAAATTAAAGAAAATGATAAGAAGGCTAAAAAATTGAAATCCTTTTGATGGAGGCCTCCTATGTGCAATGGCTTGTGGGAGAAATAATAAACTCACAATACCACAAATAAAAAGTTAATATTTCATTTTTCTAGTGCAATGCATGACTTTTTTGGTGAAGGAGGTGCCATAAATAATATTATAAATTGTGCCCTTACAATTTTCACCTAAAGTATAACACAATGGATGCCAACTGCCAATTTTTCATGAATTTCAAAGTGATATTGCCATATTCCATTGATTTATCGAATTTCTGGCGATTTACATCAAGTAATTCAAATTTGCACTGCACGTGTGCTCTAGTTTCGACCAATAAATTCTGAAAAATCATTTTCACCTTCCGCATTAGGAGTGTAGGCAGTATCCATAAAGAAAACTCAATTACCCAACCATTATATATGATTACTCATCCATGCAATTTTGAGAACACATCGAAAGAAATTAAAGGAAATGAAAGAAGGCTCAAAAATTGAAATCCTTTTGATGGAGGCCTCCTATGTGCAATGGCTTGTGGGAAAAATTATAAACTCACAATACCACAACCTTAAAAAAAACCTTCAAGAACTGACCTATCTCATATGAAGATCAATGACTTTCAACCAAGATGACCATGAGCATTTTCATGGCATAGTACATGATAACATGACCATTTTTGGAAATAACATGGGTGTTAACATTGTCAGCAATAATTCCACAAAAAGATTGAAGATTTGGTTAAAAAAAACTTAATTTTTCATTTTTCTAGTGCAATGCATGACTTTTTATTGAAGCAAGTGCCATAAATAAGATTGTAAATTGTGCCCTTTCAATTTTCACCTAAAGTATACCACAATGGATGCCAAGTGCCAATTTTTCTTGAATTTCACAGTGATATTGCCTTATTCCATTGATTTATCGAATTTCTGGCGATTTACATCAAGTAATTCAACATTGCACTGAAAGTGTGCTCTAGTTTCGACCAATAAATTTGGAAATATCATTTTCACATTCCACATTAGGAGTCTAGGCAGTATCCACAAAGGAAACTCAATTACCCGACCATTATATATGATTACTCATCCATGCAATTTTGAGAACACATCAAAAGAAATTAAAGGAAATGAAAAAAGGCTCAAAAATTGAAATCCGTTTGCATAGAGGCCTCCTTTGTGAAATGGCTTGTGGGAAAAATAATAAACTCACAATACCACAAATAAAAAGCTAATTTTTCATTTTTCTAATGCAATGCATGACTTTTTTTGTGAAGCAGGTGCCATAAATAAGTTTGTAAATTCCGCCCTTACAATTTTCACCTAAAGTATACCACAATGGATGCCAACTGCCAATTTTTCATGAATTTCACAGTGATATTGCCATATTCCATTGATTTATCGAATTTCTGGCGATTTACATCAAGTAATTCAAATTTGCACCGCAAGTGTGCTCTAGTTTCGACCAATAAATTTGGAAATATCATTTTCACCTTCCACATTAGGAGTGTAGGCAGTATCCACAAAGAAAACTCAATTACCCAACCATTATATATGATTACTCATCCATGCAATTTTGAGAACACATCAAAAGAAATTAAAGGAAATGAAAAAAAGGCTCAAAAATTGAAATCCGTTTGCATAGAGGCCTCCTATGTGCAATGGCTTGTGGGAAAAATAATAAACTCACAATACCACAAACTTAAAATAAAAAACCTTCACAATCTGACCTATCTCATATGAAGATCAATGACTTTTAACCAAGATGACCATGATCATTTTCATGGCATAGTACATGATAACATGACCATTTTTGGAAATAACAAGGGTGTTAACATTGTCAGCAATAATTCCACAAAAAGATTGAAGATTTGGTTAAAAAAATTAATTTTTCATTTTTCTAGTGCAATGCATGACTTTTTTTAAAGCAAGTGCCATAAATAAGATTGTAAATTGTGCCCTTACAATTTTCACCTAAAGTATACCACAAGGGATGCCAACTGCCAATTTTTCATGAATTTTAGAGTGATATTTCCATATTCCATTGATTTATTCAATTTCTGGCGATTTACATCAAGTAAGTCAAATTTGCACTGCAAGTGTGCTCTAGTTTCGACCAATAAATTCTGAAAAATCATTTTCACCATCCACATTAAGAGTGTAGGCAGTATCCACAAAGAAAACTCAATTAGCCAACCATTTTATATGATTACTCATCCATGCAATTTTGACAACACATCGAAAGAAATTAAAGAAAATGATAAGAAGGCTAAAAAATTGAAATCCTTTTGATGGAGGCCTCCTATGTGCAATGGCTTGTGGGAGAAATAATAAACTCACAATACCACAAATAAAAAGTTAATATTTCATTTTTCTAGTGCAATGCATGACTTTTTTTGTGAAGGAGGTGCCATAAATAATATTATAAATTGTGCCCTTACAATTTTCACCTAAAGTATAACACAATGGATGCCAACTGCCATTTTTTCATGAATTTCAAAGTGATATTGCCATATTCCATTGATTTATCGAATTTCTGGCGATTTACATCAAGTAATTCAAATTTGCACTACAAGTGTGCTCTAGTTTCGACCAATAAATTCTGAAAAATCATTTTCACCTTCCGCATTAGGAGTGTAGGCAGTATCCACAAAGAAAACTCAATTACCCAACCATTATATATGATTACTCATCCATGCAATTTTGAGAACACATCGAAAGAAATTAAAGGAAATGAGAAAAGGCTCAAAAATTGAAATCCTTTTGATGGAGGCCTCCTATGTGCAATGGCTTGTGGGAAAAATTATAAACTCACAATACCACAAATAAAAAGTTAATATTTCATTTTTCTAGTGCAATTCATGACTTTTTTTGTGAAGCAGGTGCCATAAATAAGATTATAAATTGTGCCCTTACAATTTTCACCTAAAGTATACCACAATGGATGCCAACTGCCAATTTTTCATGAATTTTAGAGTGATATTGCCATATTCCATTGATTTCTCGAATTTCTGGCGATTTACATCAAGTAATTCAATTTTGCACTGCAAGTGTGCTCTAGTTTTGACCAATATATTCTAAAAAATCATTTTCACCTTCCGCATTAGGAGTGTAGGCAGTATCGACAAAGAAAACTCAATGACCCAACGATTATATATCATTACTCATCCATGCAATTTTGAGAACACATTGAAAGAAATTAAAGGAAATGAAAAAAGGCTCAAAAATTGAAATCCTTTTGCATGGAGGCCTCCTATGTGCAATGGCTTGTGGGAAAAATAATAAACTAACAATTCCACAACCTTAAAAAAAAGCCAGCAAGAACTGACCTATCTCATATGAAGATCAATGACTTTTAACCAAGATGACCATGATCATTTTCATGCCATAGTACATGATAACATGACCATTTTTGGAAATGACAAGGGTGTTAACATTGTCAGCAATAATTCCACAAAAAGATTGAAGATTTGGTTAAAAAAATTTAATTTTTCATTTTTCTAGTGCAATGCATGACTTTTTTTAAAGCAAGTGCCATAAATAAGATTGTAAATTGTGCCCTTACAATTTTCACCTAAAGTATACCACAAGGGATGCCAACTGCCAATTTTTCATGAATTTTAGAGTGATATTTCCATATTCCATTGATTTATTCAATTTCTGGCGATTTACATCAAGTAAGTCAAATTTGCACTGCAAGTGTGCTCTAGTTTCGACCAATAAATTCTGAAAAATCATTTTCACCATCCACATTAAGAGTGTAGGCAGTATCCACAAAGAAAACTCAATTAGCCAACCATTATATATGATTACTCATCCATGCAATTTTGACAACACATCGAAAGAAATTAAAGAAAATGATAAGAAGGCTAAAAAATTGAAATCCTTTTGATGGAGGCCTCCTATGTGCAATGGCTTGTGGGAAAAATAATAAACTCACAATACCACAAATAAAAAGATAATATTTCATTTTTCTAGTGCAATGCATGACTTTTTTTGTGAAGGAGGTGCCATAAATAATATTATAAATTGTGCCCTTACAATTTTCACCTAAAGTATAACACAATGGATGCCAACTGCCAATTTTTCATGAATTTCAAAGTGATATTGCCATATTCCATTGATTTATCGAATTTCTGGTGATTTACATCAAGTAATTCAAATTTGCACTGCAAGTGTGCTCTAGTTTCGACCAATAAATTCTGAAAAATCATTTTCACCTTCCGCATTAGGAGTGTAAGCAGTATCCACAAAGAAAACTCAATTACCCAACCATTATATATGATCACTCATCCATGCAATTTTGAGAACACATCGAAAGAAATTAAAGGAAATGGAAAAAGGCTCAAAAATTGAAATCCTTTTGCATGGAGGCCTCCTATGTGCAATGGCATGTGGGAAAAATACTAAACTCACAATACCACAACCTTAAAAAAAACCTTGAAGAACTGACCTATCTCATATGAAGATCAGTGACTTTCAACCAAGATGACCATGAGCATTTTCATGGCATAGTACATAATAACATGACCATTTTTGGAAATAACAAGGGTGTTAACATTATCAGCAATAATTCCACAAAAAGATTGAAGATTTGGGTAAAAAAAGTTAATTTTTCATTTTTCTAGTGCAATGCATTACTTTTTATTGAAGCAAGTGCCATAAATAAGATTGTAAATTGTGCCCTTACAATTTTCACCTTAAGTATACCACATGGGATGCCAACTGCCAATTTTTCATGAATTTCAGAGTGATATTGCCGTATTTCATTGATTTATCGAATTTCTGGCAATTTACATCAAGTAATTCAAATTTGCACTGCAAGTGTGCTCTAGTTTCGACCAATAAATTCTGAAAAATCATTTTCACCTTCCACATGAGGAGTGTAGGCAGTATCCAGAAAGAAAACTCAATTGCCCAACCATTATATATGATTACTCATCGATGCAATTTAGACAACACATCGAAAGAAATTAAAGAATGATAAAAAGGCTCAAAAATTGAAATCCTTTTGATGGAGGCCTCCTATGTGCAATGGCTTGTGGGAAAAATAATAAACTCACAATACCACAAATAAAAAGTTAATATTTCATTTTTCTAGTGCAATTCATGACTTTTTTTGTGAGGCAGGTGCCATAAATAAGATTATAAATTGTGCCCTTACAATTTTCACCTAAAGTATAACACAATGGATGCCAACTGCCAATTTTTCATGAATTTCAGAGTGATATTGCCATATTCCATTGATTTATCGAATTTCTGGCGATTTACATCAAGTAATTCAAATTTGCACTGCAAGTGTGCTCTAGTTTTGACCAATATATTCTGAAAAATCATTTTCACCTTCCGCATTTGGAGTGTAGGCAATATCGACAAAGAAACCTCAATTACCCAACTATTATATATCATTACTCATCCATGCAATTTTGAGAACACATCGAAAGAAATTAAAGGAAATGAAAAAAAGCTCAAAAATTGAAATCCTTTTCCATGGAGGCCTCTTATGTGCAATGGCTTGTGGGAAAAATAATAAACTCACAAGACCACAACCTTAAAAAAAAGCCATCAAGAACTGACCTATCTCATATGAAGATCAATGACTTTTAACCAAGATGACCATGATCATTTTCATGGCATAGTACATGATAACATGACCATTTTTGGAAATAACAAGGGTGTTAACATTGTCAGCAATAATTCCACAAAAAGATTGAAGATTTGGTTAAAAAAATTAATTTTTCATTTTTCTAGTGCAATGCATGACTTTTTTTAAAGCAAGTGCCATAAATAAGATTGTAAATTGTGCCCTTACAATTTTCACCTAAAGTATACCACAAGGGATGCCAACTGCCAATTTTTCATGAATTTTAGAGTGATATTTCCATATTCCATTGATTTATTCAATTTCTGGCGATTTACATCAAGTAAGTCAAATTTGCACTGCAAGTGTGCTCTAGTTTCGACCAATAAATTCTGAAAAATCAGTTTCACCATCCACATTAAGAGTGTAGGCAGTATCCACAAAGAAAACTCAATTAGCCAACCATTTTATATGATTACTCATCCATGCAATTTTGACAACACATCGAAAGAAATTAAAGAAAATGATAAGAAGGCTAAAAAATTGAAATCCTTTTGATGGAGGCCTCCTATGTGCAATGGCTTGTGGGAGAAATAATAAACTCACAATACCACAAATAAAAAGTTAATATTTCATTTTTCTAGTGCAATGCATGACTTTTTTTGTGAAGGAGGTGCCATAAATAATATTATAAATTGTGCCCTTACAATTTTCACCTAAAGTATAACACAATGGATGCCAAGTGCCAATTTTTCATGAATTTCAAAGTGATATTGCCATATTCCATTGATTTATCGAATTTCTGGCGATTTACATCAAGTAATTCAAATTTGCACTGCAAGTGTGCTCTAGTTTCGACCAATAAATTCTGAAAAATCATTTTCACCTTCCGCATTAGGAGTGTAGGCAGTATCCACAAAGAAAACTCAATTACCCAACCATTATATATGATTACTCATCCATGCAATTTTGAGAACACATCGAAAGAAATTCAAGGAAATGAAAAAAGGCTCAAAAATTGAAATCCTTTTGCATGGAGGCCTCCTATGTGCAATGGCATGTTTGAAAAATAATAAACTCACAATACCACAACCTTAAAAAAAACCTTGAAGAACTGACCTATCTCATATGAAGATCAGTGACTTTCAACCAAGATGACCATGAGCATTTTCATGGCATAATACATAATAACATGACCATTTTTGGAAATAACAAGGGTGTTAACATTGTCAGCAATAATTCCACAAAAAGATTGAAGATTTGGGTAAAAAAAGTTAATTTTTCATTTTTCTATTGCAATGCATTACTTTTTATTGAAGCAAGTGCCATAAATCAGATTGTAAATTGTGCCCTTACAATTTTCACCTTAAGTATACCACATGGGATGCCAACTGCCAATTTTTCAGGAATTTCAGAGTGATATTGCCGTATTTCATTGATTTATCGAATTTCTGGCGATTTACATCAAGTAATTCAAATTTGCACTGCAAGTGTGCTCTAGTTTCGCCCAATAAATACTGAAAAATCATTTTCACCTTCCACATGAGGAGTGTAGGCAGTATCCAGAAAGAAAACTCAATTACCCAACCATTATATATGATTACTCATCCATGCAATTTTGACAACACATCGAAAGAAATTAAAGAAAATGATAAAAAGGCTAAAAAATTGAAATCCTTTTGATGGAGGCCTCCTATGTGCAATGGCTTGTGGGAGAAATAATAAACTCACAATACCACAAATAAAAAGTTAATATTTCATTTTTCTAGTGCAATGCATGACTTTTTTTATGAAGCAGGTGCCATAAATAATATTATAAATTGTGCCCTTACAATTTTCACCTAAAGTATACCACAATGGATGCCAACTGCCAATTTTTCATGAATTTCAGAGTGATATTGCCTCCATTGATTTATCGAATTTCTGGCGATTTACATCAAGTAATTCAAGTTTTCACTGCAAGTGTGCTCTAGTTTTGACCAATATATTCTGAAAAATCATTTTCACCTTCCGCATTATTAGTGTATGCAGTATCGACAAAGAAAACTCAATTACCCAACCATTATATATCATTACTCATCCATGGAATTTTGAGAACACATCGAAAGAAATTAAAGGAAATGAAAAAAGGCTCAAAAATTGAAATCCTTTTGCATGGAGGCCTCCTATGTGCAATGGCTTGTGGGAAAAATAATAAACTCACAATACCACAACCTTAAAAAAAAGCCATCAAGAACTGACCTATCTCATATGAAGATCAATGACTTTTAACCAAGATGACCATGATCATTTTCAAGGCATAGTACATGATAACATGACCATTTTTGGAAATAACAAGGGTGTTAACATTGTCAGCAATAATTCCACAAAAAGATTGAAGATTTGGTTAAAAAAAAGTTAATTTTTCATTTTTCTAGTGCAATGCATGACTTTTTTTTAAAGCAAGTGCCATAAATAAGATTGTAAATTGTGCCCTTACAATTTTCACCTAAAGTATAAAACAGGGGATGCCAACTGCCAATTTTTCATGACTTTATGAGTGATATTTCCATATTACATTGATTTTTTGAATTTCTGGCGATTTACATCAAGTAAGTCAAATTTGCACTGCAAGTGTGCTCTAGTTTCGACCAATAAATTCTGAAAAATCATTTTCACCTTCCACATTAGGAGTGTAGGCAGTATCCACAAAGAAAACTCAATTAGCCAACCATTATATATGATTACTCATCCATGCAATTTTGTAAACACATCGAAAGAAATTAAAGAAAATGATAAAAAGGCTAAAAAATTGAAATCCTTTTGATGGAGGCCTCCTATGTGCAATGGCTTGTGGGAGAAATAATAAACTCACAATACCACAAATAAAAAGTTAATATTTCATTTTTCTAGTGCAATGCATGACTTTTTTTGTGAAGGAGGTGCCATAAATAATATTATAAATTGTGCCCTTACAATTTTCACCTAAAGTATAACACAATGGATGCCAAGTGCCAATTTTTCATGAATTTCAAAGTGATATTGCCATATTCCATTGATTTATCGAATTTCTGGCGATTTACATCAAGTAATTCAAATTTGCACTGCAAGTGTGCTCTAGTTTCGACCAATAAATTCTGAAAAATCATTTTCACCTTCCGCATTAGGAGTGTAGGCAGTATCCACAAAGAAAACTCAATTACCCAACCATTATATATGATTACTCATCCATGCAATTTTGAGAACACATCGAAAGAAATTCAAGGAAATGAAAAAAGGCTCAAAAATTGAAATCCTTTTGCATGGAGGCCTCCTATGTGCAATGGCATGTGGGAAAAATAATAAACTCACAATACCACAACCTTAAAAAAAACCTTGAAGAACTGACCTATCTCATATGAAGATCAGTGACTTTCAACCAAGATGACCATGATCATTTTCAAGGCATAGTACATGATAACATGACCATTTTTGGAAATAACAAGGGTGTTAACATTGTCAGCAATAATTCCACAAAAAGATTGAAGATTTGGTTAAAAAAAAGTTAATTTTTCATTTTTCTAGTGCAATGCATGACTTTTTTTTAAAGCAAGTGCCATAAATAAGATTGTAAATTGTGCCCTTACAATTTTCACCTAAAGTATAAAACAGGGGATGCCAACTGCCAATTTTTCATGACTTTATGAGTGATATTGCCATATTACATTGATTTTTTGAATTTCTGGCGATTTACATCAAGTAAGTCAAATTTGCACTGCAAGTGTGCTCTAGTTTCGACCAATAAATTCTGAAAAATCATTTTCACCTTCCACATTAGGAGTGTAGGCAGTATCCACAAAGAAAACTCAATTAGCCAACCATTATATATGATTACTCATCCATGCAATTTTGACAACACATCGAAAGAAATTAAAGAAAATGATAAAAAGGCTAAAAAATTGAAATCCTTTTGATGGAGGCCTCCTATGTGCAATGGCTTGTGGGAGAAATAATAAACTCACAATACCACAAATAAAAAGTTAATATTTCATTTTTCTAGTGCAATGCATGACTTTTTTTTGTGAAGCAGGTGCCATTAATAATATTATAAATTGTGCCCTTACAATTTTCACCTAAAGTATACCACAATGGATGCCAACTGCCAATTTTTCATGAATTTCAGAGTGATATTGCCATTTTCCATTGATTCATCGAATTTCTGGCGATTTACATCAAGTAATTTAAATTTGCACTGCAAGTGTGCTCTAGTTTCGACCAATAAATTCTGAAAAATCATTTTCACCTTCCGCATTAGGAGTGTAGGCAGTATCCACAAAGAAAACTCAAGTACCCAACCATTATATATGATTACTCATCCATGCAATTTTGAGAACACATCGAAAGAAATTAAAGGAAATGAAAAAAGGCTCAAAAATTGAAATCCTTTTGCATGGAGGCCTCCTATGTGCAATGGCTTGTGGGAAAAATAATAAACTCACAATACCACGACCTTAAAAAAAACCTTGAAGAACTGACCTATCTCATATGAAGATCAATGACTTTCATCCAAGATGACCAAGAGCATTTTCATGGCACAGTACATAATAACATGACCATTTTTGGAAATAACAAGGGTGTTAACATTGTCAGCAATAATTCCACAAAAAGATTGAAGATTTGTGTAAAAAAAGTTAATTTTTCATTTTTCTAGTGCAATGCATTACTTTTTATTGAAGCAAGTGCCATAAATAAGATTGTAAATTGTGCCCTTACAATTTTCACCTTAAGTATACCACATGGGATGCCAACTGCCAATTGTTCATGAATTTCAGAGTGATATTGCCGTATTTCATTGATTTATCGAATATCTGGCGATTTACATCAAGTAATTCAAATTTGCACTGCAAGTGTGCTCTAGTTTCGACCAATAAATTCTGAAAAATCATTTTCACCTTCCACATTAGGAGTTTAGCCATTATACACAAAGAAAACTCAATTACCCAACCATTATATATGATTACTCATCCACGCAATTTTGACAACACATAGAAAGAAATTAAAGAAAATGATAAAAAGGCTCAAAAACTGAAGTCCTTTTGCATGGATCCCTCCTATGTGCAATGGCTTGTGGGAAAAATAATAAGCTCACAATACCACAAATAAAAAGTTAATTTTTCATCTTTCTAGTGCAATGCATGACTTTTTTTGTGAAGCGGGTGCCATAAATAAGATTGTAAATTGTGCCCTTACAATTTTCACCTAAAGTTTACCACAATGGATGAAAACTGCCAATTTTTCATGAATTTCAGAGTGATATTACCATATTCCATTGATTTATCGAATTTCTGGCGATTTACATCAAGTAATTCAAATTTGCACTGCAAGTGTGCTCTAGTTTTGACCAATATATTCTGAAAAATCATTTTCACCTCCCGCATTAGGAGTGTAGGCAGTATCGACAAAGAAAACTCAATTACCCAACCATTATATATCATTACTCATCCATGCAATTTTGAGAACACATCGAAAGAAATTAAAGGAAAGGAAAAAAGCCTAAAAAATTGAAATCCTTTTGCATGGAGGCCTCCTATGTGCAATGGCTTGTGGGAAAAATAATAAACTCACAATACCACAACCTTAAAAAAAAGCCATCAAGAACTGACCTATCTCATATGAAGATCAATGACTTTTAACCAAGATGACCATGATCATTTTCAAGGCATAGTACATGATAACATGACCATTTTTGGAAATAACAAGGGTGTTAACATTGTCAGCAATAATTCCACAAAAAGATTGAAGATTTGGTTAAAAAAAAGTTAATTTTTCATTTTTCTAGTGCAATGCATGACTTTTTTTTAAAGCAAGTGCCATAAATAAGATTGTAAATTGTGCCCTTACAATTTTCACCTAAAGTATAAAACAAGGGATGCCAACTGCCAATTTTTCATGAATTTTAGAGTGATATTTCCATATTCCATTGATTTACTGAATTTCTAGCGATTTACATCAAGTAAGTCAAATTTGCACTGCAAGTGTGCTCTAGTTTCGACCAATAAATTATGAAAAATCATTTTCACCTTCCACATTAGGAGTGTAGGCAGTATCCACAAAGAAAACTCAATTAGCCAAAAATTATATATGATTGCTCATCCATGCAATTTTGACAACACATCGAAAGAAATTAAAGAAAATGATAAAAAGGCTAAAAAATGAAATCCTTTTGATGGAGGCCTCCTATGTGAAATGGCTTGTGGGAGAAATAATAAACTCACAATACCACAAATAAAAAGTTAATATTTCATTTTTCTAGTGCAATGCATTACTTTTTTTTGTGAAGCAGGTGCCATAAATAATATTATAAATTGTGCCCTTACAATCTTCACCTAAAGTATACCACAATGGATGCCAACTGCCAATTTTTCATGAATTTCAGAGTGATATTGCCATTTTTCATTGATTTATCGATTTTCTGGCGATTTACATCAAGTAATTGAAATTTGCACTTCAAGTGTGCTCTAGTTTCGACTAATAAATTCTGAAAAATCATTTTCACCTTCCGCATTAGGAGTGTAGGCAGTATCGACAAAGAAAACTCAATTACCCAACCATTATATATCATTACTCATCCATGCAATTTTGAGAACACATCGAAAGAAATTAAAGGAAATGAAAAAAGGCTCAAAAGTTGAAATCCTTTTGCATGGAGGCCTCCTATGTGCAATGGCTTGTGGGAAAAATAATAAACACACAATACCACAACCTTAAAAAAAAGCCATCTAGAACTGACCTATCTCATATGAAGATCAATGACTTTTAACCAAGATGACCATGATCATTTTCATGGCATAGTACATGATAACATGACCATTTTTGGAAATAACAAGGGTGTTAACATTGTCAGCAATAATTCCACAAAAATATTGAAGATTTGGTTAAAAAATGTTAATTTTTCATTTTTCTAGTGCAATGCATGACTTTTTTTTAAAGCAAGTGCCATAAATAAGATTGTAAATTGTGCCCTTACAATTTTCACCTAAAGTATACCACAAGGGATGCCAACTGCCAATTTTTCATGAATTTTAGAGTGATATTTCCATATTCCATTGATTTATTCAATTTCTGGCGATTTACATCAAGCAAGTCAAATTTGCACTGCAAGTGTGCTCTAGTTTCGACCAATAAATTCAGAAAAATCATTTTCACCATCCAAATTAAGAGTATAGGCAGAATCCACAAAGAAAACTCAATTAGCCAACCATTATATATGATTACTCATCCATGCAATTTTGACAACACATCGAAAGAAATTAAAGAAAATGATAAGAAGGCTAAAAAATTGAAATCCTTTTGATGGATCCCTCCTATGTGCAATGGCTTGTGGGAGAAATAATAAACTCACAATACCACAAATATAAAGTTAATATTTCATTTTTCTAGTGCAATGCATGACTTTTTTTTGAAGGAGGTGCCATAAATATTATTATAAATTGTGCCCTTACAATTTTCACCTAAAGTATACCACAATGGATACCAACTGCCAATTTTTCATGAATATCAGAGTGATATTGCCATTTTCCATTGATTTATCGAATTTCTGGGGATTTACATCAAGTAATTTAAATTTGCACAGCAAGTGTGCTCTAGTTTCGACCAATAAATTCCGAAAAATCATTTTCACCTTCCGCATTAGGAGTGTAGGCAGTATCCACAAAGAAAACTCAATTACCCAACCATTATATATGATTACTCATCCATGCAATTTCGAGAACACATCGAAAGAAATTAAAGGAAATGAAAAAAGGCTCAAAAATTGAAATCCTTTTGCATGGAGGCCTCCTATGTGCAATGGCTTGTGGGAAAAATAATAAACTCACAATACCACATCCTTAAAAAAAACCTTGAAGAACTGACCTATCTCATATGAAGATCAATGACTTTCAACCAAGATGACCATGAGCATTTTCATGGCATAGTACATAATAACATGACCATTTTTTTAAATAACAAGGGTGTTAACATTGTCAGCAATAATTCCACCAAAAGATTGAAGATTTGGGTAAAAAAAAGTTAATTTTTCATTTTTCTAGTGCAATGCATTACTTTTTATTGAAGCAAGTGCCATAAATAAGATTGTAAATTGTGCCCTTACAATTTTCACCATATGTATACCACATGGGATGCCAACTGCCAATTTTTCATGAAGTTTAGAGTGATATTGCCGTATTTCATTGATTTATCGAATTTCTGGCGATATACATCAAGTAATTCAAATTTGCACTGCAAGTGTGCTCTAGTTTCGACCAATAAATTCTGAAAAATAATTTTCACCTTGCACATTAGGAGTGTAGCCAGTATCCACAAAGAAAACTCAATTACCCAGCCATTATATATGATTACTCATCCATGCAATTTTGACAACACATCGAAAGAAATTAAATAAAATGATAAAAAGGCTCAAAAATTGAAATCCTTTTGCATGGAGGCCTCCTATGTGCAATGGCTTGTGGGAGAAATAATAAACTCACAATACCACAAACTTAAAATAAAAAACCTTCACAATCTGACCTATCTCATATGAAGATCAATCACTTTCAACCAAGACGACCATAACCATGAACATTTTCATGGCATAGTACATGATAACATGACCATTTTTGGAAATAACAAGGGTGTTAACATTGTCAGCAATAATTCCACAAAAAGATTGAAGGTTTGGTTAAAAAAAGTTAATTTTTCATTTTTCTAGTGCAATGCATGACTTTTTTTTGTGAAGCAAGTGCCATAAATAAGATTGTAAATTGTACCCTTACAATTTTCAACTAAAGTATACCACATGGGATGCCAACTGCCAATTTTTCATGAATTTTAGAGTGATATTTCCATATTCCATTGATTTATTGAATTTCTGGCGATTTACGTCACGTAATTCAAATTTGCACTGCAAGTGTGCTCTAGTTTCGACGAATAAATTCTGAAAAATCATTTTCACCTTCCACATTAGGAGTGTAGGCAGTATCCACAAATAAAACTCAATTACCCAACCATTATATATGATTACTCATACATGCAATTTTGACAACACATCGAAAGAAATTAAAGAAAATGATAAAAAGTCTAAAAAATTGAAATCCTTTTGCATGGAGGCCTCGTATGTGCAATGGCTTGTGGGAGAAATAATAAACTCACAATACCACAAATAAAAAGTTAATTTTTCATTTTTCTAGTGCAATGCTTGACTTTTTTTATGAAGCAGGTGCCATAAATAATATTATAAATTGTGCCCTTACACATTTCACCTAAAGTATACCACAATGGATGCCAACTGCCAATTTTTCATGAATTTAAGAGTGATATTGCCATTTTCCATTGATTTATCGAATTTCTGGCGATGTACATCAAGTAATTTAAATTTGCACTGCAAGTGTGCTTTAGTTTCGACCAATAAATTCTGAAAAATCATTTTCACCTTCCGCATTAGGAGTGTAGGCAGTATCCACAAAGAAAACTCAATTACCCAACCATTATATATGATTACTCATCCATGCAATTTTGAGAACACATCGAAAGAAATTAAATGAAATGAAAAAAGGCTCAAAAATTGAAATCCTTTTGCATGGAGGCCTCCTATGTGCAATGGTTTGTGGGAAAAATAATAAACTCACAATACCACAACCTTAAAAAAAACCTTGAAGAACTGACCTATCTCATATGAAGATCAATGACTTTCAACCAAGATGACCATGAGCATTTTCATGGCATAGTACATAATAACATGACCATTTTTGGAAATAACAAGGGTGTTAACATTGTCAGCAATAATTCCACAAAAAGATTGAAGATTTGGGTAAAAAAATTTAAAATTTCATTTTTCTAGTGCAATGCATTACTTTTTATTGAAGCAAGTGCCATAAATAAGATTGTAAATTGTGCCCTTACAATTTTCACCTTAAGTATACCACATGGGATGCCAACTGCCAATTTTTCATGAATTTCAGAGTGATATTGCCGTATTTCATTGATTTATCGAATTTCTGGCGATTTACATCAAGTAATTCAAATTTGCACTGCAAGTGTGCTCTAGTTTCGACCAATAAATTCTGAAAAATCATTTTCACCTTCCACATGAGGAGTGTAGGCAGTATCCAGAAAGAAAACTCAATTACCCAACCATTATATATGATTACTCATCCATGCAATTTTGATAACACATCGAAAGAACTTAAAGAAAATGATAAAAAGGCTCAAAAATTGAAATCCTTTTGATGGAGGCCTCCTATGTGCAATGACTTGTGGGAAAAATAATAAACTCACAATACCACAAATAAAAAGTTAATATTTCATTTTTCTAGTGCAATTCATGACTTTTTTTGTGAAGCAGGTGCCATAAATAAGATTATAAATTGTGCCCTTACAATTTTCACCTAAAGTATACCACAATGGATGCCAACTGCCAATTTTTCATGAATTTCAGAGTGATATTGCCATATTCCATTGATTTATCGAATTTCTGGCGATTTACATCAAGTAATTCAAATTTGACCAATATATTCTGAAAAATCATTTTCACCTTCCGCATTAGGAGTGTAGGCAGTATCGCAGAGAAAACTCAATTACCCAACCATTATATATCATTACTCATCCATGGAATTTTGAGAACACATCGAAAGAAATTAAAAGAAATGAAAAAAGGCTCAAAAATTGAAGTCCTTTTGCATGGAGGCCTCCTATGTGCAATGCCTTGTGGGAAAAATAATAAACTCACAATACCACAACCTTAAAAAAAAGCTATCAAGAACTGACCTATCTCATATGAAGATCAATGACTTTTAACCACGATGACCATGATCATTTTCATGGCATAGTACATGATAACATGACCATTTTTGGAAATAACAAGGGTGTTAACATTGTTAGCAATAATTCCACAAAAAGATGGAAGATTTGGTTAAAAAAACTTAATTTTTCATTTTTCTAGTGCAATGCATGACTTTTTTTAAAGCAAGTGCCATAAATAAGATTGTAAATTGTGCCCTTACAATTTTCACCTAAAGTATACCACAAGGGATGCCAACTGCCAATTTTTCATGAATTTTAGAGTGATATTTCCATATTCCATTGATTTATTGAATTTCTGGTGATTTACATCAAGTAAGTCAAATTTGCATTGCAAGTGTGCTCTAGTTTCGACCAATAAATTCTGAAAAATCATTTTCACCATCCACATTAAGAGTGTAGGAAGTGTCCACAAAGAAAACTCAATTAGCCAACCATTATATATGATTACTCATCCATGCAATTTTGACAACACATCGAAAGAAATTAAAGAAAATGATAAAAAGGCTAAAAAATTGAAATCCTTTTGATGGAGGCCTCCTATGTGCAATGGCTTGTGGGAGAAATAATAAACTCACAATACCACAAATAAAAAGTTAATATTTCATTTTTCTAGTGCAATGCATGACTTTTTTTTGTGAAGCAGGTGCCATAAATAATATTATAAATTGTGCCCTTACAATTTTCACCTAAAGTATACCACAATGGATGCCAACTGCCAATTTTTCATGAATTTTAGAGTGATATTGCCATTTTCCATTGATTTATCCAATTTCTGGCGATTTACATCAAGTAATTTAAATTTGCACTGCAAGTGTGCTCTAGTTTCGACCAATAAATTCTGAAAAATCATTTTCACCTTCCGCATTAGGAGTGTAGGCAGTATCCACAAAGAAAACTCAATTACCCAACCATTATATATGATTACTCATCCATGCAATTTTGAGAACACATCGAAAGAAATTAAAGGAAATGAAAAAAGGCTCAAAAATTGAAATCCTTTTGCATGGAGGCCTCCTATGTGCAATGGCTTGTGGGAAAAATAATAAACTCACAATACCACAACCTTAAAAAAAAGCCATCAAGAACTGACCTATCTCATTTGAAGATCAATGACTTTTAACCAAGATGACCATGATCATTTTCATGGCATAGTACATGATAACATGACCATTTTTGGAAATAACAATGGTGTTAACATTGTCAGCAATAATTCCACAAAAAGATTGAAGATTTGGTTAAAAAAAAGTTAATTTTTCATTTTTCTTGTGCAATGCATGGCTTTTTTTAAAGCAAGTTCCATAAATAAGATTGTAAATTGTGCCCTTACAATTTTCACCTAAAGTATAAAACAAGGGATGCCAACTGCCATTTTTTCATGAATTTTAGAGTGATATTTCCATATTCCATTGATTTATTGAATTTCTGGTGATTTACATCAAGTAAGTCAAATTTGCACTGCAAGTGTGCTCTAGTTTCGACCAATAAATTCTGAAAAATCATTTTCACCTTCCACATTAGGAGTGTAGGCAGATCCACAAAGAAAACTCAATTAGCCAACCATTATATATGATTACTCATCCATGCAATTTTGACAACACATCGAAAGAAATTAAAGAAAATGATAAAAAGGCTAAAAAATTGAAATCCTTTTGATGGAGGCCTCCTATGTGCAATGGCTTGTGGGAGAAATAATAAACTCACAATACCGAAAATAAAAAGTTAATATTACATTTTTCTAGTGCAATGCATGACTTTTTCTGTGAAGCAGGTGCCATAAATAATATTATAAATTGTGCCCTTACAATCTTCACCTAAAGTATACCACAATGGATGCCAATTGCCAATTTTTCATGAATTTCAGAGTGATATTGCCATTTTCCATTGATTTATCGAATTTCTGGCGATTTACATCAAGTAATTTAAATTTGCACTGCAAGTGTGCTCTAGTTTTGACCAATAAATTCTGAAAAATCATTTTCACCTTCCACATGAGGAGTGTAGGCAGTATCCAGAAAGAAAACTCAATTACCCAACCATTATATATGATTACTCATCCATGCAATTTTGAGAACACATCGAAAGAAATTAAAGGAAATGAAAAAAGGCTCAAAAATTGAAATCCTTTTGCATGGAGGCCTCCTATGTGCAATGGCTTGTGGGAAAAATAATAAACTCACAATACCACAAATAAAATGTTAATTTTTCATTTTTCTAGTGCAATGCATGACTTTTTTTGTGAAGCAAGTGCCATAAATAAGATTGTAAATTGTGCCCTTACAATTTTCACCAAAAGTATAACACAATGGATGCCAATTGCCAATTTTTCATGAATTTCAGAGTGATATTGCCATTTTCCATTGATTTATCGAATTTCTGGCGATTTACATCAAGTAATTTAAATTTGCACTGCAAGTGTGCTCTAGTTTTGACCAATAAATTCTGAAAAATCATTTTCACCGTCCACATGAGGAGTGTAGGCAGTATCCACAAAGAAAACTAAATTACCCAACCATTATATATGATTACTCATCCATGCAATTTTGAGAACACATCGAAAGAAATTAAAGGAAATGAAAAAAGGCTCAAAAATTGAAATCCTTTTGCATGGAGCCCTCCTATGTGCAATGGCTTGTGGGAAAAAGAATAAACTCACAATACCACAAATAAAATGTTAATTTTTCATTTTTCTAGTGCAATGCATGACTTTTTTTGTGAAGCAAGTGCCATAAATAAGATTGTAAATTGTGCCCTTACAATTTTCACCAAAAGTATAACACAATGGATGCCAACTGCCAATTTTTCATGAATTTCAGAGTGATATTGCCATATTCCATTGATTTATCGAATTTCTGGCGATTTACATCAAGTAATTCAAATTTGCACTGCAAGTGTGCTCTAGTTTCGACCAATAAATTCTGAAAAATCATTTTCACCTTCGCATTAGGAGTGTAGGTAGTATCCACAAAGAAAACTAAATTACCCAACCATTATATATGATTACTCATCCATGCAATTTTGAGAACACATCGAAAGAAATTAAAGGAAATGAAAAAATCTCAAAAATTGAAATCCTTTTGCATGGAGGCCTCCTATGTGCAATGGCTTGTGGGAAAAATAAAAAACTCACAATACCATAACCTTAAAAAAACCTTCAAGAAGTGACCTATCTCATATGAAGATCAATGACTTTCAACCAAGATGACCATGAGCATTTTCATGGCATAGTACATAATAACATGACCATTTTTGGAAATAACAAGGGTGTTAACATTGTCAGCAATAATTCCACAAAAAGATTGAAGATTTGGGTAAAAAAAGTTAATTTTTCATTTTTGTAGTGCAATGCGTTACTTTTTATTGAAGCAAGTGCCATAAATAAGATTGTAAATTGTGCCCTTACAATTTTCACCTTATGTATACCACATGGGATGCCAACTGCCAATTTTTCATGAATTTCATAGTGATATTGCCGTATTCCATTGATTTATCGAATTTCTGGCGATTTACATCAAGTAATTTAAATTTGCACAGCAAGTGTGCTCTAGTTTCGACCAATAAATTCCGAAAAATCATTTTCACCTTCCGCATTAGGAGTGTAGGCAGTATCCACAAAGAAAACTCAATTACCCAACCATTATATATGATTACTCATCCATGCAATTTCGAGAACACATCGAAAGAAATTAAAGGAAATGAAAAAAGGCTCAAAAATTGAAATCCTTTTGCATGGAGGCCTCCTATGTGCAATGGCTTGTGGGAAAAATAATAAACTCACAATACCACATCCTTAAAAAAAACCTTGAAGAACTGACCTATCTCATATGAAGATCAATGACTTTCAACCAAGATGACCATGAGCATTTTCATGGCATAGTACATAATAACATGACCATTTTTTTAAATAACAAGGGTGTTAACATTGTCAGCAATAATTCCACAAAAAGATTGAAGATTTGGGTAAAAAAAAGTTAATTTTTCATTTTTCTAGTGCAATGCATTACTTTTTATTGAAGCAAGTGCCATAAATAAGATTGTAAATTGTGCCCTTACAATTTTCACCTTATGTATACCACATGGGATGCCAACTGCCAATTTTTCATGAAGTTTAGAGTGATATTGCCGTATTTCATTGATTTATCGAATTTCTGGCGATTTACATCAAGTAATTCAAATTTGCACTGCAAGTGTGCTCTAGTTTCGACCAATAAATTCTGAAAAATCATTTTCACCTTCCACATTAGGAGTGTAGCCAGTATCCACAAAGAAAACTCAATTACCCAGCCATTATATATGATTACTCATCCATGCAATTTTGACAACACATCGAAAGAAATTAAATAAAATGATAAAAACGCTCAAAAATTGAAATCCTTTTGCATGGAGGCCTCCTATGTGCAATGGCTTGTGGGAGAAATAATAAACTCACAATACCACAAACTTAAAATAAAAAACCTTCACAATCTGACCTATCTCATATGAAGATCAATGACTTTCAACCAAGACGACCATAACCATGAACATTTTCATGGCATAGTACATGATAACATGACCATTTTTGGAAATAACAAGGGTGTTAACATTGTCAGCAATAATTCCACAAAAAGATTGAAGGTTTGGTTAAAAAAAGTTAATTTTTCATTTTTCTAGTGCAATGCATGACTTTTTTTTGTGAAGCAAGTGCCATAAATAAGATTGTAAATTGTACCCTTACAATTTTCAACTAAAGTATACCACATGGGATGCCAACTGCCAATTTTTCATGAATTTTAGAGTGATATTTCCATATTCCATTGATTTATTGAATTTCTGGCGATTTACGTCACGTAATTCAAATTTGCACTGCAAGTGTGCTCTAGTTTCGACGAATAAATTCTGAAAAATCATTTTCACCTTCCACATTAGGAGTGTAAGCAGTATCCACAAATAAAACTCAATTACCCAACCATTATATATGATTACTCATACATGCAATTTTGACAACACATCGAAAGAATTTAAAGAAAATGATAAAAAGTCTAAAAAATTGAAATCCTTTTGCATGGAGGCCTCGTATGTGCAATGGCTTGTGGGAGAAATAATAAACTCACAATACCACAAATAAAAAGTTAATTTTTCATTTTTCTAGTGCAATGCTTGACTTTTTTTATGAAGCAGGTGCCATAAATAATATTATAAATTGTGCCCTTACACATTTCACCTAAAGTATACCACAATGGATGCCAACTGCCAATTTTTCATGAATTTCAGAGTGATATTGCCATTTTCCATTGATTTATCGAATTTCTGGCGATGTACATCAAGTAATTTAAATTTGCACTGCAAGTGTGCTTTAGTTTCGACCAATAAATTCTGAAAAATCATTTTCACCTTCCGCATTAGGAGTGTAGGCAGTATCCACAAAGAAAACTCAATTACCCAACCATTATATATGATTACTCATCCATGCAATTTTGAGAACACATCGAAAGAAATTAAATCAAATGAAAAAAGGCTCAAAAATTGAAATCCTTTTGCATGGAGGCCTCCTATGTGCAATGGCTTGTGGGAAAAATAATAAACTCACAATACCATAACCTTAAAAAAAACCTTGAAGAACTGACCTATCTCATATGAAGATCAATGACTTTCAACCAAGATGACCATGAGCATTTTCATGGCATAGTACATAATAACATGACCATTTTTGGAAATAACAAGGGTGTTAACATTGTCAGCAATAATTCCACAAAAAGATTGAAGATTTGGGTAAAAAAATTTAAAATTTCATTTTTCTAGTGCAATGCATTACTTTTTATTGAAGCAAGTGCCATAAATAAGATTATAAATTGTGCCCTTACAATTTTCACCTTAAGTATACCACATGGGATGGCAACTGTCAATTTTTCATTAATTTCAGAGTGATATTGCCGTATTTCATTGATTTATCGAATTTCTGGCGATTTTGCATCAAGTAATTCAAATTTGCACTGCAAGTGTGCTCTAGTTTCGACCAATAAATTCTGAAAAATCATTTTCACCTTCCACATGAGGAGTGTAGGCAGTATCCAGAAAGAAAACTCAATTACCCAACCATTATATATGATTACTCATCCATGCAATTTTGATAACACATCGAAAGAACTTAAAGAAAATGATAAAAAGGCTCAAAAATTGAAATCCTTTTGATGGAGGCCTCCTATGTGCAATGGCTTGTGGGAAAAATAATAAACTCACAATACCAAAAATAAAAAGTTAATATTTCATTTTTCTAGTGCAATTCATGACTTTTTTTGTGAAGCAGGTGCCATAAATAAGATTATAAATTGTGCCCTTACAATTTTCACCTAAAGTATACCACAATGGATGCCAACTGCCAATTTTTCATGAATTTCAGAGTGATATTGCCATATTCCATTGATTTATCGAATTTCTGGCGATTTACATCAAGTAATTCAAATTTGACCAATATATTCTGAAAAATCATTTTCACCTTCCGCATTAGGAGTGTAGGCAGTATCGCAGAGAAAACTCAATTACCCAACCATTATATATCATTACTCATCCATGGAATTTTGAGAACACATCGAAAGAAATTAAAAGAAATGAAAAAAGGCTCAAAAATTGAAGTCCTTTTGCATGGAGGCCTCCTATGTGCAATGCCTTGTGGGAAAAATAATAAACTCACAATACCACAACCTTAAAAAAAAGCCATCAAGAACTGACCTATCTCATATGAAGATCAATGACTTTTAACCACGATGACCATGATCATTTTCATGGCATAGTACATGATAACATGACCATTTTTGGAAATAACAAGGGTGTTAACATTGTTAGCAATAATTCCACAAAAAGATGGAAGATTTGGTTAAAAAAACTTAATTTTTCATTTTTCTAGTGCAATGCATGACTTTTTTTTAAAGCAAGTGCCATAAATAAGATTGTAAATTGTGCCCTTACAATTTTCACCTAAAGTATACCACAAGGGATGCCAACTGCCAATTTTTCATGAATTTTAGAGTGATATTTCCATATTCCATTGATTTATTGAATTTCTGGTGATTTACATCAAGTAAGTCAAATTTGCATTGCAAGTGTGCTCTAGTTTCGACCAATAAATTCTGAAAAATCATTTTCACCATCCACATTAAGAGTGTAGGAAGTGTCCACAAAGAAAACTCAATTAGCCAACCATTATATATGATTACTCATCCATGCAATTTTGACAACACATCGAAAGAAATTAAAGAAAATGATAAAAAGGCTAAAAAATTGAAATCCTTTTGATGGAGGCCTCCTATGTGCAATGGCTTGTGGGAGAAATAATAAACTCACAATACCACAAATAAAAAGTTAATATTTCATTTTTCTAGTGCAATGCATGACTTTTTTTTGTGAAGCAGGTGCCATAAATAATATTATAAATTGTGCCCTTACAATTTTCACCTAAAGTATAGCACAATGGATGCCAACTACCAAGTTTTCATGAATTTCAGAGTGATATTGCCATTTTCCATTGATTTATCCAATTTCTGGCGATTTACATCAAGTAATTTAAATTTGCACTGCAAGTGTGCTCTAGTTTCGACCAATAAATTCTGAAAAATCATTTTCACCTTCCGCATTAGGAGTGTAGGCAGTATCCACAAAGAAAACACAATTACCCAACCATTATATATGATTACTCATCCATGCAATTTTGAGAACACATCGAAAGAAATTAAAGGAAATGAAAAAAGGCTCAAAAATTGAAATCCTTTTGCATGGAGGCCTCCTATGTGCAATGGCTTGTTGGAAAAATAATAAACTCACAATACCACAACCTTAAAAAAAAGCCATCAAGAACTGACCTATCTCATTTGAAGATCAATGACTTTTAACCAAGATGACCATGATCATTTTCATGGCATAGTACATGATAACATGACCATTTTTGGAAATAACAATGGTGTTAACATTGTCAGCAATAATTCCACAAAAAGATTGAAGATTTGGTTAAAAAAAAGTTAATTTTTCATTTTTCTAGTGCAATGCATGACTTTTTTTAAAGCAAGTGCCATAAATAAGATTGTAAATTGTGCCCTTACAATTTTCACCTAAAGTATAAAACAAGGGATGCCAACTGCCATTTTTTCATGAATTTTAGAGTGATATTTCCATATTCCATTGATTTATTGAATTTCTGGCGATTTACATCAAGTAAGTCAAATTTGCACTGCAAGTGTGCTCCAGTTTCGACCAATAAATTCTGAAAAATCATTTTCACCTTCCACATTAGGAGTGTAGGCAGATCCACAAAGAAAACTCAATTAGCCAACCATTATATATGAATACTCATCCATGCAATTTTGACAACACATCGAAAGAAATTAAAGAAAATGATAAAAAGGCTAAAAAATTGAAATCCTTTTGATGGAGGCCTCCTATGTGCAATGGCTTGTGGGAGAAATAATAAACTCACAATACCGAAAATAAAAAGTTAATATTACATTTTTCTAGTGCAATGCATGACTTTTTCTGTGAAGCAGGTGCCATAAATAATATTATAAATTGTGCCGTTACAATCTTCACCTAAAGTATACCACAATGGATGCCAATTGCCAATTTTTCATGAATTTCAGAGTGATATTGCCATTTTCCATTGATTTATCGAATTTCTGGCGATTTACATCAAGTAATTTAAATTTGCACTGCAAGTGTGCTCTAGTTTTGACCAATAAATTCTGAAAAATCATTTTCACCTTCCACATGAGGAGTGTAGGCAGTATCCAGAAAGAAAACTCAATTACCCAACCATTATATATGATTACTCATCCATGCAATTTTGAGAACACATCGAAAGAAATTAAAGGAAATGAAAAAAGGCTCAAAAATTGAAATCCTTTTGCATGGATCCCTCCTATGTGCAATGGCTTGTGGGAAAAAGAATAAACTCACAATACCACAAATAAAATGTTAATTTTTCATTTTTCTAGTGCAATGCATGACTTTTTTTGTGAAGCAAGTGCCATAAATAAGATTGTAAATTGTGCCCTTACAATTTTCACCAAAAGTATAACACAATGGATGCCAACTGCCAATTTTTCATGAATTTCAGAGTGATATTGCCATATTCCATTGATTTATCGAATTTCTGGCGATTTACATCAAGTAATTCAAATTTGCACTGCAAGTGTGCTCTAGTTTCGACCAATAAATTCTGAAAAATCATTTTCACCTTCGCATTAGGAGTGTAGGTAGTATCCACAAAGAAAACTAAATTACCCAACCATTATATATGATTACTCATCCATGCAATTTTGAGAACACATCGAAAGAAATTAAAGGAAATGAAAAAATCTCAAAAATTGAAATCCTTTTGCATGGAGGCCTCCTATGTGCAATGGCTTGTGGGAAAAATAAAAAACTCACAATACCATAACCTTAAAAAAACCTTCAAGAAGTGACCTATCTCATATGAAGATCAATGACTTTCAACCAAGATGACCATGAGCATTTTCATGGCATAGTACATAATAACATGACCATTTTTGGAAATAACAAGGGTGTTAACATTGTCAGCAATAATTCCACAAAAAGATTGAAGATTTGGGTAAAAAAAGTTAATTTTTCATTTTTGTAGTGCAATGCGTTACTTTTTATTGAAGCAAGTGCCATAAATAAGATTGTAAATTGTGCCCTTACAATTTTCACCTTATGTATACCACATGGGATGCCAACTGCCAATTTTTCATGAATTTCAGAGTGATATTGCCGTATTCCATTGATTTATCGAATTTCTGGCGATTTACATCAAGTAATTTAAATTTGCACAGCAAGTGTGCTCTAGTTTCGACCAATAAATTCCGAAAAATCATTTTCACCTTCCGCATTAGGAGTGTAGGCAGTATCCACAAAGAAAACTCAATTACCCAACCATTATATATGATTACTCATCCATGCAATTTCGAGAACACATCGAAAGAAATTAAAGGAAATGAAAAAAGGCTCAAAAATTGAAATCCTTTTGCATGGAGGCCTCCTATGTGCAATGGCTTGTGGGAAAAATAATAAACTCACAATACCACATCCTTAAAAAAAACCTTGAAGAACTGACCTATCTCATATGAAGATCAATGACTTTCAACCAAGATGACCATGAGCATTTTCATGGCATAGTACATAATAACATGACCATTTTTTTAAATAACAAGGGTGTTAACATTGTCAGCAATAATTCCACAAAAAGATTGAAGATTTGGGTAAAAAAAAGTTAATTTTTCATTTTTCTAGTGCAATGCATTACTTTTTATTGAAGCAAGTGCCATAAATAAGATTGTAAATTGTGCCCTTACAATTTTCACCTTATGTATACCACATGGGATGCCAACTGCCAATTTTTCATGAAGTTTAGAGTGATATTAGCGTATTTCATTGATTTATCGAATTTCTGGCGATTTACATCAAGTAATTCAAATTTGCACTGCAAGTGTGCTCTAGTTTCGACCAATATATTCTGAAAAATCATTTTCACCTTCCACATTAGGAGTGTAGCCAGTATCCACAAAGAAACTCAATTACCCAGCCATTATATATGATTACTCATCCATGCAATTTTGACAACACATCGAAAGAAATTAAATAAAATGATAAAAACGCTCAAAAATTGAAATCCTTTTGCATGGAGGCCTCCTATGTGCAATGGCTTGTGGGAGAAATAATAAACTCACAATACCACAAACTTAAAATAAAAAACCTTCACAATCTGACCTATCTCATATGAAGATCAATGACTTTCAACCAAGACGACCATAACCATGAACATTTTCATGGCATAATACATGATAACATGACCATTTTTGGAAATAACAAGGGTGTTAACATTGTCAGCAATAATTCCACAAAAAGATTGAAGGTTTGGTTAAAAAAAGTTAATTTTTCATTTTTCTAGTGCAATGCATGACTTTTTTTTGTGAAGCAAGTGCCATAAATAAGATTGTAAATTGTACCCTTACAATTTTCAACTAAAGTATACCACATGGGATGCCAACTGCCAATTTTTCATGAATTTTAGAGTGATATTTCCATATTCCATTGATTTATTGAATTTCTGGCGATTTACGTCACGTAATTCAAATTTGCACTGCAAGTGTGCTCTAGTTTCGACGAATAAATTCTGAAAAATCATTTTCACCTTCCACATTAGGAGTGTAGGCAGTATCCACAAATAAAACTCAATTACCCAACCATTATATATGATTACTCATACATGCAATTTTGACAACACATCGAAAGAAATTAAAGAAAATGATAAAAAGTCTAAAAAAATTGAAATCCTTTTGCATGGAGGCCTCGTATGTGCAATGGCTTGTGGGAGAAATAATAAACTCACAATACCACAAATAAAAAGTTAATTTTTCATTTTTCTAGTGCAATGCTTGACTTTTTTTATGAAGCAGGTGCCATAAATAATATTATAAATTGTGCCCTTACACATTTCACCTAAAGTATACCACAATGGATGCCAACTGCCAATTTTTCATGAATTTCAGAGTGATATTGCCATTTTCCATTGATTTATCGAATTTCTGGCGATGTACATCAAGTAAGTTAAATTTGCACTGCAAGTGTGCTTTAGTTTCGACCAATAAATTCTGAAAAATCATTTTCACCTTCCGCATTAGGAGTGTAGGCAGTATCCACAAAGAAAACTCAATTACCCAACCATTATATATGATTACTCATCCATGCAATTTTGAGAACACATCGAAAGAAATTAAATCAAATGAAAAAAGGCTCAAAAATTGAAATCCTTTTGCATGGAGGCCTCCTATGTGCAATGGCTTGTGGGAAAAATAATAAACTCACAATACCATAACCTTAAAAAAAACCTTGAAGAACTGACCTATCTCATATGAAGATCAATGACTTTCAACCAAGATGACCATGAGCATTTTCATGGCATAGTACATAATAACATGACCATTTTTGGAAATAACAAGGGTGTTAACATTGTCAGCAATAATTCCACAAAAAGATTGAAGATTTGGGTAAAAAAATTTAAAATTTAATTTTTCTAGTGCAATGCATTACTTTTTATTGAAGCAAGTGCCATAAATAAGATTGTAAATTGTGCCCTTACAATTTTCACCTTAAGTATACCACATGGGATGGCAACTGTCAATTTTTCATGAATTTCAGAGTGATATTGCCGTATTTCATTGATTTATCGAATTTCTGGCGATTTTGCATCAAGTAATTCAAATTTGCACTGCAAGTGTGCTCTAGTTTCGACCAATAAATTCTGAAAAATCATTTTCACCTTCCACATGAGGAGTGTAGGCAGTATCCAGAAAGAAAACTCAATTACCCAACCATTATATATGATTACTCATCCATGCAATTTTGATAACACATCGAAAGAACTTAAAGAAAATGATAAAAAGGCTCAAAAATTGAAATCCTTTTGATGGAGGCCTCCTATGTGCAATGGCTTGTGGGAAAAATAATAAACTCACAATACCAAAAATAAAAAGTTAATATTTCATTTTTCTAGTGCAATTCATGACTTTTTTTGTGAAGCAGGTGCCATAAATAAGATTATAAATTGTGCCCTTACAATTTTCACCTAAAGTATACCACAATGGATGCCAACTGCCAATTTTTCATGAATTTCAGAGTGATATTGCCATATTCCATTGATTTATCGAATTTCTGGCGATTTACATCAAGTAATTCAAATTTGACCAATATATTCTGAAAAATCATTTTCACCTTCCGCATTAGGAGTGTAGGCAGTATCGCAGAGAAAACTCAATTACCCAACCATTATATATCATTACTCATCCATGGAATTTTGAGAACACATCGAAAGAAATTAAAAGAAATGAAAAAGGGCTCAAAAATTGAAGTCCTTTTGCATGGAGGCCTCCTATGTGCAATGAATTGTGGGAAAAATAATAAACTCACAATACCACAACCTTAAAAAAAAGCCATCAAGAACTGACCTATCTCATATGAAGATCAATGACTTTTAACCACGATGACCATGATCATTTTCATGGCATAGTACATGATAACATGACCATTTTTGGAAATAACAAGGGCGTTAACATTGTTAGCAATAATTCCACAAAAAGATGGAAGATTTGGTTAAAAAAACTTAATTTTTCATTTTTCTAGTGCAATGCATGACTTTTTTTTAAAGCAAGTGCCATAAATAAGATTGTAAATTGTGCCCTTACAATTTTCACCTAAAGTATACCACAAGGGATGCCAACTGCCAATTTTTCATGAATTTTAGAGTGATATTTCCATATTCCATTGATTTATTGAATTTCTGGTGATTTACATCAAGTAAGTCAAATTTGCATTGCAAGTGTGCTCTAGTTTCGACCAATAAATTCTGAAAAATCATTTTCACCATCCACATTAAGAGTGTAGGAAGTGTCCACAAAGAAAACTCAATTAGCCAACCATTATATATGATTACTCATCCATGCAATTTTGACAACACATCGAAAGAAATTAAAGAAAATGATAAAAAGGCTAAAAAATTGAAATCCTTTTGATGGAGGCCTCCTATGTGCAATGGCTTGTGGGAGAAATAATAAACTCACAATACCACAAATAAAAAGTTAATATTTCATTTTTCTAGTGCAATGCATGACTTTTTTTTCTGAAGCAGGTGCCATAAATAATATTATAAATTGTGCCCTTACAATTTTCACCTAAAGTATAGCACAATGGATGCCAACTACCAAGTTTTCATGAATTTCAGAGTGATATTTCCATATTCCATTGATTTATTGAATTTCTGGTGATTTACATCAAGTAATTTAAATTTGCACTGCAAGTGTGCTCTAGTTTCGACCAATAAATTCTGAAAAATCATTTTCACCTTCCGCATTAGGAGTGTAGGCAGTATCCACAAAGAAAACACAATTACCCAACCATTATATATGATTACTCATCCATGCAATTTTGAGAACACATCGAAAGAAATTAAAGGAAATGAAAAAAGGCTCAAAAATTGAAATCCTTTTGCATGGAGGCCTCCTATGTGCAATGGCTTGTTGGAAAAATAATAAACTCACAATACCACAACCTTAAAAAAAAGCCATCAAGAACTGACCTATCTCATTTGAAGATCAATGACTTTTAACCAAGATGACCATGATCATTTTCATGGCATAGTACATGATAACATGACCATTTTTGGAAATAACAATGGTGTTAACATTGTCAGCAATAATTCCACAAAAAGATTGAAGATTTGGTTAAAAAAAAGTTAATTTTTCATTTTTCTAGTGCAATGCATGACTTTTTTTAAAGCAAGTGCCATAAATAAGATTGTAAATTGTGCCCTTACAATTTTCACCTAAAGTATAAAACATGGGATGCCAACTGCCATTTTTTCATGAATTTTAGAGTGATATTTCCATATTCCATTGATTTATTGAATTTCTGGCGATTTACATCAAGTAAGTCAAATTTGCACTGCAAGTGTGCTCTAGTTTCGACCAATAAATTCTGAAAAATCATTTTCACCTTCCACATTAGGAGTGTAGGCAGATCCACAAAGAAAACTCAATTAGCCAACCATTATATATGAATACTCATCCATGCAATTTTGACAACACATCGAAAGAAATTAAAGAAAATGATAAAAAGGCTAAAAAATTGAAATCCTTTTGATGGAGGCCTCCTATGTGCAATGGCTTGTGGGAGAAATAATAAACTCACAATACCGAAAATAAAAAGTTAATATTACATTTTTCTAGTGCAATGCATGACTTTTTCTGTGAAGCAGGTGCCATAAATAATATTATAAATTGTGCCCTTACAATCTTCACCTAAAGTATACCACAATGGATGCCAATTGCCAATTTTTCATGAATTTCAGAGTGATATTGCCATTTTCCATTGATTTATCGAATTTCTGGCGATTTACATCAAGTAATTTAAATTTGCACTGCAAGTGTGCTCTAGTTTTGACCAATAAATTCTGAAAAATCATTTTCACCTTCCACATGAGGAGTGTAGGCAGTATCCAGAAAGAAAACTCAATTACCCAACCATTATATATGATTACTCATCCATGCAATTTTGAGAACACATCGAAAGAAATTAAAGGAAATGAAAAAAGGCTCAAAAATTGAAATCCTTTTGCATGGAGCCCTCCTATGTGCAATGGCTTGTGGGAAAAAGAATAAACTCACAATACCACAAATAAAATGTTAATTTTTCATTTTTCTAGTGCAATGCATGACTTTTTTTGTGAAGCAGGTGCCATAAATAAGATTGTAAATTGGGCCCTTACAATTTTCACCAAAAGTATAACACAATGGATGCCAACTGCCAATTTTTCATGAATTTCAGAGTGATATTGCCATATTCCATTGATTTATCGAATTTCTGGCGATTTACATCAAGTAATTCAAATTTGCACTGCAAGTGTGCTCTAGTTTCGACCAATAAATTCTGAAAAATCATTTTCACCTTCGCATTAGGAGTGTAGGTAGTATCCACAAAGAAAACTAAATTACCCAACCATTATATATGATTACTCATCCATGCAATTTTGAGAACACATCGAATGAAATTAAAGGAAATGAAAAAATCTCAAAAATTGAAATCCTTTTGCATGGAGGCCTCCTATGTGCAATGGCTTGTGGGAAAAATAAAAAACTCACAATACCATAACCTTAAAAAAACCTTCAAGAAGTGACCTATCTCATATGAAGATCAATGACTTTCAACCAAGATGACCATGAGCATTTTCATGGCATAGTACATAATAACATGACCATTTTTGGAAATAACAAGGGTGTTAACATTGTCAGCAATAATTCCACAAAAAGATTGAAGATTTGGGTAAAAAAAGTTAATTTTTCATTTTTGTAGTGCAATGCGTTACTTTTTATTGAAGCAAGTGCAATAAATAAGATTGTAAATTGTGCCCTTACAATTTTCACCTTATCTATACCACATGGGATGCCAACTGCCAATTTTTCATGAATTTCAGAGTGATATTGCCGTATTTCATTGATTTATCGAATTTCTGGCGATTTACATCAAGTAATTCAAATTTACACTGCAAGTGTGCTCTAGTTTCGACCAATAAATTCTGAAAAATCATTTTCACCTTCCGCATTAGGAGTGTAGCCAGTATCCACAAGGAAAACTCAATTACCCAGCCATTATATATGATTACTCATCCATGCAATTTTGAGAACACATCGAAAGAAATTAAAGGAAATGAAAAAAGGCTCAAAAATTGAAATCCTTTTGCATGGAGGCCTCCTATGTGCAATGGCTTGTTGGAAAAATAATAAACTCACAATACCACAACCTTAAAAAAAAGCCATCAAGAACTGACCTATCTCATTTGAAGATCAATGACTTTTAACCAAGATGACCATGATCATTTTCATGGCATAGTACATGATAACATGACCATTTTTGGAAATAACAATGGTGTTAACATTGTCAGCAATAATTCCACAAAAAGATTGAAGATTTGGGTAAAAAAAGTTAATTTTTCATTTTTGTAGTGCAATGCGTTACTTTTTATTGAAGCAAGTGCAATAAATAAGATTGTAAATTGTGCCCTTACAATTTTCACCTTATCTATACCACATGGGATGCCAACTGCCAATTTTTCATGAATTTCAGAGTGATATTGCCGTATTTCATTGATTTATCGAATTTCTGGCGATTTACATCAAGTAATTCAAATTTACACTGCAAGTGTGCTCTAGTTTCGACCAATAAATTCTGAAAAATCATTTTCACCTTCCGCATTAGGAGTGTAGCCAGTATCCACAAGGAAAACTCAATTACCCAGCCATTATATATGATTACTCATCCATGCAATTTTGAGAACACATCGAAAGAAATTAAAGGAAATGAAAAAAGGCTCAAAATTGAAATCCTTTTGCATGGAGGCCTCCTATGTGCAATGGCTTGTGGGAAAAATAATAAACTCACAATACCACAACCTTAAAAAAAAGCCATCAAGAACTGACCTATCTCATTTGAAGATCAATGACTTTTAACCAAGATGACCATGATCATTTTCATGGCATAGTACATGATAACATGACCATTTTTGGAAATAACAAGGATGTTAACATTGTCAGCAATAATTCCACAAAAAGATTGAAGATTTGGTTAAAAAAAAGTTAATTTTTCATTTTTCTAGTGCAATGCATGACTTTTTTTTAAAGCAAGTGCCATAAATAAGATTGTAAATTGTGCCCTTACAATTTTCACCTAAAGTATAAAACAAGGGATGCCAACTGCCATTTTTTCATGAATTTTAGAGTGATATTTCCATATTCCATTGATTTATTGAATTTCTGGCGATTTACATCAAGTAAGTCAAATTTGCACTGCAAGTGTGCTCCAGTTTCGACCAATAAATTCTGAAAAATCATTTTCACCTTCCACATTAGGAGTGTAGGCAGATCCACAAAGAAAACTCAATTAGCCAACCATTATATATGAATACTCATCCATGCAATTTTGACAACACATCGAAAGAAATTAAAGAAAATGATAAAAAGGCTAAAAAATTGAAATCCTTTTGATGGAGGCCTCCTATGTGCAATGGCTTGTGGGAGAAATAATAAACTCACAATACCACAAATAAAAAGTTAATATTACATTTTTCTAGTGCAACGCATGACTTTTTCTGTGAAGCAGGTGCCATAAATAATATTATAAATTGTGCCCTTACAATCTTCACCTAAAGTATACCACAATGGATGCCAATTGCCAATTTTTCATGAATTTCAGAGTGATATTGCCATTTTCCATTGATTTATCGAATTTCTGGCGATTTACATCGAGTAATTTAAATTTGCACTGCAAGTGTGCTCTAGTTTTGACCAATAAATTCTGAAAAATCATTTTCACCTTCCGCATTAAGAGTGTAGGCAGTATCCACAAAGAAAACTCAATTACCCAACCATTATATATGATTACTCATCCATGCAATTTTGAGAACACATCGAAAGAAATTAAAGGAAATGAAAAAAGGGTCAAAAATTGAAATCCTTTTGCATGGAGGCCTCCTATGTGCAATGGCTTGTGGGAAAAATAATAAACTCACAATACCACAACCTTATAAAAACCTTCAAGAAGTGACCTATCTCATATGAAGATCAATGACTTTCAACCAAGATGACCATGAGCATTTTCATGGCATAGTACATAATAACATGACCATTTTTGGAAATAACAAGGGTGTTAACATTGTCAGCAATAATTCCACAAAAAGATTGAAGATTTGGGAAAAAAAGTTAATTTTTCATTTTTCTAGTGCAATGCGTTACTTTTTATTGAAGCAAGTGCCATAAATAAGATTGTAAATTGTGCCCTTACAATTTTCACCTTATGTATACCACATGGGATGCCAACTGCCAATTTTTCATGAATTTCAGAGTGATATTGCCGTATTTCATTGATTTATCGAATTTCTGGCGATTTACATCAAGTAATTCAAATTTGCACTGCAAGTGTGCTCTAGTTTCGACCAATAAATTCTAAAAAATCATTTTCACCTTCCACATTAGGAGTGTAACCAGTATCCACAAGGAAAACTCAATTACCCAGCCATTATATATGATTACTCATCCATGCAATTTTGACATCACATCGAAAGAAATTAAATAAAATGATAAAAAGGCTCAAAAATTGAAATCCTTTTGCATGGAGGCCTCCTATGTGCAATGGCTTGTGGGAAAAATAATAAACTCACAATACCACAAATAAAAAGTTAATTTTTCATTTTTCTAGTGCAATGCATGACTTTTTTTGTGAAGCAGGTGCCATAAATAAGATTGTAAATTGTGCCCGCACAATTTTCACCTAAAGTATACCACAATGGATGCCAACTGCCAATTTTTCATGAATTTCACAGTGATATTTACATATTCCATTGATTTATCGAATTTCTGGCGATTGACATCAAGTAATTCAAATTTGCGCTGCAAGTGTGCTCTAGTTTCGACCAAAAAATTTGGAAATATCATTTTCACCTTCCACATTAGGAGTGTAGGCAGTATCCACAAAGAAAACTCAATTACCCAACCATTATATATGATTACTCATCCATGCAATTTTGAGAACACATCAAAAGAAATTAAAGGAAATGAAAAAAGGCTCAAAAATTGAAATCCGTTTGCATAGAGGCCTCCTATGTGCAATGGCTTGTGGGAAAAATAATAAACTCACAACACCACAAACTTAAAATAAAAAACCTTCACAATCTGACCTATCTCATATGAAGATCAATGACTTTCAACCAAGACGACCATGACCATGAACATTTTCATGGCATAGTACATGATAACATGACCATTTTTGGAAATAACAAGGGTGTTAACATTTCAGCAATAATTCCACAAAAAGATTGAAGGTTTGGTTAAAAAAAGGTTAATTTTTCATTTTTCTAGTGCAATGCATGACTTTTTTTTGTGAAGCAAGTGCCATAAATAAGATTGTAAATTGTACCCTTACAATTTTCAACTATAGTATACCACATGGGATGCCAACTGTCAATTTTTCATGAATTTTAGAGTGATATTTCCATATTCCATTGATTTAATGAATTTCTGGCAATTTACGTCACGAAATACAAATTTGCACTGCAAGTGTGCTCTAGTTTCGACGAATAAATTCTGAAAAATCATTTTCACCTTCCACATTAGGAGTGTAGGTAGTATCCACAAAGAAAACTAAATTAGCCAACCATTATATATGATTACTCATCCATGCAATCTTGGCAACACATCGAAAGAAATTAAAGAAAATGATAAAAAGGCTCAAAAATTGAAATCCTTTTGCATGGAGGCCTCCTATGTGCAGTGGCTTGTGGGAAAAATAATAAACTCATAATACCACAAATAAAAATTTATTTTTCATTTTTCTAGTGCAATGCATGACTTTTTTTGTGAAGCAAGTGCCATAAATAAGATTGTAAATTGTGCCCTTACAATTTTCACCTAAAGTATACCACATTGGAAGTCAACTGCCAATTTTTCATGAATTTCAGAATGATAATGCCACATTTCATTGATTTATCGAATTTCTAGCGATTTACATCAAGTAATTCAAATATGCACTGCAAGTGTGCTCTAGTTTCGACCAATAAATTCTGAAAAATCATTTTCACCTTCGCATTAGGAGTGTAGGTAGTATCCACAAAGAAAACTAAATTACCCAACCATTATATATGATTACTCATCCATGCAATTTTGAGAACACATCGAAAGAAATTAAAGGAAATGAAAAAAGGCTCAAAAATTGAAATCCTTTTGCATGGAGGCCTCCTATGTGCAATGGCTTGTGAGAAAAATAATAAACTCACAATGCCACAAATAAAAAGTTAATTTTTCATTTTTCTAGTGCAATGCATGACTTTTTTTGTCAAGCAGGTGCCATAAATAAGATTGTAACTTCTGCCCTTACAATTTTCACCTAAGGTATACCACAACGCATGACAATTGCCAACTTTTCATGAATTTCAGAGTGATATTGCCATATTCCGTCGATTTATCGAATTTCTGGCGATTTACATCAAGTAATTCAAATTTGCACTGCAAGTGTACTCTAGTTTCGACCAATAAATTCTGAAAAATCATTTTCACCTTCCGCATTAGGAGTGTAGGTAGTATCCAGAAAGAAAACTCAATTACCGAACCATTATATATGATTACTCATCCATGCAATTTTGACAACACATCGAAAGAAATTAAAGAAAATGAAAAAAAGGCTCAAAAATTGAAATCCTTTTGCATGGAGTCCTCTTATTTGCAATGGCTTGTGGAAAACATAATCAATGACTTTCAACCAAGATTGAAGAATTGGTTTTATTTTCCATTTTTCCATGGATACATGACAACTCCAATTACATGAAGTACATGACAACTCCAATTACACAACTACGGGAAACCACTCATCCTCCGACTTTGCTTTGTACATGATAATCCCTAAAACGTCGTCCTCTTCGCTCATACGCTTTAAGACGTATGAATACCTATCCTCCTATGCATATTCATCCTCTTCCTCCTCCTCTTCGGCGGCCGGAGCAGGCTTTGACAACCATTCGTCGTCCTCGTCCTCATCCTCAACTACCATTTGCTCGTCTCTGGGCGCAGGCCTTTCGATGGTCCTCATAAATTCCTCCACATCATCAGGCATAATTATGTGTAGAGACATACCAGGAGGAGGTTGCACATATCTCACCCCCGGAATAGCCGGGAGCTCTCGTTTGACCGCTGGATCCGGAGGGACGCGTCGAGACCCGTACGAATACCAGCGAGCTTGCTAACGAGGATCCGAAGACTCCATTGCCTCACGCATCGCCCAGACAAAAACCCCGATACAAGTCACCCCTTTGACTCGATCTGGGATTATCCACCAGAGCTCATCTGGCCTAGCATCTATCAACAGTTTCAGCGCATGGTCCGCCAGAGCTTTCGTGCTTGGAAACCAAGAGCAGATCTCCTTGCACTTCTCTAGTAAGACAGCGTCACCAGCGCAGAACACCTCCAACGGGGTCGTCATCACCGACGGTGGTCGCGGGATTGAGGATGGGGAAGGGGAAGGGGGAGGAGGATATGGGCTGCTCGGGCCGTGGTGGATGCGAAATGAGAGATATTTACCCCCCCACCACCACCACGTTTTTTTACCAATGACCCAGCCGTCCACTAACCGGTCCCACATGTCAGCATTTCAGGCCGGTCCCACGTGTCAGCACCGGGTGAAGTAACGGTCAAAGGCTTTGACCCAACGGCAAGGCACCGTTTGGCCTCTTGTGAGGCGCGGGCGAGGGGAGGAGGGGGAAAGTGAGCAAAGTTAGACGGGCGGGGCAAAACTGAGTACAACTAAGGAAGGAGGGGCACAGAAATAGAAATCCCTATTAAAAAACCTAGAAATACCTATGTGCAATGGCTTGTGGGAAAAATAATATACTCACAATACCACAAATAAAAAGTTAATTTTTCATTTTTCTAGTGCAATGCATGACTTTTTTTATGAAGCAAGTGCCATAAATAAGATTGTAAATTGTGCCTTTACAATTTTCACCGAAAGTATACCACATGGGATGCCAACTGCCAATTTTTCATGAATTTCAGAGTGATATTTCCATATTCCGTTGATTTATTGAATTTCTGGCGATTTACATCAAGTAATTTAAATTTGCACTGCAAGTGTGCTCTAGTTTCGACCAATAAATTCTAAAAACTCATTTTCACCTTCCGCATTAGGAGTGTAGGCAGTATCCACAAAGAAAACTCAATTACCCAACCATTATATATGATTACTCATCCATCCAATTTTGACAACACATCGAAAGAAATTAAAGAAAACGATAAAAAGGCTCAAAAATTGAAATCCTTTTGCATGGAGGCCTCTTATGTGCAATGGCTTGCGGGAAAAATAATAAACTCACAATACCACAAATAATAAGTTAATTTTTCATTTTTCTAGTGCAATGCATGACTTTTTTTGTGATGCAAGTGCCATAAATAAGATTTTAAATTGTGCACTTACAATTTTCACCTAAAGTATACGACAATGGATGCCAACTACCAATTTTTCATGAATTTCAGTGTGATATTGCCATATTCCATTGATTTATCGAATTTCTGGCGATTTACATCAAGTAATTCAAATTTGCACTGCAAGTGTGCTCCAGTTTTTACCAATAAATTCTGAAAAATCATTTTCACCTTCCACATTAGGAGTGTAGGCAGTATCCACAAAGAAAACACAATTACCCAAGCACTATATATGATTACTCATCCATGCAATTTTGAGAACACATCGAAAGAAATTAAAGGAAATGAAAAAAGGTTCAAAAATTGAAATCCTTTTGCATGGAGGCCTCCTATGTGCAATGGCTTGTGGGAAAAATAATAAACTCACAATACCACAACCTTAAAAAAAACCTACAAGAACTGACCTATCTCATATGAAGATCAATGACTTTCAACCAAGATGACCATGAGCATTTTCATGGCATAGTACATGATTACATAACCATTTTTGGAAATAACAAGGTTGCTAACATTGTCAGCAATAATTCCACAAAAAGATTGAAGATTTGGTTAAAAATAATTTAAATTTTCATTTTTCTAGTACAATGCATGACTTTTTATTGAAGCAAGTGCCATAAATAAGATTGTAAATTGTGCCCTTAAAACTTTCACCTAAAGTATACCACATTGGATGCCAACTGCCAATTTTTCATGAATTTCAGAGTGATATTTCCATATTCCATTGATTTATTGAATTTCTGGCGATTTACATCAAGTAATTCCAATTTGCACTTCAAGTGTGCTCTAGTTTCGACCAATAAATTTTGAAAAATCATTTTCACCTTCCACATTAGGAGTGTAGGCAGTATCCACAAAGAAAACTCAATTACCCAACCATTATATATGATTACTCAACCATGCAATTTTGAGAACACATCGAAAGAAATTAAAGAAAATGATAAAAAGGCTCAAGAATTTAAATCCTTTTGCATGGAGGCCTCCTATGTGCAATGGCTTGTGGGAAAAATAATAGACTCACAATACCACAAATAAAAAGTTAATTTTTCATTTTTCTAGTGCAATGCATGACTTTCTTTGTGAAGCAGGTTCCATAAATAAGATTGTAAATTCTGCCCTTACAATTTTGACCTAAAGTATACCACAATGGATGCCAACTGACATTTTTCATGAATTTCAGAGTGATATTGCCAGATTCCATTGATTTATCGAATTTGTGGTGATTTACATCAAGTAATTCAAATTTGCACTACAAGTGTGCTCTAGTTTCGATAAATAAATTCGGAAATATCATTTTCACCTTCCACATTAGGAGTGTAGGCAGTATCCACAAAAAAAACTCAATTACCCGACCATTATATATGATTACTCATCCATGCAATTTTGAGAACACATCGAAAGAAATTAAAGGAAATGAAAAAAGGCTCAAAAATTGAAATCCTTTTGCATGGAGGCCACCTATGTGCAATGGCTTGTCGAAAAAATAATAAACTCACAACACCACAAGCTTAAAAAAAACCCTTCACAACCTGACCTATCAAAATATGAAGATCAACGACTTTCAACCAAGATGACCGTGACCATAAGCATTTTCATGGCATAGTACATGATTACATGACCATTTTTGGAAATAAAAAGGTTGTTAACTTTGTCAGCAATAATTCCACAAAAAGATTGAAGATTTGGTTAAAAATAATTTAAATTTTCATTTTTCTAGTACAATGCATGACTTTTTATTGAAGCAAGTGCCATAAATAAGATTGTAAATTGTGCCCTTAAAACTTTCACCTAAAGTATACCACATTGGATGCCAACTGCCAATTTTTCATGAATTTCAGAGTGATATTTCCATATTCCATTGATTTATTGAATTTCTGGCGATTTACATCAAGTAATTCCAATTTGCACTGCAAGTGTGCTCTAGTTTCGACCAATAAATTTTGAAAAATCATTTTCACCTTCCACATTAGGAGTGTAGGCAGTATCCACAAAGAAAACTCAATTACCCATCCATTATAGATGATTACTCATCCATGCAATTTTGAGAACACATCGAAATTTTTTAAAGAAAATGATAAAAAGGCTCAAGAATTGAAATCCTTTTGCATGGAGGCCTCCTATGTGCAATGGCTTGTGGGAAAAATAATAGACTCACAATACCACAAATAAAAAGTTAATTTTTCATTTTTCTAGTGCAATGCATGACTTTTTTTGTGAAGCAGGTTCCATAAATAAGATTGTAAATTCTGCCCTTACAATTTTCACCTAAAGTATACCACAATGGATGCCAACTGACATTTTTTCATGAATTTCAAAGTGATATTGCCATATTCCATTGATTTATCGAATTTGTGGTGATTTACATCAAGTAATTCAAATTTGCACTACAAGTGTGCTATAGTTTCGACAAATAAATTCGGAAATATCATTTTCACCTTCCACATTAGGAGTGTAGGCAATATCCACAAAGAAAACTCAATTACCCGTCCATTATATATGATTACTCATCCATGCAATTTTGAGAACACATCAAAAGAAATTAAAGGAAATGAAAAAAGGCTCAAAAATTGAAATCCTTTTGCATGGAGGCCACCTATGTGCAATGGCTTGTGGAAAAACTAATAAACTCACAATACCACAAGCTTAAAAAAACCCTTCACAACCTGACCTATCAAAATATGAAGATCAATGACTTTCAACCAAGAGGACCGTGACCATGAGCATTTTAATGGCATATTACAGGATAACATGACCATTTTTGGAAATAACAAGGGTGTTAACATTGTCAGCAATAATTCCACAAAAAGATTGAAGATTTGGTTAAAAAAAGTTAATATTTCATTTTTCTAGTGCTATGCATGACTTTTTTTGTGAAGCAAGTGCCATAAATAAGATTGTAAATTGTGCCCTTACAATTCTCACCTAAAGTATACCACATTGGATGTCGTCTGCCAATTTTTCATGAATTTCAGAGTGATATTGCCATATTTCTTTGATTTATCGAATTTCTGGCGATTTACATCAAGTAATTCAAATTTGCACTGCAAGTGTGCTCTAGTTTCGACCAATAAATTCTGAAAAATCATTTTCACCTTCTGCATTAGGAGTGTAGGTAGTATCCACAAAGAAAACTAAATTAGCCAACCATTATATATGATTACTCATCCATGCAATCTTGGCAACACATCGAAAGAAATTAAAGAAAATGATAAAAAGGCTCAAAAATTGAAATCCTTTTGCGTGGAGGCCTCCTATGTGCAATGGCTTGTGGGGAAAATAATAAACTCACAATACCACAAATAAAATGTTAATTTTTCATTTTTCTAGTGCAATGCATGACTTTTTTTGTGATGCAAGTGCCATAAATAAGATTTTAAATTGTGCCCTTACAATTTTCACCTAAAGTATACCACAATGGATGCCAACTGCCAATTTTTCATGAATTTCAGAGTGATACTGCCTTATTCCATTGATTTATCAAATTTCTGGCGATTTACATCAAGTATTTCAAATTTGCACTGCAAGTGTGCTCTAGTTTCGACCAATAAATTCTGAAAAATCATTTTCACCTTCCGCATTAGGAGTGTAGGCAGTATCCACAAAGAAAACACAATTACCCAACCACTATATATGATTACTCATCCATGCAATTTTGAGAACACATCGAAAGAAATTAACGGAAATGAAAAAAGGCTCAAAAATTAAAATTCTTTTGCATGGAGGCCTCCTATGTGCAATGGCTTGTGGGAAAAATAATAAACTTGCAATACCACAACCTTAAAAAAAACCTTCAAGAACTGACCTATCTCATATGAAGATCAATGACTTTCAACCAAGATGACCATGAGCATTTTCATGGCATAGTACATGATTACATGACCATTTTTGGAAATAAAAAGGTTCTAACATTGTCAGCAATAATTCCACAAAAAGATTGAAGATTTGGTTAAAAAAAGTTAATTTTTCATTTTTCTAGTGAAATGCATGACTTTTTTTTGATGCAAGTGCCATAAATAAGATTGTAAATTGTGCCCTTACAATTTTCACCTAAAGTATACCAAATGGGATGCCAACAGCCATTTTTTCATGAATTTCAGAGTGATATTTCCATATTCCATTGATTTATGGAATTTCTGGCGATTTACATCAAGTAATTCAAATTTGCACTGCAAGTGTGCTCTAGTTTCGACCAATAAATTTTGAAAAATCATTTTCACCTTCCACATTAGGAGTGTAGGCAGTATCCACAAAGAAAACTCAATTACCCATCCATTATAGATGATTACTCATCCATGCAATTTTGAGAACACATCGAAAAAATTTAAAGAAAATGATAAAAAGGCTCAAGAATTGAAATCCTTTTGCATGGAGGCCTCCTATGTGCAATGGCTTGTGGGAAAAATAATAGACTCACAATACCACAAATAAAAAGTTAATTTTTCATTTTTCTAGTGCAATGCATGACTTTTTTTGTGAAGCAGGTTCCATAAATAAGATTGTAAATTCTGCCCTTACAATTTTCACCTAAACTATACCACAATGGATGCCAACTGACATTTTTTCATGAATTTCAAAGTGATATTGCCATATTCCATTGATTTATCGAATTTGTGGTGATTTACATCAAGTAATTCAAATTTGCACTACAAGTGTGCTATAGTTTCGACAAATAAATTCGGAAATATCATTTTCACCTTCCACATTAGGAGTGTAGGCAGTATCCACAAAGAAAACTCAATTACCCGACCATTATATATGATTACTCATCCATGCAATTTTGGGAACACATCAAAAGAAATTAAAGGAAATGAAAAAAGGCTCAAAAATTGAAATCCTTTTGCATGGAAGCCACCTATGTGCAATGGCTTGTGGAAAAACTAATAAACTCACAATACCACAAGCTTAAAAAAACCCTTCACAACCTGACTATCAAAATATGAAGATCAATGACTTTCAACCAAGATGACCGTGACCATGAGCACTTTCATGGCATATTACAGGATAACATGACCATTTTTGGAAATACCAAGGGTGTTAACATTGTCAGCAATAATTCCACAAAAAGATTGAAGATTTGGTTAAAAAAAGTTAATATTTCATTTTTCTAGTGCTATGCATGACTTTTTTTGTGAAGCAAGTGCCATAAATAAGATTGTAAATTGTGCCCTTACAATTCTCACCTAAAGTATACCACATTGGATGTCGTCTGCCAATTTTTCATGAATTTCAGAGTGATATTGCCATATTTCTTTGATTTATCGAATTTCTGGCGATTTACATCAAGTAATTCAAATTTGCACTGCAAGTGTGCTCTAGTTTCGACCAATAAATTCTGAAAAATCATTTTCGCCTTCTGCATTAGGAGTGTAGGTAGTATCCACAAAGAAAACTAAATTAGCCAACCATTATATATGATTACTCATCCATGCAATCTTGGCAACACATCGAAAGAAATTAAAGAAAATGATAAAAAGGCTCAAAAATTGAAATCCTTTTGCATGGAGGCCTCCTATGTGCAATGGCTTGTGGGAAAAATAATAAACTCACAATACCACAAATAAAATGTTAATTTTTCATTTTTCTAGTGCAATGCATGACTTTTTTGTGATGCAAGTGCCAGAAATAAGATTTTAAATTGTGCCCATACCATTTTCACCTAAAGTATACCACAATGGATGCCAACTGCCAATTTTTCATGAATTTCAGAGTGATACTGCCATATTCCATTGATTTATCAAATTTCTGGCGATTTACATCAAGTATTTCAAATTTGCACTGCAAGTGTGCTCTAGTTTCGACCAATAAATTCTGAAAAATCATTTTCACCTTCCGCATTAGGAGTGTAGGCAGTATCCACAAAGAAAACACAATTACCCAACCACTATATATGATTACTCATCCATGCAATTTTGAGAACACATCGAAAGAAATTAACGGAAAGGAAAAAAGGCTCAAAAATTAAAATCCTTTTGCATGGAGGCCTCCTATGTGCAATGGCTTGTGGGAAAAATAATAAACTCAAAATACCACAATCTTAAAAAAAACCTTCAAGAACTGACCTATCTCATATGAAGATCAATGACTTTCAACCAAGATGACCATGAGAATTTTCATGGCATAGTACATGATTACATGACCATTTTTGGAAATAAAAAGGTTGTTAACATTGTCAGCAATAATTCCACAAAAAGATTGAAGATTTGGTTAAAAAAAGTTAGATTTTCATTTTCTAGTGAAATGCATGACTTTTTTTTGATGCAAGTGCCATAAATAAGATTGTAAATTGTGCCCTTACAATTTTCACCTAAACTATACCACATGGGATGCCAACTGCCAATTTTTCATGAATTTCAGAGTGATATTTCCATATTCCATTGATTTATTGAATTTTTGGCGATTTACATCAAGTAATTCAAATTTGCACTGCAAGTGTGCTCTATTTTCGACCAATAAATTTTGAAAAATCATTTTCACCTTCCACATTAGGAGTGTAGGCAGTATCCACAAAGAAAACTCAATTACCTAACCATTATATATGGTTACTCATCCATGCAATTTTGAGAACACATCGAAAAAATTTAAAGAAAATGATAAAAAGGCTCAAGAATTGAAATCCTTTTGCATGGAGGCCTCCTATGTGCAATGGCTTGTGGGAAAAATAATAGACTCACAACACCACAAATAAAAAGTTAATGTTTCATTTTTCTAGTGCAATGCATGACTTTTTTGTGAAGCAGGTTCCATAAATAAGATTGTAAATTTTGCCCTTACAATTTTCACCTAAAGTATACCACAATGGATGCCAACTGACATTTTTTGATGAATTTCAAAGTGATATTGCCATATTCCATTGATTTATCGAATTTGTGGTGATTTACATCAGGTAATTCAAATTTGCACTACAAGTGTGCTATAGTTTCGACAAATAAATTCGGAAATATCATTTTCACCTTCCACATTAGGAGTGTAGGAGTATCCACAAAGAAAATTCAATTACCCGACCATTATATATGATTACTCATCCATGCAATTTTGAGAACACATCGAAAGAAATTAAAGGAAATGAAAAAAGGCTCAAAAATTGAAATCCTTTTGCATGGAGGCGACCTATGTGCAATGGCTTGTGGAAAAAATAATAAACTCACAATACCACAAGCTTAAAAAAAACCTTCACAACCTGACCTATCAAAATATGAAGATCAATGACTTTCAACCAAGATGACCGTGACCATGAGCATTTTCATGGCATATTACAGGATAACATGACCATTTTTGGAAATAACAAGGGTGTTAACATTGTCAGCAATAATTCCACAAAAAGATTGAAGATTTGGTTAAAAAAAGTTAATATTTCATTTTTCTAGTGCTATGCATGACTTTTTTTGTGAAGCAAGTGCCATAAATAAGATTGTAAATTGTGCCCTTACAATTCTCACCTAAAGTATACCACATTGGATGTCGTCTGCCAATTTTTCATGAATTTCAGAGTGATATTGCCATATTTCTTTGATTTATCGAATTTCTGGCGATTTACATCAAGTAATTCAAATTTGCACTGCAAGTGTGCTCTAGTTTCGACCAATAAATTCTGAAAAATCATTTTCGCCTTCTGCATTAGGAGTGTAGGTAGTATCCACGAAGAAAACTAAATTAGCCAACCATTATATATGATTACTCATCCATGCAATCTTGGCAACACATCGAAAGAAATTAAAGAAAATGATAAAAAGGCTCAAAAATTGAAATCCTTTTGCATGGAGGCCTCCTATGTGCAATGGCTTGTGGGAAAAATAATAAACTCACAATACCACAAATAAAATGTTAATTTTTCATTTTTCTAGTGCAACGCATGACTTTTTTTGTGATGCAAGTGCCAGAAATAAGATTTTAAATTGTGCTCTTACAATTTTCACCTAAAGTATACCACAATGGATGCCAACTGCCAATTTTTCATGAATTTCAGAGTGATACTGCCATATTCCATTGATTTATCAAATTTCTGGCAATTTACATCAAGTAATTCAAATTTGCACTGCAAGTGTGCTCTAGTTTCGACCAATAAATTCTGAAAAATCATTTTCACCTTCCGCATTAGGAGTGTAGGCAGTATCCACAAAGAAAACACAATTACCCAACCACTATATATGATTACTCATCCATGCAATTTTGAGAACACATCGAAAGAAATTAACGGAAAGGAAAAAAGGCTCAAAAATTAAAATCCTTTTGCATGGAGGCCTCCTATGTGCAATGGCTTGTGGGAAAAATAATAAACTCAAAATACCACAATCTTAAAAAAAACCTTCAAGAACTGACCTATCTCATATGAAGATCAATGACTTTCAACCAAGATGACCATGAGAATTTTCATGGCATAGTACATGATTACATGACCATTTTTGGAAATAAAAAGGTTGTTAACATTGTCAGCAATAATTCCACAAAAAGATTGAAGATTTGGTTAAAAAAAGTTAAATTTTCATTTTCTAGTGAAATGCATGACTTTTTTTTGATGCAAGTGCCATAAATAAGATTGTAAATTGTGCCCTTACAATTTTCACCTAAACTATACCACATGGGATGCCAACTGCCAATTTTTCATGAATTTCAGAGTGATATTTCCATATTCCATTGATTTATTGAATTTCTGGCGATTTACATCAAGTAATTCAAATTTGCACTGCAAGTGTGCTCTATTTTCGACCAATAAATTTTGAAAAATCATTTTCACCTTCCACATTAGGAGTGTAGGCAGTATCCACAAAGAAAACTCAATTACCTAACCATTATATATGGTTACTCATCCATGCAATTTTGAGAACACATCGAAAAAAATTAAAGAAAATGATAAAAAGGCTCAAGAATTGAAATCCTTTTGCATGGAGGCCTCCTATGTGCAATTGCTTGTGGGAAAAATAATAGACTCACAACACCACAAATAAAAAGTTAATGTTTCATTTTTCTAGTGCAATGCATGACTTTTTTGTGAAGCAGGTTCCATAAATAAGATTGTAAATTTTGCCCTTACAATTTTCACCTAAAGTATACCACAATGGATGCCAACTGACATTTTTTGATGAATTTCAAAGTGATATTGCCATATTCCATTGATTTATCGAATTTGTGGTGATTTACATCAGGTAATTCAAATTTGCACTACAAGTGTGCTATAGTTTCGACAAATAAATTCAGAAATATCATTTTCACCTTCCACATTAGGAGTGTAGGAGTATCCACAAAGAAAATTCAATTACCCGACCATTATATATGATTACTCATCCATGCAATTTTGAGAACACATCGAAAGAAATTAAAGGAAATGAAAAAAGGCTCAAAAATTGAAATCCTTTTGCATGGAGGCGACCTATGTGCAATGGCTTGTGGAAAAAATAATAAACTCACAATACCACAAGCTTAAAAAAAACCTTCACAACCTGACCTATCAAAATATGAAGATCAATGACTTTCAACCAAGATGACCGTGACCATGAGCATTTTCATGGCACATTACAGGATAACATGACCATTTTTGGAAATAACAAGGGTGTTAACATTTTTAGCAATAATTCCACAAAAAGATTGAAGATTTGGTTAAAAAAAGTTAATATTTCATTTTTCTAGTGCTATGCATGACTTTTTTTGTGAAGCAAGTGCCATAAATAAGATTGTAAATTGTGCCCTTACAATTCTCACCTAAAGTATACCACATTGGATGTCGTCTGCCAATTTTTCATGAATTTCAGAGTGATATTGCCATATTTCTTTGATTTATCGAATTTCTGGCGATTTACATCAAGTAATTCAAATTTGCACTGCCAGTGTGCTCTAGTTTCGACAAATAAATTGTGAAAAATCATTTTCACCTTCTGCATTAGGAGTGTAGGTAGTATCCACAAAGAAAACTAAATTTGCCAACCATTATATATGATTACTCATCCATGCAATCTTGGCAACACATCGAAAGAAATTAAAGAAAATGATAAAAAGGCTCAAAAATTGAAATCCTTTTGCATGGAGGCCTCCTATGTGCAATGGCTTGTGGGAAAAATAATAAACTCACAATACCACAAATAAAATGTTAATTTTTCATTTTTCTAGTGCAATGCATGACCTTTTTTGTGATGCAAGTGCCATAAATAAGATTTTAAATTGTGCCCTTACAATTTTCACCTAAAGTATACCACAATGGATGTCAACTGCCAATTTTTCATGAATTTCAGAGTGATACTGCCATATTCCATTGATTTATCAAATTTCTGGCGAGTTACATCAAGTAATTCAAATTTGCACTGCAAGTGTGCTCTAGTTTCGACCAATAAATTCTGAAAAATCATTTTCACCTTCCGCATTAGGAGTTTAGGCAGTATCCACAAAGAAAACACAATTACCCAACCACTATATATGATTACTCATCCATGCAATTTTGAGAACACATCGAAATAAATTAACGGAAATGAAAAAAGGCTCAAAAATTGAAATCCTTTTGCATGGAGGCCTCCTATGTGCAATGGCTTGTGGGAAAAATAATAAACTCACAATACCACAACCTTAAAAAAAACCTTCAAGAACTGACCTATCTCATATGAAGATCAATGACTTTCAACCAAGATGACCATGAGAATTTTCATGGCATAGTACATGATTACGTGACCATTTTAGGGAAATAAAAAGGTTGTTAACATTGTCAGCAATAATTCCACAAAAAGATTGAAGATTTGGTTAAAAAAAGTTAAATTTTCATTTTTCTAGTGAAATGCATGACTTTTTTTTGATGCAAGTGCCATAAATAAGATTGTAAATTGTGCCCTTACAATTTTCACCTAAATTATACCACATGGGATGCCAACTGCCAATTTTTGATGAATTTCAGAGTGATATTTCCATATTCCATTGATTTATTGAATTTCTGGCGATTTACATCAAGTAATTCAAATTTGCACTGCAAGTGTGCTCTATTTTCGACCAATAAATTTTGAAAAATCATTTTCACCTTCCACATTAGGAGTGTAGGCAGTATCCACAAAGAAAACTCAATTACCTAACCATTATATATGGTTACTCATCCATGCAATTTTGAGAACACATCGAAAAAATTAAAGAAAATGATAAAAAGGCTCAAGAATTGAAATCCTTTTGCATGGAGGCCTCCTATGTGCAATGGCTTGTGGGAAAAATAATAGACTCACAACACCACAAATAAAAAGTTAATGTTTCATTTTTCTAGTGCAATGCATGACTTTTTTGTGAAGCAGGTTCCATAAATAAGATTGTAAATTTTGCCCTTACAATTTTCACCTAAAGTATACCACAATGGATGCCAACTGACATTTTTTCATGAATTTCAAAGTGATATTGCCATATTCCATTGATTTATCGAATTTGTGGTGATTTACATCAGGTAATTCAAATTTGCACTACAAGTGTGCTATAGTTTCGACAAATAAATTCGGAAATATCATTTTCACCTTCCACATTAGGAGTGTAGGAGTATCCACAAAGAAAATTCAATTACCCGACCATTATATATGATTACTCATCCATGCAATTTTGAGAACACATCGAAAGAAATTAAAGGAAATGAAAAAAGGCTCAAAAATTGAAATCCTTTTGCATGGAGGCGACCTATGTGCAATGGCTTGTGGAAAAAATAATAAACTCACAATACCACAAGCTTAAAAAAAACCTTCACAACCTGACCTATCAAAATATGAAGATCAATGACTTTCAACCAAGATGACCGTGACCATGAGCATTTTCATGGCATATTACAGGATAACATGACCATTTTTGGAAATAACAAGGGTGTTAACATTTTCAGCAATAATTCCACAAAAAGATTGAAGATTTGGTTAAAAAAAGTTAATATTTCATTTTTCTAGTGCTATGCATGACTTTTTTTGTGAAGCAAGTGCCATAAATAAGATTGTAAATTGTGCCCTTACAATTCTCACCTAAAGTATACCACATTGGATGTCGTCTGCCAATTTTTCATGAATTTCAGAGTGATATTGCCATATTTCTTTGATTTATCGAATTTCTGGCGATTTACATCAAGTAATTCAAATTTGCACTGCCAGTGTGCTCTAGTTTCGACAAATAAATTGTGAAAAATCATTTTCACCTTCTGCATTAGGAGTGTAGGTAGTATCCACAAAGAAAACTAAATTTGCCAACCATTATATATGATTACTCATCCATGCAATCTTGGCAACACATCGAAAGAAATTAAAGAAAATGATAAAAAGGCTCAAAAATTGAAATCCTTTTGCATGGAGGCCTCCTATGTGCAATGGCTTGTGGGAAAAATAATAAACTCACAATACCACAAATAAAATGTTAATTTTTCATTTTTCTAGTGCAATGCATGACCTTTTTTGTGATGCAAGTGCCATAAATAAGATTTTAAATTGTGCCCTTACAATTTTCACCTAAAGTATACCACAATGGATGTCAACTGCCAATTTTTCATGAATTTCAGAGTGATACTGCCATATTCCATTGATTTATCAAATTTCTGGCGAGTTACATCAAGTAATTCAAATTTGCAATGCAAGTGTGCTCTAGTTTCGACCAATAAATTCTGAAAAATCATTTTCACCTTCCGCATTAGGAGTGTAGGCAGTATCCACAAAGAAAACACAATTACCCAACCACTATATATGATTACTCATCCATGCAATTTTGAGAACACATCGAAAGAAATTAACGGAAATGAAAAAAGGCTCAAAAATTGAAATCCTTTTGCATGGAGGCCTCCTATGTGCAATGGCTTGTGGGAAAAATAATAAACTCACAATACCACAACCTTAAAAAAAACCTTCAAGAACTGACCTATCTCATATGAAGATCAATGACTTTCAACCAAGATGACCATGAGAATTTTCATGGCATAGTACATGATTACGTGACCATTTTAGGGAAATAAAAAGGTTGTTAACATTGTCAGCAATAATTCCACAAAAAGATTGAAGATTTGGTTAAAAAAAGTTAAATTTTCATTTTTCTAGTGAAATGCATGACTTTTTTTTGATGCAAGTGCCATAAATAAGATTGTAAATTGTGCCCTTACAATTTTCACCTAAATTATACCACATGGGATGCCAACTGCCAATTTTTGATGAATTTCATAGTAATATTTCCATATTCCATTGATTTATTGAATTTCTAGCGATTTACATCAAGTAATTCAAATTTGCACTGCAAGTGTGCTCTAGTTTCGACCAATAAATTTTAAAAAATCATTTTCACCTTCCACATTAGGAGTGTAGGCAGTATCCACAAAGAAAACTCAATTACCCAACCATTATATATGATTACTCATCCATGCAGTTTTGAGAACACATCGAAAGAAATTAAAGAAAATGATAAAAAGGCTCAAGAATTGAAATCCTTTTGCATGGAGGCCTCCTATGTGCAATGGCTTGTGGGAAAAATAATAGACTCACAATACCACAAATAAAAAGTTAATTTTTCATTTTTCTAGTGCAATGCATGACTTTTTTTGTGAAGCAGGTTCCATAAATAAGATTGTAAATTCTGCCCTTACAATTTTCACCTAAAGTATACCACAATGGATGCCAACTGACATTTTTTCATGAATTTCAAAGTGATATTGCCATATTCCATTGATTTATCGAATTTGTGGTAATTTACATCAAGTAATTCAAATTTGCACTACAAGTGTGCTCTAGTTTCGAGAAATAAATTCGGAAATATCATTTTCACCTTTCACATTAGGAGTGTAGGCAGTATCCACAAAGAAAACTCAATTACCCGACCATTATATATGATTACTTATCCATGCAATTTTGAGAACACATCGAAAGAAATTAAAGGAAATGAAAAAAGGCTCAAAAATTGAAATCCTTTTGCATGGAGGCCACCTATGTGCAATGGCTTGTGGAAAAAATAATAAACTCACAATACCACAAGCTTAAAAAAAACCCTTCACAACCAGACCTATCAATATATGAAGATCAATGACTTTCAACCAAGATGACCGTGACCATGAGCATTTTCATGGCATAGTACATGATAACATGACCATTTTTGGAAATAACAAGGGTGTTAACATTGTCAGCAATAATTCCACAAAAAGATTGAAGATTTGGTTAAAAAAAGTTAATTTTTCATTTTTCTAGTGCAATGCATGACTTTTTTTGTAAAGCAAGTGCCATAAATAAGATTGTAAATTGTGCCCTTACAATTCTCACCTAAAGTATACCACATTGGATGTCGTCTGCCAATTTTTCATGAATTTCAGAGTGATATTGCAATATTTCTTTGATTTATCGAATTTCTGGCGATTTACATCAAGTAATTCAAATTTGCACTGCAAGTGTGCTATAGTTTTGACCAATAAATTCTGAAAAATCATTTTCACCGTCTGCATTAGGAGTGCAGGTAGTATCCACAAAGAAAACTAAATTAGCCAACCATTATATATGATTACTCATCCATGCAATCTTGGCAATACATCGAAAAAAATTAAAGAAAATGATAAAAAGGCTCAAAAATTGAAATCCTTTTGCATGGAGGCCTCCTATGTGCAATGGCTAGTGGGAAAAATAATAAACTCACAATACCACAAATAAAATGTTAATTTTTCATTTTTCTAGTGCAATGCATTACTTTTTTTGTGATGCAAGTGCCGTAAATAAGATTTTAAATTGTGCCCTTACAATTTTCACCTAAAGTATACCATAATGGATGTCAACTGCCAATTTTTCATGAATTTCAGAGTGATATTGCCATATTCCATTGATTTATCAAATTTCTGGCGATTTACATCTAGTAATTCAAATTTGCACTGCAAGTGTGCTCTAGTTTCGACCAATAAATTCTGAAAAATCATTTTCACCTTCCACATGAGGAGTGCAGGCAGTATCCAGAAAGAAAACTCAATTACCCAACCTTTATATATGATTACACATCTATGCAATTTTGACAACACATCGAAAGAAATTAAAGAAAATGATAAAAAGGCTCAAAAATTGAAATCCTTTTGATGGAGGCCTCCTATGTGCAATGGCTTGTGGGAAAAATAATAAACTCACAATACCACAAATAAAATGTTAATTTTTCATTTTTCTAGTGCAATGCATGACTTTTTTTGTGATGCAAGTGCCATAAATAAGATTTTAAATTGTGCCCTTACAATTTTCACGTAAAGTATACCACAATGGATGCCAACTGCCAATTTTTCATGAATTTGAGAGTGATATTGCCATATTCCATTGATTTATCAAATTTCTGGCGATTTACATCAAGTAATTCAAATTTGCACTGCAACTGTGCTCTAGTTTCGACCAATAAATTCTGAAAAATCATTTTCACCTTCCGCATTAGGAGTGTATGCAGTATCCACAAAGAAAACACAATTACCCAACCACTATATATGATTACTCATCCATGCCATTTTGAGAACACATCGAAAGAAATTAAAGGAAATGAAAAAAGGCTCAAAAATTGAAATCCTTTTGCATGGATGCCTCCTATGTGCAATGGCTTGTGGGAAAAAGAATAAACTCACAATACCACAACCTTAAAAAAAACCTTCAAGAACTGACCTATCTCATATGAAGATCAATGACTTTCAACCAAGATGACCATGAGCATTTTCATGGCATAGTACATGATTACATGGCCATTTTTGGAAATAACAAGGTTGTTAACATTGTCAGCAATAATTCCACAAAAAGATTGAAGATTTGGTTAAAAAAAGTTAAATTTTCATTTTTCTAGTGCAATGCATGACTTTTTTTTGAAGCAAGTGCCATAAATAAATTGTAAATTGTGCCCTTACAATTTTCACCTAAAGTATACCACATGGGATGCCAACTGAAAATTTTTCATGAATTTCCGAGTGATATTTCCATATTCCTTTGGTTTATTGAATTTCTGGCAATTTACATCAAGTAATTCAAATTTGCACTGCAAGTGTGCTCTAGTTTCGACCAATAAATTTTGAAAAATCATTTTCACCTTCCACATTAGGAGTGTAGGCAGTATCCACAAAGAAAACTCAATTACCCAAACATTATATATGATTACTCATCCATGTAATTTTGAGAACACATCGAAAGAAATTAAAGAAAATGATAAAAAGGCTCAAGAATTGAAATCCTTTTGCATGGAGGCCTCCTATGTGCAATGGCTTGTGGGAAAAATAATAGACTCACAATACCACAAATAAAAAGTTAATTTTTCATTTTTCTAGTGCAATGCATGACTTTTTTTGTGAAGCAGGTTCCATAAATAAGATTGTAAATTCTGCCTTACAATGTTCACCTAAAGTATACCACAATGGATGCCAACTGACATTTTTTCATGAATTTCAAAGTGATATTGCCATATTCCATTGATTTATCGAATTTTTGGTGATTTACATCAAGTAATTCAAATTTGCACTACAAGTGTGCTCTAGTTTCGACAAATAAATTCGGAAATATCATTTTCACCTTCCACATTAGGAGTGTAGGCAGTATCCACAAAGAAAACTCAATTACCCGACCATTATATATGATTACTCATCCATGCAATTTTGAGAACACATCGAAAGAAATTAAAGGAAATGAAAAAAGGCTCAAAAATTGAAATCCTTTTGCATGGAGGCCACCTATGTGCAATGGCTTGTGGAAAACATAATAAACTCACAATACCACAAGCTTAAAAAAAAAACCTTCACAACCTGAACTATCAAAATATGATGATCAATGACTTTCAACCAAGATGACCGTGACCATGAGCATTTTCATGGCATAGTACATGATAACATGACCATTTTTGGAAATAACAAGGGTGTTAACAGTGTCAGCAATAATTCCACAAAAAGATTGAAGATTTGGTTAAAAAAAGTTAATTTTTCATTTTTCTAGTGCAATGCATGACTTTTTTTGTGAAGCAAGTGCCATAAATAAGATTGTAAATTGTGCCCTTACAATTCTCACCTAAAGTATACCACATTGGATGTCGTCTACCAATTTTTCATGAATTTCAGAGTGATATTGCCATATTTCTTTGATTTATCGAATTTCTGGCGATTTACATCAAGTAATTCAAATTTGCACTGCAAGTGTGCTCTAGTTTCGACCAATAAATTCTGAAAAATCATTTTCACCTTCTGCATTAGGAGTGTAGGTAGTATCCACAAAGAAAACTAAATTAGCCAACCATTATATATGATTACTCATCCATGCAATCTTGGCAAAACATCGAAAGAAATTAAAGTAAATGATAAAAAGGCTCAAAAATTGAAATCATGTTGCATGGAGGCCTCCTATGTACAATGGCTTGTGGGAAAAATAATAAACTCACAATACCACAAATAAAATGTTAATTTTTCATTTTTCTAGTGCAATGCATGACTTTCTTTGTGATGCAAGTGCCATAAATAAGATTTTAAATTGTGCCCTTACAATTTTCACCTAAAGTATACCACAATGGATGCAAACTGCCAATTTTTCATGAATTTCAAAGTAGTATTGCCATATTCCATTGATTTATCAAATTTCTAGCGATTTACATCAAGTAGTTCAAATTTGCACTTCAAGTGTGCTCTAGTTTCGACCAATAAATTCTGAAAAATCATTTTCACCTTCCGCATTAGGAGTGTAGGCAGTATCCACAAAGAAAACACAATTACCCAACCACTATATATGATTACTCATCCATGCAATTGTGAGAACACATCGAAAGAAATTAACGGAAATGAAAAAAGGCTCAAAAATTAAAATCCTTTTGCATAGAGGCCTCCTATGTGCAATGGCTTGTGGGAAAAGTAATAAACTCACAATACCACAACCTAAAAAAAAACCTTCAAGAACTGACCTATCTCATATGAAGATCAATGACTTTCAACCAAGATGACCATGAGCATTTTCATGGCATAGTACATGATTACATGACCATTTTTGGAAATAACAAGGTTGTTAAGATTGTCAGCAATAATTCCAGAAAAAGATTGAAGATTTGGTTAAAAAAAGTTAAATTTTCATTTTTCTAGTGCAATGCATGACTTTTTTTTGAAACAAGTGCCATAAATAAGAGTGTAAATTGTGCCCTTACAATTTTCACCTAAAGTATACCACATGGGATGCCAACTGCCAATTTTTCATGAATTTCAGAGTGATATTTCCATATTCCATTGATTTATTGAATTTTTGGCGATTTACATCAAGTAATTAAAATTTGCACTGCAAGTGTGCTCTAGTTTCGACCAATAAATTTTGAAAAATCATTTTCACCTTCCACATTAGGAGTGTAGGCAGTATCCACAAAGAAAACTCAATTACCCAACCATTATATATGATTACTCATACATGCAATCTTGGCAACACATCGAAAGAAATTACAGAAAATGATAAAAAGGATCAAAAATTGAAATCCTTTTGCATGGAGGCCTCCTATGTGCAATGGCTTGTGGGAAAAATAATAGACTCACAATACCACAAATAAAAAGTTAATTTTTCATTTTTCTAGTGCAATGCATGACTTTTTTTGTGAAGCAGGTTCCATAAATAAGATTGTAAATTCTGCCCTTACAATTTTTACCTAAAGTATACCACAATGGATGCCAACTGACATTTTTTCATGAATTTCAAAGTGATATTGCCATATTCCATTGATTTATCGAATTTGTGGTGATTTACATCAAGTAATTCAAATTTGCACTACAAGTGTGCTCTAGTTTCGACAAATAAATTCAGAAATATCATTTTCACCATCCACATTAGGAGTGTATGCAGTATCCACAAAGAAAACTCAATTACCAGACCATTATATATGATTACTCATCCATGCAATTTTGAGAACACATCGAAAGAAATTAAAGGAAATGAAAAAAGGCTCAAAAATTGAAATCCTTTTGCATGGAGGCCACCTATGTGCAATGGCTTGTGGAAAAAATAATAAACTCACAATACCACAAGCTTAAAAAAAAACCTTCACAACCTGACCTATCAAAATATGAAGATCAATGACTTTCAACCAAGATGACCGTGACCATGAGCATTTTCATGGCATAGTACATGATAACATGACCATTTTTGGAAATAACAAGGGTGTTAAAATTGTCAGCAATAATTCCACAAAAAGATTGAAGATTTGGTTAAAACAAGTTAATTTTTCATTTTTCTAGTGCTATGCATGACTTTTTTTGTGATGCAAGTGCCATAAATAAGATTTTAAATTGTGCCCTTACAATTTTCACCTAAAGTATACCACAATGGATGCCAACTGCCAATTTTTCATGAATTTCAGATTGACATTGCCATATTCCATAGATTTATCAAATTTCTCGCGATTTACATCAAGTAATTCAAATTTGCACTGCAAGTGTGCTCTAGTTTCGACCAATAAATTCTGAAAAATCATTTTCACCTTCTGCATTAGGAGTGTAGGTAGTATCCACAAAGAAAACTAAATTAGCCAACCATTATATATGATTACTCATCCATGCAATCTTGGCAACACATCGAAAGAAATTAAAGAAAATGATAAAAAGGCTCAATAATTGAAATCCTTTTGCATGGAGGCCTCCTATGTGCAATGGCTTGTGGGAAAAATAATAAACTCACAATATCACAAATAAAATGTTAATTTTTCATTTTTCTAGTGCTATGCATGACTTTTTTTGTGATGCAAGTGCCATAAATAAGATTTTAAATTGTGCCCTTACAATTTTCACCTAAAGTATACCACAATGGATGCCAACTGCCAATTTTTCATGAATTTCAGATTGACATTGCCATATTCCATAGATTTATCAAATTTCTGGCGATTTACATCAAGTATTTCAAATTTGCACTGCAAGTGTGCTCTAGTTTCGACCAATAAATTCTGAAAAATCATTTTCACCTTCTGCATTAGGAATGTAGGTAGTATCCACAAAGAAAACTAAATTAGCCAACCATTATATATGATTACTCATCCATTTAATCTTGGCAACACATCGAAAGAAATTAAAGAAAATGATAAAAAGGCTGAAAAATTGAAATCCTTTTGCATGGATGCCTCCTATGTGCAATGGCTTGTGGGAAAAATTATAAACTCACAATACCATAACCTTAAAAAAACCTTCAAGAACTGACCTATCTCATATGAAGATCAATGACTTTCAACCAACATGACCATGAGCATTTTCATGGCATAGTACATGATTACATGACCATTTTTTGAAATAACAAGGTTGTTAACATTGTCAGCAATATATCAGCAAAAAGATTGAAGATTTGGTTAAAAAAAGTTAAATTTTCATTTTTCTAGTGCAATGCATGACTTTTTTTTGAAGCAAGTGCCATAAATAAGATTGGAAATTGTGCCCTTACTATTTTCACCTAAAGTATACCACATGGGAAGCCAACTGCCAATTTTTCATGAATTTCAGAGTGATATTTGCATATTTCATTGATTTATTGAATTTCTGGTGATTTACATCAAGTAATTCAAATTTGCACTGCAAGTGTGCTCTAGTTTCGACCAATAAATTTTGAAAAATAATTTTCACCTTCCACATTAGGAGTGTAGGCAGTATCCACAAAGAAAACTCAATTACCCAACCATTATATATGATTACTCATCCATGCAATTTTGAGAACACATCTAAAGAAATTAAAGAAAATGATAAAAAGGCTCAAGAATTGAAATCCTTTTGCATGGAGGCCTCCTATGTGCAATGGCTTCTGGGAAAAATAATAGACTTACAATACCACAAATAAAAAGTTAATTTTTCATTTTTCTAGTGCAATGCATGACTTTTTTGTGAAGCAGGTTCCATAAATAAGATTGTAAATTCTGCCCTTATAATTTTCACCTAAAGTATACCACAATGGACGCCAACTGACATTTTTTCATGAATTTCAAAGTGATATTGCCATATTCCATTGATTTATCGAATTTGTGGTGATTTACATCAAGTAATTCAAATTTGCACTACAAGTGTGCTCTAGTTTCGACAAATAAATTCAGAAATATCATTTTCACCTTCCACATTAGGTGTGTAGGCAGTATCCACAAAGAAAACTCAATTACCAGACCATTATATATGATTACTCATCCATGCAATTTTGAGAACACATCGAAAGAAATTAAAGGAAATGAAAAAAGGCTCAAAAATTGAAATCCTTTTGCATGGAGGCCACCTATGTGCAATGGCTTGTGGAAAAAATAATAAACTCACAATACCACAAGCTTAAAAAAAAACCTTCACAACCTGACCTATCAAAATATGAAGATCAATGACTTTCAACCAAGATGACCGTGACCATGAGCATTTTCATGGCATAGTACATGATAACATGACCATTTTTGGAAATAACAAGGGTGTTAAAATTGTCAGCAATAATTCCACAAAAATATTGAAGATTGGGTTAAAACAAGTTAATTTTTCATTTTTCTAGTGCAATGCATGACTTTTTTTGTGAAGCAAGTGCCATAAATAAGATTGTAAATTGTGCCCTTACAATTCTCACCAAAAGTATACCACATTGGATGTCGTCTGCCAATTTTTCATGAATTTCAGAGTGATATTGCCATATTTCTTTGATTTATCGAATTTCTGGCGATTTACATTAAGTAATTCAAATTTGCACTGCAAGTGTGCTCTAGTTTCGACCAATAAATTCTGAAAAATCATTTTCACCTTCTGCATTAGGAGTGTAGGTAGTATCCACAAAGAAAACTAAATTAGCCAACCATTATATATGATTACTCATCCATGCAATCTTGGCAACACATCGAAAGAAATTAAAGAAAATGATAAAAAGGCTCAATAATTGAAATCCTTTTGCATGGAGGCCTCCTATGTGCAATGGCTTCTGGGAAAAATAATAAACTCACAATATCACAAATAAAATGTTAATTTTTCATTTTTCTAGTGCTATGCATGACTTTTTTTGTGATGCAAGTGCCATAAATAAGATTTTAAATTGTGCCCTTACAATTTTCACCTAAAGTATACCACAATGGATGCCAACAGCCAATTTTTCATGAATTTCAGATTGACATTGCCATATTCCATAGATTTATCAAATTTCTGGCGATTTACATCAAGTATTTCAAATTTGCACTGCAAGTGTGCTCTAGTTTCGACCAATAAATTCTGAAAAATCATTTTCACCTTCTGCATTAGGAGTGTAGGTAGTATCCACAAAGAAAACTAAATTAGCCAACCATTATATATGATTACTCATCCATTTAATCTTGGCAACACATCGAAAGAAATTAAAGAAAATGATAAAAAGGCTGAAAAATTGAAATCCTTTTGCATGGATGCCTCCTATGTGCAATGGCTTGTGGGAAAAATAATAAACTCACAATACCATAACCTTAAAAAAAACCTTCAAGAACTGCCTATCTCATATAAAGATCAATGACTTTCAACCAAGATGACCATGAGCATTTTCATGGCATAGTACATGATTACATGACCATTTTTTGAAATAACAAGGTTGTTAACATTGTCAGCAATATATCCACAAAAAGATTGAAGATTTGGTTAAAAAAAGTTAAATTTTCATTTTTCTAGTGCAATGCATGACTTTTTTTTGAAGCAAGTGCAATAAATAAGATTGGAAATTGTGCCCTTACTATTTTCACCTAAAGTATACCACATGGGAAGCCAACTGCCAATTTTTCATGAATTTCAGAGTGATATTTGCATATTCCATTGATTTATTGAATTTCAGGAGATTTACATCAAGTAATTCAAATTTGCACTGCAAGTGTGCTCTATTTTCGACCAATAAATTTTGAAAAATCATTTTCACCTTCCACATTAGGAGTGTAGGCAGTATCCACAAAGAAAACTCAATTACCTAACCATTATATATGGTTACTCATCCATGCAATTTTGAGAACACATCGAAAAAAATTAAAGAAAATGATAAAAAGGCTCAAGAATTGAAATCCTTTTGCATGGAGGCCTCCTATGTGCAATGGCTTGTGGGAAAAATAATAGACTCACAACACCACAAATAAAAAGTTAATGTTTCATTTTTCTAGTGCAATGCATGACTTTTTTGTGAAGCAGGTTCCATAAATAAGATTGTAAATTCTGCCCTTATAATTTTCACCTAAAGTATACCACAATGGATGCCAACTGACATTTTTTCATGAATTTCAAAGTGATATTGCCATATTCCATTGATTTATCGAATTTGTGGTGATTTACATCAGGTAATTCAAATTTGCACTACAAGTGTGCTCTAGTTTCGACAAATAAATTCAGAAATATCATTTTCACCTTCCACATTAGGAGTGTAGGCAGTATCCACAAAGAAAACTCAATTACCAGACCATTATATATGATTACTCATCCATGCAATTTTGAGAACACATCGAAAGAAATTAAAGGAAATGAAAAATGGCTCAAAAATTGAAATCCTTTTGCATGGAGGCCACCTATGTGCAATGGCTTGTGGAAAAAATAATAAACTCACAATACCACAAGCTTAAAAAAAAACCTTCACAACCTGACCTATCAAAATATGAAGATCAATGACTTTCAACCAAGATGACCGTGACCATGAGCATTTTCATGGCATAGTACATGATAACATGACCATTTTTGGAAATAACAAGGGTGTTAAAATTGTCAGCTATAATTCCACAAAAAGATTGAAGATTTGGTTAAAAAAAGTTAATTTTTCATTTTTCTAGTGCAATGCATGACTTTTTTTGTGAAGCAAGTGCCATAAATAAGATTGTAAATTGTGCCCTTAAAATTCTCACCAAAAGTATACCACATTGGATGTCGTCTGCCAATTTTTCATGAATTTCAGAGTGATATTGCCATATTTCTTTGATTTATCGAATTTCTGGCGATTTACATCAAGTAATTCAAATTTGCACAGCAAGTGTGCTCTAGTTTCGACCAATAAATTCTGAAAAATCATTTTCACCTTCTGCATTAGGAGTGTAGGTAGTATCCACAAAGAAAACTAAATTAGCCAACCATTATATATGATTACTCATCCATGCAATCTTGGCAACACATCGAAAGAAATTAAAGAAAATGATAAAAAGGCTCAATAATTGAAATCCTTTTGCATGGAGGCCTCCTATGTGCAATGGCTTGTGGGAAAAATAATAAACTCACAATATCACAAATAAAATGTTAATTTTTCATTTTTCTAGAGCTATGCATGACTTTTTTTGTGATGCAAGTGCCATAAATAAGATTTTAAATTGTGCCCTTACAATTTTCACCTAAAGTATACCACAATGGATGCCAACTGCCAATTTTTCATGAATTTCAGATTGATATTGCCATATTCCATTGATTTATCAAATTTCTGGCGATTTACATCAAATAATTCAAATTTGCACTTCAAGTGTGCTCTAGTTTCGACCAATAAATTCTAAAAAATCATTTTCACCTTCCGCATTAGGAGTGTAGGCAGTATCCACAAAGAAAACACAATTACCCAACCACTATATATGATTACTCATCCATGCAATTGTGAGAACACATCGAAAGAAATTAACGGAAATTAAAAAAGGCTCAAAAATTGAAATCCTTTTGCATGGATGCCTCCTATGTGCAATGGCTTGTGAGAAAATTAATAAACTCACAATACCATAACCTTAAAAAAACCTTCAAGAACTGACCTATCTCATATGAAGATCAATGACTTTCAACCAAGATGACCATGAGCATTTTCATGGCATAGTACATGATTACATGACCATTTTTTGAAATAACAAGGTTGTTAACATTGTCAGCAATAATTCCACAAAAAGATTGAAGATTTGGTTAAAAAAAGTTAAATTTTCATTTTTCTAGTGCAATGCATGACTTTTTTTTGAAGCAAGTGCCATAAATAAGATTGGAAATTGTGCCCTTACTATTTTCACCTAAAGTATACCACATGGGAAGCCAACTGCCAATTTTTCATATATTTCAGAGTGATATTTCCATATTCCATTGATTTATTGAATTTCCGGCGATTTACATCAAGTAATTCAAATTTGCACTGCAAGTGTGCTCTAGTTTCGACCAATAAATTTTGAAAATTAATTTTCACCTTCCACATTAGGAGTGTAGGCAGTATCCACAAAGAAAACTCAATTACCCAACCATTATATATGATTACTCATCCATGCAATTTAGAGAACACATCTAAAGAAATTAAAGAAAATGATAAAAAGACTCAAGAATTGAAATCCTTTTGCATGGAGGCCTCCTATGTGCAATGGCTTGTGGGAAAAATAATAGACTCACAATACCACAAATAAAAAGTTAATTTTTCATTTTTCTAGTGCAATGCATGACTTTTTTGTGAAGTAGGTTCCATAGATAAGATTGTAAATTCTGCCCTTATAATTTTCACCTAAAGTATACCACAATGGATGCCAACTGACATTTTTTCATGAATTTCAAAGTGATATTGCCATATTCCATTGATTTATCGAATTTGTGGTGATTTACATCAAGTAATTCAAATTCGCACTACAAGTGTGCTCTAGTTTCGACAAATAAATTCGGAAATATCATTTTCACCTTCCACATTAGGAGTGTAGGCAGTATCCACAAAGAAAAGTCAATTACCCGACCATTATATATGATTACTCATCCATGCAATTTTGAGAACACATCGAAAGAAATTAAAGGAAATGAAAAAAGGATCAAAAATTGAAATCCTTTTGCATGGAGGCCACCTATGTGCAATGGCTTGTGGAAAAAATAATAAACTCACAATACCACAAGCTTAAAAAAAAACCTTCACAACCTGACCTATCAAAATATGAAGATCAATGACTTTCAACCAAGATGACCATGACCATGACCATTTTCATGGCATAGTACATGATAACATGACCATTTTTGGAAATAACAAGGGTGTTAACATTGTCAGCAATAATTCCACAAAAAGATTGAAGATTTGGTTTAAAAAAATTAATTTTTCATTTTTCTAGTGGAATGCATGAGTTTTTTTGTGAAGCAAGTGCCATAAATAAGATTGTAAATTGTGCCCTTACAATTGTCACCTAAAGTATACCACATTGGATGTCGTCTGCCAATTTTTCATGAATTTCAGAGTGATATTGCCATATTTCTTTGATTTATCGAATTTCTGGCGATTTACATCAAGTAAGTCAAATTTGCACTGCAAGTGTGCTCTAGTTTCGACCAATAAATTCTGAAAAATCATTTTCACCTTCTGCATTAGGAGTGTAGGTAGTATCCACAAAGAAAACTAAATTAGCCAACCATTATATATGATTACTCATCCATGCAATCTTGGCAACACATCGAAAGAACTTAAAGAAAATGATAAAAAGGCTCAAAAATTGAAATCCTTTTGCATGGAGGCCTCCTATGTGCAAAGGCTTGTGGAAAAAATAATAAACTCACAATACCACAAATAAAATGTTAATTTTTCATTTTTCTAGTGCAATGCATGACTTTTTTTATGATGCAAGTGCCATAAATAAGATTTTAAATTGTGCCCTTACAATTTTCACCTAAAGTATACCACAATGGATGCCAACTGCCAATTTTTCATGAATGTCAGAGTGATATTGCCATATTCCATTGATTTACCAAATTTCTGGCGATTTACATGAAGTAATTCAAATTTGCACTGCAAGTGTGCTCTAGTTTTGACCAATAAATTCTGAAAAATCATTTTCACCTTCTGCATTAGGAGTGTAGGTAGTATCCACAAAGAAAACTAAATTAGCCAACCATTATATATGATTACTCATCCATGCAATCTTGGCAACACATCGAAAGAAATTAAAGAAAATGATAAAAAAGGTTCAAAAATTGAAATCCTTTTGCATGGAGTCCTCCTATGTGCAATGGCTTGTGGGAAAAATAATAAACTCACAATACCACAAATAAAATGTTAATTGTTCATTTTTCTAGTGCAATGCATGACTTTTTTTGTGATGCAAGTGTCATAAATAAGATTTTAAATTGTGCCCTTACAATTTTCACCTAAAGTATACCACAATGGATGCCAACTGCCATTTTTTCATGAATTTCAGAGTGATATTGACATATTCCATTGATTTATCAAATTTCTGGCGATTTACATCAAGTAATTCAAATTTGCACTGCAAGTGTGCTCTAGTTTCGACCAAAAAATTCTGAAAAATCATTTTCACCTTCCGCATTAGTAGTGTAGGTAGTATCCACAAAGAAAACACAATTATCCAACCACTATATATGATTACTCATCCATGCAATTTTGAGAACACATCGAAAGAAATTAAAGGAAATGAAAAAAGGCTAAAAAATTGAAATCCTTTTGCATGGATGCCTCCTATGTGCAATGGCTTGTGGGAAAAATAATAAACTCACAATACCACAACCTTAAAAAAACCTTCAAGAACTGACCTATCTCATATGAAGATCAATGACTTTCAACCAAGATGACCATGAGCATTTTCATGGCATAGTACATGATAACATGACCATTTTTGGAAATAACAAGGGTGTTAACATTGTCAGCAATAATTCCACAAAAATATTGAAGATTTGGTTAAAAAAAGTTAATTTTTTATTTTTCGAGTGCAATGCATGACTTTTTTTGTGAAGCAAGTGCCATAAATAAGATTGTAAATTGTGCCTTTACAATTTTCACCTAAAGTATACCACATTGGATGTCGACTGCCAATTTTTCATGAATTTCAGAGTGATATTTCCATATTCCATTGATTTATTGAATTTCTGGCGATTTACATCAAGTAATTCAAATTTGCACTGCAAGTGTGCTCTAGTTTCGACCAATAAATACTAAAAAATCATTTTCACCTTCCACATTAGGAGTGTAGGCAGTATCCACAAAGAAAACTCAATTACCCAACCATTATATATGATTACCCATCCATGCAATTTGACAACACATCAAAAGAAATTAAAGAAAATGATAAAAAGGCTCAAAAATTGAAATCCTTTTGCATGGAGGCCTCCTATGTGCAATGGCTTGTGGGAAAAATAATAAACTCACAATACCACAAATAATAGGTTAATTTTTCATTTTTCTAGTGCAATGCATGACATTTTTTGTGAAGCAAGTGCCATAAATAAGATTGTAAATTGTGCCCTTACAATTTTCACCTAAAGTATACCACAATGGATGCCAACTGCCAATTTTTCATGAATTTCAGAGTGATATTGCCATATTTCATTGATTTATCGAATTTCTGGCGATTTACATCAAGTAATTCAAATTTGCACTGCAAGTGTGCTCTACTTTCGACCAATAAATTCTGAAAAATCATTTTCACCTTCCGCATTAGGAGTGTAGGTAGTATCCACAAAGAAAACTCAATTACCCAACCATTATATATGATTACTCATCCATGCAATTTTGACAACACAACGAAAGAAATTAAAGGAAATGAAAAAAGACTCAAAAATTGAAATCCTTTTGCATGGAGGCCTCCTATGTGCAATGGCTTGTGGGAAAAATAATAAACTCATAATACCACAAACTTAAAACAAAAACCTTGAAGTACTGACCTATCTCATATGAAGATCAATGACTTTTATCCAAGATGACCATGAGCATTTTCGTGGCATAGTACATGATAACATGACCATTTTTGGAAATAACAAGGTGTTAACATTGTCAGCAATAATTCCACAAAAAGATTGAACATTTGGTTAAAAAAAGTTTTTTTTTCATTTTTCTAGTGCAATGCTTGATTTTTTTGTGAAGAAAGTGCCATAAATAAGATTGTAAATTGTGCCCTTACAATTCACACCTAAAGTATACCACATTGGATGCCAACTGCCAATTTTTCATGAATTTCAGAGTGATATTGCCATATTTCTTTGATTTATCGAATTTCTGGCGATTTGCATCAAGTAATTCAAATTTGCACTGCAAGTGTGCTGTAGTTTCGACCAATAAATTCTAAAAAATCATTTTTCACCTTCCACATTAGGAGTGTAGGCAGTATCCACAAAGAAAACTCAATTACCCAACCATTATATATGATTACTCATCCATGCAATTTTGACAACACATCGAAAGAAATTAAAGAAAATGATAAAAAGGATCAAAAATTGAAATCCTTTTGCATGGAGGCCTCCTATGTGCAATGGCTTGTGGGAAAAATAATAAACTCACAATACCACAAATAATAGGTTAATTTTTCATTTTTCTAGTGCAATGCATGACTTTTTTTGTGAAGGAAGTGCCATAAATAAGATTGTAAATTGTGCCCTTACAATTTTCACCTAAAGTATACCACAATGTATGCCAACTGCCAATTTTTCATGAATTTCAGAGTAATATTGCCATATTTCATTGATTTATCGAATTTCTGGCAATTTACATCAAGTAATTCAAATTTGCACTGCAAGTGTGCTCTACTTTCGACCAATAAATTCTGAAAAATCATTTTCACCTTCCGCATTAGTAGTGTAGGTAGTATCCACAAAGAAAACTCAATTACCCAACCATTATATATGATTACTCATCCATGCAATTTTGAGAACACATCGAAAGAAATTAAAGGAAATGAAAAAAGGCTCAAAAATTTAAATCCTTTTGCATGGAGGCCTCCTATGTGCAATGGCTTGTTGGAAAAATAATAAACCCATAATAGCACAAACTTAAAACAAAAACCTTCAACTACTGACCTATCTCATATGAAGATCAATGACTTTTATCCAAGATGACCATGAGCATTTTCGTGGCATAGTATATGATAACATGACCATTTTTGGAAATAACAAGGGTGTTAACATTGTCAGCAATAATTCCACAAAAAGATTGAACATTTGGTTAAAAAAGTTAATTTTTCATTTTTCTAGTGCAATGCATCATTTTTTTGTGAAGCAAGTGCCATAAATAAGATTGTAAATTGTGCCCTTACAATTCTCACCTAAAGTATACCACATTGGATGTCGACTGCCAATTTTTCATGAATTTCAGAGTGATATTTCCATATTTCTTTTATTTATTGAATTTCTGGCGATTTACATCAAGTAATTCAAATTTGCACTGCAAGTGTGCTCTAGTTTCGACCAATAAATTCTAAAAAATCATTTTCACCTTCCACATTAGGAGTGTAGGCAGTATCGACAAAGAAAACTCAATTACCCAACCATTATATATGATTACTCATCCATGCAATTTTGACAACACATCGAAAGAAATTAAAGAAAATGATAAAAAGGCTAAAAAATTGAAATCCTTTTGCATGGAGGCCTCCTATGTGCAATGGCTTGTGGGAAAAATAATAAACTCACAATACCACAAATAATAGGTTAATTTTTCATTTTTCTAGTGCAATGCATGACTTTTTTTGTGAAGCAAGTGCCATAAATAAGATTGTAAATTGTGCCCTTACAATTTTCACCTAAAGTATACCACAATGGATGCCAACTGCCAATTTTTCATGAATTTCAGAGTGATATTGCCATATTTCATTGATTTATCGAATTTCTGGCGATTTACATCAAGTAATTCAAATTTGCACTGCAAGTGTGCTCTACTTTCGACCAATAAATTCTGAAAAATCATTTTCACCTGCCGCATTAGGAGTGTAGGTAGTATCCACAAAGAAAACTCAATTACCCAACCATTATATATGATTACTCATCCATGCAATTTTGACAACACATCAAAAGAAATTAAAGAAAATGAAAAAAGGCTCAAAAATTGAAATCCTTTTGCATGGATGCCTCCTATGTGCAATGGCTTGTGGGAAAAATAATAAACTCATAATACCACAAACTTAAAACAAAAACCTTCAAGAACTGACCTATCTCATATGAAGATCGATGACTTTTATCCAAGATGACCATGAGCATTTTCGTGGCATAGTACATGATAACATGACCATTTTTGGAAATAACAAGGTGTTAACATTGTCAGCAATAATTCCACAAAAAGATTGAACATTTGGTTAAAAAAAGTTTTTTTTTCATTTTTCTAGTGCAATGCATGATTTTTTTGTGAAGAAAGTGCCATAAATAAGATTGTAAATTGTGCCCTTACAATTCACACCTAAAGTATACCACATTGGATGCCAACTGCCAATTTTTCATGAATTTCAGAGTGATATTGCCATATTTCTTTGATTTATCGAATTTCTGGCAATTTGCATCAAGTAATTCAAATTTGCACTGCAAGTGTGCTGTAGTTTCGACCAATAAATTCTAAAAAATCATTTTTCACCTTCCACATTAGGAGTGTAGGCAGTATCCACAAAGAAAACTCAATTACCCAACCATTATATATGATTACTCATCCATGCAATTTTGACAACACATCGAAAGAAATTAAAGAAAATGATAAAAAGGATCAAAAATTGAAATCCTTTTGCATGGAGGCCTCCTATGTGCAATGGCTTGTGGGAAAAATAATAAACTAACAATACCACAAATAATAGGTTAATTTTTCATTTTTCTAGTGCAATGCATGACTTTTTTTGTGAAGGAAGTGCCATAAATAAGATTGTAAATTGTGCCCTTACAATTTTCACCTAAAGTATACCACAATGGATGCCAACTGCCAATTTTTCATGAATGTCAGAGTGATATTGCCATATTCCATTGATTTACCAAATTTCTGGCGATTTACATGAAGTAATTCAAATTTGCACTGCAAGTGTGCTCTACTTTCGACCAATAAATTCTGAAAAATCATTTTCACCTTCCGCATTAGTAGTGTAGGTAGTATCCACAAAGAAAACTCAATTACCCAACCATTATATATGATTACTCATCCATGCAATTTTGAGAACACATCGAAAGAAATTAAAGGAAATGAAAAAAGGCTCAAAAATTGAAATCCTTTTGCATGGGGGCCTCCTATGTGCAATGGCTTGTTGGAAAAATAATAAACCCATAATACCACAAACTTAAAACAAAAACCTTCAAGAACTGACCTATCTCATATGAAGATCAATGACTTTTATCCAAGATGACCATGAGCATTTTCATGGCATAGTATATGATAACATGACCATTTTTGGAAATAACAAATGTGTTAACATTGTCAGCAATAATTCCACAAAAAGATTGAACATTTGGTTAAAAAAGTTAATTTTTCATTTTTCTAGTGCAATGCATGATTTTTTTGTGAAGCAAGTGGCATAAATAAGATTGTAAATTGTGCCCTTACAATTCTCACCTAAAGTATACCACATTGGATGTCGACTGCCAATTTTTCATGAATTTCAGAGTGATATTGCCATATTTCTTTGATTTATCGAATTTCTGGCGATTTACATCAAGTAATTCAAATTTGCACTGCAAGTGTGCTCTAGTTTCGACCAATAAATTCTAAAAAATCGTTTTCACCTTCCACATTAGGAGTGTAGGCAGTATCGACAAAGAAAACTCAATTACCAAACCATTATATATGATTACTCATCCATGCAATTTTGATAACACATCGAAAGAAATTAAAGAAAATGATAAAAAGGCTCAAAAATTGAAATCCTTTTGCATGGAGGCCTCCTATGTGCAATGGCTTGTGGGAAAAATAATAAACTCACAATACCACAAATAATAGGTTAATTTTTCATTTTTCTAGTGCAATGCATGACTTTTTTTGTGAAGCAAGTGCCATAAATAAGATTGTAAATTGTGCCCTTACAATTTTCACCTAAAGTATGCCACAATGGATGCCAACTGCCAATTTTTCATGAATTTCAGAGTGATATTGCCATATTTCATTGATTTATCAAATTTCTGGCAATTTACATCAAGTAATTCAAATTTGCACTGCAAGTGTGCTCTACTTTTGACCAATAAATTCTGAAAAATCATTTTCACCTTCCGCATTAGTAGTGTAGGTAGTATCCACAAAGAAAACACAATTACCCAACCATTATATATGATTACTCATCCATGCAATTTTGAGAACACATCGAAAGAAATTAAAGGAAATGAAAAAAGGCTCAAAAATTTAAATCCTTTTGCATGGAGGCCTCCTATGTGCAATGGCTTGTTGGAAAAATAATAAACCCATAATAGAACAAACTTAAAACAAAAACCTTCAACTACTGACCTATCTCATATGAAGATCAATGACTTTTATCCAAGATGACCATGAGCATTTTCGTGGCATAGTATATGATAACATGACCATTTTTGGAAATAACAAGGGTGTTAACATTGTCAGCAATAATTCCACAAAAAGATTGAACATTTGGTTAAAAAAGTCAATTTTTCATTTTTCTAGTGCAATGCATCATTTTTTTGTGAAGCAAGTGCCACAAATAAGATTGTAAATTGTGCCCTTACAATTCTCACCTAAAGTATACCACATTGGATGTCGACTGCCAATTTTTCATGAATTTCAGAGTGATATTGCCATATTTCTTTGATTTATTGAATTTCTGGCGATTTACATCAAGTAATTCAAATTTGCACTACAAGTGTGCTCTAGTTTCGACCAATAAATTCTAAAAAATCATTTTCACCTTCCACATTAGGAGTGTAGGCAGTATCGACAAAGAAAACTCAATTACCCAACCATTATATATGATTACTCATCCATGCAATTTTGACAACACATCGAAAGAAATTAAAGAAAATGATAAAAAGGCTAAAAAATTGAAATCCTTTTGCATGGAGGCCTCCTATGTGCAATGGCTTGTGGGAAAAATAATAAACTCACAATACCACAAATAATAGGTTAATTTTTCATTTTTCTAGTGCAATGCATGACTTTTTTTGTGAAGCAAGTGCCATAAATAAGATTGTAAATTGTGCCCTTACAATTTTCACCTAAAGTATACCACAATGGATGCCAACTGCCAATTTTTCATGAATTTCAGAGTGATATTGCCATATTTCATTGATTTATCGAATTTCTGGCGATTTACATCAAGTAATTCAAATTTGCACTGCAAGTGTGCTCTACTTTCGACCAATAAATTCTGAAAAATCATTTTCACCTGCCGCATTAGGAGTGTAGGTAGTATCCACAAAGAAAACTCAATTACCCAACCATTATATATGATTACTCATCCATGCAATTTTGACAACACATCGAAAGAAATTAAAGAAAATGAAAAAAGGCTCAAAAATTGAAATCCTTTTGCATGGATGCCTCCTATGTGCAATGGCTTGTGGGAAAAATAATAAACTCATAATACCACAAACTTAAAACAAAAACCTTCAAGAACTGACCTATCTCATATGAAGATCGATGACTTTTATCCAAGATGACCATGAGCATTTTCGTGGCATAGTACATGATAACATGACCATTTTTGGAAATAACAAGGTGTTAACATTGTCAGCAATAATTCCACAAAAAGATTGAACATTTGGTTAAAAAAAGTTTCTTTTTCATTTTTCTAGTGCAATGCATGATTTTTTTGTGAAGAAAGTGCCATAAATAAGATTGTAAATTGTGCCCTTACAATTCACACCTAAAGTATACCACATTGGATGCCAACTGCCCATTTTTCATGAATTTCAGAGTCATATTGCCATATTTCTTTGATTTATCGAATTTCTGGCGATTTGCATCAAGTAATTCAAATTTGCACTGCAAGTGTGCTGTAGTTTCGACCAATAAATTCTAAAAAATCATTTTTCACCTTCCACATTAGGAGTGTAGGCAGTATCCACAAAGAAAACTCAATTACCCAACCATTATATATGATTACTCATCCATGCAATTTTGACAACACATCGAAAGAAATTAAAGAAAATGATAAAAAGGATCAAAAATTGAAATCCTTTTGCTTGGAGGCCTCCTATGTGCAATGGCTTCTGGGAAAAATAATAAACTCACAATACCACAAATAATAGGTTAATTTTTCATTTTTCTAGTGCAATGCATGACTTTTTTTGTGAAGGAAGTGCCATAAATAAGATTGTAAATTGTGCCCTTACAATTTTCACCTAAAGTATACCACAATGGATGCCAACTGCCAATTTTTCATGAATTTCAGAGTGATATTGCCATATTTCATTGATTTATCAAATTTCTGGCAATTTACATCAAGTAATTCAAATTTGCACAGCAAGTGTGCTCTACTTTTGACCAATAAATTCTGAAAAATCATTTTCACCTTCCGCATTAGTAGTGTAGGTAGTATCCACAAAGAAAACTCAATTACCCAACCATTATATATGATTACTCATCCATGCAATTTTGAGAACACATCGAAAGAAATTAAAGGAAATGAAAAAAGGCTAAAAAATTTAAATCCTTTTGCATGGAGGCCTCCTATGTGCAATGGCTTGTTGGAAAAATAATAAACCCATAATACCACAAACTTAAAACAAAAACCTTCAAGAACTGACCTATCTCATATGAAGATCAATGACTTTTATCCAAGATGACCATGAGCATTTTCGTGGCATAGTATATGATAACATGACCATTTTTGGAAATAACAAGGGTGTTAACATTGTCAGCAATAATTCCACAAAAAGATTGAACATTTGGTTAAAAAAGTTAATTTTTCATTTTTCTAGTGCAATGCATGATTTTTTTGTGAACCAAGTGCCATAAATAAGATTGTAAATTGTGCCCTTACAATTCTCACCTAAAGTATACCACATTGGATGTTGACTGCCAATTTTTCATGAATTTCAGAGTGATATTGCCATATTTCTTTGATTTATTGAATTTCTGGCGATTTACATCAAGTAATTCAAATTTGCACTGCAAGTGTGCTCTAGTTTCGACCAATAAATTCTAAAAAATCATTTTCACCTTCCACATTAGGAGTGTAGGCAGTATCGACAAAGAAAACTCAATTACCCAACCATTATATATGATTACTCATCCATGCAATTTTGACAACACATCGAAAGAAATTAAAGAAAATGATAAAAAGGCTAAAAAATTGAAATCCTTTTGCATGGAGGCCTCCTATGTGCAATGGCTTGTGGGAAAAATAATAAACTCACAATACCACAAATAATAGGTTAATTTTTCATTTTTCTAGTGCAATGCATGACTTTTTTTGTGAAGCAAGTGCCACAAATAAGATTGTAAATTGTGCCCTTACAATTTTCACCTAAAGTATACCACAATGGATGCCAACTGCCAATTTTTCATGAATTTCAGAGTGATATTGCCATATTTCATTGATTTATCGAATTTCTGGCGATTTACATCAAGTAATTCAAATTTGCACTGCAAGTGTGCTCTACTTTCGACCAATAAATTCTGAAAAATCATTTTCACCTTCCGCATTAGGAGTGTAGGTAGTATCCACAAAGAAAACTCAATTACCCAACCATTATATATGATTACTCATCCATGCAATTTTGACAACACATCGAAATAAATTAAAGGAAATGAAAAAAGGCTCAAAAATTGAAATCCTTTTGCATGGAGGCCTCCTATGTGCAATGGCTTGTGGGAAAAATAATAAACTCATAATACCACAAACTTAAAACAAAAACCTTCAAGAACTGACCTAACTCATATGAAGATCAATGACTTTTATCCAAGATGACCATGAGCATTTTCGTGGCATAGTACATGATAACATGACCATTTTTGGAAATAACAAGGTGTTAACATTGTCAGCAATAATTCCACAAAAAGATTGAACATTTGGTTAAAAAAAGTTTTTTTTTCATTTTTCTAGTGCAATGCATGATTTTTTTGTGAAGAAAGTGCCATAAATAAGATTGTAAATTGTGCCCTTACAATTCACACCTAAAGTATACCACATTGGATGCCAACTGCCAATTTTTCATGAATTTCAGAGTGATATTGCCATATTTCTTTGATTTATCGAATTTCTGGCGATTTGCATCAAGTAATTCAAATTTGCACTGCAAGTGTGCTGTAGTTTCGACCAATAAATTCTAAAAAATCATTTTTCACCTTCCACATTAGGAGTGTAGGCAGTATCCACAAAGAAAACTCAATTACCCAACCATTATATATGATTACTCATCCATGCAATTTTGACAACACATCGAAAGAAATTAAAGAAAATGATAAAAAGGATCAAAAATTGAAATCCTTTTGCATGGAGGCCTCCTATGTGCAATGGCTTGTGGGAAAAATAATAAACTAACAATACCACAAATAATAGGTTCATTTTTCCTTTTTCTAGTGCAATGCATGACTTTTTTTGTGAAGTGCCATAAATAAGATTGTAAATTGTGCCCTTACAATTTTCACCTAAAGTATACCACAATGGATGCCAACTGCCAATTTTTCATTAATTTCAGAGTGATATTGCCATATTTCATTGATTTATCGAATTTCTGGCAATTTACATCAAGTAATTAAAATTTGCACTCCAAGTGTGCTCTACTTTCGACCAATAAATTCTGAAAAATCATTTTCACCTTCCGCATTAGTAGTGTAGGTAGTATCCACAAAGAAAACTCAATTACCCAACCATTATATATGATTACTCATCCATGCAATTTTGCGAACACATCGAAAGAAATTAAAGGAAATGAAAAAAGGCTCAAAAATTGAAATCCTTTTGCATGGAGGCCTCCTATGTGCAATGGCTTGTTGGAAAAATAATAAACCCATAATACCACAAACTTAAAACAAAAACCTTCAAGAACTGACCTATCTCATATGAAGATCAATGACTTTTATCCAAGATGAACATGAGCATTTTCGTGGCATAGTATATGATAACATGACCATTTTTGGAAATAACAAATGTGTTAACATTGTCAGCAATAATTCCACAAAAAGATTGAACATTTGGTTAAAAAAGTTAATTTTTCATTTTTCTAGTGCAATGCATGATTTTTTTGTGAAGCAAGTGCCATAAATAAGATTGTAAATTGTGCCCTTATAATTCTCACCTAAAGTATACCACATTGGATGTCGACTGCCAATTTTTCATGAATTTCAGAGTGATATTGCCATATTTCTTTGATTTATCGAATTTCTGGCGATTTACATCAAGTAATTCAAATTTGCACTGCAAGTGTGCTCTAGTTTCGACCAATAAATTCTAAAAAATCATTTTCCCCTTCCACATTAGGAGTGTAGGCAGTATCGACACAGAAAACTCAATTACCCAACCATTATATATGATTACTCATCCATGCAATTTTGATAACACATCGAAAGAAATTAAAGAAAATGATAAAAAGGCTCAAAAATTGAAATCCTTTTGCATGGAGGCCTCCTATGTGCAATGGGTTGTGGGAAAAATAATAAACTCACAATACCACAAATAATAGGTTAATTTTTCATTTTTCTAGTGCAATGCATGACTTTTTTTGCGAAGCAAGTGCCATAAATAAGATTGTAAATTGTGCCCTTACAATTTTCACCTAAAGTATGCCACAATGGATGCCAACTGCCAATTTTTCATGAATTTCAGAGTGATATTGCCATATTTCATTGATTTATCGAATTTCTGGCGATTTACATCAAGTAATTCAAATTTGCACTGCAAGTGTGCTCTACTTTCGACCAATAAATTCTGAAAAATCATTTTCACCTTCCGCATTAGGAGTGTAGGTAGTATCCACAACGAAAACTCAATTACCCAACCATTATATATGATTAATCATCCATGCAATTTTGAGAACACATCGAAAGAAATTAAAGGAAATGAAAAAAGGCTCAAAAATTGAAATCCTTTTGCATGGAGGCCTCCTATGTGCAGTGGCTTGTGGGAAAAATAATAAACTCATAATACCACAAACTTTACACAAAAACCTTCAAGAACTGACCTATCTCATATGAAGATCATTGACTTTTATCCAAGATAACCATGAGCATTTTCGTGGCATAGTACATGATAACATGACCATTTTTGGAAATAACAGGGGTGTTAACATTGTCCGCAATAATTCCACAAAAAGATTGAACATTTGGTTAAAAAAAGTTAAATTTTCATTTTTCTAGTGCAATGCATGATTTTTTTGTGAAGCAAGTGCCATAAATAAGATTGTAAATTGTGCCCTTACAATTCTCACCTAAAGTTTACCACATTGGATGTCGACTGCCAATTTTTCATGAATTTCAAAGTGATATTGCCATATTTCTTTGATTTATCGAATTTCTGGCGATTTACATCAAGTAATTCAAATTTGGACTGCAAGTGTGCTCTAGTTTCAACCAATAAATTCTAAAAAATCATTTTCACCTTCCACATTAGGAGTGTAGGCAGTATCCACAAAGAAAACTCAATTACCCAACCATTATATATGATTTCTCATCCATGCAATTTTGACAACACATCGAAAGAAATTAAAGAAAATGATAAAAAGGCTCAAAAATTGAAATCCTTTTGCGTGGAGGCCTCCTATGTGCAATGGCTTGTGGGAAAAATAATAAACTCACAGTACCACAAATAATAGGTTAATTTTTCATTTTTCTAGTGCAATGCATGACTTTTTATGTGAAGCAAGTGCCATAAATAAGATTGTAAATTGTGCCCTTACAATTTTCACCTAAAGAATACCACAATGGATGCCAACTGCCAATTTTTCATGAATTTCAGAGTGATATTGCCATATTTCATTGATTTATCAAATTTCTGGCGATTTACATCAAGTAATTCAAATTTGCACTGCAAGTGTGCTCTACTTTCGACCAATAAATTCTGAAAAATCATTTTCACCTTCCACATTAGGAGTGTAGGTAGTATCCACAAAGAAAACTCAATTACCCAACCATTATATATGATTACTCATCCATGCAATTTTGAGAACACATCGAAAGAAATTAAAGGAAATGAAAAAAGGCTCAAAAATTGAAATCCTTTTGCATGGAGGCCTCCTATGTGCAATGGCTTGTGGGAAAAGTAATAAACTCATAATACCACAAACTTAAAACAAAAACCTTCAAGAACTGACCTATCTCATATGAAGATCAATGACTTTTATCCAAGATGACCATGAGCCTGTTCGTGGCATAGTACATGATAACATGACCATTTTTGGAAATAACAGGGGTGTTAACATTGTCAGCAATAATTCCACAAAAAGATTGAACATTTGGTTAAAAAAGTTAATTTTTCATTTTTCTAGTGCAATGCATGATTTTTTTGTGAACCAAGTGCCATAAATAAGATTGTAAATTGTGCCCTTACAATTCTCACCTAAAGTATACCACATTGGATGTCGACTGCCAATTTTTCATGAATTTCAGAGTGATATTGCCATATTTCTTTGATTTATTGAATTTCTGGCGATTTACATCAAGTAATTCAAATTTGCACTGCAAGTGTGCTCTAGTTTCGACCAATAAATTCTAAAAAATCATTTTCACCTTCCACATTAGGAGTGTAGGCAGTATCGACAAAGAAAACTCAATTACCCAACCATTATATATGATTACTCATCCATGCAATTTTGACAACACATCGAAAGAAATTAAAGAAAATGATAAAAAGGCTAAAAAATTGAAATCCTTTTGCATGGAGGCCTCCTATGTGCAATGGCTTGTGGGAAAAATAATAAACTCACAATACCACAAATAATAGGTTAATTTTTCATTTTTCTAGTGCAATGCATGACTTTTTTTGTGAAGCAAGTGCCACAAATAAGATTGTAAATTGTGCCCTTACAATTTTCACCTAAAGTATACCACAATGGATGCCAACTGCCAATTTTTCATGAATTTGAGAGTGATATTGCCATATTTCATTGATTTATCGAATTTCTGGCGATTTACATCAAGTAATTCAAATTTGCACTGCAAGTGTGCTCTACTTTCGACCAATAAATTCTGAAAAATCATTTTCACCTTCCGCATTAGGAGTGTAGGTAGTATCCACAAAGAAAACTCAATTACCCAACCATTATATATGATTACTCATCCATGCAATTTTGACAACACATCGAAATAAATTAAAGGAAATGAAAAAAGGCTCAAAAATTGAAATCCTTTTGCATGGAGGCCTCCTATGTGCAATGGCTTGTGGGAAAAATAATAAACTCATAATACCACAAACTTAAAACAAAAACCTTCAAGAACTGACCTATCTCATATGAAGATCAATGACTTTTATCCAAGATGACCATGAGCATTTTCGTGGCATAGTACATGATAACATGACCATTTTTGGAAATAACAAGGTGTTAACATTGTCAGCAATAATTCCACAAAAAGATTGAACCTTTGGTTAAAAAAAGTTTTTTTTTCATTTTTCTAGTGCAATGCATGATTTTTTTGTGATGAAAGTGCCATAAATAAGATTGTAAATTGTGCCCTTACAATTCACACCTAAAGTATACCACATTGGATGCCAACTGCCAATTTTTCATGAATTTCAGAGTGATATTGCCATATTTCTTTGATTTATCGAATTTCTGGCGATTTGCATCAAGTAATTCAAATTTGCACTGCAAGTGTGCTGTAGTTTCGACCAATAAATTCTAAAAAATCATTTTTCACCTTCCACATTAGGAGTGTAGGCAGTATCCACAAAGAAAACTCAATTACCCAACCATTATATATGATTACTCATCCATGCAATTTTGACAACACATCGAAAGAAATTAAAGAAAATGAGAAAAAGGATCAAAAATTGAAATCCTTTTGCATGGAGGCCTCCTATGTGCAATGGCTTGTGGGAAAAATAATAAACTAACAATACCACAAATAATAGGTTCATTTTTCCTTTTTCTAGTGCAATGCATGACTTTTTTTGTGAAGTGCCATAAATAAGATTGTAAATTGTGCCCTTACAATTTTCACCTAAAGTATACCACAATGGATGCCAACTGCCAATTTTTCATTAATTTCAGAGTGATATTGCCATATTTCATTGATTTATCGAATTTCTGGCAATTTACATCAAGTAATTCAAATTTGCACTGCAAGTGTGCTCTACTTTCGACCAATAAATTCTGAAAAATCATTTTCACCTTCCGCATTAGTAGTGTAGGTAGTATCCACAAAGAAAACTCAATTACCCAACCATTATATATGATTACTCATCCATGCAATTTTGCGAACACATCGAAAGAAATTAAAGGAAATGAAAAAAGGCTCAAAAATTGAAATCCTTTTGCATGGAGGCCTCCTATGTGCAATGGCTTGTTGGAAAAATAATAAACCCATAATACCACAAACTTAAAACAAAAACCTTCAAGAACTGACCTATCTCATATGATGATCAATGACTTTTATCCAAGATGACCATGAGCATTTGCGTGGCATAGTATATGATAACATGACCATTTTTGGAAATAACAAATGTGTTAACATTGTCAGCAATAATTCCACAAAAAGATTGAACATTTGGTTAAAAAAGTTAATTTTTCATTTTTCTAGTGCAATGCATGATTTTTTTGTGAAGCAAGTGCCATAAATAAGATTGTAAATTGTGCCCTTACAATTCTCACCTAAAGTATACCACATTGGATGTCGACTGCCAATTTTTCATGAATTTCAGAGTGATATTGCCATATTTCTTTGATTTATCGAATTTCTGGCGATTTGCATCAAGTAATTCAAATTTGCACTGCAAGTGCGCTGTAGTTTCGACCAATAAATTCTAAAAAATCATTTTTCACCTTCCACATTAGGAGTGTAGGCAGTATCCACAAAGAAAACTCAATTACCCAACCATTATATATGATTACTCATCCATGCAATTTTGACAACACATCGAAAAAAATTAAAGAAAATGATAAAAAGGATCAAAAATTGAAATCCTTTTGCATGGAGGCCTCCTATGTGCAATGGCTTGTGGGAAAAATAATAAACTAACAATACCACAAATAATAGGTTCATTTTTCCTTTTTCTAGTGCAATGCATGACTTTTTTTGTGAAGTGCCATAAATAAGATTGTAAATTGTGCCCTTACAATTTTCACCTAAAGTATACCACAATGGATGCCAACTGCCAATTTTTCATTAATTTCAGAGTAATATTGCCATATTTCATTGATTTATCGAATTTCTAGCAATTTACATCAAGTAATTCAAATTTGCACTGCAAGTGTGCTCTACATTCGACCAATAAATTCTGAAAAATCATTTTCACCTTCCGCATTAGTAGTGTAGGTAGTATCCACAAAGAAAACTCAATTACCCAACCATTATATATGATTACTCATCCATGCAATTTTGAGAACACATCGAAAGAAATTAAAGGAAATGAAAAAAGGCTAAAAAAATGAAATCCTTTTGCATGGAGGCCTCCTATGTGCAATGGCTTGTTGGAAAAATAATAAACCCATAATACCACAAACTTAAAACAAAAACCTTCAAGAACTGACCTATCTCATATGAAGATCAATGACTTTTATCCAAGATGACCATGAGCATTTTCGTGGCATAGTATATGATAACATGACCATTTTTGGAAATAACAAATGTGTTAACATTGTCAGCAATAATTCCACAAAAAGATTGAACATTTGGTTAAAAAAGTTAATTTTTCATTTTTCTAGTGCAATGCATGATTTTTTTGTGAAGCAAGTGCCATAAATAAGATTGTAAATTGTGCCCTTACAATTCTCACCTAAAGTATACCACATTGGATGTCGACTGCCAATTTTTCATGAATTTCAGAGTGATATTGCCATATTTCTTTGATTTATCGAATTTCTGGCGATTTACATCAAGTAATTCAAATTTGCACTGCAAGTGTGCTCTAGTTTCGACCAATATATTCTAAAAAATCATTTTCACCTTCCACATTAGGAGTGTAGGCAGTATCGACAAAGAAAACTCAATTACCCAACCATTATATATGATTACTCATCCATGCAATTTTGATAACACATCGAAAGAAATTAAAGAAAATGATAAAAAGGCTTAAAAATTGAAATCCTTTTGCATGGAGGCCGCCTATGTGCAATGGCTTGTGGGAAAAATAATAAACTCACAATACCACAAATAATAGGTTAATTTTTCATTTTTCTAGTGCAATGCATGACTTTTTTTGTGAAGCAAGTGCCATAAATAAGATTGTAAATTGTGCCCTTACAATTTTCACCTAAAGTATGCCACAATGGATGCCAACTGCCAATTTTTCATGAATTTCAGAGTGATATTTCCATATTTCATTGATTTATCGAATTTCTGGCGATTTACATCAAGTAATTCAAATTTGCACTGCAAGTGTGCTCTACTTTCGACCAATAAATTCTGAAAAATCATTTTCACCTTCCGCATTAGGAGTGTAGGTAGTATCCACAACGAAAACTCAATTACCCAACCATTATATATGATTAATCATCCATGCAATTTTGAGAACACATCGAAAGAAATTAAAGGAAATGAAAAAAGGCTCAAAAATTGAAATCCTTTTGCATGGAGGCCTCCTATGTGCAGTGGCTTGTGGGAAAAATAATAAACTCATAATACCACAAACTTAACACAAAAACCTTCAAGAACTGACCTATCTCATATGAAGATCATTGACTTTTATCCAAGATAACCATGAGCATTTTCGTGGCATAGTACATGATAACATGACCATTTTTGGAAATAACAGGGGTGTTAACATTGTCAGCAATAATTCCACAAAAAGATTGAACATTTGGTTTAAAAAAGTTAAATTTTCATTTTTCTAGTGCAATGCATGATTTTTTTGTGAAGCAAGTGCCATAAATAAGATTGTAAACTGTGCCCTTACAATTCTCACCTAAAGTATACCACATTGGATGTCGACTGCCAATTTTTCATGAATTTCAAAGTGATATTGCCATATTTCTTTGATTTATCGAATTTCTGGCGATTTACATCAAGTAATTCAAATTTGCACTGCAAGTGTGCTCTAGTTTCGAACAATAAATTCTAAAAAATCATTTTCACCTTCGACATTAGGAGTGTAGGCCGTATCCACAAAGAAAACTCAATTACCCAACCATTATATATGATTTCTCATCCATGCAATTTTGACAACACATCGAAAGAAATTAAAGAAAATGATAAAAAGGCTCAAAAATTGAAATCCTTTTGCATGGAGGCCTCCTATGTGCAATGGCTTGTGGGAAAAATAATAAACTCACAGTACCACAAATAATAGGTTAATTTTTCATTTTTCTAGTGCAATGCATGACTTTTTATGTGAAGCAAGTGCCATAAATAAGATTGTAAATTGTGCCCTTACAATTTTCACCTAAAGTATACCACAATGGATGCCAACTGCCAATTTTTCATGAATTTCAGAGTGATATTGCCATATTTCATTGATTTATCGAATTTCTGGCAATTTACATCAAGTAATTCAAATTTGCACTGCAAGTGTGCTCTACTTTCGACCAATAAATTCTGAAAAATCATTTTCACCTTCCGCATTAGTAGTGTAGGTAGTATCCACAAAGAAAACTCAATTACCCAACCATTATACATGATTACTCATCCATGCAATTTTGCGAACACATCGAAAGAAATTAAAGGAAATGAAAAAAGGCTCAAAAATTGAAATCCTTTTGCATGGAGGCCTCCTATGTGCAATGGCTTGTTGGAAAAATAATAAACCCATAATACCACAAACTTAAAACAAAAACCTTCAAGAACTGACCTATCTCATATGAAGATCAATGACTTTTATCCAAGATGACCATGAGCATGTTCGTGGCATAGTATATGATAACATGACCATTTTTGGAAATAACAAATGTGTTAACATTGTCAGCAATAATTCCACAAAAAGATTGAACATTTGGTTAAAAAAGTTAATTTTTCTTTTTTCTAGTGCAATGCATGATTTTTTTGTGAAGCAAGTGCCATAAATAAGATTGTAAATTGTGCCCTTACAATTCTCACCTAAAGTATACCACATTGGATGTCGACTGCCAATTTTTCATGAATTTCAGAGTGATATTGCCATATTTCTTTGATTTATCGAATTTCTGGCGATTTACATCAAGTAATTCAAATTTGCACTGCAAGTGTGCTCTAGTTTCGACCAATAAATTCTAAAAAATCATTTTAAACTTCTGCATTAGGAGTATAGGCAATATCGACAAAGAAAACTCAATTACCCAACCATTATATATGATTACTCATCCATGCAATTTTGACAACACATCGAAAGAAATTATAGAAAATGATAAAAAGGCTCAAAAATTGAAATCATTTTGCATGCAGGCCTCCTATGTGCAATGGCTTGTGGGAAAAATAATAAACTCACAATACCACAAATAATAGGTTAATTTTTCATTTTTCTAGTGCAATGCATGACTTTTTTTATGAAGCAAGTGCCATAAATAAGATTGTAAATTGTGCCCTTACAATTTTCACCTAAAGTATGCCACAATGGATGCCAACTGCCAATTTTTCATGAATTTCAGAGTGATATTGCCATATTTCATTGATTTATCGAATTTCTGGCGATTTACATCAAGTAATTCAAATTTGCACTGCAAGTGTGCTCTACTTTCGACCAATAAATTCTGAAAAATCATTTTCACCTTCCGCATTAGGAGTGTAGGTAGTATCCACAACGAAAACTCAATTACCCAACCATTATATATGATTAATCATCCATGCAATTTTGAGAACACATCGAAAGAAATTAAAGGAAATGAAAAAAGGCTCAAAAATTGAAATCCTTTTGCATGGAGGCCTCCTATGTGCAATGGCTTGTGGGAAAAATAATAAACTCATAATACCACAAACTTAACACAAAAACCTTCAAGAACTGACCTATCTCATATGAAGATCATTGACTTTTATCCAAGATAACCATGAGCATTTTCGTGGCATAGTTCATGATAACATGACCATTTTTGGAAATAACAGGGGTGTTAACATTGTCAGCAATAATTCCACAAAAAGATTGAACATTTGGTTAAAAAAAGTTAAATTTTCATTTTTCTAGTGCAATGCATGATTTTTTTGTGAAGCAAGTGCCATAAATAAGATTGTAAACTGTGCCCTTACAATTCTCACCTAAAGTATACCACATTGGATGTCGACTGCCAATTTTTCATGAATTTCAAAGTGATATTGCCATATTTCTTTGATTTATCGAATTTCTGGCGATTTACATCAAGTAATTCAAATTTGCACTGCAAGTGTGCTCTAGTTTCGACCAATAAATTCTAAAAAATCATTTTCACCTTCCACATTAGAAGTGTAGGCAGTATCCACAAAGAAAACTCAATTACCCAACCATTATATATGATTACTCATCCATGCAATTTTGAGAACACATCGAAAGAAATTAAAGGAAATGAAAAAAGGCTCAAAAATTGAAATCCTTTTGCATGGAGGCCTCCTATGTGCAATGGCTTGTGGGAAAAGTAATAAACTCATAATACCACAAACTTAAAACAAAAACCATCAAGAACTGACCTATCTCATATGAAGATCAACGACTTTTATCCAAGATGACCATGAGCATGTTCGTGGCATAGTACATGATAACATGACCATTTTTGGAAATAACAAGGGTGTTAACATTGTCAGCAATAATTCCACAAAAAGATTGACCATTTGGCTAAAAAAAGTTAATTTTTCATTTTTCTAGTGCAATGCATGATTTTTTTGTGAAGCAAGTGCCATAAATAAGATTGTAAATTGTGCCCTTACAATTCTCACCTAAAGTATACCACATTGGATGTCGACTGCCAATTTTTCATGAATTTCAGAGTGATATTGCCATATTTCTTTGATTTATCGAATTTCTGGCGATTTACATCAAGTAATTCAAAGTTGCATTGCAAGTGTGCTCTAGTTTCGACCAATAAAATCTAAAAAATCATTTTCAACTTCTGCATTAGGAGTATAGGCAGTATCCACAAAGAAAACTCAATTACACAACCATTATATATGATTACTCATCCATGCAATTTTGACAACGCATTGAAAGAAATTAAAGAAAATGATAAAAAGGCTCAAAAATTGAAATCCTTTTGCATGGAGGCCTCCTATGTGCAATGGCTTGTGGGAAAAATAATAAACTCACAATACCACAAATAATAGGTTAATTTTTCATTTTTCTAGTGCAATGCATGACTTTTTTTGTGAAGCAAGTGCCATAAATAAGATTGTAAATTGTGCCCTTACAATTTTCACCTAAAGTATACGACAATGGATGCCAACTGCCAATTTTTCATGAATTTCAGAGTGATATTGCCATATTTCATTGATTTATCAAATTTCTGGCGATTTACATCAAGTAATTCAAATTTGCGCTGCAAGTGTGCTCTACTTTCGACCAATAAATTCTGAAAAATCATTTTCACCTTCCACATTAGGAGTGTAGGTAGTATCCACAAAAAAAACTCAATTACCCAACCATTATATATGATTAATCATCCACGCAATTTTGAGAACACATCGAAAGAAATTAAAGGAAATGAAAAAAGGCTCAAAAAATGAAATCCTTTTGCATGGAGGCCTCCTATGTGCAATGGCTTGTGGGAAAAATATTAAACTCATAATACCACAAACTTAAAACAAAAACCTTCAAGAACTGACCTATCTCATATGAAGATCAACGACTTTTTTCCAAGATAACCAAGAGCATTTTCGTGGCATAGTACATGATAACATGAGCATTTTTGGAAATAACAGGGGTGTTAACATTGTCAGCAATAATTCCACAAAAAGATTGAACATTTGGTTAAAAAAAGTTAAATTTTCATTTTTCTAGTGAAATGCATGATTTTTTTGTGAAGCAAGTGCCATAAATAAGATTGTAAATTGTGCCCTTACAATTCTCACCTAAAGTATACCACATTGGATGTCGACTGCCAATTTTTCATGAATATCAAAGTGATATTGCCATATTTCTTTGATTTATCGAATTTCTGGCGATTTACATCAAGTAATTCAAATTTGCACTGCAAGTGTGCTCTAGTTTCGACCAATAAATTCTAAAAAATCATTTTCACCTTCCACATTAGAAGTGTAGGCAGTATCCACAAAGAAAACTCAATTACCCAACCATTATATATGATTTCTCATCCATGCAATTTTGACAACACATCGAAAGAAATTAAAGAAAATGATAAAAAGGCTCAAAAATTGAAATCATTTTGCATGGAGGCCTCCTATGTGCAATGGCTTGTGGGAAAAATAATAAACTCACAGTACCACAAATAATAGGTTAATTTTTCATTTTTCTAGTGCAATGCATGACTTTTTATGTGAAGCAAGTGCCATAAATAAGATTGTAAATTGTGCCCTTACAATTTTCACCTAAAGTATACCACAATGGATGCCAACTGCCAATTTTTCATGAACAGAGTGATATTGCCATATTTCATTGATTTATCAAATTTCTAGCGATTTACATCAAGTAATTCAAATTTGCACTGCAAGTGTGCTCTACTTTCGACCAATAAATTCTAAAAAATCATTTTCACCTTCCACATTAGGAGTGTAGGTAGTATCCACAAAGAAAACTCAATTACCCAACCATTATATATGATTACTCATCCATGCAATTTTGAGAACACATCGAAAGAAATTAAAGGAAATGAAAAAAGGCTCAAAAATTGAAATCCTTTTGCATGGAGGCCTCCTATGTGCAATGGCTTGTGGGAAAAGTAATAAACTCATAATACCACAAACTTAAAACAAAAACCATCAAGAACTGACCTATCTCATATGAAGATCAACGACTTTTATCCAAGATGACCATGAGCATGTTCGTGGCATAGTACATGATAACATGACCATTTTTGGAAATAACAAGGGTGTTAACATTGTCAGCAATAATTCCACAAAAAGATTGACCATTTGGCTAAAAAAAGTTAATTTTTCATTTTTCTAGTGCAATGCATGATTTTTTTGTGAAGCAAGTGCCATAAATAAGATTGTAAATTGTGCCCTTACAATTCTCACCTAAAGTATACCACATTGGATGTCGACTGCCAATTTTTCATGAATTTCAGAGTGATATTGCCATATTTCTTTGATTTATCGAATTTCTGGCGATTTACATCAAGTAATTCAAAGTTGCATTGCAAGTGTGCTCTAGTTTCGACCAATAAAATCTAAAAAATCATTTTCAACTTCTGCATTAGGAGTATAGGCAGTATCCACAAAGAAAACTCAATTACACAACCATTATATATGATTACTCATCCATGCAATTTTGACAACGCATTGAAAGAAATTAAAGAAAATGATAAAAAGGCTCAAAAATTGAAATCCTTTTGCATGGAGGCCTCCTATGTGCAATGGCTTGTGGGAAAAATAATAAACTCACAATACCACAAATAATAGGTTAATTTTTCATTTTTCTAGTGCAATGCATGACTTTTTTTGTGAAGCAAGTGCCATAAATAAGATTGTAAATTGTGCCCTTACAATTTTCACCTAAAGTATACGACAATGGATGCCAACTGCCAATTTTTCATGAATTTCAGAGTGATATTGCCATATTTCATTGATTTATCAAATTTCTGGCGATTTACATCAAGTAATTCAAATTTGCGCTGCAAGTGTGCTCTACTTTCGACCAATAAATTCTGAAAAATCATTTTCACCTTCCACATTAGGAGTGTAGGTAGTATCCACAAAAAAAACTCAATTACCCAACCATTATATATGATTAATCATCCACGCAATTTTGAGAACACATCGAAAGAAATTAAAGGAAATGAAAAAAGGCTCAAAAAATGAAATCCTTTTGCATGGAGGCCTCCTATGTGCAATGGCTTGTGGGAAAAATATTAAACTCATAATACCACAAACTTAAAACAAAAACCTTCAAGAACTGACCTATCTCATATGAAGATCAACGACTTTTTTCCAAGATAACCAAGAGCATTTTCGTGGCATAGTACATGATAACATGAGCATTTTTGGAAATAACAGGGGTGTTAACATTGTCAGCAATAATTCCACAAAAAGATTGAACATTTGGTTAAAAAAAGTTAAATTTTCATTTTTCTAGTGAAATGCATGATTTTTTTGTGAAGCAAGTGCCATAAATAAGATTGTAAATTGTGCCCTTACAATTCTCACCTAAAGTATACCACATTGGATGTCGACTGCCAATTTTTCATGAATATCAAAGTGATATTGCCATATTTCTTTGATTTATCGAATTTCTGGCGATTTACATCAAGTAATTCAAATTTGCACTGCAAGTGTGCTCTAGTTTCGACCAATAAATTCTAAAAAATCATTTTCACCTTCCACATTAGAAGTGTAGGCAGTATCCACAAAGAAAACTCAATTACCCAACCATTATATATGATTTCTCATCCATGCAATTTTGACAACACATCGAAAGAAATTAAAGAAAATGATAAAAAGGCTCAAAAATTGAAATCATTTTGCATGGAGGCCTCCTATGTGCAATGGCTTGTGGGAAAAATAATAAACTCACAGTACCACAAATAATAGGTTAATTTTTCATTTTTCTAGTGCAATGCATGACTTTTTATGTGAAGCAAGTGCCATAAATAAGATTGTAAATTGTGCCCTTACAATTTTCACCTAAAGTATACCACAATGGATGCCAACTGCCAATTTTTCATGAACAGAGTGATATTGCCATATTTCATTGATTTATCAAATTTCTAGCGATTTACATCAAGTAATTCAAATTTGCACTGCAAGTGTGCTCTACTTTCGACCAATAAATTCTAAAAAATCATTTTCACCTTCCACATTAGGAGTGTAGGTAGTATCCACAAAGAAAACTCAATTACCCAACCATTATATATGATTACTCATCCATGCAATTTTGAGAACACATCGAAAGAAATTAAAGGAAATGAAAAAAGGCTCAAAAATGGAAATCCTTTTGCATGGAGGCCTCCTATGTGCAATGGCTTGTGGGAAAAGTAATAAACTCATAATACCACAAACTTAAAACAAAAACCATCAAGAACTGACCTATCTCATATGAAGATCAACGACTTTTATCCAAGATGACCATGAGCATGTTCGTGGCATAGTACATGATAACATGACCATTTTTGGAAATAACAAGGGTGTTAACATTGTCAGCAATAATTCCACAAAAAGATTGACCATTTGGCTAAAAAAAGTTAATTTTTCATTTTTCTAGTGCAATGCATGATTTTTTTGTGAAGCAAGTGCCATAAATAAGATTGTAAATTGTGCCCTTACAATTCTCACCTAAAGTATACCACATTGGATGTCGACTGCCAATTTTTCATGAATTTCAGAGTGATATTGCCATATTTCTTTGATTTATCGAATTTCTGGCGATTTACATCAAGTAATTCAAATTTGCATTGCAAGTGTGCTCTAGTTTCGACCAATAAAATCTAAAAAATCATTTTCAACTTCTGCATTAGGAGTATAGGCAGTATCCACAAAGAAAACTCAATTACACAACCATTATATATGATTACTCATCCATGCAATTTTGACAACGCATTGAAAGAAATTAAAGAAAATGATAAAAAGGCTCAAAAATTGAAATCCTTTTGCATGGAGGCCTCCTATGTGCAATGGCTTGTGGGAAAAATAATAAACTCACAATACCACAAATAATAGGTTAATTTTTCATTTTTCTAGTGCAATGCATGACTTTTTTTGTGAAGCAAGTGCCATAAATAAGATTGTAAATTGTGCCCTTACAATTTTCACCTAAAGTATACGACAATGGATGCCAACTGCCAATTTTTCATGAATTTCAGAGTGATATTGCCATATTTCATTGATTTATCAAATTTCTGGCGATTTACATCAAGTAATTCAAATTTGCGCTGCAAGTGTGCTCTACTTTCGACCAATAAATTCTGAAAAATCATTTTCACCTTCCACATTAGGAGTGTAGGTAGTATCCACAAAAAAAACTCAATTACCCAACCATTATATATGATTAATCATCCACGCAATTTTGAGAACACATCGAAAGAAATTAAAGGAAATGAAAAAAGGCTCAAAAAATGAAATCCTTTTGCATGGAGGCCTCCTATGTGCAATGGCTTGTGGGAAAAATATTAAACTCATAATACCACAAACTTAAAACAAAAACCTTCAAGAACTGACCTATCTCATATGAAGATCAACGACTTTTTTCCAAGATAACCAAGAGCATTTTCGTGGCATAGTACATGATAACATGAGCATTTTTGGAAATAACAGGGGTGTTAACATTGTCAGCAATAATTCCACAAAAAGATTGAACATTTGGTTAAAAAAAGTTAAATTTTCATTTTTCTAGTGAAATGCATGATTTTTTTGTGAAGCAAGTGCCATAAATAAGATTGTAAATTGTGCCCTTACAATTCTCACCTAAAGTATACCACATTGGATGTCGACTGCCAATTTTTCATGAATATCAAAGTGATATTGCCATATTTCTTTGATTTATCGAATTTCTGGCGATTTACATCAAGTAATTCAAATTTGCACTGCAAGTGTGCTCTAGTTTCGACCAATAAATTCTAAAAAATCATTTTCACCTTCCACATTAGAAGTGTAGGCAGTATCCACAAAGAAAACTCAATTACCCAACCATTATATATGATTTCTCATCCATGCAATTTTGACAACACATCGAAAGAAATTAAAGAAAATGATAAAAAGGCTCAAAAATTGAAATCATTTTGCATGGAGGCCTCCTATGTGCAATGGCTTGTGGGAAAAATAATAAACTCACAGTACCACAAATAATAGGTTAATTTTTCATTTTTCTAGTGCAATGCATGACTTTTTATGTGAAGCAAGTGCCATAAATAAGATTGTAAATTGTGCCCTTACAATTTTCACCTAAAGTATACCACAATGGATGCCAACTGCCAATTTTTCATGAACAGAGTGATATTGCCATATTTCATTGATTTATCAAATTTCTAGCGATTTACATCAAGTAATTCAAATTTGCACTGCAAGTGTGCTCTACTTTCGACCAATAAATTCTAAAAAATCATTTTCACCTTCCACATTAGGAGTGTAGGTAGTATCCACAAAGAAAACTCAATTACCCAACCATTATATATGATTACTCATCCATGCAATTTTGAGAACACATCGAAAGAAATTAAAGGAAATGAAAAAAGGCTCAAAAATGGAAATCCTTTTGCATGGAGGCCTCCTATGTGCAATGGCTTGTGGGAAAAGTAATAAACTCATAATACCACAAACTTAAAACAAAAACCATCAAGAACTGACCTATCTCATATGAAGATCAACGACTTTTATCCAAGATGACCATGAGCATGTTCGTGGCATAGTACATGATAACATGACCATTTTTGGAAATAACAAGGGTGTTAACATTGTCAGCAATAATTCCACAAAAAGATTGACCATTTGGCTAAAAAAAGTTAATTTTTCATTTTTCTAGTGCAATGCATGATTTTTTTGTGAAGCAAGTGCCATAAATAAGATTGTAAATTGTGCCCTTACAATTCTCACCTAAAGTATACCACATTGGATGTCGACTGCCAATTTTTCATGAATTTCAGAGTGATATTGCCATATTTCTTTGATTTATCGAATTTCTGGCGATTTACATCAAGTAATTCAAATTTGCATTGCAAGTGTGCTCTAGTTTCGACCAATAAAATCTAAAAAATCATTTTCAACTTCTGCATTAGGAGTATAGGCAGTATCCACAAAGAAAACTCAATTACACAACCATTATATATGATTACTCATCCATGCAATTTTGACAACGCATTGAAAGAAATTAAAGAAAATGATAAAAAGGCTCAAAAATTGAAATCCTTTTGCATGGAGGCCTCCTATGTGCAATGGCTTGTGGGAAAAATAATAAACTCACAATACCACAAATAATAGGTTAATTTTTCATTTTTCTAGTGCAATGCATGACTTTTTTTGTGAAGCAAGTGCCATAAATAAGATTGTAAATTGTGCCCTTACAATTTTCACCTAAAGTATACGACAATGGATGCCAACTGCCAATTTTTCATGAATTTCAGAGTGATATTGCCATATTTCATTGATTTATCAAATTTCTGGCGATTTACATCAAGTAATTCAAATTTGCGCTGCAAGTGTGCTCTACTTTCGACCAATAAATTCTGAAAAATCATTTTCACCTTCCACATTAGGAGTGTAGGTAGTATCCACAAAAAAAACTCAATTACCCAACCATTATATATGATTAATCATCCACGCAATTTTGAGAACACATCGAAAGAAATTAAAGGAAATGAAAAAAGGCTCAAAAAATGAAATCCTTTTGCATGGAGGCCTCCTATGTGCAATGGCTTGTGGGAAAAATATTAAACTCATAATACCACAAACTTAAAACAAAAACCTTCAAGAACTGACCTATCTCATATGAAGATCAACGACTTTTTTCCAAGATAACCAAGAGCATTTTCGTGGCATAGTACATGATAACATGAGCATTTTTGGAAATAACAGGGGTGTTAACATTGTCAGCAATAATTCCACAAAAAGATTGAACATTTGGTTAAAAAAAGTTAAATTTTCATTTTTCTAGTGAAATGCATGATTTTTTTGTGAAGCAAGTGCCATAAATAAGATTGTAAATTGTGCCCTTACAATTCTCACCTAAAGTATACCACATTGGATGTCGACTGCCAATTTTTCATGAATTTCAGAGTGATATTGCCATATTTCTTTGATTTATCGAATTTCTGGCGATTTACATCAAGTAATTCAAATTTGCATTGCAAGTGTGCTCTAGTTTCGACCAATAAAATCTAAAAAATCATTTTCAACTTCTGCATTAGGAGTATAGGCAGTATCCACAAAGAAAACTCAATTACACAACCATTATATATGATTACTCATCCATGCAATTTTGACAACGCATTGAAAGAAATTAAAGAAAATGATAAAAAAGCTCAAAAATTGAAATCCTTTTGCATGGAGGCCTCCTATGTGCAATGGCTTGTGGGAAAAATAATAAACTCACAATACCACAAATAATAGGTTAATTTTTCATTTTTCTAGTGCAATGCATGACTTTTTTTGTGAAGCAAGTGCCATAAATAAGATTGTAAATTGTGCCCTTACAATTTTCACCTAAAGTATACGACAATGGATGCCAACTGCCAATTTTTCATGAATTTCAGAGTGATATTGCCATATTTCATTGATTTATCAAATTTCTGGCGATTTACATCAAGTAATTCAAATTTGCGCTGCAAGTGTGCTCTACTTTCGACCAATAAATTCTGAAAAATCATTTTCACCTTCCACATTAGGAGTGTAGGTAGTATCCACAAAAAAAACTCAATTACCCAACCATTATATATGATTAATCATCCACGCAATTTTGAGAACACATCGAAAGAAATTAAAGGAAATGAAAAAAGGCTCAAAAAATGAAATCCTTTTGCATGGAGGCCTCCTATGTGCAATGGCTTGTGGGAAAAATATTAAACTCATAATACCACAAACTTAAAACAAAAACCTTCAAGAACTGACCTATCTCATATGAAGATCAACGACTTTTTTCCAAGATAACCAAGAGCATTTTCGTGGCATAGTACATGATAACATGAGCATTTTTGGAAATAACAGGGGTGTTAACATTGTCAGCAATAATTCCACAAAAAGATTGAACATTTGGTTAAAAAAAGTTAAATTTTCATTTTTCTAGTGAAATGCATGATTTTTTTGTGAAGCAAGTGCCATAAATAAGATTGTAAATTGTGCCCTTACAATTCTCACCTAAAGTATACCACATTGGATGTCGACTGCCAATTTTTCATGAATATCAAAGTGATATTGCCATATTTCTTTGATTTATCGAATTTCTGGCGATTTACATCAAGTAATTCAAATTTGCACTGCAAGTGTGCTCTAGTTTCGACCAATAAATTCTAAAAAATCATTTTCACCTTCCACATTAGGAGTGTAGGCAGTATCCACAAAGAAAACTCAATTACCCAACGATTATATATGATTTCTCATCCATGCAATTTTGACAACACATCGAAAGAAATTAAAGAAAATGATAAAAAGGCTCAAAAATTGAAATCATTTTGCATGGAGGCCTCCTATGTGCAATGGCTTGTGGGAAAACTAATAAACTCACAATACCACAGATAATAGGTTAATTTTTCATTTTTCTAGTGCAATGCATGACTTTTTTTGTGAAGCAAGTGCCATAAATAAGATTGTAAATTGTGCCCTTACAATTTTCACCTAAAGTATACCACAATGGATGCCAACTGACAATTTTTCATGAATTTCAGAGTGATATTGCCATATTTCATTGATTTATCAAATTTCTGGCGATTTACATCAAGTAATTCAAATTTGCACTACAAGTGTGCTCTAGATTCGACCAACAAATTCTAAAAAATCATTTTCACCTTCCACATTAGGAGTGTAGGCAGTATCCAGAAAGAAAACTCAATTACCCAACCATTATATATGATTACTCTTCCACGCAATTTTGACAACACATCGAAAGAAATTAAAGGAAATGAAAAAAGGCTAAAAAAATGAAATCCTTTTGCATGGAGGCCTCCTATGTGCAATGGCTTGTGGGAAAAGTAATAAACTCATAATACCACAAACTTAAAACAAAAACCTTCAAGAACTGACCAATCTCATATGAAGATCAATGACTTTTATCCAAGATGACCATGAGCGTTTTTGTGGCATAGTACATGATAACATGACCATTTTTGGAAATAACAAGGGTGTTAACATTGTCAGCAATAATTCCACAAAAAGATTGAACATTTGGTTAAAAAAAGTTAATTTTTCATTTTTCTAGTGCAATGCATGATTTTTTTGTGAAGCAAGTGCCATAAATAAGATTGTAAATTGTGCCCTTACAATTCTCACCTAAAGTATACCACATTGGATGTCGACTGCCAATTTTTCATGAATTTCAGAGTGATATTGCCATATTTCTTTGATTTATCGAATTTCTGGCGATTTACATCAAGTAATTCAAATTTGCATTGCAAGTGTGCTCTAGTTTCGACCAATAAATTCTAAAAAATCATTTTCACCTTCTGCATTTGGAGTGTAGGCAGTATCCGCTAAGAAAACTCAATTACCCAACCATTATATATAATTACTCATCCATGCAATTTTGGCAACACATCGAAAGAAATTAAAGAAAATGACAAAAAGGCTCAAGAATTGAAATCCTTTTGCATGGAGGACTCTTATGTGCAATGGCTTGTGGGAAAAATAATAGACTCACAATACCACACATAAAAAGTTAATTTTTCATTTTTCTAGTGCAATGCATGACTTTTTTTGTTAAGCAGGTTCCATAAATAAGATTGTAAATTCTGCCCTTACAATTTTCACCTAAAGTATACCACAATGGATGCCAACTGACATTTTTTCATGAATTTCATAGTGATATTGCCATATTCTATTGATTTATCGAATTTGTGGTGATTTACATCAAGTAATTCAAATTTGCACTACAAGTGTGCTCTAGATTCGACCACTAAATTCGGAAATATCATTTTCACCCTCCACATTAGGAGTGTAGGCAGTATCCACAAAGAAAACTCAATTACCCGACCATTATATATGATTACTCATCCATGCAATTTTGAGAAATCATCGAAATAAATTAAAGAAAATGACAAAAAGGCTCAAGAATTGAAATCCTTTTGCGTGGAGGCCTCTTATGTGCAATGGCTTGTGGGAAAAATAATAGACTCACAATACCACACATAAAAAGTTAATTTTTCATTTTTCTAGTGCAATGCAAGACTTTTTTTGTGAAGCAGGTTCCATAAATAAGATTGTAAATTCTGCACTTACAATTTTCACCTAAAGTATACCACAATGGATGCCAACTGACATTTTTTCATGAATTTCAGAGTGATATTGCCATATTCCATTGATTTATCGAATTTGTGGTGATTTACATCAAGTAATTCAAATTTGCACTACAAGTGTGCTCTAGATTCGACCACTAAATTCGGAAATATCATTTTCACCTTCCACATTAGGAGTGTAGGCAGTATCCACAAAGAAAACTCAATTACCTGACCATTATATATGATTACTCATCCATGCAATTTTGAGAACACATCGAAAGAAATTAAAGGAAATGAAAAAAGGCTCAAAAATTGAAATCCTTTTGCATGGAGGCCACCTATGTGCAATGGCTTGTGGAAAAAATAATAAACTCACAATACCACAAACTTAAAAAAAAACCCTTCACAACCTGACCTATCAAAATATGAAGATCAATGACTTTCAACCAAGATGACCGTGACCATGAGCATTTTCATGGCATAGTACATGATAACAGGACCATTTTTGGAAATAACAAGGGTGTTAACATTGTCAGCAATAATTCGACAAAAAGATTGAAGATTTGGTTAAAAAAAGATAATTTTTCATTTTTCTAGTGCAATGCATGACTTTTTTTTAAAGCAAGTGCCATAAATAAGATTGTACATTGTGCCCTTACAATTTTCACCTAAAGTATACCACAAGGGATGCCAACTGCCAATTTTTCAAGAATTTTAGAGTGATATTTCCATATTCCATTGATTTATTGAATTTCTGGCGATTTACGTCAAGTAAGTCAAATTTGCACTGCATGTGTGCTCTAGTTTCGACCAATAAATTCTGAAAAATCATTTTCACCTTCCACATTAGGAGTGTAGGCAGTATCCACAAAGAAAACTCAATTACCCAACCATTATATATGATTACTCATCCATGCAATTTTGACAACACATCGAAAGAAATTGAAGAAAATGATAAAAAGGCTAAAAATTGAAATCCTTTTGCATGGAGGCCTCCTATGTGCAATGGCTTGTGGGAGAAATAATAAACTCACAATACCACAAATAAAAAGTTAATATTTCATTTTTCTAGTGCAATGCATGACTTTTTTGTGAAGCAGGTGCCATAAATAATATTATAAATTGTGCCCTTACAATTTTCACCTAAAGTATACCACAATGGATGCCAACTGCCAATTATTCATGAATTTCAGAGTGATATTGCCATCTTCCATTGATTTATCGAATTTCTGGCGATTTACATCAAGTACTTTAAATTTGCACTGAAAGTGTGCTCTAGTTTCGACCAATAAATTCTGAAAAATCATTTTCACCTTCCACATTAGGAGTGTAGGCAGTATCCACAAAGAAAACTCAATTACCCAACCATTATATATGATTACTCATCCACGCAATTTTGACAACACATCGAAAGAAATTAAAGGAAATGAAAAAAGGCTAAAAAAATGAAATCCTTTTGCATGGAGGCCTCCTATGTGCAATGGCTTGTTGGAAAAATAATAAACCCATAATACCACAAACTTAAAACAAAAACCTTCAAGAACTGACCTATCTCATATGAAGATCAATGACTTTTATCCAAGATGACCATGAGCATTTTCGTGGAATAGTATATGATAACATGACCATTTTTGGAAATAACAAATGTGTTAACATTGTCAGCAATAATTCCACAAAAAGATTGAACATTTGGTTAAAAAAGTTAATTTTTCATTTTTCTAGTGCAATGCATGATTTTTTTGTGAAGCAAGTGCCATAAATAAGATTGTAAATTGTGCCCTTACAATTCTCACCTAAAGTATACCACATTGGATGTCGACTGCCAATTTTTCATGAATTTCAGAGTGATATTGCCATATTTCTTTGATTTATCGAATTTCTGGCGATTTACATCAAGTAATTCAAATTTGCACTGCAAGTGTGCTCTAGTTTCGACCAATAAATTCTAAAAAATCATTTTCACCTTCCACATTAGGAGTGTAGGCAGTATCGACAAAGAAAACTCAATTACCCAACCATTATATATGATTACTCATCCATGCAATTTTGATAACACATCGAAAGAAATTAAAGAAAATGATACAAAGGCTCAAAAATTGAAATCCTTTTGCATGGAGGCCTCCTATGTGCAATGGCTTGTGGGAAAAATAATAAACTCACAATACCACATATAATAGGTTAATTTTTCATTTTTCTAGTGCAATGCATGACTTTTTTTGTGAAGCAAGTGCCATAAATAAGATTGTAAATTGTGCCCTTACAATTTTCACCTAAAGTATACCACAATGGATGCCAACTGCCAATTTTTCATGAATTTCAGAGTGATATTGCCATATTTCATTGATTTATCGAATTTCTGGCAATTTACATCAAGTAATTCAAATTTGCACTGCAAGTGTGCTCTACTTTCGACCAATAAATTCTGAAAAATCATTTTCACCTTCCGCATTAGTAGTGTAGGTAGTATCCACAAAGAAAACTCAATTACCCAACCATTATACATGATTACTCATCCATGCAATTTTGCGAACACATCGAAAGAAATTAAAGGAAATGAAAAAAGTCTCAAAAATTGAAATCCTTTTGCATGGAGGCCTCCTATGTGCAATGGCTTGTTGGAAAAATAATAAACCCATAATACCACAAACTTAAAACAAAAACCTTCAAGAACTGACCTATCTCATATGAAGATCAATGACTTTTATCCAAGATGACCATGAGCATGTTCGTGGCATAGTATATGATAACATGACCATTTTTGGAAATAACAAATGTGTTAACATTGTCAGCAATAATTCCACAAAAAGATTGAACATTTGGTTAAAAAAGTTAATTTTTCTTTTTTCTAGTGTAATGCATGATTTTTTTGTGAAGCAAGTGCCATAAATAAGATTGTAAATTGTGCCCTTACAATTCTCACCTAAAGTATACCACATTGGATGTCGACTGCCAATTTTTCATGAATTTCAGAGTGATATTGCCATATTTCTTTGATTTATCGAATTTCTGGCGATTTACATCAAGTAATTCAAATTTGCACTGCAAGTGTGCTCTAGTTTCGACCAATAAATTCTAAAAAATCATTTTAAACTTCTGCATTAGGAGTATAGGCAGTATCGACAAAGAAAACTCAATTACCCAACCATTATATATGATTACTCATCCATGCAATTTTGACAACACATCGAAAGAAATTAAAGAAAATGATAAAAAGGGTCAAAAATTGAAATCATTTTGCATGCAGGCCTCCTATGTTCAATGGCTTGTGGGAAAAATAATAAACTCACAATACCACAAATAATAGGTTAATTTTTCATTTTTCTAGTGCAATGCATGACTTTTTTTATGAAGCAAGTGCCATAAATAAGATTGTAAATTGTGCCCTTACAATTTTCACCTAAAGTATGCCACAATGGATGCCAACTGCCAATTTTTCATGAATTTCAGAGTGATATTGCCATATTTCATTGATTTATCAAATTTCTGGCGATTTACATCAAGTAATTCAAATTTGCACTGCAAGTGTGCTCTACTTTCGACCAATAAATTCTGAAAAATCATTTTCACCTTCCACATTAGGAGTGTAGGTAGTATCCACAAAGAAAACTCAATTACCCAACCATTATATATGATTAATCATCCACGCAATTTTGAGAACACATCGAAAGAAATTAAAGGAAATGAAAAAAGGCTCAAAAAATGAAATCCTTTTGCATGGAGGCCTCCTATGTGCAATGGCCTGTGGGAAAAATATTAAACTCATAATACCACAAACTTAAAACAAAAACCTTCAAGAACTGACCAATCTCATAAGAATATCAATGACTTTTATCCAAGATGACCATGAGCGTTTTTGTGGCATAGTACATGATAACATGACCATTTTTGGAAATAACAAGGGTGTTAACATTGTCAGCAATAATTCCACAAAAAGATTGAACATTTGGTTAAAAAAAGTTAATTTTTCATTTTTCTAGTGCAATGCATGATTTTTTTGTGAAGCAAGTGCCATAAATAAGATTGTAAATTGTGCCCTTACAATTCTCACCTAAAGTATACCACATTGGATGTCGACTGCCAATTTTTCATGAATTTCAGAGTGATATTGCCATATTTCTTTGATTTATCGAATTTCTGGCGATTTACATCAAGTAATTCAAATTTGCATTGCAAGTGTGCTCTAGTTTCGACCAATAAATTCTAAAAAATCATTTTCACCTTCTGCATTAGGAGTGTAGGCAGTATCCGCTAAGAAAACTCAATTACCCAACCATTATATATAATTACTCATCCATGCAATTTTGGCAACACATCGAAAGAAATTAAAGAAAATGACAAAAAGGCTCAAGAATTGAAATCCTTTTGCATGGAGGCCTCTTATGTGCAATGGCTTGTGGGAAAAATAATAGACTCACAATACCACACATAAAAAGTTAATTTTTCATTTTTCTAGTGCAATGCATGACTTTTTTTGTTAAGCAGGTTCCATAAATAAGATTGTAAATTCTGCCCTTACAATTTTCACCTAAAGTATACCACAATGGATGCCAACTGACATTTTTTCATGAATTTCATAGTGTATTGCCATATTCTATTGATTTATCGAATTTGTGGTGATTTACATCAAGTAATTCAAATTTGCACTACAAGTGTGCTCTAGATTCGACCACTAAATTCGGAAATATCATTTTCACCTTCCACATTAGGAGTGTAGGCAGTATCCACAAAGAAAACTCAATTACCCGACCATTATATATGATTACTCATCCATGCAATTTTGAGAAATCATCGAAATAAATTAAAGAAAATGATAAAAAGGCTCAAGAATTGAAATCCTTTTGCATGGAGGCCTCTTATGTGCAATGGCTTGTGGGAAAAATAATAGACTCACAATACCACACATAAAAAGTTAATTTTTCATTTTTCTAGTGCAATGCAAGACTTTTTTTGTGAAGCAGGTTCCATAAATAAGATTGTAAATTCTGCCCTTACAATTTTCACCTAAAGTATACCACAATGGATGCCAACTGACATTTTTTCATGAATTTCAGAGTGATATTGCCATATTCCATTGATTTATCGAATTTGTGGTGATTTACATCAAGTAATTCAAATTTGCACTACAAGTGTGCTCTAGATTCGACCACTAAATTCGGAAATATCATTTTCACCTTCCACATTAGGAGTGTAGGCAGTATCCACAAAGAAAACTCAATTACCCGACCATTATATATGATTACTCATCCATGCAATTTTGAGAACACATCGAAAGAAATTAAAGGAAATGAAAAAAGGCTCAAAAATTGAAATCCTTTTGCATGGAGGCCACCTATGTGCAATGGCTTGTGGAAAAAAAAATAAACTCACAATACCACAAACTTAAAAAAAAACCCTTCACAACCTGACCTATCAAAATATGAAGATCAATGACTTTCAACCAAGATGACCATGACCATGAGCATTTTCATGGCATAGTACATGATAACAGGACCATTTTTGGAAATAACAAGGGTGTTAACATTGTCAGCAATAATTCCACAAAAAGATTGAAGATTTGGTTAAAAAAAGATAATTTTTCATTTTTCTAGTGCAATGCATGACTTTTTTTTAAAGCAAGTGCCATAAATAAGATTGTACATTGTGCCCTTACAATTTTCACCTAAAGTATACCACAAGGGATGCCAACTGCCAATTTTTCAAGAATTTTAGAGTGATATTTCCATATTCCATTGATTTATTGAATTTCTGGCGATTTACGTCAAGTAAGTCAAATTTGCACTGCATGTGTGCTCTAGTTTCGACCAATAAATTCTGAAAAATCATTTGCACCTTCCACATTAGGAGTGTAGGCAGTATCCACAAAGAAAACTCAATTACCCAACCATTATATATGATTACTCATCCATGCAATTTTGACAACACATCGAAAGAAATTGAAGAAAATGATAAAAAGGCTAAAAATTGAAATCCTTTTGCATGGAGGCCTCCTATGTGCAATGGCTTGTGGGAGAAATAATAAACTCACAATACCACAAATAAAAAGTTAATATTTCATTTTTCTAGTACAATGCATGACTTTTTTGTGAAGCAGGTGCCATAAATAATATTATAAATTGTGCCCTTACAATTTTCACCTAAAGTATACCACAATGGATGCCAACTGCCAATTATTCATGAATTTCAGAGTGATATTGCCATTTTCCATTGATTTATCGAATTTCTGGCGATTTACATCAAGTACTTTAAATTTGCACTGAAAGTGTGCTCTAGTTTCGACCAATAAATTCTGAAAAATCATTTTCACCTTCCGCATTAGGAGTGTAGGCAGCATCCACAAAGAAAACTCAATTACCCAACCATTATATATGATTACTTATCCATGCAATTTTGAGAACACATCGAAAGAAATTAAAGGAAATGAAAAAGGCTCAAAAATTGAAATCCTTTTGCACGGAGGCCTCCTATGTGCAATGGCTTGTATGAAAAATAATAAACTCACAATACCACAACCTTAAAAAAAACCTTCAAGAACTGACCTATCTCATATGAAGATCAATGACTTTCAACCAAGATGACCATGAGCAGTTTCATGGCATAGTACATGATAACATGACCATTTTTGGAAATAACAAGGGTGTTAACGTTGTCAGCAACAATTCCACAAAAAGATTGAAGATTTGGGTAAAAATAAGTTAATTTTTCATTTTTTTAGTGCAATGCATGAGTTTTTATTGAAGCAAGTGCCATAAATAAGATTGTAAATTGTGCCCTTACAATTTTCACCTTAAGTATACCACATGGGATGCCAACTGCCAATTTTTCATGAATTTCAGAGTGATATTGCCGTATTTCATTGATTTATCGAATTTCTGGCGATTTACATCAAGTAATTCAAATTTGCACTGCAAGTGTGCTCTAGTTTCGACCAATAAATTTTGAAAAATCATTTTCACCTTCCACATTAGGAGTGTAGCCAGTATCCACAAAGAAAACTCAATTAACCAACCATTATATAAGATTACTCATCCATGCAATTTTGACAACACATCAAAAGAAATTAAAGGAAATGAAAAAAGGCTCAAAAATTGAATTCCTTTTGCATGGAGGCGTCCTATGTGCAATGGCTTGTGGGAAAAATAATAAACTCAAAATACCACAAACTTAAAATAAAAAACCATCACAATTTGACCTATCTCATATGAAGATCAATGACTTTCAACCAAGACGACCATGACCATGAACATTTTCATGGCATAGTATATGATAACATGACCATTTTTGGAAATAACAAGGGTTTTAACATTGTCAGCAATAATTCCACAAAAAGATTGAAGGTTTCGTTAAAAAAGTTAATTTTTCATTTTTCTTGTGCAATGCATGACTTTTTTTTGTGAAGCAACAGCCATAAATATTATTGTAAATTGTGCCCTTACAATTTTCACCTAAAGTATACCACATGGGATGCCAACTGCCAATTTTTCATGAATTTCAGAGTGATATTTCCTTTTTCCATTGATTTATTGAATTTCTGGCGATTTACATCAAGTAATTCAAATTTGCACTGCAAGTGTGCTCTAGTTTCGACCAATAAATTCTGAAAAATTGTTTTCACCTGCCACATTAGGAGTGTAGGCAGTATCCACAAAGAAAACTCAATTACCCAACCATTATATATGATTACTCATCCATGAAATTTTGACAACACATCGAAAGAAATTAAAGAAAATGATAAAAAGGCTCAAAAATTTAAATCCTTTTGCATGGAGGCCTCCTATGTGCAATGGCTTGTGGGAAAAATAATAAACTCACAATACCACAAATAAAAAGTTAATTTTTCATTTTTCTAGTGCAATGCATGACTTTTTTTGTGAAGCAAGTGCCATAAATAAGAATGTAAATTGTGCCATTACAATTTTCACCTAAAGTATACCACATTAGATGTCAACTTCCAATTTTTCATGAATTTCAGAGTGATATTGCCATATTTCATTGATTTATCGAATTTCTGGCGATTTACGTCAAGTAATTCAAATTTGCACTGCAAGTGTGCTCTAGTTTCGACCAATAAATTCTGAAAAATCGTTTTGACCTTCCACATTAGGAGTGTAGGCAGTATTCACAAAGAAAACTCAATTACCCAACCATTATATATGATTACTCATCCATGCAATTTTGACAACACATCGAAAGAAATTAAATAAAATGATAAAAAGGCTCAAAAATTGAAATCCTTTTGCATGGAGGCCTCCGATGTGCAATGGCTTGTGGGAAAAAATAATAAACTCACAATACCACAAACTTAAAAAAATAACCTTCACAAAATGACCTATCTCACATGAAGATCAATGACTTTCAACCAAGATGACCATAACCATGGGCATTTTCATGGCATCGTACATGATAACATGACCATTTTTGGAAATAACAAGGGTGTTAACATTGTCAGCAGTAATTACACAAAAAGATTGAAGATTTGGTTAAAAAAGTTAGTTTTTCATTTTTCTAGTGCAATGCATGACTTTTTTTTAAGCAAGTGTCATCAATAAGATTGTAAATTGTGCCCTTACAATTTTCACCTAAAGTATACCACATGGGATGCCAACTCCCAATTTTTCATGAATTTCAAAGTGCTATTTCCATATTCCATTGATTTATTGAATTTCTCGCGATTTACATCAAGTAATTCATATTTGCACTGCAAGTGTGCTCTAGTTTCGACCAATAAATTTGGAAATATCATTTTCACCTTCCACATTAGGAGTGTAGGCAGTATCCAGAAAGGAAACTCAATTACCCAACCATTATATATGATTACTCATCCATGCGATTTTGAGGACACATCAAAACAAATTAAAGGAAATGAAAAAAGGCTCAAAAATTGAAATCCGTTTGCCTAGAGGCCTCCTATGTGCAATGGCTTGTGGGAAAAATAATAAACTCACAATACCACAATCTTAAAATAAAAAACCTTCACAATCTGACCTATCTCATATGAAGATCAATGACTTTCAACCAAGACGACCATGACCATGAACATTTTCATGGCATAGTACATGATAACATGACCATTTATGGAAATAAAAAGGGTGTTAACATTGTCAGTAATAATTCCACAAAAAGATTGAAGGTTTGGTTAAAAAAGTTAATTTTTCATTTTTCTAGTGCAATGCATGACTTTTTTTGTGAAGCAAGTGCCATAAAGAAGATTGTCAATTGTGCCCTTACAATTTTCACCTAAAGTATACCACATGGGATGCCAACTGCCAATTTTTCATGAATTTTAGAGTGATATTTCCATATTCCATTGATTTATTGAATTTCTGGCGATTTACGTCAAGTAATTCAAATTTGCACTGCAAGGTTGCTCTAGTTTCGACGAATAAATTCTGAAAAATCATTTTCACCTTCCACATTAGGAGTGTAGGCAGTATCCACAAAGAAAACTCAATTACCCGACCATTATATATGATTACTCATCCATGCAATTTTGAGAAATCATCGAAATAAATTAAAGAAAATGACAAAAAGGCTCAAGAATTGAAATCCTTTTGCATGGAGGCCTCTTATGTGCAATGGCTTGTGGGAAAAATAATAGACTCACAATACCACACATAAAAAGTTAATTTTTCATTTTTCTAGTGCAATGCAAGACTTTTTTTGTGAAGCAGGTTCCATAAATAAGATTGTAAATTCTGCCCTTACAATTTTCACCTAAAGTATACCACAATGGATGCCAACTGACATTTTTTCATGAATTTCAGAGTGATATTGCCATATTCCATTGATTTATCGAATTTGTGGTGATTTACATCAAGTAATTCAAATTTGCACTACAAGTGTGCTCTAGATTCGACCACTAAATTCGGAAATATCATTTTCACCTTCCACATTAGGAGTGTAGGCAGTATCCACAAAGAAAACTCAATTACCCGACCATTATATATGATTACTCATCCATGCAATTTTGAGAACACATCGAAAGAAATTAAAGGAAATGAAAAAAGGCTCAAAAATTGAAATCCTTTTGCATGGAGGACACCTATGTGCAATGGCTTGTGGAAAAAATAATAAACTCACAATACCACAAACTTAAAAAAAAACCCTTCACAACCTGACCTATCAAAATATGAAGATCAATGACTTTCAACCAAGATGACCGTGACCATGAGCATTTTCATGGCATAGTACATGATAACAGGACCATTTTTGGAAATAACAAGGGTGTTAACATTGTCAGCAATAATTCCACAAAAAGATTGAAGATTTGGTTAAAAAAAGATAATTTTTCATTTTTCTAGTGCAATGCATGACTTTTTTTTAAAGCAAGTGCCATAAATAAGATTGTACATTGTGCCCTTACAATTTTCACCTAAAGTATACCACAAGGGATGCCAACTGCCAATTTTTCAAGAATTTTAGAGTGATATTTCCATATTCCATTGATTTATTGAATTTCTGGCGATTTACGTCAAGTAAGTCAAATTTGCACTGCATGTGTGCTCTAGTTTCGACCAATAAATTCTGAAAAATCATTTTCAGCTTCCACATTAGGAGTGTAGGCAGTATCCACAAAGAAAACTCAATTACCCAACCATTATATATGATTACTCATCCATGCAATTTTGACAACACATCGAAAGAAATTGAAGAAAATGATAAAAAGGCTAAAAATTGAAATCCTTTTGCATGGAGGCGTCCTATGTGCAATGGCTTGTGGGAGAAATAATAAACTCACAATACCACAAATAAAAAGTTAATATTTCATTTTTCTAGTGCAATGCATGACTTTTTTGTGAAGCAGGTGCCATAAATAATATTATAAATTGTGCCCTTACAATTTTCACCTAAAGTATACCACAATGGATGCCAACTGCCAATTATTCATGAATTTCAGAGTGATATTGCCATTTTCCATTGATTTATCGAATTTCTGGCGATTTACATCAAGTACTTTAAATTTGCACTGAAAGTGTGCTCTAGTTTCGACCAATAAATTCTGAAAAATCATTTTCACCTTCCGCATTAGGAGTGTAGGCACCATCCACAAAGAAAACTCAATTACCCAACCATTATATATGATTACTTATCCATGCAATTTTGAGAACACATCGAAAGAAATTAAAGGAAATGAAAAAGGCTCAAAAATTGAAATCCTTTTGCACGGAGGCCTCCTATGTGCAATGGCTTGTATGAAAAATAATAAACTCACAATACCACAACCTTAAAAAAAACCTTCAAGAACTGACCTATCTCATATGAAGATCAATGACTTTCAACCAAGATGACCATGAGCAGTTTCATGGCATAGTACATGATAACATGACCATTTTTGGAAATAACAAGGGTGTTAACGTTGTCAGCAATAATTCCACAAAAAGATTGAAGATTTGGGTAAAAATAAGTTAATTTTTCATTTTTTTAGTGCAATGCATGACTTTTTATTGAAGCAAGTGCCATAAATAAGATTGTAAATTGTGCCCTTACAATTTTCACCTTAAGTATACCACATGGGATGCCAACTGCCAATTTTTCATGAATTTCAGAGTGATTTGCCGTATTTCATTGATTTATCGAATTTCTGGCGATTTACATCAAGTAATTCAAATTTGCACTGCAAGTGTGCTCTAGTTTCGACCAATAAATTCTGAAAAATCATTTTCACCTTCCACATTAGGAGTGTAGCCAGTATCCACAAAGAAAACTCAATTAACCAACCATTATATAAGATTACTCATCCATGAAATTTTGACAACACATCAAAAGAAATTAAAGGAAATGAAAAAAGGCTCAAAAATTGAATTCATTTTGCATGGAGGCGTCCTATGTGCAATGGCTTGTGGGAAAAATAATAAACTCAAAATACCACAAACTTAAAATAAAAAACCATCACAATTTGACCTATCTCATATGAAGATCAATGACTTTCAACCAAGACGACCATGACCATGAACATTTTCATGGCATAGTATATGATAACATGACCATTTTTGGAAATAACAAGGGTTTTAACATTGTCAGCAATAATTCCACAAAAAGATTGAAGGTTTCGTTAAAAAAAGTTAATTTTTCATTTTTCTAGTGCAATGCATGACTTTTTTTTGTGAAGCAACAGCCATAAATATTATTGTAAATTGTGCCCTTACAATTTTCACCTAAAGTATACCACATGGGATGCCAACTGCCAATTTTTCATGAATTTCAGAGTGATATTTCCTTTTTCCATTGATTTATTGAATTTCTGGCGATTTACATCAAGTAATTCAAATTTGCACTGCAAGTGTGCTCTAGTTTCGACCAATAAATTCTGAAAAATTGTTTTCACCTGCCACATTAGGAGTGTAGGCAGTATCCACAAAGAAAACTCAATTACCCAACCATTATATATGATTACTCATCCATGAAATTTTGACAACACATCGAAAGAAATTAAAGAAAATGATAAAAAGGCTCAAAAATTTAAATCCTTTTGCATGGAGGCCTCCTATGTGCAATGGCTTGTGGGAAAAATAATAAACTCACAATACCACAAATAAAAAGTTAATTTTTCATTTTTCTAGTGCAATGCATGACTTTTTTTGTGAAGCAAGTGCCATAAATAAGAATGTAAATTGTGCCATTACAATTTTCACCTAAAGTATACCACATTAGATGTCAACTTCCAATTTTTCATGAATTTCAGAGTGATATTGCCATATTTCATTGATTTATCGAATTTCTGTCGATTTACGTCAAGTAATTCAAATTTGCACTGCAAGTGTGCTCTAGTTTCGACCAATAAATTCTGAAAAATCGTTTTGACATTCCACATTAGGAGTGTAGGCAGTATTCACAAAGAAAACTCAATTACCCAACCATTATATATGATTACTCATCCATGCAATATTGACAACACATCGAAAGAAATTAAATAAAATGATAAAAAGGCTCAAAAATTGAAATCCTTTTGCATGGAGGCCTCCGATGTGCAATGGCTTGTGGGAAAAAATAATAAACTCACAATACCACAAACTTAAAAAAATAACCTTCACAAAATGACCTATCTCACATGAAGATCAATGACTTTCAACCAAGATGACCATAACCATGGGCATTTTCATGGCATCGTACATGATAACATGACCATTTTTGGAAATAACAAGGGTGTTAACATTGTCAGCAGTAATTACACAAAAAGATTGAAGATTTGGTTAAAAAAGTTAGTTTTTCATTTTTCTAGTGCAATGCATGACTTTTTTTTAAGCAAGTGTCATAAATAAGATTGTAAATTGTGCCCTTACAATTTTCACCTAAAGTATACCACATGGGATGCCAACTCCCAATTTTTCATGAATTTCAAAGTGCTATTTCCATATTCCATTGATTTATTGAATTTCTCGCGATTTACTTCAAGTAATTCATATTTGCACTGCAAGTGTGCTCTAGTTTCGACCAATAAATTTGGAAATATCATTTTCACCTGCCACATTAGGAGTGTAGGCAGTATCCACAAAGAAAACTCAATTACCCAACCATTATATATGATTACTCATCCATGAAATTTTGACAACACATCGAAAGAAATTAAAGAAAATGATAAAAAGGCTCAAAAATTTAAATCCTTTTGCATGGAGGCCTCCTATGTGCAATGGCTTGTGGGAAAAATAATAAACACACAATACCACAAATAAAAAGTTAATTTTTCATTTTTCTAGTGCAATGCATGACTTTTTTTGTGAAGCAAGTGCCATAAATAAGAATGTAAATTGTGCCATTACAATTTTCACCTAAAGTATACCACATTAGATGTCAACTTCCATTTTTTCATGAATTTCAGAGTGATATTGCCATATTTCATTGATTTATCGAATTTCTGGCGATTTACGTCAAGTAATTCAAATTTGCACTGCAAGTGTGCTCTAGTTTCGACCAATAAATTCTGAAAAATCGTTTTGACATTACACATTAGGAGTGTAGGCAGTATTCACAAAGAAAACTCAATTACCCAACCATTATATATGATTACTCATCCATGCAATTTTGACAACACATCGAAAGAAATTAAATAAAATGATAAAAAGGCTCAAAAATTGAAATCCTTTTGCATGGAGGCCTCCGATGTGCAATGGCTTGTGGGAAAAAATAATAAACTCACAATACCACAAACTTAAAAAAATAACCTTCACAAAATGACCTATCTCACATGAAGATCAATGACTTTCAACCAAGATGACCATAACCATGGGCATTTTCATGGCATCGTACATGATAACATGACCATTTTTGGAAATAACAAGGGTGTTAACATTGTCAGCAGTAATTACACAAAAAGATTGAAGATTTGGTTAAAAAAGTTAGTTTTTCATTTTTCTAGTGCAATGCATGACTTTTTTTTAAGCAAGTGTCATAAATAAGATTGTAAATTGTGCCCTTACAATTTTCACCTAAAGTATACCACATGGGATGCCAACTCCCAATTTTTCATTAATTTCAAAGTGCTATTTCCATATTCCATTGATTTATTGAATTTCTCGCGATTTACATCAAGTAATTCATATTTGCACTGCAAGTGTGCTCTAGTTTCGACCAATAAATTTGGAAATATCATTTTCACCTTCCACATTAGGAGTGTAGGCAGTATCCAGAAAGGAAACTCAATTACCCAACCATTATATATGATTACTCATCCATGCGATTTTGAGGACACATCAAAACAAATTAAAGGAAATGAAAAAAGGCTCAAAAATTGAAATCCGTTTGCCTAGAGGCCTCCTATGTGCAATGGCTTGTGGGAAAAATAATAAACTCACAATACCACAATCTTAAAATAAAAAACGTTCACAATCTGACCTATCTCATATGAAGATCAATGACTTTCAACCAAGACGACCATGACCATGAACATTTTCATGGCATAGTACATGATAACATGACCATTTTTGGAAATAAAAAGGGTGTTAACATTGTCAGCAATAATTCCACAAAAAGATTGAAGGTTTGGTTAAAAAAAGTTAATTTTTCATTTTTCTAGTGCAATGCATGACTTTTTTTGTGAAGCAAGTGCCATAAAGAAGATTGTCAATTGTGCCCTTACAATTTTCACCTAAAGTATACCACATGGGATGCCAACTGCCAATTTTTCATGAATTTTAGAGTGATATTTCCATATTCCATTGATTTATTGAATTTCTGGCGATTTACGTCAAGTAATTCAAATTTGCACTGCAAGTGTGCTCTAGTTTCGACGAATAAATTCTGAAAAATCATTTTCACCTTCCACATTAGGAGTGTAGGCAGTATTCACAAAGAAAACTCAATTACCCAACCATTATGTATGATTACTCATCCATGCCATTTTGACAACACATCGAAAGAAATTAAAGAATATGATAAAAAGGCTCAAAAATTGAAATCCTTTTGCATGGAGGTCTCCTATGTGCAATGGCTTGTGGGAAAAATAATAAACTCACAAAACCACAAATAAAAAGTTAATTTTTCATTTTTCTAGTGCAATGCATGACTTTTTTGTGAAGCAAGTGCCATAAATAAGATTGTAAATTGTGCCCTTACAATTTTCACCTAAAGTATACCACATGGGATGCCAACTGCCAATTTTTCATGAATTTTAGAGTGATATTTCCATATTCCATTGATTTATTGAATTTTTGGCGATTTACATCAAGTAATTCAAATTTGCACTGCAAGTGTGCTCTAGTTTCGACCAATAAATTCTGAAAAATCATTTTCACCTTCCGCATTAGGAGTGTAGGCAGTATCCACAAAGAAAACTAAATTACCCAACCATTATATATGATTACTCATCCATGTAATTTTGAGAACACGTCGAAAGAAATTAAAGGAAATGAAAAAAGGCTCAAAAATTGAAATACTTTAGCATGGAGGCCTCCTATGTGCAATGGCTTGTGGGAAAAATAATAAACTCACAATACCACAAACTTAAAAAAATAACCTTCACAAAATGACCTATCTCATATGAAGATCAATTACTTTCAACCAAGATGACCATGACCATGAGCATTTTCATGGCATCGTACATGATAACATGACCATTTTTGGAAATAACAAGGGTGTTAACATTGTCAGCAGTAATTCCACAAAAAGATTGAAGATTTGGTTAAAAAAAGTTAGTTTTTCATTTTTCTAGTGCAATGCATGACTTTTTTTTGAAGCAAGTGTCATAAATAAGATTGTAAATTGTGCCCTTACAATTTTCACCTAAAGTATACCACATGGGATGCCAACTCCCAATTTTTTATGAATTTCAGAGTGCTATTTCCATATTCCATTGATTTATTGAATTTCTCGCGATTTACATCAAGTAATTCAAATTTGCACTGCAAGTGTGCTCTAGTTTCGACCTATAAATTCTAAAAAATCATTTTCACCTTCCACATTAGGAGTGTAGGCAGTATCCACAAATAAAACTCAATTACCCAACCATTATATATGATTACTCATCCATGCAATTTTGACTACAAATCGAAAGAAATTAAAGAAAATGATAAAAAGGCTCAAAAATTGAAATCCTTTTGCATGGAGGCCTCCTATGTGCAATGGCTTGTGAGAAAAATAATAAACGCACAATAACACAAATAAAAAGTTAATTTTTCATTTTTCTGGTGCAATGCATGACTTTTTTTGTGAACCAGGTGCCATAAATAAGATTGTAAATTCTGCCCTTACAATTTTCACCTAATTATACCACATGGGATGCCAACTACCAATTATTCTTGAATTTCAGAGTGATATTGCCATATTTCATTGATTTATTGAATTTCTGGCGATTTACATCAAGTAATTCAAATTTGCACGGCAAGTGTGCTCTAGTTTCGACCAATAAATTCTGAAAAATCATTTTCACCTTCCGCATTAGGAGTGTAGGCAGTATCCACAAAGAAAACTCAATTACCCAACTATTATATATAATTACTCATCCATGCAATTTTGACTACAAATTGAAAGAAATTAAAGAAAATGATAAAAAGGATCAAAAATTGAAATCCTTTTGCATGGAGGCCTCCTATGTGCAATGTCTTGTGAGAAAAATAATAAACTCACAATACCACAAATAAAAAGTTAATTTTTCATTTTTCTAGTGCAATGCATGACTTTTTTTGTGAAGCAGGTAGCATAAATAAGATTATAAATTGTGCCCTTACAATTTTCACCTAAAGTATACCACAATGGATGCCAACAGCCAATTTTTCATGAATTTAAGAGTGATATTGCCATATTCCATTGATTTATCGAATTTCTGGCGATTTACATCAAGTAATTCAAATTTGCACTGCAAGTGTGCTCTAGTTTTGACCAATAAATTCTGAAAAATCATTTTCACCTTCCGCATTAGGAGCGTAGGCAGTATCCACAAAGAAAATTCAATTACCAACCATTATATATCATTACTCATCCATGCAATATTGAGAACACATCGAAAGAAATTAAAGGAAATGAAAAAAGGCTCAAAAATTGAAATCCTTTTGCATGGAGGCCTCCTATGTGCAATGGCTTGTGGGAAAAATAATAAACTCATAATACCACAACCTTAAAAAAAAACCCATCAAGAACTGACCTATCTCATATGAAGATCAATGACTTTCAACCAAGATGACCATGATCATTTTCATGGCATAGTACATGATAACAGGACCATTTTTGGAAATAACAAGGGTGTTAACATTGTCAGCAATAATTCCACAAAAAGATTTAAGATTTGAGTAAAAAAAGTTAATTTTTCATTTTTCTAGTGCAATGCATGACTTTGTTTTGAAGCAAGTGCCATAAATAAGATTGTAAATTGTGCCCTTACAATTTTCACCTAAAGTATACCACATGGGATGCCAACTGCCAATTTTTCATGAATTTCAGAGTGATATTTCCTTTTTCCATTGATTTATTGAATTTCTGGCGATTTACATCAAGTAATTCAAATTTGCACTGCAAGTGTGCTCTAGTTTCGACCAATAAATTCTGAAAAATTGTTTTCACCTGCCACATTAGGAATGTAGGCAGTATCCACAAAGAAAACTCAATTACCCAACCATTATATATGATTACTCATCCATGCAATTTTGAGAACACATCGAAAGAAATTAAAGGAATTGAAAAAAGGCTCAAAAATTGAAATCCTTTTGCATGGAGGCCACCTCTGTGCAATGGCTTGTGGAAAAAATAATAAACTCACAATACCACAAACTTAAAAAAAACCCTTCACAACCTGACCTATCAAAATATGAAGATCAATGACTTTCAACCAAGATGACCGAGACCATGAGCATTTTCATGGCATAGTACATGATAACATGACCATTTTTGGAAATAACAAGGGTGTTAACATTGTCAGCAATAATTCCACAAAAAGATTGAAGATTTGGTTAAAAAAAGATAATTTTTCATTTTTCTAGTGCAATGCATGACTTTTTTTAAAGCAAGTGCCATAAATAAGATTGTAAATTGTGCCCTTACAATTTTGACCTAAAGCGTACCACAATGGATGCCAACTCCCAATTTTTCATGAATTTCAGAGTGATATTGCCATATTCCAATGATTTATCGAATTTCTCGCGATTTACATCAAGTAATTCAAATTTGCACTGCAAGTGTGCTCTAGTTTTGACCAATAAATTCGAAATTGTCATTTTCACCTTCCACATTAGGAGTGTAGGCAGTATCCACAAACAAAACTCAATTACCCAACCATTTTATATGATTACTCATCCATGCAATTTTGACTACAAATCGAAAGAAATTAAAGAAAATGATAAAAAGGATCAAAAATTGAAATCCTTTTGCATGGAGGCCTCCTATGTGCAATGTCTTGTGAGAAAAATAATAAACTCACAATACCACAAATAAAAAGTTAATTTTTCATTTTTCTAGTGCAATGCATGACTTTTTTTGTGAAGCAGGTGCCATAAATAAGATTATAAATTGTGCCCTTACAATTTTCACCTAAAGTATACCACAATGGATGCCAACTGCCAATTTTTCATGAATTTCAGAGTGATATTGCCATATTCCATTGATTTATCGAATTTCTGGCGATTTACATCAAGTAATTCAAATTTGCACTGCAAGTGTGCTCTAGTTTTGACCAATAAATTCTGAAAAATCATTTTCACCTTCCGCATTAGGAGTGTAGGCAGTATCCACAAAGAAAACTCAATTACCAAACCATTATATATCATTACTCATCCATGCAATTTTGAGAACACATCGAAAGAAATTAAAGGAAATGAAAAAAGGCTCAAAAATTGAAATCCTTTTGCATGGAAGCCTCCTATGTGCAATGGCTTGTGGGAAAAATAATAAACTCACAATACCACAAATAAAAAGTTAATTTTTCATTTTTTCTAGTGCAATGCATGACTTACAATACCACAACCTTAAAAAAAAACCTTCAAGAACTGACCTATCTCATATGAAGATCAATGACTTTTAACCAAGATGACCACGAGCATTTTTGTGGCATAGTACATGATAACATGACCATTTTTGGAAATAACAAGGGTGTTAACATTGTCAGCAATAATTCCACAAAAAGATTGAAGATTTGGTTAAAAAAAGTTAATTTGTCATTTTTCTAGTGCAATGCATGACTTTTTTTGTGAAGCAAGTGCCATAAATAAGATTGTAAATTGTGCCCTTACAATTTTCACCTAAAGTATACCACATGGGATGCCAACTGCCAATTTTTCATGAATTTTAGAGTGATATTTCCATATTCCATTGATTTATTGAATTTCTGGCGATTTATATCAAGTAAGTCAAATTTGCACTGCAAGTGTGCTCTAGTTTCGACCAATAAATTCTAAAAAATCATTTTCACCTTCCACATTAGGAGTGTAGGCAGTATCCACAAAGAAAACTCAATTACCCAACCATTATATATGATTACTCATCCATCCAATTTGACAACACATCGAAAGAAATTAAAGAAAATGATAAAAAGGCTGAAAAATTGAAATCCTTTTGATGGAGGCCTCCTATGTGTATTGGCTTGTGGGAAAAATAATAAACTCACAATACCACAAATAAAAAGTTAATATTTCATTTTTCTAGTGCAATGCATGACTTTTTTTGTGAAACAGGTGCCATAAATAAGATTATAAATTGTGCCCTTACAATTTTCACCTAAAGTATACCACAATGGGTGCCAACTGCCAATTTTTCATGAATTTCAGAGTGATATTGCCATATTCTATTGATTTATCGAATTTCTGGCGATTTACATCAAGTAATTCAAATTTGCACTGCAAGTGTGCTTTTGTTTCGACCAATAAATTCAGAAAAATCATTTTCACATTCCGCATTAGGAGTGTAGGCAGTATCCACAAAGAAAACTCAATTACCCAACCATTATATATGATTACTCATCCATGCAATTTTGAGAACACGTCGAAAGAAATTAAAGGAAATGAAAAAAGGCTCAAAAATTGAAATCCTTTTGCATGGAGGCCTCCTATGTGCAATGTCTTGTGGGAAAAATAATAAACTCACAATACCACAACCGTAAAAAAAACCTTCAAGAACTGACCTATCTCATATGAAGATTAATGACATTCAACCAAGATCACCAAGAGCATTTTCATGGCATAGTACATGATAACATGACCATTTTTGGAAATAACAAGGGTGTTAACATTGTCAGCAATAATTCAACAAAAAGATTGAAGATTTGGATTAAAAAAAGTTAATTCTTCATTTTTCTAGTGCAATGCATGACTTTGTTTTGAAGCAAGTGCCATAAAAAAGATTGTAAATTGTGCCCTTACAATTTTCACCTAAAGTATACCACATGGGATGCCAACTGCCAATTTTTCATGAATTTTAGAGTGATATTTCCATATTCCATTGATTTATTGAATTTCTGGCGATTTACATCAAGTAAGTCAAATTTGCACCGCAAGTGTGCTCTAGTTTCGACCAATAAATTATAAAAAATCATTTTCACCTTCCACATTAGGAGTGTAGGCAGTATCCACAAAGAAAACTCAATTACCCAACCATTATATATGATTACTCATCCATGCAATTTTGACAACACATCGAAGCCTCCTATGTGCAATGGCTTGTGGGAAAAATAAAAAACTCACAATACCACAAATAAAAAGTTAATATTTCATTTTTCTAGTGCAATGCATGACTTTTTTTGTGAAGCAGGTGCCATAAATAAGATTATAAATTGTGCCCTTACAATTTTCACCTAAAGTATACCACAATGGATGCCAACTGCCAATTTTTCATGAATTTCAGAGTGATATTGCCATATTCCATTGATTTATTGAATTTCTGGCGATTTACATCAAGTAATTCAAATTTGCACTGCAAGTGTGCTTTTGTTTTGACCAATAAATTCAGAAAAATCATTTTCACATTCCGCATTAGGAGTGTACGCAGTATCCACAAAGAAAACTCAATTACCCAACCATTATATATGATTACTCTTCCATGCAATTTTGGCAACACATCGAAACAACTTAAAGAAAATGATAAAAAGGCTCAAGAATTGAAATCCTTTTGCATGGAGGCCTCTTATGTGCAATGGCTTGTGGGAAAAATAATAGACTCACAATACCACAAATAAAAAGTTAATTTTTCATTTTTTCTAGTGCAATGCATGACTTTTTTTGTGAAGCAGGTTCCATAAATAAGATTCTAAATTCTGCCCTTACAATTTTCACCTAAAGTATACCACAATGGATGCCAACTGACATTTTTTCATGAATTTCAGAGTGATATTGCCATATACCATTGATTTATCGAATTTGTGGTGATTTACATCAAGTAATTCAAATTTGCACTACAAGTGTGCTCTAGATTCGACCAATAAATTCGGAAATATCATTTTCACCTTCCACATTAGGAGTGTAGGCAGTATCCACAAAGAAAACTCAATTACCCGGCCATTATATATGATTACTCATCCATGCATTTTGAGAACACATCGAAGGAAATTAAAGGAAATGAAAAAAGGCTCATAAATTGAAATCCTTTTGCATGGAGGCCACCTATGTGCAATGGCTTGTGGAAAAAATAATAAACTCACAATACCACAAAATTAAAAAAAAACCTTCACAACCTGACCTATCAAAATATGAAGATCAATGACTTTCAACCAAGATGACCGTGACCATGAGCATTTTCATGGCATAGTACATGATAACATGACCATTTTTGGAAATAACAAGGGTGTTAACATTGTCAGCAATAATTCCACAAAAAGATTGAAGATTTGGTTAAAAAAAGTTAATTTTTAATTTTTCTAGTGCAATGCATGACTTTTTTTTAAAACAAGTGCCATAAATAAGATTGTAAATTGTGCCCTTACAATTTTCACCTAAAGTATACCACAAGGGATGCCAACTGCCAATTTTTCATGAATTTTAGAGTGATATTTCCATATTTCATTTATTTATTGAATTTCTGGCGATTTACATAAAGTAATTCAAATTTGCACTGCAAGTGTGCTCTAGTTTCGACCAATAAATTCTGAAAAATCATTTTCACCTTCCACATTAGGAGTGAAGGCAGTATCCACAAAGAAAACTCAATTACCCAACCATTATATATGATTACTCATCCATGCAATTTTGGCAACACAACGAAAGAAATTAAAGAAAATGATAAAATGGCTCAAGAATTGAATTTTTTTTGCATGGAGGCCTCTTATGTGCAATGGCTTGTGGGAAAAATAATAGACTCACAATACCACAAATAAAAAGTTAATTTTTCATTTTTTCTAGTGCAATGCATGACTTTTTTTGTGAAGCAGGTTCCATAAATAAGATTGTAAATTCTGCCCTTACAATTTTCACCTAAAGTATTCCACAATGGATGCCAACTGACATTTTTTCATGAATTTCAGAGTGATATTGCCATATTCCATTGATTTATCGAATTTGTGGTGATTTACATCAAGTAATTCAAATTTGCACTACAAGTGTGCTCTAGATTCGACCAATAAATTCGGAAATATCATTTTCACCTTCCACATTAGGAGTGTAGGCAGTATCCACAAAGAAAACTCAATTACCCGACCATTATATATTATTACTCATCCATGCATTTTGAGAACACATCGAAAGAAATTAAAGGAAATGAAAAAAGGCTCATAAATTGAAATCCTTTTGCATGGAGGCCACCTATGTGCAATGGCTTGTGGAAAAAATAATAAACTCACAATACCACAAAATTAAAAAAAACCCTTCACAACCTGACCTATCAAAATATGAAGATCAATGACTTTCAACCAAGACGACCATGACCATGAACATTTTCATGGCATAGTACATGATAACATGACCATTTTTGGAAATAAAAAGGGTGTTAACATTGTCAGCAATAATTCCACAAAAAGATTGAAGGTTTGGTTAAAAAAAGTTAATTTTTCATTTTTCTAGTGCAATGCATGACTTTTTTTGTGAAGCAAGTGCCATAAATAAGATTGTAAATTGTGCCCTTACAATTTTCACCTAAAGTATACCACATGGGATGCCAACTGCCAATTTTTCATGAATTTCAAAGTGCTATTTCCATATTCCATTGATTTATTGAATTTCTCGCGATTTACATCAAGTAATCCAAATTTGCACTGCAAGTGTGCTCTAGTTTCGAGCAATAAATTTGGAAATATCATTTTCACCTTCCACATTAGGAGTGTAGGCTGTATCCACAAAGAAAACTCAATTACCCAACCATTATATATGATTACTCATCCATGAAATTTTGGCAACACATTGAAAGAAATTAAAGAAAATGATAAAAAGGCTCAAAATTTTAAATCCTTTTGCATGGAGGCCTCCTATGTGCAATGGCTTGTGGGAAAAATAATAAACTCACAATACCACAAATAAAAAGTTAATTTTTCATTTTTCTAGTGCAATGCATGACTTTTTTTGTGAAGCAAGTGCCATAAATAAGAATGTAAATTGTGCCATTACAATTTTCACCTAAAGTATACCACAGTAGATGTCAACTGCCAATTTTTCATGAATTTCAGAGTGATATTGCCATATTTCATTGATTTATCGAATTTGTTGCGATTTACATCAAGTAATTCAAATTTGCACTGCAAGTGTGCTCTAGTTTCGACCAATAAATTCTGAAAAATCGTTTTGACCTTCCACATTAGGAGTGTAGGCAGTATTCACAAAGAAAACTCAATTACCCAACCATTATATATGATTACTCATCCATGCAATTTTGACAACACATCGAAAGAAATTAAATAAAATGATAAAAAGGCTCAAAAATTGAAATCCTTTTGCATGGAGGCCTCCTATGTGCAATGGCTTGTGGGAAAAAATAATAAACTCACAATACCACAAACTTAAAAAAATAACCTTCACAAAATGACCTATCTCATATGAAGATCAATGACTTTCAACCAAGATGACCATGACCATGGGCATTTTCATGGCATCGTACATGATAACATGGCCATTTTTGGAAATAACAAGGGTGTTAACATTGTCAGCAGTAATTACACAAAAAGATTGAAGATTTGGTTTAAAAAGTTAGTTTTTCATTTTTCTAGTGCAATGCATGACTTTTTTTTGAAGCAAGTGTCATAAATAAGATTGTAAATTGTGCCCTTACAATTTTCACCTAAAGTATACCACATGGGATGCCAACTCCCAATTTTTCATGAATTTCAAAGTGCTATTTCCATATTCCATTGATTTATTGAATTTCTCGCGATTTACATCAAGTAATTCAAATTTGCACTGCAAGTGTGCTCTAGTTTCGACCAATAAATTTGGAAATATCATTTTCACCTTCCACATTAGGAGTGTAGGCTGTATCCAGAAAGGAAACTCAATTACCCAACCATTATATATGATTACGCATCCATGCGATTTTGAGGACACATCAAAAGAAATTAAAGGAAATGAAAAAAGGCTCAAAAATTGAAATCCGTTTGCATAGAGGCCTCCTATGTGCAATGGCTTGTGGGAAAAATAATAAACTCACAATACCACAAACTTAAAATAAAAAACCTTCACAATCTGACCTATCTCATATGAAGATCAATGACTTTCAACCAAGACGACCATGACCATGAACATTTTCATGGCATAGTACATGATAACATGACCATTTTTGGAAATAAAAAGGGTGTTAACATTGTCAGCAATAATTCCACAAAAAGATTGAAGGTTTGGTTAAAAAAAGTTAATTTTTCATTTTTCTAGTGCAATGCATGACTTTTTTTGTGAAGCAAGTGCCATAAATAAGATTGTAAATTGTGCCCTTACAATTTTCACCTAAAGTATACCACATGGGATGCCAACTGCAAATTTTTCATGAATTTTAGAGTGATATTTCCATATTCCATTGATTTATTGAATTTCTGGCGATTTACATCAAGTAATTCAAATTTTCACTGCAAGTGTGCTCTAGTTTCGACGAATAAATTCTGAAAAATCATTTTCACCTTCCACATTAGGAGTGTAGGCAGTATTCACAAACAAAACTCAATTACCCAACCATTATATATGATTACTCATCCATGAAATTTTGGCAACACATTCAAAGAAATTAAAGAAAATGATAAAAAGGCTCAAAAATTTAAATCCTTTTGCATGGAGGCCTCCTACGTGCAATGGCTTGTGGGAAAAATAATAAACTCACAATACCACAAATAAAAAGTTAATTTTTCATTTTTCTAGTGCAATGCATGACTTTTTTTGTGAAGCAAGTGCCATAAATAAGAATGTAAATTGTGCCATTACAATTTTCACCTAAAGTATACCACAGTAGATGTCAACTGCCAATTTTTCATGAATTTCAGAGTGATATTGCCATATTTCATTGATTTATCGAATTTCTGGCGCTTTACGTCAAGTAATTCAAATTTGCACTTCAAGTGTGCTCTAGTTTCGACCAATAAATTCTGAAAAATCGTTTTGACCTTCCACATTAGGAGTGTAAGCAGTATTCACAAAGAAAACTCAATTACCCAACCATTATATATGATTACTCATCCATGCTATTTTGACAACACATCGAAAGAAATTAAATAAAATGATAAAAAGGCTCAAAAATTGAAATCCTTTTGCATGGAGGCTTCCTATGTGCAATGGCTTGTGGGAAAAAATAATAAACTCACAATACCACAAACTTAAAAAAATAACCTTCACAAAATGACCTATCTCATATGAAGATCAATGACTTTCAACCAAGATGACCATGACCATGGGCATTTTCATGGCATCGTACATGATAACATGACCATTTTTGGAAATAACAAGGGTGTTAACATTGTCAGCAGTAATTACACAAAAAGATTGAATATTTTGTTAAAAAAGTTAGTTTTTCATTTTTCTAGTGCAATGCATGACTTTTTTTTGAAGCAAGTGTCATAAATAAGTTTGTAAATTGTGCCCTTACAATTTTCACCTAAAGTATACCACATGGGATGCCAACTCCCAATTTTTCATGAATTTCAAAGTGCTATTTCCATATTCCATTGATTTATTGAATTTCTCGCAATTTACATCAAGTAATTCAAATTTGCACTGCAAGTGTGCTCTAGTTTCGACCAATAAATTTGGAAATATCATTTTCACCTTCCACATTAGGAGTGTAGGCTGTATCCAGAGAGGAAACTCAATTACCCAACCATTATATATGATTACTCATCCATGCGATTTTGAGGACACATCAAAAGAAATTAAAGGAAATGAAAAAAGGCTCAAAAATTGAAATCCGTTTGCATAGAGGCCTCCTATGTGCAATGGCTTGTGGGAAAAATAATAAACTCACAATACCACAAACTTAAAATAAAAAACCTTCACAATCTGACCTATCTCATATGAAGATCAATGACTTTCAACCAAGACGACCATGACCATGAACATTTTCATGGCATAGTACATGATAACATGACCATTTTTGGAAATAAAAAGGGTGTTAACATTGTCAGCAATAATTCCACAAAAAGATTGAAGGTTTGGTTAAAAAAAGTTAATTTTTCATTTTTCTAGTGCAATGCATGACTTTTTTTGTGAAGCAAGTGCCATAAATAAGATTGTAAATTCTGCCCTTACAATTTTCACATAAAGTATACCACATGGGATGCCAACTGCCAATTTTTCATGAATTTTAGAGTGATATTTCCATATTCCATTGATTTATTGAATTTCTGGCGATTTACATCAAGTAATTCAAATTTGCACTGCAAGTGTGCTCTAGTTTCGACGAATAAATTCTGAAAAATCATTTTCACCTTCCACATTAGGAGTGTAGGCAGTATTCACAAAGAAAACTCAATTACCCAACCATTATATATGATTACTCATCCATGAAATTTTGGCAACACATTGAAAGAAATTAAAGAAAATGATAAAAAGGCTCAAAAATTTAAATCCGTTTGCATGGAGGCCTCCTACGTGCAATGGCTTGTGGGAAAAATAATAAACTCACAATACCACAAATAAAAAGTTAATTTTTCATTTTTCTAGTGCAATGCATGACTTTTTTTGTGAAGCAAGTGCCATAAATAAGAATGTAAATTGTGCCATTACAATTTTCACCTAAAGTATACCACAGTAGATGTCAACTGCCAATTTTTCATGAATTTCAGAGTGATATTGCCATATTTCATTGATTTATCGAATTTCTGGCGATTTACGTCAAGTAATTCAAATTTGCACTGCAAGTGTGCTCTAGTTTCGACCAATAAATTCTGAAAAATCGTTTTGACCTTCCACATTAGGAGTGTAAGCAGTATTCACAAAGAAAACTCAATTACCCAACCATTATATATGATTACTCATCCATGCAATTTTGACAACACATCGAAAGAAATTAAATAAAATGATAAAAAGGCTCAAAAATTGAAATCCTTTTGCATGGAGGCCTCCTATGTGCAATGGCTTGTGGGAAAAAATAATAAACTCACAATACCACAAACTTACAAAAATAACCTTCACAAAATGACCTATCTCATATGAAGATCAATGACTTTCAACCAAGATGACCATGACCATGGGCATTTTCATGGCATCGTACATGATAACATGACCATTTTTGGAAATAACAAGGGTGTTAACATTGTCAACAGTAATTACACAAAAAGATTGAAGATTTTGTTAAAAAAGTTAGTTTTTCATTTTTCTAGTGCAATGCATGACTTTTTTTTAAGCAAGTGTCATAAATAAGATTGTAAATTGTGCCCTTACAATTTTCACCTAAAGTATACCACATGGGATGCCAACTCCCAATTTTTCATGAATTTCAAAGTGCTATTTCCATATTCCATTGATTTATTGAATTTCTCGTGATTTATATCAAGTAATTCATATTTGCACTGCAATTGTGCTCTAGTTTTGACCAATAAATTTGGAAATATCATTTTCACCTTCCACATTAGGAGTGTAGGCAGTATCCAGAAAGGAAACTCAATTACCCAACCATTATATATGATTACTCATCCATGCGATTTTGAGGACACATCAAAAGAAATTAAAGGAAATGAAAAAAGGCTCAAAAATTGAAATCCATTTGCCTAGAGGCCTCCTATGTGCAATGGCTTGTGGGAAAAATAATAAACTCACAATACCACAAAGTTAAAATAAAAAACCTTCACAATCTTACCTATCTCATATGAAGATCAATGACTTTCAACCAAGACGACCATGACCATGAACATTTTCATGGCATAGTACATGATAACATGACCATTTTTGGAAATAAAAAGGGTGTTAACATTGTCAGCTATAATTCCACAAAAAGATTGAAGGTTTGGTTAAAAAAAGTTAATTTTTCATTTTTCTAGTGCAATGCATGACTTTTTTTGTGAAGCAAGTGCCATAAATAAGATTGTAAATTGTGCCCTTACAATTTTCACCTAAAGTATCCCACATGGGATGCCAACTGCCAATTTTTCATAAATTTTAGAGTGATATTTCCATATTCCATTGATTTATTGAATTTCTCGCGATTTACATCATGTAATTCAAATTTGCACTGCAAGTGTGCTCTAGTTTCGACCTATAAATTCTAAAAAATCATTTTCACCATCCACATTAGGAGTGTAGGCAGTATCCACAAATAAAACTCAATTACCCAACCATTATATATGATTACTCATCCATGCAATTTTGACTACAAATCGAAAGAAATTAAAGAAGATGATAAAAAGGATCAAAAATTGAAATCCTTTTGCATGGAGGCCTCCTATGTGCAATGGCTTGTGAGAAAAATAATAAACGCACAATACCACAAATAAAAAGTTAATTTTTCATTTTTGTAGTGTAATGAATGACTTTTTTTGTGAAGCAGGTGCCATAAATAAGATTGTAAATTTTGCCCTTACAATTTTCACCTAAAGTATAACACATGGGATGCCAACTGCCAATTATTCTTGAATTTCAGAGTGATATTTCCATATTTCATTGATTTATTGAATTTCTGGCGATTTACATCAAGTAATTAAAATTTGCACTGCAAGTGTGCTCTAGTTTCGACCAATAAATTCTGAAAAATCATTTTCATCTTCCACATTAGGAGTGTAGGCAGTATCCACAAAGAAAACTCAATTACCCAACCATTATATATGATTACTCATCCATGCAATTTTGACTACAAATCGAAAGAAATTAAAGAAAATGATAAAAAGGCTCGAAAATTGAAATCCTTTTGCATGGAGTCCTCCTATGTGCAATGACTTGTGGGAAAAATTATAAACTCACAATACCACAAATAAAAAGTTAATTTTTCATTTTTCTAGTGCAATGCATGACTTTTTTTGTGAAGCAAGTGCCATAAATAAGATTGTAAATTCTGCCCTTACAATTTTCACCTAAAGTATACCACAATGGATACCAACTGCCAATTTTTCATGAATTTCAGAGTGATATTGCCATATTTCATTGATTTATCAAATTTCTGGCGATTTACATCAAGTAATTCAAATTTGCACTGCAAGTGTGCTCTACTTTCGACCAATAAATTCTGAAAAATCATTTTCACCTTCCGCATTAGTAGTGTAGGTAGTATCCACAAAGAAAACTCAATTACCCAACCATTATATATGATTACTCATCCATGCAATTTTGAGAACACATCGAAAGAAATTAAAAGAAATGAAAAAAGGCTCAAAAATTTAAATCCTTTTGCATGGAGGCCTTCTATGTGCAATGGCTTGTTGGAAAAATAATAAACCCATAATACCACAAACTTAAAACAAAAACCTTCAAGAACTGACCTATCTCATATGAAGATCAATGACTTTTATCCAAGATGACCATGAGCATTTTCGTGGCATAGTATATGATAACATGACCATTTTTGGAAATAACAAGGGTGTTAACATTGTCAGCAATAATTCCACAAAAAGATTGAACATTTGGTTAAAAAAGTTAATTTTTCATTTTTCTAGTGCAATGCATGATTTTTTTGTGAAGCAAGTGCCATAAATAAGATTGTAAATTGTGCCCTTACAATTCTCACCTAAAGTATACCACATTGGATGTCGACTGCCAATTTTTCATGAATTTCAGAGTGATATTGCCATATTTCTTTGATTTATTGAATTTCTGGCGATTTACATCAAGTAATTCAAATTTGCACTGCAAGTGTGCTCTAGTTTCGACCAATAAATTCTAAAAAATCATTTTCACCTTCCACATTAGGAGTGTAGGCAGTATCGACAAAGAAAACTCAATTACCCAACCATTATATATGATTACTCATCCATGCAATTTTGACAACACATCGAAAGAAATTAAAGAAAATGATAAAAAGGCTAAAAAATTGAAATCCTTTTGCATGGAGGCCTCCTATGTGCAATGGCTTGTGGGAAAAATAATAAACTCACAATGACACAAATAATAGGTTAATTTTTCATTTTTCTAGTGCAATGCATGACTTTTTTTGTGAAGCAAGTGCCATAAATGAGATTGTAAATTGTGCCCTTACAATTTTCACCTAAAGTATACCACAATGGATGCGAACTGCCAATTTTTCATGAATTTCAGAGTGATATTGCCATATTTCATTGATTTATCGAATTTCTGGCGATTTACATCAAGTAATTCAAATTTGCACTGCAAGTGTGCTCTACTTTCGACCAATAAATTCTGAAAAATCATTTTCACCTTCCGCATTAGGAGTGTAGGTAGTATCCACAAAGAAAACTCAATTACCCAACCATTATATATGATTACTCATCCATGCAATTTTGACAAAACATCGAAAGAAATTAAAGGAAATGAAAAAAGGCTCAAAAATTGAAATCCTTTTGCATGGAGGCCTCCTATGTGCAATGGCTTGTGGGAAAAATAATAAACTCATAATACCACAAACATAAAACAAAAACCTTCAAGAACTGACCTATCTCATATGAAGACCAATGACTTTTATCCAAGATGACCATGAGCATTTTCGTGGCATAGTATATGATAACATGACCATTTTTGGAAATAACAAGGGTGTTAACATTGTCAGCAATAATTCCACAAAAAGATTGAACATTTGGTTAAAAAAGTTAATTTTTCATTTTTCTAGTGCAATGCATGATTTTTTTGTGAAGCAAGTGCCATAAATAAGATTGTAAATTGTGCCCTTACAATTCTCACCTAAAGTATACCACATTGGATGTCGACTGCCAATTTTTCATGAATTTCAGAGTGATATTGCCATATTTCTTTGATTTATTGAATTTCTGGCGATTTACATCAAGTAATTCAAATTTGCACTGCAAGTGTGCTCTAGTTTCGACCAATAAATTCTAAAAAATCATTTTCACCTTCCACATTAGGAGTGTAGGCAGTATCGACAAAGAAAACTCAATTACCCAACCATTATATATGATTACTCATCCATGCAATTTTGACAACACATCGAAAGAAATTAAAGAAAATGATAAAAAGGCTAAAAAATTGAAATCCTTTTGCATGGAGGCCTCCTATGTGCAATGGCTTGTGGGAAAAATAATAAACTCACAATGACACAAATAATAGGTTAATTTTTCATTTTTCTAGTGCAATGCATGACTTTTTTTGTGAAGCAAGTGCCATAAATGAGATTGTAAATTGTGCCCTTACAATTTTCACCTAAAGTATACCACAATGGATGCCAACTGCCAATTTTTCATGAATTTCAGAGTGATATTGCCATATTTCATTGATTTATCGAATTTCTGGCGATTTACATCAAGTAATTCAAATTTGCACTGCAAGTGTGCTCTACTTTCGACCAATAAATTCTGAAAAATCATTTTCACCTTCCGCATTAGGAGTGTAGGTAGTATCCACAAAGAAAACTCAATTACCCAACCATTATATATGATTACTCATCCATGCAATTTTGACAAAACATCGAAAGAAATTAAAGGAAATGAAAAAAGGCTCAAAAATTGAAATCCTTTTGCATGGAGGCCTCCTATGTGCAATGGCTTGTGGGAAAAATAATAAACTCATAATACCACAAACTTAAAACAAAAACCTTCAAGAACTGACCTATCTCATATGAAGATCAATGACTTTTATCCAAGATGACCATGAGCATTTTCGTGGCATAGTACATGATAACATGACCATTTTTGGAAATAACAAGGTGTTAACATTGTCAGCTATAATTCCACAAAAAGATTGAACATTTGTTAAAAAAAGTTTTTTTTTCATTTTTCTAGTGCAATGCATGATTTTTTTGTGAAGAAAGTGCCATAAATAAGATTGTAAATTGTGCCCTTACAATTCACACCTAAAGTATACCACATTGGATGCCAACTGCCAATTTTTCATGAATTTCAGAGTGATATTGCCATATTTCTTTGATTTATCGAATTTCTGGCGATTTGCATCAAGTAATTCAAATTTGCACTGCAAGTGTGCTGTAGTTTCGACCAATAAATTCTAAAAAATCATTTTTCACCTTCCACATTAGGAGTGTAGGCAGTATCCACAAAGAAAACTCAATTACCCAACCATTATATATGATTACTCATCCATGCAATTTTGACAACACATCGAATGAAATTAAAGAAAATGATAAAAAGGATCAAAAATTGAAATCCTTTTGCATGGAGGCCTCCTATGTGCAATGGCTTGTGGGAAAAATAATAAACTAACAATACCACAAATAATAGGTTAATTTTTCATTTTTTAGTGCAATGCATGACTTTTTTTGTGAAGGAAGTGCCATAAATAAGATTGTAAATTGTGCCCTTACAATTTTCACCTAAAGTATACCACAATGGATGCCAACTGCCAATTTTTCATTAATTTCAGAGTGATATTGCCATATTTCATTGATTTATCGAATTTCTGGCAATTTACGTCAAGTAATTCAAATTTGCACTGCAAGTGTGCTCTACTTTCGACCAATAAATTCTGAAAAATCATTTTCACCTTCCGCATTAGTAGTGTAGGTAGTATCCACAAAGAAAACTCAATTACCCAACCATTATATATGATTACTCATCCATGCAATTTTGAGAACACATCGAAAGAAATTAAAGGAAATGAAAAAAGGCTCAAAAATTTAAATCCTTTTGCATGGAGGCCTCCTATGTGCAATGGCTTGTTGGAAAAATAATAAACCCATAATACCACAAACTTAAAACAAAAACCTTCAAGAACTGACCTATCTCATATGAAGATCAATGAATTTTATCCAAGATGACCATGAGCATTTTCGTGGCATAGTATATGATAACATGACCATTTTTGGAAATAACAAATGTGTTAACATTGTCAGCAATAATTCCACAAAAAGATTGAACATTTGGTTAAAAAAGTTAATTTTTCATTTTTCTAGTGCAATGCATGATTTTTGTGTGAAGCAAGTGCCATAAATAAGATTGTAAATTGTGCCCTTACAATTCTCACCTAAAGTATACCACATTGGATGTCGACTGCCAATTTTTCATGAATTTCAGAGTGATATTGCCATATTTCTTTGATTTATCGAATTTCTGGCGATTTACATCAAGTAATTCAAATTTGCACTGCAAGTGTGCTCTAGTTTCGACCAATAAATTCTAAAAAATTATTTTCACCTTCCACATTAGGAGTGTAGGCAGTATCGACAAAGAAAACTCAATTACCCAACCATTATATATGATTACTCATCCATGCAATTTTGATAACACATCGAAAGAAATTAAAGAAACTGATAAAAAGGCTCAAAAATTGAAATCCTTTTGCATGGAGGCCTCCTATGTGCAATGGCTTGTGGGAAAAATAATAAACTCACAATACCACAAATAATAGGTTAATTTTTCATTTTTCTAGTGCAATGCATGACTTTTTTTGTGAAGGAAGTGCCATAAATAAGATTGTAAATTGTGCCCTTACAATTTTCACCTAAAGTATGCCACAATGGATGCCAACTGCCAATTTTTCATGAATTTCAGAGTGATATTGCATATTTCATTGATTTATCGAATTTCTGGCGATTTACATCAAGTAATTCAAATTTGCACTGCAAGTGTGCTCTACTTTCGACCAATAAATTCTGAAAAATCATTTTCACCTTCCGCATTAGTAGTGTAGGTAGTATCCACAAAGAAAACTCAATTACCCAACCATTATATATGATTACTCATCCATGCAATTTTGAGAACACATCGAAAGAAATTAAAGGAAATGAAAAAAGGCTCAAAAATTTAAATCCTTTTGCATGGAGGCCACCTATGTGAAATGGCTTGTTGGAAAAATAATAAACCCATAATACCACAAACTTAAAACAAAAACCTTCAAGAACTGACCTATCTCATATGAAGATCAATGACTTTTATCCAAGATGACCATGAGCATTTTCGTGGCATAGTATATGATAACATGACCATTTTTGGAAATAACAAGGGTGTTAACATTGTCAGCAATAATTCCACAAAAAGATTGAACATTTGGTTAAAAAAGTTAATTTTTCATTTTTCTAGTGCAATGCATGATTTTTTTGTGAAGCAAGTGCCATAAATAAGATTGTAAATTGTGCCCTTACAATTCTCACATAAAGTATACCACATTGGATGTCGACTGCCAATTTTTCATGAATTTCAGAGTGATATTGCCATATTTCTTTGATTTATCGAATTTATGGCGATTTACATCAAGTAATTCTAATTTGCACTGCAAGTGTGCTCTAGTTTCGACCAATAAATTCTAAAAAATCATTTTCACCTTCCACATTAGGAGTGTAGGCAGTATCGACAAAGAAAACTCAATTACCCAACCATTATATATGATTACTCATCCATGCAATTTTGACAACACATCGAAAGAAATTAAAGAAAATGATAAAAAGGCTAAAAAATTGAAATCCTTTTGCATGGAGGCCTCCTATGTGCAATGGCTTGTGGAAAAATACTAAACTCACAATACCACAAATAATAGGTTAATTTTTCATTTTTCTAGTGCAATGCATGACTTTTTTTGTGAAGCAAGTGCCATAAATAAGATTGTAAATTGTGCCCTTACAATTTTCACCTAAAGTATACCACAATTAATGCCAACTACAAATTTTTCATGAATTTCAGAGTGATATTGCCATATTTCATTGATTTATCGAATTTCTGGCGATTTACATCAAGTAATTCAAATTTGCACTGCAAGTGTGCTCTACTTTCGACCAATAAATTCTGAAAAATCATTTTCACGTTCCGCATTAGGAGTGTAGGTAGTATCCACAAAGAAAACTCAATTACCCAACCATTATATATGATTACTCATCCATGCAATTTTGACAACACATCGAAAGAAATTAAAGGAAATGAAAAAAGGCTCAAAAATTGAAATCCTTTTGCATGGAGGCCTCCTATGTGCAATGGCTTGTGGGAAAAATAATAAACTCATAATACCACAAACTTAAAACAAAAACCTTCAAGAACTGACCTATCTCATATGAAGATCAATGACTTTTATCCAAGATGACCATGAGCATTTTCGTGGCATAGTACATGATAACATGACCATTTTTGGAAATAAGAAGGTGTTAACATTGTCAGCAATAATTCCACAAAAAGATTGAACATTTGGTTAAAAAAAGTTTTTTTTCATTTTTCTAGTGCAATGCATGATTTTTTTGTGAAGAAAGTGCCATAAATAAGATTGTAAATTCTGCCCTTACAATTCACACCTAAAGTATACCACATTGGATGCCAACTGCCAATTTTTCATGACTTTCAGAGTGATATTGCCATATTTCTTTGATTTATCGAATTTCTGGCGATTTGCAACAAGTAATTCAAATTTGCACTGCAAGTGTGCTGTAGTTTCGACCAATAAATTCTAAAAAATCATTTTTCACCTTCCACATTAGGAGTGTAGGCAGTATCCACAAAGAAAACTCAATTACCCAACCATTATATAAGATTACTCATCCATGCAATTTTGACAACACATCGAAAGAAATTAAAGAAAATGATAAAAAGGATCAAAAATTGAAATCCTTTTGCATGGAGGCCTCCTATGTGCAATGGCTTGTGGGAAAAATAATAAACTAACAATACCACAAATAATAGGTTAATTTTTCATTTTTCTAGTGCAATGCATGACTTTTTTTGTGAAGGAAGTGCCATAAATAAGATTGTAAATTGTGCCCTTACAATTTTCACCTAAAGTATACCACAATGGATGCCAACTGCCAATTTTTCATTAATTTCAGAGTGATATTGCCATATTTCATTGATTTATCGAATTTCTGGCAATTTACGTCAAGTAATTCTAATTTGCACTGCAAGTGTGCTCTACTTTCGACCAATAAATTCTGGAAAATCATTTTCACCTTCCGCAGTAGTAGTGTAGGTAGTATCCACAAAGAAAACTCAATTACCCAACCATTATATATGATTACTCATCCATGCAATTTTGAGAACACATCGAAAGAAATTAAAGGAAATGAAAAAAGGCTCAAAAATTTAAATCCTTTTGCATGGAGGCCTCCTATGTGCAATGTCTTGTTGGAAAAATAATAAACCCATAATACCACAAACTTAAAACAAAAACCTTCAAGAACTGACCTATCTCATATGAAGATCAATGACTTTTATCCAAGATGACCATGAGCATTTTCGTGGCATAGTATATGATAACATGACCATTTTTGGAAATAACAAATGTGTTAACATTGTCAGCAATAAGTCCACAAAAAGATTGAACATTTGGTTAAAAAAGTTAATTTTTCATTTTTCTAGTGCAATGCATGATTTTTTTGTGAAGCAAGTGCCATAAATAAGATTGTAAATTGTGCCCTTACAATTCTCACCTAAAGTATACCACATTGGATGTCGACTGCCAATTTTTCATGAATTTCAGAGTGATATTGCCATATTTCTTTGATTTATCGAATTTCTGGCGATTTACATCAAGTAATTCAAATTTGCACTGCAAGTGTGCTTTAGTTTCGACCAATAAATTCAGAAAAATCATTTTCACATTCCGCATTAGGAGTGTAGGCAGTATCCACAAAGAAAACTCAATTACCAAACCATTATATATCATTACTCATCCATGCAATTTTGACAACACATCGAAAGAAATTAAAGGAAATGAAAAAAGGCTCAAAAATTGAAATCCTTTTGCATGGAGGCCTCCTATGTGCAATGGCTTGTGGGAAAAATAATAAACTCACAATACCACAACCTTAAAAAAAACCTTCAAGAACTGACCTATCTCATATGAAGATCAATGACTTTTAACCAAGATGACCACGAGCATTTTTGTGGCATAGTACATGATAACATGACCATTTTTGGAAATAACAAGGGTGTTAACATTGTCAGCAATAATTCCACAAAAAGATTGAAGATTTGGTTAAAAAAATTAATTTGTCATTTTTCTAGTGCAATGCATGACTTTTTTTGTGAAGCAAGTGCCATAAATAAGATTGTAAATTGTGCCTTTACAATTTTCACCTAAAGTATACCACATGGGATGCCAACTGCCAATTTTTCATGAATTTTAGAGTGATATTTCCATATTCCATTGATTTATTGAATTTCTGGCGATTTATATCAAGTAAGTCAAATTTGCACTGCAAGTGTGCTCTAGTTTCGACCAATAAATTCTAAAAAATAATTTTCACCTTCCACATTAGGAGTGTAGACAGTATCCACAAAGAAAACTCAATTACCCAACCAATATATATGATTACTCATCCATGCAATTTGACAACACATCGAAAGAAATTAAAGAAAATGATAAAAAGGCTGAAAAATTGAAATCCTTTTGATGGAGGCCTCCTATGTGTATTGGCTTGTGGGAAAAATAATAAACTCACAATACCACAAATAAAAAGTTAATTTTTCATTTTTCTAGTGCAATGCATGACTTTTTTTGTGAAACAGGTGCCATAAATAAGATTATAAATTGTGCCCTTACAATTTTCACCTAAAGTATACCACAATGGGTGCCAACTGCCAATTTTTCATGAATTTCAGAGTGATATTGCCATATTCTATTGATTTATCGAATTTCTGGCGATTTACATCAAGTAATTCAAATTTGCACTGCAAGTGTGCTTTAGTTTCGACCAATAAATTCTGAAAAATCATTTTCACCTTCCACATTAGGAGTGAAGGCAGTATCCACAAAGAAAACTCAATTACCCAACCATTATATATGATTACTCATCCATGCAATTTTGGCAACACATCGAAAGAAATTAAAGAAAATGATAAAATGGCTCAAGAATTGAAATCCTTTTGCATGGAGGCCTCTTATGTGCAATGGCTTGTGGGAAAAATAATAGACTCACAATACCACAAATAAAAAGTTACTTTTTCATTTTTTTTAGTGCAATGCATGACTTTTTTTGTGAAGCAGGTTCCATAAATAAGATTGTAAATTCCGCCTTTACAATTTTCACCTAAAGTATACCACAATGGATGCCAACTGACATTTTTTCATGAATTTCAGAGTGATATTGCCATATTCCATTGATTTATCGAATTTGTGTTGATTTACATCAAGTAATTCAAATTTGCACTACAAGTGTGCTCTAGATTCGACCAATAAATTCGGAAATATCATTTTCACCTTCGACATTAGGAGTGTAGGCAGTATCCACAAAGAAAACTCGATTACCCGACCATTATATATGATTACTCATCCATGCATTTTGAGAACACATCGAAAGAAATTAAAGGAAATGAAAAAAGGCTCATAAATTGAAATCCTTTTGCATGGAGGCCACCTATGTTCAATGGCTTGTGGAAAAAATAATAAACTCACAATACCACAAAATTAAAAAAAAACCTTCACAACCTGACCTATCAAAATATGAAGATCAATGACTTTCAACCAAGATGACCGTGACCATGAGCATTTTCATGGCATAGTAAATGATAACATGACCATTTTTGGAAATAACAAGGGTGTTAACATTGTCAGCAATAATTCCACAAAAAGATTGAAGATTTGGTTCAAAAAAGTTAATTTTTCATTTTTCTAGTGCAATGCATGACTTTTTTTGTGAACCAACTGCCATAAATAAGATTGTAAATTGTGCCCTTACAATTTTCACCTAAAGTATACCACATGGGATGCCAACTGCCATTTTTTCATGAATTTCAGAGTGATATTGCCATTTTCCATTGATTTATCGAATTTCTGGTGATTTACATCAAGTAATTTAAATTTGCACTGCAAGTGTGCTCTAGTTTCGACCAATAAATTCTGAAAAATAATTTTCACCTTTCGCATTAGGAGTGTAGGCAGGATCCACAAAGAAAACTCAATTACCCAACCATTATATATGATTACTCATCCATGCAATTTTGAGAACACATCGAAAGAAATGAAAGGAAATGAAAAAAGGCTCAAAAATTGAAATTCTTTTGCATGGAGGCCTCCTATGTGCAATGGATTGTGGGAAAAATAATAAACTCACAATACCACAACCTTAAAAAAAAAACCGTCACAATCTGACCTATCTCATATGAAGATCAATGACTTTCAACCAAGACGACCATGACCATGAACATTTTCATGGCATAATATATGTTAACATGACCATTTTTAGAAATAACAAGGGTGTTAACATTGTCAGCAATAATTCCACAAAAAGATTGAAGGTTTCGTTAAAAAAAGTTAATTTTTCATTTTTCTAGTGCAATGCATGACTTTTTTTTGTGAAGCAACTGCCATAAATATTATTGTAACTTGTGCCCTTATAATTTTCACTTAAAGTATACCACTTGGGATGCCAACTGCCAATTTTTAATGAATTTTAGAGTGATATTTCCATATTCCATTGATTTATTGAATTTCTGGCGATTTACGTCAAGTAATTCAAATTTGCACTGCAAGTGTGCTCTAGTTTCGACGAATAAATTCTGAAAAATCATTTTCACCTTCCACATTAGGAGTGTAGGCAGTATTCACAAAGAAAACTCAATTACCCAACCATTATATATGATTACTCATCCATGAAATTTTGACAACACATCGAAAGAAATTAAAGAAAATGATAAAAAGGCTCAAAATTTTAAATCCTTTTGCATGGAGGCCACCTATGTGCAATGGCTTGTGGGAAAAATAATAAACTCAAAATACCACAAATAAAAAGTTAATTTTTCAGTTTTCTAGTGCAATGCATGACTTTTTTTGTGAAGCAAGTGCCATAAATAAGAATGTAAATTGTGCCATTACAATTTTCACCTAAAGTATACCACATTAGATGTCAACTACCAATTTTTCATGAATTTCAGAGTGATATTGCCATATTTCATTGATTTATCAAATTTCTGGCGATTTACGTCAAGTAATTCACATTTGCACTGCAAGTGTGCTCTAGTTTCGACCAATAAATTCTGAAAAATCGTTTTGACCATCCACATTAGGAGTGTAGGCAGTATTCACAAAGAAAACTCAATTACCCAACCATTATATATGATTACTCATCCATGCAATTTTGACAACACATCGAAAGAAATTAAATAAAATGATAAAAAGGCTCAAAAATTGAAATCCTTTTGCATGGAGGCCTCCTATGTGCAATGGCTTGTGGGAAAAAATAATAAACTCACAATACCACAAACTTAAAAAAATAACCTTCACAAAATGACCTATCTCATATGAAGATCAATGACTTTCAACCAAGATGACCATGACCATGGGCATTTTCATGGCATCGTACATGATAACATGACCATTTTTGGAAATAACAAGGGTGTTAACATTGTCAGCAGTAATTACACAAAAAGATTGAAGATTTGGTTAAAAAAGTTAGTTTTTCATTTTTCTAGTGCAATGCATGACTTTTTTTTGAAGCAAGTGTCATAAATAAGATTGTAAATTGTGCCCTTACAATTTTCACCTAAAGTATACCACATGGGATGCCAACTCCCAATTTTTCATGAATTTCAAAGTGCTATTTCCATATTCCATTGATTTATTGAATTTCTCACGATTTACATCACGTAATTCAAATTTGCACTGCAAGTGTGCTCTAGTTTCGACCAATAAATTTGGAAATATCATTTTCACCTTCCACATTAGGAGTGTAGGCTGTATCCAGAAAGGAAACTCAATTACCCAACCATTATATATGATTACTCATCCATGCGATTTTGAGGACACATCAAAAGAAATTAAAGGAAATGAAAAAAGGCTCAAAAATTGAAATCCGTTTGCATAGAGGCCTCCTATGTGCAATGGCTTGTGGGAAAAATAATAAACTCACAATACCACAAACTTAAAATAAAAAACCTTCACAATCTGACCTATCTCATATGAAGATCAATGACTTTCAACCAAGACGACCATGACCATGAACATTTTCATGGCATAGTACATGATAACATGACCATTTTTGGAAATAAAAAGGGTGTTAACATTGTCAGCAATAATTCCACAAAAAGATTGAAGGTTTGGTTAAAAAAAGTTAATTTTTCATTTTTCTAGTGCAATGCATGACTTTTTTTGTGAAGCAAGTTCCATAAATAAGATTGTAAATTGTGCCCTTACAATTTTCACCTAAAGTATACCACATGGGATGCCAACTGCCAATTTTTCATGAATTTTAGAGTGATATTTCCATATTCCATTAATTTATTGAATTTCTGGCGATTTACATCAAGTAATTCAAATTTGCACTGCAAGTGTGCTCTAGTTTCGACGAATAAATTCTGAAAAATCATTTACACCTTCCACATTAGGAGTGTAGGCAGTATCCACAAAGAAAACTCTATTACCCAACCATTATATATGATTACTCATCCATGCAATTTTGACAACACATCGAAAGAAATTAAAGAAAATGATAAAAAGGCTTAAAAATTGAAATCCTTTTGCATGGAGACCTCCTATGTGCAATGGCTTGTGGGAAAAATAATAAACTCACAATACCACAAATAAAAAGTTAATTTTTCATTTTTCTAGTGCAATGCATGACTTTTTTTGTGAAGCAAGTGCCATAAATAAGATTGTAAATTCTGCCCTTACAATTTTCACCTAAAGTATACCACAATGGATACCAACTGCCAATTTTTTATGAATTTCAGAGTGATATTGCCATATTTCATTGATTTATAAAATTTCTGGCGATTTACATCAAGTAATTCAAATTTGCACTGCAAGTGTGCTCTACTTTCGACCAATAAATTCTGAAAAAATCATTTTCACCTTCCGCATTAGTAGTGTAGGTAGTATCCACAAAGAAAACTCAATTACCCAACCATTATATATGATTACTCATCCATGCAATTTTGAGAACACATCGAAAGAAATTAAAGGAAATGAAAAAAGGCTCAAAAATTTAAATCCTTTTGCATGGAGGCCTCCTATGTGCAATGGCTTGTTGGAAAAATAATAAACCCATAATACCACAAACTTAAAACAAAAACCTTCAAGAACTGACCTATCTCATATGAAGATCAATGACTTTTATCCAAGATGACCATGAGCATTTTCGTGGCATAGTATATGATAACATGACCATTTTTGGAAATAACAAGGGTGTTAACATTGTCAGCAATAATTCCACAAAAAGATTGAAGATTTGGTTAAAAAAGTTAATTTTTCATTTTTCTAGTGCAATGCATGATTTTTTTGTGAAGCAAGTGCCATAAATATGATTGTAAATTGTGCCCTTACAATTCTCACCTAAAGTATACCACATTGGATGTCGACTGCCAATTTTTCATGAATTTCAGAGTGATATTGCCATATTTCTTTGATTTATTGAATTTCTGGCGATTTACATCAAGTAATTCAAATTTGCACTTCAAGTGTGCTCTAGTTTCGACCAATAAATTCTAAAAAATGATTTTCACCTTCCACATTAGGAGTGTAGGCAGTATCGACAAAGAAAACTCAATTACCCAACCATTATATATGATTACTCATCCATGCAATTTTGACAACACATTGAAAGAAATTAAAGAAAATGATAAAAAGGCTAAAAAATTGAAATCCTTTTGCATGGAGGCCTCCTATGTGCAATGGCTTGTGGGAAAAATAATAAACTCACAATACCACAAATAATAGGTCAATTTTTCATTTTTCTAGTGCAATGCATGACTTTTTTTGTGAAGCAAGTGCCATAAATAAGATTGTATATTGTGCCCTTACAATTTTCACCTAAAGTATACCACAATGGATGCCAACTGCCAATTTTTCATGAATTTCAGAGTGATATTGCCATATTTCATTGATTTATCGAATTTCTGGCGATTTACATCAAGTAATTCAAATCGCACTGCAAGTGTGCTCTACTTTCGACCAATAAATTCTGAAAAATCATTTTCACCTTCCGCATTAGGAGTGTAGGTAGTATCCACAAAGAAAACTCAATTACCCAACCATTATATATGATTACTCATCCAGGCAATTTTGACAACACATCGAAAGAAATTAAAGGAAATGAAAAAAGGCTCAAAAATTGAAATCCTTTTGCATGGAGGCCTCCTATGTGCAATGGCTTGTTGGAAAAATAATAAACCCATAATACCACAAACTTAAAACAAAAACCTTCAAGAACTGACCTATCTCATATGAAGATCAATGACTTTTATCCAAGATGACCATGAGCATTTTTGTGGCATAGTATATGATAACATGACCATTTTTGGAAATAACAAATGTGTTAACATTGTCCGCAATAATTCCACAAAAAGATTGAACATTTGTTTAAAAAAGTTAATTTTTCATTTTTCTAGTGCAATGCATGATTTTTTTGTGAAGCAAGTGCCATAAATAAGATTGTAAATTGTGCCCTTACAATTCTCACCTAAAGTATACCACATTGGATGTCGACTGCCAATTTTTCATGAATTTCAGAGTGATATTGCCATATTTCTTTGATTTATCGAATTTCTGGCGATTTACATCAAGTAATTCAAATTTGCACTGCAAGTGTGCTCTAGTTTCGACCAATAAATTCTAAAAAATCATTTTCACCTTCCACATTAGGAGTGTAGGCAGTATCGACAAAGAAAACTCAATTACCCAACCATTATATATGATTACTCATCCATGCAATTTTGATAACACATCGAAAGAAATTAAAGAAAATGATAAAAAGGCTCAAAAATTGAAATCCTTTTTCATGGAGGCCTCCTATGTGCAGTGGCTTGTGGGAAAAATAATAAACTCATAATACCACAAACTTAAAACAAAAACCTTCAAGAACTGACCTATCTCATATGAAGATCATTGACTTTTATCCAAGAAAACCATGAGCATTTTCGTGGCATAGTACATGATAACATGACCATTTTTGGAAATAACAGGGGTGTTAACATTGTCAGCAATAATTCCACAAAAAGATTGAACATTTGGTTAAAAAAAGTTAAATTTTCATTTTTCTAGTGCAATGCATGATTTTTTTGTGAAGCAAGTGCCATAAATAAGATTGTAAATTGTGCCCTTACAATTCTCACCTAAAGTATACCACATTGGATGTCGATTGCCAATTTTTCATGAATTTCAAAGTGATATTGCCATATTTCTTTGATTTATCGAATTTCTGGCGATTTACATCAAGTAATTCAAATTTGCACTTCAAGTGTGCTCTAGTTTCGACCAATAAATTCTAAAAAATCATTTTCACCTTCCACATTAGGAGTGCAGGCAGTATCCACAAAGAAAACTCAATTACCCAACCATTATATATGATTTCTCATCCATGCAATTTTGACAACACATCGAAAGAAATTAAAGAAAATGATAAAAAGGCTCAAAAATTGAAATCATTTTGCATGGAGGCCTCCTATGTTCAATGGCTTGTGGGAAAACTAATAAACTCACAATACCACAAATAATAGGTTAATTTTTCATTTTTCTAGTGCAATGCATGACTTTTTTTGTGAAGCAAGTGCCATAAATAAGATTGTAAATTGTGCCCTTACAATTTTCACCTAAAGTATACCACAATGGATGCCAACTGCCAATTTTTCATGAATTTCAGAGTGATATTGCCATATTTCATTGATTTATCAAATTTCTGGCGATTTACATCAAGTAATTCAAATTTGCACTACAAGTGTGCTCTAGATTCGACCAATAAATTCTAAAAAATCATTTTCACCTTCCACATTAGGAGTGTAGGCAGTATCCACAAAGAAAACTCAATTACCCAACCATTATATATGATTACTCATCCACGCAATTTTGACAACACATCGAAAGAAATTAAAGGAAATGAAAAAAGGCTAAAAAAATGAAATCCTTTTGCATGGAGGCCTCCTATGTGCAATGGCTTGTGGGAAAAGTAATAAACTCATAATACCACAAACTTAAAACAAAAACCTTCAAGAACTGACCAATCTCATATGAAGATCAATGACTTTTATCCAAGATGACCATGAGCATTTTTGTGGCATAGTACATGATAACATGACCATTTTTGGAAATAACAAGGGTGTTAACATTGTCAGCAATAATTCCACAAAAAGATTGAACATTTGGTTAAAAAAAGTTAATTTTTCATTTTTCTAGTGCAATGCATGATATTTTGTGAAGAGAGTGCCATAAATAAGATTGTAAATTGTGCCCTTACAATTCTCACCTAAAGTATACCACATTGGATGTCGACTGCCAATTTTTCATGAATTTCAGAGTGATATTGCCATATTTCTTTGATTTATCGAATTTCTGGCGATTTACATCAAGTAATTCAAATTTGCATTGCAAGTGTGCTCTAGTTTCGACCAATAAATTCTAAAATATCATTTTCACCTTCTGCATTAGGAGTGTAGGCAGTATCCACTAAGAAAACTCAATTACCCAACCATTATATATAATTACTCATCCATGCAATTTTGGCAACACATCGAAAGAAATTAAAGAAAATGACAAAAAGGCTCAAGAATTGAAATCCTTTTGCATCGAGGCCTCTTATGTGCAATGGCTTGTGGGAAAAATAATAGACTCACAATACCACACATAAAAAGTTAATTTTTCATTTTTCTAGTGCAATGCATGACTTTTTTTGTGAAGCAGGTTCCATAAATAAGATTGTAAATTCTGCCCTTACAATTTTCACCTAAAGTGTACCACAATGGATGCCAACTGACATTTTTTCATGAATTTCAGAGTGATATTGCCATATTCCATTGATTTATCGAATTTGTGGTGATTTACATCAAGTAATTCAAATTTGCACTACAAGTGTGCTCTAGATTCGACCAATAAATTCGGAAATATCATTTTCACCTTCCACATTAGGAGTGTAGGCAGTATCCACAAAGAAAACTCAATTACCCAACCATTATATATGATTACTCATCCATGCAATTTTGATAACACATCGAAAGAAATTAAAGAAAATGACAAAAAGGCTCAAGAATTGAAATCCTTTTGCATGGAGGCCTCTTATGAGCAATGGCTTGTGGGAAAAATAATAGACTCACAATACCACACATAAAAAGTTAATATTTCATTTTTCTAGTGCAATGCATGACTTTTTTTGTTAAGCAGGTTCCATAAATAAGATTGTAAATTCGGCCCTTACAATTTTCACCTAAAGTATACCACAATGGATGCCAACTGACATTTTTTCATGAATTTCATAGTGATATTGCCATATTCCATTGATTTATCGAATTTGTGGTGATTTACATCAAGTAATTCAAATTTGCACTACAAGTGTGCTCTAGATTCGACCACTAAATTCGGAAATATCATTTTCACCTTCCACATTAGGAGTGTAGGCAGTATCCACAAAGAAAACTCAATTACCCGACCATTATATATGATTACTCATCCATGCAATTTTGAGAAATCATCGAAATAAATTAAAGAAAATGACAAAAAGGCTCAAGAATTGAAATCCTTTTGCATGGAGGCCTCTTATGTGCAATGGCTTGTGGGAAAAATAATAGACGCACAATACCACACATAAAAAGTTAATTTTTCATTTTTCTAGTGCAATGCATGACTTTTTTTGTGAAGCAGGTTCCATAAATAAGATTGTAAATTCTGCCCTTACAATTTTCACCTAAAGTATACCACAATGGATGCCAACTGACATTTTTTCATGAATTTCAGAGTGATATTGCCATATTCCATTGATTTATCGAATTTGTGGTGATTTACATCAAGTAATTCAAATTTGCACTACAAGTGTGCTCTAGATTCGACCACTAAATTCGGAAATATCATTTTCACCTTCCACATTAGGAGTGTAGGCACAATCCACAAAGAAAACTCAATTACCCGACCATTATATATGATTACTCATCCATGCAATTTTGAGAACACATCGAAAGAAATTAAAGGAAATGAAAAAAGGCTCAAAAATTGAAATCCTTTTGCATGGAGGCCACCTATGCGCAATGGCTTGTGGAAAAAATAATAAACTCACAATACCACAAACTTAAAAAAAAACCCTTCACAACCTGACCTATCAAAATATGAAGATCAATGACTTTCAACCAAGATGACCGTGACCATGAGCATTTTCATGGCATAGTACATGATAACAGGACCATTTTTGGAAATAACAAGGGTGTTAACATTGTCAGCAATAATTCCACAAAAAGATTGAAGATTTGGTTAAAAAAAGATAATTTTTCATTTTTCTAGTGCAATGCATGACTTTTTTTTAAAGCAAGTGCCATAAATAAGATTGTACATTGTGCCCTTACAATTTTCACCTAAAGTATACCACAAGGGATGCCAACTGCCAATTTTTCAAGAATTTTAGAGTGATATTTCCATATTCCATTGATTTATTGAATTTCTGACAATTTACGTCAAGTAAGTCAAATTTGCACTGCATGTGTGCTCTAGTTTTGACCAATAAATTCTGAAAAATCATTTTCACCTTCCACATTAGGAGTGTAGGCAGTATCCACAAAGAAAACTCAATTACCCAACCATTATATATGATTACTCATCCATGCAATTTTGACAACACATCGAAAGAAATTGAAGAAAATGATAAAAAGGCTAAAAATTGAAATCCTTTTGATGGAGGCCTCCTATGTGCAATGGCTTGTGGGAGAAATAATAAACTCACAATACCACAAATAAAAAGTTAATATTTCATTTTTCTAGTGCAATGCATGACTTTTTTGTGAAGAAGGTGCCATAAATAATATTATAAATTGTGCCCTTACAATTTTCACCTAAAGTATACCACAATGGATGCCAACTGCCAATTATTCATGAATTTCAGAGTGATATTGGCATTTTCCATTGATTTATCGAATTTCTGGCGATTTACATCAAGTAATTTAAATTTGCACTGAAAGTGTGCTCTAGTTTCGACCAATAAATTCTGAAAAATCATTTTCACCTTCCGCATTAGGAGTGTAGGCAGCATCCACAAATAAAACTCAATTACCAAACCATTATATATGATTACTTATCCATGCAATTTTGAGAACACATCGAAAGAAATTAAAGGAAATGATAAAGGCTCAAAAATTGAAATCCTTTTGCACGGAGGCCTCCTATGTGCAATGGCTTGTATGAAAAATAATAAACTCACAATACCACAACCTTAAAAAAAACCTTCAAGAACTGACCTATCTCATATGAAGATCAATGACTTTCAACCAAGATGACCATGAGCATTTTCATGGCATAGTACATAATAACATGACCATTTTTGGAAATAACAAGGGTGTTAACATTTCAGCAATAATTCCACAAAAAGATTGAATATTTGGGTAAAAAAAGTTAATTTTTCATTTTTCTAGTGCAATGCATGACTTTTTATTGAAGCAAGTGCCATAAATAAGATTGTAAATTGTGCCCTTACAATTTTCACCTTAAGTATACCACATGGGATGCCAACTGCCAATTTTTCATGAATTTCAGAGTGATATTGCCGTATTTCATTGATTTATCGAATTTCTGGCGATTTACATCAAGTAATTCAAATTTGCACTGCAAGTGTGCTCTAGTTTCGACCAATAAATTCTGAAAAATCATTTTCACCTTCCACATTAGGAGTGTAGCCAGTATCCACAAAGAAAACTCAATTAACCAACCATTATATAAGATTACTCATCCATGCAATTTTGACAACACATCAAAAGAAATTAAAGGAAATGAAAAAAGGCTCAAAAATTGAAATCCTTTTGCATGGAGGCGTCCTATGTGCAATGGCTTGTGGGAAAAATAATAAACTCAAAATACCACAAACTTAAAATAAAAAACCATCACAATCTGACCTATCTCATATGAAGATCAATGACTTTCAACCAAGACGACCATGACCATGAACATTTTCATGGCATAGTATATGATAACATGACCATTTTTGGAAATAACAAGGGTTTTAACATTGTCAGCAATAATTCCACAAAAAGATTGAAGGTTTCGTTAAAAAAAGTTAATTTTTCATTTTTCTAGTGCAATGCATGACTTTTTTTTGTGAAGCAACTGCCATAAATATTATTGTAAATTGTGCCCTTACAATTTTCACCTAAAGTATACCACATGGGATGCCAACTGCCAATTTTTAATGAATTTAGAGTGATATTTCCATATTCCATTGATTTATTGAATTTCTCGCGATTTACATCAAGTAATTCAAATTTGCACTGCAAGTGTGCTCTAGTTTCGACCAATAAATTTGGAAATATCATTTTCACCTTCCACATTAGGAGGGTAGGCTGTATCGAGAAAGCAAACTCAATTACCCAACCATTATATATGATTACTCATCCATGCGATTTTGAGGACACATCAAAAGAAATTAAAGGAAATGAAAAAAGGCTCAAAAATTGAAATCCGTTTGTATAGAGGCCTCCTATGTGCAATGGCTTGTGGGAAAAATAATAAACTCACAATACCACAAACTTAAAATAAAAAACCTTCACAATCTGACCTATCACATATGAAGATCAATGACTTTCAACCAAGACGACCATGACCATGAACATTTTCATGGCATAGTACATGATAACATGACTATTTTTGGAAATAAAAAGGGTGTTAACATTGTCAGCAATAATTCCCCAAAAAGATTGAAGGTTTGGTTAAAAAAAGTTAATTTTTCATTTTTCTAGTGCAATGCATGACTTTTTTGTGAAGCAAGTGCCATAAATAAGATTGTAAATTGTGCCCTTACAATTTTCACCTAAAGTATACCACATGGGATGCCAACTGCCAGTTTTTCATGAATTTTAGAGTGATATTTCCATATTCCATTGATTTATTGAATTTCTGGCGATTTACATCAAGTAATTCAAATTTGCACTGCAAGTGTGCTCTAGTTTCGACGAATAAATTCTGAAAAATCATTTTCACCTTCCACATTAGGAGTGTAGGCAGTATTCACAAAGAAAACTCAATTAGCCAACCATTATATATGATTACTCATCCATGAAATTTTGGCAACACACCGAAAGAAATTAAAGAAAATGATAAAAAGGCTCAAAAATTTAAATCCTTTTGCATGGAGGCCTCCTATGTGCAATGGCTTGTGGGAAAAATAATAAACTCACAATACCACAAATAAAAAGTTAATTTTTCATTTTTCTAGTGCAATGCATGACTTTTTTTGTGAAGCAAGTGCCATAAATAAGAATGTAAATTGTGCCATTACAATTTTCACCTAAAGTATACCACAGTAGATGTCAACTGCCAATTTTTCATGAATTTCAGAGTGATATTGCCATATTTCATTGATTTATCGAATTTCTGGCGATTTACGTCAAGTAATTCAAATTTGCACTGCAAGTGTGCTCTAGTTTCGACCAATAAATTCTGAAAAATCATTTTGACCTTCCACATTAGGAGTGTAGGCAGTATTCACAAAGAAAACTCAATTACCCAACCATTATATATGATTACTCATCCATGCAATTTTGACAACACTTCGAAAGAAATTAAATAAAATGATAAAAAGGCTCAAAAATTGAAATCCTTTTGCATGGAGGCCTCCTATGTGCAATGGCTTGTGGGAAAAAATAATAAACTCACAATACCACAAACTTAAAAAAATAACCTTCACAAAATGACCTATCTCATATGAAGATCAATGACTTTCAACCAAGATGACCATGACCATGGGCATTTTCATGGCATCGTACATGATAACATGACCATTTTTGGAAATAACAAGGGTGTTAACATTGTCAGCAGTAATTACACATAAAGATTGAAGATTTTGTTAAAAAAGTTAGTTTTTCATTTTTCTAGTGCAATGCATGACTTTTTTTAAGCAAGTGTCATAAATAAGATTGTAAATTGTGCCCTTACAATTTTCACCTAAAGTATACCACATGGGATGCCAACTGCCAATTTTTCATGAATTTTAGAGTGATATTTCCATATTCCATTGATTTATTGAATTTCTGGCGATTTACATCAAGTAATTCAAATTTGAACTGCAAGTGTGCTCTAGTTTCGACGAATAAATTCTGAAAAATCATTTTCACCTTCCACATTAGGAGTGTAGGCAGTATTCACAAAGAAAACTCAATTAGCCAACCATTATATATGATTACTCATCCATGAAATTTTGGCAACACACCGAAAGAAATTAAAGAAAATGATAAAAAGGCTCAAAAATTTAAATCCTTTTGCATGGAGTCCTCCTATGTGCAATGGCTTGTGGGAAAAATAATAAACTCACAATACCACAAATAAAAAGTTAATTTATCATTTTTCTAGTGCAATGCATGACTTTTTTTGTGAAGCAAGTGCCATAAATAAGAATGTAAATTGTGCCATTACAATTTTCACCTAAAGTATACCACATTAGATGTCAACTGCCAATTTTTCATGAATTTCAGAGTGATATTGCCATATTTCATTGATTTATCGAATTTCTGGCGATTTACGTCAAGTAATTCAAATTTGCACTGCAAGTGTGCTCTAGTTTCGACCAATAAATTCTGAAAAATCGTTTTGACCTTCCACATTAGGAGTGTAGGCAGTATTCACAAAGAAATCTCAATTACCCAACCATTATATATGATTACTCATCCATGCCATTTTGACAACACTTCGAAAGAAATTAAATAAAATGATAAAAAGGCTCAAAAATTGAAATCCTTTTGCATGGAGGCCTCCTATGTGCAATGGCTTGTGGGAAAAAATAATAAACTCACAATACCCCAAACTTAAAAAAATAACCTTCACAAAATGACCTATCTCATATGAAGATCAATGACTTTCAACCAAGATGACCATGACCATGGGCAATTTCATGGCATCGTACATGATAACATGACCATTTTTGGAAATAACAAGGGTGTTAACATTGTCAGCAGTAATTACACATAAAGATTGAAGATTTTGTTAAAAAAGTTAGTTTTTCATTTTTCTAGTGCAATGCATGACTTTTTTTTAAGCAAGTGTCATAAATAAGATTGTAAATTGTGCCCTTACAATTTTCACCTAAAGTATACCACATGGGATGCCAACTCCCAATTTTTCATGAATTTCAAAGTGCTATTTCCATATTCCATTGATTTATTGAATTTCTCGCGATTTACATCAAGTAATTCATATTTGCACTGCAAGTGTGCTCTAGTTTCGACCAATAAATTTGGAAATATCATTTTCACCTTCCACATTAGGAGTGTAGGCAGTATCCAGAAAGGAAACTCAATTACCCAACCATTATATATGATTACTCATCCATGCGATTTTGAGGACACATCAAAAGAAATTAAAGGAAATGAAAAAAGGCTCAAAAATTGAAATCCGTTTGGCTAGAGGCCTCCTATGTGCAATGGCTTGTGGGAAAAATAATAAACTCACAATACCACAATCTTAAAATAAAAAACCTTCACAATCTGACCTATCTCATATGAAGATCAATGACTTTCAACCAAGACGACCATGACCATGAACATTTTCATGGCATAGTACATGATAACATGACCATTTTTGGAAATAAGAAGGGTGTTAACATTGTCAGCAATAATTCCACAAAAAGATTGAAGGTTTGGTTAAAAAAAGTTAATTTTTCATTTTTCTAGTGCAATGCATGACTTTTTTTGTGAAGCAAGTGCCATAAATAAGATTGTCAATTGTGCCCTTACAATTTTCACCTAAAGTATACCACATGGGATGCCAACTGCCAATTTTTCATGAATTTTAGAGTGATATTTCCATATTCCATTGATTTATTGAATTTCTGGCGATTTACGTCAAGTAATTCAAATTTGCACTGCAAGTGTGCTCTAGTTTCGACGAGTAAATTCTGAAAAATCATTTTCACCTTCCACATTAGGAGTGTAGGCAGTATTCACAAAGAAAACTCAATTACCCAACCATTATATATGATTACTCATCCATGCCATTTTGACAACACATCGAAAGAAATTAAAGAAAATGATAAAAAGGCTGAAAAATTGAAATCCTTTTGCATGGAGGTCTCCTATGTGCAATGGCTTGTGGGAAAAATAATAAACTCACAATACCACAAATAAAAAGTTAATTTTTCATTTTTCTAGTGCAATGCATGACTTTTTTTGTGAAGCAAGTGCCATAAATAAGATTGTAAATTGTGCCCTTACAATTTTCACCTAAAGTATACCACATGGGATGCCAACTGCCAATTTTTCATGAATTTTAGAGTGATATTTCCATATTCCATTGATTTATTGAATTTCTGGCGATTTACATCAAGTAATTCAAATTTGCACTGCAAGTGTGCTCTAGTTTCGACCAATAAATTCTGAAAAATCATTTTCACCTTCCGCATTAGGAGTGTAGGCAGTATTCACAAAGAAAACTAAATTACCCAACCATTATATATGATTACTCATCCATGCAATTTTGACAACACATCGAAAGAAATTAAATAAAATGATAAAAAGGCTCAAAAATTGAAATCCTTTTGCATGGAGGCCTCCTATGTGCAATGGGTTGTGGGAAAAATAATAAACTCACAATACCACAAACTTAAAAAAATAACCTTCACAAAATGACCTATCTCATATGAAGATCAATTACTTTCAACCAAGATGACCATGACCATGAGCATTTTCATGGCATCGTACATGATAACATGACCATTTTTGGAAATAACAAGGGTGTTAACATTGTCAGCAGTAATTCCACAAAAAGATTGAAGATTTGGTTAAAAAAAGTTAGTTTTTCATTTTTCTAGTGCAATGCATGACTTTTTTTTGAAGCAAGTGTCATAAATAAGTTGTAAATTGTGCCCTTACAATTTTCACCTAAAGTATACCACATGGGATGCCAACTCCCAATTTTTCATGAATTTCAGAGTGCTATTTCCATATTCCATTGATTTATTGAATTTCTCGCGATTTACATCAAGTAATTCAAATTTGCACTGCAAGTGTGCTCTAGTTTCGACCTATAAATTCTAAAAAATCATTTTCACCTTCCACATTAGGAGTGTAGGCAGTATCCACAAATAAAACTCAATTACCCAACCATTATATATGATTACTCATCCATGCAATTTTGACTACAAATCGAAAGAAATTAAAGAAAATGATAAAAAGGCTCAAAAATTGAAATCCTTTTGCATGGAGGCCTCCTATGTGCAATGGCTTGTGAGAAAAATAATAAACGCACAATACCACAAATAAAAACTTAATTTTTCATTTTTCTGGTGCAATGCATGACTTTTTTTGTGAACCAGGTTCCATAAATAAGATTGTAAATTCTGCCCTTACAATTTTCACCTAATTATACCACATGGGATGCCAACTACAAATTATTCTTGAATTTCAGAGTGATATTGCCATATTTCATTGATTTATTGAATTTCTGGCGATTTACATCAAGTAATTCAAATTTGCACTGCAAGTGTGCTCTAGTTTCGACCAATAAATTCTGAAAAATCATTTTCACCTTCCGCATTAGGAGTGTAGGCAGTATCCACAAAGAAAACTCAATTACCCAACCATTATATATGATTACTCATCCATGCAATTTTGACTACAAATTGAAAGAAATTAAAGAAAATGATAAAAAGGATCAAAAATTGAAATCCTTTTGCATGGAGGCCTCCTATGTGCAATGTCTTGTGAGAAAAATAATAAACTCACAATACCACAAATAAAAAGTTAATTTTTCATTTTTCTAGTGCAATGCATGACTTTTTTTGTGAAGCAGGTAGCATAAATAAGATTATAAATTGTGCCCTTACAATTTTCACCTAAAGTATACCACAATGGATGCCAATAGCCAATTTTTCATGAATTTAAGAGTGATATTGCCATATTCCATTGATTTATCGAATTTCTGGCGATTTACATCAAGTAATTCAAATTTGCACTGCAAGTGTGCTCTAGTTTTGACCAATAAATTCTGAAAAATCATTTTCACCTTCCGCATTAGGAGCGTAGGCAGTATCCACAAAGAAAATTCAATTACCAGCCATTATATATCACTACTCATCCATGCAATTTTGAGAACACATCGAAAGAAATTAAAGGAAATGAAAAAAGGCTCAAAAATTGAAATCCTTTTGCATGGAGGGCTCCTATGTGCAATGGCTTGTGGGAAAAATAATAAACTCATAATACCACAACCTTAAAAAAAAACCCATCAAGAACTGACCTATCTCATATGAAGATCAATGACTTTCAACCAAGATGACCATGAGCATTTTCATGGCATAGTACATGATAACATGACCATTTTTGGAAATAACAAGGGTGTTAACATTGTCAGCAATAATTCCACAAAAAGATTGAAGATTAGAGTAAAAAAAGTTAATTTTTCATTTTTCTAGTGCAATGCATGACTTTTTATTGAAGCAAGTGCCATAAATAAGATTGTAAATTGTGCCCTTACAATTTTCACCTAAAGTATACCACATGGGATGCCAACTGCCAATTTTTCATGAATTTCAGAGTGATATTTCCTTTTTCCATTGTTTTATTGAATTTCTGGCGATTTACATCAAGTAATTCAAATTTGCACTGCAAGTGTGCTCTAGTTTCGACCAATAAATTCTGAAAAATTGTTTTCACCTGCCACATCAGGAGTGTAGGCAGTATCCACAAAGAAAACTCAATTACCCAACCATTATATATGATTACTCATCCATGCAATTTTGAGAACACATCGAAAGAAATTAAAGGAATTGAAAAAAGGCTCAAAAATTGAAATCCTTTTGCATGGAGGCCACCTATGTGCAATGGATTGTGGAAAAAATAATAAAGTCACAATACCACAAACTTAAAAAAAACCCTTCACAACCTGACCTATCAAAATATGAAGATCAATGACTTTCAACCAAGATGACCGAGACCATGTGCATTTTCATGGCATAGTACATGATAACATGACCATTTTTGGAAATAACAAGGGTGTTAACATTGTCAGCAATAATTCCACAAAAAGATTGAAGATTTGGTTAAAAAAAGATAATTTTTCATTTTTCTAGTGCAATGCATGACTTTTTTTAAAGCAAGTGCCATAAATAAGATTGTAAATTGTGCCCTTACAATTTTCACCTAAAGTGTACCACAATGGATGCCAACTCCCAATTTTTCATGAATTTCAGAGTGATATTGCCATATTCCAATGATTTATCGAATTTCTCGCGATTTACATCAAGTAATTCAAATTTGCACTGCAAGTGTGCTCTAGTTTTGACCAATAAACTCGAAAATGTCATTTTCACGTTCCACATTAGGAGTGTAGGCAGTATCCACAAAGAAAACTCAATTACCCAACCATTTTATGTGATTACTCATCCATGCAATTTTGACTACAAATCGAAAGAAATTAAAGAAAATGATAAAAAGGATCAAAAATTGAAATCCTTTTGCATGGAGGCCTCCTATGTGCAATGTCTTGTGAGAAAAATAATAAACTCACAATACCACAAATAAAAAGTTAATTTTTCATTTTTCTAGTGCAATGCATGACTTTTTTTGTGAAGCAGGTGCCATAAATAAGATTATAAATTGTGCCCTTACAATTTTCACCTAAAGTATACCACAATGGATGCCAACTGCCAATTTTTCATGAATTTCAGAGTGATATTGCCATATTAAATTGATTTATCGAATTTCTGGCGATTTACATCAAGTAATTCAAATTTGCACTGCAAGTGTGCTCTAGTTTTGACCAATAAATTCTGAAAAATCCTTTTCACCTTCCGCATTAGGAGTGTAGGCAGTATCCACAAAGAAAACTCAATTACCAAACCATTATATATCATTACTCATCCATGCAATTTTGAGAACACATCGAAAGAAATTAAAGGAAATGAAAAAAGGCTCAAAAATTGAAATCCTTTTCCATGGAGGCCTCCTATGTGCAATGGCTTGTGGGAAAAATAATAAACTCATAATACCACAACCTTAAAAAAAAACCATCAAGAACTGACCTATCTCATATGAAGATCAATGACTTTTAACCAAGATGACCACGAGCATTATTGTGGCATAGTACATGATAACATGACCATTTTTCGAAATAACAAGGGTGTTAACATTGTCAGCAATAATTCCACAAAAAGATTGAAGATTTGGTTAAAAAAAGTTAATTTGTCATTTTTCTAGTGCAATGCATGACTTTTTTTGTGAAGCAAGTGCCATAAATAAGATTGTAAATTGTGCCTTTACAATTTTCACCTAAAGTATACCACATGGGATGCCAACTGCCAACTTTTCATGAATTTTAGAGTGATATTTCCATATTCCATTGATTTATTGAATTTCTGGCAATTTATATCAAGTAAGTCAAATTTGCACTGCAAGTGTGCTCTAGTTTCGACCAATAAATTCTAAAAAATCATTTCCACCTTCCACATTAGGAGTGTAGGCAGTATCCACAAAGAAAACTCAATTACCCAACCATTATATATGATTACTCATCCATGCAATTTGACAACACATCGAAAGAAATTAAAGAAAATGATAAAAAGGCTGAAAAATTGAAATCCTTTTGATGGAGGCCTCCTATGTGTATTGGCTTGTGGGAAAAATAATAAACTCAGAATACCACAAATAAAAAGTTAATATTTCATTTTTCTATTGCAATGCATGACTTTTTTTGTGAAACAGGTGCCATAAATAAGATTATAAATTGTGCCCTTACAATTTTCACCTAAAGTATACCACAATGGGTGCCAACTGCCAATTTTTCATGAATTTCAGAGTGATATTGCCATATTCTATTGATTTATCGAATTTCTGGCGATTTACATCAAGTAATTCAAATTTGCACTGCAAGTGTGCTTTAGTTTCGACCAATAAATTCAGAAAAATCATTTTCACATTCCTCATTAGGAATGTAGGCAGTATCCACAAAGAAAACACAATTACCCAACCATTATATATGATTACTCATCCATGCAATTTTGAGAACACATCGAAAGAAATTAAAGGAAATGAAAAAAGGCTCAAAAATTGAAATCCTTTTGCATGGAGGCCTCCTATGTGCAATGTCTTGTGGGAAAAATAATAAACTCACAGTACCACAACCATAAAAAAAACCTTCAAGAACTGACCTATCTCATATGAAGATTAATGACATTCAACCAAGATCACCAAGAGCATTTTCATGGCATAGTACATGATAACATGACCATTTTTGGAAATAACAAGGGTGTTAACATTGTCAGCAATAATTCAACAAAAAGATTGAAGATTTGGATAAAAAAAAGTTAATTCTTCATTTTTCTCGTGCAATGCATGACTTTGTTTTGAAGCAAGTGCCATAAATAAGATTGTAAATTGTGCCCTTACAATTTTCACCTAAAGTATACCACATGAGATGCCAACTGCCAATTTTTCATGAATTTTAGAGTGATATTTCCATATTCCATTGATTTATTGAATTTCTGGCGATTTACATCAAGTAAGTCAAATTTGCACCGCAAGTGTGCTCTAGTTTCGACCAATAAATTATAAAAAATCATTTTCACCTTCCACATTAGGAGTGTAGGCAGTATCCACAAAGAAAACTCAATTACCCAACCATTATATATGATTACTCATCCATGCAATTTTGACAACACATCGAAAGAAATTAAAGAAAATGATAAAAAGGCTAAAAAATTGAAATCCTTTAAATGGAGGCCTCCTATGTGCAATGGCTTGTGCCCTTACAATTTTCACCTAAAGTATACCACAATGGATGCCAACTGCCAATTTTTCATGAATTTCAAAGTGATATTGCCATATTCCATTGATTTATTGAATTTCTGGCGATTTACATCAAGTAATTCAAATTTGCACTGCAAGTGTGCTTTTGTTTTGACCAATAAATTCAGAAAAATCATTTTCACATTCCGCATTAGGAGTGTACGCAGTATCCACAAAGAAAACTCAATTACCCAACCATTATATATGATTACTCATCCATGCAATTTTGGCAACACATCGAAACAACTTAAAGAAAATGATAAAAAAGGCTCAAGAATTGAAATCCTTTTGCATGGAGGCCTCTTATGTGCAATGGCTTGTGGGAAAAATAATAGACTCACAATACCACAAAAAAAAGTTAATTTTTCATTTTTTCTAGTGCAATGCATGACTTTTTTTGTGAAGCAGGTTCCATAAATAAGATTGTAAATTCTGCCCTTACAATTTTCACCTAAAGTATACCACAATTGATGCCAACTGACATTTTTTCATGAATTTCAGAGTGATATTGCCATATTCCATTGATTTATCGAATTTGTGGTGATTTACATCAAGTAATTCAAATTTGCACTACAAGTGTGCTCTAGATTCGACCAATAAATTCGGAAATATCATTTTCACCTTCCACATTAGGAGTGTAGGCAGTATCCACAAAGAAAACTCAATTACCCGGCCATTATATATGATTACTCATCCATGCATTTTGAGAACACATCGAAAGAAATTAAAGGAAATGAAAAAAGGCTCATAAATTGAAATCCTTTTGCATGGAGGCCACCTATGTGCAATGGCTTGTGGAAAAAATAATAAACTCACAATACCACAAAATTAAAAAAAACCCTTCACAACCTGACCTATCAAAATATGAAGATCAATGACTTTCAACCAAGATGACCGTGACCATGAGCATTTTCATGGCATAGTACATGATAACATGACCATTTTTGGAAATAACAATGGTGTTAACATTGTCAGCAATAATTCCACAAAAAGATTGAAGATTTGGTTAAAAAAAGTTAATTTTTCATTTTTCTAGTGCAATGCATGACTTTTTTTTAAAGCAAGTGCATAAATAAGATTGTAAATTGTGCCCTTACAATTTTCACCTAAAGTATACCACAAGGGATGCCAACTGCCAATTTTTCATGAATTTTAGAGTGATATTGCCATATTTCATTTATTTATTGAATTTCTGGCGATTTACATAAAGTAATTCAAATTTGCACTGCAAGTGTGCTCTAGTTTCGACCAATAAATTCTGAAAAATCATTTTCACCTTCCACATTAGGAGTGAAGGCAGTATCCACAAAGAAAACTCAATTACCCAACCATTATATATGATTACTCATCCATGCAATTTTGGCAACACATCGAAAGAAATTAAAGAAAATGATAAAATGGCTCAAGAATTGAAATCCTTTTGCATGGAGGCCTCTTATGTGCAATGGCTTGTGGGAAAAATAATAGACTCACAATACCACAAATAAAAAGTTAATTTTTCATTTTTTCTAGTGCAATGCATGACTTTTTTTGTGAAGTAGGTTCCATAAATAAGATTGTAAATTCTGCCCTTACAATTTTCACCTAAAGTATACCACAATGGATGCCAACTGACATTTTTTTCATGAATTTCAGAGTGATATTGCCATATTCCATTGATTTATCGAATTTGTGGTGATTTACATCAAGTAATTCAAATTTGCACTACAAGTGTGCTCTAGATTCGACCAATAAATTCGGAAATATCATTTTCACCTTCCACATTAGGAGTGTAGGCAGTATCCACAAAGAAAACTCAATTAGCCGACCATTATATATGATTACTCATCCATGCATTTTGAGAACACATCGAAAGAAATTAAAGGAAATGAAAAAAGGCTCATAAATTGAAATCCTTTTGCATGGAGGCCACCTATGTGCAATGGCTTGTGGAAAAAATAATAAACTCACAATACCTCAAAATTAAAAAAAAAAACCTTCACAACCTGACCTATCAAAATATGAAGATCAATGACTTTCAACCAAGATGACCGTGACCATGAGCATTTTCATGGCATAGTAAATGATAACATGACCATTTTTGGAAATAACAAGGGTGTTAACATTGTCAGCAATAATTCCACAAAAATATTGAAGATTTGGTTAAAAAAAGTTAATTTTTCATTTTTCTAGTGCAATGCATGACTTTTTTTGTGAAGCAAGTGCCATAAATAAGATTGTAAATTGTGCCCTTACAATTTTCACCTAAAGTATACCACATGGGATGCCAACTGCCAATTTTTCACGAATTTCAGAGTGATATTGCCATTTTCCATTGATTTATCGAATTTCTGGTGATTTACATCAAGTAATTTAAATTTGCACTGCAAGTGTGCTCTAGTTTCGACCAATAAATTCTGAAAAATAATTTTCACCTTTCGCATTAGGAGTGTAGGCAGGATCCACAAAGAAAACTCAATTACCCAACCATTATATATGATTACTCATCCATGTAATTTTGAGAACACATCGAAAGAAATGAAAGGAAATGAAAAAAGGCTCAAAAATTGAAATTCTTTTGCATGGAGGCCTCCTATGTGCAATGGATTGTGGGAAAAATAATAAACTCACAATACCACAACCTTAAAAAAAACCTTCAAGAACTGACCTATCTCATATGAAGATCAATGACTTTCAACCAAGATGACCATGAGCATTTTCATGGCATAGTACATAACAACATGACCATTTTTGGAAATAACAAGGGTGTTAACATTGTCAGCAATAATTCCACAAAAAGATTGAAGGTTTGGTTAAAAAAAATTCATTTTTCTAGTGCAATGCATGACTTTTTTTTGTGAAGCAAGTGCCATAAATAAGATTGTAAATTGTGCCCTTACAATTTTCACCTAAAGTATAGCACAATGGATGCCAACTGCCAATTTTTCATGAATTTCACAGTGATATTGCCATATTCCATTGATTTATCGAATTTCTGGCGATTGACATCAAGTAATTCAAATTTGCACTGCAAATGTGCTCTAGTTTCGATTAATAAATTTGGAAATATCATTTTCACCTTCCACATTAGGAGTGTAGGCAGTATCCAGAAAGAAAACTCAATTACCCAACCATTATATATGATTACTCATCCATGCAATTTTGAGAACACATCAAAAGAAATTATAGGAAATGAAAAAAAGGCTAAAAAATTGAAATCCTTTTGCATGGAGGCCTCCTATGTGCAATGGCTTGTGGGAAAAATAATAAACTCAAAATACCACAAACTTAAAATAAAAAACCGTCACAATCTGACCTATCTCATATGAAGATCAATGACTTTCAACCAAGACGACCATGACCATGAACATTTTCATGGCATAGTATATGATAACATGACCATTTTTGGAAATAACAAGGGTGTTAACATTGTCAGCAATAATTCCACAAAAAGATTGAAGGTTTCGTTAAAAAAAGTTAATTTTTCATTTTTCTAGTGCAATGCATGACTTTTTTTTGTGAAGCAACTGCCATAAATATTATTGTAACTTGTGCCCTTACAATTTTCACTTAAAGTATACCACATGGGATGCCAACTGCCAATTTTTAATGAATTTTAGAGTGATATTTCCATATTCCATTGATTTATTGAATTTCTGCCGATTTACGTCAAGTAATTCAAATTTGCACTGCAAGTGTGCTCTAGTTTCGACCAATAAATTCTGAAAACTCATTTTCACCTTCCACATTAGGAGTGTAGGCAGTATCCACAAAGAAAACTCTATTACCCAACCATTATATATGATTACTCATCCATGCAATTTTGACAACACATCGAAAGAAATTAAAGAAAATGATAAAAAGGCTTAAAAATTGAAATCCTTTTGCATGGAGACCTCCTATGTGCAATGACTTGTGGGAAAAATTATAAACTCACAATACCACAAATAAAAAGTTAATTTTTCATTTTTCTAGTGCAATGCATGACTTTTTTTGTGAAGTAGGTTCCATAAATAAGATTGTAAATTCTGCCCTTACAATTTTCACCTAAAGTATACCACAATGGATGCCAACTGACATTTTTTTCATGAATTTCAGAGTGATATTGCCATATTCCATTGATTTATCGAATTTGTGGTGATTTACATCAAGTAATTCAAATTTGCACTACAAGTGTGCTCTAGATTCGACCAATAAATTCGGAAATATCATTTTCACCTTCCACATTAGGAGTGTAGGCAGTATCCACAAAGAAAACTCAATTACCCGACCATTATATATGATTACTCATCCATGCATTTTGAGAACACATCGAAAGAAATTAAAGGAAATGAAAAAAGGCTCATAAATTGAAATCCTTTTGCATGGAGGCCACCTATGTGCAATGGCTTGTGGAAAAAATAATAAACTCACAATACCTCAAAATTAAAAAAAAACCCTTCACAACCTGACCTATCAAAATATGAAGATCAATGACTTTCAACCAAGATGACCGTGACCATGAGCATTTTCATGGCATAGTAAATGATAACATGACCATTTTTGGAAATAACAAGGGTGTTAACATTGTCAGCAATAATTCCACAAAAATATTGAAGATTTGGTTAAAAAAAGTTAATTTTTCATTTTTCTAGTGCAATGCATGACTTTTTTTGTGAAGCAAGTGCCATAAATAAGATTGTAAATTGTGCCCTTACAATTTTCACCTAAAGTATACCACATGGGATGCCAACTGCCAATTTTTCACGAATTTCAGAGTGATATTGCCATTTTCCATTGATTTATCGAATTTCTGGTGATTTACATCAAGTAATTTAAATTTGCACTGCAAGTGTGCTCTAGTTTCGACCAATAAATTCTGAAAAATAATTTTCACCTTTCGCATTAGGAGTGTAGGCAGGATCCACAAAGAAAACTCAATTACCCAACCATTATATATGATTACTCATCCATGTAATTTTGAGAACACATCGAAAGAAATGAAAGGAAATGAAAAAAGGCTCAAAAATTGAAATTCTTTTGCATGGAGGCCTCCTATGTGCAATGGATTGTGGGAAAAATAATAAACTCACAATACCACAACCTTAAAAAAAACCTTCAAGAACTGACCTATCTCATATGAAGATCAATGACTTTCAACCAAGATGACCATGAGCATTTTCATGGCATAGTACATAACAACATGACCATTTTTGGAAATAACAAGGGTGTTAACATTGTCAGCAATAATTCCACAAAAAGATTGAAGGTTTGGTTAAAAAAAAATTCATTTTTCTAGTGCAATGCATGACTTTTTTTTGTGAAGCAAGTGCCATAAATAAGATTGTAAATTGTGCCCTTACAATTTTCACCTAAAGTATAGCACAATGGATGCCAACTGCCAATTTTTCATGAATTTCACAGTGATATTGCCATATTCCATTGATTTATCGAATTTCTGGCGATTGACATCAAGTAATTCAAATTTGCACTGCAAATGTGCTCTAGTTTCGATTAATAAATTTGGAAATATCATTTTCACCTTCCACATTAGGAGTGTAGGCAGTATCCAGAAAGAAAACTCAATTACCCAACCATTATATATGATTACTCATCCATGCAATTTTGAGAACACATCAAAAGAAATTAAAGGAAATGAAAAAAAGGCTAAAAAATTGAAATCCTTTTGCATGGAGGCCTCCTATGTGCAATGGCTTGTGGGAAAAATAATAAACTCAAAATACCACAAACTTAAAATAAAAAACCGTCACAATCTGACCTATCTCATATGAAGATCAATGACTTTCAACCAAGACGACCATGACCATGAACATTTTCATGGCATAGTATATGATAACATGACCATTTTTGGAAATAACAAGGGTGTTAACATTGTCAGCAATAATTCCACAAAAAGATTGAAGGTTTCGTTAAAAAAAGTTAATTTTTCATTTTTCTAGTGCAATGCATGACTTTTTTTTGTGAAGCAACTGCCATAAATATTATTGTAACTTGTGCCCTTACAATTTTCACTTAAAGTATACCACATGGGATGCCAACTGCCAATTTTTAATGAATTTTAGAGTGATATTTCCATATTCCATTGATTTATTGAATTTCTGCCGATTTACGTCAAGTAATTCAAATTTGCACTGCAAGTGTGCTCTAGTTTCGACGAATAAATTCTGAAAAATCATTTTCACCTTCCACATTAGGAGTGTAGGCAGTATTCACAAAGAAAACTCAATTACCCAACCATTATATATGATTACTCATCCATGAAATTTTGACAACACATCGAAAGAAATTAAAGAAAATGATAAAAAGGCTCAAAATTTTAAATCCTTTTGCATGGAGGCCTCCTATGTGCAATGGCTTGTGGGAAAAATAATAAACTCAAAATACCACAAATAAAAAGTTAATTTTTCATTTTTCTAGTGCAATGCATGACTTTTTTTGTGAAGCAAGTGCCATAAATAAGAATGTAAATTGTGCCATTACAATTTTCACCTAAAGTATACCACATTAGATGTCAACTGCCAATTTTTCATGAATTTCAGAGTGATATTGCCATATTTCATTGATTTATCAAATTTCTGGTGATTTACGTCAAGTAATTCAAATTTGCACTGCAAGTGTGCTCTAGTTTCGACCAATAAATTCTGAAAAATCGTTTTGACCTTCCACATTAGGAGTGTAGGCAGTATTCACAAAGAAAACTCAATTACCCAACCATTATATATGATTACTCATCCATGCAATTTTGACAACACATCGAAAGAAATTAAATAAAATGATAAAAAGGCTCAAAAATTGAAATCCTTTTGCATGGAGGCCTCCTATGTGCAATGGCTTGTGGGAAAAAATAATAAACTCACAATACCACAAACTTAAAAAAATAACCTTCACAAAATGACCTATCTCATATGAAGATCAATGACTTTCAACCAAGATGACCATGACCATGGGCATTTTCATGGCATCGTACATGATAACATGACCATTTTTGGAAATAACAAGGGTGTTAACATAGTCAGCAGTAATTACACAAAAAGATTGAAGATTTGGTTTAAAAAGTTAGTTTTTCATTTTTCTAGTGCAATGCATGACTTTTTTTTGAAGCAAGTGTCATAAATAAGATTGTAACTTGTGCCCTTACAATTTTCACCTAAAGTATACCACATGGGATGCCAACTCCCAATTTTTCATGAATTTCAAAGTGCTATTTCCATATTCCATTGATTTATTGAATTTCTCGCGATTTACATCAAGTAATTCAAATTTGCACTGCAAGTGTGCTCTAGTTTCGACCAATAAATTTGGAAATATCATTTTCACCTTCCACATTAGGAGTGTAGGCTGTATCCAGAAAGGAAACTCAATTACCCAACCATTATATATGATTACTCATCCATGCGATTTAGAGGACACATCAAAAGAAATTAAAGGAAATGAAAAAAGGCTCAAAAATTGAAATCCGTTTGCATAGAGGACTCCTATGTGCAATGGCTTGTGGGAAAAATAATAAACTCACAATACCACAAACTTAAAATAAAAAACCTTCACAATCTGATCTATCTCATATGAAGATCAATGACTTTGAACCAAGACGACCATGACCATGAACATTTTCATGGCATAGTACATGATAACATGACCATTTTTGGAAATAAAAAGGGTGTTAACATTGTCAGCAATAATTCCACAAAAAGATTGAAGGTTTGGTTAAAAAAAGTTAATTTTTCATTTTTCTAGTGCAATGCATGACTTTTTTTGTGAAGCAAGTGCCATAAATAAGATTGTAAATTGTGCCCTTACAATTTTCACCTAAAGTATACCACATGGGATGCCAACTGCCAATTTTTCATGAATTTTAGAGTGATATTTCCATATTCCATTGATTTATTGAATTTCTGGCGATTTACATCAAGTAATTCAAATTTGCACTGCAAGTGTGCTCTAGTTTCGACGAATAAATTCTGAAAAATCATTTTCACCTTCCACATTAGGAGTGTAGGCAGTATTCACAAAGAAAACTCAATTACCCAACCATTATATATGATTACTCATCCATGAAATTTTGGCAACACATTGAAAGAAATTAAAGAAAATGATAAAAAGGCTCAAAAATTTAAATCCTTTTGCATGGAGGCCTCCTATGTGCAATGGCTTGTGGGAAAAATAATAAACTCACAATACCACAAATAAAAAGTTAATTTTTCATTTTTCTAGTGCAATGCATGACTTTTTTTGTGAAGCAAGTGCCATAAATAAGAATGTAAATTGTGCCATTACAATTTTCACCTAAAGTATACCACAGTAGATGTCAACTGCCAATTTTTCGTGAATTTCAGAGTGATATTGCCATATTTCATTGATTTATGGAATTTCTGGTGATTTACGTCAAGTAATTCAAATTTGCACTGCAAGTGTGCTCTAGTTTCGATCAATAAATTCTGAAAAATCGTTTTGACCTTCCACATTAGGAGTGTAGGCAGTATTCACAAAGAAAACTCAATTACCCAACCATTATATATGATTACTCATCCATGCAATTTTGACAACACATCGAAAGAAATTAAATAAAATGATAAAAAGGCTCAAAAATTGAAATCCTTTTGCATGGAGGCCTCCTATGTGCAATGGCTTGTGGGAAAAAATAATAAACTCACAATACCACAAACTTAAAAAAAAACCTTCACAAAATGACCTATCTCATATGAAGATCAATGACTTTCAACCAAGATGACCATGACCATGGGCATTTTCATGGCATCGTACATGATAACATGACCATTTTTGGAAATAACAAGGGTGTCAACATTGTCAGCAGTAATTCCACAAAAAGGTTGAAGATTTGGTTAAAAAAAGTTAATTTTATATTTTTCTAGTGCAATGCATGACTTTTTTGTGAAGCAAGTGCCATAAATAAGATTGTAAATTCTGCCCTTACAATTTTCACCTAAAGTATACCACATGGGATGCCAACTCCCAATTTTTCATGAATTTCAGAGTGATATTTCCATATTCCATTGATTTATTGAATTTCTGGCGATTTACATCAAGTAATTAAAATTTGCACTGCAAGTGTGCTCTAGTTTCGACCAATAAATTCTGAAAACTCATTTTCACCTTCCACATTAGGAGTGTAGGCAGTATCCACAAAGAAAACTCTATTACCCAACCATTATATATGATTACTCATCCATGCAATTTTGACAACACATCGAAAGAAATTAAAGAAAATGATAAAAAGGCTTAAAAATTGAAATCCTTTTGCATGGAGACCTCCTATGTGCAATGACTTGTGGGAAAAATTATAAACTCACAATACCACAAATAAAAAGTTAATTTTTCATTTTTCTAGTGCAATGCATGACTTTTTTTGTGAAGCAAGTGCCATAAATAAGATTGTAAATTCTGCCCTTACAATTTTCACCTAAAGTATACCACAATGGATACCAACTGCCAATTTTTCATGAATTTCAGAGTGATATTGCCATATTTCATTGATTTATCAAATTTCTGGCGATTTACATCAAGTAATTCAAATTTGCACTGCAAGTGTGCTCTAGTTTCGACCAATAAATTCTGAAAAATCATTTTCACCTTCCGCATTAGGAGTGTAGGCAGTATCCACAAATAAAACTCAATTACCCAACCATTATATATGATTACTCATCCATGCAATTTTGACAACACATCGAAAGAAATTAAAGTAAATGAAAAAAAGGCTCAAAAATTGAAATCCTTTTTCATGGAGTCCTCTTATGTGCAATGGCTTGTGGAAAACATAATCAATGACTTTAAACCAAGATTGAAGAATTGGTTTTATTTTCCATTTTTCCATGGATACATGACAACTCCATTTACATGAAGTACATGACAACTCCAGTTACACAACTACGGGAAACCACTCATCCTCCGACTTTGCTTTGTACATGATAACCCCTAAAACGTTGTCCTCTTCGCTCATACGCTTTACGACGTACGAATACCTATCCTCCTGTGCATCTTCATCCTCTTCCTCCTCCTCTTCGGCGGCCGGAGCAAGCTTTGACAACCAATCCTCGTCCTCGTCCTCATCCTCAACTACCATTTGCTCGTCTCTGGGCGCAGGCCTTTCGATGGTCCTCATAAATTCCTTCACATCATCAGGCATAATTATGTGTAGAGACATACCAGGAGGAGGTTGCACATATCTCACCCCCGGAATAGCTGGGAGCTCTCGTTTGACCGCTGGATCCGACGAGCTTGCTGATGAGGATCCGAAGACTCCATTGCCTCACGCATCGCCCAGACAAAAACCCCGATACAAGTCACCCCTTTGACTCGATCTGGGATTATCCACCAGAGCTCATCTGGCCTAGCATCTATCAACAGTTGCAGCGCATGCTCCGCCAGAGCTTTCGTGCTTGGAAACCAAGAGCAGATCTCCTTGCACTTCTCTAGTAAGACAGCGTCACCAGCGCAGAACACCTCCAACGGGGTCGTCATCACCGACGGTGGTCGCGGGATTGAGGATGGGGAAGGGGAAGGGGAGGAGGATGTGGGCTGCTCGGGCCGTGGTGGATGCGAAATGAGAGATATTTACCCCCCACCACCACCACGTTTTTTTACCAATAACCCAGCCGTCCACTAACCGGTCCCACATGTCAGCATTTCAGGCCGGTCCCACGTGTCAGCACCAGGTGAAGTAACGGTCAAAGGCTTTGACCCGACGGCAAGGCACCGTTTGGCCTCTTGTGAGGCGCGGGCGAGGGGAGGAGGGGGAAAGTGAGCAAAGTGAGACGGGCGGGGCAAAACTGAGTACAACTAAGGAAGGAGGGGCACAGAAATAGAAATCCCTATTAAAAAACCTAGAAATACCTTGCTGCACTTTATTTACTTTTCTTTTGATTTGCAACCTATCTACCTATACAAGATTTAATCCTTGCAAGTAACGAGTCCAAGGGGGTTGACAACCCTCTTGCCCGCGTTGGGTGCAAGTATTTGCTTTTCTGTGTGCAGGTGCTGTTCACGAGGGTTTGTGTGATTCTCCTATTGGTTCGATAAACCTTGGTTCTCACTGAGGGAAATACTTATCTCTACTGTACTGCTTCTCCCTTCCTTTTCGGGGAAAATCCCAACGGTCCCAGATGTCAGTGCAAATGAAAAGCCTGCCGTATTCGCGTCGCACCCCCACACGGTCGGGCCGGCACGCCGCTCAAGGTAGGGAACGCGTGTTGTCTTGCATTTTCACTGACATCTGGGACCGTTGTTGAGCAAACTGACTATCGGCAAACCCTCACCCCGCCCGCCGTGCGTCGGCCGAGTTAGAGGAACGAGGAGGGAGAAGTGCTAGCTGTAGCATGGACTCCAAGAAAATTGGTGTCTGATGGGACTCGTACTGGTTTGTACTCTACCACTATACTACTCCTACTACTCTACACTACTAAACTAATATGAGGCCATTCAACCGTGTCCCGACAAAAGACCCCGGACACCGATTATTCGTTGATATTTAAATTTGTTTTCACACAGCAAAATATCCCTAAAAACAACAACACACAGCAAAATTTTGTGGCAAATGAGGGTTTGAATGTGCTAGGCGGGGTGGGGCAGGAAGTTACTGGTGACATAAGGGGAATTTTGCATGTCTGGGATTTGGCACCGAGATATTTCTATTCGAAATGTAGCGGCTCGGTTTTTTTTTGCGAAATGCAGATGCTCGGGTTTTGGTGCCAAACTGGAAATTTTGCAAATATTTCTCATCATTTATTCCCAAATGAGGCGCACCGGACGGCGCGTCAACCGCACCAGCCTCGTGTAGTTGTCTGGTGGCGTGTACGGTAGACGTGAATGCTTGTTCTGGTGCATGCCACCCCAGTATCACAGTACAGTACTTTATTAACATATGGCCCACTTTATACTCTCACCAAATTTCTTGGATTCCGTGTATATCTAAACTCGGCCCTTTATCTCTTCTCCCTCCTCTCTCTCTTTTTCTTCTGAGCAGCCCTACTCTCTCTCTTATAATAACTCAGCCAACGCGTGGCAGGCGGGGGAGTGTGCCTATCGTCGGTTTGCCCATGTGCGGTCCCACATGTCAATGAAAACACAAGACACGCATGTTCCCTTGGGTGAGCGGCGTGCCTGACCTACCGTGTTGGGTTGGACGCGAACGTGACAGGCGTGTCGTAATTGTAATGCCTTTTCCTTTTAAACATGTCTGTAAACGCCCTATTTCCTCCCTAAACGTCCGCAGCGTCAGCCGGGTCAGTGCGCGGTCAAAAAAAGTTGACCCAGCCGGACCCCTCACTTAGGGCATCTCCAACGGCAACCCGCAAATTTCCACCCGCATCCGTCTGCAGACAGGGGGGACCAGTCCACGGACACAGATGCGAGAGGACGTCATCCAACCATAGCCACATACATTTTGACAACAACTCGAACCAACCGGACGAAATTCGTGCAAACACGACCGGATTGCATATAAACATGACAGATTTCATATAAAAATGCCGGATTTTCATATAAACATGACGGATTTCATTTCATTTACATCAACTAAGCGGTGCTAGTCCGGCTCTGGAGGTATAATTAATACCTAATCTAAATGGTCGCCCACGGGTCCCTTTGTCTTCCTCATGTCCGGCTGCCCAATCATCGGACTGCCGACAGCCTGATCAACTCGACGATGGTCCTCGCAAAAGAAGAACCGGGCAAGACACTGGCTATGTACGCCGGCGTCGCCTCAGCGGTGGTCTTCATGGGACCCAAGCGACGGCGGCCTCCCGTGTTCTACTTCTCTTCGATGATGGCGGCGGACGCGGAGGCGCTGGCCACCGATTCACCGCTCTCCGCGCACCTGACTTCTGTCTCGGCCTGCATGACGCGGCCGCATGCACGGTCGCGAGCACGGGAGGTGCGGTCGCAGACATAGGAGGCGCGGTACGACGCGGCGTCGTCGACGGCAGCGAAGACGCTCGTGCCATCGTGCTCCCCACCGTGCCGGCGTGGAGCAACTCGCCACTCCTCATCGAGCTGGCCTGGAGCGGCGAGTTGCTGAACTACAAGCCGGCTTGGGGCGGCAACTGGCTCCGTCGGGCTAGGCGAGGGAGGTGGAGCAGCGAGCTGCCTCGCTCGTATCCGGCGGGCCACCCAGCTGGCTTGTATGCCGGAGAGCTGCTCTTCAGAAGCCATCGGAAGAGTGGAGAAAATGGTGATGGAGGAGATGGGGGAGCGGCGGAGGGGTGCAATTCTTGCTCGGCGTCTGGCCTTGTTTAAATAGAGGATGGATGGGAGGAGCTCGGCCGGCATTGCGTTTAATGCCGGCCCGCTCATGAACGGACGTGTGGCCGGAGTGGTTTCTCGGCATCCACGCATGTTTAATGGAGGCGTTTGAATGCGGCAAGGAGGCGTGTTCAGCCAGGCATGCAGCGGGCGACGCCCTCGGCCGGCGCGCCGCTTCAATGGCGGAGGCAGTGAGAGGTCGCGTGCTGGGCCAGGGCGGTCAGAAGCGGGCTGGGACTAAACATCTGAAAGGCCCAATACGGATGTGAAAATCATAATTGCAAATTGCACTTGGTTGACCGGTCAAAAAGTCTGTGTGGCACTCTATTGACTAGTCAAATTGGCCACGTGGCTTATGGGTCCCACCTGTCAGTTGGTAAACAAAAATTTACGCAGGCACGACAGGAGTCGAACCTGCGACCCTGAGGAACTGGCCCTTGCGCGCGAACCACCCTGGCTGTGTATATGTGTGCATGCACGTGTAGGTTGAGCACTTGAGCGTAGCGTGTGTGTTGCGTCTTGTGCTGTGTGCATGCATGCGTGCGTGTGTTCGTGCGAGTGTTGCGTGCGTGCATGTGTACGTGTGAGTGTTACATGCATGCGTGCGTGCGTGTGTTCGTGTGAGTGTGGTGTGCGTGCATGTTTACGTGTGAGTATTGCATGCATGCATGTGGGCGTTGCATGTGTGTTTGTCCGCATGTGTGATGTGTGTGTATTCACCACAGTAGCTCTTGTGTATTAAAAGGGCCGTCTCGGCATACCATCACTAGGCGACCTTATCCGCTGTGGTTAGCACGCGCGGGCTACTAACCTGAGGTCTCAACTTTGAATCCCCACCGAGCACTAATTTATTACCATTTGTTTCTTTCTTATACCACTTGATAGGTGGGCCCTACGTTACGGAGATAATGCGTGCTTCTGATGCAACACTAGTTGCGCCACATGGATTGTTTGACTAGTCAATTGATCGTGTCATCAACAAAATACGTAGTTGTAGGGTGAGCAAGTGACTGTATAATCACCACAAAATGTATATGCTGACCGTAATGAGCTTATTCTGAAGTCCAGTGACCATATCGTGCTTTCGTTTCAAATACAACGAATGTCAGTGTCATCATAAAAATACAGAGCTGTACGGTTAGCTAGTGACCGTATAATCACCAGAAAATGTATATGGTGACCGTAATGAGCGTATTCTAAAGTCCAGAGACCTTATTGTGCTTTCGCTTGAAATACAATAACCTTCATGCATGAATGTGTTGGGGGCGTACTTTTAGAGGGCCGAGAGATAGTTTGTGTGCGTACGTGAAAGGGGCGTAGAGAGAGGGGGTGTGCGATGGAGAGAGAGATGCCCTTCGTTTCTCTTTATTGTGACTAATTTTATAGGATAAAAATATAACCATTCACAATACGGAACAAATATCATTGGATACACCATGGAATTAACTTTCATATATAACCTTGTAGTATTGTATATTTAGATTTTCTTAAATATCTTTTTTGCCACACTCTGTGTAGTTTTAATTCAAAACAAATCTTGTATGCGGAGTAAAATTGAACGGATGCCTTTTTTGGATCATTGGGAGCACATGATAATAAGATGTAATATGCATGAATGTGTGGTTGACGTATTTTGGAGGGCCTAGAGAGGGTATGTGTACGTATTCGAGAGAGGCGTGGATAGAGGGGGGGTGTGCGATGAGAGAAAGAGAAAGCACAAGAGATGAGAGAGAGAGAGAGAGACGAATAGCATGTCTCAACGAGAGATGGTGAGTTTGTGTATGCAGAGGAGAAGGGGAGAGAGGCATGAACAAAAATAGTGTGTGTGTTGGTATCTGTGGGTGTGAAATTATAGTGAGACCTAGGGGGTAGAGAGTGTGCGAGGTGTGGTGGTGGCACATCGTTCTTTGGTCTGGTGGGTTGAGGCGAGGACCCCTAGGTCGGTTCCGTCCTGCGCCACATAGGTCGGCCCGAGACACATTATACTAAGACCCATGGAGGACTTGACGTACAAGACGAAGATACCAGAGCCGTGGAGGACTCTATCTCCAATGACGAAGCGGACTACGATTTGTAACCCTAGGCCCCGGGTATGTTATATAGGCCGGGCACCTAGTTCATCGATAGTATACACACACACAATCCCTAGGTATTCATGTGTACTTTGTACACACCCCAATCACAAATATACACGACCAGGAGTAGGGTATTTCCTCGATCGCAAGGGCCCGGACTTGGGTAAATCTTCGCCTCTTATTACCATCCAGCTTAACCGTCAGGGATATCCTACCGAATGATCTAATGGAATCATATCTGTCAACTAGTAAGAGAGGGGGAGACAATGCGAGTGAGAGAGGACTAAAGAGAGTGTGCGTGCGAGAGACACGTAGGCAGAGATATGTATAGAGAGGGGGGAGGTGGAGACCGTGCGTGCGTATGCATGTGAGAGAAATAGTGTTTGTGACTGAGATTAGTGAAAAGAGTCATAGATAGTAGTAAGATAGAGAGGGGGATATAGAGAGCGTGTGTGCGTGAGACACCTCGGGAGAGAGTGTGAGCATGTTTGAGAGAGAAAGGCCGATGGATATATAGTGTGTGCACGTATGTGTGAGAGAGAAAGATAGCGCGTGTGTGAGGAGGGGCTAAGGGAGAGTGCATCTACGCATAAAGGACTGTTCTACCCATTAAATTAAAATATAAATTGTATTAAAAAAAATTGGACGGGATCATGAAATTTGCAATTCACGTATGAACGAACATTGGTGTAGCAAACATCCATACTGTATCGAATTCGAGCATGCGTATTGTCGGGGGGATGACCCTCGGGTAGGCAACGGAGCTCGGATCCCCCTTCTTTTCAAAACATCGGGGCAGGCCGAGCCCCTCAGTCCGGCTAGCCTACGCGCCGGCTCCCCGGAGCGAGCCGGCTCGGCGTGGCGACCCGGCTGGCCGGCTGGCCCATGCCGGCTGGCCACTAGACAGCAAATCCTCACGACAAGACAAGGCAACAGCGCCCCCTCCTTTACGCCGGCCCGGCGGGCATGCCGACAGCCTTCCCTGTGCCCCCGCCAGGGGCGGGCGGTGTCCGGGCGGCGCAACCCTGTTGCTAAGCGGTGCCAACCGCCCTGACGAACGACAAGACCTACCACAGTGCCGCGCAGCCGACCGAGCCCGTGCCCGGCGAACCCGGCGCACCCGGCGGACTCGGCGCACCTGGCGGACCTGGCAACCCGGCGGCCCCCACTGCCGGCTCCTAGACAATGACACCCGGGCCCCGCTCTCGTGCATCTTTACCCATGTAACCCTGGGGGTCGGCCTATAAGACCCCCAGGGAGGCCTTCATGCAGAGGGGCTGATCTCAGTTGATAGTTCGCATCATCACAGACACACACAAACACAGCTCCAGGAGCAACCTTGTAGCCCTTGTGCTTCCCATACACCATTCGGTAGGACTAGGGGTGTTTCCTCTCCGGAGGGCCCCGAACCTGGGTACGTCTCGTGTCCCGCACTTGCGCGTGCCAACCTCGCCTCCGAAACCCACCGGCATCCTATCGCAACCCCACCTCTTTAGCCATCTTATGGCATCTGCCGTGAGAATACCACGACAGTTGGCGCCCACCGTGGGGCTGCTCGCGGCGCCGGCCGGAGTCAAGTTCCGGACGAGGCCCTTCACCAGCTCCGGTGAGCGCATCGTGCACGGTTTGGTCTGTGCGCCTCGCACGGCCAACCCGGCCGGCTACGGCGCCCTATCGGACGCGAGCGCCGCCTGCCCCGCAGGCTGCCTCGTCGTCCCCTTCGGCACGCTGCGCGTCTTCGTCGCGCTCGTCCCCGACGTGTTTCCCAGCAAGGTGCGCAGCTGCACCGACTCGCCTGTCCCCGTTGGCTGCGCTGTCTCCGACAACGTCGCCGCTCTCTGCGTCCACGCGGAGGTGCTGACCATCGGCACCAGTTTCGGCTCCCCGCACGGCAAGGAGAAGGCCGCCGCGGCTGCCGCTGCCGCGGCTGCGGCCCCTCCTCGCCAGGCCGACCCGCTCCACGAGACGATCTAGAGTCTGCAAGCCCCCATCACGCCCGATGCCGACACGGCGGCTGCAGCGGCTCACCTCAACGAGGACCGCCAGCATCTGCTGGTCGAGGCCACGGAGCTCGCGGCAGCACGGCGCCGGCTGGAGTCCGCCCAGCGTGAGTACGACAGCGCCCACGGCTTCACGCCGGCCGCCACCGAGCCCAGCCGGGTCGCGGAAGTGCGGACTCTTGGGGGCGCTATCGGCCGTGCGCTAGGCGCAGGCCAGCCCGTCTACGACACCCCCGTCAAGAACATGTGCGCGGCGCAAGCGGCCATGGCGGATCTCGAATTCCTGGAGGGCAAGGAGCTGCTGCAGCAGCAGCAGCGCATCCGCGACCTCATCGCTGCGGCGAACGAGCAGCAACAACGCTTCGACCCGGCCCAGCCATCCGCCTCCGCCTCAGGAAGAACTGGAGACCCGGAGAGGGCTCTCTGGGACGCGCGGCAGACGTCCTCGCACGCCACTAGCGCGAGCCGCTCTGGCCGGCACCGCTCCGGCCGGAGCCGGCACATTCGAGCCACAACCGCTAAAGAGGGCAACGCTGGCGAGACGGCCGGCGACGGCCGGGTTCAGCAGCCGGAGCCCCCCGTGCGGCCGGCTCGGCGGCCCGAGCCGGCCCCGGAAGCCCCTGCCCCCCGCGGTCCCGTGGCGGACCGAATCGGACCCCGCGGTCCCATGGCTGACCGACTCGGCCCCCGCGAGCCCTACGACGAAAGCGACGCCCGTCATCGCATCGACCGGCTGGCACGCTCGACAACCCTGGAGGAGGAAAGCTCTGTCGGCCCGTCGTGTTTTGGCCCCCACATTCGCGAGGAACCCTTCCCCAAAGGCTTCTCGCTGCCCCGCGACTCCCCAAATACACCGGCGCCACCAAGCCGGAGGACTGGCTAACTGACTACACCACGGCTGTCGGCATAGCCGGCGGCAACCGGCGCGTGGCTATCCGGTACGTCCCCCTCATGCTGCTCGGCTCAGCCCGGACGTGGCTTAACAGCCTCCAAGCCGGTAGTGTGAACTCCTGGCTGGATTTCGAAGACGCGTTCATTCGCAACTTCACCAGCACCTACAAGCGTCCCGGCAAGCCTCGCCAGCTTTCCATGTGCGTCCAGAAGCCGGGCGAGCCTCTCCGCGATTTCCTCACACGGTGGACGGAGCTCCGCAACTCTTGCGAGGGTGTCCACGAGGTCCAGGCCATCCAATACTTCATCGACGGATGCCTAGACGGCACTCTGGTCAAGCACCGGCTGGTGTTCGACGAGCCGGAGACTCTGGCGGAGCTCATGGCCGTGGCGGACAAGTACGCTATGGCCGACTCCGCGATGAATGTGAAGGTCACGATCGACGCGGACGGCAAGCTCCTCCCGGCCCAGGCGGCTCCCCCCAAGCCGGCTGGCGACAACAACCCGCACCGGCAAGATAACAACAACAACAACAACGGCAAGCGCCGAAACGACCAGCCGGCGTCCCGCTACGACAACCGGCAAGTCGCCGCCGTGGAAGGGGAGCAGCCGGCTGAGCAAGGCTCCAGCCAGCGCCCGCGCACCGGCAAGGCCGCCTGGTAGCCCAAGTTGTCTTTCGAGCAGATGCTCGACGCCCCCTGCAAGAACCAGAGCGGCGCGAAGCCGTCGACGCACATGCTCCGGCAGTGCAGTTTCACCCAGCGCCTGCTGAAGGGCAACCTTCCACCCCCGCCACCCGGAGCCGGCCCGCAGCAGCTGCCGCTCCCGCCGCCTCCACCGCCACCGGTCGCCCTCGCCGACAACCCTTTCCCGCGCCCGGACACGTCCTACGTCGTCTTCACCAGCGAGGGGGATGACAAGCACGCCAAGCGCAAGCACGCGGCCGAGGTGAACGCCGTCGTCCCTCCGGTTCCCCAGTACATGCACTGGTCCGACCGGCCGGTGAGCTGGACCCGGGAGGACCACCCGGCCGTCATGCCCACGCCGGGTGGCTACGCCCTCGTGCTCGACCCCACCCTCGTCTCCGAGAAACACACCTGCCACTTTTCGTGGGTGCTGATCGACGGCGGCAGCAGCATCAACATCCTGTACCGCGACACCATGACCAAGCTCGGCATCGAGGTACGACAGCTGGAGCCGACCCGGACGGTGTTCCACGGCATCGTGCCGGGTCTCTCCTGCTCTCCGATCGGCCGGATCCGGCTTGACGTCCTGTTTGGCTCCAGCAGCCATTTCCGCCGTGAGCCGATCTGGTTCGAGGTGGTCGACCTGGCCAGCCCCTACCACGCGCTGCTGGGCCGGCCCGCGATGGCCAAATTCATGGCGGTCCCCCACTACGCCTACCTGAAGTTGAAAATGCCGGGTCCCAAGGGCCTCATCACCATCGTCGGCGACTACAAGAAGTCCCTCGAGTGCGCCAAAGCCGGCTCCCAGCTAGCCGAGTCGCTGGTCATCGCCGAGGAGAGGCGCCAGCTCGACCGGATCGTGGCGCTGGCTAACGCACAGTCGGCCGTGCCGGCTCCGCCCAAGCTGGCCGATGAAGCTTCCTTCAAGCCGGTCAAAGACACGAAGAGTGTCCCGCTCAACCCGGCCGACCCCAGCTCCAGCAAGTACATCGTTGTGGGCACCGGCCTCGACAGCAAATAGGAAGGCTAGCTCATCGATTTCCTCCGTGAGAATCAGGATATCTTTGCATGGTCTCCCAAAGACATGCCGGGTGTGCCGAGGGAATTCGCCGAGCACAAACTTCACGTCCGCAAGGACGCCAAGCCTGTCCGGCAGCCGCTACGCCGTTTCTCCGAGGAGAAGCGAAGAACCATCGGTGAAGAAATCGCCCGGCTGCTCAAAGCCGGGTTCATCATGGAAGTGTTCCACCCCGAGTGGCTGGCCAATCCAGTCCTCGTCCTGAAGAAAAATGGCACCCGGCGCATGTGCATCGACTACACCAGCCTGAACAAGGCATGCCCCAAAGACCCGTTCGCTCTGCCCCGGATCGACCAAGTCATCGACTCCACAGCCGGCTGCGAGCTCCTGTCCTTCCTGGACGCCTACTCCGGCTACCACCAGATCAAGCTGGACCCGGCCGACGCCGGCAAGACGTCCTTCATCACGCCCTTTGGGGCGTATTGCTACATCACCATGTCGTTCGGCTTGAAGAATGCTGGCGCCACCTTCCAGCGCTGCATGCAGAAATGCCTGCTGCCCCAACTCGGCAGAAATGTGCACGTCTACGTCGACGACATCGTGGTGAAGACCAAGCAGCAACTCATGCTCCTAGCCGACCTCAAGGAGACCTTTGCCAACCTGCGCCGGTTCGAGATCAAGCTCAACCCAGAGAAATGCGTCTTCGGCGTGCCGACTGGCCAGCTCCTCGGCTTCCTCGTCTCGGCGCGCGGCATCGAAGCCAACCCGGAGAAGATCAAGGCAATCGAGCGCATGCACAAGCCGACCCGGCTGTGCGACGTTCAGAAGTTCACCGGCTGCTTGGCCTCTCTCAACCGGTTCGTCAGCCGGCTGGGGGAGAGGGCCCTGCCCCTGTATCAGCTGATGAAGAAGACGACGGCGTTCGAGTGGAGCGACCAAGCGGACGAAGCTTTCCGCGACTTCAAGCGCATGCTATCCACCGCACCCGTCCTGGCCACGCCGGCTGAGAAAGAGCCACTCCTGCTGTACATCGCCGCCACCTCCCGCGCGGTCAGCACGGTGCTGGTCGTCGAGCGCCCTGAGGAGGGCAAGGTGTAGCCGGTCCAGCGACCAGTGTATTACCTGAGCGAGGTGCTTTCTGCCTCCAAGCAGAACTACCCCCACTACCAGAAGATATGCTACGGCGTGTACTTTGCCGCCAAGAAGCTGAGGCAGTACTTCCAAGAGCACACCATTACCGTGGTGAGCACGGCCCCCATCGGCGAGATCATGGGCTGCCGGGATGCCTCTGGCCGGGTGGCCAAGTGGGCCATCGAGCTAGCCGGCCACACGATCCTCTACGAGCCGCGCACCACCATCAAGTCTCAAGCGCTGGCCGACTACCTGCCACCGGCGCCCGAGTCGACTCACTAGCGCATGCACTTCGACGGCTCCAAGATGCGCAACGGCTTGGGAGCCGGCATTGTGCTATCCTCCCCCAAGAACGACCGGTTGCGGTACATGCTGCAGATCCACTTCGCCGCCTCCAACAACGTGGCCGAGTACGAAGCTCTCGTGCACGGTCTCCGGCTGTCCAGGGAGATCGGCATCCGGCGCATCCTCTGCTACGGCGACTCAGACCTGGTGGTGTAACAAGTTTCCGGCGACTGGGACGCGAAAGACGCCAACATGGCCAGCTACCGCTTCCTGGTCCAGCAGCTGTCCGGCGGGTTCGACGGCTGGGAGTTCCTCCATGTCCCCCGCGCGGACAACGAAGCGGCCGACGCACTGGCTAAAGTGGGCTCTACCCGGCAGGCCATCCCGTCTGGCGTCTCCCTCGAGCACCTGCGGAAGCCGTCTATCAAGCCGTCTCCCGAGTTGGAATCAATCTTCGTCCCGAACGATCCCAACGCACCCCCACCCGACCCTGGAGTTCCCGGCTTCGGCCCGGGGACTGCTGGCTCCGGCCCGGGGCTGCCGTCCCATGCTCGGTGGCTGCCGGCTCCAGCTCGGGGACTGCCGTCTCCACCTCGGGGGCTGCCGGCTCCGGCTCGGGGGCTGCCGTCCAGGATCCCATCCCGGCGGCCGTCCTCACGGTGGTGACGGCGCCGTCCTGGGCTCAGCCAATCCTCGCCTTCTTGGAAGACGGCGACCTTCCCACCGACGAGACTGAAGCCCAGCAAGTGCAGCGGCGCGCATCCGCCTACAGCATCATCTACCACGAGCTCGTCAAACGCAGCACTACAGGCGTGTTCCAGCGCTGCGTCGAGCAGGACAAAGGGATCGAGATCCTCCTCGACATCCACCAGGGCGAGTGCGGGCACCACGCCGCCTCACGGTCCCTGGTGGCCAAAGCTTTCCACCACGGGTTCTACTGGCCCACGGCCCTGCAAGACGCCGAGGAGATGGTCCTCAAGTGCGAGGGCTGCCAACGCTTCAGCAAGCGCAGCCACCAGCCGGCCTCAGCCCTCCAAACCATTCCAATCAAATGGCCCTTTGCCGTCTGGGGACTCGACATGGTGGGGCCCTTCAAGACCACTCGAGGTGGCATGACGCATCTCCTGGTCGCCGTTGACAAATTCACCAAGTGGATTGAGGCCAGACCGATCAAGAAACTCGACGGGCCCACAGCCGTCCGGTTCATCAAGGACATCGCGGTTCGCTACGGCGTGCCGCGCAGCATCATCACGGACAACGGCACCAACTTGGCCAAGGGCGCGCTGGCCCACTACTGCTCTGCATCCGGCATCTGGCTCGACTTGGCCTCCGTCGCACATCCCCAGTCGAACGGCCAGGTCGAGCAGGCAAACGGCCTCATCCTAGGCGGCATCAAGCCGCGACTCGTCGAGCCACTCATGCGCTCACCCCGCAGCTGGCTCGATGAGCTGCCGGCCGTCCTCTGGAGTCTCCGGACGACACCCAACCGCTCCACTGGGTTCACCCCGTTCTTCCTCGTCTACGGAGCCGAAGCAATCATTCCAACCGACGTAGAGTTCGACTCGCCCTGGGTGACCATGTACACAGAAGCCGAGGCAAAAGAAGCACGCGAAGACGGCGTCGACCTGCTCGAGGAGGCGCGCCTCCTGGCCCTCAGCCGGTCAGCCATCTACCAACAAGGCCTGTGCCACTACCACAGCAGGAAGATCAAACCCCTCGCATTCCACGAGGGCGACCTCGTGCTCCGACTCGTCCAGCGGACAGCCGGCCAGCACAAGCTGGCCTCCCCATGGGAGGGCCCCTTCATCGTCAGCAAGGCTCTCTGCGACCGGAATGCGTACTACCTCATCGACGCGCAGAAGCCGAACAAACGCAAGCGAGACGCACCCGGCGAGGAGTCCAGCCGGCCCTGGAACGCGGAGCTCCTGCGTCCGTTTTACAGTTGAACTCATGCATGTATGTGTCACCATCTTTTGAATTTAATGAAAGCAGGCAGCTCCCCCGTTTTCATTTCTCCCGCCGAGTCGGCCCAGCCGGCTCGGGGGCTCGAGGGCTTCCTTTTCCGTTCTACTCTGTGTCTATGCACCTCTCTATTTTTTGATTCTCCCGCCGAGTCGGCATAACCGGCTCGGGGGCTAGCCAGCCTGACCGCGCCTCGCTATTTTTCATTAGTCCATCTCGAAACGTACGAGTCGCAAAAGCCCTCTCTTCGCCAGCCACAGCCGGCTCCCAGCTGTCCGGCCGGCAAGAGCCAAAGGTCGAAGCATCGTTACGCAAGAACGGCTAAGGAAGACAGCCCGGCATGGCCAGCCCGGTCCAACCCTCCCTCTGCCGCCTGCCGCCAGCCAGCCCAGTTGGTGTTTCGCTCACGCTCAACGTCCGAAAAAGCCTAAGTATTGTGCGTCCGCTCTCAAAGCCGAATCCCCGTCCTAGCCACAGTCCGCAACCCGGCTATCCGGCTAGCGGGAAGAAAGCTCGAAGAAAAGACAAACAAGAAAAGGCCCAAGGCCGAACAGCAAACAGTGACATCGCACGCAAAATTTATATACAGCATGGGCCTTCAGCCACAAGTTCATTACATGGAACTACACCCCCAGTGGGTGGACCTGCGACCTAACAAAGTTTGAGTACATGAAGCATAAAACAAAAAAAAGCAGTCCTAAGCGGCACCCGCGTCGTCTCCGGCTGGCGTCGGCACAACTGAGGTCGACGCGGCCGCCGGGTTGGGCCCAGTGCTCTCCGGCCTCTCGGTCGTGGCGTCGTCGTCCGGGTCGGCCTCGTCATCGGCGTAGGCCCCCATCTCAGCCGAGCTGTCGCCGGGTCATTTAGCAGCAAGCCGAACTCGTCGGCAGGGATCGCCTCGCCGTCTTCCGTCCGCTCCAGGACGAACTCGTCATGTGGGGCGAACGAGGCCAGGTAGCTGGCCCGCCCGGCGATCCGCTGCGCCCGCACCGCCAAGTCCTCCTCCGCGCCGGCTTGCTGTGCCGCTAGACGGTCGAGGTCCATGCCCAGATACCACGACACGACGAAGCGCAGCGCCGTCTCCACTCCGGCGCGGGCTGCGGAGGCCCTCCACGCGGCGAGTCGCTCCACCCCGGCCTCCAGCCATCGTGCCAGCCGGGTGACGCTGTTCGGCACCACCGCACTCGGCCAGAGGCTGCTCGCCATGCCCACCCCGGCCTCGAACAGGCGGTGCATGTGCCCCTCCATGGCTCGAAGATGGGCCTCGCAGGCAAGGATCATCTCCGAGAGGCTCCAGGCGGCGTAGACGTCGATCTCCGCTCCTGTCGCGCGCAGGTCGGCCCGGTGGGCGTACACAGCCGCATCGGCCGCCTCCTGCGTCTCCGGGAAAACTCCTGGCAAAAGAAGGAAACAAATCAGTCGAAGAAAGCAACTTGCCGGCTACGCCAGCCAGACCATAGAAAAGATAACACTTACGGGCGAAGGTCTCGTCGAGGTGCTGCGCCTCGCCCAGCATCCCGTTCTCCCGTATGGCGGACGCGCGAGCCTGGGCCTCGAGATCCCTCTCGAGCTAGGCGATCCTCCTGCCGGAGTCCGCCAGCTCCTCGGACGCCTTGCCGCGCTCCTCCGCCAGCCGGCCCAGTTCTGCCTAGTGGGCATACTCCGTCTTGGCCTTCTCGGCCACCAGCCGGTCCACCTCGGCCTGGAGCCGGTCGCGGTCGGCAGCAGCACGATCGCGCTGGTCGCCGGCTTCGGCTAGCCGGCCTCGTAGGCTTGGCACCACGGCCGCGTCGGCTGCGTGACAGGGTTCCTGGTCAGATGCCGGAAGCAAAGATTAGAAGAAAAGGACAAAGCTCTAAGATTCGACCCGGCTGCTCCGCAGTCCGGCCCGAATCTCGGGGGCTACACCCAGTGGGTGCGCTGGCGCGCCCCCACTGAAGGCATGCAAGACGTACCTTGGACCCGGCGCAGCTCCTCTTCTTTGGCGGCGAGCTGAGCCTTGGCCTCGCGGTACTGCTCCTGGAGCCGGTTGTACGCGCTGGCCCGGAAGTCGTACAGATGTTGCGCGCAGACAGAGGATTAGAAGAGCGCAAAGGACAAGCTATAAGATTCGACCCGGCTGCTCCACAGCCCGGCCGAACCTCGGGGGCTACACCCAGTGGGTGCACTGGCGTGCCCCCACTGATTCAGCAACCAAACAAGCAAAGAAGAAAAAACTCACCGCGATCGCCTGCTCCAGCTGCCGCGTCCGGTCCTGCTCCACCCGGACGAAGGCATGCAGGCGCTCGCTCCGACCACGGAGCTGCGAGCGCAAGGCATCCGCCGCGTCGTCCTCCCGGGTTCTCGGCCCGACCACAACCTCGCCGGAGCTCGCCCACGGCTGCTAGATCGCGGTCCCGGCGCCGGATCCGCTTCCACCCGGCCGCTCGGAGTTCGTGGCGGCTTGGGGCGGCACGACCACCAGGGTACCGGCGTCCCCGGTCGCGGCTTCCGGGGCCGGCGTCGGCTGCGCTTGGCCGGATGGCGCGGAGTCTGCCTCGCGCCTTTCTCCGCCGTCCTCGCCTCCTCCTGCCGAGTCGGCCCGGGGCGGCATGTCCACAACGATGTTCTCATCAACGTCCGACTCGCCTCCGGCCGGCTCCGTCCGCCCCGCCGGCTCGCCCGCTCCCTCTGGCCGCGGCTCGATGATCGTCACCACCGGCGCCGAGCCCCTCTCCATCTCCGGTCAGGCCGGATCCGTAGTGGGCCTGGCCCGCTTCGCGGAGGCCATCTCCCACGCCTGGGCCGAGGCCTCCTCCATCGCTTTCACGGCCTCCTCCCGGTCCCGCCAGGCAGCGCTCGTCGCCGAGTCAAGATCCCGGCAGGACTGACGGGCCTCGAGGTCCTCCTCCGTGGTCCGGCCCGGCTCGCGGTCGATGGCGCTGCTCCGGGTCTTCCTCCAGATGGCCTCGCTCGCCGCGGCCTCTGTCGCCGCCACCGCCAAGTCAAGAGCTGAGCTGTACACGGCAGATTTGTCACGGCGAAGGCATAAGCAAGAAAAAGACAAGCTATAAGATTCGACCCGGCTGCTCTGCAGCCCGGCTGAACCTCGGGGGCTACACCCAGTGGGTGCGTTGGCGCGCCCCCACTGATTCAACAAGCAAGAGTTAGAAAAAGACAAGGGACACTTACCCAATGACCGTCGGGACCTCCCGCCTCTACCACATGGATGGGGCGAGCCGGCGTTTCTTCTTGACGACGGCCCTCTCGCGCGCCGGCCCCACCGCCGCCGGGCGCTTCGCAGCCGGCCTCGCCTCCACCGCCTCCTTCCCGTGCGGCCGGCTTCCGGCCGCCGCCGCGAGGGCCGGCCCGGCGCCGGCCGTCTTCTGCAGCCGTTTTGGTGGGTCGACGGTGGCGTCCTCCCCAGCCGAAGGCGTTGCACCGTGGGCACCAGTCAGGCCCTCTTCGTCGTCGTCCGGCCAGTCGCGCAGGAGTTCTGAGGGCGGAGACTTACCCGCATGCCGCGACCCGTCGGCCGCGGCGTCGGCCAGGCGCGCCTCGACCGGCCCCTCCTCCGCCTCGGCGCCGGCGTCCTCCACGTCCGAGTCGGGCAGGTCGGCCAGCAGAAGCTAGGGATTCGGCCCGTCGTGGTTCCGCTGGCTGGCCAATAGCTGCGGCCCTCCCGTCGCGTCAGGACACAAGAATTGCGTTGAAGCAGCAAAAAATAAAGACCAGGGACTCACCGCCGGCGCCGGGTTCTCCCGGTGGTAGGGCTCCTTCCCGAAGCTCCACCCCTCCTCCTTCAGCCCAGCCTTGGAGATGTAGTTCACCCGCTGGGTGATCCCGGCCGGTGTCAGCTCCTTGGTCGACATCCGGGTCGGGTCATGCCGGCCGCTCATATCGCAGATCCGGTGTGCCCGGCGCTGCAGCGGCAGCACCCGGTGGGCGATGAAGGCCACGATGAGGTCGACCGGCTTCAGCCCCTCGCAGTCTGTCAGCTCCACAGTCGGCAGCATCCCGAGATAGCCTTCGCAGAGCGTGTTGAAGCCGGCAACCTGCAGCACGGCGTTGGCGCCGAGGTGATGCGGCTGCAGCCCAAAGAAGTCGAGCCAAGCGCGGAAGAACAGGCTCGCGGGGAGGCCGAACCCGCGCTCGAAATGCGAGAAGAAAACGACATGCTCGCCCTCCCGCGGCTGCGGCACCCTCTCCGAGCCGGGCGCGCGCGCGAGCAGTGCCTCCGCAGGCGGCAGCCGCCTCGTACGACGGAGGTAGTGGATGTTCTCCTCGGTCGTAATCGAGCCCTCCCAAGAACCTTTCGGCAGCGCGATTGGAGGGCTCTACGGGCGTCGAGATGCGGTGATGAGGAGGAGAAGGAAGAGAGAACTGCGCGCTGCGGGCCTCGGGTTGCGGCACACGGCAGCAGGCGTGGACGAGGCGTGCGGCGACGGCAGCACTTCGCTCGGGCTCGGGCATGGCAGAGAAGAAGCAGAGGAGAGGAGGAGCGAGGGGCGAGGGTGCGTGCGGAAGCGTTTCTGTCGCACTCCCCCGTTGCCTCATTTATAACCACGAAGAGAACGTGGGGGAGTGGGTCGTTTGCGCCCGCGATCCCCACTCCCCCGCACTGTGCGCGCACGTTCCCCACGCACATTAACTGCGTGGGGAAGTACAATCGCCAATGGTCGCCGCAGTAAATCCCTCGCGCGCGGGCCGAGGGCGCGTCGTGGCGGGCCCGGTCCGCAGTCACGTCCCGTCGCGCGCGTGGGCTGGCAGGCCTCGCCCGCCGCGAGGCTGCACGTGGCGGTCCGTCAAGCGGTGGCGGGCGCGAATCGCCGTGCAAAGCAAGACTCGACCGGCGGACGTTCCTGTTTCCCGCCCAGGCCGGGGTGCCGCGATCCGGCCTCCGGAAGCCGGCACCCAGCGGGTGTTCCCGGCGTCCGCTGCCGCGTTGCCGACGCGCGTGCAGACAAAGCCGCTCGGCCGGACTCCAGCACTTTACCAACGAGCCGGCTCTACGGGAGGGTAAGCTGCGAAGGCCCTCCTGTCTGAAGCCGGCGAACCTTCACAACTTCGGGGATTACTGTCGGGGGGATGACCCCCAGGTAGGCAACGGAGCCCGGATCCCCCTTCTTTTCAAAACATCGGGGCAGGCCGAGTCCCTCAGTTCGGCTAGCATGCGCGCTTGCTCCCCGGAGCAAGCCGTCTCGGCGTGGTGACCCGGCTGGCCGGCTGGCCCCTGCCGGCTGGCCATTGGAGAGCAAATCCTCATGACAAGACAAGGCAACAGCGCCCCCTCCTTTACGCCGGCCCCGGCGGGCGTGGCGACAGCTTTCCCTGTGCCCCCGCCCGGGGCGGGCGGTGTCCGGGCGGCGCAACCCTGTTGCTAGGCGGCGCCGACCACCCTGACGAACGACAAGACCTGCCACAGTGCCGCGCAGTCGACCAAGCCCGTGCCCGGCGGACCCAGCGCACCCGGCGGACCCGGCGCACCCGGCGCCCCCGGCGGACCCGGCAGACCCGGCAACCCGGCGGCCCCCACCGCCGGCTCCTAGACAATGACACACAGGCCCCGCTCCCATGCATCTTTACCCATGTAACAATGGGGGTCAGCCTATAAGACCCCCAGGGAGGCCTCCATGCAGAGGGGCTGATCTCAGTTGATAGTTCGCATCATCACACACACACACAAACACAGCTCCAGGAGCAACCTTGTAGCCCTTGTGCTTCCCATACACCATTCGGTAGGACTAGGGGTGTTTCCTCTCCGGAGGGCCCCGAACCTGGGTACGTCTCGTGTCCCGCACTTGCGCGTGCCAACCTCGCCTCCGAAACCCACCGGCATCCTCTCGCAACCCCACCTCTTTAGCCATCTTATGGCATCTTCCGTGAGAATACCACGACACGTATGGTATTATTTCACATTATCGATCCATAGTCAGTAGTTTGAAATCCAGACAATGCATGGCTTTTGCAATTCATATATAAACGTGATTACACTCTACGTTGTCAGTGTCAAGCACATTAAACATAAGAAACATACATGGTATACATTCCAAATTGCTAGCTACGAACTAGAATACATTTTGAATTCAACATAAAAGTGGTTTCAAATATTCGAATTCATAGGAAGTGCATTCAACTATTTGAATTATAGATAATGGCATTTGTAAATCACATCTAAAAGGGGCATCAATCTTTGTTGATAATATATAGTCATGTACAAAATAGATTCAAATTTACCTCCTCCATTCCAAAATACTCGTAGTTATAGGATTTTCATGAGTCAAAATTTCAAATGAATCGCATAATAATGAGGTTTTTAAACATACAAGGTCAAATTTAATGAAGTCTAATTAGAAAAGTTCAACTGAAGAGTACCGTAAACATGAATGCTTCTGGTCCCAAATTTTGAACAAAGCACCAAAAGAGCCGGGTAATGCTAGACTCATGGGCAGTCTACGGAGGATTTACGAGGTGTTTAAGGCGGGAATTTAGATAAGTGAGGCGGACCGACCAGTAAAAATCAGGGGGGACCAATTAGATGAGGGCACATAGGGGGGGTCCGTAGAGTCCGTTGTGTTGTTGTCCACCGCAACCGCAACCACAGCGCCCTCCAGGACTTAACAGTTGAAGCCGAGGCAGAGCTGCCTCCACGATGCCAACGTGCACCGTACCCGAGCCACTTCAACCACGCCATCTTGCGCCTCACCGCTGCCGCTCCAACGTCACAACCGTCCACCACACCGGAGCTGTTCCCGCTACGCCGTCGTTTGCCGCCTCGGATCTGCTTCCCCGCTGCCTATAGAGGGCCACCGCACCACACTCAACAACTTGGTCATGGGTTCGTCCAAGGCTCCACCGTCCTCCACAACATCTGGTATCCAGCGAACCACAAGAAGATTGTCGAAAAAACAGAAGGAGGACACAACATTGCCAGCTGATATTGGTACTCCTCTTCCCTTATTCTTGCAAATCTTACATGTCTGCTCACACGGTATTCATCCCACGAAGGAAACTAGTTGACCGCTTCTTACTGCACATTCTTCCTGACCCTAGATGTTCCAAGTAACTCGCGATGCACAAGGTTTCCCCCCCATTTACTATTTCACTTTAGCTAGAGGTCCGTCGCCTGCATGGATTTCAATTCAGTGTTAGTTGATTCCGAATTACAGGAAGCACCACCCGCGGAAGCACGCGGAGCACCTAGTCCACCTGTGCACCGAGGAAGCAGTGCCTTGGTGTCTATCTTAGAGGTGTGTGTGGCGCAGTAGCTGCTGCCGCCTGATCTGGAGGTCTACCGGGCTTAAAGGGATGGCCGAGAGGCTCTGCCAAGCACGGCGGTGGGGTGAGGTCGAGGGGAGGGCGGGGCGGCGGAGGCAGGGGTCTGGGCCGGTGGTCGCTGGCGGTTCGAGGAAGATCGTCAACAATGACTGGCGGGAGGTAGATGAAGGTCATCTGCCCGTTCCTTGTAGATCGGACGGTGTAGAAAAAATCGACTGACCTATTTGTTTTGAGTCGACTGTTATTTTCATAGGACCACATGTGGTGGTTTGCTGGAGGATTACCTGCACTTCCCAGCCATCCCTGTGCTCATATTTCAAAAGCCTAGAATCTAATTTCGTGTGCCATGCATGTTGTAGAGCTATCATATGTCTGCCGTCATTTTTTTTTGACCCACCTGCTATCTGATACTTTTACACTGCACTACTTGTGCACAAACTACACCACTACTCTCACTATTGTTTTATTACGCATGGGTATTTTAGAATCTCAAGCACAATATTCTAAAAAGAAAACAGAGCAGTCACTCCAGTCTGCATCGAGGATTGGAAAGACGTGGTAGGACGCTCTAAAGAAGAGTGTAGTGGCATTCGATGAAGACTGTCAACATAGCTCTGTCGTCGATGACCCCATTCGCCATACACCAGCATCGCAGGTGCTTGCTTTAACTTCATGGTGTCCTATGTGGTTGCATGTTGCATATGGTGTCTACCTTGTATTGCTTCTAAATTGGTTAAATTGCATCTGCTTAGCCATATACAGTGAATATGACTTGCCTTCCTGTTTTTCGTACATACTACATCTGTCTGTTAACCCTGTTCTTACACCAAACTAAAGTTCTTGTGTATCCCTCATCAATCACTTCTGATGAGACAGTCAAGCCCGTGGGTTAGTGTGAGACGCGCTACTCTTTTAAAGAGTGCAGTGTCATCCTCCACACATGATTCTCAACAAACAGGAAGACTAGATGACGATAGTCAATGTAGCTCTGTAGTTGGTGACTGCATTTCCCCTACACCACCATCGTAGGTGCCTGCTCTAACTTGGTAGTGTGATATGTGGTTGCATGTTGCATATGGTGTCTAGCTTGTATTGCTTCTAATTAGGGTAAATTGCATCTGCTTAGTTTACACATTATACGTGTGAATATGACATGCCTTCCTATTTTTGGTACATACTACATCTGTCTATTAACCTTGTTCTTACCTCAAACTACTATTCTTGTGTATCCCACATCAATCACTTCTAATGAGACACCTTCAACTTGTCAGTGTGATATGGGTTGCATCTTGCATATGATGTCAAGCATGTACTGCCTCTAATTTGTTGAAATGCCACTTATGATGAGACACTTTTAACTTGGCAGAGTGATATTAGTTGGATCTTTCATATGGTGTCTAGCTTGTATTGATTCTAATTTGCTGAAATGCCTTCTGCTTAGCGTTTTTCATACATATTCGATCCTCCTATAATGTGGTTACCTTACAGAAACTTAGTGCTAATCGGCATCATGCATCAATGAATTCTGAAGAGCGGATTTCATTCCTTTTTCTTGTGGGTTTGACTTGACAACGCAAAATCAAAAAGGATGAACGTACAGGATGATAGTGGTCCTCTGGAGCAACTGAAACACATGATTTCTGCAGATTCTCCTGCTACTCCTAGTGCGGTACAAGTTCCAAGTCTCATCTCCCCTACTCCACCATCCCAGGTGCTTGCTCAAATTTGGCAGTGTGATATCTGGTCGCATGTTGCATATGGCGTCTAGCTTGTATTGCTTCTAATTTGGTTAAATTGCATCTGCTTAGGTTACACCTTATACATGTGAATATGAGACACCTTCCTATTTTTGATACATACTACATCTGTCTATCACACCATGCATCAAACTCCTGTTCTTGTGTATCCTGCATCAATCACTTATTATGAGACAGTCACTCACGTGGGTTAGTGTGAGAAACGCTACTCTTATAAAGAGTGCAATTTCATCCTCCCCACATGATTCTCAAGAAACATCAAGGCAAGATGAAGATAGTCAACGTAGCTCTGTAGTTAATGACCACATTTCCCCTACACCAGCATCGCAGGTGCTTGCTCTAACTTGGCAATGTGATATGTGGTTGCATGTTGCATATGGTGTCTAGCTTGTATTGCTTCTAATTAGGGTAAATTGTATCTTCTTAGTTTACACATTATACCTGTGAATATGACATGCCTTCCTATTTTTGGTACATACTACATCTATCTATTAACCATGTTCTTACATGAAACTACTGTTCTTGTGTATCCTGCATCAATCACTTACGACGAGACACCTTTATTCATTGCATATTGCATATGATTTCTAGTATCTAGCCATGTATTGCTTCTAATTTGTTAAAATACCCTTATGAGTCCGCCCTTTTAATTTGGCAGAGTGATATTGCTTGCATCTTTCATATGGTGTCTAGCTTGCATTGCTTCTAATTAGTTGAAATGCCTTCTACTTAGTTTACACATCATAGGTGTCAATATGTCATGCCATCTTATTTTTCATACTTATTCCATCCTCCTATCATGGGGTTGCCTTACATCAAAGTAGTGTTCATCAGTATCATGCATCAATGAGTTCTGAAGAGCAAATTTTATTCCTTTTTCTTGTGGGTTTGACTTTACAAGGCAAAATTAAAAAAGAGGAAGGAAAAGAGTAGGGAAGGGGATGATGGTGGTCCTTTGCAGCAACATAAACAGAGCATCTTGACATATTCTCCTTGTACTGCTAGTGCATTACAAGTTCCAAGTCTCATCTCCCCTACTCCACCATCCCAGGTGCTTGCTCCAACTTGGCAGTGTGATATCTGTTTGCATGTTGCATATGGTGTCTAGCTTGTATTGCTTCTAATTAGGGTAAAATGAATCTACTTAGCTTACACATTATGCATGTGAATATGACACGCCTTCCTGTTTTTGGTACATACTATATCTGTCTATCACACCATGTTCTTACATCAAAATACTGTTCTTGTGTATCCTGCATCAATCACTTATGATGAGCACCTTTAAGTTGGCAGGGTCATATTGGTTACGCCTTGTGAAACTACAGGTTTACTCCCAGAGGGGGGGGGGGTTAATGGAAGATTTTTAGAAATTCGTCAAACTCCAAAGATTTTGATGAAAATCAGAGTGACGAAATAGAAACAGAGGCGAAACTAGATCGACACAGATACAAGTAGCATGTATATGAAATACATACAATTGAAGAACATGGGATCATACAGGCAAACATGCATGAGGAAGATTAACTGAAGAAAAAAACAACAGGATGAAAGTCTTCAGTTCAAATTCTTCAGAAAAGTAAAGCACAAGTTCTTCAGTAGCAGAAATGCGTAAAGATAAAGGGGTGAGGAATTTGAAACCAGTTAGGCTCGGTGAAGACACAGCGATTTGGTAGACCAGTTCCAGTTGCTGTATCAACTGTATGTCTGGTTGAGGTGACTGAGTCTTACCTCGGAGGACACTTAGTCCTCACCATATTCCTCTTGAGCTAAGGTCACTTAGACCTCGCTCAATCACTCGTGGTAAGTCTTCAAGGTTGACTTCCAAAACCTTCACAGACTTGTTCACCGGCACGCCACAATTACTCTTGGGTGCTCAGAACATGACGCCTAACCATCTGGAAGAATGATAGTCTTGAAAGGTAACAAGCGTCTGGAAGAATGATATCAACTTCTTCAGTGATGCTCAATCACTTTGGCTCTGGTTGGGTTTTTCCTCACTTGGGTTCTCACAAAGTTGTCAGAGGAAGGGTTGCTCTCAAATGAAAAGTGTCAATCTCTCTCTAGAGCAGCCAACCAACTAGTGGTTGTGGGGGGCGGCTATTTATAGCTAGGGGCAACCCGACATGAAATGTCATTAATGCCCTTCTCGCACATGACCGTTGTCAGGATAAGAATCCACTCGACAGCTGGCACGCGGCACAGCAACGGTCAGAAAAATTGAACTCTCAATTTCGTCGGGGCACTCAATTTCCTCACGATAGGTAGATCACACTGGCGAAATCCTAACTCCTCAGCCTGACCTAATTCGTCAACGACCAGATGAACTGCGTCATTGTCGCTAGCAAATTCGTCAGCTGTTCCGAAGATTTCCAAAGGCTTCACTCGAAGCGGCTATAATGTGTATAGGTTTGAGCATCGCTTTGAAGTATGATAAATGTTTCACCTAGACCCCCTTTAACAGTACGGTTTTTCCTATGACTCAAATAAGAAGAAAAGAAACTATGAAAACAAAGTCTTCACATCAATTTCTTCACAGGCCGCACCAAATTCTTCACTTGAAGAAATACATTTTTGGGGGTCGACTTCCGTGGTTAAACCAAGTCTTCAGGGACTGTTTTCACATGTGTACACTCACAAACAGATTAGTCGCTTAACCTATTTGTCTTAAATACTCCAAAACCACTAAGGGGGCACTTGATGCACTTACACCTTGCATGTGATTTATAGCATGTACTGCTTCTAATTTGTTGAAACGCCACCTATGACGAGATAGTTTTAACTTGGCAGAGTGATATTGGTTGCATCTTTCTTATGGTGTCTAGCTTGCAGTGCTTCTAATTTGTTGAAATGCCTTTTGCTTTGTTTCCACATCATAGGTGTGAATTGTCATGAGGTCCTGTTTTTCGTACATATTCCATCCTCGTATCATGTGTTTGCCTTTCATCAGAGTAGTGTTTGTCAGTATCATGCATGAATGAGTTCTGAAGAGCTAATTTTATTCCTTTTTCTTGTCGGTTTGACTTCATAATGCAAAATCAATAAAGCGGAAGGAAATTAGTACGACATTGGATGATGGTGGTCCTTCCGAGCAACTGAAACGGACGGTCTCTACAGATTCTACTCTGCCATCCTCCCAACAAGATTCGCAAGACAACGCAAGGCTAGGCAGTTAACGTAGCTATGTGGATGATGAGCACATCTGCCCTACTCCACCATCACAAGTGTTTGCTCTAACTTGGCACTATTATATGTGGTTGCATGTTGCGTATGATGTCTAGCTTGTATTGCTTCTAATTTTGTTGTATTGCATCCGCTTAGTTTACACATTATACCTGTGAATATGACACATGTTCTTGTTTCTAGAACATACTATATCTAATCACACCATGTTCTTACATCAAACTACTGTTCTTGCGTATCCCGCATCAATCACTTATGATGAGACACCTTTAACTTGGCAGTGTGATATTGGTTGTGTCTTGCATATGATTTCTAGCATGTACTGCTTATAATTTGTTGAAACACAACTTATGACGAGACAGTTTTAACTTGGCAGAGTGATATTGGTTGCATCTTTCATATGGTGTCTAGCTTGCAGCGCTTCTAATTTGCTGAAATGCCTTCTGCTTAGTTTCCACATCATAGGTGTGAATATGTCATGCGGTCCTTTTTCTTGTTGGTTTGACTTCACAATGCAAAATCAATACAGTGGAAGAAATTAGTAAAGCAGTGGATGATGGTGGTCCTTCCGAGCAACTGAAACAGAGGGTCTCTACAGATTCTACTCAGCCATCCTCCCAAGAAGATCCGCAAGACAACGCAAGGCTAGACAATCAACGTAGTTGTGTAGATGATGAACACATCTCCCCTACTCCACCATCACAGGTGCTTGCTCTAACTTGGCACTGTTATATGTGGTTGCATGTTGCGTATGATGTCTAGTTTGTATTGCTTCTAATTTTGTTGATTTGCATCTGCTTAGATTACACATTATACTTGTGAATATGACGCGTGTTCCTGTTTCTAGAACATACTAAATCTGTCTATCACACCATGTTCTTACATCAAAGTACTGTTGTGTATCCTGCAACAATCACTTACCATAAGACACATTTAACTTGGGAGTGTGATATAGGTTGCATCTTGCATTGTCTTCTAGCTTGTACTGCTTCTAATTTGTTGAAATGGCACTTATGACGAGACACTTTTAAGAGTGATATTGGTTGCATGTTCATATGGTGCCTAGCTTTGATTTCTTCTAATTTGTTGAAATGTCTTCTGCATAGTGTTTTTCATACATATTCCATCCTCCTATCATAGGTGTGAATATGCAATGTTGTCCTTTTTTCGTACATATTCCATCCTCCTATCATGCGGTTGCCTTACATCAAAGTAGTCTTCGTCTGTATCATGCATCAATGAGTTATGCAGAGCCAATTTTATTGCTTTTCTTGTGGTTTTGACTTCAGAAGGCAATATCAAAAAAGAGGAAGGAAAAGAGTAAGTTAGGGGATGTTGGTGGTCCTCCGGACCAACGCAAACGGAGGCTCTCTAGATTTGCCACTTCTATTGCTACTGCAGTTGAAGTTCCATATCTATATGATGACTCCATCTCCCCTACTCCACCATCGCAGGTGCTTGCTCTAACTTGACAGTGTGATAATTGGTTGCATGTTGCATATGGTGTATAGCTTGTATTTCTTCTAATTTGATTAAATTGCACCTGCTGAGTTTATATGTTATACATGTGAATATGACATGCCTTTCTGTATCTAGAATACACTGCATCTATCTCTCACACCATGTTCTTATATCAAAGTACTGCTGTAATGTATCCTGCATCAATCACTTATGATGAGACGCTTTTAACTTGGTAGTGTGATATTGGTTGCATCTTGCACTGATTTCTAGCTTGTACTGCTTCTAATTTTTTGAAATTCGACTTATGACGAGACACTTTTAACTTGGCAGAGTGATATTGGTTGCATCTTTCATATGGTGTCTAGCTTGCATTGCTTCTAATTTGTTGAAATGCCTTTTTCTTACTTGACACATCATAGGTGTGAATATGTCATGCCGTCCTATTTTTCGTACATATTCCATCCTCCTATCATGCGGTTGTCTTACCTCAAAGTATTGCTCGTCTGTATCATGCATCAATGAGTTCCGAAGAGTGATTTTTATTCTTTTGTGTTGTGGGTACGGCTTGACATGGCAAAGTCAAAAAAGAGCAAGGAAAAGAGTATGGTAGGGGGGTGGTGTTAGTCATCAGGTGCAACAGAAAAGGAGCTTCCCTCGAGATTCTGCTGGTACTTATAGTGCAGTAGAAGGTTGAAGTCCACCGGCTAAATCTACAAACACGGTATCCCCTCCTCCACCAGCTGCAGCACCTCCTTCCACAATACCGACATCTCAACGAGTTACTCGTTCGAATGCTCCGCAAGTGGCATGTTCCCAAGCTACTGCCTTCCCACCTAACACTACTTCTGAAGCACTGTTGACACTACAGGACTTGGCAAGATCAGATGAACCTCATGAGCATCAACACCAAGACGGTACATGACTGAGTCTAGTTGCAGTTGCGTGCTCCTTTATATGTACTCTCAGAGTTTCATGTGGACTAACACTTTCCATATTCGTTGTTGAACTAGCATCTCGGCGCAAGAGGAAACAGACCTCAGGGATAATGCTTGACAGGTAAACAAAATCTAAAGGAGGAAGAATGGAGATCCATTTTCAGGCAGGTTTAAAAAGGCCACATGATGCTACAGAGTTAGCCAAGTTAGTATCAGAGGCAACCGTTGCCATTATGTGTGATGAAAATATCCTCCCAACGTGGATCCAGTACAGGAATGACAAAGAGGAAACCTAGTTTAACACCTTCCTTGACCATTTATTCGTAAGTAATGTTATTCATCGCAATTTGTAATATTGTCTTGCTCTGTCTCATACTTTCTAGCTTGCTCCTAATGAGACTCCCATTCTTTTTTCAACAGATGAGGTTAAAGTTGGATCCGAAAGATGATGCAACCAAACAAGCATGCACTCATGTTTTTCAGTCTGCTCTACGACAATATCGGTATCACCTTAGAAAAACTCACTTTGAAGGCAAGGCTAACAATGAAATCGCCCAAATGTCTCCAGTAGAATATATTACGGACGAAGACTGGACAACCCTTGTTAAACACTGGTCTGATCCGAAGTATCAAGTAGGGTATGTGTATGTGATCAGATCACATATTGAACTCGTATTTATGTATGTGCCTTACAAGTCTATCTTCTTCTAGGTTAACTGTTTGAAGAACAAGACCAACCATTCTAAAGTGAAATTCCAACAGACAATAGGAACTCGTAGCTATATTGCACACTGCGAGGCTCTTGTAAATAGCTGCTATTTCCTCCTTTTTGTTATGCCATATTATCGTATCAATATTGACTTGTTCCAAATACAGAGGAAAGCCAGTGAGGACCAAAAAGAACCTGAACCGAATGCAGTGCAAATCTTCAAGGATTGTCACACCAGCAAAACGAAGGGCATGACTACACCAGTCCAAGCCGCTGTTGTAAGTCCTTACTCCTCACGCCTTTGAACTGCTTATTACTATGACATGTTCATTTAACTGCTTGGTTTGTAGCCAATGTCGGTTACTCTGTTCACTTTTATACACAGTTGTCTTAACGTATCATTTCACCTTACATGGTTTAAAAGAAAGGAAGGATATTCTTTTGGTCTTGATCTGTAATCTAGTTGTGATGTTCACGTGCCCACACAATGATACAATAGCATGTTTGTTTGATATTTGTTTGCCCGTGATATGAACGATGGCATACTATGTTCATCGTATTTTAAACCATGTCTCTTTATCCTTAGATGTCAATAAATGTGATGAAATAGACAATACATTAGGCATACTACATGGACATATGTTCCGAACATGATTTTATTATGTACTTAGCACTAAAATACATGCTAAAGTATTACAGTGGTTCACCAAAATAAGTTATGTATAAACGTGATAGCTATTTTGTTTGTTTTTGTCTTATTAGTAACTTCTTATCCGGTACACTAATCTACAAAATTCAAACTTTCAGCATGCTATGGAACAAATGATTGAATAGCCACAACCTCCTGAAGGTGACGAGGCTACCACAGGCACAATGTCACCTCTTGCTGTAGTGCGTCAATATCTCTCCATTAACAGTGCAAAAAGCACCTTCCAGAGTAATTTTGGGTTGGTTGTTAAGGTAACCTCGTCCAAACCGCCTACTAAACAAAATCTTCTGGCTAGACACAGTGATATATCTATGCTCCAGGCACAAGTCCAATCCCTAATGGAGGTCATTTCTTAAACAAGAATAGTGCTTGACAAATGTCATCAAGATACGAATGGTTTTGAAACCAGACTATCAGACATTTGCTTCATTGTTCAAGAGCAATGGCAGAAAAAGGGGAAGGTCATGCTACTCCATCAGATTCTACAGCCTGAAACATTACCACTCTGGTCAAATGATCTCTGCTTCTATACATCTCATCGTGCATTTGTCTGCAAGGACTGTAAACTTTTATGCTAATAGGCCTTTTGTTGTATGGCTGTAATTTATTTTGTTGCGATACAACATTTATCGTGCTGCCAAAGGCCGTAGAAATTAGCAAGCTATTTTTATATAGTGTAGGTTTATTCTTAGTAACGTATTCGGCATCATTGGTCTCCTTTAGGCCGAAAGCATCGTAGGAGCCCAAAGGGCCAATATTCGTCTGGCCCACAACTAGAATGGAGCTAAAAATGATTACGGGCCATAATTAGTATGTAGCCCACATAAAATAACTGGGCCTAAATCAGCATAAGCTCTTCTTATTTCTGATCGTTCCATTGGTAGGCCCGTGACCATAGTGGGCCACTAACAGGCCTAAACATAATATGGGCCCATAGTAATAATGGGCCGTTAACAGGCCGAAACGCATATTGGGCCTTCATTGGGCCAGAATATACCTAGGGCTTGTAGCAGGCCGAAAGATGATTGGGCCTAAAATGTGCCAAATAGCCCACTAGTCATTAGCAGGCTAAAATGTAGCTCAGCCCATGGTGGCCCATTTACATGGCGGATCGTTAACAGGCCGAAAGTCAGCACGGGTCGTAATTGTGCCGACCTACTACACGGGCCTTTAACAGGCCGAAAGTGCTGGCGGGCTGGATTTGTGTCATTGAGAATATGGGCCGTTAATAGGCCCGATGTGACGTTGGGCCACATATGGCCCATGGGTTGTGTCGGCCGTTAACAGGCTGAAAGCCAGACCTGGCCGAAAATGGCCCAATTCCATCATGGTCCGTTTATGGGCCGAAAGTTTCATCGAGCCACAAATTGGCCCAAATGTAGCAGGACCTTAAACAGGCCGGAAACACACCGGGTCGTAATTGGGCCCAAATACATAGCGGACTATTAACGTGCTAGAAGTGACCATGGGCCGCACTGAGTTGAAATCCACAATGGGCCGGTGACGGGCCGATTTGACACTATTCGAACGGGCCTTACCTACAAATGGGCCGTGTGCAAGCAGGTCGTTAATGGGCCAGCCTGCTAACTTTGACTGGGCCGGCCCTTTTAACCTAAATGGGCCACTGTTGGGCCATGCCACATGTCACTGTTCCATATGCGCGTATCGTCCAGTGGATGGATGACATCTGTCGCGACGACGAGCTGACACGTGGTTCCGTTGGCGAATGAGAATTTTACACGTGAAAAATCGCCATTGGTCAGGGCTGTTAACGGGTTATCGGATCCAAACCAAAACCCGATAGCTTAACGGCGACCCGTTACTGTGGATGCCACGTGTCAGTTACCCTTGACAAAAACACTTCCATGACGTGCCATTTATCGTCATGGAAGTGGACACTTCCGTGATGATAATTTGAGTATTGTCATGGAACACTTCTACGGCAGCACAGGTATGACTATCTTGATTCTGTCATAAAATCATCACGAATGTACATGCATGACAGAAAACGTGACCTACTGTAATGAACACGTATCATCACGGAAGTGTTTTTTTGTAGTGTGGATGACCTGAATATACGCACTCGTAAAACAAAGTTCTTAGGTTGTTCGATCCTGGAAGCCATTTGAACTTATACCGAAGACGAAATGTATTCCAGCCACACTATTGTCAAGCGTGTTGTCCAGGGTGTACTGAAGCACAACAAGTTCAAAGCTACTCCTTTGTTTGTGAGGCATAATGTTCTTGTCAAGCTTATGCATGAAGATGACTGGCATGCCTTGACAAACAAGTTTATGAGTGGAATGGCCACAAGGTTATCTTCAAGAAGGTTGACAGGATTGAGCTGCTGCCGGACGTCCTCGAGGATGTTCATGGCAAGGTCTGTCTTGTGTCCATCCCCAAATAGATCGATGGCATGAAATAGTTGGCCCAGCTAGTGTTTCAAAGTAGTTCGGATTGTGTTTAATTACCTGAGCCTTGTGTATTATCGAGCCCTCTTGGGGTAGTACTCTGTTTGAATCCCTCTATGGTAACTACTACTATTGTGTGTCCGTGAATCATGTGAGCCCCCTCTTAAGTGTTGCCGAAATAGATGCATCCTTGCGAGTTTTTTCATGCAATATGGCATGGTAAGACATAAGTTGCCACTGTTTATCATACGAGTAGTGTGTGTTTGATGAAATACTTGTTTGACAACTCTTGGTGCGCCGACCTATACATAGGTAGGTAATGCTGGTTAAGTACTTGTAAACACTGTTGGTGCTACCACACTTGTAAGCACAGTTGGTGCAAACATGACACATTGGTGCAGCTCGCTTCAACACTAGAAAAGTTGGCTATCGACCAGCTCACACTCATACTCTGCTGTCTAACATATAAGCAACTACGTATCTTGCTACAGTGGTTCATGCGGTTAACTGAGACCACAATATACATTCCAAATGTTCACACGCTAGTCCAGCATTCATGTTAAACAATCACAATAAACTTGGCTTCATAAAATACTTCAAAAGCATAAGTTCAACATTTTTATACATCTCAATGATTCATAGAACAAAACCAACATTTACAAGTTCACAGCAAAAGACAAAGTTGTGAGAAGGTTTACAAATCAGGAAAAATGAAGCGAGGCTTCTCTGAGCCAAGAGCCTCCCTAGGCATGCTTTAATTTCCTGGGGTTCACTTTGGTTTTTCTTGTTGCCACCATCCAGGGTTAGGTTCTCTCATTCCAGAATAACAAATTATAATTGTGTTCTCAGTTGGAATATTGAACTGAACCTTGCTGTGGATTGACCATCTGAACTTCTTGTGCAGTTCCACTAAATTTAAGCACCACTATTTGCATAAATAAGTAGACCACAATGCCTCTTGTACTGCGCACCTGGCCCCACAACCTCGGCGCAGACGTGCCAGCTAGTCCTCTGGTCATACTTGATCTAGAAGTGAGTGTAGTTCTGACAAGGACACAGTGCTTGTTTTCTCCGCCACACATGATAGGCTCGTTTCTACACTACAATCAATAAGTCCACATATGAATCAGCTTATTTTATCTTGCGTTGGTCATTCTAGCTAGTTATGAATGTAGGAATACCTGGGAAAGGGTTTGGTAGAGGACGGTAGGTAGGAACAACCATCTGATTTTGTGCAGTTCTACTAAAATTGAGGTGTGTGCTTCTGAGTGCACAAATAGAAACAATATGGAGATAGACATCCCTGTTTGCACAAATATGTAATAGGGTTATTTAAGAAGTGGCATTTATTTGCATTGGCATATGATTAATAGCAGCATCTCTTGTGTTAGGAATGGCCGGCATTACATTGACAGTATGAAAAAGTGCCATTAAGTAAGAAGTAGCATCACCTCACATCAGCACTGGCACTAGATTAACATGCAGAACAATAGCATTATTACTGTCATGACAGTAGCAAAAACAGTAGCACATGGTCAGTAGCTCCGTACACGGTGCAACCAAAACGAGCAATCAAATTTGTGCAATTCCATTGGGATGAAGCAATGTTACCGGTGTGAGATTTAAGTGTAACTGCCAAAACACAATTCATGGGAAATAAAGCAAGATAGAAGCACTTCATAAAATGGTGGTGTCATTGCTTCAATTTATCAATGGCACTAGACTGATAGCAGCATTACTTAGAAGTGACATTAGGCTAACAGTGGCATTGCTTCATTTTTCCTGTGATATTAGATTAACGGTAGCGATAAGGGCATTGGGACAATAGGGGCATAAAGTGGTGAGATAGATGTGGTTGCCGAGAGCGGAAAACATTCAGGCAGCATGTCTGCATTTGTCCCATTTTTTATCTCATCGGCGACCTTTTCCTATGTGAGCACAAGAAATCTAGACCTGCTCGTTCTCAGTTGCATTGTCCCCCCAACACCCCCTCACTTTCTTTCCTTTTTTGACCAAGTGACCGGTCTGGACATATCTTACTAGTACTTCCCCCCACCCTTCGATATCCACCCCACTTTCTTCCCCTTTTCAACCAAGAAACCGGTTGGGTAGCCAGTCTCTACTACTTTCCCCCCTTTCTTTCCTCTTTGAACCAAGTCCTAGATTCATGCTACAGCTTTCCCCCCTTTCTTCCCTTTTGAACAAAGTCCTAGATTCGACTGCAAGAAGTAGGTTTACCTCTAATAATAGTAAAAATTTAGGTGGCTTTGGAATAGCCGAAGGAAGTAGAAAAAGATGCACATCCAGCCACGTGGGGAGCTAGGGCAGTAGAGCAAGGCCGGTTTCGAAGCAAGTTATACCTGAGGGTCATCTGGATGTGGCTAGGAGGGCGGTGGGAGGCCGGATCTACCCACAATACGTCAGGGAGGAAGAAGGGGTCGGAGGCCCTCCTGAGCCGGCGCTGTGTTGGACAGAACAGCATGGGTCGCCGATCGGGACGCGCCGGCAGCTTTGGGTCTCCTCCCTCGTCGCCAACGACCGCGTGAATGCTGCACCTTCTCTCCTTCCCCGGCGTAGGGGATCCGGCTGGAACTGTGACCAGCGGTGAACAAAGAGAGTGTGGCCACCACTGTCTTGTTTAGATCTGGAGAGGATGAGCGAGTGAATGAGAACAACCCTAGTAAAGCAAATGTTGAGGCTCCTGCTTATATATATATAGTGGAATGATTTTTTTGTAGCAATCGTTTTTAAATTGAATACGTGCGAACCACTATTTTCATTTAACGTTCCAGTAAAAAACTCAATCAATAATGCACCACCGCGTCCAGGTCGCACTATGTACTGTATCACTCACGTGTGGTCCCCGACCCTCCATGAAGTTGAAAACTACACGAGTCAAATTGTCACTTGGGATGCCTCTTTGTAAACAAATGCGCTCCTACGTGTACCCGCGCGTGGGTGAGAACTAGTGCGTTCGCTGCTTCTCTTCGTGTACTTCGTACTCCACCTAGAGTACGATGTATAAGTGTGTGACGTCTGAGTTTTAAAAAAAGTGTGTGACTTCTTTTGTGTGTGACGTCTACCTACAGATAGATGGTGTGTGCAAGAAGTCTCGGGAGAGTCGTGAGGGTGCATGTGTGCGTGAGAGGGAGGGGGTACATGTCAATGCAACGCGTGTGTCTGTAAATCATATCTGGCGAATGTTCACCAGAAGTCGTTTCCTGGCGAACGTCCAAAGAACTGTCAGATCTTCATCCGATGGTGGCGGTTTTGCCATGGCATTTGACAGAACAGCCACTACTCCGACACATAAAGCTTCCACGTGAGCGTTCGCAACTGCCGTATGCTCCCTCCGTTCCAAAATGTAGTGCATGTAGCTTTATTGAAAATTCAAAACTCACAAACTTTTATTGAGTTTTCGTAGAACAACATGCACATATAGAATACCCAGCATATATGTAACACCCCTTTGTAATGAGCAACAGTGATCCATAATGATTATGCTAAGTCACTGTGATTTGAAATGTTTGATCAATGTGGAATCATATCTCATTTCAAATTCCATCTTTGAATTCAATTCAAATCATAAGTGAAATTTGAAGTTGCTCAAAAATTGCTGGAAAATAGTTCACAATTTAGCAAAAATTCCAAAACAAACTTTTGTTCAGGAAAACAACATCACCATCAAGATAAATGTGGACTAGGGCAATTATTACAGTGGAAAAACAGTAATTCAAATGCCTTTCCATTTTTGAAAAATTCAAATGGATTCAAAAATTGCCCAAACTTCTTGTGGCAGTACAGAATAATGCTATGTATTTCTGTGGACCAGTTTCACATTTTTACAAAAGCATTTGGCAGCTCATTTTATTTTCAAAACCTTCTGTAAAAAGAAAACAGAAAAGAAAATAGAAAAGGCCCTACTCTACAGTGAGCTGGGCCTAAGTGCACATTGCACCGGCCCAGCCCACCGCGCTCTCTCTCTCCTACCTCCCGCCTCTCTCCTCCCCGTGTCGGCCTCGCCGTGGCCACGCGCGCGCTCGCCGGCCAGTGGACGACACCGCGGCGCTACAGGGCCGGCGAGGGGATAAGGATGCGCCCCTTCGGCCTCCCCGTCGCCCTGATCCACTCTCCCCCTCTCTCCCTCGCTCGCTCGCCTCTCTCTCTCGCGCAACCAAACGCGCCCGCCGTCGCACGCCATCGATCCCGTGGCCACCGACCTCGCCTCGCCTCGCCGCCTTGTCTAACGTCTTCGCCGTCATCGTCTACCTCGTCCCCGTCCACTAGCGCGACCCGGGAGCCACCGCAGCGAGCCCGACGAGCTCTTCTTCCTCCTCAGTCGCCGTTGCTGTCACCGTCGATTCGCCGCCGTCTTCTGCTACTAAACCTCCCACCGGCCACCGTGCGCCTCCCGGTGAGCTTCTCTTCCTGTTCCCTCACTCCCCGCTCCTTGCCGTGCCCGTAGTCGCCATGCCCGCCATGGCCGAACCTCTCGCCGCCGACGAGCTCGTCGCCGTGGCCACAGCCACTGCCACGCTCGCCCGAGCTCACCATTGAGCTCCTGGGGTTCCTAGGAGCTCGATGCGCGCTCGCACGCCTCTTCCCGTGCCCCGTAGCGGCCTAGCCGAGATCGCCCGAACTTGCCGCCACCTGTCGTCGCCGTTCCGGCCACCCCAGCCCGTGCGACCACCGTAGATCGGCGCGCCTCACTCCGCACGTTCGAACGCGCGCTCGCGCGCGCTAAATGGCCGTGCGTAGCCGTTTTCCGACGACCCCATGGCTCTCCGCCGCGTTTGGAGGTCGTCGGTGACGAGCCGCCGGCCACCGCCGATGTGGCCGCCACGTGGGCACCCTGGGTCACTGACCAGTGGGCCCAGGGGCCCTAGTTGACTGGGTTGACCCAGTCAACGTGCTGACTGGGCAACTCCAGTCACTGACAGGCGGGCCCCACCGCTAATTAAACTATTTTATTTAAATAAAATTAATTAGTTAGTTAATTAGGCACTGACAGATGGGACCCGCTAGCTTATTAACCCAATTAGTTTATTTTAATCTCTGTTAGTTCACTATGTCACTGACTTGTGGGACCCAGCTGTCAGGTTTGACCTGGAACAACTGGGGTTGGCCACTGACGTCATGCTGACAAAGTAAATCCTTTTCTGTTAATTTTGAATTAGATTTAAATTCCAGGAATTTCACAAAATGGTTTAAATCTTTGAAAATTCATAGAAAATAAACCGTAGCTCGGATCGAAAAGTTTTCTACATGAATGTTGATCAGAAAATCGAGACGAATCCGAATATGTGGTAAAAATGCTTGACCATCACTCCTATCTAGATGAACATGGAACCTTCCCCTCCGGTTTAGTATATCGATAACTGCCTAAGGCCGGAAAAATATCCCAGATAATTTCCCGCTTCGCCTGCAACGTGTAGCATTGCATTAGACCACCCCCAGCACTGCATATTGCCATGCCATGCATTGTGTTGCATTTGTTTGCTTTTTATTTATTGTTTCTTACCCCTCTTCTTATACGGTAGCCCCCGAGACCGACGCAGCTCCGGAGTATGACTACACCGTCGACGACCCCTCTTTCCCCGCAGACCTTCCAGGCAAGCAAACCCCCTTGAACATGCCTGTATCACCTATTCTTTCTCCCTCATGCTTGCATTAGAACTGCTACAGTTGTTATTCCGAAATACCTATTCTGCTGCATAGCCTATTTTTGTAACTGCTGTTGATACCATTCCTGTTATCCTATATGCATAGTATAGGTTGGATAGCAAACCATCTGTGGCCCCTCATCCTTGTCCTAGTTGCCCGCTTTGTTACCGGTGCCCGATCAATATGATCGGTGGGCTGAGACCGACTCATCACCACGCACCCCTTTAGTTGCACTACTCTGCAGAGCTACCATCGAGTGCCGAGGGTGATACCTCTTATCTCACTCCTGATGTTGCCTCTGTAGTATAGCTAGTCGGGTGTGGGTCAATGAGGGTGATTCCTCTTTCACCACCTCCGATGAAGCTTCTGTCTTGCAACCCCTCAAGTGTGAATCCATCGAGGGTGATTCCTCTGGGTTCACCTTGACGGATACATCGAGTAGGAATCCAACGAGGGTGATTCCTCGGATTCCTCCTTGATGTTATGGACACACAGATACCATGAATTTTATTTCAGTCCCTGTTTAAAGTCGGGTCGGCCCCGAGGGGTACCCGCGAGAGATGAGAAATCGGGTTGACCGTGAGGGTACCCGTGTGATGATTATGAGGCGTGGACGGGCAGGCAGATTGCCTCAGGAGAGGGAGGAGAGGAATTGGGCCTGGCCCTCGCAAGTCCTCGAGACGGGGCGACGGGACCACAGATCGTGGATCACTGATTGTCACCGCGAGCTCCCAACACACTAATGGGTTAGGATATGTAATCTGAGTAGGCCTCTGGCCTTTCGCACTAACCACCACACGGGAATAAGTATGGGCACTCGGCGTCGTATGTATCAGCCAAAGTTCTTCAGACGTCAGCGGTTGAGCGGCACGCGCCCGGGTTGGACCGCGAAAGCCTTTGTGTGTATACAGGGGCTAGGTCTGCTCCCGGCCGTCCTCGCAACGCGCAGGAGTGCAAAGGGCGATGGGCGCAAGACCCCTGAGCGCTTAGGGTGTAGACCGGCGTGCTGGGCTCTCTGTTGAACCTAGGTAGGGCTACGACGTGTCGATCAGCCGAGGCCGGGCATGGACCCAAACAAGTGTGTCTGGCCAGAGTTAATCGAGCGTGTTGGGTAAGTTGGTGCACCCCTGCAGGGAAGTATATCTATTCGAATAGCTGTGTCCATGGTAACAGGACGCTCGGAAAGTATCCCGATCTACTACAACTAGAACTAGATACATGTAACTTAATAATATGTTAGCTCCGAGATTGCTTTCTCGCAGGGAGTCGAGGAAGGATCTCTGGGCATAGCTACTATTATACTTATTGCTACTACTATAATTATGTACTAATCTACACTCTTCTAATGCTGCAAGACGCTGAAGATGCTAGTCTTCGATAGGCTAGGCCTTTCCTTCTATTCTGGCATTTCTGCAGTCTAGCCCACAGATACGGCCTTACCATTGATACCGATGCATACTTAGAATAGATCTGATGTAAGTCTTGCGATTACTTTGGATGAGTACTTACAGTTGCTTTGCTTCCCCTTTTCCCCATACCCGAATGCTGCGACCAGATGACGGAGCCCCGGAGGTAGCTGCCTCTGCCGATGACTACTACTACCCTAATGGAGGAGCCTACTACTACGCGGAGATCGACGACCAGGAGTAGATAGGAGGCACCCAGGCAGGAGGCCTGCGCCTTTTCGATCAGTGTCGTTGTTTTGTTTAGCCTTCTTAAGGCAGATCTATTTACCCTTTATGTCTGTACTCAGATATCTGATGCTTCCACTGATGCTTGTATGACTCAAGCTTATGTATTCGAGCCCTCGAGGCCCCTGGCTTGTAATATAAAGCTTGTATGACTTTTATTTGTGTTTAGAGTTGTGTTGTGATATCTTCCCGTGAGTCCTTAGGCTTGATTGTGTGCATTTGCATGTATGATTAGTGCACGATTAAGTCGGGGGCGTCATAAGTTGGTATCAGAGCCGACTGCCTGTAGGAACCCCCCTTTCCAACTCCTTGGCCAAAGTTGAGTCTAGTCTTTGAAAAATGATTTTTCTAACATGGCTGTGTGGCTTACGGGCCCACGTCGCCAATGGGTGGTATTAGGATCTTTTATTCCTCTTCCTTACTCTGGGATTCTGTTCTCTCTTCCTTTTGGGTTAAAGATTTTACTAACTCTGACATTAGGCTCTCGTGTTCACATTCAACCGAAGAGCTGGATTATCGGCAACATTTCTTTCCAATGCTATCTTATGCTTCTCACACTATCGTTTGACATCTTGCACTCCTTGTTTCGGATGCGTCCCGCAAGACAGCTCGTACGCCAGCCTATGGCCATTGATGCGACTGGGTTCCCTGCTATCTTGGTCGATCTCTTGACCAGGCTGGGATATCGCTGGTACCCCAAGTACATTGTTTACGAGGACTACCACGAGTTCAACCAGGAGCAGTACCATGCTGTGGTTCGTATCTTTGATTGGCAGAACAACTCCATCACTGAGTTGCACACCTTTCATGGTGTTGGAGTGATTGTCGACATGGCCATCCATGATGCTGCCTATACTGCTATTGCCCGTCTCTGTGGAGAGCACAGTTGCTTGGAGGAGACTGCTTTCAGATATATCCCCTATGCCCCCGCTGGGGATGAGAGTGGATATTACACTGCTGTCTGTACCCCTTACGCGCCGCATCGTTATGACCCGCAGGTTTTGGTACAGTACACTCAGGCAATGGATCGCACTGCCCGAGCTCTTGCTATCGAGTTGTACGCCACTCGTGCTCGTCTTTACGACGCTCTGACACAGTTGCTTCCAGCAGTCAGTGCGAGGATGCATCCAGAGTATAATCTTTACCCGCGCAGGACGGAGATGCCACCAGGTCTTGAGTGGCTTGCTGTTGGAGGTTGTACTCCCCCATGTGGTCCTCTTCTTCCAGTCCGGGACAAGGTTCTGCACCAGAGTGTTCACGGAGCGCAGGATCCTTACATCGAGGGTACCCTGCGTCGTCACCTGCAGCTGCCTGGCTTCAGTGGTTTTCTCCGACGTTGATGTAGCTATCGCTATGTCTTGTTGTTGTATCCCTCCACCGCATGCCTGCGTGCCACCTAGTTGTCTAGCTTTCCTTTTCCCTGTTGTAACGCTGGCTTGTAACCGAATCTATGTATGGATCTGCATGTTATGTTGACTATGATGATGTATCTATTGCACTTCCTTTTGTTGTGCGTGTTACTTCAAGAATGATTCCATACAACTGCAATGCTCGTTGCTAAACTACCCCCTGTTGATTTTAGCAGGATGGTTAGACCCGCAGGTCGTGGCCGTGGTGCCAACAATCCACCACCGCCCGACTATATGGTTGCAATGATGCAACAATTTGAAATGCACCGTCAGTTCATGCGAGGACTTATGGATCAGTTTCCTCGTCCGAATGCCAATCAACAGCCAGCCGTAATAACCTTGCAAGAGTTTGTGCGCCTTAATCCAACTATCTTCAGCAACTCAGTTCAGCCGCTTGACGCTGATGACTGGCTCTGCGACATCACTTTTGAGATGGAGTCTGCGAATGTGGCCCCTGCCAGCTATGTCACTTTTGCATCATACTTTCTGAAGGGTCCCGCAGCCCAATGGTGGGACAGTCACAGGCATACCCTAGCTGCTGGAACCATCATCACTTGGGTGGAATTCCAAGCTGCTTTCCATGCCCGTTACATTCCGCAAGGAGTCATGGACCGGAAGAAGTGTGAGTTCTACAACCTTACCCAGGGCAACAAGTCCATGGAGGCCTATCAGCGGGAGTTTTTTGAACTATCCCGCTATGCTGAAGAGGATATTGCTACCGATGCCCGCAGACAGGAGAAGTTCCGTGAAGGGCTCAACCCAGATATCAAGCTCGCACTACTAGTCCAAGACTTTGCCGACTTTGCCACCTTGGTGAACAAGGCTATTCAGGTTGAGACTGGTCTGAAGGATCACAAGGGCGCTCTTAAGCGCACACGTGAAGTGGGCTCATCTTCCCAGAAGCGTCGTATTTGGATCCCTCACATCATGTACCGTCCGACTGTACCTGCTCCAAGGCCATCGTATGCTGCACCTCGTATGCCTCCTCCACCTCTGAGGCAGCCAAGACCTCAAGCTGCACCACCTCGAGCTCCTGCTCCCCGTCCCAATGACGGGCTATGCTTCACTTGTGGTCGTCTAGGTCATCATGCCAGAGAATGTCCTCAGAACCAGAATTAGTTGGCACTTCCATCTGCTGGCCGTGGTAATACCCGTGGAAACAACTAGCCCCGCAACAACAATGCCATGCCTTCTTATGGTCGTGGTCAGGCTTATCATGTCAACATGAATGAAGACCAAGACCAACCAGCTACTGTGATGGGTACACTTCCTGTTAATTCTGTACCAGCTTCTGTTTTGTTTGATTCAGGAGCATCGCATTCTTTTATATCAGAAGAGTTTGCATTCATGCATGGCATTAAACATGAAAATTTGCACCAGCCGTTAGTGGTTAACACTCCCGTAGGCCATTGTCGGACCTCTATGTTCAGCCCAATGTTACCATTGAAATTGAAGGGTTGGAATTCCATGCATTTCCCATTATTTTGAAGTCTTCCAAGGTTTACCTCATTTTGGGAACGGATTGGTTGAAGGCTCACACTGCCTTAATAAATTGTGCCACTAAAGCCGTCCAACTTCTGCACCCCTCGGATGAGATAGTAAATTATCATGCTCATATCATTCAAAATTCCGAGGCTCAAATCTATGCCCTGAATGCGTTGAACGCTTCTCCTCTTGAGGGGATCGAAAACGTTCCAGTCGTTCGCGACTTCCAAGATGTCTTTCCGGAAGAGCTTCCAGGAGTACCCCCTGCTAGAGTTGTCGAGTTTGTCATCGACCTAAAACCATGCACCACTCCTATTGCGAAGCGTCCCTATAAGATGCCGCCGCGCGAACTCCTTGAGCTTAAGGAGGAACTCGACAAATCACTTCGCAAGGGTTGCATTTGTCCAAGTTCCTCTGCCTGGGGAGCACCTTCTCTCTTTGTCAAGAAGAAAGATGGTACAAACCGGTTGGTCCAAGATTACCGACCTATCAACCAGGCAACCATTCAGAACAAATATCCACTTCCTCGGATCAATGACCTATATGATCAACTTCCTGGATCATCAATGTTCTCTAAACTAGACTTGAGGTTGGGTTACCATCAGATCCGGGTCCACGAAGAGGATATTCCGAAGACCGCCTTTGTAACTCGCTATGGGTCATATGAGTACATTGTCATGTCCTTTGGCTTAGCTAATGCTCCAGCAACGTTCTCCCACTTGATGAATTATATCTTCATGGATTACTTCGACAAATTCATCGTGGTTTATCTGGATGATGTCCTGGTATATTCCAAGAATAAGGAAAAACATGCTGAACATCTTCGTCTCGTTCTGGAAAAGCTTTGGGAGCAGCAACTATATGCCAAGTATTCCAAGTGTGAATTCTGGTTATCCGAAGTGACCTACCTTGGACATGTGATTTCCAAGTATGGCATTGCTGTCAATCTAGAACGAGCTCAGGCTATTTTTGACTGGACCCCCCCGAAAAATGTCAAGCAAGTCAGAAGTTTTCTCGGACTCGCAAGCTATTGCCGTCGATTTGTCGAAAACTTCTCTAAGATTGCCAAGCCTCTGACTAATCTGCTTCACAAAGGCGTTAAGTTTGAGTGGACAGACAAATGTCAAGAAAGTTTTCAAACACTTAAGGACAAGCTGACCTCTGGTCCAGTGCTTGCTCCTTCGGATTCTCGCAAGGACTTCATGATCTATTGCGACGTCTCTCGTCAGGGATTAGGCTGTGTCCTGATGCAAGAACGCAGAGTGATTGCCAATGCCTCGCGACAGTTGCGTCCTCATGAAGAGAATTACCCAGTACATGATCATGAACTTGCTGTAGTGATATATGCATTGAAGCTATGGCGACATTACCTCCTTGGTAATCGATGTGAGATATATACTGATCACCAAAGTCTGAAGTATTTGTTTACTCAGCCGGATCTCAATCTCCGCCAATAGCGATGGTTGGAAACAATTACAGACTATGACTGCGGTATTTCGTATACCCCTGGCAAGGCTAATGTGATGGCTGATGCCTTGAGTCGCAAGTCCTATTGTAACAACCTCTTGGTTCAACGAGCTCAACCCCATCTTTATGAAGAACTGCGCAAGTTGAACCTTCATATCGTTCCCCAGGGTTCTCTTAATACCCTTGTTATACAGCCAGATCTTGAGAAAGCTGTACAGTCTGCGCAAGCAAAGGATCCTGAAGTTGATCAGATGAAAAGAGATCTTGACCTCGAAAAGTCCAGGGATTTCTCGCTTGCAGACGACGGAACCTTATATTTCAGAGATCGCATTGTGGTACCTCAGTTCGAGCTTATGACCGACAAAGTTATGAAGGAGGCACATGATACACCACTATCTATTCATCCGGGTAGTACCAAGATGTATCGTGACCTTCGTCAAAGGTACTGGTGGTCTAAAATGAAGCAGGATATTGCTCGATATATTGCCGAATGTGACGTTTGCCGTCGCATCAAGGCAGAACATCAGAAGCTTGCTGGAATTCTGCAACCGCCTCCTATTCCTGAATGGAAATGGGATAAGGTTCAAATGGATCTTATCACGGGTCTTCCCAGGTCACAAAAGGGTCATGATGCTATTCTTGTCATCATCGATCAACTCTCCAAAGTTGCACATTTTCTGCCAGTCAAGGAGACGATCACTGCTAATTAGTTAGGACATTTGTATATCTCCAGAATTGTAACTCTCCATGGCATTCCAAAGGAGATCAGTTCAGACCATGGCAGCCTATTCACCTCTAAGTTCTGGGCAAGTTTCCAAGAAGCTATGGGAACTCATATAACCTGGAGCTCTGCTTATCACCCCCAGTCCCAAGGCCAAGTCGAACGAGTTAATCAAGTGCTTGAAGATATGCTGCGTGCTTGTGTCATCTCTTTCGGCAAGAAGTGGGAGGAATCTCTCCCGTATGCTAAATTCTCGTACAACAACAGCTATCAAGCTAGCTTGAAGATGGCCCCCTTCGAGGTTCTATATGGACGTAAGTGCCGAACCCCTTTGAATTGGTCAGAAACTTGGGAACGGTCGCTCATTGGTCCGGATATTATCCAACACGCTGAAGAGCAAGTCCGTATCGTTCGAGAAAATCTCAAGGCGGCCCAGTCTCGCCAGAAGAGCAATTATGATCGTAAACACTGGGGATCGATCTATCAACCTAGTGAGCAAGCTTATCTGCGTGTCACTCCTATGAAGGGCACTCATCAATTCGGAATCAAGGGCAAGTTAGCTCCTCGCTACATTGGTCCTTTCCGCATTCTCGCTAGACATGGACATGTGGCATATAAATTGGAGTTGCCGCCGCAGTTCTCTCACATCCACGACGTCTTCCATGTGTCGCAACTTCGCCGTTACTTCAAGGAATCTCCGCACTGAGCAGTGGATCATGAACTGCTTGATTTACAAGATGATCTATCTTATAAAGAGCATCCGATCCGCATTCTCGATCAAGCTGAACGTCAGACCCGCCAGAAATCAACCAAGTTCCTTAAAGTGCAGTGGTCGAATCATACTGAAGATGAAGCCACTTGGGAACGCAAGGATCGCCTTCGCGAAGAATACCCCGATCTTTTCACGTCTACCTCCTGAATTCTCGGGACGAGAATTTCTTTTAGAGGAGGAGAATTGTAACACCCCTCTGTAATGAGCAACAGTGATCCATAATGATTATGCTAAGTCACTGTGATTTGCAATGCTTGATCAATGTGGAATCATATCTCATTTCAAATTCCATCTTTGAATAACATTCAAATCATAAGTGAAATTTGAAGTTGCTCAAAAATTGCTGGAAAATAGTTCACAATTTAGCAAAAATTCCAAAACAAGTTTTTGTTCAGGAAAACAATATCACCATCAAGATAAATGTGGACTAGGGCAATTATTACAGTGCAAAAACAGCAATTCAAATGCCTTTCCATTTTTGAAAAATTCAAATGGATTCAAAAATTGCACAAACTTCTTGTGGCAGTACAGAATAATGCTATGTATTTCTGTGGACCAGTTTCACATTTTTACAAAAGCATTTGGCAGCTCATTTTATTTTCAAAACCATCTGTAAAAAGAAAACAGAAAAGAAAATAGAAAAGGCCTTACTCTACAGTGAGCTGGGCCTAAGTGCACAGTGCACCGGCCCAGCCCACCACGCTCTCTCTCTCCTACCTCCCACCTCTCTCCTCCCCGTGTCGGCCTCGCCGTGGCCGCGCGCGTGCTCGCCGGCCAGCGGACGACACCGCGGCGCTACAGGGCCGGCGAGGGGATAAGGATGCGCCCCCTCGGCCTCCCCGTCGCCCTGATCCACTCTCCCCCTCTCTCCCTCGCTTGCTCGCCTCTCTCTCTCTCTCGCGCGCGCGCAACCGAACGCGCCCGCCGCCGCACGCCGTCGATCCCACGGCCACCGACCTTGCCTCGCCTCGCCGCCTTGTCCAACGTCTCCGCCGTCGTCGTCTACCTCGTCCCCGTCCACTAGCGCGAGCCGGGAGCCACCGCAGCGAGCCCGGCGAGCTCTTCTTCCTCCTCGGTCGCGGTTGCTGTCGCCGCCGTCTTCTGCTACTAAACCTCCCACCGGCCACCGTGCGCCTCCCGATGAGGTCGCGGTTGCTATCTCCCCCTCTCTTCCTCTCCCCTCCCTCCCCGCTCCTTGTCGCGCCCATAGTCGCCGTGTAGGCCACGGCCGAACCTCTCGCCGCCGACGAGCTCGTCACCGTGGCCACAGCCACTGCCACGCTCGCCCGAGCTCACCATTGAGCTCCTGGGGTTCCCAGGAGCTCAACGCGCGCTCGCATGCCTCATCCCATGCCCCGTAGCAGCCTAGCCGAGATTGCCCGAACTCGCCGCCGCCTGTCATCGCCGTTCCAGCCGAGTACGGCCACCCCAGCCCGTGCGACCACCGTAGATCGACGCGCCTCACTCCGCACGTTTGAACACGCCCTCGCGAGCGCTAAATGGCAGCGCGTAGCCGTTTTCCGACGACCCTGTGGCTCTCCGCTGCGTTTGGAGGTCGTCGGCGACGAGCCGCCGGCCACCGCCGACGTGGCCTCCACGTGGGCACCTTGGGTCACTGACCAGTGGGCCCAGGGGCCCTAGATGACTGGGTTGACCCAGTCAACGTGCTGACTGGGCAACTCCAGTCACTGACAGGCGGGCCCCACCGCTAATTAAACTGCTTTATTTAAATAAAATTAATTAGTTAGTTAATTAGGCACTGACAGATGGGGCCCGCTAGCTAATTAACCCAATTAGTTTATTTTAATCTCTCTTAGTTCACTTTGTCACTGACATGTGGGACCCAGCTGTTAGGTTTGACCTGGAACAGCTGGGGTTGACCACTGACGTCATGCTGACATAGTAAATCCTTTTTTGTTAATTTCGAATTAGATTTAAATTCCAGGAATTTCAGAAAATGGTTTAAATCTTTGAAAATTCATAGAAAATAAACCGTAGCTCGGAATGAAAAGTTTTCTACATGAAAGTTGATCAGAAAATTGAGACAAATCCGAATATGTGGTCAAAATGCTTGACCATCACTCCTATCTAGATGAACATGGAACCTTCCCCTCTGGTTCAGTATACCGATAACAGCCTAAGGCTGGGAAAATATCCCAGATAATTTCCCGCTTCGCCTGCAACGTGTAGCATTGCATTAGGCCACCCCCTGCACTGCATATTGCCATGCCATGCATTGTGTTGCATTTGTTTGCTTTTTATTTATTATTGCTTCCCCCTCTTCTTATCCTGTAGCCCCTGAGACCGACGCAGCTCCGGAGTACGACTACACCGTCGACGACCCCTCTTTCCCCACAGAGCTTCCGGGCAAGGAAACCCCCTTGAACATGCCTATATCACCTATTCTTTCTCCCTCATGCTTGCATTAGAACTGCTACAGTTGTTGTTCCGAAATACCTATTCTACTGCATAGCCTATTTTTGTAACTGCTGTTGATACCATTCCTGATATCCTATATGCATAGTATAGGTTGGATAGCAAACCATCTGTGGCCCCTCATCCTTGTCCGAGCTGCCCCACTTTGTTACAGGTGCCCCAATCAATATGATCGGTGGGCTGAGACCGACTCATCACCACGTACCCCTTTAGTTGCACTACTCTGTAGGGCTACCATCGAGTGCCGAGGGTGATACCTCTTATCTCACTCCTGATGTTACCTCTGTAGTATAGTTAGTCGGGTGTGGGTCAACGAGGGTGATTCCTCTTTCACCACCTCCGATGAAGCTTCTGTCGTGCAACCCCTCAAGTGTGAATCCATCGAGGGTGATTCCTCCGGGTTCACCTTGACGGATACATCGAGTAGGAATCCAACGAGGGTGATTCCTCGGATTCCTCCTTGATGTTATGGACACACAGATACCATAAATTTTATTTCAGTCCCTGTTTAAAGTCGGGTCGGCCCCGAGGGGTACCCACGAGAGATGAGAAATCGAGTTGACCGTGAGGGTGCCCGTGTGATGATTACGAGGCGCGGCCGGGCAGGCAGATTGCCTCAGAAGAGGGAGGAGAGGAATTGGGCCTGGCCCTTGCCGCAAGTCCTTGAGACGGGGCGACGGGACCATAGATCGTGGATCACTGATTGTCACCGCAAGCTCCCAACACACTAATGGGTTAGGATATGTAATCTGAGTAGGCCTCTAGCCTTTCGCACTAACCACCACGCGGGAATAAGTATGGGCACTCGGCGTCGTATGTATCAGCCGAAGTTCTTCACACGTCAGCGGTTGAGCGGCACGCGCCCGAGTTGGACCGCGAAAGCCTGCGTGTGTATACAGGGGCTAGGTCAGCTCCCGGCCGTCCTCGCAACGCACAGGAGTGCAAAGGGCGATGGGCCCAAGACCCCTGAGCGCTTAGGGTGTAGACCAGCGTGTTGGCCTCTCTGTTGAACCTAGGTAGGGCTACGACGTGTCGATCAGCCGAGGCCGGGCATGGACCCAAACAAGTGTGTCGGCCAGAGTTAATCGAGCGTGTTGGGTAAGTTGGTGCACCCCTGCAGGGAATTATATCTATTCGAATAGCCGTGTCCACGGTAACAGGATGCTCGGAAAGTATTCCGATCTACTACAACTAGAACTGGATACATGTAACTTAATAATATGTTAGCTCCGAGATTGCTTTCTCGCAGGGAGTCGAGGAAGGATCTCTGGGCATAGCTACTATTATAGTTATTGCTACTACTATAATTATGTACTAATCTACACTCTTCTAATGCTGCAAGACGTTGAAGATGCTAGTCTTCGATAGGCTAGGCCTTTCCTTCTATTCTGGCATTTCTGCAGTCTAGCCCATAGATACGGCCTTACCATTGATACCGATGCATACTTAGAATAGATCTGATGTAAGTCTTGCGAGTACTTTGGATGAGTACTCACGGTTGCTTTGCTTCCCCTTTTCCCCATACCCGACTTAGAATAGATCTGATGTAAGTCTTGCGACTAGATGACGGAGCCCCGGAGGTAGCTGCCCCTGGCGACGACTACTACTACCCTACTGGAGGAGCCTACTACTACATGGAGACCGACGACCGGGAGTAGATAGGAGGGACCCAGGCAGGAGGCCTGCGCCTTTTCGATCAGTGTCGTTGTTTTGTTTAGCCTTCTTAAGGCAAATCTGTTTAACCTTTATGTCTGTACTCAGATATCTGATGCTTCCGCTGATGCTTGTGTGACTCAAGCTTATGTATTCGAGCCCTCGAGGCCCCTGGCTTGTAATATAAAGCTTGTATGACTTTTATTTGTGTTTAGAGTTGTGTTGTGATATCTTCCTGTGAGTCCTTAGGCTTGATCATGTGCATTTGCGTGTATGATTAGTGCACGATTAAGTCGGGGGCGTCACAATATATCATTTCATTCATCATCGAGAGATATCTTTAGAGATGGGGGAGGAATGTATGAGTGTGTCTTTGATAAAGAGGGGCCGTATGTGTGTGTGTGTGTGTGTGTGTGTGTTTGTTGTGAGAGAGAGCAAGAGACATCGTAGGATTCAGGCCTCTAACTAAGGAGAGAGAAAGAGCGATCGGGGATCCGCAGAGAGAGAAAATATAGTGTGTGTGATATAGTCAAACATTTGAAATAACTCACTGTTTTTCATAAGAAAATGAATAAGAGATCATGGTATTTGTAATCCATGCAGATATAATGGAGATATGCATGGTGTGGTTGTGGACATACTATACTATTATCATATATACATTTAACAAGCTCAAATTCATTTGAATTTTAGATACCCATGCCATTGTTTGACCATGTTGCGTCCATGGACTTCAATTATTAATTTGAGATAATGTCTGGCTTCTGCAATTAACATCTAAATTGGGTTACATCATTACCGAGTTTGGCGAATATTTAAATAATGTTTGCCAAGTTTCACCTTCCAGGGAATTCAACAGAGCACACTGTCCGACGGAATGGGGCGTAACGGAGATGCCACATGACACTATAGTTTGCTGAGTTCTACTTGGCTAAACTCGGCAATGCACAATGAATATACATAAGCCATGTGGCAACACTTATTGCCCAATACAAAACTTCTACCAAGTTCCTTCGGTAGAAGAACCGAGAAAATATTTTGCCGAGTTCTAAACTCGCCAATGTCCCATCGAGTAAGGACTCGATGCGTGGCACTGCTCTATTGCCGAGTGCCACACTTTGCCGAGTTTGCTAGCCGAGTCCCGTTAGCCAAAACTCGGCAAAGAAAGATCGCCGTATCACCTACAACAATTTCAAGCCTCCTCTGGTGTGGAGGAATATCATAGGAATTCTATTTGATAGGATTTTTTTAGGATTTTTTCCTTTAGAGCCATTTGGTTCATAAGAATGGATTCCTATACTCCACATTTTAGAGGAAAATTAACATTAAGAATTCAACGGAAAAATTCCTATGATGTGAACCAAATGACATCTCTTTTCCTATCCCTACTCATAGGATTTGAGATACATGTCATCTCTTTCCTACAACTTTCATATTCCTATAATATTCCTTCCTTGTGAACCGAAGGAGGCCACGAGTATATCAAAATGCAGGACCCATGCGTCAATGCCTTTGGGTCGAACCTACGTCTAAATTTTTCGTACACGTATATCTCCCCTGCTCCGTCGAGCTTACTGCGGGCAAGGTGGGGCTTTGTGATTTGACGCCGCATTGCTAATTTACTAGTACTGCGGCACTACGACTGGGGTGCCTCCCCCCGCTGCTCCGAACTGTAATTTGGTACATGGTACATGGACCAACATGGTGGATGTCCTACATGTTGGTGAAAGGCGTGCTGTAAGTGTGTCACCATTTCGTGTGCGGACTGACCCTGCGGAGTTGCGACGCCAAAGTGACAGGTGTGTTTTAAGTGTGCCACCATTTTGTTTTGAACTGTAAAGCGTACCACTTGGTTTTGCTCCTTGGTGCGATATATACAAATCTTGATTATATATTGATCTAAAAAAGTGACTAGATGAAATTTCCATGTGTCCTCGAGAACGCTTTGCTTATTATACGAGTTCGTTCTAGCTTATCCTTTGCTATAAAAAGGATTGAGCCACCTTGCTGCACCTTTGTTACCGTTACTACTTGTTACTTGTTATGAATTATCTTGCTACCAAACTATCTGTTACCTACAGTTTCAGTGCTTGCAGAGAATACCTTGCTAAAAACCGCTTGTCATTTCCTTCGGCTCCTTGTTGGGTTCGACAGACTATGATTGATCCCCTATACTTGTGGGTCATCAAGACTCTTTTCTGGCGCCGTTGCCGGGGAGTGAAGCGCCTTTGGTGAGTGGAATTTGGTAAGGAACCATTTATATTACGTGCTGAAATTTACTGTCACTTGTCACTATGGAAAGTAATCCTTTGAGGGACTTGTTCGGGGTATCTTCACCTCGACCGGAAGCATTGAGAGTTGCTCCTCACCCTATTGAACCTACTAAAAATATTTATTATGAAATTCCTTCGAGTATGGTAGAGAAACTACTAGCTAATCCTTATGCAGGAGATGGAACGGTGCATCCTGATATGCACTTGATATATGTGGATGAAATTTGTGGATTGTTTAAGCTTGCAGGTCTATCCAGAGATGGAGTTAAGAAGAAAGTATTCCCTTTATCTTTGGAGGGAAAGGCATTGACGTGGTATAGGCTATGTGATGATATTGAAACATGGGATTGGAACCGGTTGATGCTGGAATTTCACCAGAAATTTTATCCTATGCATTTGGTTCATCATGATCAGAATTATATATATAATTTTTGGCCTCGTGAAGGAGAAAGTATCGCTCAAGCTTGGGGGAGGCTTAAGTATATGTTGCACACATGCCCCAATCATGAGCTCTCAAGAGAAATAATTATTCAAAACTTTTATGCTCGTCTTTCTCATAATGATCAATCCACACTCGATACTTCTTCTACTGGTTCCTTTATGATGAGAACTATTGAATTAAGATGGGATCTTCTGGAAAGAATAAAATGCAACTCTGAAGATTGGGAAATCGACAAAGGTAAAGAGTCGGGTATAAATCTTGAGTTTGATTGTGTTAAATCTTTTATGGAAACTGATGCTTTTCACAAGTTTAATACTAAATATGGACTTGACTCTGAGATAGTAGCTACCTTTTGTGAATCTTTTGCTGCTCATGTTGATCTCCCTAAAGAGAAATGGTTTAAATATCATCCACCTATTGAATTGAATGAAGAACCTATTAGTGTTAAAGAAGAAACAATTGTTTACAATGTTGATCCAGTTGTGCCTACTGCTTATATTGAGAAACCTCCTTTCCCTGTTAGGATTAAGGAACATGCTAAAGCTTCAACTGTGGTTAATAAAAGTAATGTAAGAACACCTAGACCCTCTGAACAAGTTAAAGTTGAACCTAATATTGCAATGGTTAAAGATATTTTGGTTGATGATATTGATGGGCATGTTATTTACTTTTGTGATGAGGCTGCTAGAATTGCTAAACCTGTTAGAAATGAACGAGATATGTTAGATAAGAATAAGCCCGTAGTTGGCAGGCCTGTTGTTTCCGTTAAGATTGGAGATCATTGCTATCATGGCTTATGTGATATGGGTGCTAGTGTGAGTGCTATTCCGTTCTCTTTATATCAAGAAGTAATGCATGATATTGCACCTGTTGAGATTGAAGATATTGATGTTACTATTAAGCTTGCAAACAGAGATACTATTACACCACTTGGGATTGTTAGAGATGTTGAAGTCTTGTGTGGTAAAATCAAATACCCTACTGATTTCTTAGTACTTGGTTCACAACAAGATAATTTTTGTCCCATTATATTTGGTAGACCTTTCTTGAATACCGTTAATGCTAAAATTGATTGTGTTAAAGAGAAGGTTAGAGTTAAGTTTGGTGATATATCTCATGAATTTAATTTCTCTAAGTTTAGTAGACAACATCATGATAAGGAATTATCCAATAAAGATGAAATTATAGGTCTTGCTTCTATTGCTGTGCGTCCTACTGATCCTTTAGAACAATACTTGCTAGACCATGAGAATGATATGAATATGAATGAAAGAAATGAAATAGATGAGCTGTTCTTTAAACAAGCGCCTATCCTTAAACATAATTTGCCTGTTGAAACCTTAGGAGATCCACCTCCACCCAAGGGTGATCCTGTGTTTGAATTAAAGCAATTACCTGATACACTTAAATATGCTTATCTTGATGAAAAGAAGATATATCCTGTTATTATTAGTGCTAACCTTTCAGAGCATGAAGAAAAGAGATTACTTAAAACTTTGAAGAAACACCATGCTGCTATTGGATATACTCTCGATGATCTTAAGGGCATTAGTCCCACTTTATGTCAGCATAAAATTCATATGGAGCCAAACGCTAAACCCGTTGTTGATCATCAAAGAAGGCTAAATCCCAAAATGATGGATGTGGTAAGAACTGAAATATTAAAGCTTCTTGAGGCAGGTATAATTTATTCCATAGCTGATAGTAGATGGGTAAGTCATGTTCATTGTGTTCCTAAGAAAGGAGGTATTACCATTGTTCCTAATGATAAAAATGAACTCATTCCACAAAGACTTGTAACCGGTTATAGGATGGTAATTGATTTTAGGAAATTAAATAAAGTTACTAGGAAAGATCATTACCCCTTGCCTTTTATTGATCAAATGTTAGAAAGATTATCTAAGCATACACACTTTTGTTTCCTAGATGGTTATTCTGGTTTCTCTCAAATACCTGTTTCACCTGAAGATCAAGAGAAAACCACATTTACTTGTCCTTTTGGAACTTATGCTTACCAGCGTATGCCTTTTGGTTTATGTAATGCACCTGCTACCTTTCAAAGATGTATGACTGCTATATTCTCTGACTTTTATGAAAAGATTGTTGAGGTTTTCATGGATGATTTCTCCGTTTACGGAACTTCTTTTGATGATTGCTTGAGCAACCTTGATCGAGTTTTGCAGAGATGTGAAGAAACTAATCTTGTCTTGAATTGGGAGAAGTGCCACTTTATGGTAAATGAAGGTATAGTCCTTGGGCATAAAATTTCTGAAAGAGGTATTGAAGTTGATAAAGCTAAAGTTGATGCAATTGAGAAAATGCCATGTCCTAAAGATATCAAAGGTATAAGAAGTTTCCTCGGTCATGCTGGTTTCTATAGAAGGTTTATAAAAGACTTCTCTAAAATTTCTAGGTCTCTCACTAATCTTTTGCAAAAAGATGTTCCATTTGTTTTTGATGATGATTGTGTAGAAGCCTTTGAAATACTTAAGAAAGCCTTAATTTCTGCACCTATTGTCTAACTACCTGATTGGAACCTACCCTTTGAAATTATGTGTGATGCTAGTGATTATGCTGTTGGTGCTGTTCTAGGGCAAAGAGTTGATAAGAAATTGAATGTTATCCATTATGCTAGTAAAACTCTAGAGAGTGCTCAAAGAAATTATGCTACTACTGAGAAAGAATTTTTAGGAGTTGTGTTTGCATGTGATAAATATCAGATCTTACATTGTTGATTCCAAAGTTACTATTCACACTGATCATGCTGCTATTAAATATCTTATGGAAAAGAAAGATGCTAAACCTAGACTTATTAGGTGGGTTCTTTTGCTACAAGAATTTGATTTGCATATTGTTGATAGAAATGGAGCTGAGAATCCCGTAGCTGATAATTTGTCTAGAATGGAAAATGTTCATGATGACCCACTTCCTATTAATGATGATTTCCCTGATGAACAATTAGCTGTCATAAATGCTTCTCGTAACACACCATGGTACGCAGACTATGCTAATTACATTGCTCAATATATACCACCTAGTTTCACATACCAACAAAAGAAAAAGTTTTTCTTTGATTTAAGACATTACTTTTGGGATGACCCACACTTATATAAAGAAGGAGTAGATGGTATTATTAGACGTTGTGTACCTGAGCATGAACATGAACAAATCCTACGAAAGTGTCACTCCGAGGCATATGGAGGACACCATGCGGGAGACAGAACTGCACACAAGGTATTACAATCTGGTTTTTATTGGCCTACCCTTTTTAAAGATGCACGTAAGTTTGTCCTCTCTTGTGATGAATGTCAAAGAATTGGTAATGTTGGTAGACGTTAGGAAATGCCTATGAATTATTCACTTGTTATTGAACCATTTGATGGTTGGGGTTTTGATTATATGGGACCTTTTCCTAAATCCAATGGGTATACACATATTTTAGTTGCTGTTGATTACGTTACTAAGTGGGTAGAAGCTATTCCAACTAGTAGTGCGGATCATAACACTTCTATTAAAATTCTTAAGGAATTTATATTCCCGAGGTTTGGAGTCCCTAGATATTTAATGACTGATGGTGGTTCACATTTTATTCATGGTGCTTTCCGTAAATTGCTTGCTAAATATGATGTTAACCATAGAATTGCATCTCCTTATCATCCTCAGTCTAGTGGTCAAGTTGAATTAACTAACAGAGAAATAAAATTAATTTTGCAAAAGACCGTTAATAGATCTAGAAAGAAATGGTCTAAGAAACTTGATGATGCATTATGGGCTTACAGAACTGCTTATAAAAATCCTATGGGTATGTCTCCATATAAAATGGTTTATGGAAAAGCATGTCATTTACCTCTTGAGTTAGAACATAAAGCATATTGGGCAATTAAAGAACTTAACTATGATTTTAAACTTGCCGGTGAAAAGAGGTTATTTGATATTAGCTCTCTAGATGAATGGAGAACCCAAGCTTATGAAAATGCTAAGTTGTTTAAAGAAAAAGTTAAAAGATGGCATGATAAAAGAATTCAAAAACGGGAATTCAAAGTAGGTGATCAAGTTCTATTATACAATTCTCGTTTAAGATTCTTTGCAGGAAAACTTCTCTCTAAATGGGAAGGACCATACATCGTCGAGGAAGTTTATCGCTCCAGAGCCATCAAAATAATGGGCAAAGAATTAAACATTATATCTCAGGTACACCCATTAATGTTGAAACTAATATTATTCAAACAATGACACCGGAAGAGCACATAGAAGAAATCTTCCGGAACGCTCTAGAATCCTGAAAAGGAGTAGGTATGTGGTACGGTAAGTAAACCGACTCCAAAACTTCCATAAAAGTACTTTCTGTCTGTTTTGGAATATATAAAAAATTAGGAAAATAATAAACAGTCTGAAAAGTGCACGAGGAGGCGACAAGCCTGGGGGGCGCGCCCTACCACCCAGGGCGTGCCTACCAGGCTTGTGGCTCCCACGTAGACTTTCCCGACTCCGTTTTTCTTCCATATTACTTGTCCTGCATGGGAAAAATTCATTATATATACTCACGGGTGTTTTGACCACCGCATCCAAGTTTCTCCTCTGTTCTTGTTTCGAACTATTTTTCTGACAGATCTAGATCGCCATGGCATCTCCAAGCTCGTCCAAGGACAAGTTCTACGAGAAGATCATCAACCCGTACCTACCGGAGGTGATGAAGCACCCTCAAGCCATTGAGATGCGTGAGGGGGGTGCTCCACATCCGGGACATTCAAGGACCTAAGAAGAACGGGAGCGAGAAGCCAGGCTGGAAGCGGTGGAACATGAGATCTTCGGGTGCCAAGGGATGGTGGAGCGCGAACTTTGTGCTAACCACTCCATGATCACGGAGTTCATCCGTGAGCACAAGGTGGACGACAAGAATATTGGGGACGTCATCTTCAAGCTCAATGACCAGATTGATTATCTTTAGGCCCAAATATATGATCTAAAAAACCAAAATTTTGAGTATGAGGCCAAGTTCAAAGGTATGAGTTTAGCTGCAAATTTTAGGACTCCAGAAACACGTTCGTCCTTTTATGATGGAGAACCTATGCCTTGGAAGACGGAGGACAAGCCCACCACTTCATCACCACCATCCCCGAAGAAGGATATTTGAGTACATGGGTATGGGCACCACCCTTGTCTTGTGCCAAGCTTGGGGGAGGTGCCCCAGTATCATATCACCATCACTTCTTATCATCATTATCTATCTTAGTTCGATCTTTAGTTATTTCATGATTTAGAAGAATAAAGTTTTAGTATGATTTAGTTTCTAGTGCTTGCTTTGTGATCTATCTATCTATGTAATTGTGTGTGAAAGTGATATAATAAAGAGTAGTTTGAGTTTAGTGTTTTGCTTTTGTTGATCCAATCTTAGAAATAAAGAGAAGAAAAAATAAGATCATATGCTAATCCTATGGGGAGTGATGACTTCACATGAAAGAAGTATAATTGATAAAACTTGTTGGAAGTTGACAAACATAGCATTGGTCATTGTTGCAATTCATGAAAAAGTAATAAAGGAAGAGAGGTCTCACATATAAATACACTATCTTGGACATCTTTTATGATTGTGAGCCCCCATTAAATATTCTATGTCAAATAGTCGACGTTGGACAAGGAAGACAACGTAATGAGTTATGTTTGTTTATATTCACATAGAAGTTATATTGTTTTGGATCCTCTAACATGTGGTGCTTGCCCCCTATCTTTTGCTAGCCCAAATTCTGTACTAAGTAGAGATACTACTTGTGCATCCAAAACCCTTAAACCCAGTTTCATGCCATGAGAGTCCACTATATCTACCTATGGATTGAATAAGATCCTTTCAAGTAAGTTGTCATCGGTTCAAAAGCAATAAAAATTGCTCTTAAATATGTATGATCTTTTATTGTAAGGGAAAATAAGCTTTGTACGATCTTGTGATGGTGGAGTAATAAAAGCGATAAACTGCATAATAAAGGTCGCTATCACAAGGGGCAATATAAAGTGAAGTTCCTTTACATTAAGAGCTTGCACATCCAAAAACAAAAAGCGCATGACAACCTCTGCTTCCCTCTACGAAGGGCCTATCTTTTACTTTATGTATTTACTTTCATGCAAGAGTCAATAGTATTCTCCTCTATTCCATTTTTGTTTTCTCTCTTGGCAAGCATCATGTGGTGGGGATTGATCCAGACATATATATCCAGTTGGATGTAGGTGATCATGATTTATTATTGTTGACATCAGGTAAAAACGTTGGGAGGCGAAATTATAAGCCCCTATCTTTCTATGTGTCTAACTAAAACTTTTGCTCCATAAGTATGTCGTGAGTGTCAGCAGTCATAGAAGACTAAATGATAGTTGAGTATGTGAACTTGCTAAACAAAGCTCTTACATAGACTCTTTCTGATAATATGATGAATTGCAATTGCTTCAGTGACTGAGATCATAGTTTGTCAGTTTTCAATTTGGTTTATGGTTCATACTTTAACTTGTGGATGAATTGTCACTTTCTCATGAGAAGTTTTATGATGATATATTGCTGTTATAATAAAGATCATGATGCTCCATGTCCGTATTTTATTTTAATCGACGCCTCTCTCTAAACATTTGGTCATGATTATCGATTTCGGCTTTCGCTTGAGGACAAGCGAGGTCTAAGCTTGGGGGAGTTGATACGTCCAATTTGCATCATGATTTACTACTATTAATTAATAAGTTTTTAATCATTATTTCACTTTATTGTCCAATTCTTATGCCTTTTCTCTCTTATTTTGCAAGTTTCACATGGAGAGGGAGATTGCCGGCAGCTGGAATTCTGGACCGAAAAGCGGTGAAACAGAGATAGCTATTCTGCACAACTCCAAATGACCTGAAAAATTACGGAGAATTATTTTGGAATATATAAAAAATAGTGGCAAAAGAATCAACAGAAGGGGGCCCACCAGGAAGCCACAAGCCTGGGGGCGTGCCCCCCGTGCTTGTGGGGCCCCTGGCAGGCCTCCGACCCCCTCCTTCTGCTATATGAAGCCATTTGCCCTAGAAAAAAAATTAAAAGAAGACTTTTGGGATGAAGCGCCGCCGTCTCAAGGCGGAACCTGGGTAGGAGCTATTTTGCTCTCCGGCGGAGCGATTCCGCCGGGGATACTTCCCTCCGGGAGGGGGAAATCGAAGCCAACGACATCACCAACGATCCTCTCATCGTGGGAGGACCAATCTTCATCAACATCTTCACCAGCACCATCTCATCTCAAACCCTAGTTCATCTCTTGTATTCAATCTTTGTCTCAAAACCTCAGATTGGTACCTATGGGTTGCTAGTAGTGTTGATTACATCTTGTAGTTGATCTAGTTGGTTTATTTGGTGGAAGATTATATGTTCAGATCCTTAATGCTATTCAATACCCCTCTGATCTTGAACATGAATATGATTTGTGAGTAGTTACTTTTGTTCTTGAGGACATGGGAGAAGTCTTGTCATAAGTAATCATGTGAATTTGGTATTCATTTGATATTTTGATGATATGTATGTTGTTGCTTCCTTTAGTGGTGTTTTTATCTTCTAATTAGTGTTTGTGCCAAGTAATGCCTTTGGGATGATTTGGATGATAGTATAATCGATGCTATTAGAAAAACAGAAAGTTTTGCGCCTAGTTTTGGAATTTATAATCTGTACTAGAACGCGATAAAATCCTGATTTTTTTACACAGTATTGGAACGCAAATTGTTTCTGTTGTCCCAATTTTTCAGAATTGTTGGAGTTACAGAAGTATGGATAAATATTTTTTCATTGCATACTATTCTGTTTTAGACAGATTCTATTTTTATTGCATAGTGTGCTTGTTTTAATGAAACTATGGATTATATCGGGGGGTATAAGTCATGGAAGAGTTAGAACACAATAGGTATTATGCAAGAACAATTATGAATGAGTTTATAACAGTACCTAAATGTAACACCCCGATTTTTGGCCCTTTCTTTTTCTTTTGGTTTTCTTTGGTCTTTGCTCTGGTTTCCTTTTTGGAGCAGTTCTGCGGACTTGAAACCTGGGAGATCATCATTTCTTTTTCTCCCCAGTGGTGCATAATTCTTGAATATTTCCCAAGATCATGGTATTTCTATTCTAGCCCAACCCCAAATTCTTTTTCTTGGGAATATTCCATTCTCTATTAAAGGAATAACCCTATTTGACCTAGGTTGTGAAGCAACCTATATTTCTGTCATTCCAAAAATTCCCAAATAATTCTTTGGATCATATATTCCCCAATTATGTCAAAACCTTTTCTTGCCTATTTCAAAAATAATTCAGGGATATTCATTTTCCATTCTGTTCAGAATGGCACTTTGTGAAGGAAGTGCTATTTATATTTTCTTGATTGCTCTCAAACTTTTTGGCCACTCTTTCCTATACAAATCATTACCACATGAAAAAATTCAACTCCATTTGCCTAGCAAATCTTCCTCAGCAAATTTCCAAAGTTTCTGTCCAGAGAGAAGCTGTGTGAAGGAAGTACTAGCTAGGAGTATTCATTTGAGTTGAAATTTTGCCAGGCCCTCCATGTGCTCAAATAATTCCCCTACACCAAATTTTAGCTCCATTCAACCACCTATGTGAGCACATCTTCAAATCTTTGGTTCTGGTCAAATTTCCAGGGTATGAAACAACTACATTTTATATTGCTTCATAAATTCTGAAATTATTCCAGGGCCTAAATATCCCTATATCCATTGAGCATGCCAAAATTCACATCCTTTTTGCCAAGCCATTTTCTCCACAAAATTCCCCCAAGATTCTGTTCAGAGAGGACCTTTGTGAAGGAAGTACCATGTGGGTATTTCCCAATGGCATGAAATTTTTCCAGTGCCTACCTGGTCCTAAATCATAACTCTCCACCAAACTTCAGCTCAATCCCACACTCCATGTGAGTGCAACATCCATAACTAGCTTTTGTTCTGTTTTTGCAGTTGCAAAGCAACTATCTTCAAATCTTGTCGAAATCATCTCATAATTCACAGGACTATAGTCTTTCCTACCCTAAACCCTTGGGACATCCTCTCTGGCCCATTGGTCAAGTAACTTGACCACAACTTCTAACCCAAGTTGGCTACAACAACCTTCATCTGATGCCTCCCATCAATCCATAGTCTCTTTGCTCGATCTATCACATCAGTGGGGCTGTAGGGTGGATGGACAACACCTTGGACATCTTTTGCCAGGCCTATGTGCCCTCTTCGTGGCAATGCGCGCGGTGACCATGTTGTTGGCACGCCTGTGCGCGTGCTCTGCGCATTTGGCCGCGCTCCGAGCGTCGTTTTGCTTCGGGTCGTTTCTCCCTGCCCGTTCCTGCGCGTCCTCTGGTGCTGTCCAGCCCTCTCCTCCTCCCACGTAGCCAATGGACCCCTTCGTCGACGCCCGTAACTCACCGCCGCCGGAGATGTAGGGCGCGACTTCGTCCGACCACCATTCTTCGAGCTGCGGGTACGGGCGTGTTCGTCGTGGAGTTCCCCATCCATCCCCCCTCTCCCTACTCCGGCGCTGCCTCCTCGATCAACACTCATGATGACGGAATGACCGATATAATGACTCATATTATGACTTATAGTGTATGTGGGCAAGTACCAGTTTGGCAGAATGCCGATGATGATATTGGGGTGATCTTGAGGATGATCACCGGATGGTGATGTGATCACGTGGTGATCACGAGTATATATTGATCACGCGGTGATCGAGAGGGTATGTTGCTTGGCCGGATAGCCAAGAGTGAGATGGTTCCATGTGACCCAAGATGATGGTTCATTAGTAATTCTAGCAGTATTATATCATGTTTAATATTTGCTTCCACCTCATGGTAGTTGATAATAACGTAACTTGGTAATGCTATGTTATTGTCTTGCCTTGATGCTTTTGGTTGTTGTGAGCTTGCGAGTACATTCAAAGTACTCACCTGGCGTGTCATGCCAGATTGTAGGTGATGCCGTGATTGATTGCTTGTCGAGGATTCCGATCGTGCGAGCTAGACCGTGTCCTAGCCAGAGTCCCTGTGGAGTGGAGTTCATCACCGTCGTCGTTGTTCTGCCGGGTAGAGTTGTTCTGCTGCTAGCATAGAACTACCTTAGCAGGCGTAGTGTCGCCGTGCCGTTGTAATCTTTGTAATAACAGACCCTTGTACCCTTATCATTTGTAATGAGAGCTGATTTGTTCTATGCCAAGCAGTGTCGTATTCCAGAAGACTTGATTTCTAGGCTGGAATATGGGGCGTTCCGGTCCCTCTGAGCCGGGGTGCCACACTAAAGTGGATGATTGATTTATTATACTAACGGATCTCATGAAGTTTCTATTGAGTTTTGTGTGCTGAATTTTTCAAGTTTTGGGAGAGATTACGATGGATGAAGGAATAAGGAGCGGCAAGACCCTAAGCTTGGGGATTCCCAAGGCACCCCAAGGTAATATTCAAGGAAGACCCAAGCATCTAAGCTTGGGGATGCCCTGGATGGCATCCCCTCTTTCATCTACAATCTATCGGTAACTTACTTGGAGCTACATTTTTATTCATCACATGATATGAGTTTTACTTGGAGCGTCTTGTGCCATAGTTTTCTTTTCTTTGTTTCCGTTTTAGTTTGCCACAATCATTGTTTGTTGGACACACCTATATGAGAGGGACACACATTTATCGTGATTTGTTAGAATACTCTATGTGCTTCACTTATATCTTTTGAGCTAGGCAGTTGCTCTAGTGCTTCACTTATATCTTTTAGAGCACGACGGTGGTTATATTTTGTAGAAATAATTGCACTCTCATGCTTCACTTAAATCCTTTTGAGAGTATAATAAATAGTAGTGGCAATTTGCACGTGTTATAAGATTAGTCCAAAAAGGATAGGTATTCAAGGGGGATATAATAAAAACTTTCATGTAGATCACTAAATAAGAAACATATGGTTTAATGATATTGATGTCGTAATATGAAAGGATATTGGTCCATGGTCATTGGTTAGTAGAAATATCGTTATTAAATCTTGTTATTAACTTCTCATCTAAGTGTTGGTCATGGTATGGTGGGGAGGTTTGAGCATTTTTATTTCTGAAATGAAATCCTTGAGTACTGTTATAATCGGGGTGCGCGATGGTTAACTCCTACCAAACTCCTCCCTAGGGGCATGCGAGTAGTACTTTGCTTCGAGGGCTAATAGGCTTTACAATAAGTATGTGAGTTCTTTATGACTAATGTGAGTCCATGGATTATACGCACTCCTATCTTTCCGCAATTTCCTAGCCTCTCCGGTACCGTGCATTGCCCTTTCTCACCTTGAGAGTTGGTGCAAACTTCGCCGGTGCATCCAAACCCCGTGATATGATACGCTCTATCACACATAATGTTCGAAATATGCCCTAGAGGCATTAATAATTTGGCTATTATCATATTTCCTTGTTCATGATAAATGTTTATTATTCATGCTAGAATTGTATTGATTGGAAACTTAAATACATGTGTGAATACATAAACAACACCGTGTCCCTAGTTGGCCTCTACTAGACTAGATCGTTGATCAAAGATGGTTAAGTTTTCCTAACCAAAGACATGAGTTGTCATTTGATAATGGGATCACATCATTAGGAGAATGATGTGATGGACAGACCCAACCGTAAGCTTAGCATCAGATCGTATCACTTAGTTATTAGCTACAGCTTTCTTCGTGTCAAGTATCAGTTCCTCAGATCATGAGATCATGCCACTCCCGGATACCAGAGGAATACTTTGTGTTCTATCAAACGTCACTTCATAACTGGGTGATCATAAAGGTGGTCTATAGGTATCTCCGAAGGTGTCTGTTGGGTTGCCTGGATCGAGATGGGGATTTGTCACTCCGTGTGATGGAGACATATCTCTGGGCCCTCTCGGTAATACAACTTCACAAGAAGCTTCATGTGACTATTGGTTATTGGCCGGAGAGGTGTCTCGGTCATGACTACATGATTCCCGAACCCGTAGGGTCGCACGCTTAACGTTTGATGACGCTAGAGTAGTATTGGGATATTTGATGTTGGTAACCGAATGTTGTTTGGAGTCCTGGATGAGATCCCGGACGTCACGATGAGCTTTGAAGTGGTTTGGAGGTAAAGATTTATATATGGAAAGGTGTTTTTGGGCTTACGGAAAAAGTTTGGTTTTTTCGGTATTGTACCAAGAAGTCACCGGAAGGTTCCAGAAGGTTTCGAAGGAGTCCGAGAGTCCACGAAAGGGTTCCACCAGCCCCTAGGGTGTGCATGGGCTGTAGGGGGTGCATCCTGACCTTATTGGGCTAGGGGGACTAGCCCCACAAGGCCCATGCGCCTTGGGGGGGGCAAACCCTAGGAGGTGGGGGCGCTTCCACCTGCCTTGGTGGGCAAGTTCCCCCTAGCCGCCGGCCCCCTCCTTGGAGGATGGGCTAGGGCTGGCGCCCCCCTCCCTCACCCCTATATAAAGGGAGGAGGCGCAAGGGGGAGGGCTCACCCCTTTGCCTAGCCGCAGCCCTCCCCGTCTTTCCCTTCTCCTCGTCCCGGTTTGGCTTGGCGAAGCCTTGCCGGCACTCCACCACCACCATCACCACCACGCGATCGTGCTGGTTGTGATCCCATCTACTTCTCGCCCTTCACTTTCTGGATCAAGGAGGAGGAGACGTCACCGAGCTGCACGTGTGCTAAACTCGGAGGTGCCGTCCGTTTGGCGCTAGATCGGTTGGATCGTGATTGGATCGCGAAGAGTACGACTACATCAACCGTGTTTTATAGACTTCTGCTTTCGGTGTACAAGGGTATGTAGACACACTCCCCTCTTGTTTCTATGCATCTCCTAGATTAGATCTTGGGTGTTCGTAGGAAATTTTTTGATTTTCATGCTTCGTTCTCCATCAGTGGCATCATGAGCTAGGTCTATGCGTAGATGTATTTGCACGAGTAGAACACAAAAAATTGTGGGCGTTGATGTTCAAATTTCTTACTTCCTTTGTCTTATTTGGATTTGGCGGTATTGTAGGATGAAGCGGCTCGGACCAACCTTACTTGTCCTCGCACAAGAGACCGGTTCCACTGACTGACATGAAACTTGTATTGCATAAAAGTGGCTTTGCGGGTGTCTGTCTCTCCCACCTTAGTTGAATCTGATTTGACAAGGGCGGTCCTTGTAGAAGTTTAAAATGCAACTTGTATATCACCGTTGTGGTTTTGCATAGATACGAATGGTTCTTATAGTTTGCCCAAGAAGCCACGTAAAAATTGCAACAACAATTAGAGGACATCTAACTTGTTTTTGCAGGGCATGTTGTGATGTGGTATGGCCAAACCGTGATGTGATATATGTTGATGTATGAGATGATCATGTTTTGTAATAGGTTCACGACTTGCATGTCGATGAGTATGGTAATGTAGCGACCTGACCCAATACGGTCAAGTGTCTGTGCTTTTTGTGGCATCCCTGGATCAGTATGCTAGCACACACAGTACTTCGATGAAATACCATAACATCACATGTAAAAGAAATACCGTAGATCTAGAGTATACCTTATATATCATAGCGGAAACAAATCATAAGGGTGTGGAGTCCCATCAACGCCAACGGCAAGTTGAGTGCAGACCGTAACCCTATATCGTAACTCTTACTCGTCGTAGAAATACCTGCAACATGATACGTTGCAGCCGTGTAGGTCAGTACATTGAATGTAACGGCAAGATCACAATAGAAATCAGATGGAAAGTCTATTCTATATGCAATATGGCTTTGTGGCTCTGTGTCTGAGTTTTTTTGTGCAAAAGCTGGTTTTATTTTCCCTACAACAAAGGAATATCAGGAGCCTTCACTACAGAGTTATCTACTATGACATGGTTCTGCCAACTGATGTCTCTTAGCCCATAAGTATTATAAGTTGCCCACAATTAATTATTAGTCCGCTGTTGAGATTTCAGAGATAGATCCAAGTCCAGAGGCTCAAATTGTCCGTAACCGAGGACACGGCTAATCGATTAGGTTTAAACTCTGCAGAGTGTTGTGCACTTTACCCACAAGATTCGATCCCTCCGTTTAAGTCCTCGCACTTCAGAGTGTTAGAGAACAGGATGATCGAAACATGATCTTTTGAAGAGTTCCACTGACCACCATCCAGTGCCCATCCAATCCTACCGTTCTGCTACATCTGCTAGCACCGTCCCAGCCAGAGTCACAACTAAGGTCAACCAAGCCAGAGCCCATATTGACTTGTGGCTGCACAGGTAAGCTTCCGGGCATGAAGTATTCTTCCGTCTCTTTGAGCCTGGGTGAAGCTTTCCGCAAGATGTCATGGCGCTTCCCCATGAATCCCGGGGTCAACCACTGGATTCCCCAGTGCCCGTCAAACCATCCTCCACCCAGAGGTATATTGAATTCTTGTCTCGAGCCTAGAAGTCTTGAGTCTTGTAGATGCAGGCCTTGAAGTTGCCATTCTTGAAGTTGTCGTCATTGTCGTAGAGTCCTCCTTCTCGAACCACTCACCAGCACTCATACCAATCCCCATCTACTAGAGTGTAGCATCAGAATAAATAATGTTCCCAGGCTTAGTAACAGGGGTGTGGGTTCCTACCTCATGCTTCTACTCAACTACAAGATTCAATAATAATACTGGAGGAAAGGTTGAAACGGTGACACTAAATGCAATAAAACATAGGTATGAACATATGGTCAAAGTGAACTTGCCTGATAAAAGTTGATGAAGATTATATCGCTCTCAGAAATAACTTGATAGAACTATTCGTCACTCTTTGATGAAAATCTATATAGTCAAACATTGCATTCACATAAGCATTTACTCTAGCAAGCAATATAGCACTCAAAAATAACATTCAACAAATAAAAGCAATAAAGGGAAGTCAATAAGAAAAACCAAATAAACATCCAAAGAAAACTTCAAAAGAAAACTATAAAGAAAACTCTATGACTTAACTACACAACAACAAAATAATTTTTGAACTAAATAAAACTTAATAGCAAGGAAAATACTAAACTAATAAATTAACAGAAAAGACAATATAAGTTTATTAAAATTTAACAGAAAGAATTTTACACTAAATTTTATTTGCAAAAAGAAACAATTAAAAGGCTAAAATAAAACTATAGTTATATCCTATGCAAGTTTTTAACACAAAGCAGAAGAAAATAAATTTTCATATTAAAATAAAATTGCCTACTGTTGGTTAACAGAAACAAAATCCAATTTGTCAAAAGTGACAAAAAGTTTCAATTAAAAACAATAAAAACCTAAAGTTTAAGAAATAAACAAAATAACAACTAAAAAGTACTGTTTTAGTAAAAACTAAAATTTAAAATAAACTAAAAATTATTTTTAAAATCCTACTAGAAGGGCAAAAGTTCTAGTGACAGCATTCAAAAAGAATCAACTAAAAATATATTTTTAAATAGAAGTTAAGTCAAATTTGGTGTTTGAAGCAAATTTGAGCAAATTCAAATTTCAAATATTCAAATTTGAAAACTAAGTGCACAAACAGAAACCGCATAATTTTCTTAACCTAATGCAAAAATAATCACTCAATTTGGATTGAAAACATAAAAGATATTGAATTTCTTAGAACAAAACAGAAAAAGAAAAACAGAAAAAGAAAACAGAAAAGAAAAGGACTACGGATCGGACAGGGCTACGTGGCGATCTGTCATTGGGCTAGCGAGGCGAGCGATCGAGCGCTATGGGCGGACGGCCGGAATCTAAAAAACACATTTTGGTGTTTACTAAAACAGAGCGGATCTATGGTGGCCGTCGGATCGAGATCTGAGGGTGGGGAGGTTTGCCGTTGAGAGAGAGGGGGCGGTTGGCCGGGGCTTATAGCGAGGTCATCGGCGGCGGTGGTGGTGTGTCGGACGTGATCGTAGGCATCGCTCCGGGCGTCGGCGAGCTCGGGGCAGTCATCGGCGAGGTCGAGCGGAGTGAGGGGATGTCGGAAGTGGGCTCGGACGGCCGCAAAGTGGTCGGGAGGGAGCTCGGCGGAGGAAATGTCGCGGCGGCGGCTCGGAACTCCGGTGGGCAATTATGGCGACGGCGGTGGCGTTCGGTGGCAGGTTTAGGGGGAAATCGAGAGAGGAGGCTCCTCCTTTTATAGGGGAGTAGGCGTGGAGGAGGGGGCGGCTCCAGAAGGCAAGGATCGGCGAGGGGGAATCGGATCGGTGGCGGCGCCGGCAAGGTTTGGAAGCTGACCGCCGGAAGGAAGGGAATCGGGCGTGGGCCCCGCTGTGAGTGACGGGAAAGAAAGAAGGAAGGCGCGGGCGACCGGAGGGAAAGGAATCAGGGATGGGCGCGAGTGAGCTGGGCCATTGGCCAGGTGGGCCGCGGTGATTTAATTCCAAAAAAAAGAAAAAAACTTTCCTATTTTGAATAAAGACAGAAGGAAAATGGGAATAAAGTAAAGAAAATAAAATATCACATAGGCATATAATATATCAAAATGTTCAGAATAAAATTTACTAAAACATGAACTATTTTTCAAAGGCAAATAGAATTTACAGAATTTCAAATAAATGCAAATACATTATGTGGCCATTTAAATAATTCAAATTGAATTTTGAAATATTCAAAATAGCTCCAAAATGATTTTCCCCTATTTTTCCATTGGAGGGAATAATTTTACCCTCATTTCAATATATTTATTATATAGGAGAAAATAATTTGAATAAAAACTTCAAAGGGACTTTCAAAATGATCCTTTTAAACTTCCAACTCTATTTCTTATAATTTGAAGAAGTCATTTTATCTTCTCTCAAGAAAATCATTGAGTTGCATAAAGTTTCTGGTTTGAAAAATATTTTCAAATGGAATTCAAATCTTTTCAAATCCCTTTTTCATACCTTCAAATGGAAGAAGTCATATCATCTTCACTCTAGGGCTTTGTGATGAAATGAATTTGAATTCCAGGGAATCAAAATGTGAGAATGAAAGTTTTGGGAAAGTCCTTTTATTCCCTCTCAATTAACTTTCAAAAAGTTTCAAATTCCACTCAATTTCACACAATCAATCACACAACAATCAAACAAAAAATCATAATGTGGCACCCCGGCTCAGAGGACCGGTTTATCGTGTGTTCCCAACCCAGAGTTCATGTCTTTTGGAAACACACAACAACTTGGAACAGAACATAACTGATCTTTATTGATATTATGCAAGTACAAGCTTGGATATTACATGGGATAGTGAGGCCAGAAGCACTACTCGGGCTATGACAGTATCTACATTATTTATGAAACATCTCAAGGGCCTCAGTACTAGTGGAAAGACTACAGCGTAGCGGAACATCGGGTGGAACACTCCATCCCATAGGGACACTGCTGGGACACGACCTAGTTAGCGAAGCACGAACCTTCGGGATCTCCATCACCGGCTTCTCCTGCATCTGGCATGATACACCAGGTGAGTACTTGGAATATACTCGCAAACTCACAGCAACCAAAACAATGTAGCAAACAACAGCATGCCCATGATAATGTTAAATGCTTTAGGATGCTCACTTACTTTTACCAGTTACCAACTTACTCTTCACCGGGATCATATCATGACTCCCAGAACACTCGTGACCCATCGGTCACCTTCGAGCATGAGACGAGTTCTTCCATCATTATTATTATTACGGTTGACCACACAGTGTGACCTAGTGCGGACAGTGTCCAATACCATGGACGCGGCTATTTGAATAGATTCTTACACTCTACAGAGGTTGCGCACGTTACCCACACCATGGACATTCGTCCAACGAAACTTGTCTAACCCGTGACCCTTCTATCATACCACCGACAATCATCCCCTGTCCGAGTCTTGCCCTGGGTGGCCCCTGTGTCACTCCTGACACCTGCCACCGTTGTGAGGTGGGGCGAAGTGACGGAGGAGGTCAGAGGGAGTTAAGGTGCGAGGCGACGGCTCGCGGGAAAGACTCCAGCCAGCTCATTCCCCGTACGGCTACTGTGCCGCCCGTGGCGCATGGTGGCCGTATCCGGCGAGCTCGCTGTCGGCGAGGGGGAAGGGCCTAGAGAATCCAGGTGGACGGCGGAGAAGTTGTCGGCGCAAGGGGACATGGTACGGTGACGTGGGGCGGCCGGAGCGGTCACGTCCGACGCGGTCGGCGCACAGAGCGCGTGCACAAGCATGCCAATGCCATGCTCACCATGGGTGCTGGCACCTGGAGGCCACGTATGCCTGGCACACCTTGTCCAGTGCATTGACCCTAGATCACAGAGCCCCCCTGTGCCACTGGTTCGGCTAGATACAACCTGAACCGAGTGGTAGCATCAAGAACAGTTCCTGGACAGGAACTTGGGAGAGATCTAGAGAAAAGATGAGGTGTGGATGGGGCCAATGGAGTTGTCTGGGGTGCTCTAGGTAGGAATGACTACAGACTGGAGAGATTTGAGAAAGTTTTGCAAAGATTTGAACATGGTTCATGTATAAGCCATGTTCTGGTCTAGAAACAAACAGAGGATGTTGCACTCACATGAGTTAGCTCCTGATGATGAAATTTGGTGTTGGGAGGTTATTTGGTGGTGACAGCATGCCATAAATTTTTTAGCTCAAATGGGTACCTCTTGCTGGTACTTCCTTCATAGAGATTTGAAATGAGCAGAAGCTTGGCAGAATATTCTTGCTGAAAATTTGTACTGGACTAGATCATATTTTTGGATATTGTGGAAAGATATGACTCCCAGTATCCCAGGGATTTATTTGGGAATTTTCTGAGGCATAGAAATATATGTTGCTTCACAAATGGTCAATACTGTCCAGAAGATAAAAGGAATATTCTGCACAAAATTTTGTACTGGGCAATGAAATATTTTTGGGGATTATGGAAGTAGATGATCTCAAGAAGGTGTGGTATTAATTTGTAATTTTTCTGATCAACAGATCAATAGGTTGCTTCGCAACCCATAGTGAGAATAGGCATTATCAGAGAAGAAAATGAATTATATAGGAAGAATAAAATTTAGGGTTTGGGTCAGAGGGTATAAGACAAGATTTTGGCAAGATGTTGACGGTGTTGGATCACTTAAAGAGAAATCCAAGGAATCCTCAAGTCCAAAGCCAAATGATTTGGTTCCAAAAACCAACAAATGACAAATAAAACCAGAGGGGTTTTGTGAAAAAGTTGAAAAAAATCAGGGTGTCACAAACCCACCCCCCTTAGGATGAATCTCGTCCTCGAGATTCGGTTGGTCAGGGAACAAATACGGATATGTTGATCTCAGAAAATCCTCTCTTTCCCATGTAGCTTATTCTTCAGTATGGTGATCCCACAATACCTTGTAAAATCTAATCACGTTGCCCCTAGTGGTTCTTTCCATCTCATCCAGAATTCTGACAGGTTTCTCCCCATAGGTCAAATCCTTGGTCAGCTCTAATTCACTCATATCTGCCTGTTTGATCGGAGGTGCAATGCACTTTCTCAGCTGTGATATGTGAAAGACATCATGAACTTCGGACAGTTCCGGTGGTAACTCCAACTGATATGCCACTCTGCCTCTTCTAGCAATCACTGGAAAGGGACCGATATATCTGGGTGCAAGTTTTCCTCGAGTATGAAACCTCTTTATCCCTTTCATGGGAGTTACTCGGAGGTAAGCATACTCCCCGGGCTCGAAAGTTACTTCTCGGTGTTTCGGATCATAATAACTCTTTTGGCGGGATTTAGCTGCTCGAAGACGCTCTTGAATCTCCTTAACTTGCTTCTCAGCCTCGAGCATCAAATCCGTGCCGAAGATACGGCTGTCTCCTGTCTGTGACCAATTTAAGGGAGTGCGGCATTTCCGCCCATACAGTGCCTCAAATGGTGACATCTTAAGACTTGACTGATAACTGTTGTTGTAGGAAAATTCTGCATAGGGTAGACTATCCTCCCACTTGGGTCCATAGGTGAGGGCACAAAACCGAAGCATATCTTCCAATATTTGGTTCACTCGTTCGGTATGCCCGTCTGTTTCTGGATGATATGTCGTGCTATGCTTCATCACGGTTCCCAAAGCTTGATGCAAGCGTAGCCAGAATGCCGAGGTAAACAGGGATCCTCTATCTGATGTGATGGATTTGGGTACTCCATGAAGGCTAACTATCCGGGACATATAGAGTTGTGCAAGTTGATCGGCCTGGAAAGTAGTCTTTACTGGAATGAAATGGGCCACTTTGGTAAGTATATCCACGATAACATAGATGGCATCATGGCCTCTTGTTGACTTAGGTAGTCCAACAATGAAGTCCATGCATATATCATCCCATTTCCACTGAGGAACTTGTAGGGGCTGTAACAGTCCAGCTGGTTTCTGGTGCTCAGCCTTAACCTTATTGCATATATCGCAACACGCGACATAGTACGCAATATCTCTTCGCATTCCTGGCCACCAAAAGGTTTCTCTTAGGTTCTGATACATTTTTGTTCCTCCTGGGTGAATGGAATATGCGGATTCATGTGCCTCTCGCAATATCTGCTGCCTCAGGTTTTCCTGGTTAGGCACGCATATTTGGCTGTCAAACCATAATGTCCCTTGCTCATCAACATGGAAGGACTTGGCCTTTCCTTGCTGTATGTTCTCCTTGATCTCCTGTATGCCCTTGTCTGTTTTCTGAGCTTCCTTAATTTCTTCCATAAGTGTTGGAGTGATTTCCAACGTATCCGGGCTAATTGGGCCACAAAGTATCAAGTTGAGCTTGGCAAACTCTTCTTGTAACCTTGGATGGATACCCTCCATTATTGCAGTCACCGTGCCTGGTTTCCTGCTGAGGGCATCTGCAACCACATTGGCTTTTCCCGGATGGTAATTGATCCCAAGGTCATAGTCCTTGACCAGTTCAAGCCATCTTCTTTGTCTGAGGTTGAGATCGGGTTGTGTGAAAATATACTTGAGACTCTTGTGGTCTGTGTATATCTCACAGCATTGCCCAATGAGGTAATGCCTCCAAATCTTTAGGGCATGAACCACGGCTGCCAATTCTATGTCATGAGTGGGGTAATTCTCTTCATGGGGTCGTAGCTGTCTGGATGCATATGCTACAACCTTTCCTTCTTGCATTAATACGCAGCCAATTCTACACCTGGAAGCATCACAGTATATGTCAAAGCTTTTGTGGATATCTGGAAGAATTAAGACAGGGGCCGTAGTTAGCCTCGTCTTTAGCTCCATAAAGCTGCTATCGCATTCTTCCGTCCAGACAAACTTGTGATTCTTCTTCAACAATTCTGTCAGTGGCTTGGCTATCTTAGAGAAGCCTTCAATGAAATGACGGTAGTAGCCTGCCAAACCCAGGGAACTGCGAACTTCTGTTACCGAGGCTGGTGTCTTCCAATTTAATACAGCAGTCACCTTGCTGGGGTCGACGGCCACACCTTGTTCTGACAGAATGTGCCCCCGAAATCCCACCTCTCTTAGCCAAAATTCACATTTGCTGAACTTGGCATACAAGCAATGGGTCCTTAATCTTTCCAGGACAGCACGAAGATGTTGTTTGTGTTCCTCTTCATCCTTGGAGTATATAAGGATATCATCGATGAACTCCACTACAAACTTGTCCAGAAAGTCCATGAAAACCTTGTTCATCATGCTCATGAAATAAGCTGGAGCATTAGTCAGCCCAAACGACATGACTGTAAATTCATACAGACCATATCGAGTGGTAAAAGCTGCCTTGGGGATATCCTCTTTCCTGATTTTCAACTGGTGATATCCTGTTCAGAGGTCAATCTTGGAAAATACCCGGGCTCCATTCAACTGGTCAAACAAATCATCAATGCGAGGAAGTGAGTACTTATTTTTGATGGTGACCTCATTCAATTGGCGATAGTCCACACACATCCGTAGACTGCCATCCTTCTTCTTAACAAACAACACAGGTGATCCCCATGGCGAGATGCTTGGGCGAATGTACCCTTTTTGTAAACTGTTTCTTTCATTCCACCAGCTCTGGGGACGGCATGCGGTAGTACTTCTTGTAAATTGGAGTAGTTCCGAGAATAACATCAATAGCAAATTCCAATTCCCGGTCGGGTGCATTCCCGGTAGTTCCTTAGGGAACACATCCGAAAATTCACTGACTACCGGAATCAAGTTCATATCTGTAACGGTGGTCTTGAATGCCATCCCTTTCTTCGTCATCATTTTCCTAGCAATAAACTAAACTGTTTGTCCTGCCGGGTTTACCAGTGTTATTGTTCTGGTGGCGCAGTTGATGCAGACTTGATGCGGTGTCAACCAATCCATCCCCAGTATTATGTCCAGTCTAGGGGATTCAATGGCAACCAGGGTGGCTGGAAACTTAACTCCATGTATCAAGATTTCCAGGTCCTTATATATCACATTTTTTTCTGAGCATGGAGCTAGGGGATTGTACCACCATGATTTTATCCAAAAGAGAAGGGGAAATTTTGTGTATGGTGGGAAAACTCCACGAAATAAGCGAATGGGAAGCCCCGGAATCAAATAAAATTATTGCGGGTATGTCGTTAACAGAAAACATACCAAGGACCACATCTGGTGCTTTGCGGGCTTCCTCAGCGGAGATATGATGGACTTGGCTCCGGCAGAAGTTCTGATTGGGGCGGCATCCAATAGTGTTGACTTGTGGCTTGAAGTTGTACTATGACTTTCCAGCTCTTGTGGGGCACTGCTTTGAATAATGCCCGCCATGTCCACAAGTGAAGCAAGTGTTGTTGCGGCGGCAATCTTCCATCACGGGCTGCTTGCCATAGGTCTTGTCCTGGTTACCTGGCTTGTTGTTATTATTGCCATTGTTCCAGGTTGGCTTGTACTCATGCTGAACCGGTTGCCAGATATGTGGCTTCTGCACAAACTGCTCACGGTTGTCCCTCTTGGGCTCAAACTTACGCTTGCGGTCATCATATCCAGACTTGTGCTCTCGTTCAGCTATGAAAGCTTTGTTTATCAGGGTCTGGAATTCCGGAAAATTCAGCATGCAGAGTTGACAACGGAGGGCATGGTTGAGTCCTCCTAGGAATCGGTCTATCTTCCTTTCCTCTGTGGACACATCATGGGTGGAGTATCGTGCCAGATTATTAAATTTGTTCAGATACTCACCGACTGACATACTTCCTTGAGTAAGAGCAAGGAATTCCCTCTGCTTCACCTTCATGATGCCGGTGGGGATATGATACCTTCGGAACACTTCCTTGAATTTCTCCCAGGAAATGTCTTCCCCAGGAGGCCATGCCATTTTTGCATTGTCCCACCAGATAGCTGCCGGTCCTTCTAGGTAGTGAGTAACAAAATGAACCTTGTATGACTCACAACAGCGAGCTATTTCTAGCTTCTTTTCCATGGTCCTTAGCCAGTCATCAGCTTCAATTGGATCAATAGCTTGGCCAAAATTGGGTGGCTTAGTACGCTGGAAATCAGACAGCTTGGAGTGCGTCCCGTTGTTCTGATTCTGCCCTACCATAGTCTGCATACTTTTTAGAAACTCCATCAGATCCTGGTTTCTTTTCTCCTCAAACATCCTCATAATCTGATTAGTGGTCGATGGTTGTGGAGGTGGCAAATCTTTGGGTGGTTGTCCTGCCTGTCTGGCGGATCGACGAACCGGAGTTCCATCGCCGGCTTGATTGCCACACCTCTTCATCCTATAACCGTTCCCATTGCAAAACACCGAATTGATGAGCAACATCCATAGGGGAAATACGACCATGTGACACCAAGAAAACAAAAACAAAGGAAAAACGAGAAAAGCAACATAATTATACAAGGCATTCCAATATCATACATGGCAAACTAGTAGGGGGTTATCATGACTGGTGCTGCTCATATGGTAGTTGACATATGCAAATATGCTACGATGCATACACATGCTGAAACTCAAGCATCCACTCTAGTAGCACGGATGGCACGAACACTGGCAGACCGAAGACTCCTCGTCGTCTGATCCTGTCTCGGAATCGGAATTGATGATGTGGATCACATCCTCCGGATCAAAGAAAACACGACGGCGCCGACGGGAGGGTTCTCCCTTTGAGGAAGAAGAAGCACGACGCCTCAGCATCAGAGCAGCTGGAGTGGCTAGCAACGAGGCCCACTCAGCTGGGGTCTCACGTCGGGTACCAGACGAAGTGCCTGGCTGTCCGAACGAGCTAGAAGGAGTCTCAGGCATACGTGGAGGTGGAACAGGCGGTGTATACATAGGTGAGAACGTAGGAGGAGGAGGAGAATGTGCTGCAGTAGCAGTTGCAAGTGCCTCCTGGGCATGGGACAGCTCCTCAGCCAAGGAGATGATCATACGATAACTGGCGTTCAGATAACGGGATAAGACACCAGTCGCACGATCACTCGCCGGATCAACAGGTGCAAAAAGGACTCGCCTTGTCGTAGGCGACAGGGTGGGGTGGTGAAAGAAACCTGGGTGTGTCTGCATCTCGACCTCGTGGAAGCGCAAGTCAGTGAGAGCCTCCATAGCAGCAAAAGTGGATCGCCGGATCGGGAGTAGAAGCAGTTCTGCCCTTGGAACAGCAGGAGTAGCTGCCGATCTCCGAACTCGCAGTAAGGAAAGCCTCAGCATGGTAGTCGAACACTGAATCTGCAAGCTGCTCTCGGAACACCTGATACACTGGGTCTTCGCCGTTGGGATACAGTCGAAGCCAGACGCTGCGAAGTAGTACCGGAAAAGTGAACGGTGCCGGCTCCTGGTTGTAGTGGTACAGAACTGGGGCCATCTACACTCATCAGACTAGCGGTTAGTAAAACAAATGAATCGAGATGCATGCTATGCAATAGGCAAATGCAGCAAGCAAAACACACATCGGGATTCTAGCGCGGGGTTAACTAGGGTGCCCTACAGTCAGCACGACTCTGATACCAAGCGTTGTGGCACCCCGGCTCAGAGGACCGGTTTACCGTGTGTTCCCAACCCAGAGATCATGGCTTCTAGAAACACAGAACAACTTGGAACAGAACAAAACTGATATTTATTGATATTATACAAGTACAAGCTCGGATATTACATGGGATAGTGAGGCCAGAAGCACTACTCGGGCTATGACAATATCTACATTATTTATGAAACATCTCAAGGGCCTCAGTACTAGTGGAAAGACTATAGTGTAGCGGAACATCGTGTGGAACACTCCATCCCATAGGGACACTGCTGGGACACGACCTACTTAGCGAAGCACAAACCTACGGGATCTCCATCACCGGCTTCTCCTGCATCTGGCATGATACGCCAGGTGAGTACTTGGAATGTACTCACAAGCTCACAGGAACCAAAACAATGCAGCAAACAACAGCATGGCCATGATAATGTTAAATGCTTTAGGATGCTCACTTACTGTTACCAGTTACCAACTTACTCTTCATCGGGATCATATCATGACTCCCGGAACACTCATGACCCAACGGTCACCTTCGAGCATGAGATGAGTTCTTCCATTGTTATTATTATTACGGTTGACCACACAGTGTGACCTAGTGCGGAAGGTGCCCAATACCGTGGACGTGGCTATTCGAATAGATTCTTACACTCTGTAGAGGTTGCGCACGTTACCCACACCATGGACATTCGTCCAACGAAACTTGTCTAACCCATGACCCTTCTATCGTACGACCGACAATCATCCCCCGTCCGAGTCATGCCCTGGTGGCCCCTGTGTCACTCGTGACACCTGCCACCATCGTGGCCAACTAAACTGTCCCAAATGGGGACGCCGGCAAATAACTCAACTTGGGCTCACGAGGTTATCGTCGCCTACCTGATCAGGGCAGCACGCACGCATAACCTCCCCTCTTTGGTGGTACCGGTAAAAGAGCACACGGTCAGACCAAGTCAAGGCCGTCCCATTCCGGTAGATGTGGCTGCACGAGTGAGTCCGAGTCGGTGGCACTTGATCAACCATTTACTATGCAAAGTTGGTGGTAATATTAATCATGTTGAACAAATGATCTAGCATGGCAGGGTTATTGCAACATAATCAACAATAGAGAATATGGCCTATTTAAATTAAATGCAAAATAATCCCATATAAAGCCAATACTATTGTTATGACTTATGCAATGGATGATGTGGCTTGCCTTGCTCAAGTGAGGGATCAACAAACTCCTGGTCTTCAAATCCACAGTAACTTCCCTCTAAAAATATTTTTAAATGGCAAAAGAAAATGTCACCTAAAGCCTTTTTGTTTGCCAAAAATTCGATGAACATTGGAAAAATACCAAATTTTGTCAGGAGGTAGAGGGGCTCATTACAAAACCACAGCAAAAAGAATCACTTGATTTGGACTTGTAGTTTAAAAGTAATAGTTGGTCAAAGTTTCTGGTCAAAGTTGGATTAAATAAACAGAAAACAGAAAATAAGAAAATCCCTCAGCGGGCCACGTCGAAGACGTAAAGTGGGGGGGGGGGCGCCTCCACTTATACCGCTTCGGGCGCGGGCCGGAGCCGCTAACAGGTGGGGCCGCGCTGTCAGATTTAAAAGAAAAAGAAGAGGAACAGAAGGAGGGCGGCTCACCGACGGTGGTAGCTGGCAATAACGACGGCGGCGAGCTCGGGAGACAACGGGGATGGATCTAGCCCACGACGGTAGTCCTCCCTGTACCCACAGTGTCTCTAGAGGTGGCCTAACGGCGTCGCCCCCTTCCTCTCCGGCGGCGGCTGCTCTCGGTGGTCGTCGGGGACGGCAACTCCGGCAGCGTTCCAGCTGGGCGAGGGGTCGAGGAGAACCAGGGGAGAGCCTTGAGCTCGCAGGTGAGGTCGGGTGAGGCTGGGGTGGAGTGGAGTGTGTTGGGTGGCGGAGCTCACTTGGCGGCAGAACTCCGGCGAGCTGCGAGGCCAGAGGGCCTCTCGGCCTTGGCGCGGCGAGCTGAGCTCGATTAGGAGGTGGTGGAGTGGGTGGTGAGGTGCGGAGAGGCCGGGCATGGCCTTTTATAGGCGGGCGGAGGGTGGCCGAGCCGCAAGCCGCCGTGGATGAGCTGGCACGGGGAGGACGGCGAGCTGGCCATCGCGAGGTGGGGTGAAGTGACGGAGGAGGTCAGAGGGAGTTAAGGCGCGAGGCGACGGCTCGCGGGGAAGACTCCAGTCAGCTCATCCCCCGTATGGCTACCGTGCCGCGCGTGGCGCACGGTGGCCGTATCCGGCGAGCTCGCTGCTGGTGAGGGGGAAGAGCCTAGAGGATCCAGGTGGACGGCGGAGAAGTTGTCGGCGCAAGGGGACATGGTACGGCGACGTGGGGCGGCCGGAGCGGTCACGTCCGACGCGGTCGGCACGCAGAGCGCCTGCACAGGCATGCCAGTGCCGTGCTCACCATGGGTGCTGGCACCTGGAGGCCACGTACCCCTGGCACACCTTGTCCAGTGCATCGACCCTAGATCACATAGCCCCCTGTGCCACTGTTTCGGCTAGATACAACCTGAACCGAGTGGTAGCATCAAGAATAGTTCGTGGACAGGAACTTGGGAGAGATCTAGAGAAGAGATGAGGTGTGGATGGGGCCAATGGAGTTGTCTGGGGTGCTCTAGGTAGGAATGACTACAGACTGGAGAGATTTGAGAAACTTTTGCAAAGATTTGAACATGGTTCATGTATGAGCCATGTTCTGGTCCAGAAACTAACTAAGGATGTTGCACTCACATGAGTTAGCTCCTGATGATGAAATTTGGTGTTGGGAGGTTATTTGGTGGTGACAGCATGCCATAAAAATTTCAGCTCAAATGGGTACCTCTAGCTGGTACTTCCTTAACAGAGATTTGAAATGAGAAGAAGCTTGGCAGAATATTCTTGCTGAAAATTTGTACTGGACTAGATGACATTTTTGGATATTGTGGAAAGATATGACTCCCAGTATCCCAGGGATTTATTTGGGAATTTTCAGAGGCATAGAAATATATGTTGCTTAATAAAGGGTCAATTCTGTCCAGAAGATAAAAGGAATATTCTGGACAAAATTTTGTACTGGGCAATGAAATAGTTTTGGGGATTATGGAAGTAAATGATATCAAGAAGGTGTGGTATTAATTTGGAATTTTTCTGATCAACAGATCAATAGGTTGCTTCACAACCCATAGTGAGAATCAGCATTATCAGAGAAGAAAATGAATTATATAGGAAGAATAAAATTTAGGGTTTGGGTCAGAGGGTATAAGAGAAGATTTTGGCAAGAGGTTGAGGGTGTTGGATCACTTAAAGAGAAATCCAAGGAATCCTCAAGTCCAAAGTCAAATGATTTGGTTCCAAAAACCAACAAATGACAAATAAAACCAGAGGGGTTTTGTGAAAAAGTTGAAATAAATCAGGGTGTCACACATAATTATTTATTTAATATAACATTCCAAAATTTAGAATTTTGGGATGTTACAAACTACCACCCTTAAAATGAATCTTGTCCTTGAGATTCGGAGAGGCTAGAAAGAATGTTAGATTTTGGGTGGGGGGGGGGGGTCTTCGGGAAAATCCATTGATCGTCACAAGGGTCTGGGGTGCTACCACCCTTAGAAGCATGGTTACGGTTCCATCAAAACTCATGTACTCCATCCTTAGGGTTTACGGTGTCGGTCTTCTCATATCTTCCAGGATAACTCCTTCACTGGTACTTTTCCGGTAGGGGCATAACCTTTTTCTCAAAATCTTGTGTCCTTACATCAAAATAAGATCCTTCCGGGACTGGGTCTTCTTAGCTGACAGGCCTGTTGCCAATACTAATCAACTATCGAAAATCTCATGGTGGTCAACAATTTGTGGTTCCTGCAGGAGAATGGTCTGGGCTAAATCTCACCGTATATGCTACGATTGGCAACGGTTGCTTGTACATGGATCAATCGTCCTACCATTCTAAGGTTTAGACAAAGTTTTTTTTTGATATCATCGTCTCTCTACTATGGTAAGTCACTCTAGATTTACCATTCCAAATAGCAAGAGCGAATGACAAGAGTAAGTAGGTATGGTGATCAATCCATTCCGCACCTAAATCATTACCCTGTATAAGGTTTAGCGAATCTTGCATTTCTAACACTCAGGCATTCTCACAAGCATTGCAGAATTTCTCTTATCCTCGAACTGGGTTCGGGTAAATTCATTGGTTCTGCAAGCCAAATATAACGTCTATCGTTTCTTCACAACTCTCAGGTTTTTTGCGTAACCTCCTATAAAATGTTTGCTGATGAAATCACAGCTTCTTCCAGAGTTCTTCCATTAATAGGGTGGTGCTTGATCCTCAATAACTCCTAGGCCTGTGGTGTAGGGCCCACTTCAACACTTGTACAACTTTAACTCATTCTTGGAGTTACTATTCTTCCATATTCCAACATTACACCTTCTTTAAATCCATTGGTAGTTCATTCCTTCATACTCTTGGGATAACCAACATACCAAAATAAACTTCAAACTTATTTTGTCCAAACTCCTTGGCATGAACAGTACATTCTTCTCCTTTGTTCCTGTGGTTTTAATGATTACTACCACACTTAAAATGAAATGTACTATTTCATCCATAGGTCTTATTCTTCATATCTCCGAACATGATCACAATAACATACAATGTAATAATCAGGACACATTTGTTTTTATTGATTCATGAACCATTACAATCTCCGGGATTTCCATTACATAATTTAACTCAACATCCTCATGAAAAATAAGAGTGCTTCCTATTACACTTATTATCATTATCAAAATCTCATCAACTCAGCTCCAGCCTTCTTCTTGTCTGAACATTTATTAGCATAATGTCCTGCTTCCTTGCAGTGAAAACATATGATTTCCGACAAGTCTCGGGGCTTCTTGGTGATTATATAATCCCCTTGGGTTCTCGGCTTCTTTTCTGGATAGTGGTTGGAGTAGTGACCTGAATTCTTGCACCTGAAACACCTGATGTGACTCAGGTCCTTCTCTGCAGAAATTGGGTTGTTCTGGGGGTCCATTCTCTTTCTCTTCCTGGACTTCTCCGTACTGATCAGAGCTTTTATTTCCTGCGGGTCATGCTCAAACTCCACTATCTGGAACTCTCCCAGATACTCTTGGCTTTCCTTCGTGCAATATTGTGAAGAAAGTCCTTCTTCTCCACATGAATAGCAGGCATTTGAATAAAAGTTGTTTAGGCCTTCTTCATATGTGTCTTCAACGTCTTCCTTCATCACAGGGTCTTCTAAACTTTCCTTGAGAGCTTCCTTCATGGCTTCCTTCTGTTTCTTGATGACTTCTTGTACCTTGGGGTAAATTTGGCATTGAGCCGGGTAATGAGTAGTTCCTTCACACAAGAAACATGTACCTGCTGTTGGGGATATTTCCCGGGCACGAGACCCGGCAGTATGATGACCCAGCTCTGGGTTATGAGGCCCAGTGGGTCACCTCGTTGCCAGGCCTTGAGAACTAAACCATGGTCCGGCTTAAGAGAGACCCGGCGCAAAGGCCGACTCATCTTGTGGGCCGGCTCATGAAGAAAGGACCAGTCAAGAGAGGATTAACTTGAAGAACAAGATGAATAGAGTTAGAATAAGATACGTGTTAGCAGTGTGACCCGGACTCTGATGTAAACCTAGGGGCTCAACCTGTTATATAAAGGGGAGCACCTAGGTTAGAAAAGTTAAGTTGCAATCTCTCGAGAGCTAGGTTAGCGAATCCGCATCCTTGTAATCGAGATCCAGAGCAATAACAATCAAGCAGGACGTAGGCTTTTACCTGCTTCGTGAGGGGCTGAACCTGGGTAAACTCATGTCTCTCGCTTCCCGATCAACCCCATTAAGCTTCCACCTTCGTGCGATGGCCTCATCACTAAGTCCTTTCACGAGGGCATTTGCCGTGACAAAACCACGACAGTTGGCGCCCACCGTGGGGCCTGCGCACGGTGGAGTTGAGTTCTTGGTGGGAGATCCCTCAGTGATCGAGGGATACGCGATCGGTCAGCTGACCAAAAGTCGTCGTGGCAAGCTCTACATCGACGACTCAGGCTGGGGTCCCGAGGCCGACTCAATCGAGTACGGGTACCGAGTCCCCTTCGGCAAGATCCATGTCTTCATCGGTGTCATCGGCGAATCAGCCGCCAGGTTGGTGGTCATCCCCGACACTGAGTCTGCCCGCCACGCCAGTGCCCGCCAGGCATGACCCGGCCTGCCGAGAGCCGGCCGGACACATGCCTTTGTGGGTTTCACCCAGGGGGTGGCCTGGTCACAAAATTCTCTGCCTGGAGATGACACGCTTGTTCAATCTGAAGGCGAGTCATTGGTAGGCAAAACTGAGTCGATCCATACATTGTATGATGGAAGGCTTGGAGGTTACACTAATGAAGTTTTTCCTCAAGCCGTCGAGCCGCCTCGATTCGTTGCCGTCTACATGGCAGGGAACCAGAACCAGAATCCCCTCCGCGACCCGGTAGATACGGCGGCAGGGCAGAACCTCACTGTTGCCGGCTCAGGAGGAGCCGGCACAGCCGCCGCTGGCTCTCAGAGGACCGGGACGCAGGCACTCACCGAGATGATGGCTACTCTTGGAGCTCTGTTGGCCGAGCCGGTGACTGCGGGGAACGCCACGGCACATAACACAGAAATTACAAAGTGTCGCGAGCAGCTAGCCAAGATCCAGGAGGATATCAATGCAGAGAACACCTGCATGGCGGAAACACAGGTTCGGCTCATCGAGGAAACAAAGCGCTTGGAAGAGGAGGCCCTCTATCTCAGGCGCCGTCAGAGCGAGACAGAGGCTGGTCACCGGAGGAGGCACCAAAGCCGACTTCCGGCCCAGATAGAGCCAACTCAGCTGTTTTCTACGCCGCGTGATCCGCTTGCTCTGGTAAACCCGAGGGCTGGTGTTGTGTCTTCAGGCGGGCCACCATTGCAGCAGCCCATTGTGTAACAGCAATTGCCGGTTCAACAGCAATTGCCGGCTCAACAGTAGCAGTAGCAGATGCTGCCGCCTCATCGGTTCCAGACCCCAATTGGACATTATTCTAACCCAGTCGACAATGTCCTGGCGGCGACTCATAACTTGGCGGTGATTACAATAAAGGGGAACGACCCGGTTCAGATTGAGGCCAGAAATGCTATTGAGATGCTAAAGACAGCAGTGACGCAGCAGGCAAACTATTCTCATAGTCAGCATCGGCTTCACTCAACTCCTCACTCGAGCCACACTAGGAGCCAACATCCCAAGTTGCCTGCAGTTTTCAGTAGTGCGCAGCGTAGGAGGGCTCAGTAGCTGCTTCTAAATCAGCAACAACCCAGAGTTCCAGATGCACAGACGATTGTGGATGCAGCTCGGGCCTTGCGAGCATTGGAAGAAAGAAATGCAGGCACGGCATACAATGAGCCCATTATGCAAACCCCACCCGCCGCAATCCAGACAGCTGCTCGCACATGTAGTCTGCCAAGCCGCATAATTGGAACTCCTTGTTTAGTCCCGGTGCTACGAGACGCGCGCATGCCCTCGGATTTTAAGGGTCCTGGCAAGGTGCCTAATTATACAGCCGATTTGGAGCCGGCTGAGTGGATAGAAAGTTATGAGCTAGCTATGGATCTGATGGAAGCCAGTGAAGCTATCTGTGCGCGTTATTTGCCTCTCATGTTAGATGGTCCAGCGCGCACTTGGTTGAAAAATCTGCCCGCAAATTCTATCAACACTTGGCAGGAGTTGAAGGAGCGCTTCATCAAGAATTTCCAAGGTACTTGCAAGCGTCCAACCACAATTGTCGATCTCAAGCATTGTGTTCAGCATCAGGATGAGTCAGCACATCATTGGTCTCGCCGGGTTGCAGAGGTCATACACTCTTCTGATAGCATCACAACCCAGCAGGCAGTACTTGTCCTGGAACGAAATTGCAAGTTTCAGCCTTAAGTACAGAAGTTGGGGCGGCTCAAGCGGAAGGTCCAGGACATGGGTGATCTCATGGACATTTTAACTCGGTATGCTGAGTCTGATAGCGCAAAGGATCCAACATCTGATGATGAGAAGTCAGGCAAAGGCAAGAAAAATGGTGGCAAGGGTCACCAGCAGAACAACGGTAATGGGCAAGCCAATAACAACAACAAACGTAAGAATTATGAGGGAAACTCTGATCTGGTGGCAAACACCAATACTGGCAATAAAAACCAGCGTCAGAACAATGGCTCCAGGAAGCCCTTTTCTGGTAATCGCCCTCGTAGTTTCGAGGAGGCTCTCAAGGGTGCATGTCCAAAACATAGTTTTGATGGTAAGCCGTCTACCCATTCATGGGAAAATTGTTTAATCATGCAAGAATTTTCCAAGCGGCTATGTCAGAATCATCACAATGGAGGTGGCAATGGTGGACACCCCGGTAATCCAGGATCCGGCAACCAGGGAGCCGGCTTTTAGGGAGCCGGCTCATAGGTACACTTCGCAGGCCCCGCGTTCCAAGGGAACAGAGGGAAGAATTCCAGGTTTCAGGGGGCTGGCAATGGTGGAGGCAACAACCAGCGGAATAACCAAGGAAATCAGAATCAAGGAGGTCAGTCTGGATTTCAGAGCAATCCTAAGCAGCTGAATAGTGGTCAGTACCACGTTTTCACCACCAGTACTTGCAAGCATGATCAGAAGGTTCAACGGAGAGCCATTAACATGGTTGAGCCGGCAGTCCCTTATTATCTAAACTGGTCTGAGCAGCCGGTTACATGGAGTTGGGCGGATCATCCTGAGTATATTGATCACCCAGGCGGTGTTGCGCTGGTCGTTGCTCCGCAAGTCGCCGGCTATACACTGTCTAAAGTACTCATGGACGGAGGAAGCAGTATTAATATACTTTATTATGACGAGTTCAAGCGGATGAATCTGTCGAAAAAACAACTAACCCCATCAACCACCGTCTTTCATGGCATTGTTCCTGGCAAGTCAGCTTATCCTATTGGTCGAATCTCCTTGAAAGTGGCTTTTGGTACAGAGTACAACTATCGCTCAGAGTTCCTATCATTTGAGGTGGTCAAGCTTAAGTGCCCATATCATGCTCTATTCGGCAGGCCGGCTTACGCACGGTTCATGGCATGCCCCTGCTATGTTTATTTGAAGTTGAAAATACCTAGACCTAAAGGAACAATTACTGTTGAAGGTAGTAGGAAAATTGCACTAGAGTGCAAGGAAGGAGATGCAGCTTATGTTGAGTCGGCTTGTGCTACAGAGGAGCTGAAGTATTAGAAGGATAATGTCGACCTGGCTGACAGAACCTCTCTGAAGAAGCCGATGATTGAGTGTGACCCTTTGCTCAAGTTCAAGTCAGCTAGAGACACCAAGCAAGTTGATTTCACCGCTGGTAATTCTTCTGAGCAGTTTACCATTGGGGCGAATATGGATCCCAAATAGGAATGTGCGCTCATCGAGTTCATCCGTGAGAACCGAGACATTTTTGCATGGAAACCTTCAGACCTGCCAGGTGTACCGAGAGAACTCGCTGAGCACTCCCTTAATGTGGATCATAAGTTTAAGCATGTTCGCCAATATCTCCCTCGCTTTAATGAGGAGAGGCGGAAAGCTATTGGCGAAGAAGTAGCTCGGCTCCTAGCTGCCGGGTTCATCATCGAAGTTTTTCATCCAGAGTGGTTGGCTAACCCAGTGCTTGTTCTGAAGAAAAATGGGACTTGGCGGATGTGTGTTGATTACACGGACCTGAATAAAGCTTGTCCCAGTGATCCTTTTGCTCTGCCCCATATGGACCAGATCATTGATGCCACGGCGGGTTGTGAGTGTTTATGTTTTCTGGATGCTTACTCCGGTTATCATCAGATCAAGATGAAGCAGGAGGACCAGGAAAAGACAGCTATTATCACACCCTTTGGAGCATTCTGCTATACGTCCATGCCGTTTGGTTTGAAGTGTGCACAGGCAACTTATCAGCGCTGTGTCCAAAATTGTTTCCACAAGCAGATTGGGCGTAACGTTCATGCATATGTTGACGACATCATGGTCAAATCGCGGAAGAAAGAGACTTTGCTTCTCATGCAAAACGCCTATCTGTGGGATTGAATGGGTCCCTTTGCGATTCGGCTCAGGGAACGTGCACGGGACAAAGAGCAGGTTTTTAGTAAATGCAAGAACACACGGGGGATTTATCCAGGTTTGAGCCGCTGTGAGCGTAAAACCCTACTCCTGCTCTGTGGTTCATCGACTATGAACTTTGGTTACAGGGAGCGCAGTTTTTCGGCAAGGTGCTCGGCAAAATGCAGCTGCAGCATGTAATTGAACTGGGTGTCGACCGTTCTACCTGTAGCCATGGGCCTCCTTTTATAGGCCAAGGGGTTACCACAATGGTTAATACGGTCATTACAGAGTGTGAATAGTGACTTGAACCGTCATCACGTTTATCTTCCAACGGGGTAACACAAACGCATTTAATGCACCATAAGGTGCTACGTCGGGGAGGCAAGGCCTTGGGCAAAAGATCTGTACCACCAGTCCTGGCGCCCTCTTGTAATCTTGACACGTCCCAGGGATAGGTGTCATTAAAGTTAATCTCGGCGTGGCGTGCTGACACGTGCTTTGGCCGGTCATGTTGACTGCTTGCCCGCTCGACACCTAGCCCACGAGCCTATATGGTCGATGGTGAGGTGGAGCGGCAACGGGACAGAACAAACTTGCCTGCACGGAGCTTGCCGAGCCTTGCTTGCCGGGAAAGGAGCTTGCCGGCAACCATAGCCTTGGTCTTCACCTTGCGGAGCGAGGCTTGCCGGCAAGAACGGCGTCGATCTTCAGTACTTAGAATAGTACTTCTCGATGACCTGCCTTGAGGTCTTCTTCACGGTCTTGGTGTTGAGTCTTGGGTTGTAGTTATCCTCTGTCAAGCCCTTGCCGGAAGAGAGGCTACAACTGCATGTGCACAAGTCTGGGTACGAGGGCACCCATGTCTTAGTACACCGACAGGAGCCCCTGGGCCTGGGCCATGCGCGCATGCGAGGCATCATTGGGCTAGGCCCAAACAGTGCATAGGCGGCGCATGACAGAGGATAACTGTCATAATCTTCTCTTTTACCGCACCCGCCCATGATGCGCATTAAACGCGGGCATGGGAGAGGTGGAGTGGTACGGCGATGGGAGGTGGTGCGCCTGAAAAGCGCAGCCACGTAGGATGGAAAAGAGCCAGCCCCCTGCGCCTTCCCCATAAAAAAGGAAACCACAAAGGGCGCTGCTCATTCATCCCCTTTTCCCAATCTAGCCAATTCGCCATCGTCTTCAACCTCGCGCATAAGCAGAACGCGCCCCCTCCTGCTTTCGCCACCGCACAAGAGCAGAGCACGCCCTTTGCTTCCATCGGTGCGCAACACAACTTTGCCTCCCCCCTCCCCCCTCCAACACCTTGTCATGGCGCCGAAGAGAGGCGGGAAGGCCCCGAGTTCGGCGGCGGCTGAGAAGAAAGCTGCCAAGGATGCGCAATGGTGGGACCATGCTGTTTTCCTGCCGGCGCTCACGGCAGACGATCTGTCGAGGGACTACGCGTATATGTATGCGAGTAAAACGGAAGATCATGAGGCCACGGTGGTGCTTCCCGGATCTCTTCCTCCCACCGGCGTCCAATTCCACTTCTTCGCTGGGTACTTCTACTGCGGTCTGTGCCCGCCCTTTTCTGCTTTCTTTGTTGAGGTGATGAACGCCTTCGGGCTTACGCTGCTTGATTTTACACCCAATGCGGTCACCTGCCTGGCAACTTTTGCACACTTGTGCGAAAATTTTGTGGGGATAGCCCAAAATGTGGCCCTGTTCTGGCAGTTCTTCATCCCTCGGGTCCAGAAGGGCGCTCTTTCCGGTAGCGTCACTTGGGTCCCAAGGGGAAATTCGAAAAAGTACTACTTGGACAGCGAGTTTCACTCCAGGTGGGACGAGTGGCGGGCTGATTGGTGCTGGGTCAAGTAGCAATACTTCCCAGCCTTTTGCCATCTCAGGACAAAGATGGTTGTCAAGCCTGATAGCTGGAACCAAGTCGACCCCAATGACGCCAAACTGGAGGTGGCGCTGCGCCGAATCCTTGATCTGAAAGGGGCCGGCTTGACGGTTGGGAAGGTGGGAGCAGATTTCCTTTGTCACCGGATCGCCCCACTGCAGCACAGGAAAGGCCGACAAGCGTGGGATTACCAGGGCCCTGTTGACCCAATGCGGCTACAAAGGCCCTGACAATAACTTGATGACGATGGGACACTATCTACTCATCTACCGGATTTTCAACAAAGGTTGCGACTTCGACTTGCTGGCGGAGGTGATCCCTTTGTGTAACAACACCGCCAAGGTCTCTATCCTGGCATGGATGCTGGGCTGTGACGCTCGGACAGTTCTGAGCACATGGAAGGAACCTGAGCAGAAGGATGTGGATAACTGGTTTGCCGGCTTGGTAGAGGAGGCTATCGGGGGCGAGGACGGCATGACGCACCCGACGAAGGATGACCGGAAAGAGTTTCTTGTGGCAAGGGCTAACGAGTCCAAGAAGATGAAGGTAACTCGTCCTCGGTCGGGCAAGGACCAGTCCAAAAAAATGGGCCACAGCTCCGGAGGCCAGTGGAGGAAGCCGCTCCCAAGAGCATGCTAAAGAGTATGTTGGGGAGGAGGAGCGGGCTGAGGAATCCGAAGGAGGGGAAGAAGAAGAGGTGCAACCCGAGGGGTCCTCGGGTGAGGAGGAATCGGAACAGGAAGAAGAACCACCTTGCCATCCTCCTGCAAAGGGAAAAATGGTTGTCGCCAAGAGGACTGCCCTCAAGGGGGAGGCTCACACCGAGTTGGGGAGCCAAAGGCTTGCCGGCGTCAAGGTGGCAGCCGCAATCCCCCGGGCGCAGCCTTCCTGGCAACTGCCTTCTCGTGTTGGTGTCCCTCGTCGACCCATCCTGCCGACCGTGGAGGAGGCGGGTACTTCGCAACTCCCAGCTCCCCCGAAGCGTCCCAAGAGTCCACTGCCGTCATCCACAACTGCGGGGGCCGAGGAGATAGTTCATTACGATCTGTCAGTCCTGAGTGACCCTGATGAGGACGAAGAGTAAGCATCTCCATCCCCGTGTGTTTCTTAATTGTCCAGACTCTGTTGCTTGAGCTGATCTTCTTCTTTGTCCCAATCTTGTAGGGACGAAGTGCCACTGGCGAAGAGGCTCAGGACTACCGGGGAGGGAGAGACGGCAACTGGCACGGACCAAGGTGCAATTTCTCTTGAAGTTGTCGGCTCGAGCCCCCCGCATGAGCACCACCGTCGGATCTTCAGCAATGGAAACCAACAAGGGGCTGGAAAGTAGCTAGCCGGAAGGAGGGCGTCAAGGGATTGACCTCTTGACGGCGCCCTCGACTCCCAGGCCATCACCAAGACTTTCACCGGCAAGGGGTAGCCCTCCTCCAGAGGAGCCCCAAGAAGGGGTCACCCGCGCGGAGGCCCCTCCGACAACCGATGTTGCCGGGGACCAGGCATCGGCAACCGAGGTTGCCGGAGGAGGAATGGCATCCCCCCTCATGCTTGTGAAGGTAATCTTCTTTCCAGGTATACTTGACTCTTTCTAATGCTTCTTCTTTTTGTTTTCTTGAACTTGATCTAGAAATTGAATTTCTCTTCCCTCTGCTCCTTCTTCCTTCTTCACCCTACAGATCCAATTCCTCCGGAGGGGGAGGAGGCATCCACAGGGAGACACACCAAGAGTGCTGCTGATGAGGCCGCCAGGATTTCCGGCATGGAGACCGCTGCGTCTGCTGCAGAGGAGGCCAGGAGAACTCCCAAGAAACATCCCAGCCGCTTGGTGGCATATCTGGGCTTGCCATTACGGACGCTAAGATGGGAGAGGCCGACACCGACAAATCAAGTGTTGTCTCCCATCCTAGCGCATCCAAGGCGCAGGCCCTGATCAGCCTCCCGGAGTCTGTCTGTCTGCAGTAGGAGTCTGAGGCCCCCAGCTCATCTGGTGCTGGTGATCCTACTTTTGACGAAGCCATCGCGGAAATCTTGGCACCCCTCTCCAGTAGTGTCGTAGCGTCAGACTGACAACAACGCCGCAGATCTTGCCTTCCTGAAGACGATGGCTAGTGGCCTCAAGGATGTGCAAGACCGCTACGGCAGGCGCTGGGATGAGTTGCACGCCCAACGGCAAGCCGTAGGGTAGGCCGAACAGAAACTAAGGAAAAAGGCGGAGGAAATCCATGCCTGGCACAACAGCAAATTTCATGGCCTCAGGAGGCAAGAAGAGAAGCTTGACACTGCCAAAGAGAAGGCAACGACTCTGGACGGCAGGTTAGTGGAGCGCGAAGCGCAGCTTGCCGCTAAAGAAAAGGACCTTGCCACCCGAGAAGAGGCTCTCGCCATCAAGCAACGCGGCAAGGAGGAGGAGATCCAGACTCTGCTTGCGTGGCGGACCCAAGAGCTAGAGGAGGGCCATAACCAGGCCATCGACACTCTAACCCAGGCTCACGCCACCAAGCTCTCGAAGGCCGTCAAAGTCGTGGAAGGCGCTGAAGCCACCAAGGCAGAGTTGGAGTCCAAAGTGTCGAAGCTTGAAGAGAAGCTCGTCAACAGAACCCAAGAGTTCTTGACCACCAACAACTCTTTGGCAGACCTTAATTCAAGGCTCGCAACTCTGGAGAAGGACCTAGAAGTTGGCAGGGAAAAAGAGAGGGAGCTGCTGGAGAGCTGGAAAAAAGATAAGGCTGAGCATGCCAATGCTGCGAACTCTTTCGAGGAGCACAAGAAAGCCATGGATCTGTGGACTAGCCGCCTTGTCGATGTTGCCGAGCGTCTCGCCACTCAGGTGAGCGTCATGGACAGGGAGGAGCATTGCTTCGCAGTTGGCGAGCATGACTCTAGAAGCGCCAGCCTCTCCCTCTTCTTTGACAGACTCCTCGAGATACTGAAGAAACATCATGAGAAAAGATCCGCCAGCTTTGCCAATGAGTCTCGGAAGTTTTGCATCAAGGTCGTCTCCAAAATGCTCGTCAAGATTATTTGCCAGAATCCTGAGGTCGACGTCTCCAAGGCCTTCAAGGCCTTGTCGCCGGGGACGGACACCACAGCTGCTGAAAGGGCCATCATTCCCCTTATCGACGAGATGAATCAGATCCCGAGGACTGAGGGTGATCGCAGGGATTAGCCTCCCTTGTCGTCCTTTGTTGCATATGTAGTTTATGCACAAGACAAATTTATCTTAAGTCAGACTGCACTTGGCTTTGATGTATTATAACTTGTATTTAGGATGGACGTATGTGTGCTTTTCTCCTTATTCCGTTCCATCTTTGCATGATTTTATACCCTACGCTTACTGGAAGCTTGGTGGTGTGCACACCCTTGCCGTAAGTGCTTGAGGAGTGGGTCATTAGCAGCTTGCCGAAAGTGTCGCTACCGGCAAGGTCACGCTCGACGGTCACAACGCAGCTGCTTAGGTTGCCGAGCGGACTCAAAGCAAAGCAAGAGCGCAGTCAATCACGACAAGGTTCCTTAGCGTGCAAGTTTCTCATACAAAGGCCAGAGTCGTTCAAGGAGAATCGCAACTACAACAAAGAATTTATTTCAAAGTTTTGCAACTTTGCTCATTCCTTGTTGTACTTCTTTCCGTATGGTGACATCTTGAACGCATCCTTTGGTATCCATACCATCACCCCCCCGGGAAACTTGTACGCGAGGAATCCTTCCTTCCTTGCATGGAACCTTAGCGGTTCGTTAATCACCTTATGCAAGGGAAAATGTAACACAAGACTATCTGCAACACATAGATATACATGTATTTGACAAAGAATTGTGAAACATCTAAGTTTTATTTATTTTGCATGGGATCTGCGCTCGGCTTTGTACAAAGGATTACATGCCTTGATGGCAAACTTGTACAAAAGAGGTCGCCGGGCAGCCCGACAACCGTGCCTTACGGGTAAAACTTACGAAGATGCTCAATATTTCATGAGTTTAGCACCAGAGTGCCATCTTCGGTCTCTAGGTGGACTGTGCCGGGCCTAGTGACTAGTATTACTAGGTAAGGGCCTTCCCACTTCGGCATCAACTTCTTTTTTATCCTTTGTGGATCGAATCCGACGAGGAACAAGGTCGCCTTTCTCAAGGTCCTTGGCTTTCACTTTGCGGCTAAGGCAGTGGCGCAAAGCTTGCTGGCACCGTGCAGCACGGGCAAGAGCCTGGAAATGATCTTCCTCAAGGAGCGCGGCATCGTCATGCCGCAGCTCAACTTGGTCCTCCTCATTGAAGGCAAAGACTCGAGGTGACCCGTGTTTGAGTTCCGTGGGGAGTATTGTTTCTGTAGCAAGGCTTGCTTCCTGACCTTCTGCTTGAGGGGTCTCGCATGAGGGTAGACAGCAAGGTGGTGCTCAGTTGCCCTCCTAAGAACTTCAGGGACGCCAGGTGCTTCCCGGGCAAGCACACTGGCATTTACCCATAGGAAGGCAACGAACTTGACTCCCTATTTGTTGCCGAGAGTGGCACTTTCAAAAAAAGTGCCGCTTGTCCCATCCCCTTTCGCCGAAACTTGTTTGGTCGTGGATGCAGAAGCCTTGGCTTTCTTGCTCTTGCCAGTAGAGCTCTCTGGTACGTCCTTGACAGGCATGCTGCACTCTGAAGTGTGCTTCCCGGAGTCCTTCCCAGAGGTCTTGCCGGTCTTCTTCTTCTTTCCTTCCCCGGGAGTTTTGACGACAGGGGCAAGTGCCTCGATGGCAGCTGCTGCCATCGCATCCCGGTAGAGCTTATCGGTACAGATTATCGCATCCTTGTGGTTTGACTTGAGGGTGAGGACCCCCATCGGCCCCGGCATCTTGATGATGTTGTACGCATAGTGCGACGCGGCCATAAACTTTGCCAGGGCTGGGCGGCCCAGAATCCCATTGTACAGCAGCGGCATCTTGACGACGTCGAAGGTAATCTTCTCCGTCCGATAGTTGAGTTCGCCGCCGAACATGATCGGCAACGTGACTTGGACCTTCGGCTTGTTCCTCCCCGGACTGATTCCTTGGAAACTGCCTGTCTCCTTGAGATCCTTGTCGGGGATCTGCAGCCTCTTGATCACGTCTAGAGAGATCAAGTTCAAGCCAGCCCCACCGTCAACCAGCATCTTTGTCACCTTGAGGTTGCGAATTGCTGGCGAGACCAACAACGGCAAACACCCGACCGCAATGGTGCGATCAGGGTGGTCCTCGGCATCAAAGATGATGGGCGAGTGCGACCACCTAAGTGTCTTCTGTGCCTCCATCACCGGCTCTGCTGCATTAACTTTGCGGATCCACTGCTTTAGTTGCCGGTGCGAGGAGTGCAAAGATGCGCCTCCTTTAACACACATGGAATCCACCGCATTTTGGAACTCCTTGCCGGACCCGCTTCCGTCCTCATCACTATCACCCTCTTCTTGCTGGCCCTGAGCAGCCTTCTCTTTTGGCTGTTTGGCCTTGCCGCGGCGGCCTCTGCGGCCACCATGGTCTTGCTTGCCGGACCAACCAGCACCATCTTGAGCCTTCTCCTTGTCTCGCTTCTCGTACTCTTGCTTCTGCTTTTTGGCAAGTTGCTCTACTTGCCGACATTAATGGAGATCGTGGCCCTTGGTGCGGTGGATCTTGCAGTACGGCCCGCCGGCCTTGCCGGCCTTCTCGCCTGCCGCAGCCTCCAGGCAAGCATCGCACCCAACAACCTCCTTGCCAGGTATGCCTGCCTTCAGCTTCTTGGTGGCGTTGGTGTCGCCGGAGCTCTCGACGGCCAGTACTGTCTTGTTCTTGCGCTTTCTGTTGAGCTTTCTGCTCTTCTTCTATGGGGTTGATGCGTCATCCTCCTCGGAGTCGACATCTGCACCCGCATCTTCCCCGGGGAGTCGCCTCCCTTCTTCAGCACGTGCACACCTATCCGCCAAGGTGTACAGATCATTGATGGTCTTGACCTGCTCGACATTCATCTCTGACCGCATCCTGCAGTTGCGCACGTTCGTGTGGAACGCGGCAACAACAGCTACGGGATGGATGTCGAGGATGTTGTGGTGCACACGGCTGAACCGTTCTATGTAGTTGCGGAGGTTCTCTCCATCCCTTTGGGGGATCACCTGCAAATCGCTGGGCTGACCCGGGAGCTTGTGGTCACCCTGGTAAGCACCAACGAAATGATGGCATAGATCCGCCCAAGAAGAGATGGAGCCCTCAAGCAGGTTCATCAACCACGACCTGACGTTGGGCCAAAGCGCCAATGGGAAGTAGTTGGCAAGCACTTTCTTGTCCTGTCCCCCGGCAGCCTCTACCGCGATGGTGTAGATGCCAAGGAACTCGGCTAGGTTGAGCGTGCCGTCGTACTTGTCGGGCAGCTCTGGCTTGAAGGCTCGGGTGGATGGCCAGCGAACTTGACGCAGCTCACGAGTAAACGTTGGGCACCCCACATCGTAGGGTAAGTACCCAGTGGCTACCGAAGCGAGCATGTTCACTGCCGGCCTGGCACGGTCGTCAGATTGACGACATGCTTCCCGGCGCTGCTTGATCTTCGTGCGGGCGTCTTTGTCGCACCGCTCGCGGAGCACTTGGCGCTGATCTTGGAGGCACCACAGATCTGATGAAGCCATGGAAAGCATGTCATGGTCGTCTAACCGGCGGGCTGGCCGCTGCGTCGGTGGGGGGTTCCGAGGCGACTGCACTGTTTGCGCGGCATCTCCGGCAAGGTAGCCGGATGGTCCCGCCAACATGGTGGGTGGTCGCCGCGAGGGCACCACATCTTGTGTTTTGCCGGGATCGGCAAAACTGATGAGACTCTGAATGGTGGCTCTCCATTCGTCCATCTTGTCTGGGCTTGGCGGGAAGTTCAAAAGTATTTGAACTTGCACCATGGCCTCGGTCGCCGTGGTCGGCATGCCTGGGAGCACAGAATGAGGCGTCGCTCGACTCCTGGCGGAACTAGAAGGAGCTTCGTTATGCCCGTGCCGCCGCGGCTCATGCTCACCAACAGGCGGACGTGGCGGTGGTGGTGGCGCTCCGTGAGTAATCAGAAGTTGCTACACGGGGATCCCGCCTTGCGGTGGTCTGGAACTACCAACAACATGGGGAAGTGTGTCACGCCCATCTTGCGATGGTCGTGGTGTACGCCTCCCCGCGCCGTTGTTGGGCGTCGCCGCCACGTTCTGAGACGTTGCGGCGACTGGTTCTGGGTGGCAGCAGTATGAACTACATTACTATGATGACTGCGCTGACCAAAATGTCTTGGATGTTGACCGGCTGCGACGTCGCCGGTCCTGTGGCCAGACTCAGCATTGTGGCGGGGGTGCTGGGCACCCGCACCACTTGTGCCTCCTATGCCACCCGTCCCAACCGTAGCGCCCGCGCCGGCTGCCCGAGAAGGTGGCTTGGACGCGGTAGGAGCCTTCGTGGCTCCACTCTTCTTCTTCGGCGCCATCGACGAAGATGGTGAGGTTGGTACTCACACTACCAAAAAACTGATTTGTGACACACACTGCCCCTGCCTGGCGCGCCAAAGATGTCGTGCAAAACGACTATCTATGGGACCGAACGGGTCCCTTTGCGATTTGGCTCAGGGGACGTGCACGGGACAAAGAGCAGGTTTTTAGTAAGTGCAAGAACACACGGGGAATTTATCCAGGTTCGGGCCACTGTGAGCGTAAAACCCTACTCCTGCTCTGTGGTTGATCGACTATGAACTTTGGTTACAGGGAGCGCAGTTTTTCGGCAAGGTGCTCGGGAAAATGCAGCTGCAGCGTGTAATTGAACTGGGTGTCGACCGTTCTACCTGTAGCCGTGGGCCTCCTTTTATAGGCCAAGGGGTTACCACAATGGCTAATACGGTCATTACAGAGTGTGAACGGTGACTTGCACCGTCATCACGTTTATCTTCCAACGGGGTAAGACAAACGCATTTAATGCACTGTAAGGTGCTACGTCGGGGAGGCGAGGCCTTGGGCAAAAGATCTGTACCACCGGTCCTGGCGCCCTCTTCTAATCTTGACACGTCCCAGTGACGGGTGTCATTAAAGTTAATATCAGCGTGGCATGCTGACACATGCTTTGGCCGGTCATGTTGACTGTCTGCCCACTCGAAACCTAGCCCACGAGCCTATCTGGTCGATGGTGAGGTGGAGCGGTAATGGGACAGAACAAACCTGCCTGCACGGAGCTTGCCGAGCCTTGCTTGCCGGGAAAGGAGCTTGCCGGCAACCTTAGCCTTGGTCTTCACCTTGCCGGAGCGAGGCTTGCCGGCAAGAACGGCGTCGATCTTCAGTACTTAGAATAGTACTTCTCGATGACCTGCCTTGAGGTCTTCTTCACAGTGTTGGTGTTGAGTCTTGGGTTGTAGTTACCCTCTGTCAAGCCCTTGCTGGAAGAGAGGCTACAACTACCTGTGCACAAGTCTGGGTACGAGGGCACCCATGTCTTAGTACACCGTCATTGCTGGATGATCTCAAAGAGACGTTTGGTAACCTCAGAGCTTACCAGATGAAGCTCAACCCAGAAAAATGTGTTTTTGGTGTTCGAAAGGATCGATATGGTTGACTAGAGGGGGGGGGTGAATAGGCAACCACCAAATTTTAGCTTTTCTTAACAATTTAGGTTTAGCAACAAATAGGTTGTCTAGATATGCAACTAGGTGAGCAATCTATATGATGCTAACAACAACAACAACAAGTAAGCAATACAACACAACAATATCTTGCACAAAGTAAAGGAAAGAAATAACCACAAGTGGAGTCGGTGACTACAAGGATGTGTTGCCAAAGTTCCTTCCCTTTGAGAGGAAGTACGTCTCCGTTGGAGCGGTGTGGAGGCACAATGCTCCCCAAGAAGCAACTAGGGCCACCGTATTCTCCTCACGCCCTCGCACAATGCAAGATGTCGTGATTCCACTAGTGGTGCCCTTGAAGGCAGCGACCGGACCTTTACAAACAAGATTGGGGCTCTCTCCACAACTTAATTGGAAGCTCCCAACACAACCACGAAACTTCACCACAATGGAATGTGGCTCCGAGGTGACCTCTTCCATCTAGGGTGCTCAAAAACCCAAGAGTAACAAGATCCGCAAGGGATTAGTGGGGGGCACCAAATTTCTCTTGGTGGAAGTGTACACTACTAGAAAAAAGGCTGGCGCACCTATTTTGGCTATTAATGGCGCACTATAGGTGCGCCACTATTATCATGCCACTAGTAACAAATACTAATGGCGCACCACTGGTGCGCCATTAGTAACACAGATAATAGTGGCGCACCACATGGTGCGCCATTGATATGCCTTCTGGTGCGCCATTGATATGCCTCCTAGGGGCCCTGGTATTTAACTGGGTGCGCCATTGCTATGCCTCCTGGTGCGCCATTGATATGCCTCCTAGGGGCCCTGGTATTTAACCGGGTGCGCCATTGCTATGCCTCCTGGTGCGCCATTGATATGCCTCCTAGGGGCCCTGGTATTTAACTCGGTGCGCCACTAATATGAATTATGGTGCGCCACTAATATTAATTCTAGGAATTATTATTTTTTTATTTTCTGGTATTTGCACAGGTTACAGAATACAATACACAGCACAGAATAAAAACAACACATAATATAAACAGCACATATATAATACAATTCGTCATATTAGTCTCCGAATTCGAAATAGCGAACAAAGTTCAAATATTACACAAGTTTAGGTCTCGAGACCGAGTAGCGAGTTTGTCGTCACATTACAAAGTCGATATCATCTAAACTACCATCACATAGAAGAGAGTTGCGGTCACGATGAGCATCATCGCGATGAAACTGGTCTTCATCCGGTTCCTCCTCCGCTCCCTCCTCTCTCCCGCTAGATAGCGCGCGTATCTAGCTTCCGCCTCCGCCCTAGTGGTGTACCCTTTGTAACTGTTACCGCTGAAACGGTGAACCTGTTTCCGACACTCCTCCCAGTCGTCGTAGATCGGGGCCCGCTCACCCAAACCCTAGAATATCAACAAAAGTTATCGGCTAGGGAGGGAGATCGGGCAAAAATGGAGCCTGGAGCAACAATGGAGTTTGGGGAAGAAAGAGGCAAATCTTCTTGCGGAAGAAGACCCCCTTTATATAGTGGGAAAGAATCCAACCATTATCTTGCTCACAGCCCGCACACGAGTGGTACTACCGCTCAGAGAGTGGTACTACCACCCTGGCAGATGTACTCATAGAACAGTGCAATGGCATGGAGCCACGAGCCGGTAGTGCCGCCCCAGCGGTACTACCGCTAGGGTTGCAGCTCAGGAGTCCACGGAGTCAGAGCAGGAATAGGGGCAGCAGCAGTACCACCACAGCGGTACTACCGCCCAAGCTGAGTGGTACTACGGCTTACAAGCCATAGTGCCATGCACCCAGTGCCGCCCTACCACCGCTGAGCACGCGACGCGCACAGAAGGGAGCGGTAGTGGCCGAGCGCTACTACCGCCCATAGACAGTACTACCGCCCGTACTACAGTTCCACTACCGTGCAAACCCGACACGAAAAGTCGAGTCCCCAGAAGTAGCGGCAGTACGCGCGGCACTAGACAGCGGTACTACCGCTTACAAGCGGTAGTACCGCTGATAGCAGTGGTACTGCCGCTAGGGGCCTTCAGGATATATCACGGACAATAGAGGAGTAAACTCCATTGATGCTAAAAGGAACGAGGGTGCAAATGAAAATGTGCACATGTTGATTCCACCCAAACCTTTCCGAAGTGGACCCCCTCTTAATAGTATGGTTTTTCCTACGACTCAAATCCATCAAAAAAGAAACGCGGGAAAAATAACCGTCTTGCTTTGACACTCCGAGGGGCATCAATCGTCTTGTGCCATATGATAGATTATCTGAAATGCTCAATGCACACGATTAGTCCGCAAATGCATTGTCATCAACACCAAAACCACTAAGGGAGAAATATTCCCTAACAATCTCCCCCTTTTTGGTGGATTGATGACAACACGGGATTTGCACAAAGGATAAAACTAGATAACTAGCAAACCCAACATCTACAAAATATAGACGGGCTCCCCTAGATGTGTGCACTATTCAGGTATGCTTTTGGAATGCAAAGCACACACACTAGGATCAACACTCCCCCTATATTTTATAGACAAGGCAACAGTTGCAACAACATGATATACGAGAGAAAAGCATGAATGCAAGTCATGTCATGTGAGCATAAAGATAAGGGCACAATAAGGATAATATCTCACAAGATAATCATAATACTAGACATAAGGATAAAGATAGGGTAGCGTATGTGTCACACCATATGATAGGTACTAAAGTTCTCACAACCACAAACCAAACCAAAGCACACGATAAAAGAATTCACGAGAGAAGAAAAGCAGCTGCAAATAAGACACACTCATGACTCAGCAAATCCCTAAGCTCTCTCCCCCTTTGGCATCAAGACACCAAAAGGGCAAAGAGCACTAAAATGACTCAAGGTGGTAGTGAAGCTCCAGAACACTCTCAGAACTCCTCGTGGTCGTCAGACTCCTCCTCTGCAGCAGCCCGCTGAATGTCCTCCTCTCAATCTGACCACTTGCAGTGCTTGGAGGTCCATTCCTCCTCATCAACGATCTTGTCTTCGGACCCACTAGTAACCTCCAAGCCAATGTGCCTCATCAAAGTCTTGTCGCGACTGCGGGCCTTCTTCTCCGCCACATGAGCCCTATACTGACCCTGAGCCTGGATGCAGAACAACTTCTTCATCTTCTCTTTGAGCTTAGAAGCCCACGTTGGTTCCTCGGAGGGTGGCACATACTCAGCCTCATCATCATCTCCCTCAGACTCATTGGCATGAGCCTCAACCTCAGCCTCTCAGTAGTGCCCCAAAGCTCCTTCAGCCTCAGCTTCATGACGTCATGAGAGACGAGATCACCTGTCACAAGCATCTCATCAGGGAAGTAGAAGCCCATGTGTCCTCAATGAGCTTCATCAGATAAGGTCCATAGATCACACACTTGCGCTCAAACACTGCAGAGTGAAGTTCAGACCACATAACATGAGAAACATCCAACACCTGCTATGTATTCTTCTCCTTATGATAGATGAGTAGCATATCCACAAGATAGGAGTGAACCATGTCCAGGTTCCCAATGCGTGGAAACAGAGACTGCCTGAAGATCCTATGCATGATATCCAAGCATTCAACTCATATGATACTTTACCGGTGGAGGAGATCTTCTCCTTTGAGAAAGGATAGAGGGCGGACTTGTGCGTGGCTGCCTCTGCTGCGTGAGGGCGCAATCCAATGGGGTTCGCAAGCCCCTCGTCATTGTAGCTCAAACTCCCCATGAAGTCCTTCCATGGTGCTGTCAGACGTCTCCCATTGGTCATCCATTACAGGGTCCTTGCATCATCAGTACCAAAATGAACTATGGCATAGAACTGGGCCACAAGCTCTGGATCGAAGTCCTTGTTGAACGAGATGATTCTCAGAATATCTAGCTATTCACACAGAGCCAAAGCTTCTCCGAAGTATTAGGGATTCTTCTCCAAAAGACCGAGATCAATTGACCTGACAGTGACATACAAGTTCTTCTTGGCCTTGAGAACATCATGGTAGATGGACATTTGCTACCTGGTCCAGAAAGGATGGTTCATCAGAGTGGAGTCTTGAGGGTTGCGGTACGGATTGCGATGGCTCGCAACATTGAATTCCTTGGTCGGCAACTCATTCATGGACTTCTCCTTCTCTTTGTCTTTCTTCTTGCTAGCAACTTGCTTGGCCCCCGGCTGGGGCTGAACATGAATACTGGGAGCTGCACTGTCCCTCTCTAAAGTGGAATAGTGCTTTGAGCCACCTTGATGTTCCGGATTCTTGCGACGCGCCTTGTGCGCAGAGCTACTACCGCCTGGAGCCAACAACACAGCACAAGGGAAAGCAGGTGTAACCAATTGCATAAGCCAAAGGAATTAAACAAAAAGGATTGAAGGTTGATTTGAGGGAAGTGGAAGTTGACAGCTCCGGGCGGTAGTACCCTGGACCGCAGCGGTAGTACCACTCGAGGCGGAGGTCAACGGGCCTGACCACTACCGCGGCGAGATCCGGTACTACCGGAGTTGCCAAATTCAAATTCCCTCCAGCCAAACTTCAATCCACCTAATCTAGCAGTCTTCTACGCCCTACTCATGCCTTGATTTGACAAAAAATTGGAGAAAGCAACAAATATTGCCCTAGAACCTAGATCCAAAAACTAGAATCATAGGAGAGAAAAACGGGGGCAATACCGGCTTCCATGGCAAGAGGAGAAGGTGGGGAATGATCCAACCGGACGGAATCGAGGAAGACGGCCCAAAATCGGCAGCCCGGAGGTGGCCACCGGAGCAAGTTCATCACCTGGGAGAGAGGAGAGCATGAGGGAGAGATTGATGAATGGGTATGGGGGAGTTGGAACTCCCCCTGCCCGACTCATAACCCTCCCCCCCCCGCGAATCCACAGCACGGTAGTACCGCTCGAGGATTGGTAGTACCGCCCTGGTACTACAGCACGGCAGGAGGCCTGGTAGTACCGCTCTGGCAGTAGTACCGTGGTACACGGTGGTAGTACCGCTTACAAGTGGTAGTACCGCCCAGATACCAGCGGTAGTACCACGCAGGCGCAAACTTGCTAGATCAAGCTGGAAGGGTGGCTTATGCAAATATTAGGGGCTGTAGATGAGAAGGCTTGGGTTGGAGATAAGAAAACCAGCAAAAAGGGAAGAGGCACTCCAAGTTCAAAAGGACAAACAAAAGAAGAGCAAACTTGGAGTGACTCAAAAGCACAAACAAAGCCCTAACAGACTAGATAAGACCAAATCGAACCAACTCGAACAAACACCTCTCAAAGAGAGGGCGGTGGCCGAAGCCACCTATGTTTGAGTCAATTAGTATGGCACCGCGAAGATTTTAACCTTGGGCCCATGACCAAAACTCATCTTTGAAGCAGAAGTGCCATCAAAAATGGCTAATGTGAAAGACTTGATCGATTTATGCATAATGGGGGGAGGGAGAGTTCATTGAGAGAACAATACTCCCCCTATGTCCATTCCTACATCTAGAACAAGATAATCATGATGAATACGGTGGGGTGTGTCAAGATTCAAGCCACATTGCTCGAATCAATGATATTTAGCTCATCCCTTAACTCACGAAATCTTGATTCATCCAAAGGCTTCGTGAAAATATCCGCTAGTTGCTCTAGAGTGTTGACGTAGATAATATCAATCTCTCCACGCTTGATGTGATCCTGGATGAAATGATGACGGATCTCAATATGCTTCGTCTTGCTATGTTGCACCGGATTGTAGGAGATCTTGATTGCACTTTCATTATCACATAGAAGAGGCACTTTGTCACATGTGACACCGTAATCCTTTAAAGTTTGCCTCATCCATAGCAATTGTGCACAACAACTTGTGGCGGCTACATACTCGGCCTCGGTGTAGGAGAGAGACACACAATTCTGTTTCTTCGAAGACCAACTCACCAAAGAGCGACCAAGGAATTGGCACCCTCCAGAAGTTGACTTCCTATCCACACGGTCTGCCGCCCAATCCGCATCCGAATATCCCATGAGATCAAACCTTGCACCTTTGGGGTACCATAAGCGAAAGTTTGGGGTATGAGCCAAATATCAAAAGATTTGCTTGACCGCCACAAAGTGGCTTTCCTTAGGTGCGGCTTGAAACCGTGCACACATTCCCACACTCAACATGATACCCAGTCTAGATGCACACAGGTAAAGCAAGGATCCAATCATGGAGCGATATACCTTTTGATCCACCACTTTACCATTGGGATCAATGTCAAGTTGGCACTTGGTAGGCATTGGAGCCTTGGAAGGCTTGACATCATCCAACTTGAATTTCTTGAGCATGTCTTGGGTATATTTGGCTTGGTTAATGAAGGTTCCTTCTCTCCTTTGCTTGACTTCAAACCCAAGAAAGAACTTCAACTCTCCCATCATAGACATCTCAAACTTCTCCGTCATGAGTGCGGCAAACTCATCATTGAAAGCTTTGTTAGGAGAACCAAAAATAATATCATCAACATATAGTTGGCATATGAACAAATCCCCTTTAACCCTCTTTGTAAAAAGAGTGGGATCGATTTTCCCAATTTCAAACCCACGGTCTTGTAACAACTCGGTAAGGTGCTCATACCACGCATGTGGGGCTTGTTTAAGGCCATAGAGTGCCTTATCGAGTTTGCATACATGATTGGGGAACTTGGGATCCTCGAACCCCGGGGGTTGTTTGACATGCACCAACTCAGTAAGAGGACCATTAAGAAATGCACTTTTCGCATCCATTTGTTGCAACTTAAAATCATGATGAGATGCATATGCAAGCAACATGCGAATAGACTCAAGACGAGCAACGGGAGCAAAGGTTTCACCGTAGTTGAGACCCTCGACTTGGGAGTAGCCTTGTGCTACCAATCTTGCCTTGTTTCGAACAACAACACCATTCACATCTTGCTTGTTCTTGAATATCCATTTGGTTCCAATGACATTATGGCTCTCCTTTGGCCTTGGCACCAATTGCCACACCTTGTTGCGCTCGAAGTTGTAGAGTTCATCATGCATGGCTTCAAGCCAATCCACGTCCTCGAGCGCCTCATGTACCTTTTGGCGTTCAACACACGAAACAAATGCGTGATGCTCACAAAAGTTTGATAATTGTTTACGAGTGGTTACCCCTTTCTTTAAGCTTCCATAGACATTCTCCATGACATGTCCTTGTTGCTTGAGTTTGGAAGAGTTCTTGGCGGCACGACGCTCCAATAGCTCCTCCATAAACATTTGAGGAGAATCATCTTTATCATCTTGAGTGCCGTCTTGAGCTTGCACTTGATCTTGTACATGCTATTGATCTTGAACTAGTTCTTGATCTTGAGCTTGCTGTTGATCTTTAGCTTGCTCGGTGTCTTGAGCTTGCTCGGAGTCTTGAACTTGATCTTGGGCATCACTTGGTGAATCACCATCATCATGAGATTGATCTTGCCCTTGATCTTGTTCACTCGGTTGAGGGCCTTCGGTTTGCTCTTCGAAAGCATGTGGGTCAATGGTTGGTGATGGCTCCACTTGTGTAGAGCATTGTCCTTCTCCTTCAGCCACAAGGGGTTCCTCAATGGGGAGTATTTGACCAATCCCCATTCTTCTTATGGCTTGGAGAGGAATTTCATCACCTACATCACAAAGACCACTTTGCTCCACTTGGGAGCGATTATTTTCATCAAACTCTACGTTACACGTCTCCTCAATGAGTCCATTGGACTTGTTGAGGACACGGTAAGCTTGAGAGTTTGTAGCATAACCAAAAAATATGCCCTCTTGAGCTCTAGGTTCGAATTTTGACAAACGAGCACCCTTCTTGAGAATGAAACACTTACACCCGAACACCCGGAAGTACTTGAGGTTGGGCTTGTTAACGGCAAGTATCTCATATGGAGTCTTGTTCAAGCCTTTTCGGAGGTAGAGACGATTGGATGCATGACATGCGGTGTTGATGGCTTCGGCCCAAAAGTTGTACGGAGACTTGAATTCTGCAATCATGGTTCTTGCCGCGTCCATCAATGTCTGGTTCTTCCTTTCCACTACACCATTTTGTTGAGGGGTATATGGTGCGGAGTATTGATGCTTGATCCCCTCATCACCAAGGAACTCATCCAAGGTGTAGTTCTTGAACTCGGTGCCGTTGTCACTTCTAATCATCAATATCTTTGCCTCATGTTGACGTTGAGCTTCATTTGCAAAGTCGATGATGGTTTGTTGGGTCTCGCTCTTCCTCTTGAAGAAATATACCCAAGTGTATCTTGAATAGTCATTGTCGGAAGTCGGGCTCCGGGGACCCAAAGGTTCGAACACTGGGGTGAGCTTGATCTACTGCTTCGTCTCCTACCACGGCTAAGCTACGGCGAGGCTACGGAGAGAGTGCGCTAGCGAGGGACGGGGCGAGGACTCAGCGGTGTAAGACCCTACTCCTGCTTTGTGGTTTTGATTGCAATGGACAAGAGAGTTCTTGCATACAAGGTGAGGAGGAGGAAGGACTGGTCCGGAGAGATCTCTCCTCCTACTATGGCAGCACTGTCCTTTATACCAGCCTTGGTCCTCTTCCCCCTGGAAACTTAGGCGGGAAGGGTTGCCACACTTGGCGGTTTTGAAAGGGGACAGGCGCTCAGGCTATCCTGACTAAAGGTGGTCTTCGCCTGCCAACGCATGATTCATGACGCGCCGGTGGGCTCGGTGATGACCTCCGCCCTGCGCGCCCGTCGTTTTGGTCTTCCTTCGCTGATCGGGCAACCTTTGGGGTTGCTTTGGAGAGTAGATAGCTGGCCCTGCTCCCTTAACACGAAAGAGGAAACCATCTTCATCCGCGCCTGCTGGCGCGGCCTCTGCTGCTGCTCGTCGCCGCACGTGTCACCCACGTGATGGGCTCCAGACCGCGTGGCATGCCGAACGGCCTTCGTCTCGAGCGCCTGCGGGAGGGGGCCTCGGGAGGCCACCTCGGAAAGCCGCCTCGTCAGGCTCACCTCGGGAAGCCGCCTCGAGAGGCACACCTCGGGAAGCCGCCTCGTGAGGCTCACCTCGGGAAGCCGTCTCGTGAGAGAGCCTCGCGAGGCCGTTGATGGTGGTGCTGAGTATTACTCGCCACTCCCTGAGGAGGGGGCCTTAGGAGGCCAAGGCCTCGTGAGGGGTCTTGGTGAGATGCTCGGTGGTGCTGGCCTGCTGGGCCATGCCAGGCGTTGCGCCCTGGGCCGACGGCAGACGGGCCTGGATACCCTGGGTTCCATGGACCCGACAGTAGCCCCCGGGCCCGCGGCGCGCATGTTCCCGCCTACAGAGGGGCGAAACGGCGCGACGCGTGGCGCACGATGTGACGGGCGACGCCCCCACTTCCCCAGGACGCTTCGGAAACTGCCGCGCTAACATAAATCCTGGTGTGGGCGGCGCGAAGCCCTCATTGCTTTCTTTCTTATGTGCTATTGCTCCAACTCCCAACGCCGGAGAAGGCAGAGCGACGAGGGGAGTTTCGCGCTGAGTATAAAGAGAGAGAGGGGAGAGCCGGAGTCCTCCACTCATCTTCTACTTCCTCAGCTTCCTTCGTCTTCTTGCTAGAGCTGCCGAGGAGATGGTGAGGGGGAGAGGGCGCGGGCGTGCTTCTGCTGCTGCACCCCAGGTTCCGCCCCGGGGGCGTGGGCGCTCCCCGACGGCCGCCGGCGCCGGGCCCAGCAATCGTGGAAGGAGCGCCGCTCGGGGGCGCGGCAGGCGAGGCGCGCGGGGCCGAGGCGGTCGCGGCGGAGCGGCCGGGCTTCCGCCCCAGGCGAGGAGCCACTCGGCGGAGGCGGCGCATGAGTTCATTGTGAACATGCACCGCAGTGCCTGCACCTGGCTCCGGGTCCCGGACTCTTTCGCGGCGGTGATGGCGGACTGCGCGCCATTGGGCCTGTGGGTGCAGGCCGACGGCTGCTGCAACGGCCCTTCCTGGGTGGCGACGGAGCTCACCGCCTCGGGCTTAATGTTCCTAAGGAAGGGTTGGAAGTCGTTCGCCCTCGCCCGTGGCCTTAAGCGGGGGCACGTCCTCCAGTTCAAGTACGACGGGGCCGCCACGCTCTTTGTGAAGACCTTCGGGCTCTCCGGTAGCCACCTGGAGTGCTGCGCGGAGAGCAAGGATAGCTACAGTGGCTCCTCCAGCGGTGCTGCCCCCTCCGGCGGGGGCGGAAGCGGCGACGACTCCCCCCGCGTCAAGAGCGAGGATGAGGACTCCGACTAGGCGTGCGCAACGACGACTCCGGAGCCGGGACACCGCGCGCACAGTGACGGAGCCGCACTTGCCTGCAGCGCCTTCTTAGTAACGCGCGCGGCGCCCGTGCTGGAGTCTTGGGGGTGATGGAGCCTCGCCTAGGTCCCTTCTTTCTTTTCATTTTCATTTTCCTGCATTGAACTGATGTAACCCCGCGGGGGCATGAAACAGTATCTTCTATGTTTAACTTAATGCTGTTGTGACATGGGGATGTATGCATTCTCTACCGAAGTCCTCTCGTGAGGCTGGTCTTTCTTCTTTGCTCGCCTTAGCGCTCTACGCCATTAGGACCCAGCCCCCGAGCGGGCCTCAGCCGTCGCTGGTATGTCTGGTCACGATGCCAGGACAAGGCCAGGAGGTGAGGGGCACCGTGAGCTAGTGAGGGCTCCTGAGGCGCGATGCTCAGGAAGCCCCCCTTTGGCGTGCAAGCGGCTTACGCAGAAGAAAAAATGCTAGCACCCAGTGGGATCGCGAGGGGAGGGAGCTTGAGTGATGGTAAGGGCGCCTCGCGAGTCAGTCACACTTAGCTTGGGCGGAGAGCGGTGCTGGGCAAGCCACAACTCATGAGGAGCCCACGCATCTTGCGAGGCGCGCTCACGAGGCTTGCTCCTGAGGCTCATTGCTCGACGAATCTTTGCCTCGCGAGGCCGGCTCACGAGAGGCCACTCGCGAGGTCCCTATGCAGCTCGCCTCCTGAGGTGTTGCATGTCAATAGGTTCACGATGGGGGGAGCGGCACGCGCTCGTGAACTCGCCCGTGGCCGTTGCGTGAGGAGATTTAGCACAAAGGACCTTGGTGAGGTGACGTGCACGGGAGCAGGCCCGTGAGCCAGAGCTCAGTCGCTTGGATTTGGCGGCACTGCAGGGACGGACCCGAGCACAGGCACCGTGCCTAGCCCCCTCTCACAGAGTCAGTCAGGGGAGGGGGCGCGAGCGTGTGGCGCTCTCCGGTTGGCATCGAGCTCAACAGGCAATTAAGCAGGTAACATAACTCATCAAGGTAAAATCAGCAAAATTCGTTACACAACCAAAAGGATAGGGTTCCAGGAGCGAAGCTCGAGAGGTGCGGCGAGAAGGGACGCGCCGGGTGCACCTGGCAGAAACGTGCTGGGGCGAGGTCATACCGCTTGGCGGGGCGCGCCAAAGGAGTCCGCTCCTCCTGGGCCAGGGTGCTCGCGAGGCGCTGGGAGCTCGCAAGGAGCGGAAGGCTCACGAGGCCCTGGCACGAAGGGCGCCAGCCTTTGGAAAGAGGCACAGGCGTTCCTCAGCCCGAAGGGCATGCGCACGCCGCCGACGGTGGGGCCAACGCCCTGGCCATCTTGGGGCAGCTGGAAGGGGTCTTGAGGGCAGATCTCGTTGAGGCTGGTGAAGTCGACGCACATGCGCTCCTTGCCGCCCTTCTTGGGGACGACGACTGGGTTGGCGAGCCATTTAGGATGGCGCGCCTCACGAACGACTCCGGCTTCAAGGAGTTTCTGGACTTCCTCGACGATGAACTCTTGCTTCTCTGGCACCTAGCGCCGTGCTTTCTGCTTGACCAGGCGTGCATTGGGGCACACCGCTAAGTGGTGCTCGATCACCTCCCTTGGCACACCGGACAAGTCGGATGCTTTCCAGGCGAAACATCTGAGTTTGCCCGAAGGAAGGCGACGAGCACGCTTTCCTATGCAGGGGGGAGGCCTATGCCGATGGTGAAGGCGGGGCCGGAGCCGCTGCCGTCCACCGACACCTTCTTCGTCTCGGCGCGATCCTGAGAGAACAGCTGCTTCTTCTTCGCTGGCACGGCCTCGGAAGGCTCGGCCGCGTCCTCGTCGGCCGGGTGCACGACAGCGGCAGCCTTGTAGGCACGCTCGAGGGTGCTGGCCGCGTCCTTTTCGTCGCAGGCAACGGTGATGATGCCGCTGTAGCCGGGCATCTTGAGGACGTTGTAGGCGTGATGGGTGGCCGCCATGAACTTGGTGAGAGCCGGGTAGCCCAAGATGGCGTTATAAGGCAGGCCGATGTGCACCACGTCGAAGTCGATGAGCTCGGTGTGCTAGTTCTTGCAGGTGCCGAAGGTGACGGGGAGGCGCACTTGCCCCAACGGGATGGTGGAGCCATCGGTCACTCCGGAGAAGGGCCTGGCCGGCGTCAGCTGGTCGTAGGGCACCTGCAGCGTCTCGAAGGTCTCGATGGAGAGTACGTTGAGGCCGGCACCCCCGTCGATGAGGGTCTTGGTGACCGCGACGTTGTTGATGGTGGGAGTGCACAGCATGGGGAGCGCGCCTGCAGAGGCCGTGGACTTGGGGTGGTCCTTGGAGTCGAAGGTGATGGCGTACTACGACCACTTGAGGGGCCGCGCGACCTCAGGCCTCGGGAGGGCGGCGTACACCTCGCGAGAGAGTTGCTTGAAGTGGCGGATGGACGCGAGGGCTTGGGACCCGCCAAGGATGCAGGCGACCGCGCGAGGCTCCTGGTAGCCCCCGGCGCCCTCGTCAGGCCGGTTGGCGTCGTCCCTCCGGGGTGGTGGTGGCAGCGGCGGGAGAGCGGTGTTGGCCTGAGGATTCGCCTCACGAGGCTGGTCGCGGCAGGCGGCCTCACGAGGTTGGTCGCGCCAGCCCTGGTGGTAGCTGCCATTACTGTTGCGGCTGTCCCAGCGGGTGCCGCTGCGGCCACCTCCGCGGCCGGCGCCGCGGCCATTGCGGTCGTCCCGGCGGCTCTAGCGCTCGTCGCGGAGCAGCTTGAGCTCCTGACAGTCTTTGGTGCTGTGGGAGTGGACGTTGTGAAAGGCACAGAGTGGCCGGTTGTCCTTTCTGGGCTCGTCGAGGTCGCGGCCGCGCTTCTGCTCGGGCTCCGTCGCAAGCACAGAAGGGCCCTTTCACTTGATGTCCTTGCTCTTGGCCTTGGCGGCGTCGAGCGCCGCGTCGGGGTTGTTGTGGACAAAGAGGCGGCCTTCTTCAGCCTTGGCGCACTTGTCGACGAGGTCGAGCAGCTCGAGCAAGGAGTCGAGCTCACCGTTGATGGCGAGCTTCTCGCGCATCTTGACGTCCGTGACGCTGGTGGAGAACGCAGAGATGACGGCCGCGTCGGAGGCGCGCGGGATCTTGTTGCGCACCTGACTGAAGTGCTGGATGTACTTGCGGAGGGTCTCGTCAGGGCGCTGTCGAACACGCCGCAGGTCGTTGATGGTGAGGGAGCGGTCCTGCATGCCCTTGAAGTTGGCGACGAACTGGCTGCAGAGCTCGGCCCACGACGAGATGGAAGCCTCGGGGAGGTTCATGAGTCAGGAGAGCGGGCCGTCCTTGAGGGCCATGGGGAACCAGTTCGCCATGACCTTGTCGTCGCCGTTCGCCGGCTCGACACTTAGCGCGTAGAGCTGGAGGAACTCCGTGGGGTTGGGGGTGCCATCGTAGCGTGGGGGCAGCTCAGGCTTGAACTTCGCGGGCCAGACCACGCGATGCAGCTCGCGGGTGAAGGCACGGCAGCCCACGCCGCTCCAAGGGACGCCGCCAGCGAGGGCGGCGCGGTTTTGACGCCCGGCCAATGCAACGTCCTGAACGGCCTGGTCCTGGCGCTGGCGCTGCCGCTCGAGGAGCGCCCGTGCGTCGGGGGGCGCGCGGCGGATGATCTGGCAGCTGGGCTCATCTTGGCCTGGCGAGGACGCGCTGCGGGACGGCTCTCGAACCCGCGCGCTGCGCTGGGGCCCGTGGCGCTCGTCGCGCAGAGGAGGCGGCGGGGGAGCACCGTGCGCCAGGTCCCCAACGCGAGACGGCGGAGGACGAAACGAGTGGGAAGGCGCCGGAGCGTCCCCGGCGGCGTTAACGAGCTCGGTGATGCGGCCAAGCCAGGCGTCGTAGCCGGCGTTAGCCGGACGGTAGCGGAGCAGCTCACGTGCCATGAGTAGCGCGGCCTGCGGGTTCGGCGGCCCACGGTGGGCGAGGGAGGAGGCCGTGGCAGTGTGGTCGTTCGCCTGCACGGAGGGGTGCAGGGAGGAGGCCTACTGCTCGCGGGCAGCGGGGTCGGTGGTGGCAGCAGCCTCGGCATCGGGGCGGCAGCGGTTGCCACGGGCCACCGGCTCTGTCTGAGCCATGCGGCCAGCCCTGCGCTCGGCGCGCTCGCGACGTGCGTCGGCCAGGGGGTTGGTGGAGCTGAGGGCGGAGCAGAAGAATGATAGCGCACCCCTACTTGGCGCGCCAAATGTCGGAAGTCGGGCTCCGGGCACCCAAAGGTTCGAACACTGGGGTGAGCTCAATCTACTGCTTCGTCTCCTACCACGGCTAAGCTACGGCAAGGCTACGGCGAGAGTGCACTAGCGAGGGACGAGGCGAGGACTGAGTAGTTTACCCAGGTTCGGGCCACCTTGCGGTGTAAGACCCTACTCTTGCTTTGTGGTTTTGATTGCAATGGACAAGAGATTTCTTGCGTACAAGGTGAGGAGGAGGAAGGACTGGTCCGGAGAGATCTCTCCTCCTACTATGGCAGCACTGTCCTTTATACCAGCCTTGGTCCTCTTCCCCCTGGAAACTTAGGCGGGAAGGGTCGCCACACTTGGCGGTTTTGAAAGGGAACAGGCGCTCAGGCTATCCTGACTAAAGGTGGTCTTCGCCTGCCAAAGCATGATTCATGACGCGCCGGTGGGCTCGGTGATGACCTCCGCCCTGCGCGCCCGTCGCCTTGGTCTTCCTTCGCCGATTGGGCAACCTTTGGGGTTGCTTTGGAGAGTTGATAGCTGGCCATGCTCCCTTAACATGAAAGAGGAAACCATCTTCATCCGCGCCTGCTGGCGCGGCCTCTGCTGCTGCTCGTCGCTGCGCGCGTCACCCACGTGATGGGCTGCAGACCACGCGGCACGCCGAATGGCCTTCGTCTCGAGCGCCTGCGGGAGGGGGCCTCGGGAAGCCACCTCGGAAAGCCGCCTCATGAGGCTCACCTCGGGAAGCCACCTCGAGAGGCACACCTCGGGAAACCACCTCGTGAGGCTCACCTCGGGAAGCCGCCTCGTGAGAGAGCCTTGCGAGGCCGTTGATGGTGGTGCTGAGTATTACTTGCCACTCCCTGAGGAGGGGGCCTCGTGAGGGGTCTTGGTGAGATGCTCGGTGGTGCTGGCCTGCTGGGCCATGCCAGGCGTTGCGCCCTGGGCCGAAGGCAGACGGGCCTGGATACCCCGGGTTCCATGGGGCCGACAGTCATCCACAATCACCAAGCAATACTTTCTTCCCCGAAGACTATCAAAGGATGGAGGTCCAAAGAGATACATGTGTAGGAGCTCCAAGGGCCTCTTCGAGTAGATGATAGTCATGGGTCGGTGAGCCGTCTCATGTAGCTTTCCTTCGATACAAGCACTGCAAGCACGATCTTTGGCAAAGATCACATGTTTTAGTCCACGAACGTGATCCCCTTTGAGGAGACTTTGCAAAGATCTCATATTGAGGTGGGCTAGAGGGTGATGCCAAAGCCACCCCACATCAACTTTAGCCATCAGGCAAGTCGCGATCTTAGTGGGTCGCTCTGAGAAGTTAACCACATAGAGACCATTCTCGACATGCCCAACAAAAGCTACTTTAAGAGTCTTGCTCCACAAAAGGGCCACGGTATCAAGATCAAAGAATGTGGCAAAGCCCATAAGTGCAAGTTGACGAATGGAAAGTAAATTGTATGCAAGGGTCTCAACAAGCATGACTTTCTCAATTGATAAATCATGAGAAATCACAACCTTGCCAAGACCCAATACCTTAGATGTTGAGGCATCACCGAATTGAACATGGGTGGGCATAGATGGGCTTGGTTGCATGTCCACCACCAAATGCTTGCTCCCGGTCATATGATTTGTTGCTCCACTATCAAGAAACCATGATCCTCCACCGGAAGCAAACTCCTACAAGAGATCAATGCTTGATTTTAGGTACCCATTCTTGAATGGGTCCTTTGATGTTAGTAACAAGGGTCTTAGGAACCCAAATAGACCATTCAATGTACTCATAATGAGAACCAACAAATTTGGCATAAACATGCCCAGCACTAGCATGGCATAAAACATAAGAAGGGTTAAAATCGCCGGCTTTGTTTGATGGAGTGGTTTTGCCCTTCTTGGCATATCCACCCACCACCTTGTCCATCTTCTCCTTATGAGCACCCTCTCCCTCCTTGACAAATACCTCTTTGAGAGGGAGAGGTTTCTTGGTCTTGTTGTTGTTCTTCTTCTTTGACATGGGCACAAACCCAAGTCCCTCCTTTGCCACAACTTCCTTTTGATTGCTCAAAAGTTCGTTGAGGTTCTTCTCGCCTTGTATGCAAGTCACAAGGCCTTTCTCGATTTGCTCCTTTAACTTGGCATTCTCCTCCACAAGATGAATATGCTCACAACAAGGGTTAGTAGCATGAGCATTATCAATTAGCACAAAAGGAGGAGACGTCACTATCTCCTTAGTGAGCTTCGCTTGGAGTTGATCATGAGACTCCTTGATTGTAGCATGTGCACTTTTCAAAGCCTTGTGAGCCTTGTCAAGTAGCTCAAACTCCTCTTTGAGTCTAGCATGGCCAACCCCAAGCTCAACATTCTCGGATTTAAGCACACGAGCAAGAACTTGAGCATGAGCATGATCTTTCTTTAGTTTAGCAAGGTCAATGTTTTGTGACTCCTCAAGAGCCGAACGAAGACCTCGCTCTTCCTTAAGAGCAATGGAAAGATCCACAATCTCATCGGCATAGTCACGACTATGGCCTTCCAAGTTAGTGATAGTCTCTTGGTGAGACTCAATGATATCATTGGCCTCACATAATTGTTCCAAGAGAGCAACAAAGTGCTTCTTGGTCTCACCTTTGAGCTTACCCAAGAACTTGTCGAACTCATTCTCATCCACCTTTACCTCCTCATTTTCATCCACACAATCCGTCAAAGAAGGATTAGTAGTAAAGGAAGTTTTGATATTGGAAGTTACCTTGTTGATGCCTCTTGCCATGAGGCACTTGGGGATGAAGTTCTCGTTGGGGGTGTCGAAGAGGGACACCGAGGTTGGAGAAGAGGTGGCAATGGCCACGGTGGCCATTGCAAACACTTCACCACTTGCGTCATCATCATCATCGTCGGAGTTGTACTCTTCTTGCACCACCAACCCCTTTTGTGGCACCTTCTTTGTGAAGTTGTTCTTGTTCGTGGAGGACTTGGCCTTGTCTTTACGGATGAGCTTGCCACCATTGTCTTCCCTCTTCTCGTAGGGGCAATCTACCACGAAATGACTCACATTGCCACAATTGTAGCAAGTTCTCACACATTGCTTGCCCTTGGAGCCACTTGAGTTGTTCTTGGAGAAGTTGGGCCTTGAGTTTCTCTTGTTGGCCCAAAATTGCCTTGACGCAAGAGCCATATGCTCGTGGTAAGCATATTTGGTGTCTTCGGGGCAACTCTCCTCCTCTTCTTCTTCTTCTTCTTCTTCTTCTAGAATTGCCTTGGCCTTCAAAGCAAGGTTGATCTTCTTTAACCGTTGGACACGAGCTAGAGCATTGTCGGCGGTCTTGTTCAAAATGTTCATTGCAATGATTTCATCCAACACTTCACTTGAGGAAAAGGTGTGGAAGTCCGGTCTTTGACGGATCACGGAAGACATGCTCTTGTTGAATGGCATGATGGCCTTTAGGAACTTGCGCTTGACCCAAGTGTCATCCGTATCCTTGCCCCCATGATCTCGGAGTGAGACCGCGAGAGTATTCAATCTCCGGTATAGCTCACGAGGATCTTCATCATCCTTCATCACGAACTCATCGACCTCATCAAGTATGACCTCAAAGTTTGACCGTTGAATGCTTGAGCTTCCATTGTACAATGAGACGATGTGATCCCACGCATCCTTGGCGGTTGTGAATGGCCGCAAATGAGAGAGTTCTTCCGGCGGCATTGCGGATTGGAGAATGAACAAAGCGGAGTGATTGAATTGATTGTCCACTACTTCTCTTGGTGTCATGTTGTATCGATCATGAGGATGAAAACCTTGCTCAATGACCCTCCAAAGTTGTGTTGAGCTATGATTCAAAAGAGACTTGATACGAAAAACCCAATCATGAAAGTTATTGAAATCAAGCTTAGGACGAGGACCAAGAGGATTAATGTGAGGTGATGGTACCGGACCTCCGTAGTCCGGGGGAGGGGCAGTCGCGGCATGGATGCCCGTCCCATTCTTTCCTTGAGGTAAAGTAGGCTTATCACTACTAACCCCCTCCTTACCTGTCACAGCCCTAGAATATTGAGTGTAATTAGTTGCATTTAGAATAATACATGCATCATGTTTAAATTCAAATGGAAGTTGAAATGGGGATGCTCAAACCCTAGCACCAAATTAATTCCAATAGGTTCAACTTAAAATATTTTCAATGAACCCAAAATGCCCGTAAAAAATGTTCCTTATTTATGGAAAAAGGTGAAAACCCTAACCAGAGATGATGCACATTTTTCCATGGCATTTATGGACTTTGAATTAACTCATAATGTATTTGAATTGGGGTCATAAATTCCTATAAATATATTTGTAACTCCAATAATTCTGAAAATCAATGTGGGGCTTTGGATTAGTCCATAATGCATCCAGAAATATGTTTAGAAGTAACTAAATGATTTAGTGCTAGAACTAAATCAAAACAGAGAAAAATAATAGAAAACAAAAATGAAAAACAGGAAATTTATCTCGCTCTTGTAGCCCAACTGGCCGGCCCAGCCCACCTCCTCGGCTGCCAGTCATCTTCAACCTCTGCCAGTAGGCAGAGGCGAGACAGCACACTGCCGCGCCGAGGCCGCCACGTCCATAGCTGTCTGCCTGCCTCGACGCCGCACGGTTATGGATGGCCGAAGCCGTCCGGATCCGTCCCACCTCCCTCTGGTCTTTCCTCCTCCTCTACTTCTCTCCCTCACACTTCCCCGAACGCACCCGAGAGCACCGCTCGCGCTGCGCGTAACCACCGCCGTCGCTTAGCCTCTCCACCGTCTCCTCGTGGTCCGCCGTGATGTGATCTCCTTCTCCACCGAAGGACATGACCAGAGACGGCCCTAGATGACCGAATAGAGCCCATCTTCAACCTTGGGACTGCCGTCCGCCGTCGTCGTTTACGCCACCATCCAGGCCTCCCCGACGACTCTGATGGAACCAACGGATGCGTTGTGAGCTCCCGCTTGTTTCCCCCTCACCCCTTGCTCGATCTCGTCCCCTAACTGCCGTCCCCGCGGACATTGAACTCTGGCCTCCGCCGTGCCCCGTCGCCGCCGTCGTCTGGGCTTGAACAGATCGCAGCCGAGCACGCCCTTGTGCTCAGGGAACTCCCGGGGAGCCTCCTAGCCCCTCATATGGCCCCCTAGCGCACCGCAGCCACCCGGGGGTGCTGGCCCGAGTGCCGCCGCCGCATACCTCGTCGTCGTGCTCGTCTCCGGCGACGCCGTGACCACCTGCTGCATCCCCTGGATGCGGGCAAGCCAGGGCTCCCTCCTGGTGCCCACTGCAGCCATCGCCATGGCCTCCAGAGCGGACTCCGCCACACTGGATGGTCACTGGCGGCTAACCGCCGGCGTGACCGGCCATTAGGGCCTAATTGCCCTGCTAATTACCCCCTAGGGTCACTGACCAGTGGGCCTAGCCCAGCTAATGATTTTTGTTAGGATTTTAATTAACCCTAATTAGTCTCTGTAACACTGACATGTGGGTCCCAACCGTCAAGTTTGACTAGTTGACCACGGTTGACCTGCTGACCTAGTGCTGATGCAGTAATCATTTTCTGGATTATTTCTAATTCAAAACTAATTTGGAAATTCCAGAAAATGTTCCAAACTTCAAGAATTCACAGAATTTCAACCATAGCTCAGAATGAAATAATTTATATATGAAACATGATCAGAAAAATATGAAGAATCTGTTTATGCCATGATCATGCATGTTTGAACAAGTTAACATCACCAACTAGGACAATTCATGATTATGGAATATATGGTAATTAGTTTTGGAGTTGGAATTTGATGTAGGTTTGAATTCTACTTCAGTTAAAATGGCTAACTATTGCATTAGGTCAATTCAACACCTTAACATGACATGTCATTCATTTGGTTGTGCATTGCATTGAATGTTGTTCCTTTTTCTCTATTGCCGGTGTTTGTTCCCTCTCGGTAGACGTTGTTTCGACGATGAGATCGATGTCACTAATGAAGTGCCAGGCAAGTAAACCCCCCTTGATCACTCCGATACAATCCCACTCTCTCGCTCCTGCTCTCTTTTATTGCATTAGGACAACAACGATTCAACTGTTACTTGTTGCGGTAGTGGAACCCATTCCTTTGCATGACCAGTCTTTGCAACAGTAAATAGTTGAAACCTCTTAGCATGAGTAGGAACTGTTTGAGCCATGTTGTGACTACTCATCCATGCTTGCTTGTTATGTTTGCTATGCTTAGAGTCATGTCGGGTCTGATCCATCTCAGTGATGAATTGGAATAGTTGTGTTCATGTCCTACTGTGTGAGAGCTAAGTGTGTGAACACAATTTGGTAAAGGTAGCGATGAGAGGCCATGTAGGAGTACATTGTGGGTTGTCTCATTGAAACCATCCTTAGGAACTGAGTTTTGTGTATGTTATCCAAGACCAGCTACTACCACACATTGGGTTCCGGTAATGCGGCCCCTCTCGCTTATTAATCGGCTTGATCTCTGTCCAGGAGTTGCAAATAGTTTTTGATGTTTGTAGGTTGTGCTAGTACTCTACCAAGTGGCACCCGGTACAAGTGGGCTTGGGACAGGCTAGGCACCATGGCCTGGTGTACCAAGCGCAGTACCATCCATCGAGGTGGACTTGAGAACCCTGCACACATCGTTTGAGGTCGTAATGGAAACTTCGGCCAGACTTCCATTGCGGGTTCAGCCTCAGATAGGCAATAAACCTGGACTAGAGTCTTGCGTGGTTAGTCTGGTTATGGATGACACCCTCGCCAGGCTTCTGCTTGAAGGTTGCCGAGATACATGACGTGTATATTGTGGTAAGTGGTGAGAGCGTGTGTGAAGAAGTACACCCCTGCAGGGTAATATGATCTATTCGAATAGCCGCGTCCTCGGATATGGACTACTTGGAGACTTATATGGTTCATAGACAACTTGAAGTGGATACTCTAAAATGCGCAAGATAAGTGTGAGTGCTATGGGTGGCCTTATCGTAGGGGGACGGGAGGGGATCCATAGTGGAGTATTGATATGGTGAATATGTGGATTCGTGTGCGCTTTCTCACCTCAAAGAAATTACTAGTAGTCGTAGACAGGACAGCCACTGAGTCAAAGCTGGCTTGCTGTAGTTAAGCCCCACAACCCCATTGTTGATACTGATGCATATGTAGATAGTTCTGATGTAAGTCTTGCTGAGTACCTTTGTACTCACGGTTGCTTAATTATGTTTTGCAGAGGAGACTTCAGTCTCGCTAGTGATTTCTGTGATGAGTTCGACGTTGACCGATTAGCTTGGGAATCCCAGACAGAGGTCTAGTTCCTATGGAAGGTCTTGTAGATAGTCAGGCTTCCCAGCCTTTTTCTTTTGTAGTTATCTGTACTCAGACATGTTATGCTTCCGTTGCTTGTATGACTTTGTATGTTGGGTCATGAGACCCAAGATTGTAATATCATGCTATGTATGGCTCCTCAGAGCCTCTTAAATAAATACTTGAGTCGTAGAGTTATGTTGTGATGCCATGTTGTATCTACACATATCGTGCATATTGTGTGTATGTTTGAAATGCATTGGTATGTGTGGGATTCCACACCTAGTTATCTGCCTTTGGTAGCCTTTCCTATAGGGAAATGCCTCCTAGTGCTTCCACTAAGCCCTGGTAGTTCGCTACTGCTCCGGAACACATGGATTGACCGGCATGTTTCCTTCTTTGCTCCTGTGTCTGTCCCTACGGGGAAATGTCACACGGTGTTTTACTGGAGTCCTTGCAGCTTGCTATGACTCGGTTGCACACGCTGGTGGCCGACACGTGCATTGCTGGGTTAGGTATGCCTGTCCCTGTACGTTTGTGCCACCTTGGTTTATGACTAGTCATGTCGACCCGGGTTCTCTGTCATATGGATGCTAGCGTCACATTCATATACATGAGCCAAAAGACACAAATGGTCTCGGCCTAGGTAAAGGCGGCAGCCGTGGGTTACCGTGCGTGAGGCCGCAAAGTGATATGATGTGTCTTATGCTAGATCTGTGTGACTTAGGATCAGGGTTCCGACAGCTTTGGTATCAGAGCCTGACTGCTTGTAGGATTACCAAGCCAAACTGGTTGAAGTCGAGTCTAGAAATGCTTTAGTTATATAAGGGAATTGATTGTGGAAGGGAACGTAAGGCTCTTTTTACTCCTTACCTTATGTCCTTCCAATTCTGAGTCACCCTCTTCTTTTCTACGGGGATTAAGAAACTAGGCCTTCTCATCTATCTATCAGGATGACGAGTTACTATTCTGCAGACTTATAGGAAAGTTGTCATCTTCTTGGATCCGTGTCTTCCATAGGATTCACTTATTGAGTTGCCAGTTGTCATGCAGGTTGACTTTTTTTTCATGCCCGTACAACCGTTATGCTGTCTGAGTTATCCCAGGTTTCTAAACAATCTGATGCATTTGCAAATCCTTTCTCCCCGTTCTCGATGTTTTGGGGCCAGACTAATTAACCACACTAATCATTGTGTTGAGGTACTCTGTTGCCTCGACATATATGCGAAAGTTATTAGGAAACTAGGATATCTCATACAACCACCTAAAGGTTCAGCCTTTGTGTTGTATCCCCAGTGTGATAATTCTGGCCATCATTTTCGAAAGCATCTCGTGATGTTATTTAGTTAGTAGGTATTCTATTTCTGGGTTCTTGGACCCAAGATTCGATCTCCTCATTCCTGTTGATAGTGTTTGCTCATTCCTTTAGGATATTAGTAACCTTTGTGATAGTCTTCAAGGTTCGTGGTTTATCATTCTTCCAATACCATGAACCAACATGGCAGAAGTCCTTTTGAACCAAAGGATCACAACAAGAGTGCTCTTGATGAGTTCTCCATTCTATATTCGTCACTCTACCAATCCTACCTTTCTGCATTGGTTATCCGGAAGAAATATGTTGAGCCTTGGTCGACATGCTAATCTATGCATCTACAACTCAGAAAAATCATATGTTCCTTTGAGTTGTCCCTCTTTAGTTGTATTCCGACCCTAGTCTACCAATTGATAGTCAAGAGTATGTCATGCACTCATGTCATCGATGCCTGATATTCCTGTCGTCCATCAAGCCATTCTATTTCAGAATGACTAGGAGAAACAAACTCCGGTACCTCATGCATTTCTTGGATTGGGTCAAAGCAGTTGTATTCCGCAGATCAAGGAAGCCAATCCAACTTCTAGTTTGTTCTACCTTAGAGTGTTACCATCTTTATGTCAAGAATATCATGGGAACTGCACAACCTCCTATGGACTCTTGATATAGTGATACTTCTCGCCATCATTATTCATTCGTCGGTCTCCGTGTTGGTTGTAACCGAAATGCCGACAAGTGAACTATGATGTGTGAAATCAATACTCCTAGCAACCCCATTGCTTGGTTGTTAATGGACGATAATTTCATTCTTAGCGTGTTGGTTATTGAATCATCATTCTAAGATTGATCGTGCTACCTAGTCCATTTTTCTTGGTGCACTTTCGATCAATGAGTTAGGATTGTGTCAATCCCTCGCTCTTTTGATCATATCGTCTTGTCCTCAAAAGCAAGATTGTTCTCGAGCTGAGTAACATATCGGTGGTTCGTGATTTTTTGAATATTTTCTCGAAAGTATCACCAGGTTCTCCCCTGACTGTTATGTTGAGTTCGTGATCAAGTTGGTTTTCCTCTAAACCACCCCTTGTCCAAGGATCTATGTTGGATACCCTGAGCTAGTTGGTTAACCTAAACAACAACTTGGAGAGTTGGAAGATAAAGGATTTGCCTAACTTAGTTCATTCAAAGGGATATCTTTTGTGTGTGTGTTGAAGAAAGATGATATCTTCATCGATTGACCTTCATGTTCAGTTGTTGGATCTATTGTCTTGTCCAATCCTTGATTTGAGTATGGGCTATTGTCAAATCAAAATCAGAACCAACGATTTTCCAAATGTTGTCTTACTCGTGGATGTCTCCTTGAGCATACACCATTATATCCTTTGGTCTGACCAATGCTATCACCTAGTTCACATAGTTATGGAATTCCATCTGTATGGAAACCTAGATGAATTGTTGTTGAGCTCATCGACAACATCTTTATCTTCTCTATGATTCGTGTTGAACATTAAGCTAGTGTTGGAAACTTTTGTAAGCATTATCTTGATGTCCCATTCATGAAGCATATGTCATGGTGAAAGAAGTGACTTCCTCTAAGTTCATGTGCATTTGATGCAAGTTGCCGCCGTGAATCCAAGAAAAGTTTGTTTTGCTCCCTCTGGAATCATCCCAAGTCAGTTATGCATGTGTGAATGTATTCTATGGTTTGGTAGATTAATTACCTCCACTCCATATGTATTCCCTAGCACACCAAGCCACTGATTGATTTGTTCAAGGAGAAGTTCCTTCATAAGAGCTAATCATATGACTTATGCAACGACTTCGTTATCCACGATGATGGTTCCCAACCAGAACTCGGTAGTGTTTTATTGTAAGACTTCTATATGAACATGTTTGTCTTGGACAGGGTGATCACGTGTGTCTTGCAAGCCAGCTCATGTTTTGGAGCTTGCTACCGTAGCTCATTCCCTGAGAATCTCGCAATGTTGTCTCATCGATTTGTGTTGCAAACTTTCGTTTTCAGACATGCTGAGTCTGAAATATCCTGTTACCAACCAGATCTGAAGCTCAGGCAGATATGATGGTTGGAACTTTCCCAAGATCTATGTTGTAGGTTAAGGCAAGGTTAATGTGTTGGCTGACACACCTAGCTGGAAGATCTATTATTGTAGCATCTTGATAGAGCAATTTGACCATCTTCTCCATGAGGATTTTGTGTGACTTATTCTAGAAGTTGTACCTTATGGATTCTTTGTGCTCTCGAAGTACGACCTATACTTGATGGCCATGTTAATGCTTTTAAGTGTGATTTTCGTATCTAGTACATCAAGGAGAACATTAGAATGCGGAGTGATAAATGTCTCTCGGTAGATCATCCAGATTTTCTTTCCTTGGCCCAGTCAAGGTAAAATCTGAGAAAGTGTTATCTTCCTTTGCATCTGCATCCTCCATCGTTATTCATCATGGTAGTACGAGGTATGACCGAGATCTTTGGCATAGATGTTGGTAAAACCTTGATGAATATGGAAATGCTCAAGTTCTTGAACGCACGCTCAGACACTAGGTTATATCCTCGGTATCAATTGGAATGTGCCTTCCGTTTGCCGAGTTGCTCCATAACTCTAGTATCCTTTCCAATCTGAGTATGCCATTCGTTCAAATTCCATCAACGATCATTTGGTATTTGCCTAGGTCTGGTATGAAGAGTTTCAATGATCCCTGTATCAAAAGTAATTCTTTTGCCTGACTTAGGAAATGATTCTACGAGCCACCTCCCCTAAGGTGTTATGTTATGGTATTAAGGGTAACTACCTCCTGGCTACTTTGAAACCCACTCACCATCTTCTTAAAGCGTGGAACTGTTGCCTGCCAAATTGAACCTTCATCATCTACTCCTTTCCATCAATCCTGATGTGTGTTTTGTGTCTCAGCTCAAGAGATGTTATTATGTCTCATTCCACGAGTTGATCGTGAGTTGCTCGATCTTCGTAAAGATCGAATCCTATAGAGCCCCCCTCTCTTTTCGTCGTCGTATTTGGATGAAGATCTCGAAAACAAAGGCGTCAAGATCAAGATGATGCAATGAGTCAACATCCTCAAGAAGTGCAGATTAGGTCATGAAGACCATGTCAGTTCCGTGTCCCCCTTCCTCTTACCCTACTTCTTGAATCTCGGGACGAGATTCTTGTTTAGTGGGGGTGAGTTGTCACAGCCCTAGAATATTGAGTGTAATTAGTTGCATTTAGAATAATCCATGCATCATGTTTAAATTCAAATGGAAGTTGAAATGGAGATGCTCAAACCCTAGCACCAAATTAATTCAAATAGGTTCAACTTAAAATATTTTCAATGAACCCAAAATGCCCTTCAAAAATGTTCCTTATTTATGGAAAAAGGTGAAAACCCTAACCAGAGATGATGCACATTTTTCCATGGCATTTATGGACTTTGAATTAACTCATAATGTATTTGAATTGGGGTTATAAATTCCTACAAATATATTTGTAACTCCAATAATTCTGAAAATCAATGTGGGGCTTTGGATTAGTCCATAATGCATCCACAAATATTTTTAGAAGTAACTAAAATGATTTAGTGCTAGAACTAAATCAAAACAGAGAAAAATAATAGAAAACAAAAATGAAAAATAGGAAACTTACCTGGCTCCTGTAGCCCAAGTGGCCGGCCCAGCCCACCTCCTCGGCTACCAGTCATCTTCAACCTCTGCCAGTAGGCAGAGGCGAGACAACGCACTGCCGCGCCGAGGCCGCCATGTCCATAGCTGTCTGCCTGCCACGATGCCGCATGGTTATGGATGGCCAAAGCCGTCCGGATCCATTCCATCTCCCTCTAGTCTTTCCAACTCCTCTGCCTCTCTCCCTCGCACTTCCCCGAACGCACACGAGAGTGCCGCTCGCGCTGCGCGTAACCACCGCCGTCGCTTAGCCTCTCCACCGTCTCCTCGTGGTCCGCCGTGACGTGATCTCCGTCTCCACCGAAGGACACGACCAGAGACGGCCCCAGACGACCGAATTGAGCCCTTCTTCAACCTCGGGACTGCCGGTCGCCGTTGTCATTTATTCCACCGTCCAGGCCTCCCCGACGACTCTGACGGAACCAATGGATGCGCTGTGAGCTCCCGCTTGTTTCCCCCTCACCCCCTGCTCGATCTCATCACCTAACTGCTGTCCCCGCAAACACCGAACTCCAGCCGCCACCATGCCCCGTCGCTACCGTCATTTGGGCTTGAACAGATCGCAGCCGAGCACCCCCTTTTCCTCAGGGAACTCCCAGGGAGCCTCCTTGCCCCTCAGCTGGCCCCCTTGCGCACCGCAGCCACCCGGAGGTGCTGGCCCGAGCGCCGCCGCCGCATACCTCGTCGCCGTGCTCGTCTCCGGCGACACCGTGACCACCTGCTGCATCCGCTGGATGCGGGCGAGCCAGGGCTCCCTCCTGGTGCCCACTGCAGCCATCGCCATGGCCTCCAGAGCGGACTCCGCCGCACTGGATGGTCACCGGTGGCTAACCGCCGGTGTGACCGGCCATTAGGGCCTAATTTCCCTACTAATTACCCCCTAGGGTCACTGACCAGTGGGCCCAGTCCAGCTAATGATTTTTGTTAGGATTTTAATTAACCCTAATTAGTCTCTGTAACACTGACATGTGGGTCCCAGCCGTCAGGTTTGACCAGTTGACCACGATTGTCCTGCTAACCTAGTGCTGACGCAGTAATCATTTACTGGATTATTTCTAATTCAAAACTGATTTGGAAATTCCAGAAAATGTTCCAAACTTCAAGAATTCACCGAATTTCAACTATAGCTCAGAATGAAATAATTTATATATGAAACATGATCAGAAAAATATGAAGAATCTGTTTATGCCATGATCATGCATGTTTGAACAAGTTAACATCGCCAACTAGGACAATTCATGATTGTGGAATATATGGTAATTAGTTTTGGAGTTGTAATTTGATGTAGGTTTGAATTCCACTTCAATTAAAATGGCTAACTATTGCATTAGGTCAATTCAGCACCTTAACATGACATGTCATTCATTTGGTTGTGCATTGCATTGAATGTTGTTCCTTCTTCTCTTTTGCCGGTGTTTGTTCCCTCTCGGTAGATGTTGTTTCGACGATGAGATCGATGTCACTGATGAAGAGCAGTACTATCTTCAGAAGTTCCAGGCAAGCAAACCCCCCTTGATCACTCTGATACAATCCCACTCTCTCGCTCCTGCTCTCTTTTATTGCATTAGGACAACAACGATTCAACTGTTACTTGTTGCGGTAGTTGAACCCATTCCTTTGCATGACCTGTCTTTACCACAGTAAATAATTGAAACCTCTCAGCATGAGTAGGAACTGTTTGAGCCATGTTGTGACTACTCATCCATACTTGCTTGTTATGTTTGCTATGCTTAGAGTCGTGTCGGGTCTGATCCATCTCGGTGATGAATTGGAATGGTTGTGTTCATGTCCTACTGTGTGAGAGCTAAGTGTGTGAACACGATTTGGTAAAGGTAGCGATGAGAGGCCATGTAGGAGTACATGGTGGGTTGTTTCGTTGAGCCCGTCCTTAGGAACTGAGTTCTGTGTGTGTTATTCAAGACTAGCTACTACCACACATTGGGTTCCGGTAATGCGGCCCCTCTCGCTTATTAATCGCCTTGATCTTTGTCCAGGAGTTGCAACTAGTTTCTGGTGTTTGTAGGTTGTGCTAGTAGTCTACCAAGTGGCACCCGGTACCAGTGGGCTTGGGACAAACTAGGCACCGTGGCCCAGTGTACCAAGCGCAGTACCATCCGTCGAGGTGGACTTGGGAACCCTACACACATTGTTTGAGGCCGTAATGGAAACTTCAGCCGGACTTCCCTTGCGGGTTCAGCCTCAAATAGGCGATAAACCTGGACTAGAGTCTTGCGTGGTTAGTCAGGTTGTGGACGACACCCTCGCCAGGCTTCCACTTGAAGGTTGCCCAGATACATGACGTGTATATGGTGTTAATGTTGGAAATATGCGCTAGAGGCAATAATAAATTAGTTATTATTATATTTCCTTGTTCATGATAATCGTTTATTATCCATGCTATAATTGTATTGATTGGAAACTCAAATACATGTGTGGGTACATAGACAACACTGTGTCCCTAGTAAGCCTCTAGTTAACTAGCTCGTTGATCAAAGATGGTTAAGGTTTCCTAGCCATGGACATGAGATGTCATTTGATAACGGGATCACATCATTAGGAGAATGATGTGATGGACAAGACCCAAACTATAAACGTAGCATGTGATCGTGTCAGTTTATTGCTATTGTTTTTCTGCATGTCAAGTATCTGTTCCTATGACCATGAGATCATGCAACTCCCTGACATCGGAGGAGTACCTTGTGTGTATCAAACGTCGCAACGTAACTGGGTGACTATAAAGGTGCTCTACAGGTATCTCCGAGGATGTCTGTTGGGTTGGCATGGATCAAGACTGGGATTTGTTACTCCGTGTGACGGAGAGGTATCTCAGGGCCCACTCGGTAATACAACATCACAATGAGCCTTGCAAGCAATGTGACTAAAGTGTTAGCCACGAGATCTTGTATTACAGAATGAGTAAAGAGACTTGCCAGTAACGAGATTGAACTAGGTATAGAGATACCGACGATCGAATCTCGGGCAAGTAACATACCGAAGAACAAAGGGAATAGCATACGGGATTAACTGAATCCCTGACATAGAGGTTCGACCGATAAAGATCTTCGTAGAATATGTAGGAGCCAATATGGGCATCCAGGTCCCGCTATTGGTTATTGATCGTAGAGGTGGCTTGGTCATGTCTACATAGTTCTCGAACCCGCAGGGTCTACACACTTAATGTTTGGTGACGATTAGTATAGTTGAGTTATTTTGTTGGTGACCGAAGGTTGTTCGGAATCCCGGATAAGATTCTGGACATGACGAGGATCTCCGGAATAGTCCGGAGGTAAAGATTGATATATGTGATAATAGTGTTTTGATCTCCGGAAGGGTTCCGGAATTCACCGGAAGGGGTTCCGGATGTTTACCGAAGTGTTCGGGTGCAGCAACACTTTATATGAGCCAAAGGGATAAAGCCGACGAGGTATTGGAATGTGCAAAAGGAAGTTTTGCTGCTGCCTTAAGCGGTACTACCGCTGTAAGGCAGTACTACCGCGTAAGCGGTACTACCGCTTTGTGTGAAGCGGTACTACCGCTCGTGAGCGGTACTACCGCTTGTACGCGATACTGCTGGAATCTGAGTTAGACTCTTTCCGTGCAGGCCAAACCGACCTTGTGCGAGCAAAACCGACCTTGTGGAGGTTTTCTCTCCAAGTTTAGACCCCAGGGCTCAACATATAAATAGAGGGGCAGGGCTAGCACACGAGATAGATCAAGATTTCCCAAGCCGTGTGTCGGCAACCCTAACCCTCTAGTTCTCCCGTCATAATCTCCGTAGTGCTTGGCGAAGCCCTGCAGAGATTGTTCCTCACCACCATCACCACACCGTCGTGCTGCCGGAACTCATCTACTACTTCATCATCGCTCGCTGGATCGAGGAGGTGAAGGCGTCATCAAGCCGTACGTGTGTTGAACGCGGAGGTGCCATCCGTTCGGCACTAGTTCGTGATCGGATCGAGGGACGACTTGCGATTTGGATCGCGGAGACGTTCGACTACATCAACCGCGTTATTAACGCTTCCGCTTAGCGATCTACAAGGGTATGTAGAATCACTCTCCCTCTCGTAGATGCTCATCACCATGGATAGATCTTGTGTGTGCGTAGGAAATTTTTTGTTTCCCATGCAACGTTCCCCAACAGTGGCATCTGAGCTAGGTCTATGCATAGATGAGATCTCGAGTAGAACACAAACGAGTTGTGGGCGTGGGTGTATACATATTGCTTGCCGTTACTAGTTGATACTTGATTCGGCGGTATTGTGAGATGAAGCGGCCCGGACAGACATTACGCGTACGCTTACGCGAGACAGGTTCCTTCAACTGACATGTAACTTCATTGCATAAAGATGGCTAGCGGGTGTCTGTCTCTCTCACTTTAGTTGAATCAATTTCAATGAAGAGGGTTCTTTTAGAAGATCAAAAAGCAATCACTACACCACGTTGTGGTTTTGCGTAGGTAAGAACGGTTCTTGCAAACCCGTAGCAGCCACGTAAAATTTGCAACAACAATTACAGGACGTCTAACTTGTTTTTGCAGGGTATGTTGTGATGTGATATGGCCAATTACATGATGAGATATATGTGATGTATGAGATGATCATGTGTTGTATAGAATATCACGACTTGCATGTCGATGAGTACGGCAACTGGCAGGAGCCATAGAGTTGTCTTTAATTATTTTCGCCGTTTTGCTTTACTTTATCGCTATGAGTTAGCAATAGTCGTGGAAGCAACAGTCGGCGCGACAACCTCATGGCGACACGTTGATGGAGATCAAGATGATGGAGATCATGGTGTCATGCCGGTGACGATGGAGATCATGCCGGTGCTTTGGAGATGGAGATCAAAAGCACAAGTTCATGGCCATATCATGTCACTTATGATTTGCATGTGATGTTAATCCTTTTATGCATCTTATTTTTCTTAGGACGACGGTAGCATTATAAGGTGATCCCTCACTTAAATTTCAAGATAAAATTGTGTTCTCCCCGTGTGTGCACCGTTGCGAAAGTTCGTCGTTTCGAGACATCACGTGATGATCGGGTGTGATAGACTCTACGTTCACATACAACGGGTGCAAGCCAGTGTTGCACATGTGGAACACTCGGGTTAAACTTGACGAGCCTAGCATGTACAGACATGGCCTCGGAACACAAGAGACCGAAAGGTCGAACATGAGTCATATAGTAGATATGATCAACATGAAGACGTTCACCATTGAAACCACCTCAACTCACGTGATGATCGGACTTGAGTTGGTGGATTTGGATCATGTTACACTCGAATGACCGGAGGGATGTCTATTTGAGTGGGAGTTTTTAAGTAATATGATTAACTAAACTCATTATCTTGAACAATAGTCTAAGTTGTCTTTGCTATATTTATGTTGTAGATCATGGCTCGCGCAGTAGCACCCCTGAATTTTAATGCGTTCCTAGAGAAAGCTAAATTGAAAGATGATGGAAGTAACTTTGTGGACTGGGCCCGTAATCTAAGGATTATCCTTACGGCTTCCCAGAAGGCTTATGTCCTTGATGCACCGCTTGGTGATCCACCCGCTCCAGTTGAGTCTCTAGACGTTGTGAACGCTTGGCAGGCTCGTTCTGAAGATTACTCAATAGTTCAATGTGCAATATTGTATGGCTTAGAACCGGGACTTCAAAGACGTTTTGAACGTCATGGAGCATATGAGATGTTCCAGGAGTTGAAGTTTATCTTTCAGAAGAATGCCCGGATCGAGAGATATGAGATCTCCGATAAGTTCTATGCTTGCAAGATGGAGGAGAACGGGTCTATCAGTGATCACGTACTCAGAATGTCTGGGTACTCCACCCGTCTGGCTGAATTGGGGATGCCCCTTTCGCCAGAGGCTATCACTGACAGTGTTCTTCAATCATTGCCACCTAGCTACAAGAGCTTCGTGTTGAACTATAACACGCACGGGATGAACAAGTCAGTCGCCGAGCTGTTTGCGATGCTGAAAGCCGCTGAGTCTGAAATTCAGAAGGAGCATCAAGTGTTAATGGTCAATAAAACCACTAGTTTCAAGAAAAATGGCAAGGGTAAGAAGGGTAACTCCAAGAAGAGTGGCAAAGCAGTTGCTCCTCTCGTGAAGAAACCCAAGGCTGGACCCAAACCAGAAACTGTGTGTTTTCATTGCAAGGGAACTGAACACTGGAAGCGGAACTGCCCCAAGTATTTGGCTGACAAGAAGGCGGCCAACAACAAACAAGGTATATATGATATACATGTTATTGATGTGTACCTTACCAACTCTCGTTGTAGTGCCTGGGTATTTGATACCGGTGTGGTTGCTCATATTTGCAACTCAAAACAGGAACTGCGGAATAGACGGAGGCTGGCAAAGTGACGATGCGCGTGGGAAATGGTTCCAAGGTTGATGTGATCGCCGTCGGCATGCTCGCTCTTCGATTACCATCGGGATTAGTGATGAACCTGAATAATTGTTATTTAGTGCCTGCGTTAAGCATGAACATTATATCTGGATCTTGTTTATTGCGAGACGGTTACTCAGTTAAATCAGAGAATAATGGTTGTTCTATTTATATGAGTAATATCTTTTATGGTCATGCACCCGATGTGAGGGGTTTATTCTTATTGAATCACGATAGTAATGATACACATGTTCATAACATTGATGCCAAAAGATGTAGAATTGATAATGATAATACCACTTTCTTGTGGCACTGCCGTTTAGGTCATATTGGCGTAAAACGCATGAGGAAGCTCCATGCTGATGTACTTTTGGGGTCACTTGATTTTGAATCACTTGACACATGTGAGCCATGCCTCATGGGCAAGATGACTAAAACGCCGTTCTCTGGAACAATGGAACGGGCAAGTGACTTATTGGAAATCATACATACTGATGTGTGCGGTCCGATGAGTATTGAGGCGCGCGGTGGTTATCGTTACTTTCTCACCTTCACTGATGACTTAAGTAGATATGGGTATACTTACTTAATGAAACACAAGTCTGAAACATTTGAAAAGTTCAAACAATTTCAGAGTGAAGTTGAGAATCATCGTAACAAGAGGATTAAATTCCTACGATCTGATCGAGGAGGAGAATATCTGAGTTATGAGTTTGGCAGTCACTTAAGACAATGTGGAATTGTTTCACAACTGACACCGCCTGGAACACCACAGCTTAATGGTGTGTCCGAACGTCGTAATCGAACCTTATTGGATATGGTGCGATCTATGATGTCTCTTGCCGATTTGCCACTATCGTTTTGGGGTTATGCATTAGAGACAGCTGCATTCACTTTAAATAGGGCACCATCGAAATCCGTTGAGACGACGCCTTATGAACTTTGGTTTGGCAAGAAGCCAAATCTGTCGTTTCTTAAAGTTTGGGGATGTGATGCTTATGTCAAAAAGCTTCAGCCTGAAAAGCTAGAACCCAAAGCGGAGAAATGCATCTTCATAGGATACCCAAAAGAGAGAGTTGGGTATACCTTCTACCTCAGATCCGAAGGCAAAGTGTTTGTCGCTAAAAACGGAACATTTCTTGAGAAAGAGTTTCTCTCGAAAGAATTGAGTGGGAGGAAGATAGAACTTGATGAGGTTGTTGAACCTTTACTTCAACCTGAAAGTAGTGCAGCGCAGAAAGATGTTTCTGTAGAGCCTACATCAGCTGAAGAGGAAGTTAATGATGATGATCATGAAGCTTTGGATCAAGTTGCTATCAAACCTCGTAGGTCGACAAGGACGCGTACTGCTCCTGAGTGGTACGGCAACCCTGTCTTAGAGGTCATGTTGTTGGACAACGATGAACCTACGAGCTATGGAGAAGCGATGATGGGCCCGGATTCCGAGAAGTGGTTAGAGGCCATGAAATCCGAGATGGGATCCATGTATGAAAACAAAGTATGGACTTTGGAAGTATTACCTGAAGGGCGTAAGGCCATTCAGAACAAATGGATCTTTAAGAGGAAGACGGACGCGGACGGTAATGTCACTGTCTATAAAGCTCGACTTGTGGCAAAGGGTTTTTCACAAGTTCAAGGAGTTGACTACGATGAGACCTTCTCACCCGTAGCGATGCTTAAGTCCGTCAAAATCATGTTAGCAATAGCTGCCTTTTTCGATTATGAAATTTGGCAGATGGATGTCAAAACAGCGTTCCTTAACGGTTTCCTTAAATAAGAGTTGTATATGATGCAACCAGAAGGTTTTGTCGATCCAGAAAATGCTGACAAAGTTTGCAAACTCCAGCGATCCATTTATGGACTGGTGCAAGCATCTCGGAGTTGGAATCTTCGCTTTGATGAGGTGATCAAAGCGTTCGAGTTTATACAAGTTTACGGAGAAGCTTGTATTTACAAGAAAGTGAGTGGAAGCTCTATAGAGTTTCTAATATTATATGTGGATGACATATTGCTGATTGGAAACAATATAGAAATGTTGGAAGGCGTGAAGGAATATTTGAACAAGAGTTTTTCAATGAAGGACCTAGGAGAAGCTGCTTTCATATTAGGCATCAAGATCTATAGAGATAGATCGAGATGCTTAATAGGACTTTCACAAAGCACATACCTTGACAAAGTTTTGAAGAAGTTCAAAATGGATCAGTCCAAGAAGGGGTTCTTGCCTGTATTGCAAGGTGTGAAGTTGAGTAAGACTCAATGCCCAGTGACTGCAGAAGATAAAGAAAAGATGAGTGTCATCCCCTATGCTTCAGCGATAGGCTCTATCATGTATGCAATGCTGTGCACAAGACCCGATGTCAGCCTTGCCATAAGTATGGTCGGAAGGTTTCAAAGTGATCCAGGAATGGAACACTGGACGGCGGTCAAGAATATCCTGAAGTACCTGAAAAGGACCAAGGACATGTTTCTCGTTTATGGAGGTGATCAAGAGCTCGTCATAAAGGGTTACGTCGATGCAAGCTTTGACACTGATCCGGATGACTCTAAATCACAAACCGGATACGTGTTTATTCTTAATGGGGGAGCGGTTAGCTGGTGCAGTTCCAAGCAAAACGTGGTAGCTGATTCTACATGCGAAGCGGAGTACATCGCTGCCTCGGAGGCGGCGAAGGAAGGTGTCTGGATGAAGGAGTTCATGACAGATCTTGGAGTAGTGCCTAGTGCGCTTAACCCAATGACTCTGTTTTGTGATAATACTGGTGCCATTGCTCTAGCCAAGGAACCAAGATTTCACAAGAGGACCAGAAACATAAAGCGACGTTTCAATTCCATCCGCGATTACATCAAGGAGGACGACATAAATATTTGCAAAGTACACACGGATCTGAATGGTGCAGATCCGATGACTAAACCTCTTCCAAGGGCTAAACATGAACAACACCAGAACTGTATGGGTGTTCGATTCATTACAATGTAAATCACATAGATATGTGAACTAGATTATTGACGCTAGTGCAAGTGGGAGACTGTTGGAAATATGCCCTAGAGGCAATAATAAATTAGTTATTATTATATTTCCTTGTTCATGATAATCGTTTATTATCCATGCTATAATTGTATTGATTGGAAACTCAAATACATGTGTGGGTACATAGACAACACTGTGTCCCTAGTAAGCCTCTAGTTAACTAGCTCGTTGATCAAAGATGGTTAAGGTTTCCTAGCCATGGACATGAGATGTCATTTGATAACGGGATCACATCATTAGGAGAATGATGTGATGGACAAGACCCAAACTATAAACGTAGCATGTGATCGTGTCAGTTTATTGCTATTGTTTTTCTGCATGTCAAGTATCTGTTCCTATGACCATGAGATCATGCAACTCCCTGACATCGGAGGAGTACCTTGTGTGTATCAAACGTCGCAACGTAACTGGGTGACTATAAAGGTGCTCTATAGGTATCTCCGAGGATGTCTGTTGGGTTGGCATGGATCAAGACTGGGATTTGTTACTCCGTGTGACGGAGAGGTATCTCAGGGCCCACTCGGTAATACAACATCACAATGAGCCTTGCAAGCAATGTGACTAAAGTGTTAGCCACGAGATCTTGTATTACGGAACGAGTAAAGAGACTTGCCAGTAACGAGATTGAACTAGGTATAGAGATACCGACGATCGAATCTCGGGCAAGTAACATACCGAAGAACAAAGGGAACAGCATACGGGATTAACTGAATCCTTGACATAGAGGTTCGACTGATAAAGATCTTCGTAGAATATGTAGGAGCAAATATGGGCATCCAGGTCCCGCTATTGGTTATTGATCGTAGAGGTGTCTCGGTCATGTCTACATAGTTCTCGAACCCGCAGGGTCTACACACTTAACGTTTGGTGACGATTAGTATAGTTGACTTATTTTGTTGGTGACCGAAGGTTGTTCGGAATCCCGGATAAGATCCCGGACATGACGAGGATCTCCGGAATAGTTCGGAGGTAAAGATTGATATATGTGATAATAGTGTTTTGATCTCCGGAAGGGTTCCGGAATTCACTGGAAGGGGTTCCGGATGTTTACCAAAGTGTTCGGTTGCACCAACACTTTATATGAGCCAAAGGGATAAAGCCCACGAGGTATTGGAAAGTGCAAAAGGAAGTTTTGCTGCTTCCTTAAGCGGTACTACCGCTGTAAGGCAGTACTACCGCGTAAGCGGTACTACCACTTTGTGTGAAGCGGTACTACCGCTTGTACGCGATACTGCTGGAAACCGAGTTAGACTCTTTCTGTGCGGGCCAAACCAACCTTGTGCAGGCAAAACCGACCTTGTGGAGGTTTTCTCTCCAAGTTTAGACCCCAGGGCTCAACATATAAATAGAGGGGCAGGGCTAGCACACGAGATAGATCAAGATTTCCCAAGCCGTGTGTCGGCAACCCTAACCCTCTAGTTCTCCCGTCATAATCTCCGTAGTGCTTGGCGAAGCCCTGCAGAGATTGTTCCTCACCACCATCACCACGCCGTCGTGCTGCCGGAACTCATCTACTACTTCATCATCGCTCGCTGGATCGAGGAGGTGAAGGCGTCATCAAGCCGTACGTGTGTTGAACGCGGAGGTGCCGTCCGTTCGGCACTAGTTCATGATCGGATCGAGGGACGACTTGCGATTTGGATCGCGGAGACGTTCGACTACATCAACCGTGTTTCTTAACGCTTCCGCTTAGCGATCTACAAGGGTATGTAGATTCACTCTCCCTCTCGTAGATGCTCATCACCATGGATAGATCTTGTGTGTGCGTAGGAAATTTTTTGTTTCCCTTGCAACGTTCCCCAACAGTTAAGTGGTGAGATCGTGTGTGAAGAAGTACACCCCTGCAGGGTAATATGATCTATTCGAATAGCTGCGTCCTCAGATATGAACTACTTGGAGACTTATATGGTTCATAGACAACTTGAAGTGGATACTCTAAAATGCGCAAGATAAGTGTGAGTGCTGTGGGTGGCCTTCTCGTAGGGGGACGGGAGAGGATCCATAGTGGAGTATTGATATGGTGAATATGTGGACTCGTGTGCACTTTCTCACCTCAAAGACATTACTAGTAGTCGTAGTACAGGATAGCCACTGAGTCAAAGCTGGCTTGCTGCAGTTAAGCCCCACAACCCCATTGTTGATACTGATGCCTATCTAGATAGTTCTGATGTAAGTCTTGCTGAGTACCTTTGTACTCACGGTTGCTTAATTTATGTTTTGCAGAGGAGACTTCAGTCTCGCTAGTGATTTCTGTGATGAGTTCGACGTTGACCGATTAGCTTGGGAATCCCAGACAGAGGTCTGGTTCCTATGGAGGGTCTTGTAGATAGTCAGGCTTCCCAGCCTTTTTCTTTTGTAGTTATCTGTACTCAGACATGTTATGCTTTCGTTGCTTGTATGACTTTGTATGTTGGGTCATGAGACCCATGATTGTAATATCATGCTATGTATGGCTCCTTGGAGCCTCTTAAATAAATACTTGAGTCGTAGAGTTATGTTGTGATGCCATGTTGTATCTACACATATCGTGCATATTGTGTGTATGTTTGAAATGCATTGGTATGTGTGGGATTCGACACCTAGTTATCTGCCTTTGGTACCCTTTTCTATAGGGAAATGCCTCCTAGTGCTTCCACTGAGCCCTGGTAGTTCGCTACTGCTCTGGAACACATGCATTGACCGGCATGTTTCCTTCTTTGCTCTTGTGTCTGTCCCTACGGGGAAATGCCATGCGGTGTTTTACTGGAGTCCTTGTAGCTTGCTACGACTCGGTTGCACACGCTGATGCCCGACACATGCATTGCTAGGTTATGTATGCCTGTCCCCGTACGTTTGTGCCACCTTGGTTTATGACTACTCATGTTGACCCAGTTTCTCTGTCATATGGATGCTAGCGTCACAATCATATACGTGAGCCAAAGGACGCAAACGGTCCTGACCTAGGTAAAGGCGGCAGCCGTGGGTTACCGTGCGTTAGGTTGCAAAGTGATATGATGTGTCTTATGCTAGATCTGTGTAACTTAGGATCGGGGTCCCGACATTACCGGAGTTGGCATCCGACTCTGAGTTGGTGGGTTTAACCACTTGCAACGGATCGGTTGAAAGTTTGAGGCCCTCAAGTAGTTCTTTAAACAAGGATTTGACCTCGGTCGTCATGGAGGTCTTAAGTGAGGCAATTGCCTCATTTAAGTCCTCACGAGTGACCGTGGTCACCACCTCGGCCGCGGGTAGGTTCTCCGCACCGCCCCCGTCGTCAACCATACTCTTTAGGCGATTAAGCCCTTAAAAGAGACGAGGCTCTGATACCAATTGAAAGGATCGATATGGTTGACTAGAGGGGGGGTGAATAGGCAACTACCAAATTTTAGCTTTTCTAAATAATTTAGGTTTAGCAACAAATAGGTTGTCTAGATATGCAACTAGGTGAGCAACCTATATGATGCTAACAATAACAACAACAACAACAACAACAACAACAACAAAAAGTAAGCAATACAACACAACAATATCTTGCACAAAGTAAAGGAAAGAAATAACCACAAGTGGAGTCGGTGATGACGAGGATGTGTTGCCGAAGTTCCTTCCCTTTGAGAGGAAGTACATCTCCGTTGGAGCAGTGTGGAGGCACAATGCTCCCCAAGAAGCCACTAGGGCCACCGTATTCTCCTCATGCCCTCGCACAATGCAAGATGTCGTGATTCCACTAGTGGTGCTCTTGAAGGCGGCGACCGGACCTTTACAAACAAGGTTGGGGCTCTCTCCACAAGTTAATTGGAGGCTCCCAACACCACCATGAAGCTTCACCAGAATGGAATCTGGCTCCGAGGTGACCTCTTCCGTCTAGGGTGCTCAAACACCCAAGAGTAACAAGCTCCGCAAGGGATTAGTGGGGGGAATCAAATTTCTCTTGGTGGTAGTGTAGATCGGGACCCTCTCACCCAAACCCTAGAAGATCAACAAAATTATCGGCTAGGGAGGGAGGTCGGGCGAAAATGGAGCTTGGAGCAACAATGGAGTTTGGGGAAGAAAGAAGCAAATCTTCTTGGGGAAGAAGACCCCCTTTATATAGTGGGAAAGAATCCAACCGTTATCTTGCTCACAGCCCGCACACGAGCGGTACTACTGCTCAGAGAGTGGTACTACCGCCCTGGCGGATGTACTCACAGAACAGTGCAATGGCATGGAGCCACGAGCCGGTAGTGCCGCCGGAACGGTACTACCGCTCGCCCCAGCGGTACTACCGCTGGGGTTGCAGCTCAGGAGTCCACGGAGGCAGAGCAGGAACAGGGGCAGCAGCAGTACCACCACAGCTTACAAGCCGTAGTGCCGTGCACCCACTGCCGCCCTACCACCGCTGAGCACGCGACGCGCCCAGAAGGGAGCGGTAGTGGCCGAGCGGTACTACCGCCCGTAGGCAGTACTACCGCCCGTACTACAGTTCCACTACCGTGCAAACCCGACATGAAAAGTCAAGTCCCCAAAAGTAGCGGCAGTACACGCGGCACTAGACAGCGATACTGCCGCTGGGGGCCTTCAGGACACATCACAGAAAATCGAGGAGTAAACTCCGTTGATGCGGAAAGGAACGAGGGTGCAAATGAAAATGTGTACGTGTTGATTCCACCCAAACCTTTCCGAAGCGGACCCCGGCCCTCTTAATAGTACGGTTTTTCCTACGACTCAAATCCACCGAAAGAGAAACGCGGGAAAAATAACCGTCTTGCTTTGACACTCTGAGGGGCATCAATCATCTTGTGCCATATGATAGATTATCTGAAATGCTCAATGCACATGATTAGTCCGCAAATGCATTGTCATCAATCACCAAAACCACTAAGGGAGAAATATGCCCTAACAGTGTTCCGGCAGGGAAGTTACTGGGCTTTTTAGTTTCTGAGCGAGGAATTGAGGCCAACCCAGAAAAAATCAAAGCCATCACGACTCTCGCCAAGCCGGCCAATCTTAACGCTGTGCAAAAGATGGCGAGGCGGGTTGCGGCATTGAGCCGGTTCATCAGTCGGCTTGGGGAAAAGCGATTCCGCTTTACCAATTGCTCCGAAAGTTAGATAATTTTACATGGAGTGATGTTGCAGATCAAGCCTTTGAGTCCCTCAAAGTTATCTGAGCCGCCTATCCTTGTTGCTCCCCAGGAGAAGGAGCCAATGTTGTTATACATTGCGGCCAACAGCAAAGCCGTCAGTGTTGCAGTTGTGGTGGAGCGCAAGGAAGAGGTCAAGGAGTACCCAGTTCAGCGCCCTGTGTACTATATCAGTGAAGTTTTAACAGAGTCCAAGCAGCGGTATCCGCATTGGCAAAAGCTGGTATACGGCGTGTTCATGGCCAGCCGCAAATTGAAACATTACTTCCATGAATATCCAATTACTATGGTCAGTTCGGCAACTCTTGGAGACATAATTCAGAACAGGGAGGCTACTGGCCGTGTTGCAAAGTGGGCTATTGAGCTCTGCCCACATCATCTCAAATATATGCCATGGACTGCTTCATGGGGTCACGGACCACCGCATCGTCGCCTGCTCCGGCTGGGGGTGGGGGAGGGGGGTCCTGACCCCCCTTCCCCCACCCCCGGCTCGGCCTCGCGGTAACGCGGCAGTGCGCTTGGTTGACAGGCGCAGTGCGGTTATTCTGTTTCCCCCCACCCCATACCCGAACAACCCCCCACCCACCCCTAAGATAGATAGTGGGGTCACGGATGTCACAGACTTGCCTACGCATGCGACGATGCGGCACGCCGCGTCGTCGCCTGCTCTGGCTCGTTCCTGGCTTGGCCTCGCCGGGAGTGGGGGAGGGGGGTCCCAACCCCCCTCCCCCACCCCCGGCTCGGCCTTGCGCTAACGCGGCAGTGCGCTTGGTTAACAGGCACAGTGCGGTTATTCTGTTTCCCTGCACCCTAAACCCGAACAACCCCCCACCCACCCCTAAGATAGATAATGGGGTCACGGACTCGCCTACTCATGTGACGACGTGGGACGCCGCGTCATCGCCTGCTCCGGCTCGTTCCTGGCTCAGCCTCGCCGGGTGTTGGGGAGTGGTGTCACGCCCAATATGCGATCCTATCCTCGAGGGACTCAGAGGCCACACCAGGGATAGAAGCGCATATCGAAGACGGTTGCAAGGTGGATATCATTACACCGTACGATGTACATAATAGATGGGAATACATACAAATACATACCGTCACCGCAGGAATACATCAATACATAGCAAACACCATACATAAGAGCAGAATCCGACTATGGATGAAACACAAACGAAAAACACGAACGACATCCACCCTGCTAGCCCAGGCTGCCGACCAGGAACCTATCCCAAGATCGACGAAGAGGAAGAAATAGAAGAAGAACTCCAAAAGCAAATGCGCATCACTCACACATTAGATCATCGCATTACCTGTACCTGCATCTGTTGTTGTAGTAATCTGTGAGCCACAAGGACTCAGCAATCCCATAACCATGTGTAGCAAGACTATCAAAGCTTAAATGGGTATGGAAGGGGTAAAGTGGTGAGGTTGCAGCAAGTACTAAGCATTGTATGGTGGCTAACTTACGAGTACCAGAATAAGAAGAGTAAACTACGCATAACGCTCGCAAACTAATAATGATCAAGAAGTGATCCTGAACACCTACCTACGAGTCAAACATAACCCCACCGTGTTCTCTTCTTGATTCAAACCTCACAAGAAAAGACGATCACGGTTACACACGCGGTTGGTGTATTTTAATTAGAATTGGTGTCAAGTTCTCTACAACCGGAGGTTATAAATTTCCAAGTCGCCACATAACCGCGGGCACGGCTTCGCGTAAGATTTAACCCTGCAGGGGTGCTCCAAGTAGTCCATTATAAATTACCACACGCATCCGATGGAACATCCTCACACCATGATAACACGATGCTTACGATAAGGAATTCCGGTGGACAAGTCATTCGTAAAAGGTAAAACTAAACCAGCAAGACCTCCCGACGTGTCGACGATCCCGATAGGAGCCGCGTATCTCGTTCTCAGGACACGGCGGATAAGCTATGCATACAGGTGCCAAATACCCCAAGTTGCCAAGGGGCGGCCCCGCACAGTGCTCTAGTTTTGGACCAGCACCATCAGCATTGGCCCACCTGAATTATGTGGAATTAAGAATCCTCGGGTTCATGACGCCCTATGCAAAATTAATTATTTAATTTAGTATTATTATGTTGGCAAATGTTAAAACCAATGTTGGGCCTTGCTAGAGAAGTTTATCCTAAAACGAATGATCAGGGGGGTTCCCATATGCCCCACATGTGTTAGAAGCGCTCATCAAGGAACATAACACCGGTATTACGGAAACTAGGGCGGCATGAGTGGAACAAAACACCAGGCAAAAGGCCGAGCCTTCCACCCATTACCAAGTATATAGATGCATTAATTAAATAAGAGAGATACTGTGATAACCCATGATATCCATGTCCCAACATGGAACAACCTGCAACTAGCAACGCTATAAGAAAGGGGCCGAGCAAAGCGGTAACATAGCCAAACAACGGTTTGCTGGGTAAGGGTGGTTAGAGGCTGTATCATGGCATATGGGAGGCTGACATATATGTGGTAGGAAGTGCGACATAGCGATAGCAACGAGACAACTAGCAAGCAAAGATAGTAGAGATATCCAAGGTCACACTACTAGAAAAAACCCTGTTAGTGGCGCACCTATTTTGGCTATTAATGGCGCACTATAGGTGTCATTTTTCTAGTAGTGTCATGATCATCTTGCCTGAAATCCCGCTAGGAAGAAGAACGAGTCCATGAAGAAGATGAACCAACATAGTAGAAGGAATCCTCACAATCGCAATGAAACCGGATCTATCGAGAAGAAGCACAACCGGAAAGAAGCAAACAACATGGTAAACACACAAGCATAAACATGGCATGATGCACAATCAAATATGATGCATGACAAGATTAAATGTTGTTAAACATGGCAAGGGATGAAGCATAAGCAAACCATACAACTAGGCAAGTTTAAATGAGGCCGGAAACACAAATAACAATTCCGGAAGGTCCCCATATGCAATTTCGAAATTGGTACTGATCTTAATTAAACACAATGTTAAAGTTTTTAAACAGCAAGTTAACATGCACCATGATGATCTACACGTTTTTCTAATCAAGTTACATATGTAGACCATTTAATTCGGAGCTACGGCCTAGAAGATATGAGCTAAACAAGTTTAACATGGCAATAATGCAGAATGCATGCAAACAACAACCACCAACACTCAACTCAAGGATGCAACATTATGAAACTACACACAAATCTAAGCAAGTTTCATATAGGACATGATCAAAGCGGAGCAACGGTTCAACAATTACAATCAACACAAGCTATAATAATAATTTGCCCAAAACAGTAACATATCATTTTGCAAGCATCAAAACTACATGCTACAGTGGTAGAACATGGCATCAAATGGCACATCATGGTAGCACATAGCATGGATCTCAAATCATTCAACACGGGCATAATCATAGGAGCAACAGATTAATTACTATTATTTTTGCAAAATGGAACATTCTGTTTACAGGTCGACAGATTTAACATGATGGCAACTTGAGAGTAACAAGGAGACATGCTACAGCAATATTACATGGCAACCAAGGGCATGGCATCAAAGTAGAACTCACATAGACCAAATCTCATGAAGGAACCATATGCATATGAACTCTAGATTAGTGGCAACCATCAAGCAAAGTTGGAAAGTTTTATCACAGACAGTTTGACTTAAAACAACAAGATTGACTAGGCATGTTTACAAGCTCATGGCAGTCACATCATGGCATATCATGGCATGAAATAAATACTAGCAGCAAGAAGACATGAAAATGCCCCAAAGACATGTTGACAAGATGCTCATATGACATTTGCATTAAATCACACAAAAATGACAAAATGATACATATTAACAGTTTACTGCAGTTAACAGCATGATGCACTTTTGCAACAGGAATTATGACATGTAGATGAGTCCTATTATGCATGCAACAGCAACCATCATGTAGAGCACGAAGAGTAGATCAATTTACATATAAAGATCATCATCATAGGATGAGCAGATGCAATGATATGGCCCACACGAAATGCATACATGATGTTGAAATCCTGGGGACTACAGAAAAACTACCTCGCGAGAAACGGGACGGAGGGTTCGGGATGGCGCGGTGCGGGTGCCCGTTTGGTTGGCTGGATCGGGCCATCCGGGGACGAGGCCGTCCAGGCGGGCAGAGGAGGGCCATGGCCGGCGCGGTGGAGCTCCAGCGGTGGCTGGGCGGCGCGGATCCGGGACCAGGGAGGTCGGATCCGTCTCAAATATGTGCCACGGACTGCTTCATGGGGTGACCTACCACCGGTAGGGACAAGGACCTAACATCTAGGGCCCACCTAAGGCCCACACTATTATTCAGAGACCCCTGGGTCACAAGTGCAACCGGATGCACACTACAAAGGATTCACTCGGACCCTGCACGGACATCACTCGGACGGACGTCTACTCCCCAGTCAGCCAGACACCATCCCTCGAACACAGGAGACGCATGGACGGCGTGGAGCTGCAACGGTCGAGTAGTCCTCAATTAGATTTTAAGCATAGTTATGGCTAACGTTACCAGTAACTGCCATAGTCATGGTTGTGTTAAACAGAGTTAAACGCCATTAACCGCTGTACTTATTGTCATTAATGCCCGGCGACGTGGTGGCTGAGAGGCTACGGCGCACTCCTATATAAGCCGCCCTCTTCCTCCGTTGCCAGGGTTAGGCACTCATTGTAATCAGATACCCCCATAGAAAACAAGCCTCAGGGCACAAGATGTAGGGCTTTTACCTCCTCCGAGAGGGGTTTGAACTCGCTAAGTCCGAGTGTCACACCTGTGCTGTAGCTTGGCTCTGCTCCTCATTCGTACCCCCAGTACTTACTGTCAGACTAGTAACCACGACACTGCTATTAAATCTCAAGCTTTGGTGGATTTCATCAATGACTGGACTGAGTTGCAGGCTCCGAAGGAGAAGCTGGATACCACATATTGGTCTATTCACTTTGATGGTTCCAGGCAATTGGAAGGCTCGGGGGCTGGAGTTGTCATAACTTCCCCACGAGGTGATAAGTTTTGTTATGTTTTAAGGCTTATGTTTCCTTGTACTAACAATGCAGCTGACTATGTGGCTTTGCTTCATGGACTCCGTATGGCTAAGGAGATGAACTTAAGCCAAGTCAGATGCCTGGGCGACTCAGATTTGGTGGCTCAGCAGGTTTCTGGAACTTGGGATTCCAAGGATCCCCTCATGGCGTCTTATAGACACGAAGTCACAAACATTGCTGGGCACTTCAAGGGATATCAGGTCGATCTTATTGATCGCCGGCTTAACAAGGCAGCACATGCCTGTTCCACCCAATGTTTTCCTTGATGTTCTACACAACTCGTCAGTCAAGTTACCAACAGAGGAGGACCTTGCTATTCCTGATCCAGAGGCGGCATTGGTGGCCGCTGTTCATGCTATACCAGATTGGACAGTACCTTACCTGGCTTATTTAAGCCGTGGCGAGCTCCCAGCAGAGGAAATCATCGCTCGGCAGATTATCAGGAGGTCCAAGTCCATGACCATAGTCAATGGCGAGTTACATAGACGAAGCATCACAGGTGTTTTTCAATGTTGTGTTTCTCCTGAAGAGGCTCGTGCAATTTTCAATGAAATCCACTCTGGCGATTGCGGACATCATGCCGGCTCAAGGTCCTTGGTCGCGAAAGCTTTCTGACATGGTTTTTACTGGCTCACAGCTCATGCAGATGCAGAGGATATTGTTCGCAAGTGTGATGGTTGTCAGAAATTTGCTCGTCAAGCACACGTGCTGGCTCAAGAGTTGAGGACGATTCCAATAACCTGGCCCTTTGCAGTCTGGGGGCTTGATATGGTCAGACCTTTCAAGAGATCCAAGAATAAACATACTCACTTATTGGTTGCTGTCGTGCTTACGACCATGTATGGGGCCATCTAGCCCCTTTGCGGTTCGACTAGGGAGATACACGAGCACAAAGAGCAGAATCAGCAGAAACGCAAAGGATTTACCCAAGTTCAGGCTACCGTGAGGTGTAAAACCCTACTCCAGCTTTGTGTATTGGATGTGTTTGGGCTCAAGTACAAGGAGCGCTTCTTGCCGGCAAGGTGCAGGAAGAGCAGCTACGCATGCAGAATGAGCAAAGTGTCGACCCTTGTAAAGGTTGCCCTGGCCCTCCTTTTATAGCTCAAGGGGTAAGCAAAGTGGCAAAACAGTCATTACAAGCTGACTAGATAGCAAACAGTGCTATCATACCTAACTCTGCCATATTAGGACAAAGGCATTTATTGCACCGTTAGGTGTCATGTGGAGGAGGAGCCCCAACAAGGGTTCTGCACCGCTCGCCCAGCTACCTCTTATTATCTTGACACGCCTCCTGGATGGGTGTCATTAAAGTTAATCCTCCTTCCAGCAGGCTGACACGTGCCCCGACAAACCTCACCAAACTACCTGCATGGTCGACACCTCACCGATTAGCGACTAGCTGCTCGGTGCGGTGGAGCGCTGATGAGCTAACGAGGGCTTGCCGGCACAGAGCTTGCCAGCTTGGACCTTGCCGGCAAGTATCTTCTTCATAACTAGCACAAGTCAGGTGCTTCTTGATATCTTGTCTTGATCTTCTCCCTAGTGACTCTACAACTAGGCTTTGAATCTTGATCTTGGCAATCACCGGCAAGCCCTGACCATCAAAAAAGCTGCTACTGTCTGTGCATAAGTCAGGGTATAAAATACCCATGTTTTATACACCGACAGGAGCCCCCGGGCCTGGGCCACACATGAGTCGGAAGCGTCGTAGGGCTAGGCCCAAACAATGCACAGACACGCGGCGGGAAATTACTGCCGTAATTTTGGCAATGATGATTTTCCTCCAAGCACGCCCACGTCGCACATTAAATGTTGGATGCAGGAGTGGTGGACTGTAGCGGTTATTCCGCGGTAGTGTGCCTGCAAAGGCGCTGCCAAGGCAAACAGTAAAGAGCCAGCCCCCTCGCGCCTTCCCCATAAAAAGGCAACAGCGAGGGGACACTGCTCATTCACCCTTGCTTCCCTTTGGTTCATCTTCTTCCTCTAGCCAGAGCAGCTTCCGCCGCCGCCACCGATTTACACCTCACCTCAACTCCCTCTTTTCTCCCTGAGCCTTTATGGCACCCAAGAAGACCGACGCAGCGGGGAAGAAGCCCGCCAAACCTGTCGATCCCAAGGCAGAGAAGAAGAAGAAGGAACTGGAGGAACTGGAGAAGCGGCGGAGGGAGAATGTGGTATTCTCGCTGCCAGCTTTGGATGAGAATACCTTGATCGAGAGGTATGCCTATATGTGGGGACGAGACACCAAAGATCACAAGGCCCCAGTGGTGCTCCCCGCCGGAGGCAAGACCCCATCAGATTCGTATCCATTTTTCTGCGTGTACTTCTATTGCGGGTTGGTTCCTCCATTTTCGGATTTCTTCAGCGCAATGATGTACATCTTCGGGTTTAGACTGTTGGATTTTACCCCAAATGCTATGACTTGCATGTTAGTTTTCGCCCATTTGTGTGAGAATTTCATTGGAGTTGCCCCCAATGTCGATCTGTTCCGCCATTTCTTCATTCCTCGCATCAAAGGTAAAGCGCTCTCCAGCAGTGTCACATGGATCCCCAGGGCCAAGACCACGGACCAGTATCTTCCCGGGCAGCTGCACTTAAAGTGGGAAAAATGGCAGGCTGAGTGGTGTTGGATCTAGGAAAAGGATTTTCCAAATTTCTGCTTGCCGCACACAGAGAGAGTCGTACGCGGCAACGACTGGAGCAACTTGGGCACCAGCGACAAGAGACTTGGCCCGGCACTGAACCGAATTGCTCGCCTTAAAGCCACCAAGTTGACTATAGAGATGGTGGGTGCCGATTTCCTCCGGTAACGCATTGCGCTGCTGTAGAAAAGGCAGAGGTTCACCTGGGAGTACCAGAACGCAGGTGATATCATGCGATTGTATCCAGGGCTCGGCAACAATTTGACTGTTCTAGAGCACGCTAGCCTCTGTGAGCAGTTGTTCGGATCTACCGGCACCTTCCACTTGCCGAACCAGATCATCCCATTGCATATCAATTCTGCCAAGGATTCCATCTTGGCGATGATGCCAGAATGCAAGGCTCAAGGAGTCGAAGCTCTCTGGCCAATGCCTACTCTGGAGAATGAAATGGCTTGGGCTTCAAACTTGACGGAGAAGGCCACCCGGAAAGAGAGGGATCTCATCAAGGCCACCAAGGACGAGGAGCTGGCATACATCACCAGCAAAGCCACAAAAATTGCTAGAATTAGCAAGGCTGGCAGTTCTCAGGTCGCGGCAACTCAGGATGATGAAGAAGAACATCCTGATGAGGAGGCTGCCGAGGAACCCCATGAAGAGCCTGCCGGGAGCGAGGTTGCTCGGGGACCTGAAGACGAGGAAGAAGAAGGTCCTCGGGCTCCCAAGAAGAGGGCACGCATTCTTCGGAAGACAGCCCGCCAGGAGCCAGTGCACGCTTCTTCGCCAAAGGCTGGTCCTGTCGTGAAGAAGTCGACCACCAAAACTGGCCATCAAGAAGAAGTACGCCAGCAACAAACTCGGCGTCCACGAGCTCAGCGTCCGTCTTTTCAGCAAGAAGTTGTCGGCGAAATTGGGTCTTCTCATCCGGCAAGTTCATCCCCTCCGGCACTCAAAAGGGCCAGGGAATCGCCCCCGCCGGCGAGATATGACCTCTCCATCCTCAGCGAGTCAGAAGACGAGGAGTAAGCATAATTGCCTTATCTTTACCAAGTCTTGACTCCATCTCGATTATGATTTCTGACTTGATTTTCTTCTATTCTTGCAGAAACACAGAGCCACTTGTGCACCGGGCCAAGCGAACCAGAGGTGCAACGGAAAATGAACCTGCGGCAAGTACTGGGCAAGGGGACGTATCTACTCATACCATCGTCATCAGCCCCCAGCCTAGCCCCCTGCGCGAGGCCGTGACGCGGTTCCCGCTCGCCGGTACTGGCACCGATGCTCCTTCTCTTGGTCTCGATAAGGAGGTAGGAGAAGGCCACCAGGAGGAAGAGCGACAAGAGGCGGATCCCACCGTGGTTCCTCCGTCAACCACCGTCCCGGAGAGTGCTTCTGCGACATGGGCCTCCACTGATGAGCCCGTCCGCACTGAAATAGTCCCAGCAAGCGAGGCTGCCGGAGACCGTGCGGTGGCAACCGAAGTTGCCGGGGAAGAAACCATCCTTCCACAACAAGCGCCAACAGGTAATCCACTTGTTTTTAGGCACTTCCCAATTTTTTTGTTTTCTTGAACTTGACTTGTAAATTGATTTTCATTCTATCCTTTGCTTTTGTTCCACTCTGCAGCTCCCACCTCTCCCGAAGAAGGGGAAATCCTTGTAGAAGTGGCAGATATTGCAAAGGAAGCTGCTGATGAAGCCGCCAAGATAGCTGCTGAAGAGGCCACCAACTCTGCCACCGAGGAAGCAAGGGAAGTTGCCAAAGACATAAGGGAATCTTCCAGCAACATATCTGCTCCCATCCAGACAAGCACGGAGATGGTGCTGGTTGATGCTGACAGGCTAGGCTTCAAGACTCAACCAACCGCGCCAACAACTCAAGTCCTAATGGATGCACTTATCCCTGCCGCTCCTCAACAAGGGTCCGAAGCCCCCAAGTTCATCAGGCACCGGAGAACTGAACTTTGATGAAGAAATCGCTCGCATCCTTGCCTCCATCCCCAAAAGTACCCTCGAATCCGATGATGCTACCGATAGCACAGCAGATCTCGCCTTCCTAGAAACCATGGCTGCTGGTCTCAGGGATGTGCAAGAGCACTATGGTAAGGGATGGGACAAGCTTCAAGCTGAACACACGGCTCTGGAGGTAATCGAGGAGAAATTGAAGAAGAAGGCGGAAGATATCCGCACTTGGTACAACAACCAATCCCACAATCTGAGGAGGCAAGAGGAAAAACTTGCCGCCGCCCAGGAGAAGGCGACAGCTTTGGACGGCAAGCTGGCAGAGCGTGAGGCGCAGCTCAATGCCCAGGAAAGGAATCTTGCTGCACAAGAGGAGGCCCTTGCCACAAAACTTCACGGCAAGGATGAAGAAATCGAGAAGCTCCTTGAGCAAAGGATGCAGGAGCTGGAGAAGAACCATCAGGATTCCATCGAGACCCAAGCCCGAGAAAACACCGCCAAGCTCAAGAAGGCTACTGATGAAGCTGCCGCTGCCACTGCCGCCAAGGCGGATCTTGATTCCCAATTGACCAAGCTTAAGGCGGAGCTTGCCGGCAATAGAAAAGAGGTCGAGACTCTCAAGGGCGAAGTGCAGAAAGCAGCCCTCACCTTAGGGAAACTGCAAACGCAGCTCTCGTCCAAGAATCCAGATCTCAATACCACCGCCAAGGTTGCCGAGGACTTGAAGTCTAAACTTGCCGGTCTGGAAACAGATCTCGAGTCCGCCAAGGAGCGGGAAAGAATCTTGACGGAGAAGTTGGAAACAGAGGAGGCCTTGCGCATAGACGTTGAAAACAAGTTCAATCAGCTGCAGGAGAACCTCTCCCTCTGGACCAACGGTCTTGTCAACATTGCCGAGCGCATCACCTACCAAATTGCCGTCATGGATATGAGAAGCCGGGGTTTTACCGTCAACGACAAGGAAACCACCAGCGTCAGGCTAACCAAGCTCTTCGAGGGCTCATTGATGCCTTGAAGACGTATCATGAAGATAGATCTGCCTCGTTTGCTGATGAATCTCGGAAGTTCACGCGCAACGTCCTTTATAAGGTGCTGCTGAAGCTCGCGCACCGCCACCCTGATCTCGACCTCTCCGGGATCTTCAGAAAGTTGCCGCAGAACACCGACATCACCGCCACCGAAAAGATTGCCGGTCCTCTTGCCGACAAGGTTCTCCAAGTCCCCAGGATCCAAGGCGATCATCAGGATTAAGCTTGTTGTTGTATTGGCCTCCAGTGATGTCATGTTAAAGATACAATATGATCTTATGTTAGACCTGCACTATTTTTGTGATGTAATATAACTTATGTTGATGAATGAACGTATGCTATCTCCCTTGTTTTACTCTGTCTTTGTATGATTTTTGATACCCTACATATGCCAGAGGCTTGCCGGTGCATGCACTTGCCGAGAATGCTTGAGGAACGGATCCTTAGCAGCCTGCTGGTAGTGTTTGCCGCCGACAAGTTTTCCTTTGACGTTTTCAACCGTAGCTACTTATATTGTTGAGCGGACTCGAAACAAAGTAAGAGCGTAGTTGATCACGACAAGGTTCTTTCGCGTGCAGGTTTTTCATACAAATACTAGATCATTCAAGGGAAATCGCAAATGTAACAAGGGATTTGTTTCAAAGTTTTTCAACTTAGCTTTTCCTTGTGCTGTTCTTCTTGTTGCCAACTGATCTCTTGAACGCCATTATCTGGTATCCATACCATCAATCCCCGCGGGAAACTTGCACGCGAGGGAACCTTCTGCCTTTAAGAAAAAGGAAGAAGAGAAAAGGGACTGTCCGAAGACCTTGGCGTGTCGTCAATCGTTGCATACAAGGCGAAGCATAACACAACATCACATTCAAATGTACATAAATTAAAATGTATTTTGATAAAAAGTTGTGAAATACTTAGCTTTATTCCACTTATGCACAGGATCTGCGCCTGGCTTTGTACAGAGGGTTACATGTCTTGCCGACAAAGCTTGTACAAAAGGGGGCTGCCGGAAGGCCCAGCAACCGTGCCTTACGGATAGAACTTACGAAGATGCTCAATATTCCATGAGTTTTGCACCGGGATGCCATCTTCAGTCTCCAGACGGACTGCGCCGGGTCTGGTGACACGTGCTACCCGATAAGGGCCTTCCCACTTCGGTGTCAACTTGTTTGAATTCTTGGCGGACTGGATGCGCCGAAGAACAAGGTTGCCTTCCTCAAGGCTTCGGGCATGCACTTTGCGACTGTGATAGCGGCGCAAGGCTTGCTGGTAGCATGCAGCTCGCACAGCTGCTCGAAGACGATCTTCCTTGAGGAGTGTGGCGTCATCTTGCCACAACTTCTCTTGCTCTGCCTCATCGTAGGCGAGCACTCAAGGTGAACCATGTGTGAGTTCCGTGGGGAGCACCGCTTCTGCACCATAGACTAGGGAGAAGGGCGTTTGGCCGGTGTCTTGATTTGGTGTCGTCCTGAGTGACCAAAGAACTGCCGGCAACTCATCAATCCAGCGCCTTCTGCACTTGTGCAGCCTGTCAAATGTTCTTGTCTTGGGGCCTCGTAGCACTTCAGCATTTGCTCTTTCCGCTTGACCATTGCTTCTCGGGTGAGCAACAGATGCAAAACCGATTTTGCTGCCAAGGTCTTGGATGTATTGCATGAAGGTGCGGCTCGTGAATTGTGTGCCATTGTCGGTGACGACCCTGTTGGGAACACCAAAACGGCACACTAATCCTTTGAAGAACTTGATTGCTGACTATGCTGTCACCTTCCCCACTGCCTCCACCTCAGGCCACTTTGTGAACTTGTCGATTGCAACGTACAAGAACTCAAAGCCCCCTGGTAGCACAGGGGAAGGGGCCCAAAATATCGAGCCCCCAGACCAAGAAGGGCTAGGAGAGAGGGATTGTTTGGAGTGCCTGCGCTGGCTGATGTATATTCTTTGAATGAAACTGGCATGCTTCACACTTGGTTACTAGCTTAGTTGCATCCTGGAGGGCAGTGAGCCAAAAGAAGCCTTGCCGGAAAGCTTTGCCGATAAGTGCTCTTGATCCTATGTGAGAGCCACATATGCCTCCATGTATCTCTGCCAATAGCTTTAGCCCATCTTCCCGGCAAATACACTTCAATTTCACTCCATTTGGTCTCTTTCTGTATAGAATGTTATCCACAAACTGATACATACTTGATTGACGGGCTACTTTTTCAGCTTCTTCTTGGTCATCGGGAAGTTCTCCTATTTGAAGGAAATGAACTATTTGCTGTGCCCAAGTCGGAGCCTGTGGCTCGATGACAAGGACTAAAGGCATCTCTTCGGGAGTAGGAGCACTTGTCTCAACGGCAAGAACTTGACATTCTGCTAGAGACTGATGCTCACTAGCAACCTCATTGTTGTTCCTGACAACGTTCTTGCCGGTGGCTTCTGGAAGCTCTGCCGGAAAATATTTGCCAGTGTTCAACTTTCTTCTTTTGTTTGCCTGCGTTGATGGAGTGAGTGATGGTTGATTCAAATGGAGCACAAAAGTTCCTGGTTCCACAGGTAGCTTCTGAGCGGCACACTTTGACAGATGATCAGCAATGTTGTTTTCCGCACGAGGAACGTGCTCTGTTTGCAATCTGTCAAAGTGTTCTTCCAATTTCCTCACTTCTTCCACATATGCTTCCATCAACGGGCTCTGATAATCTTTATTGACCTGCTTCACAACAAGCTGCGAGTCGCCACGGCTTATCAATTTTCTGATTCCAAAGTCCATTGCGATCCTGAGACCGGAAAGGAGTCCTTCATACTCGGCAGTGTTGTTTGTAGCCTTCTCCCTGGGAAAGTGCATCTGAATCACATACTTCAGGTGCTCTCCGGTGGGTGTGACAAGCAGCACTCCGGCACCGGCGCCTTGCAGCGAAAAGGCACTGTCAAAGTACATAATCCATTCTTTAGCTGTCTCCTTGCTGGGGAGAGCTAACTCTTGAATCTCTTCGTCTTGCGTTGTCGTCCATTCTGCAATGAACTCTGCCAAGGCTCTGCTCTGAATAGTTGAAGTACTTTCAAACTTGAGTGCAAAGCTCGACAGCTCCAACGCCCACTCCACTATCCTGCGAGTTGCATCTGGATTTATCAAAATGCGCTGCAATGGAAAGCGAGTGACGACGGTAATCTCATGTGATTGGAAGTAATGCCGCAGCTTTCTCGAGGCCATGAGGAGGCCGAAAAGCAATTTTTGCACACCAGAGTACCTTGACTTAGCCCCCTACAAAAGGGAGCTTACAAAGTAAACTGGGTGCTACACCAATTTCTTCTTGGGCATTATCTGCTGATTTACTTCATTTGCTTGCGCTGCTTCTGATCTATTGGCACCAGACTCTGCCGGAGAAGATTCCAGCTTGTCGCTTGACGGGCTTGCTGCTACTGCTTCTTCGTCATCAACTTCCCTCTGTGCCAATAATGCAGCACTGAACACTTGATTCGTTGCCGCCAAATATAGCAGCAATGGTTCTTGTGGCTTAGGCGCAACTAGTGTTGTCGTAGAGGAGAGGTACTTCTTCAAATCATGTAGCGCAGCCTCCGCTTCCGGAGTCCATTTCATAGGACCTACCTTTTTCAAGATTTTAAAAAATGGCAAGGCGCGCTCAGCAGATTCAGAAATGAACCTACTCAATGCTGCAACACAGCCAGCAAGGCGCCGCACATCCTTGACGCGCTTGGGTGCTTCAATTTGCTCAATAGCTTTGATCTTGTCAGGATTAGCTTCGATCCCACGTTGAGATACAAAGAACCCGAGAAGCTTGCCGGATGGAATGCCAAACACACACTTCTCGGGGTTGAGCTTCAGATTGATCTTGCGCAAATTTGCAAATGTTTCTTCTAAATCTTGAATGAGGGTTGATTTGTCCTTGGTTTTGACCACTATATCATCTATGTAGGCTTCCACGTTTCTGTGCAGCTGGGGCTCAAAACCGATTTGGACAGCTCTTGCAAAGGTTGAACCAGCACTTTTTAATCCGAAAGGCATACGCACGAAGCAATATGTGCCACATGGAGTAATAAATGCGGTTTTCTCCTCATCCTCCTTAGCCATGAAAATCTGATGATAACCAGAATATGCATCAAGAAAGGAGAGTAGATCGCAGCCAGCAGTAGAGTCAACAATTTGATCGATGCGCGGCAAAGGGAATGGATCCTTTGGACATGCTTTGTTAATACCAATATAGTCAATACAAAGTCTCCACTTTCCATTTGCTTTGCGTACTACAACTGGATTTGCCAACCATGTTGGATGTAGCACACCTCTAACTAAACCAGTCGCTTCTAGCTTCTTTATTTCTTCAGCGATGAAATGTTGTCGTTCCAAAGCTTGCTTCCCGACCTTCTACTTGACGGGCCGAGCATGGGGACAGATGGCAAGGTGGTGCTCGATTACCTCCCTGGGAACGCCAAGGATGTCAGATGGTTGCCATGCAAACACATCGACATTCGCCCGCAGGAAGGCAACGAGCGCGCTATCCTATTTTCTCTCAAGGGAGGCATTGACGGTGAAGGTACCGCCCGTGACGTCCTCCTTCGCCGGCACCTTCTTGGTTGCTGGTGGAGTAGCTTTGGACTTCTTGGCGGTAGAGCTCTCCGGCAAGTCCTCAACGGGTGCGCAACACTCCGAAGAGGCGCGCTTTCCAGAAGACTTGTTAGAGGTCTTGCCGTTCTTCTTGCTTTTCTTTTTCTCATTGGTGGGAGCGGGTGCCTTGACGGCAGATGCTGCAACTGCTTCTCTGTAAAGCTTGTCGACACAAATAACTACATCCTTCTTAATGGAGTTGATGGTTATGACGCCCATCGGCCCTGGCATCTTCAGCGTGTTGTAAGCATAGTGTGATGCTACCATGAATTTTGCCAAGACTGGGCGACCCAGAATTCCATTATACGGCAAAGGGATCTTCACAACATCGAAAACAATTTTGTCTGTTCAGTAGTTCGGTTCCCCGCCAAACGTCACCGGCAAAGTGATCTTCCCTTTGGGCTGGCTTCTTCCCGGGTTTACTCCTTGAAACGTGCCAGTTTTCTTGAGTTCCTCGTTGGGAATCTGCAGCCTCTTGATTACCTCTGGTGAAATCAAATTCAGGCCAGCCCCACCGTCAACTAACATTTTTGTGACCTTCAGGTTGCGTATTGTTGGTGAAACCAACAACGGCAAGCACCCGACCGTAGTTGTGCGATCAGGGTGGTCCTCGGCATAGAAAATGATAGGCGTGTGTGACCATTTGAGCGGCTTCTGAGCGCCTATTGGCGGTTCCGTTGCGTTGACTTCACGCGCCCACTGCTTGAGTTGGCAGTGAGAAGAGTGCAAAGATGCACCTCCGTCAATGCACATAGCCTCAATTGCTTTCTGGAATTCCTGCTCACTGGACTCTTCGTCGTCCTCCTCGTCACTTCCATCATCATCCTCTTTCTTCTCTCGGCCTCTAGCAGGCTTCTCCTTTTGCTACTTGGCCTTGCCGCGGTGGCCTCCTCGACCACCATGGTTTCTCTTGCCAGATCCGCCAGCACCATCCTGGCCCTTCTCCTTGTCGCGCTTTTCATATTCAGTCTTTTGCTTCTCGGCAAGCTGCTCAACCTGCCGGCACTCTTGGAGGTCATGGCCTTTAGTGCGGTGAATCTTGCAATATGGCCCATCAGACTTGCCGGCCTTCTCATTTGCTGCCGCCTCCTGACAAGCGGCGCATACAGCAGCCTCCTTGCCGGAGCTCTCTGTTTTGGCTTTCTTGGCGGCATCAGAATTGCCGGAGCCTTCGATGGCCATAACTGTTTTGCCTTTGCACTTCCTATTGCGCTTTCGGCCTTTTTTTCCGGGGTGGCGGCATCATCGTCCTCAGAATCTACCTCGGCACCAGCGTCCTCCCCGGGAAGTCTCCTTCCTTCTTCAGCGCACGCACACTTATCTGCCAACGTGTACAACTCGGTGATGGTCTTTGGCAACTTGACGGTCACGCCAAAGATGTCATGCTTACGACCATCTATGGGGCCATCTAGCCCCTTTGTGCTTCGACTAGGGAGATACACGAGCACAAAGAGCAGAATCAGCAGAAACGCAGAGGATTTACCCAGGTTCGGGCCACCGTGAGGTGTAAAACCCTACTCCTGCTTTGTGTATTGGATGTGTTTGGGCTCAAGTACAAGGAGTGCTTCTTGCCGACAAGGTGCAGGAAGAGCAGCTACGCATGCAGAATGAGCAAAGTGTCAATCCTTGTAAAGCTTGCCCTGGCCCTCCTTTTATAGCTCAAGGGGTAACCACAGTGGCAAAATAGTCATTACAAGCTGATTAGCTAGCAAATAGTGCTATCATACCTAACTCTACCGTATTAGGACAAAGGCATTTATTGCGCCGTTAGGTGTCATGTCGAGGAGGAGCCCCGGCAAGGGTTCTGCACCGCTCGCCCAGCTACCTCTTATTATCTTGACACGCCTCCTGGATGGGTATCATTAAAGTTAATCTTCCTTCCACCAGGCTGACACGTGCCCCGACAAACCTCACCAAACTGCCTGCACGGTCGACTCCTCACCGATTAGCGACTAGCTGCTCGGTGTGGTGGAGCACTGATGAGCTAACGAGGGCTTGCCGGCATGGAGCTTGCCGGGCCTTCATCTTGCCGGCTTGGACCTTGCCGGCAAGTATCTTCTTCATACCTAGCACAAGTCAGGTGCTTCTTGATATCTTGTCTTGATCTTCTCCCTAGTGACTCTGCAACTAGGCTTTGAATCTTGATCTTGGCAATCTCCGGCAAGCCCTGACCATCAGAAAAGCTGCTACTGTCTATGCATAAGTGAGGGTATAAAATACCCATGTTTTATACACCGACAGTTGCAGTTGACAAATTCACCAAGTGGGTTGAAGCAGAGCCAGTCAGTCGTTGTGATGCTGCTACAGCTGTCAAATTCCTAAAAAAGCTGATCTATCATTTTGGCTATCCACATAGCATCATTATGGACAATGGCACCAATCTTTCCAAAGGAGTCATGAAGCAGTTCTGTCAGCAGGAGCATATCAGACTGGACTTAACATCTGTTGCACATCCTCAGTCCAATGGATAGGCGGAACAAGCTAATCAGGAATTGCTGCATGGAATAAAACCTAGGCTCATGGTGCCTCTCCAACGCACGCCTGGTTGCTGGGAAGAAGAGTTACCTGCAGTACTTTGGAGCATACGGACTACTCCCAACAGGTCAACAGGCTATACACCGTTTTTCCTGGTCTATGGTGCAGAGGCTGTACTTCCAAGTGATATTCGACATGACTCTCCCCGAATCACAGCTTATGTGGAGGCTGATAATGAGAAAGCTCGCCAAGATGCTCTTGATGCTCTGGAAGAAGAACACGAACTTGCCGCGTCTAGATCTGCCATCTATCAACAAGACCTACGTTGCTATCACAGCCGTAGAGTTCGAAGCCGTACCTTTCAAGAAGGTGACTTAGTTCTCCGTCTAATACAAGACCAGACAGGCATGCATAAGCTTTCGCCTCCTTGGGAAGGGCCCTTCGTCCTTAGCAAGAATCTCAACAATGGGTCATATTACCTTGTTGACATACGTGCAGCAAATAAGTCATGTACCTCTGAGGAGGAGGGCAACCGACCCTAGAATATTGCACATCTCCGACCATACTATACCTAAGTCACGGACTTGGTAGTATCTTTTGTACATACCTTCATGTATATATATATTATGATCAATGAAATAAAGCCGGCATCTCTGTATAAGAGAGTTTGTCATTTCGTCTCAAATTGTGTGTTGAGCCTTTATTCTTTGATCATGGGTTACTTGGGGGCTTCCAACTCATCGAGTTTAGCTATTAACATCCCGCTTAACCCGGTGTATGTCATTATTTCCTTGGTTAAACCTGCCTGATAGCAAGATGCTACTCCGAAAAGGTGACCCGGTGTACGCCTGACGAGTCAATCACAGAGGTGACCCTGAACCCATCAGAGTTAAAACACTGGTTAAGTCACGTGAGATCCAGCTTTCAGAGAGCTAGGACAAACCCAAAGAGGCAAGAAAGCCTGCTTCACTAAAGCAAATAAGACTCGAGCCTCAAAAGCCGGTCTTTATGTCGTGCCTCGAAAGCCGGTTTTATTGCATTGTTTAATGTTTTATGCCATGTGTTTATTACATATACTTGTGCGTATTGATTGTTTTTGCAGAAACCAGTTCGCATTATTTGTGATAGTGTAATGGCAGCTTAATTGCCGGGTTGCACAATAGCAACAGTTGTTTACAAGTGTTGGACATGTTGTCACAAGTCGCCGCAGTGACCAGGTCCCAGAAGTTGATCCGGTTGTTTTCATACAAGGATATATCAAAGGGCCCTCTTAGTTACTGTTGGTTTTTGAAGACGGGTTGTCTATTCAGTCCTTCCGTATAAAGACGGCTGTTTGGTTTTCCCACATGGAAATAGTTGATCATTCATTGCAATCATCATCAGTTTTACAATCAACAAAATATGTGCACGATAGCACTTACACCAGCACAAGATGGTTCATAGCTAAAGTTATTACAGCACCAGTCAGGCATGTTCTGAAGTTTCAAGAAAATCACGGCTGTGAGCCGGCAGCACGACTATCCGGGTCGTTGTTCGCACCAGAAGAAGAGGGGTCAATGTTTGCCGGCTCTTAATGATCATCATGAACCGCCGCCTCTGCTTGACTTGCCAACTCGTCGACTACCCACTGAATAGAATGCAATGCTTCAAATACAGAGTCTGCTTTCAACACATTTGAAGGATTGACGTCAGGGGCGAAGTTTTGCTTACGGCGCAGGGGCGTAAGTTCGACCGGCTTGGGGTCCGGAAGGCTCATGCGTTTGCCATCTTCAGCATAGCCGGCTTGGTATTTCTCTAAGTCCATCTCTGTTGCAATGCTGGTGGCTGCTATCCGGGTCTCCTTCACGCAATGCACATAGTCTTTGTTGGTGAACTCTGAGCCGTCTGCATTGAATTCTAGAAAACCAGCAGCCAGCAGAGCAGGCTCCATCTCGGGATGATAAGCCTTTGCACGTGCCAGAGCATACATTGAACCTTGGCGGCTTGCAGATTTCTTCAACTCATGGATCCATTGTGGGACTGTGGATAGTTCTTTCAACATATCCATGATGTACTGCGGTGGGGCCTTAGTATTTTTGACTGCCATTATGCAGTAGGCGCCACCCACATACAGTTGCTCTAGGAACTTGTACACCGCCTTCAATTTGACCAGAGGAAGTTCAACCAAGTTATGATTTTGTCTGCCTACAAACACATGTCAGCAAGTATTAATAATCCGGCTCAGCATGTTAAGCCGGCAAGTGTGAGGACTTGAAAGGGTTTTATGCTTACCAAAGATAGCAGTGCACATGTCTGTTCTATGGCCCTTGAGTGTGGACAGCTCTTGAGTCACCGGCTCGAGCTTTGACTCAGCCTCGTCTGCTCGTTTCGTCAAGGCGGCTTTCTCCTCTTCATATGTTGCCTTAGTCTTCTCGAGGGTGTTAGTCACAGCCAGCAACGACTTGTGAAAGTCTGAAGATAGATGTTCTACCTTTTCTCGCAGCTTCTTTTTGGCCTTGAGAGCTTTCTGTAAGCCGGCTGCCTGTGACTCAGCCTGGTTTAGCATTTCCTGCATATCAGTTTCAAAAGAACAAAGTTATATGTCATACTTGCTAGTCTCGAGCCGTCGTGGGCGATCGACCCGGCACTTGGGGGCTACATCAGTCAGTATTCTACTTATGATTGATACAAGTCCCATGCAGTTGCCAGCATTCTACATGGCACTTGGGGGCTAATGCATTGATAGTTTTTTGCTTAACACAATCATTTTTCATACCCGCCTCATCACAGAATGATGAGTCGGGCCTTGGGGACTACCAATTGTTGTACAGACACGTCCTTCAATTCTGTAAGACCCGACCCGCTATTGCATAAGTGGCCCAGATCTTGGGGGCTATAGTATGACTATACTTATGTTTACAGGATAAGGCAAGTCAGAAATGATGAGAGGTTACATACATGGTAACAAGGAAGCAGTGAAAATTACCTCATATTTCCTTCTTAAGCTGTTGAAAATGGCGGCTTCAGTTTCCCGGCTCTCAAATAGCCGGGTTAGGAAAGTCTGGTGCAGGGCGTCCACGTTTTGATCTTCAAAAGACGGGAGCTCAAGACTGGCCTTGCATCTTTGGTGATTCATTCTTTGCCTCAACTATAACTAAGACATTGGACGGTTCTGGAGGAATGCTTTGACTCTCACCAGTGATGACCATATCATCCTGGGTCTGGTTTGTTGGCTTTTCTACTGGGGCAGTCTCCATTTCCAATACTGGGCTTGGTGGGTTGTCCTGGAGGAGCGGCTCGTCTTGACCCGCCTGACTGTCCTGCATTGGTACCATGTCTTGAGTTGCCGGGTTTTCTTGAAGCTCTGTGTTGTCCATCTCCAAGTGGTGAGATGGATTCACTTCGGTCTCTACCATAGCACCAGAAGACTCGCCAGATTTCTTCTTGATAACAGCTTTGGCATTGTATTAATCAAAGACATAAATAACTTGAAAGGGAAGAACAAACCATGACTCCTAATGCAAGGTAAATTATTTATGCTCTTACCCCTTATTGATGGTGAAAGCTGGTAATTGTGTGACGCTGGATTCGTCGGAGGACGGAGAGGTCAAATAAGCTGAGTCCTCTCTTGGCATTGGTGGTTTGAATAAACTGGCTTGAGGACGACTCGTCGTGGGACTCATTGGAACATCAACACGAGGTCGACGAGACCTGTCATGAGATAAGCCCTCTGACAAGTCGCCTGAGCTGCTCCGGGTCTTCTGCTTCAGGTTAGCGGTGTGCTGCATTTTCTTCAAAGACAAATGATGGTCCAGGTGAGCAGATGGATGCGAAAACGGAACTTTACGGACTGCAACCCGGATTTTTCTTTGACCAAATGTTTCTGAATCTGAGTCTGAAGAGATCAGGGTTATCTCTGCGGCACCGGCTCTGTTGGTCTCGGTCTGGTCCTGGGACAAGTCAGCGTCAGCAAGTTCGTTAAAAAGATGGCCAAGAGAGTCAAGATGTACCTCAGGTTCTTCCTCTTCCTCTTCATTTTGATCTTGAAGAGGAGTGGTGGCTTCTGTTCCAGCTTGCCACCATTCAGACCCTCCTGAAAACAAAAGAGCCGGGTTGTCAGTCCAAGAGAAATAATATTTGTTTAGTGAAGGATGATGGAAGATGACTTACAATGGAGTCGGGTTGCTGGTGTAAAAGGCGGGAAGGCCTACTAGGGTGATCTTCTCTTTTTTCTCACCAAGTAGCTTCTTGGTGGCTTTGATCAAGTCAGTGTTTGTCAGATTTTGCATACTGAATCACAGCTCATCATTTGTCTCACCAGTATACGTGTGCAGAAGACGGCTCCTTAGGTTGAGTGGCTGAGCCCGCCAGTCCATCCATGTTCGGGTCAAGTCGACTCCGGTAAGCCCATGAGCTATAAGGGCACTGATTTTGGTGTAGATGGGCTGAAATGTTTCTCGTTCTTCGGGCGGAGCATAGGCGTCAAATTGGATTGAGGCTGGAAGCCGGTCCAGTCTATAACCTGGTAATGGGTGCTCATCAGCTGGGGAAGTGTCCTGGCAATAAAACCATGTCTTGTGCCAGTCTTTTGGATGACTCGCCAGTGCCATCTCAGGGAAATATGAATTTCTCCTCTGCTGAATGGTGACTCCACCGCATTCCAGGCTAGAGCCGTTCTTGCATTCAGTTTGGCGGTTGCAATAAAAGAAGTCTTGAAATAAGCCGACTGTGGGTTCCATCTGTAGATATATTTCACAGAAGGCTTGCAAGTTGCTCAAGTTGAGGACCGAGTTAGGCCCCATGTGGCCTGATGTTGAAATGGTGCAGAACGTCGCGGAAGAATTTGGAACCCGGTGATCGAAACCCTCTGTCCAAATGATCCTTAAAGATTATTATCTCATTTGGGCCAGGGGCAGGCCGGGTCTCTTCTTCACGAGCTCGCCAATTGATTTAGTTCTTTGCGGGAAGTAACCCGGTAGTTACCAGATCTTCCAGCATCAGGTTGGACATGCATGATTTTGACCTGTTGGCAGCTTTGCTAACTTTGGGAGCCATTGATTGCTGAAAATAGGGGAAATGGGTTACAAGTCAATTATAAACCGGGTCGCGAAAACAGAGTGGATATTACAGCAATTATGGTTTGAGAGTCGGCAAAAGAACAGTGCAGATTTTGAGTTGGCCAGAGTAACTGAGAGCCGGCAAAACATAGCTAAACGTGTCAGCCAGTGGGCCTGTCAACGGAAGATTGAAACCCGGAAAAGGAGTGTGAAGTAAAAATCCGGGTCATGATGTTATAAACAATTGCTGTTCAGATTATGATCAAGTTACGGATCTAGAAAATGCTTGAAAAAGGAAAAATATAGGACCTAGTTATGGCAGTGTTCGTAAGAAAGGGGTAACGAGAGATCCATTTTAAACTGTGGAGGGGATCTAAAAAAGGGACCTAATATGCCGTGGAGGTAATATACACCTATGGACAGCGGTTCACGAAAGGGCTAGATCTACCATTGTATCATCTAAAGAACCTTGAGGAACTTGATAAGGAATGGCAATGGGGGATGTCAGAAGAAGATGAGAGGCTCACAGATCTGCGAAGAAGGGCTTGAGGGCTTTGAGCTCCGTGAGCGTGACCGCGGCGTGCTTGATAGGTTCTAGTGGCAGCAACAGAAGATGCTGGCTCCGATGGCGGCGTTGGTCTTGTTCTCCGGTTCGGCAAGCTCGAAGAGGCGCAGTGGCGATGAAGGTGAGAGGAAGAAGAGGCAGTAGCACGCGAGAGGTAAAAGTGAGCCTCGGGGCCCTATTGGCTTATTTATAGGGGAGGTGGAACCTGAAATGGCAGGAGCGAAATCCCAGGCGGCGCAATAAATTTGGCTTAAGGATTGCCTCGATTCTCGCGTTGACAAGGTCTGCCATATCCACTCAAAAGATTCATTATGATGATGTATGCACATGTCAGAGCAGAGGAGGTGCTATCATAGTGTGAAGTTGCAGAAATCACCAAGTACGGAGGAATGATGAGACCCGGCAAAGGCCTGACCCGGATGAACAATTTGAAGAATAGCTGAAGTTTAACATGGATAAATCCACATCAAACTGGGGGCTAATGTTGGGGATATTTCCCGGGCTCGAGACCCGGCAGTATGATGACCCGGCTCTGGGTTATGAGGCCCAGTGGGTCGCCTCGCTGCCAGGCCTTGAGAACTAAACCATGGGATGACTTAAGAGAGACTCGGCGCAAAGGCCGGCTCGTGAAGAAAGGACCAGTCAAGAGAGGATTACCTTGAAGAACAAGATGAATAGAGTTAGAATAAGATACGGGTTAGCAGTGCGACCCAGACTCTGATGTAAACCTAGGGGTCAACCTGTTATATAAAGGGAAGCACCTAGGTTAGAAAAGTTAAGTTGCAATCTCTCGAGAGCTAGGTTAGCGAATCCGCATCCTTGTAATCGAGATCCAAAGAAATAACAATCAAGCATGACGTAGGCTTTTACCTCCTTCATGAGGGGTTGAACCTGGGCAAACTCGTGTCTCTCGCTTCCCGATCAACCCCGTTAAGCTTCCACCTTCGTGTGATGGCGTCATCACTAAGTCCTTTCACGAGGGCATCTGCCGTGACAAAACCATGACACCTACCTAGTTGGGCATTCTTCCTATGGGTGATTTTCATCACAATGAGGGCATCCATCCTTGTGTTCTTCCTGGGTGTGTCCTATTTCTCCACAAATCTTGCATGCATAAGGTTTCTTCTTTGGGTTATCATAGTGCTTCTGGATAAGACGGGATCTTAACAGAGTCTTCTTGAATTCCTCCCAAGTTTTTGCTCCATTACATCCTTGTATAGCTTGATGCATTTTCCACCACGCTGCAGCACTTTTTGTAAAGTACTGAAGTGCATATTGAACCTCATTCTTCCATGCAACCGAATTGTTCCCGAGGTGATTCTCCATGTTCTGAATCCATAGCTCTGCCTCCGGCTGAGTCATCGGTCCAGAGAATACAAGTCAATCTTCATTCATCATCTATTGGGTCCAAGGGTTTCAGGATGAGATACAAGAGAGGGATAGAGAGATACACACAATAAAACCAATATAGTTTTAAAATTAGATTTTATTTGTTGCTGTTGGAAAACACACACAAATGATAGCTGACAAATCATCTTATCTAACGTGAGTATACAATAGGGGTTTGGTCTTCTAAAGGTCATAATAATATTGGGATTCTTCAGGGTCTTCAAATTCTTCGGGTCTTCGGAGTCTTCAACCGTTGTAGCTTCAATTCTTCTAATGCAGGGTGAAAGTTTCTTTCACTCTGAAGTGGTCCTCAGTTGATTCTTCGAGGGGTCGAAAGGGAAAGGGGTATTTTCTAACTATTGGAGGTAAGAGGGACTATTTGATAAAATCAGAGAAGACGAGAAGTAAAAGATCATTTCAAAAATAAAGTTTTAGAGGTATCCTGTCCTATGGCTTTCCAGTTTCTAGGGTCACGTCCTACAATCAACATGTGCTCTGATACCACCTCTATAGCGACCCGACCCAATACGGTCAAGTCTCTGTGCTTTCTATGCCATCCCTAGATCAGTATGCTGGCACACACAGTACTTCGTTGAAATACCATAACATCACATGTAAAAGAAATACCGTAGACCCAGAGTATACCATATATATCACAGCGGAAACAAAGCATAAGGGTGTGGAGTCCCATCAACGCCAATGGCAAGTTGAGTGTAGACCGTAACCCTATATCGTAACTCTTACTCGTCGTAGAAATACCTGCAACATGATACGTTACAGCCGTGTAGGTCAGTACATTGAATGTACCGGCAGGATCACAATAGAAATCAGATGGAAAGTCTATTCTATATGCAATATGGCTTTGTGGCTCTGTGTCTGAGTTTTTTTGCGCAAAAGCTGGTTTTATTTTCCCTACAATAAAGGAATATCAGGAGCCTTCACTACAGAGTTATCTACTATGACATGGTTCCGCCAACCGATGTCTCATAGGCCATAAGTACTATAAGTTGCCCACAATTAATTATCAGTCCGCTGTTGAGAGTTCAGAGATAGATCCAAGTCCAGATGCTCAAATTGTCCATAACCGGGAACACGGCTAATCGATTAGGTTTAAACTCTGCAAAGTGTTGTGCACTTTACCCACAAGATTCGATCCCTCCCTTTAAGTCCTCGCACTTTAGAGTGCTTGAGAATAGGATGATCCAAACATGATCTTCCGAAGAGTTCCTCTGACCACTGTCCGGTGCCCATCCAATCCTACCGTTCTGCTACATTTGCTAGCACCATCCCAGCCAGAGTCACAACTAAGGTCAACCAAGCCAGAGCCCATATTGACTTGTGGCTGCACAGGTAAGCTTCCGGGCATGAAGTATTCTTCCGTCTCTTTGAGCCTGGGTGAAGCTTTCCGCAAGATGTCATGGCGCTTCCCCATGAATCCCGGGGTCAACCACTGGATTCCCCAGTGCCCGTCAAACCATCCTCCACCCAGAGGTATATTGAATTCTTGTCTCGAGTTTTGAAGTCTTGAGTCTTGTAGATGCAGGCCTTGAAGTTGCCATTCTTGAAGTTGTCGTCATTGACGTAGAGTCCTCCTTCTCACACCACTCACGAGCACTCATACCAATGCCCGTCTACTAGAGCGTAGCATTAGAATAAATAACGTTCCCGGGCTTAGTAACATGGGTGTGGGTTCCTACCTCATGCTTCTACTCAACTACAAGATTCAATTTACTACTGGAGGAAAGGTTGAAAAGGTGACACTAAATGCAATAAAACATAGGTATAAAAATATGGTCAAAGTGAACTTGCCTGGTAAAAGTTGATGAACCTTATATCGCTCTGAGAAATAACTTCATAGAACTATTCGTCACTCTCCGATGAAAATCTATATAGTCAAACATTGCATTCACATAAGCATTTACTCTAGCAAGCAATCTAGCACTCAAAAATAACATTCAACAAATAAAAGCAATAAAGGGAAATCAATAAGAAAAACCAAATAAACATCCAAAGAAAACTTCAAAATAAAACTATAAAGAAAACTCTATGACTTAACTACACAACAACAAAATAATTTTTCTCCTAAATAAAACTTAACAGCAAGGAAAATACTAAACTAATAAATTAACAGAAAAGACAACATAAGTTTATTAAAATTTAACAGAAAGAATTTTACACTAAATTTTATTTGCAAAAAGAAACAATTAAAAGGCTAAAATAAAACTATAGTTATATCCTATGCAAGTTTTTAACACAAAAAAAAAGAAAATAATTTTTAAAATTAAAATAAAATTGCCTACTGTTGGTTAACAGAAACAAAATCCAATTTGTCAAAAGTGACAAAAAATTTCAATTAAAACCAATAAAAACCTAAAGTTTAAGAAATAAACAAAATAAGAACTAAATAGCACTGTTTTAGTAAAAACTTAAATTTAAAATAAACTAAAAATTATTTTTAAAATCCTACTGGAAGGGAAAAAAGTCCTAGTGACAGCATGCAAAAAGAATCAACTAAAAATATATTTTTAAGTAGAAGTTAAGTCAAATTTGGTGTTTGAAGCAAATTTGAGCAAATTCAAATTTAAAATATTCAAATTTGAAAACTAAGTGCACAAACAGAATCTACATAATTTTCTTAACCTAATGCAAAAAGAATAACTCAATTTGGATTGAAAACATAAAAGATATTGAATTTCTAAGAATAGAACAAAAAAAGAAAAACAAAAAATGAAAACAAAAAAGAAAAGGACTACGGATCGGACAGGGCTACATGGCGATCTGTCATTGGGCTAGCGAGGCGAGCGATCAAGCACTACGAGCGGATGGCCGGAATCTAAAAAAACATTTCGGCATTTACTAAAACAGAGCGGATCTATGGTGGCCGTCGGATCGAGATCTGAGGGTGGGGAGGTTTGCCGTTGAGAGAGAGGGGGCGGTTGGCCGGGGCTTACAACGAGTTCGTCGGCGGCGGTGGCGGTGGGTCGGACGTGGTCGTAGGCGTCGCTCTGGGCGTCGGTGAGCTCGGGGCAGTCGTCGGCGAGGTCGAGCGGAATGAGGGGATGTCGGAGGTGGGCTCGGACGGCGGCGAAGTGGTTGGGAGGGAGCTCAGCGGTGGAAATGGCGCGGCGGCGGCTCGGAACTCCGGTGGGCAATTATGGCGACGGCGGTGGCGTTTGGTGGCAGGTTTAGGGCGGAATCGACAGAGGAGACTCCTCCTTTTACAGGGGAGTAGGCGTGGAGGAGGGGGCGGCTCCAGAAGGCAAGGATTGGCGAGGGGGAATCGGATCCACGGCGGCGCAGGCGAGGTTTGGAAGGTGACCGCCGGAAGGAAGGGAATTGGGCGTGGGCCCCGCTGTCAGTGACGGGAAAGAAAGAAGGAAGGTGTGGGCGACCGGAGGGAAAGGAATCGGGGACAGGCGCGAGTGAGCTGGGCCGTTTTCCAGGTGGGTCGCGGCGAATTAATTCCAAAAAAAACTTTCCTATTTTGAATAAAGACAGAAGGAAAAGGGGAATAAAGTAAAGAAAATAAAATATCACATAGGCATATAATATATCAAAATGTTCAGAATAAAATTTACTAAAACATGAACTATTTTTCAATGGCAAATAGAATCTACATAATTTCAAATAAATGCAAATACATTCTGTGGCCATTTAAATAATTCAAATTGAATTTTGAAATATTCAAAATAGCTCCAAAATGATTTTCCCCTATTTTTGCATTGGAGGGGATCATTTGATCCTCATTTCAATATATTTATTATATAGGAGAAAATAATTTGAATAATAACTTCAAAGGGACTTTCAAAATAATCCTTTTAAACTTCCAACTCTATTTCTTATAATTTGAAGAAGTCATTTTATCTTCTCTGAAGAAAATCATTGAGTTGCATAAAGTCTCTGGTTTGAAAAATATTCTCAAATGGAATTCAAATCTTTTTAAATCCCTTTTTCATTCCTTTAAATGGAAGAAGTCATATCATCTTCACTCTAGGGCATTGTGATGAAATGAATTTGAATTCCTGGGAATCAAAATGTAAGAATGAAAGTTTTGGGATAGTCCTTTTATTCCCTCTCATTTAACTTTCAAAAAGTTTCAAATTCCACTCAATTTCACACAATCAATCACACAATAATCAAACAAACAATCATAATTATTTATTTAATATAACATTCCAAAATTTAGAATTTTGGGATGTTACAGGCAACCGGCAGGAGCCATAGGGTTGTCTTTAATTTATTGTATGACCAGCGTGTCAATCTTTAAACGCCATGTAATTGCTTTAATTTATCGCTATGCGTTAGCAATAGTCATAGAAGCAATAGTTGGCGGAGACAACCACATGACGACACGATGATGGAGATCTCGGTGTCATGCCGGTGACGATGGAGATCATGCCGGTGCTTTGGAGATGGAGATCAAAAGCACAAGATGATAATGGCCATATCATGTCACATATTGATTGCATGTGATGTTTATCTTCTTATGCATCTTATTTTACTTAGGACGACGACAACATTCTAAGATGATCCCTTCACTTAATTTCAAGATAAAAGGTGTTCTCCCTAAGTATGCACCGTTGCAAAAGTTCGTCGTTTCAAAGCACCTCGTGATGATCGGGTGTGATAGACTCTATGTTTGCATACAACGGGCGTAAGCCAGTTTACACATGCGGAATACCTTAGTTAAACTTGACGAGCCTAGCATGTACAGACATGGCCTCAGAACACAGAGGACTGAAAGGTCGAACATGAGTCATATAGTAGATTTGTAACTTCACCAAGACGCCACACAACCGCCTCCGAAAAACATTCACACACCGTGGGCGCCTAAACGCCCATGCGCTCGGCCGAAATCGCTCCCGCCCACTATTTGGGACTTGTGAGATTACCGTCCTACCCCCGACCCACAACATGTACAAAATTTTAGATGGGGGCAAAGTTTGTAACTTTCCCCAAATTTCAAACAAGCGCGTCCCGGAAACATGGTTCCCCCTTAGCTTCCCCCCTCTCCCGTCCGATTCCCCATTCATACTCCGTGGGCGCCAAAACTCCCTCTCCACCAACCGCGAAACCCCAGCCTCCTCCGTCCACCACCCCATCCACCGCCGCCCTCCTCCATCACGCCGGAGCCGATACCCCGGCGTCCTCGTCCACCGCAACTGCAACGGCAATGCCCTCAAGGACACGCCGTACCTGAGCCACTTCAACCACGCCGTCCTGCGCCTCGTCGCTGCCGCTCCAACGTAGCAACCGTCCACCGCACCGGAGCTGTTCCCACTACGCCGTTGTTCGCCACCTCAGATCTTCTTCCCCGCTGCCGACAGACGGCCACCACACCACACTCAACAATTTGGCCATGGGTTCATCCAAGGCTCCACCGTCCTCCACAACATCTGTTTTCCAGCAAACCAGAAGAAGATCGTCGAAAAAATAGAAGGAGGACACAACACTGCCAGCCGATAGTGGTACTCATCTTCCATTATTCTTGCAAATCTTACATGTCTGCTCGCACGGTATTCATCCCACGAAGGAAACTAGTTGACTGCTTCTTACTGCACATTCTTCCTGATACCAGATGTTCCAAGTAACTCGCGATGCACAAGGTTTCCCCCCATTTACTATTTCACTTTAGCTATAGGTCCATCGCCTGTCTGGATTTCAATTCAGTGTAAGTTGATTCCCAATTAAAGGAAGCACCACCCGCGGAGGCGCGCGGAGCACCTAGCACTACAAAAAAGAACACTTACGTGATGATACGTCTTTGTCACAGTAGGTCACGTTTTCTGTCATGCATGTACATCCATGACGATTTTATGACAGAATCAAGATAGGCATACCTGTGCTGTTGTAGAAGTGTTCCATGACAATACTGAAATTATCATCACGGAAGTGTCCACTTCCATGACGATAAATGTCGCGTCATGGAAGTGTTTTCATCAAGGGTAACCGACACGTGGCATCCACCGTAACGGGTCACCGTTAAGCTATCGGGTGCGGGTTTGGATCCGATAACCTGTTAGCAGCCCTGACCAATGGTGATTTTCCACGTGTAAATTTCTCATTCGCCGGCGGATCCACGTGTCAGCTCGGCGTTGTGACAGATGTCATCCATTCACTGGATGAGAGACGTCTATGATACGTCGACACATGGCACGGCCCAACAGTGGCCCATTTAGGTTAAAAAGGTCGGCCCAGTCAAAATAAGTGGGCTAGCCCATTTACGGCCTACTTTTGTCTGGCCCATTTAAAAACATGGCCCATACGAGATCTGCCAATTCGGCCCATCAATGCCCGTTAACGATTTGACACCATTGCGGCCCATCGTCTGTTCCAGCCCGTTAACAGCCCGCTATTTCTTTGGGCTCATTTGCCGGCCGAGGTTCTTTCGGTCCGTTAGAGGCCCATTATAGAGATGGGCCAATTTCCAGGTTGTACGTCTTTCGGCCCGTTAGAGGCCCATTATAGGCATGGGCCAAATTCCTGGCGGTACGTATTTCGCCCTTTTAGCGGTCCATTAGCGATTTGGGCGAGCTTCCAGCCCGGTATATCTTTCGGCCTGGTAACAGCCCACACCGTAGTTGGGCCATTTACATTCCGACCTGACTTTCGGCCTCTTAGCGGCCCATGTTCTCCATGGTGCAATTCCATCCCGACATGACTTTCGGCCTTTTAAAGGCCCGTTCTGTATATGGGCCAACTTATGGCCCGATTGGCTTTCAGCCTGTTAACGGCCCGACATGGAAATGAGCCAAGACTCAACTGACGATCATTTCGGCCTGCTAGTGGCCCGTGGGCTTGTTTCCATTATAGCGGGCCTATCGAACGTTCGGCCTATTAACAGCCTAGTAAGAGCCCACGTTACGATGGGCCCACATTCAAGCCCCAAATCCATTTCTGCCACGGGACGGCCCATGATTGTAACGGGCCTCGTAGATTGGACCATCCGAGCAATTATGGGCCCACGTAGATTGGGCCTGTTGGACCCCATTTCAACTATAGCATATATAATAACATAGAACTATCCTACTCTACAATCCCCTAAAAAAACCTACACTATACAATAAAGAGATTTAAGGCATAGAAACGAAGAATAATCCTACACTATATAATAAAGAAATTATAGCAGATTACATCCACTGGGCATCATAGTTCGCCAACAGTGATAATAAAGCGTAAACAAACAGCAAATTACATACGCTGGGCACATACAACTCATACATCATGGACGCGCATCAACACAACTTACCATTTGAACTATAATCTCTTCAGAAAATAGAATTGGCTGGATTCAGATAGCACAAATTTCAGTCTGCAAAATCTCCACTTTCTTTGTGGTTTCCTCAGTCTCTTGTTTCATTTTTTTGACTGTTTCATCTTCTGTCTGCATCTCCAATCTCAACATGTTGATTAAATCTTGAGACTCGTATGCACGCTGTCTTGCCGCCTCTAGTTGATGCTCTAGAACATCAGCACATTCCAATTCCAATCCATAATCATTTGGTAATGGCCATGCCGCACTGCTCTGAGAGCTTTTTGTTGATGTCACTTTATCCTGAAATGTTTCTGTATGTACACATGACTACAGCAAAAATATAGTTACAATAGTGAAGCGAGCAAGATAGACTATCTTGTACATGGCAAAACAAGACTAACAATAATGCACACGTCTTGAAGCATAAGCAGGTGATATTTTAAAAAGTATAAAGATGGTAGTCTGTGCAGGCCGCATACAGAAATCTCTCTTAGCTCACCAAAGGAGCATGATGTTGGGGCCAAATCAAAAACACATACATGTTACAAATTTAAACCACGCACAGCTACTGAACATTAGATATATCTTGCGTATAAGTAAGCAAGCAGTTAGCCATTGTGTAGCTCGTATTAACTAGCTGGAACATTGCATGCCATATTTCAAAAGAGTCTTAGGGAGCATAATGAACTATAGAGGGATTCATACAAACCTACTACAGCAAGCAAAACTGTGCAATCATTAGCCTCGTATAAACTAGATTGTGAGCCTCATGCAGTAATAGTTGGTGAATGGACTTCAAAGCTTCAGGCACACTTCGCCAGAGTAATGAAATGGTAAGGCATTTAATTATGTCAACTAATAGTTATACATGTACCCTACATGAGGCAGCATTGTTTGGGCATCTAATTAACTGATGACAAATAAAGCAATTGAAAAGATCAATTTTGCCTGAAGCAAACAAGCAATTGAACTGTTGTGATGGCAGCATGCATACATGCACGCTTCAATAACATCCTTGGCCTGGCTACATTTGAATCAACTGATGTATCTTCTACATAATGGAACAAGTAATGTAACATTGTTTGCCCCCTATGAAGTATCTCGACTAGTATGTACTCAAGATCCTAGTAATGATAGGGAGGCTAATGATGTGAACATGCGTTTGGTTATGACATTTATGACATCGAGAACTCTACCATAGCAGGAAGGAGTTTCTCACTCTATTCACTAATATAAGATATTTTAGATATTTAAATGTAGACTACATCCGCACTAAAATGAGTGAACAGACACATTAAAATGTGTTTACATACATCTAATTTAGGAAAAAGTTAGAACATCTTATCTTATAATAGTGAGCGGAGGGAGTATTAATCAATGGCCCAATGACTGGGTTACAGGTGAAGAACCCTACGCATGCACAATGTCAGACAAATAGGATGTCCTGGTAATTGTAATACAGTGACTTACCATAACTGGTTGTACAGGCTCAGCGCTGCTCCCCCTTCTCTTGAAAGGATCCTTCCTAACATCTTGTACGTGGAAATCCTGAATCTTTGCTTCATTGCACCCCCTCTGCAATGTGACACAAACTAGTTACATGTCTCCTTACATGGAAGATAAATATGCATACTTCCCAGTCTCTGGGCAACACCAAAGCATGAGTTTATAACAAATCGACACCACATAATGAAACATGCCACATCTCTAGCACACACTCAAATGAGCATTTACTATGTGTGCGCTATGTATAAACTAGGCGTACCTTCGTGAACTGGACCGCCACGTACTCTTGGGGAGTCTAGTTTAGTGTATAGGCAAACCTTTATGTCACCTATGAGTTATACAAGCCCCCACTACAGCAGCCATTAGTGTTTAAATCATTGACAAGCTTCGTTAGGTCATGAACAGCAAGTAATCAAAGCAAACAGTTCTAGTATGGCTGGCTAATACAAACAAGCAATTGAACACTTGTGTGAGCAAATCTTGCACAACACTGAATTACATATCAAGAAAACAAGTATAGAAGGAGGCTTAAAGACCATCACTTGACTGACCAGATTTAGGAGGCATTTAAACATCATGTGCAACGTACGAACTAGCATAAACATTGCATATTTCAGATTCTATAATGAGATGCACATGTATTAGGTTATGCCATGTATGATGCCTAAACCTACTCTATAGTAGGCAGGAGTGATTCATCATTGCACGCACAATTGAATTGCAGGTTAAGTACCAGTTCTTTTCCACCTTTTGAGAGCTTATTGTCAAAATAAGCCATAAAAGCTCTAAAGACCTTGTTTTTGAATTATGGGCCTGGGCTGAACTTATTTCCACCACCCATTCCTTCACAATGAGAAAAAGCTTGGGGGGGTTGCTTCCCGTAGAAGCTCACTTAAAATTGAAGCGGTATAGCGAAATGACTCTGTTGTTTGCCCATATTACACTGAAAATGCCACTGCTCAGGCCCGTGTTACATCCGACCCCCAAGTAAAAACAAACACGCAAGTGTTTGTTCTCCTGCCCGCCCGCATATCCTGTCCCCTTTCCCTCTGTCTCGATCCCCTGCCTACAGCACTAGAGTTCCTCCTGCGAGCCGCCACCACCGGTCGCATCTGCTCTGCTCCTCGACGATGCTCTCTCCAGCGAGGCTCCATGGCTTGCAGGTAGGGCTCCATCTCCCCGGAAGCTCCTCCCTCTGGCGCTGCCCCTCACTCTGCTGGTCCCTAGCAGCTGCTCTGCTATTGTCTGTCCAACACTCCACTCTGGCGGCCGCCGCCCAACTACGGCCGACGCCCCACTCCGGCAGAAGGCCCCTCGTTCCCCCTCCCCTCCTCCTAGGCCGTGGCCATGAGGTGCTGTTGCGGGATGAGCTCATCCAACAAGGTGAGGATCTCCTCTGATTTTTTGCCAAATTTTCATTCTGATCTGCTATATGATGAATTGCTATGAGCTGCTGCTGCTACTGTATGATGAATTGATGTGAGCTGCTGCTGCTGCTATATGATGAATTGCTATGAGCTGCTGCTGCTATATGATGAATTGCTATGAGCTGCTACTGCTATATGATGAATTGCTATGAGCTGCTGCTATATGATGAATTGCTATGAGCTGCTGCTGCTGCTATATGATGAATTGCTATGAGCTGTTGCTGCTGCTATATGATGAATTGCTATGAGCTTCTGCTGCTGCTATATGATGCTTTCAGGTGGTGCTGCTATATGATAAAAACCAGCCACTTGGACCATGGAATTTTGATAGATAATGACTAATCATATAAATTTAGGCAATTATCCTCTGTTTGGAAGACATTGACCAAAGTAGATTGTGCCAAGTAGATGGTATATTTTTATTTGCATTTTGAACAAATAATGATGGTCTATTTTTCTATCATATTAATTACTGCGATGGGTTCAATTCATGATGTTTGCAAGTCAAATTTATTTTCATATGGGCAGCAAAAGCAAAATGACAAAATATAATGCAATAGACTTTTCACTGATCATACAATAGATAAGCTGAAAAAGCAGGCAATGAAAAGAACTGGTTGGCTTATTATCTCGAGCTTATATTCACAGGAGCTTGTTTTTCATAGGATAACTCAAAATAACTGGCCCTCAGAACCCTGGCCAACAGCAATGCCAAACAAATAACATCACGATGATTGCAATGGAGTGACTTACCATACCACGCTGTATAGGCTCACCGCTGCCCCTCATTTTTTGCGATGTTCCATGAAAATGCACCATACATCTTGTACTAAGAAATCTTGTACTTTTTCATTGCTGCGCCCCATCTACAAGTTGACACAGCTAATTTGAGACATCTCTACATGATAATACATTGCATATCCCTTGCACATAATTAAACCACCAATTAACGATTGTGTGCGTCACGTAACTAGCTATGACTCTATGTACTGGACTTGCAGGCACTCTAAGGGAGCCTAATTTAGTGCACTGGCATTCCTTCATGCCACCTATGACTTTGTGTAATGTATGACGTCTATATCTCTAATTTAGCAGCCAGTAGTGGTAATCATTGGCTACACAAAGGGATTACTGGTCGAAAATCCTAGCAAAGCATGCTGGCAGGCACACAACAATACAAGAGAGAGACGCACTTACAAGATCATATCAATGCTTCAATCCAAGAGCTTGGTTGTCCAAGGTGTTAGATCCAGAAGAAACATCGTCCTTGTGGCTCTTGCCAGCTCCATAACATGTAACAGCTACCTGTTAGTATATTTGAAGTACATCTGGCAGGTGATGCTGGACGGGTTTAAAGGTGACAAGTATCTAGGTCGTGGTGGGTGCTTGGCATCGTGCTAGATGGTGGGAACCAGGTTAGAAATGTCAAGGGTGATGACGCTGCGGTGGCTGTCGGGGTCCAGTAAGGAGATCGAGGACCATGGACGAGGGCGTCGGTGTAGCTGCTCTGGTGGTAGGGTTGAGGATGGTATCGACGATGCGGATCTGTGGCCGTGGACGAGGGCGTCGGTGAAGCTGCTCCGGTGGTAGGGTTGAGGATGGTGTCGACGATGCCGATCTACGGTCGTGGACGAGGGCATCGGGAAGCTGCTCCGGTAGGGTGGACGGTCATGTGGACGATGCGGATCTGAGGCCATGGACTTGGGCGTCGGCGAAGCGGCTCCGGTTGGATTGATGATGGTGTCGGCGAAGCGGCTCCGGTAAGATTGAGGACGGTTTTGACGAAGCGGATCTGAGGCCGTCGACAGGGGCGTCATTGAGGCGGCTCCGGGGGTGTGGACGAAGCGGCTCCGGTGCGGTATAGGAAGGAGCCGCTGCAGATGCGCTGCGGTTGACGAGAACACCGGCGAAGCAGATCTGGTGTGGTGGACAAGGCCGACACTGAATGGGCTGTGGTACAGTGGTGGATGAGCAGTCTACGGTTTCTAGGGGAGGTGGGAGGGGTAGATACGGCCTCAGAAGCAGATCCGGCGAGGTGGACGATGCCGACAGTGAATAGGCTCTGGTACACCAATGGATGAGCAGTCTAGGGTTTCGAGAGGGAAGGGGGTAGAATCGCCGATGATGTACCAACAGCGTGCTGTAAGATGCTCTGGTGTTGTGGAGTAGTCGTTTTTGCGGGAGGGGAGAGGAAATGGGGGTGCTGTGTGGTGGGGGCGGAAGTTACCAAAGCAACCCAGACCTATTATGTAAATGAGGGCCGTGTTGTTCTACTTGCACCAAGGACAAAAGGGGAATTTTGCATGCTCCGGACTAGGTCGCGGAAATTTTAGAAGTCGGCGGGAGATTTTGCCGCCCGCGGTATCGTTCGTATCCAGTTTCAACTAATTTTGGACAGTGCTAGCGGGAAGCCGGTGATGCGCGACTGTGTACACGGCGCACACGTCAGCAATAACTCGTATGAAGCCGACCCCAGAAAAAAAGACAATAACCCGGATGATGCACCGACAACTTGTTACGATCACACGGGCGTGGCCGATCGTACGGGTATAACTGATGCGCGTTCATAAAAAACGGAGCAAACGCTCAGCCTATGTATTTCTCATGTAAATATGTAATTTTGTGCCATTGGTTACTTATTTTAAACACAATGCATTGATCATGTTAATTTCAGTTATATTGTACAGTAACAAATGGATAATATAGATGCGCAAAAGAAATGGATATTATAGCCCGCTACTTAAAAGTGTTACCTCCTATGATTACATGACATCCATTTCATAAATTGTAGAACCGGTTGAATTCATATGAATATTATGTATATTAATTCATAATAGAACCTTAAATCATCCAAAACTAATGAATTTGAATGCAACACTAACAATGGTGCATGTACATGATAACTACAGTGGTTGTTTGAAGAAATATCACTATAACTTTGGCATGCACGATTGAAAAAGGCTATTCGAAAAAAAAGTATAACTTATGCGATATGTGAGTGTCCAATGTTTATAGCGTTTAATCGATATTGTATCTTCGGCCACGATACGAAGTAGATATTGATTACGTTCAAGCGAGGCACATCCTCGACCGTTAGATAGTGATACATGAATGAATTGTGCAATCTCTCTCACACACATACAAATCTCCCTTCTCCCTGGGCATCTCAATCACACACGCGCGCTCCCTCTATTTCTCTCCCTCCGTCAAGGTTAGAAATCATCTTTCTACCTCGCCCTACAAGTCTCTCACACAAAAACACACACACACTCTCTGTCGAACACTCCCACCCCTTTAATTCCGCCCACCCACCACCACTCATGTCTCAAAGTATAACTACGTCTCGCACACATGTCCCTAATTAAGGTTAACCCGAGTCCCCGGAACCATATGAATCCATACAATGGGATTCCAGTTGAGCACCTTTTGTTTTTGAGATTTTGAGAAGAGTTCACACACACACACACACACACACACACACACATTGTTTCTCTCTTCATTTATTTCGGGCATTTGCATGTACACCCGCTTGTTTATCTCCCTGATGTTTTAGGCATGCCTCGCACACATGCTATTTGCCTATCCCCTAATATAGATCTGTAACACACAAACTCTCTCTCTCTGGCACCCTCCCCCTCCCAACACTAGCAGGACCAGGGTGACACCTCGATCTTGATCTTAATCTATCTACTGGCTTCTCTCTCAGATACACACACACTCGCTAGTTATGTCTCTGTGCCTAGCACAGGCACACTCTCGATACGCCTTTCTCTCGCTCTCCCCCCTCCCAACAAAGATAGGAGCAGGGTAACACCTCGATCTTGATCTTAATCTATCTATTGGCTTCTCTCTCAAACAAACACACTCGCTAGTTGTGTCTCTGTGCCTCACACACACACTCTCGATACGTCTTTCTCTCCGTAGCCCCTTTAGATATGTAGATTTCTCGGTGGTCATTGATGGTGCGGTCGGAGTCGCGCGTGCAGAGGTGTAATGACGATGATGCCAAATTGCAGCCTCGATGATGCTTTTCTCTTTGACAACATGTGTGCGTTCCTGTGTGTGTAGCCAGCTCGCCCATTGTGCCTTGTTTTTACGGGCCTGGTGTGATGGTTTTCGCCTGGTTTTCTATTAATTAACCGGGCAACTCTTTTCTTTGTTATTAATGAATTCGAGATCCTTCGGGGCAGACATAAAATATATCACTTTAAACCAATTATCACAGTAACTATATAAAAAGGCAGATATCTCCTGCTTTGTCCTAAGTTCGAATCCTGTCGGAAACTTTAGTGGAGTGGTTAGCGCCCGATGTTCGAAACACGTTGTCCTGAGTTCGAATCTTGTCGAAAACTTTAGTTTTTTATATGTTTTTATATATACTTCTTTCTCTACCTTACTGACAGTGGAACCCACAGATAAAATGAGAGCGGGCACCTTGCAACGTAGGCAGATTTAACAGAGAGTACTTAGAATACAAGTTTAAGGATTGGAATATTCATTTCTGAGCCCAGGCTCATCTGTACCGCGCTGAAGAAAAAAATGAATACAAATACTATAAAAATTCAAACAATTCCAAATTTGTTTGCATGGTAGATAATTAGGTGCGTGAGGTCCGCTCCAATTTTTAGATCATTTGAACATCTGAGTAGCTCTCGGCAAAAAAGACAAATTTGGTGTCTGTAAAAAAGTTTACTGTTCATGTACTGTTCTGACCCAATTTGTCTTTTTTTTTGCTGAGAGCTACTCACATGTCCAAATGATCTGAAAATTGGAGCGGACCTCACGCAACAAATTATCTACCATGCAAAAAAAATGGGAATTTTTTGAATTTGTTTGAATTTTTTGTGGATTATTTCTTGACTGGGTGCAGATGATCCTGGGCACCGAATCGCTGCACTACTTTTTTAAGGATTGATTTGTTTCATTTTTTACTTTTTGTACGAATCTGTACCCACCATGCAAGTTCATGTACTGTACATGCAATTAACTTTTTGTTTTTCAGAATCATACATGCAATTAACTAACATGGATTTGATGTGAGTATAATTTCCAGCATAAGGGCATCTCCAACAGCAACCAGCAAATTTCCTCCCGCCTCCGTTCATGAGCACGACGACATCCAACGCTAGCCGCATACATTTTGACAACAACTCGAACCAACCGGACGAAATTCGTGCAAACATGGCCGGATTTCATATGAACATGACAAATTTCATATAAAAATGCCAGATTTTCATATAAACATGATGGATTTCATTACATTTACATAAACTAAGCAGTGCTAGTCCGGCTTTGGAGGTATAATTAATACCTAATCTAAATGTTCGCCCGCAGATCCCTTTGTCTTCCTCATGTTCGGCAGCCCGATCAAGACACTTGCGGGGTCGAAGAAGGTCCTCGCAAGAGAAGAAGCGGGCAAGACACCGGTTGTGTACGCTGTCGTCACCTCGTCAGTGGCCTTCATGGGACCCAAGCGGCGGCGGCCTCCCGTGTTCTACTTCTCCTCGATGATGGAAGCGGACGCGGACGCACTGGCCACCGACTCGTCGCTCTCCGCGCACCTGGCTTCTGTCTCTGCCTGCATGGCACTTCCGCAGGCATGGGAGGCACGGCCCCAAACATGGGAGGCGCGGTTGCAGACACGGGAGCGACGACGCCCGTGCCAGCGTGGAGCAACTCGCCACTCCTCATCAAGCTAGCCTGGAGTGGTGAGTTGCTGAACCATGCGCCGGCTTGGGGTGGCAACTGGCTCCGTCGGGCTAGGCGAGGGAGGTGGAGCAGCGAGTTGACTTGCTCGTATCCGATGGGCTCGGCGGGCCACCCAGTCGGCTTGTATGCCGGAGAACTGCTCCTCGGAAGCCATCAGAAGAGTGGAGGAAATGGTGAAGGAGGAGATGGGGGAGCGGCGGAGGGGTGTGATTCTTGCCCGTCGTCTGGCCTCAGTTAAAATAGAGGGTGGACGAGAGGAGCTCGGCCAGTGTTGCATTTAATGTCGGCCCGATCATGAACGGACGCGTGGTAGGAGTAGGTTTCTAAGCTTCCACGCGGGTTTAATGGAGGCACTTGAATGCGGCGAGGAGGCATGTTCAGCCGGGCGTGCAGCAGGCTACGCCCTCGGCCGGCGCACCACTCTCTACTAGTACTTTTTTAAGAAACGGAGGGTAAACTAGTAAACCAGGACAGTTCCCGATACGGTTTGAATGTAGACGAGGGAGAGGCTAGCGGTTCCCGAAATTTTGAACGGCCAATGATGCATCCTCCTTCAATTAGCATGCTGAGGGAAGTAATTAATGGGAGAAGCGGAAAGGAGGCAGCACGATGTGAATGCGATGTATTTTGCACTCATATAAAGGCGCCCCTCCACTCCAATGCATCTACCAGATCGTACGCACCTACACTAAGCGCAACAGTGCTCACTCCAATTCCCAAACCAAGTGACCAGAAGCCAAACCCATGGCGGCGATGCGCGCGAGCGGCCTGCGGCTATGCCAGATGATCTGAGACGCTGGCCTGCTGCACGGCACCGTGGATCATCTCGTGCCGGTGCTTTGGACCGGCTGGTTAATAGCCCGCTTCGATGCCAGCTACGACTCTCAGTTGGACAAGATGATCGTCGACACCATCAACAAGTTCACCATCGTCAAGAAGCTCGCGTACGACATCGCCATACTCCTCCAGCCAATGCGCCCAGGCTCCTCGTTGCCTGCCACCCTAATCGGCCTCCATGGTATGAACCTCTTCCAAGCACTGGTGGCCCTGCGACTGCCCGCCGACATGACAAAGAATGTCCACCTCGAGGTCGCGCTCGCCGCGAGGCGCCTCGCCCTGCAAGCATTCATCGACCTACACATCCACGTGTACGAGCAAGTCGTGTACATAGGCCTCTACAAGGCCAGTGAGGACGCTACGACGTTGGCCTTCATCAACCGGCTGGAAGCCTTGGACGCCTTTGTTCAGAAGCACCTTGACCTCGCGACAGAAGTCGCTGCTCCTTAGCCATTGAGTCGAGGAGGAGGTCGTTGATGGATGCATCTTTCTTCTTGCCTCCTGTAACCACCACTGCGATCACGTCGGCATGGCCTTAATTCTTATTGTACTCCAGTCATTGAGGAGGTGCAGTATCGCATTCTCATTCCGATCGATAAAGACATGTGTGATCCCTTTGCTCACATTTGGCGTCAATTATATGCATCACTGTAACTAGTAGTACCTCCGTCCTGGTGAAAGTGCAACTATTCCCCGGGTGGTTTTGGTAATCAATAACAACATATACATCATTGATCCAATTCTTATTGCTAGTATATATCAGAGAGGATCAATGATTGGCATGGCAAGGAATAATGGATGTGGACCCCTCAAAATACTAAGGACAAAGATTGGCAAAGCTTCAAGATTCTACATTTTTGGTTAAGTGATCCAAGATCACATTGAGTCCATAGGAAAAGCCAGTACTATTAAAAGGGTATGACGTTTTGCTTATGACTCAGTTGCTCAAATGCTTAGTGATATTGCTCCAAAACTCTCAAACATTTCTCCATTTCCATCCTATCCAAAACCCTAAAAGCTGATCTTGGTCCCACCGAAACACTCCTATCCGGACCTACCGAGACTGCTATACACTATGCCACATGCCAAACCCTAACTTATTGGTCTCACCGAAATGGTTCTCGGTCCCACCGAGAAGGCTTGACCAACTTGCTGTAACGTTGTTACTTCACTTCGGAATTTCTAAGATGAAATTTTCGGTCTCACCGAAACCTGGTCTTGCCCTAGACATTGCACTTCGGTCTCACTAAGAAGGTTATACCGGTCCCACCGAAAAGCCTAATGTTCATGTCTTTTACACTAGTCGGTCTCACCGAGATTTTCATATCGGTGTCACCGATTTGGGTCAAAGACTTGTAACGGTTGGATTTGAGGTGAAGGCTATATAGACCCCTCCACCACCCTCTTACCAAGTAAAAGAGCCATCAGAATGTGCCTACATTTCCACCATACGATTTCTGAGAGAGAACCACCTACTCATGTGTTGAGATCAAGATATTCCAATCCAACCATTTGAACCTTGATTTCTAGCCTTTCCCAAGTTGCTTTCCACTCAAATCTTTCTTCCACCAAATCCAAATCTATGAGGAACTGTTTGAGTGTTAGGGAGACTATCATTTGAAGCACAAGAGCAAGGAGTTCATCATCAACACACCATGTATTACCTTTTGGAGAGTGGTGTCTCCTAGATTGATTAGGTGTCACTAGGGAGCCTCCAAGATCATGTGGACTTGAACCAAGGAGTTTGTAAGGGCAAGGAGATCGCCTACTTTGTGAAGATCTACCCCGAGTGAGGCTAGTCCTTCATGGATGGAAGTCATGGTGGAATAGGCAAGGTTGCTTCTTCGTGGACCCTTCGTGGGTGGAGCCCTCTGTGGACTCATGCAACCGTTACCCTCCGTGGGTTGAAGCCTCCATCAACATGGATGTACGATAGCACCACCTATCGGAACCACGCCAAAAATCATCGTGTCTTCATTGCGTTTGATATCTCCAATCCCCTCCTTTACTTACATGTGCAATGTTTAACTTTCCGCTGCTACACTCTTAGAATTGCATGTGTAGGGTGTTACTTGACTTAGTATACTTGCTAAAATCTGCCCACAACTAAAATTGGGAAAAGGATAGATTTTTATTTGGTCAATTAGTCTAATCACCCCCCCTCTAGACATACTTTCGATCATACAAGTGGTATCAGAGCACTGGTCTCCATTGCATTGGTTTCACAACCTAGGAGAGTATGGTGTCTAGTGAGGGTAACTATCACCGTAGAGGTCCATATTTTGATGGTACAAATTTTGCTAGGTGGAAGCATAAGATGAAAATGCATATTCTTGGTCATAACCCCGCCGTTTGGGCTGTTGTTTGTGTTGGCTTGCAAGGTGAATTCTTTGAGGATGGTAAGGAACCGGATTGTGAAGCAACCGCGGAAGAATTGAAGATGTTACAATACAATGGTCAAGCTTGTGATATTCTCTTCAACGGTTTGTGCCCCGAGGAGTTCAACAAGATCAGCCGCCTCGAGAATGCAAAGGAAATTTGGGATACTTTGGTTGATATGCACGAGGGTACTGAGTCCGTCAAGGAATCCAAGTTCGATGTGCTTCAAAGTCAACTTGACAAGTTCAAGATGAAGGATGGTGAAGGAGTCGCTGAAATGTACTCTAGGCTTGCTCTCATCACAAATGAGATTGCCGGCTTAGGAAGTGAAGAGATGACTGACAAATTCATCATCAAGAAGATCCTTAGAGCTTTGGATGGAAAATATGATACCCTGTGCACATTGATCCAAATGATGCCAAATTACAAAGATCTCAAGCCCACGGAAGTCATTGGAAGGATTTTTGCTCGTGAGATGTCACTCAAGGACAAAGAGGAGCTACACAACAAATCAAGTGGTGCTTACAAAGCCTCAACCGATGCTCCCACAACTTCAAGCGACAAGCTAGTATCCAATGAAGAGATAGGCCTAATGGTGGAATGGTTCAACAAGTTTTACAAGAACAAAGGAAAAGAAAAAAGCTCAAGCTCAAGACACTATGAGAAAAGATCATCAAGTCGTGACCGAAATTGCTATAATTGTGGAAGACCCAGACACTATTCCAATGAGTGTACGACACCTCACAAGAAAAGGGACGAATCACCAAGAGGAAGACATAGAAGAGATGAATCACCTCACAAGGAGAGAAGGAGTAGGGATGATCGTTATGAACGAATAACTTCTCGAAGAAGCAAGGATTCGGAAAGGAAGGACAAGTCATCCAAGAGCTACACTAGAAGAAGACATCAAGCTCATGTTGGTGAATGGATTTCCGGCTCCGACTCCGACAACCACTCCGAGAGAAGTTATCACTCCAACTCCGACTATAGTCAAGATGAAGGTGTTGCCGGACTTCTCTCGTATCCTCCAACTCCTATGATCTATTTGATTCACCAAATGAAGGAATTGGAAGATGCTTCATGGCAGAAGGCCCCAAGGTATCACACCCCAAATATTTTGACTTCAATAGTGATGAGGATGATTTGCTTGGTGATGATGATTTACTTGTTGATAAGACTAGTAATGTGAGCTACAATGAAAATGCTAGTAATCATAGTCAAGAGGAAATGAATGACAATGCTATGAAGGAGATTGAGCGTCTAACTAAAGAACTAAACACTCTTAAGTTAGATCATGAAACAACTCAAGAGGATCATAGAGAGTTTTTAAGATCTCATGAGAAGCTACGCTTTGAGAAGCTAAATTTAGAGCAAGAGCATGAGTTTCTTAAAGATATCAATGATGATCTTCGAAAGAAGAGTTCTTCATATCTTGCCAAATGTTTACTCTTGTCTACCTTCATGCCCCAAGTTAAATATAAGAAACTAGTAACAAGGGTAAAAAGGGTTCTACCTCTAGTAGTAACAATAACAATGCTAAATCCAATGTTGTTACTTCTAGTAGTTCTATTGATTCCACTAATGATTCTCTTAGCCAAGTTACACTTGAGCAAGAAAATGATTTATTGAAAGGAATTATAGAAAAGGGTGTCTACAAGAGCCTTGCCAGGAGTAAGCAATTTGGGGAAATTGTGCACAAGCAAGGAAGGCACCAGAAGAACCAAGGTATTGGTTTTGAATGAAAGTTCAATGCCAATGGAGTTGAATGGGAGGAAGATCAATACCGCAAGACGAAGTTTATTCCTCAACAAGAAAAGTATGATCCTACTTCTTTCAAGGGGACACAAGCTCAAGATGATCTTCCATCTCAAGAGCACAAGCTAAAAGGCATGGACAAGCTTCAAGAAGAGCTTGACTCATTTGAAGGACCACCTCAAGCTTGGGTCAAGTGGGTTCCAAAGGCTTCATCAAGTTCTACTTCATCAAGTGCTACCACAACTCCAAGGATTCCCATCAAGTTGATGTGGGTCCCAAAGAATAAGAACTAGAGAGTTCTTGAGGGTGACTCCGCCAACAAACTTCACTCACATTCTTTTATGGCAAGAACTTGTGCAACCAACTTCAACATCTTGCACAAGTTCATGGAGTCACAAACCCTCTTGTTGGTAAGGCAAGGGACAAGGTATTCAATGCATTCATGGACATCATCGTATGTGCACTTCATTCTATGTCTATGGATATCCTTGTATGTTCTTTGTGTGGGACTAACCCATGTAGGTATTGAAAGTGCAAAACTCCAAGGATTGCTCCCAACTCTTGATGGTCAATATCAACATTGAGCATCCACATCTACAACATCTACATGAAGTCATCATCGACAAAACCCAAGGTTAGTTCATCCGTCCTTGGGGGGATATCACATCTAGGGGGAGCTTTACTGTAAGATTTGAGTCAAAGCAACTCTAATGGTGTGAAAACATTAATGCTTTATGTAAAAGTGGTAACCCTACTCGTGCTTAAACAATGAGTATGACCTATGATCAAATGTTCTCATTTGGCTCCTAAGTCAATATACTCATATATAGATGACAATGTCATCGCCCATTGCTTGATAGTTGCTAGAATTGGTTGTGCATGTTTGACACATATTTTATTTTGCTATCTTATTGTGTGAGCATGATGATTTGCATATTTCTCATTCGAGGACATCCATTTGTAGTTTGATTGATTTGGTTTTATTTGGCCAAATGGATGTACAAGAATGCCTAAGCACCCTCTCTAGCTATCTATCTCAACTCATCTAAATTCTTTCTTGCTATATCACAAAAACTTGAACAAGCCTCTATCGGACCCTCTGGGTGAGGAGCACTCAGAGCCACCGATCTGCTTAGGGCTGACCTCCAAAACCATCTAAATGCTCTTTCGGACAGACCAAAACACAACCATTCGGTCTCACCAAAAACACTTGGACTGATCTGATTTTCAATCTCGGAGAAACCGATTTAGAATTCTTGGTCTCACCGAAGCGATGCGCTCACAGTAGTTATTCACTTCGGTGCCACCGATTGTTGTCACTCGGTCTCACCGATAGCACATGGGTATATATATGTCCGCGACTCATATGTTGAAAATTTCTTCAATCGTCACGCTCTCGCACCCCATTGCTACCATCGCCCTGGTCCACGGATCATTGCCTTTGTCTCCAGCGCGCCCTCGCCGCCGGATTCCGTCACCATCAATGGCATTCGTCACCGCCATTGCCGCCGTAGAGGATCTCCACCAAGTTAGGGTGAGATTCAATCCTCTAGTGATTCAAATTTCCGATTCGATGCACTAGAGCTGTTGCGCCCGCAATTATCACACGGATTGAAATTTCTATTCCAACAAACTCCGTAGAAATTGATTTTGAACTTTAGGGTTAGGGTTGCTCAGATTTTATCTCGGATTGACCGAATTGAAAGACTCGGGCTCACCGATTTGGCCTTTGGCCATTGCACTCAGTACACATCGATCGGTGCCGCCGAGATGTGGTTGGTGAAACCGAATCTAAAGTTTCAGTAGAACCCTAGTGCTTCGGAGAGACCGGGACACACATCGGTCTGACCGAGACAGTGTGGCCAAGTCTCTGTTGCTACTTTCGGTTCTACCGAGACCATCAAATCTGTGACTCCGAAATACTTTCTGTGAAAACCTAAAACTGAAGTTTGGACTCAAATTGTTTTCAATATGCTGTGTTTTTTGTGATGCTCATCTACTCCACTCTACCCCATCTACTTCACAGGTGCAGGTGACAAGATGTCAGATGCAAGTGATAGCCAGAATAGGTCAGAGCAAGAGGCTGAGCTGAGTGTAGGGTCAAGTCCTGAGGGAAGTTACTATGAAGGAGAAAGACGCTCACCAGAATTGCCAAAGGCAGCCACGAGGACAAGGAAGAAGAAAAATTATGATGATGATGATGTGGATTTGGCTGCTGAGGAAGCTACCTCAATGTGACAGCCCGAGACCGATGCTCCAGATGCCTTCCGTGTTTTTTGTGTTAGCCACGTTAATTATTTGTTCGTTGCATTCATCATCGCATCATTCGCATTGCATCGGCACTCTGTTGCCGTCATTTTTTCAAAAACTTGCATCCGTTCCTAGGTGGCGGTTCTCCCCATTGCCGTCGTTGGCCATTCCGAGTCCATCCACCCTTGCAACCTGGATCTTCATTTTCTCTCTTGCCTAAGCCGGACTCTCTTTGCACAGTGCACAAACCCACCTCACATGCGCGTCCGAAACTTCCCCATACCCGAACCGCTCCATCGTGACCGATGGGTCCGGATCAATCCCAAAATACCCCAAACATCTTCAGTTTCTTCATTGGACTTCCCTAACCTTTTTATATCGTCCGTCCGATTATGATCAAAGGGACCGAGTAGCCCCTACCCAATTCCCCCTTCTATAAATAGTGGACAACCCTAAACTTTCGGGAGCTTGTCCCATCCCCGTCCCATCGCGCCACCACCCACACCTTCTTCCGTCGGATCCTCCCGATCCAGATCCTCCCCGACCAGCACCAGCGCCTCCACCTCGTTTTCAGCGCCACCCAACCAGATCGCAGCCTCCCTCATTCGAGCGCTCGGGCAGGTGGCCTCGCACCCGCGCGCCTCCTCCACCTCCTGATTCCCTCGCGCTCGCAGCCGGCCCAGGAGAGGAGCTCCTCGATCTATCACACGCTCCGGCCTCAACCTCCTCCTCTGCCTCGCACACCCGCATGCCCGAGGAAATGTACGAGGCAGTGCCTCCTCGTCCCCGGCAAGCCGCCGGCGCCCACGAGCAGTAGCAGCTCGACCAGCGTTGTCTTCCTCCCCTTCACTTTTCCTCCCATTTTCCCTCTCTCTCTCTCACACATCTTCCTGTATCTCTCTGCCCTCTCTATTGTAGGGAGGCTGCCATGGCCATCGACCTCGCCCTGTAGGAGCTCCATCCACACCGCCGCCTCCACGACCTCACCGCCGCCTCCACGACCTCACCGCCTTGCCACCGCCTTCGGTCGCCGACCATGGAGACCACCGCGACCAGGCCAGCACCTCGCCGCCCGTCTGCCATCCTTCTCCCCCTCCTCTGCCGATCTCTCTGTCACCCGTCTCCCTTCCTCTCTATTTGCCTATAGGAGGAGCTCGTCCGCCGCCATGGAGCCCTGCCACCGGCTAGATCCGGCGAACTCTGTCTGTTCCCGGTCCTCCCCGCGCCTCCCGACCTGCTAGCCCCGCCGGAGCGCCAAGTCCCAGCCGCGCCAGGCCGCAGCTGCCTCCTCTACTTCGCTCCTAGATCCAGCGCAGCGCCCGCTCGCTCCCCGCTTCACCTCGAACTGGCAAGACCAGCAGAACCCGACCGGTTCACGCGAACCGGCCTGGCCGACCTCGACCGCGTCCGGTTTTTCCTCAGCCTCACCAACGAGCCGGCCCACGGGCTGCATGGTGAGCACCCTCAGCTATCCATCGCCCGTGCACAATATTGTTATCCCACGCTCAGTCCTGTGTAGCCCAGTATCCAGCAGTTTTGGCCCGATCATGTTTTTTTAGGATCTGCGATTTTCTCTAATATCCAGGACATTGCATATTTACAAATCTGCCACTGTTTTGCATTGCTAATAATTAAATATCCATGCATGCAAATGTAACATGTCATATATGTAACTTGGGTAGAATTTCATTTAGTTTTATAATATCCAACTATCATCCATGATAAAAATGTTTAAAATTGTTTTTTGCATTAATTTGCATAAATGACATGCTCAAATGGTTTTATTTCATAACTAAATAACCGTAGCTCCGAATTAAATAAACTTTATATGTAAATGGGGTAGAAAAATGTGTAGATTAACATGGTGCACTTTATTTGGCTGTTTAACAACTTTAAAATGGTGTTTTAGGCAGAACAGTAGAAAATTCAAAAATTACATATGGGGATTTTCCGGAATTGTTCTTGGTTGTTTCCGGCCTCATTTAAATTGCCTAGATAGGTAGATTAATTATGCTTCACCTCTTGCCATGATTAACAACATTTAATCTTGTTGAGTACATAAATGGGAGTGAACTAAATGATCGAACATGGAGTTTCGTCAATATGCAACTCGTTGCATATTGAGCTTCGCTTAATGTGTAGTATTTGAATTGTTGCACTTTGCCATGTCATGCATCTTTAAACTTGACATGCATCATACTCGGTTGTGCATGAAGCCATGATTATGCTTGTTTGTTGACCATATTGTTTGCTTCTTTCCGGTTGCACTTCTTCTCAATAGTTCCGGTTACGTTGCGAAGTGTGAGGATTCGTTCGACTACGCTTGTTCGACTACTTCATGGACTCGATCTTCTTCCTAGCGGGATTTCAGGCAAGATGACCATTACCTTGGATATCACTACTATCTTTGCTTCCTAGTTGTCTTGATGCTATCGCTATATCTCACTACCTACCACTTCTTTGTCAGCATCCCAAATTGCCATGATACAGCCTCTAACCTTCCACCATCCCAGCAAATCATTGTTTGGCTATGTTACCGCTTTGCTCAGCCCCTCTTATAGCGTTGCTAGTTGCAGGTGCAGTTGCATGTTGTTCCATGTTGGGACATGGATATCATGGGATATCACAATATCTCTTATTTAATTAATGCATCTATATACTTGGTTGTGTGTGGAAGGCTCGGCCTTTTGCCTGTTGTTTTGTTCCACTCATGCCGCCCTAGTTTCTGTAATACCGGTGTTATGTTCCTTGATTTGCGTTCCTTACTCGGTTGGGGTTTATGGCCCCCCCCTTGACAGTTTGCTTTGAATAAAACTCTTCCAGCAAGGCCCAACATTGGTTTTAAAATTTGCGAACATAATAATACTGAAATTAATTAATTATTGCATAGGGGCTGATCACCTCGGGGATCTATTTAATTCAACATAATACAGGTGGGCCAGTGCTGATGGTGTTGGCCCAAACTAGAGCCCCTTGCAGCGCCACTCGGGGAAACTCGAGTACTTGTTTTAGTTGTACGGAGTGTTCATCCGTCGTGGCCTGAGATGAGATACGGGCGGCTACTATCAGGGTGTCGGCATGTCAGCAGGTCTTGCTGGTTTTGTTTTACCATTGTCGAAATGTCTTGTGCACCGGGACTCCGAGGATACTTCGGGCTATCTCGAGGTTGATCGGGCTATCTCGCGGTTGAGGTCTTTCCAAAGCTGATCGTGAGAGTTTATGATGGACTAAGTTGGGATACCCCTGCAGGGTTAAACTTTTTCGAGAGCCATGCCCGCGGTTATGTGGCGACTTGGAAATTTATAACCTACGGTTGTGGAGAACTTAACACTAAATCTAATTAAAATACACCAACCGCGTGCGTAACCATGATCGTCTCTTTTCAAGGGAGTTCGGGAAGAGAACATGGTGGGGTTATGTTTGACTCGTAAGTAGGTGTTCAGGATCACTTCTTGATCATACAAGATTGCGACAGTTTATGCGTAGTTTACTCTTCTTACTCTTGTACTCGTAAGTTAGCCACCATACAATGCTTAGTGCTTGCTGCAACCTCACCACTTAACCATTCCATACCCATTAAGCTTTGCTAGTCTTGATACCCATGGTAATGGGATTGCTGAGTCCTCGTGGCTCACAGTTTACTACAACAACAGGTGCAGGTATAGGTAAAGTGATGATTTGACATGAGCGCGATGCATGTTTTCTTTTGGTGTTCTTCTTCTGCTTCTTCTTCTTCGTCGATCATAGGATGGGTTGCCGGTTGGCAGCCTGGGCCTAGCAGGGTGGATGTCGTTCTTCTTTTTCGTTTGATTTCATCCGTAGTCAGATCCTGCTCTTCTATTTGATGATTGCTATGTATTGATATATTGATGTATCCATGTTGTAGCTTGTGGTGGGTGTAAGCCTTTATCTGGTATTCTCATATATTCAGTACATGGTATGTTGTAATGATATCCACCTTGCGAAGCATCTTCGATGTGCGCTTCTATCCTTAGTGGAGCTTCCGAGTTCCTTGAGGATAGGACCGCATATTTGGCGTGACAAGTTGGTATCAGAGCATCTACCGACCGCAAGAGCCCCCTTGATTGATCGAACAGTTGGCGAGTCTAGAAGAAAAAACTATTTTGAGTCTTTTTATATATCGGAGAGTAGGAATTCTTTTTACTCCTTATCCCCTTAATCGCTCTGGTGAGGAATTGTGACATAGGTGTTTTGATTCTACTACTCTTCTCACTCAAATTGTTTTTAGAATCACGCGGGTATTTTCAGAATTGTTGCAATATCGGTGTGACAGAATTCCGTTCTTGGTGCCTCCTGACCGTATGGATTGGACCCGGGGAGTTGAGCTCCAAGGGGTTCCTGTCACATTCGCTATCATTCCAGTTCCTGAATAATGGAGGGCGCCGACATCAAAAGACTCTTCTATGTTGTTTGTGGTGAGATAACCTCGACGTCACCTAGTACTGGGGAGATAGTTCGGGAGTACTGCCACGGCTTGGATAGCGGATGTTTTTTCGAAGGTCTGAGGTAGACGAATTTGTGGAGTTTCTCAGTTGTGTGTTAAGGGTTGCGGATGCAGTTGCAGCTGATTAGGTTGTTGTTTGCTATGAGTAGGTTACTGGACCCGGAACCTGATCGCATAACCAAGAAGTTTTGGAAGTTCTTAGGTGGGAATTCAAGTAGTTACCTAGCATTATCCTTCCGACAAATGCATGAGGGGTTATGTATTTGTTTCTGGCTTGTTCTGCAAGCCACATCCTTTGTTTTGTTTTGAGTTGTGGTATTCGAGTTGCTTCGAAGTCAAGTGTTGATTCCATACCTTTCCTAAGCCGTGTTCTCATATTTCTATGGGAGTGCTAATCCTTCTTGATCATCGAGATTGTCATGTTAATTCTTCTCAACCGGCGTGCTCCTATTCAAATTGATCCGATCATTTCAACATTTGCAAGATCAATTCTCAGTTTTTCTCAACGGTGTTCGTTTCACCTGTTCCAAGTTGTCTTTCTTTTTCCCACCCTCCCACCCTTTTCTTCGCGGAGTCTAAATTCTCGAATCAAATATCCAATTTATTCATGTGAAGACTCTTCATTCTTTTCCTTCATGTTCTTAGCCGGTGATTTCTCGTGAAGATGCTCAGGAGCTACAAGTTCATCATTCTTCGTTCTCGTTTTCTTCTCCGGTGGTCTAAATTCAAGCTCTCGTTGTTGATCATATCCATTTCTTTGATTTAAATGCGTTCACATATTGGGAATTCTTATCCAAGCCTCTCTTCTTTATTCACCTCACTCTATTCTTTTTCTGGAGCGAAGAAATTATCTCAGAAGATTCGTGTTTCCATTCAAGATCCATTCGTTCTATTTCGTGGTTGTTACCTCATTCAAGCCATTCAAATCAACCGATGCATCATCTATTTCAAGCAACCATTCCAACGGTGTTTCTTTTGAGTGGGCCCATAACCCACAGGTCTTTTCCCAGGATCTTACCTGGCTCTTCTAATTTTCCCAGAGTTATTCTCAAATTCTTTCAAGTGTGACGTAAGAATGAATTTTCATCAGTCAATTGTCTTCTTTGAGATTTCCTTCAAATCGTTTCATTTTGATCCCAATCTTACTCTTTTCATTGTTTTGGAGTGTCTCAATAATTTTGGTGGTGTTCCTCATTGCCTTCTCAGCATTGAAGACCGGAGAAGAGTTTTTCGTAAATCGTATCCGTTCTCTTGAAGATTCATGGTGCAAGCTTGTTACTATCCTCTCAAATTGTTCTGATCGTGAGAAATCATTTTCATACCCATCCATACTATTTCAGGAGTTGTTTTCGTTTTGATTCTCTGAAGGCCATCATTTCAGAAGATTTATTCGTTCTCAGTTTTCAGCTTTCATTCTCCGATTATTCCAAAATTAATGTCTCTTCGTTCGTCTCCTAATTCTTCCGGTGCATCGTTCAAAGTATCCTCTAATGAGCTCGTGATCTCTTCGTTCTCATGTATCTAAATTCCCTCAAGTATCTTTGTGTGTTTTCTAATTCTTCACGGTGACTCCTTCTCTTTTCTTTGTTCATTGTCATTTCTTATGGTGGTTCGTTCAAGATTCCTGTTTCTTTGTTATCGTATCAATTCATTCGTTCTTTTTAAATCCTACCGGTGTTTCCTCGAAGACTTCCCAAGTTTGCGCTATATCTCTCTTCATTCTTTTCAAGAAGAATAAGTGGCATGCCAAATCCGTTGCTTGTCATCAATTTAGGTTGATGAAGGGTAAGCATGACATAATTCTTATTCTTATTTCATTGAGGTGATTTAATTCCTTCTTACGGAGATCGTTCTTGATATCAATTCTTGGTTCTAAGTTGTTCATATTTTCTTTTCTGGAGTTCAAAGTTTTCTCATTATCTCGTCACGAAGCTCCATCTAAATCATTGCAAGACTTCATCTTGTTCTTTTCAACCTTCGTTTCTATCATCCTTTTGTTTACCAGAGTTCTTCATGGTGGTTCGTTAAGGATTTAATTCATTCTCGAAGTGTTCTTCAATGAGCTCAAGCATTCTTCCTCTTGCATTCTGAAGTGCAATTCGTTTCCCCTTATCTTGTGAGGTGGTGTTATGTCATTCATGACAATTCCCTTCGTGGTTCATGATTCACAAGTTGTCATGAATGAGATATTTAAACCCAACAATCTCGTTGTTGGAGTTATCTTGGGTTAGATTTCACCTAAAGCCTCTCCCTAAGGAATGTTGCTAATTGTGGTGGTTATCAATGATCCAAGTTTCTCCTTCTCTTCTCGGTGAAAGAGGTTTTCATCTCTTCGAGATCTCAAGTAATCAATTGTTTCCGTTAGTGGCAGGTTAATCCTCAATTTTTTGATGTTTTCCATAAGGCCATTAGAAGCATATCTTTCGCTTGTTGATTCTTTCAACAACTCCATTCTATCATTCATCATAAGGATGCTCCTTCAAAATCATTTGTGGTAGAAGGTGTTGTTCTCTTCTCCGTTCTTTTCATTTGCTCCGGAGGCATCGCGTTGTTCCTCTCGTCAAGTATCATCCCATCTTGTCAAATTTGAGCTAATTCCTTCCATTATTCAACCGGAGTGCTGTCCAAATTTTCTTCCTTGTTCCTTGTCCATCTCATTTCAACCGGAGTGGTTACATGTTCTTCTTTGTCCCTTTAACTCTTCATTCACGACTTTGTAACCTTCGAGGTTCGTTGGTTTCACTCGTTTGTCAAAGAAGCAACTTGGTTTTACTTCTTCCTTTTTCCTCTTCCTCTTCTCATGCTTAGATCTCGGGCCGGGATCTCTTGTAAGTGGGGGAGTGTTGTGACAACCCGAGACCGATGCTCCAAATGCCTTCCATGTTTTTCGTGTTAGCCACATTAATTATTTGTTCGTTGCATTCATCATCGCATCATTCGCATTGCATCGGCACTCTATTGCCGTCAATTTTCAAAAACTTGCATCCGATCCAAGTTGGCGGTTCTCCCCGTTGCCGTCGTTGGTCGTTCCGAGTCCATCCACCCGTGCAACCTGGATCTTCATTTTCTCTCTTGCCTAAGCCGGACTCTCTCTGCACATTGCACAAACACACCTCACATGCGCGTCCGAAACTTCCCCATACCCGAACTGCTCGGTCATGACCGATGGGTCCGGATCAATCCCAAAATACCCCAAACATCTTCAGTTTCTTCATTGGACTTCCCTAACCTATTTATCTCATCCGTCCGATTACGATCAAACAGATTGAGTAGCCCCTGCCCAATTCCACCTTCTATAAATAGTGGACAACCATAAACTTTCAGGAGCTTGTCCCATCCCCGTCCCATCGCGCCGACACCCACACCTTCTTCCGTGGGATCCTCCCGATCCAGATCCTCCCTTACCAGCACCAGCGCCTCCACCTCGTTTTCAGCACCACCCAACCAGATCGCAGCCTCCCTCGTTCGAGTGTTCGGGCAGGTGGCCTCGCACCCGCGCGCCTCCTCCACCTCCTGATTCCCTCGCTCTCGTAGCCGGTCCAGGAGAGGAGCTCCTCGATCCATCGGACGCTCCGTCCTCAACCTCCTCCTCTGCCTCGCACATCCGCGTGCCCGAGGAAACGCACGAGGCAGTGCCTCTGCGTCCCCAGCATGCCGCCGGCGCCCATGAGCAGTAGCAGCTCGACCAGCGTTGTCTCCCTCCCCTTCACTTTTCCTCCCATTTTCCCTCTCTCTCTCTCTCTCACACATCTTCCTCTATCTCTCTGCTCTCTCTATTGCAGGGAGGCCGCCATGGCCATCGACCTCGCCCTGCAGGAGCTTCGTCCATGCCGCCGCCTCTGCGACCTCGCCGCCTTGCCACCGCCTCCGGTCGCCGGCCATGAAGACCACCGCGACCAGGCCAGCACCTCGCCGCCCGTCTGCCATCCTTCTCCCCCTCCTCCGCCGATCTCTCACTCACCCGACTCCCTTCCTCTCTGTTTGCCTACAGGAGGAGCTCATCCGCCACCATGGAGCCCCGCCACCAGCCAGATCCAGCGACCTCTGTCTGTTCCCGGTCCTCCCCACGCCTCCCGACCTGCTAGCCCCGCCGGAGCGCCAAGTCCCAGCCACGCCAGGCCGCAGCTGCCTCCTCTGCTTCACTCCTGGACCCAGCGCAGTGCCCGCTCGCTCCCCGCTTTGCCTCGAACTGGCAAGACCAGCAGAACCCGACCGGTTCACGCGAACCGGCCTGGCCGACCTCGACCGCGTCTGGTTTTTCCTCAGCCTCACCACCGAGCCGGCCCACGGGCTGCATGGTGAGCACCCTCAGCTATCCATCGCCCGTGCACAATATTGTTATCCCACGCTCTGTCCTGTGCAACCCAGTATCCAGCAGTTTCGGCGCGATCATGTTTTTTTTAGGATCTGCGATTTTCTCTAATATCCAGGACATTGCATATTTACAGATCTGCCACTGTTTTGCATTGCTAATCATTAAATATCCATGGATGCAAATGTAACATGTCATATATGTAACTTGGGTAGAATTTTATTTAGTTTCATAATATCCAAGTATCATCCATGATAAAAATGTTTAAAATTGCTGTTTGCATTAATTTGCATAAATGACACGCTAAAATGGTTTTATTTCATAACTAAATAACCGTAGCTCCGAATTAAATAAACATTATATGTAAATGGGGTAGAAAAATGCGTAGATTAACATGGTGCACTTTATTTGGCTGTTTCACAACTTTAAAATTGTGTTTTAGGCAGACCAGTAGCAAATTCGAAAATTACATATGGGGATTTTCCGGAATTGTTCTTGGTTGTTTCCGGCCTCATTTAAATTGCCTAGATAGGTAGATTAATTATGTTTCACCTCTTGCCATGATTAACAACATTTAATCTTGTTGAGTACATAAATGGGAGTGAACTAAATGATCGAACATGGAGTTTCGTCAATATGCAACTCGTTGCATATTGAGCTTCGCTTAATGTGTAGTATTTGAATTGTTGCACTTTGCCATGTCATGCATCTTTAAACTTGACATGCATCATACTCGGTTGTGCATTATGCCATGATTATGCTTGTTTGTTTACCATGTTGTTTGCTTCTTTCCAGTTGCGCTTCTTCTCGATAGTTCCGGTTACGTTGCGAAGTGTGAGGATTCGTTCGACTACGCTTGTTCGACTACTTCATGGACTCGATCTTCTTCCTAGTGGGATTTTAGGCAAGATGACCATTACCTTGGATATCACTACTATATTTGCTTGCTAGTTGTCTCGATGCTATCGCTATATCTCGCTACCTACCACTTGTTTGTCAGGATCCCAAATTGCCATGATACAGCCTCTAACCTCCCACCATCCTAGGAAACCGTTGTTTGGCTATGTTACCGCTTTGCTCAGCCCCTCTTATAGCGTTGCTAGTTGCAGGTGCAGTTGCTTGTTGTTCCATGTTGGGACATGGATATCATGGGATATCACAATATCTCTTATTTAATTAATGCATCTATATACTTGGTTGTGTGTGGAAGGCTCGGCCTTTTGCCTGGTGTTTTGTTCCACTCATGCCGCCCTAGTTTCCGTAATACCGGTGTTATGTTCCTTGATTTGCGTTCCTTACACGGTTGGGTTTATGGGCCCCCCTTGACAGTTTGCTTTGAATAAAACTCTTCCAGCAAGGCCCAACATTGGTTTTAAAATTTGCCAACATAATAAAACTGAAATTAATTAATTAATGCATAGGGGCTGATCACCTCGGGGATCTATTTAATTCAACATAATACAGGTGGGCCAGTGCTGATGGTGTTGGTCCAAACTAGAGCCCCATGCAGCGCGACTCGGGGAAACTCGAGGACTGGTTTTAGTTGTACGGAGTGTTCATCCATGGTGGCCTGAGACGAGATACGCGCGGCTACAATTAGGGTGTCTCCACGTCGGGAGGTCTTGCTGGTTTTGTTTTACCATTGTCGAAATGTCTTGTGCACCGGGACTCCGAGGATACTTCGGGTTATCTCGAGGTTGATCGGGCTATCTCGCGGTTGAGGTCTTTCCAAAGCTGATCGTGAGAGTTTATGATGGACTAAGTTGGGACACCCCTGCAGGGTTAAATTTTTTCGAGAGCCGTGCCCGCGGTTATGTAGTGACTTGGAAATTTATAACCTCCGGTTGTGGAGAACTTAACACTAAATCTAATTAAAATACACCAACCGTGTGCGTATCCATGATCGTCTCTTTTCGAGGAAGTTCAGGAAGAGAACACGGTGGGGTTATGTTTGACTCGTAAGTAGGTGTTCAGGATCACTTCTTGATCATACAAGATTGCGACCGTTTATGCATAGTTTACTCTTCTTACTCTTGTACTCATAAGTTAGCTACCATACAATGCTTAGTGCTTGCTGCAATCTCACCACTTGGTACCCATGGTAATGGGATTGTTGAGTCCTCGTGGCTCACAGTTTACTACAACAACTGGTGCAGGTACAGGTAAAGCGATGATTTGATGTGAGTGCGATGCATGTTTGCTTTTGGAGTTCTTCTTCTGCTTCTTCTTCTTCGTCGATCATAGGATGGGTTCCCAGTTGGTAGCCTGGGACTAGCAGGGTGGATGCCGTTCTTTTTTTCATTTGATTTCATCCGTAGTCGGATCCTGCTCTTCTATTTGATGATTGCTATGTATTGATGTATCCATTTTGTAGCTTGTGGCGAGTGTAAGCCTTTATCTGGTATTCTCATCTATTCAGTACATGGTATGTTGTAATGATATCCACCTTGCGAAGCGTCTTCGATATGCGCTTCTATCCTTAGTGGAGCTTCCCAGTTCCTTCAGGATAGGACCGCATATTGGGTGTGACACTCAAAGAAGAAGAAACCAGCTATTGTTGCAAAGGAGTATGGCACCAAGAAAGATAGAAGTGTCACAAGGAAGGTTTCTGCCTCTACTGCAGCCAAGAGAGGCATAACACTCACACTTGAGCAGCCAAGTGGTTCAGAAGCAAAAGCTCCAGGGAAGCAGAAGAGAGAAAGGAAGCAGACATCACATGTGATTTTCAGGCCTACATCCATGAGAAGGGATGATGCAACAGATGAAGAAGTGGAAGCTGAAAATCCACCTCCTCCCAAGCAGCAGAAGCTTATGGGAGATGCTATCAAAACAACTGCTCCTTCCAAGGCCAAGCCTGCAGCAACAAAGCCAAAGAGGACTACAAAAGATGTTCCAGCCAGTGAGAAGAACAAGACATCCACAGAGATCTTCGTAGATGCACTTATCTCCACTCCAACAACGTCTAGGCACACCGGTGCTGCAAGTCAGAGGACTTCATCACCAGGAGCTACCGGAGATCAAGCCTACAGCGACGATTAGCTCTATACGTATTTGAACTTTTTGGTACTTGTTGCCAAAGGGGGAGAATTTGTATACATCATTAGGCTTCGAGTGAGAGTTCTTTGCTTTTGTTTGTTTGTCTTTTTGAGATTCTTGCTACTTGGTTTATTGTTTTGTTTGATGCTTGTATGAGATACTACATTATTGTGTGCTTGATCATACCTTACATTATTGCTATGCGTGCTTGAATATCCATTTGCATGCTCTTGTATGATCATTCACTTGTTTGGTTGGTGATGAGTGCTAATTGCTATGCAAACTTATCATTTTGAGTGCTCCACCAAGATGTATGTGACATGGAAGAGTGACCCACTATCCTAATCGATTGTGCATTTGCATTCAAACGTAAATTTCAAATAATGTACAAATTTAGGGGGAGCTCTTACTTATCATATACTTCTCAAAGCGACGATATATTTCATTGATTATATCATTTGTCGAAGCTTTGATCTATATGTTGTCATCAATTACCAAAAAGGGGGAGATTGAAAGTGCAACTATTCCCCGGGTGGTTTTGGTAATCAATAACAACATATACATCATTGATCTAATTCTTATTGCTAGTATATTTCAGAGAGGATCAATGATTGGCAAGGCATGGAATAATGGATGTGGACCCCTCAAAATACTAAGCACTACTGGAATCAGAGAATTTGCCGTCTGCCGGATCTTTGCCGTCTGCTGGCTGACGGCAAAGACCATCTTTGCCGTCAGCTTCCAAAAAGCGGACGACAAAGGAGTGACTGATGGCAAAGAAGAATTTTGCCGTCTGTCCTTTCTTTGCCGTTTGCTAGCCGACGGCAAAGAACGGAGAGGCAGACGGCAAAGAGGTTAGCTGGGCCCCACTGGACCGTGGAGTGGGTTAGGTCATATGGAATCCAGTTTGCCGTTTGCTAGCAGACGGCAAAGAATATATAAGCAGACGGCAAAGACTAGCAGACGACAAAGTGCGTACTAGCAGACGGCAAAGTGCGGACTTAACTAACGGCCGCGCCACCACCCCGGCCTCTCTCTCTCTGCTCTCTCCCTCCCCGACGTCTGCTAACACGCCCCGCCGCACCACCACCCCGCCGCCCCACCACCCCACCACCCCGCCGCCCGACCGCTGCCGCCGCCCCACCGGCCCACCACCACGCCGCCCCGCGGCCCCATCACTGTGCCGCCCGGCCGCTGCCGCCGCCCAACCGGCCCACCGCCCCGCCGCCCCGGAGCCCTGCGGCCCCGGATTCCAATCGCCCCCACCGCCCCGCCGCCCCTGCGCCCAGCCGGCCCGGCACCCCGCCGCCCGGCCGCCCCCTCCGGTGAGCTCTTCTTCTTTTTTTCTGTTTTTTTTCTTCTATTTTTTGCTGTTTAATTAAGGTTAGTGCTAGGTTAGATTAGATATGTAGTTTTTAGGTTAGTGGTAGGTTTTAGTTAATTAGTCATAATTAGAAGAAGTAGAAGAAAGATGAAAAAAAAGAAGAAGAAAAGAAGAATAAGTAGAAGAAGAGGAAAAAGGAAAAGAAGGAAGAAGAAGAAGAAGAAGAGGAGGAGAAGAAGAAGAAGAAGAAGAAGAAGAAGAAGAAGAAGAAGAAGAAGAAGAAGAAGAAGAAGAGGAGAAGAGGAGAAGAAGAAGAGGAAAAAGAAAAAGAAGGAAGAACGGAAGAAGAAGAAGAAGAAGAAGAAGAAGAAGAAGAAGGGGAGGAGGAGGAGAATATAAGAAGAAGAGGAGGAGGAGGAGGAGAAGAAAAGAAGAAGAACAAGAAGAGGAGAAGAGGAGGAGGAGAAGAAGAAGAAGAAGAAGAAGAAGAAGAAGAAGAAGAAGAGGAGGAGGAGGAGGAGAAGAAGAAAAGAAGAAGAAGAGGAGGAGGAGGAGAAGAAGAAGAAGAAGAGGAGGAGCAGAAGAAAAGTAGAAGAAGAAGAGGTGTCGACGGAAAAACCCTAAATGATAACTCTTTAGGTTAGGGGTTGTTGCGGGGAAAGAGTAGTGCGAATCATTTTTTTACAGCTTGGCGGTGGCATCCTGTTGTAAATATTTAGTTAGGTTGACAGAAAAAACAATAATGCTATGTTACTCATCTTTGGATTTAAATGTGCAGTTGTTTCGTCGCTGCGAGGGTCTAGTGTTCGACGACCTCCCTGTGCGTTTGACGAGCTCCCCTGCGTTCGTGGGTGAGCACAAATGACATCTCCTCCCCCCCCCCTTAATTTGCTCTGTTCCGGTCTTCGTGCCGATGAAACTTGCTAGCTATAGGTGTCTTCAATCATCAGTATGCGTGACCAGTATGCTTCTCCCGTTCGAAAGGGCGGCATCTATAAATATGCATGTCTTTGCATATTTATAACCGCCATCCTTTCGAATTGTCCAATGTTATCCATTGACAGCCCGAGTATGTGTAGATTGGGTTCATTTTCCCATGCTCTGCTCCGGATCCGATGCAGAATTTTGTCAGTGCCTCCCTGTTGTTCTCCGGGTACACATCCTCTCTGTTTATTGCCGAGACGTGTATCAGGAGAATAGCGGGGAGGTGCTGCCGAAATTCTGCGTCGGATCCGGAGCAGAGCATGGGAAAACGAACCCAATCTACACATACTCGGGTGGGATTAGGACCTATCTTTACCTATTAGCGTGTAGGTTGCATGGGCGTAATAAAATTGACAAACTTAATTAACTGATGAATATATATGATGAATTATATATATATTTCTTGTGTGTTTAGTAGGTAGGCAAGATGAGTGATCGTGCGTGGATGTACACCAGCCACACTAGTCAGGAAGACATGACCACTGAATGGTTAACAAAAACCAAGGGGTTTGTGAAAGCCGCATTTGCAAATGGTCAGAGAAAAACCTGGTGCCCCTGTCTTAGGTGCGACAACTTTAAAAAGTGGACAGAGGATGAAATGGGTAAACACCTGCAGAAGTGGGGTTTTATGCCTGATTATACGGTGTGGACATTTCATGGTGAGTCTGCCCAACGTACCAGAGCTGAGGTGGTTCGTCGTCGCACCGACGAGCATGGTACCAGGATCGACGATATGGTGCAAGACTTTGATGATGCTCGGGATTCAGACGAGGAGATGGAGGAATCTGCAAAGGCCTTCAATGAAATGTTGGAGTCTTCAAAACGTCCTCTCCACGAGCACACTGAGCTTTGTCAGCTGGATGCTATTGCACAAGTAATGGCTCTGAAGGCTCAATTCAACTTGGGCAGAGAATGCTACGACGCGATGATGACACTATTTGGACATGTAATGCCTGCAAACCTGTACCAGTCGGACAAAATCCTCCGTGCACTTAAGATGCCCTATGGCCTATGAGAACGGATGTGCCTTATTTAGGCTTGAGTATGCGGGCTTGAACTATTGTCCCATTTGCAAGTCTTCCAGGTATGTTGTGGTAGACAACGATATGGGTGAGAAGAGGCAGACCAAAATCCCCGTTAATGTTCTTCGGTATCTACCAATCATACCAAGACTTCAACGTCTTTTCATGGTCGAAGAGACGGCCAGATAGATGACATGGCACAAATTGGGCAAAAGAACCGAACTAGATGCAGATGGGAATCAGATGTTGGTACACACATCGGATGCTTTTGCGTGGAAGAAGTTCGATGAATTACATGGGGATAAAGCGGCAGATCCAAGGCATCCTCGAGTCTGCATCGGCACGGATGGATTCAATCCGTTTGGTATGACGGCAACCCAATACAGTTGTTGGCCTGTATTTGTCATTCCACTCAATCTCCCCCCCGGACAGATTATGCAAAGAAAGAACATTTTCCTGACGTTGATAATTCCAGGGCCCAACTATCCGGGGAAGAATATGAATGTGTACATGCAGCCGCTTAAGGATGAATTGCAAGAAGCTTGGGATAATGGGTTCAAGACATACGACGCCGCTAGCAAACAAAACTTCATAATGCGTGTCTGGTACATGTACTCGATGCATGACTTGCCGGCGTATGCGCTATTCGTTGGCTGGTGTGTGCATGGAAGGTTCCGGTGCCCCACATGCAAGGCAGCTCTTCAGTTTCATTGGCTGGAGGCGGGTCGCAAGTATTCTTGCTTCGACTTGCATAGACCATTCCTGGATCCTCGCCATAAGTTCAGAAAAGACAAGAAAAACTTCATCAAAGGTAGAGTTGTCAAAAACTCTGCACCACCTGTGTTGACAAGCCAACAAATCCTGGATCAGTTAAACGCTCTCAAGCCTGATCCAGAGCATCCAGGGTATTTCAAGGTGTATAATTCGGAACACGCCTGGACTCACAAGACATGCTTGTGGGATCTGCCTTACTTCAAAGACCTCCTTCTTCCACACAACATCGACATGATGCACACTGAAAATAATATCGGCGAGGCCCTTTTTGGTACATTGTTCGGCATAGAGGGGAAGTCAAAGGATAATCCTAAGGCTCGAGTTGATCAGCAGACTCTATGTGATAGACCGTTACAGAACATGCGACAACCGAAAGGAAAGAAGAACTAGACGAAGCCAAAGGCCTGGTTCAATCTTGGAAGGCCATCTATGAGGGAAATTATCTTGTGGGTAAAAATGCAGTTGATGTTCCCCGATGGGTATGCAGCGAATCTAAAGAGGGGAGCGAGTCTTGAAAAATTGAAAATATTTGGTCTCAAGAGTCATGATTGGCACATATAGCTTGGGCGGGTAATGCCGGTGATGTTGCGTGGCTTTATCCCCGAGGACGAATGGCTAGTACTGGCAGAGCTGAGCTATTTCTTCCGTGTTCTTTGTGCGAAAGAACTATCGCCCGCGGTGATAGATGACATGGAAAAGTTGGCGCCGGAGTTGCTCTGCAAGTTAGAGAAGATATTTCCACCGGGCTTCTTTAATCCAATGCAGCATTTGATTTTACATCTCCCGACCGAGGCAAGATTGGGGGGGCCCGTGCAAAATCGTTGGTGCTATGCAACTGAGAAGATGCAGAAGACGCTTCGAGCAAAATGTAAAAATAAACGTAGAATTGAAGCATTGATGGACGAGGCATTCATTACTGAGGAGGCGGCAAACTTCGTGACAGCACACTACGAAGCCAAAAATCGTCATTTGCATAATCCGAAGTCTCGGTACAATGCTGGCGACCCTAAAAAAGGTGGATCCAACCTCAGCCTATTCAAAGGGATGCTCGCGCCAGCCGGTGCTTCGAAACCAATAGAGTTGGATGTCGAAGAATGGCGGACCATTTCGTTGTATATCTTCAACAACCTAACAGAAGTGCAGCCGTACATCGAGTAAATTGTCGGTACATTGTTTCGCAACTTCTAATTATTCCTTTGAACTGCTCTTATTCCGGATATTTGATTCAGTCGATACGTCGCCAAATTCTTGGATGGAGCGGTGATCCAAAAGGATTCCGTCGAAGAGTATGAGCTTCTGGCAAAGCATGGAGGCGGCTATGCCGGTTTCATCTCTTGGTTTAAACAAACGGTAATTAGCATTAATAGACCATTTCATTTCTTGGTCTAATTTGCGGCTAATGCAAAAATTCTTTCGTATTAAACTTGTAGGCTAATTCAGAGTCTATGGACGCGGAATTGAGACAAGCCGCTAATGGCTTTGACTATAAGGTCCGTTCATTTGAGAAATACGACATCAACGGGTATCCCTTTCGTACCTTTGGCAAAGAGCTATCTATGGCCGACCGAAAATCTACAAATTGTAGTGTCTCTGCTATCGGCGAAGGAGGTACCGAGTATTATGGAAGAGTTGAAGCAATTTATGAACTTCTATTCTATGGTGAAAACCCACCGAATGTCGTAGTCTTCAAATGTTATTGGTTCCAGCCGAAGGAGACTAGAAGGACTCATGAACATATAGGGCTAGTAGAAATCAAACAAAGCACCCATTTAGATGTTCCCGATGTCTATATTACGGCTCAACAGGCGACCCAAGTTTTCTATCTACCGTGGGCATGCCAAACTAATGCAAATCTGAAGGGTTGGGATGTCATTTACGAAGTGCCGCCACGTGTTAGACCACCTACCCCAATGAAGAGGATTATGAACCTCACATTAACCCAGACACATATGATGAAGAATTCTTCCAAGAAACATGTCTTTCCAAAAAACGTTTCAAGAACTGCTCTACTTCACCCCAGAACATGGAAGTAGACAGCGACAGTGAATCCAACAACACCCCTGAGCCGGAACAAGAAGAGTTGGAACAAGAAGAGGTTACTGTTGCAGATGACCTGTCAATGCTTGACCGATTACAGCACACTACGAAGCCATTGTTACCAGCCCCCAGCCCAGCCCCCTGCGTGAGGATGTGGTGCAGGTGCCTCCCACTAGCACCAGTACTGGAGTCCCTATTGCTGAGCCTGTCGTGGAGACGGAGGAGGCCCGCCAAGAGAAGGAGCGCCAAGAAGCGGATCCAACTGTGGCTCCCTCATCTATCAATGTCCTGGAGAGCACTTCCTCGACAAGGGCCTCCACCGATGAGCCTGCTCACACGGGGGCCACCCCGACGAGCGTGGCCGCCGATGACCGTGCGCCGGCAACACGAGTTGCCGGGGAAGGAGTCCTTCCTTAGCAAGCACCAGTGGGTAATCCTCTTGCCTTTGCATACCTCTTCCGGGAAAGATTTCTTTTTGTCTTCTTGAACTTGACTTATGATTTTGGATCCCTATTTCACCCTTGTTCCCGCTTCGATCCACAGCTCAAACCTCCCCTGACGAAGGTGAAGTCCTTGTGGAGGTGGCCAATATTGCAAGGGATGCCACCGAGGAAGCCGCCAAGATCGCCGCTGAAGAGGGCCCCGCGCAGGTTGCCAAGGAGACCGGAACACTCCCCGACGAGTCCGAGAGGCCCACCGGCAACACATCCGACCCCGCCAAGATGCATGCGGAGAGGACGCCCACCAATGTCGACGCCCCGACTCCCGACAACCAAATAGCGGTGCCAATCTTGCAAGCTCCATCAAGCAACTTGGCGTTGATCGCTCCTCAGCACGGGTCCGGAGCTCCTAGTTCCTCTGGCACCGCGGGGCCAAGTTTTAATGAAGAGATAGCTCGGATCTTGCTCCCTTTGGTCCAAAGAACCGACGAATCCACCGACGCGGCCGACAACGCCGAAGATCTTGCCTTCATGGAAATCATGGCCATCGGTTTCAAAGGCGTCCAGGAACGGTACAGCCGGAGGTGGGACAAGGTGCACGAGGAGCGCAAAGCTGCGGATTTGATCGACCGGAAGCTGAGAGAGAAGGCGGACGAGCTGCGCACATGGTACAGTCAGCAGGCCCGCAATCTCAATGCTGCCACTGAGAGAGCAGCAACCCATGACGGCAAGCTGACAGAGCGCGAAACGCTGCTCAACGCCAAAGAGAAGGATCTTGTTGTGCGGGAACAAGCGCTTGCCGCCACTCTTTGCAGCAAGGATGAAGAGATCGAAGCGCTCCTTAAGCAGCGGACCCAAGAGCTGGAGGATGGGCACAAGAAATCCATTGAAACCCAGGCCTTGGAGAACGCCGCCAAGCTCAAGGAGGCCGCCGATAAGGCTGCTGCCGCTGTCTCTGCCAAAGCAAAATTGGAAACCCAGGTGGCCAAACTGAAGGAAGATCTTGTCAGCAGCGGCAAAGAAATCGAGGCTCTCAAGGACGAAGTGCTGAAGGCAGCCCACACTCTAGGGGACTTGCAAACATAGCTATCGTCCAAGAACCAGGATCTTGATGCCGCCGCCAAGACGATTGGGGATCTGAAATCCCAGTTGGCCACTGTGGTAGCAGCTTCAGAATCTGCCATGGAGAGGGAGAGGGTCTTGACGGAGAAGCTGGAGAAGGACGAGGCCTCGAAGAAGGAGGCTGAGAACAACTACACCCAACTGCATGAGAACCTCTCCCTCTGGACCGGCAGGCTTGTCAATGCAGCCGAGCGTATCAGCTCTCAAATCGCGGAGATGGACATGAAGAGCTGGGTTTCACCATCAACGACAAGGAGGCCACCAGTGTCAGGCTGACCAAGTTCTTCGAGGGCCTTATCGATGCCCTGAAGACGTACCACGAGGACAGGTCTGCTTCGTTTGCCGATGAGTCCCGGAAGTATGTGCGTGAAATCGTGTATAGGGTGCTGCTCAAGATCGCTCATCGCAATCCCGGCCTCGATCTCTTCGGGGTCTTCAGGAGGTTGCCAGATAGCAAAGACGTCACCGCTGCCAACAAGATCGCTGCCCCTCTTGCCGACAAGGTTCTCCAAATCCCCAGGGTTCAAGGGAACCGTCGAGACTGAGCTTGTCGCTGCATCCACCATTGTGCTGCCATGTACAAGATACATTTGATCTTTTGTTAGCCCTGCACTATTTCTATGATGTAATATAACATGTGCTGCTTGAATGCATGTACGATGTTTCCCTTGTCTTATTTTGCCTTTGTATGATTGTGCCCCTACGCTTGTTTGGAAACTTGTCGGTGCGCACACTTGCCGCGAGCGCTTTGAGGAACGGGTCCTTAGCAGCCTGCTGGGAGTGCCGCTGCCGGCAAGGTGACTTGCCGGGCCAGAGTGCAGCTGCTAGGCTCGCCGAGCGGACTCGAGGCAAGCTAGAACGCTGGTCGACCGCGACAAGGTTCCTTCGCGTGCAGGTTTCTCATACAAAGCACATAATCGTTCAAGGGACGCCGCGAATGTAACGAAGAAAAATTTCCAAAGTTTTTCAACTTAGCTTTTCCTTGCGTCATTTTTGTCGTTGCATGAGATGATTACTTGAACGTCATTAAAATGGTACCCCATCTCCACTCCCCCCAGAAAACTTGCGCGCGAGGGATCCTTCTGTCCTTTTTAAGAAAAAGAAAGAAGAGAAAAGAGTGGGTTGGGAACCTTGGCGGTTCATCAGTCATTCCATACAAATTAAAGTGTAAATCACAACATCACATGCATCCACATATAAATGAATATGTACGAGGAGTTGCAGAACACTTAGCTTTATTATGCACAGGATCTACGCCTGGCTTTGTACAAAGGGTTACATGTCTTGCCGACAAAGCTTGTACAAAAGGGGTTGCCGGGAGGTGTCCCATCAATTGCGCCTTATGGGTAGAACTTGCGAAGATGCTCAATATTCCATGAGTTTTGCACTTGAATGCCATCTTCGGTCTCCAGTCGGACTGCGCCAGGTCTGGTGACTTGTACTACCCGATAAGGGCCTTCCCACTTTGGCGACAACTTGTTTGATCATTTGGCGTACTGAGCGCGCCGAAGAACAAGGTCGCCTTCCTCAAGGCCTCGGGCGTGCACTTTGCGGCTATGGTAGTGGCGCAAAGCTTGCTGGTAGCGTGCAGCTCGCACAGCCACCCGAAGATGATCTTCCTCAAGGAGCGTTGCGTCGTCTTGCCGCAGCCGCTCTTGCTCAGCTTCATCATAAGCGAGCACTCGAGGTGACCCGTATATGAGTTCCGTGGGGAGCACCGCTTCTGCACCATAGATTAGGGAGAAGGGTATTTGGCCGGTAGCTCGATTTTGTGTCGTCCTGATTGACCAAAGAACCGCTGGCAACTCATCAATCCAGTGTCTTCCACACTTGCGTAGCCTATCGAAAGTTCTTGTCTTGAGGCCACGCAACACTTCAGCATTCATCCTTTCCGCCTGGCCGTTGCTTCTATGGTGGGCAACAGATGCAAAACAGATTTTGCTGCCAAGGTCTTGGATATACTGCATGAAGGCGCGGCTCGTGAATTGTGTGCCGTTGTCAGTGATGATTCTGTTAGGAACCCCGAAATGGCAAACTAATCCTTTGAAGAACTTGACGGCCGATTGCGCTGTCACCTTCCTCACTGGCTCCACTTTAGGCTACTTTGTGAACTTGTCGATTGCGACATACAAGAACTCAAAGCCCCCGGCAGCACGGGGGAAGGGCCCAAGATATCGAGCCCCCAGACCGAAAAGGGCCAGGAGAGAGGGATCGTTTGGAGAGCTTGAGCTGGCTGATGTATGTTCTTTGAATGGAACTGGCATGCTTCACACTTGGTTACTAGCTCAGTCGCATCCTGGAGTGCAGTGGGCTAATAGAAGCCTTGTCAGAATGCCTTGCTGGCAAGTGCCCTTGATCCTATGTGAGAGCCACATATGCCTCCGTGTATCTCTGCCAACAGCTTTAGTCCGTGTTCCCGGCAAATGCACTTCAATTTCACACCGTTTGGTCTCTTTCTGTACAGAATGGTATCCACAAACTGATACATACTTGACTGATGGGCTACTCTCTCAGCTTCTTCTTGCTCATCAGGAAGTTCTCCTGTTTGTAGGAAATGGACTATCTGATGTGCCCATGCCAGAGCCTGCGGCTCGATGACAAGGATGAAAGGCATCTCTTCGGTCGCGGGAGCGCTTGCTTCTACGGCAAGAACCTGGGGTTCTGCGCTAAGCGGCTACTCACCGGCAACCGTGTCGTTGTTCCCGGCAACATCCTTGTTGGCGGCTCCCAGGAGCTCTGCCAAAAAATACTTGCCGGTATTCAACTTTCTTCTCTTACTGCCTGCGTTGATGGAGTGACCGTGGGTTGATTCAAATGGAGCACAAAAGTTCCCGGTTCCACGGGAAGCTTTTGAGCGGCACATTTTGACAGGCTGTCAGCAATGCTGTTCTCTGCACGAGGGATGTGCTCTGTTTGTAACCCGTCAAAGTGTTCTTCCAATTTCCTCACTTCTTCCACGTATGCTTCCATTAACGGGCTCTGTTAATCTTTGTTTACTTGCTTCACAACAAGCTGCGAGTCACCGCGAACAATCAATTTTTTGATACCAAGGTCCACTGCGATCCTTAGACCGGCAAGGAGTCCTTCATACTCAGCGGTGTTGTTTGTAGCTTGCTCCCTGGGAAAGTGCATTTGAACCATATACTTGAGGTGGTCTCCCGTGGGTGCGACAAGCAGCACTCCGGCACCGGCGCCTTGCAGCGAGAAGGCACCGTCAAAGTACATGATCCATTCCTTTGCCATTTCCTTGCCGGGGAGAGCTGTTTCTTGAATTTCTTCGTCTTGCGTTGGTGTCCATTCTGCAATGAACTCCGCCAAGGCTCTGCTCTGAATAGTTGAAGTGCTCTCAAACTTGAGTGCGAAGCTTGACAATTCCAATGCCCACTCCACTATCCTACCAGTTGCCTCTGGATTCCTCAAGATGCGTTGCAACGGAAAGCGGGTGATGACGGTGATTTCATGTGCTTGGAAGTAGTGACGCAGCTTTCTCGAGGCCATAAGAAGGCCGAAAAGCAGCTTCTGCACCACAGAGTATCTCGATCTAGCCCCCTGCAGAACGGAACTGACGAAATACACTGGTCGCTGCACCACTTTCTTCTTCGGCACTGTTTGTTGATTACCTCCATTTGCTTGCGCTATTTCTGACTTGTCAGCACCATGATTTGCCGGAGAAGATTCCTGTTCATCGCTAGATGGGTTTGCCGCGGTTACTTCCTCATCATCGGGTTCCCTCTGCGCCACTAATGCAGCACTAGCCACTTGATTCGTTGCCGCTACGTATAGCAGCAACGGCTCTTGTGGTCATGGCGCAACTAGTGTTGGCGCGGTGGAGATGTATCTTTTCAATTCCTGCAGCGCGGCCTCCACTTCCGGAGTCCATTTCATCAGACCTGCCTTTTTCAAAATCTTGAAAAACGGCAGGGCGCGCTCAGCAGATCTTGAAATGAACCTACTCAAGGCAGCAACACAACCGACAAGACGCCGCACATCTTTGACGCTTTTTGGTGCTTGAATTTTCTCAATCGCTTTGATCTTGTTGGGATTCGCTTCGATTCGTCGTTGAGATACAAAGAATCCGAGAAGCTTACCGGATGGAATGCCAAACACGCACTTCTCGGGATTGAGCTTCAAGTTGATTTTGCGCAAGTTTGCAAATGTTTCCTCCAAGTCTTGATTGAGGGTAGATTTGTCCTTGGTCTTGACTACTATATCATCCATGTACGCTTCCACATTCCTGTGCAGCTGGGGCTCAAAACCAATCTGGTCTGCTCTTGCAAATGTCGAACCGGCACTTTTTAATCTGAAAGGCATGCGCACAAAGCAGTACGTGCCACATGGAGTAATGAATGTGGTTTTCTCCTCATCCTCCTTGGCCATGAAAATCTGATGGTATCCAGAATATGCATCAAGGAAAGAGAGCAAATCACAGCCAGAAGTGGAGTCTACAATTTGATCGATGCGCGGCAAAGGAAAAGGATCCTTTGGACAAGCCTTGTTAATATCGGTGTAGTCAATACATAGTCTCCACTTTCCGTTCGCTTTGCGCACCACAACTAGGTTTGCTAACCATGTGGGATGTAGTACACCTCTGACCAGGCCTGCTGGTTCAAGTTTCTTGATCTCTTTGGCAATAAACTGTTGCCGTTGCAATGCTTGCTTCCGGACTTTTTGCTTGACGGGCCAAGCGTGGGGACAGACAGCAAGGTGGTGCTCAATTACCTCCCTGGAAACACCGGGGATGTCAGATGGTCGCCATGCAAACACATCGACATTCGCCTGCAGGAAGGCAACGAGCGCGCTTTCCTATTTGTCGTCAAGGGTGGCACTGACGGTGAAGGTACCGTCAGTGCCGTCCTCCCTCGCCGGTACCTTCTTGGCTGCCGGTGCAGTGGCTTTGGATTTCTTACCGGCAGAGCACCCCGGCAGGTCTTCAATAGGTGCATAGCACTCCAAAGAGGTGCGCTTCCCGGAATCCTTGCTAGAGGTCTTCCCGGACTTTTTGCTTTCCTTCTTCTTGGCGGGAGCTGGGGCCTTGGCGGCTTCTGCTGCACCCGCATCTCTGTACATCTTGTCGACGCAAATGACCACATCTTTCTTGTCGGAGTTGATGGAAATGACACCCATCGGCCCTGGCATCTTCAACGTGTTATAAGCATAGTGGGACACTGCCATGAATTTTGCCAAGGCTGGGCGGCCAAGACTTCCATTGTACGGCAAGGGGATCTTGACAACGTAAAACACAATCTTTTCCGTTCTGTAGTTTAACTCCCCGCCAAACGTCACCGGTAACGTGGTCTTTCCCTTGGGCTGGCTTCTTCCCGGGTTTATTCCTTGAAAGGTGCCCGTTTTCTTGAGTTCCTCATCGGGGATCTGCAGCCTCTTGATAACTTCCGGAGAGATCAGATTTAGGCCGGCCCCACCGTCAACTAACATCTTCGTTACTTGGAGGTTGCGAATTGTTGGTGAAACCAACAACGGCAAACACCCGACCGCAGTTATGCGATCAGGGTGGTCCTCGGCATCGAAAATGATAGGTGTCTGTGACCACTTGAGTGGCTTTTGAGAGCCCATTGCCGGTTTTGCCGCGTTAACCTCACGTGCTCACTGCTTAAGTTGGCAGTGAGAGGAGTGCAAAGATGCTCCTCCGTCAACGCACATGGCCTCGGTTGCCTTCTGGAATTCTTGTTCGCTGGTTTCATCGCCGTCCTCTTCCTCACTTCCATCATCTTCTTCTTTCTTTTTGCGGCCTCTAGCAGGCTTTTCTTTCTGCTGCTTGGCCTTGCCACGGTGGCCTCCTCGACCACCACGACCCTTTTTGCCAGATCCACCGGCACCATCTTGACCCTTCTCTTTGTCGCGCTTCTCGTATTCGGCCTTCTGTTTCTCAACAAGGTGCTCGACTTGCCGGCACTCTTGGAGATCATGGCCTTTGGTGCGGTGAATCTTGCAGTATGGCCCATCAGACTTGCCGGCTTTCTCGTTTGCTGCCGCCTCCTGGCACGCAGCGCATACAACAACCTCCTTGCCGAAGTTCTTAGTCTTGGCTTTCTTGGCAGACTCGGAGTTGTCGGAGCCTTCGACGGCCATAACAGTTTTACCCTTGTGCTTTCTGTTGCGCTTCCGGCCCTTCGTCCTCGGGGTGGCAGCAACATCATCCTCGGAATCTACTTCAGCACCAGCGTCCTCCCCGGGAAGCCTCCTACCTTCCTTAGCACGTTCGCACTTATCCGCCAACGTATAGAGCTCATTGACGGTCTTGGGCAACTTGACGTTCATTTTCTCCCACATCCTTCGATTGCGCACATTCGTGTGAAAGGCAGCAATCACGGCTGCGGGGTGCACGTCTGGAATATTACGGTGCACACAGCTGAACCTCTGGATGTACTTGCGTAAAGGTTCACCATCTCTTTGGGGGATCACTTGCAAGTCGCTAGGCTGTCCAGGGGCTTTGTGGCCTCCGGTAAAGCCACCAACGAACTTGTTGCAGAGATCTGACCACGAAGAAATGGAGTTCGCCGGCAAGTCCATCAGCCAAGACCTCACGTTGGATTTTTGTACCAACAGGAAGTAGTTGGCGAGGATTTTCTCATCTCTTCCCCCGGCAGCTTGCACGGCGATCGCATAGATGCCCAGAAACTCTGCCGGGTTCAGCTTGCCGTCATACTTTTCCGGCACTTCTGGCTTGAAAGCTCGAATGGATGGCCATCGGACTTGCCGCAGCTCATGGGTGAAGGCGGGACATCCAACCTCGTAAGGAAGATATTCGCCAACCCCTGGCGCAGGCTCATCAACGATGGGGCCGTTGCGCGCATCGGATTGACGGCGCGCCTCACGGCGCCGTTCGATGGTGGTGTGGGCGTCTTCTGCCCGCCTGTCTCGCAGCACTTGCCGCTGATCTTGCCATGCTCGTGGATCCGAAGAGGCCATCGACACCTCGTCAGGCTCGAAGGATTGTCGAGCGTGATGCGGTTGTTGGCGTTGTTGCTGCTGAGATTGTTGCCGCTGAGGTGATTGCACCGTTAGCATAGTGCCATCAACGCGGCCACCAACTGGAGTTGTTAGTGCCATTTGCGGACGCCGTGAGGGCTCCGCTTGTTGTGATTTACTGGCCTCGGCAAACCCAATCAAGCTTTGTATGGTAGCTCGCCACTCATCCATCTTCTCTGCCGCTGGAGGAAAATTCAGCAGCATCTGGGCTCGCGCCATAGCTTCCGCTGCCATGGCTGGCATGGCCAGAAGCGAAGAGCGCGACGTCGCTCTACTCCTGGCAGAGCTAGCAGGAGCGCCATCGCGGTCTTGCTGCCGCGGCACATGGTCGGCGGCGGGTCGCCGTCGCGGAGGCGGTGCCTGGGGATCCGGGATTTGGTCCACAGGAGTCTTGCCGTGAGGTCGCCGCTGCCCGGAGTCATTAGCGCCGCTTGGAGCTCTGCCGCGCCCATTATAAGAGGGGCGTGGCGTCTGTCCTGAGGCTGCATTCTTAGACGCCGCCATGGCGGGATCTTGGCTCGCATCGGCCCGGGCGTTACCGCTCCGGTGGCTGCGTTCGTCGGCGCGGCGAGGAGGAGGAGGAGGAGGAAGAGGTCGTCCGTCCGCTCCGCCCATGCCGTCGCGGCTCTGTTCGCAAGATGATCGAAGAAGTCAACCGCCCCCACCGTGCTTGTCTCCTGCGCCGACCGCGGTGGGCGTGGTGACTGCGCCGCCTGCGCTGGTCGTGCTAACCGCGGTATCCGCACCGCCCGCATTGGCCGCGCCGCCTGTGGATGCGTGCAGGGTGGCCGTCATCGTGATGCCCTTCTTCTTGGGTGCCATCGACGACGAGGAGGACTTCGAGGGAGTTGATGAAGGCAATGAAGAAGACGTGCAATCCACTGATCAAGGTTCACACAAGCGATCTCCCCCTACCTGGCGTGCCAAAGATGTCGTGGGTAGGACCATCTATGGGGCCATCCAGCCCCTAGTTGGTCGGTAAGGGGGATCAATGTGCACAAAGAGCATGAACAATGGAAGACGCAAGGGAATTTACCCAGGTTCAGGCCGCTGAGAAGCGTAAAACCCTACTCCTTCTTTTGGTGTATTGGGTGTGTGAGAGCACAAGTCCAAGGAGCGCTTCTCCCGGCAAGATGCGGAGAGACCTGCTACGTGAGGCGTGCTGGTGTTTGAGAAGGGGTCTGAATCGCCCGCTGTTGCCTTGGCCCTCCTTTTATAGCTCAAAGGGGTTACCACAGTGGAAAAACAGTAATTACATAGCGATTGGATAGCAAACAGTGCTATCATACCTAACTCTGCCAGTTTAGGACAAAACGCATTAAATGTATTATTAGGTGTCATGTGGAGAGGTAGTCCCGGCAAGGTTTCTGCACCGCTTGCCCAGCCACCTCATTTTATTTTGACACGCCTCCTGGACGGGTGTCATTAAAGGCAAATCCTGTCCCAGTGTGCTGACACGTGCCCGACAAGCCTTACCAAACAACCTGCGCGGTCGACACCTCACCCACTAGCGGACATCTGTGCGGTGAGGTGGAGCGCAGGAGGGCTGGCCAAAGCTTGCCGGGTCTTCACCTTGCAGGTTTAGCCTCGCCGGCAAGGAAAGTCTTCATCTTCGGTATTAGTTGAGTGCTGTGTCTTGAGCTTCTTTCTGGTAACTTCTGCGAATGGGTTCTGAATCTTGGTCTTGGCGGTTCCCGGCAAGGCTTGGCCGGCAAGGAGGCTGCTACTGTCTATGCATAAGTCAGGGTATAAAATACCCATGTTTTATACACCGACAGGAAGAGCGTTGCAGCACGGACGCCAAGAAATTTTCTGTCAGATGGGAGTCATGTCGATAGAGTAGGAGCAGTCCATACTAGTTTGTACTACTACCACTATACAACTAGTACTACTATACTAAAGTTATACTACTAGAGTACTAGTACTCCGGTACGTGCACGGCACAGCTTCATAAGAATAAAATTGGGGCAAGATATTGTTTTGGGTGATTTCTCTCTTTTCTCAGTCAATGTATTACGAATAATATGATGTGGGGGGCACCCATGAAGGCACGTGGCACATCTGGAGGTCTTGTTGCGAGATTCTTGTGTGAATCGATCACACTGTCGCGCTGCTGGTTCGAGAAGAATGTGTCTGGGTACAATTAGGTTATAGTAGATCTGAATCCCAGCCACCTGGATCATTGGATCAACATCAATCAACGGTTTATATCCTATACGTGCAAATGCACGCATTGACTACATAAAAATAATGAATATATAATATATAATACATAATACCGCATATTAGGTTTCTTTAAAGTCAAACTTTCTATAATTTCAGCAAGATTGTAGAAAAATATATTAACATATACACCACGAAATATATATCATTTGATTCATCATTGCATATATTTTCACATCATGTAAATTAGTTACTGTAAATGTTCACATTGTTTTCTACGAACTTGGTTAAGGTTTAGAAAGTTTGACTGCAGTCAAAGCTATATGCAAAGTAAATAAAAACGGAAGGAGTAGTATAGATATCGATATAGAAATAAAAAATCTAGTACTATAGTCTATAGATATAGATATATAGCTACCTTTTTTCTATATTAAAACTCGCGTTTTTGTGTAGACATTATTTGGCTCCGCTACAATTTGCATCTGCAAGATGTGTAGGAGTATCGCCTTGTTCAGATCCTCTATTAGGAACCCCACCATTATCATTAATTAATTGATATTAGAAATTTAGATTGCATTATCTAAGTTCTTGTCGGTTCTTCGGTTCCTTGTGGGAACTCGATCTCGTTATTCAGCTTGATCATGCATACGACAAGATCATTGACTATGGGAGATTGGTTTAATTAGCGATTGTCAATTTGTATCATCGCGTACGATATAGTTGGATCGTCAATGTCAAAATCCACCAAATCAATAGCTATCCCCACTCTCATCGAAAGATTGGGTCGCCATCACATGGCTACCAGCTAGACAATTCCTTCTCCAAAACATACACATGAACACCCATCTAAGTATCTAGGTCCATGCCTCCCTCTCCCTCGGAACACACACACCTCTCCACACGATCCATGTCTATTGGTCTCTCTCCCATCCCATCAAAAAAATAGGCACACCGCCATTCTCTCCTTCTCGCGGCCCCTGTCTATGTAGTTAGGTCTTGGTGTGACACACAAGCATTGCTCTCTATCTCTACTATCTTCCTCTCTCTCCCACACATAACCTTACCCCATCCCTGGCGAGCTATGCTGACGACCACTATCTAGCTCCCACACAAAAATAGACGATGTCTGTGTGTCCCTTCACCGTACACAGACTATCGCTCACCCAATATCCCCGCTTTGTAACCTTGTCGATCCCCTCTATGTCTATATCCTGTAACAGGTTGACATTACACGCACCCCCCTCACTCTCTCTTTCTCTCACGCACACGCACACACCCTCTTCCTCCCTTTCGGACACCTCTCTCTCTCTCTCCGACACACACACAGTCTTTCGAACACGCATATACCCCCCTCTCTCTCTTTATATCGAGAACACGCACACACCCTGTTCCTCCCTTTCGGACACTCCTCTCTCTCTGACGCACACATAGTCTTTCAAACACGCATATGCCCCTCTCTTTCTCTTTCTCTTTCTCTCACGCACACGCACACACCCTCTTCCTGCATTTCGGACACTCCTCTCTCTCCGGCACACACACACATCAATCTTTCAAACACGCATATGCCCCCCTCTCTCTTTCTCTTATGCACACACCCTCTTCCTCCCTTTTGGATGTTGGGATCTACGGTAGGGACACTCCTCTCTCCCCAACACACACACAGTCTTTCGAACACGCATATGCCGCTCTCTCTTTAGGTCTCGCTGCCACCTCCCCCCCCCCCCCGCGTCTTTGTGACACAAATATTCTCTCTATATCTAGCTATCTCTCGCAATAAGGCATGGATAGTCTAAACTGGAATCAAGCAAAGGACCACACTTCTCTTCATTCTCTCTTGGAAAAATGAGCTCCAATTACAAAAGTCGAATCCACTCTCTAACATAATATATGAACATAGGGTGAAATCTTCCACACAAATGTTTGTTGCGTGCATGCATGTCAATGATATGGATGTAGTACTACTCGTACATCCACACTGACCCAATTCACACAAATAAACCCTTCTCAAAATATGGTGTACATGTGATGTTTATTGTGCTGCCCCTACTAGCCAGCCCCCGACACATTCCACTTCCAACATATTGTGCTACTTGATATTCTATTTTTCTCGGTCAGACGATGTGTAAGTGTAACCACGAAAAGGTCAACCCCCGCCCCCATTGGTACTGTAGCTCCAAGATCCCATAAGGACACAACACCCATCAGAGCACACAACCAATGCCGAAGTGGACGGCGTCGCGGCCTGGGAAGACGACGGAGTCTCCGACCTCACCGAGGTGGAGCACGCCCTCGACGGCCGCGAGTAGCGCGCCCTCACTAGCAACGCACCCACATGAAGGACAATGTGATCCAGCGGCTCGCCCTCGTCGGTCATGAGGGGGAGCGCGTGCTCCAGCAGCACGCCCTGGTCAGTCACGAGGAGGTGCATCGCGTCCTCGTCGCTCACAAGGTGGACGAGCGCGTTCTCTAGTAGCATGCCCGCGAGCATCGCATCCTCGCCGCTCTCGACGTGGATGAGCGCATGCTCCGCCCGCGAACATCGCATCCTCACCACTCAGGCACACGAGCGTGTTCTCCAACAGCATGGCCACGAGCATGGCATCCTCGCCGCTCACACGGTGGATGAGCGCGTGCTCCAGACAGTACCCCAGGAGTCGGGATGTGAGCACCGCGTCCACGGCGACGAGGAGTACTGCATGGTGGCCATCGCGGTTCAGGAAAATCCCGTGACTCCGCCGCGCCAGGGAGGAGCGCAAGCTCTAGTGGGTGCTCGAGGAGTCCCGCGCCGATATGCAGGTGGCGGCCGACGTGCAGGATTATCCTTCGAGCTCTCCTCCTCCTACGACAACTCCTCCAGCACGCCCGTCCTACGTCCTCTGCCTCGGCTCCGGCAGACCTTTGGAGTTTAGTTGTATGGAACATGAATATTTGGATTAATCATACGACTACTTAAAAAGAATGTCATTTCTAACAAAATGTGAAGGATTAAGACTAATGCAAAAAACAACCTATGACTAACAGGCATGAATAGATGATGTGGCAGCATTGCATGCTGGAGAGTAACGCAATATATTGCAATTTATGGATTGCTTGCATGCCTAGCTTATGTGGCATGGTTACATGGCTAGGAAAGAAAATAGATAATGCGTTGTACAGATATTTAGGAATAGAAGATACTATCCACATGCACAGTTGCTCTCGAGCATATAAAGATCTGTAGAGTGCACTCCAATATTTTTTCAGAGGCCTAGGTGCACCGGATGTCATGCCACGTTACAAAATGTTAGAAAAAAATAAGAAACAAATCTCGAGTTTGGCATGAGTGGGAAAATATCTGGTGCTACCGCACCTTATATCCTACCGTGGTATGGACACACCAGGGACTTTAGATCTGTGATCCACTGGACAACATCTCAGGATGTGGACTAAAGCGCCATTTCGAAAATGTTTGGGAGTTTTCTGCAAAACTCTCACTGACCGATGCTGGCCACTCGATCCACGATCCAATGGCTCAGAATCTTGTATCAAGGTAACATTTAAAGGTGTGGTAGACGAGCACGGTGGGGTGCAGCTCTCGGCGCACGTGACGGAGGGGCGGTGGGGCCGTGAGGGGGTGAGGCGCATGTCGGGGGATGTGGTGTCGTGGATTCGAGCGGCGTCGTGGGAATCGCGTGTGGCATTGGTGGAAGCATGATGGTCCCCGTAGTTCAGCATCCATGGACAAGCTGTCATGTAGTATGACACATGCATTGCATACTGATCATTGGAAGGAGTAGGAGAGAAAACTAGGTGGATAAATACTTCATTATATTCAAGCGGACCTACGCTACTACATTTGTTCGAAAGACATGCACACCAACGAAATAGTTCATCTATCCATATATACAGAGAGGAAATATTTTTTTTACCAACAAGAGAGGAAATAGTTCATCCATTTATAGTGCCCTGCTGCTTCTTCTTCTTCTTCTTCTTCTTCTTCTTCTTCTTCTTGTTCTCATTTTCTGTGGGGGACGGCTTCGCTACAAGCTCCTTCGACCTTGCAGCTATCTCGAAACTCAGACGGGTATCGAGGGCTGCATACTTTATCCGCTCGTAGGTCAATGGATAAATCTCCCATCCAGACATCCTTAATTCCAGCGTCTCGTCGCCCTTGTCAAGCTTTGTCCCGAGTACATAATTTGCTATGTTGAATAAGTATGGTGTTTGTTTGTTACAACCCTCTACAGGAATTTTGGATTGTAGGTCGGCGGTCTTTTTCACATGAAGGTTGTACAGCGCCAGCTTTTTTTTGGCCCCTTCGATGGCTGCTCCACAGAAGAATATGTCCTCCCGAGACAAGAAATCGTGGAGCTCACCTGGTATGGAGGGTGCATGCATGATGTGATACACCAAAACTTCATCTCTGAGGCACAGCTGAAGGACGGCGGTGCGTTGAATCTCCCCAGGGACACACGTGGTGTACTCTGCGTGGAGACCAACAATCTTCCTCTCCACATTTTCGAGGGAGTTGGATACATTGTTGATCCACTCCCGAACAACCCATGCATGGTCGGTGACGGTGGTGGCTATCCTCAACGAGCCTTCGCTGATCACATGTTTGATGCTAAAAACCTGCATACGGATCTCTTTCTCCATTTGGAACCGTCGGACCGGAGGGCTATGGTTTGGAGTATTAGGATTAGGTGGCTAAACAAAGTGGAAGAAGATGGTGGTTAAACAGAGTGGAAGAAGATGATAATTTAAAGGGGTTTCAGAGGTATGTGAAGAGCTTAAAACTGTGTGAATCCAGTGGGGTTTGTGTAGGATCGAAAGTATGTCTAGAGGGGGGGTGATTTGACTACTTGACCAAATAAAATCTAACCTTTTCCCAATTTTAGAAGCAGGCAGATTTTAGCAAGCATACAAGTCAAGCATCACCCTACACATGCAATTCTAAGAGTGTAGCAGCGGAAAGTAAACAATTGCATATGTAAGTAAAGGAGGGGATCGGAGATTTCAAACGCAATGAAGACACGGTGATTTTTGGTGTGGTTCCGATAGGTGGTGCTATCATACGTCCACATTGATGGAGACTTCAACCCACGGAGGGTAACGGCTGCGCGAGTCCAGGAAGGGTCCACGAAGAAGCAACCTTGTCTATTCCACCATGGCTTACGTCCACGAAGGACTAGCCTCACTCGGGGTAGATCTTCACGAAGTAGGCGATCTCTTTGCCCTTACAAACTCCTTGGTTCAACTCCACATCATATCGGAGGCTCCCAAGTGACACCTAACCAATCTAGGAGACACCACTCTCCAAAAGGTAATAGATGGTGTGTTGTTGATGAACTCCTTGCTCTTGTGCTTCAAATGATAGTCTCCCCAACACTCAAACAACTCCTCACAGATTTGGCTATGGAGGAAGAAGGATTTGAGTGGAAAGCAACTTGGGAAAGGCTAGAAATCAAGGTTCAAATGGTTGGATTGGAATATCTTGATCTCAACACATGAGTAGGTGGTTCTCTCTCGAAAATGTATGGTGTAAGTGTAGGCACGTTCTGATGGTTCTCCTTACTGAGTAATAAGTGGTGGAGGAGTATATATAGCCTCCACACGAAATCCAACCATTACACACTTTTGACCCAACTCGGTGGCACCGATCAGAAATCTCGGTGGCACCGAACTGTGTAAAAGATATGAACGTTAGGAATCTCGGTGGGACCGACTGGAACAACTCGGATGGACCGAAGTGCAATGGTTAGGGCAAACCTTGTCTCGGTGGCACCGATTGCATCAACTCGGTAGGACCGAAGTGAAGCAATAAGGCAACAGAGAGTTGGCAAGCCATCTCGGTGAGACCGATTTGCAAAACTCGGTGGGACCGAAGTGAGTGCAAATGATTACAGAGAGTTGGCAAGGCCATCTCGGTGAGACCGAGATCCATATCGGTGGATCCGATTTGTTAAGGTTTTGGCAGTGGCTAAGTTCAGATGAACTCGGTGGCTCCGGATAGGAAATTTCGGTGGGGCCGAGTTGGAATGTAGGTCTTGGACATATTTGGATGGAGAAAGTGGTTGAGGGTTTAGGGGTACTGTCACTAAGCACTTGAGCAAAAAGACCATTAAGCAACACCTCATCCCCTTTTAATAGTATTGGCTTTCCTATGGACTCGATGTGATCTTGGATCACTAAACCAAAAATGTAGAGTCTTGATCTTTTGCCAATTCTTGTCCTTAGCATTTTGAGTGGTCCACATCTCTAGTCCTTGTCATGCCAATCATTGAACATCCTGAAATCTTTAACTTGAATGGACATTAGTTCAATGAGATATATGTTGTTATGAATTACCAAAACCACCAAGGGAGCAAATGTGCTTTCAATCTCCCCCTTTTTGGTAATTAATGACAACATATAGATCAAAGCTTTGATAAATGATTAAATGAATGGAATACATTGTCGCTTTGAGAAGTATGTGATAAGCAAGAGCTCCCCCTAAATTTGTGCATTATTAAAAATTTGTGTTTGAATGAAAATGCACATTCGATTAGGATCATGGGTCACCCTTCCATGTCACATACAACTTGGTGGAGCGCGCAAAATGATGTGAGTGGAATAGTAGGCACACATCACCAAAACAAATGAATGATCATACACGATAATGATAAGCATAAGCATCACATAGAGCATAGTATGATCAATCACATAAAGTAGTAGCTCACAAACATAACAATCAAGGTATGTCATAGACGTAGTATCAAGCACACACATCAAAACAAAGTACCATAAAGCAGATAGTAGCAAAAGAACTCGAGAAACAATGAGCAAAGCAAAGCAAGACTCTCTCTCTCAAAGCCTAAGATCTATACAAATTCTTCCCCTTTGGCAGCAAGTACCAAAAAGCTCGAATAGGTATAGGGCTAATACGGCACTCTAGGCACGATCCTCGGAAGCTCCTGAAGGGGATCTCCGGCTAGCAGCTCCGGTGTGCATAGACGGCGTCGAGAGAAGTGCATCCGCGAAGGCTTTAGCTGATGTCTGTTGGGCTGGTGGAGTGGAGACCGGCGGTGGTACTGTAGCAGCAGCAGGTGCAGAGACTGTGGTCCTCAGATCCACAACTGGCATTGCAGCAGACCTGGCTGCCCTGGGCACTGTCTGGAATCTCTCCATAGTGGGTCTGTCATCTCCACTGTCTTCTGAAGCGGCTGCCCTGGCTACATCAACATCGTCCTTCAGCTTCTCCACTACAGTCTGAACCTCAGTGATCTTGACATCTAGATCATAAATCTTTGTCTCGACTATCCGCTCTAAGCTAGACTGGTTCTGGGTGAGGTTGGCCAGACTTCGCTCAATCCTCAGGGTGGCTTCTAGCAGATAAGTCATCTGGTCAGTCTTAGACTTGAGGTTGGCAATGGGAGCATGGGGAGCAGATGCCTCCTTGGCTGCTTTTGCTTCTGCGGCTACTTGGCTCTTTTCTTGTGCTTGAGCAGAGGTGGGATGCGAAGGAACCATCACAATGACATTGTCCTCAAACTCTGGACGCAGTGGGAGATGCTCACGATCAAGAAGATAAGTGCTCGTTCCAACTTTGGAATTGATGAGCATCTGGATGTGTGGAGCATATCCGCAAGATCTCTTCTGATCAGCAGCTGTCCTCTTGATGGTTTCAACAATCAAGCTCATCACCTTGAACTTCTGAGGTGTGTCAAAGAGGTGCAGCAAGTTGATGGAGTGGCCATGCATCATCTTTTCATCTCCTGACTTGGGCATTAGAGTGTACCGCAAGATAGTGTTTGTGGTGGCCAAACCAGCCAGCAGGTGCTTCATTGACCCTAGCTTGTGTGTCTCAATGTCCTTTTCTGGAATAGTTGTATACATGTTGCCCATGGAGTTGTGGTCCATCTTGAGCTTGGCATAGATATCAATGTCATCATCTTCTTCTTCTGGAGCACCAAGAAGGGTAGCCCACTCAGAGATGGTCGACTGGTACCTGGAACCCTCAGTCATCCACACAATCCTGCCATCAGGATAGAAATGAGCTGTGGAGTAGAATTGCATGATCATCTCATCATTCCACTTTGGAAGCTTCTATACAACAAACTCATCAACACCAGCTATCCGGAAACTCTCATGAACATGGGGGAAATAATCCTCATTGGCATCAATGTACTTCCAATCCACCCATCTCATGTCGCTGACGATTGGCTTCTTATCAAGCAGAAGAGTCTCATAGAAGTCTTGCTATTCTCTGGTCTAGAAGTGGTAATCACAAGCTGTTCTCCTCCTGGCGGCATAGGGATCTGACAGTCTCCACTGACGCAGTCCTTTGTCCTTCCTTAGCATCATGTTCTCTGCTACTGGGTGTGCATTGTCATGGTCTGGAATCTTGGGCTTTAACTTCCTGAGCACTAGTGGCTCCTCATCAACATCAGCTTCAGGCACTGGGGCCATGTTCTTCTCAGTTGCTGGAATATTTCTTGTGGATCTCTTTGGTGCTGAAACCTTTGGCTTGGACTTGGGGGTAGCAGTCCTTATAGCATCTGACAAAAGTTTTTGAGACTTTGTAGGGGGTGCATCAGCTGTTGGTTCCTCCTCCTCCTCCTCATCAATCATCATGGAGGGTTTGCCAATCATACGGGCAGTAGTTTTCCTTACTCTCTTCTTCTTTTCTCCTGCAGCTGCATCACTTGGTTCCTCGAGTGTAAATGTCATAGTTTCCTTAGGGACTTTCTTCACTTCTGTCTTCTCTTTGGTTCTAGCAGTTGGTTTGGTGCTATACTCCTTTGCAAGCACAACTCTCTTCGTCTTTGATGCTGCTTCACTAGCAACAAAGTCCTCATCCTCACTATCTGAGGTTCTCTTCTTCCTGGTCCTTGTTGCAGCCTTTGTAAGATCTGGAGAGCTTCTCTATCCCTCATAAAAGCTTTCTGCAAGACTAGAGTCTGCGCTGAGATCTGTGTGCTACTCTGACATGTTCTGGCTATCGCTGGCATCAGATATCTTGCCAAGCTTACCCTGTGAATAGGAGGGTATGGGCAGAGTAGATGAGTCATCACAAAAAGCAGAAGTTTTTCATAAAAAATGAGTTCAAATCTTAGTTTCAAGTTTTCACAGAAGGCATTTCGGATGGACCGAGTTGATCATCTCGGTGATATCGAAGCACTCAACAGAAACTTTACACGCCATTTCGGTCAGACCGAGATGGGGTTCGGTGACTCCGAGATGCTAGGGTTTCACAGAGATTGTACTTTCGGTCTCACCGATTCGTACAACTCGGTGGCACCGAGCTGTACTAGTGCTATGGCCTGGGGCCAAATCGGTGACTCCAAAAATCTCTAATCGGTCGGTCCGAGATGTGTTCGGCGGAAACTTAAACCTAAATTTTTTACTCGAATCTAATCTATGGACATTGCAGTGTAAAGGGAGTTCTCAATCTGTGGTAAGAATCATGGCAATCCAATCGAGCATTGAATCAGAAATTTGAGCATGAAAGGGGTCGAATCTCACCCTAACTTGGTGGAGATCCTCTACGGCGGCAACGGCGGAGCAGATTGCCATTGACGGTGGCGGATTCCGGCGGCGAAGGCGCGCTGGAGACAAAGGCGATGATCCGGAGACCTGGGCGACGGCAGCAACGGGGTGCGGGAACGAGAGGGTTTGAGAAATTTCAACCGTTCGGGCCCGCGAGGTATATATACCCGTATGCTGTCGGTGGCTCCGAGTTGGACAACTCGGTGGCACCGATATGTGTAACTGCAAGTAGGTTAGCACATCGGTGGAGCCGAAATGGTTCAACTCGGTGACACCGAGATGAAAACCTAGATCAATCTAAATGATTTTGGTTGGACCGAGTGTGAGTGGATTGGTTTGGCCGAAGTCATGTAGAAGGTTTTGGAGGTTCAGAGGGCTCCTCACCCGGAGGGTCCGAAAATGACTTGTTCAATTTTTGTGATGTAGCAAGAATAGAATTTGAGACAAGAAAGCATAGATAGCTAGAGAAGGTACTTAGGCATTCTTGTACATCCACTTGACCAGAAAAACCAAGACAATCAAAACAACAAATGGATGTCCTCGAATGAAGAAAACATGCAAACCAACATGCTCACACAATAAAATAGCAAATGAAATATGTGTCAAACATGCACAACCAATTCTAGCATCTATCAAGCAATGGCGATGACTAGGTCATCTATATATGAGTATATTGACTTAGGAGCCAAATGAGAACATTTGATCATAGGTCATACTCATCGTTTAAGCACAAGTGGGATTTGCCACTTTTTCATAAAGCATTGTCGTGTTCACACCATTAGAGTTGCTTTAGCTCAATTGTTTAGAGCAAAGCTCCCCCTAGATGTGATATCCCCCCAAAGAGGGATGAACTAACCTTGGATTTTGTCAATGATTACTTCATGTAGATGTTGAAGATGTGGATGCTCAATGTTGATGTAGACCATCAAGAGTTGGGAGCAATCCTTTGGAGTTTTGTGCTTTCAATACCTACATGGGTTAGTCCCACACAAGGAACATACAAGGATATCCATAGACATAGAGTGAAATACACATATATGATTGCCATGAATGCATTGAATACCTTGTCCCTTGCCTTACCAACAAGAGGGTTTGTGACTCCATGAACTAGTGCGAAATGTGAAAGTTGGTTGCACAAGTTCTTGCCATAAATGAATATGAGTGAAGTTTGTCGGCGGAGTCACCCTCAAGAACTCTCTAGTTCTTCTTCTTTTGGACCCACATCAAATTGATGGGAATCCTTGGAGTTGTAGTAGCACTTGATGAAGTAGAACTTGATGAAGTCTTGGGAACCCACTTGACCAAGGCTTGAGGAGCTTCTTCAAATGAATCAATCTCTTCTTGAAGCTTGTCCTTGCCTTTTAGCTTGTGGTCTTGTGGTGGAAGATCTTCTTGAGCTTGTGTTCCCTTGAAGGAAGTAGGATCATACTTCTCTTGTTGAGGAACAAACTTCGTCTTGGGGTATTGATCTTCTTCCCACTCAACTCCATTGGCATTGAACTTTCATTCAAAACCAACACCTTGGTTCTTCCGGTGCCTTCCTTGCTTGCGTACAATTTCCTCAAATTGCTTACTCCAGGCAAGGCTCTTGTAGACACCTTTTTTCTATAATTCCTTTCAATAGCATATTTTCTTGCTCAAGTGTAACTTGGCTAAGAGAATCAGTAGTGGAATCAATAGAACTACTAGAAGCAACAACATTGGATTTAGCATTGTTATTGTTACTACTAGAGGTAGAACCCTTTTTACCCTTGTTGCTAGTTTGCTTACATTTAACTTATGGCATAAAGCTAGACAAGAGTAAATGTTTGGAAAAATATGAAGAACTCTTCTTTCGAAGATCGTCATTGATAGCTTTAAGAAACTCATGCTCTTGCTCTAAATTTAGCTTCTCGAAGCGTAGCTTCTCATGAGTTCTTAGAAGTTCTCTATGATCCTCTTGAGTTGTTTCATGAGCTAACTTAAGAGCATTTAGTTCTTTAGTTAGACGCTCAATCTCCTTCATAGCATTGTCACTCGTTTCCTCTTGACTATCATGATTACTGGCATTTTCATTATAGCTCACATCACTAGCCTTATCAACAAGTAAATCATCATCACCAAGCAAATCATCTTCATCACTATTGAAATCAAGATACTCGGGGTGTGATACCTTGGGGCCTTTTGCCATGAAGCATCTTCCAATTCCTTCATTTGGTGAGTCAAATAGATCATGGGAGTTGGATGACACAAGAGCAAGTTCGGCAACACCTTCATCTTGACTATAGTCGGAGTTGGAGTGATAACTTCTCTCGGAGTGGTTGTCGGAGTCGGAGCTAGAAACCCATTCACCAACATGAGCTTGATGTCTTATTCTTGTGTAGCTCTTTGATGACTTGTCCTTTCTCTCCGAATCCTTGCTTCTTCGAGAGTGTCTTCGTTCATAACGATCATATCTACTCCTTCTCTCCTTGTGAGGTGATTCATCTCTTCTATGTCTTCCTCTTGGTGATTCGTCTCTTTTCTTGTAGGGAGCCATACACTCATTGGAATAGTGTCCGGGTTTTCCACAATTGTAGCAATTACGGTCACGACTTGATGATCTTCTCTCATAGTGTCTTGAGCTAGAGCTTCTTTCTTTCCCTTTGTTCTTGTAGAACTTGTTGAATATTTTCACCATTAGGCTTATCTCTTCATTGGATACTAGCTTGTCACTTGGAGTTGTTGGAGCATCGGTTGAGGCCTTGTAAGCACCACTTGAGTTGTTTTGTAGCTCCTCTTTGTCCTTGAGTGACATTTCATGAGCAACAATACTTCCAATGACTTCCGTGGGCTTGAGATCTTTGTAATTTGGCATCATTTGGATCAATGTGCAAACGGTATCATATTTTCCATCCAAAGCTCTAAGTATCTTCTTGATGATGAATTTGTCGGTCATCTCTTCACTTCCTAAGCCAGCAATCTCATTTGTGATGAGAGCAAGTCTAGAGTACATTTCTGCGACTCCTTCACCATCCTTCATCTTGAACTTGTCAAGTTGACTTTGAAGCACATCCAACTTAGATTCCTTGACGGACTCGGGACCCTCATGCATATCAACCAAAGTATCCCAAATTTCCTTTGCATTCTCGAGGCGGCTGATTTTGTTGAATTCCTCGGGACACAAACCGTTGAATAGAATGTCACAAGCTTGAGCATTGTATTGCAACATCTTCAATTCTTCCAGGGTTGCTTCATGATCCGGTTCCTTGCCATCCTCAAAGAAATCACCTTGCAAGCCAACACGAACAACAGCCCAAACGGCGGGGTTATGACCAAGAATATGCATCTTCATCTTATGTTTCCAACTAGCAAAGTTTGTACCATCAAAATATGGACCTCTACGATGATAGTTACCCTCGCTAGACGCCATACTCTCCTAGGTTGTGAAACCAAGGCTATGATCACCAAAGCAATGGAAATCAAGGCTTATGGAGACAAAAGCTCTGATACCACTTGTAGGATCAAAAGTATGTCTAGAGGGGGGTGATTAGACTACTTGACCAAATAAAACCTAACCTTTTACCAATTTTAGAAGCAGGCAAATTTTAGCAAGCATACAAGTCAAGCATCACCCTACACATGAAATTCTAAGAGTCTAGCAGCGGAAAGTAAACAATTACATATGTAAGTAAAGGAGGGGATTGGAGATTTCAAACGCAATGAAGACACGGTGATTTTTGGCATGGTTCCGATAGGTGGTGCTATCGTACGTCCACGTTGATGGAGACTTCAACCCACGGAGGGTAACGGCTGCGCCAGTCCACGGAGGGCTCCACCCACGAAGGGTCCACGAAGAAGCAACCTTGTCTATTCCACCATGGCTTACGTCCACGAAGGACTAGCCTCACTCGGGGTAGATCTTCATGAAGTAGGCGATCTCCTTGCCCTTACAAACTCCTTGGTTCAACTCCACATCATGTCGGAGGCTCCCAAGTGACACCTAACCAATCTAGGAGACACCACTCTCCAAAAGGTAATAGATGGTGTGTTGTTGATGAACTCCTTGCTCTTGTGCTTCAAATGATAGTCTCCCCAACACTCAAATAACTCCCCACACATTTGGCTATGGTGGAAGAAGGATTTGAGTGGAAAGCAACTTGGGAAAGGCTAGAAATCAAGGTTCAAATGGTTGGATTGGAATGTCTTGATCTCAACACATGAGTAGGTGGTTCTCTCTCAGAAAATGTATGGTGGAAGTGTAGGCACGTTCTGATAGCTCTCCTTACTGAGTAAGAAGTGGTGGAGGGGTATATATAGCCTCCACACAAAATCCAACCGTTACACACTTTTGACCCAACTCGGTGGCACCGATCAGAAATCTCGGTGGCACCGAACTGTGTAAAAGATATGAACGTTAGGAATCTTGGTGGGACTGACTGGAACAACTCGGATGGACCGAAGTGCAATGGTTAGGGCAAACCTCGTCTCGGTGGCACCGATTGCATCAACTCGGTAGGACCGAAGTGAAGCAATAAGGCAACAGAGAGTTGGCAAGCCATCTCGGTGAGACCGATTTGCAAAACTCGGTGGGACCGAAGTGAGTGCAAACGATTATAGAGAGTTGGCAAGGCCATCTCGGTGAGACCAAGATCCATATTGGTGGATCCGATTTGTTAGGGTTTTGGCAGTGGCTAAGTCCAGATGAACTCGGTGGCTCCGGATAGGAAATTTTGGTGGGGCCGAGTTGGAATGTAGGTCTTGGACATATTTGGATGGACAAAGTGGTTGAGGGTTGAGGGGTACTGTCACTAAGCACTTGAGCAAAAAGACCATTAAGCAACACCTCATCCCCTTTTAATAGTATTGGCTTTCCTATGGACTCAATGTGATCTTGGATCACTAAACCAAAAATGTAGAGTCTTGATCTTTTGCCAATACCTGTCCTTAGCATTTTGAGGGGTCCACATCTCTAGTCCTTGCCATGCCAATCATTGAACATCCTGAAATCTTTAACTTGAATGGACATTAGTTCAATGAGATATATGTTGTTATGAATTACCAAAACCACCAAGGGAGCAAATGTGCTTTCAGTTTGAATGAAAACGAAGGAGAGGTGAAGAAGCTGAGGAAAATCAGTTCCCGATGGAGAATTAATGGAGAAGTGGCATGCAGGAAGTTGATTAGACGGCTAGGTAGACCGGCCTGCAAAATGAAAAGCCTATGCGAGTAGGTGCCGCTTCGGATGGATATTGGTGCATGCCTACGACACACAACTTCTGCGTTTGAATACCCATAGCGCTAACCATTTTGTTTCAGTTTTTTTCTTCCCATAGTATTGTTCTACTCCACGTACACGTATTGGTTTGGCATTTCCCGTTACACTTTGCTCTAATTCCCGAGACATTTTTTTGGGGGGACAATAGACAGTTCATGTGCGTTATCAGAGAACATGGCATAGAGTTCGAGATCCCAAGCCTTCTTCTGGTGGTTTCTCGATGATTCTGCGTGTGTGCTTTGTGTGTAACCTTTTCTGGTTAAGGAATATGCGGTTATCCTCATAAAAGAAAAAAAAGGCTTCTTCGCGCTTCCACATGCATGAGAATTTTGGTCTTCTCGCAATATGGATGCTACCTGGAGGATTAGAAGTGAACCCAGAGGCATGCCAGCACAACCTGGAGGATGTAGTGAACCCAGAGGCATGTTACTAGTACTAGTGGTAGTACAGGTGTAGTACTTGTTGGTCAAAATATTATTCATCCGGTCCTCACAGTGAAGTGACAAGACCCTATGCCCGAGGTGACATTAGTCCAGGCGGCGTGTTCGGGTTACCAAAGTCAGCCTCACCCTGTGCAGTCACTGTCACCGCCGCTGTATAGGATGCATGCCTTGCCTCGTCTCCCTCTCCCCTAGCACCACTCCATCTCCACCTCCATGTCCATCTCGCCGGAGATCCTGAGGTCACTCTTCTTCATCTCACAGTGCCCCCGCGTACCCTCGCCTCGCTCGCCTCCCCCAATACCACTGTTCTACTCGCTAGCCGCTCCAGCACCGAGAGCCTTCTCCCCCGTAAATGAAGCCCCAAAAAACCCCCACCTTCCAAACTCCACCATGGCCGAACCCGAACCGCACAACATCCGTATGTGCCGCGGCTGGAGCGTTCTCCCCAGGGACATCTTCCACCTCTGTTGTTCGCGTATGGATATGTCCAGCGCCGTGCGGCTAGCTGCATGCTCGAGGGACCTGCACGCGGCCATCGTCGGAGCGAGGCCTGAGATTTTCAAGACACCCTGCTTGCTGCTATCTGATGTTGCAGGATGGCGTGCTCACCACTATGCTCACCATGATACGGTGGCGCACATCATGCCCCTCGACTTTGATCCGACCACCATCACCCGAAACTTCTTGTCAGGTATGTACTGGGTCGGCATGAACTCCCACTGGATGGCTGCCGTCGGAGAATACCGGAACAAGTGGGTGCTCGTGAATGTCCACACCTCCTATGAGATTATCCTTCCTCCCTTGGATCATATAGGGATTTGCCGTCGCGGCCCACTTCTTGTAGATTACCAAGTCAGCTGGACGGACCTTGTTTTGCTAAAGGTTGTAATTTGCCAAGTGCCCATGGCATATGGGAATTACACAGACTTCAAGCTAATTGCCTTGTTCAACTGCGGAGTCGCCTATCTTTGCAGCTGTGCCGACTGTAGGTGGACACTACTCCCCTCAAAGAGTTGCATCGATGGTGATCCACAGTTTTGTGATGCTATTGAACACAATGGCATCATCTACGCGATCGACAATGCAGATGGCACCACGTATTGCTGGGACGCCTCTTGTAAGTTATTTTCGTCTGATTTTAATGATAACGCCATGACATTGTTTGAACTTTTGTGATGATTGGCATATCCCTGTTACAGCAGAATTTGAGTAGAAGTGTAGAACTATGGCAATGTATTAGAGACGCCGTAAATCAGGAAATAAAATAGGGAGATTTGGAAGTCCAAATGGTAATCTCTATATTTGGAAGTAGTTAAATCATGTGATTGTGACCATGTCTATACAACCAATTTGTACCCTTGAATAATCAAACGGTTAGGAAGATATGGATATTCTCCTAACTTTTTAGTAATCTTTATACTACTAAATATGAGTGTGTAGCCATGTTAGTTTCCTCATTTTCATGATTTAGAAACATGCATAACACTATTGGTTTCATCTAACCATACATTAGTAGGCAAGTAAAAGTGCATATGGAAAACTCTATACTTGGAAGTCGCGAAATCCTGTCATGCTTACCATGTCTACATGCCTATATTCGCCCTTCAGCAATCAATGGCTAGAATATTATCCTCACAAAAAATTTGCACACTGAACATGAGTATATAACAATGCATGGTGTGTTAGTTTCCTCTGAAGAATTTATTTGTGAGAACAGAACATGACTACATAACATGCATGGCTATATTAGTTTCCTCTGAAGAATCGACTGCAAGATAACATGAGTATAACCATAACCATGCATGGTACTACTATATTTTCGACCCCAGTATACATTTCCCTCTATTTTCCTCTCAGTTCCAACAGGGACAGATCAATGTTGCTTCTTACATTATCCTACTCATACTCTGAACAATGCTGATCTTACATTAACAATGTCTGTCCTTTTTGTCTCCTTTTTGATATGTTGTTGTATCCATACGGCTCCTTCCCTTTGTAATCATGCCACCTTTGTTGAAAACAGGGAAGCACAACTGGTTCCTCGCTCGATCAGATGACGGCGAAAGACTGATGATCATTCGCACGCATCAGCCGGCAAGTTTATATTGCAAAAACCATACTGTGTACAAGCAGCGTGAAATGCGTGAGTATCCAGAGAATGGCTGTTACGTCTATGAGTAGGATACCAGCTTGTTGGGGCCTTCAGAATTTTTGAGTTGGAGGCGGGTAAACAACCTTGGTTCACACTCTCTGTTTCTCGGACTCAATTATCCGATTAACCAGGAGATCACCTTCAAGGATCCTGATGGCAGAGAGGCTCTGTTTGCTAGGGAAAACTGCGTGTACATGGTGAACCGGTCTACGCGATCAGCCGCCCCTGATTGTCAATGATACAACATGCAGCGAAAAGAAGGTGAGAATGAGAAAGGCATCTGGATTAACTTTGATCCTTGGATGTCTCAACACCGAAAGGCAGTGATGTGGTTCAAGCCTTGAGGTTCGTAGGTAATGGGGCTGTTGCGTCGAAAGGGTGGAGTCCTGGTGTATACGAGTCACTGGTGGCTGAAGGGGAGCTGCAAATTATTATGGCGCTGGATCATCCCTCTTCGAATGACTTGCAGTCTTAGCTGCTTGTTCTGGATGGGTGATGTTCTCTTTTGTTATGCAGACTCCTTGTAATTTGGTCATCCTTGTTTGTGTCACTCTTACTATGTACTAGTTCGCTCTGTTTAGAACTTTGTGATTTGTGTCTGGATGTGTCTGGATCACGAGAGTCTGAGAGCTTCAGATGGGTGCATTTTGGTGGTTTAGCAAGACTTGTGAACTTTCATGTCTCGCTCTTTATGTCAGTAATAGACGCTAGTCAGTGTTTGCATGTTGTATATATCATTGTTTCAAACTATTTTTTGTTTCAAACTGTTGATGTGCTAAATGGGGGCATCACCATTCTCCAGTGTCCAGTGTATATATCCTTTTTCAAGTTATAATTTGAGCTCAATGACTTTTCGATGATGTACACTTATTTGGGCCATGTGAGGTGTCGTTGAATATGGGCTGAGTAGTAATGCAATGCCAAACAGGCCAATTATGAACTCTGATGTCGGGTGCTCAAAAAATAAAAAAATATTAGTCCGACATGTGGGCGCCACCGGTGTTTTCATGCACTTGCGCGGTAAGAGCATACTGGCGCGCGTTCGAAATTCATGCTACCTTTTCATCCCGAATCCTCCGCCCCTCCCCCACCTCTGGAATCTCGATTCCTACTCCAGTTCCCCCAAATCCACCTCCTCTACTCCCTGTACTCAAGTGCACTATCCTGTCGCCGGTCAACGAGGATCTCCCAGCCGGAGATCCTGAGGTCCATCCTGCCTTCGGGCGCTGCGTGCTGTCGCTCAACAGTGGCATGGTGGCGCTTGACGACCAGTTTGCCGGCAAAGTGCTGATGGTAACCATCAATGGCGACTGGCCTCCCGTCTCGCCGGACGACCTAGTCAAAGCTCTTGGCATTGTGCATGGCATCCAAATAAGTGACTTGCTCATCGAAGTCTGTCCGCCATCGGCTGATTTTTTTGTCAGGTTCTGGACAACTTTCGACTGCAGTCGTGTGTTCGAATCTTCCCGGCGTTTGTTCTGCGATGGCGCGCTGGTGAGCTTCGATCGGTGGCACCCGGGATGGGGCTCGGTTCCCTCTGAGCTTGAGTTTTTAACAAAGCTTACCTTCCACGGCATGCCTCGACGGGCTTGGAACAGTGAGTCCATGAATGAGCTTATCAACGACCTAGGAGGTGAGCTCTTAAGTATGTTTGTTCCTCCAGACAGCTGGGCTCTGACGGTTATGGCATGGATAAAGACGCCGTCCACCATACCGAAGGTGATTGGTGTTGAGATACCGGTGCAGGAACCGGGGTTGTACTATTCGTCGCCACCAAGGCCGCCACGGACCATGTTAGGTATGTACCTGTATCGAGTCTTCGAGCATGTCGAAGAAGTGGTCAATCCATCAATCAAAGCCCTGCCGCCGTGGCTGGTGGCGGGGTCCATTGATGACGTCCATTACAGGAGTCAACATCAGACTTTCCCTGTGTTGCTTGGAACGATGGATGGCATAGGGCCTACTCCATCGCGCGGCGGAGGCCACTGCTTCTTTGGGAGAAGAGGCCGGGCTGGCTGCCTGGATGTGCTCTAATTTGAGGTAACAACTGAATCTTCTCAAATACTACTTATATCCGAGCTATAGATGTCTAGCTCTGATGTGATACATTTGATTATGACCTGTTCTATTTTTGTACCGGTTTTTTTTCGGAATGGGTGTATGTCAACTTAATGTGCTGGCAGAACTTATTATGTTTGTATGTCTGTTTTCTTTGCACAGCATTCAAGACATTTCCACATCATTGATCAAGACGATGAATGGTGATGTACGAGTTTGTTGGTTTCAAGATAGCCCTACCCGTAGCGATCTGCTGCTTCCACCCCAATTGTGCCACCCGCGTGAAATTTTTGTATGCAAGCTCAATGTGCTATCATGTTGTATATGATTGTGTCAACTATATAAGTTTGTACCGAGCATCAGCAATGCATATGGCTGAAACATGTATGCACGAGCATCGAACAATCAGTTTCTCTCTCTCCCTCTAACAAGTGGGCCCCGCTGCATTATTTCTTCTCTCGTGACAGCTTTTAATTAGGTTTCACTAGACTCTACATTTTTTCTCAACTTAAAATTTGAGTTCAGTGACTTTAAAAAAATGTACACAAGCCTTGTTTGGGTCATTTCAGGCATCGTTGAATGTGGGAGTACGTACGTAAAGTTGTACTATACTACACAGGCCTTGTTCGTTGAACATCAGCAATGCAACTGGGCCGAAAGACGCGTGCCAGCCCAGGTTTTCTTTTGAACTAAAATAAGCGCAGCCCAGTCTATGTGTTTTTTTATAAAAAAATTGCACAACTCAGTTCTATTTTTATACAAGAATGCCAAGCCCAACTTAAAGTTTTTCAATAAAATTCCTAGCTCAGAATTAGTTTTTTATAGGAAATGCTCTGTCCAGACCAACATGTTTTTTCACCCATCCCAGAAAATGGGTCTATTTCTACGAAAAGCTAATGGGTTGTAAACTAATAGATATAATAAATGGGTTGCATGTCTCCAATATTATTTTTTCACCCATCCCAGTAAATAGGTGTATTCGAACAAATAATCAAATGGGCTGTAAATTCTCAGAAATAGTAAATAGGCTATTATTTTTTTCACCCAACCCAGGAAATTGATGTATTGGATAACAAAATCAAATGGGCTGTAAAAACTAAATAAATGGGCTGCATGTCCGCAAGAGCTTTCGAAGCTGACTTTGTTGGCCCACGCCGAGGAATTCTCAAAAAAAATTGGCCCACGACGACGAAGCCTGTGCAAGACGTTGTCCATTTAGTCAACAAAACGGTTTAATGGACAAAAAGAAAAGTCAACAAACTATTCTGACAACTGTAGCCATTGGATTGACATCCGACGGCCATCCTGCTTCTTCAATCTCTGATCTTGTTGCTCCAGCGGCCAAGAGCCCAAAACCATCGCTGGCGGGAGTGCCTGCTTCTGCCTCCCATGGCCGGCTGTGTTGCCGCGCAGGCCTCGCCGCCCCACCCTACTCCCACTGGTGGCCTGGTCATACATGTACTCACCCACACATTCTGTTATTCTCCGGTGACGGCAGCCTCACACCGCAGCCGAACCAGTCAACCCTCGTAGTCCCCTCCCCGTGGGCATCCACTGCCAAGTCTTCCCTGGTTCCGGGTCATTCCCACCCTTAGCCTAGCCGTCGTCCACCGCCTTGGTGCTCTCGGCACGGTGTTGTCAACGCGGTCAATGAATGACAACCATCGGAAGAGGACTATACGTGGAGAGGCGGACAGTTGGGACCCACAAGTTCCATGGTCGCACACCACGACGTGCCTCCTTATCATGCGCAAGAAAAATGATTCCTCCCCCTGACAGCTTGGACCCACCAGCTACATCTTCGCACGCAAGGAAGTGCCTCCTTATTACGCGCAAAAAAAAAGACTCATCCCCCCGGACATCCAGGACCCACCAGCTACATCTTCGCACGCAAGGAGGTACCTCCTTATTACGTGAAAAATAAATGATTCCTCCCCCTGACAGCTGGGACCCACCAGCTATATCTTCACATGGAAGGAAGTGCCTCCTTATTACGCGAAAAAAAGATTCCTCCCAATGACAACTGGGACCCATCGGATTTGGAGGCTGACTTGTGGGCCTACTAAGTTGACACGTACGTAGGGCTTTGTCAACTTAGTCAACAAACGATTGTAGTAGCGATAACCGTCGAATGTTAATCCAACGGCCGTGCTGCTTCTTCAATCTCTGATCTTCTTGCTCCAGCCGCCAAACAAGCGCCGGTGGGACCGCCTGCTCCTGCCTCCCGTGGCCGGCTGTGCTGCCGCGTAGGCCTCACCATCCCATCCCTACTTCCACCGCTGGCCAGGCCTTCCCTCTACTCACCCACATCCCCTGTTATTCTCCGGCGATGGCAGCCTCACAACGCAGCTGAACCAGTCAACCCTCATACTCCCCTCCACATGGGCATCCACTGCCGCGTCTTCCCCGGCTCCACGTCATTCCCTTCCTAGGCCTCGCCGTCGTCCACCGCCTTGGTGCTCTCGACGCGGCATAGTCAACATGGTCAATGAACGGCAACCATCGGAAGAGGATTGTACAAGGTGAGGCTGACAGCTGGACCCACCAGCTACATCTTCGCACGCAAGGAAGTGCCTCCTTATTACGCGCAAAAAATGATTCCCCCCTTACAGCTGGGACCCACCTGCTATGTCTTCGCACGCAAGTAAGTGCCTTCTTATCCTCCCTGACAGCTGGGACCCACCCGGTCGAAGCGTACGTAGCGTTGTTTGTCTGGTCGCGAACGTGTACATACATACTGGTCGATCGGTCTCTCTGCAACGATGAACCATGGGCGTGTAAGGAGCGCCACGTGTCATAGTAGAGCCCCTGACGTAGTAGTTCAGGCAGCCCCGTCCAAATTTTGTACACGTACGTACAGCCACACAGCAAAAAATACGGCCACATACGTACATATACGGGCAGGGTCTCGAACCCGTACTCGCGCATACGTACGGCCAGGGCTCGTGTACATGGAGAGAGGCAACGGACGGCAGCAACGGCCTCCTATTCATCGGCAGACAACTGGCTGGGTCAGAACGAAGGAAACATCATCGTGTTCATCGGGAGCCAAGCGACTGGGTTGGAAAGCGTCCTGTTCATCGGGAGCCAACCGGGTTGGACAGAACAGCCAAAACGGGGTCCTGTTCATCTACTCGGGGTCTGGCGTACCGCAAAACAGAGGAAACAACCTTCTGTTCGACCGCCTACAGTCAAAACGGGGGTCATGTTCATCGGCTGGGGGTCTGGCGAACCATAAAACGGAGGAAACGGACTTCTGTTCAAGCGCCTACGGTCGAAACGGGGTCCTGTTGATCGGGAGGGCTCTGACGTACCGCAAAATGGAGGAAACGGATTTCTCCCCAACTGCCTACGGTCATAATGGGGGTCCTGTTCATCGGGAAGGGTGTGGCGTAGCGCAAAACGGGACTCCACGGGCTACTGTTCATCCACGGTCGACCACCTCCAGCCTCCACCAGCTACTATTCATCCACCGTCGACTTCCTCCAGCTTCCACCGGCTACTATTCATCCAGCCTCCACGGGGTCCTGTTCATCCACCCCCAACCGGTTGGGGTGTGGTGGCCTCCTCGGGATCCTGTTCATCTAGCGCCAACCACCTTCACACGACCAGGGTACTGTTCATCCACAACCAACCCACCGGCTGGGGTGGGGCGTACGAGCAGGCGGCAGCAACAGGAACTATTCATCCACAGCCAACCAACCGGCTCGATCGAAGCAAGTCTCGACTCGTTCTACGTGTATCGCGCATGCGGCAGCAATGGGCACTGTTCATCGAGACGCAACCCAACACCGGCTGGCTACGTCTCGCACGGGGGCTCGATCGGCTTCAGTAAGCAACGAGAAGGATCGATCGGGTTCAGTTAGTACTGAAGGGTCGCTCGGGTTCAGTTAGCGGTGAAGGGATTGCTTGGGTTCAGTTAGCAGCGAAGGGATTGCTCGGGTTCAGTTAGCAGCGAAGGGATCGCTCGGGTTCAGTTAGCAGCGAAGGGATCGATCGGCTTCAGTGCGTAGTGGGATTGATCGCTCGTGTTCAGTACGTAGCTACTGCGCCAATCGGTCAGGTTCAGTAAGCGAACGCCTTGCACACACGCGCGTATGAGAGAAACACGCAAACCACAGTGCATCGCTCGGCCCCGACCACCCATTGAGTGCCCACCGTAACTGGGAAACTCCCAGAAATTTCCTTGCCCTCACTTCTACCACGAGTTTTTACGTCATGGATGGCCCAAAGAATGTCATGCGGGTGTGTCTCCGACCTGCCCAGGATAAAAAGCCCATTTTCTGTCATAATGTTTTGTCATAGAAGTAGGAGCCCACCACATCTATGATGATACGTGTTTTTGTCACAATTACCGTCATAGAAGTGTCACAACCATGACAGAAAAAGTTTTCGTTCGGGCCATAATGTCACAGATGTGTCTTTTTTTGTAGTGTAGTCTGCCTGTTCGCCAAAGAAGCAACGCCTCGGTGTCTATCTTAGAGGTGTATGTGGCGCCGGAGCTGCTGGCGCCCAATCTGGAGGTCGGCCGGGCTTAAAGGGATGACTGGGAGGCACTGCCAAGCACGACGGTGGGGTGAGATCGAGGGGAGGGCGAACGGAGGCAGGGGCTGGGCCGGTGGTCGCTGGCGGTTCGCGAAAGATTGTCAACACTGTCTCGAGTAGATAAAGGCCATCTGCCCATTCTTTGTAGATCGGACGGTGCTTAAAAAATTGACAGACCTATTTGTTTTTAGTCGACTATTATTTTCATAGGACCATACTTGGTGGTTTGTCGGAGGATTACCCGCACTTCCAAACCATCCCTGTGCTCATATTTCAAAAGCCTAGAATCTAATTTCATGTGCCATGCATATTCTAGAGCTATCATATGTGTGCCGTCATTTATTTTTGACCCACCTACTATCTGCTACTTTTATAGTGTACAACTTGTGCACACACTTCACCCATAATCTCACTATTTTTTTATGCATGGGTATTTCAGACTCTGAAGCACTGTTGTCAAAAAAGAAAAGAGAGCAGTCGCTCCTGTCTGCATCGAGGATTGGAAGGGCGTGGTTGGACGCTCTAAAGACTGTAGTGTCATTCGATGAAGATAGTCAACGTAGCTCTGTAGTTGATGATCCCATTTGCCATACACCAGCATCGCAGGTGCTTGCTTTAACTTCACGGTGTCATATGTGGTTGCATGTTGCATATGGTGTCTACCTTGTATTGCTTCTAAATTGGTTAAATTGCATTTGCTTAGCCATATACAGTGAATATGACATGCCTTCCTGTTTTGGGTACATACTACATCTGTCTATTAACCATGTTCTTACATCAAACTAATGTTCTTGTGTATCCCTCATCAATCACTTATGATGAGACAGTCACGCCCGTGGGTTAGTGTGAGATGCGCTACTCTTTTAAAGAGTGCAGTGTCATCCTCCCCACATGATTCTCAAGAAACAGCAAAGCTAGATGAAGATAGTCAACGTAGCTCTGTAGTTGATGACAGCATTTCCCCTACACCACCATCGCAGGTGCTTGTTCTAACTTGGCAGTGTGGTATTTGGTTGCATGTTGCATATGGTGTCTACCTTGTATTGCTTCTAATTAGGGTAAATTGCATCTGCTTAGTTTACACATTATAGCTGTGAATATGACATGCCTTCCTATTTCTGGTACATACTACATCTGTCTATTAACAATGTTCTTACATCAAACTACTGTTCTTGTGTATCCCGCATCAATCACTTTTGATGAGACACCTTCAACTTGACAGTGTGATATTGGTTGCATCTTGCATATGATTTCAAGCAGGTACTACCTCTAATTTGTTGAAATGCCACTTGTGATGAGACACTTTTAACTTCTAGCTTGCATTGCTTCTAATTTGCTGAAATGCCTTCTACTTAGCGTTTTTTCGTACGTATTCCATCCTCCTATAATGTGGTTGCCTTACATAAAATTAGTGTTCATCAGTATCATGCATCAATCACTTATGATGAGACAGTCACGCCTCTAATTTCATTCCTTTTTCTTGTGGCTTTGACTTGACAAGGCAAAATCAAAAACGAGGAAGGAAAAGAGTAAGGAAGGGGATAATGGTGGTCCTCTGCAGCAACGTAAACGGAGCATCTCTACAGATTCTCCTGGTACTGCTAGTGCATTACAAGTTCCAAGTCTCATCTCCCCGACTCCACCATCCCAGGTGCTTGCTCTAACTTGGCAGTGTGATATCTGGTTGCATGTTGCATATGGTGTCTACCTTGTATTGCTTCTAATTAGGGCAAAATGTATCTGCCTAGCTTACACATATTACATGTGAATATGTGTAATGACCCAGTTCCGATAGGGATCCAAGTCTCCTGTGCTTACTGTGCTATCCCTGGATCAGTAGCTAGCACACACAGTACTCGATGAAATAACAGAAAATCACATGTTATAAAGTAATGTAAATATTATTACCTTATAATCCACACAGCAGAAACATCAACAAAGATGTGGAGTCCCATAACACCAACGCAAAGTTGAGTGTAGACATCATAACCCTACAACGTATCACTTACTCGTCGTATAAAACCTGCAACATGAGACGTTGCAGCCGTGTAGGTCAGTACATTGATTGTACTGGCAGGTCACACCACAAGAGATTATGAAAGTCCTACTTCTACATGCAATATGGCTAGTGGAGGCTCTAAGTTTAATTTGCATGAAGCTGATTTTGTCCTACCTTCATGAAGATAAATTTTATTACTACTTAATTCATCATAATGTGATTGAGATGGTTCCTCCACTCAATCTATACCCAAGTTGATTAAAACCCATTAAATTAGTTAAATGTGATGAGATCGCTCAGTATCCCACTTCTAGATGCTCAAGTTGTCCATACCCGGGGACACGGCTAATCGATTAGTTTTACACTCTGCAGAGGTTTGCGCACTTTTCCCCATAAGACTCGATCACCTCCTTTGTAGTCCTCGCAATGCCTGGTGTTTGAGAACCGGAAGATCGAGACATAGTCTTTCATAAGTGTTTCCCCTTAACCATGGATAGGCCGGTCCACCTACATATATAACTACATCTGCTAGCCTACCCGGAAAGAGGTCACGCAACGTACTTAACTAAGCCAGAGCCCATAATAGCTTGTGGCTGCGCAGGTAAGCTTCTAGTCATGAAGAATTGATAAATCTCTTTGAGCCTGGGTGGCATTCCATAGGGTGATTCTCCGGTTACTCTGGGTTACTCAAAGTGATTCGCTGGTTACTCCAGGTCACTCGGGCAAATCATGGCTTCTCCATGTACCCATGCATTCCACCCAGATGATCGATTTACATTCTTTGTAGGAATCCTTATTACTATTCTCTCTCATCTTGCATGATTCACACATCACCCCGTCTAAAAATTCACAGGGCTAAGCAATCTACAACAATATCAACGTTTCCCGGGGTTGTCAAGGTCAAGTACGATCCTACCTCAAATTCTACCAAGTATGTCCCAATCCACAGCCCAAAGCTATGCATGCAAGCAATTTGTAGTGGTGGAACTAATGCATAGTAAAAATATTGGGTACTTAATGAAAACATGATCAATGAGGTAACTTGCCTGGTACGGTTGATGAAGTTATTCGCGCTCACAATTACTTGATAAAGAAACTATTCGCACTCCGGACAATCTAACGAAACAAACAACATACATAAGCAATCATTATTACTTAATTTATATAACATTCCAAAATTTAGAATTTTGGGATATTATAATATGACACGCCTTACTGTTTTGGTACATACTATATCTGTCTATCACATCACGTTCTTACATCAAACTATTGTTCTTGTGTATCCTGCATCAATCACTTATGATGAGACACCTTTAAGTTGGCAGTGTGATATTGGTTGCATCTTGCATCTGATTTCTAGCATGTACTGCTTCTAATTTGTTGAAACGCCACCTATGACGAGACAGTTTTAACTTGGCAGAGTGATATTGGTTGCATCTTTCATATGGTGTCTAGCTTGCAGTGCTTCTAATTTGTTGAAATGCCTTTTGCTTAGTTTCCACATCATAGGTGTGAATATGTCATGCGGTCCTATTTTTCATACATATTCCATCCTCATATCATGTGTTTGCCTTTCATCACAGTAGTGTTCATCAGTATCATGCATGAATGAGTTTTGAAGAGCGAATTTTATTCCTTTTTCTTATCGGTTTGACTTCACAATGCAAAATCAATAAAGCGGAAGGAAATTAGTACGTCGTTGGATGATGGTGGTCCTTCCAAGCCACTAAAACAAAGGGTCTCTACAGATTCTTCTCTGCCATCCTCCCAACAAGATTCGCAAGACAACGCAAGGCTAGGCAGTCAACATAGCTGTGTAAATGATGAGCACATCTGCCCAACTCCACCATCACAGGTGTTTCCTCTAACTTGGCACTACTATATGTGGTTGCAAACTTGCATGTTGCGTACGATATCTAGCTTGTATTGCTTCTAATTTTTTTGTATTGCATCTGCTTAGTTTACACATTAATATACCTGTGAATATGACACGTGTTCCTATTTCTAGAACATACTATATCTGATCACACCATGTTCTTACATCAAACTATTGTTCTTGCGTATCCCGCATCAATCACTTATGATGAGACACCTTTAACCTGGCAGTTTGATATTGGTTGCGTCTTGCACATGATTTCTAGCATGTACTGCGTATAATTTATTGAAACACCACTTATGACGAGATAGTTTTAACTTGGCAGAGTGATATTGGTTGCATGTTTTATATAGTGTCTAGCTTGCACCTCTTCCAATTTGTTGAAATGCATTTTGGTTAGTTTCCACATCATAGGTGTGAATATGTCATGCGGTCCTATTTTTCGTACATATTCCATCCTCGTATCATGTGTTTGCCTTTCATCAGAGTAGTGCTCGTTAGTATCATGCATGAATGAGTTCTGTAGAGCAAATTTTATTCGTTTTTCTTGTCGGTTTGACTTCACAATGCAAAATCAATAAAGCAGAAGGAAATTAGTACATCATTGGATGATGGTGGTCCTTCCGAGCAACTGAAATGGAGGGTCTCTATAGATTCTACTCCGCCATCCTCCCAACAAGATTCGCAAGACAACGCAAGGCTAGGCAGTCAACATAGCTGTGTAGATGATGAGCACATCTCCCCTACTCCACCATCACAGGTGCTTGCTCTAACTTGGCACTATTATATGTGGTTGCATGTTGCGTATGATGTCTAGTTTGTATTGCTTCTAATTTTGTTGAATTGCATCTACTTAGTTTACACATTATACTTGTGAATATGACACATGTTCCTGTTTCTAGAACATACTAAATCTGTCCATCACACCATGTTCTTACATCAAAGTACTGTTGTGTATCCCGCAACAATCACTTACCATAAGACACATTTAACTTGGGGGTGTGATATAGGTTGCATCTTGCATTGTCTTCTAGCTTGTACTGCTTCTAATTTGTAGAAATGGCACTCATGACGAGACACTTTTAAGAGTGATATTGGTTGCATGTTCATATTGTGCCTAGCTTTCATTTCTTCTAATTTATTGAAATGCCTTATGCTTAGTGTTTTTCGTACATATTGCATCCTCCTATCATAGGTGTGAATATGCAATGCTATCCTTTTTTTCGTACATATTCCATCCTCCTATCATGCGGTTGCCTTACATCAAAGAAGTGTTCGTCTTTATCATGCATCAGTTAGTTATGCAGCGCCAATTTTATTCCTTTTCTTGTGGTCTTGACTTCAGAAGGCAATATCAAAAAATAGGAAGGAAAAGAGTAAGTTAGGGGATGTTGTTGGTCCTCCGGACCAACGCAAATGGAGGCTCTCTAAATTTGCCACTGCTACTGCTACTGCAGTTGAAGTTCCAAGTCTATATGATGAGTCCATCTCCCCTACTCCACCATCGCATGTGCTTGCTCTAACACTACAAGAATCAGTTACTTTGCCGTCTGCCATAGCAGACGGCAAAGGCCCAGGACACGGACGGCAAACATCTTTGCCGTCTGCTGGCTGACGGCCCCACTTTCAGCACTGAAAGTCACGGTAAACAGCTTCTTTGCCGTCTGTAGAACTTCAACGGACGGCAAAGACGTTTACCGTCCTCCTTCCTGGATAAGCTGACGACAAAGGTTATGGATGGCAAAGTATAGCTGTTAGCCCCGTTAGGTGGCTAACGGCAGACTTTGCCGTCCGCAGGCTGACGGCAAACAAACACTTGCCTTTGCCGTCTGCCCAGTGACGTCAGCAGGCCTGTGGCTGCCCGTCACTCCTGCTTTGTCTTTACCATCTGCCTGCTTTGTCTTTGCCGTTTGCCAGCTGACGGCAGAATGACCAAATGGGTCAGACATGGTGCTCCCAGGTTGCACAGGTTGCTGCCACGTGGCACCTTTGCCGTCCGCCTACCGACGGCAAAGGTCTTTGCCGTCCGCTGGCGGACGGCAAAGTTCCTATACTACCTCTTTTTTGTCTGTTTTCTGTTATTTCCCTGCATTTTCACAACACATATATGATATATATAGTTTCAAGCTGAAGCATAGGCCATGTATTCCAACAATCCAACATCATCGTGAAATATTGAACAAGAGAACACATAGGCTAGTAAAAGAACCAATACATACATAGTTTCACACTGTTCATCCATATATAGATACATAGTTTCACATTGTTCATCAATACAAATCAAAACAAAAACTAAACACTAGCAGTCCATCAATGCCAGCTTCCATAAATTGAATCAAATCTGCAAAATGGGAATAAGAAAGTTAGAAGAAGAAGAAGAAGAAGAAGACTAGAAGAAGAAGAAGAAGAAGAAGAAGAAGAAGAAAGAGAAGAGAAATAAGAAGAAAGAAAGAAGAAGAGAGAAGAAGAATAAGAATAAGAAGGAGAAAAAGAAAGAAGAGATAAAGGAAGAAAGAGATATCCTTTTCCTTCTCATTCTTCTTCTTTTATTCTTTCTTTTTCCTCTCTTTCTTCTTCTATTCTTTCCTTTTCTCCTCTTCCTTGTTTTTCTTCTTCTTATTCCTTATTTGTGTCATTTTAGAGCTAACTTAGGTAATTATGCCATTTTAGAGCTAACTAAGCTTATTATGTCATTTTGGAGGAAAATAAGGTAAGTATAGATCATTATTGAGCTAACTTAGGTAATTATGCCATTTTTGAGCTAAGTAAGCTTATTATGTCAATTTGGAGGAAAATAAGGTAAGTATAGGTCATTTTTGTGCTAACTTAGGTAATTATGCAATTTTTAGCTAACTTAGGTAAGTATAGGTCATTATTGAGCTAAATTAGCTTATTATGTCATATTGGAGGAAAATAAGCTAAGTATATGACATTTATGAGCTAACCAAGGTTATTATGCCATTTTTGACCTAACTAAGCTAATTATGTCATAAATGAACTAAATAAGCTAATTATGTCATTTTGGAGGATAATTAGCTAAGTATGTCTTTTTTGGGGAAAATAAGCTAAGTATGTGGCATATTAGTGCTAACTAGCATGTACGAAGCTAAGTATGCATTTGTTAAGCAAAACACTAGAGAAACCTTTTAGCACCCTTGGATAGATGGGGTGTATACAAACTAATAATAGTCTGGATCGTCTATATATGCTCCGGGATCAATAGATGCATCATCATCATCACTATCACGCGTGTCGTCATGAATGACGTGCTCATCGGGTTCAGCGGCATCAACATGTGGAAGGACATTCTGTAATCGGTCAGCATTGACAGGTCATCCACAGCAGTAACCTCTTCTTGTTCCGGCTCTTCTTGTTCCGGCTCAGGGGTGAAGTCGGATTCACTGTCGCTGTCTACTTCCATGTTCTGGGGTGAAGTAGAGCGGTTCTTGAAACGTTTTTTGGAAAGACGTGTTTCTTGCAAGAATTCTCCTTCATATGTGTCTGGGTTAATGTGAGGTTCATAATCCTCTTCATTGGGGGGAGGTGGTCTAACACGTGGCGGCACTTCATAAACGACATCCCAACCATTCAGATTTGTATTAGTTTGGCAGGCCCACGGTAGATAGAAAACTTGGGTCACCTGTTGAGCCGTAATATAGACATCGGGAACATCTAAATGGGTGCTTTGTTTGATTTTGACTAGCCCTATATGTTCATGAGTCCTTCTAGTCTCCTTCGGCTGGAACCAATAACATTTGAAGACTACAACGTTCGGTGGGTTTTCACCATAGAATAGAAGTTCATAAATTGCTTCAACTCTTCCATAATACTCGGTACCTCCTTCGCCGGTAGCAGAGACACCACAATTTGTAGATTTTCGGTCGGCCATAGATAGCTCTTTGCCAAAGGTACGAAAGCGATACCCGTTGATGTCGTATTTCTCAAATGAACGGACCTTATAGTCAAAACCATTAGCGGCTTGTCTCAATTCGGCATCCATAGACTCTGAATTAGCCTACAAGTTTAATACGAAAGGATTGTTGCATTAGCCGCAAATTAGACCAAGAAATGAAATGGTCTATTAATGGTAATTACCGTTTGTTTGAACCAAGAGATGAAACTGGGATAGCCGCCTCCATGCTTTGCCAGAAGCTCATACTCTTGGATGGAATCCTTTTGGATCACCGCTCCATCCGAGAATTTGGCGACGTATCGACTGTATCAAATATCCAGGAATAAGAGCAGTTCAAAGGAATTAGAAGTTGCGAAACAATGTACCGAGAACTTACTCGATGTACGGCCGCACTTCTGTTAGGTTGTTGAAGATATACAACGAAATGGTCCACCATTCTTCGACATCCAACATTATTGCATTCGAAGCACCGGCTGGTGCGAGCTTCCCTTTGAATAGGCTGAGGTTGGATCCACCTTTTTTAGGGTCGCCAGCATTGTACCGAGGCTTCGGATTATGCAAATGATGATTTTCAGCTTCGTAGTGTGCTGTCACGAAGTTTGCCGCCTCCTCAGTAATGAATGCCTCGGCCATCGATGCTTCAATTCTACGGTTGTTTTTACATTTTGCTCGAAGTGTCTTCTGCATCCTCTCAGTTGCATAGCACCAACGATTTTGCATGGGCCCCCCCAATCTTGCCTCGGTCAGGAGATGTAAAATCAAATGCTGCATTGGATTAAAGAAGCCCGGTGGAAAGATCTTCTCTAACTTGCAGAGCAACTCCGGCGCCAACTTTTCCATGTCATCTAGCACGCCAGGCGATAGTTCTTTCGCACAAAGAACACGGAAGAAATAGCTCAGCTCTGCCAGTACTAGCCATTCATCCTCGGGGATAAAGCCACGCAACATCACCGGCATTACCCACTCAAGCCATATGTGCCAATCATGACTCTTGAGACCAAATATTTTCAATTTTTCAAGACTCGCTCCCCTCTTTAGATTCGCTGCATACCCATCGGGGAACATCAAGTGCATTTTCACCCACAAGATAATTTCCCTCATAGCTGGCCTTCCAAGATTGAACCAGGCCTTTGGCTTCGTCCAGTTCTGCTTTCCTTTCGGTTGTCGCATGTTTTGTAACGGTCTATCACATAGAGTCTGCTGATCAACTCTAGCCTTAGGATTATCCTTTGACTTCCCCTCTATACCGAACAATGTACCAAAAAGGGCCTCGCCGATATTCTTTTCAGTGTGCATCACGTTGATGTTGTGTGGAAGAAGGAGGTCTTTGAAGTAAGGCAGATCCCACAAGCATGTCTTGTGAGTCCAGGCGTCTTCCGAATTATACCCCTTGAAATACCCAGGACACTCTGGATTAGGCTCGAGAGCGTTTAACTGATCCAGGATTTGTTGGCCAGTCAACACAGGTGGTGCAGAGTTTTTGACAACTCTACCTTTGATGAAGTTCTTCTTGTCTTTTCTGAACTTATGGCGAGGATCCAGGAACTGTCTATGGAAGTCGAAGCAAGAATACTTGCGACCTGCCTGCAGCCAATGAAACTGAAGAGCTGCCTTGCATGTGGGGCACGGGAACCTTCCATGCGTACACCAGCCAACGAATAGCGCATACGCCGGCAAGTCATGCATCGAGTACATGTACCAGACACGCATTATGAAGTTTTGTTTGCTAGCGGCATCGTATGTCTTGGACCCATTATCCCAAGCTTCTTGCAATTCATCCTTAAGCGGCTGCATGTACACATTCATATTCTTCCCCGGTGTCGTGGGAAACGAACACCTATGGGATCGCTATCGAGCGGATCCCTTTACGGTTCGGCAAGGGGAGAGGATTGCACAAAGAGCAGAACTAACGAACAGCACACGGGGGATTTACCCAGGTTCGGGCCGCACGGAAGCGTAAAACCCTACTCCTGCTTTGATTGTATTACTGTGGATGTTCTTGGCCAAGTTCTGGGAGCTACAGTAGCAGCTACGCATGCAGAATGGGTCCAATCTCAGAAGTGCTCTCTCCTCTCAGAAGTGCCATCCTCCTTTCTGTACGCCTCGGGCCTCCTTTTTATATGAGTCAAAGGGGCTACCACAGTGGCGTACGAGATAAGGCATGAGGTGGAAAGTAGCTACAGTGTTATCATACCTAACCCTGACGGCTTAGGACAAGTTCATTAAATGCATCGTGAGGTGTCCGTCGAGGTGTCCCTCAGCGTCTTGGGCTTGGAAAAGCTTTACAGGGGATGGGCAAAAGCAGCCATCCCATCAGCACCGCTTAAGCATCTCGTGGCCAGCATCGCACCACGTCACCGTGAGGACAAGCCCTAAACGACAAGGCTGGCCGCTGTGCAGAGCCTTGCCGGGGCTGAATCCTTGCCGGGCTCGGGGCTTGCCGGGACCGTATCCTTGCCGGGCCCGGGGCTTGCCGGGATCGGGTCTTGCCGGGTGTGAGGCCTTGCCGACAAGGGTCTTGCCGGGCCTCCGGAACCCTTTGGCCTTCTGTCTTCTGGTCTGATCATTGACTTGAACGTCTCCTTGGCATCTTAGTCTCGTGATTACTCCTAGCTATTCCCCGGCAAGGCTTGCCGCGGTACGGCTACAACTGCCCGTGCACAAGTAAGGGGTACTGAAAAGACCCATAGTTTAGTACACCGACAGGAGCCCCCGGGCCTAGGCCATACACGGGTGCCAGGCCTGTTGGGCTAGGCCCAAAACAGTGTACGGGCACGCGTGGCAGGGAATAACTGCTCGCAATCATTATCTCTTTTACCACGCCCCTCCACTATGCACATTAATCGCGCGAAGTGGGAGACGTGGGTGGAAACCCCGCTGCAAAAGCGGGCGGTAAAGAGCCTGCCTCGCGCCTTCCCCATAAAAAGGGAATCGCAGAGGGCACTGCTCATTTACCCCCTCCGCCTTTCCAATCTCAATCTCAGAGTCGTCGCCATCGTCTTCTTCCTCGCGCCCAAAGCAGAGCTTTTCTCCCTCCACCTGCCTCCACCGCGCTCTCGACGTCTTCAGCGCCCACCTCCATAGCCACCATGCCGCCCAAGCCAAGCAAGGGCAAGGCGGCGGAAGCGGCCGCCGCGGAGAGCAGGTTGGCGAAGATGCGGAAGGAACGTGCTGTCTTCCCCTCGATGCTTGACGCGGAGACCTTGAAGAAGAGGTACCAGTTCGCATGGGCGACTGAGACCACGGCGCATCCAGCCACCAAAGTGAGTGTAGCTTCTCGTAAGGCAGAGCCAGGAGATTATCCCTTCTTTGCCGATTACTTCTGGTGCGGCCTCTGTCCTCCGTACTCGGACTTCTTCGTAGACATCATGCTCACCTACGGCCTCCAGCTGCTAGATTTTACGCCGAATGCCGTGACTTGCATGTCCGTCTTCGTGCACCTTTGCGAGAATTTTGTTGGGGTCATCCCGAGCACTGCAGTTTTCCGGCACTACTTCTACCCCCGCATCCAAAAGGGCGACACCCTCTCCGGCAGCATCACTTGGATTCCGAGGACGGCGACCAAGGAGACATACCCAGAGGGGCTCTACCGCGAGAGATGGGATGAGTGGCACGGCAAGTGGTGCTGGGTCTGGGAAAAGGAGCCCCAACCGTTCTGCGAGGTGCGGAAGCAGAAGGTGGTCCGCGGCAAGGATTGGAGCGCCGTGGACCCTGACGACAGCAAGCTCACCATCGCCATCATCAGGATACATCGCCTCAAGGCTGCCGGATTGAAGGTGGAGATGATTGCTTCAGATTCCCTTCGCCGGCGCATCGCCCCACTGCTGAACAAGGGGCGCCCTGCCTGGGAGTACATGAACGCTGTCGACGTCATGAGGGTGCGGCCTGGGCTGGATAATGATCTGACAGTCATAGGGCACGCAGCCCTCTGCCAACAACTGTTCAAATCTCGAGCAGTGGGAGAATTGCCGGCAGGCATCGTCCCACTATGCAACAACTCGTTGCTGACCTCCGTCATCGCCATGATGCCGGTGCTCAATGCCCATAGCATCGACGAGAGGTGGATCGAGCCGTCCGCGGAGCAGGTGCTGGCGTTCTTCGACAACTTGACGGAGAAGGCCATCCGCGGGGAGAACCTTGTCCGCGCCACCACGGAGGAGGAGCTCGCCTACATCGCCAGCAGGGCGGAAGAGGCGAACCTTGCCGAAGAAGCCGGCAGTACCGAGTCCAGCGAAGGCGAGGACTTGCTGCGGGAAGATCTTGCCGGGCGAGGTCAGGCTACCGGGGAGCCACGCGGAGCCGTTGCCGGGAGCTCTTCTGCCGGAGGTGCCGCCGAAGAGGAAGAAGAGGAGGAGGAAGAGCCCCCAGCTCTTCAACACAGGAAGAGGCGCGTCCTCCGGAAGAACACCACTTGTGCTCCAGCCCGCCAACCTTCCTCAAGCAGCGGGGCTTCTGGCAAAGGGGCGGCCGGCGAGGCCGCACCGCAACCTGCCGCTGCCAAGCGGCCCAGGACCACTCCTCCTCCTCCGTCAGGAACTGCGGCGGGGGTCGGCTTCGACCTCTCCGCCATTAGCTCCGAGGAAGAAGAAGAAGAGTAAGACTCACGCCACAGCTTTGATTCTTATCCTTCTAGTTTTGCTTGATTAACTTGCTCTGTTTTTGCCTCCTCAGGGATACGGAGACTCTGGCGCAGAGGATGGCGAAGAGGGCCAAGACCTCAACAGCGTCGAGCCGCCGGCAAGCACCTCGGGCGCGCCAAAAACGGTTCTCGTCAGCTCGGAGTCAAGCCCAGAACGCAACCCTCGATGCAGCCCTCGACGCAGCCCCCGGCGTAGCCCCCAGCGTGAGTCTTCTACTCACTACCCACTGGCGCGTGCCGGGGTGTGCATCTTCTCTACTGACATCTCCGGGCATGCAGGAGCGGAGCAACAGCGAGAAGCAACAGCGGGAGTTGCCTCTGCCACGCCACCTCCGTCGACCACACCGCCCAGGGGCGAATCTTCGGGCAAGACCTACCGCGACGATGAGGAGGGGCCGGCAAGCGCAAACTCCGGCAACCCCTTCCTTGACGCAGGTAAAGTTACTTGCCCCAAAGAACTTGTCGCTTTGGTTTTTCTTATTTTTGTCTTCCTGAACTTCCTTCCCAGCTTCATCTTAATCAACTCCTTGGCTTTCAGTCTTCTTCTGACAGAGCTCATGGACACTGACGTTGTCATTGAAGAGACTGCCAAGGATGCCGCCACTGAAGCCGACAAGGTTGCTGCCGAAGAGGCCGCCAAGCATGCCGCCGCCGAGGCCGCCAAAGCTGCTGCCGCCGAGGCTGCTGCCGTTGAGGCCGCCAAGGCCGCGCAAGAGGAGGCCGCCAAGATGCCCGCCGAGGGAGCCGGTGAGGAGACCCGCGGCAATACTGACGGCGCTTCCGCCGCAGGAGCGCCAGGCGCTTCTACTGCCGCGGGGCCCTCGACTGCCGAAGACCAACCCTCATCGTCCCAGGCCCCTTCCTCAAGCCAATACATCAGGGCCGGCAAGAACGTTGTCAGCATGCCGGGGTCGGCAAACATCGAAGAGCTGGTTGAAGGAGAACATCTTGACGGGGAAATCACCGCCGCCGCCGCCAGTGAGCTCAAGGAAGAGCAGCTACTTCAAGCCATTAATGACAACTATCAGAAGCTCCAAACGCTCTACCGTGCCCGGAAGGAGAAACTGGACTCCCGGGCAGCGCTCGTCGAGGCCGCGGAAGGAGACTTCCAACAACGCGTCACGGAGACACAGGCTTGGTATGGCGAGGCCCTCCAAGAGCTGAATGTTTATCGGGAGCAGCTGGCGGAAGAGCGGAACGTCCTCCTGCTGAAGCAATCAGACATCGAGAAAGCGCAGGAGGAGGCCGCCCAGCAAGCCGCCATGGCAGAAGCCCTCTTGACGCAGCGCCGCATCAGCCTTGACGCTCAAGAAGAGGACCTTGCCGCGCGCGAGGCGGCGCTTGCCGCCAAGCTTCGCAACAAGGATGAAGAGCTCGAAAGTCTTGTCGCACGGTGGGTCCAGGAGCTTGAGCAGAAACACTTGAAGACGCCCAGATCTCTAACTGAAGACCACGCCGGCAAGCTCAAAGAGGCCCTCGACGCTGCCGGAGCTGCGGAGACCGCCAAGAACTTGCTGGAGGAGAAGACGAAGCAGCTGGAGGCCGCTCTCAAGGACCACGGCAAGAAGGTCTCAGCACTCGAGGCCGAGAGAGACAAGGCTCTCCACAGCCTGATGGAGACGCAGGCTGCCGCATCCGAGAAGGTCCAGCAGCTTTCCTCCACCAAGGACTCCATTGAAGATCTGAAGCTAAAGCTATCCACGCTGGAGGAGTCTCTTGAGGCCGCCCGGGTTCGCGAGAGGACTCTTATCAAAGACCTCCGCGACGAACAGGAGCTGCTCCAGAACGCCGCCGTCACCAACAACGAGTACACTTCTAGCGTGAAGCTCTAGACTGCCAGGCTGGCGGACGTCGCCGAGAAGCTTGGCGCGGAGCTGGAGGCCATGGACTTGCCGGGCTTCGGATACTCTGTCGACGACAACGTATCCTCAAGCGCCAGGCTAACCATGTTCTTCGACAAGCTCGTCGACGCCCTCAAGCTACTCCAGGCGAACCAGACAAGCAAGCTGGCCGATGAATCCCGGAAACTCTGCCAGCTCGTCCTCCGCAAGGTGTTGATGAAGGTGGCGTACAGGAACCCTGGCATCGACCTCTCCAAAGCCTCGAAGAGCTTGCCGAAGGACGCGGACGTCAAGGCTCTCGAAGAGCTTGTCGCGCCCATCGTCGATCGGGTGAGCCAGGTGAAGAGGGTCGAGGGCAATCGCCAGGATTAGCTGTAGCCTCCTATCTCTTCTCCATCTTGCCGTCGGCGTCATATGTAAAAGACAATTTGTCTTATGTCAGAAACGCGGCAAGCACTTTATGTAATATAACTTGCTCTCTTTGAATTAAGGCATGCTATTCCCTTTGTTCAATTTCTTTCTGTATGGCGTATACCCTACGCTTTGCTGGGAACTTGCCGGAGCATAACCCCGCCGCGAGCGCTGGATTCGGGTCGTCAGCAGCTTGCGGGTGGTGCTGCTCACGGCAAGAAATCTTGACGCTTCCAGCGTGGCCACCTAGACTGTTGAGCGGACTCGAAACAGAATAAGGGCGCAGCCGATCACGACAAGATTCCATCGTGTGCAGGTTTTCCATACAAAGCCGAAATCGTTCAAGGGAATACAGCCTTACAAAAATCAAAATCTGCTTAAGGGGTTTAGCAACTTAGCTCTGCTTTTCGTCGCTATTCTTCTTCTTCCGGCAAGGCGCCAACCTTGAACGTCGTCTGGTATCCATACCACCATTCTCCTTCCCCCCCCCCCCCCCCCCCCCGGCAAACTTGCGCGCGAGGGAATCTTCTGTCTCTTGAGAAAAAGAAAGAAGAGAAAATAAAGGTATGGAACCTTGACGGTTCGTTAGCTCTTACCGGGATCGAGTGCAATACATATCTCAGATAATACATGCATATAGAATGACATGAAATCAAAAAGAAACGTAAGGCACACAGATCTTATAAAATATGCACAGGGATGTGCCTGCTCTGTACAAAGGATTACATGCCAGCGGCAACACTTGTACAGAATGGCGTTGCCGGGATCTTGCCGGAGCGTTACGCTGCCGCGAGCGCTGGATTCGGGTCGTCAGCAGCCTGCTGGCCGTATCGCTATCACAGCAAGAAACCCGAACAACTGCGCCTTACGGGTAGAACTTGCGAAGGTGCTCGATATTCCAGGAGTTGCTCACTGGCAAGCCCTCTTCGGTCTCCAGGCGGACAGCGCCAGGCCTGGTGACTCGCACTACCCGGTAAGGGCCTTCCCACTTCGGCGTCAACTTGTTGGAATTCTTGGCCGACTGAACACGCCGAAGAACAAGGTCGCCTTCCTCAAGACTCCGGGCGTGAACCTTGCGGCTATGGTAGCGGCGCAAAGCTTGCTGGTAGCGAGCTGCTCGCACAGCAGCCTGAAGACGGTTCTCCTCAAGGAGCAACGCGTCATCTTGGCGCAGCTGCTCTTGCTCAAGCTCATCATAAGCGAGCACTCGAGGTGACCCGTATATGAGTTCCGTGGGGAAAACTGCTTCCGCTCCATAAACCAGAGCGAAGGGTGTCTGGCCGGTGGCTCGATTTGGCGTCGTCCTGATCGACCAAAGAACCGCCGGCAGCTCATCAATCCAGCGTCTTCCATGCTTGTGCAGCTTGTCAAAAGTTCTGGCCCGGAGACCACGCAGCACTTCAGCGTTCGCCCTTTCCGCTTGGCCATTGCTTCTTGGGTGAGCAACAGAGGCAAAACAAATCTTGCCGCCAAGGTCTTGGACGTACTGCATGAAGGTGCGACTAGTGAACTGCGTACCGTTGTCGGTGATGATCCTGTTCGGCACACCAAAACGGCACACAATCCCCTTGAAGAACTTGACTGCTGACTGTGCTGTGACCCTCCTCACTGCCTCCACTTCTGGCCACTTCGTGAACTTGTCGATGGCAACGTACAAGTACTCGAAGCCCCCGGCAGCGCGGGGGAAGGGACCCAGTATGTCGAGCCCCCAGACCGAGAAGGGCCAGGAGAGAGGGATCGTCTGGAGAGCTTGAACTGGCTGATGAAGTTGCTTCGAATGAAACTGGCACGCTTCACACTTGGTTACTAGTGCCGTTGCATCCTGGAGGGCAGAAGGCCAGAATAATCCTTGCCGGAATGCCTTGCTGACAAGGGCTCTCGAGCCTATGTGGGATCCACATATGCCCCCATGAATCTCTGCCAACAACTCTAGTCCATCCTCCCGAGGAATACACTTCAATTTCACCCCGTTTGGTCTCTTTCTGTACAGAACGTCATCGACGAACTAGTACATACTTGACTGACGGGCTACTTTTTCAGCTTCTTCCTGCTCTTCGGGGAGTCCTCCTGTCTGAAGGAAATGGACTATTTGCTGTGCCCATGCCGGAGCCTGTGGCTCGACGACAAGGACTAAAGGCGACTCTTCAGCTGCGGGAGCATTTGCTTCTACGGCAAGAACCTGAGGTTCTTGGCAGAGCAGCTGCTCACCGGCAACTGGTATTTCGTCGGCAGCAGGGGCGCTTGCTTCGGCGGCAAGAACCTGAGGTTCTGTGCGAAGCCGCTGCTCACCGGCAAGCGTGTCGTTCCCGGCAAGATCCTTGCCGGGGGCTTCGGGAAGCCCTGCCGGGAAGTACTCGCCGGTACTTAACTTTCTTCTCTTATCAGGCCTTGTCGATGGCGACACGGATGGTTGAGTCAAGCGGAGCACAAAAGTCCCTGGTTCCACAGGCAGCTTGAGTGCGGCACGCTTCGACAGGTCGTCGGCAATGCTGTTCTCTGATCGAGGAACATGCTCTGTCTGAAGACCATCAAAGTGCTCCTCCAGCTTCCTCACTTCATCGACGTACGCTTCCATCAACGGGCTCTGATAATCTTTGTTGACCTGCCTCACGACGAGCTGGGAGTCACCTCTGACGATGAGCTTCTTGATCCCAAGGTCTGCCGCGATCCTGAGACCGGCAAGCAGTCCTTCATACTCTGCCGTGTTGTTGGTCGATCTCTCCCGGGGAAAATGCATCTGGATGACGTACTTGAGGTGCTCTCCGGTGGGTGCGACAAGCAGCACGCCGGCACCGGCGCCTTGCAGCGAAAAGGCTCCATCAAAGTACATGATCCATTCGCGATTTGTTTCCTTGCCGGGAGTCGCTGATTCTTGAACTTCGTCGTCTGGCGTTGGGGTCCATTCTGCAATGAACTCTGCCAAGGCTCTGCTCTGGATAGTTGAAGAACTTTCAAACTTCAGACCCAAGCATGACAGCTCCAACGCCCACTCCACGATCCTGCCGGTTGCTTCTGGGTTCCGGAGAATCCGTTGCAGCGGAAAGCGAGTGACGACGGTGATGTCATGTGCTTGGAAATAATGGCGCAGCTTCCTCGAGGCCATAAGGAGGCCGAAGAGCAGCTTTTGCACACCAGAATATCTCGACCTAGCCCCCTGCAACAGGGAGCTGACGAAATAGACTGGGCGCTGCACCATCTTCTTCTTCTGCACTGCTTGACTTGACTGCGCGGATCTTTCCTCGTCGGCACCAGACTCTGCCGGGGCTGGTCCCGGCAAGGCGCTTGGCGGGCCTGCCGTTGCCGCTGTATCCTCCTCTGCTTCTCTCTCTGCCACCAGCGCAGCACTAACCACTTGATTCGTTGCCGCTAGATATAGCAGTAACAACTCTTGTGGCCTAGGCGCGACTAGTACTGGCGGAGAGGAGAGGTACTTCTTCAAATCCTGCAGCGCTGCTTCCGCTTCTGGAGTCCATTTCATTGGACCTGCCTTCTTCAAAATTTTGAAAAACGGCAGGGCGCGCTCAGCAGACTTTGAGATGAACCTACTCAAAGCAGCGACGCAGCCGACAAGGCGGCGCACATCCTTGACTCGTCTTGGCGCTTCGATCTGCTCAATTGCTTTGATCTTGTCGGGATTGGCTTCAATTCCACGCTGAGATACAAAGAACCCGAGAAGCTTGCTGGATGGGACGCCAAACACGCACTTCTCGGGATTGAGCTTCAGGTTGATCCTGCGCAGATTTGCAAATGTCTCCTCCAGATCTTGAATGAGCGTTGCCTTCTCCTTGGTTTTGACCACTATGTCATCCATGTAAGGTTCCATATTTCTATGGAGCTGGGCCCCAAAACCAATCTGGACAGCTCTTGAGAAGGTCGACCCAGCACTTTTCAACCCGAAAGGCATACGCAAGAAGCAGTATGTGCCACACGGGGTGATAAATGCGGTCTTCTCTTCGTCTTCTTTCGCCATGAAGATCTGGTGGTAGCCTGAGTATGCGTCAAGAAATGACAGCAAATCGCAGCCGGCAGTGGAATCCACAATCTGGTCGATGCGTGACAAGGGAAAGGGATCTTTTGGACAGGCTTTATTGATATCTCTAAAGTCAATACATAGCCTCCATTTACCATTCGCCTTGCGCACAACAACTGGATTGGCCAACCACGTAGGATGGAGGACTCCTCTAACCAGGCCTGCCGCCTCAAGCTTCTTAATCTCTTCTGTAATAAATTCTTGCCGCTCCAAAGCTTGCTTCCGCACCTTCTGCTTGATGGGCCGCGCGTGAGGACAGACAGCTAGGTGGTGCTCAATTACCTCCCTGGGAACACCGGGGATGTCAGATGGTTGCCATGCAAACACATCGACATTCTCCCGCAGGAAGGCAACGAGCGCGCTTTCCTATTTGTCATCAAGGGTGGAACTTATGGTGAAAGTTCCCCCCGTCCCGTCCTCCTTGGCGGGCACCTTCTTGGTCTCAGGTGGAGTAGCCTTGGATTTCTTGGTCTGGCCGGTAGAGCTTTCTGGTGCATCCTCGACGGTAGCGCAGCACTCCGGAGAGGCGCGCTTGCCGGAGTTTGTTCCAGAGGTCTTGCCGGGCTTCTTCTTCTTGCCGGGATCTTGAGCGACAGGAGCATGCGCCTTGGCGGCGGACGCTGCGACTGCTTCCCGGTAGAGCTTGTCGGTGCAAATGAGCGCGTCTTTCCTGTCGGAGTGGACAGTGATGACGCTCATTGGACCGGGCATCTTCAAGACGTTGTAGGCGTAGTGCGAGGCCGCCATGAACTTAGCCAGCGCTGGGCGGCCAAGGATTCCAGTGTACGGCAACGGAATCTTGGCGACGTCGAAAACGACCTTCTCCGTCCTAAAGTTCAGCTCGCTGCCGAATGTTACCGGCAGCGTGATCTTGCCTTTCGGCTGGTTCCTTCCCGGATTGACCCCTTGGAAAGAGCCTGTCTCCTCAAGGTCTTCGTCAGGAATCTGCAGCCTCTTGATGACATCGGGCGAGATCAGGTTCAGGCCGGCCCCACCGTCAACTAACATTTTCGTCACCTGGAGGTTGCGGATCGTTGGTGAAACCAACAACGGCAAACACCCGACCGCAGTTGTGCGATCAGGGTGATCCTCGGCGTAAAAAATGATAGGCGTGTGGGACCACTTCAGTGGCTTCCGGGCATCGAGGGATGGCTCTGGCGCATTAATCTCGCGCGCCCACTGCTTGAGCTGGCGGTGAGAGGAATGCAACGAAGCGCCCCCGTCGACGTACATGTCCTCTGTAGCCTTCTGGAATTCGTGTTCGCTGGACTCGTCGCCCTCTGCATCATCATCATCATCTCCTTGCTCTTTGGCGCGGCCCCGGGCAGGCTTCTCTTGCTGCTGCCTGGGCTTGCCGCGGCGACCTCCTCGACCGCGCTTCCTGCCAGACCCTCCGGTACCATCTTGGGCTCTTTCCTTGTCGCGCCTTTCGTACTCGGCGCGCTGCTTCTCGGCAAGCTCCTCAACTTGCCGGCAGTCTTGGAGATCATGGCCCTTGGTGCGGTGGATCTTGCAGTACTGCTTGCCGGACCCTTCCGGCTTGTCGGCATCCGCCAAGGCCTGACACGCTGCACACCCGGCAACCTCCTTGCCGGGGTCGTCGGTCTTGGCCTTCTTGGCGGTGCCGGGGTTGCCGGAACCTTCGACGGCAAGTACGGCCTTGCCCTTGCGCTTCTTGTTCTTCCGCCGCCCCTTCCTTGCCGGGGCAGGAGCGTCTTCGCTCTCGGAGTCGACTCCGGCGCCAGCGTTCTCGCCGGGGAGTCTCCTTCCTTCCTCTGCCCGAGCACATTTATCGGCCAAAGCGTAGAGCTCGGCGACATCCCTTACTTTGTTCATCGCCAGCTCCTCCCGCATCTTACGATTGCGCACATTCTGATGAAATGCGCTGATGACGGCGGCGGGATGAACGTCAGGAATGTTGTGCTGGATGCGGCTGAATCTCTGGATATACTTGCGCAAAGTTTCCCCCTCCTTCTGGGGAATGATGTGCAGATCACTCTCCTGGCCAGGAGCTTGATGGCCACCGGTGAAGGCGCCAACAAACTGATGGCACAGGTCGGCCCAAGAAGAGATGGAATTCTCGGGCAGGTGCATCAACCACGATCTCACGTTGGGCTTCAGCACCAACGGAAAGTAGTTGGCCAGTACCTTATCGTCACGAGCCCCGGCAGCCTGCACCGCGATTGTGTAGATGCTCAAGAACTCGGACGGATGGGTCTTGCCATCATACTTCTCCGGTACTTCCGGTTTGAAGGAGCGGGAGCTAGGCCACTGGACTTGCCGCAGCTCACGAGTAAACGCTGGACAACCCACCTCGTAGGGTAGGCAGCCAGGGTACCCTGGCGCGGGCTCGTCAACAGCGGTCCCAGCGCGCTTGTCAGACTGGAGACGCGCTTCCCTTCGGCGCTCGATGGTGGTTCGAGCGTCCTCCTTCTTCCGTTCCCGAAGGACGTGACGTTGATCGCGGCGAACCAGCGGACCGGACGACGCCGTGGAATCATCCTCACGGGCGCTGGTCCGTCGAGTTAACGACCGCTCTTGATGCAGCGGAGGGGAACGCAACGTAGTCGTTCCAGCTCCGGTCTTCTCTCCATCGCCACGCACCAGCCTAGACGACTGTAGCCACGAGGGTTCACCCTGCTGCGGTACGTCGTTGTTGGCTAGGCCGATGAGGCTCTGGATAGCGGCTCGCCACTCGTCTAGCTTCTCCACGGCGGGAGGGAAGTCTAGGAGCAGCTGAGCTCGCGCCAACGCCTCTGCTGGTGTAGGCGGCGGCGACAGGTGCGAAGAACGTGAGGTGCTCAAACTCCTAACAGGGTTAGAAGGAGCACCATCACGACTCTGCACCCGCGCGCTGGCGCGGATCTTGGCCCTGCGCACCCTGGGAGTGATGCGCAGGGGTCTTCCCATGCGGACGGCTAGAACCACCAACGTCTTGAGGCCGCACGTCACGCGCATCCTGAGAAGGTCGCGGTGCATGCGCCGGTGTATTCGTCCTGGAAGGGGCCGCTCCATCCTTGGAAGTCGTTGCACCACCCACAGGTTGCCCAGCTCCATCCTTGGACCTGTTGCTCGTCCGGCTCGGATCGCCGGAATGCCGTGGAAGCTCGGAGCCTCCACCTCCTCCACCCGCGTCTACCCCGTCGCCTGTGCGCGCAGCATCAGGCACGACGGATGCAGATGGACCAACCGCCATGAAACCCTTTTTCTTGGGAGCCATGGTGGTGAAGATGATCGAAGATCTGACGCGGTGATCGCTAGATCAGGTTCGCACAACCTCGACCCCCTACCTGGCGTGCCAAAGATGTCGTGGGAAACGAACACCTATGGGATCGCTATCGAGCGGATCCCTTTACAGTTCGGCAAGGGGAGAGGATTGCACAAAGAGCAGAACTAACGAACAGCACACGGGGGATTTACCCAGGTTCGGGCCGCACGGATGCGCAAAACCCTACTCCTGCTTTGATTGTATTATTGTGGATGTTCTTGGCCAAGTTCTGGGAGCTACAGTAGCAGCTACGCATGCAGAATGGGTCCAATCTCAGAAGTGCTCTCTCCTCTCAGAAGTGCCATCCTCCTTTCTGTACGCCTCGGGCCTCCTTTTTATATGAGTCAAAGGGGCTACCACAGTGGCGTACGAGATAAGGCATGAGGTGGAAAGTAGCTACAGTGTTATCATACCTAACCCTGACGGCTTAGGACAAGTTCATTAAATGCACCGTGAGGTGTCCGTCGAGGTGTCCCTCAGCGCCTTGGGCTTGGAAAAGCTTTACAGGGGATGGGCAAAAGCAGCCATCCCATCAGCACTGCTTAAGCATCTCGTGGCCAGCATCGCACCATGTCACCGTGAGGACAAGCCCTAAACGACAAGGCTGGCCGCTGCACTGGAGCGATAGCGCTGCACTGTGCAGAGCCTTGCCGGGGCTGAATCCTTGCGAGGCCCGGGGCTTGCCGGGACCGAATCCTTGCCGGGCCCGGGGCTTGCCGGGATCGGGTCTTGCCGGGTGCGAGGCCTTGCTGGCAAGGGTCTTGCCGGGCGTCCGCAACCCTTTGGCCTTCTGTCTTCTGGTCTGATCGTTGACTTGAATGTCTCCTTGGCATCTTAGTCTCGTGATTACTCCTAGCTATTCCCCGGCAAGGCTTGCCGCGGTACGGCTACAACTGCCCGTGCACAAGTAAGGGGTACTGAAAAGACCCATACTTTAGTACACCGACACCCGGATAGTTGGGCCCTGGAATTATCAACGTCAGGAAAATGTTCTTTCTTTGCATAATCTGTCCGGGGGGGAGATTGAGTGGAATGACAAATACAGGCCAACAACTGTATTGGGTTGCCGTCATACCAAACGGATTGAACCCATCCGTGCCGATGCAGACTCGAGGATGCCTTGGATCTGCCGCTTTATGCTCATGTAATGCATCGAAGTTCTTCCACGCAAAAGCATCCGATGTGTGTACCAACATCTGATTCCCATCTGCATCTAGTTCGGTTCTTTTACCCAATTTGTGCCATGTCATCTGTCTGGCCGTCTCTTCGACCATGAAAAGACGTTGAAGTCTTCGTACAATTGGCAGATACTGAAGAACATTAATGGGGATTTTGGTCTTCCTCTTCTAACCCATACCGTTGTCAACCACAACATACCTGGAAGACTTGCAAATGGGACAATAGTTCAAGTCCGCATACTCAAGCCTAAATAAGGCACATCCTTTCTCACAGGCATCTATCTTCTCATAGGGCATCTTAAGTACACGGAGGATTTTGTCCGACTGGTACAGGTTTGCAGGCAGTACATGGCCTTTGGGTAGAAAGCGTCCAAATAGTGTCATCATCGCATCGTAACATTCTCTGCCCAAGTTGAATTGAGCCTTCAGAGCCATTACTTGTGCGATGGCATCCAGCTGACAAAGCTCAGTGTGCTCGTGGAGAGGACGTTTTGAAGACTCCAACATTTCATTAAAGGCCTTTGCAGATTCCTCCATCTCATCGTCCGAATCCCGAGCATCATCAAAGTCTTGCACCATTGCGACGACGAACCACGTCAGCTCTGGTACGTTGGGCAGACTCACCATGAAATGTCCACACCGTATAATCAGGCATAAAACCCCACTTCTGCAGGTGTTTACCCATTTCACCCTCTGTCCTCTGTGAAAAGTTGTCGCACCTAACATAGGGGCACCAGGTTTTTCTCTAGCCATTTGCAAATGCGGCTTTCACAAACCCCTTGGTTTTTGTTAACCATTCATTGGTCGTGTCTTTCTGACTAGTGTGACCGGTGTACATCCACGCACGATCACTCATCTTGCCTACCTACTAAACACATAAGAAATATATATATAATTCAGCCTATATATTCATTAGTTAATCAAGTTTGTCAATTTTATTACGTCCATGCAACCTACACGCTAATAGGTAAAGATAGGTCCTAATCCCACCCGAGTATGTGTAGATTGGATTTGTTTTCCCCTGCTCTGCTCCGGATCCGACGCAAAATTTTGGCAGCACCTCCCTTCTGTTCTCCTGATACACGTCTCAGCAATAAACAGAGAGTATGTGTACCCGGAGAACAACAGGGAGGCACTGACGAAATTCTGCATCGGATCCGGAGCAGAGCATGGGAAAACGAACCCAATATACACATACTCGGGCTTTCCATGGATAACGTTGGACAATTCGAAAGAATCACGGTTATAAATATGCAAATGCATGCATATTTATAACTATAACCCTTTCGAACGGGAGACGCATACTGGTCACGCATACTGATGATTGAATCTACCTATAGCTAGCAAGTATCATCGGCACGAAGACCGGAACAGAGCAAATGAAGGGGGGAGGAGGAGATGTCATTTGTGCTCACCCACGAATGCAGGTGAGCTCGTTGAATGCACGGGGAGGTCGTCGAACACCAGACCCTCGCAGCGACGAAACAACTGCACATTTAAATCCACCCGATCAACACAAATATTCAATCCCGATAAAAAATCTCTCTATATATAACTACTTTTCCACTACTCTTTTATTCTTCTTCTCCTCTATTTCTTCTTATTCTTCTCCTCTTTTTCTTCTTCTTCTCCTCTTCTCTTGTTTTTCCTCTTCTTCTCCTCTTCTTCTTCTCCACTTCTCCTCTTTTTCTTCTTCTTCTTCTTCTTCTTCTTCTTCTTCTTCTTCTTCTTTTCTTCTCTTCTTCTTCTTCTTCTTGTTCTTCTTCTTTTCCTTTTTCCTCTTCTTCTACTTATTCTTCTTTTCTTCTTCTTTTTTTTTCATCTTCTTCTTCTTCTTCTAATTTTGACTAACCTAAAATATGACTAACCTAAAATCTTCTTCTCCTAGTTCTTTTCTAAACTAACCTAGCACTAACCTAACAGTACCAATTAAATAAATAAAAAGAGAAGAAAAAAAACTCACCGGAGGGGGGCGGCCGGGCGGCAGGGGCGGCTGGGTGGTGGATCTGGGCGGCGGGGCGGCTCTCGTTGCGGCCGTCGAGGATCGCCGTAGCGAGGACGATGTCGATGGCTGCCACGGAGAAGACCGTCGCGGCAAGGACCCCGACGCGCAGCTTCCTCCAGAAGGCCATGCGGCGGGTGCGGAGGGCGTCGAGCTCGTCTGCCGCGGCCTCGGCGAGCGCGGCGGGGCCGCGGATGGTGGGGCGGCGGGGCAGCGGTAGCGACGGGCGCGGCGGGGCGGTGGGGCCGCGGATGGTGGGGCGGCGGCAGCGACAGGCGCGGCGGGGGGCGGTGGTGCGACGTCGGGGCGGCGGCTGCATCGGAGGGAGAGAGAAAGAGAGAGAGAGAGGTGGGGGCGGGGCACGGCCGTTAGATACGTTAGGCAGTTCGAGCTTTGCCGTCTTCTTTTTGCAGTCTTTGCCGTCTGCTAGCGGACGGCATCCAGGCCGTCCGTTTGACCTAATCAGCTCCGATCTCTAGTGGGGCCCAGATGGGCTCTTTGGTATCTGCTTTTATTCTCTTTGCCATCGGCTAGCAGACGGCAAAGAGTGTACTGACGGCAAACACGATCTTTGCCATGAGGCCATTCTTTGCCGTCTGCTTTTGGGAAGCTGACGGCAAAGACCATCTTTGTCGTCGGCTAGCAGACGGCAAAGAATGGACTGATGGCAAATTTTCTGATTCCTGTAGTGTAACTTGACAGTGTGATAATTGGTTGCATGTTGCATATGGTGTCTAGCTTGTATTTGTCCTAATTTGATTAAATTGCACCTGCTAAGTTTATACGTTATACATGTGAATATGACATGCCATTCTGTTTTTAGAATACACTGCATCTATCTATCACACCATGTTCTTACATCAAAGTATTGTTGTTGTGTATCCTACATCAATCACTAATGATGAGATGCTTTAAACTTGGCAGTGTGATATTGGTTGCATCTTGCATTGATTTCTAGCTTGTACTCCTTCTAATTTTTTGAAATGCCACTTATGACGAGACACTTTTAACTTGACAGAGTGATATTGGTTCCATCTTTCATATGGTGTCTAGCTTGCATTGCTTCTAATTTCTTGAAAATCCTTCTACTTAGTTTACACAGCATAGGTGTGAATATGTCATGCCGTCCTATTTTTCGTACATATTCCATCTTCCTCATACGGTTGTCTTACATCAAAGTATTGCTCATATGTATCATGCATCAATGAGATCTAAAGAGCAATTTTTATTCTTTGGTGTTGTGGGTACGGCTTGACATGGCAAAGTCAAAAAAGAGCAAGGAAAAGATTATGGTAGGGGGATGGTGTTAGTTGATAACCCACAAGTATAGGGGATCAATTGTAGCTTTTTCAATAAATAAGAGTGTCGAACCCAACGAGGAGCTAAAGGTAGAATTAATATTCCCTTCAAGTTCTATCGACCACCGATACAACTCTACGCGCACTTAACGTTCGCTTTACCTAGAAGAAGTATGAAACTATTTTGTAGGTGATAGGATAGGTTTGCAAAAATAAAACTATTAGACCTTTACAAGAATAAAACTATGAGTAATTTGCAAGATAATAAAAGTTAGTTGTTTAGTAGAAAGCTTTTGTAACACAAGAGAAAGATTTGTCCATAGGCAATCGATAACTAGACCGGTAATCATTATTGCAATTTTATATGAGGGAGAGGCATGAGCTAACATACTTTCCATACTTGGATCATATGCACTTATGATTGGAACTCTAGCAAGCATCCGCAACTACCAAAGATCATTAAGGTAAAACCCAACCATAGCATTAAGTATCAAGTCCCCTTTACTCCCATACGCAACAACACCCTTACTCGGGTGTAAGCTTCTGTCACTCTAGCCGCCCACTATAAGAGAATTATGAACGTATTGCAAACCCTACAGAGGGAATCCCTCACTCTTGCGCGACATGGAGGGAACCATAGGAAAGCACCAAAATAAAACATACAACTCAAACCAATCACGATCATCAATCAACCCATAGGACAAAAGAAATCTACTCAAACATCATAGCATTGCCATACATCATTGGATAATAATATATGGAGTTAAGCACCATGTTTAAGTAGAGATTACAGCGGGGAGAAGAGGTGTTACACCGCTGCATAGAGGGGGAGAGAGTTGGTGTTGACGGCGGCGAAGTTGTTGGTGTAGATCACCGTCACGATGATTGCCCCGGCGGTGTTCCGGCGCCACCGGGAGAGAGGGGGAGAGAGCCCCCCTCCTTCTTCTTCTTGCTTGGCCTCCCCCCTAGATGGGAGGAGGTTTTCCCCCTCTAGTTTTTGGCCTCCATGGCACCCGGAGGGGTGGGAGCCCCTCCGAGATTGGATCTCTCTCCCTGTTCTCTTCTGTTTCGCGTTCCTGTTTTCTGGCCTTTCACCGTTTCTTAAATTCCCGGAGATCCGTAACTCCGATTGCGCTGAAATTTTAACATTATTTTTTTCCGGATATTAGCTTCCTTGCGGCCGAAGAAGAGCCCCAACCGACTTACAGTGTGCCCACGAGGCAGCACCGCGCGCCAGGGGGGAGGTGCGCCCATGTGGCTTGTGGAGGCTGTGGGCCTCCGTTTGCATTGATTCCACCTCCCAAAAATCACATATATTCCAAAATAATTCTCCGTAAAATTTTATTACATTTGGACTTCGTTTGATATGGATTTTCTGTGAAACAAAAAACAAGCAGAAAACAGGAACTGGCACTGGGCACTGGATCAATATGTTAGTCCAAGAAATCATATAAAGTGTTGCCAAAAGTATGTGAAAATTGTAGGATATTGGCATGAAACAATCAAAAATTATAGATACGACAGAGATGTATCAGCATCCCCAAGCTTAATTCCTACTCGTCCTCGAGTAGGTAAATGAAAAAAAGATAATTTTTGATGTGGAATGCCCCCTAGCATAATCTTGATCATATAATTTAATCATGGCATGAATATTAAGACACGAGTGATTCAAAGCAATAGTCTATAATTTGATATAAAGACATCAATACTCAGGCATCCCAACGAACAATCATGCCTTTCAGAATAAAAATGCTAAAGAACGCTATCCCTACAAAATCATATAGCCTTGTCATGCTCCATCTTCTTAACACAAAGTATTTATCATGTACTACCCCGGTGTCAGCCAAGCAATTGGTTCATACTTTTTAACACGCTTCAACTTTTTCAACCCCCACGCAATACATGAGCGCAAGCCATGGATATAGCACTATGGGTGGAATAGAATGCGGTGGTAGAGATTAATATGGAGAAGACAAAAAAGGAAGAAAGTCTCACATCGACGCGGCTAATCAACAGTCTATGGAGATGCCCATCAATTGATGTCAATGCGAGGAGTAGGGATTGCCATGCAATGGATGCACTAAGAGCTATAAGTGTATGAAAGCTCAAACTGACAACTAAGTGGGTGTACATCCAACTTGCTTGCTCAAGACCTCGGGCAATTGAGGAAGCCAATCATCGGAACATACAAGCCAAGTTCTATAACGAAAATTCCCACTAGTGTATGAAAGTGAAAGCATAGGAGACTCTCTATATGAAAAACATGGTGCTACTCTGAAGCACAAGTGTGGTAAAGGATAGTAACATTGCCCCTTCTCTCTTTTTCTGTCATTTCATTTTTTTTGTTTTCTCTTTTTTTTCTTTTTTTAGTTGGGCTCTTTTTGGCCTTTTTTTTTTCTTTTCTCCTTTTTTTTATTTTCGTCCGGAGTCTCATCCCGACTTGTGGGGGAATCATAGTCTCCATCATCCTTTCCTCACTGGGACAATGCTCTAATAATGAATAATGATGATCATCACACTTCTATTTACTTACAACTCAAAGAATTACAACTCGATACTAGAACAAAGTATGACTCTATATGAATGCCTCTGGCAGTGTACCAGGATGTGCAATGATCTAGCATGGCAAAGATATCAAAAAACGGACAAGCCATGAAAATATCATGCTAGCTATCTTACGATCATGCAAAGCAATATAACAATGAATGCTCAAGTCATGTATATGATGATGATGGAAGTTGCATGGCAATATATCTCGGAATGGCTATGGAAATGCCATAATAGGTAGGTATGGTCGCTGTTTTGAGGAAGATATAAGGAGTCTTATGTGTGATAGAGTGTATCATATCATGGGCTTTGGATGCACCGGCGAAGTTTGCACCACATCTCAAGGTGAGAAAGGGCAATGCACCGTACCGTAGAGGCTAGCAAATTACGGAAAGGTGAGAGTGCGTATAATCCATGGACTCACATTAGTCATAAAGAACTCACATACTTATTGCGAAAGTTTATTAGCCCTCGAAGCAAAGTACTACTATGCATGCCCCTAGGGGGGAGGTTGGTAGGATTTAACCATCGCGCGCCCCCGACCTCCACGCAAAGGAAGACAATCAATAATAAATCATGCTCCAACTTCTTAGCATAACGAGAGACTATACGTGCATGCTTCGGGAATCACAAACCTTAACACCAATATTCTTACTAAACCACAATCATTCACTAGTACCTCCCACATATTACCATCTCTATGTCGCAAAACTATTGCAAGGAATCAAACATATCATATTCAATGATCTACAAGTTTTATGTAGGATTTTATGACTAACCATGTGAATGGCCAATTCCTGTTGACTCTCTAAATAGATATAAGTGAAGCAAGAGAGTTTAATTCTTTCTACAAAAGACCATGCTCTAATAAATATAAGTGAAGCAAAAGAGCATTCTACAAATAACGGTTTTCTATATGAAGAGAAACAGGCATCCAAACTTCAAATGATATAAGTGAAGCACATGAAGCATTCTATAAAGCCATACTCAAAAGATATAAGTGAAGTGCATGAAGAATTCTATAAATCAACCAAGGACTATCTCATACCAGCATGGTGCATAAAATAAAAGGGAAAAATAAACACAAAAGACGCTCCAAGAATTTACGCATATCATGTGAACAAAACAAAAACCGAAACATACCGATACTTGTTGAATAAAGATGGGATGCCTTCCGGGGCATCCCCAAGCTTAGACGCTTGAGTCTCCTTGAATATTTACTTGGGGTGCCTTGGGCATCCCCAAGCTTAGACGCTTGAGTCTCCTTGAATATTTACTTGGGGTGCCTTGGGCATCCCCAAGCTTGAGCTCTTGCCTCTCCTCATTCTTCTCATATCAATACCTCCTCGATCTTTGAACACTTCATCCACACAAAACTTAACAAAACCTTCGTGAGATCCGTTAGTATAATAAAGCAAATCACTACTTTAAGTACTGTTGCAAACCCATTCATATTTTATTTTTTCATTATACCTACTGTATTCTAACTTCTCCATGGCTTATACCTTCCGATACAATCCATAGTTTCAGCAAAACAAGCAAAACAATGCATCAAAAACATAATATGTCAAAAACAGAACAGTCTGTAGTAATATGAACATTGACCATACTTCTATAACTCCAAAAATTCTGAAAAATTATAAAAAAATAAAAACTTTGCATAGAAGTACTGTGTAAAAATTTCAGAATTTTTGCACATTCCAGTAAAAAATTTAAATTTACGCACTACAGCAAAAGTTTCTGTTTTTGCACTGCACATACCAAACAAGCAATTTTAACATCCTAACGGTAAATCTTGGCACATTATTTTTATAATACAATGTATTTGTACAAGGGGATAATTATTTTTTTTGAAAAGTTTCTGTAATTCAAGATTCACAAAGTTTCCATGGGCATGAACAAAGTTCAAGGAGCTCCCCCACTTCAACGGTGCTCGTCTTTCTTACTTTCACTTTCCTTTTTGAAAAGTTTTAGGTTCCCCTCTATATTTTTTTGTTTTTAAACTTTTTTTAGAAGCAAACAACAGAATAAAATGACTCTCTAAAACTTGCGGGTTGTCTCCCAGGCAGCGCTTTCTTTAAAGCCATTAAGCTAGGCATAAAGTGCTCAAGTAATTGATCCACCCGGATCCCAAGGTATATCAAAGCCAATTTTAATTAACAATGATTTGTATTTTAGTAGTGAGCACAAAGCAATATATATCATGAAATGACGAAGTCTAACTCTCTTCCTATGCATTGGCATGTCATAAAGGAACAATTCATGCACATCAAGTAAAGGCCAATGCATAGTATAAACAGTTTCTTGCAATTTTATCGTATTGGAAACATAGAGAGGCGGAGATGTAGTTCCTCTATCATAATAATTGCAATTAGGAGCAGCAAGCACATGCATATTATATCCATCAAAATTATCATGTGCAATAGTAAAACGCAACCCATCAATATAATCCTGAATAAGAGCAAACTTCTCCGATATAGTGTAGTTGGGAGAATTCAAAAAGATAATAGGACTATCATGTGTGGGTGCAATAGCAAAAATTTCATTCTTAACATAAGGAACTATAGCAAGTTCATCTCCATAAGCATAATTCAAATTGGCATCATGGCCACAAGCATAGCAAGCATCAATTTAATCAAAAAGGGATATTTCAAACGAATCCAACGGATCATAGCAATTATCATAGCATTCATCCTTCGGTAAACATGAAGGGAATTTAAACAATGTATGGGATAAAGAGTTACTCTCATCAGAAGATGGGCACGGGTGATCAATCCGCTCTTCCTCCTTTGGTTTTTCGCTCTCCTCATCATCTTTTTCATCTAATGAGCTCACAGTGTCATAAATTTCTTCTTCCATACATTCCTGCAAAATATTAGTCTCTTTTTGGATAGCAGAGGTGTCCTCAATATATTCTTTAACATAAGCATTAGAAGCATAGTTTTCATAGCAATATTTAAGTATGGCAAAAAAAATTAGATTTGTAAAGAGTAGCATCACACTTTTCAATGAAAGAAGCAATTTCATATGCACCCTTAAAAGCAACAAATTCTTCAATTTGTTCAATATCATAGTAACTATAAGCACCTTTGGCATAAGAAGATAAGATTCCATTATCTTTAAACTCACATTGGTACTCAAGGTGTTTTTTAGGGTCTTCAGAACAACAAGTAAAATCATGTATTTCACATAAATTCCAAGCATAGCAATTCAAACTATTAATATGATGCCATAAAAGTTTCCCTTTTTGAGACAAGCGGTGTCGCACAAAATAAGCATGCTCATTTAATGATTTTCCCTCAACTAAGCTAGTTGGGTTTTTAGCACGAGCACATAGGGATCGAAGATGATCCAAGTAGAAAGCTTCAGCAGTATGAAAGATTTTGGGTGGTTCTTCAACCATTGGTTTAGTAGGTACAACTAATTTTTTTGGTATTTTATGTTTCCTACCCATAACTAAAGATAGAAAACAACAGCACAAAATAAAAACTAATTAGTGATAAAGCAAACAAGCACACACGAGAATATCAACCGCACGCTATTGCTCCCCGGCAACGGTGCCAGAAAAATTTCTTGATAACCCACAAGTATAGGGGATCAATTGTAGCTTTTTCGATAAATAAGAGTGTCAAACCCAAAGAGGAGCTAAAGGTAGAATTAATATTCCCTTCAAGGTCTATTGACCACCGATACAACTCTACGTGCACTTAACGTTCGCTTTACCTAGAACAAGTATGAAACTATTTTGTAAGTGATAGGATAGGTTTGCAAGAATAAAACTAGAAGTACTTTGCAAGAATAAAACTACGAGAAATTTGCAAGATAATAAAAGTTAGTTGTTTAGTAGAAAGCTTTTGTAACACAAGAGAAAGATTTGTCCATAGGCAATCGATAACTAGACCGGTAATCATTATTGCAATTTTATATGAGGGAGAGGCATGAGCTAACATACTTTCCATACTTGGATCATATGCACTTATGATTGGAACTCTAGCAAGCATCCGCAACTACCAAAGATCATTAAGGTAAAACCCAACCATAGCATTAAGTATCAAGTCCCCTTTACTCCCATACGCAACAACCCCCTTACTCGGGTGTAAGCTTCTGTCACTCTAGCCGCCCACTACAAGAGAATTATGAACGTATTGAAAACCCTATAGCGGGAATCCCTCACGCTTGCGTGACACGGAGGGCACCATAGGACAGCACCAAAATAAAACATATAACTCAAACCAATCATGATCATCAATCACCCATAGGACAAAAGAAATCTACTCAAAGATCATAGGATTGCCATACATCATTGGATAATATAATATGAAATTAAGCACCATGTTTAAGTAGATATTACAGCGGGGAGAAGAGGTGTTACACCGCTGCATAGAGGGGGAGAGAGTTGGTATTGACGGCGGCGAAGTTGTTGGTGTAGATCGCCGTCACGATGATTGCCCCGACGGCGTTCCGGCGCCACCGGGAGAGAGGGGGAGAGAGCCCCCCTCCTTCTTCTTCTTGCTTGGCCTCCCCCCTAGTTGGAAGGAGGTTTTCCCCTCTCGTTCTTGGCCTCCATGGCACCCGGAGGGGCGGGAGCCCCTCCGAGATTGGATCTCTCTTCCTGTTCTCTTCTGTTTTGCGTTCCTGTTTTCTGGCCTTTCTCCGTTTCTTAAATTCCCTGAGATCCGTAACTCCGATTGCGCTAAAATTTTAACACAATTTTTTTCCGGATATTAGCTTCCTTGCGCCCGAAGAAGAGCGTCAACCGACTTACGGTGTGCCCACGAGGCACCACCGTGCGCCAGGGGGGAGGCGCGCCCATGTGGCTTGTGGAGGCTGTGGGCCTCCGTTTGCATTGATTCCCCTCCCAAAAATCACATATATTCCAAAATAATTCTCTGTAAAATTTTATTGCATTTGGACTTCGTTTGATATGGATTTTCTGTGAAACAAAAAACAAGCAGAAAACAGGAACTGGCACTGGGCACTGGATCAATATGTTAGTCCAAGAAATCATATAAAATGTTGCCAAAAGTATGTGGAAATTGTAGGATATTGGCATGAAACAATCAAAAATTATAGATACGACGGAGATGTATCATTAATCATCAGGTGCAATGGAAAAGGAGCTTCCCTCAAGATTCTACTGGTACTTATAGTGCTGTAGAAGGTCGAAGCCCACTGGCAAAATCTACAAACACAGTATCCCCTGCTCCACCAGCTGCAGCACCTCCTTCCACAGTACTGAAAGTGCAAGTGTCACTTAATTTATATTTTGGTGTGATGACAATATGGTTAGAGGAACTAATATCAGTTGCTAAAGTTTATCTCAGGATATTGGTTCCATGGATTTTATTATGGAGTTGTGTGAACCCCCCCCCCAATTCAAAAAGATCAAAGGCGTGGTTTACCGGCGACTCGAAGGTTTTCGTTTTGGTTCGATTTCAGTCGTAGGAAAAACCGCACTATTAAGAGGGGTCTTCGTGGATTTATGTTGTGTGGGAATGCCATCCAAAACCATATACACCAGCCTCCCCACTCCTACCACCTTATTTCCTTTAAGTATGCTTGCCATGGTATCCAGAAATCTGTAACAGAAAAGTTCTGGATACCCTGTGCGCATGGGGTATGTTGACCCCTGTGCGCACGGGGTGGTCAGGAACTTTCTGGGTACCCCGTGCGCACGGGGTCTTTTGACCCCCGTGCACACGGGGTATTGCATCAACTCCCTGGGTACCCCATGCGCACGGGGTCTTTTGATCCCCGTGCGCACGGGGTGGTGGTTTAGGCTCTGAATACCCCGTGCGCACAGGGTCCAACGGGCAAAAATCCCCACCCAGCCAAGAACACTATAAAAGAAGGCCTTCTTCCTCCTCCATCCTTAACCCTAATGTCTTGTTGAGCTCCACCATTGCTACACCCCGCTTTGCTTAATACTCTCAATCCCTCCACACAAACTTGTTGAAACTTTGGGGATTGGGAGAGCAAGACCCGATCTACACTTTGACCAAACCAAATCACGTTCCCCGCAATATTCATCCACCATTGACTTGTTATTCTTGAAGTTTGGGCTCCTAGGCGGTTAGAGGTTCCTCCAGAAGCTTCCTTGCTTGTGTTGTGCTCCGGAGAAGTCTGTAAAGATGTGGTGGTCGCCTTTAAGACCAACCCCAAGTGATTCGAGGCTCATCCATTGGAGGTGACTGGAAAGAGATTACGGAGAGCCTTCGGTGGCGTTCCGCAAGCTTTGGCTCCGGCATCGCTCTAAACAGAGAGTGGCTCTTTCCCACGGAAGAGTGAACTTCGGGATAAAATCCGTGTCCTCGTCTCACTTGTGGTTAATCCTTTCCCGTACTTTACTTTGCTTTTTATGCTTGTTGGCTTGCTAATTAGATTGTTGCCTAGCATATTTAGCTTTAAGATTGCTTGTCATATAGGTTGTGTTCACCTAGTTGCATATCTAGTGAACCCTATTTATCCGCTAAACCCTAAAATTGACAAGAAAGATTAAATTTTGTAGTCTCCTATTCACCCCCCCCCCCCTCTAGTCGACCATATCAATCCTCTCAATTGGTATCAGAGCCTCGTGGTCTAATATAAGGTTTTACTACCTTAGAGGATACGGACGATCTAGGGAATGAGGGAGGTGTCGCACCACTTGCGGAGGATGGTCAAAACCTACCCCCTGCCGCAGCTGGTTCACTTGTTGCTCCGGTCGTTGCTCCCATCGCCCCCATTAACCCGGGTGCCCCCTTAACCACGGCCAACATTCTTTCAATGTTTACGAACCTCAAAACTGCTTTGTTGAGAGAAGTTCGATCCTCGGTCAAGGAGGAAATTGATGCTCGCTTAAAGCCCTCGACATCCGCCTCAAACTCATTAGATCCAAACGCAGTTCATGATGTGGATGATTCGAGAGAACCCCTTGCATTTCCGGCTCGCACTCAGGTTCCCAAGTACAATGCCGTGGAACCCTTTTGCTCACCTCAACCTTTGCAACACCCTCGCATTAATCCTATTGGGCCTCTGCCCCCTTTGAAAGCTAATGCGTTTCCTAAGTGGAAGCTAGATATGGAGTCTCACATATGCAGTGCTTCTACGCAACTATGGTGGATTGTGGTCAACGGATTTTCTCCCAATGACCCCATGAATCTCACTCCAAGAGAAGCGGTCGATGATCAACTCAATGCTACCACCCACAACATGTTGTGCACCGCGGTGACCGATGACTATAGTGACTCCATTGCTCTTCTGAAGACCGCCAAGGAAATTTGGGATTGCCTTGAGGAGGCTCTCGAAGGTGATGAAGCAATTCGAAGATTTCGATTGGCTTTGCTCAAACAAGCAGTCAATCTATTTTTGAGGAATAAGGGTGAGACTGCGAAAGAGGTGTACCGAAGGTCAAAGTCTTTTGCTCAACTTAAGGACCTTTGGGTGCACTTGGGCAAATGATGATTTCATTAAGGACAAGTTCATTGATGCTATGGTTCTCATGGAGCACACCATGGTGATGATGATACATTAATGCCGGATTATCACAAGTTGACCACGGCACAAGTTGTATCCACTTTCTCAACTCATGTTCTTTTGGAGACCAAGTCCAAGAAGACCTTTGCCGTTGCTCAAGCTACCAAGAACTCAAATCTTGCTTTGAAGGCCAAGAAAGTTGTTGGTCAGCCCTCAATGGACGAAGAAGTGGTTGAAGAGACTTGTGAGGAAGATGTTGACACCTCATGACCGGCAAATGACTTTGCGGAATACTTGGCTCTCTTAGTCAAGAAATACTCCGGGACCATGGGAAACAAAGGGAAGAACCTTCAAGGAAGATCGTTTGGATGAAGAAAATGCTACAATTGTGATAGCCCAAGACACTTTGTGCATGATTGCCCATATGAGAGACGTGAAGACAAGTCCGAGAAGCTTGTGCCCAAGAAGAAGAAGTTCACCAAGTTCACAAAGAGGAAAGATGACAAGGCTCTTGTTGATGAGGAGTACATGTCCGGAGATGAAGATGACAGTGACGATGATCATGTGGGCACGGCCGCCATTGCCATGCATGCCACTACCTCCTCCTCCACCACCGGCCTCTTCGACTCCCCTAATGAGGACAAGCCTTTCACTCATCATTGCCTTATGGCCAAAGAGGTAAAAACAAAGTCCAAATCTCAAAAACTCACCGTCCACACTTCCAATGTATCATGTGAGATAGTGGAGGATGAGTGTGAAGATGGTGTGGATAATGATGAGGAATCCTTGATGGCTTTCATGAAAACTCTTCATGGTGAAGCTCGTGCTCGTTTTGGTGATCTCCTTAAGTCACTTGCCGAACGCGATGACTTTATTGAGAACGTTGAAAACCTCCTCATAGAGGAAAAAGAGAGAGTCAAACTCCTCGAGCACGAACTACATGAAGAAAGTGTCATGAGAGCATCACTTGAGGAAGCCTCGTCTTCTCATCAAATTGACTTTGTTAAAACCAATGATGCTTTGCAACTTGCTCTTGAGAACAAAGATGCCCTTAAACTAAGAGTTGAAAAGCTTCTAGTTGACCACACGAGACTTCTTGAGGAACATGAGCTCCTTGTGACTAGCTCCAAGGTTGTCAAAGGTGACCTCATTACCCTCACTGAGTCTTATGCTCAACTTAAAGCTACAACCATCAAGGCTCTTACTTCCGTCCCTCATATTGATTTAAATGCTGAATCTTGTACGGCTAACTTTGCTCATGATTTCACCTCTCTCCAAGAGGAGAATAAGACGTTGAAAGCCCAAATTGAGAAAGGACTTGTGTCATCCATTCAAGGGGAGAAAAACCTCAATGACCTCTTGAGCGACCAAAAGGAGTGTGTTGCCACGGAGGGAATTGGGTTTGACCCCTCTTCTAAGAAAAAGAAGAACAAGAATAAGAGCAACAAGAAGAAGATCGGTCCTACTCCTCCTCAACAAAAGGTAGTATTTGTGCACGAAGGGCACAAGTAGGAGAAGGAAAAAGGGGATACCGGGGATGGCAAGGTCACTAGGGACAAGGCCATTCCCAAAGATTTTGCTGGCAAGAACAACCCATCTTATGTCCTCATGAGAGGAGATGATGGTTATAACTTTGCTAAATTTGTTGTCACTAACTATGATGATTATGCTTTGACTATTTGGGTTCCTAAGACCCTTGTTGCTAACTCTCTAGGACCCATTGCAAAATGGGGACCTAAAATCAAAGCTTGATTCATGTAGGACTATACCTCCGGTGGAACACAATGGGTGATCAATAGTGGATGCACCAATCATATGACCGGAGAGAGGGAGATGCTTGTGGAGTTCATTGATTCGCTCAAGGCCTCTTCGAACATCTCCTTTGGTGACAATAGCAATGGCAAGGTATTGGGTTTGGGCAAAGTGGCAATCTCTAGTGATTCATCACTTACAAATGTCATGCTTGTCCAATCCCTTCACTACAAGTTACTTTCAACGATTCAATTGGCACATGACGGTTATGATTCTCATTTCGGTGAATTTCATGTGACCATCTTTAAGAGGAGCAATCTCAAAATGGTCTTTGTTGGGCATGTTGAAGACAATCTTTACGTGGTTGATTTCTCAAAAGAGAAAACTCATGTTGCAACATGTCTAATGGCCAAGGCCGGCATGGGGTGGCTATGGCACCGGCGGCTAACCCACGTTGTCATGAGAAATTTACAAGCTCTCTTAAAGGGGGAGCACATCCTTGGACTAACCAATGTATCTTTTGCCAAAGATCGTCCTTGTAGTGCTTGCATTGCTGGAAAACTACATGAAAAGGCTCACAAAGTGAAGACCATCATTACAACTTTTAGGCCTCTCGAGCTCATTCAATTGGATCTCTTTGGGCCACCATCTTATGATAGCATGGGAGGGAGGAGGTATTTCCTTGTCATTGTCGATGACTATACAAGATATACTTGGGTGTTCTTTCTCAAGACTAAAGATGAAACACAAGAAACCTTCATCAACTTTGCCAAAGAAGCTCAACGTCAACATAATTGTGAGATCAAGGCAATTCGAAGTGACCACGGCACCGAGTTCAAGAATTACACGATGGACGAGTTCTTGAGTGATGAGGGGATCAAGCATCAATATGCCACGCCGTGTACTCCTCAACAAAATGGAGTTGCGGAGAGGAAGAACCGGACTCTCTTTGTGATGGCTAGGACCATGCTTGACGAGTACAAGTCTCCATACAAGCTTTGGGCCGAAGCCATTAACACCGCGTGCCATGCTTCAAACCGGCTTTATCTTCACAAGCTCAAGAAGAAGACCCCATATGAACTCCTAATTGGGAGAAAGCCTAACATCAAATACTTTCGAGTATTCGGTTGTAAGTGTTTCATTCTAAAACAAAAAATCCCGTTTAGCAAAGTTTGAGCCCAAAACTTATGAGGGCATATTTTTTGGATATGCATCAAACTCTCATGCTTACCGAGTTCTCAACAAATCCACCGGATGTATTGAGGAAACGGTAAATGTGGAGTTTGATGAAGATAACGGTTCCCGTGCAGAGCAAATTGTTACTAGTGTTGTAGGTGATGAGGCTCCTTCACAAGCTATAAGGACTATGGGGATAGGACACATTTGCCCACAAGAAACACCCCAAGTCCAAGTAGAAGAAGGAGTAAGAGCCCCTCTTGTGGATTCACCACAAGGGAAGTCATCACCGCCACCGCAAGTGCAAGATGCTAGGGGAGATCACGAACCTATCGAACAAGATCAAGTCCCTCATGTTCCCAAGCAAGATTAAGGGCAAGCTCAATGAAATGGTCAAGAACCAATCCTTGAGGCCCATGGTCAAGCTCAAGTTTAGGATCAAGATCAAGATCAAACCCAACCACAAGTGTCTTCCACATCATCACATCCAAGTGAACAAGAACTTGAGGTTGCGAAGAGAAGGGTGTCTCCAAGGCTAAAACATTCTCAAGGTCAATCTTCTTCAACAAGTTCAAAACCAAGTGAAGAAGAGCTTGCACTCAAAGAGCAAAAAGTGGCCGCCAAGCTAAAGCATCTTCAACATCTCACCGAGAACATCTATGGAAGCATCAAAAAGGGGGTAACTACTCATAGATGTTTGGCAAACTTTTATGAACATTACTTGTAGAGGGGACTCCGGTTCCCATCACCCTCGACATTGTACTCTCTCTCTCACCAGAGCAATACCAACCAAGCAGGAGTAGGGTCTTACACCGCAAGGTGGCCCGAACCTGGGAAAACCGCTGAGTCCACGGTCTGTCCCTCGCTAGCGCGCTCTCGCCGTAGCCTCGCCGTCGCTTAGCCGTGGTAGGAGACGAAGTGGTAGAACGAGCTCACCCCAGTGTTTGAACCTTTGGGTCCCCGGAGCCCGACCTCCGACAAATACAGCAAAGCAGGCAACTGAACTATTTGTAATTCTGTAGGATTACAGGTTGAGGGCACAAGCCAAGAAAGCAACCCACACGCATGACATTTCACAGTAACTAAAACACACTGGCTTACCATATGTCGCTGTGAAGGCTCGCTGCTCTTGCAATGTTCTTTGAAGATGTCGTCAGCATCCCGTGCATGCAAATCTAGTCGTTGTAGTTTATTCTTCCCCCTCTATTTTGGTAAAACTAATTTTAATCACATGCACTGTTCAAATTGAACATCAATGATTCATCTAAACTAATGAAAGAAGGGTGTGTGCTTACACGACAATATGTGTGCTTCACTCTATTTTTGTGCTTGTTCGAGGTGGCAGCCCCAAAAGAAAAAGCATTTTGTTTGATGCGGTTGGCAGCTCCATAATGAATAAAAGAAACAAATTAGTCATGCAACTTGGGAAGATCAATAATGCACAAAAAAGTTATGAACAGAGGCTCGGAGCAGTGCGGTAATAGCTAGCATTGAAAAATATAGGTTAAGACGAACCAAAAGCAGCGGAACTACAAGCTAGTTTGTTGATGTGTAATTTAGCATAGAGAACATAGAAGCAGTCCAGTACAATAATTATAACCAAGAGGTGACATCAGAACAACACCATTATCATAAATATAGCATGCAAGAAGTAATATCTAGGAAGTACAGTAATACTTAGGACAAAGAAAAAGCATTGTAACTATAGGTGCACTGATTTGTAATTTAGCACATATAACCTGTTCACTACCACACGTTTGGACCTATAGGTGCAAGCAGAATAATGCCTCTCATAAAAAATTGAATGATGCCCTGAAGAAATTCGAAGGTGCGGTGCTTATGCTAAGAAGGTGAACATAGGCGCCGACCGTTGGAGAATAGTACCTGATTCTCGGTGGCGTATGGGCATCGTTGTCATATGTGAAAGCTAATTGTCGTCGATCATGCTCGTGTTGCGGTTGAGTTGGGCCGGTTGTCGCCGTTGGTGAAGCGGCTCCGATGCTTAGGTGTGGCGCCTGTCGACATCCAAGAAAGCTGATCTGTGGTAAGTGAACTGTTGTACAATAAAGACGAGAAAACTTAAAGGACTACTAATTGAAATAACCTGATGAGGCGGCGGCGATAATAAAGCTGGGCCAGTGGAGTTTAATATGGCGTCCGTGGAGCGGGTCCAGTGCAGTGGACGAAGGCGTCGACGATGCACATCCGGGGTGGTGTACAGTGCTTTCGGTGAGGTGGATCTGTTGCGGCGGACGTGGGCTTCTATGAAGGGCCAACGATGTGGCAGACGAGGGTGTCAGTGAAAGGTCTACACTGTGGTGGACGAGGGTGCCGGTGAAGCACATCCGGTGCGCTGGACCATGATGGCGGTCAATGAGATCTAGTGCAGTGGACAAGCCAGTCACTGAAGCGGCTCCGGTGCAGTGGTGAGTTGGCAGTTGGGGGTTCCAAGGTGCGGAAGGTAGATCCGGCAGGGTGTGAGGTGCACCGCCGTGGCGGAGGACTAGATTCGGCAGCTTGGGAGAGGGGGAGGCGGGGAGGGGAGTGGTTCTGGGTTAGAATGTTGGGGGCAAAGAGGGGAAAACAATGGAGTTGCCAAAGCAGCCCTTTTCCATTGATGTGGCAGGGGTAAAAGAGGAATATCGTAGGGCTAAACTTTCGGGCGCGAGAAATTTCGATGTGAGCGGGAAGTTTGAATGCTTTTGGTGGCTGAAATTATGTGTTCTCGTCTAGTACAACCGACTATGATATCATGGCCGAGTATTTATTTGTTGTGCACGCGAGAAAAAAAAGGTGCAAGTTTCGAAAATCAATGTCTCCAACTCAAAACTTAGATTGTCCATTCAATTCAAATATGGATCGTTGAGCTAGTGCAAGAAAATACCATCATATGCTTCAATTCAAATGAAATTTTGAATGTGTTTCTCCTAAATATGATGACACAAACAAATATGTATGTTTATAAAGTGGATGATTACAAGGTTTGAACATGACCGTATGTCTATATCTCTAGGTTTGATATATGAATTTGAAATCATGCAATCGGGTTAAAAATTGTACCCCCATTTAAATGAATTAAAAAAATCTAATAATGCTCAAAATATAGCTCGCATGTTCAAAAGTATCGCTATCTCATAGACCAAAAATATGGAAAAAAATGATCAAGCATGAGTGCACACACTCTTGACCATGTATTTTAATTACGTCTATATCTATCAGACATACACCCCTCACTCTTTATCTGAAGCACACCACTCCGGCCCCTCTCCCCCCCACACACAAGCCTTTCTCTCCCCCGGACACAAACACGCGCACACATTATCCCCTCTCTCTCTCTCTTCTAGGTCTGAACCCCAATATAGGTCTCTATCTCTTTGTCTCTCGGACATGCACACATCTGTTCTCCCACTCTCTAGGTCTCCCGGCATCTATCTTTCCCAAGCACACACTCTATAGCCGTGTATCTTTCCCATACACACAAAACACACTGCCCCCAACATCTTTCTCCCTACGTATATCTGGCTCTCGCACGCTCTCCACCATATCTCTCACTCTCACATTGACACACATCTCACTCACCACCCCCACTACACACAAACACCCTCCCTCTCCTTGTGTCTCCCTACATAGGCCACTTTCGAACACCATCGACCTCCTCTGCCTATCTATAGGCCACTTTTTGCACACAATCGACCTCCATCTCTCTCTCTCTCTCTATCACTCTCTCTATCACTCTCTCTATCCATGTCTCTCTCACACTCTCTCTATCTCTCTCTCTCTCCCTCTCTCGCACTCTCTCTCTCTCTCTCGGACCCCTCTCTCACACACACTCAATGTCTCTTCCAAATATATAGCATGCACCCCCGCCCGCACCCACGCTGTCCCGCTACTAGACATGCCACTCTCTCTCTTGGACACACATGCCATATCATCCCCCCTCCGCCTACTAGGTTTACATCATCAGTGGTCTCTCTTCTCCACACACACACACACACACTCTCCCTTTCCCACACACGCGCACAAAACAGAGACAGACACACACACCACGCCATCTATCTGGATCCCTCTTTTAAGACACACACACCCTTGTATATTCTCTCCAGCTCTAGGTATATATATATCCCTATCTCTCTCCTCTCTCTAACTCACATGCACACCAAAAATTCCCGTCTCTCTAATTCACACCTCTCTCCCTATGTCCGCATGCGTATCTCACACACTCACTCTGTGACTATGTCTATCCACCTCCACGTTGCACAACACAAAGTCCCATATAGGTCTCTCTCTATCTTCCACACACACACAAACACGCAATGACTCTCTTATCTCCGCCTTAGTCTCTCCATATCACACACACGCACGATCTCTTGCTCGCACACACACTCAACCAAGGCTTTCTTGCGAGATACTTATGATCTATTCATAAGTCGTGGCAGTACAAAGAACACGAGACGTGAAAAAAATACATCTACACATTTGTAGACCACCTAGCAATGACTACGAGCACTAGAGCCAGTCGAAGGCACACCGCAGTCATCCTCCTCCTTACCGGAGACGGGAAAACCTTGTTTTAGATAGTCAGGAAGTCATCGTGCTAAGGCCCCACATGCTCAGCCGTTGAATAGAACGTAGATCCAAGTTTATGGAAACAAGTATCAATAATACATTTGTATTTCCATAGTTTCGAGTTTTCCATCAAAATATTAGTCACCCATGGTCGATATTTAGTTTGAATTACATACACATACATACTATGTAACTAGCCGTCCTTATAGACTTCCAAAGCTTAGCTTTCACTCATACTAACAATATGTAGAGTATTTAACAAAAGACTGCCACTTTCAACCAGCCCTAGCAAGAAACTATTGTACAAAAAATAGCAAAAACATACCAAAAATTTCTCAATCCGCGCCAAAAAACTACTACCAAACTCCTAAAAAAAACCAGTACGAAGTGCCGATTAGGCTCGTTTAAACCCGTTTATGACAGGGTTGGCCCACACGTCCGTGCTGATGATGCACCTTAAGTCAACACCGTATGTTTGACCGTAGACTTGACTGTTATGATAGGTGGGACCCACATGTAAGCATCTATCCTCTTCTTCAAATAGTTCGTATGCATGTTCGTCGCCGGTGCCGGTGATGGGCGAGCTGGCCGCTGCTCCGGCGGACGGGCCGGCCACCGCGCTGGCCTCCGCACGGGCTGGCTGGCTGGCCCGAGCGTGGCTCACGCGCGAGCAAGCCGCCGCACTGGCCTCCGCCCGAGCCGGATGGCTGGCCTGAGCGCGGCACGCGTGAGCAAGCCGCCACGCTGGCCTCCGCCCGAGCCGGATGGCTGGCCTTAGCGCAGCACGCGCGAGCAAGCCACCGCACAGCCGTGCCAAGCTAGCTAGCAAAGCTTGCACACAAGCAGCTAGATGCATCCAATAGGTTGTGTGCTAGCTTGGCTAGCTAGCGGCCGCGAGCGCTGCGTCGAGCTGGCTTCCGGCTGACACAAGATGGGCTCCGCGCCGCTGGCGCTTTTGACCTCACTTTTAGCTGGCGGTGGTGGCTGCCTCCCATGGCTGAGGATGACTAGGTGGACGGGCCGGAGGTAGGAGGTGACTCGGGGATTTTTTTTAGACTGACATGTAGGTCCCACAAGTCATAACGCCTAAGTTGTTGGTCAAACAGATGGCGTTGACTTAAGGTGCCACATGGGTTTAAATGAGCCTAATCTGTTGGAGATATGCCCTAGAGGCAATCATGTATGATGATATTTCCTATGTGTTTATGAATAAAGATAGTCCTTGGACATTATCAATGATGTGTATCAGCAAGTACGTGACTTGTTTGTGGGACTACGCATTGTATGATGATTGTCCTAAAAGGTCCCTAGTCGAAACGGCTGTGTGGACGACGCGCAGCTAACTAGACTAGCATATGACACGGTGGATGGCTCGGTCTCACTAGCCATGGAGCATTGGATGCTAACCGGATAATATGGGCTCGGAAAGATCTGGTCGGATTCAACATAGTCGGATTCGAGTCCAGATAAGGTCCAAGTAGGACAGACCCAACTATGAGACGCAACGATATGTCATATGTGAGTCTCTAAGTGCAACATACGTTCTATGTCCTAAGACCTGAGCTGACGCATGTACTCGGGATGGTGACAGACCTGCTTTAGGCCGACCAAACGCTACTCCGTAACTGGGTAGTTATAAAGGTAGGTTTTGAGCTTGTCCAGACCCATGCTGCGAGACATGGTCGAGCAAGATGGGATTTGCCCCTCCGATCAGGAGAGATATACTCTGGGGCCCTCGTGTGATCTGACTAGAATAAGCATGGCCATGCGACTGGGATTATGAGATAATCCGATTAGTGGTCGGCATCACTAGAACAAGAAAGGGGTCAAGCTATCACAAGGATGACAGACTCGCCTTGAGCCTGACAACATATATCGTGTGGCAAAGGGAACAGAAGTGTGATGTACAGGTTCACCTAACCAGCTTCATTGTCTACTTAGTGGTCGGCACGCCTTGCTAGAGGCCACTACCAACCGAGCAGGTCAGATGTGATCCGAACTGCGACTGAGTCGACTTGAACCTAAGGGGTCGTGTGCTTAAGGGAAGGAACCTATGAGGTCGGATCCGAGGACACTGATCGGATGTGATCCGAGCTGGACTTGGATCGTGACCGAGTAGACTTTGGGCTTTAGGGTCCATGCGGGGCCCAAGTGTTGAGCCCGCGATGGATGCCTATATAAGTGGAGGTACGGCACACTCATTAGGGTTAATCACCTCGGTGCCGTCGTTAGGGCTTTGCATGTGTTGCAACTAGCCACCTCCACTCGCCGCCGGTTGTGTGACCGGACCTAGCAGTCCGCCGCACGATGTTCCTCCTGCACGCGCGGATACCATTAGAGGTGGTGCACTTGTGCCACTCCGGCGAACCTGTTCGTGAGATCCGATCGGCTACGTGGGAGATCGGCGAGGAGGAGACGACTCCGGAGACACGCTGCCTCAACTCTGCTTCCGCTGCACGGCACTGCGCGTCTATTGGTAACGATCCCTTAGCATGTTCTTGGATGTTCTATGGGTAGGAAATTTTAATTTGCAGTCGACGCACCCTACCGTAGAACCCAAGAGTGGTATCAGAGCCTCTGCTATAGGATTTGGTTTCAGATCGGATGCATATTTGATATGTGGAGGTGATAGATGAGATCTGTTGTCGTTTATGAGATCGGCTATGTGTACGGTTGATGAGATCAATTGCACATGGGGATCGATGTGGCTATGTTTTCTATCAATTGGAATTGATGAGGTCGTGACACAACCTACCCCTACCAATCGGTTTCCGCCATAAGGGTTAATTGTGAAACGTAAATCTGATTCAGATTGGCGATGATCGATGAGATTGGTCAGATCAGAAAATTCGGCGTGATCGGAGTACAGATTCGATCTGTGATTTTCGAAAACGTCGGGCGCTGCCCCTTCGAACCCCACCTGCTAACCGGCTAGCGGGACCACTATATGCGTAGTGCCTTGTATTTCGTACACGATCACTCAAACTGGTAGAATGCGATTCTATGCATAACTTTATTTTGCAGGTTTGATGTGAATAATATGGTTCATGTGTATGTGATGCATGTGTGTAAATTATACATGGCCTGCGCGTCATGATTTGTCAGCCGCCAGGAGCCAAAGCGCTGTCATTATAATGTCTAATGACCTACGTGTCGACTTGTGATTCTCTGTAAAATTCATTACTAGTTGTAGTAGTTGAAGGACAGAGATCAAGTTTGTGGCTTGGCGTCCCGGCGTGACGAACAAGATGGAGTTCCTAGATGGTCATCAGAGTCGCAGCCGACCTGGAAGAACGTCCATGAAGGAGCCATACTATTTCACAATATATGTTTATTTGTGATTGTTATGCTTCTTGTTTCTATGCATGTTAAAATGGTAGAAGGATCCCTCATAAATATCAAGTTTATTTTCCATCCCAGATGTTGCACCTTCGCACGTCAAGTACGTCTAGTGGTGGGCTCATAAAATTGGGGTGCTACTAGATTTCCTTGAACTAAAGGGTTCATGTCAGACACGGACATGCACTGCATCAGGTTGACTTGACAAGGCTATCAAAATGGTTTTGGGCCTTGTGGCAGAGAAGGTTGGGAGCCGGGGTATGAGATACCTTCCCGGCCAACAGGAGTCGTATAGAGATACGATTAGCAAGGAGATGCTTACCGGATAGGCACATTGGCTAGCAGTGATGCTAAAGCTCACTAGTCGCATGCGCTAGGCGGATCCTGGATCACTGAGAGTTTGCAGAGGGATGCTAACTTCAGTGGGAGTATTTATGTACAAGGCTTGAATTACTCTACATAAACACTTTGCTTAGTGATTGCATATTTTCTTTTGTAGATCAATGGCACCACCTGCTCAACCAAACTTTGCATTGAAATGAATCTTGGAAAAGGATAAACTTAATGGAACAAACTTTACCACCTAGTATAGAAATTTAATAATTGTTCTCAAGCATGATAAGAAGGAACATGTTCTAGAGGATCCACTTCCAGAGGAACCTGTCGATAATGCTAATGCCACAACCAAGAATGCCTACCAGAAACTTGTTGATGAATCAACAGAGATCAGCTGTCTGATGCTGGCTTGTATGGAGCCCGATTTGCAACAGCATTTTGAAAACGTTGGGGCTTTCGATATGATCGAGAGTCTCAAGAGCATGTTTCAGATATAGGCTAGGACCGAAAGGTTCAACGTTTGGCGATCCTTGATGGATTGTAAGCTGAAGGAGGGTGATCCACTGAGCCCGCATGTGATCAAGATGATCAGATACGTGCAAGCTTTGGATCGGTTAGGCTTCCCCCTCTTGGATGAGGTAGCTACAGATGCAGTTCTGGGTTCTCTAACACCTAGCTATGGGACATTCATTTCGAACTATCATATGCACGGTATGGATAAGGAGCTCACTGAATTGCATGGGATGCTCAAGGTGGCAGAGTAGGATATTAAGAAAGGCACGCATCAAGTGTTGACGGTGCAAAAATCGGCTAAGTTCAAGAAGAGTTGGTCCAAGAAGAAGGCTAAAGCAAAGGGCATGGAGATGGTAACCTCCGCCCCTGAGCCGAAGTCTGGACCAAACTCAAAGACCATTTGCTATCATTGCAAGGAAACTGGTCACTGGAAGAGGAACTGTAGCAAGTGGCTTGCTGAGCATGGCAAGAAGGCCAGAAATGCTTCTTCAGGCAAAGGTACACTTGTTGCATATGTTATAGACATTTACCTTGCTGACATACCTAGTAGCTCTTGGGTATTTGATACCGGATCGGTTGTTCATATTTGCAACTTGATGCAGGGGCTAGTAAGAACTAGGCGTGTGGCACAAGGGGAGGTTGACATCATGGTCGGCAACAAAGCAAGAGTTGCTGCATTGGAGGTCGGCACGATGCAGCTCCGGCTTCCTTCCGGATTCATTATGGAATTGAATAATTGTTATTATATTCCAGCACTTAGTCGAAACATTATATCTGCCTCATGTTTGATGAGTCAGGGTTATGAATTCAATTTAAAGGACAATGGTTGTTCGATATCTTTGAATGGTATGTTCCACGGCTATGCACCCATTGTTGATGGGTTCTTTATATTGAATCTGGAAACGGAACCTGTCTATAATATGAATGTCAAGAGGCATAAGCCTAATGAGATAAATCCGACATACTTCTGGCATTGCCGGCTTGGACACATTAGTCTAAAACGCATGAAGAAGCTCCATGATGATGGACTCCTAACTTCGTCTGACTTCGGGTCGTTCGAGACATGCGAATCATGCTTGCTCGGCAAGATGACTAAGTCTCCTTTTGCAAAGAGTTGCGAGAGGGCGTCCGAGCTGTTGGAGCTTATACACAGTGATGTGTGTGGTATATATTTCAAATTTCATTGGATTTTAACATAATTTAAATATATTTTAAATTTAGTTATTATCGGGCTCAAAATTTTAGGATTAAAAATAGTTCAGCAATTTCAATAAAATATCGTTGAAATTTTTAATCCTGTCCTTGGAGAAAATGGTCAGGTATTTTAAAATATAATATGGGCTGCAATAAATTACGTAATAATTAGCAATTGGTATGTAAATTTAGGAAAAATAGCAAATGGGCTATATGTTGTCTGCCACAGATGTTATGCTGACTTGTGGGCCTACTAAGTTGACGCGTACGCAGGGCTTTGTCAACTTATAGTCAACAAACGATTCTAGCAGCAGTGACCATTGGATGCTAATCCAACGGCCGTGCTGCTTCTTCAATCTCTGATCTTCTTGCTCCAACCGCCCAAACCAGCATCAGCGGGACCGCCTGCTCCCGCCTCCCGTGGCCAGTTGTGCTACCGCGCAGGCCTCATCGCCCCACCCTACTCCCATAGCTGGCTAGGCCATGCATCTACTCACCCACACCTCATGTTATTCTCCGGCGACGGCAGCCTCACACCGCAGCCGAACCAGTAAACCCTCGTACCACCTCCGCGTGGGCAACCACTGCCGCGTCTTCCCCATCTTTGGGTTGTTCCCTTCCCAGGCCTCGCCGTCGTCTACCGCCTTGGTGCTCTCGGCACGATGTCGTCAACACAGTCAACGAACGACAACCATCGGAAGAGGACTGTACGTGGAGAGGTTGAGAGCTGGGACCCACGAGGTCCAGGGTCGCATGCAAGGAAGTGCCTCCTTATTACGCGCAAGAAAAATGATTCCTCCACTTGCTTACTGGGACCCACCTTATTTGGAGGCTGACTTGTGGGCCTACTAAGTTGACCCGTATGTAGGGCTTTGTCAACTTAGTCAACAAACGATTCTAGCAGCAGTGACCATTGGATGTTCATCCAACGGCCATGCTGCTTCTTCAATCTCTGATCTTCTTGCTCCAGCCGCCCAAACCAGCGCCGGCGGGACCACCTGCTCCTGCCTCGCGTGGCCGGCTGTGCTGCCGCGCAGGCATCACCGCCCCACCCTACTCCCACCGCTGGCCAAGCCTTCCCTCTACTCACCCACATCCCTTGTTATTCTCCGGCGACGGCAGCCTCACACCGTAGCTGAACCAGTCAACCCCTGTACTCCCCTCCGCGTGGGCATCCACTGCCACGTCTTCCCCGGCTCCGCGTCAATCCCTTCCTAGGCCTAGCCGTCATCCACCGCTTTGGTGCTCTCGGCGTGGCGTAGTCAATGTGGTCGATGAACGACAGCCATCGGCAGAGGACTGTATGCGGTGAGGCTGATAGCTGGACCCACCAGCTACATCTTCGCACGCAAGGAAGTACCTCCTTATTACGCGCTAAAAAAATGATTCCTCCCCCTGACAGCTGGGACCCACCTGATATATCTTCGCATGCAAGGAAGTGCCTCCTTATCCTCCCTGACAGTAGGGACCCACCCGGTCGAAGTGTACGTAGCGTTGCCTGTCTGGTCGTGAACGTGTACGTACATACTGGTCGATTGGTCTCTCTGCAAGGATGAACTGTGGCCGGGTAAGTAGCTGCACGTGTCATAGTTGAGCCACCGACGTAGCAGTTCAGACAGTCCCGTCTAAATCGTGTACACGTACGTACAGCCACACGGCAAAGAATACAGCCACATACGTACATACGGGTGGGGTTTGGAACGCGTACTCCTGCATACGTATGGCTAGGGCTCGTGTACATGGAGAGGCAATGGACGGCAGCAACGGCCTCGTGTTCATCGGCAGCCAATCGGCTGGGTCGGAACGGAGGAAACAACGTCGTGTTCATTGGGAGCCAAGCGACTGGGTCAGAACTCGTCCTGTTCATCGGGAGCCAACCAGCTTGGATGGAACAGCCGAAATGGGGTCCTGTTCATCGACTCGGGGTCTGGCATACCGTAAAATGGAGGAAACGGCCTTCTGTTCGACCGCCTACATTCGAAACGGGGTCCTGTTCATCGGCTGGGGGTCTGGCGTACCGTAAAACAGAGGAAACAGACTTCTGTTCGAGCGCCTACGGTCGAAACGGGGTCCTGTTGATGGGGAGGGCTCTGGCGTACCGCAAAACGGAGTAAACGAACTTCTCCCCAACTGCCTATGGTCGAAACAGGGGTCCTGTTCTTCGGGAGGGGTGTGGCGTACCGCTAAACGGGACTCCACGGGCTATTGTTCATCCACGATCGACCTCCCTCTAGCCTCCACCATCTACTGTTCATCCACGATCGACCTCCTCCAGCCTCCACCAGCTACTGTTCATCCAGCCTCCACGGGGTCCTGTTCATCCACCCCCAACTGGCTGGGGGTGTGTGCCGGCCTCCTCGGGGTCCTATTCATCATGCGCCAACCACCTTCACGCAGCCAGGGTATTGTTCATCCACAGCCAACCCACTGGCTGGGGTGGGGCGTACGAGCGGGCGGCAGCAACGGGAACTGTTCATCCACAGCCAACCAGCCGGCTCGATCGATGCGTCTCGACTCGTGTCTACGTGTATCGTGCGCGCGGTAGCAACGGGCACCGTTCATCGAGAGGCAACCCAACACTGGCCGGCTACGTCTTGCACGGGTGCTCAATCAGCTTTAGTAAGCAGCGAGAAGGATCTATCGGGTTCAATTAGTAGTGAAGGGATCGCTCGGGTTCAGTTAGCAGCGAAGGGATCGCTCGGGTTCAGTTAGCATCTAAGGGATCGCTCAGCTTCAGTACGCAGTGGGATCGATCGCTTGGGTTCAGTATGTGTAGTCGTGCGAGGGATCGATCGATAGCTTGGGTTCAGTAAGCGAACGCCTCGCTCGGGTTTAGTTAGCGAACGCCTCGCACACGCGCGCATGTACGAGAGAAATGAGCAAATAGCACTGCATCGCTTGGCCCCGACCACCCACCGTAACCGGGAACTCCCCGAAAATTTCCTCGCCCTCACTTCTACCATGATTTTTTACGTCATGGACAGCCCAAAGAATGTCATGTGGGTGCGTCTCTGGCCCGCCCAGGACGAAATCCCATTGTCTGTCATAATTTTTTGTGATAGAAGTAGGAGCCGACCACATCTATGATGATACATGTTTTTGTCACAATTATTGTCATAGAAGTGTCACAACCATGACAGAAAAACTTTTCGTTCGGACCATAATGTCATAGATGTGTCTTTTTTTTGTAGTGCTTCCTTGACCATTTATCCATAAGTAATGTTATTCATCGCAATTTGTATTATTGTCTTGCCCTGTCCCATACTTTCTAGCTTGCTCCTAATGGGACTCCCATTCTTTTCTCAACAGATGAGGTTCAAGTTGGATCCAAAAGATGATGCAACCAAACAAGCATGCACTCATGTTTTTCAGTCTTCTCTGCGACAGTATCGGTATCACCTTAGAAAAACTCACTTTGAAGGCAAGGCTAACAATGAAATCGCCCAAACATCTCCAGTGGAATATATTACGGACGAAGACTGGACAGCCCTTGTTAAAAGCTAGTGTCATGGTTTTATCACAGCAGATGCCCTTGTGAATGGACTTAGTGATGAGGCCATCGCACGAAGGTGGAAGCTTAACGGGGTTGATCGGGAAGCGAGAGACACGAGTTTACCTAGGTTCAGCCCCTCACGATGGAGGTAAAAGCCTACGTCCTGCTTGATTGTATTGCTTGGATCTCGATTACAAGGATGCGGATTCGCTAACCTAGCTTTCGAGGTATTAGAACTTAGTCTTTTCTACCCTAGGTGCTCCCCTTTATATAACAGGTTGAGCCCTAGGTTTACAGGAGAGTCCGGGTCGCATTGCTAACCCGTTTCTTATTCTTATTCGACTTATCTTGTTCTCCAAGATGAATCTCCTCATCTGAACCTTTCTTCATGAGTCGGCCCATATGTTGAGCCGGCCTCTGCGCCGGGTCTCACCAAAACCGGCCCATTATGTATCTTCAAGACTCGACAGTGGTGGCCCGCTGAGCCTCATGGTTCTACAGCCGGGTCATCCTCCTGGCGGGTCTCCATGCTGGGAAACATCCCCAACATTAGCCCCCAGTTTGACTTGGATTTATCCATGTTAAAATCCATCCTGCAAAATAAAAGTAAAGGAGTAACTATCAAGAGTTTTTATTTCTGAGTCTTGCTTCCTAAGCCGGCATTTTTTGCACCCTTCCAATCATCATCCCTTATCAAATTTACTTCCCGGGTCAATCATTTTTGCCGGCTCATTTACCACCTTCAGACTTAGCACTTTCTCACTACCCCCTTTATATGACGTCACAATCCACTCACGCAAGATCCGGGCGTGACATCATAGCGAATCTTTGAGCGATTTTGTATTGTCCTTTCAGGTGCGAAAATCGAGGAGTCTTTTCAGCCAAAATTTTACTGCGCTACCTAGGGTTTCGCACCTGCCGTTTCGGGTTCTACCTTGCCTATAAATGGACCGGCGCCCCTCCAAGTTTACCTTTACTGCTACTGCCCCTCTTCTCATCTTCTTCCTCTCGCTCCCGACGCCTCTGTGCCTCGAGCTCGCCAACCTTGACCGCAGCAGAAGAAGCTCCGTCAACATCGCCACCGAGACCTCGTCGGAATCCACCACGGCCGCAGCCTCAAGCCTGAAGCCCTCATTTCAACCCCACAGATATGTGAGTGCACTACCTCTTCCATGGCATTTTTTCATTGCCATAGCTCTTCGTAGTTCTTCGGTGTTCTTCAATGTTCTTCGCAATGGTAGCTTGTAGATCTGAAATATCTTTGATTCCTCGTTTGTTAAACCGTAGAACAACTCCGCAATACTTTTATGGCCTTATAGATCTTTTACCTCTTCCCAAATGAACCTCATTACGGTCTTGTCCTTAGTCACCGAAATAATACCTAGGTGTTCCTTTTCTTTTTTAGCTATTTTTTAGATCCGAAAAATTACTCAATCTGTTTGAAAGCTGTTTGCAGACTCATAACCCACACTATACTTGTCCAAATCTATGACTAGTGACTCCTTATTCACGCCGACTCAAACTGTCTTGGTAGTCAAAACCCAATATAATGCCGACTTGCCATTTGTTTCGCGATAACCCGGCAAGCTTCTAATTTTTACCGGCTTATATTATGTCTTACTTTACTTGTAGCTGAATCCATGGCTCCAAAAAGCAACAAGATTGTCAACTGGGCCAAGTCCAACATGTGAGAGCTCAGACTGCAGACCTTGGTCGACTCCGGGTTACTTCCAACCCAGGAAGAGATTGAATGGCGAGCCCCTGAGGAAGAAATACATCCTCAGCCGGGTCAAAATGAGATTGTCGTCCGGGTTCTAAATTTTTCCGGGATGTACTTCACTTCTTCGCTATCAGGCCTCAGGACTTGGGCCCCAACTCCATCCACAACTTAAGCCAGTTTCAAGTGTTCTGCGAGGTTTATCTGCAAATTGAGCCATCCATCAGCCTATTTCAGGAATTCTTCTACCTGAATCATCAGATAGAACACAAAGGTGGACCCAGCATAGAACTTGGTGGGGTCGCTGTCCAAAGAAGGAAGAACTTGGCTTTTCCAGAAGCTAAGCCGGCAAGCCATCCAAAAGGATGGTACAGATCTTGGTTTTATTGCAAAGAAACTTCCCCGGAGCAGCATCATCAGCTTCCAGGTTACAGGGCAGACCGGCTTGACGCCTCCACCACATTCCCGGGTTTTGCCTCCAGGGCTGAAAGGGAAGCTCTGCAGCCCTTATACTCCAAAATCAATGCCTTGACCACCCACGGCCTCACTGGTGTTGATTTAACCCGGACTTGGGTGAGCTGGCGGATCCAGTCCTTCAGCCTAAGAAACCAGCTTATCCATACATACTCAGACGAGACCGATGACTCCTTATGGTTTAGCCAGGTCAACCTTCAGCAGAAGGATATTATCAAATTCGCCAAGATGCTCCTTGGTGAAACAAAAGATGCAATTGAGCTTGTGGGGTTAGCCCCCTTTTTTCGGGCAACCCGGCTCCTGATGTAAGCCGCCTTTCATGTTTCCTCTCGCCTTGCTTACATTGCCTTATTTTTGTTGTAACTTTACTACTCCATCATTGTGCAGGAAAATGCTGATTGGTGGAAGATTGAGCCTCAAATTCCTACTCCTCCCAAGGATGATGATGGGAAATAGCCAAAGGATGAAGAAGAACATGAGGTAGAACTTGACTCCCTAGGTCGTCTTTTTAACCAACTTGGTGACACCGACTCTACTCAGGAACAAGCTGAAACCAGTCAAGCCGGCGAGCCAGAGGTAACCCTGATATTCCGATTCAACAATACATGTCCAAAAGAAATTCCGGGTTGCAGTCCGCGAAGTCCCATTCTCACATCCTGATGATCACTTAGATCTATGCTTTCTTTTGAAAAAATCTCAGCATACTAGCACTTCAAAGCGGAAGACCCGCAGCTGCGAGGGAGAACTAAGCGGCGGGTTAACAAACGAGCCGCCCTCACGAAGGGCTCGGACCGAAGTCCCTCACAGCTCCACTCCTTCTCTCCCTCAAGCCGGTCATTTCAAATTGCCACTACCGCTGAATGACTCGGCCTATCTAACCTCCCCCTCTTCGGATGAGTCCAGCGCCACTCAAGCACTGGCTTTTTACATCAATCGTGGGTAAAAAGTGACCACTTGTATTTCAAGCTTATACTTTTGCCTTTATCCATTGACTAAATAATTCTTTACTTTGTGCATCGCAAAAGCAATCAAGAAGAAACCTACCGCCAGGTCTTCCGACCCCACTGTTGAGAAAGAAGGCCCTTCTCAGGAAGCAGCAGCAGACAACCCGGATATTCCGGATGAGCCGGTTATCCAAGACGAGCCGCCACACCAAGACACTACAATGAGCCCCGCTCGCGCTTCTCCTCCCATTGCTGATCAGGAGAAAGAACATATAATAGAAGAGCAGCCCGTTGAGAAGGCTCAGGACGAGGTGGTGGTGACTGGTAAAAACCAGAACCCTCTACCAGAAACTTCCACTGCCTTGACCAAAATCCCCACCAAGGCTGAGTCACCAATTAAAAATAAGGGGAAGGCGGCTCTTCCTTTCCATTCGTTTGAAGATCAAGACATCAATTTGCTGCATCAGTCTATCTTGACTCCGCTGTCTGAGAGCCGGGACACTGAAATTGCAATGGTGACTTCTCTCAAACGGAAGTATGAGGTAACTTCTGTCACCTGGCTTTATACATATATACATGTAGCCCCCAAGGGCCAAGTCATTATGAAATGATGACCCGGGACTTCTGTACATTGATATTCCTGTAGATGATGGATTGGTAGCCCCCGAGAACCGGCTCAACATTATACGATGGGCCGGGTCTCTGCATGTATTGATGAAAAGACTACACATTAGCCCCCAAGTGCCATGTTGAATGCCTGCATCTTCATGGGACTTGTTATGTTGAAAAGAGATCATTGATAGATGTAGCCCCCAAGTACCGGGTCGGCCGCCACGGCTGATGGGGATATGTACCTAGGGTAGGGTCACAGGCCTGACCTGCATACCCTACCTAAGGACATCACATCGGAGAACTTAAGGATTACAAGATTACAAGGAAGACTCCGACTGAAATCACCATGGTGTATGAGTCACTCGACAGCATCCACTCGGAGTCTCCTCCCTCCACTCGACGGTCAACCACTCGGTCGCATGGTCCACTCGGACGACAGCAGTCCAACCGCCAGAGACAATTACCACCGTCATTATGGCTGAAACGATCGGCCATTAGTACGCAATTGAACCTGTCTTTATGACTTGTAACTCCCGGGCAGCGGACTCTATATAAGCCGCCCGGGGCTTCTCATTCGGGGCGACTTCTTCTCCCTCCAGGGACTCATTTCCTCCAACCCTCTCACACACCCTGTAACCCCGTGTTCATACGCAGAGACAAGAACCCTCTCCGGAGGACAGGACGTAGGGCTTATTACTCTTCCGAGAGGGGCCCGAACCTGCTAAAAATACTCGTGTCACCCATATGCATCTCGGAAGATCATGCTCCTTTACCCTACCCCCTTCGTACTGTCGGAGTCATTCCCACGACAGTTGGCGCCCACCGTGGGGCCTGGCGTCTATCGAGCCATGGTGCAAATGGTTTTTTCTTCAATCTTCGGCAACGGATCAATGACCATCGCCGGAGAAACTTACTGGCCATCATGCCATTATACAAACAAGAGGATCAGGGAAGTATCGATTCCATCTAGTCTTTTTACAATCAATTATTTAACCATGAGTTTGTCTTTTATTCCTGTCGGATCAGACATACAAATACATGGTTGGTCATGAAGCTGAGGAGAAGAGAAAAGGACAGCCCGTTGTATGGCGCCGTCGGCAAGCTCCTACACATGGCCACCGGCGCTGTCATCCTTTCGTCTCCAACCTCAGTACAGCCTAGTGCGTACGCGGCCACCGGCGCCGTCCACGTCATCGTCATCTCCGACCTCTGCACAACTAGTTGCACCTCGTCGGTGACGTCGTCGTTGCGCCTCCTCGCATGGCCGCCGGCACCATCCGCCTCGCCGTCGTCACGCGCGTCCGCCGGCGTCGTTCGCTTCATCATCGTCTTCAACCTTGTCGATTGAGCGCCCACGCACGGCTGTCGACTCCGCCTCGTGTCCTCGACCTCCGCGGTGGAGGCGCAAGCCTGCCGCAGCTCAGCCGCGCATCGCTCCTTCCTCCGGCGTCAGTCGCGAATGACGGTCTCGGCAGCGGACGCGTGCTGCAGCGACAACCTACAAAACGGCCACAACCTGCAACTGATAGCCGTTCGGGATCAAACGAGTCAATGCCTCATAAACTCCCTCCCTCATTAAGCCCTTCATCAGGTGAGCATTTTCCATGCGTGCATGCATGCATATTTGCGTCATTAACGCCTCATCAGGTGAGTATTTCCCACGCCAATAAATCGTGCATGCATGCATGCATAACCGTCCACGGACTTTAATCCTGCCAATTAGTGTAGGCGTTTATTGTCCAGCGCAAACATTGGTGGCTATACTTGCTAACTTGTAGGGTCAATCGGTTAGCTGGTAACCAGGTTACTCGGACAGCCAACAGGCTTATTCCGAAAGCTGACAGGCCCGTCACTCGGACGACCAAACGTCCACGATGACCACTAAAATGTCCAGGTTTATTTCGGTGGCATTTCTATCTAGATGACTAGCGTGCAGGTCCTCGGCCGCCCCGCGCGCCGTCGCTCGATTGGACGCTCCTTCGACTACTGACAGCTCCGCGCATCGCCACTCGGTCGGACGCTCCATTGCCACTCGGACGCCCCGCGCGTCGCCACTCCGCTGGCTCCGCTTCGTCAAGATAAGTTTTTTACATACGGACAACTAAACGTCCGGACACTCGGCGGAACGCGTCGTCATCACTCGACGGCTCCGCGCGTCGTCACTCGACTGGACGTTCCTTCGTCACCTGGCCGCCCCGCGCGCCGCCACTCAGTTGATCGCGTCTACATCACTCGGCAGCTCCGCGCATCGCCACTCAGTTACGCGATCACTCGGCGGATCGGTGCACCAACTTCATTACTACTCGGACTCGGTCACCACACCGATCCTAACGCAGTGCAGCATCGACCACGTCGCTCTGTTGACTTCGGACACATCTGGCCGACCCCTCCGTGGAGTCCTCTTCGTCGTGTCAGCGACATAGACCTCGTCGTCACGTTGGGCATGAGACAGATAAGTCCCTTTTATAATTAAACTGCATACTTCATTCCATTACGAGTTTGCCTCTTTCGAGTAACACTCGAGAGCTGCTCCTCACCTTTACCCGAGTCCGACTCGATGAATTACAATTTACCCATTCAATACTATATTTCTCGTATTCCGACAGATCCGCCGTCGGAGCCTATAGTGCAGCCGGGGGCTACGGCGCACTCGGAGGCTGCAGCTCATTCGGAATCACACTTTCCTGAGTGGTCTAGTACTTCATCGCCAGTCGGATCCTTCACTTCAACGAGTGCAGTCAGATCCGCCACTTCGACAAGTCATGATCACTCGGACGCCCCGCGCGTCGCCATCGGTCGGACACGTCCTCGCCACTCGGCCGCCCCGCGCGTCGCCATCGGACGGACACGTCCTCATCACTCGGACGCCCCGCGCGTCGCCATCGGACGGACACGTCCTCATCACTCGGACGCCCCGCGCGTCGCCATCGGTCGGACACGTCCTCATCGCTCGGACGCCCCGCGCGTCGCCACCCGGCTGGACACGTCCTCACCACTCGGCAGCTCCGCGCATCGCCACTCGGCGAGACACGTCTTCGTCGCTCGGCAGCTCCGCGCATCGCCACTCCGCCAGACGTTCCTTCATCATCTCGGTCGCTCCGCGCACCGTTACTCAGCTGGACGCTACTTCGTCACTCGACTGCTCTTGCGCCGTCTGACAGCTAAGTCGTTCTTCACACACTGCATCCAATTAAATAGTTATTGCATTACCGAGTGTTAAGTAAGTCGCACATGACGTTCGCTCGGAACACTACACTTCCGCTTCATTTGGGTCCAGTACTCAAGCGAGTTCAGTCAGATTCTTCATTCTTTTATACTTTCGCTGGTCCTGGACCAGCAAACACCTGGCGCACCCGGTGGGTGTATATGGGTATTATTTATGCAAATCATTTCAGCAAATTCAAAGTATTCCGAGAGATTTGCACCATTGGGTCGACTCCTATTACAAGATCACTCGACTCGGCTGCTCTGTGCGCCGTCATTGGGTCGACTCCTCTTCGACGACAAGCTCGACTCAGCCGCCCAAATCATTACCTGGAGTCATCTTCAGGACTGCAAAAGGGTGAAAATGACGCTCCTCTACGGATACACTTGGACTTGGAGATGGCCTGTGCTGGTGTTCCCCCGGGATAATGAGTGGCCTCTCTCCGGAGAGTCAGTCCACGCGCTAGCCTTGCCACTCGGGTTTTCATGGCACGTCCACCTCGGACCACTAGTCTATCTCCTCCGGGAGACATACGAGTGCCACCAAGTTTTTCCTCGCAGTGTCCAACTTTCCTCTCCAGTCGGCAGTTTCAAGACCGAAGTTACATACCGTGCCAAGTGCATGAAGATTCACCTGATTGACCCAGTTCCAGGCTGAACTTATTTACGGTGCCAAGCGCAAGAAGATCCATCAGATTGACTCAACTCAAGATTACAGTTATTTACCGTGCCGAGCCCACGAAGATCCAATCCGAATACATGAAGACCCCCTCCGAGTGACGAGCATCCCTCCACTCGGGGACTTGGCCGCGAATCCGCTTCGCTCAAGTAAAAACCTCCTCCGAGTGACGAGCATCCCTCCACTCGGGGGCTTGGCCGCGAATCCGCTTCGCCCAAGTAAAAAACCTACTCCGAGTGACGAGCGTCCCTCCACTCGGGGGCTTGGCCGCGAATCCGCTTTGCCCAAGTAAAAACCTACTCCGAGTGACGAGCGTCCCTCCACTCGGGGGCTTGGCCGCGAATCCGCTTCGCCCAAGTAAAAACCTCCTCCGAGTGACGAGCGTCCCTCCACTCGGGGGCTTGGCCGCGAATCCGCTTCGCCCAAGTAAAAAACCTCCTCCGAGTGACGAGCGTCCCTCCACTCGGGGGCTTGGCCGCGAATCCGCTTCGCCCAAGTAAAAACCTCCTCCGAGTGACGAGCGTCCCTCCACTCGGGGGCTTGGCCGCGAATCCGATTCGCCCAAGTAAAAACCTCCTCCGAGTGACGAGCATCCCTCCACTCGGGGGCTTGGCCGCGAATCCGCTTCGCCCAAGTAAAAACCTACTCCGAGTGACGAGCACCTCTCACTCGGAGACTTAGCCGCGAGTCGGACCCCGTTTAAGATTCGCCTAGGTTCAAACTTCTTCTGAGTAATGAGCATCCATCTCCCTCGGAAACCAAACAAACGTAAAGGATTGAAAAGCAAACATGCAAACATTGTCTCTATCAGACCCCCGCCGATGCAAGCACTCGACGGCGGTCTCGGGGACTACACCCAGTGGGTGCACTCAGCGTGCCCCCACTGGACCTACAATCAAAACAAATCTAAGACCCCTGCCGATGACTCCGCGCATCGCCGCTCAACTGGACGCTCCTTCGACACTCGGCAGCTCCGCGCATCGCCATTCAGTCGGACGCTCCTTCGACACTCGGCAGCTCCGCGCATCGCCATTCAGTCGGACGCTCCTTCGACACTCGGCAGCTCCGCGCATCGCCATTCAGTCGGACGCTCCTTCGACACTCGGCAGCTCCGCGCATCGCCATTCAGTCGGACGCTCCTTCGACACTCGGCAGCTCCGCGCATCGCCATTCAGTCGGACGCTCCTTCGACACTCGGCAGCTCCGCGCATCGCCATTCAGTCGGACGCTCCTTCGACACTCGGCAGCTCCGCGCATCGCCATTCAGTCGGACGCTCCTTCGACACTCGGCAGCTCCCCGCATCGCAATTCAGTCGGACGCTCCATCGTCACTCGGCAGCTCCGCGCGCCGTCACTCAACTGGACGCTCCTTCGACACTCGGCAGCTCCGCGCATCGCCATTCAGTCGGACGCTCCTTCGACACTCGGCAGCTCCGCGCATCGCCATTCAGTCGGACGCTCCTTCGACACTCGGCAGGTCCGCGCATCGCCATTCAGTCGGACGCTCCTTCGACACTCGGCAGCTCCGCGCATCGCCATTCACTCGGACGCTCCTTCGACACTCGGCAGCTCCGCGCATTGCCATTCAGTCGGACGCTCCTTCGACACTCGGCAGCTCCCCGCATCGCAATTCAGTCGGACGCTCCATCGTCACTCGGCAGCTCCGCGCGCCGTCACTCAACTGGACGCTCCTTCGACACTCGGCAGCTCCGCGCATCGCCATTCAGTCGGACGCTCCTTCGACACTCGGCAGCTCCGCGCATCGCCATTCAGTCGGACGCTCCTTCGACACTCGGCAGCTCCGCGCATCGCCATTCAGTCGGATGCTCCTTCGACACTCGGCAGCTCCGCGCATCGCCATTCAGTCGGACGCTCCTTCGACACTCGGCAGCTCCGCGCATCGCCATTCAGTCGGACGCTCCTTCGACACTCGGCAGCTCCGCGCATCGCCATTCAGTCGGACGCTCCTTCGACACTCGGCAGCTCCGCGCATCGCCATTCAGTCGGACGCTCCTTCGACACTCGGCAGCTCCGCGCATCGCCATTCAGTCGGACGCTCCTTCGACACTCGGCAGCTCCGCGCATCGCCATTCAGTCGGACGCTCCTTCGACACTCGGCAGCTCCGCGCATCGCCATTCAGTCGGAAGCTCCTTCGACACTCGGCAGCTCCGCGCATCGCCATTCAGTCGGACGCTCCTTCGACACTCGGCAGCTCCGCGCATCGCCATTCAGTCGAACGCTCCTTCGACACTCGGCAGCTCCCCGCATCGCAATTCAGTCGGACGCTCCATCGTCACTCGGCAGCTCCGCGCGCCGTCACTCAACTGGACGCTCCTTCGACACTCGGCAGCTCCGCGCATCGCCAGTCAGTCGGACGCTCCTTCGACACTCGGCAGCTCCACGCATCGCCATTGAGTCGGACGCTCCATCGTCACTCGGCGGCTCCGCGCGCCGTCACTCAACTGGACGCTCCTTCGACACTCGGCAGCTCCGCGCATCGCCACTCAGTCGGACGCTCCTTCGACACTCGGCAGCTCCGCGCATCGCCATTCAGTCGGACGCTCCTTCGACACTCGGCAGCTCCGCGCATCGCCATTCAGTCGGACGCTCCTTCGACACTCGGCAGCTCCGCGCATCGCCATTCAGTCGGATGCTCCTTCGACACTCGGCAGCTCCGCGCATCGCCATTCAGTCGGACGCTCCTTCGACACTCGGCAGCTCCGCGCATCGCCATTCAGTCGAACGCTCCTTCGACACTCGGCAGCTCCCCGCATCGCAATTCAGTCGGACGCTCCATCGTCACTCGGCAGCTCCGCGCGCCGTCACTCAACTGGACGCTCCTTCGACACTCGGCAGCTCCGCGCATCGCCAGTCAGTCGGACGCTCCTTCGACACTCGGCAGCTCCACGCATCGCCATTGAGTCGGACGCTCCATCGTCACTCGGCGGCTCCGCGCGCCGTCACTCAACTGGACGCTCCTTCGACACTCGGCAGCTCCGCGTATCGCCACTCAGTCGGACGCTCCTTCGACACTCGGCAGCTCCGCGCATCGCCATTCAGTCGGACGCTCCTTCGACACTCGGCAGCTCCGCGCATCGCCATTCAGTCGGACGCTCCTTCGACACTCGGCAGCTCCGCGCGCCGTCATTTGACTGGACGCTCCTTCGTCACTCGGCAGCTCCGCGCGCCGTCATTCGACTGCACGCTCCATCGTCACTCGGCGGCTCCGCGCGCCATCACTCAACTGGACGCTCCTTCGACACTCGGCCGCTCCGCGCATCGCCACTCAGTCGGACGCTCCTTCGACACTCGGCAGCTCCGTGCATCGCCATTCAGTCGGACGCTCCTTCGACACTCGGCAGCTCCGCGCATCGCCATTCAGTCGGACGCTCCTTCGACACTCGGCAGCTCCGCGCGCCGTCATTGGACTGGACGCTCCTTCGTCACTCGGCAGCTCCGCGCGCCGTCATTCGACTGGACGCTCCTTCGTCACTCGGCAGCTCCGCGCATCGCTGCTCTACTGGACGCGTCGTCATCGCTCGGCAGCTCCGCCCATCGCAACTCAGTCGGACGCTCCATCGTCACTCGACCGCCCCGCGCGCCGTCATACTACTGGACGCGTCTTCATCGCCACTCAGTCGGACGCTCCATCGTCACTCGACCGCCCCGTGCGCCGTCATACTACTGGACGCGTCTTCATCGCCACTCAGGCAGACGCTCCATCGTCACTCGACCGCCCCGCGTGCCGTCGTACTACTGGACGCGTCTTCATCGCCACTCAGCCGGACGTTCCATCGTCACTCGACCGCCCCGTGCGCCGTCGTACTACTGGACGCGCCTCCATCGCCACTCAGTCGGACGCTCCATCGTCACTCGACCGCCCCGCCCGCCGTCGTACTACTGGACGCGTCTTCATCGCCACTCAGTCGGACGCTCCATTGTCACTCGACCGCCCCGTGCGCCGTCGTACTACTGGACGCGCCTCCATCGCCACTCAGTCGGACGCTCCATCGTCACTCGACCGCCCCGCACGCCGTCGTTCTACTGGACGCGTCTTCATCGCCACTCAGTCGGACGCTCCATCGTCACTCGACCGCCCCGCGCGCCGTCGTACTACTGGACGCGTCTTCATCGCCACTCAGTCGGACGCTCCATCGTCACTCGACCGCCCCGCGCGGCGTCGTACTACTGGACGCGTCTTCATCGCCACTCAGTCGGACGCTCCATCGTCACTCGACCGCCCCGAGCGCCGTCGTACTACTGGACGTGTCTTCATCGCCATTCAGTCGGACGCTCCATCGTCACTCGGCAGCTCCGCGCGCCGTCACTCAACTGGACGCTCCTTCGACACTTGGCAGCTCCGCGCATCGCCACTCAGTCGGACGCTCCTTCGACACTCGGCAGCTCCGCGCATCGCCATTCAGTCGGACGCTCCTTCGACACTCGGCAGCTCCGCGCATCGCCATTCAGTCGGACGCTCCTTCGACACTCGGCAGCTCCGCGCGCCGTCATTTGACTGGACGCTCCTTCGTCACTCGGCAGCTCCGCGCGCCGTCATTCGACTGGATGCTCCTTCGTCACTCTGCAGCTCCGCGCATCGCCGCTCTACTGGACGCGTCGTCCTCGCTCGGCAGCTCCGCCCATCGCAACTCAGTCGGACGCTCCATCGTCACTCGACCGCCCCGCGCGCCGTCATACTACTGGACGCGTCTTCATCGCCACTCAGTCGGACGCTCCATCGTCACTCGACCGCCCCGCGCGCCGTCATACTACTGGACGCGTCTTCATCGCCACTCAGTCAGACGCTCCATCGTCACTCGACCGCCCCGCGTGCCGTCGTACTACTGGACGCGTCTTCATCGCCACTCAGCCGGACGCTCCATCGTCACTCGACCGCCCCGCGCGCCGTCGTACTACTGGACGCGCCTCCATCGCCACTCAGTCGGACGCTCCATCGTCACTCGACCGCCCCGCACGCCGTCGTACTACTGGACGCGTCTTCATCGCCACTCAGTCGGACGCTCCATCGTCACTCGACCGCCCCGCGCGCCGTCGTACTACTGGACGCGTCTTCATCGCCACTCAGTCGGACGCTCCATCGTCACTCGACCGCCCCGCGCGCCGTCGTACTACTGGACACGTCTTCATCGCCACTCAGTCGGACGCTCCATCGTCACTCGACCGCCCAGCGAGCCGTCGTACTACTGGACGCGTCTTCGTCACTCGGTAACTCCGCGCACCGACACTCAGTCAGACGCTCCATCGTCACTCGGCCACCCCGCGCGCCGTCACTCTACCGGACACGCCTTCGTCGCTCGGCAGCTCCGCATATCAAGACAGAATCGATCAGGGTGAATGACAAAGACTCCAATCAACGAAGACTGCTATGAAGCCTAACAATGCATTCGGAATTTTTGTGTCATATCAGAACCTGCATCGATCCCTTTTTTCACTCAAACCCTGATCAATTCGGGGACTAATGATGGGGATATGTACCTAGGGTAGGGTCACAGGCCTGACCTGCATACCCTACCTAAGGACATCACATCGGAGAACTTAAGGATTACAAGATTACAAGGAAGACTCCGACTGAAATCACCATGGTGTATGAGTCACTCGACAGCATCCACTCGGAGTCTCCTCCCTCCACTCGACGGTCAACCACTCGGTCGCATGGTCCACTCGGATGACAGCAGTCCAACCGCCAGAGACAATTACCACCGTCATTATGGCTGAAACGGTCGGCCATTAGTACGCAATTGAACCTGTCTTTATGACTTGTAACTCCCGGGCAGCGGACTCTATATAAGCCGCCCGGGGCTTCTCATTCGGGGCGACTTCTTCTCCCTCCAGGGACTCATTTCCTCCAACCCTCTCACACACCCTGTAACCCCGTGTTCATACGCAGAGACAAGAACCCTCTCCGGAGGACAGGACGTAGGGCTTATTACTCTTCCGAGAGGGGCCCGAACCTGCTAAAAATACTCGTGTCACCCATATGCATCTCGGTAGATCATGCTCCTTTACCCTACCCCCTTCGTACTGTCGGAGTCGTTCCCACGACAACGGCAGCTCAGGACTATTATATATATATATCCTGTAACTTTGTAAAATTTGTGATGCAAAACATGCGGAATGAAGCCGAGTCACAAGCGGCCGGCTTCTAGAAGGAAGTGGAAAAAGAGAAGAAACTTCTAGAAAAAGTTGAACGCTTATCCTCTGACTTCCACAAGTCCCTGCTCACCATGACAGAGGCCCTAAAGAAGGCTGAGGCGACCTTTCAAGATGAGAAGGCCATCCTACTCAAACGTGCGGAAGAAGCCGAAGCGAAACTTGAGCCAGTGACTCAAGAATTAGCCACGTTAAAAGGCCATATCACCACCATGTGCAACGCCATCTTTGGTAAGCCGGAAGATTCACAAGACTCCTTAAATGTACCGACTTAATATGTTGAGCCGGGTTTTCTGACACCTACTCATCTGTATTTGTAGGCCGTAGGACTCATAACCTCGGGGAACTTCCTCTAGTAAAGCTTAAAGCCGTGTACTCCTTTCTGGAGCAGCTATATAGAGGCAGCTCACGCTGCATCATGGCGGCAAAAAACACCAAGGCACCGCCCCAACTGATCGTGGACATGCTTAAAGAGTTGTCTGTAGTGCCACAATGGTTTCAAGAACTAAAGAAGGCTGCTTGTCGCCACGGAGCCCTTACTTCCCTTGCACGTGCCAAGGCGTATACCCCAGAACTGGATCCAGCGCAGATAGTAGGTGGATATCCGGAATTCAACACCGATGACACGCCTTTTACCAAGAAGGATTTTCTGTGGTGTGTAAAAGAAACCCGGGTAGCTGCAATAGCACTGACGAAGGAGATAGATCTCAACAAGTATCAAGCCGGCTACTCTGAAGCCAATGAACGCATTGAGCCGCCGAACCCATAGCCTGTTGCGCTGACTCGTCCTCGTAAGCAAACTTTCACTCCTGACGTTGACCCTTCATCTGTGATAATGGCCAACTCAGTGTTTGAAGCTTTGCGATCCTTCCAGTGGCTGGAGGACGACCCCCAGACCGCAGAGGCAGAAGAGACGATGCCTGAAGACCAAGAAGCACCGGTGCAGACTTGACCCGGCATCCCGTACTTGGAGCATCGACCAGCCATAGTGCTTTGCTGGCTTAGAATTTTTATTGATTTGAAAGTGGTAGAAAAAACACTTGATTTGATCATAGCCCTGACGTGGCTTGTAATAGTTGTAGTCAGAAAACTTCTGCTGGTACAAGTGCCATCGTGCACTTTATTGCTTTACCTTGTGTAAATTTTGTCGACTGCCCTGAAAGACAACCTTTTGCTGCTATGAGAGCAATCATCAATCTTGTGGTTGAAATGCATGATAGGTAACCCGGCTTCTGGAGCTAAGTCGCCGAAATTGATCACCATGTGACATGCCATTGATAAAGCCTGAGACAAAATCTGAGACCCGACTATGCTGCCGATTTAACCCAAACACCAATGGTGCGGTTCATTAAGATAACAATCTTATCTGTAGGGTAACCCGGCAAATCATGCTGCCGGCTTGATAAACAAGAACTTAGTTATAGAATTTTAGTAATATAAGGATGTATGCATGCAGGCAAAAGATAAAAAACAATGCAGATACGAAAAAGTAAAAGCCGGCTTTCAAGGCACGACTGGAAGACCGGCTTTGGAGGCACGAGTCTGATGCGCTTCTGTGAAGCAGGCTTTTTCACCTCTTTTGGTTTATCCTAGCTCTCTGAAAGCCGGCTCTCACGTGACTCAACCAGTGTTTTAACTTTGATAAGTTCAGGGTCACCTCTGTGATTGACTCATCAGGCGTACACTGTGTCACCTTTTCGGAGTAGCATCCTGCTAACAGGCAGGTTTAACCAAGGAAATTTTGGCATTTTGCCGGGTTAAAAGGGATGTTAAAAGCTAAACTCGATGAGTTGGAAGCCCCCAAGTAACCAATGATCAAAGAATAAAGACTCAACACACAATTTGAGGCGAAACGACAATCTCTCTTATACAGAGTTGCCGGCTTTATTTCATTGATCATAATATGTATATACATGATGAAGGTATGTACAAAAGATACTGCCCAGTCTGTGACTTAGGTATAGTATGGCCGGAGATGCGCAATGTTCCAGGGTCGGCTGCCCTCCTCCTCGGAGGTACGTGACTGAGTTGCTTCACGTATGTCAACAAGGTAATATGACCCGTTGTTGAGATTCTTGCTGATGATGAAGGGTCCTTCCCAAGGAGGCAAAAGCTTATGCATGCCTGTCTGGTCTTGTATTAGACAGAGCACTAAGTCGCCTTCCTGAAAGGTACGGCTTCGAACTCTACGGCTGTGATAGTGATGTAGGTCTTGTTGATAGATTGTAGATCTAGACACGGCAAGTTCATGTTCTTCTTCCAAAGCATCAAGGGCATCTTGGCGAGCTTGTTCATTATCAGCCTCCACATAAGTTGTAATTCGGGGAGAGTCATGATGAATATCACTTGGAAGCACAGCCTCTGCACCATAGAACAGGAAAAATGGTGTATAGCCTGTCGACCTGTTGAGAGTAGTCCGTATGCTCCAAGTACTGCAGGTAACTCCTCTTCCTAGCAACTAGGGGTACGTTGTAAAGGCACCATGAGCCTGGGCTTTATTCCTCGTAACAGTTCCTGATTAGCTCTTTCTGCCTATCCATTGGACTGAGGATGTGCGACAGACGTTAAGTCAAGACGGATATGTTCCTGCCGACAGAACTGCTTCATGACTCCTTTAGAAAGATTGGTGCCATTGTCTGTAATAATGCTATGTGGGTAGCCAAAATGATAGATCTGCTTTTTGAGGAATTTAACAGCCATAGCAGCATCACAACGACTGACTGGTTCTACTTCAACCCACTTAGTGAACTTGTCAACGGCTACCAATAAGTGAGTATGTTTGTTCTTGGATCTCTTGAAGGGCCCGACCATATCAAGCCCCAGACTGCAAAGGGCCAGGTTATTGGAATCATCCTCAACTCCTGAGCTAGCACATGAGCTTGATGAGCAAATTTCTGACAACCATCACACTTGCGCACAATATCCTCAGCGTCTGCATGAGCTGTGAGCCAGTAAAAACCATGCCGAAATGCTTTCGCGACCAATGATCTTGAGCCGGCATGATGCCCACAATCACCAGAATGGATTTCATTGAGAATTGCACGACCCTCCTCAGGAGAAACACAACACTCAAAAACGCCTGTGACGCTTCGTCTATGTAACTCGCCATTGACTATAGTCATGGACTTGGACCGCCTGATAATCTGCTGAGCGATGATTTCTTCTGCTGGGAGCTCACCATGGCTTAAATAAGCCATTTAAGGTACTGTCCAATCTAGTATAGCGTGAACAGCGGCCACCAACGCTGCCTTTGGATCAAGAATAGCAAGGTCCTCCTCCATCGGTAACTTGACTGACGGGTTGTGTAAAACATCAAGGAAAACATTTGGTGGAACAGGCTTTCGCTGTGACCCCAAATGAGACAATGCATCTGCTGCCTCATTAAGCTGGCGATCAATATGATCAACTTGATATCCCTTGAAATGCCCATCAATATTGGTGACTTTGCGTTTGTAAGCCGCCATGAGGGGATCCTTGGAATCCCAGGTTCCAGTAACCTGCTGAACAACCAAATATGAGTCGCCCAGGCATCTGACCCAGCTTAAGTTCATCTCCTTAGCCATACGGAGCCCATGAAGCAAAGCCTCATATTCAGCTGCATTGTTAGTACAGGGAAACATAAGCCTCAAAACATAACAAAACTTATCACCTCGTGGGGAAGTTATGACAACTCCAGCCCCCGAGCCTTCCAATTGCCTGGAACCATCAAAGTGAATAGACCAATATGTGGTATCCAGCTTCTCCTTCGGAGCCTGCAACTCAGTCCAGTCATTGATGAAATCCACCAAAGCTTGAGATTTAATAGCAGTGTCGTGGTTACTAGTCTGACAGTAAGTACTGGGGGTATGAATGAGGAGCAGAGCCAAGCTACAGCACAGGTGTGACACTCGGACTTAGCGAGTTCAGGCCCCTCTCGGAGGAGGTAAAAGCCCTACATCTTGTGCCCTGAGGCTTGTTTTCTATGGGGGTATCTGATTACAATGAGTGCCTAACCCTGGCAACGGAGGAAGAGGGCGGCTTATATAGGAGTGCGCCGTAGCCTCTCAGCCACCACGTCGCCGGGCATTAATGACAATAAGTACAGCGGTTAATGGCATTTAACTCTGTTTAACACAACCATGACTATGGCAGTTACTGGTAACGTTAGCCATAACTATGCTTAAAATCTAATTGAGGACTACTCGACCGTTGCAGCTCCACGCCGTCCATGCGTCTCCTGTGTTCGAGGGATGGTGTCTGGCTGACTGGGGAGTAGACGTCCGTCCGAGTGATGTCCGTGCAGGGTCCGAGTGAATCCTTTGTAGTGTGCATCCGGTTGCACTTGTGACCCAGGGGTCTCTGAATAATAGTGTGGGCCTTAGGTGGGCCCTAGATGTTAGGTCCTTGTCCCTACCGGTGGTAGGTGACCCCATGAAGCAGTCCGTTGCACATATTTGAGACGGATCCGACCTCCCTGGTCCCAGATCCGCGCCGCCCAGCCACCGCTGGAGCTCCACCGTGCCGGCCATGGCCCTCCTCTGCCCGCCTGGACGGCCTCGTCCCCGGATGGCCCGATCCAGCCAACCAAACGGGCACCCGCACCGCGCCATTCCGAACCCTCCGTCCCGTTTCTCGCGAGGTAGTTTTTCTGTAGTCCCCAGGATTTCAACATCATGTATGCATTTCGTGTGGGCCATATCATTGCATCTGCTCATCCTATGATGATGATCTTTATATGTAAATTGATCTACTCTTCGTGCTCTACATGATGGTTGCTGTTGCATGCATAATAGGACTCATCTACATGTCATAATTCCTGTTGCAAAAGTGCATCATGCTGTTAACTGCAGTAAACTGTTAATATGTATCATTTTGTCATTTTTGTGTGATTTAATGCAAATGTCATATGAGCATCTTGTCAACATGTCTTTGGGGCATTTTCATGTCTTCTTGCTGCTAGTATTTATTTCATGCCATGATATGCCATGATGTGACTGCCATGAGCTTGTAAACATGCCTAGTCAATCTTGTTGTTTTAAGTCAAACTGTCTGTGATAAAACTTTCCAACTTTGCTTGATGGTTGCCACTAATCTAGAGCTCATATGCATATGGTTCCTTCATGAGATTTGGTCTATGTGAGTTCTACTTTGATGCCATGCCCTTGGTTGCCATGTAATATTGCTGTAGCATGTCTCCTTGTTACTCTCAAGTTGCCATCATGTTAAATCTGTCGACCTGTAAACAGAATGTTCCATTTTGCAAAAATAATAGTAATTAATCTGTTGCTCCTATGATTATGCCCGTGTTGAATGATTTGAGATCCATGCTATGTGCTACCATGATGTGCCATTTGATGCCATGTTCTACCACTGTAGCATGTAGTTTTGATGCTTGCAAAATGATATGTTACTGTTTTGGGCAAATTATTATAGCTTGTGTTGATTGTAATTGTTGAACCGTTGCTCCGCTTTGATCATGTCCTATATGAAACTTGCTTAGATTTGTGTGTAGTTTCATAATGTTGCATCCTTGAGTTGAGTGTTGGTGGTTGTTGTTTGCATGCATTCTGCATTATTGCCATGTTAAACTTGTTTAGCTCATATCTTCTAGGCCGTAGCTCCGAATTAAATGGTCTACATATGTAACTTGATTAGAAAAACGTGTAGATCATCATGGTGCATGTTAACTTGCTGTTTAAAAACTTTAACATTGTGTTTAATTAAGATCAGTACCAATTTCGAAATTGCATATGGGGACCTTCCGGAATTGTTATTTGTGTTTCCGGCCTCATTTAAACTTGCCTAGTTGTATGGTTTGCTTATGCTTCATCCCTTGCCATGTTTAACAACATTTAATCTTGTCATGCATCATATTTGATTGTGCATCATGCCATGTTTATGCTTGTGTGTTTACCATGTTGTTTGCTTCTTTCCGGTTGTGCTTCTTCTCGATAGATCCGGTTTCATTGCGATTGTGAGGATTCCTTCTACTATGTTGGTTCATCTTCTTCATGGACTCGTTCTTCTTCCTAGCGGGATTTCAGGCAAGATGATCATGACACTACTAGAAAAATGACACCTATAGTGCGCCATTAATAGCCAAAATAGGTGCGCCACTAACAGGGTTTTTTCTAGTAGTGTGACCTTGGATATCTCTACTATCTTTGCTTGCTAGTTGTCTCGTTGCTATCGCTATGTCTCACTTCCTACCACATATATGTCAGCCTCCCATATGCCATGATACAGCCTCTAACCACCCTTACCCAGCAAACCGTTGTTTGGCTATGTTACCGCTTTGCGCGGCCCCTTTCTTATAGCGTTGCTAGTTGCAGGTTGTTCCATGTTGGGACATGGATATCATGGGTTATCACAGTATCTCTCTTATTTAATTAATGCATCTATATACTTGGTAATGGGTGGAAGGCTCGGCCTTTTGCCTGGTGTTTTGTTCCACTCATGCCGCCCTAGTTTCCGTAATACCGGTGTTATGTTCCTTGATGAGCGCTTCTAACACATGTGGGGCATATGGGAACCCCCCTGATCATTCGTTTTAGGATAAACTTCTCTAGCAAGGCCCAACATTGGTTTTAACATTTGCCAACATAATAATACTAAATTAAATAATTAATTTTGCATAGGGCGTCATGAACCCGAGGATTCTTAATTCCACATAATTCAGGTGGGCCAATGCTGATGGTGCTGGTCCAAAACTAGAGCACTGTGCGGGGCCGCCCCTTGGTAACTTGGGGTATTTGGCACCTGTACGCATAGCTTATCCGCCGTGTCCTGAGAACGAGATACGTGGCTCCTATCGGGATCGTCGACACGTCGGGAGGTCTTGCTGGTTTAGTTTTACCTTTTACGAATGACTTGTCCACCGGAATTCCTTATCGTAAGCATCGTGTTATCATGGTGTGAGGATGTTCCATCGGATGCGTGTGGTAATTTATAATGGACTACTTGGAGCACCCCTGCAGGGTTAAATCTTACGCGAAGCCGTGCCCGTGGTTATGTGGCGACTTGGAAATTTATAACCTCCGGTTGTAGAGAACTTGACACCAATTCTAATTAAAATACACCAACCGCGTGTGTAACCATGATCGTCTTTTCTTGTGAGGTTTGAACCAAGAAGAGAACACGGTGGGGTTATGTTTGACTCGTAGGTAGGTGTTCAGGATCACTTCTTGATCATTATTAGTTTGCGAGCGTTATGCGTAGTTTACTCTTCTTATTCTGGTACTCGTAAGTTAGCCACCATACAATGCTTAGTACTTGCTGCAACCTCACCACTTTACCCCTTCCATACCCATTTAAGCTTTGATAGTCTTGCTACACATGGTTATGGGATTGCTGAGTCCTTGTGGCTCACAGATTACTACAACAACAGATGCAGGTACAGGTAATGCGATGATCTAATGTGTGAGTGATGCGCATTTTCTTTTGGAGTTCTTCTTCTATTTCTTCCTCTTCGTCGATCTTGGGATAGGTTCCTGGTCGGCAGCCTGGGCTAGCAGGGTGGATGTCGTTCGTGTTTTTCGTTTGTGTTTCATCCATAGTCGGATTCTGCTCTTATGTATTGTGTTTCATCCATAGTGGGGCCTCTGAGTCCCTCGAGGATAGGATCGCATATTGGGCGTGACACCACTCCCCAACACCCGGCGAGGCTGAGCCAGGAACGAGCCGGAGCAGGCGATGACGCGGCGTCCCACGTCGTCACATGAGTAGGCGAGTCCGTGACCCCATTATCTATCTTAGGGGTGGGTGGGGGTTGTTCGGGTTTAGGGTGCGGGGAAACAGAATAACCGCACTGTGCCTGTTAACCAAGCGCACTGCCGCGTTAGCGCAAGGCCGAGCCGGGGGTGGGGGAGGGGGGTTGGGACCCCCCTCCCCCACTCCCGGCGAGGCCAAGCCAGGAACGAGCCGGAGCAGGCGATGACGCGGCGTGCCGCATCGTCGCATGCGTAGGCAAGTCTGTGACATCCGTGACCCCACTATCTATCTTAGGGGTGGGTGGGGGGTTGTTCGGGTATGGGGTGGGGGGAAACAGAATAATGGCACTGCGCCTGTCAACCAAGCGCACTGCCGCGTTACCGCGAGGCCAAGCCGGGGGTGGGGGAAGGGGGGTCAGGACCCCCCTCCCCCACCCCCAGCGAGGCCGAGCCAGGAACGAGCCGGAGCAGGCGACGATGCGGTGGGCTGCATCGTCACATGCGTAGGCGAGTCCGTGACATCCGTGACCCAACTATCTATCTTAGGGGTGGGTGGGGGGTTGTTCGGGTTTGGGGTGGGATGAAACAAAATAACCGCACTGCGCCTGTCAACCAAGCGCACTACCGCGTTAGCGCGAGGCCGAGCCGGGGGTGGGGGAGGAGGGGTCGGGACACCCCTCCCCTACCCCCGGTGAGGCCGAGCCAGGAACGAGCCGGAGCAGGCGACGACGCGGTGTGCGGTGTCGTCGCATGCGTAGGCGAGTCCGCGACATCCGTGACCCCACTATCTATCTTAGGGGTGGGTGGGGGTTGTTCGGGTTTGGGGTGGGATGAAATAGAATAACCGGCACTGCGCCAGTCAACCAAGGGCACTGCCGCGTTAGCGCGAGGCCGAGCCGGGGGTGGGGGAGGACGGGTCGGAACCACCCCTCCCCCACCCCCGGCGAGGCCGAGCCAGGAACGAGCCGGAGTAGCTGACAACGCGGCGTGCCGCGTTGTCGCATGCATAGGCGAGTCCGTGACATCCGTGACCCCACTATCTATCTTAGGGGTGGGTGGGGGGTTGTTCGGGTTTGGGGTGGGGGGAAACAGAATAACCGCACTGCGCCTGTCAACCAAGCGCACTGCCGCGTTAGCGCGAGGCCGAGCCGGGGGTGGGGGAGAGGGGGTCTCCCCCTCCCCCGGTGAGGCCTAGCCAGGAACGAGCCGGAGCAGGCGACGACGTGGCATGCCACATCGTCGCATGCGTAGGCGAGTCTGTGACATCCGTGACCCCACTATCCATCTTAGGGGTGGGTGGGAGCTTGTTCGGGTTTGTGGTGGGGGGAAACAGAATAACCGCACTGCGCCTGTCATCCAAGCGCATTGCCGCGTTAGCGCGAGGCCGAGCCGAGGGTGGGGGAGGGGGGTTGGGACCCCCCTCCCCCACCCCCGGTGAGGCCGAGCCAGGAACAGGCCGTAGCAAGCGACGACGCGGCGTGCCGCCTCATCGCATGCGTAGGAGAGTCCGTGACATCCGTGACCCCACAATCTATATTAGGGGTGGGTGGGGGGTTGTTCGGGTTTGGGGTGGGGGGAAACATAATAACCGCACTGTGCCTGTCAACCAAGAGCACTGCCGCGTTAGCGCGAGGCCAAGCCGGGGATGGGGGAGGGGGGGTCGGGACCCCCCCTCCCCCATCCCCGGCGAGGCCGAGCCAGGAACGAGCCAGAGCAGGCGATGACGCGGCGTGCCACGTCGTCGCATGCGTATGTGAGTCCATGACATCCGTGACCCCACTATCTATCTTAGGGGTGGGTGGGGGGTTGTTCGGGTTTGGGGTGGGGGGAAACAGAATAACCGCACTACGCCTGTCAACCAAGCGCACTGCCGCGTTAGCGCGAGACCGAGCCGGGGGTGGGGGAGGGGTGGTCGGGACCCCCCTCCCCCACCCCCGGTGAGGCCGAGCCAGGAACGAGCCGGAGCGGGCGACGACGCGGCGTGCCACGTCGTCGCATGCGTAGGCGAGTCAATGACATTCGTGACCCCACTATCTATCTTAGGGCTGGGTGGGGGGTTGTTCGGGTTTGGGGTGGGGGGAAACAGAATAACCGCACTGTGACTGTCAACCAAGCGCACTGCCGCGTTTGTCTATTGTGGGGAGTGGGGGAAACAGATTCAGGTCGTATATGTTTTGTATTGTCTCCCATTTTATTTTCTGCGCATTTTTGTACAAATTGTTATGCTCTTCGTTTATTATCGTTCTGGTCTACATGTGTCTTCTTTGTGCACTGCATATGTGGGATTCTTCAGGTGCACTGCATGTATATCTTCTTAACACTGCATTTGGCTATAGTGTGAACTGCTTGTATTCTGCTTGTGCACTGCATGTCCCTTTCCTTCTGCGCTGTCTGTCCAATGCTGTTTTATCGTTTGTGTTTAATCTTTTGTGTAATGATATTTCTGAATCTGTTGGTATGTATGTAGTATGTTTGTGTGTCAGACATTATTGTTTGCAAACGTGTTTTTAATCACCTTCAATTGAACATACTTGTCTGAATACAAACTCCTTAACAAACTAGTGCTGAAGTTCAGTGGCATTTTTCTGTTCGCAAACTAGCAAGCTTGTTGGAGCTGACATAAGCAAAACCTAGCAACAGGAAACAAGGGACAACACAATTTAAGCAAAATGAAACTAAACCTAGCACCTCTCAGACTTCTTTTGTTTGTTCCTTTCTAGTTGCTGTATGGAATTACATCCTTGTTCTTCTTCTTTTCATTTTCTTCCTTTGCCCTCTGTAGTCCCATGACAATATCGTCGATGCGTTTCCATGAATCATAGCTAGCGAATGCATCTATTGCTGCGTACTTGATAAGCTTGTCTGGCAGCAGGCAGAACCCCGACAAAGTATGTTCTTCCTGACGGTTGATTTTGTTCTTCATGTCCTTGTAGTGATTGTCGATCACCCTGTTGGCAACATCAGCCAAAGAGTCATATCTCTTTTTGTTGTATGGATCTCTACATTCCACTTGAATATCGTAGTTGTCGGAGTTGATCTCCAAGCCAGATAGTTTCAGCTTTCTCTTGTCTCCTTGAATGGCGAATCTGGCGAATGTGTATTCTTCATTCATGAGGAATTCCTGCAGTTGCAGGGGCCTGCAAGTTGTTGGTATAGAGTGAGTATGAGTGTTGTTTATAGTGAGACTGTACAAGTTATTCAGTACCACCAAAGGCTATGCAATGCTTTGAAGTTGTGAGAATCCAAGTTTCTTTATCCTTCTATAAATTATATATGTATCATTCTATAAGGGCATTTGCGATGAAGAAAATTAAAAATCGAAATTGACAACCAATACTATAGATTGATAATCATTCTCACCTGTCTTTAGTAGCAGAGATGTGGTAGAGAAGGCATTCGTGTTCTACACATAGCTGGAGGACAGCTGCCTTCTGTGGCTCCTCGTAGTGCGTGTACTTGACATCAACACCGACAGTTTTGACGGGCATGTCACCGAGCTTCCTCCTGAGCGTGGACAGCATCTTGTCCATGTTGCGACCCTTGCTTGTGCAGACGACGTGGAGCTTGTGGTTGCCATGGAGTTCGACGTCGTGGAGCTCCCTGGTGTACCTGCGGCGCCGCTTGTACAGAGGTGCATCGGCCATGGCTGTCCTCTGCTCTCTCGCGTTTGTTTTTGGAGAGAGAGGTTGATGAAAGAGCTAGAGTGGGTGAAGAAGTGGCAATGGGTATTCTGGGGACGATTGAAGTTCTTCTGAATGGGTTTTTCTATGGCGGTTTGCTATAGGACGTGGTGGTGTGGTGGTGTGTGATATTTCGTGGCAACTGCAGAGAGGCTCTGCGTCGTGGAGGGTCTGTTAGTGGCTCGAAATCTGAAATAGCCTGGCCTCTTTTTTTTCGCACACAACTGGTAGAACTGACATTTTTCTGTTTGGTGTTTTTTCATACTATTTGCACCGCTTGGAAAATATAAAATGACTGCCTATGTTGAGAAACTGCACTAAATATAACTGATTTTATTCTGAGTACACTGCATTAGATCAGATGCCAAATTTCATAAAAATGTAAGTGCACTACTTTTTTAATGGCTGGAATTTATTTTTTATTTTTTATAAATAATAGCGATCAAAATTTGTCGGTCTGCAATGTTGTAGGTAACCGCACTGCAATTTAGTTGAAAACGGACTGCAGTGCGAAACTGAACGCACTTCTTGCTTTAGCATAGCGCACTTCATTGTTGGATTCCTGTGGACTGCATCCCTTCTGTGACTTTTTGCAGCTTCCTGCGTCTTTTATGTGAGCGAACTGCAGTTGAACTGCATTGTAATGCCTCTTCCTTTTTTTTCGAGTCTTTATTCTCTTTTAGTGGGTCGTGGAATGTGACAATGTGTTGGGCCTGTTGGGGAGTAAGTCACATCCGGCCCAGGTAGGCCTGCGTGCACGGCTGGTTCGTTCTGTGCAGTGTGTATGCGCTAAAGTTTAGTCCCACCTCACCTGCCGAGAGCGCCCAAGACCGGTTTATAAGCCCTGGCGAGGCAAACCATTCGAACTCCTCTTGATACTCATTGGGCGCTTACACTTGGCGCTCGCTGCCCTCCCCCCTCTGACCTGTGGGCCCTAGTCTTCCTGGCACCCATGCATCGTGGCTCAGAACGGACTCGCCTATGGATCTTTGTGGGCGTTGTCCTAGTACGAGACTGGCTGGGGCCATGCTGGACTAGGGCGGTCAATATTTTTTTTTGTACGTACTTGTGTTTTTTTATTATAGATTATGCACTGCTTTGTTAGAACATTGTGAACTGTATCTATGAACGTTCTGTAATGCATGTCTCTACATTTCCGCACTGCCTGCCTGTACAGTACGGTTTGTGCACTGCATGGATGTTCGTTTGTGCACTGCATGTTCGTTCGTTTGTGCACTGCCATGTGCACATGCTTTGTGCGGTATCCGAATCACACTCTCTTTTGGAATGTTTATATATTTTTTAGTGCACTGCAACATATTCTAACAGAGAACTGCAACATTGTACAGGAAATAAACTTTTTCATAACATAAGCAAACTACATGATTACAAAGCAAACTGCATCACAAGCAAACCTAAATTTAACACAAGCAAACTAGAAACTTGACAGAAAGCAAATCTGATGAGAAATCTAAAATGGCACGAGCAATCTTGTAGGTACTTTCATGGCCGGCACCCCCTCTTTTCTTCAGTAGTCGTAGTCGCCCCAGGACCTGGCACACTTCCTGGACTTCTCCTTCTCGAGTTTTGCCCGGCGGAACCCATCCTGGGTGATGGTGAGGCAGCTCCATATCTCGTACACGGTGTAAGCATCCCTTGCCGCTTACTCGATGTGCCTCATGGTCAGGGGCATGCACTCCCAGCGCTTGTGCTCTGCGTCCGTCATCTTCTTCTTCATGTTGTCGTAGTAGTCATCGACGAGGATGCCGGAGACATCTGCAAGGGAGTCCAGCGGCTTGGTCGCTGTGGGTTACCCTCCATTCCTTCTGGATGTTGACGAAGTTGGCGATCTCCAGCCCGACTCACTGGAGCTTCTCTATGTCGCCGTCGATGGAGAAGCCAGCAAACGTGTACCTGGGGACGGCGAGGAAGTTGTCAAACCTGATGCAGTTGTCGTCGGCGGTGCTGAGTTGGAAGAGCAGCACCGGATTATCCTTGCCGACGGAGAGCTGAACGAGGGTGGCCTTCTGGTTCAGGACTTCTTCCTTGGTGTACTCCATGTCAACTCCGACGATCTTGTGGCGCTGGAACTGGAGGTGGCGCTCGTACTGCTCGATGGTGTTCGCCGTCTTCTCCAAGTCGTTGGTGTGGAGCACGTGCAACTTGGTGTTGCCGTGGGCCTGCACCTCCTTGAACTCCTTGGTGAACACCATGGCGTGGCTGAATGGGAGGGAATTGGTGGCAGCGCAATGGCGATTTTCTGTTGTTGTGGATGAGAAAGCCCTGGCGTAGGTCTGAATATAAGGGTGGGATGGCGGCAAAGGATGAACTGCATGATCTCCCCTGAAGATGCGGTTGTGCAGATCTTGGGTTGGTTTGCGTATGCGATCGTGGCTTTTTAGCGCTGCAACTGCTCGGAGTGGGGGTTGTCTTTCATCGTGGGTTTTTTGATCGTGTTTTTTTATAATTTTCATCGGTAATATTTTTGTTAACCACCTTTGTGTCTCCAGGCGTGCAATGTTTTAGTACGTTTATAGGCGGTTTAGATGTTTCCGCAATGCCGAACTGCATTTTAGATGTATCCGTACTTCTTTGTTGAAAAAAACGAATTGCATTGTTGAATACAACGGGTTGCATCAGTTTATTTTTCAGGAACTACAGTTCCTGAACGTGAGGTTGGGGGCGGGGTGGGGGGTTCCCCCCCCCCCCTCATTTTTTGTTGTTGTAGATATTCATTTTAATAAAGACTTTTTTTTGAACGCGCTATGTGCACACTGCAATTTAGTTTAAAACGGACTGCAATGAGGAACTGACCGTACTTCTTGCTTTAGTAAACCGCACTGCGTTGTATTCCTGTTGTGGCTTTTGCAGGTGTCGGAGTCTAGGATCTGCGTTTAAGAAACTTCTCCAAGAACTTAGGATTCGAACTCCGGGGGACTTTGCTTGGCAATCTACGACACGACGGCAACTACGGCGGGAACACGACGGGCTCGCTGGCTCTCACCGGACACGAAGGGGACGCGCGAGCTACCCAGGTTCGGGGCACCGTGCGGTGTAATACCCTACTCCTGCCTGTGTTGGATTGCTCTGTGATGGATAGCTTGTGGCTCGAGGTACATCAGATGTGGGGGAGAATGAGTCGACCCCCTTACATGGAGGCAGCCCTGCCCCATTTGTAGTGCCTTGGTCCTCTTCCCCGAAAATATGAGCGGGAAAGGGTAGCCACAGGGCGGCAATTCAAAGGGGAACAGGCGCGCAGGCTTATCCTGACTAAAGGCGGTCTCTGCCTGGTAAAGTAGCCTCCGTGACGTGCTGGTGGGCTTGGCGATGACCTCTGTCCTGGCACGCCGATCTGTCCTGATCTCCTATCACCAAAGAGGAAAGCCTTTGGGACTTGCTTTGGGGGAGGCAGATGCCACTGCTCCCTTTTCACCAGAATGGAAGCTGTGCTCGGTCGCGCCCTGCTGTCCTTATCCTGACAGAGGGTCGTCACCCATGTGCTGGGCACGGAGCCCTGCACCTGACGCCGTACGCCCTGCCTCATGAGGAGGCCTCGCGAGAGGAGCCTCGCGAGGCATCCTGTGCTTGGCGGTCTCGGCAAGGCCTGGCTTGGCGGCGAGGGGCCTCGCGAGGCTCGCCCCTCGCGAGGAGGCTTCCTCCAGAGCGGCCGAGGCGAGGCCTCCCTCGTGGGCCGGCCCAAGCGTTGTCCTCTGGGCTAGAGGCAGATGGGCCATGGTACCCTAGTTCCCACTGGGCCGACTGTAGCCCCCGGGCCCGCGGTGCGCACGTTCCGCCCATTAGGGACGAAACGACGTGGGCCCATCGAGCTGCCAGGCTCGGAGGTGACGCGTGGCGGCATTTACGGGGTGGGTCGCCCCCACTCCTCATAACGCCCCGGAAACAGCCGTCCTGGCGATAAAGCCTGCCCCCATGGGGGCGCAGGCACGCCATTGCTCCCATTCGCCCTTCATCTTGCGAGAGCAGCTCCTCTACTCCTCCCCCAATCCTCCAATTTCTCCGCAGCCATGGCCCCTGGCCGGAAAGGGGAGAAGATAACCGCCGAGCCGGGGCCGTCGGTCTCGCCGAGGTCAGGGCCCGCGCTGCTGAAATCCGTGATCCTCAATGAGGAGGGCCTAGACAAGGTGTGGCCGATGACGGCCTGCGCCCACAATGGGTGCGGGGCGACGAAGATCTGGCCGGCGTCGCGCCCCGTGGCTCAGCGAGGGGGTACGACCTTCCCGTTCTTCCTCCACTCCATCTTCACCGGGCTGGTGCCTCCCTTCTCCGACTTCTTCGACGTCGTGCTCAGTCACTACCAGGTCCATGCACTGCACCTGCATCTGAGCTCGGTCCTCCTTCTCCCCGCCTTTGCCTACCTCTGCGAGGCCTTTCTGGGGTGATGCCGTCCGTGGCCTTCCTCAAGAAATTCTTCCGCCTCCGACTGATCGAGGCGGACTAGTGCTCGGGCTGCGTGTCATTTCAGATGGTTGCGGGCATGCACACACACATCATCGACATGCGGTTCCCGAGGAGGTGGAAGGCTTCAAGGAGCGCTGGGTCTACATGAACGCGCGCCAGTACAGCCTCTTACTCGAAATCCTGGAGGCGCCGGCGATGCCGAGCTCCGGGTGGGGGTCCGCCGAGTTGACCGAGGCTACGCTGGGGCCAGTCATGGCGAGGATGCGAGTGCTCCAAGCCGGCAGGCTCACCGCGAGCATGGTCGTGAAGGAGTTCGTGCACAAGCGCATTGCTCCCCTCCAGAGGCGCCTTCACCCAGTGTGGACCCACTCAGGCTTGGGGGACCCCATGAGCCTGAGCTCCGATCGCCTTGCCCCGGAGGTGGTGGAGGGGCTGGTGAGCATTCTCCTCGCCACTGGGACACTGTTCCCACCGCCCAGCGCGGCTCCAATTTACTGCTTCGGAAACCGGGAGGACACGCGGGCCGGCATGCCACTGTTTGATCAGTGGGGGCTAGTGCCCTCAAGTCAAGTGGGACCCTGCGACAATCCGGTCCAGGTGCTGCCGCTTCCCGGAGGCGAAGACGACACCAGGGTGGTGGCCACAGCCGACGCCTGGAGCGAGGCGGCGGCCTCCGTGCCGACTCGCCGCCAGTTGATGGCAGGAGCCTGCAGCGGTGGCGGCAGTGACGCTGGGGGGCCCCGAGCCGAGCCCTTGCGGTCTGCGCCCCTGATGGAGGAAACCCTTGGCACGAAGAGCTCCCCGCCCGCCGAAGCTTCGGGAGGGGGCCTAGGCGTGCCCCGTGGCGGGGCCTCGGGATGGGGCCCCAGCGAGTCTCGAGGGCGCAGAAGCGGCAGCCACCCGGGAGGGAAGCTAAGGAAGCGGAGATGGTTCCCTAGAGACGAGTAAGTCCCCTTGCCCCGCGCACTCCTCGCGCCCACCGCCTCATCCTGGCAGGCTCAGCCTAATCCCCGGCTATGCAGGAGGGGCTCCCCGCCGAAGAAGAAGAAGGAGGACGCCCGGGACGAGGATGCTGGCGAGCCGGCCGGGGCTCGACGGGAGTTGGGGGCGGTTGGCGCACCGATGCCCCCAACGAGCCCCGCGAAGCGCGCCGGAGTCATGGAGTAGGGGTCTGCGGAATCTGCCCAGCCACCCGAGGAGGCCCTCCCCCCTGCTGGAGAAAGAGCGCCTCCGGAAGAGGCCCGCCCTGAGGGGGAGGTAGGCGCCAACGCGGCAGCCACCGCAAGCCTCGAGCGATCACCAGGGCGCCACGAGCTGGAGGCGGCCGCGCCCAGGCCTCCTGGTATGCCCGAGCGGCCGGCAGGGGCGGGAGCCGAGGTGGAGGTCGAGGAGGATCCTGGCCGTCTGGAGGGGAATGAGGCCCCCTCAGGCGGGGGCCTGGGCGGATCCGATGACGCAGCAGCCCCCGAGCCTCCGGAGCCACGGGGGGCGGAGACGGAAGGGCCGGGCACGCCCGGGACCTTGGCCCTGGTGAGCCATAGCATCCTGTCGTGGATCGGGACCCTCCGCCACGCCCGGTCGGCCCTCAACTCCCTAGAGGCCGAGTTCGTGGCCGAGGAGGAGAACCTCCGCCTGGAGCGGGTGCGCATCGCGGCCCGCGAGGCCCGGCTTGCCTCCCGCGAGGAGGTGGTCACCCGGCGCGAGAGCATGGCGGCGGTCCTGGAGATGGAAATGGAGATCCGGGAGCGCGAACTCCTGCGAACCACCATCGAGCAGGATACGGAGCGAGAGCGCTTAGAGAACCTGGACCGTATCGTGGCGGCCGGCGAGGCCACCTACAAGGAAGGCCTCGCGAAAGCCAACACCACGCTCGAAGAAAAAGCTGCGAGGTATTGGGCGGAGATTGACAAGCAGGGCCAGGAAGAGGTCACACAGAAGGCCAAGGCCCTAGCCGACACCTACTCCAACAACTTGAAGAAGTAGGAGGACCACTTCACGAAGAGGCGCGGCGAGCTCGACACCGAAATCGCCAAGCTCAAGCGGCAGCTCGCGGCGTCGGAGGCCAAGAGGCGGAGTGCGGCGGAGCTCCATGCCATGACCCATCGTGAGCTGGAAGACCTCCAGGCTCAGGTGAGCGAGGTTAGCGACGAGGTGCAGTGGGCACGCGACGTGGCAGCCCGGGGGCATGGGGAGCAGCTCCAACGCACCAAAATGTTCCGCGAGCTCATGGGGCGCGCTCACAGCGCCGTGGCCGCTTTCTCCGTCGAGGGGGTGGAGGACCCCCTGGAGACCGACGACGCCAGCTACCTGGCCTTCTTCACAAGGCTCGTGGAGCGGCTGGAGGCGAGCTCCGCCCGGTGGGACGAGATCCGCGACACTGAGTGCCGCGACCTCCTGTGCCAGGCGTCGACCCGCGTCTTCAGCAACCTGCTGCGCGTCGACGGCAGCTTCAACTTCGACCAGGTGTTGTCTCCGGTCCCGGAGGAGCTCCAAGGCAAGCTCGCGAGGGCGGTGGAGGACCATGTGGCGAGCCTGCTTGAACGGTTCGCGCCTGTCGGGGAGGGGTCCGGCGACGACGGCAACCCGGTTGTTGGCCACGCCGACGGTGGCTCCGCTGCTTGAGGCCCTGTGCTCACCTTCCTGTAATAGAGTAGATGCGGCCCCGAGGGGGCGTGAAGACATTTGTATGGCACTTTTGTTGTCAAGTACTTAATGATTTATGTGTTTTTCGTTTTCCTCTCGAGGCCTTTATTTCCCCTTTACATTGCCTTCGTGCCCTGTGTCGCTGGGACCCAGCCCCCGAGGCGGGCTACACCGTCGCTGGTATGCCCAGAGCGTGCGCTCGGCAAGGCCAGAGGGTGTAGGGCTCTTAGGGCTAGTAGGAGTCCCAGAGACGCGATGCTCAGGGTCCCCCCCTTGACGCGCAGGCGGCTCGTGCCAAGGAAATCAGGATGCCATGAGAGAGAAACGAGAGGGAAAGGACCCGAGGGGTGCTTTAGACTTAGCTCCTTTGAGGCGTGCAGCTTGGGGCGAGTCCTTCGCGGTGGCACGGCTCGCGAGGCGCAGTCCTTTGTGAGGTCCTCCGCCCGTAGGACCCGCCGCGAGGCCTCCCGAGGAGGGCTCCTGAGGCCTTTGGTATCCTGCATCAGGGAAACTGCCAAGTTTTCACAAGTAGTGCAGCAGGGCGCGCTCGCGAGGTCGCCTGTGGGTGTTATGCGAGGAGACAAGAGCACCAAGGACCTGGTGAGGTGACGTACAGGGGAGCAGGCCCGCGAGCCAGAGCTCGGTCTCTTGGGTTTTTCACTGCTGCTGGGACTGACCCGAGCACAGACACCGTGCCCAGCCCCCGCTCGCGTGACAGGCACGGGCGAGACCATGAGCGCGCGCCCTGCAGCTGCAAGCACACAGGGTTTTGGAGGAAATAAGCTTTACTGATGCATGAAGCAAGTTCATTACATAACAGAAAGATACAAGCTGTCGTGTTCGACACGGGTCAGCTTGACGATGTGATGGCCGAGGGCCCCTCAGGTAAGTAGGCCGCCAGCGCGGAGCATGGGGCATCCGCCAGCACTGAGCATGGGGCTTCCACGAGAGTGGGAGGGAGCTCTCACGTGCCGGAGGCAGCGTGGGTAGAGAGAGCCCCGGAGCGTGTACAGCTGCATGTCGCTCGTATCCATGGGGCAAGGATAGAACTTACGGTGATGGCGGGCGTTCCATGTGTTTGGTACCAGAACACTCGCCTCCGTCACGAGTGGGGCCACGGTGGGCCGGTGGGCAAGTGTTAACCACCTCCATATTCCTTGCGATGTGGGACTCCAGGCTCATGCGCATCAGCCTCACGAAGGTGGCCGCGGCACCCTCCAGGCCGAACAGCATACACATGAGCCAGGGCGAGCCCGCGGTGATGCGCAGAGGACGGAAGGGGCCTGTGGGGGCAAGCCTGGTTGTGGGCGATGAAGTCGACGCAGATGCGCACGCTATCGCGTGGCCTGGCGACGGGGGTGAGGGCCGTGGGGAACCAGTTCACCATGACCCGGTCGTCCCCCCTCGCGGCCTGGATGCTAATGGTGTAGAGCAGGAGGAACTCCGTGGGGTTGGCGGTGCTGTCATAGCGCTGGGGGAGCTCTGGCTTGAACTTGTCGGGCCACACCGCGCGACGTAGCTCGGGGGCGAGGGCCAGGTAGCCCCCGTTGGTGGCGGCTCCACCGTCGAGGGCTGCGCGGTTCTGGCGCCCAGCCATGGCGACGTCATGGAGGACGCGGTCCTGGCGGTTGCGCGCCTTCTCGAGGGCCACGCGCGCGTTCGGGGGCGCGCGGTGGACGATCTGGCAGCTATCGCCATCACCTTCCGGCGCGAGCGAGCCGCGGGACGGCTCTGGGGCGTGCGCGGCGGGGCGGCACACGGCCACGTTGCGGTCCGGAGGAGGAGGAGGAGGCGCGTCGCGCCCGGCCCGGTCCACGCGGGACGGCGGAGCAGGCAAGGAGGGGGAGGGCGCCTGGCCATCGCGCGCGGCGTCGACGAGCTCGGTGATGCGTCCGAGCCAGGCGTCGTCGCCGTCCTTGGTGGGAGGGTAGCGCAGCAGCTCCTGTGCCATGAGCAGCACGGCGTGCGGAGCGGGAGGGTCATGACGCGCAAGCGAGGAGGTGCCGGCGGAGCGGCTGTGCGCCTGCTCGTTCATCGACGGGTGGGCGGAGGAGGCCACCCGCTCCCCAACAGGCTCGGTGGCGGCACGAGGGCGTCGCCCAGGGGCACCACAGGCGGCGGGAGCCCGGACCTTGGAGGCAGCTCGGCGTGCACCGCGTTCCCGGCGAGCGGCGGCGTCGTCCATGTTGAGGCTGGCGTTGAGGTCGAAGGCGAGAAGACGGCAAGTCCCCCTACCTGGCGTGCCAAATGTCGGAGTCTAGGATCTATGTCCAAGAAACTTCTCCGAGAACTTAGGATTCGAACTCTGGGGGACTTTGCTTGGCAACCTACTACACGACGGCAACTACGGCGGGAACACGACGGGCTCGCTGGCTCTCCCCGGACACGAAGGGGACGCGCGAGCTACCCAGGTTCGGGCCACCATGCGGTGTAATACCGCTCTGTGATGGAGAGCTTGTGGCTCGAGGTACACGAGATGTGGGGGAGAATGAGACGATCCCCTTACATGGAGGCGGCCCTGCCCCTTTTGTAGTGCCTTGGTCCTCTTCCCCGAAAATATGAGCGGGAAAGGGTAGCCACAGGGCGGCAATTCAATGGGGAACAGGCGCGCAGGCTTATCCTAACTAAAGGCGGTCTCCGCCTGGTTAAGTAGCCTCCGTGACGTGCTGGTGGGCTAGGCGATGACCTGCGTCCTGGCGTGCCGATCCGTCCTAATCTCCTATCACCAAAGAGGAAAGCCTTGGGGACTTGCTTTGGGGAGGTAGATGCCACTGCTCCCTTATCACCAGAATGGAAGCTGTGCTCGGTCGTGCCCCACTGTCCTTATCCTGACAGCGGGTCGTCACCCATGTGCTGGGCGCGGAGCCCCGCACCTGACGCCATACGCCCTGCCTCATGAGGAGGCCTCGCGAGGCATCCTGTGCTTGGCGGTCTTGGCAAGGCCTGTCTTGGCGGCGAGGGGCCTCGCAAGGCTTGCCCCTCGCGAGGCGGCTTCCTCCGGAGCGGCCGAGGCGAGGCCTCCCTCGTGGGCCGGCCCAAGCGTTGTCCTCCGGGCCAGAGGCAGGCGGGCCGTGGTACCCTGGTTCCCACAGGGCCGACAGCAGCTTCCTGCATTTTTATGTGAGCGAACTGCAGTTGCTCGCTTTTATACTTTTATATTTTTGTTGTTGGTGATAAACGCATCGTAATGCCTCTTCCTTTTTTTGAGTCTTTGTTGTCTTTAGTGGGCCGTGGAATGTGATAATGTGTTGGGCCTGTTGGGGAGTATGTCACATCCAGCCCAGGTAGGCCTGCGTGCACGGCTGGTTCGTTCTGTGCAGTGGGTATACGGTAAAGTTTAGTCCCACCTCGCCTGGCGAGAGCGCCCACGACCGGTTTATAAGCCCTGGCGAGGCACCCCTTCCGAACTCCTCTTGATACTTATTGGGCGCTTACACACGGCACTCGCTGCAACACCATTCAGAACTATGGTCCCTTGTGCTCCTTGCCCGATGCATCATGGCTCAGAACGGACTCGCCTCTGTGGGCGCAGACCTAGTAGGAGACTGGCTGGGGTGGGGATGCAGCTAGGCGGTCATCTTTTTTTTTAATTTCGTATGTGATTAATTTTCCATGCTCTTTGTACCTTTTATAATTGTCTCGGATGTTATATTTGTACTGCTTTTACAAACATTGTGAACTGCAATGCGTGAGAACTTCATTTAAGCAGGTACTGCACTGCACATACTAGTGGGGATATAACCTCACGGTATGACCCGCCCGATCAGGGCCGGGTTATCCAGTGGCGGCTTAAAGAGAGCCGCGGCTATCAAGACTCCCAGGCCCATTAGGGCGACTCACAAACGGGCCGGCTGGGCGGTCCAGTACCTGAGGCGGCGGCTTACCTAAGGACGCAATAAGTTTTCCTTTACTTGGGGAAGACGATGAGTAGGAAATAGATTAGGGCACGGGTCATGTTACGACTCGGACTCTGTTATAAACCTGGGGTCTCAACCTGTATATAAAGTTGAGCCCCAGAGGCATAAAGGGGCCAAGTGACAGGCTCTCGAGTACTAGGTTAGCCAAGTTGCACCCTTGTATTTGAGATCATCATCACCATCAAATAACAATCAAGTAGGACGTAGGCTATTACCTCCATTGCGAGGGGCCGAACCTGGGTAAACCCTTGTCTCTCGACTCCGATCAACCCCGTTCGAGTTATCACCTAGCTGCAATGGCCTCACGACTAAGTCCTTTCACGTGGACATCTGCCATGACAAAACCTCGACAGTTGGCGCCCACCGTGGAGCTATCGCTCCTTGGTGTTGAGTACTTGAAGGGAACTCCCGTAGGGATCGAGGGATACGCGATCGGCCGCATGACCAAGAGTCGCCGTGGCAAGCTCTACATCGACGATTCAGACTGGGGCCCCGAGGCCGACTCAATCAAGTACGGGTACCGGGTCCCCTTCGGCAAAATCCACGTTTTCATCGGCAAAGCCGGTGGATCTGAACCCGAGCCAGACATCTGCACCGACATCGTCGAGCCGGCTCGGCGCGCGCAACCCGCCCAGGCTCAGGCCGGCCGGAAGCACATCTCCATCGGCTTCACCCAGGGGGTGGACCTTGCAGATAACTCTGCGTCCGGCAGCGATACCCTCGTCTACTCTTACGGCGAGTCCTCGGTAGGCGAGACCGAGTCGATCCTCCCACTTTACGATGGCGGGCTTGGGGGCTACCCCGATGACCGACCGGCTCAGGATTATTTCAACACGCCCCCTGGGCTGCTATATACATGGCGGGCTCTGCCCCAGCCCTTAACTCTATGGTGGCCGGCGCAGTGGCGGGGACTGGCACCTCAGGAGCCGGCTCAGCCATACCACTGGCTCAGGCCTTGGCAGAATTGGCAACCGCCCTGGCGACGCTCCTTGCGATGCCGGTGACCGCAGAGAACCAGGCGGAATGCAACACAGAGGTGACAAAACTCCGCGAGCAGATGGCTAAGGTACAGGCAGATATCAATGCCGAAAACACTCGTATGGCGGAGTTGTAGTCCCAAGTCCAAGGCAAGGTAGAGCGCCTGAAAGCCGAAGCCTGGCGCATGGGGCTCTGTCAGAATGCCTCAGAGGCGGTTCATCAGAGGCGCCATATGAGCTGTCTGCCACCTAACTACGAGCCCATGCGTCTGTTCAACACGCCTCAGGATACGCCTGTTCAAGGGGCTGGGGCTGGCACCCTGGAAGCAACGTGTTGTATATATTATGATCAATATACAAAAGCTGGTATCCCCAAAACTCGGGGCCTCTGTCGTTTCATCTCAAATATTGTGCCTGAGTCTTTTCGTTTTTGATCATTGGTCACTTGGGGGCTTCCAACACACCGAGTTTAGCTATCTCACCCTCTTGACCCGGCAAATGACGCCACATTATCTTGGTTAAACCTGCCTGTCTGCTTGATGCTACTCCGACTAGGTGACCCGGTGTACTCTTGACAAGTCAATCATCTCTATGACCCTGAACTTGTCTTGGTTAAAACATCGGATATGTCACGTGAGAGCCGGCTTATAGAGAGCGAGGATAAACCAGGGGCTATCACGCTAGCTTCATTGAAGCAAGACTCGAGCCTCGAAAGCCGATCTATATTATCGTGCCTCGAAAGCCGACTTAACATTGATATCTATTCACGATTTCTGTTCAATTTTTTACAGGGGGTATCTTTGTTTCCTTTTGGCCATGAGCCGCCGGATCATGGACAAACCGGTTTAAAACAAAAGACAGATGCCTATTGACCATGAGTCAACAAAAATCATAGCAGTTTATTTCAAACTAGTGCTAACCACAAGCTGGACAGCTATTAAGCGCCCCGGGTTATTCTAAACCTGTGTTATGCAGAGAAGGATAAACTATTGATGGTTCATACAAATATGACTCACCACACTGTTACTCAACGAAGCATAGATTTTTTCAATGGAGACTGGGCGGGTTAACATACAACCACACCAGTGCAGCTGTTTCATCCAAAATACTGCCTAACATTTAAGTGTGCGAAGGCACGTTAGCGCACCCAAGTGTTTCTAACTATCCTATTACAAAGCCATAGCTGGGCTTCATGATATCAAAAGTTTTTTGGAGACATCTACTCCTGGGCACCAGTTTATGTGCCCTCCGGGTCATTAGATCCTGGGTTAGCCCCTTCCTGGTGTTCATCGGCGGCTTGGGCCTCTGGGTCATCCTGCTCCGGCTCCGCTCTTCTTCCGATCTGAAGATTGTCCAGATCCCAGTCGATAGTTGTCAAGGCCTGAAAGACGTCATCCTCTTTCATGGTAATTGATGGGTCAACATCAGGAGCAAAGATATGCTTACGCCATGCCGGAGTTAGGTCGATGGGCGTGTAAGATGGTGGGGTGACCCGCACGTTCTCTTCGTTGTAAGCTGGCTGGTACCTCTTCAAGTCCAACTCTTCAACAAGTTCACTCGCCAAAACACGAGTCTCCTTCAAACACCGGGCGTAATCTGCTGCAGAAAATTCGCTGCCATTAGTGTTGAACTCTGGAAACCCGTCGGTCATCTCGGAAGGATCCATATCTGGCACATAAGCTTTGGCCCGGCTTAAGGACATCATGGCACCCGCTCGGGCGGCTGATTTCTTCAACTCTTCAATTTGTCCAGGTATGGTTGAAAGTTGATTCAACACGTTCCTTATGAAACGTGGCGGCTCTTTGTGACCCATCACAGACATAATTGTGAACAAGCTCCTCGCATAAAGTTGCTCCAAGCAAGTGTTAACCGCCTTGAGCTTGATATGGGGATCTTGACGCAGATTGATGCTTCTGCTACCTGCAATATTTGAACACATTCGATTACAGCATTCCAATACAAGTATCAGAGATTTCGGGCAAGTTATTCCTGACTGATTGGCGGGTCACTTACCAAAGATGGCCTGTGTCATATTGGTAATATAACGATTCAAGCCGTTTACTTCATCAGTAATGGGCTTGAGCCGGTTCTCTGCCTCTTCAGCACGTTTCAACAACGCTGCTTTTTCTTCCTCGTGAGAGGTCTTCACAGATTTCAAGTTTTCAGCAGCTGTTGATACAAATTCGTGCAAGGCTGCGACAGATGACTCGACGTCTATACGAAGCTTCTTCTTAGCTTTTAGTTGCTCTTGTAAGCCGGCCACCTTTGACTCGGGGTCATTGAGCATATCCTGTCATAACCAGATCTTGTCAGTATAATGCTATATGCTATTGAGCCCACAAAATTGCACAACCCGCCCATGGGGGCTATGAGACGGCTAAAAATTCTCACTTAAAGTCCCAAGCAGTTTGCTAGCAATCTACATGGCACTTGGGGGCTAATGCAGGTCATTTTTTCTCTTTTGATGATCACTAAGGGAATAAGATCCGGCTCATCTTATCAAAACGAGTCAGCCCTTAGGGGCTACACGTCATTTCTAAATGACAATTGTTAAAGAACTGGTTGGTTATATACATAACTACCCGGCCCTTGGGGGCTACACGTTGCTTTTAAGAGACAGATGTTAAAGAACCTATTTGTTATATACATAACAACCCGGCCCTTGGGGGCTACAATCTCGAAGCAAGTATATCATACTGAAAGTCTTACACATATTCAATATGACCTATGTCTAAGACTTGGTGGCTACACAAGATATATACAATATGGAAAGAGGGGACATTTCTGACCTCATATTTCCTCTTCAGCATATTGACCAGGCTTATTTCCATTTCCCAGCTTACAGGTAGCCGGGTCAAGTATGCCTCATGGAGATCGGCCGCGCTGAGATCTTCAAAGTTTGGGAGCTCAAGTTTCCCTTTTCCTTTCTCAGACGCGACCGGCTCATCTTTTGATACAAGCTTGGTCAGAATGCTTGACGTCTCTGGATTCTTGAAGGATACCCCTATGATGCCAACATCATCATCGGCTTGGGGAGATGATAAGACCATATCTTCAGTCGCCGTCATCGGACTAGAAGGGCGAATAGGACTTGGCAGGTTAAGATCCACCACCACGTCAGTCGTGCCGACTTGAGTATCCACCTCTTCAGTAGTTGGCGGCTCGTTTTGCTTGGGCGGATCAACATTTTCACCAGGCTAATCCTTCGCCGTCTCATGTTGACCTTCAGTGATCACCAAGTTTGGGTTTTCTGACTCAAAGTTCTCTGGGGTCGAAGATGACTCGCTAGTTTTCCTCTTCTTAGCATTTGCCCTATGAATTCATAAGCAGACTTAAATAAGCGAGACAGTGGTTACGACGAACCACGGTTTATTGAGAAGAACTTACCCTTGCTTAATGACCAAGAGTGGCAGTTGAGTGGCAGATGAGTCGCCAGATGATGGTGGCGACTCCTGGTATTTTGAATTAGACAGGTTAAGAGGATGCTTAAAAAGGCCGGCTCATGGAAGAGATGGGGTTGGACTGTGAGGCACCTCATTGCGTCGCTTACGGGTGGCTGAAGCATCAGGTAAGCCAGTCAAGAGTTCTCTAGAACCACTTCGAGTCTGGCGTCATGCAGAGCCGGCATGTTGCGATTTTTTTAAAGAAAATTGTGGGTCTAAATAAGCATGTGGATGAGAAAATGGCACTTTTCTAACGGTTTTTCTGGCTCTTTGGGGAACAGAGTTTTCTGAGTCGGAGGAGATGGAAATTACCTCAACATCATCAGCCCGGCTATTTTCAGCATCGCCCTGAGAATACGAGGTGTTAGCTAGTTCAATAAAATATGAATGGCGGGTCATTTCACGATCTCTAAAGTCGCCGTGGCGGCTTGGAGAGAAGCCAGTATGACAAGGTGGTTAAAATTAAGAGGCGAGCCACATAGTTATTCAATTACCTAAATTACAAGCCGCCCGAACAGAGATTCAACTATGCTTCCTAAGGAAGGCGGGTCATGATTTATACGGTGGCTCATCTTAAAGTTGAAGATTCTGATTTCTTGCTAAGTATTGCAGGAACATATTTCAAACAAAGTGGCTAAAATTATGGATCTACAAAATACGCAAAAAGGAAAAATATTTACTATTCCTAACTCATACAGTGGAAGCATGGTTGGATTTATTCGCAGTGTTTAGTGAAGATCTGAAGTTCCTAAATGCAGAAATGGCACTACAGCCAACATCGGAGTATTTCTACGACGAGTTCATTAGAATCTGGATCTAAAAACAGCAGTGAAGGATGAACAGACGAGCACCGATGAACTAGGTAAAATGGATAAAGAACTGCTATGGATCTAGGAAGAAATGGGGCGTACCTGGATGCGGCGGAAGCTTCGAGAGGCTCTTGACGGTGTCGACGGCGCCGTGCGTGGAGCTGTTGAAGCGGTTGACGTCGTCGGAGACACCAAGGTCGCGCGGCGGCAGTGCTGTTGTAGATGCGAGAAGGCTTGGATGTGAGGAGGAAGAAGACGAAGTAGTAAAAAAAGAAAACTGTGGCCCTTGAGGATATTTATAATATGATAAGAAGGGGAAAAGGCAGGTGCGAAAACAGATGAGGCACAGTAACTTTTTGGCGAAGAGGCGCCTCGATTCTCGCGCCTAACAGATATACATCCAGATTTGTTGTGACGTCACACTTAAGCACCATTGATTCCGGAAGATGACGTCCTGACATGAGGGAGCGAGGAACGCTAAGGTAAAGAGGTATTATGAGCCGGCAAATTCGTATGACCCGGAAGTACAACAAGATTGAAGATTGACGTGAATGAATCCACATCACTCTGGGGGCTAATGTTGGGGATATAACCCCACGGTATGACCCGCCCGATCAGGGCCGGGTTATCCAGTGGCGGCTTAAAGAGAGCTGCGGCTCTCAAGACTCCCAGGCCCATTAGGGCGACTCATAAACGGGCCGGCTGGGCGGTCCAATACCTGAGGCAGCGGCTTACCTAAGGACACAATAAGTTTTCCTTTACTTGGGGAAGACGATGAGTAGGAAATAGATTAGGGCACGGGTCATGTTACGACTCGGACTCTGTTGTAATCCTGGGGTCTCGACCTATATATAAAGGCGAGCCCCTGAGGCGAAAAGGGGCCAAGTGACAGGCTCTCGAGTACTAGGTTAGCCAAGTTGCACCTTTGTAATCGAGATCATCATCATCATCAAATAACAATCAAGCAGGATGTAGGCTATTACCTCCATTGCGAGGGGCCGAACCTGGGTAAACCCTTGTCTCTGGACTCCGATCAACCCCGTTCGAGTTATCACCTAGCAGCAATGGCCTCACGACTAAGTCCTTTCACGAGGACATCTGCTGTGACAAAACCTCGACACGTACTCATCTTGTGCACTGTGTTAGTTAATCTTGCGAACTGCATGCACATTTCTGCAGAACTGTTTAATCGTTTGTTCAATTATGTATTTTAAAAATTATATATATATATAAGTGAGGTGCGTTTGCGGGGTGTGTGACACAGAAGTCCAATGGGCAGTCCGCTACATCATTTTTTGGGCTTTCCCTTTTTTCTGTGTAATGTTAGTTTCATTGATTGTCTTGGTTTTTTGGGTAACGTAACTTTCATTAATTCTTCGGGTTTTTTTTTCGGTGTGCCTAGACGTTTTGCATTCTTCTTCTATATATTTTAACTCTCCTTTGCAGTTCATTTCCCCTGTAGCCGTATCTTCTCTGCTCTTCAAAGCGCCCTTTGTTTCTTTTCGGTTTCTAGGGTTTTTTCTATAGGGGAACGCAACAGAAAACAAAAAAATTCGGTACAGCGAGCACGCCCAGGACCACTATGGAGATGTCATACAGGGTTTGATCTGATCCGTACCGACTCATAGCGCAGCGGAAGAAGGGTCGGTGTAGATCGTCGGTGCAGATCCCCGCAACTAGGATTTACAACCTCCCAACCGCGAGGATGTACTCCCTCGTCGGACAGCCCTTCGGGAGGAGGTCGGACAGTCCCTCGGACGATGTCACGGACAGCCCTTCGGGAGGACCCTCGAAACTCAAACGGTAACTTGGACAGCCCTTCGGGAGGACACTCGAACAGCCCCTCAGGCAAAAGATTGAAACTACGACCTCTCTACGGGGTTGGACACATACGGTGTCAGCTATCCGGCAGGGCTTCGCCGTCTAGAACTAGTTCCTGCTGGAACCCAGACAGCCTTTCGGCTCTACGAAACTATTTCGCTAGGAGGGAGAGAGAAGCCAGACAAGTCTATGGCATGTGTATGAGAGCAAGGATGAGCTTTGGAGAACACCCCTCCACCTCTATTTATAGGAAAGCCAAGGGGTAAAGTTGGCATACAAAAATACTAAAAGTACCCCCACTTTATGTCTCACATAAAAGAATAAAAGGCAAAAAGGGATGCCATGTGGAGCTCCATGGAGGAGCCCCACCTAGGCCGGCCACCCTCATGGGGGCCCCCCCAAGGGGGCTTCCTTAGTGCCAAAGTCATTCTAGAAGCCTTTTGGGAAAATCCCAAAAGATGGCTTTCCAAAAAAATATCCATAAAGTGATTTTCACTATTCATAGAACCAATTTTCCGCAACCGTTAAATCCAAAAATATTTCTGTGGGTCTTAGAATAATTCTAGTACCCACACAAATGATTTTCGACGCGTTCCGAAACAATTTCGGATTAGTGATTTTCATCTGCGAAAAGCAACCAAATCGGTTCCGGCAGCTCCGGAACATTTCCGGTTTTTGTCCCGGAAAAATCCCAGAAGTTACCAGAACAATTCTGGCACCCTCCAAGAATTTCCAGGCGTGTGCCACAACCAATTTGACTTAATGGTATCCCCTGAAACAACTTTTCAGTTTTACCGGAACTATTCCGGTGTCCTCTCCGGAGCGTTTCCGTTGCGTCCGAAACTTTTACGGTGATTTTCTCTCAGACTCCCTGTCTAGTATTCAGCAGATAGATGACCCTTAAGCATGTGACCCTATAGGTTCGGTGAAGCATAGACATGACCCGGAACACTTTCCGATCAATGATCAACATCGGAGCCGTGGACACCCATATTGACCCCTATACCCACACGAATGAATATCCGAGTGAACCTCCAGTTGCCGTGTGCTATTCCTGTTGCTTCACGATATATTACAAACACCCGAGGTGAGATTTATTACATCCCCGTGGATCAACAACTTGTCCACCATGCAAGTTACCTCGTTACCAGTTTTGTTCTCTTTTCTCGTTTCCGTGTTCCGGCATCCCAGTGATCAAATCACAATGTGTCTGGCCAGACGATGATGGATACCGTAACACCGACAGGGCCCGAGAATATCTCTCCATCATCGGATTTCTTCAATGCCGTCCTCTCCCACTACCAAGTCCATGCGCTGCATCTCGAGCCGAACTCCGTCCTTCTCCTTTCCGCCTTTGCATTTTTATGCGAGGCCTTCCTGGGCGTGACGCCCTCAGTGGCGCTCTTCCGCCACTTCTTCAGCCTGCGGCTGACCGCGGCGAACCAATGCTCTGGGTGCGTCTCATTTCGCATCGCCGATGAAGCAGCGGGCGACGGTATCAACATGAGGCTTACCAAGGAGGTTGAGGGCTTCAGGCGGCAATGGGTGCACTTGGACGCTGCCCAATACAGCCCCCTGCTGCAACTGCCCACGTCCCCGGCGGCGAGAAGCTCCGGGTGGGGGCAGGAAAGGATCACGGACCCGAGGCTGGCACGGGTATGGAAGAGGTTGGCCGCACTGAGGGTCGCAAATGTGACAGTGGTCACGGTCGTGAGGGAGTTCCTCCGGCGCCGTATAGCTCCCCTCCAGCGACACTCACCCCCGATGTGGGCTTTCACTGGCCCGCTGGACCCGATGCGGTTTAGTGCGGACGACTTGCTGCCGGAGGTGCTGAACGGGATGCTCCATGCTCTGACCGGCGAGGAGGTGAGTGAGCCGCCCATGGACGGGCTTCCCTTGTATCGCTACAAGAACAAGGATGCGCTAGTCGGCTCGATGCCACGCTTCGACCGGTGGGGACCACTTCCAGAGGGCCTCGAAGGGCCCCGGGACAACCCCTTTTTGGTGGTCCCGGGTTCAGGTGGCCATGGCGACGCCGGGGCCTCGACGGGCGCCGCAGAAGACGGAGGCGGCCCGGTTCGGTAGACCCGCAGCTGACTCGTCTGCGGGCTTGAAGGTGATGGTAACGACACCCCGCCTAAGGCCTCGGCCGCCGTGCCTGGCCAGGCGGAGGGCGCGGGAAGCCCCCGTGTGGCAGTTGCGAAGCTGCAGAGCTCCGGAAGTGGTGGCGAGGGCGGACCCCGCGGCCCTCCCATGAGGGGGCCGGTCACGAGAAGGGGCCCCAAGAAGGTGACGGCGACATCCCTCCGGGGCCGCTGAGGAAGAGGAGATGGTTTGCCAGGGACCAGTAAGTGCTCGGCCTCCCTTCTCCTGTGCCCGGCGCGTTGCACGCGCCTAAGCCCTTGTTTCTCTCCTCTTTTTCAGGGCCTCCTCGGGCAAGAAGAGGAAGAAGGAGGACAGGTCCCCCGGCCTGGCGGGGGCTTCACCGCCGGTTGCCAGGGTCGGGGGGCGCCAACAGCCTCAACATCGAGGCAGGCCTCATGAGGGCAAAGGGGTAGGAGGCCCCTCTAGAGTCACAGACGAGCGCGGCGCGGGGGTCCCAAGAAGGTGAGCCTCAGGAGGCATCGTCAAGGGGCGGCTCCACGGTTCCCGGGGCGCCAACTGCCAGGGTGGACGTGGCGGCGACAGAGGCGGAGATGCCGGTTCTCCCACCCGGCACCACCAGAGGTGGTGGCGTCGCGGTGGGCCAGCAAGACTTGCGAGCACGTGGAGCCTCTTCTGGGGGGCCACCGAGCCCGCGGGGTGCGTCACCGCAGCGGGACGAAGAGGGGCCCCCACGAGCTCCCTGCTCCTGACCGGCGGCGCCGGGCCCTCGCGAGAGGGCGGCGCTGGGGCGCACACTGGCTGGGCCCTGCAGCTTGTGAGTAGCAGCGCCGTGCTCAAGCGCGGGGCCCCGCAAGGCACCAGGGCTGCCCTTGACCAGCTGGAAGCAGACCTCCAGGCGGAGGAGGCACGCATCATCGAGGAGCGCCAACGCCTCGCCGAGAGGTGGCGCCAGCTTGATGTGGCCATCAAACTGAGCCGCCGTCAAGACAACACCACGCGGGAGAATTGCGAGAAGGCCGCCCAGGACGCGAAGGAGATCTTCGAGAACGCCGTCAGGGAGGCCGACGAGGCCGACAGGCGGCACGAGGCGGCGGAGGCCCGCGGGAAGGAGCTCCAGGACCAGAATGCCTTGCTGGAGCGACAACTCCAGGCACGAAGAGACGCCATCTCTGTCCTCAAAGAGGGGCTAGCGGCCCGTGAGGCGGACCTCGACATCCGTGAGCGGGAGCTCGCGCGGTCGGCATCCGCGTAGGACTTGGAGCACGAGCGGCTGGAGACGTTGGAGCGAGAGGTGTCCGCTGCCCAAAATTCCTACGCTGAGCGCCTAGACAAGGCCAATGCCAATTTGGTGGCCAAGGCGGAGAAGATCCAGGAGGACGCCGACAGGAGGGTTGCGCAGAGTCGCGAAGCGTTCGCCAACGAGAACAGCAAGAAACTGAAGCGGCAGGAGGACCGCTTCAAGGCCAAGCGCGAGGAGTTCCAGCACGAGATCGCGGGCCTCAAGGAGAAGCTAGCTGACGCTGAAAGGCGGCGGGAGACCGCGCTGAAGGCCCAGGCCGACGCCGAGGCCGGGCTGTCCTCTCTTCGGCAGCAGGTGGGGGGTGTCACCGCGGTCGTGGAGCAGGCGCGGGACGAGGCGGCCCAAGCGCGGGTGCGGCAACTCCAGCGCTCTAAGATGTTCCGCGCCCTCGAGATCTGGGCCCGCTGCGCCTTGGTGTCCATTTGCAAGCAGGACGTCCGCAGCCCCCTCGAGACCCACGACAGCAGCTACCTCGACTTCTTCACCAAGCTCGTGGAGCGGCTCGAGGTGAGTGCCAAGAAGGTAGGCGGAATCATCGAAGAGGAAAGCCGCGACCTCCTCACCGAGGCCGCGACGCGCATCTTCAGCCATCTTCTGGACGCCGACCCCAACTTTGACTTCGGCAACGTGATAGCTCCCGTCCCTGAGGAGGTCCGCGACACCCTTGGGAAGGCGGTAGAGGACCACGTGGACGCCCTCCATGAGCACTTCGCTCCTGGCGAGAGCTCGAGCGGAGTCGAGGGGGGTGATGATGACGGTGGCAGCGGCGGTGATGGTGACATGTCTTCTTAGGCCCTTCTCCATATCCTGCGCATAGCTGATTGTGACCCCGTGGGGGCGTGAGGACAATGCTTTGGCATTTTAAGTACTTTGCTCCTGTCTGTATCGAATGCCCGTGGCCTCGTAGCTTGTCTTGCTCTTTCTGCTCGTCATGGCGCTCTGCGTTGTTAGGACCTAGCCCCCGAGGGTTCCGCTCGCGTGATCTCCCGAGGCAGGGCTTGCTGGCTTCCTGAGGTCCCGAGGGGGCTACCTCGCGAGATCTTTCAGGGGACCTGCTCCAGAGATAACTGCACGTAGCGTACTTAATGACAGCGCGCGCTCGTCAATTCGCTTATGGGTATTACGCGAGGAGACAGGACACCAAGGACCTTGGTGGGGTGGCGTGCACGGGGGCAGGCCCACGAGCCAGGGCCCGGTTGCTTGGGTTCTTCAGTGCTGCTGGGACTGACCCGAGCGCAGGCACCATGTCCAGCCCCCACTCGCGTGAGGCTTATGAGGGAACTCGTGAGCGCGCGAGGCTCGTGAGGCAAGGGAAAAACGAAACGCCATATAAGGAAATGGAAGTTTTACCGAAGCAGATAGCAACCCACTACATAACCAAATAAAGATGCGGCTGCCGTGTCCGGCATGGGTCAGCTTGAGGTTGGTGCAGCCCGTGGGGTACCCTCAGTTGATTGTTCCACCAGCGCGGAGCATGGGGCTTCCACAGGGTGTGGGTATGATCGCGGGTCGATCGTTCCGCCAGCGCGGAGCATGGGGCTTCCATAGGGTGTGGGTATGATCGCGGGTCGATCGTTCCGCCAGCGCGGAGCATGGGGCTTCCATAGGGTGTGGGTATGATCGCGGGTCGATCGTTCCGCCAGCGCGAAGCATGGGGCTTCCACAGGTGTGGGTATGATCGCGGGTCGATCGTTCCGCCAGCGCGGAGCATGGGGCTTCCACTTGGGCATGGGCGGGAGCTCTCGCGAGCCCATCAGGCAAGCTCAATGAGAGGCTCCGGGGCGTGTAGAGCCCTGTTTCGTTCGTACGCGTGAGGGTCACGGGTAAAACTTGCGGCGGTGTTGGACGTTCCAGGCATTAGGCGGAGGAACTCCGTCCTCCATCTCCAGCCGGGCTGAGCCGGGCCTGGAGACATGAGTGACCCGGAAGGGTCCTTCCCACATGGGTGAGAGTTTTGTGAAGCCCCTCTCGGGAGAGGATCCTGCGCAGGACGAGGTCGCCGACCTCGAGAGTACGAGGGCGGATGTTGCGGCTGTGGTAGCGACGCGAGGCCTGCTGGTACCTCGCGGCACGAAGGGCGGCCCGATGGCGGCCCTCCTCGAGGAGCAGCACATTGGTCTCCCGCGAGCCATCCTGACGCGCCTCGTTGAAGGCGAGGACTCGCGGGGAGCCATGCTTAAGCTCCAACGGGGGGACCGCTTCAGCACCGTAGACGAGGAAAAAGGGCGTCTCGCCAGTAGGCTTGCTTGCCATCATGCGGACGGATCACAGCAAGAAAATCCGCTCGCCGAGCCAGCCTTTGCCACTCCCGAGCCGCGCCCATGGGGCGCGCTCGCGAGACGTGCGCATGAGGCTCGGCGTCTGAAGTGTCTTCGCCTTGCGAGGCCGGGTCGCGAGGTCCTCGCGCAGCTTGACTCCTGAGGGGCTGCATCTCGAAAAATTCACGATGGGGGGAGCGGCACGTGCTCGCTAACTCGCCCGTGGCCGTTGTGTGAGGAGATAAGGCACCAAGGACCTTGGTGAGGTGGCGTGCACGGGAGCAAGCCCGCGAGCCAGAGCTCAGTCGCTTGGATTTGACAGTACTGCAGGTACGGACCCGAGCACAGACACCGTGCCTAGCCCCCGTCCACGGAATCAGCCAGGGAAGGGGTCGCGAGCTTGTGGCGCTCTCTGGTCGGCATCGAACTTAACAGGCAATTAAGCAGGTAACATAACTCATCAAGGTAAAATCAGCAAAATTCGTTACACAACCAAAAGGATAAGGTTCCGGGAGCGAAGCTCGAGAGGCGCGGCGAGAAGGGACGCGTCGGGTGCACCTGGCAGAAACGCGCTGGGGCGAGGTCATACCGCTTGGCGGGGCGCGCCAAAGGAGTTCGCTCCTCCGGGGCCAGGGGGCTCGCGAGGCGCTGGGAGCTCGCGAGGAGTGGGAGGCTCACGAGGCCCTGGCGCGAAGGGCGCCAGCCTTTGGAAAGAAGCGCAGACGTTCCTTAGCCCGAAGATCATGCGCACACCACCGACGGTGGGGCCAATGCCCTGGCCATCTCGGGGCAGCTGGAAGGGGTCTTGAGGGCAGATATCGTTGAGGCTGGTGAAGTTGACGCACATGCGCTCCTTGCCTCCCTTCTTGGGGACGACGACTGGGTTGGCGAGCCATTCGGGATGGCGTGCCTCACGAACGACTCCGGCTATTCGGAGCTTCTGGACTTCCTCGACGATGAACTCTTGCTTCTCTGGCGCCTGGCACCGTGCTTTCTGCTTGACCGGGCGTGCATTGGGGCACACCGCTAAGTGGTGCTCGATCACCTCCCTCGGCACACCGGACAAGTCGGATGCTTTCCTGTCACGCCCAATATGCGATCCTATCCTCGAGGGACTCGGAGGCCCCACCAGGGATAGAAGCGCATATCGAAGACGCTTGCAAGGTGGATATCATTACATCTTACCACAAACATAATAGATGGGGATACAGACAAATACATACAATCATCACATGAATACATCAATACATAACAAGCATCATACAGAAGGGCAGCATCCGACTACGGATGAAATCAAACGAAAAGAAGAACAACGTCCACCCTGCTAGCCCAGGCTGCCGACCAGGAACCTATCCCCATATCGACGACGAAGAAGAAGCAGAAGAAGAACTCCAAAGCAAACAAGCATCACTCTCACGTCAAGACATCACATTACATGTACCTGCAACTGTTGTTGTAGTAATCTGTGAGCCACGAGGACTCAGCAATCCCATAACCATGGGTAGCAAGACTATCAAAGCTTAAATGGGTATGGAAGGGTAAGGTGGTGAGGTTGCAGCAAGCACTAAGCAATATATGGTGGCTAACTTATGAGTACAAGAATAAGAAGAGTAATGTACGCATAACGGTCGCAAACTAATAATGATCAAGAAGTGATCCTGAACACCTACTTACGAGTACAAACATAACCCCACCGTGTTCTCTTATCGAACTTCCTCGAAAAGAGACGATCATGGTTACACACGCGGTTGGTGTATTTTAATTAGAATTAGTGTCAAGTTCTCTACAACCGGAGGTTATAAATTTCCAAGTCGCCACATAACTGCGGGCACGGCTTCGCGAAAGATTTAACCCTGCAGGGGTGCTCCAAGTAGTCCATTATAAATTACCACACGCATCCTATGGAACATCCTCACACCATGATAACACGATGCTTACGATAAGGAATTCCGGTGGACAAGCCACTCGTAACAGGTAAACTAAACCTGCAAGGCCTCCCGGTGAGCCAGATCCACATCTAGAGCCGCGCGCTCTCTATCTACGGGCATCATCCGTCTATGCATAGTGGACGGTAGCCAAAAGAACCCGAGTTGCCCCGAGGCGGCTCCGCCGACTGCTAGGTAGGTGGACCAACACTCATGAGGAGCACTGGCCCGGGTTGTTGATTAATTATCCACGGGGGCCGGCAGGTCCCTATGCAAGTTTTAGTTGTTATTAGGCAAATGGTAAAACCATTGTTGGGCCTTGCTGGAGAAGTTTATCCTAAAACGAATGGACAGGGGGGTTCCCATATGCCCCACATGTGTTAGAAGCGCTCATCAAGGAACATAACACCAGCATTACGGAAACTAGGGCGGCATGAGTGGAACAAAACACTAGGCAAAAGGCCGAGCCTTCCACCCATTACCAAGTATATAGATGCATTAATTACATAAGAGATAATGTGATATCCCATGATATCCATGTCCCAACATGGAACAACCTGCAACTAGCAACGCTATAAGAAAGGGCTGAGCAAAGCGGTAACATAGCCAAACAACGGTTTGCTGGGTAAGGGTGGTTAGAGGCTGTATCATGGCATATGGGAGGCTAACATATATGTGGTAGGCAGCGCGACATAGCGATAGCAACGAGACAACTAGCAAGCAAAGATAGTAGAGATATCCAAGGTCATGATCATCTTGCCTGAAATTCCGCTCGGAAGAAGAATGAGTCCATGAAGAAGACGAACCAACATAGTCGAACGAATCCTCACAACCGCAACGAAACCGGAACTATCGAGAAGAAGCACAACCGGAAAGAAGCAAACAACATGGTAAACACAAAAGCATAAACATGGCATCATGCACAATCAAATATGATGCATGACAAGATTAAATGTTATTAAACATGGCAAGGGATGAAGCATAAGCAATCCATACAATTAGGCAAGTTTAAATGAGGCCGGAAACACAAATAACAATTCCGAAAAATCCCCATATGCAAATTTCGAAATTGGTACTGATCTGAATTAAACACAATGTTAAAGTGGTTAAACAGAAAGTTAACATGCACCATGATGATCTACATGTTTTTCTAATCAAGTTACATATGTAGAACATTTAATTCAGAGCTACGGTCTAGAAGATATGCACTAAACAAGATTAACATGGTAATAATGCAAAATGCATGCAAACATCATCCACAAACACTCAAATCAAGGATGAAACATGACAACATGAAACTACACACAAATCTAAGCAAGTTTCATATAGAACATGATTAAAACGGAGCAACGGTTCAACAGTTACAATCAACACAAGTTATAATAGCAATCTGCCCCTAAACAGCAACATAGCACTTTGCAAGCATCAAAACAAAAAGGTACAGTAACATGATGGCCATCATCATGATATGCACTTAAAGTAGACAGACATACTTCAAATCATCTTTAAGGTTCAGGTTCATAGGCATCAAGGTTAAGTCAATATGATCCATGCAAAATGCAATGTTCTGCTAAACAGGGCATATACATGGGCAGAGTTAATATGATGGCATGTTGGAGGAAAGAAACAAATATGCTACAGTGCTAGAACATGGCAACCAAAGGCATGGCATCGAAGTACACATTGCATAGACCAAATCACCTGGAGGAATCATATGCATATGAGCTATAGATTAGTGGCAACCATCAAGCAAAGTTGGCAAGTTTTATCACAGACAGCTTTTACTCAGAACAGGAACATTGACTAGGCATGTTTACAAGCTCATAGCAGTCGCATCAAGGCATATCATGGCATGAAATAAATACTAGCAGCAAGAAGACATGAAAATGCTCCAAAGTCATGTAGACAAGTTGCTTATATGGTGCATGTATTAAATCACACAAAAATGACAATATGACAAATATTAACAGTTTTCTGCAGTAACATCGTGGGGCACTTTTGCAACAGAGATTATGACATGTAGATGGATCCTAATATGAATGCAACAGCAACCATCATGTAGAGCACAGAGAGTAGATCAATTTACATATATAAATCATCTCCATCGGACAAATATGCACAAAGATATAGCCCACACAAAATGCATATATGCTGTTGAAAATCTGAGGATTAACAGAAAAAAATAGGGTGAGCGCAGGATAGCAATACTGCGCACAGAGCGGTGGATAGGGCCGTGGCTCACATCGGACTGGGCCTTGAGCAGCAGGCCGGCTTGGCTCGGCGGGGCTGGGCCGCTGGTGGCCCACACGCCAGGGCGAGCGAGGCGAGCGGATCGAGCAGCTCCTTTGCTCGATCCCGAGCAGGGCCATGGCGGCGGCGGCTGCTGGGTAGGAGACGAGGAGGAGGCCGGCGAGCTCGTCGGGGCGCGGCGAGGCTTGGCCGGGGCGGCACGGATCCGGCTGGAGGCAAGGCGGGGAAGTCCATTCCCGGCCTCGGCGCGAGGTGGCGGAGCTCCATGGCGGCGGCGAGGGAGCTCCTGACGGAGAACAGGGAGGTTGGGGTGAGAGAGAGATTCAGAGAGAGAAAGAGAGAGAAGGAGAGAAGAAGGAGAGCAGGGGTGCGGCGACGAGGGCCTGATGGAGGTCGCCGGCGACGGCGAGGCAAGGCGGCGCTCGGGGCTCCCTCCCGATCCAGATCGGATCGAGGAGGAGCTTCTGCTCCTAGCGGCTGCGGGCGGCGGCGGTTCGGGCCCGGGCGGGCGGGATCTGGGCCTGGCAGGCCCGGTGCGGGAGGTGAGAGAAGGTGGCGGCTGGGGGTTGGCTGGAGCTGGCGGCGGCGCGGATTTCGAGGAAGGGCTAGGGTTTTCCAAAACTGGCAGGGTAGAGCTGTCTATTTATAGACAGGGGCTAGGGATTAGGGGATTTAGTCCATTTTTGGACCGTTCGATCTTGATCGGACGGTCCGAAACGGAGGGGGTAGCTAGGCTGGGCCAGGTGGGCTGTGTAGAGGGGGTTGGGCTAAGAAGAGAGGGAAGTGGTGCAGCCCGGCAGGGTTTTCGGAACACCGAAAACGTCTGACGTTTTATCCGGCTATAGTGCCGCTATAGTTATCCGTTGGGGCATCAAACGACCTCCGAATGGAACGAAATTTGGCAGGCGGTCTACCTACAATATAATAAGACCGCATGCCAACTTTCAACCCATTCCGAGAACATTTTTATCCCACTTATAAAATAATATTTCGGAGGTGCCGCGAGCGCGTGCGAGTGTGTCGGGTCTCGAAACGGACAACGGAAGGAACGGGGAGAATCCGGCAACTACGAACGGATGCAAGTTTTATGAAAACATGCGGATGAAATGCACATGATGACATGGCAAAGTGCAACATGCAAGCGAATGGCATGGCAATGACGACGAATAAATGGAAGACATCAGGAGCATCGTTCTCGGGGAGTCACATTTCCAGGCGAAAACATCCGAGTTTGCCCGAAGGAAGGCGACGAGCGCGCTTTCCTATGCAGGGGGGAGGCCTATGCCGATGGTGAAGGCGGGGCCGGAGCCGCTGCCGTCCACCGACACCTTCTTCGTCTCGGCGTGGTCCTGAGAGAACAGTTGCTTCTTCTTCGCTGGCGCGGCCTCGGAAGGCTCAGCCGCGTCCTCGTCGGCCGGGTGCGCGACAGCGGCAGCCTTGTAGGCACGCTCGAGGGTGCTGGCCGCATCCTTTTCGTCGCAGGCGACGGTGATGATGCCGCTGCAGCCGGGCATCTTGAGGACGTTGTAGGCGTGATGGGTGGCCACCATGAACTTGGTGAGAGCCGGGTAGCCCAAGATGGCGTTATAAGGCAGGCCGATGTGCGCCACATCGAAGTCGATGAGCTCGGTGTGGTAGTTCTTGCGGGTGCCGAAGGTGACGGGGAGGCGCACTTGCCCCAGCGGGATGGTGGAGCCATCGGTCACTCCGGAGAAGGGCCTGGTCGGCATCAGCTGGTCGTAGGGCACCTGGAGCGTCTCAAAGGTCTCGATGGAGAGTACGTTGAGGCCGGCACCCCCGTCGATGAGGGTCTTGGTGACCGCGACGTTGCTGATGGTGGGAGTGCACAGAATGGGGAGCGCGCCTGCAGAGGCCGAGGACTTGGGGTGGTCCTTGGAGTCGAAGGTGATGGCGTACTGCGACCACTTGAGGGGTCGCGCGACCTCAGGCCTCGGGAGGGCAGCGTACACCTCGCGAGAGAGTTGCTTGAAGTGGCAGATGGACGCGGGGGCTTGGGACCCGCCAAGGATGCAGGCGACCGTGCGAGGCTCCTGGTAGCCCCTGGCGCCCTCGTCAGGCCGGTTGGCGTCGTCCCTCCGGGGTGGTGGTGGCAGCGGCGGGAGAGCGGCGTTGGCCTGAGGATTTGCCTCACGAGGCTGGTCGCGCCAGGCGGCCTCACGAGGCTGGTCACGCCAGCCCTGGCGGTAGCTGCCATTACTGTTGCGTCTGTCCCAGCGGTTGCCGCTGTGGCCACCTCGGCGGCCGGCGCCGCGGCCATTGCGGTCGTCCCGGCGGCTCTGGCGCTCGTCGCGGAGCAGCTTGAGCTCCTGACAGTCTTCGTTGTTGTGGGAGCGGACGTTGTGAAAGGCGCAGAGCTGCCGGTTGTCATTTCTGGGCTCGTCGAGGTCGCGGCCGCGCTTCTGCTCGGGCTCCGCCGCAAGCACAACAGGGCCCTTTCGCTTGACGTCCTTGCTCTTGGCCTTGGCGGCGTCGAGCGCCGCGTCAGGGTCGTTGTGGACGAAGAGGCAGCCTTCTTCAGCCTTGGCGCACTTGTCAGCGAGGTCAAGCAGCTCGAGCACGGAGTCGAGCTCACCGTTGATGGCGAGCTTCTCGTGCATCTTGACGTCCGTGACGCCGGTGGAGAACGCAGAGATGACGGCCGCGTCGGAGGCGCACGGGATCTTGTTGCGCACCTGACTGAAGCGCTGGATGTACTTGCGGAGGGTCTCGTCAGGGCGCTGTCGAACACGCCGCAGGTCGTTGATGGTGAGGGAGCGGTCCTACGTGCCCTTGAAGTTGGCAATGAACTGGCTGCAGAGCTCGGCCCACGGCGAGATGGAAGCCTCGGGGAGGTTCATGAGCCAGGAGCGCTGGCCGTCCTTGAGGGCCATGGGGAACCAGTTCGCCATGACCTTGTCGTCGCTGTTCGCCGCCTCGACGCTCAGCGTGTAGAGCTGGAGGAACTCCGTGGGGTTGGGGTGCCGTCGTAGCGTGGGGGCAGCTCAGGCTTGAACTTCGCGGGCCAGACCACGCGACGCAGCTCGCGGGTGAAGGCATGGCAGCCCACGCCGCTTGAGGGGACGCCGCCAGCGAGGGCGGCACGGTTTTGACGCCCGGCCGCTGCAACGTCATGAACGGCCTGGTCCTGGCGCTAGCGCTGCCGCTCGAGGAGCACCCGCGTGTCGGGGGGCGCATGGCGGATGATCTGGCAGCTGGGCTCATCCTGGCTTGGCGAGGACGCGGCGCGGGACGGCTCACGAACCCGCGCGCTGCGCTGGGGCCCGTCGCGCTCATCGCGCAGAGGAGGCGGCGGGGGAGCACCGTGCGCCAGGTCCCCAGCGCGAGACGGCGGAGGGCGAAACGAATGGGAAGGCGCCGGAGCGTCCCCGGCGTCGTTGACGAGCTCGGTTATGCGGCCAAGCCAGGCGTCGTAGCCGGCGTCAGCCGGACGGTAGCGGAGCAGCTAACGCGCCATGAGCAGCGCGGCCTACGGGTTCGGCGGCCCACGGCGGGCGAGGAAGGAGGCTGTGGCGGTGTGGTCGTTCGCCTGCACGGAGGGGTGCAGGGAGGAGGCCTGCTGCTCGCGGGCAGCGGGGTCGGTGGCGGCAGCAGTCTTGGCGTCGGGGTGGCGGCGGTTGCCGCGGGCCACTGGCTCTGTCTGAGCCACGCGGCCAGCCCTGCGCTCGGCGCGCTCGCGACGTGCATCGGCCATGGGGTTGGTGGAGGTGAGGGCGGAGCGGAAGAACGATAGCGCACCCCTACCTGGCGAGCCAAATGTCGGAAGTCGGGCTCCGGAGACCCAAAGGTTCGAACACTGGGGTGAGCTCGATCTACTGCTTCGTCTCCTACCACGGCTAAGCTACGGCGAGGCTACGGCGAGACTGCGCTAGCGAGGGACGGGGCGAGGACTCAGCGGTTTACCCAAGTTCAGGCCACCTTGCAGTGTAAGACCCTACTCCTGCTTTGTGGTTTTGATTGCAATGGACAAGAGAGTTCTTGCGTACAATGTGAGGAGGAGGAAGGACTGGTCCGAAGAGATCTCTCCTCCTACTATGGCAGCACTGTCCTTTATACCAGCCTTGGTCCTCTTCCCCCTGGAAACTTAGGCGGGAAGGGTCGCCACACTTGGCGGTTTTGAAAGGGGACAGGCGCTCAGGCTATCCTGACTAAAGGTGGTCTTCGCCTGCCAAAGCATGATTCATGACGCGCCGGTGGGCTCGGTGATGACCTCCGCCCTGCGCGCCCGTCGTCTTGGTCTTCCTTCGCCGATCGGGCAACCTTTGGGGTTGCTTTGGAGAGTAGATAGCTGGCCCTACTCCCTTAACACGAAAGAGGAAACCAGCTTCATCCGCGCCTGCTGGCGCGGCCTCTGCTGCTGCTCGTCGCCGCGCGCGTCACCCATGTGATGGGCTCCAGACCGCGCGGCATGCCGAACGGCCTTCGTCTCGAGCACCTGCGGGAGGGGGCCTCGGGAGGCCACCTCGGAAAGCCGCCTCAAGAGGCTCACCTCGGGAAGCCGCCTCGTGAGGCACACCTCGGGAAGCTGCCTCGTGAGGCTCACCTCGGGAAGCCGCCTCGTGAGAGAGCCTCGCGAGGCCATTGATGGTGGTGCTGAGTATTACTTGCCACTCCCTGAGGAGGGGGCCTCAGGAGGCCAGGGCCTCATGAGGGGTCTTGGTGAGATGCTTGGTGGTGCTGGCCTGCTGGGCCATGCCAGGCGTCGCGCCCTGGGCCGAAGGCAGACGGGCCTGGATACCCCGGGTTCCATGGGCCCGACAAATGCGCTCTTCAGTACTTTACAAAAAGTGTTGCAACCTGGTGGAAAATGCATCAAGCCATACAAGGATGTAATGGAGCAAAAACTTGGAAGGAATTCAAGAAGACTCTGTTAAGATCCCGTCTTATCCAGAAGCACTGTGATAACCCGATGAAGAAATCTTGTGCCTGCAAGATATGCGGAGAAATAGGACACACCCAGGAAGAACACAAAGATGGATGCCCTAATTGTGAAGGAAATCACCCAGCTGAGGAATGCCCAACTAGGCAGGTGACATGTTTCTTGTGTGAAGGAACTACTCATTACCTGGCTCAATGCCAAATGTACCCCAAGGTATAAGAAGTCATCAAGCAGCATAAGGAAGCCATGAAGGAAGCCTTCAGGGAAAATTTAGGAGAACCTGTGATGAAGGAAGATGTTGAAGACCCTGATGGAGAAGGCCTAACCAGATTTTACTCCAATGCCTGCTATTCATGTGGAGAAGAAGGAGATTTTTCACAGTATTGTACGAAGGAAAGAAAGGAGTATCTGGGAAACTTCCTGACAGAAGAAGTGGAGTTTGATCCACTGGAAGTAGAAGGTTTAATCGAAACAAAGAAGCCCAGGAAGAGAAAACAAAGACATCCTCAGAGCAACCCAATTTCTGCAAAGAAGGATCCGAGTCAGATCATGTGTTACTGGTGCAAGAATTTAGGCCACTATGCCAATAAATGTCCAGAGAAGAAGCCAAGCACCCACGGAGCTTGCATAGTCACAAAGAAGACCCGAGACTTGTCGGAAGTCGTTTGTTTTTGTTGCAAGGAAGCAGGACATTTCGCTAATGACTGTCCCACCAAGGAGAAAGCTGGAGCTGAGTAGCTGAAATTTTTATTATCAGTAATAAGTGTAGTAGGAAACACTTTAATTCTCATGAGTATGAGGAGTTGAATTATGTAATGGAACTCTCGGAGATTGTAATGATTCAGATATAAATAAAGTTAATGTATCTGGACTCTCCTATGATGGAATGTTGTGAGTGTTTTCCCATATTTTGAACACTTTCGAGGATATGAGAAATATGGTCTATGGAGGGATTTGTGCCTAACGATTTAAGGATGGTAATGTCCTGAGTGAACACAAACCAATGGAAAGGAAAAAGCATTCCACCAGTGGAGTTTGGATAAAATAAGTTGGAGTTTTATTTTCGTTATGATGGTTATCCCAAGAGTATGAAGGAAAGAAGTATTATTGGATTTAAAGGAGTAACTCCAGGGATGAGTTAAATCCATACAAGTATTGAAGTGAGCCCACAGTCCTAGGAATTAAAAAGGATTTGGAAGAAGCTATGATTTCATCAGCAAACATTTCATAGGAGGTTACTGAAAGCACATTTGCTCCCTTGGTGGTTTTGGTAATTCATAACAACATATATCTCATTGAACTAATATCCATTCAAGTTAAAGATTTCAGGATGTTCAATGATTGGCATGGCAAGGACTAGAGATGTGGACCCCTCAAAATGCTAAGGACATAGATTGGCAAAAGATCAAGACTCTACATTTTTGGTTTAGTGATCCAAGATCACATTGAGCCATAGGAAAGCCAATACTATTAAAAGGGGATGAGGTGTTGCTTAATGGTATTTTTGCTCAAGTGCTTAGTGACAGTACCCCTAAATCCTCAACCACTTTCTCCATCCAAATATGTCCAAAACCTACATTCCAACTCGGCCCCACCGAACTTTCCAATCCGAAGCCACCGAGTTCATCTGGACTTAGCCACTGCCAAAACCCTAACAAATAGGATCCACCGATATGGATCTCGGTCCCACCGAGATGTCCTTGCCAACTCTCTATAATCGTTTGCACTTACTTCGGTCTCACCGAGTTTTGCAAATCGGCCTCACCGAGATGGCTTGCCAACTCTCTGTTGCCTTATTGCTTCACTTCGGTCCTACCGAGTTGATGCAATCGGTGCCACCGAGACGAGGTTTGCCCTAACCTTTGCACTTCGGTCCATCCGAGTTGTTCCAATCGGTGCCACTGAGACGAGGTTTGCCCTAACCATTGCACTTCGGTCCATCCGAGTTGTTCCAGTCGGTCCCACCAAGATTCCTAACGTTCATATATTTTACACTATTCGGTGCCACCGAGATTTCTGATCGGTGCCACCGAGTAGGGTCAAAAGTGTGTAACGGTTGTATTTTGTGTGGAGGCTATATATACCCCTCCACCACTTCCTTCTAAGTAAGGTGAGCCATCAGAACATGCTACACTTCCACCATACATTTTCTGAGAGAGAACCACCTACTCATGTGTTGAGATCAAGATATTCCAATCCAACCATTTGAACCTTGATTTCTAGCCTTTCCCAAGTTGCTTTCCACTCAAATCCTTCTTCCACCATAGCCAAATCTGTGAGGAGTTGTTTGAGTGTTGGGGAGACTATCATTTGAAGCACAAGAGCAAGGAGTTCATCAACAACACACCGTCTATTACCTTTTGGAGAGTGGTGTCTCCTAGATTGGTTAGGTGTCACTTGGGAGCCTCCGACATGATGTGGAGTTGAACCAAGGAGTTTGTAAGGGCAAGGAGATCGCCTACTTCGTGAAGATCTACCCCAAGTGAGGCTAGTCCTTCGTGGACGTAAGCCATGGTGGAATAGACAAGGTTGCTTCTTCGTGGACCCTTTGTGGGTGGAGCCCTCCGTGGACTCGCGCAACCGTTACCCTCCATGGATTGAACTCTCCATCAACGTGGACGTACGATAGCACCACCCATCAGAACCATGCCAAAAACCACCATGTCTTCATTGCGTTTGAAATCTCCGATCCCCTCCTTTACTTGGATATGCAATTGTTTACTTTCCGCTGCTACACTCTTAGAATTGCATGTGTAGGGTGATGCTTGACTTTGGTTCTTGCTAAAATCTGCCTACAACTAAAATTGGGAAAAGGTTAGGTTTTTATTTGGTCAAGTAGTCTAATACCCCCCTCTAGACATACTTTTGATCCTACAAGTGGTATCACAGCTTTGGTCTCTGTAAGCCTTGATTTCCATTGCTTTGGTGATCATAGCCTTGGTTTCACAACCTAGGAGAGTATGGCGTCTAGTGAGGGTAATTATCACCGTAGAGGTCCATATTTTGATGGTACAAACTTTGCTAGTTGAAAACATAAGATGAAGATGCATATTCTTGGTCATAACCTCGCCGTTTGGGCTGTTGTTCGTGTTGGCTTGCAAGGTGATTTCTTTGAGGATGGCAAGGAACCGGATCGTGAAGCAACCCCGGAAGAATTGAAGATGTTGCAATACAAAGCTCAAGCTTGTGACATTCTCTTCAACGGTTTGTGTCTCGGGGAATTCAACAAAATCAGCTGCCTCTAGAATGCGAAGGAAATTTGGGATACTTTGGTTGATATGCATGTGGGTATCGAGTCCGTCAAGGAATCTAAGTTGGATGTGCTTCAAAGTCAACTTGACAATTCAAGATGAAGGATGGTGAAGGAGTCGCTGAGATGTACTCTAGGCTTGCTCTCATCACAAATGAGATTGCCGGCTTAGGAAGTGAAGAGATGACCGACAAATTCATCATCAAGAAGATCCTTAGAGCTTTGCATGGAAAATATGATACCATTTGCACAGTGATCCAAATGATGCCAAATTACAAAGATCTCAAACCTACGGAAGTCATTGGAAGGATTGTTGCTCATGAAATGTCACTCAAGGACAAAGAGGAGCTACACAACAAATCAAGTGGTGCTTACAAAGCCTCAACCGATGCTCCAACAACTCCAAGTGACAAGCTTGTATCCAATGAAGAGATAAGCCTAATGGTGAAAAGATTCAACAAGTTCTACAAGGACAAAGGGAAAGAAAGAAGCTCTAGCTCAAGACACTATGAGAAAAGATCATCAAGTCGTGACCGTAATTGCTACAATTGTGGAAAACCCGGACACTATTCCAATGAGTGTACGGCTCCCTACAATAAAAGAGACGAATCACCAAGAGGAAGACATAGAAGAGATGAATCACCTCATAAGGAGAGAAGGAGTAGAGATGATCGTTATGAACGAAGACACTCTCGAAGAAGCAAGGATTCTGAGAGGAAGGACAAGTTATCAAAGAGCTACACAAGAAGAAGACATCAAGCTCATATTGGTGAATGGGTTTCCAGCTCTGACTCCGACAACCACTCCAAGAGAAGTTATCACTCCAACTCCGACTATAGTCAAGATGAAGGTGTTGCCGGACTTGCTCTTGTCTCATCCAACTCCCATGACCTATTTGACTCACCAAATGAAGGAATTGGAAGTAGCTTCATGGCAAAAGGCCCCAAGGTATCACACCCCAAGTATCTTGATTTCAATAGTGATGAAGATGATTTGCTTGGTGATGATGATTTACTTATTGATAAGGCTAGTGATGTGAGCTATAATGAAAATGCTAGTTATCATGATAGTCAAGAGGAAACGAGTGACAATGCTATGAAGGAGATTGAGCGTCTAACTAAAGAAGTAAATGCTCTTAAGTTAGCTCATGAAACAACTCAAGAGGATCATTGAGAACTTCTAAGAACTCATGAGAAGCTACGCTTCGAGAAGCTAAATTTAGAGCAAGAGCATGAGTTTCTTAAAGCTATCAATGACGATCTTCGAAAGAAGAGTTCTTCATATCTTGCCAAACATTTACTCTTGTCTACCTTTATGCCACAAGTTAAACCTAAGCAAACTAGCAACAAGGGTAAAAAGGGTTCTACCTCTAGTAGTAACAATAACAATGCTAAATCCAATGTTGTTGCTTCTAGTAGTTCTATTGATTCCACTAATGATTCTCTTAGCCAAGTTACACTTGAGCAAGAAAATATGCTATTGAAAGGAATTATAGAAAAAGGTATCTACAAGAGCCTTGCCGGGAGTAAGCAATTTGAGGAAATTGTACGCAAGCAAGGAAGGCATCGGAAGAACCAAGGTGTTGGTTTTGAACGAAAGTTCAATGCCAATGGAGTTGAGTGGGAAGAAGATCAATACCCCAAGACAAAGTTTGTTCCTCAACAGTAGAAGTATGATCCTACTTCCTTCAAGGGAACACAAGCTCAAGAAGATCTTCCACCACAAGACCACAAGCTAAAAGGCAAGGACAAGCTTCAAGAAGAGATTGATTCATTCGAAGAAGCTCCTCAAGCCTTGGTCAAGTGGGTTCCCAAGACTTCATCAAGTTCTACTTCATCAAGTGCTACTACAACTCCAAGGATTCCCATCAAATTGATGTGGGTCCAAAAGAAGAAGAACTGGAGAGTTCTTGAGGGTGAGTTCGCCAACAAACTTCACTCATATACATTTTGGCAAGAACTTGTGCAACCAACTTCCTCATCTTGCACTTGTTCATGGAGTCACAAACCCTCTTGTTGGTAAGGCAAGGGACAAGGTATTCAATGCATTCATGGATATCATCATATGTGTATTTCACTCTATGTCTATGGATATCCTTGTATGTTCCTTGTGTGGGACTAACCCATGTAGGTATTGAAAGCACAAAACTCCAAAGGATTGCTCCCAACTCTTGATGGTCTACATCAACTTTGAGCATCCACATCTTCAACATCTACATGAAGTCACCATCGACAAAACCCAAGGTTAGTTCATCCCTCTTTGGGGGGATATCACATCCAGGGGGAGCTTTGCTCTAAACAATTGAGCTAAAGCAACTCTAATGGTGTGAACACATCAATGCTTTATGTAAAAGTGGCAACCCCACTTGTGCTTAAACGATGAGTATGACCTATGATCAAATGTTCTCATTTGACTCCTAAGTCAATATACTCATATATAGATGACCTAGTCATTGCCATTGCTTGATACATGCTAGAATTGGTTGTGCATGTTTGACACATATTTCATTTGCTATTTTAATGTGTGAGCATGTTGGTTTGCATGTTTTCTTCATTCAAGGACATCCATTTGTTGTTTTGATTGTCTTGGTTTTTCTGGCCAAGTGGATGTACAAGAATGCCTAAGTACCTTCTCTACCTATCTATGCTTTCTTGTCTCAAACTCTATTCTTGCTACATCACACAAATTGAACAAGTCATTTTCGGACCCTCCGGGTGAGGAGCACTCGGAGCCACCGATCTGAAAGGGCTGAACCTCCAAAACCTTCTACATGATTTCGGCCGAACCAATCCACTCACACTCGGTCCAACCAAAATCATTTAGATTGATCTAGGTTTCCATCTCGGTGTTACCGAGTTGAAACATTTCGGCGCCACCGATGTGCTAAACTGCTTGCAGTTACACATATAAGTGACACCGAGTTGTCCAACTCGGAGGCACCGACAGCACACGGGTATATATACCTCGCGGGCCCGAACGGTTGAAAATTTTCAAACCCCCTCATTCCCGCACCCCGTTGCTGCCGTTGCCCAGGTCTCCGGATCGTCGCCCTTGTCTCCAGCGTGCCTTCGCCACTGGAATCCGTCGCCGTCAACGGCAATCTGCTCCGCCATTGCCGCCGTAGAGGATCTCCACCAAGTTAGGGTGAGATTCGACCCCTTTCGTGCTCAAAATTTTGATTCAATGCACGATAGGATTGCCATTATTCTTGCCACGGATTGAGAACTTCCTTTACACTGCAAATTCCATAGATTAGATTTAGGTAAAAAAATTAGGTTTAAGTTTCCGCCGAACGCATCTTGGACCGACCGATTAGAAATTTTCGGAGTCACCGATTTGGCCCCAGGCCATAACACTAGTACGTCTCGGTGCCACCGAGTTGTACGAATCGGTGAGACCGAAAGGAAAATCTCTGTGAAACCCTAGCATCTCGGAGTCACCGAACCCCATCTCGGTCTGACCGAAATGGAGTGTAAAGTTTTTGTTGAGTGCTTTGGTATCACCGAGATGATCAACTCGGTCCATCCGAAATGCCTTCTGTGAAAACTTGAAACTAAGATTTGAACTCAATTTTCATAAAAAACTTCTGCTTTTTGTGATGACTCATCTACTCTGCCCATACCCATCTATTCATAGGGTTAGCTTTGCAAGATGTCTGATGCCAGCGATAGCCAGAACATGTCAGAGCAGCACACAGATCTCAGCTCAGGTTCTAGTCCTGTAGAAAGCTTTTATGAGGGAGAGAGAAGCTCTCTAGATCTTCCAAAGGCTGCAACAAGGACCAGGAAGAAGAGAACCTCAGATGATGAGGATGAGGACTTTGTTGCTAGTGAAGCAGCATCAAAGAAGAAGAGAGTTGTGCTTGCAAAGGAGTATAGCAACAAACCATCTGCTAGAACCAAAGAGAAGACAGCAGTCAAGAAAGTCACTAAGGAAACTATGACATTTACACTTGAGGAACCAAGTGACATAGAAACAGCTGCTACAGGAAAGAAGAAGAGAGCAAGGAAGACTACTGCTCATGTGATTGGCAAACCCTCCATGAGGACTGATGATGAGGAGGAGGAGGAGCCAGCAGCTGATGCACCTCCTGCCAACTCTCAAAAGCTTATGTCAGATGCTATAAGGACTACTGCCCCCACCAAGTCCATGCCAAAAGCCCCAGCACCAAAGAGATCCACAAGAAATATTCCAGCAACTGAGAAGAACAAGGCCCCAGTGCCTGAAGCTGATGTTGATGAGGAGCCACTAGTGCTCAGAAAGTTAAAGCCAAATATTCCAGATCACGACAATAAACACCTAGTTGCAGAGAACATGATGCTAAGGAAGGACAAAGGACTGCGTCAGTGGAGATTGTCTGATCCTTATGCTGCCAGAAGAAGAACAGCTTGTGATTACCGCTTCCAGACCAGAGAACAACAAGACTTCTATGAGACTGTTCTGCTTGATAAGAAGCCAATCGTCAGTGACATGAGATGGGTGGACTGGAAGTACATCGATGCAAATGAGCACTACTTCCCCCATGTTCATGAGAGTTTCCGGATAGCTGGTGTTGATGAATTTGTTGGACAGAAGCTTACAAAGTGGAATGATGAGATGATCATGCAATTCTACTCCACAGCTCATTTCTATCCTGATGGCAGGATTGTGTGGATGACTGAGGGTTCCAGATACCAGTCAACCATCTCTGAGTGGGCTACTCTTCTTGGTGCTCCAGAAGAAGAAGATGATGACATTGACATCTATGCCAAGCTCAAGATGGACCACAACTCTATGGCCAATATGTATACAGCTATTCCAGAGAAGGACATCGAGACACACAAGCTAGGGTCAGTGAAGCACCTGCTACCTGGTTTGGCCACTACAAACACTATCTTGAGGTACACTCTATTGCCCAAGTCAGGAGATGATAAGATGATACGTGGCCACTCCATCAACTTGCTGCACCTCTTTGATACACCTCAGAAGTTCAAGGTGATGAGGTTGATTGTTGAAACCATCAAGAGGACAGCTGCTACTCAGAAGAGATCTTGCGGATATGCTCCACACATCCAGATGCTCATCAACTCCAAGGTTGGAACGAGCACTTATCTTCTCGATCGTGAGCATCTCCCACTGCATCCAGAGTTTGAGGACAATGTCATTGTGATGGATCCTTCGCATCCCACCTCTGCTCAAGCACAAGAGAAGATCCGAGCAGCTGCAGAAGCAAAAGCAGCCAGGGAGGCATCTGCTCCCAATGCTCTCATTGCCAACCTCAAGTCGAAGAGTGACCAGATGACTTATCTGCTAGAAGCCACCCTGAGGATTGAGCGAAGTCTGGCCAACCTCACCCAGAACCAGGCTAGCTTAGAGTGGATAGTCGAGACAAAGATTCACGATCTAGATGTCAAGATCACAGAGGTTCAGACCATTGTGGAGAAGCTGAAGGATGACGTTGATGCAGCCAGGGCAGCCACTTCAAATTACAGTGGAGATGACAGACCCACTACCGAGAGATTCCAGTCAGTGCCCAAGGCAGCCAGGTCTGCTGCAGTGCCAGTTGTGGATCCGAGGACCACAGTCTCTGCACCTGCTGCTGCTGCTACAGTGCCACCTCCGGTCTCTACTCCACCAGCCCAGCAGACATCAACTGAAGCCTTCGCGGATGCACTTCTCTCTATGCCGTCTACGCACACCGGAGCTGCCAGCCGGAGATCCCCTTCAGAAGCTTCCGAGGATCATGCCTAGAGTGACGCATTAGTCCTATACCTATTTAAGCTTTTTGGTACTTGTTGCCAAAGTGGGAGAATTTGTATAGATCTTAGGCTTTGAGAGAGAGAGTCTTGCTTTGCTCGTTGGTTTTTCTCGAGTTCTTTTGCTACTATTTGCTTTATGGTACTTCTGTTTGATGTGTGCTTGATACTACATGTGTGAGATACTTTGAAGTACTTTGATCGTTATGTCAGTGAGATTCCACATGTGTGATTGATCATACTATGCTTCATGCTATGCTTAATGCTTATACTTGTCATTATCTTGTATGATCATTCACCTGTGTTGGTGATGCGTGCCTACTATTCCACTCATATCATTTTGTGCACCCCACCAAGTTTTATGTGACATGGGAGAGTGACCCATGATCCAAATCGATTGTGCATTTGCATTCAAACGCAATTTTTTTAATAATGCACAAATTTAGGGGGAGCTCTTGCTTATCACAAACTTCTCAAAGCGACGATGTATTTCATTCATTTAATCATTTGTCGAAGCTTTGATCTATATGTTGTCATCAATTACCAAAAAGGGGGAGATTTAAAGCACATTTGCTCCCTTGGTGGTTTTCGTAATTCATAACAACATATATCTCATTGAACTATTATCCATTCAAGTTAAAGATTTCAGTATGTTCAATGAATGGCATGGCAAGGACTAGAGATGTGGACCCCTCAAAATGCCAAGGACATAGATTGGCAAAATATCAAGACTCTACATTTTTTGATTTAGTGATCCAAGATCACATTGAGTCCATAGGAAAGCCAATACTATTAAAAGGGGACGAGGTGTTGCTTAATGGTCTTTTTGCTCAAGTGCTTAGTGACAGTACCCCTAAATCCTCAACCACTTTCTCCATCCAAATATGTCCAAAACCTACATTCCAACTCGGCCCCACCGAAATTTCCTATCCGGATCCACCGAGTTCATCTGGACTTAGCCACTGCCAAAACCCTAACAAATCGGATCCACCGATATGGATCTCGGTCCCACCGAGATGGCCTTGCCAACTCTCTGTAATCATTTGCACTTACTTTGGTCTCACCGAGTTTTGCAAATCGGTCTCACCGAGATGGCTTGCCAACTCTCTGTTGCCTTATTGCTTCACTTCGGTCCTACCGAGTTGATGCAATCGGTGCCACCGAGACGAAGTTTGCCCTAACCATTGCACTTCGGTCCATCCGAGTTGTTCCAATCGGTGCCACCGAGATGAGGTTTGCCCTAAACATTGCACTTCGGTCCATCCGAGTTGTTCCAGTCGGTCCCACCGAGATTCCTAACGTTCATATCTTTTACACTATTCGGTGCCACCGAGATTTCTGATCGGTGCCACCGAGTTGGGTCAAAAGTGTGTAACGGTTGGATTTTGTGTGGAGGCTATATATACCCCTCCACCACTTCCTTCTAAGTAAGGAGAGCCATCAGAACGTGCCTACACTTCCACCATACATTTTCTGAGAGAGAACCACCTACTCATGTGTTGAGATCAAAATATTCCAATCCAACCATTTGAACCTTGATTTCTAGCCTTTCCCAAGTTGCTTTCCAGTCAAATCCTTCTTCCACCATAGCCAAATCTGTGAGGAGTTGTTTGAGCGTTGGGGAGACTATCATTTGAAGCACAAGAGCAAGGAGTTCATCAACAACACACCGTCTATTACCTTTTGGAGAGTGGTGTCTCCTAGATTGGTTAGGTGTCACTTGGGAGCCTCCGACATGATGTGGAGTTGAACCAAGGAGTTTGTAAGGGCAAGGAGATCACCTACTTCGCGAAGATCTACCCCGAGTGAGGCTAGTCCTTCATGGATGTAAGCCATGGTGGAATAGACAAGGTTGCTTCTTCGTGGACCCTTTGTGGGTGGAGCCCTCCATGGACTCGCGTTGTAGTTACCCTCCGTGGGTTGAAGTCTCCATCAACGTGGACGTACGATAGCACCACCTAGCGGAACCATGCCAAAAACTACCATGTCTTCATTGCGTTTGAAATCTCCGATCCCCTCCTTTACTTACATATGCAATTGTTTACTTTCCGCTGCTACACTCTTAGAATTGCATGTGTAGGGTGATGCTTGACTTGTGTTCTTGCTAAAATCTGCCTACATATAAAATTGGGAAAAGGTTAGGTTTTTATTTGGTCAAGTAGTCTAATCACCCCCTCCCCCCTCTAGACATACTTTCGATCCTACAATTACGCAAAAACCCCGAGAGTTGTGAAGAAAATGATAGATGTTTTGTTCAGCTTGCAGAATCAATGGATTTATCCGAACTTAGTTCGTCGACAAGAGGAATTCTGCAATGCTTGTGAGAAAGCCCGAGTGTTAGAAATGCGAGATTCGCTAAACCTCATACAGGGTAATGATTTGGGTGCGGAATGGATTGATCACCATACCGACTTACTCTTGTCATTCGCTCTGCTATTTGGAATAGTAAATCTGGAGTGACTTACCCATAGTAGAGAGACGATGATCGTTTAAAACTTTGTTCAAACCTTAGAATGGTATGATAAGAAGCCCTCGTACTAGGCAGTTCTTGCCAAACGTAGGTTATACGATGAGATTCATCCGACACCATTTTCCTGCAGGAAACCATAAATTGTTGACCACCATGAGATTTATGACAGTTGTTTGGTATTGGCATTAGACTTGTCAAGACCTTGAAGAACTAATGCAAGGACTCAAGATTTTGTGAGAAGGCATATTCAGTCAAAGAAAGAAGTACCTGAGTTTTGATGGACCCATGACTTTCATTTTAAGTGTGGTAGCACCCCAGACCTTTCCAAACAATGGATTTGCTGGAAGACCCCCCAACCCTAACCTTTTCTTGCTAGCCTCTGTGAATCTCGAGGACGAGATTCATTTTAAGTGTGGTAGGTTTGTAACATCCCAAAATTCTAAATTTTGGAATGTGATATTAAATAAATAAATAGGATTGATTGTTTGATTGTTTGCTTGATTGATTGATTGAAAGTGAGTGAAATTTGAAACTTTTGAAAGTTTAATGAGAGGGAATGAAATGACTTTCCCAAAACTTTCACTTTTCATTTTGATCCCTGGGAATTCAAATTCATTTCATCACAAAAACCCTAGAGTGAAGATGATATGACTTCTTCCATTTAAAGAAATGAAAAGGGATTTGAAAATGATCTGAATTTCATTTGAAATGTTTTCAAACCAGAGACCTTGTGCAACTCAATGATTTTCATGAGAGAGAGGATAAAATGACTTCTTCAAATTATATGAAATATGAGTTGGAAGTTTAATAGAATCAAATTGAAAGTCATTTTGAAGTTATTTGAATTTTCAAGTTTCAGGACCTCTAGAAATATTCAAAAAGAGAGAAGTAATATGACACTTCAAAAATTCAGGGGCATTTGAAATAGATTTGACCAAAGAAAAACAGAAATGATATGAAAGTGGTTTGAAATTCAAATTCAAACCCAATTGGGAGTTATTTGGTTTGTATTCAAATGATTTTTCTCCAAAAATAAAATATATGGAAAATAGGGTAACATGATTCCCTTCAACAGGAAAATGGAGAAAAATAAATTTGAAATCATTTTAATATTTTAAAATAATTTTATTTCCATTTTAAATGCAACAGTACTACTATTTGAATTATATGAATATTTGTAGATTTTATTTGACTATGAAAAATAGTGCATGTTTCAGGAAATCTTTTTCTGAAAATTTTGATATATTATATACCTATATATTATTTTTATTTTTTTTATTTTTTTCTTTTTGTTTGACTGCTTTGTTTTAAAAAACAAAAAATGGCCGAAGCCCAGCTGGCACAGTACCAGGCCAGCCCAGCACTACACGCTGCGATCGAATCCCTTAAAATCCGGTCGCCCGATCTCTTTCCCCTCTCCCTCTCTCCCTGACGCGCGGGCCCCACTGGCCGACCGAATACCGCCGCGGTCATCTCCTTCCTTCGCCGGACTCCGCCGCCGCCGCGCACGCGATTGCCGTATCCCGGCGTATCTGGCCTCGCCCCTCGCCCACGCCACCTCGGCTATAAAGCGAGCACCTCCCCTCTCGATTCCGCCCAAAATCCCCCTCCCTTGTGCCCTCTCGCCGCCGTAATTCCTCGTCGGAGCAAGCTTCTACCGCCGCGCTCTACCACTCACCGCCGTGGACTTCGACCACCCCAAGCCCCGCCGCCTCCACCAATCGCTCTGCCACCCTCAGCCACACCTCCCTAGCCACTCGCCGGAGGATCTACGCCACCGGAGTGCCGTAGCCGCCGACCACCGAACGCCGCCTCCGCCTTGAGCTTGCCGCCATCCTCCTCCGTCCACCCCCGACGACGTCTCGACCACCGCTGAGCTCGCCGTCAAACGCCGCGTCGCCTCATGCACTTCCCCGACGCCGACAACCGCCGGAGACACCACACGCATCGCCACCGATGCCATCGCCGTCGTTCGCCGCCGCGGTGAGCTCCCCCACGGTGTAGATTAGATCTGGCATTTTCTTTTATTTTTTTCGAACCATTTTCTTTAGCGTTCGGTCGTCCGCTCGTAGCTCCCACGCCCTCAACCCCGTAGCCCAATCACAGCGCGCCACGTAGCAGTGGCCGACCCATAGGTTTCTGTTTTTTTTGTTTTCTATTTATTTTACAGAAATAATTTCTGTTTTGTTTTTGCTTTATCTTTCAAAGTATTTTGTATTTTTGAGTGATTCTTTTTGCATTAGATTCAAATTTTTATGAAGTTTTTGTAGATCCAAATAGTTTTCATATTTGAAGTGTTTAAATTTGAATTTGATGAATTTTGTTCAAATCACTAATTTGGCAATATCTAATATATTTATGATTGATTCTTTTTCTACTATTTTGTTTATCCGGTAGCATTTAATGATTTATTTTTAGTTTAGTTTAAATTAGGTTTATTGCTAAAACAGTACTGTTTAGATATAGTTTTGATTTATTTCTTTTTCTTTTTGTTTTAAATGATTTTTATTATTTTCTTTTGTCACTTTTGACAAAATTTGTTTGGTTTATGTTAGTCAACTGTAGAAAAATATTTTATATTGTTTTCTGCTTTTGTTTTATATTAAAATTTGTTTGGTTCATAAGTAGGGTTTTATATTAGCTTTTTAAGTATTTCTTTTTGCTAGGGAAATTTTTTACAAAATACTTTCTGGTTATTATTTAGTTTTATAAATTCTTTTCTGTTAATTTATTATTTTAGTGATTTTCCCTGCTGTTAAATTTATATTTAGGACAAAACAATTTTGTTGGTTGTGGCCAAGTCATAGAGTTTTGTCAATAGTTTTCTTTAGTGATTTCCTTTTTGGAATTTCTCCTTGGACTTTATTTGGTTTTCTTATTGATTTTTTTATTGATTTATTTGTTTCTTTTATTTTGATTGGGTGTATTATGATTGATATAATTGATTGCTAGAGTGTTTGCTTATGTGAATACTATGTTTGATTATATAGATTTTCTCGGAGTGACGAATAGTTCAATCAAGTTCATTTTTTTGTGAGCGATACTAATCTTCATCAACTTACTAGGTAAGTTCACTTTGACCATATTATTGTACCTATGTTTTAATTGCATTTAGTGTCACCTTTTTCAACATTTTCCTACAGTAGTATATTGAATCTTGTAGTTGGGTAGAAGCATGAGGTAGGAACCCACACCATTGTTACTGAGCCTCGGGAACATTGTTTATGTTATGCTACGCCATCGTAGACGGGGATTGGTATGAGCGCTCGTGAGTGGTGTGAGAAGGAGGACTCTACGTCAATGATGACAACTTCAAGATGGCAACGTCAAGGCCTGCATCTACAAGACCTCAAGACTTCAAGACTCGAGACAAGAATTCAATATACCTCTGGGTGGAGGATGGTTTAGACGGGCATCATGGGAAAAATCCAGTGGATGACCCGGTTCGACGGGCATCGTGGGAAAACCCAGTGGATATCCCGGGATGCATCGTGGTGAAACCCAGTGGATGACATCTTGCGGAAAGCTTCACCCAGGCTCAAAGAGACGGAAGAATACTTCATGCCCGGAAGCTTACCTGTGCAGCCACAAGTCAATATGGGCTCTGGCTTGGTTGACCTTAGTTGTGACTCTGGCGGGGCAGTTGCTAGCAGATGTAGTCGACGGTAGGATTGGATGGGCATTGTCCGTGGTCAGGGAAACACCTCTGAAAGACCATGTTTCATTCGTCCTGTTCTCAAACACCGGCAGTGCGAGGACATAAAAGGAGGGAATGATTCTTGTGGGTAAAGTGCACAACACTCTACAGAGTTAAAACCTAATCGATTAGCCATGTCCCCGGTTATGGACAATTTGAGCCTCTGGACTTGGATCTATCTCTGGACTCTCAACACCGGACTGATAACTAATTGTGGGCAACTTATGATACTTGTGGGCTATGAGACATCGGTTGGCGGAACCATGTCATAGTAGATAACTCCGCAGTGAAGACTCCTGCTTATTCCTTTGCAGTAGGGAAAATAAAACCAGCTTTTATGCGGAAAAAACTCAGACACTGAGCCACAAAGCCATATTGCATATAGAATAGACTTTTCATGTGATTTCTATTGTGATCTTGCAAGTACATTCAATGTACTGACCTACACGGCTGCAACGTATCATGTTGCAGGATTTCTACGACGAGTAAGAGTTACGATATAGGGTTACAGTCTACACTCAACTGGCCGTTGGCGTTGATGGGACTCCACACCCGTATGCTTTGTTTCCACTGTGATAAATAAGGTATACTCTGGATCTACGGTATTTATTTTACATGTGATGTTATGGTATTTCATCGAAGTACTGTGTGTGCCAGCATACTGATCCAGGGATGGCACAGAAAGCACAGAGACTTGACCGTATTGGGTCGGGTCGCTACATCCCCGAAGGCTCCGTTCCAAGCACCGGATCGTGCAACCTTTGCCTGGCAAACATCCTTTCAGCGAGATCTACTTTGAGTGGTTGTCAGGAGAGGAAGACACTGGCATGAAGGAGGAAGCTGGAAAGGTCACGGGAAGCCAGATTCAAGGAGAAGGAGATCAAGCTATGCCCACAGGAGAGGCAACAGAAAAGGGAGATATATTGCAAACTCTTTATCATAATCTCTCCCCATCTGAAATCGATACATTAAAGGTTTTTGAGGCAATTTATGCTTAGAACACATCGCTTACTCAGGAAGTTATTTTGTTGGAAGAACAAAATCGTGCCCTTTGGAGGATCAATTGCAATTTGGAGTAGTTATTGAAACTGAAGGACAAGCCTACCAGTTCATCACCACCATCACCGAAGAAGGAAACTTGAGTACACGGGTATGGGCACCACCCTTGGCTTATTCCAAGATTGGGGGAGGTGCCCCGGTATCGTATCACCATCACTTTTTATTATCATTATCTATCTTAGTTCGACCTTTAGTTATTTTGTGATTTGGAAGAATAAAGTTTTAGTATGACTTAGTTTTGAGTGCTTGTTTCGTGATCTATCTATCTATGTAATCGTGTGTGAGAGTAATATAATAAAGAGTAGTTTGAGTTTTGCTTCTTTACTTTTATGTTTCAATCTAAGCAATAAAAGAATCAAAAGATCATATGCTAATCCCTTGGGGAGTAATGACTTTACATAAAGAAAAGCATAGTTGATAAAAATTATTGAAGGTTAACAAACATAGCATTGGTCATTGATGCAATTCATGAAAAAGTAATAAAGGGAGAGAGGATTCGCATATAAATATACTATCTTGGACATCTTTTATGATTGTGAGCCCCCATTAAATATTCTATGTCAAAGAGTTGATGTTGGACAAGGAAGACAACGTAATGAGTTATGTTTGCTCTTATTCACATAGAAGTTATATTTTCATGGATCCCCTAACATGTGGTGCTTGCTCACTATCTTTTGCTAGCCAAAAATCCGCACTAAGTAGAGATACTACTTGTGCATCCAAAACCCTTGAACCCAGTTTCATGTCATGAGAGTCCACTATATCTACCTATGGATTGAATAAGATCCTTCAAGTAAGTTGTCATCGATGCACAAAGCAATAAAAATTGCTCATAAACATGTATGATCTTTTATTGTAAGGGAAAATAAGCTTTGTACGAACTTGTGATGATGAAGAAATAAAAACGACAGACTGCATAATAAAGGTTGCTATCACAAGGGGCAATATAAAGTGACGTTCCTTTGCATTAAGAGTTTGCACATTCAAAAAATAAAAAGTGCATGACAACCTCTGCTTCCCTCTGCGAAGGGCCTGTCTTTTACTTTTCTGTATTTACTTTTGTGCAAGAGTCAATAGTGTTTCTCTCTATTCCATTTTTATTTTTCTCTTCGCAAGCATCTTGTGTTGGGGAAAGATCTACACATATATATCCAACTGAATATAAGTGATCATGAGTTTATATTGTTGACATAACTCTTGAGGTAAATCTGTTGGGATGTGAAAACTATAAACCCCCATCTTCCTATGTGTCTGATTGAAGCTTTCGCCCCATAAATATGTCGTGAGTGTCAATAATCATAGAAGACTAAATGATAGTTGAGTATGTGAACTTGCTAAAACAAAAGCTCTTACATAGACTCTTCCTAAAAATATGATGAATTGTGATTGCTTCATTGACTAAGAACATAGTTTGTTAGTTTTCAAGAAAGTTTATGCTTTATACTTCGATGTTGTAATGAATTGTTACTTGTTCATGAGAAGTATTATGATAATATATTGCTGCTGTACAATTGATCATGATGCTCTCTTGTCCGTATTTTGTTTTATCGACACCTGAAAGCACATTTGCTCCCTTAGTGGTTTTGGTAATCAATGTCAACATACATGTTGTTGGACTAATGCTTTTATCCAGTATATTTCAGACAAGTTCAACAATGGCATGGCAAGGACTAATGGATGTGGACCCCTCAAAATGTCAAGAACAAGTTTGGCATCCACAAGACTCTTCATTTTCATTTTAGTGATCCAAGATGACATTGAGTCCCTTAGGAAAGCCAATACTATTAAAAGGTGATGAGGTATTGTTGATGAGGTTGTTGCTCAAAGTACTTAGTGATATTGCTCCAAAAACCCTCAATCACTTTCCCAAAACACATCTGTCCAAAACCCTAATTCATCATTTCGGTCCTACCGATATCACCTACTCCGGACTCACCAAGATGATCATTCCACTGCCACAGCAAAAACGCTAACACTTCGGTGTAACCGAAATGGTTCTAGGTCTCACCGAGACGGCTTGACCAAGTTGCTGTAACGATGTCACTTCACTTCAGAATTTCCGAGATGAAATTTCGGTCACTGAAACGTGGTCTTGCCCTAGCCATTGCACTTCCGTCTCACCGAAATGTTTAATTGCTAAATCTTCTAAAGGTTGGTTATGGCATAGAAGGCTTGGACATGTTGGCATGCGTAATCTTGATAAACTTGTTAAGGGAGATCATATTGTTGGTGTGAAAGATGTTATCTTTGACAAGGATAGACTTTGTAGTGCTTGCCAAGCAGGAAAACAAGTTGGAGGAAGTCATCCCATGAAGAACATTATGACCACAAGGAGACCACTCGAACTACTTCATATGGATCTCTTTGGTCCCAATGCCTATAAAAGTCTTGGTGGTAACTCCTTCGGTTTGGTCATTGTTGATGATTTTTCCAGATTTACATGGGTGTTCTTTCTCAATGACAAATCGCAGGTACAAAAGATCTTCAAGAACTTCGCTAGGAAGGCCCAAAATCAATTTGAAGTGAAGATCAAGAAGGTTCAGAGTGACAACGGAACGGAGTTCAAGAACGCCAATGTGGATACCTTTCTTGATGAAGAATGCATTTCACATGAGTTCTCGGCTACGTACACACCTCAACAAAATGGAGTTGTTGAGAGGAAGAACCGGATTCTTATTGAGATGGGAAGGACAATGTTAGATGAATACAAGACGCCAAAACACTTTTGGGCGGAAGCGGTTGAGACAGCTTGTCATGCTACAAATTGACTTTATCTTCACAAACTTCTTGGAAAAACGGCGTATGAACTACTCACCGGTAACAAACCACAAGTGGGGTACTTTTGAGTATTTGGCTCGAAATGTTACATTCTTGATAAGCATTGTCGTTCAAAATTTGCTCCTAAATCTAATGAAGGTTTTCTACTTGGTTACGGATCGAACTCTCACACTTACCATGTCTACAACAACTTCACTCAAAGAGTTGAAGAGACGGTAGATGTGAAGTTTGATGAGACTAACGGCCCGTAAGTCGAGCAATTGCCAATCGATGTAGGAGATCAAGAATGATCGGAAGCAATCCAAGACTTGTCTATTGGCAAGATTCGTCCCTTGGAGGTGAAGGAGAGTACTTCGTCCATTCAAGTGGAAGCCCCAACCTCACGTCAAGGTGAACCACAAGTTGAAATGGAGGCATCCACAAGTGGAACATGGCAAGATGAAGGGAATGAGGAAGTGCAACAAGATGATCCACCTCAACCTCCTTCTCCACCTCCACAAGCGAACAACGACAACAACAATGACGAGGAAGACAATGATGATGATGAGGAAGCCTCACCACAATCCAAGCCAAAGCTACCTTGAGTTAGAGCAAGAATTGACAAGAATCATCCCGTCGAACAAATTCTTGGCGACATCAAATCCAGGAGAATCACTCGCTCTAAATCTCGCTTAGCTAACCTTTGTGAACATTACTCATTCATCTCTAGTGTTGAACCTTTGAAGGTAGAAGAAGCTCTCGAGGATCCCAATTGGGTGAATGCAATGCATGAGGAGCTACACAACTTCGACAGGAATCAAGTTTGGACGTTAGTTGAGAAGCCTAAGGATGAGCAAAACATCATTGGAACCAAATGGGTGTTTTGAAACAAGCAAGATGAAGATTGACAAGTTGTACGCAACAAGGCTCGTCTCGTAGCTCAAGATTACACACAAGTCGAAGGTATGGACTATGGTGAGACCTATGCCCCCATTGCTAGACTTGAGTCCATTCGCATTTTACTTGCTTATGCCAATCACCATGATATCACTCTTTACCAAATGGATATCAAAAGTGCTTTCTTGAATGGTGAAATTGAGGAGGAAGTTTATGTTAAACAACCTCCCGGCTTTGTTAATCCCAAGAAACCTAACCACATTTACAAACTTCATAAAGCTCTTTATGGTTTCAAACAAGCCCCTATAGCTTGGTACAAATGCTTGACAAAGTTTCTTCTTGAAAAATGTTTCGAAATTGGGAAAATTGATTCAACCTTATTCACAAAGAGGGTTAATGGAGAACTATTTGTATGCCAAATATATGTTGATGATATTATCTTTGGATCTACTAATCCCTCTTTTAGTGAAAAGTTTGGAAGGTTGATGTCGGAGAAGTATGAGATGTCCATGATGTGTGAACTCAAATTCTTTCTTGGTTTGCAAATCAAGCAAACTAAGGAGGGTACTTTTTTTTCTCAAACAAAGTATACCAAGGACTTATTCAAGAAGTTCAACATGCAAGAAAGTAAAGGTATGAAAACTCCCATGCCCACGAGTGGACATCTTGACTTGACTAAGGATGGCAAACCGGTTGATCAAAAGGTTTATCGATCTATGATTGGTTCATTGCTATATCTATGTGCCTCCCGTCCCGACATTATGCTAAGTGTGTCCATGTGTGCACGATACCAAGCGGCACCAAAAGAGTGTTATCTTAAGGACGTGAAAAGAATTATGAGATACTTGTTACATACACCAAACTTTGGCATTTGGTATCCCAAAGGATCCTCTTTCAATCATGTTGGCTATTCCGATTCGAACTATGCCGGAGACAAGGTTGATAGAAAATCCACTTCGGGTACATGCCAATTTCTTTGTAGATCTCTTGTATCTTGGTCCTCCAAGAAAAAAAAAACTTGGTATCTCTGTCTACCGCCGAAGCAGAATACATTGCCGCGGGATCATGTTGTGCTCAATTACTATGGATGACACAAACTCTTAAAGACTATGGTGTACATGTGAGACATGTTCCACTATGATACGTCTCGAACGTATCTATAATTTTTGATTGTTCCATGCTATTATATTATCAATCATGGATGTTTTTATATACATTTAAAGCAATTATATATCATTTTTGGGACTAACCTATTAACTTAGTGCCCAGTGCCACTTGCTGTTTTTTGCTTGTTTTTGGTTTTCCAGAATATCAGTACCAAACGAAGTCCAAATGCCACGAAACTTTTTGGAGATTTTTTCTGGACATAACAAGTACTGGAAGCTTCGGGAGAGGGCCACAAGATGAAGCAGTCGCCCACGAGGCACCAGGGCATGCCCCAGGGGGGTGGCGCGCCCTGGTGGCTTGTGGGGCCCACACAGCTCTGTTTGGCCTAATTCCACCACTATAAATTCTCTAAAATCGGGAAACCAACAGAGGAGTCTACGAAATACTTTTTCCGCCGCCGCAAGCTTCTGTTCTTGAGAGATCCCTTCTGGAGGCCTTTTCCGGTACTCCGCCGGAGGGGGAATCGATCACGGAGGGGCTCTCCATCAACCTTGCTGCCCTTCCGATGATGCGTGTTTACCACAGACCTTCGGGTCCATAGTTAGTAGCTAGATGGCTTCTTCTCTCTTTTTGATCTTCAATACAATGTTCTCCTCGATGTTCTTGGAGTTCTATCCGATGTAATCACTTTTTGCGTTGTGTTTGTTGGGATCCGATGAATTGTGAGTTTATGATTAGATTATCCATGAATATTATTTCAGTCTTCTCTGAACTCTTTTATGCATGATTATTATAGCTTCGTATTTCTTCTCCGATCTATTGATTTGGTTTGGTCAACTAGATTGATTTATCTTGCCATGGGAAGAGGTGCTTTGTAATGGGTTCGATCTTGCGGTGCTCAATCCCAGTGACAGAAAGGGACATGACACGTATGTATCATTGCTATTAAGGGTAAAAAGTTGGGGTTTATTCATGCGTGAGTTTACTTTATTTACATCATGTCATCTTGCTTAAGGTGTTACTCCGTTCTTTATGGACTTAATACACTAGATGTATGCTGGATAGCAGTCGATGTGTGGAGTAATAGTAGTAGATGCAGGCAGGAGTCGGTCTACTTGTCTCGGACATGATGCCTATATACATGATCATTGCCTTGGATATCGTCATGATTATTTGCTTTTCTATCAATTGCCCAACAGTAATTTGTTTACCCACCGTATGCTATTTTCTCGAGAGAAGCCTCTAGTGAAAACTATGCCCCCCGGGTCTATCTAAATCATATATTAAAGGGCCATTTGCATTTCTATTACCTTACTATCTTTGATCCCACAAAATTTCAGATTTTTTAGATTTTTTTTGCTATTTTTCAGGACGGTCAAAGCCCTTTGACCGGCTTTGCACTACTACAAAACTGGCTATAGCCAATATCCATATTAGTGGCGCACCATGGTGGTGGTGCGCCACTGCTATATAGCAATGGCGCACCAGAAACAGGTGCGCCATTGTTATTTTTTTAGTAGTGGCGCACCACCTGAGCAGTGCGCCATTGCTATTTTTTTTGCCCACCCCCCCACCCCACCAGACATAGCAATGGCGCACCACACCTAGGTGCGCCATTACTATGCACCTTAGTAATGGCGCACCTTGGTGTGGTGCGCCATTGCTATGTCTGGTGGGGGGGGGGTGTGTCTGTGTGTGTGAGACATAGTAATGGCGCACCCTCCCTGGTGCGCCATTGCTAGGGTTAGCAATGGCGCACCAGGGAGGGTGCGCCATTACTATGTCTCACACACACAGACACACACCCCACCACACACACACAGACACCCCCCCCCCCCCCCCCCCCCCCGTGGATCGCCTTTTCAGTTTGAAAAAAAATAAAAGAAAATGATAAATGATTCAAAAAAATAGATGCCGATGTGTTATGTGTTCTAGTTGTTACAAAAATTAACAAAGATGAATTTTGAATTTTTTTGCAAAAAAAAACCGCCGTGTTTCGGTAAAATGGCCGTAACTTTTGCACACGACCTCCGATGAAAAAGTTTTTTATATGAAAAAGATACTACTCGAAAAGTTACATCCGAATTTGACGGGCTTCGCCCGTTATCGATTTTTTAGAATCCTCAAAAACCTAACAGAAAATAAGTTACAGCAATTTTAAGATCTGCAGGCAAAAAAATAAAAAAAATAAAAAGAGTTAGCACTGGCGCACCAATGCATAGTGCGCCACTGCTAACTTTCCCGCCTTCCAAATTCAAAAAAATTTAAAAATAGTAATGGCGCACCATGGGGTGGTGCGCCATTGCTATGGTACATAGTAATGGCGCACCACACCTAGGTGCGCCATAACTATGTACCATAGCAATGGCGCACCACCCCATGGTGCGCCATTACTATGTCACAGCCCCACCACGTGCGCACCCACCCACCCCTCTCCTTCCTCTCTCCTTATCCCCATCCTCCTCCCTCCTCCTCCCTTCTCCTTCCCCGTCTCCCTTCCCCTTCTTCCTCCCTTCCCCTTCATTCTTCTCCTCCTCTCCTCCACTCCATCTCCTCCTCTCCTCCTCTCCTCTCCATCTCCTCCTCTCCGGCGACCTCCTCCTCCTCAAGGTGCTCCTCCTCCGGTGACATCCTCCTCACGGCCGGTGCTCCTCCTCCGGCGACCTCCTCCTCCCTCCTCTCCTCCTCACGGTGCTCCTCCTCCTCCCTCCTCTCCTCCTCACGGTGCTCCTTCCTCTCCTGCTCACGGTCCTCCTCCTCTCCGGCGACCTCCTCCTCCTTCTCCGGCGACCTCCTCCTCCTCTCCGGCGACCTCCTCCTCCTCCTCCTCCTCTCCGGCGACCTCCTCCTCCCTCCTCTCCTCCTCACGGTCTCTCCTCCCTCCTCCCTCCTCCTCTACTTCCGGCCACATGTGGAGCCAAAAATTTGAAAAAAATTTAACCAAAAAAAACGAGGCAAAAAAATTTAACCAGGTCGAGAACGAAATTTGAAAAAAATTTAACCAAAAAAAACGAGCCAAAAAAATGTGCCAGATCCAAATTCAAAATTCAAAAATAGCAATGGCGCACGGTGGGGGTTAGACGGTGCGCCACTACTATTTTCCCGCCTTCAAAATTCAAAAAAAAATCAAAAAAAAATGAAAAAAAAAATTACCAGTGGCGCACCTGTAGCAATAGTAATGGCGCACCAGAGGTGCGCCACTGTTACCTGCAATACTAATGGCGCACCAGAGGTGCGCCATTAGTATTTCTTATTAGTGGCGTGGTAATAGTGGCGCACCTATGGTGCGCCATTAATACCCAAAAGTGGTGCGCCACTAATGTGCTTTTTTCTAGTAGTGTTGACTGGACGGTAACGGCATAGAAGGGCATTTCTGTATGTGCACATAAAGGCAGAGGGGCAAATTTGAGCAGGCTTTGAAATTAGGGGCAAATATGAGTAGTGGGTTCGAGTTAGGGGCACAAATGTATAAAACCCTATATTAAAAACCCTAAAAATACCTTGCTGCACTTTTACTTTATTTATTTTATTTTATATTTTAGTTCAATCTATCTATCTATCACATACAATTTAATCTTGCAATTAACCGCCGAGGGATTGACAACCCCTTGTTTGCGTTGGGTGCAAGGATTTGGTGTTTTGTGTGCAGGTGCTGCTAATGAGGTGTTGCATGATTCTCCTACTGGATTGATAACCTTGGTTTCATAACTGAGGGAAATACTTATCTCTAATGTACATCATCTCCCTTCCTCTTCAGGGAATTACCAACGCAGCTCACAAGTAGCAGGAAGAATTACTGACGCCGTTGCCGGGGAGACATCATCAACATCTATCAAGTACCTACGCATAAACCTTCATCTCCTTGCATTTACTTTATTTGCCTTTGCCTCTCGTTTTCATCTCCCCCACTTCTAATTTTTTTTACAAAAACACAAAAATATTTTATTTGCTTGCTTGCTTTTCTTGCCATGTCAACACTCAAGAACAGAAAGTAAAAACAAAAATTTAAGATCACTATGGATCCTCTTCCACTTGCTAATCTTTTCAAAAGATCTAATTATAATGAACCAATTGCTAGTGATTTGAGTGCTCTTGATTTTCTCTATGAAGTTTTGCTTGAAAATCATGAATCTGAAAATTGTGAGGAAGTGTTAGAAGAAGAAATTTATAAAGTGATTCATGATAGCTCCTTGATTGAAAAGCATGATTGCAATGATGTTACTATAAATTCTATTAATGTGAATTGTGTTAATAATATGCAAAACTACAAGCTTGGGGATGATAATGTTGTTATGTCCACTACTTATTGCAATGAACTATTTTCTCACAAAATCCCTATGCATAGGAAGTGGGTTAGGCTTAAATGTGCTAGTCATATGCTTAATGATGCTCTCATTGTGTTTCAATTCTTCAACTTTTATGCGAGCATCATTGAAATCATCATGCCTAGCTAAAAAGGCATTAAAGAAAAGCGCTTGTTGGGAGACAACCCAATATTTATACCTACTATTTTTGTGTGTCCACATGATTAATCTACTATAGTAATCATGTTTTCTATGTTTTCTTTCAATAATGTGCCAAGTAAAGCCTTTGGGATAGTGTGGATGCTTGTTGATTTGATTCTGTGCAAAAACAGAAACTTTTGCGTCCAGTGCTGGAATTTCTATTCTGTACTGGAGCATGAGAAAATTCTGAATTTTTTATAAAGTATTGGGTTACAAATTTTTTACTTTTTCCTAATTTTTTAGAATTTTTTGAGGTACAGAAGTTTGGTTTTTAAATCTCTCACTACACGCTGTTCTGTTTTTGACAGATTCTGTTTTCGGTGCATAGTTTGCTTGTTTTAGTGTTTCCATAGCTTATATTGAGTAATATAAATTGTGGAAATGATAGACTACAGTAGGAATTATGTGATAACAATTATAAATCTTGTCTTGACAGTACCTAAGTGGATGATTTATTTTTATCATACTAACCTATCCCACCAAGTTCCGTTAAGTTTTGTGTGATTGAAGTTTTCAAGTTTTGGGTGAGATATCGATATGAGGAGAATAAGGAGCGGAAAGACCCTAAGCTTGGGGATGCCCAAGGCACCCCAAGGTAATATTCAAGGAATACCCAAGCAACTAAGCTTGGGGATGCCCCGGAAGGCATCCCCTCTTTCGTCTTCAACATTATCGGTAACCTCACTTGGAGCTATATTTTTATTCGTCACATAATATGAGTTTTGCTTGGAGCATCATTTTATTTTGTTGAGATTTGCTTGATGTTATAAATAATCATGTTTTGTATCTTTTAGTTCAATAAAATGCCAATTATAGCCTTTACCATGCTCAGTTCGCAAGTTCATGTGTTGCTGTTTGAAAACAGAAAGTTTTCTGTTATGTCCAGAATATTCCTGAATAGTCAGAACATGATAAAATCTGAAATTTTTACACAGTAAGAATGCATGAGTTCTCTGTCACGTGGTAATTTTTCAGAATTTTTGGAGTTAGGTAAGTATGGATTCTTATTCCCCTCTTACAGACTGTTCTGTTTTGGCAGATTGCTGTTATAGTTGCATTGTTTGCATATGTTTGCGTGTTTAATGTTTCTATTTGAGGATAGGAGTATTAAATATGAAGAGGCATTTAGTATGCAATGTTTAATTTTAATTTTTTTAATTTTTTACAGTAGAGAATGTTAAGGTTTTGAGTTGATTTATACTAACTTATCTCATGAGTTCTTGTTGAGTTTTATGTGGATGAAGTTTTTAAGATTTAGAGAAACCGTGATATGAGAGGAATTAAGGAGACACAAGAGCTCAAGCTTGGGGATGCCCAAGGCACCCCAAGATAATATTTCAAGAAGTCTCAAGAATCTAAGCTTGGGGATGCCCCGGTAGGCATCCCACCTTTCTTCATCAACAATTATCGGTCAGTTTTGGTTGAGCGTAAGTTTTTGCTTCTTCACTTGATATGTGCTATTCTTGGAATGCCATTTTATTTTGTTTTTATTGCTGTTTGAATAAAATACTTAAGATCTGAAATTTTTAAATGAGAGAGAGTTATCACATAGCTACTTAATTACTTAACTACTCATTTGATCTTCACTTATATCTTTTTGGAGTAGTTTGTCATTTACTCTTGAGCTTTACTTATATCCTATGAGTAAATTGTTGAAATGAATTGAATATCATAAAGTTGAAATTTATATGCTTCATATGCTTGTCCCATGAGGAGTAGTGACTTCACATACAAGAAGTATAACTGGTAAAATTTATTGAAAGTTAACAAACATAGCATTGGTCACTTGAACAATTCATGAAAGAATTTTGAAGGAAGAGAAATTTCACATATAAATATACTATCTTGGACATCTTCTATGATTGTGAGCCCCCATTAATTATTTTCAAGCTTGATCAAGTAGTTGACGTTGGACAAGGAAGACAACGTAATGAGTTATGTTTGTTTATATTCACATAGAAGTTATATTGTCATGGATCCTCTAACATGTGGTGCTTGCTTAGGATCTTTTGCTAGCCAAAGATTCGTACTAAGTAGAGATACTACTTGTGCATCCAAAAACCTTTAAACCCAGTTTCTTGCCATGAGTGTCCACCATATCTACCTATGGATTGAATAAGATCCTTCAAGTAAGTTGTCATCGGTGCAAAAAAGCAATAAAAATTGCTCCTTAAATATGTATGATCTTTTATTGTAAGGGAAAACAAGCGTTGTACGAACTTGTGATGGTAAAGAAATAAAAGTGATAGACTGCATAATAAAGGGTGCTATCACAAGGGGCAATATAACATGACGTTCCTTTGCATTAAGGGCTTGTGCATCCAACAACAAAAAGCGCATGACAACCTCTTCTTCCCTCTGCGAAGGGCCTATCTTTTACTTTTCTGTATTTACTTTTATACAAGAGTCATTAATGGTCATCCCTATTCCGCTCTATTTATTCTTTAGTTGGCAAGCATTATGTGGTAGGGAAAGATCCAGGCACATATATCCAGTTGAATATAGATGATCATGAGTTATTATTGTTGACATTATCCCTGAGATAAATAAGTTGGGAGGCAAAACATTAAGCCCCTATCTTCCTATGTGTTTAACTGAAACGGTTTGTTCTAAAAATATGCTTTGAGTGTCAGCAATCATGGAAGACTAAATCATGGTTGAGTATGTGGAATTTTCTATATCAAAGCTCTTAGATAGTCCCTTCCTGAAAATAAGATGAATTGCAATTGTTTGATGACTGAGAACATAGTTTGTTAGTTTTCAAGAAAGTTTATGGCCTATACTTTAAACATGTGAATAGCTTGCTACTTGATCATGAGAAGTTTTATGAGATGAGCTACTGATTATGATATATATTGATGCTAGAAAAAGTGATTGAAATTATCATTGATCAAACTTATGCACTATGCTAGCATTCACACTTCATAAATTATTTCTTTTATCATTTACCTACTTGACGACGAGCAGGAATTAAGCTTGGGGATGCTGATATGTCTCCAACGTATCTATAATTTATGAAGTATTCATGCCATGTTTATTATAGTTTTCTATGATTTTGGTGCACTTTTATATGATTTTCATGGACTAACATATTGACCTAGTGCCCAGTGCCAGTTGTTGTTTTCTGCTTGTTTTTGGTTTTCCAGAAAATCTATATCAAATAAAGTCCAAATGCAGCGAAACTTTTTGATGATTTTTTCTGGAACATAAGAGACACTAGAAGCTTCAGGAGGTGGCCAGAAGACCCACAGGGGCCCCATGAGCCACCAGGGCGCGCCACCCCCCCAGGCGTGCCCTGGTGCCTCGTGGGCCCCCTGTGGCCCTTCTTCGCGTGATTCCAATGCCAAAAAATCATATATATTCAGAAACCCCCGAAAGTTAACCTAGATGAGTTTTTACGCCGCCGCAAGCCTCTGTACCTCCACAATCTAATCTACAGCCCTTTTCCGGCACCCTGCCGGAGGGGGGAATCATCACCGGAGGCCATCTTCATCATCCCGGCGGTCTCCATGACGAGGAGGGAGTAGTTCACCCTCGGGGCTGAGGGTTCGTACCAGTAGCTATGTGTTTTATCTCTCTCTCTCTCGTGTTCTTGATTTGGCATGATCTTGATGTATCGCGAGCTTTGTTAATATAGTTGGGTCATATGGTGTTTCTTCCCTCTCTATTCTTGTTGTGATGAATCGAATCTTTTCCCTTTGAGGTTTCGTTATTGTTGGATTGAATATTTCAGATTTGAGAACACTTGATGTATGTCTTGCATATGAATACCCGTGGTGACAATAGGGTATTATATTGATTCACTTGATATATGTTTTGGCACTCAACTCGCGGATTCCCGAGGTGACATTGGGGTAATCTATAAATAGGGGTTGATGCATGTTTTCATTATCTTTTCTCCGATAGAAACTTTGGGGTGCTCCTTGGAGTTCTTTGTGTGGATTGAATATTATGATTATGAAGTTGTTTGATGCATATCATATAATCAACTCACGGATACTTGTGGTGACATTGGAGTATCTAGGTGACATTAGAGTTGGTTGATGTGTATCATATGGTGTTATTTTAGTACAAACTCTAGGGCTGTTTGTGACACTTATAGGAATAGCTCAATAGATTGATCGGAAAGAATAACTTTGAGGTGGTTTCGTACCCTACAAACAATTTCTATCTTATGTTCTCCGCTAATAGGAACTTGGGAGTGATTCTTTATTTCACGTTGAGGGATGGTTATATGATCCAATTATATTAGCATTGTTGAGAGATTGCACTAGTGAAAGTATGAACCCTAGGCCTTGTTTTTAAGCATTGCAATTCCGTTTGTGCTCACTTTTGTTACTTGCTACCTTGCTGTTTTTATATTTTCAGATTACAAAAACCTATATCTACTATCCATACTACACTTCTATCACCATCTTTTCGCCGAACTAGTGCACCTATACAATTTACCATTGTATTGGGTGTGTTGGGGACACAAGAGATTTCTTGTATTTGATTTGCAGGGTTGTTTGAGAGATTCCATCTTCAACCTATGCCTCCCACGGATTGATAAACCTTAGGTCATCCACTTGAGGGAAAATTGCTACTGTCCTACAAAACTCTACGCTTGGAGGCCCAACACGAGTCTACAAGAATAAGTTGTGTAGTAGACATCAGGAGCGAAACGGCGCGGGCCCTGATAGACTGCGGGGCCCAGGTTCGACGTGTGGTGCATGACGGGACATGGGATGCCCCCCTTCCTCCACTACGCCTCGGTAACTGCCCGCGCTGCCATAAAGCAGACCCGCGCACGGCGTAGAGTATCATTGCCTTCCTTCGTAGTCCTTGCCTCTCCTTCCTTGATTTCTCGCATCTCCTTCCTTGCGCACTGTTCCTTCCTCCTTTCGCCCCCCAAGCTCCACCGCGCAGCAATGGCGCCCGCTGGTAAGAGAGGAAAGGCAGCGACCGTGGCCCCGAGCGCGCCGGCCCTAGAACCGGCGCTGCAGCGCTCCATCATCGCCAACCAGGAGGGCCTGGCCAAGGTGGTCCCGATGACCGCCGCCATCACCAACGAATGGAAAGTGACGAAGATTTGGCCGGCTCGTGCTCGCCACGCGAGTTGGAGGCGACGACCTTCCCCCTCTTCCTCCACAGCGTCTACGCCGGCCTGGTGCCGCCGTTCTCTGACTTCTTCAACGCCGTCCTGATGCACTACTAGATCCACGCGCTTCACATTCAACCAAACTCCGTCTTCCTCCTATGCACCTTTGCCTTCTTCTGTGAGGCCTTCATGGGCATGATGCCTTCGGTGGCGCTCTTCCGCCACTTCTTCAGCTTGCGGCTGACCGCGGTGAACCACCGCTCGGCGTGCGCCTCGTTCCTCGGCGTCAAGGGGACAAAGGAGGACTTCATCAACCTGAAGATCTCGAGGAAGGTGGAGGGCTATAGGTAGCACTAGATCTATGTGGAGGCGTGCCAGCATAGTCCACTGCTGATGATCCCAACGGATCCCGCCGTGAAGAGCTCCGGTTAGGAGCACGAGAAGCTCACCGACCCAAGGCTGGCACCCCTGTGGGGGCTGCTGGCCGAGCTGAAGGAAGGTGGGCTCACAGGGCCTATGGTGGTGAAGGAGTTCTTGCGGCGCCGCATCGCGCCACTCCAGAGGCGCTCGCGCCCGGTGTGGAAGATCACCGGCTCAGACGACCCCATGAGTCTAAGCGTCGACAACCTACCGACGGAGGTGCTAGATGAGATCATGCAGATCCTGGTCGGCGGCGGCGTGAAGGATCCGCCTCGGGACGCGCTCCCGCTGTACCGCTACCAGAACAAGGATGAGCTGGTTGATGAGATGCCAGCCTTCGACCAGTGGGGCCTGTTGCTGGAGGGCTTCGAGGGGCCTCGCGACAACCCATTCGTGGTGGTCCCTGGCTCGGGAGACCGTGGCGATGCCCCTCGTCAAGCGCTGCGGAGGAGAGTGACGGCGGGCTGACCCCGCGAAGCCGCCGCCAGCTCATCTGCAACCTCGAAGACGACGACGACGCCCAATTCAGGGTCGTGCCCTCCCGGTCTACCTGTGTGGGAGGCGAGGGAAGTGCCAGCGCGACGGCCGATGAGTCGCGCGTGGAGGAGATCGACTCCAGCAGTGCGGGCACCGAGCCCCCTGCGGAGAAGACTGGCGCCGACGGCGGGGTTACCGAGCCCCCCGCCGAGAAGGAAGGCGCCAAGGACGGGGTGGAAGAGCCTCGAGAGGCCACTCCGGGAGGCGACCTCGCGAGGGACCCTCGTGAGGGCAACAGCGGGAGCTGCCCACCGCTGGTCTTGAAGAAGAGGAAGTGGGTCCCGAACGACGAGTAAGTCACTGCTCTTGTTTTCTTTCCTTTGTGACTCCTTCCTCCTCCCTAGATCTGGGGCTGTCCCCTCGCGTGCGCAGGAGGCCCATGAAGAAGAAGAAGCCGAAGACCCCTGGCTCGAAGGGGCCCCCGATGCCTACCGCAGGCACCGAAGGGCACATAGAGGCCACCCGCCGCCCCGAAGCCGAGACGGGGCGCGCGGAGGTGGAGGAGGAATAGGTGGCCCCTCCAGAGCCACACGTCGACGTGGCTCCTGAGGCCAAGGGAGATGAGCCTCGGGAGACGGCCTTCGGAGGGGGGGCTGCGCCTCCCGAGGTGCCCGCTGCGGAAGAGGACGCGGCGATGGAGGAGGCGGAGGCGCGAACTCCCCCTCCGAGCTCTACCCCCGCCATGGAGGTTGCGGACGCCCGGGGTGCCTCGGCAAGCCCCCGACGCTCGCCGGTGCGCGAGGCTCCGCGGCAAGAGGAGGAGGAGACTCCGGCGAGCCCCCCGCTCCTGACGAACGACGCCGGGCCTTCCCAGGCTGTGACGGCAGAAGGTAGCGAGGAGCAGGAGCTGGACTGGGCCCTGACGCTCGTGAGCAGGTGCACCCTGCTCAATCACGGGGCTCTGCGGAACGCCCGACCGGCTCTGGGCCAGCTTGAGGCGGAATTCCAGGCGGGCGAGACGCGCCTTGCCGAGGAGCGCCTGTGCCTTGCCGAGGGGTGGCGCCGACTCGACGTCGCCTTCAAGCTGGGCCGGTGCTAGGACGAGGCTGCGCGGGAGAAGCGCGAGAGGGCCCTCCGGGAAGCTGATGCGGCCGACAAGCGCCGCTAAGAGGCGGAGGCTCGCACGAAGGTGCTCCGGGAATAGCACGCTGCACAGGAGAAGCTGTTCCGGGCGCAGGAGACTGCCATCACCACCCGCGAGGAGGAGCTTGCGGCCCGCGAGGCGGATCTCGCGATCCGTGAGAGGGAGCTCACGCGGACGACCACCGAGCAGGCCGTGGAGCGCGAGCACTTGGAGACGCTGGATCGCCAGGTGGCCGATGCCCAGGCTTCTTACAACAAGCGCATGGAGAAGGTGAACGCCGCGCTGGAGGTCAAGGAGAGGAAGATCTAGGCGGATGCCGACACGAGGGTCGAGAGGAGCCGCCAGGCGATCGCCGCTGACCACAACAAGAAGCTGAAGGCTCGGAGGACCACTTCAAGAAGAAGCTCGAGGAGCTCCAGAAGGAGATCGACGGGCTCAAGGAGGTGCCGACAGAGGTGGAGGCTCGGTGCAAGACCGCACCGAAGGAGAAGGCCGACACGGAGGAAGAGCTGGCCTCCCTTCAGCAGCAGGGGGGCGGCGTCTCCAACGTCGTCGAGCAGGCCAGGCTAGAGGCGGATCGGGCGCGGGCGCGGCAGCACGAACGCACCAAGTTGTTCCACTCCCTCCAGCTCCGAGCCCATGGCACCTTGACGACCATCTGCCAAGAGAGGCTCGGGGGGCCCCTTGAGACCAACGACGCCAGCTACCTCAACTTCTTCACCAAGCTCGTGGAGCGGCTCGAGATGGGGGCCAAGCGGGTGACCGGCATCATCGAAGATGAGTGCCGTGACCTCCTCAGCCAGGTGGCGACGCACATCTTCAGCCATCTTTTCCATGCCGACGCCAACTTTGACTTCGACAGGGTGATAGCTCATGTCTCCGAGGAGCTCCGTGACAGCCTCAGGAAGGCGGTGGAGGACCATGTGGACGCCCTGCTCGCAAGTTCTCCCACGGCAGCAGCGAGAGCTCCAGCAGTGCTGAAGAAGGCGAAGGCGATGGCGAAGAAGGTGACAACGGCGGCGATGGTGACGATGCGTCCTCTTAGGCCTTTTCTCTTTGTTTGCCTGTATCAGATTGGTGTAGCCCCATGGGGGCGTGAAAACAATGTCTTTTGCATTTAAGTACTTAATGATTTGCTTCAATTTGCGTTCCTCGTGAGGCCCTCTCGTAAGGCTTGTTTTCCACTTTTTGCATGCCTTGGTGTTCTACGTCGTCAGGACCCAGCCCCCGAGCGGGCTACGGACGTCGCTGGTATGTTAGGACGCATACCTAGACAAGGCCAGAGGTTGTAGGGCTCTGAGGGGTGGTAAGGGCTCCTAAGGCACGATGCTCAGGGAGCCCCCCTTTGACGTGCAAGCGGCTCGCGCAAAGGGGAGAACAACAACACTCAGTGAGGCTCCGGGGAGAGGAGAGCTTGAGAGACGACGAGAATAACTCGCGAGGAGTTTTTAGACTTAGCTTTTTCATGGAGCGGGCCGTCTGACGTGTCGCGGCTGTGGAGTGCACCTCACAAGGCTCTTGCTCGTGAGGCCTCCATTGGCACTTGGTGAGGATAGCCGCCGCAAGCAGCCTTGCAAGGCAGCGCTTGCGAGGCCTCCTGCCGGCTTTGTCAGGAGACGGCCTGACATGGGTTACCTCACAAGACAGCGCTCGCGAGGCCTTCTACGTGCCTTGTTCCTGTGACAACTGCATATCGATGGGTTTCACAAAAGGAGGAGCAGTGCACGCTTGCTAGCTTGCTCGTGGGCGTCACGCAAGGAGACGAGGCACCAAGGACCTTGGTGAGGTGGCGTGCACGGGAGCAGGCCCGCGAGCCAGAGCTTAGTCACTTGGGTTTTGCGGCGCTGCTAGGACTGACCCGAGCACAGGCACACCGTGTCCAGCCCCCGCTCGCGTGATGCGCAGGAGGAAGGTCGCGAGCACGCATGGCTCCTGAGGAAGACAACTTACCAAACACATATAATATCTAGGAACTAAAGCTTGTACTGCAGCATACTAATAAGATTCATTACACAACCAAAAGAGATGCGGCTGCCGTGTCTGGCACGGGTCAGCGTGAGGATGGTGCAGCCACGTGGCGCCCCCAGTTTCACATCTAAAAGAGAAGAGGCTACCATGACGGACACGAGACAGTGTGAGGATGGTGCAGCCAGGCGGCGCCCTCAATTCGATCGATCCGCCAGTGCTGAGCATGGGGCTTCCACTGGGTTGTGGGAGGAAGCTCTCGCGGGCCCATCAGGCTAGCGCAAGGAGAGCTCCGGAGCGTGTACAGCTCCATTTCGTTCATACGCGTGAGGTCACGGGTAGAACTTGCAGAGGTGTTGGATGTTCCATGTGTTGGGCACAGGAACACCCTCCTCCATCTCCAGCCGAGCGGCGCCAGGCCGGGAGACATGAGCAACCCTGAATGGACCTTCCGACATGGGTGAGAGCTTGTGGAGTCCCTCTCTGGAGAGGATCCTTCGTAGGATGAGATCACCTACTTCGAGTGTGCGGGGGCATATGTTGCGACTGTGATAGCGATGCAAAGCCTGCTGGTATCAGGCAGCATGTAGAGCGGCCTTGCGATGGGCTTCCTCGAGAAGCAGCAGGTCGGCCTCTCGTGAGGCGTCCTGATGAGCTTCGTTGAAGGCGAGGACTCGTGGAGAGCCGCACTTGAGTTCAGAAGGGAGGACTGCTTCAGCTCCGTAGACGAGGAAGAAGGGAGTCTCGCCAGTGGGCTTGGTTGCTATCGTCCGGATTGACCAGAGCACGGACTGGAGCTCATCAAGCCAGCCTTTGCCGCAGGCATCAAGCTTTTTCTTGAAGCTTCGTGTCTTGAGGCCCCTGAGGACTTCAGCATTGGCACACTCGGCCTGGCCGTTGCTTCACGGGTACGCCACAGAAGCGTAGTAGATTTGCGTGCCAAGGCTGGCGCAGTATGACTTGAAGAGGCTACTGGTGAACTGCGAGCCATTGTCAGTGATGATGCGGTTGGGGACGCCAAAGCGGCTCACGAGGCCCTTGATGAACTTGATGGCTAAGGCTGCCGGGATGGTGCGGACCGGCTCGACCTCCGCCCACTTGGTGAACTTGTCGATGGCGACATAGACGTAGCGGTAGCCGCCTGCCGCGCGAGGGAAGGGGCCCAAGATGTCCAGCCCCCAGACCGCGAAGGGCCACGAGAGTGCGATCATCAGGAGGCCTTGCGCCGGCTGATGGATTTACTTGGCGTGGTATTGGCAGGCTTCACAGGATTGGACTAGCTCAGTGGTGTCTTGAAGCACTGTGGGCCAGTAGAAGCCGCTGCGGAACACCTTGCCAGCGAGGGTGCGCGACGAGGAGTGGTGGCCACAGTCTCCACCATGGATGTCCGCGAGTAGCTCGCGACCTTTCTCTTTGGAGATGCACCGTAGCGCGACACCATTGGGGCGCCTGCGGTAGAGTTCGCCGTCTTGCAAGCAGTAGGAAGTGTCCTGGCGCGCCACGCGCTCTGCCTCAGAGTCCTTCTCCGGGAGGGTGCCGCTCTGCAAGTAGGCCTTGAACTCCGTGACCCAGCTGTCCACTTGAGGCTCCAGCGCGAGCAGCAAGCGAGCGCCCAAAGACAGGCCAAAAATCAGGTGCGCCTGTGGGTGGTGCAGGGGGAGTTCCTCATGAGGCGCCGTGGCGCTCACGGCAGGTCGTGCAGCTGATGGCCTCAGGAGCCTTTCTTCGAAGACGCCAGGGTTATGTGGCTCGCGGCGAGATGCCCACTTGGCAATGTCGTCTGCCTCTTTGTTGCTGCCGCGAGGGACGTGCTGGAGCTCCAGGCCAAGGAAGTGCTTTTCAAGCTTGCGAACTTCCTCCAAGTAGGCAGCCATGTGCTCGTCCTTGGGCTTGTAGCTTTTGTTGGAGAAGTTGACGAGGAGCTGAGAGTCGCCCTTGATGACGATGCGCTTGATGCCAGAGCAGAGGCAGCCTTGAGCCCAATGATGAGGCCTTCGTACTCTGCGATGTTGTTGGAGACCTTGTCATCATGCTTGAAGCAGAGTTGGATAGCATAGCGGAGCTTGTATCCTGTTGGCGAGGTGAGCATGACGCCAGCTCCCTCGCCCTGACGCGAGAACGCGCCGTCAAAGTGCATGGTCCAGACGCAAGCTCCCCAGGCAGGAGGGATTTGTCCTCGCGAGGCTCTTCTTGGTGTGGGTCCGTCCATTCTGCCATGATGTCCTCCAAGGCTGCGCCCTTGATCACACGTGTGGTGCAGAATTCCAGTTCGAAGGCTTGTAGCTCGATGTTCCACTCGGCGACGCGGCCCATGGCGTTGGGGCTGCGCAAGACTTGCTCCAAGGGATAGGATGTCATCACCTTGATGGGATGGCCCTGGAAGTAGTGGCGCAGCTTCCTGGAGGACCCGAGGAGCGCGAGGAGGAGCTTTTGCTGCATGGGGTAGCGCTCGCGCGCATCCCACAGCACCGTGCTGACGAAGTACACAGGGTGCTCGACGAGGCGCGTGGTTGTGGTAGCATCTTGCTCTCCGGAGGGCCCTGGGGGCTCATGAGGCTTGGGAGGCACAGGAGGCGGCTCGTGAGATGGCTCCTGAGGCGGCCTGCGAGGCGACGCGATAGGGGCCTCCTCAGGAGGGCCCTCGGCAGGTGATGGTGTGGCCTCAGGAGGTGGTGATACAGCCTTGGCAGGCTTCTTCTGGATGCAGACGCGCTCCTCTCGTACCGCCACCAATGCCGCGCTGGCCATTTGGGGAGTGGCTGCCAAGTATAGGAGCAGGGGCTCGCGAGAGTGTGGCGCGACCATGATGGGCGGGCTCGTCAGGTACCTCTTGAGGTCCTCAAAGGCAGCATCAGCCTCAGCAGTCCACTTGAAGGGGCCAGACCTCTTCATGAGCTTGAAGAACGGCAGGGCTCGCTCGCCGAACTTGGAGATGAAGCGCCCCAGCGAGGCCATGCATCCCGCCAGGCGCTACATTTGCTTGAGGTTCTGGGGAGGGCGCATCTTCTCAACGGCCTTGATCTTCTTGGGGTTCGCTTCGATGCCGCAGTGGGAGACCAGAAAGCCAAGCAGCTTGCCGGAAGGGACTCCGAAAACGCACTTGTCGGGGTTGAGCTTGAGGTTGACCTTGCGCAGATTGTTGATTGTTTCTTCGAGGACTGCGAGGAGGGACCAGGCCTCACGAGTCTTGACAACGATGTCGTTGACGTAGGCTTCCGCGTTCCTTCCCATCTGAGGCCCCAGGGTGTCGTGGGTATGACCATCTATGGGGCCATTCAGCCCCTTGTGGTTCGGCAGGGGAAGATCGGCGTGCACAAAGAGCAGAATCAATGGAAGGCGCGAGGGATTTTACCCAGGTTCGGGCCGCTGAGAAGCATAAAACCCTACTCCTGCTTTTCGTGTATTGGTTCTGTGTGAGCACAAGTACAAGGAGCGCTTCTCCCGGCAAGGTGCGGAGAGACCTGCTATGCGAGACGTGCAAGTGTCTAAAAACGGGTCCAAATCCCTCTAATTGTTGCCCTAGCCCTCATTTTATAGCTCAAGGGGTCACCACAGTGGCAAAACAGTAATTACATATCGATTAGATAGCAAACAGTGCTATCATACCTAACTCTGCCAGTTTAAGACAAAGGCATTAAATGCATCGTTAGGTGTCATGTGGAGGGGTAGCCCCGGCAAGGTTTCTGCACCGCTTGCCCAGCTACCTCGTATTATTCTGACACGCCTCCTGGACGGGTGTCTTTAGAGGCAAATCTTCTCCCTGTGTGCTGACACGTGTCCGACAAGCCTTACCAACCTACCTGCCTGATCGACACCTCACTGATTAGTGACTAGCTCCCCGGTGAGGTGGAGCGCTGACGAGCTGGAGAGAGCTTGCAGGCACGGAGCTTGTCGGGTCTTCACCATGCCGGCTTAGCCTTGCCAGCAAGAAATGTCTTCATCTGCACTACTAGTTGAGTATTTGTTGGTGCTGTGTCTTGAGCTTCTCTCCAGTAGCTTCTGCAATTCGGCCTTGAATCTTGGCCTTGGCGGTTCCCGGCAAGCCTTGGCCGACAAGGAGGCTACTACTGTCTGTACATAAGTCAGGGTATAAAATACCCATGTTTTATACACCGACAGGAGCCCCTGGGCCTGGGCCATACGCGTGTTCGAAGCGTCGTTGGGCTAGGCCCAAACAATGCACAAATACGTGGTGGCAAAATTGCCGTTGTAATTTTTTGCCATGATGGTTATCCTGATGCACGTCCAATCCACGCATTAAATGCGGGTCGTGGGAACTTGGACTGTTGCGGTTATATCGCGGTAGTGCACAAATACGTGGGGTAAACAGTGAAGAGCCAGCCTCCCCTCGCGCCTTCCCCATAAAAAAGGCAACTGCGAGGAGGCGCCGCTCATTCACCCCTGCTTTCCCCTGCTTCATCTTCTTTCTCTCGCCAGAACCGCTTCTGCCGCCGCCGTTGTCACCGATTCGCATCTCGACTCAACCACCTTCTTCCTCCCCAATTCTTGATGGCGCCCAAGAGAGCCGACGCGGCGGGGAAGAAGCCCGCCAAGCCGCTCGATCCCAAGGCAGAGGAGAAGAAGACGGCGCTGGAAGAGCTAGAGAAGCGGCGGAGGGAGAATGTGATCTTCTCGCCGTGCTCCTTGGACGCCAATGAGCTGATTAGAAGGTACGCATACATGTTGGGAAGGGATACCAAATACCACAAGGCGCCCGTAGTGCTTCCTGAAGGCAACAAGGATCCATCGGATTCATATCCGTTCTTCTGCGCCTATTTCTACTGTGGTCTGGTTCCCCCATTCTCGGATTTCTTCAGCGCCATGATGTTCAGCTATGGGTTCAGGCTGCTGGATTTCACTCCGAACACAATGACTTGCATGGCAGTCTTTGCCCATCTGTGTGAGAATTTTGTCGGGGTTGCCCCCAATGTGGATCTGTTCCGCCATTTCTTCGTCCCTCGGATTGAAGACAAGTCGCTCTCCGGCAGCGTGACATGGATCCCCAGGGCCAAGACCAAGCGCCAGTACCTTGCCGGGCAACTCCATCTCAAATGGGACGAATGGAGGGCAGAGTGGTGTTGGATCCAGGAGAAGGATTTCCCCCAATTTTGCATACCGCGCACAGTGAAGGTCGAGCGCGGCAAGAACTGGAGCAGTTTTGGCGCTACTGAGGCGAAACTTTGCCCGGCGCTGAATAGAATCGCCTGCCTCAAGGCCGCCAATCTGACCATAGAGATGGTTGGCGCCGATTTCCTCCGGCGATGCATAGCGCCGCTGCAGAAGAGAGAGAGAGAGATTCGCTTGGCAATACCAGAACGCTACCGATGTCATGCGACTGTACCCTAGGACCGGCAACAAATTGTCGGTTATGGAGCATGCTTGCCTCTGCGAACAGTTGTTTCGGAAAACTGGCACATTTCACTTGCCGGATAAGATCGTCCCGCTGCACATCAACTCCGCCAAGGACTCCATCTTGTCGGTGATGCCGGACTGTGATGCCCATGGAGTAAAAGCGGACTGGGATCTGCCCACCTTGGAGCACGAGATGGATTGGGCCTCCAACCTGACAGAGAAAGCTTCCCGGAAGGAAACGGACCTCATCCGGGCCACCAGTGAAGAAGAACTGGCGTACATTGCCAGCAAGGCCGCAGAGATCACAAGGATCAACGCGGCCGGTGGTCTGGGCGCCGCGGCAGCTGAGGATGATGACGAGGAGCACTCTGAGGAAAAAGTTGCCGAAGAGCAACAAGAAGAGCCTGCAGGGGACGAGATTGCCGAAGCTGAGGCTGCCGGGACCGAGGCTGCCGGAGAGCTCGTAGAAGAAGAAGGCCCTCGAGCCCCAAAGAGGAGGCGCCGTCTTCGGAGGTCGGTCAGCCAAGAGCCGGTGCGTGCTCCTTCGCCGAGAGCTGGCCCCACGGTGAAGAAGACGACCACGAAGACCAGCCGCCAAGAAGAAGTACGCCGGCAATCGACCCGGCGTCCCCGAACTCAGCCCTCATCCCCCCGGCAAGAGGTTGTCAAGGAAGTCGAATCTACTCAGCCGACGGGTTCGCCTCCCCCGGCACTTAAGAGGGCAAGGGAGTCACCTCCACCAGTGATGTATGACTTCGACGTCCTTGGCGAGTCCGAGGAGGAGGAGGAGTAAGTGACTTCGCTTAACTCCATCAAGCCTTGATTTTATCTGGTTGCCATTTTAAATTGATTTCCTCTATCTTTACAGGGACCCAGAACCACCTGCGCATCGGTCGAAGCGGCCCAGGTCCGCAACAGCACAAGATCCTGCGGCGAGAGTTGCGCAGGGGGTCGTGATGGCTGAAACTGTTGTTATCAGCCCCCAGCATGAGGACGTGGCGCAGATCCCGTCTACTGGCACCAGCACCGGGGTTCCTCTTGCCATGCCTGATAAAGAGGCGGGGAGGCCCGCCAAGAAGAAGATCGTCAAGAGGTGGACCCTGTTGTGGTTCCCCCGTTGACCAATGTTCCGGAGAGCGCTTCCCCGATAAGGGCCTCCACCGATGAGCCTGCCCGCATGGAGGCCATCCTGACAAGCGGGGCCGCCGATGACCGCACGCCGGCAATGCGAGTTGCCGGGGAAGGAGATGCCCTTCCTCAGCAAACACCAACGGGTAATCCTCTTGCCTTTGCATACCTCTCACGGGAAAAAAAATATTCTTTTTTGTCTTCTTGAACTTGACATGTGATCTTGAACCCTATTTCACCCTTGTTCCTGCTTTGATCCACAACTCTGACCTCTCCTGAAGAAGGTGAAGTCCTTGTGGAGGTAGCCAATATCGCAAGGGACGCCACTGATGAAGCCGCCAAGATTGCCGCTGAGGAGGGCCTTGCGCAAGTTGCCAAGGAGACCAGAATACTCCCTGAAGAATCCGAGAGGTCCTCCGGCAACACGTCTAACCCCGCCAGGGTGGATGTGGCGAAGGCGCCCGTCAGCACCGACGCGCCGAACCCCGGCAACCAACTAGTGGCGCCAACCTAGCCGGCTCCATCAAGCAGCTTGGCGTTGATTACTTCTCAGCATGGGTCCGGAGCCCCCAGGTCATCTGGCACTGCGGGGCCAAACTTTGATGAAGAAATAGCCCGGATCCTGCTCCCTTTGGTCCAAAGAACCGACGAATCCACCGATGCAACCGACAACGCCGAAGATCTCGCCTTCATGGAAATCATGGCCGTCGGATTCAAAGGCGTCCAGGAACGGTACAGTCAGAGGTGGGATAAGGTGCAAGAGGAGCGCAAAGTTGTGGATCTAGTTGACCAGAAGCTGAGAGAGAAGGCAGACGAGCTGCGCATATGGTACAGTCAGCAGTCCCGCAATCTTAATGCTGCCAAAGAAAAAGCAGCGATCCGTGACGGCAAGCTGGCAGAGCGCGAAACGCTGCTCAATGTCAAAGAGAAAGATCATGCCGCGCGGGAAGGAGCCCTTTGTGACACCCCGAGACCGATTCCTTCCATTATTATTATTATATTGTTTGCCCGGTGTTATTTGTTTTGCATTGCATCATTTCTTCATGCCATCATGTCATTAATTCTTGCAACTCAGATAAATAAATTGTATAGATCTTCGATCTATTTAAATTGAGGGAACTCACATGGTGATTTCTCTTTATAACATATCCTCCCAATATTTAGTAGGGAGCTATAATAAAATATTCCATTATTTTGGAATCACCCATAAACACACTTGCAATTAAATTCTCATGTCTTTTCTGCTTCAAGTTTAACCTCCAAACCTTGCCAATAATTGTTTCTCCATTTATCGAGGCTCCTCCAAAAATCCTCAACATTTTTGAAACCTTCCGAACACCCACTCCCTATTCAAACTCATTTGAATTTAATTCAAATGAGTTCGGATCCAAACTTCTCACACATGTTCATTTCTATTTTTCTGGATCAAGCTCATTTTTGTGAGTCCATGAAAAATACCCCATGGCCAAATTCTATCCCTAACCCTTCCTTTCTTCTCCTTTTCTTCTTTGATATTTTCTGTGATTGGATAATAGAAGAGAGGGAAGGAAGAGAGAAGCCTAGCCAGCCGGCCACTTGGGCCTCCTGATGCCGCAACCACTAGGCCCAGCCGCCCCACCTTAAACCTTGAACCCTAGCCCAACCATCTCTAGATCGATCCTCTCTCTCCCTCGATCCCTCTGGCCGCCGCCACCACACAACACACGCACACATAACACAGGAGAGGAGCGCAGCCCCTCGCGCCCATGCCCAGCCTCCGGCCGCGCCACCGGCAAGCCCTGCCTCTGTTGCGTCCTTCCCCCCTTCTGCCCAAGCCCAAGCCACTGCCCTGAGGACCTCCCTCGATCCCCTGCCTCTCCGTGCGCTCGATGTCTCGTCCCCGATGCCCACTACCACCATGCCCTGCTGGCTCCGGCGAGGCCATGCCTCCCTTGCGCGCCCCTCTGCGTCTTCTCCTTGCCTTGACCTCCAAACACCTACTCCGGTGCAGCCCAATGGAGCGCCACCGTAGGGCTCGCCTCCCCGAGCCTCTTCCGTCGTGCAGCCTCCACCAGCGCCAGCTCCCAGCCGGACGTCCACCTCGCCTCGGCCCCGAGCCTGGCCTCCATCCATGGCACTGCCTCCTGCAGTCGGAGGCCACCGCGCCGGCGACCCCGTCGCCGGGTCAACACTCTGCATCGGCACCCCCCTCGTGCTTCTCCATTTTGGAGGGTTGTCCCGAGAAGTTCCCTGATGAGCGACACCAAGTCCACCACATATCCATCGGATGCATCGAGCCACCAAGTGCCTAGACCGACCACCGAGGATCCCGTGGACATCAAGTCCCTCGACGACGAAGTGTACGACTAGGCGGATACGCCAAGTACCATCTTTGAAGATTTCGCAAGTACCCCTTCGATTCGTCAAGATCGGCAAGTCCGACACCTCGAACGACTACCGCACAACGACCACCGAGTACCAAGATCGCGTGTACCACTACCGTCGCCGAAGACCGTCAAGTGAACAACTACCGTCGCCGTGCGCTTTGCCAAGTACCACTACTTCCACGATGACCCGTGAACGACTACTTCCCCTACGACGCACCGCAACTCGATCCGCTCCGAAATGCATGCTTTGAAGGTATAACCCCAAGAGGACCGCCCGTGGACGAAGGCATGTTTTGTATGAGATGAACCACGTGTTTGCACCGTATGCGATGGTTCGTAGCACGATGCCCCTCTTTTGCCATACCATCGATACGTGGGACACCCAGTATCCGGGATCACTCCCCGTCGCTCTTGCACGTCCACACATCTCACATTTGATCCTTTGCACCGTCATCTCAATGAGTTGCCAGATCACCAGAATGTTGCCGTGGCACCATTTTCGGATTCACGCCGTGGCACCCAATTCCTTCCGCCATGACGACAAATACTCTATATCATGATATATGTCAACATCTTCATAAAATTGCATACAACTTGACATGACATCCTCATACATGTTAAGAACACTTTAATTGTTGTTTGCATTAAAATTGCTAAATGACATGCTAAAATGGTTTATTTCGTAATTAAATAACCGTAGCTCCGAATTAAATAAACTTTATATGTAAATGGTCTAGAAAAATGTGTAAATTAACATGGTGCACTTTATTTTCCTTTTTAACAGCAATAAAATATGGTTTTAGGCAGAACAGTACCAATTTCGAAAATTACATATGGGGATTTTCCGGAATTGTTCTTGGTTGTTTCCGGCCTCATTTAAATTGCCTAGATAGGTAGTTTAATTTTGCTTCACCTCTTGCCATGTTTAACAACATTTAACCTTGTCATGTGCTTAAACGGGAGTGAACTAAATAATTCAAACATGGAGTTTCGTCAATATGCAACGAGTTGCATATTGATCTTCACTTAATGTGTAGTATTCGTTTGTTGCATCTTGCCATGACATGCCTCTTTAACCGGACATGCATCATACTTGGTTGTGCATAATGCCATGTTTATGCTTGTGTGTTTACCATGTTGTCCGCTTCTTTCCGGTTGTGCTTCTTCTCGATAGTCCAGATACGTTGCGAAGTGTGAGGATTCGTTCGACTACGTTCCGTTCGACTACTTCATGGACTCGATCTTCTTCCTATCGGGATTTCAGGGAAGATGATCATTACCCAGGATATCACTACTATCTTTGCTTGCTAGTTGTCTTGATGCTATCGCTATGTTACGCTACCTACCACTTGTTTGCCAGCCTCCCAAATTGCCATGATACAGCCTCTAACCTTCCACCATCCCAGCAAACCGTTGTTTGGCTATGTTGCCGCTTGCTCAGCCCCTTTCTTATAGCGTTGCTAGTTGCAGGTGCAGTTGTAGGTTGTTCCATGTTGGGACATGGATATCATGGGATATCACAATATCTCTTATTTTAATTAATGCATCTATATACTTGGTGTTGGGTGGAAGGCTCGGCCTTTTGCCTGGTGTTTTGTTCCACTCTTGCCGCCCTAGTTTCCGTAATACCGGTGTTATGTTCCTTGATGAGCGCTTCTAACACATGTGGGGCATATGGGAACCCCCCTGATCATTCGTTTTAGGATAAACTTCTCCAGCAAGGCCCAACTTTGGTTTTAAAATTTGCCAACATAATAATACTGAAATTAATTAATTAATTCATAGGGGCTGATCACCTCAAGGATTCTTAATTCCACATAATATAGGGGGCCAGTGCTGATGGTGCTGGTCCGAATTTGTCAACCGTCGGTGGCCGCCAGGGGCAACTCTGGAATTGGCCTACCGGAAGTTTGGACGATCCGGTCGTGTCCTGAGAACGAGATACGCGGCTCCTACCGGGATCGTCGACACGCCGGGAGGTCTTGCTAGTTTAGTTTTACCTTTTACGAGTGACTTGTCCACCGGGATTCCTTATCGTAAGCATCGTGTTATCATGGTGTGAGGATGTTCCATTGGATGCGTGTGGTAATTTATAATGGACTACTTGGAGCACCCCTGCAGGGTTAAATCTTTCGGAGAGCCATGCCCGCGGTTATGTGGCGACTTGGAAATTTATAACCTCCGGTTGTAGAGAACTTGACACTAAATCTAATTAAAATACACCAACCGCGTGCGTAACCGTGACTGTCTCTTTTTGAGGGAGTTCGAGAAGAGAACACGGTGGGGTTATGTTTGACTCGTAAGTAGGTGTTCAGGATCACTTCTTGATCATTATTAGTTTGCGACCATTATGCGTAGTTACTCTTCTTATTCTTGTACTCGTAAGTTAGCCACCATACAAATGCTTAGTGCTTGCTGCAACCTCACCTAAAATTAACCATTCCATACCCATTAAGCTTTGGTAGTCTTGATACCCATGGTAATGGGATTGCTGAGTCCTCGTGGCTAACAGATTACTACAACAACAGTTGCAGGTACAGGTAAAGTGATGATATGACGTGAGAGCGATGCTTGTTCTATTTGGAATTCTTCTGCTTCTTCCTCTTCATCGATCCTAGGATGGGTTCCCGGTTGGCAGCCTGGGACTAGCAGGGTGGATGTCGTTCTTCTTTTTTGTTTGATTTCATCCGTTATCGGATCCTGCTCTTCTGTATGATGATTGCTATGTATTGATGTATTCATGTATTCATGTTGTAGCTTGTGTCGGGTGTAAGCCTTTATCTGGTATTCTCACATATTCAGTACATGGTATGTTGTAATGATATCCACCTTGCGAAGCGTCTTCGATATGCGCTTCTATCCTTAGTGGAACCTCTGAGTTCCTTGGAGATAGGACCGCATATTGGGCATGACAAGTTGGTATAAGAGCCTCTACCGACCGCAGGAGCCCCCTTGATTGATCGAACCATTGACGAGTCTAGAAGAAAACTATTTTGAGTCCTAGCTATATATCGGAGAGTAGGAATTCTTTTTACTCCTTATCCCCTTCGTCGATCTGGTGAGGAATTGTGACGTAGATGTTTTGATTCTACTACTCTTCTCACTCAATTTTCTTTTTTAGGATCACGCGGGTATTTTTGGAATCGTTGCGATATCGGTGTGACAGAATTCTGTTCTTGGTGCCTCCTGACCGTATGGATTGGACCCGGGGAGTTGAGCTCCAAGGGGTTCTTGTCACATTCATTATCGTTTCAGTTCCTGAATACCAGAGGACGCCGACATCGAAACGCTTCTATACTTTTTGTGGTGGTAAATAGTGTCGTGACTTTTCTCCAGTACTGGAGGAGATAGCTCGGATGATCCATCGTGACTAGTATCGCTGTGTTTTCGAAGGTCTGAGGTAGACGAATTTGCGAAGTTTCTCGGTTGTGTGTTAAGGGTTGCGGATGCAGTTGCAGCTGATTAGGTTGTTGTTTGCTATGAGTAGGTTCCTGGACCCACAACCTGATCGCATAACCAAGTTTTAGGAGTTCTTAGGTGGGAATTCAAGTAGTTACCTACGATATCTTCCGACAGATGCATGATATGAGATTGGGGTTTGACGTCTAGTGGTCCGCCTGCTCACGGTCGTTTTTACAGTGGTCTCGTGGTATCTTAAAGAGCCCTTGTAGCTTGCTACGGCTCGGGGATGCTTCGTATGTCAAGGGCAGCAATGTACTTGATGGTCGCTGTAAGATCGAGCCCGTGTGGGCCCCACCACGAAAATTTCGGACGAAATCTCTATCATATGTTTGTTCCGGCTTATTCTGCAAGCCACATCCTTTGTTTTGTTTTGAGTTGTGGTATTCAAGTTGCTTCAAAGTCAAGTGTTGATTCCATACCTTTCATAAGCGGTGTTCTCATATTTCTATGGGATCATCGAGATTGTCATGACAATTCCTTTCAACCGGTGTGCTTTTTCTTCAAGTTAATCCGATCCTTTCAACATTTGCAAGATCAATTCTCAGTTTTCTCAACGGTGTTCGTTTCATCCGTCCCAAGTTGTCTTTATTTTTCCCCACCCTCCCACCCTTTTCTTCACGAAGTAAAAATTCCCAAATCAAGTATCCATTTTGTTCATGAGAAGTCTCTCCATTCTTTTCCTTCAATGTTCTTCTCCGGTGATTTCTCGTGAAGATGCTCAGGAGCTACAGTTTATCATTCTTCGCTCTCGTTTTCTTTTCCGGTGGATTCAATGCAAGCTTTCGGTGTTGATCATATCCCTTTCCTCGTTTCAAATGTTTTCCCATGTTGGAAGTTCTTATCCAAGAATCTCGTGGATATTCACCTCTCTCTGTTCTTCTCCGAAGTACCGAAATTATCTCATAAGATTCATCTTTCCATTCAAGATCCGTTCGACATATTTCGAGGTTGTTATTTCAATCAAGCCATTTAAATCAACCGGTGCAATCTCTCTTTCAAGCAATCATTCCAACGGTGTTTCTTTTGAGTGGCCCATAACCCACAGGTTTTTCCCAGGATCTTACCCGACTCTTCTAATTTTTCGGTTATTCTCAAATTCTTTCAAAGTTTGACGTAAGAATGAATTCTCATCAGTCAATTGCCTCCTCCAAGATCGCTTTCAAATTCTTTTCATCTTTGGCTCAACCTTTCTATTATTCATTGTTCCGGAGTGTCAACAATTTTGGTGGTGTTCCTCGTCGTCATTCTCAGCTTTGAAGACCGAAGAAGAGTTTCTCTTAAATCCTTATCCATTCTCTTGAAGATTCATGGTTGTTGCTATCCTCTCAAATTGTTTCGATCGTGAGAAATTCTTTTCATACCCATCCAGAGTATTTTAGGAGTTGCTTTCGTTTGATTCTCCGAGGGCCGTCATTCCAGAAGAATTCTTCATTCTCAGCTTTCACCATTCATTCTACAAATTTTTCTCAATTGATGTTTCTTCATTCATCTCCAAATGCTTCCGGTGCATCATTCGGGTATCCTCTAGTCAGCTCGTGATCTCTTTGTTCTCTTGTATCTAAATTCCCTCAAGTATCTTCATTCGTCTTCTAATTCTTCATGGTGATCCGTTCTCTTTTCTTCGTTTGTTTTCAATTCTTATGGTGGTTCGCTCAAGATTTATCTTCCTTTGTTATCATATCAATTCATTCGTTCCTTCCAAAATGCTACCGGTGGTTCGTTGAAGACATTCCCAAGTTTGAGCTATATCTCTCTTCAATCTTTTCAAGAAGTATAAGTGGCATGCCAATCCATTGTTTTTCATCAAGTTAAGTTGATGAAGGGTAAGCATGACATAATTCTTATTATTATTATTTCACCGAGGTGAATTAATTCCTTCATTCGGAATTTTGTTCATGATGAATGAAATCTCGGTTCCTTTGCTTCATCTTTTCTTCCGGAGTTACAAGTATTATCGGTTATCTCATTTCGAAGCTTCATTTCTTTGTTATCAAGGTGTTCCAAGGAAATCGTTGCAAGGCTTCACCTTGTTCTTTTCAACTTTTCTTTCATTTCGATCATCAGGCTATCTATCCGGAGTCCTTCGAGAGCTTCTTCATGGTGGTTCGTTAAGGATTTAATTCATTCTTGAAGTGTTCTTCAAGATTCTTTCTCGAAGATAAGATCCTCCAAGCTATACTCTGAAATAAACATGATGTTCAACACATGTTTTGTTTTGAGGAGCTCAAGCATGTTTTATTTTCCCTTCTGATGTGCAAATCCTTTCTACCTTGTCTTTTGAGGTGGTGCTATGTCATTTTTGACAATTTCCCTTCGTGGTTTATGATTCACAAGTTGTCAGGAATGAGATATGTTAAACCCATCATTTTCTCTTCACCCAGGAGATCTTTTCAACCCATCAATCTATTCGTTGGAGTTATCTTGGTATTGATTTCACCTAAAGCATTTTCCTAAGGATTGTTGCTATTTGTGGTGCTTATCAATGGTCCAAGTTTCTCCTTCTCTTCTCGGTGAAAGAGGTTTTCATCTCTTCGAGATCTCAAGCAATCAATTGTTTCCGTTAGTGGCTGGTTGACACCTCATAATTTTGAAATGTTTTCCATAAGCCCACAACAAGCATATTCTTTTCATTGTTGATTTTCCAACAACTCCATTCATTCTTTCGTTGTTGTTGGTGTACTAAAGTTTGGGTCATTTTAGTACCCCCATACTTGTGCACGGACGGTTGTAGCCATACTAGTGGCAAGGCCTGCCAGAGGACAGCTGGAAACGGATGCAAGATATCAAGAAGACGTTCAAGCTAATGATCAGAAGACAGAAGACCGAAGGCTGGGTTCCCGGCAAGATCCTTGACGGGAAGGCTCGCGAAGGCCCGGCAAGGCCTCGCTCCCGGCAAGGCCTCGCACCCGGCAAGATCTCGCACCCGGCAAGATCCCACCGCTTCAGCACAGTGCCGCCGCTCCAGCACAGCGACTAGCCTGTCGTTTAGGGCTTGTCCTCCTGGTTGCGTGTCATGGCGTCGACCGCAAATGGGGTTAAGCGGTGCTGATGGGACGGGCCCTTTTTCCGCCCCCGAGAAAGTAAGGGACACCTAAACGGAGCATTAAATGCGTTTGTCCTAAGACGTTTGTCCTAAGACGTCGGTGATAATCATGAAATACTATAGTAACTTTACACCTCTTGTACTGCTGTCTGCCACAGTTGGTGACCCCTTGGATGTATAAAAGGAGGCCCAAGCCGTAGATATAGGGGGGAGGACCTTTCCGGCCCATTCTGCATGCGTAGCTGCTTTCCCACCACAAGCGCTCCGTGTACTTGAGCCAAGAACATCCACAATAAACAACAGCAGGAGTAGGGTTTTACGCTTCTCAGCGGCCCGAACCTGGGTAAAGATCCTCGCGTTGATCATTGGTTCCGCTCTTTGTGCAAATATTTTCCCCTTGCCGAACCGTAAAGGGATCCACGCGATCCCATAGGTGTCATACGCCGACATCTTTGGTGCGCCAGGTAGGGGGAAAGGTTGCGCGAACCCGATCTAGCGGTCAGCGCGCTAGTTCTTGATCACTTTCATCGCCATGGCTCCCAAGAAGAAGGGTGCGACAGCGGTGGATCCATCCGCGTCCGGCCTACCCGTACCTACACAGACGGGCGACGGCGTGGGCGCTGGTGGTGGAGATGGAGGTCTTGAGCCTCCGCGACGTTCTGGCGATCCGAGCCAGGCAAGCGCCAGGTCCAAGGACGGAGCCGTGCTACCTACGGGTGGCGCAGCGAACTCCAAGGACGGGACGGCGCCTTCCAAGACACCCACGCCGGCGCATGCGCTGCGGCCTTCTCAGGTCGCGCGCGACGTGCAGCGCCGCGACATTGGTGGTTCCAGGCATCCCCATGGAAAAACCCCTGCGCATCACTCTCAGGATGCGCGGGGCCAGGATCCACACCAACACGCCGGTGGAAGCCGCGCGCGGCTGCAGAACCGTGACGGTGCTCCTTCTAATTCCATTAGGAGTCAGAGCACCTCACGCTCTTCGCATCATTCGCCGCCGCCTACACCAGCAGAAGCGTTGGCGCGAGCTCAGCTGCTCCTAGACTTCCCTCCCGCTGCGGAGAAGCTAGATGAGTGGAGATCTGCCATTCAGAGCCTCATCGGCTTTGCTAATGACGACGGGCCGCAGCAGGCAAAGCCTTCGCGGCGGCAGTCTACTGGGCCGGTGCATGCTGATGGCGAGAAGACCGGAGGCGGTACGACTACGATGCGTTCCCCTCCGCTACGACAAGAGCGGTCGCTAACTCGGCGGATCGACGCCCGTGATGATGATTCCACGGCGTCGTCTGATCCGTGGGTTCGCCGCGATCAACGTCTGGTTCTTCGGGAACGGCACAAGGAGGACGCTCGAACCACCATCGAGCGGCGGCGGGAAGCGCGCCGTCAATCCGACAAGTGCGCGGGACCCACTGTCGATGAACCTGCGCCAGGGTATCCTGGTAGCCTGCCTTACGAGGTGGGCTGTCCAGCATATACTCGTGAGCTGCGGCGAGTCCAGTGGCCCAATTCCTGATCTTTCAAGCCGGAGGTGCCGGAGAAATACGACGGCAAGACTCACCCATCAGAGTTCCTGAGCATCTACACCATTGCGGTGCAGGCTGCCGGGGCTCGAGACGACAAGATACTCACCAACTACTTCCCGTTGGTGCTTAAGCCCAACGTTAGGTCGTGGTTGATGCACCTGCCGGAGAATTCCATTTCCTCCTGGGCAGATCTGTGTCATGAGTTTGTTGGCGCCTTTACTGGAGGCCACCAAGCTCCTGGCCAAGAAAGTGATTTACATCTCATTCCCCAGAAAGATGGCGAAACCTTGCGCAAGTACATACAGAGATTCAGCCGTATACAGCACAACATCCTAGACGTTCATCCTGCCGCTATTATCAGCGCCTTTCACTAGAATGTGCGCAACCGCAAGATGCGAGAAGAGCTGGCGATGAACAAGGTCAGGGATGTCGCCGAGCTCTACGCTCTGGCAGACAGATGTGCTCGGGCCGAAGAAGGAAGGAGACTCCCCGGCGAAGATGCTGGCGCAGGAGTCGATTCTGAAAGCGAAGACGCCGCCACCCTGGCGAAGAAAGGCTGACGGAGGAACAGGAAGCGCAAGGGCAAGGCCGTGCTTGCCGTCGAGGGATCCGGCAACACCGGCACCGCCAAGAAGGCCAAGACTGATGACCCCGGCAAGGAGGTTGCCGGGTGTGCCGCATGTCAGGCCTTGACGGCTACCGACAAGTCGGAGGGCTCCGGCAAGCAGTACTACAAGATCCACCGCACCAAGGGCCACGATCCCCAAAACTGCCGACAAGTTGAGGAGCTTGTCGAGAAGCAGAAAGCCGAGTATGAAAGGCGAGACAAGGAGAAGGCCTAGGATGGCGCTGGGGGTCCGGCAAGAAACGCGGTGGCCGAGGAGGTCGCCGCGGCAAGGCCAAGCAACAGAAGGAGAGGCCAGCTCGAGGTCGCGATAAAGAGCAAGGGGGTGATGATGATGATGAAGAGGGCGACGAGTCCAGCGAGCACGAGTTCCACAAAGCAACAGAAGCCATGTGCATTGATGGAGGCACCTCGTTGCATTCCTCTCACCGCTGACTCAAACAGTGGGCGCGCGAGATTAATGCAGCAGAGCCATCGGTCGATGCCCGGAAGCCACTGAAGTGGTCCCACACGCCTATCATTTTTGACGCCGAGGATCACCCTGATCGCACAACTGCGGTCGGGTGTTTGCCATTGTTGGTTTCACCGACGATCTGCAACCTCAAGGTGACAAAGATGTTAGTTGATGGTGGGGCCGGTTTGAACTTGATCTCGCCTGATGTGATCAAAAGATTGCAAATTCCTGATGAAGATCTCGAGGAAACGGGCACGTTCCAAGGGATCAATCCAGGAAGGAGCCAGCCGAAGGGCAAGATCACCCTGCCAGTGACATTTGGTAGCGAGCTGAACTACCAAACGGAGAAGATCGTCTTCGACGTCGCCAAGATTCCATTGCCCTATAATGGGATTCTTGGTCGCCCGGCGCTGGCCAAGTTCATGGCGGCATCACACTACGCCTATAATACACTGAAGATGCCCGGGCCGATGAGTGTGATCACTATCAACTCCGACAAGAAGGATGCGCTTATCTGCACCGACCAGCTCTACCGGGAGGCAAGTGCAGCACCTGCCGCCAAGGCACTTGCTCCTGCCGCTGAAGCTCCCGGGGGGAAGAAGAATACCGGCAAGACCTCTAACACACACTCCGGCAAGCGCACCTCCTCGGAGTGCTGCGCTCCCGTCGAGGAAGTGCCAGAGAGCTCCACCGGCAAGAGCAAGAAATCCAAGGCAGCTCCACCAGAAACTAAGAAGGTGCCCGCTAAGGAGGATGGTACGGGAGGAACTTTCACCATAAGTTCCACCCTCGATGACAAATAGGAAAGCGCGCTCATTGCCTTCCTGCTGGCGAATGTCGATGTGTTTGCATGGCAACCATCTGATATCTCAGGTGTTCCCAGGGAGGTAATCGAGCACCACCTTGCTGTCTGTCCTTACGCGCGGCCCGTCAAGCAGAAGGTCAGGAAGCAAGCCTTGGAGCGGCAAGAGTTTATCGCCGAAGAAATCAGGAAGCTTGAAGCAGCAGGTCTAGTTAGAGGAGTCCTCCATCCAACATGGTTGGCCAATCCAGTTGTAGTGCGCAAGGCGAATGGAAAATGGAGGCTATGTATCGACTATACTGATATCAATAAAGCCTGTCCAAAAGATCCTTTTCCCTTGCCGCGCATCGACCAGATTGTGGACTCCACTGATGGCTGCGATTTGCTGTCATTTCTTGACGCGTATTCAGGCTACCATCAGATTTTCATGTCGAAGGAAGACGAAGAGAAAACCACATTTATCACCCCATGTGGCACGTATTGCTTCATACGCATGCCTTTCGGGTTGAAAAGTGCTGGTTCAACGTTTGCAAGAGCGGTCCAGATTGGTTTTGAGCCCCAGCTACATAGAAATATGGAAGCTTATATGGATGACATAGTGGTCAAAACCAAGGACAAGGCAACACTCATACAAGATGTAGAAGAGACGTTTGCAAATCTGCGCAGGATCAATCTGCAGCTCAATCCTGAGAAGTGTGTGTTTGGCGTTCCGGCCAGCAAGCTTCTCGGGTTCTTTGTGTCTCAACGTGGAATCGAAGCAAATCCCGACAAGATCAAGGCAATTGAGCAGAATGAAGCACCGAGACGTGTCAAAGATGTGCGTCGACTTGCCGGCTGCGTTACTGCTCTGAGCAGGTTCATCTCCAAATCCGCCGAGCGCGCCCTGCCTTTTTTCAAAATCTTGAAAAAGGCCGGTCCAATGAAATGGACTCCGGAAGCGGAGGCAGCGCTGCAGGACTTGAAGAGGTACCTCTCCTCTCCGCCGACACTAGTCGCGCCTAGGCCACAATAGCCGTTGCTGCTATATCTAGCGGCAACGAATCAAGTGGTTAGTGCTGCGTTAGTGGCGCAGAGAGAAGTCGATGAAGAAGCAGCGGCAGCGGCAAGCCCGTCAAGCGACAAGCTAGGACTATCCCTAGCAGAATCTGGTGCTGACAAGATAGGATCCGCGCAGTCAAATGAAGCAGTGCAGAAGAAGAAGATGGTGTAGCGCCCAGTCTATTTTGTCAGCTCCCTGTTGCAGGGGGCCAGGTCAAGATATTCTGGCGTGCAAAAGCTACTCTTCGGCCTCCTTATGGCCTCGAGGAAGCTGCGCCACTATTTCCAGGCACATGAAATCACCGTCGTCACTCGCTTCCCGTTGCAGCGGATTTTACGAAATCCGGATGCGACCGGCAAAATAGTGGAGTGGACGTTGGAACTGTCAAGTTTTGGTCTCAAATTTGAAAGCACTTCAACTATTCAGAGCAGAGCCTTGGCAGAATTCATTGCAGAATGGACACCGACGCCAGACGAGGAAATTCAAGAGACAACTATCCCCGGCAAGGAAAAAGATCGAGAATGGATTATGTACTTTGATGTGGCTTTTTCGCTGCAAGGCGCCGGTGCTGGCGTGCTGCTTGTCGCACCCACCGGAGAGCACCTCAAGTATGTAATTCAGATGCACTTTCCCCGGGAGAGATCAACGAACAACACTGCAGAATATGAAGGACTGCTTGCCAGTCTCAGGATCGCGGCAGACCTTGGAATTAAGAAGCTCATCGTCAGAGGTGACTCACAGCTTGTCGTCAGGCAAGTGAACAAAGATTATCAGAGCCCGTTGATGGAAGCATATGTAGATGAAGTGAGAAAGTTGGAGGAGCGTTTTGACGGTCTACAAACAGAGCATGTTCCTCGAGCAGAGAACAGCATTGCTGACGACCTGTCAAAGCGTGCTGCCCCCAAGTTACATGTGGAACTAGGAACTTTTGTGCTCCGCTTAACTCAGCCATCCGTAACACCATCGACGAGGCAAGAAAAGAGAAGGAAGTTGAGTTCCGGCCAGTACTTTCTGGCAGAGCTTCCAGAAGCCGCCGGCAAGGAAGTTGCCGGGAACAACACGGTTGCCGGTGAGCAGCAGCCTCACGCAGAACCTCAGGTTCTTGCCGCCGAAGCAAGCGCTCCCGCAGCCGATGATATGCCTTTGGTCCTTGTTGTCGAGCCGCGGGCTCCAACATGGGCACATCACATCGTCCAATTCCTTCAAACAGGAGAACTCCCTGAAGAACAGGAAGAAGATGAGAAAGTAGCCCGTCAGTCTAGTATGTACCAGTTCATGGACAGCGTCCTGTACAGAAAGAGACCGAACGGTGTGAAATTGAAGTGCATTTCTCGGGAGGATGGACTGGAGCTGTTGGCAGAGATACATGGAGGCATATGTGGCTCCCACATAGGCTCGAGAGCTCTTGTCGGCAAGGCATTCCGGCAAGGTTTCTTCTGGCCCACTGCTCTCCAGGATGCAACTGCACTAGTAACCAAGTGTGAAGCGTGCCAGTTCCATTCAAAGCAATTGCATCAACCAGCTCAAGCTCTTCAGACAATCCCACTTTCCTGGCCATTTTCGGTCTGGGGGCTCGACATATTGGGCCCCTTTCCCCGCGCTGCCGGGGGCTTCGAGTACTTGTACGTTGCTATCGACAAGTTCACGAACTGGCCGGAAGTGGAAGCAGTGAGAAAGGTGATAGCACAGTCGGCCGTCAAGTTCTTCAAGGGAATAGTGTGCCGTTTTGGTGTGCCGAATAGGATCATTACCAACAATGGCACGCAGTTCACGAGTCGCACCTTCATGCAGTATGTCCAAGACCTTGGCGGCAGAATCTGTTTTGCCTCTGTTGCTCACCCGAGAACCAACGGCCAAGCGGAGAGGGCAAATGCTGAAGTGCTGCGAGGTCTCAGAACAAGAACTTTCGACAAGCTACACAAGTGCGGAAGACGCTGGATTGATGAGTTGCCGGCGGTTCTTTGGCAATCAGAACGACACCAAATCGAGCTACTGGCCAGACACCCTTCACCCTGGTCTACGGGGCGGAAGCAGTTCTCCCCACGGAACTCATATACGGGTCACCTCGAGTTCTCGCTTATGATGAGCTTGAGCAAGAGCAGTTGCGCCAAGATGATGCCACGCTCCTTGAGGAAGATCGTCTTCGGGCTGTTGTGCGAGCTGCACGCTACCAGCAAGCTTTGTGTCGCTATCATAGTCGCAAAGTTCATGCCCGAAGCCTTGAGGAAGGCAACCTTGTTCTTCGACGCGTTCAGTCGGCCAAGAATTCCAACAAGTTGACGCCGAAGTGGAAAGGCCCTTATCTGGTAGTACGAGTCACCAGGCCTGGCGCAGTGCGCCTGGAGGCCGAAGATGGCATTCCAGTGATCAACTCCTGGAATATCGAACACCTTCGTAAGTTCTACCCATAAGGCGCGGTTGCCGGGTCTCCCGGCAACCACCTTTTGTACAAGTCTTGCCGGCAAGGCATGTGATCCTTTGTACAAAGCCAGGTGCAGACCCTGTGCACAGTTGAATAAACTTAAGTGTTTTACAATCCTTGTCGATTTTCATGTCATTTCTATATGCATGCTTGTCTGAGATATTGTATTGCACTTGCTTCCGGTAAGCGCTAATGAACCGCCAAGGTTCCATATTTCTATTTTCTCTTCTTTCTTTTTCTCAAAGGACAGAAGGTTCCCTCGCGTACACGTTTGCCGGGGGGGGGGAATGGTGGTATGGATACCGACAGGCGACGTTCAAGTTGACATTTTGCAATAAGGAGTACAGCAACGAAAAGCTAAGTTGCAAAACTCTTTAAGCAGATTTTTGTTGTAGAGTTATTTTCCTTGAACGATTTCGGCTTTTGTATGGGAAACCTGCACGCGAAGGAACCTTGTCGTGATTGGTTGCGCCCTTACTCTGTTTCGAGTCTGCTCAACAGTCTAAGTGGCTGCACTGAAAACGTCAAGGTATCTCGTCGGTAGCGACACCCCCAGCAGGCTGCTAAGGATCCGTTCCTCAAAGCGCTCGAGGCAAGGGTGCGCGCACCGGCAAGATCCCAATAAGCGTAGGGCAAAGACCATAGAGAAAGAAATCGGACGAGGGAAATAGCATATATTCATCCAAAACATAGCAAGTTATATTACATTGATAGTCACCGCGATTCTAACTTAAGATAAAACTGTCTTTGGCATGGAATAGTGGCGACAAGATGAAGCGAAGCGGCTAGTCCCTGCGCTGGCCTTCGACCCGCTTGACGTGGCTCACTCTGTCAACGATGGGCGCGACAAGCTCTTCACGCACCTTGAGATCTGCATCCTCCGGCAAGCTAGCAAGGACATTGGTGAGGTCGATGCCAGGGTTCTTGTGCACTACTTTGATGAGCACGTTGCGGAGGACGGCCCGGCAGAGTTTGCGAGACTCGTTGGCCAGATGGGTTGCTCGGTTAGCCTGGAGCAGCTTGAGAGCATCAACGACGCCCTCGAAGAACATGGTCAGCTTGGCGCTCGAAGACACCCGCTCGTCAGAAGAGTAGCAGAAGTTATTCAAGCCCATGGTGGATAGTTCTGCGGCAAGCCTTTCCGCGACGTCGACGAGGCGCTCAGTCCAGATCGTCACACCTTTCTCGAAGTCATTATAGGTGGCGGTGGCGCTGTTGAGTAGGCTCTTCTCAGACTGGAGATCCTTGGTCAGAGCCCTCTCACAAGCCTTGCTGCTCTCAAGGGACTCCTCCAGCATTCTCAGCTTCAATGTCAGATCGGCAATGGATTCATTGGCTGGAGAGAGCTCTTTGATCTTGTCGGACATGGCGGCTTGCATCTCCGCCAAGCTAAAGAGAGTCTTATCTCTGTCGGCTTTGAGCGTTGAGATCTCCTTGCCGTGGCCCTCAAGATCTGCTTCCAGCCTCTTTACCTTATCGCCCAGCTCGCTCTCGGCGGCCTCTGCAGCTTCGGCGGCATCGATGGCTTCCTTTAGCCTACCGGCGTGGTCTACGACCAGAGCTTCGAGTGCATCCTTGTGCTTCTGCTCCAGCTCCTGTGTACGTCGCGCGACAAGCTTCTCGATCTCTTCTTCCTTGCTGCGAAGCATGGCGGCTAGCGCCTCCTCGCGAGAGGCAAGGTCTTCTTCATGAGCATCAAGACCGGCGCGGCATTCCGTCAAACGGGCTTCCTCTGCAGCGGCCTGCTGCGCAGCCTCCTCCTATGCCTTCTCGACATCGGACTGCTTCATGAGGAGCTTGTTCCAACTCTGATTCAGCTGCTCACGACCAGCCGTCAGCTCTTGGAAAGGCTCGGCATACCAGACTTGCGTCTCCTCGACGCACTTTTGGAAATCTGCCTCCGCTGCTTCAACAACTGCCGCCCTGGAGTCCAGCTTCTCCTTTCGGGCGCGGTAAAGCGCCTGGAGCTTCTGAAAGTTATTGCTCATGGCTTGGAGGAGCTGCTCTTCCCTGGGCCCGCTGCTGCTAGCTGCAGCAACGACGTCTTCATCAAAGGTTTCTCCTTCGACTGGCACCCCAATGTTCGATGTCCCCGGTACGTTGATGAATAGGTTGTCGCCGACCTTGAGGTAACTGCTTGACAGGGGCACGTCGGATGTTCACGGTTGATCCTCGACGACCGCCTCACCGGCAGCCGGCGGCTCCGCGACCGGTGTAGCACTAGACGCTCCTACGGCAGGAATGCCGTCAGTATGGTCGCCGGTCTCCTTGCCTGCCCCCTCAGCAGATCCCTTGGCAGTTTCTTCATGTACAGCCTTGGCGGCCTCGTTAGCTGCGACCCTGTCGGCCTCGACGGCTGCATCCCTGGCGGTCTCTTCGATGACAGCATCAACATCCATTTGTTCCGTCAAGGGGAGATCTGAAAGCCAAGAAAGGAAACAAGATGAGAACAAAGTTGGAGTTCCAGAAAACAGAAATGAAGAAAGAATAACAAGTGCCGAGGCATGCGGTTTACCTGTGTTGAGCTGTTGAGAGGTGGCTTCTCCTTTCCCGGCAACATTAGTTGCCGATGTAGGATGGCCAATGCCTGTGCTTGTCGGCTCCTCTTCAATGCGGATGGGCTTGCCAGTGGAACCCCCTGCCGAAGGTTCATCTCTGGGTGGCGTGGTCGACAGAGGCGGCACTTCAGGGACGGCCTCCAACGGCTCTCCTTGTTGTCGTCCTTCTCCTACAAGCCCGGTGATGTCAATACCGAAGATAATGTCCCCAATGCTCGCCAGCGGAAAATGAGTAGTGGACTCACGCTGGGGGCTGGGTTGGAGACTGCGTTGAGGGCTGGGCTCCGGGCTGAAGACGATGGTCTCTGGCGCACCAACGGTGCTGGCCGAAGGCTCATCACCCGTAGAAGTCTTCGCCCTCTTCGCCAACCTTTGCGCCAATGTCTCTGTATCTCTGCGGGGACAGGCCAAAGCAAAACAAATGAGTTAAGCAGTACCAGGAATTCAAAATTGAAGGATACGGCGAGGGCCCTTACTCTTCTCTATCCGGACTAAAAGAGGAGATGTCGAAGTCGACCTCCGCTTCGGTGTCCGAGCAAGGAGGTGGAGAAGGGGTCCTGGGACGCTTGGCTGCGGCAGAAGCAATAGGTTGATGTGACCCTGCTGCTCCAGCCGCTGGTGCCGTTGTATGGGATGCTCCCGCCGCACCAGTTGTTGCCGCGGTCGAGCGTGTCGTACGTCGCACGGGTGGCTGTTGGGCCTCTTGCCGCTGCGCAGCCTTGCCGGCCGCCTTCTTGCTGGGAACCTCATCTCTTGAGGGAGGCTGATTTGCTGGGACGCCAGCAACGGCTTTCCGAAGAACTCGTTTCTTCTTCTCCGGAACTGGGGGCTCCTCGCACAGCTGCTCCTCGGCCGTGTCTTCCACAGTAGAGCCCCCGGCAATCATGCCACTCTGTTCCCCGGCGACTTCACCTTGCTCGGCAAGGATCTCCTCCGACATCATTCCTTCTTCGCTGGCTTCCTCTTCCGCGAAGCCGAAGTTGCTGGCCTCCGCGGCTAGGTTCGCTTCTTCCGCCCTGCTGGCGATGTATGCCACTTCTTCATCTGTGGTGGGGCGGATGAGGATTGACTCTTCCCGGACGGCTCTCTCCGACAAATTGTCGAAGAATTCCTGCACGCGCTCTTTAGGTGGATCGACCCAAGTTCCATCAAGGCCGTGGGCGTTAAACGCCGGCATCATGGTGATGATTGGGCTCAGAGCAGAGTTGTTGCACAAGGGAATTACGCCAGCCGGCAACTTGTATTTCCCGTCAGGCCTGAATAGCTTGTGGCAGAGGGCTGTGTGCTGGAAGACTGTCAGGTTGTTGTTCAGACCAGGGCGCAGCCTCATGATATCTGTTGTGTTCTTGAAGTCCCAAGCTGGTCTGCCTTTGTTATGCAGAGGGGCGATGCGGCGACGGAGAAAATCGGCGCCAACCATTTCTATTGTGAGCCCGGCAACCTTGAGACCGTGGATCCTGGTAACTGCGATCGCAAGCTTATCATCCTGAGGATCGAGACTGCTCCAGTCCTTGCCGCGAACCACCTTCGTCTGCCGGAGCGAACAAAATGGCTGGGGATCTTTCTCCCTAACCCAGCACCACTCGGCCCGCCATTCCTCCCACTTCTTACGGTAGAGACCGCCTGGGTATGTATCCTTATTCCATGCCCTTGGAATCCAAGTGATAGAACCAGAAAGGGCGTCTCCTGTCTCGATACGGGGAATGAAGTAATGGCGGAAGAGGGCTGTGCTGGGCGCTACTCCGGCGAAGTTTTCACAAAGATGAGCAAAGACCGACATGCATGTCACGGCATTCAGTGTGAAATCCAAGAGGCGAAAGCCGTATGTATACATGATGTCGGTGAAGAAATCAGAAAATGGAGGGCAGAGCCCGCAGTAAAAGTAAGCGGCGAAGAAAGGGAATTTATCTGGGCCGCCCTCGGCGGAAGCTGGGAGTACGCGAGTTGCAGGGTGAGCCTTCGTCTTCTTCCCCCACATACACAGGTACCGCTCAATCAGGGCGTGCCTGTCGAGCGTCGGGGCGAAGGCGACGTGTTTCTTCCGCATCTCCACCAAATCGGCCTTGTCCGCCTCTGCATCCGAGTCGACGGCTTTCGCCGCTTTGCCCTTGCTTGCTTTGGGCGGCATGGCGACTGTGGGAGCGGAGGCCGAGACTGATGCGAGCGTGGGGGTGGCGGATGAATGGGATAGGCTCTGTTCCGAGCTTGAGAAAGAAGGCAATGGCGGTTTCCAGATTGGAAAAGATGAGAGGTAAATGAGCAGCGCCTCTACGGATTCCTTTTTATGGGGAAGGAGCGGAGGCTGCCTCTTTACTAATCAATGGGAATGCACTTTTACAAGCGCACTTCAGCGGCCGTTCCACGCACGTCTCCCATGTTCCGCATTTAATGCGCGTCGTGGGGGGGCGGTAAATAAGAGGATTATGACAGTTAACTCCTGCCACGCGTGCCCGTGCACTGTTTGGGCCTAGCCCAACAACGCCTCGCACCCGTGTATGGCCTAGGCCCGGGCGCTCCTGTCGGTGTACTAATGTTTGGGTCATTTTAGTACCCCATACTTGTGCACGGACGGTTGTAGCCATACCAGTGGCAAGGCCTGCCAGAGGACAGCTAGAAATGGATGCAAGATATCAAGAAGACGTTCAAGCTAATGATCATAAGATAGAAGACCGAAGGCTGGGTTCCCGGCAAGATCCTTGCCGGGAAGGCTCGCGAAGGCCCGGCAAGGCCTCGCGCCCGGCAAGATCCCACCGCTTCAGCACAATGCCGCCGCTCCAGCGCAGCGACTAGCCTGTCGTTTAGGGCTTGTCCTCCTGGTTGCGTGTCACGGCGTCGACCGCAAATGGGGTTAAGCGGTGCTGATGGGACAGGCCCTTTTTCCGCCCCCGAGAAAGTAAGGGACACCTAAACGGAGCATTAAATGCGTTTGTCCTAAGACGTCGGTGATAATCATGAAATACTGTAGTAACTTTACACCTCTTGTACTGATGTCTGGCACTGTTGGTGACCCCTTGGACGTATAAAAAGAGGCCCAAGGCGTAGCTATAGGGGGGAGGACCTTTCTGGCCAATTCTGCATGCGTAGCTACTTTCCCACCACAAGCACTCCGTGTACTTGAGCCAAGAACATCCACAATAAACAACAGCAGGAGTAGGGTTTTACGCTTCTCAGCGGCCCGAACCTGGGTAAAGATCCTCGCGTTGATCGTTGGTTCCGCTCTTTGTGCAAATCTTTTCCCCTTGCCGAACCGTAAAGGGATCCACGCGATCCCATAGGTGTCATACGCCGACAGTTGTAAGGATGCTTTTCAAATTCAATGGTGAGAGAAGTTGTCATTTTCTTCACCGTTCTTTTCTTTCCGACGATCTAGCTTCTATTCTTTTGTTTCGGAGGCATTATGATGTTGCTCTCTTTGACGCATTATCTCGTTTCGCCAAGATCATGTTCTTTTCCTTGCTTATCTATTTAACTGGAGTGCTATCCAAATTCTTTCTTCCTTATTCCTTGTCCATCTCATTTTAACCGGAGTGGTTTCATACACTATCTTGTCCCTTGAGCGCTTGGTTCCGTTGTACTCCTTGTTCCTCTTGTCCAACGGAGAGTTTTCAATTTTGTTCATCTCCGTCGTGTCATTTCTTCAAGTTTTTCAACCTCTCAAGGTTCTTTGGTTTCACTCGTTTGTCAAAGAAGCAACTTAGTTTTACCTCTCCCTCTTCCTCTTCTCATTCCTAAGATCTCGGGGCGAGATCTCTTGTAAGTGGCGGAGTGTTGTGACACCCCGAGACTGATTCCTTCCATTATTATTATTATATTGTTTGCCCGGTGTTATTTCTTTTGCATTGCATCATTTCATCATGCCATCATGTCATTAATTCTTGCAACTCAGATAAATAAATTGTATAGATCTTCGATCTATTTAAATTGAGGGAACTCACATGGTGATTTCTCTTTATAACATATCCTCCCAATATTTAGTAGGGAGCTATAATAAAATATTCCATTATTTTGGAATCACCCATAAACACACTTGCAATTAAATTCTCATGTCTTTTCTGCTTCAAGTTTAACCTCCAAACCTTGCCAATAATTGTTTCTCCATTTATCGAGGCTCCTCCAAAAATCCTCAACATTTTTGAAACCTTCCGAACACCCACTCCCTATTCAAACTCATTTGAATTTAATTCAAAAGAGTTCGGATCCAAACTTCTCACACATGTTCATTTCTATTTTTCTGGATCAAGCTCATTTTTGTGAGTCCATGAAAAATAACCCATGGCCAAATTCTATCCCTAACCCTTCCTTTCTTCTCCTTTTCTTCTTTGATATTTTCTGTGATTGGATAATAGAAGAGAGGGAAGGAAGAGAGAAGCCTAGCCAGCCGGCCACATGGGTCTCCTGATGCCGCATCCACTAGGCCCAGCCGCCCCACCTTAAACCTTGAACCCTAGGCCGACCGATCCCCATCTCTCGATCGATCCTCTCTCTCCCTCGTTCCCTCTGGCCGCCGCCACCACACAACACACGCACACATAACACAAGAGAGGAGCGCAGCCCCTCGTGCCCACGCCCAGCCTCCGGCCGCGCCACCGGCAAGCCCTGCCTCTGCCGCGTCCTTCCCCCCTTGTGCCCAAGCCCAAGCCACTGCCCTGAGGAGCTCCCTCGATCCCCTGCCTCTCCGTGCGCTCGATGTCTCGCCCCCGATGCCCACTGCTGCCATGCCCTGCTGGCTCCGGCGAGGCCATGCCTCCCTTGCGCGCCCCTCTGCGCCTTCTCCTTGCCTTGACCTCCAAACACCTACTCCGGTGTGGCCCAACGGAGCGCCACTGCACGGCTCGCCTCCCCGAGCCTCGTCCGTCGTGCAGCCTCCACCAGCGCCAGCTCCCAGCCGAACCTCCACCTCGCCTCGGCCCCGAGCCTGGCCTCCATCCATGGTGCTGCCTCCTGCAGCCGGAGGCCACCGCGCCGGCGACCCCGTCGCCGGGTCAACACTTTGCATCGGCACCCCCCTCGTGCTTCTCCGTTTTGGAGGGTTGTCCCGAGAAGTTCCCTGATGAGCGACGCCAAGTCCACCACATATCCATCGGATGCATCGAGCCACCAAGCGCCTAGACCGACCACCGAGGATCCCGTGGACATCAAGTCCCTCGACGACGAAGTGTACGACTACGCGGATACGCCAAGTACCATATTTGAGGATTTCGCAAGTACCCCTTCGATTCATCAAGATCGGCAAGTCCGACACCTCGAACGACTACCACACCACGACCGCCGAGTACCAAGACCGCGTGTACCACTACCGTCGCCGAAGACCGTCAAGTGAACAACTACCGTCGCTGTTCGCTTTGCCAAGTAGCACTACTTCCACGACCGTGAACGACTACTTCCCCTACGACGCACCGCAACTCGATCCGCTCTGAAAATGCATGCTTTGAAGGTATAACCCCAAGAGGACCTCCCGTGGACGAATGCATGTTTTGTATGAGATGAACCACGTGTTTGCACCGTATGCGATGGTTCATAGCACGATGCCCCTCTTTTGCCATACCATCGATACGTGGGACACCCGGTATTCGGGATCACTCCCCGTCGCTCTTGCACGTCCACACATCTCACATTTGATCTTTTGCACCGTCATCTCAATGAGTTGCCGGATCACCGGAATGTTGTCGTGGCACCATTTTCGGATTCGCGCCGTGGCACCCAATTCCTTCCGCCATGACGACAAATACTCCATATCATGATATATGTCAACATCTTCATAAAATTGCATATAACTTGACATGACATCCTCATACATGTTAAGAACACTTAAATTGTTGTTTGCATTAAAATTGCTAAATGACATGCTAAAATGGTTTATTTCGTAACTAAATAACCGTAGCTCCGAATTAAATAATCTTTATATGTAAATGGTCTAGAAAAATGTGTAAATTAACATGGTGCACTTTATTTTCCTGTTTCAAAGCAATAAAATATGGTTTTAGCCAGAACAGTACCAATTTCGAAAATTACATATGGGGATTTTCAGGAATTGTTCTTGGTTGTTTCCGTCCTCATTTAAATTGCCTAGATAGGTAGTTTAATTTTGCTTCACCTCTTGCCATGTTTAACAACATTTAACCTTGTCATGTGCTTAAATGGGAGTGAACTAAATAATTCAAACATGGAGTTTCGTTAATATGCAACGAGTTGCATATTGATCTTCACTTAATGTGTAGTATTCGTTTGTTGCATCTTGCCATGACATGCCTCTTTAACCGGACATGCATCATACTTGGTTGTGCATAATGCCATGTTTATGGTTGTGTGTTTACCATGTTGTCTGCTTCTTTCCGGTTGTGCTTCTTCTCGATAGTCCAGATACGTTGCGAAGTGTGAGGATTCGTTCGACTACGTTCCGTTCGACTACTTCATGGACTCGATCTTCTTCATATCGGGATTTCAGGGAAGATGATCATTACCCAGGATATCACTACTATCTTTGCTTGCTAGTTGTCTTGATGCTATCGCTATGTTACGCTACCTACCACTTGTTTGCCAGCCTCCCAAATTGCCATGATACAGCCTCTAACCTTCCACCATCCCAGCAAACCGTTGTTTGGCTATGTTGCCGCTTGCTCAGCCCCTTTCTTATAGCGTTGCTAGTTGCAGGTGCAGTTGCAGGTTGTTCCATGTTGGGACATGGATATCATGGGATATCACAATATCTCTTATTTTAATTAATGCATCTATATACTTGGTGTTGGGTGGAAGGCTTGGCCTTTTGCCTGGTGTTTTGTTCCACTCTTGCCGCCCTAGTTTCCGTAATACCGGTGTTATGTTCGTTGATGAGCGCTTCTAACACATGTGGGGCATATGGGAACCCCCCTGATCATTCGTTTTAGGATAAACTTCTCCAGCAAGGCCCAACTTTGGTTTTAAAATTTGCCAACATAATAATACTGAAATTAATTAATTAATTCATAGGGGCCGATCACCTCGAGGATTCTTAATTCCACATAATATAGGGGGCCAGTGCTGATGGTGCTGGTCCGAATTTGTTAACCGCCGATGGCCGCCAGGGGCAACTCTGGAATTGGCCTACCGGAAGTTTGGACGATCCGGTCGTGTCCTGACAATGAGATACGCGGCTCCTATCGGGATCGTCGACACGCCGGGAGGTCTTGCTGGTTTAGTTTTACCTTTTACGAGTGACTTGTCCACCGGGATTCCTTATCATAAGCATCGTGTTATCATGGTGTGAGGATGTTCCATCGGATGCGTGTGGTAATTTATAATGGACTACTTGGAGCACCCCTGCAGGGTTAAATCTTTCGGAGAGCCGTGCCCGCGGTTATGTGGCGACTTGGAAATTTATAACCTCCGGTTGTAGAGAACTTGACACTAAATCTAATTAAAATACACCAACCGCGTGCGTAACCGTGACCATCTCTTTTTGAGGGAGTTCGAGAAGAGAACACGGTGGGGTTATGTTTGACTCGTAAGTAGGTGTTCAGGATCACTTCTTGATCATTATTAGTTTGCGACCGTTATGCGTAGTTACTCTTCTTATTCTTGTACTCGTAAGTTAGCCACCATACAAATGCTTAGTGCTTGCTGCAACCTCACCAAAAATTAACCATTCCATACCCATTAAGCTTTGGTAGTCTTGATACCAATGGTAATGGGATTGCTGAGTCCTCGTGGCTAACAGATTACTACAACAACAGTTGCAGGTACAGGTAAAGTGATGATATGACATGAGAGCGATGCTTGTTCTATTTGGAGTTCTTCTGCTTCTTCCTCTTCATCGATCCTAGGATGGGTTCCCGGTTGGCAGCCTGGGACTAGCAGGGTGGATGTCGTTCTTCTTTTTTGTTTGATTTCATCCATAGTCGGATCCTGCTGTTCTGTATGATGATTGCTATGTATTGATGTATTCATGTATTCATGCTGTAGCTTGTGTCGGGTGTAAGCCTTTATCTGGTATTCTCACCTATTCAGTACATGGTATGTTGTAATGATATCCACCTTGCGAAGCGTCTTTGATATGCGCTTCTATCCTTAGTGGAACCTTTGAGTTCCTTGGAAATAGGACCGCATATTGGGCGTGACACCCTTGCCGCCACTCTCCGAGGCAAGGATGATGAGATTGAAGCGCTCCTTAAGCAGCGGACTCAAGAGCTGGAAGACGGGCACAGGAAATCCATCGAAGCCCAGGCCTTGGAGAACGCCGCCAAGCTTAAGGAGGCTGCTGATAAGGCTGCTGCCGCTGCCTCCACCAAGGCAGAACTGGAATCCCAGGTGGCTAAATTGAAGGAAGATTTTGTCGGCAGTGGCAAAGAAATCGAGGCTCTCATGGACGAAGCGCTGAAGGCAGCCCGCACTCTAGGGGACTTGCAAATGCAACTGTCGTCCAAGAACCAAGATCTTGATGCCGCCGCCAAGATAATTGGGGATCTAAAATCCCAACTGGACATCGTGGTAGCAGCTTCAGAATCCGCCAAGGAGAGGGAAAGGGTCTTGACGGAGAAACTGGAGAGGGAAGAGGCCTTGAAGAAGGACGCCGAGAACCATTACGCCCAATTGCATGAGAACCTCTCCCTCTGGACCGGCAGGCTTGTTAATGCTGCCAAACGCATCAGCTCCCAAATCGCTGTGATGGAAATGATGAGCTGGGGTTTCACCATCAATGACAAGGAGGCCACCAGCGTCAGACTGACCAAGTTCTTCGAGGGCCTTATCGACGCCTTGAAGACGTATCATGAGGACAGGTCTGCTTCGTTCGCTGACGAATCCCGGAAGTTTGCACGTGAAATTGTGTACAGGGTGCTGCTCAAGATCGCTCATCGCAATCTCGGCCTTGATCTCTCCGGGGTCTTCAGGAGGCAGCCGGCGAGCACCGACGTTACTGCTGCCGACAATATCGCTGCCCCTCTTGCCGAAAAGGTTCTCCAAATCCCCAGGGTCCAGGGCGATCGTCGGGACTGAGTTTGCCGTTACATCCATCACTGTGCTGCATGTGAAAGATACATTTGATCTTATGTTAGTCCTGCATTGTTTCTGTGATGTAATATAACTTGTGCTGATGGATGAATGTATGTTGTCCCCCTTATTTTATTTTGCCTTTGTATGATCGCGTTCCCTACGCTTGTTTGGAAACTTGCCGGTGCGGACACTTGCCGCGAGCGCTTTGAGGAATGGGTCCTTAGCATCCTGCTGGAAGTGCCGCTGTCGGCAAGGCAACTTGCCGGGTTAGAACGCAACTGCTAGGCTTGCCGAGCGGACTCGAGGCAAGCTAGAGTGTGGACTAATCGCGACAAGGTTCCTTCGCGTGCAGGTTTGTCATACAAAGCGCATACTCGTTCAAGAGAAATCGCAGAATGTAACAAGGAAAAAATTTCAAAGTTTTTCAACTTAGCTTTTCCTTGTGCTGTTTCTCTCGTTGCATGAAATGATCGCTTGAATTTCATTAAGATGATACCCCATCTCCACTCCCCCCGGAAAACTTGCACGCGAGGGATCCTTCTGTCCTTTTAAGAAAAAGAAAGAAGAGAAAAGAGTGGTTTGGGAAACTTGACGGTCCATCAGCCATTCCATACAAACTAAAGTGTAAATCACAACATCACATGTATCCATATACAAATGAATATGTACGAAGAGTTGCGAAACACTTAGCTTTATTATGCACAGGATCTGCGCCTGGCTTTGTACAAAGGGTTACAAGTCTTGCCGACAAAGCTTGTACAAAAGGGGTTGCCGGGAGGCCCGGCAACTGCGCCTTATGGGTAGAACTTGCGAAGATGCTCAATATTCCATGAGTTCTGCACTGGGGTGCCATCTTCGGTCTCCAGACGGACTGTGCCAGGTCTAGTGACTTGTACTACCCGATAAGGGCCTTCCCACTTTGGCGTCAACTTGTTTGATCCCTTGGCGGACTAAACGCGCCGAAGAACAAGGTTGCCTTCCTCAAGGCTTCGGGCTAGCACTTTGCGGTTATGACAGCGGCGCAAGGCTTGCTGGTAGCGTGCAGCTCGCACAGCCGCCCGAAGGCGATCCTCCTCAAGGAGCGTTGCGTCATCTTGCCGCAGCTGCTCTTGCTCAGCTTCATCGTAAGCGAGCACTTGAGGTGACCCGTATATGAGTTCCATGGGGAGCACCGCTTCTGCACCATAGATTAGGGAGAAGGGTGTATGGCTGGTAGCTCGATTTGGTGTCGTTCTGAGTGACCAAAGAACCACCGGCAACTCATCAATCCAGCGCCTTCCATATTTGCGCAGCCTATCAAAGGTTCTCGTCTTGAGGCCACGTAGCACTTCAGCGTTCATCCTTTCCGCTTGGCCGTTGCTTCTCGGGTGAGCAACAGATGCAAAACAGATTTTGCGGCCAAGATCTTGGATATACTACATGAACGTGCGGCTCGTGAATTGCGTTCTGCTATCGGTGATGATTCTATTAGGAACCCCGGAATGGCAAACTAATCCTTTGAAGAACTTGATGGCTGATTGCACTGTCACCTTTCTCACCGGCTCCACTTCAGGACACTTTGTGAACTTGTCGATGGCGACATACAAGAACTCAAAGCCCCCAGCAGCACGGGGGAAGGGGCCCAAGATGTCGAGCCCCCAGACCGAAAAGGCCCAGGAGAGAGGGATCGTTTGGAGAGCTTAAGCTGGTTGATGTATGTTCTTTGAATGGAACTGGCATGCTTCACACTTTGTTACTAGCTTAGTTGCATCCTGGAGGGCAGTGGGCCAATAGAAGACTTGCCGGAAAGCTTTGCCGGCAAGAGCCCTTTATCCTACGTGAGAGCCACATATGCCTCCATGTATCTCCGCCAACAGCTTTTGTCCATCTTCCCGGCAAATACACTTCAATTTCACACCGTTTGGTCGCTTTCTATATAGAATGCTATCCACAAACTGATACATACTTGACTGACGGGCTACTTTCTCAGCTTCCTCTTGCGCATCGGGAAGTTCTCTTGTCTGAAGGAAATGGACTATCTGCTGTGCCCATGCCAGAGCTTGTGGCTCGACGACAAGGACTAAAGGCATTTCTTCGGCCGCGGGAGCGCTTGCTTCTGCGGCAAGAACACGAGGTTCTGCGCTAAGCGGCTGCTCACCGGCAACCATGCCATTGTTCCCGGCAACATCCTTGCCGGTGGCTTTTGGGAGCTTTGCCGGAAAGTACTTGCCGGTATTCAACTTCCTTCTCTTACTGGCTTGCATTGATAGAGTGACTGTTGGTTGATTCAAATGGAGCACAAAAGTTCCTGGTTCCACGGGAAGCTTTTGAGCGGCACACTTTGATAGGCTATCAGCAATGCGGTTTTCCGCACGGGGGATGTGCTCTGTTTGCAACCCGTCAAAGTGTTCTTCCAATTTCTTCACTTATTCCACATACGCTTCCATCAACGGGCTCTGGTAATCTTTGTTCACTTGTTTTACAACAAGCTGCGAGTCACTGCAGACGATCAACTTTTTGATTCCAAGGTCCACTGCGATCCTAAGAACGGAAACGAGTCCTTCGTACTCAGCAGTGTTGTTTGTGGCTTGCTCCCTGGGAAAGTGCATTTGAACCACATACTTGAGGTGCTCTCCGGTGGGTGCGACGAGCAGCACTCCGGCACCGGCGCCTTGCAGCGAGAAGGCACCATCAAAGTAGATGATCCATTCTTTGGCTGCCTCTTTGCCGGGGAGAGCCATTTCTTGAGTTTCTTCGTCTTGCGTTGGCGTCCATTCGGCGATGAACTCTGCCAAGGCCCTGCTCTGAATGGTTGAAGTGCTTTCAAACTTAAGTGCAAAGCTTGACAATTCCAACGCCCACTCCACTATCCTGCCGGTTGCTTCTGGATTTCTCAAGATGCGTTGCAATCGAAAGCGGGTGACGACGGTGATCTCATGTGCTTGGAAGTAGTGACGCAGTTTTCTCGAGGCCATAAGGAGGCCGAAAAGCAGTTTCTGCACGCCAGAGTATCTTGATCTAGCCCCCTGCAGAAGGGAACTAACAAAATACACGGGTCGCTGCACCACCTTCTTCTTCGGCACCACTTGCTGATCAGCTTTACTTGCTTGCATTGTTTTTGACTTGTCGGCGTCAGACTTTGCCGGAGAAGATTCTGGTTTGTCGATGGATTGGCTTGCCGCGGTTGCTTCCTCATCATCGACTTCCCTTTGCGCCACTAATGCAGCACTAGCCACTTGATTTTTTGCCGCTACATACAGCAGCAACGGCTCTTGTGGTCTAGGCGCAACTAGTGTTGGCGCGGAGGAGAGGTATCTTTTCAAATCCTGCAGCACGGCCTCTGCTTTCGGAGTCCATTTCATTGGACCTGCCTTTTCAAAATTTTGAAAAACGGCAGGGCGTGCTCAGCTGATTTTGAAATGAACCTACTTAAGGCAGCAACACAGCCGGCAAGACGCCGTACATCCTTGACGCTTTTTGGTGCTTGAATCTGCACAATTGCTTTGATCTTGTCGGGATTTGCTTCAATTCCATGCTGAGATACAAAGAACCTAAGAAGTTTGCCGGATGGTACGCCAAACACACACTTCTCGGGGTTGAGCTTCAAGTTGATCTTGCGCAAGTTTGCAAATTTTTCTTCTAAATCTTGAATGAGGGTTGACTTGTCCTTAGTTTTGACCACTATATCATCCATATATACTTCCACGTTCCTGTGTAGCTGGGGTTCCAAACCAATCTGGACTTCCCTTGCAAAGGTTGAACCGACACTCTTTAACCCGAAAGGTATACGCACGAAGCAGTATGTGCCACATGGAGTAATGAATGCGGTTTTCTCCTCATCTTCCTTGGCCATGAATATCTGATGGTATCCAGAATATGCATCAAGGAAGGAGACCAAATCACAGCCGGAAGTAGAGTCTACAATTTGATCAATGCGCGGCAAGGGGAAAGGATCCTTTGGACATGCTTTGTTAATATCAGTGTAGTCAATACAAAGTCTCCACTTTCCGTTTGCTTTGCGTACCACAACGGGATTTGCCAACCAAGTTGGATGTAGCACACCTCTAACCAAACCTGCTACTTCATGTTTCTTGATTTCCTCGGCAATGAACTGTTGCCGCTCCAATGCTTGTTTCCAGACTTTCTGCTTGACGGGCCGAGCGTGGGGACAGACAGCAAGGTGGTGCTCAATTACTTCCCTGGGAACACCGAGGATGTCAGATGGTCGCCATGCGAACACATCGACATTCGCCCGCAGGAAGGCAATGAGCGCGCTTTCCTATTTGCTGTCAAGGGCAGCACTGATGGTGAAGGTGCCGTCAGTGTCGTCCTCCCTCGCCGGCACCTTTTTGGTCGCCGGTGAAGTAGCCTTGGACTTCTTACCGGCAGAGCACTCCGGCAAGTTTTCAACAGGCGCACAGCACTCCGAAAAGGTGCGCTTCCCGGAATCCTTGCTGGATGTCTTGCCAGACTTCTTGCTTTCCTTCTTCTTGGCAGGAGCTGGCGTCTTGGTGGCCTCTGCTGCAACCGCATCTCTGTACATCTTATCGACGCAAATGACTGCATCTTTCTTGTCGAAGTTGATGGAAATGACACCCATCGGCCCTGGCATCTTCAACATGTTGATAGTGAGATGCTGCCATGAATTTTGCCAAGGCTGGGCGGCCAAGAATTCCATTGTACGGCAAAGGGATCTTGACAACGTCAAACACAATCTTTTCTGTTCTGTAGTTCAATTCCCCGCCAAACGTCACCGGCAATGTGATCTTTCCCTTGGGCTGGCTTCTTCCCGGGTTTACTCCTTGAAAAGTGCCTGTCTTCTCGAGCTCCTCGTCGGGAATCTGCAGCGTCTTGATTACCTCTGGAGAAATCAAGTTCAGGCCAGCCCCACTGTCAACTAACATTTTTGTGAACTGGAGGTTGCGAATTGTCGGTGGAACCAACAACGGCAAACACCCGACCGCAGTTGTGCAATCAGGGTGGTCCTCGGCATCGAAAATGATAGGTGTGTGTGACCACTTGAGCGGCTTTTGAGAGCCCATTGATTGCGTTAACCTCACGTGCCCAATGCTTAAGTTGGCGGTGAGAGGAGTGCAAAGATGCTCCTCCGTCAACGCACATGGCCTCAGTTGCCTTCTGGAATTCGTGTTCACTGGACTCTCCGTCGTCCTCTTCTTCTTCAGTTCCATCATCTTCCCCTTTCTTCTCGCGGCCTCTAGCAGGCTTTTCTTTCTGTTGCTTGGCCTTGCCACGGCGGCCTCCTCGACCACCACGACTCTTTTTGCCAGATCCACCGGCACCATCTTGACCCTTCTCTTTGTCACGCTTTTCGTATTCAGCCTTTTGTTTCTCGACAAGGTGCTCAACTTCTCGGCACTCTTGGAGATCATGGCCTTTGGTGCGGTGAATCTTGCAGTATGGCCCATCAGACTTGCCAGCCTTCTCGTTTGCCGCCGCCTCCTGGCAAGCGGCGCATACAGCTGACTCCTTGCCGAAGTTCTCAGTCTTGGCTTTCTTGGCGGACTCAGAGTTGCCGGAACCTTCGACAGCCATGACAGTCTTGCCTTTGCGCTTCCTGTTGCGCTTTCGGCCCTTCTTCCTTGGGGTGGCAGCATCATCATCCTCGGAATCTACCTCGGCACCAGCGTCCTCCCCGGGAAGCCTTCTTCCTTCTTCAGCGCGCGTGCACTTATCCGCCAACGTATAGAGCTCGTTGACGGTTTTGGGTAACTTGACGTTCATCTTCTCCCGCATCCTTCGATTGCGCACGTTCGTATGGAAGGCAGCAATGACGGCTGCGGGGTGCACACTGGAATGTTATGGTGCACATGGCTGAACCTCTGGATGTACTTGCGCAAAGTTTCACCATCTCTTTGCGGGATCACTTGCAGGTCGCTGGGCTGCCCAGGGGCCTTGTGGCCTCTGGTAAAGGCACCAGCGAACTCGTCGCAGAGATCTGACCATGAAGAAATGGAGTTCTCCGGCAAGTTCATGAACCAAGACCTCATGTTGGCTTTCAGTACCAACGGGAAGTAGTTGGCGAGGATTTTCTCATCTCTTCCCCCGGCAGCCTGCACGGCAATCGTGTAGATGCCCAGAAACTCTGCCGGGTTTAGCTTGCCGTCATACTTTTCCGGTACTTCTGGCTTGAAGGCTCGTACGGACGGCCATCGGACTTGTCGCAGCTCACGGTGAAGGCAGGACATCCAACCTCGTAAGGTAGATACCTGCCAACCCCTGGCGCAGGCTCATCAACGATGGGGCCGTTGCGCGCGTCGGATTGACGGCGTGCCTCCCGGCGCCATTCGATGGTGGTGTGGGCGTCTTCTGCCCGCCAGTCTCGCAGCACTTGCCGTTGATCTTGCCGCGCTCGCGGATTCGAAGAGGCCATCGACACCTCGTCGGACTCGAAGGATCGTCGAGCTTGCTACGGTTGTTGGCGTTGCTGCTGCTGAGATTGTTGCCGCTGGGGTGATTGCACCGTTAGCGCAGACCGTCAACGCGGCCACCGGTTGGAGCTACTGGTGCTGTTTGCGGACGCCGTGAGGGCTCCACCTGCTGTGATTTGTTGGCCTCGGCAAACCCAATCAAGCTTTGGATGGTGGCTCTCCACTCATCCATCTTCTCTGCTGCTGGAGAGAAGTTCAGCAGCATCTAGGCCCGCGCCATCGCTTCTGCCGCTATGGCTGGCATGGCCAGAAGCGAAGAGCGCGACGTTGCTCTACTCCTGGCAGAGACAGCAAGAGCGCCATCGCAGTCTCACTGCCGCGACACATGATCAGTAGCGGGTCGCGGTGGCGGAGGCGGTGCCTGAGGATCTGGGATTTGATCCACAGGAGTCTTGCCGTGAGGTCGCCGCTGCACGGAGTTGTTGGCGCCGCTCGGAGCCGTACCACGCCCGTTGTGCGAGGGACACGGCGTTTTTCCCGAAGTTGCATCCTTGGACACCGCCACGGCGGGATCTTGGCTGGCGCCGGCCCGGGCACTACAGATCCGGTGGCTGCGTTCGTCGGCGTGACGAGGAGGAGGAGGAGGTCGCATGTCCGCTCCGCCCGCGTCGTCGCGGCTCTGTTCGCCAGAGGACCGAGGAGGTCGACTGCCTCTAGCGCGCTCGTCTCCTGCGCCGACCACGGTGGGCACGACGACCGCGCCGCCTGCGCTGGTCGTGCCAACCGCGGTATCTGCGCCACCCGCATTGGTTGCGCCGCCCACGGATGCGTGCAAAGGGGCCGTCATCGTGATGCCCTTTTTCTTGGGCGACATCGACGACGAGGAGGACGATGACGAAGTTGATGAAGTTGATGAAGATGACGTGCAATCCGCTGATCCAAGTTCGCGCAAGCGATCCCCCTACCTGGCGCGATAAAGATGTCGTGGGTATGACCATCTATGGGGCCATTCAGCCCCTTGTGGTTTGGCAGGGGGAGCTCAGCGTGCACAAAGAGCAGAATCAATGGAAGGCGTGAGGGATTTTACCCAGGTTCGGGCCGCTAAGATGCGTAAAACCCTACTCCTGCTTTTGGTGTATTGGTTGTGTGTGAGCACAAGTACAAGGAGCGCTTCTCCCGGCAAGGTGCGGAGAGAGCTGCTACGCGAGACGTGCAAGTGTCTAAATAGGGGTCTGAATCCCTCTAACTATTGCCTGGCCCTCCTTTTATAGCTCAAGGGGTCACCATAGTGGCAAAACAGTAATTACATATCGATTAGATAGCAAACAATGCTATCATACCTAACTCTGCCAGTTTAAGACAAAGGCATTAAATGCACCGTTAGGTGTCATGTGGAGAGGTAGCCCCGGCAAGGTTTCTGCACCACTTGCCCAGCTACCTCATATTATTCTGACACGCCTCCTGGACAGGTGTCTTTAGAGGCAAATCTTCTCCCTGCGTGCTGACACGTGTCCGACAAGCCTTACCAACCAGCCTGCGCGGTCGATACCTCACCGATTAGTGACTAGCTGCCCGGCGAAGGAACCCAGCTCTCGCTTTGCATATGGGTGTTCAGTCTGAAACGTTTGCGATGAGTGTTTTATTCAGAGAAAAACATTGATGTTTTTTTTACTTTGATAAGTCTGTACATTCAGAGAAAAAACACTAAATTTATCAAAAACATAGATTTCATTTAGTGACACTGTGATTTTACATTCATACGATCGAGATACAATATTAAACTAAAAAACTAATTGCGACGGTGGCGGCAACGGCGGCGGTGGCGTGCTGCACCGGCGTTGTCGTCCTTCGGGACGCCGTTGTTGAAGTCTTGAAGCCATCCCAAAATGTTCTGGACTTGCAAATCCAAGAGCCGTTCATCGCGTGATCGACGGGCGGGGGGCGGGGGGACGGCGACTCGCGGCACTACGAGGTAGCGGTCGACGGTGGCGCCCCATGACGCTGAGGGGGGGCGGCGGGTGTTGGCATGCGCACGCGCACGGGCGCAGCGGGTGCAGGCAAGCGCACCGGGACCGGCGCCGCGGTGGGTGCTAGGGCGCGCACGAGCACAGGCGGGGGCGCTGGCGCTGGCACGTACATGAGCTCGCGCGGGTCCACAGGGACCTCGCTGATGCCCAAGGCTTCCAGCGCTGCGATGGTGCTCGGCGACCAGCCCGTCAATGCCACGGGGATGGTCGCTGGCGCGGGTGCAAGGATGGGATCTGGGACGGGCGCGGGGGCAGCATCCTCCGCGGGCAGCTCGTTCAGGACCATGTCCCAGAGGTCCCATTCCTCCTTATTTTCTATCTCCTCCGGCTCGGAGTCGACTTCACCAAATTGGAAGACTAGTGGCAGATGACCCTTGTGCGCCATGGCGTAGGTGGAGCTCTGGAAAATAGGATTCGGGCGAGAGGGGAATGGGAGGCGAAGAGAGACCAGTAAGGCTGCCTATTAAACAGCGGCTCGGGCGCCATTAATGGAGAGGTTGAGAGCGAGGCGGGCGGTGATGGAGGTCAAAGGGCTCGCTTCCCGGTGAGCCTGCGCAGCGTACTGCTCGCATGCCTCCCGATGAGCATGCGCAGCGTACTGGTTGCATGCGTCCTGGTGAGCCTGCGCGGTGGAGGACTGGTCGCATGCCTCCCGGTCAGCCTGCGCAGTACAGGACTGGTCACACGCCTCCCGGTCAGCCTGCGCCGCGGACTTCGCTCGCACGCCTCCCGTCTACTCAAACAGCTGCCCGCACGGCACCTCCATGCCAATAAAAAAGTGGGACGCGTGGTGGCACGTAAATGGTTAGTAGAACGCCCACGATTTAAATAATACTGTGCAACCATTTGTGATGATAACATGACAGTTATTTATTCCAAAATGGCTATGTTGGCTGTGGTTGTTAGTGTGTGCGCCCTCTGTCATATTGAACAATTTTTTTTTACCACAACATGTTGGTGCCATTTCATGACACCATGCCAAGTCTCATGAATTTCAGACGAGTTTTGGATTTACAGGAATTTCAAAACCAAGTTTCTCAATGTTTGCGGCCGAGCCACGAACCTTGGGTGTTTGAAATTCATTCTCATCTCTTGCATGGGACCTAAACATGCACCCAAGGACACATATATGATTTTTCAACCCATTTTGGTGCACCGGAGCATGTGCATGTAGTTCAAATTTGAATTATGCACATAAAATGCCTAGAAAACTCAGTTAATGTATAAAATGTCCAAACGAACCCCGAATAATTCCAAAATTTAACACGACACTCCAATTGGTCTATGTTGCCTCTACAAAAAAATAAAGGCAAGAGGAGGCAACGAATGTCGCTTCGTCCACAAAGGTGACACGTTCCCTACCGGAACCACGAGGCTTCTTGTGAGAAGCTCTGGTTTGTGAGAAGCTTATACCAAAACCTGCCCCAAACGGGACAAAAAATTTACCACGGCATGTTGGTGGCACTTCATGATAGAATGCCAAGTTTCATGAATTTCAGACGAGTTTTGGATTTACTAGAATTTCAAAACCAAGTATCTCAACATTTGCTGTGGAGCCATGATGCCGAGGTGTTTGAAATTCATTCCCATCTCTTGCATGGGACCTAATCATGCACCCAAGGACACATATATGATTTTTCAACCCATTTTGGTGCACCGGAGCATGTGCCTGTAGTTAAAATTTGAATTATGCACATAAAATGCCTAGAAAACTCAATTAATGTATAAAAATGTCCAAACGAACCCCGAATAATTCCAAATTTTAACACGACACTCGTATAGTTTTATGTTCACTGCAGACAAATGTTCTAGCAATTCAAACACCGTCCTTTGCCGCTGTGACCCCATTCCGCATTTCAAATCAAGACGAAAAATCAAGTACATCACACACAGTTTATTATCACCAACCGTGTGAGATGCAGTACAAAATATCTTGGTGCACCGTCATATATGGCTTACGCGAGAAGGTTCGTTGGCTATAGTCCACAGCCGGCGCGTCAAGCAAACTAGCTCCCCAAATATCATTTCACTGTTCAATCGTCGCCGGTCAAAGATGGGGACATGGACCCACGTCGTGAGGGCAACTTCGGTTCAATCATCACCGGTCAAAGATGGGGACGTGGACCCGCGTCGTGAGGGCAACTTCGGTAGCCCACTCCGGCGAGAGCGCGGCCGCAGCCTCCATGAGCGTGCTCACAACCTGCGTGAGCGCCGCCACAATCTGCGACCGGGCGGCTGCGGCAGCCGAAACGGCCGCTACTGCAGCTCAGATGGCGGCAGCAACATCTGCGATGGGGATAGCAAATGGCGTGAGCGGGATAGTAGCTGCCCGTTCCACGGCGGCCGCCTTAGCCTTGATGGAGGCCGCCCATGCCCAGCTCCTGTCGGTCACTGCACAAATCACACGAAGCTTCTCCGACAATGGTCGGTAACCCACGGCCGTAGACTTGGCAATCGCCGAGAGCGTTCGAGAAGCCGTCTGTTCATTCGCGGCATACCCTGCCACGATGGAGCATGTCCAAGCCCAGACTGCGGCCGCCCACGCCCAGCTCGTGGCGGCCTTTTCCAAAGAAATGGCGGACCTGGATGGCGAGATGCTTGGCAAGTATGGTGCGATGGATGCCATGCAGCCCCTTCCCCAGGAGATCGTCGAGCGCGAGCTGGACATGGTGGAGGCGGCGGAGATCGACGAGCGCCAAGCGGAGTAGTAGTCTTTGTTTAGAGCGCCGGTCTTTTGTTAGAGTAATGTTTAGGTCAGCTAACTCTGTTTAATTGCTGAACTTGCTCGATTAAGAAGTGTGGGTGTGTTGTAGGCTCTTTTGTGTACCCAAATTATGCAATGACATGGATGACCACTGTAACTAGGGAAATTCGAACCAAAATTTGCACGTTCAAACTCATCACACACAAGGTAAGCCATATGAATCGTTTGTGATGTTCAGATATCGTACACAGTGCTGAATAAGAGACCGTGTCTGATGACACTTCGCGTGCCAGTTTTTCGCTGCACGGAGCGAAAAATTTTGGCATCCGCGGAAATATCTACCTCCCATGCCCCCCTCCTCCTTACCAAAACCACATTTCCCTTGTTTCCGCCTTCCATTCCAAGTTCAAACCTTCACTACTTGCTTGCAGCGCCGCCGCCTCGCCGGCGACGCTCCATCCCGCTGCTCGGCCTCGTCGATCTAGTCAGGTAATCCACACCCGACCCCCATCCTCCACCTCCTTCTACATCCCACATGCCCCGACCGCCGGCGCGACACCTTCCACCCAAATCACCGACCCATCCTCCAAATAAGCGCCGCCCTAAGTCATGGTGCACGTAGTATAGCCAGGAGCTCAAGGAGCATTTGGCAGTGGAGAAGCAAATTGCGGCCGCACGCGCGGATGAGGTCGCGATGGCTGCCATGCGTGCCGACCCCCAGATCTTGGAGGAGCACCTCGCCGTCAAGGCCACCATCGACGCCTCGCGCATGGATGCCGCCACGTGGTTGGCTACTTTAAACGACAGTTCGTGGCATTTTCTCGAGGCCACCGTCGGTGCCGTCGATGAAGACTACGACGTGTTTTCTCGGCGTGCCCGTGCTTACCTTAACTCCAGAGCCAGCAGGTTGGTGCCCAGAGCGTCTCAGGTGACCCACCACTATGAGGAGGGCACCCACGATGTGGAGGCCTCGCCCTCTTCCAAGTCTAAGGAGCCCATCATCATCGATATCTCCGACGATGAGGAGTAGCTTGTCTTTTTAGCTCACTACAAGGACCTATGTTCTGCTAGCTAGCTACGCCGATTAAGCATGTTCGGTTTACCTGTTGCATGTGCTGCTCCTGCCTTTCCTTTACAAATTCTAGTAAATTGTCCTATGTACTGTTACTATGCAATCTGATCCTCTAGTATATATGTTCTATATATTGTGCAATGTGGTGCTGAGTTAACTGTTTGGTTATTTTTTTGTCATGTTCAGTTAACTGTTTAGTTCAATTCTACAATGTGATGCTCAATTCTTGTCGGTGCAATTTTGTATTCTCTTGCATGTGAGAAATAATCAAATTTGGCTGTACAAAATACATGAGATACAAATACAATTGCTATATTTCCAAGTTGTTAAGCATACTAGGTTTGGTTAATTGTCTGATCTTGTAGTATGTTCTCTTCTGCAATGTGGTGCTCAGTTAACTGTTTGGTTCATTTGTTGTGGTGCTTAGTTAACTGTTTGGTTCAATTCTGCAATGCGATGTTCAATTGTCGTGGGTACAATTTTGTATTGTTATACATGTGAGAAATAAATCGAATTTGGATGTACTAAATACATGAGAAACATATACAATTGCTATATTTCCTAGTTCTTAAGCATGCTTGGTTTGGATAAATGGCTTTTCCATGTGGCTCGAATTAATCTTCTGAATTTGCAATGTGTTTATTTTTCATCAACATATTTTACTGATAGTATGCCAACCCTCACTTAACCAGATCAATAACTACCTTATATGTGTTGCAGGGAAACAATGGGAGCACTGAGGTTTACCATCGAGGTTCGCACATGCATGGTCCTTTGTCTAATAGCACATTATTGTGCAATTGCAGGAACCATTCTAGTATTTAGGTTTTTAGCAATTTGGTCTTGCACATGTAGGTCCTGCTGTCAGAGGTTTTGACCCACTGTTGGACCCATTTTGCATATGGGGAAATGAGATGTCCATGAATATCAGTCAAGTCAAGAAACTCGGAAAGATTGTTAGGATAAAGAAACTAATGACAAAAAACAACAAGATCTTTTTCTGCACAATGAAGAACACATCAGTGAACTATAGGATGGTACTAACTCTTATACTCCCTCCGGTCCTTGTTAGTCTGCATATAAGTTTTGTCCGAAGTCAAAGTATCTCTACTTTGACCAAAGTTATAGAAAAAAGTATCAACATTCAAACTACAAAATCATTATTTTTAGATGCATTATGAAATACAATTTTATAATATACATATTTGGTATCGTGAATGTTGATATTTTTTAAAATAAATTTGGTGAAACTTTACAAAGTTTGACTTGATACAAATCTAATGCGCGGAGTAAAAAGGACCGGAGGGAGTACCTTGTTTTTTTTATTCCTTTGCGTCATTTCAAAATTCAGAGAAGATATTTATGCATATCTTTGTTTTCAGGCCTTTCCAAAGTAGTTCACAGACGATTACCTCTCAAACCACCTGTATGGTCAAGAGGCGAGGAAGGTGTTCATACAACACCCACGGTACAATATTGAAGTCTTCCTCAAGAGGACGAAGGATGGGCGGTCAATCATCCACATGCACTGGCCTAAAGTTGCAAGGACCTTCAACATCATTGAAGGCTCAATATTCGCCTTCCGCTTCAGCAGTTTTCCAGATGACATTCATCTGTCTATCTACCGTCTATGATCCTAATTTCCAAAGGTTTTAGATGTTGCATGTGAAACTAGCTATATGCCTATATGGTGTGAGTGAGTGCTGAAGCTATATGATGTTGTACTCTGATGTATTTCAACTATGAAATCCTGGTTCCGTAATACGAAAATGAAATATATTGTGTGTTTATTATGAAATATAAATTTGATTACTAAATGGATTAATAATAATAGGAAAATTAGCCTGCTTATTGGGTTTTTCTAGTGCAAACGGTTATTGAGACAACACCGTGGGCGATGATCTCAGACAACCCACACGGTTTCTAGGAAGTAAACGTGTTGGATCAATGAACAATCACACACGACTTCCTCTAGACAACTGTTTGCATTAGGCCACATTGCACAAATGTTTTCCACATAAAAAGTGTGTGTGATGGACAACCTATGCCACATAGTTTCTTCTAGACACCATGCGTGATGCATTCAATAACACAAACGATAAAATTATTACTATCGTCTGCAATGGCAACGCTATCACAGATGATGTGATGCGGAAAACTGTGTGCTTTGTATATACGAATGGAAATGTTTGTCTGGGATTCACTGTGTGGGATGTATATACGAACGGAAATGTTTATCTTGGATTCACTGTGTGAGATGTACATACGAACGGAAACGATTGGGCCAATATAATTGTCTGCGATGGCTCACCCGATCGCACACAAGCTCTTTTTGCCCCACGTGTGTGACCAGAGGCCCTATCGCGGACGGTTTCTGGGTCGTGTGGAAAGGACCCCCCCTATCGCACACACAGCCAAGGCGACGGTTTAAAACTTCGTCGCTGAAAGGGGGTAAAAACCGTTTGTATAGCAGCTCACTGCACTAGTGCTAGTAATTGGTCCAATATGTGTAGCAACAGGGGTTGTGGGTGTAACTATGGCAGTGATGTCCTCATCATACCTTTTCTGCACAGTTGGAATTGAGGTTCTCTCCTCAAAACAGAAAGGTGATTTGATTCCAGCTGTACCTTCTGATGTGGACCCCCTCTTCAGTAGGATTTCCTACGACCAAAGAAATAAATTTATCAAAAATGTCGTCTTCGCTCTTTTCCTTCCAGAGGGGTGCCTAACCGTCTTATACTATGTAAATATGCCTGTGTAGCTCAAGCACATGGTTAGTCCACAAATTGTGGTGTCATCAACACCAACACACTTAAGGCGGGAAATGCCCTTTCACCAAGGAAGGAGCCATGGACGCCAAATCGCTCGCGCTAGTGAAGACGTCGATTCATGACCTAGTGATGGCAGTCAAGGGGAACATGACGTCGCTATAGGAAGAAGCACCGGCGAGGTAGGAGATGCAGCAACCAACCGTTGATGGACCGAAGGACTTTCTAGAAGGGTAAGGCTAAGGGGAAGAGGATGAGCTGGTTACACTTGACCTGGAGGAGCCAGGGGTGGTGGAGGAACAGGAACACCCATGGACGGTGACTGCGCAGCTCTACACGCTACACCGGCCGACACCGCATGCCCTCTTAGCGGTAGACCTCTCAACATTCCATTGGGCATGATTTTCTTGCATATATGCAACAGTGTCAAACATAGTTTTTGACATGGGAGTTAAGGCATTATAAAAACATATGAAGAATTAACCATTCTTTCATTCCATGGTTAGGACAAATCCGTATAGCCTCCTTCATGCAATCCCACGCTAGCGCTAGTTGCTCACGATCTTCCTGCTTAAAATTTATTATCTAAGAATGTAGTTGCATAATCTTTGCAGGTGGGCAAAACTTAGACAAAAATTTACTGCAGCATTCAGTCCATGAAGTTATAGTACCTCTAGGCAAAGATAGAAGCCATTCTTTAGCTTTTCCTCTCAAAGAGAAAGGAAATATGCAAGTTCAAAGCGTCAGGATCATAGTCTTTTGTCTAAAGGGACTCGTCAAACCTTTTTTTTGGCACACAATTCCTTCCCGGCAACGAGGCCAAAAAAAAAGGTTTGATGAGTCCCTTTAGTGATTCGGTAAACATATAGCAAAAAGGATTCTCGCCTTTTTCCGTAGAGGAGACCCTGAATTATCAAACCCACGAGAGGACGTGCACCTTGAAGACAAGGGTTTCTAATAAGCTTTTGCAAGAGTATTAAATTCTAGTTTTTACACCGGATCAAAATCAAGTTGCAATGGTGAACATGTATAATAAAAATAGGCATGGATATGAGGTCTTAATTCTTACAACCATATACTTGCAAACAGGGTCATTGTGATATGAATTTGTGCCCTGGAAGACACTCGCCAAGATGTGCTTGCGACATATCGAAGTGGGGGATGTGTCCAAATTATGTCTTGATCGGAACGCGCCATGCATCAAGAGTCAGTTGTCTAACCCAAGGACCTATCCGACGTACTGGGTTGCATAATTAAGATAGTATCAGACAAAAGCATTGGACGTTTAATGACTACACCTCTTGTATCCCCAGAGATAGGTTCACGCTACCATACTAAACCTTTCTGTCACTGGTGTTCAGAATAGCGCTTCATAGTCTCTCTGCCCTTAGCCTCCTCGTGGCTCACACTCCATGATCCTGGGTACCTGCAGGGTCAAAGAACGCGAGAGGGACACGAGACAACTACGATGCAATTTCATTTCACACATACGCGACGTTAGTTCAAAGTCAATCCATCGATCCCTTGAACAAATACATAGGATTGCAAGGCTATGCCTCAACCCATGACCTTACCGAATTACTCACACATGGCGATCAGATCGCAAGAAGAAATCATTGAAGAACACATCAAAACGAATGCTATATTTATAATACATCTTACAATGGTTGTCAGATGCGATACACGATTACAAGGTATGGATAACTTGGACATGAATGTTGCGGTGATGGTGATGGTGGTGTCTATGGATATGGACATAGACGTGCAAATAGTGGCGGCTAGTGTTTGTGAATGATATTGGTGACGAAGATGGAGGTTTCGGTGATGCTGATCCGATTCTGGCGTTGGCCCTTTAATAGAAGTTGCTGGGTTGGACGCCACGGTGCCATGGGCACCTGGTACGAGCGCGTCGCGTGTGCTTGTACCAGATGCCGTCTTAGGCTCTCGAATGATTCCTGCGCCTCCCACTTGATCTCTCATCTCCTCTTTGCTCATTTTCATATATTTGCTTGATTTAGTCCATGTATAGTCCATTTTCCCGTGGAAACAACATTAAGGTAGGATTTTGAAATCATTTGCATTTATTAGTCATTAGTATGAATATCGGAGCAGATATCTCTGTTTTTATGAAAAAATAAATCGGTTTAAAAACAGGTGTGATGAGCGTAAAAATAACACTCATCAGTACAACCGCAGACACAAGCGGTACAACCACTAGGTACCTCTTTCTGCACACTTGGAATTGAGATTCTCTCCTCAAAATGGAAAGGTGATTTGATTCCAACTATACCTTCTGATGCGGACCCCTGCTTAAATGTGTCAGAAATGTCGTCTTCGCTCTTTTCCTTCGAGAGGGGTGCCTAACCGTCATGTACTATGTAAATATGCCTGTGTAGCTCATGTTGGAAATATGCCCTAGAGGCAATAATAAATTGGTTATTATCATATTTCCCGTTCATGATAAATGTTTATTATTCATGCTAGAATTGTATTGACCGGAAACTTAAATACATGTGTGAATATATAAACAACACCATGTCCCTAGTGAGCCTCTACTAGACTAGCTCGTTGATCAAAGATGGTTAAGGTTTCCTAACCATAGACATGAGTTGTCATTTGATAATGGGATCACATCATTAGGAGAATGATGTGATGGACAAGACCCAACCGTAAGCTTAGCATCAGATCGTTTAGTTTATTTGCTATAGCTTTCCTCATGTCAAGTATCTGTTCCTTTGACCATGAGATCATGTCACTCCCGATTGCCAGAGGAATACCTTGTGTGCTATCAAAATTCACTTCATAACTGGGTGATCATAAAGGTGCTCTATAGGTATCTCCGAAAGGTGTCTGTTGACTTGCATGGATCAAGACTGGGATTTGTCGCTCCGTGTGACGGAGAGATATCTCTGGGCCCTCTCGGTAATACAACATCACAAGAAGCTTGCAAGCATATGACTAATGAGTTTAGTCATGGGATATTGTATTACGGAATGAGTAAAGAGACTTGCCGGTAATGAGATTGAACTAGGTATGGAGATACCGACGATCGAATCTCGGGCAAGTAACATATCGCCGGACAAAGGGAATTGTATACGGGATTAACTGAATCCTCGACATCATGGTTCAACCGATAAAGATCTTCATTGAATATGTGGGAATTAATATGGGCATCCAGGTTCCGCTATTGGTTATTGATCGGAGAAGAGCCTCGGTCATGTCTGCATATTCCCGAATCCGTAGGGTCCCACGCTTAACGTTCGGTAACGCTAGGGTAGTATTGAGATATTCGTATGGCAAAGTCCGAAGGTTGTTCAGAGTCCCGGATGGGATCCGGTACATCACGAGGACCCCAGAATAGTCCGGAGGTAAAGATTTATATATGGAAAGTTGTTGTCGGAGTTTCGGAAAAATCTGTTTTTTTCGGTATTGTACTGGGAAGCTTCCAGAAGCTTCCGAAAGGTTCCGGAGGGTCCGAAAGTCAACAAAGGGTTCCACCATGTCCCTAGGGCCTACATGGGCTGAGGGGAGGCGTCCTGGCCTTATTGGGCCAAGCGCACCAAGCCCCAAAGGCCCATGCGGCTAAGGAAGAGGTGGAAGGAGAGTCCTAGTAGAAGGATTGGACTTGGAGTCCAATTCTTTCTCCCTTGGCGCCAGCCCTAGGAGGAGAAGGGGCTGGACTCCTAGCCCCTCCACTTATAAAAATAGAGGGGAAGGGGCGCACCAAAGAGAGAGAACAGCCCCAAGCCTTGGGGCCTCCCTCTCTCCCGTTGTTCCTCCTCCACGCTCCGCGTAGTGCTTAGCGAAGCTCTGCCGGAAGTTCTGCTGCCACCACCACCATGCCGTTGTGTTGGTATTGATCTCATCTACTACTTCTTCCCCGCTTGCTGGATCAAGGAGGAGAAATCGTCACCGAGATGAACGTGTGCTAAACTCGGAGGTGCCGTCCGTTCGGCACTAGATCGTATTGGATCGTGACGAGTACGACTACATCAACCGCGTTACGACACTAACTCTTTCGGTGTACAAGGGTATGTAGACACACGCACCCCTCTCATAGCTATGCATCTCCTAGATTGATCTTGGGTGTTCGTAGGAATTTTTTTGATTTTCATGCAACGTTCCCCATCAGTGGCATCATGAGCTAGGTCTACGCGTAGATGTATATGCACGAGTAGAACACAAAGAAGTTGTGGGCGTTAATGTTCAAATTGCTTACTTCCTTTGTCTTATTTGGATTCGGCAGTATTGTGGGATGAAGCGGCTCAGACCAACCTTACTTGTCCTCGCACAAGAGACCGGTTCCACCGACTGACATGCAACTTGTATTGCATAAGGTGGCTGGCGGGTGTCTGTCTCTCCTACTTTAGTTGAATCTGATTTGACAAGGGTGGTCCTTGTAGAAGGTTAAAAGGCAACTTGTATATCACTATTGTGGCCTTGCGTAGGTAAGAACGGTTCTTGCTAGTTGCCCATAGCAGCCACGTAAAATTTGCAACAACAAAGTAGAGGACGTCTAACTTGTTTTTGCAGGGCATGTTGTGATGTGATATGGCCAAAACGTGATGTGATATATGTTGATGTATGAGATGATCATGTTTTGTAATAGGTTCACGACTTGCATGTCGATGAGTACGGCAACCGGCAGGAGCCATAGGGTTGTCTTTAATTTAATTTAACGACATGTAATTGCTTTACTTTATTGCTATGAGTTAGCAATAGTCGTGGAAGCAACAGTTGGAGATCATGGTGTCGTGCCGGTGACGATGGAGATCATGCCGGTGCTTTGGAGATGGAGATCAAAAGCACGAGATGATAATGGCCATAACATGTCACATATATATTGATTGCATGTGATGTTTATCCTTTTCATGCATCTTATTTTACTTAGGACGACGGTAGCATTATAAGATGATCCCTTCACTTAATTTCAAGATAAATGTGTTCTCCCTAAGTATGCACCGTTGCAAAACTTCGTCATTTTGAAGAACCTCATGATGATCGGGTGTGATAGACTCTACGTTCGCATACAACGGGTGTAAGCCAGTTTTACACATGCAGAATACTTGGGTTATACTTCACGAGCCTAGCATGTACAGACATGGCCTCGGAGCACGGAGGACCGAAAGGTCGAACATGAGTCGTATAGTAGATATGATCAACATGGAGATGTTCACCATTGATGACTGCCCCATCTCACATGATGATCGAACATGGGTTAGTTGATTTGGATCATGGAACACTTAGACAAGTTGAGGGATGTTGATTTAAGTGGGAGTTCTTTAGTAATTTGATTAACAGAACCAATTATCATGAACTTAGTCTAATTTTCTTTGCAAATTAATGTTGTAGATCAATGGCTCACACTGTAGCTCCCCCAAATTTTAATGCGTTCCTAGAGAAAGCTAAGTTGAAAGATGATGGAAGCAACTATGTGGACTGGGTCCGTAATTTGAGGATTATCCTCACTGCTGCATAGAAAGTTTATGTCCTTGATGCACCGCTTGGTGATGCACCCCCTCAAGCATCGCCTGTAGATGTTATGAACGTTTGGCAAGCACATTCTGATGTCTACTCGATAGTTCAGTGCGCCATGATTTACGGCTTAGAACCGGGGCTCCAAAGACGTCTTGAGCACCACGGAGCATATGAGATGTTCCAGGAGCTGAAATTGGTATTTCAGGATCATGCCCGGGTCGAGAGGTATGAAACCTCCGGCAAGTTCTTTAGCTGCAAGATGGAGGAGAACGGCTCCATTAGTGAGCACGTACTCAAGATGTCCAGGTACTTCAACCGCTTGAACCAGTTGGGAGTTAATCTTCCAGATGAAGTGGCGATTGACAGAGTTCTCCAGTCACTGCCACCGAGCTACAAGAGCTTTGTGATGAACTATAACATGCAAGGGATAGAAAAAATGATCCCTGAGCTCTTCGCGATGCTTAAGGCCACGGAGGTAGAAATCAAGAAAGAACATCAAGTGTCGATGGTCAACAAGACCACCAGTTTCAAGAAGAAAGGCAAGGGAACTTCAAGAAGAATGGCAAGCCAGTTGTCGCTCCCGTGAAGAAACCCAAGGCTAGACCCAAACCTGAGACTGAGTGCTTCTATTGCAAGGGGAATAGTCACTGGAAACAGAACTGCCCCAAGTACTTGGCAGATAAGAAGGCTGGCAACGTCAACAAAGGTATATTTGATATACAAGTTATTGATGTGTACCTTACTAGTGCTCGTAGTAGCGCCTGGGTATTTGATACTGGTTTGGTTGCTAATATTTGTAACTCAAAACAGGAGCTGCGGAATAAACGGAGACTAGCTAAGGACGAGGTGACGATGCGTGTCAGAAATGGTTCCAAGGTTGATGTGATCGCCGTCGGCACGCTCCCTCTACGTTTACCTTTGGGATTAGTTTTGAACCTGAATAATTGTTATTTGGTGCCTGCGTTAAGCATGAACATTATATCTGGATCTTGTTTATTGCGAGACGGTTATTCATTTAAGTCAGAGAATAATGGTTGTTCTATTTATATGGATAATATATTTTATGGTCATGCACCCTTGATCAATGGTTTATTCTTGTTGAATCTCGATCGTAGTGATACACATGTTCATAATATTAATGCCAAAAGATGCAAAGTTGATGATGATAGTACCACATTCTTGTGGCACTGCCACTTAGGTCATATTGGTGTAAAGCGCATGAAGAAACTCCATACTGATGGACTTTTGGAATCTCCTGATTATGAATCATTTGAGACATGTGAACCATGGGCAAGATGACTAAAACCCCGTTTTCTGGAACAATGGAGCGGGCTAGTGACTTGTTGGAAATAATACATACCGATGTATGCGGTTCGATGAGTGTTGAAGCATGCGGTGGATATCGTTATTTTCTTACCTTCACAGATGATTTGAGTAGATATGGGTATATTTACTTAATGAAACACAAGTCTGAAACATTTGAAAAGTTCAAGGTGTTTCAGAGTGAAGTAGAGAATCATCGTAATAAGAAAATTAAATTTCTATGATCTGATCATGGAGGTGAATATTTGAGTTACGAGTTTGGTATGCATTTAAGACAATGTGGAATTGTTTCACAGCTCACGCCACCTGGAATACAAAATCGTAATGGTGTGTCCGAATGTCGTAATCGTACTCTATTGGATATGGTGCGTTCTATGATGTCTCTTACCGATTTGCCACTATCATTCTGGGTTATGCATTAGAGACAGCCGCATTCACTTTAAATAGGGCACCGTCTAAATCCGTTGAGACAACACCGTATGAATTATGGTTTGGAAAGAAACCTAAGCTGTCGTTTCTTAAAGTTTGGGGATGCTACGCTTATGTCGAGAGGCTTCAGCCTGATAAGCTCGAACCCAAAGCGGAGAAGTTCGTCTTCATAGGATACCCTAAAGAAACCATTGGGTATACCTTCTATCATAGATCCGAGGGAAAAATCTTTGTTGCCAAGAATGGGTCCTTTCTAGAGAAGGAGTTTCTCTCGAAAGAAGTGAGTGGGAGGAAAGTAGAACTTGATGAGGTAATTGTACCTTTTCTCAAATTGGATAGTAGCACATCACAAAACGAAGTTCTCGTGATGCCTACACCAGCTGGAGAGGAAGCTAATGATGATGATCATGAAACTTCGGGTCAAGTTACTACTGAACTTCATAGGTCGACCAGGGTACGTTCCGCACCAGAGTGGTATGGTAATTGTCAGTGTAAAAACCGGCAGACCTCGGGGTAGGGGGTCCCGAGCTGCGGATCTAGGATCGATGGTAACAGAGACAATGGAGACGATGTTTACCCAGGTTCGGGCCCTCTTAATGGAGGTAAAACCCTACGTCCTGCTTCTGTTATATTGATGAAGATGTATCGAGTACAGAGTTTATCTAACTCGAGATCGTGATATGAGTCTAACTTCTATGGCTAGGTAAGCAATGTTGCGTTGATGTCCCCCCTACAGGCTAAACCCTATGGCTTATATACACGCCAGAGAGGATATCTAGGGTTACAATGTCGGTATCTAGGAATAAGGCGGCTGGACAAATCTTGAAGTGTACTACAAGTCTTCGGCAGAGACAGCATTGATCACGCCTCCCTCGTACAGCCTCCGGAGTCCATCTTGGTCACGTACGGGGGTTCATCGGCCCAACCGAGGACACGGGTCGGCCCGGTTAGCACCCCCTAATCCACGACACCATCAGTAGCCCCCGAACTGGTCTTCTATGCCGAGGACGATGGTCGACAGATATCACTTCGGATCCGGATTCTTTGGCTTGACAGACGAGTTCCACTTTACATTTCGGATTCTCTTTAACAGGACATCGATATCCATGGTCCAACCGGGCTGGTACCCTGCCCGAGGGGTGTAAGTATCTTAGCCTCGAAGGCTGATCGTACAGGTATGAACAATCCAATCCTGCCTGACAACTTTAACGGAGAAGCTCGCTCCATGATGAGTTGAGCAGTTACTGCCTCATCCTCAAATCGCGGTTCGAGGCAAGTTGTTTACTGGCACGTCCCTTTGAAACAGAAATCGTGCCCGTTTTCTCAGGGATATCATCAAGATTTTGTTTCCCCCCATATGTTCCAACGGCATTTTTGATAGCGGACGCAAATTTATCGGCGCAGCAGGGGACCCTTGGCCTTTTATAGGTCTATAAGAACCAAAGGGAGCGCAACGACGCACGCTCCCATTCCTTCCCTACTACGACGCCGTCTAGCTCCAATGCCCAGATCCAGCCAGCATGCCCGCCCTTTTCGCGAGCTCGGTCTTCTCAACCGGCCATGGCCGACACCCTCAAGGGGCACTGGGGCGGCTCCACGGTGACAGCGGCGACTATCGCTGAGCTGCGTGACGCGGGGTACCTAGCCCCCACCATCGCTGCCCGCGCTCCATCGGCCGACCAACTGGTGCCCGCTCCCAACGCCGGGGAGCGGGTAGTCTTCGTCCCCCACCTCTTCCGAGGCCTAGGGTTCCCACTTCACCCCTTCATGCGCGGGGTTATGTTCTACTAAGGGTTAGACTTCCACCACATGGCCCCCAATTATATTCTCCACCTCGCCGCTTTCATCATTGTTTGTGAGGCTTTCCTCCACTGCGAGCCACACTTCGGCCTGTGGCTGAAGCTTTTTGGGATCAAACTGAAATCCAGCGGACAGGATCTCGCAGTGTGTGGGGGAGCCATGGTCAGCAAGAACCAGGGGGCCATCTGGTTCAAAGGAACCTTCATCGAAACGGTGAAGGAATGGCAGAGGGAGTGGTTTTATATCACTGAACCTCTTGCCCCTGGTCAAACCGAAGTCCCGGCCTTCTCGGCCGGGCCACCCAAGAAACTCAAGTCCTGGAACGAGAAGGGCGTTTGTCGGAAGTCGGGCTCCGGGGACCCAAAGGTTCGAACACTGGGGTGAGCTCGTTCTAAAATGTCGGAAGTCGGGCTCCGGGGACCCAAAGGTTCGAACACTGGGGTGAGCTCGTTCTACTGCTTCGTCTCCTACCACGGCTAAGCTACGGTGAGGCTACGGCGAGAGCGCGCTAGCGAGGGACGGGGCGAGGACTCAGTGGTTTACCCAGGTTCGGGCCACCTTGCGGTGTAAGACCCTACTCCTGCTTGTGTTTTGGAAGGCAATGGGCAAGAGAGTTCTTGCGTACAAGGTGGAGGAGGAGGAAGACTGGTTCGGAGAGCCTCCTTCCTACTATGGCAGCACTGTCCTTTTATATCGGCCTTGGTCCTCTTCCCCCTCAAACTTAGGCGGGAAGGGTTGCCACACTTGGCGATTTTGAAAGGGGACAGGCGCTCAGGCTATCCTGACTAAAGGTGGTCTTCGCCTGCCAAAGCATGATCCATGACGCGCCGGTGGGCTCGGTGATGACCTCCGCCCTGCGCGCCCATCGTCTTGGTCTTCCTTCACCGATCGGGCAACCTTTGGGGTTGCTTTGGAGAGTAGATAGCTGGCCCTGCTCCCTTAACACGAAAGAGGAAACCATCTTCATCCGCGCCTGCTGGCGCGGCCTCTGCTGCTGCTCGTCGCAGCACGCGTCACCCACGTGATGGGCTCCAGACCGCGCGGCATGCCGAACGGCCTTCGTCTCGAGCGCCTGCGGGAGGGGGCCTCGGGAGGCCACCTCAGGAAGCTGCCTCGCGAGGTTACTTCGGGAAGCCGCCTCGTGAGAGGGCCTCGCGAGGCCGTTGATGGTGGTGCTGAGTATTACTCGCCACTTCCGGAGGAGGGGCCTCAGGAGGCCAGGGCCTCATGTGGGGTCTTGGTGAGATGCTCGGTGGTGACGGTCTGCTAGGCCCATGCCAGGCGTTGCGCCCTGGGCCAAAGGCAGACGGGCCTGGATACCCCGGGTTCCATGGGCCCAACAGTAGCCCCCGGGCCCGCGGCGCGCACGCTCCCGCCTACCGAGGGGCGAAGCGGCGCGGGCCCTAACCTCCTATGGCCAGGCGCGATGCATGGTGCACGATGTGACGGGCGACGCCCCCACTTCTCCACGACGCCTCGGAAACTGCCGCGCTGACAGAAATCCTGGCGCGGGCGGCGTGAGGCCATCATTGCCTTCCTTCACACACTCCACCTCTCTGCACCTTTCCTTCTCGCGTGCGGTTCCTCGCGACTCCCCCTTTCGAACTCCGCCTCTTCTTGCTCCCGATCCGTGCCTCCGCCGCGCAGATGGCGCCCGCCGGCAAGAGGGGGAAGGAGGCGGCCCCGTCCCCAAGCGCGCCCGTCCTTGGGGTGGCGCTGCAGCGTTCCACCATCGACGACGAAGAAGGCTTGGACAGGGTGCTTCCGTTCGTGGCCGGCAGCCAAAACGAGAACCAGGCGACCCAAATTTGGCCGGGGTCGCGCGCGCGGCGCGACCTGGGGGTGACGGCCTACCCCTTCTTCCTCCACAGCATATATGCCGGGTTGGTGCCGCCATTTTCGGACTTCTTCTATGCCATACTCACCCACTATCAGGTTCAGGCTCTTCATCTTCAACCCAACTCCATTTTCCTCCTGGCCACGTTCGCCTTTTACTGCAAGGCTTTCGTGGGCGTGATGCCCTCTGTGGCGCTCTTCCGCCACTTCTTCTGCCTGCGGCTAACCGCAGCGGACCAGCGCTTCGGATGCGCGTCATTCCTTGCCGTCAAGGGGATGGAGGACGGCATTATCAACTTGAGGGTCGTGAAGAAAGTGGAAGGCTACCAGCAGCGCTGGGTCTATATGAACGCGCGCTAGACCAACCGGCTCCTGATGATCCTGACGGACCCGGCCGAGAAGATCTCCGTGTGGGGGCACAAGAAGCTCGCCGACCCGAGGATGGAGCCCGTCTTAGAGCGGATGGCGGCGCACCGGGCCACCAAGCTGTCGGGGACGGCGGTTGTCAGGGAATACCTGCGGCGACGCATCGCGCCACTTCAGCGGCACTCGCGCCCTATGTGGGAGTACGCCGGCGCGGGCGACGCCATGAGGCTGAAGCCGGGAAGCCTGGGGCCAGACATGCTGGACGGGGCCCTGGCGATTCTGCTCAGCGCCCCTGCCGCAGAAACGCCGGAGGGGGCGCTCCCGCTTTTCTGCTACCTAGAGAGGGCGGATCTGGTGAAGGAAATGCCCCTCTTCGACCAGTGGGGCCTCGTGCCGGAGGGCCACGTCGGGCCCCGCGACAACCCCCTCGTGGTGGAGGTGGACTCGGGAGGCAGCAGCGGCAGCGGAGATTCAGAGGAGGCTACGGAGGAGGATGCCAGCCGGGCGCCACTACGCACCCATCGCCGGCTCATCTGCGAGCTCGAGGATGATGACGCCGAGAGCAACCCGCCCGTGGTGAAGGGGGCTCCCGGCCTGGGGGCGGGCGAGCCCCCAGAACCTGAGGCCCGTCATGAGGCTGGAGCCCCCCAGGGCCCCGGGGCGGGCGACGACGCGTCCGGTTCCACCGCGGCATGCCCCGGGGGCCCAAGCGTCGGCGCCGAGGCGATGCTCGGCGGGGGTAGCGTCGGCCTGCCATCCATGGGGAAGAAGAAGAGGAAGTGGCATGTCAGTGACGAGTAAGCCTTCTGCCTCCTCCCGGCGCCCTTAATTCTTGCTCCTTTATCCGGGCTCGGAGCTGAGCCACCATTCGCGCAGGAGATCTGCCACGGATCAGAAGAAGAAGAAGAAGACGACGGTGAAGGCGAGGGTTACCCCCAGCCCGCAGGGGGTGTCGATGCCCGCCGCCGGTGCCGAGGGGCATGGAGAGGCTACCCGCCATCCCGACGCCAAAGCGGGGCGTACGGAGATCGAGGAGGAGGCAGTCGCTTCTCCGGGGTCGCATGCGGGTGCATCCCGTGAGGCCGAAGTGGAGGAGCCTCGGGAGGCAGCCTCAGGGGGCGGGGATGCCCTCCCCCCTGACCCCGCCGCGAGCAAGGAAGCTGCGACGGGGGAGGCCGAAGCGCCTACCCCCCCGTCGGGGGCGTCCTTGGGCGCAGGGGAAGGAGTTGTGGGGCGTGCCATGACCGGCACTGAGAGCCCCCGTAGCGCACCGCCGCGGCCGACCTAGGGGGGTAGCCTGGCGAGCCCGCCGCCCCAGGCAAGCAGTGCCGAGGGTTCCCTCGCCGCTGCGGCGGAGGGTGCCAGAGGGCCCGACCCGGACTGGCCCCTGGTCCTCGTGAGTGACCGTGCTTTGCTTAGGCCTGAAGCCTTGCGTGACACCATGGCCGCGCTTGCTCGGCTCGGCACAGACTTCCAGGACGCGGAGACGCGCCTCGCCGAGGAGTGTCTGAAGCTTGCCGACGGGTGGCGCCGGCTGAGCATCGCCGTCGATACGGCCCGGCGCCATGACGAACGTGCTCGCGCACAGTGCGAGAGGGACACCGCCGAAGCGGAGGGGGCTCGCGCGAGAGCCCTCCAGGAGGCCGAAGTGGCCACCGCATGCCGCGAAGAAGCGGAGACCCTCCTGAAAGAGTTCCAAGACCAACACGCCGAGCAGGCGCGGTCGCTCCTCGCGCGGGAAGGCGCCCTTGCCACTCGCGAGAAGGAGGCCGCGGCCCGCGAGGCGGACCAAGAGACTCGCACGGAGGGCCTCGAGAAGACGGCGACCGAGCAGGCCATGCAGAAGGAGCGTCTGAACACGCTAGGGCACCAGCTGGCCAATGCCAAGGAGGCTCACACGAGGCGTGTTACCGAGGCCAACGCCCAACTGGAGGCCAAGGAGAAGAAGGTCCAAGAGGACGCTGACGCGAAGGTAGCGGAAGCGCGCCTAGTGCTTGCCGAGGAGCGCGATAAGGTGCTATCGCAGCAGAGGGACGCCTTCGAGTTAGAACATGAGCGGCTCCGGCAGGAGGTCACTGATCTCAAGGCGGCAATCGCCGAGGCGGAGACCCGCCGGGGATCCGCCCCGCAGGCTGGCTCTGGCGCCGCCGATCGGGAACAGGAGCAGCGCGAACGCGTCAAGGCGCTTCACTCGCTCGAGATCCGTGCTCACGACGCCCTGAATTCCATCTGCCAGGGAAGGCTTGGGGCCCTCCACGACTCCCGTGACGCCGACTACGTTGGCTTCTCCACCAAGCTCGAGGAACGACTTGAGGACGGAGCCAAGGAGGTGGACGGTATCTTGGAGGAGGAGTGCCGCCACCTCTTCTCCCTGGCGGCGACTCGCGTCTTCAGCCACCTCCTTCACACCGATCCCAACTTCGACTTTGAAAAGGTGATAGCTCTAGTTCCCGAGGAGCTTCGCGATGGGCTCGTGAGGGCGGTGGTAGGCCATGGGGGCGCGTTACTCGGGAAGTACTCCTGTGGCAGCGGCGAGAGCTCCGGCGGCGACGACGGCGCCGGCGAAGACGACGAAGGCACGAGCTCCTTGGGTGCCTTTTCCTTTCGTCACCCTGTGCTAGATCGATGTGGCCCGTGGGGGCGTGAAGACAATGCCTTTGTGTTTAAATACTTTATGTTTTGCTGTAACGAACACTTGTGCCCTCGCGAGGTTCTCTCTTAAGGCATGTTTTTCTCTTTTTGCTTGCCATGATGCTCTACGTTATCAGCACCCAGCCCCCGAGCGGCCACAGCCGTCGCTGGTATGTCAGGTCGCGATGCCTGAACAAGGCCAGGAGGCGAGGGGCACCAGGAGCTAGTGAGGGTTCCTGAGGCGCGATGCTCAGGGAGCCCCCCTTTAACGCACAAGCGGCTTGCGCCAAGAGGAACACTAGCGCTCGTGAGGCCGTCGGAGGGGAAGGCTCGAGAGACGGTGAGGGTGGCTCGCGAGACGGGAGACTTCGCTCTGTACGAGGTAGTATGGTGGGCCATCTCTTGCCGGGTGCATCTTGTGAGGGTTCCGCTCGCGAGATCTCCTGCTGGGATGGCCGCCGAAGGTTAGTCCCCGAGGCGGTACCTGCTGGCCTCCTGAGGTCCTGAGGGTGCTACCTCACGAGATCCTTCAAGGGACCTGCTCCTAAGATAACTGCACGCAAAGCACTTAACGACAGCGCGCGCTCGTCGATTCACTCATGGGTATTACGCGAGGAGACAGGACACCAAGGACCTTGGTGGGGTGGCGTGCACGGAGCAGGCCCGCGAGCCAGAGCCCGGTTGCTTGGGTTTTTCAGTGCTGCTGGGACTGACCCGAGCGCAGGCACCGTGTCTAGCCCCCACTCGCGTGAGGCTCATGAGGGAAGTCCTGAGCGCGCGAGGCTCGTGAGGCAAGGGGAAAATGAAACGCCATATAAGGAAATGGAAACTTTACTGAAGCAAGAGAGCAACCCATTACATAACCAAATAAAGATGCGGCTGCCGTGTCCGGCACGGGTCAGCTTGAGGTTGGTCCAACCCGCGGGGCGCCCTCAATTACGCACCAAAATGAGAAAAAGAGTGCTGCCGTGTCCGACACGGGTCAGCTTGAGGTTGGTGCAGCCCGTGGGGCGCCCTCAGTTGATTGTTCCTACAGCGCGGAGCATGGGGCTTCCACAGGGGTGTGGGTATGATCGCAGGTCGATTGTTCTGCCAGCGCAGAGCATGGGGCTTCCACTTGGGCGTGGGCGGGAGCTCTCGCGGGCCCATCAAGCAAACGCAATGAGAGGCTCCGGGGTGTGTACAGCCCCGTTTCGTTCGTACGCGTGAGGGTCATGGGTAGAACTTGCGGAGGTATTGGATGTTCCAGGCGTTAGGCACAGGAACTCCGTCCTCCATCTCCAGTCGGGCCTGGAGACATGAGTAACCCTGAAAGGGCCTTCCCACATAGGTGAGAGTTTGTGAAGTCCCTCTCTGGAGAGGATCCTGCGCAGGACGAGGTCGCCGACCTCGAGATTGCGAGGGCGGATGTTGCGGCTGTGGTAGCGACGCAAGGCCTACTGGTACCTCGCAGCATGAAGGGCGGCCTGACGGCGGCCCTCCTCGAGGAGCAGCAGATCGATCTCCCGCGAGCCATCCTGACGCGCCTCGTCGAAGGCAAGGACTCGCGGGGAGCCGTGCTTAAGCTCCAATGGAAGGACCGCCTCAGCGCCGTAGACAAGGAAGAAGGGCGTCTTGCCAGTAGGCTTGCTTGCCGTCTTGCGGATGGACCGCAGCACGGACTGCAGCTCGTCGAGCCAGCCCTTGCCGCAAGCCTCAAGTTTCTTCTTGAAGCTCCTTGTCTTGAGGCCCTTGAGGACCTCGGCGTTGGCGCGCTCGGCCTGACCATTGCTTCGCGGGTGCGCCACCGAGGCGTAGCAGATCTGCGTGCCGAGGCTGGCGCAGTAGGACTTGAAGAGGCCGCTTGTGAACTGGGAGCCATTGTCGATGATGATGCGATTGGGAACTCCAAAGCGGCTCACGAGGCCCTTGATGAACTTGACGACGGAGCCTGCCGGGATGGTACGCACTGGCTCGACCTCTACCCACTTGGTGAACTTGTCGATGGCGACGTAGAGGTAGCGGTAACCTCCAGCCGCGCGAGGGAAAGGCCCCAGGATATCCAGCCCCCAGACCATGAAGGGCCATGAGAGGGGGATCGTCTGGAGGCCCTGCGCCGGCTGGTGGATCTGCTTGGCGTGGAATTGGCAGGCCTCGCAGGCTTGGACCAGTGCGGTAGCGTCACGCAGAGCAGTGGGCCAGTAGAAGCCGCTGCGGAAAACCTTACCGACGAGGGTGCGTGATGAGGAGTGGTGGCCGCAGTCTCCTCCATGTATATCAGCTAGCAACTCGCGCCCTTGCTCTTCAGAGATGCACCGCAGCGAGACGCCATTGGGGCGCTTGCGGTACAGCTCGCCATCTTGTAGGAAGTAAGCGGTGGCCTGCCGGGCCACGCGCTCTGCTTCTGAGTCCTCCTCCGGGAGGGTGCCGCGAAGCAAATAAGCCTTGAACTCCGCAGCCCAGCTATCCGCCTGAGGCTCGAGCGCCAGCAGCAGGCGAGCTCCTGAGGCCGGGCCACAGTCTAGTGCACCCGTGGGTGGTGCGGGCAGGAGTTCCTCGCGAAGGAGCGCCGTGCTCGCGGCTGGGGGTGCGGCAGATGGCTTGAGGAGCCTTTCCTCAAAGACGCCGGGGCTTTGGGGCTCGCGGCGTGATGCTCGTTTGGCGATGTCGTCGGCTTCTTTGTTGCTGCCGCGGGGGATGTGCTGCAGCTCCAGGCCAAGAAAGCGCTTCTCAAGTTTACGTACCTCTTCCAGGTAGGCGGCCATGTGCTCGTCTTTGGGCTTGTAGCTTTTGTTGGAGAAGTTGACGAGGAGTTGCGAATCGCCCTTGATAGTCAGACGCTTGATGCCTAGGGCGAACGCGGCCTTGAGGCCGGCGATGAGGCCCTCATACTCTGCGATGTTGTTGGAGACCTTGTCGGTGTGCCTGAAGCAGAGTTGTACAGTGTAGTAGAGCATGTCTTCTGTTAGCGAGGTGAGCATGACCCCAGCCCCCGCGCCCTGTCGGGAGAAGGCGCCGTCGAAGTGCATGGTCCATCTGCCAGGCGCCTCATCCTCTGGTAGGAGGGTTTGGGCCTCGCGAGGTTCGTCCTCGTACGTGTCCGTCCATTCTTCCACGAAGTCGGCCAGAGCCGCACCTTTGATGACTCTGGTGGTGGAGAACTCCAGCTGGAAGGCTTGCAGCTCGATGTTCCACTCAGCAACGCAGCCGGCGGCGTTGGGGCTGCGCAGAACTTGCTCCAAGGGGTAGGAGGAAATGACCTTGATGGGATGACCCTGAAAGTAGTGGCGCAGCTTCCTGGAGGCGACGAGGAGCGCGAGGAGGAGCTTCTGCTGCATGGGGTAGTGCTTGCGCGCGTCCCTTAGCACGGTGCTGACGAAGTACACGGGGTGTTCGACGAGGCGCGTAGTTGTTGCGACAGCTTGTTCTTCAGACGCCTTGTGAGGCTCGCAAGGCCCGGGAGCCTCACGAGGCTCAGGAGGCTCGCGAGGCCCGGGGGGCTCGTGAGCCTGAAGGGGCGCCGAGGGCTTTTCCTTGGCACAGATGTGCTCCTCCCGCACCGCCACCAGCGCCGCGCTGGCCGTCTGGGGGGTGGCCGCCAAGTACAGGAGCAAGGGCTCGCGAGAGCGCGGCACGACCATGATGGGCAGGCTTGTGAGGTACCTCTTGAGGGCTTCGAAGGCGGCGTCTGCCTCAGGAGTCCACTTGAAGGAGCCGGACCTCTTCAGGAACTTGAAGAAGGGCAGGGCTCGCTCGCCAAACTTGGAGATGAAACGCCCTAGGGAGGCCATACACCCTGCCAAACGCTGAATTTCCTTGAGGGTCCAGGGAGGGCGCATTTTCTCGATGGCCTTGATCTTCTCTGGGTTGGCCTCGATGCCACGGTGCGAGACTAGGAAGCCGAGGAGCTTGCCGAAGGGGACTCCAAAGACGCACTTCTCCGGGTTGAGCTTGAGGTTGACTTTGCGTAGGTTGGCTAATGTTTCCTGGAGGTCCGCGATGAGGGATCCAGCCTCGCGAGATTTGACCACGATGTCGTCGACGTAGGCCTCCGCGTTCCTCCCCATCTGAGGCCCCAGAGTGATGCGCATTAGCCGCTGGAAGGTGGCGCCCGTGCTCCTTAAACCGAAGGGCATGCAGACGTAACAATATAGGGCGCAGGGGGTGATGAAGGCCGTCCTCTCCACATCTTTGGCCGCCATCTTGATCTGATGATAGCCTGAGAAGGCATCCAGGAAGCATAGCAAATTGCACCCAGCGGTGGAATCCACGATCTGATCGATGCGGGGCAGTGGGAACGGATCTTGAGGGCAGAACTTGTTGAGGCTGGTGAAGTCGACGCACATGCGCTCCTTGCCGCCCTTCTTGGGGACGACTACTAGGCTGGCGAGCCATTCGGGATGGCGCACCTCATGAACGACTCCGGCTTCCTGGAGCTTCTGGACTTCCTTGACGATGAACTCTTGCTTCTCTGGCGCCTGGCGCCGTGCTTTCTGCTTGACCGAGCATGCATTGGGGCACACCGCTAAGTGGTGCTCGATCACCTCCCTCGGCACACCGGACAAGTCGGATGCTTTCTAGGCGAAAACATCCGAGTTTGCCCGAAGGAAGGCGACGAGCGCGCTTTCCTATGCAGGAGGGAGGCCTGTGCCGATGGTGAAGGCAGGGCCGGAGCCGCTGCCGTCCACCGACACCTTCTTTGTCTCGGTGCGGTCCTGAGAGAACAGCTGCTTCTTCTTTGTTGGCGCGGCCTCGGAAGGCTCGGCCGCGTCCTCGTCGGCCGGGTGCGCGACAGCGGCAGCCTTGTAGGCACGCTCGAGGGTGCTGGCCGCGTCCTTTTCGTCGCAGGCGACGGTGATGATGTCGCTGCAGCCGGGCATCTTAAGGACGTTGTAGGCGTGATGGGTGGCCGCCATGAACTTGGTGAGAGCCGGGTAGCCCAAGATGGCATTATAAGGCAGGCCGATGTGCGCCACGTCGAAGTCGATGGGCTCGGTGTGGTAGTTCTTGCGGGTGCCGAAGGTGACGGGGAGGCGCACTTGCCCCAGCGGGATGGTGGAGCCATCGGTCACTCCGGAGACGGGCCTGGTCGGCATCAGCTGGTCGTAGGGCACCTGGAGCGTCTCGAAGGTCTCGATGGAGAGTACGTTGAGGCCGGCACCCCCGTCGATGAGGGTCTTGGTGACCGCGACGTTGCTGATGGTGGGAGTGCACAGCATGGGGAGCGCGCCTGCAGAGGCCGTGGACTTGGGGTGGTCCCTGGAGTCGAAGGTGATGGCGTACTGCGACCACTTGAGGGGCCGCGCGACCTCAGGCCTCGGGAGGGCGGCGTACACCTCGCGAGAGAGTTGCTTGAAGTGGCGGATAGACGCGGGGGCTTGGTACCCGCCAAGGATGCAGGCGGCCGCGCGAGGCTCCTGGTAGCCCCCAGCGCCATCGTCAGGCCGGTTGGCGTCGTCCCTTCGGGGTGGCGGCGGCAGCGGCGGGAGAGCGGCATTGGCCTGATGATTCGCCTCCAGAGGCTGGTTGCGCCAGCCCTGGCGGTAGCTGCCGTTACTGTTGTGGCTGTCCCAGCAGTTGCCACTACGGCCACCCCAGCGGCCGGCGCCGCGGCCATTGCGGTCGTCCCGGCGGCTCTGGCGCTCGTCGCGGAGCAGCTTGAGCTCCTGACAGTCTTCGGTGCTGTGGGAGCGGACGTTGTGAAAAGCGCAGAGAGGCCGGTTGTCCTTTCTGGGCTCGTCTAAGTCGCGGCCGCGCTTCTGCTCGGGCTTCGCCGCAAGCACGGCAGGGCCCTTGCGCTTGACGTCCTTGCTCTTGGCCTTGGCGGCGTCGAGCGCCGCGTCAGGGTCATTGTGGACAAAGAGGCGGCCTTCTTCAGCCTTGGCGCACTCGTCGGCGAGGTCGAGCAGCTCGAGCACGAAGTCGAGCTCACCGTTGATGGCGAGCTTCTCGCGCATCTTGACGTCTGTGACGCCGGTGGAGAACGCAGAGATGACGGCCGCGTCGGAGGCGCGTGGAATCTTGTTGCGCACCTGACTGAAGCGCTGGATGTACTTGCGGAGGGTCTCGTCTGGGCGCTGCCGAACACGCCGCAGGTCGTTGATGGTGAGGGAGCGGTCCTGTGTGCCCTTGAAGTTGGCGATGAACTGGCTGCAGAGCTTGGCCCACGACAAGATGGAAGCCTCGGGGAGGTTCATGAGCCAGGAGCGCGGGCCGTCCTTGAGGGCCATGGGGAACCAGTTCGCCATGACCTTGTCGTCGCCGTTCGCCGCCTCGACGCTCGGCGCGTAGAGTTGGAGGAACTCCGTGGGGTTGGGGGTGCCGTCGTAGCATGGAGGTAGCTCAGGCTTGAACTTCGCGGGCCAGACCACGCGACGCAGCTCATGGGTGAAGGCGCGGCAGCCCACGCCGCTCGAGGGGACGCCCTCAGCGAGGGCGGCGCGGTTTTGATGCCCGGCCGCTGCAACGTCCTGAATGGCCTGGTCCTGGCGCTGGCGCTGCCGCTCGAGGAGCACTCGTGCGGCAGATGATCTGGCAGCTGGCTCAGTCTCGGTCTGGCGAGGACGCGCCGCGGGACGACTCATGAGCCCGCGCGCTGCGCTGGGGCCCGGCGTGCTCGTCGCGCAGAGGAGGCGGCGGGGGAGCGCCGTGCGCCAGGTCCCCAGCCCGAGACGGCGGAGGGCGGAGCGAGAGAGAAGGCGCCGGAGCGTCCCCGGCGACGTTGACGAGCTCGGTGATGCAGCCAAGCCAGGCGTCATAGCCGGCGTCATACGGACGGTAGCGGAGCAGCTCACGCGCCATGAGCAGCGTGGCCTGCGGGTTCGGCGGCCCACGGTTGGCGAGGGAGGAGGCCATGGCGGTTTGGCGGCCCACGGTTGGTGCAGGGAGGAGTCCTGCTGCTCACGGGCAGCGGGGTCGGTGGCGGCAGAAGCCTCGACTTCGGGGCGGCGGCGATTGCCGCGAGCCACCGGCTCTGTCTGAGCCACGCGGCCAGCCCTGCGCTCGGCGCGCTCGCGACGTGCGTCGGCCATGGGGTTGGTGGAGCTGACGGCAGAGCAGAAGAACGGTAGCACACCCCTACCTGGCGCGCCAGATGTCGGAAGTCAGGCTCCGGGGACCCAAAGGTTCGAACACTAGGGTGAGCTCATTCTAAAATGTCGGAAGTCAGGCTCCGGGGACCCAAAGGTTCGAACATTGGGGTGAGCTCGTTCTACTGCTTCGTCTCCTACCACGGCTAAGCTACGGAGAGAGCGCGCTAGCGAGGGACGGGGCGAGGACTCAGCGGTTTACCCAGGTTCGGGCCAGCTTGCGGTGTAAGACCGTACTCCTGCTTGTGTTTTGGATTGCAATGGGCAAGGGAGTTCTTGCGTACAAGGTGGAGGGGGAGGAAGACTGGTTCGGAGAGCCTCCTTCCTACTATGGCAGCATTGTCCTTTTATATCGGCCTTGGTCCTCTTCCCCCTCAAACTTAGGCGGGAAGGGTTGCCACACTTGGCGATTTTGAAAGGGGACAGGCGCTCAGGCTATCCTGACTAAAGGTGGTCTTTGCCTGCCAAAGCATGATCCATGACGCGCCGGTGCGCTCGGTGATGACCTCCGCTCTGCGCGCCCATCGTCTTGGTCTTCCTTCGCCGATCAGGCAACCTTTGGGGTTGCTTTGGAGAGTAGATAGCCGGCCCTGCTCCTTTAACACGAAAGAGGAAACCATCTTCATTCGCGCCTGCTGGCGCGGCCTCTGTTGCTGCTCGTCGCCGTGCGCGTCACCCACGTGATGGGCTCCAGACCGCGCGGCACGCCGAACGGCCTTCGTCTCGAGCGCCTGCGGGAGGGGGCCTCGGGAGGCTGTAGGATCGAAAGTATGTCTAGAGGGGGGGTGATTAGACTACTTGACCAAATAAAACCTAACCTTTTCCCAATTTTAATTGTAGGCAGATTTTAGCAATAGTACATGTCAAGCATCACCCTACACATGCAATTCTAAGAGTATAGCAACGGAATGTAAGCAATTGCATATGTATGTAAAGGAGGGATTGGAGATTTCAAACGCAATGAATACACGGTGGTTTTTGGCGTGGTTCCGATAGGTGGTGCTATCCAACTTAGATTCCTTGACGGACTCGGTACCTTCATGCATATCAACCAAAGTATCCCAAATTTCCTTTGCATTCTCGATGCGGCTAATTTTGTTGAATTCTTCGGGACATAGACCGTTGAATAGAATGTCACAAGCTTGAGCATTGTATTGCAACATCTTCAATTCTTCCGGGGTTGCTTCACGATCCGGTTCCTTGCCATCCTCAAAGAAGTCACCTTGCAAGCCAACACGAACAACAGTCCAAACGGCGGGGTTATGACCAAGAATATGCATTTTCATCTTATGTTTCCAACTAGCAAAGTTTGTAGCATCAAAATATGGATCTCTACGGTGATAGTTACCCTCACTAGACGCCATACTCTCCTAGGTTGTGAAACCAAGGCTATGATCACCAAAGCTATGGAAATCAAGACTTACGGAGACCAAAGCTCTGATACCACTTGTAGGATCGAAAGTATGTCTAGAGGGGGGGTGATTAGACTACTTGACCAAATAAAACCTAACATTTTCCCAATTTTAATTGTAGGAAGATTTTAGCAATAGTACATGTCAAGCATCACCCTACACATGCAATTCTAAGAGTATAGCAGCGGAATGTAAGCAATTGCATATGTATGTAAAGGAGGGATTGGAGATTTCAAACGCAATGAAGACACGGCGGGGCAGATTGCCGTTGACGGCGACGGAGTCCTACGGCGAGGGCGCGCTGGAGACGACGGCGATGATTCGGAGACCAAAGGGGCGGCAGCAATGGGGCGCGGGCACGTGACGTTTGAAGTAATTTTCAACCGCACGGGTCGCTGGATATATATACCCATGTGTTGTCGGTGGCGCCGAGTTGAACAACTCGGTGGCACCGATATGTGTAACTGCACGGAGTATAGCACATCGGTGGCGCCGAAATGGTTCAATTCGGTAGCACCGAGATGAAAACCTAGATCAATCTAAGTGATTTCGGTTGGACCGAGTTTGAGTGAGTTGGTTCGGCCGAAATCAATTAGAAGGTTTTGGAGGTTCAGCCCTTTCAGATCGGTGGCTCCGAGTGCTCCTCACCCGAAGGGTCCGAAAAAGACTTGTTCAATTTTTGTGATGCAGCAAGAATAGAATTTGAGAGAAGAAAGCATAGATAGCTAGAGAAGGTTCTTAGGCATTCTTGTACATCCACTTGGCCAGAAAAACCAAGACAATCAAAACAACAAATGGATGTCCTCGAATGATGAAAATATGCAAATCAACATGCTCACACAATAAGATTGCAAATGAAATATGTGTCAAACAGGCACAACCAATTCTAGCATCTATCAAGCAATGGCGATGACTAGGTCATCTATATATGAGTATATTGACTTAGGAGCCAAATGAGAACATTTGATCATAGGTCATACTCATCGTTTAAGCACAAGTGGGGTTACCACTTTTACATAAAGCATTAATGTGTTCACACCATTAGAGTTGCTTTAGCTCAATTGTTTAGAGCAAAGCTCCCCCTAGATGTGATATTTCCTAAGAGGGATGAACTAACCTTGGGTTTTGTCGATGATGACTTCATGTAGATGTTGAAGATGTGGATGCTCAATGTTGATGTAGACCATCAAGAGTAGGGAGCAATCCTTTGGAGTTTTGTGCTTTCAATACCTACATGGGTTAGTCCCACACAAGGAACATACAAGGATATCCATAGACATAGAGTGAAATACACATATGATGATGTCCATGAATGCATTGATTACCTTGTCCCTTGTCTTTCCAACAAGAGGGTTCGTGACTCCATGAACTAGTGCAAAATGTGGAAGTTGGTTGCACAAGTCCTTGCCATGAATAATATGAGTGAAGTTTGTTGGCGGAGTCACCCTCAAGAACTCTCTAGTTCTTCTTCTTTTGGACCCACATCAACTTGATGGGAATCCTTGGAGTTGTAGTAGCACTTGATGAAGTAGAACTTGATGAAGTCTTGGGAACCCACTTGACCATGGCTTGAGGAGCTTCTTCAAATGAATCAATCTCTTCTTGAAGCTTGTCCTTGCCTTTTAGCTTGTGGTCTTGTGGTGGAAGATCTTCTTGAGCTTGTGTTCCCTTGAAGGAAGTAGGATCATACTTCTCTTGTTGAGGAACAAACTTCGTCTTGGGGTATTGACCTTCTTCCCACTCAACTCCATCGGCATTGAACTTTCGTTCAAAACCAACACCTTGGTTCTTCCGGTGCCTTCCTTGCTTACGTACAATTTCCTGAAATTGCTTACTCCCGGAAAGACTCTTGTAGACACCTTTTTCTATAATTCCTTTCAATAGCATATTTTCTTGCTCAAGTGTAACTTGGCTAAGAGAATCGTTAGTGGAATCAATAGAACTACTAGAAGCAACAATATTGGATTTAGCATTGTTATTGTTACTACTAGAGGTAGAACCATTTTTACCCTTGTTGCTAATTTGCTTAGATTTAACTTGTGGCATAAAGGTAGACAAGAGTAAACGCTTGGCAAGATATGAAGAACTCTTCTTTCGAAGATCGTCATTGATAGCTTTAAGAAACTCATGCTCTTGCTCTAAATTTAGCTTCTCGAAGCATAGCTTCTCATGAGTTCTTAGAAGTTCTCTATGATCCTCTTGAATTGTTTCATGAGCTAACTTAAGAGCATTTAGTTCTCTAGTTAGACGCTCAATCTCCTTCATAACATTGTCACTCGTTTCCTCTTGACTATCATGATTACTAGCATTTTCATTATAGCTCACATTACTATCTCTATCAACAAGTAAATCATCATCACCAAGCAAATCATCTTCATCACTATTGTAATCAAGATACTCGGGGTGTGATACCTTGGGGCCTTTTGCCATGAAGCATCTTTCAATTCCTTCATTTGGTGAGTCAAATAGATCATAGGAGTTGGATGACACAAGAGCAAGTCCGGCAACACCTTCATCTTGACTATAGTCGGAGTTGGAGTGATAACTTCTCTCGGAGTGGTTGTCGGAGTCAGAGCCGGAAACCCATTCACCAACATGAGCTTGATGTCTTCTTCTTGTGTAGCTCCTTGATGACTTGTCTTTCTTCTCCGAATCCTTGCTTCTTCGAGAGTGTCTTCGTTCATAATAATCATCTCTACTCCTTCTCTCTTTATGAGGTGACTCATCTCTTCTATGTCTTCCTCTTGGTGATTCGTCTCTTTTCTTGTAGGGAGCCGTACACTCATTGGAGTAGAGTCTGGGCTTTCCACAATTGTAACAATTACGGTCATGACTTGATGATCTTCTCTCATAATGTCTTGAGCTAGAGCTTCTCTCTTTCCCTTTGTTCTTGTAGAACTTGTTGAACCTTTTCACCATTAGGCTAATCTCTTCATTGGATATTAGCTTGTCACTTGAAGTTGTTGGAGCATCGGTTGAGACTTTGTAAGCACCACTTGACTTGTTGTGCAGCTCCTCTTTATCCTTGAGTGACATTTCATGAGCGACAATCCTTCCAATGACTTCCGTGGGCTTGAGATCTTTGTAATTTGGCATCATTTGGATAAAGGTGCAGACGGTATCATATTTTCCATCCAAAGCTCTAAGTATCTTCTTGATGATGAATTTGTTGGTCATCTCTTCACTTCGTAAGTCGGCAATCTCATTTGTGATGAGAGCAAGCCTAGAGTACATCTCAGCGACTCCTTCACCATCCTTCATCTTGAACTTGTCAAGTTGACTTTGAAGCACATCCAACTTAGATTCCTTGACGGACTCGGTACCTTCATGCATATCAACCAAAGTATCCCAAATTTCCTTTGCATTCTCGATGCGGCAAATTTTGTTGAATTCTTCGGGACATAGACCGTTGAATAGAATGTCACAAGCTTGAGCATTGTATTGCAACATCTTCAATTCTTCTGGGGTTGCTTCACGATCTGGTTCCTTGCCATCCTCAAATAAGTCACCTTGCAAGCCAACACGAACAACAGCCCAAACGGCGGGGTTATGACCAAGAATATGCATTTTCATCTTATGTTTCCAACTAGCAAAGTTTGTACCATCAAAATATGGACCTCTACGGTGATAGTTACCCTCACTAGACGCCATACTCTCCTAGGTTGTGAAACCAAGGCTATGATCACCAAAGCTATGGAAATCAAGACTTACGGAGACCAAAGCTCTGATACCACTTGTAGGATCGAAAGTATGTCTAGAGGGGGGGTGATTAGACTACTTGACCAAATAAAACCTAACCTTTTCCCAATTTTAATTGTAGGCAGATTTTAGCAAAAGTACATGTCAAGCATCACCCTACACATGCAAATCTAAGAGTATAGCAGCGGAATGTAAGCAATTGCATATGTATGTAAAGGAGGGATTGGAGATTTCAAACGCAATGAAGACATGGTGGTTTTTGGTGTGGTTCCGATAGGTGGTGCTATCGTACGTCCACGTTGATGGAGGCTTCAACCCACGAAGGGTAACGGCTGCGCGAGTCCATGGAGGGCTCCACCCACGAAGGGTCCACGAAGAAGCAACCTTTCCTATTCCACCATGGCTTACGTCCACGAAGGACTAGCCTCACTCAGGGTAGATCTTCACGAAGTAGGCGATCTCCTTGCCCTTACAAACTCCTTGGTTCAACTCCACATCTGGTTGGAGGCTCCCAAGTGACACCTAACCAATCTAGGAGACACCACTCTCCAAAAGGTAATAGACGGTGTGTTGTTGATGAACTCCTTGCTCTTGTGCTTCAAATGATAGTCTTCCCAGCACTCAAACAACTCCTCACAGATTTGGCTATGGTGGAAGAAGGATTTGAGTGGAAAGCAACTTGGGAAAGGCTAGAGATCAAGGTTCAAATGGTAGGAATGGAATATCTTGATCTCAACACATGAGTAGGTGGTTCTCTCTCAGAAAATGTATGGTGGAAGTGTAGGCATGTTCTGATGGCTCTCCTTACTGAGAAGGATGTGGTGGAGGGGTATATATAGCCTCCACACAAAATCCAACCGTTACACACTTTTGACCCAACTCGGTGGCACCGAAACAATCATCTCGGTAGCACCGAACTGTGTAAAAGATATGAACGTTAGGAATCTCGGTGGGACCGATACGAACAACTTGGATGGACCGAAGTGCAATGGCTTAGGGCAATCCTAATCTCGGTGGCACCGATTGCATCAACTCAGTTGGATCGAAGTGAAGCAATAAGGCAACAGAGACTTGGCAAGCCATCTCGGTGAGACCGATTTGCAAACTCGGTGAGACCGAAGTTAATGCAACCGATTACAGAGAGTTGGCAAGGCCATCTCGGTGGGACCGAGATCCATTTCGGTGGATCCGATTTGTTAGGGTTTTGGCAATGGCTAAGTCTTGGCTGAACTCGGTGGGGGCCTGATTGGAAATATCGGTGGGGCCGAGTTGGACTGTAGGTTTAGGACATATTTGGTTAGAGAGAGAGATTGAGGGTTTAGGAATACTGTCACTAAGCACTTGAGCAAAAAGACCATTAAGCAACACCTCGTCCCCTTTTAATAGTATTGGCTTTCCTATGGACTCAATGTGATCTTGGATCACTAAACCAAAAATGTAGAGTCTTGATCTTTTTCCAATCCTTGTCCTTAGCATTTTGAGGGGTCCACGTCTCTAGTCCATGCCATGCCAATCATTGAACATCCTGAAATCTTAATCTTGAATGGACATTAGTTCAATGACATATATGTTGTTATGAATTACCAAAACCTCCAAGGGAGCAAAAGTGCTTTCAATCTCCCCCTTTTTGGTAATTGATGACAACATATAGATCAAAGCTTCGACAAATGATTAAATGAATGAAATACATTGTCGCTTTGAGAAGTATGTGATAAGCAAGAGCTCCCCCTAAATTTGTGCATTATTAAAATTTTGCGTTTGAATGCAAATGCACAATCGATTAGGCTCATGGGTTACTCTTCCATGTCACATACATCTTCGTGGAGCGCGCAAAATGATAAGATTGGAATAATAGGCACGCATCACCAACATAAGTAATTGATCATACAAGATAATGATAAAGATAAACTTAGATCATCACAATAAGCATAATATGATCAATCAACATAGTATCTCACAAGCATAAACGACAGAATACTGTAGCAAGCACACATAAAACAGAGTACCAACAAACAAATAAGTAGCACAAGAAACTCTCGAAGCAAATCAAAAACAAGAAACTCTCTCTCTCGAAGCCTATGATCTATACAGATTCTCCCCCTTTGGCAACAAGTACCAAAAAGTTCAAATGAGTATAGCACTAATCGACTCTCTAGGCACGGTCCTCCGAAGCTCCTGAAGGCGACCTCCTGCTGGCAGCTCCTGTGTGCGTAGATGGCGTTGAGATGAGAGCGTCCGCGAATGCTTCTGACGATGTCTGCTGAACTGGCGGAGTTGAGACCTGAGATGGCACTGTGGCACTAGCGGCTGGTGCAGATACGGTGGTCCGGGGATCCACAACTGGTATCGCAGCAGATCTAGCTGCCCTAGGCACTGACTGGAATCTCTCTGTGGTTGGTCCATCATCTCCACTGTCATCTGATCTGGCTAGCTTGACAGCATCAACATCTCCTTGCAGCTGTTCCACTCAAGTCTGAATCTCAGTCACCTTGACATCCAAATCATGAAATTTAGTCTCAATGATCCGCTCAAAACTAGCCTGGGTCTGGGTGAGGTTGGCCAAACTTCGCTCAATCCTCAGAGTGGCTTCAAGCAGACATTGCATTTGGTCTTTGGGTGTCTTGAGATTTGCAATTGGTGCATTTGGAGTTGATGCCTCCTGAGCTGCTTTTGCTTCTGCGGCTTTGCGAATTTCCTCTTGAGCTTGTGCTGAAGTGGGATGCGAAGGATCCATCACTATTACATTGTCCTCAAAATCTGGACGCAAAGGCAAGTGCTCTCGATCAAGAAGATATGTGCTGATTCCAACCTTGGAATTGATCAATAACTGTATATGTGGAGCATATCCGCACGATCTCTTCTGATCTGCTGCAGTCCTCTTGAAAGTTTCTACTATCAGGCTCATCACCTTGAATTTCTGAGGTGTATCGAATAAATGCAACAAATTGATGGAGTGGCCATGAATCATCTTGTCATCTCCTGACTTGGGTAGCAGGGTGTACCGCAATATGGTGTTCGAGGTGGCCAGTCCTGGTAGCAAATGCTTCACTAATCCAAGTTTGTGTGTTTCAAGGTCCTTCTGAGGAATTGCAGTATACATGTTGGACATGGAGTTGTGATCCATCTTGAGCTTGGCATATATGTCAATATCATCATCCTCTTCCTTGGGTGCACCAAGAAGATTTGCCCACTCAGAGATGGTAGACTGGTATCTTATACCCTCAGTCATCCACACTATTCTGCCATCTGGATAGAAATGAGTAGTAGAGTAGAATTGCATGATCATCTCATCATTCCACTTGGTCAACTTCTTTCCAACAAACTCATCAACACCTGCAATCCTGAAACTCTCATGGACATAGGGAAAGTAATCCTCATTCTCATCTATGTATTCCCAGTCCACCCACTTCATGTCACTGACTATGGGCTTCTTGTCAAGCAAAAATGTCTCATAAAAATCCGGTTGCTCTCGAGTGTGAAAGCGATAATCACATGCTATCCTTCTCCTTATAGCATAGGGATCTGACTGTCTCCACTGACGTAGTCCTTTATCCTTTCTCAACATCATGTTTTCTGCTACTGGGTGTGCATTGTCGTGGTCTGGAATCTTAGGCTTCAACTTTCTGAGCACTAGAGGTTCTTCACCAACATTTGATTTAGGCACTGGGGCCTTGTTCTTCTCTGCAGATGATATATTTCTGGTTGATCTCTTGGGTGCTGACACCTTAGGCTTGGACTTGGAGGGTGCAGCAGTCTTGATTGCATCAGACATGAGCTTCTGAGCTTTTGCAGGGGGTGCATTAGCTGGCTCATCCTCCTCCACTTCCTCCTCTTCAATCATCATGGAGGGTCTGCCAATCACACGGGCAATGGTTTTCCTCACTCTCTTCTTTTTGGCACCTGCAGCTGGTTCTTTGTCACTGGGCTCTTCAAGAGTAAACTGCATGGTTTGCTTTGGAACTTTCCTCACAGCAGTTCTTTCTTTGGTAGAAGCAGGCTTTGTGCTGTACTCCTTAGCAAGCACTACTCTCTTTTTCTTGGATGCACCTTCACTTGTAACAAAGTCCTCATCTTCACTGTCTGAGGTTTTCTTCTTCCTTGTTCTGGTTGCAACTTTTGGAAGATCTGGAGAACTCCTCTCTCCCTCATAGAAACTCTCATTATGGCTTGACCCTTCACTCATCTCTGTCTGCTGTTCAGACCTATTCTGACTATCACTGCCACTTGACATATTGCTGAGCTGACCCTGTGAATAGATGGGTATAGGTAGAGTAGATGAATCATCACAAAAAGCAGATTGTTTTTCATAAAAATAAGTTCAAACTTTAGTTCTAGGTTTTCACAGAATGCAATTCGGATGGACCTTGTTGATAACCTCGGTGACACCGAAGCACACTACAGAGACCTTGCACGCCACTTCGGTCAGACCGATATGGGTTTTGGTGGCTCCGAGATGCTAGGGTTTCACTGAGATTCACTTTTGGTCTCACCGATTCGCACAACTCGGTGGCACCGAGATGTACTAGTGCTATGGCCAGAGGCCAAATCGGTAGGACCGAAAATGTCGAATCGGTCGGTCCGAGATGCATTCGGCGGAAACCTAACCCTAAATTTTTTGCTCGAATCTTGTTCTTACGAACTAATCTGGTGGAAAGAGCATTGCAATCGTGGCAAGATATATGGCATTCCTATCATGCATTGAATCGGAAATTGGATGCACAAAAGGGATCGAATCTCACCCTAACTTGGTGGAGATCCTCTACGGCGGCAACGGCGGGGCAGATTGCCGTTGATGGCGACGGAGTCCTACGGCGAGGGCGCGCTGGAGACGACGGCGATGATCCGGAGACCAAAGGGGCGGCAGCAATGGGGCGCGGGCACGTGACGTTTGAAGTAATTTTCAACCGCACGGGTCGCTGGATATATATACCCATGTGTTGTCGGTGGCGCCGAGTTGAACAACTCGGTGGCACCGATATGTGTAACTGCACGCAGTATAGCACATCGGTGGCGCCGAAATGGTTCAATTCGGTAGCACCGAGATGAAAACCTAGATCAATCTAAGTGATTTCGGTTGGACCGAGTTTGAGTGAGTTGGTTCGGCCGAAATCAATTAGAAGGTTTTGGAGGTTCAACCCTTTCAGATCGGTGGCTCCGAGTGCTCCTCACCCGGAGGGTCCGAAAAAGACTTGTTCAATTTTTGTGATGCAGCAAGAATAGAATTTGAGAGAAGAAAGCATAGATAGCTAGAGAAGGTTCATAGGCATTCTTGTACATCCACTTGGCTAGAAAAACCAAGACAATCAAAACAACAAATGGATGTCCTCGAATGATGAAAATATGCAAATCAACATGCTCACACAATAAGATTGCAAATGAAATATGTGTCAAACAGGCACAACCAATTCTAGCATCTATCAAGCAATGGCGATGACTAGGTCATCTATATATGAGTATATTGACTTAGGAGCCAAATGAGAACATTTGATCATAGGTCATACTCATCGTTTAAGCACGAGTGGGGTTACCACTTTTACATAAAGCATTAATGTGTTCACACCATTAGAGTTGCTTTAGCTCAATTGTTTAGAGCAAAGCTCCCCCTAGATGTGATATCCCCCCCTAAGAGGGATGAACTAACCTTGGGTTTTGTCGATGATGACTTCATGTAGATGTTGAAGATGTGGATGCTCAATGTTGATGTAGACCATCAAGAGTTGGGAGCAATCCTTTGGAGTTTTGTGCTTTCAATACCTACATGGGTTAGTCCCACACAAGGAACATACAAGGATATCCATAGACATAGAGTGAAATACACATATGATGATGTCCATGAATGCATTGATTACCTTGTCCCTTGTCTTTCCAACAAGAGGGTTCGTGACTCCATGAACTAGTGCAAAATGTGGAAGTTGGTTGCACAAGTCCTTGCCATGAATAATATGAGTGAAGTTTGTTGGCGGAGTCACCCTCAAGAACTCTCTAGTTCTTCTTCTTTTGGACCCACATCAACTTGATGGGAATCCTTGGAGTTGTAGTAGCACTTGATGAAGTAGAACTTGATGAAGTCTTGGGAACCCACTTGACCATGGCTTGAGGAGCTTCTTCAAATGAATCAATCTCTTCTTGAAGCTTGTCCTTGCCTTTTAGCTTGTGGTCTTGTGGTGGAAGATCTTCTTGAGCTTGTGTTCCCTTGAAGGAAGTAGGATCATACTTCTCTTGTTGAGGAACAAACTTCGTCTTGGGGTATTGACCTTCTTCCCACTCAACTCCATCGGCATTGAACTTTCGTTCAAAACCAACACCTTGGTTCTTCCGTTGCCTTCGTTGCTTGCGTACAATTTTCTCAAATTGCTTACTCCCGGCAAGACTCTTGTAGACACCTTTTTCTATAATTCCTTTCAATAGCATATTTTCTTGCTCAAGTGTAACTTGGCTAAGAGAATCGTTAGTGGAATCAATAGAACTACTAGAAGCAACAATATTGGATTTAGCATTGTTATTGTTACTACTAGAGGTAGAACCATTTTTACCCTTGTTGCTAATTTGCTTAGATTTAACTTGTGGCATAAAGGTAGACAAGAGTAAACGCTTGGCAGGATATGAAGAACTCTTCTTTCGAAGATCGTCATTGATAGCTTTAAGAAACTCATGCTCTTGCTCTAAATTTAGCTTCTTGAAGCGTAGCTTCTCATGAGTTCTTAGAAGTTCTCTATGATCCTCTTGAATTGTTTCATGAGCTAACTTAAGAGCATTTAGTTCTTTAGTTAGACGCTCAATCTCCTTCATAGCATTGTCACTCGTTTCCTCTTGACTATCATGATTACTAGCATTTTCATTATAGCTCACATTACTATCTCTATCAACAAGTAAATCATCATCACCAAGCAAATCGTCTTCATCACTATTGAAATCAAGATACTCGGGGTGTGATACCTTGGGGCCTTTTGCCATGAAGCATCTTCCAATTCCTTCATTTGGTGAGTCAAATAGATCATAGGAGTTGGATGACACAAGAGCAAGTCCGGCAACACCTTCATCTTGACTATAGTCGGAGTTGGAGTGATAACTTCTCTCGGAGTGGTTGTCGGAGTCGGAGCCGGAAACCCATTCACCAACATGAGCTTGATGTCTTCTTCTTGTGTAGCTCCTTGATGACTTGTCCTTCTTCTCCGAATCCTTGCTTCTTCTAGAGTGTCTTCGTTCATAATAATCATCTCTACTCCTTCTCTCTTTATGAGGTGACTCGTCTCTTCTATGTCTTCCTCTTGGTGATTCGTCTCTTTTCTTGTAGGGATCCGTACACTCATTGGAGTAGAGTCTGGGCTTTCCACAATTGTAACAATTATGGTCATGACTTGATGATCTTCTCTCATAATGTCTTGAGCTAGAGCTTCTCTCTTTCCCTTTGTTCTTGTAGAACTTGTTGAACCTTTTCACCATTAGGCTAATCTCTTCATTGGATACTAGCTTGTCACTTGAAGTTGTTGGAGCATCGGTTGAGACTTTGTAAGCACCACTTGACTTGTTGTGCAGCTCCTCTTTATCCTTGAGTGACATTTCATGAGCAACAATCCTTCCAATGACTTCCGTGGGCTTGAGATCTTTGTAATTTGGCATCATTTGGATCAATGTGCAGACGGTATCATATTTTCCATCCAAAGCTCTAAGTATCTTCTTGATGATGAATTTGTCGGTCATCTCTTCACTTCCTAAGCCGGCAATCTCATTTGTGATGAGAGCAAGCCTAGAGTACATCTCAGCGACTCCTTCACCATCCTTCATCTTGAACTTGTCAACTTGACTTTGAAGCACATCCAACTTAGATTCCTTGACGGACTCGGTACCTTCATGCATATCAACCAAAGTATCCCAAATTTCCTTTGCATTCTCAATGCGGCAAATTTTATTGAATTCTTCGGGACATAGACCGTTGAATAGAATGTCACAAGCTTGAGCATTGTATTGCAACATCTTCAATTCTTCCGGGGTTGCTTCACGATCCGGTTCCTTGCCATCCTCAAATAAGTCACCTTGCAAGCCAACACGAACAACAGCCCAAACGGCGGGGTTATGACCAAGAATATGCATTTTCATCTTATGTTTCCAACTAGCAAAGTTTGTACCATCAAAATATGGACCTCTACGGTGATAGTTACCCTCACTAGACGCCATACTCTCCTAGGTTGTGAAACCAAGGCTATGATCACCAAAGCTATGGAAATCAAGACTTACGGAGACCAAAGCTCTGATACCACTTGTAGGATCGAAAGTATGTCTAGAGGGGGGTGATTAGACTACTTGACCAAATAAAACCTAACCTTTTCCCAATTTTAATTGTAGGCAGATTTTAGCAATAGTACATGTCAAGCATCACCCTACACATGCAATTCTAAGAGTATAGCAGCAGAATGTAAGCAATTGCATATGTATGTAAAGGAGGGATTGGAGATTTCAAACGCAATGAAGACACGGTGGTTTTTGGCGTGGTTCCGATAGGTGGTGCTATCGTACGTCCACGTTGATGGAGGCTTCAACCCACGAAGGGTAACGGCTGCGTGAGTCCATGGAGGGCTCCACCCACGAAGGGTCCACGAAGAAGCAACCTTGCCTATTCCACCATGGCTTACGTCCACGAAGGACTAGCCTCACTCGGGGTAGATCTTCACGAAGTAGGCGATCTCCTTGCCCTTACAAACTCCTTGGTTCAACTCCACATCTGGTTGGAGGCTCCCAAGTGACACCTAACCAATCTAGGAGACACCACTCTCCAAAAGGTAATAGACGGTGTGTTGTTGATGAACTCCTTGCTCTTGTGCTTCAAATGATAGTCTTCCCAGCACTCAAACAACTCCTCACAGATTTGGCTATGGTGGAAGAAGGATTTGAGTGGAAAGCAACTTGGGAAAGGCTAGAGATCAAGGTTCAAATGGTAGGAATGGAATATCTTGATCTCAACACATGAGTAGGTGGTTCTCTCTCAGAAAATGTATGGTGGAAGTGTAGGCACGTTCTGATGGCTCTCCTTACTGAGAAGGATGTGGTGGAGGGGTATATATAGCCTCCACACAAAATCCAACCGTTACACACTTTTGACCCAACTCGGTGGCACCGAAACAATCATCTCGGTAGCACCGAACTGTGTAAAAGATATGAACGTTAGGAATCTCGGTGGAACCGATACGAACAACTCGGATGGACCGAAGTGCAATGGCTTAGGGCAATCCTCATCTCGGTGGCACCGATTGCATCAACTCGGTTGGACCGAAGTGAAGCAATAAGGCAACAGAGACTTGGCAAGCCATCTCGGTGAGACCGATTTGCAAACTCGGTGAGACCGAAGTGCATGCAACCGATTATAGAGAGTTGGCAAGGCCATCTCGGTGGGACCGAGATCCATTTCGGTGGATCCGATTTGTTAGGGTTTTGGCAGTGGCTAAGTCTTGGCTGAACTCAGTGGGGCCGGATTGGAAATATCGGTGGGGCCGAGTTGGACTGTAGGTTTAGGACATATTTGGTTAGAGAGAGTGATTGAGGGTTTAGGAATACTGTCACTAAGCACTTGAGCAAAAAGACCATTAAGCAACACCTCATCCCCTTTTAATAGTATTGGCTTTCCTATGGACTCAATGTGATCTTGGATCACTAAACCAAAAATGTAGAGTCTTGATCTTTTTCCAATCCTTGTCCTTAGCATTTTGAGGGGTCCACGTCTCTAGTCCATGCCATGCCAATCATTGAACATCCTAAAATCTTAATCTTGAATCGACATTAGTTCAATGAGATATATGTTGTTATGAATTACCAAAACCACCAAGGGAGCAAATGTGCTTTCAATCTCCCCCTTTTTGGTAATTGATGACAACATATAGATCAAAGCTTCGACAAATGATTAAACGAATGAAATACATTGTCGCTTTGAGAAGTATGTGATAAGCAAGAGCTCCCCCTAAATTTGTGCATTATTAAAAATTTGCGTTTGAATGCAAATGCACAATCGATTAGGCTCATGGGTTACTCTTCCATGTCACATACATCTTGGTGGAGCGCGCAAAATGATAAGATTGGAATAATAGGCACGCATCACCAACATAAGTAATTGATCATACAAGATAATGATAAAGATAAAGTTAGATCATCACAGTAAGCATAATATGATCAATCAACATAGTATCTCACAAGCATAAATGACAGAATACTGTAGCAAGCACACATAAAACAGAGTACCAACAAACAAATAAGTAGCACAAGAAACTCTCGAAGCAAATCAAAAACAAGAAACTCTCTCTCTCGAAGCCTATGATCTATACAGATTCTCCCTCTTTGGCAATAAGTACCAAAAAGGTCAAATGAGTATAGCACTAATCGACTCTCTAGGCACGGTCCTCCGAAGCTCCTGAAGGCGACCTCCTGCTGGCAGCTGCGGTGTGCGTAGATGGCGTTGAGATGAGAGCGTCCGCAAATGCTTCCGACGATGTCTGCTGAACTGGCGGAGTTGAGACCTGGGATGGCACTGTGGCAGTAGCGGCTGGTGCAGATACGGTGGTCCGGGGATCCACAACTGGTATCGCAGCAGATCTAGCTACCCTAGGCACTGACTGGAATCTCTCTGTGGTTGGTCCATCATCTTCACTGTCATCTGATCTGGCTAGCTTGACAGCATCAACATCTCCTTGCAGCTGTTCCACTGAAGTCTGAATCTCAGTCACCTTGACATCCAAATCATGAAATTTAGTCTCAATGATCCGCTCAAAACTAGCCTGGGTCTGGTTGAGGTTGGCCAAACTTCGCTCAATCCTCAGAGTGGCTTCAAGCAGATATTGCATTTGGTCTTTGGGTGTCTTGAGATTTGCAATTGGTGCATTTGGAGCTGATGCCTCTTTAGCTGCTTTTGCTTCTACGGCTTTGCGAATTTCCTCTTGAGCTTGTGCTGAAGTGGGATGCGAAGGATCCATCACTATTACATTGTCCTCAAAATCTGGACGCAAAGGCAAGTGCTCGATCAAGAAGATATGTGCTGATTCCAACCTTGGAATTGATCAATAATTGTATATGTGGAGCATATCCGCAGGATCTCTTCTGATCAGCTGCAGTCCTCTTGATAGTTTCTACTATCAGGCTCATCACCTTGAATTTCTGAGGTGTATCGAATAAATGCAGCAAATTGATGGAGTGGCCACGAATCATCTTGTCATCTCCTGACTTGGGTAGCAGGGTGTACCGCAATATGGTGTTCGAGGTGGCCAGTCCTGGTAGCAAATGCTTCACTGATCCAAGTTTGTGTGTTTCAAGGTCCTTCTGAGGAATTGCAGTATACATGTTGGCCATGGAGTTGTGATCCATCTTGAGCTTGGCATATATGTCAATATCATCATCCTCTTCCTTGGGTGCACCAAGAAGATTTGCCCACTCAGAGATGGTAGACTAGTATCTTATACCCTCAGTCATCCACACTATTCTGCCATCTGGATAGAAATGAGCAGTACAGTAGAATTGCATGATCATCTCATCATTCCACTTGGTCAACTTCTTTCCAACAAACTCATCAACACCTGCAATCCTGAAATTCTCATGGACATGGGGAAAGTAATCCTCATTCTCATCGATGTATTCCCAGTCCACCCACTTCATGTCACTGACTATGGGCTTCTTGTCAAGCAAAACTGTCTCATAAAAATCCTGTTGCTCTCGAGTGTGAAAGCGATAATCACATGCTGTCCTTCTCCTTATAGCATAGGGATCTGACTGTCTCCACTGACGCAGTCCTTTATCCTTTCTCAACATCATGTTTTCTGCTACTGGGTGTGCATTGTCGTGGTCTGGAATCTTAGGCTTCAACTTTCTGAGCACAAGAGGCTCTTCATCAACATTTGATTCAGGAATTGGGGCATTGTTCTTCTCTGCAGCTGATATATTTCTGGTTGATCTCTTGGGTGCTGACACCTTAGGCTTGGACTTGGAGGGTGCAGCAGTCTTGATTGCATCAGACATGAGCTTCTGAGCTTTTGCAGGGGGTGCATTAGCTGGCTCATCCTCCTCCTCTTCCTCCTCTTCAATCATCATGGAGGGTCTGCCAATCACACGGGCAATGGTTTTCCTCACTCTCTTCTTTTTGGCACCTGCAGCTGGTTCTTTGTCACTGGGCTCTTCAAGAGTAAACTGCATGGTTTGCTTTGGAACTTTCCTCACAGCAGTTCTTTCTTTGGTAGAAGTTGGCTTTGTGTTGTACTCCTTAGCAAGCACTACTCTCTTTTTCTTGGATGCACCTTCACTTGCAACAAAGTCCTCATCTTCACTGTCTGAGGTTTTCTTCTTCCTTGTTCTGGTTGCAGCTTTTGGAAGATCTGGAGAACTCCTCTCTCCCTCATAGAAACTCTCATTATGGCTTGACCCTTCACTCATCTCTGCCTGCTGTTTAGACCTGTTCTGACTGTCACTGCCACTGGACATATTGCTAAGCTGACCCTGTGAATAGATGGGTATAGGTAGAGTAGATGAGTCATCACAAAAAGCAGATTGTTTTTCATAAAAATGAGTTCAAACTTTAGTTCTAGGTTTTCACAGAATGCAGTTCGGATGGATCGAGTTGATAATCTCGGTGACACCGAAGCACACTACAGAGACCTTGCACGCCACTTCGGTCAGACCGATATGGGTTTCGGTGGCTCCGAGATGCTAGGGTTTCACTGAGATTCACTTTCGGTCTCACCGATTCGCACAACTCGGTGGCACCGAGATGTACTAGTGCTATGGCCAGAGGCCAAATCGGTAGGACCGAAAATGTTGAATCGGTCGGTCCGAGATGCATTCGGCGAAAACCGCCGTATACTTGTCGAATCGGTCGGTCCGAGGTGGAGACCCTGATCGAGAGGGTCCTGTGGTGGTCCACGACGGGGAAGGTTGAGCTGGCCGACGTCATCAATGTCATGCTCAACCGCCGTATACTTCCCCTCCAGTTTCAGGCCAAACCGATGTGTGCACAAAAGCCTGAAGACAAGGACACCATCAACACCTTCTTCCGCTCCACCTTGGCCACCGTGTGGACAAAGCTCATGAAGCTGGCCAAGGATAAGATCCCCCAGGCGGGAGAGGACCGCGGCCTCGAGCACGGCTATGAGGCCCCCCTGGTAAGTAATTTTGCCCTTCAATCTCTGTGCTTTGTTAATTTTGTCGAGGATGAAAGTTTTTACTCGCATCATTGTGTTTTGACATTTTGCAGAAGTGGTCGCCCTGGGTAAAAGGGGTACAATGCCCAACCCCACTGCCGGAGCAGCCCCCAACTCCCCTGCTCTCAGTGCTTCTAACCGAGGAGCCACATGTGGTGGCCTCCAAAGGGACGAAGCCCCAGACGGGGAGGTCCAGTGCTCGGACCAGGGGGACCTTGGTCACCCGGTCAGAAGAGACTCACACCTCCGCCGCTCAAGATGGCGGCGCCGAGGAGGGCGAGGAGGAGATTCCCCCCCCCCTAAGGGGAAGAGGTTGGCGATAGAAGACGACGACGTGGTCATGCCGTCGATGGGCTCAAAGAGGCCGAGGCGAGCCTCATCCGAGGCCGTCAACAAGTCATCGGAGAGGGCCGAACTCTCCGGTGACTCAGAGGAAGACCCCCTCGCAATGGGGAGGAATAAACCGGCACCTCGAGGGTAAGCCCTTGTCTCTATCGTCTTTCTTAAGTCACTTTTTTCAGTAAGGGGGAATCTTACACAAGTAGTTTTTCATGCGCAGTCCGCCGAGGGTAATCCCCAGCGGCTCTTCAGACGGGCTGCCATCAACTAGCGGGACTCCAGAGCCCGCTGCTTCTCTCCCAAAGCCTGACGGTCTGGGGGAGGTGACGTCCAACATGGTCCTCGAAGTCAACTTGACGGGGGCCGACGAGGTGGTGACCCTGGCCGAGGACAACACCTCGGCCCAAAAAGATTCCGGGACGGAGCGCCCCGAGGTCTTCAAAGAATTGCTGGGCCAGTCGTTGGCCCAGCCGGAGTCTACCTTGGCTCCACAACGGGCGGAGGCCACTCGGGTGGAGACACCCGAGGTCATTCCGTTGCCCCAGCCTACTGCCCAGGGACGGGCTTGCATGGGGTGAACCGAGGAGGTGGAGGAGACCCTGAAGGGTTCTTCCATCAAGGAGGAGCACCGTGCCTTGATGGGCACGGCGCTGGAGAGCTACCGGTCCATAGGGGCCGTCCTGCACGAGGTTTTTAAGAACCTCGCAGCAGGTTTCGAGGTATGATTTCTGCGCATTAAGCTTTTTGTTTTTGTGAGTTTTGTCCGAGGACATAAGAGTATAGCCTTCTAAACGGCATAGTGAGTGAGTAGCCCCCGAGCCCGAAGTCGGTTTCCAGAAACCGGCATCGGGGTCGCTTGACGTAGTAGGAGCCGATAAGTGATCTTAATTATTCTTTTGACAATAAGGATCCGTTTTGTTCCAGGTTGCGACCTCGACCCCGGACTCCGTCTCCGAAGAGATGGCAGAGATGAACCGGAAACTTGAGCAGTCTCAAGGTAAGCAAGTGGAAACTTGCCGTGCATATTTGCTATATATGTGTAATGTGTGTGAAGGAAAATAAGTCCGAACTGTGTTGACAGCGAAGCTGGAGATGCTCAAGGCTGAGCTTGACAGAGCTCGGAAAGAGGTGCGGCAGCAGGAGAATGCTGCCGCCGCGGCCGAGAAGGCCCGGGCTGCCGAGAAGGCGCCGGAGAGAAGCACCAGGCACGGGTGCTGGAAGTAGAGGAGACCCTAAAGGGCGTGTTCGAAGCACGCGAGAAACTTCAGGAGGAGGGGCAGTGGACGAAGGAAGAGCGCGAGAAGCTGCAGCACGCCCTCGCTGAGCTCAAGACCTCGGCCCGAGCGCATCGCGAGGTGCTCCAGCAAGTGGAGCAAATCGCCTCGGGTAAGAAATTCTTGCTGCATTGTGCATTTGGCAGAAAAGGGTGTGTCAAGCTCACCCAATTATGGTGTTCCGCAGAGGTCTTCGAGGATCTCCCGCAGAGCGCGGAGGATGCGGTGGCATATTTCGGCCAGCTGGCGGGCCATGAGGCGGAGAAGGCCTTCTGGGGTCAATTCCCAGGGTCGCCGTCTGCACAGCTGCTGAATCATCGAGTGAAGTAGCTAGTCGAGCTGTTCCACATGACAAGGCCGGCACTCCAGGACCTCTGCGTCGCTTTGTGGCCTGCTGAAGCCATGCCGAAGAGTCTCTTCGGCTGACGGCCCGGCTCCAAAATGCCATGCCCTGCGTTGAGCGCTAGAAGAGGTCTGCATGCTTCGAAGGGGCGCGGAGGGCATACACTTGCGTGAAGACTCACTTCCGCAAGGTTGACGCGGAGACGTGTGCCGCTGGCCCTCCTGCCGACAAGCCGCAGACCGCCGAGCAGTTCTTCGCCGAGGTCGAGGCCGGAGCTCGGGCAACCGAGGCCATGTGCCCCCAGGACACGCTGTATTTTTAGGTGATGCTTCGGAATGCCGGAGTGTATAATGTAAAGACCTATCCCGTGTTTGAATGAAGATGGCTTGAGATTCCATACGTTTTTATTTTATAATTCAATGATGCCTCCAATATGACTGTTCAAAATGAGAGTGGCCAGTCGTCGGCTTTAGCCCCAGTGTAGGTTATACAGAGGGTGCTCCTTAAGGCATATCTGACCCTTGGCCGATGTCTCGGTACCCGGAGGCGGTCAATGACTTAAAGGAACTAGGCAATCGGACTATAGTGGCTTGACATCTTTCATTTAGTCATAGGAGTTTGACTGTGGGGGCTGAGGACCAGCCCCTGGCGTAGGGAGTGTGCGGCAACGCGGACGAGGTCTAGGCCATGGCACACTTCGGCTAGAAATAAAAGCCCTTCGTTTGACATGGGGGATCTCTATCGTCACATCGCTTGACGCAGTCGCCGGATGGCAGACCAGTTTGCGCTTACCCAGATAGTCAGTTTTCGGCTTTCTGCACTGAGGAGCCATGCCAATTAACCTGGCGGCACAATCGCAGTGGTTCTCCCATTACACCCTTAGCCGAATACATCGGGAACGTAAGGGGTACACATAGGAGCCGGGCAACCCAACTATTGACCGAAATCTAGGTTCGAAACTGATGCATATAAGGCCAAAAATCCGGGACGCCGAATACATCAGACTTTCATATACAATTGCATCTTTTTTAAATACTTCATCGTCCCGGAGCTATGCTGATAAAGAAATACAATAAAGACCTTGAAAGGGCACGGTTTCTATATATCATAATGTCAATTATGTACAAGCCCGGTTGTGACGAGAGTAATCGAAAGAGTACAACGTGAATAGTAAGGAAGAAAGAGGAAAAAACAGGTCGGATAATTACTGACGGATTTTAAAGGATCCGGACCGAAGCCTGCCGCACGTCTGCGTTTCCGAACTATTGAACAGATCGCTCTTAATTGGCGACGGCTGATTTGCGAAGGCTGATGCCTGACCGGCCCTTTATACACTCGAAGTGTTTAATGACCGAGGTCCCCAAAGGGAGGTGTTTTGTTGGCATCGTTCTGTGGTTAAGGCCACAGAGACGTAGTGACGCTCGGCTACTTCTTTTACAGATGCCTGTCTATGCAGGGGCGCTAAGCCTTGTCCTTGCGTGGTTGATCCGCGCGTGACGCGTGAGTAGTTGTACTGGCTCCTCGGTGTCCCAGGGAATTTTGAGTGCGAAGTTGTGCACCCTGGGGACGTAGTGCCCGCAGCTAGGGCACGCGAGGAGCCTGCATCCCTATTTCGGGTGCGGGGGTAGCTGGCCGAGGTCGACTTGTGCAGCTCGGGCTCACTTCAAAGAGTAAGCGGCGCGTTTATCGCTGCGGGCTGCCTCCTCGGACGCTTGGACCTCAGCTGTGAAAGCCGCGGTCTGTTCCTCTGTCTGGAGTGAACGCTCGGTGTTACCATTGATTGTGATGACACCATTGGGTCCCGGCATTTTGAGCTTGAGGTAGGCGTAATGGGGGACTGCGTTGAAGCGTGCAAAGGTTGTGCGTCCTAAGAGCGCATGGTATCCACTCTGGAAGGGCACAATGTCGAAGATTAACTCTTCGCTTCTGAAGTTCTCGGGCGAACCGAAGACTACCTCGAGGGTGACTATCCTGGTACAACGGGCTTCGATGCCCGGAATGACACCTTTAAAGGTGGTAGAGCTCAGCTTTATCGGAGATGAGTCAATGCACATCTTCCGAACCGTGTCCTCGTAGATAAGGTTAAGACTGCTTCCCCCGTCCACCGGGACGCGTGTTAGATGATAACCATCAACAATAGGGTCCAGAACGAGCGCTGCAGATCCGCCATGCCGGATGCTGGTCGGATGATCGTGCTTGTCGAAGGTGATCGAGTAGGCCGACCATGGGTTATACTTCGGGGCGACTGGCTCCAACGCATATATGTCCCGAAGCACACGCTTTCTCTCCCGTTTAGGGATGTGGGTGACATAGATCATATTGACCTCTGTTACCTCATTTGGAAATTTCTTTTGCTCTCCATTATTGGGCTGGTGAGGTTCATCCTCGTCGTCGCTGCGGTGTTGGGTTTTATTCTGACCCTCCGCCGCTATCTTGCCAGCTTGTTTGAAGACCCAGCAATTCCTATTAGTGTGTGTTGCTGGTTTTTCCTAAGTACCGTGAATCCCACATGGGCGGTCCAGGAGCCTGTCAAGCTGGCTAGGTCCGTCTTTATTCCCCTTATAGGGTTTCCTTTTCTGCCCGGATTTAGGTCCGGTGAATCCAGCATTGACCGCGGCGTCTTCAGTGTCGCTTCCGCCGTTTTTATACCTGCACTTATTTTTATTGCGCTTCGGTTTTCCATTGGCATCGCGAGTTTCCGAGGTGCCTGCCTCACCGTTAGGAGTACTTCGGGCGAGCCAGCTATCCTCTCCCGCGCAAAAGCGGGTCATCAGAGACGTCAGGGCGGCCATAGTCCTCGGTTTATCCTGGCCGACCTGTCGGGCTAGCCATTTGTCCCGAATATTATTTTTGAAGGCGGCGATGGCCTCGGCATCGGAACAGTCTATAATCTGGTTCTTCTTGGTGAGGAACCTGTTCCATAATTTCCGAGCTGATTCACCTAGCTACTGGGTAACACGGCTGAGATCATCAGCGTCCGGAGGTCGGACATACGTGCCCTGGAAATTTGCCCGAAAAGCATCTTCTAGGGCCTCCCAGCTGCCGATAGAGTGAGGAGGGAGGCTATTAAGCCAGTGTCTCGCCGACCCCTTTAACTTGAGCGGCAGATATTTGATGGCATGGAGGTCATCTCCATTGGCCATATGTATGTGTAGGAGAAAATCCTCGATCCAGATTGCTGGGTCCGTGGTACCATCGTATGATTCTATGTTAATGGGTTTAAACCCTTCCGGGAACTGATGTTCCATCACCCGGTCTGTAAAGCAGATTGGGTGAGCTAGACCTCAGGACCGAGGAGGATCTCGTCGGGTCTCGGGAGAGAGCCGTGAGTAGGCTTGATCTCGGGCACGGTCGTTCCTGTCCATCCAGGCATCATAGCCGCTGGGCCCAGCGGGGGTGCGTCCCCTGGATCCATAGATGGACCGAGTGGGAGCCCTATTTTCTTCAATACGATGTCTAGCATCGTGAGGATCCAGGTGGTCGACGGGGTCTTTACCATGACGGCGTGGGGATTGCCTTTCACCATGGTCTTCTCGTCTTGGCCTGTCCCGGCCTCTAGGGGGCCGATCGAGGTCGTCAGCAAGCTCTTCGTCGAATTCTGGTAGGAGGCGCCTGCGTGGGTAAGACTTCGGCGCACTATGGCGTCGGTTTTCCATATCTTGCTAGACGGAAAGAACTTCAACCCACTTTTCATTTAGCGCGTCAGTATTTTCCTGCAGCTGCTGCTGCTTGCGTTTTAAGCTTCGGGCCATCGCGACGAGGCGTCGCCGGAAGCGTTCTTGTTCGAAGGGGTCTTCAGGGATGATGAATTCCTTGGTACCGAGGTTGTCGTCTTCCTCAGACTCCGGCATGTAATTGTCGTCGGCCCCTTCGAAGAGGTCATCGGGATCAGAGTCCTCAAGAGGTCGGTCTGGTGTGCCGTTCCTTACTGGGGAGGCTTGAATGTCCTCCTCAGGGTTATCGGCGTCGCCGTCCTCCTCGTTGCCGTTATTGGCTGTTGCATCGTTGCCACTAGGTTCCCCATTATTACCCCTTCGGCGCTGTCGCCGGCGTCTTGCAGGGGAGTTGGGGGTGTCCACCATATAGACATCGTAGGTGGATCTGGCGGTCCACCTGCCCGTGTTGACCGAGGGCAAGGTGTTCTCGATGGGGCCGTCGGCGTCCTCCTCCATATCTGAGGGTTCGCCGTAGTCCAACACGTCGGTGAAATCATCGATCGTGGCGACTAGGTGGGTGTTGGGTGGGATGTAAATTTCCCTATCGTCGGCTTTAAGTCCGATCTGATCGTAAACCGAAGTCTTGCCGTCCGAGATGGACATGCTTTGGATGCGGCAAAGCATCTCATCAAGGTGAGATAACTCTTCGGGGTCCATGGATGCGCCACAGGCAGGGCTGATTCGAAGCACATCCGGTATGTGACCAGGCGTGTCTTCGGAGCAAAGGAAGTCTGAAAGTAATTCGGAGTTTTGATTCGAAATCATCTCTGGCGCCGCTTCGAGAGTGGGAGCAAGATCTTTCTCCGAACTAGTGGTCGAGGGGAGATCAGCCGGAGTGGCGGCGTCGGTGGTCTCAAAAGACGTCATGACAGAGTTCGGTTCCGGAGTCAAGCCTCCAGAACCGGTCGAGCTTTCGATCAGGCCAGGCGTCCATCCCGATAGGGAGAGTTCGCCACGGGAATCGGCAGTGTACTCGAGGCCACCGAAGGTTATGACCCGTCCTGGCGTGTAGTTCTCGACGGAAGTCAAGTGTCCCGTCGAAACGGCGCAGAACATCATGCTGCCGAAGACGAAGAGCTCTCCGGGGACGTAGACATCCCCACAGCCGTTAGTGTGATTGATCCGCAGGTGAGCCATCGACCTTTCCGATGATCGTGCAGCGGAACTCTCAATGAAAGCACCAGTGTCGGTGTAAAAACCGGCAGACCTTGGGGTAGGGGGTCCCGAGCTGCGGATCTAGGATCGAAGGTAACAGAGACAATGGAGACGATGTTTACCCAGGTTCGAACCCTCTTAATGGAGGTAAAACCCTACGTCCTGCTTCTGTTATATTGATGAAGATGTATCGAGTACAGAGTTGATCTACCTCGAGATCGTGATATGAGTCTAACTTCTATGGCTAGGTAAGCAATGTTGCGTTTGATGGGGAACGTTGCATGGAAAACAAAAAAAATTCTACGCACACGCAAGATCTATCCATGGAGATGCATAGCTGCGAGAGGGGGAGTGTGTCTATGTACCCTCGTAGACCGTAAGCGGAAGCGTTAGAACAACGCGGTTGATGTCGTCGAATAACTTCACGATCCAACCGACCGAGTACCGAACGTACGGCACCTCCGCGTTCAGCACACGTTCAGCTCGGTAACGTCCTCGACTTCTTGATCCAGCAAGACGGCGAGGTAGTGGATGACTTCCGGCAGCACGACGGCGTGGTGACGGTGATGGTGATGCTATCTCCGCAGGGCTTCGCCCAAGCACTGCGAAAATATGACCGAGGGACGGAACTGTGGAGGGGGGCGCCGCACACGGCTAAGACAATGTTGTATATCCTTTGGGGCGCCCGCTCTCCTCTATTTATATATGTGTAGGGGTTTGGAGTAGAAGGAATAGTGCCATATGAACAGTAACCGTGAATAGTACACACGTGGACTTGGACTCCAAAGTCTAATCCTATTCCTACTAGGACTCTCCCTTTTTTCTTCCCTACCTGCGTGGGCTTTTGAGGACTTGGTGCGCCTGGCCCAATAAGGCCAAGGAGCCTCCCCTTAGCCCATTCCAGCCCTTGGGACGTGGTGAACCCACTTGTGGACTTCCGGACCCCTTTGGAATCCTCCGGAACCTTTTGGAAACTTCCCGGTACAATGCCGAAAAAAACTGCATATTTTCCGAAACCCAAAATATAACTTCCCATATATAAATCTTTACCTCTCGACCATTCCAAGACTCCTCGTGACGTCCGGGATCTCATCCGGGACTCCAAACAACATTCGGTTACCAATTCACATAACTCATATAACACTATATCGTCAACGAACGTTAAGCGTGCGGACCCTACGGGTTCGGGAATGATGTAGACATGACCGAGACGCCTCTCCGGTCAATAACCAATAGCGGAACCTGGATGCCCATATTGGTTCCTACATATTCCACGAAGATCTTATCGGTCGAACCGCAATGACAACATACGTAATTCCATTTGTCCGTCGGTATGTTACTTGCCCGAGATTCGATCGTCGGTATCTCCATACCTAGTTCAATCTCGTTACCGGCAAGTCCCTTTACTCGTTCCGTAATACATCATCCCGTAACTAACTCCTTAGTCACTTTGCTTGCAAGCTTCTTATGATGTGCTTTACGGAGAGGGCCCAGAGATACCTCTCTGAAACACGGAGTGACAAATCCCAGTCTCGATCCATGCCAACTCAATGGACACCTTCGGAGATACCTGTAGAGCATCTTTATGATCACCCAGTTACGTTGTGATGTTTGATAGCACACAAGGTATTCCTCCGGTATCCGGGAGTTGCATGATCTCATGGTCTGAGGAACATGTATTTGACATTCAAGAAAGCAGTAGCAATAAACAGAACGATCATATGCTAAGCTAACGTATGGGTCTTGTCCATCACATCATTCTCCTAATGATGTGATCCCGTTATCAAATGACAACTCATGTCTATGGTTAGGAAACCTTAACCATCTTTGATCAACGAGCTAGTCTAGTAGAGGCTCACTAGGGACACGGTATTTGTTTATGTATTCACACATGTATTTAAGTTTCCGGTCAATACAATTCTAGCATGAATAACAAACCTTTATCATGAACAAGGAAATATAAAATAATAACAACTTTATTATTGCCTCTAGGGCATATTTCCATCAGTCTCCCACTTGCACTAGAGTCAATAATCTAGATTACATAGTAATGAATCTAACACCCATGGAGTCTTGGTGCTGATCATGTTTTGCTCGTGGAAGAGGCTTAGTCAACGGGTCTGCCACATTCAGATCCGTGTGTACTTTGCAAATTTCTATGTCTCCATCCTTGACATATTCACGAATGGAGTTGAAGCGTCTCTTGATGTGTTTGGTCTTCTTGTGAAACCTGGGCTCCTTCGCTATGGCAATTGCTCCAGTGTTGTCACAAAAGATTGTCATTGGACCCGATGCACTAGGTATTACACCTAGATCGGATATGAACTCCTTCATCTAGACTCCTTCATGTGCTGCTTCCGAAGCAGCTATGTATTCCGCTTCACACGTAGATCCTGCCACGACGCTCTGCTTAGAACTGCACCAACTGACAGCTCCACCATTTAATATAAATACGTATCCGGTTTGTGACTTAGAGTCATCCGGATCAGTGTCGAAGCTTGCATCGACGTAACCCTTTACGACGAGCTCTTCGTCACCTCCATAAACGGTAATTCGGAGGGTAGGGTTTCGGTGGCAATATCCTGAGAAGGTATCTTGGGTGGCAAGGTTGGGTTGGAGAGAGTCTCTGGTTGGATGGGAAAGGCAAGACTAAATGACCATCTTCATACACCCAAGAGCGAGAGAAAATCCGATAACACCGAAAAAAGATGGGAGTCCAATCCCGCGAAGGAAAAAAAACGAGGAGCGAAAACCAGGGTGTTACAAACCTACCCCCCTTAAGAAAATATCGTCCTCGAGATTTCCGGGCTTACCTCCCGGATAAGGGGAACATACCTGTGGGTGACTTGGATCCATCAGCTGCCTTGTCTTCATTGGTTTACTGGCCTCCTGATTGCCTCTTCTGATGGCTCAGGTGCTGTCTTTTCACACAACTATCTTGAATCCTTCTCTTTCCTATCAGGTGTACCTTTTGTCCTGGCGGTCTGTTGTCTAGGGTTGGTGGGTAGCGGGTAATATCGAGAAATAGCTTGGTTTCGATGACCTGGAGCTAGCTGCTTTGGGTTTTATTGTGATACTTCGTACACTGACTGCCAAGGGCAAGACATCCTTTTTGGGTACAGGGCTCACGTGCTTGTATGGCCTCCAGTGACTAGAGGTAGCTTTCTTTCTGCCTTGTCAGAATGTTTAGTCTGGCTTCTGGTTCCGTACAAGGTGTTTCCTTCTATCTCATGCATGCGGAATTGTCCTCAGGGGATCCCCAACTGAAATGTCAAGCATGATCACAAAGTAATCATAGACAGTAATCTCCTACTCCAATGATACCGTGGCATCCACGAACTGTCGATGCCGACATGTATGTGCTTTCAGCTATTCTATCTGAATGTCTTATTTCCAAGTGAATTCAGACTGGCAAACTTTGTCAATTACTGAGGTGGCTCTGCCTTATACATCCTCTGTAGTCCTTGTTATGACCACTGAGCTCAACATAGTATGGCTAGCATCCGGTGTATCTTTCGGATCATAGCCTCTTATCTTGGTTGATGGCCCATATTCATAATGAGTATGACATGCTGGGTGCATTGTTGTGGCCGCATATGCAAGAGTCTGATAAGGATTGGCAATATCACTCTATCCGTGGAGCTGTATCTTGTTGACCATCACGGAGGTTGTTTATCCAAGACTCCTTTATCCTTGGGGTTTCCTATTTGTGGAGCTGTTATGACCGGCCAACATGGCTCCTTCGTCATATCCCAACTTGTCGGGCTGATACTCACAACCTTTTCTTGCATATCTCGTAGGAGTTGTTGTGTACATATCCTTCTTGGATATTTAGAGCCGATGTTTCTCTGAACACAGTTATTCCCATATACGAGTGGCTCGCAAGAACTGATGAACTGGATTGCCTGCTCACAACATATGCATAGGTGGGATAAATCCTTTCATAACCAGTGAGTTCTGAGACAGACGTGTATCCGGACTAATTCGTACTTCTGACGAGACTGTTGTGGGCATGATAGCGTGTTGAAAAGGCTGAATTCCTTACGCCCGAAGCTTCTGCCAAGGTAGTGTGCTGAATAAGGCTGGGTATCGTACCTCAGAAGCGTTTCCTCATGTTGCTTACTAAAGAGGGTCGAGTGCCTTATGCCGGAAGCTTTCCGCGGTAGCACGCTGAGGAAGATGGGGGTGCCATACCCTAGAAGATTTTCTCTCCAAGTGGTGTAGCGAGGACGGTTGGGAGTCTTGCGTTGTAAGCTCTTCTCGATAGCTTGCGGAGGAAGACTGGGTTCCTTGCACAGAAAGCCTTGCACTGTGATATGTAATATAACCTGTAGCCGATTCTGGCTTCCTTCCGAAGTATCTGGAATTTACCCATAGCGGAGCCAAAACGTGGTATAGGCCATACCTTGACGGAGGATATTCCATTGGTCATACACACCGCTTGTCCTTCTGCTGGTCTGATCATTGTTGCCGTAGAGGTTGCACAATTGATGCAGGCTTCATGTTGATAATTAATCGGGATGTGTGCCGATAGTAAGCAGTTGGCGGATAATTCCATTCGATTTAGCTGAGCTTTCAGGTGTTTGGAATTCTCATTGATTCTGGGCAGCCGTGAACTCATCCATATTTCTCGCAGACCTTGTTTACCATGCCCAGAATTTTATGTATGCATCGGTAAATTCCAAATTATGCTTTGAAATGTGTATCCACATACCAGAATTTTTGTTGTTGTTCTTGGCACATTCACATTCTTGAAATATGTCTTCTGTGGGTAATAAATGATTCTTGAGTCAGATTCACCCTACTGACTGAAACAATCCTTGCATCAAGGATAGAATAATTTGTCCCTAGTGGTGTTCATTACTGGTAGCCCATCTGACTATTCCTTAGGTATGATTTGTTCCGAGGCAAAATTTCTCAGGTATATTCTGGCCTTGTCTGTTGCACGCAGAGTCTGCTTCTGACCCATTCTTTATTCTTGACAGATCCGGTGATAATGTTCTGAATATTGGCAGTTGTCCTGGCTTGATTGTTACTGAATTTGGATTATTGGGTATTATCCAAGCTGTATGCTGGTCTTCTTAGTGGTGCTTGCGGATGGATCCAGTCGGAGCAGAAGAACGGAATTGACAAAAGAAGCAAGAACCGCGAAAAACCAAAAAGCACATAAAGCTCAAATTTTGCGGACTTTACACACGTGGCCAAAGATTCACTAGTATAAATAACCTAGCCCACTCGATGCACTCCTAAGGACTTAGAAGCAAAACCACACAACGCTCTTGGTAGCAATTGGGGTCAAGCTCCTACTACTTTCTTAGGGAACATCCAACTCGACGCATGACCATAGCCATAGTGGCTTAGTCAACGATCCTAGGGTTATCGGGAAAAGATGGAATTTATAGGCATTTCCCAAAAGAAACTGGATTTGAGAAGAGAAATGCCATGGTTAGCAAGCAAGGTAGGGATATCTGGTTTACCTAGGGGTTCAGGCTCACGGGTCATTGCCTGGTGCGGACATTTCCCACTGGAGGCAAAGGCCACGAGAGTTGGGGTCTGATGGAGCCAAAAACCTAGGGGGTTGCCTTATGATCAATAGTAGTCGTGCCAGTTTGGCAAAGATGGCTGAAATCCATCTGGGCTTTCTACTTAGCACAAGACAATGAGTCTAGCTAGGGTAACCTACAGTCAGCCTGGCTCTGATACCATCCGTTGTGGCGCCCCGCCTGAATACCACTGTAGTCAGACGTCGCCGCACACACCAGCCCAGGAAAATCACTCTGGCATGCGCTTTTACAACAAGTATCATGAACACAGGCATTTCTATTAATGGATATATAAGTTTTACATAATATTTTACAACGGTGATGGCAGCGGAAAAGCTCTATCTAAGGCAGCATGGTGTTGGTGCGGCTCCAATCCACAGGGATCTGACTGGGTTACTCTTCTAGCTCGCGAATGCTCCGGCTCCTCGACGGATCCTTAGGTGAACCTGGCCACATTGAAGGCCGCTGAGTACTTTTGAATGTACTCGCAAGCAAACCAAACCAACATATACACCAAGCAAAGTAATCCATGGCATTCAAGCATGCACTTGTTATTAGACTAACATTAATTATCATGGCATAGCATACCTATCTAGCAATATTAATTATCATGTCATAACAGGATTATCCAGCATGATAACTACTAAAGTAAAACATATCAAGTAAATAATCCATACTCCGAATATTTCATGATCCAAACCAAATCCGATCCAAATCCAATCCAAGTATTGTGGTCATCCGACCACTCATCTCATAGCCATCGCATGGCTAACATCCCATATACCTGACATCATCCGATGTCCCTGCATCCGCACTATAAATCTGACAAATCATACCTTTCTCTGGTTCATTATTAAAATCATATGGTTTGTTCCTCCAGACTCGACATAGACCAAATAGTGTGACCTAGTATGAACTGCGTCCCATGACCGAGGACGCGGCTATTCGAATATATTTACACTCTGCAGAGGTTGTGCACTTTACCCACACTATGGAGCTCCTGGCCTCATGCTCCCATTCGGGTGGACCGGTGCTGCTCCAACAAAACTTGTCTATTGCCCGGCACTCTTACGGCTCCACCGACAATCATACCCTTCCCGGGTCAAGTCCTGGGTGGCCCCTGTGTCACTCCTGACACCTGCCACCGTCGTGGCCAAACAAAACTGTCCCAAACGGGGACCTGCGCGCAAATAACCTGGGCTCACAAGGTTATCGCCGTCTACCGGGCAAGGGTAGCACGCACGCATAACCTCCCCTCTTTGGAGGTACCGACAAGAGGCAAGACATTAGACCAATCTAGGGCCTCCCCATCCAGGCAAGTGTGGTTGCACTTGATGAGCTCGGTTTGGTGGCACTATGACTCGATCCAGCCGGCGGAGGAGGTTGTTGTCATTATATCATATTCTTAATCATTGCAGCAACAATAGTAATGCACGATAAAAACATAACAACCTATCTCAACATTGTCATCTACAAGTCACTAGCGCGATAATATGATGAATACTAGCAGGTATTGTGAATAGCAAGTTCAACCTAGCAGGACTTTAATTATTTCTAACACAGGCATATTCATTAATTAAACACGCAAGAATAACACAGAGCAATGCTTTAGGGCATATATCAGATGGTCGGCTTGCCTGGGGGTGAAGAGATACTCCGGGAGAAGTGCGATCACCTCGCGGAGAGAGTTGCCGGAAAAGATTCCCTCTCGGAGGGGCTGAATATAGGGCAGGGGCAAAATGGTCATTTTCACAGTGTGAGAACATTATGAAAATGATACCATCGGAACGGGCTCGACGAACTAAAAACATGGGCGTTGGATTTACCTCAATCGGAGTTACGGTCGCGGAGAAATGGCCGTTCATTCGTTAAGCAGTCAAACAAACAGAAACTGTTCGTTTTGGGCCTTAACGGGTGAACGTCCACTAATTAACCAATTCGGCCGGCGGGGCTGGGCTGAAAGCGCATTTTGGAGGGATGCGCTTTCACAACAGATGAAACGTATTCCTTCCAAACGCAACACGGTAGTACGCTTTCCCAAGAGGAAGACGTATTCCTGTGAATACGCTTCCCCTTAAAAACGCGCGGGCCCGGGGTCAACACCGTTGTCTGGCTGACAGGCGGGCCCCACGGGCGTTGACTCTCTCCTCCTCGCCCCTTCTTCCACCTCGCGACTGGGGCAGAGGAGAGGTGAGCCCGACGCGCGCCGGCGATGACACCTGGCGGCACAGGCCACCTCTGGCCGAGGTCCGGCCACCGGCGTGACCAGGGCGACGAGCCGCGTCCATCCAGGTAGGACGCGGTCCTCGAGGTGGGCGGGAGCGAGCGCGACCACGGCTATGGCGGACGGCGACTACGGCGATGATAGGCTCAGGCTAAAGCGGCGGAAAGGTGAGCAGGGAGTTGGGCAGGGCTCCGCCTGGCTTTGGGGATGCCGATGGTGGCGACAGAAGGAATGGAGGGGCCTTGGCTCGCCTGAATTTAAGTGGAGTTCGGCGGCGGTGGCTAGGCCATAGGAGGAGCAAGAGAGCTTATCGAGCTCGGTTTAGAACTTGGGCGGAGCTAGGGAGAGGGAAGGCTGCTGGGGTGGTGCGGGTGCTCGGGGAGGAGCTTGGCCACGGCTTTTATAGCCGGCTGGCAAAGGGGGATAAGCACGGCCGCCGTGACGTGCTTATCGCCACACTGGAGCTCCGGCGAGGTGGCAAGCGGGGAGAGGTGCCAACCTGACGAGCTTCAGGGAAAGGTAACGGCTCGAGAGGAAGAGGCCATGGGAAGAAGACGACGGCCGTGACACGTACGCGTACGGCGACGCTTGTTGTCGTCCGGCGAGGGCGCAAACGGAGGGGGAACCTACGGGAGAAGGGGCACGCGGACGAGTGGGAGCTAGTCGGCACGTTTGGACAGGCGAGGGCTGGCCGGAGATGACCGGACCGAGCTGACAGAGCTCAAAGCACCGCGTTGGCATGCTCTCCGTGTGGTCACCACGGGCACCATGCGTCCAGAGCACCTATTTGAATCTAGGCCATGTGAAACAGATGCATCAGAGGTCAGTGAATTGACCTGTCAAGTTTTGGAGGGAAATGGAGACATGAAGTTGACCGATTTGAGCTGACATAGGTTCTGGATAGTAACTGGGATGGATCCTTGTGGATAAATGGATGGAGGGTTCGAGCTGGTTCTTTGTCACAATGGGATGTGGTAGAAAGGAGTAGGTTGTGGCAAAATTTGAAGCCATTTGGACCTTGTTTGCATGCACTTCCTTTGCAATGCAAATTTTGGTCTAGAAACTGGACTTTGAAGCTCTGCTCAAATGGATCAATTAAATGAGCTGAATTTTTGTATGGGGTGATGATTTGGAGGCATGGAGGCCCTGGTAAAATTTCAGCTCATTTGGATAAACATAAATGGTACTTCCTTCACAGAGCTTTTCTCTGGACAGAAGCTAGATGGAATTTTTGAGAGAAATTGGCTATATGAAATGATAATTTTGGCATGGTCTCATGATATGAGGAGAGTGAGGTCCTGGATTAATTTCAAGAATTTTGAAGCAATATAAAATATAGTTGCTTCACAAACTCAAAATAGGTCCAGAAACCAGAATTGGATGATGTGCTCAAAATTTGAACTGTGGAACTTGGGTTCTTGATGGAAATGATGAATATATGTATAGAAGAAGCTCCACAAATTATTTGGGATTTTCCCTGGCTACCAAAATGGTAGTTCCTTTGGAAAGTGCCCAAAATGCAATATTGGCTTTAAATAGGAAAATGCTATTTCCCTTATTTAATTATGGCCAATATTTTTATGGGAGCTCAATATGATGACAAAGAATATCTCCACAAGTTTTCATGAACTTTGGAGATGGATAGATATTTTTCTAGATTTAATTCCTTTAAACAGCAGAAAAAGGAATTAATTTTAAATGAAAAATATTGCAAATGACTTGGCAATATTTTTGCATATCTAGGGTTTATAGATATAGGAGAGTCTCTGGAAAAAGTTTGGGAGACAACAGAGCAATGAAAATTGGGGTTCCTTTGTAACGGAAGGAATTCGGGTTTCCCTTCCGGTAATTCGGAAGGTAGGGTTTCAGTGGCAAAATCCTGAGAAGGTAGCTTGGGTGGCAAGGTTGGGTTGGAGAGAGTCTCTGGTTGGATGGGAAAGGCAAGACTAAATGACCATCTTCATATACCCAAATGCGAGAGAAAATCCGATAACACCGAAAAAAGACGGGAGTCCAATCCCGCGAAGGAAAAAAAACGAGGAGCGAAAACCAGGGTGTTACACCTCTTCTAAGTAGGCAGCCATGTGCTCGTCCTTGGGCTTGTAGCTTTTGTGGGAGAAGTTGACGAGAAGCTACGAGTCACCCTTGATGGTTAGACGTTTGATGCCCAGAGCGAAAGCGGGCTTGAGGCCGGTGATGAGGCCCTCATACTCCGCGATGTCGTTGGAAACTTTGTCGGTGTGCCTGAAGAAGAGCTGCCCAGCGTAGTAGAGCTTGTCTCCTGTTGGCGAAGTGAGCATGACCCAGCCCCCGCGCCCTGCCGGGAGAAGGTGCCATCGAAGTGCATGGTCCAGCCGCCAGGCGCCTCGTCCCCATGCAGGAGTGATTTGTCCTCGTGAGACTCCCCCTCGTATGGGTCTGTCCACTCCACCATGAAGTCGGCTAGAGTTGCACCTTTGATGACTCTGGTGGTGCATAATTCCAGCTGGAAGGCTTGCAGCTCGATGTTCCATTCGGCGACGCGGCTAGCAACGTTGGGGCTGCGCAGAACCTGCTCCAAGGGGTAAGAAGAGATGACCTTGATGGGATGGCCTTGAAAGTAGTGGCGCAGCTTCCTGGAGGTGACGAGGAGCGCGAGGAGGAGCTTCTGCTGCATGGGGTAGCGCTCGCGCACATCCCTTAGCACCGTGCTGACGAAGTATACGGGGTGCTCGATGAGGCGCGTAGTCGTGATGGCAGCTTGCTCTTCAGGTGGCTCGCAAGGCTCAGCGGGCGCGGGAGGCTCACGAGGCTCAGAGGGCTCGGGAGGCTTTTCCTTAGCACAGACGCGCTCCTCTCGTAGCGCTACGAGCGCCGCGCTGGCCGTCTGGGGGGTAGCCGCCAAGTATAGGAGCAAGGGCTCGCGGGAGCGCGGTGCGACCATGATGGGCGGGCTCGTGAGGTACCTCTTGAGGTCTTCAAAGGCAGCGTCTGCCTCAGGAGTCCATTTGAAGGGCCCGGACCTCTTCATGAGCTTGAAGAACGGCAAGGCCCGCTCGCCGAACTTGGAGATGAAGCGCCCCAGGGAGGCCATGCATCCCACCAAGCGCTACATTTCCTTGAGGGTCCGGGGAGGACGCATTCTCTCGATAGCCTTGATCTTTTCTGGATTGGCTTCCATGCCACGGTGGGAGACCAGGAAGCTGAGGAGCTTACCGGAAGGGACTCCAAAGACACACTTGTCGGGGTTGAGCTTGAGGTAGACTTTGCGCAGGTTGGCGAACGTCTCCTCGAGATCCTTGATGAGGGACCCGGCCTCGCGAGACTTGACCACAATGTCATCGACATAAGCCTCCGCGTTCCTCCCCATCTAAGGCCCTAGCATGATGTGCATCAGCAGCTGGAAGGTGGCGCCAGCACTCCTCAAGCCAAAGGGCATGCAGACATAACAGTATATGCCGCAAGGGGTGATGAAGGCCGTCCTCTCCACGTCTTCTGCTGCCATCTTAATCTGATGGTAGCCTGAAAAAGCATCCAGGAAGCATAGCAGCTCGCATCCGGCAGTGGAGTCCACAATTTGGTTGATGCGCAGCAGCGGAAAGGGGTCCTGAGGGCAGAACTTGTTGAGGCTCGTGAAGTCGACGCACATGCGTTCCTTGCCGCCCTTTTTGGGGACGACGACGGGGTTGGCGAGCCATTCGGGATGGCGCACCTCACGAACAACTCCAGCTTCTTGCAGCTTGTGCACTTCTTGAACTATGAACTCTTGCTTCTCGGGCGCCTGGCGCCGTGCTTTTTGCTTGACGGGGCCTGCGTTGGGGCACACCGCTAAGTGGTGCTCGATCACCTCCCTCGGCACACCGGACAAATCAGATGCTTTCCAGGCGAAAACATCCGAATTTGCCTGAAGGAAGGTGACGAGCGCGCTTTCCTATGTAGGAGGAAGTCCGGCTCCGATAGTGAAGGCAAGGCCTGAGCCGCTGCCGTCAACCGACACCTTCTTTGTCTCAGTGCGGTCCTGAGAGAACAGCTGCTTCTTCTTCGCGGGCGCGGCCTCAGGAGGCTCGACCGCGTCCTCGTCAGCTAGATGGGCAGTTGCGGCGGCCTTGTAGACGTGCTCAAGGGAGCAGATAGCGTCCTTCTCGTCGCAGGAGACGGTGATGATGCCGCTGCAGCCAGGCATCTTGAGGACGTTGTAGGCGTGATGAGACACCGCCATGAACTTGGCGAGCGTGGGGTAGCCCAGGATGGCGTTGTAGGGTAGGCCGATGTGGGCGATGTCGAAGTCGATGAGCTCAGTGTGGTAGTTCTTACGGGTGCCGAAGGTGACAGGGAGGCGCACCTGGCCCAGGGGCACCGTGGAGCCATTGGTCACGCCCGAGAAGGGTCTCGTTGGCATGAGCTGCTCGTAAGGCACCTGGAGCTGCTCGAAGGTCAAGATGGAGATCACGTTAAGGCCGGTGCCTCCGTCGATGAGGGTCTTGGTGATCGCGACGTTGCTGATGGTGGGAGTACACAACATGGGGAGCGCGCCTGCGATGGTCGCGGACTTGGGGTGGTCCTTAGAGTCGAAGGTGATGGTGTATTGCGACCACTTGAGGGGCCGTCCGGCCTCTGGCTTCGGGAGGGCGGCGTTCACCTCGCGAGAGAACTTCTTGAAGTGGCGGTTGGACGCAGGAGCCTGAGCTCCGCCGAGGATGCAGGCCACTGCACGAGGCTCCTGGTAGCCCCCAGCGCCCTCATCAGGTTGCTTGACGTCGTTCCTCCAGGGTGGCGGCGGCAGCAGTGGAAGAGCGGCGTTGGCCTGACGGTTTGCCTCACGAGGCTGATCGCGCCATGCGGCCTCACGAGGCTGGTCGCGCTAGGCGGCCTCACAAGGCTGGTCACGCCAGCCTTGGCGGAAGTTGCCATTGCCGCCGCGGCCGTCCCAGCGGTTGCCGCTGCAGCCACCTCCGCAACCGGCGCCACGGTCGTTGCGGTCGCCTCGGCGGCCCAGGTGCTCGTCGCGGAGCAGCTTGAGCTCCTGGCAGTCTTCGGTGCTGTGGGAGCACGAGTTGTGGTAAGCGCAGAGAGGGCGGTCATCTCTTTTGGGCTCGTCACGGTCACGGCCGCGCTTCTGCTCGGGCTCCGCCGCAAGCACGGTGGGCCCTTGCGCTTGACGTCCTTGCTCTTGGCCTTGACGGTGTCGGGCACCGCATCGGGGTCATTGTGGACGAAGAGGCGACCTTCTTCAGCCTTGGCGCACTTGTTGGCGAGGTCGAACAGCTCAAGCACCGAGTCTAGCTCGTCGTTGATGGCGAGCTTCTCGCGCATCTTGACGTCCGCGACGCCCGTGGAGAACGCGGAGATGACGGCCGCGTCTGAGGCGCGCAGAATCTTGTTGCACACCTGGCTGAAGCGCTGGATGTACTTGCGGAGGGTCTCGTCTGGGCGTTGCCGCACATGGCGCAGGTCGTTGATGGTGAGGGAGCGGTCGTGCCTGCCCTTGAAGTTGGCGATGAGCTGGTCGCAGAGCTCGCCGCACGATGAGATGGACGTCTCGGGGAGGTTCCTGAGCCAAGAGCGCGGGCCGTCCTTGAGGGCCATGGGGAACGAGTTCGCCATGACCTTGTCGTCACCGTTCGCCGCCTCGATGCTCGGCACGTAGAGCTGAAGGAACTCCACGGGGTTGGGGGTGCCGTCGTAGCGTGGAGGCAGGTCCGGCTTGAACTTTACGGGCCACACCACCCGGCGCAGCTCGCGAGTGAAGGCGCGGCAGCCCACGCCGCTCGAGGGAACACCGCTGGCGAGGGCTACGCGGTTCTGGCACCCGGCCGCCGCGACCTCCTGGACGGCCCAGTCTTGGCGCCGGTGCTGCTGCTCGAGGAGCACACGCGTGTCAGGCAGCGCGCGGCGGACGATCTGGCAGCTGGCCTCGTCTCGGACCGGGGAGGACGTGCCACGGGATGGCTCACGCGCCCGCGCGTTGCGCTGGTGCCCGACGGGTGCATCGCGCAGAGGAGGAGGCGGGGGAGTGAGGGTGTCCCGGACTAGGGGGTACTCGGGCTGCCGGCCTATCTCTCATAGGCCGGACTAGTGGGCCGCTCTTTAGTCATCAAAGGAAGGCCGGATTGCGGGCGACCCCGTGCACCAGAAGGAAACCTCCAAAGACTTGGCGTCTCCACCAAGAAATATTTAGCGGCATGTTTATCCCCTGACGGCAACCGACCCTATGTAACCCTAGGTCCCCCTGGTGTCTATATAAACCAGAGGGTTTAGTCCGTAGAGAGGGAGAACCATCATCATTACACCCATCTAGGGTTTAGCTCATCCGATCTCGAGGTAGATCAACTCTGTAATCGTCATACTCCCACATCAATATAATCAAGCTGGACGTAGGGTTTTACCTCCTCGCGAGGGCCTGAGCCTGGGTAAACACCGTCTCTACGCTCCCTGTACCCATTAACTCCTGGATCCACAGTTCGGACCTCCTACCCGAGATCTGCCGGTTTTGGTACCGACATTGGTGCTTTCATTGAGAGTTCCGCCGTTGGGTCACCAAGGATCAATGGCTCGCCTTGTCATCAGCGATGGCATCCGCAGCGGGGACATCTTCGTCCCCGGTCAGCTTTTCACGTTCGGCGGCATCGTGTTGCACGCCGACCCGACCGGTCACCTTGACCAGGTCAACAGCTTCGCCCCTGAGCAGGAAATCAGGTTCGGCAACCTAGAGTACGTCGCCGACTCTCGGGGCGATCTGGTCCTTACTGGGTTCTTAGCTTTACCTGAAGAGCCTAATAATCCCGAGGCCCTAACTTCGGATTCTCTCCTCGGCCCCGTCCCTGGGCCGGTCCCCAGTTCGGATCTGACCTCAAGTCCGGATCCGGTCCCGGCGCCAGAGAGCCAGGGGCCGCCCTTGGCCGAACACACTCCCGGCACAGGCACACCGGAGTTCAACTCCGAGGATTGCCCGAGGATGAATCCGATGGACCTCTCGTTTTTGAGCGAGATGTTAGATCGGATCCAGAAGATAAAGTATCGCGGATGGCCCATCCTCGATCCATGAGCAGATCGGACTGGAGCCGAACCGTGGGGAATTTTACGTCCCACCCAACACCCACTTAGTAGCCACTGTCGAAGATTTAACCGACATGTTGGACTACGCCTCCGAGGAGGCTGACGACATGGACGAGGATATCGACGTCCTGCCTTATATGGCTCCCTCCCTTGCCACCTCCAACACCGGAAAGTGGACCGCCTCCTCCACATACGACGTCTACATGGTTGACACCCCCAAGAAGGATGGCGACACAACCAAGAAGGATGGCGACGAGGAACCGCCCAAACGCCGACGAAGGCGATCTAGAGGGCGAGGAAAGGGCAAGGAAAACAACACAGACACGAACGGTACCAGAGATAATGAGACTCCGGACAACATGGGGGAGCTCGGCGACAACACCCCCGAATAGCACCATGACGCCCCTGAAGGGCACGAGGACCAGGGAAACCCTGAGGACCCCGAGGATTCCGAGGACAGTAACTACCTCCCTCCGTCCGAAGAGGAGGACAGCCTCGAACCCGAGGATTTCGTCCCAGAGGACCCCCTGGACCAGGAAAGATTCAGGCAGCAGCTCATAGCCACCGCCCGAAGCTTGAAGAAGAAGCAGCAGCAGCTAAAGGCCGAACAAGACACCCTTACCGATAGGTGGATGATGGTCTTAGCAGCCGAAGAGGACTTTTCCAATCAGCACCAGGATCAACACAAAAGCTAGCCACGACGGCGTTTTCTACCGTCATTTGAGGACGAGGCCCTTGAGCCCATGCCTCCCAGACAAACTCAGACAAGCCAGCCCGACCGCCCCCCTCGAGGACGGGATAGGATGGCTGGAGAAACCGAATACCCACCCACGCCCCCTCGCCAGGCGGGCAAGGACCCGGTTCAACCGGATGACCCATATGATCTGCGGCACGACCTGAACGCTAGAGGGATACAGTCAAGATCCATCTATGGATCCCGAGGACACACGCCCGCCGGACGGGACGGATACCAAGCCTGGCGCGATAGAAACGACAAAGCTCGGGAGCAGCACCGTGCCCGGATGACAACCGATCTCCGGCAAGACGTGGCCCGGGTCAAGGGCGCCGCTCACCCCATGTGTTTTACAGACGAGGTGATGCAGCATCAGTTCACCGAAGGGTTTAAATCTGTGAATATAGAACAATACGATGGGACAACTGACCCAGCCATGTGGATTGAAGATTTCCTTCTCCACATTCATATGGCCCGAGGAGATGACCTCCACGCCATTAAATATCTACCATTAAAACTCAAAGGACCGGCAAGGCACTGGTTGAATAGCCTACCCGAAAACTCCATCGGGAGCTGGGAAGAGCTCGAGGATGCATTCCGAGCCAACTTTCAAGGCACCTATGTTCGGCCACCGGATGCCGACGACCTCAGCAGCTTGGGGAGTCAGCTCGGAAATTCTGGAACCGGTTCCTAACTAAGAAGAACCAGATCATCGACTGTATGGATGCCGAAGCAATCGCCGCATTCAAGCACAGTATTCGGGACGAGTGGCTCGCTCGCCAGCTCGGCCAGGACAAGCCGAGAACAATGTCGGCCCTCATCTCCCTCATGACCCGCTTTTGCGCAGGCGAGGATAGTTGGTTAGCTCGTCGAAGCAACCACCCCGAAGACCCCGGCACTTCAGAGGCCCGGGACGGGAACGGGAAACCCCAGCGTAACAAGAATAATAAGCGCCGGCACACAAACAACGGCAGTGAAGCCAATGATGCAGCGGTAAACGCCGGGTTCAGCGGCTCGAAATCAAGACCGCGGAAAAAGCCTTCTAAAGGGAACCGGGACGGCCCGTCTGCACTAGATAGAATCTTGGATAGGCCCTGCCAGATTCACGGTACCCCGGATAAGCCCGCCAACCACACCAACCGTAACTGTTGGGTAATCAAACAGGCCGATAAGATCACAGCCGAGGACCAGAGCAAGGGTCCTCGTAGCGAGGATGACGACGAACCTCGCGGGCCGAACAATGGAGGCCAAAAGCAGTTCCCTCCCGAGGTAAAAACCGTGAACATGATTTACGTCATGCATATACCCAAGAAGGAGCGGAAACGCACACTTCGGGACGTCTACGCCTTAGAGCCGGTGGCCCCGAAATTCAACCCATGGTCGGCTTGCCCGATCACTTTCGACCGTCGAGACCATCTGACCAGTATCCGTCATGGAGGAACAGCGGCTCTGGTGCTCGACCCCATCGTGGATGGATATCACCTTACCAGAGTCCTTATGGACGGAGGCAGCAGCCTCAATCTGATTTACTCAGATACAGTAAGGAAGATGGGGATCGATCCGTCAAGGATCAAACCCAGTAACACCACCTTTAAAGGTGTAATCCCAGGTGTCGAGGCACGCTGCTCGGGATCCGTGACATTGGAAGTAGTCTTCGGTTCGCCCGACAACTTCCGCAGCGAAGATTTAATCTTCGACATTGTTCCCTTCCGCAGCGGTTACCACGCACTCCTCGGCCGGACAGCATTCACCCGCTTTAACGCCATCCCGCACTACGCATATCTGAAGCTCAAGATGCCAGGACCAAAGGGCGTTATTACCATCAATGGTAATACCGAGCGCTCGCTCTGAACAGAGGAACACACAGCGGCTTTGGCCGCCGAAGTCCAGGCCGCCGAAGTAGCGTCGCAGGCCCACTCTACTGTTAAGGCACTGGACGCACGCAAACGCGCCCGAGCTACAGCCTCGATCCCGGCACACTCCCGTGCTCACCCTAAATAGGGAAACGCGCCCCACAGCACAGCCCACCCAGCCGCAAAATACATGCCTCGAGTGCACAACTTTGCGCTCAAGATTCCATGGGCAGCTGTGGGGGCAAATGACACAAAGGCCGAGAGCTCGGTTCGACCGAGCCATGGTCAAAAGATGTTCTCGGATTAACATCAACAACAGGCACCATCTAGGGCCTGATCAGCGTCAAACTGATACGCGGTGGCGACTTCTCAAAGCCCTTCCCCAAGGGCTCGTCTGCCGAACATTACTACTTCCGCTGAGCATACAGTCGACAACTACACTCACACGGAAGCTTCATAAAGAGCAAAGGCGCAGACGTGCAGCAGGGTGTAGTAGGGACGTCAAACCACTCATGAAGGCCCTGTGTAAACGTTTCCTCTAATGTACGGATGGACGTCACAAATTTAAAGGAAATATCAACCATTTTTTCCGGTCATACTGCGGTTAATTATGTTGCACCTTCCTTTTCTGCTTTTCGGCCGAAGTAAACTATTATGATATGTTTCCTTTTTAGATGTGATCGGCTAATAGACCGAGGGCTTGAACCTCAATCTAGCCCCAAACATCATTCCGGCACCAATTTTATTACATGTGCTCGGCGTCGGCGGCGTTGATGAGCTCGGTGATGCGACCAAGCCAGGCGTCGTAGCCGGCGTCAGCTGGACGGTAGCGCAGCAGCTCATGCGCCATGAGTAGCACGGCTTGCGAGTTCGGTGGCCCACGGCGGGCGAGGGAGGAGGAGGTCATGGCGGTGCGGCCGTCTGCCTGCACGGAGGGGTGCAGGGAGGAGTCCTGCTGCTCGTGGGCGGCAGGGTCGGTGGCAGCAGCGGCCTCGACGCGATGGCGGTTGCCGCGGCCCACTGGCTCCGTCTGGACGACGCGACCCGCCCTGCGCTCAGCGCGCTCGCGGCGAGCGTCAGCCATGAAGCTAGTGGAGCGGAGGACGGAATGGGAGGACGGTAGCGCACCCCTACCTGGCGCGCCAAATGTCGGAAGTCGGGCTCCGGGGACCCAAAGGTTCGAACACTGGGGTGAGGTCGTTCCTACCACTTCGTCCCCTACCCCGGCTAAGCTACGGCGAAGCTATGGCAAGAGCACGCTGGCGGGAACGGGCCGGTGGCACGGTGGTTTTACCCAGGTTCGGGCCACCTTGCGGTGTAAAACCCTACTCCTGCTTGGTTGGGATTGCTCTGGTGAATACAAGCATACAAGGCGAGGAAGGTGGAATCTCTCCGATCCCCTCTACAGCGGCACCCTGCCCTCCTTTTATACTTGCCTTGGTCCTCATTCGCCGAAAACATTGGCGGGAAGGGTTGCCACACAACGGCAATTTTGAAGGGGGACAGGGGCGCAGTCTATCCTGACAAAAGATGGTCTCCGCCTGCAAAGTGCTTATCCATGATGCGCCGGTGGGCCTTGTGATGACCTCCGCCCTGTGCGTCCACCGTCTTGGTCTTCTTTCACTGATCGGGCAACCTTTGGGGGTTGCTTTGGGAAACGGACGGCCGGCCTTGCTCCCTTAGCACAAAAGGGGAAATCCTCTCCATCCGCGCCTGCTGGCACGGCCTCTGTCACTGTTCGTCGCCGCGCGTGTCACCCACGTGATGGGCACGAGACCGCGCGACAGAGCCAAACGGGACTTGTCTTGCGTATCTTCGGGAGGGTGCCTCGGGAGGCCGCCTCGCGAGGCTCTCGGTGAAGTGGCTAAGTCTTGCTCGCCCGCTCCGTGAGGAGGGGTCCTCAGGAGGCCGGGGCCTCACAAGTGGTCTTGCTTGAGGCGCCCGCTGATGGGCCACCTGTTGGGCTACCGCCAGGTGTTGTGCTCTGGGCCGCGGGCAGACGGGCCGAGGTACCCTGGGTTCCATGGGCCCGACAATTTGCTATTGCTTTCCTCATGTCAAGTACCTGTTCCTTCGACCATGAGATCATGTAACTCGGAATACCTTGTGTGCTATCAAAAGTCACTTCGTAACTGGGTGATCATAAAGGTGCTCTACAGGTATCTTCGAAAGGTGTCTGTTGAGTTGCATGGATTAAGACTAGGATTTGTCGCTCCGTGTGACGGAGAGATATCTCTGGGCCCTCTCGGTAATACAACATCACAAGAAGCTTGCAAGCATATAACTAATGAGTTTAGTCACGGGATCTTCTATTACGGAACGAGTAAAGAGACTTGCCGATAACGAGATTGAGCTAGGTATGGAGATACCGACGATCGAATCTCGGGCAAGTAACATATCGCCGGACAAAGGGAATTGTATACGGGATTAACTGAATCATCGACATCATGGTTCAACCGATAAAGATCTTCGTTGAATATGTGGGAATCAATATGGGCATCCAGGTTCCGCTATTGGTTATTGATCGGAGAAGAGTTTCGGTCATGTCTGCATATTCCCGAACCCGTAGGGTCGCACGCTTAACGTTTGGAGGTAGTATTGAGATATTCATATGGCAAAGTCTGAACGTTGTTTGGAGTCTCGGATGGGATCCGTTACATCACGAGGACCCCGGAATGGTCCGGAGGTAAAGATTTATATATGGAAAGTTGTTGTCGGAGTTCCGAAAAAATCTGTTTTTTTCGGTATTGTACCTGGAAGCTTCTAGAAGCTTCCAGAAAGTTCCGGAGGGGTCGGGAAGTCAACAAAGGGTTCCACCACGTCCCTAGGGCCAACATGGGCTGAGGGGAGGCGTCCTGGCCTTATTGGGCCAAGCGCACCAAGCCCCAAAGGCCCATGCAGCTAAGGAAGAGGTGGAAGGAGAGTCCTAGTAGGAGAAGGATTGGACTTGGAGTCCGATTCTTTCTCCCTTGGCGCCAGCCCTAGGAGGAGAAGGGGCTGGACTCCTAGCCCCTCCACTTATATAAATAGAGGGGAGGGGCCCACCAAAGAGAGAGAACAGCCCCAAGCCTTGGCGCCTCCCCTCTCTCCAGTTGTTCCTCCTCCACGCTCCGCGTAGTGCTTAGCGAAGCTCTGCCGGAAGTTCCGCTGTCACCACCACCACCACGCCGTTGTGCTGGTCTTGATCTCAACTACTACTTCTTCCCCGCTTGCTGGATCGAGAAGGAGAAGTCATCACCGAGCTGAACGTGTGCTAAAATCGGAGGTGTCGTCCGTTCGGCACTAGATCGGATTGGATCGTGACGAGTACGACTACATCAACCGCGTTACGACACTAACGCTTTTTTGGTCTACAAGGGTATGTAGACACACACTCCCCTCTCGTAGCTATGCATCTCCTAGATTGATCTTGGGTGTTCGTAGGAAATTTTTTGATTTTCATGCAACGTTCCCCATCAGCTCAAGCACACGGTTAGTTCGCAAGTTGCGTTGTCATCAACACCAAAACACTTAAGGCGGGAAATGCCCTTTCACCTAGGAAGGACCATGGATGCCAAAACACTCGCTAGTGAAGACGTCGATTCATGACCTGGTGATGGCAGTCAAGGGGAACACGACGACGCCACAGAAAGAAAGCACCGGCGAGGGAGGAGATACAACAACCAACTATCAATGGACCGAGGGACTTTCTGTAAGGGGAAGATGACATGGTTACACTTGACCTGGAGGATCCAGGGGTGGTGGAGGAACAGGAACATCCATGGATGGTGATTGCGCAGCTCTACACACTGCACCGGCCGACACTGCATACCTTCTTTGAGACGATCCAGCCTGCATGGAACCTGAAGGAGGACCTCAAGTACCACTACTTTTTTTTGAAAAGGAGGATGACCCCCGGCCTCTACATCTGGGAGATGCCTGCAGCCATTTTATTAATTATTCACAAATACCTTACAAAGTAATACATCAATATATCTGAAGCCGCCATCTTGGCAACATCTGTCGCTACTCCTATCCATTGATGAAGGGGTGCAGAAAGTGTGAGCCGAATACCCAGACCTCTCACCTAGACTAACATCTAAAGCCGGAGGCCCCGACCAAGCCACATACCGGGTCTGGGGCACAAACCGGTCTGACGCACTCATAGGTCGTCGCCGCCGTCTTCCATCAATCCATCTTTAGAGCAGGTACTAACGCAGACTTTGCCAGGCCTGCCGTCGATGCCCCCATGGCGCCAGACAGTGCCTCCTCCCTACACGCGTTCATCATCACGCATCCGCCGCCGAGACTTTGTTGCGCCTCGCTGCTGAGACTCCACAACGTCGATGCATCACAGGGAACGCCGCTCCACCGCAGATGCCATCACTGGTCCCTCGAGCCTATGCACACTTCCAAGAATGATGCCCTCAAGAGGGGTATGACACACGAGCGCCGCCGTCATCTGATCGACTGATCTAGGGTTTCCCCCGGAGGTAGCGGATAGGGGTCTAGAGCTTCTCCACGACGATGCCTTCAAGAAGGGGACGACACAGAAAACACCGCAATCACCGACCTTGGCAACGTGCCAAGAGTAGGGTTTTCACCCGGATCCGCTCCAGGTCCTCCATCCATCATTGTGTGCACAGGACCGCCACCGATCACCGCCGCGGAGCATGGAACAAGCCGCACCGGCCGGATCAGATCTGACTGGAGACCTGGTCCACCATGCCGCCGCCGCAGTTCCTAGGTCAGATCTGATCTGACCCACCGCCGCCGCGGGCACGCAACCAGCGTACAACAGGCCGCCACCATCGTGTCACCGTCCCGCGACACCACCGCCGATCCCCGCGCCCGCCTGGCGAGACCGCCCTGCACCGGTCATCCCGAGGCACGGAGAACAGGGCCCCGCCGCCGGCCACCGTGAGGGGCTTTGCCCCGGCGGCCCCGGCCGGGGGCGAGGGTGGGGGAAGGTGGTGAGGAGGCGAGGGGAAGGAGATGCGCGCCGCCGCCCGAGTCGCCCGCGGGGGGGGGGGGACGACGCGGGGGCCCTTCTCTCGTGGGGACAGATCAGATCGATCTGTTTGCTTTGTTTTGTGTTTCTCTTGCGACGCGGGTACCACTACTTGTGTAATAACAAGTACTTTATTCACTTTGAATGTGATCGTGACATGGTGAGAGTCATCAGTGGCGGCCCATGACAGTATCAACATGATCCCACCATCGTGAAGTCCTACGATGGCAGGGAAAGAACATCCAAAAAAGCAACGGCGCATGGCGGTGAAGTACAAACGACACAAACAAACGATGTACCAACCAAGCACACAACGCACCCACTGCCCGCGCAATGCGACAGACAAGCGTTGTCCAACAAACTACCCATGAAGCACGTCCGCGAACTCTGACTCGGGACACCCCAACTCGCACAAGCTGAATAACCTCCCCAACGATCCCGTCTAGGAAAACCCCTGGCACACCAGGTCCGGCAAATGCCGAGACATGATTGACCCGGGAACTCCGATTAGCGCAAACCGAGTACCCTCCAAAACTATCCCCTCATGGGGCAGTCTCGGCGGCCCGGGTCCATGAAACGCTGAAACACCACAGACCGAGCTGGGTACACCCCGTATACCGGACAAGGAAAAAAGATTCAACACAGACCGAGCAACCCCCTCCAACCACCCGCCTCCCAACCATCCTTAAGGCAAAACGGCACACGCTCTTACCCAAAAAGCCCCCCCCCCCCTCCCCCGGGGCGCCCTCGACCCAGAGGTCATGGACCCCCAAAACCTATGGGGGTGAGGCAAGGAAAAACCCGATCGAACAACGGGGAGGGCGCTGGGCAGGTAGCAGCGCAGATTGTGCGCGGAGCGCGGATGCCCCCAGGAGGTGGGTACTCCAGCATCCTTTATAGGGAATAATAGATGATTAAGTGATGTCGTAGATATATATCCAGTGCTATCAATTTTCTTTGTTATATAATACTTGTATTGATTATTTGCAGATGGAAGTTTCCTTGAAATGTAGAGTTTTGGTCTCACAACAACAACCGGATAGTCCAGTTGGGGAGCAAGAGATGCAGATTATATTCCTTGCAATTATAAACCATTTGATTTATAATTGCTGAAATGGTAGTTGATTGGTAGTAAAATGATAATATTGATTGTGTATATGAAGGAACCTTTTTAGCCGAGATCCAATTCGGCAAATTGGTTGTGTATATGAAGGAACATTTTTAGCAGAAAAAACCAGTTTGTCTATATGAACATATAGACAACCAAATATAGACAAACTGTTGCGCCTCTTGAAACGAGTGCATGATGAAACAAATATGTACCAACAATGTTCATATTTAACTCAGTGCCAAGCAACAGAAAGAGTACATAAGCCACAGAAAGAGAGCACATGAGATGCTCTGCAAAATATTTGCAGAGTACTGCTCTCCACAGGAGAGAAACAGAGAACACAATAAACAAGAGCGAGTACACCAGGCAGTTCGATCACATGGATCTTTATTAAGACCAGCAACCACAACTATTGTGAATCTAGGCAACCAATGACGACGAGGAAGACCCGCGGCGCTTACTAGGACATAACCTTTTGAATCATCATCTCACGGAATTACGAGGCAGCCCTCCACAACAGCTGAAGGGCGAACCTGGACAGGTGCATAAATGGCGTCATCTGTTTCCTCCTCCACCTGGGACTGAACCAAACCAGCAGCATCAAAGATGTAGGCCTTCACTTCCTCAAAGCGTGCCTCCGACAGGGTGACCTCGGCGAGGAGTCTCCACGCCGAAGCTTCTGATGCCTCCTCGTAATCATCCCTCCGTTTCAGTACAATGTGGCCACTGATCTCCCAAACAGCTGGGTTCACCTGCGTGTCCAGCAGTTCCTGACTCACTTCGCCCAGAGCCTGCTTCTCAGCATAGCACTGCATTTTGGAAATGGATTGGATTATTGGGCTAAATTACTAGTAAATTACATCAACTTATAGTTCAGTCAGTACTGAAAAAATAGGCAACCATGTAATAATGATTTTACCTGGGGAAAGAGGAAAATCTTCCTGCCAGAGTCGGAAATGAGCACATTGTAAGGCACATTGTTGTCCTGCAGCCAAATGCAAGCACTGGAAACCACATTGGCCAGATCATTCAGGGTGTTGCCTTCCTCCAAAACCAGTCCTCTCACGGGGTAGTTCATTAGCTTCGACACCTTCAACCCACTCTTTATCCCGCCCTCGGCAAGGGGAATCCTCTGGGTAGCTGCCTTCTCGACAGGAAAAGGCACTGTCAAGTAGTATGCCTGTGGAGGAAAATAATTGACATAAACATTATTACACAAAGGTAGACATGCTATGAACAGGCTGATTTCTCAGCTAAATTGTTCACGCCAAATGCACACATATGGCGACGCTAATTTCCAAGAAACCACGACCCCAGCTTTGTCGCCTTTCTGAAGCAAGGAACCCACAACTTCAATGAAACTGAGGAAGTCATACATAGTGCCGAAAAGTTGCATATGATAGCTCGTTTTGCTTCCGAAATCCACGACTATGATAACTACAAAATCCATAGCCCCAAGGAGAAATAAAGATCCTCAAGTGCGCGTGATGGGTTGTTTGTGATATATCTAGAGAATACAAGTGAATACAGTCCAGTAATACTGTTGCCCACACAATAATGGATACTGCTATACAACTAGGAAGTTCTGTGAAAAGTAAACTAAAGTGCAATCTGAAGTACAATACCTGAAAGTGGAGGTGGTTGATAGTTGCGAAGGCACCCAAACTATTGTAACCAAGCCTGAAGTATGGGGTAGCTGCCTCAGCCGCCATGTGCAGTGCTAGCAAGAAGCTCTCTTGGTCAATCCTCTGAGGCAGATGGTCCAGGACACGGGGAATAAGAAGAACATGGCCATATTCAATTGGGCTCACCTTCAAAATGTCAAAAACAGGTATCAGCAATTCAGCATTAAGAGTACACAAGTTGGAAATTAAATAGATTGGCACAGGGCCAGGATGTACATTGATTGCCACAACGTTAGGAGCACGATCAGCAACAGTGACTGCGGCACTCCTCAGGAAGTAGCTGTCATCACTACCACTGTTCTCAAATTGGAAGAGCACCTCCTCCTGGCCAACTTTGGTGAAATTGAACTTGCCAGAGTCAAATGGTTGAAGCACACGATCCACACGGAACTCTGTAGGACGTTTCTTGAGGTGGCGCCCTTCATTTAGTTGAGCAACAAAACCAAGGTTGCCAGGGATCACCTTGGTCTCACATGCAGTGACATCATATCGAAATAAGCCTTGGGTCATCCTGTCCTCCCACTGCAACGTGCGAAGCAAGATATTAATTTGACAAAAGATTTGGTACAGTCCAATTTAGTATCGCAGTGAGCTGGGATAACTCTAATTGACGTAGTAATTTTGAATTTTTAATTATGGTTATTCAAGACCCCCTCACCCCCCAGCGATGATATCTGGCAGATATCTGCGGTCTGCCAGTTAGATAAACAACAGTAAGCAAACAAACCAAAGAAGTGAATATCCGGTTACACATGCATGTCGACATGTCGGCAATTAAAGAATATTACTCAGTGTGTAAGCAGTTGTTACTGCTTGCCTAACAGATTGCCCCTACCTTACTATGCATGGTAAATATCTTCAAAATTATCTCTGTACCTCTCCTAGAAGCTACTAAAATTTACGAATGTCGTCCATAACAAATTCTACACTATTCAGACTTCTTGCGCAAAATTACTAGTGGTGAACTTCTGCTTACCTGCCCAAGGAGGAGATTGATGAAGAAATCAGTAGGAACAGCATCCTCCTGTAAAGGCAGCATTGTTGGATTTGCCTTGAAAGCATAGACAGGAAGCTCGGAAACTGCTCAGAAAATGCAACCAGATGTTAATTTAACTGAAGGAAAAACCTTGGTTCTGCTGATAACAAACTTCTAGAAGTTCAATATAATTTTTTCTCCTTCAGATCCCTAAAATCCTCAAACATGATAACAAACTTTTAGAAGTTCAATATAATTTTTCTCCTCCAGATCCCTAAAATCCTCAAACATGCAAGTAAAACCTGTTGCTCTTATTTTTAGCCTACCTACCCACAGTTGGAAAAAGAAATTACATATGTTCAAGCGAAAAAAACACCCACGGTGACAATTCTATAACAAGAGTTAAAATAGTAGAATTCCTCAGTAAAGGCCATCATTTCTAAAAGTGGTAAACGCAATTGTTTAGTTGTAAAGATCCCAGCTTTCTGGGGAGACCAAGATATTTCCTTCATACACAGAAACATCATAAAAAAGTTGCATACCAAAAATTAGCATAAAAAAATTGCGTGTTCCATAAGCGTCTAACAGACCCGAAACAAAACAATCATTACAGCAACAAGATTCTGATCTGAATCGGGAAAGAAAACGACACTAGATTCACCCAGGGACAAGGAGGCTCACCAGGCAAGCAGCAATGTCCGAGGCAGTTCCTCCCACACCCTCCGCGTGGCCGCTCGCCAGCGTCTTCCTGGTAGTTGGACACGACGGTGGGTACCCTCTTAAGCGTCAGCTTCATCTCCAGCATCTTACAAAGAAAAGTCTCTCGCTCTGTTGGTTGTACTCCTCTGTTTCTCTCTCGGAGAGTGAGTCAGTCGGTCAGTCAGTCAGCGGATGATGGTTAGGGTGGGATTTGGTTAGTGTGGGGGCGAGAGGCTCAGAGGCGACCGCCGCCCGCGAGGAAGAGGAGGTCAGATGGGCTGCCGCCGGCGGACGGGAGGGCCCCGCGGCCGCCGTGCGGGGCGGGGCTGGAGGAAGCGATGGTGGCCGTTGGCTCCACCTGCGCAGCAGCGTGGCCGCGCCGGAGGGCTGCAACGCTAGCCGTGATGACTTTCAACGGCCCAAAAGGGGAGAGGGTGAAGCTCCGGTTGGGACTGCCGCGAGGGATCGGAAATCTCTCTCCCTCTCTTCTCTTCTCCGGCGAGGCAGAGGGCGTGGCGATGGCGGTGTGTGGGTTCGGTACGGCGTTGGGAGGCGAGCGGAGCCGGAGGTGGGTGGGTGGCGTTAAATACGACAATGGTGGGGGAGGCGGATCCGTTTGTGTGGTGGGTTTTTCGCTTCCTCCTCGTCTTCGGATTGTGGCCTGGCAATGTGTGATGAGTTGTATAGATGATACATCTCCGAGAGGGGGTTTATATTCTTTTTTTGGGGGATCTAGGGAGAGCATGTCATATGTCCGCCCCCTTTTTGCCGTTCTCTCTATCCCTTGCGCGACTTGGCGGGAGGGAAATTTCAGCTTGCACCCGCCATTTCGTCGCCGCCACCGCCGCATATTCCCGGCAAGATTTGCTGCCCCCGGCCACCCCGCACCGTCGAGTGCTTCCGCCGCCCTCGTCCGCATCTTCTCCGCCAAGTTTGGAACTCGGGGGTGGCTGTCGGTGCAAGAAAGACTGGGGCAGCGGCAACCTGACATCCTGGGTTAAACAAAAGGGCCTCGCGCCTGGCTTCGCCTCGAAGGAAGCGTTTGGAGGCCCTGCAATACTCGGCGGTTCCTTGCCTATCTCTGAGAAGACGATTGGGAAGGAGGCGTCGAGCCGAGGAGCCCCGGGAGGTCTCGCGGGGCATGCCCGGGAAGACACAAGCAACGTTCCGGGAAGCGTTGGCCTCTACTCTGGGATAAGGATACAAAAGTCTTTGAGTCCCAGACGGCGACCAGGGAACGAGCTGGGACGCGTCCCCAATAAAGTGCCGTGTGGACGAAGTCTTCTCCAACGGCTACAGTAAGATTCACCTGTCACCGACGCTGTTATAGCGGCAGTACTTTCCACCGCCCAACGAATGCCGAAGAAGGAAGCAAGATGTCCAGGGGTAATACGCAGCCCTGGAAGGACGTCATCATCACAACACTGGTACAGCGAGCTGTTATACAAACGGTTTTTAACCCCTTTCCGCGACAGAGTTTTAAATCGTCGCCTTGCTTGTGTGTGCGATAGGAGGGTCCTTCCCACACGACCCAAAAACCATCGGCGATAGGGAGCGCTAGTGCAGACGCGTCCCCAAATGTAATCGTATGCGATGCACGAACATATCGCCCACGTTTCTCAGGAGTCAAACGTTTCTAATTGAGCAGGGAAACCAAACGGTGTTTCACATTGGACCGTTTGCGAAATAGTACCTAAGGCACACGGGCCATCATAGAAACTGTGCGCGATATGTGGCCCATCACACACGAGTATTATATGGCAATCGTCTGCCATGCATGACATCATCGCACACGTTTCCTGAACAATTTACGAGTGGGATTGTATTTTGCATTGGGCACGGTTTCCTCTAAGCTCTCGTGTGCGATAATGTGCTATCACAAACGGTTCAGGAGCCCCTACGCACACGTAGAAGTGCTGCAAATCGTCTGCGATTTGTTGTGTATCACCGACGGTTGCGCTATGAGTGACGTGTGCTTTCCGTTCTGGATCGCACACCCTCATTTAGTCGAACCGTGTGCGCATCAATGGCCAGGTTAAAACAAAAATAGCGCATTTGAATTGCCTTGCAAAAAGCAAATTCGCCACAATATGCAATTAAACAAATAGTGTCCACAGGACGAACATTCATCAGAATTCGCAACAATATGCAATTGAATAAATGCTAGTTAAATTCCACTGATTTATGGACAAATGCAGTACATAATCATAGTGTACGAAATACGAAGACCTCATCACATGGAAAACAATGCATCCATGCGTATATGTTTAGCGGCTAACTCGTGTTGAATGTTTACTCATTGTTTCAGGAACAGCCATGCTGAAATCTTCATTATCACCAGAGGGATTGATGTAGTGATTCAGGAAGAAGTTGCTGATAAATCTCCTAACCTTCATCAATTCACCAGCGGGGAGCGGTTCAGGGGTCATCGGTTCAAAGATGAGCTGCAGGATTTTTAGATCAGAATATGCCATACGAGTGGAGTAGAAGATATTAATTAAGATACAGACTTACTGGTGCTAAATTGCGCGCATCGTTACAGCAATCAGTAGATTTGAAGATGGAGATCATGTGTTTGTAGAGATAGTATTCACAAAGGTTGGTCCCTGGTTGTTGCTGAGGACACTGAAATTTTTTGTACAGAATTAGTCATGTATTTGCCCTGTTAGGAGCAACCTAACCGGTGTAAGATGTTTTTTTTTCTTTGGAGAGAAATAGAAAGGGGTTTATTTAGAAACTTGAACATTAGACTAGCATAATAAATGGTATTTGCAAACTTTTGGATACATTTTCCGAAAATAACGGATTTCGGTGTCTTACCGGATAAACGATCTCGTGCTGCAAAGGTAGTGCACTCTTGAACTGGTTCCCTCGTTTAGTTATGCATGATGCCAACACACTGCAAATGAAGATGAATTTTCACATACTCAGTTCTTGAACCAGATATGAATGCAAATTTTAACATCATAGAATTCAATACCTATCCATGAATTGCTGAAGATGCGTCAGATCCTGAGGCTTTATTGAATCTCTGAGAGAATCCAGGTAGTAAACTCTGTTCTGGTTTGGAGCAATGACTAGCAAGATCCAGTGAATGCTATAGATTAAGAAAACCATGAACTTACGAACTATGACGAAATGTGAAAGACGGTCAATGTATGTGTGGTTGTTTATTTGACTTACCCTTCATGATATGGCCAGAGAAAGAGTTCTGCATGGGGTGTGCGACACAAGATATTGACGACCTTGCCGATGGCCCACTCCCGATTATCTGTGCCACCACGTAATAATATGCCATTTGCTACGTGAGGATCTATGAAATACACTCGCTCCATTTTCCTTTGCATGATCAATCCCCTGAGAGGAATACAATACAGTTAGCTTTTTTTCGATTACAGCCTTGTATGGAGAAGTTGATCAGAGTTGGTGAAGTACTTACAACATCAAGCATTTAACAAGAGTCATATCGAGCACATTGAAGTTGAAGAAGAGATGAAAGTCTTCGAATTCCACATTGATGGATCCTTGATCGTGACCGAAATGATCACTGTCGTAGTGGACTAACAGAACCTTATGACCTTCTGACATTTCATCCATGCAATATTTATGTAATTTGCGGCAACTGGAATTGCACTCCTCTAAGTATTCGTCAACAAGAAATGCCTGGCCATGGATGTACTTGCGTGCTACAAGTACGTCTGCTTTATTTTTAGCAAGTATCCTTTCGACTTCTTCATCGGGCAAGCTGTCGGAACCAGTATAACTCTCCGATTCGAACAACTTGCTGGTAATTTGGTTCTGGGCGATGAGTGATTTTAGTAAGAGGCTATCATTCGCATTCTTCCTTGGTCTCGGGGGCCGCTTCCTCACGGGTGCGACCATGGCCGCTTTCCTCTTGGTACTTGAAGCACTTCTGGTGCAAGGTCTGGATTGTTGATAGACGGACTGCTGAGCAGGCAGTGAAGATACGACAGGCTGCTGAGCAGACGGTTTAGCTACGCCGGACTGCTGAGCTGGCGATGCTGCTGTGACGGACTGCTGAGCTATAGGAGCAGAGGCGTCGGACTGCTGACCAGGCGGTGAAGCTATGTCGGGCTTCTGCGCAGGTGGTGCCAACACGTCGGTGTGCTAAGGAGGCTGTGCCAACGCGTTGGTATGCTGAGCAAGCACTGCCGACGCAGCGGTATGCTGATCACGCGGCTACGAACCGACGGACTGATGAGCAGGCGGTTCCGGACCTTCTGACTGCTTAGCAGTCCGTTCCACCGGGTTGGTCTGCTGAGCATGCGGTGCCGCTGTGTCTCCCCCTGCTGCTTCAGTGGTCGGCATCTGAACCGGTGGTGCGTCTTTGGCAGTTGTAGGCCTTGCCACTGGCTGCTCAGGGGCGGACGATGACATGGCCTGTACGGCACGACGTCGGGCGGGCTGATCACAGGTTGATGCATCAGCCGTCGGATAATGAGTATTAGGTTCCTTGGGGGAAGCACACGAGAGCTGCTGTGGCAAGGAGAGAGTCGCCGGTTGATGGGCGACATTGATTGCTCTTGGCGGGGCTTGAGGGATCTCATTTATGAAGTCTATTTCCTTTTGTGGCCACTGGATATGATTTAACAGTGTTTCTTGCAAGGTCCTCTCCTCATCACAGTCCCCTAGGACATTCTTCAGGGCAAATTTATTGAATCCAGGCTTTACTTCAGTCATGTAGCACTTCACACAGCCCGGCTTCAATGGCACATTGTCCAACAAGAGGCCCCCTTCCGAGTGGGGGGACAAAACCCAGGCGGTTGCACATTTTAATGTACCTTCATAATGTGTCAGCACGCCCCTCAGTTTGCCTTTCATTCTAGATAGATCAGATATAGCATCATCATGCGCAGCTGCAGTCTCAGTGTCGCTGGGGTCAGCTGATGCACAGCTACTCTTGTGCGGTGTAGTCGCGCAATAAGCAGCATCGTCCATGCCCGCCTCCCCTCCCTTCTGTTGGCTATCTCTCAGTGTTAGAGTCTTCTGCATCATCATTGACTCCTCAATTTCCATTCGAATTTCGGATACATGTCCATCCTCAACCTTTCATACAATTCTCCCTTCTTCTGTTCACTTCTCGCTTTTTTCATGGCGAGCCTCTCTTCTTTGCTGAGTGTGAAAGCTCTCTTGTGCGGGACATTGACACCTATACCCCTTGCACGGCCAGGGGGCTCTTTTGTTGCCAGAGCATCGGACAGAATGTCACATGGCCCTGAGTTCCTGTAGAACCTTCCAGGGTTGCTGGTGGAAGCCTTTAACATCACGCGATACAGTTCTTCGTCATGTGAGTTTTCAAAGTAATAAGAACCGTCGTCATGCCTCCTTGCGCGTGCCCGCAAGTAGTCTCTAGCACGTTCACCCCTAATTTCACTAAAGGCTGGTTTTCCACCCGCAGCTACTGCTTCTTTGTCCTCTTGGTCCCATATCGGTTTCATGCAGTAGTATCCTGCCACACCCATCCAGTGGGTGTGTGTGTTCCTCTTCTGAAGTTCCGATTGCTTGGCACTCTTCTTGATAAACTCTGTAGTTGCCCTGACCCTTTTGAATTCTGCCCAGTCTACCTTTGTAATTTGGGGGTATGCGAGGATTGGGTCCTTGCCTTCACTCAAGTACTTCTTGTACAACACGTGCTTCCAGTTTCTCCAAGCTTCCCTGGCCTTCTTCAGTGCAGCGTGTTCCACCTGCATTCTCCACTGCTTTGGTACGTTGAAGTGTTCCATGATCTCCCGGATTATCCTGTGCCGTGTTTCTGTGTCAGCCTTCCGAAACCCCGGCAGATTAATGTTGAGCCTTGCCCAGCTAACAAATCCACACACACTCCTGAACCTCGTGCGTGCTTTATCTGGTTTAGTTGGAGCCCAAGACTTTAAATCGATGTCGGTTACTTCATATACACCTTTAGGGTGGTGTGTGGGCTTTCTTGGAGCGTTCTTCCGTGTCCTGACCGGAAGGGTGATTGCGGCAGCTCTATCCCATTCCAGATTACTTGTTCCCTGATCATCTGCTGGACACCTAGGGTTGTCGGACTCAGGTGAAGATACATCGCCTGAAGCATGAGTGCTCTCGCTGCTACTCGGCATCTACAGAGAACAAATGCGAAATTCAGAAAAGGGGGATAAGCATAACGCTAACAACTTGGTAGCAAGCTGTCTAGACATGTCATGTAATAATTTGGAAAATGTACGGCTAATTTGTTCATTTTGTGTGACTCGGGCGCCCACGATCTGTAAATCGACAATAACTAATTGGAACAAATACAACTTATATGTACAAGTTAGGAAGGTAGATAAGGAACATATATACGCTCTCCGTTATTTTATAGCCAATTTGGGAACATACAGAACCAAATAGGAAGAGGGATCGTGAGGAAACATGCCTCACCTCGATGGAGTGCAGTAACTGACAGGTTTTTGTGCAAACCCGGCAGGAGAGGCGAGGGGTACAGGATCGATATGGTCGAGGGCGGCTGGCGAGCAAACGAAGACGGCGAGGCGTGGGCAGCCGCGTGTTGGGAACGGCAGTGAAGGTAGGGTTGACGCCAAAGAGTGGGCACACGGTCGGGTTGAGCACGCCGGCGCCGGATAGGGTTCTGGTGTGGATCTGGGGGAGGGGGGAGCTGGTGATGGAGTTTTGGTAGAATATGCGGACTGTTGAGTAAAACGGGGGCGGGCGGTGGGGGGGTGTTGGCGGCTTCGGTGAAAAAAGGGCGTCAGTCGCGGCGCGGAAAGGCCTATGCAAACAGAAAACTCTACGAGCCCGTGTGCACAAACAACATAATTTCGTTTGAAATGAAGACGTGGTAATTTTGAAATGAAGACGTGAGTTCAACGTTTCGCCTCGAATTTTTTTCCACGGTACGCAATCACCATCATAACCTAGGTTTGATTTTCTGGCGCATTTCAGGTCTCGTTTGCTACATTTAAGCAATTTTTTGCATTTACCATGCATTTAGTGCATATAAATCAAAACCCTACTGCAACTACATGTGGGTGTTAGCAAAAAAGGTGTAAAAATCATTTTTGTGTCAGTTTGCTAGTTTTTATTCATTGTCCGAGAAACGGGAAGAATTTTCAAACATTTCGGCCACGAGATGCGGCCACCGGCGTAGGGATTGTTGGTAATATAATTACAGGAAATGCGGATGGACTTCTAAAATTGCGAAAATCGGTGTGTCACCGTGGCGCGATCTCAAGACCGAGTGGAAATTTTTTGGTAAAGTTTGGCACAAGTTACGATGGTCGCTCCTTGCAAACCGAAGCATCTCACATGAAAGATCATAGTTCCCAATAGGAGACGTGGCAATTCGGACTCCGATCGTTGGTTACTTTATCGTTTCGCCTAGAATTTTTTTTCCATGGTACGCAATCACCATTACACGCCAGTATTGATTTTCTCGCGCATTTCGGGTCTCGTTTGCTATATTTAAGCCATTTTTTCATTTACCATGCATTTTGTGCATATAAATCAAATCCCAACAGCAACTACATGTGGGTGTTGGCAAATAAGGTCTACAAAATCATTTGTGTGTCGCTTTGCATGTTTTCATTCATTGTCCTAGGAATTGGAAGATTTTTCAAACATTTCAGATGCGAGATGCCTCCACCGGCGTAGGTCTTGTTGGTATTTTAATTACAGGAAATGCAAATGGAGTCCGAAAATCACGAAAATCGGTGTGTCACCATGGCGTGCTCTCAAGACCCCGTGGAATTTTTTTCGTAAAGTTTGGCACAAGTTTGGATGACCGCTCCTTGGAAACCGGAGCATCTCACAAGAAGGATCATAGTTTCCAAAAGGAGACGTGGTAATTCGAACTCCAGTTGCTGGTGACTTCATCGTTTCGCCTCGAATTATTTTCCACGGTACGCAATCACTATTATACCCTAGGTTTGATTTTCTGGCGCATTTCGGGGCTCTTTTGCTATATTTAAGCATTTTTTTGCATTTACCGGGCATTTAGTGCATATAAATCAAATCCCAACTGCAACTGCATGTGGTGATGAAAGGGATGAGGATCACCGTTCGATCTGGGTGCATCTAGCGGTGTAGACATACGATCCGTGGGGTTTGGGTTCTGGCCAATCAGAACGCACGACTCAGATCACGCGCAGTAGGGGTCATCGGCCACGGTTTGATAGGCACACGGCTTTCGTGACTGAACCGTGTGCTATTGGAAAACATCTACATCAAGGAGCAGCATAATTTCGTTTCAAATGAAGACGTGGCAATTTTGAAACGAAGACGTGAGTTCAACGTTTCGCCTAGAATTTTTTTCCACCGTACGCAATCACCATCATACCCTAGGTTTGATTTTCTGGGGCATTTCAGGTCTCGTTTGCTACATTTAAGACATTTTTTGCATTTACCATGCATTTAGTGCATATAAATCAAAACCATACTGCAACTACATGTGGGTGTTAGCTAAGAAGGTGTAAAAATCATTTATGTGTCGCTTTGCTAGTTTTAATTCATTGTCCGAGAAACGGGAAGAATTTTCAAACATTTCGGCCGCGAGATGCGGCCACCGACGTAGGGCTTGTTGGTAATTTAATTACAGGAAATGTGGATGGACTTAGAAAATCACAAAAATCGGTGTGTCACCGTGGCGCGATCTCAAGACCGAGTGGAAAAACTTTGGTAAAGCTTGGCACAAGTTACGATGATCGCTCCTTGCAAACCGGAACATCTCACAAGAAGGATCATAGTTCCCAATAGGAGACGTGGCAATTCAGACTCCAATCGTCGGTGACTTCATTGTTTTGCCTCAGAAATTTTTCCACGGTACACAATCACCATGCATTTCGGGTCTCGTTTGCTATATTTAAGCCATTTTTGCATTTATCTTGCATTTTGTGCATATAAATCAAATCCCAACTGCAACTACATGTGGGCTACTTGCAAAGCATGTCTACAAAATCATTTGTGTGTCGCTTTGCGTGTTTTCATTCATGTCCAAGAAATGGGAAGAATTTTCAAACATTTCGGATGCGAGATGCGGCCACCGGCGTTGGTCTTGTTGGTATTTTAATTACAGGAAATGCAGATGGAGTCTGAAAATCACGAAAATCGGTGTGCCACCATGGCGTGCTCTCAAGACACCGTGGAAATTTTTTGGTAAAGTTTGGCACAAGTTTGGATGATCGCTCCTTGGAAACCAGAGCATCTCACAAGAAGGATCATAGTTTCCAAAAGGAGACATGGCAATTCGAACTCAAGTTGCTGGCGACTTCATCGTTTCGCCTCGAATTTTTTCCACAGTACGCAATCACTATTATGCCCTAGGTTTGATTTTCTGGCGCATTTCGGGGCTCCTTTGCTATATTCAAGCCATTTTTTGCATTTACCAGTCATTTAGTGCATATAAATCAAATCCCAACTGCAACTGCATGTGGTGATGAAAGGGATGAGGATTGTCGTTCGATCTGTGTGCATCCAACGGTGCAGACGTATGATCCATGGGGTTTGGGTTCTGGCCAATCAGAACGCATGACTCACATCACGCGCAACAGGGGTCATCGGCCACGGTTTGGTAGGCACACGGCTTTCGTGAATAAACCGTGTGCTATTTGCAAACCAGATTGCATATGTTCTGTTCATACATACTGGAGTGACATCAATTGAGTGTGCTAGCTATAGGGTATACAATCATAAATAGTTCAAACTCTCATGGCCTGTGCTGATGACATATCAAGGTCAACATATTAATCGTTCTTAGATCAACAGAAGGCCGGGCATAACTCACAATTCAGTACATGCGATAGTTCTAATTGAATGAATTAAGTTGCAGAGTAGACATAATAAATAGTGTTACGTATTAATTCCCATGTACAAGGGAGAACTGGTATCATTAGGTTGACCCCGAACGAACTTAGGATTTCTGAAGATTTTAAGCCTCTCTTTATGTTTGGTGCATGATCCTTTCGCTGGCATCTCAGCAAATTCATCGTACTCGTCCTCATCAGCAACACCCTCAACGCCTGATACGTCTCCGTCGTATCTACTTTTCCAAACACTTTTGCTCTTGTTTTGAAATTTTCATGATTTGAATGAAACTAACCCGGACTGACACTGTTTTCAGCAGAATTAACATGGTTTGTTTTTGTGCAGAAATAAAAGTTCTTGGAATTGGACGAAACTTTTTGAAGATTTTTTATGGAATAAATAAAAAATACTGGAGCAAAAACCCACTGGAGGGGGGCCACCAGGTGCCCACGAGGCACCAGGGCGTGCCCACCCCCCAGGGCGCGCCCTGGTGGCTTGTGGGGCCCACGTGGCTACGCTGACCCTAATCTCAGCACTATAAATTCCTATTTCCCGAGAAAAAAATCAGAGAGGAAGTTTCATCGTGTTTTACGATACGGAGCCGCCACCACCTCCTGTTCTTCATCGGGAGGCCAGATCTGGAGTCCGTTCGGGGCTCCGGAGAGGGGGGTCTTCCGTCATCGTCATCATCAACCATCCTCCATCACCAATTTCATGATGCTCACCACCAGGAGTGAGTAATTCCTTCTTAGGCTTGCTGGACGGTGATGGGTTGGATGAGATTTATCATGTAATCGAGTTAGTTTTGTTAGGGCTTGATCCCTAGTATCCACTATGTTCTGAGATTGATGGTGCTATGACTTTGCTATGCTTAATGCTTGTCACTAGGGCCTGAGTGCCATGATTTCAGATCTGAACCCTTTATGTTTTCATGAATATATTTGTGTTCTTGATTCGATCTTGCAAGTTATACGCACCTGCTATGTGTTATGATCCGCATACCCCATGGTGACAATAATTGGGATTCTTTCCGGTGATTACCGTAGTTTGAGGAGTTCATGTATTCACTATGTGTTAATGCTTTGTTCCGGTTCTCTATTAAAAGGAGGCCTTAATATCCCTTAGTTTCCTTATGGACCCTGCTGCCACGGGAGGGTTGGACAAAAGATGTCATGCAATTTCTTATCGCAAGCACGTATGACTATATACGGAATACATGCCTACATTACATTGATGAATTGGAGCTAGTTCTGTGTCGCCCTAGGTTATGAATGTTACATGATGAATGTTATCCAACATGATCACTGATCCAATGCCTACGAGTTTTTCACATATTGTTCTTTGCTAAGTTACTACTGTTGCTACTACTGTCACAATTGCTACAAAATTATTGCTGCTACCGTTACTGTTACTGTTACTATTATTGCTATTGCTATCAAACTACCATACTGCTGTGCTACTGATCACTCTGCTGCAGATATTTAGTCTCCAGGTGTGGTTGAATTGACAACTCAACTGCTAATACTTGCAAATATTCTTTGGCTCCCCATGTGTTGAATCAATAAATTTGGGTTGAATACTCTACCCTCGAAAACTGTTGCGATCCCCTATACTTGTGGGTTATCAAGACCTTTTTCTGGCGCCGTTGCCGAGGAGCATAGCTTTATTTGCGGAGTCACTTGGGATTTATATCTGTTGATCACTATGAAGAATCTGAAAGACGCTAAGACCAAGATTGTTCCCTCTAAGACGAGGGGAGGTAAGGAACTGCCATCTAGCTCTGCACTTGATTCACCTTCTGTTTTGAGTAAGCTTGCAACACCACCACCTGCTATTAATTCTGATATGTCGGAAGTAATTGATGATGCTACTTCTGCTATGAATGATACTTATGATGATGCTAGTACTATGCTTGATAATACTGTGCCACTTGGTGAATTTCTTGATGAACAACTTGCTAAAGCTAAAGAAATTGAGAATGCTAAAAATGTTGAAACTCCTGAGAATTATGATTCACCTATTATGCCTAGCTCTCCTACTAGAGTTGAATCACCAGATGAACATGTCTTTGATAGGGAGACGGCTAGAGCCATTCTTGCTTGTAATGATAGAGATGAGGTTATAAAATTGTTTGCTGAAATGAAAGAAAAATATATGAGGGAGAGAATGAAATATGATCCTAAGTTTGCTACCTCTCCCATATTTGTTACTGATAAGGATTATGAATTCTCTGTTGATCCTGAGTTACTTACTTTGGTTGAATCTGATCCTTTCCATGGCTATGAAACTAAAACTGTTGTGGCACATCTTACAAAATTAAATGATATAGCCACCATATTTGCTCATGAGGAAAAAATTCGCTATTACTATATCCTCAAATTATTTCCTTTCTCGTTAAAGGGTGATGCTAAGATATGGTTTAATACTCTTGCTCCTGGTTGTGTGCGTAGTCCCTAGGATATGATATATTATTTCTCTGAAAAATATTTTCCTGCTCATAAGAAACAAGCTGCCTTACAGGAAATATTTAACTTTGTGCAAATTGAAGAAGAGAGTCTCCCTCAAGCTTGGGGGAGGCTTCTCCAATTGCTTAATGCTTTGCCTGATCATCCTCTTAAGAAAAATGAAATACTTGATATTTTCTATAATGGACTAACCGATGCTTCTAGGGACTACCTAGATAGTTGTGCTGGTTGTGTTTTCAGGGGACAAACTATTGAACAAGCTGAAGAACTATTGAATAATATATTGAAGAATGATAATGATTGCACACTTCCTGAACCACCACCTAAACCAACTCCGAAGAAGAGAGGTATTTTATTTCCCAGTCCCGAAGATATGCAAGAAGCAAAGAAATGTATGAAGGAAAAGGTATTAAAGCTGAAGATGTTAAGAATTTACCACCTATTGAAGAAATACATGGTCTTGACACACCAACACAGGTGATTGAGGTAAATTCTCTTATAAAGTTTGATGAAGGTGATATTCCTTACAATAAACCTCCTAGTCAATGCTTGTATGAATTTGACAATTACATTATTAAGCAAGATCATTTCAATGCTTATGTTATGAAACATTTGAAACGTAATGCCTACATGATAGATCGCTTGAGTGACTTGTTGTTTAGAATTGCTAATGCTGCCAAAGGTGTAGGTAAACATGCTTCCATGGTCCAAACCCAACTAGAACAAGTTGCTAAATCTCAAAGTGAATTGCTCAATGAAATGAATAACAATATGAATGATCACGCTGTTAGAGTAATGACTAGAGGAGGTAGAATGACTCAAGAGCCACTTTATCCTGAAGGTCACCCTAAAAGAATTGAACAAGACTCTCAAAGAATTAATGTTGATGCACCTAGTCCATCTAAAAAGAAAAAGAAAAATGATAGGACTTTGCATACTTCTAGTGAACCCGAGGTAGAAAAACCTTCTGAAGATAGTAATGATGTTTCCATTTCCGATGCTGAAACACAATCTGGTAATGAACATTCACCTAATGATAATGATAATGATAATGATAATGATGATGCTCATGTGGATGCTCAACCAGATAATGATAAAGAACCTGATAATGATGTTGAAATAGAACCTGCTGTTGATCTTGATAACCCACCTCCTAAAAACAAACGTTATGATAAAAGAGACTTCGTTACTAGAAAACATGGTAAAGAAAGAGAACCATGGGTTAAAAAACCCATGCCCTTTCCTCCTAAACCATCTAAGAATAAGGATGAGGAAGAATTTGAACGTTTTGCTGAAATGCTTAGGCCAGTCTTTTTGGGTACTCGTTTGACTGATATTTTAAAGATGACCCCATATGCTAAATACATGAAAGATATTGTCACTAATAAAAGAAAAATACCTGAAGCAGAAATTTCCACCATGCTTGAAAACTATTCTTTTAAGGATGGAGTACCTAAGAAACTAGGAGATCCAGGAATACCAACTATACCGTGCTCCATTAAAAGAAATTATGTCAAAACTGCTTTGTGTGATTTAGGAGCCGGTGTTAGTGTTATGCCCTTCTCTTTATATAAAAGACTTGATTTGAATTAACTCACTCCCACTGAAATATCATTGCAAATGGCTGACAAATCAACTGCCATACCTATCGGTGTTTGTGAGGATGTGCCTGTTGTAGTTGCAAATGTTACTATCTTAATAGACTTTGTTATGCTTGATATGCCCGAGGACGACAACATGTCTATTATCCTTGGTAGACCCTTTTTGAATACTGTAGGGGCTGTTATTGATTGCAACAAAAGCAAGGTCACTTTTCATATCAATGGTAATGAACATACGGTGCACTTCTCGAAGAAACAATTTCAAGTAAACGGTATTCATGTTATTGAAAAGACTCCGACAATTACCATTGGAAGTTTTCAACTCCCTCTTCCTACTGTCAAAAACAAAAATGAAACACTTATAATTGGGGAGATGTATATCCCCGTTGAGGTAACCTAGTGTTTTACGAAGATTCTTTGGTTTCATGTTACTCGAAAATAGTTTGTTAATAAGACTTGATCAACCTTATTAATGGATTCTTTTTTAGGGGCATGTGGTCGATGAATTTAGTAAGCACAACCTTCTGTACCCACTTTTTGTTTTCTGTTATTTTTAGTTAAATGCAATAAAATGCCATGATTGTCCTATTTTTTGAATTATCCATGAATAAAAAGGTGCCCAAAAATGAAAGTGCTCAAAATGATCTGAAATTTTTACGTGAATTTTTATAGAATATTTAAGAATTTCTGGCACTGAAAACATCCCGGGGGGATGCCCCAGGTGCCCACGAGGCACCAGGGCGCGGCCACCCCCCTGGGCGCGCCCTGGTGGCTTGTGGGCCCCATAGGGACCCCCTCACTTATTCCTTCAGCCCACTTCGTCTCTTACCTATAGCAAAAATTCCTGGTAGCTCCCTCTCTCTCGTATTCTTGCTCCCAAACCTGAGATTTTCGATCTCTTTGCTCGGAGCTCCGTTTTCGAAACTGTTTTGCGGGATTGCTCCTTGGTATGTGACTCCTCCATTGCTCCAATTAGTTTTTGCTCTAGTAGATTATATTTTGCATAATTAGCTGCTCTTGGTGCTACTGAAAATGAGCTTGCATGTTGAATTCTTTGAATTCCAAGTAGTTTGAATGCTTGATATAGCCTCTAGACATTCATATGAGTAGTTGCTACCAATTTTGTGAAGTTTTGTTAACATCTTTTTGTTGTCCAATTTTTTATCAGAAATTTGTTCGTAGGAATATGAACATTTTCAGGAGGATTTCTTCAAGGAGGAGGTCCTCTGAAGCATCATCGAGTGAAAGCCCAGCACGCCAATCATATGTTGAACCAAGGGCAAGTTCGGTGCGAGGGGCCGAGGCAAAATCGTGCCGATGGCCGTGCAATGAGTTCATGTTAAATGCAGGCATTAAGGAAGAATTTGATCAATATATTCGTTACACCGAGCTCTCTGCCTTCATTGCAGATAAGCCCCCACAGCACTACAACCTTACTCATTCATTCACTCAACATTTTGAGTATCACCCTCGTACCTCTAGAGTTTTATTTTGTCTCTATGATAGATCTTATAGCATGTCTCTAGAAGAGTTTTGTGATGCCTGCAAAATCCCATTTTGGGGCTCGCTTAGTGAACCGCAACAAGCTGAATATGAATTGTTTCTCAGTAGTCTTTGCAGTGGTGAGGATAGGGGAGTTACGCAAGCTAGGATAAAGAGCATTCACTTTCCTGCTATTCACTACTTTGCACTTTTTAATGGTAAATGCATTGTTGGTAAACAAGATTGTAGTGCACTTTGTGCTCCTGACCTGAGCCTTATTCACGCTGCTTTAACGAGAAGCAGACACTATAATCTTGGGGCCATTGTTGCACGTAGGTTACACCGCAACTCGGGTAATGGTGATTTATATGGAGGAATTTATGCCTCCCGTGTAGCTGCAAGGCTAGGGGTCTCGCCCAGGCCTAATGATCGTATTTTACCTAATAAATATTTGAAATTTGAGGCGATGAAGAACCATGAGTTCCTTAAGCGCAACACTCGCAAATATGACTATAACTTGATATTCGATAAATATCGTTCTGTGTTTGTCGTTTTGCCTGCTCCTGCCCTCTTTGATTTTTAGAACAAACAGAGATATTCTCTATCAGAGAGCGAGGTGCACGAGTACAATGCGAAAGTTGAAGCTGCCCGTCTGGCTGAGGAGACGGCTCAGAACGCCTCCACGAGCTACCACTTCAATTATTATCCTGGACAGCCGTGGCAGTAGACCAAGCTAGGCCAAAAGCCTAAGCTTGGGGGAGTACGTATTTCTCACCGACATTACATTCATGTTCACATATTTCATTCCAGTTGTCGGTGTTCATCCTTTTTCATTGTACGATCCATGTTAGTTTTATTTTCTCGCTTTCTTCTTGTGTGTTTGAAAAACTTTGAGAAAATCCAAAAATATTTCTCGCTTCTTTTCGGTTTCTCTATCTAGTTTAATTAGTTGTAGTATTAAAAGAAAACCCAAAAAGATTCCCTGTTTCTTCTTTTGCTTGTTGGGAGTTTTCTGTGTAAATAGTTTTTCTCTTTTTTGTTTTGTCTTCTTTAATTTGCTTCCTTCAGAAAAACTAAAAACTCCAAAAATATTTCAGTGTGTTTCTCTGAAATTCTTTTCGTTCGTTGAGTTTTTGTAAGGAGAAGACCACGATGAAAATGTTAAGTGGCTCTCATATGCATTATTGTTGATCTAACAAAGAGCCCATATTACCTTGTCTTCTCCTTTGAATAAAATGTTTGCAGATTTCAGCTTGGTCCACGGCACTCTTGCACTATTATTATTTTCACATCATTCGGTCGTGCAAGTGAAAGGCAATAATGACGATAATTTGATGAAGTGATCGTGGCAAGGAAAAGCGGGTATGAACTCAACTTGTTTTTGTTTTTGTAAATATGTTTAACTCAGTATCCATGATTCAGCATATTATGATTAAACATGTTTATGATGACAATTAGAGATTATAGTTGCTCATGCCATGCTTAAGTAGCTAGGAGTGGATAATGATTTATCTTGGGTGTCAACATGCATTAAAATGATTGTGATGTAGTATGATGATATGGTATCCTCCTCTGAATGTTTCAAGTGGCTTGACTTGGCACATGTTCACGCATGTAGTTGATTCAAAACCAACATAGCCTCCACGATATTTATGTTCATGGTGCTTATATCCTACTCTTGCTAGTATTCAATGTTGATTATTCATAATGCATGATTATGACCGTTTTCGCTCTCTACTTGGTCGCTTCTCAACCTATTTGCTAGCCTTCGCCTGTACTAAGCAGGAATACTGCTTGTGCATCAAAATCCTTAAACCAAAGTTATTCCAGATGAGTCCACTATATCTACCCATATGCGGTATTACCCTGCCGTTCTAAGTAAATTTGCATGTGCCACCTCTAAATATTCAAATGAACATCTGTTTTGTGTGCCCGTACCGCTCATGGAGCGACAGGGGGCGGTCAGTATCTTCCATGCTAAGCGGATTATTCTCATGATGAGTGTTTATTCACTTGTCCTTGCACGAGAGGGTAATCGGGACGCCCAGTCCCATGATTAAAATTGCAAAATAATAAAACAAACTCCCCTGGAAAGTTGTTGGTATGGAGGGCACCCGAGAATTTGGCTAGCCATTTCTTGTGTTTGATGGTGGAGGGGGAGTAAACCATACTTTACCGCTTGGGAACCGCCGCTAATTTGTTTAGCATGGAAGATATTGAAAACTCTCGGTCGTGACGTTGACAGGAAAGGTATACCTCCCAAAATTATATTTATCTCTGATTTAAGCTTTGAGCTCTGGCACCTCTGCAAATCCCTGCTTCCCTCTGCGAAGGGTCTATCTATTTACTTTTATGTTATTTTACTTTTATTGTTGAGTCATCACCTTCTCAAACAAGCACCAGTCCTGAGAGCACTATTGTCATTCTCATGCATTGTGTATAGTTAATGTTGTGTGCATCATGACTGGATCTCTTCAACCATGAATTACAATGTTTAGTTGCGGCTTGAACTTTGGAGGTGCTCTGCATTTATGTTTTGCGGTCTCAGAAAGGGCTAGTGAGATACCATGTTGTCATATTATATCATTATCGTTTTGACAAAGTGTTGGCATTTGAGATATTTTATTATTGCTCGTTAGTTGGTTGTGCCATTGATATGAGTGAATATAAATTCTAAGAGTTATCATTTGCATGGTCAGTTATAATCTTTGCTGAAAACCTGGGTATTATTTAAGCATATATATAGATACAAGAACAAAAGAGTTCGTCAAAGTTTTTTTTTATCACTTTCAGTTTGTCAACTGAATTGCTTGAGGACAAGCAATGAGTTAAGCTTGGGGGAGTTGATACGTCCTCATCGTATCTACTTTTCCAAACACTTTTGCTCTTGTTTTGGACTCTAATTTGCATGATTTGAATGAAACTAACCCGGATTGACGCTGTTTTCAGCAGAATTACCATGGTGTTGTTTTTGTGCAGAAATAAAAGTTCTCGGAATGGGATGAAACTTTTTTGAGATTTTTTATGGAATAAATAAAAAATACTAGAGAAAAGACCCACTTGAGGGGGACCACCAGGTGCCCACGAGGCACCAGGGCGCGCCCTGGTGGCTTGTGGGGCTCACGTGGCTCCGCTGACCCTAATCTCAGCACTATAAATTCCTATTTCCCTAGAAAAAAATCAGAGAGGAAGTTTCATCGCGTTTTACGATATGGAGCCGCCGCCACCTCCTGTTCTTCATCGGGAGGCCAGATCTGGAGTCCGTTCGGGGCTCCGGAGAGGGGGATCTTCCGTCATCGTCATCATCAACCATCCTCCATCACCAATTTCATGATGCTCACCGCCGGGAGTGAGTAATTTCTTCGTAGGCTTGCTGGACGGTGATGGGTTGGATGAGATTTATCATGTAATCGAGTTAGTTTTGTTAGGGCTTGATCCCTAGTATCCACTATGTTCTGAGATTGATGTTGCTATGACTTTGCTATGCTTAATGCTTGTCACTAGGGCCCGAGTGCCATGATTTCAGATCTGAACCCTTTATGTTTTCATGAATATATTTGTGTTCTTGATCCGATCTTGCAAGTTATATGCACCTGCTATGTGTTATGATCCGCATACCCCATGGTGACAATAATTGGGATTCTTTTCGGTGATTACCGTAGTTTGAGGAGTTCATGTATTCACTATGAGTTAATGCTTTGTTCTGGTTCTCTATTGAAAGGAGGCCTTAATATCCCTTAGTTTCCTTATGGACCCCGCTGCCACGGGAGGGTGGGACAAAAGATGTCATGCAATTTCTTATCGCAAGCACGTATGACTATATACGGAATACATGCCTACATTACATTGATGAATTGGAGCTAGTTATGTGTCGCCCTAGGTTATGACTGTTACATGATGAATGTTATCCAACATGATCACCGATCCAATGCCTACGAGTTTTTCACATATTGTTCTTTGCTAAGTTACTACTGTTGCTACTAATGTCACAATTGCTACAAAATTATTGCTGCTACCGTTACTGTTACTGTTACTATTATTGCTATTGCTATCAAACTACCATACTACTATGCTACTGATCACTCTGCTACAGATATTTAGTCTCCAGGTGTGGTTGAATTGACAACTCAACTGCTAATACTTGCAAATATTCTTTGGCTCCCCTTGTGTTGAATCAATAAATTTGGGTTGAATACTCTACCCTCAAAAACTATTGCGATCCCCTATACTTGTGGGTTATCAACGCCTAGTACCCTCCTCTTCCCACGCATCACTACATGGCAGTTCTTATGCAAGGGGTCTTCCACATAGAAAATCTGGGTTGCATCGCTGGCAAGAATGAATGGGTCCTTGTGATATGCCATCTTTGTCTTGTTAACACAGGTCTTCCTGTATTCATCAACCTTTACCTGACTAAGAGGGACCCATTTGCACCTGAATAATGTCACCTTAACTTTCACATAGTTAAGCTACCAAATCTCTTCGATGGTTCCATAGTATACCCTTTTATCAGCTTCATCTATAGTTATGCATTCTATTCGAATGGAGTTGTTCTGATATGAGGTCTTCTTATCACGTTCCTCAGTGTAGAACGTGTAGCCATTTATGTCATACGCTTGGTACCTCAATACCGTAAGTGATGGCTTTTGTGCCAACCACATTGCAATGTCATCCATGGATCCGCGTGACAAACGATCCTTTAGCCATCTGATGTAGTCCTTATTGTGCGCCTTCATCACGACATCTAATGGATGCACCATGGGTAAGAAGCTTCGTCGTATCTCCGCCAAGTGTTCTTCAGCATAAGCATCGAGAACTGGGCTGTTAAGAAGTACTGCCAAATGGGCTTTATCGGTCTCATCTCCGGGTGCAGCGTGTGGCGCACCAGCAAGGACCGGCTTACCAGCCAGCCTTCCCTCGTGGCGAGAGAGGGGCAAACCTATAGGTCTTTGTTTCATGTATTCGGTGCAAAACTCAACCACCTCATTCGCGGTATAACCTTGTAGGATGCTTGCCTCTGGATGACATTGGTTCCGACAATAGCGCTTCAATATTCCCATGAACCGCTCGAAGGGATACATGTTGTGAAGAAACATAGGACCACGGTACTTTATCTCATCGACAAGGTGCACAGTGAGATGGACCATGACATCAAAGAATGACGGTGGGAAAAACATCTCTAGGTTGGACAATATTCTTGCAATATCCTCTTGCATATGATCCAGCTCCTCATGATTTACCACTTTCTGCCATAGTTGGTTGAAGAAATCACAGAGATCAATGAGTGTGTTTCTTATGTCTGTGTCCATCAAATTCTTGATGACCACCAGGAGGATTTGTGTCAACATTACGTGGAAATCATGTGACTTCATGTGTGACAACTTCATTTTACCCGTGCTCACATCCACGAGACTTCTGATGTTTGTGGAGTAGGAAGAGGGTGTGTTAATTGACAACAAATAATTGTAGAACTCTTTTGTTTCTTATGCAGTGAAATTGTAACTCTGGCGAACGTGGAGGAATTTGTCACCATCTTCTGCTTCATTCATGCGTTTTGGTTGATCACCAAGCATATCGAGTCGTGCTCCGTCACCATCCTTTGTTTTACCTTTAATCTTGAGCAGAGTACCAAGGATGCTTTCACATACGTTCTTCTCTACGTGCATGACATCGATGCAGTGATGTACACTTAGAATCTCCCAGTAAGGTAATTGCCAGAACACTGATTTCTTCTTAAACACTTGCGTCCTGGGTGTTTTTTTTACGACGAACCGGGTCCCTTGCCAAGCACAACTTCAATTTTTTTAGCCATTCTGTGGACCTCCTTCCCAGAATAAGGTCTTGGGCCCAAACCTACCTCTGCCGTACCATCAAATTCAGCTTTCATCTTTCGGTATGGGTGTTCTCTCCGTAAGAATCTACGATGATGCAAATACATGGTTTTGCGCGAGTTGGGAAGAAATCTACTCGCTATCCTATCCATGCATGTGACACATCCTACATCTCCCCTTGTTTTCTGCCCCGATGTGTTGCCTAATGCTGGCATATCTTGAATGGTGTGTAGCAGCAACGCATGTAGATCAAAAATCTCCTTCTTGTAAGCATCATAACATTTTACACCAGGCTCTTTTACCCACAATGTCAGCAGTTCTTCTACCATTAGTTGAAAGTAAATGTCGATGTCATTTCCAGGTTGCTTCGAGCCTTGGATAATCATTGACATCATGACGTATTTTTTCTTCATACACAACCAAGGAGCAAGGTTATATATGCACAGAAGCACCGGCCATGTGCTGTGTTTGGTGCTCATATCGCCAAATGGATTCATCCCGTCAGTACACTCCCTGAGCCATATACTTCTAGGATCCCTGGCAAAGTCTTTATGCTTTTCCTCGATTGACTCCCACTGAGCCCCATCTTTCGGGTGCCTCAAATATTCATCCGCAATTCGCTCATCATGATGCCACCGCAACCTCTTTGCCTCTCTAGGGTTTGCAAACAAACGCTTCAACCTTGGAATTAAAGGCAAGTACCAAACAACCTTGAACGGGATTCCTGTCTTGATCTCGTCATCCAATTTGTCCTTGTCCTTTGCTTTCCTGCGCTTGTATCATGGATGCTTGCATATGCGACATGCACGCAAATCTTTGTACTCACCGCGGTACAACATACAATCATGCACACAAGCGTGTATCTTCTGGACTTCAAGTTCCAATGGGCAAACAACTTTCTTCGCTTCGTTCGTGCTTTTGGGGAGCACATTATCTTCTGGAAGAATGTCTTTGAAAAGACCTAACAACTCTGTGAAGCCCTTGTTTGATAGACCATTTTCTGCTTTAAATCTGAGAAGCGCCAGTGTGGAACTCAACTTGGAATATTTCTTTTTGCAACCCGGATACAAATCTTTCTTTGAGTCCACATCAATGGTTGGCAGATCCTTGTACCCAACCATATCTTTATCTGGGCCCTGGAAATCTACAATCATAGCAGCAAAATCTGGGATACCATCAAGGTCGTCGTCTTTGTCGCCATCTTGGTTTTCCAGTGGGTTTTTGCGATTGTCTCTGTTCCGTTGGTAGCTTGACGTCTGAGCCCCGAGGTTAGATTCAACATCCATGTGACTCTGATCGGGGTTTGGCATCTCGCCGCCCTGGTTACCTTCATCCATGACCGGCTCTTCACCGTGTCTAGTCCAACGTGTATATCCATCCATGAATCCCCACTTGAATAAGTGGTACTCGACGTCTGTAACTTTATGTGACTCTGTATTGCCACAAACCTTGCATGGACACATGATGTAATTGTCGTTATGGACTCTCTTCTTTGTCCTTTCAGCCAAAGTGATGAACTCCATCACGCCACTCGCAAACTTTGAGCTTCTCCGATCCTTCATCCATTTAGATCGTTCCATCTGCACCACATGAGGGGTAATTCAAAAAAGCATTAATAAATGGATTAATTGATGCCAAAAGATGCGTGCATAAATCACAAGATTTTGTTTTCATAATTTACGGAGGGCGATCCATATTGTTTTATCCAGCCGTGCGATGACACAAATTACCGAGTCTTCCGCTTTGAAGTGCCAGCATGCAGAGTTTTTTTCAAAAGAAACTGTGGGTCTAAGTGAGCGTCCGGATGCGAGAAAGGGACTTTGCGGACTGCAACCCAGAATTTCTTTGGGACAGGAATTGTTGAGTCTGAATCTGAGGAAATCAGGGTTACCTCTGCCTCGCCGGCTTGACTGGTTTCAACTTGTTCCTAAGGAGAGTCGGCGTCAGCAAGTTGGTTAAAAAGACGACCAAGGGAGTCAAGTTCTACCTCATGCTCTTCTTCATCTTCCGGCTCATCTCCATTGTCTTCCTAGGGAGGAGTGGGAACTTGAGGCTCAGTTTTCCACCATTCTGCATGTTCCTATACAAATGACAAAATCAGTAAGCTAAATATGATAGCAGGACAGTGTAGGCAAAGCAAGAGAAAAACAGGAGAGGCGGCTTACCATGGGTGCCGGGTTGCCCGTGAAAAAGGGAGCTAGCCCACAAGCTCAATTGCATCCTTTGTCTCACCAAGAAGTTTCTTGGCAGATTTTATAAGATCTTTCTGGGGGGGGGGGTTGACCCGGCTAAACCGTAACATATCTTCTGGTTCGCTTGAATATGTATGCATGAGCCGGTTCCTCAGGCTGAGAGGTTGAATCCGCCAGCTCACCCAGGTCCGGGTCAAGTCAACACCAGTAAGGCCGTGGGCAATCAAGGCATTGATCTTTGAGTATAAAGGCTGCAGTACTTCCCTTTCAGCCCTGGAGGCGAAACCCAGGAATGTGGTGGAAGCGTCAAGCCGGTCTGCCCTGTAACCCGGTAGCTGGTGCTACTGTTCTGGAGAGGTGTCTTTGAAGTAAAACCAAGATTTGTGCCATCCCTTGGGATGACTCGCCAACTTCACTTCTGGAAAGGCTGAGTTTTTTCTCCGTTGAATAGTGACCCCGCCAAGCTCTATGCTAGGTCCACCTTTATGCTTTGTCTGATGGTTAAGATAGAAGAATTCCTGGAAGAGGCTGATAGACAGCTCAATCTACAAATAAACTTTGCAGAACACTTGAAACTGGCTGAAATTCAGGATGGAATTTGAGCCTAAGTCCTTAGGCCTGACAGCGAAGTAGTGAAGTACATCCCGGAAGAATTTTGAACCCGGGGGACAGAAACCTCTGTCCAAATGATCGCCAAATATGACGATCTCATTTTGAGCCGGCTAAGGATGGATTTCTTCTTCAGGGGCCCGCCATTCAATCTCTTCCTGGGTTGGGAGCAACCCGGAATCTACCAGACTCTACAACCTGAGTTCTGACATATTTGATTTGGCCCAGTTGACCATCTTGTTGGTTTTTGGGGCCATGGATTTAGCTCCAAAATACGGAAAACAGGTATAAGCCGACGACAGAAGAAGTTTGCTGGGTTATGGCAAAAGCAAAAGGAAAGCCGGTACTATGCCAGGTTATGATTATCAAGACAGTTAAAAATCCAAGTGCATGAACATTTACTGAATGTAGCGGAATTATGAGCCGGTGACAGTTTAAGCCGGTATGAACAACTATGACATGATGCTGACAAGAGGGAGGTCCAGATTATCAGGCTACAAACAGTTTTCAAATGGATTGAAAAGTTGTCTGGATCTAAAAAATTGCTATAAAAGAAAAGTAAAACCTAACTATATCCACCGCGGTGGGAGTTTATATGGAGAATATGGGAATACCACGATAGACGGAGACCTAAGTTCGAGCTATACATATTGCGGAGGTGATTATTCAGTCTACAGGAAATAAATGGAGGCAAATGAGATCTACCGCAGCATTTTTTCGAAGAACTCCGACGAACTGGCAAGAACTGAGATAAGGAGAACAATGGGGATGAATAAGATACTCACAGATTCACGAAGAGGAGTTCGGTGGCTTTGATGGACGCAAGAACGACCGCGATGTTTCTGATGAGTATTGGCGGCGGCGATGCTGTTGCTGATGTCATCATTCTTGGGGTTGGCGAACTGGAGGTGGCACGACGGCAACGGAGCGAGAGGAAGAAGAAGGGTTTGAAGAGAGGCATAAAAAGTGGCAAAGAGACCCCGCGGGCCTATTTAAAGGAGGGGAAGAACCCGAAGCGGCGGGCGCAGACCTAGGCTGGTACAGTAAATTTTGGCTAAAGGGTCGCCTTGATTTTCGCGCCTGACAAGACAGTACAAATCCACTCAAAGATTCATTGTGACATCATGTCCGGATTTTGGGGGAGTAAATGTGATATCATGCTGAGAAATGGTGTGAAGGTGTTAAGTTTAAAAGAAGATGAATGACCTGGCAAAATGATTGATCCGGGAGATTATATTGAAGGACAAAGGATGAGAATTGGAAGGATGCGGAAAATGCCGGCTCAGGAAATAGACCCGGAGTTGAGTTTTCCACAGTTGCTTTCTTTGTTTTGTTTTCAGGATGGAGTTTAACATGGATAAATCCAAGTCAAACTAGGGGCTAATGTTGGGGATATTTCCCAGCATTGAGACCCGGCAGGATGATGACCCGGCTCTGGGTTATGAGGCCCAGTGGGTCACCTCGCTGCTAGGCCTTGAGAACTAACCATGGGCCGGCTTAAACAAGACCCGGCGCAAAGGCCGACTCATCCTGTGGGCCGGCTCGTGAAGAAAGAACCAATCAAGAGAGGGTTACCTTGGAGAACAAGATGAATAGAGTTAGAGTAGGATATGGGTTAATAGTACGACCCGGACTTTCATGTAAACTTAGGGGTTCGACCTATTATATAAAGGGGAGCACCTAGGGAAGAAGAGACTAAGTTGCAATCTCTCGAAAGCTAGGTTAGCGAATCCGCACCCTTGTAATCGAGATCCAAAGCAATAACAATCAAGCAGGACGTAGGCTTTTACCTCCGTCATGAGGGGCCGAACCTGGGTGAACTCACGTGTCTCATTTTCCGATCAACCCCGTTAAGCTTCCACCTTCGTGAGATGGCCTCATCACTAAATCCTTTCACAAGGGCATCTGCCGTGACAAAACCACAATAGGTTCAATCTCTCGTCATTGAATCATACTAAAGGCTCAATGAAATTTTAAGTGTAAGCCAACCTTATTCTCAGAGAGACTTGATTTCCCATGGCATTTTAGTAGAGGATCAATTCATTTGCTTGCCCTTAAGTAAGTTCAACCTTTCAATGAGCTAGCATATATAGTTGTTTTATTTCCCTTCAAAAATTTACACAACTAAGATGTGGGGGACTTATAATCATTATGTAAGTAAATATGCACTACTACTTAGATCACAACAACTATCAAGCACGTTGTTCAAACAAAAGTAATGATCTCACACATGAAGATATCCTCAAACTCATTGGAAGAGATCATTCCTTATTCTAGAGGAAAATCGATAGTTCAATATATTAAAAATAAAGCTTATTATCTAATCTCACAGAAAAGTAAATGCAGAAAGGGTAAAGATACAAAGTGCACATGAATCTCCCCCAAGCTTACAATCAAGCCGGGGAGATCCAGGCACAAAGCATTTCATGCTCACTCCTGGAATTCCTGGAAGCAGCGCAGATGCCCTTAAGCTTGTTCTTCAGTTCCTCGATCACGGCTTGCTGATCATCTACAACCCGGGTCAAAAACTCAAGTTGTGTAGCGTTGTTGTTAAGAGTATCAATCATAAGCCCAATCCTATGAAAAAGACCATCTACTCTTGATTGCTTGAGATCTCGAAGAGATGAAAGCCTCTTTCACCGAGAAGAGAATGAGAAGCTTGGATCATTGATAAGCACCATGAATTGCAACATTCCTTAGGGAAGGCTTTACATGAAATCTATACCAAGAGAACTCCGACGAATAAATTGATGGGTTGAAAAGACCTCTTTAATGAAGAGAAAATTATGGGTTTAAAATATCTCATTCTTGACAACTGTGAATGATGAAACACGAAGAAAAATTGTGAAGAAGGACATAACACCACCTGAAAAGATAAGGTAGAAAAGATTTGCACTTCGGAATGCACGATGGAGAATGATTGATCTCCTAAAACAAAACATGTGTTGAACATCATGTATGTTTAGGATTATAGCTTGATGAATCTTAACTTCGAGAAAGAATGTTGAAGAACACTTCGAGAATGAATTAAATTCTTTAGAAACCACCATGAAGAAACTCTCGAGAACTCCGGATAGGTAACAAGATGCTCGAAACGAAAGAAAAATTGAAAAAAACAAGATGAAACCTTGCAATGATTTAGATGGAGCTTCGTGACGAGATAACCGAGAAAACTTAGAACTCCGGAGAGAAAAGATGAACAAATTTGGATCCGAGAATTCATTCAACATGATCAAACTCCGGAAGAAAGAATTAAATCTCCTCGATGAAATAAGAATAAGAATTATGATATGTCTATCCTTCATCAAATTAAATTGATGACAAGCAACGGATTGGCATGCCATTTATTCTTCTTGAAGAGATTGAAGAGAGATATAGCGCAAACTTGGGAAGGTCTTCAACGAACCACCGGTAGGATTTGGAAAAAACGAATGAATTGATATGATAACAAAGGAAGATGAATCTTGAACAAACCACCGTAAGAATTGAAAACGAACGAAGAAAAAGAGAACGAATCGCCGGGAAGAATTTAGAAAACGAACGAAGAAAAAGAAAAGGAGTCACCGTGAAGAATTAGAAAACGCACGAAGATACTTGAGGGAATTTAGATATAAGTGAACGGAAAAAAATCACGAGCTGATCATAGAATACTTGAACGAAGCACCGGAAGAATTTGAGAATGAGAGAAGAATATTGAGAATGAAGAATCCTTCTGGAATGACGGCCCTCGGAGAATCAATCGAAAGCAACTCCTAAAATACTCCGGATGGGTATGAAAAGAATTTCTCATGATCGAAACAATTGAGAGGATAGCAACAACCATGAATCTTCAAGAGAACGGATAAGGATTTAAGAGAAACTCTTCTTCGATCTTCAAAGCTGAGAGTGACGATGAGAACCACCATGAAGAATTTTTAAGATACTCTGGATTAATGAAAAGAGAGAAGGTTGAGCCAAAGAGGAAAAAATTTGAAAGCTATCTTGGAGAGGTATATGACTGATGGAATCCATTCTTACGTCACACTTAGAAAGAATTTGAGAATAACTCTAGGAAAATTAGAAGAGTCAGGTAAGATCCTAGGAAAAGACCTGTGGGTTAGGACCCACTGAAAAGAAACACCGTTGGAACAATTGCTTAGAAAGAGATGGTACACCGGTTGATTTGAATGGCTTGGATGAGGTAACAACCACGAAATGGAACGAACAGAACTCGAATAGAAACATGAAACTTCTGAGATATCTTCAGCACTCCGGAACAAATGAATAGAGAGTGATGGGCGATTAAGAGGTGCACCGGCATGGGAAAGCATTTGAAACGAGGAAAAGAGATACGATCAATACCAAAAGCTTGAATTGAAACCACCGAAAAGAAAATGATAATTGCAAATGATGAATTAGAAACTCCTGAGCACCTTCACGAGGAATTCGCCAGATGAAACTCGAAGAAAAGAATGGAGAGATTTCACATGAATAAAATGGATACTTGATTGAGATTTCCAGCTCCGTGAAGAAAAAGGGTGGGTGGGTGGGAAAAAGAAAGACAACTTTGGACGGGTGAAACGAACACCGTTGAGAAAACTGAGAATTGATCTTGCAAATGTAGAAAGGATTGAATTAACTCGAAGAGAAGCACACCGGGTGAAAAGAATTTAAATGAAGGATTAGTAATCCCATAGAAATATGAGAACACCACTTAGGAAAGGTATGGAATCCACACTTGACTTCGAAGCAACTCGAATACCACAACCAAAACAACACAAAGGATTTGGCTTGCAAAATAAGCCAGAAACAAACATATGATAGAGATTTCGTCCGAAATTTTCATGGTGGGGCCCACACGGGCTCGATCGTACAGCGACCATCCAGTACATTGCTGCCCTTGACATACGAAGCATCCCCGAGCCGTAGCAAAGCTACAAGGGCTCTTTAAGACGCAACGAGCACCACTGTAAAAACGACCGTGAGCAGGCGGACCACTAGACGTCGAATCCCAATCTCATATCATGCATCTGTCGAAAAGATATCCTAGGTAACTACTTGAATTCCCACCTAAGAACTCCCGAAACTTCTTGGTTATGCGATCAGGTTGCGGGTCCAGGAACCTACTCAGCAAACAACAACCTAATCAGCTGCAACTGCATCCGCAACCCTCAACACATGACCGAAACTTCGCAAATTCATCTACCTCAGACCTTCGAAAACACAGCGATACTAGTCATAGTGGATCATCTGAGCTATCTCCTCCAGTACTGGGTAAAAGTCACGGCACTATTTGCCACCACAAAAAGTATAGAAGCGTTTCGATGTCGGCGTCCTCTGGTATTCAGGAACTGAAACGATAGCGAGTGTGACAAGAACCCCTTGGAGCTCAACTCCCTGGGTCCAATCCATACGGTCAGGAGGCACCATGAACAGAATTCTGTCACACCGATATCATAACGATTCCAAAATACCCACGTGATCCTAAAAAAATTTGAGTGAGAAGAGTAGTAGAATCAAAACATCTACGTCACAATTCCTCACCAGAGCGACGAAGGGGATAAGGAGTAAAAAGAATTCCTACTCTCCGATATATAGCTAGGACTCAAAATAGTTTTTTTTCTAGACTCGTCAGCAGTTCAATCAATCAAGGTGGCTCCTGCGGTCGGTAGAGGCTCTGATACCAACTTGCCAGGCCCAATATGCGGTCCTATCCTCAAGGAACTCGAAAGTCCCGCTAAGGATAGAAGCGCATATCGGAGACGCTTCGCAAGGTGGATATCGTTACATCATACCACATACTGAACATATGAGAATACCAGATAAAGGCTTACACTCGCCACAAGCTACATCATAAATACATCAATACATCAATACATAGCAAGCATCATACAGAAGAGCAGGATCCGACTACGGATGAAATCAAACAAAAAAGAAGAACGACGTCCACCCTGCTAGTCCCAGGCTGCCAACCGGGAACCCATCCTATGATCGATGAAGGAGAAGAAGCAGAAGAAGATCTCCAAAAGCAAACATGCATCGCTCTCATGTCAAATCATTGCTTTACCTGTACCTGCACCTATTGTTGTAGTAAACTATGAGCCACGAGGACTCAGCAATCACATAACCATGGGTAGCAAGACTATCAAAGCTTAATTGGGTATGGAAGGGTAAGGTGGTGAGGTTGCAGCAAGCACTAAGCATTGTATGGTGGCTAACTTACGAGTACAAGAATAAGAAAAGTGAACTACGCATAACGGTCGCAAAGTAATAATGATCAAGAAGTGATCCTAAACACCTACTTACGAGTCAAACATAACCCCACCGTGTTATCTTCCCGAACTCACTTGAAAAGTGACGATCATGGTTACGCACGTGGTTGGTGTATTTAAATTAGAATTAGTGTCAAGTTCTCTACAACCGGAGGTTATAAATTTCCAAGTCGCCACATAACCGCGGGCACGGCTTCGCGAAAGATTTAACCCTGTAGGGGTGTTCCAACCTGGTCCATCACAAACCAACACAAGCTGCGGTGGAAAGACCTCAACCTCAAGAAAACCCGATCAACCTCGAGTCAGCCCGAAGTATCCTCGGAATCCCGGTGCACAAGACATTTCGACAATGGTAAACAAGTCCAGCAAGACCTCCCGGCGTGCCGACACCCCGATAGGAGCCGCACGTATCTCGTTCTCAGGCCACGACCGGATAAGCTACGCGTACAGGTACCAAAAGACCCCAAATTGCCAAGGGGCGGCCCCGCACAGTGCTCTAGTTTTGGACCAGCACCATCAGCTCTGGCCCACCTATATTATGTTGAATTAAAAATCCCCGAGGACGCGACCCCCCTATGCAAATTAATTATTTAATTCAGTATTATTTTGTTGGCAAATGTTAAAACCAAAGTTGGGCCTTGCTGGAAGCGTTTATTCAAAGCGAACTGTCAAGAGGGTGCCATAACCCATGAGCATGTTAGGAACACTAATCAAGGAACATAACACCGGTATTACGGAAACTAGGGCGGCGTGAGTGGAACAAAACACTAGGCAAAAGGCCGAGCCTTCCACCCACAACCAAGTATATAGATGCATTAATTAAATAAGAGATATTGTGATATCCCAACATATCCATGTCCCAACATGGAACAACCTGCAACTGGCAACGCTATAAGAAACGGGCTGAGCAAAGCAGTAACATAGCCAAACAACGGTTGCTGGGTAAGGGTGGTTAGAGGCTGTATCATGGCATATGGGAGGCTGACATATATGTGGTAGGAAGCACAACATAGCGATAGCGACGAGACAACTAGCAAGCAAAGATAGTAAAGGTATCCAAGGTCATGATCATCTTGCCTGAAATCCCGCTAGGAAGAAGACCGAATCCATGAAGTAGTCGAACAATCATAGTCGAACAAATCCTCACACTTCGCAACGTAACCGGACTATCGAGAAGAAGCACAACCGGAAAGAAGCAAACAACATGGTAAACACACAAGCATAAACATGGCATGATGCACAATCAAGTATGATGCATGTCTGGTTTAATGAGGCATGGCATGGCAAGAGTGCAACAAACAATACTACATATTAAGTGAAGCTCAATATGCAACGGGTTGCATATTGACGAAACTCCACATTCGTTTACTTAGTTCACTCCTGTTTATGTACATGGCAAGATTAAATGTTGTTAAACATGGCAAGAGGTGAAGCATGATTAAACTACCTATCTAGGCAATTTAAATGAGGCCGGAAACAACCAAGAACAATTCCAGAAAATCCCCATATGTAATTTTCGAATTACGTACTGTTATGACTAAAACACAATTTTAAATTTGTTAAACATGCAAATTAATAGCACCATGTTATTCTACACATTTTTCTAGACCATTTACATATAAAGTTTATTTAATTCGGAGTTACGATTAATTAGTTACGAAATAAACTATTTTAGCATGTCATTTATGCAAATTAATGCAAACAACAATTTTAAACATTTTTAACATGGATGAAAGTTAGATATTGTGAAACTACATGAAAAACTGAGAAAGATGCATATATGACATGTTTTATTTGGATGCATGGAAATTTAGTTATTAACATTTTAAAACAGTGGCAGTTTCTGTAACTATTGCATGCACTGGATATTTGGTAAACTCACAGACAGCAGATAAAAACATGAACGGGCCGAATCTGGTGCACTGCTGGGCTACACAGGCATGGTCGTGGGATACAAAAGAGCGCTCAGGCAAGGGACTGGGTGGCTGCTCACCATGGGCCATGGCCCGGTCGGTGGGGAATGAGGCAGGCCGAAGCGGGCGAGCTGGCTGCTGGGCTGGTCAACGTGCTCGAGAATGAGCGCTGCTGCTCGATGTCCAGGCGCGCGGGACAAGCAGAGGAGGCGGCTTCAGTAGGGTCACGGGTGGCGCGATGCGGCGGCGGGGTCTTGGGGCTCCAGCAAGCTAGGGAGGTCCGACAGGGTTAGGACGGCGGCGACGCTCCATGGCGTCCTTGGCGGCGCTGTGAAGACAAGAGACAAGGAGAGAGAGAGAGAGAGAGCAGTGTGAGAGAGAGCTAGGGAGGAAGAGGAGAAAAGAGAAGGGAGAAGCAGGGGCACACGCGACCTGCGGGGCTCCGGCCGGCGGTGAAGGTCGCTGGCGGGGCTTACGAGGCGTCGTCCTTGCGTGCGTTCGAAGCAGAAGGAGCCAACGCGGGCGGCGGCGCGACGGGCAGAATGGGGAGACGCCAAGGGAACTTCACGAGGCACCATGGGGTTCTCCTCGAGCTGCTGCTACATCCTGCGAGATGGAGGAGAGAGCTTGAGAGGGGGAAAACCAGGGGAAGAGAGAGGAGGAAGTAGACGGCAGGGAGTGGGGCGATGGCCTGGAGCTGCTGTATTGCTGAGGGACTCCGGCAGTTGAGAGCTACTGCTCCGGTTGCTTGGTTCAACGAAGAGACAGGAGGAGGCCGGGGTGCTCCTGCTAGTCCTGATCCCGCAGTGAGTCAGCAACGCGATGGCGAGATGGCGGGGTCGGGTGCTGATTGGGTCGGGGAAGGAGGAGCTCGGGCAGGGGAGGCTTGGGCTGTCGTTGGGTGGATCGAGGGAGGCGGAGGCGTCCATGCGATAGAGGGGATCAGGTGGCTATGTGCTGGTTGGAGCGATGGGGATCTGGGGAGGATCCCGAGGAAGGAGGAGGGTGGTCGGTGATGGATTGGGCATGAGGGGAAAAGGAGGTGGAGAAGAGTGGCGGCGGCGGGTTGATGGATGGATGGGACATGATCCTAGTTTATAGGGTTGGTCTGCTTAAATAGCGAAGATGGGAAGGATTAGGGGCTATCTAGACCCTCCGATCACAATTGGATGGTCCGGGATAAATAGGATAGGGAAGTCCAAATAAGAAACCAAAAATGTTTGGGGTATTTCGGAATTGATCCGGATCCACCGGTCACGACCGGGCGGTTTGGGTCAGGGGAAGTTTTCGGGCTAGGTTGCGAGAGGTTTTTGTTGGGCTTAGAGAAAAGAGAGAAGAGAGTGGTCCGGTTAGACTGAGAGAAGGTCAACGGAGACAAGGAAAGAAGCGACAACTATGAACGGATGCAAGCTTGGAAAAAAGATGACGGCAACGGAGTTCCGATGCAATGCGAATGATGCGATGATGAATGCAACAAACAAATAATTAACGCGGCTCTCACGAAAAATATGGAAGGCATCTGGAGCATCGGTCTCGGGCTGTCACAAATATCCACCTAATCAACCGGGGTTTAGCGTCCTTCTTTGCAAGAAGGTAACGTAAAGCACGGTGATCGGTGTGGACTATCACTTTTGAGTTAATAATATAAGGATGAAATTTGTCACAAGCAAAAACAATAGCTAGCAATTCTTTTTCAGTGGTTGCCAAGTGTACTTGGTCTTCATCCAAACTCCTGCTAGCATAAAAGATCACGTTAATTTTTTTATCAGCCCGCTGTCCTAGAACAACACCAATAGCATAATTGCTTGCATCACACATGATCTCAAAGGGCTCATCCCACTTTGGAGGTTGGATGATGGGGGTTGTGATCAAGGCATCTCTTAACTTCTCATAAGCCTGCAGACAGATCTTATCAAAGGGGTAAGGCACATCTTTGTGCAATAGGTCAGTCAGAGGTTTAGATATCTTGGAGAAATCTTTGATAAATCTTTTATAGAAACTAGCATGTCCCATAAAGGTTTGCATACCTTTCGTATCTTGAGGGTAAGGTAAATTTTCTATTACCTCAATTCTATCTTGGTCGATCTCAATACTCTTTCCTGAGACTATGTCCCAGCACCACACCTTCCGTGACCATAAAATGACTCTTCTCCCAATTTAGTACGAAACCTGTTTCCTCACATCTCTGCAAATTTTTTGTGAGATTATAGAGACAATTATCAAAGGACGTGCCTTGGACAGAAAAACTGTCCATGAATGCTTCAACAATTTTTTCAATATAATCAGGAACATTTTTAGATATGCACTTTTGAAACGAGGGTGGCCCATTACATAGACCAAATGGCATTCTACCATATGCATAAGTACCGTACGGGCAGGTGAAGGTGGTTTTTTCTTGATCTTCAGGTTGGATTGGCATTTGAGAGAACCCAGAATATCCATCAAGGTAGCAGAAATAAGAGTGGTTGGCCAATCTCTCCAATATCTCATTTATGAATGGCAGTGGGTAATGATCCTTCTTCGTCAATTTATTTAATTTCCTGAAACCAACACACATTCCATATCCAATAACAGCCCTAGTAGGGACTAGGTCATTGTTTTCGTTAGTTACTAAGGAAATTCCTCCTTTCTTAGGAATGCAATGGACCAGACTTACCTATTTGCTATCAGATATAGGGTAAATTACCCTAGCATCAAGAAGACATATTATTTCTTTTCTTACCACATTTTTGGATGCTAGATGGAGTTTCCATTGGCTCTCAATTACGGGTTTAGCCCCTTCTTTAATAGGTATTGCATGAGAATATATAGAAGGATGTATCCCTTTTACATCCTGGATTGAGTAGCCCAAAGCCTTTCGATGCTTACTCAGCACTGATAAGAGTTTCTCTTTCTCTTTACCAGAAAGGTCAGCATTAACAATAATAGGGAATCTTTCTGTATTATCCATAAACTCATACCTCAACCCTTTGGGTAATGGTTTTAAATTTGGGGGAGGTAAATCCTCATCTCCCTTTCTTTCAAGTGCTTCATAAACTTTATTAAGACGTGGGCATACTATTGGTGTTGCATCCATTATCATCTTGATCTCTTCTTTTTCTTCATCTTCATATAAAGATCCTGGACTCACCAATACCCGTTCAACTTCATCTTCTGGTGTTTGGAGATGGATTTCGGCTAGTTGATTTAATTCTTGCTCCTCATTATCCCGAACTTCCTCTTCATATGGCTTACTTAATATAGAGGAAAATGGGAAATTTATCATCTCATCTCCCCACTTCATGGAGATAGATTTCTTCTTTATATAGGCTCCTGCAACATTCAAAAAGGTGGTTCCAAAAACAATAGGACAATCTTTATCCTCAGAAATCATTAGTACAAAAATATCAATGGGATGAATGAGAGAGCCTATTATTATGTTGACATCTTTAAGGAGGCCACAGGGTTTCCTTTCAGTTTTATCTGCAAGCTTGATGATAACGTCAGTAGGCTCAAGGGTGCAAGGAGCAATCTCATCATAAATCTTAGCATAAAGACTATAAGGAATAATATTAACCGGTGAACCGGGGTCACACAACCCAAAATATGTCTTGCATCCAAAGGAACATGATAAAATTTGTTTACCTGCATTTTTACCTTCGGTACACCCTTTAAGATAAGAAGTGGTATCCCTATCCAAATAAACCTCTTTATTCACCACCGGTATAGGTGTAGTAAGTTCTTTAATTATGTTGACGTAGGGTGGGGTCCCACATTGTTCCATCTTGACATTCTTCTTCCCCTTTTCTGAGGGTGTCCCTTCTAGCTTTTTACCATTTAGCTTCTGATAGGCTTCTTTTCGCCTTTCAGGTGGAGTAGTCTTTTTATTTATGGCTTCCACCATGCGAATAGCCTTAGACTCCCTGCTGAATTTTAAGTACTTCTTCTCTTGCAAGTTCAAGAACTTAGAAAAATCTTTCAAAACATGAAGCATGGGGTCAGTTCCAATATTTAGCTCACGACGTAAATATTTTACTTTCGAATTTCTAAGGAAAGATTTAATGCTATCATAAACAGGATCAACTTTACTCTTTTCCTTTGAACAAAGGTACCAATTCTCAGCATTATTCCTCATTCTATCAAGTAAACTCCAAGCATCTGATATCTCGGTTCCCCAAAAGGAACCTTTAGAGGCAAGATCTAAAGCTCATTTACTTTGTGAATTAAGCCCACCATAAAAGAAGTATTTCACGATACCTTTTATATGCATCCACTAGCTTCTCACCTTCCCGCTGTCCAAAGCTGCTTATCTTCCTCCTGATCGTATATAGCTTCCCTTGAGGAAAATAATAAGAGGAAAATGCAGCCAATAATTTTGGCCAGCTTCTCAGTGTATTTATATCTTGGCTTCTTAGCCATCCTTTAGCTGCTCCCTGGAGAGAATAGGGAAATACATTTTCTTTGATATCATCATTGGTTAACTCCTGCAACTGAAGAGTTCTGCATGCAAGATTAAAATTGTCAATATGCTCATAAGGACATTCAGTTGCATCACTTCAGAATATTTTTTTTCTTATCATATCAATTAACTGAGGGTTTATCTCATAAACTTTACCAGGTAGGTCAGGACCAATTGTTATAAAGTTCTCTCCTTGAGCCGGTCCTGCTACTAACTCAGCACCTACCTGATAAACTTGTTCTTGAAGGACCATGGCTGCTCTTTGTCTGCAAAAACCATTAGATCACAAAATAATTCAAAACTCAAGGCAAGGCCCAAAAGCGCTCAGCTCCCTAGCAACGGCGTCAGAAAAAGCTTGATAGCCTGCAAGTGCACAGGGTTTAGTTGTAGCCTTTTCGAAGTAAGAGCATCAATCCCACAGGGAGCACAGGAATCATGCTTTTGCCCCTTGTAGAGAATTATGTAACTTAGTGCATGTAGATAATTGTAGACTTGAAGCGGAGTGAGGGCGGATTTAAATAAGGATTGAGTGAAATGGTAACTTGTAACTGAATAACATAAAAGTAAATGTAAGACAAGGAAGGTAAATAACGATGAAACAATAGAATTTAAAAGGCGTTCTCAGGGAGTCCGGAATCCCCGTTGGTATGTTTCTAGTACTACTACGCACGAGCATAGCATGTAAAGGATACTTGAGTCACTATTGACGTTTATGCTGGGCGGAGCCGGGTACAGAACACGTTCTACTCATGGTATACTTCGTGCCACACACGTCACCATCATAGTCTCCCCAGTGGGTTACGACTCATGATAATTAAGGGTCTCCCCATGGACGCGGCCTCACTAAGGGTTCTCCATGATCCCCGGTCACTTGTAAAGGTTAGGAGGAGTAGGCTTTTACTGTCACCTCGAATTACCTCCACATCCTAAACCTATGCAAAGACAGTGATATACTTCGCGGCCAATATAGGCTCAAATGCTGAGTGGGGCCCCTTCACAACATTCATGAAGTTATTAAACTAAGAATTCAATAGAGGATCTCGTATCCATGATAAATGTTTCAGATCCTACACATACCAAGGTTCATCCATATCCCCGAGAACTAGGGGTCTACTCACACATAAGAACAACAATCATCATGGCAATGGTAATTGGATACATGGGCGAATGATTCAACCGATACACCGAAGGATCCACTAGGGTTCTTGATGTTGCAGATGATAAGGATGTGGATGCTGATGAAGATGAAGATGGTGATGTTGTAGATGTTGATGATGATGCCGTTCCTCGCGCGGTGAGAAGAAACCCCTTCTTCTCCCGGTTGATCCTCCCTCCGGATGGGTTCCGATAGCTAGGGTTCTGGCTTCTGGATGCGTTTTTAGAGTTTGTGTTCGTCCTCTCCCGATTCGCTTCGACGGGGTGAAAGTAGTCGATCTCCCAGAGGCGGCGGCGCGCCAAACGACTGCTCATGCAAGCACGCGCGGTTGCATGGAACGCCGTCGTTCGCTCTGAAAGCGCGACGATGACTATTTCTTTGGCCTTCTTGCTTGATCTTTTTATGGAAAATGTTTTATCACCTTTAATGTGTGATTCAGCTGCCATTTCCGAGGATTTCCTCCATTAAATGAATATTGCTCCAAAAGACGTTACCTGAGAGATTATCAACAAAAAGAAGTGCGTGAACGCGATAAAATTCCATAAAGCCCACCTTGTAGGCACAAAATATATCGGAAAAACATCACGTAAATTGGACTCATCAGCTCTTTCCATTGAAACACAAGCAAGGCAGGAGTAGGGCATTACACCAAGAAGGTGGCCCGAACCTGGGTAGCTTGTTGTGTTCATCTGTAGTTCATCCACTTCTCTCACTCATGACTTAGGATTGCTGGAGGTGTTCAGTCCCTGGCCGAATCTCAAAGATTTGTGGCTCTACGACTCATATGTAGGTTGTTAGAAACCGACAGTGGCCAATCTTTCCCACGGGCGCGCGGCCGGCGCCGGTGCCATGAATCCATCCCGGAGCTTGGTGCGGGACCTTATTGCGAGGTGGATCCGGTTGGTCCAATCATGATTGAGGCACACAATCATCCTCGCAGCCATCGCGCGTGCCGACACCACGAGTAGGGTTGTGAGAGGAGGTAGGGGCAGCGATGGATTTGCTTACGGCCGACGGTGGGGAAGTATGAGGCAACATATTTGCTACCGACCAAAGGTAATCCTTAAACCTTTCCTTGCGACTCAATTTCCGGCCGACGGGCGATTTGTAACAAAATCACAGATTAAATTTTTTAGATGGATAATTGGAGTTCGTCGTCGTTGTCGGATGACGGTGTCATACACCGGGGGTGGCTCACCAAGGGGAGCCCAACAGAAGGCCTACCAGAGGCCCACAACGCCTAGCGACAAAGGGGAGCCCAAAGGAGAAGATAAACATCATGTGATCAACTTAACCTCCAAGCTGGTATGGCGGCAACCCTAGATTGGAACTCTGATGTAGGGTGAAATCCTAGGTGGTGATCTTCTTCACACTTGGAGGTGGGAAAGGGGAAAGTCAAGAACAAACACGAGAGGAAACTCTCAATAGACAAGATCCAAAGTCACACATCCACTAAATTCACAAATCACATAGAAATTCATGGATCCAAAGACAACAAAGGGAAATAGCAAAAGGTAGTTCTTCCCAATCCCTAGAGGAATTTAAGTCTTCATGATAGTCTTCCCCAATCCCTAAGGGAGGGGTCTTGATATCCACTTGGGATCTTCTCCTAGGAGGTCTTGATCTCCTAGAGGAGTGGTAGATGAGCAAAGCCCTCTCTAGATCTCATAATATGCTTTACCAACCCTAATTCGGAGCTAGGAGACGACTACTTATAGTCTAGGGAAAGTTTGGGGAAAACGAGGGTACAAGGGTCATTTGTCCCTAATGTGCGCAGGCATGGTCGGGGAGGTCCGGGCACCCAGGGAAAAGGGGCCCGGGCACCCGAGGTCATCTGGGCATCGGGCCCGGGCACCCAAGGGTGGAGGGGCCACGCACCCAGGGTGGCTGCCTGGGAGGAGGGGCCGGGCACCCGGGTGGCCAGGGGCTTTGCCCACACTACAAAAAAAACACTTCCGTGATGATACGTCTTTGTCACAGTAGGTCACATTTTCTGTCATGCATGTACATCCGTGACAATTTTATGACAGAATCAAGATAGTCATACCTGTGCTGTCGTAGAAGTGTTCCATGACAATACTGAAATTATCATCATGGAAGTGACCACTTCCATGACGATAAATGCCGCGTCATGGAAGTGTTTTCGTCAAGGGTAACCGACACGTGGCATCCACCGTAACGGGTCGCCGTTAAGCTATCGGGTTCTGGTTTGGATCCGATAACCCATTAACGGCCCTGACTAATGGGGATTTTCCACGTGTAAAATTCTCATTGGCCAGCTGATCCACGAGTCTGGTTGGCGTTACGACAAATGGCGTCCATTCAATGGACGAGATGCGCCTATGGAACAGTGACATATGGCACGGCCCAATAGTGGCCCATTTAGGTTATAAAGGCCGACCTGTTTGACTTGGTCAAAAGTTAATGGGCCGGCCCATGGAAAGCCTGTTAACGGCCTGCTCGCATACAACCCATGTACGGCCCGGGTACTCACGGTGCGTTATGGAGTTTCAATTTCGACCCACTAGCGTCATGTGGGCCGTCCTGTATGATTCCAGCCCATTGTCACTTTTGGCCCATCTATGGCCCGTGAAGTCTTTCGGCCCATATGAGGCCTTTCGCATCTCTGGGCCCATTGACGGCCCGTTGTGAATCAGGTCCATCATGAACAGTAAATATCTCTGAGCCCATTAACGGCCCATGATTCAGTTGGGCCGTTTCCAAACCGTGCTCTCTTTCGGCCTTCTAAGGGCCCATAAATTCTTGGGCTCATTTCCGGCCCTTGATTACTTACGGTCCGTTACTGGCATGTTATGCTAACGGGCCAAATTCGGCCCGTGGTAACAATCGGTCCGTTTGTGGCCCGTTAATAGTTGGGCCATTTTCATCTTGTCCTGTAATCCTGGCCCATTAACGACCCGTCATGCATCTTAATAGAATTAAGCCTGTGCTGTCTTCCGGCCTGTAAACGGCCCGTTATGGTCTGGGCCCATAAACGGAAGGTTACGATTTAGGCCCGTTAACGGTCCATATGGCGGTCTAGTTTTGGCCCAAGAATAGTATGACCCATGGATCCTACGGCGCGTACGAGGCCCATGGATCCTACGGCCCTTAGGAGGCCCATGGATCCTACGGCCCGTAGGAGGCCCATCGTTACCACGGCCTGTATGTGGCCCATGGTTATTGCGGCCACTAGCAAACCGAGGAAAAAGAACTGCAGTGACTACAAGCAAACAAATAAACAAGACTATAAGTAAATAAATAAGAAAGCAACTAACGCTAGGCTATTACGGTGATTACACAGATTACATCCACCGGGCATCAAAGTTCGCTACCAGTGCAAATATTAGGGAACAACAAAGCAGCATATTAGATACACTAGGCGTCTAAATTGGCTACCAGTGCAAATAAACGCGGCAGCAAAACAAGTCCAGAACTGAAACCACTTCAGAAGAGCTCAAGAAACGATACCCTAGGCACCCACCATGCTAGCAAGAAGCTTAGTAAGCTTATTAGCTTTCTCTTGTTTGGCGCTAAAATCCTCCAACTCTTGCTGTTTCTCCAGAAAGTATGCATCTGAATTCTGCAGGGACTTCCTCAGTCCTTCGGCTTCTTGTCGCAGCACAGCTGATCATTGTCTTTCAACTTGCAGTTGTGACTCAAGAAGCCAAACTGATTCAGGCAGCGAGTTCAAAGAGGTTGTGCTAGCGGTAGTGGCCAGTAACTCGAACACTACATTAAGGCGGGACTTTGGGGTTATCTCACTATCTTGGAGGTAGTTTTTATCAGCTTTCTTGGAGACCAACAGGGTTGTCTCACTATCTTGAACCTTGTCTGCATTACTTCCTTTACCGTTGCATAATGGGGTACTCTTCTCCAATATTCCGCCGGCATTCTAAAAGAGGAACAAGTAGACACATCACAGGTTTAGCATGTAGTATATGAAACTCATTTTGGTAAACCAGTTCATTAGTAATGTTGACAGGATAACAACATGAAACAAACATATATTTATGTACTATGGTCACTGTATTGTCTATATCATCCTAGTTTATGTTGCCAAATCATGATAGAGACGCAGTTCAAATCATATATGTTTAAGACAAAGCGGCATAGACTGAATATAAGTGTGGGAAAGTAACAGCACTAACAACACTTGTAATGTGCATGACATGAGAACATAACTGTTTATACAATTGAAACTGAAATCAACATAGAGCAAGAAGTTGCAAATGCAAACCAGTTAAAGAAACAGGTTTAAAACATACCTGTTGTTCCATTAGAGTTTCAATTGGATCCTTCAAATTTGAAATTGTTGGTATGAGTAAATACAGTGATGCAAGAGCAAAGGAGTATGCACGATAGCTACGGAATCTGACCTGAGAGTAGCTGTTCTTCTGCTTGAAGCGTTGAGTTGGGGTTCGCAGTGCTGGTCCTCCTGCTTTGGGCACTACAGTTGCCTTACTAACTGCTTGTGTTTGGGAGCTCTGTGGTGGAGATGGTGCTGTGTCAAGTGGAACTGGGTTACTATCTGCTGGGGTTGGGGTTAGATGGGGTGTAGCTGGTTCTCTGTCCAACTAGGTAGGGGTACAATCTGCGAGAGTCTGGGTTATGTGTGGTGGGGCTGGTTCTTGGGCAAGTACAACCGTGGTTCTATCTGCATTGATAGGTAGCACTATCTTTTCTGAAGACCGTGTTTTTACTCCCTTAGATACTGCCATCACCCCCTCCAATTCAAATGGCTGATAAACAAGAAAAGTAATTGAATGTACATACATTGTATGATAGACAGGTGCAATGGATAGTGGGGAATAAAAGAGGGCATGAAATAATTCACATATATTTTGTCTAACCAAACAGGATAGCATGACACAATTTCTCATATATGATGGCTAACTAAACAGGATAGAATGACACAATTTCACATATATGATGGCTAACTAAATAGGATAGAATGACATAATTCAGATATGATGTCTTTATTAAATAGGTTGGCTTGCTATAATTCCCATACATGCTGTCTATGGAAACATGATGGCATGATATAATTCACGGATAGAATGACATAATTCAAAATATGATGACTATGTAAACAAGATGAGATGATATAACTACATGATGTCTTTATTAAATAGGTTGGCATGCCATAATTCACATACATGCTATCTATGTAAACATGATGGCATGATATAATTCACATATATGATTTATATACTAAGCAAGTAAGCAGATGGCAATCGCATATATGATGTCTAAACTAAGCAGATGGCATTCAATATTGTGTATATGATGACTAAACTAAGCAATGCAAAACAACATATGCATGATATGAGTAATATAACCCTGCCAAGTTTGAGCATACACCTCAGGGGGAAAATAGGACTGGTCATCTGTCTCTGAATCCTCCTCCGAGGAGCTATCTGTAACCAGCAAGATATCTGCTTCAGCAGGTAGCATTGTCTGCTCAGAAGACCTTGTTTTCACTCCAGATTTTTCCATCACCGATTCAAATGGCTGATGCACAGGAAGAGTAGTTGACTAAACAAACATTGTCGACAAATGGAATACGTTATACAAAAAAAGGATGGCATGATATAATTCACACATATGATGCCTGGCTAAACAACATGGCATTGCATAATTCACATATATAATGCCTTGCAACAAGATGGCATTGCATAATTCACATTTATGGTAATTAGACACTAAACAGGTGGCATTCACACAAAGCATGTCTAAACTAAGCAAATGACATAGCAATGCAAGACACCATATGCATGATATGAGCAATATAACCCTGCCAAGTTAGAGCATACACCTTGGGGGGAAATACGACTGGTCATCTATCTCTGAATCCTCCTCTGAGGAGCTATCTGTAACCGGCAAGATATGCGCTTCGTCAGATAGCACTGTCTGCTCAGAAGACCTTGTTTTCACTCCAGATTTTTCCATCACCGTGGCAAATGGCTGATGCACAGGAAGAGTAGTTGAATGTACTAACATTGTTGCAAATGCAATACGTAATGAACAAAAAGGATGGCATGATATAATTCAAATATATGATGACTGGCTAAATAGGATGGAATTGCAAAATTCCCATATATGATGCCTGGCTAAACAAGATGGCATTGCATAATTCACATATATGATATAGAAACTAAACAGATGGCATTCACACAAAACATGTCTAAACTAAGCAGATGACATATATGATGTGTAAAGTAAGCAATGCAAGGCGCCATATGCATGATATGAACAACATCAGCATGCCAAGTGAGAGCAAAGACCTCGGGGGGTAAATAGGAGTGGTCTGCTCCCTCTGAATCCCCCTCTGAACAGTTATCTTCCTCTTGATTACAATCTGGAATGGGGCAAAGGGGGGCTGCCATTGCGGCCACCATGGAGCGACGTCTGCATGACATTATATTGCCACGCAAGGCTCTTCTCTTTTGCTCTACATGTTCAGAACCATTGTGTACAATAATTGACATGCATAGGAATAAAACATAGTGAGATTATGTAAGGAATGCATGCAGAAATCCAGAGTGATGGTAGCAACCAGTAGATAGACCCAAACCAATGATAGCAGGTAGATAATAGCTTCAGTTAAAAAATACAGGTAATGGCTCCTATACAGTTTGTTTCCCACCCAACATGAAACACATAGTAGACACCCGAGATTAAGCAGATAGTAGACAGAGATACTATTCATTGCTGCCCCGATTTGTACCCCACAACTATTTAAAAACTCATGTTTGATTATTAGTTTGGACCTAACTTGGAGTCTAAGAGGTGAACAGGGCGATAAAGTAGCAGGTAGTATTAAGCGATGCATAATGTAAGCAGACACGAAAGAGTGCAACCTCTCTTGCGGACCCGTGTAGTCCTCAATGTCATCTCCTCAGTTGATGATGGTAATGCAGTGGTGGTGGCTGCCGACAGGGGGGAAGAAGATCTGATGCGGCGAAAGACGGTCTAGAGGGGGGATCTTTGCTGCAGTGGACGCTTCCATCGTTGGAGCAGCTCAGCTGGGGCGGACGATGGCGCGGCAGGAGCGGGACAAACCACACAAAGTTTTCTTTGACACCTATCTGTATCAGAAGTATAATTATGTAAAGGCTCATTTGAATTGGATGATTCTAACAATGCAGGGATAGGAAATACACAGGAATAGGATATGAATGCACGTGCAAAACAGAGCATTTGCTAACACATGATTTCTGTCAATCTGGGTGTTTGGTTCACAGGAATTGGAAGATCACAGAAATGCAAAGAAGCATGGTCATATTAAAGTCAAACCACATCAAAATGTACAGTTATAATGCGATAATGCTACTATCACTTAGTCTTGTTCTTCATGAATAGGAATTTGAAAAGGAGGGCCGAGTGGATATTAAAATTCCTACGGTTTTTCTTTGAAAGAGACACTAAAGGAAAAATCCTACAGTTTTCCCTTGCTCCATTCCTTTGAACCAAATGCATGAGTAGTAGTACCATAGGAAACTTTCCAATTCCTATGTCTTTCCTTCACTTTTCCTTTCAACCAGTGGCCATTCTAGTAGGCAGGCTTGAACAGGCAAAAGCCTACAGTCCAAAAATGTTTTTGTACTACTTCTACTACTTTGGACCCAGCCCAATGCCCTACTAGCTCAACTCCCAGGCCCATCTACACATGCACAGCTCCAACGCGCAGAAATAAATAATGATGGCTTTCGAGAGAGTCCATCACGGATAGCTAACTTGCCTAGTACCTCACTGCTTGTCATATAGGAGAAACTATTCGTATTTCTCATTACTATGTGTGCTCAGTGGACAATATAAATTACATGTAGAGTAAAAAAGCGATGCGACAAGTGTACAACCTCTTTGGCGAAGCCATGTCGATCTCAGCATCATTGGGTTGGTCGCTGAGGATGCTGCTGCTGATGTGGCTGTCGGAGGCGGGGAAGAAGATCTTAGGCGTCTGCAGATGGAGCCGAGGGTACTGCTCCGCTGTGATGGACATTTTAGTCGTTGGACCAGCTCCGGTGAGGTGTACGACGACGAGGCTGAAGCAGGACAAGAGAGACAACGTTAACCTGAAGTGGGATTCTAATAGCATCTCCAATAGATGATGTAAAATACATCACCAAAAAGTGCTAGATTTAAAAGACATCAGCCGCTTGTCTCTGAACATAACCGTCGAAACTAAATTTAACTATCGAAACTGAAATGTATTCTCGAAACTGATTTTTTCTGTCAAAACTGAATTTTACTGTCGGAACTGAACGCAGTAGTAGCAGAGAAGCAATGCACTAGTCATTTTAGCCGCTCGAGCATTAGTGGCAGAGAAGCAGTGATCTAAATCGGCAGCCGCTCCAGCAGGGAACGTACTACCAGAGAGCAACCGGGGCAGCTGGTCGTGCAGCAGTAGCAGCGCCCGGAGCATCAGCGCGTGCGAGAGCCATAGCAGCAGCAGGAGCGCGAGCGAGTGTCGGAGCTGCTGCTCGTGCAGCAGCAGTGCGAGCTAGAGTAGAGCAGTAGCAAGAGCAAGAGCAAGAGTAGAGCAGCAGCGTGAGCAAGAGCAAGAGTAGAGCAGCAGCGCGAGCGAGAGCCGGAGCAGCAGCAGCACGACCAGCGACAGCTGGAGCCACAGCAGCAGTAGCTCCTGCTGATGTGGCCGTCGCCGCTGAGGGAGCAACGCCATGGCGGAGAGACACCGTGGAGGAAGTGCCGGTGATGCCACAGTCGATGGAGCCGCGCCATGGCGGCTCGGGATTGAGCAGCGGTAGCACTGTGAGATCAAATAAGGGAGAAAATGCAGCGATTAGTGTAGAACCTCTTTGGTGGCGCCGACTAGGCCTCAGCTTCATCCGAGGAATTGGTGATGGTGCTGCGGTTCCGGTGGTGCAGGTGAATACGATGCTGTGGGACTGGAGGTGGCGCGATAGATGAGGCAAACGTCGGGGCAGCTCCTTGGAGGTGGAGGACGGGGCGGCTGAACCGGCGGGACGACGAGATCGACGACGGATCCTTATCCGGTGCGGTGGGTGAGGGATGTCGAGCTATTGCGGTGGACGATGTCGTCGTGGAAGAGGCTCCAGCTAGGCGGCGGTCGGGTGGCGGACGGAGGAGCGTGGGGTTTCGCGGGTTTTGGCAGCCTCGGTGTACGAATGGGGGGGGGAGGGGGGGATCGGGGAACCATGGCTAAGGGACACGCTTGTCCAAAATGTGGGGTAAGTTACGAAAGTGCCCCTACCCATTTGGACCATGGGACGTCAAGGCGGGATTTTCGGCTGAGGGATAGAAGGGGGATTTCGCGTGTCGGGGCGGCGTGGCCGATTTCGGAGGAGGGGGGAGTTTTCGTGCGCGTTGAAATTTTGGGATAACAAGGCACGGGTTGAAGGGGCGGGAGTTTCGCAGCACAAGAGACAAAGAGATTGCTTGAAATTTTGGGATAACAAGGCGCGGCTTGAAATTTTGGGAGAACAAGCTTAACATGTAAAAAAACAATTCGCACCACACAAGAGAGAGTCATGTCCCGTTTTACTATATGAATTACTACAAATGCCATTCAAAAACAACAATGCACAACTTAAAAATTCGGGAGAACAAGCTTACCGTGTACGGTACCATATCAATTCATACTTCCCTCAATAACAACAAAAGACAATTTGTACCGTCTACCGTATGGACTAAAATTGAGGCCATTTTCCGTATTTGAATGGGATTGTTGTCAGGTTAGTTATACCATCATCTAAATATTATCTTCACAACACACGACATGAATATAGTACTAAATTCCCATTTAAATATGAACTACATGTACCATATGATCTCGAATTCAAATATGTGTATCCATTTTATGTTGAATTCAAATCGCAGTACATGTATGCTCTAGCTAGATGTTCGGAATCTAAGAGATGTTTGATATGTATAATGTGTTTAATACACAACACACACACACAACATTTAGATGTTAGCTGCGAAAGCCACCCATTATCTCCAATTTGAATAGTTTTGTCCATGCATGGATGAAATGTGGTTAAATGATGCCTACCAACGGTATATCAAATTCAAATCAATTTGGCCTTGTTCGATGTGTATATAGTATAGCATGCTCGATTCAAAACCACACCACATATGTCCATTATATCATGCATGCATGGGTTTCAAACATCATGATCTCTTATTCAAATATTTGAATTCACTTTTATATTGATTATGATCTCACCAAGTCTTTTGCACCCACATAGTCGTCTTCTCTTTATCGTTGTACCACTAACTTTCTCTCGTGCATGCATGCACACACACTCCCACTCGGCATTATCCATCGCACACACACACACAATATCTTTCTTCAGGTCTGTCTACCACGATCTCTCAAGCTAGGTAGATCTCTCCATCGCCCTCTCTTTCTCACACACACACACCGATCGATATACCCCTTCTAGCTAGCAGGTCTGCCTACCACACACACATGTACACACAGTCATTACCTCCTCATCTCTTATTATCGATCTCGCACTCGTACATTACCTCTAGTTAACTAGTAGGACTCTCTAACCCACCCACCCACACACACCTCCCCCTCTTCGTCACTTCGGGCCTTCTTTAATTATCTCTCACATGCATGCACACCGATCGATATTCCTCTCTGTATATATATAGCTAGGTCTTTCCTTGTTTTCCACACAAAGCGATCAATCTATATCTAGTCAGGTCTCGCCCTTTTTCCCACGTACACATCGATCAATCTACCTCTCTACATAGGACTACCTAGCTACCACACACACATTTGTCTATCCATCGTCTCACCTCTCATCATCCATGCCTTCTGCTTCATCTCTCAGACGCGCGCAACCGCACACGTTCTCGCCCCCTCTCTTAAAATATCGATCTCGCACTTGTACACTCCTTTCAAGTCTCCGTCCAGTTGGCCTCTCGCACTTGTACACATCGATCAATCTTCCCTCCATCTGTCTCTATTGATATATCGCGCAGACGACCCCTCCCCTCCCTTCTCGTATATCACCCGCATGCACATACATATATGTATAATATAGGCCTCTCTTTCACAAAAATTGCATCACTAACACATACTCCATCCATATTTCCCTCCCCCCTCCCCCACCCACACACAAATTCACGAATCTCCCGTGATTTCTTGCACACACAATCTCTCTCTCTCAGACACACAGACTATGTGTACGAAAGAGAAGAGGTGCACGCATGCACTCGTTCCCACATACAAACGCGTGGGTACACGGTGGAGCACATTTGTATAAGAAATGTGCGTGTGTAGAAAGGCTTTAGATGATGTGGCACTAGTACTTCCAGTATGTGCAAAAGCACGTAAGTAAGAATTCCAATGGCACACTACAAAATGTCTCTCTTTTTTCAGTCAATATATTATGATTAAAATGATGTGGGTGCACCCATGAGGCCATGTGGCACATGGGGGAGGGGTTGTTGCGAGCTTCTTCTGTGGATTGATCACAGTGACGTGCTGCTGGTTCCAGATGAATGTTGTAGACACAACAGGGTACACACGTGAACAATTGAATTCAAAGCTGATTGTATAGAAAATATATTTGCAAAAAAAAGATTATATAGAAAATAGCCAGCAGCGGGCTCCTCTCTATCGCTACGAGAGGTTGGCGGGCGTCCGGCTCCACCACGTACGCATCCGAGAACGCGGGCCCATGTACGCCCCGACAAGCGTAGTAGTACTGCCCACCGCTTCGACTTTTGTAGTGCCGGGTCCATCCCATTTTAAAAAAAAACTACCACGCCTCCCACGCGGCAAAAATGCCACCCTACCCTTTCTTAATCGGGGTTTGTATCGACCAATCTCGTCAAGGAGTAGGCGGTAAACTTACAGCTTGTCGGCTTCGCGTCGCACCAACACACGGTCGGTCCAGCCCGCCGCGATCCAAAGGGATGCGCATCGACTTGGTACATCGCTCACATGTGTGACCGCATGTGAGCAAACCGACAGTCCAAGCTCCCCGCCTATCGCGATTTCTTGCAAACCAGTAGTAGCGAACGATCGCGTGGCAGTTTCATGTGCAGGGGAGGGCCGTGGTGTGTTAGTAAAAAGAAATGCCATGGAATTTCTTTGTTAGTGCTGTTTTCGTCCAATAACTTCCACCGTCGGATGCAGATCTTACGGTTATTGGGGCGTTCGCCAGGAATAGTCTCGTGGCGAACTATTGACTAGCCTCTTTGTCACACGCACTGCGTTGACACATAAGTATCATCTCTCTCCCTCCTACACATGCACACACCTACACTGACGACTTTCTCGGGACTTCTGGCACACACCATCTCTCTATAGGTCGATGTCACACACACACACTTGTACTCTAGGTTTAGTACGTACACAAAGAGGAGAGGTGCACACATGCACTCATCCTTTCTCACACTGTCACACACACGCGCGGGTACTCTTTCTGACACACACCATCTCTCTCTTTTTTGTGCGGACACACCATCTCTCTCTAGGTCTATGTATACCATGCTCTCTCTCTCTCTCCCCCACACACACTGGTGGAGTATGTGCACGAAGAGAAGATGTGCACGCATGCACTCATTCCCTCGCACACACACACGAGTACATGGTGGAACGCATTTTTGTACGAAGAGCCACCCCACGTGATAATTTGACGCGTGTAGAGTCGTTCACTTAATGGATGGTCAATTAATACAGCGCATGCAAATTGAGTGGCGTGACCGCGTGAGGGAGGAAGTACTAGTTGAGAATGACATTACTAACATCCACTACATGCATGCGAGTAGCTAAATCATGGGTTACTAGTACTATGAGGCAACGTCATCAATTTTTGCCTAGGTTATTGTTGGTGGCCTTTGTATTTAAAAATGGATGGAGTGGATTACTACGCTTGCCTACTAGGGCTCTCCCACCACCTACGCTCGCCTTCCCGCCTCGACCATCCGATTCCGCCATGGATAATCCCTTAGATCCCAGCATCCCGCAGGCTGCCCTCTCCCTGCGGCCCACAGCATTGCCTCCTTTGAGCGAAACCCACATGTGTTTCAGAGGGGGTCCATTGATCTGGAATCACAGATCGGTGGCGCCGGAGGACATGCCGGGGCTGCGTTTCAGGTGGTGGGCAGAAAGGGCAAATCGGATCGAGGAAGCGTTGCATCGATTGGAGACAAGTTCGAAGGAGCTGCGCCTGACGAAGCACAAGGCAGAGGCGCTTGTCGATCTCAGGGGTGAGATGCTGAGGGATGTCAGCATCTGGCAGCGTCGCGTTGATTTCGAGCTGGGGCTAATGGCAGAGATCATATTCACGGAGTCGACTGCAGAGGAGAGAACGCGCATGCCTGCGAAATGGCATGAGAAGCCGGTGCAACTGTTCAAATGGGTGGTAGGAGAATCCAAATCGCTCAACCAGTGGCGGCGGCGGCGCTGGGGATGCATCATAGGCGAGGTGACCTGCCCTCCTTCCCCGCCAGCGATGGACTGACCTGCTCAGTTGCTGCTGCAGTGAACACACGACGCCATGGCGGTTTGCAACTGCGACAATCACTCCATCTATGTATTGTATTTCTATGAAAATACTCCATCTATATGTGTTGTATTTCTATGAAAATAGTTGGTCGTTTGGAAAAAGATGGTCATTGATTTATCACGAGTTTTTGAATGCTTGGTCACGAGAACTCATCGGGAGCCATTCCAAAACCATCAATAAATTTCGAGCTAGTTTCCCGTCACATTCGAAAGTACCATGCTATAATTAATTGCAAACCTGTTCACACCGATCTAACCTAAACGTGTTTCCACTTTGCAGCATATTAGTACTAGGTTATAAAAAGGGAAACTAACTACTCGAATATTACGGCACATTCCTCCTCATAAGCCTTTCTTGTTCGTCCTTCCTTGCATCTGCCATGGCCGGTATGAAGAGCTCTGGGCCGAGAAAGAACAAGGGAGCGACGACCTTGGCCGTGGAAAAAAAAGAGAGGGCCCGCCGCGCCGCGGAGGACTCGAAAGATCTCTCATGGGCAGGAGAGGGCTCTTAGAAGTGCATTCGCCGCGGAGGCGAACATGCCGATCGGGAAATGCTGAAGTCGTTAGCCCGTGACGACATGCCCGCTCAGCTCAACAAGCAGAATGAGTTGATCGCCAGCTTGCTGAAGCTGGTGAAGGAGAGCAATGCCTCGGTTGATAAGGCGACCGGCAAAATCGTGGAACTTCGGGAGGACAAAGCGAAGCTTTGCCACGAGCTCGACCTGCTGAAGGAGGAGATCGCCGGCTGGGAGAAGCTACGAGAGAAGAGCAGTGCCTCGGTGAAGATGCTGACCGCCATCATCAGGGAACTTAGGGATGACATGGCGAAGCTCCGTACCGAGAATGTGGCTGCTGTCAAGCAACATCATGCGGACGTGAAAGAGATCATCCACGCTCGCCTCGAGAAATCCCGCGCCATGGAAGCAATGAAGAAGATGGCGGACGAGAGGCGAGAGGAGATGAAGGTTGTGGAGGCAATGAAGAAGCAGTTAGAACTCCACGCCCAACAACCCTTCATGAAGTAGAGAGCAGCACCTAGACCGTTGTCTGCGTCTTCCTTTTTCCTTTTTTTGCGGGTAATCTTACTTCTTCATTTGCCCCTGTGTCTTCTTCTTTTGCCATTGTGTCTTTCGGGCGTTTCCGCATGTGTCCTTCTAAATTATCCTGAATAGGTAAGACAATTATTATCCATTGCCATTCTCATCATATTATTTCGTTTGTACTAGGCTGCGAGGCACGACTAAAACAATGCTAATGATGAGCGGTGCCGTGGGATCACAAGCAAACTAGATCATTTTTATCGCCATATCGCACTGGGCTGCCGTGTTTCGCACTCCTCCACGTCGGGCTAGTACTCCAGTGGAAAACTAGAGTATAACGCACGGTTCTTTGCTCCTCCTTAGGTCGTCAGCAACAATTATACATCCTTTCGCCGACATGTGGGATAGCCAGCATTCGGGTCGACGTGTCATGCACCAGATTAGAGTGGGGAACGGAAGGGGAGACTTACCCCTCGCAGTAATAATGATTATAACGAGCAGTCAAATCACAAGGCCCCACTCCAGTAGTAATGAGCCATCAAATCATAAAACCCCACCTTTCCCGCAGTAAGTTGAATCCGCTACTCCCTCGTCCTCCTCGCCTCTCTGTCAAACCGACCAGGCGAGACTTGCCCCGCCCTCGCTTATAGTTTTGTAAGTATCGATGGATTGCGCCATGGTGCAAAACTAACAAGCTCAAATTAAACAAAAAAGGTGGGACATATACAGCACGCTCCGCGCGTTCGCGTCGCACCAACATGGTCGGTCTGGCACGACGCTCACGGAATGGAACGCGCATCGGCTGAGTTACTACTAAAGTAGAAAAGAGAGAACAACGATACTAGTACAGTACGTACGTAGTACTACTATACTAGTGTATGATGCTGGATGAGGGACAGCCAGCATCTGGATCGACGTTTCATGCACCAAATTATGCATAGTACTACATGCTTAGATGGGGTGCTAAGTCTTTCTTTGACAACTAAACTCCTTCATGCGTTGCGTAATCTTCTCTCATTTAAGTGTTTTGCATAGGTCCGCGCGCTTCGCATTTGTTCTTCCTGGGGTCACCACACTCCTCTCTCTTCTCTTTACTCCTACCTTGTCACATCAGATTTTTTTTTGCATATGTGGCATGCTTAACACCTGTACACCATGGAGGGGGAGACTCACCCCGGTCGTAGCACCGCAGTAATAATGACTATAATGAGCAGTCAAATCACAAGGCCCCACCTTTCCATCAGTAACGAGCCGTCAAATCACACAGCCCCACCTTTCCAGCAGTAAGTTGAATCCGCTACTCCCTCGTCCTCTTCGCCTCTCTGTCGAACCGACTAGGCGAAACTGCCCTGCCTAACGTGCGGGAAAAGCTCCGCCCTCCACTTTTAAATAGTATAATTTTTTATCGATGGATTGTGCCATGGAGCAAAACAAAAAGAAAATGGTGGTACTGCATGTATACAAGACGCACGTCGCATTTGCGTCGCACCCCACACGATCGGTCGGTCTGGCACGCCGCTCATGGAATGGAACGTGAGTCATCTTGCGTTTGCACTCACATGTGGGACTACAATTGAGCAGCCGACCATAGGCACACTCTCCTCCGTCCCTCAGGCCCGACGCATCGGCCGAGTTGTACTAGAAGAGAGACACCAACGATAGTAGTACTAGAGTAGTGCTGTACACACGCCGTTGCATGGATGATCCCTGCACGACAGGGGAGATCAGTTCGTCCATCCATGTGACCAGAGTCCAGCAGACGGCTGGATTGGCTATCGTGTACATATCGTGCAGGTTGTGTCGTACTAACATACGGCTGTAGTTCTGTTGATAAATCTAAAAAAAAGTAGGATCAGCACTAAGTATATTGCAATACCAATAAAATTTGAATCCATTCTCGGTATGAATACAAATCTAGTCCACTCACCCTAGGCGGCTAGGGCAACCTCTCCCCTCCTTGCTTCACCGATGAGCCGGTGGATTCACCCCTCCCCTCTTCCCACCGCTCCATCGACCGATGGCGGGGAGGGGAATCCCGGTGCCTATGCTCTGGTTATTAGTTTATGTTAGGGGTTTTAGTCCTCGCACGTGCAACGCTCAGGCGGACGATGTCAGCGCTTCTTATTCCGAGTTTGTCTTCCGAGCTCCGATCCTCCTTGAGTTCATTCGTCTAGACATAGTCGATGGAACTCCAGTGTAGATTCTTGCCATCTCCTTTGGGGCGGTGAGGTTAAGGTTTCTTGTCATCCGGCGAGATTTGGTGTCATGTGCTTCGGATCAATGCGAGGGTTAAACAACGACAACTGCGTTCCTCCAGGGCGTTGGTTATTAGGGGCACATGCACGAAGACTACTCGGTTGCCATCAAGAAGGTGAAGCCGGCTATGTTCGGACATTGGCGACATCGATTGATGCCTTTTCTACTAGTTTGCTCTTTGAGCTTTGATCCTCGTCGAGTTTGTCTGTCGGGACGTAGTCGATGGAGCTCCGGCGTAGATTCATGTTGTCTCCTTGGGGCAGTGAGGTTAGCGTTTCTTGTCATATGGGAGAATTTGGTGTTATATTAATTAGGTGCCTTAGATCAATGATGATAACTACGCCTCCGTGGCGCTGCTCCTTAGGGGCACGTGCACGAAGACTCCCCGATAGTCATTGACGAGGTCAAGCCAACTCCGGTAGGATAACAGCGACAACAACGCGTCGGCGGCTCTTTCTGACTGCAGTTGGTTGTTCGCTGGTCTCGGAATTTGGATGCATTTTTTATCAGAGATGCTATGTACTTGGAAACATTTACAATAGACCCGGTCTCCCTAAAAAAAGGTTGCATATAGTTTATGTTCAAAATCAGAACAAAGATTGATGGCTCTTACATTTTTTTTTGCCAATGCTAAGATCACAAATTTTCAGAAATTTGATTTCCCTTCATGTTGGAAACAATACATTTCAAGCTCTAGCTAGCTATTCGAAATGTAAATTGTGCATGTTTTATAAGTATAGCATGGTAAGCAAACAAAATGTATGGTGTGCTCCCATTATATGTGAACTGCAAAAGCCACACATTACCTCAAATTCAAAGTACTTAGTCCATGGATGCAATGTGTTCAAACGGTGCCATCGACATCTCAAATTCAAAAGAGTTCGAGCTTTTTCGTTCTATATTTTCAGCCGTGATAATTTGACCCATGTGGTTGTTCAATTAATGGAGGGCCGAGGACCAGAAGTGAACAATACAAAGTGCGACCTGGCTCGTACGCAATTTTAAACGATTGTTTTTATGGAGGAAAAAAAGAAAACTACTCCACTATATGTATATAAGCAGGAGCCTCCGCTCTTGCTTGCTAGGGTTGCTCTCTTCACACACTCATCCTCTCCAGATCTAAACACGACAGTGGTGGCCACACTCTCTCTCTGCTCACCGCTGGTCACATATCCGGCCGGATCCCCTCCGCCAGGGAAGGGGTGAAGGTGCAACGTTCACGCCGTCCTCGTCGGCGACGGAGCAAACCCACTGCCGGCGCGTCCCGATACGCGTGCCTTGCCATTCTCTCCCGTACAACGCCGGCTAGGGAGGGCCTTCGACCCAGTCTTCCTCGCTGCCGTGGTGTGGGCAGATCTGGCCTCCCACCGCCCACCTAGCCAAATCCCAACGAACCTCAGGTATAACTTCCTTCGAAACCGGCCTAGCTCTAGTGCCCCAGGTCCCCACGTCGATGCATGTGAATCTTTTTCTACTTCTCAGCCCCCCTCATAGATTGGCTCGATTGGCTGTTCCAAAGCCACCTAAATTATTACTATTAGAGGTAAAGCTAGTTCATGCAGTCGAATATATGACTTGGTTCAAAGCGGGAAGAACGGGGGAAAAGTTCTAGCATGACTCTAGGACTTGGTTCAAAGAGGAAAGATTGGGGGTGGGGGTGGGGGTAGTAGAGACTGGCTACCCAACCGGTCTCTTGGTTGAAAAGGGAAATAAAGGTAAAACAATGTACAAACTGGATGTAGAACCGATCTACTGGTTGAAAAAGGAAAGAAAGTGGGGACTGGGGGACAAAAAGGTGGCTATAGTGTGGGACCAACCCAGATATCCTGTTTGGATGTTTGTTTGCATCACCACTTTATGCATCGGGGGAGGTACATGGTGTTGGTGCACCCACTGTCCGATGCCCTTATGGCAATTTTTAGCTGTTGTTAATCTAATGCCGCTGGCAAAATGCAGCAATCTCACTATTAAAGTAAGGACATGTTTAACCAATGTGGTTTTTTAATGTAATGCCCCCAGTAATATGAAGCAATGGCCATGTTTTAATGTCCTGCTATATTTCCCGTTAAGCTAAGTAAGTTGCTTCTTTTCGTTAGAAATGCAACTGTCCTGGTCTGCCTACTTTAACATGCCCTTATACTAACTCTTTAGCACCTGTTAATCTAATGTAGCTGGTAAAATCAACCAATGGCACCATTAAAGTAATGTCAAAGTTAACAGTTGTCATTGTTAATTTTAATGCCCCCGGTAGTATGAAGCAATGCTGCAGCTTTAGAAATTGGTACTGTCCTTCTATGATTGCCATTAAGATAAGGATGATGCTTCTTTTCATTTGACGTATGTTTCATCACTTGTTATTCACCCGCCTTTCTACCTATTTGTGCAAACAGAGATATACATTTCACCTCGTTGCTCTTGCGACCTTTTGGTGAACTGCACAAAACACTTCTTTTCTGGAAAGAGTGTCTTGTGCAGTTCTACTAAAATGTCACACCGGCAACATCTCTTGATTTTAGTGGAACCGCACAAAGGGTGATTGGAGTTCCTAACCTTCTTGTTGAACTCTGTGGTTAATCTCCTCCAACAGTTAATTAGCCTTTGCAAGATTAGCCATCACTGTCACCACGATGGCACTTTGCACATATTTGTGTAACGAACATGGACGCTTGATTTTAGTTGAACTGCACAAAAGCATATCCAAATTATAGTTGCACATTCCACGAGCTTGACGACCAACCTTGATGTTGCTCAGTTTTAGTGCAACTAATGAAGAAGCTGCCAGCTCATGGGACCAAGTACTTCTTGCTAACTGCATGATGCAAACATTGCTTCATTTTAGGTGAGCTGCACAAAAAGGTCACATGAATATAATCATCCATGTTGGTGACTGGTGTCAACCCATCTACTATGGCATTAACTGCAGATATGGTTCCCTTGACGAGGTATCTTCCTTTTTGGTATTACCCTTTGCCAGTACGATCCTGCATGTTGACTCTGCATGCAGCTAGTGATCTTGTCCTAATGTTTTGGCACTGCCATGAGAAAGCAATAATGTTATGTATTATTTCGCACCTTAATCTAATGCCACTAATAATTTGAGGCAATGTTTTGGCATCGCTAGTGCCACTGATAAAATGAAGTAATAATACAGTTAAAATAGAGCTACCATCTTTGCTATCATTTCATTTCCAATGTAGATAATGAAAGTCCTTCTCTTTGTTAGTATACGTTTCATCAAATAGTCCCATTCTTAAAGTAATGACACGTTTAAGTATCTCTGCAAACAGGGATGCTTAATTTTAGTTGAACTACACAAAAAAAGTGATTGGAATGACGCAAGGCCCTTCCTCGTTCATCACTTGTAGAAGGTGTATCCGGGAGAATTGGGACGATGTGCCCAATTAGGCCTACCATTGAGTCCACTCATCGGTCCCTATGACGCCTACCGTTGAGGCGGTGTAGGGCCCCTCTCTCCCTCGCAGCACGGCGGGCGCCATAGTTTTAGTTGAACTGCACAAAAAAAGAGATTGGAATGACTCAAGGCCCCTCCTACTGCCACACTGAATCTGTTCATAGTTTTCAACGAATTGCGTTCATGGCAAGATACGACGACTTGAAGAATAACTTGATCTCACTAAGTCATCTCACACAGGTCAGTCCTGTCCTTCATCCACATCATCGTGCTTTGTCATACTGTGCTACTATTGTATTTTCTTTTAATAAACTTATTGTATCGCAATCTTTTCCCATTAAGAAAATGAAGTTGCTTCTATTTATTAATTATGTTTCATCAACAAGTGCCACTATTATATTAATCACGCTTTTTCATTATCTGTGCATATAGGGTTATTCAGCTACATTTTAGTGGAACCGCACAAATGTTTGGATGGAAACCGCATATGCAGAGTGTGAGTGCCACCATCTAAAATAACGTGGCTTCCAACGGGCAAAGATGTTCGGATGGTTCCACAAGTTCTTGGCGACCAGCTTATGCAGAACATGTTAATCTGCCGGTGTTTGACATGCGTGCACATAAACTGGACTGGTTTCAGTATTGCAGCAAATCCTTGAATCAAATAGCTTACATGAATTAGGTTTATGGTTTGCTAGATATATTGGCACTTCTCCAGGGATTACTCTTTTCTCAGAGAAGCATCAATCGATTTTTCTTTACATGTACACATTCTCACAACTTTGTTTTAGTTTTAAAGTTAATATTGGCTCTGATCTGTGAATCAATGAGATGCATAGGCATCTTTGTTGTACTTATTATGGGAATCTTATGAGTTGGTTGTGAATCTTGGAAGCTGTGAAACAATGCATGATGATGCAGGCGACAACAACCCTATCAAGCTCTTCAATACTCCCTCTGTTTCTTTTGACTTTGACCAAATTTATATAAAAAAGATCAACATCTACAATACCAAAGATATATGGTATATGAAAGTTAATTTCGTGATGCATCTAATAATATTGATTTCATATTGTGAATGTTGGTATTTTTTTCCTATCAAGTTAGTCCAACATTACAAAGTTTGACTTTGACCAAATTATATATGCAAACTAAAAAGAAAGTTTTAGGGTGGTAGGCATTTTTGTAAGCCTTCCGTTGGTTAATACTAGGTAACATGGGGTTAGTACTCATGTTTATGTGGGCTCGCTTCGTAAGTGAGGGGTAAATTAGTTATTAGGATGGATCCACTGATAGCGCGCCGCCGCTCTCGTCCATTCCAAAACTGCCGCCCGCCACTCCTCTTGCATTCCAAGACCACCGCCGCTCCTCTCCTCTCCCATTCCAAAACTACCGTCGCTCCTCTTCCATTCCAAAACCACCGCCGGCGAGTGAAGGTGCTGTGGAGAAGTACATCGATGGAGGAGTACAACCGATACGTGACGATCGCAGATGGCGACCCTGTGAAGCTAGCCAGGATGATGAAGATACAGTCTTGGTTTGACAACCAGCGGCAATTAGCGCCGACGGTGATGGTGATGGCCAAATATCTGAAAAAGAGTGAAAAGGCGGCGATCCACCCGAATGGAGTCGCGTGGGAGTCCATAGAGGTGCTCCTCTGGGCCATGGAGCAGACAGATTCGCCAAATCCGGTCGTGAGGCAGAGGTGATGGGAGTATCGATCCAAGATCGAGCATCCAGAGGATCAAGGATCGAGCATCCACACGGTGCCGTTTGTGAGGGTGCCATGTCAGAGCGAGCCGGTGGAGTCTTCGTCGACCGTACCCAACCGCAAGAGGAGAAAAGTAGTTGGCGCAACGACGCTTCCCCGCCGTTCTCCAAGGCTCCCTCGCCGTTCACCTCATCTCATGGGGTGGCGGTTTACAGCCAAGGAATAGGAGGGGAGTGCCCCGACGAATAATCAGAGGAGGAGCTTAGGGTTATCAGTATTTGCAGGTTGTGAATTGTGTTTTGTGTTGTGTATTTTGGGTACTTTCTGATATGAATGTCTTTTGAATTTCAGATCTTTGCAGTATTGAGCATATGAAATATTTTCTGAATTCCATAGATCTATTTTTAGTACTTTCAAAAATGTAGTTTCATATAAAAGTGCAAACCATGTGATTTTCAAAGAAGAAACTACAAGTTTCAGTTTCAGATAAGAAACTGCAAGTTTCAGAGGCAGAGCATTTATATCAACACGTCCTTTTCAAACAAGGATAACAACATGTTCCAAATTTTATTCATGGTCGAAAATGGAACTAACAGCAAGCAAACATCATGCTGATCAACATTCATGTATAGCACATCTTCATATGATGCACAGTCAAAAAGATATGCTATTTTCAAAATGCCCAGACAATGTTGAGAGTGCGAAAAACAGAGAAAACTAGGGACGAAATTCTGGCTAGTGTTGGAGGTGGTGTGTGTGGATGACAAGGGGAGACTCACATGTCAGTAATAGCAGAGCCAAAAAAATTGGGAATATAGGGGTAATCGATCCCGGGCCGAGCAGGTGTGAGTAAGGGGTTATAGCTACTGGGCTACTGCGGCGTACTCAACACAAAGAAGGCGCACAAATTACTACTACACTGCCCCGTCTTCCTTGGCTCCGGTTCGTTCCTGTCCTGTACGTGGAGAGGCTGACAGTCGGGACCCACAAGGTCCATGGCCCTACGCAAGCAAGTGCCTCATTGGAAAAAAAGCTTTCTCTCAGAAATGGATATTCGTTTCTCCTAATGTTATACTGACGTGGGGCCCATGGGTCTGTCAACATAGTCAATAAATGAGATAAATTTACAATGAAGACTGTCGTCGGGGAGCTAGCGGGTATAATTTTTTTAGAGGGCGAACAAGTATCAGCTTGGTTGTGGCCTGCCCAACCTAGGTTTTGTTTTTTAACATGCGCAGGGCGCAGCCCACGACATGCCCATTTTAAACTTATTGTTTTGAGCTCCAGTATGTATCTACTGGCCCATGGGCCTCCCAGCCTAGGTTTTATTTTGTCTTAAACATCCGCAACCCAACTTATGTTTTTTTGAAGAAAACGCATAACTTTTTTCTATTTTTGTATATATAAGAATAAGAATGCCAGGTCCAACTTATGTTTTCCCTTCTAACTATATTATATATATTTAAATTATTTTATGTTATTATATATTATTATCATATATTTAATTGATACATATATATAAAAATATCCCACGTCTTATTAACTTACAAAAAATAAATGTTTAACAGAAGTTCGCAAGGAAAATCCTGGTTTTTTTGACAACGAAAATCCTGGTGATTGCGTACAAAAGCTTGCTCGGATTTGAGGACCAATGTAATAATAACGCGCTCATTTTTTTGAGCAATAACACGCTAATTATCTAATTTTATATATAATAAAATGCCCATCCCCGGTTTATTTTTTGATAACATTGCTCCGTCCAACCCAACATTATATTTACAACAAGCCTAGCAAATTCATGTATTTCGAGAAAGTGCAAATGGGCTGTGATTTCTAAGAAGAAATTAAATGGACCGCATAGATGCTACATTATTTGTTCACCCATCCCAGCAAATGGACTATAAATTCTAAAAAACATGGGTTGAATATGTGCCACATTTTTGCAGGCTGACATGTGGGCCAATAGGTCAAAGCCCATGCAAGGCATTGTCAACTTGGTCAACAAATGGCATGCATCTTCAATCTGTCGTCTTCTTCCTCCAGCCATGCATCTTCATTCTGACACCCATAGCCATTGGATTTACATCCAACGGCCGGCATGCATCTTCAATCTGTCGTCTTCTTCCTCTAGCGCCGTCGGGAACGCCCGCTCTCGCCTCCGGCGGCTAGCGGCTCTGCTTAGCAGGCCCCGCTGTGAAGCGCTACCCCACCGCCGGCCAGGCCATCCCTCCAACCCTCCACACCTCCTGTTATTCTCCGCTGACTGCAGCCCCACGCCGCACCAGAACCAGTTAACCCTCGTAGTCCTCTCCGTCTGTGACTCCACTTCCGCGTCTTCCCCATCTCCTGGTCGTTCCCGTCCGGGGCCTCACTGTCGTCCACCGCCTTGGTGCGCTCGGCACGGTGTGGTGAACGTGGTCAACAAACGAGAGTCATCGGAAGAGGACTGTACGTGGAGAGGCAGACAGTGGGGACGCACCAGGTCCATGGACGCACGCATGCAACTGCCTCCTCATTACGCGAAAAACAATTATTCTTCCCCTTGACAGCTTGGACCCACCAGCTACGTCTTCTCACGCAAGGAAGTGCCTCCTTATTAAGCGGAAAAAATGTTTCATCCTCCTGATAGCTGGGACCCAGCAGCTACATCTTCGCACGCAAGGAAGTGCCTCCTTATTACGGGCCAAAAAAGTTTATTCCTCCTCCTGACAGCTAGGACCCACCAGCTATATCTTCGCACGTAAGGAGGCTGCAATTGTGGGCCAATAGGTCGAAGCCTACGGAAGGCGTTGTCAACTTAGTCAATAAATGATTCTGATATCTGTAGTCGTTGGATGTACATCCAATGGCCGGCATGCATCTTCAATCTCTCGTCTTCTTCCTCCAGCGCCGGCGGGACCTCCTGCTCCCGCCTCCGGCGGCCAGCGATGCTGCTTCGCACGCCTCGCTGTGAAGCGCTACACCACTGCCGACCAGGCCATCCCTCCACCGCTCCACCCGTCCTGTTATTCTCCACTGACTGCAGCCCCAGGTCACACCGAACTAGTCAACCCTCATACGTCGTACTCCTCTTCGTCTGTGACTCCACTACCGCATCTTCCCCATCTCCTGGTCATTCCCGTCCGAGGCCTCGCCGTCGTTCACCACCTTCGTGCGCTCGGCGTGGCGTGGTCAACAAACGAGAGTCATCGGAAGAGGACTGTACGTGGAGAGGCTGACAGCTGGGACCCACAAGGTCCATGGTCGCACGCAAGGAAAGTGCTTCCTTATTACGCTGGGAAAAAAGTTTCCTCCCCCTGACAGCTGGGACCCACCAGCTACATCTTCGCACCCAAGGAAGTGCCTCCTTATTGTGCGAAAAATGATTCCTTCCCATGACAGCTGGGACCCACCAGCTATATCTTCTCACGCAAGGAAGTGCCTTCTTATCCCCCAGACAGCTGGGACCCACCAGGTCAAAGCGTACGTGTTATTATCTATCTGGTCGCAAGCGTGTACGTACATACTGGTCGATCGGTCTCTCTGCCATGATGAACTGTGGCCGTGTAAGGAGCGGCGCGTGTCGTAGTAGAGCCCCTGACATAGCAGTTCAGGTAGCCCCATCTAAATCATGTACACGTACGTACAGCTACACGGCAAAAAATACGGCGACATACGTACATATATGAGCGGGGTCTCGAATGCATACTCACGCAAACGTACGGCCAGGGCTCGTGTACATGGAGAGGCCAACGGACGGTAGCAACGGCCTCCTGTTCATCGGCAGCCAACCGGCTGGGTCGGAATGGAGGAAACAACGTCGGGAGCCAAGCGACTGGGTCGGAACGCGTCCTGTTCATCGGGAGCCAACCTGCTTGGACGGAACAGCTGAAACGGGGTCCTGTTCATCGACTCAGGGTCCGGCATACCGCAAAACAAAGGAAACGGCCTTCTGTTCGACCGCCTACGGTCAAAACAAGGTACTGTTCATCGGCTGGGGGTCTGGCGTACCACAAAACGGAGGAAAAGGACTTCTGTTTAACTGTCTACGGTCGAAATGGGGTCCTGTTGATCGGGGGGGGGGGGGGGGGCAGTCTGCGTACCGCAAAACGGAGGAAACGGACTTCTACCCAATTGCCTACGGTCGAAACGGAGTCCTGTTCGTCGGGAGGGGTGTGGCGTACCGCAAAATGGGACTCCACAGGCTACTGTTCATCCACCGTCGACTTCCTCAGCCTCCACCGGCTACTATTCATCCAGCCTCCACGGGGTCCTGTTCATCCAGCCTCCACCGGCTACTGTTCATCCAGCCTACACGAGGTCCTGTTCATCCACCCCCAACCGACTGGGGTATGGCGTACCGCGGCACGGCCTCCTCGGGGTCCTGTTCATCCAGCGCCAGCCACCTTCACACGGCCAGGTACTGTTCATCCACAGCCAACCCACCGGTTGGGGTGGGGCGTACGAGCGGGCGGCAGGAACAGGAACTGTTCATCCACAGCCAACCAACCAGCTCGATCGATATGCATCTCGACTCGTGTCTATGTGTATCGCGCGCGCGGCAGCAACTGGCACTATTCATCGAGAGGCAACCCAACCGGCTAGCTACGTCTCGCACGGGGGCTCGATCGGCTTCAGTAAGCAGCGAGAAGGATCGATCGGGTTCAGTTAGCAGCGAAGGAATCGCTCGGGTTCAGTTAGCAGCGAAGGGATTGATCGGCTTCAGTTAGCAGCAAAGGGATCGATCGGGTTCAATACGTAGTGCGAGGGGATCGATCGCTCATGTTCAGTACGTAGTGCGAGGGCGATCGATCGCTCGGGTTTAGTAAGCGAACGTACACCTCGCTCGGGTTCAGTTAGCGAGCGCCTCGCACACACGCGTGCGTACAAGAGAGAAACGCGCAAAACCACACTGCATCGCTTGGCCCGACCACCCACCGTAACTGGGAACTCCCCAAAAATTTCCTCACCCTCACTTCTACCTTGATTTTTTACGTCATGGACGGCCCAAAGAATGTGATGCGGGTGCGTCTTCGGCCCGCCCAGGATGAAAAGCCCATTTTCTGTCATAATTTTTTGTCATAGAAGTTGGAGCCCACCACATCTATGATGATACGTGTTTTTTTCACAATTATTGTCATAGAAGTGTCACAACCATGACCGAAAAAGTTTTTGTTCGGGCCATAATGTCACAGATGTGTCTTTTTTTTTGTAGTGCCACCCGGCACCACAAGTTCGGGCACCCGAGGGTCCTTTTGTCCGAGCACCCGAGGTGTCCAGAGGGCCTTCGGTGCTCCGCGTCTTGGAGCTCCTCTTTCTCCTCCTTCTTCTTGGGGCTCCATGTGAACTGGGAGATCCTTCCTTGCTTCTTCATGATCTTCTCCTTTATACCTAAGCATGCATAAAGGCATCTCATGTGAATTCAAAGGAAGCTTGAAGAGGACCGAGGTAACCTCGGTCTCGATAGCTCTTGCACATGCTCTTGTCATCGGTCCACTTGGTGTTTGGGGTTACGATGGAATGTTGTCGTGGTGTTCTCACGGCAGATGCCATGGGATGGCTTATCTCGAGTGGTTGGGGCCGATGAGCACCGGTGGCGCCCGAATGCGAGATTAGGCACGAGCACTAAAAGACACAGAGACGTACCCATGTTCGGGGCCCTCCGAGGGAGGTAACACCCCTAGTCCTGTGAGGATCACTATGAAGATCACAAGGAATACATGGTTGCTCCTGGAGCTATTTGGGTGGAGGAGGAAGAGAGTGCTAGCTCTGCTCTCTGCCTCGTGTGAGTGTGTGTGTGTGTGAAGAATGAGCCGACCCCCTCCTAGAGGGCTCCTGGGAGGTCTTATACTTGGACCTCCCAGGTTACAAAACGTAAATAAAGAGGGGTGGGCCCCTACTGCCAGCGTCTCTGGTCTTCAGTGGGGCCTGCCGGCTGCGGGGTGCTGTTGGCCATGGGGCCCGCCAGCTACTTGTCACTGTGGCGTGCAGACCGTGGCGTCACGGAGTGGTTGACGCGGTGTGTCTACAGTCCCGGGCCGTCCGGGAGTTGGTCGCCTAAGTCAGCGGTACCGGCGGCACTGTAGCCACGCTCTCCACAACATGGGGGTGGCCTCGCCCTGTTACGGGTACAGACGGATGTGACGGGCGCAAACCCCGCTGGCTGCCGCCAGCCGGCCTCGCAAAGCGTCGAGCTCAGCCGGCCTTCGGCATGAGGGGCCGGTTGGAGGGCTAGCCGGATTGAGGGACTTGGGCTGTCCCGATATTTTAAAATGTTGACTGGTTTCCTCGAGCCCACCTAGGGGTCATCCCCCCGACAGTAGCCCCTGAAGTTGTTGAGGTCCTGTGATTATGGGCGAACGGCCTCCACAGGTTTCTCCGTGAAAAATGGGTCGTAGACGGCGGCCGTAGGTCTTGATGAAGATGGGGCCGACAGGCGACAGCTTCCCGGCCAGGGGCCAGCAAGACGCCATGGATGCCGGCTGCCCGCGGCCGGCCCGGCCGACGCGCAGCCGGCTCCGAAACCGAATAGTACGGCCAGCTCGTGCTCAGCCGGCGTGACGATTCGCGCCCGCCGCGGGTCAGCGGCGCACCACGTGCAGCCCAGCGAAGTGCCGAGCCCTTCCCAGGCCACGGCCTCAACATGCGCGCGGGATCCATTTCGGCCAGGCGGTTACGCTTCCGCCGCGCATTAAAGCACCCATGTATCGCGGGGTAGTGGGGATTGTGGGCGCAAACGATCCCGCTACCCCACATTCACCTCGGGGTTTAAATGGAGGGGGGGGGGAGCAGCTGAGGCACTCCTAACTTTGCCTAGCCATCCCGCCCCCTCGCTTCGTCTTCCTCCTCGCGCCCAAATGGCTTCGCCGCAGCGCTGCTTGCCCCCGTCGCCGCTCTGCCGCGCGCGCGTCCCGCTGGGCAATTTCGGAGGTTTCCTCTGCGCCTTCGCATCCGCATTCGCACCAACGCCCTCGCAGCATCCAGAGATGGCGGGACCAAAAGGCTCATGGGAGGGCTCGGTGACCACCGAGGACGACATCCAGCGCCTTCGCCGGGCGCGGAAGATCCCACCGGCGGAGGAGGTGACCGCCCGTGCCGCTAGGGGCGAAGTTGTGCCGGAGCCGCGGGACAGCGAGCACGTGGTGTTTGCCGCACACTTCTCCCATGGATTTGGCCTCCCCGTGAGCCCCATCTTCAGGTGCTTCCTTGCCTTCTTCGGGCTGCAGCCGCACCACCTCGATGCTAACTCCATCCTGCAGCTCGCCGCCTTCGTGGCCTACCGCGAGGGGTATCTCGACCTCTTGCCATCAATGGACTTGTGGGGCCAGTTGTTTTACGTCCAGCCCCAGATGGCTTGATGCGACATGACCGCCTGCGGGACGGCCCTAGTGTATGTCCGGCCAGCTGGCGGCTTCTCGAAGCTGCCCCTTGTCGACTCGGCCAAGAAGTGGCAGCGGGAGTTCTTCTACGTCAAGAAAGCCAACCCGGCCATGGACCACATCAATCTGCCTTTCTTCACCAATGCCCCACCGGCTACAAGGCTGAACTGGGGCCATGACCCAAATTAGTCAAACCAGGAGATAAATGCCATCTGCAAACGGCTGAAGCAGATGCTGGCGCAAGAACACCTTGTCCCGACGGATTTTATCGCGACGTTCATCGGATGCCGGGTGCAGCCGCTGCAGCGCCGGCCACACCGGATATGCGACATGAGCAGCCGGCGCGACCCCTGCCAGCTGTCGACCATCGAGCTGCAGCTGGCCGAGATCGCTCACCGTGTCAACAACATCGCCAAGGCCAAACTTGTCGTGGACGACTGGTACTGGGGCAAGGAGCCTGCCTTCGGAACTTCCCAGCGCTGGCGGTACATTTTTACCTGGCCACCATTTCTTCCATCTTCCTTTCTGCCCCACCTTATGCCAGCTCCGACTGCAGATGTTCCCGAGCCGGCACACAGGCGACGAGCCGCACCTGCTGAGGCTGATGCCGGATCGTGAGGAGTCTGATGGGGAGGACAACTGTCGTGGGAAACGACTATCTATGGGACCAAATGAGTCCCTTTGCGATTCGGCTCAGGGGACGTGCATGGGTCAAAGAGCAGGTTTTTAGTAAGTGCAAGAACACACAGGGCATTTATCCAGGTTCAGGCCGCTATGAGCGTAAAACCCTACTCCTGCTCTGTGGTTGATCGAATATGAACTCCGGTTACAGGGAGCGCAGTTTTCCGGCAAGGTGCTCGGGAGAATGCAGCTATGGCGTGTAATTGAACTAGGTGTTGACCATTCTACTTGTAGCCGTGGGCCTCCTTTTATAGGTCAAGGGGTTACCACAATGGCTAATACAGTCATTACAGAGTGTGAACAGTGACCTGCACCGGCATCATGTTTATCTTCCAAAGGGGTAAGACAAATGCATTTAATGCACTATAAGGTGCTACAACGGGGAGGTGAGGCCTTGGGCAAAATGTAACACCCCAAAAATTTAATCATTTTTTTAAGTAAAATTTGGCCAGAAATAAAATTTTGAATTATAATAGGTCTTTTATTAATTTTAGAGTATTTTCTATTTTCTGTTTTCAAAATTCTTCCCTCTATTTAGAAATTTTTTTGTAAAATATTGTGGGCTTTGGTAGTTTTCTTAAATTATTTCATTTATACTTTAATAACAGTAAGAATTATTTTCATAATAAAATTTTGCCCAAGATAATCATTTTAATAGCATTTTCAAACTCTGAAATGCTTCGGTTGCACTACAACTATTTTATATAATTCTTTAAAAATTCCACAAGAATTATGAGAGGTCATGTGATGCCAATAGATCACTTTTATGCAAAAACCCAACTTGGTATCTTGGAAATTTTGAGTAAAACATCCTCTTTTCAATTCGGTCCCATTCTTGAGTTTTAACTACAACCTCAATTTTTATTGCTCCAAAAATTCTGCAATTATTCCCACATGTAGTCCTTCCTAGTAAACCCTTAAGTCCAGGAGCCCACCCCTATTTGCATCATTTTAGTTCACGAAATAATTCTCTCAATATCTGGTCCAGAACTGAATTTGGCCAAAACTTGCATTGGCAAGTTATTCCTTTTGCTCAACCAAACTTACCATCCTCACTACCATCTAAGGAGACACCATTCTACCAAGTATCACATCCATAAGAATTTTCTAAATGGCCCTAGCATTCTGTCAAATACCTTGTGGACATGACAGAAATTGGGCAAGTCTCTAAACTACATTTGAAACTTGTTTCCCCTGCAAAACTAGCATGTCCAGTACTCTTGCAAACCATAGTGTCATTGTCCTGCCAAATCCCAAGCTTATCGAGCCATGCCAGACCACGGTGGCATTCTGTCGAATGTCTAGCGTGCATGCACTGGGCGCAGCCAGATCCCCCGTTTGGCAGCCGCCGACAACCGAGCACCCGCGCGCCTCTCCAGCACCTCCCCGCTCGTTCTGATCCCCAACCAGGCTCAACCAATCACCCCGCTACTTTCCTACACCCTCCCCTCGTCCCCTAGTGCCGACCACCACCGTCCAGAGCCGCCGCCGACGACTTCCACTCGGGTACGGCACCGTCCGGGCCACTTGGCTTTTCCCCGAGCCAGCCATCTCACCTAGAGCTTAACTACGGCCGCCACCGCCCTCACCGAACCCAGCCGACCGCCAACAACCTCGTCGCTGACCACGCTCCACCATTAATGGTCTCCGCCGAGTCGGTTGGAGCAGTTCTTCACCGAACCGACCTCGACCGGCTATATAAGCCAACCCCAGGCCTCGACCAGGATCACCACAGCCCCTCCCTCCTTTGTAAGCTCTTGGAGCAACCCAAACAACCACAAGAGGTCGCCTTCCTCATCTCCGGCCAAGGCAACCGTCGCTGCCGATCGGATGATTCCCAACCAACCAGAGCCTCTCCTTCTTCTTTCACTTCAACACTAGCTCCCACTTGATTCCACGGACCTGCTCCACCTTCCAATTTTGCTCGAGACCAACTGTGGGCGGAAGCCCCAAATCGCCCCCGCCAGAGCCTTTCGGGGAACCTCGCCGCCGGCGACTCCGCCCATCGCCCAAACCGTAGAAAGTACCGATGGAACCGCCTCGGTCTCCTGGACTCAACGGTGAGCTCAGCTCACTGTGAGGTGCCGCGCTCCGCTGGCGAGCATTGCCGGAGTCCCCTCCTTTGTTCTGCCGCGATAGAAATGACGAGGACGACTAGTCAAACCTGACCGGTGGGCCAGGCGGGGCCCACCGTCAGTGACTGGAGGTCGGGACCCGCGTCTGTAAGTGGAGGCGTATTTTCCTTAAAGTACATCTCCCTCATTGGAAGACGTATTTCCGCGACTGCGCCTCCGACGTCGACAGTCCTACCGTGCGGCCGAACGACTGGGCTCGGCCCAGTGACGCCAGACGACTTAACAGCGCTCAGGGCGCGCTTCTACCCTTTTTTTTCTTTTCCAGCGAATCTCAATTAATTCCACAGCTATATTTTCAAATCCAAATCTGATGCTTCAAATTTCTGCATGCTTATATAATCTTTCTCTATTAATCCATCTAGGGTGAAGATTTTTTCCTAGGCTTTATTTTTGTAGGATTTATTAAATAGGCCATTTCTCTATTTATTCCAGCTTAGAAAATCCCTAGAAAAATCATCTGGACTCCAAATGAATTGATTCTTTTTCTGGTATTTTTAAATTTTCATCTAGTTTATTTTTTTATTTATTTCAAAATTTTCCAAGCAACTTTTTAGCACTGTTTTGGCTTTATGTGGTAATTGCAACATTTTTGAAAATAGGAATAATGAAGGGAAGAGAATTTTCAAAACTTTTGGAGTGCACCCAATATTTCTGCATGATCAAGGCAAGCATCTTGAACACTTGATATGGTGATTGCCTGGTTAAATGTTTGCAAGAATAATTGAATCATGCATATGTTGAATTCAGATAAAATTTGCATGCATGTAGTGTTGGCATGTTTCCTCGTACCGTGCAACGTGTGCTTGTCATGACTAACTTGCAGGAGCAGGTATAAGAGAAATACCGTTACCAGTTGAAGGGTGATCACGTTGGAGCGTGATCATGCCTTGTTGGTTATGCACGTTGGGACATGCAAGGGCTGTGGCCCTGTTTTGGTGTTACTGTTGAAAGAACACTTTATTGTGCTAACCACTTCAGGAAAACTTAAACCTCCTGAGTCGACCGTAGATCGAGTCTTGTTCCAGTAACCCCCATACTTGTTTCATGCTACCACTTGTCCCTGCCACGGGTAGGGTATGGTTTAGTAAGTTGATAACCCCTTTCCGTGCACACACCATACAGAGAGGCCATGGTGAAAGATACAAGAGGCCTCTGGTAGGCATGTCACCTGGTCAGGGGGCATGGGTGTATCCGGCTGGGCCGAGAGGGGGGCACCCCTTGTAATCTGCGCGTATGAATAGTGATCGCATGCTATTCGAGATTGGAGTCTCCCCGTCTTAGAGTTTATCTCGAACGATTTTTTGGGTGATTCCTGGCATCCGGAAAGTTAATCTGCTGTGTGCTGGTAAGGTGTGTTTTCAACCCAAAGACCGTAATGGGAATTAGTCAGCGTCTCGGTGCTGGCTAAAGAAATCCTTTACTTGAGGGTAAAGAGTACAACCTCTGCAGAGTTATACCTATTCGAATAGCCGTGTCCGCGGTTAAGGACTACAGTCTGGGTTGGTCAAGTGTTGGTCTTAGTGTCGGCCTCCGGAGGAAATAATTAAATTGAGTATGAAATTATCTTGCAGAATGATGATTGCCACTATTGATATTATCATGAATATTATTGATGATATGAATATTATTGTGGACTAACCCGTTTCTCTTATTTTATTTCCTGAGTGTCTCAGGGGCTGGCTGGACTAACCCGGGCACTCGGTTTTATTTCTTTTCAAGACCTCACGTGGCGTCGCTTGAGTTCTCGTGCGGTCATGTCTCGCCCGATTCTCTTTTAGACACCCGTTTGACATTTCCTTCAAGACCTATCGTGGTGTCGCTTGAGTTCTCGGGCGGTCCTGTCTCACCTGATTCTCTTTTAGACATCCGTTTGGCATTTCTTTTCAAGACCTCTCGTGGCGTCGCTTGAGTTCTCGGGCGGTCCTGTCTCTCCCGATTCTCTTTTATACACCCGTTTGGCATTTCTCTTGGATAGTTGGGCGGTCTTGTCTCGCCCGATTCTCCACTTTATATTTTTCCTTTGGATACTCGGGCGGTCCTATCTCGCTGATTATCCACTTTTAACTTTCTTGTTTTGTCACTAACATTTTATTTACTCATACTTCTACACATGCTAATATTCATCATACCATGCTTTAATTTTGTTCAGCATATGCATATTATTTAACCCAACATGATCATATGCATTCGGTATATCTTTTGTTCATAATGTTTGCGAGTACGTTCAAACGTACTCACAGGCTTGTCCCTGGCTATTTAATTGGCCAGGTCAGGAGTTCAACGGGGAGTACCACAACGACATCCATGTGGAGCCTAGGATAGCAGCCACGCGGGATAGGAATTTTCCGGGTCAGCTATTCCTGTGGGAACTGTGCCCCATCGACGTTGGAGAACCACGAGTCGCTTCCGTCACCCGTCACTAGAAATCATTGTTGTATCATTAGACCTTTATGGTCTTGTATCAAATTCTTGTAATTTCTTGGTAATCTGTAACAAGGACGTGTCCACCAGTAACAGTAATCCTAGGGTTGGTGACGACACGAGGGGTTAATTTCTGGGATATTGTACCCGGAAATCCGGCACCGACAGCCTTGGTATCAGAGCCAGGCTGACCACTGGCTAATCCTATCTTAGCCTGATCATTATCCTTAGGTTTCCACACCGTCCAAATCTTTTCCTGTCTGTAGCCAAATCCATCTCATCCGATAGCTTGCACAATGGCCAGCCGACATCTTTGGGCAGTCGGTGCCCAACCTATCAGCCTGCCCATTGGCCGTTTGCCTATGGCCGACACCTGAGTTGTCCCATCAACAAGCATGCGATGGAAGACTCGGCTAGCCCATAAAGGAAGCCTTGCCTCAACTCAGCACAGCACAACCTTCATTCTCACTTTAATCTAAACCACCAAGATGCCTCGTTCCCTCATCCACCACGAGACCACCGCGCCGGAGCTTGATGGCTTCGTCCGCATACTCTCTAACGTCACCCGACGTGCCCTTGGTTTGGAAGAATCACCACGATATGTGGTGTACCAAGCAAGGGATCGCAATGGCCTCACCCAGTTTTGGGCCACAGTATCTATTAATGGGAGGGCTTTGGCTCAAGAACACTCTTACCGATTCACGGGAAGAGTAATGGCTGGTGAATATCAAGCCATCCAGTATGCAGCTAGGGAAGCTATTGCCCAACTTCGCCACCAAGATCCAAGAACTCGCAATCGCTAATTTTTCTACTATCCATCCAGATCCAGCTACGATAGAGGAATGCATATTGCGAACTCCGAGCACGAGCAAAACCCTGCCCTGGAAAACTTGGTGCATTTTGTGGCCGCACAAGATTCACTGCTCATCCAAGTTGCCAGGGAACTCTCCAATACGAGGAGAGCCATTGCTCAACACCCACTAGTAAGGGGGAGCGCAGAACCATCAGTTATTCTGTCAGCAGTCCTGGGAAGTAATTCAAGAATTCTAGGGGACAACCAGCGGAATGGCCCGTCCCTCTCTTCTGGCTACTCTCATCGAGTGTTCGAAGAGTACACCGCCAGGACCAGAGCCGGAACGTCTCATCCAGAACCACACCAACGTCACTGCCACTCGAGTTTAGTTTCCATCTTAGCCAACTCAAATGTGGAAGCTCAAGCAGGGAACCACTCTCCCCCAGGTCCTAGCCCGCCCAGCAATCATGTGGATTAGTCCCATGGAATGTTGTTGCATTGTGTAGTTGCATGTCCTGTACTAGTAGCATTGGGTGAAGCACTGCTTGTATATACGTGAGGTGTAGCACACACCGTTTTTGCAACCGTGCGGTTTTGATAGTGTAGGTATATGTATCTCAGAACTACACATAACCACTGACACAAAAATTTCCCAACATGAATTTAATTCACGTACAGCCACGGCATCCGGATCACAACCACATTCGCTCTACCACATGCACTAAGTACAGAAACCACACACACACACACTTAGCATCTAATTAACCGTCTCGCTCACTGGATCACTCTCACCACACCACCGTTTTTCGAAAGGAAAACTCGTGGGTTTTTATTTCCTACAAAGCCTGCTACAGAACACACTAATACTCACTCGTACCCGACACTGACACCTACTCCTCATGATCACTGCCGCCTTGGAGAGCCACCACTCGAGCAGCGGTATCACGGCGATCGTCGAGGATCATCACACATAGTAGCAGTGAGAAGCCGACCAACGCCGCCAGCAGGCCAGCCAGGAGGATCGTGATCAGCGCCGAACCCACGTCCTCCATTGCTACCTCGCCTCGAGCTCTTGCTAACAGAAGGAGAAGGAGAAGAGGAGGAAGAAGTGAAATGAGGCGAGAGGAAGAAGGAAGGAAAACCGCGATCGTTTTTATAGCTCGAGCTCGGTGCACGGTGAGCGGAGTCCACCAGCGCCGCTCGTCGCTCGATCGCCGGTGTTCAGAGGCGAATCCGCGAGCAGTGCCGACAAGGTGCTGGCCCGCGAGGTTAGTGCATGCTGCGTCGGCGGCAGGCACGCCGTGCACTATCACGGTACGGCCTAGATGCCCTACGTGCTAGGTGCCATAGGAAGGGAAAGTGCGGGAGAGCACGCGAGAGAGAGAGGAAGAAGAAGAGTCGGGGAAAGAAGAAGAGACAGACAGTGGGCCCTGGGCCCACCTATTAGCCAGAGAGAGCACTGTACACTGGAGTACGGCAAGCAAAATTTGGAATTAGAAATTATACTTTTTTCCAAATTTGTTGTAGTAGTAGAAACACAGCACCAGTACTCACGATAGTTGCACCAATTATCAGTAGCCCCATGACAACTGTGCCTAATTAGGTTAGTTAAATAATTAGTTTAAAAAAAATTCCTCGAAGAGGTGTGTTTAATTTTAATGACCACCTTAACAAATCTCGAGGACGAGATTTTCATAAGGGGGGTAGAGTTTGTAACAGTCCAAAAATTTAATCATTTTTTTAAGTAAAATTTGGCCAGAATTTTTTTTTGAATTATAATAGGTATCTTATTAATTTTAGAGTATTTTCTATTTTCTGTTTTCAAAATTCTTCCCTCCATTTAGATTTTTTTTTGTAAAATATTGTGGGCTTTGGTAGTTTCCTTAAATTATTTCATTTATACTTTAATAACCATAAGAATTATTTTCATAATAAAATTTTGCCCAAGATAATCATTTTAATAGCATTTTCAAACTCTAAAATGCTTCTGTTGCACTACGACTATTTTAAATAATTCTTTAAAAATTCCACAAGAATTATGAGAGGTCATGTGATGCCTATAGATCACTTTTATGCAAAAACCCAACTTGGTATTTTGGAAATTTTGAAGAAAACATCCTCTTTTCAATTCGGTCCAATTCTTGAGTTTTAACTACAACCTCAATTTTTATTGCTCCAAAAATTCTGCAATTATTCCCACCTGTAGTCCTTCCTAGTAAACCCTTAAGTCCAGGAGCCCACCCCTATTTGCATCATTTTAGTTCACCAAATAATTCTCTCAATATCTGGTCCAGAACTGAATTTGGCCAAAACTTGCATTGGCAAGTTATTCCTTTTGGTCAACCAAACTTACCATCCTCACTACCATCTAAGGAGACACCATTCTACCAAGTATCACATCCATAAGAATTTTCTAAATGGCCCTAGCATTCTGTCAAATACCTTGTGGACATGACAGAAATTGGGCAAGTCTCTAAACTACATTTGAAACTTGTTTCCCCTGCAAAACCAGCATGTCCAGTACTCTTGCAAACCATAGTGTCATTGTCCTGCCAAATCCCAAGCTCATCGAGCCATGCCAGAGCGCGGTGGCATTCTGTCGAATGTCTGGCGTGCATGCACTGGGCGCAGCCAGAGCCCCCGTTTGGCAGCCGCCGACAACCGAGCACCCGCACGCCACTCCAGCACCTCCCCGCTCGTTCTGATCCCCAACCAGGCTCAACCAATCACCCCGCTACTTTCCTACACCCTCCCCTCATCCCCTAGTGCCGACTACCACCGTCCTGAGCCGCCGACGACGACTTCCACTCGGGTACGGCACCGTCCGGGCCACTTGGCTTTTCCCCGAGCCAGCCAGCTCACCTAGAGCTTAACTGCGGCCGCCACCGCCCTCACCGAACCCAGCCGACCGCCAACAACCTCGTCGCTGACCACGCTCCGCCATTAATGGCCTCCGCCGAGTCGGTTGGAGCAGTTCTTCACCGAACCGACCTCGACCGGCTATATAAGCCACCCCCAGGCCTCGACCAGGATCACCACATCCCCTTCCTCCTTTGTAAGCTCTTGGAGCAACCCAAACAACCACAAGAGGTCGCCTCCCTCGTCTCCGGCCGAGGCAACCGCCGCTGCCGATCGGATGATTCCCAACCAACCAGAGCCTCTCGCTCTTCTTTCACTTCACAATAGCTCCCTCTTGATTCCACGGACCTGCTCCACCTTCCAATTTTGCTCGAGACCAACCATGGGCGGAAGCCCCAAATCGCCCCCGCCAGAGCCTTTCGGGGAACCTCGCCGTCGGCGACTCCGCCCCTCGCCCAGACCGTAGAAAGTACCGGTGGAACCGCCTCGGTCTCCTGGACACAACGGTGAGCTCAGCTCACTGTGAGGTTCTGCGCTCCGCTGGCGACCATTAACGGAGTCCCCGCCTTTGTTCTGCCGCGAGAGAAATGACGAGGACGACCAGTCAAACCTGACCGGTGCGCCAGGCGGGGCCCACCGTCAGTGACTGGAGGTCGGGACCCGCGTCTGTAAGTGGAGGCGTATTTTCCTTAAAGTACACCTCCCTCACTGGAAGACGTATTTCCGCGACTGCGCCTCCGACGTCGACAGTCCTACCATGCGGCCGAACGACTGGGCTCGGCCCAGTGACGCCAGACGATTAAACAGCGCTCAGGGCGCGCTTCTACCCTTTCTTTTTTTTCTTTTCCAGTAAATGTCAATTAATTCCACAGCTATATTTTCAAATCCAAATCTGATGCTTCAAATTTCTGCATGCTCATAAAATCTTTCTCTATTAATCCATCTAGGGTGAACATTTTTTCCTAGGCTTTATTTCTGTAGGATTTATTAAATAGGCCATTTCTCTATTTATTCCAGCTTAGAAAATCCCTAGAAAAATCACCTGGACTCCAAATGAATTGATTCTTTTTCTGTTATTTTTCATTTTTCATCTAGTTTATTTTATTATTTATTTCAAAATTTTCCAAACAACTTTTAAGCACTGTTTTGGCTTTATGTGGTAATTGCAACATTTTTGAAAATAGGAATAATGAAGGGAAGAGAATTTTCAAAACTTTTGGATTGCACCCAGTATTTCTGCATGATCAAGGCAAGCATCTTGAACACTTGATATGGTGATTGCCTGGTTAAATGTTTGCAAGAATAATTGAATCATGCATATGTTGAATTCAGATAAAATTTGCATGCATGTAGTGTTGGCATGTTTCCTCGTACCGTGCAACGTGTGCTTGTCATGACTAACTTGCAGGAGCAGGTATAAGAGAAATACCGTTACCAGTAGAAGGGTGATCACATTGGAGCGTGATCATGCCTTGTTGGTTATGCACGTTGGGACTTGCAAGGGCTGTGGCCCTGTTTTGGTGTTACTGTTAAAAGAACACTTTATTGTGCTAACCACTGCAGGAAAACTTAAACCTCCTGAGTCGACCGTAGATCGAGTCTTGTTCCGGTAACCCCCATACTTGTTTCGTGCTACCACTGGTCCCTGCCACGTTTAGGGTATGGTTTAGTAAGTTGATAACCCCTTTCCGTGCACACACCGTACAAAGAGGCCATGGTGAAAGATACCAGAGGCCTCTGGTAGGCATGTCACCTGGTCAGGGGGCATGGATGTATCCGGCTGGGCCGAGAGGGGGGCACCCCTTGTAATCCGCGCGTATGAATAGTGATCCCATGCTATTCAAGATTGGAGTCTCCCCGTCTTAGAATTTAGCTTGAACTATGCTTTGGGTGATTCCTGGCATCCGGAAAGTTAATCTGCTGTGTGCTGGTTAGGTGTGTTTTCAACCCAAAGACCGTAATGGGAATTAGTTAGCGTCTCGGTCCTGGCTAAAGAACTCCTTTACTTGTGGGTAAAGAGTACAACCTCTGCAGAGTTATACCTATTCGAATAGCCATGTCCGCGGTTAAGGACTACAGTCTGGGTTGGTCAAGTGTCGGTCTTAGTGTCGGTCTCCGGAGGAAATAATTAAATTGAGTATGAAATTATCTTGCAGAATGATGATTGCCACTATGGATATTATCATGAATATTATTGATGATATGAATATTATTGTGGACTAACCCGTTTCTCTTATTTTATTTCCTGAGTGTCTCAGGGGCTGGCTGGACTACCTCGGGCACTCGGTTTTATTTCTTTTCAAGACATCACGTGGCGTCGCTTGAGTTCTCGTGCGGTCCTGTCTCGCCCGATTCTCTTTTAGACACCCATTTGACATTACCTTTCAAGACCTCTCGTGGCGTCGCTTGAGTTCTCGGGCGGTCCTGTCTCGCCCGATTCTCTTTTAGACACCCGTTTGGCATTTCTTTTCAAGACCTCTCGTGGCGTCGCTTGAGTTCTCGGGCGGTCTTGTCTCGCCCGATTCTCTTTTAGACACACGTTTGGCATTTCTCTTGGATACTCGGGCGGTCTTGTCTCGCCCGATTCTCCACTTTATATTTTCCTTTGGATACTCGGGCGGTCCTGTCTCGCCGATTATCCACTTTTAACTTTCTTGTTTTGTCACTAACATTTTATTTACTCATACTTCTACACATGCTAATATTCATCATACCATGCTTTAATTTCGTTCAGCATATGCATATTATTTAACCCAACATGATCATATGCATTCGGTATATCTTTTGTTCATAATGTTTGCGAGTACGTTCAAACGTACTCACAGGCTTGTCCCTGGCTATTTAATTGGCTAGGTCAGGAGTTCAACGGGGAGTACCACAATGACGTCCATGTGGAGCCTAGGATAGCAGCCACGCGGGATAGGAATTATCCGGGTCAGCTATTCCTGTGGGAACGGAGCCCCATCGACGTTGGAGAACCACGAGTCGCTTCCGTCACCCGTCACTAGAAATCATTGTTGTATCATTAGACCTTTATGGTCTTGTATCAAATTCTTGTAATTGCTTGGTAATCTGTAACAAGGACGTGTCCACCAGTAACAGTAATCCTGGGGCTGGTGATGACACTAGGGGTTAATTTCTGGGATATTGTACCCCGGAAATCTGGCCCCGACACAAAAGATCAGTACCACCGGTCCTAGTGCCCTCCTGTAATCTCGACACGTCCCAGGGACGGGTGTCATTAAAGTTAATCTTGGCGTGGCGTGCTGACACATGCCTCGGCTGGCCATGTTGACTGCCTGCCCGCTCGACACCTAGCTCACGGGCCTATCTGGTCGATGGTGAGGTGGAACAGTAACGAGATAGAACAAGCCTGCTGGCACGGAGCTTGCCGGGCCTTTCTTGCCGGCAAGGGAACTTGCCGGCAACCATAGCCTTAGTCTTCACCTTGCCGGGGTGAAGCTTGTCAGCAAGAACAGCATCGATCTTCAGTACTTAGAATAGTACTTCTCGATGACCTGCCTTGAGATCTTGTTCACGGTCTTGGTGTTGAATCTTGGGTTGTAGTTATCCTCCGTCAAGCCCTTGCCGGAAGGGAGGGTACAACTACCTGTGCACAAGTCTGGGTATGAGGGCATCCATGTCTTAGTACACCGACAGGAGCCCCTGGGCCTGGGCCACGCATGCATGCGAGGCGTCGTTGGGCTAGGCCCAAACAGAGCACAGGCGGCGCGTGGCAGAGGATAACTGTCTTAATCTTCTCTTTTATCGCACCCGCCCATGATGCGCATTAAATGTGGGTGTGGGAAAGGTGGAGCAGAACGGCGGCGGGAGGTGGTGCGCCTGAAAAAGCGCAGCCACGTAGGACGGGAAAGAGCCAGCCCCCGCGCCTTCCCCATAAAGAGGGAAACCGCGAGGGGTGCTGCTCATTTACCCCCACCCCCTCTTTCCAATCTAGCCAGTTCGCCGCCGTCTTCAACCTCGTGCCAGAACGCCTTTTCCTTCCACCACCGCGTCGCGCCCCTCGCTAGCTTCGGAGTCCGTCCACCTTGCACAGCCATGGTGCCCAAAAGGAGTCGAAATAAACTGGGGAAGGTGGCTGATCCGGATGCGGAGGCGGGGGGAACAGAGTGGGCGGCGATGCGGAGGGGCAACATCGTCTTCAAGCCGGAGTTGGAGGAGCATGACCTGGTGGAGCGGTATGCAATCATGTGGGGGAAGGACACTAAAGCCCACTCCACGCCTGTTGTTCTTCCCAGCTCCGTCCAGCCCAGCGATGACAAGTACCCATTCTTCGCCGCTTACTTCTATTGCGGGCTTGTCCCTCCTTTCTCTGAGTTCTTCCGTGAAATCATGTACACGTACGGGTTCCACCTCCTAGATTTCACACCGTACTCCGTGACCTGCCTGGCTGTTTTCACGCATTTTTGCGAAAACTTTGTTGGAGTAATGCCCAGCGCAGCTCTGTTCCGCCACTATTTCATTCCCCGCATCGAGGCAGACACCCTCTCCGGCTGTATTGCCTGGATTCCCAAGGACGGGCACGCTTATCTCCCTGGGTTGTTCAACCGGGAATGGAGCGAATGGCGCGGAGAGTGGTGCTGGATCAAGGACGATAGGTTCCCTGACTTCTGCAAGCTCAGAACGAAGAAGGTGAGGTGCGTCGAGAGTTGGGACCACTTTGATGACAAGGATGCCCATCTTGAAATCGCCACGACCCGGATTCTCCGTCTCAGGGCTGCTAGCCTCACCATCGGAATGGTGGGCGCCGATTTTCTCCGCTGCCGTATTGCCCCTCTTCAAGACAGGGGAAGGCCTGCTTGGGATTACCAGAACACGACCGACATCATGCGGGTGAACACAGGGCTTCACACAAACCTGACAGTAATGCAGCATGCGGCTTTCTGCGGCATGCTCTTTCGGACCAGCGGTAAGTTTAACTGGCCGGCGGGCGTGGTGGCACTGTGTAACAACTCTGCCAAGGATGCCATCATCGCCATGATGCCATCTTGCAACACCCAAGGCATCGAGGGGAGTTGGCAAGCACCACCCGAACACGCGGTGAGAGGATGGTTCGATACGTTGGTGGAGAAGCCCATTCGGGAAGAGGCGGATTTCTTTCGCGACACCACCCAGGTGGAGTTGGAATATATTGCCAGGAGAGCGGCAGAAGCAAGATTGGCTAGAGATGCTGGAGGTTCCGGCTCTGGGGCATCTAATGCTGAGGAGGGGAATTAGGAGGGGCCGGCGAGCGAGCCACCGGAAGAGTCTGCTGGGAGGCAAGAGAAACTTGCCGGAGGTCAGAGTAAAGAGGCCGCTGAGGGGCAGACACTCAAGGAACCCCTTGCTCCGGCAAGGAGGGCTCGTGTCCTCCGGAGATCCGCTTCTGGGGAGCCGGTTCGTTCTTCGCCCTCGGGTGAGGAGTTTGCCGATGGGGAAGCGACAGGTGAGGTTGCCGGGCGATGAGGAACTCAACGCCAAACCACTCAACAGCAGCGAACGCGACGTACTTCTTCGGAGAGTACGGCTGCGCCGGCGGCCGGAGCGGCCGGGTTGTCTCGTCCTACTGCGCCAGTGGCAACCAAACGGCCCATGACTTCTTCCCCGTCACCCTCCTCGAGCGGCAGGCCCGGAGGCTTGTAGGATCTCTCCACCCTTAGCGACGAAGAGGAGGACAAGGAGTATATATCCCCAATCCCCTTCATTCAATTCTTGGTTTCTTGCCTGCATTAACCTAACTTGCTTCGCCTTGCCTTGGTTGACAGTGACAGGGAAACCCTGGCACAAAGGATGCCCAAGAGGCCGAGGACTAGAGCAGAAGAGGAGCCGGCAACAAGCATGATGCCAGACGACGACGCGTCGGAAACCAGGCTCCAGTGCAGCCCCTAGAATGAGGCCACTATTCACTTTCCTTTGGCAAGCACAGGCGTTGAGATGTTCACTGCTGACATCGGCACGGGAGCAGGTGAAGAACGTCTTGAGAAGGAACGCCTGGAAGCTGATCCAACTGGGACGTCTCCATCAATCGCTCCCCCAGCAAGCTGTTCTCCGGCAAGCACCCCCACAGGCGAGGCCGTTCGCGCTGATGATGTACCAGCAAGCGTGGCTGCCGGTAACCAGGCGACGACAACCGAAGTTGCCGGGGATGAGATCATCCCTCCTCAATAGCCCCAGCCTGGTATGTCTTCTACCGTCGAGTAGCTTTTTCCCTTTTTTGTTTTCTTGAACTTGATATGAGTCTCGATTTTCTCTCCTCCCCATCCTTTCAGATTTCCCTTTATCTGATGATATGGACGTCGATTCCGCCATTGAGGAGATCACAAAGGATGCCGCCAACGAAGCCAGCAACATTGCTGCTGGTGAGGCCATCAGGGTGGCTGACGAGGAGATTGCCATGGCTTCTCACGAAGAGGCCACCACGGGTGTTGTTGAGGAAGGCGGTAATCAGAACGTCGAAGCCACTCAAGACATTCATGTCTCAGGAACGCCAAGCGCTAACCTGGCTAGGAGGGTGATCTTGACTGGCAAGGCGGTCACCGGCAACCACCCCTCAACGGCTGAAGAACCCTTCTCAAGCAGATACTTGAAGGTTGGCAACAATCTGTTCGTCAACCTTCCCAGGACATCAAGCATCGGGGTGCCTGTGGAAGGAAAGATCTTGGACGGTGAGGTCCTTGCTGCTGCTAGACTTGAGGTCGTTGACGAGCTGCCCGTCAACATCAGCGAGACCAAGGAGCAGAAATTCTTCAAGGCCATGAGAAAGAACTTCCGGAAACTCCAGGCGTGCCACCGTGACCACACAGATAAGTTGGACTCCAGGGCGGCCGTCCTTGACAAGGCGGAGGATTATTTCAAGAGGCGCATGAAAGAAATGCAGATTTGGTATGCGGAATGCCTCCAAGACCTCCATGGACGCCAAACCCAACTTGCCAAGGCCCAGGAGGAGTTCATTCTGGAAAAGGCTGATGCCGAGAAGGCACAGGAGGAGGCTACACAGAAAATAGCAGTGGAGGAGGCAAAGTTGAATGAATGCAAGGTCGGCCTTGACGCATATGCGGAAGAGCTTGTCGCTCGTGAAGCCGGGCTTGTTGCTACGCTTCGTGGCAAGGACAACGAGATCCAGGCTCTCGTTGCCCAACAAACCCAGGAATTAAAGCAGAAGCACGAAGAGGCTATCGAGGCTCAAGCCACATAGCATGCTGGCAAGATCAAGGAGGCCATCAATGCTGCCGGAGTTGCAGAGGTCGCCAAGATCAAGCTAGAAAACAAAGTGCGAGCACTCGAAGCAAACCTTGTTGCCAGCGACAAAGAGATTTCAGCGCTCAAAGTAAATGCGGAGAAGGCAGCCCACACATTGGCGGGGCTGCAAACTTCGGTATCTACCAAGAACCAAGAGCTCGCCAAGGCCAAAGGCATGATCAAAGATCACAAGCTGAAGCTAGAAACCTTGGGGCTGTGTCTTGACGAAGCTGAAAAGTGTGAGAAGACCTTGATGAAGGAACTTTAGGACGAGAAGTCAAAACTTGCAAGTGCCACGAGTTCTTTCAACAAGCTCAAGGATGCCTACAGGCTTTGGGCCGACCGGCTCGTGGTTGCCGCGGAGAATATTTCTGTCAACCAATGCGCCTTGGGCTTGTTGGAGTACAACTACTCCTCCGCTAAAGGGGACAGCACCAGCGCCAGGCTCGCCTTCTTCTTCGAAATCTTGGGTGAAGCGCTGAAGAAACACCACGGGGCTTGAGCTGCATATCTTGCCAACGAGTCCCGCAAGCTTTGCCAGGATGTCCTCTTCAAGGTGCTCAGAAAAGTGGTGTACCAGAACCCAAGCATCAACCTTTCCAAAGTCTTTGTAAGCCTACCCAAAAAGCCGATACCAAGGCTATCGATGAGCTCATCGCGCCCATCGCCGATAGGGTCAGCCAAATCCCCAGGGAAGAGGGCGGGATTACGAGCTAGGCTTCATCTTCTTGGTTTGCTGCATGTAAGATCATGCAAAAGACATGTTTATCTTAAGTCCGACTGCACTCGGCCTTGATGTATTATAACTTGTATTTAAAATGGATGTACGTGCGCTGTTCTCCTTATTTCGCTCTATTTTTGCATGATTTCTGTACCCTACGCTTGCTGGAAGCTTGCCGGTACGCACACCCTTGCCATAAGTGCTTGAGGAACGGGTCCTTAGCAGCTTGCCGGAAGTGTCACTGCCGGCAAGGTCACGCTTGACGGTTACAACGCAGCTGCTTAGGTTGCTGAGCGGAGTCGAAGCAAAGTAAGAGTGCAGTCGATCACGACAAGGTTCCTTAGTGTGCAGATTTCTCATACAAAGGCCAAAGTTATTCAAGGAGAATCGCCACTATAACAAAGAATTTATTTCAAAGTTTGCAACTTAGCTCATTCCTTGTTGTACTTCTCGCCGTAGGGTGACATCTTGAACGTGTCCTTTGGTATCCATACCGTCACTCCCCCCGGGAAACTTGTATGTGAGGAATCCTTCCTTCCTTTACGAAAGAAAAGAAAAGAGGAGGTTGGAACCTTGGCGGTTCGTTAATCACCTTATGCAAGGGAAAATGTAACACAAGACTGCCTGCAACACATAAATATATATGTACTTGACAAAGAATTGTGAAACATCTAACTTTAATTTATTTTGCACGGGATCTGCGCCCGGCTTTGTACAAAGGATTACATGCCTTGACAGCAAACTTGTACAAAAGAGGTTGTCGGGCAGCCCGGCAACCGCGCCTTACGGGTAAAACTTAGGAAGATGCTCAATATTTCATGATTTTAGCACCGGAGTGCCATCTTCGGTCTCTAGGTGGACTGTGCTGGGCCTAGTGCCTCGTATTACCCGGTAAGGGCATTCCCACTTCGGCGCAACTTGTTTTTTATCCTTCGTGGATCTAATCTGACGAGGAACAAGGTCGCCTTTCTCAAGGTCCCTGGCTTTCACTTTGAGGCTAAGGCAGCGGCGCAAAGCTTGTTGGCACCATGCAGCATGGGCAGCAGCCTGGAAACGATCTTCCTCAAGGAGCGTGGCATCTTCATGCCGCAGCTCATCTTGGTCCTCCTCATTGAAGGCCAAGACTCGAGGTGACCCGTGCTTGAGTTCTGTGGGGAGTATTGCTTCTGCACCAAGGCTTGCTTCCTGACCTTCTGCTTGAGGGGTCTCGCATGAGGGCAGACAGCAAGGTGGTGCTCAGTTGCCCTCCTAAGAACTTCAGGGACGTCAGGTGCTTGTCGGGCAAGCACACTAGCATTCACCCATAGGAAGGCAATGAGCTCGACTCCCTATTTGTTGCCGAGAGTGGCACTTTCAGAAAAGTGCCACTCGTCCCATCCCCTTTCGCAAAAACTTGTTTGGTCATGGATGCGGAAGCCTTGGCTCTCTTACTCTTGCCGGTAGAGCTCTCCGGTACGTCCTCGACAGGCATGCTGCACTCTGAAGTGCGCTTCCCGGAGTCCTTCCCAGAGGTCTTGCCGGTCTTCTTCTTCTTTCCTTCCCTCAGAGCTTTGATGGTAGGGGCAAGTGCCTCGATGGCAGCTGCTGCCGCCTCCTCCCGGTAGAGCTTGTCGGTACAGATGATTGCATCCTTGTGGTTTGACTTGAGGTTCAGGACCCCCATCGGCCCCGACATTTTGATGACGTTGTACGCATAGTGTGACGCGGCCATAAACTTTGCCAGGGCTGGGCGGCCCAGGATCCCATTGTACTGCAGCGGCATCTTGACGACATCGAAGGTAATCTTCTCTGTCCGTTAGTTGAGCTCGCCGCCGAACGTGACCGGATGTGTGACTTGGCCCTTCGGCTTGTTCCTCCCCAGACTGATCCCTTGGAAACTGCCTGTTTCCTCGAGATCCTTGTCGGGGATCTGCAGCCTCTTGATCACATCTGGAGAGATCAAGTTCAAGACAGCCCCACTGTCAACCAGCATCTTTGTCACCTTGAGGTTGTGAATTGTTGGTGAGACCAACAACAGCAAACACCCGACCGCAGTGGTGCGATCAGGGTGGTCCTCGGCGTCAAAGATGATGGGCGAGTGCGACCACTTGAGTGGCTTCAGTGCCTCCATCACCGGTTCCGCTGCGTTGACTTCGCGGATCCACTGCTTTAGTTGCCGGTGCGAGGAGTGCAAAGATGCGCCTCCGTCAACACATATGGTATCCACTACATTTTGGAACTCCTTGCCGGACCCGCCTCCGTCCTCATCGCTATCATCCTCTTCTTGCTGGCCCTAAGCAGCCTTCTCCTTTGGCTGCTTGGCCTTGCCGCGGCGGCCTCCGCGGCCACCATGGTCTTGCTTGCCAGACCCACCAGCACCATCTTGGGCCTTCTCCTTATCTCGCTTCTCGTACTCTTGCTTCTGCTTTTCAGCAAGTTCCTCTACTTGCCGGCATTGCTGGAGGTCATGGCCCTTGGTACGGTGGATCTTGCAGTACGGCCCGCCGGTCTTGCCGGCCTTCTCGCCTGCCGCAGCTTCACGACAAGCATCGCACCTGGCAATCTCCTTGCCGGGGATGTCTGCCTTCGACTTATTGGTGGTATTGGTGTCGCCGGAGCTCTCGACGGCCAGTACAGTCTTGTTCTTGCGCTTTCTGTTGCGCTTTCTGCTCTTCTTCTGTGGGGTTGATGCGTCGTCGTCCTTGGAATCGACGTCTGCACCCGCATCTTCCCCAGGGAACCGCCTCCCTTCCTCAACACGTGCACACCTATCCGCCAATGCGTACAAATCGTTGATAGTCTTGACCTGCTCGACATTCATCTCTGACCGCATCCTGTGGTTGCGCACATTCATGTGGAACACGGCAACAACAGCTGCGGGATGGATGTCGGGGATGTTGTGGTGCACACGGCTGAACTGTTGTATGTACTTGCGGAGGTTCTCTCCATCCCTTTGGGGGATCACCTCCAAATCGCTGGGCTAACCCGGGAGCTTGTGGCCACCCTGGTAAGCGCCAATGAATGATGACACAGATCCACCCACGAAGAAATGGAGCCCTCAGGCAGGTTCATCAACCACGACCTGACGTTGGGCCGGAGCGCCAACGGGAAGTAGTTGGCCAGCACTTTCTCGTCCCATCCCCCGGCAGCCTCTACCGCTATGGTGTAGATGCCAAGGAAATCGTCTGGGTTGAGCATGCCGTCGTACTTGTCGGGCAGCTCTGGCTTGAAGGCTCGGGTGGACGGCCAGCGAACTTGCCGCAGCTCACGAGTAAACGCTGGGCACCCCACATCGTAGGGAAAGTACCGAGCGGCTACCGGAGCGAGCACATTCACTGTCGGCCTGGCACGGTCGTCAGATTGATGACGTGCTTCCCGGCGCCGCTCGATCTTCGTGCGGGCATCTTCGTCGCACCGCTCGCGGAGAACTTGGCGCTGATCTTGGCGGCACCGCGGATCTGACGAAGCCATGGACAGAACGTCATGGTCGTCTGATCGGCGGGCTGGCCGCTGTGACGGTGGGGGGTGGCGAGGCGACTGCACCGTCTGCGTGGCGTCTCCGGCAAGGTAACTGGATGGTCCCGCCAACATGGTGGGTGGTCGCCGCGATGGCCCCACGTCTTGTGTCTTGCCGGGATAGGCAAAACTGATGAGTCTCTGAATGGTGGCTCTCCATTCGTCCATCTTGTCTGGGTTTGGCGGGAAGTTGAAAAGTATTTGAACCCGCGCCATGGCCTCGGCCGCCGTGGTCGGCATGGCTGGGAGCACAGAACGAGGCGTCGCTCGACTCCTGGCGGAACCAGAAGGATCTTCGTTACGTCTGTGCCACCACGACTCATGCTCACCAACAGGCGGACGCGGTGGTGGCGGCGGCGCTCTGTGAGCAATCGGAAGTTGCTGCACGGGGATCCCGCCTTGCAGTCGTCTGGAACCACCAGCAACTTGGGGGAGCATGTCGTGCCCATCTTGCGATGGTCGTGGTGTACGCCTCCCCGCGCCATTGTTGGACGTCGCTGCTACGTTCTGAAACATTGTGGCGGCTGGGTTCTGGGTGGCAGCAGTATGAATTATATTACTATGATGACTGCGCTCACTAGAATGTCTTGGAAGTTGACCGGCTGCGACGTCGCCGGTCCTGTGGCTAGGCTCAGCATCGTGGCGGGGGTGCTGGGCACCCGCACCACTTGTGCCTCCTGCGCCGCCCGTTCCAACCCTAGCGCCCGCGCCAGCTGTGCCGCCTGGGAAGGTGGCTTGGACGCGGTAGGAGCCTTCATGGCTCCACTCTTTTTCTTCGGCGCCATCGACGAAGATGATGAAGTTGGTACTCACACTACCAAAGAACTGATTTGTGCCACACACTTCCCCTACCTGGCGCGCCAAAGATGTCGTGGGAAATGACTATCTATGGGACCGAACGAGTCCCTTTGTGATTCGGCTCAGGGGACGTGCATGGGACAAAGAGCAGGTTTTTAGTAAGTGCAAGAACACATGGGGGATTTATCCAGGTTCGGGCCGCTATGAGCGTAAAACCCTACTCCTGCTCTTTGGTTGATCGAATATGAACTATGGTTATAGGGAGCGCAGTTTTCCGGCAAGGTGCTAGGGAGAATGCAGCTACGGCGTGTAATTGAACTGGGTATCGACCGTTCTACCTGTAGCCGTGGGCCTCCTTTTATAGGTCAAGGGGTTACCACAATGGCTAATACGGTCATTATAGAGTGTGAATAGTGACCAGCACCGTCATCATGTTTATCTTCTAACGGGGTAAGACAAACGCATTTAATGCACCATAAGGTGCTACGTCAGGGAGGTGAGGCCTTGGACAAAAGATCTGTACCACCGGTCCGGGCGCCCTCCTGTAATCTCGACACATCCCAGGGACGGGTGTCATTAAAGTTAATCTTGGCGTGGCGTGCTGACACGTGCCTCGGCTGGCCATGTTGACTGTCTGCCTGCTCGACACCTAGCCCATGAGCCTATCAGGTCGATGGTGAGGTGGAGCGGTAACGGGATAGAACAAGCCTGCTGGCACGGAGCTTGCCGGGCCTTGCTTGCCGGCAATGGAACTTGCCGGCAACCATAACTTCACCTTGTCGGGGTGAAGCTTGCCGGCAAGAACAACGTCGATCTTTATTACTTAGAATAGTACTTCTCGATGACCTGCCTTGAGGTCTTCTTCACGGTCTTGGTGTTGAGTCTTGGGTTGTAGTTATCCTCCGTCAAGCCCTTGCCGGAAGGGAGGCTACAACTGCCTGTGCACAAGTCTGGGTACGAGGCCACCCATGTCTTAGTACACCGACAACAACGAGAATAGTGAAGAGGACGAGGACCCCGCCGCCCCTGCGGATGAGGACGAGGAGGAGCCGGAGGACACTGGAGCCGGCGGATCCGACCCAGCCGGTGAGTCCCTGCCCTTCGTCACTGTTCGAGATTGGTCCGACGATGATGTGGACGATCTCACCGATGCGAGCCGTGCAGCGCCTCCGGCTGCACCGGCTGACGCCGGCTCTGGTGCCAGGAGGCGGCTGCGGAAGGCAGCCGAGGCTCCTCCGGGTGGGAGGCAGATGGCTGAGGCGCGGCTGCACGAGAAGCACCCGGTTGAGGTGCGGCAGAAAGAGAAACGGCCGCCCGGAGCGCAGCCCACCGAGGCGCCAGCTCCGAAGAAGATCCGCGCCGCCGACCACGAGACCGGTGGCAACCAGCCAGCTCTGAAGTAGCCAGCCGCCCGAAAGCGCTAGATCCCCGTGAGCGCCGGGTAAGTTTTTTCCCTTCTGAGTTTGATTCGACTTTCGCTTTGCTTGGTTTCGCTTCGCCTCTTGGTTTCTTATCGGGATCCCGCTGCGTAGGGCTCTGATAAAATTTTCCAAGACCATCACGGTGGCCACTCAAGGGAGCACGGCCGGCCAGCAGGTGACCATGGATGGCATGGGTGAGCACCGGCCGGGGAACGCGGCCGCGGAGGAGCTTGCGGTTCGGCAGGCCGCCGCGGCCCGGCAGGAGAAGGAGTGCGCCGCGATGGCCCAGGATGAGGCTGATATCTCCTTTTTATTGATCCGGTATTGGAACAAGAAAGGGTATCCCGCACCTATTTCCCTAGAGGTGACCCTGGGTATCGAACCCACGAGAGGAAGATTCCCTTGAAGCAATGGTCTCTAGCAAGCTTTTGCCAAAGTGTCAAATCCAGCTTTTGACCGGATCACTAAGCAAATTGTGATTCAAACACTTATAATAAAAAGAAGGTACGGGGATGAGGTCTTAATGCTTACAACCATGTATTGGTGTTGGGATCAAAAATGATATTAGTTTGTGCTCGGGAAATCACCCATCAAGAGGTGCTTGTTTCGTATCGGAGTGGGGGATGTGTCCAAATAATATCTTGACTGGCACGAGTCCTGCATCAAGAATCAGTTGTCCTACCGAAGGCCCTATCCATCTCGTGGGGTTGCCCCGATAATTAGGATAATAATATCAGACAAAAGCATTGGGTGTTTAATGACTACACCTCATGAATCCCCAAGGTTATGATCCATGTTACCGTACTAAACCTTACTGTCACCGGTGTTCAGTATAACACTTCACGGTCCCCTTGCTCCTAGCCTCACCAGTGCTCAACCTCCATGATCCTGGGTACCTGCAGGGATGAAGACCACGGACAAGACAAGAGACACTTCACGAAACAATTTTATTTCACACATACGAGACGTTATGTCAAAGGCTTCCATTGATCCCTTTACCAAATACCTAGGGTTGCAAGGCTCATGCCTCACCCCATACCTTACCGAACTACTCACACATGGAGATCAGATCGCGAGAAGAAAGTATCGAAGAACACATGTTGGGATTTATTGATTGCAATATGTCTTACAATGGATGCCTTGTGCGATACACGATTACAAGTATGAACTAGATGAGAGAGCACTATGGTGGTGGAGATGGCTATGGAGATGAAAATGGCGGCGGCTAGGGTTTGTGCATGAAGATGAAGATGAAGAGGTTCTGGTTGTGCTCGACACTATTCTGTTTACATTTTGACGGGGTCCCCTTTATAAAAGTTGTTCAGGTGGACGACCTGCCTCGGTTTCCACGCCAAACGACCGCTCATGCGAGCGCGTGCGGTCACATGGAACGCCATCTTTGACCCTGGTTGCCTTCTGGCGCCCCCTGGTGACTTGTTTCTTCTCCATTTTCCTTCCTTTCCTTTCTCCCACGTGATTTCTTCCCTTTTTAGCACATTTCCTGTGGAAAAAATATCAAAGAGAGGATTTGTGGAATCATTTGCATTCATTAGTCATAAGTGGAAATATCGGAGTGAATATCTCTCTTTTAATTAAATTTCTCGGTTTAAACAAGGTTGAAATGAGTGTAAAAATATAACTCATCAACTCCCCCAAGCTTAAACTTGATCGTCCTCGAGCAACATAGAGAGAAATCCGATGCATAAGGAACTCAGTTGTTTAAACTGAAATAATGAGAAGGTTTTGGTTCACTTACGATCGGTATGCCTAGATAGCCCTCTGCTTCTTGACCTGAAAACTTATCATAGATATAGCGGTGGCATGGTTATAGTGCAAGTGTTAGTGAAGCAAAGATAATCAACACAAAGTTCTTGATCTACTAGATAAAACAACTTTGCAACACTTCATTTCATTTAATCTAGACAACACTTGCTTGTCGGGAATGCACGGAGGAGTTTCTTTAGATAGAGCCATGAAAACATAAGTTAGGGAGTAGAAAGCATGTAGTAAAATATGATGCTCAAGTGCTCATGAGCACACCCACAATTGTTTCCTCCTCTAGGATCTTAAACACTTTGTTTCAATCATTTTTTGCTGGAACTTTGATTGTCACCTGAAGGAGATTATGCCAAATAAGTGACCATGCATAGGTTTTCGCTGTGGCTTAATGTTTGCGAACTATGGACCTTTAGCAATAATGTCTCTTTCGAGCTCTTTTGATCAGTCCCCTTTATTTACCACATACACACCCACTCAAGAGAAAGCCGAATAATATTTGTTTGTAGTGTTGCCACTACGTACGGTAACAAACTCATAGCCGAAATCTGAGCTGTCGCTCTTGGTGGATCGTTCATTGGCCAGCGGAGTCCTCAGCATAACATAAAGAAGGGTGATGAAGCCACATTTACACACGTAAACGCGTATATAGTAGCAAAGGCCATGACACTAGCCGGAGGCTGTAACACCATGTTGAGATATACAACACAGATTTTTGGCATAATCTCACCCACCTTTCAACTAAGTTCCTCTAGACAATTTAATCCACAAGTGCTATCAAGTCTATTAAAATTAACATGGGGTTGAGCATGTTAAACATCACTTCCACTACAATTTCTCAACTCCCAAGTCTTGAGATAGTTTCTCTTGTGCAAAGTTATACTTGGTTAATAACATTTCATTCAAAAACTATCCCACGGCAAGTCTTAGTTGTCTAAACTAAAGAAAACAAAGGCTACAAAATTATTTCAGCTACTAGAGCAAAACCATTGTATCAACTATCAAGACTTACTGCCATCTACACATATCACACATACAACTACTACATCTACCGTAAGTATCCAAGTGCAAAAGACGGGGGTCGTAGGACATACCTTCACGGTTGCGAATTTACACACTTCTCTTCCTTACTCTTGCATTCCTCGTTGTCCCGACATAGATCAACTCCTCTGAAAACAAAATGCAAACAAACTCCAAGGGGCTAAATAAAGAACAAGAGCAAAGCAAAGCTTATTCTATTTTTTGGTTTTTGAAAACTAACTTGCAACTGAAAAATTGCAAAGGAAAAAATAATAAGGAAAAGCAAATAAAAAGCAAAGTGTTGGAACAAACCAACACGAGTGTTTTGAAGCACCTCGAGCTTAAGTACAACCTCATTACAACTTATTCAAATACCGCCACATCTTGATGTAGAAGTGGTGATAACCTCCCCCAAGCTTAGGCTCTTGCAAGCCCAAACCGGCGAGATCATTGTGGCGGTTGGTCAGGAGCCCACTCCTGCCTCCAGTTGGAGAAGTCCATGTTGATGTTGGCGGCCGTGCCTCTCAGGGACGATGCAAGGTTTCTCATATCATGGATAGAGCCCTGAAGGTTGTTGAGATCCGGGTAGGTGGTGTTGTCTTGCTGGGGCTGCTCCTCCTCTTCGTCGGTGGCGAATTCTTCTTCATCTACTTGTTCAGGTTCTGGCCCTTCTTGGTCAAAAGCTGCATCTCCTTCCTGTGCAACATAATGCAATTGTCCATTCTCGATGGAGAAACGACTAGGCATAGGTGTGGGTAACAAGTACGCCACTCCAGGAATTTTGATACAATGATGACCATTACGAACTACTACCATACCACAGCTAGTAAGAACACGAATGTTAACAAGGGTGTTACCGACAATGGGGTGGAGATGCTTGTAGTTGAGGCCAAGGGAGTTGGCCAACATGGTGATCACTCCTCCACACATGATATCTCCTTGTGCATTATTTGCTTGATGCGCGAGGTGTAGCAAAAGTATTGCCCCTAGGTTGGGCATTAACCGACGTCCAGGTTTGCTGCTTTCCCGAGAACTAGCATGTTCTCATCATTCACCTTAGAAACTTCTCCTCGTGCCTGCAACAAGTTAGTGATAACATAGTAGAAATAATGTATAACAGGGCTTTCAATGCAACTGGCTCTTTGCTTAGAGCCATGGTGCCTCATCCGGTGAAAGGATTGCCTTGGGTGCGGGTCAGCGAAATCATAAACATATCTAATATCATCATCATTGTTGGGGAAGCCAAAGTAGTTACACCACTCAACAAAAGTGATGTTAAAGTCTTGATCAAGGAGACGGAAAGTGATCCTCTCCTCCTCATATGCATTTGGCATTAAACCAATATTGTGCGAGAGAGTCCTAAGATACTCAAGCGTCAATCGTTCATAAGTCTCACATCCCTGATAAACAAACTGATGCAACCCGGCATTATGACAAAGCAAATTAAAATCATGAGTGATACCTAGCTTGGCGAGAGTATTTACACAAGCCCATTTGGTTGCTTTGATCTTCCTTGTGGTGAGCTTCTGGAACTTCTTCCTTGCTCCACGGTCAGTGAAGACGATCCCCTGAGTGAAAACTTATTGCGGTTGTGCGGTGGATGAACTCGAACCACCGCGTACGCGAGAAGACCTCCATGTAAACATCTATAAAACAATTTTTCAGTCCAATATAATGAAACAATAATGATCCTACAGTACTTACAACATCATACTCCTCTAAAAACATCAACAAATCCATGCCAAACTCAAGTTTGAATAAAAAATATGCATATCCTAAACATGGCAATGCTTGGCATGTAGAACATGGTTTCGCAAAAACTAAATTGGGGATCGGAGGAGAAACGTACCGTAGATCGATCACACGGAAGGATTCAAACTGAAAACGAATGAGTAGAGAGATCGGGCAAAGTTTTGCTAGGGTTTGGAGAGGTTTAGAGGAAGAAGAAGAAGAAGAAGAAGAAGAAGAAAAGAGAGAGATGGAGCCGAAATACCTCCTTCCTCGGGCTTATTGGAGCCGCTGGCGCGCAAAACGTCAGCTCATACGGGCACGAGCGCCCGTATGGAACACCGTCTTCAACCCGGTTTAACTCACCTTTGCCTGCGTGCAGATGAAATGACCACTGAAACGAACGCCGTCTTTCATTCTGTTCTTTTTGTGCTTCTGGTCGAAGATGTCAAACGACCGCTCAAACGGGCGCATGCACCCGTTTGGAACGCCGTCAAACGCTCTGGAATTTTCTTTGTTTTCTGCAAAAGAATCAAACGACCGCTCGAACGGGCACTCGTGCCCGTTTGAAACACCATCTTTTCTCTTTCTGCTTCTGGTTGTTTTGCGCTGGAACCTCCGGCAGGTCATGCGACCGCTGGCAATCATTTTGAACAATGTCTTTTCATCCGTTTCTTTCAAAACTTTTCTTTTTCTTTGCTCTCCTACGGGGTTAGTTCCAGGACAATACATAGACATATTTCCAGGCATTCAAACATCAATCTAGCTTATAAATCATCTTGCACAAGGCTAGGCCTTCATTAGAACAACTCTTCCAAACTCACTTCTTCATATTCAATCACTCTTTTATTAGAAACAAAAATAAAAACTTACTTGTCTACTTTATTTGCATGGGTTGCCTCCCACGAAGCGCTTGTTTTTGGTCGGATAGCTCAACCGTAGTGGTGATCAAGGTGGTTCTGGAACACCAAGACCATAGCTTCTGGCATTCAAAATGATGCCACCTCCTGTGTAGGTCTTCAATTTCTTTTTACTGGGGAAATGCCTTATAAAGGGATCTTTAGATGGTAAATCAAAATGAAAATTTCCCTCAAACACATTTATCACAGCTTTGATGGTCCTTAGAAAAGGTCTACTGGAATAATAGGAGCAATTGGATCTTCAAGCATATCTACTATAACAAGATCAATCATGACAGGGCAATCATTTATTTGAACTATAACTCCATGCTTAATGTCTACTGCCTGAGTAAAATTAGAGTTAGCCATATTCAATATAATCTCAGTATTAGCATAAGGACCAAGATTGAGACTATCATAAATAGATTTGGGGATAGTGGAAACACTTGCCCCTAGATCACATAAAGCACTGAACTTATTAAATCCTATCTCTCTCTATAGTAGGTTCAAAAGTATCTTCTTTCTTAGCTGGTAACTTACTGAATAACTTTTTCCTTTCATCATCAAGTTCACGTACCTTGGCTACAACTTGTTCAACAAAGACATTATATGCGTCATCGTTAGTTACCTCCGGTAGTGGATACTTCATGGATATCATCTTTACAAAACCTGCAACGGTATAATTGTACTCTGGCACATGGCTTGTGTCAAGTACCTCAACTTTCTCTTCGTTGCTTCTCACCATTTTAACTTCTTCATCTGGGTTAGGCTCCAGTTTACCTGCAAACTTGGCCAAAATCAAGGTTTGGCTCTCTGCTATCTTTGCCACTTGTGCCTCCATATTCTTGGATCTAGCTTAAAGTATTTGCACATCATTTGTTAATCCAACAACCTTACCGGTCAATTGACCAAGTAAGTTATCATGATTCTTCAAGATATTATTGAAGTTTTCATTCTGCTCAGTCTGGCTAGCAATAAGACTTTTAAGAGTTTCTTCAAGAGTATTTCTATTGCTACCATTAGCTCCATTAAAATTATCGGATGCTCCTCCATTATTAGGATAAGGAAGTTTGGAGAATATCCATTATTTTTCCAATTGGTATTATAGCTATTACGAGCAATAAAATTCACATCACTAGTATCTTCATTAGTGATGGCATTGACATTTACCTCTTCGTTACCTTTCATCAAAGAGATAAGTTCTTCTAACTTGGTTTTCAACTCTGAGCTATTTTCTTCTATGACATTCACCTTCTTGGTGGTGGTTCTCTCAACATGCCATTGGGCATGGTTCTCTTGCATATCATCTAGTATCCTCTTGACATCTTCTATGGGCTTTCCCATGATTGTTCCTCCTGCAGCTGTATCAAGCATAGTTTTTGACATGTGATTCAAGCCATTATAAAACATATGAAGGATTAACCACTCCTCCATTCCATGATTGGGGCAGTTTCTTATAGCTTCTTTCATTCTATCCCATGCAAGCGCTAGTGGCTCACGTTCGTCTTGCTTGAAACCTGTAATCTGAGAACGCAATTGCATAATTTTTGCAGGTGGACAAAACTTAGATAAAAATTTACTGCAATAAGCAGCCCAAGAAGTAATACTGCCTTTAGGCAAAGCTAAAAGCCATTCCTTAGCTTTTCCTCTCAAAGAGAAAGGAAATAAGCGAAGTTTAAGAGCATCTGGGTCATAATCCTTTATGCGTGTCATGTTTCACAATTCAGTAAAATTATGTAAGTGCATACATGCATCTTCAGAAGAAGAGCCTCCAAATTGGTCCTATTGAACCATGGAAACTAGGTTCGGTTTGATCTCATATTCTGCAGCTGCAATATCAGGTTGTGCTATTAGTTCACGCATGAAATTGTTGCTAGGAGTAGCAAAACTCCCAAGATTACGAGCCATAGTAACTTTTTGGTATTTTCAACTAAAAGACTTGCAAAAAATAAAACTTAAACTAAAAACTGAAAAAGTAAAAACAAAAACTAAAAATTAACTTTAACAAAGACTTTAAACACAAAGACTAGGAATACTAAACTCCTCCCTAGCAACGGCGCCAGAAAAAGGTCTTGATATCTCCTTTTTATTGATCCGGTATTGGAACAAGAAAGGGTATCCCGCACCTATTTCCCTAGAGGTGAGCCTAGGTATCGAACCCACGAGAGGAAGATTCCCTTGAAGTAATGGTCTCTAGCAAGCTTTTGCCAAAGTGTCAAATCCAGCTTTTGACCGGATCAGCAAGCAAATTGTGATTCAAACACTTATAATAAAAAGAAGCTACGGGGATGAGTCTTAATGCTTACAACCATGTATTGGTGTTGGGATAAAAAATGATATTAGTTTGTGCTCGGGAAGTCACCCATCAAGAGGTGCTTGCTTCGTATCTATCAGGCCATTGGGAACCAGGGTACCTCAGCCCGTCTGCCCGCGTCCCCGGAAATGACGCTTGGCGAAGGCCCCAGGCGCAGCCCATCTAAGGGCGCCGCAGAGCGAAGATATCTCGTGAGGCATCAGCCTGCCGAGGAACCCCCTCAAGGCGCGAGCCACCAACACTTAGCTGCAGCAGCAGTGGAAGCCTCGCGAGGCTGCCTCCCGAGGCGGTCGCCCGAAGCCACCCGGGCCTGACGTCAGTTGTGTGGTCCTGTGCCCATCACGTGGGTGACGCGTGTGGCGACGAACGGCGGCAGAGGCCGCACCAGCGGGCGCAGACAGAGAGGCTTTCCTCTTTGGAGCTAAAGGGGCAGCCCCAGCTGCCCATCCCAAAGCAAGTCCCAAGGACTGCCCGTTTGGTGAAAGAGGACCAAGACAGCAAGGCGCGCAGGGCGGAGGTCACCACCGAGCCCACCGGCACGTCATGGATCATGCTTTTGCAGGCGAAGACTGACTTTAGTCAGGATAGCCTGAGCGCCTGCCCCCTTTCAAAAACCCGCCAAGTGTGGCATCCCGTCCCGCCTATATTTTCATGGGAAGAGGACCAAGGCGACTATAAAAGGGACAGTGCTGCCATTGTAGAGGGGATCGATTCCTTCATCTCCTACCTTGTACGCGAGAACACCTTCTTGCCAATTGCAATCCCAATCACAAGCAGGAGTAGGGTTTTACACCGCAAGGTGGCCCAAACCTAGGTAACCGTCGTGTCCCCTGTCATGCTCCGCGCTAGCGCTCTCGCCGTAGCCTCACCGTGGTCACCCTTGGTTGGCAGGAACTAGCTCGCCCCTAGTGTACGAACCTTTGGGTCCCCGGAGCCTCGATTCTGACATCTGGCGTGCCAGGTAGGGGGCGGCTTCAGTTCTTCTCACCTCCTCACCACCATGGCCGACGCCCGTCGTGAGCGCTACGCGCGCCGAGCTGCCAGGGTGGCCCAGATGGAGCACATCGCCCACGACGACCGTCGACACTGCGCCGCCGACGCCGCCACCGACCCCGCTCCGAGGGAGCAGCAGGCTTCCTCCCTCCACCCGTTCGTGCAGGCGGACGGCCACACAACCACGGCCTCTTCGCTCACCTGCCACGACGCGCTGGTCCCGCAGGCCACACTGCTCATGGCACGCGAGCTCCTGCGCTACCGCCCCACCGACGCCGGCTACGACACCTGGCTCGGCCGCATCACCGAGCTCATCAACGCCGTCGGAGACGCCCCGGCGCCCACTCACTCGCTCCACCCTCCACCATCTCGCGACGGGGATGCGGCGCATGATGCGCTGCTTCCGCCTCCTCCGCCTAGCGAGGGTGCCAGGCGCCCCCATGACGCACGGGTGCATGAGCCGTCACGTGGCGCGTCCTTGCCGGACCATGGCGAGCCTAGCTGCCAGATCGTCCGGCACGCGCCACCCGACGCGCGCATGCTCCTTGAGCGGCAACGCCAGTGCCAAGACAGGACCATCTAGGAGGTCGCGGCTACCGGCCGCCAGAACCGTGCCGCCCTCGCTGGTGGCGTTTCCTCCAGTTGCGGGGGCTGCCGCGCCTTCACACGCGAGCTGCGCCGCGTGGTGTGGCCCACCAAGTTCAAGCCGGACCTGCCTCCGCGCTATGACGGCACCCCCAACCCCGTAGAGTTCTTGTAGCTCTATGCCCTGAGGATCGAGGCAGCAAACGACGGCGACAAGGTCATGGCGAACTAGTTTCCCAAGGCCCTCAAGGATGGCCCACGCTCATGGCTCATGAACCTCCTCGGGGCGTCCATCTCCTCGGGGGCCGAACTCTGCCGGCATTTTGTCGCCAACTTCAAGGGCACCCACGAGCGCTCCCTCACGCTCAATGACTTGCACGCCGTGCACCAGCGCCCTGACGAGACTCTCCGCAAGTACATCTAGTGCTTCAGCCAAGTGCGCAACAAGATCCCACGTGCCTCCGAGGCCGCCATCATCTCTGCATTCTCCAATGGCGTCACGGACGTCCGAATGCGCGAGAAGCTCGCCATCAACGACGAGCTCGACTCCGTGCTCGAGCTATTCGACCTCGCCGACAGGTGTGCCAAGGCCGAAGAAGGCCGTCACTTCGCCCACAATGACCCCGACGCGGCGCCAGACGCCGCCAAGGCCAAGAGCAAGGACACCAAGAGCAAGGGCCCTGTAGTGCTCGCAGTGGAGCCCGAGCAGAAACGCGGCTGTGAACGCGACGAGCCCAAGAAGGACAACCGCCCCCTCTGCGCCTACCACAACTCGCACTCCCACAGCACTGAGGACTGCCATGAGCTCAAGCTGCTTCGCGACGAGCGCCTGGGCCGCCGCAGCGACCGTGGCACCGGCCGCGGAGGCGGCCGCAATGGTAACCATTGGGGAGATCGCAACAACATCAGCAACTTCCGCCAGGGCTGGCGTGACCAGCCTCGCGAGGCCGCCTAGCGCGACCACCCTCGTGAGGCCAGCCCTCAGGCCAACGCCGCTCTCCCACCGCTGCCGCCGCCACCCTGGAGGAATGACGGCAACCAGCCTGACGAGGGCGCCGGGGGCTACCAGGAGCCTCACGGCGTGGCTTGTATCCTTGGTGGGGCCCAGGCTCTTGCGTCCAACCACCACTTCAAGGTGTTCTCTCGCGAGGTGAACGCTGCCCTCCCGAGGCCTGAGGCTTCTCGTCCCCTCAAGTGGTCGCAGTACGCAATCACTTTCGACTCCAATGATCGCCCCAAGTCTTCAAGCGCTGCAGGCACGGTCCCCATGCAGTGCACCCCCACCATCAGCAACGTCGCCATCACCAAGACGCTCATTGATGGCGGTGCCGGCCTCAACGTGATCTCCATCGAGACCTTCGAGCAGCTCCAAGTACCCTACGAGCAGCTGATGCCGACAAGGCCCTTCTTCGGAGTGACTGATGGCTCCACCATCCCTCTAGGGCAAGTGCGCCTTCCCGTCACCTTTGGCACCCGCAAGAACTACCACACTGAGCTCATCGACTTTGACGTGGCGCACATCGGCCTACCGTACAACGCCATCCTATGCTACCCGGCACTCGCCAAGTTCATGCCGGCAACCCAACACGCATACAACATCCTCAAGATGCCAGGCTGCAGCGGTATCATCACCGTCTGCTGTGACGAGAAGGACGTGGTCCGCTACCTCGAGAGCGCCTACAAGGCTGCCGCCATGTCAGGACCCCGATCCTAAGTCACACCGGTCTAGCATGTAACACATCATATCACTTTGTGGCCTCACGCACGGTAACCCATGGCTGCCGCCTTTACCTGGGCCAGGACCGTTTGCGCCTTCTGGCTCACGTATATGATTGTGTCGCTAGCATCCATGTGATAGAGAACCCGGGCCGACATGACCAGTCATAAACCAAGGTGGCACCAACTTACAGAGTCAGGCATACATGACCCAGCAATGCACGTGTCGGTCAGCAGCGAGTGTAACCGAGCCGTAGCAAGCTACAAGGACTCCGGTAAAACACCGCGTGACATTTCCCCGTAGGGACAGACACAGGAGCAAAGAAGGACACATGCCGGTCAATCCATGTGTTTTGGATGGAAGCACTAGGAGGCATTTCCCCATAAGGAAGGCTACCAAGAATAAACAACTAGGTGTCGGATCCCACACATACTAAAGCATTTCAATAACATACACACAATATGCTCGATATGTGTAGATATAACATGGCATCACAACATAACTCTACGACTCAAAGTGTTTATTTAAAAGGGCTCCAAGGAACCTTACATAGCATGATATTACAAACATGGGTCTCATGACCCAACATTCAAGTCATACAAGCAACAAATGGAAGCATAACCTGTCTGAGTACAGACAGTTAAAAGAAAGAAGGCTATGAAGGCTGTCTATCTACAAGACCCTCCATAGGAACCAGACCTCCTGTGGCGCCCCGCCTGAATACCACTGTAGCCAGACGGTCGCCGCGCACGCTAACCCATGATATCACTCTGGCATGCGCTTTTACAACAAGTATCATGAACATAGACATTTCTATTAATGGATATATAAGTCTTACATGATATTTACAAGGGTGATGGCAGCGGAAATGCTCTATCTAAGGCAGCATGGTCTTGGTGCGGCTCCAATCCATAGGGATCTGGCTGGGTTACTCTTCTAGCCCGCGAACACTCCGGCTCCTCGCTAGAGGGCGTCGAATCCTTAGGTGAACCTGGCCACATAGAAGGCCGCTGAGTACTTTTGAATGTACTCGCAAGCAAACCATACCAACATATACACCAAGCAAAGCAAACCATGGCATTCAAGCATGCATTTGTTATCTTAACAGTATTAACTATCATGTTATGGCAGGATTATCTAGTAAGATTAAACATCTAGCAGCATTAAACACCATGTCATAGCAAGATTATCTAGCATGATAATTACTGAAGTAAATGCAGTAAAGTAAAGTATATCAGGTAAACGATCCGAACTCCGAATATGCTCACGATCCAAATCTGATCCAAGCTTTGCGGTCACCCGACCACTCATCTCCTAGCCATCTCATGGCTAGCATTCAAACCTTTGACATCATCTGATGTCCATGCATCTGTACTGCAAGTCTGACAACCCTTACCACTCTCTGGTTCAGTCTTAACAATACGTTATATAGTTTGTTCCTCCAGACTCGACACAGACCAAATAGTGGCCTCATACGAACTGTCCATGACCGAGGACGCGGCTATTTGAATAGATTTACACTCTGCAGAGGTTGCGCACTTTACCCACACCATGGAGCTCCTGGCCTCGTACTTTAGTACATGTTCCCATTCGGGTGGACCGGTGCTGCTCCAACAAAACCTGCCTATTGCCTGGCACTCTTACGGTCCCACCGACAATCATACCCTCCCAGGGTCATGTCCTGGGTGGCCCCTGTGTCACCCAGTGACACCTGCCACCGTCGTGGCCAAACAAACTGTCCCAAACGGGGACCTGGTACCATATAACTAAACTGGGCTCACAGGATTATCACCGCCTACCAGGCCAGGGTAGCACACACGCATAATCCTCCCTATTTTGGTGGTACCGACAAGAGGCAAGACAATAGACCAAGCTAGGGCCATCCCATACCGGCAAATGTGGCTGCACTGATGAGCTCGATTCGGTGACACTATGACTCGATCCAGTCGACGGAGCAGGTTGTCATCATTAAGTCACATTCTTTATTATTGCAATAACAGTCATAATGCATACTGTAACAACTATGAAAACATAACAACCTATCTCCATACAATATCACAACGAGTCACTAGTGCGACGATATGATGAGCATTAGCAGGTAATGAAAATAGCAAGTTCAACTTAGCAGGAGTTTAACTACTACTAACACAGGCATATTTATTAAACACGCAAGAATAACACAGAGCAATGCTTTAGGGCATATATCAGATGGTCGGCTTGCCTGGGGGTGAAGGAATACTCCGGAAAGAAGTGCGATCACCTCGCGAAAAATTTGCCGGAAAGGATTCTCTCTCGGAGGGGCTGATTGAAGGGAAAGGGCAAAATGGTCATTTTCATAGTGTGGAAACATTATGAAAATGATACCATCGGAACGGGCTCGACGAATAGAAACCGTGGGCGTTGGATTCACCTGAATCGGAGTTACGAGCAAAAAGTTGTGGCCGTTCGTTTGATAGGTAGAAAAACAAACAGTGACTGTGCTTTTCTGTCCTTATCTAATGAACGTCCGCAATATAACTCTTTCGGCCGCCGGCTGAGAAACGAAAGCGTACTCTCAGTGTTTACGCTTTGACTGAACCGAAAACGTATTCCACTGGAGTGCGCCTCCACTTATCCTACGTGGCGGGACAGGGCCTGGCTTCTCCCGATGACAGGTGGGGCCCGCACCATCTTCTCTCTCCTCCTCACCTCTTCTTCCTCCTCCCCTGCTTCTCTCCCCGACGCGGCAACAGAGCTTCGGCTCCGGCAGCGTTCCGGTGCTCCGGCGAGCTTTGGGGCCCAGCGACTGGACGAATGGGCTCGCCGACGACGACCTCATCTGGGGGTAGGTCGCGCGGGCGCCGTAGTTGGCTGTAGATGCGGCGACGAAGGGCGGCAGTGGGCGGCGGCCGCGAGCAAATGAGCGCTCCGGTGGCGGGGATGGCTGGGAAAGGATGCGGGGGTGATCTCCGGCGACTGGGGAGGCTAGCGGTGGGCTCGAATGGAGCCGGGGTTGGGCTGGGCGCGCGAATTTGAGAGGAGGGCAGCGGCAAGTCTTCGGCCATGGGAGGGGAAATCGAGCGCGGGAGCTCGAACTAGTGGGGTGAGGGGGAAGCTAGGAGGGAGGAGAGGCTGTGGGAGAGGTTGAGTGGCTCGGGGAGGACACGGCCGTGGCTATTTATAGCCGGCCGTGGCGTGTGGATGGGGATGGCAGCCGTGGTGAGCTTAGCCGCATACTGGTGCTCGCGGCGAGCTGGCAGACGAGGAGAGGTGCCGACCTGACGATGATCAGAGGGAGGGGACGGCTCGGGGAGGAAGAGGAGAGCGGAGGGGAGGTGACAGAGGGGTTTCACGAGGAGGACAGTGCCATGGCGGCGGCTGCCGTGGCGTGAGGAGAAAGAATGGGGAGGGGGAGAAGGGTCCAGTAGGGGCAGGTGGACGCCGCGAGCCACTAGACACGTCGGGACACGCCGGAGCTGGCCGGAGTGAGCTACCAGACAAGGACAGTGCCGCAGCGCACCGTTTCCGCCTGCTGTCCACGTGGTCACCACATGCATGGCTTGCTCTGGAAGGCTCCTGCATGTCCAAGCTTGTCAAACAGGTGCACCACTGCTCAAATAGACAAAATGGGTCATTGGAGAAGCCAGGAAAGGTCTAGGTGGGTCGAGGGGATCCAGAAAAGTTTCTGGACAGAAACTTGGGGAGGAAGTTGTGGTCAGATAGATGTGCCAATGAGCTGGCCAGGTTGTCACAGGGGAAAGAGATAAGAAGGAGCACCTGCTGGAGAAATTTGAAGCAAATTGGACCAAGTTTGAATGTACTTCCTATACAATGCCAAATTTGGTCTAGAAACTTGACCTTGAAGCTGCACTCATTTGGCTTGATGAAATGAACTGAATTTTGGTGTAGGGTGATTATTTGGAGATATGAAGGTACTGGAAAAATTTCAGCTCATTTTGATATGCCAAAGTGGTACTTCATAGAGCTTGAATCTGGACAGAAACTAGATGGAATTTTTGGGAGAAATTGGCTAGATGAAATGAAGTGAATTTTTGCATTATCACATCATATATGGAATATGAGGTCCTGGATTAATTTGAGAATTTTTGAAGCAATATAAAATATAGTTGCTTCACAACCTCAAAATAAGTCCAGAAACAAAAATTGGAAGATGTGCTCAAAATTTGAACTGTGGAACTTGGGATCTTGATGGAAATGGTGAAGATATAGATAGGAGAAGCTCCACAAATTATTAGGGATTTTTCCTGGCTACCAAAATGGTAGTTCCTTTGAAAAGTGCCCAAAATGCAATATTGGCTTTAAATACGAAAATGCAATTTCCCTTATTTAATTATGGCCAATATTTTTATGGGAGCTCAATATGATCACACAGAATATCTCCACAAGTTTTCATGAACTTTGGAGATGGATAGAGATTTTCCTGGATTTAATTCCTTTAACTGGTAGAAAAAGGAATTAATTTTAAATGAAAAATATTGCAAATGACTTGGCAATATTTTTGCATATCCAGGGTTTATAGATGTAGGATGATCACTGGGAAAAGTTTGGGAGGCAACAAATCAAAGGAAATTGGGGTTCCTTTGTAACTGCTGGAATTAGGGTTTCCCTTCCGGTAAATCGGAGAGTAGGGTTTCGGTGGCAAAATACTGAGAAAAATATTTTGGGTGGCAAGGTTGGTCTGGAGAGAGTCTCTGGTTGAATAGGAAAGGCAAGGCTAACTGACCATCTTCATATACCCAAGAGCGAGAGAAAATCCAAGAACATCGAAAAAAGACGGGAGTCAAATCCCGCGACGGAAAAAAAATCGGGGAGCGAAAACCAGGGTGTTACACCTCTGTCTAGGATACCCAAGCTAATCGATCAACGTCGAACTCATCACAGGAATCTAAAGTGAGACCGGTGTCTCCTCTGCAAAAACATAAATTAAGCAACGGTGAGTACAAAGGTACTTAGCAAGACTTACATTAGAACTGTCAGGACCCTGATCCTAAGTCACATCGATTTAGCATGTAACACATCATATCACTTTGCGGCCTCACGCACGGTAACCCATGGCTGCCGCCTTTACCTGGGCCGGGACCGTTTGCGCCTTTTGGCTCACGTATATGATTGTGTCACTAGCATCCATGTGACAGAGAACCCGGGCCGACATGACCAGTCGTAAACCAAGGTGGCACCAACTTACAGGGTCACGCATACATGACCCAACAATGCACGTGTCGGTCAGCAGCGAGTGTAACCGAGTCGTAGCAAGCTACAAGGACTCCGGTAAAACACTGCGTGACATTTCCCTGTAGGGACAGACACAGGAGCAACGAAGGACACATGCCGGTCAATCCATGTGTTCCGGATGGAAGCACTAGGAGGCATTTCCCCATAAGGAAGGCTACCAAGAATAAACAACTAGGTGTCGGATCCCAGACATACTAAAGCATTTCAATAACATACACACAATATGCTCGATATGCGTAGATACAACATGGCATCACAACATAACTCTACGACTCAAAGTGTTTATTTAAAAGGGCTCCGAGGAACCTTACATAGCATGATATTACAAACATGGGTCTCATGACCCAACATTCAAGTCATACAAGCAACAAACGGAAGCATAACCTGTCTGAGCACAGACAGTTAAAAGAAAGAAGGCTATGAAGCCTGTCTATCTACAAGACCCTCCATAGGAACCAGACCTCTGTTTGGGATACCCAAGCTAATCGAGCAACGTCGAACTCATCACAGGAATCTAAAGTGAGACTGAAGTCTCCTCTGCAAAAACATAAATTAAGCAATGGTGAGTACAAAGGTACTCAGCAAGACTTACATTAGAACTGTCAGGACCCTGATCCTAAGTCACACCGATCTAGCATGTAACACATCATATCACTTTGCGGCCTCACGCACGGTAACCCACGGCTGCCGCCTTTACCTGGGCCGGGACCGTTTGTGCCTTTTGGCTCACGTATATGATTGTGTCGCTAGCATCCATGTGACAGAGAACCCGGGCCGACATGACCAGTCGTAAACCAAGGTGGCACCAACTTACAGGGTCATGCATACATGACCCAACAATTTACGTGTCGGTCAACAGCGAGTGTAACCGAGTCGTAGCAAGCTACCAGGACCCCGGTAAAACACTGCGTGACATTTCCCCGTAGGGACAGACACAGGAGCAAAGAAGGACACATGCCGGTCAATCCATGTGTTCCGGATGGAAGCACTAGGAGGCATTTCCCCATAAGGAAGGCTACCAAGAATAAACAACTAGGTGTCGGATCCCACACATACTAAAGCATTTCAATAACATACACACAATATGCTCGATATGCGTAGATACAACATGGCATCACAACATAACTCTACCACTCAAAGTGTTTATTTAAAAGGGCTCCAAGGAACCTTACATAGCATGATATTACAAACATGGGTCTCATGACCCAGCATTCAAGTCATACAAGCAACAAACGGAAGCATAACCTGTCTGAGTACAGACAGTTAAAAGAAAGAAGGCAATGAAGCCTGTCTATCTACAAGACCCTCCATAGGAACCAGACCTCTGTCTGGGATACCCAAGCTAATCGATCAACGTCGAACTCATCACAGGAATCTAAACTGAGCTTGGAGTCTCCTCTGCAAAAACATAAATTAAGCAACGGTGAGTACAAAGGTACTCAGCAAGACTTACATCTGAACTGTCAGGACCCCGATCCTAAGTCACACCGATCTAGCATGTAACACATCATATCACTTTGCGGCCTCACGCACGGTAACCCACGGCTGCCGCCTTTACCTGGGCCGGGACCGTTTGCGCCTTTTGGCTCACGTATATGATTGTGTCACTAGCATCCATGTGACAGAGAACCCGGGCCGACATGACCAGTCGTAAACCAAGGTGGCACCAACTTACAGGGTCACGCATACATGACCCAACAATGCACGTGTCGGTCAGCAGCGAGTGTAACCGAGTCGTAGCAAGCTACAAGGAGTCCGGTAAAACACTGCGTGACGTTTCCCTGTAGGGACAGACACAGGAGCAAAGAAGGACCCATGCCGGTCAATCCATGTGTTCCGGATGGAAGCACTAGGAGGCATTTCCCCATAAGGAAGGCTACCAAGAATAAACAACTAGGTGTTGGATCCCACACATACTAAAGCATTTCAATAACATACACACAATATGTTCAATATGCGTAGATACAACATGGCATCACAACATAACTCTACGACTCAAAGTGTTTATTTAAAAGGGCTCCGAGGAACCTTACATAGCATGATATTACAAACATGGGTCTCATGACCCAATATTCAAGTCATACAAGCAACAAACGGAAGCATAACATGTCTAAGTACAGACAGTTAAAAGAAAGAAGGCTATGAAGCCTGTCTATCTACAAGACCCTCCATAGGAACCAGACCTCTGTTTGGGATACCCAAGCTAATCGATCAACGTCGAATTCATCATAGGAATCGAAAGTGAGACTGGAGTCTCCTCTGCAAAAACATAAATTAAGCAATGGTGAGTACAAAGGTACTCAGCAAGACTTACATTAGAACTGTCAGGACCCTGATAATAAGTCACACCGATCTAGCATGTAACACATCATATCACTTTGCGGCCTCACGCACGGTAACCCACGGCTGCCGCCTTTACCTGGGCCGGGACCGTTTGTGCCTTTTGGCTCACGTATATGATTGTGTCGCTAGCATCCATGTGACAGAGAACCCGGGCCGACATGACCAGTCGTAAACCAAGGTGGCACCAACTTACAGGGTCATGCATACATGACCCAACAATTTACGTGTCGGTCAACAGCGAGTGTAACCGAGTCATAGAAAGCTACCAGGACTCCGGTAAAACACTGCGTGACATTTCCCCGTAGGGACAGACACAGGAGCAAAGAAGGACACATGCCGGTCAATCCATGTGTTCCGGATGGAAGCACTAGGAGGCATTTCCCCATAAGGAAGGCTACCAAGAATAAACAACTAGGTGTCGGATCCCACACATACTAAAGCATTTCAATAACATACACACAATATGCTCGATATGCGTAGATACAACATGGCATCACAACATAACTCTACCACTCAAAGTGTTTATTTAAAAGGGCTCTAAGGAACCTTACATAGCATGATATTACAAACATGGGTCTCATGACCCAACATTCAAGTCATACAAGCAACAAACGGAAGCATAACCTGTCTGAGTACAGACAGTTAAAAGAAAGAAGGCTATGAAGCCTGTCTATCTACAAGACCCTCCATAGGAACCAGACCTCTGTCTGGGATACCCAAGCTAATCGATCAACGTCGAACTCATCACAGGAATCTAAACTGAGATTGGAGTCTCCTCTGCAAAAACATAAATTAAGCAACGGTGAGTACAAAGGTACTCAGCAAGACTTACATCTGAACTGTCAGGACCCCGATCCTAAGTCACACCGATCTAGCATGTAACACATCATATCACTTTGTGGCCTCACGCACGGTAACCCACGGCTGCCGCCTTTACCTGGGCCGAGACCGTTTGCGCCTTTTGGCTCACGTAAATGATTGTGATGCTAGCATCCATAGGACAGAGAACCCGGGCCGACATGACTAGTCATAAACCAAGGTGGCACAAACTTACAGGGATAGGCATACATGACCCAGCAATGCACGTGTCGGCCATCAGCGTATGAACCCAAGTCGTAGCAAGCTACAAGGACTTAAAGGAACACCGCGTGACATTTCCCCGTAGGGACAGTCATAGGAGCAAAGAAGGACACATGCCGGTCAATCCATGTGTTCCGGATGGAAGCACTAGGAGGCATTTCCCCATAAGGAAGGCTACCAAGAATAAACAACTAGGTGTCAGATCCTACACGTACGAGTGCATTTCAAACATACACACAATATGCACGATATGTGTTAATACAACATGGCATCACAACATAACTCCATGACTCAAAGTATTCATTTAAAAGGGCTCCGAGGAGCCTTACATAGCGTGATATTACAAACATGGGTCTCATGACCCAACATTACAGTCATACAAGCAACAAGCGGAAGCATAACCTGTCTGATTACAGACAGCTAAAAAGAAAGAAGGCTACAAAGCCTTACTATCTACAAGACCTTCCATAGGAACCAGACCTCTGTCTGGGATTCCCAAGCTAATCGTCGAAGCCCACGTAGAATTACTAGTGAGACCGAAGTCCCCTCTGCAAAACATAAATTAGGCAAATGTGAGTACAATTGTACTCAGCAAGACTTACATCAGAACTAACTACATATGCATCAGTATCAACAAGGGGGTTGTGGAGTTTAACTGCAGCAAGCCAGCTTTGACTCAGTGGCTATCCTATACTACGACTACCAGTATCTTCTTTGAGGTGGGAAGGCGCACACGAGTCCACATATTCACCATATCAATACACCACTATGGATCCGCTCCCGTCTCCCTACGAGAAGGCCATCCATAGCACTGACGCTTATCTTGCGCATTTTAGAGTATCCATTTCAACTTGTCTATGAATAATGTAAGCTTCCAAGTAGTCCATATCCGCGGACGCGGCTATTCGAATAGATCATTATAACCCTGCAGGGGTGTACTTCTTCACACACACTTTCCCCACTTACCGCCATGTACATGTCATGTATCTCGGCAACCTTCAAGCGGAAGCCTGACGAGGGTGTCGGCCACGACCTGACTAACCACACAAGTCTCTAGTGCAGGTTTATCGCCTATTTGAGTCCACTCCGCAAGGAAGTCCGGCCGAAGTTTCCAGTACGGCTCCAAATAGTGAGTGCAGGGTTCCCAAGAGCACCATTCGGGTGTCACTTGGTACACCGTGCCTCGTGTCTCTACCGCATCATAGCCCACCCCTAGGGTCAGCGCTACGCACGGCCCCCAACACTTATCCTACAAACACCAGAAACTAGTTGCAACTCCTGGACAGAGTACAGGGCGATCAATAAGTCGAGAGGGTCCATTGGTTTCGGGCCCAATTTATGGTAGTCGCTAGTCTTGGATCACAAACACAGAACTCAGTTCCTGAGGACTGTCCCAATGAGATAACCCACCATGTACACCTACATGGCCTCTCATCGCTACCTTTACCAAATCGTGTTCACACACTTAGCTCTCAACAGTAGGACATGTTCACCACCATTCCAATCCATCCCGGATGAATCAGACCTGACACAACTCTAAGCATAGTAGGCATAACAAGCAAGCATGAATGAGTAGGCACATCATGGCTCAAACAACTCCTACTCATGCTAGTGGGTTTTACTAATTACTGTGGCAAAGACAGGTCATGCAGAGGAATGGGTTCAACTACCGCAACAAGTAACAGTTGTATCGTTGTTGTCCTAATGCAGTAAAGAGAGCAAGAGCAAGAGTGTGGGATTGTATCAAAATGCTCAATGGGGGTTGCTTGCCTGGCACTTCTGAAGATGATACTGCACTTCATTAGTGTCAACGGTCACTACGTCGGAATCGTCTGCTACTAAGAGGGGACAAACACCGGCAAACAGAGAAACACAATCAATGCAATGCAACAAACATGATGTATGATCATGACATGTTAAGGTACTGAATTCACCTAATGCAATAGTTAGTCATATTAGTTGAAGTGGAATTCAAACATATAGCAAATTCCAACTCCAAAACTATTTACCATATATTCCATAATCATGATTTGTCCTAGTTGGTGATGTTAACTTTTTCAAACATGCATGAACATGGCATAAACAGATTCTTCATATTTTTCTGATAATTTTTCATATATAAATTATTTTCATCTCAGTTACGGTTTAATTTCTATGATTTTTAGAAGTTTTAAACATTTTCTGAAATAAATAAATCATTTCTAATTTATTTAAAAATCTAGAAAAGTAATTATGATGACATCTCTACGTCAGCCTTACGTCAGCGGGTCAACTGTGTTGACCAGGGTCAAACCTTACCAGTGGGACCCACTGGTCAGTGACACAGTGGCTAACAGCGCTTAATCCCGCGTTGACCGCTGCTTTGACCCTCTATGGGGCCCGCTGTCAGTGGCTACGGAGGGGGTTAATTAGCGTTGACAGTGGGGTTAGCCGGCGGCTAACCGGCGGCGATCGTCGGCCGGACGTTTCTGGCGACAGCTGGTCGCGCAGATGGGTTCTCTGGAACGCCCGCAGTGCGGCGCGTCCAGTGCTGGTCGTGGGGCTGCCGAAGATGGCCTGAGGCAGCGGCGGCGACAAGCGGGGTGGCGCCGGAGCTATGGCTAGGTGCGGGCGCAAGGCTGCAGTGCACTAGCGAGTGACCTGAGGCGCGCTACGGCTTGCTGGGGAAGCCCGAAGCACGGCTGCGTGCTTGGGTGGGCTAGGCGGGGCTGCTAGCGACGGTGAGCTTCGCGGCGACAGCAGCGAGCTCCGGCCGAGGTGGATGCCACGGCTAGAGGGCGAAAGAGACGTCGGGGAGAGGGGCGAAGAGAAGAGGAGCTCACGGTGAGTCCCTGGGGACGGCCAGCTCGGGGATGGTCTAGACGGAGCGAACCGACGCCGGCGATCTCGGACGCCCGAGGTTGAAGACGCGGGTGGTGAGGACGAAGCACAGCTCCCGGTGACGCACGGCTCGGTGGAGATGAAGAGGAAGACGCGGTAGAGCTTCCGAACACGGCGAGAGGTCGAGGGGGAGGCGGTGGCTGCGTCGGCGAGCAGCGGCGCGCTCAGGGCCGGCTCGGCCATGGGGAGGAACGAGAGAGGGAGGCGAGGGGGAGAGTGGACGTGGGGTGGGATCGATCCAGACGTCGCCTGCATCGTCATCCCGCTCGGTGGAGCCCTCCTGGAAGCAGGAGGCGGCGTGCGCGTGCGTGCGCGCGGCGTCCACACGCCTCTGTCCTCCTGGCGCGAGGAAGAGGACGACTGGCAGCGCCAGGTGGTGGGCTGGGCCGGCACAGGTGAGGCCCAGGTAGGATGCTCTCTCTCTCTCTCTCTTTTCTAATTCTTTTCTGTTTTCTAATTTGTTTTTCTGTTTTTGATTTAGCAAAAATACTAAACCATTTTATAAACTTCTGAAGTTTAATATGTGGACTTATGTAACTAGTCTAGAGCCACATTCAAACTTTCACAATTATTGGACTTATATTTATTTAATAGTAAATATAAACCCAACTCAAATAGCTAGTGAATTAATTCAAAGGCCTAAAATTAATATTTTTGAGATTCCAAAAATACTGGTTTGAATATTACGTCTTGCCAATATTTTCAGGGATTAACAGGAACATTTTCTTGGACTTGTTTGAAGAGATTTTTAATGTTGATCATTTTTAAAAAGGTTTCTGAGGCTTTGAAAATGCCCTCAATTCAATTTCACTGAAAATAATATGATGCATGAATGATTATGCCACTAACTACAAACATTAATCTAGAGCTGTGACAACTCACCCCCACTAAACAAGAATCGAGTCCCGAGATTCAAGACGTGATGTGAGAGGAAGGGAGGTCACGGAACTGACACAGTCTTCATGCTTCATTTGCCCTCCTCGAAGATGCTGATTCATTGCATCATGTTGATCATGACATCTTTGCCTTCAAGAGCTTCACCCAACACGATGACGATAGAAGGAGCTCTACAGGAATTAATCTTCTCGAAGATCGAGCAACTCAAGATCAACTCATGGAGCGAGACATAATAACATCTCTCGAGCTGAGACATAAAACACACAACAGTAATGATGGAAGAGGCAGATGACAAGGTTCAAGTTGGTAGGCAACAATTCCACGCTTAGATAAGATGGTGCACTGTTTCAATGTAGCGAGGAGTCAATTGCCATGATTCCATGACGGGGCACCCTAGGGAAGGTGACTCATAGAATTATTCCCTTAAGTGGCAAAAAGAATTACTTTTGATACATAGATCATTGAAACTCTTTATACCAGGCTAAGGCAAATCACAAATGATCGGTTGGAGGAGTTCGAAAGAATGGTATACTCGGACTAGAATGGATGATGTGGACTACCTTGTTGAAGACAACGCAATGGATGATTTTTGCTTATCATCGGAAATGGATGGGACCCATGGTAAGCCCACTTTTGAAGATAATCCTGAACAGCAATTACTGAGAAGAGCAGCCCATGGAAAAAAATGGCACAATGGCGGGTGCAAGCTGGGAACAAAATGCAAATGCTGGAAATGATTCTGGTAACTGAGGAGGAGGCTCAATAGTAGAGAGTGATTCCACTATTTGGAATGGCTATAGAATAATTGAAAAAAACTGAGGGCACATTCCAATTAATGCCGACGATAAGACCTAGTGCCTGAGCGTGCTCTCAAGAACTTGAGCATTTCCATATTCATTAGGGTTTTACCAGCAACTATGCTAAGGATTCTAGTAACACCTCATACTACCGACATGAATAATGGTGGAGGATGCAGGTGCAAAGGAAGACAACCACTTTCTCAGATTTCACCCTAGCAAAGCCAAGGGAACAAATTCTGGTTGATCGACCGAGAGACATTTAGCACTCCGCTTCTAATGTTCTCCTTGATGTACTAGCATAACATCTAGAACATCAAGTAAAGGTCGAACTTCGGAACACAAAGGATCCCTAAGGAACAACTTTGAGGATAAGTCATATGAAATCCTCATGGGGAGTGGCTAATGTTACTGATACATGATACAATAATAACAGGTCTTCCCGCTAGGTGTGTTAGCCACAACACCACTTTACCAGTTTAGAAGACCAATATTATAATTCTTGGGAAATGTTCCAACCATCATATCTGCCTGAGATTCAGATCTGGTTGGTGACAGGATGCTTCGGACTCAGCATGTTCGAGAGAAGGTTTGCAACACAAATCGACGAGATGACATTGCGAGACTCTCAAGAAATGAACTATAGAAGCAAGCTCCAAAACATGAGCTGGTTTGCAAGATACATGTGAACAGAATGTCCGAGACAAACGCGACCACACAGAAGTCTTACGACAAAATGCAATCGAGTTCTGGTTGGGAACCATCATCAAGGATATGGAAGTCCTTGCATAAGTCTAGCTTTTAAGACGAAACTTCTTCTCCTTGAACAAGTCAATCAGTGGCTTGGTGTGCTAGGAATTACATATGGAATGGAGGTTGCAAATCTCCAACCCACAGAATACTTCGCACGTGCATGACTGACTTGGGACGATTCCAAAAGAAGCAAAACAACTTTCTCGAATTCACGGCGGCAACTTGCTTCGAATGCACATGAACTAGAGGAAGTCACTTCTTTCACCATGACATATACTTCATGGCTAGCACGAAGATAATGCTTTCGAAAGTTTCCAACACTAGCTTGATGTTCAACACGAATCATGGAGAAGACAAAACTCTGTTGATGGGCTCAACAACAAATCATCAAGATTTCTATGAAGATGGAATTCCACAACTATGTGAACAAAGCGATAGCATTGGTCAGACCAAAAGATATAATGGTGTATGCTCGAGGAGACAACCACGAGTAAGACAACATTAGGAAAATCGTTGGTTCTGATGTTGATTTGACAATAACCCATACTCAAATCAAAGATTCGATAAGATAATAGATCCAACAACTGAACAAGATGGTCAATCGGTGGAGATATCATCTTTCTTCAACACACACACACACAAACACAAAGATATCCCTTTAGAATGAACTAAGTCAGGCAAGCTTTTATCTTCCAACTCTCCAAGTTGTTGTTTAGCTTAACCAACTAGCTCAGGGGTATCCAACACAGATTCTTGGAGAAGGGGTGGTTTATCGGGAAACCAACATGACCACGAACTCAACATAATGGTTAGGGGACAACCTGGTGATACTTCCGAGAAGATATTTAGAAAATCACGAACCACCGATATGTTATTAAGCTCGAGAACAATCTTGCTTTTAGGGCAAGACAGTATGATCAAAAGAGCCAGAGATTGATACAATTCTAACTCATTGATCAAAAAGTGCACCAGGAAAAATGGACTAGGTAGCACGATCAGTCTTAGGATGGTGATTCAGTAACCAGCACTCTAAGAATGAAATTATCGTCCCTTAACTACCAAGCAACGGGGTTGCTAGGAGTATTGAGGTCACACATCAAGGTTCACTTGTCGGTATTCCGGTTACAACAACATGGAGACCAAGCAATGAATAATGATGGCGAGGAGTATCACTTCATCAAGAATTCATAAGATGGTGTGCAATTCCCATGACATTCTTGACATAAAGATGGTAACACTCCAACGTAGAATAGACTAGAAGCTGGATTTGCATTTTTGATCTGCGGAATACAACTGCTTTGACCCAATCCAAGAAATGGATGAGGTACTGGAGTTTGTTTCTCCTAGTCATTCTGTAATGGAATGGCTTGACGGACCACAAGAATATGGGGCATTGCAAATGCATACAAACTCTTGACTATCAACTGATAGATAAAAGTCAGAATACGACTAAAGAAGGACAACTCGAAGGAACATATGATTTTCTGAGTTGTGGACACATAGATTAGCATGTCGAACAAAGCTCAACATAATTCTTCCGGATAACCTATGCAGAAAGGTAGGACTGGGCAGTGTCACAATGTGGAATGGAGAACTCATCAGAAGCACGCTTATCACGATCTTTTCGTTCAAGGAGAACGTCTGCCATGGATGGTTCATGGTATTGGAAAAAGGATATACCGTGGACCTTGAAGGCTATCACAAAGGTTTCTAATATTCTAAAGGAATGAGCAAACACTATCAACACGAAGTAAGTAGGATGAATCTTGGGTTCAAGAACCTAGAGACGGAATACCTACTAACTAAATGGCATCATGAGATGCTTTCGGGAATGATGGCCAGAATCATCACACCGGAATCCAGAACATGGCTAGATTACTGGGTGGTTCACTTAACATAACATAGTTTCCTATTAACTTCAATATCTATGTCGAGGCAACGAAATATCTCAACCCAACGATTAGTGTGGTTAATCTGGCCCAAAAGAGCAATGGGAACAGGGAGGAAAGATTTGCAAATGCATCAGATTATTTAGAAACCTTGGGTAACTCGGACAACATAACGGCTGTACGGCATGAAAATGAGGTAACCTGCAAGACAACTGACTACATAACAACTGAATTCTTATGGAAACACCGATCCGAGAGGACAACACCTTTCCTATGAGTCTGTAGCATAGTAACTCATCATCCTAACAGATAGATGAGTAAGCCTAGTTTCTTAACCCCGTAGAAAAGAAGACGGTGACTCAGAATCAGAGGGACACAAGGATAAGGAGTAAAAAGAGCTTTACGTTCCCTTCCACAATCAATTCCCTTATATAACTAAAGCATTACTAGACTCGACTTCGACTAGTTTGGCATGGTAATCCTACAGGCAGTTAGGTTCTGATACCAAAGCTGTCAGGACCCCGATCCTAAGTCCCACCGATCTAGCATGTAACACATCATATCACTTTGCGGCCTCACGCACGGTAACCCACGGCTGCCGCCTTTACCTGGGCCGAGACCGTTTGCGCCTTTTGGCTCACGTATATGATTGTGATGCTAGCATCCATATGATAGAGAACCCGGGCCGACGTGACTAGTCATAAACCAACGTGGCACAAACTTACAGGGACAGGCATACATGACCCAGCAATGCACGTGTCAGCCATCAGCGTATGAACCCAAGTCGTAGAGAGCTACAAGGACTTAAAAGAACACCGTGTGACATTTCCCCGTAGGGACAGATACAGGAGCAAAGAAGGACACATGCCGGTCAATCCATGTGTTCCGGATGGAAGCACTAGGAGGCATTTCCCCATAAGGAAGGCTACCAAGAATAAACAACTAGGTGTCAGATCCCACACATACCAGTGCATTTCAAACATACACACAATATGCACGATATGTGTAAATACAACATGGCATCACAACATAACTCTATGACTCAAAGTATTCATTTAAAAGGGCTCCAAGGAGCCTTACATAGCGTGATATTACAAACATGGGTCTCATGACCCAACATTCAAGTCATACAAGCAACAAGCGGAAGCACAACATGTCTGATTACAGACAGCTAAAAAGAAAGAAGGCTAGAAAGCCTGACTATCTACAAGACCCTCCATAGGAACCAGACCTCTGTCTGGGATTCCCAAGCTAATCATCGAAGCCCACGTATAATTACTAGTGAGACCGAAGTCTCCTTTGCAAAACATAAATTAGGCAAACGTGAGTATAATTGTGCTCAGCAAGACTTACATCAGAACTAACTACATATGCATCAGCATCAACATGGGGGTTGTGGAGTTTAACTACAGCAAGCCAGCTTTGACTTAGTGGCTATCATGTACTACGACTACCAGTATCTTCTTTGAGGTGGGAAGGCGCACACGAGTCCACATATTCACCATATCAATACAACACTATGGATCCGCTCCCGTCTCCCTACGAGAAGGCCATCCATAGCACTCACGCTTATCTTGCGCATTTTAGAGTATCCATTTCAACTTGTCTATGAACGATGTAAGCTTCCAAGTAGTCCATATCCGCGGACGCGGCTATTTGAATAGATCATTATAACCCTGCAGGGGTGTACTTCTTCACACACGCTTTCCCCATTTACCTCCATGTACCCGTCATGTATCTCGGCAACCTTCAAGCGGAAGACTGGCGAGGTTGTCGGCCACGACCTGACTAACCACACAAGTCTCTAGTCCAGGTTTATCGCCTATTTGAGTCCACTCCGCAAGGAAGTCCGGCCGAAGTATCCAGTACGGCCCCAAACGATGAGTGCAGGGTTCCCAAGAGCACCATTCGGGTGTCACTTGGTACACCGTGTGTCGTGTCTCTACCGCATCATAGCCCACCCCTAGGGTCAGCACTACGCACGGCCCCCAACACATATTCTACAAACACCAGAAACTAGTTGCAACTTCTGGACAGAGTACAGGGCGATCAATAAGTCGAGAGGGTCCATTGGTTTCGGGCCCAATGCATGGTAGTCGCTAGTCTTGGATCACAAATACAGAACTCAGTTGCTGAGGACGGTCCCAATGAGACAACCCACCATGTACTCCTACATGGCCTCGCATCGCTACCTTTACTAAATCGTGTTCACACACTTAGCTCTCAACAGTAGGACATGTTCACCACCATTCCAATCCATCCCAGATGAATCAGACCTAACACAACTCTAAGCATAGCAGGCATAACAAGCAAGTATGAATGATTAGGCACATCATGGCTCAAACAACTCCTACTCATGCTAGTGGGTTTTACAAATTACTGTGGCAAAGGCAGGTCATGCAGAGGAATGGGTTCAACTACCGCAACAAGTAACAGTTGAATCGTTGTTGTCCTAATGCAGTAAAAGAGAGCAAAAGCAAGAGAGTGGGATTGTATCGGAATGCTCAATGGGGGTTGCTTGCCTGGCACTTCTGAAGATGATACTGCACTTCATTAGTGTCAACGGTCACTACGTCGGAATCGTCTGCTACCGAGAGGGGACAAACACCGGCAAAGAGATAAACACAATAAATGCAATGCAACAAACATGATGTATGATCATAACATGTTAAGGTACTGAATTAACCTAATGCAATAGTTAGTCATATTAGTTGAAGTGGAATTCAAACATATAACAAATTCCAACTCCAAAACTATTTACCATATATTCCATAATCATGATTTTTCCTAGTTGGTGATGTTAACTTGTTCAAACATGCATGAACATGGCATAAACAGATTCTTCATATTTTTCTGATAATTCTTCATATATAAATTATTTTCATCTGAGTTACGGTTTAATTTCTATGATTTTTAGAAGTTTTAAACATTTTCTGAAATAAATAAATCATTTCTGATTTATTAAAAAATCCAGAAAAGTAATTATGACATCATCTCTACGCCAGCCTTACGTCAGCGGGTCAACTGTGTTGACCAGGGTCAAACCTGACAAGTGGGACCCACTGGTCAGTGACACAGTGGCTAACAATGCTTAATCCCGCGTTGACCGCTGCTTTGACCCTCTGTGGGGCCCGCTGTCAATGGCTACGGAGGGGGTTAATTAGCGTTGATAGTGGGGTTAGCTGGCGGCTAACCGACGACGCTAATCCGACGCGGCGGCGATCGTCGGCCGGACGTTTCTGGCGACAGCTGGTCGCGCGGATGGGTTCTCTGGAACGCCCGCAGTGCTGCGCATCCAGTGTTGGTCGTGGGGCTGCCGGAGATGGCCTGAGGCGGCGGCGGCGTCAAGCGGGGCGGCGCCGGAGCTATGGCAAGGTGCGGGCGCAAGGCTGTAGTGCACTAGCGAGTGACCTAAGGCGCGCTACGGCTTGCTGGGGAAGCCCGAAGCACGGCTGCGTGCTTGGGTGGGCCAGGCGGGGCTACTTGCGATGGTGAGCTTCGCGGCGGTGGCTAGGAGCTCCGGCCGAGGAGGATGCCACGGCTAGAGGGCGAAAGAGACGTCGGGGAGAGGGGTGAAGCGAAGAGGAGCTCACGTTGAGTCCCTGGGGTGGACGGCGAGCTCGGGGATGGTCTGGACGGAGCAAACCGACGCCGGCGATCTCGGACGCTCGAGGTTGAAGACGCGGGTGGTGAGGACGAAGCACAGCTCCTGGCGACACACGGCTCGGTGGAGATGGAGAGGAAGACGCAGCAGAGCTTCCGAACACGGCGAGAGATCGAGGGGGAGGCGGTGGCTGCGTCGGCGAGCAGCGGCGCGCTCAGGGCCGGCTCGGCCATGGGGAAGAACGAGAGAGGGAGACGAGGGGGAGAGTGGTCGAGGGGTGGGATCGATCCAGACGTCGCCTGCGTCGTCATCCCGCTCAGTGGAGCCCTCCTGGAAGTAGGAGGTGGCATGCGCGTGCGTGCGTGCGGCGTCCACACGCCTTTGTCCTCCTGGCGCGGGGAAGAGGACGACTGGCAGCGCCAGGTGGTGGTCTGGGCCGGCACAGGTGAGGCCCAGGTAGGATGCTCTCTCTCTCTTTTCTAATTCTTTTTTGTTTTCTAATTTGTTTTTCTATTTTTTATTTAGCAAATATACTAAACCATTTTATAAACTTCTGAAGTTTAATATGTGGACTTATGGAACTAGTCCAGAGCCACATACAAACTTTCACAATTATTGGACTTATATTTATTTAATAGTACATATAAGCCCAATTCAAACAACTAGTGAATTAATTCCAAGGCCCAAAATAAATATTTCTGAGATTCCAAAAATACTGGTTTGAATTTTACCTCTTGCCAATATTTTCAGAGATTAACAGGAACATTTTCTTGGACTTGTTTGAAGAGATTTTTAATGTTGATCATTTTTAAAAAGGTTTCTGTGGCTTTGAAAATTCCCTCAATTCAATTTCACTGAAAATAATATGATGCATGAATGATTATGCAACTAACTACAAACATTAATCTAGAGCTGTGACAAGAACTAACTACATATGCATAAGTATCAACAAGGGGGTTGTGGAGTTTATCTGCAGCAAGCTAGCTTTGACTCAGTGTCTATCCTGAACTACGACTACCAGTAACTTCTTTGGGGTGAGAGAGCGCACACGAGTCCACATATTCACCATATCAATACACCACTATGGATCCTCTCCCGTCTTCCTACGAGAGGGCCATCCATAGCACCCACACTTATCTTGCGCATTTTAGAGTATCCATTTCAACTTGTCTATGAACAATGTAAGCTTTCCAAGTAGTCCATATCCACGGACGTGGCTATTCGAATAGATAGTTAACCATGCAGGGGTGTACTTCTTCACACACGCTCTCACCACTTACCACCATATACACGTCATGTATCTCGGCAACCTTCAAGCGGAAGCCTGGCAAGGGTGTCGGCCACGACCTGACTAATCACACAAGACTCTAGTCCAGTTTTATTGCCTATTTGAGGTTGTACCCACAAGGAAGTCCGGCCGTGTTTCTATCACGGCCCCAAATTATGAGTGCAGGGTTCCCAAGAGCACCATTCGGGTGTCACTTGGTACACCGTGCCTCGGTGTCTCTACCGCATCATAGCCCACCCCTAAGGTCAGCGCTATGCAGGGCCGCCAACACATATCCTACAAACACAAGAAACTAGTTGCAACTCCTGGACAGAGATCAAGGTGATTAATAAGTCGAGAGGGGTCGAGTTACCGGAACCCAATGTGTGGTAGTAACTATCTTGGATCACAAATACAGAACTCAGTTCCTGAGGACGGTCCCAATGAGACAACCCACCATGTACTCCTACATGGGCTCTCATCGCTACCTTTACCAAATCGTGTTCACACACTTAGCTCTCACACAGTAGGACGTGAAAACAACCATTCCAATTGATCGCCCAGATGGATCAGACTCGATACAACTCTAAGCATAGCAGGAATAACAAGCAAGCATGAATGAGTAGGCACATCATGGCTTAAACAACTCCTACTCATGCTAGTGGGTTTTACTAATTACTGTGGCAAAGACAGGTTATGCAGAGGAATGGGTTCAACTACCGAAACAAGTAACAGTTGAATCGTTGTTGTCCTAATGCAATAAAAGAGAGTAAGAGCGAGAGAGTGGGATTGTATCGGAATGCAAGGGGGTTTGCTTGCCTGGCACTTCTGAAGCTAGTAAAGCTCTTCATCGGTGTCAGCGATCTTTATGTCGGAATCGTGTGCTACCGAGGGAGAACAACACCGACAAACAAGAAGGAACACAATCAATGCAATGCAACAATAAGATGCATGATCATGTCATGGCAATATGCTGTGGTTTGGGCTAATGCAGCTAGCAACAATTTGGATGGAGCTGGTTTGAATCAAAGATTCAAATTCAAACTCCACATAAGACATTTCAAATGCCATTTATTCAAACTGTCATGTACAGCAACTTTAAGTTGTTCAAACATGCATGAAAATGCCATAACCAGATTCTTCATATTTTTCTGATAATTTTTCATATATAAATTATTTTCATCTGAGCTACGGTTGATTTTATATGATTTTTTGAAGTTCAAAGCATTTTCTGGAATTTTCCTGGATATTCTAAATTATCTAAATCCAGTAATTGTTTTATTGCGTCAGCACGACCACATGATGATGTCAGCGGTCAACAGGGCGGCCCAGGTCAAACTGACGTGTGGGACCTGCATGTCAGTATCACATCATCTAATTAACAGAGTTAATTAGTGCTAAATTAATCCTAAACCAAATTTAGTTAGGACCCGCGCCCACATGTCAGAATCAAACCCTGGTCAACTGGGTCAAACCCACCGGCGTTTAGCCGCTGGCGGGGTCAGATACGGCGGCGAGCGGCGGAAAGCAGCTACGGGGCACCGTTCGAGGCGTGGCTGGGCTCGTTGGAGAGCTCTCGCCAGCGCGCATCGAATGGGGGTGGTAGCCGGGCTAGTGGTGGCCGGAGCTGACGACGGCGAGCTCGGCAGTGGCGGCCTGCGTTTAGGCGCAGGCGACGCAATGGCTATGGCGGGCCTACGAGGAAAAGGAGAGGGGGGGGGGGTTCAGGGGAGAGGCTCACGGCGGTCACGGCGAGCAGGTCGGCGAGCTCGGGGAGGCGTCTGAGTGAGCGGAATGGCGGAGGCGATCTCGACGTCGGGAGGTTGAAGAAGACGGCGTGGGGCACGTTGTAGTGCGTCTGGCGTCGTGTGGCTCGGCGAGGAGGTCGAGGGCATCGAGGCGGAGGTCGTAGACATGGCGAGGGAGCCCGGGAGAGGCGGCGGCTATGCGTATGGATACGGCGAACGAGCTGAGGCTTCGGCCATGGCGTCCAGAGGTGAGGGAGAGAGCGATGGGGAGAAAGAGCGAGTTGGGGCGATCGAGACGGCACCGATGAGGGCGTTCGCGTCGTCGCGCTGTCCAGGGGCAACGCATGCAAGCAAGCAGGTGGCGTGGCGCCTCGCGCGCGCGTGCACTGTCCCGCCTCTGCCTACTGGCAGAGGTAGGGGATGACTGGCAGGAGGCCAGGTGGGCTGGGCCAGCACAGGTAAGTGGCCGAGGTGAGGTGCTCTCTCTCTCTTTTCTAATTTGTTCTGTTTTCTAATTTTCTTTCTGTTTTTGATTTAGTAGAAATACTAAACCATTTTTAAAACTCTTGAAAATATTTGTGGGCACTTTTAGAATTATTTCCAACAGTCCTCAATTAGTGTCTGAATTATTTGAGCATTTAAAATATTTATAGCAATTAAATGCCCAAATCCAAGTACTTTTTGATTTAATTCAAAAATCCAGGATGACCTAGAAAAATGTGCACCATTTTTGGCAGAGGGTTTTCACCCATTGAAAAAATGATGAACTTTTCTGAAGGGCATTTTGGGTTCATTGAAAAATATTTTAAGTTGAACATATTTGAAATTCATTTGGTGCTAGGGTTTAATCATCCCCATTTCAAATTCATTTGAATTTAACATGATGCATTGATGCTCTGATGCAACTAATTACAACCATTATTCTAGGGCTGTGATAACTCACCCCCACTAAGGGCGTGTTCGGTAGCCCTCTGGCTTCTCAACTCCTCAGCTCCAGGTCGGAAGCCCAGCTGAACGATCCCGATCTTGGTTATGGGAGTGAGAAGCTGGCTATTCGCGCAGTGTAAAATTAGAGGAGTCGTGGAGTTGGAAATCCCGAGCTCCCAGAAATCGAAGGAGTGGGAGTTGACAGAAATTACTCGCGATTGCCACCGCCAAGTGAGCTTGCGTACCGGTTCGCACTGATTTTTCTCTCCCGTGATGTGCTTGTTCCCCTCCTCTCCCTCCCCTGACGGTTGTTTCCCTTATCTTCCACACCCGCCGCCGACGCGCCCACGCGTGCCCTCCTTCTCTGCCGCCAGGAGGTCGAGCCTCTCAAGCCGATTCCACGCCCAGGTCCTTCCCTCTGTACCGTGTCGACGACTCCGTCCCGGCGGCCGCATTCCTGGCGGACCAATTGAGTGCCGCCCGCGGGAGTGGGCGTGGGGGAGAGTGGTCGCGCCGCCCGCGTTGTGGCGCTGCAGTTGTCTGCGCACTCGCTGGGCTGGGCTGTGCCAGCTCACTCGCTGCTTGTAGCTAGCGTTAACTTCAAATTTACTAGGCGTTAGAGCTGCACTCTAATCTCTTCCATTACTGAATGATAGAGTGTGCTATTTGATAGAATGGATTCGGAGCAAAGTGGGCAACAAATTACGTGTTGAAGTTCAGTCAAATCGTGGCCTTTATCTCCCTATTTGATAGCAAATTGACAACTTCAGGAGACACCATGTTCATCAGTGTTGTAGGTTGAAGAAGCATCAAGGTGGGCCAAAAGGTGAGAATGTGGGAGGAAAAAAGAGAAGGCTGGGCTGCAGCCAAGCCAAATGGGCTGCCAGCCCAAGCCACTGCTAACCAGCGATAAGCTGTGGAGCCAAACGATCTATGAACTCCAGGATTTTTCAGGAGAAGCTGGCTGCCAGTTTTGGGCTATGGAGTTGAGGATTTTGAGGCTGTGGAGAGCTACCGAACAGGCCCTAAACAAGAATCTCGTCCCGAGATTCAAGACGTGAGGTAAGAGGACAGAGGGGACACAAAACTAACACAATCTTCACGATCCAGATTGCACTTCTCGAAGATGTTGATCCATTACACCATATTGATCTTGACATCCTTGCTTCGAGAACTTCACCCAACACGATGACGAAAGAAAGAAACTCTATAGGAGTCGATCTTCTCGAAGATCAAGTAACTCATGATCAACTCATGGAATGAGACGTAAGAACATCTCTTGAGCTGGGACACAAATATATATTAGGAGCAATGAAAAGAAGCAGACAACAAAGATTCATGTTGGTAGGCAACAATTCTATGCTTAATTAGGATGGTGCATAGGTTTCAAAGTAGCGAGGAATTAATTGCCATGATTCCATAATGGGGCACCTTAGAGGAGGTGACTCGTAGAATTATTCCCTTAAGTGGCAAAAAGAATTACTTTTGATACATAGATCATTGAAACTCTCTATACTAGCCTAAGGCAATTCACAATGATCGTTTGAAGGAGTTCGAAAGAATGGCATACTCAGACAAGAATGGATGATGTGGGCTACCTTGTTGAAGACAACACAATGGATGATTTTTGCTTATCATCGGAAATGGATGGGACCCATGCTAAACCCACTTTTGAAGATGATTCTGAACAGCAATTACTGAGAAGGGCAGCCCATGGGAAAATGGCACAATGGCAGGTGCAAGCTGGGAACAAAATGCAAATGCTGGAAATGATTCTGGTAACTGGGGATGAGGCTCAACAGCAGAGAATGATTCCACTGATTGAATGGCTATAGAATAACCGGGGGAAAAACCGAGGGCACATTCCAATTAATGCCGACGATAAAACCTAGTGCCTGAGCGTGCTCTCAAGAACTTGAGCATTTCCACATTCATTAGGGTTTTACCAGCAACTATGCCAAGGATTCTGGTAACACCTCATACCACCACGATGGATATAGATGGAGGATGCAGATGCGAAGGAAGACAACACTTTCTTAGATTTCTACCTTGGCTATGCCAAGGAAGCAAAACTGGATAATCAACCGAGAGACATCTAGCACTCCGCTTCTAACGTTCTCCTTGATGTACTAGTGTAACATCTAGAACATCAAGTAAAGGTCAGACTTTGGAAGTACAAGAGTCCATAAGGATCAATTTCTAAAATAAGCCATACGAAATCCTCATGGGGAGTGGCTAATCTTGCTGAACAAGATACTACAACAACATGTCTTCCGGAGAAGTGTGTTAGCCACAACATCACTCTACCGTTTGAGAAAGACCAATAGTATAATTCTTGGGAGACATTCCAACCATCATATCTGCCTGAGATTCAGATCTGATTGGGGACAAGATGCTTTGGACTCAGCATGTCTGAGAGAAGGTTTGCAACACAAATCGACGAGATGACGTTGCGAGATTCTCAGGAAATGAACTACAGAAGCAAGCTCCAAAACATGAGCTGGATTGCAAGACACACGTGAACACACTTTCCAAGACAAGCGTGACCACATAGAGGTCTTAGAACAAAACACTACCGAGTTCTGGTTGGGAACCATCGAGGATAACGAAGTTGTCTCGCCCAATATGCGGGTCTATCCTCAAGGAACTCGGAAGTTCCACCAAGGATAGAAGCGCATATCAAAGACGCTTCACAAGGTGGATATTATTACAACATACCATGTACTGAATAGATGAGAATACCAGATAAAGGCTTACATTCGCCACAAGCTACAGCATGAATACATCAATACATAGCAATCATCAAACAGAAGAGCAGGATCTGACTATGAATGAAATCAAACGAAAAAGAAGAACGACATCCACCCTGCTAGTCCCAGGCTGCCAACCGGGAACCCATCCTATGATCGACGAAGAAGAAGAAGCAGAAGAACTCCAAAAGCAAACATGCATCGCTCTCACGTCAAAGCATCGCTTTACCTGTACCTGCATCTGTTGTTGTAGTAATCTGTGAGCCACGAGGACTCAGCAATCCCATTACCATGGGTGTCAAGACTAGCAAAGCCTAATGGGTATGGAATGGTTAAGTGGTGAGGTTGCAGCAAGCACTAAGCATTGTATGGTGGCTAACTTACGAGTACAAGAATAAGAAGAGTAAACTACGCATAACGATCGCAAACTAATAATGATCAAGAAGTGATCCTGAACACCTACTTACGAGTACAAACATAACCCCACCATGTTCTCTTCCCGAACTCCCTCGAAAAGAGACGATCACGGTTACGCATGTGGTTGGTGTATTTTAATTAGATTTAGTGTCAAGTTCTCTACAACCGGAGGTTATAAATTTCCAAGTCGCCACATAACCACGGGCACGGCTTCGCGAAAGATTTAACCCTACAGGGGTGCTCCAAGTAGTCCATTATAAATTACCACACACATCCGAGGGAACATCCTCACACCATGATAACACTTTGCTTACGATAAGGAATCCCGGTGGACAAGCCACTCGTAAAAGGTAAAACTAAACCAGCAAGACCTCCCGGCGTGCCGACACCCTGATAGTAGCCGCGCGTATCTCGTCTCAGGCCACGAACGGATGAGCAGTCCGTACAACTAAAACCAGTGCCTCGAGTTTCCTCGTGGTGGCGCTGCAAGGGGCTCTAGTTTGGACCAGCACCATCAACACTGGCCCACCAGTATTATGTGGAATTAAGAATCGTCGAGGTGATCAACCCCTATGAATTAATTAATTAATTTTAGTATTATTATGTTGGTAAATTTTATAACCAAAGTTGGGCCTTGCTGGAGAAGTTTATCCTAAAACGAATGATCAGGGGGTTTCCATATGCCCCACATGTGTTAGAAGCGCTCATCAAGGAACATAACACCGGTATTACGAAAACTAGGGCGGCATGAGAGGAACAAAACACCAGGCAAAAGGCCGAGCCTTCCACACGCAACCAAGTATATAGATGCATTAATTAAATAAGAGATATTGTGATATACCATTATATCCATGTCCCAACATGGAACAACCTGAAACTGTACCTGCAACTAGCAACGCTATAAGAAAGGGGCTGAGCAAAGCGGTAACATAGTCAAACAACAGTTTGCTGGGTAAGGGTGGTTAGGGGCTATATCACGGCATTTTGGGAGCCTGACATATATGTGGTAGGAAGCGCGACATAGCGATAGCAACGAGACAACTAGCAAGCAAAGATAGTAGAGATATCCAAGGTAATGGTCATCTTGCCTGAAATCCCGCTAGGAAGAAGACCGAATCCATGAAGAAGACGAACAAGCATAGTCGAACGAATCCTCACACTTCGCAACATAACCGGACTATCGAGAAGAAGCACAACCGGAAAGAAAGAAATAACATGGTAAACAAACATAATCATGGCATGATGCACAACCAAGTATGATGCATGTCCGGTTTAATGAGGCATGGCATGGCAAAGTGCAACAATCAATACTACACATTAAGTGAAGCTCAATATGCAGCGAGTTGCATATTGACGAAACTCCACATTCCAATGTTTAGTTCACTCTTGTTTATGTACATATAAAGTTTATTTAATTCGGAGCTACGGTTATTTAGTTATGAAATAAAACATTTTAGCATGCCATTTATGCAAATTAAAGCAAATAAAGAATTTTAAACATTTTAACATGGATGAAAATTGCAAATTATTAAACTACATGGAATTCTAAGCATTTTACATATATAGATCAGTTTAATCCAATGCACGGTTAATTAGTTATTAGATGTATGAAGCGAGGGGTTTTTCTGTAAAACTGGAATCCTCAGGATAATTAGGAAAATTCGTCCAGAGCAGAAAAATATATATCGGGCTGAATCTGAAATGAAATGGGCTGAAGCAGAGCGAGCGCTGGATAACAAGCTGCGCACGCGGGTGGCGGATAGGCGGGTCGCTCACCAGAGGGCCACTGGGCCGGCTGGTGGAGATGCTGGGCAGGCTGGTGCTGGGCTGGGGGAGGCAGGGGTCGCACTGGCACGTGCGCTTGCACGGTCAACGCGCTCGAGCGGCTGGGCGCGTGTTCAAAGCAGAGGCGGCAGGCGCAGGGCGAGGCGTGCGGGAGGCCGGTGGAGGGGATCGGCACGGGGTGGTTCAAGGCGGCGATGGAGACGGGCGGGCCGACTGGATCTGGCCGGAGATATGCCGCCGGCGATGGGACTGGTGCGGCGGCGACGGCTGTTGTCTTGTGGTCGCCCGCGGCGGGGTCGGGATGATCTCGGGGAAGCACGGACTCCGGTGTGGGGGCTCGGTCCTGTCCGGTTCCTGGCCGGATCAGGGGCGGACGGTGGACTTGGAGCACGGGGAGAAACCATGGCGGCTCGGGCATCCATGGGCGGCTCCTGAGGTACACCTCCCGGAGAAGACGAGGCCGGGCACAGCAACGCACGATGCAGGGAGGAAGGCAGCAGGGAAATGGCAGCGGCTTGGCTCGGATCTCGCCGGACCCGAGCGGGAAGGAGGTGCAGGCATCGGGGATGGATGGATCCAGCAAGAGGGCGAGGTCCGACGGCACGGGACGGTGGCCATGGTGTGGTGCTCCTGCAGGGGAACATAGGGAAGAGAGAGAGGTTAGAGCAGAGAGAGAAGAAGAATGGGAGGAAGGAGGGCGCGAGGAGGCCAGGCCTGTATCCGTGGACGAGGCGCGACTGGACGGCACGGTCAACGACGACGCGAGGCAGGGGACTCTGGGTTGCTGCTACTCGCTGGCAACAGCGGGGTCGGCTGGTCTCGGGCGCGAGCTCTTGCTCGATCGAACCAAGAGGAGGACGAGCAGAGACAAGGGCTGCGGGGAAAGCTGGCTGGTGAGCGTGCGTGGATGAAGCTCGGGGACGAGCTCGACAGAGAAGTGGTTGGGGATCGAGGGGCCTCGGGTGGCTGCGCGCTGGTTGGTGGAGGAAGCTGCGGCTGGTTGGGTTGGATCTGGTGGACATCCCGAGGGGAGAGAGAAGGTTGTAGGTGGCAGCGGCTAGGGGGACAAATGTCCTAGTTTTTAGGGTTTGACAGATTAGGTATGAGGTTGGGCTATATATAGATAAAGGGGAAATTTTGGGATCATCCGATTTAGATCGAACGGTCGTAAATAAATAGGCTAGGAAAGTCCAAAGAATAAACCGAAGATGTTTGGGGTATTTCAGGATTGATCTGGACCCACCGGTCACGACCGGGCGGTTCAGGTCCGGGGGAGTTTCGGACTCGGTTGCGAGGGGGTTTGTGCACCGTGCAGAGAGAGACTCCGGCTTACGCAAGAGAGAAAACGAAGATCCAGGTTGCAAGGGTGGATGGACTCGGAACGGTCAACGACGGCAACGGAGAGAAAAGGTCAATAAAGGCGAAAGGAGAAGCGGCAACTACGACCGGTCCACGAGTTTTTATAAAAACATCCGAATGCAATGCGAATGATGCCATGATGCAATGCAACAAACAAACAATTAACACGGTGAGCACGAAAAACATGGAAGGCATCTGGAGCGACGGTTTTGGGCTGTCACAACTCTCCCCCACTTACAAGAGATCTCGTCCTGAGATCTAAGAATGAGAAGAGGAAGAAGAAGAGGTAAAACAAAGTTGCTCTTATACAAATGAGTGAAACCAAGAACCTTGAAGGTTGGAAAAATTGGAAGAAAGAATACAACGTAGATGAACAAAGTTGAAAGCACTCCGGTGGAAAAGAGGAAGAAGGAACACCATGAGAAACTTGGAGGTTCCAAGACAAGAATTAAGAGCTCAATGGACAAGAAAGAATTTGAAACCACTCCGACTAAAACGAGATAGGCAAGGAAAGAACATGATCTTGGCGAAACGAGATAGTGGGTCGAAGAGACAAAAATCACAATGCCTCCGGAACGAAGAAATAGAAGCTAGATCGTTGAAGATAAAAGAATGGAGAATAAATGACAACTTCTCCCACAATTGAATTTGAGAAGCATCCTCACAAGAAGGATTGAACGTAGTTGTTGGAAAATCAACAAACGAAAAGAATAAGCTTGTTGTGGGCTTATGGAAAACATCTCAACATTTTGAGGTCAAAACCTGCCACTAACGGAAAGAATTTGCTTGCTTGAGGTTAACGAAGGGATGAAAACTTCTTTCATCGAGAGGATACTTAGAGAACTTGGGTCATGGATAATAACCACAAATAGCAACAATCCTTCGGAAAGGCTTTAGGTGAAATATATACCAAGATAACTCCAACGAAGAGATCGATGGGTTCAAAAGATCTCCTGAACGAAGAGGAAAAATGATGGGTTTAAAATATCTCATTCTTGGCAACTGTGAATCATGAAACACGAACACAAATTGTCAAGAAGGACATAATACCACCTCAAAAGATATGGTAGAAAGAATTTGCACTTTGAAATGCAAGACGAAGAATACTTGAGCTCCAACAAGAATCTTGACGAACACTTCGAGATTGAATTAAAGCCTTGATGAACCACCATGAAGAACTCTGGTAAAGAAAGGATTAAAGAAATGAAGGTTGAAAAGAAGAAGATGAAGCCTTGCAATGATTTAGATGGAGCTTCATGACGAGATAATGAGAAAAACTTTGAACTTCGGAAAATAAAGACGAGCAACTTTGAATCGAGAATTTATTCATCATGAAAAACTCCGGAAGAAGGAATTACGTCACCTTCATGAACAAGAATAAGATTTATGGTATGCTTTTCCTTCAAGAATTTAAATTGATGACAAGCAATGGATTTGTCATACTACTTATTCTTCTTGTAAAGATTGAAGAGAGGTATAGCGCAAACTTGGGAAGGTCTTCGACGAAACACTGGTAGGATTTTCGAAAGAATGAATGAATTGATACGATTACAAGGGAAGAGGAATCATGAATGAACCACCGTAAGAATTTGAAACGAACGAAGAAAAGAGAACGAATCACCGGGAAGAATTAGAAAACAAACTAAGATACTTGAGGGAATTTAGATACAAGAGAACGAAGAGATCATGAGCTGATAAGAGGATACTTTGAACGATGCACCGAAAGAATTTGAGAACGAGAGATGAACGTCGAGAATGAAAAATTCTTCTGAAATGACGGCCTCCGGAGAATCAAAATGGAAACACTCCTGAAATACTTCGGATGGGTATGAAGAGAATTTCTCACAATCGAAACAATTGTGACGATAGCATGAAGCTGGAACCATGAATCTTTAAGAGAACGGATATGATTAACGAGAAACTCTTCTTCGGTCTTCAAAGCTGAGAATGACGATGAGAACCACCATGAAGAATCTATGGGATACTCTGGAATAAAGAAGAATAGAAAGGTTGAGCCAAAGATGAAAAGAATTTGAAAGCGATCTTGGAGAGGCAATTACCGATGAGAATTCATTCTTATGTCAAACTTTGAAAGAATTTGAGAATAACTTCGGGAAAAATTAGAAGAGTCAGGTAAGATCCTGGAAAAAGACCTGTGGGTTAGGGCCCACTCAAAAGAACACCGTTGGAATTGATCACTTGAAGAGATTGCACTGGTTGATTTAAATGGCTTGAATGAAATAACAACCTCGAAAGAGAACGGATGGATCTTAAATAGAAACACAAATCTTCTGAGATAATTTCTTTGCACCGGAAAAGAATAGCGAAAGGTGAATAAACAAGAGAAGCTTGGATACGGACTTCCAACACAGGAAAACATTTGAATAAAAGAAAAAGGATAAGATGACCAACGAAATCTTGAATTTAGACCACCGGAGAAGAAAACGAGAATGAAGAATGTTGAACTTGTAGCCCCTGAGCATCTTCATGAGAATCACCGGTTAAGAACATTGAAAGAAAAGAATGGAGAGACTTCTCATTTCTGACTGCGCGAAGAAAAAGGGTGGGAGGGTGAGGAAAATAAAGACAACTTGGTATGGGTGAAACGAACGCCGTTGAGAAAACTGAGAATTGATGATCTTGCAAATGTTGAAAGGATCGGATTAGCTTGAAGAAAAAGCACAACGGTTGAAAAGAATTGTCATGACAATCTCGATGATCAAAAGGATTAGCACTCCCATAGAAATATGAGAACACCGCTTTGGAAAGGTATGGAATCAACACTTGACTTCGAAGCAACTCAAATACCACAACAAAAACAATACAAAGGATTTGGCTTGGAGAATAAGCCGGAACAAACATATGATAGTGATTTCGTCCGAAATTTCCATGGTGGGGCCCACACGGGCTCGATCTTACAGTGGCCATCCGTACAAGGTAGTGTACGAGACTATGAAGCGTCCCCGAATCGTAGCGAAGCTACAAGGATTCTTTAAGACGCAACGACCACCGCTGTAAAAATGACCCTGAGTAGGCGGTCCACTAGATGTTGAACCCCAATCTCATATCATGCATCTGTCAGAAAGATATCCTAGGTAACTACTTGAATTCCCACCTAAGAACTCCCGAAACTTCTTGGTTATGCAATCAGGTTGCGGGTCCAGGAACCTACTCAACAAACAACAACCTAATCAGCTACAACTGCATCCGCAACCCTTAACACACAACCGAGTAACTCCGCAAATTCGTCTACCTCAGACCTTCGAAAACACAACGATACTAGTCACGGTGGATCATCCGAGCTATCTCCTCCAGTACTGGGGAAAAGTCACAACACTATTTGCCACCACAAAAAGTATAGAAGCGTTTCGATGTCGGCATCCTCTGGTATTCAGGAACTGAAACGATAACGATTGTGACAAGAACCCCTTGGAGCTCAACTCCCCGGGTCCAATCCATACGGCCAGGAGGCACCAAGAACAGAATTCTGTCACACCGATATTGCAACGATTCCGAAAATACCCGCGTGATCCTAAAAAAATTTGAGTGAGAAGAGTAGTAGAATCAAAACACCTACGTCACAATTCCTCACCAGAGCGACGAAGGGGATATGGAGTAAAAAGAATTCCTACTCTCCGATATATAGCTAGACTCAAAATAGTTTTTCTTCTAGACTCGACAACGGTTCGATCAATCAAGGGGGCTCCTACGGTCGGTAGAGGCTCTGATACCAACTTGTCATGCCCAATATGTTGGTCTATCCTCAAGGAACTCGGAAGTTCCACCAAGGATAGAAGCGCATATCGAAGACGCTTCGCAAGGTGGATATCATTACAACATACCATGTACTGAATAGATGAGAATACCAGATAAAGGCTTACACTCGCCACAAGCTATAGCATGAATACATCAATACATAGCAATCATCAAACAGAAGAGCAGGATCCAACTACGGATGAAATCAAACGAAAAAGAAGAACAACATCCACCCGGCTAGTCCCAGGCTGCCAACCGGGAACCCATCCTATGATCGACGAAGAAGAAGAAGCAGAAGAACTCCAAAAGCAAACATGCATTGCTCTCACGTCAAAGCATTGCTTTACCTGTACCTACAACTACTGTTGTAGTAATCTGTGAGCCACGAGGACTCAGCAATCCCATTACCATGGGTATCAAGACTAGCAAAGCCTAATGGGTATGGAATGGTTAAGTGGTGAGGTTACAGCAAGCCCTAAGCATTGTATGGTGGCTAACTTACGAGTACAAGAATAAGAAGAGTAAACTACGCATAACGATCGCAAACTAATAATGATCAAGAAGTGATCCTGAACACCTACTTACGAGTACAAACATAACCCCACCGTGTTCTCTTCCCGAACTCCCTCGAAAAGAGACGATCACGGTTACGCACATGGTTGGTGTATTTTAATTAGATTTCGTGTCAAGTTCTCTACAACCGGAGGTTATAAATTTCCAAGTCAACACATAAATGCGGGCACGGCTTCGCGAAAGATTTAACCCTGCAGGGGTGCTCAAAGTAGTCCATTATAAATTACCACACGCATCCGATGGAACATCCTCACACCATGATAGCACGATGCTTACGATAAGGAATCCCGGTGGACAAGCCACTCATAAAAGGTAAAACTAAACCAGCAAGACCTCCCGGCGTGCCGACACCCTGATAGTAGCCGCACGTATCTCGTCTCAGGCCACGACCGGATGAGCAGTCCGTACAACTAAAACCAGTGCCTCGAGTTTCCTCGTGGTGGCGCTGCAAGGGGCTCTAGTTTGGACCAGCACCATCAGCACTGGCCCACCTGTATTATGTGGAATTAAGAATCCTCAAGGTGATCAGCCCCTATGAATTAATTAATTAATTTTAGTATTATTATGTTGGCAAATTTTAAAACCAAAGTTGGGCCTTGCTGGAGAAGTTTATCCTAAAACGAATGATCAGGGGGGTTCCCATATGCCCCACATGTGTTCGAAGCGCTCATCAAGGAACATAACACCAGTATTACGGAAACTAGGGCGGCATGAGTGAAACAAAACACCAGGCAAAAGGCCGAGCCTTCCACACACAACCAAGTATATAGATGCATTAATTAAATAAGAGATATTGTGATATCCCATGATATCCATGTCCCAACATGGAACAACCTGAAACTGCACCTGCAACTAGCAACGCTATAAGAAAGGGGCTGAGCAAAGCGTTAACATAGTCAAACAATGGTTTGCTGGGTAAGGGTGGTTAGCGGCTGTATCATGCATTTTGGGAGGCTGACATATATGTGGTAGGAAGCGCTACATAGCAATAGCAACGAGACAACTAGCAAGCAAAGATAGTAGAGATATCCAAGGTAATGGTCATCTTGCCTAAAATCCTGCTAGGAAGAAGACCGAATCCATGAAGAAGACGAACAAGCGTAGTTGAACGAATCCTCACACTTCGCAACATAACCGGACTATCGAGAAGAAGCACAACTGGAAAGAAACAGACAACATGGTACACAAACATAATCATGGCATGATGCACAACCAAGTATGATGCATGTCCGGTTTAATGAGGCATGGCATGGCAAAGTGCAACAATCAATACTACACATTAAGTGAAGCTCAATATGCAACGAGTTGCATATTGACAAAACTCCACATTCCAATGTTTAGTTCACTCTATTTTATGTACATGGCAAGATTAAATGTTGTTAAACATGGCAAGAGATGAAGCATGAACAAACTATCAATCTAGGCAATTTAAATGAGGCCGGAAACATCACAAAACAATTCCGGAATATACCCCATATGCAATTTTCGAAATTGGTACTGTTCTGCCTAAACCACATTTTTAATGTTTTTAAACAGCAAAAGTAATGTCACCATGTTAATCTACACATTTTTCTATACCATTTACATATAAAGTTTATTTAATTCGGAGCTACGGTTATTTAGTTATGAAATAAACCATTTTAGCATGTCAATTATGCAAATTAAAGCAAACAAGAATTTTAAACATTTTAACATGGTGGAAAGTTGCAAATTATTAAACTACATGGAATTCTAAGCATTTTACATATAAAGATCAATTTTATCCTATGCACGGTTAATTAGTTATTAGATGCATGAAGCGAGGGGTTTTTCTGTAAAACTGGAATCCTCAGGATAATTAGGAAAATTCGTCCAGAGCAGAAAAATATATATCGGGCTGAATCTGAAATGAACTGAGATGAAGCAGAGCGAGCGCTGGATAACAAGCTGCGCACGCGGGCAGCGGATAGGCGGGTCGCTCACCAGAGGGCCACTGGGCCGGCTGGTGGAGATGCTAGGCAGGCCGGTGCTGGGCTGGAGGAGGCAGGGGTCGCACTGGCACATGCGCTCGCACGGTCAATGCGCTTGAGCGGCTGGGCTCGTGTTCGAAGCAGGGGTGTCAGGCGCAGGGCGAGGCGTGCAGGAGGCCGGCGGTGGGGAACGGCACGGGGTGGTTCAAGGCGGCGATGGAGACGGGCGGGCCGACTGGATCTGGCCGGAGATAGGCCGCCGGCGATGGTACTGGTGTAGCGGCGACGACTGCTCTCTTGTGGTCACCCGCGGCGGGGTCGGGACGATCTCGGGGAAGCACGAACTCCGGTGTGGGGGCTCGGTCCCGTCCGGTTCCTAGCCGGATCCGGGGCGGACGGTGGACTTGGAGCACGGGGAGAAACCATGGTGGCTCGGGCATCCATGGCCGGTTCCTGAGGTGCACCTCCCGGAGAAGACGAGGCTGGGCACAGCGGCGCATGATGCAGGGACGGAGGCAGCAGGGAAATGACGGCAACTTGGCTCGGATCTCACCGGACCCGAGCAGGAAGGAGGTGCAGGCATCGGGGATGGATGGATCCAGCAAGGGGGCGAGGTCCGACGGCACGGGACGGTGGCCATGGTGTGGTGCTCCTGCAGGGGAACACAGGGAAGAGAGAGAGGTTAGAGCAGAGAGAGAAGAAGAACGGGAGGAAGGAGGGCGCGAGGAGGCCAGGCCAGTAACCGTGAAAGACGCGCGGCTGGACGGCACGGTCAACGACGACGCGAGGCAGGGGACTCCAGGTTGCTGCTGCTTGCTGGCAACAGTGGGGTCGGCTGGCCTAGGGCGCGAGCTCTTGCTCGATCGAACCAAGAGGAGGACGAGCAGAGACGAGGGCTGCGGGGAAAGCTGGCTGGTGAGCGTGCATGGATGTAGCTCGGGGATGAGCTTGACAGAGAAGTGGCAGGGGATCGAGGGGCCTCGGGTGGCTGCGCGCTGGTTGGTGGAGGAAGCTGCGGCTGGTTGGGTTGGATCGGGAGGAGATCCCGAGGGGAGAGAGAAGGTTGTAGGTGGCGGCGGCTAGGGGGACAAATGTTCTAGTTTTTAGGGTTTGACAGATTAGGTATGAGGTTGGGCTATATATAAATAAAGGGGAAATTTTGGGATCATCCGATTTAGATCGAACGGTCGCGAATAAATAGGCTAGGAAATTCCAAAGAATAAACCGAAGATGTTTGGGGTATTTCTGGATTGATCTGGACCCACCGGTCACGACCGGGCGGTTCAGGTCCGGGGGAGTTTCAGACTAGGTTGCGAGGGGGTTTGTGCACTGTGCAGAGAGATACTCCGGCTTATGCAAGAGAGAAAACGAAGATCCAGGTTGCAAGGGTGGATGGACTCGGAACGGTCAACGATGGCAACAGAGAGAATAGGTCAACGAAGGCGAAAGGAGAAGCGGCAACTATGACCGGTCCACGAGTTTTTATAAAAACATCCGAATGCAATGCGAATGATGCCATGATGCAATGCAACAAACAAACAATTAACAGGGTGAACACGAAAAACATGGAAGGCATCTGGAGTGTCGGTTTCGGGCTGTCACAGAAGTCCTTGATTAAGCCATGGGTTAGCTCTCAAGAAGGAACTTCTTCTCCATGAACAAATTAATCAGTGGCTTGGAGTGCTAGGGAATCCATGTGGAATGAAGGTAGCTAATCTGTCAAACCATAGAATACTTCGCACATGCATGAGTGACTTGGGATGATTCCAAAGGAAGCAAAATAAACTTTCTCGAGTTCATAGAAACAACTTACATCAAATGCACATGAACTTGGAGAATGTCACTCCTTTCATCCGAACATATGGTTCGTGAACGGGACACGGAGATAATGCTTACAAAGTTTCCAACACTAGCTTAATGTTCAACAAAATCATGGAGGAGATAAAAATGTTGCTGATGGGCTCAACAACAATTCACCCAGGTTTCCACATAGATGGAATTCCATAATTAAGTGAACACGGTGATAGCATTGGTCAGACCAAAAGATATAATGGTGTGTGCTCGAGGAGACAACCACGAGTAAAACAACATTATGAAAATCATTGGTTTTGATTTGATTTGATGATAGCCCATACTCAAATCAAGGATTGGATAAGATAATAGATCCAACAACTGATCACGAAGGTCAATCGATGAAAATATAATCTTTCTTCAATACACACGCACATAAGATATCCTTTAGAATGAGCTAAGTCAGACAAGGCTTTTATCTTCCAACTCTCCAGGTTGTTGTTTAGCAAGACCAACTGGTTTGGGGGTATCCAACACAGATTTTTGGGGAAAGGATGGTTTAAAGGGAAACCAACTTGATCACGAACTCAACATAATAGTCAGGGGACAACCTGGTGATCGTTTCGAGAAGATATTCAGAAAATCACGAACCACCGATATGTTACTAAGCTCGAGAACATTCTTGCTTTTCAGGGCAAGACAAAACGACCAAAAGAGCAAGGGATTGACACAATCCTAACTCATTGACCGAAGAGGGCACCATAAATAAGGTCTAGGTAGCACGATCAAACTTAGAATGATGATTCAATAACCATCACGCCAAGAATGAAATTATCGTCCATTAACTACCAAGCAACAGAGTTGCTAGGAGTATTGATTTCACACATCACAGTTGACTTGTCGACATTCCGGTTGCAACGACACAGACACCGAGAAATAAATGATGATGGCGAGGAGTATCACTATATAAAAAATTCATAAGATGGTGTGCAATTCCTATGGCATTCTTGACATGAAAGAGGGTAACACTCCAGGGTTGAGCAGACTAGAAGCTGGATTGGCTTTCTCGATCCGCGGAATACAACTACTTTGGCCCAATTCTAGAAATGGATGAGGTATTGGAGTTTGTTTCTCCTGGTCATTCTGAGATAGAATGGCTTAACGGACCATAAGAATAATAGGCACCGATGTACATGAATGCACAACTACTCCTGTCTATCAATTGTCAGACGATGGTCGGAATACAACTGAAGAGGGACAACTCAAAGAAGCACATGATTTTCTGAGTTGTGGATGCATAGGTTAGCATGTCGAACAAGGCTCAACATATTTCTTCCGGATAACCCATGCAGAAGGATAGGATTGGCAGAGTCACAATTATAGAATGGAGAACTCATCAAGAGCACTCTTGTTGTGATCTTTTGGTTCAAACGAACTTCTGCCAAGGATGGTTCATGGTATTTGGAAGAATGATATACCACAGACCCCGAAGACTAAAACAAGGTTACTAATCATCCTAAGGAGCTACCATCTCTATCAACAGAAATAAGCAGGATGAACCATGGGTTCAAGAACCCAGAAATAGAATACCTACTAATTAAATGGCATCACGAGATGCTTCCGAGAATGGTGGCCAGAATGAACACACTGGGAACACAAAACATCGCTAGATTACTGGGTGGTTCTCTAAGATACCCTAGTGTCCTAATAATAGCTTCAACATATATGTCGAGGCAAAGGAGTACCTCAACACACCGATTAGTGTGCTTAATCGGACCCAAAAGGACATCGGGAACGGGGAGGAAAGATTTGCAAATGCATCAGATTGTTTAGAAACCTGGGACAACTCGGACAACATAACGGCTGTTCGGGCATGCAATATGAAACAACCTGCAAGACAACTCACAACATAACACTGAATTCTTATGGAGACACCGATCCGAGGGGACGACGCCTATCCTATAAGTCTCCAACATGGTAACTCGTCATCCTGATAGATAGATAAGAAGCCTAGTTCTTAAACCCCGTAGAAAAGAAGAGGGTGACCCAGAATAAGAATGACACAAGATGAGGAGTAAAAAGAGCCTTACATTCCCATCCACAATCAATTCCCCTATATAACTGAAGCATTTCTAGACTCTACTTTGACCAGTTAGGTTTGGTAATCCTATAGGCAGCCAGGCTCTGATACCAAAGCTGTTAGGACCCCGATCCTAAGTCACACCGGTCTAGCGTGTAACACATCATATCACTTTGCGGCCTCACGCACGGTAACCCACGGCTGCCGCCTTTACCTGGGCCGGGACTGTTTGCGCCTTTTGGCTCACGTATATGATTGTGTCGCTAGCATCCATGTGACAGAGAACCTGGGCCGACATGACTAGTCATAAACTAAGGTGGCACCAACTTACAGGGACATGCATACATGACCCAGCAATGCACGTGTCGGTCAGCAGCGAGTGTAACCGAGTCATAGCAAGCTACAAGGACTCCGGTAAAACACCGCGTGACATTTCCCCGTAGGGACAGACATAGGAGCAAAGAAGGACACATGCCGGTCAATCCATGTGTTCCGGATGGAAGCACTATGAAGCATTTCCCCATAAGGAAGCCTACCAAGAATAAACAACTAGGTGTCGGATCCCACACATACTAAAGCATTTCAATAACATACACACAAAATGCTCGATATGTGTAGATACAACATGGCATCACAACATAACTCTACGACTCAAAGTGTTTATTTAAAAGGGCTCTGAGGAACCTTACATAGCATGATATTACAAACATGGGTCTCATGACCCAAGATTCAAGTCATACAAGCAACAAACGGAAGCTTAACCTGTCTGAGTACAGACAGCTAAAAGAAAGAAGACTAGGAAGCCTGTCTATCTACAAGACCCTCCATAGGAACTAGACCTCTGTCTGGGATTCCCAAGCTAATCGATCAACGTCGAACTCATTGCAGGAATCTAAAGTGAGACTGGAGTCTCCTCTGCAAAAACATACATTAAGCAATGGTGAGTACAAAGGTACTTAGCAAGACTTACATTAGAACTAACTACATATGCATAAGTATCAACAAGGGGGTTGTGGAGTTTAACTGCAGCAAGCTAGCTTTGACTCAGTGGCTATCCTGAACTAGGACTACCAGTAACTTCTTTGGGGTAAGAGAGCGCACACGAGTCCACATATTCACCATATCAATACACCACTATGGATCCTCTCCCGTCTTCCTACGAGAGGGCCATCCATAGCACGCACACTTATCTTGCACATTTTAGAGTATCCATTTCAACTTGTCTATGAACAATGTAAGCTTTCCAATTAGTCCATATCCGCGGACGCAACTATTCGAATAGATAGTTAACCCTGCAGGGGTGTACTTCTTCACACACGCTCTCACCACTTGCCACCATATACACGTTATGTATCTCGGCAACCTTCAATCGGAAGCCTGGCGATGGTGTTGGCCATGACCTGACTATTCACACAAGACTCTAGTCCAGGTTTATCGCCTATTTGAGGTTGTACCCGCAAGGAGGTCCGGCCGAAGTTTCTATCACGGCCCCAAACGACGAGTGCATGGTTCCCGAGAGCACCATTCAGGTGTCACTTAGTACACCGTGCCTCGGTGTGTCTACCGCATCAGAGCCCACCCCTAAGGCCAGCACTATGCACGGCCGCCAACACATATCCTACAAACACCAGAAACTAGTTGCAACTCTTCGACAGAGATCAAGGTGATTAATATGTCAAGAGGGGTCGAGTTACCGGAACCCAATGTGTGGTAGTAACTGTCTTGGATCACAAACACAGAACTCAGTTCCTGAGGACGATCCCAATGAGACAACCCACCATGTACTCCTACATGGCCTCTCATCACTACCTTTACCAAATCGTGTTCACACACTTAGCTCTCACACAGTAGGACGTGAACACAACCATTCCAATTCAGCGCCCAGATGGATCAGACCCGATATAACTCTAAGCATAGCAGGCATAACAAGCAACCATGAATGAGTAGGCACATCATGGCTCAAACAACTCCTACTCATGCTAGTGGGTTTTACTAATTACTGTGGCAAAGACAGGTCATGCAGAGGAATGGGTTCAACTACCGCAACAAGTAATAGTTGAATCATTGTTGTCCTAATGCAATAAAAGAGAGCAAGAGCGAGAGAGTGGGATTGTATCAGAATTCTCAAAGGGGGTTTGCTTGCCTGGCACTTCTGAAGCTAGTAAAGCTCTTCATCGGTGTCAGCGATCTTTATGTCGGAATCGTCTGCTACCGAGGGAGAACAACACCGACTAACTAGAAGGACCACAATCAATGGAATACAACAATATGATGCATGATTATGACATGGCAATATGCTGTGGTTTGGGCTAATGCAGACAATTTGGATGGAGCTGGTTTGAATCAAAGATTCAAATTCAAACTCCACATAAGACATTTCAAATGCCATTTATTCAAATTGTCATGTACAGCAACTTTAAGTTGTTCAAACATGCATGAAAATGCCATAACCAGATTTTTCATATTTTTCTGATAATTTTTCAGATATAAATTATTTTCATCTGAGCTACGATTGATTTTATATGATTTTTTGAAGTTTAAAACATTTTCTGGAATTTTCCTGGATATTCTAAATTAACTAAATCCAGTAATTGTTTTATTACATCAGCACGACCACATGATGACGTCAGCGGTCAACAGGGTGGCCCAGGTCAAACTGACGTGTGGGACCCGCATGTCAGTCTCATATCTAATTAACAAAGTTAATTAGTGCTAAATGAATCCTAAACCTAATTTAGTTAGGACCCGGGCCCACATGTCGGAGTCAAACCCCGGTCAACCGGGTCAAACCCACCGGCATTTAGCCACCGACGGGGTCAGATGCGGCAGCAAGCGGCGGAAAGCAGCTACGGGGCACCATTCGACGCGCGGCTGGGCTCGTTGGAGAGCTCTCGCCGGCGCACATCGAATGGGGGTGGTGGCCGGGCTAGTGGTGGCCGGAGCTGAGGGCGGCGAGCTTGGCAGTGGCGGCCGGCGTTTGGGCGCAGGCGACGCAACGGCTACGGCGGGCCTACGAGGAAAAGGAGAGGGGGGTTCGGGGGAGAGGCTCACGGCGGTCACAGCGAGTAGGTCGGCGAGCTCGGGGAGGCGTCGGAGCGAGCGGAACGGCGGAGGTGATCTCAGCGTCGGGAGGTTGAAGAACATGGCGTGGGGCGCTTTGCAGCGCGTCCGGCGTCGTGTGGCTCGGCGAGGAGATCGTAGACACGGCGAGGGAGCACGGGGGAGGCGGCGGCTATGCGTACGGCGACGACGAACGAGTGGCGGCTTCGGCCATGGCATCCAGAGGCGAGGGAGAGAGCGAGGGGGAGAAAGAGTGAGTCAGGGCGATCGAGACGGCACCGACGAGGGCGTTCGCATCGTCGCACTGTCCAGGGGCGACGCAGGCAGGCGAGCAGGTGGCTTGGCGCCTCGCACGCGCGTGCACTGTCCCGCCTCTCCCTACTGGCAGAGGTAGGGGATGACTGGCAGGAGGCCAGGTGGGTTGGGCCAGCACAGGAAAGTGGCCGAGGTGAGGTGCTCTCTCTCTCTCTCTTTTCTAATTTGTTCTGTTTTCTAATTTTCTTTTCTGTTTTTGATTTAGTAAAAATACTAAACCATTTTTAAAACTCCTAAAAATATTTGTGGGCACTTTTAGAATTATTTCCAACAGCCCTCAATTAGTTTCAGAATTATTTGAGCATTTAAAATATTTATAGCAATTAAATGACCAAATCCAAATACTTTATGATTTAATTCAAAAATCCAGGATGACCTAGAAAAATGTGCACCATTGTTGGAAGAGGTTTTCACCCATTTCAAAAATGATGAACTTTTCTGAAGGGCATTTTGGGTTCATTGAAAAATATTTTAAGTTGAACCTATTTGAAATTCATTTGGTGCTAGTGTTTAATCATCCCCATTTCAAATTCATTTGAATTTAACATGATGCATTGATGCTCTGATGCAACTAATTACAACCATTATTCTAGGGCTGTGACATGCCACCACCTACCCTGCCAATGAGGACATCGCCGAGCCTCATGAGGCCGCACCCGCGAAGAAGAAGCAGTTATTCTCTCAGGACCGCGCCGAGACGAAGAAAGTGTCGGTGGATGGCAGTGGCTCAGGCCCTGCCTTCACCATTGGCACCGGCCTCTCTCCTGCATAGGAAGACGCGCTCATCACCTTCCTTCAGGCAAACTCAGATGTGTTTGCCTGGACGGCGTCTAATTTGTCCGGTGTGCCGAGGGAGGTGATCGAGCACCACTTAGCGGTGTGCCCCAACGCACGCCCCGTGAAGTAGAAGGCACAGCGCCAGGCGCCAGAGAAGCAAGATTTCATTGTTATGGAAGTTCAGAAGCTCCAAAAAGCTAGAGTCATCCGTGAGGTGCGCCATCCTGAATGGCTCGCCAACCCAGTCATGGTACCCAAGAAGTGCGGCAAAGAGCGAATGTGCGTCGACTTCATGTGCCTCAACAAGTTCCGTCCTCAAGATCCCTTCTCGCTGCCCCGCATCGACCAGATCATGGACTCCACCGCTGGATGCGAGTTGCTATGCTTCCTAGATGCCTTCTCAGGCTACCACCAGATCAAGATGGCGGCTGAAGATGTGGAGAAAACGGCCTTCATCACTCCCTGCGGCATATTCTGCTACATCTGCATGCCCTTCGGCCTCAGGAGCGCTGGGGCCACCTTCCAGAGGCTGATGCGCATCGCCTTGGGACCACAGATGGGAAGAAACGCCGAATCCTACATCAACGACATCATTGTCAAGGCTCACGAATCCTGGTCCCTCCTCGCGGACCTCAAGGAGACGTTCGACAATCTGCGCAAGGTCAACCTCAAGCTCAACCCAGACAAGTGCATCTTCGGAGTCCCCTTTGGCAAGCTGCTTGGCTTCCTGGTCTCCCACCACGGCATCGAGGCCAATCCTGAGAAGATCAAGGCCATCGAGAAGATGCGTCCTCCCCAGAATCTCAAGGAGATGCAGCGCCTGGCGGGGTGCATGGCCTCGCTTGGGCGATTCATCTCCAAGTTCGGCGAGCGAGCCCTGCCATTCTTCAAGCTCATGAAGAGATCCGGCCCCTTCAAGTGGACTCCCGAGGCTGACGCTACCTTCGAAGACCTCGAGAGGTACCTCATGAGCCCGCCCATCATGGTCGCACCGCGCTCTCGCGAGCCTTTTCTCCTATACTCGGCGGCCACTCCCCAGACGGCCAGCGTGGCCCTGGTGGCAGTTCGAGAAGAGCATGTCTGCGCACAGAAGAAGTGGTGGGAGACCAGGAAGCCAAGCAGCTTGCCAAAGGGGACTTCGAAGATGCACAGTACTGCATGGGGTAGGCTTCCTGGTCATGCCGGCGCCTTCTGAGGTCAGTAGAAGCTCCTCCTTGCGCTCCTCGTCGCCTCCAGGAAGCTGCACCACTACTTCCAAGGCCATCCCATCAAGGTGATCTCATCTTACCCCCTGGGGCAAGTCCTGCGCAGCCCCAACGCTGCTGGCCATGTCACCGAGTGGAACATCGAGCTGCAGGCCTTTGAGCTGGAATTCTGCAGCACAAGGGTGATCAAGGGTGCAGCACTGGCTGACTTCGTGGCGGAATGGACGGATCCCCCCCATGAAGACCCTCGCGAGGGCGAATCCCTCTTGCCTGGGGACGAGGCACCTGGTGGATGGTCCATGCACTTCGATGGTGCCTTCTCCCGGCAGGGCGCGGGAGCTGGCGTCATGCTCACCTTGCCGACAGGAGACAAGCTCTACTACGATGTCCAGCTCTGCTTCAAGCGGGACGACAAGGTCTCCAACAACATCGCGGAGTACGAAGGCCTCATCGCCGGCCTCAAGGCTACTTTCGCTCTCGGCATCAAGTGCCTCACCATTAAGGGCGATTCGCAGTTCCTCGTCAACTTCTCCACCAAGAGCCACAAGCCGAAAGACGAGCACATGGCCGCCTATCTGGAAGAGGTGCGCAAGCTCGAGAAGCGTTTCGTTGGCTTGGAGCTCTAGCACGTCCCCCGCAGCAGCAACAAGAAAGCCGACGACCTCGCCAAGCGAGCATCTCGCCACGAGCCCCAAAGCCCCAGCGTCTTCGAGGAAAGGCTCCTGAGGCCATCAGCTACACCACCTGCCGTGAACGCCACGCTGCTTCACGAAGAGCTCCAACCCGCACCACCCATGGGCGCGCCAGACTGTGGCCCAGCCTCCGGCGCCCACCTGCTGCTGGCGCTGAAGCCTCATGAGGACTGCTGGGCCGCTGAGTTCAAGGCCTACCTGCTTCACGGCACCCTCCCGGAGAAGGACTCAGAGGCAGAGCATGTGGCTTGCCAGGCCACCGCTTACTGCTTGAAGGACGGCGAGCTGTATCGTAGGCACCCCAATGGTGTCTCTCTGCGGTGCATCTCTGAAGAACAAGGCCGCGAGCTGCTCGCCGACATCCATGGAGGAGACTGTGATCACCACTCCTCATCACGCACCCTCGCCAGCAAGGTCTTCCGCAGTGGCTTCTACTAGCCTAATAACCCACAAGTATAGGGGATCGCAACAGTTTTCGAGGGTAGAGTATTCAACCCAAATTTATTGATTCGACACAAGGGGAGCCAAAGAATATTTGCAAGTATTAGCAGTAGAGTTGTCAATTCAACCACACCTGGAAACAAAATATCTGCAGCAGAGTGATCAGTAGCACAGTAGGATGATAGTTTGATAGCAGTAGCAATAATAGTAACAGTAGTAGTAACGGTAGCAGCAGTAGTTTGGTAGCAATTGTAACAGCAGCGGCAGCAGTAGTAAGTTAGCAAGAACAATATGTGAAAAGCTCGTAGGCATTGGATTGGTGATTATATTGGATAACATTCATCATGTAACAGTCATAAACTAGGGCGACACAGAACTAGCTCCAATTCATCAATGTAATGTAGGCATGTATTCCGTATATAGTCATACGTGCTTGCGATAAGAACTTGCATGACATATTTTGTCCTACCCTCCCGTGGCAGCGGGGTCCATAAGGAAACTAAGGGATATTAAGGCCTCCTTTTAATAGAGAACCGGAACAAAGCATTAACACTTAGTGAATACATGAACTCCTCAAACTATGGCAATCACCGGAAAGAATCCCAATTATTGTCACCTTGGGGTATGCGGATCATAACACATAGCAGGTGCGTATAACTTGCAAGATCGGATCAAGAACACAAATATATTCATGAAAACTTAAAGGGTTCAGATCTGGAATCATGGCACTCGGGCCCTAGTGACAAGCATTAAGCATAGCAAAGTCATAGCAACATCAATCTCAGAACATAGTGGATACTAGGGATCTAGCCCTAACAAAACTAACTCAATTACATGATAAATCTCATCCAACTCATCACCGTCCAGCAAGCCTACAAAGGAATTACTCACTCCTGGCGGTATGCATCATGAAATTGGTGATGAAGGATGGTTGATGACGACGATGCCGGAAGATCCCCCTCTCCGGAGCCCCAAACGGACTCCAGATCTGGCCTCCCGATGAAGAACAAGAGGTGGCAGCGGCTCCGTATCGTGAAACACAATAAAACTTCCTCTCTTATTTTTTTCTCTGGAATTCTGAATTTATAGCGTTGGAATTAGGTCAGATGGAGCCACGTGGGCCCCACGAGGTACTAGGGCGCGCTAGGGGGTGGCGTGCCCTGGTGCCTCGTGGGCACTGGGTGCCCCCCTCCAGTAGGTTTTGGCTCTAGTATTTTTTATATATTCCATAAAAAATCTGCAAAAAGTTTCATCCAATTCCAAGAACTTTTATTTCTGCACAAAAAACAACACCATGGCAATTCTGCTGAAAACAGCGTCAGTCCGGGTTAGTTCCATTCAAATCATACAAATTAGGGGCCAAAACAAGAGCAAAAGTGTTTGGAAAAGTAGATACGAGGGAGACGTATCAACTCCCCCAAGCTTAACTCATTGCTTGTCCTCAAGCAATTCCGTTGACAAAATGCAAGTGATAAAGAAAAACTTTTACAAACTCTTTTGTTATTGTATCTATATATATGCTTAAATAGTACCCAAGTTTTCAGCAAAGATTATAACTAACTATGCAAATGATAACTCTTAGAAATTATATTCACTCATATTAATGGCATAATCAACTAGTGAGCAATAATAAGATATATCAAATGCCAACACTTTGTCAAAATGATCATGATATAATATGACAACATGGTATCTCGCTAGCCCTTTCTGAGACAGCAAAACATAAATGCAGAGCACCTCCAAAGTTCAAGCAGCGACTAAACATTGTAATTCATGGTAGGAGAGATCCAGTCATGATGCACACAACATTAACTATTCACAATGCATGAGAATGATAATAGTAATCTCAAGACTGGTGCTTGTTTGAGAAGGTGATGACTCAACAATAAAAGTAAAATAACATAAAAGTAAATAGATAGGCCCTTCGCAGAGGGAAGCATGGATTTGCAGAGGTGCCAGAGCTCAAAGCTTAAATCATAGATAAATAAAATTTTGGGAGGTATGCCTTTCCTGTCAACGTCACGACCGAGAGTTTTCAATATCTTCCATGCTAAACACATTAGCGGCAGTTCCCAAGTGCTAAAGTAAAGTTTACTCCCCCTCGACCAACAATCACAAGCCATGGCTAGCCGAATCCTCGCGTGCCCTCCATACAACAACTTTCCGGGGGAGTTTGTTTTATTATTTTGCAATTTTAATCATGGGACTGGGCATCCCGATTACCAGCCCCTCTCATGCAAGGACGAGTGAATCAACACTCATCATGAGAATAACCCGCTTAGCATGGAAGATATTGACCGCCCCCTGTCGCTCCATGAGCGGTATGGGCACACAAAACAGATGTTCATTTGAATATTTAGAGGTGGCACATGCAAATTTACTTAGAACGGCAGAGTAATACCGCATATAGGTAGATATAGTGGACTCATTTGGAATAACTTTGGTTGAAGGGTTTTGATGCACAAGCAGTATTCCCGCTTAGTACAGGTGAAGGCTAGCAAATAGGTTGAGAAGCGACCAGCTAGAGAGCGAAAACGGTCATAATCATGCATTATGAATAATCAACATTGAATACTAGCATGAGTAGGATATAAACACCATGAACATAAATATCGTGGAGGCTATGTTGGTTTTGAATCAACTACATGCGTGAACATGTGCCAAGTCAAGCCACTTGAAACATTCAGAGGAGGATACCATACCATCATACTACATCGTGAACATTTTAATGCATGTTGACACTCAAGATAAATCATTATTCACTCCTAGCTACTTAAGCATGGCATGAGCAACTATAATCTCTAATTGTCATCATAAACATGTTTAATCATAATATGCTGAATCATAGATACTGAGTTAAACATATTTACAAAAACAAAGAACAAGTTGAGTTCATACCCGCTTTTCCTTGCCACAGTCACTTCATCAAATCATCGTCATTATTGCCTTTCACTTGCACGACTGAATGATATGAAAATGAAAATAGTGCAAGTGTGGCAAGGACTAAGCTGAAATCTGCAAGCATTTTATTCAAAGGAGAAGACAAGGTAAAATGGGCTCTTTGTTAGATCAACAATAATGCATATGAGAGCCACTCAACATTTTCATCGTGGTCTTCTCCTTACAATGACTCAACAAAAGAAAAGAATTTCAGAGAAACACACTAAAATATTTTTGGAGTTTTTAGTTTTTCTGAATAAAGCAAATAAAGAAGAAAACAAAAAACGAGAAGACAAAACTATTTACACGGGAGAGCTCCCAACAAACAAAAGAAGAAATGGAAAATCTTTTTGGGTTTTCTTTTAATACTACTACTAACTAAGCTAAAAAGAAAAACCGAAAAGAAACGAGAAATGTTTTTGGATTTTCTCAAAGTTTTTCAAACACACAAGAAGAAAGCGAGAAAATAAAACTAACATGGACTATACAATGAAAGACTATGAACACCGACAATTGGAATGAAATGTGTGATCATGAATGTAATGTCGGTGAGAGATACGTACTCCCCCAAGCTTAGGATCTTGCCTAGCTTGGTCTACGGCCATCTGTAGTAGCCATCAGGTCCCATGTGAAAGTCCTGAGGCGGCGGCACCCGAGCGTCCCAATCCTGGGCCTCCTCCTCTGCTGCTGCCAACGTGTTCCGGTAAGCAACAATGTCCGGTGGCATCACGGTATATCCGTTCCTGGCATGAGAATCAAACAAAGCAGGTGCAGGCAACGGAATAATATCACGAGTATCCTCACTAAAAACCAAGTTATAACGAATGTTGTGAGGAGGCTCAGGAGTATCAAGAAAGTGGTGGTCCCACATGGACTGGTGATCTAAGTAAACTCTGGGCAACAAGTAATCATGAGGGCGTATGTTAACATTAAAACGTCTCGCTAAGCGAGTAGCATAAATACCACCATGAATTTTACCCCTAGTTCTATTAGTGTGCAGGCAGCGTGCAATGATGGCTCCCAAGTTATAAGTGTTATCATTATGTAATGCGCGGCGTAAAATGGCAAAGTCAGGTGCAGCTAGTGCACTACCTTGCTCCCTAGCAATCAAGCATTTCCCTAAGAATAAAGCAAAGAAATGAACTGAGGGAAAATGCAAGCTAGTGGCTCAGGCTTTCGACACGCCCCTTGTCTCTCCCACAGTTAAAATTTGGAGGAAACCCTCAAACTCCTCTGGGCGAGGCTCTCTAATTTCCCCATCAAAGGGAATCAAACATATCTCGCAAAATTCAGCCAGACGTATCTGATAATGCTCAGCATATAAATCAAAGCGCACCTCAGGGGGTTCAAGCCTACTCAGGAAATGAAAGTTTTGTACAAAGGAATTTGTAAGGATGTGGTGCTGGTCACACTCATCTGCGAGGAAGTCGGTTAGTCCGGCATTTGCAATGAATTGCGCGAAGTCTTGGTAGAATCCGGCTTCGTTCATGAAGGCATTGTGCGGCCATTCGCATGGCCGGATCTCCGTCCTACGCGAAATGTTGAGGTCGCTGTCCGAGGACTCCCCAAGGACTCGCTTGGCGTTCCACTTTGAGGAACTCCTCCGGAAGAAATTCATTTTCCCAAGAACAATTTTCTGAAAATTTTTAGGCCACAAAATGACATCAATAAAACTTCACAAGATTGATAGCAACTACTCATATCGATGTCTAGAGGCTTTATCAAGCATTCAAACTACATGGGCCTCAAAGAATTCAACATTCAAGCTCATTTTCAGTAGCACCAAAAGCAGCTAATTATGCAAAATATAATCCACTAGAGCAAAATCTAATTGGAGCAATGGAGGAGTCACATACCATGGAGCAATCTCCCAAAACAGTTTCGGAAACAGAGCTCCAAGCAAAGAGATCGAAAATTTCAGGTTTGTGAGCAAGAACACGAGAGAGAGAGAGCTACCAGGAATTTTTGCTAGAGGTAAGAGACGAAGTAAGCTAAAGGGATAAGTGAGGGGGTCCCCGTGGGGCCCACGAGGTACCTGGGCGCGCCGGGGGGGGTGGCGCGCCCTGGTGCCTCGTGGGCACCTCCCTGATATGTGTCCAGTGCCAAAAATTCATAAATATTACATAAAAAATCATATCAAAAATTTATTGCATTCTGAGCACTTTTATTTTTGGGCATTTTTTTATTGCACGGATAAATCAAGAAACAGGATAATCATGACATTTTATTGCATTTAACTAAAAATAACAGAAAATAAAATGTGGGTACAGAAGGTTGTGCTTACTAAATTCATCGACCACATGCCCCTCAAAAAGAATCCATTAATAAGGTTGATCAGGTCTTATTAACAACCATTTCCGAGTAACATGAAACCGAAGAACTTTCGTATAACACTAAGTTACCTCAACGGGGATATGCATCTCCCCAATAATAAGAGTTTCATATTTCTTTTTAATAGTAGGAGTAGGGATTTGAAAACTTCCAATAGTAATTGTCGGAGTCTTTTCAATAATATGAATACCATTTACTTGAAATTGCTTTTTCGGAAAGTGCACCGTATGCTCATTACCATTGATATGAAAAGTGACATTGCTTTTGTTGCAATCAATAACAACCCCTGCAGTATTCAAGAAGGGTCTACCAAGGATAATCGACATGTTGTCATCCTCGGGCATATCAAGTATAACAAAGTCTGTTAGAATAGTAACGTTTGCAACTACAACGGGCACATCCTCACAAACACCGATAGGTATGGCAGTTGATTTGTCAGCCATTTGCAATGATATTTTAGTGGGAGTGAGTTTATTCAAATCATGTCTTTTATATAAAGAGAAAGGCATAACACTAGCACCTGCTCCTAAATCACACAAAGCGGTTTTGACATAATTTCGTTTAATGGAGCATGGTATAGTTGGTATTCCTGGATCTCCTAGTTTCTTAGGTACTCCATCCTTAAAAGAATAATTTGCAAGCATGGTAGAAATTTTAGCTTCAGGTTTCTTTCTTTTATTTGTGACAATGTCTTTCATGTATTTAGCATAGGGAGGCATCTTTATAATATCAGTAAAACGAGTACGCAAAAAGACTGGCCTAAGCATTTCCGCAAAACGTTCAAATTCTTCCTCATCTTTTTTCTTAGATGGTTTAGGAGGAAAGGGCATGGGTTTTTGAACCAATGGTTCTCTTTCTTTACCTTGTTTTCTAGCAACGAAGTCTTTTTTTATCATAACATTTATTTTTAGTAGGTGGGTTATCAAGATCAACAGCATGTTCTATTTCAACATCATTATCAGGTTCTTTATCATTAGCTGGTTGAGTATCCACATGAGCATCATCATTATTATTATCATCAGGTGGTTGTAAATTACCAGATTGTGTTTCAGCATCAGAAATAGAAACATCATTACTATCCTCCAAGGGTTTTTCTAACTCGGGTTCACTAGAAGTATGCAAAGTCCTATCATTTTTCTTTTTCTTTTTCTTTTTAGATGGACTAGGTGCATCAACATTTATTCTTTGAGAGTCTTGTTCAATTCTTTTTGGGTGACCTTCAGGATAAAGTGGCTCCTGAGTCATTCTACCTCCTCTAGTCATTACTCTAACAGCATGATCATTCATATTGTTATTCATTTCATTGAGCAATTCACTTTGAGATTTAGCAACTTGTTCTAATTGAGTTTCTACCATAGATGCATGTTTACTCACACCTTTAACATCATTAGCAATTCTAAATAACAAGTCACTCAAGTGATCGATCATGTAGGCATTTCGTTTTAATTGTTTCATAACTTTTGCATTGAAGTGATCTTGCTTAATAATATAGTTGTCAAATTCATACAAGCATTGGCTAGGAGGTTTGTTATAGGGAATATCACTTTCATCAAACTTTATAAGAGAATTTACCTCTACTACCTGTGTCGGCTTGTCAAGACCATGTATCTCTTCAAAGGTGGTAAATTCTTAACATCTTCAGCTTTAATGCCTTTTTCCTTCTGGCATTTCTTTGCCTCTTGTATATCTTTAGGACTGACATATAAAATACCCCTCTTCTTCGGAGTGGGTTTAGGCGGTGTTTCAGGAAGTGTCCAATCATTATCATTCTTCAATATATTGTTCAATAATTCTTCAGCTTGTTCAATAGTCCGGTCCCTGAAAACACAACCAGCACAACTATCTAGGTAGTCCCTAGAAGCATCGGTTAGTCCATTATAGAAGATATCAAGTATTTCATTTTTCTTAAGAGGATAATCAGGCAAAGCATTAAGTAATTGGAGAAGCCTCCCCCAAGCTTTAGGGAGATTCTCTTCTTCAATTTGCACTAAATTAAATATTTCCTGTAAGGCAGCTTGTTTCTTATGAGCAGGAAAATATTTTTTAGAGAAGTAATAAATCATATCCTGGGGACTACGCACGCATCCAGGAGCAAGAGTATTATACCATTCTTTAGCATCACCCTTTAATGAGAAAGGAAACAACTTAAGAATATAGTAATAGCGAATTTTTTCCTCGTGAGCAAATAGGGTGGCTATGTCATTTAATTTAGTAAGATGTGCCACAATGGTTTCAGTTTCATAACCATGGAAAGGATCAGATTCAACCAAAGTAATTAACTCAGGATCGACAGAGAATTCATAATCCTTATCAGTAATAAATATGGGAGAGGTAGCAAACTTAGGATCACATTTCATTTTCTCCCGCATAGATTTTTCTTTCATTTCAGCAAATAGGTTTATAACTTCATGTCTATCATTACAAGCAAGAATGGCTCTAGCTGTCTCCCTATCAAAGCAATGTTCATCAGGTGTTTCAACTCTAGTAGGAGAGCTAGGCATAATAGGTGAATCATAATTCTCAAGAGATTCAACATTTTCAATTTCTTTAGCTTTAGTAATTTGTTCAGTAAGAAATTCACCAAGTGGCACAACATTATCAAACATAGTACTAGCATCATCATGAGTATCATTCATAGCAGAAGTGGTATCATCAATAACTTGTGACATATCAGAATTAATAGCATGTGGTGGTGTTGCAAGTTTACTCAAAACAGAAGGTGAATCAAGTGCATAGCTAGATGGCAGTTCCTTACCTCCCCTCGTCTTAGAGGGAACGATCTTGGTCTTAGCGTCTTTCAGATTCTTCATAGTGATCAACAGATATAAATCCCAAGTGACTTAGCAAATAAAGCTATGCTCCACGACAACGGCGCCAGAAAAAGGTCTTGATAACCCACAAGTATAGGGGATCGCAACAGTTCTCGAGGGTAGAGTATTCAAACCAAATTTATTGATTCGACACAAGGGGAGCCAAAGAATATTTGCATGTATTAGCAGTTGAGTTGTCAATTCAACCACACTTGGAAACTAAATATCTGCAGCAGAGTGATCAGTAGCACAACAGTATGGTAGTTTGATAGTAATAGCAATAATAGTAACAGTAGCAGTAACGGTAGCAGCAGTAGTTTGGTAGCAATTGTAACAGCAGTGGCAACAGTAGTAAGTTAGCAAGAACAATATGTGAAAAGCTCATAGGCATTGGATCGGTGATTATATTGGATAACATTCATCATGTAATAGTCATAATCTAGGGCGACACAGAACTAGCTCCAATTCATCAATGTAGTGTAGGCATGTATTCCGTATATAGTCATGCGTGCTTGCGATAAGAACTTGCATGACATCTTTTGTCCTACCCTCCCGTGGCAGCGGGGTCCATAAGGAAACTAAGGGATATTAAGGCCTCCTTTTAATAGAGAACCGGAACAAAGCATTAACACTTAGTGAATACATGAACTCCTCAAACTATGGCAATCACCGGAAAGAATCCCAATTATTGTCACCTTGGGGTATGCGGATCATAACACATAGCAGGTGCGTATAACTTGCAAGATCAGATCAACAACACAAATATATTCATGAAAACATACAGGGTTCAGATCTAGAATCATGGCACTCGGGCCCTAGTGACAAGCATTAAGCATAGAAAGTCATAGCAACATCAATCTCAGAACATAGTGGATACTAGGGATCAAGCCCTAACAAAACTAACTCGATTACGTGATAAATCTCATCCAACTCATCACTGTCCAGCAAGCCTACGAAGGAATTACTCACTCCCGGCGGTGAGCATCTTGAAATTGGTGATGAAGGATGGTTGATGACGACGATGCCGGAAGACCCCCCTCTCCTGAGCCCCAAACGGACTCCAGATCAGGCCTCCCGATGAAGAACAGGAGGTGGCGGCGGCTCCGTATCATCAAACGCAATAAAATTTCCACTCTTATTTTTTTCTCTGGAATTCTGAATTTATAGCGTTGGAATTAGGTCAGACGGAGCCACGTGGGCCCCACGAGGTACCAGGGCGTGCCGGGGGGGGGGGGGGGGGTGGCCCGCCCTGGTGCCTCGTGGGCACTGGGTGGCCCCCCTCCAGTAGGTTTTGGCTCCAGTATTTTTTATATATTCCATAAAAAATCTCCAAAAAGTTTCATCCAATTCGAAGAACTTTTATTTGTGCACAAAAAACAACACCATGGCAATTCTGCTGAAAACAGCGTCAGTCCGGGTTAGTTCCATTCATATCATGCAAATTAGAGGACAAAACAAGAGCAAAAGTGTTTGGAAAAGTAGATACGACGGAGACGTGTCATGGCCCACCGCACTCCACGACGCCACTGAGCTGGCCCAATCCTGTGAAGCTTGTCAATTTCACGCCAAGCAAATCCACCAGCCGGTGCAAGACCTCCAGACGATTCCTCTCTCGTGGCCCTTCACGGTCTGGGGGCTGTACATGTTGGGACCCTTCCCTCGTGCAGCTGGCGGCTACCACTACCTCTACGTCGCCATCGACAAGTTCACCAAGTGGGCAGAGGTCGAGCCCGTGCGCACCATCCCGGCAGGCTCTGCCGTCAAGTTCATCAAGGGCCTCGTGAGCCGCTTTGCCATCCCCAACCACATCATCACTGACAACGGCTCCCAGTTCACAAGCGGCCTCTTCAAGTCATACTGCGCCAGCCTCGGCACACAGATCTGCTACGCCTCTGTGGCGCACCCATGAAGCAACGGCCAGGCCGAGCATGCCAACGCTGAGGTCCTCAAGGTCCTCAAGACAAGAAGCTTCAAGAAAAAGCTCGAAGCCTACGACAAGGGCTGGCTTGGCGAGCTACAGTCTGTGCTATGGTCCATCCGCACAACAACAACCAAGCCTACCGGTGAGACTCCCTTCTTCCTCGTCTATGGAACAGAAGCAATCCTCCCTTCTGAGCTCAAGCATGGCTCTCCGCGAGTCCTCGCCTTCGATGAGGCTCGTCAGGACGGCTCGCGAGAGGCTGACCTGTTGCTCCTCGAGGAAGCCCATCGCCAGGCCGCCCTGCGCACCGCAAGATACCAGCAGGCTTTGCGTCGCTATCATAGCCGCAACATACGCCCACGCACCCTCGAAGTCGGCGATCTCGTCCTGAGAAGGATCCTCTCCAGAGAGGGACTCCACAAGCTCTCACCCATGTGGGAAGGCCCTTTCAGGCTTGCTCATGTCTCCAGGCCCGGCGTCGCTCGGCTGGAGATGGAGGACGGAGTTCCTGTGACCAACACATGGAACATCCAACACCTCCGCAAGTTCTACCTGTGACCCTCATGCGTACAAATGAAGTGGAGCTGTACACACTCCGGAGCCTCTCATTGCGTTCGCCTGATGGGCCCGCGAGAGCTCCCGCCCATGTCTAAGTGGAAGCCCCATGCTCCTTGCTGGTGGAACATCCCACGCCTAGTGGAAGCCCCATGCTCAGCGCTGGCGGAACAATCAAGCTGAGGGCGCCCCACGGGCTGCACCAACCTCACGCTGACCCGTGCTGGACACGACAGCCTCCTCCCTTTGGATGTGAAGCTGAGGGCGCCCCATGGGCTGCACCAACCTCAAGCTGCAATAAAGCCTTATTTCCTAAGATATTTCATGTGTTGCTAAGTTGCTTGCCTCAGGAGCTGTGTACGCTCGCGATCTTCCTCCTGCGCATCTCGTGAGTGGGGGCTGGACACAGTGCCTGTGCTCGGGTCAGTCCCAGCAACACTGCAAAACCCAAGTGATTGAGCTCTGGCTCGCGGGCCTGCTCCAGTGCACGCCACCTCACCAAGATCCTTGGTGTCTCGTCTCCTCGCATGACGCCCACGAGCAAGCTAGCAAGCATGCACCGCTCCTCCCTGTATGAAATTGATATAAAGTTGTCACAGGAATAAGGCACTCAAAGGCCTCGCGAGATGACTCACGACAAGGCGCCTCCATAAGCCCTTAGAGAACCTCGCGAGCGCTGCCTCGCGAGCCAACCTACGGAGGCTGTCTCCACTAAGTGTTAGCGGGAGGCCAAACGAGCAAGAGCCTCGCGAGGCGCACTCCGCAGCCACGATACGGCAAGCAACACTCGCGAAAGAGCTAAGTACAAAAATGCCTCATGAGCTGCTCTCGGTGCCCCTCAAGTTTTCCTCTTCCCGCAACCTCGCTATGTGCTGACGTTCTCTCCTCCGCCAAGCTGCTTGCACGTCAAAGGGGGGCTCTCTGAGCATCGCGCCTCAGGAGCCCTTACCGCCTCTCAGTGCCCTACACCTCCTGGCCTTGTCCAGGCAACGCGACCTAGCATACCAGCGATGGTTGTAGCCCGCTCGGGGGCTGGGTCCTGACGACACAGAGCACCAAGGCAAGCAAAGAAAGGTAAATAGGCCTCACGAGAGAGCCTCATGAGGAAACACACATTGCAGCAAATCATAAAATACTTAAACAAAAGATGTTGTTTTCCACGCCCCCACGGGGCTACGTCAATCTGACACAGGTAAAAGGGAGGATCTAGGAGGTCACGGCGTCGCCATCATCACCATCATCGCCTTCGCCGTCGTCGCCCTTGACTCCGCTGGAGCACTCACTGCTGTCGTGGGAGAACTTCGCGAGTAGGGCATCCACATGGTCCTCCACCGCCTTCCTGAGGCTGTCGTAGAGCTCCTCGGGCACGGGGGCTATCACCCTGTCGAAGTCGAAGTTGGGGTCGGCGTGGAGGAGATAGCTGAAGATGTGCGTCGCCGCCTGGAAGAGGAGGTCGCGGCATTCGTCCTCGATGATGCCATTCACCCTCTTCGTTCTAGCCTCGAGCCGCTCCATGATCTTGGTGAAGAAGTCGAGGTAGCTGGTGTCGTGGGTCTCGCGGGGGCCCTCGAGCCTCTCCTTGTAGATGGTGGCCAGGGCGCCGCGGGCCCAAAGCTCGAGGGAGCAGAACATCTTGGCGCCCTCGTCCTATCGCCCCCGTGCCCGGTCCGCCTCCAGCCTCGCCTGCTCGATGACATTGGAGACACCGCTCACATGCTGCTGGAGGGAGGTGAGCTCCGCCTCAGTATTGGCCTTGGCCTGCAGCGCGGTCTTCCGCCGGTTCTCCGCCTCCGTCAGGACTTTCTTGTGGCCCTCGATCTCCTTCTGGAGCTCCTCGCGCTTCTTCTTGAAGCGGTCCTCTTGGACCTTTAGCTTCTTGCTGTGCTCCGCGACGAGCGCCAGGCGATTCTTCTCTATCTTCGCATCGGCGTCCTCCTGGGCCTTCTTCTCCTTGGCCTCCAGCTGGGCATTGGCCTTCTCCATGCGCTTGGTGTAGGCGTCCTGGGCGGTGGCCACCTAGCGGTCCAACGTCTCCAGGCGCTCGCGCTCCGTGGCCTGCTCGGTCATCGTCCGCGCGAGCTCCCATTCGCGGATCGCAAGGTCCACTTCTCGGGCCGCGAGCTTCTCCTCGCGAGAGGTGATGGCTTTCTCCCGTGTCTGGAACAGCTGCTCCTGTGCGGCGTGCTGCTCTCGGAGCACCCTCGTGCGGGCCTCTGTCGGGCCCATGGAACCCAGGGTATCTAGACCCGTCTGCCTTTGGCCCAGGGCGCAACGCCTGGCGTGGGCCCAGCAGGCCGTCATGACCAAGCACCTCACCAAGGCTCTTCATGAGGCCTTGGCTCCTGAGGCCCCCTCCTCAGGAAGTGGCGAGCAAGGTTCGGCATCCTCACCAACGGCTTCGTGAGGCCCTCTCGCGAGGCGGCCTCCCGAGGTGGCCTCCCGAGGCCTCCTCCTGAAGGCGCCTAAGACGAAGGCCGTTCGGCACAGTCGCGCGATCTAGGGCTCATCACGTGGGTGACGCGCGCGACGACGAGCGGCGACAGAGGCCGCGCCAGCAGGCGCGGATGAAGATGGTTTCCTCTTTTGTGCTAAGGGAGCAGGGCCAGGTATCTACTCCCCAAAGCGACCCCAAAGGTTGCCCAATCGGCGAAGGAAGACCAAGACGGCGGGCGTGCAGGGCGGAGGTCATCACCGAGCCCACCGGCGCGTCATGGATCATGCTTTGGCAGGTGAATACTGCCTTCAGTCAGGATAGCCTGAGCGCCTGTCCCCTTTCGAAACCGCCAAGTGTGGCAACCCTTCAAGCCTAAGTTTTCGAAGGGGAAGAGGACCAAGGCAGTGCTGCCGTTGTAGAGGGAGAGCTCGAGACCTGGGTTGAGTTCTGCCTCCTCCACCTTGTACGCAAGAAGCCTCTGGCCCCTTGCAATCCCAACGACAAGCAGGAGTAGGGTTTTACACCGCAAGCTGGCCCGAACCTGGTTAACCGCTGAGTCCACGGTCCATTCCTCGCTAGCACGCTCTTGTCGTAGCCTCGCCGTCGCTTAGCCGTGGTAGGAGACGAAGTGGTAGAATGAGCTCACCCCAGTGTTCGAACCTTTGGGTCCCCGGAGCCCGACCTCCGACATTTGGCGCGCCAGGTAGGGGTGCGCTACTGTTCTTTCGCTCCGCCTTCTGCTCCACCAACCTCATGGCCGACGCACGTCGCGAGCGCGCTGAGCGCAGGGCTGGCCGCGTGGCTCAGACGGAGCCGGTGGCCCATGGCAATCGCCGCCGCCCCGATGCCGAGGCTGCTGCCGCCACCGACCCCGCTGCCCGCGAGCAGCAGGACTCCTCCCTGCACCCCTCCGTGCAGGCGAACAACCACACCACCACGGCCTCCTCCCTCGCCCACCATGGGCCGCCGAACCCACGGGCCGCGCTGCTCATGGTGCGCGAGCTGCTCCGCTACCGTCCAGCCGATGCCGGCTACGACGCCTGGCTTGGCCGCATCACCGAGCTCATCAACGCCGCCGGGGATGCTCTGGCGCCTTCCCACTTGCTCCACCCTCCGCCGTCTTGCGTTGGGGACCTGGCGCACGGCGCTCCCCCGCCGCCTCCTCTGCGTGACGAGCACGACGGGCCCCGGCGCAGCGCGCGGGCTCGTGAGCCATCCCGTGGCGCGTCCTCGCCGGACCGAGACGAGGCCAGCTGCCAGATCATCTGCCGCGCGCCCCCTGATGCGCGAGTGCTCCTCGAGCGGCACCGCCAGCGCCAGGACCAGGCCGTTCAGGATGTTGCGGCGGCTGGGCGTCAAAACCGCGCCGCCCTCGCTGGCGGCGTCCCCTCAAGCGGTGTGGGCTACCGTGCCTTCACCCGCGAGCAGCGTCGCGTGGTCTGGCCCGCAAAGTTCAAGCCTGAGCTGCCTCCGCGCTACGACAGTACCCCCAACCCCACGGAGTTCCTCCAGCTCTACGCGCTGAGCGTCGAGGCGGCGAACGACGACGTCAAGGTCATGGCGAACTGGTTTCCCATGGCCCTCAAGGACGGCCCGCGCTCCTGGCTCATGAACCTCCCCGAGACGTCCATCTCATCGTGGGCCGAGCTCTGCAGCCAGTTCGTCGCCAACTTCAAGGGCACACAGGACCACTCCCTCACCATCAACGACCTGTGGCGTGTGCGGCAGCGCCCAGACGAGACCCTCCGCAAGTACATCCAGCGCTTCAGCCAGGTGCGCAACAAGATCCCGCGCGCCTCCGACGCGGCCGTCATCTCTGCGTTCTCCACCGGCGTCATGGACGTCAAGATGCGTGAGAAGCTCACCATCAATGGTGAGCTCGAGTCCGTGCTTGAGCTACTCAACCTCGCCGACAAGTGCGCCAAGGATGAAGAAGGCTGCCTCTTCGTCCACAACGACCCCGACGCGGCGCTCGACGCCGCCAAGACCAAGAACAAGGACATCAAGCGTAAGGGCCCTGCCATGCTTGCGGCAGAGCCCGACCAGAAGGGTGGCCGTGACGACGACGAGCCCGGGAAAGATAGCCGGCCACTCTGCGCCTTTCACAACGTCCGCTCCCATAGCACCGAGGACTGCCATGAGCTCAAGCTGCTCCGCGACGAGCGCCAGGGCCACCGACACGACCGCAACGGCCGCGGCACCGGCCGTGGAGGTGGCCGCGGCGGCAACCGTTGGGACGCCTGGTACTTTTAGCTTGTGTTGGTATTTCCCCGAAGAGGAAGGGATGATGCATCACGGTAGAGATAAGTATTTCCCTCAGTTATGAAACCAAGGTTATCGAACCAGTAGGAGAATCACGCAACACCTCGTTAGCAGCACCTGCACACAAACAACAAATTCTTGCACGAACGCAAACGAGAGGTTGTCAATCTCTCGGCGGTCAATTGCAAGATTAAATTGTATGTAATAGATAGATAGATTGAAACAAAAATACAAAATAAAATAAATAGAAGAAAATGGCAGCAATATTTTTAGGGTTTTAGTAATATGATTTAGATAGACCCGAGGGCCATAGGTTTGACTAGAGGCTTCTCTAGAGAAAATAGCATACGGTGGGTAGACAAATTATTGTTGGGCAATTGATAGAAAAGAAAATAATCATGACGATATCCAAGGCAATGATCATGTATATAGGCATCACGTCCAATACAAGTAGACCGACTCCTGCCTGCATCTACTACTATTACTCCACACATCGACCGCTATCCATCATGCATCTAGTGTATTAAGTCCATAAGAACGGAGTAATGCCTTAATAACGATGACATGATGTAGACAAGATAAACTCACGTATGAATAAACCCCATCTTTTTACCCTTAGTAGCAACGATACATACGTGTAATGTCCCTTTCTGTCACTGGGATTGAGCACCGCAAGATCGAACCCACTACAAAGCACCTCTTCCCATGGCAAGATAAATCAATCTAGTTGGCCAAACCAAATCAATAGATCGGAGAAGAAATACGAGGCTATAATAATCATGCATAAAAGAGTGCAGCAAAGACTCAAATAATTTCATGGATAATCTGATCATAAACTCACAATTCATCGGATCCCAACAAACACACCGCAAAAAGTGATTACATCGGATAGAACTCCAAGAACATCGAGGAGAACATTGCATTGAAGATCAAAAAGAGAGAAGAAGCCATCTAACTACTGCCTATGGACCCGAAGGTCTGTGGTAAACTACTCACGCATCATCGGAAGGGCAGCAAGGTTGATGTAGAGCCCCTCCATGATCAATTCCCCCTCCGGCGGAGTACCGGAGAAGGCCTTCAGATGGGATCTCTCTGGAACAGAAACTTGCGGTGGCGGAAAAAGTATTTCGTGGACTCCCCTAAGGGTTTCTGATTTTTTCTGAATTTATACTGGAAGAATTAGCTAAAACGGAGCTGGGTGGGCCCCAGGAGGTACCAGGGCGTGCCACCCCCCCTGGGGCGCGCCCTGGTGCCTTGTGGCCCACTCCTTCATCTTCTGGCCCTCTCCCGAAGCTTCTAGTGTTTATCTTGTCCAATAAAAAATCTCCAAAAAGTTTTGTGGCATTTGGACTTCGTTTGGTATTGATTTTCTGTAAAACAAAAACAGGGCAGAAAACAGCAACTGGCACTGGGCACCAGGTTAATAGGTTAGTCTCCAAAAATGATATGTAATTGCTGTAAATGATTATAAAAACATCCAAGATTGATATTATAACAGCATGGAACAATAAAAAAATTATAAATACATTGGAGACGTATCAGCATCCCCAAGCTTAATTCCTGCTCGTCCTCGAGTAGGTAAATGATAAAAACAGAATTTTTGATGTGGAATGCTGCCTAACATATTCATCACATATTCTTTTCTTTTATAGCATGAACATTGGACTTGAATGATTCAAAGAAATAGTCTATAATTTGACATGAAGATATAAATACTCAAGCATGCTAACAAGCAACCATGTCTTTCAAAATAACAAAGCTAAAGAATATTATCCCTAGCCCATTATGATCAATCATTGATCCATTCATGAAACACACTCAAATATTAGCTACATCCAATGCACAAGTATGCCAATAGTGCTCTCTAGTTGGTGCTTTTGTAAGAGAAGATGGAGACTCAAATTTTTTTTGCATAAAAGTAAATAGATAGGCCCTTCGCAGAGGGAAGCAGAGATTTGTCAAATGTGCCAGAGCTCAAAGCTGAAATTAAAGAGATAAAAAAAAATTGAGAGGCATGCTTTTCCTGTCATCGAAAACGACCGACAATTCCCAATATTTTCCATGCTAGACACATCATAGGTGGTTCCCAAACAGAAAGTAAAGTTTATTTCCTTTCCACCATTCTTTCACAATCCATGGCTAGCCGTATCCACGGGTGTCCTCCATACCAACACTTTCCAAGGAATTTTGTTGTTATTAATTTGATTTCATTGTGGGACTGGGCATCCCTATTACCAACCATTCTCTCGTGCAATGACAAGTGAATAAACACTCATCGTGAGAATAACACACCTAGCATGGAAAATAATGGCCACCCCCTACCGCTTCATGAGCGGTACGGGCACACAAAACGGAAAATTATTTTGAAAATTAGAGTTGGCACACGCAAATGTACTTGGAACGGCATTGAAATACCGCATATAGGTAGATATAGTGGACTCATTTGGCACAACTTGGGTTTAAGGAGTTTGGATGCACAAGCAGTATTTCCGATTAGTACAAATGAAGGCTAGCAAATAGATTGAGAAGCAACCAACCAAAAAACGAAAACGGTCATAAACATGCATTGAACACAACTAACACCGAATAATGCACCATAAGTAGGATATAATTTCATTGCATAACTATTGACTTAACGTGCATGCATAGGGAATCACAAACCTTAACACTAATATTCTTACTAAATCACAATTACTCACTAACATGACTCGCATATTATCATTTCCATATCGCAAAACTATTGCAAGGAATCACACTTATCATATCCAATGATCTATATGAAAGTTTTTATTTATATCCCTCTTGAATATTCATCACTTTGGGACCAACTTCATATCATGTGCAAATTACCGTTACTATCATCAACTCTCAAAAAGATTTAAGTGAAGCATGAGAGTGCAAATATTTCTTCAAAATTTCAATCTTATCAGTTCTCAAAATAATATAAGTGAAGCATGAGAATTCATTTCTTCAAAATTCTAGTCTTGTCAATTCTCAAAATAATATAAGTGAAGCATGAGAATTCATTTCTTCAAAATTTTAATCAACTCTCAAAATAATATAAGTGAAGCATGAGAGTTTATTTCTTCAAAATTTTAATCAACTCTCAAAATAATATAAGTGAAGCATGAGAGTTTATTTCTTTAAAATATAGCCACCACCGTGCTCAAAAATATTTAAGTGAAGCACTAGAGCAACTGCCTAGCTCAAAAAATTTAAGTGAAGCACATAGAGTATTCTAACAAATGATGATAAACGTGTGGCTCTCTCAAGATAGGTGTGTTCAGCAAAGATGATTGTGACAAACTAAAAAGCAAACAAAGCAAAGACTCATATAATACAAGACGCTCCAAGCAAAACACATATCATGTGATGAATAAAAATACAGCTCCAAGTAAAATTACCGATGGTTGGTAGAAGAAAGAGGGGATGCCTTCCGCGGCATCCCCAAGCTTAGACGCTTGAGTCTTCCTTGAATATTACCTTGGGGTGCCTCGGGCATCCCCAAGCTTAGGCTTTTACTACTCCTTATTCCTTCATCCATCGTGATCTCACCCAAAACTTGAAAACTTCAATCACACAAAACTCAACAAAACCTTCGTGAGATCCATTAGCATAACAAAATAAATCACTACTTTAAGTACTGTTCCAAACCCATTCATATTTTATTTTTGCATTATACCTACTGTACTAACTTAACCATGGCTTATACCCCCCGATACAATCCATAGATTCATCAAAACAAGCAAGTAGTGCATCAAAAACAGAATCTGTCAAAAACAGAACAGTCTGTAGCAATCTGAATTATGGTCATACTTCTGTAACTCCAAAAATTCTGAAAAATTAGGACTACGTGGAAAATTCATATATCAATATTGTGTAAAAAATTCAGAAGGTTCTGACGTTCCAGAGAAAAACCAGAATTCCAGCACTGGACGCAAAACTTTCTGTTTTCAAACAGCATCAATTATACTATATTCCAAATCATCCTAAAGGCTTTACTTGGCACAAACACTAATTAAAAACACAAAAACACAATAATACCAGTAGCATGACAGTGAAAACACACAATAACAGAAACATTTATTTTATTTATTTAGTTGCCTCCCAACAAGCCCTATTGTTTTTTGCCCCTAGCTAGGCATAATGCATAATTTCAAGTATTGTCATCTTTCTTCTTCTTATCCGAAGGTGCACTTTTATCAAGGGGTTTTTCAAAGGCAATATGAAATATATCATCCATAGAAATTTTAGCATTAGCAAGTTGTCCATCTTTAAATCCCTCTTGATTACCGGCTACAATCCAAGAGTATTGCGTATTGACGCTATTGAAAACTTGTTGGATTATATTCAAAGGAGGAACTTCCTTTTTAATATTCTCATCAAAGATGTGGTCATTGCGGAACAAATATCTCAGCAAGTAATCATTATTATAAAGTATCTCATCTATTACCAGTTTTTCATGGCTCATACAATAAAAATCAAAGATTTCCCTAGTTTCTCGCACTATATGATCAAATTCATTCATGAGAACAAGGGTAGCTATTTTCTTAGCTCTAGGATCTTTTATAACCGGTAACTTATAAAACAACTTGGCAAAATAGGATGGGTGTGAATAAATGTCCTTTCAAGTTTAAGAACAAGTGCGGAAATAGCATCGGCATAATTATTGGTTTCTTTAAGTATAGGTGCATCATCAAAAGCCAAGGTTCCAATGCAATTAAAGAATTCTTGAATGACACCTTTTCCTATAACATTACCATGTCCCAACACAAAAGTTTTAGCATCAAGATTGGTAGAACTTCCCTTTTTAGGAGTTTTACCATCATCGGTTTCCGCCATGCCAAAATCACTCATGATAACAAGTTTCAAGCAGGCAAACAAGCAAACAAGAAAAAAGGCAAACGAAAAATATTTTTGTATTTTTGTAAAAATGTTTTAGAAGTGGGGGAGATGAAAACGAGAGGCAAATGGCAAATAAAGTAAATGCAAGGAGATGAGAGTTTGTGCAAAGGTACTTGATAGATGTTGATGATGTCTCCCCGGCAACGGCGCCAAAAATTGGCAAGTTGACGGGAGATTGTGTTGACGTGACTTCTCCCCGGCAACGGCGCCAGAAATTCTTCCTGCTACTTGTAGCTTGCGTTGGTATTTCCCTGAAGAGGAAGGGATGATGCAGCACAGTAGAGATAAGAATTTCCCTCAGTTATGAAACCAAGGTTATCGAACCAGTAGGAGAATTACGCAACACCTCGTTAGCAGCACCTGCACACAAACAACAAATCCTTGCACCCAACGCAAGCGAGAGGTTGTCAATCTCTCGGCGGTCAATTGCAAGATTAAATTGTATGTGATAGATAGATAGATTGAAACAAAAATACAAAATAAAATAAATAAAAGAAAATGGCAGCAATATTTTTAGGGTTTTAGTAATATGATTTTGTCGGGCCCATGGAACCCGGGGTATCCAGGCCAGTCTGCCTTTGGCCCAGGGCGCAACGCCTGGCATGGGCCCAGCAGGCCGTCACCACCGAGCATCTCACCAAGACCCCTCATGAGGCCCTGGCCTCCTGAGGCCCCTTCCTCAGGAAGTGGCGAGTAATTCTCAGCACCACCATCAACGGCCTCGCGAGGCCCTCTCACGAGGCGGCTTCCTAGAGTGACCTCGCGAGGCGGCTTCCCGAGGTGGCCTCCCGAGGCCCACTCCTGCAGGCGCTCGAGACGAAGGCCATTCAGCGTGCCGCGCGGTCAGGAGCCCAGCACGTGGGTGACACGCGCGGCGACGAGCAGCGGCAGAGGCCGCGCCAGCAGGCGCGGATGAAGATGGTTTCCTCTTTCGTGTTAAGGGAGCAGGGCCAACTATCTACTCTCCAAAGCAACCCCAAAGGTTGCCCGATCGGCGAAGGAAGACCAAGACGACGGGCGCGCAGGGTGGAGGTTATCACCGAGCCCACCGGTGCGTCATGGATCATGCTTTGGCAGGCGAAGACCACCTTTAGTTAGGATAGCCTGAGCGCCTGTCCCCTTTCAAAATCGCCAAGTGTGGCAACCCTTCCCGCCTAAGTTTTGAGGGGGAAGAGGACCAAGGCCGATATAAAAGGGGCAGTGCAGCCACCATAGAGAGGGATCGATCCCACCGTCTTCAACCTTGTACGCGAGAACTCTCTTGCCCACTATAATCCCAACTACAAGCAGGAGTAGGGTCTTACACCGCAATGTGGCCCGACCTGGGTAAACCGCTGAGTCCTCGCCCCGTCCCTCGCTAGTGTGCTCTCACCGTAGCCTCGCCGTAGCTTAGCCGTGGTTGGAGACGAGCGGTAGATCGAGCTCACCCCAGTGTTCGAACCTTTGGGTCCCCGGAGCCCGACTTCCGACATTTGGCGCGCCAGGTAGGGGTGTGCTACCGTTCTTCTGCTCCGCCCTCAGCTCCACCAACCCCATGGCCGACCCACGTCGTGAGCGCGCCGAGCGCAGGGCTGGCCGCGTAGATCAGACAGAGCCAGTGGCCCACGGCAATCGCCGCCGCCCCGAAGCCGAGGCTGCTGCCGCTACCGACCCCGCTGCCCGCGAGCAGCAGGACTCCTCCCTGCACCCCTCCGAGCGGGCGGACAGCCGCACCGCCATGGCCTCCTTCCTCGCCCACCGTGGGCCGCCGAACACGCAGGCCGCGCTGCTCATGGCGCGTGAGCTGCTTCGCTACCGTCCGAATGACGCCGGCTACGATGCCTGGCTTGGCCGCATCACCGAGCTCGTCAACGTCGCCGGGGATGCTCCGGCGCCTTCTCACTCGCTCCGCCCTCCGCCGTCTCGAGCTGGGGACCTGGCGCACGGCGCTCCCCCGCCGCCTCCTCTGCGCGACAAGCGCGCCGGGCCCCAGCGCAGCGCGCGGGATCATGAGCCGTCCCGCGGCGCGTCCTCGCCAGACCGAGACGAAGCCAGCTGCCAGATCATCTGCCGCGCGCGCCCCGATGCGCGAGTGCTCCTTGAGCAGCAGCGCCATCGCCAGGACCAGGCCGTTCAGGACGTTGCAGTGGCCGGGCGTCAAAACCGCGCCGCCCTTGCTGGCGGCGTCCCCTCGAGCCACGTGGGCTACCGTGCCTTCACCCGCGAGCTGCGTTGCGTGGTCTGGCCCGCGAAGTTCAAGCCTGAGCTGCCGCCACGCTAAGACGGCACCCCCAACCCCACGGAGTTCCTCCAGCTCTACACGCTGAGCGTCGAGGCGGCGGACGGCGACGATAAGGTCATGGCGAACTAGTTCCCCATGGCCCTCAAGGACGGCCCGCGCTCCTGGCTCATGAACCTCCCCGAGGCTTCCATCTCGTCGTGGGCCGAGCTCTGCAGCCAGTTCATCGCCAACTTCAAGGGCACACAGGACCACTCCCTCACCATCAACGACCTGCGGCGTGTTCGGCAGCGCCCAGACGAGACCCTCCGCAAGTACATCCAGCGCTTCAATCAGGTGCGCAACAAGATCCCGCACGCCTCCGACGCGGCCGTCATCTCTGCGTTCTCCACCGGCGTCACAGACGTCAAGATGCGCGAGAAGCTCGCCATCAACGGCGAGCTCGACTCCATGCTCGAGATGCTCGACCTCGCCGACAAGTGCGCCAAGGCTGAAGCAGGCCGCCTCTTCGCCCACAACGACCCTAACGCGGCGCTCGACGCCGCCAAGGCCAAGAGCAAGGACATCAAGCGCAAGGGCCCTGCAGTGCTTGCGACGGAGCCCGAGCAGAAGCGCGGCCGCGACCTCGACGAGCCCAGAAAGGACAACCGGCCACTCTGCGCCTTTCACAACGTTCGCTCCCACAGCACCGAAGACTGTCAGGAGCTCAAGCTGCTCCGCAACGAGCGCCAGAGCCGCCGGGAAGACCGCAACGGCCGCGGCACCGGCCGCGGAGGTGGCCGCAGTGGTAACCGCTGGGACAGCCGCAACAGTAATGGCAGCTACAGCCAGGGCTGGCGCGACCAGCCTCGTGATGCCATCTGGCGCGACTAGCCTCGTGAGGCAAATCCCCAGGCCAATGCTGCTCTCCCGCCGCTGCCGCCGCCACCCCAGAGGGATGACGTCAACCGGCCTGACGAGGGCGCTGGGGGCGACCAGGAGCCTCGCGAGGTCGCCTGTATCCTTGGCGGGTCCCAAGCCCCTGCGTCCATCCACCACTTCAAGCAACTCTCTCGCAAGGTGTACGCCGCCCTCTCGAGGCCTGAGGTCACGCGGCCCCTCAAGTGGTCGCAGTACGCCATCACCTTCGACTCCAAGGACCACCCCAAGTCCACGGCCTCTGCAGGCGCGCTCCCCATGTTGTGCACTCCCACCATCAGCAACGTCGCGGTCACCAAGACCCTCATCGACGGGGGTGCCGGCCTCAACGTACTCTCCATCGAGACCTTCGAGACGCTCCAGGTGCCCTACGACCAGTTGATGCCGACTAGGCCCATCTCCGGAGTGACCGATGGCTCCACCATCCCGCTGGGGCAAGTGCGCCTCCCCGTCACCTTCGGCACCCGCAAGAACTACCACACTGAGCTCATCGACTTCAACGTGGCGCACATCGGCCTGCCTTACAATGCCATCTTGGGCTACCCGGCTCTCACCAAGTTCATGGTGGCCACCCATCACGCCTACAACGTCCTCAAGATGCCCGGCTGCAGTGGCATCATCACCATCGCCTGCGACGAAAAGGACGCGGCTAGCACCCTCGAGCGTGCCTACAAGGCTGCCGCTGTCGCGCACCCGGCTGACGAGGACATGGCCGAGCCTTCCGAGGCCGCGCCAGCGAAGAAGAAGAAGCTGTGCTCTCAGGACCGCGCCGAGACGAAGAAGGTGTCGGTGGACGGCAGCGGCTCCGGCCCTGCCTTCACCATCCTCACAGGCCTCCCTCCTGCATATGAAAGCGCGATCGTCGCCTTCCTTCGGGCAAACTCGGATGTTTTCGCCTGGAAAGCATCCGACTTGTCCGGTGTGCCGAGGGAGGTGATCGAGCACCACTTAGCGGTGTGCCCCAATGCACGCCCGGTCAAGCAGAAAGCACGGCGCCAGGCGCTAGAGAAGCAAGAGTTCATCGTCAAGGAAGTTCAGAAACTCCAGGAAGCCGGAGTCGTTCGTGAGGTGCGCCATCCCGAGTGGCTCGCCAACCCAGTCATCGTCCCCAAGAAGGGCGGCAAGGAGCGCATGTGCGTCGACTTCACCAGCCTCAACCAGTTCTGCCCGTATGACCATTTCCGGCTGCCGCGAGATTGCCAGGGCATTGGTCCCGCCTTCGGCAGCATGTGCATGCCCTTCGGGCTGGGGAACGCCGGCGCCTCTTTTTAGAGGCTGGCACCCTTCACGCCAGGGCCTCGCGAGCTCCCTGGCTTCGGAGGAGTGGACTCCCTTGGCGCGCCTCGCCAAACGGTCTGACGTCACTACAGCGCGGTTCTGCCAGGTGCGCCCGGCGCGTCGCCTTGCGCGGCCCTCACTCCTTCTCGCCGCGCCTCTCGAGCTTCGCTCCCGGAACCCTATCCTTTTGGTTGTGTAACGAATTTTGCTGATTCTACCTTGATGAGCTATATTCCCTGCTAATTTCCACGTTAAATTCTATGCCACCGGAGAGCGCCACACGCACGCGACCCCAACCCTGGCCGACTCCGTGAGCGGGGGCTAGGCACGGTGCCTGTGCTCGGGTCCATCCCTGCAGTGCCGCCAAATCCAAGCGATTGAGCTCTGGCACGTGGGCCTGCTCCCGTGCACGTCACCTCACCAAGGTCCTTGGTGCCTTATCTCCTCACGCAATTGTCGCGGGTGAGTTAGCGAGCGCGTGCCGCTCCCCATATTGTGAAATCTGTCAACATGCAGCCCCTCAGGAGGCGAGCTGCGCAGGAACCTCGCGGGTGGCCTCTCGCGAGCCGGCCTCGCGAGGCGAAGATTCGTCGAGCAATGAGCCTCGGGAGCAAGCCTCGTGGGAGCGCCTCGCAAGATGCGTGGGCTCCTCACGAGGTATGGCTCGCCCGGCACCGCTCTCCGCCCAAAGCTAAGTGTGACTGCCTCGGAGGCGCCCTTACCATCACTCAAGCTCTCTCCCCTCGTGATCCCGTTGAGTGCAGCGTTTTTTCTTCTGCGTAAGCCGCTAGCACGCTAAAGGGGGGCTCCCTGAGCATCCCGCCTCAGGAGCCCTCACTAGCTCCCAGTGCCCCTCACCTCCTGGCCTTGTCCCGGCATCGCGACCAGACATACCAGCGATGGCTGAGGCCCGCTCGGGGGCTGGGTCCTAATGGCGTAGAGCGCTGAGGCGAGCAAAGAGAAAAGACCAGCCTCACAAGAGGACTTCGGGAAAGAATGCATACATCCCCATGTCACAAAAGCATTAGGTTAAACATAGAAGATACTGTTTTGATGCCCCCGCGGGGCTACATCGGTTCAATGCAGGAAAATGAAAAGAAAGAAAGGGCCTAGGCGAGGCGCCTCCGCCCTCAAGACTCCAGTGCAGGGCGCCGCGTGCGTCACCAAGAAGGCGCTGCAGGAAAGTGCGGCTCCGTCACCGTACGCGCAGTGCCCGCCGCCAGGGGTTCCGAAGTCGACGCCACGCGCGCCTAGTCGGAGTCCTCGTCCTCGCTCTTGACGTGGGGGGAGTCATCGCCGCTTCCGCCCCTGCCGGAGGGGGCAGCACCGCCGGAGCAGCCGTCCTCGCTGGAGGAGCCGCTGTAGCTGTCCTCGCTCTCTGTGCAGCACTCCAGGCGGCTACCGGAGAGCCCGAAGATCTTCACAAAGAGTGTGGCGGCCCCGTCATGCTTGAACTGGAGAACGTGCCCCCGCTTCAGGTCGCGGGCGAGGGTGAACGAGTTCCACCCCTGCCTCAGGAACATGAAGCCCGAGGGGGTGAGCTCCGTCGCCACCCAGGAGGGGCCATTGCAGCAGCCGTCGGCCTGCACCCGCAGGTCCAAGGGCGCGTGGTCCGCCATCGCCGCCGCGAAAGAGTCCGGGAGCCGGAGCCAGGTGCAGGGGCTGAGGTGCATGTTCACAATGAACTCATGCGCCGCCTCCGGCGAGTGTCTCCCCGCCTGCGACGGAAGCGCGGCCGCTCCGCCGCGGCCGCCTCGGCCCCGCGAGCCTCGCCCTTCTCGCCCACGAGCGGCGCTCCTTCCACGATTGCTGGGCCCGGCGCCGGCGGCCGTTGGGGAGCGCCCGTGTCCCCGGGGCGGAATCTGGGGTGCAACAGCAGGAGTACGGCCGCGCCCTCTCCCCCTCGCCATCTCTTCGGCAGCTCTAGCAAGAAGACGGAGGAAGCTGAGGAAGGAGAAGATGGGTGGAGGACTCCGGCTCTCCCCTCTCTCTTTATACTCGGCGCAGAACTTCCACCCACTCCGCCTTTTTCGGCGTCGGGAGTTGGGGCGACGGCAAGTATGAAGGAAGGCAATGATGGCCTCGCGCTGCCCGTGCCAGGATTTATGTCAGCGCGGCAGTTTCCAAGGCGTCGTGGGGAAGTGGGGGCGTCGCCCGTCGCATCGTGCGCCACGCGTCGCGCCTGGCCGCAGGCGGTTAGGGCCCGCTCCGTTTCGCCCCTCGGTAGGCAGGAACGTGCGCGCCGCGGGCCCGGGGGCTACTGTCAGGCCCGTGGAACCCGGGGTATCTAGGCCCGTCTGCCTTTGGCCCAAGGCGCAACGCCTGGCATGGGCCCAGCAGGCCGTCACCACCGAGCATCTCACCAAGACCCCTCATGAAGCCCTAGCCTCCTGAGGCCCCCTCCTCAGGAAGTGGCGAGTAATCCTTAGCATCACCATCAACGGCCTCGCGAGGCCCTCTCACGGGGAGGCTTCCTAGAGTGACCTCGCGAGGAGGCTTCCCGAGGTGGCCTCCCGAGGCCCCCTCCTGCAGGCGCTCAAGACGAAGGCCATTCGGCGTGCCGCGCGGTCTGGAGCCTATCACGTGGGTGACGCGCGCGGCGACGAGCAGCAGCAGAGGCCGCGCCAGCAGGCGCGGATGAAGATGGTTTCCTCCTTCGTGTTAGGGGAGCAGGGCCAGCTATCTACTCTCCAAAGCAACCCCAAAGGTTGCCCGATCGGCGAAGGAAGACCAAGACGACGGGCGCGCAGGGCGGAGGTCGTCACCGAGCCCACCGGCGCGTCATGGATCATGCTTTGGCAGGCGAAGATCACCTTTAGTCAGGATAGCCTGAGTGCCTGTCCCCTTTCAAAATCGCCAAGTGTGGCAACCCTTCCCGCCTAAGTTTTGAGGGGGAAAAGGACCAAGGCCGATATAAAAGGGGGAGTGCAGCCACCGTCGAGAGGGATCGATCCCACCGTCTTCAACCTTGTATGCGAGAACTCTCTTGACCGCCATAATCCCAACCACAAGCAGGAGTAGGGTCTTACACCGCAAGGTGGTGTTGGGGAACGTTGCATGGGAAACAAAAATTTTCCTACGCACACACAAGATCTATCCATGGTGATGAGCATCTACGAGAGGGAGAGTGAATCTACATACCCTTGTAGATCGCTAAGCGGAAGCGTTAATAAACGCGGTTGATGTAGTCGAACGTCTTCGCGATCCAAATCGCCGAGCGTCCCGCGATCCAATCACGGTCCTTCCGATCTAGTGCCGAACGGACGGCACCTCCGCGTTCAACACACGTACGGCTTGATGACGCCTTCACCTCCTCGATCCAGCGAGCGATGGTGAAGTAGTGGTTGAGTTCCAGCAGCACGACGGCGTGGTGATGGTGGTGAGGAACAATCTCTGCAGGGCTTCGCCAAGCGCTACGGAGATTATGACGGAGGAACTAGAGGGCTAGGGTTGCCGGCACACGGCTTGGGAAATCCTGATGTGTCCCGTGTGCTAGCCCTGCCCCTCTATTTATATGTTGAGCCTTGGGGTCTAAACTTGGAGTAAAAGCCTCCTCCGGGTCGGTTTTGCCCGCACAAGGTCGGTTTGGCCCGCAGGGAAAGAGTCCAACTCGGATCCCTGCCGAACCGTGCACAGCCGCGCACAAGCGGTAGTACCGCTTCACACAAGCGGTAGTACCGCTTGGGCGGTAGTACCGCTTCACACAAGCGGTAGTACCGCTCGGGCGGTAGTACCGCTTCACCAAGCGGTGGTACCGCTTACGCGGCAGCAAAACTACTTTTGCACTTTCCAATACCTTGTGGGCTTTATCCCTTTGGCTCATATAAAGTGTTGCTGCACCCGAACACTTCGGTAAACATCCGGAACCCCTTCCGGTGAACTTCGGAACTCTTCCGGAGATCAAAACACTATTATCACATATATCAATCTTTACCTCCGGACTATTCCGGAGATCCTCGTCATGTCCGGGATCTTATCCGGGACTCCGAACAACTTTCGGTCACCAACATAATAACTCAATTATACTAATCGTCACCAAACGTTAAGTGTGTAGACCCTGCGGGTTCGAGAACTATGTAGACATGACCGAGACACCTCTACGGCCAATAACCAATAGCGGGACCTGGATGCCCATATTGGCTCCTACATATTCCACGAAGATCTTTATCGGTCGAACCTCTATGTCAAGGATTCAGTTAATCCCGTATGCTGTTCCCTTTGTTCTTCGGTATGTTACTTGCCCGAGATTCGATCGTCGGTATCTCTATACCTAGTTCAATCTCGTTACCGGCAAGTCTCTTTACTCGTTCCGTAATACAAGATCTCGTGGCTAACACTTTTAGTCACATTGCTTGCAAGGCTCATTGTGATGTTGTATTACCGAGTGGGCCCTGAGATACCTCTCCGTCATACGGAGTAACAAATCCCAGTCTTGATCCATGCCAACCCAACAGACACCCTCGGAGATATCTGTAGAGCACCTTTATAGTCACCCAGTTACGTTGCGACGTTTGATACACACAAGGTATTCCTCCGGTGTCAGTGAGTTGCATGATCTCATGGTCAAAGGAACAGATACTTGACATGCAGAAAACAATAGCAATAAACTGACACGATCAAATGCTACGTTTACAGTTTGGGTCTTGTCCATCACATCATTCTCCTAATGATGTGATCCCGTTATCAAATGACATCTCATGTCCATGGCTAGGAAACCTTAACCATCTTTGATCAACAAGCTAGTCAACTAGAGGCTTACTAGGGACACAGTGTTGTCTATGTACCCACACATGTATTTGAGTTTCCAATCAATACAATTATAGCATGGATAATAAACGATTATCATGAACAAGGAAATATAATAATAACCAATTTATTATTGCCTCTAGGGCATATTTCCAACAGTCTCCCACTTGCACTAGAGTCAATAATCTAGTTCACATCACTATGTGATTTACATTGTAATGAATCGAACACCCATGCAGTTCTGGTGTTGTTCATGTTTAGCCCTTGGAAGAGGTTTAGTCATCGGATCTGCAACATTTAGATCCGTGTGTACTTTGCAAATATTTATGTCGTCCTCCTTGATGTAATCGCGGATGGAATTGAAACGTCGCTTTATGTGTCTGGTCCTCTTGTGAAATCTTGGTTCCTTGGCTAGAGCAATGGCACCAGTATTATCACAAAACAGAGCCATTGGGTTAAGCGCACTAGGCGCTACTCCAAGATCTGTCATGAACTCCTTCATCCAGACACCTTCCTTCGCCGCCTCCGAGGCAGCGATGTACTCCGCTTCGCATGTAGAATCAGCTACCACGCTTTGCTTGGAACTGCACCAGCTAACCGCACCCCCATTAAGAATAAATACGTATCCGGTTTGCGACTTAGAGTCATCCGGATCAGTGTCAAAGCTTGCATCGACGTAACCCTTTACGACGAGCTCTTGATCACCTCCATAAACGAGAAACATGTCCTTAGTCCTTTTCAGGTACTTCAGGATATTCTTGACCGCCGTCCAGTGTTCCATTCCTGGATCACTTTGAAACCTTCCGACCATACTTATGGCAAGGCTGACATCGGGTCTTGTGCACAGCATTGCATACATGATAGAGCCTATGGCCGAAGCATAGGGGATGACACTCATCTTTTCTCTATCTTCTGCAGTCACTGGGCATTGAGTCTTACTCAACTTCACACCTTGCAAAACAGGCAAGAACCCCTTCTTGGACTGATCCATTTTGAACTTCTTCAAAATCTTATCAAGGTATGTGCTTTGTGAAAGTCCTATTAAGCGTCTTGATCTATCTCTATAGATCTTGATGCCTAATATGAAAGCAGCTTCTCCTAGGTCCTTCATTGAAAAACTCTTGTTCAAATATTCCTTTACGCTTTCCAGCATTTCTATATTGTTTCCAATCAGCAATATGTCATCCACATATAATATTAGAAACGCTATAGAGCTCCCACTCACTTTCTTGTAAATACAAGCTTCTCCGTAAACTTGTATAAACTCGAACGCTTTGATCACTTTATCAAAACGAAGATTCCAACTCCGAGATGCTTGCACCAGTCCATAAATGGATCGCTGGAGTTTGCAAACTTTGTCAGCATTCTCTGGATCGACAAAACCTTCTGGTTGTATCATATACAACTCTTCCTTAAGGTAACCGTTAAGGAACGCTGTTTTGACATCCATCTGCCAAATTTCATAATCAAAAAAAGGCAGCTATTGCTAACATGATTCTGACGGACTTAAGCATCGCTACGGGTGAGAAGGTCTCATCGTAGTCAACTCCTTGAACTTGTGAAAAACCCTTTGCCACAAGTCGAGCTTTATAGACGGTGACATTACCGTCCGCGTCCGTCTTCCTCTTAAAGATCCATTTGTTCTGAATGGCCTTACGCCCTTCAGGTAATACTTCCAAAGTCCATACTTTGTTTTCATACATGGATCCCATCTCGGATTTCATGGCCTCTAACCACTTCTCGGAATCCGGGCCCATCATCGCTTCTCCATAGCTCGTAGGTTCATCGTTGTTTAACAACATGACCTCTAAGACAGGGTTGCCGTACCACTCAGGAGCAGTACGCGTCCTTGTCGACCTACGAGGTTCGATAGCAACTTGATCCAAAGCTTCATGATCATCATCATTAACTTCCTCTTCAGCTAATGTAGGCTCCACAGAAACAATTTTCTGCGCTGCGCTACTCTCAGGTTGAAGTAAAGGTTCAACAACCTCATCAAGTTCTATCTTCCTCCCACTCAATTCTTTCGAGAGAAACTCTTTCTCAAGAAATGTTCCGTTTTTAGCGACAAACACTTTGCCCTCGGATCTGAGGTAGAAGGTATACCCAATTGTCTCTTTTGGGTATCCTATGAAGACGCATTTCTCCGCTTTGGGTTCCAGCTTTTCAGGCTGAAGCTTTTTGACATAAGCATCACATCCCCAAACTTTAAGAAACGACAGTTTTGGCTTCTTGTCAAACCAAAGTTCATATGGCGTTGTCTCAACGGATTTCGATGGTGCCCTATTTAAAGTGAATGCAGCTGTCTCTAATGCATAACCCCAAAACGATAGTGGCAAATCGGCAAGAGACATCATAGATCGCACCATATCCAATAAAGTTCGATTACGACGTTCGGACACACCATTACGCTGTGGTGTTCCAGGCGGTGTTAGTTGTGAAACAATTCCACATTGTCTTAAGTGACTGCCAAACTCATAACTCAGATATTCTCCTCCTCGATCAGATCGTAGGAATTTAATCTTCTTGTTACGATGATTCTCAACTTCACTCTGAAATTGTTTGAACTTTTCAAATGTTTCAGACTTGTGTTTCATTAAGTAAATATACCCATATCTACTTAAGTCATCAGTGAAGGTGAGAAAGTAACGATAACCACCGCGCGCCTCAATGCTCATCGGACCGCACACATCAGTATGTATGATTTCCAATAAGTCACTTGCCCGTTCCATTATTCCAGAGAACGGCGTTTTAGTCATCTTGCCCATGAGGCATGGCTCACATGTGTCAAGTGATTCAAAATCAAGTGACTCCAAAAGTCCATCAGCATGGAGCTTCCTCATGCGTTTTACGCCAATATGACCTAAACGGCAGTGCCACAAGAAAGTGGTATTATCATTATCAATTCTACATCTTTTGGCATCAATGTTATGAACATGTGTATCATTACTATCGAGATTCAATAAGAATAAACCCCTCACATCGGGTGCATGACCATAAAAGATATTACTCATATAAATAGAACAACCATTATTCTCTGATTTAAATGAGTAACCGTCTCGCAATAAACAAGATCCAGATATAATGTTCATGCTTAACGCAGGCACCAAATAACACTTATTTAGGTTCATCACTAATCCCGATGGTAATCGAAGAGCGAGCGTGCCGACGGCGATCACATCAACCTTGGAACCATTTCCCACGCGCATCGTCACTTCGTCCTTTGCCAGCCTCCGTCTATTCCGCAGTTCCTGTTTTGAGTTGCAAATATGAGCAACCGCACCGGTATCAAAATACCCAGGCACTACAACGAGAGTTGGTAAGGTACACATCAATAACATGTATATCATATATACCTTGTTTGTTGTTGGCCGCCTTCTTGTCAGCCAAATACTTGGGGCAATTCCGCTTCCAGTGTCCAGTTCCCTTGCAATGAAAACACACAGTTTCTGGTTTGGGTCCAGCCTTGGGTTTCTTCACGAGAGGAGCAACTGCTTTGCCACTCTGCTTGGAGTTACCCTTCTTACCCTTGCCATTTTTCTTGAAACTAGTGGTTTTATTGACCATCAACACTTGATGCTCCTTCTGAATTTCAGACTCAGCGGCTTTCAGCATCGCAAACAGCTCGGCGACTGACTTGTTCATCCCGTGCATGTTATAGTTCAACACGAAGCTCTTGTAGCTAGGTGGCAATGATTGAAGAACTCTGTCAGTGATAGCCTCTGGCGGAAGGGGCATCCCTAACTCAGCCAGACGGGTGGAGTACCCAGACATTCTGAGCACGTGATCACTGATAGACCCGTTCTCCTCCATCTTGCAAGCATAGAACTTATCGGAGATCTCATATCTCTCGATCCGGGCATTCTTCTGAAAGATAAACTTCAACTCCTGGAACATCTCATATGCTCCATGACGTTCAAAACGTCTTTGAAGTCCCGGTTCTAAGCCATACAACATTGCACATTGAACTATTGAGTAATCATCAGAACGAGCCTGCCAGGCGTTCACAACGTCTAGAGACTCAACTGGAGCGGGTGGATCACCAAGCGGTGCATCAAGGACATAAGCCTTCTGGGAAGCCGTAAGGATAATCCTTAGATTACGGGCCCAGTCCACAAAGTTACTTCCATCATCTTTCAACTTAGCTTTCTCTAGGAACGCATTAAAATTCAGGGGTGCTACTGCGCGAGCCATGATCTACAACATAAATATAGCAAAGACAACTTAGACTATTGTTCTTAGATAATGAGTTTAGTTAATCATATTTAAAAAACTCCCACTCAAATTGACATCCCTCCGATCATTCGAGTGTAACATGATCCAAATCCACCAACTCAAGTCCGATCATCACGTGAGTTGAGGTGGTTTCAATGGTGAACATCTTCATGTTGATCATATCTACTATATGACTCATGTTCGACCTTTCGGTCTCTTGTGTTCCGAGGCCATGTCTGTACATGCTAGGCTCGTCAAGTTTAACCCGAGTGTTCCGCACGTGCAACATGGCTTACACCCGTTGTATGCGAACGTAGAGTCTATCACACCCGATCATCACGGCGTGTCTCGAAACGACGAACTTTCGCAACGGTGCACACTTGGGGAGAACACAATTTATCTTGAAATTTAAGTGAGGGATCACCTTATAATGCTACCGTCGTCCTAAGCAAAATAAGATGCATAAAAGGATTAACATCACATGCAAATCATAAGTGACATGATATGGCCATGAACTTGTGCTTTTGATCTCCATCTCCAAAGCACCGGCATGATCTCCATCGTCACCGGCATGACACCATGATCTCCATCATCTTGATCTCCATCAACGTGTCGCCATAAGGTTGTCGCGCCGACTGTTGCTTCCACGACTATAGCTAACGTTTAGCGATAAAGTAAAGCATTACATAGCGCTTAATGATTGACACGCAGGTCATACAATAATTAAAGACAACTCTATGGCTCCTGCCAGTTGCCGTACTCATCGACATGCAAGTCGTGATATTCTATACAACACATGATCATCTCATACATCACATATATCTCATCATGTAATTGGCCATATCACATCACAACATACCCTGCAAAAACAAGTTAGACGTCCTCTAATTGTTGTTGCAAATTTTACGTGGCTGCTACGGGTTTGCAAGAACCGTTCTTACCTACGCAAAACCACAACGTGGTGTAGTGATTGCTTTTTGATCTTCTAAAAGAACCCTCTTCATTGAACCGATTCAACTAAAGTGAGAGAGACAGACACCCGCCAGTCACCTTTATGCAACAAGTGCACGCAGCGGTAAAACCAGTCTCGCGTAAGCGTACGCGTAATGTCGGTCCGGGCCGCTTCATCTCACAATACCGCTGAATCAAGTATCAACTAGTAACGGCAAGCAATATGTATACACCCACGCCCACAACTCGTTTGTGTTCTACTCGAGATCTCATCTACGCATAGACCTAGCTCTGATACCACTGTTGGGGAACGTTGCATGGGAAACAAAAATTTTCCTACGCACACACAAGATCTATCCATGGTGATGAGCATCTACGAGAGGGAGAGTGAATCTACATACCCTTGTAGATCGCTAAGCGGAAGCGTTAATAAACGCGGTTGATGTAGTCGAACGTCTTCGCGATCCAAATCGCCGAGCGTCCCGCGATCCAATCACGGTCCTTCCGATCTAGTGCCGAACGGACGGCACCTCCGCGTTCAACACACGTACGGCTTGATGACGCCTTCACCTCCTCGATCCAGCGAGCGATGGTGAAGTAGTGGTTGAGTTCCAGCAGCACGACGGCGTGGTGATGGTGGTGAGGAACAATCTCTGCAGGGCTTCGCCAAGCGCTACGGAGATTATGACGGAGGAACTAGAGGGCTAGGGTTGCCGGCACACGGCTTGGGAAATCCTGATGTGTCCCGTGTGCTAGCCCTGCCCCTCTATTTATATGTTGAGCCTTGGGGTCTAAACTTGGAGTAAAAGCCTCCTCCGGGTCGGTTTTGCCCGCACAAGGTCGGTTTGGCCCGCAGGGAAAGAGTCCAACTCGGATCCCTGCCGAACCGTGCACAGCCGCGCACAAGCGGTAGTACCGCTTCACACAAGCGGTAGTACCGCTCGGGCGGTAGTACCGCTTCACCAAGCGGTAGTACCGCTTACGCGGCAGCAAAACTACTTTTGCACTTTCCAATACCTTGTGGGCTTTATCCCTTTGGCTCATATAAAGTGTTGCTGCACCCGAACACTTCGGTAAACATCCGGAACCCCTTCCGGTGAACTTCGGAACTCTTCCGGAGATCAAAACACTATTATCACATATATCAATCTTTACCTCCGGACTATTCCGGAGATCCTCGTCATGTCCGGGATCTTATCCGGGACTCCGAACAACTTTCGGTCACCAACATAATAACTCAATTATACTAATCATCACCAAACGTTAAGTGTGTAGACCCTGCGGGTTCGAGAACTATGTAGACATGACCGAGACACCTCTACGGCCAATAACCAATAGCGGGACCTGGATGCCCATATTGGCTCCTACATATTCCACGAAGATCTTTATCGGTCGAACCTCTATGTCAAGGATTCAGTTAATCCCGTATGCTGTTCCCTTTGTTCTTCGGTATGTTACTTGCCCGAGATTCGATCGTCGGTATCTCTATACCTAGTTCAATCTCGTTACCGGCAAGTCTCTTTACTCGTTCCGTAATACAAGATCTCGTGGCTAACACTTTTAGTCACATTGCTTGCAAGGCTCATTGTGATGTTGTATTACCGAGTGGGCCCTGAGATACCTCTCCGTCATACGGAGTAACAAATCCCAGTCTTGATCCATGCCAACCCAACAGACACCCTCGGAGATATCTGTAGAGCACCTTTATAGTCACCCAGTTACGTTGCGACGTTTGATACACACAAGGTATTCCTCCGGTGTCAGTGAGTTGCATGATCTCATGGTCAAAGGAACAGATACTTGACATGCAGAAAACAATAGCAATAAACTGACACGATCAAATGCTACGTTTACAGTTTGGGTCTTGTCCATCACATCATTCTCCTAATGATGTGATCCCGTTATCAAATGACATCTCATGTCCATGGCTAGGAAACCTTAACCATCTTTGATCAACAAGCTAGTCAACTAGAGGCTTACTAGGGACACAGTGTTGTCTATGTACCCACACATGTATTTGAGTTTCCAATCAATACAATTATAGCATGGATAATAAACGATTATCATGAACAAGGAAATATAATAATAACCAATTTATTATTGCCTCTAGGGCATATTTCCAACAGGTGGCCCTGTCGGAAGTCGGGCTCCGGGGACCCAAAGGTTCGAACACTAGGGTGAGCTCGATCTACTGCTTCGTCTCCTACCACGGCTAAGCTACGGCGAGGCTACGGCGAGAGTGCACTAGCGAGGGACGGGGCCAGGACTCAGCGGTTTACCCTGGTTCGGGCCACCTTGCGGTGTAAGACCCTACTCCTGCTTTGTGGTTTTGATTGCAATGGACAAGAGAGTTCTTGCGTACAAGGTGAGGAGGAGGAAGGACTGGTCCGGAGAGATCTCTCCTCCTACTATGGCAGCACAGTCCTTTATACCAGCCTTGGTCCTCTTCCCCCTGGAAACTTAGGCGGGAAGGGTCACCACACTTGGCGGTTTTGAAAGGGGACAGGCGCTCAGGCTATCCTGACTAAAGGTGGTCTTCTCCTGCCAAAGCATGATTCATGATGCGCCGGTGGGCTCGGTGATTACCTCCGCCCTGCGCGCCCGTCGTCTTGGTCTTCCTTCGCCGATCTGGCAACCTTTGGGGTTGCTTTGGAGAGTGGATAGCTGGCCCTGCTCCCTTAACACGAAAGAGGAAACCATCTTCATCCACGCCTGCTGGCGCGGCCTCTGCTGCTGCTCGTCGCCGCGCGCGTCACCCACTTGATGGGCTCCAGATCGCGCGGCACGCCGAATGGCCTTCGTCTCGAGCGCCTGCGGGAGGGGGCCTCGGGAGGCCACCTCGGAAAGCCGCCTCGTGAGGCTCACCTCGGGAAGCCGCCTCGTGAGGCACACCTCGGGAAGCCGCCTCATGAGGCTCACCTCGGGAAGCAGCCTCGTGAGAGAGCCTCGCGAGGCCGTTGATGGTGGTGCTGAGTATTACTTGCCACTCCCTGAGAAGGGGGCCTCAGGAGGCCAGGGCCTCATTAGGGGTCTTTGTGAGATGCTCGGTGGTGCTGGCCTGCTGGGCCATGCCAGGCGTCGCGCCCTGGGCCGAAGGCAGACGGGCCTGGATACCCCGGGTTCCATGGGCCCGACAGGCCCGAACCTGGGTAAACCGCTGAGTCCTCGCCCCATCCCTCGCTAGCGCGCTCTCGCCGTATCCTCGCCGTAGCTTAGCCATGGTAGGAGACGAAGCGGTAGAATGAGCTCACCCCAGTGTTCGAACCTTTGGGTCCCCGGAGCTTGACTTCCGACATATTTAGATAGACCCAGGGGCCATAGGTTTCACTAGAGGCTTCTCTCGAGAAAATAGCATATGGTGGGTAGACAAATTATTGTTGGGCAATTGATAGAAAAGCAAATAATCATGATGATATCCAAGGCAGTGATCATGTATATAGGCATCACGTCCAATACAAGTAAACCGACTCCTGCCTGCATCTACTACTATTACTCCACAAATCGACTGCTATCCAGCATGCATCTAGTGTATTAAGTCCATAAGATCGGAGTAATGCCTTAAGAACAATGACATGATGTAGACAAGATAAACTCACGTATGAATAAACCCCATCATTTTACCCTTAGTAGCAACGATACATACGTGTCATGTCCCTTTCTGTCACTGGGATTGAGCACCGCAAGATCGAACCCACTACAAAGCACCTTTTCCCATGGCAAGATAAATCAATCTAGTTGGCCAAACCAAATCAATAGATCGGAGAAGAAATACGAGGCTATAATAATCATGCATAAAAGAGTGCAGCAAAGACTCAAATAATTTCATGGATAATCTGATCATAAACTCACAATTCATCGGATCCCAACAAACACACCGCAAAAAGTGATTACATCAGATAGAACTCCAAGAACATAGAGGAGAACATTGTATTGAAGATCAAAAAGAGAGAAGAAGCCATCTAGCTACTGCCTATGGACCCAAAGGTCTGTGGTAAACTACTCAGGCATCATCGGAAGGGCAGCAAGGTTGATGTAGAGCCCCTCCATGATCGATTCCCCCTCCGACGGAGTACCGGAGAAGGCCTCCAGATGGGATCTCTCCGAAAAGTATTTCGTGGACTCCCCTGAGGGTTTCTGATTTTTTCTGAATTTATAGTGGAAGAATTAGGTCAAACGGAGCTGGGTGGGCCCCACGAGGTACCAGGGCGCGCCACCTCCCTGGGGCGCGCCCTGGTGCCTCGTGGCCCACTCCTTCATCTTATGGCCCTCTCCCGAAATTTCCAGTGTTTATCTTGTCCAATAAAAAATCTCCAAAAAGTTTCGTCGCATTTGGACTTCGTTTGGTATTGATTTTCTGTAAAATAAAAACAGGGCAGAAAATAGCAACTGGCACTGGGCACTAGGTTAATAGGTTAGTCTCCAAAAATGATATATAATTGCTGTAAATGAATATAAAAACATCCAAGATTGATATTATAAAAGCATGGAACAATAAAAACTTATAGATACGTTGGAGATGTATCAACGGCCGCAACGGCAATGGCAACTTCCGCCAGGGCTGGCGCGACCAGCCTCGTGAGGCCGCCTGGCGCGACCGGCCTCGTGAGGCGAATCCTCAGGCCAATGCCGCTCTTCCGCCACTGCCGCCGCCACCCCAGAGGAACGACATCAACCAGCCTGACGAGGGTGCTGGAGGCTACCAGGAGCCTCGCGCGGTCGCCTGCATCCTTGGCGGGTCCCAAGCCCCAGCGTCCATCCGCCACTTTTAGCAACTCTATCGCGAGGTGTATGCCGCCCTCCCTAGGCCGAAGGCCTCGCGGCCCCTCAAGTGGTCGCAGTACGCCATCACCTTCGACTCCAAGGACCACCCCAAATCCACGGCCTCCGCAGGTGCGCTCCCCATGCTGTGCACTCCAACCATCAGCAATGTCGCAGTCACCAAGACCCTCATCGACGGGGGTGCCGGCCTCAACGTGATCTCCATCGAGACCTTCGAGACGATCCAAGTGCCCTATGACCAGCTGATGCCGACCAGGCCCTTCTCTGGGGTGACCGATGGCTCCACCATCCCACTTGGGCAAGTGCGCCTCCCCATCACCTTTGGCACCCGCAAGAACTACCACATTGATCTCATCGACTTCGATGTGGCACACATCGGCCTGCCTTACAACGCCATCTTGGGCTACCCAGCTCTCGCCAAGTTCATGGCGGCCACCCATCACACCTACAACATCCTCAAGATGCCCGGCTAAAGCGGCATCATCACCGTCACCTGCGAGAAGAAGGACGCGGCCAACACCCTCGAGCGTGCTTACAAGGCCGCCACGGTCGCGCACCCGGCCGACGAGGACGCGGCCGAGCCTTCTGAGGCCGCGCCAGCGAAGAAGAAGCAGCTGTTCTCTCAGGACCGCACCGAGACGAAGAAGGTGTCGGTGGACGGCAGCGGCTCCGGCCCTGCCTTCACCATCGGCACAGGCCTCCCTCCTGCATAGGAAAGCATGCTTGTCGCCTTCCTTCAGGCAAACTCGGATGTTTTCGCTTGGAAAGCATCTGACTTGTCCGGTGTGCCGAGGGAGGTGATCGAGCACCACTTAGCGGTGTGCCCCAATGCACGCCCGGTCAAGCAGAAAGCACGGCGCCAGGCGCCAGAGAAGCAAGAGTTCATCGTCAAGGAAGTCCAGAAGCTCCAGGAAGCCAGAGTCGTTCGTGAGGTGCGCCATCCCGAATGGCTCGCCAACCCAGTCGTCATCCCCAAGAAGGGCGGCAAGGAGCGCATGTGCGTCGACTTCACCAGCCTCAACAAGTTCTGCCCTCAAGATCCGTTCCCACTGCCCCGCATCGAACAGATCGTGGATTCCACCACCGGGTGCAATTTGCTGTGCTTCCTGGATGCCTTCTCAGGCTATCATCAGATCAAGATGGCGGCCGAAGATGTGGAGAGGACGGCCTTCATCACCCCCTGCGGCGTATATTGTTACATCTGCATGCCCTTCGGTTTAAGGAGCGCGGGTGCCACCTTCCAGCGGCTAATGCGCATCACTCTGGGGCCTCAGATGGGGAGGAACGTGGAGGCCTACGTCGACGACATCGTGGTCAAATCTCGCAAGGCTGGATCCCTCATCGCGGACCTCCAGGAAACATTTGCCAACCTGCGCAAAGTCAACCTCAAGCTCAACCTGGAGAAGTGCGTCTTCGGAGTCCCCTCCGGCAAGCTCCTCGGCTTCCTAGTCTCGTACCATGGCATCGAGGCCAACCCAGAGAAGATCAAGGCCATCGAGAAAATGCGCCCTCCCCGAACCCTCAAGGAAATGCAGAGCTTGGCAGGGTCTATGGCCTCCCTAGGGCGTTTCATCTCCAAGTTTGGCAAGCGAGCCCTGCCCTTCTTCAAGCTCCTGATGAGGTCCGGCTCCTTCAAGTGAACTCCTGAGGCAGACGCCGCCTTCGAAGCCCTCAAGAGGTACCTCATGAGCCCGCCCATCCTGGTCGTGCCGCGCTCTCGCGAGCCCTTGCTCCGTACTTGGCGGCCACCCCCTAGACGGCAGCGCGGCGCTGGTGGCGGTGCGGGAGGAGCGCGTCTGTGCCAAGGAAAAACCCTCGGCGCCCCTTCATGCTCACGAGACCGCAGAGCCTCGCGAGCCCCCCGGGCCTCGCGAGCCTCCTGAGCCTCGTGAGGTTCCCGAGTCTTCGGAGCCTTGCAAGGCGTCTGAAGAGCAAGCTGTTGCAACAACTATGCGCCTCGTCGAGCACCCCGTGTACTTCATCAGCACTGTGCTAAGGGACGCGCGCGAGCGCTACCCCATGCAGCAGAAGCTCCTACTCGCGCTGCTCGTCGCCTCCAGGAAGCTGCGCCACTACTTTCAGGGTCATCCCATCAAGGTCATTTCCTCCTACCCCTTGGAGCAAGTTCTACACAGCCCCAACGCCGCCGGCCGCGTCGTCGAGTGGAACATCGAGCTGCAAGCCTTCCAGCTGGAGTTCTCCACCACCAGAGTCATCAAAGGCACGGCTCTGGCCGACTTCGTGGTAGAATGGACGGACACATACGAGGATGAGCCTCCTGCCAGGGGATGAGGCGCCTGGCGGATGGACCATGCACTTCGACAGCGCCTTCTCCCGACAGGGCATGGGGGCTGGGGTCATGCTCACCTCGCCAACAGGAGACAGACTCTACTACGCTGTACAGCTCTGCTTCAGGCACACCAACAAGGTCTCCAACAACATCGCAGAGTATGAGGGCCTCATCGCCGGTCTCAAGGCCGCGTTCGCCCTAGGCATCAAGCGTCTGACTATCAAGGGCGATTCGCAACTCCTCGTCAACTTCTCCAACAAAAGCTACAAGCCCAAGGACGAGCACATGGCCGCCTACCTGGAAGAGGTACGTAAACTTGAGAAGTGCTTTCTTGGCCTGGAGCTGCAACACATCCCCCGCGGTAGCAATGGAGAAGCCGACGACATCGCCAAACGAGCATCACGCCGCGAGCCCCAGAGCCCCGGCGTCTTTGAGGAAAGGCTCCTCAAGCCAGCTGCCGCACCCCCAGCCGCGAGCACGGCGCTCCTTCGCGAGGAACTCCTGCCCCCACCACCCACGGGCGTACCAGACTGTGGCCCGGCCTCAGGAGCTCGGCTGCTGCTGGCGCTCGAGCCTCAGACGGATAGCTGGGCCGCGGAGTTCAAGGCTTATTTGCTTCGCGGCACCCTCCCGGAGGAGGACTCAGAAGCAGAGCGCGTGGCCCGGCAGGCCACCGTTTACTGCCTACAAGATGGCGAGCTGTACCGCAGGCGCCCCAATGGCGTCTCGCTATGGTGCATCTCTGAAGAGCAAGGGCGCGAGTTGCTAGCTGATATATATGGAGGAGACTGCGGCCACCACTCCTCATCAAGCACCCTCGTCGGTAAGGTTTTCCGCAGCGGCTTCTACTGGCCCACTACTCTGCGTGACGCTACCGCACTGGTCCAAGCCTGCGAGGCCTGCCAATTCCACGCCAAGCAGATCCACCAGCCGGCGCAGGGCCTCCAGACGATCCCCCTCTCATGGCCCTTCGCGGTCTGGGGGCTGGATATCCTGGGGCCTTTCCCTCGCACGGCTGGTGGTTACCGCTACCTCTACGTCGCCATCGACAAGTTCACCAAGTGGGTAGAGGTCGAGCCGGTGCGCACCATCCCGGCAGGCTCCGCCGTCAAGTTCATCAAGGGCCTCGTGAGCCAGTTTGGAGTTCCCAATCGCATCATCACCGACAATGGCTCCCAGTTCACAAGCGGCCTCTTCAAGTCCTACTGCGCCAGCCTCGGCACGCAGATCTGCTACGCCTCGGTGGCGCAGCCGTGAAGCAATGGTCAGGCCGAGCGCGCCAACGCCGAGGTCCTCAAGGGCCTCAAGACAAGGAGCTTCAAGAAGAAACTTGAGCTTGCGGCAAGGGCTGGCTCGACGAGCTGCAGTCCGTGCTGTGGTCCATCCGCACGACGGCAAGCAAGCCTACTGGCGAGACGCCCTTCTTCCTCGTCTACGGCGCTGAGGTGGTACTCCCATTGGAGCTTAAGCACGGCTCCCCGTGAGTCCTTGCCTTCGACGAGGCGCATCAGGATGGCTCATGGGAGACCGATCTGCTGCTCCTCGAGGAGGGCCGCTGTCAGGCCGCCCTTCGTGCCGCGAGGTACAAGCAGGCCTTGCGTCACTACCACAGCCGCAGCATCCGCCCTCGCACTCTCGAGGTCGGCGACCTCGTCCTGTGTAGGATCCTCTCCAGAGAGGGACTTCACAAACTCTCACCTATGTGGGAAGGCCCTTTCAGGGTTACTTATGTCTCCAGGCCCGGCTCAGCCCGGCTGGAGACGGAGGACGGAGTTCCTGTGCCTAACGCCTGGAACATCCAACACCTCCGCAAGTTCTACCCATGACCCTCACGCGTATGAATGAAACGGGGCTGTACACGCCCCGGAGCCTCTCATTGCGTTCGCCTGATGGGCCCGCGAGAGCTCCCGCCCACGCCCAAGTGGAAGCCCCATGCTCCGCGCTGGCGGAACGATCGACCCGCAGTCATACCCACACCCCTGCGGAAGACCCATGCTCCGCGCTGGCGGAACAATCAATTGAGTGCGCCCCACGGGCTGCACCAACCTCAAGCCTACCCATGCTGGACACGACAACACTCTTTTTCTCATTTTGGTGCGTAAATGAGGGCGCCCCATGGGCTGCACGAACCTCAAGCTGACCCGTGCCGGACACGGTAGCCGCATCTTTATTTGGTTATGTAATGGGTTGCTCTCTTGCTTCTGTAAAGTTTCCATTTCCTTATATGGCGTTTCGTTTTCCCCTTGCCTCACGAGCCTCGTGCGCTCACGACTTCCCTCATGAGCCTCACGCGAGTGGGGGCTGGACATGCTGCCTGCGCTCGGGTCAGTCCCAGCAGCACTGAAAAACCCAAGCAACCGGGCTCTAGCTCGCAGGCCTGCTCTGTGCACGCCACCCCACCAAGGTCCTTGGTGTTGGAAGTATGCCCTAGAGGCAATCATGTATGATGATATTTCCGATGTGTTTATGAACCGATGTAGTCCTCGGATGTTATCAATGATACTTGTTGACAAGTACGTGACTTGTCTGTGAGATCTTGTGTTGTATGCTACGTCCTAAAATGGTCCCTAGTTGTAAGTGACGTATGGGCACATGTCAGACTAGACTAGCATGCAATACGTGGTTTTGTCTCACTAGCCATGAAGCATGTGATGCTGCCGAACTGCATGGATCTGATCGGATCCGAGGTAGGATACGGGTGACCGGATCCGAGCTCGGATGGATATCGGATTGGACAGACCCAACTATGAGACACAGCGATAGGTCATCTGTGAGTCTCTAGTACACATACGTTCTGTGTCGTCAGACCCGAGCTGACGCATGTGCTCGGGATGGTGACCGACCTGCTTTGGGCCAACCAAATGCTACTCCATAACTGGGTAGTTATAAAGGTAGGTTTCGGGCTTGTCCAGACCCATGCTGCGAGACATGGTTAAGCAAGATGGGATTTGCCCCTCCGATGAGGAGAGATATACTCTGGGCCCCTCGTGTGATCCAACTTGTATAAGCATGGCCATGTGACGAGGATTATGAGATAATCCGAGGTGTTGGTCGGATTCACTGAAACGAGAGAGAGTTCGGGCTGTAACAGGGATGGCCACATCGCCTTGAGCCCGACAACATATATCGTGTGGCAAAGGGAACGGAAGTGTGACGTACAGGTTCGCCAACCGGCTTCATAGTCTACTTGGTGGTCGGCACGCCTTGCTAGAGGCCGCTACCTGCCGAGCAGTTCGGAGGTGATCCGAACTGTGACCAAGCCGACTTGAACCTAAGGGGTCGCGCGCTTAAGGGAAGGAACCTACGAGGTCAGATCCGAGGACACTTCGGATGTGATCCGAGCTGGACTTGAATCGTGACCGAGTCAACTTTGGGCTTTAGGATCTGTGTGAGGCCCAAGTGTTGAGCCCACGACGGATGTCTATATATAGTGGAGGTACAGCACGCTTATCAAGGTTGATCGCTTTGGCGTCGTTATTAGGGCTTTGCATGTGTTGCAACTAGCCACCTCCACGTGTCGCCGGCAGTGCGATCGGACCTAGCAGTCCGCCGCATAGCGTTCCTCCTGCACACGCGGATACCATTAGAGGTGGAGCAATTGTGCCACTCCGGCGGACCTGTTCGTTGGACTTGGTGATCAGCTGTACGTGGGAGATCAACGAGGAGTAGACGAATCTGGTGACGCGCTGCCACGACTCTACTTCCGCTGCACGGCACTGCGCGTCTAGTGGTAATGATCTGTGATCCATCTCTGTTTGCATGTTCCTGGTTGTTCTGCGGGTAGGAAAATTTTAATTTGCAGTCGACGCACCCTACCGTAGAACCTAACAGTGGTATCAGAGCCTCTGTTATAGGATTTGGATTCAGATCGTATGCATATTAGATATGTGGAGGCAGTAGATGGGATCTGTTGTCATTTAAGAGATCGGCTATGTGCACGGTTGATGAGATCAATTGCATAAGGGATCGTTGAGGCTATGTTTTCTGACGATCGGAATCGATGAGGTCGTGACACAACCTACCCCTACCGATCGGTTTCCGCCATCGGGGTTAATGGTGAAACGTAAATCCGATTCGGATTCATGATGATCGATGAGATCGGTCTGATCGGAAAATTCGGCGTGATCGGAGTACAGATCCGATCTGTGATTTCCGAAAACATCGGGCGCTGCCCGCACCCACGAGGGGCGCTGCCCCTTCGAACCCCACCCGCTAATCGGCTAGCGGGACGGCCATTTGCATAGCACCATAGATTTCGTACATGTTCACTCAAGCCGGTAGAATGCGATTCTATGCATAACTCTATTTTGCAGGTTTGATGTCAATAGTATGGCTCATGTGGCGCCCCGCCTGAATACCACTGTAGCCAGACGATCGCCGCACACACCAGCCCAGGAAAATCACTCTGGCATGTGCTTTTACAACAAGTATCACGAACACCGACTTTTCTATTAATGGATATATAAGTCTTACATGATATATTACAAGGGGAAAATGGCAGCGGAAAAGCTCTATCTAAGGTAGCATGGTCCTAGTGCAGCTCCAATCCACAGGGATCTGACTGGATTACTCTTCTAGCCCGTGAACACTCTGGCTCCTCGCTAGGGACGTCGAATCCTTAGGTGAACCTAGCCACATTGAAGGCCGCTGAGTACTTTTGAATGTACTTGCAAGCAAACCAAACCAGCATATACACCAAGCAATGCAATCCATGGCATTCAAGCATGCATTTGCTATCTTATCCGTATTAATCATCATGTTATGGCAGGAATATCTAGCAATATTAAACATCTAGTAACATTACTCATCTTAAGTGCTTAAAATGCTTACTGTTACCAATTACCAACTTACTCTCTTCTGGGTTGTCCCACAACCCTCAAAATACTCAAGATCCATTGAGCACTTCCAAACATAAGACAAGTTCTTCCATCATTATTATCAATGTTACGGTTGACCATCCTAGTAAGGCCTAAGCGGACTGTCCAATACCGTGGACGCGGCTATTCGAATAGGTTCTTACACTCTGCAGAGGTTGCACACTTTACCCACACCATGGAGCTCCTGGCCTCGTACTCCCATTCGGGTGGACCAGTGCTGCTCCAATGAAACTTGCCTAACCCGTGACTCCCCCACCGTACCACCGACAATCATCCTCCCCAGAGTCATGTCCTGGGTGGCCCCTGTGTCACCCCATGACACCTGCCACCGTCGTGGCTAAACAAACTGTCCCAAACGGGGACCTGGATCCATATAACTTATCTGGGCTCACAAGGTTATCGCCGCCTACCGGGCCAGGTTAGCGCGCACGCATAACCTTCCCTCTTTGGTGGTACCGATAAGTGAGCACAAAGCTAGACCAAGTCAAGGCCGTCCCATACCGGCAAATGTGGTTGCATGGATAAGTCCGGATAGGTGGCTCTTGATCAACCAACTAAGTTTAGTGATATCAAACATTTAACCAGCATGGGCATTAAGCATGATCAACTTAACATGGCAGTAACTATTCATCAAAGTAAATTACTATGAACTTCACATGTCAAAATAATGCATGTTGTAACAACTGTGAAAACATAACAACCTATCTTCATATAATATCGCGGCGAGTCATTAGTGCAATAACATGATGAGCCTTAACAAGTAATGTAAATAGCAAGTTCAACCTAGCGGAAGTTTAATTACTTTACAAGTCTTAGCTGTAAGTGACAACCATCTGAACCTTTGCATGAAACCAGCAAATAAACCAGTAGCCACCAAAACGGTCTTTACAACTCAGATCTGGGACGTTACAGGAATAACTCAACCCCGGCTCAAGACGGCTGAAAAGCAGCTCAGAGCATGAGACGGTGTTGATAAAAAGAGTGTAGCGGTTCCCTAAGACGGCCAAGAAAACAGCTCAGAGCATAGGGTCACCGCTACAGAGAGAAATTCAACAGCTGCCCTAGACGGCCAAAAAGCAGCTCAGAACACGGGACGGTTATTGAAAAGAGAAATATAAAGTCGGCATCCACCCCGGACGGCCGAAAGCAGCTCAGAGCTCAGGCGTGGTGCCGTTACCAAAGAAAGTGCAAGCAAGGGTTCATTGGCGTCACATACAGCTCACCACTACGCATACATGCATAAGCATACTAATTTAAACACGCGAGAATAACATAGAGAATGCTTTAGGGCGCATATCAGATGGTCGGCTTGCCTGGGGGTGAAGGAATACTCCGGGAGAAGTGCGATCACCTCGCGTAAGAATTTGCCGAAAAGGGGGTTTCTCTCGGAGGGGCTGAATATAGGGCAGGGGCAAAATGGGTATTTTTAGAAAGTGTCAACATGGTGAAAGTGATATCATCGGAACGGGCTCGACGAACTGAAGAAGTGGGCTTTGGAATCACCTGAATCGGAGTTGCGGTCGCAAAGTTACGGGCGTTCGTTCGTTAGGCAGAGAACGATCAAAAAACTGTCCGTTTCTGTCCTTAACCGGTGAACGTCCACAACTTAAGGCTTTCGGCGGCTGAGCTGAAATAGAAGGCACATTTTACAAAATACGCTTTCGCTTGACGGAAGCGTATTCTGATCTGAAGCCTCGCTGGTTTACGTTTTCCTTAACACAAAGCGTATTCGATGTATTACGCCTTCACTTAAACAGCTCGGGCCCGCCGGTCGGTGGGACATACCCCTCCACTGGGTGGCTTACAGGTGGGGCCTACCGAGCCTTCTCTCTCCTCCTCTGCTCCCTTCTTCTTCCTCCCGCCTGGAACAGAGGATGGAGCGGCCGCGATCGATTCCGGCGATGGCAAGCTCGTGGGCCTTGGGCGGCGATGGGAACAGGTCCACTGCTCCATCCCATGCCCGTGGGTGGTGGGCTTGGCTCCAGGGATGGCCGGAGTGATGCGCTGCGGTGGCGGCAGCACCGCGGCGGCTCTGGCGAAATGGTCGGCTGTGGTGGGGGAGATGGCCAAGCGACGGTGCTGGCGGGTTCGTGGGGATGTGGGGAGGTTCCGGTGGGGTTTAGGGAGGCTAGGGAGTGGCTCTGCTGCTCGGTTGGCCCGGAGCAGAGGCGAAGGCCGAGGCGGCCAGAAGCGGAGCAGGAGGGGCTCCGGGGCTCCTCGGAGCGAGCTAGCAAGTAGAGGGTAGAGAGAGGGGCTGCTGGAGGTGTGGTGGATGATCGGGGAGGGCTCGGCCTCGGCTATTTATAGCCCGGCCGGCCGAGATGATAGGGACGGCCGCCGTGGCGACCCTATCAGCTCACTGGAGCTCCGGGAAGACGTGGCTGGAGTCTTGCTGGTGTCGCGGAGCTGCCGACCTGACGAAATGCGACGGCTCGGGAGGAAGAAGCCATGGGAGGGAAATGACAGAGGAGGTTCACGAGGACGACAGTGCCATGGCGGCGGTTGCCGTGGCGTGCAGAGGAAGAAAGAAGAGGGGAGAAGGTGCAGGAGAGGGGTACGTGGACGTCGCGAACCCACTAGACATGGTCGGACAAGCTGGGGACGGCCGGAGCTGGCTGGTCGACGAGAACATTGACGCAGAGCACCATTTTGGCCGGCTGTCCACGCGGTCACCATGTGCACTACAAGCTCTGGCACTCTCCTGCCTGTCCAACCTTGTCAAACAGGTCCCTCACTGCTCAAATAGATGAGGTTGGTCACTGTATGGACCAGGATGGCTCTAGAGTGATCGAAAGGATCCAGAACAGTTTCTGGATAGAAACTTGGGGAGGAAGTTGTGGTCAATATGAAGGGGATAAGGGCTAACCATGATGTCACAGGGGCTTAGGGTAGGAAGAACTAGGTGCTGGCAAAATTTGAGGTCATTTGGATCAAGTTTGAATGCACTTCCTTCATAATGCAAAATTTGGTCCAGAAACTGAATCTTGATGTTGTGCTCAAATGGCTTGGTGAAATGAGCTGAATTTTGGTGTAGGGTGATTATTTAGAGATATTAAGGTACTTGAAATATTTCAGCTCAATTGGATATACCAAAATGGTACTGCCTTCACAGAGCTTAGATCTGGACAGAAACTAGATGGAATTTTTGGGAAAAATTGGCTAGATAAAATGATGTGAATTTTGTCATACTCACATCATATATGGAGAATGAGGTGCTGGATTAATTTGAGAATTTTTGAAGCAATATAAAGTATAGTTGCTTCACAACCTCAAAATAAGTCCAGAAACAAGAATTGGATGATGCACTCAAAAGTTGAGCTATGGAACTTGGGATCTTGATGGAAATGGTGAAGATATGGATAGGAGAAGCTCCACAAATTATTTGGGATTTTTCCTGGCTATCAAAATGGTAGCTCATTTGGAAAGTGCCCAAATTGCAATATTGGCTTTAAATAGGAAAAGGCAATTTCCCTTATTTAATTATGGCCAATATTTTTATGGGAGCTCAATATGACCACAAAGAATATCTCCACAAGTTTTCATGAACTTTGGAGATGGATATATATTTTCCTGGATTTAATTCCTTTAACTGGCAGAAAAAGGAATTAATTTTAAATGAAAAATATTGCAAATGACTTGGCAATATTTTTGCATATCCAGGGTTTATGGATAAGGGATGATCACTGGGAAAAGTTTGGGAGGCAATAGATCAAAGGAGATTGGGGTTCCTTTGTAACGGAAGGAATTAGGGTTTCCTTTCCGGTAGACCGGAGAGTAGGGTTTCGGTGGCAAAATCATGAGAATATATTTTGGGTGGCAAGGTTGAAATGAAGAGAATCTCTAGTTGGATAGGAATGGCAAGGCTAAATGACCATGTTCATATACCCAAAGGCAAGAGAAAATCCAATAACATCGAAAAAAGACGGGAGTCAAATCCCGCGAAAGAAAAAAAAATAAGGAGCGAAAACCAGGGTGTTACAAACCTACCCCCCTTAAGAAAACCTCGTCCTCGACATTTTAGGGCTTACCACCTGGTGAAGGGGACTTACCTGTGTGCGACTTGGATCCATCAGCTATCTGGTCTTCATTTGTCTACTGACTTCTTAACTGCCTCTTTTGATGGCTCCTGTGCTGTCTTTTCCAGACGGCTGCATTGAATCCTTCTCTTTCCTATCAGGCAAACCCTTTGTTCTGGTAGTTTGTTGGCTGGGGTTGGTGGGTAGTTCCGAGTATCGACAAATAATCTTTTTTCCATGGCCTGGGGCCAGTTGCTTCGGGTTTTATTGCGATACTTTGTACACTGACTGCCAAGGGCGAGACATTCTTTCTGGGTACCGTACTCACGTGCTCGTATGGCCTGGAGTGGCTAGGAGTGGCTCTCTTTTTGCTTGGTCAGAATGCTCAATCTGGCTGTGGGTTCTATACGGATGCTTTCTTCCTGTCTCTTGCATTCTGACTTCGTTCTCAGGAGGTTCCGAACTGAAATGTCAGGCATGATCACAAAGTAATCATAGACGGTAATATCTGAGATGGCTCTACCATATATAGCCTCTGTGGTCCTTGCTATGACCACTGAGCTGACATAGTATGGCTATCATTCCGTGCATTCTTCGGAGCATAACCTCTGATCTTGGTTGATGGCCCGTTTTCACGATGACATGCTGGCTGCATTGTTGTGGCCGTATATGCAAGAGTCTGACAAGGATTGGCAATATCAGCTTGTCTGTGGAGCTTTACTTCATTGACCGTCGCGGAGATTGTTTATTCAAGACTTCCTTGTTCATGGGGGTTCCTTTTGGGGAACTTGTCAAGACCTATCATCATGGCTCCTTGGTCATATCCCAGCTTGTTGGACTTGTATTCACAATTTACTCTGGCATATCTCGTAGGGGTACTGTGTTCATATACTTCTTTGAGGTATGGGCCAACGTTTCTCTTGAGCACAGTCATTCCCGTGTACGAGTGGCTCGCATGAACTGATCCCCTGGACTGCATGCTCACAACATATGCAAGGGTAGGATAAATCCTTTCATAACCACTGAGTTCTGAAGCAGACGTGTATCTGGACTAGTTCGTGGTTTTGACAAGATTGTTGTGGGCACGGTTGCGTGCTGAAGAAGGTCGAATTCCTTATGCTGGAAGCTTTTGCCAGGTTAGTGTGCCGAAGAAGGCTGGGTGTCGTACCTCAGAAGCTTTCCCTCGTGTAGCTTACTGGGGAAGGTCAAGTGCCTTATGCCGGAAGCTTTTCGCGACAGCTTGCTGAGGAAGATTGGGAGTGCCGTACCCCAGAAGATTTTTCACCCTGGTAGCGTAGCGAGGAAGATTGGGAGTCTTGCATTGTAAACTCTTCTCGATAGCTTGCGGAAGAAGGCTGGGTTCCTTGTACCAAAAGCCATTCACTGTGATATGCGGTCGGATATATGGCTGATTCTGGCGTCCTTCCAAAGTATCCGGAATTTACCCATAGCTTAGCCAAAGCTTGGTATAGGCCATACCTTGTCTGAAGATATTCCGTTGGTTATGCACACCGCTTGTCCCTCGGCTGACTTGATCATTACTGCTGTAAAGGTTCCACAACTGATGCTAACTTTATGTTAACAATTAATTCGGAATACCTTTTGCATTCAAGGCAAGTGTTGCTAGTAGTGAGCAGTTGACGGATAATTCCATTCGGTTTGGCTGAGTTTCCAGGTGTTTGGAATTCTCATTGATTTTGGGCAGCCATGAACTCATCCATATTTCTCGTAGACCTTGTTCATCATGCCCAGAAAATTTGTATATGCATTAAAGAATTCCTGAATAAGCTTGGGAATTTGTATTAACATACCAGAATTTTGTGGTGGCTTTTGGCACATGCACATTCTTGAAATATGTCTTATGTGAGTAATAAATGATTCTTGAGTCCATTTAGAAAAGACTCAAGGTTCACCCCACTGACTGAAATAATCCTTGACGCGAGGACGGAATAATCTTACTAGTGTCCATTACTGAGAGCTCATCTAACTGTTCTCAGGTGTGATTTGTTCTGAGGCAAACTCCCTCAAGTATATTCTGGCCTTGTCTGTTGCACGCCAAGTCTGCTTCTGACCCATCCTTCATTCTTGACAGACCCGGTGATAATGTTCTGAATATCGGGCAGTTGTCTTGACTTGACGCTTACTGAATTTGGATTATTGGGTATTATCCAAGCTGTACGATGGTCTTCTTACTGATGGATCCAGTCGGAGCAAGAGAACGGAATCGAGCAAAGAAGCAAGAATTGCGAAAAAGCAAATAAAGCTCAAATTTTGTGGACCTTACACATGTGGCCGAAGATTCACTAGTATAACTATTATAGCGCACTCGATGCACCCCTATGGATTTAAAAGCAAAACCACACAATGCTCCTGGTAGCAATTGGTGTCGAGCTCCTACTACTTCCTTAGGGAACATCAAACTTGATGCACGACCATAGCCAAGGTGGCTTAGTCAATGATCCTAGGGTTGTCTGGGGAAAGATGGAATTTATAGGCGTTTCCCAAAGGAAACTGGATTTGAGAAGAGAAATGCCATGGCTAGCAAGCAAGGTAGGGATATCTGGTTACCTAGGGGGTTAAGGGCTCACGGGTCATTGCCTGGTGCGGACATTTCATCCCGAAGACAAAGACCATGAGAGTTGGGGTCTGATGGAGCCCAAAGCCTAGGGGATTGCCTTATGATTAATAGTAGCCATGCCTGTCTGGCAAAGATTGCTGAAATCCATCTGGGCTTCCTACTGATCAAGAGGCAATGAAATCTGGCTAGGGGTAACCTACGGTCAGCCTGGCTCTGATACCATCCGTTGTGGCGCCCCGCCTGAATACCACTGTAGCCAGACAGTCGCCGCACACACCAGCCCAGGAAAATCACTCTGGCATGTGCTTTTACAACAAGTATCAGGAACACAGACTTTTCTATTAATGGATATATAAGTCTTACATGATATATTACAAGGGGAAAATGACAGCGGAAAAGCTCTAAGGTAGCATGGTCCTGGTGCGGCTCCAATCCACAGGGATCTGACTGGGTTACTCTTCTAGACTGCGAACACTCCGGCTCCTCGCTAGGGACGTCGAATCCTTAGGTGCGCCTGGCCACATTGAAAGCCGCTGAGTACTTTTGAATGTACTCGCGAGCAAACCAAACCAACATATACACCAAGCAATGCAATCCATGGCATTCAAGCATGCATTTGCTATCTTATCCGTATTAATCATCATGTTATGGCAGGAATATCTAGCAATATTAAACATCTAGTAACATTACTCGTCTTAAGTGCTTAAAATGCTTACTGTTACCAATTACCAACTTACTCTCTTCTGGGTTGTCCCACAACCCTCGAAATACTCAAGATCCATTGAGCACTTCCAAACATAAGACACGTTCTTCCATCATTATTATCAATGTTACGGTTGACCATCCTAGTGAAGCCTAAGCGGACTGTCCAATACCGTGGACGCGGCTATTCGAATAGGTTCTTACACTCTGCAGAGGTTGCGCACTTTACCCACACCATGGAGCTCCTGGCCTCGTACTCCCATTCGGGTGGACCAGTGCTGCTTTAACGAAACTTGCCTAACCCGTGACTCCCCCACCGTACCACCGACAATCATCCTCCCCCGGAGTCCTGTCCTGGGTGGCCCTTGTGTCACCCCGTGACACCTGCCACCGTCGTGGCCAAACAAACTGTCCCAAACGGGGACCTGGATCCATATAACTTATCTGGGCTCACAAGGTTATCGCCGCCTACCGGCCCAGGGTAGCGCGCACGCATAACCTTCCCTCTTTGGTGGTACCGATAAGAGAGCACAAAGCTAGACCAAGTCAAGGCTGTCCCATACCGGCAAATGTGGTTGCAAGGATAAGTCCGGATAGGTGGCTCTTGATCAACCAACTAAGTTTAGTGATATCAAACATTTAACCAGCATGGGCATTAAGCATGATCAACTTAACATGGTAGTAACTATTCATCAAAGTAAATTACTATGAATTTCACATGTCAAAATAATGCATGTTGTAACAACTGTGAAAACATAACAACCTATCTTCATATAATATCGCGGCGAGTCATTAGTGCAATAACATGACAAGCATTAACAAGTAATGTAAATAGCAATTTCAACCTAGCGGAAGTTTAATTACTTTACAAGTCTTAGCTGTAAGTGACAACCATCTGAACCTTTGCATGAAACAAGCAAATAAACCAGTAGCCACCAGAACGGTCTTTACAACTCAGATCTGGGACGTTACCGGAATAACTCAACCCCCGCTCAAGATGGCTGAAAAGCAGCTCAGAGCATGAGACGGTGTTGATAAAAAGAGTGTAGCGGTTCCCTAAGACGGCCGAGAAAACAGCTCAGAGCATAGGGTCACCGCTACAGAGAGAAATTCAACAGCTGCCCGAGACGGCCAAAAAGCAGCTCAGAACACGGGACAGTTGTTGAAAAGAGAAATATAAAGTCGGCATCCACCCCGGACGGCCGAAAGCAGCTCAGAGCTCAGGCGTGGTGCCGTTACCAAAGAAAGTGCAAGCAAGGGTTCATTGGCGTCACATACAGCTCACCACTACGCAAACAGGCATAAGCATAATAATTTAAACACGCAAGAATAACATAGAGCAATGCTTTAGGGCACATATCAGATGGTCAGCTTGCCTGGGGGTGAAGGATTACTCCGGGAGAAGTGCGATCACCTCGCGGAAGAATTTGCCGGAAAGGGGGTTTCTCTCGGAGGGGCTGAATATAGGGCAGGGGCAAAATGGGTATTTTTAGAAAGTGTCAACGTGGTGAATTTGATATCGTCGGAACGGGCTCGACGAACTGAAGAAGTGGGCTTTGGAATCACCTGAATCGGAGTTGCGGTCGCAAAGTTACGGGCGTTCATTTGTTAGGCAGAGAACGATCAGAAAACTGTCCGTTTCTGTCCTTAACCGGTGAACGTCCACAACTTAAGGCTTTCGGCGGCTGAGCTGAAACAGAAGGCGCATTTTACAAAATACGCTTTCGCTTGAACGAAGCATATTCTGATCTGAAGCCTCGCTAGTTTACGCTTTCCTTAACAGAAAGCGTATTCGAGGTATTACGCCTTCACTTAAACAGCTCGGGCCCGCCGGTCGGTGGGACATACCCCTCCACTGGGTGGCTTACAGGTGGGGCCTACCGAGCCTTCTCTCTCCTCCTCTGCTCCCTTCTTCTTCCTCCCGCCTGGAACAGAGGACGGCGCGACCGCGATCTATTCCAGCGATGGCGAGCTCGGAGGCCTTGGGCGGCGATGGGAACAGGTCCACTGCTCCATCCCGCACCCGTGGGTGGTGGGCTTGGCTCCGGGGACGGCCGGAGTGATGCACTGTGGTGGCGGCAGCCCCGCGGCGCCTCCGGCGAAATGGCCGGCTGTGGTGGGGGAGACGGCCAAGAGAGGGTGCTGGCAGGTTCGTGGGGATGTGGGGAGGTTCCGGTAGGGTTTAGGGAGGCTAGGGAGTGGCTCTGCTGCTCGGTTGGCCCGGAGCAGAGGCGAAGGCCGAGGCGGCCAGAAGCGGAGCAGGAGGGGCTCCGGTGCTCCTCGGAGCGAGCTAGCAAGTAGAGGGAGAGAGAGGGGCTGCTGGAGGTGTGGTGGATGCTCGGGGAGGGCTCGGCCTCAGCTATTTATAGCCCGGCCGGCCGAGACGATAGGGACGGCCGCCGTGGCGACCCTATGAGCTCACTGGAGCTCCGGGAAGACGTGGCTGGAGTCTTGCTGGTGTCGCGGAGCTGCCGACCTGACGAGATGCAACGGCTCGGGAGGAAGAAGCCATGGGAGGGAAATGACAGAGGAGGTTCACGAGGACGACAGTGCCATGGCGGCGGCTGCCATGGCGTGCAGAGGAAGAAAGAAGAGGGGAGAAGGTGCGGGAGAGGGGTACATGGACGTCACGAACCCACTAGACATGGCCGGACAAGCCGGGGACGGCCGAAGCTGGCTGGCCGACGAGAACAGTGCCGCAGAGCACCATTTTGGCCTGCTGTCCACGCGGTCACCACGTGCACTACAAGCTCTGGCACTCTCCTGCCAGTCCAACCTTGTCAAACAGCCCCCTCACTGCTCAAATAGATTAGGTTCATCACTGGATGGACCAGGATGGCTCTAGAGTGATCGAAAGGATCTAGAACAGTTTCTGGATTGAAACATGGGGAGGAAGCTGTGGTCAATATGAAGAGGATTAGGGCTAACCATGATGTCACAGGGGTTTAGGGTAGGAAGAACTAGGTGCTGGCAAAATTTGAGGTCATTTGGATCAAGTTTGAATGCACTTCCTTCATAATGCAAAATTTGGTCCAGAAACTGAATCTTGATGTTGTGCTCAAATGGCTTGGTGAAATGAGGTGAATTTTGGTGTAGGGTGATTTTTTGGAGATATTAAGGTACTTGAAAGATTTCAGCTCAATTGGATATACCAAAATGGTACTTCCTTCACAGAGCTTAGATCTGGACAGAAACTAGATGGAATTTTTGGGAAAAATTGGCTAGATAAAATGATGTGAATTTTGTCATACTCACATCATATATGGAGAATGAGGTGCTGGATTAATTTTAGAATTTTTGAATCAATATAAACTATAGTTGCTTCACAACCTCAAAATAAGTCCAGAAACAAGAATTGGATGATGCACTCAAAAGTTGAGGTATGGAACTTGGGATCTTGATGGAAATGGTGAAGATATGGATAGGAGAAGCTCCACAAATTATTTGGGATTTTTCCTGGCTATCAAAATGGTAGCTCATTTGGAAAGTGCCCAAATTGCAATATTGGCTTTAAATAGGAAAAGGCAATTTCCCTTATTTAATTATGGCCAATATTTTTATGGGAGCTTAATATGATCACAAAGAATATCTCCACAAGTTTTCATGAACTTTGGAGATGGATAGATATTTTCCTGGATTTAATTCCTTTAACTGGCAGAAAAAGGAATTAATTTTAAATGAAAAATATTGCAAATGACTTGGCAATATTTTTGCATATCCAGGGTTTATAGATAAGGGATGATCACTGGGAAAATTTTGGGAGGCAATAGATCAAAGGAGATTGGGGTTCCTTTGTAACGGAAGGAATTAGGGTTTCCCTTCCGGTAGACCGGAGAGTAGGGTTTCGGTGGCAAAATCATGAGAATATATTTTGGGTGTCAAGGTTGAAATGAAGAGAATCTTTGGTTGGATAGGAAAGGCAAGGCTAAATGACCATCTTCATATACCCAAAGGCAAGAGAAAATCCAATAACATCGAAAAAAGACGGGAGTCAAATCCCGCGAAAGAAAAAAAATAAGGAGCAAAAACCAGGGTGTTACAGCTCATGTGTATGTGATGCATATGTGTAAATTGTGCATGGCCTGCGCGTCATGTTTTGTCAGCCGGCAGGAGCCATAGTGCGGTCATTATAATGTATAACGACCTGCGTGTCGACTTGTGATTCTCTGTAAATTCATTACTAGTTGTAGTAGTTGGAGGACAGAGATCAAGTCGCTGCTCGAATAGAGATCCGAGGTGGTGTTCCGGTATGACAAGATGGAGCCGACCTGGTCCTCGGAGTTGCAGCCGACCTGGTCCTCGCACGTCCATGAAGGAGCCATACTATTTCACAATATTTGTTTATTTGTGATTGATATTGCTTCTTGTCTTCTACACATGTTAAAAATGGTAGAAACATCCCTCGTTGATATCAAGCAAATTGCCATCCCCGATGTTACACCTTCGCACGTCAAGTACGTCCAGTAGTGGGCTCATAAAATTCGGGTGCTGCTAGGTGTCCTTGAACTGAAGGGTTCGTGTCGGACACGGACATGCACTGCATCTGGTTAACTTGACAAGGCTATCAAAACGGTTTTGAGCCTTGTGGCAAAAGAGGTCGGGGGCCGTGGTATAAGATACCAACCTAGCCGACAGGAGTCGTATAGAGATACGATTAGCAAAGAGTTGCTTACCGGATAGCCAATTCGGCTAGCAGTGATGTTCAAGCTCACTAGTCGGATTGCACTACTCGGATCCTGGATCACTGGAAGTTGCAGAGGGATGTCAACTTCAGTGGGAGTATATCTGTTTAGGCTTGATTTACTCTACATAAACACAGTGCTTAGTGTTTGCATATTTTTCTATTTTAGATCAATGGCACCACCTGCTCAACCCAACTTTGCATTGAAATCAATCTTGGAAAAGGATAAACTTAATGGAACAAATTTTACCACCTGGTATAGAAATTTGAGAATTGTTCTCAAGCATGATAAGAAGGAACATGTTCTAGAGAATCCACTTCCAAATGAACCTGCCGAGAATGCTAATGCCACAACAAGGAATGCCTACCAGAAACTCGTTGATGATTCAACGGAGATCAGTTGTCTGATGCTGGCTTGTATGGAGCCCGATTTGCAACAGCATTTCAAAAATGTTGAGGCTTTCGATATGATCGAAAATCTCAAGAGCATGTTTCAGATGCAGGCTAGGACCGAAAGGTTCAACGTCTAGCGATCCTTGATGGATTGTAAGCTGAAGGAGGGTGATCCACTGAGCCCGCATGTGATCAAGATGATCAGATACGTGCAAGCTTTGGAACGCTTAGGCTTCCCGCTCTTGGATGAGCTGGCTACCGATGCAGTTCTGGGTTCTCTTCCAGCTAGCTATGGGACGTTCATTTTGAACTATCATATGCATGGCATGGATAAGAAGCTCATTGAACTGCATGGCATGCTTAAGGTGGCAGAGCAGGATATTAAGAAAGGCACGCATCAAGTGTTGATGGTGCAGAATTCGGGCAAGTTCAAGAAAAGTTGGTCCAAGAAAAATGTTAAGGCAAAGGGCAAGGAGAAGGAATCTGTTCCGAGCTCCGCCGCTACGCCGAAGTCTGGACCTGACTCGGGAACTGTTTGCTATCACTGCAAGGAGACCGGTCACTTGAAGAGGAACTGTAGCAAGTGGCTTGCCGAGCATGGCAAGAAGGTCGGAAGTGCGACTTCGGGCAAAGGTACACTTGTTACATATCTTATAGACATTTACCTTGCCGACATACCTAGTAGCTCTTGGGTATTTGATACCGGATCGGTTGTTCATATTTGCAACTCGATGCAGGGGCTGGTAAGAACTAGGCGTCTGTCACAAGGGGAGATTGACATCAGGGTCGGCAACAAAGCAAGAGTTGCTGCGTTGGAGGTCGGCACGATGCAACTCCAGCTACCTTCCGGATTCATTTTGGAATTGAATAATTGTTATTATATTCCTGCGCTTAGTCGGAACATTATTTCTGCCTCATGCTTGATGAGTCAGGGTTATGAATTCAATTTAAAGGACAATGGTTGTTCGATATCTTTGAATGGAATGTTCCACGGCTATGCACCCATAGTTGATGGGTTATTTATTTTGAATCTGGAATCTGAACCTGTCTATAATATGAATGTCAAGAGGCATAAGTCTAATGAGATAAATCCAACATACTTCTGGCATTGCAGGCTTGGACACATTAGTCTGAAACGCATGAAGAAGCTCCATGATGATGGGCTTCTAACTTCGTCTGACTTGGGGTCGTTCGAGACATGTGAATCATGCCTCCTCGGCAAGATGACTAAGTCACCTTTTGCAAAGAGTTGCGAAAGGGCGTCCGAGCTGTTGGAACTAATACACAGTGATGTGTGTGGTCCGATGAGCACAACTGCCAGAGGTGGCTATCAGTACTTCATGACTTTTACCGACGACTTGAGTAGATATGGATATATCTATTTGATGAGGCACAAGTCAGAAACTTTTGAAAAGTTCAAGGAGTTTCAGAACGAGGTTGAAAATCAGCTCGGCAAGACTATAAAGCTTCTACGATCTGATCGTGGGGGTGAGTACATGAGCTAGGACTTTGATAATCATCTGAAAGGCCGAGGTATAGTACCTCAGCTCACACCTCCGGGTACACCACAGAGAAATGGCGTATCGGAACGGAGGAATCGTACCTTGTTAGACGTGGTCCGATCTATGATGAGCAAATCGGATTTACCCTTGTCATTCTGGGGATAAACTTAATGGAACTAATTTTACCACCTGGTATAGAAATTTGAGAATTGTTCTCAAGCATGATAAGAAGGAACATGTTCTAGAGAATCCACTTCCAGATGAACCTGCCGAGAATGCTAATGCCACAACAAGGAATTCCTACCAGAAACTCGTTGATGATTCAACGGAGATCAGCTGTCTGATGCTGGCTTGTATGGAGCCCGATTTGCAACAACATTTCGAAAATCTTGAGGCTTTCTATATGATCGAGAATCTCAAGAGCATGTTTCAGATGCAGGCTAGGACCGAAAGGTTCAACGTCTGGCGATCCTTGATGGATTGTAAGCTGAAGGAGGGTTATCCACTGAGCCCGCATGTGATCAAGATGATCGGATACGTGCAAGCTTTGGAACGCTTAGGCTTCCCACTCTTGGATGAGCTGGCTACCGATGCAGTTCTGGGTTCTCTTCCAGCTAGCTATGGGACGTTCATTTTAAACTATCATATGCATGGCATGGATAAGAAGCTCATTAAACTGCATGGGATGCTTAAGGTGGCAGAGCAGAATATTAAGAAAGGCACGCATCAAGTGTTGATGGTGCAGAATTCGGGCAAGTTCAAGAAAAGTTGGTCCAAGAAAAAGGTTAAGGCAAAGGGCAAGGAGAAGGAATCTGTTCCGAGCTCCGCCGCTACGCCGAAGTCTGGACCTGACTCGGGAACTGTTTACTATCACTGCAAGGAGACCGGTCACTGGAAGAGGAACTGTAGCAAGTGGCTTGCCGAGCATGGCAAGAAGGCCGGAAGTGCGACTTCGGGCAAAGGTACACTTGTTACATATGTTATAGACATTTACCTTGCCGACATACCTAGTAGCTCTTGGGTATTTGATACCGGATCGGTTGTTCATATTTGCAACTCTATGCAGGGGCTGGTAAGAACTAGGCGTGTGTCACAAGGGGAGATTGACATCAGGGTCGGCAACAAAGCAAGAGTTGCTGCGTTGGAGGTCGGCACGATGCAACTCCAGCTACCTTCCGGATTCATTTTGGAATTGAATAATTGTTATTATATTCTTGCCCTTAGTCGGAACATTATTTCTGCCTCATGCTTGATGAGTCAGGGTTATGAATTCAATTTAAAGGACAATGGTTGTTCGATATCTTTGAATGGAATGTTCCACGGCTATGCACCCATAGTTGATGGGTTATTTATTTTGAATCTGGAATCTGAACCTGTCTATAATATGAATGTCAAGAGGCATAAGCCTAATGAGATAAATCCAACATACTTCTGGCATTGCAGGCTTGGACACATTAGTCTGAAACGCATGAAGAAGCTCCATGATGATGGGCTTCTAACTTTGTTTGACTTCGGGTCGTTCGAGACATGTGAATCATGCCTCCTCGGCAAGATGACTAAGTCACCTTTTGCAAAGAGTTGCGAAAGGGCGTCCGAGCTGTTGGAACTGATACACAGTGATGTGTGTGGTCCGATGAGCACAACTGCCAGAGGTGGCTATCAGTACTTCGTGACTTTTACCGACGAGTTGAGTAGATATGGATATATCTATTTGATGAGGCACAAGTCAAAAACTATTGAAAAGTTCAAGGAGTTTCAGAACGAGGTTGAAAATCAGCTCGGCAAGACTATAAAGCTTCTACGATCTGATCGTGGGGGTGAGTACATGAGCCAGGACTTTGATAATCATCTGAAAGGCCGAGGTATAGTACCTCAGCTCACACCTCCGGGTACACCACAGAGAAATGGCGTATCGGAACGGAGGAATCGTACCTTGTTAGACATGGTCCGATCTATGATGAGCAAATCGGATTTACCCTTGTCATTCTGGGGATAAACTTAATGGAACTAATTTTACCACCTGGTATAGAAATTTGAGAATTGTTCTCAAGCATGATAAGAAGGAACATGTTCTAGAGAATCCACTTCCAGATGAACCTGCCGAGAATGCTAATGCCACAACAAGGAATTCCTACCAGAAACTCGTTGATGATTCAACGGAGATCAGCTGTCTGATGCTGGCTTGTATGGAGCCCGATTTGCAACAACATTTCGAAAATCTTGAGGCTTTCTATATGATCGAGAATCTCAAGAGCATGTTTCAGATGCAGGCTAGGACCGAAAGGTTCAACGTCTGGCGATCCTTGATGGATTGTAAGCTGAAGGAGTTTGATAATCATCTGAAAGGCCGAGGTATAGTACCTCAGCTCACACCTCCGGGTACACCACAGAGAAATGGCGTATCGGAATGGAGGAATCGTACCTTGTTAGACATGGTCCAATCTATGATGAGCAAATCAGATTTTCGCTTGTCATTTTGGGGATATGCTCTAGAAACTGCAGCTTTTACACTCAACAGAGTACCATCAAAATCCGTAGACAAGACACCACATGAGATGTGGACTAGGAAGAGTCCCAAGCTGTCTTTTCTAAAGATTTGGGGTTGTGAAGCATTTGTCAAGCGATTCATGTCAGACAAGCTTACACCCAAGTCGGATAAGTGCATATTTGTGGGATATCCGAGGGAAACCTTGGGATATAGCTTCTACAATCGCGAAGAGAACAAAGTGTTTGTTGCTCAGAACGGGGTCTTCCTTGAGAAAGAGTTTCTCGGGCGGGAAGCCAGTGGGAGGTAGGTGCAACTCGAAGAAATTCGAGAACCACTTGGGGATAGCTCGGCTGGTGATGTGATCATACCGGAGTCTGTCAGGGAACCCGAGGTTGAAGCAGCACCACAACCATGGAGGTCGGAAAGATTGCGCAGAGTGCGCAATGTGCTGTTGCTGGAAAGCGACGAGCCGGCTACATATGCGGAAGCGATGGTGAGCCCGGATTCCGAGGAGGGGCTGGAAGCCATGAGATCTGAGTTAAAGTCCATGGATCACAATCAAGTATGGGACTTGGTTGATCTGCCACCTGGCGTCACTGCCATTTGTTGCAAATGGGTCTTTAAGAAGAAAACCGATGTGGATGGAAATGTTCAAATCCACAAATCTCGGCTTGTCGCAAAAGGATATGCACAAGTTCAAGGGATTGTCTACGACGAGACCTACTCGCCAGTAGCGATGCTGAAGTCGGTGAGGATCGTACTAGCTATAGCTGCATATTTCGATTACGAGATATGGCAGATGGATGTCAAAACGGCTTTCCTTCACGGAAATTTAACCGAGGACGTGTATATGATACAACCTGAGGGTTTCGTCGATCCGACAAGTGCTGGTAAGGTATGCAAGCTCAAGAGATCCATTTATGGATTGAGACAAGCATCTCGGAGCTGGAACATTCGTTTTGATGAGGTTGTTACATACCTCGGATTTATCAAAAGCGAAGAGGACGCTTGTTTATACAAGAAATTGAGTGGGAGCTCGAGAGTGTTTTTGATCCTGTATGTGGATGACATACTACTGATCGGAAACAATGTTTCGATGCTGAACTCAGTCAAAGAATCATTGAATGAAAAGTTTTCGATGAGGGACCTCGGTGAAGCAGTTTACATATTGGGCATTAAGATCTATAGAGATAGATCGAGGAGACTGCTCGGCTTGAGCCAGTGCACATACATAGATAAAGTGTTGAAACGGTTCAACATGAGTGAGGCCAAGAAAGGGTTCTTGCCACTCTCACATGGTATAAGGCTGACCGAGACTCAGAGTCCTTCGACATCTGATGAGCAAGGCAGGATGAGCCGGATACCGTATGCCTCGACAATCGGATCCATCATGTATGCCATGATATGTACCCGGCTTGATGTTGCTTTTGCAATAAGCTTAACGAGCAGATACCTGGCAAACCCCGGTGAGGCTCACTGGGCGGCGGTGAAGAATATTCTAAAGTACCTGAAAAGGACTAAAGAAATGTTTCTAGTTTATGGAGGTGAGGAGGAGCTCGTCGTAAAGGGTTACGCCGATGCTAGTTTCCAAACCGATCAAGATGATTGTCGATCACAGTCCGGATTCATGTACGTCATGAATGGAGAAGCAGTGAGCTGGACCAGTTCCAAGCAAGATACGGTGGCCGATTGCACAACAGAAGCCGAATACATTGCGGCTTGTGAAGCTGCAAAGGAAGGTGTTTGGATCCGAAACTTTCTGGATGATCTTGGTGTTTTCCCAACCTCGGTAAAACCGTTGGACCTTTATTGTGATAATTCTGGTGCCATTGCACAAGCCAAGGAGCCAAGGAACCACCACAAGACCAGACACATAGATCAGAAATATCACCTAATATGTAAGATCGTAAAGAGTGGTGATATAGAGTTATGCAAAATTCACACGGATGCAAATGTTGCAGATCCGTTGACTAAGCCGCTTCCACAACCCAAGCATGAGGGGCATATTAGAGCCATGGGCATACGATGCCTGTTTGATTGACTCTAGTGCAAGTGGGAGACTGTTAGAAGTATGCCCTAGAGGCAATCATGTATGATGATATTTCCGATGTGTTTATGAACCGATGTAGTCCTCGGTTGTTATCAATGATACTTGTTGACAAGTACGTGACTTGTCTGTGAGATCTTGTATTGTATGATACGTCCTAAAATGGTCCCTAGTCATAAGTGACGTGTGGGCACACGTCGGACTAGACTAGCATGCAATACGGTGGATGGTTTTGTCTCACTAGCCATGAAGCATGTGATGCTGCCGAACTGCATGGATCTGATCGGATCCAAGGTAGGATACGGGTGACCGGATCTGAGCTCGGATGGATATCGGATTGGACAGACCCAAGTATGAGACACAGCGATAGGTCATCTGTGAGTCTCTAGTACACATACGTTCTGTGTCCTCGGACCTGAGCTGACGCATGTGCTCGGGATGGTGACCCACCTGCTTTGGGCCGACCAAATGCTACTCCGTAACTGGGTAGTTATAAAGGTAGGTTTCGGGCTTGTCCAAATCCATGCTGCGAGACATGGTTAAGCAAGATGGGATTTGCCCCTCCGATGAGGAGAGATATACTTTGGGCCCCTCGTGTGATCCGACTTGTATAAGCATGGCCATGCGATGAGGATTATGAGATAATCCGAGGTGTTGGTCGGATTCACTGAAACGAGAGAGAGTTCGGGCTGTAACAGGGATGGCCACATCGCCTTGAGCCCGGCAACATATATCGTGTGGCAAAGGGAACGAAAGTGTGACGTACAGGTTCGCCAACCGGCTTCATAGTCTACTTGGTGGTCGGCACGCCTTGCTAGAGGCCGCTACCTGCCGAGCAGTTCGGAGGTGATCCGAACTGCGACCAAGCCGACTTGAACCTAAGGGGTCGCGCGCTTAAGGGAAGGAACCTATGAGGTCGGATCCGAGGACACTTCGGATGTGATCCGAGCTAGACTTGAATCGTGACCGAGTCGACTTTGGGCTTTAGGATCTGTGTGAGGCCCAAGTGTTGAGCCCACGACGGATGCCTATATATAGTGGAGGTATAGCACGCTTATCAAGGTTGATCGCTTTGGCGTCGTCATTAGGACTTTGCATGTGTTGCAACTAGCCACCTCCATGTGCCGCCGGCTGTGCGATCGGACCTAGCAGTCCGCCGCATAGCGTTCCTCCCGCACGCGCGGATTCCGTTAGAGGTGGTGCAATTGTGCCACTCCGGCGGACCTGTTTGTTGGACTTGGTGATCAGCTGTACGTGGGAGATCGACGAGGAGTAGACGAATCTGGTGACGCGCTGCCACGACTCTACTTCCACTGCACGGCACTGCGCGTCTAGTGGTAATGATCTGTGATCCATCTCTGTTAGCACGTTCCTGGTTGTTGTGCAGGTAGGAAAATTTTAATTTGCAGTCGATGCACCCTACCGTAGAACCTAACACTTGGTGTCCTGTCTCCTCGCGTAATACCCATGAGCGAATCGACGAGCGCGCGCTGTCGTTAAGTGCTCTGCATGCAGTTATCTCAGGAGCAGGTCCCTTGAAGGATCTCACGAGGTAGCACCCTCAGGACCTCAGGAGGCCAGCAGGCACCGCCTCGGGTACTAACCCTCGGCGGCCGTCCCAGCAGGAGATCTCGCGAGTGGAATCCTCACAAGGCGCACCCTGCAAGAGATGGCCCGCCATACTACCTCGTACACAGCTAAGTCTCCCATCTCGCGAGCCACCCTCGCCGTCTCTCGAGCCTTCCCCTCCGACGGCCTCACGAGCGCCAGTGTTCCTCTTGGCGCAAGCTGCATGTGCGTTAAAGGGGGGCTCCCTGAGCATCGCGCCTAAGGAACCCTCACTAGCTCCCGGTGCCCCTCGCCTCCTGGCCTTGTTCAGGCATCGCGACCTGACATACCAGTGACGGCTATGGCCGCTCGGGGGCTGGGTCCTGACAACGTAGAGCATCATGGCAAGCAAAAAGAGAAAACATGCCTTAAGAGAGAACCTCACGAGGGCACGAGTGGTCGTTACAGCAAAACATAAAGTATTTAAACACCAAGGCATCGTCTTCATGCCCCCACGGGCCACATCGATCTAGCGCAGGGTGACGAAAGGAAAAGGCACCCTAGGAGCTCGCGCCGTCGTCGCAGCCGGAGCTCTCGCCGCTGCCACAGGTGTACTTCCCGAGTAACGCACCCACATGGCCTTCCACCGCTCTTGCGATCCCATCGCGGAGCTCCTCGGGGACTGGAGCTATCACCTTTTCAAAGTCGAAGTTGGGATCGGCGTGAAGGAGGTGGCTGAAGACGCGAGTCGCTGCCAGGGAGAAGAGGCTACGGCACTCCTCCTCCAAGATACCGTCCACCTCCTTGGCTCCGTCCTCAAGCCGTTCCACGAGCTTGGTGGAGAAGCCGACGTAGTCGGCATCACGGGACTCATGGAGGGCCCCAAGCCTTCCCTGGTAGATGGAATTCAGGGCGTCGTGAGCACGGATCTCGAGGGAGTGAAGCGCCTTGACGCATTCGCGCTGCTCCTGTTCCTGATCGGCGGCGCCAGAGCCGGCCTGCGGCTCGGCTCCCCGGCGGGTCTCCGCCTCGGCGATTGCCGCCTTGAGATCAGTGACCTCCTGCCGGAGCCGCTTGCGTTCTGACTCGAAGGCGTCCCTCTGCTGCGACAGCGCCTTATCGCGCTCCTCGGCAAGCACCAGGCGCGCTTCCGCTACCTTCGCGTCAGCGTCCTCTTGGACCTTCTTCTTCTTGGCCTCCAGTTGGGCGTTGGCCTCGGTAACATGCTTCGTGTGAGACACCTAGGCATCGGCCAGCTGGCGCCCCAGCGTCTCCAGACGCTCCTTCTCCATGGCCTGCTCGGTCGCCGTCTTCTCGAGGCCCTCCACGCGAGCCTCGAGGTCTGCCTCGCGGGCCATGGCCTCCTTCTCGCGAGTGGCAAGGGCGCCTTCCCGCGCGAGGAGCGACCACGCCTGCTCGGCGTGTTGGTCTTGGAACTCTTTTAGGAGGGTCTTCGCTTCTTCGCGGCGCGCGGTGGACACTTCGGCCTCCTGGAGGGCTCTCGCGCGAGCCCCCTCTGCTTCGGCGGTGTCCCTTTCGCACTGTGCGCGAGCACATTCGTCATGGCGCCGGGCCGTATCGACGGCGACGCTGAGCCGGCGCCACCCATCAGCAAGCTTCAGGCGCTCCTTGGCGAGGCGCGTCTCCGCATCCTGGAAGTCCGTGCAGAGCCGAGCAAGCACGGCCTTGGCATCACGCAAGGCTTCAGGCCTGAGCAAAGCGCGGTCACTCGTGAGGACCAGGGGCCAGTCTGGGTCAGGCCCTCTGGCACCCTCCGCCGCGGCGGCGAGGGAACCCTCAGCACCGCTTGCCTGGGGCGGCGGGCTCGCCAGGCCGTCCCCCTCATTCGACCGCGGCGGTGCGCTACGGGGACTCTTAGTGCCGGTCATGGCACGCCCCACAACTCCTTCCCCTGCGCCCAAGGAGGCCCCCAGCAGGGGGGGTAGGCGCTTCGGCCTCCCCATTCGTCGCTTCCTTGCTCGCGGCGGGGTCAGGGGGGAGGGCGTCCCCGCCTCCTGAGGCTCCTCCACTCCGGCCTCACGAGATGCACCCGCATGCGACCCCGGAGGAGCGACTGCCTCCTCCTCGATCTCCGTATGCCCCGCTTCAGCGTCGGGACGGCGGGTAACCTCTCCACGCACCCCGGCACCGGCGGCGGGCATTGACACCCCCTGCGGGCTGGGGGTAACCCTCGCCTTCATCGTCATCTTCTTCTTCTTCTTCTTCTTCTTCTTCTTCTGATCCGTGGCAGGTCTCCTGCGCGAATGGTGGCTCAACTCCGAGCCCGGATAAAGGAGCAAGAATTAAGGGCGCCGGGAGGAGGCAGAAGGCTTACTCGTCACTGTCGTGCCACTTCCTTTTCTTCTCCCCCGCGGACGGCAGGCCGATGCTACCCCCGCCGAGCATCGCCTCGGCGCCGCCGCTCGGGCCCCCGGGGCATGCCGCGGTAGACCCGGACGCGTCGTCGCCCGCCCTGGGGCCCTGGGGGGCTTCAGCCTCATGACGGGCCTCAGGTGCTTGGGGCTCGCCCACTCCCGGGCCGGGATCCCCCTCCGCTGCGGGCTGGTCGCTCTCGGCGTTGTCATCTTCGAGCTCGCAGATGATCTGGCGGCGGGTGCGCAGTGGCGCCCGGCTGGCGTCCTCCTCTGAATCTCTGCTGCCGCTGCTGCCTCCCGAGTCCACCTCCACCACGAGGGGGTTGTCGCGGGGCCCGATGTGGTCCTCCGACACGAGGCCCCACTGGTCGAAGAGGGGCATTTCCTTCACCAGATCCGCCTTCTCCGGGTAGCGGAAAAGCGGAAGCGCCCCCTCCGGCGTTTCCGCGGCAGGGGCGCTGAGCAGAATCGCCAGGGCCCTGTCCAGCACGTCTGGCCCTAGGCTTCCCGGCTTCAGCCTCATGGCGTCGCTCGCGCCGGCGTACTCCCACATTGGGGATACGCCTCCGCAGTGCCGCTGAAGTGGCGCGATGCGCCTCCGCAGGTATTCCCTGACAACCGCCGTCCTCGACAGTTTGGTGGCCCGGTGCGCCGCCATCCGCTCCAATACGGGCTCCATCCTCGAGTCGGCGAGCTTCTCGTGCCCACACACGGAGATCTTCTCGGCCGGGTCCATCGGGATCATCAGGAGCCGGTTGGTCTGGCGCGCGTCCATATAGACCCAGCGCTGCCGGTAGCCTTCCACCTTCTTCGCGACCCTCAAGTTGATGATGCCGTCGTCCATCCCCTTGACGGCAAGGCACGACGCGCATCCGGAGCGCTGGTTCGCCGCGGTTAGCCGCAGGCAGAAGAAGTGGCGGAAGAGCGCCATAGAGGGCATCACGCCCACGAAAGCCTCGCAGTAGAAGGCGAACGTTGCTAGGAGGAAAATGGAGTTGGGTTGAACATGAAGAGCCTGAACCTGATAGTGGGTGAGTATGGCATAGAAGAAGTCCGAAAATGGCGGCACCAACCCGGCATATACGCTGTGGAGGAAGAAGGGGTAGGCCGTTGCACACAGGTCGCGCCGTGCGTGCGACCCCGACCACGAACGGAAGCACCCTGTCCAAGCCCTCTTCGTCGTCGATGGTGGAGCGCTGCAGCGCCGCCCCGAGGATGGGCGCGCTTGGGGACGGGGCCGCCTCCTTCCCCCTCTTACTGGCGGACGCCATCTGCGCGGCGGAGGCATGGATCGGGAGCAAGAAGAGGCGGAGTTCGAAAGGGGGAGTCGCGAGGAACCGCGCGGGAGAAGGAAAGGCGCAGAGAGGTGGAGTGTGTGATGGAAGGCAATGATGCCCTCGCGCCGCCCGCGCCAGGATTTATGTCAGCACGGCGGTTTCCGACGTGTCGTGGGGAAGTAAGGGCGTCGCCCATCGCATCGTGCGCCACGCGTCGCGCCTGGCCGCAGGTGGTTAGGGCCCGCGCGGTTTCGCCCCTCGGTAGGCGGGAACGTGCGCGCCACGGGCCCGGGGGCTACTGTCGGGCCCATGGAACCCGGGGTATCCAGGCCCGTCTGCCTTTGGCCCAGGGCGCGACGCCTGGCATGGGCCCAGCGGGCCGTCACCACCGAGCATCTCACCAAGACCCCTCATGAGGCCCTGGCCTCCTGAGGCCTCCTCCTCAGGAAGTGGCGAGTAATCCTCAGCACCACCATCAACGGCCTCGCGAGGCCCTCTCACGAGGCTGCTTCCCGAAGTGACCTCGCGAGGCGGCTTTCCGAGGTGGCCTCCCGAGGCCCCCTCCCGCAGGCGCTCAGGACGAAGGCCGTTCGGCGTGCCGCGCGGTCCGGAGCCCATCACGTGGGTGACGCGCGCGGCGACGAGCAGTAGTAGAGGCCGTGCCAGCAGGCGCAGATGAAGACAGTTTCCTCTTTCGTGTTATGGGAGCAGGGCCAGCTATCTACTCTCCAAAGCAACCCCAATGGTTGCCCGATCGGCGAAGGAAGACCAAGACGACGGACGCGCAGGGTGGAGGTCATCACCGAGCCCACCGGCGCATCATGGATCATGCTTTGGCAGGCGAAAACCACCTTTAGTCAGGATAGGCTTAGCGTCTGTCCCCTTTCAAAATCACCAAGTGTAGCAACCCTTTCCGCCTAAGTTTTGAGGGGGAAGAGGACCAAGGCCGATATAAAAGGGCAGTGCTGCCATTGTAGAGGGAGGCTCTCCGGCTAGGCCCCCCGAGATTGATTCCTTCATCTCTTACCTTGTACGCAAGAACTCATTCTTGCCCCTGGCAATCCCAACCACAAGCAGGAGTAGGGTCTTACACCGCAAGAAGGCCCGAACCTGGGTAAAATCGCTGAGTCCTCGACCCGTCCCTCACTAGCGCGCTCTCGCCGTAGCTTAACCGTGGTAGGAGACGAAGCGGTAGAACGAGCTCACCCCAGTGATCGAACCTTTGGGTCCCCGAAGCCCCACTTCTGACAACCACTTAGCAGTGTGCCCCAATGCACGCCCCGTCAAGCAGAAAGCACGGCGCCAGGCACCAGAGAAGCAAGATTTCATCGTCAAGGAAGTTCAGAAACTCCAGGAAGCTGGGGTCGTTCCCGAGGTGCGCCATCCCGAATGGCTCGCCAACCCAGTCGCCGTCCCCAAGAAGGGCGGCAAGGAGCACATGTGCGTCGACTTCACCTGCCTCAACAAGTTCTGCCCTCTAGATCCATTTCCACTGCCCTGCATTGATCAGATCATGGATTCCACCGCCGGGTGCGATTTGCTATGCTTCCTGGATGCATTCTCGGGATATCATCAGATCAAGATGGCAGCCGAAGACGTGAAGAGGACGACCTTCATCACCCCCTACCACATATATTGCTACGTCTGCATGCCCTTCGGTTTAAGGAGCGCGGGCACCACCTTCCAACGGCTAATGCGCATCACGCTGGGGCCTCAGATGGGGAGGAACGCGGAGGCCTACGTCGACGACATCGTGGTCAAGTCTCTTGAGGCTGAATCCCTCATCACGGACCTCCAGGAAACATTTGCCAACCTGCGCAAAGTCAACCTCAATCTCAACCCTGAGAAGTGCGTCTTTGGAGTCCCCTCCGGCAAGCTCCTCTGCTTCCTAGTCTCTCACCGTGGCATCGAGGCCAACCCAGAGAAGATCAAGGCCATCGAGAAAATGCGTCCTCCCCTGACCCTCAAGGAAATGCAGCGCTTGGCAGGATGTATGGCCTCCTTGGGGTGTTTTATCTCCAAGTTTGGCGAGCGAGCCCTGCCCTTCTTCAAGCTCCTAAAGAGGTCCGGCTCCTTCAAATGGACTCCTGAGGCAGACGCCGCCTTTGAAGCCCTCAAGAGGTACCTCATGATCCCGCCCATCATGGTCACGCGGCGCTCTCGCGAGCCCTTGCTCCAGTACTTGGCGGCCACCCCCCAGACGGCCAGCGCGGCGCTGGTGGCGGTACGGGAGGAGCGCGTCTGTGCTAAGAAGAAACCCTTCATGCCCCTTCAGACTCGTGAGCCCCCCGAGCCTCGTGAGGCCGCCGATCCTCGTGAGCCTTCCGAGCCTCGCGAGCCCCCTGAGCCTTCCAAGCCTCGCGAGGCGCCTGGAGAGCAAGCTGCCACCACAACTACGCGCCTCGTCGAGCACCCCGTGTACTTCGTCAGCACCGTGCTAAGGGACGCGCGCGAGCGCTACCCTATGCAGCAGAAGCTCCTCCTCACGCTCCTCGTCGCCTCCAGGAAGCTGCGCCACTACTTTCAGGGTTATCCCCTCAAGGTCATTTCTTCCTACCCCTTGGAGCAAGTTCTACGCAGCCCCAACGCCGTCGGCCGCGTCGCCGAATGGAACATCGAGCTGCAAGCCTTCCAGCTAGAATTCTGGACCACCAGAGTCATCAAAGGCGCGGCGGCTCTGGCCGACTTCGTGGTAGAGTGGACGGACACGTATGAGGAGGAGCCTCGCGAGGCCCAGTCCCTTCTGCCAGGGGACGAGGCGCCTGGCGCCTGGACCATGCATTTCGACGGCGCCTTCTCCCGACAGGGCGCGGGGGCTGGGGTCATGCTCACCTCGCCGACAGGGGACAGGCTCTACTACGCCGTACAGCTCTGCTTCAGGCACACCGACAAGGTCTCCAACAACATCGCAGAGTATGAGGGCCTCATCGCCGGCCTCAAGGCCGCGTTCTCCATGGGCATCAAACATCTGACCATCAAGGGCGATTCACAACTTCTCGTCAACTTCTCCAACAAAAGCTACAAGCCCAAGGACGAGCACATGGCCACCTACCTGGAAGAGGTACATAAACTTGAGAAGCGTTTTCTTGGCCTGGAGCTGCAACACGTCCCCCACAGCGGCAACAAAGAAGCCGACGACATCGCCAAACGAGCATCTCTCCGTGAGCCTCAGAGCCCCGACGTCTTCGAGGAAAGGCTCCTCAAGCCATCAGCCGCACCTCCTGCCGCGAGCACGGCACTCCTTCGCGAGGAACTCCGGCCTGCACCACCCACGGGCGCGCCAGACTGTGGCCTGGCCTTAGGAGCCCGCCTGCTGCTGGCGCTGGAGCCTCAAGCGGATAGCTGGGCCGCGGAGTTCAAGGCTTACCTGCTTCGCGGCACCCTCCCTGAGAAAGACTCAGTAGCAGAGCGCGTGGCCCAGCAGGCCACCACTTACTGCCTGCAAGATGGCGAGCTGTACCGCAGGCGCCCCAATGGCGTCTCCCTGCGGTGCATCTCTGAAGAGCATGGGCGCGAGTTGCTCACTGATATCCATGGAGGAGACTGCGGTCACCACTCCTCGTCATGCACCCTCATCGGCAAGGTGTTCCGCAGTGGCTTCTACTGGCCCACTGCGCTGCGTGACGCTACCGCGCTGGTCCAAGCCTGCGAGGCCTGCCAATTCCACGCCAAGCAGATCCACCAGCCGGCGCAGGGCCTTCAGACGATTCCCGTCTCATGGCCCTTCACGGTCTAGGGGCTGGATATCCTGGGGCCCTTCCCTCGCGTGGCTGGCGGTTACCGCTACCTCTACGTCGCCATCGACAAGTTCACCAAGTGGGCAGAAGTCGAGCCGGTGCGCACCATCCCGGCAGGCTCCGCCGTCAAGTTCATCAAGGGCCTCGTGAGCCGCTTTGGAGTTCCCAACCACATCATCACCGACAATGGCTTCCAGTTCACAAGCGGCCTCTTCAAGTCCTACTGCGCCAGCCTCGGCTAGCAGATCTGCTACGCCTCGGTGGCGCATCCGCGAAGTAATGGCTATGCTGAGCGTGCCAACGCCGAGGTCCTCAAGGGCCTCAAAACAAGGAGCTTCAAGAAGAAACTCGAGAATTGTGGCAAGGGCTGGCTCGACGAGCTGCAGTCCGTGCTGTGGTCCATCCGCACGACGGCAAGCAAGCCTACCGGTGAGACCCGCTTCTTCCTCATCTACGGCGCTGAGGCGGTCCTCCCACTGGAGCTTAAGCACGGCTCCCCGTGAGTCCTTGCCTTTGACAAGGTGTGTCAGGATGGCTCATGGGAGACCGATCTGCTGCTCCTCGAGGAGGGCCGCCGCCAGGCCGCCATTCGCGCCGCGAGGTACCAGCAGGCCTTGCGTCGTGACCACAGCCGCAGCATCCGCCCTTGCACTCTCTAAGTCGGTGACCTCGTCTTGCGTGGAATCCTCTCAAGAGAGGGGCTCCACAAACTCTCACCTATGTGGGAAAGCCCTTTCAGGGTTACTCATGTCTCCAGGCCCGGCTCAGCCCAGCTAGAGATGGAGGACGGAGTTCCTGTGCCTAACGCCTCGAACATCCAATACCTCCACAAGTTCTACCCGTGACCCTCACGCGTATGAACGAAATGGGGCTGTACATGCCCCGGAGCCTCTCATTGCGTTCGCCTGATGGGCCCGCGAGAGCTCCTGCCCACGCCCAAGTGGAAGCCCCATGCTCCGCGCTGGCGGAACGATCGACCCACGATCATACCCACACCCCTGTGGAAGCCCCATGCTCCGCGCTGGCGGAACAATCAACTAAGGGCGCCCCACGGGCTGCACCAACCTCAAGCTAACCCGTGCCGGACACAACATCACCCTTTTCTCATTTCGAGGTGTAATTGAGGGCGCCCCACAGGTTGCACCAACCTCAAGCTGACCCGTGCCGGACACGGCAGCCGCATCTTGTTTTAGTTATGTAATGGGTTGCAATCATACTTCAGTAAAGCTCGGGTTCTTACATGGCGTTTTGTTTTGTCCTTGCCTCACGAGCCTCGTGCGCTCACGACGTCCCTCATGGGCCTCACACGAGTGGGGGCTGGACACGGTGTCTGTGCTCGAGTCAGTCCCAACAGCGCTAAAAAACCTAAGCAACCGGGCTCTGGCTCGCGGGTCTGCTCCCGTGCACGCCACCCCACCAAGGTTCTTCGTGTCTTGTCTCCTCGTGTAATGCCCATGAGTGAATTGACGAGCGTGCGCTGCTCCCCTGTCGTTAAGTACTCTGCATGCAGTTATCTCAGGAGCAGGTTCCTGGAAAGGCCTCACGAGGATGCCTCACGAGGTGGCCCCCTCAGGGCCTCAGGAAGCCAGCAGGCCCCGCCTCGGGAGCTAACCCTCGGCGGCCGTCTCAGCGGGAGATCGCGCGAGCGGAACCCTCACGAGGCGTACCCTACGAGAGATGGCCCACCAGACACTACCTTGTATAGAGCTAAGTCTCCTGCCTCACGAGCCGCCCTCACCGTCTCTCAAGCCTTCCCCTACGGCAGCCTCATGAGCACCAGCGTTTCTCTTGGCGCAAGCCGCTTGCGCGTCAAAGGGGGGCTCTCTGAGCATCGCACCTCAGGAGCCCTAACCAGCCCCCGGTGCCCCTCACCTCCTAGCCTTGTCCAGGCATCGTGACCTGACATACCAGCGACGGCTATGGCCCGCTCGGGGGCTGGGTCCTGACGACGTAGAGCATCATGGCAAGCAAAAAGAGCAAAACAGGCCTCAAGAGAAAGCTTCGCGAGGGCACGAGCATTCATTACAACAAATCATAAAGTACTTAAACACCAAGGCATCGTATTCACGCCCCCACGGGGCCACATCAATCTAGCGCAGGGTGACAAAGGGAAAAGGACCCTAGGAACTCGCGCCGTCGTCGTCGTCGCCGGTGCCGTCGTCGCCGCCGGAGCTCTCGCCGCTACCACAGGAGTACTTCCCAAGCAGCGCGTTCACGTGGCCTCCTACCGCCTTTGCGAGGCCATCGCAAAGCTCCTCAGGGACTGGCGCTATCACCTTGTCAAAGTCAAAGTTGGGATTGGCGTGAAGGAGGTGGCTGAAGACGCGAGTCGCCGCCATGGAGAATAGGCCGCAGCACTCCTCCTCCAAGATGCCGTCCACCTCCTTCACCCCGTCCTCAAGCTGTTCCATGAGCTTGGTGGAGAAGTCAACGTAGTTGGCGTCGCGGGACTCGCGGAGGGCTCCAAGCCTCCCCTGGCAGATGGAGTTCAGGGCGTCGCGGGAGCGGAGCTCGAGGGAGAGAAGCGTCTTGACGCATTCGTGTTGCTGCTCCTGTTCCTGATCAGCCACGCCTCCGGCTTGCTCGGCCGTGCTAGCGGCGCCCCCCGTTTGAAGACAAAGGGAGGATGGCTCGGCCACGGCGCCGAAGCTGGGCTGCGGCGCGGCCCCCCGGCGGGTCTCCGCCTCGGCGAGTGCCGCCATGAGATCAGTGATCTCCTGCCGGAACCGCTCACGCTCCATCGCGAAGGCGTCCCTCTGCTGCGGCAGTGCCTTATCATGCTCCTCGACAAGTGCTAGGCGCGCCTCCGCTACCTTCGCGTCAGCATCCTCCTGAGCCTTCTTCTCCTTGGCCTCCAGCTGGGCGTTGGCCTCGGTGACACGCTTCGTGTGAGCCTCCTGGGCATCGGCCAGTTGGCGCCCCAGCGTCTCCAGGCGCTCCTTCTCCATGGCCTGCTCGGTCGCCGTCTTCTCGAGGCCCTCCGTGCGAGTCTCGAGGCCCGCTTTGCGGGCCGTGACCTCCTTCTCGCGAGTGGTGAGGGCGCTTTCCCGTGCGAGGAGCGACTGCGCCTGCTCGGTGTGTTCATCCTGGAACTCCTTCAGGCGGGCCTCTGCCTCTTCGCGGCGCACGACGGCCGTTTCGGCCTCCCGGAGGGCGCTCGCACGAAATCCCTCCGCTTCAGCGGCATCCTTCTCGCCCTGTGTGCGAGCACGTTCATTCTGGCGCCGGGCCGCTTCAACGGCGACGCTGAGCCGACGCCACCCGTCAGCAAGCTTCAGTCGTTCCTCGGCAAGGCGCGTCTCCGTGTCCTAAAAGTCCGTCCCGAGCTGAGCGAGCGCGGCCTTGGCGTCGCGCAAGGCTTCGGGGCAGAGTAGGGTGTGGCCGCTCACAAGGGACAGAGGCCAGTCCGGGTCGGGCCCGCTGACACTCTCCGTCGCCATGGTTAGGGAAGGCTCGGCGCCGCTTGCCTGGAGCGGTGGGTTCGCCAAGCCACCCTCTGCGTTCGGCTACGGCAGCATGCTATGGGGGCTCGCCATGCCCGCGATAACACGCCCCGCAACTCCTCCCCCCACGCTTAGGGAAGCCCCAGGCGGGGGGGGTGGGCGTTTCAACCTCCCCCGTCGCCACTCCTTTCCTTGCGACTGGGTCAAGGGGGAGGGCGTCCCCGCCTCCTGAGGTTGCCTCCCGAGGCCTCTCCGTCTCGGCTTCACGAGGCGTGCCGACATGTGACTCCGGAGGAACGACCGTCTCCTCCTCGACTTCCATGCACCCCGCCTCGGCGTCGGGACAACGGGTGCCCTCTCCATGCCCCCCGGCACCCGTGGCGGGCCTTGACGCCCCCTGCGGGCCGGGGGTCACATTCGCCTTCGTTGTTGTCTTCTTCTTCTTCTTCTTCTGATCCACGGCACACATCCTGCGTGAATGGTGGCTCAGCTCCAAGCCCAGACGAAGAGCAAAGACTAGGAACGCCGGGAGGAGGCAGGGGACTTACTCATCACTGACATACCACTTCCTCTTATTCTCCCCCGCGAGGGGCGGGCCGTCGTTGCCACCGTCAGGCATCGCCCCGACGCCGCCGCTCGGGCCCCCGGGGTGTGTCGCAGTAGACCCGGACGAGTCGTCGCCCGCCTTGGGGCCCTGGGAGGTTTCGGCCTCAGATGGGCCTCAGGTGCTGGGGGCTCGACCGCCCCCCTGCTGAGAGCCCCCTCCGCCGCGGGCGGATCACTCTCGGCGTCATCGTCCTCGAGCTCGCAGAGGAGCTGGAGGCGGGTCCATGGTGGCGCCCGGTTGGCACCCTCCTCCGTGGCCTCCCCCAAATCCTCGCTGCCGCTGCTGCCTCCTGAGTCCACCTCCACCACGAGGGGGTTATCGTGGGGCCCGACGTGGCCCTCTGGCACAAGGCCCCACTGGTCAAAGAGGGACATCTCCTCCACCAGCTCCGCCTTCTCCTTGTAGCGGAAAAGCGGGAGTGCCCCCTCGGGCAATTCCGCGGCGGGGGTGCTGAGCAGAGTCGCCAGGGCCCCGTCCAACACATCTGGCCCCAGGCTACCCGGATTCAGCCTCATGGCGTCGCCCGCGCCGGTGTTCTCCCACATGGGGCGCGAGTGCTGCTGAAGTGGCGCGATGCGCCGCCGCAGGTATTCCCTGATGACCATCGCCCCCGACAGTTTTGCGGCCCAGTGCGCGGCCATCCGCTCCAAGACGGGCTCCATCCTCAGGTCTGCAAGCTTCTCGTGCCCCCACACGGAGATCTTCTCGGCCGGATCCGTCGGGATCATCAGGAGCCGGCTGGTCTAGCGCGCGTCCATATAGATCCAGCGCTGCCAATAGCCCTCCACCTTCTTCGCAACCCTTAATTTGATAATGTTGTTCTCCATCCCCTTGACGGCAAGGAATGACGCACATCCAGAGCGCTGGTCTGCCGTAGTTAGCCGCAGGCTGAAGAAGTGGCGGAAGAGCGCCACTGAAGGCATCACGCCTATGAAAGCCTCGCAGTAAAAGGCAAACATGGCCAGGAGGAGAATGGAGTTGGGTTGAAGATGGAGGGCGTGGATCTGATAGTGGGAGAGAATGGCGTAGAAGAAGTCCAAGAACGGCGGCACCAACCCAGCATATACGGTATGGAGGAAGAAGGGGTAGGTCTTCGCCCCCAGGTCGGGCCACGCACGCGACCCCGGCCAGATCTGGGTCGCCTGGTTCTCGTTCTGATCGCCGGCCACAAAAGGGACCACCTTGTCCAAGCCCTCTCCATTGATGATGGTGGAGCGCTGCAGCGCCGCCCCGAGGACAGGCACGCTTGGGGACGGGGCCGCCGCCTTTTCCCTCTTGCCGGTGGGCGCCATCTGCGCGGCGGAGTTGCGGATCGAGGAGCGAGAAGAGGCGGAGCTCGGAGAGGGGGTCGCGAGGAGCTGCGCGCGAGAAGGCAAGCGCAAGGAGATAGAATGTGTGAAGGAAGGCAATGATGGCCTCACGTCGCCCGCGGCAGGTTTTATGTCAGCGCGGGCAGTTACCTAGGCATCGTGGGAGAAGTGGGGGCGTCCCCCGTCATATCGTGCGCCACGCGTCGTGCCTGGCCGCAGGCGGATAGGGCCCATGCCGTTTCGCCCCCAGTAGGCGGGTACGTGGGCGCCGGGAGCCCGGGGGCTACTGTCGGGCCCATGTAACCCAGGGTATCCAGACCCGTCTGCTTTGGCCCAGGGCGCAACGCCTGGCGTGGGCCCAGCAGGCCGTCATCATCAAGCACCTCACCAGGGCTCTTCATGAGGCCTTGGCCTCCTGAGGCCCCCTCCTCAAGAAGTGGCGAGCAAGGTTCGGCCTCGTGAGGCCCTCTCGCGAGGCGGCCTCCCGAGGCCTCCTCCCAAAGGGGCCCCAGAGGAAGGCCGTTCGGCACAGTCGCCCGGTCTAGGGCCCATCACGTGGGTGACGCACTCGACGACGAGCGGCGACAGAGGCCGCGCCAGCAGGCGCGGATGAAGATGGTTTCCTCTTTTGTGTTAAGGGAGCAGGGCCAGCTATCTACTCCCCAAAGCGACCCCAAAGATTGCCCGATCGACGAAGGAAGACCAAGACGGCGGGCGCGCAGGGCGAAGGTCATCACCGAGCCCACCGGCGCGTCATGGATCATGCTTTGGCAGGCAAAGACCGCCTTTAGTCAGGATAGCCTGAGCGCATGTCCCCTTTCGAAACCGCCAAGTGTGGCAACCCATCCCGCCTAAGTTTTCGAGGGGGAAGAGGACCAAGGATCGCTGTAGCCTCACCATCGCTTAGCTGTGGTAGGAGGCGAAGTGGTAGAATGAGCTCACCTCAGTGTTCGAACCTTTGGGTCCCCGGAGCCCGACCTTCGACAGCCTCCGCCTCCTCGCGGCATTTGTCGGCCGCGTTTGCCTCACGGAGGGCGCTCTCCATGACCTCTTTCGCCTCAGCTGCGGACTTCTTGCGTTTCTCCTGCGCGGCCTTGTCTTGGCGACGGCCCAGCTTGACAGCGACGTCGATCCGGCACCATCCCTCGGCAAGGCGCCCCTCAGCCTCCTAGAACTCCGGCTCAAGCTGGCCCAGAGCTCCCCTTGCAGTTCGCAGCACCCCGCGCCTAAGCAGGGTGCGGTTGCGCATGAGTGTCAGGGCCCAAGCAGGGTCCGACTCCTCACCACCCTCCGCAGTCATGGCTTGGGATGGCCCCGCGTCATTCGTCAGGAGAGGGGGACTCGCCATAGTCTCCTCCCCTGCTGTCGTGGTGGTGCATTCTGTGGGCTTGCTGCGCCCACGGCGGGAACCTCGCATGCCAGCGAGTGCTGGGGGCTTCCTGGGGCGCCCCCGGTGTCTGTGGTGCTCGGCGGTGGAGTCGGCGCCCCCGCCTCCATCGTCACTACGTCTGTCTTCGTGGCAGGCACCTCGGGAGCCGTGGCGCCTCCCCCGGAGGCAGTCTCCCGAGGCTCGGCGTCCTTGGCCTCAGGAGTCGCGCTCGCGTGCGGCCCCGGAGAGACCACACGCTCCTTCTCCACCGCCGTACACCCCGTTTCAGCATTAGAGCGGCAGGCGGCCTCTTCACGCCCCTCAGCGCCTGCGGCAAGCATCGGGGCCCCCTTTGAGCCTGGGGTCCTCTTGGTCTTCTTCTTCTTCTTCTTCGTGGATGCCCCATGCGGAGCAAGGCCTCAACCCCAAACTGTGAGGCGAACACAAGGAAAGGGGAAAGTTAGACACTTACTTGTCGTTGGCAACCCACTTCCTCTTCTTCAGGACAGGCGGCGGGCAGTCCTCGCCGTCGCCCTCGCGAGGCTCCTTCCCGATGCCTCCTCCCGAGGTGGCCCCCCGAGGCTCGGCGGCCTCAGCCTCGGCGTAGCCCTTTCCAGCCGGGGGCTTGGTGGCCCCGCCTTCTGCGCCGGTCTCTTCCGGGGGACTCGGTGCCCCCGTTGCCAGCGTTGATCTCCTCTGGGCGCGGCACGCCAGCCATCGCGCTAGTGCTCCCTTCGCCCCCTGCATCAGCAGGTCAGGAGGGCTAAACCCTGAATTGGGCATCGTCGTCGTCGTCGTCCTCGAGGTCACAGATGAGTTGGCGGCGGGTCCGCGAGGCCGGACCGCCGTCGCTCCCCTCCGCGTCGTTCCCCGAGGCCTCGGCATCATCCAGGTCCCCCGAGCCGGGAACCACCACGAATGGGTTCTCACGAGGTCCCTCATGGCCCTCCGGCACGAGGCCCAACTCGTCGAAGACCGGCATCTCAGCGACCAGCTGATCGACCTCCTCGTAGCGGTACAGTGGAAGTGCGTCCGTGAGCGGGTCCTCCGCGATGTTGCCGAGCAAGATCTGCATGATTCCGTCCACCACCTCCGACTTCAGACTGGCTACACTCAGCCGCATGGGTTCCTTCGTGCCGGTGATCTTCCACACCGGGCGTGAGCGCCGCTGGAGTGGCGCTATGCGCCGCTGTAGGAACTCCTTGACAACCATCGCCCCCGTGAGGCACGCCACCTTGTGGTCGGCCAGCCGCTCCCAGATGGGCATCAACCTCGGGTCGGTGAGCTTCTCGTGCTCCCACCCTGAGCTCTTCGCGGCAGGGGCTGTCGACTCCATCAGCAGTTGGTTGCGATGGCGCGCATCCATGTAGATCCAGCACTGCCGGTAGCCTTCCACCTTCTTCTGGATCTTCAGGCTGATGATGTCGTTCTCCGTCGCCTTGATGGCGAGGAACGAGGCGCACGTGGAGCGATGATTCACCGCGGATATCCGCAGGCTGATGAAGTGGCGGAAGAGCACCACTGAGGGCATCATGCCCACGAAAGCCTCGCAGTAAAAGGCGAAGATGGCGAGGAGGAAGATGAAGTTGTGTTGGAGGTGGATAGTTTGGATCTGGTAATGGGAGAAGATGGCATTGAGGAAATCCTAGAACGGCGGCACCAGGCCGGTGTAGACGCTGTGGATGAAGAAGGGAAAGGTCGTCACCTGCAGCGGGCGCCGCACGCGTGCCCGGTTAGATCTTGATCGCTCCATTCTCGTTCTTGTCGCTGGCAGTCATCAAGATCACCTTATCCAGGCCCTCTCAGTTGGTGATGATGGAGGGCTATAGAGCCGGCTCCACGGCCAGTGTGCACGAGGCTGCGGCTGCCGCATTGCCTTTCTTGCCGGCGGGTGCCAATGCTACGTGGAGGAGCTTGGGGGGCAGTAGGAGGAAGGTGCAGTGCGCAAGGTGCAGATCCAAGAGGCCAGGCGCTGGAGGAGGAAGCAGAAGGGAAGCAATGATGGCCTGCGCCCCGCACGGGCAGGCTTTATGGCAGGCGCAGGCGGTTACCGAGGCGTAGGGGGGAAGTGGGGGTGTCCCATGTCCCGTCATGCGCCACGCGTCGAACCTGGGCCCCGCAGTCTGTCAGGGCCCGCGCCATTTTGCTCCCAATGGGCGGGAACGTGCGCGCCATGGGCCCGGGGGCTACTGTCGGGCCATTGGGAACCAGGGTACCTCGGCCCGTCTGGCTGCGGCCCAGGAAACGACGCTTGGCGAATGCCCAAGGCGTGACCCATCTAAGGGCGCCGTAGACCGAAGACATCTTGCGTGGCATCAGCCTCCCGAGGACCCCCCCCCCTCAAGGAGCGAGCCACCAACACTTAGCCGTAGCAGTGGCGGAAGCCTCGCGAGGCTGCCTCCTGAGGCGCCCCCCCGAGGCGGTCGCCTGAAGCCACCCGGGCTTGACGTTAGTTGCGCGGTCCTGTGCCCATCACGTGGGTCACGCGTGTGGCGACGAACGGTGGCAGAGGCCGCGCCAATGGGCGCAGACAGAGAGGCTTTCCCCTTTGGTGCTAAAGGGGCAGCCCCAGTTGCCCACCCCCAAAGCAAGTCCCAAGGACTGCCCGTTTAGTGAAAGAGGACCAAGACAGCAAGGCGCGCAGGGAGGAGGTCACCACCGAGCCCACCGGCGTGTCATGGATCATGCTTTTGCAGGCGAAGACCGACTTTAGTCAGGATAGCCTGAGTGCCTGTCCCCTTTCAAAAACCCGCCAAGTGTGGCATCCCTTCCCGCCTATATTTTCAGGGGAAGAGGACCAAGGCGACTATAAAAGGGACATTGCTGCCATTGTAGAGGGGATCGATTCCTTCATCTCCTACCTTGTACGCGAGAACACCTTCTTGCCCATTGCAATCCCAACCACAAGCAGGAGTAGGGTTTTACACTGCAAGGTGGCTCGAACCTGGGTAACTGTCATGTCCCCTGTCGTGCTCCACGCTAGTGCTCTCGCCGTAGCTTCACCGTGGTCACCCTTGTTTGGCAGGAACTAGCTCGCCCCCAGTGTTCGAACCTTTGGGTCCCTGGAGCCCCGATTCCGACAGTATCGGAGTGGGGGATGTGTACAAATAACATCTTGACCGGCACGAGTCCTGCATCAAGAATCAGTTGTCCTACCGAAGGCCCTATCCATCTCGCAGGATTGCCCCGATAATTAAGATAATAATATCAGACAAAAGCATTGGGTGTTTAATGACTACACCTCATGAATCCCCAAGGTTATGATCCATGTTACCCTACTAAACCTTACTGTCACCGGTGTTCGGTATAATACTTCATGGTCCCCTTGCTCCTAGCCTCACCGGTGCTCAACCTCCATGATCTTGGGTACCTGCAGGGATGAAGATCGCAGACAAGACAAGAGACACTTCACGAAACAATTTTATTTCACACATACGAGACATTATGTCAAAGGCTTCCATTGATCCCTTCACCAAATACATGGGGTTGCAAGGCTCATGCCTCACCCCATACCTTACCGAACTACTCACACATGGAGATCAGATCGCGAGAAGAAAGCATTGAAGAACACGTCTCGGGATTGATTGATTGCAATATGTCTTACAATGGATGCCTTGTGCGATGCACGATTACAAGTATGAACTAGATGAGAGAGCACTATGGTGGTGGTGATGGCTATGGAGATGAAAATGGCGGCGACTAGGGTTTGTGGATTTAGATGATGATGAAAAGGTTCTGGCTGTGCTCGATGCTGTTATGTTGACATTTCGACGGGGTCCCCTTTATTAAAGTTGTTCAAGTGGACGACCTGCCTCGGTTTCCATGCCAAACGACCGCTCATGCGAGCGCGTGCGGTCGCATGGAACACCGTCTTTGACCCTGGTTGCCTTCTGGCGCCTTCTGGTGACTTGTTTCTTCTCCATTTTCCTTCCTTTCCTTTCTCCCACGTGATTTCTTCCCTTTTTAGCCCATTTCCTATGGAAAAAATATCAAAGAAAGGATTTGTAGAATCCTTTGCATTCATTAGTCATTAGTGGCAATATCGAAGTGAATATCTCTCTTTTAATGAAATATCTTGGTTTAAACAAGGTTGAAATGAGTCTATAGATATCACTCATCAGAGGCCGCCGCGAAGGCACAGGAGGAGGCTGCAGCCAAGGACGGGGCTGACGGAGTCCTGAATCGGGTGTGGCCAACTCTAAGGAGCCCGGCCTCGTTGGCCACAGGGGGGTCCAACAGGCCCACGTGTAGGGTCGAGAAGATATGTCTAGGGGGGTGAATAGACACTTAACCAACCAAAGGTGCAGTTTTTTGTTTTCTTGAGATTTAGGCATATTTTGGCACTAGTTAAGATATTATCAATACTTCCTACACAGGCATATATAGAGATAGCGCAGCAAAAATAGTATAACATGCAATTGTGCGGAAAGTAAAGGGGTAGAGATGTGAAGATCAAACGCAATGAAGACACAGTGATTTTTGTGTGGTTCCGATAGGTGGTGCTATCGTATGTCCACGTTGATGGTGACTTCAACCCATGGAGGGTAATGGCTGTGCGAGTCCATGGAAAGCTCCACCCACAGAGGGTCCACGAAGAAGCAACCTTGTCTATTCCACCATGGCTTACGTCCATGAAGGACTAGCCTCACTCGGGTAGATCTTCATGAAGTAGGCGATCTCCTTGCCCTTACAAACTTCTTGGTTCAACTCCACATGATCTTGGAGGCTTCCAAGTGACACCTAACAAATCTAGGAGACACCACTCTCCAAAAGGTAATAGATGTGTTATTGATGATGAACTCCTTGCTCTTGTGCTTCAAAAGATAGTCTTCCCAACACTCAATCACTCTCTCACAGATTTCGCTATGGTAGGAGAAGGACTTGAGTGGAAAGCAACTTGGGGAAGGCTAGAAATCAAAGTTCAAATGATTGGAATGAAGTGGCTTGATCTCAACACATGAGTACGTGGTTCTCTCTCAGAAAATGAATGGTGGAAGTGGTGTTTAGTTCTGATGGCTCTCTTATGAAGAGAGTGGGGGTGGGGTGTATATATAGGCTTCACCCAAAGATCCAACCGTTACACACTTTTGATCCCAACTCAGTGACACCGAAGCAAATTCTCGGTGAGACCGACCTGTGTAAAAGATTCGAACATTGGACATCTTGGTGAGACCGATCAGAACAACTCAGAGCGACCGAAGTGCAATGGCTAGGGCAGAACCTCATCTCGGTAATTCCGATTGTTTCAACTTGGTAATTCCGAAGTGAAACGATGGCATTACAGAAACTTGGTCAAGCCATCTCGGTGGGACCGAGATCCATGTCGGTAGGACCGAATTGTTACGGTTTGGCTTGTGGCTCTATCTGAAATAACTCGGTGAGTCCGAATAGAAGTGGATCGGTGGGACTGAGTTGGCTTTTTAGGGTTTGAACAGATAGGATTTGAGGAATGTGGTTGAGGGTTTTGAGCAATATCTTCAAGCACTTGAGCAACAAACTCATCATCAAAACCTCATCCCCTTTTTATAGTAATGGCTTTCCTATAGGACTCAATGTGATTTTGGATCTTGTTGGTGTCATGGACTAGGGGGTATTCACCATGTCACCTCCCGACCAGGTGGATCGGGCCAAGGACCCCCATGGCAGTTCACTAATGGGCCACTTCGGAGAGCCCATGACGTATACAAGGGAGATTCCACAAGACTTGTGTCATGCGTACGACAATCTATGGGGCCATCTAGCCCCTATGCGGTTCAGCTAGGGGAATGCACGAGCACAAAGAGCAGAATCAACGGCAAACGCAAAGGATTTTACCCAGGTTCGGGCCACCGTGAGGTGTAAAACCCTACTCCTGCTATGTATATTGGGTGTGTTTGAGCTCAAGTACAAGGTGCGCTTCTTGCCGGCAAGATGCAGGAAGAGCAGCTACGCATGCAGAATGAGCAAAGTGTCGACCCTCATAAAGGTTGCCCTGGCCCTCCTTTTATAGCTCAAGGGGTAACCATAGTGGCAAAACAGTCATTACATGTTGATTAGATAGCCAACAGTGTTATCATACCTAACTCTGCCGGATTAGGACAAATACATTTTTTGCGCCATTAGGTGTCGTGTGGACGAGGAGCCCCGGCAAGGTTCCTGCACCGCTCGCCCAGCTACCTCCTATTATCTTGACACACCTTCTGGACGGGTGTCATTAAAGGTAATCTTCCTTCCAGCATGCTGCCACGTGTCCGACAAAACTCACCAAACTACCTGCCCACTCAACACCTCACGGATTAGCGACTAGCTGCTTGGTGAGGTGGAGCGGTGAGGAGTTGGTAAAGGCTTGCCGGCACGGAGCTTGTCAGGCCTTGACCTTGCCGGCTCGCGCCTTGCCGGCAAGTGACTCTTGTATCTTCAGCACTTAGCCATACGCCTTGTCTTGCTGCTTGATCTTGATCTTGGTGATCCCCGGCAAGCCCTGGCCGCCAAGATTGCTACTACTGTCTGTGCATAAGTCAGTGTATAAAATACCCATGTTTTATACACCAACAGGAGCCCCCGGGCCTAGGCCACACGCGCGTCCGAAGCGTCGTTGGGCTAGGCCCAAACAATGCACAGACACGTGGTAGGAAATTACCGCCGTAACATCTTGTGATGATGATGGTGATACAGAGGGGTCACAGGAGTGGTGGACTGGAGCGACGGTTTGTGGTAGTGACCTTGCAAAAGCGCTGCCACGTTGGACAGTAAAGAGCCAGCTTCCCCGTGCCCCCCATAAAAAGGTAACCGCGAGGAGGCGCTGCTCATTCACACCGCCCTTCGCTGCATCTTCTTCCTCCTCTCGCCCAAGCAGATCCGCCATCGCTGCCGCCAGTGCCTCATGCCCCTTCCACCTCTAATCCTCTCTTCTGAGCCCTCATGGCGCCTAAGAAGGGTGATACAGAGGGGAAGAAAACCACCAAGCCCGTTGACCCCAAAGCAGAGAAGTGGAAAGCGGACTTGGAGCAGTGGTGGAGGGAGAACGCGGTTTTCTCGCCGCCGGCCTTGGACAAGAACACGCTGATCTCCAGGTACGCGTACATGTGGGGGAGGGACACCCAGGACCACAAGGCTCCGGTCGTGCTTCCTACCGACATTAAGGTCGCCACAGAAGCATACCCGTTCTTCTATGCCTACTTCTACTGCGGCCTGGTCCCCCCATACTCGGATTTCTTCGTCGAGCTGATGTACACCTTCGGGTTCCGGCTGCTGGATTTTACTCCAGATGCAATGACCTGCATGGCAGTCTTCGCCCACATGTGCGAAAATTTTGTTGGAGTCATCCCCAATGTCGATGTCTTCCGCCATTTCTTCATTCCCCGCATCGAAGGTGATGCGCTCTTTGGCAGCGTGACTTGGATTCCCTGGGCCAAATCTAAGGGAAAATATCTTGCCGGGCTGCTGCACCGGAAATGGGAGGAATGGCGAGCAGAATGGTGCTGGATCAAGGAGAAGGACTTCCACAATTTTAGCTTGCCGCACACAGAGATGATTGACCGCGGTAAGAATTGGAGTGATCTTGGTGCCAGCGACAAGAAGCTTGGGCCGGCACTGCGCCGAATCGCTCGCCTCCAGTCTGCCGGGCTGACCATCGAGATGGTAGGAGCTGATTTCCTCCGGCGATGAATTGCGCCGCTGCAGAAGAGGCAAAGATACACTTGGGAGTACAAGAATGCTAGAGATATCATGCGGCTGTACCTAGGGCTGGCCAACAACTTGACGGTGATGCAGCACATCAGTCTCTACCATCAGCTTTTCAGGGTCTCCGGCAAGTTTTGCTTGCTGGACAAGGTTGTGCCGCTATAGATTAATTCCGCCAGGGATTCCATCTTGGCGATGATGCCAGCATGTAATGCTCAAGGAGTCAAAGCTGTCTGGGAGCATCCCTCACTCGAAGACAAAATGACCTGGGCTTCCAATCTGACAGAGAGGCCTACTCGAGAAGAGAAGGACCTCATCCAAGCCACCAGAGATGAAGAGTTGGCGTATATCGCCTACAGAGCCGAAGAGGCCTTGAAGGCCGACAAGGCCAGCGGTTCCCGGGCTGCGGCAACTGAAGAGGAGGAAGAGACCCCCGAAGAACAAGTTGCCGAAGAGCACCAGGGGGATCCTGCCGGGGAAGAGGTTGTCGGTGAAGCCGAAGAAGGAGAAGATCTTCAAGGCCCGAAGAAGAAAGCGCGCTTTCTTCGGAAGGCGTCTAGCCAGGAGAAATTGTGACCTTCTTCGGCAGGGGCTGGCCCTACTGTGAAGAAGACGACCACCAGAACTGGCCAGCAGCAAGAAGTGCACCGGCAATCGACTCGGCGTCCTCGAGCTCAACGTCCACCTCCCCAGCAAGGGGTTGCCAGTGAAGATGAATCTTCCCAACGGGCATCTTCGCCTCAACCGGCAATCAAGAGAGCCAGGGAGTCACCTCCGCCAGTGAGATATGACTTCTCCATCCTTAGCGAATCCGAAGATGAAGAGTAAGCATAATTATTTTATCTTCATCAAATCTTGATTTGATCTTGACTGTTATCAGAGTTGACTTCCTTTGCCTCTGTAGGGATACAAAACCGCTCGTACATAGGGCGAAGCAAACGAGAGGTCCAACAGAGCACGAACTCACAGCAAGCGCTGGGCAGAGGGTCACATCTACCGATACCATTGTCGTCAGCCCCCAGCCTAGCCCCCTGCGTGAAGTCGTGGTGCAATTCCCGCTTGCAGGCGCCGGCACTAAAGTTCCTCCTTCTAAGCTCAGCAAGGAGATAGGAGAAGGAATCCAAGGGGAAAAGCTCCAAGAGGCGGATCCCGTTATGGCTCCTCCCTCAACTATCGTCACGGAGAGCGCTTCTCCAACAAGGGCCTCTGCTGATGAGCCTGTCCGCACGGAAATCGTCCCGGCAAGCGACGTTGCTGGTGACCGTGCGGCGGCAACCAATGTTGTCGGGGAAGGAAATACCCTTCCTCAACAAACATCAACAGGTAATCCACTTGTCTTTATGCGTTGTCTCAAGTTTTTGTATTCTTAAACTTGTCTTGTAAACTGAATCATTTTCTGTGCTCTTTGCTTCTGTTACACCCCATAGATCCAGCTTCCCCCGAAGATGGGGAAATTCTTGCAGACGTGGCAAATATTGCAAAGAGTGCCGCTGATGAGGCCGCCAAGATCTCCGCTGAAGAAGCCGCCAAATCCTCTGCTGAGGAAGAAAGGGCAGCTACCGGGGAGCAGAGAAGGTTTCCCGACAACACATCCATTCCCCCTCAAGTAAGCACAGAGATGGTGGTGGTTGCTGCTGACAAGCCAGACCCTGCTGCTCAACCGACTGTGCCAACCACCCAAACCTTGATGGATGCCTTGACACTCACTGCCCCCCAGCAAGGATCTGAATCCCCCTAGTTCATCAGGCACTGGAGGGCCATACTTTGACGAGGAGACTGCCCGTATCTTAGCCCCCTTCTCTCAAAGTGCTACTGAAGCTGACAATGCCGCCGACAACGCAGCAGATCCGACCTTCCTAGAAACCATGACTGCCGGTTTCAAGGATGTGCAAGATCGCTATAGCAATCGTTGGATCAAACTTCAAGAAGAGCACAAGGCCTTGGATCTGGCCGAAGGGAAGCTGAAAGGGAAAGCAGAAGAACTTTGCTCATGGTACAACAGTCAATCCCTCAATCTGAGGAGGCAAGAGGAGAAGCTTGCCGCCGCCCTGGAGAAGGCGACAGCTTTGGATGGCAAGCTGGCAGAGCGCGAGGCACAGCTCAATGCCCAGGAAAGAAATCTTGCCGCCCAAGAAGAGGCCCTTACCGCCAAGCTTCGCGGCAAGGATGAAGAGATTGAGAAGCTCCTTGAGCAAAGGATCCAAGAGCTGGAGAAGAACCACAAAGACTCCATCGAAATCCAAGCTCGAGAGAGTGCCGCCAAGCTCAAGGAAGCTACTGACAATGCTGCTGCTGCCACTGCTAAGGCAGATTTGGAGTCCCAGATAAATAGGTTGAAGGAAGATCTTGCCGCCTATAGTAAAGAGATCGAGGCTCTCAAAGGTGAAGCGCAGAAGGCAGCTCATACCCTAGGGGAGCTGCAGACGCGGCTAGCATCTTAGAATCAAGATCTCAATTCAACCAGCAAGGCAATGGAGGATCTGAAATCCAAGCTTATCACCCTGGAGAAAGATCTTGAAGCCGCCAAGGAAAGAGAAGTAATTTTGACGGAGAAGCTTGACGCAGAAGAAACCTCCTGGGAAGATGCTAAGAACAAATTCACGGAGCTGCCTGAGGTGCTCTCCCTTTGGACAAACAGGCTTGTTGACATAGCTGAGGGCATAACTTCCAAACTTTCCGTCATGGACATGAGGAGCTGGAGCTTCACTGTAAATGACAAGGAGACCGCCAGCACCAGACTGACCAAGTTCTTCGAAGGCCTCATTGATGCTTTGAAGAGTTATCATGAGGGTAGGTCTGCTTCATTTGCCGACGAAAGCCGCAAGTTTGGTCGTGACGTCCTTTATAAGGTGCTCGTCAAGATTTCCTACCGTAATCCTGATGTTGACCTCTCCGGGATATTCAGGTGCCTTCCGGAGAACACTGATATTACGGCCATCGACGAAATCATCGCTCCCCTGGCCGACAAGGTTCTTCTTGTTCCCCGGCACGAAGGCAATCTTCAGAACTAGCTTTATCATTGTACCTTGTCGTCAGTGCTGTCATGTAAAAGATACTTTTAATCTTAAGTTAGATCTGCACTGTGCTAGAGGTGTAACGCAATTTAAACTGTTCTGGGATGAATGTATGCTATTTTCCTTGTCTTATCCTGCCTTTGTATGAATTGTATGCCCTATGCTTGCCGAATGCTTGCCGGTGCGCACACTCTTGCTGCGAGCGCTTGAGGACGGATCCTTAGTAGCCTGCCGGAAGTGCCGCTGCCGGCAAGTTTTACCCTTGTCGGTTCCAACGCAGCTGCTCAAGTTGTTGAGCGGACTCGAAACAAAGTAAGAGCGTGATTGGTCACGGTAAGGTTCCTCAACATGCAGGTTTCTCACAAAAAGACAGAAATCGTTCAAGGAAGATTGCAAATACAACAAAGAAATTATTTCAAAGTTTTTCAACCTAGCCCTTTTCTTTGTCGTGCTTCTTGTTACAAAATGATCACTTGAACGTCATTTGGTGGTATCCACACCATCATCCCCCCGGGAAACTTGCACATGAGGGAACCTTCTGTTCTTTTGAGCAAAAGAAAGAAGAGAAAGAAGTGGATGGACGCCTTGACGGCTCATTAATCATTTCATACAAGGCAAAGTGTAATACAACATCATATGTAATCATACACAAGCAGAGATGTACTTTAACAAAGAGTTGCGAAACACTTAGCTTTATTTCACTTATGCAGAGGGCTGCGCCTGGCTTTGTACATAGTGTTACATGTCTGCCGACAAGGCTCGTACAAAAGTTGTTGCTGGGAAGGGGTCCCGGCAATTGCGCCTTATGGGTAGAACTTGCAAAGATGCTCAATGTTCCATGAGTTTTGCACTGGGATGCCATCTTCGGTCTCCAGACAGACTGCGCCAGGTCTGGTGATTCGCACTACCCGATAAGGGCCTTCCCACTTCGGCGTCAACTTGTTGGACCCCTTGGCGGATTGGACGCGCCGAAGAGCAAGGTCGCCTTCCTCAAGGCTTCGGGCATGGACTTTGCGGCTGTGGTAGAGACGCAAAGCTTGCTGATAGCGAGCAGCTCGCACAGCAGCCCGAAGACGATCTTCCTCGAGGAGCGTGGAATCATCTTGCCGTAGCTGCTCTTGCTGTGCTTCGTCGTAAGCAAGCACTCGAGGTGACCCGTACATGAGTTCCGTGGGGAGCACCGCCTCTGCACCATAGACTAGGGAGAAGGGCGTTTGGCAGGTAGCTCGATTTGGTGTCGTCCTGAGTGACCAAAGAACCGCAGGAAACTCATCAATCCAATGCCTCCCGCACTTGTGTAGCATGTCAAAAGTTCTCATCTTGAGGCCTGGCAGCACTTCAGCATTTGCCCTTTCTGCTTGGCCATTGCTTCTCGGATGAGAAACAGATGCAAAGCATATCTTGCTTCCAAGATCATGGATGTACTGCATGAAGGTGCAGCTCGTGAACTGTGTACCGTTGTCTATGATAATTCTGTTAGGAACACCAAAACTGTCGTTCCATTGGGAACCAGGGTACCCCGGCCCGTCTGCCTGCAGCCCAAGAAATGACGCCTGACGAAGGCCCAAGACGCGGCCCATCCGAGGGCGTCGCGGAGCGAAGACATCTCCTGAGGTGCCGGCCTCTTGAGGACCCCTCCTCGAGACACGACCCGCCAGCACTTAGCCGCGGGAGCGGCAGGAGCCTCACGAGGCTGCCTCCTGAGGCGCCCTCTCGAGCCGGGCACCCGAAGCCATTTCGCCTGACGTCGGATGTGCGGTCCTGTGCCCATCACGTGGGTGACGCGCGTAGCGACGAAGGGCGGCAGAGGCCGTGCCAGCGGGCGCGGATAGAGAAGCTTTCCTCTTTGGTGATAAAGGGGCAGCCCCAGCTACCCACCTCCAAAGCAAGTCCCAAGGACTGCCCATTTGGTGATAGAAGACCGAGACAGCAAGGCGCGTAGGGCGGAGGTCACCACCGAGCCCACCGGCGCGTCACAGATCATGCTTTGCAGGCGAAGACCGCCTTTAGTCAGGATAGACTGAGCGCCTGTCCCCTTTCAAAACCCGCTGAGTGTGGCAACCCTACCCGCCTAGTTTTTGGGGGAAGAGGACCAAGGCGGCTATAAAAGGGGCAGGGCTACCACTGTAGGGAGGATTCATTCATCTTCCTTCTACCTTGTACACGAGAACACCCTCTTGCCCACAGCAATCCTAACCACAAGCAGGAGTAGGGTTTTACACCGCAAGGTGGCCCAAACCTGCGAGGGAGCAGCAGGCTTCTTCCATCCACCCGTCCGTGCAGGCGGATGGCCACACCGCCACGGCCTCGTCGCTCAATCGCTGCGACACACCGGCCCCGCAGGCCGCGCTGCTCATGGCGCGAGAGCTCCTGCGCTTCCGCCCCACCGATGCCTTCTACGACGCCTGGCTCGGCCGCATCACCGAGAGCGTCAACGCCGCAGGCGACGCCCCGGTGCCCTCTCACTCCCGCCAAGTTCATGCCAGACCTGCCTCAGCGCTACGACGGCACCCCCAACCCCGCGGGGTTCCTGCAGCTCTATGCCCTGAGCATCGAGGCAGCGAATGGCGATGACATTGTCATGGCGAACTGGTTTCCCATGTCCCTCAAGGATGGCCCGCGTTCTTGGCTCATGAACCTCCCCGAGGCGTCCATCTCTTCGTGTGGTGAGCTCTGCCGGCAATTAGTTGCCAACTTCAAGGGCACGCACAAGCGCACCCTCACGCTCAACGACATGCGTGCTGTGCGCCAGTGTCCCGACGAGACTCTCCGCAAGTACATCCAACGCTTCAGCCAAGTGCGCAACAAGATTCCGAGCGCCTCCAAGGCCGCCATCGTCTTCGTGTTCTCCAACGGCGTCACGGACGCCCGGATGCGCAAGAAGCTCGCCATCAACGATGAGCTCGACTCCGTGCTCGAGCTGTTCGACCTCGCCGACAAGTGCGCCAAGGCCGAGGAAGGCCGCCTCTTCGTCCACAACGACCCCGACGCGGCGCCAGACGCCGCCAGGGCCAAGAGCAAGGACGTCAAGCGCAAGGGCCCTACCGTGCTTGCAACAGAACCCGAGTAGAAGCACGGCCATGAGCGCGACGAGCCCAAAAGAGATAATCGCCCTCTCTGCGCCTACCACAACTTTCACTCCCACAGCACTGAGGACTGCCACGAGCTCAAGCTGCTTCGCGACGAGAGCCTTGGCCGCCGTAGCGACCGCAACGACCGCGACTCCGGCTGTGGAGGTGGCCGTAACGGCGGCCGCTGGGGAGACCACAATGGCAATGGCAACTACCGCCAGGGCTGGCGCTACCAGCCTCGCGAGGCTGCCTGGCGCGACTAGCCTCGTGAGGCCAACCCTCAGACCAATGCTGCCCTTCCACCGCTGCCGCCGCCACCGCGACGGAATGATGGCAACCAGCCTGACCAAGACGCTGGGGGCTATCAAGAGCCTCGTGGAGTGGCCTGCATCCTAGGCGGAACTCAGGCTCCCGCATCCAACTGCCACTTCAAGCTGTTCTCTTGTGAGGTGAACGCTGCCCTCCCGAGGCCTGAAGCTTCTCGCCCCCTCAAATGGTCGCAGTACCCAATCACCTTCGTCTCCAACGATCACCCCAAGTCTTCAAGTGCTGCTGGCGCGGTCCCCATGTTGTGCACCCCCACCATCAGCAACATCGCCGTCACCAAGACACTCATCGACGGAGGCGCCGGCCTCAATGTGATCTCCATCGAGACCTTCGAGCAGCTCCAACTGCCTTACGACCAGCTGATGCCAACCAGGCCCTTCTCCAGAGTGACCGATGGCTCCACCATCCCTCTGGGCCAAGTGCGTCTCCCTGTCATCTTCGGCACCCGCAAGAACTACCATACTGAGCTCATCAACTTCGACATGGCACACATCGGCCTGCCGTACAACGCCATCTTGTGCTACCCAGCTCTCGCCAAGTTCACGGCGGCAACTCACCATGTGGACAACGACCTCAAGATGCCGGGCTGCAGCGGCATCATCACCGTCTGCTGCGATGAGAAGGACACGGTCCGTTCCCTCAAGAGCGCCTACAAGGACGCCGCCACTGCCTACCCTGCCGACGAGGATGCCGCCGAGCCTCATGAGGCCGCACCCGCGAAGAAGGAGCTTTTCTCTCAGGACCGCGCCAAGACAAAGAAGGTGTTGGTGGACGGCAGCGGCTCATGACCTGCCTTCACCATCGGCACTAGTCTCTCTCCTGCATAGGAAGACGCGCTCGTCACCTTCCTTCGGGCAAATTCGGATGTGTTCACCTCGACGGCATCCGATTTGTCTGGTGTGCCGAGGGAGGTGATCGAGCACCACTTAGCGGTTTGCCCCAACGCATGCCCCGTGAAACAGAAGGCACCCAGAATGGCTCGCCAACCCTGTCGTGGTACCCAAAAGTGCGGTAAGGAGCGCATGTGCGTCGACTTCACGAGCCTCAACAAGTTCTGCCCTCAAGATCCATTTCCGCTACCCTGCATCGACCAGATCGTGGACTTCACCGCCGGGTGCGAGTTGCTATGCTTCCTAGATGCCTTCTCAGGCTATCACCAGATCAAGATGGCAGCCAAAGATGTGGAGAAAACGGCCTTCATCAGCACCTGTGGCATATTCTGCTACATCTGCATGCCGTTCGGCCTCCGGAGCCCCGGAGCCACCTTCCAGAGGCTGATGTGCATCGCCTTGGGGCCCCAGATGGGAAGAAATGCCGAGGCCTACGCCGATGACATCATCTTCAAGACCCGGGAGGCATGGTCCCTCATTGAGGACCTCCAGGAGATGTTCGACAACCTGCGCAAGGTCAACCTCATGCTCAACCCAGACAAGTGCGTCTTCGGAGTTACTTCCGGCAAGCTGCTCGGCTTCCTGGTCTCCCACCATGGCATCGAGGCCAACCCCGAGAAGATCAAGGCCATCGAGAAGATGCGCCCTCCCCAGAGCCTCAAGGAGATGTAGCACCTGGCGGGATGTATGGCCTCCCTTGGGCGATTCATCTCAAAGGTCGGCGAGCGAGCCCTGCCATTCTTCAAGCTCATGAAGAGATCTGGCCCCTTCAAGTGGACCCCCGAGGCCGACGCTGCCTTCAAAGACCTCAAGAGGTACCTCACGAGCCCGCCCGTCATGGACGCTGCCTTACTCCTATACTTGGCGGCTACTCCCTAGACGGACAGCGCGGCCCTGGTGGCAGTTCGAGAAGAGCACGCCTGCACACAGAAGAAGCCCGCCGTGCCGGCGCCTTACAAGGTCACGACGTCGCTTACTGAGACCCCGCCTCAAGAGGCCCTGGGTCTGTCGCCTCCCGAGGCCGCGCCATCCCCTGCCGAGGACTTTCCTCAAGAGGCCCCCAGTGAGCCACCTCGTGAGCCGCCTCCCGAGCCTCATGAGCCCCTCGGCCCCCCAAAGACCAAGCTGCTGCAACAACTACCCGCCTCATCGAGCACCCCGTGTACTTCGTTAGCACGGTGCTGCGAGATGCGCGCGAGCGTTAACCCATGCAGCAGAAGCTCCTCCTTGCGCTCCTCGTCGCCTCCAGGAAGCTACACCACTACTTCCAGGGCCATCCCATCAAGGTGATCTCGTCTTACCCCCTAGAGCAGGTCCTGTGCAGCCCCAATGCCACCGGCCGCGTTGCCGAATGGAACATTGAGCTGCAGGCCTTCGAGCTGGAGTTCCGCACCACAAGGGTGATCAAGGGCGCAGCCCTGGCCGACTTCATAGCAGAATGGACGGACCAACCCCAGGAGGAGCCTCGTGAGGCTGAATCCCTCTTGCCTGGGGACGAAGCGCCTGGCGGATGGTCCATGCACTTTGATGGCGCCTTCTCCCGACAGGGCGCGGGGGCTGGCGTCATGCTCACCTCGCCAACAGGAGAAAAGCTCTACTATGCCGTGCAGCTCTGCTTCAAGCGTGATGATAAGGTCTCCAACAACATCGCAGAGTACGAGGGCCTCATCGCCGGCCTCAAGGCCGCCTCTGCCCTGGGCATCAAGCGCCTCACCATCAAGGGTGATTCACAGCTCCTCGTCAACTTCTCCAACAAAAGCTACAAGCCCAAGGACGAGCACATGGCCACCTACTTAGAAGAGGTACGTAAACTTGAGAAGTGTTTCCCTGGCCTAGAGCTGCAGCACGTTCCTCGTGGCGGCAACAAGGAGGTCGACGACACCGCCAAGCGAGCATCCCGCTGCGAGCCTCAGAGCCCCGGCATCTTCGACGAAAGGCTCCTCAGGCCATCAGCTGCACCACCTGCCACGGGCGCCGCGCTGCTTCATGAAGAACTCCCACCCGCACTGCCCACGGGCACGCCAGACTGCGGCCCAGCCTTAGGAGCCCGCCTACTGCTGGTGCTGGAGCCTCAAGCAGACAGCTGGGCCGCGGATTTCAAGGCCTACTTGCTTCATGGCACCCTCCCGGAGGAGGACTTAGAAGCAGAGCGTGTGGCCCGGCAGGCCACCGCTTACTGCTTGCAAGACAACGAGCTGTACCGCAGGTGCCCCAATGGCGTCTCGCTGCGGTGCATCTTTGAGGAACAAGGGCGTGAGCTGCTCACCGACATCCATGGAGGAGACTATGGCCACCACTCCTCGCCGCGCACCCTTGCCGGCAAGGTGTTCCGCAGTGGCTTCTACTGGCCCACCACGCTCCACGACGCCACCGAGCTGGTCCAATCCTGCGAAGCTTGTCAATTCCATGCCAAACAAATCCACCAGCCAGCGCAAGGCCTCTAGACGATTCCCCTCTCGTGGCCCTTCACGGTCTAGGGGCTGGATATCTTGGGAACCTTCCCTCGCGCAGCTGGCAGCTACCGCTACCTCTACGTCGCCATCGACAAGTTCACCAAGTGGGCGGAGGTCGAGCCAGTGCGCACCATCCCAGCAGGCTCTGCCATCAAGTTAATCAAGGGCCTCGTCAGCCGTTTTGGCATCCCCAACCGCATCATCACTGACAACGGCTCCCAGTTCACAAGCGGCCTCTTCAACTCATACTGGGCCAGCCTCGGCACGCAGATCTGCTATGCCTCTGTGGTGCACCCACGAACGCCGAGGTCCTCAAGGGCCTCAAGACAAGAAGCTTCAAGAAAAAGCTCGAAGCCTATGGCAAAGGCTGGCTTGACGAGCTGCAGTCTGTGCTGTCATCCGTTCGCACAACGGCAACCAAGCCTACCGGCGAGACTCCCTTCTTCCTCATCTACGGAGCCAAAGCAGTCCCCCCGTCTGAGCTCCGGCACGGCTCTCCGTGAGTCATTGCCTTCGATGAGGCTCGTCAGGACGTCTCGCGAGAGGCCGACCTGCTGCTCCTCGAAGAAGCGCGTCGCCAGGCCGCCCTTCACGCTGCCAGATACTAGTAGGCTTTGCGTCGCTATCATAGCCGCAACATATGCCCACACACCCTTTGAGTCGGCGATCTCGTCCTGAGAAGGATCCTCTCCAGAGAGGGACTCCACAAGCTCTCACCCATGTGGGAAGGCCCTTTCAGGGTTGCTCATGTCTCCAGGCCCAGCGCAGCCCAGCTGGAGACGAAGGACAAAGTTCCTGTGCCTAATGCCTGGAACATCCAACACCTCCGAAAGTTCTACCCATGACCCTCATGCGTACAAACGAAGTGGGGCTGTACACACCCCAGAGCCTCTCATTGCGTTTGCCTGATGGGCCCGTGAGAGCTGCCGCCCACGTCTCAGTGGAAGCCCCATGCTCTGCACTGGCGAAATGATCGAACCGCGATCATGCCCTCGCCTAGTGGAAGCCCCATGCTCCGCGCTGGCGGAACAATCACTTGAGGGCGCCCCACGGGCTGCGCCAACCTCACGCTGATCCGTGCCAAACATGGCAGTCATATCTCTTTTTGGTTGTGTAATGAACTTATTCCTATGTTTCAGTAAAGCTCTATTTCCTAAGATATTTTATATATTGCTAAGATGCTTTGCCTCAAGAGCCGTGCACGCTCGCGACCTTCCTCCTGCGCATCTCGCGAGCGGGGGCTGGACATGGTGCCTGTGCTCGGTTTAGTCCCAGCAGCGCTGCAAAAACCCAAGTGATCGAGGTCTGACTCGCGGGCCTGCTCCTGTGCATGCCACCTCACCAAGGTCCTTGGTGTCTTGTCTCCTCGCGTGATACCCACGAGCAAGCTAGCAAGCGCGCACCACTCCCCCCGCTTTATGAAATCGATGTAAAGTTATCACAGGAATAAGGCACTCAAAGGCCTCGCGAGCACTGCCTCGCGAGATGACTCATGACAAGACACCTTTGTAAACCCCCAAGGAGCCTCGCGAGCCAACCTACGGTGACCGTCTTCGCCAAGTGCTAGCGGGAGGCCTCACGAGCAGGAGCCTCGCGAGGCGCGCCCCGCAGCCATGACACAGCAATCAACACTCGCAAGAGCTAACAAAAATACCTCACGAGCCATTCACGGCACCTCTCGAGTCTCCTCTCCCCACGACCTCGCTGAGTGCTGATGTTCTCTCCTCCGCGCAAGTCGCTTGCACGTCAAAGGGGCACTCCCTACGCATCGCACCTCAGGAGTCCTTACCGCCTCTTAGTGCCCTACACCTCCTGGCCTTGTCCAGGCAACGCGACCTGACATACCAGTGATGGCTGTAGCCCGCTCGGGGGCTGGGTTCTGACAACGTAGAGCACGAAGGCAAACAAGGAAAGAGAAATAGGCCTCGCGAGAGAGCCTCACTAGGGAGCATGCATTACGACTAATCATAAGTACTTAAAACAAAAGGCGTTGTTTTTACGCCCCCGCGGGGCCACGTCAATCTGGCACAGGTAAAAAAGGAGAATCTAGGAGGTCGCGGCATCGCCATCGTCTTCGTCATTGCCTTCGCCGTCGTCGCCCATGATTCCGCTGGAGCTGTCGCTGCTGCCGTGGGAGAACTTCATGATCAGAGCGTCCACGTGGTCCTCCACCACCTTCCCAAGACTGTCGCGGAGCTCTTCGGGCACGGGGACTATCACCCTGTCGAAGTCGAAGCTGGGGTCGGCGCGGAGAAGGTGGCTGAAGATCCGCGTCGCAGCCTGGAAGAGGAGGTTGCGGCACTCGTCCTCGATGATGCCGCTCACCCTCTTCGCTCCAGCCTCGAGCCGCTCCACAAGCTTGGTGAAGAAGTCGAGGTAGCTGGCGTCGTGGGTCTCGTGAGGGCCCTCGAGCCTCTCCTTGCAGATGACGGCCAGAGCACCGCAGGCCCGAAGCTCGAGGGAGCAGAACATCTTGGTGCGCTTGTGCTGCCGCCCCCGCGCCCGGTCCGCCTCCAGCCTCGCCTGCTCGACGACGTTGGAGATGTCGCCCACCTGCTTCTGAAGGGAGGCTAGCTCTGCCTTGGCGGTGTCCTTGGCCTATAACGCAGTCTTCCGTCGGTTCTCCGCCTTCGTCAGGAGCTCCTTGAGGGCCTTGACCTCCTTCTGAAGTCTCTCATGCTTCTCCGTGAAGCGGTCCTCCTAGAACATCACCTTCTTGCTGGGATCCGCTGCAAGCGCCAGGCGTCCTGGGCGGCGGCCACCTGGCAGTCCAGCATCTCCAGGCGCTCGCGCTCCGTGGCATGCTCGGTCGTCGTCCACGCAAGATCCCATTAGCGAATAGCAAGGTTAGCTTCTCGAGCCACGAGCTCCTCCTCGCGGGAAGTGACGGCCTTTTCCTGCGCCTGGAACTGCCGCTCCTCCGCGGCGCTCCACTCCTCGAGCACCCTCGCACGGGCCTCAGCCTTCTCGCGGCACTTCTCGGCCGCGTCTGCCTCCCGGAGGGTACTCTCGAAGACCTCCTTCGCTTCCGCGGCCGACTTCCCGTACTTCTCCTGCATGACCTTGTCCTGGCGATTGCCCAGCTTGACGGCGTCGTCGAGTTGGCGCCACCACTCGGCGAGGCGCAGGCGCTCCTCGGTGAGGCACCCCTCGGCCTCCTGGAACTCTGCCTCGAGCTAGCCCAAAGCTCCCCTTGCGGTCCGCAGGACCCCGCGCCTGAGTAAGGTGCAGTTGCGCACCAACGTCAGGGCCCTGGCAGGGTCTGACTCTTCGCCGCCCTCCGCCGTCATGGCCTGGGATTCGCTGGCGCCTCCTCCTCTTGCTATGGCGGCGCACCCCACGGACTCGCCGCACCTGCGTCGGGGGCCCCGTGCTCCGGCGTGTGCTGGGGGCTTCCCGAGAGGCCCCCAACGTCTGCGATGCTCGGCAGAGGGGTCGACGCCCTCGCCTCCCTCATCTCCACGTCTGCCTCCATGGAGGGCACCTCGGGAGCCGTGGCGCTGCCTCCGGAGGCCACCTCCCGAGGCTCGGCGCCCTCAACCATAGGAGCCGTGTCCACCTGCGGCTCCAGAGGGACCGCTCGCTACTTGTCCACCTCCACGCGCTCCGTTTCGGCATCGGAGCGGCGGGTGTCCTCTTCTCGCCTCTTGGCGCTCGTGGCAGGCGTCGGGGCCCCCTCTGGGACATGGGTCTTCTTCGTCGTCTTCTTCCTCTTCTTTTCCTTCTTCATGGATGCCCTGCCCAAAGCCGAGGCTCAGCCCCAGGCTGCGGTGCAAACGCAAAAGGGAATAGGTAAGAGAGGCACTTACTCATCATTGGCGATCCACTTCCTCTTCTTCAAGGCCGATGGCGGGCTGTCCTCGCTGTCGCTCTCGCGAGGCCTCCTCCTGAGACCTACTCCTGTGGTGCCCTTCCAAGGCCCACTGGCCTCACCCTCGGCGTCGTCCTTCTCGGCGTGGGGCTCAGTTGTTCCTCCGACCGCACCAGCATCCTCCGCGGGGGGCATGGAGCCCCCGCCGTCGGCATCCATCTCCTCCATGCGCTGCCCGCCTGCTGTCACACTGGAGCTTCCTTCGCTGCCCGCCTCGGCAGGACGGGAGGGCTCGACCCTGAACCAGGCATCGTCGTCATCGTCATCGTCGTCCTCGAGGTTGCGGATGAGTTGGCGGCGGGTCCGCGTGGCGGGGCCGCCGTCACTCCCTTCCGCGTCGCTGCCCAAGGCGTCGGAGTCATCTAGGTCCCTCGAGCCGGGAACCACCATGATCGGGTTCTCACGAGGCCCCTCATGGCCATCCGGCACAAGGCCCCACTTGTCGAAGACCGGCATCTCCGTGACCAGCTCCTTGGTCCCCTTGTAGCTATACAGTGGGAGCGCGTCTTTGGGCGGGTCCCCCGCGGTGCTGCCGAGCATGATGTGCATCATTCCGTCCACCACATCCGACTTCAGGCTGGCAACGCTCAGCTGTGACACCCTGGTTTTTGGCAACTTTTTCTTTTCAAATCTTTCTGGCTTTATTTGCAATTTGGATGGTTTTTGAATCTTTTCAGTTGACTTTGGACTTATGAATCTCTCTCAATGATCCAAAGGCCTCAACATCTTGCCAAGATCTTGCCACACACCTTCTGGATCAAAGTTCAATTCTCAAACCTTCCCAATTATTCATTTTCTTCCTTTGGGAAAATCTGTCATCACTATGGGTTATGAAGCAACCTATAGTTCTGGTGATCAGAAAAATCCCAAATTAATACCACACCTTCGTGTCATCATCTACTCCCACAATCCTCAAAAATATTTCATGGTCCAGTATAAAATTTTGTCCAGAAAACTCAATTTGTCTTCTGGAAAGTACTGGCCCTTTGTGAAGCAACCCATATTTTCCCAATTCAGAAAACTCTTAGATAATTCCCTGAGATACTAGGGAACCTATCTTGCCACAATATCCTACAATATCCTCTTATTTAGTACAAATTTTTAGCAACAATATTCTGCCAAGTTTCTGCTCATTTTGAACCTCTGTGAAGGAAGTACCAGCTAGAGGTATTCAATTGAGCTGAAAATTTTATCGCATCATCTATCCACCAAATAACCCTCACACACCAAATTTCAGCTCCAGCAGATCCACCATATGAGTGCTACAAGCTAATCTTTCCTCTGGACCAGTAACAGCAGTTGTACATGAACCCCATTCAAATCTTGATTAAACTTTCTCAACTTTGGCCAGTTTGGAGTCCTTCCAAAGTAGATCATCGCAGACATCTCCACTGGCTCCATCTCCAGCTCACCTCTCCTCCAGATCTCTCTCTAAGTTTCTGTCAGAAACTGTAGCTGAAGCTACCATTCGAATCAGAGTGAACCTAGCCAAACCAAGGGCACAGGGGCACTAAGTGATCAAAGGAGAACATGCTAGACATGGTGTGCCAGACTTGCGTGGCCTCTGGATGCCAGTAGCCATGGTGAGCACGGCAATGGCATGCCAAAACACGTGCTCTGCACCGCGCCCGCGTCGGATGTGATGCGTCCGGCTGCCCCGCGTAGCCGTGCCTTGTCTCCGCTCGCCGACATCTTCTCCTCCCACCACCTGGCCCTTCTGGAGCTCTCCCCTCGCCGGAATCGCTCCCGGCGGCCGCCAGGTACACGGGCACTGTGGCACCCATGCGGGCACAATGGCCCTGCTGCCCGTCGTCTTCCTCCACAAGCCGCCACTGCCGCATTTACTTATCCTGCCCTCTCCTATCCCGTCGCCCGCGTCGAGCCAGCCAGCGCGGCGTCCTTGCGCCGGTGACGTGGCCGAGCTCCGCCTGCTCCAGAAGCGTCTCCTCAACCTTCTCGCGGCGCTTCTTGGCTGCGTCTGCCTCCCGGAGGGCACTCTCGAAGACGTTCTTCGCTTCTGCGGCCGACTTCTCGTGCTTATCTTGCATGACCTTGTCCTGGCGATTGCCCAGCTTGACGGCGCCGTCGAGTCGGCGCCACCCCTCGGCGAGGCGCAAGCGCTCCTCGGTGAGGCGCCCCTCGGCCTCCTGGAACTCTGCCTCGAGCTAGCCCAAAGCTCCCCTTGCGGTCCGCAGGACCCCGCGCCTGAGTAAGGTGCAGTTGCGCACCAACGTCAGGGCCCAGGTAGGGTCTGACTCTTCGCCGCCCTCCGCCGTCATGGCCTGGGATTCGCTGGCGCCTCCTCCTCTTGCTGAGGCGGCACACCCCGCGAGCTCGCCGCGCCTGCGTCGGGGGCCCCGTGCTCCGGCGTGTGCTGGGGGCTTCCCGAGAGGCCCCCAACGTCTGTGATGCTCGGCAGAGGGGTCGGCGCCCTCGCCTCCCTCATCTCCGCGTGCGCCTGCACGACGGGCACCTCGGGAGCCATGGCGCTGCCTCCGGAGGCCACCTCCCGAGGCTCGGCGCCCTCAACCTTAGGAGTCGTGTCCACCTGCGGCTCCAGAGGGACCGCTCGCTCCTTGTCCACCTCCACGCGCTCCGTTTTGGCACCGGAGCGGCGGGTGGCCTCTTCTCGCATCTTGGCGCTCGTGGCAGGCGTCGGGGCCCCCTGTGAAACAGGGGTCTTCTTCGTCGTCTTCTTCCTCTTCTTTTCCTTCTTCTTGCATGCCCTGCCCAAAGCCGAGGCTCAGCCCCAGGCTGCGGGGCAAACGCAAAAGGAAATAGGTAGGAGAGGCACTTACTCATCATTGGCGATCCACTTCCTCTTCTTCAAGGCCGTTGGCGGGCGGTCCTCGCTGTCGCTCTCACGAGGCCTCCTCTTGAGACCTACTCCTGCGGTGCCCTTCCAAGGCCTGCCGGCCTCACCCTCGGCGTCGTCCTTCTTGGCGGGGGGCTCAGTTGTACCTCCGCCCGCACCAGCATCCTCCGCGGGGGGCACGGAGCCCCCGCTGTCGGCATCCATCTCCTCCATGCGCGGCCCGCCTGCTGTCACACTGGAGCTTCCTTCGCTGCCCGCCTCGGCAGGACCGGAGGGCTCGACCCTGAACCGGGCATCGTCGTCATCGTCATCATCGTCCTCGAGGTCGCGGATGAGTTGGCGGCGGGTCCGCGTGGCGGGGCCGCCGTCACTCCCTTCCGCGTTGCTGCCCAAGGCGTCGGAGTCGTCTAGGTCCCTCGAGCCGGGAACCACCACGATCGGGTTCTCGCGAGGCCCCTCATGGCCATCCAGCACAAGGCCCCACTTGTCGAAGACCGGCATCTCCGTGACCAGCTCCTTGGTCCCCTTGTAGCGATACAGCGGGAGCGCGTCTTTGGGCGGGTCCCCCGCGGTACTGCCGAGCATGATGTGCATGATTCCTTCCACCACATCCGACTTCAGGCTGGCAACACTCAGCTGTGACACCCTGGTTTTTGGCAACTTTTTCTTTTCAAATCTTTCTGGCTTTATTTGCAATTTGGATGGTTTTTGAATCTTTTCGGTTGACTTTGGACTTATGAATCTCTCTCAATGATCCAAATCCCTCAACATCTTTCCAAAATCTTGCCACACACCTTCTGGATCAAAGTTCAATTCTCAAACCTTCCCAATTATTCATTTTCTTCCTTTGGGAAAATTTGTCATCACTATGGGTTATGAAGCAACCTATAGTTCTGGTGATCAGAAAAATCCCAAATTAATACCACACCTTCTTATCATCATCTACTCCCACAATCTTCAAAAACATTTCATGGTCCAGTATAAAATTTTGTCCAGAAAACTCAATTTGTCTTCTGGACAGTACTGGCCCTTTGTGAAGCAACCCATATTTTCCCAATTCAGAAAACTCTCAGATAATTCCCTGAGATACTAGGGAACCTATCTTGCCACAATATCCAAAAATATCCTCTTATCCAGTACAAATTTTCAGCAACATTATTCTACCAAGTTTCTGCTCATTTTGAACCTCTGTGAAGGAAGTACCAGCTAGATGTATTCAATCGAGCTGAAAATTTTATGGCATCATCTATGCACCAAATAACCCTCACACACAAAATTTCAACTCCAGCAGATCCACCATATGAGTGCTACAAGCTCATCTTTCCTCTGGACCAGTAACAGCAGTTGTACATGAACCCCATTCAAATCTTGATTAAACTTTCTCAACTTTGGCCAGTTTGGAGTCCTTCCAAAGTAGATCATCGCAGACATCTCCACTGGCTCCATCTCCAGCTCACCTCTCCTCCAGATCTCTCTCTAAGTTTTTGTCAGAAACTGTAGCTGAAGCTACCATTCGAATCAGAGTGAACCTAGCCAAACCAAGGGCACAGGGGCACTAAGTGATCAAAGGAGAACATGCTAGACATGGTGTGCCAGACTTGCGTGGCCTCTGGATGCCAGTACCTGTTGTGAGCACGGCAATGGCATGCCAAAACACGCGCTCTGCACCGCGCCCGCGTCGGATGTGATGCGTCCAGCTGCCCCGCGTGGCCGTGCCTTGTCTCCGCTCGCTGACATCTTCTCCTCCCACCACCTGGCCCTTCTGGAGCTCTCCCCTCGCCGGAATCACTCCCGGCGGCCGCCATGCACACGGGCACTGTGGCCCCCGTGCGGGCACAGTGGCCCTGCTGCCCGTCGTCTTCCTCCGCAAGCCGCCACTGCCGCATTTACTTCTCCTGCCCTCTCCTATCCCGTCGCCCGCGTCGAGCCAGCCAGCGCGGCGTCCTTGCGCCGGTGACGTGGCCGAGCTCCGCCCGCTCCAGAAGCGTCTCCTCAGCCTTCTCGCGGCGCTTCTTGGCCGCGTCTGCCTCCCGGAGGGCACTCTCGAAGACGTCCTTCGCTTTTGCGGCCGACTTCTCGTGCTTATCTTGCATGACCTTGTCCTGGCGATTGCCCAGCTTGACGGCGCCGTCGAGTCGGCGGCACCCCTCGGCGAGGCGCAGGCGCTCCTCGGTGAGGCGCCCCTCGGCCTCCTGGAACTCTGCCTCGAGCTAGCCCAAAGCTCCCCTTGCGGTCCGCAGGACCCCGCGCCTGAGTAAGGTGCAGTTGCGCACCAACGTCAGGGCCCAGGCAGGGTCTGACTCTTCGCCGCCCTCCGCCGTCATGGCCTGGGATTCGCTGGCGCCTCCTCCTCTTGCTGAGGCGGCGCACCCCGCGAGCTCGCCGCGCCTGCGTCGGGGGCCCCGTGCTCCGGCGTGTGCTGGGTGCTTTCCGAGAGGCCCCCAATGTCTGTGATGCTCGGCAGAGGGGTCGGCGCCCTCGCCTCCCTCATCTCCGCGTCCGCCTGCACGGCGGGCACCTCGGGAGCCGTGGCGCTGCCTCCGGAGGCCACCTCCCGAGGCTCGGCGCCCTCAACCTTAGGTGCCGTGTCCACCTGCGGCTCCAGAGGGACCGCTCTCTCCTTGTCCACCTCCACGCGCTCCGGTTTGGCACCGGAGCGGCGGGTGGCCTCTTCTCGCATCTTGGCGCTCGTGGCAGGCGTCGGGGCCCCCTTTGAGACAGGGGTCTTCTTCGTCATCTTCTTCCTCTTCTTTTCCTTCTTCTTGGATGCCCTGCCCAAAGCCGAGGCTCAGCCCCAGGCTGCGGGGCAAACGCAAAAGGAAATAGGTAGGAGAGGCACTTACTCATCATTGGCGATCCACTTCCTCTTCTTCAAGGCCGATGGCGGGCGGTCCTCGCTGTCGCTCTCACGAGGCCTCCTCTTGAGACCTACTCCTGCGGTGCCCTTCCAAGGCCTGCCGGCCTCCCCCTCGGCGTCGTCCTTCTCGGCGGGGGGCTCAGTTGTACCTCCGCCCGCACCAGCATCCTCCGCGGGGGGCACGGAGCCCCCGCCGTCGGCATCCATCTCCTCCATGCGCGGCCCGCCTGCTGTCACACTGGAGCTTCCTTCGCTGCCCGCCTCGGCAGGACCGGAGGGCTCGACCCTGAACCGGGCATCATCGTCATCGTCATCATCGTCCTCGAGGTCGCGGATGAGTTGGCGGCGGGTCCGCGTGGCGGGGCCGCCGTCACTCCCTTCCGCGTCGCTGCCCAAGGCGTCGGAGTCGTCTAGGTCCCTCGAGCCGGGAACCACCACGATCGGGTTCTCGCGAGGCCCCTCATGGCCATCCAGCACAAGGCCCCACTTGTCGAAGACCGGCATCTCCGTGACCAGCTCCTTGGTCCCCTTGTAGCGATACAGCGGGAGCGCGTCTTTGGGCGGGTCCCCCGCGGTACTGCCGAGCATGATGTGCATGATTCCTTCCACCACATCCGACTTCAGGCTGGCAACACTCAGCTGTGACACCCTGGTTTTTGGCAACTTTTTCTTTTCAAATCTTTCTGGCTTTATTTGCAATTTGCATGGTTTTTGAATCTTTTCGGTTGACTTTGGACTTATGAATCTCTTTCAATGATCCAAAGCCCTCAACATCTTTCAAAAATCTTGCCACACACCTTCTGGATCAAAGTTCAATTCTCAAACCTTCCCAATTATTCATTTTCTTCCTTTGGGAAAATTTGTCATCACTATGGGTTATGAAGCAACCTATAGTTCTGGTGATCAGAAAAATCCCAAATTAATACCACACCTTCTTATCATCATCTACTCCCACAATCTTCAAAAACATTTCATGGTCCAGTATAAAATTTTGTCCAGAAAACTCAATTTGTCTTCTGGACAGTACTGGCCCTTTGTGAAGCAACCCATATTTTCCCAATTCAGAAAACTCTCAGATAATTCCCTGAGATACTAGGGAACCTATCTTGCCACAATATCCAAAAATATCCTCTTATCCAGTACAAATTTTCAGCAACATTATTCTACCAAGTTTCTGCTCATTTTGAACCTCTGTGAAGGAAGTACCAGCTAGATGTATTCAATCGAGCTGAAAATTTTATGGCATCATCTATGCACCAAATAACCCTCACACACCAAATTTCAACTCCAGCAGATCCACCATATGAGTGCTACAAGCTCATCTTTCCTCTGGACCAGTAACAGCAGTTGTACATGAACCCCATTCAAATCTTGATTAAACTTTCTCAACTTTGGCCAGTTTGGAGTCCTTCCAAAGTAGATCATCGCAGACATCTCCACTGGCTCCATCTCCAGCTCACCTCTCCTCCAGATCTCTCTCTAAGTTTCTGTCAGAAACTGTAGCTGAAGCTACCATTCGAATCAGAGTGAACCTAGCCAAACCAAGGGCACAGGGGCACTAAGTGATCAAAGGAGAACATGCTAGACATGGTGTGCCAGACTTGCGTGGCCTCTGGATGCCAGTACCTGTTGTGAGCACGGCAATGGCATGCCAAAACACGCGCTCTGCACCGCGCCCGCGTCGGATGTGATGCGTCCAGCTGCCCCGCGTGGCCGTGCCTTGTCTCCGCTCGCCGACATTTTCTCCTCCCACCACCTGGCCCTTCTGGAGCTCTCCCCTCGCCGGAATCACTCCCGGCGGCTGCCATGCACACAGGCACTGTGGCCCCCGTGCGGGCACAGTGGCCCTGCTGCCCGTCGTCTTCCTCCGCAAGCCGCCACTGCCGCATTTACTTCTCCTGCCCTCTCCTATCCCGTCGCCCGCGTCGAGCCAGCCAGCGCGGCGTCCTTGCGCCGGTGACGTGGCCGAGCTCCGCCCGCTCCAGAAGCGTCTCCTTAGCCTTCTCGCGGCGCTTCTTGGCCGCGTCTGCCTCCCGGAGGGCACTCTCGAAGACGTCCTTCGCTTTTGCGGCCGACTTCTCGTGCTTATCTTGCATGACCTTGTCCTGGCGATTGCCCAGCTTGACGGCGCCGTCGAGTCGGCGCCACCCCTCGGCGAGGCGCAGGCGCTCCTCGGTGAGGCGCCCCTCGGCCTCCTGGAACTCTGCCTCGAGCTAGCCCAAAGCTCCCCTTGCGGTCCGCAGGACCCCGCGCCTGAGTAAGGTGCAGTTGCGCACCAACGTCAGGGCCCAGGCAGGGTCTGACTCTTCGCCGCCCTCCGCCGTCATGGCCTGGGATTCGCTGGCGCCTCCTCCTCTTGCTGAGGCGGCGCACCCCGCGAGCTCGCCGCGCCTGCGTCGGGGGCCCCGTGCTCCGGCGTGTGCTGGGGGCTTCCCGAGAGGCCCCCAATGTCTGTGATGCTCGGCAGAGGGGTCGGCGCCCTCGCCTCCCTCATCTCCGCGTCCTCCTGCACGGCGGGCACCTCGGGAGCCGTGGCGCTGCCTCCGGAGGCCACCTCCCGAGGCTCGGCGCCCTCAACCTTAGGTGCCGTGTCCACCTGCGGCTCCAGAGGGACCGCTCTCTCCTTGTCCACCTCCACGCGCTCCGTTTTGGCACCGGAGCGGCGGGTGGCCTCTTCTCACATCTTGGCGCTCGTGGCAGGCATCGGGGCCCCCTGTGAGACAGGGGTCTTCTTCGTCATCTTCTTCCTCTTCTTTTCCTTCTTCTTGGATGCCCTGCCCAAAGCCGAGGCTCAGCCCCAGGCTGCGGGGCAAACGCAAAAGGAAATAGGTAGGAGAGGCACTTACTCATCATTGGCGATCCACTTCCTCTTCTTCAAGGCCGATGGCGGGTGGTCCTCGCTGTCGCTCTCACGAGGCCTCCTCTTGAGACCTACTCCTGCGGTGCCCTTCCAAGGCCTGCCGGCCTCACCCTCGGCGTCGTCCTTCTCGGCGGGGGGCTCAGTTGTACCTCCGCCCGCACCAGCATCCTCCGCGGGGGGCACGGAGCCCCCGCCGTCGGCATCCATCTCCTCAATGCGCGGCCCGCCTGCTGTCACACTGGAGCTTCCTTCGCTGCCCGCCTCGGCAGGACCGGAGGGCTCGACCCTGAACCGGGCATCATCGTCATCGTCATCATCGTCCTCGAGGTCGCGGATGAGTTGGCGGCGGGTCCGCGTGGCGGGGCCGCCGTCACTCCCTTCCGCGTCGCTGCCCAAGGCGTCGGAGTCGTCTAGGTCCCTCGAGCCGGGAACCACCACGATCGGGTTCTCGCGAGGCCCCTCATGGCCATCCAGCACAAGGCCCCACTTGTCGAAGACCGGCATCTCCGTGACCAGCTCCTTGGTCCCCTTGTAGCGATACAGCGGGAGCGCGTCTTTGGGCGGGTCCCCCGCGGTACTGCCCAGCATGATGTGCATGATTCCTTCCACCACATCCGACTTCAGGCTGGCAACACTCAGCTGTGACACCCTGGTTTTTGGCAACTTTTTCTTTTCAAATCTTTCTGGCTTTATTTGCAATTTGGATGGTTTTTGAATCTTTTCGGTTGACTTTGGACTTATGAATCTCTCTCAATGATCCAAAGCCCTCAACATCTTTCCAAAATCTTGCCACACACCTTCTGGATCAAAGTTCAATTCTCAAACCTTCCCAATTATTCATTTTCTTCCTTTGGGAAAATTTGTCATCACTATGGGTTATGAAGCAACCTATAGTTCTGGTGATCAGAAAAATCCCAAATTAATACCACACCTTCTTATCATCATCTACTCCCACAATCTTCAAAAACATTTCATGGTCCAGTATAAAATTTTGTCCAGAAAACTCAATTTGTCTTCTGGACAGTACTGGCCCTTTGTGAAGCAACCCATATTTTCCCAATTCAGAAAACTCTCAGATAATTCCCTGAGATACTAGGGAACCTATCTTGCCACAATATCCAAAAATATCCTCTTATCCAGTACAAATTTTCAGCAACATTATTCTACCAAGTTTCTGCTCATTTTGAACCTCTGTGAAGGAAGTACCAGCTAGATGTATTCAATCGAGCTGAAAATTTTATGGCATCATCTATGCACCAAATAACCCTCACACACCAAATTTCAACTCCAGCAGATCCACCATATGAGTGCTACAAGCTCATCTTTCCTCTGGACCAGTAACAGCAGTTGTACATGAACCCCATTCAAATCTTGATTAAACTTTCTCAACTTTGGCCAGTTTGGAGTCCTTCCAAAGTAGATCATCGCAGACATCTCCACTGGCTCCATCTCCAGCTCACCTCTCCTCCAGATCTCTCTCTAAGTTTCTGTCAGAAACTGTAGCTGAAGCTACCATTCGAATCAGAGTGAACCTAGCCAAACCAAGGGCACAGGGGCACTAAGTGATCAAAGGAGAACATGCTAGACATGGTGTGCCAGACTTGCGTGGCCTCTGGATGCCAGTACTTGTTGTGAGCACGGCAATGGCATGCCAAAACACGCGCTCTGCACCGCGCCCGCGTCGGATGTGATGCGTCCAGCTGCCCCGCGTGGCCGTGCCTTGTCTCCGCTCGCCGACATCTTCTCCTCCCACCACCTGGCCCTTCTGGAGCTCTCCCCTCGCCGGAATCACTCCCGGCGGCCGCCATGCACACAGGCATTGTGGCCCCCGTGCGGGCACAGTGGCCCTGCTGCCCGTCGTCTTCCTCCGCAAGCCGCCACTGCCGCATTTACTTCTCCTGCCCTCTCCTATCCCGTCGCCCGCGTCGAGCCAGCCAGCGCGGCGTCCTTGCGCCGGTGACGTGGCCGAGCTCCGCCCGCTCCAGAAGCGTCTCCTCAGCCTTCTCGCGGCGCTTCTTGACCGCGTCTGCCTCCCGGAGGGCACTCTCGAAGACGTCCTTCGCTTTTGCGGCCGACTTCTCGTGCTTATCTTGCATGACCTTGTCCTGGCGATTGCCCAGCTTGACGGCGCCGTCGAGTCGGCGCCACCCCTCGGCGAGGCGCAGGCGCTCCTCGGTGAGGCGCCCCTCGGCCTCCTGGAACTCTGCCTCGAGCTAGCCCAAAGCTCCCCTTGCGGTCCGCAGGACCCCGCGCCTGAGTAAGGTGCAGTTGCGCACCAACGTCAGGGCCCAGGCAGGGTCTGACTCTTCACCGCCCTCCGCCGTCATGGCCTGGGATTCGCTGGCGCCTCCTCCTCTTGCTGAGGCAGCGCACCCCGCGAGCTCGCCGCGCCTGCGTCGGGGGCCCCGTGCTCCGGCGTGTGCTGGGGGCTTCCCGAGAGGCCCCCAATGTCTGTGATGCTCGGCAGAGGGGTCGGCGCCCTCGCCTCCCTCATCTCCGCGTCCGCCTGCACGGCGGGCACCTCGGGAGCCGTGGCGCTGCCTCCGGAGGCCACCTCCCGAGGCTCGGCGCCCTCAACCTTAGGTGTCGTGTCCACCTGCGGCTCCAGAGGGACCGCTCTCTCCTTGTCCACCTCCACGCGCTCCGTTTTGGCACCGGAGCGGCGGGTGGCCTCTTCTCGCATCTTGGCGCTCGTGGCAGGCGTCGGGGCCCCCTGTGAGACAGGGGTCTTCTTCGTCATCTTCTTCCTCTTCTTTTCCTTCTTCTTGGATGCCCTGCCCAAAGCCGAGGCTCAGCCCCAGGCTGCGGGGCAAACGCAAAAGGAAATAGGTAGGAGAGGCACTTACTCATCATTGGCGATCCACTTCCTCTTCTTCAAGGCCGATGGCGGGCGGTCCTCGCTGTCGCTCTCACGAGGCCTCCTCTTGAGACCTACTCCTGCGGTGCCCTTCCAAGGCCTGCCGGCCTCACCCTCGGCATCGTCCTTCTCGGCGGGGGGCTCAGTTGTACCTCCGCCCGCACCAGCATCCTCCGCGGGGGGCACGGAGCCCCCGCCGTCGGCATCCATCTCCTCCATGCGCGGCCCGCCTGCTGTCACACTGGAGCTTCCTTCGCTGCCCGCCTCGTCAGGACCGGAGGGCTCGACCCTGAACCGGGCATCATCGTCATCGTCATCATCGTCCTCGAGGTCGCGGATGAGTTGGCGGCGGGTCCGCGTGGCGGGGCCGCCGTCACTCCCTTCCGCGTCGCCGCCCAAGGCGTCGGAGTCGTCTAGGTCCCTCGAGCCGGGAACCACCACGATCGGGTTCTCGCGAGGCCCCTCATGGCCATCCAGCACAAGGCCCCACTTGTCGAAGACCGGCATCTCCGTGACCAGCTCCTTGGTCCCCTTGTAGCGATACAGCGGGAGCGCGTCTTTGGGCGGGTCCCCCGCGGTACTGCCGAGCAGGATGTGCATGATTCCTTCCACCACATCTGACTTCAGGCTGGCAACACTCAGCTGTGACACCCTGGTTTTTGGCAACTTTTTCTTTTCAAATCTTTCTGGCTTTATTTGCAATTTGGATGGTTTTTGAATCTTTTCGGTTGACTTTGGACTTATGAATCTCTCTCAATGATCCAAAGCCCTCAACATCTTTCCAAAATCTTGCCACACACCTTCTGGATCAAAGTTCAATTCTCAAACCTTCCCAATTATTCATTTTCTTCCTTTGGGAAAATTTGTCATCACTATGGGTTATGAAGCAACCTATAGTTCTGGTGATCAGAAAAATCCCAAATTAATACCACACCTTCTTGTCATCATCTACTCCCACAATCTTCAAAAACATTTCATGGTCCAGTATAAAATTTTGTCTAGAAAACTCAATTTGTCTTCTGGACAGTACTGGCCCTTTGTGAAGCAACCCATATTTTCCCAATTCAGAAAACTCTCAGATAATTCCCTGAGATACTAGGGAACCTATCTTGCCACAATATCCAAAAATATGCTCTTATCCAGTACAAATTTTCAGCAACATTATTCTACCAAGTTTCTGCTCATTTTGAACCTCTCTGAAGGAAGTACCAGCTAGAGGTATTCAATCGAGCTGAAAATTTTATGGCATCATCTATGCACCAAATAACCCTCACACACCAAATTTCAACTCCAGCAGATCCACCATATGAGTGCTACAAGCTCATCTTTCCTCTGGACCAGTAACAGCAGTTGTATATGAACCCCATTCAAATCTTGATTAAACTTTCTCAACTTTGGCCAGTTTGGAGTCCTTCCAAAGTAGATCATCGCAGACATCTCCACTGGCTCCATCTCCAGCTCACCTCTCCTCCAGATCTCTCTCTAAGTTTCTGTCAGAAACTGTAGCTGAAGCTACCATTCGAATCAGAGTGAACCTAGCCAAACCAAGGGCACAGGGGCACTAAGTGATCAAAGGAGAACATGCTAGAGATGGTGTGCCAGACTTGCGTGGCCTCTAGATGCCAGTACCTGTTGTGAGCACGGCAATGGCATGCCAAAACACGCACTCTGCACCACGCCCGCGTCGAATGTGATGCGTCCAGCTGCCCCGCGTGGCCGTGCCTTGTCTCCGCTCGCCGACATCTTCTCCTCCCACCACCTGGCCCTTCTGGAGCTCTCCCCTCGCCGGAATCACTCCCGGCGGCCGCCATGCACACGAGCACTGTGGCCCCCGTGCGGGCACAGTGGCCCTGCTGCCCGTCGTCTTCCTCCGCAAGCCGCCACTGCCGCATTTACTTCTCCTGCCCTTTCCTATCCCGTCGCCCGCGTCGAGCCAGCCAGCGCGGCGTCCTTGCGCCGGTGACGTGGCCGAGCTCCGCCCGCTCCAGAAGCCTCTCCTCCTCCTATAAATAGACCCCCGGGCTCTCTCCGCTCCTCACCCCACCCCCTCCGCCTCCAATTGAGCCCCCGAGCAACGAGCCAAGGCCGAGAGGCCCTCTGGCCTCGCATCTCGCCGGCGATCCACCGCCACCCGAGCTCTGCCTCCTCGCCGTTCCACTCCACCCCAGTCTCCACTGACTCCAAGCGCGAGCTCATCTCACTCTCCTGACCCCGCCCAAGCTCTTGCCCGACCGAAACCCTGCCGGAAACGCCATCTCCGGCGACACCCGAGAACCACCGCCGCCAGAGAGGATGGGGACGACGCCGTCCGGCCAGCTCTCGTCACGCTGCGGGTACGTACATGTTCGTCTCCGTGAGCTTGTTCCATCCGCGTAGTCACCCGACCTCGCCGTCGACTGCATTGCCCGCGACCATCGCCGGAGAGCCGCAGCTCTCTGTTCCCTCTCTCCCCCTTTTAAATTTGACAGAGGGGCCCACTAGTCAGTGGCTTGCCGAAGTGGTAAGTGGAGGCGCCCTGGCGAAATACGTCTTCGACGTGGCCCTCTGCTGATTTTCTATTTTCTGTTTTAATTCAAATTTTGACCAGGAACTTTGACCACTCATAACTTTTTATCCATAAGTCCAAATCAATTCATTCTTTTTGCATTGGGTTTGTCTTGAGCTCCTCTATTTTCTGGTAAAATTTGGTATTTTTCCCAAGCTCACAGAATTTCTGGTGAAAAGAACAATGTTATGTGACATTTTCCTTTGCATTTTCAAAATATTTTCAGAGGGAAATCCTTTTGACTTTGAAGCCCAGGAGTTTCTGGACAACCCAACAGAGCAAGGCTAGCCATGTCATCCATTGCATGAAGCATTTCAATAGTGTTGGTTATTTAATTGAATTATTTGCATTATTTTAATATGTGACAATTTAGAGTAATTTACTTTGATGCATAGCTACTGCCAGGTTAAGTTATTCATGATAAATATCCATGCTTGATAAGTATTTGACAACATTAAACCTAATTGGTTGATCAAGTGCCACCTATCTGGACTTATCCGTGCAGCCACATTTGCCGGTATGGGACAGCCTTGACTTGGTCTAGCTTTGTGCTCTTTTGTTGGTACCACCAAAGAGGGAGGGTTATGCGTGCGCCCTAATCAGGTAGACGACGATAATCCTGTGAGCCCAGTTGAGTTATTTTGCCGGCGTCCCCGTTTGGGACAGTTTAGTTAGCCACAACGGTGGCAGGTGTCATGGGCTGACACAGGAGCCACCCAGGACATGACCCAGGGAGGGGATGATTGTCGGTGGTACGATGGAGGAGTCACGGGTTAGGCAAGTTTCGTTGGAGCAGCACCGGTCCACCCGAATGGGAGTGCGAGGCCAGGAGCTCCATAGTGTGGGTAAAGTGCGCAACCTCTGCAGAGTGTAAGAATCTATTCGAATAGCCGCGTCCACGGTATTGGACAGTCCGTACTAGGCCACTGAATGGTCAACCGTAATAATGATAATAATGATGGAAGAACTTGTCTCATGTTCAGAGGTACTCTATGGCTCATGAGTATTTCGAGGGTTGTGGAATAACCCCGAAGAGAGTAAGTTGGTATTCGGTAACAGTAAGCACCTAAGCATTTAATATGATCATTGCCATGCTATTGTTTGCTGCATTGTTATGGTTGCCGTGAGCTTGTGAGTATATTCCAAGTATTCACCTGGCGTATCATGCCAGATGCAGGAGAAGCCGAGGACGGAGGTCCTGATGGTTCGTGCTACGCTAACTAGGCCGTATCCCCAGCAGTGTCCCTGTGGATGGAGTTTTCCGCACTATGTTCCGCTACGCCGTAGAGTCACCTAGTAGTATCGAGGCCCTACTATGTTCCATAAATAATGTAGATATTGTCATAGCACCTGTGTGCTTCTGGCCTCGCTATCAATGTAAATTATGAGCTTGTACTCGGGATATATCAATAAAGTTTAGTTCAGTTCTGTTCCAAGTTGTTGTGTGTTTCCAGAAGACATGATCTCTGGGTTGGAAACACTGGTAAACCGGTCCTCTGAGCCGGGGTTCCACAACGCTTGGTATCAGAGCCGCGCTGGCTGTAGGACACCCTAGTTAACCCTGCGCTAGAACCACGATTAGTTTAGAGTCTTGGTGTGTCTTGCTTGTTGCATCTGACTGCTGCATGGCATGCATATAGTTTTTGTTGTGCTAACCGCTGGTTTAATGAGTGTAGATGGCACCAGTTCCGTACCACTACAACCATGAGCCGGCACCATTCACTTTTCCAGTACTGCTTCGTAATGTCTGGCTTCGGCTGTATCCCAACGGCGAAGAACCAGTGTACCAGGTGTTCTGAGAGAAGCTTGCTGGTTCAGTATACGAGTATCATGCGGAGGCTTTTCTTACTGTGAGTTCAGATATTGGAAGCTACTCCTGTTCTTCCAAGGGCGGAACTGCTTCTACTCCAGAGTTGGCGATTCAGTTTGCTGCGATGGAGGCTCTCACTGACTTGCGCTTCCACAAAGTCGAGATGCAGACTCATCCAGGATTCTTTCACTACCCCACACTGTCGCCCTCGACAGGGCGAGTCCTTTTCGCACCTGTTGACCCGGCGAGTGATCGTGTTACTGGTGTTTTATCTCGTTATCTGAACGCCAGTTACCGTATGATCACTTCACTAGCTGAGGAGCTGACTCATGCCCGAGAGGCACTTGCAGCTGTTGTGGCAGCACAGTCTCCTCCTCCACCTCCGTTTTCACCCGTGTATACTCCACCCGTTCCACCTTCTGAGACTCCTTCTAGCTCATTCGGACCGCCAGGCTTTTCGTCTGGTAGCCGACGTGAGACTCCGGCAGAGTGAGCCTCAATCCTAGCTACTCTAGCTGCTCCGATGCTGCGGCGTCGTGCTTCTTCTCCCTCGGAGGGGGAACCTTCCCATCAGCGTCGTCGTGTTTCCTTTGATCCGGAGACCGAGATCCACATCATCAGCTCAGATTCTGAGACAGGATCAGACGACGAGGAGTCTTCAGTCTGCCAGTGTTCGTGCCACCCGCGCTACTAGAGTGGAGGCTTGAGTATCAGTGCATGCATCATAGCATCCCTGCATATGTCAACTGCCGTATGAGCAGTCCAGTCATGATAATTCCCCTACTAGCTTGTCATGTATGATGTTGGGTTGCCTTGTATAATTATGTTGTTCGCTTTATTCCCTCTTTTTATTTGGTTTTTTTTCTGGTGTCATACTACCATGCTTTCCCTTATGTATGTTGCTCATCGATTCGGTATTTTGCAATGGGAACAAATTTAGGATGAAGAGGTGTAGTAATCAAGGCGGCGATGGAACTCTTGTTCGTCGATCCGCCAGACAAGAAGGACAGTCACCAGAAGACTTGCCACCTCCGCCACCATAGTCACCTACCACTGATCAGATTATGAGAATATTTGAAGAGAAAAGAAATCAAGATCTCATGGAATTTCTGAAAAGTATGCAGACTATGGTGGGTCAGAATAACAATAATGGGACACATTCTAAATTTTCTGACTTTCAGTGTACCAAGCCACCCAGTTTTGGTCAAGCTGTGGATCCTATGGAAGCTGATGACTGGCTGAGGACCATGGAAAAGAAGTTGGACATAGCCCGCTGTGATGAGTCAGACAAGGTTCCTTTTGTTACTCACTACCTGGAGGGACCAGCGGCTATATGGTGGGACAATACAAAAATAATGTGGCCTTCTGGAGAAGATATTTCTTGGTAGAAGTTCAAAGAGGTATTCCGCAAGTATCATATTCCTACCGGCATAATGAAGGTGAAGCAGAGGGAATTTTTGGCCCTCACTCAAGGGAATATGTCAATGGGGGAGTATCTGAACAAGTTTAATAATCTGGCACGGTACTCTACCCATGACGTGTCCACCGAAGAAAGGAAGATAGACTGATTCCTAGGAGGACTCAACCATAACCTCCGTTGTCAGCTCTGTATGCTTGACTTTCCTGACTTCCAGACTTTAGTGAACAAGGCTTTCATAGCTGAACAAGAGCATAAGTCAGGCTATGATGATCGCAAGCGGAAGTTTGAACCCAAGAAGGACAACCATGAGCAGTTTGTGCAGAAGCCATGCATTTGGCAACCAGGGCCATCTGAATACAAGCCTGCCTAGAACAATGGCAACAACAACAATAAGCCCGTCAGCCAGGAGAAGACCTTCGGTAAACAGCCAGTGATGGAGGATTGCCGTCGCAACAACACATGCTTTACTTGTGGCCAGAGCAGGCATTACTCCAAGCAGTGCCCCACAAGAAATGGGAAGCCATCATCCGATTACAAGCCACAAGTCAACAATGTTGGACGCCGCCCCAATACGAACTTCTACCGCGGCCAAGTCCATCATATCTCCGCTGAAGAAGCCCGCGAAGCACCAGACGTGGTCCTTGGTATGTTTTCTGTTAACAACATACCTGCAATAATTTTATTTGATTCTGGGGCTTCTCATTCGTTTATTTCGCAGAGCTTTGCCACCTTGCACAAATTTTCTCCTTCTCTTTTGGACAAAATCATGGTGGTACAATCCCCTGGCTCCATGCTCAGAACAAATGTGATATACAAGGATCTGGAAATCTTGATACATGGAGTTAAGTTTCCAGCTACTCTCATTGCCATTGAATCCCCTGGACTGGATATAATACTGGGAATGGATTGGTTGGTACCACATCAGGTGTGTATCAACTGTGCCACCAGGAAGGTGACACTGGTTAACCCGGCAGGCCAAACAGTGCAATTAACTTCTAGCAGAATGATGTCAAAGAAAGGAATGGCATTCAAAGCCACAGCTACAAACATAAGTCTGATTCCAGTAGTCACTGAATTTCTGGACGTATTTCCGGAAGAGTTGCCAGGAATGCCACCGGATCGGGAATTAGAGTTCGCTATTGAGGTTGTTCCCGGAACAGCTCCAATTTACAAGAAGTACTACCGCATGCCTTCACCAGAGCTGGTGGAACTAAAGAAACAGTTGGATGAATTATTGCAAAAAGGGTACATTCGTCCAAGCACTTCACCTTGGGGATCACCCGTGCTGTTTGTCAAGAAGAAGGACGGCAGCCTACAAATGTGCATGGACTACCGCCAACTGAATGAGGTCACCATCAAAAATAAATATCCGCTTCCCCGCATTGATGATCTGTTTGACCAGTTGAACGGGGCCCGGGTATTTTCCAAGATTGATCTTCGAACGGGGTATCATCTGTTAAAAATCAGGAACGAGGATATCCCCAAGACAGCCTTTACTACCAGATATGGTCTGTACGAGTTTACAGTCATGTCATTTGGGCTGACAAATGCTCCGGCATACTTCATGAGTATGATGAATAAGATCTTCATGGACTTCTTGGACAAATTTGTGGTAGTCTTCATCAATGACATTCTTATCTACTCCAAAGATGAAGAAGAGCACACGGAACACCTCCGTACTGTCCTGGAAAGACTAAGGACCCATCACTTGTATGCAAAATTCAGTAAATGCGAATTTTGGCTGAGAGAGGTGGGATTTCTGGGACATGTTCTGTCAGAACAGGGTGTGGCCATCGACCCCAGCAAAGTGACTGTTGTATTAAACTGGGGGACACCAGCCACAGTAACTGAAGTCCGTAGCTTTCTGGGATTGGCAGGCTACTACCGTCGCTTCATTGAAGGCATTTCAAAAATAGCCAAGCCATTGACAGAATTGCTGAAAAAGAACCACAAATTTGCCTGGACAGAAGAATGTGATAGCAGTTTCATGGAATTAAAGACGAGGCTAACTATGGCCCCTGTCTTAGTTCTTCCAGACATCCACAAGAGCTTTGACATATATTGCGATGCTTCCAGGCGTCGAATCGGCTGCGTTCTAATGCAAGACGGAAAGGTTGTAGCATATGCATCCAAACAGCTACGACCCCATGAAGAAAACTATCCCACTCATGATTTGGAATTGGCAGCCGTGATTCATGCATTAAAGATTTGGAGGCATTATCTCATTGGGCAGCGATGTGAAATATACACGGACCACAAGAGTCTCAAGTATATTTTCACCCAACCAGACCTCAATCTCAGGCAGAGAAGATGGCTTGAATTGGTCAAGGATTATCACATTGGAATTAATTATCATCTGGAAAAAGCTAATGTGGTCGCCGATGCTCTCAGTAGGAAGCAAGGTACCGTGAATGCACTAATTGAGGGTATCCATCCCAGGCTACAAGAAGAATTTGCTAAGCTAAACATGGTGCTATGCGGCCCAATTAGCCCGGATACCTTGGAAATTACTCCGACACTTATGGAAGAAATTAAGGCAGCTCAGAGATTAGATAAAGGTATACAAGAAATCAAGGAGCACATTTCGCAAGGAAAGGATAAGTCCTTCCAAATTGATGATCAGGGCACTATATGGTTTGAGAACCGAATATGCGTGCCTGATCAAGACAGCTTGAGACAGCAAATACTTAGAGAGGCACATGAATCCGCCTACTCTATCCATCCGAGAGGAACAAAAATGTACCAGGACTTGCGAGAAACCTTTTGGTGGCCAGGAATGCGAAGGGACATTGCATACTATGTCGCCTGTTGTGACATCTACAACAGAGTCAAGGCTGAACACCAGAAACCCGCTGGACTACTGCAACCTTTACCAGTTCCCCAGTGGAAATGGGATGACATATGCATGGACTTCATTGTTGGACTACCCAAGTCAACAAGAGGCAATGATGCTATCTAGGTCATCGTGGATATACTTACGAAAGTGGCTTACTTTATCCCGGTAAAGACCACTTTCAACGCTAATCAGCTGGCATAGCTCTACATGTCCCGGATAGTCAGCCTTCATGGAGTACCCAAGTCTATCACATCAGATAGAGGCTCCTTGTTTACTTCAGCATTTTGGCTATGATTGCACCAAGCCCTGGGAACCGTACTAAAGCATAGTACGGCATATCATCCACAAACAGATGGGCAGACCGAACGTGTAAACCAGATATTGGAAGATATACTTCGGTCTTGTGCTCTTACCTATGGACCCAAATGGGAGGATAGTCTACCCTATGCAGAATTCTTTTACAATAACAGTTATCAGACGAGTCTCAAAATGTCACCATTTGAAGCCCTGTATGGACGGAAATGCCGCACTCCTTTAAATTGGTCTCAGACAGGAGACAGCCGTATCTTTGGCATGGATTTGATGCTCGAGGCTGAGAAGCAAGTCAAAGATATTCAAGAACGTCTTCGAGCAGCCAAGTCCCGTCAAAAGAGTTATTATGATCCAAAGCATCGAGAAGTAACTTTTGAGCCCGGAGAATATGCCTATCTCCGAGTTACCCCCATGAAAGGAATAAAGAGGTTTCATACTCGAGGAAATCTTGCACCCAGATATATCGGTCCCTTTCCAGTAATTGCTAAAAGAGGCAGAGTGGCATATCAGTTAGAGTTACCACCGGAGTTGTCTGACGTTCACGACGTCTTCCACATATCACAGTTGAGAAAGTGCATTGCACCTCCGATCAAGCAGGCAGATATGAGTGAGCTAGAGCTGACCAAAGATTTGACCTACGAGGAAAGACCTGTCAGAATTTTGGATGAGATGGAAAGAACTACCAGGAGTAAGACAATTAAGTTTTACAAGGTATTGTGGCATCATCATACTGAGGAAGAAGCTACCTGGGAAAGAGGGGATTTTCTAAGATCAGCATATCCACACTTGTTCCCTGAGCTACCGAATCTCGAGGACGAGATTCATTCTAAGGGGGTAGGTTTGTGACACCCTGGTTTTTGGCAACTTTTTCTTTTCAGATCTTTCTGGCTTTATTTGCAATTTGGATGGTTTTTGAATCTTTTCAGTTGACTTTGGACTTATGAATCTCTCTCAATGATCCAAAGCCCTCAACATCCTGCCAAGATCTTGCCACACACCTTCTGGATCAAAGTTCAATTCTCAAACCTTCCCAATTATTCATTTTCTTCCTTTGGGAAAATCTGTCATCACTATGGGTTATGAAGCAACCTATAGTTCTGGTGATCAGAAAAATCCCAAATTAATACCACACCTTCTTGTCATCATCTACTCCCACAATCCTCAAAAATATTTCATGGTCCAGTATAAAATTTTGTCCAGAAAACTCAATTTGTCTTCTGGAAAGTACTGGCCCTATGTGAAGCAACCCATATTTTCCCAATTCAGAAAACTCTCAGATAATTCCCTGAGATACTAGGGAACCTATCTCGCCACAATATCCAACAATATCCTCTTATCCAGTACAAATTTTTAGCAACAATATTCTGCCAAGTTTCTGCTCGTTTTGAACCTCTGTGAAGGAAGTACCAGCTAGAGGTATTCAATTGAGCTGAAAATTTTATGGCATCATCTATCCACCAAATAACCCTCACACACCAAATTTCAGCTCCAGCAGATCCACCATATGAGTGCTACAAGCTCATCTTTCCTCTGGACCAGTAACAGCAGTTGTACATGAACCCCATTCATATCTTGATTAAACTTTCTCAACTTTGGCCAGTTTGGAGTCCTTCCAAAGTAGATCATCGCAGACATCTCCACTGGCTCCATATCCAGCTCACCTCTCCTCCAGATCTCTCTCTAAGTTTCTGTCAGAAACTGTAGCTGAAGCTAACATTCGAATCAGAGTGAACCTAGCCAAACCAAGGGCACAGGGGCACTAAGTGATCAAAGCAGAACATGCTAGACATGGTGTGCCAGACTTGCGTGGCCTCTGGATGCCAATACCCGTGGTGAGCACGGCAATGGCATGCCAAAACACGCGCTTTGCACCGCGCCCGCGTCGGAGGTGAAGCGTCCGGCTGCCCCGCGTGGCTGTGCCTTGTCTCCGCTCGCCGACATCTTCTCCTCCCTCCACCTGGCCCTTCTGGAGCTCTCCCCACGCTGGAATCGCTCTCGGCGGCCTCCACGCACATGGGCACTGTGGCACCCGTGCGGGCACAGTGCCCCTGCTGCCCGTCGTCTTCCTCCGCAAGCCGCCACTGCCGCATTTACTTCTCCTGCCCTCTCCTATCCCGTCGCCCGCGTCGAGCCAGCCAACGCGGCGTCCTTGCGCCGGCGACGTGGCCGAGCTCCGCCCGCTCCAGAAGCCTCTCCTCCTCCTATATATAGACCCCCCCGGCCTCTCTTCGCTCCTCACCCCACCCCCTCCGCCTCCAATTGAGCCCCCGAGCAACGAGCCAAGGCCGAGAGGCCCTCTGGCCTCGCATCTCGCCGGCGATCCACCGCCACCCGAGTTCTGCCTCCTTGCCGTTCCACTCCACCCCAGTCTCCACTGACTCCACACGCAACCTCAGCTCACTCTCCTGACCCCGCCCAAGCTCTTGCCTGACCGAAATCCTGCCGGAAACGCCGTCTCCGGCGACACCCGAGAACCACCGCCGCTGGAGAGGAAGGGGACGACGCCGTCCGGCCAGCTCTCGTCACGCTGCGAGTACGTACGTGTTCGTCTCCGTGAGCTCATTCCATCCCCGTAGTCACCCGACCTCGCCGTCGACAGGATCGCCGGCGACCATCACCGGATAGCCGCAGCTCTCTGTTCCCTCTCTCCCCCTTTTAAATCTGACAGAGGGGCCCGCTAGTCAGTGGCTTGCCGAAGCGGTAAGTGGAGGCGCCCTGGCGAAATACCTCTTCGACGTGGCCCTCTGCTGATTTTCTATTTTTTGTTTTAATTCAAATTTTGACCAAGAACTTTGACCACTCATAACTTTTTATCCATAAGTCCAAATCAATTGATTCTTTTTTGCATTGGGTTTTTCTTGAGCTCCTCTATTTTCTGGTAAAATTTGGTATTTTTCCTTCTGGTGAACAGAACAGTGTTATGTGACATTTTCCTTTGCATTTTCAAAATATTTTCAGAGGGAAATCATTTTGACTTTGAAGCCCAGGAGTTTGTGGACAACCCTACAGAGCAAGGCAAGCCATGTCATCCATTGCATGAAGCATTTCAATAGTGTTGGTTATTTAATTGAATTATTTGCATTATTTTAATATGTGACAATTTAGAGTAATTTACTTTGATGCATAGCTACTGCCAGGTTAAGTTATTCATGATAAATATCCATGCTTGATAAGTACTTGACAACATTAAACCTAATTGGTTGATCAAGTGCCACCTATCCGGACTTATCCGTGCAGCCACATTTGCCGGTATGGGACGGCCTTGACTTGGTCTAGCTTTGTGCTCTTTTGTCGGTACCACCAAAGAGGGAGGGTTATGCGTGCGTGCTACCCTGATCAGGTAGACGACGATAATCCTGTGAGCGCAGTTGAGTTATTTTGCCGGCGTCCCGGTTTGGGACAGTTTAGTTAGCCATGACGGTGGCAGGTGTCACGGGGTGACACAGGGGCCACCCAGGACATGACCCTGGGAGGGTATGATTGTCGGTGGTACGATGGAGGAGTCACGGGTTAGGCAAGTTTCGTTGGAGCAGCACCGGTCCACCCGAATGGGAGTACGAGGCCAGGAGCTCCATAGTGTGGGTAAAGTGTGCAACCTCTGCAGAGTGTAAGAATCTATTCGAATAGCCGCGTCCACGGTATTGGACAGTCCGTACTAGGCCATTGAATGGTCAACCGTAGTAATGATAATAATGATGGAAGAACTTGTCTCATGTTCAGAGGTACTCTATGGCTCATGAGTATTTCGAGGGTTGTGGAATAACCCCGAAGAGAGTAAGTTGGTACTCGGTAATAGTAAGCACCTAAGCATTTAATATGATCATTGCCATGCTATTGTTTGCTGCATTGTTATGGTTGCCGTGAGCTTGCGAGTACATTCCAAGTACTCACCTGGCATATCATGCCAGATGCAAGAGAAGCCCAGGACGGAAGTCCCGATGGTTCGTGCTATGCTAACTAGGCCGTGTCCCTAGCAGTGTCCCTGTGGATGGAGTTTTCCGTGCTATGTTCCGCTACGCCGTAGAGTCACCTAGTATTATCGAGGCCCTGCTATGTTCCATAAATATTGTAGATATTGTCATAGCACCTGTGTGCTTCTAGCCTCGCTATCAATGTAAATTATGAGCTTGTACTCGAGATATATCAATAAAGTTCAGTTCAGTTCTGTTCCAAGTTGTTATGTGTTTCCAGAAGACATGATCTCTGGGTTGGAAACACTGGTAAACCGGTCCTCTGAGCCGGGGTGGCACATCAGCCGCATGGGATACCATGAGCCAGTGATTTTCCACACCGGGCGCGAGCGCAGCTGGAGTGGCACGATGCACCGCTGCAGGAATTCCTTGACGACCATCGCCCCCGTGAGGTGCGCTGCCTTGTGGTCCTCCAGCCGCTCCCAAACAGGCGCCAGCCTCACGTCGGTGAGCTTCTCGTGCTCCCACCCCAAGCTCTTCACGGCGGGGGCCGTCGGCTCCATCAGCAGCTGGTTGCGGTGGCGCGCGTCCATGTAGATCCAGCGCTGCCGGTAGCCTTCCACCTTCTTCGGGATCTTCAGGCTGACGATGTCGCTCTCCATCGCCTTGATGGCGAGAAACGAGGCGCACGCGGAGCGGTGATTTGCCGTGGAGATCCGCAGGCTGAAGAAGTGGCGGAAGAGCGCCACCGAGGGCATCACGCCCACGAAGGCCTCGTAGTAGAAGGCGAAGACGGCGAGGAGGAACATGGAATTGGGCTAGAGGTGGAGAGCTTGGATCTGGTAGTGGTTGAGGATGGCATTGAAGAAGTTAGAGAACGGTGGCCCCAGGCCGGCGTAGACGGTGTGGATGAAGAAGGGGAACATCGTCGCCTCCAGATCGCGCCGTGCGTGCCCATCCGGCCAGATCTTCGTCGCCCCATTCTCGTTCTGGTCGCCGGCGACCATCGAGAGCACCTTGTCTAGACCCTCTCGATTCACAATGATGAAGGGCCGCAGGGCCGGCTCCACAGCCGGTGCGCTCGGCGCCGCGGCCGCCGCCTTGCCTTTCTTGCCGGTCGGCGCCATTGCTACGCGGTGGAGCTTGGGAAGCGAGAGAGGAAGGAGCGGTGCTCAGGGAAGGAGACGCGAGAGATCGGGCACTGGAGGAGAAAGCAGGAAGGAAGCAATGATGGCCTGCGCCCCATGCGGGCAGGCTTTATGGCAGGCGCAGCTGGTTACCGAGGCGGAGTGGGGAAGTGGGGGCGTCCCACATCCCGTCGTGCACCACGCGTCGAGACTGGGCCCCGCAGTCTGTTAGGGCCCGCGCCATTTCGCTCCCAACGGGCGTGAACGTGCGCACAACGGGCCCGGGGGCTACTGTCGGGCCGTTGGGAACCACGGTACCCCGGCCTGTCTGCCTGCGGCCTAGGAAATGACACCTGACGAAGGCCCAAGATGCGGCCCATCCGAGGGCGCCGCGAAGCGAAGACATCTCCTGAGGCGCCGGCCTCCTGAGGACCCCTCCTCAAGACACGACCCACCAGCACTTAGCCGCGGGAGCGGCAGGAGCCTCGCGAGGCCCTCTTGCGAGGTTGCCTCCCGAGGCGCCCTCCCGAGCTGGGCGCCCGAAGCCATCTCGCCTCACGTCGGCTACGCGGTCCTGTGCCCATCACGTGGGTGACGCGCGTAGTGACGAAGGGCGGCATAGGCCGTGCCAGCGGGCGTGGATAGAGAAGCTTTCCTCTTTGGTGATAAAGGGGCAGCCCCAGCTGCCCACCTCCAAAGCAAGTCCCAAGGACTGCCCGTTTGGTGATAGAAGACCGAGACAGCAAGGCGCACAGGGCGGAGGTCACTAACGAGCCCACCGGCGCATCACAGATCATGCTTTTGCAGGCTAAGACTTCCTTTAGTCAGGATAGACTGAGTGCCTGTCCCCTTTCAAAACCCGCCGAGTGTGGCAAACCTTCCCGCCTAGTTTTTGGGGGAAGAGGACCAAGGAGGCTATAAAAGGGGCAGGGCTGCCATTGTAGGGAGGATTCATTCATCTGCCTTCTACCTTGTACGCGAGAACACCCTATTGCCCACAGCAATCCTAACGACAAGCAGGAGTAGGGTTTTACACCGCAAGGTGGCCCGAACCTGGGTAATCATCGTGTCCCTTGTCGTGCTCCTGCATAGCGCTCCCGTCGTAGCCTCGTCGTGGTCACCTTTGGTCGGAAAGATCCAGCACGCCCCTAGTGTTCGAACCTCTAGTTCCCTGGAGTCTAGGCTCCAACAAAAATGGCAAACTAATCCTTTAAAGAACTTGACGGCTGACTGTGTTGTCACTTTCCTCACTGGCTCTACCTCTGGCCACTTTGTGAACTTGTCGATTGCAAGGTACAAGAACTCAAAGCCCCCGGTAGCACGGGGGAAAGGGACCAAAATATCGAGCCCCCTGACCGAAAAAAGCCAGGAGAGTGGAAATGTTTGAAGAGCTTGCGCTGGCTGATGAATATTCTTTGAATGGAACTGGCATGCTTCACACTTGGTTACTAGCTCAGTTGCATCCTGGAGAGCAGTGGGCCAATAGAAGCCTTGCCGGAAAGCTTTGCCAACAAGAGCCCTTGATCCTTTGTGAGAGCCACATATGCCTCCATGTATCTCCGCCAACAGCTTCGGTCCATCTTCCCGGCAAATGCACCTTAATTTCACCCCATTTGGCCTTTTTCTGTGCAGAATGCTGTCTACAAACTGATCCATACTTGACTGTCAGGCTAGTTTTTTGGCCTTTTCTTGATCCTCGGGAAGTTCCCCTGTTTGAAGGAAACAGACGATTTGTTGTGCCCATGCCGGAGCCTGTGGCTCGACGACAAGGACTAAAGGCATTTCTTTAGCTGCGGGAGCGCTTGCCTCGATGGCAAGAACCTAAGGTTCTGCGCGAGGCCGCTGCTCGCCGGTAGACGTGTTGTTACCGGCAACTTCCTTGACGGCGGCTTCTGGAAGCTCTGCTGGGAAGTACTTACTGATGTTCAACTTTCTTCTTTTGTTCGCCTGCATTGATGGTGTGACAGATGGTTGAGTCAAATGGAGCACAAAAGTTCCCGGTTCCACAGGCAACTTTTGAGCTGCACACTTTGATAAATGATCAGCAATGCTGTTTTCCGCATGAGGAACGTGTTCTATTTGCAATCCATCAAAAGGTTCTTCCAATTTCCTCACTTCTTCGACATATGCCTCCATCAATGGGCTCTGATAATCTTTGTTAACTTGCTTGACAACGAGCTGCGAGTCCCCACGGATAATCAACTTCCTGATTCCGAGGTCTATTGCGATCCTGAGACCGGCAAGGAGCCCTTCATACTCAGCAGTGTTGTTTGTAGCTTTCTCCCTGGGAAAGTGCATTTGTACCACATACTTGAGGTGCTCTCCGGTGGGTGCGACAAGCAGCACTCCGGCACCGGCGCCTTGTAGCGAGAAAGCACCGTCAAAGTACATGATCCATTCTTTGGTTGTTTCTTTGCCGGGGAGAATTGTTTCTTGAACTTCTTCGTCGGGTGTTGGTGTCCATTCGGCAATGAATTCCGCCAGAGCTCTACTATGAATGGTTGAAGTACTTTCAAACTTAAGTGCAAAACTTGACAGCTCCAACGACCACTCCACTATCCTACCGGTTGCATCTGGATTTCTCAAAATGCACTGCAACGGAAAGCGAGTGACGATGGTGATCTCATGTGCTTGGAAGTAATGGCGCAGCTTTCTTGAGGCCATGAGAAGGCCAAAAAGTAGCTTCTGCACACCAGAGTACCTTGACCTAGCCCCCTGCAAAAGGGAACTGACAAAGTACATTGGGCGCTGCACCATTTTCTTCTTCGGCGCGACTTGTTGGCTTGTCGTATCTGCTTGCGTTGATTCTGACTTGTCGGCACCAAACTCTGCCGGAGAAGATTCCGGTTCATCACTTGACGGGCTTGCTATTGCCGCTTCATCATTGTCTACTTCTCTCTACCACTAATGCAGCACTGACCACTTGGTTTGTTGCCGCCAAGTATAGCAGCAATGGTTCTTGTGGCTTAGGTGTAACTAGTGTTAGCGGAGAGGAGAGGTACTTCTTCAAATCTTGCAGCGCGGCCTCCGCTTCCGGAGTCCATTTTATAGGACCTGCCTTTTTCAAAATTTTGAAAAACGGCAAGGCGCGCTCAGCAGATTTGGAGATGAACCAGCTTAATGCAGCAATACAGCCGGCAAGACGTCGCACATCCTTGACGCGTTTGGGTGCTTCAATTTGCTCAATGGCTTTGATCTTGTCGGGATTAGCTTCAATTCCACGTTGAGATACAAAGAACCCGAGAAGCTTGCCGGATGGAACGCCAAACATGCACTTCTCGGGGTTGAGTTTCAAATTTATTCTGCGCAAGTTTGCAAATGTTTCTTCTAAGTCTTGAATGGGGGTTGATTTGTCCTTGGTTTTGACCACTATATCATCCATATATGCTTACACATTCCTGTGCAACTAGGGCTCAAAACCAATATGGACTGCTCTTGCAAATGATGAACCAGCACTTTTTAGTCCGAAAGGCATACACACGAAGCAGTATGTGCCACATGGAGTAATAAATGTGGTCTTCTCGTCATCCTCCTTGGCCATGAAGATCTGATGGTAACCAGAGTATGCATCAAGAAAGAAGAGTAAATCACAGCCGGCAGTAGAGTCAACAATTTGATCAATACATGGCAAAGCGAAAGGATCCTTCGGACATGCTTTGTTGATATCTGAGTAGTCAATACAAAGTCTCCACTTTCCATTTGCTTTTCACACTACAACTGGATTTGCCAAACATGTTGGATGTAGCACACCTCTAACTAAACCAGCTGCTTCTAACTTCTTTATTTCTTCGGCGATAAACTGTTGCCGTTCCAAAGCTTGCTTCCCGACCTTCTACTTGACGGGCTGAGCATGGGGACCGATGGCAAGGTGGGGCTCAATTACCTCCCTGGGAACACCGGGGATGTCAGATGGTTGCCATGCAAACACATTGACATTCGCCCACAGGAAGGCAATGAGCGCACTTTCCTATTTGCTGTCAAGAGCGGAACTGACGGTGAAAGTACCGCCAGTGCCATCCTCCTTTGCCGGTACCATCTTGGTTGCTGGAGGAATAGCCTTGGATTTCTTGCCGGTAGAGCTTTCCGGCATGTCATCAACAGGTGCGCAGCACTCCGAAGAGGTGCGCTTCCCGGAAGACTTGTCAAAGGTCTTGCCACTCTTCTTGTTTTTCTTTTTGTTGGAGGGAGTGGGTGCCTTAGCGGCAGATGCTGCAACCGCTTCTCTGTAAAGCTTGTCGATGCAGATCACTGCATCTTTCTTGTCGAAGTTGATGGTGATGACCCCCATCGGCCCTGGCATTTTGAGAGTGTTATAGGCATAATGGGACGCTGCCATGAACTTTGCCAAAGCTGGGCGACCAAGAATTCAATTGTAAGGCAGAGGAATCTTAACCACGTCAAACATAATCTTCTCAGTTCTGTAATTCAATTCCCCGCCAAATGTCACCGGCAGAGTGATCTTCCCCTTGGGTTGGCTCCTTCCCGGATTGACCCCTTGAAACGTGCCTGTTTGCTGGAGATCTTGATCAGGAATTTGTAACCTCTTGATGACTTCTGGTGAAATCAAATTCAGGCCGGCCCCACCGTCAACCAACATTTTCTTGACTTGGAGGTTGCGTATCGTTGGTGAGACCAAGAACGTCAAGCACCCGACCGTAGTTGTGCGATTAGGGTGATCCTCCGCATCTAAAATGATGGGCATGTGGGACCACTTGAGCGGCTTCTGAGCACCCACTGTCGGCTCTGCTGCATTAACCTCACAAGCCCACTGCTTGAGTTGGCGGTGAGAGGAGTGCAAAGATGCACCTCCGTCAATGCACATGACTTCGGTTGCTTTCTGAAATTCTCGTTCGCTGGACTCATCTTCGTCCTCGTCATCATCTTCTTCTTTCTTGTCTCGGCCTCGAGCAGGCTTCTCCTTCTGCTGCTTAGCCTTGCCGTGGCGACCTCCTCGGCCACCACGACCCCTTTTGCCAGATCCGCTAGCACCATCTTAGCCATTCTCCTGATCACGCTTTTCATACTTAGCCTTTTGTTTCTCGGCCAGTTGCTCAACCTGCCGGCACTCTTGGAGATCATGGCCTTTTGTGCGGTGAATCTTGTAGTACGGCCCATCAGACTTGCTGGTCTTCTCACCAGCCACGGCTTCCTGGCAATCAGCGCATGCAGCAGCTTCCTTGCCGGAGCCCTCAGTTTTAGACTTTTTGGCGGTGTTGGAGTTGCCGGAGCCTTCGACAGCCATAACAGTTTTTCCCTTGCGCTTCCTGTTGTGCTTCCGGCCCTTTTTCTTTGGGGTGGCGGCATCGTCATCCTCTGAATCAACCTCAGCGCCAGCATCCTCCCAAGGAAGTCTCCTCCCTTCTTTAGCCCGTGCACATTTATCCGCCAACGTATACAACTCGTTGACGGTTTTTGGTAATATGATATTCAACTTCTCCCGCATCTTCCGATTATGCACATTCATGTGAAAGGCAGCAATCACAGCTGCGGGGTGCACATCAGGGATGTTACGGTGCACACGGCTGAACCTCTAAATATATTTCTGCAGGGACTCACCATCTCTTTGTGAGACCACTTGCAAGTTGCTGGGCTGAACAGGAGCCTTGTGGCCTCCGGTAAAAGCACCAATGAACTCGTTGCATAAATCTGACCATGAAGAAATGGAATCCTCCGACAAGTTCATCAGCCAAGATCTCACATTGGGTTTGAGCGCCAATGGGAAATAGTTGGCGAGAATCTTTTCATCTCTTCCCCCAGCAGCTTGCACAGCGATTGTGTAAATGCCCAAGAATTCTGCTGGGTTAAGCTTGCCGTCATATTTTTCCAGCAACTCTGGCTTGAAGGCCCGGGTTGACGGCCAGCAGACTTGCCGCAGCTCACGAGTGAAGGCCGGGCATCCAACCTCGTAAGGTAGATACCCGCCAACCCTGGGAGCAGGCTCATCAATGACTGGACCATTGCGCACGTCAGATTGATGGCGCGCCTCCCGGCGCCGTTCAACGGTGGTGCGTGCATCTTCTGCCCACCTATCTTGCAGCACTCGACGCTGATCTTGCCACGCTCGCGGATCCGAAGAAGCCATCGACATCTCATCGGGCTCAACGGGCCGGTACGTTTGCCGCGGCTGCCGATGTTGTTGTTGTGGGGGTGACTGCATCGTTTGCACCACTCCTCTGGCACGGCCATCGGTTGGTGCCGTCACTGGACGCCGTGAAGGTCCCGCCTGCTGTGAGCTGTTGGCTTCAGTGAACCCGATGAGGCTCTGGATGGTGGCTCTCCACTCATCCATCTTGTCAGCAGGAAGAGGGAAGTTTAGCAGCATCTGTGCTCGCGCCATGGCCTCTGCTGCCGTAGCTGGCATGGCTGGGAGCGGAGAACGAGATGTCGCTCAACTCCTGGCAGAACCAGCAGGAGCGCCACCATGATCTTGCTGCCGCGGCTCATGCCCAGCAGTGGGCTGACGCGGTGGAGGTGGTGCCTGAAGATCAGGTGTCTTGCCATGCGGACGTCGTCGTCCGGAACCGCCAGCGCCGTTCGGATTCGCGTCGCGCCCATCTTGCGATCGTCGCGGTGTGCGTCCTGAGGTAGTATCTTTAGATACCACGGCAGCTGGGTCTTGACTCGCACCAGTTCGGATGGTGTTACTCCAGTGGCTTCGTTCACCGGTGCATCGAGGAGGCGGGAGTTCGCCATCCGCGCTGCCTGCACCATTGTGGCTCCGGTCGTCAGACTGACGAGGAAGCCGCTGGTTGGTGTTGTATGCTCTGCCTGTCCGCCGGTGCTGGCAACGCCGCCTGCACCAGTGACTCCTTCCGCGCCGCCCGCGCCGGCTGCGCCTCCCGCACCGCCTGCACTAGCGGGATTATCTCCGCCGCCTGTGTGCATCTGCAACGGAAGCTTGGATGTCGATGGAGCCACTGCGGATGCGCCCTTCTTCTTGGGCACCATCAAAGATGATGGAGATGAAAGTGATGCGCAAACTGTTGATTCAGGTTCGCGCAAGCGACTTCCCTACCTGGCATGCCGAAGATATCGTGCGTACGACCATCTATGGGGCCATCTAGCCCCTTTGCGGTTTGGCTTGGGGAATGCGCGAGCACAAAGAGTAGAATCAACAGCAAACACAAAGGATTTTACCCAGGTTCGGGCCACCGTGAGGTGTAAAACCCTACTGCTGCTATGTATATTGGGTGTGTTTGAGCTCAAGTACAAGGTGCGCTTCTTACCGGCAAGATGCAGGAAGAGCAGCTATGGATGCAGAATGAGTGTAGTGTCGACCCTCGTAAAGGTTGCCCTGGCCCTCCTTTTATAGCTCAAGGGGTAACCACAGTGACAAAACAGTCATTACATGTTGATTAGATAGCCAACAGTGCTATCATACCTAACTCTGCCGGATTAGGACAAATGCATTTATTGCGTCGTTAGGTGTCGTGTGGAGGAGGAGCCCCGGCAAGGTTCCTACACCGCTTGCCCAGCTACCTCCTATTATCTTGACACGCCTTCTGGACGGGTGTCATTAAAGGTAATCCTCCTTCCAGCACGCTGCCACGTGTCCAACAAAACTCACCAAACTACCTGGCCGCTCGACACCTCATGGATTAGCGACTAGCTGCTTGGTGAGGTGGAGCGGTGAGGACTTGGTAAAGGCTTGCCGGCACGGAGCTTGCCGGGCCTTGACCTTGCCGGCAAGTGACTCTTGTATCTTCAGCGCTTAGCCATACGCCTTGTCTTGCTGCTTGATCTTGATGTTGGTGATCCCCGGCAAGCCCTGGCCGCCAAGATTGCTACTACTATCTATGCATAAGTCAGGATATAAAATACCCATGTTTTATACACCGACAACTTGGTGCCCAAGACGAGGACTCTCCTAAACCCTAGGCCTCCGGTGCATATACTCCCCCCGGTCCTTTTTACTCCGCGTATTAGATTTGTATCAAGTCAAACTTTGCCAAGTTTGACCAAATTTATATAAAAAAATATCAACATGTACAACACCAAATATATATACTATGAAACTACATTTCATAATGAATCTAACAATATTGATTTGACACTGTGAATGTTGATACTTTTTCCTATAAGTTTGGTCAAAGTAGGGATAGTTTGACTTTGGATAAAACTTATATGCAAACTAAAAAGGACCGGAGGGAGTGTAAACCGAGGCTAGGCTAGTCAATAGAGGATCTCATATTCCAGATTATTAGCTTCATCATTATTCACCTTAGGGTAGAACACAACATACAATCTTGTGGTAGATTAAGCTTGTACTCGATACTTCGTCATCAATACAATCAAAGCAGGACGTATGGTTTTACCTCCTCGAGAGGGCCCGAACCTAGTTAATTACTGTCCCATTTGTGTCCTGTTACCCATCGATCCAAGATCTATAGCTTGGGCCCCCCTACTCGAGGTCTGTCGGCTTTAGTACCGACACTGGTGCTTTCATTGAGAGCCCTGTTGTTCAATAAAAAAGGATTGATGGCTCTCCTGCAGATCAACTACGACATCGGCCGTGGTGACATCTTCATCGCTGGCTCGACTGGTAACCTTGGCTGGACCAAGGACTACACTCCATGTCAGATCATCAAGATCGGATGGGTTCCTTCATCATCAACTCAAATCTCAAACAAGACCACGGAAGAAATCGTCCATGGAGCTTGGGGGCTCAACGTCAACATTGACCTCATGCGATCATGCAGTTTTTTCTAGACAGCGGATTCGTGTTCGCCATCAGTGTCAGTTTTACGATTGCTTTGGCGGAATTGTGCAGAATTGAGTCTACAACAACCCTGTAAAATTTCATCGCGTTCCGATGGAGGAATCTTTGGCGATCTCCGATATACCGGAGCTCTGTCGAATCTGGACGGGAATCTTGACGAGTTTGGGGTGAGGAGTCCAGTAGTTAGGTCGGACATCCTTTGGAAGATCCAACCGTTCATCGCCTGCAGAATTCCTATATCCACCACCCCTCAAATTTCAGCTCGATCCGACTCCGGGACGAGTCTGAGGAGTGCATCAATTTCGGATATGTTTCCTGCGCAAAAACGAATCCGACCCGAATTCATCTTCCTTCATGAACGGGATATTGGACAACCTTTTTGGGGGAATTTTTTTCCTAGGGTATTGTGTGTTGTTCTCAAACATGTGCCTACAAATTTTCAGTCTTTTCTGAGGCGATCTTCACCATCGCGCCGATGTCAAACCGGCCTGACCACATTGCTCCACGGCTTCCGACCTGCGTCAGCATCGATTGCGTCGTCGCTCCACCAAACCGGTGACAACCACCTCGGATCATAACCTCGGCGAGCCGACCAAGAGTTCGGCATTGCGAAGGCCAAATAATCGTCAAGACAACATCGTCACCCCACGGATTACATGGGGCGGGCACACCAACATTGCCGTGCGGTCACTTCATCAAGCCGGCATCGACCGCGTCACAAACTTTGACCTGCGTCGGCATCGCCGTGCCGCCTCTTCTTCAAATCAACATCCAGTGCACCGACCTGCTTCGACACGTCGGCTAACATGGAGACTTCGGCATCACCGGCTGACCAGCTTTGTCACATCAGCTAGATCGGGGGCTTCGCCATCTCTTCATCAACCTACTCCGGGAACTTCGGCATCACCAGCTGATCAGATTCATCACGTTAGCTGGACCGGTGGCATCACCTTGCCACATCAACAGTGCTGCATTGCCACTTCGTCAAGCCGAGCTCCTCGCTCGGTCACCTCGGGCTTGGGGGCTGGGACCTCGGTCAAGTTGAGGACTACGCACCATGTCGGATCTGTCAAAATTCGCTGGGCGTCCTCGTCCCGCCACAAGCCTGGATCGCGTCATCAAACACCGAGGACATTAACCAGCTAAGTCGCATTCATGCTCAATTTTTTTCAATCTTTAAATTTTTGTTTGGTTCAACCAAGCATTATATTTGTATTAAACAAAAAAGTTGTTTATTAAAAACTTTGTTTGTTAAAAACGTTGTTTGTTGTGGCACCCCGATAGAGGGCCGACGCACGCCAGTCCCAGGATAAGACCTGGCGCACGTCTGAGATATGATACAACAATTCCAGGCACAAAAATGGCTTTATTATATGAAATGGAGTATTACAATATTGTTTCTTACAACAATATTACATGGCTCCAAGGCTAACTAAATGGCAGCGGAGGTCTTGGTTCAGCGGCCACGACGTCTCTGGCTGGGCTCCACAACTCACAGGACAGGCTGGGTTACGATCTAGCATGACGAATCTTCTCCTGCAACTGGCCACGTGCAAGGCCAGGTGAGTACTTTGAATGTACTTGCAAGACAACAAAATACATAGCATCCAAACAAGCAGGTGACAAAGCAAGCCCTATGCTTAAATAAGAATTTATTCTAAACATGGCATGGAATTAACAGGAAATCATGGATCAAGCATGGCATAACATGGATCAGGCATATCAACTACATATCATAGCATAGCATGGCTATTTCTACGAGACATGGTATCCATGATCAAACTGGAACCTACACTACACTTACCTCCCGTGAAGCATGAAAGTCATATGTGGTGACATCATTCAATTTTATTTCCCCTCTGGGCTAACTCATGACTCACCAAGATCTCATCTCGTGATCATGTTAGAACAACATGGTGACTACTCACAATCATCCCATAGTCCAAGTTACCACATTTACTTAGTAGCACATTCTTTAACAAGTTTATAATAATAGGTTTGTCCTCCAGATCGACCAAGACCAAATAGTGTGACCTAGTATGAACTGTGTCCAATACCGTGGACTCGGCTATTCGAATAGGTTATTACACTCTGCAGAGGTTGCGCACGTTACCCACGCTATGGAGCTCCTGGCCTCGAACTCCCATTCGGGTGGACTGGTGCTGCTCCAACAAAACTTGTCTAACACGTGACCCTTCTATCGTACCACCGACAATCATTCCCTATCCGAGTCATGTCCTGGGTGGCCCCTGTGTCACTCCTGACACCTGCCACTGTTGTGGCCAAACTAAACTGTCCCAAACGGGGACTCCCAGGCTAAACAAACAACTGGGCTCACAAGGTTATTGCCGCCTACCTGATCAGGGTAGCACGCGTGCATAATATTCCCTCTTTGGTGGTACCGATAAGAGAGCACAAAGTTAGACCAAGTCAAGGCCGTCCCATAACGGCAAATGTGGCTGCACGGATAAGCTCGGTTCGGTGGCACTATGACTCGATCCCATCAATGACGGAGGAGCTTTAGTTTACAAGTTCAATTTAACGTTTCCATTATCGCACCATAACATCAACACTTATAAGCAAGAACAATCACTTAACAATAGTATAGCAAAATCATAACAATATTGAAAATCATGGCATGAGATCAAATCATAGCACTATCATGATAATGGTATCAACAGTATTGTTACTAGCATGGGAAAATATGACATGAAAGCAATTCATGATATTATATGGTAAATAACACTAGCATCTGGTGCAGGTGAAATAACAGGACTATGCCAGTGCAGACTAACAGATGATGCAATACACACACAGGGTGCAAGCAAAGTCATCACGCAAGTCCGGAGCTCATGATAAGAGGTTGGCTTGCCTTGGGGTTGATGGAGTCACCGGGAAGAAGTGCGATGGGCTCGCGAAAAGATTTGCCGGAAAAGTTTCCCTCTCGAGGGGGCTGATTGAAGGGCAAGGGCAAAATGGTCATTTTCACAGTGTAAAAACATTATGAAAATGACACCATCGGAACGGGCTCGACAAACAGAGAACGTGGGCGTTGGATTTACCTCAATCGGAGTTACGGTTGAAGAGAAACGGCCATTCGTTCGTTAAGTGATAAAACAGAAAGAAAACTGTCCACTTTAGCTCTTAACGGGTGAACGTTCACTAAATAGCCATTTTGGCCGGCTGGGCTGGGCTGAAAGCACATTTTGGCGTTTACACTTTCACTATAGTGAAAGCGCATTTTAGTCTGAAGCTGCGCCCGAATACGCTTTTGAAGTTGGAAAGCGTACTCTTTAAAAGTACGCCTCCACTTAAACCGCGCGGGCCCGGTTTTACAGTGGCTGACGGGAGGGGCCCGCCTTATCCTTTCCTCTCTCTCTTCCCGGTCGTCGTCTTCCTCGCGATATGAACGGAGACAGGGGCGGCTAGGCCGCCGGTGCAGCCGTTGCCTCGCTGCTCCCCAGGGCCGGCCGACGAGCATAGGAGAACCGGCGGCCTACGCCGCATCCAGCGGTGGTCGCAGGACCGTCGGGGCGGCCTACAGCTCCGGCGCTACGGTCCAAGGCGCCGCAGCAGTGTGGCATCTATGGTTGTGCTTCAGCGAGGTTCCTCCGGCCAAACAAGAGCGGCGGCGACCTCACTAGCTCCTGGGGCAGCAACAGTCGCGGAAGAGGGAGGGAGGGGGTGGCGGGGGCGCTGGGCTAGCCGAGGGAGATCGGGGCAGAGCTTCAGCCATGGGAGGAGGGGAGAGCTCCGGGCTCGAGGGAGAGGGCTGGGAGAGGTTGCTGGCAAGGGAGGAGGGGCTCAGGGCGCATAAATAGCTGCGTGGGAGATCTACGCGACGCCGACCAAAGCTCCAAGAGGCGATGCCGTGGCGGCGCTCGAGCGAAGCATCGATGTCGGCAGAGGCGGCATTCAGCTAGGATACGTGGCGGAGAGGACTCCAGACGATCCATGCGTGCGGTGGGCCCGCTGGAGCGAGCTCCCGAAGGCTCTAATGCACAGAGCGCGCGGTTGGCGTGCTCCGCACATGGTCAATGTGTGGCCACGGCATTGCCAGACCCTACTCGATGCCAAATTATGTCTACCGTGTTCTCCACTCTTCCCTAAGATGACTTGTGCAGCTGGATGGCACGGGAGAGCTCTGGTTTGACTGCACCTAGGTCAAACAGTTTCTTGCAGCAAACTGTTGACAGGTGGTGTGGCCACCACAGTGCTCCTCTTGGCATGATCTTGTGCTAGGGTTAATCATCTACTAAGGTAGTCATCCTGGCAAAATTTCAGCACAAATGGACAATTCTAGATAGCACCTCCTTTGTAACCTTGCTCATTGACCAGAAATGGAAATGATGATGTTGGTGACAAATGGCTAGATGGATTTGGCTGATTTTTGGTGTAGGGTGATGATATAGTCATGAGAGCTAGCTGGAAAAATTTCAGCTCAATTTGATCATCTATGAAGGTACTTCCTTCACAGACCTGCAATCTGGACAGAAACATAGTTAATTTACTGGGGAAGATTGGCTAGATGAAATGGGCTGGTTTTTTGTATCCATAGGCGATTCATCATTGTTAACCACCCTGAAAAATTTCATCCCCAAAAGATGAAGGGAGCAAGCACTTCCTTTGCAAACTGGAAATCTAGACAGAATTTGCAAATGGATGTTGTGCTCAAAATTTGAATAGTGAAACTTGATATCTTGATGAAAATGGTGAATATCTGGGTAGGACAAGCTCCACAAATTATTTGGGATTTTTCCTAGCTACCAAAATGGTAGTTCCTTTGGAAAGGCCCCAAATTGAAATATTGCCTTTAAATAGGAAAATGCAATTTCCCTTATTTAATTATGGCCAATATTTTTCTGACAGCTCAATATGATCACAATGAATATCTCCACAAGTTTTCATGAACTTTGGAGATGGGCAAATATTTTCCTGGATTTAATTCCTCAGAAAGGCAGCAGAGGAATTAACTCTTGATGAGAAATATTGCATATGGCTTAGCAATATTTTTGCACATCTAGGGTTTATGGGTGTAGGAGAGTCTCTGGAAATTTTGGGAGGATTAACAAAGCAAGGAAAATGATAGCTCCTTTGTAAGCACAAAGGCAGGATTTCCAGTTCCAATATTTTGGAACTAGGGTTTGAATGGGATTCGGGGTTTACTGACGGGAGCTTGGCTGGCACAAGAGCATGGGAAAGGCATTAAGAGGCTAAAGGATTGTCTGGATTCACCTGGTCACTCACCAGATTCCACAGGAAAATTTTGGGAGAGGAAAGCTAGGAAGGAATAACAGCACAAAAATCGATAACCCGATTTTCGGGGTGTTACAAACCTTCCCCCCTTAAGAGAATCTCGTCCTCGAGATTCCTAGGGTTAGCTCAAAACAAATATTACAGCTCCTGGAAAAACCTTTGGGTTGGGTCTTAGCCCTGTGGTTGAAAACAACCGAGTTAAGAGTACCAAAAATTGGTACACCCAGATCGATATACGGATATTGCGGGATCTACTCCACGGGTAGGGGTCGCTGGGTTTTCTCTCGTAGCCCTGACATTTTTTGAAAAAGCAAAAATTTCCTTTCTCGAAAAATGCTAGGGACACCCCAATGAATAGTGGCCTCTCTCGCCGGCAGGTGGGCCCAAGGCCCACTGGCAGCCGCCTTCTTCTTTCTCCGTCCAACGGTCCTCTCTTGCTCCCGTGCTGTTCCACGTGCGGCTAGGCACTGTGCACGCCTAGCTCCGACGGCATAAAGCATCCTACGACGATAGTGCGCGGCATGCACGAGACCGATGTAGAGATCACTCCCATCGCGGGCCAGCGCCGGTCGGCACTGCTCACGGATTCGCCTCCTGGACGCCGGTGATCGAGCAACGCGCGGTTCTCCCGGACCACGCTCACCATACACCGGGCTTGGGCTATAAAAGACGACGGTGACGCGGCTCTGTCCAACTCACACCATGCCTCTGTTCCATCTCTTCGAATTGGATGAGCTCGAGCCAAGATCCTTCGGCGATGCGGTGTTCCTGGTGGGGCTACGGTGGTTCCTCACTGCGCTGCTGCCTACTCTGATCTGTTCGTCGCTCTGCCTGCGGCAGCTCATCTTGCTAGAGCGGGCTCGTAATGACGAGGGTCCTGACACGGTGGGTCGAGACAAGGGTGATGCTAGCCGAGTGGCTGGTGATCATCCACACAGGTTCCTTCGCCGTCTTAGGCTGGCGGAATAAGCGTGTGGTATGGCAGGGCGAGGTGGTGGCCTGTCCAGCGTTACGCAAGACGGTGATAGAGGCACCGTTGGGTCTGTGGTTAGTGCGGTGTGGCTAACAGAGCTCTACCAATGCAGGGCTCACGCTGCTGGTAGCACCTCGTCGAGCAACATCCACAGTGAGTGGTTGTTGGGGTAAAATCGGGGTTTAGATCTTGGACTGGAGGGGTTGTAATAATTCATGCTGCAATAAAATTTCTCAGAATTTCTCTGAGATTGCAACTGGGTTCTGGGAAAAAGATTTAGGGACTATGGAATTATTGGGTGAAACTGGTTTTTCGGAATACTGGGTTCGGAAAACTGGCAAACGGAGTAGGCACAGATGGGTATGTTTATGCGGCTTTGCATTCTACCCGAGTACTACTGCGACTGTACTCAGGAGGATGAACTTAGTGTGCAAACATTGCTCACATGATACACGTGCAATATATTCAAACCAATATGCAAGCAAATGTAGAAGGCATATAGGAGCAAAATACATGTAAAAGAACACATCCAGCAGATTACACTAAGGTGTTTTAATGCTAGTGGGCGTATGTACTCCTGGTATACATACACCTACACCAGCTCGTGTTTCACTAGGGACTCTGAGCGAGTCTATTGTTATTAAGTGTAAGTGTCCTACTGATCGAAATCTTGTTAAGAAACCATTGCCGGCTCTGTTAAGCATTTCTGCTTAATGGAGAGACAGATGAACCGAACACATAGAGCAAACAGACCTACATAATGTTACAACAGCACATAAGTTACAAGCATTATAGGCATACAACACACAACCTTACTGGGCGCCTAACAGCAACAACTCACACTGAACTACAGGGTTCTACTCTTGCTGGGGCTTTCCTGGGGGACGCAGGCTGAGCCAACTTCCGTCTTCATCGTCTGACACCTCTATAGGTTGGGGCTCAACTGTTGAAGCTGCGGCTGGAACTTGACGGAACACCTTCCGACGACGAAGACGCCGAATAGCTCGGGAGAAGGAACTTGGGGAAATGATGCCTGGTCGATATGGGTTCACGGGCTGCGAGGGTAGCACTAGCTGTGAAGGTGGCACTGGGTTTGGCATCAGGGAATTGGTGGCCTGGGATGCAGTTTGACGGGCCTCACGCTATGCTTCCGTAACAACCCGAATGGTGTCACGGTCAATGGCTTTAAACTCTCCAAGAATGTCGGAGAGCAGCAGTCCCTGGGCAGCAATGAACTGAACCAGGCGAGCCATTGCCGGGTCGGCACCTTCGACTGTGCTGGGGAACTCGTAGCCTTCGCTGGACGCAGAGGGAAAGTAGTGAAACTCCCGCATCTCCGCTACTTGCGAAAACTGGAAACGATGACGTGCGATGGCTTCCGAAGCAGCTGTCTGGACAGCCAACGCGGGGGTGGGCATGGGTTTGCCCTGAAAAGTCAAGGGCTTCCCATCCTCTGCTGGACCGGGGCAGATATGTGCCTTCGCATGGTATCGGCAAAGGTAAGGGACGGGTTCCGATTGGAACACCAGATACATCGAGCTAGTATTATAGCCTAGGGCTTGGGTGAGCATGCTCGAAAGGATGGGCGGAAAGCCAGCATAACCATTAGCCAAGGTTCGCTATGGAAAGTGGGTGCTCTGGAAGAACTAGCCATGGCTGCTGGTTTGGGGATTCTGGCTTGGGTTCTCTTGTGGGGATCTGGCTTACTGAACGGAGAGGACTGCACTCGCAGGTGGGAGGGGTTTTAAATAGGCAGCCAGGCTGGGACATACCAGCATGGTGTGGATCCTTCTCGTGCCGGGTAAAGGATACGCTGGCACGGCTGACAACTGGGTAGGTCCAATCCAGGGACGGTTGGGTGGGCGGACAGCTGGGTAGGGACACGTCAATTCCGACTGCGCCGCCTGTTGATCCACAGTGGCCGTGTCGGATGCCAGTGATGGGTCAAATCTATTGGGCTCACAATCGGTTAAAAGTAGGGGTGGTTCGATACAAGGGTAACCTACAGCCAGCCTGGCTCTGATACCACATCCTGTGGCATCCCGATAAAGGGCCGACGCATGCCAGTCCCAGGATAAGACCTGGCGTGCATCTAAGACATGATACATCAATTCCAGGCACAAAAATGGCTTTATTATATGAAATGGAGTATTACAATATTGTTTCTTACAACAATATTACATGGCTCCAAGGCTAACTAAATGGCAGCGGAGGTTTTGGTTCAGCGGCAACGACGTCTCTGGCTGGGCTCCACAACTCATAGGACTGGCTGGGTTACGATCTAGCACGATGAATCTTCTCCTGCAACTGGCCACGTGCAAGCCCAGGTGAGTACTTTGATTGTACTCGCAAGACAACCAAATACATAGCATCCAAACAAGCAGGTGACAAAGCAAGCCATGTGCTTAAATAAGAATTTATTCTAAACATGGCATGGAATTAACAGGAAATCATGGATCAAGAATGGCATAACATGGATCCAGCATATCAACTACATATCATAGCACAGCATGGCTATTTCTACGAGACATGGTATCCATGATCAAACTGGAACCTACACTACACTTACCTCCCGTGATGCATTAAAGTAATATGTGGTGACATCATTCAGTTTTACTGCCCCTCTGGGCTAACTCATGACTCACCGAGATCTCATCTCATGATCATGTCAGAACAACATGGTGACTACTCACAATCATCCCATAGTCCAAGTTACCACATTTACTTAGTAGCACATCCTTTAACAAGTTTATAATAACAGGTTTGTCCTCCAGATCGACCAAGACCAAATAGTGTGACCTAGTATGAACTATGTCCAATACAGTGGACTCGGCTATTCGAATAGGTTCTTACACTCTGCAGAGGTTGCGCATGTTACCCACACAATGGAGCTCCTGGCCTCGTACTCCCATTCGGGTGGACCGGTGCTGCTCCAACAAAACTTGTCTAACCCGTGACCCTTCTATCGTACCACCGACAATCATTCCCCGTCCGAGTCATGCACTGGGTGGCCCCTGTGTCACTCCTGACACCTGCCACCGTTGTGGCCAAACTAAACTATCCCAAACGGGGACTCCCGGGTTAAACAAACAACTGGGCTCACAAGGTTATCGCCGCCTACCTGATCAGGGTAGCACGCGTGCATAACCTTCCCTCTTTGGTTGTACCGATAAGAGAGCACAAAGTTAGACCAAGTCAAGGCCGTCCCATAACGGCAAATGTGGCTGCACGGATAAGCTCGGTTCGGTGGCACTATGACTCGATTCCATCGATGACGGAGGAGGTTTAGTTTACAAGTTCAATTTAATTTTTCCATTATCGCACCATAACATCAATACTTATAAGCAAGAACAATCACTTAACAACAGTATAGCAAAATCATAACAGTGTTGAAAATCATGGCATGAGATCAAATCATAGCACTATCATGATAATGGTATCAACAGTATTGTTATTAGCATGGGAAAATATGACATGAAAGCAATTCATGATATTATATGGTAAATAACACTAGCATCTGGTGCAGGTGAAATAACAGGACTATGCTAGTGCAGACTAACAAATGATGCACTACACACACAGGGTGCAAGCAAAGTCATCACGCAAGTCCGGAGCTCATGATAAGAGGTTGGCTTGCCTTGGGGTTGATGGAGTCACCGGGAAGAAGCGCGATGGGCTCGCAGAAAGATTTGCCGGAAAAGTTTCCCTCTCGAGGGGGCTGATTGAAGGGAAAGGGCAAAATTGTCATTTTCACAGTGTAAAAACATTATGAAAATGATACCATCGGAACGGGCTCGATGAACAGAGAACGTGGGCATTGGATTTACCTCAATCGGAGTTACGGTTGAAGATAAACGGTCGTTCATTCGTTAAGTGATAAAACAGACAGAAAACAGTCCACTTTAGCACTTAATGGGTGAACGTTAACTAAATAGCCGTTTCGGCCGGCGGGGCTAGGCTGAAAGCGCATTTTGGCGTTTACACTTTCACTGTAGTGAAAGCGCATTTTAGTCTGAAGCTGCGCCTGAATACGCTTTCGAAGTTGGAACGCGTACTCTTTAAAAGTACGCTTCCACTTAAACCGCGCGGGCCCGGGCTTACAGTGGCTGACGGGAGGGGCCCGCCTTATCCTTTCCTCTCTCTCTTCCTGGTCGTCCTCTTCCTTTCGATATGAATGGAGACAGGGGCGGCCCGGCCGCCGGCGCAGCTGTTGCCTCGCTGCTCCCCTGGGCCGGCCAACGAGCACAAGAGAACCGGCGGCCTGCGCCGCATCCAGCGGTGGTTGCAGGACCGTCCGGGGCGGCCTACAGCTCCGGCGCCATGGTCCAAGGCACGGCAGCGGTGTGGCTTCTGTGGTTGTGCTCCGGCGAGGCTCCTCCGGCCAAACGAGAGCGGCGGTGACCTCACTAGCTCCTGGGGCAGCCGCAGTCACGGAAGAGGGAGGGAGGGTGTGGCCGGGGCGCTGGGCTAGCCATGGGAGGAGGGGAGAGCTCCGGGCTCGAGGGAGAGGGCTGGGAGAGGTTGCTGGCGAGGGAGGAGGGGCTCAGGGCGCTTAAATAGCTGCGGGGGAGAGCTACGCGAAGCCGGCCGAAGCTCCGAGTGGCGATGCTGTGGCGGCGCTCGAGCGGAGCATCGATGTCAGCAGAGGCGGCCATGAGCTAGGAGACGAGGGGGAGAGGACTCCAGACGATCGACGCGTGCGGTGGGCAGCTCGCCGGTGCTCCCGGACAAGCCGGAGCCCGCTGGAGCTTGCTCCCGAAGGCTCTAATGCATAGAGCGCGCGGTTGGTGTGCTCCGCACGTGGTCACCGCGTGGGCACGGCGTGGCCACGCCCTACTCGACGCCAAATTATGTCTACCGTGTTCTCCACTCTTCCCTGAGTTGACTTGTGTAGCTGGATGGCACGGGAGAGCTCTGGTGTGACTGCAACTAGGTTAAACAGTTTCTAGCAGCAAACTGTTGACAGGTGGTGTGGCCTCCATAGTACTCCTCTTGGCATGATCTTGGTCTAGGGTTAATCATCGACTAAGTTAGTCATCCTGGCAAAATTTCAGCACAAATGGACAACTCTAGATAGCACCTCCTTTGTAACCTTGCTCACTGACCAGAAACGGAAATGATGATGTTGGGGAGAAATGGCTATATGGATTTGGCTGATTTTTGCTGTAGGGTGACGATATAGTCGTGAAAGCTAGCTGCAAAAATTTCAGCTCAATTTCATCATCTATGAAGGTACTTCCTTCACAGAGCTGCAATCTGGATAGAAACTTAGTTAATTTACTGGGGAAGATTGGCTAGATGAAATGGGCTGGTTTTTGGTATCCATGGGTGATTTATCATTGTTAACCACCCTGAAAAAATTCATCCCAAAAAGATCAAGGGAGCAAGCACTTACTTTGCAAACTGGAAATCTAGACAGAATTTGAAAATGGATGTTGTGCTCAAAATTTGAATAGTGGAACTTGATATCTTGATGAAAATGGTGAATATCTGGGTAGGACAAGCTCCACAAATTATTATTGATTTTTCCTAGCTACCAAAATGGTAGTTCCTTTGGAAAGGCCCCAAATTGAAATATTGCCTTTAAATAGGAAAATGCAATTTCCCTTATTTAATTATGGCCAATATTTTTGTGAGAGCTCAATATGATCACAATGAATATCTCCACAAGTTTTCATGAACTTTGGAGATGGGCAAATATTTTCCTGGATTTAATTCCTCAGAAAGGCAGAAAGAGGAATTAATTCTAGATGAGAAATATTGCATATGACTTAGCAATAGTTTTGCACATCTAGGGTTTATGGATGTAGGAGAGTCTCTGGAAATTTTGGGAGGAACAACAGAGCAAGGAAAATGATAGCTCCTTTGTAAGCACAAAGGCAGGATTTCCAATTCCAATATTTTGGAACGAGGGTTTGAATGGGATTCAGGGTTGACTGACGGGAGCTTGGCTGGCACAAGAGCATGGGAAAGGCATTAAGGGGCTGAGGATTGTCTGGATTCACTTGCTCACTCACCAGATTCCAGAGGAAAAATTTGGGAGAGGAAAGCTAGGAAGGAATAACAGCACAAAAATCGATAACCTGATTTTCGGGGTGTTACATTTGTTAAAAACAATTTCCTTTAACCAGGTTAACTGGGGCTCTTAAATTTATATGCGCGGTTTCATAATAAGTGTTTTCTTCTTAGTCATTGCAAAGTCTTTTTCTACTACTCCTTTTTCCGACGCGAGTGTGTGGTCAATTGCCGGATAGCCAGGTTTCTCTTTAAACTACTCGAGTTTAGTTCGCTAAACTGCCTGAGAAGCACTCCGCCTTCGGGATTGGAGGTTGAAGCCGAAGGCTAACCCACTTGAAGTCTGGAGATCGGATGTATCCTGTTAAAGCACAACGGAAGCAAAAATTGATTTTAAGACCAATTTCGGATTGGCACCAAAAAACTTGATTTAATTCACACGTAAAGTTTACATAATTTTTTTGGTTTTTTGAGCTTATAACACCTTTAACCTATTTTATGTTTCCCTTTCAGGAGGCGGGACATCCTCTTGATCGAGGTGTTCTGCGTGATGGTTTTGCTCGGGAAATTTTTTCTGACCCGCAGTTCGGCATCTTTCCTGCCGAGCTGCACCTCAGCATTGTCAAAACGTACAGGATAGTTGAACTAGTTCCCGAGGAGATACAATCCTAGGGTCATCCATGTTACCCAAACCCAAATATCGGGGGCTACTGCATTGATGATCCAATGTAGAAAAATCAATGTGCAAAACAGTTTCTGAAGAGATTTCGATCCTCAGGTTGGTCGGCCGCACCCAACCTGAGTCTTGGGAGCTATTGCGCATTGCGTTGACGTTCCTAAGTATGCTGCTGAGCAAGGACTTGATCCTCAGGCCGATTTCACAAATCGACCTGAGTCTCGAGGGCTACTAGGATTAGTGGTTTTGTTCTATCCTTTAGGTGCATCCCGGATTTTAGGCCGACACGCACCCTGAGGGCTACTGGCTATACATCTCGGTAGTAAATAAATTGCACCAATCAGAAATAAATTCCGCAAAAAATCAGCCCATGGCCGAGGTGGTGCACCACATCGGAAGCAGTCCGGCATAAAGCTCGGATGCGAATGGCTGGCTCCATATAGGGCATTTCCGGCATTAAGCTTGGCGGAGCTCCTTCAACTTTTTCAAGACTGAGGTAGTCTATGACACCTCGGATGCGGACCGCATTGGATCTTGGCTACAAAAAGACACCTCGGATGCAGCACGGCATTGGAGCTCGGATGCAAGAGGACACCGCCACATGGGAAAATCTTTGAAACCCGAGGTGTGGTGTAAAAATAACAAGGCATTGATAAAGTGGGAACTTATAGGGGCTCCTCGGATACCCGACATGTGAACTCTTCGGATACACCTCAGCGATCCTCAAGATCGGTGATGGGAAGATTTGTTGAACCAGCTTTCAAGACCGACGACCGAAGACAAAGAACAGTTCGAAAGAACCGAGGAGCGTCCACAACTTGAAGACCGGTTCAGGGGGCTACTGTTGGTGTCCTGGACTAGGGGGTATTCACCATATTATCTCCCGACCAGGTGGCTCGGGCCGAGGACCCCCATGGCGGTTCACTAACGGGCCACTTCGGAGAGCCCATGACGTATACAAGGGAGATTCCACAAGACTTGGCGCCCAAGATGAGGACTCTCCTAAACCCTAGGCCTCCGGTGCATATATAAACCGAGGCTAGGCTAGTCAATAGAGGATCTCATATTCTAGATCATTAGATTCATCATTATTCACCTTAGGGTAGAACACAACATACGATCTCGTGGCAGATCAAGCTTGTACTCGATACTTCGTCATCAATACAATCAAAGCGGGACGTACGGTTTTACCTCCTCGAGACGGCCCGAACCTGGGTAAATATTGTCCCCTTCGTCTCATGTTAGCCATCAACCTGAGATCTACAGCTCGGGGCCCCCTACTCGAGGTCTGCCAATTTTAGTACCGACAGATCAGTTAACCAAAAATGTAGAGTCTTGATCAGTTAACCAAAAATGTAGAATCTTGACGCTTTTACCAATCCATTTCCTTAACATTTTTAGGGGGTCCACATTCTCATGTCCTTGCCATGCCACTATTGAACTTATCTGAAATATACCAGACAAAAAGCATTAGTCCAACAACATGTATGTTGACATGAATTACCAAAACCACCAAGGGAGCAAATGTGCTTTCAATCTCCCCCCTTTTGGTAATTGATGACAACATACATCAAAGCTTTAAATAAGGATGTAACAGAGAATGTATGAAAGCTTTGAGAAAACATGTAACATGCATATGCTCCCCCTACAATTGTGCAACTATTAAATGATGATAATCTATAGAGTGTAGACACACAATAGGAAGGGATTGTAATGTGTTACACGTATCTTGGCTATATGAATCAAAGCAAAAGGATGAAAGTGTGGCACCTTCGTGGCCATGATTCTTTCTTGCAAACAATATGTGCAATCAAGCAAGAGATCATCATGCACATGGGTGTGATGCATATACTTATCTTGAGGTGCTTGATCAAATCCCTGTAGAAATACACTTGAGAAAACATGGTTAGATAACACAAGATAATTTCTCCAAAGGAAATGGACACAAGACCAACAAGAATACCAAGATAGGGATGACATGTAGGAAATGGTATCACAGAGTGAATACTTCCTTAAGTGCAAACATGTCCCCAAAAGGTCAACTAAGAATTTGCAATGAATTTCCAAATATTTTCTCCCCTAAACTTGACTTGATCTTCCTCTCCCCCTGAATCTTAGAGTTAGATATTGGGAGTGGGTAGGGTGAGACAAAATCAGAGCAAACACACAAAATGACAACATAGTAAATCAACTAGGATCAAATACATGTTTCTCCCCTCGTAGAAGCATGTAGAGTTCACTCCTCTTATAAATGGCATCTCTCTCCCTTTAGGATATTCCTTTTGATAAAGAAGAGATTTGTAATAAGCTTTGATGTGCATCTCTCTCCCCCTTTGACATCAATTTCCAAGAAGGGTTCAGCTTCAAGGTTATTGATCAAGTGGGTGTGGTCCTCGAGAGGCACAACTAGCCATGATTTAACATTAGATGTAGGCAGAGGGAAAGAATCATTGAGTGGAGCTGGAAAAGAAATAAAGATAATTTGACAAAAGGTTCTATAAGAAGTGAATTCGTTGACTCCGAGATGTATCGATCGGCAAGTCTGAGATAGGTATCTCACAGAAGGATCATATCGGTGAAACGATTTTGTCCTTTTCGGTTGTACCAATGAACTGAGATGCAGTGTTAAGTGTATTTCGGTTAAGACAATGTGTTTCAGGTCGGAGAGACCGATTTCGAAGCAGAGAGAATATTTTGTCAACTCAGCTCACTTGGCAAAAGGCTCTCATGAAGATATTCAAGAAATTCGAATAAGATTTGCAATGAATTGACTAGAAGAAAGAAAGACATCTAGATGAAGTATTTTTTCGAAAGGGGAACAAAACAACCAAAAGCAATAGGAAAAGGAATCTAAAAGGGATACTAGGAACTTCATCTAGAAAAGGGTCAGCGACTAGGTCACCTATGTTAGAATATATTGACTTAGGAGTCATGTGAGAACACTTGATCATAGGTCATACTCATCGTTATGCTCAAAATGGGGTTTCCATTTTTCGTTTAAGCATTTTAATGTATTCACATCTTGTTGAGTTGCTTTGGCTCATGTGTTTGAGTAAAGCTCCTCCAAGATGTGAGAACTTACATTGGGTTTTTGGTGTTGATGTCCATCATGTAGTTGAACTTGTAGTGAATGCTCATCGAATGATGTTGGGAGCAATCCTTTTCGTTTGTAGTTCATCTTCCTACATGGGTTAGACTTGCAAGGAACAATATGTATATCCAAAATGACAAGAGTGAAAGTGAATTATCAAATGTTGTCAAAGGATATGTTTAAGTTGTCTTGTTCCTTGGGCACACCAAGATAGGTCCTTGATACTTGGTTCATACAAGATTGCTCAAGATAAGAGTGAGATGCAATCTTGTGACAAGAGGCTTATCCAAGTACCTACAAGGGGTTAGATGCAATACAAGGGAGCAATGTATCCAAGATGTAAAATGATCATCATAAGAGAAATATCAAGGATTATTCGAAAAAACTCATGCCCTTGCGTGCATCCAAGTGAGTTTCTAGTTCACATTGGAAGCATCAATGATGTTTAACTCATTCCTCAAGTGGCAAAATATCTGCTCATCAAGAGGTTTAGTGAAGATATCCGCCAATTGTTTGTCGGTACGAACATGCTTAAAGTTAATGTCACCTTTAGCAACATGATCTCGAATGAAATGGTGACGAACCTCAATATGCTTAGTTCGAGAATGTTGCTCGGGATTGTGTGCAATCCTAATAGCACTCTCATTGTCACAAAGCAATGGCACATGTTTCACATGTATCCCATAATCTTTGAGAGTTTGGGTCATCCATAGTAAATGAGCGCAACACGATCCTGCTGCAATGTATTCCGCTTCGGCGGTGGATAGAGATATCGAATTTTGTTTTTTGGAATACCAAGACACAAGAGATCTACCAAGAAATTGACATGTACCAGAAGTGGATTTTCTATCAACCTTGTCTCCGGCATAGTCCGAATCGGAGTAGCCAAGAAGATCAAAAGAGGATCCTTTGGGATACCAAATGCCAAAGTTTGGTGTATGTAACAAGTACCTCACAATTCTTTTCACGGCCTTAAGATGACATTCCTTTGGTGCTGCTTGGTAACGCGCACACATGCACACACTTAGCATAATGTCGGGACGGGAGGCACATAGATATAAGAATGAACCAATCATAGATCGGTAAACCTTTTGATCAACTGGTTTGCCAGCCTTAGTCAAGTCAATATGTCCGCTAGTAGGCATGGGAGTTTTCATACATTTACTTTCTTGCATGTTGAACTTCTTGAACAAGTCCTTGGTATACTTTGTTTGAGAAACAAAGGTACCCTCTCTAGTTTGCTTGATTTGCAAACCAAGGAAGAATTTGAGTTCACACATCATAGACATCTCATACTTCTTCGACATCAACCTTCCAAACTTAGACTTGTGTGTAGCCTTGAGCCACTAGGCGAGCTTTGTTGCGTACAACTTGTCCATCCTCATCTTGCTTGTTCCGAAACACCCATTTGGTTTCGATGATGTTTTGCTCATCTTTGGGCTTCTCAACCAACGTCCAAACTTGATTCCTCTCGAAGTTGTCTAGTTCTTCATGCATAGCATTTACCCAATCTTGGTCTTCAAGAGCTTCTTCTACCTTCATATGTTCAATACTAGAGATGAATGAGTAATGCTCACAAAAGTTAGCCAAAGGAGATTTAGAGCGAGTGATTCTCCCGAATTTGATGTTGCCAAGAATTTGTTCTACAAGATGATTCTTGTCGATTCTTGCTCTAACTCGAGGTAGCTTTTTCTTGGGTTATGGTGAGGCTTCCACATCATCATCATCATTGTCTTCCTCATTGTTGTTGTTGTCATGAGGTGGTGGAGAAGGAGGTTGTGGTGGATCTTCTTGTTGCACTTCCTCATTCTCTTCGTCTTGACGAGTACCACTTGTGGATGCCTCCATGTCAATTTGTGGATCTCCTTGATGAGAAGTGGGGGCTTCCACTTGAGTAGATGAAGTACTCTCCTTCACCTCCATGGGAAGAATCTCGCCAATGGACAAGTCTTGGATTGCTTCCAATGGTTCTTGATCTCCTACATCAATTGGCAATTGCTCGACTTGCGAGCCATTAGTCTCATCAAACTTTACATCTACCATCTCTTCAACTTTTCGAGTGAAGTTGTTGTAGACACGGTAAGTGTGAGAGTTCGATCCGTAACCGAGTAGGAAACCTTCATGTGATTTAGGAGCAAATTTTGAAAGACTATGCTTATCAAGAATGTATCATTTTGAGCGAAATACTCAAAAGTATTCCACTTGTGGCTTGTTACCGGTGAGTAGCTCATATGCCGTTTTACCAAGAAGCTTGTGAAGATAAAGTCTATTTGTAGCATGACAAGCCGTCTCAACCGCTTCCGCCCAAAAGTGTTTTGGCATTCTTGTATTCATCTAGCATCATTCTCGCCATCTCGATAAGGGTACGGTTCTTCCTCTCAAAAACTCCATTTTGTTGACGTGTGTACGTAGCCGAGAACTCATGTGAGATGCCTTCTTCATCAAGAAAGGTATCCAAATTGGCGCTCTTGAACTCCATTCCATTGTCGCTCTGAACCTTCTTGATCTGCACTTCAAATTGATTTTGGGCCTTCCTAGCGAAGTTCTTGAAGATCTTTTGTACTATGATTTTTCATCGAGAAAGAACATCCACGTAAATCTGGAAAAATCATCAACAATGACCAAACCGAAGGACTTACCACCAAGGTTCTTGTAAGCATTTGGACCGAAGAGATCCATATGGAGTAGCTCAAGTGGTCTCCTCGTGGTAATGATATTCTTCATGGGATGACTTCCTCCAACTTGTTTTTCTGCTTGGCAAGCACTACAAAGTCTATCCTTGTCAAACATAACATCTTTCACACCAAGAATATGATCTCCTTTAACAAGTTTATCAAGATTTCGCATGCCAACATGTCCTAGCCTTCTATGCCAGAGCCAACCTTTAGAAGATTTTGCAATAAGACATGTACGAGGTTGGGCTCTTTTAGTAAAATCAATAATGTATAGATCACCTCTACGAATGCCGGTAAAGACCATATTATGATTATCTCGACGAAACACTTGGAAATCTACTTCGGTAAATAGGACACTGAAACCAAAATCGGCTAGTCTAGATACGGAGAGAAGATTGTAACCAAGAGATTCAACAAGCATAACATTTTGAATGGAGATATCATTGGATATGACCACCTTACCATGGCCAAGTACCTTACCCTTGGAGTTGTCTCCAAAAGTCACATACTTGCATGGACCATCATTCTTAGTAAGCTCATGAAACATTTCTCTATCTCTGATCATTTGATCGGTGCATCCACTATCAAGAATCCATTCTTTTCCTCCAGCCATGTATTCTCGAAGATTTGCCATGAGACTAAGATTTCTCATTGTCTTCTCATATTCGATGTCAAATTCTTCGTCTTCATCATAGTAGCCATGCTCAACATCTTCATTATCAATATGTATGTGATCATCACCTAAGGCAATGGATTTATTAGTTTCATGATCATGACAATGTTCAAGTGTGTGAAGTCTAATGGCTTCCATTATGATGTTGCTAATGGTTCCAACATCACCTTTAGCACGCATAAGATCACAAATCTCAAATAGACATTCATCAAACTTAGGATCACTAGGCTGCATTTTATGAAAGGCAATAGATTTATGAAGGATCTCATCAAGGTTCTTTAATGAGTAATTAGGAAAACGCATTTCTATGTCCTTCCACAAAGTGTATGCGCATTCAAAGTTTTGCATATGAACAAGCTCGGGCCCCCCTACCCGAGATCTGCTGGTTTTGACACCGACATTGGTGCTTTCATTGAGAGCTCGCTGTTTGATCACCTGGGATCGATGGCTCGCTTGCACTTCAACGACAGTATCGGTTGTGGTCACAACTTCGTCCCTGACCAACTCTTCGCCTTCGGCAGCCTTTGCTACTTGTAGTCTGCGTTGGTATTTCCCCGAAGAGGAGAGGATGATGCAGTACAGTAGAGATAAGTATTTCCCTCAGTTAAGAACCAAGGTTATCAATCCAGTAGGAGAACCAAGCAAAATTCCGTTAAGCGCACCTGCACACACAAGAGCAAACACTTGCACCCAACGCAAATAAGAGGGTTGTCAATCCTCTTAGCGGTTATTTGCAAGGATTAAATATTATAGAGGTAAATAGATAAACTAAAATACTAATTAAAATAAAATTAAATAAATTGCAGCAAGGTATTTTTGGGTTTTTAATATATGATAAAGTAAACCGGGGGCCATAGTTTTCACTAGAGGATTCTCTCTCGAACACACAACATACGGTGGGTAAACAAATTACTGTTGGGAAATTTATAGAAAAGCAAATAATTATGACAGATTGATGGCAATGATCATGTATATAGGCATCACGTCTGAGACAAGTAGACCGACTCCTTCCTGCATCTACTACTATTACTCCACCCATCGACCGCTATCCAGCATGCATTTAGGGTATTAAGTATGAAACAGAGTAACGCCTTAAGCAAGATGACATGATGTAGACAAAGTAAACTCAAGCAATATGATTAAACCCCATCTTTTTATCCTTAATGGCAACAATACAAATACGTGTCATGTCCCCTTCTATCACTGAGATTGAGCATGGCAAGATTGAACCCATCACAAAGCACCTCTCCCATTGAAAGATAAATCAATCTAGTAGGCCAAACCAAATCGATAGATCGGAGAGAAATACAAAGCTATAATAATCATGCATAAAAGAGTTAAAAGAAGACTCAAATATTTCTCATGAATAATCTGATCATAAAATCACAATTCATCGGATCCCAACAAACACAACGCAAAAGAAAATTACATCGGGTAGTACTCCAAGAACATCGAGGAGAACATGGTATTGATGATCAAAGAGAGAGAAGAAGCCATCTAGCTACTAGCTATGGACCCATAGGTCTATGGTAAACTACTCACACATCATCAGAAAGGCAGCAAGGTTGATGAAGAAGCCCTCTGTGATCGATCCCCCCCCCCCCGGCAGAGTACCGGAAAAGGCCTCCAGTTGGGATCGTGGAAGAACAGAGGCTTGTGACAGTGGAAAGGTTTTCTCTTCTGTCTCTCTGTTGGTTTGGGAATATTTGTGAATTTATAGCGAAGGAATTAGGTCAAGAGGTGCCACGAGGGGCCCACAAGCCTGGGGGGCGTGCCTACCCCCCTGGGCGCGCCCTCCAGGCTTGCCGCCTCCTCGTGGCTCTTCTGGTCTTCTCCCGAAGCTTCCTGGGTCTCTTTTGGTCCTGAAAAAATTAATCCAAAGTTTTTTTCTCGTTTGGACACTTTTTGATAATGATTTTCTGATAAGGCAAAAACAAGCAGAAAACAACAACTGGCACTGGGCACTGGGTTAATAGGTTAGTCCCAAAAAATGATATATAATGGCATATAATTGCATATAAAACATCCAAGATTGATTCTATAATAGCATGGAACAATCAAAAATTATAGATACGTTGGAGACGTATCAAGCATCCCCAAGCTTAATTCCTGCTCGTCCTCGAGTAGGTAAATGATAAAAACAGAATTTTTGATGTGGAATGCTACCTATCATGTTTCATCATGTAATCTTTCTTCTACAGTATGAATAATAAGATCCGAATGATTCAAAGCAATAGTCTATAATTTGATATAAAGACATCAATACTCAGGCATACTAATAAACAATCATGGCTTTCAAAATAAAAATGCTAAAGAACGTTATCCCTACAAAATCATATTATCCTGTCATGCTCCATCTTCTTAACACAAAGTATTTATCATGCACTACCCCGATGACAAGCCGAACAATTGGTTCATACTTTTTAACGCGCTTTAGCTTTTTCAACTCCCACGCAATACATGAGCGCAAGCCATGGATATAGCACTATAGGTGGAATAGAGTGTGGTGGTAGAGATCAATAAGGGGAAGTCAAAAATAAGAAGATAGTCTCACATAAATGAGGCTAATCAATGGGCTATGGAGATGCCCATCAATTGATGTCAATGCGAGGAGTAGGGATTGCCATGCAACGGATGCACCAAGAGCTATAAGTGTATGAAAGCTCAACATGAAAACTAAGTGGGTGTGCATCTAACTTGCTTGCTCATTAAGACCTCGGGCATTTGAGGAAGCCCATCATTGGAATATACAAGCCAAGTTCTATAATGAAAAATTCCCACTTGTATATGAAAGTGACAAAATAGGAGACTCTCTATATGAAAAAAATGGTGCTACTCTGAAGCACAAGTGTGGAAAAAGGATAGTAACATTGCCCCTTCTCTCTTTTTCTCTCATTTTTTTCATTTCTCTTTTTCGCCACTTTTTTTCATTTTTTTCGTCCGGAGTCTCATCCCGACTTGTGGGGGAATCATGGTCTCCATCATCCTTTCCTCAATGGGACAATGCCCTAATAATGATGATCATCACACTTTTATTTACTTACAACTCAATATAACAACTCGATACTAGAACAAAAATATGACTCTATATGAATGCCTCTAGCAGTGTACCAGGATGTGCAATGATGCTAGCGTAACATGTATAAAAATGATGAACGATGGCTGAGCCACAAATACTATGTCAGCTATATGATCATGCAAAGCAAATATGACAATGACGATGTGTGTCATAAAAAAACGGAACGGTGGAAGTTGCATGACAATATATTTCGGAATGGCTATGGAAATGCCATGATAGGTAGGTATGGTGGCTGTTTTGAGGAAGATATAAAGAGGCTTATGTGTGATAGAGCGTATCATATCACGGGGTTTGGATGCACCGGCGAAGTTTGTACCAACTCTCGATGTGAGAAAGGGCAATGCACGGTACCGAAGAGGCTAGCAAATTGCGGAAGGGTGAGAGTGCGTATAATACATGGACTCACATTAGTCATAAAGAACTCACATACTTATTGCGAAAGTTTATTAGCCCTCAAAGCAAAGTACTACTACGCATGCCCCTAGGGGGATAGATTGGTAGGACAAGGTCCATCGCTCATCCCCGACCGCCACTCATAAGGTAGACAATCAACAATAAATCATGCTCCAACTTCTTAGCATAATGACAGATCATACGTGCATGCTTCGGGAATCACAAACCTTAACACCAATATTCTTACTAAACCACAATTATCTACTAATACCTCTCACATATTACCATCTTAATATCGCAAAACTATTGCAAGGAATCAAACTTATCATATTCAGTGATCTACATGAAACTTTTTATTATATCCCTCTTGAATACCTATCATATCTAGACCAAATTCATAACCCATGCATATTACCATTGCTATTCATTAGACTCTCAAAAATATATAAGTGAAGCATGAGATTGCAACTATTTCTTTAAAATATAACCACCGCCGTGCTCTAAAAGATATAAGTGAAGCACTAGAGCAACTGCCTAGCTCAAAAGATATAAGTGAAGCACATAGAGTATTCTAACAAATCACGAATAATGTGTGTCCCTCTCAAAAAGGTGTGTTCAGCTAAGATGATTGTGACAAACTAAAAAGCAAACAAACTATATCACAAGACACTCCAAGTAAAACACATATCATGTGATGAATAAAAATATAGCTCCAAGTGAGTTACCGATAGATTGTAGACAAAAGAGGGGATGCCTTCCGGGGCATCCCCAAGCTTAGACGCTTGAGTCTTCCTTGAATATTACCTTGGTGTGCCTTGGGCATCCCCAAGCTTAGGCTCTTGCCGCTCCTTATTCCTTTCTCGATCGTAGTCTCACCCAAAACTTGAAAACTTCAGCACACAAAACTCAACAGAAACCTCGTGAGATCCGTTAGTATAACAAACAAATCTTAAACTTTAGGTACTGTTGTAAATTGATTCATATTTAATATTGGCATAATGCTACTGTACTACAACTTCTCCATGACTCATACCCCCCGATACAATCCATAGATTCATCAAAATAAGCAAACTATGCAAGAAAAACAGAATCTGTCTAAAACAGAACAGTCTGTAAAGATCTATTTAAAAGCCATACTTCTGTAACTCCAAACAAATTAAAAAATTAGGAAAACGTAAAAAATTCATATACCAATACTGTGTAAACATTTCAGATTTTCCTAAAGCTCCAATACAGAATTAAAATTCCAGCACTGGACGCAAAACTTTCTGTTTTCCAAACAGCACCAATTATACTATCATCCAAATCGTCCCAAAGGCATTACTTGGCACAAACACTAATTAAAACATAAAAATACAATCATAACAGAAGCTATAATTTTGTAAACACTCAAGAACAGAAGGTAAAAGCAAAAATTTATTTTATTCATTGCGTTGCCTCCCAACAAGCGCTATTGTTTTATGCCCCTAGCTAGGCATAATGCATAGTTTCAAGTTGTCATCCTTCAAGTTAATTACATAGGTGGACCTCATAATAGATTCATAAGGTGCTTTAATTCTCATTCTAGGGAAGTGTTCCATCCCTTTCTTTAGTGTAAATTGAAATCTTACATTACCTTCTTTCATATCAATAATAGCACCAATTGTTCGTAGAAAAGGCCTACCAAGTATTATAGGGCAAGAAGGATTACATTCAATATCAAGAACAATAAAGTCCACGGGCACATAATTTCTATTTGCAAGAATAATCACATCATTTATTTTACCCAATGGCTTTTTAATAGTGGAATCCGCAAGATGCAAATTAAGGGAACAAGGATCCATGTCGGTGAGACCTAGCTCATCACACAAAGACTTTGGTATAGTGGAAACGCTAGCACCAAGATCACAAAGAGCATTACATTCATAATATTTAATTGTGACTTTAATAGTAGGTTCCCATTCATCTTGTAATTTTCTAGGAATTGAAACTTCCAACTCAAGTTTTTCTTCATGTGCTTTCATTATGGCTTCTACAATATGTTTAGTGAAAGCTTTATTTTGTTCATAGGCATTTGGTGAATTAATCATGGATTGCAACAAGGAAATACACTCAATTAAATAACAACTATAATAATTAAAGTCCTTGTAATCTAAAGTAGTGGGTGCATTACTATTTAAAGTTTTGACCTCTCCAAACCCACCTTTTTCATTTTTATCATCAAGATTATCACCCTCCAAGCAAGTGGGACTCCTTCTATCTAAAGTTGACTCTTCTTTAGTCCCTTTTTCATCTAGTTTTATGTTACTAAATAATGATTCAATAGGAGTGGCACCAATCATTTTAATATCTTCATCATTACTACGATAGAAACCGGGTGGAATTGCTTTTTCTAGAAATTCTCTCTTAGCTCTCAACCTAGCGGTCCTTTCTTTACTTTCATTAATGGAGACATAGATAGCTTTAATAGACTCATTGATATCATGCTTGGGTGGCAAAATTTTAGTTTTGAGATTTTCCACATCATGGGAAATTCTATCCATGTTCCTAGCCAATTCATCAACTCTATTCAATTTTTCTTCTCTCATAGCATTGAAATTCTTCTGCGAACTAATAAATTCTTTAATATTACTTTCAAGATCAGAGGGCATCCTATTATTATTATTATTATTATTATTATTATTATTATTATTATTATTATTATTATTATTATTATTATTATTATTATTATTATAAGAACTACCATAAGGATTGCCATAATTATTAGAGGAATTTCCAGGAAATGGTCTAGGATTGAAATTACCCCTATAAGCATTCTTGTTGAAATTATTTCTAGAGACAAAATTCACATCAATAGCATCATTATTTTGCACAATCAAGGTAGACAATGGCACATCATTAGGATCAATATGAGCATTTTTACTAGCAACCAATTTCAATAGAGCATCCATCTTATCACTCAAAGTATTAATTTCTTTAACAGAATTTACCTTCTTTGTGACACCCTGGTTTTTACCATTTTTTTTTCAAAAACCCATTTGAAAATTTCATTCGGAATTTGGTTTGGACTTTGTCTTGAATGGCTCTATGGACTTATAACTTGGGAATGTTTTTGATTTTCTTTCCCAACTGAACCAAAGCTTCCAAACACTTTCCTCAAGTCATGTCATTTCCATTCTTGCCACATCTCAATTTTTTTTCCAATTAAATATTCCTTTCTCATTAAAGGAATAACCCTTTGAGCTCTAGGTTGTGAAGCAACCTATATTTCTGTTCTTCCAAAAATTCCAGGAAAATTCTCATAAATTCTTTGGACCATATAAACCTTGGATATGTGAAAATATTCAAGATTTATTCTTCATAGTGAGCACAGCCTCCAATCTTTGCTTCTGGTCATAATTTCAGTTTGTGAGGCAACTATATTTTATATTACCCCAAAAATTCTGAAATTAATCCAGGACATTTTTCTATCCATGTTATCAGTCTCCACCAATTTTTGGCTCATTTCATTCAGCCATTTTTGCTATAAAATTCCTCCAAGTTGCTGTCCAGAAGGAAGCTTTGTGAAGGAGGTACCACTTATGCTTATCCAAATGCTATAAAATTTTTATGGAATCTTGGCATCACCAAATAACCCACCTATACCAAGTTTCAACTCCAGACGCCCATCCATAGGAGTGCATCTTCCTCTGCAAAGTTTCTGGACCAGAGGAGCAGTTGTAAAGCTACTACACCCAAAACTGGTCCATTTGGTCTGAATCTTCTCCAGCATGGGCACCTTCCAACTACATTTCTGTGTGAAAAATTTCCTCTCTCAAATTTCTAACCATTTCTTCTCAGCTTCTTGCCCAAGTTTCTAGCCAGAAACTTGTCTGGAAGCAAGATGGTTGTCCAGGCTACCCTTGGCCAAACCAGACACATAAGGAGGTCACTGGAAGGATGGACTACACCGTAGACATGACCAAACGTGCCAGACCACACCGAGTGCACCAGTGCACGCGGTGACCACGTGTCTGGCCGAACCAAAGTCGTCCTCTGCACGCCGACCGCGTCGGACATGACTACTCCGGCCATCCCGTACTGCCCCTCCTTGTCCAAGCATGCCGACTGCGTCGCTGCCGTCCACCTGACCCGTCTAGAACCCTCTCCCAGCTCCGGCGAAGCTCGCCGCTGCACACGACCAAGTTCATGCAAGGGCCGAACAGGGCGCCGCGGTCGTCGCCGTTGTCCTCACGTCCTTAATAGCTCTGCTTGCGTCTCGTCACTCTTGCGCGCTCCCGTCCACTCCAGCCGCGTCGCGACGAGCAGCGCGGCTGCCAGCTCGCCGTCCTTGCCGTGCCAATGCATCGATGGCAGCATTCGGCCACAGCGGCTCCGCCCGGCTATAAAAGCCGCCCCCGACCCCGTCTCTCCCCACCACTCGAGCTCTTCCTCTCCTAATCGTCGCCTCGCAGCACCAGAGCAAGCCGGAGAGCTCTTCTGCACCATCTCCGGCGAGGTGCTCTGCCGCTCTGCCCCTGCTTCTCCAGCTCACCTCCGTCCACCCTAGCTCCTGCCAAGGCCACCACTGAGCTCGTGGCACTCCACTGACCCGTCCCAGCCATTCCTCCGCCAGAGAGATCGCCGGAGTCGCCGGATCCATTGACCACCATAGCTCGCCGCCGCCTGAGAAGAAGGGGCCGACGCCGTCCGGCCATCTCCCAACGAGCTATGGGTATGGGTGTCCTTGCCGTCGAGCACCTGATCCATCCCGACCATTTTCCGGCACCGCCGCAGCCTCCTCGCCGGCCAGCCATCACCGGTGAGCTGCAGCTCTCTGCTCTCTCTCTCCCTCCATTTAAATCTGACAAGGGGCCCCACCCGTCACTGACCCACTACGCGCCCAAAACGGTACGCAAGGGGAGGCGTAAACCCAGTTTATGCCATTGACGTCGCCGCCCCTGGGTTTTTCGATTTTTTGTTTAAATTCATTTAAATCCAGAAGTTTCACCCAACTTTAACCATCAATAACTTTTAAACCATAAGTCCAAATGAGTTTATTCTTTTTGCAGTATTTTTCTTATGAGCTCTTCTATTTGCTGTAAGATTTTGGTGTTTTTCTCTGCTACCTAGAATTTCTAAACAGAAGAGAATGCTTTATGTGATATTTGAAAATGTTTTCAAGAATGTTTTTCAGATTGATTTGAGTAGTTGGTGAAGACCAGGAGTACTCCCACACTTCATTGGTGCAAGGCAAGCCACAACTCTGATTTACATAATTGCATTACAATATCATGGTTAAATAATTATTTTAATGTTGATTATGAGTATTTTGTAAATAAGTAATTCATGCAACACTTTGAAGATCTTGAGTTGGCTACTGTCATGTTGATGATGAGATTATAGTCATTAGTAGATTTCAAGTTGGATGGTGTTATGACACGGGTTGATTAAGAGATTACCATCTATGATTATTTGGTGACTCCATCCGATACCGTATATAGGGGATCAGTAGTGGTATTTGATCATTTTGCTCATTGGATTTTTAGCTAGTTATAGTTGTAACTTGGATCATTGTGATACCGGACAGTCAGTAATGACTATAGTTGCTTGGGGATAAGTTCCTTCATTGTTGATCAAGTGCCACTGAACCGAACTTTCCAGTGCAGCCACACCTGCCAGAATGGGACGGCCTTGGCTTGGTCTAACCGCATGCTCTTTTATCGGTACCACCAAAGAGGGGAGGTTATGTGTGCGTGCTGCCCTGATCAGGTAGACGACGATAACCTTGTGAGCCCGGTTTGGTTATTGAGCTCAGGTCCCCATTTGGGACAGTCAGTTTGGCCACGACGGTGGCAAGTGTTAGAAGTGACACAGGGGCCACCCAGGGCATGACCTGGTAGGGGGAGTGATTGTCGGTGGTACGGTGGAGGAGTCAGGGGTTAGGCAAGTTTCATTGGAGCAGCACCGGTCCACCCGGAAGGGAAGTTTACCGAGGTACGGGACCAGGAGTTCCATAGTGTGGGTAAAGTGCGCAACCTCTGCAGAGTGTAAGAATCTATTCGAATAGCCGCATCCACGGTATTGGACACAGTTCATACTAAGTCACACTGTCTGATCAACACCGATGAGGGAATGACTTGTTAATGATGGAAGAACTCGTCTCAGTATTCGTCTGGTAACGGATCGCTGGTGATCCTGGAAATGGGCTTGAGTATGATCATCCGGTGGTATTGAGGTGACTGTGAGTGGGTCATGAGCATGGTTGGCTTGACTGGTTTAACAAGAGTAATGTGGGCCAGATGACTCAGAGTATTAATGGTTCGGAGATAACATGTTTATTGTTTTCTTCCACCCTTTGTAATAGTAACTAATCCTGATGCATAACCATAATTGCTATGATGTTGTTATGTTTTGACGCTTGTGTTTGTTGTGAGCTTGCGAGTACATTCAAAGTACTCACCTGGCGTGTCATGCCAGTTTGCAGGTGCTGCCCTGTTTGCATAGCAGAGGTGTTCGAGTTGCGAGCTAGGATGTGTCCCAGCCAGAGTCCCTGCGGAGTGGAGTCCATTACCGATGTCGTGGTTCTGCTGCTATTAGTCGTGCCGCTGCTAGCATAGAGCCACCGTAGTCAGAGTAGCATCATTGTAATCCTTTGTAAACCCTTTGTAACCCTTGTACCCCAACTAATAGTAATAAAGAGCTGATTTGTTCTATGCCAAGCAGTGCCGTATTCCAGAAGACTTGATCTCTGGGCTGGAATACGGGGTGCTCCGGTGACTCTGAGCCGTGGTGCCACAAGGTTTGGTATCAGAGCAGGTTTGGCTATAGGACACCCTAGCCAACCCAGACGTTAGCAAACCGTTAGTCTAGAGCCCAGCTTGCTTGTGTGATGCATTTGAGGTGCTGCCTTTGGTTGTCGCATTTGTTTGCTGCATGGCATACATATAGGTTTGGCTCACTAACCAGTTGCTTTTGTAGATGGCATCCGTTTCGATTAACCACGACTCAGCCCCTACACCACTCAGCTTCGCATCCTTGCTTCGGGATGTTTGGCGTCTTCTCTATCCCAGTAGAGAGATGCCAAGGTATCAAGTGTTCCAGACCCCGGTTGCAGGACTGGTGCTTGAGTATCATGCCAATGTCATTCTGTCAGTCGACCTACCTTTGTGGAAGCGCACCTATAGTCTCCATGGTGGTTATGCTTCTACTCCTGAGCATGCCATCCAGCTTGCCGCTCTAGCAGGCCTCACTGTTCTTCGTCATCAGGAGAGCACGATGCAAGAGAATCGTGCCTTCCACTACTATCCCACCATGGCCGTCACTCCCAGACGAGTTACATTTCCTCCTGTTCGCTCAGACGATGATCTAGCTGTGGCATACATGTCTCGTTACATGATTGCTGAATAGGTCCTCATCGCTGAACTGGCCAGGGATGCCACTTGCGCCAGGATAGCACTTGGTATGGCTTTGGCACCGTCGACCTCTCCACTAGCCCCTTCGCTCTCCAGTAACCTGCCTTCCGACCATAGTACCTAAGTACTTGCGAGGTTCATGCTGCATGAGTTGTAGTAGCACTGAGTGTTGTAAATTGCCTTGAATAGCAATAAAGTGTGGTTCTCTTGTAAGCTTAGTTTCTTTTATTGAGTAGTTTTTACTCGCACTTTTATTTGGCTCCTCGGTGTCACTTTACTTCCCCTACGGAAGTTGCTCATCAACCCCAACGGATCCAAAGAGTTAATAATTGGAACCTCGGTTGAATCTTATGAAATTATTAATGGGCTGCCTGGTATTGGGAATATGTGGTTTGGAAGACAATTAATATTCTGGATTAGCTATCAGCATCAAGCCTGCCTCAAGGTGTAAATATTGTAACTATTTCAACCATGAGGAACCAGCAAAAGGATAATGGGGATGCAAGACCAACCGGGTCAAAGGTATCAATCAGATACGAAGTTGGTTCTGCTTGGGCGGAATATGAAACAGGTTATATGGGGAAGCAAACTGGAACGTGCCATGCACCCAGTACTCAGCAAGAAGGCGAGACAGGCAAATATTTTTGTACAAGTGATCAACAGCTAGAGTTGTAAGGCATCCGGTCAGCATATCATGAAGAGAAACTTCGGGTGTAAGCAACTCAGTCATCCTTCGCATGCTAACAGAGAAGCTTACGTTGCAAAGCCCATCAGATCTTTCTCAGTATGATATGTGGATAGCTTCTGGCATAAGCTACCCTGGCTATTTCGGTAAGCTACCGCAGAAAGCTTCCAGGATAAGGCATCGAGTCTTCTCACAGAAGCAACCAGGAAGGGAGGCTTCGGAGGTACGCTACCCAGCCTTCCTCAGCACGCTATCTCAGCAGAAGCTTCGAGCATAAGCCACCCAGTCTTCTTCAGCACGATACTCCCGATGGTTTCTCACGTAAGCTATCCAACCTTCGTCTGTACGACACCACCAAATAGCTGACAAGGGTAGTAACTGCAATTATATAGTGCATTGGCAGTACATCGAAAGAATCAAGCCCTGGGAATAAGATGCTCAGTTGTACATACTTCTATATATGATGGGCATGTTGCCCTAGGTCATGCAAGTCACCATACAAGGAGCAACTAGGTTTAGGCAGGTTTGCCAAAGGAAGGTAAGGATCCGACAGCTAAATAAGCCATGCAAGTGGAAGAAGACCCATATACACATCAGCACATTGCGAGGACTGATAAGCTATGAGGAAAAGGCAATTTGGGATGCCAATCTTGGCAATAGTTGACCAGGCAAGTCTTCTCACACTTGAGAATCTGGTGGGTGATTCTGATGAACCGTTACTTGCTTTGTCTTGGCAACGACACCATGCCTATGTTCTGAGCTGCTTTCAGCCGATCAAGGTGGATGCCGACTTTAAGTTTCTCTTTTCAATAACTGACCCGTGTTCCGAGCTGCTTTTCGGCCGTCTCGGGCAGCTGTTGAGTTTCTTTTTGTAAGCAGTGACCCCATGCTCTGAGCTGTTTTTCGGCCGTCCTAGGGAACTGCTATCTTCTTCTTTTCAACGTGGTCTCATGCTCTGAGCTGTTTTTCAGTCATCTTGAGCCATGATTGAGTTATTTCAGTGATGTCCCAGATCTGAGTTGTGAAGACCGTTCTGGTGACTACTGATTTGTTCGTTGATTATATGTAAGGGGTTCGGATAATCATTACCCTACGGTTAAGGTTCGTGATGGGATGATTTTGCCAGTGAAGGGTGTTCGCCTTAAGGTAAGGATAAAGTATGCTTGCTAGCATGTTGCACCTAATAGTACCTATGGAGGTATTTAGCCAAGCTCTCTTGGAAAAAGGGCTCGAAAAGAAGGGTAGCAGTGAAGGAACAAGAGCTACAGTGCGGGAGCAAAGTTGCGTGGATGCCTAACCCAGCCTGACTCCGAATTGATCACCACAAGTGACCATACAGGGGATCACTCTGTTTGTAAAGTTTCATATCACTGTAACCTTCTTGCCCAACTGCATATGCTCGAAGTTGTCAGCAGCACATATTCAAGTCTGTCGTATCAGATCAAAGACTTCTTGGCTAGCTCGGCAGTGCGGCTCCAACGACCGCGTTAAAGTATCGCATGGTGAATGGATATATTGACAAATGAGTACGTGAAACGCTCTCACATATGGTACTCTATTGCGAGTAGCAGCCAAATTGCTAGTAAGGATTCAGGATAAAGAAGTCAGCCTGGAAGATTCAGATTTCCTACAAGTAGACAGACTCCGCCAAAAAGAAACACTACAGTTCTCAGCACTGCTTCAAACCCAGGAAATATACATCAAGTATCTCAAGGCAATGATTGAATGTTTCGTGTCCACGGAAGGCAATGGTTCACAACTTCGCGGAATACTACAAGTGAAAGAAAGGCGTGACAAGCGGGAACCTCTCGCGGGCGTATGAGGAGCAGGCACATGCCAGTCTTGATAACATGTTAAGCGAGTCAGCAGACGTGATAGGATTGGAGTCAGTGTACTAATGGACCTGTGAGGAAATAACTGTCGGAATATGGGCAAGGTGAAGCAAACCACCCCGGTCACGACAGTCAGGTCATATGCAATTCAGTGGGAACATTGTACACAGAGAAGGATACCTGAGTCGGAGCCGGTTTCCTTAAGGTTATATATATTTGTTCCCCTAGCAACCAAATCTCAAGGACGAGATTTATCTTAAGGGGCGTAGGTTTGTGACACCCTGGTTTTTACCATTTTTTTTTCAAAAACCCATTTGAAAATTTCATTCGGAATTTGGTTTGGACTTTGTCTTGAATGGCTCTATGGACTTATAACTTGGGAATGTTTTTGATTTTCTTTCCCAAGTGAACCAAAGCTTCCAAACACTTTCCTCAAGTCATGTCATTCCCATTCTTGCCACATCTCAATTTTTTTCCAATTAAATATTCCTTTCTCATTAAAGGAATAACCCTTTGAGCTCTAGGTTGTGAAGCAACCTATATTTCTGTTCTTCCAAAAATTCCAGGAAAATTCTCATAAATTCTTTGGACCATATAAACCTTGGATATGTGAAAATATTCAAGATATATTCTTCATGGCAAGCACAGCCTCCAATCTTTGCTTATGGTCATAATTTCAGTTTGTGAGGCAACTATATTTTATATTGCCCCAAAAACTCTGAAATTAATCCAGGACATTCTTCTATCCATATTATCAGTCTCCACCAATTTTTGGCTCATTTCATTCAGCCATTTTTGCTATAAAATTCCTCCAAGTTGCTGTCCAGAAGGAAGCTTTGTGAAGGAGGTACCACTTATGCTTATCCAAATGCTATGAAAGTTTTATGGCATCTTGGCATCACAAAATAACCCACCTATACCAAGTTTCAACTCCAAAAGCCCGTCCATATGAGTGCATCTTCCTCTGCAAAGTTTCTGGACCAGAGGAGCCGTTGTAAAGCAACTACACCCAAAACTGGTCCATTTGGTCTGAATCTTCTCCGGCATGGGCACCTTCCAACTACATTTCTGTATGACAAATTTCCTCTCTCAAATTTCTAACCATTTCTTCTCAGCTTCTTGCCCAAGTTTCCAGCCAGAAACTTGTCTGGAAGCTAGCTGATTGTCCAGGCCACCCTTGGCCCAACCAGACACATAGGGAGGTCACTGGAAGGATGGACTACAACGTAGACATGACCAAATACGCTAGAGCACACCAAGTTCATGCACGGGCTGAACAGGGCGTCGCGGTCGTCGCCGTTGTCCTCAGGTCCTTAATAGCTCTGCTTGCATCCCGTCACTCTTGCGCGCTCCCGTGCACTCCAGCCGCGCCGCGACGAGCAGCGCGGCCGCCAGCTCGCTGTCCTTGCCATGCGAGCGCATCGATGGCGGCATTCGGCCACAGCGGCTCCGCCCGGCTATTAAAGACGCCCCGACCCCGTCTCTCCCCACCACTCGAGCTCTTCCTCTCCTAATCGTCGCCTCGCAGCACCAGAGCAAGCCGGAGAGCTCTTCTGCTCCATCTCTGGCGAGGTGCTCTGCCGCTCTGCCCCTGCTTCTCCAGCTCGCCTCCATCCACCCCAGCTCCAGCCAAGGCCACCACTGAGCTCGTGGCACTCCACTGACCCGTCCCAGCCCTTCCTCCGCCAGAGAGCTCGCCGGAGTCGCCAGATCCATTGACCACCGTAGCTCGCCGCCGCCTGAGAAGAAGGGGCCGACAGCGTCCGGCCATCTCCCAACAAGCAACGGGTATGGGCGTGCTCGCCATCGAGCGCCCGATCCATCCCGACCATTTTCCGGCGCCGCCCCAGCCTCCTCGCCGGCCAGCCATTGCCGGTGAGCCGCCGCTCTCTGCTTTCTCTCTCCCTCCATTTAAATCTGACAAGGGGCCCCACCCGTCAGTGACCCACTGCGTGCCCGAAATAGTACGCAAGTGGAGGCGTAAACCCAGTTTACGCCTTCGACGTGGCCGCCCCTGGGTTTTCCGATTTTCTGTTTAAATTCATTTAAATCCAGAAGTTTGACCCAAATTTGACCATCAATAACTTTTAAACCATAAGTCCAAATGAGTTTATTCTTTTTGCATTATTTTTCTTATGAGCTCTTCTATTTGCTGTAAGATATTTGTGTTTTTCTCTGCTACCTAGAATTTCTAGACAGAAGAGAATGCTTTATGTGATATTTGAAAATGTTTTCAAAAATGTTTTTCAGATTGATTTGAGTAGTTGATGAAGACCAGGAGTACTCCCACACTGTCGGCGTACGACACCTATGGGATCGCGTGGATCCCTTTTATGGTTCGGCTAGGGAGAAGATGTACACAAAGAGCGGATCCAACGATCTACACGGGGATTTTTTACCCAGGTTCGGGCCGCTGAGTAGCGTAAAACCCTACTCCTGCTTTGGTTTATTGTGGGTGTTTGAGCTCAGATACACGGAGCGCTTCTTGGTGAACAGTACACAAGAAGGGCGGCTACGCATGCAGCTGGGCCAGAAAGCTTCCTCTCCCCTGTAGCTTCGCCTTGGGCCTCCTTTTATATGACAAAGGGGTCACCAACAGTGGCGAACAGAAAGTACAAGAGGTGTAAAGTTACTACAGTGTTTACATGCTTATCACTGACGACTTAGGACAAAACGCATTAAATGCTCTGTTTAGGTGTCCTTTACTTTCTTGGGGACAGAAAAAGAGCCAGTCCCATCAGCACCGCTTAACCCCATCCGTCGCTAATGCCATGACACGCACCCAGGAGGACAAACCCTAAACGACAGGCTATTTGCGGCGCTGGAGCGGTGGCAGGGCGGCGGGATCTTGCCGGGTGCGAGTCCTTGCCGGGTCTTCGTGAGCTTTCCCGGCAAGATCTTGCCGGGAACCCATCCTTCGGTCTTCTGTCTTCTATTCATTGGCTTGAACGCTTTCTTGATAATCTTGTACTTGTTTCCACCTGTCCTCCGGCAGGCCTTGCCGTTGGTATGGCTACAACCGTCCGTGCACAAGTATGGGGTACTAAAAGACCCAAACTTTAGTACACCAACAGGAGCCCCCGGGCCTAGGCCATACACGGGTGCGAGGCGTTGTTGGGCTAGGCCTAAATAGTGCACGGGCACGCGTGGCAGGAGTTAACTGTCGTAATCCTCTTATTTACCGCGCTCCCCCACGACGCGCATTAAATGCGGGACGTGGGATGCGTGCGCGGAATGGCCGCAGTAGCAGTGCGCTCGTAAAAGCGCATTCACATTGGTTTAGTAAAGAGGCAGCCCCACGCCTTCCCCATAAAAGGGAATCCGCAGAGGCGCTTCTCATTTACCTCTCGTCTTTTCCAATCTGGAAACCGGCGTCGCCTTCTTCCTCGAGCTTGAAACAGAGCCTCCCCTATCATTCGCCACCTCCACGCCCTCATCATCCTCGGCCTCCGCTTCCACAATCGTCATGCCGCCCAAAGCAAGCAAGGGCAAAGCGGCGAAAGCCGTCCACTCGGATGCGGAGATGGAGAAGATCGATCTGGTGGAGATGCGGAAGGAACACGTCGTCTTCGCCCCGACGCTTGATATGCACGCCCTGGTTGAGCGGTACATGTGTATGTGGGGGAAGGAGACGAGGGCTCACCCTGCTACTCGCGTGCTCCCAGCTTCCGTCAAGAGCGGTCTAGATAAATTCCCCTTCTTTGTCGCTTACTTTTACTGCGGGCTCTGCCCTCCGTTTTCTGATTTCTTCATCGACATCATGTACACATACGACTTCCATCTCTTGGATTTTACGCCGAATGCTGTGACATGCATGTCAGTCTTTGCCCATCTCTGTGAAAAATTCGCCGGAGTAGTTCCCAGCACAGCCCTCTTTCGCCACTATTTCATTCCCCGTATCGAAACAGGAGACGCCCTTTCTGGTTCTATCACCTGGATTCCAAGGGCATGGAATAAAGAGATATACCCGGATGGTCTCTACCGTAAGAAGTGGGATGAATGGCGGGCCGAGTGGTGCTGGATTAAGGAGAAAGATCCTCAGCCGTTCTGTTTGCCCCGACAAACGAAAGTGGTTCGCGGCAAGGACTGGAGCAGCATCGATCCTCAGGATGAGAAGCTCGCAATCGCAATTACCAGGATCCACCGTCTCAGGGTTGCCGGGCTCACAATAGAAATGATTGGCGCTGATTTCCTCCGCCGCCGCATCGCCCCTCTGCAGAACAAAGGGAGACTAGCCTGGGAATTCAAGAATGCAGCAGATATCATGAGGCTGCGCCCTGGTCTGAACAACAACTTGACATTCCTGCAGCACACAGCTCTCTACCACGAACTATTCAGGCCTGACGGGAAATATAAGTTGCCGGCGGGCGTAATTCCCCTGTGCAACAACTCTGCTTTGAGCTCAATCATCGCCATGATGCCGGTGTGTAATGCTCACGGCCTTGACGGAACTTGGGAAGAGCCATCCTCACAGCACACACAGGAGTTTTTTGATAACTTGTCGGAGAAAACCATCTGGGAAGAGCCAAGCCTTATCCGCCCCACACCACTGATGACGAAGTGGCTTACATCGGCAGAAGCGCGGAAGAGGTGATTCTAGCCGCGGAGGCCGGCAGCTTTGGCTTCGTGGAAGAGGAAGCCCGTGAAGAAGAAATAATGTCAGAGGAGACCCTTGCCGAGCAAGGTGAAATTGCCAGGGAGCAGAGTGGCATGGTTGCCGGGGGCTCTTCTGTCGAAGATACAACCGAGGAACAGCTGCACGAGGAGCCCCCAGCTCCAGAGAAGAAGAAACGTGTTCTTTGGAAAGCCGTCTCCGGCGTCCCAACACATCAGCCTTCCTCGAGTGGTGAGGTTCCCGGCAAGGGGGCGGCTGGCAAGGCTGCGCAGCGGCAAGGAGCCCAACAGCAACCCGCGCGACCTACGAGACGCACGACCGCGTCAACAACTGGAGCGGCGGGGGTGTCTCATACGACAGCACCAATAGCTGGAGCAGCAGGATCATATCAACCTACTGCTTCTGCCGTAGCCAAGCGTCCCAGGAGCCCTTCTCCACCCCCTCGCCCGGACACGGCAGCGGAGGTTGACTTTGACATCTCCGCTTTTAGTCCGGAAAGAGAAGAGTAAGGGTCCTTGCTGCATCTTTCAACTTCTGAATTCCTGGTTTCGCTTAACTCATTTGTTTTGCTTTGGCCTGTCCCCACAGAGATACGGAAACATTGGCACAAAGGATGGCGAAGAAGGCGAAGACTTCAACGGGTGATGAGCCTCCGGCAAGCATCGTAGGTGCGCCGAAGCCCATCGTCATCAGCCCGGAGCCCAGCCCTCAACGCAGCCCCCAACCCAGCCTCCAGCGTGAGCCCACTACTCATTTTCCGCTGGTGAGCGTTGGGGTGAATATCTTCGCTATTAACATCACCAGGCTGGTAGGAGAAGAACGGCAACAAGGAGAGCCATTGGAGGCCGTCCCTGACGTGCCGCCTCCGTCAACCACGCCGCCCAGAGATGAACCTTTGGCTAGGGCTTCTACTGGTGAGCCCATTCGCGTTGAAGAGGAGCCGGCAAGCACGGGCACTGGCAATCCTACATCGGCAACCAATGTTGCCGGGAAAGGAGAAACCACCTCTCAACAGCTCGACACAGGTAAACCGTTTGCCTCGGTGCACTTATCATTCTTTCTTTATTTTTGTCTTCTTGAACTTCAACCTCGGTCTCATCTTGTTTCCTTTCTTGGTCTTCAGATCTTCCTTCGATGGAACAAATGGATGTTGATATTGTCATCGAAGAGACCGCCAAGGACGCTGCAGTCGAGGCCGACAGAGTCACAGCTGACGAGGCCGCCAAGTCCGCACAGGAAGAAACCACCAAGGGGTCTGCTGAGGGGGCCGGCAAGGAGATCGGCGACCATACTGACGGCATTCCTGCCACAGGAGCGCCTGGCGCTACATCGGTCGCGGAGCCCCCAGTTGCCAGCGAGGCGGTTGTCGAGGATCAACCATCAACATTCGACGCCCCCCCGTCATGCAGATACCTTAAGGTTGGCGACAACCTGTTCATCAGCATACCAGGGACGGCAAGCACTAGGGTGCCAACCGAAGGAATTTTTTTTGATGAAGACGTCATCGCCGCCACAGGACTTAATATCGTCGACGAGCCACGCGCCAGCAGCAGCGGGTCCAGGGAAGAACAGCTCCTCCAAGCCATGAGCAACAACTTTCAAAAGCTCCAGGTGCTCCACCGCACCCGAAAGGAGAAGTTGGACTCCAGGGCGGCAGTTGTTGAAGCAGCGGAGGCAGATTTCCAGAAGCTCGTCGAGGAGACGCAAGTCTGGTACGCCGAGGCTTTCCAGGAACTGACGGCTGGCCGGGAGCAACTGAATCAAAGTTGGAGCGAGTTCCTCTTAAAGCAGTCCGATGCCGAGAGGGCACAGGAGGAGGCCGCGCAGCAGGCTGCTGCAGAGGAAGCTCGCTTAACGGAGTGCCGCGTCGGGCTCGATGCTTATGAAGAAGACCTTGCCGCTCGCGAGGAGGCGCTTGCCGCCAAGCTCCGTGGCAAGGACGGAGAGATCGAGGAGCTTGTCGCGCGGCGAACTCAGGAGCTGGAGCAGAGACACAAGGAAACACTCGAAGCTCTGGCCATAGACCATGCCGGCAAGTTAAAGGGAGCCATCGATGCCACCGAAGCTGCAGAGGCCGCCAAGAACGAGCTGGGCGATAAAGTGAAGAGGCTGGAAGCAGATCTCGAGGACCATGGCAAGGAAATCTCAACGCTCAAAGCTGACAGAGAGAAAACTCTCTACAGCCTGGCAGAGATGCAAACCGCCATGTCCGACAAGACCAAGGAGCTCATCTCAGCCAATGAATCCATCTCTGATCTGACACTAAAGCTGGCAACGCTGGAGGAGTCCCTTGAGAACGGCAAAGCTCGTGAGAGGGCTTTGATCAAAGATCTCCAGAGTGAGAAGAGCCTGCTCAACAGCACCGCTGCCACTTATAATGATTTTGAGAAAGGTGTGAAGATCTAGACTGAGCGCCTTGTCAATGTCGCGGAAAGACTTGCCGCAGAACTGTCCACCATGGGCTTGAAAAACTTCAACTACTCTTCTGATGATAGGGTATCTTCGAGCGCCAAGCTGACCATGTTCTTCGAGAGCATCGTTGACGCCCTCAAGCTGCTCCAGTCTGACCGAGCAACCCATCTGGCCAACGAATCCCGCAAACTCTGCCGGGCCGTCCTCCTCAAGGTGCTCGTCAAAGTGGTGCACAAGAATCGCGGCATCAACCTTACCAATGTTCTCGCTAGCTTGTCGGAGGATGCAGACCTCAAGGCCCTCGAAGAGCTTGTCGCACCGATCGTCGACAGAGTGAGCCAAGTCAAGAGGGTCGAAGGCCAGCGCAGGGACTAGCCGCTTCGCTCCATTTTGTCGCCACCATTCCATGTCAAAGACAGTTTTATCTTAAGTTAGAATCGCAGCGACCAGTAATATAACTTGCTATGTTTTGGATGAATGTATGCTATTTCTCTTGTCTGATTTATTTTTTTGTACGATACATGCCCTATGCTTATTGGAAACTTGCCGGTGCATGCACCCTTGCCGCGAGCGCTTTGAGGAACGGATCCTTAGCAGCCTGCTGGAGGTGTCGCTGCCGACAAGATACCTTGACGTTTTCAGTCCAGCCACTTAGGCTGTTGAGCAGACTCGAAACAAAGTAAGGGTGCAACCGATCATGACAAGGTTCCTTCGCGTGCAGGTTTTCCATACAAAAGCTGAAATCGTTCAAGGAAAATAAGTCTAGAAGAAAAATTTTCTTAAGAGTTTTGCAACTTAGCTTTTCGTCGCTGTACTCCTTATTGCAAAATGTCAATTTGAACGTCGCCTGTCAGTGTCCATACCATCATTCCCCCCGGCAAACTTGCACACGAGGAAACCTTCTGTCCTTCAAGAAGAAGAGAAAACAGAGATATGGAACCTTGGCGGTTCATCAACGCTTACCGGAAGCAGGTGTAATACAACATCTCAGACAAGCATGCATATAGATTGACATGAAAATCGACAAGAATTGTAAAACACTTAAGTTTATTCAACTATGCACAGGGTCTGCGCCTGGCTTTGTACAAAGGATCATATGCCTTGCCGGCAAAACTCGTACAAAAGGTGGTTGCCGGGAGACCCGGCAACCGCGCCTTATGGGTAGAACTTACGAAGGTGTTCGATATTCCAGGAATTGCTCACTGGGATGCCATCTTCGGTCTCAAGGCGGACTGCGCCGGGCCTGGTGACTCGTACTACCCGATAAGGGCCTTCCCACTTCGGCGTCAACTTGTTAGAATTCTTAGCCGACTGAATGCGCTGAAGAACAAGGTCGCCTTCCTCAAGACTTCGGGCATGAACCTTGCGGCTATGATAGCGGCGCAAGGCTTGCTGGTAGCATGCAGCTCGCACAGCAGCCCGAAGATGATCTTCCTCAAGGAGCGTGGTGTCATCTTGCCGCAGCTGCTCTTGCTCGATCTCATCATAAGCGAGCACTCGAGGTGACCCGTATATGAGTTCTATGGGGAGAAGTGCTTCTGCCCCGTAGACTAGGGAGAAGGGTGTCTGGCCAGTAGCTCGATTTGGTGTCGTTCTGATTGACCAAAGAACCGCCGGCAGCTCATCAATCCAGCGTTTTCCGCACTTGCGCAGCTTGTTGAAAGTCCTTGTCCTGAGACCTCGCAACACTTCAGCATTTGCCCTTTCCGCCTGGCCATTGCTCCTCGGGTGAGCAACAGAAGCAAAACAGATTTTGCCGCCAAGGTCTTGGACGTACTACATGAAGGTGCGGCTCGTGAACTGCGTGCCATTGTCGGTGATGATCCTGTTTGGCACACCAAAATGGCACACTAGTCCCTTGAAGAACTTGACGGCTGATTGTGCAGTCACCTTTCTCACTGCTTCCACTTCTGGCCACTTCGTGAACTTGTCGATAGCAACGTACAAGTACTCGAAGCCCCCGGCAGCGCGGGGAAAAGGGCCCAATATGTCGAGCCCCCAGACAGAAAATGGCCAGGAAAAAGGGATTGTCTAAAGAGCTTGAGCTGACTGATGCAATTTCTTTGAATGGAACTGGCACGCTTCACACTTGGTTACTAGTGCAGTTGCATCCTGGAGAGCAGTGGGCCAAAAGAAACCTTGCCGGAATGCCTTGCCGACAAGAGCTCTTGAACCTATGTCGGAGCCACATATGCCTCCATGTATCTCTGCCAACAGCTCCAGTCCATCCTCCCGTGGAATACACTTCAATTTCATACCGTTCGGTCTCTTTCTGTACAGGACATCGTCCACGAACTAGTACATATTGGACCAACGGGCTACTTTCTCCGCTTCTTCCTATTCTTCAGGGAGTTCTCCTGTTTGAAGGAACCGGACGATGTGCTGTGCCCATGTTGGAGCCTGTGGCTCGACAACAAGGACCAAAGGCATATCTTGGCCGTGGGAGCGTTTGTTTCTACGGCAAGGGCTTGAGGCCCTACCGGAGCCTGTTGCTCTTCGGCAAGCTTGGCGTCGTTCCCAGCAACTTCCTTGTCGGCGGCTTCTGGAAGCTCTGCAGGAAAGTACTGGCCGGAACTCAACTTTCTCCTCTTGTCTTGCCTCGTCAATGGTGTTACGGATGGCTGAGTTAAGCGGAGCACAAAAGTTCCTGGTTCCACAGGTAACTTGAGGGCAGCACGTTTTGACAGGTCATCAGCAATATTGTTCTCCGCACGAGGAACATGCTCTGTTTTCAAACCGTCAAAATGGTCCTCCAACTTTCTCACTACATCTACATATGCTTCCATCAACGGGCTCTAATAGTCTTTGTTAACTTGCCTGACGACAAGCTGTGAATCACCTCTAACGATGAGCTTCTTAATCCCAAGGTCCGCCGCGATCCTGAGACCGGCAAGCAGCCCTTCATATTTTGCAGTGTTGTTTGTTGATCTCTCCCGGGGAAAGTGCATCTGAATTACATACTTGAGGTGCTCTCCGGTGGGTGCGACAAGCAGCACGCCAGCACCGGTGCCTTGCAGCGAGAAAGCCCCGTCAAAGTACATAATCCATTCTCGATTTGTTTCCTTGCCAGGAATAGTTGTCTCCTGAATTTCTTCGTCTGGCGTCGGCGTCCATTCTGCAATGTATTCCGCCAAGGCTCTGCTCTGAATAGTCGAAGTGCTTTCAAATTTGAGACCAAAGCTTGACAGTTCCAACGCCCACTCTACATTTCTGCCAGTTCCATCTGGATTCCGCAAAATCCGCTGCAACGGGAAGCGAGTGATGACGGTGATTTCATGTGCCTGGAAATAATGGCGCAGCTTCCTCGAGGCCATAAGGAGGCCGAAGAGCAACTTCTGCACGCCAGAATATCTTGACCTAGCCCCCTGCAACAGGGAGCTGACAAAATAGACTGGGCACTGCACCATCTTCTTCTTCTGTGTTGCTTCATTTGATTGCGCAGATCCTGCCTTGTCGGCACCAGACTCTACCGGGGAGAATCCCAGCTTGTCGCTTGATGGGCTTGTCGCTGCCGCTGCTTCTTCGTCGACTTCTCTCTGTGCCACTAATGCAGCAATAACCACATGATTCGTTGCCGCTAGATATAGCAGCAACGGCTCTTGTGGTTTAGGCGCGACTAGTGTTGGCGGAGAGGAGAGGTACCTCTTCAAGTCCTGCAGCGCTGCCTCCGCTTCCTGAGTCCATTTCATTGGACCCGCCTTCTTCAAGATTTTGAAAAAAGGCAGGACACACTCAGCAGATTTGGAGATGAACCTGCTCAGAGCAGCAATGCAGCCGGCAAGTCAACGCACATCTTTGACACGTCTTGGTGCTTCAATCTGCTCAATTGCCTTGATCTTGTCGGGATTTGCTTCGATTCCACGTTGAGACACAAAGAACCCGAGAAGCTTGCCGGATGGAACACCAAACACACACTTCTCAGGATTGAGCTTCAGATTGATCCTGCGCAGATTTGCAAATGTCTCCTCTAAATCTTGTATGAGCGTTGCCTTGTCCTTGGTTTTTACCACTATGTCATCCATATAAGCTTCCATATTTCTATGTAGCTGGGGCTCAAAACCGATCTGGACCGCTCTTGCAAACATTGAACCAGCACTTTTCATCCCGAAAGGCATGCGTATGAAGCAATACGTGCCACATGGGGTGATAAATGCGGTTTTCTCTTCGTCTTCCTTTGACATGAAAATCAGATGATACCCTGAATAAGCATCAAGAAATGACAGCAAATCGTAGCCGGCAGTGGAGTCCACAATCTGGTCAATGTGCGGCAAGGGAAAAGGATCTTTTGGACAGGCTTTATTGATATCTGTATAGTCGATACACAGCCTCCATTTTCCATTCGCCTTGCGCACTACAACTGGATTGTCCAACCATGTTGGATGGAGCACTCCTCTAACCAAACCTGCCGCTTCCAGCTTCCTGATTTCTTTGGCAATAAATTCTTGCCGCTCCAAAGCTTGCTTCCTAACTTTTTGCTTGACGGGCCGTGCATGAGGACAGATAGCAAGGTGGTGCTCAATTACCTCCCTGGGAACACTGGGGATATCAGATGGTTGCCATGCAAACACATCGACATTCGCCCGCAGGAAGGCAATGAACGCGCTTTCCTATTTGTCATCGAGGGTGGAACTCACGGTGAAAGTTCCTCCCGTACCATTCTCCCTGACGGGCACCTTCTTAGTTGCTGGTGGAGCTGCCTTGGATTTCTTGCTCTTGCCGGTGGAGCTCTCTGGCACATCCTCAACGGGAGCGCAGCACTCTGAGGAGGTGCGCTTGCCGGACTGTGTGCTAGAGGTCTTGCCGGTCTTCTTCCCCCCGGGAGCTTCGGCGGCAGGAGCAAGTGCCTTGGCGGCAGGTGCTGCGAATGCCTCCCGGTAGAGTTGGTCGATGCAGATAAGCGCATCCTTCTTGTCGGAGTTGATAGTAATGACGCTCATCGGCCCGGGCATCTTTAATGTATTATAGGCGTAGTGTGATGCCGCCATGAACTTGGCCAGCGCCGGACGACAAAGAATCCCATTATATGGCAATGGAATCTTGGCGACGTCGAAGACGATCTTTTCTTTTCTGTAGTTCAGCTCACTACCAAATGTTACTGGTAGTGTGATCTTGCCCTTCGGCTGGCTCCTTCCTGGGTTGATCCCTTGGAACGTGCCCGTTTCCTCGAGATCTTCGTCAGGGATTTGCAATTTCTTGATCACATCAGGCGAGATCAAGTTCAAACCGGGCCCACCGTCAACTAACATTTTTGTCACCTTGAGGTTGCGGATCGTTGGTGAAACCAACAATGGCAAACACCCGACCGCTGTTGTGCGATCAGGGTGATCCTCAGCGTCAAAAATGATAGGCGTGTTGGACCATTTCAATGGTTTCCGGGCATCGACCGACGGCTCTGTCGCGTTAATCTCGCGCGCCCACTGTTTGAGTCGGCGGTCAGAGGAATGCAACGAGGCGCCTCCGTCAACGCACATGGCTTCTGTAGCTCTCTGGAACTCGTGCTCGCTGGACTCGTCGTCCTCTTTGTCATCATCGTCAACCCCCTTTTCCTTGTCGCGGCCTCGAGCGGGCCTCTCCTTTTGTTGCTTGGCCTTGCAGTGGCGACCTCCTCGACCACCGCGTTTTTTGCCAGACCCCTCAGCACCATCCTGGGCCTTCTCCTTGTCTCGCCTTTCATACTCAGCTTTCTGCTTCTCGACAAGCTGCTCAACTTGCCGGCAGTTTTGGAGATCGTGACCCTTGGTGCGATGGATCTTGCAGTACTGCTTGTCGGAGCCCTCCGGCTTGTCGGCAGCCGCCAAGGCCTGACATGAGGCACACCCGGCAACCTCCTTGCCGAGGCCATCATCCTTGATCTTCTTGGCGGTGCTGGTGTTGCCGGATCCCTCGACGGCAAGCACGGCCTTGCCCTTGCGCTTCCTGTTACGCCGTCGGCCTTTCTTCGTCGAGGTGGTGGCATCTTCGCCTTCAGAGTCGATTTCTACGCCAGCATCCTCGCCAGGGAATCTCCTTCCCTCTTCAGCCCAAGCACATTTATCAGCCAGAGCATAGAGCTCGGCAACATCCCTGACTTTGTTCATCACCAGCTCTTCCCGCATCTTGCGGTTGCGTACATTCTGAGGAAACGCGCTGATAACTGCGGCGGGATGAACGTCTGGGATGTTGTGCTGTATACGGCTGAACCTCTGTATGTACTTGCGCAAGGTTTCGCCCTCTTTCTGGGGGATGAGATGTAAATCGCTTTCCTGGCCAGGAGCCTGGTGGCCTCCAGTAGAGGCGCCAACAAACTCATGACACAAATCTGCCCAGGAGGAAATGGAATTCTCCGGCAAATGCATCAACCACGACCTGACGTTGGGTTTAAGCACCAACGGGAAGTAGTTGGCGAGTATCTTGTCGTCTCGAGCCCCGGCAGCCTGCACCGCAATGGTGTAGATGCTCAGGAACTCTGACGGGTGAGTCTTGCCGTCGTATTTCTCCGGCACCTCCGGCTTGAAAGTTCGGGAATTGGGCCACTGGACCCGCCGCAGCTCACGAGTAAACGCTGGACAACCCACCTCGTAAGGCAAGTTACCAGAATACCCTGGCGCAGGCTCGTCCACAATGGGTCCCGCGCGCCTATCAGATTGACGGCGCGCTTCCCGCCGCCGCTCGATGGTAGTTCGAGCGTCTTCTTTTTTCCGTTCCCGAAGAACTTGACGTTGATCGCGGCGAGCTCGCGGATCAGACGGCGCCGTGGAATCGTCATCACAGGCGTCAACCCGCCGAGTTAGCGACCGCTGTTGTCGTCGCGGAGGGGAGCGCATCGTAGTCGTACCGCCTCCGGTCTTTTCGTCATCAACACGCACCGGCTCGGTGGACTGCCGCCGCGAAGGCCCCGCCTGCTGCGGCCTGTCATCATTAGCCAAGCCGATGAGGCTTTGAATAGAAAATCTCCACTCTTCTAGCTTCTCCGCAGCGGGAGGGAAATCTAGGAGCAGCTGCGCTCGTGCCAACGCTTCTGCCGGTGTAGGCGGCGGTGAAAGGTGCGAAGAACACGAGGTGCTCTGACTCCTAACTGTGTTAGAAGGAGCTCCATCACGGTCTTGCGGTCGCGCCCTGCTTCCACCAGCATGTTGGCGTGCATACTGGCCCTGTGCATCTTGAGAGTGATGCACATGGGTCCTTCCATGGGGGCGCCTGGAACCACCAACGTCGCGGCGCTGCTCATCGCGCACGACCTGAGAAGGCCGCGACGCATGCGCCGGCGTTGGCGTCTTGGAAGGCGCCGTCCCGTCTTTGGAGTTTGTTGCGCCACCCATAGGTAGCATGGCTCCGACCTTAGACCTGGCAGTGTGCGGGTTGTTGTCGCTGTCGCGAACGACGCCGCTCGCCTGGCTCTGATCGCCAGAACGTCGTGGAGGCTCGAGACCTCCACCTCCTCCACCAGCGCCTACGCCGTCGCCCGTCTATGTGGGTACGGGCAGACCGGACGCGGATGGATCAACCGCCGTAGCGCCCTTCTTCTTGGGAGCCATGGCGATGAAAGTGATCAAAAACTGGCGCACTGACTGCTAGATCGGGTTCGCGCAACCTTCCCCCCCACCTGGCCCGCCAAAGATGTCGGCGTACGACACCTATGGGATCGCGTGGATCCCTTTTACGGTTCGGCTAGGGAGAAGATGTACACAAAGAGCGGATCCAACAATCAACACGGGGATTTTTTATCCAGGTTCGGGCCACTGAGTAGCGTAAAACCCTACTCCTGCTTTGGTTTATTGTGGGTGTTTGAGCTCAGATACACGGAGCGCTTCTTGGTGAACAGTACACAAGAAGGGCGGCTACGCATGCAGCTAGGCCAGAAAGCTTCCTCTCCCCTGTAGCTTCGCCTTGGGCCTCCTTTTATATGACAAAGGGGTCACCAACAGTCGCGAACAGCAAGTACAAGAGGTGTAAAGTTACTACAGCGTTTACATGCTTATCACTGACGACTTAGGACAAAACGCATTAAATGCTCTGTTTAGGTGTCCTTTACTTTCTTGGGGACGGAAAAAGAGCCAGTCCCATCAGCACCGCTTAACCCCATCCGCCGCTAATGCCATGACACGCACCCAGGAGGACAAACCCTAAACGACAGGTTGTTTGCTGCGCTGGAGCGGTGGCAGGGCGGCGGGATCTTGCCGGGTCTTCATGAGCTTTCCCGGCAAGATCTTGCCGGGAACCCAGCCTTCGGTCTTCTGTCTTCTGATCATTGGCTTGAATGCCTTCTTGATAATCTTGTACTTGTTTCCACCTATCCTCCGGCAGGCCTTGTCGCTGGTATGGCTACAACCGTCCATGCACAAGTATGGGGTACTAAAAGACCCAAACTTTAGTACACCGACACACACTTCATTGGTGCAAGGCAAGCCACAACTCTCATTTGCATAATTGCATTACAATATCATGGTTAAATAATTATTTTAATGTTGATTATCAATTATTTGTAAATAAGTAATTCATGCAACACTTTGAAGATCTTGATTACGCTATTGTCATGTTGATGATGAGATTATAGTCATTAGTAGATTTCAAGTTGGATGGTGTTATGACATGGGTGGATTAAGAGATTACCATCTATGATTATTTGGTGACTCCGTCCGATACCGTGTATAGGGGATCCGTAGTGGTATTTGTTCATTTTGCTCATTGGATTTTTAGCTAGTTATAGTTGTAACTTGGATCATTGTGATACCGGACAGTCAGTAATGACTATAGTTGCTTGGGGATAAGTTCCTTCATTGTTGATCAAGTGCCACTGAACCAAACTTTCCAGTGCAGCCACACCAGCCGGAATGGGATGGCCTTGGCTTGGCCTAACCGCGTGCTCTTTTATCGGTACCACCAAAGAGGGGAGGTTATGCGTGCGTGCTGTCCTGATCAGGTAGATGACGATATCCTTGTGAGCCCGGTTTGGTTATTGAGCTCAGGTCCCCGTTTGGGACAGTCTGTTTGGACACGACGGTGGCAAGTGTCAGAAGTGACACAGTGGCCACCCAGGGCATGACCCGGTAGGTGGAATGATTGTCGGTGGTACGGTGGAGGAGTCACGGGTTAGGCAAGTTTCGTTGGAGCAGCACCGGTCCACCCGGAAGGGAAGTGTACCGAGGTACGGGACCAGGAGTTCCATAGTGTGGGTAAAGTGCGCAACCTCTGCAGAGTGTAAGAATCTATTCGAATAGTCGCATCCACGGTATTGGACACATTTTGTACTAAGTCACACTGTCTGATCAACACCGATGAGGGAATGACTTGTTAATGATGGAAGAACTCGTCTCAGTATTCGTCTGGTAACGGATCGCTGGTGATCCTGGAAATGGTCTTGAGTATGATCATCCGGTGGTATTGAGGTGACCGTGAGTGGGTCAGGAGCATGGTTGGCTTTACTGGTTTAACAAGAGTAAGGTGGGCCAGATGACTCAGAGTATTAATGGTTCGGAGATAACATGTTTATTGTTTTCTTCCAACCTTTTTAATAGTAACTAATCCTAATGCACAACCATAATTGCTATGATGTTGTTATGTTTTGATGCTTGTGTTTGTTGTGAGCTTGCGAGTACATTCAAAGTACTCACCTGGTGTGTCATGCCAGTTTGCAAGTGCTGCCCTGTTTGCATAGCAGAGGTGTTCGAGTTGCGAGCTAGGATGTGTCCCAGCCAGAGTCCCTGCGGAGTGGAGTCCATTACCGATGTCGTGGTTCCGCTGCTATTAGTCATGTCGCTGCTAGCATAGAGCCACCATAATCAGAGCAGCATCATTGTAATCCTTTGTAAACCCTTTGTAACCCTTGTACCCCAACTAATAGTAATAAAGAGTTGATTTGTTCTATGCCAAGCAGTGCCGTATTCTAGAAGACGTGATCTCTGGGCTGGAATTCGGGGTGCTGCGGTGACTCTAAGCCGGGGTGCCACATTCTTACCAGTTGGAGTTCGTTCAGTGTGCCATTGAGAATAATTTGTCATAATATTATCAAGGAGTTTTGTAGCTTCTCCCAATGTAATTTCCATAAAAGTACCACCTGCGGCAGAGTCTAGCAAATTTCTAGAGACAAAGTTTAGTCCCGCATAAATTTTTTGTATGATCATCCATAAATTCAAGCCTTGAGTTGGGCAATTTCTTATCATTAATTTCATTCTCTCCCAAGATTGTGCAACATGTTCATGCTCAAGTTGCTTAAAATTCATAATTTGATTTCTTAGAGAAATAATCTTAGCGGGAGGAAAATACTTGGTAATAAAAGTATCCTTACACTTATCCCAAGAATCAATACTATTTCTTGGCAAGGATGAAAACCATGTTTTAGCGCAGTCTCGTAGTGAGAACGGAAATAATTTTAATTTGACAATACCATTATCCACATCTTTTTTCTTTTGCATATCACAAAGCTCAACGAAAGTATTTAGATGGGATGCAACACCTTCATTAGGACTACCAGAAAATTTTTCTTTCATAACAAGATTAAGCAAGGCAGCATTAATGTCACATGACTCCGCACTAGTGGCAGGAGGAGCAATAGGAGTACTAATAAAATCATTATTATTAGTATTGGAAAAGTCACACAATTTTGTATTTTCTTGAGACATCGCGACGAAGCAAGCAAACAAGCAAATAATTATTTTTTGTGTTTTTGTAAATAAAAAAATTAGAAGTGGGGGAGATGAAAATGAGAGGCAAATGCAAATAAAATAAATACAAGTGAATGATAGTTTGTGCGAAGGTACTTGGTAATTTTGATGATGTCTCCCCGGCAACGGCGCCAGAAATTCTTCCTGCTACTTGTAGTCTGCGTTGGTATTTCCCCGAAAAGGAGAGGATGATGCAGTACAGTAGAGATAAGTATTTCCCTCAGTTAAGAACCAAGGTTATCAATCCAGTAGGAGAACCAAGCAAAATTCCGTTAAGCGCACCTGCACACACAAGAGCAAACACTTGCACCCAACGCAAATAAGAGGGTTGTCAATCCTCTTAGACGTTATTTGCAAGGATTAAATCTTATAGAGGTAAATAGATAAACTAAAAATACTAATTATAATAAAAGTAAATAAATTGCAGCAAGGTATTTTTGGGTTTTTAATATATGATAAAGTAGACTGGGGGCCATAGTTTTCACTAGAGGCTTCTCTCTCGAGCACATAGCATAAGGTGGGTAAACAAATTATTGTTGGGCAATTGATAGAAAAGCAAATAATTATGATGGATTCCTGGCAATGATCATGTATATCGGCATCACGTCCGAGACAAGTAGACCGACTCCTGCTTGCATCTACTACTATTACTCCACCTATCGACCGCTATCCAGCATGCATCTAGGGTATTAAGTATGAAACAGAGTAACGCCTTAAGCAAGATGACATGATGTAGACAAAGTAAACTCAAGCAATATGATTAAACCCCATATTTTTATCCTTAATGGCAACAATACAAATACGTGTCATGTCCCCTTCTGTCACTGGGATTGAGCACCGCAAGATTGAACCCATCACAAAGCACCTCTCTCATTGCAAGATAAATCAATCTAGTAGGCCAAACCAAATCGATAGATCGGAGAGAAATACAAAGCTATAATAATCATGCATAAAAGAGTTCAGAGAAGACTCAAATATTTCTCATGAATAATCTGATCATAAAGTCACAATTCATCGGATCCCAACAAACACACCGCAAAAGAATATTACATCGGATAGAACTCCAAGAACATCGAGGAGAACATGGTATTGAAGATCAAAGAGAGAGAAGAAGCCATCTAGCTACTAGCTAAGGACCCGTAGGTCTGTGGTAAACTACTCACACATCATCGGACAGGCAGCAAGGTTGATGAAGAAGCCCTTCGTGATCGATTCCCCTTCCGGCAGAGTATCGGAAAAGGCCTCCAGATGGGATCGCGGAAGAACAGAGGCTTGCGGCAGCGGAAAGCTGTTCTCTTCTGTCTCTCTGTTGGTTTGGGAATATTTGTGAATTTATAGCAAAGGAATTAGGTCAAGTGGTGCCACGAGGGGCCCACAAGCCTGGGGGCGCGCCTACCCCCCTGGGCGCGCCCTCCAGGCTTGCCGCCTCCTCGTGGCTCTTCTGGTCTTCTCCCGAAGATTCTTGGGTCTCTTCAGGTCCAGAAAAAATTAATCCAAAGTTTTTTTCTCGTTTGGATACTTTTTGATAATGATTTTCTGAAAAGGCAAAGACAAGCAGAAAACAGTAACTGGCAATAGGCACTGGGTTAATAGGTTAGTCCCAAAAAATGATATATAATGGCATATAATTGCATATAAAACATCCAAGATTGATACTATAATAGCATGGAACAATCAAAAATTATAGATACGTTGGAGATGTATCAACCTTGTGCTACATACTGATTCGGCCGGCCGCGTCGAAAACTTCCCTCCGAATGAAGTCATCAAGTTCGGGAGCCTGGACTACGTCGCGGATGCCCGGGGTGATCTAATCCTTTCAGGATGGACCTCGGCTCAGCCTGAGAACCTTTCCGGCACCGTGATCCTAGGGCGGACTTCCGATCTGGTCTTCGGATCCGACCCTTCAGCAGAACCTATCTCGGAGATACATCCGATAACCGCCATGCCAGGCCCAGTCGTTGTGTCTTCGGACGCTGGTGTTGAGCCTGGCTCACTGATGGGCCTGGCAGCAGGCGTCTCATCATCAAACGATGACATAATTTCCCCTCCCGCGGGCCAGGGACCAACCCCGGACGAGCAGGGGGACGGTGCCGCACCAGGTAGCCCGAGCAGACCACTCCAGATCGGCCCGGCCTATAGCTAGATCTTGAGCACGGAGGAATTCTCACAGATTAACGAGGTGCTGGACTGGATTCAAAACCTAGCGATCTCATCCACCTACGATCAGATTAGATGTAAAGCCGACGATCGGGAAATTTTCGTCCCACCCACCTAGTCGCCACGGTCGAAGACTTGACCGACGCGCTTGACTACGGCTCCGACGAAGCCACCGACATGGAACAAGACATCGGTGGCGATACCGGAGCAAATCTGTCCATTAAAACCCGTACAGGGGAATGGGCAGCCACGTCCACATACAACGTTTACATGGTCGACACTCCAAAAAACAGCCCTCAGGATAAACCTAAGGAGGACCCTAAGCATCGCCGTCCAAAGAGGCGATCTAAGTGGAGTAATGGAAGCAGAAGTACGGCCAACACCACAGGCGCCGCCGATAACGGTGCTTCCCCCGATGCCACTGAGAACCCGGGCGAGGACAATCAAGCCTCGCCCACCGAGCCGAAGGAGCCCGTATAGGCACCTGCAGAGGATGATCTTCAGGACATGGGCACTCTCAATGATGGACCAGACAGAGATTACCTTCCCGAATCCGAGGACGATCTAAGCCTCGGACCCGAGGACTTCGTAGTACTCATTAGCCCATCTGAGCAGGGATGGTTCCAGCGACGGTTACTAGCAACTACGCGAAGCATGAAGAGGAAGCAGCAAGAGCTGTACACCCATGAGAACGCGCTCAACGACAAATGGGTAAAAGTCCTCGAAGCCGAAGAAGATCTCGAGGCCCGACGTACCGCCGCCAAGTCATACCCTAAAAGGCGGCTGCTGCCCGACTTCGATGATGAGGCAGCAAACGACGAGCTATTCACGTACGGCACTGAAGGACAGGCCGACCGCCCCCCTAGAGGGCGAGAAAGGCCAGTAGGGGCAAACACAGAACCCTCTGCAAAAACCCACCCTCACGGCAAAAGTGCGGTCGGATTTAATGCGCCCTATGATCTGCGCGACAAGATACAAGCCAACAAAGCCCCTCCCCGATCCATATATGGTTCTCGGGATCACACGCCTGCAGGCCTAGAAGGCTACGAGCCTTGATAGACAGGCATGATAGAACTTGGGAAAAGACGCGGACTAGGACAACGAACGGCCAATATATGACAAGACACGGCTCGTTTCCGAGGACCCGCACACCTGACCTGTTTTACAGACGAGGTCATGGAACATCAGTTCCCAGAGGGGCTTAAACCCATGAATATCGACCAATACGACGGAACGACCGACCCGGCTGTCTGGATCGAGGTTTTCTCCTCCACATACATATGGCCCAAGGTGATGATCTCCACGCCATAAAATACCTACCGCTCAAACTTAAAGGACCGGCAAGGCACTGGCTTAACAGCCTACCCAGCAACTCTATCGGAAGCTGGGAAGAGCTTGAGGAGGCCTTTAGGGAAAACTTCCAGGGCACCTACATTTGGCCCCCGGACGCCGACGACCTCAGTCACATCGTCCAGCAGGAGGGCGAATCTGCCCGAAAATTTTGGAATCGGTTCTTTACTAAAAAGAACCAGATCGTCGATTGCCCCGACGCCAAAGCTATTGCCGCATTTAAGCACAACATTCGGGATGAGTGGCTCGCCCGACAGCTCGGGCAGGACAAGTCAAGAACAATGGCGGCTCTTACCTCCTTAATGACCCGCTTTTGCGTGGGCAAGTATAGCTGGCTTGCCCGCAGTTCCCACAGGAACGATCCCGGCACCTCCGAGGTGCGCGACGGAAACGGTAAACCCAGGTGCAATAGAAGCAAGCGCCGGAATAAACATGGTGGCAGCGATACCGAGGACCCAGCAGTCAACGCAGGATTTAGCGGCCCGCGAGCCGGACCCAAGAAGAGGCCCTTTAAAGGGAACAAGGATGGCCCTAGAGCCTTGGACAGAATACTAGATAGGTCCTGCCAAAATCATGGAACCTCCAACAAGCCCGCAAACCACACCAATCATAATTGTTGGGTGTTTAAGCAGGCCGGCAAAGCAGTTACCGAGGAACCAGACTGGAGCAGGTCCCGCAGCGATGATAGCTGAACCTCGGAGACCGAACAACGGCGGCCAAAAGCAATTCCCTTTCGATGTTAAAAACATGAACATGATCTATGTCACACATATCCCTAAGAAGGAATGGAAGCGCACACTTCGGGACGTCTACGCCATAGAGCCTGTAGCACCGAAGTATAACCCTTGGTCGGCTTACCCGATCACTTTCGACAAGAAGGACCATCCGACCAGTATCCATCATGGCAGGTTGGTAGCCTTAGTCCTGGATCCCATTATCGACGGATTCCACCTAACCCGCATCCTACTGAACGGTGGAAGCAGTTTGAACCTGATCTATGCTGACACTGTCAGGAAGATGGGCATCGATTCGTCACGAATTAAGCCCAGCAACACCACATTCAAGGGTGTTATACCTGGCGTGGAGGCCCAATGCACTGGCACCATAACACCGGAAGTAGTCTTCGGCTCACCCGAGAACTTCCGAAGTGAGGACTTGGTCTTCGACATCGTCCCCTTCCGCAGCGGTTACAACGCCTTGCTCGGTCGTACTACGTTTGCCCACTTTAATGCAGTGCCGCACTACGCTTATCTGAAGCTCAAGATGCCGGGGCCCCACGGCATCATTACCATTAATGGTAACACGCAGACCTCCCTCCGTACAGAGGAGAGGACAGCAGCTTTCGCGGCCGATTTCCACGCAGCCAAGGAAGCTGCCCGACGTACAGCACGACAGGCACTGCTAAGCCCTCCAAAGCACGTACGCACCAGCACCTCGGGCCCCGGACAACCTTGCGTCGATGCCAAATAGGGACACGCGCTCCTCGGTTCCCCTCTCTTGGTGGCAGACTACGTACCTCGCATACATAATTTTGCACTTAAAATTCCATGGGAGATCGGGGAGCGGAATATTTATAGTGGGTACGTCATCTTGGAATGGCCGATCACCCAGTGCCTAGTTTTCTCTTCGGCAGCATATAAAGGCTAACCAGGACCTACATCTTCGGCAGCATCAAGAAGCCACACTCCGGCAATTACCTCTTCGGGGTCTCCGTTTCTCGGATGCGTTCTACTTAGTCAAGATGGATCAGACAAGATTGTTCACCAAGCCTTGGATTAGACAAGGGATAGTTGTTCAACAACACAGAGGCATAGATGTGCGGTAGGGCAAGCACGGGGAATAGTCCCAGCCTTTTAAAAGCCCTGTAGCAAATACCTCCAGTCCTTCTTTTTACATACTCTTTGTATCTTGTACGATTCCTCTTAATATCAACTCGGCATCTATGGCTATGCCTTAATGAATGAAAGAAGAGACCTTTTTTTGGTCTCCACACAAAATCACACGTCGTCTTCTTCTGCTTTTGCTTTGTAGCAATGTGGATACCGTTAGAAATATACGGATGAGCCCGACTTTCGACCGGGGTCTCGGATGTGAAATTGAGCCTATGTCTAAGTCTGATATCTGTTCGGTTCTTCGATATTGCATTATACGCATCAGTTTCAAATCATGATTTTGGTCAATGATTGGGTTGCCCGGTTCCTATGCTTGCCTCCCACGTTCCGCTCTGTTTGGCTAGGTGCGCAAAGGGAGAACCACTGCGATTGTGCTTCCAGCTCGGCCTAGTCAAGCGCCTCAGTAGGAGAAAGCCGAAAATCGACTGTCATGATAAGCGTGAACTGGTCTGCTATCCAAAGATAGTGTCACACTATAAGCCGTTAGTGGTTATGCCATGATAAACAAAGGGTTCTTGTTTTACGAACTGAGGTGTTATAACTGGTGCACTTCGGCATGTCCGAGTACCGCTACACCGGGGGCTAGATCAACAACCCCAAATTTTCGAACTCCTATGACTAAGTGAAGGATATAAAGCCGCTATGGTCCGATTGCCTCGTTTCGCCAACACGCAACCACCTCAGGGCACCGAGACATCGGCTAAGGTTTTACGCATTTTACGAAACACCCCATGTAGTATCTACAAAGGGGGCAGAAGCCGACGACTGGCCTCTTTCATTATAAACGGTCGCAAAGGAATAGATAAAAAACACGTCGGATGCAAACGACTAATCAGCATAAACAATAATTGTTTTTTACAGAAGTTGCCACGACATACAGAGAGGTTCTTTAAAACTAGAGCCCCTTCATGGACCTTGCAAAGAAACTGCTCGGGCCCCTTCATGGACCTTGGAAAGAAATTGAGCCCCTTCAGTCACCCGAGCCCCTTCATACCGAGAGGTTCTTTAAAACTAGAGCCCCTTCAGTCACCCGAGCCCCTTCATGGACCTTGGAAAGAAACTGCTCGGGCATCCGATTCTTCCCTTCTGGTGGCCCCGACATGATCACAAGCGGCTTGATCTTTGGGTAATGCACCATGGTTGACGCATAGGCCCGCTCTGCGCCTTCCAGGTAGGCCGGGCGCTTCCAATTCTCAACCTGGGGGCTCGCGCCTCACAATCTTTGAACCAAGCCGAATAGGTTGGTCGGTAGTGGCTCCTGCGGCCAGAGATTGACGCAAATATCCTTCATCATTGGCCGAGCCGTGCGAATCAGCTCGGCCAGCTGCTTCATTTGATTATTCAGCAGCGGAGGATGCTTGGGCGCCTGGAATTGGGCCCAGAAGGCCCTCTCTGTCGACCTCTCGGGGTGGGCAGCAAAGTAGGTGCCGGCGTCCGAAGTGCTCCGTGGCAGATCCCTGAAGGCTTCTGAAGATTGCGAGACTTGCATAAGATGGGCAAATCGACGGTCACCGAAATTGCAGCGGAGCAGGTATGGCTTACCAGCAGCAATCTGCCTCACTTGTTGAAGCACTTCACGATCCGCCCTCACCTGGGTCGTGACCTCCTTGCAGGCCGAGCTCGTGGTCTCGAGCTTAGAGGCGAGCTTGTTCTTTTCTTCCTGGAGGGCGTCGCGCTGCTTGGCCAGCCCCTACAGGTCGCCTTCGACCTCCACGACCCAGGCCGCATGCTTCGCACCAGCCTCCTTTCCTTGGAGAGCGCTTCGCTGGCTTGCCTCACCACAGCCCTCTGCTGTTCGGCTGCTTGCCGAGCTGTTTGCAGCTCGGACCGAAGTTTCTCAAGCTCCATGGAGGTAGCTACAGCACATTAATACGGCCTTTAGAGCTGACAGCAACTGCATTAGTACTTACAAAATAACACCAAGGTATCCAAGCTTTTGCTTACCTTGAGATTGCTCCATCTGCTTCTTAAGCAGATTCGCGTCCTTCTTGGACCAGTCGAGCTTATGGTTCAGCTCTTCCAACTCCCTTGAGTTGGATGCTGACACCGAGGTCAAAACCTGCAAATGACATCGTTAGCTTCCTCGGACGAATTGATCCCCTGGACGGCCTTGTGTGTCCAACCAAGGTCTCGGGGGCTACTGTCTATTCGCTTTGCTATACTACCTTTCCCTATAATCCCTGCGCAAGGTTATCAAATCTACCTCGGGGCTTGGGGGCTACCGTGGTTATACACTTGTAACAAGTCTATGCAGTAAGCAATGTCTTCGGACATATCGAATTTTACTTACCCTAAAGGTTATCAGACACATCTAGTGCTAAAATGTTCTGCGCATTTACGTGATTATAAAGAAGAACTCGATTTGAGCTTACCTCAAAACCTTCATACAGGCCCTTGAAGGCCTCCCGAATACCGGCCTATGTGGACCGGTAGTTATTCAGCGCCGCGCCTAGTATTACGTGGTGCTCGGCTATGATGGCGGAGCCCGTCAGGGCCGCCTCCATCTCTTTGGTCCATCCCGCGGACACCAGCCATCTAGTAGGTCGGGATGGATGGGTTACCTCGGCCCTCTCTGTCAATGGAGGAGCCGTCGTTGAGGTCAGCTGCCGAAGTGGCTCTGGGACAACGGGGGGCGATACTAATAGCTGTTCCCGCTCTTCCCCTCCTTTTGAGGAGGAGGTCTTCTCCGGCGCACCTTTGGGGCTGAGGCCTCGGCCTTAGCCATGGAGGCATCGGCGTCGCCCCCGTGGTAGGTATCGGGGGGGGGGCTGAGAGGTAGCCTCCCCCAGCCCTTCATGGGCCGCTGGGGAAGGGTGATGCTCCTCTGATGCGCTGGGAGGAGGGAGCCCGCTCGACGACATCTTGTCACTAAGGCGGGAGCGTTGTGGGCTGTAAAATTTATTTGGTCAAAGTTTAGGGGAGGAAGGCAATTACAATGTACAAGTAAATTAGAATACGTACCTCCTCGGCGGGGGTCTCTCCATGCGAGGCCCGAAGACATCGTCCTCTGACTCGGAGTGGATGACCTCGGGCTTGGAAGGGGCCTTGTTGGAGATGGCATCGGCGGCCTTTATAAGGCGCTTTCGCGTCTGAGGCACGTCGCCCCCCGGGACATCCTCGGATGCCGCCCTCTTGCTCTTTGGGGAGGAAGCACTCTCCTCCCCCTCATCTTCTCCCTCTCCTTCGTCCTCATCCGAGGAGAGGGTTTGGACTTGCTCGGACTTAGAGTCCGAGGGATCTCGGATCCGAAGACCCGTCCTTTTCTTCCCCGGCTCTTTCTTCGCCTTCGTAGGAGCCTTTGGGGAACTGCGGCCAGCAGGGCCTGCATGTCGGTGTACTAAGACATGGGTGCCTTCGTACCCTGACTTGTGCATAGGCAGTTGTAGCCTTCCTGACGGCAATGGCTTGTCGGAGGGTTACTGTGACTCAATACTCAATGAACAAGACCGTGAAGAAGACCTCCAGGCAGGTCATCGAGAAGTACTATTCTAGTACTAAAGATCAACATTGCCCTTGCCAGCAAGCTTCGTACCGGCAAGGTGAAGACCAAGACTCTGGTTGCCGGCAAGCATAGGCCTGGCAAGCTCCGCACCGGCAGGCCCGTCCTGTTACCGCTCCACCTCATCATCGGCTAGATAAGCTTATGTGATAGGTGTCGAGCGGGCAGGCAGTCAACATAGCTGGCCAAGGCACATGTCAGCATGCCACGCTAGGATTAACTTTAATGACACCCATCCCTTGGATGTGTCAAGATAACAGGAGGGCGCCAGGACCGGTGGTACAAATCTTTTATCCAAGGCCTCGCCTCCCCGACGTAGCACCTAACGGTGCATTTAATGCGCTTGCCCTACCCCGTTAGGAGATAGACTTGGTGATGGTGCAGTCACTAATCATACCATGTAAATGACCATATTAGCCACTGTGGTAACCCCTTGGCCTATAAAAGTAGGCCCACGGCTACAGTAAGAATGGTCGACTCTTAGTTCAATTACACGCTGTAGCTGCACTTCCTGCGCACCTTGCCGGCAAGTTGCGCTCCTTGTAACCTTGAGTTCATACACAATCAAACCACCAAAGTAGGAGTACGGTTTTACGCTCACAGCGGCCTGAACCTGGAGAAATCGTTGCTTGTTCTCATATCTATTAGCCCTGCTCTTTTCTAGTACATTGATCCCACAGCCGAACCACAAAGGGATCCTCTCGATCCCATAGATTGCCCTTTTCCCATGACATCTTTGGCGCGCCAGGCAGGGGGTCCTGTATTACGAATCAGTCTTCGTAGTTGGAGTACCGGCCCCATCACCTTCGTCGATGGTCCCGAAGAAGAAGACCGGAGCCATGACGGCTCACACCACCTCCAAGCGGCCTTCCTAGGCGTCCGCAGGCGGCGCAGGCGGTGCTGCCGGCGCGGGTGCTACGGATGGGACGGTCGGGGCAGGAGGCGCCGGCGGTGCGGGTGTCCAGCATCACCACCGTTCCGGCAAACGTAGTCAACACACCAGAGATGGTGCAGACGGCCAACTCCAACAATGTTCTAGTGAGCACAACCATCACAGCAATACAATTCGGACCGGTGCAAGCCAGGACCCCATCGCCGCAATGTCCAACGACGGAGCGGCGACGTCCAACAACGCTGCAGTGGGACCTGTGCCGCAACCATCACAAGATGGGCGCGTCACGCTTCCCCGGGGTGCTGGTGGTCCTGGACGGCGTCAAGCCGGCCCTGAGCATCGTCCTCACGATGTTCAGGCACCACCTCCACGCCAACCCGTTGGTGAGCTTGTGCCGCGGTAGCAGGTACGTGATGAGCTTCCTCCTGGCCCTGCCAGGAGTCGAACGCCGTCCCGTTCCATGTTTCCCACCATGCCAACCACGGTGGCAGAAGCTATGGCGCGAGTTCAGATGCTTTTGAACTTCCCGCTAGCTTCGAACAAGATGGAAGAATGGAGGGCCACCATCTAGAGTCTCATCAGTTTTGCCGATCCTAGCAAAACACAGGATGTGGGCCGCTCCAGATGACCACCCACAGTGCCGGCAAGACCATCTAGTTGCCGTGCCGGAGACGGTGCACCAACAGTGCAGTCGCCTCCACGTCAATAACCACAGTAGCGGCAAGCTCACCGATTGGATGGTCAGGATGCTGTGTCCATGGCATCGTTGGATCCGCGAGGCCGCCAAGACCAGCGCCAAGTGCTCCACGAACGGCGCGACGAAGACGCCCGTACGAAGATCGAGCAGCGCCGGGAGGCACGCCATCTGTCAGACAACCGTGCCGGGCCGGCAGCATACGTGCCAGTGCCAGGGTACCATGGGCGCTTACCATACGAGTTGGGCTGCCCAGCGTTTACTCGTGAGCTGCGGCAGGTTTGCTGGCCGTCCACCTGTGCCTTCAAGCCCGAGCTGCCAACTGATACGACGACATGCTCAGTCCAGCAGAGTTCCTTGGCATCTACACCATCGCGGTGTAGGCTGCCAGGGGGGGCGTGACGACAAGATTCTGGCCAACTACTTCCCATTGGCGCTCAAGCCCAACGTCAGGTCGTGGTTGCTGAACTTGCCGGAGGGCTCCATTTCTTCTTGGTCGGATCTATGCAATCAATTCATGGGTGCCTGCCAGGGTGCCCACAAGCTCCCTAGTTAGGAGAGCGATTTGCATGTGATCCCCCAGAGAGATGGCGAGCCCCTCTGCAAGTATATACAGAGGTTCAGCCGTGTGCACCACAACATCCCCAATGTTCATCCCGCAGCTGTTTGCACCGCATTCCACATGAATGTGCGCAACCACAGAATGCGGTCTGAGATGAATATCGTGAAGATTAGGACCATCAATGAGTGGTACGCCTTGACCGACAATTGTGCATGTGCTGAGGAAGGGAGGCGACCCCCTCGAGAAGCTGCTGGCGCCAAAGTCGACTCTGAGGACAACGACGCAGACGATGCACCGACCCCGCAGAAGAAGAGCTAGAAGCGCAATAGGAAGCACAAAGGCAAGTCAGTGATGGCAGTAGAGAGCCCCGGTGACGCCAACGCCGCCAAGAAGTCTAAGGCAGAAAGCCCCGGGAAGGAGGTTGCCGGATGCGCTGACTGCCGGGAGGCTGCGGCAGGCGACAAGGGCGGCAAGACCGGTGGTCCGTACTGCAAGATCCACCGTACCAAAGGCCACGATCTCCAGGAGTGCCGGCAAGTGGAGCAGCTTGCCGAGAAGCAGAAGCAAGAGTACGAGAAGCGTGATAAGGAGAAGGCCCAGGATGGTGCCGGTGGATTCGGCAAGCAAAACCATGGTGGCCGCGGGGGCCACCCCGGCAACGCTAAGCAGCCAAAAGAGAAGGATGCTCAAGGCCAGAATGATGATGAGGAGAACGAAGATGTGTCCGAGAATGAGTTCCAAAATGCAGTAGAGGCCATGTCTGTAGACGGAGTTGCATCTTTGCACTCCTCGCACCGGCAACTGAAGCAATAGGTCCGCGAGGTGAATGCCGCGGAGCCCATGATGGGAGCATAGAAGCCACTCAAGTGGTCACACACGCCCATCGTCTTTGACGCCGAGGATCACCCTGATCGCTTTACTGCGGTCGGGTGTTTGCCGTTGTTGGTTTTGCCAATAATCCGCAACCTCAAGGTGACAAAGATGTTGGTTGACGGTGGGGCTGGCTTGAACTTGGTCACTCCTGACGTGATCAAGAGGCTGGAGATCCCTGACAAGGATCTTGAAGAGACAGGCACATTCCAAGGGATCAGTCCGTGAAGGAACAATCGAAAGGCCAGATCACACTGCCGGTCACGTTTGGCAGCGACCTCAACTACCGGACGGAGAAGATTGTCTTAGACGTCGTCAAGATGCCGCTGCCATACAATGGAATCCTGGGCCGTCCGGCGCTGGCCAAGTTCATGGCCTCGTCACACTTTGCCTACAACGTCATCAAGATGCGAGGGCCGATGGAGGTCCTCACCATCAAAGTCCAACCAGAAGGACGCAATCCTCTGCATCGAGAAGCTCTACCTGGAGGAAGTGCAAGCACCTGCCGTCAAGGCATCTGCTCCTGCTGGCAAAGCTCCCATGGGAGGAAAGAAGAAGAAGAAGTCTGGCAAGACCTCTGATACGGACTCCGGGAAGCGCACTTTAGAGTGCAGCATGCCTGTTGAGGACATACCAGAGAGCTCTACCGAAAAGAGCAAGAGAGCCAAGGCCTCTGTGCTGGCGACCAAGCAAGTTTTCGCAAGAGAGGATGGGATGAGTGGCACTTTTTCTGTAAGTGCCACTCTCAATGACAAATAGGAAAGCGAGCTCGTTGCCTTCCTACGGGCGAATGTCGATGTGTTTGCTTGGCAAGCATCTGAGAACCCCGGTGTTCCTAGGGAGGTAATTGAGCACCACCTCGCTATCTGCCCTCATGCGAGACCCATCAAGAAGAAGGTCAGGAAGCAAGCCTTGGAGCGGCAAGAGTTCATTGCCGAAGAGATCAAGAAGTTAGAAATAGCAGGCCTGGTCACAGGAGTGCTACATCCTACGTGGTTAGCCAATCCAGTCGTAGTGCGCAATGTCGGGCCCATGGAACCCAGGGTATCCAAACCCGTCTGCCTTTGTCCCAGGGCGCAACACCTGGCGTGGGCCCAGCAGGCCGTCATCACCAAGCATCTCACCAAGACCCCTCATGAGGCTTTGGCCTCCTGAGGACCCCTCCTCAGGGAGTGGCGGACAAGACTCAGCACCTTCACCAGCAGCGTCACGAGGCGGCCTCCCGAGGCCTTCTCCCGAAGGCGCTCGAGATGAAGGCTGTTCGGCACGGCTGCGCAGTCTCGTGCCCATCACGTGGGTGACGCGTGCGGTGACGAGTGGCGACAGAGGCCACACCAGCAGGCGCGGATGAAGATGTTTCCCCTTTTGTGTTAAGGGAGCAAGGCCAGCCATCCACTTCCCAAAGCAACCCCAAAGGTTGCCCGATCGGCAATAGAAGACCAAGACGGCGGGCGCGCAGGGTAGAGGTCACCACCGAGCCCACCGGCACGTCATGGATCATGCTTTTGCAGGCGAAGACCGCCTTTAGTCAGGATAGCCTGAGCGCCTATCCCCTTTCAAAATCCGCCAAGTGTGGCAACCCTTCCCGCCTAAGTTTTGAGGGGGAAGAGGACCAAGGCAGGTATAAAGGGATAGTGCTGCCATCGTAGTAGGGGATCCGGGATCCGCTTCAGTCGACTCCTTCTCCTACCTTGTATGCAAGAACGCTCTCTTGCTCTTTACAATCAAAACCAAGCAGGAGTAGGGTTTTACATCGCAAGGTGGCCTGAACCTGGGTAAACCGCTGAGTCCACGGACCGCTCCTCGCTAGCGCGCTCCCGCCGTTGCTCCGCCGTAGCTTAGCCGTGGTAGGGGACGAAGAGGTAGGAACAAGCTCACCCCAGTGTTTGAACCTTTGGGTCCCCGGAGCCCCACTTCCGACACGCTAGGCAAACGGGAAGTGGAGGCTTTGTATAGACTTCACTGATATAAATAAAGCCTGTCCAAAGGACCCTTTCCGTTTGCCGCGCATCGACCAGATTGTGGAATCCAGTGCCGGCTGTGAGTTACTCTCTTTTCTTGATGCCTATTCTGGTTATCATCAGATCTTTATGGCCAAGGAAGATGAGGAGAAGACCGCATTCATCACTCCGTGTGGCACATACAGCTTTCTGGTATGCCTTTCGGAGTGAAGAGTGCCGGGGCAACATTTGCCAGAGCAGTTCAGATCGGTTTTGAGCCACAGCTACACAGAAATGTGGAAGCCTACATGGATGATATTGTGGTCAAGACCAGGGACAAGTCAACACCAATCGAAGATTTGGAAGAAACATTTGCAAACTTGCACAAGCTCAACTTGAAGCTCAACCCCGAGAAGTGTGTGTTCGGTGTTCCGTCCGGCAAGCTTCTTGGGTTCTTTGTATCTTAGAGAGGGATTGAAGCCAACCCTGACAAGATCAAAGTAATTGAGCAGATTCAAGCACCAAGACGTGTCAAGGACGTCAGGCGTCTTGTCGGTTGCGTTGCCGCTCTCAGCGGGTTCATTTCCAAATCGGCAGAGCGTGCCTTGCCGTTTTTCAAGATATTGAAAAGGCAGGTCCAGTGAACTGGACTCCGGAAGCGGAGGTCGCACTCCAAGATTTGAAGGAGTACCTGTACCTGTCCTCTCCGCCAGTCCTAGTTGCGCCTAGACCACAAGAGACAATGCTGCTATACCTAGCGGCAACGAATCAAGTGGTTAATGTTGCACTTGTGGCTGAAAGAGAAGCAAATGAAGAAGAGGTAGCAGCCGCAGAGCCATGACCCGATGAGCCAGAATCTTTTCCGGCAAGGTCGGGTGCTGACAAGCCAAAGACTGTGCAAGCCAGCAAGCCAGATAAGCAAGTTGCGAAGAAGAAGAGGGTGCAGCGCCCGGTCTACTTTGTCAGCTCCCTCCTACAAGGGGCTAGATCAAGGTATTCTGGTGTGCAGAAGTTGCTCTTTGGCCTCATGGGCTCAAGGAAGCTGCGCCACTACTTTCAAGCACACCCAGTCACCGTCGTCACTCACTTTCCTTTGCAACGAATTCTGAGAAATCCAGAAGCAACCGACAGGATTTTGGAGTGGGCATTGGAGCTGTCAAGCTTTGATTTGAAGTTTGAGAGTACCTCAACAATTCAGAGCAGAGCCTTGGCGGAATTCATTGCAGAATGGACCCCAACGCCAGACGAAGAAATTCCAGAGACCTCTCTCCCTGGCAAGGAAACTTTTGACAATTGGATCATGTACTTTGACGGTGCTTTCACGCTGAAAGGCGCCGGTGCCGGCATGCTGCTTATAGCACCCACCGGAGAGCACCTCAAGTATGTCTTTTAGATGCATTTTCCTAGGGAGCAGGCCATCAACAACACTGCTGAGTATGAGGGATTACTTGCCGGCCTGCACATTGCAATCGACCATGGTATTCGAAAGTTGATTATCAGAGGCAACTCGCAGCTTGTGGTGAGGCAGGTCAACAAGGACTACCAGAGCCCTTTGATGGAGGCTTATGTTGATGAGGTGAGGAAGTTGGAACAGCACTTTGACGGTCTGCAGGCGGAGCACATTCCCCGTGCCCAAAATTGGATTGCCGACGACCTGTCAAAGCTTGCCGCCCAAAAGTTGCCTGTGGAACCATGAACTGTTGTGCTCCATCTGACTCAGCCATCCGTTACACCATCAAGGGTGGTGAAGAAGAGAAAGCAATACGTTGGTTGTTACTTTCCGGCAGAGCTGCCGGCAGCCGCCAAGAAAGTGGATACCGCCGACAAGATACCCTTGGCCGGGGAGCCGCAGTTTCCAGCAAGCCAGATCCTTGCCGTTGAAGCAAGCGCTCCCGCAGAGGAAGAAGTGCCTTTAGTCCTTGTCGTCGAGCCACAAGCTCCAGCGTGGGCACAGCCAATTGTCCAGTACCTTCAAACAGGAGATCTTCCCGATGAGCAAGAAGACGCGGAAAGAGTAGCCCGTCAACCAATGATGTACAAATTTGTTGACAACATTTTGTATAGGAAAAGACCAAATGGGGTGAAATTGAAGTGCATCTGCCAGGAAGATGGACAGAGGCTGTTGGAAGAGATGCATGAAGGGATGTGTGGCTCTCATATTGGGTCATGCGCGCTTGTCGGCAAAGCGTTCCATCAAGGAGTCTATTGGCCGACAGCCCTTTAAGACGCCTTGGCGGTGGTCATCAGGTGCGAAGCATGCCAGTTCCATTCCAAGGACATCCACCAGCCAGCTCAAGCCCTCCAAACCATCCCTCTCTCCTGGCCGTTCTTGGTCTGGGGGCTCGACATCGTCGACCCCTTCCCTCGTGCTACCGAGGGCTTTGAATTCTTGTACGTTGCAATCGACAAGTTTACAAAGTGGCCTGAGGTGGAGCCAGTGAAGAAGGTGACAGCACAGTCAACCATCAAGCTCCGCAAAGGATTGGTTGCTCGTTTTGGGATACCCAACAGGATCATCACCGACAACGACACCCAATTCATGAGCCGCGCCTTAACAACATATTGCCAAGAACTTGGAAACAAGATCTGCTATGCCTCTGTTGCTCACCCAAGGAGCAAAGGACAAGTAGAAAGGGCAAATGCAGAAGTGCTGCATAGTCTCAAGACTAGAACTTTTGACAGGCTACACAAGTGTGGAAGGCGCTGGGTGGAAGAGTTGCCGGCAGTTCTTTGGTCAATCAGAACGACACCAAGTCGAGCCACTGGCTAGACACCCTTCTCCCTTGTTTATGGTGCAGAAGCGGTGCTCCCCATAGAACTCAAATACGGGTCACCTCGAGTCTTGGCCTTCGATGAGGAGGATCAAGATGAGCTACGGCAAGATGATGCCACGCTCCTTGAGGAAGATCGTTGCCGGGTTGCTGTCCGTGCTGCACGGTACCAGCAAACTTTGTGCCGCAACCATAGCCACAAAGTGAATGCCAGGAACCTTGAGGAAGGCGACCTTGTTCTTCGTCGGATTCAGTCCACGAAGGGTCAAAACAAATTGACGCCAAAGTGGGAAGGCCCTTACCGGGTGGTACGAGTCACTAGGCCTAGCGCAGTCCGCCTAGAGACCGAAGATGGCACTTTGATGCTCAACTCATGTAATATTGAGCATCTTCGCAAGTTTTACCCGTAAGGCACGGTTGCCGGGCTGCCCAGCAACCTCTTTTGTACAAGTTTGCCGGCAAGGCATCTGAACCTTTGTACAGAGCTGGGCGCAGATCCCGTGCATAATAAATAAAACTAAGTGTTTCACAACTCTTTGTCAAAGTACATATTTGTTTATGTGTTGCAGGCAGCCTTGTGTTACATTTTACCTTGCATAGGATGGTTAATGAACCGTCAAGGTTCCAGCCTCCTCTTTTCTCTGCTTTCTTTTTTAAAAGAACAGAAGGGTTCCTCGCATGCAAATTTCCCGGGGGGAGTGACGGTATGGATACCAAGTGACGTTCAAGATATCGTTCTACGACAAGAAGTACAGCAAAGAAAAAGCTAAGTTGAAAAACTTTGAAATAAATCCTTTGTTGTAGTTGCAATTTCTCCTTGAACGATTTTGGCCTTTGTATGAGAAACCTGCATGCTAAGGAACCTTGTCGTAATCAGCTATGCCCTTACTTTGTTTCGAGTCCGCTAAACAACTTAAGTGGCTACATTGAGATCGTCAAGTGTATCCTTGCTAGCAGCGACACTTCCGGCAAGCTGCTAAGGAACCGTTCCTCGAGCGCTCACGGCAAGAGTGCGCGCACCGGCAAGTTTCCGGCAAGCATAGGGTACAAGAATCATGTAAAGACAGAATAGAATGGAGGAGAATAGCATGCATACATCTATCCAAAACACAAGTTATGTTACATTAATGCCATAGTGCAGATCTAACTTAAGATAAATCTTTCTTTTACATGATCGTCCATGCGGCAAGGTGTGACTACAAGTATAGTGGGTAATTCCACCCTCTGTCCTGGGGATCTGGCCAACCCTATCGGCGATGGGCGCGACGAGCTCTTCGGCGATCCTGGTGTCGGCTCCCCTCGGCAGGCTGACGAAGGCTTTGGAGAGATCAATGCCTGGGTTCCGGTACACCACCTTGACGAGCACCTTGAAGAGGATGTCCCGGCCAAGCTTGCGGGATTCGCTGGCAAGGAATGCAGCTTGAGCCCCGTGATGCTTCTCCAGCGCCTTGATCAAGCTTTCGAAGAAGAGAGTGAGCCTGGCGCTGGCAGTGTCCCCTTCGGCGATGGAGTAGTGGTATTCCGGCAAGCCCATGGCAGACAGCTGTGCAGAAATGTTCTCCACGGCAACCACAAGATGGTCAGTCCAAAGCTTGTAGGCTCCCTTGAGCTCATTCAATGTTTTGGCGGTGCTCGCGACCAAGGCCTTCTTGTCTTGGAGGTCCTTCGTCAAGATCTTCTCACGCTTTCTGGCTTCATCAAGAGACTTCTCCAAGGCGGTTTGTTTCATATTGTGATCCTCTATAGTATCGTTGGCCTTGGTGAGCTCTTGGCTCTTGGCGGACACTGAAGTTTGCAGCTCCGCCAAGGTGTGAGTTGCCTTCTTTGTATCTGCTTTGAGCGCTAGGATCTCCCTACCATTGGTAGCGATATCTGCTTTGAGCACTCGCACCTTGCCTTCTAGCACGATCTTGGCAGCCTCTGCAGCTTCGGCAGCATCGACGGCCTCCTTGATCTTGCTGACATGCTCTGTAGCTTGAGCTTCGATGGCTTCTTTGTGCTTGCGCTCCAGCTCTGTCGGAAGTCGGGCTCCGGGGACCCAAAGGTTCGAACACTGTGGTGAGCTCTTTCTACCGCTTCAACTCCTACCACGGCTAAGCTATGGCGAGACGGGGACGGGGCGAGGACTCAGCGGTTTACCCAGGTTCGGGCCACCTTGCGGTGTAAGACCCTACTCCTGCTTGTGGTTTGGGTTGCAATGGACAAGAGAGTTCTGGCGTACAAGGTGGAGAAGGAGGAAGAACTCGTCCGGAGAGATCTCTCTCCTACTATGGCAGCACTGTCCTTTATACCAGCCTTGGTCCTCTTCCCCCTGGAAACTTAGGCAGGAAGGGTTGCCACACTTGGCGGTTTTGAAAGGGGACAAGCGCTCAGGCTATCCTGACTAAAGGTGGTATTCACCTGCCAAAGCATGATCGATGACGCGCCGGTGGGCTCGGTGATGACCTCCGCCCTGTGCGCCCGTCGTCTTGGTCTTCCTTCGCCGTTCGGGCAACCTTTGGGGTTGCTTTGGAGAGTAGATAGCTGGCCCTGCTCCCTTAACACGAAAGTGGAAGCCATCTTCATCCGCGCCTGCTGGCGCGGCCTCTGCTGCTGCTCGTCACCGCGCGCGTCACCCACGTGATGGGCTCCGGACCGCGCGGCATGCCGAACGGCCTTCGTCTCGAGCGCCTGCGGGAGGGGGCCTCGGGAGGCCACCTCGGAAAGCCGCCTCGCGAGGTCACTTCGGGAAGCCGCCTCGTGAGAGGGCCTCGCGAGGCCGTTGATGGTGGTGCGGATGATCACTCGCCACTTCCTGAGGAGGGGGCCTCAGGAGGCCGGGACCTCATGAGGGGTCTTGGTGAGATGCTCGGTGGTGACGGCCTGCTGGGCCCATGCCAGGCGTTGCGCCCTGGGCCAAAGGCAGACGGGCCTGGATACCCCGGGTTCCATGGGCCCGACAGTAGCCCCCGGGCCCACGGCGTGCACGTTCCCGCCTACCGAGAGGCGAAACGGCGCGGGCCCTAACCTCTTGCGACTAAGCGCGACGCGTGGCGCATGATGTGACGGGCGACACCCCCACTTCCCCACGACTCCTCGGAAACTGTCGCGCTGACATAAATCCTGGCGCGGGTGGCGCGAAGCCATCATTGCCTTCCTTCGCACACTGTTGCTTCAATCCCCAACGCCGGAGAAGGCAGAGCGACGAGGGGGGCTCCGCGCCGACTATAAAGAGGGGGAGAGGAGAACCGGAGTCCTCCACCCATCTTCTTCTTCCCCCAACTTCCTCTGTTTTCTTACTAGAGCTGCCGAAGAGATGGCGAGGGGGAGAGGGCGCGGCCATGCTTCTGCTGCCGCATCCCAGGTTCCGCCCCGGGGATGCGGGCTCTCCCCGACGGCCGCCGGCGTCGGGCCCAGCAATCGTGGAAGGAGCGCCACTCGTGGGCGCGGAGGGCGAGGCGCGCAGGGCCGAGGCGGCCGCGGCGGAACGGCTGCGCTTCCGCCCCAGGCGGGGAGCCACTCGGCGGAGGCGGCGCATGAGTTCATTGTGAACATGCACCGAAGCCCCTGCACCTGGCTCTGGCTCCCGAACTCTTTCGCGGCGGCGATGGCAGACTGTGCGCCCTTGGGCCTGTGGGTGCAGGCCGACGGCTGCTGCAACGGCCCCTCCTGGGTGGCAACGGAGCTCACCCCCTCGGGCTTCATGTTCCTGAGGCAGGGGTGGAAGTCGTTCGCCCTCGCCCATGGCCTCAAGCGGTGGCACGTCCTCCAGTTCAGGTACGACGGGGCCGCCACGATCTTTGTGAAGATCTTCGGGCTCTCCGGTAGCCGCCTGGAGTGCTGCGTGGAGAGCGAGGACAGCTACAGCGGCTCCTCCAGCGAGGACGGCTCCTCCGGCGGTGCTGCGCCCTCCGGCGGGGGTGGAAGCGGTGATGACTCCCCCCGCGTCAAGACCGAGGACGAGGACTCCGACTAGGCACGCGCGGCGACGGCGTCGGAGCCGGGACACCGCGCGCACGGTGACGGACCCGCACTTGCATGCAACGCCTTCTTGGGAACGCGCGCGGCGCCTACGCAGGAGTCTTGGGGGAGACGGCGCCTCGCCTAGGACCTTTCTTTCTTTTCATTTTCATTTTCCTGCATTGAACTGATGTAACCCCGCGGGGGCGTTAAACATTATCTTCTATGTTTAACTTAACGCTTTTGTGACATGGGGATGTATGCATTCTCTGCCGAAGTCCTCTCGTGAGGCTGGTCTTTCTTCTTTGCTCGCCTCAGCGCTCTACGCCATTAGGACCCAGCCCCCTAGCGGGCCTCAGCCGTCGCTAGTATGTCTGGTCCCGATGCCGGGACAAGGCCAGGAGGTGAGGGGCACCGGGAGCTAGTGAGGGCTCCTGAGGCGCGATGCTCAGGGAGCCCCCCTTTAGCGTGCAAGCGGCTTACACAGAAGAAAAACGCTGTTTGGGCGGAGAGCGGTGTCGGGCGAGCAACAACTCGTGAGGAGCTCACACAGCTCGCGAGGCGTGCTCATGAGGCTCGGCGTTTGAAGTGTCTCCGCCTTGCGAGGCCGGCTCGCGAGAACCCGCCCACGAGGTCCTCGCGCAGCTTGCCTCCTAGGGGGCTGCATGTCAACAGATTCACGATGGGGGGAGCGGCACGCGCTCGCTAACTCGCCCGTGGCCGTTGCATGAGGAGATAAGGCACCAAGGACCTTGGTGAGGTGGCGTGCACGGGAGCAGGCCCGCGAGCCAGAGCTCAGTCGCTTGGATTTGGCGGCACTGCAGGGATGGACCTGAGCACAGGCATCGTGCCTAGCCCCCGCCCACAGAATCGGTCAGGGGAGGGGTCGCGAGCGTGTGGCGCTCTCCGGTCGGCATCAAACTTAACAGCCCATTAAGTAGGTAACATAACTCATCAAGGTAAAATCAGCAAAATCCACTACAGAACCAAAAGGATAGGGGCTAGGCTGCCGCGTCGGGCACGGATTAGCTCTAGGTTGGTGCAGCCTGTGGGGCGCCCTCAGTTGATTGTTCCGCCAGCGCGGAGCATGGGGCTTCCACAGGGTGTGGGTATGATCGCGGGTCGATCGTTCCGCCAGCACGGAACATGGGGCTTCCACTTGGGCGTGCGTATGATCGCGGGTCGATCGTTCCGCCAGCGCGGAGCATGGGGCTTCCACTTGGGCGTGGGCGGGAGCTCTCGCGGGCCCATCAGGCGAAGGCAATGAGAGGCTCCGGGGCATGTACAGACCCATTTCGTTCGTACGCGTGAGGGTCACGCGTAGAACTTGCGAAGGTGTTGGATGTTCCAGGCGTTAGGCACAGGAACTCCGTCCTCCGTCTCCAGCCGGGCTGAGCCGGGCCTGGAGACATGAGTAACCCTGAAAGGGCCTTCCCACATAGGTGAGAGTTTGTGAAGTCCCTCTTTGGAGAGGATCCTGCGCAGGACGAGGTCGCCGACCTCGAGAGTGGGAGGGCGGATGCTGCGGCTGTGGTAGCGACGCAAGGCCTGCTGGTACCTCGCGGCACGAAGGGCGGCCTGACGGCGGTCCTCCTCGAGGAGCAGCAGATCGGTCTCCCGCGAGCCATCCTAACGCGCCTCGTCGAAGGCAAGGACTCGCGGGGAGCCGTGCTTAAGCTCAAGTGGGAGGACCGCCTCAGCGCCGTAGACGAGGAAGAAGGGTGTCTCGCCAGTAGGCTTGCTTGCCGTCGTGCGGATGGACCACAGCACGGACTGCAGCTCGTTGAGCCAGCCCTGGCCGCAAGCCTCAAGTTTCTTCTTGAAGCTCCTTGTCTTGAGGCCCTTGAGGACCTCGGCGTTGGCGCGCTCAGCCTGACCAATTCTTCGCGGGTGCGCCACCGAGGCGTAGCAGATCTGCGTGCCGAGGCTGGCGCAGTAGGACTTGAAGAGGCCGGTTGTGAACTGGGAGCCATTGTCGGTGATGATGCGATTGGGAACTCCAAAACGGCTCACGGGGCCCTTGATGAACTTGACGGCGGAACCTGCCAGGATGGTGCGCACCGGCTCGACCTCTCCCCACTTGGTGAACTTGTCGATGGCGACGTAGAGGTAGCGGTAACCACCAGCCGCGCGAGGGAAAGGCCCCAGGATATCCAACCCCCAGACCGCGAAGGGCCATGAGAGGGGGATCGTCCGGACGCCCTGCGCCGGCTGGTGGATCTGCTTGGCATGGAATTGGCAGGCCGATGTGTGCCACGTCGAAGTCGATGAGCTCGGTATGGTAGTTCTTGCGGGTGCCCAAGGTGACGGGGAGGCGCGCTTGCCCCAGCGGGATGGTGGAGCCATCGGTCACTCCGAAGAAGGGCCTGGTAGGCATCAGCTGGTCGTAGGGCACCTGGAGCGTCTCGAAGGTCTTGATGGAGAGTACGTTGAGGCCGGCACCCCCATCGATGAGGGTCTTGGTGACCGCGACGTTGCTGATGGTGGGAGTGCACAGCATGGGGAGCGCGCCTGCGGAGGCCGTGGACTTGGGGTGGTCCTTGGAGTCGAAGGTGATGGCGTACTACGACCACTTGAGGGGCCGTGCGACCTCATGCCTCGGGAGGGCGGCGTACACCTCGCGAGAGAGCTGCTTGAAGTGGTGGATGGACGTGGGGGCTTGGGACCCGCCAAGGATGCAGGCGACCGCGCGAGGCTCCTGGTAGCCACCAGCGCCCTCGTCAGGCCGGTTGACGTCGTTCCTCCGGGGTGGCGGCGGCAGCGGCGGGAGAGCGGCATTGGCCTGAGGATCCGCCTCACGAGGCTGGTCGCGCCAGGCGGCCTCGCGAGGCTGGTCGCGCCAGCCTTGGCAGTAGCTGCCATTACTGTTGCAGCTGTCCCAGCGGTTGCCGCTACAGTCACCTCCGCGGCCGATGCCGCGGCCGTTGCGGTCATCCCGGCGGCTCTGGCGCTCGTCGCAGAGCAGCTTGAGCTCCTGACAGTCTTCGGTGCTGTGGGAGCGGACGTTGTGAAAGGCGCAGAGTGGCCGGTTGTCCTTTCTGGGCTCGTCGAGGTCGCGGCCGCGCTTCTGCTCGGGCTCCACCGCAAGCACGGTAGGGCCCTTGCGCTTAACGTCCTTGCTCTTGGCCTTGGCGGCGTCGAGCGCCGCATCGGGGTCGTTGTGGACGAAGAGGCGACCTTCTTCAGCCTTAGCGCACTTGTCGGCGAGGTCGAGCAGGTCGAGCACGGAGTGGAGCTCACCGTTGATGGAGAGCTTCTCGCGCATCTTGACATCCGTGATGCCGGTGGAGAACACAGAGATGATGGCCGCGTCAGAGGCGCGCGGGATCTTGTTGCGCACCTGACTAAAGCGCTGGATGTACTTGCGGAGGGTCTCGTCTGGGCGCTGCCGAACACGCCGCAGGTCGTTGATGGTGAGTGAGCGGTCCTGTGTGCCCTTGAAGTTGGCGATGAACTGGCGGCAGAGCTCGGCCCACGACGAGATGGAAGCCTCGAGGAGGTTCATGAGCCAGGAGCGCGGGCCATCCTTGAGGGCCATGGGAAACCAGTTCGCCATGCCCTTGTCGTCGCCGTTCGCCGCCTCGACGCTCAGCGCGTAGAGCTGGAGGAACTCCGTGGGGTTGGGGGTGCCGTCGTAGCGTGGAGGCAGCTCAGGCTTGAACTTCGCAGGCCAGACCACGCGACGCAGCTCGCGGGTGAAGGCACGGCAGCCCAGGCCGCTCGAGGGAACGCCGCCAACGAGGGCGGCGCGGTTTTGACGCCCGGCCGCTGCAACGTCCTGAACGGCCTGGTCCTGGCGATGGCGCTGCCGCTCGAGGAGCACTCGCGCGTCAGGGGGCGCACGGCGGATGATCTGGCAGTTAGGCTCGTCTCGGTCGGGCGAGGACACGCCGCGGGACGGCTCACGAGCCCGCGCGCTGCGCTGGGGCCCGCGCGCTCGTCGCGCAGAGGAGGCGGCGGGGGAGCGCCGTGCGCCAGGTCCCCAGCATGAGACGGCGGAGGGCGGAGCGAGTGAGACGGCGCCGGAGCGTCCCCGGCGACGTTAACGAGCTCGGTGATGCAGGCGTCATCCGGACGGTAGCGGAGCAGCTCACACGCCATGAGCAGTACGGCCTGCGGGTTCGGCGGCCCACGGTTGGCGAGGGAGGAGGCCGTGGCGGTGCGGCTGTCCGCCCGCATGGAAGGGTGCAGGGAAGAGTCCTGCTGCTCGCGGGCAGCGGGGTCGGTGGCGGCAGCAGCTTCGGCTTCGGGGCGGCGGCGATTGCCGCGGGCCACCGGCTCTGTCTGAGCCACGCAGCCAGCCCTGCGCTCGGCGCGCTCGCGACGTGCGTCGGCCATGGGTTTGGTGGAGCTGAGGGCGGAGCAGAAGAACGGTAGCGCACCGCATACCTGGCGCGCCAAATGTCGGAAGTCGGGCTCCGGTGACCCAAAGGTTCGAACACTGAGGTGAGCTCGTTCTACCGCTTCGTCTCCTACCACGGCTAAGCTACGGTGAGGCTACGGCGAGAGCACGCGAGCGAGGGACGGGGCGAGGACTCAGCGGTTTACCCAGGTTCGGGCCACCTTGCGGTGTAACAACCTACTCCTGCTTGTGGTTTGGATTGCAATGGACATGAGAGTCCTTGCGTACAAGGTGGAGGAGGAGGAAGAACTCGTCCGGAGAGATCTCTCTCCTACTATGGGAACAATGTCCTTTATACTAGCCTTGGTCCTCCTCCCCCTGGAAACTTAAGCGGGAAGGGTTGCCACACTTGGCGGTTTTGAAAGGGGTCAAGCGCTGAGGCTATCCTGACTAAAGGTGGTCTTCACCTACCAAAGCATGATCCATGACGCGCCGGTGGGCTCGGTGATGACCTGCGCCCTGCGCGCCCATCGTCTTGGTCTTCCTTTGCCGTTCGGGCAACCTTTGGGGTTGCTTTGGAGAGTAGATAGCTGGCCCTGCTCCCTTAACACGAAAGAGGAAGCCATCTTCATCCGTGCCTGCTGGAGCGGCCTCTGCTGCTGCTCGTCGCCGCGCGCGTCACCAACGTGATGGGCTCCGGACCGCGCGGCACGCTGAACGGCCTTCGTCTCGAGCGCCTGCGGGAGGGGTCCTCGGGAGGCCACCTCGGAAAGCCGCCTCGCGAGGTCACTTCGGGAAGCCGCCTTGTGAGAGGGCCTCGCGAGGCCATTGATGGTGGTGCGGATAATCACTCGCCACTTCCTGAGGAGGGGGCCTCAGGAGGCCGGGGCCTCATGAGGGGTCTTGGTGAGATGCTCGGTGGTGATGGCCTGCTGGGCCCATGCCAGGCGTTGCGCCCTGGGCCAAAGGCAGACGGGCTTGGATACCCCGGGTTCCATGGGCCCGACAAGCTCCTAGGTTTGTTGTGAGACGAGGGCCTGGATCTCATTAACCTTGCCACGAAGCGTAACGGCAAGCTCCGCTTCACGAGCGGCAAGCTCTTCTTCATAAGCGTCAAGGCCAACCTTGCGCTCATTCAGCCCTGCTTTCATTGCCGCTATATTCTGCGTAGCTTCCTCATGTGCCTTGTCGGCCTCAGCCTTTTCCAAGACGAATTGCTCCTTGGTCTTGGCGAACTGGGTGTGCTGTTCTTGGAGGTCATGGAGGCATTCTGCATTCCAAATCTGTGTTTCCTCGCCACGCTTCTTCAACTCCTCCTCCGCCTTGTCAAGGATGGCAGCCCTGAAATCCAACCTCTCAGTATGGCTGAGGTGGCATGCTTGAAGCTTTTGTCCGTTCACGCCCATAGCCTTGAGGAGCTGTTGTTCCTTGGTCTTGCTGCTGTTGGTGTGCGGTTCATCGACGACCTCAAGCCCAGCGGTGTCAATGGTCTCATCGTCCAAGACTTCTCCTTCCATGGTCACCCCGATGCTTAATGTCCCAGGGAGGCTGACGAACAAGTTGTCGCCAACCTTCAGATAATTACTCGAGAAGGGCTCTTCAGGTGTCGAAGGGTGGTCGTCCGTGGCCGCCTTGCCGGTCAGGATCGCCCTCATGGCCGAGTCAGTGCTTGGCGCTCCTAGGACAGAGATATCTCCAGTGGCCTCGGCACTATTGTTGCCGCCCTCCTCAGCAGCGTCTTTGGCAGCCTCTTCGTGAGCGGCCTTGGCGGCTATCGGAATCGGGGCTCCGGGGACTCAAAGGTTTGAACACTGGGGGCGAGCTAGCCCTTCTCGACCAAGGGCGACCACGGTAAGACTACGGCGAGAGTGCTAGCGTGTAGCACGACAGGGGACACGACGGTTCCCCAGGTTCGGACCACCTTGCGGTGTAAAACCCTACTCCTACTTGTGGTTGGGATTGCAATGGGCAAGAAGGTGTTCTCGCGTACAAGGTAGGAGAGGAAGGAATCGATCCACTCTAAAATGGCAGCTCTGCCACTTTTATAACCGCCCTGGTCCTCTTCCCTTAAAAATCTAGGCGGGAAGGGTTGCCACACTTGGCGGGTTTTGAAAGGGGACAAGCGCCCAGGCTATCCTGACAAAAGATGGTCTTCGCCTGCAAAAGCGTGATCCATGATGCGCCGGTGGGCTCGGTGGTGACCTCCGCCCTGCGCGCCTTGTTGTCTTGGTCTTCTTTCACCAAATGGGCAATCCTTGGGACTCGCTTTGGTTTATCACCAAAGAGGAAAGCCTCTCTGTCCGTGCCCGCTGGCGTGGCCTCTGCCGCCGTTCGCCGCCATGCGCGTCACCCACGTGATTGGCATAGGACCGCACAGCTGGCGTCAGGCCGGATGGCCTCGGTCGCCCGCCTCGGGGGGCCGCCTCGTGAGAGGACCTCGCGAGGCTTCCACCACTGCTGCGGCGAAGCGTTGGTGTCTCATGCCTTGAGGAGGGGCCCTCGGGAGGCTGGTGCCTCGCGAGATGTCTTCGCCCTACGGCGCCCTTAGATGGGCCGAATCTTGGGCCTCTGCCAAGCGTCGTTTCCTGGGCCGCAGGCAGACGGGCCGAGGTACCCTCATTCCCAATGGCCCGACAGTAGCCCCCAGGCCCGTGGCGTGCACGTTCCCGCCCGTTGGGAGCGAAACGGCGCGAGCCCTGACAGACTGCGGGGCCCAGGTTCAACGCATAGCGCATGACGGGACGTGGGACGCCCCCACTTCCCCACTATGCCTCGGTAACCGCCTGTGCTTGCCATAAAGCCTGCCTGCGTGGGGCACAGGCCATCAGTGCTCCCCTTCGGCTTCCTCCTCCAGCGCTTGGCTTCTCGCATCCGCATCCCGCGCACCGCTCCTTCCTCCTACTGCCCTCCAAGCTCCACCGCGTAGCAATGGCGCCCGCCCGCAAGAAAGGCAAGGCGGCGGCGGTGGCCTCGCGCGCGCCGGCCGTGGAGCCGGCTCTCCAGCCCTCCATCATCACCAACCGAAAGGGCCTGGATAAGCTGATCTCAATGACTACCAGCGACAATAACGAGAATGGAGCGACGAAGATCTGGTCGGGTGCTCTCACGCGGCGCGATCTGGAGGCGACGACCTTCCCCTTCTTCGTCCATAGCATCTACGCCGGCCTGGTGCCACCGTTGGGGAGCCTGCAGTACAGCTCGCCATCCTTCAAGCAGTAAGCGGTGGCCTGGCGAGCCACACGCTCTGCCTCTGAGTCATTCTCCGGGAGGGTGCCGTGAAACAGGTAGGCCTTGAACTCAGCGGCACAGCTGTCCGCTTGAGGTTCGATCGCCAGCAGCAGGTGGGCTCCTGAGGCTGGGCCGCAGTCTGGTGCGCCCATGGGTGGTGCGGGTGGGAGCTCCTCGTGAAGCAGTGTGGTGCTCACGGTAGGCAGAGTAGCTGATGGCTTGAGGAGCCTTTCCTCGAAGATGCCGGGGTCCTGAGGCTAGCGGCGAGAAGCTTGCTTGGCGATGTCGTCGGCCTCCTTGTGGCCACCGCGAGGGACATGCTGGAGCTCCAGACCAAGGAAACGCTTCTTGAGCTTGCGTACCTCTTCTAGATAGGCGGCCATGTGATCGTCCTTGGGCTTGTAGCTTTTGTTGGAGAAGTTGACGAGGAGCTGCGAATCGCCCTTGATGGTGAGGCGGTTGATGCCCAGAGCAGAGGCAGCCTTGAGTCCGGCGATGAGCCCTTCGTACTCTGCGATGTTGTTGGAGACCTTGTCGTCGCGCTTGAAGCAGAGTTGGACGGCGCAGTGGAGCTTGTCTTCTGTCGGCGAAGTGAGCATGACGCCAGCCCCTACGCCCTGTCGGGAGAAGGCGCCATCGAAGTGCATAGTCCAGCCGCCTCATCCCCAAGCAAGAGGGACTCGGCCTCGCGAGGCTCCTCCTGGTGCGGATCCGTCCATTCCGCTATGAAGTCAGCCAGGGCTGCGCCCTTGATCATTCTCATGGTGCAGAATTGCAGCTCGAAGGCTTGTAGCTCGATGTTCCACTCGGCGACGTGGCCAGCAGCGTTGGGGCTGCGCAAGACTTGCTCCAGGGGGTAAGACAAGATCACCTTGATGGGATGGCCCTGGAAGTAGTGGCGCAGCTTCCTAGAGGTGATGAGGAGCGCGAGGAGGAGCTTCTGCTGCCTGGGGTAGCGCTTGCGCGCATCTCGCGGCACTGTGATGATGAAGTACACCGGGTGCTCGACGAGGCATGTATTTGTCGTGGCAACTTGGTCTTCGGGGGGCCCACGGGGCTCATGAGGCTTAGGAGGCTTGAGAGGTGGCTCGCGAGGTGGCTCACTGGAGGCCTCCTGAGAAGGGCCCCCGGCAGGCGACGGCGCGGCCAGTTTCTTCTGCGCGTAGACTCGCTCTTCTCGAACTGCCACCAGGGCCGTGCTGGCCATCTGGGGAGTAGCTGCCAAGTATAGGAGCTAGGGCTCATGAGAGCGTGGCCCGACCATGATGGGCGGGCTTGTGAGGTACCTCTTGAGGTCTTCAAAGGCAGCGTCGGCCTCGGGAGTCCACTTGAAGGGGCCGGATCTCTTCATGAGCTTGAAGAACGGCAAGGCTCGCTCGCCAAACTTGGAGATGAATCGCCCAAGCGAGGCCATGCATCCCGCCAGGCGCTACATCTCCTTGAGGCTCTGGGGAGGACGCATCTTCTCGATGGCCTTGATCTTCTCGGGATTGGCCTCGATGCCACGGTGGGAGACCAGGAAGCCAAGCAGCTTGCCGGAGGGAACTCCGAAGACGCACTTGTCTGGGTTGAGCTTGAGGTTGACCTTGTGCAGATTGTCGAACATCTCCTTGAGGTCCACAAGGATGGACCAGGCCTCGCGAGTCTTGACAACGATGTCATTGACGTAGGCCTCGGCGTTTCTTCCCATCTCGGGGCCCAAGGCGATACGCATCAGCCTCTGGAAGGTGGCTCCGGCGCTCCTGAGGCTGAAGGTCATGCGGATGTAGCAGAATATGCCACAGGGGGTGATGAAGGCCGTCTTCTCCACGTCTTCGGTTGCCATCTTGATCTGGTGGTAGCCTGAGAAGGTGTCTAGGAAGCATAGCAACTCGCACACGGCGGTGGAGTCCACTGTCGGAAGTGGGGCTCCGGGGACCCAAAGGTTCGAACACTGGGGTGAGCTCATTCTACTACTTCCTCTCCTACCACGGCAACGCTACGGCGAGACTACGGCGAGGGCGCGCTAGCGTAGGACGAGCGAGGACACAGCGGTTTACCCAGGTTCGGGCCACCTTGTGGTGTAAGACCCTACTCCTGCTTGTAGTTGGGATTATTGTGGGTGAGAGAGTTCTCGCGTACAAGGTTAAAGATGATGGAATCCAGAGCTCTCTCCCTTCTCCAATAGCTGCTCTACCCTTTTATATCGGCCCCGGTCCTCTTCCCCCTCAAAGCTTAGGCGGGAAGGGTTGCCACACTTGGCCATTTTGAAAGGGGACAGGCGCTCAGGCTATCCTGACTAAAGGTGGTATTCGCCTGCCAAAGCATGATCCATGATGCGCTGGTGGGATCGGTGATGACCTCCGCCCTGCGCGCCCGCCGTCTTGGTCTTCCTTCGCCGATCGGGCAACCTTTGGTGTTGCTTTGGAGAGTAGATAGCTGGCCCTACTTCCCTAACACAAAAGAGGAAACCATCTGCATCTGCGCCTGCTGGCGCGGCCTCTGCTACTGCTCGTCGTCGTGCGCGTCACCCACATGATGGGCTCCTGACCGCGCGACAAGCCGAACAGCCTCCGTCTCGAATGCCTGCGGGAGGGGGCCTCGGAAGGCCACCTCGGGAAGCCGCCTCGTGAGGCCACCTCGGGAAGCCGCCTTGTGAGGGGACCTCGTGAGCCCGTTGATGGTCGTGCTGAGCGTTGCCTGCTACTCCCTGAGGAGGGAGCCTCAGGAGGCCAGGGCCTCATGAGGGGTCTTGGCGAGATGCTTGGTGGCGACGGCCCGCCGGGCCCACTCCAAGCATTGCGCCCTGGGCCAAAGGTAGACGGGCCTGGATACCCCGGGTTCCATGGGCCCGACATCCACGATCTGGTCGATGCGGGGTAGTGGAAAAGGATCCTGAGGGTAGAACTTGTTGAGGCTCGTGAAGTCGATGCACATTCGCTCTTTGCCGCACTTCATGGGGATCACGACAGGGTTGGCGAGCCATTCGGGATGGCGCACCTCATGGATGACTCTAGCTTCTTGGAGCTTCTGAACTTCCTTGATGATGAAATCTTGCTTCTCTGGTGCCTGGCACCGTGCCTTCTGTTTGGCGGGGCATGCGTTGTGGCACACCGCTAGGTGGCGCTCGATCACCTCCCTCGGCACGCCGGACAAATCAGATTCCGTCCAGGCGAACACATCCGAATTTGCCCAAAGGAAGGTGACGAGCGCGCCTTCCTATGCAGGAGAGAGGCCGATGCCGATGGTGAAGGTAGGACCTGAGCCGCCGCCGTCCACCGACACTTTCTTTGTCTCGGCGCGGTCTTGAGAGAACAACTGCTACTTCTTCGCGGGTGCGGCCTCATGAGGCTCGGTGACGTCTTCGTCGGCAGGATAGGTAGTGGCGGCAGCCTTGTAGGCGCTCTCGAGGGAGCGGACCGCGTCCTTCTTGTCGCAGCAGACGGTGACGATGCCGCTACAGCCCAGCATCTTGATGACGTTGTAGGCATGGTGGGTCACCGCCATGAACTTGGCGAGTGCTGGGTAGCCCAAGATGACGTTGTACGGCACGCCGATGTGCGCCACATCGAAGTCGATGAGCTCGGTGTGGTAGTTCTTACGGGTGCCAAAGGTGACGGGGAGGCGTACTTGCCCCAGAGGGATGGTGGAACCATCAGTCACTCCGGAGAAGGGCCTGGTCGGCAGCAGCTGGTCGTAGGGCACTTGGAGCCGCTCGAAGGTCTCGATGGAGATCACGTTGAGGCCGGCACCTCCGTCGATGAGCGTCTTGGTGATGGCGACATTGCTGATGGTGGGGGTGCACAGCATGGGGACCGAGCCGGCAGCGCTTGAGGACTTAGGGTGAGATTGGAGTCGAAGGTGATCGCGTAATGTGACCACTTGAGGGGTCGAGAGGCCTCGGGCCTCGGGAGGGCGGCGTTCACCTCGCGAGAAAACAACTTGAAGTGGCAGTTGGACGCGGGAGCCTGGGCCCCGCCAAGGATGCAAACCACGCCGCGAGGCTCCTGGTAGCCCCGAGCACCCTTGTCAGGCTGGTTGCCGTCGTTCCTTCGCGGTGGCAGCGACAGCGGTGGAAGAGCGGCGTTGGCCTGGGGGTTGGCCTCACGAGGCTAGTCGCACCAGGCCTGCCGGATGTTGCCGTTGCCATTGCAGTCTCCCCAGTGGTTGCCATTGCGGCCACCTCCACGGCCGGTGCCGCGGTCGCTACGGCGGCCCTGGCACTGTTGGAAGTATGCCCTAGAGGCAATCATGTATGATGATATTTCCAATGTGTTTATGAACCGATGTAGTCCTCGAATGTTATCAATGATACTTGTTGACAAGTACGTGACTTGTCTGTGAGATCTTGTGTTGTGTGATACGTTCTAAAATGGTCCCTAGTCGTAAGTGACGTGTGGGCACACGTCGGACTAGACTAGCATGCAATACGGTGGATGGTTTTGTCTCACTAGCCATGAAGCATGTGATGCTGCCGAACTGCATGGATCTGATCGGATCCGAGGTAGGATACAGGTGACCGGATCCAAGATCGGATGGATATCGGATTGGACAGACCCAACTATGAGACACAATGATAGGTCATCTGTGAGTCTCTAGTACACATATGTTCTGTGTCCTCGGACTTGAGCTGACGCATGTGCTCGGGATGGTGACCGACCTGCTTTGGGCCGACCAAATGCTACTCCGTAACTGGGTAGTTATAAAGGTAGGTTTCGGGCTTGTCCATACCCATGCTGCGAGACATGGTTAAGCAAGATGGGATTTGCCCCTCGGATGAGGAGAGATATACTCTGGGCCCCTCGTGTGATCCGACTTGTATAAGCATGGCCATGCGACGAGGATTATGAGATAATCCGAGCTGTTGGTCGGATTCACTGAAACGAGAGAGAGTTCGGGCTGTAACAGGGATGGCCACATCGCCTTGAGCCCGACAACATATATCGTGTGGCAAAGGGAACGGAAGTGTTACGTACAAGTTCGCCAACCGGCTTCATAGTCTACTTGGTGGTCGGCACGCCTTGCTAGAGGCCGCTACCTGCCGAGCAGTTCGGAGGTGATCCGACCTGCGACCAAGCCGACTTGAACCTAAGGGGTCGCGCGCTTAATGGAAGGAACCTACGAGGTCGGATCCGAGGACACTTCGGATGTGATCCGAGCTGGACTTGAATTGTGACCGAGTCGATTTTGGGCTTTAGGATCTGTGTGAGGCCCAAGTGTTGAGCCCATGACGGATGCCTATATATAGTGGAGGTACAGCACGCTTATCAAGGTTGATCGCTTTGGCGTCGTCATTAGGGCTTTGCATGTGTTGCAACTAGCCATCTCCACGTGCCGCCGGCTGTGCGATCGGACCTAGCAGTCCGCCGCATAGCGTTCCTCCCGCACGCGCGGATACCATTAGAGGTGGTGCAATTGTGCCACTCCGGTGGACCTGTTCATTTGACTTGGTGATCAGCTGTACGTGGGAGATCAACGAGGAGTAGACGAATCCGGTGACGCGCTGCCACAACTCTACTTCCGCTGCACGGCACTGCGCGTCTAGTGGTAATGATCTGTGATCCATCTCTGTTAGCATGTTCCTGGTTGTTCTGCGGGTAGGAAAATTTTAATTTGCAGTCGACGCACCCTACCGTAGAACCCAACAGTTGTATCATAGCCTCTGTTATAGGATTTGGATTCAGATCGTATTCATATTAGATATGTGGAGGCAGCAGATGAGATCTGTTGTCATTTAAGAGATCGGCTATGTGCACGGTTGATGAGATCAATTGCACAAGGGATCGTTGAGGCTATGTTTTCTGACGATCGGAATCGATGAGGTCGTGACACAACCTACCCCTACCGGTCGGTTTCCGCCATCGGGGTTAATGGTGAAACGTAAATCCGATTCGGATTCGTGATGATCGATGAGATCGGTCTGATCGGAAAATTCGGCGTGATCGGAGTACAGATCCGATCTGTGATTTTTGAAAACGTCAGGCGCTACCCGCACCCACGAGGGGCGCTGCCCCTTCGAACCCCACCCGCTAATCGGCTAGCGGGACTGCCGTTTGCGTAGCGCCATAGATTTCGTACATGTTGACTCAAGCCGGTAGAATGCGATTCTATGCATAACTATATTTTGCAGGTTTGATGTGAATAGTATGGCTCATGTGTATGTGATGCATGTGTGAAAATTGTGCATGGCCTGCGCGTCATGATTTGTCAGCCCGCAGGAGCCATAGTGCTATCATTATAATGTATAACGACCTGCGTGTCGACTTGTGATTCTCTGTAAATTCATTACTAGTTGTAGTAGTTGGAGGACAGAGATCAAGTCGATGCTCGGATAGAGATCCGAGGTGGTGTTCCGGTATGACAAGATGGAGCCGACCTGGTCCTCGGAGTTGGAGCCGACCTGGTCCTCGGACATCCATGAAGGAGCCATACTATTTCACAATATTTGTTTATTTGTGATTGTTATTGCTTCTTGTCTTCTACACATGTTAAAAATGGTAGAAAGATCCCTCGTTAATATCAAGAAAATTGCCATCCCCGATGTTGCACCTTCGCACGTCAACTACGTCTAGTAGTGGGCTCATAAAATTGGGGTGCTGCTAGGTGTCCTTGAACTGAAGGGTTCGTGTCGGACACGGACATGCACTGCATCTGGTTAACTTGACAAGGCTATCAAAATGGTTTTGGGCCTTGTGGCAAAAGAGGTCGGGAGCTGTGGTATAAGATACCAACCCAGCCGACAGGAGTCGTATAGAGATACGATTAGCAAAGAGTTACATACCGGATAGCCACTTCGGCTAGCAGTGATGCTAAAGCTCACTAGTCGGATTGCACTACTCGGATCCTGGATCACTGGAAGTTGCAGAGGGATGTCAACTTCAGTGGGAGTATATCTGTTTAGGCTTGATTTACTCTACATAAACACAGTGCTTAGTGTTTGCATATTTTTCTGTTGTAGATCAATGGCACCACCTGCTCAACCCAACTTTGCATTGAAATCAATCTTGGAAAAGGATAAACTTAATGGAACAAATTTTACCACCTGGTATAGAAATTTGAGAATTGTTCTCAAGCATGATAAGAAGGAACATGTTCTAGAGAATCCACTTCCAGATGAACCTGCCGAGAATGCTAATGCCACAACAAGGAATGCCTACCAGAAACTCATTGATGATTCAACGGAGATCAGCTGTCTGATGCTGGCTTGTATGGAGCCCGATTTGCAACAGCATTTCAAAAATGTTGAGGCTTTCGATATGATCGAGAATCTCAAGAGCATGTTTCAGATGCAGGCTAGGACCAAAAGGTTCAACGTCTGGCGATCCTTGATGGATTGTAAGCTGAAGGAGGGTGATCCACTGAGCCCGCATGTGATCAAGATGATCGGATACGTGCAAGCTTTGGAACGCTTAGGCTTCCCGCTCTTGGATGAGCTGGCTACCGATGCAGTTCTGGGTTCTCTTCCAGCTAGCTATGGGACGTTCATTTCGAACTATCATATGCATGGCATGGACAAGAAGCTCACTGAACTGCATGGCATGCTTAAGGTGGCAGAGCAGGATATTAAGAAAGGCACGCATCAAGTGTTGATGGTGCAGAATTTGGGCAAGTTCAAGAAAAGTTGGTCCAAGAAAAAGGTTAAGGCAAAGGGCAAGGAGAAGGAATCTGTTCCGAGCTCCGCCTCTACGCCGAAGTCTGGACCTGACTCGGCAACTGTTTGCTATCACTGCAAGGAGACCGGTCACTGGAACAAGAACTGTAGCAAGTGGCTTGCCGAGCATGGCAAGAAGGCCGGAAGTGCGACTTCGGGCAAAGGTACACTTGTTACATATGTTATAGACATTTACCTTGCCGACATACCTAGTAGCTCTTGGGTATTTGATACCGGATCGGTTGTTCATATTTGCAACTCAATGCAGGGGCTGGTAAGAACTAGGTGTGTGTCACAAGGGGAGATTGACATCAGGGTCGGCAACAAAGCAAGAGTTGCTGCGTTGGAGGTCGGCACGATGCAACTCTAGCTACCTTCCGGATTCATTTTGGAATTGAATAATTGTTATTATATTCCTGCGCTTAGTCGGAACATTATTTCTGCCTCATGCTTGATGAGTCAGGGTTATGAATTCAATTTAAAGGACAATGGTTGTTCGATAACTTTGAATGGAATGTTCCACGGCTATGCACCCATAGTTGATGGGTTATTTATTTTGAATCTAGAATCTGAACCTGTCTATAATATGAATGTCAAGAGGCATAAACCTAATGAGATAAATCCAACATACTTCTGGCATTGCAGGCTTGGACACATTAGTCTGAAACGCATGAAGAAGCTCCATGATGATGGGCTTCTAACTTCGTCTGACTTGGGGTCGTTCAAGACATGTGAATCATGCCTCCTCGTCAAGATGACTAAGTCACCTTTTGCAAAGAGTTGCAAAAGGGCGTCCGAGCTATTGGAACTAATACACAGTGATGTGTGTGGTCCGATGAGCACAACTGCCAGAGGTGGCTATCAGTACTTCATGACTTTTATGGACGACTTGAGTAGATATGGATATCTCTATTTGATGAGGCACAAGTCAGAAACTTTTGAAAAGTTCAAGGAGTTTGAGAACGAGGTTGAAAATCAGCTCGGCAAGACTATAAAGCTTCTACGATCTGATCGTGGGGGTGAGTACATGAGCCAGGAGTTTGATAATTATCTGAAAGGCCGAGGTATAGTACCTCAGCTCACACCTCCGGGTACACCACAGAGAAATGGCGTATCGGAACGGAGGAATCGTACCTTGTTAGACATGGTCCGATCTATGATGAGCAAATCGGATTTACCCTTGTCATTCTGGGGATACGCTCTAGAAACTGCAGCTTTTACACTCAACAGAGTACCATCAAAATCCGTAGACAAGACACCACATGAGATGTGGACTGGGAAGAGTCCCAAGCTGTCTTTTCTAAAGATTTGGGGTTGTGAAGCATTTGTCAAGCGACTCATGTCAGACAAGCTTACACCCAAGTCGGATAAGTGCATATTTGTGGGATATCCGAGGGAAACCTTGGGATATAGCTTCTACAAACGCGAAGAGAACAAAGTGTTTGTTGCTCGGAACGGGGTCTTCCTTGAGAAAGAGTTTCTCGGGCGGGAAGCCAGTGGGAGGCAGGTGCAACTCGAAGAAATTCGAGAACCACTTGGGGATAGCTCAACTAGTGATGTAATCATATCGGAATCTGTCAGGGAACCCGAGGTGGAAGCAGCACCACAACCACGGAGGTCGGAAAGATTGCGCAGAGTGCGCGATGTGCTGTTGCTGGAAAGCGACGAGCCGACTACATATGCGGAAGCGATGGTGAGCCCGGATTCCGAGGAGTGGCTGGAAGCCATGAGATCTGAGTTAAAGTCCATGGATCACAATCAAGTCTGGGACTTGGTTGATCTGCCACCTGGCGTCACTGCCATTGGTTGCAAATGGTCTTTAAGAAGAAAACCGATGTGGATGGAAATGTTCAAATCCACAAAGCTCGGCTTGTCGCAAAAGGATATGCTCAAGTTCAAGGGAATGACTACGACGAGACCTACTTGCCAGTAGTGATGCTGAAATCGGTGAGGATCGTACTAGCTATAGCAGCATATTTCGATTACGAGATATGGCAGATGGATGTCAAAATGGCTTTCCTTCACGGAAATTTAACTGAGGACGTGTATATGATACAGCCCGAGGGTTTTGTCGATCCGACTAGTGATGGTAAGGTATGCAAGCTCAAGAGATCCATTTATGGATTGAGACAAGCATCTCGGAGCTGGAACATTCGTTTTGATGAGGTTGTTACAGACCTCGGATTTATCAAAAGCGAAGAGGATGCTTGTTTTTACAAGAAATTGAGTGGGAGCTCGGTAGTGTTTTTGATCGTGTATCTGGATGACATACTACTGATCGGAAACAATGTTTCGATGCTGAACTCGGTCAAAGAATCATTGAATGAAAAGTTTTCGATGAAGGACCTCGGTGAAGCAGTTTACATATTGGGCATTAAGATCTATAGAGATAGATTGAGGAGACTGCTCGGTTTGAGCCAGTGCACGTGCATAGATAAATTGTTGAAACAGTTCAACATGAGTGAGGCCAAGAAAGGGTTCTTGCCACTCTCATGTGGTATAAGGCTGAGCGAGACTCAGAGTCCTTCGACATCTGATGAGCAAAGCAGGATGAGCCGGATACCGTATGCCTCGGCAATTGGATCCATCATGTATGCCATGATATGTACCAGGCCTGATGTTGCTTTTGTAATAAGCTTAACGAGCAGATACCAGGCAAACCCCGGTGAGGCTCACTGGGCGGCGGTGAAGAATATTCTAAAGTACATGAAAAGGACTAAAGAAATGTTTCTAGTTTATGGAGGTGAGGAGGAGCCTGTCGTAAAGGGTTATGCCGATGCTAGTTGCCAAACTGATCGAGATGATTGTCGATCACAGTCCGAATTCATGTACGTCATGAATGGAGGAGCAGTGAGCTGGACCAGTTCCAAGCAAGATATGGTGGCCGATTCCACAACAGAAGCCGAATACATTGCGGCTTGTGAAGCTGCAAAGGAAGGTGTTTGGATCCGGAACTTTCTGGATGATCTTGGTGTTTTCCCAACCTCGGTAAAACCGTTGGACCTTTATTGTGATAATTCTGGTGCCATCGCACAAGCCAAGGAGCCAAGGAACCACCACAAGACCAGACACATAGATCAGAAATATCACCTGATACGTAAGATCGTAAAGAGTGGTGACATAGAGTTATGCAAAATTCACACGGATGCAAATGTTGCAGATCCGTTGACTAAGCCGCTTCCACAACCCAAGCATGAGGGGCATATTAGAGCCATGGGCGTATGATGCATGTTTGATTGACTCTAGTGCAAGTGGGAGACTCTTGGAAGTATGCCCTAGAGGCAATCATGTATGATGATATTTCCGATGTGTTTATGAACCGATGTAGTCCTCGGATGTTATCAATGATACTTGTTGACAAGTACGTGACTTGTCTGTGAGATCTTGTGTTGTATGATACGTTCTAAAATGGTCCCTAGTCCTAAGTGACGTGTGGGCACACGTCGGACTAGACTAGCATGCAATACGGTGGATGGTTTTGTCTCACTAGCCATGAAGCATGTGATGCTGCCGAACTGCATGGATCTGATCGGATCCGAGGTCGGATACGGGTGACCGGATCCGAGCTCGGATGGATATCGGATTGGACAGACCCAACTATGAGACACATCGATAGGTCATCTGTGAGTCTCTAGTACACATACGTTCTGTGTCCTCAGACCTGAGCTGACGCATGTGCTCGGGATGGTGACCGACCTGCTTTGGGCCGACCAAATGCTACTCCGTAACTGGGTAGTTATAAAGGTAGGTTTCGGGCTTGTCCATACCCATGCTGTTAGACATGGTTAAGCAAGATGGGATTTGCCCCTCCGATGAGGAGAGATATACTCTGGGCCCCTCGTGTGATCCGACTTGTATAAGCATGGCCATGCGACGAGGATTATGAGATAATCCGAGGTGTTGGTCGGATTCACTGAAACGAGAGAGAGTGCGGGCTGTAACATGGATGGCCACATCGCCTTGAGCCCGACAACATATATCGTGTGGCAAAGGGAACGGAAGTGTGACGTACAGGTTCGCCAACCGGCTTCATAGTCTACTTGGTGGTCGGCATGCCTTGCTAGAGGCCGCTACCTGCCGAGCAGTTCGGAGGTGATCCGAACTGCGACCAAGCCGACTTGAACCTAAGGGGTCGCGCGCTTAAGGGAAGGAACCTACGAGGTCAGATCCGAGGACACTTCGGATGTGATCCGAGCTGGACTTGAATTGTGACCAAGTCGACTTTGGGCTTTAGGATCTGTGTGAGGCCCAAGTGTTGAGCCCACGACGGATGCCTATATATAGTGGAGGTACAACACGCTTATCAAGGTTGATCGCTTTGGCGTCGTCATTAGGGCTTTGCATGTGTTGCAACTAGCCACCTCCACGTGCCGCTGGCTGTGCGATCGGACCTAGCAGTCCGCCGCATTGCGTTCCTCCCGCACGCGCGGATACCATTAGAGGTGGTGCAATTGTGCCACTCCGGCGGACCTGTTCGTTGGACTTGGTGATCAGCTGTACGTGGGAGATCGACGAGGAGTAGACGAATCTGGTGACGCGCTGCCACAAGTCTACTTCCGCTGCACGGCACTGCGCGTCTAGTGGTAATAATCTGTGATCCTTTTCTGTTAGCATGTTCCTGGTTGTTCTGCGTGTAGGAAAATTTTAATTTGCAGTCGACGCACCATACCGTAGAACCTAACAGGCGCTCATTGCGAAGCAGCTTGAGCTCGTGGCAGTCCTCAGTGTTGTGGGAGTGCGAGTTGTGGTAGGCGCAGAAAGGGCGATTGTCTTTCTTGGGCTCGTCGCGTTCACGGTTGTCGGGCCCATGGAACCCGGGGTATCCAGGCCCGTCTGCCTTTGGCTAAGGGCGCAACGCCTGGCATGGGGCCAGCAGGCCGTCACCACCGAGCTTCTCATCAAGACCCCTCATGAGGCCCTGGCCTGCTGAGGCCGCCTCCTCAGGAAGTGGCGAGTAATCCTCAGCACCACCATCAACGGCCTCGCGAGGCCCTCTCACGAGGCGGCTTCCAGAAGTGACCTCGCGAGGTGGCTTCCTGAGGTGGCCTCTCGAGGCCCCCTCCCGCAGGCGCTCGGGATGAAGGCCGTTCGGCGTGCCGCGCGGTTTGGGGCCCATCACGTGGGTGACGCGCGCGGCGACGAGCAGGAGTAGAGGCCGCGCCAGCAGGCGTGGATGAAGATGGTTTCCTCTTTCGTGTTAAGGGAGTAGGGCCAGCTATCTACTCTCCAAAGCAACCCCAAAGGTTGCCCGATCGGCGAAGGAAGACCAAGACGACGGGCGCGCGGGGTGGAGGTCATCACCGAGCCCACCGGCGCGCCATGGATCATGCTTTGGCAGGCGAAGACCACCTTTAGTCAGGATAGCCTGAGCGCATGTCCCCTTTCAAAATCGCCAAGTGTGGCAACCCTTCCCGCCTAAGTTTTGAGGGGGAAGTGGACCAAGGCCGATAAAAAGGGCAGCGCTGCCATTGTAGAGGGAGGCTCTCTGGGTAGGCCCCCCGAGATTGATTCCTTCATCTCCTACCTTGTATGCAAGAACTCTCTTGCCCCTGGCAATCCCAACCACAAGCAGGAGTAGGGTCTCACACCGCAAGGTGGCCCGAACCTGGGTAAACCGCTGAGTCCTCGCCCCATCCCTCGCTAGCGCGCTCTCGCCATAGCCTCGCCGTAGCTTAGCCGTGGTAGGAGACGAAGCGGTAGAACGAGCTCACCCCAGTGTTCGAACCTTTGGGTCCCCGAAGCCCGACTTCCGACATTTGGCATGCCAGGTAGGGGTGTGCTACCGTTCTTCTGCTTCGCCCTCAGCTCCACCAACCCCATGGCTGACGCACGTCGCGAGCGCGCCGAGCGCAGGGCTGGCCGCGTGGCTAAGACAGACCCGGTGGCCCGCGGCAATCGCCGCCGCCCCGAAGCCGAGGCTGCTGCCACTACTGACCCCGCTGCCCGAGAGCAGCAGGACTCCTCCCTGCACCCCTCCGTGTGGGCGGACGGCCGCACCGCCACGGCCTCCTCCCTCGCCCACCGTGGGCCGCCGAACCCACAGGCCGCGCTGCTCATGGCGCATGAGCTGCTCCGCTACCGTCCGGATGACGCCGGCTACGACGCCTGGCTTGGCCGCATCACCGAGCTCGTCAACGTCGCCGAGGACGCTCCGGCGCCTTCTCACTCGCTCCGCCCTCTGCCGTCTTGTGCCGGGGACCTGGTGCACGGCGCTACCCTGCCGTCTCCTCTGCGCGACAAGCGCGCCGGGCCCCAGCGCAGCGCGCGGGCTCGTGAGCCGTCCCGCGGCACGTCCTCGCCAGACCGAGACGAAGCCAGCTGCAAGATCATCCGCCGCACGCCCCCCGACGCGCGAGTGCTCCTCGAGCGGCAGCGCCAGCGCCAGGACCAGGCCGTTCAGGACGTTGCAGCGGCCGGGCATCAAAACCGCGTCGCCCTCGCTGCCGGCGTCCCCTCGAGCGGCGTGGGCTGCCATGCCTTCACCTGTGAGCTGCGTCGCATGGTCTAGCCCGCGAAGTTCAAGCCTGAGCTGCCGCCACGCTACGACGGCGCCCCAATCCCACGGAGTTCCTCCAGCTCTACGCGCTGAGCGTCGAGGCGGCGAATGGCGACGACAAGGTCATGGCGAACTGGTTCCCCATGGCCCTCAAGGACGGCCCGCGCTCCTGGCTCATGAACCTCCCCGAGGCTTCCATCTTGTCGTGGGCCGAGCTCTGCAGCCAGTTCATCGCCAACTTCAAGGGCACACAGGACCGCTCCCTCACCATCAACGACCTGCGGCGTGTTCGGCAGCGCCCAGACGAGACCCTCCGCAAGTACATCTAGCGCTTCAGTCAGGTGCGCAACAAGATCCCGCGTGCCTCCGACGCGGCTGTCGTCTCTGCGTTCTCCACCGGCGTCACAGACGTCAAGATGCACCAGAAGCTCGCCATCAACGGTGAGCTCGACTCCGTTGTAACGCCCCGGACACACCCGCCGGTGGTCGTTACTCCCGGCGGGATCTAGACTGGCCCCACAGATCAATACTAGTCTTTCCTGCGCACTTTGTCCTCACTCGTGCGGACCCGGGACCAACTTCCCGGTCGGTCACCCATCCTAAAATTACTCCAAGCTGAGCACGTTTAAATGTTGTTTGCATTAATTTTCATAAATGACATGCTAAAATGGTTTATTTCCTAACTAAAAAACCGTAGCTCGAAATTATATGAACTTTATATGTAGATGGGGTAGAAAAATGTGTAGATTAACATGGTGCACTTACTTTGCATGTTAAACAACATTAAAATTGCGTTTAGGGCAGAACAGTACCAAATTTGAAATATGCATATGGGGATTTTCTGGAATTGTTGTTTGTGTTTCCGGCCTCATTTAAACTTGTCTAGTTGTATGGATTGCTTATGCTTCATCTCTTGCCATGTTTAACAACATTTAATCTTGTCATGCATCATATTTGGTTGTGCATCATGCCATGTTTATGCTTGTGTGTTTACCATGTTGTTTGCTTCTTTCCGGTTGTGCTTCTTCTCGATAGTTCCGGTTCGTCTTCTTCATGGACTCGTTCTTCTTCCGAGCAGGATTTTAGGCAAGATGATCATGACCTTGGATATCTTTACTATCTTTGCTTGCTAGTTGTCTTGTTGCTATCGCTATGTCGCGCTTCCTACCACATATATGTCAGCCTCCCATATGCCATGATACAACTCTAACCTTCCACCATCCCAGCAAACCGTTGTTTGGCTATGTTACCGCTTGCTCAGCCCCTTTCTTATAGCGTTGCTAGTTGCAGGTGCTCTTGCAGGTTGTTCCATGTTGGGACATGGATATGTTGGGATATCACAATATCTCTTATTTAATTAATGCATCTATATACTTGGTATTGGGTGGAAGGCTCGGCCTTTTGCCTAGTGTTTTGTTCCACTCAAGCCGCCCTAGTTTCCGTAATGCTGGTGTTATGATCCATGTTTAGCGTTCCTAACATGCTCAGGGGAATGGGACCCTCTTGACAGTTCGCTTTGAATAACCGCTTCCAGCAAGGCCCAACTTTGGTTTTAACATTTGCCAACATAATAATACTGAATCAATTAATTAATTTTGCATAGGGGGTCGCGTCCACATGGATTCTTAATCCAACATAATACAGGTGGGCCAGTGCTGATGGTGCTGGTCCAAAATTGTCAACCGCCGGTGGCCGCCAGGGGCAACTCTGGAATTGATCTACCGGAAGTTTGGACGATCCGGTCGTGGCCTGAGACGAGATACGCGCGGCTACTATCAGGGTGTCGGCACGCCGGGAGGTCTTGCTGGAATTGTGTTACCATTGTCGAAATGTCTTGTGCACCGGGATTCCGAGGATACTTTGGGCTATCCCGAGGTTGAGGTATTCCCACCGCAGCTTGTGTAGGCTTATGATGGGCCAGGTTGGAACACCCCTGCAGGGTTAAATTTTACGCGAAGCCGTGCCCGCGGTTATGTCGCACTTGGATATTTATAAGCTTCGGTTGTAGAAAACTTGACACTAAATCCTAATTAAAATACACCAACCATGTGCATAACCGTGACTGTCTATTTTCGAGGAAGTTTGAGAAGAGAACACGGTGGGGTTATGTTTGGCTCATAAGTAGGTGTTCAGGATCACTTAGTGATCATTTGTAGTTTGCGAACGTTTTGCGTAGATGCTCTTCTTGTTCTTGTACTCGTAAGTTAGCCACCATATAATGCTTAGTGCTTGCTGCAACCTCACCACCTTACCCTTCCTTACCCATTTAAGCTTTGATAGTCTTGTTACCCATGGTTATATGATTGCTGAGTCCTCGTGGATTTCTTCTTCTGCTTCTTCTTCGTCGATCTGGGGATAGGTTCCTGGTCGGCAGCCTGGGCTAGCAGGGTGGATGTCGTTCTTATTTTTCATTTGATTTCATCCGTAGTGGGATGCTGCCATTCTGTATGATGTTTGTTATGTATTGATGTATTCATGTGATGTTTGTATGTATTTGTCTGTATCCCCATCTATTATGTATGTGGTACGATGTAATGATATCCAGCTTGCAAGCGTCTCCAATATGCGTTTCTACTATTGGTGGGGCCTCCGAGTTCCTCGAGAATTGGATCGCATGTTGGGCGTGACATCCGTGCTCGAGCTGCTCGACCTCGCCGACAAGTGCGTCAAGGCTGAAGAAGGCCGCCTCTTCGTACACAATGACCCCGACGCGGCGCTCGACGCCGCCAAGGCCAAGAGCAAGGACATCAAGCACAAGGCCCCTGCCATGCTTGCGGCGGAGCCCGAGCAGAAGCGCGGCCGCGACCTCGACGAGCCCAGAAAGGAGAACCAGCCACTCTGCGCTTTTCACAACGTCCGCTACCACAACACTGAAGACTGTCAGGAGCTCAAGCTGCTCCGCGACGAGCGCCAGAGCCGCCGGGACGACCGCAACGGCCGCAGCGCCGGCCGCGGAGGTGGCCGCAGCGGCAACCGCTGGGACAGCCGCAACAGCAATGGCAGCTACCGCCAGGGCAGCTTCCCGAGGCCCCCTCCCGCAGGCGCTCGGGACGAAAGCTGTTCGGCGTGCCGCGCGGTCTAGGGCCCAACACGTGTGTGACGCGCGCAGCGACGAGCAGCAGCAGAGGCCGCGCCAGCAGGCGTGGATGAAGATGGTTTCCTCTTTCGTGTTAAGGGAGCAGGGCCAGCTATCTACTCTCCAAAGCAACCCCAAAGGTTGCCCGATCGGCGAAGGAAGACCAAGACGACGGGCGCACGGGGCGGAGATCATCACCGAGCCCACCGGCGCGTCATGGATCATGCTTTGGCAGGCGAAGACCACCTTTAGTCAGGATAGCCTGAGCGCATGTCCCCTATCAAAATCGCCAAGCGTGGCAACCTTTCCCTGGAAGAGGAAAAAGGCCGATAAAAAGGGCAATGCTGCCATTGTAGAGGGAGGCTTTCCGGCTAGGCCCCCTGAGATTGATTCCTTCATCTCCTACCTTGTACGCAAGAACTCTCTTGCCCCTAGCAATCCCAACCACAAGCAGGAGTAGGGTCTTACACCGCAAGCTGGCCCGAACCTAGATAAACCGCTGAGTCCTCGCCCCGTCCCTCGCTAGCGCGCTCTCGCCGTAGCTTAGCCGTGGTAGGAGACGAAGTGGTAGAACGAGCTCACCCCAGTGTTCGAACCTTTGGGTCCCCGGAGCCCGACTTCCGACAACGGTCGCATTTCTGCTCAGGCTCCGCCGCGAACTTGGTGGGACACACCACGCGGCGCAGCTCGCGGGTGAAGGCCCTTGCGCTTGGCGTCTTTGCCCTTGGCCCTGGCGGCATCTAGCGCCGCGTCAGGGTTGTGGTGGACGAAGAGGCTGCCTTCCTCAGCCTTGGCGCACTTGTCAGCGATTTCGAACAGCTCGAGCACAGAATCGTGCTCGTCGTTGATGGCGAGCTTCTCGCGCATCCGGACGTCCGTGACACCGTTGGAGAACATGGAGACGATGGCGGCCTCGGAGGCACGTGGGATCTTGTTGCGCACTTGGCTGAAGCGATGGATGTACTTGCGGAGAGTCTTGTCAGGGCACTGGGGCACGGCGTGCAAGTCGTTGAGCGTGAGGGAGCGCTCGTGCATACCCTTGAAGTTGGTGAAAAATTGCCGGCAGAGCTTTCCCCACGAAGAGATGGACGCCTCGGGGAGGTTCATGAGCCCCGAGCATGGGCCGTCCTTGAGGGCCCTGGGGAACCAGTTCGCCATGACCTTGTCGTCGCCGTTCGCTACCTCGATGCTCAGGGCCTAGAGCTGCAGGAACTCTGCGGGGTTGGGGGTGTCGTCGTAGCGCGGAGGCAGGTCCGTCTTGAACTTGGTGGGCCACACCACGCGGCGCAGCTCGCGGGTGAAGGCGCGGCAGCCCACGCAGCTGGAGGGAACGCCACCGGCGAGGGCGGCGCGGTTCTGGCGACCGGCCGCCACGACTTCCTAAATGGTCCTGTCTTGGCACTGGCGCTGCTGCTCGAGGAGCACGCGCGCGTCGGGAGGCACGTGCCGGATGATCTCGCAGCTGGCCTCATCGCGGACCGGCGAGGACGCGCCGCGGGACGGATCACGTAGCCGCGCGTCGCGCCGGCGTCTGGCGACCTCGTTGGATGGAGGAGGAGGCGGAGGAGCGCCATGCGCTATGTCTCCGGCATGGGAAGGCGGAGGGGGGAGTGAGTGGGAAGGCGCTGGAGCTTCTCCCGCGGCATTGACGAGCTCGGTGATGCAGCCGAGCCAGGCATCGTAGCCGGCGTCGGTGGGGCGGTAGCGCAGGAGCTCATGCACCATGAGCAGCGCGGCCTGCGGGGCCGGCGCGTCACACCGGGTGAGCGAAGAGGCCGTGGCAGTGTGGCCGTCCACCTGCACGGATGGGTGGAGGGAAGAAGCCTGCTGCTCGCTCGCAACGGGGTCGGTGGTGGCGACAGCAGCGCAGCGTCGATGGTCGTCACGGGCAACGGGCTCCGTCTGGGCCACCCTGGCAGCCCGGCGCGCGTAGCACTCACGACGGGCATCGGCCATGGCGCCGAGGAGGCAAGAAGAACTGAAGCGGCCCCCCTACCTGGCGTGCCGAATGTCGGAATCGGGGCTCTGGGGACCGCAAGGTTTGAACACTGGGGGCGAGCTAGTCCTTCCCGACCAAGGGCGACCACGGCGTGAGCGCTAGCGCAGAGCACGACAGGTGACAGGACGGTTACCTAGGTTCGGGCCACCTTGCGGTGTAAAACCCTACTCCTGCTTGTGGCTGGGATTGCAATGGGCAAGAAGGTGTTCTCGTGTACAAGGTAGGAGAGGAAGGAATCGATCCCCTCTACAATGGCAACTCTGTCCCTTTTATAACCGCACTGGTCCTCTTCCCCTGAAAATCTAGGTAGGAAGGGTTGCCACACTTGGCGGGTTTTGAAAGGGGACAAGTGCCCAGGCTAACCTGACAAAAGATGGTCTTCGCCTGCAATAGCGTGATCCATAATGCGCCGGTGGGCTCGGTGGTGAGCTCCGCCCTGTGCGCCTTGCTGTCTTGGTCTTCTTTCACCAAAAGGGCAGTCCTTGGGACTCGCTTTGGAGGTGGGTAGCTGGGGCTGCCCCTTTATCACCAAAGAGGAAAGCCTCTCTGTCCGCGCCCGCTGGCGCGACCTCAGCCACCGTTCGTCGCCACGCACGTCATCCTTGTGATGGGCACAGGACCGCGCGGCTGGCGTCAGGCCAGATGGCCTCGGGCGCCCGCCTCGGGGGGCCGCCTCGCGAGGCTTCCGCCACGGCTGCGGCTAAACGTTGCTGGCTCATGCCTTGAGGAGGGCCCCTCGGGAGGCTGGTGCCACGCGAGATGTCTTCGCCCTGCGGCGCCCATAGATGGGCCGAATCGTGGGCCTCAGCCAAGCGTCATTTCCTGGGCCGCAGGCAGACGGGCCGAGGTACCCCGGTTCCCAATGGCCCGACAGCGGCCTCCTCGTCCGCCCCCGTGACGGCCTCACTAGCACCAATGGTGCTGGCCTCATCGGCGGCATCCCTCGCGATCTCCTCGATAGTGGAGTCGATGTCCATTTCGTCAGATGGAGGTAGATCTGAAAGGATGGGGAAGAGAGGAAATCAAGACTCAGATCAAGTTATAGAAAACAAAAAAAGAAGATTAAGAGAGAAAAGTACTCGACGGTAGAAGGCTTACCAGACTGAGACTGTTGAGGGGAGACAGTTTCCTCTCCGACAACCTTGGTTGTCATCTCCTGATTGCCGGCAGCTTCAGTTTCCAGCACGTCATCAGCGCGAACAGGCTCGTCCGTGGAGGTCTTGCCGGAGAGCCGCTTGCCGGGGTAGCGGTTGACAGAGACGTCCCAGTTGGATCTGCCTTCGGGCGTTCCTCCTCGTGGTGTTCTTCTCCTACTCCCGTGTCGATGTTAGCGGTAAATATCTCCACACCAGCGCTTGCCAAAGGAAATTGAATAGTGGCCTCATGCTGGGAGCTGTGCCGAGGGCTGATATCCACGACGTCGTCGCCTGGCGCCATACTTGTAGCCGGCTCATCCTCTGCCGTGGTCGTCGCCCTCTTGGCCATCCTCTGCACCAAGTTTTCCCCGTCGCTGTAAAATCAAGGCCAGGCGAAGCAAGTCAGATTAGCAATAATAAGAAATCAAGGATTGACAGAAATTAACGAAGATACATACTCTTCTTTGTCCTCCTCGTCGCTAAGGATGGAGAGACCATACAAACTCTCGGGCCTGGTGCTAGAGGAGGGGGCGGAGTAGAAGTCCTGGCCCGCTTGGTCGCCGCGGGCACGGCAAGTCGAGAAGACCCGCCTCCTCCAGCAGCCAGCACGGTGGTTTTCCTTGTAGAGGTACGCCGCACTCTCTGCTGTTGAGGGGCCTGGTGTCGAGGTCCTTGCCGCCTGGTGGCCTTGCCAGCTGCCTCCTTGTCGCCTGCTTCGTCGCCTGAAGAGGTTCCACAAACTGGCTCTCCGGAGACAGCCCTCCGAAGGATGCGAGGCCTCCTTGCCGGAACGGCGGGAGCAGGGGGCTCCCTTTGCACCTGCCCTTCGGCGGTCTCCTCATCAGTATCGGCGGCCGCGGACCCAGAACTGTCGGCGCCTTCAGCCAGTCTTGCTTTTGCCGCCCTATTGGCGATATGTTCCAACTCTTCGGGGGTGGTGTCGCGGATGAGGTCCTTCTCGTCCCAGACAGGCCTCTCAACCAGGGTGTCGAACCACTCCTGTACCACGTCTTCCGGAGGCTCCTGCCAAAGCGCTTCGACGCCATGGGCATTGCAGGATGGCATCATCGCAATGATGGAATCCTTGGCGGAGTTGTTGCACAAAGGCACCACGCTTGTCGGCAGCTTGAAGTTGCCGGAGGTGCGAAAGAGCTGCTCGCAGAGGACCCGGTGCTGCAGCACCGTCAAGTTGGCGTGCAGACCAGTCCGCACCTGCATGATGTCTGCCGCGTTCTTATAGTCCCAAGCAGGCCTGCCCTTCTTCTGCAGAGGAGCGATGTGGCGGCGAAGGAAATCAGCCCCCGCCATTTCGATGGGGAGGCCGGCAGCCTTGAGACGGAGGATGCGCGTCATAGCGATTGTGAGCTTCTTGTCGTGGGCGTCGAAAGACCTCCAGTCATTGCCGCGCACCACCTTTGTCGTCCTGGGCTGGCAGAAGGCCGGGAAGTCTCTTTCCTTAATCCAACACCATTCTCCATGCCACTCGTTCCACTTTCGGTGGAGCAGCCCCGGAAGATAGGCGTTCCTGTCCCTGGGGATCGAAGTGATGCCACCAAAGAGGGCATCTGCTTCGATGCATGCGGTAGAATAATGGCGGAAGAGGGCTACACTAGGCAGTACGCCGACGAAGTTTTTGGACATGTGCGCGAAAACGGCCATACAAGTCATGGCGTTGGGTGTGAAGTCTAGGAGGCGGAACCCGTAGGTGTACATGATCTCTACGAAGAATTCAGAGAAAGGGGGGACGAGCCCATGGTAAAAATATGCGGCGAAGAAGGGGTACTTGTATGGACCAGGCCTGATGGAGCCAAGAAGAACCTCTGGTGCAGTGTGCGCGGTCGTTTCCATCCCCCACATGATCGAGTAACGACTCACCAGATCGCTCTGATCCAGCACCGGCGCGATGGTGACATTGTCTCTCCGCGCCGCTGCCAACTCCTCCTTCCTCGCCTCTGCGGAAGGATCGACCTCTTTCTCCAGCTTGTTTTGGTTCCTCTTGGGAGCCATGGCTGCTCTAGGAAGGGCGGATTTAGAGGTATGTGGGGGCGCGGTGCGGCGGCGATGGCGGAAACGAATAGCGCACTCTGCCCTTGCATGAGAAACAAGACGGCGGCACTGGCGGGATTGGGAGAAAGGGGATGAATGAGCAGCACCCCTCGCGGTTTCCTTTTTTATGGGGAAGACGCGGGGGCTGTCTCTTTATCGTCCTACGTGGCTGCGCTTTTCAGGTGCACTACCTCCCACGGCCGTTTCGTTCCAACTCTCCCATGCCTGCATTTAATGTGCGTCATGGGGGTGAGGTAAAAGAGAAGATTATGATAGTTATCCTCTGTCACGCATGCCTGTGCACTGTTCAGGCCTAGACCAATGACGCCTCACATGCGCGTGTGGCCCAGGCCCTGGGGCTCCTCTCGGTGTACTAAGACATGGGTGCCTTCGTACCCTAACTTGTGCACAGGCAGTTCTAGCCTTCCTGATGGCAAGGGCTTGCCGGAGGGTTACTGTGACTCAAGACTCAATGAACAAGGCCGTGAAGAAGACCTCCAGGCAGGTCATCGAGAAGTACTATTCTAGTACTGAAGATCAACATTGCCCTTGCCGGCAACCTTCGTACCGGTAAGGTGAAGACCAAGACTCTGGTTGTCGGCAAGCACAGGCCCGGCAAGCTCCACGCCGGCATGCCCGTTCTGTCCCGTTACCACTCCACCTCATCATTGGCTAGATAAGCTTGTGTGATAGGTGTCAAGCGGGCAGGCAGTCAACATAGCTGGCCATGGCATGTGTCAGCATGCCACGCGAGGATTAACTTTAATGACACCCATCCCTGGGACGTATCAAGATAACAGGAGGGCGCCAGGACCGGTGGTACAGATCTTCTACCCAAAGCCTCGCCTCCCCGACGTAGCACCTAACGGTGCATTTAATGTGCTTGTCCTACCCTGTTAGGAGATAGACTTGGTGACGGTGCAATCACTATTCATACTGTCGGAAGTCGGGCTCCGGGGACCCAAAGGTTCGAACACTGGGGTGAGCTCGTTCCACCACTTCGTCTCCTACCATGGCTAAGCGACGGCAAAGCTACGACGAGAGCGCGCTAGCAAGGGACGGACCGTGGACTCAGCGGTTTACCCAGGTTCGGGCCACCTTGTGGTGTAAGACCCTACTCCTGCTTGGTTGGTATTGCTCTGGTGAGAGAGAGTACAAGGTTGTGGATGATGAGAACAAGAGCCGATCTCCCTCTACAAAGGCAGCACTGCCCCCCTTATACCCGCATCGGTCCTCTTCCCCCTTGAAACTTAGGCGGGAAGGGCTGCCACACTTGGTGGGTTTTGAAAGGGGACAGGCGCTCACGCTATCCTGACTAAAGGTGGTCTTTGCCAACCAAAGCGTGATCCATGACGCGCCGGTGGGCTCGGTGATGACCTCCGCCATGCGCGCCCGCCGTCTTGGTCTTCCTTCGCCGATCGGGTAACCTTTGGGGTTGCTTTGGGGAGCAGATAGCTAGCCCTGCTCCCTTAACACAAAAGAGGAAACCATCTTCGTCCGCGCCTGCTGGCGCGGCCTCTGTCGCCGCTCGTCGCCGCGCGCGTCACCCACGTGATGGGCCCCAGACCACGCGGCTATGCCGAACGGCCTTCGTCTCATACGCCCTCGGGAGGGGGCCTTGGAAGGCCACCTCAGGAGGTCGCCTCGCGAGGCCGCTGGTGGAGGTGCTGAGCCTTGCTCGCCCCCTCCCTGAGGAGGGGGCCTCGGGAAGCCAAGGCCTCATGAGGAGTCCTGGCGAGGTGCTTGTTGATGACGGCCCGCTAGGCCCACGCCAGGCGTTGCGCCCTAGGCCAAAGGTAGACGGGCCTAGATACCTCGGGTTCCATGGGCCCGACAGTACCCCCGGGCCCACGGCGCGCACGTTCCTGCCCACTGGGGGGCGAAATGGTGCGGGCCCTAACCGCCTAGGGCCAGGCGCGACGTGTGGCGCACGATGTGACTGGGGACACCTCCACTTCTCCACGACACCTCGGCAACCGCCCGCGCTAACATAAAACCTGCCGCGGGCGACGCAAGGCCATCATTGCCTTCCTTCGCACATCCCGTCCCTTAGCGCTTGCCTTCTTGCACACAGCTCCTCGCAACCCCTTCTCCAAGCTCTGCCTCTTCCCGCTCCTCAATCCGCACCCCCGCCGCGCAGATGGCACCCCCCGGCAAGAGGGGAAAAACAGCGGCCCCGTCCCCAAGCGCGCCTGTCCTCGGGGAGGCGCTGTAGCGCTCCGTCGTCGTCGGCGGAGTGGGCTTGGGCAAGGTGCTCCCGTTTGTGGCCGGCGATCAGAACGAGAACCAGTCGACCCAGATCTAGCCGGGGTCATGCGCACGGCGCGACCTGGGGGCGACAGCCTACCCCTTCTTCATCCACAGCGTATATGCCGGGTTGGTACCGCCATTCTCGGACTTTTTCTACGCCATTCTCTCACACTATCAGATTCATGCCCTCCATCTTCAGCCCAACTCCATCCTCCTCCTGGCCATGTTTGCCTTTTACTATGAGGCCTTTGTGGGTGTGATGCCATCGGTGGCGCTCTTCCACCACTTCTTCTGCCTGCGGCTGACCGCGGGAGACCAGCGCTCCGGATGCGCATCGTTCCTTGCCGTTAAGGGAACGGAAAATAGCATCATCAACCTGAGGGTCGCGAAGAAGGTGGAGGGCTATCGGCAGCGCTGGGCCTTCATGGACGCACGCCGGACCAGCCCGCTCCTGATGATCCCGACGGACCCGGCTGAGAAGAACTCCCGGTGGGGGAGCAGGAAGCTCACCGATCCGAGGATGGAACCCGTTCTGGAGCGGATGGCTGCGCACTGGGCCGCGAGGCTATTGGGAGTGTCGGTCGTCAGGGAGTACCTTGGGCGGCGCATAGCGCCACTCCAGCAGCACTCGCGCCCTGTGTGGGAGTACACCGGTGCGGTCGACGCCATGAGGCTGCACCCTAGCAGCCTGATGCAAGAGGTGCTGGACGGGGCCCTGGCGAATCTGCTTAACACCCCTGCCGAGGGCCCGCCTGTGGATGCACTTCCCCTGTTCCGCTACGAGGAGATGGCGAAGCTAGTCAAGGAGATGCCTCTCTTTGACCGGTGGGGCCTCGTGCCGGAAGGCCACGTCGGGCCTCACGAGGACCCTCTCGTGGTGGAGCTGGACTCAGGGGGCAGCGGTGGTGAGGAGGACTCAGCGGAAGCCACGGAGGAGGATGCCAACCGGGCGCCACCGCGCACTCGCCGTCAGCTCCTCTGCGATTTTGAGGACGACGACGCCGACAGCGCGCCTCCTACGGCAGAGGGGGCTCCCGGCTGAGAGGCGGCCGAGCCCCCAGCACCTGAGGCCCATCATGAGGCCGAAACCCCCCAAGGCCCCGAGGCGGGCGGCGGCACGTCCGGGTCTACTGCGACCCATCCCGGGGACCGGGCGGCGGCGGCGCCGAGGCAATGCCTGATGGTGGCAGCGATGGGCCGCCCCCCGCGGGGGAGAGGAAGAGGAAGTGGCACGTCAGCGACGAGTAAGTTCCCTGCCTCATTCTAGTGCTCCCAGTCCTTGCTCTACATCCGGGCTCGGGGCTGAGCCACCATTCGCGCAGGATGTCTGCCGCGGATGAGAAGAAGAAGAAGAAGAAGACGACGACGAAGCCGAAAGTGACCCCCAGCCCGCAGGTGGCGTCGGCGCCCGCCACAGGTGCCGGGGGGCATGGAGGGGCCACCCGCCATCCCGACGCCAAGGCGGGGCGCATGGAAGTCGAAGAGGAGACGATCGTTCCTCCGGAGTCGCATGTGGGTGTGCCTCGTGAAGCCGAGACGGAGGAGCCTCAGGAGGCAGGCTCAGGAGGCGAGGACGCCCTCCCCCTTGACCCCGCCGCGAGGAAAGGAGCGGTGACGGGGGAGGTCGAAACGCCCACCCCCCCAGCCTCCCTAAGTGTGGGGTAGTTGTCGTGGGGCATGCCATCACAGGCATGGAGAGCCCCCATAGTGTGCCACCGTAGACAAACGCGGGGGGTGGCCTGGCGAAGCCACCGCTCCGGGCAAGCGGCACCGAGTCCTCCCTTACCGCGGCAGCAAAGAGTGCCAGAGGGCCCGACCCGGACAAGCCTCTGGACCTTGTGGGCGGCCACACCCTTCTCCGACCCAAAGCCCTGCGCGACACCAAGGCCGCGCATGCTCGGCTCAGGATGGACTTCCAGGACGCGGAGACGCGCCTCGCCTAGGAGCGCCTGAAGCTTGCTGACGGGTTGCGACGGCTCGGCGACGCCGTCGAAACGACCCGGCGCTAGAGCGAACGCGCTTGTGCAGATGGCGAGAAGGACGTCGCCGAAGCGGAGGGCGTCCATGCGAGAGCCCTCTAGGAGGCCGAAGCGGCCATCGCGTGTCGTGAAGAGGCGGAGGCCCGCCTGAAGAAGTTCCAGGACCAACGCGCCGAGCAGGCGCAGTCACTCCTCATGCGGGAAGGCGCTCTCGCCACTCGCGCAGAGAGCCTCGAGACGACAGCGACCGAGCAGGCCATGCAGAAGGAGCGCCTGGAGCTGCTGGGGCGCCAGCTGGCCGATGCCCAGGAGGCCCACACGAAGCGTGTCACCGAGGCCAACACCCAGCTGGAGGCCAAGGAAAAGAAGCTTCAGGAGGATGCTGACGAGAAGGTAGTAGAGGAGCGCCTGGAGCTTGCCGAGCAGCACGATAAGACGATGTCGCAGCAGAGGGACGCCTTCGAGACGGAATGCGAGCGATTCCGGCAGGAGATCACTGATCTCAAGGCGGCACTCGCCAAGGCGGAGACCCGCCGGGGGTCCCCGCCGCAGCCCAGCTCCGGCGCCGCGGACCAGGTACAGGAGCAGCAGCGCGAACGCGCCAAGACGCTTCACTCCCTCGAGCTCCGTGCCCATGACGCCCTGAAATCCATCTGCCAGGGAAGGCTTGGAGCCCTCCGCGAGCCCCGTGATGCCGACTACGTCGACTTCTCCACCAAGCTCGTGGAACGGCTTGAGGACGGAGCTAAGGAGGTGGACGGCATCTTGGAGGAGTGTCGCGGCCTCTTCTCCCTGGCGGCGACTCACGTCTTTAGTCACCTCCTTCAGACCAATCCCCACTTTGATTTTGACAAGGTGATAGCTCTAGTCCCCGAGGAGCTTCGCGATGGGCTCGCAAAGGCGGTAGAAGGCCATGTGGGCGCGTTGTTCGGGAAGTACTCCTGCGGCAGCGGCGACGACGGCGCCGGCGACGACGACGACGGCGCGAGTTCTTAGGGTCCTTTTCCCTTTGTCACCCTGAGCTAGATTGACTTGGCCCCGTAGGGGCGTGAAGAGAATGCCTTGATGTTTAAGTACTTTATGACTTGCTGTAATGAAAGCTCGCGCTCTCGCGAGGCTTTCTCTTGAGGTCTGTTTTGCTCTCTTTCCTTGCCATGATGCTCTACATTGTCAGGACCCAGCCCCCAAGCGGACCATAGCCGTCGCTGGTATGTCAGGTCGCGATGCCTGGACAAGGCCAGGAGGCGAGGGGCACCGGGAGCTAGTGAGGGTTGCTGAGGCGCGATGCTCAGAGAGAAATGCTGGCGCTCGTGAGGCTGCCAGAGGGGAAGGCTTAAGAGGTGGCGAGGGAGGCTCGCGAGGCGGGGGACTTAGCTCTGCACGAGGTAGTGTCTGGTGGGCCATCTCTTGTAGGGTACGCCTCGTGAGGGTTCCGCTCGCGAAATCTCCTGCAGAGACGGCCGCCGAGGGTTAGCTCCCGAGGCGGGGCCTACTGGCTTCCTGAGGCCTTGAGGAGGCCACCTCGTGAGGCATCCTCGCGAGGCCTTTCCGGGAACCTGCTCCTGAGATAATTGCATGCAGAGTACTTAACGATAGGGGAGCAGCGCACGCTCGTCGATTCGCTCGTGAGCATTACACGAGGAGACAAGACACCAAGAACCTTGGTGGGGTGGCGTGCACGGGAGCAGACCCGCGAGCCAGAGCCCGGTTGCTTGGGTTTTTCAGCGTTGCTGGGACTGACCCGAGCACAGACAACGTGTCCAGACCCCACTCGTGTGAGGCTCATGAGGGACGTCGTGAGCGCGCGAGGCTCGTGAGGCAAGAACAAAATGAAACACCATGTAAGAAACCGAGCTTTACTGAAGTAAGATAGCAACCCATTACATAACTTGAACAAGATTAGGCTGCCGTGTCCGGCACGGGTCAGCTTGAGGTTGGTGCAACCCGTGGGGCGCCCTCAATTACACATAGAAATGAGAAAAAGAGTGCTGCCATGTCCGACACGGGTCAGCTTGAGGTTGGTGCAGCCAGTGGGGCGCCCTCAGTTGATTGTTCCGCCAGCACGGAGCATGGGGCTTCCACAGGGGTGTGGGTATGATCGCAGGTCGATCTTTCTGCCAGTGCGGAGCATGGGGCTTCCACTTGGGCATGGGCGGGAGCTCTCGCGGGCCCATTAGGCGAACACAACGAGAGGCTCTGGGCCGTGTACAGTCCCATTTCGTTCAAACGTGTGAGAGTCATGGGTAGAACTTGCAGAGGTGTTGGATGTTCCAGGCGTTAGGCACAGGAACTCCGTCCTCCGTCTCCAGCCAGGCTGAGCCGGGCCTGGAGACATGAGTAACCCTGCAAGGGCCTTCCCACATAGGTGAGAGTTTGTGAAGTCCCTCTCTGGAGAGGATTCTGCGCAGGACGAGGTTGCCGACCTCGAGAGTATGAGGGCGGATGCTGCGGCTGTGGTAGCGACGCAGGGCCTGCTGGTACCTTGCGGCATGAAGGGCGGCCTAACGGCGGCCCTCCTCGAGGAGAAGCAGTTCAATCTCCCGCGAGCCCTCCTGATGCGCCTCGTCGAAGGCAAGGACTTGCGGGGAGCCATGCTTAAGCTCCAATGGGAGGACCGCCTCAGCGTCGTAGACGAGGAAGAAGGGTGTCTCGCCGGTAGGCTTGCTTGCTGTCGTGCGGATGGACCACATCACGGACTATAGCTCATCGAGCCAGCCCTTGCCGCAAACCTCGAGTTTCTTCTTGAAGCTCCTTGTTTGGAGGCCTTTGAGGACCTCGGCCTTGGCATGCTCGGCCTGGCCATTGCTTCGCTGATGCGCCACCAAGGCATAGCAGATCTGCGTACCGAGGCTGGCACAGTAGGACTTGAAGAGGCCGCTTGTGAACTAGGAGCCATTGTCGGTGATGATACGGTTGGGAACCCCAAAGTGGCTCACGAGGCCCTTGATGAACTTGACGACGGAACCTGCCGGGATGGTGCGCACGGGCTCGACTTCTGCCCACTTGGTGAACTTGTCGATGGCGACGTAGAGGTAGCGGTAACCGCCAGCCACGCGAGGGAAGGGCCCCAGGATATCCAGCCCCCAGACCACGAAGGGCCATGAGAGGGGAATCGTCTGGAGGCCCTGCGCCGGCTGGTGGATCTGCTTGGCGTGGAATTGGCAGGCCTCGCAGGCTTGGACCAGCGCGGTAGCGTCACGCAGCGCAGTGGGCAGTAGAAGCCGCTGCGGAAAACCTTGCCGGCGAGGGTGCGTGACGAGGAGTGGTTGCCACAGTCTCCTCCATGGATATCAGCTAGCAACTCGCGCCCTTGCTCTTCAGAGATGCACCGCAACGAGACGCCATTGGGGCGCCTGCGGTACATCTCACCATCTTGTAGGCAGTAAGCGGTGGCCTGCCAGGCCACGCGCTCTGCTTCATAGTCCTTCTCTGGGAGGGTGCCGCAAGGCAAGTAAACCTTGAACTACGCGGCCTAGCTGTCCTCTTGAGGCTCCAGCGCCAGCAGCAGGCGGGCTCTCGAAGCCGGGCCACAGTCCGGCATGCCCGTGGGTGGTGCGGGCGGGAGTTCCTCGCGAAGGAGCGCCGTGCTCGCTGCAGTAGGGGCGGCTGATGGCTTGAGGAGCCTTTCCTCGAAGACGCCAGGGCTCTGAGGCTCGCGGCGAGATGCTCGTTTGGCGATGTCGTCAGCTTCTTTTTTGCCTCTGCGGGGGACGTGCTGCAGCTCCAGACCAAGAAAATGCTTCTCAAGTTTACGTACCTCTTCCAGGTAGGCGGCCATGTGCTCGTCCTTGGGCTTGTAGCTTTTGTTGGAGAAGTTGACGAGAAGCTGTGAATCGCCCTTCATGGTCAGACGTTTAATGCCCAGGGCGAACGCGGCCTTGAGGCCGACGATGAGGCCCTCATACTCTGCGATGTTATTGGGTGTGCCTGAAGCAGAGCTGTACGACATAGTAGAGCCTATCCCCTGTCGGCGAGGTGAGCATGACCCCAGCCCCCGCGCCCTGTCGGGAGAAGGCGCCGTCGAAGTGCATGGTCCAGCCACCGGGCACCTCGTCCCCTGGCAGGAGGGACTGGGCCTCGCGAGGCTCCTCCTCGTATGTGTCCGTCCATTCTGCCATGAAGTCGGCCAGAGCCGCGCCTTTGATGACTCTGGTGGTGGAGAATTCCAACTGGAAGGCTTGCAGCTCGATGTTCCATTCGGCGACACGGCCGGCGGCATTGGGGCTGCGCAGAACTTGCTCCAAGGGGTAGGAAGAAATGACATTGATGGGGTGACCTTAGAAGTAGTGGCGCAGCTTCCTGGAGGCGACGAGGAGTGCGAGAAGGAGCTTCTGCTGCATGGGGTAGCACTCACGCGCGTCCCTTAGCATGGTGCTGACGAAGTACACGGGGTGCTCAACGAGGCGCGTAGCTATTGTGGCAGCTTGCTTTCCAGGCGCCTCGCGATGCTTGGAAGGCTCGGGAATCTCATGAGGCTCAGGAGGCTCGCGAGGCTCGGAAGGCTCACGAGGACCGGCGGCCTCACGAGGCTCAGGAGGCTCGAGAGGCTCGGAAGGCTCACGAGGACCAGCGGCCTCATGAGGCTCACAAGGCTCAGCGGGCTCATGAGCCCGAAGGGGCGCGGAGGGTTTCTCCTTAGCACAGATGCGCTCCTCCCTCACCGCCACCAGCGCCGCGCTGGCCGTTTGGGGGGTGGCCGCCAAGTACACGAGCAAGGGCTCGCGAGAGCGTGGCGCGACCATGATGGGCGGGCTCGTAAGGTACCTCTTGAGGGGTTCAAAGGCGGCGTCTGCCTCAAGAGTCCATTTGAAGGAGCCGGACCTCTTTAGGAGCTTGAAGAAGGGCATGTCTCGCTCGCCAAATTTGGAGATGAAACGCCCCAGGGAGGCCATACATCCTGTCAAGCACTGCATTTCCTTGAGGGTCCGAGGAGGACGCATTTTCTCGATGGCTTTGATCTTCTCTGGGTTGGCCTCGATGCCACGGTGCGAGACTAGGAAGCCGAGGAGCTTGCCGAAGGGGACTCCGAAGACGCACTTCTCTGGGTTGAGCTTGAGATTGACTTTGCGCAGGTTGGCAAATGTTTTCTGGAGGTCCGCGATGAGGGATCCAGCCTCACGAGACTTGACTACGATGTCGTCGACGTAGGCCTCCGCGTTCCTCCCCATCTGAGGCCCCAGCGTGATGCACATTAGCCGTTGGAAGGTGGATTCCGCGCTCCTTAAACCGAAGGGCATGCAGACGTAGCAATATATGCCGCAGGGGGTGATGAAGGCCGTCCTCTCCACGTCTTCGGCCACCATCTTGATCTGATGATAGCTTGAGAAGGCATCCAGGAAGCATAGGAAATCGCACCCGGCGGTGGAATCCACGATCTGATCGATGCGGGGCAGTGGAAATGGATCTTGAGGGAAAAACTTGTTGAGGCTGGTGAAGTCAACGCACATGTGCTCCTTGCCGCCCTTCTTGGGGACGATAACTGGGTTGGCGAGCCATTTGGGATGGCGCACCTCTCGGACGACTCCAGCTTCTTGGAGCTTCTGAACTTCCTTGACGATGAAATCTTGTTTCTCTGGCGCCTGGCGCCGTGCTTTCTGCTTGACGGGGCGTGCATTGGGCACACCGCTAAGTGGTGCTCGATCACCTCCCTCGGCACACCGGACAAGTCAGATGCTTTCCAGGCGAAAACATCCGAGTTTGCCCAAAGGAAGGTGACAAGCGCGCTTTCCTATGCAGGAGGGACGCCTGTGCCGATGGTGAAGGCAGGGCCAGAGCCACTGCCGTCCACCGACACCTTCTTCATCTCGGCGCGGTCCTGAGAGAACAACTGCTTCTTCTTCGCGGGCGCGGACTCAGGAGGCTTGGCTGCGTCCTCGTCGGTTGGGTGCGCGACAACGGCAGCCTTGTAGGCACGCTCGAGGGTGCTGGCCGCGTCTTCTCGTCACAGGTGACGGTGATGATGCCGCTGCAGCCGGGCATCTTGTGAATGTTGTAGGCATGATGGGTGGCCGCCATGAACTTGGTGAGAGCTGGGTAGCCCAAGATGGCATTATAAAGCAGGCCAATGTGCGCCACGTCGAGGTCGATGAGCTCGGTGTGGTAGTTCTTGTGGGTGCCGAAGGTGACGGAGAGGCGCACTTGCCCCAGTGGGATGGTGGAACCATCGGTCACTTCGGAGAAGGGCCTGGTCGGCATCAGCTGGACGTAAGGCACCTGGAGCGTCTCGAAGGTCTCAATGGAGATCACGTTGAGGCCGGCGCCCCCATCAATGAGGGTCTTGGTGACCACGACGTTGCTGATGGTGGGAGTGCACAACATGGGGAGCGCGCCTGTGGAGGCCGTGGACTTGGGGTGGTCCTTGGAGTCGAAAGTGATGGCGTACTGTGACCACTTGAGGGGCCGTGATGCCTCTGGCCTCGGGAGGACCGCATACACCTCGCGAGAGAGCTGCTTGAAGTGGAGGATGGACGCGGGGGCTTGGGACCCGCCAAGGATGCAGTTGACCGTGCGAGGCTCCTGGTAGCCCCCAGCGCCCTAATCAGGCCGGTTGACGTCGTTCCTTCGGGGTGGCTGCGGCAGCGGTGGAAGAGCGGCATTGGCCTGAGGGTCTGCCTCATGAGGCTGGTCGCGCCAGGTGGCCTCACGAGGCTGGTCGCGCCAACCCTGGCGGAAGTTGCCGTTGATGTTGCGGCCATCCCAACGGTTGCCGCCGCGGCCACCTCCACGGCCCGCGCCGCGGCCATTGCGGTCGTCTCGGCGGCCCTAGCGCTCGTCGCGGAGCAGCTTGAGCTCCTGGCAGTCCTCGGTGCTGTCTTTCCTGGGCTCGTCGTGGTCACGGCCGCGCTTCTGCTCGGGCTCCGCCGCAAGCACAGTAGGGCCCTTGCTCTTGACGTCCTTGTTCTTGGTCTTGGCAGCATCGATCGCTGCGTCGGGGTCGTTGTGGACGAAGAGGCGGCCCTCTTCAGCCTTGGCGCACTTGTCGGCGAGGTCAAGCAGCTCAAGCACGGAGTCGAGCTCACAGTTGATGGCGAGCTTCTCGTGCATCTTGACGTCTATGACGCCGGTGGAGAACGCAGAGATGACGGCCGCGTCGGAGGCACGCGGGATCTTGTTACACACCTGGCTGAAGCGCTGGATGTACTTGCGGAGGGTCTCGTCTGGGCACTGCCGAACACGCCGCAAGTCGTTGATGGTGAGAGAGCGGTCCTGCATGCCCTTGAAGTTGGCGACGAACTGGCTGCAGAGCTCGGCCCACGATGAGATGGACGCCTCGGGCAGGTTCATGAGCCAGGAGCGCGGGCCGTCCTTGAGGGCCGTGGGAAACCAGTTCGCCATGACCTTGTTGTCGCCATTCGCCGCCTCAACGCTTAGCGCGTAGAGCTGGAGGAACTCCGTGGGGTTGGGGGTGCCCTCGTAGCGCGGAGGCAGCTCGGGCTTGAACTTCGCGGGCAGACGACGCGACGCAGCTCGCGGGTGAAGGCGTGGCAGCTCACACCGCTTGAGGGGATGCCGCCAGCAAGGGCGGCGCGGTTTTGGCGCCCAGCCGCCGCAACATTCTGAACGGCCTGGTCCTGGCGCTGGCGCTGCCGCTCGAGGAGCACTCGCGCGTCGGGAGGCGCGCGGCGGACGATCTGGCAGCTGGCCTCGTCTCGGTCTGGCGAGGACGCGCCATGGGACGGCTCACGAACCCGCGCGCTGTGCTGGTGCCCGCCGCGCTCGTCGCGCAGAGGAGGCGGCGGGGGAGCGCAGTGCGCCAGGACCCCAGCGCGAGATGGCAGAGGGCGGAGCGAGTGAGAAGGTGCCGGAGCGTCCCCGGCGGCGTTGACGAGCTCGGTGATGCGGCCAAGCCAGGTGTCGTAGCCAGCGTCAGCCGGACGGTAGCGGAGCAGCTCGCGCGCCATGAGCAGCGCGGCCTGCGGGTTTGGTGGCCCACGGTGTTCGAGGGAGGAGGCCGTGGCGGTGTGGCCGTTCGCCTGCACGGAATGGTGCAGGGAGGAGTCCTGCTGCTCGTGGGCAGCGGGGTCGGTGGTGGCAGCAGCCTCGATGTCGGGGCGGCGGCGATTGCCTCGGGCCACCGGCTCCGTCTGAGCCACGAGGCTAGCCATGCGCTCGGCACGCTCGCGACGTGCGTCGGCCATGAGGTCGGTGGAGCAGAGGGCGGAGCGGAAGAACAGTAGCGCACCCCTACCTGGCGCGCCAAATGTCGGAAGTCGGGCTCCGGGGACCCAAAGGTTCGAACACTGGGGTGAGCTCGTTCCACCACTTCGTCTCCTACCACGGCTAAGCAACGGCGAAGCTACGGCGAGAGCGCGCTAGTGAGGGACTGACCGTGGACTCAGCGGTTTACCCAGGTTCGGGCCACCTTGCGGTGTAAGACCCTACTCCTGCTTGGTTTGTATTGCTCTGGTGAGAGAGAGTACAAGGTTGGGGATGATGAGAACAAGATCCGATCTTCCTCTACAAAGGCAGCACTGCCCTCCTTATACCCGCATCGGTCCTCTTCCACCTTGAAACTTAGGCGGGAAGGGCTGCCACACTTGGCGGGTTTTGAAAGGGGACAGGCGCTCAGGCAATCCTGACTAAAGGCGGTCTTCGCCTGCCAAAGCATGATCCATGACGCGCCGGTGGGCTCGGTGATGACCTCCGCCCTGCGCGCCCGCCGTCTTGGTCTTCCTTCACCGATCGAGCAACCTTTGGGGTTGCTTTGGGGAGCAGATAGCTGGCCCTGCTCCCTTAACACAAAAGAGGAAAACCATCTTCATCCGCGCCTGCTGGCGCGGCCTCTATCGCCGCTCGTCGCCGCGTGTGTCACCCACGTGATGGGCCCCAGACCACGCGGCTGTGCCGAACGGCCTTCGTCTCGTGCGCCCTTAGGAGGGGGCCTCGGAAGGCCACCTCAGGAGGTCGCCTCGCGAGAGGACCTCGTGAGGCCGCTGGTGGAGGTGTTGAGCCTTGCTCGCCCGCTCCCTGATGAGGGGGCTCGGGAGGCCAAGGCCTCATGAGGAGTCCGGGCGAGGTGCTTGGTGATGACGGCCCAAAGGCCCACTCCAGGCGTTGCGCCCTAGGCCAAAGGCAGACGAGCCTGGATACCCCAGGTACCATGGGCCCAACACATACCTTGTAAATGACCGTATTAGGCACTGTGGTAACCCCTTGGCCTATAAAAGGGGGACCATGGCTACAGTTAGAATGGTTGACTGTTTGTTCAATTACACGCTGTAGTTGCACTTCCCATGCACCTTTCCGGCAAGCTGCGCTCCTTGTAACCTTGAGTTCATACACAATCAAACCACCAAAGCAGGAGTAGGGTTTTACGCTCACAGCGGCCCGAACCTGGATAAATCATTGCGTGTTCTCATATTATTAGCCCCGCTCTTTGTAGTCCATTGATCCCACAGCCGAACCGCAAAGGGATCCTCTTGATCCCATAGATCGTCGTTTTTCCCACGACACTGTAGCTCGGGGGACTGGTTGTGTTCGGGGAGCGGTGCTGCGCACCTGATGAGCGCTGCTTTTGGCGCCCACTTCTGCAATCAAAGCGGGATGATTCATACAAGCATAAAACAAGGAATCATTGTTGAAAAGGAAAGGCGAATAGTACCTCGGACGCGTCATGGGTGGCGCTGTAGCCGCCGTCTGGCCCAGCCACGGGGAATTCGTTCTGGGATGGCTTAAAGAGAGCCGTCCACATATCGTCCAGGGAAGTGCGGAAGAAATGCCGCACTGGAGCTTTGTCCTCGGGCTTGTACAGCCACATGGGGCTGGCCCGAAGTTGGAGGGGAAGGATGCGGCAGTGGAGCATCACGTCCACCATAGCCGGCAACTTGAATCTATTTTTTAGAGATCGGATCCTCCCCTGGAGAGAGGCGACTTCGTCTGTACTACCCCACTCTAGGCCTTGCCTCTACCAAGACACCAGCTTCTTCTGAGGAGGCAGACCTGTGAAGGCAGGGACCTCGGCCTGGCCCGGGTGAGCGGTTTAGTGATGTAAAACTACTCGCGCTGCCACATCTTCACAGTCTCAATGAAGGTGCCCTCCAGCCACTCCGGCTTCTGGAGTTTGCTGATCATGGCACACTCTCATTCGGCCAGCTCGGCACCGCTGCTCTTCGGCTTCACGCAGAAGGTCTTCAGCCATAGGCCGAAGTGGGGCTCCACGCGTAAGAATGCTTCGTAGACGATGATGAAGGTGGTGAGATGCAGAATGGAGTTTGGGGCCAGATTATAGAAATCCAGTCCATAGAAGATGAGGATCCCTCGCACGAAGGGGTGCAGGGAGAATCCCAGACCTCGGATGTGGTGAGGGATGAACACAACCCGCTCCCCAGTCTTGGGAGTGGGGACGTGCTGGCCTGGCTCAGGAGCCCGGCAGGCGGCATCATCAGGGATGTACCCTGCCAAGCGGAGCTCCTCGATGGTGGCGTTGGTGACCTTGGAGGCCACCCACTTTCCCTTCAGATCCGCATCCGCCATTGTTGCAAGGAGCGGAGGATTGGAGAGAGCTTTTGGTTTGGAAAGGGGGATTGAGGATGCAAGAGCTTGGAGGGTTTGGGCGCTGGAGCGGTAGGGGAGCGTGGGAAGATAGATTCACCACTCCCTACTCTTTATAATTTAGTAAAAAGGCGAAGTGTCCCCCTATAGCGCCGTGAAAATTGCCACGTTTCGGCTTATCGTGCCGTTGTGGCCGCATGGGGTAAAACAATTGATTGATGATATACGCTAAAACGCGGGGCACGATCTCTATTTTGCTGAGACGTGCCAATGAGAGGGTTACCTCGAACCGCGATTCAAATAAGTAATAACTGATTTATGTGATGTCATGGGTTCTGATGTTTTTGGTAAAGTTCTGATGTAGGGTGGAACCCTAATTGACACTTTTCACATTTGGAGGGGGAAAAGCGAAGAACAACAAAAGGGACATCACTCAAACAAACCCAAATCACACATCCACCAGGATAGCATACATGAGATCCACAAGTATACAAGATCAGTCCATGGAAACAAGCACAAGGGTAAAGTTCTTCTCACTCCAAAGGAGGTGAGGTCTTGATGATCTAGATGAGATCCTTCTCCCTTAGGAGGCCTTGATGATCCTATGATGGGGATTGTGGCACCCCGGCTCAGAGTCACCGGAGCACCCCGTATTCCAGCCTAGAGATCAATCTTCTGGAATACGGCACTGCTTGGCATAGAACAAATCAGCTCTTTATTACAAATAGTTGGGGTACAAGGGTTTGAGATAGTACAAAGGGTTGCCACGGCAAATGTACGCTTGCTATAATAATTCAATGCTAGCAGCGGCTCGAATCCTAGCAGCAGAATCACGGCGTCGAAATGGACTCCACTCCGCAGAGACTCTCGCTGGGACGCATCCTAGCTCGCAACTCGAACATCTCCACTAAGCAAACTTGGCAGCACCTGTACACTGGCATGACACGCCAGGTGAGTACTTTGAATGTACTCTCAAGCTCGCAACAAACAAGAGCATCAAGGCATAACAATGTCATAGCAATCATGATTAAATGAGATTTAGATGCTACTAAAAGGGTGGAAGAAAATAATAACATGCTATTGCTACAACTATCAAACTTGTTACCACTACGGAACCACTTTGCCCTGAGCCACATGATTGAACCACTTACTCTCATGACCAACTCATGGTCACCTTGGGAACTTCTGACAATCGTCCATGAGAATCATCATCAACAATTACCAGCGGTCCTCAACAATCGGTCACCTAACTATACAGAGACGAGTTCTTTCATCATTAACACGTCATTCCCTCATTGGTGTTGATTAGACAGTGTGACTTTGTAAGAACTATGTCCAATACCGTGGACACGGCTATTCGAATAGATTCTTACACTCTGCAAAGGTTGCGCACGTTACCCACACTATGAAGCTCTTGTTCCCGTACCTCGGTACACTTTCCTTTCGGGTGGACCAGTGCTGCTCCAACGAAACTTGCCAAACCCGTGACCCTTCATCGTACCACCGACAATCATCCTCCCCAGAGTCATGCCCTGGGTGGCCCCTGTGTCACTCTTGACACCTCCCACCGTCATGGCCAACCAAACTGTCCCAAACGGGGACCTAAGCTCAATAACCAAACCGGGCTCACAAGGTTATCGTCGTCTACCTGATCAGGGAAGCATGCACGCATAACCTCCCCTCTTTGGTGGTACCGATAAAAGAGCACGCTGTTAGACTAAGCCAAGGCCGTCCCATTCCAGTAGGTGTGGCTGCACTGGAAAGTTTGGTTCAGTGGCACTTGATCAACGATGAAGGAATTTATCCCCGAGTAATCATAATTATTACTGACACTCCAAGATATAAGTGATCCAAGTTACCACAATAACCAACTGGAAATCCAATGAGCAACGTGATCAACTTCTACTACTGATCCCATATATGCAGTACCGGAGGAATCACAAAATAATCATAGACGGTAATCTCACAGTCCGACAGCATTACAACATAAATCTGGAAATCTACTATTACCCTATAATCCCATCATCATGATAGTAACTTATCCAAGATCCTCAAAGTATTAAATGAATTAATCCACTCCTAAATAATTCATATTTAGCACTAAAATAGTTATTTAAACCATGATATTGCAATGCAATTATGAAATGAGTGTTGTGGCTTGCCTTGCACCAATAGAGTGTGGGAGTACTCCTGGCCTTCACCAACTAGGCAAAACAATCTGAAAAGCATTGTTGAAAGCATTTTCAAATACCACATAAAGCATTTTCTTTTGACCAGAAATTATAAACAGCAATGAAAAATCCCAAATTTTTACAGCAACTAGAGGAGCTCATAAGAAAAAAAATGAACTCATTTGGACTTATGGTTTAAAAGTTATTGATGTTCAATGTTCAGTCAAACTTCAGGAATTATTTGAATTTAAACAGAAAATCAGAAAAACCTCAGACGGCCACGTCGAAGACGTAAACCGGCTAGGCGTTTCCACTAGCGTACCCCTTCAGAAGTGAGAGGAGTCGCTGACGGGTGGGGCCCACCTGTCATATTTAAAGGAGAGAGAGTGAAACAGAAGCAGGGCGGCTCACCGGTGAGGATTGCCGGCGATGATGACGACAGCGAGCTTCGGGAACGGCGGGGATGGATTGGGCAGACGATGACACACACTCCTGTTCCCGCAGCTCGTGGGGAGATGGCCGGACGGCGTTGCCCACTTCGTCTCAGGCGGCGGCGAGCTTCGGGTGACGATCGATCCGGCGACTCCGGTGAGCACTCGGGCTGGGACGAGTCAGTGGAGCTCCACGAGCTCACTGGTGGTCTCAGCTGGGCCTGGGGTGGATGGAGGCGAGCGAACGGAGCTGGGGCAGAGCGGCAGAGCAGCTCGACAGAGATGGAGCAGAAGAGCTCTCCGGCTCACTCTGGTGCTGCTGGGCGGCGATTGGGAGAGGGAGAGAGCGATGGGTGAGGAGAGGGAGGGCTGGGAGGCGGCTTTAAAGCCGGGCGGCGATGCCAGCACCGGATCCCGCCGCGGGGAAAATGCCGGCGATGGCACTGCGCTGGCCGTCGCGCTGGCACCCGAGCCACGTGAGGAAGTGACGGGAGAGGCCAGAGACTTAATGGCGATGGCGTGGAGCGGCGAGGAAGGAGACAGCCAGCACGGCCACAGTGCCCATACGACGCAAAGGGGTGGAGCTTGGCCGCGTCTGCCGGCGAGCTTCGTCGGAGAGGGAGAGGGTTCCAGACGGGCCAGGTGGACGACGGCGACGAAGTCGGCATGCTGGGACAAGGAGGGACAGCGCGAGGTGACCTCAGCGAGCATGCCCGACGCCGACGACGTGCAGAGCACGGTTTTGGCTCAGCCAGATGTGTGGTCACCGCATGCACTGGCGCATGCGGCACGCTCTGGCCCGAGTGATCATGTCCACGCGGTAGTCTTTTCAACATGAGGCCTCCCTGTGCCCTTGGTTTGACAAGAGCTGGTCTGGCCACCTGGCTAGGTTCCAGGCAAATTTCTGGACAGAAACTTGTGCAGCAAGTTGAGGAGAAATGGCTAGGGCTTTGCGAGTGAAATTTTGCCACACTGTAATGCAGTAGGAAGGTGCACATGCTGGGAAACATTCAGTCCAAATGGACATGTGTAGAGCATAGTTGCTTCACAACTGCCTCTCTGGTCCAGAAATCTTGCAGAGGATGTTGCACTCACTTGGATGGGTTTCTGGAGTTGAAACTTGGTATTTGTGGGTTATTTGATGATGCCAACATGCTATAAAAATTTCAGTCCAATTGGGTTAGTGTACAGGGTACTTCCTTCACAACACTTCCCATTGGACAGAAACTGGGAGGAATTTTATAGAGAAATTGGCTGAATGAAATGAGCCAAAAATTTGTGGAGACTGATAATATGGATAGAAGAATGTCCTGGATTAATTTCAGAATTTTTGAAGCAATATAAAATATAGTTGCCTCACTGTGGCGCCCTGCCTGAATACCACTGTAGCCAGACGGTCGCCGCACACACCAGCCCAGGAAATCACTCTGGCATGCGCTTTTACAACAAGTATCATGAACACATGCATTTCTATTAATGGATATATAAGTCTTACATGATATTACAAGGGTGATGGTAGCGGAAAACCTCTATCTAAAGCAGCATGGTCTTGGTGCGGCTCCAATCCACAGGGATCTGACTGGGTTACTCTTCTAGCCCGCGAACGCTCCGGCTCCTCGCTAGTGGACGTCGGATCCTTAGGTGAACCTGGCCACATTGAAGGCTGCTGAGTACTTTTGAATGTACTCGCATGCAAACCAAATAACATATACACCAAGCAATGCAATCCATGGCATTCAAGCATGTATCAATTCTTATAGCAATATTTATTATTATGGTTTAACTATCTAGCATTATAAATTATCATGTCATAGCAGAATTAGCTAGCAACATTATTACTGATCATGTCATAACAGGATTATCTAGCATGTTAACTATCAAAGTAACTGTAGTATGACGTAGAAACAACATATCAAGTAATTAATCCATACTCCGAATAATCTTAGGATCCAATCCAAACCCGATCCAACTCATATCCAAGTCATGCGGTCATCCGACCACTCATCTCATAGCCATCGCATGGCTAACATCCCATATACCTGACATCATATGTTTGGTTCCTCCAGACTCGACACAGACCAAATAGTGTGACCTAGTACGAACTGTGTCCCATGACCGCAGATGCGGCTATTCGAATAGATTTCCACTCTGCAGAGGTTGCGCACTTTACCCACACTATGGAGCTCCTGGCCTCGTGCTCCCATTCGGGTGGACCGGTGTTGCTCCAACAAAATTGGTCTATTGCATGGCACTCTTACGGTCCCACCAACAATCATACCCTCCCAGGGTCATGTCCTGGGTGGCCCCTGTGTCACTCCTGACACCTGCCACCGTCGTGGCCAAACAAAACTGTCCCAAATGGGGACCCGCACGCAAATAACCTGGGCTCACAAAGTTATCGCCGCCTACCGGGCCAGGGTAGCACGCACGCATAACCTCCCCTCTTTGGAGGTACCGACAAGAGGCAAGACAATAGACCAATCTAGGGCCTTCCCATAAAGACAAGTGTGGTTGCACTTGATGAGCTCGATTCAGTGGCACTATGACTCGATCCAGCCGACAGAGGAGGTTGTTGTCATTATATCATATTGTTTATCATTACCATAACAACAATAGTACATGATGAAAACAACCTATCTCTATATTGTCACCTACGAGTCACTAGTGCGATAATATGATGAGCATTGGCAGGTAATGCAAATAGCAAGTTCAACCTAGCAGGAGTTTAATTATTTCTATCACATGCATATTCATTAATTAAACACACAAGAATAACACAGAGCAATGCTTTAGGGCATATATCAGATGGTCGGCTTGCCTGGGGGTCGATGGATTCACCGGGGAGAAGTGCGATCACCTCGCGGAAAAATTTGCCGGAGAAGATTTCCTCTCGGAGGGGCTGGATATAGGGCAGGGGTAAAATGGGCATTTTCAGAATGTGTAAACATTATGAAAGTGACCTCATCGGAACGGGCTCAACAAACTGAGAAAGTGGGCTTTGGATTTACCTGGATCGGAGTTACGGATGAAAAGATATTGACGGTTGACTGCCAGGGACCAATCTGCAAATAGTTTATTTTCAAACGGGACCTCAGCAGTTATTTTGGCGGAAAAGAATAAATTGCACTGTGCACATGGGCTGCCTTGGGCCGAAACTACCGTGGCTGTTGTTGCTGCTGCATTGGGCCGGCCCAAGGAGAAGGCGCCTTTCTCAGAGTGCGCTTCCGCTGCGGGAAGACGGACCCTGACGAAGCCGCCTCCACTTATCCACGCTGGCGGGTGCCCCTCTCACTGACAGGTGGGGTCAGGGCCCACCCGTCAAGTCTCCCTCTCTCCTCCTGCTCTTCCTTCTTCTTTCCCCCGGCTGGACCGAGGAGAGGCGGGGCAGAGCGCACACCGGCGACGATCCCCGGCGGCACGGGCCGCCTCCGAAGGCGCTCCGGCCACCGGCTGGATCAGCGCGTCGAGGCACACCCGTATGGAGGCTGCACATTCGCCGGCGAGCTCGAAAACGAGTCGGGCTTCATCTGCGGCGGACGGCAGCCTTGAGCAAAGATGAGCTCGGGGCTACGGTGGTGGAGAGGTGAGGTGGGGATTGGGCAGGGCTCCGCCGTGGCCGGCAAAATTCTCAGGTGGGGAAAAGAGAGGGAGAGGGGTACTGGCTTGCTCGAATTCGAGCAGGGCCGATGGCGGCCTTGGGACAAAGTTGAGCACGGCTGCGTGCTCCTTCGGGCGAGGGGAGGGCTAGGGGGAGAGGAAAGTGTGGGGTGAGCTCGGGAGGGCCGGGGAACGGCTATTTATAGCCGGCCGAGGCCACTGGATAAGCACGGCCGCTCCGGTGAGCGACGTGGCTGGACGGTTCCCGGCGTCGAGGAGCGGCCAACCTGACGAGGGGCAGAGGGAGGCGACAGCTCGAGGAAGAAGAGGCCAACGGGAGAAGAGGACATGGCGGATCACGGGCGGACAGTGCTGCGGCGGTGACCGCCGTGGCGCGAGGAGGAAGGGAGAGAAGGGGGAAGGTGCTGGAGGGATTGCACGCAGACGCAGGGAAGCTTGTCGGCACAAGATGGCAAGGGTACGGCCGCCGGAGCTGGCTGTCCGACGCGATGCGTCGCGCAGAGCGCCGTTTCTGCGTGGCCACCGCATGGTCACCACGGCCACCGCGTGTCCTGAGCATTAAATGGACCAAAGGCCTTGTCTACTAGATGTGTCAAAGGTCAATGAGTTGACCTATCGTGGTTTGGATGCAAGTGACAGCAAGAGTTGGCAGATGTGAGCTGACTTAGGTTCTGCACAGAAACTTGGCTGTTCCTTTCTGAAGAAATGGCTAGTGGGATGGAGCTAAATCTTGAGAAAATATCTCGGGTGGCAAGGTTGGACTGGAAAGAATCTCTGGTTGGATAGGAAAGGCAAGGCTAAATGACCATCTTCATATACCCAAGAGCGAGAGAAAATCCGATAACACCGAAAAAAAAGACGGGAGTCAAATCCCGTGAAGGAAAAATAGGAGGGCGAAAACCAGGGTGTTACAAACCTACCCTCCTTAAGAAAATCTCGTCCTTGAGATTTCTGGCTTACCTCCCAGCTAAGTAGAACAAACCTGTGTGACTTGGATCCATCAGCTGTCTTGTCTTCATTAGTTCATTGGCCCTTTTAACTGCCTCTTCTGATGGCTCAGGGGTTGTCTTCTTACACAGCTGTATTGAATCCTTCTCTTTCCTGTCAGGTGTACCTTTTGTCCTGGTAGTTTGTTGCTTGGTGGGGTAGCAGTACTATCGATCAATAGCTTGGTTTCCATGGCCTGGAGCTAGCTGCTTCGTCCAGAGGTCTGAGCTGACACGGGATGTATCATAACAAGTGATTCCCTATGTCCCATACCATATTTCTGCTTTACTTTCGGGACTGAATGATCATTTCCGTATCACCATGTTTCCATATAAACAGTCAAACTCCGTCGATCACTGAGATAGCTCTGTCATATCCATCCTTTGTAGTCCTTGTTATGACCACTGAGCTGAACATAGTATGGCTATCATTCGGTGCATCTTTCCGGAGCATAGCCTCTTATCTTGGCCGATGGCCCATATTCATGATGTGTACTGTAGGCTCACTGCCTTGTTGTGGCCATATATGCAAGAGTCCGGCAAGGAATGGTAATATCACCTTGTTAATGAAGCTTTATTTTATTGGTCATCACGGAGACTGTTTGTCCACAATTTCTTTGTTCTTGAGGATTTCTTTGACGGACCTGTCATGAGCTGCCAACACGCCTCTTTGGTCATATCCCAGCTTGTTGAGCTTGTACTCACAACTTACTCTTGCATATCTGGTAGGAGTTGTTGTGTTCTTTGAACTATGGGGCCGATGTTTCTCTGAACACAGTCATTCCCGCGTACGAGTGGCTCGCATGAACTGATCCACTAGACTGCATGCTCACAACATATGCAGGGGTAGGGTAAATCCTTTCATAACCACTGAGTTCTGAAGCAGACGTGTGTCGGGACTAGTTCATGCTTCCGACAAGATTGTGGTGGGCACGATGGCGTGTTGAAGAAGACTAAATTCCTTATGCTCGAAGCTTCTGCCAAGGTAGCGTGCCGAAGAAGGCTGAGTATCGTACCCCAGAAGCTTCCCCTCATGTTACGTAGCGAGGAAGATTGAGAGTCTTGCGTCGCAAGCTCTTTTTGATAGCTTGCGGAGGAAGGCTGGGTTCCTTATACTAGAAGCCTTTCACTGAGATATGCGGTCGGATCTATGGCCGATTCGGGCTTCCTTCCGGAGTACCCAAAATTTACCCATAGCAGCATCAAAACTTGGTGTAGGCCATACCTTGTCTGAAGATATTCCGTTAGTCATGCACACCGCTTGTCCTTCTACTGGTCTGACCATTGTTGTTGTAAAGGTTGCACAATTGATGCCGACGTCATGTTGACAATTAATTCGGAATACCCTTTGCATTCAAACCAAGTGTTGCCGGTAGTAAGAAGTTGGCGGATAATTCCATTCGGTTTAACTGAGCTTCTTGGTATTTGGAACTCTCATTGATTCTGGGCAGCCGTGAGCTCATCCATATTCCTGGCAAACCTTGTTCACAGTGCCCGGAAAATTTGTATGTGCACCAGTAAATTCCAAAATATGCTTTGAAATTTGTATCAACATACCAGAGTTTTGTTGTTGCTCTCGGCAGATTCTCCTTCTTGAAATATGCCTTCTGTGGGTAATAAATGGTTATTGAGTCCATTGGGAAAAGACTCAAGGTTCACCCCACTAACTGAAATACTCCTTATGTGGAGGACGGAATCTCTTGTCCTTACTGGTATAATCTATTCTACTGCAAAACCCCCTTAGGTGTAGCCTGGCCTTGTCGGTTGCACTCAGATTCTGCTTCTGACCCAATCTTTATTCTTGACAGCTCCGGTAGTCATGTTCTGAATATCAGGCAGTTGACTTGGCTTTCCTTAAATTTGGACTATTGGGATTATCCAAGTTGTATACTGGTCTCCTTAGCGGTACTTGCGGATGGATCCAGTCGAAGTGATAGAACGGAACCGACAAAAGAAGCAAGAACCGCGAAAACCCAAAAATACTAAAAAGGCAAATAAAGCTCAAATTTCACGGACCTTACACACGTGGCCAAAGATTCACTAGTATAACTATCCTAGCACACTCGATGCACCTCTAAGGATTTAGAAGCAAAACCACACAATGCTCCTGGTAGCAATTGGTGTCAAGCTCCTACTACTTCCTTAGGGAACATCAAACTTGACGCACGACCATAGCCAAAGTGGCTTAGTCAACGATCCTAGGGTTGTCGGGGAAAAGATGGAATTTATAAGTGTTTCCCAAAGGAAACTGGATTTAAGGAGAGAAATGCCATGGTTAGCAAGCCGGGTGGGGATATCTGGTTTACCTAGGGGTTGAGGGCTCACGGGTCAAAGCCTGGTGTGGACATTTCACACCGGAGGCAAAGGCCATGAGAGTTGGGTTTCATGGAGCCAAAAACCTATGGGGTTGCCTTATGATCAATAGTAGCCGTGCCTGTCTGGCAAAGATGGCTGACATCCATCTGGGCTTTCTACTAATCAAGAGGCAATGAAGTCTGGCTAGTGTAACCTGCCGATAGCCTGGCTCTGATACCATCCGTTGTGGCGCCCCGCCTGAATACCACTGTAGCCAGACGGTCGCCGCACACACCAGCCCAGGAAATCACTCTGGCATGCGCTTTTACAAAAAGTATCATGAACACAGACATTTCTATTAATGGATATATAAGTCTTACATGATATTACAAGGGTGATGGTAGCGGAAAAGCTCTATCTAAGGCAGCATGGTCTTAGTGCGGCTCCAATCCACAGGGATCTGACAGGGTTACTCTTCTAGCCCGCAAACGCTCCAGCTCCTTGCTAGTGGACGTCGGATCCTTAGGTGAACCTGGCAACATTGAAGGCCGCTGAGTACTTTTGAATGTACTCGCAAGCAAAGAAAATAACATATACACCAAGCAACGCAATCCATGGCATTCAAGCATGTATCAATTCTTATAGCAATATTTATTATTATGGTTTAACTATCTAGCATTATTAATTATCTTGTCATAACAGAATTAGCTAGCAACATTATTACAGATCATGTCATAACAGGATTATCTAGCATGTTAACTATCAAAGTAACTATAGTATGACGAAGAAACAGCATATCAAGTAATTAATACATACTCCGAATAATCTTAGGATCGAATCCAAACCCGATCCAAATCATATCCAAGTCATGCGGTCATCCAACCACTCATCTCATAGCCATCGCATGGCTAACATCCCATATACCTGACATCATATGGTTGGTTCCTCCAGACTCGACACAGACCAAATCGTGTGACCTAGTACGAACTGTGTCCCATGACCGCGGACGCGGCTATTCGAATAGATATACACTCTGCTGAGGTTGCGCACTTTACCCACACTATGGAGCTCCTGGCCTCGTGCTCCCATTCGGGTGGACCGATGCTGCTCCAACAAAACTTGTCTATTTCCTGGCACTCTTACGGTCCCACTGACAATCATACCCTCCCAGGGTCAAGTCCTGGGTGGCCCCTGTGTCACTCCTGACACCTGCCACCGTCGTGGCCAAACAAAACTGTCCCAAACAGGGACCCACGCGCAAATAACCTGGGCTCACAAGGTTATCGCCGCCTACCGGGCCAGGGTAGCACGCATGCACAACCTCCCCTCTTTGGAGGTACCGACAAGAGGCAAGACAATAGACCAAGCTAGGGCCTTCCCATAAAGACAAGTGTGGTTGCACTGGATGAGCTCGATTCGGTGGCACTATGACTCGATCCAGCCGACAGAGGAGCTTGTTGTCATTATATCATATTCTTTATCATTACCATAACAAGAATAGTACATGATGAAAACAACCTATCTCCATATTATCACCTACGAGTCACTAGTGCGATAATATGATGAGCATTGGCAGGTAATGCAAATAGCAAGTTCAACCTAGTAAGAGTTTAATTATTTCTATCACAGGAATATTCATTAATTAAACATGCAAGAATAACATAGAGCAATGCTTTAGGGCATATATCAGATGGTCGGCTTGCCTGGGGGTCAATGGATTCACCGGGGAGAAGTGTGATCACCTCGCGGAAAAATTCGCCGGAGAAGATTCCCTCTCGAAGGGACTGGATATAGGGCAGGGGTAAAATGGGCATTTTCAGAATGTGTAAACATTATGAAAGTGACCTCATCGGAACAGGCTCGAGAAACTGAGAAAGTGGGCTTTGGATTCACCTGGATCGGAGTTACGGATGAAAAGATATTGACGGTTGACTGCCAGGGGCCAATCTGCAAATAGTTTATTTGCAAACGGGCCCTCAGCAGTTATTTCGGTGGAAAAGAATAAATTGCACTGTGCACATGGGCTGCCTTGGGCCGAAACTGCTGCGGCTGCTGTTGCTGCTGCATTAAGCCGGCCCAATGTGAAGGCGCCTTTCTTTGAGTGCGCTTCCGCTGCGGGAAGATGGACCCTAGCGAAGCCGCCTCCACTTATCCATGCTGGCGGGTGCCCCTCTCACTGACAGGTGGGGTCGGGGCCCCCCCGTCAGGTCTCCCTCTCTCCTACTCCTCTTCCTTCTTCTTTCCCCCGACTGGACCGAGGAGAGGTGGGGTAGAGCGCGCACCGGCGACGATCCCCGGCGTCACGGGCCGCCTCCGACGGCGATCCGGTCACCGGCTTGATCAGCGCGTCGAGGCACACCCGTATAGAGGTTGCACGCTCGCCGGCGAGCACGAAAACGAGTCGGGCTTCATCTGTGGCGGACTGTAGCCTTGGGCGAAGATTAGCTCGGGGCTACGGTGGTGGAGAGGTGAGGAGGGGATTGGGCAGGGCTCCGTCGTGGCCGGCGAAATTCTCAGGTGAGGAAACGAGAGGGAGAGGGGTACTCGTTGCTGGAATTCGAGCAGGGCCGACGGCGGCCATGGCAACCTTGGGACAAAGTTGAGCACGGCCGCGTGCTCCTTCAGGCGAGGGAAGGGCTAGGAGGGAGAGGAGAGTGTTGGTTGAGGTCGGGAGGGCCGGGGAACGGCTATTTATAGCGGCCGAGGCCACTGGATAAGCACGGCCTCTCCGGTGAGCTGGCCGGTGTCTAGAGCCTACGAGCGACGTGGCTGGACGGTTCCCGGCGTCGGGGAGCGGCCGACCTGATGAGGGGTAGAGGGAGGCGACAGCTCGAGGAAGAACAGGCCAACGGGAGAAGAGGACACGGCGGATCACGGGCGGACAGTGCTGCGGTGGCGACCGCCGTGGCTAGAGGAGGAAGGGAGAGAAAGGGGAAGGTGCTGGAGGGAGTGCATGTGGACGTACGGAAGCTTGTCGGCACAAGATGGCAAGGGTACGGCCGCCAGAGCTGGCTGTCCGACGCGATGCGTCGCGCAGAGCGCCGTTTCTGCATGACCACCGCGTGGTCACCACGGCCACCGCGTGTCCTAAGCATTAAATGGACCATAGCCTTGTCTACTAGATGTGTCAAAGGTCAGTGAGTTGACCTATCATGGTTTGGATGCAAGTGACAGCAAGAGTTGACAGATGTGAGCTGACTTAGGTTCTGCACAGAAACTTGGCTGGTCCTTTCTGAAGAAATGGCTAGATGGATGGAGCTAAATCTTGAGAAAATATCTCGGGTGGCAAGGTTGGACTGGAGAGAATCTCTGGTTGGATAGGAAAGGCAAGGCTAAATGACCATCTTCATATACCCAAGAGCGAGCGAAAATCCGATAACACCGAAAAAAAGACGGGAGTCAAATCCCGCGAAGGAAAAATCGGAGAGCGAAAACCAGGGTGTTACACTCACAAACTGAAATTATTGCTAGAATCAAAGATTGGATGATGTGGTCACCATGAGGAGTATATCTTGAATATTTTCACACATCCTAGGTTCACATGGTCCAAAGGATTTATGAGAATTTTCTTGGGATTTTTGGAAGAACAGAAATATGGGTTGCTTCACAACCTAGAGCTCAAATGGTTATTCCTTTAATGAAAAAAAGGAATATTAGATGGGAATAAAATTGAGATTGAGCAAGAATGGAAGTGACATGACTTGAGAGGAGTTTTTGAGAGCTTGAATCACTTGGGAAAGAAAATCAAAAGAATTTCCCAAGTTTTAAGTCCATAGAGACATTCAGGAACAAATCCAAGCCAAATTCCAAACAAAGTTTTCAAACAAATTTTGAAAAGAAAAGCTGAGAAAACGAGGGTGTCACAAACCTACCCCCTTAGGATAAATCTCGTCCTCGAGATTTGGTTGCTCAGAGAATCAATATGAATATTCCACCTTAAGGAAATGAATTCAGACTTAGGTATCCTCTCATATGACCTGACTTTCTTACTCTGGGGTGGTTTGCTTTACCGCACCCACATTCTGACAGATCTTTCCTCACATATCCAACATTATGTTGATTTCATTATTACCATGTCTGCTGGTTTATCTGGCATATTTTCCTGACTGGAATAAGTCACCCTTCCCATGAATCCGGGAGCGATGTTTGATGAGCATGTCATGTTCCCGTCTGGTACCAATAAGGATTATGAACAACTTTCCTTAGTGGACACAACCCAACTGGTTATTGTATCAAGTAACAATGCTGAGAATCACAATGTTTTTCCGGGTGGGGTCTGACTGTTTGCAGGATGGCTGAATCCTTTGAACTGACTGTTTTGTCTCCATTCTGTATTGACGATTTGGCTGATATTCCTCATGTCCAAAGGAGTAATACCTTATAGTAATACCTTGACTGACGGTGGTCCTGGCAGAATAACCTTGCTCATGACAGGGGAGCGCATGCATAGGCATTTGATCCGAAGTTGTGATGTAACATTGCAAGCGCCCATCCTGTCGAGATATCCATAAGTCTTGCGATGTCTGATATGAAATCCTTCAATACCGAGCGAAGCGGACCACTTGGTGGTGTATTCATGATGATTGATACGAAATCAGCCAATCTTAGGTATTCGTATCATGTTGTTTCTGTAATGATCATCACGCCTACATCTTCAGTCTTGCTCTTCTTTATTGTTCTCTTTCCTGATTCTTTTGCCACAGGTAATTGGTCACGTATCCTCAAGTCTTCATATGACAATGGGTGTTATCAGATGCAATATTCCGGCAAGCATGCCTGGTCCTCAATCTAGTGTAGTCACACTTATCTGGCAAGCTTTTCATCTCACAAGCTGTAGTGGGAGGGCAATGGTCCTCCGAACCCCTTGCATGAAATCGGCAAATAAACCAGTGGCCACCAGAACGGTCTTTACAACTCAGATCTGGGACTTTTACAGGAGTAATTCAATCATGGCTCAAGACGGCTGGAAAGCAGCTCAGAGCATGAGACCAAGTTGACAAAAAGAATGTAGCGGCTCCCTAAGACGGCCGAAGAACAGCTCAGAACATAGAGTCACCGCTACCAAAAGAAACTCAACAGCTGCCTGGAACAGCCGGAAAAAAAACAGCTCAGAACACAGGACAGTTGTTGAAAAGAGAAATATAATGTCGGCATCCACCCTGAACGGCCGAAAAACAGCTCAGCACACGGGTGTGGTGCCGTTTCCAAAGAAAAGCGAGCAAGGGTTCATCGGAACCATATACCAAGTTCATAAATACCTTGGTATCCACTGCCCAAATTGTGGTTCCAACTTGTCTTACTTAATATCTTGTGAGTCCTCCCAACATGTTGATGGGTATACCGGCGTTCGTTCTCTTGCATAACTTAAGCAGGTGTTGGATCCTTACCTTCCTTTGATAGTCCGGCTCCAACATAGTTGCTTTCGTACGAGTGACTGTCATGACCCGGGCAATATTCCACAATGTATATAAGCATGTGTAGTTGAGCATCTGATTACCAGGGCTGACTTTCGTGTTCTGACCAGCTCATATTTCTGACCGAACAATTTATAACTTAGCTTCTCGAGATGTACTGCCAACACACCGTGTGCTAACTTATACCAATGCTGCCAACTCTTTGTAGGCCGTGCTGACGAAGATTGGATAGCTTGTGTTGGAAGCCATCGGGTATCGTGCTGAAAAAGACTGGATAGCTTGTGCTCGAAGCTTCAGCTAGAATAGCATGCTGGAAAAGGCTGGGTAGCATTCCCAGAAGCTTTCCCTCCTAGTTACTTGTCAAGGAAGATTCTGTACCTTATGCTGGAAGCTTTCCCTCGGTAGCTTATCGAGGAAGACAGGGCATCTTGTGCTGGAAGCCATCCATATATCATACTGAGGAAGACTTGAAGAGCCTTGCCTTGTAAGTTTCTCTGGTGGCGTGCAGAGGACGACTGGATTGCTTATACCAGAAGTTTCTTACTGTGCCATGCTGCTATATATATAGATCCGCACAACTCCGCTTATTGGTTAGTTGTGGAAAAGTTGGCCGACTATCTTTCTTGAATTCCAACTTGTACGGAAAACATATCATTGGCCTTGCACACACTGGTCTTCCTGCTTGCTTAAACCATTACTGCTATGACAATTGCATCACCGATGTAAACTTGACACCGATAATCAATTCAGAGTACTATTTGCTTTCCACTAAATGCTCCCTCGAGCAATGCGGTCCTAAGAATTTCATACTGGTCAACTCAACCTCCAAGTACTTGCAATCCTCATTATCTCTTCGCGTCCGACAGTTGATGAGCAACTCCCATGGGCAAAGTAGTATGACACCAAAAACCAAAGAAGAGCAAATAAAGACTGCTCAAGGAAAAGCATCAAACTCGCAAAACCACACTTTATTGCTACTCAGGGTAATTTACAGCACTTGGCACTGCCACAACTCATGCAACATGAACCTCGCGGATACTTAGGTGTTAGAGTTGGATGGCGGGTTGCTGGAGAGCGAAGGAGCTAGCGGAGAGGTCGACGGAGCTAAACCCATACCAAGGGCTCTCCGGGCACGAGTTGCATCTCGGACTAGCTCAGTGATGAGGACGTACTCTGCGACCATGTAACGAGACATGTATGCCATAGCGGCATCATCATCCGAGCGGACAGGAGGAAATCTAATCCGTCTGGGAGTGGTGGACATGGTGGGATAGTAGTGGAAGGCACGATTCTCCTGCATCGCGCATTCCTGATGACGAAGAATAGTGAGGTCTGCCAGAGCAGCAAGTTGGACAGCGCGATCCGGGGTATAGGCATAACCACCATGGAGACTATAGGTGCGCTTCCCCAAAGGTAGGTCGACTGACAGGATGACATTGGCATGATACTCAAGCACCATTCCTGCAAGCGAGGTCTGGAACACTTGGTACCTTGGCATCTCCCCACTGGGATAGAGAAGACACCAGACATCTCAAAGCAGGGATGCGAAACTGAGGGGTGCAGGGCCTGAGTTGTAGTCAACTGGAACGGCTGCCATCTAGAAAATCAACTGATTAGTGAGCCAAATCTATATGCATGTCATGCAACAAACAAATGCAACAACCAAGTGCAGCAACTTAGATGCAACACCCAAGTAGGCTGGACTCTAAACTAACGATTTCTAATGTCCGGGTAAGCTAGGATGTCCTATGGACAGACCTGCTCTGATACCAAACCTTGTGGCACCCCGGCTCAGAGTCACCGGAGCACCCCATATTCCATCCTAGAGCTCAAGTCTTCTGGAATACGGCACTGCTTGGCATAGAACAAATCAGCTCTTTATTACAAATAGTTGGGGTACAAGGGTTTGAGATATTACAAAGGGTTGCCTCAGCAAAGCTACACCTGCTATAATAATTCTATGCTAGCAGCGGCTCGAATCCTAGCAGCAGAATCACGGCATCGAAATGGACTCCACTCCGCAGGGACTCTGGCTGGGACGCGTCCTAGCTCGCAACTCGAACATCTCCACTAAGCAAACTTGGCAGCACCTGCACACTGGCATGACACGCCAGGTGAGTACTTTGAATGTACTCGCAAGCTCGCAACAAACAAGAGCATCAAGGCATAACAATGTCATAGCAATCATGATTAAATCAGATTTAGATGCTACTAAAAGGCTGGAAGAAAATAATAACATGCTATTGCTACAACTATCAAACTTGTTACCACTACGGAACCACTTTGCCCTGAGCCACATGATTGAACCACTTACTCTCGTGACCAACTCATGGTCACCTTGGGAACTTCTGACAATCGTCCTCGAGAATCATCCTCAACAATTACCAGCGGTCCTCAACAATCGGTCACCTAACTATACAGAGACGAGTTCTTTCATCATTAACACGTCATTCCCTCAATGGTGTTGATCAGACAGTGTGACTTAGTATGAACTGTGTCCAATACCGTGGACGTGGCTATTCGAATAGATTCTTACACTCTGCAGAGGTTGCGCACGTTACCCACACTATGAAGATGTTGGTCCCGTACCTCGGTACACTTCCCTTTCGAGTGGACCGGTGCTGCTCCAACGAAACTTGCCTAACCCGTGACCCTTCATCGTACCACCGACAATCATCCTCCCCCGGAGTCATGCCCTGGGTGGCCCCTGTGTCACTCTTGACACCTGCCACCGTCGTGGCCAACCAAACTATCCCAAATGGGGACCTGAGCTCAATAACCAAACCGGGCTCACAAGGTTATCGTCGTCTACCTGATCAGAGCAGCACGCACGCATAACCTCCCCTCTTTGGTGGTACCGATAAAAGAGCATGCTGTTAGACTAAGCCAAGGCTGTCCCATTCCGGTAGGTGTGGCTGCACTGGAAAGTTTGGTTCAGTGGCACTTGATCAACGATGAAGGAATTTATCCCCAAGTAATCATAATCATTACTAACACTCCGATAAACTTGTGATCCAAGTTACCACAATAACCAACAGGAAATCCAATGAGCAACGTGATCAACTTCTACTACTGATCCCATATATGCAGTACCGGAGGAATCACAAAATAATCATAGACGGTAATCTCACAGTCCGACAGCATTACAACAGAAATCTAGAAATCTACTATTATCCTATAATCCCATCATCATCATGACAGTAACTTATCCAAGATCCTCAAAGTATTGCATGAATTCATCCACTCCTAAATAATTCATATTTAGCATTAAAATAATTATTTAAATCATGATATTTCAATGCAATTATGCAAATGAGAGTTGTGGCTTGCCTTGCACCAATAGAGTGTGGGAGTACTCCTGGCCTTCGCCAACTAGGCAAAACAATCTGAAAAGCATTTTTGAAAGCATTTTCAAATACCACATAAAGCATTTTCTTTTGACCAGAAATTATAAACAGTAACGAAAAATCCCAAATTTTTGCAGCAACTAGAGGAGCTCATAAGAAAAAAAATGCAAAAAGAATGAACTCATTTGGACTTATGGTTTAAAAGTTATTGATTGTCAAAGTTCAGTCAAACTTCTGGAATTATTTGAATTTAAACAGAAAATTAGAAAAACCTCAGATGGCCACGTCGAAGACGTAAACCGGTTAGGCATTTCCACTAGTGTACCGCTTCGGAAGCGAGAGGAGTCGCTGACGGGTGGGGCCCGCCTGTCATATTTAAAGGAGAGAGAGAGAAACAGAAGCAGGGCGGCTCACCGGCAAGGATTGCCGGCGATGACGACGACAGCGAGCTTTGGGAACGGCGGGGATGGATCGGGCAGACGATGATGCACACTCCTGTACCCGCAGCTCGTCGGGAGATGGCCGGACAGCGTCGCCAACTTCGTCTCAGGCGGCGGCGAGCTTCGGGTGACGATCGATCCGGCGACTCCGGCGAGCACTTGGGCTGGGAAAGGGCTGGGACGAGACAGTGGAGCTCCATGAGCTCACTGGTGGTCTCAGCTGGGCCTGGGGTGGATGGAGGCGAGCGGACGGAGCTAGGGTAGAGCGGCGGAGCTACTCGCCGGAGATGGAGCAGAAGAGCTCTCCGGCTCACTCTGGTGTTGCTGGGCGGCGATTGGGAGAGGGAGAGAGCGATGGGTGAGGACAGGAAGGGTTGGGAGGCGGCTTTTATAGCCGGGCGGCGATGCCAGCACCGGATCCCGCTGCGGGGAAAATGCCAGCGATGGCGCTGCGCTGGCCGTCGCGCTGGCACCCGAGCCGCGCGAGGAAGTGATGGGAGAGGCCAGAGACTTAATGGCGATGGCGCGGAGCGGCGAGGAAGGAGACAGCCAGTGCGTCCACATTGCCCGTATGGCGCACAGGGGTGGAGCTTGGCCGCGTCTGCCGGCGAGCTTCGCCAGAGAGGGAGAGGGTTCCAGATGGGCCAGGTGGACGACGGTGACGAAGTCGGCATGCTGGGACAAGGAGGGACAGCGCGAGGTGACCCGAGCGAGCGTGCCTGACGCGGACGACGTGCAGAGCACAGTTTTGGCTTGGCCAGACGCGTTGTCACCGCGTGGACTGGCGCATGCGGCGCGCTCTGGCCCGAGTGATCATGTCCACGCGGTAGTCTTTTCAACATGAGGCCTCCCTGTGCCCTTGGTTTGACAAGAGCTGGTCTAGCCAGCTGGCTAGGTTCCAGGCAAGTTTCTGGACAGAAACTTGTGCAGCAAGTTGAGGAGAAATGGCTAGGGCTTTGGGAGTGAAAGTTTGCCACACTGAAATGCAGTAGGAAGGTACACATGCTGGGAAAAATTCAGACCAAATGGACATGTGTAGAGCATAGTTGCTTCACAACTGCCTCTCTGGTCCAGAAATCTTGCAGAGGATGTTGCACTCACTTGGATGGGTTTCTGGAGTTGAAACTTGGTATTTGTGTGTTATTTGATGATGCCAACATGCTATAAAATTTCAGTCCAATTGGGTTAGTGTACAGGGTACTTCCTTCACAACACTTCCCACTGGACAGAAACTTGGAGGAATTTTATAGAGAAATTGGCTAAATCAAATGAGCCAAAAATTTGTGGAGACTGATAATATGGGTAGAATAATGTCCTGGATTAATTTCAGAATTTTTGAAGCAATATAAAATATAGTTGCCTCACAAACTGAAATTATTGCCAGAATCAAAGATTGGATGCCGTGCTCACCATGAGGAGTAAATCTTGAATATTTTCACACTTCCAAGGTTCACATGGTCCAGAGGATTTATGAGAATTTTCTTGGGATTTTTGGAGGAACGGAAATATGGGTTGCTTCACAACCTAGAGCTCAAAGGGTTATTCCTTTAATGAAAAACAAATATTAGATGGGAATAAAATTGAGATTGAGCAAGAATGGAAGTGACATGACTTGAGAGGAGTTTTTGAGAGCTTGAATCACTTGGGAAAGAAAATCAAAAGAATTTCCCAAGTTTTAAGTCCATAGAGCCATTCAGGAACAAATCCAAGCCAAATTCCAAACAAAGTTTTCAAACAAATTTTGAAAAGAAAAGCTAAGAAAACCAGGGTGTCACAGGGATCCTTCTCCTTAGAGAGGTCTTGATTCCCCAAGAGGAGATACAAGGAGTGAAGCTCTACTCAAATGTCCCAATGTCTTTGCTAACCCTAGAAAGGATGAGGAGGAGGTCTATTTATTGTCTAGGACGAAGTGGAGGTGAGGGAGAGGGGTTACACGGCCAGTTGGCCCTTTAAGCGCTGGCAGGGGCCGGATGTCCAGGCGTCGGGCCGGATGTCCGGCCGTTCCCGTTGGGCCGGATGTCCGGCCTAGAGCTTCTCCAGGTTCTGTCCTCCTCGGGCCGGATATCCGGGCGGGGGCCGGATGTCCGGCCTGGTCGGGCCGGATGTCCGGGCCACCAGCCGGATGTCTGGGCCCTGTAGATGCTCGGCTGTAGGGCTGCTGCTGCTGTTGTATTCATCAGGGGCCGGATGTCCAGCCGCTGATACATTTCAATGGTCTTCCTTGACGCTCTTCTTCGTCTGTGTACTTGAGGACTTGGCCTTCACTCCGAGCATTCCCGAGGCGGTCTTCTTCGTACCGGAGCACACATAGCATTCCGGCTTGAGGTAGTAGCCATGTCTCACATGAGTCATATGGAAGTTCATTAAGGAGAGATGTCACATCGGTCTCGAGAGCTCTTGCACGTGCTCGTGTCATTGGTCCGCTTGGCACTTGAGGAGACGTAGGTGGGTTCATGGGGATGACCGTAGGATGCTCCGCTTCATCTCCCCCCCTGAAAAAGATCCGTCCTTGGATCGGAATCCACATCACCATGGAAGGGAGATAAGTCCATGACATTGAAGATGTTGCTCGCGTTGTACTTGTCACGAGGGATGTCGATCTTGTAGGCGTTGTTGTTGTAGCGTGCTAGCACCTTGAAGGGTCCATCGGCTCGAGGTAGTTGTTTGGACTTGCGCTCGTTGGGAAAGCGTTCTTTGCGAAGGTGTAGCCACACAAGATCTCTGGGGTTGAACACCATGGGGTGCTTGTTGATGTTGACCTTGGTCACGAGTCGTTGTACTTGATGCTCAATCGCGTGCCTTGTATCTTCGTGTATCTTCTTGAGATAGCTCACTCGTGCACTCGCGTCCATGTCGATGCGCTCTTGTAGAGGTAGTGGTAGGATGTCCAATGGGGACAACGGGTTGAAGCCGTAGACGACCTCGAATGGGGACTTTCTGGTAGTAGAGTGTCATGCTCGATTGTAGGTGTACTCGGTGATGGGCAAGCATTCCTCCCACTCCCTTATGTTCTTCTTGATCAACACGCGTAGGAGTGTGGATAGCGTCCGGTTCGTGACCTCCATTTGGCCGTTGGTTTGTGGATGATATGCCAAAGAGAATAGGAGCTTGCTTCCGAGCTTGGCGCAAAGTATCTTCCAAAAGTAGCTAAGGAACTTGACGTCACAGTCCGACACAATCGTCTTGGGCACTCCATGCAATCGCAAGATTTCTCTACAAAAGAGATTTGCAACATGTGAAGCATCGTCGATCTTGTTACATGGAATAAAATGTGCCATCTTAGAAAAGTGGTCCACAACAACAAATACCGAATGTTTTCCGTTTTGAGTTCGAGGCAAACCAAGCACAAAATCCATACTAATATCTTCCCATGGGTGATATGGAATAGGAAGTGGCATATATAGATCATGAGATTGAGCTTTGGTCTTAGCTTTGCGGCATGTAGAGCACCGGTTGGTGTAGCGTGACACATCTCGAAACATCTTTGGCCAAAAATAGTTCTTGGAGAGCATGGCAAATGTCTTGTCGCGGCCGAAATGTCCCATGAGTCCTCCACTGTGAGCCTCTTGCAAAAGCAACAAACGAAGAGAAGACTCGGGGATACAAAGTTTGTTAGCTCGCATAAGATAATCCTCTTTCAAATAGTATCACTCCCAAGTTTTGTGTGATAAGCATTTGGCATATGGAATCGCAAATGAAACATCATGCGCATACAAGTCTTGAATGTGCTCAAATCCTATAACATTCAATTCAAGTTTAGTAACTAGCATGCACTTGCGGGAAAGCGCGTCTGCCACAACATTTTCCTTACCTTTGATGTACTTGATGACAAAAGGAAAAGACTCAATGAACTCACTCCATTTAGCATGACGCTTGTTCAATTTAGTTTAACCCTTAAGGTATTTAAGCGTTTCATGATCCGTATGGATGACAATTTCACGAGGTCAAAGGTAATGTTCCCACACATGCAAGACTCTCACTAAAGCATATAACTCTTTGTCATAGATGGGATAGTTAAGTTGCGCGCCGGAGAGTTTCTCACTAAAGTATGCAATGGGTCGCTTCTCTTGCATCAACACACCACCTATGCCATTGCCACTAGCATCACAATGCACTTCAAAAGTTTTCTCAAAGTTGGGTAATGCAAGCAATGGAGCATGTGTAAGCAAGTTCTTAAGCTCATGAAATGCGGCACCTTGGGAAGGACCCCAGAAAAAATGGTGTATTCTTCTTACTCAATGCGTGCAATGGTGATGCAATAGTGCTAAAATCCTTCACAAAGCGGCGATAAAACCCGTAGAGGAAACTACAAAGCCCAAGAAAACAAGCTTGTCAACACCAAAAGTGCATTTCTCCATATTAGCATAAAGGCGCTCGTTTCTAAGAACTTGCAAAACTTCCGTAAGATGTATGACATGATCTTCAAGCGATTGGCTAAACACAAGAATGTCATCAAAGTATACCACAACACAAATGCCAATTATTTTGCAAAGAACATAATGCATCACACGCATAAAAGTGCTAGGTGCTTGAGATAAGCCCATAGGCATGACCAACCATTCATACAAGCCAAATTTAGTTTTGAAAGCCGTTTTCCATTCATCACCCTCTTGCATGCGAATTTGGTAATAATCACTTTTAAGATCAATTTTTGAGAAAATGGTGGCTCCACTAAGTTCATCAAGCATGTCATCAAGGCATGGAATGGGACGTCTATATCTAACGGTGATAGCATTAATGGGACTGCAATCGGGACACATGCGATAGCTACCGTCTTTCTTAGGCACAAGAATAACCAGAAAGATACATGGACTCAAGCTTTCGCGTACATACCCATTCTCCATGAGATATTGCACTTGCCTTTGAATCTCTTTGGTCTCATCGGGGTTGACGTGGTAAGGTGCCTTGTTCGGTAGAGGTGCGCCGGGGATGAGGCCAATGCGGTGTTCAATTTCGTGAAGTGGAGGAAGTCCAGGAGGTAGCTCATCGAGAAAAACGTCCGCAAATTCCTGCAATAGATGAGACAACACCAAAGGTAGATGTCGTGAAGTATTAGTCCTCACTGCTTCATCTTTGCACACAAGCACAAAGTGAAGAACGCTTGATGGGCTCTCAGTCACATCCCTTATGTCTCTTTTGGTGGCTAAAAGCACTAAACCTTTCTTGTCATTCATCGTGGAGTCGCTCATTTTTGGCTTGTGGTGCTCACTCTCTTTATGGTGGTTCTCTCTCTCACAAGTATCTCCATGATGAGTTGAAGCTTGCTTGCCGGCGATGACTTGACTTGGCGTCATTGGCCAAAGCACGAATTCCTTACTCTTCATCTTGAAGCTATAGTGATGTGTCCGTCGGTTGTGGATGACATCGCGGTTGAATTGCCATGGTCTTCCAAGGAGGAGATGGCATATGGACATAGGTGTTGGGCTCTATGGTAGGGTGCGTCGGCTGCAAATTAAAATTTCCTACCCGCAGAACAACCAGGAACATGCTAACAGAGATGGATCACAGATCATTACCACTAGACGCGCAGTGCCGTGCAGCAGAAGTAGAGTCGTGGCAGCGCGTCACCGGAGTCGTCTCCTCCTCGTCGATCTCCCACGTACAGCCGATCACCAAGTCCCACGAACAGGTTCGCCGGAGTGGCACAATTGCACCACCTCTAATGGTATCCACGCGTGCGGGAGGAACACTATGCGGCAGACTGCTAGGTCTGATCACACAGCCTGCGGCACATGGAGGTGGCTAGTTGCAACACATGCAAAGCCCTAATGACGACGCCAAAACGATCAACCTTAATAAGCGTGCTATACCACCACTATATATAGGCATCCGTCGTGGGCTGAACACTTGGGCCTCACACAGATCCTAAAGCCCAAAGTCTACTCGGTCACGATCCAAGTCCAGCTCGGATCACATCCGCAGTGTCCTCGGATCCGACCTCGTAGGTTCCTTCCCTTAAGCGCGTGACCCCTTAGGTTCAAGTCGGCTTGGTTGCAGTTCGGATCACCTCCGACCTGCTCGGCAGGTAGCGGCCTCTAGCAAGGCGTGCGGACCACCAAGTAGACTATGAAGCCGGTTGGCGAACCTGTACGTCACACTTCCGTTCCCTTTGCCACACGATATATGTTGTCGGGGTCAAGGCGATGTGGCCATCCCTGTTACAGCCCGACCTCTCTCTCGTTTCAGTGAATCCGAGCAACACCTCAGATTATCTCATAATCCTCGTCGCATGGCCATGCTTATACAAGTCAGATCACACGATGGGCCCAGAGTTTATCTCTCCTCATCGGAGGGGCAAATCCCATCTTGCTTAACCATGTCTCGCAGCATGGGTCTGGACAAGCCCGAAACCTACCTTTATAACTACCCAGTTATGGAGCAGCATTTGGTCGGCCCAAAGCAGGTCGGTCACCATCCCGAGCACATGCGTCAGCTCAGGTCCGAGGACACATAACGTATGTGTACTAGAGACTCACAGATGACCTACCGCTGTGTCTCATAGTTGGGTCTGTCCAATCCGATATCCATCCGAGCTCGGATCCGGTCACCCGTATCCTATTTCGGATCCGATCAGATACATGCAGTTCGGCAGCATCACATGCTTCATGGCTAGTGAGACAAAACCATCCACCATATTGCATGCTAGTCTAGTCTGACGTGTGCCCACACGTTACTTGCGACTAGGGACCATTTTAGGATGTATCATACAACACAAGATCTCACAGACAAGTCACGTACTTGTCAACAAGTATCATTGATAACATCCAAGGACTACATCGGTTCATAAACACATCGGAAATATCATCATACATGATTGCCTCTAGGGCATACCTCCAACAGTCTCCCACTTGCACTAGAGTCAATCAAACAGGCATCGTATGCCCATGGCTCTAATATGCCCCTCATGCTTTGGTTGTGGAAGCGGCTTAGTCAACGGATCTGCAACATTTGCATCCGTGTGAGTTTTGCATACCTTTATATCACCACTCTTTACGATCTTACGTATCAGGTGATATTTCCGATCTATGTGTCTAGTCTTGTGGTGGTTCCTTGGCTCCTTGGCTTGTGCGATGGCACCAGAATTATCACAATAAAGGTCCAACGGTTTTACCGAGGTTGTGAAAACACCAAGATCATCCAGAAAGTTTCGGATCCAAACACCTTCCTTTGCAGCTTCACAAGCCGCAATGTATTCGGCTTCTATTGTGGAATCGGCCACCGTATCTTGCTTGGAACTGGTCCAGCTCACTGCTCCTCCATTCATGATCTACACGAATCCGGACTGTGATCGACAATCATCTCGATCGGTTTGGAACCTAACATCGGCGTAACCCTTTACGACGAGCTCCTCCTCACCTCCATAAACTAGAAACATTTCTTTAGTCCTTTACAGGTACTTTAGAATATTCTTCACCACCGTCCAGTGAGCCTCACCGGGGTTTCCCTGGTATCTGCTCGTTAAGCTTATTGCAAAAGCAACATCAGGCCGGGTACATATCATGGCACACATGATGGATCCGATTGCCGAGGCATATGGTATCTGATGAGGGGAGGATATCTATTGCTCCTATAATTTTACCACCTCCTGATATTCTGAAGTTTGGATCCTTTTGTTTTGCAATTCCTCATACAGATGCAGTGAAGCCCACCTTCAGAACACCTCCAGAGGCATGGCAGCAGGGAGAGGAGGAAGACCTGGAAGACCTGCAGGGTTCCCAGGGCGGTAGTACCGCCCTCCAGAGCGGTAGTACCGCTTGAAGTGGTAGTACCGCTTTCTACTACCGTTCCTAGTACCGCTTACGAAATACTTCTGGAGTCCAGGCGATCCCCAACGGAAGTGGAGCGGTAGAGCCGCGGTAGTACTGCTTATAGCGGTAGTACCGCTTGCTATAGCGGTAGTACCGCTTATCTGCCTGCGCGCAGGATTTGGGCTTTGCAGCCCGTGTACCCTTTCGTTTCGTGTTAGGTTATAAATACTTTTCCCCTACCTCCATTTTAGGGCTAGACAAGAAAGATAAGAGTTTGAGAACAACAGGTTCCTCCCGGATGGGCGGCCTATTGCGAGTATCTATTGGTGTGTTTGCTTGCTGATTGTATTGATCTGATGTGTTGCCATGCGTGGGAGTTGATCTAGGTCAGTTCCAGTGCGAGGTATTAAGGGAAATCAATTCGATCTACTTCTGATTGAGTTCTCCTGTTTGTTATCCTGCTGCCGTTCTGTTGATTGCCGTGAAAGATCGGGCCTAAACCCCTTTGGATCACCTTGATCCATATCATTTGGTATCAGATTTTGCTAGGTTTCTCACGGCGAGATTGCTTTGTAGCTTTTGAGTTTTGCTGAGATTGATCTGCTGAGGTTGATTGTGATCTATGGAGAATTCCGTTGGTGGATCAAATTCCGTAGCTGCTGGTGAGAAGAAAGCGGATCTTGTACGTCCTGTCTTTGCTGACGATTTGCCCCCTAATGTCCGGGCTGGTTTTGACAGTACGTGTGATTACATTAAACAGAGCCATGATTCTTTGGCCGTGCTAATTGCCGGCTTGTCGACCCGGATTGATGCTTTGGGAGATGTTGTTCCTCGTGCACAGGTGCAGCCGCCCCCTCTTGCACAACCTCGTGACATACTGCTACGCCGCCATGCTGATGATCATGTTCGCCGACACGGGGCTACTGCACAACCTGCTGCTGGAGACCTTGAGGATGATGGTGATTATGCACCACAGCGGTGACAGTTTGATAGCCGTTTTGCCGGTGCTCATCGTGCTCTGACCGCTGATCGTAATACGTTTGGTCAGGCGGTTCGTGTTCCTATGGATGATGGTGGTATTGGCCGTGTCAAACTGTCTATTCCTCCGTTCTCCGGTGACCGTGGTCCGGATGATTATTTGGAGTGGGAGATGCGTATGGATCAGATTTTTTCTACCCACCATTATAGTGAAGAGAAGAGACTTCAACTTGCTGCCGTTGAATTCACCGGTTACGTACTGATTTGGTGGAGTCAAATTCTGCGTATGCCGACTCGCCCAATGTCGTGGGGAGGTATGAAAGCACTCATGCGATGTCGTTTTGTTCCTGAACATTACAAGCGTGATATGTACCACAAATTGCAGCGGCTCACTCAAGGTAATAAATCAGTGGATGAATATTATAAAGAGATGGAGTTGTTGATGATATGTACAGGAACAACTAAGGACCCGGAGGCCATTATGTCTCGGTTCTTTCATGGGCTGAATGTTGAGGTGCAGGATCGTGTGGAGATGGTGGTCTACTCCAACATCCAAGATCTTGTGCACCAAGCTGAGCGTGCAGAGCAACAACTCAAACGACGCCAAGTTGCAGCCACGAACACATGGCGTTATTCCCCTACCGAGGCTGCTGGGTCTAGTGCTAAACCGGCACCTTCTACACGCTCCAACCATCTTTCTGATGATCAGGCGCCAAAATCAGGAGTGTCTAAAGCTGCGTCTACTCGGTCCACCGCTGGTATAGAGTGTTTCACTTGTGGAGGCCGCGGACACTTGAGGCGTGATTGCCCTAATACAAAAAGGGTTATGCTCACCCAAGATGGATATGTTTCTGCCAGTGACGATGAGAAGGTTGCTGATTCATCTAGTGAGGAGTCTAAGGACCAGGACACCGTTGATGTGTACCCTGAGGATGTTGCCCCTAATTGCATTAACTTGATGGTGCAGCGTGTGCCAGAAGATTGCATAGCAGGGCAAGGGCAGCGCTGGAATATTTTTCAGACCCAATGCACAGTCAAGAACACCGCTTGCAAGCTGATTATTGATGGTGGCAGTTACACCAATATTGTTAGCAAGAGTTTGGTGGATTCTCTCTCATTGCCTACATGGAAGCACCCGCAGCCACATTGTGTTGAGTGGTTGTATAATTCAGGGAAGCTGAAGGTCACCCATAAGGTGCGTCTGACCTTTTCCGTAGGTACTTATGAGGATGTGGTGGTCTGTGATGTTTTACCTATGGAAGCATGTCATGTGCTGCTGGGCCGACCATGGCAATTTGATAGGCGTTCCACTCATGAAGGCAGATCCAATGTTTATTCCTTGTGGCATAAGGGGAAGCGTCATGTGCTGCAGCCTATGCTTGACGAGGATATCAAAGTGGATGCGCTTCCTATGAAGACGAAGGTCCAACACATTAAGGCGAAACCGAGGACGGTTTCCTCTCAAGTTGGGGGGGGATGATGAGGGGAGGATATCTATTGCTCCTATAATTTTACCACCTCCTGATATTCTGAAGTTTGGATCCTTTTGTTTTGCAATTCCACATACAGATGCAGTGAAGCCCACCTTCAGAACACCTCCAGAGGCATTGCAGCAGGGAGAGGAGGAAGACCTGGAAGACCTGCAGGGTTCCCAGGGCGGTAGTACCGCCCTCCAGAGCGGTAGTACCGCTTGAAGCGGTAGTACCGCTTTCTACTACTGTTCCTAGTACCGCTTACGAAATACTTCTGGAGTCCAGGCGATCCCCAACGGAAGTGGAGCGGTAGTGCCGCGGTAGTACCGCTTATAGCGGTAGTACTGCTTGCTATAGCGGTAGTACCGCTTATCTGCCTGCGCGCAGGATTTGGGCTTTGCAGCCCGTGTACCCTTTCGTTTCGTGTTAGGTTATAAATACTTTTCCCCTACCTCCGTTTTAGGGCTAGACAAGAAAGATAAGAGTTTGAGAACAACAGGTTCCTCCCGGATGGGCGGCCTATTGCGAGTATCTATTGGTGTGTTTGCTTGCTGATTGTATTGATCTGATGTGTTGCCATGCGTGGGAGTTGATCTAGGTAAGTTCCAGTGCGAGGTATTAAGGGAAATCAATTCGATCTACTTCTGATTGAGTTCTCTTGTTTGTTATCCTACTGCCGTTCTGTTGATTGTTATGAAAGATCGGGCCTAAACCCCTTTGGATCACCTTGATCCATATGAGTATCCGGCTCATCCTGCTTTGCTCATCAGATGTCGAAGGACTCTGAGTCTCGCTCAGCCTTATACCATGTGAGAGTGGCAAGAACCCTTTCTTGGCCTCACTCATGTTGAACCGTTTCAACACTTTATCTATGTACATGCACTGGCTCAAGCCGAGCAGTCTCCTCGATCTATCTCTATAGATCTTAATGCCCAATATGTAAACTGCTTCACCGAGGTCCTTCATCGAAAATTTTCCATTCAATGATTCTTTGACCGAGTTCAGCAACGAAACATTGTTTCCGATCAGTAGTATGTCATCCACATAGAGGATCAAAAACACTACCGAGCTCCCACTCAACTTCTTGTATAAACAAGCGTCCTCTTCGCTTTTGATAAATCCGAGGTCTGTAACAACCTCATCAAAACGAATGTTCCGGCTCCGAGATGCTTGTCTCAATCCATAAATGGATCTCTTGAGCTTGCATACCTTACCAGCACTAGTCGGATCGACAAAACCCTCGGGCTGTATCATATACACGTCCTCGATTAAATTTCCGTGAAGGAAAGCCGTTTTGACATCCATCTGCCATATCTCGTAATCGAAATATGCAGCTATAGCTAGTACGATCCTCACCGACTTCAGCATCGCTACAGGCGAGTAGGTCTCGTCGTAGTCAATTCCTTGAACTTGTGCATATCCTTTTATGACAAGCCGAGCTTTGTGGATCTGAACATTTCCATCCACATCGGTTTTCTTCTTAAAGACCCATTTGCAACCAATGGCAGTGACGCCAGGTGGCAGATCAACCAAGTCCCAGACTTGATTGTGATCCATGGACTTTAACTCAGATCTGATGGCTTCCAGCCACTCCTCGGAATCCGGGCTCACCATCGCTTCCACATACGTAGCCGGCTTGTCGCTTTCCAGCAACAGCACATCGCGCACTCTGCGCAATCTTTCCGACCTCCGTGGTTGTGGTGCTGCTTCCACCTCGGGTTCCCTGACAGACTCCGGTATGATCACATCACCAGCCGAGCTATCCCCAAGTGGTTCTCGAATTTCTTCGAGTTGCACCTGCCTCCCACTGGCTTCCCGTCCGAGAAACTCTTTCTCAAGGAAGACCCCGTTCCGAGCAACAAACACTTTGTTCTCTTCGCGGTTGTAGAAGCTATATCCCAAGGTTTCCCTCGGATATCCCACAAATATGCACTTATCTGACTTGGGTGTAAGCTTGTCTGACATGAGTCGCTTGACAAATGCTTCACAACCCCAAATCTTTAGAAAAGACAGCTTGGGACTCTTCCCAGTCCACATCTCATGTGGTGTCTTGTCTACGGATCTTGATGGTACTCTGTTGAGTGTAAAAGCTGCAGTTTCTAGAGCGTATCCCCACAATGACAAGGGTAAATCCGATTTGCTCATCATAGATCGGACCATGTCTAACAAGGTACGATTCCTCCGTTCCGATACGCCATTTCTCTATGGTGTACCCGGAGGTGTGAGCTGAGGTACTATACCTCGGCCTTTCAGATGATTATCAAACTCCTGGCTCATGTACTCACCTCCACGATCAGATCGTAGAAGCTTTATAGTCTTGCCGAGCTGATTTTCAACCTCGTTCTGAAACTCCTTGAATTTTTCAAAAGTTTTTGACTTGTGCCTCATCAAATAGATATATCCATATCTACTCAAGTCGTCGGTAAAAGTCACGAAGTACTGATAGCCACCTCTGGCAGTTGTGCTCATCGGACCACACACATCACTGTGTATCAGTTCCAACAGCTCGGACGCCCTTTCGTAACTCTTTGCAAAAGGTGACTTAGTCATCTTGCCAAGGAGGCATGATTCACATGTCTCGAACGACCCGAAATCAAACGAAGTTAGAAGCCCATCATCATGGAGCTTCTTCATGCTTTTCAGACTAATGTGTCCAAGCCTGCAATGCCAGAAGTATGTTGGATTTATCTCATTAGGCTTATGCCTCTTGACATTCATATTATAGACAGGTTCAGATTCCAGATTCAAAATAAATAACCCATCAACTATGGGTGCATAGCCGTGGAACATTCCATTCAAAGATATCGAACAACCATTGTCCTTTAAATTGAATTCATAACCCTGACTCATCAAGCATGAGGCAGAAATAATGTTTCGACTAAGCGCAGGAATATAATAACAATTATTCAATTCCAAAATGAATCCGGAAGGTAGCTGGAGTTGCATCGTGCCGACCTCCAACGCAGCAACTCTTGCTTTGTTGCCGACCCTGATGTCAATCTCCCCTTGTGACACACGCCTAGTTCTTACCAGCCCCTGCATCGAGTTGCAAATATGAACAACCGATCCGGTATCAAATACCCAAGAGCTACTAGGTATGTCGGCAAGGTAAATGTCTATAACTTATGTAACAAGTGTACCTTCGCCCGAAGTCACACTTCCGGCCTTCTTGTCATGCTAGGCAAGCCACTTGCTACAGTTCCTCTTTCAGTGACCGGTCTCTTTGCAGTGATAGCAAACAGTTCCCGAGTCCGGTCCAGACTTCGGCGTAGCAGCGGAGCTCGGAACAGATTCCTTCTCCTTGCCCTTTGCCTTAGCCTTTTTCTTGTACCAACTCTTCTTGAACTTGCCCGAATTCTGCACCATCAACACTTGATGCGTGCCTTTCTTAATATCCTGCTCTGCCACCTTAAGCATCCCATGCAGTTCAGTGAGCTTCTTATCCATGCCATGCATATGATAGTTCGAAATGAACGTCCCATAGCTAGCTGGAAGAGAACCTAGAACTGCATCGGTAGCCAGCTCATCCAAGAGCGGGAAGCCTAAGCGTTCCAAAGCTTGCACGTATCCGATCATCTTGATCACATGCGGGCTCAGTGGATCACCCTCCTTCAGCTTACAATCCATCAAGGATCGCCAGACATTGAACCTTTCTGTCCTAGCCTGCATCTGAAACATGCTCTTGAGATTCTCGATCATATCAAAAGCCTCAACGTTTTCGAAATGCTGTTGCAAATCGGGCTCCATACAAGCCAGCATCAGACAGCCGATCTCTGTTGAATCATCAACGAGTTTCTGGTAGGCATTCCTTGTTGTGGCATTAGCATTCTCGGCAGGTTCATGTGGAAGTGGATTCTCTAGAACATGTTCCTTCTTATCATGCTTGAGAACAATTCTCAAATTTCTATACTAGGTGGTAAAATTGTTCCATTAAGTTTATCCTTTTCCAAGATTGATTTCAATGCAAAGTTGGGTTGAGCAGGTGGTGCCATTGATCTACAACAGAAAAATACGCAAACACTAAGCACTGTGTTTTTGTAGAGTAAATCAAGCCTAAACAGATATACTCCCACTGAAGTTGACATCCCTCTGCAACTTCCAGTGATCCAGGATCCGAGCAGAGCAATCCGACTAGTGAGCTTTAGCATCACTGCTAGCCGAAGTGGATATCCGGTAAGCAACTCTTTGCTAATCGTATCTCTATACGACTCCTATCGGCTGGGTTGGTATCTTATACCATGGCTCCCGACCTCTTTTGCCACAAGGCCCAAAACCGTTTTGATAGCCTTGTCAAGTTAACCCGATGCAGTGCATGTCCGTGTCCGACACAAACCCTTCAGTTCAAGGACACCTAGCAGCACCCCAATTTTATGAGCCCACTACTACATGTACTTGACATGCGAAGGTGCAACATCGGGGATGGCAATTTGCTTGACATTAACGAGGGATCTTTCTACCATTTTTTTAACATGTGTAGAAGACAAGAAGCAAAATCAATCACAAATAAATAAACATTGTGAAATAGTATGGCTCCTTCATGGATGTCCGAGGACCAGGTCGGCTCCAACTCCAAGGACCAGGTCAGCTCCATCTTGTCATACCAAAACACCACCTCGGATCTCTATCCGAGCAGCGACTTGATCTCTGTCCTCCAACTACTACTACTAGTAATGAATTTACAGAGAATCACAAGTCGACACGCAGGTCGTTATACATTATAATGACAGCACTTTGGCACCTGCCGGCTGAAAAATCATGACGTGCATGCCATGTATAATTTACACACGTGCATCACATACACATGAGCCATACTATTCACATCAAACCTGCAAAACAAAGTTATGCATAGAATCGCATTCTACCGGTTTGAGTAAACATGTACGAAAACTATGGCGCTACGCAAACGGCGGTCCCGCTAGCCGGTTAGCGGGTGGGGTTCGAAGGGGTAGCACCCCTCGCGGGTGCTGGCAGCGCCCGACGTTTTCGGAAATCACAGATCGGATATGTACTCTGATTACGCCGAATTTTCCGATCAGACCGATCTCATCGATCATCACGAATCCGAATCAGATTTACGTTTCACTATTAACCCCGATGGCGGAAACCGACCGGCAGGGTAGGTTGTGTCATGACCTCATCGATTCCGATCGTCAGAAAACATAGCCTCAACGATCCCTTGTGCAATTGATCTCATCAACCGTGCACATACCCGATCTCATAAATGACAACAGATCTCATCTGCTGCCTCCACATATCTAATATGCATACGATCTGAATCCAAATCCTATAACTTGGCTCTGATGCCACTATTGGACTCTACAGTAGGGTGCGTCGACGGCAAATTAAAATTTCCTACCCGCCGAACAACCAGGAACATGCTAGCAGAGATGGATCATAGATCATTACCACTAGACGCGCAGTGCCGTGCAGCGGAAGTAGAGTCATGGCAGCGCGTCACCGGAGTCGTCTCCTCCTCGTCGATCTCCCACGTATAGCCGATCACCAAGTCCCACGAACAGGTTCGCCGGAGTGGCACAATTGCACCACCTCTAATGGTATCTGCGCGTGCGGGAGGAACACTATGCGGCGGACTGCTAGGTCTGATCACACAGCCCGCGGAACATGGAGGTGGCTAGTTGCAACACATGCAAAGCCCTAATGACGACGCCAAAGCGATCAACCTTAATAAGCATGCTGTACCTCCACTATATATAGGCATCCGTCGTGGGCTCAACACTTGGGCCTCACACAGATCCTAAAGCCCAAAGTCTATTCGGTCACGATCCAAGTCCAGCTCGGATCACATCCGCAGTGTCCTCGGATCTGACCTCGTAGGTTCCTTCCCTTAAGCGCGCGACCCCTTAGGTTCAAGTCGGCTTGGTCGCAGTTCGGATCACCTCCGACCTTCTCGGCAGGTAGCGGCCTCTAGCAAGGAGTGCCGACCACCAAGTAGACTATGAAGCCGGTTGGCGAACCTGTACGTCACAATTCTGTTACCTTTGCCACATGATATATGTTGTCGGGCTCAAGGCGATGTGGCCATCCCTGTTACAGCCCGACCTCTCTCCCGTTTCAGTGAATCCGACCAACACCTCGGATTATCTCATAATCCTCGTCGCATGGCCATGTTTATACAAGTCAGATCACACGAGGGGCCCAGAGTATATCTCTCCTCATCGGAGGGTCAAATCCCATCTTGCTTAACCATGTCTCGCAGCATGGGTCTGGACAAGCCCGAAACCTACCTTTATAACTACCCAGTTACGGAGCAGCATTTGGTCGGCCCAAAGCAGGTCGGTCACCATCCCGAGCACATGCGTCAGCTCAGGTCCGAGGACACAGAACGTATGTGTACTAGAGACTCACAGATGACCTATCGCTGTGTCTCATAGTTGGGTCTGTCCAATCCGATATCCATCCGAGCTCGGATCCGGTCACCCGTTTCCTATCTCGGATCCGATAAGATCCATGCAGTTCGGTAGCATCACATGCTTCATGGCTAGTGAGACAAAACCATCCACCGTATTGCATGCTAGTCTAGTCCGACGTGTGCCCACACGTTACTTACGACTAGGGACCATTTTAGGATGTATCATACAACACAAGATCTCACAGACAAGTCACGTACTTGTCAACAAGTATCATTGATAACATCCGAGGACTACATCGTTTCATAAACACATCGGAAATATCAACATACATGATTGCCTCTTGGGCATACCAGCAACAATAGGAACCACATCACACTCCAAGGTGTCTTCGTAAGCGCCAATCTTGAAGGACACTTGACCGTGTGCTCCACTTGAGTAGTGCCGAAGTCGCTTAACCATTGGACCTTGTAGGGGTGAGGGTGCTTCTTCTTGAGCAATTGTAGCTTGGAACATAGCTCTTCACTTGCCAAATTGTGGAAACTTCCGCCGTCGATGATGACCGTGACGAAACGTCCTTGGATACCCGCTTTGGTATGGAAGATATGGCAACGTTGGTCTTCGTCTTGTTGTTGTTGAAGTGTCAAGATCTTGGACACAACAAGAGCGAGGATCGAATCAATGTCACAAAAGACTTGATCGTCATCCTCTTCATTCACTTGTCGATGCATGGCCACGTGCTCAAGTGCTTCCATTTCTTCTTCACTCATAGAGTCGTAGGTGCCGTCTGCATTGGCGATCATGGTGCGCCGTGTGGGGCACTCAAATGACTTGTGGCCTCGGCGTTTGCAAGTAAAGCACTTGATGTCACTTGTTTTGTCGGTGGCATCTGGAGGAGTTGTTGATGAGGAATCTTTTGGCTTGGAGTTGCTTGTAGTAGTAGGAGGACGACTCGAAGATGTCGAAGGGTTCTTGTAGCTTGACTTGTCACCGGTACTTGGTGTAGCGTGAGTCGTTGGAGGAGGAGGAGTCGTCGTTGAAGCTTCAGTGTATGAACCGTAGGTCTTGGAACCGTAGTACTTGGAGTATTTGTAATCCTCTTGCACTTGATGCTCCGCTTTAGTAGCTTGGTGAAATAGCTCGAGGAGGTTGGAGTAAGGTTGGAAATCTGCAATTTTCTTGATTGGATGGTTGAGACCATTCAAGAAACGCGCCATCGTTTGTTCATCATCTTCCTTGATGTTGGCTCGTAACATGGCAATCTCCATTTCTTTGAAGTATTCTTCAACCGACTTGGTGCCTTGCTTGAGGAGTTGTAGTTTCTTGAAGAGGTCGCGGCTATAGTGCATAGGCACAAAGCGAGCTCTCATAACATCCTTCATTTGAGTCCACATTGTGATAGGTGGTTCGCCTTTCTCTTGACGTCTCTCGATCATTTGCTTCCATCAAATGAGAACATAGTCTTGTAACTCAAGCGATGCCATGGCTACCTTCTCTTCCTCATCATAGTTGTGTAGACGGAATATCTTGTCCACCTTTAAGGCCCATGAGACATAGTCTTCGGGGTCGTTGCTTCCGGAAAACTTGGGCATGTTGAGCTTGAGCTTGCCGTAGCGTTGTTCGTCATTATGCCGATGTTGTCGACGCTCTTGTCTTGGAGGTGGGTCGTCATCCTCGTTCTCTTCTTGCGTGACGCGATGTACTTGACGTTGAGGACGAGGTACTCTTGCCCGGTTCCTCCTTTCTTGATTCTCTTCTTGGTGTGCGGCTTCTTCTTGGAGATGTGCCTCTTCTTCTTCACTCACATGGTGGTTGTGTTCATCGAGGGCACGCGTAGCTTCTCGAAGGGCATGTTGAGCTTCGAGGGCTTGTTCCTCACGACATTGTTGCTCTTGACGAAGTGGATCGCCGTCTTGTGTGTATTGTTGTTGACGTCGTGGAACTTGCTCTTGGTGCGTGTCGTCTTGAACTTGACATTATTGTCGTTCTCACCGTCGAAGGCGATCTTGCAAACCATTGCCATGTAATGGATTTTGTGGAGTTTGATGGTCTTGTCGAGGTTGATGACGAGCTCGTGGAAAACTTGCATCCGATGATGATTCCGAAGAATGGTGCCTTGACCGGGTTCTCATTGTCGACGACGAAGTGGAGGAAGCGCGGTAAATCATCAAGGCACGAAATTCTTCCATTTGTGTAGTAAGCTTGGCATCGAGGTAGTCTCTTGTTCGTGTTTCGGAGTGACGCAAGTCGGTGGCGAGTTGTTCAATGCGATCTCCCAAAGATTCACTTTCTTGATGCAAAGCTTGTTGTAGCCCAAAGAGATGGCTCTTGGATACGTAGTCGTTCGGTGCTTCGTGCTCGTCGAAGAGAGGATTCGAAGATGTACTTGGCCTATCCATCATGATCAACTAGAGGTGAGTAGGAAATGAGAGAACAAAACCAAAGTTACCTTTTCCGAAGATTGAAGATGTATCGAGTATCACTCAATGTATAGCTATGATAGTAGAATTGGTACCGGGTTTGTTTCTCACACATACACAAGTAAGTCTTATGGAGTAGCTCGGTTAGGATGGTGGCACAAAATAGTTGCAATTGCTAGCAAGATATCAATAATGTTGAAAAACATTCACAAGTTCGCAAGTGAAACAAGTAGACCAATAAAATAAGTAGCACACGGAAACACATGCACGGATAAATAAATGAGGTTGTGCAACCAAGGAATGAGCTCAAAATGTGGAATCCACGGAAAACACTAGAGAGACACTAACACGATTGCTCAATAGGCGGATATGAACTTGTGCACAACCTATAAGAGACAAAACGTATCAACTTTCTATCTCACTTATGCTATGTATGTATGGTTCCATGTGAACTTGTCACGATGATCCAAGATGATCAAATATGATATGTAATGTGGCCATGCTATGTCTATTGCTTACAAGCTTGTTGTTACTCTTTCTCTTTTGCTTAAAAGCTTATCTTTCTTTTGATGTTTTCCTTGGCCACTTATGCGAAATGCTCTTTCGAAGATAGCTATGATGTATATGTAGGAACAATTGTTGACACAAGAGATGATACAATGATATATGCACACTATGATAGCTATGCGGCACGTGTATCACTAAAGTGCACAAGTAGCGTTGCCCGACAATACTCAAATGTCTAGTCTCATAGGAAGGTAACGCAAAAGAGGGCCATGGGGTTAGCAATGCAATGGCAAGGATATGAAACAAGTTATCGTCGATGTTATCGTCCTTGCTTACAGTGTCGGTGTCACAATGGTGAAGTGATTGTTGTCGATGTCGAGTCCGTGGAGAAGTTGAGCAGTGGTGGTGTCGATGCCGAACCATCCCTAAGTAGCCAAAACATGTTAGGAAACGGAAACCGCAAACTCAAATTCTCAAGTGGCAAAACTCATGGTGGTTGCGGAAGTTGGTGGTGGAGTCGCGAAAGGCATCGATGAGTAGCAGTAGAAATAGTGGAAAAAGATGGAAATTCGAAGAAAATTGATGAAGTGGTGAAATGTTGCTGCCAGGGGCCGGATGTCCAGGCCTGCGGGCCAGATGTCCGTTGGGGTGGGGCGGATGTCCGGGCTTTCGGGCCGGATGTCCGGGGCTCCAAATTCGTGGATGAACTCAAGAACAAGTGGTGGAAAAGAAAATTTCGGGGCAAAATTCGAGGAATTTCGTGGATGGAATTGGTGGAGATGGTGGGGAAAAGCTAGATCCACTTGAAACACAACAAATCCATGGATCAAAATCAACAAAACATCATCAAACCAACAAATCACAATTTTTTTGGTAGGGCTCTTTTTTGTGGGGAATTTTGGAAATTGGACAAAAACAACAAAATTGGGGCTAGAAAGTGGAGGGGAAAGACTCCAAAGTGTGAATCAACGTGGCTCTAATCCAAGATGATGTAGGGTGGAACCATAATTGACGATCTTTTCACACTTGGAGGGGGGAAAGGGAAGAACAACAAGAACAACAAAAGGGAAATCACTCAAACAAACCCAAATCACACATCCACTAGGATATCATACATGAGGACCACAAGTATACAAGATCAATCCATGGAAACAAGCACAAGGGTAAAGTTCTTCTCACTCCAAAGGAGGTGAGGTCTTGATGATCTAGATGAGATCCTTCTCCCTTAGGAGGTCTTGATGATCCTATGATGGGGATCCTTCTCAAATGTCTCAATGTCTTTGCTAACCCTAGAAAGGATGAGGAGGAGGTCTATTTATAGTCTAGGACAAAGTGGAGGTGAGGGAGAGGGGTTACACGGCCAGTTGGCCCTTTAAGCGCTGGCAGGGGCCAGATGTCCGGGCGTCGGGCCGGATGTCCGGCCTGGAGCTTCTCCAGGTTCTGTCCTCCTCGGGCCGGATATCCGGGCGGGGGCCGGAAGTCCGGCCTGGTCGGGCCGGATGTCCGGGCCCTATAGATGCTCGGCTGTAGGGCTGCTGCTGTTGTTGTATTCATCAGGGGCCGGATGTCCGGGCCATGGGCCGGATGTCCGGCCGCTGATACTTTTTAGCGGTCTTCCTTGATGCTCTTCTTTGTCCGTGTACTTGAGGACTTGGCCTTCACTCCGAGCATTCCCGAGGCGGTCTTCTTCATACCTGAGCACACATAGCATTCCGGCTTGAGGTAGTAGCCATGTCTCACACGAGTCATATGGAAGTTCATTAAGGAGGGATGTCACCTCGGTCTCGAGAGCTCTTGCATGTGCTCATAGCATTGGTCCGCTTGGCAATTGAGGAGAGGTAGGTGGGTCCATGGGGATGACTGTAGGATGCTCTGCATCAAGTTGTCAGTAATTGACCGTCTCACATTGGCATTGTTAGTCTTCAGGACTAAGATTAGCCATGTACTTCGGATGGACAAAGATACGCAGTGGGTGGCACATGGTCGGCAGGCCTTGTCTCCTGTTTTAAACGGGAGGTGCCTTTTGATTGGGGATTTATAAGTTTCGGGCAATTTCTTAACTTCGGGCATGGAACTTGCCTGCTAAGCCGAAGACATTTATCCGAAGTCATTTCCCCGAAGAAAGTGGTCATGTTCGGCTTTGAAGACAAGTTCGGGGCCTACTGACGATGTCCTGGACTCGGGGGTCCCGGCCTAGCTGATTAGTCCATGGGCCGAACTCAAAGACCGTCAAAGAGCAGGGACTCCGGAAGTTTCCAACTTGAAGAACTGACATATATATCGGACCTCACCGAAGACTTGGCGTGTACCCCAAGGATACGAGATTCGGCATATGTTCCCTTAATTGTAACCGACCATGTGACCCTAGATACCCCTGGTGCCTATATAAACCGGAGGGTTTAGTCCATAGAGGCATCAACATTCATTCATCATATGTATTGGTTAAGACCATAACTTACGATCTCGAGGTAGATCAACTCTGTACCTTGATACATCCATCAATATAAACAAGAGCAGGACATAGGGTTTTACCTCCCTAGAGAGGGCCCGAACCTGGGTAAATCATCGTGTCCTACGTCTCCTGTTAACCCATCGATCCGATCTCACAGCTCGGGCCCCCTACCTGAGATCTGCCGGTTTTGACACCGACACCAACATAGACACGTCCATCTTCCTCCAATGGTGACTAAACGAAAGAAATGGAGATCAAAGCGGATAGGTCTAGAGGGGGGGTGAATAGACACTTAACCAACCAAAGGTTCAGATTTTAGTTTTCTTGAGATTTAGGCAGATTTTGGCACTAGTTAAGATACTACCAATACTTGCTACACATGCATATCTAGAGATAGAGCAGCGGAAATAGTACAACATGCAATTGTGTGAAAAGTAAAGGGGTAGAGATGTGAAGATCAAACGCAATGAAGACATAGTGATTTTGGCGTGGTTCCGATAGGTGATGCTATCGTACGTCCATGTTGATGGAGACTTCAGCCCACGGTGGGTAAGGGCTGCGCGAGTCCATGGAAGGCTCCACCCACGAAGGGTCCACGAAGAAGCAACCTTGTCTATTCCACCATGGCTTACATCCACGAAGGACTAGCCTCACTCGGGTAGATCTTCATGAAGTAGGCGATCTCCTTGCCCTTACAAACTTCTTGGTTTAACTCCACATGATCTTCGAGGCTCCCAAGTGACACCTAACCAATCTAGGAGACACCACTCTCCAAAAGGTAATAGATGTGTTGTTGATGATAAACTGCTTGCTCTTGTGCTTCAAAACATAGTCTCCCCAACACTGAATCACTCTCTCACTGATTTGGCTATGGTAGGAGAAGGATTTGAGTGGAAAGCAACTTGGGGAAGGCTAGAAATCAAGGTTCAAATGATTGGAATGAAGTGGCTTGATCTCAACACTTGAGTAGGTGGTTCTCTCAGAAAATGAATGGTGGAAGTTGTGTTTCGTTCTGATGGCTCTCTTATGAAAAGAGTGGGCGTGGAGGGGTATATATAGGCTTCACCCAAAGATCCAACCGTTACACACTATTGACCCAACTCGGTGACACCAAAGCAAATTCTCGGTCAGACCGACCTGTGTAAAAGATTCGAACGTTGGACATCTTGGTGAGACCGATCAGAACAACTCGGAGGGACCGAAGTGCAATGGCTAGGGCAGAACCTCATCTCGGTAATTCCGATCGTTTCAATCGGTAATTCCGAAGTGAAGCGATGGCATTACAGAAACTTGGTCAAGCGATCTCGGTGGGACCGAGATCCATATCGGTAGGACCGAATTGTTAGGGTTTGGCTTGTGGCTCTGTCTGAAGTAACTCAGTGAGTCCGGATAGAAGTGGATCGGTGGGACCGAGTTGGCCTTTTATGGTTTGGACAGATAGGATTTGGAGAATGTGGTTGAGGGTTTTGAGCAATATCTTCAAGCACTTGAACAACAAACTCATCATCAAAACCTCATCCCCTTTTAATAGTATTGGCTTTCCTATAGGACTCAATGTGATCTTGGATCAGTTAACCAAAAATGAAGAGTCTTGATGCTTTTGAGGGGGTCCACATTCTCATGTCCTTGCCATGCCACTGGTGAACTTATCTGAAATATACTAGACAAATAGCATTAGTCCGACAACATGTATGTTGACATGAATTTCCAAAACCACCAAGGGAGCAAATGTGCTTTCACCACGGCATGGCGTTAACCCTAGGGGCCCCTGACGACCTTCTTGACGCCAAAGACTAGAGGGCGGCGGCGGCCCAAATCGCATCTGACTTGCAAACCCTAGGCCTCTCTTGTCTATATAAAAGGAGGTCTAGGGTTCACCTTGATCATCTATCATCAGATAGGAGAAGTCTCGGTAGCATACTCATACTCCATTGTAATCCCTCGCACGAGGCACCCCACCATTATGAATCACCAAAACCAGCAGGACATAGGGTATTACTCTCCGGAGGCCCAAACCTAGATAAACCCCTCGTGTGACCTCCGATCCATGACTTCCAGCTGCGCTTGGACCCCTACCGAGCGATCTGACGGAAATTCGCTCTGTAAGTTGGCACGCAAGGCACGGGCGGCGCCGGCTGGAGACCGATCATGGGTCCGATCTTTTTCTACCTCCGGCGGCCTGCTGCTGGGGGAGAGCCTAACCTTTGGCTCCTTGACATTCACCATGAATGATGTGGGCCGGGTCGACATCAACCCACCGGTTCGTTCCACGCGCATCATCTACATCGGCAACATCGCCTTCATTGCCAGCACTCACGGCGACCTCCGATTATGCCTGCCATCCGTCTGACATAGAGGACGTGACAGGCTCCCGATCCTAGTGGCCTTGGCGACTGATCCCACAGATCACTTCCCGTTCGAATTAAGGAACGCGGGGGCTGCATACCAGCATGGGCTCCACCAACGTCTTCAAAAGGACTTATAGCTCGTCGCCATGGTGTGTGACAGCTGCCACATCGACCATGCGCCTGAAGACTATTTCTTTGACGAAACGATCTCAGATTGTAGCGTCGACATAGCGGACCTACTATCACTATCTGACCATGAGGACGCAGACAGCAAGCCGCCCTCACCATAAGAGGTCGAGACCGAAAACACCACGACCTCGCCGGAAGAAATCGAGGCCGGAAGCGCTGTGACCTCCCCTGCTAAAATCGGATCTCCTGGGCACAGAGGCCACGGGGAACAGCAAGACACCCCGGAATCCCACACTTGGCAGGAAATGGAGGATGGGGTCGAGCCATACGTCCCACAGCCAATCTCGTTTCACAAAGTGATGTTCGCAGAAGCGAAGGCCAAGGCAAGTGATAGCACACCGCGCTCGACCACCACGACAGCGGCACCAGAGAAGTCTGCAAAACTCCCAACCCCAACTTCCCAAGAGGGCAGCTCGCCCAAGAACTCGGATGACGAGCTCCACGAAATCCTCACGCCTGGAGCCGCACGCCACGCTTTGACAAAAGCAGCAGCAGGAAAGAGAAAAACGGCAGCGTACGGCACCGGGCAAACGAGCCACGGAGGCCGCCAGCAAGATACAGAGGCCGGTGAAGGGGGAACGACGAGGAGATCACCGGCAAAAATGGGTCAACATAGCTCCCAACAGCAGCTCAAAGCATACAAGAAGTAGCTAGATTAGCCGATAGGCTCAGAGTCGCACCAACAAACCCCAGAATCCTCACCGACCTCATAAAAGCCGTGCACATGACGGCTGAGCTTTAGGAAAAGCAAATAAACAATTCACAGAGCATCCAACGGTCGCACGACGAGGAGCCGACAATGGAGGATCAAGAGATGGGTGACTCGTTGAGGCACAATGAGATGCTATGTGCCAACGATCTCCGACACACAATACAAGCCGCAAGGGGAAGAAGCCAAGAGGGGTCAGTTCGCAAGCGCCTCGGTTTCCACCCATGTCAGGACCTCGATCCTAAGTCACACCGATCTAGCATGTAACACATCATATCACTTTGCGGCCTCACGCACGGTATTCCCACGGTTGCAGCCTTACCTTGGCCGGGACCGTTTGCGCCTTTTGGCTCACGTATATGATTGAGTCGCTAGCATCCATATGACAAAGAACCCGGGCTGACATTACTAGTCATAAACCAAGGTGGCACAAACTTACAGGGACAGGCATACATGACCTAGCAATGCACGTGTCGGTCATCAACGTATGAACCCAAGTCGTAGCAAGCTACAAGGACCTAAAGGAACACCGCGTGATATTTCCCCGTAGGGACAGACACAGGAGCAAAGAAGGACACATGCCGGTCAATCCATGTGTTCCGGATGGAAGCACTAGGAGGCATTTCCCCATAAGAAAGGCTACCAAGAATAAACTACAAGGTGTCGGATCCCACACATACCAAAGCATTTCAATAACATACACACAATATGCTCCATATGTGCAGATACAATATGGCACCACAACATAACTCTACGACTCAAGGTATTTCTTTAAGAGGCTTCGAGGAGCCATACATAGCATGATATTACAAACATGGGTCTCATGACCCAACATACAAAGTCACACAAGCAGCAAGTGGAAGCAAAACCTGTCCGACTACAGACAGCTAAAAGAAAGAAGGCTAGCAAGCCTGTATATCTACGAGACCATCCAGAGGGGCCAGACCTCTGTCTGGGATTCCCAAGCTAATTGGTCAACATCGAGCTTGTCGATGAAAGCACTAGTGAGACTAAAGTCTCCTCTGCAAAAACATAAATAAGCAACCGTGAGTACAAAGGTACTTAGCAAGACTTACATCAGAACTATCTACATATGCATCAGTATCAACAATGGGGTTGTGGAGTTTAACTATAGCAAGCCAGCTTTGACTCAGTGGCTATCCTGTACTATGACTACCAGTATTTTCCTTGAGGTGAGAAAGCGCACATGAGTCCACATATTCACCATAACAATACACCACTATGGATCCGCTCCCGTCTCCCTATGAGAAGGCCATCCATAGCACTCACACTTATGTTGCACATTTTAGAGTATCCATTCCAACTTGTCTATGAACAATGTAAGCATTCCAAGTAGTCCATATCCGCGGACGTGGCTATTCGAATAGATCATTAACCCTGCAGGGGTGTACTTTTCACACACGCTCTCACCACTTACCACCATGTACACGTCATGTATCTCGGCAACCTTCAAGCGGAAGCCTGGCGAGGGTGTCGGCCACGACCTGACTAACCACACAAGTCTCTAGTCCAGGTTTATCGCCTATTTAAGTCCACTCCGCAAGAAGTCCGCCCGAAGTTTCCAGTACGGCCCCAAACGATGAGTGCAGGGTTCCCAAGAGCACCAATCGGGTGTCACTTGGTACACTGTGCCTCGGTGTCTCTACTGCAACATAGCCCACCCCTAGGGTCAGCGCTACGCACGGCCACCAATACATAGCCTACAAACACTAGAAACAAGTTGCGACTCCTGGACAGAGATCAAGGCGATTAATAAGTCGAGAGGGGTCGAGTTACCGGAACCCAATGTGTGGTAGTAACTGTCTTGGATCACAAACTCAGAACTCAGTTCCTGAGGACGGTCCCAATGAGACAACCCACCATGTACTCCTACATGGCCGCTCATCGCTACCTTTACAAAATCATGTTCACACACTTAGCTCTCTCACAGTAGGACATATTCACCACCATTCCAATCCATCCCAGATGAATCAGACCTGACACAACTCTAAGCATAGTAGGCATAACAAGCAAGCCTGAATGAGTAGGCACATCATGGCTCAAATAACTCCTACTCATGCTAGTGGGTTTCAACTATTTACTGTGGCAAAGACAGGTCATGTAGAGGAATGGGTTCAACTACCGTAACATGTAATAGTTGAATCGTTGTTGTCCTAATGCAGTAAAAGAGAGCAAGGGTGAGAGAGTGGGATTGTATCAGAATGCTCAATGGGGGTTTGCTTGCCTGGCTCATCTGAAGATAGTACTGCTCTCCCATAGTGTCAATGATCACAACGTCGGAATCGTCTGCTACCGAGAAGAACAACACCGAAAAACAAAGAAGGAACACAATCAATGCAATGCAACAATATGATGCATGATTATGACATGGCAACATGCTGATGATTTGGGCTAATGCAACTAGCAACAATTTGAATGGAGTTGGTTTGAACCAGGGGTTCAAATTCAAGCTCCATATAAGACATTTCAAATGCCATTTATTCAAATTGTCATGTACAGCAACTTTATGTTGTTCAAACATGCATGAAAATGGCATAAACAGATTCTTTGGATTTTTCTGATAATTTTTCATATATAAATTATTTTCATCTGAGTTACGGTTGAATTTCTATGAATTTTAGAAGTTTTACTAATTTTCTGGAATTTCCTGGCTTAAAATAAATCCCAGAAAAGGGTTTATTGCGTCATGGTGATGTCAGCACTGCATCAGTGGTCAACAGGGTTGACCCAGGTCAAAACTGACCAGTGGGGCCCACTGGTCAGTGACTGGGCTTGTTAACAGGGTTAATTAGCACTAAATTAATCCTAAGCCTAAATTAATTAGGCCCTGGGCCCACATGTCAGGGTCAAACCTCCGGTCAACCAGGTCAAACCCGCCGATCAACCGGGTCAAACCCGCCGGCGTTTAGCTGCCGGCGAGGGCCGAAACCATGGGGTGGCTCGGAAATCGCCGACGGTGGTGCGTTCGATGCGCGGGTGGGCTCTACGGGCAGCTGGCGTCACGGCGCGTCGGCTGGGCCTGGGGTGGCCGGAGTCGACGACCACGAGCTCAAAGATGGTGGCCGGAGTTCGGGCGTTTTCGGGTTAGCTGCTGCGGTGTGCTAGCGAGCGAGGCTGTGGGCTAGGGAGGCAGTACGCGACGCGGCGAGTGAGTTGGACCGCACGGGGTGACCAAATGATCACTGAGGCATCGTCGGCGAGGAGCTCAGGCGGCGGCATGCTACGGCCATCAACGAAACGGCAGTTATGACAAGCTATAGGCCACGAGGCTAGGGAAAATGGCAGAGGAGCTCACTGGGAGGTCGAAGAGCAGCTCGGTGGGCTCAGGGAGGCGTCGGGGACGGCGAATCGACCGGCGAAGTCCGGCAAGCTGATGCGGAGGTGGCGAGCTCGAAGACAACGTTTCTAGGCATCTGAGGGCATGTATTTCGGCTTGGGGATCCAGGGCGTCGAGGCTGGGCCGATGGACATGTTGGCAGGGAGTGGGATGGCCGGTGGCCATGGCTACGGCTAGCGGCGGCGTCGGGTGCGTTCGGGGTGTGGGAGAGAGAGAGCGCCAGGGGAGGGAGAGGGCCAGCGAGAGAGGGGAGTGGACGAGGGGGTCCAGCACGTCTCCTGTCACGGAGAAGATGAGCACGGGGAGGCCAGGCAGGCAGGGAGGAGATGGTCGTGGCTCGGCTGCACTGGGTACGCAGCTGCTTCTCCTCCTGGCAGGAGGAAGAAGACAACGCTGCCCCTGGTGGGCCGGGCTGGCTTTGCCTAGTTGGGCTGTAGGTGAGCTCTTCCTCTCTCTTTTCTTTATTCTATTTTCTGTTTTCTAATTTTCGTTTCTGTTTTGAATTTGTAAAAATACTAATTCATTTTTAAAACTCCTGAGATAAATTGTGGACACTATTTGGATGATTCCCAAGGCCCACAAGTGATTCCAGAATATTTGGAGCATTTAAAATATTTATGGGATTCAAATGCCCCAATTCAAATACAATATGAGTTAACTCAAAAATCCAAAAATGATCTAGAAATATGTAAACCATTTTTGGCAGAGGTTTCCAACCAATTCAAAAATGGTGAACTTTTCTGAAGGGCATTTTGGATTCATTGAAAATATTTTTATTTTGATCCTAGTTGAAATTCATTTGGTGCTAGGGTTTAACAGTCCCCATTTCAAATTCATTTGAATTTTAACATGATGCATGGATGCTGATGGAACTATTTACAAACAAATTCTAGGGCTGTGACAACTCACCCCCACTAAACAAGAATCTCGTCCGAGATTCAGGACGTGAGGTGGGAGGAAGGGAGGTCACGAGACTGACACAGTCTTCATGATTCATTTGCCCTCCTCGAAGATGCGGATTCATTGCATCTTGTTGATCTTGACATCTTTGCCTTCGAGAGCTTCACCCAACACGATGACGATAGAAGGAGCTCTACAGGAATTGATCTTCTCGAAGATCAAGCAACTCAAGATCAACTCATGGAGTGAGACGTAAGAACATCTCTTGAGCTGAGACACAAAACACACAGCAGGAATGATGGAAGAGAGCAGATGACAGAGGTTCAATTTGGTAGGCAACAATTCCACGCTTAGGTAAGATGGTGCACGGTTTCAACGTAGCGAGGAGTTAATTGCCATGATTCCATGACGGGGCACCCTAGGGAAGGTGACTCGTAGAGTTATTCCCTTAAGTGGCAAAAAGAATTACTTTTGATACATAGATCATTGAAACTCTCTATACCAACCTAAGGCAAATCACAAAACGACCGTTTGAAGGAGTTCGAAAGAATGGCATACTCAGACCAGAATGGATGATGTGGACTACCTTGTTGAACACAATGCAATGGATGATTTTTGCTTATCATCGGAGATGGATGGGACCCATGGTAAGACCACTTTTGAAGATGATCTTGAACAGCAATTACTGAGAAGGGCAGCCCATGGAAAATTGGCACAATGGCGGTGCAAGCTGGGAACAAAATGCAAATGCTGGGAATGATTCTAGTAACTGGGGAGAAGGCTCAACAGTAGAGAGTGATTCCACTGTTTGAATGGCTATAGAATAATCGAAAGAACTGAGGGCACAATTCAATTAATGCTGATGATGAAATATAGTGCCTGAGCGTGCTCTCAAGAACTTGAGCATTTCCACATTCATCAGGGTTTTACCAGCAGCTATGCCAAGATCCTGGCAACACTTCATGCTACCATGATGAATAGTGATGGAGGGTGCAGATGCACAGGAAGACAACACTTTCTCAGATTTCTACCTTGGCGAGGCCAAGGGAACAAAATTTGGATAATCGAACGAGAGACATTTAGCACTTCACTTCTAATGTTCTCCTTGATGTACTAGCGTAACCTAACTATAGATACTGTTTGGTATCTAGAACATCAAGTAAAGGTTGGACTTCGGAAACACAAAGGATCCACAAGGAACAGCTTCTAGAATAAGTCACATGAAATCCTCATAGAGAGGATGGTAAAATTGCTCAATCAAGATACTACAATAATAGATCTTTCGGCTAGGTGTGTTGGCCAAAACATCAACATTGCCGGAACCTACATCATAGATCTTGGAAAAGTTTCAACCATCATATCTGCCTGAGATTCAGATCTGGTTGGTAACATGACACTTTAGACTCTGCATGTCTGAAAGGAAAGTTTGCAACACAAATCTATGAGATGACGTTGTGAGAATCTCGGGAAATGCACTACGTAAGCCAACTCCAAAACATGAGCTGTATTGCAAGATACATGTGAACACACTGTCCAAGACAATCATGACCACATAGAAGTCTTACAACAAAATGCTACCGAGTTCTGGTTGGGAACCATCATAGAGGATAACGAAGTCCTTGTATAAGCCCGGGTCTTAAGAAGGAGCTTCTTCTCCTTGAACAAATCAATCAGTGGCTTGGTGTGCTAGGAAATACATATGGAATGGCGGCGGCCAACCTATCAAACCACAAAATACTTCGCACATGCGTGACTGACTTGGGATGATGTCAGAGGAAACAAAACAAAAACTTTTCTCAAATTCACGGCCGCAACATGCATCAAATGCACGTGAATTAGAGGAAGTCACTTCTGTTATCCAAACATATGTTTCATGAACGGGACATGAAGAAAATGCTTACACAAATTTTCAACACTAGCTTAATGTTCAACATGAAGCATGGAGAAGATAAGGATGTTGCCGATGGGCTCAACAACAACTCACCAAGATTTTAATAAAGATGGAATTCCATAATTATGTGAACAAGGTGATAGCATTGGTCAGACCAAAAGATACAATGGTGTATGCTCGAGGGAACAACCACGAGTACGACAACATTAGGAAAATCGTTGGTTCTGATTTGATTTGACGATAGCCCACACTTGTCGGAAGTCGGGCTCCGGCGTCCCAAAGGTTCGAACACTGGGGTGAGCTCATTCTATGGCTTCGTCTCCTACCACGGCTAAGCTACGGAGAGGCTACAGCGAGTGCGCGCTAGCGAGGGACGGGGCGAGGACTCAGCGGGTTACCCAGGTTCGGGCCACCTTGCGGTGTAAGACCCTAGTCCTGCTTGTGTTTTGGATTGCAATGGGCAAGAGAGTTCTTGCGTACAAGGTGGAGGAGGAGGAAGACTGGTCCCGAGAGTGTCCTTCCTACTATGGCAGCACTGTCCTTTTATATCGGCCTTGGTCCTCTTCCCCCTCAAAACTTAGGCGGGAAGGGTTGCCACACTTGGCGATTTTGAAAGGGGACAGGCGCTTAGGCTATCCTGACTAAAGGTGGTCTTCGCCTGCCAAAGCATGATCCATGACGCGCCGGTGGGCTCGGGGACGACCTCCGCCCTGCGCGCCCATCGTCTTGGACTTCCTTCGCCGATCGGGGAACCTTTGGGGTCACTTTGGATAGTAGATAGCTGGCCCTGCTCCCTTAACACAAAAGAGGAAACCATCTTCATCCGCGCCTGCTGGCGCGGCCTCTGCTGCTGCTCGTCGCCGCGTGCGTCACCCACGTGAAGGGCTCCAGACCGCGTGGCATGCCGAACGGCCTTCGTCTCGAGCGCCTGCGGGAGGGGGCCTCGGGAGGCCACCTCGGGAAGCTGCCTCACGAGGTTACTTCGGGAAGCCGCCTCATGAGAGGGCCTCGCGAGGCCGTTGATGGTGGTGCTGAGTATTACTCGCCACTTCCTGAGGAGGGGGCCTCAGGAGGCCAGGGCCTCATGAGGGGTCTCGGTGAGATGCTCGGTGGTGATGGCCCGATGGGCCCATGCCAGGCGTTGCGCCCTGGGCCAAAGGCAGACGGGCCTGGATACCCCGGTTTCCATGGGCCCGACAGTAGCCCCCGGGCCCGCGGCGCGCACGTTCCCGCCTACCAAGGGGCGAAACGGCGCGGGCCCTAACCGCCTGCGGCCAAGCGCGACGCGTGGCGGACGATGTGACGGGCGATGCCCCCACTTCCCACGACGCCTCGGAAACTGCCGCGCTGACATAAATCTTGGCACGGGCGGCGCGAGGCCATCATTGCCTTCCTTCATACCTGCCGTCTCTCAGCGCCCTTCCTTCCCATGCACGGTTCCTCTTACCTCTCCCTTGACTCCGTCGCCCCAAGCCCTCGCTGCGCCGCCATGTCGCCCTCCCGAAAGGAGGAAGAGGCAGCGGACACGGAGGTTGAAGGGGCGGTGGCTGAGCCCGCCCTGAGTAGGCCCACAATCGTCAACGCCGAGGGGCTCAGCAAGGTGCTCCCAATGACCGCGGCCGCTTCCAACGAATGGGGGGCCACTCGCATCTGGCCGGCATCTCGCCCGGCCTCTGACCTCGACGCCACCTCTGCCGTTCTCTTCCTTCCGGCGCTCTTCGCGGGCTTGGTACCCCCATTCTCTGATTTCTTTAACGCCGCCCTTTCCCACTATCAAGGCCATGCGCTGCATCTCGAGCCGAGCTCCGTCCTTCTTCTTTCTGCCTTTGCCTTTTTATGCGAGGCCTTCCTGGGCGTGACGCCCTCAGTGGCGCTCTTCCGCCACTTCTTCAGCCTGCAGCTGACCGCGGCAAACCAATGTTCCGGATGCGTCTCGTTCCGCATCGCAGATGAGACGGCGGGCGACGGTATTGTCATGATGCTTGCCAAAAAGGTCGAGGGCTTCAGGCGGCAATGGGTGTACGTGGACGCGGCACAATCTAGCCCCCTGCTGCAGCTGCCGTCGTCCCCGGTGGTGAGGAGCTCCGGGTGGGGGCACGAAAGGCTCGCCGACCCAAGGCTGGCGCGGGTATGGAAGAGGTTGGCCGAGCTGAGGGCCGCGAAATTGACGGTGGTCATGGTCGTGAGGGAGTTCCTCTGGCGCCGAATTGCTCCCCTGCAGTGGCACTCCCGCCCGATGTGGGCCTTCACCGGCCCGGAGGACCTGATGCGGCTGAGCACGGACAGCTTGCTGCCGGAGGTGCTGAACGGGATGCTCCAAGCCCTAAACCGGCGAAGAGACGAGCGAGCCACCCATGGATGGGCTTCCCTTGTATCGCTACACGAACAAGGAGGCGCTAGCCGGCTCGATGCCACGTTTCGACCAGTGGGGGCCGCTTCCAGAGGGCCTCGAAGGGCCCCAGGACAACCCCTTTCTGGTGGTCCCTGGCTCAGGCGAGTACGGTAGCGCCGGGGCCTCAGCGGGCACTGCGGGGGGCGGAGGAAGCCCGGTTCAGCCGGCCCGCCGCCAACTCGTCCATGACCTTGAAAGCGACGATGGCACCACCCCGCTTAAGGACACGCCTACCGCGTCCGTCCGGGCGGAGGGCGCGGGAAGCCCCCACGCGGCAGCTGCGAAGCTATGGTGCTCCGGAGGCAGTGGTGAGGGCGGATCATGCCGCCCTCCCGAGATGGGGGTCGATCACGAGAGATTTTCCAGTGAAGGCGGCGGCAGCAACGTTCCTCCGTGGCCGCTGAAGAAGAGGAGGTGGTTTGCCAGGGACCAGTAAGCGCTTGCCTTCCTTCCTCCCGCACCCGATGTGTCACGCGCGCCTGAGTCCTTGTTCTCTTTCCTTCTCCAGGACCTCTTCGAGCAAGAAGAAGAAGAAGGAGGGGAGGCCTCCTGGCCTGGCGGGGGCTACACCGCCGGTTGCCAGGACTGGGGGGCGTGAGAAGAGCACCAGCAGCCTCGCCGCTGAGGCTGGCCTCGCGAGGGCTGAGGGGGAGGTAGTCCCTTCTAACCCGCAGGAGGACGCCGCTCGGGGGACCCGAGCAGGCGAGCCTTGGGAGGCGTCGCCGAGGGACGGCTCCGCAACTCCTGGGGTGCCCACTGCCGGGGCGGAAATCGCGGCGATGAAGGCGGAGACGCCGGCTTCCACCTTCCGGAACACAGGCGACAGCGATATCGCGGGGGGGCAGCCGGACTCGACCGCGCGCGGGGCCCCGCAAGCCGGGGGGTCGCCAAGCCCAAGGGGTGCGTCGCCCCATCGGAACGAATAGGGGATCCCCCGCGAGCTCTCTGCTCCCGACCGGCAGCGCCGGGCCCTCGCGGGAGGGCAGCGCTCGGGTGTGCACCGGTTGGGCCCTACAGCTCGTGACCGGCAGCGCCGTGCTCACGCGCGGGGCCCTGCAAGGCGCCAGCGCTGCCCTTGACCAGCTGGAAGCAGACCTCCAGGCGGAAGAAACGCGCATCATCGAGGAGCACCAGCGCCTCGTGGAGGGGTGGCACCAGCTTGATGTGGCCATCAAACTAAGCCACCGTCAAGATGACACCATGCGGGAGAAGTGCGAGAAGGCCGCCCAGGACATGAAGGAGATCTTCGAGAACGCCGTCAGGGAGGCCGACGAGGCCGACTGGCGGCAGGAGGCGACGGAGGCCCGTGGGAAGGAGCTCCAGGACCAGAACGCCTTGCTGGAGCGACAACTCCAGGCACGAAGAAACGCCATCTCCGCCCTCGAAGAGAGGCTGGCGGCCCGCGAGGCGGACCTTGACATCCATGAGCGGGAGCTCACGCGGTCGGCATCCGCGCAGGACTTGGAGCGCGAGCGGCTGGAGACGTTGGAGCGAGAGGTGTCCGCTGCCCAAAATTTCTATGCCGAGCGCCTAGACAAGGCCAACGCCAAATTGGCGGCCAAGGCGGAGAAGATCCAGGAGGACGCCGACAGGAGGGTTGCACAGAGCCGCGAAGCGTTTGCCAACGAGAACGGCAAGAAGCTGAAGTGGCAGGAGGACCGCTTCAAGGCCAAGCGCGAGGAGTTCCAGCACGAGATTGCGGGCCTCAAGGAGATGCTAGCCAAACCTGATAGGCGGCGGGAGATCACGCTGAAGGCCCAGGCTGACGCCGAGGCTGAGCTGTCCTCCCTCCGGCAGTAGGTGGGGGGTGTCACTGCGGTCGTGCAGCAGGCGCAAGACGAGGCGGCCCAAGCGCGGGAGCGGCAATTCCAGCGCTCTAAGATGTTCCGGGCCCTCGAGCTCTGGGCACGCCGCGCCTTGGGCTCCATTTGCAAGGAGGACGTCAGCAGCCCCCTCGAGACCCACGATGGCAGCTACCTTGACTTCTTCACCAAGCTCGTGGAGCGGCTCGAGGTGGGCGCCAAGAAGGTAGGCGGAATCATCGAGGAGGAGAGCCGCGACCTCCTCACCCAGGCCGCGACGCGCATCTTCAGCCATCTTCTGGATGCCGACCCCAGCTTTGACATCGGCAAGGTGATAGCTCCCGTCCTCGAGGAGGTCCGTGACACCCTTGGGAAGGCGGTGGAGGACCACGTGGACGCCCTGCACGAGCACTTCGCTCCTGGCGAGAGCTCGAGCGGAGTCGAGGGGGGTGACGATGACAGTGGCAGCGGCGATGATGGCGACATGTCTTCTTAGGTCCTTCCCCATATCTTGCGCATGACGATGACAATTACGGTTGAATTTCTATGAATTGTAGAAGTTTTACTAATTTTCTGGAATTTCCTGGCTTAAAATAAATCCCAGAAAAGGGTTTATTGCGTCATGGTGATGTCAGCACTGCATCAGTGGTCAACAGGATTGACCCATGTCAAACATGACCAGTGGGGCCCACTGGTCAATGACTGGGCTAGTTAACAGGGTTAATTAGCACTAAATTAATCCTAAGCCTAAATTAATTATGGCCTGGGCCCACACATTAGGGTCAAACCTCCGGTCAACCGGGTCAAACCCGCCGATCAACCGGGTCAATCCAGAAAATTAGCCGTCGGCGAGGGCCGAAACCATGGGGTGGCTCGGAAATCGCCTACGGTGGTGCGTTCGATGCGCGGGTGAGCTCTACGGGCAGCTGGCATCACGGCGCATCGGCTGGTGGCGTCGGCCGGGCCTGGGGTGGCCGGAGTCGACGACCACGAGCTCAAAGATGGCGGCCGGAGTTTGGGCGTTTTCGGGTTAGCTGCTGCGGTGTGCTAGCGAGCGAGGCTGTGGGCTAGGGAGGCAGTACGCGACGTGGCGAGTGCGTTGGACCGCACGGGGTGACCAAATGGTCACCGAGGCATCGTCGGCGACGAGCTCAGGCGGCGGCGTGCTACGGCCATCTACGAAACGGCAGTTACGGCGAGCTACAGGCCACGAGCCTAGGGGAAATGGCAGAGGAGCTCACTGGGAGGTCGAAGAGCAGCTCGGTGGGCTCGGCGAGGCGTCGGAGACGGCGAATCGACCGGCGAAGTCCGGCGAGCTGATTCGGAGGTGGCGAGCTCGAAGGCGATGTTTCCAGGCATCCGAGGGCATGTATTTCGGCTTGGGGATCCAGGGCGTCGAGGCTGGGCCGATGGACATGTTGGCAGGGAGTGGGATGGCCGGTGGCCATGGCTACGGCGAGCGGCGGCGTCGGGCGCGTTTTGGGTGTGGGAGAGAGAGAGCGCCAGGGGAGGGGAGAGGGCCAGGGAGAGAGGGGAGTGGACGAGGGTGTCTAGCACGTCTCCTGTCACGGAGAAGATGAGCACGGGGAGACCAGGCAGGCAGGGAGGAGATAGTCGTGGCTCGGCTACGCTGGGCACGCAGCTGCTTCTCCTCCTGGCAGGAGGAAGAAGACAGCGCTGCCCCTGGTGGGCCGGGTTGGCTTTGCCTAGTTGGGCTGCAGGTGAGCTCTTCCTCTCTCTTTTCTTTAGTCTATTTTGTGTTTTCTAATTTTCCTTTCTGTTTTGAATTAGTAAAAATACTAATTCATTTTTAAAACTCCTGAGATAAATTGTGCACACTATTTGGATTATTCCCAAGGCCCACAAGTGATTCCAGAATATTTGGAGCATTTAAAATATTTATAGGATTCAAATGCCCCAATTCAAATACAATATGACTTAATTCAAAAATCCAAAAATGACCTAGAAATATGTAAACCATTTTTGGCAGAGGTTTCCAACCAATTCAAAAATGGTGAACTTTTCTGAAGGGCATTTTGGATTCATTGAAAATATTTTTATTTTGATCCTAGTTGAAATTCATTTGGTGCTATGGTTTAACAGTCCCCATTTCAAATTCATTTGAATTTTAACATGATGCATGGATGCTGATGCAACTATTTACAAACAAATTCTATGGCTGTGACAACTCACCCCCACTAAACAAGAATCTCGTCCGAGATTCAGGACGTGAGGTAGGAGGAAGGGACGTCACGGGACTGACACAGTCTTCATGATTCATTTGCCCTCCTCGAAGATGCGGATTCATTGCATCTTGTTGATCTTGACATCTTGGCCTTCGAGAGCTTCACCCAACACGATGACGATAGAAGGAGCTCTACAGGAATTGATCTTCTCGAAGATCGAGCAACTCAAGATCAACTCATGGAGTGAGACGTAAGAACATCTCTTGAGCTGAGACAGAAAACACACATCAGCAATGATGGAAGAGAGCAGATGACGGAGGTTCAATTTGGTAGGCAACAATTCCACGCTTAGGTAAGATGGTGCACGGTTTCAACGTAGCGAGGAGTTAATTGCCATGATTCCATGACGGGGCACCCTAGGGAAGGTGACTCGTAGAGTTATTCCCTTAAGTGGCAAAAAGAATTACTTTTGATACATAGATCATTGAAACTCTCTATACCAGCCTAAGGCAAATCACAAAACGACCGTTTGAAGGAGTTCGAAAGAATGGCATACTCAGACCAGAATGGATGATGTGGACTACCTTGTTGAAGACAATGCAATGGATGATTTTTGCTTATCATCGGAGATGGATGGGACCCATGGTAAGACCACTTTTGAAGATGATCCTGAACAGCAATTACTGAGAAGGGCAGCCCATGGAAAATTGGCACAATGGTGGTGCAAGCTGGGAAAAAAATGCAAATGCTGGGAATGATTCTAGTAACTGGGGAGAAGGCTCAACAGTAGAGAGTGATTCCACTGTTTGAATGGCTATAGAATAATCGAAAGAAGTGAGGGCACATTCCAATTAATGCTGACGATGAAATATAGTGCCTGAGCGGGCTCTCAAGAACTTGAGCATTTCCACATTCATCAGGGTTTTACCAGCAGCTATGCCAAGATCTTGGCAACACATCATGCTACCATGATGAATAGTGATGGAGGGTGCAGATGCAAAGGAAGACAACACTTTCTCAGATTTCTACGTTGGCGAGGCCAAGGGAACAAAATTTGGATAATAAAACGAGAGACATTTAGCACTTCACTTCTAATGTTCTCCTTGATGTACTAGCGTAACCCAACTATAGATACTGTTTGGTATCTAGAACATCAAGTAAAGGTCGGACTTCGGAAACACAAAGGATCCACAAGGAACAACTTCTAGAATAAGTCACATGAAATCCTCATAGAGAGGATGGTCAAATTGCTCAATCAAGATACTACAATAATAGATCTTTCGGCTAGGTGTGTTGGCCAAAACATCAACCTTGCCGGAACCTACATCATATATCTTGGAAAAGTTTCAACCATCATATCTGCCTGAGATTCAGATCTGGTTGGTAACATGACACTTTAGACTCTGCATGTCTGAAAGGAAAGTTTGCAACACAAATCTATGAGATGACGTTGTGAGAATCTCGGGAAATGAACTATGGAAGCCAACTCCAAAACATGAGCTGGATTGCAAGATACATGTGAACACACTGTCCAAGACAATCATGACCACATAGAAGTCTTACAACAAAATGCTACCGAGTTCTGGTTGGGAACCATCATCGAGGATAACGAAGTCCTTGTATAAGCCTGGGTCTTAAGAAGGAGCTTCTTCTCCTTGAACAAATCAATCAGTGGCTTGGTGTGCTAGGAAATACATATGGAATGGAGGCGGCCAACCTATCAAACCACAAAATACTTCGCACATGCGTGACTGACTTGGGATGATTTTAGAGGAAACAAAACAAAAACTTTTCTCAAATTCACGGGCGCAACTTGCATCAAATGCACGTGAATTAGAAGAAGTCACTTCTCTCATCCAAACATATGCTTCATGAACGGGACATGAAGAAAATGCTTACATAAATTTTCAACACTAGCTTAATGTTCAACATGAATCATGGAGAAGATAAGGATGTTGCCGATGGGCTCAACAACAACTCACCAAGATTTCCATAAAGATGGAATTCCATAATTATGTGAACAAGGTGATTGCATTGGTCAGACCAAAAGATACAATGGTGTATTCTTGAGGGAACAACCACGAGTACGACAACATTAGGAAAATCGTTGGTTCTGATTTGATTTGACGATAGCCCACACTCAAATCAAAAGATTGGATAAGGCAATAGATCCAACAACTGAACACGAAGGTCAGTCGATGAAGGTATCATCTTTCTTCTATGCACACACACAATAGATATCCCTTTGGAATGAACTAAGTCAGACAAAGCTTTTATCTTCCAACTCTCCAGGTTGTTGTTTAGCTCAACCAACTAGCTCAGGGTATCTGACACAGATTCTTGGAGAAGGAGTGGTTTAGGAGAAAACCAACTTGATCATGAACTCAATATAACAGTCAGGGAACAACCTGGTGACACTTCCGAGAAAATATTCAGAAAATCATGAACCATCGATATGTTACTAAGCTCAAGAACATTCTTGCTTTTCAGGGCAAGACAAAACGACCAAAAGAGCAAGGGATTGACACAATCTTAACTCATTGACAAAAGAGTGCACCAGGAATAATGGACTAGGTAGCACGATCAATCTTAGAATGATGATTCAATAACCATCACGCCAAGAATGAAATTATCGTCCATTAACTACCAAGCAACAGGGTTGCTAGGGGTATTGATTTCACACATCACAGTTCACTTGTCGGCATTCCGGTTAGAACAACACGGGGACCAAGAAATAAATGATGATGGTGAGAAGTATCACTAAATTAAGAATCCATAGGATGATGTGCCATTCCCATGACATTGTTGACATAAAGATGGTGACACTCCAAGGTAGAATAGACTAGAAGCTGGATTGGCCTCTTGATCTGCGTAATACAATTGCTTCGACCAAATCCAAGATATGGATGAGGTACTGGAGTTTGTTTCTCCTAGGCATTCTGAAATAGAATGGCTTGACGGACCATAAGAATAATAGGCACCGATGAACACGAATGCACAACTACTCCTGACTATCAATTGATAGACTAGGGTCGGAATACGACTGAAAAGGGACAACTCAAAGGAACATATGATTTTCTGAGTTGTGGATGCATGGATTAACACGTCGAACAAGTTCAACATATTTCTTCCGGACACCCATGTAGAAGGAGTGGATTGGCAGATTCACAATGTAGAATGGAGAACTCATAAGGAGCACTCTTGTTGTGATCTTTTGGTTCAAGAACTTCTGCCATACTGGTTCATGGTATTGGAAGAATGATATACCACGGACCTTGAAAACTAGAGCAAGGTTACTAATCATCCTAAAGGAACGTCAATCTCTATCAACCTAAAATAAGTAGAGTGAATCTTGGGTTCAGGAACCCAGAAATGAAATACCTACTAACTAAAGGGCATCATGAGATGCTTTTGAAAAGGATGGCTAGACACGTCACACTGAGAACACAACACAAGGTTGGGTTACTGGGTGGTTATCTATGATATCTTAGTTTCCTGATAGCTTCAACAGTTATGTCAAGGTAATGCAATACCGCAACACAATGTTTAGTGTGGTTAGTCTGGCCCAAAAGACATCGGGAACATGGAGAGAAGAGGTTGCAAATGCATCAGATTATTTAGAAACCTGGGACAACTTAGACAGCACAACGGCTGTACGGCATGAAAATGAGGCAATCTGCAAGACAACTGACTACACAACTACTGAATTCTTACGGAAACACTGATCCAAGAGGACAACACCTTTCCTATGGGTCTGTAGCATAGTAACTCGTCATCCTAACAGATAGATGAGTTAGCCTAGTTTCTTAACCCCGTAGAGAAGAAGAGGGTGACTCAGAATCAGAAGGACACAAGGATAAGGAGTAAAAAGAATCTTATGTTCCCTTCCACAATCAATTCCCTTATGTCGGGCCCATGGAACCCAGGGTATCCAGACCCGTCTGCCTTTGGCCCAGGGCGCAACGCCTGTCGTGGGCCCCGCAGGCCGTCTTCATCAAGCATCTCACCAAGACCCCTCATGAGGCCTTCGCCTCCTGAGGCCCCCTCCTCAGGGAGCGGGCGAGCAAGGCTCGGCATCTTCACCAATGGTTTTGCGAGGCCCTCTCGCGAGGCGGCCTCCCGAGGTGGCCTCCCAAGATCTCCTCTCGAAGGTGCCCAAGACGAAGGCTGTTCGGCACGGCTGCGCGGTCTCATGCCTATCACGTGGGTGACGTGCGCTGTGACGAGCAACGACAGAGGCCGCGCCAGCAGGCGCGGATGAAGAGGGTTTCCCCTTTCGTGCTAAGGGAGCAAGGCCAGCTATCTACTCCCCAAAGCAACCCCAAAGGTTGCCCGATCGGCGAAAGAAGACAAAGACGGCGGGCGCGCAGGGCGGAGGTCATCACCGAGCCCACCGGCGCGTCATGGATCATGCTTTTGCAGGCGAAGACCGCCTTTAGTCAGGATAGCCTGAGCGCCTGTCCCCTTTCAAAACCGCCAAGTGTGGCAACCCTTCCCGCCTAAGTTTTCGAGAGGGGAGAGGACCTAGGCTAGTATAAAGGGACGGTGCTGCCTTTGAAGGGGGGATCTATATCTCTCTCGCTCTCTCGACAGATTCTTCCTCCCTCTCCATCTTGTACGCGAGAACACTCTCTTGCCCATTCTAATCCCAACCATAAGCAGGAGTAGGGTTTTACACCCCAAGGTGGCCCAAACCTGGGTAACCGCTGAGTCCACGGTCCGCTCCTCGCTATCGCCGCAGCCTCGCCGTAGCTTAGCCGTGGTAGGAGACGAATAAGTAGGAACAAGCTCACCCCAGTGTTCGAACCTTTGGGTCCCCGGAGCCCCACTTCCGACATTTGGCGCGCCAGGTAGGGGTGCGCTAATATTCTTCTGCTCCGCCCTCCGTTCCACCAGCCCCATGGCCGACGCACGTCGCCAACGCGCCGAGCGCAGGGCTGGCCGCATGGCTCAGACGGAGCCGGTGGCCCGCGGCAATGGCCGCCGCCCTGACGCCGAGGCTGCTGCCGCCACCGACCCCGCCGCCTGCGAGCAGCAGGACTCCTCCCTGCACCCCTCCGTGCAGGTGAACGGCCACAGTGCCATGGCCTCCTCCCTCGCCCACCATGGGCCGCCGAACCCGTAGCCGCGCTGCTCATGGCACGTGAGCTGCTCCGCTACCGTCCAACCGACGCCGGCTACGCCGCTTAGCTTGGTCGCATCACCGAGCTCGTCGACGCCGCCGGGGATGCTCCGGCGCCTTCCCACTCGCTCCGCCCTCCGCCCTCTCGCGCTGGTGTCCTGGCGCACGGCGCTCCCCCGCGGCCTCCTCTGCACGACGAGGATGGTGGGCCCCAACGCAACGCGCGGGCACGTGAGCTGTCCCGTGGCGTGTCCTCGCCGGTCCGAGATGAGGCCAGCTGCCAGATCATCCGATGCGCGCCCCCAGATGCGCGAGTGCTCCTCGAGCGGCAGCGCCAGCGCAAGGACCAGGCCGTTCAGGAAGTTGCGTTGGCTGGGCGTCAAAACCGCGCCGCCCTCACTAGCGGCGTCCCCTCAAGCGGTCTGGGCTGCCGTGCCTTCACTCGCGAGCTGCGTCGCGTGGTGTGGCCCGCGAAGTTCAAGCCTGAGCTGCCTCCACGCTACGACTTCACCCCCAACCCCGCGGAGTTCCTTCAGCTCTACGCACTGAGCGTCGAGGCGGTGAACGGCGACGACAAGGTCATGGCGAACTGGTTCCCCATGGCCCTCAAGGACGGTCCGCGCTCCTCGCTCATGAACCTCCCTGAGGCGTCCATCTCATCGTGGGCCGAGCTCTGCAGCCAGTTCGTCGCCAACTTCAAGGGCACGCAGGATCGTTCCCTCACCATCAACGACCTGCAGCATGTGCGGCAGCGCCCAGACGAGACCCTCCGCAAGTACATCCAGCGCTTCAGCCAAGTGCGCAACAAGATCCCGCGCGCCTCCGACGCGGCTGTCATCTCTGCGTTCTCCACCGGCGTCATGGACATCAAGATGCGCGAGAAGCTCACCATCAATGGAGAGCTTGACCCAGTACTTGAGCTACTCGACCTCGCCGACAAGTGCGCCAAGGCTGAGGAAGGCCGCCTCTTCGTCCACACCGACCCCGACGCAGCGCTCGATGCCGCCAAGACCAAGAACAAGGACGTCAAGCGCAAGGGCCCTACCATGCTTGCGGCGGAGCCCGAGCAGAAGCGCGGCCGCGACCGCGACGAGCCCAGGAAAGACAGCCGGCCGTTCTGCGCCTATCACAACATGCACTCCCACAACACTGAAGACTGCCAGGAGCTCAAGCTGCTCCGTGATGAGCGTCAGGGCCGCCGAGACGACCGCAGTGGCCGCGGCGCCGGTCGCGGAGGTGGCCGTGGCAGCAACCGCTGGGACGGCCGCAACGGCAACGGCAACTTCCGCCAGGGCGGGCGCGACCAGCCTTGTGAGGCAGCCTGGCGTGACCAGCCTCGTGAGGCGAACCCTCAGGCCAACGCTGCTCTCCCGCCGCTGCCGCCGCCACCCTGGAGGAATGACATCAACCCGCCTGATGAAGGCGCCGGGGGCTACCAGGAGCCACGTGCGGTCGCCTGCATCCTTGGCGGGGCTCAGGCCCCCGCGTCCAACCGCCACTTCAAGCAGCTCTCTCGCAAGGTGAATGCCGCCCTCCCGAGGCCTGAGGCCTCGCGGCCCCTCAAGTGGTCGCAATACACCATCACCTTCGACTCCAAGGACCACCCCAAGTCCACGGCCTCCATAGGCGCGCTCCCCATGCTATGCACTCCCACCATCAGCAACGTCGCGGTCACCAAGACCCTCATCGACAGAGGCGCCGGCCTCAACGTGGTCTCCATTGAGACCTTCGAGATGCTCCAAGTACCCTACGACCAACTGATGCCGACCAGGGCCTTCTCCGGAGTAACCGATGGCTCCACCATCCTCCTGGGGCAAGTGCGCCTCCCCATCACCTTTGGCACCCGCAAGAACTACCACACCGAGCTCATCAACTTCGACGTGGCGCACATCGGCCTGCCTTACAATGCCATCTTGGGTTACCCAGCTCTCACCAAGTTCATGGCGGCGACCCACCATGCCTACATCGTCCTCAAGATGCCTAGCTGCGGCGGCATCATCACTGTCACCTGCGACAAGAAGGACGCGATCTGCTCCCTGGAGCACGCCTACAAGGCTGCTCCCGCTGCCCATCCGGCTGAGGACGACGCGGCCGAGTCTACTGAGGACGCGCCCGCGAAGAAGAAGCAGCTGTTCTCTCAGGACCGCGCTGAGACGAAGAAGGTGTCGGTGGACGGCAGCGGCTTCGGCCCTACCTTCACCATCGGCGCTGGCCTTCCTCCTGCATAGGAAAGCGTGCTCGTCACCTTCCTTTGGGCAAACTCGGATGTTTTCGCCTGGAAAGCATCTGATTTGTCCGGTGTGCCGAGGGAGGTGATCGAGCACCACTTAGCGGTGTGCCCCAATGCACGCCCCGTCAAGCAAAAAAGCATGGCGCCAGGCGCCAGAGAAGCAAGATTTCATCGTTAAGGAAGTTCAGAAGCTCCAAGAAGCTGGAGTCGTCCGAGAGGTGCGCCATCCCGAATGGCTCGGCAATCCAGTCGTCGTCCCCAAGAAAGGCGGCAAGGAGCGCATGTGCGTCGACTTCACCAGCCTCAACGAGTTCACCCCTCAGGATCCCTTCCTGCAGCCGCGGGCCGGTCGGGGCGCTGGCCGCACCGTCGGCGGCATGCGCATGCCCTTCGGCCTGAGGAACACCGGCGCCTCCTTCCCGAGGCTGGCGCCCCTCATGCCGGGGCCTCGTGAGCCTCCTCGTGAGCCCCCTGGCCCAGGAGGAGCGGCCTTCCTCGCCGTGCCTCGCCAGGCGGTCTGACGACTCCCCAGCATGGTCCTGCCAGACGCGTCCGAGGCATCACCTCGTGCGGCCCACGTTCCTTCTCGCCGCGCCTTTCGCACCTTCGCTCCCGGGACCCTCCTGCCAAGGTGATGTAGTTTAACGCGACTGAGGGCGCCCCACGGGTTGCACCAACCTCAAGCTGATCTGTGCCGGACACAACAGCCTCGCCCCTCTTCTTTTTGGTTATGTATTGGATTTTGCTGATTACACTCTGATAAGTTATGTTGCCTACTTAATCGCGTGTTAAGTACGATGCCGTCCCGAGAGCGCCACGCGCTCATGACCCCTCTCCTGACTGATTCCGTGAGTGGGGCTAGGCATGGCGCGTGCGCTCGGGTCCGTCCCGGCAGCGCCGACAAATCCAAGCGACTGAGCTCTGGCTCACGGGCCTACTCCCATGCACGTCACCTCACCAAGGTCCTTGGTGCCTTATCTCCTCACGCAACGGCCACGGGCGAGCTAGCGAGCATGCGTCGCTCCTCCACTGTGAAATATGTCGACATGCAGTCCCTCAAGAGGCAAGCCGCACGAGGACCTCGCGGGCGGCCTCTCGCGAGCTGGCCTCGCGAGACGGAGACTTCGAAGGCTGAGCCTCACGAGGCACGCCTCGTGAGCTGCATGCACTGCTCATGAGCTGTGGCTCGCCTGACACCGCTCTCCGTCAAAAGCTAAGTCTAACTACCTCACGAGATGCCCTTGCTATCGCTCAAGCTCTCTCTCATCGTGATCCCGCTGAGTACTAGCGTTTTTTATTCCGCGTGAGCCGCTTGCACGCCAATGGGGGGCTCCCTGAGCATCGCGCCTCAGGAGCCCTCACTAGCTCCCGGTGCCCCTCACCTCCTGGCCTTGTCCTGGCATCGCGATCGGACATACCAGCAGCGGCTGAGGCCCGCTTGGGGGCTGGGTCCCGACGGCGTAAAGCGCTGAGGCGAACAAAGAAAAAAAAAACCAGCCTCACGAGAGGACTTCGGGAGGGAACACATACACCCCAAATCACAAAAGCATTAAGTTAAAGCATAAAAGTTATTGTTTTCACACCCCCGTGCGGCTACATCGATTCGGTGCAGGAAAATAAAAAGAAAGAAAGGGCCTAGGCGGGGTGCCGTCACCCCCAAGACTCTAGCACGTCGCCGCGCACGTCTCCGAGAAGGTGTTGCAGGCAAGTGTGGCTCCGTCACCGTGCGCGCGGTTCCCGCCCCCAGGGGTTCCGGAATCGTTGCCGCGCGCGCCTAATCGAAGTCCTCGTCCTCGCTCTTGGCACGGGGGGAGCTGTCGTCGCTTCTGCTCCCACCGGAGGCGGTGGCACCGCTGCCGCTGTCGTCCTCGCTGGAGGAGCCGCTGTAGCTGCCATCCTCGCTCTCCGCACAGCACTCTAGGCGGCTGCCGGAGATCCCGAAGATCTTGATGAAGAGCGTGGCGGCCCTGTCGTACTTGAATTGGAGGACGTGCCCCCACTTCAGGCCGCGGGGGAGGGCAAACGACTTCCACCCCTGCTTCAAGAACATGAAGCCCGACGGGGTGAACTCCATTGCCACCCAGGAGGGGCCGTTGCAGCAGCCGTCGGCCTGCACCCACAGGTCCAAGGCGCGCGTGGTCTGCCATTGCCTCCGCGAAGGAGTCCGGGAGCCGGAGCCAGGTGCAGGGGCTGTGGTGCATGTTCACTATGAACTCGTGCGCCGCCTCCGCCGAATGGCTCCCTGCCTGGGGCGGTAGCGCGGCCATGCGCGCCTCGTCCTCCGCGCTCGCGAGCGGCGCCCCTTCCGCGACCGCTGGGCTCGGCGCCGGTAGCCTTCGAGGAATGCCCCGCGCCCCCGGGGCGGAACCTTGGATGCGGCAGTGGAATAACGGCCACGCCCTCTTCCCCTCACCATCTCTGCGGCGGCACTAACAAGAAGACGGGGGAGGTTGGAGAAAGAAGAAGATGGGTGGAGGGCTTCGGCTCTTCTCTCCCCCTCTTTATGCTCGGCACGGGGTTCTTCTCGTCGCTCCGCCTTCTCCGGCGTCAGGAATTGAAGCAGCAGCAATGTGGGAAGGAAGGCAATAATGGCCTCACGTCGCCCGCGGCAGGTTTTATGTCAGCGTGGGCGGTTATCGAGGCATCGTGGGAGAAGTGGGGGCGTCCCCCGTCACATCGTGCGCCACGCGTCGCGCCTGGCCCGCAGGCGGTTAGGGCCCGCGCCGTTTCGCCCCTAGTAGTCGAGAACGTGTGTGCCGCAGGCCCGGGGGCTACTGTCGGGCCCATGGAACCCAGGGTATCCAGACCCGTCTGCCTTTGGCCCAGGGCGAAACGCCTGGCGTGGGCCCTGCAGGCCGTCTTCATCAAGCATCTCACCAAGACCCCTCATGAGGCCTTGGCCTCCCGAGGCCCCCTCCTCAGGGAGCGGGCGAGCAAGGCTAGGCATTTCACCAACGGCCTTGCGAGGCCCTCTCGCGAGGCGGCCTCCCGAGGTGGCCTCCCGAGGTCTCCTCCCGAAGGCGCCCAAGACGAAGGCTATTCGGCAGGGTTGCGCGGTCTCGTGCCCATCACGTGGGTGACGCGCGCGGCGACGAGCGGCGACAGAGGCCGCGCCAGCAGGCGCGAATGAAGAGGGTTTCCCCTTTCATGCTAAGGGAGCAAGGCCAGCTATCTACTCCCCAAAGCAACCCCAAAGGTTGCCGATCGGCGAAAGAAGACCAAGACGGTGGGCGCGTAGGGCAGAGGACATCACCGAGCCCACCGGCGCGTCATGGATCATGCTTTTGCAGGTGAAGACCGCCTTTAGTCAGGATAGCCTGAGCGCCTGCCCCTTTCAAAACCGCCAAGTGTGGCAACCATTCCCGCCTAAGTTTTCAAGGGGGAAGAGGACCAAGGCTGGTATAAAGGGACAGTGCTGCCTTTGTAGGGGGATCTATATCTCTCTCGCTCTCTCGACAGATTCTTCCTCCCTCTCCATCTTGTACACGAGAACACTCTCTTGCCCATTGCAATCCCAACCACAAGCAGGAGTAGGGTTTTACACCACAAGGTGGCCCGAACCTGGGTAACCGCTGAGTCCATGGTCCGCTCCTCGCTAGCGTGCTCTCGCCGTAGCCTCGCCTATAACGCCCAATATGAAGCTCTATCGCAATCTTGTGATGAACTCAAGATCGTGACAGAACCTCATTTTGAAACGCATAGCAAGGTGATTCTCAAATACATACAACCGAATGAACAGGTGAGAATACTAGATAAAGGCTTACACTCGCCACATGCTATAGCATGAATATATCATAAACATCATACAATCATCCAAATGAAAGACAGGGTCCGACTACGGACGAAAACAAACGAGAAAACACCACCGTGCTATTATCCCCGGATCAACCAACTAGGGACCATTACTGATCGTCTGGCATCGTGACGTACATACGCCCACGTTCGTCATCATACTCCCAATGGAGCGTCTCGGGCTCACCTGTGTCTGTCTCAAGCATACCTGCAGCTGGAGTTATGTAGTAATCTGTGAGCCACAGGGACTCAGCAATCTCATCACCCAAGGTAACAACACTATTTAAGCTTATAGGAATGGAAGGGGTAAAGTGTTGAGGTTGCAGCAAGCACTAAGCATGTTTAAGTGGCTAACTTACGAGTACAAGAATAAAGATGAGCATACTACGCCTAACGGTCGCAACTTTAATATGATCAAGAAGTGATCCTGAACACCTACTTACGGTTCAAACATAACCCCACCGTGTTCCCTTCTCGAACTTGCTCGAAAAGAGACCATCACGGTTATGCACACAGTTGGTATATTTTATTAGAATTAGTGTCAAGTTCTCTACAACCGGAGGTTATAAATTTCCAAGTCGCCACATAACCGCGGGCACGGCTTCGCGAAAGATTTAACCCTGCAGGGGTGCTCCAAGTAGTCCATTATAAATTACCACACGCATCCGATGGAACATCCTCACACCATGATAACACGATGCTTACGATAAGGAATTCCGGTGGACAAGCCACTCGTAACAGGCAAAACTAAACCAGCAAGACCTCCCAGTGAGCCAGATCCGTGTCTAGAGCCGCGCGCTCTCTATATACGGGCATCATCCGTCTATGCATAGTGGACGGTAGCCAAATACCTCGAGTTGCCCCAAGGCGGCTCCGCCGACTGCTAGGTAGGTCACGAGACGCTCCATTGGGAGTATGATGATGAACGTGGGCGTATGTACGTCACGATGCCAGACGATCAGTAGTGGGCCCTAGTCGGTTGATCCGGGGATAATAGCACGGTGGTGTTTTCTCGTTTTTTTCGTCCGTAGTCGGACCCTGTCTTCCATTTGGATGATTGTATGATGTTTATGATATATTCATGATGTAGCATGTGGCGAGTGTAAGCCTTTTTCTAGTATTCTCACCTGTTCATTCGGTTGTATGTATTTGAGAATCACCTTGCTATGCGTTTCAAAATGAGGTTCTGTCACGATCTTTAGTTCATCACAAGATTGCGATAGAGCTTCATATTGGGCGTTACATCGCCGTAGCTTAGCCGTGGTAGGAGACAAAGAAGTAGGAACAAGCTCACCCCAGTGTTCGAACCTTTGGGTCCCCGAAGCCCCACTTCTGACACCTTATATAACTAAAGCAATTCTAGACACGACTTTGACCAGTTTGGCTTGGTAATCCTACAGGTAGTCAGGCTCTGATACCAAAGCTGTCAGGACCCCGATCCTAAGTCACACCGATCTAGCATGTAACACATCATATCACTTTGCGGCCTCACGCATGGTATTCACATGGCTGCAGCCTTACCTTGGCCGGGACCGTTTGCGCCTTTTGGCTCACGTATATGATTGAGTCGCTAGCATCCATATGACAAAGAACCCGGGCCGACATGACTAGTCGTAAACCAAGGTGGCACAAACTTACAGGGACAGGCATACATGACCCAGCAATGCATGTGTCGGTCATTGTCGGTGTACTAAAGTATGGGTCTTTTTAGTACCCCTTACTTGTGCACGGGCAGTTGTAGCCGTACCGCGGCAAGCCTTGCCGGGGGATAGCTAGGAGTAATCACAAGACTAAGATGCCAAGAAGGCGTTCAAGTCAACGATCAGACAGAAGACCAAAGGGTTGCGGAGGCCCGGCAAGACCCTTGCCGGCAAGGCCTCGCACCCGGCAAGGCCTCACACCCGGCAAGGCCTCGCACCCGGCAAGACCCGGTCCCGGCAAGCCCCGGGTCCGGCAAGGATTCAGCCCCGGCAAGGCTCTGCACAGTGCAGCGCTATCGCTCCAGTGCAGCGGCCAGCCTTGTCGTTTAGGGCTTGTCCTCACGGTAACGTGGCGTAATGCTGGCCACGAGATGCTTAAGCGGTGCTGATGGGATGGCTGCTTTTCCCATCCCCCGTAAAGCTTTTCCAAGCCCAAGACGCTAAGGGACACCTTGACGGACACCTCACAGTGCATTTAATGAGTTTGTCCTAGGACGTCAGGGTTAGGTATGATAACACTGTGATAACACTGTAGCTACTTTCCACCTCATGCCTTATCTCGTACGCCACTGTGGTAGCCCCTTTGACTCATATAAAAGGAGGCCCGAGGCGTACAGAGAGGGAGAGAGCACTTCTGAGATTGGACCCGTTCTGCATGCGTAGCTGCTACTGTAGCTCCCGGAACTTGGCCAAGAACATCCATTGTAATACAATCAAAGCAGGACTAGGGTTTTACGCATCCGTGCGGCCCGAACCTGGGTAAAATCCCCCGTGTGCTGTTCGTTAGATCTGCTCTTTGTGCAACCCTCTCCCCTTGCCGAACCGTAAAGGGATCTCCTTGATCCCATAGGTGTCCATTTCCCACGACATCTTTGGCGCGCCAGGTAGGGGGTGATCGAGGTTATGCGAACCTGATCTAGAGATCAGCGCGTCAGATCTTTGATCATCTTCACCACCATGGCTCCCAAGAAGAAGGGTTTCACGGCGGTTGGTCCATCTGCATCCGTCGTGCCTGATGCTGCGCGCACAGGCGACGGGGTAGACGCGGGTGGAGGAGGTGGAGGCTCCGAGCTTCCACGGCGTTCCGGCGATCTGAGCCGGACGAGCAACAGGTCCAAGGATGGAGCTGCGCAACCCGTGGGTGGTGCAGCGACTTCCAAGGATGGAGCGGCGCCTTCCAGGACGACCATGCTGGCGCATGCACCGTGACCTTCTCAGGACGCGCATGACGTGCAGCACCGTGACGTCGGTAGATCCAAGCATCCCCATGGGAAAACCCCTGCGCATCACTCTCAAGATGCGCGGGGCCAAGATCCACGCCAGCGCACTGGTGGAAGCCGCGCGCGGGTGCAGAGTCGTGATGATGCTCCTTCTAACCCTGTTAGGAGTTTGAGCACCTCACGTTCTTCGCACCTGTCGCCGCCGCCTACGCCAGCGGAGGCGTTGGCGCGAGCTCAGCTGCTCCTAGACTTCCCTCCTGCCACAGAGAAGCTAGACGAGGGGCGAGCCACTATCCAGAGCTTCCTCAGCCTGGCTGACAACGGCAGACCGCAGCAGGGTGAACCCTCACGGCTGCAGTCGTCTAGGCTGGTGCATGGCGATGGAGAAAGGACCGGAGCTGGAACGACTACGTTGCGTTCCCCTCCGCTGCATCAAGAGCGGTCGTTAACTCGACGGACCAGCGCCCGTGAGGATGATTCCACGGCATCATCTGATCCGCGGGTTCGCCGCGACCAACGTCACGTTCTTCGGGAACGGAAGAAGGAGGACGCTCGAACCACCATCGAGCGCCGAAGGGAAGCGCATCGCCAGTCCGACAAGCGCGCTGGGACCGCTGTTGACGAGCCCGCGCCAGGGTACCCTGGCTGCCTACCTTACGAGGTAGGTTGCCCAGCGTTTACTCGTGAGCTGCGGCAAGTCCAGTGGCCCATCTCCCGCTCCTTCAGGCCGGAAGTACCGGAGAAGTATGACGGCAAGACCCATCCGTCCGAGTTCTTGAGCATCTACACCATCGCGGTGCGGGCTGCCGGGGCTCGGGACGATAAGGTGCTGGCCAACTACTTTCCGTTGGTGCTGAAGCCCAACGTTAGATCGTGGTTGATGCACCTGCCCGAGAATTCCATTTCTTCTTGGGCCGACCTGTGCCACCAGTTTGTTGGCGCCTTCACCGGCGGCCATCAAGCTCCTGGCCAGGAGAGTGATCTGCATATCATCCCCTAGAAAGAGGGCGAAAGTTTGCGCAAGTATATCCAAAGGTTCAGCCGCGTCCAGCACAACATTCCTGACGTTCATCCCGCCGCCGTCATCAGCGCCTTTCATCAGATTGTGCGCAATCGTAAAATGCGGGAGGAGCTGGCGATGAACAAAGTCAGAGACGTCGCCGAGCTCTATGCTTTGGCCAACAAGTGTGCACGGGCAGAGGAAGGAAGAAGACTCCCCGGCGAGAACGCTGGCGCCGGAGTCGACTCCGAGAGCGAAGACGCTCCTGCCCCGGCAAAGAAGGGAAAGCGGAAGAACAGGAAGCGCAAAGGCAAGGCCGTGCTTGCCGTTGAAGGTTTCGGCAACACCGGCACCGCCAAGAAGTCCAAGACCGACGACCCCGGCAAGGAGGTTGCCGGGTGTGCGGCGTGTCAGGCCTTGACGGCTGCCGACAAGCCAGAAGGATCTGGCAAGCAGTACTGCAAGATCCACCGTACCAAGGGACATGATCTCCAAGACTGCCGGCAAGTGGAGGAGCTTGTCGAGAAGCAGCGCGCCGAGTACGAAAGGTGCGACAAGGAGAGAGCCCAAGATGGTGCCGGAGGGTCTGGCAGGAAACGCGGTCAAGGAGGTCGCCGCGGCAAGCCCAGGCAGCAGCAAGAGAAGCCTTCCCGGGGCCGTGACAAGAAGGAAGGGGATGGAGATGAAGAGGAAGATGATGGCGAGTCTAGTGAGCGGGAGTTCCAGAAGGCAACGGAGGTTATGTGTGTCGATGGAGGCGCTTCGTTGCATTTCTCTCACCGCCAACTCAAGCGGTGGGCACGTGAGATTAATGCGGCAGAACCCTCTATTGGTGCACAGAAGCCACTGAAGTGGTCCCACATGCCCATCATTTTTTATGCCGAGGACCACCCAGACCGCACAACCGCGGTCGGGTGCCTGCCGCTGTTGGTCTCACCAACAGTTCGCAACCTCAAGGTAACAAAAATGTTGGTTGACGCTGGGGCCGGCCTGAACTTGATCTCGCCGGACGTCATCAAGAGGCTGCAGATTCCTGACGAGGACCTTGAGGAGACAGGCTCTTTCCAAGGGGTCAATCCGGGAAGGAACTAGCTGAAAGGCAAGATCACGCTGCCGGTAACATTCGGCAGCGAGGTGAACTTTAGGACGGAGAAGGTCGTTTTCGACGTCGCCAAGATTCCGTTACCTTATAATGGAATCCTTGGCCGCCCAGCGCTGGCTAAGTTCATGGCGGCCTCGCACTACGCCTACAACGTCTTGAAGATGCCCGGCCCAATGAGCGTCATCACTGTCCACTCTGACAAGAAAGACGCGCTCATTTGCACCGACAAGCTTTACCGGGAAGCAGTTGCAGCGTCCGCCGCCAAAGCGCATGCTCCTGCCGCTCAAGATCCCGGCAAGAAGAAGAAGCCCGGCAAGACCTCTGGTACAAACTCCGGCAAGCGCGCCTCTCCGGAGAGCTGCGCTACCGTCGAGGATGCACCAGAGAGCTCTGCCGGCCAGACCAAGAAACCCAAGACTGCTCCACCTGAGACCAAGAAGGTGCCCGCCAAGGAGGACGGAACGGGAGGAACTTTCACCATAAGTTCCACCCTTAATGACAAATAGGAAAGCGCGCTCGCTGCTTTCCTACGGGCGAATGTCGATGTGTTTGCATGGCAACCATCTGACATCCCCGGTGTTCCCAGGGAAGTAATTGAGCACCACCTAGCTGTCTGTCGCCACACGCGGCCCGTCAAGCAGAAGGTGCGGAAGCAAGCTTTGGAGCGGCAAGAATTCATTGCCGAAGAGATTAAGAAGCTTGAGGCGGCAGGCCTGGTTAGAGGGGTCCTCCATCCTACATGGTTGGCCAATCCAGTTGTTGTGCGCAAGGCGAACGGTAAATGGAGGCTATGTATTGACTTTACAGATATCAATAAAGCCTGTCCGAAAGATCCCTTTCCCTTGCCGCGCATCGACCAGATTGTGGATTCCACTGCCGGCTGCGATTTGCTATCATTTCTTGACGCATACTCAGGCTACCACCAGATCTTTATGGCGAGAGAAGACGAAGAGAAGACCGCTTTTATCACCCCATGTGGCACATACTGCTTCTTGCGTATGCCTTTCGGGTTGAAAAGTGCTGGGTCGACCTTCGCGAGAGCCGTCCAGATTGGTTTCGAGACCCAGCTCCATAGAAATATGGAAGCTTACATGGATGATATAGTGGTCAAAACCAAGGACAAGGCAACGCTCATTCAAGATCTGGAGGAGACTTTTGCAAACCTGCGCAGGATCAACCTGAAGCTCAATCCCGAGAAGTGCATGTTTGGCGTTCCATCCGGCAAGCTTCTCGGGTTCTTTGTATCTCAGCGTGGAATTGAAGCCAATCCCGACAAGATCAAGGCAATTGAGCAGATTGAAGCGCCGAGACGAGTTAAGGATGTGCGCCGACTTGCCGGCTGCGTTGCTGCTCTGAGCAGGTTCATCTCCAAGTCCGCTGAGCGCGCCTTGCCATTTTTCAAAATTTTGAAGAAGGCAGGTCCAATGAAATGGACTCCAGAAGCGGAGGCAGCGCTGCAGGATTTGAAGAAGTACCTCTCCTCTCCGCCAATACTAGTCGCACCTAGGCCACAAGAGCCGTTGCTGCTATATCTAGCGGCAACGAATCAAGTGGTTAGTGTTGCGCTGGTGGCAGAGAGAGAAGCGGAGAAGGATGCAGCGGCAACGGCAGGTCCGCCAAGCGACTTGCCGGGGCCAGCCCCGGCAGGATCTGGTGCCAACGAGGAAAGATCCGCGCAGTCAAGTCAAGCAGTGCAGAAGAAGAAGATGGTGCAGCGCCCAGTCTATTTCGTCAGTTCCCTGTTGCAGGGGGCTAGGTCGAGATATTCTGGCGTGCGAAAGCTGCTCTTCGGCCTCCTTATGGCCTCGAGGAAGCTGCGCCATTATTTCCAAGCACATGAGATTACCGTCGTCACTCGCTTTCCACTGCAACGGATTCTCCGGAACCCAGAAGCAACCGGCAGGATTGTCGAGTGGGCGTTGGAGCTGTCATGCTTTGGTCTCAAGTTTGAAAGTTCTTCAACTATACGGAGCAGAGCCTTGGCAGAGTTCATTGCAGAATGGACCCCAACATCAGACGATGAAGTTCAAGAATCAGCGATTCCCGGCAAGGAAACAGATCGCGAATGGATTATGTACTTTGATGGGGCTTTTTGGCTGCAAGGCGCCGGTGCCGGCGCGCTGCTTGTCGCACCCACCAGAGAGCACCTCAAGTACGTCATCCAGATGCATTTTCCCTAGGAGAGATCGACCAACAACACGGCAGAGTATGAAGGACTGCTTGCCGGTCTCAGGATCGCGGCAGACCTTGGGATCAAGAAGCTCATCGTCAGAGGTGACTCCCAGCTCGTCGTGAGGCAGGTCAACAAAGATTATCAGAGCCCGTTAATGGAAGCTTACGTCGATGAAGTGAGGAAGCTGGAGGAGCGCTTTGACGGTCTTCAGACAGAGCATGTTCCTCGGTCAGAGAACAGCATTGCCGACGACCTGTCGAAGCGTGCCGCACTCAAGCTACCTGTGGAACCAGGGAATTTTGTGCTCCGCTTGACTCAACCATCCGTGTCGCCATCGACAAGGCCTGATAAGAGAAGAAAGTTAAGTACCGGCGAGTACTTCCCGGCAGGGCTTCCCGAAGCCCCCGGCAAGAATCTTGCCGGGAACAACACGGTTGCCGGTGAGCAGCGGCTTCGCGCAGAACCTCAGGTTCTTGCCACTGAAGCAAGCGCCCCTGCTGCCGAAGAAATACCAATTGTCAGTGAGCAACTGCTCCGCCAAGAACCTCAGGTTCTTGCCGTAAAAGCAAATACTCCCGCAACTAAAGAGTCGCCTTTAGTCCTTGTCGTCGAGCCACAAGCTCCGGCATGGGCACAGCAAATAGTCCGTTTCCTTCAGACAGGAGAACTCCCCGAAGAGCAGGAAGAAGCTGAAAAAGTAGCCCGTCAGTCAAGTATGTACCAGTTCGTCAATGAGGTTCTGTACAGAAAGAGACCGAACGGGGTGAAATTGAAGTGTATTCCTCGGGAGGATGGACTAGAGTTGTTGGCAGAGATTCATGGGGGCATATGTGGATCCCACATAGGCTCGAGAGCCCTTGTCAGCAAGGCATTCCGGCAAGGATTCTTCTGGCCTACTGCCCTCCAGGATGCAACGGCACTAGTAACCAAGTGTGAAGCGTGCCAGTTTCATTCGAAGCAACTTCATCAGCCAGCTCAAGCTCTCCAGACGATTCCTCTCTCCTGGCCCTTCTCGGTCTGGGGGCTCGACATACTGGGTCCCTTCCCCCGCGCTGCCGGGGGCTTCGAGTACTTGTACGTTGCCATCGACAAGTTCACGAAGTGGCCAGAAGTGGAAGCAGTGAGGAAAGTGACAGCACAGTCAGCAGTCAAGTTCTTCAAGGGGATTGTGTGCCGTTTTGGTGTGCCGAACAGGATCATCACCGACAACGGTACGCAGTTCACAAGTCGCACCTTCATGCAGTACGTCCAAGACCTTGGCGGCAAGATCTGTTTTGCCTCTGTTGCTCACCCGAGAAGCAATGGCCAAGCGGAAAGGGCGAACGCTGAAGTGCTGCGTGGTCTCCGGACCAGAACTTTCGACAAGCTGCACAACCATGGAAGACGCTGGATTGATGAGCTGCCGGCGGTTCTTTGGTCGATCAGGACGATGCCAAATCGAGCCACCGGCCAGACACCCTTCGCTCTGGTCTACGGAGCGGAAGAAGTTCTCCCCACGGAACTCACATATGGGTCACCTCGAGTGCTCGCTTATGATGAGCTCGAGCAAGAACAGCTACGGCAAGATGACGCGCTGCTCCTTGAGGAGAACCGTCTTCGGGCTGCTGTGCGAGCCGCTCGCTACCAGCAAGCTTTGCGCCTCTACCATAGCCACAAGGTTCATGCCCGGAGTCTTGAGGAAGGCGACCTTGTTCTTCGGCGCGTTCAGTCGGCCAAGAATTCCAACAAGTTGACGCCAAAGTGGGAAGGCCCTTACCGGGTAGTGCGAGTCACCAGGCCTGGCGCTGTCCGCCTGGAGACCGAAGAGGGCTTGCCAGTGAGCAACTCCTGGAACATCGAGCACCTTCGCAAGTTCTTCCCGTAAGGCGCAGTTGTTTGGGTTTCTTGCTGTGATAGCGATACGGCCAGCAGGCTGCTGACGACCTGAATCCAGCGCTCGCGGCAGCGTAACGCTCCGGCAAGATCCCGGCAACGCCATTCTGTACAAGTGTTGCCGGTGGCAGGTAATCCTTTGTACAGAGCAGGCACATCCTTTGTGCATATTTAATAAGATCTGTGTGTTTTACGTTTCTTGTTGATTCCATGTCATTTTATATGCATGTGTTAACTGAGATGTGTATTGCACTAGATCCCGGTAAGAGCTAACAAACCGTCAAGGTTCCATACTTTTATTTTCTCTTCTTTCTTTTTCTCAAGAGACAGAAGATTCCCTCACGCGCAAGTTTGCCGGGGGGGAAGGAGAATGGTGGTATGGATACCAGACGACATCCAAGGTTGGCGCCTTGCCAGAAGAAGAAGAATAGCGACGAAAAGCAGAGCTAAGTTGCTGGACCCCTTAAGCAGATTTTGATTTTTGTAAGGCTGGATTCCCTTGAACGATTTCGGCTTTGTATGGAAAACCTGCACGCGATGGAATCTTGTCGTGATCGGCTGTGCCCTTACTCTGTTTCGAGTCCGCTCAACAGACTAGGTGGCCGCGCTGAAAGCATCAAGATTTCTTGCCATGAGCAGCACCGCCCGCAAGCTACTGACGACCCGAATCCAGCGCTCGCGACGGGGTTATGCTCCGGCAAGTTCCCAGCAAAGCGTTGGGTATACGCCATACAGAAAGAAATTGATCAAAGGGAATAGCATGCCTTAATTCAAATAGAGCAAGTTATATTACATCCAGTGTTTGCCGCGTTTTTGACATAAAAGCAATTTTTCTTTTACATGTGACGCCGGCGGCAAGATGGAGAAGAGATAGGAGGCTACAGCTAATCCCGGCGGTCGCCCTCGACCCTCTTCACCTGGCTCACCCGATCGACGATGGGCGCGACAAGCTCTTCGAGAGCCTTGACGTCCGTGTCCTTCGGCAAGCTTTTCGATGCTTTGGAGAGGTCGATGCCAGGGTTCCTGTACGCCACCTTCATCAACACCTTCCGGAGGACGAGCTGGCAGAGTTTCCGGGATTCGTCGGCCAGCTTGCTTGTTTGGTTCACCTAGAGTAGCTTGAGGGCGTCGACGAGCTTCTCGAAGAACATGGTTAGCCTGGCGCTTGAGGATACGTTGTCATCGGCAGAGTATCCGAAGCCCGGCAAGCCCATGGCCTCCAGCTCCGCGCCAAGCTTCTCGGCGACGTCTGCCAGCCTGGCAGACCAGAGCTTCACGCTAGAGGTGTACTCGTTGTGTGTGGCGGCGGCGTTCTGGAGCAGCTCCTGTTCGTCGTGGAGGTCTTTGATAAGAGTCTTCTCGCGAACTCGGGCAGCCTCAAGAGACTCCTCCAGCGTGGATAGCTTCAGCTTCAGATCTTCAATGGAGTTCTTGACGGAGGAAAGCTGCTGGACTTTCTCGGATACGGCAACCTGCGTCTCCATCAGGTTATGGAGAGCCTTGTCTCTCTCGACCTCGAGTGTTGAGACCTTCTTGCCGTGGTCCTCGAGAGCGGCCTCCAGCTGCTTCGTCTTCTCCTCCAGCAAGTTCTTGGCGGCCTCTGCAGCTCCGGCAGCGTCGAGGGCCTCTTTGAGCTTGCCGGCGTGGTCTTCAGTTAGAGCTCTGAGCGTCTTCAAGTGTTTCTGCTCAAGCTCCTGGACCCGCCGCGCGACAAGACTTTCGAGCTCTTCATCCTTGTTGCGAAGCTTGGCGGCAAGCGCCGCCTCGCGCGCGGCAAGGTCCTCTTCTTGGGCGTCAAGGCCGATGCGGCACTGCGTCAAGAGGGCTCCTGCCGCGGTGGCTTGCTGGGCGGCCTCCTCCTGCGCTTTCTCGATGTCTGATTGCTTCAGCGGGAGGGCGTTCCGCTCTTCCGCCAGCTGCTCCCGATAAACATTCAGCTCTTGGAGGGCCTCGCCGTACCAAGCCTGTGTCTCCGTGACGCGTTGTTGGAAGTCTCCTTCCGCTGCCTCGACGAGCGCTGCCCGGGAGTCCAGTTTCTCCTTCCGGGCGCGGTAGAGCATTTGGAGCTTCCGATAGTTGTCATTCATGGCTTGGAGTAGCTGCTCCTCCTTGAGCTCGCTGGCGGCGGCGACGATGATTTCCCCGTCAAGATGTTCTCCTTCAACCAGCTCTTCGATGATTGCCGACCCCGGCATGCTCACAACGTTTTTGCCGGCCCTGATGTATTGGCTTGAGGAAGGGGCTTTGGACGACGAGGGTTGGTCTTCGGCAATTGAGGGCCCCGCGGCAGTAGAAGCGCCTGGCGCTCCTGCAGCGGAAGCGCCGTCAATATGGCCACGGGTCTCCTCGCCGGCTCCCTCGGCGGGCGTCTTGGCGGCCTTCTCTTGTGCGGCCTTGGCGGCCTCAGCGGCAGCAGCCTTGGCGGCCTCGACAGCAGCAGCCTCGGCGGCGGCATGCTTGGCGGCCTCCTCAGCGGTAACCTTGTCGGCTTCAGTGGCGGCATCCTTGGCAGTCTCTTCAATGACAATGTCAGTGTCCATGAGCTCTGTCAGAAGAAGATCGAAAGCCAAGGAGTTGATTAAGATGAAGCTGGGAAGGAAGTTCAAGAAGACAAAAAGAAGAAAAACCAAAGTGGCAAGTTCTTTGGGGCAAGTAACTTTACCTGCGTCAAGGAAGGGGTTGCCGGAGCCTGCACTCGCCGGCCCCTCCCCTTCGTCGCGGTAGGGCTCGCTCGAAGATTCCTCCGTGGGCGGTGTGGTCGATGGAGGCGGCACGGCAAAGGCAGCTCCCGCTGTTGCCTCTTGTTGTTGCTCCACTCCTGCACGCCCGGAGATGTCAGCTGAGAAGATGCACACCCCGGCACGCGCCAGTGGGTAGTGAGTAGAAGACTCACGCTGGGGGCTGCGTCGAGGGCTGCATCGAGGGTTGCATTCTGGGCTTGACTCCGAGCTGACGAGAACCATTTCCGGCACGCCCGAGGTGCTTGCCGGCGGCTCGACGCTTGTTGAGGTCTTGGCCCTCTTTGCCATCCTCTGCGCCAAGGTCTCCATTTCCCTGTGGAGACGGGAATAGAGCAAGTTAATCAAGCAAAACTAGAAAGATAAGAATCAAAGCTGTGGCCGGACTTTTACTCTTCTTCTTCTTCCTCGGAGCTGATGGCGGAGAGGTCGAAGCCGACCCCCGCCGCGGTACCTGACGGAGGAGGAGGAGTGGTCCTAGGCCGCTTGGCAGCGGCAAGTTGCGGTGCGGCCTCGCCGGCCGCCCCTTTGCCGGAAGCCTCGCTACTTGAGGAAGGTTGGCGGGCTGGAGCACCAGTGGTGTTCTTCCGGAGGACGCGCCTCTTCCTGTGTTGAAGAGCTGGGGGCTCTTCCTCCTTCTCTTCTTCCTCTTCGGCGGCGCCTCCGGCAGAAGAGCTCCCGACAGCGGCTCCGCTCGGCTCCCTGGCAGCCTTGTCTCGTCTGGCAAGATCTTCCCGCAGTGGGTCCTCGCCTTCGCTGGACGCAGCGCTGCCAGCTTCTTCGACAAGGTTCGCCTCTTCCGCCCTGCTGGCGATGTAGGCGAGCTCCTCCTCCGTGGTGGCGCGGACAAGGTTCTCCTCGTGGATGGCCTTCTCCGTCAAGTTGTCGAAGAACGCCAGCGCCTGCTCCGCGGACGGCTTGATCCACCTCTCGTCGATGCTATGGACATTGAACACCGGCATGATGGCGATGATGGAAGTCAGCGACGAGTTGTTGCACAGTGGGACGACGCCTGCCGGCAACTCTCCCACTGCGCCGGATTTGAACAGCTATTGGCAGAGGGCTGCATGCCCCATGGTTGTCAGATCATTATCCAGCCCAGGCCGCACCCTCATGACGTCGGCAGTGTTCGTGTACTCCCAGGCAGGGCGCCCCTTGTTCTGCAGTGGGGCGATGCGCCGGCGAAGGAAATCTGAAGCAATCATCTCCACCTTCAACCCGGCAGCCCTGAGGCGCTGTATCCTGGTGATGGCGATGGTGAGCTTGCTATCGTCAGGGTCCGCGGCCCTCCAATCCTTGCCGCGGACCACCTTCTGCTTCCGCACCTCGCAGAACGGTTGGGGCTCCTTTTCCCAGACCCAGCACCACTTGCCGCGCCACTCATCCCATCTCTCGCGATAGAGCCCCTCTGGGTACGTCTCCTTGGTTGCCGTCCTCGGAATCCAAGTAATGCTGCCGGAGAGGGCGTCGCCCTTTTGGATGCGGGGGTAGAAGTAGTGCCGGAAAAGTGCAGTGCTCGGGATGACCCCGACAAAATTCTCGCAAAGGTGTGCGAAGACGGACATGCAAGTCACGGCATTCGGCGTGAAATCTAGCAGCTGGAAGCCGTAGGTGAGCATGATATCTACGAAGAAATCCGAGTACGGAGGACAGAGGCCGCACCAGAAGTAATCAGCAAAGAAGGGATAATCTCCTGGCTCTGCCCTACAAGAAGCTACACTCACTCTGGTGGCTGGATGCGCCGTGGTCTCCTTCGCCCATGCGAACTGGTACCTCTTCTTTAAGGTCTCCGCGTCAAGCGTCGAGGGGAAGACAGCGCGTTCCTTCCGCATCTTCGCCAACTTGCTCTCCGCGGCGGCCGCTTCCGCCGCCTTGCCCTTGCTCGGCTTGGGCGGCATGATGGCTATGGAAGTGGGCGCTGAAGGCGTCGAGAGCGCGGTGGAGGCGGGTGGAGGGAGAAAAGCTCTGCTTTGGGCGCGAGGAAGAAGACGATGGTGACGGCTCTGAGATTAAGATTGGAAAGGCGGAGGGGGTAAATGAGCAGTGCCCTCTGCGATTCCCTTTTTTATGGGGAAGGCGCGAGGCAGGCTCTTTACCGCCCGCTTTTGCAGTGAAGTTTCCGCCCACGTCTCCCACTTCGCGCGATTAATGCGCGTAGTGGAGGGGCGTGGTAAAAGAGATAATGATTGCGAGCAGTTATTCCCTACCATGCGTGCTCGTGCACTATTTTGGGTCTAGCCCAACAGGCCTGGCACCCGTGTATGGCCTAGGCCCGGGGGCTCCTGTCGGTGTACTAAAGTATGGGTCTTTTTAGTACCCCTTACTTGTGCACGGGCAGTTGTAGCCGTACCACGGCAAGCCTTGCCGGGGGATAGCTAGGAGTAATCACAAGACTAAGATGCCAAGAAGGCGTTCAAGTCAACGATCAGACAGAAGACCAAAGGGTTGCGGAGGCCCGGCAAGACCCTTGCCGGCAAGGCCTCGCACCCAGCAAGGCCTCGCACCCGGCAAGACCCGGTCCCGGCAAGCCCCGGGTCCGGCAAGGATTCAGCTCCGGCAAGGCTCTGCACAGTGCAGCGCTATCGCTCCAGTGCAGCGGCCAGCCTTGTCGTTTAGGGCTTGTCCTCATGGTGACGTGGCGTAATGCTGGCCACGAGATGCTTAAGCGGTGCTGATGGGATGGCTGCTTTTCCCATCCCCCGTAAAGCTTTTCCAAGCCCAAGACGCTAAGGGACACCTTGACGGACACCTCACGGTGCATTTAATGAGTTTGTCCTAGGACGTCAGGGTTAGGTATGATAACACTGTGATAACACTGTAGCTACTTTCCACCTCATGCCTTATCTCGTACGCCACTGTGGTAGCCCCTTTGACTCATATAAAAGGAGGCCCGAGGCGTACAGAGAGGGAGAGAGCACTTCTGAGATTGGACCCGTTCTGCATGCGTAGCTGCTACTGTAGCTCCCGGAACTTGGCCAAGAACATCCATTGTAATACAATCAAAGCAGGAGTAGGGTTTTACGCATCCGTGCGGCCCGAACCTGGGTAAAATCCCCTGTGTGTTGTTCGTTAGATCTGCTCTTTGTGCAACCCTCTCCCCTTGCCGAACCGTAAAGGGATCTCCTTGATCCCATAGGTGTCCGTTTCCCACGACAGTCATCAACGTATGAACCCTAGTCGTAGCAAGCTACAAGGACTTAAAGGAACACCGCGTGACATTTCCCCGTAGGGACAGACACAGGAGCAAAGAAGGACACATGTCGGTCAATCCATGTGTTCTGGATGGAAGCACTAGGAGGCATTTCCCCATAAGAAAGGCTACCAAGAATAAACAACTAGGTGTCGGATCCCACACATACCAAAGCATTTCAATAACATACACACAATATGCTCGATATGTGCAGATCCAACATGGCATCAAAACATAACTCTATGACTCAAGGTATTTCTTTAAGAGGCTCCGAGGAGCCATACATAGAATGATATTACAAACATGGGTCTCATGACCCAACATTCAAAGTCACACAAGCAGCAAGCGGAAGCATAACCTGTCTGAGTACAGACAGCTAATAGAAAGAAGGCTAGCAAGCCTGTCTATCTACGAGACCCTCCAGAGGAGCCAGACCTTTGTCTGGGATTCCCAAGCTAATCGGTCAACATCGAGCTTGTCGATGAAAGCACAAGTGAGACTAACGTCTCCTCTGCAAAAACATAAATAAGCAACCGTGAGTACAAAGGTACTCAACAAGACTTACATCAGAACTATCTACATATGCATCAGTATCAACAATGGGGTTGTGGAGTTTAACTGTAGCAAGCCAGCTTTGACTCAGTGGCTATCCTGTACTATGACTACCAGTATTTTCCTTGAGGTGAGAAAGTGCACACGAGTCCACATATTCACCATAACAATACACCACTATGGATCCGCTCCCGTCTCCCTACGAGAAGCCCATCCATAGCACTCACACTTATCTTGCGCATTTTAGAGTATCCATTCCAACTTGTCTATGAACAATGTAAGCATTCCAAGTAGTCCATATCCGCGGACGCGGCTATTCGAATAGATCATTAACCCTGCAGGGGTGTACTTCTTCACACACGCTCTCACCACTTAGCACCATGTACATGTCATGTATCTTGGCAACTTTCAAGCGAAAGCCTGACGAGGGTGTCGGCCATGACCTGAGTAACCACACAAGTCTCTAGTCCAGGTTTATCGCCTATTAAGTCCACTCCGCAAGGAAGTTCGGCCGAAGTTTCCAGTACGGCCCCAAACGATGAGTGCAGGGTTCCCAAGAGCACCACTCGGGTGTCACTTGGTACATCGTGCCTCGGTGTCTCTACCGCAACATAGCCCACCCCTAGGGTCAGCGCTACGCACGGCCACCAACACTTATCCTACAAACACCAGAAACTAGTTGCGACTCCTGGACAGAGATCAAGGCGATTAATAAGTAGAGAGGGGTCGAGTTACCGGAACCCAATGTGTGGTAGTAACTGTCTTGGATCACAAACACAGAACTCAGTTCCTGAGGACGGTCCCAATGAGACAACCCACTATGTACTCCTACATGGCCTCTCATCGCTACCTTTACCAAATTGTGTTCACACACTTAGCTCTCTCACAGTAGGACATGTTCACCACCATTCCAATCCATTCCAGATGAATCAGACCTGACACAACTCTAAGCATACGAGGCATAACAAGCAAGCATGAATGAGTAGGCACATCATGGCTCAAACAACTCCTACTCATGCTAGTGGGTTTCAACTATTTACTGTGGCAAAGACAGGTCATGCAGAGGAATGGGTTCAACTACCGCAACATGTAATAGTTGAATCATTGTTGTCCTAATGCAGTAAAAGAGAGCAAGAGCGAGAGAGTGGGATTGTATCGGAATGCTCAATGGGGGTTTGCTTGCCTGACACTTCTAAATATAGTACTGCTCTTCATCAGTGTCAACGATCACAACGTCGGAATCGTCTGCTACCAAGAGGAACAACACCGACAAACAAAGAAGGAACACAATCAATGCAATGCAACAATATCATGCATGATTATGACATGGCAACATGCTGATGATTTGGGCTAATGCAGCTAGCAACAATTTAAATGGAGTTGGTTTGAACCAGGGGTTCAAATTCAAGCTCCATATATGACATTTCAAATTCCATTTATTCAAATTGTCATGTACAGCAACATTAAGTTGTTCAAACATGCATGAAAATGGCATAAACAGATTCTTTGGATTTTTTTGATATTTTTTCATATATAAATTATTTTCATCTGAGTTACGGTTGAATTTCTATGAATTTTAGAAGTTTTACTAATTTTCTGGAATTTCCTAGTTTAAAATAAATCCTAGAAAAGGGTTTATTGCCTCATGGTGATGTCAGCACTGCGTCAGCGGTCAACAGGGTTGACCAAGGTCAAACCTGACCAGTGGGGCCCACTGGTCAGTGACTGGGCTAGTTAACAGGGTTAATTAGCAATAAATTAATCCTAAGCCTAAATTAATTAGGGCCTGGGCCCACATGTCAGGGTCAAACCTCCGGTCAACCAGCTCAAACCCGCCGGTCAACCGGGTCAAACCCATCGGCGAGGGCCGAAACCATGGGGTGGCTCGGAAATCGCCTACGGTGGTGTGTTCGATGCGCGGGTGGGCTTTACGGGCAGCTGGCGTCACGGCGCGTCGGCTGGTGGCGTCGGCCGGGCCTGGGGTGGCCGGAGTCGACAGCCACGAGCTCAAAGACGGCAGCCAGAGTTCGGGCATTTTCGGGTTAGCTGCTGCGGCGTGCTAGCGAGCGAGGCCATGGGCTAGGGAGGCAGGACGCGACGCGGCGAGTGCGTTGGACCGCACGGGGTGACCAAATGGTCACTGAGGCGTCGCCGGCGAGGAGCTGAGGCGGCGGCGTGCTATGGCCATCAACGAAACGGCGGTTACGGCATGCTATAGGCCATGAGGCTAGGGGGAAATAGCGGAGGAGCTCACTAGGAGGTCAAAGAGCAGCTCGGTGGGCTCGGGGAGGCGTCGGAGACGGCGAATCGACCGGCGAAGTCCGGCGAGGAGATGCGGCGGTGGCGAGCTCGAAGACGATGTTTCCAGGCATTCGAGGGCACGTGTTTCGGCTTGGGGATCCAGGGCGTCAAGGCAGGGCTGATGGACTTGTCGGCTGGGAGTGGGATGACCAGTGGCCATGGCTACGGCGAGCGGTGGCGTCGGGCGCGTTCGGGGTGTGGGAGAGAGAGAGCACTAGGGGAGGGGAGAGGGCCAGGGAGAGAGGGGAGTGGACGAGGGGGTCCAGCACGTCTCCTATCATGGAGAAGATGAGCACGGGGAGGCCAGGCAGGCAGGGAGGAGATGGCCGCGGCTCGGCTGCGCTAGGCACGCAGCTGCTTCTCCTCCTGGCAGGAGGAAGAAGACAGTGTTGCCCCTGGTGGGCCGGGCTGGCTTTGCCTAGTTGGGCTGCAGGTGAGCTCTTCCTATCTCTTTTCTTTATTCTATTTTCTATTTTCTAATTTTCCTTTCTGTTTTGAATTAGTAAAAATACTACTTCATTTTTAAAACTCCTGAGATAAATTGTGGACACTATTTGGATTATTCCCAAGGCCCACAAGTGATTCCAGAATATTTGGAGCATTTAAAATATTTATAGGATTCAAATGCCCCAATTCAAATACAATATGAGTTAATTCAAAAATCCAGAAATGACCTAGAAATATGTCAACCATTTTTGGCAGAGGTTTCCAACCAATTCAAAAATGGTGAACTTTTCTGAAGGGCATTTTGGATTCATTGAAAATATTTTTATTTTGATCCTAGTTGAAATTCATTTGGTGCTAGGGTTTAACAGTCCCCATTTCAAATTCATTTGAATTTTAACATGATGCATGGATGCTGATGCAACTATTTACAAACAAATTCTAGGGCTATGACAGCCCAGATCTTCGCGACCACCTATGAGCTCGAGCCATGGAGCGTTACAGACCAGAATACGAAGCCCCGATACCTCGGCTAACAACCGGCATTGCACCCGCATGTTTTGGCTACGAGGTCATCACACACCAATTCCCTCAGCCAATTATTATGCGCGGGATCAAGAAATATTTGGGTGATACGAAACCCGACCTCTGGCTTAGTGACTACCTGACGTTCGTGGAGTTAGCACACGGCGACATCGGAAACGACCTCCGTCATGTGCCGCTCTACCTTTCAGGGTCAGCACGAACATGGCTGAACGGGCACCCATCGAACTCCATCCACAGCTGGGCACACTTTGAGCATGAGTTCCTCAACAACTTCGAAGGGACGTACCACCGGCCAGGAGGCCTGGTAGACCTCTAAAACGTAACACAAGGAGAGCAAGAACCACTGCGTGACTTCATCGCCCGATGGCTCAGAAAGAAAAACACAATACCAAACATCTCTGACGGCACGGCCATCGAAGCATTCGTCGATGGAGCACTGGACCCCATGCTAAGACACAAGATCGGCAGAAAGAGGGCGCAAGGACAACTGCTGTAGGGTCGAGGAGATAGGTCTAGAGGGGGGGTGAATAGACTCTTAACCAAGCAAATGTGCAGTTTTTAGTTCTCTTGAAATTTAGGCAGATTTTGACACTAGTTAAGATATCACCAATACTTTCTACACATGCATATCTAGAGATAGAGCAGCAGAAAAAGTAAAGCATGCAATTGTGTGGAATGTAATGGGGTAGAGAAAAGAAGATCAAACGCAATGAAGACACGATGGTTTTTGGCGTGGTTCCGATAGGTGGTGCTATCGTACTTCCACGTTGATGGAGGCTTCAACCCACGAAGGGTAACGGTTGCGCGAGTCCACGGAGGGCTCCACCCACGAAGGGTCCACGAAGAAGCAACCTTTCCTATTCCACCATGGCTTCTGTCCACGAAGGACTAGCCTCACACGGGGTAGATCTTCACAAAGTAGGCGATCTCCTTACCCTTACAAACTCCTTGGTTCAACTCCACATGATCTTGGAGGCTCCCAAGTGACACCTAACCAATCTAGGAGACACCACTCTCCAAAAGGTAATAAATGGTGTGTTGATCATGAACTCCTTGCTCTTGTGCTTCAAATGATAGTCTCCTCAACACTCAATCTCTCTCTCACAGATTTGGCTTGGGTAGGAGAAGGATTGGAGTGGAAAGCAACTTGAAGAGGCTAGAAATCAAGGTTCAAATGGTTGGATTGGAATCTCTTGACCTCAACACATGAGTAGGTGGTTCTCTCTCAGAAAATGTATGGTGGAAATGTAGGCACGTTCTGATGGCTCTCTTACTAGGTAAGAGGGTGGTGGAGGGGTATATATAGCCTTCACCTAAAATCCAACCGTTACACACTTTTGAGCCATCTCGGTGGCACCGATCATAAATCTCGGTGAGACCGATCTATGTAAAAGATATGAACGTTGGGCTTTTCGGTGCGACCGGACAAAACATCTCGGTGAGACCGAAGTGCAATGGCTAGGGCAAGACCTCAGTTCGGTAATTCCGATTATTTCAACTCGGTGATTCTGAAGTGAAATGATGGTGTTACAGCAACTTTGTCAAGCCGTCTCGGTGAGACCAAGAACCATTTTGGTTGCACCGAAGTGTTAGGGTTTTGGCTGTGGCAGTGAAATGATCATCTTGGTGAGTCCGGATTAGGTGATATCGGTGGGACCAACATGATGAGTTAGGGTTTTGGCCAGATGTGTTTTGGGAAAGTGATTGAGGGTTTTTGGAGCAATATCACTGAGCACTTTGAGTAATAACCTCATCAACAATACCTCATCCCCTTTTAATAGTATTGGCTTTCCTAGCGGACTCAATGTGATCCTGGATCACTAAAATGAAAATGAAGAGTCTTGTGGATGCCAAACTTGTTCTTGACATTTTGAGGGATTCCACATCTTCTTGTCCTTGCCATGCCATTGTTGAACTTGTCTGAAATAAACTTGATTAAAAATATTAGTGCAACAACATGTATGTTGACATTGATTACCAAAACCACCAAAAGGAGCAAATCTGCTTTCAATCTCCCCCTTTTTGGTAATTGATGACAACATACATCAAAGCTTCAAGTAAAGATGTAATATAAAATCGTATGAAAGCTTTGAAGGAGACATGTAACATGTATGAGCTCTCCCTATAAATGTGCAGCTAATAAATGATGATGGCTTATGGAAAGTAGAAGCACAAAGCGAAGGAAATACACATGTAACATGTATCTTGGCTATATACATCAGAGCAACAAAAATGAAGTGAAGTACTCTCATGTCCATGATTACTTTCTTGCAAACAATATGTGCAAAAGCAAGAAGTCATCATGCACATGAGTATGATGCACATACTTACCTCGAGGTTCTTGATCATATACCTGAAGAATTACACTTGAGAAAACAGGGTTAGATAACACAAGATAACTTCTCCAAGAAAAGACACAAGATCAACAAGAAACCAAGATTGGGATAACATGTAGAAGAAAGTATCACTAAGTGAGTACTTCTGTTAGACGCAGACATGTCCCCAAAAGAAAGATCAACTAGAATAGAATTAGTTAACTCCCGCTAAAAAGACTGCCTCTCCCCTGAATCTGACAATGGGTATTGGGAGTAGGTAGGGTGAGAAAACTAGAGCAACCAGAAAACAGATCATGTTTCTCGCCTCTTAGAAACATGTAACATTCTCTGCTCTTATAAAATGCATCACTCCACCTTATGATATACCTTTTGATATGGAAGAGCTTGTGGGTGATAAGCTTTGATTTGCATCTCTGTCCCCCTTTGACATCAATTTCCAAGAAGGGATAGCTTCAAGGTTATTGGTCAAGTAGGTGTGGTCCTTGAGAAACACAACTAGCCATTGAGTAGTTCCAGACGCAAGTAGAGGGAAAGAAGCATTGAGTTGAGCTGGAGCAGAAATCTCACAAGAAAATTTGACTAGAAATTCCTTTGAGTAATAAAGTCGGTGACTCCGAGTTGGAACAATTCGGTGTGACTGAGTTTAGTGCAAAGAGAAAAATTATGTCAACCCAGCTCACTAGGCAAAAAAATCTCACAAGGATGTGCAATGAATTTACTAAGAGATTAGCTAAAGGAGAGAACTCAGAAAAGAAGGAAACAAAGAAACATCTAGATGAAGTTTTTTTTTGAAAAAGAGAAACTCAAGGCACAAGAAAAAACACTTGAGAACTTCATCTAGAGGGGTCGGCGACTAGGTCACCTATGTTAGAGTATATTGACTTAGGAGTCAAGTGAGAACACTTGATCATAGGTCATACTCATTGTTAAGCTCAAAATGGGGTTACTATTTTTCCTTTAAGCATTTCAATGTATTCACATCTTGTTGAGTTGCTTTATCTCATCTCTTTGAGTAAAGCTTCTCTAAGGTGTGAGAACTTACATTGGGGTTTTGGTGGTGATGTCCATCATGTAGTTGAACTTGAGGTGGATGCTCATGAAGTGAAGTTGGGAGCAATCCTATCATTTGTAGTTCATCTTCCTACATGGGTTAGATTTGCAAGGGACAACATATGTATCCAAAGTTACAAGAATGAAGCAATTTAAATGTTGTCAAAGGATATGTTTGAGTTATCTTGTTCCTTGGCACCCCAAAGATTGTTGATACTTGGGTTATACAAGATTGCTCAATATAGAAGTGAGATGCAATCTTGTGATATGAAGCTTGTCCAAGTACCTACTAGAGGTTAGATGCAACACAAGGGAGCAAAGTGTCCAAGATATAATATAATCATAGAAGTGTCATGGATTAGTCAAGAATGCTCATACCCTTGCATGCATCCAAGTGAGTCTCTAGTTCACACTTGAGGCATCAATGATGTTCAACTCACTCCTCAAGTGACAAAATACCTTCTCATCAAGAGGTTTAGTGAAGATATCCGCCAATTGCTTGTCGGTACGAACATGTTTAAGGTCAATGTCACCTTTTGCAACATGATCTCCAATGAAATGGTGACGAACCTCAATATGCTTAGTTTGAGAATGTTGCATGGGATTATGTGCAATCTTAATAGCACTCTCATTGTCACATAGTAGTGGAACATGTCTCACATGTACACCATATTCTTTAAGAGTTTGTGTCATCCATAGTAATTGAGCACAACATGATCCCGCAGCAATGTATTCCGCTTTGACGGTAGATAGAGATACCGAGTTTTGTTTCTTGGAGGACCAAGACACAAGAGATCTACCAAGAAATTGACATGTACCAGAAGTGGATTTTCTATCAACCTTGTCTCCGGCATAGTCCGAATCGGAATAGCCAACAAGATTGAAAGAGGATCCTTTGGGATACTAAATGCCAAAGTTTGGTGTATGTAACAAGTATCTCACAATTCTTTTCACAGCCTTAAGGAGACACTCTTTTGGTGCCGCTTGGTGTCGTGCACACATGCACACACTTAGCATAATGTCGAGACGGGAGGCACATAGATATAGCAATGAACCAATCATAGATCGATAAAACTTTTGATCAACCTGTTTGCCATCCTTGGCCAAGTCAAGATGTCCACTCGTGGGCATGGGAGTTTTCATACCTTTACTTTCATGCATGTTGAACTTCTTGAATAAGTCCTTGGTATATTTTGTTTGAGAAACAAAGGTACCCTCCTTAGTTTGCTTGATTTGCAAACCAAGAAAGAATTTGAGTTCACACATCATAGACATCTCATACTTCTCTGACATCAACCTTCCAAACTTTTCACTAAAAGAGGGATTAGTAGATACAAAGATAATATCATCAACATAAATTTGACATACAAATAGTTCTCCATTAACCCTCTTAGTGAACAAGGTTCAATCAATTTTCCCAATTTTGAAACCTTTTTCAAGAAGAAACTTTGTCAAGCATTTGTACCAAGCTCCAGGGGCTGGGTTGCCAGAAATATGCTCGGCAGGCCCATGTGCCGGCTCAAGAGTTGAGGATGATCCCGATTACTTGGCCGTTCACGGTCTGGGGGCTTGACATGGTGGGACCCTTCAAACATTCTAAGAACAAGCATACGCACCTATTGGTGGCTGTGGACAAGTTTACCAAGTGGGTGGAAGCAGAGCCGGTCAGCAACTGCGACGCGGCTACAGCTGTCAAGTTTCTGAAAAAGCTGATATTCCGATTTGGCTACCCGCACAGTATCATTACAGACAATGGAACTAATCTGTCCAAGGGAGTTATGGAATAGTTTTGTCAATAGGAGCACATCCGGCTTGATCTAGCATCGGTTGCGCATCCTCAGTCCAACCAACAGGCAGAAAGGGCCAATCAGGAATTTCTGCGTGGTATCAAACCCCGGCTCATGGTGCCTTTGCAGCGCATGCCGGGTTGCTGGGAAGAAGAATTACCTTCCGTGCTTTGGAGCATACGGACTACTCCCAACAGGTCAATAGGCTATACGCCGTTTTTCCTAGTCTATGGTGCAGAAGCTGTACTTCCAAGCGATATTCGTCATGACTCCCCTCGAGTGGCGGCCTATGTGGAATCAGATAATGAGCAGGCTGGCCAAGACGCTCTTGATGCTCTGGAGGAAGAATGCGACCTTGCCACATCCAGATCAGCAATTTATCAGCAAGACCTACGTCGCTATCACAGCCGTAGAGTTCGACGCCGCACTTTTCAGTAAGGTGACTTAGTACTCCGTCTGATACAAGACCAGGCAGGCATGCATAAGCTTTCCCCACCTTGGGAAGGGCCCTTTGTGGTCAGCAAGAATCTCAACAACGGGTCATATTACCTGACTGATATACGTGAGGCAGATAAATCACGTAACACTGAGGAGGAAACAAGCCGGCCCTGGAACATTGCCCAGCTCTGGCCATACTACACCTAAGTCATCAACTGGGTCATATCTTTGTACATACCTTTCATCGCGTATATACCTGTTCTCGATCAAATAAAATAGCGACCAGCAGCACTGTGTAAAGGTGTTGTTTTGCCTCAAAATTTGTGTGCTGGATCTTTATTTGTTGATCTTGGTTACTTGGGGGCTTCCAACTCAATTGAGTTTAGCTTACAAAACCCTTTAAGCCGGCGAGATGCCACAAAGTTGGTTAAACCTGCCTGTTAGCAAGATGCTACTCCCTAAAAACGACCCGGCGTACGTCTGATGAGTCAATCACATAGGTGACCCTGAACTTATCAGAGTTAAAATATCCTACTGGTTGTGTGAGAGCCGGCTTTCAGAGAGCGAGGACAAACCAATAGGCCAAAGTGCCAGCTTCATGAAAGCATATTCTGGCTTGCGCTTTATGAGCCAGCCATTTCAGGTTGTGTTTGGCAGCCTGCTTGCGCTTTATGAGCCAGCCATTGCAAGCATATTCTGGCTTGCGCTTTATGTTCTTTTTGTTGCACTCATCTCATCTCTGCATACTTGCATACATCCATGCATAGCATTTACCTTAGTTCACTTTGATATTATTGATTCATGGCAAATAGTAACAAAGATTATTCGTTTATGTGATTTCATCAGTGACCATTACATGCAATTATTGTTGTTTCAGCAGAATCACACTATTGCAAAAACCGGCTATTGCAGCCCAAAAGAGGATTTACAGAAGCAAGGCGTCCATAGTATTGGTACAGGCAATAATCAAGCTCCGTACACGATGGCACTGGCATCAGCACCAAATGTTTCATACTACCCTATTACAAGTCGCCCATCCACTGCGGCCTCGACATAGATTTTTACAAATTCATCCTACAAAAGATAAGCCGGCGTTTATATCGCCGGGTCAGAGCTCGCGCCAGTGCCCGATGAAGCACCATGTGCCGGCTCTTCGCGGCCGTCGTCATCCTCCGCCTCTTGACTTGAGTTGCCGGTCGACCACTGAATTGAGCGCAATGCTTCAAATAGGGCATCGGCGGATATTAGGGAGGAGGGGTCGACTTCAGGAGCAAAGGATGGCTTACGCGTGCGGGTTAGGGCCACCGGCTCATGGTTTGGCGGATCTATCTGCTCATTCTCCTTGGAGTAGGGCACCTGGTACTTGGTCAGATCGGCCTCTTCTGTGATCGCGGTGGCTCCAACCCGGGTTTCTTTGATGCAGCGTTGGAAGTCTTTTGTGAACGGCGAGTCATCAACATTGAACTCTGGGTACCCGCCCACGATCTGAGCCGGGTCAAGTTCTGGCACATAGGCCTTGGCTCGCGCAAGCGCCGTCAGGGCCACAGTGCGGCAAGCTGCCCTTTTCCAGTCATTGAACCACCTGGGCATGACTGACAGTTCTTTCAAAGTGTCGGCAATCAACTGCGGCGCCGCCTTGGTGTTCTTAGCGGCCATTATGCAATGACAGCCGCCTATATACAGTTGTTCTACGAGGGTGTAGACCGCCTTCAATTTCACCACTGGTTGCTGCACAAGAGTTTGATTCTTCTGGCCCACACAAATAGGTATACACGATTAGCAATGCCGGCTTAGCATATTTAGGACGGAACAGTTGACTCATAATAGTCGTCTTACTTACCAAAGATGGCTCGGCACATGGCGGTAATCTGACCCTTAAGAGTTGCTAGCTCCTGAGTTACCTGCTTAAGCTTGGCTTCGGCCTATTTAGCACGTATGGCTAGGGCGGCTCTTGCGGCCTTTGTCTCTTGCAAAGTGTTCCGCATGATGACCAACGACTTGTTGGCCTTAGCAGCGGATTCTTTAGCTTCTTTGCGCAACTTTTTCTCCTCCCGTGCTTCCTTTCGGAAGAAGGAAGCATGCGCCTCTGCTTGATCCAGCATATCCTGCAGGGCAGACTGTTATACATCATATACGTATGACCCGGGCCGCCCTAAAGGACAACCCGGCACTTGGGGCTACATGCTTTCGAGCTTAAAACAAACAGCAAGGCAAGTTCCATGCAGCTGCGGGCACTCTACATGGCACTTCGGGGCTAATGCATAAAATGATCTATCTTGCTAAGTTATGAAGACCCGCCCGTCATTAATGGCGAGCCGGCCTTTGGGGTCGCCGGTTGAAGTTCTACTTACGAGTGCACTTTTGAAGTCCCGGGTCATCATTCCATAATGACCCGGCCCTTGGGGGCTACATATATATATAGTATAGAACGAAGGGTGCAAATTACCTCATACTTCCGCTTCAATGAAGTTATCATGGAGATCTCTGTGTCCCGGCTTTCAGATAGCCAGGTCAGCACAGCCTGGTGCAGAGTACTGGCATCTTGGTCTTCGAACTAAGAAAAATTAAGAGCCGTCTTTCCCTTGTCCTTCGAGGCCGGCTCAGGCTTGGCAGGGATTTTGGTAAGAGCGGTAGAAGCCTCCGGAGTCGCTTGCTGTTCTCCGGTTACCACCATGTCATCCTGAGCCGGTGTCACGGCCGGCTCTTTGGGCTGCTCCTCAGTTGGATTTTCTCATTCTTGGATAACAGGCGAGGGGGCACGGGCCGGGCTGGCGGTGTCTTGAGGTGGCAGGCTGTTCTGGACTGGCGGCTCGTCCTGGCTGACCAAGGTGGTCTCTCTCTCCCCTTGAGGGCCTGGTTGAATAACCGGGTCAGATGACCCGGCTGGTGCTTTCTTCTTGATATCCTTGGCACTGTATAAGAAACAAAGGAGTTATTCATTTTAAAGGGTGAAGAATAAGGAACCGCTATGTCACATGAGTGATTGCTTACCCAGGGTTGATGTTGAAAGTTGGCGCCTGAGTAGCGCTTGACTCGCCCGAGGAGGGGGGTGTCTGATATGCCGAGTCATTTAAATGTAAGGGTTCCTTGAAATGACCAGCTAGAGGAAAAGAGGGAGTTGGACTAAGAAGCACCTCTGCCCGTGCTCTGCGGGATGGCGGCTCGTAGGCAAGCCCGCCACTTAACTCGCCTTCACTGCTCTGGGTCTTCCTTTTGGAGGTGCTGGCTTGCTGTGTTTTCTTCAAAACAAATTGGGGATCCAAATGAGCGTCCTGGTGTGAAAAAGGGACCTTACGGATGGCAACCCAGGGCTTCCTTCGAACCTTGCGAATCATAGCCCTGGTTTCCTTCCAAATAGGTATTGGAGATCCAGAGTCTGAAAGGATCAAAGTTACCTCTGGCTCGTTGGTGTGGTTAATTTCAGCTTCATCCTGAAGAGAAGGGGCGTCAGCAAGTTGAATAAAAAGACGACCAAGCGAGTCAAGTTCTACCTCAGCCTCGTTTTCTGCAGCTGTCGGGCCCATGGAACCCGGGGTATCCAGGCCCGTCTGCCTTCGGCCCAGGGTGCAACGCCTGGCATGGCCCAGCAGGCCAGCACCACCGAGCATCTCACCAAGACCACTCACGAGGCCCTGGCCTCCTGAGGCCCCCTCCTCAAGGACTGGCAAGTAATACTCAGCACCACCATCAACGGCCTCGCAAGGCTCTCTCACGAGGCGGCTTCCCGAGGTGTGCCTCACGAGGCGGCTTCCCGAGGTGAGCCTCACGAGGCGGCTTTCCGAGGTGGCCTCCCGAGGCCCCCTCCCGCAGGCGCTTGAGACGAAGGCCGTTCGGGGTGCCGCGCGGTCTGGAGCCCATCACGTGGGTGACGCGCGCGGCGACGAGCAGCACTAGAGGCCGCGCCAGCAGGCGCGGATGAAGATGGTTTCCTCTTTCGTGTTAAGGGAGCAGGGCCAGCTATCTACTCTCCAAAGCAACCCCAAAGGTTGCCCGATCGGCGAAGGAAGACCAAGACGACGGGCGCGCAGGGCGGAGGTCATCACCGAGCCCACCGGCGCGTCATGAATCATGCTTTGGTAGGCGAAGACCACCTTTAGTAAGGATAGCCTGAGCGCCTCTCCCCTTTCCAAACCGCCAAGTGTGGCGACCCTTCCCGCCTAAGTTTCCAGGGGGAAGAGGACCAAGGCTGGTATAAAGGACAGTGCTGCCATAGTAGGAGGAGAGATCTCTCCGGACCAGTCCTTCCTCGTCCTCACCGTGTACACAAGAACTCTCTTGTCCATTGCAATCAAAACCACAAAGCAGGAGTAGGGTCTTGCACCGCAAGGTGGCCCGAACCTGGGTAAACCGCTGAGTCCTCGCCCCGTCCCTCGCTAGCGCACTCTCGCCGTAGCCTCGCCGTGGTAGGAGACGAAGCAGTAGATCGAGCTCACCCCAGTGTTCGAACCTTTGGCTCCCCGGAGCCCGACTTCCGACAGCAGCCGGCTCATCAGCATCGGCCGGATCATCCTGTTGCTCCATTTGAGCGGGGGTGGGTTGTCGAGGCTTCTTCCTTTTCCAAAACTTGTCGTCTGCCTACATTTGGAATGAGTCGGCGATTATGATTGAGAGGAAAAAGCAGGTCAAGAACAGAATAAGAAGGTGCAAACACTTACTGAAGGCGCCGGGTTGGTCAAGCAGAAGGGTGCTAGCCCAGTTTTGTTGCACTTCTCTTGAGGCTCTCCCAATAATCTCTTGGTGGCCTTGTTGATGTCACTCACAGATAAATTGACTTGGCTGAAGCGTTGAACGTCAGCCGGCTCACCAGTGTAGTTGCACATCAAGTCGCCCCTGTGGCTAAGGGGCTGGATTCACCAGCTAATCCAGCACCGGGTCAGGTCGATCCCGGTGAGGACATTAGCAGCCAAAGCCCTTAGCTTGGAGTAAATAGGGGCAATTTGCTTACGTTCCTCTGCAGACGGCCAACCCGGAAAGGCAACCGTGGCATTGAGCCGGTCCAGTCTATAACCCGGCAGGGGGTTTTCGCCTTGAGGAGCAATGTTTTTGCAGTAAAACCAAGTTTTGTTCCAACCCTTGGGGTGACTCGCCAGCTTGGCCTCAGGAAAGGGAGTGTTTCTTCGCCTTTGAATGGAAATACCGCCAAGTTCTTTACTAGGGCCATCGGTGAACTCGGTCTGATGGTTGATGTAGAGGAATTCTATAAATAAAAGGATAGTTGGCTCTGTTTGGAGATACACTTCGCAAAAGACTTGAAACTGGCTGAGATTGGTGATGGAGTTTGGATCAAGATCCTGCGGTCGGAGGTCGAAAAAGTGGAGAACGTCACGGAAGAATTTTGACCCGGGCAGACAAAAACCCTTATGAAGATGATCTGCAAAGACCACCACTTCGTCTTGCTTCGGCTGGGGGGTGCTCTCTTCATCAGGCGCCCGCCAGCTAATTGTCTCTTGAGCTGGCAAGAGGCCTTGCCCCACAAGCTCAGTTAACATGTGGGTGGAGACATGGGATCTGACCCAGTTGCAGGATTTGTCGGTCTTGGGGGCCATGACGATTTCAGATTCCAACTGGAAAGGCAATAATGATAAGCCGGCGTGTTAAGCTCATGAGGTATAACCCGGCAAAATGATAAGACGACCATGATAGTTAAACTCATGACCCAGATTTATGCAAGCTATGGACAGCAGTGATAAGCCGGTGAAATTTATGAGCCGGCGCCAGCGTTTCAGTGGTGTTTGGATATTTGCTAAGTGTTGAGCTAGCTACAAAAAAGAATCTGACGGAGCAGCTATTTTTACGGATCTAGAAATACTTCGAAAAACAAATTTTATAGACCTAAAACATGGATAGAGGCGGGAGCCCTACTGTCGATGGGGGTCCGTTGAAAGCAGTGCAGGGATCTATACGGGAAAAATGGCATTGCCGCAATAAGTAAAGTGCCTACGCGGATCATTCAATCGATTCTCGATCTACTGATGAGAGGAGAATGATGAACACGGATGAATGCCGATGAACTGCAATGGAAATGAGGCGTTATAGATCTGAGGGGGAGGATTTGGGTGTACCTGACCACGGCGGGGATGGCCGGAGTGTTCGGATGAGCTCCGGCGACGACTGGGCGGCGGAGAAGGATGCTGTCGAGGTGGTCGGAGAGCTTGAGGGCGGCGGCGCTTCGGGTCTGTGAAAGAGCGGACGCGAGGAAGAAGACGAGCCAAAGGTGAAAAACGATAGTGGGGGTGAGCTGGCCTCTTTATAGGCATAGTAAAAAATTAGAACGGCGGGTGCGGAGCCCCAGGCGGCGCAGTAATTTTCGGCTGTGAGTTCCACGATTTTCGCGCCTGACAGGACCATACGAACCCACTCAAAGATACGGCATGATGTCATCCCAGATTTGCAGTAGTGGATTGCGACGTCATCAGGGAAAGGAAATACAAAATGCTAAGTCTGAACCTGAAGGAATGACCCGTCGATCTACTTAACCTGGCAATTTGAGCCGGTCAAGGACAGCGTTCTAAAGGACCGGCTTGGGAAGCACTTGGAGAGTATCTTACTAATGTTTTGCTTTTTCAGGATAAAGTTTAATGTGAATAAATTCAAGTCAAACTGAGGGCTAATGTTGGGGATGCTTACCGGCATATAGACCCGGCAGGGTGATAACCCGGCCATGGAGCAGGCTCAGCGGGTCAGCTCACTGTGGGGCTGAAGGACTCTTGGTGGGCTGGCTTAACGAGGCCTAGCAAGGACAGGCCAGCTTATGCAATGGGCCGGCTCACGAGGATGATGAGTGGCACGAAGGCCGTCTTGGAGAGCAAGTAGGAAAGAGTAGGAGACGGGTCAAAGGACGACCCGGACTCTCATGTAATCTAGGGTTCCACCTGTATATATAAAGGGGAGCACCTATACGAAAAAGACTAAGTTGCAATCTCAATGAAAGCTAGGTTAGCGAATCAGCATCCTTGTAATTGAGAACCACAGCAATATAATCAAGCAGGATGTAGGCTTTTACCTCCACCATGAGGGGCCAAACCTGGGTAACCCGGCGTCTTCTCGTTCCCGATCAACCCCGCTAAGCTTCCACACTTGTGCGATGGCCTCATCTCTAAGTCCTTTCACAAGGGCATCTACCGTGTCAAAACCACGACAGCTAGTCTAGATACGGAAAGAAGATTGTAACCAAGGGATTCAACAAGCATAACGTTTTGAATGGAGCTATCATTGGATATGGCCACCTTACCAAGGCCAAGTACCTTACCCTTGGAGTTGTCTCCAAAAGTCACATACTTGCGTAGACCATCGTTTTTTGCAAGCTCACGAAACATGTCTCTATCTCCGGTAATGTGATCGGTACATCCACTATCAAGAATCCACTCTTTTCCTCCGGCCAGGTAATCTCGAAGGTTTGCCATGAGACTAAGATTCCTCATAGTCTTCTCATATTTGATGTTGAATTCTTTGTCGTCATCATAATGGCCATGCTCAACATCATCATCGACATGTATGTGATCATGACCTAGGGCAATGAATTCGTTAGTTTAATGATCATGATAATGTTCAAGTTTATGAATTCTAATGGCTTCCGTGATAATGTTGCTAATAGTTCTAACATCTCCTTTAGCATGCATAAGATCATGAAGCTCAAATAAGCAATCATCAAAGTTAGGATCACTAGGCTTCATCTTGTGAAAAGCAATAGTCTTATAAAGATTCTCATCAAGATTCTTTAAAGAGTAGTTAGGATATCGCTTTTCCATGTCATTCCAAAGAGTATAGGCACACTCAAAGTTTTGCATACAACCAAGCACAACTTTAGGTAATCCTCTAATGATAAGATTGATAGTTCTAAGATTACGAAGCATGTAAATTTCCTCTTCATGAGTGGGATGCAAAGGATCAATGGAAGGCACATAAGGATTATGAATGCACTTGCTCAAGTTAAATTCATCAAAGATATCAAGCATCTCATCCTTCCAAAAGTGATAATACTCCCCATTGAGAATAGGCACTCGACGTCTAACACTCCCCAAAGTAGACACATCCATCTCCCTCCAATGGTAATTAAATCAAAGCAATGGAGACCAAAGCTCTGACACCAATTGTAGGGTCAGGAAGATAGGTCTAGAGGGGGGTGAATAGACTGTTAACCAAGCAAAGGTGCATTTTTCAATTCTCTTGAAAGTTAGGTAGATTTTGACACTAGTTATGATGTCACCAAGACTTTCTACACATGCATATCTAGAGATAGAGCAGTGGAAAAAGTAAAGCATGCAATTGTGCACAAAGTAATGGGGTAGAGGAAAGAAGATCAAACGCAATGAAGACACAGTGGTTTTCGGCGTGGTTCCGATAGGTGGTGCTATCGTACGTCCACGTTCATGGAGGCTTCAACCCACGAAGGGTAAAGGTTGCGCGAGTCCACGGAGGGCTCCACCCACGAAGGGTCCACGAAGAAGCAACCTTTCCTATTCCACCATGGCTTCCATCCACGAATGACTAGCCTCACACGGGGTAGATCTTCATGAAGTAGGCGATCTCCTTGCCCTTACAAACTCCTTGGTTCAACTCCACATGATCTTGGAGGCTCCCAAGTGACACCTAACCAATCTAGGAGACACCACTCTCCAAAAGGTAATAAATGGTGTGTTGATGATGAACTCCTTGCTCTTGTGCTTCAAATGATAGTCTCCTCAACACTGAATCTCTCTCTCACAGATTTGGCTTGGGTAGGAGAAGGATTGGAGTGGAAAGCAACTTGAAGAGGTTAGAAATCAAGGTTCAAATGGTTGGATTGGAATCTTGTGATCTCAACACATGAGTAGGCGGTTCTCTCTTAGAAAATGTATGGTGGAAATGTAGGCACGTTCTGATGGCTCTCTTACTCGGTAAGAGGGTGGTGGAGGGGTATATATAGCCTTCACCTAAAATCCAACCGTTACACACTTTTGACCCATCTCGGTGGCACCAATCATAAATCTCGGTGAGACCGATCTATGTAAAAGAAATGAACGTTGAGCTTTTCGGTGGGACCGAACAAAACATCTCGGTGAGACCGAATTGCAATGGCTAGGGCAAGACCTCATTTCAGTAATTCCGATTATTTCAACTCGGTGATTCCGAAGTGAAATGATGGTGTTACAGCAACTTGGTCAAGCTGTCTCGGTGAGACCGAGAACCATTTCGGTTGCCCCGAAGTGTTAGGGTTTTGGCTGTGGCAGTGAAATGAGCATCTCGGTGAGTCCGGATTAGGTCATATCGGTGGGACCGAAATGTTGAGTTAGGGTTTTGGACAGATGTGTTTTGGGAAAGTGATTGAGGGTTTTTGGAGCAATATCACTGAGCACTTTGAGTAACAACCTCATCAACAATACCTCATCCCCTTTTAATAGTATTGGCTTTCCTAAGGGACTCAATGTGATCTTGGATCACTAAAATGAAAATGAAGAGTCTTGTGGATGCCAATCTTGTTCTTGACATTTTGATGGATCCACATCTTCTTGTCCTTGCCATGCCATTGTTGAACTTGTCTGAAATAAATTAGATTAAAAATATTAGTCCAACAACATGTATGTTGACATTGATTACCAAAACCACCAAGGGAGCAAATGTGCTTTCAACTACCCAATGTAGCCTCCCTGATGAAGATCACAAACATCTTCGCCAGAGGCGTGGAGACAGCTCACGCCTGTCGGAAGTGGGGCTCCGGGGACCCAAAGGTTCGAACACTGGGGTGAGCTTGTTCCTACTTCTTTGTCCCCTACCACGGCTAAGCTACGGCGAGGCTAAGGCGAGAGCGCACTAGAGAGGAGCGGACCGTGGACTCAGCGGTTACCCAGGTTCGGGCCACCTTGTGGTGTAAAACCCTACTCCTGCTTGTGGTTGGGATTGCAATCGGCAAGAGAGTGTTCTCGCGTACAAGGTGGAGAGCGAGGAAGAATCGGTCGAGAGATCTCTCCTACAAAGGCAACACTGTCCCTTTATACCAGCATTGGTCCTCTTCCCCCTGAAAAACTTAGGCGGGAAGGGTTGCCACACTTGGCGGTTTTGAAAGGGGACAGGCGCTCAGGCTATCCTGACTAAAGGCGGTCTTCGCCTGCAAAATCATGATCCATGACGCGCCGGTGGGCTCGGTGATGACCTCCGCCCTGCGCGCCCGCCGTCTTGGTCTTCTTTCGCCAATCGGGCAACCTTTGGGGTTGCTTTGGAGAGTAGATAGCTGGCCTTGCTCCCTTAGCACGAAAGGGGAAACCCTCTTCATCCGCGCCTGCTGGCGTGGCCTCTGTCGCCGCTCGTCGCCGCGCGTGTCACCCACGTGATGGGCACGAGACTGCGCAGCCGTGCCGAACATCCTTCTTCTAGGGCGCCTTCGGGAGGAGACCTCGAGAGGCCAACTCGGGAGGCCGCCTCACGAGAGGGCCTCGCGAGGCTATTGGTGAAGATGTCGAGCCTTGCTCGCCGCTCCCTGAGGAGGGGGCCTCAGGAGGCCAAGGCCTCATGAGGGGTCTTAGTGAGATGCTGGATGAAGACGGCCTGCGGGACCCACGCCAGGCGTTGCACCCTGGGCCAAAGGCAGACGGGTCTGGATACCCTGGGTTCCATGGGCCCGACAGTAGCCCCCGGGCCCGCGGCGCGCACGTTCCCGCCTACTAGGGGGTGAAACCGCGTGGGCCCTAACCGCCTACGGGCCAGCCGTGACGCGTGGCGCATGATGTGACAGGGGGCGCCCGCACTTCTCCCATGATGCCTGGGTAACCGCCCGCGTCGACATAAAGCCTGCCACAGGCGACGCGTGGCCATCATTGCCTTCCTTCGCACATTTCGTCTCCCCGCACCTTCCTTCTCGCGCGTAGCTCCTCATGACCCCATCTCCGAACTCCACCTCTTCTCACTCCTCAATCCGCGCCTCCGCCATGCACATGGCACCCGCCAGCAAGAGGGGAAAGGCGGCGGCCCCGTGCCAAAGCGCGCCCGTCCTCGGGGCGGCACTGCAGCGCTCCACCATCGTCGATGGAGAGGGCCTAGACAAGGTGCTCCCGTTTGTGGCCGGCGATCAGAACGAGAACCAGGCGACCCAGATCTGGCCGGGGTCGCGCGCGCGGCACGACCTGGGGGCGACAGCCTACCCCTTCTTCCTCCACAACGTATATGCCGGGTTGGTGCCGCCATTCTTGGACTTCTTCTATGCCATTCTCTCCCACTATCAGAACCACGCCCTCCACCTTCAACCCAACTCCATTCTCCTCCTAGCCATGCTTGCCTTTTACTATGAGGCTTTCGTGGGTGTGATGCCTTCGGTGGCGCTCTTCCGCCACTTCTTCTGCCTGCGGCTAACTGTGGCAGACCAGCGCTCCGGATGCACATCGTTCCATGCCATCAAGGGGATGGAGAACAACATCATCAACCTAAGGGTCGCGAAGAAGGTGGAGGGCTATCGGCAGTGCTGGGTCTACATGGACGCGCGTCGGACCAGCCGGCTTCCGATGATCCCGACGGACCCGGCCAAGAAGATATCAGTGTGGGGGCACGAGAAACTTGCTGACCCGAGGATGGAGCCCGTCTTGGAGCGGATGGCCACGCACCGGGCCGCAAAGCTGTCGGGCGCGACGGTCATCAGGGAATACCTGCGGCGGCGCATCGCACCACTTCAGCAGCACTCACGCCCTGTGTGGGAGTACACCGGTGCAGGAGACACCATGAGGCTGAACCCCGGCAGCCTGGGGTCAGATCTGCTGGACGGGGCCTTGGCGACCCTGCTCAGTACCCCTGCCGCGGACCTGCCCGAGCGGGCACTCCCGATGTTCCACTACAAGGAGAAGGCGGAGCTGGTTGAGGAGATGCCCCTCTTCGACTAGTGGGGTCTCATGCTGGAGGGCCACGTTGGGCCCCGCGACAACCCCCTTGTGGTGGAGCTGGACTCAGGAGGCAGCGGCGGTGGCGAGGACTCGGAGGAGGCCACAGAGGAGGACGCCAACCGGGGCCACCACGCACCCGCCGTCAGCTCCTCTGCGAGCTTGAGGATGATGACGCCAAGAGCGAGCCGCCCGCGGCGGAGGGGGCTCTCGGCCTGGGGGTGGTCGAGCCCCCAGCGCCTGAGGCCCATCATGAGGCCGAAACTTCCTAGGGCCCCGAGGCGGGCGACGACGCGTCCGGGTCTACTGCGGCACACCCCGGGGGCCCGAGCAGCGGAGCCGGGGCAATGCCTGACGGTGGCAGCGACGACTCGCCCCCCGCGGGGAGAAGAAGAGGAAGTGGTACGTCAGTGATGAGTAAGTCCCCTACCTCCTCCCAGCGTTTCAATTCCTTGCTCTTTGTCCTGGCTTGGAGCTGAGCCGCCATTCACGCAGGAGGTCTGCCGGGGACCAGAAGAAGAACAAGAAAAAGATGATGACGAAGGCGAAGGTGACCCCCAGCCCGCAGGGGGCATCGGTACCCGCTGCGAGTGCCGGGGGGCATAGAGAGGCTGCCCGCCGCCTTGACACTGAGGCGGGGCATGCGGAAGCCGAGAGCGAGCTGGCCGTTCCCCAGGAGCAGCATGCGGGCGCGTCTCATGAGGCCGAGACGGAGGAGCCCTGGGAGGCAGCCCCAGGTGGCAAGGACGCACTCCCCCTTGACCCTGCTATGAAGGAAGGAGCGGCGATGGGGGAGGTCGAAATGCCCACTCCCCCACCAGGGGCCTCCCTAAGCGCGAGGGGAGGAGTCGTGGGGCGCGCCGTCGCAGGCATGGCGGGCCCCCACAGCGCGCCGCCACAGCCGAACATGGGGGAGGGCCTGACGAACCCACCGCTCCAGGCAAGCGGTGTCGAGTCCTCCCTAACCGCGGCGACGGAGAATGTCAGGGGGCCCGACCCAGACTGGCCCCTGTCCCTCGTGAGTGGCCACGCCCTGCTTAGGCCTAAAGCCTTGCACGACGCCAAGGCCATGCTCGCTCGGCTCGGGACAGACTTCCGGGACGCGGAGACACGCCTTGCCGTGGAGCGCCTGAAGCTTGCTGACGGGTGGCGCCGGCTTAGCGTCGCCGTCGAAACGGCTTAGCGCCAGAATGAACACACTCGCGCACAGGGCGAGAAGGACGCCGCCGAAGCGGAGGGGGTTAGGGCGAGTGCCCTCCGGGAGGCCGAAACGGCCGTCACGCGCCGCGAACAGGCGGAGGCCCGCCTGAAGGAGTTCCAGGATCAACACGCCGAGCAGGAGCAGTCGCTCCTCGTGCGGGAAAGCACCCTCACCACTTGCGAGAAGGAGCTTGCGGCCCACGAAGCGGGCCTCGAGACTCGCATGGAAGGCCTCGAGAAGGTGGCGACCAAGCAAGCCACGGATAAGGAGCGCCTGGAGACACTGGGACGCCAGCTGGCCGACGCCCAGGATGCTCACACGAAGCGTGTCAACGAGGCCAACGCCCAGCTGGAGGCTAAGGAGAAGAAGGCCTAGGAGGACGCTGATGCGAAGGTGTTGGAGGCGCGCCTGGCGCTCGCCGAGGAGCACGGTAAGGCGCTGGAGCAGCAAAAGGACGCCTTCGAGACGGAGCATGAGCGGTTCCGGCAGGAAATCGCTGGTCTCAAGGTGACACTCGCTGAGGTGGAGACTCGCTGGGAGGCCATGCCAAGCCTTCCTCCCTTCGTCTCCAATTGGGAGGCGCCGCTAGCACAGCCGAGCAAGCCGGAGGCGAGGCGGACCAGGAACAGGAGCAGCAACGCGAACGCGTCAAGATGCTTCACTCCCTCGAGCTCCACGCCCGCCATGCCCTGAAATCCATCTGCCAGGGGAGGTTTGGAGCCCTCCGCGAGTCCCGCAGTGCCGACTATGTTGACTTCTCCACCAAGCTTGTGGAGCGGCTCGAGGACGGGGCCAAGGAGGCGGACGGCATCTTGGAGGAGGAGTGTCGCGGCCTCTTCTCCCTGGCGGCGACCCGCGTCTTCAGCCACCTCCTTCACGCCGATCCCAACTTTGATTTTGACAAGGTGATAGCCCCTGTCCCTGAGGAGCTCCGCAATGGCCTCGCAAAGGCGGTAGAAGGTCACGTGGACGCATTGCTCGGGAAGTACTCCTGCGGCAGCGGCGAGAGCTCCGGCGGTGATGACGGCGACGGCGTGAGCTCCTAGGGTCCTTTTTCCTTCGCCACCGTGCGCTAGATCGATGTGGCCCCGTGGGGGCGTGAAGATGATGCCTTTGTGTTTAAGTACTTTATGATTTGCTGTAATGAACGCTCATGCCCTCGTGGACTTTCTCTTGAGGCCTGTTTTTCGCTTTTTGTTTGCCATGATGCTCTACGCCGTCAAGCCCCAGCCCCCGACTGGGCCATAGCCGTCGCTGGTATGTCAGGTCGCGATGCCTGGACAAGGCCAGGAGGTGAGGGGCACCGGGAGCTAGTGAGGGCTCCTGAGGCGCGATGTTGAGGGAGCCCCCCTTTGACGCGCAAGCGGCTTGCGCCAAGAGAAACACTGGCGCTCGTGAGGTTGCCGGAGGGGATGGCTGTCGGGCCCGTGGAACCCGGGGTATCCAGGCCCGTCTGCCTTTGGCCCAGGGTGCAACACCTGGCATGGGCCCAGAAGGCCATCACCACCGAGCATCTCACCAAGACCCATCCCCAGGAAGTGGCGAGTAATCCTCAGCACCACCATCAACGGCCTCGCGAAGCCCTCTCACGAGGCGGCTTCCTGGAGTGACCTCGCGAGGCGGCTTCCTGAGGTGGCCTCCCGAGGCCCCCTCCTGCAGGCGCTCGAGACGAAGGCCGTTCGGCGTGCCGCGCGGTCTGGAGCCCATCACGTGGGTGACGCGCGCGGCGACGAGCAGCAGCAGAGGCCGCGCCTGTAGGCGCGGATGAAGATGGTTTCTTCTTTCGTGATAAGGGAGCAGGGCTAGCTATCTACTCTCCAAAGCAACCCCAAAGGTTGCCCGATCGGCGAAGGAAGACCAAGATGACGGGCGCGCAGGGCGGAGGTCATCACCGAGCCCACCGGCGCGTCATGGATCATGCTTTGGCAGGCGAAGACCACCTTTAGTCAGGATAGCCTGAGCGCCCGTCCCCTTTCTAAATCGCCAAGTGTGGCAACCCTTCCTGCCTAAGTTTTGAGGGGGAAGAGGACCAAGGCCGATATAAAAGGGCAGTGCTGCCATTGTAGAGGAGGCTCTCCAGCTAGGCCCCCAGGGATCGATCCCACCGTCTTCAACCTTGTACACGAGAACTCTCTTGCCTGCCATAATCCCAACCACAAGCAGGAGTAGGGTCTTACACTGCAAGGTGGCCCGAACCTAGGTAAACTGCTGAGTCCTCTCCCCTTCCCTCGCTAGCGCGCTCTCGCCGTAGCCTCGCCGTAGCTTAGCCGTGGTAGGAGACGAAGCGGTAGAACGAGCTCACCCCAGTGTTCGAACCTTTGGGTCCCCGGAGCCCGACTTCCGACAAAGGCTTAAGAGACGGTGAGGGCGGCTCATGAGCCAGGATACTTAGCTCTGTGCGGGGTAGTGTCCAGTGGGCCATCTCTTGTAGGGTACACCTCGTGAGGGTTCCGCCCGCGAGATCTCCTGATGAGACGGCCGTCGTGGGTTAGCTCCCGAGGCAGGGCATGCGGGCCTTCCTTAGGCCCTGAAGAGGCCACCTCACGATGCGTCCTCGTGAGGCCTTTCAGGGGACCTGCTCCTGAGACAACTGCATGCCGAATACTTAATGACAGGGGAGCAGTGCACGCTCCTCGATTCACTCATGGGCATTATGCGAGGAGACAAGACACCAAGAACCTTGGTGGGGTGGCGTGCACGGGAGCAGGCCCGCGAGCCAGAGGCCGGTTCCTTGGGTTTTTTAGCGCTGCTGGGACTGACCCGAGCACAGACACCGTGTCCAGCCCCCACTCGCGTGAGGCTCATGAGGGACGTCATGAGCGCGCGAGGCTCATGAGGCAAAGACAAAATGAAATGCCATGTAAGAAACTAAAACTTTACTGAAGTAAGATAGCAACCCATTACATAACTAAAACAAGATGCGGCTGCCGTGTCCGGCACGGGCCAGCTTGAGGTTGGTGCAACCCGTGGGGCGCCCTCAGTTACACATCAAAATGAGAAAAAGAGCGTTGCCGTGTCCGGCACGGGTCAGCTTGAGGTTGGTGCAGCCCGTGGGGCGCCCTCAGTTGATTGTTCCGCCAGCGCGGAGCATGAGGCTTCCACAGGGGGTGTGGGTATGATCGCGGGTCGATCGTTCTGCCAGCGCGGAGGATGGGGCTTCCACTTGGGCGTGGGCGGGAGCTCTCGCGGGCCCATCAGGCGAACGCAATGAGAGGCTCCGGGGCGTGTACAGCCCCATTTTGTTCGTACGCGTGAGGGTCACGGGTAGAACTTGCGGAGGTGTTGGATGTTCCAGGCGTTAGGCACAGGAACTCCGTCCTCTGCCTCCAGCCGGGATGAGCCGGGCCTGGAGACATGAGTAACCCTGAAAGGGCCTTCCCACATAGGTGAGAGTTTGTGAAGTCCCTCTCTGGAGAGGATTCTGCACAGAAGAGGTCGCCGACCTCGAAAGTGCGAGGGCGGATGCTGCGCCTATGGTAGCGATGCAAGGCCTACTGGTACCTCACGGTGTGAAGGACGGCCTAAAGGCGGCCCTCTTCGAGGAGCAGCAGATCGGTCTCCCGCGAGCCGTCCTGACGCACCTCGTCGAAGGCAAGGACTCGTGGGGTGCCGTGCTTAAGCTCCAATGGGAGGACCGCCTCAGCGCCGTAGACGGGGAAGAAGGGGGTCTCGCCGGTAGGCTTGCTTGACGTCATGCGGATGGACCACAGCACGGACTGTAGCTCGTCGAGCCAGCCCTTGCCGCAGGCCTCGAGTGTCTTCTTGAAGCTCCTTGTATTGAGGCCCTTGAGGACCTCGGCGTTGGCACGCTCGGCCTGGTCATTGCTTCGCGGGTGCGGCACCGAGGCGTAGCAGATCTGCGTGCCGAGGCTGGCGCAATAGGACTTGAAGAGGCCGCTTGTGAACTGGGAGCCATTGTCGGTGATGATGCGGTTGGGAACTCCAAAGCGGCTCACGAGGCCCTTGATGAACTTGACGGCGGAGCCTGCCGGGATGGTCCGCACAGGCTCAACTTCTGCCCACTTGGTGAACTTGTCGATGGCGACGTAGAGGTAGTGGTAACCGCCAGCCGCGCGAGGGAAGGGCCCCAGGATATCCAGCCCCCAGACCGCGAAGGGCCATGAGAGGTGAATCGTCTAGAGGCCCTGCGCCGGCTGGTGGATTTGCTTGGCATGGAACTGGTAGGAGCAGGCTTGGACCAGCGCGGCAGCGTCGCGCAGCGCAGTAGGCTAGTAGAAGCCACTGCGGAATACCTTGCTGATGAGGGTGCGTGACGAGGAATGGTGGCCGCAGTCCCCTCCATGTATATGAGCGAGCAATTCACGCCCTTGCTCTTCAGAGATGCACCGCAGCGAGACGCCATTGGGGCGCCTGCGGTACAGCTCGCCATCTTGTAAGCAGTAAGCGGTGGCCTGCCGGGCCACGCGCTCTGCTTCTAAGTCCTTCTCCGGGAGGGTGCCGCGAAGCAAGTAAGCCTTGAACTCCGCGGCCCAGCTATCCGCCTGAGGCTCCAGTGCCAGTAGCAGGCGGGCTCCTGAGGCCGGGCCGTAGTCTGGCGTGTCCGTGGGTGGTGCGGGCAGTAGTTCCTCATGAAGGAGCGCGGTGCTCGCGGCAGGAGGTGCGGCTGACGGCTTGAGGAGCCTTTCCTCGAAGACGCCAGGGCTCTGAGGCTCGTGGCGAGACGCTTGTTTGGCGATGTCGTCAGCTTCTTTCTTGCCGCTGCGAGGGACGTGCTGCAGCTCCAGGCCAAGGAAACGCTTCTCAAGTTTGCGTACCTCTTCTAGGTAGGCGGCCATGTGCTCGTCCTTGGGCTTGTAGCTTTTGTTGGAGAAGTTGATGAGAAGTTGCGAATCGCCCTTGATGGTCAGACGCTTGATACCCAGGGCGAACACAGCCTTGACGCCAGTGATGAGGCCCTAATATTCTGCGATGTTGTTGGAAACCTTGTCGGAGTGCCTGAAGCAGAGTTGCACGGCGTAGTAGAGCTTGTCTCCCGTTGGCGAGGTGAGCATGACTCCAGCCCCCACGCCCTGGCGGGAGAAGGCACCGTCGAAATGCATGGACCAGCCGCCCGGCGCTTCGTCCCCTGGCAGAAGGGACTGGGCCTCGCGAGGCTCCTTCTCGTACGTGTCCGTCCACTCTGCCACGAAGTCGGCTAGAGCCGCGCCTTTGATGATTCTGGTGGTGGATAATTCTAGCTGGAAGGCTTGCAGCTCGATGTTCCATTCGGCGACACGGCCGGCAGCGTTGGGGCTGCACAGAACTTGCTCCAGGGGGTTGGAAGAAATGACCTTGATGGGATGACCCTGAAAGTAGTGGCGTAGCTTCCTGGAGGCGACGAGGAGCGCGAGGAGGAGCTTCTGCTACATGGGGTAGCGCTCGCGCGCATCTCTTAGCACGGTGCTGACGAAGTACACGGGGTGTTCGACGAGGCACGTAGTTGTGGTGGCAGCTTGCTCTCAAGGCACCTCGCGAGGCTCGGGGGGCTCACGAGGCTCAGAGGGCTCATGAGGCTCGGGAGGCTCATGAGGCTTGGGAGGCTCACGAGGCTCGGAGGGCTCATGAGGCTCTGGAGGTGCACGAGGCACGGAGGGCTCATGAGGCTGGGGGGTGCTGAAGGCTTCTCCTTAGTATAGACGCGCTCCTCTCACACCGCCACCAGCGCCGCGCTGGCCGTCTGAGGGGTGGCCGCCAAGTATAGGAGCAAGGGCTCGCGAGGGCGTGGCACGACCATGATGGGCGGGCTCGTGAGGTACCTCTTGAGGCCTTCAAAACCGGCGTCTGCCTCAGGAGTCCACTTGAAATAGCCGGACCTCTTCAGGAGCTTGAAGAAAGGTAGGGCTCGCTCGCCGAACTTGGAGATGAAGCATCCTAGGGAGGCCATGCATCCTGCCAAAGGCTGCATTTCCTTGAGGGTCCGGGGGGGACGCATTTTCTCGATGGCCTTGATCTTCTCGGGGTTGGCCTCGATGCCACAGTGCGAGACCAGGAAGCCGAGGAGCTTGCTGAAGGGGACTCCGAAGACGCACTTCTTGGGGTTGAACTTGAGGTTGACCTTGCGCAGGTTGGTGAACGTTTCCTTGAGGTCCGCAATGAGAGACCCAGCCTCGCGAGATTTGACCACGATGTCGTCGACGTAGGCCTCCGCGTTCCTCCCCATCTGAGGCCCCAGCGTGATGCACATTAGCCGCTGGAAGGTGGCGCCCATGCTCCTCAATCTGAAGGGCATGCAGACGTAGCAGTATATGCCGCAGGGGGTGATGAAGGCCATCCTCTCCACGTCTTCGGCCGCCATCTTGATCTGATGATAGCCTGAGAAGGCATCTAGGAAGCATAGCAAATCGCACCCGACAGTGGAATCCACGATCTGTTCGATGCGGGGCCGTGGAAATGGATCTTGAGGGCAGAACTTGTTGAGGCTGGTGAAGTCAACGCACATACGCTCCTTGCCGCCCTTCTTGGGGACGACGACTGGGTTGGCGAGCCATTCGGGATGGCGCACCTCTCGGATGACTCCAGCTTCTTGGAGCTTCTGAACTTCCTTAATGATGAAATCTTGCTTCTCTGGCGCCTGGCACCGTCCTTTTTGCTTGACGGGGTCTGCATTGGGGCACACCGCTAAGTGGTGCTCGATCACCTCCCTCGGCACACCAGACAAATCAGATGCTTTCCAGGCGAAAACATCCGAGTTTGCCCGAAGGAAGGTGACGAGCGCGCTTTCCTATGTAGGAGGAAGGCCAGCGCAGATGGTGAAGGCAGGGCCGGAGCCGCTGTCGTCCACCGACACCTTCTTCGTCTCGGCGTGCTCCTGAGAGAACAGCTGCTTCTTCTTCGCGGGCGCGGCCTCAGGAGGCTCGGCCGCGTCCTCGTCAGCCGGATGGGCAGCGGCAGCAGCCTTGTAGGCGTGCTCCAAGGAGCAGATCGCGTCCTTCTCGTCGTAGGTGACAGTGATGATGCCGCCGCTGCTAGGCATCTTGAGGTCGTTGTAGGCATGGTGGGTCGCCGCCATGAACTTGGTGAGAGCTGGGTAACCCAAGATGGCGTTGTAAGGCAGGCTGATGTGCACCACGTCGAAGTCGATGAGCTCGGTGTGGTAGTTCTTGCGGGTGCCAAAGGTGACGGGGAGGCGCACTTGCCCCAGGGGGATGGTGGAGCCATCGGTTACTCCGGAGAAGGGCCTGGTCGGCATCAGTTGGTCGTAGGGTACTTGGAGCGTCTTGAAGGTCTCGATGGAGATCACGTTGAGGCCAACGCCTCCGTCGATGAGAGTCTTGGTGACCGCGACGTTGCTGATGGTGGGAGTGCACAGCATGGGGAGCGCGCCTGTGGAGGCCGTGGACTTGGGGTAGTCCTTGGAGTCGAAGGTGATGGCGTATTGCGACCACTTGAGGGGCCGCGAGGCCTCAGGCCTCGGGAGGACGGCATTCACCTCGCGAGAGAGCTGCTTGAAGTGGCGGTTGGACGCGGGGGCCTGAGCCCCGCCAAGGATGCAGGCGACCGTGCGAGCCTCCTGGTAGCCCCCGGCGCCCTCATCAGGCGGGTTGATCTTGTTCCACCGGGGTGGCGGCGGCAGCGGCGGGAGAGCGGCGTTGGCCTGAAGGTTTACCTCACGAGGCTGGTCGCGCCAGGCGGCCTCACGAGGCTGGTCACGCCAGCCCTGGCGGAAGTTGCCGTTGCCATTGTGGGCGTCCCAGCGGTTGCCGCTGTGGCCACCTCCGCGACCGGCGCTGCGGCCACTGCGGTCATCTCGGTTATGCGATCAGGTTGTGGGTCCAGGAACCTACTCAGCAATCAACAACCTAATCAGCTGCAACTGCATCCGCAACCCTTAACACACAACCGAGAAACTTCGCAAATTCGTCTACCTCAGACCTTCGAAAACAAAGCGATACTAGTCACGGTGGATCATCCGAGCTATCTCCTCCAGTACTGGGGAAAAGTCACGGCACTATTTGCCACTACAAAAAGTATAGCAGCGTTTCGACGTCGACGTCCTCTGGTATTCAGGAACTGAAACGATAGCGAATGTGACAAGAACACCTTGGAGCTCAACTCCCCGGGTCCAATCCATACGGTCAGGAGGCACCAAGATAGAATTCCCGTCACAACGATATCATAACAATTCCAAAATACCCGCGTGACCCTAAAAAAATTTGAGTGAGAAGAGTACTAGAATCAAAACACCGACGTCACAATTCCTCACTAGAGCGACGAAGGGGATAAGGGGTAAAAAGAATTCCTACTCTCCGATATATAGCTAGGACTCAAAATAGTTTTTCTTCTATACTCGCCAACGGTTCGATCAATCAAGGGGGCTCCTATGGTCGGTCGAGGCTCTGTTACCAACTTGTCACGCCCGATATGCGATCCTATTCTCGGGGAACTCGGAGGTCCCATCAAGAGTAGAAGCGCATATTGAAAACGCTTGCAAGGTGGATATCATTACAGCGTACCATGTACATAATAGATTGGGATACATACAAATACATACAATCATCACTTGAATACATAGCAAACACCATACAGAAGAGAAGAATCCGACTACGGATGAAACACAAACGAAAAACATGAACGACATCCACCCTGCTAGCCCAGGCTGCCGACCAGGAACCTATCCCACGATCGATGAAGAAGAAGAACTCCAAAAGCAAACGCGCATCGCTCTCGCGTCAGATCATCGCATTACCTGTACCTGCATCTGTTGTTGTAGTAAACTGTGAGCCACGAGGACTCAGCAATCCCATAACCATGGGTAACAAGACTATCAAAGCTTAAATGGGTATGGAAGGGTAAGGTGGTGAGGTTGCAGCTAGCACTAAGCATTATATGGTGGCTAACTTACGAGTACAAGAATAAGAAGAGTACAACGCATAACGGTCGCAATCTAGTAATGATAAAGAAGTGATCTTGAACACCTACTTATGAGTCAAACATAACCCCACCGTGTTCTCTTCTCGAACTTACTCGAAAAGAGACGATCAAGGTTACGCACGCGGTTGGTGTATTTTTAATTAGAATTTAGTGTCAAGTTCTCTACAACCGAAGGTTATAAATATCCAATTCGCCACATAACCGCGGGCATGGCTTCGCGTAAGATTTAACCCTGCAGGGGTGTTCCAACCTGGTCCATCACAAACCAACACAAGCTGCGGTGGAAAAACCTCAACCTCAAGAAAACCCGATCAACCTCGAGTCAGCCCAAAGTATCCTCAGAATCCCGGTGCACAAGACATTTCGACAATGGTAACGCAAGTCCAGCAAGACCTCCCGGCGTGCCGACACCCTGATAGTAGCCGCGCGTATCTTGTCTCAGGCCACGACCGGATGGGACATCCTATGAGTAAAACTAGATCCTCGAGTTTCCCCGTGGTGGCCCCGCAGTCTACCCGTTTCGGGCCAACACCATCGGCACTGGCCCACCGGTTTTATGTTGAATTAAGAATCCTCGGGTAGCGCTAACTCCCTATGCAAATTAATTATTTAATTCAGTATTATTATGTTGGCAAATGTTAAAACCAAAGTTGGGCCTTGCTAGAAGCAGTTATTCAAAGCGAACTGTCAAGAGGGTCCCATACCCCTGAGCATGTTAGGAACGCTAATCCGAGGATCATAACACCGGTATTACGAAAACTAGGGCGGCATGAGTGGAACAAAACACCAGGCAAAAGGCCGAGCCTTCCACCCAAAACCAAGTATATAGATGCATTAATTAAATAAGAGATATTGTGATATCCCAAGATATCCATGTCCCAACATGGAACAACCTGCACTGCACCTGCAACTAGCAACGCTATAAGAAAGGGTCTGCGCAAAGCGGTAACAAAGCCAAACAACGGTTTGCTGGGTAAGTGTGGTTAGAGGCTGTATCATGGCATGTGGGAGGCTGACATATATGTGGTAGGAAGCGCGACATAGCGATAACCTCGAGACAACTAGCAAGCAAATAAAAGTAAAGATATCCAAGGCCGTGATCATCTAGCCTGAAATCCCGCTCGAAAGAAGATCGAATCCATGAAGAAGACGAACGGGCGTACTCGAACGAATCCTCACACTTCGCAATGTAACCGGAACTATCGAGAAGAAGCACAACCGGAAAGAAGCAGACAACATGGTAAACACACAAACATAATCATGGCATAATGCATAATCAAGTATGATGCATGTCCGGTTTAATGAGGCATGGCATGGCAAGATGCAATAACCAAATACTACACATTAAGTGAAGCTCAATATGCAACGAGTTGCATATTGACGAAACTCCACAACAATTATTTAGTTCAATCCCGTTTATGCTACTCATCAATATTAAATGTTGTTAAACATGGCAAGAGATGAAGCATAATTAATCTACCTATCTAGGCAATTTAAATGAGGCCGGAAACAATACAAAACAATTCCGGAAAATCCTCATATGCAACTTTCGAATTTGGTACTGTTCTTCTTGAAACACAATTTTAAAGCTCTTTAACAGCAAAAGAAAATTCACCATGTTAATCTACACGTTTTTCTACCCCATTTACATATAAAGTTCATTTAATTCGGAGCTACGGTTATTTAGTTATGAAATAAACCATTTTAGCATGTCATTTATGCAAATTAATGCAAACAGCAATTTAAATGTTTTTAGCATGGATGAGAGTTGCATATTATGAAACTACATGAAATTCTAAGCATTTAACATATAAAGTTTGTTTTAATCCGATGCACGGTTGTGGAGTTATTAAATGCATGATCATGGAGGCTTTTTCTGTAAAACAGAAATTCCCTGGATAATTGCTAAATTCGCGAGAGCAGAAAAAAAACATGATACGGGCCGAATCTGGAATGAGCTGGGCTGCACAGGCATGAGCGAAGGATAGCAAAATGTGCCCAGGGCAAGGGTTAGCGGCGCGGGCTGCTCACCATAGCGGGTCGTCGCCCAGGACGCGGAGGAGGCAGAAGGCCGGCCTGGGGCAAAGAGGTGCTGGGCCGGGGCGAGGTCGCAGGGACACGGTCAACGCGCGTGCACGAAGCAGGGGAACGAGCTGGCGAACCAGGGGCGCGTCGTCCTCCCCGCTCGAAAGAAGCAGAGGCAGGTGTGACAGCCCGAGACCGATTCTTTCCATGATTGCTATTATATTGGTTGTTTTATTTATTTTTGCATTGCATCATGTCATCATGCCATCATGTCATTAATTTTTTTGCAACTCAAATAAATAAATTGCTTAGATCTTTCGATCTATTTAAATTGAGGGAAATGCACATGGTGTTTTCTCTTTAAAACATATACTATATTCTCCCAATATTCTAGGGAGCTAAAAGAAATATTCCAATAATTTTGAATCACCCACAAACACACTTGCAATTTAATCCCATGCCTTTTTTGCTTCGAGTTTGACTTCCAAACCTTGCCAATAATTCTTTTCCCATTTATCGAGGCTCCTCCAAAAATCTCAACATTTTTTAGGACCTTCCAAGAACCCACTTCTTATTCAAACCCATTTGAATTTAATTCCAATGAGTTTGGATTTGGATTGCAAACCTTCCAACCATTTTTTTGTTAAATCATGCATATTTTCCTGATCCTAGGAAAATATATCACTAATCCATACTCCTTTCCTAACATTTTCTTTTATCTCCTTCTTCTTGTCTATTTTCTGTATTTTCGGAAATAGAGAAGGAGGATCAGAGAGGGAGCCTAGCCAGCAGCCTGTAGCTCGGCCCATCTACCCCCACCCAGGGCCCAACTAACCTAACCTAAACCTAGCTAGCCCAAGCCCACCTGGATCTCTCCTTATCCCCTCGCTCCCGCAGCCCCTCACCCAATCGATCCCCTTGTCTCTTCCAGGTCGCGCCGCCACCCACACGCAGAGAGCCGCAAGAGCCACTCCAGCGCCTCCTCTGGCTCCTCCCTCGCGCCCCTGCTTCTCCTCATCTGCGCCTCGCGCGCCCGCATCCATGGCAGCAGCCGCCATGGTGGAACGACGAACAACCGCGCCCGCAGCCTCCCATGATCAGCACCGCCGCTGCCGTCCCTGCCTCTTCGAACCCCCCCTGCTCGCCGCCCCGACGAGCCTCCTCTGCAAGACGCCACCATGGCACGTTCAGGCCCTAGCGCGTGGGCCTCTTCCTCGACCCTGGCCGCACCAGGACAGCCGCTGGCCACGCCTTGCTCGTCGTGCTCTTGCACCCGCTGCCCTCCTTCTCCAACCAACCGGATCACCTCGTCCCCACGGCCACGCCTCTGCACCACCGGCCTTCAACCCCGACGCCGACCTGGCCATCTTCTGCTGCTGCCTCGAGCAGCCCCTTCACGGTCGGCACCCACAGGAGCTCCACCCCTCTTTGCTGCCCCGTTTGCCCCTCTTTGTTACCCCGTTTGCCCCTCTTGTCGCTGCCAAGACCCAGCAACCAGGGACGCCAAGAACGCCTTCGTGGATTTCGCCAAGTACCCACACCGGCAAGACTACACGGACGTTCATTCCACTACAACACCGAAACGTCAAGGTCGACTACGTTTTGCTGCCCCGACCAGAATCATCAAGTACCCGAAGACCACATTGACATCAAGTACATCTACCGCCGTTTTCGGAATCGCCAAGACCACGTGTACCACTACTTCCATGACGTCCACTACCGTCGTTGTGGGATTCGTCAAGTTCAACGACGACCCCCGAAGACCTTGGCTTCGTCAAGTTCCTCTCCGAAATGCGAACCACTACTTCCACTACCATCGACTTGTTCCGCCCCAAAATGCACGCTTCGAATGTATAACGCCGAGACGACCGCCCGTGGACGAATGCATTGTTGTATGAGATGATCGTGTTTGCACCGTGTTCAAATTATCTCGTGCACGCTCCTTGTTTGCCATGCCACCGACACGTGGGAACCCGGTAACCGGGATCACTCCCCGTCACTTTTGCATGTTCCGCACATCCTCACACTTGATTCTTTCCACCGGCATCTCAACGAGTACCGGAACCGGAATGTTGCCGTGGCTTCATTTCCGTTATCGCCGCCGTGGCACCCATTTCTTTCCGTCATGGCGACAAATGCTGCATGTCCTTTTATGCCACCTTTTTCATCAAAAATTGCATATAACTTGAATTTGTCATCCGCATCATGATAACAACATTTAAAATGTTTAAATTGTTGTTTGCATTATTTTGCATAAATGGCATGCTAAAATGATTTATTTCATAACTAAATAACCGTAGCTCCGATTTACATAAACTTTATATGTAAATGGGGTGGAAAAATGTGTAGATTATCATGGTGCACTTACTTTGCATGTTTAACAACATTAAAATTGTGTTTTAGGCAGAACAGTACCAAATTCGAAAATTACATATGAGGATTTTCAGGAATTGTTTTGTGTTGTTTCCGGCCTCATTTAAATTGCCTAGATAGGTAGATTAACTATGCTTCATCTCTTGCCATGTTAACCAACATTTAACATTGATGAGTAGCATAAACGGGAGTGAACTAAATAATTGTTGTGGAGTTTCGTCAATATGCAACTCGTTGCATATTGAGCTTCACTTAATGTGTAGTATTTGGTTGTTGCATCTTGCCATGCCATGCCTCATTAAACCGGACATGCATCATACTTGATTGTGCATTATGCCATGATTATGTTTGTGTGTTTGCCATGTTGTTTGCTTCTTTCCGGTTGTGCTTCTTCTTGATAGCTCCCGAAAGGATCGATATGGTTGACTAGAGGGGGGGTGAATAGGCAACTACCAATTTTTAGCTATTCTTAACAAATTGGGGTTAGCAACAAAATAGGTTGTCTAGATGTGCAACTAGGTGAGCAACCTATATGATGCTAACAAATACAACTCAAGTAAGTAAAGGATACAATACGAGTAAATCGAACACAAAGTAAAGGTAAGAGATAACCACAAGTGGAACCGGTGAAGACGAGGATGTGTTACCGAAGTTCCTTCCCTTTGAGAGGAAGTACGTCTCCGTTGGAGCGGTGTGGAGGCACAATGCTCCCCAAGAAGCCACTAAGGCCACCGTATTCTCCTCACGCCCTCACACAATGCGAGGTGCCGTGATTCCACTAGTGGTGCCCTTGAAGGCGGCAACCGAACCTTTACAAACAAGGTTGGGGCAAGCTCCACAACTTAATTGGAGGCTCCCAACACAACCACGGAGCTTCACCACAATGGAATGTGGCTCCGAGGTGACCTCAACCGTCTAGGGTGCTCAAACACCCAAGAGTAACAAGATCCGCAAGGGATTAGTGGGGGGAATCAAATATCTCTTGGTGGAAGTGTAGATCGGGGCCCTCTCCTCCAAACCCTAGAGCAACAACAAGATTTGATGGCTAGGGAGAGAGATCGGGCTAAAATGAGCTTTTGGAGTAACAATGGAGCTTGGGGGAAGAGGTCAACCTTAGGAAGAAGAAGACCTCTCCTTTATATAGGGAGACAAAATTCCAACCGTTATCTGCCCTCTGCCCGCAGTCAAGCGGTACTACCGCTCCTAGGAGCGGTACTACCGCTTAGGCGGTACTACCTCGAACTGGTCAAAAACACACTAGGTGTGCCACGGTAGTACCGCCGGAGCGGTACTACCGCTGCCCCCTTACGGTACTACCGCTAAGGGAGTTTCGACCAGAACAGGCAGCAGTAGTAGAGGCGGACAGGGCGGCAGTACCGCGCAAGCGGTACTACCGTTCTAGTACCGCTCTACTACCGCTAGAGGGAAAAGTGGTAACAGAAACTCGCACAGAGGAAAAACCCCAAGCGGTAGTGGAAGCGGTAGTAGGAGCGGTAGTACCGCTGGAGCGGTACTACCGTACTACTACCGTGCTACTACCGGTTAAGACAAACCGGCAACAGAAAGTTGCACGCTCTGGGAAACCCCAAGCGGTAGTGGTGCGGTAGTACCCAGCGGTACTACCGCTCCTTGGAGCGGTACTACCGTGGGTCCAAGCGGTACTACCGCTTGCAAACTTCTGAAACACCACAGACAACACAGGAAATTCTCCAGAGAAGGGAAAGGAGGTTGTGGGTGCATATGGGGCTGTGTACGTGTTGATTCCACCCATACCTTTCCAACGCGGACCCCCTCTTAATAGTACGGGTTTCCTACGACTCAATTCACCAAAAAGAAATCGTCGGAAAATAACCGTCTTCACTCTTTATCATCGAGGGGAGATAAACCGTCTCGTGCCTATCAATATAATCTCTGAAAAGGTCAACGCACACGATTAGTCCGCAAAGCGCATTGTCATCAATCATCGAAACTACTGGGGTAAAATATGCCCTAACAATCTCCCCCTTTTCGGTGGATTGATGACAACACGGGGTTTGCACAAGTATATACGAGATAATAATGCAAACCAACTATCTACAAAATATAGACGGGCTCCCCCTAGATGTGTGCACTAATTGAATATGCCTTTGAAATGCAAAGTGCACACACTAGGATCAACACTCCCCCTATATTTTATAAATAGGGCAATACTTGCAACAACATAATATATAACGCTAAGCATGGTTGCAATACGAACAATGAGTCATAAACTCACACATAACAAGACATAATTAAGATAACATGGGTAGCATATGTCTTACACCATATGATAGAGTCTCAGACCAAACCAAAGTAAACGAAGATAAAAGAGTTCACAAGCAAGAAATCGAAGCAGATAAAAGCAAGCTTGTGACTCGGCAACACCCTGCAGAAAGCAAATGCAAACCCCGGTCCTAGACTCTCTCCCCCTTTGGCATCGAGACACCAAAAGGGCAAAGAGTGACACTACGCGCCGACAGGTGGTAGCACTAGTCTCCTCCCATGGACTCGTCGGAGGCCACAACATCGGACTCCTCGTCAGACGACTCCTCCGATTCTTCAGGATCCTCAGACTCCTCCTCTGCGTGCTCCTGCTCCGGAGCGGGTGCCGACGCACCGGTGTTGGAATCATCAGAATCAGTCCAGCGGGAGTGAGAAGAAATCCAGTGGTCTTCAGGAGTGATGACAGCCTCAGAACCGCTCTCAACTGGAATATCAAGCTTCCTCATGATGGCCTTCCTCTGCTGACGTGCCTTCTTGGCATCCACATGTGCCAAGTACATCTTGTGCTGCACATCCGTCTGAAGACAAAACAGCTTCTTCACCTTGTTCTTGAGCTTGGCAGCCCAACCAGACGACCCAGACGAGTGCTCGGGGTCAGGCACATAGTCAGTATCCTCCACATCCTCCTCAGAGGCAAGTGGCACGCTCGCAGCACGACGAGTGGGAGCCCAGAGCTCCTTCTGGCGCAAGTTGATCGTCTCATGAGAAGTCAGAGGCCCGGTCTCAAGCTGCTCTCCAGGGAACGTGGCAGTCCAGGTGGTCACAATGAGTTTGAAGATGAAAGGAGCATAGATCGGCACGTGATCACCATATGCTGCATTCACAAGCTCCTTCCACATGACATGAGAGACGTCCAAAACAGCCCCCGTGCCCTTCTCAGAATGGCACAGACAAAGCATATCCACCAGGTGTCCGTGCACCATATCCAAGTTGCCAACACGAGGAAAGAGAGTGTGCCGGAAAATGCGATGCATGATATCAAAGAATGGTTTCAGCTCCTTCTTGGATCCCTTATCAGTCGGAATGATGGTCATATGGGGAAGCAGATTGTCCTTGTGAGAAGGTCCACCCTCATGGTGAGGGCGCAGACCAAGGGGCTTCTCCAGCCCCTCATCGGGATAGCCCAGAAGATCCATGAACTCACCCCAAGTGGCACGAAGCTGTCTACCATGAGTCATCCATATCATAGTCCTGTTATCCTTAGTCCCAAACCACACGGTTGCAAAGAACTGAGCCACCAACTCTGCATCAAAGTCATAGTTGAAGGACATGATGGGCACAATGTTGAACTGCGCACAGAGGTCAAGAGCTTCTCCAAAGTATGCACGGTCCTTCTCCATATGTTCAATGTTGATGGACTTGGTCTTGACAAACAGATTTTTCTTGGCCTTGATTCTGTCAAAGTATACCAAAGATTGATCCCTGTTCCAGAAGGGACGGCCCACAAGAGTTGCGTCTTGAGGACGACAATAGGGATTCCTCTCGCGGTACTGCCAATACTCATTTTGCTTCATCTCAGCTGCAGTCTTGACAGGAGTCTTCTTTTTGCGAGCAACAGACTTGGCCTTGCTTCTGACTGACTGACGACGCACTGGAGGTGGTGTCGGGGCAGCCTCTTCTTGTATCTCATCATCAGAATAGACAGGCCTGGCGTAATAGGTGCGCCCACGTTTGGACGGAGCAGATGCATTCTTGCGACGACCCTTGGAGCTACTACCACCTGAACCAGACACAAAAACCATAGGAAGCGGGTGTAAAAGGGTATGCATAAGCCAAGAATTACAAGTGAGGGAGAGGAACCAGTTGTACAGATTCAGAAAAGCTGGGTCTCACGCGGTAGTACCGGTCCTGACAACGGTAGTACCGCCTGGGAGACGAGCGGTAGTACCGCTGGCCAGTGGGCGGTAGTACCGCTTAAGCGGTAGTACCGGCCATGGCCGAGCGGTAGTACCGCTGTCTGCACAGTCGCACATCCGTGTCAGATCCGGTAGTACCGGAGATCCAATCCTTCGAAATCGATACAAAGAGTTCCTACCCTCCTATCTAGCAGTCATTCTACATCCTACTCAAGCCTCGATTTGGTCAAAAATCGAAGAGACGCCACGCATTGCCCTAAGTCCAAGATTCAAAAACTAGAACCAATGGAGAGAAGAACGGGGGCAATACCGGGTTCCATAGCGAGAGGAGATGGTGGGGATCGATTCCACCGGGCGGAAATGCAGAAGACGGCACGGAATCGGAGGACCGGAGACGGCCTCCGAAGCAGTTCTTCGTCGCCTGTGAGAGAGGGAGTCGTGGGGAAGAAAGGTGAATGGGCATGGGGGAGTTAGAACTCCCCCTGCCCGACACTTAACCCCACAGAATCCATCTAAGCGGTAGTACCGCTAGGAGTAGCGGTAGTACCGCCCCGGTACTACTGCCGGGCAGGAGGCCCAGTAGTACCGCTCAAGCGGTAGTACCGGTGGCAGGAGCGGTAGTACCGCGTGCAGGAGACAGAACTGCCCAGATCAAAAAGGATGGCTTATACAAAATCTATGGGTTGGAGAGAGGAAAGGCTTAGGTTGGAGACTCGAAAACACCGCAAATGGGAATGGACACTCCAAGGTTTAAAAGACAATAAAACGAAGAGCAAACTTGGAGTGGACCAAAACACGAAAAGACCAACAAGTCAAGATAAAAGCAATGAAAACCATAGAAGAACCAAACCCTCCAAAAGAGAGGGTCGGTGGCCGAAGCCACCATTGTTTGAGTCGAATGGTTTGGCACCGCGAAGATTTTAACCTTGGGCCCAAGACCAAAACTCATCTTTGAGGCACAATTACCATCATAAATGGCTAATGTGAAAGATTTTGATTAATTTTGGCATAATAGGGGGAGGGAGAGTTCATTGAGAGAACAACACTCCCCCTAAATCCTTGCCTACACCTAGAACAAGGTAAACATGATGAGTGCGGTGGGATGTGACGAGAATCAAGCCACGTTGCTCGAATCAATGATATTTAGCTCATGCCTTAACTCGCGAAACCTTGTTTCATCCAATGGCTTCGTGAAAATATCCGCTAGTTGCTCTTGAGTGTTAAGATGAATAATATCAATCTCCCCACGCTTGACGTGATCCCGAATAAAATGATGACGAATCTCGATGTGCTTCATCTTGCTATGTTGCACCGGGTTGTAGGAGATTGCAATTGCACTTTCATTGTCACAGAAAAGAGGCACTTTGTCACAAGTGACACCGTAATCCTTTAAAGTTTGCCTCATCCAAAGCAACTGAGCACAACAACTTGCGGCAGCTACATACTCGGCCTCGGTGGTGGAGAGAGACACACAATTCTGCTTCTTCGAAGACCAACTCACCAAAGAGCGACCAAGGAATTGGCACCCTCCGGAAGTTGACTTCCTATCCACACGGTCTCCCGCCCAATCCGAATCCGAATAACCCATTAGATCAAAGCTTGCTCCTTTGGGATACCATAAGCCAAAGTTTGGGGTATGAGCCAAATATCGAAAGATTCGCTTGACTGCCACATAGTGACTTTCCTTAGGCGCGGCTTGAAACCGTGCACATATTCCCACACTCAACATGATATCCGGTCTAGATGCACAAAGGTAAAGCAAGGATCCAATCATGGAACGATATACCTTTTGATCCACCGCTTTACCATTGGGATCTATGTCAAGTTGGCACTTGGTAGGCATTGGAGTCTTGGCCGGCTTGACATCATTTAACTTGAATCTCTTGAGCATGTCTTGGGTGTATTTGGCTTGGTTGATGAAGGTTCCTTCTCTTCTTTGCTTGACTTCGAATCCAAGAAAGAACTTCAACTCTCCCATCATAGACATCTCAAATTTCTCGGTCATTAGTGCGGCAAACTCATCATTGAAAGCTTTGTTAGGAGAACCAAAGATAATATCATCAACATATAGTTGGCATATGAACAAATCCCCTTTAACCCTCTTAGTAAAAAGAGTGGGATCGATTTTCCCAATTTCAAACCCACGGTCTTGCAACAACTCGGTAAGGTGCTCATACCACGCACGTGGAGCTTGTTTAAGGCCATAGAGTGCCTTATCGAGCTTGTATACATGATTGGGGAACTTGGGATCCTCGAACCCCGGAGGTTGTTTGACATATACCAACTCATTAAGAGGACCGTTAAGAAATGCACTCTTCACATCCATTTGTTGCAATTTAAAATCATGATGAGAAGCATATGCAAGCAACATACGAATAGATTCAAGACGAGCAACGGGAGCAAAAGTTTCACCGTAGTCGATACCCTCGACTTGGGAGTAGCCTTGTGCCACCAATCTTGCCTTGTTTCGAGTGACAACACCGTTCGTATCTTGCTTGTTCTTGAAGATCCATTTGGTTCCAATGACATTATGATTCTCCGTTGGCCTTGGCACCAATGTCCACACTTTGTTGCGCTCGAAGTTGTTGAGTTCATCATGCATGGCTTCAAGCCAATCCGTGTCCTCGAGCGCCTCATGTACCTTTTGGGGTTCAACATACGAAACAAACGCGTGATGCACACAAAAGTTTGATAATTGTTTACGAGTGGTTACCCCTTTCTTTAAGCTTCCATAAACATTCTCCAAGAGATGTTGTTGACGCTTGAGTGTACATGCATTCTTGGCGAGACGACGCTCCAATAACTCCTCCGGAGTCAATTGAGGAGGATCATTTTGAACATCTTGAGCATCATCTTGAGCTTGCTCTTGATCAAGAGCTTCCCTTTGATCTTGAGCTTGCTCGGGGTCGTGATCTTGATCTTGGGCATCATTTGGTGCATCACCATCATCTTGATGTTGATCTTGCCCTTGATCTTGATCACTTGGTTGAGGGCCTTCGGTTTGTTCTTCGGAAGCGTGTGGGTCTTGTGTCGGTGATGGTTCCACATGCGTAGAACATTGTCCTTCTCCTTCCACCACAAGGGGTTCCTCAATGGGTAGGATTTGACCCACACCCATTCTTCTTATGGCTTGAGGAGGAATTTCATCACCTACATCACAAAGACCACTTTGCTCCACTTGGGAGCCATTATTCTCATCAAACTCCACGTTACACGTCTCCTCAATGAGTCCGGTGGACTTGTTGAGAACACGGTAAGCATGAGAGTTTGTAGCATAACCAACAAATATGCCCTCTTGAGCTCTAGAATCAAATTTAGACAAGCGAACACCTTTCTTGAGAATGAAACACTTACAACCGAATACCCGGAAGTACTTGAGGTTTGGCTTGTTGCCGGTAAGTATTTCATATGGAGTCTTGTTCAAGCCTTTGCGGAGGTAGAGCCGATTGGATGCATGACAAGCGGTGTTGATGGCTTCGGCCCAAAAGTTGTATGGAGACTTGAACTCCGCCATCATGGTCCTTGCCGCGTCCATCAACGTCCGGTTCTTCCTCTCCGCTACACCGTTTTGTTGAGGGGTATATGGTGCGGAATATTGATGCTTGATCCCCTCATCACTAAGAAACTCATTCAAGGTGTAGTTCTTGAACTCGGTGCCGTTGTCGCTTCTAATAATCATTATCTTTGCATCATGTTGACGTTGAGCTTCATTTGCAAAGTCGATCACGGTTTGTTGGGTCTCGCTCTTCCTCTTGAAGAAATATACCCAAGTGTATCTTGAATAATCATCCACAATCACCAAGCAATACTTTCTTCCCCCAAGACTATCAAAAGATGGTGGTCCAAAGAGATCCATGTGAAGGAGCTCCAAGGGCCTCTTCGAGTAGATGATAGTCGTGGGTCGGTGAGCCGTCTCATGTAGCTTTCCTTCGATACAAGCACTGCAAGCACGGTCTTTGGCAAAGCTCACATTTGTTAGTCCTCGGACGTGTTCCCCTTTGAGGAGACTTTGCAAAGATCTCATATTGACGTGGGCTAAACGGCGATGCCAAAGCCATCCCACGTCAACTTTAGCCATTAGGCAAGTCGCGGTCTTAGTGGGTCTCTCCGAGAAGTTAACCACATAAAGACCGTTCTCGACATGCCCAACAAAAGCTACTTTAAGAGTCTTGCTCCACAAAAGGGCCACGGTATCAATATCAAAGAACGTTGCAAAGCCCATAATAGCAAGTTGACGAACGGAAAGTAAATTGTATGCAAGGGTCTCAAAAAGCATGACCTTCTCAATGGACAAGTCCGGTGAGATGACCACTTTGCCAAGACCCAATACCTTTGACATTGAAGCATCACCATATTGGACATGGGTGGGCATAGATGAATTTGCTTGAACGTCCACCACCAAGTCCTGGCTTCCGGTCATATGATTTGTCGCTCCACTATCAAGCAACCATGACACCCCACCGGAAGCAAACTCCTACATAAGATTAATGCTTGGTTTTAGGTACCCATTCTTTAATGGGTCCTTTCATGTTAGTAACAAGGGTCTTAGGAACCCAAATAGACCATTCAATGTACTCATAAGAAGAACCAACAAATTTGGCATAAACATGCCCATCACTAGCACGACATAAAACATAAGAAGGGTTAAAATCGCCGGCTTTGTTGGGATGGGTGGTCTTGCCCCTATTGACATTACCACCCACCACCTTGTTCTTCTTCTTAGGAGCACCCTCTCCCTCTTTCACAAAAGTTTCTTTGAGAGGGAGAGCTTGCTTGGTCTTACTCTTCTTATTTGACTTCTTCTTCTTCTTTGACTTGGGTGCAAATCCAAGTCCCTCCTTGGCCACAACTTCCTTTTGATTGCTCAAAAGTTCATTGAGGTTTTTCTCACCTTGAATGCACGAGACAAGGCCTTTCTCAATTTGCTCTTTCAACTTGGCATTCTCCTCAACAAGATGTGCATGCTCACAACAAGGGTTAGTTGCACGAGCATTATCAATCAAAACAAAAGGAGGACAAGTAGCAATTTCTTTAGTTAGCTTCACTTGGAGTTGATCATGAGACTCCTTGAGTGTAGTGTGAGCACTTTTCAAGGCCTTGTGAGCCTTGTCAAGTAACTCAAACTCCTCTTCGAGTCTAGCATGGCCAACCCCAAGTTCGGCCTTCTCATTTTTAAGCACATTAACAAGAACTTGAGCATGATCACGATCTTTCTTTAATTTAGCAAGATCTAGATTATGTGTCTCCTCAAGAGCCACTCTAAGACATTGCTCTTCCTCAAGAGCATTAGAAAGATCGGCAATCTCATCGGCATAATCTCTACTATGCCCTTCCAACTTAGAGATGGTCTCTTCATGAGAATCTATGATTTCATTTGCCTCACCTAATTGTTCCAAGAGAGCCACAAAGTGCTTCTTGGTCTCACCTTTGAGTTTGGCCATGAACTTGTCAAACACATTTTCCTCCACCCTAGCCTCCTCATTTTCTTCCACACAATTCATCAAGGAAGGAGTGGAAGTAATGCTAGTTTTGATGTTGGAGGTTACCTTGTTGGTGGCCTTGGCCATGAGGCACTTGTGGGTGGTGATGGAGTTATCGTTGGGGGAATCGAAGAGGGACACCTTTGGTGATGGAGAGGTGGCAATGGCGACGGAGGCCGTAGCAATCCCTTCACCACTCGCAACTTCATCATCATCGGAGTCATACTCTTCTTGCACCACCAAACTCTTTTGAGGCACCTTCTTGTTGAACTTGTTCTTGCTTGGGAAGGACTTGCCCTTGTCTTTGCGGATAAGCTTGCCACCATTTTATTCCCTATTCTCATATGGGCAATCGGCGACGAAGTGACTCACATTACCACAGTTGTAGCAAGTCCTTACACGTTGACCTTTGCCTTTAGAGCCATTAGTCTTATTTCTTGAGAAGTTGGGCTTGGAGTTTCTTTTGTTGCCCCAAAATTGTCTTGATGCAAGAGCCATGTGCTCGTGGTAAGAATATTTGGTGTCTTCGGGGCAATCTTCATCCTCACAGTCTTCATCTTCTTCTTCCTCTTCATGAACTACCTTGGCCTTCAAAGCAAGGTTGGGCTTCTTCGAGCGTTGAACACGAGCAAGTGCGTTGTCGGCGGTCTTGTTCAAAATGTTCATAGCAATAAACTCATCCAACACATCGCTAGAGGACAAGGTGTGGAAGTCCGGTCTTTGACGAATCACGGAGGACATGCTCTTGTTGTAAGGCATAATGGCCTTGAGGAATTTGCGCTTGATCCAATTGTCATCCGTGTCCTTGCTCCCGTGGTCTCGGAGTGAGACCGCAAGAGTAGTCAATCTCCGGTAAAGCTCACGAGGATCTTCATCTTCATTCATAACAAACTCATCGGCCTCATCAAGAATAACCTCAAAGTTGGAGCGTTGAATGCTCGAGCTTCCCTTGTACAACGAGTTGATATGCTCCCAAGCATCTTTGGCAAGAGTGAATGGGCGCAAGTGAGGAAGCTCTTCGGGAGGCATGGCGGCTTGAAGAATGAACAAGGCGGATGCATTGAGTTGATTGTCCACTTCTCCTCTTGGGGACAAGTTGCTTGGGTCATGCGGATAATAGCCTTGTTCAATGATTCTCCAAAGTTGAGTTGAGCTAGAATTCAAATGAGACTTAATACGAAACACCCAATTAGCGAAGTTAGACAAATCAAGCTTAGGAGGAGGACCATGATTATTTATGTGAGGTGAGGGGACCGGTCCTCCATAGACCGGGAGAGGAGGAACCGAGGCATGGGTTCCCGTCCCATTCATACCATGAGGGGAAGATGTATGAGTGTCTTTAGCCGTTTCCTTGCCGGAATTGGCCTCCGATGCCGATGCGGTGGGATTAACCACAAGCAACGGATCAGGAGGAGACTTCAACCCCTCAAGGAGCTCTTTCATCATGGACTTAACCTCGGCCGTCATAGACGTCTTTAGTGAAGCCATAGCTTCATTCAAAACGTCTATAGTGACCGTGGTCAACTCCACGGCCTCGGGAACATTCCCAACACGCTCCCCGTCGTCAACCATACTCTTCGGGTGGTGAAACCCTTAATAAAGAGACGAGGCTCTGATACCAATTGAAAGGATCGATATGGTTGACTAGAGGGGGGGGGTGAATAGGCAACTACCAATTTTTAGCTATTCTTAACAAATTGGGGTTAGCAACAAAATAGATTGTCTAGATGTGCAACTAGGTGAGAAACCTATATGATGCTAACAAATACAACTCAAGTAAGTAAAGGATACAATACGAGTAAATCGAACACAAAGTAAAGGTAAGAGATAACCACAAGTGGAACCGGTGAAGACGAGGATGTGTTACCGAAGTTCCTTCCCTTTGAGAGGAAGTACGTCTCCGTTGGAGCAGTGTGGAGGCACAATGCTCCCCAAGAAGCCACTAAGGCCACCGTATTCTCCTCACGCCCTCACACAATGCGAGGTGCCGTGATTCCACTAGTGGTGCCCTTGAAGGCGGCAACCGAACCTTTACAAACAAGGTTGGGGCAAGCTCCACAACTTAATTGGAGGCTCCCAACACAACCACGGAGCTTCACCACAATGGAATGTGGCTCCGAGGTGACCTCAACCGTCTAGGGTGCTCAAACACCCAAGAGTAACAAGATCCGCAAGGGATTAGTGGGGGGAATCAAATATCTCTTGGTGGAAGTGTAGATCGGGGCCCTCTCCTCCAAACCCTAGAGCAACAACAAGATTTGATGGCTAGGGAGAGAGATCGGGCTAAAATGAGCTTTTGGAGTAACAATGGAGCTTGGGGGAAGAGGTCAACCTTAGGAAGAAGAAGACCTCTCCTTTATATAGGGAGACAAAATTCCAACCGTTATCTGCCCTCTGCCCGCAGTCAAGCGGTACTACCGCTCCTAGGAACGGTACTACCGCTTAGGCGGTACTACCTCGAACTGGTCAAAAACACACTAGGTGTGCCACGGTAGTACCGCCGGAGCGGTACTACCGCTGCCCCCTTACGGTACTACCGCTAAGGGAGTTTCGACCAGAACAGGCAGCAGTAGTAGAGGCGGACAGGGCGGCAGTACCGCGCAAGCGGTACTACCGTTCTAGTACCGCTCTACTACCGCTAGAGGGAAAACTGGTAACAGAAACTCGCACAGAGGAAAAACCCCAAGCGGTAGTGGAAGCGGTAGTAGGGGCGGTAGTACCGCTGGAGCGGTACTACCGTACTACTACCGTGCTACTACCGGTTAAGACAAACCGGCAACAGAAAGTTGCACGCTCGGGGAAACCCCAAGCGGTAGTGGTGCGGTAGTACCCAGCGGTACTACCGCTCCTTGGAGCGGTACTACCGTGGGTCCAAGCGGTACTACCGCTTGCAAACTTCTGAAACACCACAGACAACACAGGAAATGCTCCAGAGAAGGGAAAGGAGGTTGTGGGTGCATATGGGGCTGTGTACGTGTTGATTCCACCCATACCTTTCCAACGCGGACCCCCTCTTAATAGTATGGGTTTCCTACGACTCAATTCACCAAAAAGAAATCGTCGGAAAATAACCGTCTTCACTCTTTATCATCGAGGGGAGATAAACCGTCTCGTGCCTATCAATATAATCTCTGAAAAGGTCAACGCACACGATTAGTCCGCAAAGCGCATTGTCATCAATCATCGAAACTACTGGGGTAAAATATGCCCTAATAGCTCCGGTTATATTTCGATTGTGAGGATTCGTTCAACTACGTTGGTTCGTCTTCTTCATGGACTCGATCTTCTTCCAAGCGGGATTTCAGGCAAGATGATCATGACCTTGGATATCTCTACTATCTTTGCTTGCTAGTTGTCTCGTTGCTATCGCTATGTCGCGCTTCCTACCACATATATGTGAGCCTCCCATATGCCATGATACAGCCTCGAACCACCCTTACCCAGCAAACCGTTGTTTGGCTATGTTACCGCTTTGCTCAGCCCCTTTCTTATAGCGTTGCTAGTTGCAGGTGCAGTTGCTGGTTGTTCCATGTTGGGACATGGATATCATGGGATATCACAATATCTATTATTTAATTAATGCATCTATATACTTGGTTTTGGGTGGAAGGCTCGGCCTTTTGCCTAGTGTTTTGTTCCACTCATGTCGCCCTAGTTTCCGTAATATCGGTGTTATGATCCTTGATTAGCGTTCCTAACATGCTCAGGGGAATGGGACCCTCTTGACAGTTCGCTTTGAATAACCTCTTCCAGCAAGGCCCAACTTTGGTTTTAACATTTGCCAACATAATAATACTGAATTAAATAACTAATTTGCATAGGGAGTTAGCGCTACCCGAGGATTCTTAATTCAACATAATACAGGTGGGCCAGTGCCGATGGTGTTGGTCTGAAACAGGTAGACTGCGGGGCCACCACGGGGAAACTCGAGGATCTGGTTTTACTCGTAGGATGCCCCATCCGGTCGTGGCCTGAGACGAGATACGCGCGGCTACTATCAGGGTGTCGGCACGCCGGGAGGTCTTGCTGGACTTGCGTTACCATTGTCGAAATGTCTTGTGCACCGGGATTCCGAGGATACTTCGGGCTATCTCGAGGTTGAGGTATTTCCACCGCAGCTTGTGTTGGTCTATGATGGACCAGGTTGGAACACCCCTGCAGGGTTAAATCTTACGTGAAGCCGTGCCCGCGGTTATGTGGCGACTTGGATATTTATAACCTCCGGTTGTAGAGAACTTGACACTAATTCTAATTAAAATACACCAACCGCGTGCGTAACCGTGATTGTCTCTTTTCGAGGAAGTTCGAGAAGAGAACACGGTGGGGTTATGTTTAACTCGTAAGTAGGTGTTCAGGATCACTTCTTGATCATTATTAGTTTGCGACCGTTATGCGTAGTTTACTCTTCTTATTCTTGTACTCGTAAGTTAGACACCATATAATGCTTAGTGCTTGCTGCAACCTCACCATCTTACCCTTCCATACCCATTAAGCTTTGATAGTCTTGTTACCCATGGTTATGGGATTGCTGAGTCCTCGTGGCTCACAGATTACTACAACAACAGATGCAGGTACAGGTAATGCGATGCTTTGACGTGAGAGCGATGCACGTCTGCTTTTGGAGTTCTTCTTCTTCGTCGACCTTGGAATAGTTTCCTGGTCGGCAGCCTGGGTTAGCAGGGTGGAGTTCGTTCGTGTTTTTCGTTTGTGTTTCATCCGTAGTCGGATTCTGCTCTTCTGTATGGTGTTTGCTACGTATTGATGTATTCCTGTGATGATTGTATGTATTGGTATGTATCCCCATCTATTATGTACCTGGTACGATGTAATGGTATCCACCTTGCAAGCGTCTGCGGTATGCGCTTCTATCCCTGGTGGGGCCTCCGAGTCCCTCGAGGATAGGATCGCATATTGGGCGTTACAGCGGGGCAGGGAACCTCCAGCGGCGGCGGCAAACTTGGCACGCGAGGCGAGGAGGATGCGGACGGAGGCGCAAGCCATCGGGCCGGGGCAGATCCGGCCATCTCCGGGCACGGCGGCGGACGGTCTTGGGGATGGCGTGCTACAGAGAGCGGTACCCATGGCGTACAGCGGAGCGGACGTGGCTGGCGAAGCCGCGAGCGAGGTTGGGACTTGGCGCTGGCGCGAGCGTTGAGGAGGCCTGGACGGCGCAGATCCGGCAAAGAGGCGAGCTCCATGGCTCTTGGGCATGCTGAGAGAGAGACATGAGGGAACATGGGAAGGAAGGAAGAGAAGCCGCGGGAGGAGAGGTGAATGACCTGGTAACGGAGGTGGCAAAATGGCGCGATGGAGCTCCCTGGTGGCGCTGCTTGCTACATGGCCGGCGGCTCCTGCTGGTAGCCAGAGACGCGACCTGGCAGCGGTGGTGAGGCTCCTGCAGGGGAAGAGGAGAGAGCAGGCCAGGCATGAGAGAAAGACAGAGAGAAGGGAAAGGACAAAAAAAGGGGGTGCAGGGGAGTTGCGCTGGTGCTGGTCTTCGCCGGTGGCGTCGGGTTTGAGGAGGAGCTCGGCCAGGTGGTTGGAGACGCGCATGGCGCGGAGCTGCTGCTACTCCAGCGAGGAGGAGGTCGTGGGGAGCCCGGGTGGGTGAATCAGGGAGGATCCCGATGAGGAGCTGTGTGGCGGCGATGGATTTGGAGGCTGTAGGTGGCCAGCGCTGGTTGGGGAGGGATGGTTCTCGAGGGAGAGAAGACAGTTGGGTGGCGGCCGGCAGGAGGATGGATGGGACGAGTTAGGGTTATCTGTTTATATAGCAGGTGGTGGGATTTGGGATAGTTTTGGACCCTCCGATTTAGATCGGACGGTCTAGATAATTAGGCTAGGAGAGTCCAATGAAGAAACCGAAGATGTTTGGGGTATTTCGGGAGTGATTCGGACCCATCGGTCACGATTGCCCGGTTCAGGTCTGGGGCAGTTTCGGACTAGGCTCCGAGGGGGTCGGTGCACTGTGCATAGAGACAAGGCGGTCATGTGCAAGTGTGGTTGGTCTCGGAACGATCAACAAAGACAACGGGGAGAAGCGGCAACTACAAGAAGATGCAAGTTTTGAAAAATGACGGCAACGGAGTGCCGATGCAATGCGGATGATGCGATGATGAATGCAATAAACAAATAAATAACACGGCGATAACGAAATATATGGAAGTCATCTGGAGCGTCGGTCTCGGACTGTCACAACACTCCCCCACTTACAAATGATCTCGCCCCGAGATCTAAGCATGAGAAGAGGAAAAGGAAAAAGGAAGGGGTAAAACAAAGTCGCTTCTTTGACAAACGATTGAAACCAACGAACCTTGAGAGGTTGCAAAGAGATAAAGACTAGCACAAGGGCAAGAAAGAATTTGGACAGCACTCCGGTTGAAAAATAGAAGCAAGGCTTGATAAGAAGAAAAGAACTTGAAAAGAGGACACAACACTCCAGAAAAATGGATAAGCAAGAAAGGAACATGATCTTGACAAAACGAGATGATGGTCGAAGAGAGCAACATCACAATGCCTCCGGAACAAAATAATAGAAGCTAGGTCATTGGAAAAAAAGAACGGAGAAGAAAATGACAACTTCTCTCACCATTGAATTTGAAAAGCATCCTCACAAGAAGGATTGAACGGAGTTGTTGGAAAATCAACAATGAAAATAATAAGCTTGTTGTGGGCTTATGGAAAACATCTCAACATTTGAGGTGAAAACCTGCCACTAACAGAAAGAATTTGCTTGCTTGGGGTTAACAAAGGGAAGAAACTTCTTTCACCGAGAGGATAGATAGAGAACTTGGGTCATGGATAATCACCACAAATAGCAACAATCCTTCGGAAAGGATTTAGGTGAAATCTATGCCAAGATAACTCCAACAAAGATATTGATGGGTTGAAAAGATCCCCTGGATGAAGAGAAAATGATGGATTTAAATATCTCATTCCTGACAACTTGTGAATCATGAAACACGAAGGGAATTGTCAAGAAAGATATAACACCACCTCAAAGACAAGGTAGAAAGGATTTGCACTTTGAAATGCAAGACGAGGAATACTTGAGCTCCACCAAGAATCTTGAAGAACACTTCCAGAATGAATTAAATCCTTAACAAACCACCACGAAGAACCTCCTAGAAGAACTCCGGAAATGAAAGGATGCTAGAAAAGAAATGAAGGTTGAAAAGAATAAGATTAAAGCCTTGCAATGATTTAGATGAAGGTTCTCGATGAGATAATTGAGAGAGCTTGGAACTCCGGAAGAAAAGATGAAGTACTTAGAACCGAGAAATTGATATCATGAACGAACTCCGGAAGAAAGAACTAAATCACCTCGAGGAAAAATATGAATAAGATTTATGTTATGCTTATCCTTCATCAACTTAAATTGATGACAAGCAATGGATTTGGCATACCACTTATTCTTCTTGAAAAGATTGAAGAGAGATATAGCGCAAACTTGGGAAGGTCTTCAACGAACCACCGGTAAGATTTAAAAAGAACTAATGAATTGATACGATAACAAAGAAAGAGAAATCTTGAACGAACCACCGTAAGAATTGAAAACGAACGAAGAAAAGAGAAGGAGTCACCGGGAAGATTTATAAAAACGAACGAAGATACTTGAGGGAATTTGATACCATAGAACGAAGAGATCACGATCTAATCATAGAATACTTGAATGATCCGCTGGTAAGAATTAGGGAACAAGAGATGAACATTGAGAATGATGAATTCTTCTGAAATGATGGCATCCGGAGGATCGAAAATGGAAAGAACTCATGAAATGCTCCGGATGGGTATGAAAAGAATTTCTCATGATCGAAACAATTTGAGAGGATAGCAACAACCATGAATCTTCAAGAAAACGGATTAGGATTTAAGAGAAACTCTTCTTCGGTCTTCAAATGTTGAGAATTACGACGAGAACCACCATGAAGAATTTATGAGATACTCCGGAATAATGATGAATAGAAATGTTGAGCCAAATTTGAAAAGAATTAGGAAGCGATCTTGGAGACGACATTTGACCGGTGAGAATTCATTCTTACGTCAAACTTTGAAAGAATTTAGGATAACTCCGGGAAAAATTAGAATAGTTAGGTAAGATCCTGGGAAAAGACCTGTGGGTTAGGGCCCACTCAAAAGAAACACCGTTGGAACAACTGCTTGAAAGAGAGAAAATGCACCAGAAATATTTAAATGGATTGGATGAGGTAACAACCTCGAACTAGCTCAAACGGATCTTGAATGGAAACACGAAACTTCTGAGATAATTTCTGCACTCCGGATATGAATAGAGAGAGGTGAATAAACAAGAAAGGCTTGGGTAAGAATTTTGAACATGGGAAATATTTGAATCAATGAAAGGAAACTGATCAACACCGAAAGCTTGAATTAAATCCACCGAGAACGAAGAATGATGAACTTGTAGCTACTGAGCACCTTCATGAGAATCACCGGTTAAGAACATTGAAGGAAAATAATTGACAGACTTCTCACGAATAAAATGGATACTTGAGTTGAGAATTTTGACTCCGCAAAGAAAAGGGTGGGAGGGTGGGGAAAATAAAAACAACTTGGGATGGGTGAAACGAACGCCGTTGAGAAAAAACTGAGAATTGATCTTGCAAAGGTTGAAAGGATCAAATTAATTCGAGGAGAAGCACGTCGGTTGAAAAAGAATTTACATGACAATCTCGATGATCAAGAAGCATTAGCGCTCCCACAGAAATATGAGAACACCACTTAGGAAATGTATGGAATCCACACTTGACTTCGAAGCAACTCGAATACCACACTCCAAAACAAAATAAAGGATTTGACTTGCGGAATAAGCCGGAACAAACATATGAAAGAGATTTCGTCCGAAATTTTCATGGTGGGGCCCACACGGGCTCGATCGTACAGCGACCATCAAGTACATTGCTGCCCTTGACATACGAAGCATCCTCGAGCCGTAGCAAAGCTACAAGGGCTCTTTAAGACACCACGAGACCACTATAAAAATGACCATGAGCAGGCGGACCACTAGACGTCGAACCGCAATCTCATATCATGCATCTGTGGGAAAGATATCTTAGGTAACTACTTGAATTCCCACCTAAGAACTCCCGAAGCTTCTTGGTTATGCGATCTGGTTGCGGGTCCAGGAACCTACTCAGCAATTAACAACCTAATCAGATGCAACTGCATCTGCAACCCTTAACACACAAGCGAGAAACTTCGCAAATTCGTCTACCTCAGACCTTCGAAAACATAGCGATACTAGTCACGGTGGATCATCCGAGCTATCTCCTCCAGTACTGGGGAAAAGTCATGGCACTATTTGCCACCACAAAAAGTATAGCAGCCTTTCAATGTCGGCGTCCTCTGGTATTCAGGAACTAAAATGATAGCGAATGTGACAAGAACACCATGGAGCTCAACTCCTCGGGTCCAATCCATACGGTCAGGAGGCACCAACATAGAATTCCCGTCACAACGATATCATAACGATTCCAAAATACCCGCGTGACCCTAAAAAAATTTGAGTGAGAAGAGTAGTAGAATCAAAACACCTATGTCACAATTCCTCACTAGAGCGACGAAGGGGATAAGGAGTAAAAAGAATTCCTACTCTCCGATATATAGCTAGGACTCGAAATAGTTTTTCTTCTATACTCGCCAACGGTTCGATCAATCAAGGGGGCTCCTATGGTCGGTCGAGGCTCTGATACCAACTTGTCACGCCCAATATGTGATCCTATTCTCGGGGAACTCGGAGGTCCCATCAGGACTAGAAGCGCATATTGAAAACGCTTGCAAGGTGGATATCATTACAGCGTACCATGTACATAATAGAAGGGGATACATACAAATACATACAATCATCACTTGAATACATCAATACATAGCAAACACCATATAGAAGAGCGGAATCCGACTACGGATGAAACACAAACGAAAAACACGAACGACATCCACCCTAGTAGCCCAGGCTGCCGACCAGGAACCTATCCCAAGATCGACGAAGAAGAAGAACTCCAAAAGCAAACGCGCATCGCTCTCACGTCAGATCATCGCATTACCTGTACCTGCATCTATTGTTGTAGTAAACTGTGAGCCACGAGGACTCAGCAATCCCATAACCATGGGTAACAAGACTATCAAAGGTTAAATGGGAATGGAAGGGTAAGGTGGTGAGGTTGCAGCAAGCACAAAGCATTATATGGTGGCTAACTTACGAGTACAAAAATAAGAAGAGTACTACGCGTAACGGTCGCAATCTAGTAATGATCAAGAAGTGATCCTGAACACCTACTTACGAGTCAAACATAACCCCACCGTGTTCTCTTCTCGAACTTACTCGAAAAGAAACGATCACGGTTACGCACGCGGTTGGTGTATTTTTAATTAGAATTTAGTGTCAAGTTCTCTACAACCGGAGGTTATAAATATCCAAGTCGCCACATAACCGCGGGCACGGTTTCGCGTAAGATTTAACCCTGCAGGGGTGTTCCAACCTGGTCCATCACAAACCAACACAAGCTGCGGTTGAAAAACCTCAACCTCAAGAAAACCCGATCAACCTCGAGTCAACCCGAAGTATCCTCGGAATCCCGGTGCACAAGACATATCGACATTGGTAAAGCAAGTCCAGCAAGACCTCCCGGCGTGCTGACACCCTGATAGTACGTAGCCGCGCGTATCTCATCTCAGGCCACGACCGGATGGGACATTCTACAAGTAAAACCAGATCCTCAAGTTTCCCCGTGGTGGCCCCGCAGTCTACCCGTTTCGGAGCAACACCATCGGCACAGGCCCACTTGTATTATATTGAATTAAGAATCCTCGGGTAGCGCTAACTCCCTATGCAAATTAATTATTTAATTCAGTATTATTATGTTGGCAAATGTTAAAACCTAAGTTGGGCCTTGCTGGAAGCGGTTATTAAAAGCGAACTGTCAAGAGGGTCCCATACCCCTGAGCATGTTAGGAATGCTAATCAAGGATCATAACACCGGTATTACAGAAACTAGGGCGGCATGAGTGGAACAAAACCCCAGGCAAAAGGCCGAGCCTTCCACCCAAAACCAAGTATATAGATGCATTAATTAAATAAGAGATATTGTGATATCCCAAGATATCCATGTCCCAACATGGAACAACCTGCACTACACCTGCAACTAGCAACGCTATAAGAAAGGGGCTGAGCAAAGCGGTAACATAGCCAAACAACGGTTTGCTGGGTAAGCGTGGTTAGAGGCTGTATCATGGCATATGGGAGGATGACATATATGTGGTAGGAAGCGCGACACAACGATAGCATCGAGACAACTAGCAAGCAAAGATTGTAAAGATATCCAAGGTCATGATCATCTTGCCTGAAATCCCGCTCGGAAGAAGATCGAATCCATGAAGAAGATGAACGTGCGTACTCGAACGAATCCTCACACTTCGCAACGTAACCGGAACTATCGAGAAGAAGCACAACCGGAAAGAAGCAGACAACATGGTAAACACACAAACATAATCATGGCATAATGCACAATCAAGTATGATGCATGTCCGGTTTAATGAGGCATGGCATGGCAAGATGCAACAACCAAATACTACACATTAGGTGAAGCTCAATATGCAACGAGTTGCATATTGACGAAACTCCACAACAATTATTTAGTTCAATCCCGTTTATGCTACTCATCAATATTAAATGTTGTTAAACATGGCAAGTGATGAAGCATAATTAATCTACCTATCTAGGCAATTTAAATGAGGCCGGAAACAATACAAATCAATTCCGGAAAATCCTCATATGCAATTTTCGAATTTGGTACTGTTCTTCCTAAAACACAATTTTAAAGTTATTTAACAGCAAAATAAAATGCAGCATGTTAATCTACACGTTTTTCTACCCCATTTACATATAAAGTTCATTTAATTCGGAGCTACGGTTATTTAGTTATCAAATAAACCATTTTAGCATGTCATTTATGCAAATTAATGCAAACAGCAATTTAAATGTTTTTAGCATGGATAAGAGTTGCATATTATGAAACTACATGAAATTCTAAGCATTTAACATATAAAGTTTGTTTTAATCCGATGCACGGTTGTGGAGTTATTAAATGCATGATCATGGATGGTTTTTTTGTATAACATAAATTCCCTGGATAATTGCTAAATTCGCCAGAGCAGAAAAAAATATGATACGGGCCGAATCTGGAATGAGCAAGGCTGCATAGAGCGCAGGATAGCAAAATGTGCCCAGGGCGAGGGTTAGCGGCGCGGGTTGCTCACCATAGCGGGCCGTAGCCCGGGACGCGGAGGAGGCAGAAGGCCGGCCTGGGGCAAAGAGGTGCTGGGCCGGGGCGAGGTCGCAGGGACGCAGTCAACGCATGCACACGAAGCAGGGGAACGAGCCAGCGAACCAAGTGCGCGTCGTCCTCCATGCTCGAAAGAAGCAGAGGCGGGGCAGGGAACCTCCAGCGGCGGTGGCGAACTTGGCGCGCGAGGCAAGGAGGATGCGGACGGAGGCGCAAGCCGTCAGGCCGGGGCAGATCCGGCCATCTCCGGGCGCGATGGCGGACGGTCTTGGGGATGGCGTGCAGCAGAGGGCGGCACCCAGGGCATACAGTGGTGCGGACGTGGCTGACGAAGCCACGAGCGAGGATGGGACTTGGCGCTTGCGCGAGCGGTGAGGAGGCCTGGACGGCACGGATCCGGCAAAGAGGCGAGCTCCATGGCTCCTGGGCATGCAGAGAGAGAGAGAGACATGAGGGAACAGGGGAAGGAAGGAAGAGAAGACGCGGGAGGAGAGGTGAACAACCTGGTGACGGAGGTGGCAAAACAGCGCGATGAAGCTCCCTGGTGGCGCTGCTTGCTACATGGCCGGCGGCTCCTGCTGGTAGCCGGAGACGCGACCTGGCAGCGGTGGTGAGGCTCCTGCAGGGGAAGAGGAGAGAGGAGGCCAAGTGTGAGAGAAAGACAGAGAGAAGGGGAAGGACAAAAAAAGGGGGTGCAGGGGAGTTGCGATGGTGCTGGTCTTCACCGGTGGCATCGGGGTTGAGGAGGAGCTCGGCCAGGTGGCTGGATACGCGCGCGGCGCTGAGCTGCTGCTACTACTCCTGCAAGGAGGAGGTCGTGGGGAGCCCAGGTGGGTGAATCAAGGAGGATCCCGATGAGGAGCTGTGTGGCGGCGAAGGATTTGGAGGCTGTAGGTGGCCAGCGCTGGTTGGGGAGGGATGGATCCCGAGGGAGAGAAGACAGTTGGGTGGCGGCCGGCAGGAGGATGGATGGGATGAGTTAGGGTTATCTATTTATATAGCGGGTGGAGGGATTTGGGATAGTTTTGGACCCTCTGATTTAGATCGGACAGTCTAGATAATTAGGCTAGGAGAGTCCAATGAAGAAATCGAAGATGTTTGGGGTATTTCAGGAGTGATCCAGACCCATCGGTCACGACTGCCCGGTTCAGGTCTAGGGCAGTTTCGGACAAGGTTGCGAGGGGGTTGGTGCACTGTGCATAGAGACAAGGCGGTCATGTGCAAGTGTGGTTGGTCTTGGAACGATCAACAAAGACAACGGGGAGAAGTGGCAACTACGAGCGGATGCAAGTTTTGAAAAATGACGGCAACGGAGTGCCGATGCAATGCGGATGATGCGATGATGAATGCAACAAACAAATAAATAACACGGCGATAACGAAATATATGGAAGTCATCTGGAGCGTCAGTCTTGGGCTGTCACAAGAGATCTCTCCAACAAAGGCAGCACTGTCCCTTTATACCAGCCTTGGTCCTCTCCCCCCTCGAAAACTTAGGTGGGAAGGGTTGCCACACTTGGCAGTTTTGAAACGGGACAGGCGCTCAGGCTATCCTGACTAAAGGAAGTCTTCGCCTGCAAAAGCATGATCCATGACACGCCGGTGGGCTCGGTGTTGACCTCCGCCCTGCACGCCCACCGTTTTGGTCTTCTTTCGCTGATCGGGGAACCTTTGGGGTTGCTTTGGGGAGTAGATAGCTGGCCTTACTCCCTTAGCACGAAAGGGAAACCCTCTTCATCCGCGCCTGCTGGCGCGGCCTCTGTCGCCACTCGTCACCGCGCGCGTCACCCACGTGATGGGCATGAGACCGCGCAGCCGTGCCGAACAGCCTTCGTCTTGGGCGCCTTCAGGAGGAGACCTCGGGAGGCCGCCTCACGAGGCCGTTGGTGAAGATGCCGAGCCTTGCTCGTCGCTCCCTGAGGAGGAGGCCTCAGGAGGCCAAGGCCTGATGAGGGGTCTTGGTGAGATGCTTGATGAAGACGGCCTGTGGGGCCCACGCCAGGCGTTGCACCCTGGGCCAAAGGCAGACGGGTCTGGATACCCTGGGTTCCATGGGCCCGACAACGCCGATCGCCACCACCAGCTACCAGAGGGGCCAGTAAGGGCGAAGAACAAGGCAGGCCGCACCATCCGCGGCCAGAATCATGGACTCAAACGAAAAGAATGGCCACCAACAGTGACAGCCGGACAAGAGGCCGAATGGCTAAGCAACAAAAAAGGCAAATATGAACGCAGGACAAGGCATGTGTCTCGCATGTACGAGACGATCATGAGCAGCCCCTGCAAATACCACAACCACGGAGCTTACAAAGCGTTACACTCAACACGCGAGTGCCACCAGAACGAGCAACTCACCCAAGAGAAAACACAAAGGATAGAGAAAGCTCTGACACCGAGGATGGCCACAGCGAGCACACGACCTCCCACAGGAATTCAAGAAGGGGCCGAAAGGAGAAACCAGACACGCAAACACTCAACATGATCTTCCGGGGCCCGGAATCTAAGCGTGGCCAGAAGCAGACAGTGCGTGAGGTCTACGCCCTATTCCCCGGAGTGCCAGAACTACTGGACTGGTCGAGCCATACGATCTCCTTCGGGCTCAACAACCACCCAGACTACATACCCAATCCAGGGAGGAACGCACTCATCAGCGACCCCATCATTGGGGGCTGCCAGCTGTCCAAAGTACTCATGGACGGTTGTTTCGGTCTCAATATAATGTACGCTACGACACTACAGAAGATGGGACTCCCACTAACGGGTCTGCAACCCTCGCCTACATATTTCCACGGCATCATTCCTGGAAAGAAGGTCGAACCAATCGGGCAAATCACTTTGGAGGTCATCTTTGGAAGGAAGGATAACTTCTGGGCTGAGAAGCTCTGTTTTGAGGTGTGACAGTGTCCTGGACTAGAGGGTACCAACCTAGTCGGCCCATATTCCACGGGCTGGGCCAGTGGGCCCTCATTCGTATCAAGATGGACTCCAGAGGACGCATGCAAGAAGAAAGAATAAGATTACATCTGCCGAAGACTTGACGTATACTCCAAGACTTCCCCTACTGCCTCCTCACCTGGATACCGACCTTGTAACCCTAGATACCCTATCTGGCGTGTATATAAGCCGAAGGGTTTAGCTCGTAGAGGGGACCTCAACACAATCTCATTGACCTAGCCTTAGGACTAGAACATACGATCTCGAGGTAGATGAACTCTGTACTTGATACTTCTCCATCAATATAAACAAGAGCAGGACGTAGTTTTACCTCCATCAAGAGGGCCCGAACCTGGGTAAACATCGCCTCCCTGTTCCTGTTACCATCTGTCTGAGATCCACAGTTCAGGACCCCCTACCCCGAGGTCGGCCGGTTTTCACACCAGCACTGGTGCTTTCATTGAGAGTTCCGCTATGTGATCACAAAAGATCGATGGCTCATCTGCAGATCAACTGCGGCAATGGCTGTGGGGACGCCTATGTCTTCGGCCAACTTTTTGTGTTCGGCAGCATGTTCTTCTGCGCCGACTCGATAGGCCACCTAGCCACCATCGAGAACTACGCTCCCGATCAGATCGTCACCTTCGGAGGTCTGGAGTACACCGTGGACTCCCACGGTGAGCTTGTCCTATCAGGTTGGACCCCCGGTCGGATTCCGGATCTGGCAATCACCAGAGGTTCGACCTCGGAACCGATCTCCTTTGAAGACCACGAATCGTGCCCCCCAACACCGCCAGGGGCTATGGAGGAACTTCCCTCCCCTTCCTCGGATAACCCTGCCGCAGTGCCCGACTCTGACGTAGATCAGAGCCCGGCCTGGGACACCAAATCGGGCCTAGATCCGATCCCGGCGTCGGATCTTGAATCCACCCCGCTTCCTCTTACGGCAGAAAATGCATCAGGTGTGCCACTGCGAGTCGATCCGGCTTATGGCCAGACCATGAACCCGGAGGAGCTATCTCACCTTAATGAGATGCTTGACCGGATCCAAATTTTATCAATCTTGAACTCCTCAGTTTATGACAAGATCGGACTTAAAGACGACGATCGGGAAATTTACACCCCACCCACCACCCATCTAGTCGCCACTGCCGACGATTTAACCGATGTGCTAGACTATGACAAGGCAACCGACATGGATGAAGACGTCGACAGCCCTACGGACAACACCTTGCCACCAACTAACACCGGCAGGTGGAAAGCAACATCTACGTACGATGTGTACATGGTCAACACTCCCAACTCCCCTCCAAGGCGTAGGCGAAGACACAGAAGGGGTACTAATGGGGAGCTTAGCGGGAACAACCTTACCGCCGACACGGAGGCCAACGACGCTGAAGATCAAGTGGAGAACCTTCAAACCTCCCCGGAACGCCCCGTCGACCCCAAAGGCATCCCTAGAGACTCGGATCCCGACGACCTCTTTGAAGGGGCCGATGACAATTACATGCCGAAATCCGAGGAAGACGTAAGCCTCGGCACTGAGGACTTCATAGTCCTCGAAGACCCTGTTGAGCAAGAACGCATTCGGCGGCGCCTAGTCGCCACCGCCCGAAGCATGAAATGCAAGCAGCAGCAACTGCAGGCTAACGAGGACGCGCTCAACGACAAGTGGGTTGAAATACTTTCGACCGAGCAAGACCTCGAAGAACGGCACCGCAGTACGCCTAAATCTTATCCACGCAGGCGTTTACTGCCTGAATTCGATGATGAACTAACCGCCGAGGCACCGGACCGCCCCCCTCGAGGACGCGACAGGCCCACGCGGGAAGATTTCCACACCCAACTAGCCCCACGCCGTCATGGCAAGGACCCTGTGGACTATCTCATCCCTCAGGACGTTCGACGTTGGATAGAGGCAAACCGGGCGCCACCCCGGTCCATTTAAGGATCAAGAGGACGCGCTCCGGCCGGGCACGATGGCTACGACGCCTGGTTGGACAGGAACGGCCGCGCCCGAGATCAAACTCATACCCGGTTCTCTCCCGAAGCCCAGTATGACACAGCTCGCTTCCGAGGGCCAGCCCACCTGATCTGTTTCACAGACAGGGTAATGGAACACCAGTTCCCTGATGGGTTTAAACCTATCAACATAGAATATTACGATGGCACCACGGACCCCGCTATATGGATTGAAGACTTTCTTCTCCATATACACATGGCCAATGGAGAAGACCTCCATACCATCAAGTACTTGCCGCTCAAGCTAAAGGGGCCGGCAAGAGACTGGCTGAATAGCCTACCACCCCACTCCATTGGAAGCTGGGAAGCTCTCGAAGAAGCCTTCAGGGCAAATTTCCAAGGAACCTACGTCCGGCCTCCAGACGCCGATGACCTCAGTCGTGTTACTCAGCAGCCCGGTGAATCAGCTCAGATATTCTGGAATCGGTTTCTTACTAAAAATAACCAGATCATAGACTGCTCAGACGCCGAGGCCATCGCTGCATTCAAAAACAACATCCGGGATGAATGGCTCGCCCGCCAGCTCGGCCAGGATAAACAAAGAACCATGGCAGCCCTCACCTCGCTCATGACCCGCTTTTGCGCGGGAGAGGATAGTTGACTGGCCCGCAGCACTCATGATGGAGAGGCGGGGACCTCGAAGGCTCGCGATGCCAACGGCAAGCCTAAGCGCAACAAAAATAAGCGCAAGCATAGAAACGGCAGAAGCGACACAGAAGACGCAGTAGTCAATGCAGGCTTCACCGGACCTCGATCCGGACAGAAAAGAAGGCCCTTCAAAGGGAACAAGGATGGACTAAGCCAGCTTGACAAGATCTTGGATCGATCGTGCCAAATTCATGGCACTCAAGAAAAACCAGCAACCCACACCAACAGGAATTGCTGGGTCTTCAAGCAGGCTGGCAAGATAGCGACCGAGGGTCAAAACAAAACCCAAAATCGCTGCGATGACGAGGATGAACCTCGGCGGCCAAACAATGGAGGCAAAAAGAAGTTTCCTAATGAGGTAACAGAAGTAAACAAGATTTACGTTACCCACATCCCCAAGAGGGAGAGGAAACGCGTACTTCGGGACATCTACGCGTTAGAGCCTGTGGCCCCGAAGTACAATCCGTGGTCGGCTTACCCGGCCACATTTGACAAACATAACCATCCGACAGGCATTAGGCATGGTGGATCGGCCGCACTCGTCCTGGACCCGATCGTCGATAGTTTTCACCTGACGCGCGTCCTTATGGACGGAGGAAGCAGCCTCAACTTGATCTATGAGGACACAGTACGCAAGATGGGGATTGACTCATCTCGGATTAAGCCTAGCAGCACCACCTTTAAAGGTGTGATACCAGGGGCCGAGGCTCGCTGCACAGGAACCGTCTCCCTGGAGGTAGTATTCGGATCACCCGAGAACTTCAGGAGCGAAGAGTTAATTTTCGACATCGTACCTTTTCGCAGCGGATACCATGCCCTCCTAGGACGCACCGCATTCGCTCACTTTAACGCAGTCCCGCATTACGCTTATCTTAAGCTCAAGATGTCGGGACCCAACGGCGTTATTACAGTAAATGGTAACATCGAACGCTCTCTCCGGACGGAGGAACAGACTGCGGCTTTCACTGCCGAGGTACAGGCATCCGAGGAGGCCGCCCATGATGGTAAATGCACCCCCAGCTCTTCGAAGCGTACGAGGGTTGCGCCAGTTGACCTTGGATAGGCACCTCCCCACCCTAAGTAGGGGTACGGGCTCCTCGCGCGCCTCCCTTGGAAGGGGCACTACGTCCCCAGCGTGCACAACTTCGCACTGAAAAATCCCTGGGTCGCCGAGGAGCCACGACACTGGAGACGCCGGGTGGGCTAGACCGAACAACGACGAAGCCCCTGGCTCACACGTCGGCAGGGTTCTGTCAAAGAAGCCAGCCACTAGCATACCCATGTGGCTTTAACCGCATAACTAACAGCTGCAGACCTCTTCGAAGGGATCGACCAATGGACACATCAAGCGCATGCTTGGCCAAAGCTGCATGGTACCAACATCAACCCCCGCTATCAACGAGGACGAGTTGGTCAATAGCATGGAGATGTAGATGTGCGGCAGGAAGCGGCCCGGGCTCATAGACCCGATGACATGATCCGCCCTGTTTTCTTTTAGTTTCTCCCTCATCATCTTTATACACATGGTATCTTGCTTAGTTCCTTTCCACAAATGTTCGGCATGTAAAGCTTGGCTACTTGAAATAAAGAAATCGTACCCATAAAGGTCTTCAAACGCATTTTCTTACAAGCACTGCCCAAGAACTATGAGAACACATCTAAGATACAGTTGCTAAAGGGCTTCGATTTTACACCCTGAAACAGAAGTCCGAAGTACTCGGCGTCTCGGATGTTGCACTATATGCATCAGTTTCGAACCTATATTTTGGTCAATAGTTGGGTTGCCCGGCTCCTATGTGTACCCCTTACATTCCCGACAAATTCGGCTAAGGGTGTAATGGGAGAACCACTACGATAGTGCCACTAGTTTAACTGGCAGAGCGCCTCAGTGGAGAAAGCCGAAGACTGACTATCTAGGTAAGCGAAAACTGGCCGGCCATCCGAAGATCGCGTCAAGTGACGTGTCATTAGAGATCACCCGTGTTAAACGAAGGGCCTCTTCCTCGAATTGGCCGAGGTGGGCAGGGTATAAACCTCGGCTGACTAGGCCGACCACTTCACACACCGGGGGCTCATCATCAGTCCCCACCGTCAAACTCCTATGGCTAAGTGAAAGTTATAAAGTCACCATAGTCCGATTGCCTAGTCCCTACGTGCACAGACCTCCCTCAGGAACCAAGATGTCGGCTATGGGTCAGGAATGCCTAAAGGGGGCACCCTTTGTATATTGTACAAAGGGGTCGAAGCCGACGACTGGCCGCTTTCGGTTCAACATGGTCAAACAGGAGGAATATTTAAAACAAAACATAAACATATGAGAGGAAATTCAACCATACTCATTAAATAACTTGTAATCTTTATACATCACATGCACTTCGGCATTCCGAAGTGCTACCTAGAAATACAAGTTGTCCTTAGGACACATGGCCTCGGTAAGACGGGCGCCCTCCTCCACGTCGGCAAAAAACTGCTCCGCGGTGTGCGCCTTTCCTTCGGGGGGCCTCGCAGCAACAACCTCCGCCTCCACCTTCCGGAAGTGCATTTTCACGCAGGCATACGTGTCGTGGGAACATGTCTGACAGTAGATGGTAGGGGTACGAAAGGAGAGGGCAGAGTCCTAGCTACGGCGAGGGTGTACACACAGATGTATGAGTTCAGGCCTCACTCGGAAGTGACAACAGCCCTACGTCTCAGGTGCTCCGGGGAGCTTACTCTGTCGAGTGATACGTGTGTTGTGTTTACAAAGGATTGCGAACCCTTGTGCCAGTGGGGAGGGGTGGCTTATATAGAGTGCGCTGCTCCTCATAAACGTCTGGCATCTAAGGGATTGATTGTGGGGAGTAAAGAGGGACGTTACTGGTAACGTATACAATAAATGCCAGTTAAGGCGGCGAGCGTAACGCCTGCCTGTTGGTCTCCCTGGGGAGACTCCCGGTCTTCTACAGTCGAGTGATTGGCGACTGCTCCGAGTGAGGGTTTACTGTCGAGTGTAGGGGGGTCTTCCGAGTGAACATATGTCGAGTGACTCATATGCCATGGCTAGTTCAGTCGGAATCTCTCTTGTAGTCTTGTAGTTCTCCAATGTGGTGTCCTTAGGTGGGGTATGTAAGACAGGCCTAATACCCTACCCTAGGTACATATCCTCGTCATTAGCCCCCGAATGGATCTGGGCTCGAGTGGAGAAGGGACAGTGCAGATTTTGCCGAACTCAGCGTTCCGAATGAGCTTCGAGATTTTTCCGATACCTGTGACGACTGGGCCTTCCAACTTCTGCCTTGATCTATTCAGCTTGTCAGCTCTTCCGAGTGAATTCAGATGCAGGTTCGAGTCCGAATGGTCAACAGGATCTTCAGATGTGAAAGGACGTTCTGTCCGGCCCGGATTTCGCGGGATTCGAAATTTCGGGGAACGCGCGCCGAGTAGGGATGACGCAACCGACGGGGAAGCGGCTCCTCGATCCTTGCGCCACCGTTATCGCCACATATCGCGGCTCCTCCGTTAGTGGGATACACAGGGATTTGGTGGGCCCACGAGTCAGTGACTCGGGTCGACGGACATAAAAAACGAGAGGGGAGGGGAACTTGCGACAGTGCGCTCATTTTCCCCTCGTCTCCTCCGCTTCTTCTGCTCCGCCGCCGCGCTGCTCAGATCGAATCCGCTCGCTGCCGCGACAATGGCGCCCAAGAAGACGACGAAGGGGAAGAAACCCTCGAGCGCCCGGGCCGCAGCGCCACCCGGATGGATGCAGGGCGATTTCCTGCCGTCAACCGTGACGGCGTTGGACGTGGAGAAGCTCGTCGCTGACGGCCTGATTGCGGCCAGGTCGTGGAGGTTGCCGGGGACGGAAGCGGAGCCGGAGCCGCGCGAGGGCGAGCCGGTCCTCCTGACCACCCATTTGGAGAGAGGTTTTGCTCTGCCCCCGCATCCCTTCTTCCGCGGTTTTCTGAATTTCTTCGGGGCTCAGTTGCATCATTTTCCTCCCAACGCAATTGCGTATCTCGCCGCGTTCGTGACGATGTGTGAATGTTTCTTGGGTTGTCCCGCCCACTGGGGTCTGTTCAAGCACATCTTTACCATCTGTTCTCAGTCGGTAAAGAAGGCCCACGCTAGTGATAATAGAACCAACGTCATCCAGCTATGCGGGGGTTTGGGTCTTCAGAAGAGGACGGGGAGTGCCTTCCCAGCGCTCACCCTTCCGGAGTCGGTGCGGGGCTGGCAGTCGACCTGGTTCTACTGCCACGACGTCGCGTCCCCAAACATGTCGACTGGCCTTCCTCCCTTCACGCTGGATCGACCCACTGCGCCCCCATCTCTGACCGTGGCCGAGGAAGAGAAGGCCAATGTGGGGATCTTGATGAACAGTGTTGTGAATCTGATTCGTGATGGAGTGACCGGCTTGGATCTGTTGGAGGTGTTCCTGGGTCGACGAACCCAGCCGCTCCAGGCGCGGGACCATCCGATGTAACATTACTCAGGAGTCGACGATACCACTCGTACGCACCCGGAAGATGTCTCAGGGGAAACCATCACGCTTTGGCTGCGCGGCATCACTGGTGCGCGAGACAACCCCCGGGGTTCCAAAAGAGTATCGCCTTTCTCAGCTGCAAATCCGCCGAATGTGGTGAGTCATGTCATTGTCGATTGCTTTTGTATCTTGTCGAGTGAATATGTCTTCAGCTGACTGACTTGAATCTTTGCAGGAGCTCACGAACATGTATTCACCCGTGCCGAATGGCGGTCAGAACCTTGAAGGAGCGGGGAGCGAGAGCGACAGTGACAGCATCAGCTACGCCGAGGACAGCGAAGGCAATGGTGACGACTCGTCGGGGAGCGATGAAGTTGAAGTCGTGTCTCCTCCGCGTACTGAAGGGCGTTCCAAGCAGCGTCACGACCCAACACTCGACCGGGGTCGGGCCGGGGGGTCGACCACCAGGAGCTCCAAGCGCAGTCGGACGTCGACGCCAGAGCCGATTGAAAAGGTTGCCAAGCAGCCCAAGGTCACCACCACCAAGCCCCGGAAGGCTCTCCCCAGAATCAAGGTTGACGTGCCGATTGCTTCAACGTAAGTATCCTTGCTCTTCGCTTAACTTGTTGCTAAGCTTCATATTTTTGTTGACCGAGTGGATCTTGATCGTCAGGGTCGCTACCTCGGTGACATCGCCGGGGCGAGGAGAGGAAAGCGCGGAGAAGGACACGCCGGACGCAGCTACTTCTCGCCAAGGTATGGCATATTGTCATTTGACATTCTTTTCAAACCATTCGACAGTCATGTGATATGTCGACTGGTGACATGCAGAGCCAATGGATACCGACCCCGCAGCCCCGTCTCCGATTGTACCGATTACAACACCGACCCAGATGGCCGTGGAGCTCGCCAGTCCGCCACAAGCGCCTGTCTCCCAAGTGCCAGCCTCGCAAGCCCCAGTCCTTCCGACTACATCGCCGCTCCCTTCATAGACCATCTTCTCTCTGCACCGTGTTCCAGAAGACCAGACTGGAGCTGCTAAGGAGGTGATGATGCAGGCCGAACATATGATGCAGCGTACGAAGTAGGCGTACGAGGCCAGCAAGCTAGCTTACGACGCTAGCTCAGCGCTTCGGGCGAACGTCCAAGTAAGTGCACTTGTAAGTGCGCTTTTTGATTGTGTCGTTTTCCGTCTACCATGACTTGACTTCTGCATCCACTGGGAGTTTTCTGTCTGTCGACTGGTAATCGCTTGTCACGCGCTCGGCTAGGGCTGACCTGGTCGAGTGGACAATCTCTTTTTTTTTTGTTCGGCCGTCACTCGGATCGGGCGGACCGTTCCGAGTGGATACCGTCCCGGTGGGGGCACGCTGAGTGCACCCACTGGGTGTAGTCCCCGAGACTGCCGTCGACTGCGGGCAGTCGGCGGGAGTCTTAGAACTTGGACTCGAAGCCCATATTTCTGTCCACTGAATTGTTTTTGTCGTTGATCTCAGAAGGCATGTGAGCTCGGTACTCGATATGCTGACTTGGAGAAGGAGAAGACTCAGCTTCTGCTCGACTTGGAACTGACGAGGAGAGACCTGGAGCGTGCGCAAGCTGATCTGAAGGCTTCAGGAGGTAAACTTTGTTGATCAAGTACTTCATTATTTATTTCTTCTATCTTTGAACCGAGTGACTCCACTCGAGCAGACGTGCGTGCTGAAAACCGTCGACTCCGAGCGCGACTCAACAATGCTATTGCTTTAGATATCATGAAGAAGGCGCTGGAGGACAAAGACAGATCACTCGCCGATGCTCAGAAGACGGCGAGGGAGAAGACTGAAGCTGCCGAGAAGAAGCTCGCCGCGGCCAGCAAGCTTGAGGAAGAGAACACGAAGCTGAAGCAGGAGCGAGCTGACTGGAGCAAAAGGCTTGACCATGCAACCAAGGGAGCAAAGGGCTTGGAGACTTATCTAGGGGATTACGCCCAGAAGATGTATGTTTTGCTTGAAGGTAATTTTCTCCAGTCGAGTGAATTCCATTAATCCCAACTTCATCCAGTCGAGTGAATTCCGTTGATTTTCAGGGAACAGTATCATGACTAATTCTTTCCATCTTCTTCATGTAGAATTCTGCAAGGATTTCGAGAAGGAGACCGAGGCGGTCGAGCCCAATCTGGACCCTTCCAAGTCACCTGTCGGAGATGCTGTGGCTATGAACATGTTCCGGCTTGAAGCTCGAGTCGCAGGCGTCCGGGAGTACGTCGCTCGACTGCGAGGTGCAATGGAGAAGGTCGACAAGGAGCTGTGGCCGGAAGACTCACTTCAGGCTGACCTCGAGTCAATGATGACTCGGCTTGACGAGCTCCCTGGTCGAGTGCAGGCATGGAAGAAATCTGCTGCACGCTGCGGAGCCGACATAGCGCTCTCACTCGTCAGGGTCCATTGCAAGGAGGTCAAGGAGGACAAACTGAAAGCACTTCAGGTGGCCAACACAAAGAAGCTCCAGTTCCAGGACTTCATGGAGACCTTCATCGAAGCGGCCACTCGGATCGCTGATGGGATCGACCTGGACACCTTCGTCGAACCTGCAAGTCCCACTGAAGCTTGAGAAAGCTTTGCTGGTGATCAAAAACTTTAATTTGCCTCGGTATGCCGAGTGGTGGTGTATCGTTAAAACTTCTTTCGGGTCTTGGGCCCGAGTACTTTCGTCATTTGCATGGGCAACTTTTATCCATGCTGAATACTCTGGATTTATCTGAATTTGTTTTTCAGTCCTTTGCTTGATTTCCTCTCGAGTAGATCAGGTCTTGTCGAGTGGTTTCTGGTCCAGTGGGGGCACGCGGAGTGCACCCACTGGGTGTACTCCCCGAGACCGCTGTCGAGTGGCGGCGACATCGGCAGGGGTCTTAAATTTGTTTGATTGATTTCGGACTTAGGCGAGGACTGACTCGCAGCTAAGCCCTCCGAGTGAGAGGACCGCTCGTCATTCGGGAGTGAGTATCAGAACTTAGGCGAAGACTGGTTCGCAGATAGTCTCCGAGTGAGAGGATTGCTCGTCACTCGGAGTAGTTTATAACTTAGGTGATGCGGAATCACGGCTAAGCTCCCGAGTGTGAGGATTGCTCATCACTCGGAGTAGTTTATAACTTAGGTGATGCGGAATCACGGCTAAGCCCCCGAGTGTGAGGATCGCTCATCACTCGGAGTAGTTTATAACTTAGGTGATGCGGAATCACGGCTAAGCCCCCGAGTGTGAGGATCGCTCATCACTCGGAGTAGCGTTTTAACTTGGGCGAAGCGGATTCGCAGCCAAGCCCCCGAGTGGGAGGATCGCTCGTCACTCGGAGTATGTTTTTAATTTGGGCGAAGCGGATTCGCAGCCAAGCCCCCGAGTGAGAGGATCGCTCGTCACTCGGAGTATGTTTTTAACTTGGGCGAAGCGGATTCGCAGCCAAGCTCCCGAGTGAGAGGGTCGCTCATCACTCGGAGTAACGTTTTAAACTTAGGCGACACGGAGTCGCATCTAAGCCCCAGAGTGTGAGGATCGCCCATCACTCGGAGTAGATTTAAACTTAGGCGATGCGGAATCGCGGCTAAGCTTTCGAGTGAAGCTATTCACTCGACGAGGTTCTGAACTTAGGCGACACGGAGTCGCAGCTAAGCCCCCGAGTGTGAGGATCGCCCATCACTCGGAGTAGATTTAAACTTAGGCGATGCGGAATCGCGGCTAAGCTTTCGAGTGAAGCTATTCACTCGACGAGGTTCTGAACTTAGGCGACACGGAGTCGCAGCTAAGCCCCCGAGTGTGAGGATCGCCCATCACTCGGAGTATGTTTATAACTTAGGCGAAGCGGATTCGCAGCTAAGCCGCCGAGTGTGAGGATCGTTCATCACTCGGAGTAGAGTTTTAACTTGGGCGAAGCGGATTCGCAGCCAAGCCCCCGAGTGAGAGGATCGCTCATCACTCAGAATAACGTTTTAACTTGGGCGAAGCGGATTCGCAGCCAAGCTCTTGAGTGAATGCGATGATATTCACCCGACGAGCTTCTGAACTTAGGCGACACAGAGTCGCAGCTAAGCCCCAGAGTGTGAGGATCGCCCTTCACTCGGAGTAGATTTAAACTTAGGCGATGCGGAATCGCGGCTAAGCTTTCGAGTGAAGCTATTCACTCAACGAGGTTCTGAACTTAGGCAACACGGAGTCGCAGCTAAGCCCCCGAGTGTGAGGATCGCCCATCACTCGGAGTAGATTTAAACTTAGGCGATGCGGAATCGCGGCTAAGCCTCCCGAGTGGAAAATCGCTCGCACTCGGAGTATTCTTGAACTCAGAATTGTGCGATCGAAATCGACAAAAGACTGCAGGAGTCGTATCCTTGATAATCAAAACAGTTTACTCTTATTACATCAGACAGATCAATCTTCAGGTGTAGAACCGACGAAGCAGATCCGCGTTCCAGGCCCGTGGCTCGTCAGCGTTCTTCTTGAGATTGAAGAGGTGGTAGGCTCCATTGTTCAGCACCTTGGTGACGACGAAAGGGCCTTCCCACGCGGGGGCTAGCTTGTGAGGCCACTGCTGATCCACTCGGAGCACGAGGTCACCTTCGTGGAAGGTCCGACTCCTGACGTGCCTTGCATGGAAGCGACGGAGATCTTGCTGGTATGCAGTCGACCGGATCAAAGCCATTTCCCGCTCTTCCTCAAGGAGATCCACAGCATCCTGGCATGCTTGCTCAGCTTCAACCTCCGAGTAAAGGTCCACCCGAGGAGAATTGTGAAGAACATCACTCGGCAGGACAGCTTCAGCCCCATACACCATGAAGAAAGGAGTGCGATCAGTAGACCGATTTGGAGTTGTCCTCAAGCCCCACAGAACAGACGGTAATTCTGTAACCCAAGCTCCAGCTGCGTGATCGAGTTCGCGCATGAGTCGAGGCTTCAACCCTTGAAGGATAAGGCCATTTGCTCGCTCGGCCTGACCGTTTGACTGGGGGTGCGCAACGGATGCGTAATCCACCCGAGTGCCTTGAGAGGAGCAAAAAGCTCTGAACTCTTCCGAATCAAAATTAGAACCATTGTCCGTGATGATACTATGGGGAACTCCGTATCTGAATATTATTTCCCTCATGAATTTGATGGCTGTGCGAGAATTCAGCTTCCTGATAGGCTTGGCCTCAATCCATTTAGTGAACTTGTCGACTGCTACCAGAAGGTGCGTGAAACCACTCTGGCCCGTGCGGAGAGGTCCGATCATATCCAATCCCCATACAGCAAACGGCCAGACGAGTGGAATGGTCTTCAAGGCAGACGCAGGCTTGTGCGACAAGTTTGCATAGAATTGGCATCCTTCACAGTGCTGCACAATATCCTTAGCCATCTCATTGGCGCGCGGCCAGAAGAAACCAGCTCGGTAGGCCTTGGCAACAATCGTCCGAGAGGACGCATGATGGCCGCAAGTTCCCCAGTGAATTTCCTCCAGAATCAGTTGACCTTCTTCGGGAGAAATGCATCGCTGAGCCACGCCGGTTACACTCTTTCTGTAGAGCTGCCCATTCATAACAGTGAAAGCTTTGGATCTGCGGACAATCTGTCGAGCTTCAACTTCGTCTTCTTGAAGTTCTCGCCTGAGGATGTACGCGATGTAGGGCACCGTCCAATCGGGAGTTATCACCAGAATCTCACTGACCAGCTCTATGACTGCTGGGACATCAACTTCAGTCGGATTGGAGGCGCTTATAGGCTGCGGGGGTTCTTCGGTGAAGGGGTCCTCTTGTACTGAAGGAGAGTGCAAATGCTCCAGGAACACATTGCTGGGCACAGGCTTCCGAGTGGAACCGATTTTTGCCAGTTCGTCAGCTGCCTGGTTCTTCACTCGGGGAACGTGATGGAGTTCCAAACCCTCAAACTTCTTCTCAAGCTTTCTTACTGCATTGCAATATCTGGTCATGGCGGGGTTTCTGACATCCCACTCCTTCATCACTTGATTGACCACCAAATCCGAGTCACCGTATACCATCAGGCGACGGACGCCGAGCGAGATGGCCATACGCAACCCGTAAAGGAGTGCTTCGTACTCAGCTTCATTATTGGAGGAATCAAAGTGAATCTGGAGGACATAGCTGAGTTTATCGCCTTTGGGAGACACCAATACCACACCAGCACCAGAACCGTTCAGCATCTTCGAGCCATCAAAGAACATGGTCTAGTGTTCCGAGTGGATCCGGACTGGCTGCTGCTGTTCTATCCACTCGGCCATGAAGTCAGCAAGTGCTTGAGATTTAATGGCATTCTTCGCTTCAAACTTGATATCAAAATAAAGAAGTTCAATGGCCCATTTGGCCACTCGACCAGTCGTGTCTCGATTGTTGAGGATTTCATTCAAAGGTGCATCACTGACGACTGAGACTGAGTGATCTTGAAAATAGTGCGCCACTTTCTTCACTGATAGATATATACCATAGACAAGCTTCTGGTAATGTGGGTACCTTTGCTTAGAAGGAGTCAACACTTCAGAGATGTAATAAACTGGGCACTGGACTTTGTAGGCCTTGCCCTCTTCTTCTCGCTCGACAGTAAGAACTGTACTGACGACCTGATTGGTGGCTGCAATGTATAGGAGCAGGGGTTCTTTGCTGTGTGGAGCGGCAAGCACCGGCTGGGTGGAGAGCAGGGCTTTGAGCTGGACAAACGCTGCTTCTGCCTCTGAATTCCACTCGAACGTATCGGATTTCTTCATCAGTCGGTACAAAGGGAGTGCCTTCTCTCCGAGACGAGAAATGAATCTGCTCAGCGCTGCCAGGCAACCAGTAAGCTTCTGGACATTGTGAATACGCTCGGGGCGTTTCATTCGGACGATGGCACCGATCTTCTCGGGGTTGATGTCGATTCCTCGTTCGGAAACGAGATAACCGAGCAACTTTCCACCCGGAACTCCAAAAGTACACTTGGTTGGATTCAGCTTGAGGTCATATCTTCTTAAGTTGGCGAATGTTTCCGCCAAGTCAGTCAGCAGGTTGGAACCTTTGCGAGACTTGACTACGATATCATCCATGTAGGCCTCGACATTCCGACTGATCTGGTCGAGGAGACACTTCTGAATCATGCGCATGAAAGTAGCGCCAGCATTCTTCAGACCAAAAGGCATGGTGATGTAACAGAAACACCCGAAAGGGGTGATGAAGGCCGTTTTTATTTCATCTGGACCAAACAGACGGATCTGATGATAGCCAGAGTATGCATCGAGAAAAGACAAACGCTTGCACCCCGCAGTCGAGTCTACAATCTGGTCGATGCGTGGGAGTGGGAAATGATCTTTCGGGCAGGCCCGATTGATATGCTTGAAGTCTATACACATTCGGAGTGACTTGTCCTTCTTGGGGACCATGACGACATTCGCAAGCCACTCGGAGTGGTAGACCTCGCGAATGAACTTGGCCTCCAAGAGTCGAGCCACCTCCTCGCCGATTGCCTTCTGCTTCTCTGTTGCCGACCGGCGTAAGTGTTCTTTTACAGGCTTGGCCTTTGGATCAACTCTCAAACGGTGCTCAGCCAGTCCCCTGGGTACACCAGGCATGTCAGCGGGCTTCCATGCAAAGATGTCCCAGTTCTCACGGAGGAACTGGATGAGCTCGGCTTCCTATTTGCTGTCGAGTGTGGTTGAGATGTTGGTCGGAGCAGTAGTAGGATCTGTCGGGTGAATGTGCACTTGCTTCAAGTCTCCTGCCGACTGAAAAGCTGACTCGGTGGTGGGCTTCTTGGAACGCAACAGATCAGCGGGATCAGCAGTCTTCTTGTACTCTTCTAACTCGACTACAGCCATCTGCATGTCGGCGATCTTGGAGCCCTGTTGGAGGCACTCCTCAGCCCTCTATCGATTGCCTGTGACTGTGATCACACCCTTGGGCCCGGGCATCTTCAGCTTGAGATACACGTAACACGGGCGGGCCATGAAACGTGCATACGCTGGACGGCCAAGGATGGCATGATATGCACTCTTGAAGTCTACAACCTCAAATGTCAGCTTCTCTTTGCGAAAGTTCTTGTCAGTGCCGAACACCACATCCAGCGCAATCTGTCCGAGTGACTTGGCCTTCTTCCCAGGGATGACCCCGTGGAATTGCATATTGCTTTCGCTGAGCCTGGTCATCGGAATGCCCATCCCTTTGAGGGTATCAGCGTACAGAATATTCAGGCCACTTCCTCCATCCATGAGAACTTTGCGGAGACGAGTGCCTCCTACCACCGGATCCACCACCAGCGCCTGTCGACCTGGGGTAGGGACATGAGCGGGATGGTCCGACTGATCGAAGGTGATAGCTGTCTGGGACCACTTGAGGTACTCGGGGGTAGCTGGGGCAGCCATGTTGACCTCCCTGTTGATGACCTTCAATCGACTCTTGCTTTCTACATCGGCAAAAATCACCAATGTGGCATTGATCTCAGGAAAGTCTTCTTTACCTTCGTCCTCTTCTTTCTCAGGATCTTTGTCACTTGACTGCTCTCCCTTGAACCCTTGGATCAGCAATCGGCACTGTCGAGTGGTATGCTTTGACAGGATCAAGTTGCCTTCTTCATCCTTCCGTGAGTGAATGGGACATGGCATATCCAGGACATCTGTCGACTGGTTCTTGGACTTCTTCTGAACAAACTGCCCCTTTGGCTTCACTTTCCCTTTCGCCGCCAGAGCGGCTACTTCTTCCTGGACAGAGCCGTCAGCTTTACGCTTTTGTTTCCGACTGGAATTTCCGCCGTCGGGATTACCGTCGACTGCTTTACCCTTGCCACTGCGGAGGCGATCCTCCTCCTCGCCGTTGGCGTATCGGGTGGCAATCTCCATCATCTTGCTCAGGGACATATCTCCTGTCCGACCAAAATTCAAATAGAGCTCTCTGTATCTAACTCCGGCCTTGAAGGCGCAAACAACCTGGTGCTCGGAAACACCTTCCACCGTGTGATGAAGAGTGGTCCACCGCTGAATGTAATCCCTCAAGGTCTCATTCGGCTTCTGGACACAGTGCTGCAACTCGAGCAAACCGGCAGGGCGCTTGCAGGTGCCTTCGAAGGTCTTGACGAACACTCGGGCAAGATCTTCCCAGCAATAGATGCTAGAAGGAGCCAACTGATTAAGCCATGCCCGGGCCGGACCATCCAACATCAGGGGCAGATGCTTCATAGCCACGTTGTCGTTGCTTCCGCCGATCTGAACAGCCACCCGGTAATCGTCTAGCCATGTTTCTGGCTTCGACTCGCCAGTGAATTTGCTAATCCCAGCCGCCAACCTAAAGTTGGGGGGGATCTCAGCAGATCGGATGGCTCTGCTGAAACACTCTGGACCAGAAACAGCTGTAGCACTGCCACTCGGAAAATCTCTGTCATAGCCACCTCTGTTGTATCTGCCTCTGTCGACCCGGTTCTGAACGAGAACGGATCTCGCGTCAAACCCAGGGTCCCGCTCATCACCGTACGGGCGCCTGTCATCATAGTGCCGGGGCACGTATGGACCACTCCGCGGAGGAGTAGGCACTCGACGGTGGTCATCACGGTGATGCCGAGGAGCAAACTGATCTCGCCTCTGATCTCTGTACTGATCGTTGCGGTAATCTCTGCCTCCGCAACGCTGAGGTGATCCTGGACTGTGGGCCGATTGGACTGTGTCTGCTCTAACTGATTCGCTGTGAATCCTGTTGCGCGATTGAGAGATAGCGGAGTTCTGCTGTCGAGCCGCCCCAAGCAGGGTTCGGATCTGCTCGAGTCCTCTGCCGGCCTCTGAATCGGACGGCTGTATAGAATCTGCAATCCTAGCCGCCGCTGCAACATTCTGAATCAGAGTACGGTATACCTGACGATTGTCGTCGACTGGAGGGAACAACTGACGCTCGCGGCGCTGTCGAGTGCGCTCGTCGAGTGACATCTGCATCTCCTCGAGGCGAGTGCGCTCTGCCAAGGTGGCGAGACGCGCAGCCTCCAGAGCCTGGGCTTCTGCAGTCGTGCCGACGATGGGGGTTTGGAGGACCCCCTCATCCCTGTGCTGCTGATCATTCGACGGGCCGCCACGCTCACGGCCGCCACGGCCATAGCCGGGTGGGCTCTGATGAGAACCCGCCATGAAAACTTCTGCTGCAGGATCGCAGCTCTCGCACTCGGAAGGGAGCTCGGATGAATCTGATGCCGAGTCGTACGCGCCATGAAGTGGCTCGGCGGGCTTGATAACCGCGATCTGCGGAGTCGACGCCTGGTGCGCCGCCACGTGCCTTACCCATCGCTGGAGCCGCGATCGACCGGATCGCTTGCGGCGACGAACAGCGGGGAGATTGGACGACGCTGGAGCCGACATGTACGGAGTCGACGGCTGACGAAGGAGAACGCCTCATGAACTCGCGCTGAAGTGCGTCTCCCCGCGGACGGGGAGAGCCTCAACGTCGAGAGGGGCCTCCTGGAGCCATGGGGAGTCGTCGGCGATGAAGGTGAACGCACCGAGACGGATCTCGCAGCCCCGGATCAAACTGCCGTCGGGAGACATGGTGAAGATGAAAAACTGCAACCTCGCCGGAAGTCGCTTAGACGCCGCCCCACGGTGGGCGCCAACTGTCGTGGGAACGTGTCTGACAGTAGATGGTAGGGGTACGAAAGGAGAGGGCAGAGTCCTAGCTACGGCGAGGGTGTACACACAGATGTATGAGTTCAGGCCTCACTCGGAAGTGATAACAGCCCTACGTCTCAGGTGCTCCGGGGAGCTTACTCTGTCGAGTGATACGTGTGTTGTGTTTACAAAGGATTGCGAACCCTTGTGCCAGTGGGGAGGGGTGGCTTATATAGAGTGCGCTGCCCCTCATAAACGTCCGGCTTCTAAGGGATTGATTGTGGGGAGTAAAGAGGGACGTTACTGGTAACGTATACAATAAATGCCAGTTAAGGCGGCGAGCGTAACGCCTGCCCGTTGGTCTCCCTAGGGAGACTCCCGGTCTTCTACAGTCGAGTGATTGGTGACCGCTCCGAGTGAGGGTTTACTGTCGAGTGTAGGGGGGTCCTCCGAGTGAACATATGTCGAGTGACTCATATGCCATGGCTAGTTCAGTCGGAATCTCTCTTGTAGTCTTGTAGTTCTCCAATGTGGTGTCCTTAGGTGGGGTATGTAAGACAGGCCTAATACCCTACCCTAGGTAGTATTCGGATCACCCGAGAACTTCAGGAGCAAAGAGTTAATTTTCGACATCATACCTTTTCGCAGCGGATACCATGCCCTCCTAGGACGCACCGCATTCGCTCGCTTTAACGCAGTCCCGCATTACGCTTATCTTAAGCTCAAGATGCCGGGACCCAACGGCGTTATTACAGTAAATGGTAACATCGAACGCTCTCTCCGGACGGAGGAACAGACTGCGGCTTTCACTGCCGAGGTACAGGCATCCGAGGAGGCCGCCCATGACGGTAAATGCACCCCCAGCTCTTCGAAGCGTACGAGGGTTGCGCCAGTTGACCTTGGACAGGCACCTCCCCACCCTAAGTAGGGGTACGGGCTCCTCGCGCGCCTCCCTTGGAAGGGGCACTACGTCCCCAGCGTGCACAACTTCGCACTGAAAAATCCTTGGGTCGCCGAGGAGCCACGACACTGGAGACGCCGGGTGGGCTAGACCGAACAATGACGAAGCCCCTGGCTCACACGTCGGCAAGGTTCTGTCAAAGAAGCCAACCACTAGCATACCCATGTGGCTTTAACCGCATAACTAACAGCTGCAGACCTCTTCGAAGGGATTGACCAATGGACGCATCAAGCGCATGCTTGGCCAAAGCTGCATGGTACCAACATCAACCCCCGCTATCAACGAGGACGAGTTGGTCAATAGCATGGAGATGTAGATGTGCGGCAGGAAGCGGCCCGGGCTCATAGACCCGATGACATGATCCGCCCTATTTTCTTTTAGTTTCTCCCTCATCATCTTTATACACATGGTATCTTGCTTAGTTCCTTTCCACAAATGTTCGGCATGTAAAGCTTGGCTACTTGAAATAAAGAAATCGTACCCATAAAGGTCTTCAAATGCATTTTCTTACAAGCACTGCCCAAGAACTATGAGAACACATCTAAGATACAGTTGCTAAAGGGCTTCGATTTTACACCCTGAAACAGAAGTCCGAAGTACTCGGCGTCTCGGATGTTGCACTATATGCATCAGTTTCGAACCTATATTTTGGTCAATAGTTGGGTTGCCCGGCTCCTATGTGTACCCCTTACATTCCCGACAAATTCGGCTAAGGGTGTAATGGGAGAACCACTACGATAGTGCCACTAGTTTAACTGGCAGAGTGCCTCAGTGGAGAAAGCCGAAGACTGACTATCTAGGTAAGCGAAAACTGGTCGGCCATCCGAAGACCGCGTCAAGTGACGTGTCATTAGAGATCACCCGTGTTAAACGAAGGGCTTCTTCCTCGAATTGGCCGAGGTGGGCAGGGTATAAACCTCGGCTGACTAGGCCGACCACTTCACACACCGGGGGCTCATCATCAGTCCCCACCGTCAAACTCCTATGGCTAAGTGAAAGTTATAAAGCCACCATAGTCCGATTGCCTAGTCCCTACGTGCACAGACCTCCCTCAGGAACCAAGACGTCGGCTATGGGTCAGGAATGCCTAAAGGGGGCACCCTTTGTATATTGTACAAAGGGGTCGAAGCCGACGACTGGCCGCTTTCGCTTCAACATGGTCAAACAGGAGGAATATTAAAAACAAAACATAAACATATGAGAGGAAATTCAACCATAATCATTAAATAACTTGTAATCTTTATACATCACATGCACTTCGGCATTCCGAAGTGCTACCTAGAAATACAAGTTGTCCTTAGGACACATGGCCTCGGTAAGACGGGCGCCCTCCTCCACGTCGGCAAAAAACTGCTCCGTGGTGTGCGCCTTTCCTTCGGGGGGCCTCGCAGCAACAACCTCCGCCTCCACCTTCCGGAAGTGCATTTTCACGCAGGCATACGCCCGCCGCGCTCCTTCCAGACACGCCGATCGCTTCCAGCGGTTGACATGCTGGACGGCTTCTTGCAGTCGCACGAGGAGCCCAAAGAAGCTAGCTGGCAACACCTCCGTGGGCCACAGATTAACGCAGAGGTCTTGGAACGCCGGCCTCGCCATCCGAAGAAGTTCCGCTAGTTGCTTCATCTGATGATTAAGCAACTTCGGCTGCGACGACTCTTGGAACTAACTCCAGAAGGCCTTCTCCGCCTCATGGTTCTCTAGTTGGTCAAAATGAAGGCCGGCGTCCGCCGCGCTGTTCGGGAGATCGGCGAAGACCTCTGCGGATCGCCATAGCTGGGTGAGCTCGATGCACCCCTTGCTGCCAAATACACATTGCAGTAAATATAGCTTACCCACGGCTATCCTCTCCACTTGCTGGAGCACGTGGTGGTCGGCCCGGTTCCGGGTCTGGAGCTCGGCATGAGACAGGCGTAGCTTTTGTAGCTGCTCACCCGTCTCTTTCTCCTTCTTCTTAAGGGAATCGCGTTTGAGATACATGCCCATGAGAGTCTCCTCGACCTCCAGGACCTGCGCCTGGTCTTTCTCCCTAGCCACCTTTTCGGTGGCTAGGTCTTTCTCTGCTTTGGCCATAGCAGCTTTCTGCTGCTCGACCTCTTGCCGAGGCGTCAAGAGCTCGGCCAACGCCGCTGTTATCAAATCAGTTCAGCATCAGTTTTTCAAACAGCAAGTTATCCTTGCTCAAAATCAAACTTCAAAGAAAAACAACAACGCATTGGTCCCTTACCTTGAGACTGCTCGACCTGCTTGTTCACCAAGTCGAAGTCCTTTTCGGACCTCTCGAGCTTCCAGCTCATCTCCGCAATCTCCTCGGAGGCGGAGCCCGGGGCCGAGGTTGAAACCTGCATAAACAATTCCTTATGAGCCCCATAATCAATATAATGACTCTTCGGACACACATCCTATTTCATCACTCTTGGGGCTACTCTCTCCTCTGAACCTATATGTTGACCACAACACCAGTTTTTCAGACTGGCCCTGGGCTCGAGGGCTACTCACTGGGCAGGCCATCTAAACGATGGTTAACATATGCCTTCGGACAGTTACAAAGATTGATAAATCTAAGCAAAAGAGACCCCTTTTTCTAAAAGATAGAGGATTACCTCGAAGCTTGTAACGAGGCCCTTGAAGACCTCATGTATTCCGGCCTCAGCAGACCGAAATCCCTACAGCGGCGCGCCAATCAACGCGTGGTGCTCTTCCTTGAGGGAGGAGCTTGTCAAGGCTGCCTCCATCTCTTCGGTCCACCCCACGCTAGCCCGCCCTGGAGCGGGAGGTGAGGGTGGAAAGACCTCGGCCCCCAGCACCTGGGTGATGGGTTCGTGCGTCTCTGGCTGTGGCGGTGGAGCCAGAGTAGATTCTGGCTGGGCTGCTGATTGGCCCAGCCCTTCCTGGACGACGTCGGGGACCTCATCCCCTTGGCCTTGTAGGGCCGATGTGTCAACCTCGGCCATGACCACCTTTTCGACCCCCGTTGCATCAACCTGAGGGGCCGGGGTCGATGTCACCTCACCATGCCCTTCTGGGGTCGGGGCAACACGGTCCGGCGTCCCACTGGTGGGCGGCAACCCGCTGGAGGAGTCGCTAAGGCGTGCCCTAGGCGGGCTGTGGAAATACATTCACGTGGCATTAGATATGCTGGAAAAACTTAATGTGAAGATAAATACAAAGGACAGCGGCGTACGTTCGAGGCGCCGGCTTCTTCCTTCCCAGCGCGAGAGGGTCGTCTTTGAACACATCGGAGAGCATGTTCTTCTCTGACGGCTGGGGCTGGTCAGCCGTCCCGGCCGAGGTTTCTTTCAACCTCTTTGGGCCTGTGGGCCGGGCCTCGGCTTCGGCGTCTTCTGACGCTGTCCTCTTCCCCTTTGGGGGAAGGTTATCCTCGACCTCCCCCTTATCGCTTTTGTGGGTGGAGGAGGCATGGGTCTCCTTGGACTGGGTGTCCGAGGTCTCCCGCCTCCGAAGACCCGTCCTGCCCTTTTGGGGCTTCGAGGCCCTGGGGATCACCACGTGCGGCTCCTCAGTGAGAGGAGCAATATGCAGAGGGGACTTCTCCCCCTCCGGAAGTGGTGCCGGGCACAGCATCTGCTGCACCTTGTTCACCCAGTTCTGTAAACACAGAATGAGTCGATTCATTAAGGCCTGTCCCACTTAGCAGGGGAGGAATATGAACGTGTATATTGAAAACTTACCGGTGTGGTGGTGTAGCCGACCTCGAAGCTGAGGTCCTTCCCCTCCTCAGGGATCCTGTCCTTGGCCAGCTTGAAGAGCCTCGTCCACATCCCGGCTAGGGAGGAGCGGAAGAAGTTGAGGACGGGTCCTGCATCTTCGGATTTGTGCTCCCACATCGGGGTGGCTCGGAGTTGGAGCTGGAGGATGCGGCGATGGAGCATGACGTTGACCACGTCGGGTAGTTGGAGCTTCTTCTTGAGGGACCACCACTGGATCTTCTTGATCAGTGTCTCCACCTCATCTGTGTTTCCCCAGAGGACGCCCTTCTCCTTCCAGGACTTGAGCTCCCTTGGAGGCCCAGCCGAAAAGGCTGGGATCTCGGTCTGGCCAGCGGCGAGCGGCTCAGTGATGTAGAACCACTCCCACTGCCACTCCTTGACCATCTCGATGAAGGTGCCATTGAACTAGGCAACCCCCTGGTTCTTGCTGACCATGGTGCCTCCACACTCTGCCAGATCGGAGCCGCTGGACTTCGGCTCAACGCCGAAGGTCTTCAGCCATAGGCCGAAGTGTGGCTCGATGCGGAGGAAGGCCTCGCACACCGTAATGAAGGAGGCGAGGTGGAGGATGGAGTTCGGGGCCATGTGGTGGAAGTTGAGCCCATAGTAGAACATCGTCCCGCGCACGAATGGCTGTAGCGGGAACCCTAAGCCTCTGATGAGGTGAGGGATGAAGACTACCCGCTCCCCAAGGTTGGGAGCGGGCACCTGCTGGTCGGCGTCTGGAGCGCGGGCGGCGGCATTGGCGGGGATGTACCCCGCACTCCGCAACTCTTGAAGCATGCCCTCTGTCACGATGGAGCCCCCCCCCCAGTGCCCTTTCAGGGTGTCGGCCATGGCTGGGTGGGAAGGCTCGGGTGTGCAAAGGTGGGAAGAGGCGAGATTGGATCTGGGCGCTGGAGCTCGAGGAGGCAGGAGGCAGGGGAAATGAGAGTGTAACTACTGGCTCTGTCAGCTTTTTACTCTTATAGGCCGCTGAAAGGCCAAGAGTCCCCCTTGCCGCACCGATAAAAATGCCACTCTCCTCCTCCAAAGATGCCATTATACGCATGGGGGGAAACAAAATCTTGATGATATCCTTGAAAATACGGGCACGCTCCCCACCTTGACAGGATGTGCCAGTAAAAAGGCAGCTTCGAACCACGATTTGAGATAGGCAGAAACTGCCTAACCCATCGTGGGTAGCGTCGCTTCGATAAAGTTGTCAGGCTATAGGGTACTGTTCACACCTGGGCAGCTAGCCTTCAAGGCTAAGTTAACTCATGACCCCGGATGGGGGAAGAACCCGGCTGAACCTCGTCTACAAGACACCACTCCTTAGAAGGGTAGCTAAGAGATCCAGAATTTCTAAGGGGAACTCGTCTGTCAAGCCAAGGACTTCGGATCTGAAGTTACCACCATTGAAGAGATCATCCTCGGCATAGAAGACCAGTTCGGGGGCTACTGACGGTGTCCTGGACTAGGGGGTACCAACCTAGTCAGCCCATATTCCTCGGGCTAGGCCAGTGGGCCCTCATTCTTATCAAGATGGACTCCGGAGGACGCATGTGAGAAGAAAGAACAAGATTACATCTGCCGAAGACTTGACGTATACTCCAAGACTTCCCCTGCTGCCTCCTTGCCTTGATACCTACCTTGTAACCCTAGATACCATATCCGGCATGTATATAAGCCGAAAGGTTTAGCCCGTAGAGGGGACCTGAACACAATCTCATTCACCTAGCCTTAGGACTAGAACATACGATCTCGAGGTAGATCAACTCTGTACTTGATACTTCTCCATCAATATAAACAAGAGCAGGACGTAGGGTTTTACCTCCATCAAGAGGGCCAGAACCTGGGAAAACATGGTCTCCCTGTTCCTGTTACCATCTGTCCGAGATCCACAGCTCAGGACCCCCTACCCTGAGGTCTGCCGGTTTTCACACCGACAAGGTGGTCCCGTTCAAAGTAGGATATCACGCCCTCCTAGGAAGGCCGTCATTCGTCAAGTTCACGGCAATACCATGTTATTCCTATATGAAGCTCAAGATGCCTGGCCCGAACGGGGTCATCACAATATCCAGCGACACCAAGAACGCGCATGCAACGGAGGTCGCCCACCTGGAACAAGCTGATGCCGACCTCCCAGAAAGTGAAGAAGACTATGCAGAGGTCTCCCTCATGCACTTCAAGAAGAAAAGGAGTGGTAGCTCAGTTGCAATGGCTCAAGAGCCACCAACTAGCCCCTCATGCTCACGCTGGCATGAGCAAGGAGCACATGGCTAAGAGGCCCTCACAAGAAGACAAAGCGAAAGAAGATATATGGACGACGGCATCTTGCAGGCTACACCATTTTCTGCCCTCTTTTACATTTAGTAAATTCGATTTGTTTTACAAACAAACTATCAAATAAAGAAATAATGGCTTTCTACTACCCTCTGGCTTGTCATATAAAGAATTGATGTGATGGTGTTATAATTACCTTAGCGCCCTAATCAACTCAAATTTTCTATCCACGATCCATGGTACTACAAAGCACCTTGTATTGACTGCGCCGTGTCGAGGTCTAAGGGGAGTCGGAGAGATCCTTCTATGAGATGGGTTCAGGGGCTGCATTATTTGTCGTACCGCCTTGGCCCCCGTAGGAGATGTATCCAACGGCCACTTAGACCACGCTCGGGGGTTGTATCACAGTACAACCCATGCTGGGACCTTCCTCACCCGAAGGCCTCCCGTGTGGAACGGCTTATGGCCCCCATTTCTCTTTCGCCTTTGAGTTCCGCCATGCGTATATCCTAACAATCTATGAATACTACCCTATTCAAAAGGTTTGCAGTGATTTAGGATCGTTCTGCGTTTTGCCGGGCTCAAACAGGGGCCTCCCACACACACGTTGATGCTTTCGGTGCATTTCTCGACAGCTAACTTGGATGCTTGTCCAACACAGGCAAGAGACACACGTAAACTACAACAAAAACAATGTATGTAATACAGTAATGCTGTTTTAAATTACAAGAGGTCTATTACCTTCCCCATCAGCTGAGCACCGCTTTAGAATTCTCTCCAGCTTGCAGGCGTCCGCGACATATTCGGCCTCTGCCCCGACCTCCACAGATTCGGGCTCCAGAGGAGGACAATCGGCTGTGCCATGGACGATGAGGCCCAAGTCGGCATCGGGTAGCTGAAACCTCACACTAGCCAGTACCCGCATGGTGCCCTCATACGCCGCGGAGTACTGCCAGTCAAGGAGCTGATAAGGCGCCCTCTCCAGCAGCTTGACGACGCCATCCAACGTGTCGTCGAGGTCCTCTTCGCCATGGTACAGCGTCCCACCCGCAGTACCTAGCGCAGTGCGCATCCGCTGCGCGAGGTCGGCAACATGCTGGAGCCACCTCGCCGCGTCCACATGAACGACGTTGGGCAGTGGCACTACATAGAGAAGATCCCATCAAATCACGGCTAAAGCAATGGAAAACTGCATGGAAGCAAACGCAGCTTACGCATAGCAGCGGCCTCCAAGTCCTGGAGCTTCTTCATCAGCTGCTTCACTTGGTCCTCCGCTGCAGTCCGCGACTCGATGGCCCGTTGAGCGGTGGCCTCCTTCTGCTTCAGCGCAGCTGCCTGTTTCCGCAATTCCGTGTCTTTGCTGGCCAATGAACTCTCAAGGGCGGCTACCTTCTGCCGGTACTCCTTGAGCTCGCCATCAACAATGCCAACTGCAGTCTGAAGCTCGCCCCGTGACCTCTTAGACTCCTGCAACTTCCGCCACAGGTCCGTGACCTCCTCTGCAGCTGCACAAAGAATGGTAGCAAGCAATCAGTTAGTGCACAATGTCACAGCAACACCCGATCGGATCAGGTGCAGCCTGATAAGTTATAGATGGAACTAGCAGATGACGTCGAGAGGCGTACGACCTCCTGCCGCTAGACCTCTAGCTACCGTTTGAGGTCACCCACCTCGCCCTCCAGAGAAGCCACCTTCTGCAGGAGGCAAGTGTCAGGAGCAAACGACAAAGCCCGAACGCGGGTCCGAAACAAACATCGCGTCCGGCCACGGGGGCTACTAGCTACACTATGCCACTTAAAAGCGAAGGCATTACCTGGCAGCTGTCAGAAGAAGGGCTCCGAGGACCCTGGTTCAAACACTAGGGGCTAGCTCGCTACCTAACGACTCGACGGTGACCATGGCAAGGATACGACGAGCGGATCACGGCGGGAGCGCGCACACACACAGGGCACGGCAGGGACACGAGAGCTACCCAGGTTCGGGCCACCAAGCGGTCTAAAACCCTACTCCTACTTGTGTTTGAGATTATTGTGGACAAGAGTGCTCTTGCGTACAACATAGAAGACGATGGAATCGATCCCTCTCTACAGTGGCAGCACTTCACGTTTTATAGCTGCCTTGGTCCTCTTCCCCCGAAAATATTGGCAGGAAGGGTTGCCACACAACGGCAGTTTGAACGGGGACAGGCACCCAGTCTTATCCTGACAAAAGGTGGTCTTCGCCTGCAAAGAGGCTATCCATGATGTGCTGGTGGGCTCGGCGATGACATCCGCCCTGGCACGCTTCGTCGTCTTGGTCTTCTTGCCCCAAATAGGCAAGCCTTGGGACTTGCTTTGTGGGAGGGCAGCTAGCGCTGCCCCTTTATCACCAAAGAGGAAATCTACCCTGACCATGCCTACTGGTATGGCTCCTGTCGCTATCGTCGTCCTGCGCGGGTGCGTCACCCATGTGGCAGGCACGTGACAGCACGGCCAGCACCAAGCGGCTCCTCGCATGGGTGGCCTTGGGAGGCCGCCTCGAGGGGCCACCTCGCGAGGCTGCCTGCCGCTGCTGGTGATCTTTGGTGGGTGCGCCCCTCGTGCAGAGGGTCCTTGTGACGCCGGCGCCTCGCGAGGTGCCTTGTTTCGTGGCGCCCATGGCCGGGCCGCCTCTTGGGCCTTTGCCAGGCATTGCTTCCTGGGCCGCAGGCAGACGGCCTGTGATACCCTGGTTCCCACTGGGCCGACAGTAGCCCCCGGGCCCGCGACACGCACGCTTCCGCCCTGCTGCGATCAACCATCGTCTATGAAGAGGGGCTGGATAAGGTACGCCAGATGACCGCTTGCGACCACAATGAGTGGAAGGCAACGCAGATCTGGCCGGGCTCGCGCCCGCCGCATGATCTGGAGGCGACGAACTTCCCTTCTTCTTCCACTCCGTTTTCGCCGGCCTTGTGCCCCCCTTCTCCGATTTCTTCTGCGCCATCTTCGCCCACTATCAGATCCATGCGGTCCACCTCCAGCCAAACTCCATTCTCCTTCTTGCCATGTTCGCCTTCCTCTATGAGGGCTTCCTGGACGTCATGCCCTCTATGGCCCTCTTCTGCACCTTCTACAGCCTGCGGGTGTCTGCGGGGAACCAGCGATCTGGATGCGTCTCCTTCTGCATGGTCGATGGCATGGCGGGCCGCATCATCCCCATGAAGATCACGAAGAAGATGGCGGGCTATCGGGTGCACTGGATCTACATGGATGTAGGCCAGTACAACCCCCTGCTGATGCTATCGACAGCCCCCGCCGTGAAGAGTTTTGGATGGGAGCACGACAAGCTCACCGACGGGAGGCTGGCGCCACTTTGGGAGAGGATGAGTGAGCTAAGGGCCGCGAAGCTCACGGGGGCGATGGTCGTCAAGGAGTTCTTGAGTCGGCGTATAGCTCCCCTCCAAAAGCACTCACGCCCGGTGTGGGACATCACTGGCCCCCAGGACTCGATGAGGCCGAGCGTCGACAACCTCATGGGGAAGGTGGTAGAGGAGGTCATGTAGATCCTGCTCGGCGATGACGTGAAGCTCCCGCCCATGGGGGCGCTCCCGCTGTACCGCTACAGCGACAGAGGCGAGCTGGTCGAGGAAATGCCATGCTTCGATCAGTGGGGCCTGATCCCTGAGGGCCACGAGGGGCCTCGCGACAACCCGCTCGTGGTGGTCCCCAGGTCGGGAGACCGCGACGAAGCCGAGGCCTCGGCAAGTGTCGCGGAGGAGAGCGATGGTGGGGCGGCCCCGTGAACCCGCCGCCAGCTGCTGGCCGAGCTCAGCTACTATGACGACGACGACGATGATGAACGGTTCTTGGTCATGCCCTCCCGGCCCGCGCGCACGGGAGGTGAAGGAAGCACCAGCGCGGAGGCCGACACGCCCCTCACGGAGAGGACCAGCACCGTCGACGCGGCGGCCGAGCCCCCCGCGGAGAAGATCGGCACCAACAACGTGACCGCCTAGCCCATGGGCACCGGCGAGGCTGCCGCCGAGTCCCCCGCGGAGAAGACCGGCACTGGCCTGGCGGAGGAGGACCCCGGCAGGCCTTGCGCCGAGCCCTCTGGAGGGAGCTCAAGTGAGCCGCGCGGGAGCGGCAGCGGCAGCCGCCCGCCGCCGAAGCTGAAGAAGAGGAGATGGGTTCCCAACGACGAGTGAGTTTCCTTCCCTTGTCCTTTTGCTTTTTACTTTCAACTTTGCCCCCTGCCTCGAGTCTTGTCTCCTGCTTCCTGAGGTCCGGGTTGAGTGCTTGCATCGCGCAGGGAGCCCGCGAAGAAGAAGAAGAAAGAAGCCCCTAGCTCGAGGGGGCCTCGGCGTCCACCGCAGGCGCCGAGGAGCAGGAGGGATCCACCCGCCGCCCCGAGGCCGAGACGGGGCGCGCGGAGGTGGAAGAGGAGCGAGCGGTTCCTCCCAAGCTGAGCACGGACTTGCCTCCGCCGGCTGGGGAGAACAAGTCTCGGGAGGAGGCCTCCGGAGGTGGGGCCGTGCCTCCTGAGGCGGCTAGCGCGGGGGGCGACCAGCGATGGCGGAGGCTGAAGAGCCGATTCCTCTGCCAAGCTCTACCCCGGCTAAGGAGAACAAGGCCGCGGAAGGGGCCACAGCAAGCCCTCGGCGGTCGCCAGCGCGCGTGGCATCCAGTGCGGGCGCGGCGAGCCCACAAAGCACGCCGACATGGCAGGTCGAGGAGGAGGAAGTGACAGGCACGCCACTCCTAACGGGGGACGCATCTCCCACAGGGAGCACGTTTTGGGGAACGTTGCATGGGAAACAAAAATTTTCCTACGCACACACAAGATCTATCCATGGTGATGAGCATCTACGAGAGGGAGAGTGAATCTACATACCCTTGTAGAACGCTAAGCGGAAGCGTTAAGAAACGCGGTTGATGTAGTCGAACGTCTCCGCGATCCAAATCGCAAGTCGTCCCTCGATCCGATCACGAACTAGTGCCGAACGGACGGCACCTCCGCGTTCAACACACGTACGGCTTGATGACGCCTTCACCTCCTCGATCCAGCGAGCGATGGTGAAGTAGTAGATCAGTTCCGACAGCATGACGGCGTGGTGATGGTGGTGAGGAACAATCTCTGCAGGGCTTCGCCAAGCACTATGGAGATTATGACGGGAGAACTAGAAGGTTAGGGTTGCCGACACATGGCTTGGGAAATCTTGATGTATCCCGTGTGCTAGCCCTGCCCCTCTATTTATATGTTGAGCCTTGGGGTCTAAACTTGGAGTAAAAGCCTCCTCCAGGTCGGTTTTGCCCGCACAAGGTCGGTTTGGCCCGCAGGGAAAGAGTCCAACTCGGATCCCTGCAGTACCGCGCACAAGCGGTAGTACCGCTCACGAGCGGTAGTACCGCTTCACACAAGCGGTAGTACCGCTTATGAGGTAGTACCGCTTCACACAAGCGGTAGTACCGCTTACGCGGTAGTACTGCCTTACCAGCGGTAGTACCGCTTAAGGCAGCAGCAAAACTTGCTTTTGCACTTTCCAATACCTCGTGGGCTTTACCCCTTTGGCTCATATAAAGTGTTGCTGCACCCGAACACTTCGGTAAACATCCGGAACCCCTTCCGGTGAATTCCGGAACCCTTCCGGAGACCAAAACACTATTATCACATATATCAATCTTTACCTCCGGACTATTCCAGAGATCCTCGTCATGTCCAGGATCTTATCCGGGACTCCGAACAACCTTCGGTAACCATCAAAATAACTCAACTATACTAATCGTCACCAAACGTTAAGTGTGTAGACCCTGCGGGTTCGAGAACTATGTAGACATGACCGAGACACCTCTACGATCAATAACCAATAGCGGGACCTGGATGCCCATAATGGCTCCTACATATTCTACGAAGATCTTTATCAGTCGAACCTCTATGTCAAGGATTCAGTTAATCCCGTATACTGTTCCCTTTGTTCTTCGGTATGTTACTTGCCCGAGATTCGATCGTCGGTATCTCTATACCTAGTTCAATCTCGTTACCGGCAAGTCTCTTTACTCGTTCCGTAATACAAGATCTCGTGGCTAACACTTTAGTCACATTGCTTGCAAGGCTCATTGTGATGTTGTATTACCGAGTGGGCCCTGAGATACCTCTCCGTCACACGGAGTAACAAATCCCAGTCTTGATCCATGCCAACCCAACAGACACCCTCGGAGATACCTGTAGAGCACCTTTATAGTCACCCAGTTACGTTGTGACGTTTGATACACACAAGGTACTCCTCCGGTGTCAGGGAGTTGCATGATCTCATGGTCATAGGAACAGATACTTGACATGCAGAAAACAATAGCAACAAACTGACACAATCAAATGCTACGTTTATAGTTTGGGTCTTGTCCATCACATCATTCTCCTAATGATGTGATCCCGTTATCAAATGACATCTCATGTCAATGGCTAGGAAACCTTAACCATCTTTGATGAACGAGCTAGTCAACTAGAGGCTTACTAGGGACACAGTGTTGTCTATGTACCCACACATGTATTTGAGTTTCCAATCAATACAATTATAGCATGGATAATAAACGATTATCATGAACAAGGAAATATAATAATAACCAATTTATTATTGCCTCTAGGGCATATTTCCAACAGTCTCCCACTTGCACTAGAGTCAATAATCTAGTTCACATCACTATGTTATTTACATTGTAATGAATCGAACACCCATGCAGTTCTGGTGTTGTTCATGTTTAGCCCTTGGAAGAGGTTTAGTCATCGGATCTGCAACATTCAGATCCGTGTGTACTTTGCAAATATTTATGTCGTCCTCCTTGATGTAATCGCGGATGGAATTGAAACGTCGCTTTATGTGTCTGGTCCTCTTGTGAAATCTTGGTTCCTTGGCTAGAGCAATGGCACCGGTATTATCACAAAACAGAGTCATTGGGTTAAGCGCACTAGGCACTACTCCAAGATCTATCATGAACTCCTTCATCCAGACACCTTCCTTTGCCGCCTCCGAGGCAGCGATGTACTCCGCTTCGCATGTAGAATCAGCTACCACGCTTTGCTTGGAACTGCACCAGCTAACCGCACCCCCATTAAGAATAAATACGTATCCGGTTTGTGACTTAGAGTCATCCGGATCAGTGTCAAAGCTTGCATCGACGTAACCCTTTACGACGAGCTCTTGATCACCTCCATAAACGAGAAACATGTCCTTAGTCCTTTTCAGGTACTTCAGGATATTCTTGACCGCCGTCCGGTGTTCCATTCCTGGATCACTTTGAAACCTTTCGACCATACTTATGGCGAGGCTGACATCGGGTCTTGTGCACAGCATTGCATACATGATAGAGCCTATGGCTGAAGCATAAGGGATGACACTCATCTTTTCTCTATCTTCTGCAGTCACTGGGCATTGAGTCTTACTCAACTTCACACCTTGCAATACAGGCAAGAACCCCTTCTTGGACTGATCCATTTTGAACTTCTTCAAGATCTTGTCAAGGTATGTGCTTTGTGAAAGTCCTATTAAGCGTCTCGATCTATCTCTATAGATCTTGATGCCTAATATGAAAGCAGCTTCTCCTAGGTCCTTCATTGAGAAACTCTTGTTCAAATATTCCTTCACGCCTTCCAACATTTCTATATTGTTTCCAATCAGCAATATGTCATCCACATATAATATTAGAAACGCTATAGAGCTCCCACTCACTTTCTTGTAAATACAAGCTTCTCCGTAAACTTGTATAAACTCGAACGCTTTGATCACCTCTTCAAAGCGAAGATTCCAACTCCGAGATGCTTGCACCAGTCCATAAATGGATCGCTGGAGTTTGCAAACTTTGTCAGCATTCTCTGGATCGACAAAACCTTCTGGTTGCATCATATACAACTCTTCCTTAAGGAAACCGTTAAGGAACTCTGTTTTGACATCCATCTGCCAAATTTCATAATCGAAAAAGGCAGCTATTGCTAACATGATTCTGACAGACTTAAGCATCGCTACGGGTGAGAAGGTCTCATCGTAGTCAACTCCTTGAACTTGTGAAAAACCCTTTGCCACAAGTCGAGCTTTATAGACGGTGACATTACCGTCCGCGTCCGTCTTCCTCTTAAAGATCCATTTGTTCTGAATGGCCTTACGCCCTTCAGGTAATACTTCCAAAGTCCATACTTTGTTTTCATACATGGATCCCATCTCGGATTTCATGGCCTCTAACCACTTCTCGGAATCCGGGCCCATCATCGCTTCTCCATAGCTCGTAGGTTCATCGTTGTCTAACAACATGACCTCTAAGACAGGGTTTCCGTACCACTCAGGAGCAGTACGCGTCCTTGTCGACCTACGAGGTTCGATAGCAACTTGATCCAAAGCTTCATGATCATCATCATTAACTTCCTCTTCAGCTGTTGTAGGCTCTACAGAAACATCTTTCTGCGCTGCGCTACTTTCAGGCTGAAGTAAAGGTTCAACAACCTCATCAAGTTCTATCTTCCTCCCACTCAATTCTTTCGAGAGAAACTCTTTCTCAAGAAATGTTCCGTTTTTAGCGACAAACACTTTGCCTTCGGATCTGAGGTAGAAGGTATACCCAACTGTCTCTTTTGGGTATCCTATGAAGACGCATTTCTCCGCTTTGGGTTCCAGCTTTTCAGGCTGAAGCTTTTTGACATAAGCATCACATCCCCAAACTTTAAGAAACGACAGCTTCGGCTTCTTGCCAAACCAAAGTTCATATGGCGTCGTCTCAACGGATTTCGATGGTGCCTTATTTAAAGTGAATGCAGCTGTCTCTAATGCATAGCCCCAAAACGATAGTGGCAAATCGGCAAGAGACATCATAGATCGCACCATATCCAATAAGGTTTGATTACGACGTTCGGACACACCATTACGCTGTGGTGTTCCAGGCGGTGTTAGTTGTGAAACAATTCCACATTGTTTTAAGTGACTGCCAAACTCATAGCTCAGATATTCTCCTCTTCGATCAGATCGTAGGAATTTAATCTTCTTGTTACGATGATTCTCAACTTCACTCTGAAATTGTTTGAACTTTTCAAATGTTTCAGACTTGTGTTTCATTAAGTAAATATACCCATATCTACTTAAGTCATCAGTGAAGGTAAGAAAGTAACGATAACCACCGCGCGCCTCAATACTCATCGGACCGCACACATCAGTATGTATGATTTCCAACAAGTCACTTGCCCGTTCCATTGTTCCAGAGAACGGCGTTTTAGTCATCTTGCCCATGAGGCATGGCTCACATGTGTCAAGTGATTCAAAATCAAGTGACTCCAAAAGTCCATCGGCATGGAGCTTCCTCATGCGTTTTATGCCAATATGACCTAAACGGCAGTGCCACAAGAAAGTGGTATTATCATTATCAATTCTACATCTTTTGGCATCAATGTTTTGAACATGTGTATCATTACTATCGAGATTCAATAAGAATAAACCCCTCACATCGGGTGCATGACCATAAAAGATATTACTCATATAAATAGAACAACCATTATTCTCTGATTTAAATGAGTAACCGTCTCGCAATAAACAAGATCCAGATATAATGTTCATGCTTAACGCAGGCACCAAATAACATTTATTCAGGTTCATCACTAATCCCGATGGTAATTGAAGAGCGAGCGTGCCGACGGCGATCACATCAACCTTGGAACCATTTCCCACGCGCATCGTCACTTCGTCCTTTGCCAGCCTCCGACTATTCCGCAGTTCCTGTTTTGAGTTGCAAATATGAGCAACCGCACCGGTATCAAATACCCAGGCACTACAATGAGAGTTGGTAAGGTACACATCAATAACATGTATATCATATATACCTTGTTTGTTGTTGGCCGCCTTCTTGTCAGCCAAATACTTGGGGCAGTTCCGCTTCCAGTGTCCAGTTCCCTTGCAATGAAAACACACAGTTTCTGGTTTGGGTCCAGCCTTGGGTTTCTTCACGAGAGGAGCAACTTCTTTGCCACTCTTCTTGGAGTTACCCTTCTTACCCTTGCCATTTTTCTTGAAACTAGTGGTTTTATTGACCATCAACACTTGATGCTCCTTCTGAATTTCAGACTCAGTGGCTTTCAGCATCGCAAACAGCTCGGCGACTGACTTGTTCATCCCGTGCATGTTATAATTCAACACGAAGCTCTTGTAGCTAGGTGGCAATGATTGAAGAACTCTGTCAGTGATAGACTCTAGCGGAAGGGGCATCCCCAATTCAGCCAGACGGGTGGAGTACCCAGACATTCTGAGTACGTGATCACTGATAGACCCGTTCTCCTCCATCTTGCAAGCATAGAACTTATCGGAGATCTCATATATCTCGATCCGGGCATTCTTCTGAAAGATAAACTTCAACTCCTGGAACATCTCATATGCTCCATGACGTTCAAAACGTCTTTGAAGTCCCGGTTCTAAGCCATACAATATTGCACATTGAACTATTGAGTAATCTTCAGAACGAGCCTGCCAGGCGTTCACAACGTCTAGAGACTCAACTGGAGCGGGTGGATCACCAAGCGGTGCATCAAGGACATAAGCCTTCTGGGAAGCCGTAAGGATAATCCTTAGATTACGGGCCCAATCCACAAAGTTACTTCCATCATCTTTCAATTTAGCTTTCTCTAGGAACGCATTAAAATTCAGGGGTGCTACTGCGCGAGCCATGATCTACAACATAAATATGGCAAAGACAACTTAGACTATTGTTCTAGATAATGAGTTTAGTTAATCATATTACTTAAAAACTCCCACTCAAATTGACATCCCTCCGGTCATTCAAGTGTAACATGATCCAAATCCACCAACTCAAGTCCGATCATCACGTGAGTTGAGGTGGTTTCAATGGTGAACATCTTCACGTTGATCATATCTACTATATGACTCATGTTCGACCTTTCGGTCTCTTGTGTTCCGAGGCCATGTCTGTACATGCTAGGCTCGTCAAGTTTAACCCGAGTGTTCCGCATGTGCAACACTGGCTTGCACCCGTTGTATGTGAACGTAGAGTCTATCACACCCGATCATCACGGCGTGTCTCGAAACGACGAACTTTCGCAACGGTGCACACTCGGGGAGAACACAATTTATCTTGAAATTTAAGTGAGGGATCACCTTATAATGCTACCGCCGTCCTAAGCAAAATAGGATGCATAAAAGGATTAACATCACATGCAAATCATAAGTGACATGATATGGCCATGAACTCGTGCTTTTGATCTCCATCTCCAAAGCACCGGCATGATCTCCATCGTCACCGGCATGACACCATGATCTCCATCAACGTGTCGCCATGAGGTTGTCGCGCCGACTGTTGCTTCCACGACTATTGCTAACTCATAGCGATAAAGTAAAGCAAAACGGCGAAAATAATTAAAGACAACTCTATGGCTCCTGCCAGTTGCCGTACTCATCGACATGCAAGTCGTGATATTCTATACAACACATGATCATCTCATACATCACATATATCTCATCATGTAATTGGCCATATCACATCACAACATACCCTGCAAAAACAAGTTAGACGTCCTCTAATTGTTGTTGCAAGTTTTACGTGGCTGCTACGGGTTTGGAAGAACCGTTCTTACCTACGCAAAACCACAACGTGGTGTAGTGATTGCTTTTTGATCTTCTAAAAGAACCCTCTTCATTGAAATCGATTCAACTAAAGTGAGAGAGACAGACACCCGCTAGCCATCTTTATGCAACGAAGTTACATGTCTGTTGAAGGAACCTGTCTCGCGTAAGCGTACGCGTATTGTTGGTCCGGGCCGCTTCATCTCACTATACCGCCAAATCAAGTATCAACTAGTAACGGCAAGCAATATGTATACACCCACGCCCACAACTCGTTTGTGTTCTACTCGAGATCTCATCTACGCATAGACCTAGCTCTGATACCACTGTTGGGGAACGTTGCATGGGAAACAAAAATTTTCCTATGCACACACAAGATCTATCCATGGTGATGAGCATCTACGAGAGGGAGAGTGAATCTACATACCCTTGTAGATCGCTAAGCGGAAGCGTTAAGAAACGCGGTTGATGTAGTCGAACGTCTCCGCGATCCAAATCGCAAGTCGTCCCTCGATCCGATCACGAACTAGTGCCGAACGGACGGCACCTCCGCGTTCAACACACGTACGGCTTGATGACGCCTTCACCTCCTCGATCCAGCGAGCGATGGTGAAGTAGTAGATGAGTTCTGGCAGCACGACGGCGTGGTGATGGTGGTGAGGAACAATCTCTGCAGGGCTTCGCCAAGCACTACGGAGATTATGACGGGAGAACTAGAGGGTTAGGGTTGCCGACACACGGCTTGGGAAATCTTGATGTATCCCGTGTGCTAGCCCTGCCCCTCTATTTATATGTTGAGCCTTGGGGTCTAAACTTGGAGTAAAAGCCTCCTCCAGGTCGGTTTTGCCCGCACAAGGTCGGTTTGGCCCGCAGGGAAAGAGTCCAACTCGGATCCCTGCAGTACCGCGCACAAGCGGTAGTACCGCTTCACACAAGCGGTAGTACCGCTTATGAGGTAGTACCGCTTCACACAAGCGGTTGTACCGCTTACGCGGTAGTACTGCCTTACCAGCGGTAGTACCGCTTAAGGCAGCAGCAAAACTTCCTTTTGCACTTTCCAATACCTCGTGGGCTTTACCCCTTTGGCTCATATAAAGTGTTGCTGCACCCGAACACTTCAGTAAACATCCGGAACCCCTTCCGATGAATTCCGGAACCCTTCCGGAGACCAAAACACTATTATCACATATATCAATCTTTACCTCCGGACTATTCCAGAGATCCTCGTCATGTCCGGGATCTTATCCGGGACTCCGAAAAACCTTCGGTCACCATCAAAATAACTCAACTATACTAATCGTCACCAAACGTTAAGTGTGTAGACCCTGCGGGTTCGAGAACTATGTAGACATGACCGAGACACCTCTACGATCAATAACCAATAGCGGGACCTGGATGCCCATATTGGCTCCTTCATATTCTACGAAGATCTTTATCGGTCGAACCTCTATGTCAAGGATTCAGTTAATCCCGTATACTGTTCCCTTTGTTCTTCGGTATGTTACTTGCCCGAGATTCGATCGTCGGTATCTCTATACCTAGTTCAATCTCGTTACCGGCAAGTCTCTTTACTCGTTCCGTAATACAAGATCTCGTGGCTAACACTTTAGTCACATTGCTTGCAAGGCTCATTGTGATGTTGTATTACCGAGTGGGCCCTGAGATACCTCTCCGTCACACGGAGTAACAAATCCCAGTCTTGATCCATGCCAACCCAACAGACACCCTCGGAGATACCTGTAGAGCACCTTTATAGTCACCCAGTTATGTTGTGACGTTTGATACACACAAGGTACTCCTCCGGTGTCAGGGAGTTGCATGATCTCATGGTCATAGGAACAGATACTTGACATGCAGAAAACAATAGCAACAAACTGACACGATCAAATGCTACGTTTATAGTTTGGGTCTTGTCCATCACATCATTCTCCTAATGATGTGATCCCGTTATCAAATGACATCTCATGTCAATGGCTAGGAAACCTTAATCATCTTTGATCAACGAGCTAGTCAACTAGAGGCTTACTAGGGACACAGTGTTGTCTATGTACCCACACATGTATTTGAGTTTCCAATCAATACAATTATAGCATGGATAATAAACGATTATCATGAACAAGGAAATATAATAATAACCAATTTATTATTGCCTCTAGGGCATATTTCCAACAGCACGGACATGGGGGCCCGGAGGGGGTCCGGCGACGGGCCTTCACAGGCCATGACGGTGGAGGGCGGCGATGAGCTGCGTACCGGCTGGGCCATGCAGCTCGTGAGCAACTGCACCGTGCTCAAGCGTGGTGCCTTGCAGGGCACCAGGGCGGCACTGGACGCCCTTGAGGTGGTCCTCCAGGAGGAGGAGACGCGCCTCGCCGACGAGCGCCTGCGCCTCACGGAGGGGTGGTGCCTGTTTGAGGTGGCTATCAAGCTGGGCCGTCGGCAGGACGAAGCTGCATGGGAGCGATGCGAGAAGTCCATGCAAGATGCCAAAGAGATCTTCGAGAGTGCCGTCAGGGAGGCCGAGGAGGCCGCGAGGAGGCGGAGGCCCACGCGAAGGTACTCCAGGAGCAGTCCGCCGCCCCGGTGCAGGGGCTCCAGGCGCGAGAGGATGCTATCGCAGCTCATCTCCCACGAGGGTGAGCTCACCAAGCACGAGCAAGACCTTGCGGTCCGCGAGGCAGATGCCAAGATCCGTGAGCGGGAGCTCACAAGGACGGCGGGTGAGCAGAACATGGAGCGAGAGTGCCTGACGACGCTCGACCGCCAGGTGGCGGCCGCCCAAGCCTCCTACGACGAGCGCCTCGCCAAGGCCAATGCCCAGTTGGCCGAGAAGGGGAAGAAGATCTAGGCGTATGCTAATACCAAGTCCAGGAATGAGCGCGTGGCGCTCGCCAAGGACTACAGCAAGAAGCTGAAGCTTCAAGAGGATAGCTTCACCAAGACGCAGGACGAGCTCAACAAGGAGATCTCCAACCTCAAGAGGCAGGTGAAGGAGGTGGGGGCCACCCAGCAGCAGGCACTGAAGGCTAAGGTTGATGCCGAGGAGGAGTTGGCATCCCTACAAGCGCAGGTGGGCGGCGTCTCTGAGGTCGTCGAGAAGGCCAAGGACGAGGTGGCTCGGGCGCGGGGGCAGCGGCATGAGCGTGCAAAGATGTACCACGCCCTTGCGCAGCGGGCCCGCGCTGCCCTCTCCTGCTTCGCCGTCGAGAGGCTCGAGGACCCCCTTGAAGACGACGATGCCAGCTACCTCAACTTCTTCACCAAGCTCGTGGGGAGGCTGGAGGACGCAGCCACGAAGATGAATGGCATCATCGAGGGCGAGTGTCGCGACTTCCTGAGCCAGGTGGCGATGTGGGTCTTCTCCAACCTCTTCCACGCCGACGCCTCCTTCGATTTTGACAGGATGATGAGCCCTATCCCTCCGGAGCTTCATGATGGGCTCGAGAAGGAGGTGCGGGAGCACGTGGAGGTCCTCGTCTAGAAGTTCTCCCATGGCAGCGAGAGTTCTGGCGGGGCTGGCGATTGTGACGGCGAAGACGATGGTGGCAACAGCGCCTCATCCTCTTAGGCCCTCTTCTCTTTTTCTTTTGCCCTGTATCAGAATAGATGTAGCCCCGCGGGGGCGTGAAGACATGGTTTTTGCGACTAAGTTAAGTGCTTAATGTTTCGCCGTAATTTATGCTCCTCATGAGGTATCTTCGTGAGGCCTGTCTTTCCTTTTTTGCATGCCTTCGTGCTCTACGTCGCTTGGACCCAGCCCCCGAGCGTGCTACGACCGTCGCTGGTATGTTAGGACGCATGCCTAGACAAGGCCAGAGGGTGTAGGGCTCCGCGAGGTGGTAAGGGCTCCTGAGGCGCGATGCTCAGGGAGCCCCCCTTTGACGTGCAAGCAGCTTGTGCAAAGGAAAAACACCAGCACCCAGTGAGGTTGCGAGGGAGAGAGAGCTTAGAGGCACTGAGGAGAGCTCATGAGGCGTTTAGACCTAGCTTATTCATGGAGCACGAGGCTTGGCATGCCGTGTCTTGTGGGGTGCACCTTGCGAGGTGCTCGCTCGTGAGGCCTCCCGCTGGCACCTGGTGGAGATGGGCGCTGTAGGCCGCCTCGCGAGGCAGCGCTCGTGAGGTCTCCTGCAGGCTTCTTGAAGAGGTGATGCGCCGTGGGTCACCTCGCGTGGCCTTCTGTGTACCCTGTTTCTGTGATAACCATATTTCGACAAGTTTTGCAAGTAGTGTAGCGGCAGGCACTCGCTAGTTCACTCGTGAGTGTCACACGAGGAGACGAAGTACCAAGGACATTGGTGAGGTGACGTGCACGGGAGAAGGCCTGCGAGCCAGAGCTCAATCACTTGGGTTTTAGTGGCGCTGCTGGGACTGGCTCGAGCGCAGGGACCATGTCCATCCCCTGATTGCGTGACACACAGGAGGGAGATCGCGAGCGCGCACAGCCTCCTGAAGTAAATTGCTTAACAAGCGCACACAATGCTTAGGAAATAAAACTTTATTGCTGCATAAAATAGGTTCCATTACACAACCAAAAAGATGAGGCTACCGTGATGGGCACGGGTCAGCTTGAGGATGTTGCGGCCAGGCGGCGCCCTCAATTCGATCAGTCCGCCATGTGTTGGGGATATTTCCCTGACATGGTGACCCGGCAGGTATCTTGACCCAGCCAGGAGAAAGACTCCATGGGCCAGAGACCAGACCGGGTCAGGATGAGGGCAAGGTGACGCCAGGAAGACCCGGCTGAAGGCCAGTTCACAGAAGAAACTAACAGGCCGATTTAAGGAGAGACCCAGGGCCCAGGGCGAGTTCCGGCAGGAGGCCGGCTTAAGAGGAGCCCAATGGGCTGGCTCGCGGAGAAGGCCCAAGAAGAGGAAAGAGAAGCAAGACCAGGACTAGGATTTGACTTGTAATAGAAAATAGGCTAGTCCTAATCCAACTAGGACTCTACATGTAAGCCACCCCTTCAATTTATATAAGGAGGGGCAAGGCACCCCGAGGGGAGAGGTGAATTAGAGACAAGTCGAGATAGACAGACAAACTAGTAGCTCTCGAGATAGAGGTAGCAAAACAGTACCCTTGTAATCGAGATCATCATCATCAATGGCAATCAAGCAGGATGTAGGCTTTTACCTCCACCATGAGGGGCCGAACCTGGGTAAACTCGCGTCTCTCGATTCCAACTAACCCCGTTCAAGCTACCACCTAGTTGCGATGGCCTCACCACTAAGTCCTTTTCACGAGGACATCTGCCGTGACAAAACCACGACACCATGTCTGAGCATGGGGCTTCCACTGGGTTGTGGGCGGGAGCTCTCGCGGCCTCAGCAAGCACCGCAAAGAGAGGCTCCGGAGCGTGTACAACTCCACTTTGTTCGTGCCCGTGAGGTCACGGGTTGAAATTGCGGAGGTGTTGGATGTTCCTTGTGTTTGGTACCATAACACCCTCCTCCGTCTCCAGCCGTGCTGCGCTAGGCCGGGAAGCATGTACAACCCTGAACGGGCCTTTCCACATGGGCGAGAGCTTGTGGAGTCCTTCCCTGAAGAGGATCCTTCGCAGGATAAGATCGCCAGCTTCAAGGGTGCGGGGGCGTATGTTGCGGCTGTGGTAGCGACGCAGCGCCTGCTGATACCGGGCGGTGCGGATGGCGGCCTGGCGACATGCCTCCTCGAGGAGGAGAAGACCAGCTTCCCGCGGGCCGTCCTAGTGAGCCTCGTAGAAGGCGAGGGCTCACGGGGACCCGTGCTTGAGCTCAGAAGGAAGGACCGCTTCCGCCCCGTAGACAAGGAAGAAGGGTGTTTCGCCGGTAGGCTTGGTCGCTGTCGTGCGGATCAACCATAGCACCGACTGGAGTTCGTCGAGCCAGCCTTTGCCGCAGGTTGTGAGCTTTTTCTTGAAGCTTCGTGTCTTGAGGCCCTTGAGGACCTCAGCGTTAGCATGCTCGCCCTGGCCGTTGCTTCGCGGGTGCGCCATGGAAGCATAGCAGATCTGCGTGCCAAGGATGGCGCAGTATGACTTGAAGAGGCCACTGGTGAACTGCGAGCCGTTGTCAGTGATGATACGGTTGGGGACGCCGAAGCATCTCACGAGACCCTTGATGAACTTGATGGCTGATCCTGCCGGGATGGTGCGGACGGGCTCCACTTCCGCCCACTTGGTGAACTTGTCGATGGCGATGTAGAGGTAGCGGTGGCCGCCGGCTGCGCGAGGGAATGGGCCCAGGATGTCCAGCCCCCAAACTGTGAAGGGCCACGAGAAGGGATTGGTCTGGTGCCCTTGCACCGGCTGGTGGATCTGCTTGGCGTGGAACTGGCAGGCTTCGCAGGATTGGACCAGCTCGGTGGCGTCTTAAAGCGCGGTGGGACGGTAGAAGCTGCTGCGGAACACCTTGCCGGCGAGAGTGCACGATGAGGAGTGGTGGCCGCAGTTTCCACCATGTATATCGGCAAGCAGTTCGCGCCCTTGCTCCTCAGAGATGCACCACAATGCGACGCCATTGGGGCGCCTGCAGTAGAGATCGCCATCTCTCAGGCAGTAAGCTATGGCCTGGCGGGCCATGCGCTCGGCCTCTAAGTCCTTCTCCAGGAGGGTGCCGTCGTCCAGATAGGCCTTGAACTCGTTGGCCTAGCTATCACCTTGTGGCTCCAGCGCCAGCAGCAGGCGAGTGCCTGAGGGTGGGCCACAGTCTGGTGCGCCTGTGGGTAGTGCAGGCGGGAGTTCTTCATGAGGCTCCATGGAGCTTGTGGCAGGTGGTGCAGCTGATGGCCTCAGGAGCCTTTCCTCAAAGACGCTAGGGCTTTGAGGCTCGCGGTGAGCTTCCCGCTTGGCAATGTCGTCTGCTTCCTTGTTGCTGCCGCGAGGGACGTGCTGGAGCTCCATGCCGAGGAAGCACTTCTCGAGTCTGCGCACCTCCTCCAGGTAGGCGGCCATGTGCTCGTCTTTGGGCTTGTAGCTCTTGTTGGAGAAGTTAATGAGGAGCTACGAGTCTCCCTTGATGAGGATGCGCTTGATGCCAAGAGCGAAGGCAGCATTGAGCCCAGCGATGAGGCCCTCGTACTCGGCAATGTTTTTGGAGACCTTGTCGTCATGCTTGAAGCAGAGCTGTATGGCGTAGTAGAGCTTGTCTCCTGCTGGTGAGGTAAGCACGACACCAGCCCCCGCACCCTGCCAGGAGAACGCGCTATCGAAGTGCATGGTCCGGCCGCCAGGGGAGTCCTTCCCAAGCAGGAGGGATTCGTCCTTGTGAGGCTCCTCTTGACGCGGATCCATCCATTCCGCCATGAAATCCGCCAAGGCTGCGCCTTTGATTGTCCTTGTGGTGCGGAATTCCAGCTCGATGTTCCACCCAGCGACACGGCCAGTAGCGTTGGGGCTGTGTAGGACTTGCTCCAATGGGTAGGACGTGATCACCTTGATGGGGTGGCCCTGGAAGTAGTGGTGCAGCTTCCTGGAGGTGATGAGGAGCGCGAGGAGGAGCTTCTGCTGCATGGGGTACTGTTCGCGCGCATCCCGCAACACCGTGTTGACAAAGTAGACGGGGTGCTCGACGAGACGCGTAGTTGTTACAGCGGCAGCTTGCTCTTCGGGGGGCTCAGGAGGCGGCTCATCGGGGGCCTCTTGAGGGGGGTCCTCGGCAGGGGAAGATGCTGCCTCAGGAGGTGCTGGCGCGGCCTCGGTAGGCGCAGGTGCGGCAGGCTTCTTCTTGGCGCAAGTAGGCTCTTCCCGTTTTGCCACAAGGGCCGCGCTAACCGTCTGCGGGGTGGCTGCTAGGTACAGGAGCAAGGGCTCGCGAGGGCGCGGTGCAACCATGACGGGAGGGCTTGTCAGGTACTTCTTGAATCCTCGAAGGCTGCGTCAGCCTTAGGTGTCCACTTGAAGGGGCCCGATCTCTTCATGAGCTTGAAGAACGGCCGGGCTCTTTCGCAGAACATGGAGATGAAATGCCCAAGCGAGGCCATGCATCCCGTGAGGGGCTGCATTTCTTTGAGGTTCCGAGGAGGCCGCATCCGCTCGATGGCCTTGATCTTTTCGGGGTTGGCTTTGATGCCGCGGTGGGAGACCAGGAAGCCAAGCAGCTTGCCGGAAGGGACTCCGAAGATGCACTTGGCGGGGTTGAGCTTGAGGTTGACCTTGCGCAGGTTGGCAAAGGTTTCTTTGAGATCCGCGATGAGGGAGCACGACTTGCAGCTCTTCATGACGATGTCATCGACGTAGGCCTCTGCATTCCTTCTCATCTAGGGTCCCAAGGAGATGCGCATCAGCCTCTGGAAGGTAACCCCCGTACTCCTCAGGCCGAAGGGCATGCAGATGTTGCAGTACACTCCGCAGGGGGTGATGAAGGCCGTTCTTTCTTCGTCGTCCTTCGCCATCTTGATCTGGTGGTAGCCTGAGAAGGCATCCAGGAAGCAAAGCAACTCGCACCCAGCGTTGGAGTCCACGACCTGGTCGATTCGCGGTAGCGGAAAGGGGTCCTGGGGGTAGGCCTTGTTGAGGATGGTGAAATCGACACACATCCGCCCCTCGCCGCTGTGCTTGGGGACGACGTCAGGGTTGGCGAGCCACTCGGGATGACGCACCTCGCGGATGACTCCTGCCTCTTGCAGTTTATGAACTTCTTGGACGATGAACTCTTGCTTCTCGGGCACTTGGCGCCGTGCCTTTTGCTTGACGGGGCGCGCATTAGGGCACACCGCTAAGTGTTACTCGATCACCTCCCTCAGCACACCGGACAAATCTGGTGCTATCCATGCGAACACATCAGCATTTGCCCGGAGGAAGGCGACGAGTGCGCCTTCCTATTTGGGATCGAGGCCGTTGCCGATGATGAAGGCGGGCCCGGAGCCATTGCCATCCACCGACACTTTCTTCGTCTCGGTGCGTGCCTGAGAGAACAACTACTTCTTCTTCGCGGGTGCGACCTCGGGAGGCCCAATGTCGTCCTCGTCGGTGGGGTGAGCGGTGGTGGCAGCCTTGTAGGCACGCTCGAGGGAGCGCACTGCGTCCTTCTCGTTGCAGCGGACGGTGATAGTACCGCTGCAGCCCGACATCTTGAGGACATTGTAGGCATGGTGGGTCACCGACATGAACTTGGCGAGCGCGGGGTAGCCCAAAATGGCGTTGCAGGGTAGGACGATGTGCACCACGTCGAAGTCGATGAGCTCAGTGCGGTAGTTCTTGCGGGTGCCGAAGGTGACGCGAAGGTGCACTTGCCCCAGAGGCAGGGTGGAGCCATCGGTGACGTCTGGGAAGGGCCTGGTCGGCAACAGGCGTTGGTAGGGCACTTGGAGCTTCTCGAAGGTCTCGATGGGGATCACGTTGAGGTCTCTTGGTGACGGTGACGTTGTTGATGGTGGGAGTGCACAACATGGGGATGGTGCCCACACCCCTCGTGGACTTGGGGTGGTTGCTGGAGTCAAAGGAGATCGCATACTGTGACCACTTGAGGGGCTGCGTACCCTCAGGCCTCGGGAGGGCCGCGTTCACCTCGCGCGAAAAATGCTTGAAGTGTAGGTTGGATGAGGGGGCCTGGGCCCCGCCGAGGATGCATGCCACTCCGCGAGGCTCCTGGTAGCCCCCAGCGTTCTCGTCAGGCTGGTCGCCGTTGTTCCTGCCAGGCGGCGGCGGCGGCGGCAGGGCGGCGTTGGCTTGAGGGTTGGCCTACCGCGGCTGGTCGCGCCAGCCCTGCCGGAAGTTGTTGTTACCGTTGTTGTTGTGGTCTCCCCAGCGGTTGCCGTTGCGGCCGCCTCCGCGGCCAGCACCGCGGTCGTTGCGGTTGCCGCACCCGTCCTGGCGGTTGTTGCGAAGCAGCTTGAGCTCATGGCAGTCTTCGGTGCTGTGGGAGTGCATGTTGTGGAAGGCGCAGAAGGGGCGACCATCCCTCTTGGGCTCGTCGCGATCACGGCCGTGCTTCTGCTCAGGCTCCGCCGCAAGCATGGTGATGTCTACTATGCAACTTTTATTCTTGTAGACGTTGATGGGCCTCCAAGTGCAGAGTTTTGTAGGACAGTAGCAAATTTCCCTCAAGTGGATGACCTAAGGTTTATCAATCCGTGGGAGGCATAGGATGAAGATGGTCTCTCTCAGACAACCCTGCAATCAAATACAAGAAATCTCTTGTGTCCCCAACACACCCAATACAATGGTAAATTGTATAGGTGCACTAGTTCGGCGAAGAGATGGTGATACAAGGGTAGTATGGATAGTAGATATAGGTTTTTGTAATCTGAAAATAAAAAAACAACAAGGTAGCAAGTAGTAAAAGTGAGCACAAATGGTATTGCAATGCTTAGAAACAAGGCCTAGGGTTCATACTTTCACTAGTGCAATCTCTCAATAGTGCTAACATAGTTGAATCATATAATAATCCCTCAACGTGCGACAAAGAATCACTACAAATTTCCTATTAGCAGAGAACATAAGAAAGAAATTGTTGTAGGGTATGAAACCACCTCAAAGTTATCCATTCCGGTCAATCTATTGAGCCATCCCTTTAAGTGTCACAAACAGCCCTAGAGTTCGTACTAAAATAACACCATATGATATGCATCAACCAACTCTAATGTCACCTAGATACTCCAATATCACCACAAGTATCCGTGAGTTGATTATTCGATATGCATCAAACAACTTCAAATTCATAATATTCAATCCACACAAAGAATGCAAAGAGTACCCCACAGTTTCTTATCGGAGAAAAGATAATGAAAACATGCAACCAGCCCCTATGCCTAGATCACCCCAAGGTCACGGGAATCCGCGAGTTGATTACCAAAACATACATCAAGTGAATCAATAGAATACCCCATTGTCACCACGTGTATCCACATGCAAGACATACATCAAGTGTTCTCAAATCTGAAATATTCAATCCGACAATAACGAAACCTCAAAGGGAAAGACTCAATCCATCACAAGAGGATAGAGAGTTAAGAAACACCATATGATCCAACTATATTAACAAAGCTCATGATACATCAAGATCATGTCGGATCAAGAACATGAGAGAGAGATCAAACACATAGCTACTGGTACATACCCTCAGCCCCGAGGGTGAACTACTCCCTCCTTGTGATGGAGACCACCGGGATGATGAAGATGGCCTCCGGCGATGTTTCCCCCTCAGGCAGAGTGCCGGAATAGGGCTCCAGATGAGATTGCTTTGGTACAGAGGCTTGCGGCCGCGGCATAGAAGTTCTAGGTTTCTTTCTGGGGTTTTGGGTATTTATAGGAATTTTTGGCGTTGGTATCACATCAAGGGGGGCCCACGAGGGAGCGACAAGCCTGCTCCGCGCGCCCTGGGGGGAAGGGCATGCCCCCCAGGCTTGTCGCTTCGTCATGAGGCTTCTGGTCCTTCCTCGAAGTTTTGGGGGTCTCTTTTGGTCCACAAAAAATCACCGTACATTTGCAGCCCATTCCGAGAACTTTTATTTCTGCACAAAAAATAACACCACGGTAGTTCTGCTGGAAATAGCGTCAGTCCAGGTTAGTTCTAATCAAATCATACCAAAACCATTTAAAATTGTTATAAACATGGCATGAATACTTCATAAATTATAGATATGTTGGAGACGTATTAGCATCCCCAAGCCTAATTCCTGCTCGTCCTCGAGTAGGTAAATGATAAAAGAAATAATTTATGAAGTGTGAATGCTAGCATAGTGCATAATTTGATCAATGATAATTTCAATCACTTTTCCTACCATCATAACAACAATTCTTTCTCATAAAATTCATCATTATAAAGTAGCAATCAATTCACATGTTATGGTTTAAACAATGCATTCTCTTGAAACTTAACAACCTATATTCTTAGTCACCAAACAATTGCAATTCAACTTATCTTCAACAGAGTCTAAGTAAGAGCTCCACATACTCAATGATCATATAGTCTTCTATGATTGCTAGTACTCAAAGCATATTTTTTAGATCAAATGGCATCCATCAAACACAGAGAAAGATAGGGGCTTAATGTTTCACCTCCCAACTGATTTATCATAGAGATAATTGTCAACAATAATAAATCATGATCAAATATATTTGAATGGATATATGTGCTCGGATCTATCCCCACCACATGATGCTTGCCAACTAGAGAATAGGTTGGAATAAGAAGTTGACTCAACAAAAATAAATAACATGAAAGTAAATAGCATAAAAGTAAATAGAATGTCCCTTTGCAGAGGGAAGCAGGATTTGCAGAGGTGCCAGAGCTCATAGCTTAAAACAGAGATGAATACATTTTGAGAGGCATGCCTTTCCTGTCAACATCACGACCGAGAGTTCTCAATATCTTCCATGCTAAACACATTATAGGCCGTTCCCAAGCGGAAAGGTAAAGTTTACTCCCGCTCAACCATTCAAACACAAGCCATGGCTAGCCGAATCCTCGGGTGACATCCATACAATCAACTTTCCGAGGGAGTTTGTTTAATTATTTTGTTTTGTGGGACTGGGCATCCCAATTACCGCCCTCTCTCGTGCAATGACAAGTGAATAAACACTCATCATGAGAATAACTCACTTAATATGGAAGATACTGACCACCCACTGCCGCTTCATGAGCGGTACTGGCACACAAAACAGATGCTTATTTGAATGATTAGAGATGGCACATGCAAATTTACTTGGAACGGCAGGGTAATACCATCTATAGGTAGGTATGGTGGACACTCCTGGAAGAAACTTGGCTCAAGGATTTTGGATGCACAAGCAGTATTCCCGCTTAGTACAGAAATTTAGGCTAGCAAAAGATTCCAAACAAGCACCACATGTTAGAGGATCCATAACAATATAACTTCGATGCAAATATACCCAACCATAACTCATTACATTGTCTTCCTTGTCCAACTTCAACTAATTTTCTCAAATTTGAAAATAATTAATGGGTATTCACAATCATAAAAGATGTCCAAGATAATATATTTGTATGTGAAAGTTCTCTTCCATATACTAATCATTCATGAATTGCTTGTATGACTAAGATTGTGATTGCCAAACTTCAATAGATTTTACTTTCTAAACCGAATGTAAAATATTTCTAAGCATGAGACAAGCATATGAAGCACACATACTTTCAACTTTATGATATTCAATTCATTCAAACATTTACTCTTAGGATATAAGTGAATCACGAGAGTAAAGACAAACCACTCCAAAAGATAAACGTGAAGATCAATGAGTAGTCAAACAATTAAGTAGCTATGTGAGGACTCTCTCTCATTCAAGATTTCTGATAATTTTATTCAAAGAGACAACAAAATAAAAATAAAAGGACAATCCAATAATAGCACATATCATGTGAACAAGTAAAAACTTAGGCTAACCGATAGGTGTTGATGAAGAAAGGTGGGATGCCTACCGGGGCATCCCCAAGCTTAGTTGCTTGAGACTTCTTGAAATGTTATCTTGGGGTTCCTAGGGCATTCCCAAGCTTGAGCTCTCGTGTCTCCTTAATTCCTCTCAAATCATGGCTTCTCCTAAATCTTAAAAATTTCATCCACACAAAACTCAACAAGAAGTCGCGAGATAAGTTAGTATAAATCAACTCAAAACCTTAACATTATCTACTGTAAAAAATCCCTAAAATTATAATTAAACATTGCATACTAAATGCCTCTGCATATTTAATACTCCTATCCACAAATAGAAACATTAAACAAGCAAACATTTGCAAACAATGCAACTATAACAGCAATCTGTCTAAACAAAACAGTCTGTAAAGAGTGAATAAGAATTCATACTTCCCTAACTCCAAAAATTCTGAAAAATTACCAAGTGACATAGAACTCATGCATTCTTACTTTCTAAAAATTTAATATTTTTATCATGTTCTTACAATTCACAAAAATTCAGGACATAACAGAAAACTTTCTGTTTTCAAACAGCAACACATAAACTTGCAAACTGAGCATGGTAAAGGCTATAATTGGCATTTTATTGAACTAAAAGGTAAAAAATATGATTATTAATAACAGAAAGCAAATTTCAACAAAATAAAATGATTCTCCAAGCAAAACACATATCATGTGACGAATAAAAATATAGCTCCAAGTAAGGTTACCGATAATGTTGAAGACGAAAGAGGGGATGTCTTCCGGGGCATCCCCAAGCTTAGATGCTTGAGACTTCCTTGAATATTACCTTGGGGTCCCTTGGGACTCCCCAAGCTTAGGGTCTTGCCACTTCTTATTCTCCACATATCGATATCTCACCCAAAACATGAAAATTTCAATCACACAAAACTTAACGGAACTTGTGAGATAGGTTAGTATGATAAAAATAAATCATCCACTTAGGTACTATCAAGACAAGATTCATAATTGTTCTCACATAATTCCTACTGTATTCTATCATTTCCACAATTTATATTACTCAATATAAGCTATGGAAACACTAAAACAAGCAAACTATGCACTAAAAACAGAATCTGTCAAAAACAGAACAGCATGTAGTGAGCGATTTAAAAACCATACTTTTGTACCTCCAAAATTTCTGAAAAATTAGTAAAACGTAAAAAATTTGTAACCCAATACTGTGTAAAAATTTCAGAATTTTCTCATGCTCCAGTGCAGAATAGAAATTCCAGCACTGGACGCAAAAGTTTCTGTTTTTGCACAGAATATAATCAACAAGTATCCACACTATCCCAAAGGCTTTACTTGGAACATTATTGAAAGGAAACATATAATACATGATTACTACAGTAGCTTAATCATGTGGACACACAAAAACAGTAGGTACAAATATTGGGTTGTCTCCCAACAAGCGCTTTTCTTTAATGCCTTTTTAGCTAGGCATGATGATTTCAATGATGCTCACATAAAAGTAAAGAATTGAAAAATGACGGGAGTATCATGAAGCATATGACTAGCACATTTAAGCCTAACCCATTTCCTATGCATAGGGATTTTGTGAGCAAACAATTTATGGGAGCAAGAATCAACTAGCATAGGAAGGCAAAACAAGCATGACTTCAAAACTTTCAACACATAGAGAGGAAACTTGATATTATTGCAACACCTACAAGCATATGTTCGTCTCTCATAATAATTTTCAGTAGCATCATGAAGGAATTAAAAAATATAACTTTCACATAAAGCATTCTTTTTCATGATCCACAAGCATAGAAAATTTATTACTCTCCGCATAAGCAAATTTCTTCTCATTCATAATAGTGGGAGCAAATTCAATGAAATAACTATCATGTGATACTTGATTGTCATAATCCAATTGAAAATTAAAATCATGATGACAAGTTTCATAGTTATCATTATTCTTTATAGCATACATGTCATCACAATAATCATCATAGATAGCAATTTTGTTGTCATAATCAATTGAAACCTCTTCCAAAATAGTGGAATCATCATTAAATAAAGCCATGACCTCTCCAAATCCACTTTTATCATTGTTGCAATAAGGTTCAACACCCTCCAAAATAGTGGGATAATTAGTACCTAGAGTTGACACTCTTCCAAACCCACTTTCATCAATATAATCATCATAAATAGGAGGCATGCTTTCATCATAATAAATTTGCTCGTCAAAACTTGGGGGACTAAAAATATCATCTTCATCAAATATAGCATCCCCAAGCTTATGGCTTTGCATATCATTAACATCATGGATATTCATAGCAAGCACACTAACAACATGGCAATCATGCTTATCATTCAAGGGACTCACAATAAAAAATTTATTAAATTCTTCCTCTAGCAATTGAGCACAATTATCGGAATCCTTATTTTCAAGAAAGACATCATAAAGGTAGAGCATGTGAGGCAATCTCAATTCCATTTTTTATAGTTTTCTTTTTATAAAACAAACTAGTGATAAAACAAGAAACTAAAAGATTCAATTGCAGGATCTAAAGATATACCTTCAAGCACACACCTCCCCAGCAACGGCGCCAGAAAAGAGCTTAATGTCTACTACGCAACTTTTATTCTTGTAGACGTTGTTGGGTCCCCAAGTGCAGAGTTTTGTAGGACAGTACCAAATTTCCCTCAAGTGGATGACCTAAGGTTTATCAATCCATGGGAGGCGTAGGATGAAGATGGTCTCTCTCAAACAACCCTGCAATCAAATACAAGAAATCTCTTGTGTCCCCAACACACCCAATACAATGGTAAATTGTATAGGTGCACTAGTTTGGCGAAGAGATGGTGATACAAGTGTAGTATGGATAGTAGATATAGGTTTTTGTAATCCGAAAATAAAAGAAAACAACAAGGTAGCAAGTAGTAAAAGTGAGCACAAACGGTATTGCAATGCTTAGAAACTAGGCCTAGGGTTCATACTTTCACTAGTGCAATCTCTCAACAGTGCTAACATAGTTGAATCATATAACAATCCCTCAACGTGCGACAAAGAATCACTCCAAAGTTCCTATTAGCGGAGAACATAAGAAAGAAATTGTTGTAGGGTACAAAACCACCTCAAAGTTATCCTTTACAATCAATGTATTGAGCCATCCCTTTAAGTGTCACAAACAGCCCTAGAGTTCATACTAAAATAACTCCATATGATACGCATCAACCAACTCTAATGTCACCTAGATACTTCAATGTCACCACAAGTATCCGTGAGTTGATTATTCGATATGCATCAAACAACTTCAAATTCATAATATTCAATCCACACAAAGAACTTCAAAGAGTACCCCAAAGTTTCTTATCGAAGAAAAGATAATGAAAACGTGCAACCAACCCCTATGCCTAGATCACACCAAGGTCACGGGAATCCGCAAGTTGATTACCAAGACATACATCAAGTGAATCAATAGAATACCCCATTGTCACCACGGGTATCCACATGCAAGACATACATCAAGTGTTCTCAAATCTTAAATATTCAATCCGACAATAACGAAATCTCAAAGGGAAAGGCTCAATCCATCACAAGAAGATGGAGAGGGAAGAAACACCATATGATCCAACTATATTAACAAAGCTCACGATACATCAAGATTGTGCCAGATCAAGAACACGAGAGAGAGATCAAACACATAGCTACTGGTACATACCCTCAGCCCCGAGGGTGAACTACTCCCTCCTCGTCATGGAGACCGCCGGGATGATGAAGATGGCCTCCGGCGATGATTTCCCCCTCCGGAAGAGTGCCGAAACAGGGCTCCAGATGCGATTGCTTCGGTACAGAGGCTTACGGCGGCGGCGTGGAAGTTCTAGGTTTCTTTCTAGGGTTTTTGGCATTTATAGGAATTTTTGGCGTTGGTTTCACGGCAAGGGAGCCCACGAGGGAGCGACAAGCCTCCTCCGCGCTCCCTGCGGGGAGGGCGCACCCCCCAGGCTTGTCACTTCCTCGTGAGGCTTTCCGTCCTTCCTCGAAGCTTCGGGGATATCTTTTGGTCAACAAAAAATCACCGTAAATTTTCAGCCCATTCCGAGAATTGTATTTCTGCACAAAAAACAACACCATGGTAGTTCTGCTGAAAACAGCGTCAGTCTGGTTTAATTCTAATCTAATCATACCAAAACCATATAAAATTGTTATAAACATGGCATGAATACTTCATAAATTATAGATACGTTGGATACATATCACACGGCGGGGCCCTTGCGCTTGGCGTCTTTGTTCTTGGTCTTGGCGGCGTCAGGTGCTGCATCCGGGTCGTTGTGGGTGAAGAGGCGGCCCTCTTCAGCCTTGGCGCACCTGTCGGCGAGGATGAACAGCTCGACCGCGGTGTCGAGCTCGTCGTTGATGGCGAGCTTCTCGCGCATTCGGATATCCATGACACCGGAGGAGAACGCAGAGATGATCGCGGCGTCAGAGGTGCCCGAGATCTTGTTGCGCACTTGGCTGAAGCGCTGGATGTACTTGCGGAGGGTCTCGTCAGGCCGCTGGCACATGGCCGCAGGTCGTTCAGCGTGAGGGGCGCTCGTGTGTGCCCTTGAAGTTGACGATGAACTGCCGGCACAGTTCGGACCAAGAAGAGATGGAAGCTTCGGCAAGGTTCATGAGCCACGAGCACGGGGCGTCCTTGAGGGCCATGGGGAAATAGTTCGCCATGACCTTGTTGTCACCGCCCGCGGCTTCGATACCCAGGGTGTAGAGCTGCAGGAACTCCGTGGGGTTGGGGATGCCGTCGTAGCGGGTAGGCAGCTTCGGCTTGAACTTCGCGGGCCACACCACATGGCGCAGCTCGTGAGTAAAGGAACGACAGCCCCCGCCGCTGGAGGCGACGCCGCCGGCGAGGGCGGCACGGTTCTGGGGCCCGGCCATGGCGACGTCCTGGATGGTGCGGTCTTGGCGCTGGCGTTGCTGCTTGACGATCACACGCGCGTCTGGCGACGCACGCCGGACGATCTGGCAACTCGCGTCGTCATGGTCTGGCGAGGACGCGCCGCAGGACGGCTCCCACGCATGCGCCATGGCGATGTCCCGCGCCGTCACCGAACGGAGGAGGTGGAGGAGGCGCGCCGTGCTCCGCCTCCGCGCCCCATGGCGAAGGAGGCAGGAGAGAGTGGGAGGGCGCCGGGGCACCTCCGGCGGTGTTGACAAGCTCGATGATGCGCGCGAGACAGGCGTCATAGCCGGCCTCGGTGGGGCGGTAGTGCAGCAGCTCACGCGCCATGAGCAGCACGGCCTGCGGGTCCAGCGGGTCACACCGGGCGAGCGAGGACGCCGTGGCGGTGCGAGCTGGTGGCTGCACGGACGGGTGGAGAGAGGAGGCTTGCTCTTCTCCTCCCACAGGCTCGGTGGTTGCGCTGGCGCACCCACGGCGGTTGTCGTTGGCGATGTGCTCGGTGCGGACCATCCTGGCGGCCCTGCGTAGGGCGCGCTCATATCGGGCGTCAGCCATGTTGATGTCGAGGTGGAAGGAGTGGAAGCTAGCCCCCTACCTGGCACGCCAAATGTCGGAAGAAGGGCTCCGGGGACCCTGGTTCGAACACTAGGGGCTAGCTCACTACCTAACGACTCGACGGTGACCACAGCAAGGCTACGGCGAGCGGAGCATAGCGGGAGCGTGCACACACACAGGGCACAGTAGGGACACGAGAGCTACCCAGGTTCGGGCCACCAAGCGGTGTAAAACCCTACTCCTGCTTGTGTTTGAGATTATTGTGGACAAAAGTGCTCTTGCGTACAAGGTAGAAGAAGATGGAATCGATCCCTCTCTACGGTGGCAGCACTGCCTCTTTTATAGCTGCCTTGGTCCTCTTCCCCTGAAAATATTGGCGGGAAGGGTTGCCACACAATGGCAGTTTGAAGGGGGACAGACGCCCAGTCTTAACCTGACAAAAGGTGGTCTTCGCCTGGAAAGAGGCTATCCATGACGCGCTGGTGGGCTCAGCGATGACAGCCGCCCTGGCGCGCTTCGTCGTCCTGGTCTTCTTGCACCAAACAGGCAAGCCTTGGGACTTGCTTTATAGGAGGGCAGCTGGCGCTGCCCCTTTATCACCAAAGTGGAAATCTCCCCTAACCACGCCTGCTGGTATGGCTCATGTCGCTATCGTCATCCTGCACGAGTGCGTCACCCATGTGGTGGGCACGTGACAGCGCGGCCAGCGCCAAGCAGCTCCTCGCACGGGTGGCCTCGGGAGGCCGCCTCGGGGGGCCACCTCGCGAGGCTGCCTGCCGCTGCTGGTGATCTTTCGTGGGTCCGCCCCCCATGGAAAGGGTCCTCGTGAGGCTGGCGCCTCGCGAGGCGTCTTGCTTCGCGGCGCCCATGGGTAGGCCGCCTCTTGGGCCTTTGCCAGGCGTTACTTCCTGGGATGTAGACAGATGACCCATGATACCCTGGTTCCCACTGGGCCGACAATAGCTGGCCTCCGCGAGGACATCGAGCCCGTCCATCTGGGCACTCAAGACCTCCCGATCGCCCGTCACAGCAGCAACAAGCGGTGAGGAGAGCGCGGGGGCTGCAGCGGTAGTCTTGCCAGAGGCCGGCGCGTCGCCAGCATTCCTGGGAGGCCTGGCAAGGACCTCGGTGGTTGCAAAATGAACACCGAAGGGTAAGAGGGGAATTCAATCATAGAGACAATTTCAGACACGCTTACCAGTAACAAGTGGGGTGATTTCCGGAGGAACAAGCGGAGAATCACCGGGCGACCCCGCCACGGTCGCCTCCGCAGCACCAGAGGTCGGAGCCTTGGCTATCCCGAGCTCCCTACAAGGAGACACGGATCAGATCCTAAAGAACGTGTAGGTGTGGCGATATCGCAAAACACCATCAACGTACCTCATGGGCGCTGCGACCTTCCGCCTCCTGGCCGCAGACATCACCAGCGGCAGCTTCAGCTTCAGGGAAACCGGGTCGCCACGAGGCTTGCGGGACATGGGGGCTGCCAGCTCGGCCTCCAAAGGGCCGTCCCTAAGGGATGTGTGCTTCGCGACCTCCTCGACGACGTCTTCCGGCCTCCCGCGAGGCTTTGCTCAGCCCTCTTCGTCCTCTCCCTCGAAGGGCGGAGCCGAGACATCGCCCAGCATGGCACCATTGTCAGGCACCCCGCTGCCCGCCCCTCCGTCCACGGAAGATGCAACCCTTTTTCCTTTCCGAGGAAGCGGAGGGGGCGCTCCGCGGCAGGCTGCAAGAGTGCTCACGTCTATGGGCTCAGGTCCTGCCCCAGAAGCGGGGGCTCCGAGAGCAAAGCAGCAAACCCCGCAATTTGCTGCAACATTCAAAACATCAGAGGTCAGGAACAAAACTCGACGTCCCCTCTCATACGAGGCAAGGCCAGAATAACATACCTCCCTCGGTGGAGTCGTATGGTCAAAGGGCTCTACAACGACCTTCATGGGCACCTTCTCGGCCTCCAGCCCAGTCAGCTGGGCAAGGCGACGACGGATCACCTCCTCCACTAAGTCATCAAGGGAGACCCGAGAGGGGTCGGCCAGCCCGCGATAATCACTCATCAGAGTGGCACGGGCCTGCAGAGGGAGCACATGGCGCTCTACCCAGGTTCGGGTGATCTGGAGGCCGGTCAGACCACCGTCCTTCAACAGCGCAGCCACCTTCAACAGGAGCCCCGTGCTGTCAGGGAGGTCGGCTGGCGATTCTCAAGAATTGAGACGCGGCGGGGGCTCACCGGAGAAGGCCGGCAGGTCGGCCTCAATGCCGAACACGTAGAACCACTTCCTATGCCAGCCCCCCATCGATCTCGAGAAGGCCGTGGGAAGTAGGGGGAGTGGGGCTGCAGCTAGAGGCTAGCCTCGCCGATGTCAGGAACAGAGCCACCACTCATTTGACCCTTAACACAGAACAGACGCCGGAAAAGGTCAAAGTGTGGGGCAGCCCCTAGAAAGCACTCGCAGAACGTGATGAAGTTCACGAGGTGCAGAATGCTGTCAGGGTTGAGGTGGTGAAGCTGGATGCCGAAGAAGAAAAGAAGCCCCCGCACAAAGGGATGTAGGGGGAAGCCAAGTCCTCGGCCAAACATGTCCAGATGGAGGACGCGTGCGCCATCCGACGGTGCCAAGAATTCTTCAGTGGAAAGGGGAATTTGATACCTGAGGTCGGACGGGAACGACCCCTTTGCCCTCAGCTTCTTGACATCCCCGTCGGAGACTATGGAGCGAGTCCAGCGGCTCGTGAAGGCCTCGGCGTTGGGCTGCGGCTCAACCATGGCACCGGAGCTTGCCGCCTTCCACTGATTCTCCGCCTCCCTGGTCGCCCGCATGTCGCTGGGCCCGGACGAAGAACCCGCTCAGCCCATCTCTTGTCTCTTAGGGGAGGAAATGGCTGGCCCGAAGACAATGAACGTCGCTATGTCAGCGGAGCCAAGTGATTAGAAGCGGAGACATAAGGATGCAGATGCGCGAGGAGGCAGACAAAGGTGGAATCGAGCCTGTTCACCCCACCGCTCTTATGAGTCACTATGGGTGAACCGTGAATCGAGGCACCCCTGTGCGCCACGTATCCCATGACTTGTGGACGGTTCCCATTCACGTCCTGTGGGCATAGGAATCAAGGCCAAATCACCATGACAAGTCATGCGTCGAGCCGTTTCAATACCGCTCGCTGACACAACGGCTCAAGTAATGAAAGGAAAAGGGGGTTGCCCCCCCCCCCCCCGTTGAAATCAGAGTCAAGGCGGGGAGGCCTACGGCTACAGCGACGTCGACTGGCAAAGACCTCGGAGTATGGGCTTCAAGTTTCCCTCGAACCATCAAGACGGCATCAACGCAGTTGACCTCCAGGGAGATGGATCGACAAAGGAGCCCGTCGGAGGTCTCGCGACCCACACACGACCTCCACCACGCTCGGGGGCTACTGACGTGGTCCTGATTCGGGGGTGGCCAATTGCAAGGAGCCCGGCCTCATCAGCCATAGGGGGGGCCCAACAGGCCCACGGCATGGCGTTAAACGTAGGGGGGTTCGATGACCTTCTTGAAGCCCAAGACTATAGGGCAGCGGCGTCCTAGATTGCATCTGACATGTAAACCCTAGGCCTCTCCTGTCTATATAAAGGGAGGTCTAGAGTTCCCCTTGATCATCTATCATCAGATAGGAGAACTCTCGGTAGCATACTCATACTCCATTGTAATCCCTCGCACGAGGCACCCACCATTATGAATCACCAAGACCAGCAGGATGTAGGGTATTACTCTTCGGAGGCCCGAACCTAGATAAACTCCTCGTGTGACCTCCGATCCATGACTTCCATCTGCGATTGGACCCCTACCGAGGGATCTGACGGAAATTCACTCCATCAGGGGCGGACCCCTCGGTGTCCCCGGCGAGGGAGACAGACTCCCCATCGCCGTCGCCACCTCGGGAGGGTCACACGAATTGGGCGCACGATCCGGCCGAACAGGCGAAGGCCGATGGGCACGCAGGAGGGGCTGACGCTAGCGACATGGTCGGCCAGGAGACGGCGAACAATCGGGGGCCGGCAGTCGACCAGACGACCAAACCTGATGTGCCTCCGGCCACCGACCGGGACGGAGCGAAGGAGCCGCCGGGGGAGCGGCGAGACGACAGCTGGGTACGAAGGCCACAGCCGGCGGAGCCGGCGGAGAGCCACAGCCGTCAGATGCAGGCATCGCGCCCGAGAACCCCGGCACCGTCGTCATCTCAGCAGCGGACACCCATGCCCCTAGATGCACCTCCGAGCTGAGGCCAGTAGCCAACGGCACCAGCTCTGGCTCCATGGCTCGATTGCAGCGGGAGTGGGTGAGCGCGGGCGAGGTTTCAAGCGGGGCAGCTACGGGCAGTTCAGCCATCACGGTCACGCGAGACACGGTGCAGAAGCTGTTCGTCGACCACCGCCACCAACCGAAGGAGTTCACCATGGGCGCGTTGTCTAGGCTACTTCAGGTGGAGCGATCCGTCGCGATTAGTTTCTGTTGCTGTTGCATTTGCTTGGGCTTGTTCAAAATCCTTCTTGGGCCGGCTCAACTATTTTCCAGTGGGGGCGCGCTAGCGCACCCACTGGGTGTAGCCCCCGAGGCTCGGGCCGGCTGCGTAGTAGCCAGATCGAGCCTTCCCGAGCATCTTCTGATTTTTGTTCTTTCCTTAACCTTCCCCCCGCAGGCCGTCAACGACAAGCGGACGACGCTGTTCAACAAGGTCGTGGCCGAGTTCAGGAAGGGTAGGTCCCAGTACCAAGAGCTCAAAGGCCGGTTCGCAGCCCAAGAGGAGGAGCTTTGGCAGGCAAGAGGTAGGCATCATGCTTTCTTCCAGTGGGGGCGCGCCAGCGCACCCACTAGGTGTAGCCCCCGAGGTTCAGGCTGGCTGTGCACTGCTCTGGGTTGGCCGGCTCCAGCGGGACCCTCTTGGTATGCTTAGATGGCTGGAATGCTGCCTCGTTAGCCGGCTGCTTGGTCGAAGTCGACACGGCCGGCTGCTCGTTTGGCAGGGCCACGAGCCGGTCGAGCTGGCGCTTCTCTTCAACAATGACCAGAGACTCAGCCAGCCAGGAGCTGGCTGCAGTGGACTCGAGGGACTTCTTGTAATCGCCAGTGAAGGTGATGATGCCCTTGGGACGTGGCATCTTCAGCTTCAAGTATGCATAGTGGGGCACCGCCATGAACTTGGCGAGCGCGGGCCGGCCTAGGAGCGAGGGGTAGGGGCTTCTTAGGTCAACTACCTCGAACTAGATCGGCTCACGGCGGAAGTGATCCTTGGTGCTGAACAGAACATCCAGCGGGATCTTGCCGATGGGGGAGCAGGAGTGTCCTGGCATGATGCCATGGAACACCGTCCAGCTGGGCTAGAGCTGGGATTCCTTGACCCCTAGCTTGTGCATGGTGTCACGGTAGAGGATGTTGATGCTGCTGCCGCCGTCGATTAGCGGCAGGTGAGCCTCTCGGAGGGGAAGGTTGGGTCGAGGATGAGTGCGTAGCCACCCAGGGGGCATCATGGCCGGGTGGTCCTCGCGGCTCCGGGTGATGGGCCTTTCGGACCAATGCATGAACTAGGGAACAGGGGGAACGATGGCGTTCACCTCATGCCGGCGCTTATGCTGGCTGTGCTTGTCGTCACCCTCGCTGGTGAAAATGATTTATGCCACATCCTGGCAGGGGAAATCATCGCGGACGTCGTTGGCTGCGAGAGGCGGCGGTGGAGGCGGCGGCGGAGGCGGAGGCAGAAGACCCTGGCCCCGCATCAGGCGCTGAGTCTAGCTGCACTGTCGGGTGGTGTGCGTGGACGGCTTCGCGCTGCTGTGGTGCTTGCAAGGTGCGTCCAGCATCTGCTCGAAAGTGAGCTTGGGCTGCCATGCACCCTTGTCGGTTCGCTGTCGCCAGCTGCCGCCCGTGTCAGCCGGCTGCTCCTCCTCAATGGTTGTGACCTGCCGGCTGCCGTAGCGGCCGTCCGGCTGCTCGCCCTTCCGCTTGCTGTTGTCGTTCTGCTGCCGCCTTGAGGAGCTAGAGCCGCAGTCTCCAGCCGGCCGGGGGTTGGTCGGCTGGTCATGGATCGCTTTGCCGGCTGTGTCGAGCCGGATCTACACTTGCATCGCGGAGTCGGCCATAGCGTACTTGTCCGCTGTGTCCATGAGATCCGCCATGGTCGCTGGATCCGAGCGCATGAGCTTGTGCTTGAGCATGGTGCCGTCCCGGCAGCCCTCAGTGGAATACTGAATCTCCTGCACCTCGTGGACCCCTTCGCATGAGTTGCGCAGCTCCGTCCACCGCGTGAGGTAGTCGCGGAGGGACTCGTCCTTCTCCTGGACGCAGAGGGAGAGCTGGCGTGGCCGGCCAGGACACCTGTACATGCTGGTGAAGTTACACACAAACGCCTCCTCAAATTGCAGCTAGGCATTGATACTGTTGGCCAGCAGGCTGTTCAGCCACGTCTGGGCCGAGCCAAGAAGCATGAGGGTCACGTAGAGCACCGCCATGTGCTTGTTGCCGCCGGCGATGCCCACGGCCATGGTGTACTCGACCAGCCAATCTTCCGGCTTGGTGACCCCGTTTTACTTGGGGGTGTCACGAGCCAGCGTGAAGCCCTTTGGAAAGGGCTCCTCGCGGATGCGCGGCCCGAAACATGTCGGCCGATAGAGCTCTCCTCCTCCAGGGCGAGGGAGCGCGCTAGCCGCTCTATGCGGTGGCGGGCGTAATGCTAGTCGTGGAGCTCACGAGGCCCCATGGAGGCTGGTTGGCCCCGCCGTGCGGGTGGGAGATGCCGGGCCGGCTGAAGGCAGGCCTTGCCAGCCGGCTCGTCCACCCGATTATTGACAGTCGGCGGGTCATGGTTGCGTCTGCCCCGGCTACCCCACAGCCGGCTCCCGCGGCTGGCACCGTGCGGGGAAGACACCTGCTACGTTTGCCTGGGCCCTCCGGCCGGATGCCGGTCAACCATCTAAAGAGGGGGGGGGGCGCCGAACCGGACGCGGCCGGCTCGGCGAGGTCCCACTGTGCCTGTTGCTGATTCGTAGCGGCGATGAGGTCATGGACGTGCAGCAGCTCCTTGCCCTTTAGGTGTTCCAGCTCGGCTGCGGCTGCCTTCGCAGCCCTCATGTTCTTGACGGGGGTGCTGTAGGTGGGCCAGTTTGTGCCCAGAATCTGGCCGACGGCTCTGCCACGGTGTTGCACCTCCCCGAGCCAGCTAGGCCCGTCGGCAGCTAGGGTGAAGCCATGGGTAGTGTTCTACTCGCGCTGCACAGACTCCATCGGGCGTTGCACGGCGGCGAGCTCCATAGCCTCGTCGAGCAGGCGCTTGTGTGCCTCTTCGAGCTCGGCCACGGCAGCAGCCGGGTCAGCACTCGGCGTGATGGGAGTGCGCATGTTCTGCACCACCGCATGCAGCGGGTCCGCCCGGCCGACATGGGCTGCCGCTGCGGCAGCCAGGTCCTTGCTGGAGCCGGTGGTCAGCACCTCCATGCGAGTGCAGAGGCCTGCAATGTCGTCGGAGGCATCGCAGCCGCCGGGGAGTGGTGGGTCAGCGAAGGTGAGCACCTCGCTAGGGTACTCATCGGGGACGAGCATGACGTAGACGCGAAGATCGCCGATGGGGACGATGGAGCTGCCTACATGGACGGCGGCATCCGCGAAATGCCCCGCGTCGTCTGCCGCGCAGTCGAATGCACCGAGCTTGCTGACTAAGCCATGCGCGATGCACTCGTCGGAGGAAGTGAAAGGTCTTGACCGGAATGTGACTCCGGCCGGCGCCGCGTTAGGCCCCACAGTGCGCGCCAACCGTCGTGGTGTTCTCACGGTAGATGCCATGGGATGGCTTATCTCGAGTGGTTGGGGCCGATGAGCGCCGGTGGCGCCCGAATGTGAGATTAGGCACGAGCACTGAAAGACATAGAGACATACCCAGGTTCGGGGCCCTCGGAGGGAGGTAACACCCCTAGTCTTGCGAGGATCACTATGAAGATCACAAGGAATACATGGTTGCTCCTGGAGCTGTTTGGGTGGAGGAGGAAGAGAGTGCTAGCTCTGCTCTCTGCCTCGTGTGAGTATGTGTATGAAGAATGAGCCGACCACCTCCTAGGGGGTTCCTGGGAGGTCTTATACTTGGACCTCAGGTTACAAAATGTTAAAGAAAGAGGGGTGGGCTCCTGCTGCCAATGTCTCTGGTCTTCAGTGGCGCCTAACGGCTACGGGGTGCTGTTGGCCATGGGGCTCGCCGGCTGTTGTGTCCCTCCGCCTGCGGGGCCCGCCGGCTGCTTGTCACTGTGGCGTGCAGGCCGTGGCGTCACGGAGTAGTTGACGCGGTGCGTCTACAGTTCCGGGCCGTCCGGGAGTTGGGCGCCTCGGTCAGTGGTACCAGCGGCACTGTAGCCACGCTCTCCACAACATGGGGGTCGCCTCGCCCTGTTGCTGGTACGGACGGATGTGATGGGCGCTAACCCCGCCGGCTGCCCACTACCGCCAACCGGCCTCGCAAAGCACCAAGCCTAGCCGGCCTCGAGCGTGAGGACCCGGCTGGAGGGCCAGCCGGATTGAGGGACTTGGGCCATCGCGATATTTTAAAATGTTGGCTGGTTTCCTCGAGCATACCCGGGGGTCATCCCCCTAACAAATGACCATGGGGATGACCGTAGGATGCTCCGCATCACCCCCCCCTTGGGAAAGATCCGCTCTCGGATCGTGATCCTCATCACCATGGAGAGGGAATAGGTCCTTGACATTGAAGATGTCACGCTGCACTTTTCTCATGGGAGATCGATCTTGTAGGCATTGTCATTGTAGCGTGCCAACACGTTGAATGGTCCATTGGCTCGAGATAGTAGCTTGGACTTGCGCCCGGTGGGGGATCGTTCCTTGCGAAGGTGTAGCCACACAAGATCGCCGGTATTGTGAACACCATGGGGTGCTAGTTGGTGTTGATCTTGGAGGCGAGGCATTGCACTTGGCGCTGGATCATGAGCCTTGTGTCTTCGTGCATCTTCTTCATGTAAGTAGCTCTTGCGCACGCATCCATATTCATTCTCTTGTAGCGATAGCAGAAGGATGTCCAATGGGGACAACCGTAGACCACCTTGAAGGGAGACATTTTGGTGGTCGAGTGTCTTGCGCGGTTGTAGGCGTACTCGGCAACACGTAAGCACTCATTCCTTGATGTTTTTCTTGATAAGCACTCGAAGAAGCGTCGAGAGTGTTTGGTTCACCACTTTGGTTTGGTTGTCGGTTCGTGGGTGATAGCCGGAAGATAACATGAGCTTGATTCCAAGCTTGGCGCATAGGGTCCTCTAAAGTAGCTCAAAAACTTGACGTCGTGGTTGGAGACAATTGTCTTGGGCACTGATAACCCACAAATATAGGGGATCAGTTGTAGCCTTTCTCGATAAATAAGAGTGTCGAACCCAACGAGGAGCTAAAGGTAGAATCAATATTCCCTTCAAGTTCTATCGACCACCGATACAACTCTACGCACACTTAACGTTTGCTTTACCTAGAACAAGTATGAAACTAGAAGTACTTTGTAGGTGTAATGCTAGAACTACTTTGCAAGAATAAAACTAGGAGTACTTTGCGAAAATAAAACTACGAGTAATTTGCAAGATAATAAAAGTTAGTTGTTTAGTAGAAAGCTTTTTGTAACACAAGAGAAGGATTTGTCCCTAGGCAATCGATAACTAGACCGGTAATCATTATTGCAATTTTATATGAGGGAGAGGCATGAGCTAACATACTTTCCGTACTTGGATCATATGCACTTATGATTGGAACTCTAGCAAGCATCCGCAACTACCAAAGATCATTAAGGTAAAACCAAACCATAGCATTAAGTAACAAGTCCTCTTTACTCCCATACACAACAACCCCCTTACTTGGGTGTAAGCTTCTGTCACTCTAGCCGCCCAGTATAAGAGAATTATGAACGTATTGCAAACCCTACAGCGGGAATCCCTCACGCTTGCACGACACGGAGGGCACCATAGGACAGCACCAAAATAAAACATACAACTCAAACCAATCACGATCATCAATCAACCCATAGGACAAAATGAATCTACTCAAACATCATAGGATGGCAACACATCATTGGATAATATTATGTAGCATTAAGCACCATGTTTAAGTAGAGATTATAGCGGGAATAGAGAGGTTACACCGCTGCACAGAGGGGGAGAGAGTTGGTGTTGACGGCGGCGAAGTTGTTGGTGTAGATCATCGTCACAATGATTCCCCCGGTAGCGCTTCGGCGCCACCAGAAGAGAGGGGGAGAGAAAGCCCCCCTCCTTCTTCTTCTTGCTTGGCCTCCCCCCTAGATGGGAGGTGAGTTTCCCCTCTGGTCCATGGCCTCCTGCTACTTGTGAGCTGCGTTGGTAATTCCTAAAGAGGAAGGGAGATGTAGTACAGTAGAGATAAGTATTTCCCTCAGTTATGAAACCAAGGTTATCAATCCAGTAGGAGAATCACGCAACACCTCGTTAGCAGTACCTGCACACAAAACAACAAATCCTTGCCCCCAACGCAAACAAGGGGTCATCAATCCCTCGGCGGTTAATTGCAAGATTAAATTGTATGGTGATAGATGGATAGATTGAACTAAAATATAAAATAAAATAAATAAATTAAAAGTGAAGCAAGGTATTTTTAGGATTTTAATATATGACAGAAGTAAACCCGGGGGCCATAGTTTTCACTAGAGGCTTCTCTCATCAAAATAGCATACGGTGGGTAAACAAATTACTGTTGGGCAATTGATAGAAAAGCAAATAATCATGACGATATCCAAGGCAATGATCGTGTATATAGGCATCACGTCCGAGACAAGTAGACCGACTCCTGCCTGCATCTACTACTATTACTCCACACATTGACCGCTATCCAGCATGCATCTAGTGTATTAAGTCCATAAAGAACGGAGTAACGCCTTAAGCAAGATGACATGATGTAGACAAAGTAAACTCACGCATGAATAAACCCCATATTTTTACCCTTAATAGCAATGATACATACGTGTCATGTCCCTTTCTGTCACTGGGATTGAGCACTGCAAGATCGAACCCATTACAAAGCACCTCTCCCATTGCAAGATAAATCAATCTAGTTGGCCAAACCAAATCAATAGATCGGAGAGAAATACGAAGCTATAATAATTATGCATAAAAGAGTTCAGAGAAGACTCAAATAATATTCATGGATAATCTGATCATAAACTCACAATTCATCGGATCCCAACAAACACACCGCAAAAAGTGATTACATCGGATAGAACTCCAAGAACATCGAGGAGAACATTGTATTGAAGACCAAAAAGAGAGAAGAAGCCATCTAGCTACTAACTATGGACCCGAAGGTCTGTGGTAAACTACTCACACATCATCGGAAGGGCAGCAAGATTGATGTAGAGCCCCTCCATGTTCGATCCCCCCTCAGACGGAGTACCGGAAAAGGCCTCTAGATGGGATCTCTCGAGAACAGAAGCTTGCGGCGGCGGAAAAAGTATTTCGTTGACTCCTCTATTGGTTTCCTGATTTTAGAGAATTTATAGTGGAGGAATTAGGTCAAACGAAGCTGTGTGGGACCCACGAGCCACCAGGGCGTGCCCCCCGTGGGGTGCGCCGTGGTGCCTCGTGGGCCACTGCTTCATTTTCTGGCCCTCTCCCGAAGCTTCCAGTACTTTTTATGTCCAGAAAAAAAATCTCCAAAAAGTTTCGTGGCATTTGAACTTCGTTTGGTACTGATATTCTGGAAAACCAAAAACAGGCAAAAAGACAACAACCGGCACTAAGTTAATAGGTTACTCCCAAAAAATGATATACAATTGATGTAAATGTATATAAAAACATCCAAGATTGATAATATAATAGCATGGAACAATAAAAAATTATAAATACGTTGGAGACGTATCAAGCATCCCTAAGCTTAATTCCTGCTCGTCCTTGAGTAGGCAAATGATAAAAACAGAATTTTTGATGTGGAATGCTACCTATCATATTCATCATATACTCTTTTCTTTTATAACATGGACATTTGGACTTGAATGATTCAAAGCAATAATCTATAATTTGACATGAAGATATAAATACTCAAGCATACTAACAAGCAACCATGTCTTTCAAAATATCAACGCTAAAGAAAGTTATCCCTAGCCCATTATGCTCAATCATTGATCCATTCATGAAAGACACTCAATATTAGCTACACACAATGCACAAGTATGACAATAGTGCTCTCTAGTTGGTGCTTTGTAAGAGAAGATGGAGACTCAAAATAAAAATAAAAATTGCATAAAAGTAAATAGATAGGCCCTTCGCAGAGGGAAGCAGAGATTTGCAAATGTGCCAGAGCTCAAAACTTAAATTAGAGAGATAAAATTATTTTGAGAGGCATGCTTTTCCTGTCAACGAAAATGACCGAGAATTCCCAATATTTTCCATGCTAGACACATCATAGGCGGTTCCCAAACAAAAAGTAAAGTTTATTTCCTTTTCACCATTCTTTCACAATCCATGGCTAGCCGTATCCACGAGTGCCCTCCATACCAACACTTTCCAAGGAATTTTGTTGTTATTAATTTTTGATTCATTGTGGGACTGGGCATCCCTATTACCAGCCACTCTCTCGTGCAATGACAATTGAATAAACACTCATCATGAGAATAACACACCTGGCATGGAAAATATTTGCCACCCCCTGCCGCTTCATGAGCGGTATGGGCACACAAAACGGAAAAATTAATGTGCATGCATAGGGAATCACAAACCTTAACACTAATATTCTTACTAAATCACAATTACTAACTAACATGACTCACATATTATCATCTCCATATCGCAAAACTATTGCAAGGAATCACACTTATCATATCCAATGATCTATATGAAAGTTTTTATTATATCCTTCTTGAATATTCATCACTTTGGGACCAAATTCATATCTTGTGCAAATTACCATTACTATTATCAACTCTCAAAAAGATATAAGTGAAGCATGAGAGTGCAAATATTTCTTCAAAATTTTAATCTTATCAACTCTCAAAATAATATAAGTGAAGCATGAGAGTGCAAATATTTCTTCAAAATTTTAATCTTTTCAACTCTCAAAATAATATAAGTGAAGCATGAGTGTTCAAATATTTCTTCAAAATATAGCCACCGCCGTGCTCAAAAAGATTTAAGTGAAGCACTAGAGCAACTGCCAAGCTCAAAAAATTTAAGTGAAGCACATAGAGTATTCTAACAAATTATGATGAACGTGTGGCTCTATCAAATAGGTGTGTCCAGCGAAGATGATTGTGACAAACTAAAAAGCAAACAAAGCAAAGACTCATATAATACACGACGCTCCAAGCAAAACACATATCATGTGACGAATAAAAATATAGCTCCAAGTAAAATTACCGATGGTTGGTAGAAGAAAGAGGGGATGCCTTCCGGGGCATCCCAAAGCTTAGACGCTTGAGTCTTTATTTAATATTACCTTGGGGTGCCTTGGTCATCCCCAAGCTTAGGCTCTTGCCACTCCTTATTACTTCATCCAGCGTGATCTCACCCAAAACTTGAAAACTTCAATCACACAAAACTCAACAAAACCTTCGTGAGATCCATTAGTATAACAAAACAAATCACTACATTAAGTACTATTGCAAACCCATTCATATTTTATTTTTGTATTATACCTACTGTATTATAACTTATCCATGGCTTATACCCCCCGATACAATCCATAGTTTCATCAAAACAAGCAAGCAATGCATCAAAAACAGAATCTGTCAAAAACAGAACAGTCTGCAGAGATCTATTTAAAAGCTATACTTCTGTAACTCCAAAAATTCTGGAAAATTGGGAAAACGTGGGAAATTCATATGGCAATACTGTGTAACAATTTCAGATTTTTGTGACGCTCCAGTACAGAACTAAAATTCCAGCACTGGACACAAAACTTTCTGTTTTCCAAACAGCATCAATTATACTATCTTCCAAATCATCCCAAAGGCTCTACTTGGCACAAACACTAATTAATACATAAAAACTCAATCATAACAGTAGCATAAATGTGAAAACACACAATAACATAAAAAAAAAGTAAAAATTTATATTATTCATTGGGTTGCCCCTCAACAAGCACTATTGTTTTATGCCCCTAGCTAGGCATAATGCATAGTTTCAAGTATTGTCATCTTTGGTTTCCAACTCCTCAATCACACATCCATTTTTTCTAATAGATTTAACATAGGTGTTTCTCATCAGCACACTTCTAGGCACAAAATCAAGAATTTTACTTTTGTGAATAGGTTCCTTAATTATATCAATGAAATTGGGGTGCACAATAATCATTTTAAGATCCTCATTTCCCTTACTAGAAGTAGCACCATTGGTTTTGGGAACATACATGAACTTGCAATTTTTATTGGGAGGAGTTCTATCAATATTCTCAACAGAGGAAAAAGCCGAGCCCAAATTATTAATAATTTCTTCTATCTTATCGATTCTAGCGGGGCTTTGTTCTATTCTTTCGTTAACTACCGGTTCCTTTTCCTTTAAGGTTTTCAATGCGATTCCTACCTTAGAACCAAATTGAGTGATATGATTATGAATTTTTTTATCTAAATTCTCAAGATGTTCAATAGTAGGCATTTTACTTTCAATAGCTTCTAACCTTTGCATAACATGTTCCAAAGTCAAAGTTGTTTCATTAACAATGATAGGTGGTGATCCCACTAAATTTCCCATAGCATTGAAAGCGTCCATAGAGGGACACATCAAGAAATTCCCTCCGGTAATGGTATCAAGTACAAATCTATACCAAGTAATAATGCCCACATAAAAATTACGAAGAAGGATAGTGGTGGATTGTATACGAGTTGATCTATTATGAGCATCACAAATCCTATACCAAGCATCTTTTAAATTCTCTCCTCCCCTTTGTTTAAAATTAAGTACTTCATTTTCAGGGGTAATAGTAACAAGCAAAGAACTAGCCATAATGGTAAAGCGAGCAAGCAATCAAGCAAATAAGGAAACAAGAAAATGGCAAACGGAAAATATTTTTGTATTTTTGTAAAAACTTTTTAGAAGTGGGGGAGATGAAAACGAGAGGCAAAGGCAAATAAAATAAATGCAAGGAGATGAAAGTTTTATGCATAGGTACTTGATAGATGTTGATGATGTCTCCCCGGCAACGGCGCTAGAAATTCTTCCTTCTACTTGTGAGCTGCGTTGGTAATTCCCTGAAGAGGAAGGGAGATGCAGTACAGTAGAGATAAGTATTTCCCTCAGTTATGAAACCAAGGTTATCAATCCAGTAGGAGAATCACGCAACACCTCGTTAGCAGTACCTGCACACAAAACAACAAATCCTTGCACCCAACGCAAACAAGGGGTTGTCAATCCCTCGGCGGTTAATTGCAAGATTAAATTGTATGGTGATAGATGGATAGATTGAACTAAAATATAAAATAAAATAAATAAAGTAAAAGCGCAGCAAGGTATTTTTAGGATTTTAATATATGATAGAAGTAGACCCGGGGGCCATAGTTTTCACTAGAGGCTTCTCTCATGAAAATAGCATACGGTGGGTAAACAAATTACTGTTGGGCAATTGATAGAAAAGCAAATAATCATGACGATATCCAAGGCAATGATCATGTATATAGGCATCACGTCCGAGACAAGTAGACCGACTCCTGCCTGCATCTACTACTATTACTCCACACATCGACCGCTATCCAGCATGCATCTAGTGTATTAAGTCCATAAAGAACAGAGTAACGCCTTAAGCAAGATGACATGATGTAGACAAAGTAAACTCACGCATGAATAAACCCCATCTTTTTACCCTTAATAGCAATGATACATACGTGTCATGTCCCTTTCTGTCACTGGGATTGAGCACCGCAAGATCGAACCCATTACAAAGCACCTCTCCCATTGCAAGATAAATCAATCTAATTGGCCAAACCAAATCAATAGATCGGAGAGAAATACGAATCTATAATAATCATGCATAAAAGAGTTCAGAGAAGACTCAAATAATATTCATGGATAATCTGATCATAAACTCACAATTCATCGGATCCCAACAAACACACCGCAAAAAGTGATTACATTGGATAGAACTCCAAGAACATCGAGGAGAACATTGTATTGAAGATCAAAAAGAGAGAAGAAGCCATCTAGCTACTAACTATGGACCCGAAGGTCTGTGGTAAACTACTCACGCATCATCGGAAGGGCAGCAAGGTTGATGCAGAGCCCCTCCGTGATCGATTCCCCCTCCGACCGAGTATCAGAAAAGGCCTCCAGATGGGATCTCTCGAGAACAGAAGCTTGCGGCGGCGGAAAAAGTATTTCGTGCACTCCTCTGTTGGTTTCCTGATTTTAGAGAATTTATAGTGGAGAAATTAGGTCAAACGGAGTTGTGTGGGCCCCACGAGCCACTAGGGCGCGCCCCCCTGGGGCGCGCCGTGGTGCCTCGTGGGCCACTGCTTCATCTTCTGTCCCTCTCCCGAAGCTTTCAGTACTTGTTATGTCCAGAAAAAAATCTCGAAAAAGTTTCGTGGCATTTGGACTTCGTTTGGTACTGATATTTTGGAAAACCAAAAAGAGGCAAAAAAACAGCAACTGGCACTGGGCACTAATTTAATAGGTTACTCCCAAAATATGATATATAATTGCTGTAAATGTATATAAAAACATCCAAGATTGATAATATAATAGCATGGAACAATCAAAAATTATAGATACGCTGGAGATGTATCACCGCCATGGCTCCCGGAGGGCAGGAGCCCCTCCTAGATAGGATCTCTCTCTCTGTTTCTCTTCTGTTTCGCGTCCCCTTTTCTGGCCTTTCACCGTTTCTTAAATATTCGGAGATCCGTAAGTCCGACCGGGCTGAAAATTTAACACGATTTTTTTTCTCGATACAAGCTTCCTTCCTGTCGGAGAAGGGGCCCAACCGACTTACGGTGTGCCCACAAGGTAACACCATGCGGCTGGGGGGGAAGGTCGCGCCAAGATGCCTTGTGGAGGCTGTGGGCCTCCGTTTGCGTTGATTCCACCTCGCAAAAATCACATATATTCCAAAATAATTCTCCGTAAAATTTTATCGCATTTGGACTTCCTTTGATATGGATTTTCTGTGAAACAAAAAACAAGCAGAAAACATGAACTGGCACTGGGCACTGGATCAATATGTTAGTCCTAAAAATAATATAAAATGTTGCCAAAAGTATGTGAAAGTTGTAGAATATTGGCATGAAACAATCAAAAATTATAGATACGATGGAGATGTATCAGCATCCCCAAGCTTAATTCCTGCTCGTCCTCGAGTAGGTAAATGATAAAAAGATAATTTTTGATGTGGAATGCTACCTAGCATAATCTTGATCATGTAATCTAATCATGGCATGAATATTAAGACACGAGTGATTCAAAGCAATAGTCTATAATTTGATATAAAGACATCAATACTCAGGCATACCAACAAACAATCATGTCTTTCAAAATAAAAATGCTAAAGAAAGTTATCCCTATAAAATCATATAATCCTGTCATGCTCCATCTTCTTAACATAAAGTATTTATCATGCACTACCCCGATGAAAAGCGGAGCAATTGGTTCATACTTTTTAACGCGCTTCAGCTTTTTCAACCCCCACGCAATACATGAGCGCAAGCCATGGATATAGCACTATGGGTGGAATAGAGTATAATGGTAGAGATTAATAAGGAGAAGTCAAAAAGGGAGAAAGTCTCGCATCAACTAGGCAGATCAATGGGTTATGGAGATGCCCATCAATCAATATCAATGCGAGGAGTAGGGATTGCCATGCAATGGATGCACTAAGAGCTATAAGTGTATGAAAGCTCAAACTGAAAACTAAGTGGGTGTGCATCCAACTTGCTTGCTCATGAAGACCTCGGGCATTTGAGGAAGCCCATCATCGGAATATACAAGCCAAGTTCTATAATGAAAAATTCCCACTAGTATATGAAAGTGAAAACATAGGAGACTCTCTATATGAAAAACATGGTGCTACTCTTAAGCACAAGTGTGGAAAAGGATAGTAACATTGCCCCTTCTCTCTTTTTCTCTCATTTTTTTTGTTTTCTCTTTTTTTATTTTTTTTATTTTTTTTGATGGGCTCTTTTTGGCCTCTTTTTTTGGGCTCTTTTTGGCCTTTTTTTATTTCCTCACTGGGACAATGCTCTAATAATGATGATCATCACACTTTTATTTACTTACAACTCAATATTACAACTCGATACTAGAACAATATGACTCTATATGAATGCCTCTGGCAGTGTACCAGGATGTGCAATGATCTAGCGTAGCAAAGATATCAAAAAACGGACAAGCCATGAAAATATCATGCTAGCTATCTTACGATCGTGCAAAGCAATATGAAAATGAATTCTCAAGTCATGTATATGATGATGATGGAAGTTGCATGGCAATATATCTCGAAATGGCTATGGAAATGCCATAATAGGTAGGTATGGTGGCTGTTTTGAGGAAGATATAAGGAGGCTTATGTGTGATAGAGCTTATCATATCACGGGGTTTGGATGCACCGGCGAAGTTTGCAATGACTCTCGAGGTGAAAAAGGGCAATGCACGGTACCGAAGAGGCTAGCAATATGCGGAAAGGTGAGAGTGCGTATAATCCATGGACTCACATTAGTCATAAAGAACTCACATACTTATTGCGAAAGTTTATTAGCCCTCGAAGCAAAGTACTACTATGCATGCCCCTAGGGGGATAGATTGGTAGGAAAAGACCATCGCTCGTCCCTGACCGCCACTCATAAGGTAGACAATCAATAATAAACCATGCTCCAACTTCTTAGCATAACGACAGACCATACATGCATGCTTCGGGAATCACAAACCTTAACACAAATATTCTTACTAAACCACAATTATTCACTAGTACCTCCCACATATTACCATCTCAATATCGCAAAACTATTGCAAGGATTCAAACTTATCATATTCAGTGATCTACAGGTTTTATGTAGGATTTTATGACTAACCATGTGAATGACCAATTCCTGTTGACCCTCTAAATAGATATAAGTGAAGCATGAGAGTTAAATTCTTTCTACAAAAGACCACACTCTAATAAATATAACTAAAGCAAAAGAGCATTCTACAAATAATGGTTTTCCAAATGTAGAGAAACAGGCATCCAAACTTCAAATGATATAAGTGAAGCACATGAAGCATTCTATAAAGCCATACTCAAAAGATATAAGTGAAGTGCAAAGAGCATTCTATGAATCAACCAAGGACTATCTCATACCAGATGGTGCATTATTAAAATAAAAATAAAAAGCACATGACGCTCCAAGAATTTACGCATATCATGTCAACAAAACAAAAACCGAGACATACCGATAATTGTTGAAGAAGAAAGATGGGATGCCTTCTGGGGCATCCCCAAGCTTAGACGCTTGAGTCTCCTTGAATAATTACTTGGGGTGCCTTGGGCATCCCCAAGCTTGAACTCTTGCCTCTCCTTATTCTTCTCATATCAATACCTCCTCGATCTTCGAACACTTCATCAACACAAAACTTAACCGAACTTTTTATTAGAAGGGTTAGTACATATAACATCAAATCCCATCATGTCTTGCTGTAACATTATTGTATAATTATAATCAAACATTACCCACTGTATGCTATCACAATTCTATGGCTCCCAAGTCAATGGGGCTCAACAAGGTTTCAAACATACGGAAATAAAGAAACTATAACAGCAATCTGTGAAAACAGGACAGTCTGTAAAGATGCAAATGAAACATATACTTCTGTAACTCCAAAAATTCTGAAACATTAATACAAAATAAAAAAATTGCATAGCAGTACTGTGTAAAAATTTCAGAATTTTTGCACGTTCCAGTAAAATATAGAAATTTAAACACTACAGCAAAAGTTTCTGTTTTTTCACAGCACACACCAAACAAGCAATTTAAATATCCTAAAGGTAAATCTTAGCACATTATTTTTATAGTACAATGGATTTGTACAAGGGGATAATTATTTTTGTTGAAAAGTTTCTGCAATCAAGATTCACAAAGTTTCCATGGGCATGAACAAAGTTGAAGGACGTCCCCCACTTCAACGGTGCTTGTCTTTCTCACTTTCACTTTTCTTTTTGAAAAGTTTTTAGGTTCCCCTCTATATTTTTTTGTTTTAAAACATTTTAAAAGCACACAACAGAATAAAATGACTCTCTAAAAATTCCGGGTTGTCTCCCAGGTAGCGCTTTCTTTAAAGCCATTAAGCTAGGCATAAAGTGCTCAAATAATTGATCCACCCGGATCCCAAGGTATATCAAAGCCAATTTTAATTAACAATGATCTGTAATTTTGTAGTGAGCACAAAGCAACATATATCATGCAATGACGAAGTCTAACTCTCTTCCTATGCATCAGCATGTCATAAAAGAACAATTCATGCACACATAATAAAGGCCGATACATAGCATAAACAGTTTCTTGCAATTTTATCGTATTGGAAACATAGAGAGGCGGAGATGTAGTTCCTCTCTCATAATAATTGCAATTAGGAGCAGCAAGCACATGCATATTATATCCAACAAAATCATCATGTGCAATAGTAAAACGCAACCCATCAATATAATCCTTAATAAGTGCAAACTTATCCGATATAGTGTAGTTGGGAGAATTCAAAATGATAATAGGACTATCATGTGTGGGTGCAATAGCAACAATTTCATGTTTAACATAAGGAACTATAGCAAGTTCATCTCCATAAGCATAATTCATATTGGCATCATGCCCACAAGCATAGCAAGCATCAATTCATCAAAAAGGGATATTTCAAATGAATCCAAGGGATCGTAGCAATTATCCTTAAGTAAGTACGAAGGGAAATTAAACAATGTATGAGTTGAAGAGTTACTCTCATTAGAAGGTGGGCACGGGTAGCTAATCCGCTCTTCCTCCTTTTGTTCTTCGCTCTCCTCATCATCTTTTTCATCTAATGAGCTCACAGTTTCACCAATTTATCCTTCCATAGACTCCTGAAAAATGTTAGTCTCCTCTTGGACAGCGGGGACTTCCTCAATATATTCTTTAACATAAGCATTAGAAGCATAGTTTTCATAGCAATATTGAAGTATGGCAAAATTTTCAGATTTGTAAAGAGTAGCATCACACTTTTCAATCAAAGAAGCAATTTCATAGGCACCCTTAAAAGAAACAAATTCTTCAATTTGTTCAATATCATAGTAAATATAAACACCTTTGGCATAAGAAGATAAGATTTCATTATCCTTAAACTCACATTGGTATTGAAGGTGTTTTTTAGGGTCTTCAGAACAACAAGTAAAATCATATATTTTGCATAAATTCTAAGCATAGCATTGCAAACAATTAATTTGATGCCTTAAGAGTTTCCCTATTTGAGACAAGTTGTGTCGCACAAAACGAGCATGATCATCTAATGATTTTCCCTCAACTAAGCTAGTTGAGTTTTCAGCACGAGCACAAAGGGATCGAAGATGATCCAAGTAGAAAGCTTCAGCAGTATGAAAGATTTTGGGTGGTTCTTCAACCATTGGTCTAGCTAGTACAACTAATTTTTTTTGGTATTTTACGTTTCCTACCCATAACTAAAGATAGAAAACAAGAGCACAAAATAAAAACTACTTAGTGATAAAGCAAACAAGCACACACGAGAATATCAACCCCACGCTATTGCTCCCCGGCAACGGTGCCAGAAAAAGGTCTTGATAACCCACAAGTATAGGGGATCAGTTGTAGCCTTTCTCGATAAATAAGAGTGTCGAACCCAACGAGGAGCTAAAGGTAGAATCAATATTACCTTCAAGTTCTATCGACCACCGATACAACTCTACGCACACTTAATGTTAGCTTTACCTAGAACAAGTATGAAACTAGAAGTACTTTGTAGGTGTAATGCTAGAACTACTTTGCAAGAATAAAACTAGTAGTACTTTGCGAGAATAAAACTACGAGTAATTTGCAAGATAATAAAAGTTAGTTGTTTAGTAGAAAGCTTTTTGTAACACAAGAGAAGGATTTGTTCCTAGGCAATCGATAACTAGACTGATAATCATTATTGCAATTTTATATGAGGAAGAGGCATGAGCTAACATACTTTCCGTACTTGGATCATATGCACTTATGATTGGAACTCTAGCAAGCATCCGCAACTACCAAAAATCATTAAGGTAAAACCCAACCATAGCATTAAGTAACAAGTCCTCTTTACTCCCATACGCAACAACCCCCTTACTCGGGTGTAAGCTTCTGTCACTCTAGCCGCCCACTATTAGAGAATTATGAACGTATTGCAAACCCTACAGCGGGAATCCCTCATGCTTGTGCAACACGGAGGGCACCATAGGACAGCACCAAAATAAAACATACAACTCAAACCAATCACGATCATCAATCAACCCATAGGACAAAACGAATCTACTCAAACATCTTAGGATGGCAACAGATCATTGGATAATAATATGTAGCATTAAGCACCATGTTTAAGTAGAGATTACCGCAGGAATAGAGAGGTTACACCGCTGCATAGAGGGGGAGAGAGTTGGTGCTGACGGCGGCGAAGTTGTTGGTGTAGATCGCCGTCATGATGATTCCCCCGGCGGCGCTCCGACGCCACCGGAAGAGAGGGGGAGAGAGAGCCCCCCTCCTTCTTCTTCTTGCTTGGACTCCCCCCTAGATGGGAGGAGAGTTTCCCCTCTGGTCCATGGCCGCCATGGATCCCGGAGGGCAGGAGCCCCTCCGAGATTGGATCTCTCTCTCTCTCTGTTTTTCTTCTGTTTCGCGTCCCCTTTTCTGTCCTTTCACCATTTCTTAAATATCCGGAGATCCGTAACTCCGATCGAGCTCAAATTTTAACACGATTTCTCTCTCGATATAAGCTTCCTTGCAGCCTTAGAAGGGCCCCAACCGACTTACGGTGCGCCCACAAGGCAACACCATGCGGCTGGGGGGCGAGGTCGCGCCAAGATGCCTTGTGGAGGCTGTGGACCTCCGTTTGCGTTGATTCCTCCTCGCAAAAATCACATATATTCCAAAATAATTCTCCGTAAAATTTTATCACATTTGGACTTCGTTTGATATGGATTTTCTACGAAACAAAAAACAAGCAGAAAACAGGAACTGGCACTGGGCACTGGATCAATATGTTAGTCCCAAAAATAATATAAAATGTTGCCAAAAGTATGTAAAAGTTGTAGAATATTGGCATGAAACAATCAAAAATTATAGATACGACGGAGACGTATCAGGCACTCCATGAAGAAGAATGATTTCCCTACAAAAGAGAGTCGCAATATGTGAGGCATCATCTATCTTGTTGCATGGAATGAAAAATGATCCACAATGACAAATATTGAGTCTTTGCCATTTCTAGTCCTAGGCAACGAAGTACGCTTATATCTTACCAAGGTGCATATGGAATTGGAAGAGGCATGTATAATCCATGGGATTGAGCTTTAGACTTAGCTTTGCGGCATGTGGAACAACGGTTGGTGTGGCGTGCCACAGCACGGAACATCTTGGGCCAAAAGTAGTTGTTGGAGAGCGTCGCAAAGGTCTTTTCACGACAAAAATGCCCCATGAGTCCTCCGTCATATGCCTCTTGCAAAATAAATGAACACAAAGAAGATTCGGGAATGTAACACTTGTTAGCACACATAAGATATCCATCTTTCATATAATATCTCTCCCAACAATTGTTAGTTGGGCATTTGGCATAACGAAGTGCAAAGAATGTATCATGGTCATAGAGTTCTTTTATATGCTCAAATCCAATCACATTTAAGTCAAGTTGAGTAACTAACATGCACTTGCGGGAAAGAGCATCTGCCACTACATTTTCTTTACCCTTAATGTACTGGATGACATAAGAGAAGACATTATAAATTCACTCCATTTGGCATGTCATTTATTCAACTTAGTTTGACCTTTAAGGTATTTGAGAGTCTCATGATTGGTGTGAATAAAAAATTCGCAAGGCCTAAGGTAATGCTCCAAACATGCAAAACTCTCACCAAAGCATATAACTCTTTGTCATAAATGGGGTAATTAAGTTGAGCTCCGGAAAGTTTCTCACTAAAATACGAGGTGGGTTCCTTCTCTTGGATCGACACGCCACCTATGCCATTACCTCTAGCATCACAGTGCACTTCAAATGTATTACGTGCTAGCAAAGTTTTAAGCTCATTAAATGCGGCATCTTGTGAGGGTCCCCATATGAAGGTGCATTCTTCTTACCCAAGACATGCAAAGGTGAAGTAATGGTGCTAAAGTCCTTAACGAAACGACAATAAAAACCGGCTAGTCCAAGGAAACTACTATGCACTTGTTGCAAGTTCGCTGGTTGGGGCCAAGTTTTAACATTGTCAATTTTAGACTCATCCACTTCAACGCCTTTAGAGGAGACTACAAAGCCCAAGAGAATGAGCTTGTCTACACCGAAAGTGCACTTGTCCATGTTCGCATAAAGTTGCTCTTTTCTTAAAACATGCAATACTTATCTAAGGTGCTTCACATGATCCTTAAGAGATTTGCTAAAAATGAGGATATCATCGAAGTAGACAACAACAAAATATCCAATGAGATGTCTAAGGACATAATGCATCACACACATAAAGGTACTAGGTGCTTGAGATAATCCAAAGGCATGACCAACCATTCATAAAGGCCAAATTTTGTTTTAAAAGCCGTTTTCCACTCATCACCCTCTTGCATGCGAATTTGATAATAGCCAATTTTGAGGTCAATTTTAGAGAATATGGTGGCACCACTAAGTTCATCTAGCATGTCATCGAGGCGTGGGATGGGGTGTCGATATCTCATGGTGATAGCATTAATGGGACAACAATCGGAACACATACGCCAACTACCATATTTCTTAGGCATAAGGATAATCGAAACTGCACAAGGGCTAAGGCTCTCATGTATGTGCCCATTTGCAAGAAGGTGGTCAACTTGCCGTTGAATTTGTTTGGTCTCCTCGGGGTTGACGTGGTAAGGGGCTCGGTTCGGTAACGATGCGCCGGGAATTAGGTCAATGCGGTGCTCGATTCCGTGAAGTGGAGGTAGACCCGGAGGTAGCTCATCGGGGAACATGTCCACAAATTCCTGCAATAATTGAGACAATTCCAAAGGAGGTAGCTCACGGCCTCATCTTTGCACACAAGTACAAAGTGAAGGACACTCGATGGGCTCTTACTCACATCCGTCAAGTCTCCTCTGGTGGCTAGTAGTACTAAGTTTTTCTTGTCACTCATCGTGGGGTCACTCGTATTTGGCTTGTGGTGCTCACTTTCTTTTCGGTGGTTCGCTCTCTCACTAGTCTCTCCACGATGACTTGAAGCTTGCTTGTCAGTGATCACTTGACTTGGTAACATTGGTCAAAGAACGTACTCCTTTGAATATTTTATTAAAATGTTGATTCAAGCTCCTTGATACTTACTTCAAACCATATAATGATTTTTGAAGTTTGCACACCCATTCGGTATCCTTAGGATGTACAAAACTTTTCGGTTGTATCATTCATACATCCTTCCCATTCAGGAAACTAGTTTTGATATCCATTCTATTTACTTTATACCTTCTAGAGGATCAATCAAGTTCCAAACTTAATTGTCATATATGAACTCTATACCTTCAAGTTCCAAACTTAATTGTATATGAACTCCATTGCTGTTTGCATAGCTATAAGACTTTCCCTTTGAGGTGGGCGCCGCCATCGCTTCCTTGTAGTGCGCAAGTTCTCCACCAAATCGATAGTTACCATCTCATCGACAGATCGGGGCCCATGCCTCTATCAAGTGGTATCAGATTTCCTGGTTGCTCTGTTAGATTTTCCAGTTTTTCGTAGTTTAGACCACATGTATTCTTCATACCTACAGTCCACGAAAAAGCCACAAAAAAATTAGGGTTAGATCGTCATATCCGAACCAATCTGAGCCTTTTGCAATTTTGTGTTCGATGTTTTGCTTTGTTGAATTTGTGGTTGCATCGTCGTGTCGAGTTGCTGTTCTTAGCGTCTAGTTCCCTTAGAGTTTTGAGTTCTGGTCATAGGTTTTCACGCCGCCGTCGCACCATCTTCATCGACGTCACTGCCACATAGCATCACCACATATCCGCTGCCAATCCGAGTCCATATACCACTACTACATCTACGTCGCCAGTCAGAGTCCACCTCCAAGACAGACTTGTCGCTAGTCAGAGTCCACCTCCAACATAGACTTGTCGCCATCACGCCTGTCTGAGTCCAATTCCAACTCATATACTCTACCAGTCCAAGTCCACTTCCATTACATATTCGGTTTTCTTGTGAGATCCATCTGTCGCCAGATTCGTGTTGCCTTCACTACAAAAAAAATACTTCCGTTATGATACGTGTTTGTCATAGTAGGTCACGTTTTCTGTCATGCATGTACGTCCGTGACGATTTTATGACAGAATCAAGAGAGTCATACCTGTGCTGTCGTAGAAGTGTTCCATGACAATACTCAAATTATCATCACGGAAGTGTCCACTTCCATGATGATAAATGTCGCGTCATGGAAGTGTTTTCATCAAGGGTAACTGACACGTGGCAACCATTGTAACGGGTCACCGTTAAGCTATCGGGTTCCGGTTTGGAATCGATAACCTATTAACAGCCTTGACCAATGGCGAATTTCCACGTGTAAAATTCTCATTCGCCAACGGAACCACGTGTCAGGTCGTCGTTAGGACAGATGACATCCATCCACTGGACGAGACGCGCCTATGGATCAGTGACATGTGGCATGGCCCAAAAGTGGCCCATTTAGGTTAAAAAGGCCAGCCCAGTCAAAGTCCCATAAGATTTGGTCAGGTACTACTGGGCTGGCCCACTAATGGCCTGCTTGAACATGGCCCATTTACGGCCCACCGCCATTTCTTCTAAGATGAATATCTCATTGTGAGATCACTCAGGGAGTTCATTAACTTTTCTTGATCTACGCAGTTCAGTTACAAGCTTTAACTAGAGTTTCTACTTCTCGTGTAGTAACTTTTAGCTTTAGTTTTGCGGACAATTTTTGGAACAACTTTCGATTTATTAATCCTGCTTACTTCTGCCAGAGATTCAATAATCATATCAAGCTGTACTGTCCTCCCACTTACTTCTTTAACGTGAAAACTCCTTCTCGAGAAAGTGTTCATTCCTTGTGAGAAAACACTTTGTCCTTGAACTTTTGGTAGAAGGAATATCGAATTGTCTCTTTTGGATAACCTAGAATTTAATATTTATCTAGATTGTGAACTCCATAACTCATATGGTGTTGTTTTGCCAGACTATTAGGCGATGCTGCGTTTAGTATATATGTTGTTGTGCCAAGTGCATATCCCCAAAATTAATAAAAGCAGATCAGTAAAAATAATTCTATAATTATTTAAGTATTTTGCTAAACTCCTGACTTAGATAATTTTCTTCATGATTGAAGAACTTTTTATCTTTTGTCATAATGATTCTTATCTTCATTCTGAATTTTTGAACCTTTCAAATTTTTCATTCTGAATTTCTTTTAACCATTCAAATATTTCAGATTTTATATCAAGTAAATCATATTTACTTAAATTATTAATGAAGTATAATCATCCACCACGCCCTGGTTTGCTCATCGGATTATATACTTCACCATGTATTTTTGTCAACTGATTTGACTTCAATACTTCATCTACATGAAGATTTTTTTTCTGATATAACCAAGCAGTGCCACATTTAAGTGGTGTTTTATCAGTCTTCTCAAGATATTTAGCATTAATGTTATATACTTTCAATTCAAGATTTCATGAATAAAACACCAGTAATAGAGGTAAATCAAAAACATATTCTTATAACAACTTGAACAACCATTGTTTAAAACTTATAAGAATATCCATCGCATAACCCAAAACATCTTGTTTTACAAAACTCCAGAACGAAATAACTATTATTCGGTCCTAAGATAAATCTTTAAGATAAACTAAAGGCATGACTTCAACGGTCTTGAGTAGCGATCCGATCACCATTCCCGATTTGCATCACGACTTCATTTTCTTCTCAACTTGCGAGCTTTCTGTAGACCCTGTATCGGTTTGCAAGTGAGAGCAACCGATCAGTATCAAATACTCATGACATACAGGAAATCAACAAGTAGAATAACATTAACTTTGTATAACTTTTATACCTTTACCAGAAGAACCATTCTTCTTATCCGCCAAGTACTTCTTGCAGTTGCGCTTCCAATGTCCTTTCTGCTTGCAATAGAAACATTCAATCTCTTTAGTGGCTCCGCCCTTGTTCCTCTTCTGAGACACGGTCTTACCGGTGCCAGTAGACTTCTTCTTGGACTTGCCCTTCTTCTTGAAACTGGCGGTCTTGTTGACCATCAACACTTGTGTGTTCTTCTGCATCCCAACTTCCACAGTTTTGAGCATAGCGACCAACTCGTTTGCACTTTCCTCCATCTTGTTCATGTTGTAATTTCATGATGAAACCATCGTAAGATGGGGGGAGTGAAGCAAGTACAATATGTGTACCGAGTGTTGGAGGAATTCAAAATTCCAGAGAAGCCAGTCTATCAACATAGCCAACAAGCTTCACTATATGCTCACTCATTGAGGAACCTTCTGCCATCTTGCATTCAATCAAGGCCTTGGTTATTTCAAAACGTTCAGTCCGTGCCTGCTTCTTGTACAGAACTTTGAGTGACCCACATATAAATTGAATTCTAGAACACTTGAAGAGTTTCTGTAGTTCAGGATCCACGCAAGTCAACATGAGGCACTGGACTGCTTCATAGTCATCACTACGAGAAGTGAAAGCATCTACAACTTCTTGTGGTGCATCCTTTGCAGGAGGATCACCCAGGGGCTGATCCAGCACATACTCCTTCTTAGCACTCCCGAGAACAAATCTCAGGTTCCGGATCCGATCCGCATAGTTTTCACCATTACCAGCCAACTATTCTTTCTCTAATATAGGGGCTAAGTTGAAAATATTGTGAGCCACTGATCTACAATGATAAACACAAAATTCACTTAGACATATTTCATAATTAATTTGCACTAGTGTTTAAACAATTTTAATATAAAGTGCACTCCCACTCAAATCAATATCTCTCATAATTGATAGTGAGTGATTCAAGACCCTGATCTTATGCACAACCATTGATGTGGACATCACCGATGACGTTAACTTTGACCGGTAGGCAATCTTTTGCCGATCATATCTCCATATGACTCTTGTTCATCTTTCGATGCTTCGTGCTCCGAGCTCAGAATGATTCTGCCAGAAATTCAAGACACCGAAGTGCTATATGCTTGCTCGGTCTGACCTCGCCCGCCTCACACCTCACGATCCGTTTGTACTCATGTGGATATGACGCACTCCGAAAAGCTACGTGGTATAGACGGTTGCAGCACTGGGAAGAGCACCTTTTTAACTTGATATTTTCAGTGAGATATCACCCTAATAATTGACTACTGTGCAATCAAAGGGTGTAAACAAAAAGGGCATAAACATCTCAGGAAATTTATAATAGCATGATATGGTATAGCCCTGGACGCTGGGAAGTCTTCACGTTCTTCTTGAATCTTCAGTTGAATCATCGCCGTGGCGGTAGAAAAATCGTTGTCATGGCAGCCGTTTCAAAAACGCTGCCGTGGCGGCAATTTCAGAAAACGTTTCCTTGGCACCAATTTCAGAAAATGCTGCCGTGGCACAAAAAATTTCAGCACCTCCTCCTGCGCCTGGTACACCTTCTCCACGCCAGGGTCCTCCATGTACACTTGCGTAGGCTATCTCTACATCTATTACATTAAAGGGGCAATCCTGTGGCTCCAGCCATCAGGCCACTTAACGTTACAATATATAACCATCTCATACATAAACTCATTACTATGACAAAGGCTATACCACGTCATATGCAAGCCTGCAAAACCAAGTTAGACGTCCTCTAATCGGTTTTAGAAAATTTTAATTATGTGGCTGCTAGGGTTTACGGATTACACTAGCTACCTACGTCCACAATCAAGGTGATAATTCTTGTTGCTAGATTAACTTTCGGGGTGTGTGAGGGAAGAGGCTTATTTAAAAATCTCTAACCTGACACTAAACTTCATCAAATACGCATGACCCCCTAGAATATCATTCATCTTCATCGCCATCTTGTGTGCACGATGGTTCACTATTCTTGACTATGATGAAGCCCAAAGAACTGTTAGCAGATCATCGATAGCCAGAGCCGATCGATTGTCAGAACTTTGGGCAAAGCTACATCATGCCGTCAATGAACTAAACCAAAGCAACACTCGAGGGAAGCATAGCAAGAACATCAAACCCTCACATCCACATGTGATCAAGATCGAACCCTCCATCTACTCATAGAACTGCTCATGATGCCACCGTTAGGAAACATAGTAGAAAACAAATTTTATTGCCCTACGATCACCCAGGAACAATATGAAGATGCATAAATGGTTTGGATCATGATCGTTACCGACTCTGGAGTGCAGCGGAAGTAGACAAGTCAGTGTTGATCATACTTGGAGTCCCTCGAACCATCGATGAACGATCCCGCGAACCGCCCACGAACGATCCCTCGAATGGAAGACTGAAAGCACGGCCTCTCTACTTGGTTGGAAGCGTATGGTCTTCCCGATCTGGCAGCGCTTCGCCGTCCAGAGCTAATCATCGCCGAAGAATTAGAGGGAGGAGATTAGAGCCACACTAGGCTTCTAATTATGAGGATTAGAGGATCTAGGTCAAGCTCTAATTGATCAACTAGGATCAACTAGAACTAGAACTAGAGGACTAGAGGAGGCTCCAAAAGTTGTGTGTAAAATAGCACCAAATCCTCTAGTATATATAGGTTGGGAGGGGAGGAGGGGCACCACACAAGGGGGAGGAATTCTTCCTCCTTGGGCCGGCCCTAGGGGGAGGAGGATTCCTCCCCCGAGTCCAATTCGGCCTCCCTCAAGGGGGAAAGAGGGCTTGATCATCCCCATGGACACCACACCGACTCATCAAGCACCAAGTGGACCTATGACAAGAGCTCGCGCACGTGCCATCAAGAATGAGGTGAACTCACTCCTCTATGAGTTTCATATGGATATGGATGGAACTTGGATGCTACCTGTCGGTGTATAAAAACATGGGTGTTCTTATACCCTGACTTATGCATAGACAGTTGCAGCCTTCCCAAAGGCAAGGGCTTGCCGGAGGATTGCTACCGTCAAGACTCAAGATTTGGTTGGCAAAACCATGAAGAAGACCTCAAGGTAGGCCATCGAGAAGTACTAAGTTAGTACTGAAGATGAAGACAACATTTACCAGCAAGCAATGTACCGGCAGGACGAAGGATCGCTAGGCTCCGTGCCGGCAAGCCCTCTCTGCCTCTCCACCGCTCCACCTCATCGACTAGCTAATCACTTGTCAATAGGTGTCGAGCGTGCAGGCAGTTTGGTGAGGCTTGTCGGGGCACGTGTCAGCACCCCGCCTGAAGATCAACTTTAATGACACACGTTCTAATGGCATGTAAAGCTAATAGAAGGTAGTTGGGTGAGCGATGTAGGAACCTTGCCGGAGCTCGTCCCCAACGTGACACCTAACGGCACATTTAATGTGTTTGTCGTAATCTGGCAGAGTTAGGTATGATAGCACTATTGCTGTCACCTCATCTTGTAATTACCTTCTTACCACTGTGGTGCCGCCTTAACCTATAAAAGGAGGCCCATGGCTACTGGTAGAAGGGTCAACACTTTGGACAACTACGCATGCAACTGCACTTCTCGCGTGCCTTGCCCGCAAACTACTCTCCTTGTACTTGTGTTTCCACCATAATATAATCAAAGCAGGTGTCACAGCCCTAGAATTGATTGTAAATAGTTGCATCAGCATCCATGCATCATGTTAAAATTCAAATGAATTTTAAATGGGGATGACCAAACCCTAGCACCAAAGTAATTCAAATAGGTTCAACTCAAAATATTTTCAATGAACCCAAAATGCCCTTCAGAAAAGTTCATGATTTCTGATAAAGGTGAAAACCTCTGCCAAAAATGATGAACATATTTCTAGGTCATTTCTGGATTTTTGAATTAAATCATACTGTATTTGAATTGGGGCATTTAATCACTATAAATATTTTAAATGCTCCAAATAATTCTGAAACTAAATGAGGGCCACTGGAATAATTCAGAAAGTGTCCACAATTTATTTTAGGAGTTTTAAAAATGATTTGGTATTCCTACTAAATAAAAAAAGAGAAATAAATTCAGAAAACAAAAAGAAATGGAAGAGAGAGAGAGAGAGAGAACTTACCTGGACCAGCACTGTGCAGCCCATCTAGCCACCGTGCTAGTCACCCCCTACCTCGCGCCAGAAGGATGCGAGGGCATGTGCCCGTGACGCACCAGGAGGCGCACGGCCACCGATGGCCACCTCTTGCCTGCCTGCTCCCACCCACTCGACGCGCCTGCGAGCGCCACACACTTCCCCCTCGCCCCCACGACTGCTTGCTTGCCTCCTCCCCTCTCTAGTCTCTCTCCCTCGCAAGAACAGAGCGCCCCCATCGCCGCCATTCGCTTCCACCGTGTCCACCGGCCACCCCTCGCCTCTTCGACGTGTTCATAAGAACCGCATCGTCGCCCTCTTCGTCTCCGCCGAGCTACGCGATGTCAGGAGCACCGAAATGCCTCCATGCCATCGTCTTCTGCCTCGGGACGCCGGAGACCCCCCTCGCCGCACCGCTCGCTCCGACGCCTCCCCGAGCTCAACGACCCGCTCGACGTGATCGCTATGAGCCCCCGAGCCAAACCCCTCTCCTCCCCTTCGCATTTGCGAGCCCTAGGCCGCATCTCCATCGAGGCCGAGAGCGACCGCTGCCTGAGCTCATCGCTGACGATGCTCCGGTGACCATTTGGTCCCGGGCGTGCGTCCATCATGCTCGCCGCACCGCGTAGATGCCGTAGGTGCCAATCACGCATCGCCACGGCCACCGTAGCCCCGATCCTGAGCTCACCCGAACTCCAGCCGCCGCTGCAAGCTTGATTCTGGCGAGCTCGGTCGGCCTCAGCCCCTCCCGCTTGCACAGATGGATGCGGCCGAGCACCAGCTTCCCGTAGATGCCCTCCGCCATCGTTTTGGTCGCCGGAGGACGAATCCCGAGCACCTCCGCCGTCTCTGGCTTCGCCGGTGAAAGAACATGTGCTGCCCCCATGTTTGGTTTTGGTAATTGATGACAATCTCTATGGACTAATGGTTGCCTTGAGTTATATTTGAAGGGTTTGTCCATAGGCATTGCTTGAAGACCATTTGTTGGTTTCAAGGTTATTAGAAGAAGAATGTGTGTTGACCAAGGTGCTATTCAAGGATTTATCCAAAGATTGGTCATGTGAGTGTTGAGCCTATTGCAAGCATGTCTTGAAGAAGAAGTTTGTGTGAACATTCATGTTTACCTTCAAGACATCATCCTAATGAAGAGAGTTGGAAAGATTCAAGGTTGATCAAGACTAAATATGAAGAGTGATTCAAGTCGATCAACACACAAAGCGTAGAAGATGCACCGAGTGGGATCAAGTGATCTCACGGTATGGTAAGCATTGTCCATTACGCTTTGTGTACTAACCCATGTTCTATGCGAGAGTTCTATGTGGGGTTAGGTATGTTTCCATGGGCTTGCGTCAAGAGGAAGATCTCATTCAACCCATGGAGGATGACATCAAGTGGTGATCGTCATCAAGATTGCGGTGTGCAAGTTCAACTGGAGCATCACGAAGAGATCACATGCTTGAAGCTTGCCGTCCATTGTGGTGACAATGGACTTGTGAAGATGTGCCGAAGAGTGGCTCACCCATAGTGGAGTATGGGGGAGCAATCTACTAGTCTTCATCGAGCCGACGCAATCAAGAAAGGTGGTCCAACTTGAGGAGGTCAAGATCGTCATCATCTAGCTCAAGTGGACTATGCGCAAGGCAAAAGTTTGCCCTTGATAGGTTTTCTATTTTACCGGTCTCGTAGTGGTAGTTGGGAGACCGGGTTGTAGGATCGATGGCCGTACTATCAAGGGGGGCTCTCAAGTGAGTAGCTTTATCGTATCATTCGTCGAGAGCTCAAACCATTGCATCCTTGCATCATCTTTCTTGGTTCGTGTTTGGTGTTTCTCTTTGTGAGTCTTTGATCTTTTGGTCATCTTCATGACAAGCTCGAGTTCATCGAAAACGGAGTTCATCTGTGCATCTTCTATGATGTTTTCGATGTTGGAGTTTATGCCGGTTCTTCATTCATAGAGGTTTCTCATCTCTATATGTTAGGCATATCTCCCCTGCCACTTCTTATTATAACCAACAAGGATAGTTCTTGTCGTTATCTCCCCTGCCACTTCTTATTATAACCAACTATCGCTGTTGGATAGTGCTTGTCGTTATCTATCCAACAAGCTTGAGTTTGCTCAGTTCGGAGCTCATATGTAGAAGTTATGGCAGTTCTGGTTTTATCTGCATCCAGTTTTCAGCTCCCAAGCGGTAGTACCGCTCGGTACCACGGTAGTACCGCTTATGCGGTAGTACCGCTGTGTTCTACCGTAGCGAGTACCGCTTGTGGGATTTTCTTCTGGTATCGTTTTCGTTTCAGCGGCAGTAGTGCGGTAGTAGAGCGGTAGTACCGCTTAGTGCGGTACTTCCGCCCTCTACTACCGCTTGTGTACCGCTTGGGTGATTCCTTCTGTGCTCGTCTCTGTTGTTGTTTTCTGTTAAACGGTAGTAGTGCGGCAGTAGTGCGGTAGTACCGCTCAGGGCGGTAGTACCGCTCTGCTGGGCGGTAGTACCGCTTGGTGCGGTACTTCCGCCCTCCACTACCGTTGCTACTACCGCTTGTTTTTTCACAGAGTGTGCAAGCTTCTGTTGCTCTTTTCGCTTTAGCGGTAGTACTGCTTGGTTGGAACGGTAGTACCGCTAAGTGCGGCACTACCGCTCCAGTTCCGTGTTCTCGCCTGCTGTTTTTTGAATTACTACCGCCCGAGCGGTAGTACCGCTCTGAGGGAGCGGTAGTACCGCTCTGTGCGGGCTGAGACAGGTAACGGTTGGATTTGGGGGCTCCTTTAAAAGGGGGTCTTCTTCCCCCTTGCCCCCAACGGTTCTTTTATCCCCTTGCAGCTCTCTCTCCTCCATTGTTGACCTCTTAGAGCTTTGCTATCTCTCCATCCCTCCAATGATTCTTGCTCCTTCTTGAGGGAATAGAGAGAGGAGATCTAGATCCATCTTTTCACCAATCACTTTCTCCTCTATGTGAGGGAAACCTTGTGGATCTAGATCTTGGAGTTCTTGGTGTTCTCCTTGTTCTTCCTCTCACTTTCCTCCATAGCTTTTGTTGCTTTGGTGGGATTTGAGAGAGAGGGACTTGAGCACTTCGTGTGTTCTTGCCATTGCATTAGTTGCATCGGTTTGAGTTCTCCACGGTGATACGTGGAAGTTAGTAGTTGAGAAGCTTATTACTCTTGGGTGTTTGGGCACCCTAGAGCTTGTTCCTCTTGGGTGCCTTGGCGCCCTAGACGGCTTGGTGGCTTGGTGGTGCCTCGGAGCTCAATCATTGTGGTGTAAAGCTCCGGGCAAGCGTCGGGGTCTCCAATTAGGTTGTGGAGATCGCCCCGAGCAATTTGACGGGTACCGGTGACCGCCCCCAAGGGTTGCCAAAGTGTACGGGTTCGGTGACCGCCCTCAAGGGTTGCCATTTGTACGGGTTCGGTGACCGCCCTCAAGGGTCCCTTAGTGGAATCACGGCACCTTGCATTGTGCGAGGGCGTGAGGAGAATACGGTGGCCCTAGTGGCATTGTTGGGGAGCATTGTGCCTCCACACCGCTCCAAACGGAGATTAGCATCCACAAGGGTGTGAACTTCGGGATACATCGTCGTCTCCGCGTGCCTCGGTTATCTCTTACCCGAGCCCTTTACTTATGCACTTTACTTTGTGATAGCCATATTGTTTCTAGTTATATATCTTGCTATCACTTAGTTGTTTATCTTGCTTAGCATAAGTTGTTGGTGCACATAGGTGAGCCTAGTCGATTTAGGTTTTGTGCTTGTCAAATTAAACACTAGTTTTATTCCGCATTTGTTCAAGCCTAAACCGTAATTATTTTAAAGCGCCTATTCACCCCCCCCCTCTAGGCGACATCCACGATCTTTCAGCCGGCGACTAGCCGCGGGTCAACTCCGGCGAGTTTGACCCCGGTTGACCGGGTTTGACTTCCCTCTGAGTCATTGACATGTGGGCCCAGGCCCCTAACTAAATTAGGTTTAGGATTAAGTTTAGTGCTAATTAACTCTGTTAATTAGATGTGCCACTGACATGCGGGTCCCACTGGTCAGTTTGACCTAGACCGCCCTAGTTGACCTGCTGACATCACAGTGACATTATGCTGATGCAGTAAAGTATTTTCTGGATTTAATTTATTTTAGAATAACCAGGAAATTCCAGAAAATGATATAAACTTCAAAAATTCATAGTAATTTCAACCGTAGCTCAGATGAAAAAGATTTATATATGAAAAATGATTAGAAAAATCCAATCTATCCATTGGTACTGTTTTCCTGCATGACAAAACAAGTTTAACCTGCTGTTCAGGTCAAATCAATTAAATGGTATTTGAAATACCATATGTGGAGTTTGAATTTGAATCTTTGATTCAAACCAACTCCAACCAATCTGTTGTTAGTTGCATTAGCTCAATCAACAGCATATTGCCATGTCATCATCATGCATCAAATTGTTGCATTGCATTGATTGTGCTCCTTCTCTATTTGCCAGTATTTTTCCTTCTCGGTAGAAGACAATTCCGACGTTGTGATCGTTGACACCGATGAAGAGCTAATAGCTATACTATCTTCAGAAGTGTCAGGCAAGCAACCCCCATTGAACATTTTGATACAAACTCACTCTCTCGCTCTTGCTCTCTTTTATTGCATTAGGACAACAATGATTCAACTGTTACTTGTTGCGGTAGTTGAACCCATTCCTCTGCATGACAAGTCTTTGCCACAGTAATTAGTAAAACCCACTAGCATGAGTAGGAGTTGTTTGAGCCATGATGTGCCTACTCATTCATGCTTGCTTGTTATGCCTGCTATGCTTAGAGTTGTGTCAGGTCTGAATCATCTGGGATAGATTGAAATGGGGGTGAACATGTCCTACTGTTGAGAGCAAAGTGTGTGAACACGATTTGGTAAAGGTAGCGATGAGAGGCCATGTAGGAGTACATGGTGGGTTGTCTCAATGGGACCGTCCTCAGGAACTGAGTTCTGTGTTTGTGATCCAAGACAGTTACTACCACACACTGGGTTCCGGTAACTCGACCCCTCTCAACTTATTAATCGCCTTGATCTCTGTCCAGGAGTTGCAACTAGTTTCTGGTGTTTGTAGGATATGTGTTGGCAACCGTGCATAGGGCTGACCTTAGGGGTGGGCTATGATGCGGTAGAGACACCGAGGCACGGTGTACCAAGTGACACCCGAATGGTGCTCTTGGGAACCCTGCACTTATCGTTTGGGGCCGTGATAGAAACTTCGGCCGGACTTCCTTTGCGGATACAACCTCAAATAGGCTATAAACCTGGACTAGAGTCTCGTGTGGTTAGTCAGGTCGTGGCCGACACCCTCGCCAGGCTTCCGCTTGAAGATTGCCGAGATACATGACGTGTATATGGTGATAAGTGGTGAGAGCATGTGTGAAGAAGTACACCCCTATAGGGTTAATGATCTATTTGAATAGCCCCGTCCGTGGATATGGACTACTTGGAAGCTTACATTGTTCATAGACAATTTAAATGGATAATCTAAAATGCGCAAGATAAGTGTGAGTGCTATGGATGGCCTTCTCATAGGGAGACGGGAGAGGATCCATAGTGGAGTATTGATATGGTGAATATGTTGACTCGTGTGCGCTTTCTCACCTCAAAGAAATACTGGTAGTCGTAGTACAGGATAGCCACTGAGTCAAAGCTGGCTTGCTGCAGTTAAACTCCACACCCCCTTTATTGATACATGATGCATATGTAGATAGTTCTGATGTAAGTCTTGCTGAGTACCTTTGTACTCACGGTTGCTTAATTATGTTTTTGTAGAGGAGACTTCAGTCTCACTAGTAGTTCCACGATGAGTTCGATGTTGTCTGGGTAGCTTGGGAATCCCAGACAGAGGTCTGGTTCGTATGGAGGGTCTTGTAGATAGATAGGCTTTCTAGCCCTCTTTCTTTTCAGCTGTCTGTACTCAGACATGTTTATGCTTTCGTTGCTTGTATGACTTTGTATGTTGGGTCATGTGATCCCTGATTGTAATATCATGTTATGTATGGCTCTTCGGAGCCTCTTAAATAAATACTTTGATTCATAGAGTTATGTTGTGATGCCATGTTGTATCTACACATATTGTGCATATTGTGTGTATGTTTGAAATGCATTGGTATGTGTGGGATTCGACACCTAGTTATCTGCTTTGGTAGCCTTCCATACAGGGAAATGCCTCCTAGTGCTTCCACTGAGCCTTGGTAGTTCACTACCGCTCCGGAACACATGGATTGACCGACATGTATCCTTCTTTTCTCCTGTGTCTGTCCCTACGGGGAAATGTCATGCGTCGTTACTTGCTACAGCTCAGTACACACGCTGATGACTGACACATGCATTGCTGTGTTACCTATGTCTATCCCTGTACGTTTGTGCCACCTTGGTTTATGACTAGTCATGTCGACCTAGGTTCTCTATCATATGGATGCTAGCGACAAAATCATATACATGAGCCAAAAGACGCGAACGGTCCCGGCCAAGGTAAAGGCGGCAGCCGTGGGTTACCGTGCGTGAGGCCGCAAAGTGATATGATGTGTTACATGCTAGATCTGTGTGACTTAGGATCGGGGTCCTAACAGCTTTGGTATCAGAGCCTAACTGCCTGTAGGATTACCAAGCCAAACTGGTCGATGTTGAGTCTAGAAATGCTTTAGTTTTATATAAGGGAATTGATTGTGGATGGGAACGTAAGGCTCTTTTTACTTCTCTTCTCGTGTCATTCTATTCTGAGTCACCCTCCTCTTTTCTACGGGGTTAAGAAACTAGGCTTTCTCATCTATCTATCAAGATGACGAGTTACTATGTTGGAGACTTATAGGAAAGGTGTTGTCTTCTCGGATCGGTGTTTCCATAATAATTCAGTTGTTATGTCGTCAGTTGTCTTGTAGGTTGTCTCATTTTTCATGCCCGTACAGCCGTTATGCTGTCTGAGTTGTCCTAGGTTTGTAAACAATCTGATGCATTTGCAAACTCTTTTCCCCCATTTCCGATGTCTTTTGGGCCAGACTAACCACACTAATCATTGTTTTGAGGTACTCCATTGCCTCGACATATATGCGAAAGTTAATAGGAAACTAGGATATCTTACAGAACCACCCAGAGGTTCGGCCTTTGTGTTGTATCCCCAGTGTGATAATTCTGGCCATCATTTTCGAAAGCATCTCGTGATGTTATTTAGTTAGTAGGTATTCTATTCCTGGGTTCCTGAACCCAAGATTCACTCTACTTATTTCATGTTGATAGAGGTTGTAGCTCCTTTAGGTTGGTTAGTAACCTTGCTTAGTCCTCAAGGTCTGTGGTATATAATTCTTCCAAATACCATGAACCAGCCATGGCAGACGTTCTTCTTGAACCAAAAGATCACAACAATAGTGCTCTTGATGAGTTCTTCATTCTACATTGTGAATCTGCCAATCCTTTCCTTCTACACGGGTTATCCAGAAGAAATATGTTGAGCCTTGTTCAACATGCTAATCCATGCATCCATGACTCAGAGAATCATGTGTTCCTTTGAGTTGTCTCTCTTCAGTTGTATTCCGACCATCGTCTACCAATTGATAGTCAAGAGTAATTGTGCATTCATGTTCATCGATGCCTGTTATTTTTGTGGTCACGTTTGTCTTGTACAATGTGGTCATGTGTGTCTTGCAATCCAGCTCATGATTTGTAGCTTGCTGCCGTAGTTCATTTCCTGAGAATCTGGCAACGTCATCTCTTAGATTTGTGTTGCAAACTTCATTTTCAGACACGCTGAGTCTGAAGCATCCTGTCACCAACCAGATCTGAATCTCAGGCAGATATGATGGCTGGAATGATTCCCAAGAATTGTAATATCGGTCTCTCCGTAACCCGGTAAAGTAATGTTGTGGCTAACACACCTAGCCGGAAGACCTATTATTATAGTATCTTGTATCAGTTATATTAGCCACTTCCCCATGAGGACTTCGTATGACTTATTCTAGACGTTGTTCCTTATGGATTCTTTGTGCCCCGAAGTCCGACCTTTACTTGATGATCTAGATACCAAACAGTACATATAACTGGGTTACACTAGTACATCAAGGAGAACCTTAGAAGCGGATTACTAAATGTCTCTCGATCGATCATCTAGATTTTGTTTCTGTGGCCCAATCAAGGTAGAATCTGAGAAAGTGTTATCTTTCTTTGCATCTGCATCCTCCAACATTATTCATCATGGTAGTATGAAATGTTGCCAGGATCTTGGCATAGATGTTGGTAAAACCCTGATGAATATGGAAATGCTCAAGTTCTTGAAAGCACGCTCAGACACTAGGTTATATCCTCGGTATCAATTGGAATATGGCTTCCGTTTGCCGAGTTGCTCTATAACCATAGTTTCCATTCTAATCTGAGTATGCCATTCTTTCGAATCCCTTCAAACGATCATTTGTGAATTTGCCTGAGGCTGGTATTAAGAGTTCCAATGATCCCTGTATCAAAAGTAATTCTTTTTGCCACTTAAGGGAATAATTCTACGAGTCACCTCCTCTCAGGTGCCCCGTTATGGAATCATGGCAATTAATTCCTCACTACTTTGAAACCTATGCACCATCCTAATTAAGTGTGGAATTGTTGCCTACCAAATTGGACCTTCGTCATCTGCTTCTCTCCACCAACCCTGATGCGTGTTTTGTGTCTCAGCTCGGGAGATGTTCCTACTTCTCATTCCATGAGTTGATCATGAGTTGTTTGATCTTCGAGAAGATTGATTCCTGTAGAGTTTCTTTCTTTCGTCATCGTGTTGGGTGAAGTTCTCGAAGGCAAGGATGTCAAGATCAATATGGTGTAATGGATCAACATCTTTGAGAAGGATAATTGGATCGAGAAGATTGTGCTAGTCTTGTGTCCCTTTCCTCTTACCTCACCTCTTGAATCTCGGGACGAGATTCTTGTTTAGTGGGGGTGAGTTGTCACAGCCCTAGAATTGAGTGTAAATAGTTGCATCAGCATCCATGCATCATGTTAAAATTCAAATGAATTTGTAATGGCGATGACCAAACCCTAGCACCAAAGTAATTCAAATAGGTTCAACTCAAAATATTTTCAATGAACCAAAAATGCCCTTCAGAAAAGTTCATGATTTCTGATAAAGATGAAAACCTCTGCCAAAAATGATGAACATATTTCTAGGTCATTTCTAGATTTTTGAATTAAATCATACTGTATTTGAATTGGGGCATTTAATTGCTATAAATATTTTAAATGCTCCAAATAATTCTGAAACTAAATGAGGGCCACTGGAATAATTCAGTGTGACGCCCTCTGCTCGACCGTGCACTAATCATACACGCAAACGTGCACACTCGAGATCAGAGACTCACGGGAAGATATCACAACACAACTCTAAACTCAAATTTAAACATAAATCTTCATATTACAAGCCAGGGGTCGCGAGGACCCGAATACATAAGTCATACAAACAATATTATCTGGGTACAGACATAGTTAGTCAAGTTTGCCTTCAGAAGGCTAGCACAAACATCGACACTGGTCGAAAAGGCGAAGGCCTCCTGCCTAGGGCCTCCGAACTACTCCTGGTCGGCGGGCTCAACATAGTAGTAGTAGCCGCCGGGGATCTCCTGCTCCTGGACTCCGTCGTCTGATCGCAGCAACCGGGTATGGGGAAAAGAGATAGCAAAGCAACCGTGAGTACTCATCCAAAGTACTCGCAAGACTGACATCAGAACTATGATAAGTATGCATCGGTATCAAAGGAATGGGGCTATATCTTTGGACTAAACTGCAGAAATGCCGCAACAGAGGGGGAGAGGCCTAGCCTAACGAAGACTAGCATCTTGAAGCATTTCTTACAGCATCAGAAGAGAGTAGAACAAAATAATATATATCAATCATATTATAGCAATGCCCTGGGATGCTTCCTCGTCTACCCTGCGAGAAAGTGATCCCGTGAGCAGTAGTATCATTTTAACAGTGTAATAGTATCCATTTGTAGTTGTAGCAGATCAGGATACAACTCCGAGCGTCCTGTTACCGTGGACACGGCTATTCGAATAGATAACTTCCCTGCAGGGGTGCACTACTGTTACCCAACACGCTCGATCACATCTGGCCGGACACACTTGCTGGGTAATGCCTGGCCTCGGGTGATCGACACGACGCAGTCCTACCTAGGCTCAGCAGAGAGGTCAGCACGCCGGTCTAAATCCTAAGTGCGAAGGGGTCTTGGGCCATCGCCCTTTGCACTCCTACACGTTGCGTGGGTGGTCGGGGCCCAGGCGCGACACTATATACACAAGTGACGTAACCAACCCACCACAACAATCAGCCCGCATCTCTGAGCTGTGACATCTGAAGAGCTTTCGGCTGATACATACGACGTAGAGGTTCCCATAACCATTATCCCACGTGGTGGTAGTGCGTATAGGCACATAGCTAACTCAGATCAAATACCCTAATCCGTTAGGCGAGTTTAGTAACTCGCGGAGACGAACAGGATCCTTGTCGCTCCGACTTGGTAACACACGGACCCGACCAGGGACCAAGCCCACCTCTCTCCTAGGTGGTCTCCGCCTGCCCTGCCATTCCGCCACAATATCCTCGCGGGTGCTCTTGGAGCCGACCCATCTTTAATATTATTCTCTCGCGGGCACTCTTGGAGCCGGCCCGACTTTAATAGTTTAAAGTATTGCAATATGTAAACATTTCCGTGATCATCACCCAGAGTGATCATGGCCCGATAACAAGCATGGCAAACGGACAAGGGTGAAGGGCCACAGATGAATCAACAGCATAGCTAACTAAGCATCATAGGACAGTAGGTAGGTATCAACAGTAGGCGATCAAATCAGGTTATGCATCAGAATAGGAACTATCAGAGCAGCAACAGAAGAATTTTAATGCAAGCATAAGGGAGAAAGAGTAGGCGATATCTGTATGATCAAGGGGGTTTTGCTTGCCTGGAAGCTCAGCTAAAGGGGTCTGGTCGTCGGCGACGTAGTCGTACTCTGCAGTGTCGTCGATAGTCTCGGGGTCTATCGGGAGAGAAGGAGGGGGAAGAAACAATAAATACACGGCAAACAATGCAACAGGGATGCATGACATGTCAACATGCAGTGCTAGGGGTGTTCTAATGCAGCACTACGCAAGTTAGTCGGAGCGGGAAATTATCCGGGAGTGTTCTCCCAGCTCCGGGTGATTATCGGTCTGATGAATTGGAGGGGAAAGTTCCATGTTCATCATGTTAGAGAGGGCTGACAGGTATGTGGGTAGCATATTCGTATTCGTCTTATTTTTCTGAGCAACTTTCATATATAAATTATTTTCATCCGAGTTACGGTTTATTTTCTAATAATTTTCAAAGTTTTACCGATTTTCTGAAATTTTCTGGAATTATATTTTAATTCAGGTTGACCAGTCAATTTTGACTAAACAAAAGCGCAGGTGTGGGACCCAGGTGTCATTGAAACATTTTTATTTGAGTGTTTTAACAAAGTTTACTAACTGAGGGGGTCCACTAGTCATAGGCTATAGTCTAGTCACTAATTAACCCAACCACTAACTAACCTAACTAATTACCCTAAACTAAACAGGGCCGGCTTCCATTGGATAGAGGCGCAGCCGGCGCTGGAGCAGCAGAGCAGCTAGTAGTAGCAGCAGTGGCAGAGAGCAGCGCAGTGGCAGCAGCCGCAAGCAGCAGCGTAAGGCAGGCAGCGGCAGTAGCATAAGGAGCAGCGGCAGTAGCTCGAGTAGCAGCGCAGCCACCAGCAGCAGCAGTAGCCATCAGTGGCAGCAGCACACGCAGCAGTAGGACGCGGCCATGGACGAAGATGGCCGAGCTCGGGGACAACGCAAACGGAACGGATCGAAGGGGGAAAAGGGGGGATCGGTAGAGGGGCTCACCGCGATGTCGTAGGCGAGCTCGAGAAGGCCGGGGGTGGACCGGAGCCGCGGCAATGATGGCGGACGCCGGCGATGTACGCGATGAAGATGGACTCGATGGCGAGCATACGGTGCGGCCCGGCTTGATTCAACGGGGGTAGTCGAAGGAGTAGACAACGAGGGAGCTCCTGGGCATCATCTTAGGCAATGGGAAGGCCGATGGCCGCGGGATCGACGAGGTGGCGGCGACCACATGCTCGGGCAATGAAGAAACTGAAGGGGACGAATGAGAGAGAGAGAATGGGGAGGCTAGGGTTCATCCACTGGGTCGGGCTCCATCTTATCTAGGTCGGGGGTGTCGGCGGATGGCCAACACGTGCCCATCGGCGGCGTGGACGGGCACCCCAGCTCCACGCCATGGCTCTGCCTTCCCTCTGTACAGGAGTTGAGGAAAGGCCCTGGTGGTGGGCTGGGCCGTTTACTGTAGCAGTAGGCTTTAGTGCCCAGTGTAGCTGTTTTCTTTTCCATTTCTTTTAATTCTTCTGTTTTCTATTTTCCTTTAGCACTAAACCACTTTTACAAAATGTGCAACTTGTCAAATCAAATACTATGCAATATTCTGAGCTACCACAAAAAGTTTGGAGGCCAGAGGTTTTCATTTGAATTTTGCCTAAATGGAAATGAATTAAAGTGGCTGTTAAAGTCACTGTTTTTGGATGTTAGGGTCAATTTGGGAAGTCAAATAATGTTGGTTTTATTTTTACAATTGCTTTGGGAATATTTACCATATTATGAACTATTTTGTTTAATTATTTGAAGAAGTTTTTATTTGACTTACATTTTAAATTTGAATTGAAGTTGGATTATTTCATTAATTGCATTTTAATTATGATGATCATGATGACATGGCACATTAGGAGGAGATTACTGTAGCAATGACACTGGGGATGTTACATTCAGAAAGTGTCCACAATTTATTTCAAGAGTTTTAAAAATGATTTGGTATTCCTACTAAATAAAAACAGAGAAATAAATTCAGAAAACTGAAAGAAATGGAAGAGAGAGAGAGAGAGAAGGAACTTACCTGGGCTAGCACTGTGCAGCCCATCTGGTCACTGTGCCAGTCACCCCCTACCTCACGCCAGAAGGACGCGAGGGCGTGTGCCCGCGACGCGCCAGCACGCGCACGGCCACCGATGGCCACCTCCTGCATGCCTGCTCCCCCCCGATGCGCCTGCGAGCGCCACACACTTCCCCCTCGACCCCCTCGACCGCTCGCTTGCCTCCTCCCCTCTCTGGTCTCTCTCCCTCTCAAGAACAGAGCGCCCCCGTCGCCGCCGTTCACTGCCACCGCGTCCACCAGCCACCCCTCGCCTCTTCGACGTGTTCATAAGAACCGCCTCGTCGCCCTCTTCGGCTCTGCCAAGCTACGCGATGCCAGGAGCACTGAAACGCCTCCATGCCATCGTCTTCTTCCTCGGGACGCCGGAGATCCCCCTCGCCGCACTGCTCGCTCTGACGCCTCCCCGAGCTCGCTGACCCGCTCAACGTGATCGCTGTGAGCCCCCGAGCCGAACCCATCTCCTCCCCTTCGCATTTGTGAGCCCTAGGCCGCATCTCCGTCGAGGCCGAGAGCCACCGCCGCCTGAGCTCATCGCCGACGACGCTCCGGTGACCATTTGGTCCCGGGCGTGCGTCCATCGTGCTCGCCTCGTCGCGTAGATACCATAGGTGCCAAGCACGCATCGCCATGGCCACCGTAGCCCCAATCCCGAGCTCACCCGAACTCCGGCCGCCGCCGCGAGCTTGATTCCGGTGAGCTCGGTCAACCTCAGCCCCTCCCGCTTGCACAGATGGATGCGGCCGAGCACCAGCTTCACGTAGATGCCCTCCACCGCCATTTTGGTCGCCGGAGGACGAATCGCGAGCACCTCCGCCATCTCTGGCTTCGCCGGCGACTAGCCGTTGGTCAACTCCAGTGAGTTTGACCCCGATTGACCGGGTTTGACTTCCCTCTGAGTCACTAACATGTGGGCCCAGGCCCCTAACTAAATTAGGTTTAGGATTAAGTTTAGTGCTAATTAACTCTGTTAATTAGATGTGCCACTGACATGCGGGTCCCACTGGTTAGTTTGACCTGGACCGCCCCAGTTGACCTGCTGACGTCACAGTGACATTATGCTGACGCAGTAAAGCATTTTCTGGATTTAATTTATTTTAGAATGACCAGGAAATTCCAAAAAATGATATAAACTTCAAAAATTCATAGTAATTTCAACCGTAGCTTAGATGAAAAAGATTTATATATGAAAAATGATTAGAAAAATCCAATCTATCCATTGGTACTATTTTCATGCAAGACAAAACAAGTTAAACCTGCTGATCAGGTTAAATCAATTAAATGGTATTTGAAATACCATATGTGGAGTTTGAATTTGAATCTTTGATTCAAACCAACTCCAACCAATCTGTTGTAAGTTGCATTAGCTCAATCAACAGCAGATTGCCATGTCATGATCATGCATCATATTGTTGCATTGCATTGATTGTGCTCCTTCTCTGTTTGCCGGTATTTGTTCCTTCTCGGTAGAAGACGATTCCGACGTTGTGATCGTTGACACAGATGAAGAGCTAATAGCTATACTATCTTCAGAAGTGCCAGGCAAGCAACCCCCATTGAACATTTCGATACAAACCCACTAGCTCGCTCTTGCTCTCTTTTATTGCATTAGGACAACAACAATTCAACTATTACTTGTTGCGGTAGTTGAACCCATTCCTCTGCGTGACCTGTCTTTGCCACAGTAATTAGTAAAACCCACTAGCATGAGTAGGAGTTGTTTGAGCCATGATGTGCCTACTCATTCATGCTTGCTTGTTATGCCTGCTATGCTTAGAGTTGTGTCAGGTCTAATTCATCTAGGATAGATTTGAATGGGGGTGAACATGTCCTACTGTTGAGAGCTAAGTGTGTGAACACGATTTGGTAAAGGTAGCGATGAGAGGCCATGTAGGAGTACATGGTGGGTTGTCTCATTGGGACCGTCCTCAGGAAATGAGTTCTGTGTTTGTGATCCAAGACAGTTACTACCACACATTGGGTTCCGGTAACTCGACCCCTCTCGACTTATTAATCGCCTTGATCTCTGTCCAGGAGTTGCAACTAGTTTCTGGTGTTTGTAGGATATGTGTTGGCGGCCGTGCATAGCGCTGACCTTAGGGGTGGGCTATGATGCAGTAGAGACACCAAAGCACGGTGTACCAAGTGACACCTGATGTCTACTACACAACTTATTCTTGTAGACTCGTGTTGGGCCTCCAAGCGCAGAGTTTTGTAGGACAGTAGCAATTTTCCCTCAAGTGGATGACCTAAGGTTTATCAATCCGTGGGAGGCGTAGGTTGAAGATGGTATCTCTCAAACAACCCTGCAACCAAGTACAAGAAATCTCTTGTGTCCCCAACACACCCAATACAATGGTAAATTGTATAGGTGCACTAGTTCGGCGAAGAGATGGTGATAAAAGTGTAGTATGGATAGTAGATATAGGTTTTTGTAATCTGAAAATATAAAAACAGCAAGGTAGCAAGTAACAAAAGTGAGCACAAACGGTATTGCAATGCTTAAAAACAAGGCCTAGGGTTCGTACTTTCACCAGTGCAATCTATCAACAACGCTAACATAATTGGATCATATAACCATCCCTCAACGTGCGATAAAGAATCACTGCCAAGTTCCTATTAGCGGAGAACATAAGATAGAAATTGTTTGTATGGTACGAAACCACCTCAAAGTTATCCTTTCCGATCGATCTATTGAGCTATTCCTATAAGTGTCACATACAGCCCTAGAGTTCGTACTAAAATAACACCATATGATACACATCAACCAACTCTAATGTCACCTAGATACTCCAATGTCACCACAAGTATCCGTGAGTTGATTATATGATATGCATCAAGCAACTTCATAATCATAATATTCAATCCACACAAAGAACTCCAAGGAGCACCCCAAAGTTTCTATCGGAGAAAAGATAATGAAAACGCGCATCAACCCCTATGCATAGATTACCCCAATGTCACCGCGGGAATCCGCGAGTTGAATGCCAAAACATATATCAAGTGAATCAGTATAATACCCCATTGTCACCACGGGTATTCATATGCAAGACATACATCAAGTGTTCTCAAATCTCTAATATTCAATCCGACAATAACGAAACCTCAAAGGGAAAAGATTCGATTCATCACAACAAAGATAGAGAGGGAAGAAACACCATATGATCCAACTATATTAACAAAGCTCGCGATACATCAAGATCGTGCCATATCAAGAACACGAGAGAGAGAGATCAAACACATAGCTACTAGTACATACCCTCAGCCCCGAGGGTGAACTACTCCCTCCTCGTCATGGAGACCGCCGGGATGATGAAGATGGTCTCCGGTGATGATTCCCCCCTCTGGCAGGGTGCCAAAAAAGGGCTGTAGATTAGATCGTGGAGGTACAGAGGCTTGCGGCGGCGTAAAAACTCATCTAGGGTTATTTCTGGGGGTTTCTCTATTTATAGGATTTTTCAGCGTTGGAATCAGGTCAGACGGAGCCACATGGGCCCCACTCCGTACCAGGGCGCGCCTAGGGGGGTGGCGCGCCCTGGTGCCTCGTGGGCACTGGGTGGCCCCCCTCCAGTGGGTCTTGGTTCCAGTATTTTTTATTTATTCCATAAAAAATCTCCAAAAAGTTTCATCCAATTCCAAGAACTTTTATTTCTGCACAAAAAACAACACCATGGCAATTCTGCTGAAAACAGCGTTAGTCCGGGTTAGTTCTAACCAAATCATACCAAAACCATATAGAATCGTTATAAACATGGCATGAATACTTCATAAATTATAGATACGTTGGAGACGTATCAGCATCCCCAAGCTTAATTCCTGCACGTCCTCGAGTAGGTAAATGATAAAAGAAATAATTTATGAAGTGTGAATGCTAGCATAGTGCATAAGTTTGATCAATGATAATTTCAATCACTTTTTCTAGCATCAATATATATCATAATCAATAGCTCATCTCATAAAACTTCTCATGATCAAGTAGCAAGCTATTCACATGTTTAAAGTATAGGCCATAAACTTTCTTGAAAACTAAAAAACTATGTTCTCAGTCATCAAACAATTGCAATTAATCTTATTTTCAGGAAGGGTCTATGTAAGAGCTTTGATCTAGAAAATTCCACATACTCAACCATCATTTAGTCTTCCATGATTGCTGACACTCAAAGCATATTTTTAGAACAAACCATTTCAGTCAAACACATAGGAAGATAGGGGCTTATTGTTTTGCCTCCCAACTTATTTTTCTCATGGATAATGTCAACAATAATAACTCATGATCACCTATATTCAACTGGATATATGTGCCTGGATCTTTCCCTACCAGATAGTGCTTACCAACTAAAGAATAAATAGAGCGGAATAGGGATGAACATTAATGACTCTTGCATAAAAGTAAATACAGAAAAGTAAAAGATAGGCCCTTCGCAGAGGGAAGCAGAGGTTGTCATGCGCTTTTTGTTGTTGAATGCACAAGCTCTTAATGCAAAGGAACGTCACGTTATATTGCCCCTTGTGATAGCAACCTTTATTATGCAGTCCGTCACTTTTATTTCTTTACCATCACAAGTTCTTACAATGCTTATTTTCCCTTGCAATAAAAGATCATACATATTTTAGTAGCAATTTTTATTGCTTTTTGCACCGATGACAACTTACTTGAAGGATCTTATTCAATCCATAGGTAGATATGGTGGACTCTCATGGCAAGAAACTGGGTTTAAAGGTTTTTGGATGCACAAGTAGTATCTCTACTTAGTACGAATTTTTGGCTAGTGAAAGATCCTAAGCAAGCACCACATGTTAGAGGATCCATGACAATATAACTTCTATGTGAATATAAACAAACATAACTCATTACGTTGTCTTCATTGTCCAACGTCAACTACTTGATCAAGGTTGAAAATAATTAATGGGGGCTCACAAGCATAGAAGATGTCCAAGATAGTATATTTATATGTGAAACTTCTCTTCCTTCAAAATTCTTTCATGAATTGTTCAAGTGACCAATGCTATGTTTGTTAACTTTCAATAAATTTTACCACTTATACTTCTTGTATGTGAAGTCACTACTCCTCATGGGACAAGCATATGAAGCATATAAACTTCAACTTATGATATTCAATTCATTTCAACAATTTACTCATAGGATATAAGTGAAGAACAAGAGTAAATGACAAACTACTCCAAAAAGATATAAGTGAAGACCAAATGAGTAGTTAAGTAAATAGGTAGCTATGTGAGGACTCTCTCTCATTTAAAAATTTCAGATTTTATTATTTTATTCAAACAGAAAGAAAAATAAAATAAAATGACACTCCAAGAATAGCACATATCACGTGAAGAAGCAAAAACTTAGGTTCATACAAGACTAACCGATAATTGTTGATGAAGAAAGGTGGGATGCCAACCGGGGCATCCCCAAGCTTAGTTGCTTGAGACTTCTTGGAATGTTATCTTGGGGTACCTTGGGCATCCCCAAGCTTGAGCTCTTGTGTCTCCTTAATTCCTCTCATATCACGGTTTCTCTAAATCTTAAAAACTTCATCCACACAAAACTCAACAAGAACTCGTGAGATAAGTTAGTATAAATCAACTCACAACCTTAACATTCTCTACTTTAGAAAATCACAAAAATTATAATTAAACATTGCATACTAAATGCCTCTTCATATTTAATACTCCTATCCACAAATAGAAACATTAAACACGCAAACATATGCAAACAATGCAACTATAACAGCAATCTGCCAAAACAGAACAGTCTGTAAAAGGGGAATAAGAATCCATACTTCCCTAGCTCCAAAAATTCTGAAAAATTACCACGTGACAGAGAACTCATGCATTCTTACTGTGTAAAAATTTCAGATTTTTATCATGTTCTGACTATTCAGGAATATTCTGGACATAACAGAAAACTTTCTGTTTTCAAACAGCAACACATGAACTTGCAAACTGAGCATGGTAGAGGCTATAATTGGCGTTTTATTGAACTAAAAGATACAAAACATGATTATTGATAACAGCAATCAAATATCAACAAAATAAAATGACGCTCCAAGCAAAACTCATATTATGTGACGAATAAAAATAAAGCTCCAAGTGAGGTTACCGATAATGTTGAAGACGAAAGAGGGGATGCCTTCAGGTGCATCCCCAAGTTTAGTTGCTTGGATCTTCCTTGAATATTACCTTGGGGTGCCTTGGGCATCCCCAAGCTTAGAGTCTTGCCACTCCTTATTCTCCTCATATCGATATCTCACCCAAAACTTGAAAACTTCAATCACACAAAACTTAACGGATCTTGTGAGATAGGTTAGTATGATAAAAATAAATCATCCACTTAGGTACTATCAAGACAAGATTCATAATTGTTCTCACATAATTCCTACTGTAGTCTATCATTTCCACAATTTAAATTGCTCAATATAAGCTATGGAAATACTAAAACAAGCAAACTATGCACCGAAAACAGAATCTGTCAAAAATAGAACAGCATGTAGTGAGCGATTTAAAAACCATACTTCTGTACCTCCAAAAATTCTGAACAATTAGGACAACGTAAACAATTTCTAACCCAATACTGTGTAAAAATTTCAGAATTTTTTCACCCTCCAGTAAAGAATAGAAATTCCACCACTGGACGCAAAAGTTTCTGTTTTTGCACATAATCAAATCAACAAGCATCCACACTATCCCAAAGGCTTTACTTGGCACATTATTGAAAGAAAACATATGAAACATGATTACTACAGTAACTTAATCATGTGAGTACAAGAAAAACAGTAGGTATAAATATTGGGTTGTCTCCCAACAAGCGCTTTTCTTTAATGCCTTTTAGCTAGGCATGATGATTTCAATGATGCTGACGTAAAAGTAAAGAATTGAAACACAAAGAGAGCATCATGAAGCATATGACTAGCACATTTAAGCCTAACCCACTTCCTATGCATAGGGATTTTTTGAGCAAATAGTTTATGGGAGCAAGAATCAACTAGCATAGGAAGGCAAAACAAGTATAACTTTGAAACTTTCAACACATAGAGAGGAAACTTGATATTATTGAGATATGTAGAAGCATGTATTCCTCTCTCAAAATAATTTTCAGTAGCATCATGAAGAAATTCAACAATATATCCATCACATAAAGCATTCCTTTCATGATCCACAAGCATAGAATTTTTGTTACTCTCCACATAAACAATTTTCTTCTCATTCATAATAGTGGGAACAAACTCAATAAAGTAACTATCATGAGATACTTGATTGGCATAATCCAATTGAAAATTAAAATCATGATGACAAGTTTCATGGTTATCATTATTCTTTATAGCATACATGTCATCACAATAATCATCATAGATAGGAGGCATGCAATCATCATAATAAATTTTCTCATCAAAACTTGAGGGATTAAAAATATCATCTTCATCAAACATAGCATCCCCAAGCTTGTGGCTTTGCATATCATTAGCATCATGGATACTCATGGAATTCATACTAACAACATTGCAATCATGCTCATCATTCAAATATTTTAAGCCAAACATTTTATTGAATTCTTCTTCTATCAATTGAGCACATATATCCGCTCCATCATTTTCAAGAAAGACATGATAAAGACGAATAATATGAGGCAACCTCAATTCCATTTTTTTGTAGTTTTCTTAGATAAACCAAACTAGTGATAAAACAAGAAACTAAAAGATTCGATTGCAAGATCTAAAGATATACCTTCAACCACTCACCTCCCTGGCAACGGCGCCAGAAAAGAGCTTCATGTCTACTACACAACTTATTCTTGTAGACTCGTGTTGGGCCTCCAAGCGCAGAGTTTTGTAGGACAGTAACAATTTTTTCCTCAAGTGGATGACCTAAGGTTTATCAATCCATGGGAGGCGTAGGTTGAAGATGGTATCTCTCAAACAACCCTGCAACCAAATACAAGAAATCTCTTGTGTCCCCAACACACCCAATACAATGGTAAATTGTATAGGTGCACTAGTTCGGCGAAGAGATGGTGATAAAAGTGTAGTATGGATAGTAGATATAGGTTTTTGTAATCTGAAAATATAAAAACAGCAAGGTAGCAAGTAACAGAAGTGAGCACAAACGGTATTGCAATGCTTAAAAACAAGGCCTAGGGTTCATACTTTGACTAGTGCAATCTCTCAACAATGCTAACATAATTGGATCATATAACCATCCCTCAACGTGCGATAAAGAATCACTCCCAAGTTCCTATTAGCGGAGAACATAAGATAGAAATTGTTTGTAGGGTACGAAACCACCTCAAAGTTATCCTTTCCGATCGATCTATTGAGCTATTCCTATAAGTGTCACATACAGCCCTAGAGTTCATACTAAAATAACACCATATGATACACATCAACCAACTCTAATGTCACCTAGATACTCCAATGTCACCACAAGTATCCGTGAGTTGATTATACGATATGCATCAAACAACTTCATAATCATAATATTCAATCCACACAAAGAACTCCAAGGAGGACCCCAAAGTTTCTATCGGAGAAAAGATAATGAAAACATGCATCAACCCCTATGCATAGATTATCATTTTCAAGAAAGACATGATAAAGACGAATCCGCGAGTTGAATGCCAAAACATATATCAAGTGAATCAATATAATACCCCATTGTCACCACGGGTATTCATATGCAAGACATACATCAAGTGTTCTCAAATCTGAAATATTCAATCCGACAATAACGAAACCTCAAACGGAAAAGATTTGATTCATCACAACAAAGATAGAGAGGGAAGAAACACCATATGATCCAACTATATTAACAAAGCTCGCAATACATCAAGATCATGCCATATCAAGAACACGAGAGAGAGAGATCAAACACTTAGCTACTAGTACATACCCTCAGCCCCGAGGGTGAACTACTCCCTCCTCGTCATGGAGACCACCGGGATGATGAAGATGGCCTCCGGTGATGATTCCCCCCTCCGGCAGAGTGCCGGAAAAAGGGCTGTAGATTAGATCGTGGAGGTACAGAGGCTTGCGGCGGTGTAAAAACTGATCTAGGGTTATTTCTGGGGGTTTCTCTATTTATAGGATTTTCAGCATTGGAATCAGGTCAGACGGAGCCACGTGGGCCCCACGAGGTACCAGGGCGTGCCCGGGGGGGGGGGGTGGCGCGCCTTGGTGCCTCGTGGGCACTGGGTGGCCCCCCTCCAGTGGGTCTTGGTTCCAGTATTTTTTATTTATTCCATCAAAAATCTCCAAAAAGTTTCATCCAATTCCAAGAACTTTTATTTCTGCACAAAAAACAACACCGTGGCAATTCTGCTGAAAACAGCGTTAGTCCGGGTTAGTTCTAATCAAATCATACCAAAACCATATAGAATCGTTATAAACATGGCATGAATACTTCATAAATTATAGATACGTTGGAGACGTATCAACACCCGAATGGTGCTCTTGGGAACCATGCTCTCATCGTTTGGGGCCGTGATAGAAACTTCGGCTGGACTTCCTTTGCGGATACAACCTCGAATAGGCGATAAACCTGGACTAGAGTCTTGTGAGGTTAGTCAGGTCGTGGCCGATACCCTCGCCAGGCTTCCGCTTGAAGGCTGTCGAGATACATGACGTGTATATGGTGATAAGTGGTGAGAGTGTGTGTGAAGAAGTACACCCCTGCAGGGTTAATGATCTATTCGAATAGCCGCGTCCGCGGATATGGACTACTTGGAAGCTTACATTGTTCATAGACAATTTAAATGGATACTCTAAAATGCGCAAGATAAGTGTGAGTGCTATGGATGGCCTTCTCGTAGGGAGACGGGAGAGGATCCATAGTGGAGTATTGATATGGTGAATATGTGGACTCATGTGCGCTTTCTCACCTCAAAGAAATACTGGTAGTCATAGTACAGGATAGCCACTGAGTCAAAGCTGGCTTGCTGTAGTTAAACTCCACAACCCCTTTATTGATACATGATGCATATGTAGATAGTTCTGATGTAAGTCTTGCTGAGTACCTTTGTACTCACGGTTGCTTAATTATGTTTTTGCAGAGGAGACTTGAGTCTCACTAGTAGTTCCACGATGAGTTCGATGTTGTCCGAGTAGCTTGGGAATCCCAGACAGAGGTTTGGTTCCTATGGAGGGTCTTGTAGATAGACAGGCTTTCTAGCCCTCTTTCTTTTCATCTGTCTGTACTCAGACATGTTTATGCTTCCGTTGCTTGTATGACTTTGTATGTTGAGTCATGTGACCCCTGTTTGTAATATCATGTTATGTATGGCTCTTCGGAGCCTCTTAAATAAATACTTTGATTCATAGAGTTATGTTGTGATGCCATGTTGTATCTACACATATTGTGCATATTGTGTGTATGTTTGAAATGCATTGGTATGTGTGGGATTCGACACCTAGTTATCTGCTTTGGTAGCCTTGCATACAGGGAAATGCCTCCTAGTGCTTCCACTGAGCCTTGGTAGTTCACTACCGCTCCGGAACACATGGTTTGACCGACATGTATCCTTCTTTGCTCCTGTGTCTGTCCCTACGGGGAAATGTCACGCGTCGTTACTGGAGTCCTGATAGCTTGCTACAGCCCAGTACACACGCTGATGACCGACACGTGCCTTGCTGGGTTACCTATGTCTGTCCCTGTATGTTTGTGCCACCTTGGTTTATGACTAGTCATGTTGACCCAGGTTCTCTGTCATATGGATGCTAGCGACATAATCATATACATGAGCCAAAAGATGCAAACAGTCCCGGCCAAGGTCAAGGCGGCAGCCGTGGGTTACCGTGCGTGAGGCCACAAAGTGATATGATGTGTTACATGCTAGATCTCTGTGACTTAGGATCGGGGTCCTGACAGCAGGAGTAGGGTTTTACGCCTCACGGCGGCCCGAACCTGGGTAAATCTGCTGTGTGTTCTTTCACTTGCTGATCTTGCTCTTTGTGCACATTAATCTCCACAGCCGAACCGCAAAGGGATCGTCTCGATCCCATAGATCGTCATACGCACGACATCTTTGGCGCGCCAGGTAGGGGATCGCGTGTAGAAAACCAAGTTCAGCAGTGTGAGCGCCAGTTTCTTCATCATCGTCTTCGATGGCACCTAAGAAGAAGGGTAAGGCCGCAACAGCTCCATCCACGTCCAAACTACCGTCCCTGGCATCCACAGGTGGCGTTGGAGGTGCAGGCGGCGTGGGTTGCGGAGGCGGCGGTGGCGGAGGCAGTCAGCTTCCTCGTCGGGATGGCGATCCGAGCCATCACATTAGAGATGGCGGAGACGGCCAACTTCAGCGACGCTCTGGTGAGCACAGCTACCGGAGCAACATAGTTCGGAGCAGATCGAGTAAGGATCCAGTCGTTACGACGTCCAAAGATGGAGCAACGACGTCCAAGAATGGGCGCGACACACTTCCTCACGGCGCCGGCGGCTCCGGACGACGTCAAGACAACGCCGAGCATCGTCATCATGATGCTCTGGTGCCACCACCACCACCGTGTCAGCCTGCTGGTGAGCAGACGCCGCGGCAACAGGTTCGAGATGGTGTTCCTTCTGGTTCTGCCAGGAGTCGAGCGACATCACGTTCCTCGCTCCTGGCCATGCCAACTACGGCAGCGGACACCATGGCACAGGCCCAAATGTTGTTGAACTTCCCGCCTACACCTGACAAGATGGAGGAGTGGAGGGCAACCATCCAGAGCCTCATTTGTTTTGCCAAGCCCGGCAAGACGCAGGAGGCGGGACCTTTACGACGACCACCTACGGCACTAGCAGCACCAGCTAGAGGCCGAGTCAGAGATGCTGCACCAATGGTGAAGTCACCTCCGCGTCAACAACCATAGCAGTGGCAAGCTCGACGATCTGATGAGCCCGATGAAGTGTTGATGGCATCTTCAGATCCGCAAGGCCACTAAGATCAGCGCCAAGTACTGCGCGACAAGTGGGTGGAGGACGCCCACACAACCATTGAACGACGCTGGGAAGCGCGTCATCAATCTGACGAGTGCAATGGAACAGTCGTAGACGAGCCAGTGCCGGTGGTAGAGACGAGAAGGTTCTCGCCAATTATTTCCCGTTGGCGCTCAAGCCCAACGTGAGAACTTGGCTGATGAACTTGCTGGAGGGCTCCATCTCTTCCTGGTCTGATCTGTGCAATGAGTTCATTGGTGCATACACTGGAGGCCACAAGCTTCCTGGTCTGCCCAGTGATCTGCACGTGATCCCGCAGAGAGACGCCGAGCCCCTTCGAAAATATATTCAGAGATTCGGCCGTGTGCACCACAACATACCCGATGTTCACCCTACAGTTGTTATTGCTGCCTTTCACACGATTGTGCGCAATCGTAGAATGCGAGCTGAGATGAACATTGAGAAGGTCAAGACTATCAACGAACTGTATGCCTTGGCAAATAAGTGTGCACATGCTGAGGAGGGGAGGAGACTTCCCGGGGAGGACGCTGGCGCAGAAGTCGACTCTGAAGACAACGACGCCTCCACCCCAAAGAAGAAAGGCTGGAAGCGCAACCGCAAGCACAAAGGCAAGCCCGTATTGGCAGTTGAGGGATCGGAGTATCCTGGCAAGAAGCCGAAGGCAGAGAGCAGCGGCAAGGAAGTTGCCGTTTGCACTTGTGGCCATGAGGCGGCTGTCGGTGAGAAGACCGATGGGCCCTACTGCAAGATCCATCGTACAGCTGGCCACGACCTCCAGGAGTGCTGGCAAGTTGAACAACTTTCCAAGAAGCAAAAGCAAGAATATGAGAAGCGCGACAAGGAGAAGGCCAATGATGGTGTCGGTGGATTCGGCAAGAACAAACGCGGTGGTCGCGGTGGCCGCCGCGGCAAAGCCAAGCAACAGAAGGAGAAACCTGCTCGAGGCCGAGAAAAGAAGGAACATGACGATGATGATGATGAGGATGAAGATGGTTCAGAGCAAGAGTTCTAGAACGCTGTTGAGGCTATGTGTGTTGATGGAGGGGCATCTTTGCACTGGCAACTGAAACAATGGATCAGAGATGTCAACGCAGCAGAGCCGGAAATGGAGGCGCAGAAGCCACTCAAGTGGTCACACATGCCCATTATTTTTGATGCCGAGGACCACCCTGATCGCACAACCGTGGTCGGGTGTTTACCATTGTTGGTTTCACCAACAATTCGGAACCTCGAGGTGAACAAAATGCTGGTTGACGGTGGGGCCGGCTTCAACTTGATCTCCCCCGATGTGATCAAGAGGCTGCAAATCCCTGACAAGGATTTGGAAGAGACAGGCGCCTTTCATGGTATCAATCCAGGAAGAAGCAAGCCGAAGGGACATATCACGTTGCCGGTAACATTTGGCAGCGAGCTCAACTACAGGACGGAGAAGATCGTCTTCGACGTCGTCAAGATGCCACTGCCATACAATGGAATCTTGGGCCGCCCAGCACTGGCAAAATTCATGGCCGCATCACACTATGCATGCAATGTGCTGAAGATGCCGGCGCCAATGGGTGTCCTCACCATCAAGTCAGACCAAAAGTACACAATTATTTGCGCCGATAAGCTCTACCGGGAGGCAGTAGCAGCGTCTGCCGAGGAGGCAAATGCTCCTGCCGGCAAAGCTCCTGGGGGAGGAAAGAAGAAGAAATCCGGTAAGACCTCCGGTAAGCACTCCGGGAAGTGCACTGCATAGTGCAGCATGCCTGTTGAGGACGTACTAGAGAGCTCTGTCGGCAAGAGCAAGAAATCAAAGGCCTCTGCACCAGTGACAAAGCAAGTTCCTGCTAGGGAGGATGGGACGAGCGACCCTTTGACCATAAGTGCCACTCTCAATGACAAATAGGAAAGCGCGCTTGTCGCCTCCCTGCGGGCGAATGTCGATGTATTTGCATGGCAAGCATCTGACATCCCCAGTGTTCCCAGGGAGGTGATTGAGCACCACCTTGCCGTCTTCCCTCATGCAAGACCCGTTAAGCAGAAGGTCAGAAAGCAAGCATTGGAACGATAAGAGTTCATTGCTGAAGAGATAAAGAAGCAAGAAGCGGCAGGCCTAGTCAGAGGAGTGCTACATCCTACATGGTTAGCCAATCCAGTTGTAGTGCGAAAAGCAAATGGAAAATGGAGGCTTTGTATCGACTTTAGTGATATCAATAAAGCTTGTCCAAAAGATCCTTTTCCTTTGCCGCGCATCGACCAGATTGTGGACTCCACTGCCGGCTGTGATTTACTCTCTTTCCTGGACGCCTACTTTGGTTATCATTAGATCTTTATGGCCAAGGAAGATGAGGAGAAAATGGCATTCATCACCGCATGTGGCACGTATTGCTTTCTACGCATGCCTTTCGGGTTGAAGAGTGCCGGGGCAACCTTTGCCAGAGCAATTCAGATTGGTTTTGAGACCCAATTGCACAGAAATGTGGAAGCCTACATGGATGATATTGTGGTCAAAACCAAAGACAAATCAACACTGATACAAGATCTGGAAGAAACATTTGCCAGCTTGCGTAAGATCAACTTGAAGCTCAATCCCGAGAAGTGTATGGTTGGCGTTCCATCCGGCAAGCTTCTTGGGTTCTTCGTATCTCAGAGAGGAATTGAAGCCAATCCCGACAAGATCAACGCAATTGAGCAGATTGAAGCACCAAAACGTGTCAAGGATGTTAGGCGTCTTGCCGGTTGAGTTGCCGCGCTAAGCAGGTTCATCTCCAAATCGGCAGAGTGCACCTTGCCGTTTTTCAAAATTTTGAAAAAGGCAGGTCCAATGAAATGGACTCCGGAAGTGTCAGGACCTGGATCCTAAGTCACACCGGTCTAGCATGTAACACATCATATCACTTTGCGGCCTCACGCACGATAACCCACGGCTGCCGCCTTTACCTGGGCCGGGACCGTTTGCGCCTTTTGGCTCACGTATATGGTTGTGTCGCTAACATCCAGGTGACAGAGAACCCGGGCCGACATGACTAGTCGTAAACCAAGGTGGCACCAACTTACAGGGATATGCATACATGACCCAGCAATGCACGTGTTGGTCAACAGCGAGTGTAACCGAGTCGTAGCAAGCTACAAGGACTCCAGTAAAACACCGCATGACATTTCCCCGAAGGGATAGACACAGGAGCAAAGAAGGACACATGCCGGTCAATCCATGTGTTCCGGAGCAGTAGCAAGCTACCATGGCTCTGTGGAAGCACTAGGAGGCATTTCCCCATAAGAAAGGCTACCAAGAATAAACAACTAGGTGTCGGATCCCACACATACCAAGCATTTCAATAACATACACACAATATGCTCGATATGTATAGATACAACATGGCATCATAACATAACTCTATAACTCAAGTATTTATTTAGAAGGGCTCCGAGGAGCCATACATAACATGATATTACAAACATGGGTCTCATGACCCAACAAACAAAGTCATACAAGCAACGAAAGCATAAACCTGTCTGAGTACAGACCGCTGAAAAGAAAGAAGGCTAGAAAGCCTAACTATCTACAAGACCCTCCATAGAAACCAAACCTCTGTCTGGGATTCCCAAGATAATCGTCAAAGCCTACGTAGAACTACTAGAGAGACCGAAGTCTCCTCTGCAAAACATAAATTAAGCAAACATGAGTACAATTGTACTCAGCAAGACATACATCAGAACTAACTACATATGCATCAGTATCAACAAGGGGTTGTGGAGTTTAACTGCAGCAAGCCAGCTTTGACTCAATGGCTATCCTGTGCTACGACTACCAGTATTATCCTTGAGGTGAGAAAGCGCACACGAGTCCACATATTCATGATAACAATACACCACTATGGATCCGCTCCCGTCTCCCTACGAGAAGGCCATCCGCGGCACCGACACTTATCTTGCGCATTTTAGAGTATCCATTTCAACTTGTCTATGAACAATGTAAGCTTCCAAGTAGTCCATATCGACGGACACGGCTATTCGAATAGATCATTAACCCTGCAGGGGTGTACTTCTTCACACACGCTCTCACCACTTACCACCATGTACACGTCATGTATCTCGGCAACCTTAAAGCGGAAGCCTGGCGAGGGTGTCAGCCACGACCAGACTAACCACACAAGTCCCTAGTCCAGGTTTATCGCCTATTTGAGTTCCATCCGCAAGGAAGTCCGGCCAAAGTTTCTAGTACGGCCCCAAATGATGAGTGCAGGGTTCCCAAGAGCACCATTCGGGTGTCACTTGGTACACCGTGCCTCGTGTCTCTACCGCATCATAGCCCACTCCTAGGGTCAACACTACGCACGGCCTCCAACACATATCCTACAAACACTAGAAACTAGTTGCAACTCCTGGACAGAGATCAAGGCGATTAATAAGTCGAGAGAGTCAATTAAGGATCCCAATGTGTGGTAGTAACTATCTTGGATCACAAACAAAGAACTCAGTTCCTGAGGACGGTCCCAATGATACAACCCACCATGTACTCCTACATGGCCTCTCATCGCTACCTTTACCAAATCATGTTCACACACTTAGCTCTCAATAGTAGGATATGTTCACCACCATTCCAATCCATCCCAGATGAATCAGACCTGACACAACTCTAAGCATAGCAGGCATAACAAGCAAGCATGAATGAGTAGGCACATCATGGCTCAAACAACTCCTACTCATGCTAGTCGGTTTCAACTATTTACTATGGCAAAGACAGGTCATGCAGAGGAATGGGTTCAACTACCACAACAAGTAACAGTTGAGTCGTTGTTATCCTAATGCAGTAAAATAGAGCAAGAGCGAGAGAGTGGGATTGTATCTTAATGCTCAATGGGGGTTTTGCTTGCCTGGCACTTCTAAAGATGGAAATGCTCTTCATCGGTGTCAACGATCACCACGTCGGAATCGTCTTGTACCGAGAAGGAACAAACACCGGCAAACAAGGGAAACAACATTCAATGCAATGCACAACCCAATGGATGATATGTCATATTAAGGTACTGAATTGACCTAATGCAATAGTTATCCAAGTTAATTGGAATGGAATTCAAACAGGGTCAAATTCCAACTCCAAGTGTTATTTCATAAATTGCCCTAATCATCATTTATCCTATTGAGTGAGGTTAACTTGTTCCAACATGTATGAAAGTGGTATAAACAGATTCTTTGGATTTTTCTGATAATTTTTCATATATAAATTATTTCATTTGGAGTTACGGTTGATTTTCTATGATTTTCTGAAGTTTATAACATTTTCTGAAATAAATAAATCATTTAAGATTTATTTAAATTCCAGAAAAATGTTACTGTGTCATCATGAGGTTAGCATGACATCAACAAGTCAAAGGCGCCAGCCCGGGTCAAACCTGACACTGGGACCCACACGTTAGTGACACAGCAGCTAAACAGTGATTTAATTAATTAGGGCGCCTGGGCCCACTTGTTAGTGTCACTGGGGGTGATTAGGACCTAATTAAGTGGCGCCATGTCAGCATCACCGGAGTTAAGCCGGCGGCGACCACGGATCACGGCGGCGACGCTCGGAATCGAGCTGTAGGCCATGGTTTCGAGCGCGGTTTGGTCCTACGGGTAGGTGGTGGAGTGTCGCATCCAGGGATGCAAGCGGCTAGGTGCGGGGAGGCCAGTAGCGATTGCGGCGGCGAGCTAGGCGGCGGCCGGAGCTCGGACGAGCTTGGGGTCGGGGCTACACTACTAGGAAATACCTTATAGGTAGAAGCTTAACAGTAGCGTGGGGTAGAAGCCCCACGCTGCTGTTAACTAGCAGTAGCGCGGGCCTAAAGCCAACGCTATAGGTAAGACTTAGTAGTAGCGCGGGCCCATGGCCCAAGCGCTGCTGCTAAGTGGGCCAGAAGGCTGCCCCTGGGTCTAGCCTTAGTAGCAGCGTGGGCTGTGTAACCCGCGCTACAACTAATATGTTAGCTGTAGCGCCGGGTGCACGGCCCACGCTGCTACTAAAACTGCACGTGGGCAGGTGGTGGGCCCAAATTATCAGTAGCGCAGGGCGCCGGACGCGCGCTACTGGTACTGACCTTAGCCGTAGTGTGGGTCACCTGGCCCGCGCTACTGCTAAGCCCACCTTATCCTACCCCGCACCCATCGGTTTCCTGTCCCTCACCACACTCACTCCCACACTCCATCTCTCTCGCGCAGCGCTCGGTCGCCGTCGCCAGCCGCCGCCGCCCGCCACCGTCACTCACCGCCGTCGCCCGCGCGTCACCGCCACCGAGGTAGCTCCTCCTACCTCCCTCCTCCTCTTGTCCCTCCCTCCTTCCCCCCCCTCCTCTCCTTCCTCCTCGATCCCTCCCACCTCCTTCCCCTTCCTCCCTCCCTCCTTACTCCCCCTGCTCCCTCCCTTCTCTCTCTGTTCTTGTAGAATGTAGGTAATTTGAATGTAGGTTTTAGAATGTAGACATTGTAGAATGTAGGTTTTTTAATAGAATAATTTTTTTAGGTCATTTGAGTAAATGAGGTTTTTTTTTACTATTTTAGGTGTTTTGAATACAATAGGAAATTTTAGGTCTTTTGATTAGAAAGTTTAGTAATAGAATTTTTTAGTAAAACAATTTAGTAATAGAAATTTTTTAGGTATAGAAAATTTTCAATATAGAACTGTATCGGAATGCCATATGAGAAATTTAGTAATAGAAATTTTTAGTAAGAAAATTTAGGTATGGAAACTTTTAGTAATTTTCTTTTTCAATATGGAAATTTTTAGGTATCGGTATGCTATATGAGATTTCATGATCTAAAATTTTCACTCGGTGGAATATGCAGGCTTTGTAGTGTCGCGTCTCCCTGGAGTGATCGTCGTCGGAGCTACCTCTACTTCCTCTACACCCGAGTCGGTGAGCTAAAAGTCCACCTCCTCCTTCTCTACTCCTCGGTGTTGAATAGAGTAGAACTAGGGTATTTAGTTATGCTTCTTAACCAAATGAAATGTTCGGGTTATAAGATATATTGAAATGTTTTTGTCAATATTGAACCATTGTATGTCGCGTCTCCCTGGAGTGGCCTATGTTTTGCCAGAATGTTGATTCATTTCCGTTCCGGTAAATTTCAGGCGCTCGATATGTCCTATTTTAGCAAAGGTCATGCCGGATTTTTCCGTGAATTTTAGCATGACTTGTGCTAGTATGTAGGAAATATCGAGTGCCTTGGATTTGCCGGCAAGAGAATTAAACGACATTTTGGGTTGACTTTAACTCTGTCGGGGCTCAATACATGACAGTCAGAAAATTAGTGAGGGAGAGTGTCCACCATATATGAGAGAACAAGAATGATGACTGTTGTCGTGGTGGTCGCTTCTCCTTCTTCTCCTTGTGCTAGACCTTTGTTATGCACTAGGGGGAGGAGGAGTAGCGACCATCACCGTCGGTCAAATATCTGCGAACACCACGTGAGATGAGAGTTTTCAAAGAAAGACTCGACAGACCGAAAGTCAACCCGTGATGAGTAATAATGATCTGTGTGTTGAGTTCCTGTTATTTGCCATCGATTTTTAATCTTTGACTTATGAACACAGGAAATGTTTGATGATGATATGATTCCTGAGTGCGACTACTGCGAAGACGACCGGGGTTTGTGCGACAGGATGCCTTATCTGCAAAACGGTAGGTACTTCACCATCGTGCTGAAGGAGACTTTCGACGTTTTTACGGTACGTAAGGACGACAAGTATTTTTCCGTAATTATGCATGACTTGTGAATTTTGGCTTCAACATGTAATTTTCCATTTTTTTCAATTGAAATAGTTCATCCCATGTCATGCAAGACCGTATGTCTTGGAAAAGCTCGGTTTTGAAGATAGGGAGACAACAGAGACGAAGGGTGGTCACCTTAGGACGAAGCATGGTTTCACTTTTTTGGTTAAGCTATTTAATGCACCAAATAGCTCACATTTCGGTTTCTCAACTTGGAGAGGATTTTGCAAGGCCTATGAATTTAAGGAGGATATGCAAATCACCTTCGATCTTCAGCCCGAAGATGAAATTGACGATAATATCGACATTTGGGTGGATGTCGAGACGCTTCCAGTTCTACCTCTTTATGAGTTTGTCAAATAAATTTGTTAAGTAATTTATATTGTTTATTTAAAAATCATTGACGGCTTATTTCCATTGACAGCTTATTTCCATTCTTCAAAAAATGTACGGAAGATAGTAGACAGAACCTACTACACTGATGGCTCTGAACTAAGTTACCAGGAGAAAGATCATCTTATCTCATTTATTATTGATGTTGAGAATTTCAATATCAATTATGAAACTCCTCCACATTAGGATCAATACATGCCACTAGTGCACGTGTTGAACTACGGTAACATCCATGGAGATGGTATGGTAAGATTTTTTACTATTACGACATCAGTGCATCTTTTGCATACATTCTTCTAAAGCTAAACTACATTGCTAACTAAGTTATTATTATGTTCTTCAACAGAAAATCCCGAATGATTGTGTGCCTCATCTGATGTTTACGAAAGGTCGCATTGATGTTATTAGATTACGGCCAAGTCCGCCTCGGGTTCACCGTTGTTCATACAAGATTTCTCAAACCGATGAAGACATCACAATCAAAGAATGGAAAAAAGTTATGAATAATCAAAGGGAGTTACTTGGAAGCAACATTGTGCGAAGCGCACGAATTGGAGACAGGATAATCTCCATTCTTCATAATGGAGAGTCAGGGGCTATGTTGTTTTATGCTATTTTACCTTAGAGAGCGTAGCAGGTCCTAGCTAATACTCATGATCATGTGCTAAGAACAATTAACTAGGGTTGGTTATGACTATGATAACAAGTAGAAGTTGTTAGATGACTATGATAATGATGAGTATGACTTGTGTTATTATGATAATGATGATGAGTTATTATTATGATGATGATGCTGAGTTGTTATATCATTATGAGCATGATGAGCTATTATATCAGTGGGTGAAAGAAACGTGGATTAGATTCAAGTGGAGGCAACATGGTGCCGATCCAAAGTACTACTAATCCAAACAAAGTCACTTTGATTAGTAGTACTTTGGATCTGCGCCATGTTGCCTCCAATTGAATCTAATCCACGTCTCTTTCACCCACTGATATAATAACTAATCATGATCATAAAATAATGTGATGAGACTACTGTACAAAACATGTACAAACACAGTGCAAATACGCAGAAGAAAATAAAAAAAGGAAAAATTTAGCAGTAGCGCTGGTTGGACAGGCGCTACTGCTATGTTGTGTTAGCAGTAGCGCTAGTCGCGCCAACGCTACTGCTAGGTTTGTTAGCAGTAGCGGGGGTCAATCGGCGCTACTGCTAAACATTAGCTGTAGCTCCCTAGCAGTAGCGCTGGCCCCCGCGCTACTGCTAGGCCAAAAACCAGCGCTACTGCTAGGGTTTTCCCTAGTAGTGCTAGCGGGCACAAACGAGAGAGGGAGAAGAGGGGTTCGAGGCAGTAGCTCACGGCGAGGTCGAGCTCGATGCCGATGGCGTAGGGCTTCTGCGGTCCCGATCTTCTTCTTGGAGAAGCGCGACATCGATGCGGTTCGGATGGACTCGGCGGGGAGGCGAGGGATGGCCGGTGGCCGCGGTGGTTCTCGTCGGCAGTCTCGGGTGCGAGCGAGGAGAGCGGGGGAGAGAGGTAGAGGAGACATGAGGACGAGGGAGAGGTCGAGTGGGAGTGTGTGGCGTCATCCAGATGTGTCGGGGAGGGGGCAGGCAAGCAGGGAGAGAGAGGAGGTGGCCGGGCGCGTGGCGAGCACACGCCCTCGTGCCTTCTGGCACGAGGTGGAAGATGACAGGAGGAGGAGGTGGGCTGGGCCAGCGAGGTGGGCCGCCAGGTAAGAAGGCCCAGGTAGGCTTTCCTCTCTCTCTGTCTCTTTTATTTTTCTTTCTGTTTTTCTTTTTCTGCTACTGTTTTGGCTTTAGTAAAAATACTAGAGCATTTCTAAAAATCCTGAAACTAATTGTGGGCACAATTTGAATTATTTCCAACAGCCCTCAACTGTTTCCAGAATTATTGGAGCCATAAATTATTTTATAGCATTTAATAGCCCCAATTCAAATAGGTGTTGTGTTAATTCAAAGCCCAAAAAGGTCCTGGAAAAATATGCTCATTTATGGTTAGGGTTTTCACCTTTTTCCCTAAATCATGAACATTTTTGAAGGGCATTTTGGGTTCATTGAAAATATTTTATTTTGATCCTAGTTGAATTTCATTTGGTGCTACTGTTTGAACATCCCCATTTCAAATTAAATGAAATTTAACATGATGCATAGATGGTTGTGCATTGACAGACAAAGACTAAGCTAGGGCTGTGACAACTCACCCCCACTAAACAAGAATCTCGTCCCGAGATTCAAGACGTAGAGTAAGAGGAAGGGGGGCTATCACAATCCTCATGATCCAACTGTCCTTCTAGAGGATGTTGATTCATTGCATCATCTTGAGTTGGACATCTTGCTTCGAGATCTTCATCCGAACACGACGACGACAGAAGGAACTGTACGAGAATTGATCTTTTCGAAGATCGAGCAACTCAAGATCAACTTATGGAGTGGGACATAATAACATCTCTCGAGCTGAGACACAAAACACACATCAGGAATGATGGAAGAGAGCAGATGACGAAGTTTTAATTTGGTAGGCAACAATTCCACGCTTGGGTAAGATGGTACACGGTTTCAACGTAGCGAGGAGTTAATTGCCATGATTCCATGACAGGGCACCCTAGGGAAGGTGACTCGTAGAATTATTGCCTTAAGTGGCAAAAAGAATTACTTTTGATACATGGATCACTGAAACTCTCTATACCAGCCTAAGGCAAATCACAAACGATCATTTGAAGGAGTTCGAAAGAATGGCATACTCAGACCAGAATGGATGATGTGGACTACCTTGTTGAAGACAACGCAATGGATGATTTTTGCTTATCATCGGAAATGGATGTGACCCATGGTAAATCCACTTTTGAAGATGATCCTGAACAACAATCACTGAGAAGGGCAGCCCATGGTAAAATGGCACAATGGCGGGTGCAAGCTAGGAACAAAATGCAAATGCTGGGAATGATTCTAGTAACTGGGGAGAAGGCTCAACAGTAGAGAGTGATTCCACTGTTTGAATGGCTATAGAATAATCAAAAGAGCCGAGGGCACATTCTAATTAATGCCGATGATAAAACCTAGTGCTTGAGCATGCTCTCAAGAACTTGAGCATTTCCATATTTATTAGAGTTTTACCAGCAACTATATCAAGGATTCTGGTAACACCTCATAATACCATGATTGATATAGATGGAGGATGCAGATGCAAAAGAAGACAACACTTTCTCAGATTTTGACCTTGGCGATGCCAAGGAACCAAAATCCAGATAATCGACCGAGAGACATTTAGCACTCCGCTTCTAATGTTCTCCTTGATGGTCTAGCTACCATGATCATACTTAAAAGCATTAACATGGCCATCAAGTATAGGTCGGACTTCGGGAGCACAAAAATCCATAAGGAACAACTTCTGGAATAAGTCATAGAAAATCCTCATGGGGAATGGCTACTCTTGTTGGACAAGATACTATAACATTAGGTCTTCCGGTGAAGTGTGTTAGCCACAACATCCACTTTACCGAGTTACAGAGAGACCAATATTATAACTCTTCGGGAACGTTCCAACCATCCTATCTGCCTGAGATTTAGATCTGGTTGGTGACAGGATGCTTCAGACTCACGTGTCTGAAGAGAAAGTTTTGCAACATAATTCGACGAGAAGACGTTGGGAGATTATCGGGAAATGAACTACGGCAACAACTCTAAAACACGAGCTGGATTGCAAGACACATGTGAACATGATGTGCACAACATACATGACCACAAAGAAGTCTTACAACAAAACACTACCGAGTTCTGGTTGGGAACCATCATCGAGGATATCGAAGCCCTTACATAAGTCATGGTTAGCTCTTAAGAAGGAACTTCTTCTCCTTGAACAAATCAATCAGTGGCTTGGTGTGCTAGGAGATACATATGGAATGGAGGTAATTAATCTACCAAACCACAGAATACTTCGCACATGCATGACTGACTTGGGATGATTCCAAAGGAAGCAAAGACAAGCCACCTTGAATCCACGGCGGCAACTTGCACCAAATGCACGTGAATCAGAGGAAGTCACTTCTTTCATCCAAGCATACACTTCATGAACGAGACACGAATGTAATGCTTACATAAATTTCCAACACTAGCTTAATGTTCAACACAAATCATGGAGAAGATAAGGATGTTGCTGATGGGCTCAACAACAATTCATCGAGATTTCCATATAGATGGAATTCCATATTTATGTGAACAAGGTGATAGCATTGGTCAGACCCAAATATATAATGGTGTATGCTTGAAGAAACAACCACGAGTAAAACAACATTGCGAAAATCATTGGTTCTGATTTTGATTTGACGATAGCCCACTTTCAAATCAAAGCTTGGATAAGACAATAGATCCAACATTGATCACGAAGACCAATCGGTGAGAGTATCATCTTACTGCAACACTCACACCAAAAAGATATCCCTTTAAATGAACTAAGACAGTCAAGCTTTTATCTTCCAACTCCCCAAGTTGTTGTTTAGCTTAACCAACTAGCTTCGGGGTATCCAACACAGATTCTTGGAGAAGGGATGGTTTACAAGAAATCAACTTGATCAAAATTTTAACATAATGGTCAGGGGACAACCTTGTAATACTTCCAAGGAGATATTTAGAAAATCACGAACCATCGGTATGTTATTAGGCTCGAGAACAATCTTGCTGTTCAGGGCAAGATGATATGATTAAAAGAGCGAGGGTTGATACAATCCTAACTCATTGATTGAAAAGTGCACCAAGAAAAATGTGCTAGGTAGCACGATCACTCATAGCATGGTGATTCAATAACCATCACACTAAGAATGAAACTACTGTCCATTAGCTACCAAGCAACGGGGTTGCTAGGAGTATTGCTTTCACACATCACGGCTCACTTGTCGGCATTCCGGTTACAGTAACACATGAACCGAGAAACGAATAATGATGGCAAGAAGTATCACTGCATCAAGGATTCATAGGATAGTGTGCAATTCCCATGATATCCCTGACATAAAGAGGGTAACACTCCAAGGTAGAACAAAACAAAAGCTGGACTGGCATTTTGATCTGCGGAATACAACTGCTTTGACCCAATTCTAGAAATGGATGAGGTACTGGAGTTTGTTTCTCTTAGTCATTCCCGAATAGAATGACTTGACGGACCATAAGAATAATAGGCACCAATGAACACAGATGCACAACTACTCCTGACTATCAATTGATATACTAGGGTCGGAATACGACTGAAAAGGGACAACTCAAAGGAACATATGATTTTCTGAGTTGTGGATGCATGGATTAACACGTCGAACAAGTTCAACATATTTCTTCCGGACACCCATGCAAAAGGAGAGGATTGGCAGATTCACAATATAGAATGGAGAACTCATCAGGAGCACTCTTGTTGTGATCTTTTGGTTCAAGAACTTCTGCCATACTGGTTCATGGTATTGGAAGAATGATATACCAAGGACCTCGAAAACTAGAGCAAGGTTACTAATCATCCTAAAGGAACGTCAATCTCTATCAACCAGAAATAAGTAGAGCAAATCTTGGGTTCAGGAACCCAGAAATGGAATACCTACTAACTAAAGGGCATCACACGATGCTTTTAAAAAGGATGGCCAGAATCGTCACACTGGGGATACAACACAAAGGCTGAACCTCTAGGTGGTTCTCAAAAATATCCTAGTTTCCTGAAGACTTCAACAATTATGTCAAGGTAATGGAATACCTCAACACAATGTTTAGTGTGGTTAGTCTGGCCAAAAGACATCTGAACAGGAAGAAATGAATTGCAAATGCATCAGATTATTTAGAAATCTTGGAAAACTCGGACAACATAACGGCCGTACGGGCATGAAATATGAGACAACCTGCATGATAACTGACAGCATAACAACTGAATTATTATGGAAACACCGATCCAAGAAGACAACACCTTTCTATAAGTCTCCAGCATAGTAACTCGTCATCCTGATAGATAGATGAGAAGCCTAGTTCTTAAACCCCGTAGAAAAGAAGAGGGTGACATAGAATCAGAAGGACACAGGATAAGGAGTAAAAAGAGCCTTACGTTCCCTTCCACAATCAATTCCCTTATATAACTAAAGCATTTCTAGACTCAACTTCGACCAGTTTAGCTTCGTAATCCTACAGGCAGTCAGGCTCTGATACCAACGCTGTCAGGACCCCGATCCTAAGTCACACCGGTCTAGCATGTAACACATCATATCACTTTGTGGCCTCACGCACGGTAACCCACGACTGCCACCTTTACCTAGGACGGGACCGTTTGCGCCTTTTGGCTCACGTATATGGTTGTGTCGCTAACATTGAGGTGACAGAGAACCTGGGCCGACATGACTACTTGTAAACCAAGGTGGCACCAACTTACAGGGACATGCATACATGACCCAGCAATGCACGTGTTGGTCAGCAGTGAGTGTAACCAAGTCATAGCAGGCTACAAGGACTCCAGTAAAACAGCGCATGACATTTCCCTGAAGGGACAGACACATGAGCAAAGAAGGACACATGCCGGTCAATCCAAGTGTTCCGGAGCAGTAGCAAGCTACCATGGCTCAGTGGAAGCACTAGGAGACATTTCCCCATAAGAAAGGTTACCAAGAATAAACAACTAGGTGTCGGATCCCACACATACCAAGCATTTCAATAACATACACACAATATGCTCGATATGTATAGATACAACATGGCATCACAACATAACTCTATAACTCAAGTATTTATTTAGAAGGGCTCCGAGGAGCCACACATAACATGATATTACAAACATGGGTCTCATGACCCAACATACAAAGTCATACAAGCAACAGAAGCATAAACCTATCTGAGTACATACAGCTGAAAAGAAAGAAGGCTGGAAAGCCTGACTATCTACAAGACCCTCCATAGGAACTAGACCTCTGTCTGGGATTCCCAAGCTAATCGTTGAAGCCCACATAGAACTACTAGAGAGACCGAAGTCTCCTCTGCAAAACATAAATTAGGCAAACATGAGTACAATTGTACTCAGCAAGACTTACATCAGAACTAACTACATATGCATCAGTATAAACAAGGGGTTGTGGAGTTTAACTACAGCAAGCCAGCTTTGACTCAGTGGCTATCCTGTGCTACGACTACCAGTATTATCCTTGAGGTGAGAAAGCGCACACGAGTCCACTTATTCACCATAACAATACACCACTACGGATCCGCTCCCGTCTCCCTACGAGAAGGCCATCCATAGCACTCACACTTATTTTGCGCATTTTAGAGTATCCATTTCAACTTGTCTACGAACAATGTTAGCTTCCAAGTAGTCCATATCCGCGGACGCGGGTATTCGAATAGATCATTAACCCTGCAGGGGTATACTTCTTCACACACGCTCTCACCACTTACCACCATGTACACGTCATGTATCTCGGCAACCTTCAAGCAGAAGCCTGGCGAGGGTGTCGGCCACGACCTGACTAACCACACAAGTCCCTAGTCCAGCTTTATCGCCTATTTGAGTTCCATCCGCAAGGAAGTCCGGCCGAAGTTTCCAGTACGGCCCCAAACGATGAGTGCAGGGTTCCCAAGAGCACCATTCGGGTGTCACTTGGTACACCGTGCCTCATGTCTCTACCACATCATAGCCCACCCCTAGGGTCAGCGCTACGCACGGCCTCCAACACATATCCTGCAAACACCAGAAACTAGTTGCAACTCCTGGACAGAGATCAAGGCGATTAATAAGTCGAGAGAGTCAATTAAGGATCCCAATGTGTGGTAGTAACTGTCTTGGATCACAAACACAGAACTCAGTTCCTGAGGACCGTCCCAATGAGACAACCCACCATGTACTCCTACATGGCCTCTCATCGCTACCTTTACCAAATCGTGTTCACACACTTAGCTCTCAACAGTAGGACATGTTCACCACCATTCCAATCCATCCCAGATGAATCAGACCTGACACAACTCTAAGCATAGCAGGCACAACAAGCAAGCATGAATGAGTAGGCACATCATGGCTCAAACAACTCCTACTCATGCTAGTGGGTTTCAACTATTTATGTGGCTCAGACTGGTCATGCAGAGGAATGGGTTCAACTACCGCAACAAGTAACAGTTGAATCGTTGTTGTCCTAATGTAGTAAAAGAGAGCAAGAGCGAGAGAGTGGGATTGTATTGGAATGCTCAATGGGGGTTTGCTTGCCTGGCACTTCTGAAGATGGTAATGCTCTTCCTCGGTGTCAACGATCACCACGTCGGAATCGTCTTCTATCGAGAAGGAACAAACACCGCCAAACAAGGGAAACAACATTCAATGCAATGCACAACTTAATGGATGATATGTCATATTAAGGTACTGAAGTGACCTAATGCAATAGTTATCCAAGTTAATTGGAATGGAATTCAAACAGGGTCAAATTCCAACTCCAAGTGTTATTTCATAAATTTTCCTAATCATCATTTGTCCTATTCAGTGAGGTTAACTTGTTTGAACATACATGAAAGTGGCATAAACGGATTCTTTGGATTTTTCTAATAATTTTTCATATATAAATTATTTCATTTGGAGTTACGGTTGATTTTCTATGATTTTCTGAAATTTATAACATTTTCTGAAATAAATAAATCATTTAAGATTTATTTAAATTCTAGAAAAATGTTACTGTGTCATCATGAGGTCAGCATGACATCAGCAAGTCAAAGGCGCCAGCCTAGGTCAAACCTGACACTGGGACCCACACGTTAGTGACACAACGGCTAAACAGTGATTTAATTAATTTTAACTAAGTTCATTAGGGCGCCTGGGCCCACTTGTCAGTGTCACTGGGGGTGTTTAGGACCTAATTAAGTGGCGCCACATCAGCGTCACCAGAGTTAAGCTGGCAGCGACCACGGATCGCGGCGGCGACGCTCGTAAACGAGTTGTAGGCCACGGTTTCGAGCGCGGTTTGGTCCTACGGGTAGCTGGTGGAGTGCCGCATCCAGGGATGCAAGCGGCTAGGCGCGGGGAGGCCTTTAGCAACTACGGCGGCGAGCTAGACGGCGGCCGGAGCTCAGACGAGCACGGGGTCAGGGCTAGCGGGCACAAACGAGAGAGGGAGAAGAGGGGTTCGAGGCAGCAGCTCATGGCGAGGTGGACGGCAGTCTCAGCGAGATCGGGGACGCGTCGAAGACAGCGAATCGACGACGGCGAACGGCGGACAGGGGCAGCGAGGACGAGCTCGATGCCGACGGCGTAGGGCTTCCACGGTCCCAATCTTCTTCTGGGAGAAGCGCGGCGTCGATGCTGTTCGAATGGACTTGGCGGGGAGGCGAGGGATGGTCGGTGGCCGCGGTGGTTCTCGTCGGCGGTCTCGGGTGCGAGCGAGGAGTGGGGGAGAGAGGTAGAGGAGACATGAGGATGAGGGAGAGGTCAAGGGGGAGTGCGTGGCGTCATCCAGACGCGTCGGGGAGGGGGCAGGCAGGGAGAGAGGAGGTGGCCGGGCGCGCGGCGAGCACACGCCCTCATGCCTTCTGGCACGAGGTGGAAGACAACCGGAGGAGGAGGTGGGCTAGGCCAGCGAGCTGGGCCGCCAGGTAAGAGGCCCGGGTAGGCTTTCCTCTCTCTCTCTCTCTTATTTTTCTTTCTGTTTTTCTTTTATTGCTACTGTTTTGGCTTTAGTAAAAATACTAGAGCATTTCTAAAAATCCTGAAACTAATTGTGGGCACAATTTGAATTATTTCCAATAGCCCTCAACTGTTTCCAGAATTATTGAAGCCATAAATTATTTTATAGCATTTAATAGCCCCAATTCAAATAGGTGTTGTCTTAATTCAAAGCCCAAAAAGGTCCTGGAAAAATATGTATCATTTATGGTTAGGGTTTTCACCTTTTTCCCTAAATCATGAACATTTTTGAAGGGCATTTTGGGTTCATTGAAAATATTTTATTTTGATCCTAGTTGAATTTCATTTGGTGCTAGGGTTTGAGCATCCCCATTTCAAATTAAATGAAATTTAACATGATGCATAGATGGTTATGCATTGACAGACAAAGACTAAGCTAGGGTTGTGACAGGAAGCAGAGGCCGCGCTCCAAGATTTGAAGGAGTACTTGTCTTCTCGGCCGGTCCTAGTTGCGCCTAAACCACAAGAGTCATTGCTGCTATACATAGCGGCAACCAATCAACTGGTTAGTGCTGCACTTGTGGCTGAAAGAGAGGCAGATGCCGAAGAGGCAACAACCGCTGAGCCGTAGGCTGACAAGGAAGAATCTTCTCTGGCAAGGTCAAGTGCCGACAAGTCTGAGACTGTGCAAGAAAATGAGCCAGATCGACAAATTGTGCAGAAGAAGAAGGTGGTGCAGTGCCTGGTCTACTTTGTCAGCTCTCTTCTGCAGGGGGCTAGATCAAGGTATTCAAGCTTGCAGAAGTTGCTCTTTGGTCTCCTCATGGCCTCAAGGAAGCTACGCCATTACTTCCAAGCACACCAGATCACCGTCGTCACTCGCTTTCCTTTGCAAAGAATTCTGCGAAATCTAGAAGCCACCTGTAGGATTGTGGAGTGGGCATTGGAGCTGTCAAGCTTTGATTTGAAGTTTGAAAGCACATCAACTATCCAGAGCAGAGCTTTCGCAGAGTTTATTGCAGAACGGAGCTCAACACAAGACGAAGAAGTACAAGAGACCTCTCTCCCCGGCAAGGAAACCATTGATGATTGGATCATGTACTTTGACAGTGCTTTCACGCTGAAAGGTGCCGGCGCTAGCGTGCTGCTTGTCGCACCCACTGGACAGCATCTCAAGTACGTGGTTCAGATGCACTTTCCCAGGGAATAGGCCACCAACAACACTGCTGAGTATGAGGGATTGCTTGCCGGTCTGCGCATTGCAATCAACCTTGGTATCAGAAAAATGACTATCAGAGGCGACTCGCAGCTTGTGGTGAAACAGATCAATAAGGATTATCAGAGTCCCTTGATGGAAGCTTATGTTGATGAAGTGAGGAAGTTGGAAGAGCACTTTGACGGTCTGCAAATGGAGCACGTCCCCCGTTGACGGTGTCCTGGACTAGGGGGTACTAACCTAGTTGGCCCATATTCCTCGAGATGGGCCAGTGGGCTCTCATTCTTGTCAAGATGAACTCCGAAAGATAAACGCAGGAGAAGAGATCAAGACTACGTCTACCGAAGACTTGGTGCGCACTCCAAGACTCCTCCTGCCACCTCCACGCCTAGATACCGACCTTGTAACCCTAGATACCCTACCCGGCGTGTATATAAGCCAAAGGGTTTAGCCCTTAGAGGGGATCTCAACACAATCTCATTCACCTAGCCTTAGGACTAGATCATACGATCCCGAGGTAGATCAACTCTGTACTTGATACATCTCCATCAATATAAACAAGAGCAGGACATAGGGTTTTACGTCCATCAAGAGGGCCCAAACCTGGGTAAACATCATCTCCCTGTTCCTGTTACCATCTGTCCGAGATCCACAACTCGGGACCCCCTACCCCGAGGTCAGCTGGTTTTTACACCGACACTGGTGCTTTCATTGAGAGTTCCGCTGTGTGATCGCAAAGGATTGATGGCTCATCTGTAGATCAACTGCGGCAATGGCTGTGGGGACACCTTTGTCCCCGGCCAGCTTTTTGTATTCGGCAACATGATCTTTTGTGCTGACTCGACAGGCCACCTGGCCACCATTGAGAACTACGCTCCCGATCAGATCGTCACCTTCGGAGGACTAGAGTACACCGCGGACTCCCGTGGCGAGCTCGTCTTATTAGGCTGGACCCCCGGCCGGATTCCGGGTCTGGCAAACACCAGAGGTTCGACCTCGGAATGGATCTCCTTTGAAGACCACAAATCATGCCCTCCAACACCGCAGGGGGCTATGGAGGAACTCCCCTCCCCCTCCTCGGACAACCCTGTCACGGTACCGAACTCCGATGTAGATCAGAGCTCGGCCTTGGACGTAGCGTCGTGCTTAAAATCAATCTCGGCGGTGGATCTAGAATCCACTGCGCCTCCTTGCATGGCTGAAGACGCATTAAGCATGGCACTACGAGTCGATCTGACTTATGGCCAGACCATGAACCCGGAGGAGTTATCTCACCTTAATGAGATGCTTGACCAGATCCAGAGTTTGTCAATCTCGAACGCCTCGGTTTATCATAAGATCGGACTTAAAGCCGATGATCGGGAAATTTACATCCCACCCACCACCCATCTAGTCGCCACTATCGACGATTTAACCGATATGCTAGATTACGACAAGGCAACCGACATGGATGAAGATGTCGGCAGCCCTATGGAAAACACCTTGCCGCCTACTAACACCGGCAGGTGGGCAGCAACATCTATGTACGATGTGTACATGGTCAACACTCCCAACTCCCCTCCAAGGTGTAGGTGAAGACGCAGAAGGGCACTAACGGGGAGCCCAGCGGGAACAACCCTACCGCCGATACGGCGGCCAACGACGCAGAAGACCAAGGGGAGAACCATCAAGCCTCCACAGAACGCCCCGTCGACCCCGAAGGCATCCCCAGGGACTCGGATCCCGACGACCTCTTTGAAGGGGCCGATGACAATTACATGCCAGAATCCGAGGAGGACATAAGCCTCGGCACCGAGGACTTCATAGTCCCCGAAGACCCTGCTGAGCAGGAACACTTTCGGTGGCGCCTAGTTGCTACCGCCCGAAGCATGAAGCACAAGAAGCAACAGTTATAGGCTAACGAGGGTGCGCTAAACGACAAGTGGGTCGAAATACTTTCGGCCGAGCAAGACCTCGAAGAACGGCGCCGCAGTGCACCTAAATCTTATCCACGCAGGCGTTTACTGCCTGAATTTGACGATGAACTAAACGCCGAGGCACCTGACTGCCCCCCTCGAGGGCGCGACAGGCCCGCGCGGGAGGATTTCCACACCCAACCAGCCCCACGCCGTCATGGCAAGGACCCTGTGGATTATCTTGACCCTCAAGATGTTCGACGTCGGATAGAGGCAAATCGGGCGCCGCCCCTGTCCATTTATGGATGAAGAGGACACGCTCCGGCCGGGCATGACGGCTACGACACCTGGGTGGACAAGAACGGCCGCGCCCGAGATCAAACTCATACTCGGTTCTCTCCCGACGCCTGGTACGACACAACTCGGTTCCGAGGACTAGTCCACCCAATTTGTTTTACAGATAGGGTAATGGAACACCAGTTCCCCGATGGGTTTAAACCCATCAACATAGAATCTTACGATGGCACCACGAACCCAGTTGTATGGATTGAAGACTTTCTTCTCCATATACACATGGCCAATGGAGATGACCTCCATGCCATCAAGTACTTGCCGCTCAAGCTAAAGGGGCCGGTGAGGCACTGGCTGAATAGCCTACCGCCCCACTCCATTGGAAGCTGGGAGGCTCTTGACGACGCCTTCAGGGCAAATTTCGAAGGAACCTACGTCCGACCTCCGGACGACGATGACCTCAGTCGTGTCACTCAGCAGCCCAGGGAATCAACTCGGAAATTCTAGAATCGGTTTCTTACTAAAAAGAACCAGATCATAGACTGCTCAGACGCCAGGCCATCGCTGCATTCAAAAACAACATCCGAGATGAGTGGCTCACCCGCCAGCTCAGCCAGGATAAACCGAGGACCATGGCAGCACTCACCTCGCTCATGACCCGCTTTTGCGTGGGAGAGGATAGTTGGCTGGCCCGCAGCACTCACGATGGTGAGGCGGGGACCTCGGAGACACGCGATGCCAATGGCAAGCCTAAGCGCAACAAAAATAAGCGCAGTCATAGAAACGGCGGAAGCGACACAGAAGACGCATCAATCAATGCAGGCTTCACCGGACATCGATCCGGACAGAAAAGAAAGTCCTTCAAAGGGAACAAGGATGGACCGAGCCAGCTCGACAAGATCCTGGATCGACCGTGCCAAATTCATGGCACTCAAGAGAAACCAGCAACCCACACCAACAGGAATTGCTGGGTCTTTAAGCAGGCTGGCAAGATAGCGACAGAGGGTCAACATAAAGCCCAAAATCGCAGCGAAGATGAGGATGAACCTCGGCGGCCAAACAATGGAGGCCAAAAGAAGTTTCCTAATGAGGTAACGGAGGTAAACATGATTTACGTTACCCACATCCCCAAAAGGGAGAGGAAACGCGTACTTCGGGACATCTACGCGTTAGAGCCTGTGGCCCCGAAGTACAATCTGTGGTCAGCTTACCCGATCACATTCGACAAACACGACCATCCGACAAGCATCAGGCATGGCGGATCGGCCGCACTCATCCTGGACCTGATCGTCGACGGCTTTCATCTGACACGCGTCCTTATGGACGGAGGGAGCAGCCTCAACTTGATTTACGAGGACACGATAAGGAAGATGGGGATCGACTCATCTCGGATTAAGCCTAGCAGCACCACCTTTAAAGGTGTAATACCAGGGGTCAAGGCTCGCTGCACCGGAACCGTCTCCCTGGAAGTAGTATTCTGATCACCCGAGAACTTCAGGAGCGAGGAGTTAATCTTCGACATCCTACCTTTTCGCAGCGGATACCATGCGCTCTTAGGGCGCACCGCATTCACCCGCTTCAACGCAGTCCCGCATTACGCTTATCTCATGCTCAAAATGCCGGTACCCAACAGTGTTATTACAGTCAATGGTAACACCGAACGCTCTCTCTGCACGGAGGAGAAGATCGCGGCTTTTGCAGCCGAGGTGCAGGCATTCGAGGAGGCAGCCCGCGGTGGTAAACGCATCCCCAGCTCTTCGAAGCGTACACAGGCTACGCCAGTTAACCTCGGACATGTACCTCCCCTCCCTAAATAGGGGTACGGGCTCCTCGCGCGCTTCCCTTGGAGGGGGCACTACGCCCCCAAGGTGCACAACTTCACACTAAAAATTCCCTGGGTCGCCGAGGAGCCAATACAATGGAAACGTCAGGTCGGCTAGACCGAGCAGCGATGAAACCTCGGGCTCACATGTCGGCAGGGTTCTGTCAAAGAGCTAGCCAACACTAGCATGCCCATGTGGCTTTAACCACACAACTAATAGCTGCAGACCTCTTCGAAGGGATCGACCAGCGAACGCATCAAGTGCATAGTTGGCCGAAGCTGCATACTACCACTATCAACCCCTGCTATCAACGAGGATGAGCTGGTCCACAGCAGAGAGACGCAGACATGTGGCAGGAAGCGGCCTGGGCTCATAAACCCGATGACAAGATCCGCCCTGTTTTCTTTTAAGTTTCTCCCTCATTATCTTTACTCGCATTGTATCTTGCTTAGTTCCTTTCATCAAAAGTTTGGCATGTAAAGCTTGGCTACTTGAAATAAAGAAATTGTGCCCATAAAGGTCTTTAAATGAATTTTCTTACAAACACTGCCCACGAACTATGAGAACATCTCTAAGGTACAATTGCTAAAGGGCCTCGATTTTACACCCTGAAACACAAGTCTGAAGTACTCGGCATCTCGGATGTTGCATTGTATGCATCAGTTTCGAACCTAGATTTTGGTCAATAGTCGGGTTGCCCGGCTCCTATGTGTACCCCTTACGTTCCTGACAAATTCGGCTAAGGGAGTAATGGGAGAACCACTGCGATAGTACCGCTAGTTTAACTAGCAGAGCGCCTCAATGGAGAAAGCCAAAGACTGACTATCTAGGTAAGCGAAAACTGGTCGTCCATCCGAAGATCGCGTCAAGCGACGTGTCGTTAGAGATCACCCGTGTTAAACGAAGGGCTTCTTCTTCGAATTGGCCGAAGTGGGCATGGGCATAGACCTCGGCTGACCAAGCCGACCACTTCACTCACTGGGGGCTCATCATCGGTCCCCACCGTCAAACTCCTACGACTAAGTGAAAGTTATAAAGCCACCATAGTCTGATTGCCTAGTCCCTATATGCGCAAGACCTCCTCTGGGAACCGAGACGTCGGCTAAACAGTCATGAACGCCTAAAAGGGGCACCCTTCGTGTATTGTACAAAGGGGTCGAAGCCGACGACTGGCCACTTTCAGTTTAACACGGTCAAACAGGAGGAATATTAAAAACAAAACATAAACACATGAGAGGAACTTAACCCGTACTCATTAAAACAACTGATAATTTTTGTACATCACACGCACTTCGGCATTCCGAAGTGCTGCCTAAAAATACAATATGTCCTTAGAACACATGGCCTCGGTAACACGGGCGCCTTCCTCCACTTCGGCGAAAAACTGCTCCGCGGTGTGCTCCTTCCCTTCAGGGGGGCCCACAGCAACAACCTCCGCCTCAACCTTCCGGAAGTGCATTTTCACGCAGGGATACGCCCGCCTCGCTCCTTCCAGACACGCGGATCACTTCCAGCGGTTGACTTGCGGGACGGCTTCTTTCAGTCGCACCAGGAGCCCGAAGAAGCTGGCTGGCAACACCACCGTGGGCCACAGATTGACGCAGAGGTCTTGGAGCGCCGGCCTCACCATTCAAAGAAGTTCCGCTAGCTGCTTCATCCAATGATTGAGCAACTGCGGCTACGACGATTCCTGGAACTGCCTCTAGAACGCCTTCTCCACCTCATCGCCCTACAGTTGGCCGAAATGAAGGCCGGCGTCCGCCATACTCTTCGGGAGATCGGCGAAGACCTCTGCGGATCGCCACAGCTAGGTGAGCTCGATGAACCGTTTGCTGCCAAACACACATTGAAGTAAATATGGCTTACTCGCGGCTACCCGCTCCACTTGCTGGATCACCTGGTGATCGGCCCGGCCCAGGGTCTAGAGCTCAGCATGAGATAGACGTAGCTTTCGCAGCTCCTTGCTCGTCTCTTTCTCCTTTTTCTCAAGGGAATCGCGTTCAAGATACACGCCCTTCTGAGTCTCCTCGACCTCCAGGACCCACGGCTGGTATTTCCCCCTAGCCACCTTTTTAGCGGCTAGGTCCTTTTCTGCTTTGGCCGCAGCAGCTTTCTGCTGCCCGACCTCCTGCCGAGCTTTCAAGAGCTCGGCCTTGAGCCCCTCTAGCTCGGCCAATGCCGCTGTCATTAAACCAGTTCGACATAAGTTTTTCAAACAACACGTTATCCTTGTTCAAAATTAATTTCAAAAAAAAAACACGTCGCATCGGTCACTTACCTGGAGACTGCTCGACCTGCTTGTTCATTAGGTCGAGGTCCTTTTCGGACCTCTCGAGCTTCCGGTCATCTCCGCAATCTCCTCGGAGGCGGAGCCAGGAGCCGAGGTTGAAACCTGCATAAACACTTTCCAATAAACCCCATGATCAATTTATTGACACTTCGAACACACAGCCTGTCTTATCAGTCCTGGGGGCTACTCTTTCCTCTGCACCTATATTTTGACCCCAACACCGGTTTTTCAAACCAGCCCTGGGCTCGGGGGCTACTCACTGGCTTGGCCATCTAAACACTAGGTAACTGATGTCTTCGGACAGTTACAAGGATCAAATAAAGTAAATCTAAGCAGTAAAGACCCTCTTTCGCATAAAGACAGAAAGTTTACCTCGAAGCTCATAATGAGGCCCTTGAAGGCTTCATGCATTCTGGCCTCTGTGGACCAGAATCCTAGCAGCGCCGTGCCGATTAGTGCGCGGTGCTCTGCCTTGAGGGAGGAGCCCGTCAAGGCTGCCTCCATCTCTTCAGTCCACCCCGCGCTAACCAGCCCTGGGGCGGGAGGTGGGGGTGGTGAGACCTCAGACCTCAGCACCTGGGTGCTAGGTACGAGGGTCTCCGGCTGTGGCGGTGGAGCCAGAGCAGACTTCGGTTGGGCCGCCGATTGGCCCAGCTCTTCCTGGACGACCTCGGGGACCTCGTTCCCTTGGCCTTGTTGGGCCGAGGTATCAACCTCGGACATGACGGCCGACTTTTCGGCCCCCGCAGTGTCAACCGGAGGGGCCGGAGTCGATGTCACCTCCCCCTGCCCTTCTGGAGCTAGGGCAGCACGGTCCGGTGTCCCGCAGGTGGGCAGCAACCCGCTGGAGGAGTCGCTAAGGCGTGCCCTAGGCGGGCTGCGGAAAAATATTCACACGGCATTAGTCCTGCCGAAAAGACTTAATGTAAAGCTAAATACAAAGGACAACGGTGTACCTTCGAGGCACCGGCTTCTTCCTCCCCAGCGCGAGGGGGGCGTCTTCGGACTCGTCGGAGAGCACGTTCTTCTCTGATGGCTGGGGCTTGTCGGCCGCCCCGGTCGAGGATTCTTTCAACCTATTTTGACCTGTAGGCCGGTCTCCGACATCGGTGTCTTCTGACGCCGCCCTCTTCTCCTTTGGGGGAAGGTTCTTTTCCTCCTCGTCCTCCCCCCCATCGCTTTCATGGGTGGAGGAGGCGTGGGTCTCATCGGACCGGGTGACCAAGGTCTCCCGCCTCCGAAGACCCGTCCTACCCTTCTGGGGCTTCGGCGCCCTTGGGATCACCACGTGCGGCTCCTCGGTGAGGAGCGCAGTAAGCAGAGGGGACCTGTCCCCCTCTGGAAGTGGTGCCAGGCACAGCATCTATTGCACCTTGTTCACCTGGTTCTGCAAACACGGAATGGGTCGATTCGTCAAAGCCTATCGCACTTAGCAGGAGAAGGATATGAACGTGTATATTGAACACTTACCGGTGTGGCGGTTTAGCCGACCTCGAAACCAAGGTCCCTCCCCTCCTCAGGGATCTTGTCCTTGGGGAGCTTGAAGAGCCGCGTCCACATCCCGGCCAGGGAGGAGCGGAAGAAGTTGAGGACGGGCCCTGCATCCCTGGATTTGTGCTCCCACATCGGGGTGGCCCGGAGTTTGAGCTGGAGGATGCTGGGATGGAGCATGACATTGACCACATCGGGCAATTGGAGTTTCTTCTTGATGGACCACCACCTGATCTTCTTGATCAGTGTCTCCACCTCCTCTGGGTTTCCCCAGATGATGCCCTTTTCCTTCCAGGACTTGAGCTTCCTTGGAGGCCCAGCCGAAAAGGCTGGGACCTCGGTCTGGCCAGCGGCAAGCGGCTCGGTGATATAGAACCACTCGCGCTGCCATTCCTTGACGGTCTCGATGAAGGTTCCCTGGAACCAGTCGGTGCCTTGGTTCTTGCTGACCATGGCGCCTCCACACTCCGCCAGATCGGAGCCGATGGACTTTGGCTTAAGGCCGAAGATCTTCAGCCATAGGCCGAAGTGCGGCTCGATGTGGAGGAAGGCCTCGCACACCGTGATGAAGGAGGCGAGGTGGAGAATGGAGTTCGGGGCCATGTGGTGGAAGTTGAGCCCGTAGTAGAACATCACCCCGCGCACGAATGGGTGCAGTGGGAACCCTAAGCCTCTGATGAGGAGGAGCGGGTCCCTGCTGGTCAGTGTCTGGAGCGTGGGTGGCGACGTTGGCGGGGATATACCCCGCGTTACGTAGCTCCAGGATGTTGCCCTCCATCACGATGGAGCCCCCCTAGTGCCCTTTGAGGGTGTCGGCCATGGCTGGGTGGGAAAGCTCGGATGCGCACAGGTGGGAGGCGAGATTGGATCTGGGCGCTGGAGCTCGAGGAGGCAGAAGGCAGGGGAATGGGATCGTAGCTACTGGCTCTGCTAGCTTTTTACTCTTATTGGCTGCTGAAAGGCCAAGGGTCCCCCTCGTCGCGCCGATAAAAACGCCACTCTCCCCCACCAAAGATGTTGTTATACGCATGGGGGGAAACAAAATCTTGATGATATCCCTGAGAATACGGGCACGATCCCTACCTCGATGGGACATGCGAGTAAAAAGGCGGCCTCGAACCACGATTTGAGATAGGTAGTAACTGCCTGACCCATCGTGGGTAGTGCCGCTTCAATAAAGTTGTTAGGCTATGGGGAACTGTTCACACCTAGGTGGCTAGCCTTCAAGGTTAAGTAAACTCACGACCCTGGATGAGGAGAGAACTCAGTTGAACCTCGTTTACAAGACACCACTCCTTGGAAGGGCGGCTAAGAGATCTGGAATTTCGAAGGGGAACTCGTCTGTCAAGCCAAGGACTTCGGATCCGAAGTTACCTCCATTAAAGAGATCGTCCTCGGCATACAAGACCAGTTCGGGGGCTACTGACGGTGTCCTGGACTAGGGGGTACTAACCTAGTCAGCCCATATTCGTCGAGCTGGGCCAGTGGGCTCTCATTCTTGTCAAGATGGACTCCGAAGGATACACGCAGGAGAAGACATCAAGTCTACGTCTACCGAAGACTTGGTTCACACTCCAAGACTCCTCCTGCCGCCTCCACGCCTAGATACCTACCTTGTAACCCTAGATACCCTACCCGGTGTGTATATAAGCCAAAGGGTTTAGCCCTTAGAGGGGATCTCAACACAATCGCATTCACCTAGCCTTAGGACTAGATCATACGATCCCGAGGTAGATCAACTCTGTACTTGATACATCTCCATCAATATAAACAAGAGCAGGACGTACGGTTTTACCTCCATCAAGAGGGCCCGAACCTGGGTAAACATCGTCTCCCTATTCCTGTTACCATCTTTTTGAGATCCACAGCTCGGGACCCCCTACCCCGAGGTCTGCCGGTTTTTACACCGACACCCGTGCTCAAAATGAGATTGCCGATGACCTGTCAAAGCTTGCCGCCAAGAGATCTCCTGTGGAACCAGGAACTTTTGTGCTAAAACTGAATCAGCCATCCGTTACACCATCAAGGCCAGAAGCGAAAACAAGACGTTGGTGGTTACTTTCTGGCAGAGCTGCCAGCGGCCGCCAAGAAAAGCCACACCGCCGACAAGACAACCTTTGCTGGTGAGCCACAGCCTCCGGCAAGCCAAGTTCTCACTAGTGCAGAAAAGCCTAGCTATGGCGTGCCAAAAACAGCCTTGCTGGCATGGACGCACGACGCTAGCAATATGGCGCCATTGTTAAGAAATAGTGGTGGCGTTGGCCACCACGTCAGCAGTATTTTAGATACCTATGGCGTTGGACAAATTCTCACGACGGTAGTGTCATATGTAGCTATGTCGTGCGATATTTTCTGGCACCAGTAATAATTAAAATCTTCACTGACGTTGCGCATCGTTTGAATGCCATTACTATTGTTTTCAGAAGCAGAAACAAACGCTGCCACAGCAGCTGCAAATCACTGCCACGGCAACATAATTGATTATCAATATACATATAAACACGTATTTGTCCCACATTGATTTCTATAAGATATTTACATAATATACATCATTTCTTCACATGCATACATTAACCACACACTAGCTTGCTTCTTCTCATCGATCATGACTAATTAAACATCCACTAAACTAAACCATGCATGCATATTACATGTTCATTAGTTATCCTAGCTAGCTAGATAGTAGTACATATATATACTATCAACCATCGTAACTACTAGCACGGTACTCCTCTCCTTTAGGAACAATTTTGAAGAATAGGAAAACCCCTGCAGATCCATGGTGTAGCACAGAGATCCACCGATCTCCAATCTTCAACTCGCACTCACTTAGTAGTTGGCTCCATTCATTAATTTCGAGCCGTCCATCTCGTCATGGTGCAATCGAGTATGTACCTCTAAAATAGGTATTGTCGTTGGAAATAATGGTCATCTCACCAGCCTGGTGGTCATCCATCACGTGAGGCACAACACATCTAGGGAGCTTCTGTTCTTGAACATAATAGTAACACATACTATGAGTAGACAGAATAGAGTATATATGAAAAAGACATACTAGTCTCGATCAAAATCTAACCATGCATTTTTTAGAAGTGTTGTTCTTGTCCAAGGTGTGCACTAGTGGCAGGTATGGTGCATCATTTGGACCAGCTCCGTAAGTGCTCTTAAGCGACTCAACATCAGCAACAATGGACACGAGATACCTCTTTTCATGCCAAGTAAGCATACTGCGAGCAGTGTAATAGGTCTCGTCTAGTAAGTTCCATATGTTTCTTCGAGATAGAAAATAAGCTGTCAAATTTATATAAACAAGATAAGTTATATATGGGTGAACTGGAATCTAAAGGTTACTTAACAAGTTTGTTCACGAAACTTACACGGAGGAAGAACTGGAATCACGTCTAAAGAGACCCATATGTCCTCATCATTTTGAGAATAGGTGCAGATATCAAATGTTATTATCATACCAGGCTCAAATCCGTAAGCTTGGGCCAATCCTCTCCAATTAGCACAACTAAAATATGTGTGATCTACCTCATTATAGATCGTAGATTTGAAATGGAAACCATCTTTTGTCTTGAGGTAAGTAGTAATCTCAGTCACCTCTTCCATGCCACGGACAAAAAACTTGTCTAGGACAAAAGGTCTTGCATAGAAAGGGATACACTAGTCGAAATATAAAAAGACAGAAATTACACTTTGAAGCAAAAACCTTATATAGTACATGCCTAGCTAAGAAGGAAATATGTGCCAACAAATATTAAAACTGATTACCGTATAATATTTATAGTCACTTTGAAGCGTGAGGGAGAAGCATTTATTGTTGTCAAGGTGAGGATCATCGCACATACCCCGAGTGTCGAAACAGTAGGGGCACTCTTCCATTTTGTGCTACGTTCATATAATTAAAATCAGCAGAAAAATTTGGCATGAACTTTGCTAAAAAAAGGACATATTGAGTGCCAGAAATTTGACGAAACGGAAAGAATCAACATTTTGCCGAAACATTGGCAACTCAGTAAACATTCCCTGCAAGAAGAAACATAGCGCGAGACAATTCGCGAGCAACACAATGCAATGTTGCATTAACTAAATTAAAACAAGCACACACCGAAAAAGTTGATCAATTCACAATAAACACATTTGTACACATGTAATGCATTTCATCAAATATTTCACAGGTACACATTATGTGTGCATTTCATCACAATAATATCCATACTAGAACAAATCTACACGAAAATAAACTGGTAGAGGGAGGTCCTATACCATCCGGATCGAGAGGGACGACGTCGGAGGGAGAGAGCGGCCGGACGCAATGAGCTAGGTCGCTGGGCGGAGGGTTGTGGGGGCGGAACGGGAGTGCCACGGCGGGGGCAAGGCGGGGCGTGGGGAACGGTGGTGGCAAGGGGGCGTGGGGAACGTCGGTGGCAGGGGGCACGGCTGGCCGACGGCGGGGCGACGGCGTGGCGAGCGGCGGGGGCGACGGCGGCGACGAAGTGTCTGTCGGCGGCGCGAGATGGGGGGAGATGCTGAAATGAGTTGTAGCTACTTTCCCCAATCATGCTAAGTGCTCGTTGGTTGTTAGTGCTGGCGCGGATGACGTGCCCAACGCCAGCAGTAGTTTTTTGAATTAGAATCGCCAGCAAATTGGTAGATGGCATTTTGAGCGACGACATGCATATACAGATGTTTATAATGATACAAATTCTTCTCGTGGTTCAGAGTACATAAATATGGTACGGTTAATTAATACGACTCGATCCAAGTAGATATTTTTAGGGGGTACACACATGCATAAATGAAGTACACAAATCAAGTAGTACGATGTCGTTTGACAATCCTCTCAATGACGGTTTGGGTCTTCTTAATCTTGCTTGAATACTTTCGGCCCACGCTATGACTCTTTCTCAAGAAGGGATGTCCTATCGCAGGCAACGTAGTTCTGCTCCTTCTGGTGGTGTACTCTGTGTATTCATAAATCTCCTCTTCTGTTGGGTCCACGCCAAATTGATCATAGTCATCCTCGTTCGCGATTCCGTCCATCCTGACGATGCTCCTTTTGCCTCTTCGGACAACAACACGACTCGACTTTGTAGGGTCAGTTAAGTAGAAGCATTGTGACACGTCCTTAGCGAATACCCAAGGCTCATATTTGGCGGTGATTCCTTTCACCCCCTTTGCACCAGCAGGTTGTGCTTCAGGCAAAGACATGGTAATGAAACCACGTTCTTCAGTCTCGACGTTCTTCGCCCATCTGACTCGGAACAGTGGCACCGTGTAATCTTCACCGTACTCAAGTTCCCGTATCTCTTCGATCCTTCCGTAGTATTGATTATTTTCATTTTAGGTCAACTGCATCATCGTCACACCTGAGTTCTGGTAATCTCAGTTTTTGTCGTTTGCCTCAGTATAGAATGTGTATCCATTTATATCATATGATTGGTAAGTGGCGATAGTGCATGAGAGGCCTACTGCTAATGCATAGATGAGATTTGCATTGGCCACACCGGTTGGCAGTGGTTTGTCTCGAATTCGCTCTTTGAACCAAGTCGCAATTTTGGAGTTGTGCGCTCTAATGATCTGGGCCTCGGTCCTCAGCCTCCCCGCCATTTTGTGCTTTCTCCTTAAGGTGTCCTTGTGAGTCTGCTGCCAAGGACTTATTATATTTGCGTGTTGTAACACTACTGTGTGCGCTCTGTCGAAGTCGTCTCGGCGGTTTTGTATATCCACATTTAAATCACGCTTCAGCTATGAGTGACCTACTCCTTCGAGCCTATGTGCATGCTTCTTCAAGGGCAAACCAAGAGATTGATCATCATCTATAACATCCTTGCAGAATGATATACACTCTTCGATTAGATAGGCCTGGACGATGCTTCCATCCGGACGGGCCTTGTTACGAACGTATCCATTCACAGTTCCATTCATTTGTTCAAACAGGAACATGGTATGCAAGAATGTCGGTCCAAGGTCTATAACCTCCGGAACAATATGAACTAGCAGATGGACCACGACATCAAAGAATGACTGTGGGAAATATATCTCAAGCTCACATAGTATTGCAATGATCTCCTCTTGTAGTCCTGTCAGATGCCGCACACTAATCGACTTTCGAGAAATAACGTCAAAAAAGTTGCACAAGTCAATAAGTGTGTTTCGGACGTGATTGTCCATTATCCCTCTGAGAGCTACCAGAAGTAATTGTGTCATCATCACATGACAGTCATGGGACTTCATGTTGCTAAACCTTTGCCTTTTCGAGTCAAGATACCAGCGTATGAGCCCCGAGTAACCGGAAGGTACTTTCATGCCGTCGAGGCAGTTGAAAACTTGAGAAAGCCCATCCTCGTCGAGAGTGGAGCAAGCTGGGGGGCAATAATCATCTTTGGTTCTGGACACAGTTTTGCCCTTGTCTGAGTTGGCTATGACTTTTTTTTGCCCTTGACCGTCTCCTTGGTTTTAACGGATGAGGGTTGAAGCTCTTCCCTAATACCGATATCTTTCAAGTCTTGTCTGGCCCTCGGACCATCTTTACTCTTTTCTGGCATGTCAAACAGTGTGCCAAGCAAACTCTCGCACACATTTTTTGTGATATGCATCATATCAAGAGAATGAGGCGTACTGAGTAGTTCCCAATACGTCAAGCCCCAGAAAACAGACTTCCTTTTCCATACTTTTAGCAGCATTTTCTCAGAGGACTTCTTTATTTTCTTTCCTGGCTTAGGGCAATCTTTCCAATTCGTTAACATTTCCAGGATTTCTGCTCCAGACCTCTTACGTGGTGGCCCTCGGGTCTCATCCGTGTTGTCGAACAAATCTCCACGAGTTCTCCACTCGTCATCTTTGTCAAGCCACCTTCTATGGCCCATGAACACTATTTTCCTACTGCCCTTTTTTGATAGCTGCCGAAAAGATGTGTCATCCATACATTTAACACATCCGTAGTGTCCATGGCACGCCTATCCGGAAATATATTCGTAACCCAGATAGTCATGAACAGTCGTGAGCAATGCTGCTCTCATGTGAAAATAATTTCCCGTGCTAGCGTCCCAGGTTTTGACCCCTTCAGGCTTCCATAATATTTCTAACTCCTCCTTCAATAGCTCAAGATATGTGTTGATATCATTGCTAGGTTGGACTGGCCCTTGAATTAGCATAACCATGTGTATGTACTTCTGTTTCATGCAGAGCCAGGGCGGGAGGTTGTACATCCATACAAACACGGGCCATGTACTATGTGTGCTACTCTGGTTGCCAAATGGATATGTCCATCACTACTGACACCCAGCCTGGGGTTTCTGGGTTCTGCTGTGAATTTTGGTTCTAAACTGTCGAGTGCTTTCCACTGACAACCATCTACAATATGTCTCAGAATGCCATCATTTTTAGACGTTCTAGTCTTGTGCCAAGTCATGTTCTTTGCTTCCTTCGGGTCAGCGAAATAACGCTGCAAGCGAGGAATCAGCGGAAGGTACCATACAACCTTTCGAGGCTCCTTCTTTCCAGGCTTGTATCGGGGTTCCTTGCAAGTTAGACACTCTGTTTTGTTCTCGTCCTCATTGCGATATAAGCTGCAATCATTTATGCATGCGTGATATCTTACATGCGGCAAATCAAGCGGGCACACGATCTTCTTCGCCTCATCGACACTACGAGGCAACAAATTCCCCTTGGGTAAAACTTTGTGTAAATATTCAAATGTAGCATCCATACTTGCATCTGTGCTCTTGACTCTTGCCTTGATGTCTAGAAGTTTGAGCGTGACGTGCAGGCGGGTGTGCTCGGGATCGCAACCTTCATATAGTGGAGTTTTCGCGTCTAATTCCAATTGTGCCAACTTTAGACCCTCTTTAATAGCAGCTCTCTCGGTTGTCGTCTTCTTCCGAAGCACATCTTTCCCATGAGGATCTTGCAGCATTGTAGCCAACGACATATCCTGCGTGACAGTCTCATGATCATCTTCATGTTCCGGTGGCATTGCATCATTTTCTCCACCATGCGCATGTTCATTGTTTCCTCCTTCTGGCTGCTCTGCTTCATCGAAAGAGTTTTCCGCTTCATTGTTTCCTCCTTCATTATCGCTAACATCCTCCTCACCATGCTTTGTCCACCATGTATACCCTGTAACGAAACCGCGCTGGAGCAGGTGCGCCAGCACGCTGCCTTCGAACGGGTTGTGCAAAACTCCATTTTCGCATGTCAGACATGGACATAATATCTGCACTTCAACCTTTTGTATCATTTTTGCCACCACAAAATTTAGAAAGCCCTTCACACTTTGATCCATATTGAATCTTTCAATAGATCAAGCAGCGCTGCAAAGGGTATAAGTACAAAAATAATTACATATATTACCAATGACGGCATAAAAAAATTCGGCATGACCTTTGCTAAAAAAGGGACATATTGAGTGCCAGAAATTTGACGAAACGAAAATGAATCAACGTTTCGCCAAAACATTGGCAACTATTTAGACATTCCCTGCAAGAAGAAACATAGCACGAGACAATTCACGAGCAATGAAATTTATATAGCTAGCAATTAATCACACACATATCTCCATCACATATCCATCCATATGCGCATGCATCGATCATATATATGCATAAAGTAACAAGAAGTTCGGTCTATTTACCTCATCAAAGGGGAGGGGAGAGGGGGGCCAGCCGGTCGTACGTAGGTTGGAGGCGCCATTAATATGGAGTGTGGTGAAAATTTTAATACATGTGTGTGTTTGAGTGGGTGGAGGAGAGAGTTAGCTAATTAGGGAGTGGGTGTGTGGAGAGGCTAGCAAAGCTTAGTTAATTAATCCATCACCTAGCTAGATCTAGTTAAGAATCATGAGAAAGAATTTGATCTTTTTCTCAAGAAGAAGAGAAGAGAGAGGAGGAAGAGGAAGTGGGAGGAAGAAGAAGAAGGAAAATATCTAAATGGATGGAGGGCACATGTGAATAGTCCTGTGACGTAATTACTAGCGTGCCCAAATTATGGAACGCCATTACAGTTGTGTATATCCCTGGCGCACTGCTATTACTAATGCCGGTATTATACTTGCCCAAAAGTGGACCCAGTAAGGTGGACCGCAAAGTATACTACTGGCGTACCATAATGTGCGACGCCATAGATATGAGGATTAGTGCTGGCATAGGACACTTTAGCGACGTGAACACTAACTTAGGCCAGGGCAGAACATTGCGACCCACATACAGGTGGCGTATCTTAAATTTCCTACGCTGGCACTAAGCTCATATCTATGACGTGCCAATTTAGCCGACGCCAGCGCTATTTGAAAAAAATAGTGCTGGCGTTGATGGAAAATGCCACGCCACCAACGAAAGTTCTTGCTAGCACTTTTTCCACTAGTGTCTTGCCGTCTAAGCAAGCGCTCCCGTAGAGGAAGAAATGCCTTTAGTCCTTGTCATCGAGACACAAGCTCCGGCATGGGCACAACCAATCGTTCAGTACCTCTAGATAGGAGAGCTTCCCGAAGAGCAAGAAGACGCGGAAAGTGTAGCCCGTCAGTCCAGTATGTATCAATTTGTTGACAACATTTTGTATAGAAAGAGACCAAATGGGGTGAAATTCAAGTGCATTTGCCAGGAAGATGAACAGAAGCTGTTGGTAGAGATACATGAAGGAATGTGTGGCTCTCATATTGGGTCACGCTCGCTCGTCGGCAAGGCATTCCGTCAAGGATTCTATTGGCTGACAGCCCTTCAAGACGCCTTGGCGGTGGTCGCAAGAGGCGAAGCATGTCAATTCCACGCCAAGGACATACACCAACCAGCTCAAGCTCTTCAAACCATCCCTCTATCTTGGCCCTTCTCAGTCTGGGGGCTCGACATCCTCGGCCCCTTCCCCCGTGCTACCAGGGGCTTTGAATTCTTGTACATTGCAATCGACAAGTTTACAAAGTGGCCTGAGGTAGAGCCAGTGAGAAAGGTGATGGCGCAATCAGCAATTAAGTTCCTCAAAGGACTGGTGGCCTGTTTTGGCATTCCCAACAGGATTATCACCGACAACGGCACCCTGTTCACGAGTCGCGCCTTCATAGCATACTGTCAAGACCTTGGAAGCAAGATCTGCTACGCTTCCGTTGCTCACCCAAGAAGCAATGGACAGGCGGAGAGGGAAAATGCATAAGTGCTGCGTGGTCCCAAGACGAGAACTTTTGACAAGCTGCACAAGTGTGGAAGATGCTGGGTGGAAGAGTTGCCAGCGGTTCTTTGGTCACTCAGAACGACACCAAATCGAGCCACCAGCCAGACTCCCTTCTCTCTTTTATATGGTACAGAAGCGGTGCTCCCCATAGAACTCAGATACGGGTCACCTCGAGTCTTAGTCTTCAACGAGGAGGATCAAGAAGAGCTGTGGCAAGATGATGCCACGCTCCTTGAGGAAGATTGTTTCCGGGTTGCTGTCCATGCTGCATGGTACCAGCAAGCTTTGCACCGCTACCATAACCGCAAAGTTCATGCCAGGAACCTTGAGGAAGGCGGCCTTGTTCTTCGTCGAATCCAATCCGTGAAGGGGAGAAACAAGCTGTCCCCGAAGTGGGAAGGCCCTTACCGGGTAGTACGAGTCACTAGGCCCGACGCAGTTCCCCTAGAGACCGAAGATGGCACCCCTATGCTCAACTCATGGAACACTGAGCATCTTTGCAAGTTCTACCCGTGAGGCGCGGTTGCCGGGCCTCCCGGCAACCCCTTTTGTACAAGTTGGCCGGCAAGGCATGTAATCCTTTGTACAGAGCCGGGCGCAGACCCCATGCATAGTTGAATAAAAGCTAAGTGTTTCATCACTTTTTTTCAAAGTACATATTTACTTATGTATTGCATGCAATGTTGTGTTCCATTTTTGCCTTGTATGAGATGATTGATGAACCGTCAAGGTTCCATCCTCCTCTTTTCTCTTCTTTCTTTTTCTTAAAGGACTGAAGTGTTCCTTGCATGCAAGTTTCCCGGGGGGAGTGACGGTATGGATACCAAATGACGTTCAGGATATCATTCATGACAAGAAGTACAGGAAAGAAAAGCTAAGTTGCAAAATTTTGAAACAAAATTTCTTTGTTGTAGTTGCTATTTTTCCTTGAACAATTTACGTCTTTGTATGAAAAACCTGCACGCGAAGGAACCTTATCGGGATTGCTCGCGCTCTTATTTCTGTTTCGAGTCCACTCAACAGTATAAGTAAGCCACGTCAAGATCGGTAAGTGTATCTTGCCGGAAAGTGGCACCTCCGGCAAGATGCTAAGGACCCGTTCCTCAAGTGCTAACGGCAGGCTGTCTGCACCGGCAAGTTTCCGACAAGCGTAGGGAACAAAACGTACAAGGACAGAATCATATGAAGGAAATAGCATACATTCATTCAAAACTTGAGTTATGTTACATCAACGCACAATACAGATCTAACTTAAGATACATTTGTCTTTTACATGATCTCACTCGCGGCAAGATATGATGACAAAGCTAATTATTGAGCCCGCCCTAGGTCCTGGAGAATTGGCCAACCCTTTCGGCGATCGGAGCGACAAGTGCTTCGGGGTTGCGGTGGACGAGCTTGACAAGTACCTTGAAAAGAACATCACGAGCAAGCTTGCAGGACCCACTGGCAAAGGAGGCGGCCCATTCTTGATGATGCTTCTCCCATGCATCGACAAGGTTCTCGAAGAAGAAAGTTAGCCTAACGCTGGCAGCTTCTTGTGCATTGTCGGAATAACTACAGTCTCCCATACCCATGATTGCTAATTGAGCACTGAGGTGTTCTGTAGCTTCGACAAGACGGTTGGTCCAGAGCTGCAAGTTTTCCTTCAACACATTAAAAGAGTTTTCAGCACTAGCATGCGAGATTTTCTCCTTCTCAAGATCCACGGACAAGATTTTCTCCTTGGCCCGGGTGCCTTCAAGCTTCTCTTCCAGAGTGGACAGTCTCAGCCTCAGATCTTCTTCGACGTCAGCAGCCTTGCTAAGTTCTTGGCTCTTCGATGATAGCTGCGTTTGTAGCTCCCCTAATGTGTGAGCTACCTTATGCGCTGATTCCTGGAGAGCCAAGATTTCCTTGTTGCTGCCGACAAGATCTTCCTCAAGCTTTGCCACTTTGTTTTCTAGCTCTACCTTGGTGGCTTCGGCATCTTTGACGGTCTCCAAGAGCTTGCCAGCATGAACCGAAGCTTGGTCTTCGATAGCCTTCTTGTGGCTTTGTTCTAGCTCTTGGGTTCGCTGTGCAAGCAAAGTATGGATTTCTTCATCCTTGCTGCGGAGCTTGGCGGCAAGCGCTTCTTCTCGGGCAGCAAGATTTTTTCTTTAGTGTTCAGCTGCATCTCGCACTCCACCAACTTGCCGTCCAAGGCTGCTGCTTTTTCCTTAGCAGTGGCAAGCTTTTCCTCCTGCCTTTTGATGCTTTGGAACTTCTCATTGTACCACTTGCGGAACTCTTCCGCCTCTGCTCAGCCAGCTCCACGGTTTGCTGCTGCATGTGGAGCTTCTCCCAACATTTGCTATAACTGTCTTGCACATCCTTGAAGCCGGCAGCCATCATCTTCAAGAAGGCAAGATCTGCAGAGCTGTTGTTGGGGCTGTCTGTTGTCGTGATGCTGTGAGAGAAGGGTATCAAGATTCCCGTGATTGCATCTTAAAAGGCAGGATCCCCGGCACCAGATGAGCTGGGGGCTCCAGATTCTTGCTGCTCGTTGATAGGCTTCAAAGGACCTGCCAAAGCTTGCATATTAGATGTGTTCGGATGGTCGTCAGCGGTTGGCTCATCGTTGCCAGCTTCTCTCATCTCAACATCTACTGTGGAGGGTTCAGATGTGTTGCCGGAGGGTTTGCTAGACTCCTCTGCAGCTTTCCTGGCTTCCTCAGCAGCAGATATAGCAGCCTCACCGGCAGAGATCTTGGCGGCCTCTTTAGCGGCGCTCTTTGCAATTCCTTCCACGTCCACAATGATTTCTCCCTCTTCCGGAAAGGTTGGGTCTATAGGACAAAGAAGAATCAAAGAGCAAAAAGAAATTCAAATTACAAAACAAGTTCAAGAAGACAAAAAAGAAGGATTGACAAGGATAAGATGACATCTAAAAAGGAACTTACCTTGATGAGCATGTGGAGGGGATGGTGTTCTTCCTCTGGCAACATCAGTTGCTGTCGCTTGGTCTCCGGCAACGTCAATTGCCGGAGGAGCCTCGATGCGGGCAGGCTCTTCCTGGTGCTCTTCTGGTGGAGGGTTGTTCCTTGTCGGTGAAGGTCTTGGCGGCGGTTCTAAAGTTGAGGGTGTTGTCAAGGGATCCATTCCTTAGCCCTCTCCTTCTGGCTGGTTACTTCCCGCCTCCTTGTCGGTCTCCATTAAAGAAGGGTTGATGATCGTGCTTGCTAACGGAAATTGGATATGAGCCTCACGCTGGGGGCTCAAGCCGACAACTTCAGATGAAATTGCACCGTGATCAGTGCCCGTTGCCATGTTGCCCTCTTCGGTGGTTCTGGGCTTCTTTCTGTACCTTTTCACTAGTGCCACTTCATCCCTACAAGATCAGAACAATCAAGATGATTAGTTCAACAATAATTTCAAGACAATTACAAGAAAGATGGAGGAAGATGATAAGCTTACTCTTCTTCCTCTTCATGCTCACAAAGGGCAGACAGGTCCCAGTGCACCGTGTCGTCTGCGCCGGTGGATGTAGATGGTGGCGGCGTCTTCCTGGCACGCTTTACTCCTGATGATGCCGGGGGCTGTGAAGCACCCTCATCTTCTACAATCAACAGAGTTGGTTGCCGGGAAGAGGCACAGCAAGGAGGTTGTTGTCGGGAAGGCTGAGCCCGGGAAGTTGTAGTTGTTGCCTTGATGCCGACAAGTTCCTTACTTGTTGGCTCAGTGTGCGCTGCCTTCTTCTGGGCAAGTATCTTGGCAATGGCAGTCTTCACCTTAGCAGGAGGAGGGCGAGGTGCTTCTTCCGCTTCCTCTTCATCTGAAGAGTCTTCGTACTGCTCCTCATCTCCCTCGGATCCCTTAGTTTGATCTTCTTAACCTACATGCTCTTCGGCATGATCTTTGATGTGCCCTCCTCTGCTGGTTCCCGGAGCTATAACATGCTCTTCGGCATGTTCTTCGGTGTGTCCTTCATTGCTGATGCCTTTAGCTGCCCGGGAACGAGCTGCTTTCTTGACCTCTTCGGCTCTTGCGATAAGGAACTACTCTTCATCATCCTTTGTCGGATGAACCATGTTGAAAGTGCAACTAATCCCCGGGTGGTTTTGGTATTCAATAACAACATATATATCATTGATATAATTCTTATTACTAATAAATTTCAAAAAAGATCAATGATTGGCATGGCAAGGATTAATGGATGTGGACCCCTCAAAATGCTAAGGACAAAGATTGGCAAAGCTTCAAGACTCTACATTTTTGGTTAAGTGATCCAAGATCACAGTGAGTCCATAGGAAAAGCCAATACTATTAAAAGGGGATGAGGTTTTGGTTATGACTCAATTGCTCAAATGCTTTGTGATATTGCTCCAAAACTCTCAAATACTTCTCCACTTCACTCCTATCCAAAACCCTAAAAGTTGATCTCGGTCCCACCGAAACATTCTTATCCGGACTCACCAAGATTGCTATCCACTATACCACATGCCAAACCCTAACAGATCGATGCAACCAAAATGGTTCTTGGTCCCACCGAGAAGGCTTGACCAACTTGCTGTAACAATGTTACTTCACTTCGGAATTTCCGAGATGAAATTTTCAGTCTCACCGAAACCTGGTCTTGCCCTAGCCATTGCACTTCGGTCTCACCGAGATGTTTTGATTGGTCCCACCGAAAAGCCTAACGTTCATGTCTGATACACTAGTCGGTCTCACCGAGATTCTCATGTCGGTATCACCGAGTTGGGTCAAAGACTTGTAAAGGTTGGATTTTAGGTGAAGGCTATATATACCCCTCCACCACCCTCTTACCATGTAGGAGAGCCATCAGAACGTGCCTACATTTCCACCATATGATTTCTGAGAGAGAACCACCTAATCATGTGTTGAGATCAAGATATTCCAATCCAACCATTTGAACCTTGATTTCTAGCCTTTCCCAAGTTGCTTTCCACTCAAATCCTTCTTCCACCAAATCCAAATCTGTGAGGAGTTGTTTGAGTGTTGGGGAGACTATCATTTGAAGCACAAGAGCAAGGAGTTCATCATCAACACACCATTTATTACCTTTTGGAGAGTGGTGTCTCCTAGATTGGTTAGGTGTCACTTGGGAGCCTACAAGATCATGTGGAGTTGAACCAAGGAGTTTGTAAGGGCAAGGAGATCGCCTACTTTGTGAAGATCTACCCCGAGTGAGGCTAGTCCTTCGTGGACGGAAGCCGTGCTGGAATAGGCAAGGTTGCTTCTTCATGGACCCTTCGTGGGTGGAGCCCTCCGTGGAATCGCGCAACCGTTACCCTCTGTGGGTTGAAGCCTCCATCAACGTGGACGTACGATAGCACCACCTATCGGAACCACGCCAAAATTCATCGTGTCTTCATTGCGTTTGAAATCTTATATCCCCTCCTTTACTTACATGTGCAATGTTTTACTTTCTGCTACTACACTCTTAGAATTGCATGTGTAGGGTGTTACTTGACTTGGTGTACTTGCTAAAATCTGCCCACAACTAAAATTGGGAAAAGGATAGATTTTTATTTGGTCAAGTAGTCTAATCACCCCCCCTCTAGACATACTTTCGATCCTATAAGTGGTATCAGAGCATTGGTCTCCATTGCATTGGTTTCACAATCTAGGAGAGTATGGCATCTAGTGAGGGTAACTATCGCCGTAGAGGTCCATATTTTGATGGTACAAACTTTGCTAGTTGGAAGCATAAGATGAAAATGCATATTCTTGGTCATAACCCCGCCGTTTGGGCTGTTGTTCGTGTTGGCTTGCGAGGTGAATTCTTTGAAGATGGTAAGGAACCGGATCGTGAAGCAACCGTGGAAGAATTGAAGATGTTGCAATACAACGCTCAAGCTTGTGACATTCTCTTCAACGGTTTGTGTCCCGAGGAGTTCAACAAGATCAGCCGCCTTAAGAATGCAAAAAAATTTGGGATACTTTGGTTGATATGCACGAGGGTACCGAATCAGTCAAGGAATCCAAGTTAGATGTGCTTCAAAGTCAACTTGACAAGTTCAAGATGAAGGATGGTGAAGGAGTCGCTGAAATGTACTCTAGGCTTGCTCTCATCACAAATGAGATTGCCGGCTTAGGAAGTGAAGAGATGACCGACAAATTCATCATCAAGAAGATCCTTAGAGCCTTGGATGAAAAATATGATATCGTGTGCACTTTGATCCAAATGATGCCCAATTACAAAGATCTCAAGCCCACGGAAGTCATTGGAATGATTGTTGCTCATGAGATGTCACTCAAGGACAAAGAGGAGCTACACAACAAATCAAGTGGTGCTTACAAAGCCTCAACCGATGCTCCCACAGCTTCAAGCGACAAGCTAGTATCCAATGAAGAGATAAGCCTAATGGTGAAAAGGTTCAACAAGTTTTACAAGAACGAAGGAAAAGAAAGAAGCTCAATCTCAAGACATTATGAGAAAAGATCACCAAGTCGTGACCGAAATTGCTATAATTGTGGAAGACCCGGACATTATTCCAATGAGTGTACGACACCTCACAAGAATAGAGACGAATCACCAAGAGGAAGACATAGAAGAGATGAATCACCTCACAAGGAGAGAAGGAGTAGGGATGATCGTTATGAACGAAGATCTTTATAACGCCCCGGACACACCCACCGGTGGTCGTTACTCCTGGCGGGATCTAGACTAGCCCCACAGATCAATACTAGTCTTTCCTGCACACTTTGTCCTCACTCGTGCGCACCCGGGACTAACTTCCTGGTTGGTCACCCATCCTGAAATTACTCCAAGCTGAGCACGCTTAACTTTGGAGTTCTTTCCGAATGGGCTCCCGGAAAAGAAGGAATCCCTTATTGATATGGGTAGTCTATCATCCCTAATAAGCCAGGCTATTGATACGTCTCCAACGTATCTATAATTTTTTATTGTTCCATGCTATTATAGTATCAATCTTGGATGTTTTATATACACTTACAAGCAATTATATATCATTTCTTTGGGACTAACCTATTAACTTAGTGCCCAGTGTCAGTTGCTGTTTTTTGCCTGTTTTTGTTTTTTCAGAATACTAGTACCAATCGAAGTCCAAATGCCACGAAACTTTTTGGAGATTTTTTTCTAGACATAAGAGACACTAGAAGCTTCGGGAGAGGGCCAGAAGACAGAGGAGGTGGCCACGAGCCACCAGGGCACGCCCTCGTGCCTCGTGGGCCCACCTCTGGTCCGTTTGACATAATTCCACCTCTATAAATACTCTAAAATCGGGAAACCAACAGGGGAGTCCAAGAAATACTTTTTCCGCCGCCGCAAGTCTCTGTTCTGGAGAGATCCCATCTGGAGGACTTTTCCGGCACTCTGCCAGAGGGGGATTCGATCACGGAGGGGCTCTCCATCAACCTTGTTGCCCTTCCGATGATGCGTGAGTAGTTTACCACAGACCTTCGGGTCCATAGTTAGTAGCTAGATGGCCTCTTCTCTCTTTTTGATCTTCAATACAATGTTCTCCTCGATGTTCTTGGAGTTCTATCCGATGTAATCACTTTTTGCAGTGTGTTTGTTGGGATCCGATGAATTGTGAGTTTATGATCAGATTATCCATGGATATTATTTGAGTTTTCTCTGAACACTTTTATGCATGATTGTTATAGCTTCATATTTCTCTCCGATCTATTGATTTGGTTTGGCCAACTAGATTGATTTATCTTGCAATGGGAGAGGTGCTTTGTAATGGGTTCGATCTTGCGGTGCTCAATCCCAGTGACAGAAAGGGACATGACACGTATGTATTGTTGCTATTAAGGGTAAAAAGATGGGGTTTATTCATGCGTGAGTTTACTTTGTCTACGTCATGTCATCTTGCTTAAGGCGTTACTCCGTTCTTTATGAACTTAATACTCTAGATGCATGCTGGATAGCGGTCAATGTGTGGAGTAATAGTAGTAGATGCAGAATCGTTTCGGTCTACTTGTCTCGGACGTGATGCCAATATACATGATCATTGCCTTGGATATCATCATGATTATTTGCTTTTCTATCAATTGCCGAACAGTAATTTGTTTACCCACCGTATGCTATTTTCAAGAGAGAAGCCTCTAGTGAAAACTATGGCCCCCGGGTCTACTTTTATCATATATTGAAAATCCCAAAAATACCTTGCTGCAATTTTGCTTTATTTATTTTATTTTGAATTTTTGTTCGACCTATCTATCTATCACCATACAATTTAATCTTGCAATTAACCGCCAAGGGATTGACAACCCCTTGTTCGCGTTGGGTGCGAGGATTTGTTGTTTTGTGTGCAGGTGCTGCTAACGAGTTGTTGCATGATTCTCCTACATGATTGATAACCTTGGTTTTATAATTGAGGGAAATACTTATCTCTATTGTACTGCATCATCCCCTCCTCTTCGGGGAAATCCCACGCAGCTCACAAGTAGCAGGAAGAATTTTTGGCGCCGTTACCGGGGAGACATCATCAACATCTATCAAGTACCTACGCATAAACTTTCATCTCCTTGCATTCATTTTATTTGCCTTTGCCTCTCGTTTTCATCTCCCCCACTTCAATTTTTTTTTTACAAAAACACAAAAATATTTTATTTGCTTGTTTCTTGCTTGCTTGCTTTTATTGCCTTCATGTCAAGCACACAAGAACAGAAGGTAAAACAAAAATTTAAGATAATATGGATCACCTTACAGTTTTCTACTTGGATCATCTTCGATCCATTTGTGCTCGTGCTGAAACCCCAACTAGTTTAGTTGAGGGAAAATCATTAGATGAGCATGCTCATTTTGTACGTCACCGTTTGTCTCAAAAAGGGAGACTCTTATGGAATCAAATAAATTGTTTGCTATTCTATGCTTGGACTCTATGTGATCCCACATATTCAGAGAGTGTTCAATCTTATGAAATTTTTGATAAATGTGGGTTTGGAGAGGTCATGACTTTAGTTGACGTTAACCCCACTATCTTGGAAGATTATAAAACTTTTATGCATGTGGATCGTGAAGAGAATATTTGATATGATAGCTATATTGATGAATTTGACTATGATCCTACATGCAATTATTATGAGAAAGGAAAATATGGTTGTAGAAATTTTCATGTTACTCAATTACCTCTCTTGAAGTTCAAATTGTTAATGGTTCGTTCTTCTTCCTTGCATATGCTAGATACTTTTTGTCTTGATAATTTGTTTGCCTATAAAATGCCTATGCATATGAAGTATGTTAGACTTAAATGTGTTTTTCACATGTTTCATGATGCTCTCTTTGTGTTTAAATTACTATCTTTCATGTGAGCATCATTGAAATCTCAAGCCTATCTTAATGGCTATAAAGAAAGAGCTTGTTGGGAGACAACCCAATAAATTTTTATTCTGTTTTTGAGTGTTTGCACAATTATGCTACTGGTATGATTGTGTTTCTTATGTTTTAATTAGTGTTTAGTGCCAAGTAAAGCCTTTGGGATGATTTGGATGATAGTTGCTTTGATCCTGTGCAAAAACAGAAACTTTTGCGTCCAGTGCTGGATTTTTTTTTACTGGAATGTGATAAAATTCTGATTTTTTTACACATGATTAATATACAAATTGCCCACGTTGTCCTAAATTTTCAGAATTTTTGGAGTTACAGAAGTATGGCTTTTAAATAGATCTTTACAGACTGTTCTGTTTTAGACAGATTCTGTTTTTGTTTCATAGTTTGCTTATTTTGATGAATCTATGGATCATATCGGGGGTTATGAGTCATGGAGAAGTTGGAGTACAGTATAATTATGCCAATATTAAATATGAATCAATTTACTATAGTACTTAAAGTTAAAGATTTGTTTGTTACACTAACGGATCTCACGAAGGTTTTGTTGAGTTTTGTGTGATTGAAGTTTTCATGTTTTGGGTGAGATCACGATGGATGAAGGAATAAGGAGTGGGAAGAGCCTAAGCTTGGGGATGCCCAAGGAACCCCAAGGTAATATTCAAGGAAGACTCAAGCAACTAAGCTTGGGGATGCCCCGGAATGCATCCCCTCTTTCTTCTACCAACTATCGGTAATTTTATTTGGAGCTATATTTTTATTCGTCACATATCATGAGTTTTGCTTGGAGCGTCTTGTATTATATGAGTCTTTGCTTTGTTTGCTTTTTAGTTTGTCACAATCATCTTTGCTGGACACACCTATTTGAGAGAGCCACACGTTTATGATGATTTGTTAGAATACACTATGTGCTTCACTTAAATCTTTTGAGCTAGGCAGTTGCTCTAGTGCTTCACTTAAATCTTTTTTAGCACGGCGGTGGCTATATTTTGAAGAAATATTTGAACTCTCGTGCTTCACTTATATCATTTTGAGAGTTGATAAGAATATATTTTGAAGAAATATTTAAACTCTCATGCTTCACTTATATTATTTTGAGAGTTGATATGATTAAATTTTGAAGAAATATTTGCACTCTCATGCTTCACTTATATCTTTTTGAGAGTTGATAATAGTAATGGTAATTTGCACAAGATATTAATTTGGTCCCAAAGTGATGAATATTCAAGAGGGATATAATAAAAACTTTCATGAAAGATCATTGGATATGATAAGTTTGATTCCTTGCAATAGTTTTGCGATATGAAGATGATAATATGTGAGTCATGTTAGTGAGTAATTGTGATTTAGTAAGAACATTGGTGTTAAGGTTTGTGATTCCCTATGCATGCACATAAAGTCAATTGTTATGCAACGAAATTATATCCTACTTATGGTGCATTATTCGGTGTTAGTTATGTTCAATGCATGTTTATGACCGTTTTCGCTTTTTGGTTGGTTGCTTCTCAATCTATTTGCTAGCCTTCATTTGTACTAAGCGGGAATACTGCTTGTGCATCCAACTCCTTAAACCCAAGTTATGCCAAATGAGTCCACCATACCTACCTATATGCGGTATTTCCATGCCGTTCCAAGTAAATTTGCATGTGCCAACTCTAAATTTTTCAAAATAATTTTCCGTTTTGTGTGCCCGTACCGCTCATGAAGCGGCAGGGGGTGGCCAATATTTTCCATGCTAGGTGTGTTATTCTCATGATGAGTGTTTATTCACTTGTCATTGCACGAGAGTGTGGCAGGTAATAGAGATGCCCAGTCCCGAAATGAAAAAATCTAATATGATGATAATAATAAATACCTCGGAAAGTGTTGGTATGGAAGGCACCCGTGGATACGGCTAGCCATGGATCGTGAAAGAATGGTGGAAAGGAAATAAACTTTATTTTCTGTTTGGGAATTGCCTATAATGTGTCTAGCATGGAAGATATTGGGAATTCTTGGTCGTTTTCGTTGACAGGAAAAGCATGCCTCTCAAAATAATTTTATCTCTCTAATTTAAACCTTGAGCTCTGGCACCTCTGCAAATCTCTGCTTCCCTCTGCGAAGGGCCTATCTATTTACTTTTATGCAATTTTTATTTTTTATTTTGAGTCTACATCTTCTCTTACAAAGCACCAACTAGAGAGCACTATTGTCATACTTGTGCATTGTGTGTAGCTAATATTGAGTGTGTTTCATGAATGGATCAATGATTGAGCATAATGGGCTAGGCATAGCTTTCTTTAGTGTTGATATTTTGAAAGACATGGTTGCTTGTTAGTATGCTTGAGTATTTATGTCTTCATGTCAAATTATAGACTATTGCTTTGAATCATTCAAGTCCAAATGTCCATGCTACAAAAGAAAAGAGTATATGATGAATATGATAGGTAGCATTCCACATCAAAAATTCTGTTTTTGTCATTTACCTACTCGAAGACGAGCAGGAATTAAGCTTGGGGATGCTTGATACGTCTCCAACGTATCTATAATTTTTGATTGTTCCATGCTATTATTGTATCAATCTTGCATGTTTTATATACACTTACAAGCAATTATATATCATTTTTTGGGACTAACCTATTAACTTAGTGCCCAGTGCCAGTTGTTGTTTTTTGCCTGTTTTTGGTTTTTCAGAATATCAGTACCAAATGAAGTCCAAATGCCACGAAACTTTTTGGAGATTTTTTTCTCGACATAAGAGACACTGGAAGCTTCGGAGAGGGCCAGAAGATAGAGGAGGTGGCCACGAGCCACCAGGGTGCGCCCCAGGGGGGTGGCACGCCCTGGTGCCTCATGGGCCCACCTCTGCTTCATTTGACCTAATTCCACCTCTATAAATACTCTAAAATTGGGAAACCAATAGGGGAGTCCACGAAATACTTTTTCCGCCGCCGCAAGTCTCTGTTCTCGAGAGATCCCATCTGGAGGCCTTTTCCGGCACTCTGCCGGAGGGGGATTCGATCACGGAGGGGCTCTCCATCAACCTTGCTGCCCTTCCGATGATGCGTGAGTAGTTTACCATAGACCTTCGGGTCCATAGTTAGTAGCTAGATGGCTTCTTCTCTCTTTTTGATCTTCAATACAATGTTCTCCTCGATGTTCTTGGAGATCTATCCGATGTAATCACTTTTTGCGGTTTGTTTGTTGGGATCCGATGAATTGTGAGTTTATGATCAGATTATCCATGGATATTATTTGAGTTTTCTCTGAACTCTTTTATGCATGATTGTTATAGCTTCGTATTTCTCTCCGATCTATTGATTTGGTTTGGCCAACTAGATTGATTTATCTTGCAATGGGAGAGGTGCTTTGTAATGGGTTCGATCTTGCGGTGCTCAATCCCAGTGACAGAAAGGGACATGACACGTATGTATCATTGCTATTAAGGGTAAAAATATGGGGTTTATTCATGCGTGAGTTTACTTTGTCTACATCATGTCATCTTGCTTAAGGCGTTACTCCGTTCTTTATGAACTTAATACTCTAGATGCATGCTGGATAGCGGTCAATGTGTGGAGTAATAGTAGTAGATGCAGAATCGTTTCGGTCTACTTGTCTCGGACGTGATGCCTATATACATGATCATTGCCTTGGATATCGTCATGATTATTCGCTTTTCTATCAATTGCCCAACAGTAATTTGTTTGCCCACCGTATGCTATTTTCAGGAGAGAAGCCTCTAGTGAAAACTATGGCCCCCGGGTCTACTTTTATCATATATTGAAAATCCCAAATATACCTTGCTGCAATTTTGCTTTATTTATTTTATTTTGTATTTTTGTTTGATCTATCTATCTATCACCATACAATTTAATCTTGCAATTAACCGCCAAGGGATTGACAACCCCTTGCTCGCGTTGGGTGCGAGGATTTGTTGTTTTGTGTGCAGGTGCTGCTAACGAGTTGTTGCTTGATTCTCCTACTGGATTGATAACCTTGGTTTCATAACTGAGGGAAATACTTATCTCTACTATACTGCATCATCCCCTCCTCTTCGGGGAAATCCCAACGCAGCTCACATGTAGCAGCTATCACATACACCCCCACTCAGAGGAACCGACGTCCTCGTCGGGCACAGAAACGTTCCCTCTTGGCACATACATCTGTGCATCCAGTCCGGTACATGTGTCATGCCGTGTGCCACGACGGGTCATAAACGTCATGAACAACATGACCGCACACCTGTCTGCAAACATCCGTGTAACCGCGACTGTCAGCTCTGATACCTACTTATAACGCCCCGGACACACACACCGGTGGTCGTTACTCTTGGCGGGATCTAGACTGGCCCAACAGATCAATACTAGTCTTTCCTGTGCACTTTGTCCTCACTCGTGCACACCCGGGACTAACTTCCCGGTCGGTCACCCATCCTAAAATTACTCCAAGCTGAGCACGCTTAACTTTGGAGTTCTTTCCGAATGGGCTCCCAGAAAAGAAGGAATCCCTTATTGATATGAGTAGTCTATCATCCCTAATAAGCCAGGCTATCACAATCTTCTCGTAGGAGCAAAGATTCGGAAAGGAAGGACAAGTCATCCAAGAGCTACACTAGAAGAAGACATCAAGCTCATGTTGGTGAATGGATTTCTGGCTCCGACTCCGACACCCACTCCAAGAGAAGCTATCACTCCGACTCCGACTATAGTCAAGATGAAGGTGTTGCCAGACTTGCTCTCGTATACTCCAACTCCTATGATCTATTTGATTCACCAAATGAAAGAATTGGAAGATGCTTCATGGCAAAAGGCCCCAAGGTATCACACCCCGCATACTTTGACTTTAATAGTGATGAGGATGATTTGCTTGGTGATGATGATTTACTTGTTGATAGGACTAGTAATGTGAGCTATAATGAACATTCTAGTAATCATAGTCAAGAGGAAACAAATGACAATGCTATGAAGGAGATTGAGCATCTAACAAAAGAACTAAACACTCTTAAGTTAGCTCATGAAACAACTCAAGAGGATCATAGAGAGCTTTTAAGATCTCATGAGAAGCTACACTTCGAGAAGCTAAATTTAGAGCAAGAGCACCAGTTTCTTAAAGCTGTCAATGATGATCTTCAAAAGAAGAGTTCCTCATATCTTGCCAAATGTTTACTCTTGTCTACCTTCATGCCACAAGTTAAATCTAAGCAAACTAGTAACAAGGGTAAAAAGGGTTCTATCTTTAGTAGTAACAATAACAATGCTAAATCCAATGTTGTTGCTTCTAGTAGTTCTATTGATTCCACTAATGATTCTCTTAGCCAAGTTACACTTGGGCAACAAAAAAATGATTTATTGAAAGGAATTATAGAAAAGGGTGTCTACAAAAGTCTTGCCGGAAGTAAGCAATTTGAGGAAATTGTGCGCAAGCAAGGAAGGCACCAGAAGAACCAAGGTATTGGTTTTGAACGAAAGTTCAATGCCAATGGAGTTGAGTGGGAGGAAGATCAATACCCGAAGACGAAGTTTGTTCCTCAACAAGAGAAGTATGATCCTACTTCTTTCAAGGGGACACAAGCTCAAGATGATCTTCCACCTCAAGAACCACAAGCTAAAAGGCAAGGACAAGCTTCAAGAAGAGATTGACTCATTTGAAGGACCACCTCAAGCTTTGGTCAAATGGGTTCCAAAGGCTTCATCAAGTTCTACTTCATCAAGTGCTACTACAACTCCAAGGATTCCCATCAAGTTGATGTGGGTCCCAAAGAAGAAGAACTAGAGAGTTCTTGAGGGTGACTCCGCCAACAAACTTCACTCACTTTCATTTATGGCAAGAGCTTGTGCAACCAACTTCAACATCTTGCACTTGTTCATGGACTCACAAACCTTCTTGTTGGTAAGGCAAGGGACAAGGTGTTCAATGCATTCATGGACATCATAATGTGTGCATTCCACTCTATGTCTATGGATATCCTTGTATGCTCCTTGTGTGGGACTAACCCATGTAGGTATTGAAAGTGCAAAACTCCAAGGATTGCTCCCAACTCTTGATGGTCTACATCAACATTGAGCATCCACATCTACAACATCTACATGAAGTCAACATCGACAAAACCCAAGGTTAGTTCATCCCTCATTGGGGGGATATCACATCTAGGGGGAGTTTTACTCTAAGACTTGAGTCAAAGCAACTCTAATGGTGTGAACACATTAATGCTTTATGTAAAAGTGGTAACCCCACTTGTTCTTAAACGATGAGTATGACCTATGATCAAATGTTCTCATTTGGCTCCTAAGTCAATATACTCATATATAGATGACTATGTCATCGCCCATTGCTTGATAGTTGCTAGAATTAGCTGTGCATGTTTGAAACATATTTCATTTGCTATCTTATTGTGTGAGCATGTTGCTATGCATATTTCTCATTCGAGGACATCCTTTTGTAGTTTGATTGATTTGGTTTTATTTGGCCAAATGGATGTACAAGAATGCCTAAGCACCCTCTCTAGCTATCTATCTCAACTTGTCTAAATTCCTTCTTGCTATATCACAAAAACTTGAACAAGTCATTTTCGGACCCTCTGGGTGAGGAGCACTCAGAGCCACCGATCCGCTTGGGGCTGACCTCCAAAACCTTCTAAGTGTCTTTCGGACAAACCAACTCACATGCATCCGGTCTCACCGAAAACACTTGGACTGATCTGATTTTTCAATCTCGGAGAGACCGATTTAAAACTCTCGGTTTCATCGAAGCGATGTACTCACAGCAGTTATTCACTTCAGTGCCACCGATTGGTTTCACTTGGTCTCTCCGATAGCACATGGGTATATATATGTCCGCGGCCCGTACGTTGAAAATTTCTTCACCCATCACGTTCCTGCACTCCATTGCTGCCGTCACCCAAGTCTCCGGATCGTCGCCTTTGTCTCTAGCGTGCTCTCACCGCCAGATTCCGTCGTCGTCAATGGCATTCTTCTCCGTCGTTGCCGCCGTAGAGGATCTCCACCGAGTTAGGGTGAGATTCGACCCCCTCCATGTTCTAAATTCCGATTCAATGCACGGATGGATTGCCTAGATCTTGCCACGGATTGAAATTCATTATCCACTGATATTCCTAGCGTTAGATTGAATTTGAACTTTAGGGTTAGGGTTTCTCAGATTTTATCTCAGATTGACCGGAATGAAAGACTCGGGTTCACCGATTTGGCCTCTGGCCATTGCACTCAGTACACTTCAGTGCCACCGAGATGTACTACTGGTTGGTGAAACCGAAACTAAAATTTCAGTAGAACCCTAGCGCTTCGGAGAGACCGGGACACACATCGGTCTGACCAAAACAGTGTGGACAAGTCTCTGTTGCTGCATTCGGTGCTACCGAGACTATCAAATTTGTGACTCCAAAATACCTTTAAAACTAAAGTTTGGATTAAAATTATTTTCAAAATGTTGTGTTTTTGTGATGCTCATCTACTCCACTCTACACCATCTACTTCACAGGTGTAGGTGTCAAGATGTCAAATTGTAGCGACCCAACCTGGTAAGGATCGAAGTCTCTGTGCTTACCGTGCTAGTCCCTGGATGGACTTGCTACCACACACAGTACTCGATGAAATAACAGAAATAACACACATCTTTATTACATCGATAGTCCCGGAGTAATACAAATTTATTACAACGATATGGCATAAGGCCAATAAAAAATTATTGCGGAAGCATAGAAGTAAATGAGTCCATCAACTCCACGAGCAAAGCTGAGTGAAGAACATCGACATATTGCACCTTAATCCTCATCGGATAAATCTGCAACATGATAAGTTGCAGCCATGCAGGTCAGTACATTGAATGTACTGGCAAGTCACATCATAAGAGTGTAAAGAACCTATTTGTACATGCAATTTGGCTAGTGCAAAGGCTCTAAGTTTAACTTTGCATAAAGCTGATTTTCCCCTATCATAAAATAATTTATTCTACTACTACAAAAATAGCATAAGATTGAGATGGCAACCCCAACTCAATCCATTCGCAAAGTTTATTTAATCCCAACTGATTTACTGAAGGGTGATGAGATCTCCCGGCATTTCCACTACTAAAAGCTCAAGTTGTCCGTAACCGGGGACACGTCAAATCGATTAGATTTAACACTCTGCAGAGGTTTGCACACTTTTCCCCACAAGACTTGACCACCTCCTTGATCGGAAGATCGAGACATAGTCTTTCGAAAGCATTCCCTCTTAACCCACAGATAGGCCGGTACACCTACTCATTCTACATCTGCTAGCCTATCCCGGAAGTGGTCACACTAACTACTCAACTAAGCCAGAGCCCATATTGGCTTGTGGCTGCACACGTAAGCTTCTAGACATGAAAACACGTTTGATCCCTTTGAGCCTGGGCGGCAGACTACTAGTGGTGCACCACCATGGATTTCCCATGCATGCTCCTGCTGTACTTCACCACCATTCAAACCAATTCTGCCCAGGTAGTTCATTTAAAAGTCTTGGTCCTGATTACTACTTTGTCACTCATGCCTCACCATGAACACTCCCCAATCCCCGTCTACATTAGCTAGGCAATATAATCTTACACGGCGGTGACAAAGGTTGTATAGTTCAGACCTACCTCAAATGAACTACTAGGTATAAGCATAGCCATCCGGCATAAATTTCTACCATGCAATCCTACCACAAAGGACTAAGTGCATAATAAAAACATGGTTAATAAAAGTATGGTCAAATGTGAACTTGCCTTGGTACTGCTGGTTCAACTCTAGAGAATGATAATACTCTGCCTCGCACTCCGGAAAATCTATCGCCAAAGTAAATAAACACACATAAGAACAAAAAGACTCAAAAAAAATCCAAATGAAGATCCAACACACTCAATTATCACAGAATATTCTAGGTGCAATACAACATGTGACATAGGGTTCAAAGGTGTGATGTGATCTAACGTGTATACATGGCATAGGAGTAAAATTATCATGGACAGATCCTAATTGTGTGAAAAGTACCATGATATTGGTGCAAGTCATAGGATTTGGCTATGGTGACAAAGTGAAAAAAGAATTAATTCATACAGAGTAACGGTTTAGAAGATATGGCCAAATAAAGATTGAATTCAAATCTCAATAAATTTGAAATTTTCAAAAGTTTACAAAAGCGAGTTCACTGAATAGATCTAATCAAGATGAAAAATTTGCCACTGGTTTCATCTAATTTGGATCTAGAGTTAAAAAGTTGTGGCTATTTGAAAATCAGGGGCTAATCTGCTAAATTCAGGGACTAAACCATGAATAAAATAACTGCGAATAGGCCCTTGGCCACGTGGCACTCCAGGAGTGGCCGAAAGGTGTCCGCTGCCTGGCTTAAACGGTGGACAGCCGAACTATAAGTGAAACGGCGGCGGCGGCTAAACTAAAATAAAACCGACGTTCGGTTTAAATAAAACCACACGGTTTAATAAAAAAAAAAGCGGTTAACCGCGTATCTCTTCGCAATTAAAAAAACCACACCTAATCTAATCTACGCCATTCGAATGCGATCTAACGGACGAGAGGAGGTGGCGGTCTTACAGCGGGTCAACAGCGGCGAGACGACGGCGAGGGCGGCTCGGCGTCGAACGGGGCGGCGGCTCTGGTGGTCTCCAGCGTCGGCAAAGTAGACGAGGAAGACCGGCGCGTCGAAGGGGCCCAAATGGTGGTGGCGGCGGCGGTCGTCGGGGACGTCGGGGTCGAGCAGGGGCTCGCGGCGGGGCTCCGGTGCTCTGGCGGGCTCGGCGTCGAAGGTTTGGTCGCCTCCGGCGAACCTAGGGGAATGAAAACATGTCAAAGAGATGCGCGCGGGCACGGGGAGTATATTGACGAAGGAATGAGGCCTCGGGTGTGCTCACCGGCGACCGAATCGACGGCGAGGCGGCTCGGCTCCGACGATATCCAAATGGGCGGGGCGAGCAGTGCGAGCGGCGTGGGGAGTAGATGGACGGCAAAATGAACAGAGGGGGCTCGGGGGCTTTTATAGGCGAGGCTAGTAGTGCTGCGGGGCTGCAGATAAGCCTCATCCGCGAGGGCTTCGCCCGGTGGTTTCGGGGGCACGGGCGGCGAGCTCTATTTCGTGCGGGAGGTGCGGGAGGTTGCGGAAGACGGGTCGGGCCCCACCTGTCGGCGAGTGTGGGAGAGAGGGAGGGGCGGGCGGCCGGCACGAAAGCGTTTCGGCGCCCAGACAGGCCGTGGGCCGAAAGGCCGAGCAGGCCAGCTCGTGTGCCCCTAGCCTGGCGCTGTGTGTGTGCGTGTTTTTTTTTCTATTTACAGAAATCCTTTTTTTAGATCCAAATCCAATTCAAACTAATTTCTAAAAATACCAAAATAATTCCTAAAACCATTCCGGATAATATAGAGCACAGTGAACATTAATTCCTGCTCAGATAATTTTGAAAATATTTTCCTAATGCAATTAATGCACATTTTGCAAATAAAATAAATACCAAATAAACCTCAAAAACTCCAAATAATATTCTAATAATTTTTCCAACTCTTTTATATTTGAGGAAGTCATCTTATCCTCTCTCTTTTTATTTTTCTTGAGTGGAAAAGAATATTTCAATATTTCAGAAAACTCCAAAATGCAATAAATATGATATGCACTGAATGAATCTATTAACATCCAAATTTAATAAAATTGGGATGTTACAAACCTACCCCCCTTAAGATGAATCTCGCCCTCGAGATTTGGGTTGGCCAGCAAAAAGGTGTGGATGGTCCTGCCTGAGATCCTCCTCTCGTTCCCAAGTAGCTTCCTCCTCGGTGTGGTGACTCCACTGAACCTTGCAGAACTTGATGATCTTGGTACGAGTGATCCTCTCTGCAGTCTCAAGAATCATAACAGGCTTCTCTTCATAAGTCAGATCGCTCTCCAACTGAATTGCCTCCAGTGGCACTGTATCTCTCAAAGGAATATCTGCCTTCTCTGCATGACACTTCTTCAGCTGGGAAACATGGAACACATCATGAACTCCTGACAAAGCCTCTGGTAACTCCAACTGGTATGCAACCTCTGCTCTGCATTCCAGAACTCTGTATGGCCCCACAAATCATGGTGCTAACTTTCCTTTGACTCCAAATCTCTTAATACCTCGAAGTGGAGACACTCAAAGATATGCTCTATCTCCCACTTCATAGCATAACTTTTCTGTCTGGACTGAGCTATCTTAAGTCTATCACGAATCAACTTGACCTTTTCCTCAGAATCCCTGATCAAATCTGGTCCAAACAATTTGCGATCTCCAACTCCATCCCACATCAAAGGTGTCCTGCACTTCCTCCCATACAATGCCTCGAAAGGGGCCATCTTCAAACTAGCTTGATAGCTATTGTTGTACGAGAACTCTGCGTAAGGTAATTTATCATCCCAACTAGACCCATAGTCTAGCGCACAGGCTCTTAGCATGTCCTCCAGAATCTAATTGACTCTCTTTGTCTACCCATCTGTCTGCGGATGGAAGGCTATACTGAATTCTAGCCTGGTACCCAAAGTTTCGTGTAATTGATGCCAAAACTTTGAGGTAAACTGTGTTCCTCTATATGATACGATGGTCCTCGGAACTCCATGCAGACATACGATCCTGGTCATATATATCTTTGCTAGCTTAGCACTTGTATAGGTGGTTTTCACTGGAATGAAGTGAGCAACCTTCGTCAAACAATCAACTATGACCCAGATGGAATCATAACCTAAACAGGTCCTGGGTAATCCCGTGATAAAATCCATACCAAGTCTGTCCCATTTCCAATCAGGTATCTACAATGGATGAAGTAAACCTACTGGTTTCTAATGCTCTGCCTTTACTCTCTGACATACATCACATATCGCTACATACTCAGCAATTTCTCTCTTCATACCGGTCCACCAAAAACTTTCCTTCAAGTCCAAATACATCTTGGTGTTGCCTGGGTGTATCGAGTATGGTGAGTCATGAGCCTCCTAAAGAATCAACTTCCTGATCTCTGGATCATTGGGTACACAAATACGCTGCTCAAACATATGGTTCCATGCTCATCCTCACGGAATCCTTCCGCTTTCCCTTTGCTCATTCTTTCCTTTATCTCAGCAATACCTTTGTCCAACTTCTGGGCCTCTCTGATTCTTCCAAACAAGGTGGACTGCACCTCAAGTGCGGCAACATAACCTCTTGGAACTATTTCCAACTGAAGATCTCTAAGCTCATCACATAACTCCTGAGGTAAACCTCCTGCTGTAAGGGTGTTCACATAACTCTTACGGCTCAAAGCATTTGCCACTACATTGGCCTTTCCTGGATGATAATGCACACTCATGTCATAATCCTTTATAAATTCCAACCATCTCCTTTGCCTGAGGTTCAACTCCTTCTATGTGAAGATATACTTCAAACTCTTGTGATCGGTGTAAACATCACAATGATTTACAATAAGATAGTGCCTCCAAGTCTTGAGTGCATGCACCACAGCTGCTAACTCCAAATCATGCATGGCATAGTTCAACTCATGAGGTCGAAGCTGTCATGAGGCATAAGCTACAAGCTTTCCCTCTTGCATAAGAACACCTCCAAGTCCCTTACATGAAGCATCACAATACACCTGAAAATTCTTGTGTATGTCAGGCAGAACTAGCACTGGGGCTGTAACCAAACGCTTCTTCAACTCTTGAAAGCTGGCTTCACACTCTTCAGTCAAAACGAACTTGGTGTCCTTCTTCAACAACTCCGTCATGGGCTTTGCAATCTTGGAGAAATTCTCAATAAACCTCCAGTAATATCCTGCAAGTCCAAGGAAACTGCGAAGCTCACCGACTGAGTGGGTGCCTTCCATTCGGTGACGGCTTCAACCTTGGAAGGGTCCACTGCAATCCCTTCACTTGAGACAACATGTCCAAGAAATCCCACTTCCTTTAACCAAAACTCACACTTGCTAAACTTGGCATAAAGTTGATGTTCTTTGAGCTTCTCCAGAACTAAGCGTAGATGTTCGACATGTTCCTCCTCATTCTTGGAGTAAACCAATATATCATCAATGAATACCACAACAAACTTATCCAAGAACTCCATGAATACCTTGTTCATCATACTCATAAAATAGGCAGGGGCATTAGTCAAACCAAAGGACATGATTGTATACTCATAAAGCCCATACCTTGTGGTAAAAGCTGTCCTGGGTATATCCTTCTCACGGATCTTCAATTGGTGGTAACCTGATCAAAGATCAATCTTGGAGAAAACACTAGCTCCTTCTAGCTGGTCAAACAAGTCATTGATCATCGGCAGAGGATACTTGTTCTTGATGGTCACCTCGTTCAAAGAGCGGTAATCCACACACATCCTCAAGGTTCCATCCTTCTTTTCCACTAAGAGTACTAGGGCTCCCCAAGGTGATGAACTCGGGCGAATATACCCTTTCTCTAGCAACTCCTTAATATGTTTCTTGACTTCTTCCAAATCATTAGCAGGCATCCGATATGGCCTCTTGGAGATAGGTCCTATGCCTGGCAGCAGCTCATTCAAAAACTCAATCTCCCGATCTGGTGGCATACCTGGTAAATCCTCTGGCAATACATCGGGATAATCCTTCACCACTGGTACTTCCTCTTGGACAACTCCCGTAAGAGAGTTCACCTGAGTCCTCCTTGGTTTAAACCTGGACACATACTTGATCCTTTTTCCCGCTGGGGTGGTGAGAAAAATCGACCTACTGGCGCAATCCATACTTCCCTCATACCTGGACAACTAATCCATGCCTAAGATTACATCCAATCCTTGTGACTCAAGTACGATCAGATCTGTGGAGAAGACATGTCCCCCTATGTTCAGAGGTATCTAAAAACATCCCTAACTAACCATAGACTCTGCTCCCAAAGAACTCACTAGGATGGGTGACTTAAGAGCTACGGTAGGCAACTTATGCTAATCCACGAATCCCCTTGATATGAATGACTGCGATGCAACAGTGTCAAAAAGAATGAGTGCTGGAAATGAATTAACTAAGAACTTACCAATCACTGCATCAGGCTGCTCATAGACTTCTTCCACATTGACATGATTCACATGCCCCTTAGTGAAAGGATTAGGCTTCTTGCCTCCAGAACTCCCATTGCCATTTCCACTCTGCAGCTTGGGACAATCGTTGGAGTAGTGCCTGTTTTCTTGCACTTGAAGCAGGTGATGTGACTCAGATCCTTCCTCACTGGTGTAGCAGGGCTGGAACGCTGGTGATTGCCATTTCCTCCATTCCCATTGCCATTCGTGTGGCCACTGTGGTTGTGTCCATTGCCTCCTTGCTGAAATGACCACCATGGTTATGATGGTTGTGCCCTCCAAACTTACTGGATCCTGAACAAGCATATCCCGGGTGCGGGGTGTATCAGGGCTTCTGCTGAGCTCCAGACTGGAACTTGCCCTGACAATATTTCCTCTTGCGGCTCTCTATCTGCTGATGCTTGCCATCAAGAATGATAGCCTTGTCAACCAACTCTTGATAGTTGTCAAAAGTCGCCACCATCAACTGAACTCCCAGCTCGTCGTTCAGTCCCTCCAGAAATTTCTCCTGCTTGGCTGCATCTGTGGCCACGTCTCCTGGAGCATAACGGGCCAACTTGCTGAACTCATAAACATACTCTCCCACTGAACGGTTCCCCTGGCATAAGTTGTGGAACTCCCTCTTCTTGAGATTCATAGCTCCAGCTGAAACATGAGCAGTACGGAACGCCTACTAGAACTTAGTCCAAGTCACACTCTCCATGGGGTACGTGGTGGTGTAGTTCTCCCACCATGAAGCTGCCGGTCCATCCAGCTGGTGAGAAGCAAACCTCACCTTCTCTGCATCATTGCATCCGGCTGTGGGGAGCTCCCTTCCTATCTTGCGAAGCCAGTCATCTGTGACGATCGGCTCCATGCTGCTTGAGAACATTGGTGGGTTCAGCCTCAGAAAACGGGTAAGACTATCAATTGGGGGTGGCGGCGGTGGGTTGTTGTTGTTGTTCTGGTTCTGGTTCTGGATAAGCATCTGCATAAGATCATTCTGGTTCTGAATCAACTGGGTGAGTTCCAGTGGAAAGATGGATCCCGGGTCATGTCTTGGAGGCATCTGATGGGTTTAGAGTGGATGAGAAATTAGAAAAGAACAAGGGCCTAATGAGGAAAATCACACTACCCATATGCAAATGATAGCAATAAGACTTCAAATCACACCAATTCAATTTCAAACAAAGAGGTTCACACAAATCATCAACCTAAGATAAGCCATGTCACAAGATTTGACATGGTCTCACAAATTAATAAAACTAATCGAATAATGAAATTGAATTCCTAAACTCTCATGGTGGACTAAAATCTAACTCTCATCGGATGACGACAAGTCAACCATGTCGATGTCGGCTCCTGCTGAATCGCTCTCTGTGTCGTCATCTGCTAGCTCGTCATCCTGGTCCTTGTCCTAGCTGACGTAAGCACCATAAGAGTGATCCTCCTGAATGTTTTCCCCTTCATCCAGCTTCTCCCCAGCTTCCTCTAGCAGAAGCTTTAGGTCGTCGTACTTGTCTTGCAGCACCTCGATCTCCTCCTCATGCTCGGCGCGAGCGTCCTGGAGCTCCTCCTCAAGCTCTGCCTTGCGGGTCATGAGGTTCTTGGTGACGATCAGACTGTGATGCATCTCTACCTCCATCCTGCGAATGTGCTCCTCCAAGTCCTAGATATGGGAAGCTATCTTCTCGTCCTCCAGAGTACGCACCACTTCTCCATCCGCGTCGCGGCAGCCGTACATGACAAAGGAGGTCTTCTTGAGTTCCTCAGCATACTCCTCCCGAATGCGGCCAAGAGCAATATGAGCAGCAATGCCCTTGCCCAGGCCCCATGATGCAACATCCAGATAGAAGTCAATGGACTCAGTGTGGACTCCGATGGTGCATCCGGGGATATGGACATCAATCCTCCAGCATGTCTCCTCACGCAAGCTGGCCGTGAAAGTTCCAGTGAGTGTGGGCAGCGCGATCCTCAGGTGCTTCACGATCTTCATCAGCTGCCTTCCAAAGGGCATGGTCTCATCGGGCTGCTCAAACTCAACAATGGAGGTCGACATCTACATTTTGAAAGAGAGGAGAAATTAGTAATGAAGCAGAGAAAAGTATGAGACCAAAGTAGGAGATATAAAAGAGTTATAAAAATAAGGTTTTCATCCTATGGCTTTCCATTTTCTAGGGTCGCGTCCTACAGACAACGTGTGCTCTGATACCATCTTGTAGTGACCCGACCCGGTAAGGATCGAAGTCTCTGTGCTTACCATGCTAGTCCCTGGATCGACTTGCTAGCACACACAGTACTCGATGAAATAATAGAAATAGCACACATCTTTATTACATCGATAGTCCAGGAGTAATACAAATTTATTACAACGATATGGCATAAGGCCAATAAACAAATATTGCGGAAGCATAGAAGTAAATGAGTCCATCAACTCCATGAGCAAAGCTGAGTGTAGAACATCGACCTATCGCACCTTAATCCTCATCGGATAAATCTACAACGTGATAAGTTGTAGCCATGTAGGCCAGTACATTGAATGTACTGGCAAGTCACATCATAATAGTGTAAAGAACCTATTTGTACATGCAATTTGGCTGGTGGAAAGGCTCTAAGTTTAACTTTGCATAAAGCTGATTTTTCCCTATCATAAAATAATTTATTCTACTACTACAAAAATAGCATAAGATTGAGATGGCAACCCTAACTCAATCCATTCCAAAAGTTTATTTAATAACAACTGATTTAATTAATGGTGATGAGATCTCCCGGCATTTCCACGACTAAAAGCTCAAGTTGTCCGTAACCGGGGACATGGCTAATCGATTAGGTTTAACACTCTGCAGAGGTTTGCCCACTTTTCCCCACAAGACTCGACCACCTCCTTGATCGGAAGATCGAGACATAGTCTTTCGAAAGCATTCCTTCTTAACCCACGGATAGGCCGGTACACCTACTCATTCTACATCTACTAGCCTATCCCGGAAGAGGTCACACTAACTACTCAACTAAGGCAGAGCCCATATTGGTTGGTGGCTGCACACGTAAGCTTCTAGACATGAAAACATGTTTGATCCCTTTGAGCCTGGGCGGCAGACCACTAGTGGTGCACCACCATGGATTTCCCATGCATGCTCCTGTTGTACTTCGCCACCATTCAAACAAATTCCGCCCAGGTAGTTCATTTAAAAGTCTTGGTCCTAATTACTACTTTGTCACTCATGCCTCACCATGAACACTCCCCAATCCCCTGTCTACATTAGCGAGGCAATATAATATTACACGGTGGTGACAAAGGTTGTATAGTTCAGACCTACCTTAAATGAACTACTAGGTATAAGCATAGCCATCTGGCATAAATTTCTACCATGCAATCCTACCACAAAGGACTAAGTGCATAATAAAAACATGGGTAATAAAAGTATGGCCAAATGTGAACTTGCCTTAGTACTACTGGTTCAACTCTGGACAATGATAATATTCTGCCTCGCACTCTGGACAATCTATCGCCAAAGTAAATAAACACACATAAGAAATCATTTCAGAGAATCATGCACAAGAAAAAGACTCAGAAAAAATCCAAATGAAGATCCAACACACTCAATTATCACAAAATATTCTAGGTGCAATACAACAAGTGACATAGGGTTCAAAGGTGTGATGTGATCTAACGTGTATACATGGCATAGGAGTAAAATTGTCATGAACAGATCCTAATTGTGTGAAAAGTACCATGATATTGGTGCAAATCATAGGATTTGGCTACGGTGACAAAGTGCAAAAAGAATTAATTCATACGGAGTAACGGTTTAGAAGATATGGCCAAATAAAGATTAAATTCAAATCTGAATAAATTTCAAATTTGAAATTAGCAAAAGACTGCAAAAGCGAGTTCACAGGATAGATCAAATCAAGACGAAAAATTTGCCGCTGGTTTCATCTAATTTGGATCTACGGTTAAAAAGTTGTGGCTATTTGAAAATCAGGGGCTAATCTGCTAAATTCAGGGACTAAACCATGAATAAAATAACTGCGAATAGGCCTTTGGCCACGTGGCACTCCAGGAGTGGCCAAAAGGTGTCTGCTGCCTGGCTTAAATGGCGGATGGCCGAACTATAAGTGAAACGGCGGCGGCTAAACTAAAATAAAACCGACGTGCTGTTTAAATAAAACCGCACAGTTTAATAAAAACTGCGGTTAACCGCATATCTCTTCGCAATTAAAAAAAACCACACCTAATCTAATCTACGTTGTTCGAATGCGATCTAAGGGACAAGAGTAGGTGGCGGTCTTACAGCGGGTCAATAGCGGCGAGACGACGGCGAGGGCGGCTCGGCATCGAACGGGGCGGCGGCTCCGGCGGTCTACGGCTTCGGCGAAGTAGACGAGGAAGACTAGCGCGTCGAGGGGGTCCGAATGGTGGTGGCGGCGGTCGTCGGGGATGTCGATGTCGAGCAGGGGCTCGCGGCGGGGCTCCGGTGCTCCGGCAGGCTCGGCGTCAAAGGTTTGGTCGCCTCCGGCGAACCAAGGGGAATGAGACCATGTCAAAGAGATGCGCGCGGGCACGGGGAGTAGATTGACGAAGGAATGAGGCCTCGGGTGTGCTCACCGGCGACGGAATTGACGGCGAGGCGGCTCGGCTCCGACGAGATCCAATGGGCGGGGCGAGCAGTGCGAGCGGCACGGGGAGTAGCGGGACAGCAAAATGAATAGAGGGGGCTCGGGGGCTTTTATAGGCGAGGCTAGGAGCACTGCGGGGCTGCGGATAAGCCTCATCCGCGAGGGCTTCGCCCGGTGGTTTCGGGAGTGCGAGCGGTGAGCTCTATCCTGTGCAGGGGGTGTGAGAAGTTGGGGAAGATGGGTCGGGCCCCACCTGTCGGCGAGTGCATGAGACAGGGAAGGACGGGCGGCCGGCGCGAAAGGGTTTCGGTGCCCAGACGGGCCGTGGGCCGAAAGGCCGAGCAGGCCGGCTCATGTGCCCCTGGCCTGGCGCTATGTGTGTGTGCATGTGTTTTATTTTCTATTTACAGAAAACCTTATTTTTAGATCCAAATCCAATTCAAACTAATTTCTAAATATACCAAAAAAATTCCTAAATCCAATTCATGAAATTTTCGGTCTCACCGAAACCTGGTCTTGCCCTAGACATTGCACTTCGGTCTCACCAAGATGTTTTGATCAGTCCCAACAAAAAGCCTAACGTTCATGTCTTTTACACTAGTCGGTCTCACCGAGATTCTCATGTCGGTGTCGCCGAGTTGGGTCAAAGACTTGTAACGGTTGGATTTTAGGTGAAGGCTATATATACCCCTCCACCACCCTCTTACCATGTCAGAGAGCCATCAGAACGTGCCTACACTTCCTCCATATGATTTCTGAGAGAGAACCATCTACTCATGTGTTGAGATCAAGATATTCCAATCCAACCATTTGAACCTTGATTTCTAGCCTTTCCCAAGTTGCTTTCCACTCAAATCCTTCTTCCACCAAATCCGAATCTGTGAGGAGTTGTTTGAGTGTTGGGGAGACTATCATTTGGAGCACAAGAGCAAGGAGTTCAACATTAACACACCATTTATTACCTTTTGGAGAGTGGTGTCACTTGGGAGCCTCCAAGATCATGTGGAGTTGAACCAAGGAGTTTGTAAGGGCAAGGAGATCGCCTACTTCGTGAAGATCTACCCCGAGTGAGGCTAGTCCTTCGTGGACGGAAGCCATGGTGGAATAGGCAAGGTTGCTTCTTCGTGGACCCTTCGTGGGTAGAGCCCTCCGTGGACTCGCGCAACCGTTACCCTCTGTGGGTTGAAGCCTCCATCAACGTGGACGTACGATAGCACCACCTATCGGAACCACGCCAAAAATCATCATTTCTTCATTGCGTTTGATCCTATCCCCTCCTTTGCTTACATGTGCAATGTTTTACTTTCCGCTGCTACACTCTTAGAATTGCAGGTGTAGGGTGTTACTTGACTTGGTGTACTTGCTAAAATCTGCCCGCAACTAAAATTGGGAAAAGGATAGATTTTTATTTGGTCAAGTAGTCTAATCACCCCCCTCTAGACATACTTTCGATACTACACATGTCATCCTCGACTCTGACAACTTCTTCTTTCAAGCCGTCAAGCTAGTCCCTCACTTCCTTCGTGGTAGGCACTTTCCAAGTGCTTAGGACTGTCTTGGTGTTACAGTCCGGTATCATAGCTAGGATGGAAGCTCTGGCGGTGTTGTTGCAGAGTGAGATCACTTTTGCCTGCAAGTGGAAGTTGTAGCCCTTGTTGAAGAGCTGAAAGATGAGCCAATAATGCTCCATTACCGTCAAGTTGTTACTGAGGCCTGGGTATAGATGAATTGTATCGGCAGGGTTCTTGTAATCCCATGCCCTTCGGCCTCCTCTCTATTGCAGTGGGGCGATCCTACGGTGAGTGAAATCTGCTCCCACCATCTCGATGGTCAGGCCGGACTCCTTGAGGCTGAGAAGCCTGTATAGTGCCACCCCTAGCTTGCCGTTATTGGGGTCAACATTGCTCCAATTGGCGGCCTTCTCTATCTTCTCGGTTCTGAGATGACAGAATGCCGGCAAGTTCTGCTATTTGATCCAGCACCCGTCAGCCCTCCACTCGTTCCATTTGATGTGCAATTTGCCATCCAGATAGTGCTTCTTCAAGTTTGTCCTTGGGATCCATGTAACGCTGCCGGAGAGCGCGTCATCCTCAACCCGGGCAATGAAGAAGTGTCAGAACAGAGCTACATTGGGGGCTATTCCTAAGAAGTTTTCACACAAATGCGCAAAGACTGACATGCAAGTGATCGCATTGGGTGTGAAATCTAGCAGTCTGAATCCGTAGGAATGTATCACTTCTAGGAAGAAATTAAGGAGTCACCACAGTGGTAAAAAGGTAATTACATGATGAGGTGACATCAACAGTGCTATCATACCTAACTCTGCCGGATTAGGACAAACGCATTAAATGCGCCATTAGGTGTCATGCTAGGGACGAGCTCCGGCAAGGTTCCTACACCGCTTGCCCAGCTACCTTCTATTAGCTTGACACGCCATTAGGACAGGTGTCATTAAAGTTGATCTTCAGGCGGGGTGCTGACACGTGCCCCGACAAGCCTCACCAAACTGCCTGCACGCCCGACACCTATTGACACTACCTCACCATGGATTGTTGTGTGTCATTAGGAATGAGGACAACCCCCGCCCAAAGCTAAGGAACATCACGAAGGCCAAGGGAAACCACGCCAAGGCCATGAGGAAGACGGAGGCTGCAAACGAGAAGAGGACAACACCTCCCAGGCGACCCCGTCTGCATGGGCCTCCCGGTCCCCGTGCACACGGGCCCCCCAGAATGCTACTCGAAGTGAAAATGTGCATCCCCTGTGCACGGGCGTCACCGCTGTAGCTACCCCGTGCGCATGGGCGTGTACCGTGCCCACGGGACCCACGTGCGCACGCGGCATACTTAGCCCGTGTGCGCGGCCCTCCCAGCGAGCTGGCTATTTCGTTCCTTTTTTGCCCCTCACTTCGTCCTTACCTCCGTTCACCTATATATTCCGTGTCTAGACCATTTGTTAGGGTTAACAAAGTATTTGAGACTATTTGAGAGAGCTTTTCTCCTTATACCTCCATCTTGGGGATCAAGACCTCCTAAGGGAGAAGGATCTCCATCATAGGATCATTAAGACCTCCTAAGGGAGAAGGATCTCCATCATAGGATCATCAAGACCTCCTAAGGGAGAAGGATCTCTCAAGATCATCAGGACCTCATCTCCTCTTGGATTTGGGAAGACCTTTACCCTTGTGCTATTTCCTTTGATTGTTCATGTACCTTGTGGATCTTGTGTATGCTATTCTAGTGGATGTGTGATTGGGTTTGTTTCAGAGTTTTCCCCTTTGTATTCTTGTGATTTTCCTCTTTCCCCACCTCCAAGTGTGAAAAGATCTCATCTAGGGTTCCACCCTACAACATCTGGGTATCAAGAGCAAGGTTGAATCACATCTTGGAGTTCTCCCGCTCCACTTTCTAGCCCCAATTTTGTGTGTTTTTGTCCCAATTTGAAAATCCCCACCAAAAATAGCCTACAATTTTTTTTTGCAATTTGTTAGATCTTGTGAGATTTTGTTGATTTGGTGCACGAATTTGTGGTTTGGCAAGTGGATCAGCCTCTGCACTCCATCCCCCCACCCATCCCACCCTCGATTGTCCCTGAAATTTCTTCGATTTCCATGGATTTGGATGTGTTCTTGCGTTGGCAGAACACCCCATGCGCACGGGCCCCCGATACCCCGTGCACACGGGCCTCACTTACACCGTGCGCACGGGCTCGGTACTGTACCACTTTCACCAGATTTTTCTTTTTCCAGTTTTACACCATTTTTTCCACCTTTAGTCTTCCGCAATACCACACTTCCGCTACGACCCATTTTGGTTTAGATTTTGAGTGCGGTTTCCGTTTCCTAAGGTGTTTTGGCTAAATAGGGATGGTTCGACTTCAACATCACCGCCATTCATCATCGCCTTGGGCTCATCATCGACAACGACCACTTCATCTTCATACCAACCGTAAGCAAGGACGGTAACCTCAACGACATCTTTGTACTTTCCCTTGCCATTGCATTGATAGCCTTGAGCCATTTTGCGTCACTTATTGTCGTGCGTTCGACAATCTTTGGGATCAAGGAGATCCCTTTGCGGTTCGGCTGTGGGAATCAACGTGCACAAAGAGCAGTTTCAGCAATGCAAGAACACACAAACGAATTTACCCAGGTTCGAGCCACTGTGAGGTGTAAAACCCTACTCCTGCTTTGATTGGATTATTTGTGGAACACAAGTACAAGAGAGCGCAGCTTGCCGACAAGGTGCGCGGGAAGTGCAGCTACGTAATGAACTTGTGCAAAGTGTCAACCTTTGCTAAGGTAGCCATGGGCCTCCTTTTATAGACAGAAGTGGTCACCATAGTGGCAAAATGGTAATTACATGATGTAGATAGTGGCTACAGTACTATCATACCTAACCAGACAGGTTAGGACAAAAGCCATCATTGCACCGTTAGGTGTCGCCCTGAGGATGAGCTCCAGCAAGAATCCTGCACTGCTCGCCCAGCTAACTTCTATCATCTTGACACGCCTCCAGGATGGGTGTCATTAAAGTTAATCTTCAGGCGCCGTGCTGACACGTGCCCCGACAAGCTTCACCTAACTGCCTGCCCACTCGACACCTATTGACAAGCGACTAGGTGGTCGCTGAGGTGGAGCGGCAAAGGGAGCTTGCCAGCACGGAGCTTGCCGGGCCGTTCTTGCCAGTGTAGAGCTTGCCGGCAAGTGTAGTCTTGATCTTCAGTACTTCATTAGTACTCCTTGATGACCTGCCTGGAGGTCTTCTTCATGGTTTTATCAACCAAGTCTTGAGTCTTGATAGAAGCCATCTTCTGGCAAGCCCTTGCCATCGGGAAGGCTGCAACTGTCTGTGCATAAGTCAGGGTATGGAAACACCCATGTTTTTATACACCGATAGGAGCCCCCGGGCCTGGGCCACACACGTATGCGAGGGTTTGTTGGGCAAGGCCCAAATCAATGCACAGACACACGTGGTGAAGAATCACTGTCGTAATCATCATTTTTACTGCATGCCCACGACGCGTGTTGAATGCAGGACATGGGAGAGGTGGATTGAAATGGCAGCTGGGATAGTGCACCTGCAAAAGCGCATCCACGTCGGACAGTAAAGAGCCAACCCCCGCGCCTTCCCCATAAAAGGGCATTCGCGAAGGGCGCTGCTCATTTATCTCCTTCTTCCCCAATCTAGCCAGCCGCCTCCATTTTCTTCCTCGAGCAAAAACAGAGCACAACGCCTCCGCGCCACTCCGCTTGCCCTTTCCATTAGATTCCTCCCCCAGAATCCACCATGGCGCCGAAGAGGACCGCCAAACCAGTTGATTCGGGGGCAGAAGAGAGGAAGGCCACCAAAGTAGTGCAGCGGTGGGAGAACGCCGTCTTTCCACCAGCGCTGACAGCCAACGGCCTAATGATGAAGTACTCGTACATGTGGGGCGAGGAAGATGAAAGGCCATGAAGGCACAGAGGTGCTTTCAGGATCCCTCCCCCGAACAGACGACAAGTTCCACTTCTTTACCCGGTATTTTTATTGTGGGTTATGCCCACCCTTCTCAGATTTCTTCGTAGAAGTGATGCTATCCTACGAATTCAGATTGCTAGACTTCGCTCCCAATGCACACACTTGCATGTCAGTCTTTGCACATCCGTGTGAGAATTTCTTAGGAGTAGTGCCCAATGTTGCTCTGTTCCGTAACTTTTTCATCCCCCGGATCGAGGGCGACGCTCTCTCCGGCAGTGTCACTTGGATTCCAAAGATAGGGATGAAGAAGCATTATCTTGATGGCAAGATGCACACCAAATGGAACGAGTGGAGGGAAGATTGGTGCTGGATCAAGCAGCAACATTTTCCGGCATTTTGCCATCTCAGAACCGAGAAGATTGAGAAGAACGCCAATTGGAGCAATGTTGGCCCCAATGATGACAAGCTTGGGTTTGCAATGTACAGGCTCATCAGTCTCAAAGAATCTGGCTTGACCATTGAAATGGTGGGAGCAGATTTCACTCTCCGCCGAATTGCTCCACTGCAGCAGAGAGGACGCCAAAAAGCATGGGAGTACAAGAACCCTGCCGAGACAATGCGCCTGCATCCTAGCCTTAACAACTTGACGGTCGTGGAGCATTATTGTCTCATCTGTCAGCTTTTCAACAAGGGTTGCGAATTCCACTTGCTAGAGAAAATAGTCCCACTCTGCAATATAACACCGCCAAGGATTCTATCCTGGCTATGATGCCGGAATGCAACTCCAAGGGTGTTGTAGATAATTGGAGAGTGCCCACCAAGAAAGAGATGAAGGACTGGCTTGACGGCTTGGTAGAAGAGGCTGTCAGAGTTGAGGATGATATGGTCCATCCTACAAAGGATGACGAAGCCGAGTTCCTTGCTGCAAGAGTTGAGGAGGCAAAGAGGGCAGCTCGTTCCCGGGCGGCTAGGTGCACCAACGAGGAAGAGCGCACTGAAGAACATGCCGAAGGGCATGTAGATGAAGAAGAACATGCTGAGGAGCATGAAGGTGACGAGGGGCACCCCAAAGAGGTTGAGGGAGAGGAGGAAGAGGAGGGAAAACCTCATGCTCCTCCTGCTCGAGTGAAGACCGCAATCACAAAGAAACCTGGCCGGAAGAAGGTAGCACGCATCGAACCGACAAGTGATGAGCCTGCTGGCACAAAGGCAGCTGCCAAGACTTCCAGGGCCCAGCCTTCGCGTCGACAACCTCCTCGTGGCACTGCTTCCCAGCAACCGACTCTGTCAACCGCGAAAGAGGTGGGTGCTTCACAGCCCCCAGCCTCTTCGTGGATAAAGTGTACCAGGAAGACGCCACCACCATCTACATCCTCCAGCACTAAGGACACAGTACACTAGGACCTGTCCGCCCTCAGCGATCGCGAAGAAGAAGAGTAAGCGCTTCATCCTTCTTCCGCCAATCTTGTGATTATCTTGATATTATTACTATTGGATTAATCATCTTGATTGGTTTGGTCTTGCAGGGATGAAGTGCCACTGGTTGTGAGGTATCGGAAGAATCCCAGAGTAGCCGAAGAGGGCGAGACGGCAATGGATACTGATCAAGGCACAGTTTCTCCTGATGTTGCCGGCTCCAGCCCCCAGCGTGTGGCTCACATCCAGTTCCCGCTAGCAAGCATTGCCACTGATACTTCAATAATGGAAACTGACAAGGAGGCACAGGGTGATCAGTCAGAAGGAGAACGCCAGGGGACGGACCCTTTGACGGCACCCTCAACCTCAGAACCTCTGCCAAAAAGTTCACCAACAAGAAACAGTCCTCCTCCCGAGGAGCACCAAGAAGAGCCTGTCCGCGTCGAGGAACCACCGACAACTGATGTTATCAGGGACCGGGCGACAGCAACTGACGTTGCCGGAGGAGGAACATCATCTCCTCCACATGCTCATCAAGGTAAATTCTATTTCAGGCTTCATCTTATCCTTGTCAATTCTTCTTTCTATTCTATTGAACTTGATCTGAAATTTGAATGTCCTTCTGCTATTTGCTTCTTCTTCTTTGTCTTGTAGATCTAACTCCTCCTGAAGAGGGAGAGATCACCGTGGACGTGGAAGGAATTGCAAAGAGCGCCGCCAAGATTTTTGCCGAGGAAACTGTTGCATCTGACATTGAGGAAGCCAGGAAAGTTGCCGAGGAATCTAACAGACCCTCCGGCAACACATCTGCTTCCATCACAGCAGACGTCGAGATGGGAGAAGGTGGTAATGACAAGCCAACTGCTAACAACCGTCCCGATACGTCTGAGGCACAACCTTTGGCAGATCCTTTAGAGCCCCTCAACCAGCGGCAAGAATCTGAAGCCCCCAGCTTATCTGGTGCTGGGGAACTTGCCCTTGAAGATGCAATTGCGGGGATCATTGCACCCTTATCTCGCAACATCACGAAAACGGACGCCTCCGATGACAACTCTACAGATCTTGCCTTCCTGAAGACAATGGCTGCTGGCTTCAAGGATGTGCAAGAGCGTTATAGCAAACATTGGGATAAACTCCACACGCAATTGTATGAATAGAAGCTGAACGAGAAGGTGGAAGAGAGCTGCACATGGTATGAGGATAAATTCCAAAGCATCAAGGAGCAAGAGGATAAGCTTGTCGCTGCTAAGGAAGAAGCAGCGGCTTTGGACGGCAAGCTGGCAGAACGCGAAGCATAGCTTGACACAGGAGAAAGAGACCTTGCCGCTAGAGAAGAAGCGCTTGCTGCCAAGCTTCGCGGTAAGGATAAGGAAATCCAGACCTTGCTCGCATAGCAGACTCAAGAGCTAGAGTGAAGCCATAAGGAGGCTATCGAAGCTCATGCATTGGTTCACGCCGACAAGCTCCTGGAGGCCGTCAAAGCTACCGAAGCCACCAAGGCCGTCATGGTGGAACTGGAGACCAAGGTGAAGCTTGAGGAGAACCTTGCCGGCAACAACAAGAAAATCCTTGATCTCCAAGAATCAGCGCAGAAAGCAACTTTCACCTTGGCGGAGTTGCCATCGTCACTATCATCCAAGACCAAGGAGTTAAGAGATGCCGCCAATATTAATGCCGATCTCAAGCTGAAGCACACTACTTTGGAAAAATATGTTGAAGGCACCCGGGCCAGGGAGAAAATCTTGTCGGAGGAGCTCGAGAAGGAGAAAGCCTTGCTTGCCGATGCTGAAAATTCTTTACATGTGCTGAAGGGCAGCTTGCAACTCTAGACCAACCGCTTTGTCAAGACTGTAGAGCATCTTAGTGCTCAGCTAGCAATCATGGGCATGAAGGACTACAGTTACTCCACCAATGCACTAGAAGCCGCAAGCGTCAGGTTAACTTTCTTCTTCGAGAACCTCGTCGAAGCGTTGGAGAAACACCACCAAGAACGGGCCGCCTCCTTCGCTAGTGAATCCCGCAAGCTTTGCCGGGATGTGCTTTTCAAGGTACCTGTCAAGATTGTGCTCCGTAACCCCAGCATTAACATCTCCAGGGCCTTCATGAGCTTGCCGGAAGGGACGGACACCAGCGCCGTCGAGGAGCTTGTGGCTCCGATCGCTGACAGGGTTGGTCAACTCCCAGGGCGGGCTCAAAAACTAGACTTATCATCACATCTTGTCGCAAATGCCATCCATGTACAAAAGATAGTTTATCTTAAGTTAGATCAACATTATGCTTTTGATGTAATATAACTTGTGTTTGGATAAACGTATGCTGATTCCATTATATGATTCTGCCTGTGTATGTTTTTGTACCCTACATTTGCCGGAAACTTGCCGGTGCGCATAGCCTTGACGTTAGCGCTTGTGGAACGGGTCCTTAGCAGCTTGCCAGAGGTGCCGCTTCCCGGCAAGATAACACTTATCGGTTTTGACATAGCTAACTTATACTGCTGAGCGGACTCGAAACAGAAATAAGAGCACGACCAACCCTGATAAGGTTCCTTCGCATGTAGGTTTTTCATACAAAGACTAAAATTGTTCAAGGAAAAGTAGCATTTACAACAAAGAAATTTTGTTTCAAGTTTTTGCAACTTAGCTTTCTTTGTTGTACTTCTTGTAGAAAATGATATCTTGAACGTCATTTGGTATCCATACCGTAACACCCCCCCTCGGGAAACTTGCGCGCGAGGAACCCTTCTCTTCTTTGTGAAAAAGAAAGAAGAGAAAAGAGGATGATAAAAACCTTGACGGTTCGTTAATCATTTCGTACAAGACAAAATGTAACACAACAACACATGCAATATACATAAATATGTACTTTGACAAAAAGTTGTGAAACACTTAGCTTTATTCAACTATGCACATGGGGTCTGCGCCCAGCTCTGTACAAAGGTTTACATGCCTTGCCGGCCTACTTGTAGAAAACAAGGTGCCGGGCAGCCCGGCAACCGCGCCTCACGGGTAGAACTTGCGAAGATGCTCAATATTCCATGAGTTAAGCACATGAGTGCCATTTTCGGTCTCTAGATGGACTGCGCCAGGTCTAGTGACTCACACTACCCAATAAGGGCCTTCCCACTTTGGCGTCAACTTGTTTTTCCCCTTCGCGCACTGGATCCGATGAAGAACAAGGTTGCCTTCCTCAAGGTTCCTGGCATGAACTTTGCGGCTATGGTAGCGGCACAAAGCTTGCTGGTACCGTGCAGCACAGACAGCAGCCCAGAAACGATGTTCCTCAAGGAGCGTGACATCATCTTGCCGCAGCTCTTCTTGATCCTCTTCATCAAAGGCCAAGACTCAAGGTGACCCGTATCTGAGTTCCGTGGGGAGCACCGCTTATGCTCCATATACAAGGGAGAAGGGCGTCTGGCCGGTGGCTCGATTTGGTGTCGTTCTGAGTGACCAACGAACCGCCAGCAACTCTTCCACCCAGCGTCTTCCACACTTGTGTAGCTTGTCGAAAGTTCTGGTCTTGAGACCACACAACACTTCTGCATTTGCCCTTTCCGCCTGTCCATTGCTTCTCGGGGGAGTGATAGAGGAGTAGTAGATCTTGCTTCCAAGTTCTTGGCAGTATGCTGTGAAGGCACGACTCGTGAATTGGGTGCCGTTGTCGGTGATGATCGAGTTTGGAACGCCAAAACGGGCCACCAATCCTTTGAGGAACTTGATAGCTGACTGTGCCGTCACCTTTCTCACTGGCTCTACCTCAGGCCACTTTGTAAACGTGTCGATTGCAATGTACAAGAATTCAAAGCAACCGGTAGCACGGGGAAAAGGGCCGAGAATGTCAAGCCCCCGGACCGAGAAGGGTCAGGAAAGAGGGATGGTTTGAAGTGCTTGAGCTGGCTGGTGTATGTCCTTAGTGTGGAACTGACATGCTTCGCATCTGGTCATCACCGCCAAGGCGTCTTGAAGGGCCGTCGGCCAATAGAAACCTTGCCAGAATGCCTTACCGACGATCGCACGTGACCCAATATGAGAGCCACACATCCCTTCATGTATCTCCGCCAACAGCTTCTGTCCATCTTCTCGGCAGATGCACTTCAATTTCAACCCATTTGGTCTCTTTCTGTATAAAGTGTTGTCAACAAATTGATACATACTTGATTGACGGGCTACTCTTTCAGCTTCTTCTTGCTCATCGGGAAGTTATCCTATTTGGAGTAACCGGACGATCGGCTGTGCCCATGCCGGAGCGTGCGGTTCGGCGGCAAGGACTAAAGGCAATTCCTCTCCTGCAGGAGCGCTTGCTTCGACGGCAAGGACTTGGCCTGCTGGAGGCTACTGCTCACTGGCAAGAGGTGTCCTGTTGGTGGAGTTACTTTTCTTGGCGGCTGCTGGTAGCTCTGCCGGAAAGTACCCAGCAGTGTTCATTTTTCTTTTCTTTGCTGCCTTCGTTGATGGTGTAACAGATGGCTGATTCAGTTATAGCACAAAAGTTCCCGGTTCCACAGAAGATCTTTTGGCGGCAAGCTTTGACAGTTCGTCTGGAATATCATTTTGAGCACGGGGGATGTGCCCCATTTGCAAACTGTCAAAGTGCTCTTCCAACTTCCTCACTTCATCAACATACGCTTCCATAAATGGGCTCTGATAATCTTTGTTGATTTGCTTCACCACAAGCTACGAGTCGCCTCTGATAATCAACTTTCAAATACCAAGGTCGATTGCAATGCGCAGGCCAGCAAGCAATCCTTCATACTCAGCAGCGTTGTTGGTGGCCTGCTCCCTGGGAAAATGCTTTTGAACCACATACTTGAGATGCTCTCCGGTGGGTGCAACAAGTAGCACACCAGCACCAGCGCCTTTCAGCATGAAAGCACTGTCAAAGTACATGATCCAATCGTCAACGGTTTCCTTGCCGGGGAGAGAGGTCTCTTGCACTTCTTCGTCTGGCGTTGGTGTCCATTCTGCAATAAATTCCACCAAAGCTGTGCTTTGAATTGTTGATGTGCTTTCAAACTTCAAGTCAAAGCTTGACAGCTCCAACGCCCACTCCACAATCCTACAGGTGGCTTCTGGATTTCTTAAAATACGTTGCAAAGGAAAGCGAGTGACGACGGTGATCTGGAGTGCTTGAAAGTAGTGTTACAGCTTCCTTGAAGCCATAAGGAGACCAAAGAGCAATTTTTGCACACCAGAATACCTTGACCTAGCCTGTGCAAAAGGGAGCTGGCAAAGTAAACTGGGCGCTGCACCATCTTCTTCTTTTGCACAACTTGTTGATCTGGCTCATTTACTTGCACAATTTCAGACTTGTCGACACCTGACCCTACCGGAGAAGATTCTGGCTTGTCGGTCTGTTCGGGGGAGGGATCCTGGAAGCACCCCTGTGCCTTCATGGTCTTTTGTCTTCCTCACCCACACGTACGAGTACTTCGTCGTCAGGTCGTTGGCTGTCAACGCTGGCGGAAAGACGGCGTTCTCCCACCGCTACGCTGCTTTGGTGGCCTTCCTCTCTTCTACCCCCGAATCAACTAAAGATGTCGTGCGTACGACAATCTTTGGGATCAAGAAGATCCCTTTGCGGTTCGGCTGTGGGAATCAACGTGCATAAAGAGCAGTTTCAGCAATGCAAGAACCCACAAACAAATTTACCCAGGTTCAGGCTACCGTGAGGTGTAAAACCCTACTCCAGCTTAGATTGGATTATTTGTGGAACACAAGTACAAGAGAGCGCAACTTGCCAGCAAGGTGCACGGGAAATGCATCTACGTAATGAACTTGTGCAAAGTGTCGACCTTTGTTAAGGTAGCCATGGGCCTCCTTTATAAACGGAAGGGGTCACGACAGTGGCAAAATGGTAATTACATGATGTAGATAGTGGCTATAGTGCTATCATACCTAACTAGACGGGTTAGGACAAAAGCCATCGATGCGCCGTTAGGTGTCGCGTTGAGGACGAGCTCCGGCAAGGATCCTGCACCACTCGCCCAGCTACCTTCTATCATCTTGACACGCCTCCAGGACGGGTGTCATTAATGTTAATCTTCAGGCATCGTGCTGACACGTGCCCCGACAAGCTTCACCTAACTGCCTGCCCACTCGACACCTATTGACAAGCGACTAGCTGGTCGCTGAGGTGGAGCTGTGGAGCGGCAAAGGGAGCTTGCCGGCACGGAGCTTGCCGGGCCGTTCCTTGCCGGTGTAGAGCTTGCCGGCAAGTGTAGTCCTGATCTTCAATACTTCTTTAGTACTTCTCGATGACCTTCTTGGAGATCTTCTTCATGGTTTTATCAACCAAGTCTTGAGTCATGACAGAAGCCATCTTCCGGCAAGCCCTTGCCATCGGGAAGGCTGCAACTGTCTGTGTATAAGTCAGGGTATGGAAACACCCATGTTTTTATACACCGACACTTACTTATCGAGACTAGCGAGTGGAGAATTGCTGGGCCACGCTGTTGGTGCACCTTAGTGATACACTTACTTTGCATAGCTACATTTAGCGTGCAATCAGCTTGCTATCATCATTGTGCCATAAGTCTCTCCCATGCATATCTTACTTGTCTCATATATTGGCGCACGCATCACGCATTTTGGCATAGTTAAAAAAAAGGAGAAAAGCTTTTAAGCAAAAGAAGAGAAACAAAGAACTTGTAGGCAATAGCATTGAGCCATTTCCATCATGCATCATATTGGATCATACATACATCGCATACTTAGGATTGAAGACGGCATTTTGCTCTAATAGGTTGGTGCACAAGCGTATCTAGCCCATTTGAGTAATCGCGCTAGTGTCTCTCTAGTATCCGTGCAACACGAGCTTTTCCGTGGAAACACATTTTGTTCTCATTCCTTGGTTGCGCGGATCCCACTTATCTTTCGTGTGTGTGTTCCAAGTGATATACTCGGGTTGATCTATTTGTTTTTCTTGCAATTTGTGAATCTCTTCAACATTATCAATATCTTGACTAACACTTGCTTGAATTTTCTGCCACTCATCCTAACCAAGCTCATCGATAAGCCTTTACTCTTGTAGGTGTGAGAAACAAACCTGGTACTAATTCCCTTATTATTGCATTACATTGACTGATACTCGATACATCCTCAATCTTCGGAAAAGGTAACTTTGGTATTGTTCTCTCATTTCCTACTCACCTCTACTTGACCATGATGTCTAGGCCAAGCACATCAAACCCGCTCTTCCAGGAAATGGAGCAAGATGAAACGAATGACTACGTCACCAAAGGTCATCTCTTCGGCATCCAACGAGCTCTACATCAAGAAAGTGAAGCTTTGGGCGACCGCATCGAGCAACTTGCCACTGACTTGCGCCACACCGAGGCAAGGACCCGGGACTACCTTGATGCCAAGCTATCATCTCCAAATGGAAGAATTTCGTGAATTGATGGTCAACCGCGCTTCTTCCACAACTTCATCTTCAAGATGGCACCACTCGAGTCGACACTCTTCAGATTCTTCTTCCCACACAAGTCTTCCGCGAGCACGTTTGTCGGGCCATTGGGAACCGGGGTACCACGGCTCGTCTGCCTGCGGCCCAGGAAGCAACGCTTGGCGAAGGCCCAAGACGCGGCCCAACTAAGGATGCCGTAGAGTGAAGACACCACATGAGGCGCCAGCCTCACAAGGACCCCTCCTCAAGGAGCAATCACCAAGACTTAGCCGCAGCAGCGGCGGAAAGCCTCGCGAGGCGGACCCCCGAGGCGGCTGCCCGAGGTCGACCGAGCCTGACGCCAGCCGCGCGGTCCTGTGCCCACCACGTGGGTGATGCGCTTGGCGACAGAGGGCGCGCCAGCGGGCGCGGACAGAGCGGGTTTCTTCTTTGGTGCTAAAGGGGGGCAACCCAGCTGCCCTCCTCCAAAGCAAGTCCCAAGGACTGCCCGTTTGGTGAAAGAAGACCAAGACAGCAAGGCGCGAAAGGCGGAGGTCATCACCGAGCCCACCAGCGCGTCATGGATCATGCTTTTGCAGGCGAAGACCACCTTTAGTCAGGATAGCCTGGGCGCCTGTCCCCTTTCAAAACCCACCAAGTGTGGCTTCCCTTCCCGCCGAGATTTTCAGGGGAAGAGGACCAAGGCGGCTATAAAAGGGACACAGCTCCCATTGTAGAGGAGGACGGATTCCCTGGTCTCCTACCTTGTACGCGAGAACACTCTTGCCCACAGCAATCCCAACACAAGCAGGAGTAGGGTTTTACACCGCAAGGTGGCCTGAACCTAGATAACTGCTGCGTCCCCTGTCGTGCTCTGCGCTCATGTGCTCTCACCGTAGCCTCGCCGTGGTCACCCTTGGATTGGGAAGAACGAGCTTTCCCCCCGTGTTCGACCCTTTGGGTCCGCCGGAGCCCCGATTCCGACATTTGGCGTGCCAGGTAGGGGGCCTGCTTCAGTTCTTCTCACCTCCTCACCGCCATGGCCGATGCTCGTCGTGAGCGCTACGCGCGCAGGGTTGCCAGGGTGGCCCTGACGGAGCCGGTCGCCCGTGACGATCGTCGACGCCGCACCGCCGGCGCCGCCACCGACCCCGCAACAAGGGAGCAGCAGGCTTCCTCCCTCCACCCGTCCGTGCAGCCGGATGGCCACACTGCCACGGCCTCCTCCCTCGCCCGCTGCGACGCGCTGGCCCCGCAGGCCGCGCTGCTCATGGCGCTGAGCTATTGCGTTACCGCCCCACTGATGCCGGCTACGATGCCTGGCTCCGTCGCATCACCGAGCTCGTCAACGCCGCTGGAGACGCCCCGGCGCCCTCTCGCTCGCTCCACCCTCCGCCGTCTCGTGCTGGGGACATGGCGCATGGTGTGTGCTCCTCAAGCAGCAGCGCCAACGCCAAGACAGGACCATCCAGGAGGTCGCGGCCGCCGACCGCCAGAACCATGCCGCCCTTGCAGGGGGCCTTCCCTCCACCTGCGGGGGCTGTCGCGCCTTCACCCGCGAGCTGCGCCGTGTGGTGTTGCCCACCAAGTTCAAGCCGGACCTGCCTCCGTGCTACGACGGCACCCCAAACCCCGTGGAGTTCCTGCAGCCCTATGCCCTGAGCATTGAGGCAGCGAACGGCAACGACAAGGTCATGGCGAACTGGTTCCCCATGGCCCTCAAGGGTGGCCCGCGCTCATGGCTCATGAACCTCCCCGAAGCGTCACTACTAGGGAAAACCCTAGCAGTAGCGCGGGTGTATGGCCTAGGAGTAGCGCGGGTACACGCGCTACTGCTATGGCGCTACAGCTAACGTTTAGCAATAGCGTTGGTTGGGAAGCGCTACTACTAAGCTAGGTAGCAGAAGCGCTGGTCTGACCGGCGCTACTGCTACACCTACCTAGCAGTAGCGTGTGTCCAACCAGCGCTACTGCTACAATTTCGTGTATTTTTATTTTCTTTTGCGTATTTCTGCTGTATATGTACAGGTTTTATACAGTAATCTCATCATATGATTTTATGATCATGATGAATTATTATATCGGTGGGTGAAATAAACGCGAATTAGATTCAACTGGATGGATCCAAAGTGACCATGTTGGATTAGTAGGACGTCCGACGACGTCCTACTAATACAACATGGTCACTTTGGATCCATCCACTTGAATCTAATCCGCGTTTCTTTCACCCAATGATATAATAAGTCGTCATGATCATAATAACAACTCATCATCATCGTAATATATAACTCATCATCATCATCATCATCATAGTCATAACAACTCATCATCAAAACAACTCCTCATGATCATCATCTATGAGTCATATAACAACTCATCATTCTAGCTAACACATTGTAGCACATATAACTCATCATCATCATAATAACTAATCATCATCATCATAGTCATATCAACACTAGCTAATTGTTCTTACTACCTAGGACCTAGTCCTCTCTCCTAGGTAAAATAGCATAAAACAGGTAAACCGGTCCATCTCCAAAATGGAGAATGGAGATCCACCTGTCGCCAACTTCTGGCTTGCGCACACGCATGTTGTCTCCAATCGGTTGCGTGCGCGCCTTCATTACTTTGCTCCAATCTTTGATATTGAGCCTTCCATCTTTCAAAGAAATAGAGTATGCACTTTGGTAAGCCGTCGGTAGAAATGGTCGTAAGCTAACCATGTACATACTCCCTTCGGTAAGCATCATGTGAGGCATAACCTCGCTAGGGAGCTTCTGTTGAACAATATAGTAACATATATAGTTAGCAATGTAGTTTACTTAAGAAGAATGTATGCAACGAAGTTACCATCATTAACAAAATCATACCAAGTTTTTCGCAATGAGATTACCATCAAGCAACTGATGGACTAGTGGCACGTATCCAGTATAATTTGGGCTGATAAACTGATTGGTCTTAAAATTCTCAACATCATCTATAAATGAGACAAGATATCCTTTCTCCTCACAATTAAGCTCGGAGCCATAACTGTAGTACGTCATGTCCACAACTTTCCGAGTATTTTTTGAAGATAAGAAATAAGCTGATAATTATAAATAAACAAGTTTAGTAGCGATGAACACCAAATATTTTTAAATAAAAAATATAAATTACTTAACAAATTAGTTTGACAAACTCACATTTAGGCAAAATAGGAGGCATATCCACATCGACCCAAATGTCGATATTATCTTCAATATCTTCATCTTCGGGACGAATATAAAAAGTTATTTGCATATTCTCCTCAAATCCATAGGCCTTGCAGAAAGCTTCCCAATTAGAGCAGCCGAAATGTGAGTGATTAAGCGCATTGTAGAGCTTAACCTAAAAAGCATAACCGTGTTTAGTCCTGAGGTGAGCCATCCTCGTCTCCATATTCTCAAGGTCTTGGAAACCGAGCTTCTGCAAGACAAACAGTCTTGCATGGCACGGGATGTACTAGTCGAATTAAAAAAAACGAAAATTACACGTTGAAGCAAAGAATCACAAGTCATGATTAATTACGATGAAATACTTGTCGTTGCGTACCGTACAAACATCGAAGGTCTCTTCCAACTTCACGGTGAAGAACCTATCATTTTGCAGGTGAGGCTCCCTGTCGCACAAACCCTATCATCCCAGCAGTAGTCGCACTCCAGGATCTTATCATCGTCGGACATTTCCTGTGTTCAAAATTCAAAGATTATAAATCAACGGCAACTAACAGGAACTCAACACACAAATCATTATTATTCATCATGGGTTGACTGTCGAATTGTCGAGTCTTTCCTTGAAAACTCTCATCTCACGTGGTGTTAAAATTCTAGCACAAGTCATGCTAAAATTTAATTCTCTTTCCGGCAAATCCAGGGCACTCGATATTTCCTATATATTCTAGCACAAGTCATGCTAAAATTCATGGCAAAATCCGGCATGACCTTTGCTAAAATAGGACATATCGAGCGCCTGAAATTTGCCGGAACGGAAATGAATCAACACTCCGGCAAAACATAGGCCCCTCGGATTTTCCCTGCGATACAAAGAGTCAAATGTGGCCATCTTTGGCACCATATACACAGCAGCTAAAGATCGACATGTCCATACACATACACATGTTCTTTTTTATACAGAAAAGTATAAACTTGAAATGCTATCCGAATCAATTATCATTTCAAAAAAAAAACTAGCTTCGCTTTATCACAGCTACTCATCTACTACTACTACATCTATAAAAACATCTATGAAAACTAGCATATAATAGGACCTCTATGCATGTTCATCATTGACATTCACAACACATCATCATCGACATCAACGACATGGGGATTTGGTTGGTCTCACCTCGAGGTCAGAGGGGGTCGATGACGGGGACGACGGCGGGGACGATGCAGGGGCAAATACTTGATTTCTGTGAAAACAAAATATAAAAAAAAGATTATTATGCTGATTTTAGGACTTAGTGAAACCCTATAAGCTATCAACTAAACCCTAGAAGCATACTAAATCAATGTGTTACATATCAACTAAATATATTAACTATGTCTAAATTTTTACTAATTCACTCTAAACCCTAAAAAATATTAACTATATCAAAGTGTTACATATCAACTAATAAAAATGACTAAATCTATCAACTATGTCTAAATTTTTACTAATTCACTCTAAACCCTAAAAACTATTAACTAAATCAAAGTGTTACATATCAACTAATCAAAATGTAGGAGGGGCTGTGCATGGAGGAGGGGGGAGGAGGGGCTGTGTGGATGGAGGAGGGGGAGGGAGGAGGGGCGGCTAGAGGAGGGAGGAGCAGGGGGAGGAGGAGGAGGGAGGAGGAGGGGGATGGAGGAGGGAAAAGGAAGGAGGAGGGAGGAGGAGGCTTACCGAGGCCGGGGGATGGCGGCGACGACAGCGGCAATGCGGCGACGGCGGCGATGGTAGGAGGAGGACGGCCGCGATGGTGAGAGAGTGAGACAGGGAGAGTGAGGAACGGGCAGGAGGGGAGGATTAAGGCTGGATTAGCAGCAGCGCGGGTCACGGCCCAGCGCTACTGCTAAATCAGTTAGCTGTAGCGCGTGTTCAAGACCAGCGCTGCTGCTAAGTGGGGAAGGGCAGCTGGGCCCGGGCTGGCCATAGTAGCAGCGCGGGCCATGACTCGGCACTACTGCTAATGGGTTTAGCAGTAGCGTTGGGCCGAGATCGGCTCTACTGCTATGGCCAGCCCGTGGGGGGACAGCGGGGCCCTCATAGTAGTAGCGCCGGTTTGGCACGCCCGCGCTACTACTAATATCCACCTACAGCGCGTGTGCTAAGCCCGCGCTACTGATAAATAACAGTAGCGCCGCCCATTATCCCCGCGCTACAGTTAATCCTCTACCTATAAGGTATTTCATAGTAGTGCGTCCATCTCCTCGTGGGCCGAGCTCTACCGGCAATTTGTCGCCATCTTCAAGGGCACGCACGAGCGCTCCCTCACGCTCGATGACTTGTGCGCTGTGCGCCAGCGCCCTGACGAGACTCTCCGCAAGTACATCCAGCGCTTCAGCCAAGTGCGAAAAGGATCCCGCGTGCTTCCGAGGCCGCCATCATCTCCGCGTTCTCCTCTAGCATCGCGGACGTCTGGATGCGCGAGAAGCTTGCCAGCAAGGACGAGCTTGACTCCGTGCTCGAGCTGTTCGACCTCGCCGATAGGTGCGCCAAGGCCGAAGAAGGCCGTCTCTTTGCCCACAACGACCCTGACGCGGCACCAGACGCCGCCAAGGCCAAGAGCAAGGACGCCAAGCGCAAGGGCCCTGCCGTGCTCGTAGCGGAGCCCGAGCAGAAGCGCGGCCGTGAGCGTGACATGCCCAAGAAGGACAGCCGCCCTCTCTGCGCCTACCACAACTCGCACTCCCACAGCACCGAGGACTGCCATGAGCTCAAGCTGCTTCGCAATGAGCGCCTGGGCCGCCGAGGCGACCGCAACAATCGCGAAACCGGCCACCGAGGCGACCGCAATGACCGCGGCACCGGCCGCGGAGGCGGCCGCAATGGCAACCGCTGGGGAGACCGCAACGACAACGACAACTTCCGGCAGGGCTGGCGGGAATAGCCTCACGAGGCTGCCTGGCGCGACCAGCCTCGCGAGGCCAACCCTCAGGCAAATGCCGCTCTTCCACCTCTGCCGCCGCCACCGCGAAGGAACGACGGCAACCAGCCTGACGAGGGCGCTGGAGACTACCAGGAGCCTCGTGGAGTGGCTTGCATCCTTGGCGGAGCCCAGCCTCCCGCGTCCAACTGCCACTTCAAACTGTTCTCTCACGAGGTGAACGCTGCCCTCCCGACACCTGAGGCCTCTTGGCCCCTCAAGTGGTCGCAGTACGCAATCACTTTCGACTCCAATGATCACCCCAAGTCTTCCAGTGCTGTGGGCACGTTCCCCATGTTGTGCACCCCCACCATCAGCAACATCGCCGTCACTAAGACACTCATCGACGGAGGCGCTGGCCTCAACATGATCTCCATCGGGATGTTCGAGCAGCTGATGCCGACCAGGCCCTTCTCCGGAGTGACTGATGGCTCCACCATCCCTTTGGGGCAGGTGCGCCTCCCCGTCACCTTTGGCACCCGCAAGAACTACCACACTGAGCTCATTGGCTTTGATGTGGCTCACATCGGCCTGCCATACAACGCCATCCTGGGCTACCCGGCACTCGCCAAGTTCATGGCGGCAACCCATCACGCCTACAACATCCTCAAGATGCCGGGCTACAGCGGCATCATCACCGTCTGCTGTGATGAGAAGGATGTGGTCCACTCCCTCAAGAGCGCCTACAAGGCTGCCACCACAGCCTATCCTGCCGACGAAGACATCGCCGAGCCTCAGAATACGCTTGACCGCTTGGTGATGCGATTCTTTCGGTGCAGCTTAAAAACGAGCACACATACAAACACTCAACATGATGTCAGGTCTGGATGCACGTAAGTAGAGCAAAGAACCAATCATCGAACGATAAGCTTTCTGATCGTAATCTTTACCGTACACATCTGCGTCCAGCTGGCCATTCGTGGTCATGGGAGTTTTGTAGCCCTTCTATTTGCAGTCTTGCATTTTGAACTTCTTCAGACAATCTCTCAGATATTTCTCCAGAGATATAAAAATTCCATTGTCCTGTTGACGAATTTGCAGTCCGAGAAAGAACTTGAGTTCCCCCATCATAGACATTTGATATTTCTCGGACATCATTCGCCCGAATTCCATACTGCAAGCATTGTTAGTACAGCCGAAAATAATATCATCCACATAAATTTAACATACGAATAGATCACCATCAATAGCACGAGTGAAAAGAGTGGAATCAGTGGATCCTGGCTTGAACCCTTTGTCGAGCAGAAACCTCTTCAGAGTGTCATACAAAGCTCGAGGGGCTTGCTTCAACCCATACAAAGCCTTTTTCAACCTGAAAACTTTGTTAGGAAACTGAGGGTTTTCAAAGCCAGGTGGCTGCCTAACATATACTTCCTCATCAATTTCACCATTTAGGAAAGCACTTTTCACATCCATTTGATAAAGCAGAATATCATTGTAATTTGCATAAGCGAGAAGAATATGAATTGCCTCAAGGCGAGCAACAGGAGCATATGTTTCACCGAAATCAATACCTTCTACCTGTGTATACCCTTGAGCGACAAGACACACTTTGTTTCTCACAACAATGCCATTTTCATCTTGCTTGTTTGGGAAAATCCATTTTGTGCTGATCATATTGTGCTTCTAAGGATTCGGTTTGTCAACCAATTCCCACACATCATTCAATTCGAATTGCACCAACTCTTCTTGCATAGCATTTATCCAATCGGGATCATTCATAGCTTCTTCATACTTGGTAGGTTCTGTCAATGAGACAAAGGAGAAACTGCCACAGTAGTGAGCCAAACGGGTGCGAGAGCGAGTTGTGGGTCGGTAACCTGGATTCTCGAGATCCTCGAGGATTAATGCAGGGTCAACTCGATTTGCCACTCGTGGGAGAGGATTTCCTTCTTGATGATCATTTTCATTTTCCTCAGTATCAGCATCAGGATTGGCATTAGTATCGCCATTTTCATCTTGATTGCCATTTTGATCGGCATTTGCATTTGCATTTGGGTTGCCATTTGTGTTCGGTGCGGTATTTTCTTCGGCAGTAGATTGGCGTGTTCGTCGAGCTATGGGGGCATCATCATCGGAAGAGTCAGGTGTATTTCCTTCGACTGGCCTGACGTCCCCAATGGCCATTTGTCGAATAGCATCCAAAATCGGAGCTTCATCTATCACATTAGGCAGGTGCTCCTTTTGAGAGCCGTTAGATTCATCAAACCGCACATTTACCGTTTCCATAACTTTCCCCTGGTGAGAGTTATAGACACGATAAGTATGCGAGTTTGAGCCATAACCAAGAAGAAAACCTTCATGTGCCTTGGGTGCAAACTTGGAATTATGATTCATGTCACGAATATAGCAAGGTGCACCAAAAACACGTAAATAAGAAACATTCAGTTTCTTGCCAGTGATAAGCTCGTATGAAGTTTTCTTAAGGAATTTGTGAAGATAAACACGATTCACAACATGGCAAGCAGTGTTAATAGCATCAGCCCAGAAACGAATGGGAGTTTTATACTCACTGAGCATTGTTCTCGCCATTTCAATGAGAGTTCTATTCTTTCGCTCAACAACTCCATTCTGTTGGGGAGTGTATGCGGCAGAGAATTCATGAGTGATACCATTTTCATCGAGAAAGTCTTCGATATGAGTATTTTTGAACTCAGTACCATTGTCGCTTCTGACATGCTTAATTCGCACATCGTATTCATTTTGAGCCTTCTTGGCGAATCTTTTGAAGATGTCTTAGGTGCAGGTTTTGTCTTCGAGAAAGAATACCCAAGTGTATCGAGAGAAATGATCAACAATAACCAGACCATAATGACTGCCTCCAAAACTTGCATAGTTTTGAGGCCCGAATAAATCCATATGAAGAATTTCCTGTGGTCTTGTTGTGGTCATGACAGTTTTTGATGAATGATGCTTCTTGGCCAATTTGCCGGCTTCACACGTAGCACAGAGACGATCCTTGTCGAATTTCACATCACGAATACCACGCAGATGATTTTTCTTCATGAGAGTCTACAAATTTCTCATACCTGCATGACCAAGTCTTCGGTGCCACAGCGATCCTTCGGTTGCTTTTGCAAGCAAACAAGTTTGGACTGAGGGACCCTTAGAGAAATCCACAATATATAAATCACCTTTTCTATTTCCCTCGAAGATGAAGGAATTGTCAGAGGCCATAAAGACGATGCATTTGGAAGATGAAAATAGAACTAGCATGCCTAGATCACAAAGCTTGCCTACTGACATGAGATTGAATCCAAGAGACTGAACAAGTAAAACGTCATCAATGTTATTGTCCTTGGATATAGCAATTTTACCTAACTCAATTACCTTTCCTTTTTTGTTGTCGCCGAAAGTAATATACTTCTGAGATGAAGTAGTTAAGTTGGGGTTGACTAACAACGACTTGTCTCCGGTCATATGACTAGTGCATCCACTATCCATTATCCATTCGGTACATCCGGAGACATAGTCCTGCAAAGAACTCAGGCGTTCTTAACAACCCACATCTTTGTAGGTCGGTTCGAAACATATGAGCGAGCAGGATATGATTTCTTTTGATAGTCATGCGAATTGTAACTTGAGAGAGTACGAGCATAATCGAAAGAGTAAGCATTGAAATTCTTCCCAGACGAATGAGTATAGTGGTTGGATGAGGTATGCATATACTCATTCTGTCGAACTTTTTCCAGGAAGTATCGAGCATTTTCAGCCTGCATGGTTAGTAACGTAGTAATAGGCAATGCTTCGATAGTTTTCCTAGGCACCCAGATAGCTTTCTTTGCGGGGCCATTCCTGCTGTTCGGTCCAACATAGCGAGCAACAGCCTCACCACGTTGGTTTTTGAACAACTTATAGTTGTCCAAAGAATCATCATATGAGTATTCAGGGATAGGAGAGTCATATCCCGAAAGTAAAGCTGGATCGAGCATTTTGCTCTTAGCAGGCACCCACACAGTGCGAGGATATTGATCAGGTTCCCAGTAGGAGCCATTTTCATTCAGTTTCCTTTCGAAACCGATACCTTCTTTCCTGGGATTTTTGTGAAGAATGGATTTCTTCAGAACATCACACAGGGTTTGATGCCCTTTGAGAGACTTGAACATTCCTATCTGAAGAAGATCCTTCAACCTAGCATTTTCATCAGAAACAGAACCATTTTCCTCGATAGAGGGGTTAGCATTCACAGAAGATTCAGCATTTGATTCAGCGTTACTACGTTCAAGGCATTTTAAGCAAGGAGGTACAAACACCTCAGGTTTTTCTTTGAGTTGTTGGGTGAGAAGAGAATTTTCTCTGATCAAGTCATCATGAGCCTCTCTCAGCGACTCGAGTTCCTATTTCCGTTTCAGGTAATCATAAGTCAATCTTTCGTGGTCAGCTGAGAGAAAATCATGACGATCTGATAGTTCTTTCATTCGAGACTCGAGAGCGGAATGCTCTTCTATCAACGACTGATTTTTCTACATCTCCTCAACCAACAACCCTTCAGACTTCCGGAGGGTTTTCTCAATTTTCTCGAGAGAGTTTTGTTACATATTAGCAATTTTGATCAGTTTAGAATGGTCATCCTCATCAGAAGAATATTGATCACTGGAGTGAACCTTGTGATGTTTGGAGGATACCTTTTCTTTCGAAGCTTTGGCCATGAAGCAGTACGCAGGAGACTCGTTGTCACTCGAATGATTCTCGAAGAAGTTCGATGCAGGAGTAGAGGCACATGCTATGCCAGCCATGCCGGAATGAGAATCCTCATCGGATTCATCAACTTCTTCGGAGTCAGATGATGCTTCTTCATCGGAATCCGTCTCCTTGCGGATGTACGCCTTGGCCTTGCGAGAAGTGTTTTTGCGGTGGGATGAGGACTTGGAGGGATTCCTTGAGGACGATCTTGACAAGGACTTGGAGGAGCTATCCTTCTTCTTGAAGAACTTCTTCGTTTTCTTCTCATCATCAGAGTCGTAGCTTTTGCTCTTGCCTTTGCCATGGTTGTGTCCTGAATCAAATCTTCCACTGGCACGGATTTCAGCTTCCCAGAGAGGGCAGTCCGAGATGAAATGTCCTGGCTTTTTGCACTTGAAGCAGGTGTAATCTCTAGTAGGTTTTGATGAAGATTTGGAGCCGCCAGAGTTGCTGGATCCTTTCTTCTGAAACTGATTTTTCCTTTGATGGCGCTGGAATCTTTTCATGATCAATGCGAGATCCTTGCTGATCCTTTCGGGGTCATCTGAATCTTCATCGGCATTTCCTTCTGAGGAAGAATCAGCCGCAGCCTTGAGAGCATGACTTTTTCGGTGACTTGAGCCATAGAGATTTCTCTTTTCTTCTTCTTGCTCTTCGTGGGTGTTTAGCCTTTCCATGATATCAGCAGAGTCGAGAACTTTGAAATCAGCTCGTTCCCGAATCATCAGAACTAGAGTGTCGAACGAACTGTCAAGGGATCAGAGCAGTTTCTTCACAACTTCGTGATCAGTGATGTCTTTGGCGCCGAGACCTTGTAGCTCATTCGCAATGTCACTCAGACGATCGAAGGTTTGCTGGCAGCTTTCATTTCCAATTCGCTTGAACCGATTGAACTTGGCCCGAAGAGTATCAATGCGAGCTTCTTTCTGAGTTGAAACACCCTCGTTTATCTTTTCGAGAATGTCCCACAATTCGTTTGCAGTTTCACACTGACGATAGCAAAGAAATTGAGCACGAGAGAGATGGCCACCAATTTCATCTTTGGCTTGAGCATCCATCTAAATGAGTTTCTTCTCGTGGTCAGTGGGGACCTGGGGCACTTCAACCACGAATCCATTCTGCACCACATTCCACATATCATCATCAATAGCTCGGAGACGGATCTTCATCTTCTCCTTCCAGAAGGGATAGTCCGTCCCATCGAAGATGGGAATCTTGAGGTGTGACTTGTAGCTCACTGAAGCAAGGTGGTTAGACCAAAATGAGCAGAGTCAAGGAGTACCTCGCTCTGATACCAATTGTAGGAACGAAGTATGTCTACCAGAGGGGGGGTGAATGAGAGTTTTAAATTTTCTTTTGGAAATATCAAAACTCTCGGAACCCAGCAGCGGAACGAATGAAAACAGTATATAGTGAGCAAATACAAACTACCGAATGGAAACTAAGAGCATGCATCGAGGCAAATCACATGATTGAAATATGTTGTACTACATAGTTCGAATGTAAAGGGGAGCAGCAAAGGTGACCAGTGATGCTCGATGGCGACAAGGTATTTGGTAGACCAGTTCGCCCTTCTGCAAAAGGACTACGTCTTGTTGGAGGGTTTGTGATTTAACACAGAAGATAAACTCTCTTCGCCCTATTCTCCTCGACAATTGGTTCGTCAACCAATGCCGATTACTCGTGGTAGATGCTTGAGGCGATCTCCGAACCTTTACAGACATCTTCTTCGAGAATCACAATTACTCTTGGTCTCTGAAGAAATTGACACCTAACCGTCTAGAGAGTTCGCAGCTCTCAAGAGTAATAGGCGGAGCGTACTGGACTTAGATTCGAGTGATGTTGAACCACTATCTAATTTTTTGGCTCAGGGGTTTTTCTCTCGGTGGATTTTAATAATCTCTTGGAGAGGGGGTTGCTCAACAATCTTCTCAGAATCAAACGGAGCAGCCACCGAACAACGCCGGTGCGGGGTGGCTATTTATAGCCGCAGCCTTCCCTGATGGGAAATGACCATTTTGGACACGCGGTCCAGCCAATGGCCAACCGACACGTTCACAACGGTCGGATTTTAAGAGCAACGGTAACATTACTTGAGGAGCAAGTAATGCTAACTCCTTGGTCAGAGACAAATCCTTCGCAGCGAAGAAGATCACAGTCTCTTGCTGGCAAGTATTTGCTCGGAACACAAAGAGATTTCTCTCGCAACTTTCATAGGATTTGGGTTTAGCATCAGCGAATCAAATCTTAGAACGCTACACCCCTCTTAATAGTACGGTGGTCCTATGACTCAATAAAGAGAAAAGAAACAACGAAATGAAAGCTATGTCTTCGCTTCGTCTTCAATCTTCTCGGCAGCAGTCATATTCTTCGAACGAGCACCGAATCAATTGCTTCGCATCAGCAAATTTTGAGGGGTCACTCTTGTCGTCATAATCTTCGGTGATAACCTTCACTGCTACGCAGGGAATATTCTTCGGAGTTTGAATCTAAACTCCTCTTGACTCCAGGGACCTGTTACTCTGTGTGCACTAGCAAACACATTAGTCCCTCACTGTTTGTCAACAATCTCCAAAACATAAGGAGGCAAATTATTGCATCAACAATTCTAATTAAAAGAATTCTGCGCGATGGTAATAACAAGCGCACACGGTTGATGGAACAGGTCGTGTGCTGACATCGCCGATTGCGGTGCACACGCCACGTACGCAGCCGAGAATGCTTGCCCACGTTACACCATCCGGGAATCGTGTCGCACTTCGAAACCGGAACCGTCAAATAATTTTGAGCTTGTTTCCCATCACATTCTGAATTACCACGCTATATTTAATTGCAAACCTGTTCACACCGATCAAAACCTAAACGTTTTCCCACTTAGCAGCTTATTACTAGGTTATAAATACTACCTACTCGAAAATGACTGCACATTCCTCCTCAATTCCTCATCAACAAACAAACAAGTCTTCATCGTTCCTTGCGTCTGCCATGGCCCGTGGGAGGAGTTCTTGGTCGAGAAATGACCATGGAGTGGTGAGTGAAGTAGCAGAGATGTCCCGCCTCACCATGATAGTAGTCGAGAAATGACTGTCGAAGCAGCACATAGGTCCCGCCGCGCCGTCGAAGCAGCACTGAGGTCCCGCCACGCTGCCGAAGTAGCAGAGTGGTCCGGCCGCGCCACGGAAGCAACACAGATGTCCCGTCGTGCCGCGGAAGTAGCAGAGAGGTCCTGCCGCACCGCTGCGGCCTAGATAGATCTCTCGCGGGCAGTCGAGGGCTCTCACAGGCGCATGCGCGCTATGCTCAATAAACTGATGGATGACATCTCCCGCTGGGCGAAGCTGCAGGAGAAGAGCTCTGCCTTGTTGGATAAGGCGACCGGCGTCATCCGGGGACTAAGGGGTGACACGGAGAGGCTCCGCACCAAGCGTGACCTGTTGAGGGCGAAGATCGCTGGCAGGGCGCAGCAGCACGAGGAGACAACTGTCGTGTTGAAGAAGACGGCCGTCATGGTTAGGAAACTTATGGACGAGAATGCTCAACTCCGCATCGAGCATGAAAGGCTCGTGGAGGAATCTGTGGATGCTCCCAAGCGACGTATTTAGGATGTGAAATAGATCAACGCCGCTCACCGTGAGAACTCGTGCGACATATGGATGAAATGACGAAGACGGCGGAGTAGATCGAGGTAAAGTAGAGAGCAGCGACCTAGATCGTTGTCTGCGTCTTCCTTCTTCTTTTGCCCTTGTGTCGTTCGGACGTTGCCGCATGTGGCATCTTTAATTATCTTCCTGAATTTGTAAGACAATTATTATTATCCATTGCCATCGTCGTAATATATATCAGTCTTGCTAAGTCTCAGTCGATCCTATGTCCGTGAGATCTTACATCAAGATCCATGCAAAATTTTGTTTTTTGATTTTATTTTCTCTCTCTTAAATCTCAGTCGACTAAGACCTAGCCATGCCATTAAAACAGGGGCTCGGGCGCCATTAATGGAGAAGTTGGGAGTGAGGTGGGCGGTGCATGGAGGTCAAAGGGCTCGCCTCCCGGTGAGCCTGCGCAGCGGTCTGCTCCACGCCACCCGTCTACTCAAATAGCTACCCCGCACGGCGCCTCCTAGCCAATAAAAATGGGGACGCGTGGCGGCACATAAATGGTTAGTACAACGCCCACGGTTTGAATAACACTTGTGTTTCCGATTGTAATGTGGCAGCTCTTTGTTCCAAAAATGACTTTGTTGGTTGTTAATGTGTGCGCCTTCAAAAAATAGGACAAAATTTTTACCACAACATGTTGGTGCCATGTCAAGTAAACATGCCAAGTTTCATGATTTTCAGGCAAGTTTTGGATTTACAGGAATTTAAAAACCAAGTTTGTCAATGTTTTCAACCAAGCCACGATGCCCAGATGTTTGAAATTCATTCCCATTTCTTGCATGGGACCTAAACATTCACCCAAGGACACATATACAATTTTCAACCCATTTTGGTGCACTGGAGCATGTGCATGTAGTTGAAATTTGAATTATGCACATTAAATGCCTAGGAAACTCAATAAATATATAAAAAAGGCCAAACGAACCCGGAATAATTCCAAATTTTAGCACGACACTCCTATTGGTCTTTGTTGCCTTTGTAAAAAAATTCATGGCAGGAAGAGGCAGCGTATGTTGATTCGCCCACAAAGGTGACACATCCCCTATCAGAACCATGAGCCTTCTTGAGAGAAGCTCCGGTTTGTAAGAAGCTTATACCAAAACTTGTCCCAAATAGAACAAAAAATTTACCACGGCATGTTGGTGCCATGTCAAGACACCTTGCCAAGTTCCATGATTTTTAGGCAATTTTTGGATTTACAGGAATTTAAAAACCAAGTTTCTCAATGTTTTCGGCCGAGCCACGACGCCCAGATGTTTAAAATTCATTCCCATTTATTTTATGGGACCTAAACATTCACCCAAGGACACATATACGATATTTCAACCCATTTTGGTGCACTGGAGCATGCGCATGTAGTTCAAATTTGAATTATGCACATTAAATGCCTAGAAACTCAATTAATGTATAAAAAAGGCCAAACAAACCCGGAGAAATTCCAAATTTTAGCATGACACTCCTATTGGTCTTTGTTGCCTCTGTAAAAAAATCAAGGCAGGAAGAGGCAGCGTATGTCGTTTTACCCACAAAGGTGACACATCCCCCTATCGGAACCATAGGCCTTCTTGAGAGAAGCTCCGGTTTGTAAGAAGCTTATACCAAAACTTGGCATGTTGGTGCCATGTCAAGACAACATGCCAAGTTTCGTGATTTTTAGGCAATTTTTGGATTTACAGGAATTTAAAAACAAAGTTTCTCAATGTTTTCGGCCGAGCCACGACGCCCAGATATTTGAAATTCACTCCCATTTCTTGTATGGGACCTAAACATTCACCCAAGGACACATATACGATTTTTCAACCCATTTTGGTGCCCTGGAGCATGTGCCTGTAGTTCAAATTTGAATTATGCACATTAAATGCCTAGAAAACTCAATTAATGTATAAAAAATGCCAAACGAACCTGGAATAATTCCAAATTTTAGCACGACACTCCTATAGTTGCATGTTCACGGCAGATAAATGTTCTAGCAATTCAAACATTGACCTTTCCTGCCGTAACCCCATTTTGTCTTTCAAATCAAAAAGAAAAAATCAAGTACACCACAAACAGTTTATTAGAAAGAATCGTGTGCGATGAAGTATAAAATATCTTGGGGCTCCATCATGTATGGCTTATGCCGGAAGGTTCGTCGGCTACAGTCCACTAGCCGCGCGTCAATCACACTTGCGTGCCAATTTTTCGCTGCACCGTTCGTAAATTTTCGGCAACAGCGGAAATATCTATGTCCCCGCCCCTCCCCCCCACCAAAAGCCACATTTCCACAGTTTCCTTCTTCCTTTCCAAGTTCAAACCTTCACTACTTGCTTTGCAGTGCCGCCTCCTCGCCGGTGGCGCTCCTTCCCACTGCGCAGCCTCGTTGATATAGTCAAGTAATCCACACCCCACCCCCATCCTCCTCCTCCTTCTCCATCCCACATGCCTCGACCGCCGGCGCGACTCCTTCCACCCAAATCACTACCCCATCCTCCAAATAAGCACCGCCCATAGCCATGGTGCACGCAATATAGCCAGGAGCTCAAGGAGCATCTCGCAGCAGTGAAGCAAATCACGGCCGCATGCGCGGATGAGGTCTCGATGGCTGCCATGCGTGGCGACCACCAGATCTTGGAGGAGCACCTCGCCGTTGAGGCCACCGTCGACCCCTCGCGCGCGGACGCCGCCGCACGGTTGGCTGCTTTAAATGACAGTATGTGGTGTTTTCTAAAGGCCGCCTCCGGTGCCTTGTAGTGAATTGTCCTCTGTAATGTTAATATGCAATCTGATCTTTTGAAATGTGATTTTCAGTTAACAGTTTGTTCATTTGTTGTGATGTTCAGTTAACTGTTTGGTTCAATTCTTAAATGTGATGTTCAATTCCATTATGTACAAATTTTTAATTGTTATGCATGTGAGGAATAAAATCGAATTTGGATGTACTCTATACATGAGAAACATACACAAATGCTATATTTCCTAGTAGTTCTTAAGAATGCTTGGCTTGGTTAACTGTATGATCTTCTAGTATATATTCTATTCTGCAATGTGGTTCTCAGTTAACTGCTTGCTTCATTTGTTGTGGTGTCCAGTTAACTTTTTGGTTCAGTTCTGCAGTGTGATGTTCATTTGTTGTGGGTACAGGTTTTCAATAATATATTCTACTGATAGTATACCAACTCTCACTTAAACTGATCAATATTTGCCTTATATGTGTTGCAGGGAAACAATGGGAGGCACTGATGTTTAACATCGAGGTTTGCACATGCATGGTCCTTTGGCTAATAGCACATTATTGTGCAATTGCCGGAACCATTCTAATATTTAGGTTTTTAACAATTTGGTCTTGCACATGTAGGTCCTGCTGTCAGAGGTTTAGACCCATTGTTCTATCCATTTTGCATATGGGGAAATGAGATGGACATGAATATCAGTCAAGTTAAGAAACTCAGAAAGATTGTTAGGATAAAGAAACTAGCGATGAATAACAACAAGATATTTGTTTGCACAATGAAGAAGACATCAGTCAACTATAGGATGGTACTAACTCTTTTACCTTGTGTTTTTTCCTATGCGCCATTTCAAAATTTAGAACAGATATTTATGCAAATCTTTGTTTTCAGTCCTTTCCAAAGCAGTTCACCGATGATTACCTCTCAAACCACCTCCATGTTCAAGATGCGAGGAAGGTACTCATTCAACACCCACGGTACAATATTGAAGTCTTCCTCAAGAGAACGAAGGTTGGGCGGGCAATCATCCACAGCCACTGGCGTAAAGTTGCAAGGACATTCAACATCATTGAAGGCTCAATATTCGCCATCAGATTCAGCAGTTTTCCAGATTAGATTCATCTCTCTATATACTGTATATGATGCTACTTTCCAAAGGTTTTAGATGTTGCATGTGAAACTTCGTGCTGTTGTGTAATTGCGTAGCTAGCTATATGCCTATATGGTGTAACTGGGTGCTGAAGCTATGTGATGTTGTACTCTGATGTAATCCAGCTATGAAATCCTGGTTGCCGTAATACGGCTATGAAACATATGGTGTGTTTGATATGAAATGTCAATTTTATAACTAAATGCATTATCAATAACAGGCCAATTAGCCGGCTTATTGGGTTTTTTGTATTGCAGGCGGTTTCTCAGACAACACCGTGGGCGATGACCTCAAACAACGCACACAGTTTCTAGAAAGTAGGCATGTTGGATCAATGAACAATCACACACGACTTCTGCCCGACAAATGTTTGCATTAGGCCACCTTGCACAAACGTTTCCACATAAACATTGTGTGTGATGTACATATGAACGGAAACGTTTTTCCGAGATTCACTGTGTGGGATGTACATACGAACAGAAATGATTGGGCCAGTATAATTATCTGCGATGGCTGGCCCGATCACACACGAGCTCTTTTTGCCCCGCGTGTGTGACCGAAGGCCCTATCACCGATGGTTTCTGGGTCGTGTGGGAAGGACCCCCCTATCGCACACACAGGCAAGGCGATGGTTTAAAACTCTGTCGTGAAAAGGGGGTAATAACCGTTTGTATAGCAGGTCGCTGCACCAATGCATGTTGTTCCTTGCAAATATAACCCATGTAGGAAGATGGACTACAAATGATAGGACTGCTCCCAACCTCACTCCATGAGCATCCAATTGAAGTTCAACTACATGATGGACATCACCATCAAAAACCCCAATGTAAGTTCTCACATCTTAGATAAGCTTTACTCAAAGTCATGAGCTAAAGCAACTCAACAAGATGTGAATACATTGAAATTCTTAAACAAAAAATGGCAAACCCATTTTGAGCTTAACGATGAGTATGACCTATGATCAAGTGTTCTCACTTGACTCCTAAGTCAATATACTCTAACATAGGTGACCTAGTCGCCGACCCCTCTAGATGAAGTTCTCTTGTGTTTCTCTTTAATAAAAAAAACTTCACCTAGATGTTTCTTTGTTTCTTTCTTTTCTGTGTTCTTTTTCTTTAGCTAGTTTCCAGCAAATTCATTGCAAATCTTTGTAAGAGATTCTTTGCCTAGAGAGATGAGTTGAAAAAATCTTCCATTAGCACTAAACTCGGTCACACCGAATTGTTCCAACTCGGAGTCACCGACTTTACTGCTCAAAGGAATTTTAAGTCAAACATTTCCTGTGTTTTCTGCTCCAGCTCCACTCAATGATTCTTTCCCTCTGCTTGCATTTGGAACTACATCATGGCTAGTTGTATTTCTCAAGGATCACACCCACTTGACCAATAACCTTGAAGCTATCCCTTCTTGGAAATTGATGTCAAAGGGGGAGAGAGATGCACATCAAAGCTTATTACCATAACCTCTTCCATGTAAAAAGGTATATCCTAAGGGTGAGTGATGCATCTTATAAGAGGACAGCATGCTACATGTTTCTAAGAGGGGAGAAACATGATCTGTTTTCTGTTTGCTCTAGTTTTCTCACCCTACCTACTCCCAATATCCAATACTAGATTCAGGGGGAGAGGAAGTTCTTTTAGGGGAGTCAACTGATTCTATTTGATATTTCCTTTGGGGACATGTCTGCTTCTGACAGAAGTATTCACTTTGTGATACTCTCTTCTATATGTCATCCCAATCTTGGTTTCTTGTTGATCTTGTGTCTTTTCTTGGAGAAATTATCTTGTGTTATCTAACCCTGTTTTCTCAAGTGTATTTCTTCAGGTATATGATCAAGAACTTCGAGGTAAGTATGTGCATCATACCCATGTGCATGATGAATTCTTGCCTTTGCACATATTGTTTGCAAGAAATAGTCATGGACATAAGGGTACTTCAACTTCATTTTGTTGCTCTGATGCATATAGCTAAGATACATGTTACATGTGCATTTCCTTCACATTATGCTTCTACTGTCCATGAGTTATCATCATCTACTAGTTGCATCTATAGGGGGAGCTTATACATGTTACATGTTTCCTTCAAAGCTTTCATAGAATCTTCAAGTACATCTTTATTTGAAGCTTTGATGTATGTTGTCATCAATTACCAAAAAGGGGGAGATTGAAAGCACATTTGCTCCCTTGGTGGTTTTGGTAATCAATGTCAACATACATGTTGTTGGACTAATACTTTTATCTAGTATATTTCAGATAAGTTCAACAATGGCATGGCAAGGACAAGAAGATGTGGAACCCTTCAAAATGTCAAAGACAAGATTGGCAACTCCAAGACTCTTCATTTTCATTGTGGTGATCCAAGATCACATTGAGTCCCTTAGGAAAGCCAATACTACTAAAAGGGGATGAGGTATTAGTGATGAGGTTGTTGCTCAAGTGATCAGTGGTATTGCTCCAAAAACCCTCAATCACCCTCATAATCACATTTGTCCAAACCTTAATTCTCAATCTCGGTCCCACCAAAAACATCCCATCCGGAGTCACCGAGATAGCCACTTTTATTGCCACTGCCAAACCCTAGCAATTCGGTTTGACCGAAAAGGATCTCGGTCCCACCGAGATGGCATGACCAAGTTTCGTTGATGACATTATTTCACTTCGGAATCACCGAGTTGAAATAATCGGAATTTCTGAAACTGGGTTCTGCCCTAGCCTTTGCACTTTCGGTCCCACCGAAAAGCCTAAAGTTCACACTTTTTAGACTAGTCGGTCTCACCGAGTTGGGTCAAAAGTGTGTAACTGTTGGATTTTTGGTGAAGACTATTTATACCCCTCCACCCCCACTTACTCTAAGAGAGAGCCATCAGAACGTGCATACACTTCCACCATACATTTTCTGAGAGAGAACGACCTACTCATGTGTTGAGATCAAGAGATTCTAATCCAACCATTTGAACCTTGATTTCTAGCCTCTTCAAGTTGCTTTCCACTCCAATCCTTCTACTCAAGCCAAATCTGTGAGAGAGAGATTGAGTGTTGAGGACACTATCATTTGAAGCACAAGAGCAAGGAGTTGATCATCAACACACCATTTATTACCTTGTAGAGAGTGGTCTCTCCTAGATTGGTTATGTGTCACTTGGGAGCCTCCAAGATCATGTGGAGTTGAACCAAGGAGTTTGTAAGGGCAAGGAGATCACCTACTTCGTGAAGATCTACCCTGAGTGAGGCTAGTCCTTCGTGGACGGAAGCCATGGCGGAATAGGCAAGGTTGCTTCTTCTTGGACCCTTCGTGGGTGGAGCCCTCCATGCACTCGCACAACCGTTACCCTTCATGGGTTGAAATCTCCATCAACGTGGACGTATGATAGCACCACCTATAGGAACCACGCCAAAAACCACCGTGTCTTCATTGCGTTTGATCTGCTTTTCTCTACCCCATTACTTTTCGCACACTTGCATGCTTTAAGATTTCCGCTGCTCTATCTCTAGATATGCTTGTGTAGGAAGTCTTGGTGATATCTTAACTTTTGCTAAAATCTGCCTAAATTCCAAGAAAACCAAAAACTGCATCTTTGGTTAGTTAAGTGTCTATCACCCCCCTCTAGACCTATCTTCTCGATCTTTTACAAGTAGTCTGGAACGAGATGGAGCTGCCGCAATCACCCTTTCGGTCAGGACACGGAAGAATACTCCAAGAAAGCCCACACACCAGCCTAAAGGATTATATGAAGTAACCGACATCGATTTAAAGTCTTGGGCTCCAACTAAACCATATAAAGCATGCACGAGGTTCAGGAGTGTGTGTGGATTTGTTGGCAGGGCAAGGCTCAACATTAATCTGCCGGGGTTTCAGAAGGCCGACACAGAAACGCGGCACATGATAGTCCGGGAGATCATGGATCACTTCAATGTTCCAGAGGCGGGGAGAATGCAGGTGGAACATGCTGCACTGAAGAAGGCCAGGGATGCTTGGAGAAACTGGAAGCACATGTTGTACGAGAAGTACTTGAGTCAAGGCAAGGACCCAATCCCTGCATACCCCCAAATTACATTGGTAGACTTGGCAGAATTCAAAAGGGTCAGGGCCACTAAGGAGTTTGTTGAGAAGTGTGCCAAGAAATCAGAACTTCAAAAGAGGAACACACACCCCCACCGTATGGGTGTGGAAGGATACTATGACATGAAACCTATATGGGACTAGGAGGACAAAGAAGCAGTAGCTGCGGGTGGCAAACCAGCCTTTAGTGAAATCAGGGGCGATCGTGGTAGAGACTACTTGCGAGCACGTGCAAGGAGGCGTGACGATGGTTCTTATTACTTTGAAAACTCACAAGACCATGCACTGTATCTCGAGATGTTAAAGGATTCCAACACCCCAGCTGGAAGGTTCTACAGGAACTCAGGGCCATGTGATATTCTGTCCGAGGCTCTGAAAACCAAAGAGCCCCCCGGCCGTGCAAGGGGTATAGGGGTCAATGTCCCGCACAAGAGGGCTTTCACACTCAGCAAAGAAGAGAGGCTCCGCATGAAAAAAGCGAGGAGTGAAATGAAGCAGAATGCATTATATGAAAGGTTGAGGAGGGACATGTACCCGACAGTTCGAAAGGAAATTGAGGAGTCACTGATGATGCAGAAGACTCTAACACTGAGAGATAGCTAGCAGACGGGAGGGGAGGCGGGCATGGAGGATGCTGCTTATTGGGCGACAACACCACACAAGAGTAGTTGTGCATCAGCTGACCCCAGCGACACTGAGATTGCAGCTGTGCATGATGATGCTATATCTGATCTATATGGAATGATAGCCACACTGAGGGGCGTGCTTACACATTATGAAGGTATGTTAAAATGTGCAACAGCCTGGGTTCCCCCCCCTCTTGGACGGGGGCCACTTGTTGGACAATGTGCCATTGAAGCCGGGCTATGTGAAGTGCTACATGACTAAAGTAAAGCCTGGATTCAGTGAATTTGCCCTGAAGAATGTCCTAGGGGACTATGATGAGCAGAGGACCTTGGGAGAAACACTGTTAAATCATATCTAGTGGCCACGAAAGGAAATAGAATTCATGGATGAGATCCCTCAAGCCCCCCCAAGAGCAACCAATGTCGCCAATCAACTGGTGACTCTCTTCTCGCCACAGCAGCTCTCGCGTGCTTCCCCCGAGGAACCTAATAATCGCAATCCGACGGCTGATGCATCAACCTGTACAGGCCATGTCATCGTTTGCTACTGAGCAGCCAGTGGCAAGGCCTTCAACTGCTAAAGATGCACCACAGGTTCAGATGCCGGCCACTGAAGCAGCAAGGGGAGACACAGCGGCACTGCATGCTCAGCAGACCAACCCGGTGGAATGGACTGCTAAGCAGTCCGATGCTTCGGAACCCCCTGCTCAGTAGTCAGACGGGTTGGAACCACCTACTAAGCAGTCCGAAGGTCCAGAACCGCCTGCTCATCAGTTCGGCGATTCGTAGCCGCATGATCAGCATACCGATGTGTCGGCACTGCCTGCTCAGCAAACCAACACGTTGGCATAGCCTCCTCAGCACACTGACGTGTTGGCACCACTTGCGCAGAAGCCCGACATAGCTTCAACGCCTGGTCAGCAGTCCGTCACTGCAGCACCGCTAGCTCAGTAGTCCGGCGTAGCTACACTGTCTGCTCAGTAGTCCGTCGTAGCTTCACCATCTGCTCAGCAGCCCATCGTTCATTCATCCAGACCTCGCACCAGAAGTGCTTCAAGTAATAGAGGAAAGGGGCACGGCCGCACCCGTGAAGAAGGGGCCCACGAAACCGAGTACGGATGAGAACGATAGCATCCTACTAAAAAGACTCTTCACCCAGAACCAAATTACTAGCAAGTTGTTCAAACCGGTGAGTAATACTGGTTCTGACAGCTTGCCTGATGATGTATTGGACATGATACTTTCTAATAATAAAGCAGACTTACTTGAAGCACGCAAGTACGTCCATGGCCAGCCATTTCTTGTTGGCGAATACTTAGAGGAGTGCAGTTCCACTTGACGCAAGTTATATAAATATTGCATGCAGAAAATGTCAGAAGGTAATCACATTCTGCAAGTCCACTACGACAGGAAGCATTTCTGTCACGATTAAGGTGCCATTAGTGTGGAATTCGAGGACTTTCATCACTTCTTCAACTTTGATGTGCTTGCTGCCACTCTTGTTAAATGCTTGATGTTGTAAGTACTTCACAAACTCTGATCAACTTCTCCATACAGGGCTGTAAACAAAAAAAGCTAACTATATTGTATTCCTCTCAGGGGATTGATCGCGCAGAGATCAATAAGGGAGAAAGCATATTTCGTAGATCCCAATGTAGAAAACGGCACATTATTACGTATCAATGGTCGTCGGGGGGAGTCCATGGCCCAGGTCACCAATATCTTGCATATGAAGCACTATGCAGAATTCTTTGTCTGGCCATATCATGAAGGGTAAGTTAAATATACAACCACACATACATTGATCATCTTTTAGTTTTCGACATAGTTCATAAGTTCATGGTTTTCTTAATCTATAGCATTCACTGGATCTTGGTAGTCATTGTTCCAAAGTGCAACACAGTTTACTACCGGGATTCTCTCAGAGAGTCAAAAAAACCTCAAGATCTGACGCATCTTTAGGAATTCATGGATGGGTATTGAATCATTTGATGTTGAAATTTGTATTCATATCTGGTTCATGAATTGAGTATGTGAAAATTCATCTTCATTTGTAGTGTATTGTCATTGTACATAACTAAACGAGGTAGCCGGTTCGACAAACAACTATCTCTGCAGCACGAGATCGTTTCTCCGGTAAGACACCGAAATCCGTTATTTTCAGAAAATGTAAAGGTTCACAAATACCTTTTCTTATGCTAGTCAAATGTTCAAGTTTCTTAATGAACCTCTTTCTATTTCTCTCCAAAGAAAAAACAAACAACTTACACCGGTTAGGTTGTTCCTAACAGGGCAACTGATGACTAATTTTGTACGCAATTTTTTAGTGTCCTCAACAGCAAGAAGGGACCAACCTCTGTGGATACTATGTTTGCAGACACATGATCTCCATATGCAGATCTGCTGCTTGTTGTAACGATGCTGACAAGATAATGCCAGCAAGTTTGTATCTTAATTACTATCTTCTACTCCACACGTATGGCACATTCTGATCTAAAAATCATGTAGATCATCTTTCAACCGATGACCCTTAAACCGCTCCCCGCAACTGAATTGCTGGTTGTTAGGATATTTATCAGCAACTTCTTCCTAAAATACTACATCAATCCTAGTCAGTATGATGAAAATTTCAGCATGCCTTTTCTTCCAACAATAAGTATGGATTCAGCTAGTGTTAGTAGCTAAACATATATGCATGGATGCATTGTTTTCCATCTGATGAGGTCTTCGTATTTCGTACACTATGATTATGTACTGCATATGTCAATACATCTCTGGAATTTAGCTGCCATTTGTTCAATTTCATATTGTGGCCAATTTTGATGAATATTCTTCCTCTGGACACTATTTGTTGAATTGCATATTGTGGCAAATTTGCTTTTTGCAGGGCGATTCAAATGCAATATTTTGCCATAACCTGGCCATATTAAAGCGCACACTGTTTCAATTAACTTAGCTTGTGGGATCAAGTACATAAAGGACACGTCACTCATAGCGCAACTGCATGTGATCTACAGGAAAAGCACACGAGATATGAACTGAACCATTGGTGATACACAACAAATTGCAGACATTTTGCAGCACTTCTGCGTGTGCGTAGGGGCACCTCAATCATTTGTGATAGCACATTATCTGACACATGAGCTTAGAGAAAACTGTTCCTGATGCGGAATGCAATCCTACTCGTAAATTATTCAGGAAAGGTGTGCGATGATATCATGCATGGCAGACGCTTGCCATAGAAGACTCATGTGCGATGGGCAACATATCGCGCGTAGTTTCTATGATGGCCTGTGTGTCTTAGGTAATATTTTGCAAATGGTCAAATGTCAAACACCGTTTGGTTTCCCTGTGCAATTAGAAACCTTTAACTCATGAGAGTCGTGTGCGATTGATCCCCAATCCCACACTTGTGCCAGAATATAGTGTGTCCGATATGTTCCTGCATCGCATCTGATTACTGTTGGTGTATAAAAACATGGGTGTTATTGTACCCTGACTTATGCATAGACAGTTGCAGCCTCTTCAGCGGCAAGGGCTTGCCGGAGGATTGCTTCCATCAAGGATCAAGACTAGGTTGACAAGACCATGGAGAAGACCTCGAGGCAGGTCGTCGAGAAGTACCAGTGTGGTACTGAAGATCAAGACTACCCTTGCCGGAGAGCTCCGCACCGGCAAGGCGAAGGCCCGACAAAGCTCAGTGCCGGCAGGATCTTTTTGTCTCACTACCGCTCCACCTCATGATCAACCAGATAAGCACGCATTGATAGGGGTCGAGCGGGCAGGCAGCCAGGCATAGCTTGTTAGGGCACGTGTTAGCACCCTACCCAAAGATTAACTTTAATGACACCCGTCCCTGGGTCGTGTCAAGATAACAGAAGGGCAGCTGGACGAGCGGTGCAGAACCTTTGCCGGAACTTACCTCCCCAGCATAGCACATAATGGTGCATTTAATGCTTTTGTCCTACCTCGTTAGAGATAGGCATGCTAACAGTACAATCACTGTTCATACCCTATAATTACCATCTTATCCACTGTGGTAACCCCTTGGCCTATAAACGGAGGCCTACGGCTACTGGTAGAAGGGTCAACCCTTAGCTCAATTATGCGTAGCAGCTGCACTTCCCATGCACCTTGCCGGAAAAGTTGCGCTCCCTTGTACGTTGAGCTCAAACACAATCAAACCACCGAAGCAGGAGTAGGGTTTTACGCCTCAAGGCGGCCCGAACATGGATAAATCACTGTGTGTTCTTACATCCACCGATCCTGCTCTTTGTGCACGTCGATCCTCATAGCCGAACCGCAAAGGGGTCGTTTCAATCCCATAGATCGTCATTCTCCATGACAACTTTGGCGCCCCAGGCAGGGGGGTCGTGTGTTACGAATCAGTGTCGGCAGTGTGAGTGCGAGCTTCATCACTTTCGTTAATGGCGCCCAAGAAGAAGGGTGGAGCCGTGACGGCTCCCTCCACCTCCAAGCTGCCTTTGCAGGTGTCTGCAGGCGGTGCGACCGGTGCGGGCAGTACAGCTGGGGTGGGCGGAGCAGGAGGCGCAGGCGGCGGAGGCGGTTAGCTTCCTCACGACACTGGTGAACGTAGCCACCACATCGGAGATGGCGTAGACGGCCAACTCCCGCGACATTTTGGCGGCCGTAGCCGCCACAACAATGTGGACCGTAGCGGTGCCATCCAAGACCCAACTGCGGCGACGTCCAACAACGCTGCGAAGGGATGTGTACCGCGACCATCGCAAGATGGGCGCGACACGCTCCCTCGCGGTGCTGGCGGCCCTGGACGACGTCAAGCCGACCCTGAGCATCGTCCTCACAATGTTTAGGCACCACCACCACCACGCCAACCCATTGGTGAGCATGTGCCATGACAGCAGGTACACGACGGAGTTCCTGCTGGCTCCGCCAGGAGTCGAACGCCGTCCCGTTCCATGCTCCCCGCCATGCCAACCACGGCGGCAGAAGCCATGGCGCAGGTTCAAATGTTGTTGAATTTCCTGCCAGCTCGTGACAAGATGGATGAATGGCGGGCCACCATTCAGAGTCTCATCAGTTTTGCCGATCCCGGCAAAACACCGGAGGCGGGGCCTTCACGGCGACCACCCACGGCGCCGGCAGGACCAACCGGGGGCCGTGCCGGAGACGCTGCGCGAACGGTGTAGTCACCTCCGCGTCAGCAACCACTATAGCGGCAAGCTCACCGATCAGATGACCAGGACGTGGTGTCCATGGCGTCATAAGATCCGCGAGGTCGCCAAGATCAGTGCCAAGTGCTCCAAGAGCGGTGCATTGAGGACGCCTGTACGATGATCGAGCGGCGCCGGGAAGCACGCCGTCTATCAGACTACCGTGTTGGGCCGGCAGTGGACACTCCTGCGCCAGGGTACCCTGGGTGCTTATCTTACGAGGTAGGCTGCCCAGTGTTTACTCATGAGCTGTGGCAGGTTGTCTGGCCGTCCACCCGTGCCTTCAAGCCAGAGCTGCCCGATAAGTATGATGACAAGCTCAGTCCGTCAGAGTTCCTTGGCATCTACACCATTGTGGTGCAGGCTGCCAGGAGGCGGGACGACAAGATACTGGCCAACTACTTCCCATTGGCGCTAAAACCCAATGTTAGGTCGTGGTTGATGAACTTGCCAGAGGGCTCCATTTCTTCTTGGTCGGATCTGTGCCATTACTTCATTGGTGCTTACCAGGGTGGCCACAAGCTCCTTGGTCAGGCTAGCGATCTGCATGTGATACCCCAGAGAGATGGCGAACCCCTCCACAAGTACATACAAAGGTTCAGCCGTGTGCACCACAACATTCCTGATGTTCATCCTACAGCTATTGTTGCCGCATTCCACATGAATGTGTGCAATCATAGGATGCGATCTGAGATGAACATTGAGAAGGTCAGAACCATCAACGAGCTGTATGCCTTGGCGGACAAGTGTGCACGTGCTGAAGAGGGGAGGCGACTCCCCGGGGAGGATGCTGGTGCTGAAGTGGATTCCGAAGACGACGATGCATCAACCCCGAAGAAGAAGAGCTGGAACCGCAATCGCAAGTGTAAAGGCAAGGCTGTGTTAGCAGCTGAGGAGTCGGGGAATCCCGGCAAGAAGCCAAAGGCCGAGAGCAACAGCAAGGAGACTGTTGTTTGCACTTGTGGCCATGAGGCCGCCACCGGAGAAAAGACCGACGGCCCGTACTGCAAGATTCACCATACCAAGGGCCATAATCTCCAGGAGTGCCGTCAAGTGGAGCAGCTTGCCGAAAAATAGAAACAAGAATACGAGAAGCGCGACAAGGAGAAGGGTCAAGATGGTGCTGGTGGGTCCGGCAAGCAAAACCGTGGTGGCCGCGGAGGCCGCCACTGCAAGGCTAAGCAGCTGAAGGAGAAGCCCGCTCAGGGGCAGAAGGGAGATGATGGTGATGGGGATGAGGAGGTGTCCGATAATGAATTCCAGAATGCGGTGGATGCCATGTGTGTTGACGGAGGCACATCTTTGCACTCCTCGCACCAGCAACTGAAGCAATGGGTATGCGAGGTGAATGCAGCGGAGCCGGCAATGGAAGCACAAAAGCCACTCATGTGGTCGCACGCGCCCATTGTCTTTGACGCTGAGGATCACCCTGACCGCACCACTGCGGTCGGGTGCTTGCCGTTGTTGGTTTCACCAACAGTCCGCAACCTTAAGGTGACAAAGATGCTGGTTGACGGTGGGGCCGGCTTGAACTTGATCTCCCCTAATGTGATCAAGAGGTTGCAAATCCCCGACAAGGATCTTGAGAAGACAGGCACATTCCAAGGAATCAGTCCAGGGAGGAACAAGCCGAAGGGCCAGGTGACATTGCCAGTCACGTTTGGCAGCGAGCTCAACTACAGGACGGAAAAGATTGTCATTGACATCGTCAAGATGCCGCTGCCATATAATGGAATTCTAGGCCGCCCACCGCTGGCGAAGTTCATGGCTGTGTCGCACTATGCTTACAACATCTTCAAGATGCCAGGGCCAATGGGCGTTCTCACCATCAAGTCCAACCAGAAAGACACAATCATTTGCGCCGACAAGCTCTACCGGGAGGCGTTGCCAGCATCTGCTGAGGAGGTACATGCTCCTGCAGGCAAACCTCCCGGGGGTGGAAAGAAGAAGAAGACCGGCAAGACCTCTGATAAGAACTCCAGGAGGCGCACTGCAGAGTGTGGCATGCCTGTTGAGGACATACTAGAGAGCTCTACTGGCAAGAGCAAGAAAGCAAAGGCCTCTGCACCGGTGACCAAGCAAGTTTCTGCAAGGGAGGATGGGATGAGTGGCACTTTCACCATAAGTGCCACTCTCAGTGACAAATAGGAAAGCGCGCTCATTACCTTCCTGCGGGCGAATGTCGGTGTGTTTGCCTGGCAAACATCTGACATCCCTGGCGTTCCCAGGGAGGTGATTGAGCACCACCTTGCCATCTGTCCTCATGTAAGACCCGTCAAGCAGAAGGTCAGAAAGCAAGCCTTGGAGCGGCAGGAGTTTATTGCCAAAGAAATTAAGAAGCTAGAAGCGGTAGGCCTAGTCAGAGGAGTGCTACATCCCACATGGTTCGCTAATCCGGTTGTGGTGCGTAAGGCGAATGGAAAATGGAGGCTTTGTATCGACTTCACCGATATAAATAAAGCTTGTCCAAAATACCCTTTTCCTTTGCCACGCATTGACCAGATTGTGGACTCCACTGCCAGCTACGAACTACTCTCTTTTCTTGACGCCTATTCTGGTTATCATCGGATTTTTATGGCCAAGGAAGATGAGGAGAAAACAGTGTTCATCACTCCATGTGGCACGTATTGCTTTATACGCATGCCCTTAGGATTGAAGAATGCCGAGGAAACATTTGCTAGAGCAGTTCACATTGGTTTTGAAGCCCAGTTACACAGAAATGTGGAAGCCTACATGGATGATATCGTTGTCAAAACCAAGGACAAGTCAACACTGATACAAGTTTGGAAGAAACGTTTGCAAACTTGCGCAAACTCAACTTGAAGCTTAACCCCAAGAAGTGCGTGTTCGGCGTTCCGTCCGGTAAGCTTCTCGGGTTCTTTGTGTCACAGAGGGGAATTGAAGCCAATCATGACAATATCAAAGCAATTGAGCAAATCAAAGCACCTAACCGCGTCAAGGATGCTACATGTAGACTGTGTTGGTATTTCCCCGAAGAGGAGAGGATGATGCAGTATAGTAGAGATAAGTATTTCCCTTAGTTAAGAACCAAGGTTATCAATCCAATAGGAGAACCAAGCAAAATCCCGTTAAACGCACCTGCACACACAAAAGCAAACACTTGCACCCAACGCAAATAAGAGGGTTGTGAATCCACTTAGTGGTTATTTGCAAGGATTAATTCTGATAGTGATAGATAGATAAACTAAAATACTAAATAAAATAAAAGTAAATAAATTGCAGCAAGGTATTTTTGATTTTAATATATGATAAAAGTAGACCCGAGGGCCATAGTTTTCACTAGAGGCTTCTCTCTCAAACGCATAGCATGCGATGGGTAAACAAATTACTGTTGGGCAATTGATAGAAAAGCAAATAATTATGACGGATTCATGGCAATGATCATGTATATAGGCATCACGTCCGAGACAAGTAGACCGACTCCTGCCTGCATCTAATACTATTACTCCTCCCATCGACCGCTATCCAGAATGCATCTAGGGTATTAAGTATGAAACAGAGTGACGCCTTAAGCAAGATGACATGATGTAGACAAAGTAAACTCAAGCAATATGATTAAACCCCATCTTTTTGTCCTTAATGGGAACAATACAAATATGTGTCATGTCCCTTTCTGTCACTGGGATTGAGCACCTCAAGATTGAACCCATCACAAAGCACCTCTCCCATTGCAAGATAAATCAATCCAGTAGGCCAAACCAAATCGATAGATCGGAGAGAAATACAAAGCTATAATAATCATGCATAAAAGAGTTCAGAGAAGACTCAAATATTTCTCATGAATAATCTGATCATAAACTCACAATTCATCGGATCCCAACAAACACACCGCAAAACAAGATTACATCGGATAGAACTCCAAGAACATCGAGGAGAACATGGTATTGAAGATCAAAGAGAGAGAAGAAGCCATCTAGCTACTAGCTATGCACCCGTAGGTCTGTGGTAAGCTACTCACACATCATCGGAAGGGCAACAAGGTTGATGAAGAAGCCCTCCGAGATCGATTCCCCCTCCGGCAGAGTACCGGAAAAGGCCTCCAGATGGGATCTTGGAAGAACAGAGGCTTGCGGCGGCGGAAAGGTTTTCTCTTCTGTCTCTTTGGTATATTGGGAATATTTGGGAATTTATAGCGCTGGAATTAGGTCGGGAGGGGCTATGAGGGGCCCACAAGCCTGGGGGCGCGCCTACCCCCCAGGGCGTGCCCTCCAAGCTCGTCGCCTCCTCGTGGCTCTTCTGGTCTTCTCCCGAAGCTTCGTGGGTCTCTTCTGGTCCAGAAAAAATTAATTCAAAGTTTTTTTTTCTCATTTGGACTCTTTTTGATAATGATTTTCTGAAAAGGCAAAAACAAGTAGAAAACAGCAACTGGCACTGGGCACTGGGTTAATAGGTTAGTCCCAAAAATGATATATAATGGCATATAATTGCATATAAAACATCCAAGAGTGATACTATAATAGCATGGAACAATCAAAAATTATAGATACGTTGGAGATGTATCAAGCGACCCCAAGCTTAATTCCTACTCGTCCTCGAGTAGGTAAATGATAAAAACAGAATTTTTGATGTGGAATGCTACCTATCATGTTTCATCATGTAATCTTTCTCTTACGGTATGAATAATAAGATCCGAATGATTCAAAGCAATAGTCTACAATTTGATATAAAGACATCAATACTCAGGCGTACTAATAAACAATCATGTCTTTCAAAATAAAAATGCTAAAGAACGTTATCCCTACAAAATCATATAATCCTGTCATGCTCCATCTTGTTAACACAAAATATTTATCATGCACTACCCCGATGACAAGCTGAGCAATTGGTTCATACTTTTTAACGCGCTTTAGCTTTTTCAACCCCCATGCAATACATGAGCGCAAGCCATGGATATCTATGGGTGGAATAGAGTATGGTGGTAGATATCAATAAGGGGAAGTCAAAAATAAGAAGATAGTCTCACATCGATGAGGCTAATCAACAGGCTATGGAGATGCACATCAATTGATGTCAATGCGAGGAGTAGGGATTGCCATGCAACGGATGCACTAAGAGCTATAAGTGTATGAAAGCTCAACATGAAAACTAAGTGGGTGTAAATCCAACTTGCTTGCTCATGAAGACCTCGGGCATTTGAGGAAGCCCATCATCGGAATATACAAGCCAAGTTTTATAATGAAAAATTCCCACTAGTATATGAAACTGACAAAATAGGAGACTCTCTATATGAAAAACATGGTGCTACTTTGAAGCACAAGTGTGGAAAAGGGATAGTAACATTGCCTTTTCTCTCATTTTTTTTTGTGGGCTCTTTTTGGCCTCTTATTTAGTTATTTATTTATTTAGAACGGTCTCATGGACCTCATCCCCACTTTTTTGAGGACTCATTAGTCTCCACCATTCTTTCCTCACTAGGACAATGCTCTAATAATGATGATCATCACACTTTTATTTACTTACAACTCAATATTACAACTCGATACTAGAACAATATGACTCTATATGAATGCCTCTGGCAGTGTACCAGGATGTGCAATGATACTAGCGTAACATGTATAAAAATGATGAACGGTGGCTGAGCCACAAATACTATGTCAGCTATATGATCATGCAAAGCAATATGACAATGATGATGTGTGTCATAAAAAACGGAACGGTGGGAGTTGCATGGCAATATATCTCGGAATGGCTATGGAAATGCCATGATAGGTAGGTATGGTGGCTGTTTTGAGGAAGATATAAGGAGGCTTATGTGTAATAGAGCATATCATATCATGGGATTTGGATGCACCGGCACAGTTTGCACCAACTCTTGATGTGAGAAAGGGTAATGCACGATACCGAAGAGGCTAGCAAATTGTGGAAAGGTGAGAGTGCGTATAATCCATGGACTCACATTAGTCATAAAGAACTCATATACTTATTGCGAAAGTTTATTAGCCCTCGAAGCAAAGTACTACTACGCATGCCCCTAGGGGGATAGATTGGTAGGAAAAGACCATCGCTCGTCCCCGACCGCCACTCATAAGGTAGACAATCAAGAATAAATCATGCTCCAACTTCTTAGCATAACGACAGATCATACGTGCATGTTTCGGGAATCCCAAACCTTAACAGCAATATTCTTACTAAACCACAATTATCTACTAGCACCTCGCACATATTACCATCTTAATATCGCAAAACTATTCCAAGGAATCAAACTTATCATATTCAGTGATCTACATGAAAGTTTTTATTATATCCCTCTTGAATACCTATCATATCAGGACCAAATTCATAACCCGTGCATATTACCATTGCTAATTATTTGACTCTCAAAAAGAAATAACTTTAGGTACTGTTAAAATTGATTCATATTTAATATTGGCATAATGCTACTGTACTACAACTTCTCCATGACTCATACCCCCCGATACGATCCATAGATTCATCAAAATAAGCAAATTATGCAACAAAAACAGAATCTGTCTAAAACAGAACAGTCTCTAAAGACCTGAATTAACATCATACTTCTGTAACTCCAACAATTCTGAAAAATTCGGACAACGTGGGCAATTCATATATAAATACTGTGTAAAATATTCAGAATTTTCTCACGCTCCAGCAAAAAATCAAAATTCCAGCACTGGACGCAAAAGTGTCTGTTTTCCAACAGCATCAATCATACTATCTTCCAAATCATCCCAAAGGCATTACTTGGCACAAAAATTAATTAAAAGATAAAAATACAATCATAACAGAGGCTATAATTGTGTAAACACAAAAGAACAGAAAGTAAAAATAAAAATTTATTTTATTCATTGGGTTGCCTCCCAACAAGCGCTATTGTTTTATGCCTCTAGCTAGGCATAATGCATAGTTTCAAGTGTTGTCATCCTTGGTTTCCAACTTCTCAATTAAACACACATTTCTAGTAGATTTAACATAGAAGTTTCTCATCATCACACTTCTAGGCACAGAATCAATATTTTTTTCTTTTATGGATAGGTTCCTTCATTATATCAATGAAATTGGGGTGCACGCTAATCATTTTAAGATCCTCGCTCTCTTTAGTAGAAGTAACACCCTTAACTTTAGGAACATATATAAACTTACAATTTTTATTGCGAGGGGTCCTATCAATGTTTTTAGCGCAGGAAAAAGCGGAACCTAAGTTATTGATAATCTCTTCTAACTTGTCAATTCTAGCGGAGCTTTACTCTATCCTTCCATTAATTATCGGTTCCTTTTCCTTTAAAGTTTTCAAAGCAATTCCCAGCTTAGAACCAAATTGAGTAATATGATTATGGACCTTTTTATCTAAATTTTCAAGATGTTCAATAGTAGGCATCTTATTTTCTATAGCTTCTAACCTTTGTATAACAAGCTCCAAAGTCAATGCCGTTTCATTAATAATGATAGGGGGTGAACCCACTAAATTTCCCATAGCATTGAAAGCATCCAAAGTGGGACACATCAAGAAATTCCCTCTGGTAATAGTGTCAAGCACAAATCTATACCAAGTAGTAATTCCCATATAAAATTTTCGAAGAAGAACGGTAGTGGATTGCTTACGAGTTGATCTATTTTGAGCATCGCAAATCCTATACCAAGCATCTTTTAAATTTTCTCCTCCCCTTTGTTTAAAATTAAGCACTTCATTTTCAGGGGTAATAGTAACAAGAGAAGAACTAGCCATAATGGTGAAGTAAACAAGCAAACAAAAATATTATTGTGTTTTTAAAAAAAATTAGAAGTGGGGGAGATGAAAACGAGAGGCAAATGCAAATAAAAAGGCAAATAAAATAAATGCAAGTGGATGATAGTTTGTGCGAAGGTACTTGGTAATTTTGATGATGTCTCCCCGGCAACGGCGCCAGAAATTCTTCCTGCTACTTGTAGACTGCGTTGGTATTTCCCTGAAGAGGAGAGGATGATGCAGTATAGTAGAGATAAGTATTTCCCTCAGTTAAGAACCAAGTTTATCAATCCAGTAGGAGAACCAAGCAAAATCCCGTTAAATGCACCTGCACACACAAAAGCAAACACTTGCACCCAACGCAAATAAGAGGGTTGTCAATCCTCTTAGCGGTTATTTGCAAGGATTAATTATGATAATGATAGATAGATAAACTAAAATACTAAATAAAATAAAAGTAAATAAATTGCATCGAGGTATTTTTGATTTTAATATATGATAAAACTAGACCTGGGGGCCATAGTTTTCACTAGAGGCTTCCCTCTCGAACGCATAGCATACGGTGGGTAAACAAATTACTGTTGGGCAATTGATAGAAAAGCAAATAATTATGGCAGATTCATGGCAATGATCATGTATATAGGCATCACGTCCGAGACAAGTAGACTGACTCCTGCCTGCATCTACTACTATTACTCCACCCATCGACCGCTATCCAGCATGCATCTAGGGTATTAAGTATGAAACAGAGTAACGCCTTAAGCAAGATGACATGATGTAGACAAAGTAAACTCAAGCAATGCAATATGATTAAACCCCATCTTTTTATCCTTAATTTTACTGGTTGCATCCAGTTCATCTCTACTCTATCCTTACTTTGGTTGGGTCACTGGTTTCTCTTCCTCAGATGGATCTTTAGGTCCATCCTATGTAAAATGTAATTTGTAACCTATTTATGTTTTAATATAACACGGTAGGAGCCTCTCCTACTGTATTCCGCTCAAAAAAATACAAATACGTGTCATGTCCCTTTCTGCCACTAGGATTGAGCACCGCAAGATTGAACCCATCACAAAGCACCTCTCCCATTGCAAGATAAATCAATCTAGTAGGCCAAACCAAATCGATAGATCGGAGAGAAATACAAAGCTATAATAATCATGCATAAAAGAGTTCAGAGAAGACTCAAATATTTCTCATGAATAATCTAATCATAAACTCACAATTCATCGGATCCCAACAAACACAACGCAAAAGAAGATTACATCGGATAGAATTCCAAGAACATCGAGGAGAACATGGTATTGAAGATCAAAGAGAGAGAAGAAGCCATCTAGCTACTAGCTATGGACCCGTAGGTCTGCTGTAAACTACTCACACATCATCGGAAGGGCAGCAAGGTTGATGAAGAAGCCCTCCGTGATCGATTCCCCCTCCGGCAGAGTACCGAAAAAGGCCTCCAGATGGGATCGCGGAAGAACAGATGCTTGCGGTGGCGGAAAGGTTTTCTCTTCTATCTCTCTGGTATATTGGGAATAGTTGGGAATTTATAGCGCTGGAATTAGGTCATGAGGGGCTACGAGGGGCCCACAAGCGTGGGGGACGTGCGCTCCAGGCTTGTCGCCTCCTCGTGGCTCTTCTGGTCTTCTCCCAAAGCTTCGTGGGTCTCTTCTGGTCCAGAAAAAATTAATCCAAAGTTTTTTTCTCGTTTGGACTCTTTTTGGTAATGATTTTCTGAAAAGGCAAAAACAAGCAGAAAACAACAACTGGCACTGGGCACTGGGTTAATAGGTTAGTGCCGAAAATGATATATAATGGCATATAATTGCATATAAAACATCCAAGATTGATACTATAATAGCGTGGAACAATCAAAAATTATAGATACGTTGGAGACGTATCAAAGGACATCAGGCGTCTTGCTGGTTGCGTTGCCGCACTTAGCAGGTTCATCTCCAAATCAGCAGAGCGCGCCTTGCCGTTTTTCAAATATTGAAAAAGGCAGGTCCAGTGAAGTGAGCTCCGGAGGCGGAGGCCACGCTCCAAGATTTGAAGGAGTACTTGTCCTCTCCGCCAGTCTTAGTCGCACCTAGGCCACAAGAGCCGTTGCTGCTATACTTAGCGGCAACGAATCAAGTGGTTAGTGATGCGCTTGTGGCTGAAAGAGAGGCAGATGAAGAAGAGGCGCAACCACAGAGCCATAGGCCGACAAGCCAGAATCTTCCCCGACAAGGTCAGGTGCCAACAAGCCCGAGATTGTGGAAGCAAATGAGCCAGATCAACAAGTTGTGCAGAAGAAGAAGATGGTGCAACGCCCAGTCTACTTTGTTATCTCTCTCCTGCAGGTGGCTAGGTGAAGGTACTCTGGTGTGCAGAAGTTGCTCTTTGGCCTTCTCATGGCCTCAAGGAAGTTGTGCCACTACTTTCAAGCACACCAAGTCACCGTCGTTACTCGCTTTCCTTTGCAACGTATTCTGAGAAATCCAGAAGCCACCGGCAGGATTGTGGAGTGGGCGTTGGAGCTGTCAAGCTTTGACTTGAAGTTTGAGAGTACCTCAACAATTCAAAGCAGGGCTTTGGCATAATTCATTGTAGAATGGACCCCAACACAAGACGAAGAAATCCAAGAGACCTCTCTCCCCGGCAAGGAAACTGTTGATGATTGGATCATGTACTTTGACGGTGCTTTCACACTGAAAAGTGTCGGTGCCAGCGTGCTGCTTATCGCACCCACCGGAGAGCACCTCAAGTATGTAGTTCAGATGTAGTTTCCCAGGGAGCAGGCCACCAACAACACTGCTGAGTACGAGAGATTGTTTTCCGGCCTGCGCATTGCAATCGACCTTGGTATTCGAAAGATGATTATCAGAGGCGACTCGCAGCTTGTGGTGAGGCAGATTAATTAATGTTACCATAGTCCCTTGATGGAGGCTTATGTTGATGAAGTGAGGAAGTTGGAAGAGCACTTTGATGGTGTGCAAATGGAGCACGTCCCTCGTGCCCAGAATGAGATTGCCGATGACCTGTCAAAGCTTGACACCAAGAGATCTCCTGTGGAGCCAGGAACTTTTGTGCTACAACTAACTCAGCCATCTGTTACACTATCAAGGCTGGAAAAGAAAAGAAAGCAAGACGTTGGTGGTTACTTTCCGGTAAAGCTGCCAGCAGCCGCCAAGAAAATGGATACCACTGACAAGACAGCCTTTGCTGATGAGCTACAGCCTCCGGCAAGCCAGGTCCTTCCCATCGAAGCAAGCGCTCCCGCAGAGGAAGAAGTGCCTTTAGTCCTTGTCGTTGAGCCACAGACTCCGGCATGGGCGCAGCCAATCGTCTAGTACCTTCAAACAGGAGAGTTTCCTGGTGAACAAGAAGAAGCGAAAAGAGTAGCCCGTCAATCAAGGATGTACCAATTTGTTGACAACACCTTGTACAGAAAGAGACCGAACGGGGTGAAATTGAAGTGCATTTGCCGGGAAGATGGACAGAAGCTGTTGGCAGAGATACATGCATGAAGGAATGTGTGGCTCTCATATTGGGTCACGTGCGCTTGTCGGAAGGTGTTCCGTCAAGGATACTACTGGCCGTCAGCCCTTCAAGATGCCTTGGCGGTGGTCACCAGATGCGAAGCATGCTAGTTCCACGCCAAGGACATACACCAGCCAGCTCATGCTCTTCAAACCATCCCTCTTTCCTGGCCTTTCTCAGTTTGGGGGCTCAACATTGTTGGCCCCTTCCCCTGTGCTACCGGGGGCTTTGAATTCTTGTATGTTGCAATCGACAAGTTTACAAAGTGGCCTGAGGTAGAGCCAGTGAGAAAGGTGATGGCACAGTCAGCTATCAAGTTCCTCAAAGGATTGGTTGCTCATTTCGGCGTACCCAACTGGATCATCACCGACAACGGCACCCAGTTCACGAGCCGCGCCTTCACAGCATACTGTCAAGAACTTGGAAACAAGATCTGCTATGCTTCCATTGCTCACCCGAGGAGCAATGGATAGGTGGAGAGGGCAGTTGCAGAAGTGCTGCGTGGTCTCTAGACCAGAACTTTTGACAAGCTGCACAAGTGTGGAAGACGCTGGGTGGAAGAGTTGTCGGTGCTTCTTTGGTCAGTCAGAACGACACCAAGTAGAGCCACCGGCCAGACGCCCTTCTCCCTTGTATATGGTGCAGAAGCGGTGCTCCCCATAGAACTCAGATACGGGTCACCTCGAGTTTTGGCCTTCGACGAGGAGGATCAAGAAGAGCTACGGCAAGATGATGCCATGCTCCTTGAAGTGGATCATTTCTGGGCTGTTGTCCATGTTGCACGGTACCAGCAAGCTTTGCCCCGCTACCATAGCCGCAAAGTTAACGCCATGAACCTTGAGGAAGCCAACCTTATTCTTCGTCGGATTCAGTCCATGAAGGGGAAAAACAAGTTGATGCCGAAGTGGGAAGTCACTTACCGGGTAGTACGAGTCACTAGGCCCGGCGCAGTCCGCCTAGAGACCGAAGATGGCACCCCTGTGCTCAACTCATGGAACATTGAGCATCTTCGCAAGTTATACCCATAAGGCACGGTTGCTGGGCTGCCCGGCAACCTCTTTTGTACAAGCTTGCCGGCAAGGCATGTAACCCTTTGTACAGAGCCAGGCGCAGACCCCATGCGTAATGAATAAAAGCTAAGTGATGGTGTCTTGGACTAGGGGGTACTCACCACGTCGTCTCCCGACCAGTGGGTCGGGCCGAGGACCCCCATGGCGGTTCACTCGTGGGCCACTTCGGGCAGCCCATGATGCGTACAAGGAAGACTCTACAAGACTTGGTGCACAAGCCGAGGACTCTCCTAAACCCTAGGTCACCGGTGCATATATAAATCGAGGCCAGGCTAGTCAATAGATCTCTGATATTCATTAGAACAATGTCGTGGTAGATGCATTTACTTTGTACTACACCCCGTATGAATACAATCAAAAGCAGGACATAGGGTATTATCTCTTCGAGAGAGCCCGAACCTGGGTAAAATCCTGTGTCCATGTTACCAGCGCTCCAAGACGCCTAGTTCAGGACCCCTATTACGAGATATGCCGGATTTGACACCGAAATTGGTGCTTTCATTGAGAGTCTGCTGGGTAGTCGCCGCGGTGCGATGGGAATTCAGATCGGCTCCACCGCGATCTACGCGTCGGAACCGAGCTACATCGTCAGCGTCGGCATCTTCGTCGCCGACCCGACTGGTCACCTTGGCTGGACCGAGGACTAGGCTTCTCTTCAGATCATCAAGTTTGGACGGATGTCTTCGTCATCATCAACTCCGATCTCATCCGGGATCATGGAAAAATCGTCCATGGTGCTCGCGGGCTCAACGTCAACATTGCCCTCGCGTGATCATGCAGTTTTTTCTGGACAGTGGATTCGTGTTCGCCGTCCCCGTCTCCTCGAGTGTCGCTTTGACGATTGCTTCGGTGGAATTGTGCGGAATTGAGTCTAGAACAACCCTGCAAAATTTCGTCGCGTTACGATGGAGGAATCTCCGGCGATCTCCGATATACCGGAGCCCTGTCGAATCTGGACGACTTTAGGGCGAGAAGTCCAGCAGTCAGTTCGGACGTCCTTTGGAAGATCCAACCATTCATCGGCTGCGGAATTCCCATATCTACCACCCCTCAAAATTTCAGCTCGATCCGACCGTTCAAACTCTGGTAAGCGTCCGATGAGTGAATCAATTTTCGGATCTGTTTTCTGCGCGAAAACGAATCCGGCCCGAGTTCATCTTTTTCATGAACAAATTATCGGACATCCTTTTTGAAGAGAATTTTTTATAGGGTATTGTGTTTTGTTTTCAAGCAAGTGCCTGCAAATTTTAAGCCTTTTCCGAGGCGATCTTCGTCGTCGCGCCGGTGTCAAACCAGTCTGGCCACGTTGCTCCATGACTGCCGACCTGCGCCAGCATCGACTGCGCCGTCGCTTCATCGAGCCGACGACAACCACCTCGGATCATCACCTCGGCGAGCCGACAAAGAGTTCGGCACCGCTCTCCCTAATGATCGTCAAGATAACATCGTCACCTTACGGATTGCACGGGTCGGGCGCGCCAGCATCGCCGCGCGGTCACTTCTCAAGCCAGCATTGAGCGCGTCACAAAGTTTCGACCTGCGTCGGCATCGCCGCGCCGTTACTTCTTCGAGCTGACGTCCACCTCGCCGACCTGCTTCGACACCTCGGCTGGCATGGGGGTTGCAACGTCACCTTACCGACCTGCTCCGACACCTCGGCTAGACCGGGGGCTTCGCCATCTCTTCATCAACCTACTCCGACTTCGGCATCACCAGCCGATCAGCTTCATCACCTCGGCTGGACCGGGGGCTTCGCCTCGCCACATCGACCGTACTGTGTCACTACTTCGGAGTGCCGAGCTCCTCGCTCGGCCACCTCGGGCTTGGGGTCTGGGACCTCAATCAAGCCGAGGACTATGCGTCTTCGTCCTGCCACAAGCCCACACCACGTCATCAACGCCGAGCACATTAACCAGCTAAGTCGCTTTCATGCTCAACTTTTTTAAATGTTCAATTTTTGTTCGGTTCGACCAAGCATTATATTTATGTTAAAATCTGTTTGTTAAAAACGAGGTTCGTTAAAAACCGCTTCTTTTTCCCATGTTAACTGGGGGCTCTTAAATTTATATGAGTCATTTTTATAATAAATGTGTTTTCTTTTTGGTCGTTGCAAAGTCTTTTTCTACTACTCCTTTTTTCTGATGCGAGTGTGTGGTCAATAGCCGGGTAGCCTGGTTTCTCTCTAAAGCTGCTCGAGTTTAGTTTGCTAAACTGGCATGAGAAGCACTCTGCCATCGGGATAGGAGGTTGAAGCAGAAGGTTGACCCACTTGAAGTCTAGAGATCGGATGTATCATGTTATAGCACGACGGAAGCACAAACTAATTTTAAGACCAATTTTCGGATTGGCACCAAAAAACTTGATTTAGTTCGGACGTAAAGTTTTTCCTAAAGTTTTAACATAAGTTTTTTGGCTTTTCGAGCTTATGGCACTTTTAAGCTATCTGTATGTTTTTCTTTCAGGAGGCGGGACATCTTCATGACCGAGGTGTCCATGCGTGATAATTTAGCTCGGGAGATCTTTTCCGCCCCGCAGCTCGGCATCTTTCCTGCCGACCTACGCCTGAGTGTTGGCGAAACGTACATGACATCTGGACTAGTTCCCGAGGAGATTTGATCCTCAGGTTGGTCGGCCGCACCCAACCTGAGTCTCGGGGGATACTGTGTGTCTTCAGCATAACTCTCGCAGTACAACGTTGGAAGCCTTTAAAGCATCGGCAATATCAACGGGGGGCTGCGACTAGAGCCGAACCCACCAAAAGCCAAGGTACTCCGAGGAGTCCTCGGCAAAATGTTCTCAGATATTGCTTTATATGCATCAGTTTCAAATTGTGTCTTCGGTCAATAGTTCGGTTGCCCGGCTCCTGTGCTTGCCTCCTACGTTCCGCTTTGTTCAGCTAGGTGTGCAAAAGGAGAACCACTGCGATTGTACTTCCGATTTAACTGGTCAAGTACCTCAGTGGAGAAAACCGAAAACTGACTATCACAATGAGCGCAAACTGGTCAGCAATCCGATGACTGTATCATACCATCGATCGATAGAAGTTACCCCGTGGGCCTTTCATAAAATTGGCCGAAGTGTTAATGGCTTGACCTCGGCTGATGCCGAACACTAACCGGGGGCTAGTAACTGGACGCCAACTTTAAACTCCTATGACTAAGTGAAAGTTATAAAGCCTGGATATCTGATTGCCTCGTTTCCGCTAACACAACTGCCTCCGGGCACCGAGACGTCGGCTAAGGGTTGTCTTGTTACTGCGGAAACACCCTGCGTAGCATCTACAAAGGGGTAGAAGCCGACGATGGGCCACTCTCAAATGATAATCGGTCACAAAGGAGTCAAAATAGCATATAGCATAAAAGTGTTTGTATTCAATATACGAGCGGTGCCTTCCATAATTATCGTTATAAATCCATAAATATGCATCAATTTGACTTAAGATTTTGGCCAAGCTGGGTTGCCTAGCTCCCGTGCTTACCCCTTACGTTCCCGATTGTTCGGCTAGGGGGTAAAGGGAGCACCTCTGTGATTGTTACTTCCGGGTCATCCGGGCTAGTACCTCAGACTGGGTGAAGCCGAAAGCTAGCCATCTTCAGAATATAATTGGTCAGCAACGACGGAAGTGAAAATTTTGGTTCATTAAAGACCACAGAGTTCGGGAACTTTTTCCCAAACTAAATCCTCAATATTTTCCTCCCACATTGATCGGAGTTGAGGTTTCACGGTCATGGTTAACATGATAGCCTGAGAAAAGGAACTTATAAAGGAACTATTTTTCCCAGAAGATGTTTCTTACGTTAAATAGTAATATAACATATCTCTCCGTGTACCTTTGCTTATAAAACCGTATGGCCGGACTACCTTGTTTTCCGTAAATCTTTGCCCTTATAAAGGCTTTATAAAGTAGGACAAACACTCCTCGGCTACTGGCCGAGGAGGTTGAAGCCGATGGTCGGTTAACAAAGTTTTGTACAATACGGATCCGAGCATTAATGATGTAAAGTACTTGGATACATAGAATCATTACACATAAATTATGACTAAAGTCAATTTACTCCGGATATCGATCCTTAATTCGGCCACCCTTGCCCAAATTAAGGCTCGGGGGCTACTGAGTTTCACGCTTCTCACGTAAAAGCTATTAACGGGTTACATCGATCCCCTGATCTGGTGTTGCCACCCGACCAGTGTCTCGGGGGCTACTGCATTGCCTATTCAATGCAGACAATTTAAAAAAAGTGCCAAACAGTTTCTGAGGAGATTACGATCCTCAGGTTGGTCGGCTACACCCAACCTGAGTCTCGGGGGCTACTGCACACCATGTTTCTATTCCTACAGTATGCTGCCGAGCAACGACTTGATCCTCAGGCCGAATTTGCGAATCGACCTGAGTCTCGGGGGCTATTGGGATCAGCAGTTTTTGTTTTATCCTTCAGGTGCATCCCGGATTTTAGGCCGGCACACACCTTGAGGGCTACTGGATATATATCTCGGCAGAGAATAAATTGCAGCAATCGGAAAAAATATCCGCAAAAAATTAGACCACGGCCGAGGTGGTGCACCACCTCAGAAGCAGTTCGGTGTAAAGCTCGGCTGTGAGTGGCTGGCTCCATAGAGAACTTTTTTGGCGTTAAGCTCGGATAACCTCCTTCAAACTTTTTCAAAGATGAGGTACTCTATGCCTCCTCGGACGCAGTCCGGCGTTGGAGCTCGGCTGCAAGAAGACACCTCGGATGCAGTCCGGCGCTGGAGCTCGGATACAGACCGGCGTTGGAGCTCGGCTGCTAAAATGTACCTCGGATACAGAATGGCGTTGGAGCTCGGCTGCTAAAATGTACCTCCGATACAGACCGGCGTTAGAGCTCGGCTGCTAAAATGTACCTCTGATACAGACCGGCGTTGGATCTCGGCTGCTAAAATGTACCTCGGATGCAGACCGGCGTTGGAGCTCGGCTGCAAAAGACGCCTCGGATGCAGTCCGGCGTTGGAGCCCGGATGCAAGAGGACACCGCCGCACGGGGAAAACTTCAAACCCGACGTATGGCGTAAAAAAGAACAAGACATTGATAAAGTCCAAGAACCTAAAGGGGCTCCTTGGATGCCCGACGTGTCAACTCTTCGGATACACCTCGGCGATCCTCGAGATCGGAGATGAGAATATTTGTTGAACCAACTTTCAAGACCGGCGACCGAAGGTGAAGAACAGTTCGGATGAACCAAGGAGCGTCCCCAACTTGAAGACCGGTTCAGGGGGCTACTGATGGTGTCCTGGACTAGGGGGTACTCACCACGTCGTCTCCCGACCAGTGGGTCGGGCCGAGGACCCCCATGGCGGTTCACTCATGGGCCACTTTGGGCAGCCCATGACGCATACAAGGAAGACTCTACAAGACTTGGTGCACAAGCCGAAGACTCTCCTAAACCCTAGGCCACCGGTGCATATATAAACCGAGGCCAGGCTAGTCAATAGATCTCTGATATTCATTAGAACAATCTCGTGGTAGATACATGTACTCTGTACTACACCCCGTATGAATACAATCAAAAGCAGGACGTAGGGTATTATCTCTTCGAGAGAGCCCGAACCTGGGTAAAATCCTGTGTCCATATTACCATCGCTCCAAGACGCCTGGTTTAGGACCCCTACTACGAGATATGCCGGATTTGACACCGGCACTAAGTGTTTCGCGACATTTGTCAAAGTACATATTTATTTATGTTGCATACAGTGTTGTGCTACATTTTGCCTTGTATAAGATGATTAACGAACCGTCAGGTTTCCAGCCTCCTCTTTTCTCTTCTTTCTTTTTCTTAAAGGAATGAAGTGTTCCTCGCATGCAAGTTTCCTGGGGGGAGTGATGGTATATGGATACCAAATGACGTTCAAGATATCATTTACAACGAGAAGTACAGCAAAGGAAAGCTAAGTTGCAAAACTTTGAAATAAAATTCTTCGTTATAATTGCTTCCCCTTGAACGATTTATATCTTTGTGTGAAAAACCTGCACGCAAAGGAACCTTGTCAGGATTGCTCGCGCTCTTATTCCTGTTTCGAGTCCGCTCAATAGTGTAAGCTAGTCGCTCAAAACCGATAAGTGTATCTTGTCGGAAGGCGGCACCTCCGGCAAGCTGCTAAGGATCCGTCCTCAAGCACTAGCCACGAGTATGTGCGCACCGGCAAGTTTCCGGCAAGCGTAGGAAGAAAAACATACAAGGACTGAATCATAAAGGGAATAGCATACATTCATTCGGAGTACACAAAATATATTACATCAAAACGCGGTGCAGATCTAACTTAAGATTAATTTGTCTTGTACAAGATCACGTTCATGGCGAGGTGTGACGACAGGATTAATAGGTGACCCCACCCTGAGTCCTAGAAACTTGGCCAACCCTGTCTGCTATTGGAGCAACAATCTTGTTGGCGTCTATGGTGTCGGCGCTCTTCGGCAAGCTTGTGAAGGCGTCGGAGAGGTTGACGCCTGGGTTGCGATAGACAAGCTTGACGAGTACTTTGTAGAGTATATCTCGAGCAAACTTGCGGGACTCCTTGGTGAAGGAAGCAGACCGCTCTTCCTGATACTTCCCCAACGCCTTGATAAGGCCCTCGAAGAAGAGAGTTAAGCTGGTGCTTGCCGCTTCGTGGTCGTTGGGGGAATAGCTGTATTCCGCCAGGCCCATGACGGCAAGCTAGGTGCTAAGTTGCTCTGTGGCTTCTATGAGACGGCTGGTCCACAGTTGCAAGCTTCCCTTCAGCATGTCAAAGGAATTCTCAGTCTCGACAAACACAGCTTTCTCCTTCTCAAGATCTGTGGACATGATTTTCTCCCTGGCCTTGGTGCCTTCAAGATGCTCTTCCAGCGTGGATAGTTTCTACTTCAGATCTTCCTTGGCATCGACAACCTGACTAAGTTCTTGACTCTTGGCTGATAGCTGCGTCTGCAGTTCACCCAAGGTGTGAGCTGCCTTCTGCGCTAATTCCTGGAGAGTCAAGAGCTCCTTCTTGTTGTCGACAAGGTCTTCTTCAAGCTTTGCCACCTTGGATTCCAACTCCACCTTGGCGGCCTCGGCAGTTTCTACAGCCTTGACGGCCTCCAGGAGCTTGTCAGCATGAACCTGAGCTTGAGTCTCGATAGCCTTCTTGTGGTTCTCTTCTAGCTCACTGGTTTGCTGCATGAGAAGGGTCTGGATCTCTTCATCCTTGCCGCGGAGCTTGGCGGCAAGTCCTTCTTCTCGGGCGGCAAGGTCTTTCTCTTTGGCGACGAGCTACATTTCGCGCTCCGCCAACCTTCCGTCCAAGGCCGCTGCTTTCTCCTTAGCAGCGGCAAGCCTTTCATCCTGCCTCCTGATGCTTTGGGACTTCTCATTGTACCACCGGCGGATCTCCTTTGCCTTCTCCTCCAGCTTTTGTTCAGCCAGCTCTACGGCTTGTTGCTGCATGTGAAGCTTTTCCCAGCGATTGTCGTAGCGATCTTGCACGTCCTTGAAGCCGGCAGCCATCGTCGTCAAGAAGGCAAGGTCTGCGGCGCTGTCGTCAGAGCTGTCTGGTACTATGATGCTGCTGGAGAAAGGCGCCAAGATTTCCGTGATGGCATCTTCAAAAGTAGGTTCCCCAGCACCAAATGAGCTGGGGGCCCCGGATTCATGTTGTTGGTTGACAGGTTCCAAGGGACCCGTCAGAGCTTGCGCCCTTGGTGCACTAGGATGGACGTCAGTGCCTGGCTTGTCGCTGCCAGCCTCTCCCATCTCAGCATCTGTTATGACAGGCTCAGATGTGTTGCCGGAGGGCTTGTCAGGCTCTTCGGGAATTTTCCTGGCCTCCTTAGTGGCGGACGCAGCTGCCTCCATGGCAGAAACCCTGGTAGCCTCATCGGTGGCGCTCTTCGCAATCTTCTCCACAGAGACCTCCCCTTCTTCCAGAAGGGTTGGTTCTACAAGACAGGAAAGAAGCAAAGAGCAAGATGAAATCGAAATCTCAGGAAAAGTTCAAGAAAACAAAAAAAGAAGGATTGACAAGGATAAAGTTACATCTGGAAAGGAACTTACCTTGATGAGCATGTGGAGGGGACGCCGTTCTCCCTCCGGCAACCTCGGTCATTGTCGCTCGGTCTCCGGTAACGTTAGTTGCCGGAGGGGCCTCGATGCGGGCGAGCTCTTCTTGGTGCTCCTCTGAAGGAGGGTTGCTCCTTGCCGGTGAAGGTCTTGGCGTTGGATCGGAGGTTGAGGGTGCCGTCAAGGGATCCGTTCCTTGGCACTCTCCTTCTGGCTGGCCACTTCCCGACTCCTTGTCGATCTACATTGCAGAAGACTCGATGAAGGTGCTCGCCAGTGGGAATTGGACGTGAGCCTCACGCTGGGGGCTCAAGCCGACAACCTCAGACGAGGTGGCACCTTGGTCTGTGACTATTGCCGTCTCGCCCTCTTCGGTAGTTCTAGGCTTCTTCCAATACCTTTCCACCAAGGGCTCCTCATCCCTGCAAGATCGGAACAGTCAAGATGATTAGTTCAACAACAGTATCAAGATAATTGTAAGAATGATGGATGAAAATGAAAGACTTACCCTTCCTCCTCTTCACGATCACTAAGGACAGACAAGTTCTAGTGCACCGTGTCATCTGCGCCGGAGGGTGTAGGTGGTGGCGGCATCTTCCTAGCCCGCTTGGCTCCTGACGGAGCCAGGGGCTGTGACGCGCCCTCGTCCTCTGCTGTTGGTGAAGTTGGTTGCCGGGAAGCGGCTCCGCGAGGAGGCTGGTGCAGAGAAGGTTGAGCCTGGGAAGCTGCAGCTGCTGCCTTGACACCAGCAAGTTCTTTACTTGTTGGCTCGGTATGCGCTGCCTTTTTCTGGGCAGGCTTCTTGGCAATGGCAGTCTTCACCTTGGTAGGAGGAGGGCGAGGTGCTTCCTCCTCTTCCTCTTCATCTGAAGATTCCTCGGGCTGCTCTTCTTCTTCCTCGGATTCCTTAGTCTGGTCCTCCTCGCCCATATGCTCTTCGGCATGCTCTTGGATGCGGTCTCCTCCTCTAGTTCCTGGAGCCGTGGCCTGCTCTTCGGCTTGGCTTTCAGTGCATTATCCACTGCCGGTGCCCTTAGCCGTCCGGGAACGAGCCACCTTCTTGAGCTCCTTAACTCTAGCGACAAGGAACTGCTCCTCATTGTCCCTTGTCGGATGAATCATATCATCTTCGACTCTGATGGCTTTCTCCGCCAGGCCGGCAAGCCAGCTCTCCACTTCCTATTTGCTGGGTACCTTCCATGTGCTCAAAACTGTCTTGGCGTCACAATCCGGCATCATTGCTAAGTTAGAGGCCTTGGCGGTGTTGTTGCAAAGTGGGATCACCTTTGCCGGCAGGTGGAAGTTGCAGCCCCTGTTGAAGAGCTGACAAATGAGCTAGTAATGCTCCATTACCGTCAAGTTGTCGTTGAGGCCTGGATGCAGACGCATTGTATCGGCGGGGTTCTTGTAATCCCATGCTTTCCGGCCTCCTCTATGCGGTAGCGGGGTGATCCGGTGGCGAGTGAAATCTGCTCCCACCATCTCGATCGTCAAGCCGGCCTACTTGAGGGCAAGGATTCGGTTTAGTGCCACTCCAAGCATGGCGTCGTTGGGGTTGACGTCACTCCAATCGGCGGCTTTCTCAATCTTCTCGGTTCTGAGGTGACAGAATGCCGGAAGTCTTGCTGCTTGATCCAGCAACAATCGGCCCGCCACTCGTTCCACTTGATGTGCAGCTTGCCGTCCAAGTAGTGCTTTTTCAAATTTCCCCTTGGAATCCAAGTGACACTGCTGGAAAGGGCGTCGTCCTCGACCCGGGGAATGAAGAAGTGCCTGAATAGGGCAACATTTGGGGCTATTCCCACAAAATTCTCACACAAGTGCACGAAGACCGACAAGCCGGTGACCGCATTGGGTGTGAAATCTAGCAATCTAAACCCGAAGGTGTTCATCACCTCTACGAAGAAATCAGAGAAGGGCGGGCACAATCCGCAATAAAAGTAGCCGGCAAAGAAGTGGTATGGTCGCCCGCGGGAGGAAGGGATCCTGGGAGCACCACGGTGGCCTCGTGGTCCTTCGTCTTCCTCGCGTACACATACGAGTACCTCCTCGTCAGGTCGTCCTCCGTGAGCGCCGGCGGAAAAATGGCGTTAGCCCGCCATCGCGCTACTTTAGCGGCTTTCTTCTCCTCTGCCGTCGAATCGATGGGCTTCGCGGCTCTCTTCGGTGCCATGGCGAGCTCTGGGGGAGGAAGCTTAGCGGTGGCTCGGTGGGGCTGTGCACAGGCGGCGCACTCTGTTCTTGCGTGAGGTGGAAGATGAGAGCGGCTGCTAGATTGGGGAAGAAGGGGAGTAGATGAGCAGCGCCCCTTCACAAGTAGCTTTTTATGGGGAAGGCGCGAGGGGCTGGCTCTTTACTGCCTTACGTGGATGCGATTTTGCAGGCGCATTACCCCACTCGCTGTTTCCTTCCACCGCTCCCATGTCCCGCATTCAACGCGTGTCGTGGGTAAATCGTAAAAGCGAATATTGCGGCAGTAATTCTGCGCCACGTGTGTCTGTGCATCTGTTTGGGCCTAGCCCAATGACGCCTCACACGCGCGTGTGGCCCAGGCCCAGGGGCTCCTGTCAGTGTATGAAAACATGGGTGTTATCGTACCCTGACTTATGCACAAACAGTTGCAACCTCTTCGGCGGCAAGGGCTTGCCGGAGGATTGCTTCCGTCAAGGCTCAAGATTAAGTTGACAAGACCATGGAGAAGACCTCGAGGCAGGTCGTCAAAAAGTACCAGTGGGGTACTGAAGATCAAGATTACCCTTGCCGGCAAGCTCCGTACCGGCAAGGCGAAGGCCCGGCAAAGCTCAGTGCCAGCATGCTCTATTTGTCTCACTGCCCCTCCACCTCATCATCAACCAGATAAGCACGCATTGATAGGTGTCGAGCGGGCAGGCAGCCAGGCATAGCTTGTCAGGGCACGTGTCAGCACACCACCCAAAGATTAACTTTAATGACACCCGTCCCTGGGTCGTGTCCAGATAACAGAAGGGCAGCTGGACGAGCGATGCAAAACCTTAGCCGGAACTCACCTCCCCAGTGTAGCACCTAATGGTGCATTTAATGCTTTTGTCCTACCTCATTAGAGATAGGCATGCTAACAGTGCAATCACTGTTCATACCCTGTAATTACCATCTTAGCCACTGTGGTAACCCCTTGGCCTATAAAAGGAGGCCCACGGCTACTGGTAGAAGGGTCGACCCTTAGCTCAATTACGCGTAGCAGCTGCACTTCCCACGCACCTTGCCGGAAAAGTTGCGCTCCCTTGTAAGTTGAGCTCAAACACAATCAAACCACCGAAGCAGGAGTAGGGTTTTACGCCTCAAGGCAGCCTGAACCTGGATAAATCACTGTGTGTTCTTGCATCCACCTATCTTGCTCTTTGTGCACGTCGATCCTCATAGCCAAACCACAAAGGGGTCATTTTGATCCCATAGGTCATTGTTCTCCATGACAATTACATTTGGCAAAGCGTCTGCATCATCCGTCCCTATCGCAGATGATTTATGGGTCGTGTGGGATGGATCCCCCCTATCGCACAGACAGACAAGGCGACGGTTTAAAACTCTATCACAGAAAGGGGGTAAAAACCGTTTGCGTAGGACGTCGCTGCACCGGTGCTTGTCGACTTAGCGCGTGTCACTGTTGCATGCGCTGGCAAGTGGCACACATGGAGCAGAAAGCGAGCAGGCCGCCAATGCGCACGTGACTGTCAGGACCCTGACTGAAGATATCGATAGTAGGGCAATTATTCAGATATCTATGCTTACTGCTCCACGCCTGGATTCAAGCTGCACCGACCGATCTCCACCCAACGCGTCTTAATCCACGTACCGCTTCATGCTAGAGGGGGCTACTCAGAAGCGTTGATCGTCGATCGGACGGCGGGAGCATCGTCGGCTGTCCCTATTACCTTTCCGGCATCCTCACCTGCTCTGTTTTCTTCCTGTTTTACTTTTTACTCTTGTAATGGCTATAAAGCCACAGATTGGAGACTGAGGGAAGCATCTAGAATTGTATTAGTCTTTCCCCCTTAGCCGCCGTGTTCTGGCTGGCCAAACTATTCCTCTTTGCTTGAGCAAACCCTAAGTAAAATCTCCCCAAATTTCTCTCTGTTCTTGATGTTCGTCTGAATTTGTGAGTAGTTATGAAGCCACCTTAGCTTGGGCCTAACAATTGGTATTCACAGCAGACGGTTCTTGGTGGTGTGGGCGATCTGGAAGAAGGTTTGGGCGACCATCCTCCTTCCGATCTGGTTCTGCGGCGGCGGCGTTATTCCGGTGGCGCAGATGGTGGTAGACAGCTCGGGTGTTATAGTCAGTCGGGTAGTGGTTGCTGAATAACACTACTTCAGTTTAAAATCCCGCCCACCCTTCCCTCTTGAACACCACTGGTGGCACGGCGACGGCGGCGGCGTAGGCGGCGGCAGGAACAGCTGTGTCGAGCAAGGGTTGCAGCAAAGCTGTGGTAAAATTTCTCGCTTGATACAGTTGTTCATCTCTTGTCCTGTCAGGTTCCAAAGCTCTCGGCTTTGGATAAATCCTCGACGGATCTGATGGGCGAACCAACAAAATCATCAGCCATGGCGGAGTTGGAGATGTAATCCCTCAAACTGGACGTCAAGGTACTGCAACAAAACCGCGACCAAGATTGACAGAAATTTCAGGAATTTCAGGTCACTGTCAACAAGAATTTCGCTGATGTGCAAAAGTCATTGTTGGAGATGTAGTCTTCTCTGACTCACTTGATCATTGCTCTACATCCAAGAGACCCAGCTCCAGCGACTCCATTAGCAGGTCAGGGCAGTGTGCACCAGATCACACCCTAGGCCCCAGTCAAAAATGCTCAAGAGGCAGTACACACACCACCTACTGTTGGATCTGGAGTGCTACATGATATGGAGACTGGCAGAGAACTGAATCTGGATGGCTCCAACAAACAGCCATACAGACATCCTCATTATGGACAGGCCAAACATACTGCACCAGTTCCAGTGGAGAGACAAGGTCAGCAACAACATGCTCTTGTGGATCAACAGCAGCCAGAGCAAGTGGAAGTGCTTGATGAGGGACAAAGAAGAGTGACCAGAGATCAGCAGTTACCTGATAGAAGAAACCAAGCACTTGTCAAGCCTGCTAAGATGAATATGCCTGAATTTGAAGGAGATAATACAGACTCTTGGATTCAAACAATGGATCTGTATTTTGATGCTGCTAGAACTCCCCCGGAGACAAAAACAGAGATTGCAGTAACTTACCTCAAAGGACCAGCTATTGAATGGTGGAGAGGAACTGGTTATATTGCTGCTACTATGCCCTGGTATAGATTTTGTAGACATTTAGGGGACAGGTTTTCTGAATCTTCTGTCTGTGATAATGTCAGGAATTTCCATGCCCTGACTCAAATAGGTTCTGTAAAAGAATATGTGCTGCAATTTGAGCACATAATGAACCTGATGAGAAGAGACAACCCTGCTCTTCCAGATTCCTATTACATGAACAGCTTCATATCTGGTTTGCATGATAGCATTCAACACTTCATACAGTGTCATGAACCCCAAACACTGCAAAAGGCAATATGGCTGGCCAAAAGAATGGAACAAACTCAGCCTCCTAGAAGACCTACAGCACCAATCCAACCCCTCCCTGTCAGAAGACAAGTGCAGTTCATCCCTAATAGACCACAGAACATTACACCATCTGCTGTTATTGAACAAGCTAGGCTAAAAGGGGTCTGTTACAAGTGTAATGAAAAATGGTTCCCTGGACATAGGAAAGTGTGTAAAATGTCACAGCAAGCCCAAGTGCAAGTCCTACAAGCTCAAGTCCCTGATAATGCTGAAATTATTTATTTCACTGACTTTGAGGAGGACCTGGAAGAAATTGCTGCGATCTGCCAGAGCAAAACTTACAAATCTCCATGCATGCCTTGTTGGGGTTGAGCTTCAGGAAGTATACCTTCACTGTCAAAGTACACATCAATAACTGCACTGCTTTTGCCCTTATTGATAGTGGCAGCACAGCCACCTTTATTTCACCCTAGATTGCTGACAAGGCCAAATGCACTCTGATGGACACGAAGAAACTCAAAGTGACAGTAGCTAATGGTGGCTACTTATCCACCGATCAGATAGCAAAGGACTGTTCCTATAACATACAGGGCCATGAAATGAAATCTGATTGCAGGGTGCTTAAGTTACTGGGCTATGACATGATTTTAGGAGCTGATTGGCTTTGTCAAGTCAGCCCTATTCTGATGGACTATGAGGAGATGTTTATGGAAATTAAACTACCAGATGGAACAAGAGCTCACATAGTGGATGAGACACTCTCTTCTGATCTAGAAATCCAAGATACATCCACTTTGCACAATCTAATGGAAGATGCTGTTGGAGGAGCTTTCTTACTAATCAGACCTGTGCTAGAGCAGGAAGAGAAACACCCAACTCCACCCCCTCAAGTGCAACAAGTTATCAATGAACACAGAGATATGTTCAAGGAACTTTTGGGGCTACCTCCTAAAAGGGACTGTGATCATAAAATTCCCTTGGAGCCTGATGCCAAAATTGTCAATATCAGACCCTATAGATTACCACATCACCAGAAAGATGTAATGGAAGGAATCATCAAAAAAATGATTGATAAAAACATCATAAGAGATAGTACCAGCCCCTACTCCTCACCTGCCTTGCTAGTAAAGAAGAAAGACACAAGCTGGAGACTGTGTAATGATTTTAGGAAAGTGAATTCACAAACTGTTAAAAATAATTACCCTTTGCCCATCATTGAAGACCTTATTGATGAACTTTCTGGTGCCACAATCTTCTCCAAGATAGATCTCACCAGTGGTTATCATCAAATAAGAATGTCAGAGGAGGATATTTACAAAACAGCCTTTGCCACTCACATGGGCCACTATGAGTATCTAGTTATGCCATTTGGGCTTACCAATGCACCAGCAACTTTCCAACTGTTGATGAACACTATACTGGCTCCTTATTTAAGAGTTTTTGTGATGGTTTTCTTTGATGACATCCTGATTTTCAGCAAAACGGAGGAAGAACACTGTGAGCACTTGAGAATTGTGTTTGAAACTCTCAAAAAGCACAAACTGGTGGCCAATGAGAAGAAGTGCATATTTGGACAGCCTCAGGTTGAGTACTTGGGCCACATTATTAGCAAGGAAGGAGTTGCAACTGATCCTGCTAAAATTTCATCTATACTTAACTGGCCCACTCCTACTTCTGTCACTGAACTTAGGAGTTTCCTTGGCCTCACTGGGTACTACAGAAGATTTGGCAAGAATTATGGTTATATCTGCAAACCCCTCTTCCAAGCCTTGAAAAAAGAGGGCTTTATCTGGGGAGAAGAGCAATAGACTGCTTTTAATATACTAAAGCACAGGATGACAGAAACTCCTGTCTTAGCACTACCAGATTTCTCTCAGCCCTTTGTATTGGAAACTGATGCTTGCAAATATGGAATTGGGGCAGTACTGATACAGAAAGGATAGCCATTGGCTTATTTCAGTAAAACACTAGGCCCCAGGGCACAAACCCTGTCCACTTATGATAAGGAAGCTATTGCAATCATGGAAGCACTAAAAAAATGGAAGCACTACTTTGCTGCTTCCTCCTTGATAATCAGAACTGACCAAGAGAGTTTAAAGTACATTCAAGAGCAAAAGTTAACAGAAGGGGTACAACATAAACTTTTGGTCAGACTGTTAGGGTACAATTACACTGTGGAATACAAAAAGGGCAAAACAAACAAGGTGGCAGATGCCCTTTCCAGAGTCAAACTGCAATTACAAACCCTCACTGGCACTGTTGTTCATCCTGCTTGGGTCACTGAAGTTATTGCCAGCTACAATCATGATGATAAGTGCAAGGAATTGCTAACTCAACTCTCTGTAGCTCCTGAAGGCACCCCTCACTTCAAGTTACATCAAGGGCTTCTCAGATACAAAAATAGAGTAGTGGTTGGCAAAGCAAATGAACTCAGAACTAGCATTCTGACAGCTTTCCATAGCAGTGAATTAGGAGGTCATTCAGGGCATAGAGCCACCTACAACAGACTGAAACTACTACCTATTGGCCTGGCATGAAGAAAAGTGTCCAAGACTTCTTTAAACAGTGTCCTATGTGCCAAATCAACAAACCTGAACATTGCAAGTATCCTGGAATGCTACAACCCCTACCTACACCAGTATTTGCATGGACACACATTTCCATGGACTTTGTTGAAGGATTACCAGTTTCCAATAGCAAAGATCTCATTTTGGTGGTTGTGGACAGATTTACAAAATACAGTCACTTCATCCCTATGAAGCACCCCATCTCTGTCAGATCAGTAGTCACTGCATTTATTGACAATATATTCAAACTACATGGCCTTCCTTGTGTGATTGTCACTGATAGAGACAAGATCTTTACAAGTCACTTATGGCAGGATCTCTTCAAAAGGTTAGGAATTAAATTGCATTTGAGCACATCCTATCACCCCCAAACTGATGGTCAGACAGAAAGGGTTAATCAATGTTTAGAAAATTATCTGAGATGTATGGTTTTCAACCAGCCCAAGAAGTGGTGTTATTGGATTTCTCTTGCTGAATGGTGGTACAACACTTCATTCCACACAGCTTTACAAATGACCCCCTTCCAGGCTGTTTATGGCAGAAAACCAACAATGATTGCTGAAGCTGCTCTCTACCCTAAAATTGATCCCGCTGATACTCACTTCTCTTTATCTCCTGAAGAAACTGCTGCTATAATCAAAGAAAACCTACAAAAATCCCAAGAAAGAATGAAGTTCTTTACCGATAAGAAAAGGTCAGAGAGGTCTTTTGAAATTGGAGATATGGTCTATCTCAAGGTTCAGCCTTATAGACACACTTCTCTCAGTATCCATAGGCACTTCAAACTACATTCTAAGTACTATGGCCCTTTCAGAGTGTTGGCAAAAGTAGGAAAAGCTGCATATCAAGTGCTACAGCCTGAAGATTGCCAGTTACATGACACATTTCATGTCAGCCAGTTAAAGAAGCACTTAGGGCCTCATGCGGTTCCTAACCCCCAGCTTCCCTTGTTAAACCCTGATGGAACAGTTCTGCTAGAACCAGAGCAATTACTAGAACGAAAACTAGTTCCCCGCAAACAAGGAGATATTGATATTCCCATTGTTCGTTGGCTCATCAAGTGGAAGAATCTTCCGGTCAATCAAGCTACATGGGAAGACTCTGGATTTATCCAAAAGGATTTCCCGGCATTCCATCCTTGAGGGCAAGTCTGGTCTCACTCCGGGGGATTGTCAGGACCCTGACTGAAGATATCGACAGTAGGGCAATTATTCAGATATCTATGCTTACCGCTCCATGCCTGGATTCAAGCTGCATCGACCGATCTCCATCCAACGCGTCTTAATCCATGTACCGCTTCACGCTAGTGGGGCTGCTCAGAAGCGTCGATCGTCGATCGGACGGCGGGAGCATCGTCGGCTGTCCCTGTTACCTTTCCGGCATCCTCACCTGCTCTGTTTTCTTCATGTTTTACTTTTTACTCTTGTAATGGCTATAAAGGCACATATTGGAGACTGAGGGAAGCATCTATAATTGTATTAGGGTTTCCCCCTTAGCCGCCGTGTTCCGGCTGGCCAAACTATTCCTCTTTGCATGAGCAAATCCTAAGTAAAATCTCCCCAAATTTCTCTCTGTTCTTGATGTTCGTCTGAATTTGCGAGTAGTTAGGAAGCCACCTTAGCTTGGGCCTAACAGTGACTTGCTCTCCAAGGGTGGCAGTGCATGCTTGCCTGCCCACCCCACGCTATGCCTGGTCACCACAGGCCTAGGCCACTGTAGCTGTCGACCCATACCATCGCCGCACCCACCAGTGCCTGGCCGTTGGCGGGGCCTCGTGATGTAGGGTGGAACCCTAGTTCATGATCTTTTCACACTTGGACGTGGGGAAAGGAGAAATCAAAGATAAGAGCACAAGATGAACACTCAATTAACAAAGATCCAATCTTACATGTGCTAAATCCACATACAGATAAATGAGATACAAAGTTCCAAATCCAACAAAGGTAGGCAAAAGAGGAACTAGTTCATCCCAATCCTTAGAGGAATTGAGGGCTTGATATCTTTAGAGGATCTTCCCTAGAAGGGGTCTTGAATCCACTAGGGATCTTCTCACATGGAGGCCTTGATCTCCATGGGAGAGGTAGTAGATGAGCAAAGCTCTCTCTCTAATCTGAGCTATCATTTTGCTAACCTTAGTTCGTCCAAGTGAAGGGGTATATATAGTCTAGGGAGAGAGAGGGGGATACATGGGTCAAAACCCGAGTGGTTGCGCACAGGCAGGTACCGGACGTCCGGTGGTTACCGATCGTCTGGTGGCTCGCAAGGGACCGATCGTCTGGTGCAGGTGGGACTTCCAACGTTTTGGCTCGGGTGGGGCCGTGCCGGATTTCCAGAGGACGCCGATCGTCCGGAGGCTCGGACGTCCGAGGGGCGCTGGTCTTCCGATGATTTGGTTCTGGTCCTGGCGCGCAGGATTTCCGGAGGGGCTCGGTCGTCCAAGACCTGGAGCGCATCGAATATCCGTTGCTTGTCAGTCGTCCGGCTGCTATAGGGTCCGTTAGCTGTTCCTTCTGGCTGGATAATCTGCAGTGCGCCGGACGTCCGGTAACCGTCGGTCGTCCGGTGCTAGTAGCTTACCAGCAGCTCCTTCTATTGCTTCTTGCACTTTGTTTCCTCGCCGTCTTGTCCATTACCCGCAGCTCCTCCTATAGGAAATATGCCCTAGAGGCAATAATATTGTATTATTATATTTCCATTTTAATAATTAAGAGTTTATATTTCATGCTATAACTGCTATAATCCTGGAATATGTGATTTAGTGGAAAACTCATTTGCACGTGTGAAATAATAAACGGTAAAGAATAGGTTCCTAGTCTCGCCTCTAAGACTGGCTCAAGTGTTGTTGGTGATCATGTTTTCGGATATTAGGATATCGTTAAGTGTAATGATCGTCCTAAAACAACATTGAGAGTACGACGTTAGAAGAATGATCATATTGAATCGACCCAAACTTGTTTGTTATACTTTGAGATAATATCGTCTGAAATCAATTGTTATAACATGGAGTGTTAACATGTGATTTTAGTTCCTTAGAACATGAGAGTATCATAGTCACTTCTTACCATACGGTGGACTTTGGGGTTGCTCAAATGTCATCTGTAACACGGTGATCATAACGACAACTTATAGTATCATCGGAAAGTTTGACAAGGGACTAGATAGCTCGAGAGTGGGATTTGCTCCTCCGATGATGGAAAGATATTCTTAGGGCCCTCTCAGTGTGACAACATCCATCATTGTCTATCCAGACACAGGTGACTACGTCACGGGGATGCTGGAACACTTCAACGGGAAAGAAGAACAAAACCGGAAACGTGGATGACGGTATAGCGAGCATGTGCATGACTTTGGAGGATACCAATGCATCTTGAGTTTTGTAAAGTATCGTGAAGCAAAGGGGAACATCACATGATAACCAAAGGTTCACTCGAATATCATTCGGTGTAATCACAGGGATCGATATGGGCGTCCATGGTTCCGCTATCGGTCATTGAACGACGGGATTTTCGTTCATGTCTATGTTTTACCGAACCTACGGGGTCACGAGCTTAAGGTAATCATGATCTGCTGAGTGTTAGTAGGACAAGAGTATCCAGGATTTATTTGTGGAATTGTTTCAGTAATATTCGAAATAGTTCCGACAGGAACCGGAAGCGTTTCGGGGTCACCGGAAGGGTTTCGGAGTTTATCGGGCAATATCAGGTATTATCGACAAATAATATATAGGTGGAAAATGTTTCCGGTGGTATTAAATTACTAATAAAAGGCTCTAGTAATTGTTAGGAGGCTTTTATATTTAATTTAATACCAACAGGCCTTAAAAGGCCAACTAGTGGAGGGAGAATTGGGCCACCAAGGCCCATGTAGGGGAGGCGCCCGGTTGTAGGGTGGAACCCTAGATGAGATCTTTTCACACTTGGAGGTGGGGAAAGAGGAAAATCACAAGAACACAAAGGGGAAAACTCTCAAACAAACCCAATCACACATGCACTAGAATAGCATACACAAGATCCACAAGGTACATGAACAATCAAAGGAAATAGCACATGGGTAAAGTTCTTCCCAAATCCAAGAGGAGATGAGGTCTTGATGATCTTGAGAGATCCTTCTCCCTTAGGAGGTCTTGATGATCCTATAATGGAGATCCTTCTCCCTTAGGAGGTCTTGATCCCCAAGATGGAGGTACAAGGAGCAAAGCTCTCTCAAATAGTCTCAAATACTTTGCTAACCCTAACAAATGGTCTAGGCATGGAATATATAGGTGAAGGGAGGTAAGGGATGAAGTGAGGGGCAAAATAGGAACAAAACAGCCAGCTCACTGGGAGGGCCGTACGAACGGGCTAAGTAGGCCCCGTGCGCACAGGGGTCCCGTGGGCATGGTACACGCCCGTGCACATGGGGTAGCTATAGCGGCGAGGCCCGTGCGCATGGGATGCGCATTTTCACTTCCAGTAACATTCTGGAGGGCCCGTGGGCACGGGGTCTAGGAGGCCCGTGTGCACGGGGTCGCCTGGGAGGTGCTGTCTTCTTCTTGTTTGCAGCCCCCGTCTTCCTTGTGGCCTTGGCGTAGTTCCCCTTGGCCTTGGTGATGTTCCTTAGCTTCTTGGCGGGGGTTGTCCTCATTCCTAATGACACATAACAATCCATGGTGAGGTAGCATCCAAGTTCCATCCATATCCATATGAAACTCGTAGAGTAGTGAGTTCACCTCGTTCTCGATGGCACGTGCGCGAACTCTTGACATAGGTCCACTTGGTGCTTGATGAGTCGGTGTGGTGTCCATGGAGATGACCGAAGGATGCTCCGCATCATCCCCCCCTTGGGAAAGATCCATCCTTGGATCGATAACTTCATCACCACGGTAGGGAGATAAATCCTTGACGTTGAAGGTGTCGCTCACATTGTACTTCTCACATGGTATGTTGATGTGGCACCCCGCCTGAATACCACTGTAGCCAGACGGTCGCCGCACACACTAGCCTAGGAAAATCACTCGGGCATGCGCTTTTACAACAAGTATCATGAACACAGGCATTTCTATTAATGGATATATATATAAGTCTTACATGATATTGTACAAGGGTGATGGCAGCGGAAAAGCTCTATCTAAGGCAGCATGGTCTTGGTGCGGCTCCAATCCACAGGGATCTGACTGGGTTACTCTTCTAGCCCGCGAACACTCCGGCTCCTCGCTAGGGGTCGTCGAATCCTTAGGTGAACCTGGCCACATTGAAAGCCGCTGAGTACTTTTGAATGTACTCACAAGCAAACCAAACCAACATATACACCAAGCAAAGCAATCCATGGCATTCAAGCATGCACTTATTATCTTAACAGTATTAACTATTATGTTATGACAGGATTATCTAGCAAGATTAAACATCTAGAAGCATTAATCATCATGTCATAGCAGGATTATTTAGCAATATCATATCATAACAGGAATTATCTAGCATGTTAACTATCAATGTAACTGTAGTATGACGAAGATACATCATATCAAGTAATTAATCCATACTCCGAATAATCATAGGATCCAATCCAAATCCAATCCAAATCCAAACCCGAATCCGAATCCGATCCAAATCCAATCCAAATCTTTCTGTCATATGACCATTTCTCTCTTAGCCATCCCATGGCTAACATCTCATATTCCTGACATCATCCGATGTCCATGCATCTGTACTGCAAGTCTGATAAAATCATACCTTTCTCTGGATCATTATTAACATCATATGGTTTGTTCCTCCAGACTCGACACGGACCAAATAGTGTGACCTAGTACGAACTATGTCCCATGACCGAGGACGCGGCTATTCAAATAGATTAACACTCTGCAGAGGTTGCGCACTTTACCCACACTATGGAGCTCCTGGCCTCGTAGTCCCATTCGGGTGGACTGGCGCTGCTCCAACAGAACTTCTCTATTGCCTGGCACTCTTATGGTCCCACCGACAATCATACCCTCCCAGGGTCATGTCCTGGGTGGCCCCTGTGTCACCCCGTGACACCTGCCACCATCGTGGCCAAACAAAACTGTCCCAAACGGGGACTGCGCGCAAACAAACTACTGGGCTCACAAGGTTATCGCCGCCTACCGGGCCAGGGTAGCGCGCACGCATAACCTTCCCTCTTTGGAAGTACCGACAAGAGGTAGGACAATAGACCAAGCTAGGGCCTTCCCATAAAGGCAAGTGTGGCTGCACTGATGAGCTCGGTTCGGTGGCACTATGACTCGATCCAGCCGACGGAGGAGGTTGTTATTATTAAGTCACATTCTTGTCATTGAGATAACCATAATAATGCACAATGAAAACAAAACAACCTATCTTCATATGATCACATACGAGTCACTAGTGCTATAATATGGTGAGTACTAGCAAGTAAGGTAAATAGCAAATTCAACCTATCAGGAGTTCAATTATTTCTAACACAGGCATATTCATTAATTAAACACGCAAGAATAACACAGAGCAATGCTTTAGGGCATATATCAGATGGTCGGCATGCCTGGGGGTCGATGAGTTAATAATAACAACATGGTCAGAATGGAGGGCAGGGGCAAAATGGTCATTTTCAGAATGTGTCAACATCAGGAAAATGATACCATCGGAACGGGCTCGACGAACAGAGAACGTGGGCGTTGGAGTCACCTGAATCGGAGTTACGGTCGTGAAGTTAGGGCCGTTCGTTCGTTAGGCAGAGAAACACGCGAAAACTTGTTCACTTCTGCCTTTAACGAATGAACGTCCGCAACTTAGCTGGTTAGGCCGGCGGCAGAAATAGAAAGAGCACTTCGCTGGAATACGCCTTCGGTGCAAGGGAAGCGTATTCCGGATTGGAAAACGCATTTTTGCGAGGGCGCCTCCACTTAAACAGCGGGGCCCGCGGCTTGTGAGGCTGACGTGCGGGGCCCGCGCTCCCTCTCTCTCCTCCCTTGCCCAGTTCTATCTCCCGACGAACAGAGAAGTAGCGGGGTCGGGCGCGTGTGCTGGCGCTCCCCGGTGGCTGAGGCCACCCCCGGCCAGGGTCCAGCCACCGGCGGACACGGAAGGAGGCGCTGCACCGGAGAGTCCCAGCAGGGGTCGCGCGAGAGGGCCAGAGTGCCCATGGCGCCGGCCATGGCAGACGGCAGGGGCGGGCTCGGACGACGGCCGCCGGTGCTCCGGTCATGGAAAAGACAGGGCGGGGTACTGGGGATGCTTGCGGTGACCAGGGGAGCGCCATGGGGTGGGCTGGAGGGCGCGAGGGGGCTCGGGTGGCTCTAATTTGAGAGGAGGCCGACGGCAAGGCTCCGGCCATGGGAGGGACAGGGGAGCTCCGCGAGCTCGAGGGGGATGCTGGGAGGTTCTGCGAGTGAGGGGACGGGAGGTGGTGATGCTCAGGACGGGCTCGGCCGTGGCTTTTATAGCCGCCCGAGGCCACCGGATAGGCAGGGCCGCTCCGGTGAGCTGGCCGGTGTCTAGAGCTCTCGGGAGGCGTGACTGGAGGGTTGCGGCTGTCGGGGAGTGTCACGGCGGAGCTGGGGAGCTGCGCTGGCATGCTTGAGGAGCTTCGGCTCGGCCGGATGCGGCGGCGCATGTGCGGGCACAGTGGCGGAGCAGAGTGCTCGTCGCGGCGCGGCGAGGAAGTGGCCGGAGGGGGAAGAAGCTGGAGAGAGAATACGTGGACGGCGGCGACGTAGTCGGCACTAGGGGACACGCTGCAGCAGCTCGAGCCGTCCTGTCCGACGCGGTGGGCGCGCAGAGCGTTGTACTTGCGTGCAGCTCACGTGGTCACCACGCGCACTGGCTGATCTGGCGCACGCCTGTCGGCCGTAGCTTGTCCAACACGTCCCTCGCTGCTCAAATAAGTGAGGGAAGTGGCTAGAACCATCTGGGGGGCTCTGATGTGGGAGAAATTAGCAAAAACAGATTCTGACAAGAAACTTAGATGGACTTGTCTCGAGAAATGGCTGGAGGTGTTTAGCTGGTTCCATGTCACAATGAAAGATGGTAGGAAGGAGTAGATGCTGGCAAATTTTGAGGTCATTTGGACCAAGTTTGCATGCACTTCCTTTGTAATGCCAAATTTAGTCCAGACACTAAATCTTGATGTTGTGCTCAAATGGCTAGATGGATTTGGTCCAAATTTGGGGGGAGGATGATTATTTGGCTATATGGAGGCATTGGAAAAATTTCAGCTCATTTGGACATACCTAAATGGTACTTCCTTCACAGAGCTTTCTGCTGGACAGAAGCTAGATGGAATTTTTGAGAGAAATTGGCTAGATGAAATGATGTGAATTTTTGCATAATCACATCATATAGGGAATGTGAGGTCCTGGATTAATTTCAAGATTTTTGAAGCAATATAAAATATAGTTGATTCACAATCTCAAAATAGGTCTAGAAATAATAATTGGATGATGCTCTCAAAATGTGATCTGTGGAACTTGGGATCTTGATGGAAATGGTGAAGATATGGATATGAGAAGCTCCACAAATTATTTGGGATTTTTCCTGGCTACCTAAATGGTAGCTCCTTTGGAAAGTGCCCAAATTGCAATATTGGCTTTAAATCGGAAAATGCAATTTCCCTTATTTAATTATGGCCAATATTTTTATGGGAGCTCAATATGATCACAAACAATATCTCCACAATTTTCATAAACTTTGGAGATGGATAGATATTTTTCTAGATTTAATTCCTTTAAATAGCAGAAAAAGGAATTAATTTTAAATGAAAAATATTGCAAATGGCTTGGCAAATTTTTTGCATATCCAGAGTTTACAAGGATAGGATGATCATTGGGAAAAGTTCGGGAGGCAATAGATCAAAGGAAATAAGGGTTCCTTTGTAACCACAAGAATTAGGGTTTCCCTTCCGGTAAACCGGAGAGTAGGGTTTCGGTGGCAAAATCCTGAGAAAACATCTTGGGTAGCAAGGTTGGTCTGGAGAGAATCTCTGGTTGGACAGGAAAGGCAAGGCTATATGACCATCTTCATATACCCAAGAGCGGGGGAAAATCCAATAACACCGAAAAAAAGACGGGAGTCAAATCCAGCGAAGGAAAAAAAACAAGGAGCGAAAATCAGGGTGTTACAAACCTACCCCCCTTAAGAAAATCTCATCCTCAAGATTTTCGGGCTTATCTCCCGGCTAGGGGAACATACCTGTGTGTGACTTGGATCCATCAGCTGTCTTGTCTTCGTCGGTTCACTGGGCTTATAACTATCTCTTCTGACGGCTCGGGTGTTGTCTTTCCACACAGCTATATTGAATCCTTCTCTTTCCTGGCAGGCAAATCTTCTCTCCTGGTAGTTTGTAGCCTGAGGTTGGTTGGTAGCGAGTAGTATCAACAGAATAGCTCATTTTCAAGGTTTGGAGCTAGCTACTTCGGGTTTTATTGCGATACTTCGTATACTGACTCTCATGGACAAGCCATCCTTCTTGGTGCATGCATACATCCTCGGTAATCCCTGTTAAAACCTCTGAGCTAAACATAGTGTGGCTGTCATTCCGTGCATCTTTTGGAGCATAGCCTTTTATCTTGGCTGATGGCCCATATTCATGATGAGTATGACATGCTGGCTGCATTGTTGTGGCCGCATATGCAAGAGTCCAACAAGGATTGGCAATATCACCTTGTATGTGAAGCTTTATTTTACTGATCGTCACGGAGACTATTTGTCCACAACTTCTTTGTTCTTGTGGGTTCCTTTGGGGACCCGTCATGACCTGCCAACACGTCTCCTTGGTCACATCCAGCTTGTCAAGCTTGCACTCACGACTTACTCTTGCATATCTCGTAGGGATTGCTGCGTTCATATCCGTCTTTGCAGTATGGGGCCGATGTTTCTTTGAACACAGTCATTCCCGTATACGAGTGGCTCGCATGAACTGATCCACTGGACTGCATGCTCACAACATATGCAGGGGTACGATAAATCCTTTCATAACCACCGAGTTCTGAGGCAGGCGTGTGTCTGGACTAGTTCGTGCTTCTGACAAGATTGTTGTGGCCATGATGGCATGCTGAAGAAGGCTGAATACCTTATGGTCGAAGCTTTTGCCAGGGTAGCGTGCCGAAGAAGGCTGGATATCGTACCTCAGAAGTTTTTCCTCTTGTTGCTTACTGAGGAAGGTTGAGTGCCGTATGCCGGAAGCTTTCCGCGGTAGCGGGCTGAGGAAGATGGGAGTGCCGTATCCCAGAAGATTTTCTCATCAAGTGGTGTAGCAAGGAGGATTAGGAGTCTTGTGTTGTAAGCTCCTTCCGATAGCTTGCGGAGGAAGGCTGGGTTGCTTATACCAGAAGCCCTTTTACTGTGATATGCAGTCGGTCCTGTGGCCGATTCTGGCTTCCTTTTGAGATATCCGTAGTTTATCCATAGCGGAGCCAAAACTTGGTGTAGGCCATACCTTGTCTGAAGATATTTTGTTGGTCATGCATGCCGCTTGACCCTCTGCTGGTCGGGTCGTTGCTGCCGTAAAGATTGCACAACTGATGCTGACTTTATGTTGACAATCAATTCGGAATACCCTTAGCATTCAAACCCAGGGTTGCTGGTAGTGAGCAGTTGACAGATAATTCCATTTGGTTTAGCTGAGCTTCCAGGTGTTTGGAATTCTCATTGATTCTGGGCAGCCGTGAGCTCATCCATATTCCTTGCAAACCTTGTTCACAGTGCCCGAAAATTCGTGTATACACCGGTGAATTCCAAAATATGCTTTGAAATTTGTACTAACATACCGGAGTTTTTTTGTGGCTCTCGGCACATTCACATTCTTGAAATATGTCTTCGGTGGGTAATAAATGATTCTTGAGTCCATTGAGAAAAGACTCAAGGTTCACCCCACTGGCTGAAATAATCCTTGTGTCGAGGACCGAATAATTTGCTCTTACTGGTGTCCATTCCTGATAGCTCATCTTGCTGTTCCTTAGGTGTGATTTTGTTCCGAGGCAAACTCTCTCATGTATATTCTGGCTTTGACTGTGGCACGCAGAGTCTGCTTCTGACCCATTCTTTATTCTTGATATCCGGTGATAATGTTCTGAATATCGGGCAGTTGGCTTGTCTTGACTCTTACTGAATTTGGATTATTGGGTATTATCCAAGTTGTATGCTAGTCTTCTTTGGTAGCTCTTGCAGATGGATCCAGTCGGAGCGATAGAACGAAATCGACAAAAGAAGCAAAACCGTGAAAAACCAAAAAGCAAATAAAGCTCAAATTTTGCAGACCTTACACATGTGGCCGAAGATTCACTAGTATAACTAGTATAGCGCACTCGATGTACCTCTAAGGATTTAGAAGCAAAACCACACAATGCTCCTGGTAGCAATTGGGGTCAAGCTCCTACTACTTCCTTAGGAAACATCAAACTCAACATGCGACCATAGCCAAAGTGGCTTAGTCAACGATCCTAGGGTTGTCTGGGGAAAGATAGAATTTATAGGCGTTTCTCAAAGGAAACTGGATTTGAGGAGAGAAATGCCATGGTTAGCAAGCAAGGTGAGGATAACTAGTTTACCCAGGGATTCAGGGCTCACGGGTCATTGCCTGGTGCGAACTTTTCCCACCGGAGGCAAAGGCCACGAGAGTTGGGGTCTGATGGAACCAAAAACCTATGAGGTTGCCTTATGATCAATAGTAGCCGTGCTTGTTTGGCAAAGATGGCTGAAATCCATCTGGGCTTTTTACTGATCAAGAGGCAATGAAATCCGGCTAGGGTAACCTACCGTCAGCCTGGCTCTGATACCATCCCTTGTGGCACCCCGCCTGAATACCACTGTAGCCAGACGGTCGCCACACACACTAGCCCAGGAAAATCACCCTGGCATGCGCTTTTACAACAAGTATCATGAACACAGGCATTTCTATTAATGGATATATATAAGTCTTACATGATATTGTACAAGGGTGATGGCAGCGGAAAAGCTCTATCTAAGGCAGCATGGTCTTGGTGCGGCTCCAATCCACAGGGATCTGACTGGGTTAATCTTCTAGCCCGCGAACACTCCGGCTCCTCGCTAGGGGTCGTCGAATCCTTAGGTGAACCTGGCCACATTGAAGGCCGCTGAGTACTTTTCAATGTACTCGCAAGCAAACCAAACCAAGATATACACCAAGCAAAGCAATCCATGGCATTCAAGCATGCACTTATTATCTTAACAGTATTAACTATTATGTTATGACAGGATTATCTAGCAAGATTAAACATCTAGCAGCATTAATCATCATGTCATAGCAGGATTATTTAGCAATATCATATCATAACAGGAATTATCTAGCATGTTAACTATCAATGTAACTGTAGTATGACGAAGATACAGCATATCAAGTAATTAATCCATACTCCGAATAATCTTAGGATCCAATCCAAATCCGATCCAAATACAAATCTGAATCCGAATCCGATCCAAATCCAATCCAAATCTTGCTGTCATACGACCGTTTCTCTCTTAGCCATCCCATGGCTAACATCTCATATTCCTGAAATCATTCGATGTCCATGCATCTGTACTGCAAGTCTGATAAAATCATACCTTTCTCTGGATCATTATTAACATCATATGTTTTGTTCCTCCAGACTCGACACGGACCAAATAGTGTGACCTAGTACGAACTGTGTCCCATGACCGAGGACGCGGCTATTCGAATAGATTTACACTTTGCAGAGGTTGCGCACTTTACCCACACTATGGAGCTCCTGGCCTCGTACTCCCATTCAGGTGGACCGGTGCTGCTCCAACAGAACTTGTCTATTGCCTGGCACTCTTACGGCCCCACCGACAATCATACCCTCCCAGGGTCATGTCCTGGGTGGCCCCTGTGTCACCCCGTGACACCTGCCACCGTCGTGGCCAAACAAAAGTGTCCCAAACGGGGACTGCGCGCAAACAAATTACTGGGCTCACAAGGTTATCGCCGCCTACCGGGCCAGGGTAGCATGCACGCATAACCTTCCCTCTTTGGAAGTACCGACAAGAGGCAGGACAATAGACCAAGCTAGGGCCTTCCCATAAAGGCAAGTGTGGTTGCACTGATGAGCTCGGTTCGGTGGCACTATGACTCGATCCAGCCGACGGAGGAGGTTGTTATTATTAAGTCACATTCTTGTCATTGAGATAACCATAATAATGCACAATGAAAACAAAACAACCTATCTTCATATGATCACATACGAGTCACTAGTGCTATAATATGGTGAGTACTAGCAAGTAAGGTAAATAGCAAATTCAACCTATCAGGAGTTCAATTATTTCTAACACAGGCATATTCATTAATTAAACATGCAAGAATAACACAGAGCAATGCTTTAGGGCATATATCAGATGGTCGGCTTGCCTGGGGGTCGATGAGTTCACCGGAGAGAAGTGCGATCACTTCGCGGAAAAAATTCGCCGGAGAAGATTCCCTCTCGGAGGAGCTGAATGGAGGGCAGGGGCAAAATGATTGTTTTCAGAATGTGTTAACATCATGAAAATGATACCATCAAAACGGGCTCGACGAACAGAGAACGTGGGTGTTGGATTCACTTGAATCGGAGTTACGGTCGCGAAGTTAGGGCCGTTCGTTCGTTAGGCAGAGAAACACGCGAAAACCTGTTCATTTCTGCCTTTAACGGACGAACGTCTGCAACTTAGCTGGTTTGGCCGGCGGCTGAAATAGAAAGCGCACTTCGCTGGAATACGCCTTCGGTGCAAGGGAAGCGTATTCCGCTCTGTAGCCGCGCTGGAGTACGCTTTCCGGATTGGAAAACGCATTTTTGCGAGGGCGCCTCCACTTAAACAGCGGGGCCCGCGGCTTGTGAGACTGACGTGCGGGGCCCACGCTCCCTCTCTCTCCTCCCTTGCCCTGTTCTATCTCCGTACGAATAGAGAAGTGGCAGGGTCGGGCGCGTGTGCCGGCGCTCCCCGGCGGCTCAGGCCACCCCCGGCCAGGGACCGGCCACCGGCGGACGCGGAAGGAGATGCCGCGCTGGAGAGGCCCAGCAGGGGGTCGCGGGAGAGGGCCGGAGTACTGGGGATGCTTCCGGTGATGGCAGGGGCGGGCTCGGACGACGGCCGCCAGTGCTCCGGTCATGGAAAAGAAAGGGCGGGGTACTGGGGATGCTTGCGGTGACCAGGGGAGCGCCATGGGGTCGGCTGGAGGGCGAGAGGGGGCTCGGGTGGCTCTAATTTGAGAGGAGGCCGACGGCAAGGCTCCGGCCATGGGAGGGGCAGGGGAGCTCCGCGAGCTCGAGGGGGTTGCTAGGAGGTTCTGCGAGTGAGGGGAGGGGAGGTGGTGATGCTCGGGAAGGGCTCGGCCATGGCTTTTATAGCCGCTCGAGGCCACCGGATAGGCATGGCCGCTCCGGTGAGCTGGCCGGTGTCTAGAGCTCTCGGGAGGCGCGGCTGGAGGGTTGCGGCTGTCAGGGAGTGTCACGGAGGAGCAGGGGAGCTGCGCTGGCGTGCTCAAGGAGCTTCGGCTCGGCCGGATGCTGCGGCGCATGTGCGGGCACAGTGGCGGAGCAGAGTGCTCGTCGCGGCGCGGCGAGGAACTGGCCGGAGGGGGAAGAAACTGGAGAGGGAATACATGGACGGCGGCGACGTAGTCGGCACTAGGGGACACACTACAGCAGCTCGAGCCATCCTGTCCGACGCGATGGGCGCGCAGAGCGCTGTACTTGCATGCAGCTCACGCGGTCACCACGCGCACTGGCTGATCTGGCGCTCGCCTGTCCGCCGTAGCTTGTCCAACACGTCCCTCGCTGCTCAAATAAGTGAGGGAAGTGGCTAGAACCATCTGGGGGGCTCTGATGTGGGAGAAATTAGCAGAAACAGATTCTGACAAGAAACTTAGATGGACTTGTCTCGAGAAATGGCTGGAGGTGTTTAGCTGGTTCCATGTCACAATGAAAGATGGTAGGAAGGAGTAGATGCTGGCAAATTTTGAGGTCATTTGGACCAAGTTTGCATGCACTTCCTTTGTAATGCCAAATTTAGTCCAGACACTAAATCTTGATGTTGTGCTCAAATGGCTAGATGGATTTGGTCCAAATTTGGGGGGAGGATGATTATTTGGCTATATGGAGGCACTGGAAAAATTTCAGCTCATTTGGACATACCTAAATGGTACTTCCTTCACAGAGCTTTCTGCTGGACAGAAGCTAGATGGAATTTTTGAGAGAAATTGGCTAGATGAAATGATGTGAATTTTTGCATAATCACATCATATAGGGAATGTGAGGTCCTGGATTAATTTCAAGATTTTTGAAGCAATATAAAATATAGTTGATTCACAATCTCAAAATAGGTCTAGAAATAATAATTGGATGATGCTCTCAAAATGTGATCTGTGGAACTTGGGATCTTGATGGAAATGGTGAAGATATGGATATGAGAAGCTCCACAAATTATTTGGGATTTTTCCTGGATACCTAAATGGTAGCTCCTTTGAAATGTGCCCAAATTGCAATATTGGCATTAAATAGGAAAATGCAATTTCCCTTATTTAATTATGGCCAATATTTTTATGGGAGCTCAATAAGATCACAAATAATATCTCCACAAGTTTTCATAAACTTTGGAGATGGATAGATATTTTTCTGGATTTAATTCCTTTAAACAGCAGAAAAAGGAATTAATTTTAAATGAAAAATATTGCAAATGACTTGGCAATATTTTTGCATATCCAGAGTTTACAGGGATAGGATGATCATTGGGAAAAATTTGGGAGGAAATAGATCAAAGGAAATTAGGGTTCCTTTGTAACCACAAGAATTAGGGTTTCCCTTCCGGTAAACCGGAGAGTAGGGTTTCGGTGGCAAAATCCTGAGAAAACATCTTGTGTAGCAAGGTTGGTCTGGAGAGAATCTCTGGTTGGACAGGAAAGGCAAGGCTATATGACCATCTTCATATACCCAAGAGCGAGGGAAAATCCAATAACACCGAAAAAAAGACGGGAGTCAAATCCAGCGAAGGAAAAAAAACGAGCGAAAATCAGGGTGTTACAAACCTACCCCCCTTAAGAAAATCTCGTCCTCAAGATTTCCGGGCTTACCTCCCAGCTAGGGGAACATACCTGGAAGTGGCCGGAGGGGGAAGAAGCTGGAGAGAGAATACGTGGACGGCGGCGACGTAGTCGGCACTAGGGGACATGCTACAGCAGCTCGAGCCGTCCTGTCCGACGCGGTGGGCGCGCAGAGCGCTGTACTTGCGTGCAGCTCACGTGGTCACCACGCGCACTGGCTGATCTGGCGCACGCCTGTCGGCCGTAGCTTGTCCAACACGTCCCTCGCTGCTCAAATAAGTGAGGGAAGTGGCTAGAACCATCTGGGGGGCTCTGATGTGGGAGAAATTAGCAGATACAGATTCTGACAAGAAACTTAGATGGTCTTGTCTGGAGAAATGGCTGGAGGTGTTGAGCTGGTTCCATGTCACAATGAAAGATGGTAGGAAGGAGTAGATGCTGGCAAATTTTGAGGTCATTTGGACCAAGTTTGCATGCACTTCCTTTGCAATGCCAAATTTAGTCCAGAAACTAGATCTTGATGTTGTGCTCAAATGGCTAGATGGATCTGGCCCAAATTTGGGGGAGGGTGATTATTTGGCTATATGGAGGCACTGGAAAAATTTCAGCTCATTTTGACATACCTAAATGGTACTTCCTTCACAGAGCTTTCTGTTGGACAGAAGCTAGATGTCATTTTTGAGAGAAATTGGCTAGATGAAATGATGTGAAGTTTTGCATAATCACATCATATAGGGAATGTGAGGTCCTGGATTAATTTCAAGATTTTTGAAGCAATATAAAATATAGTTGCTTCACAATCTCAAAATAGGTCCAGAAACAAGAATTGGATGATGCTCTCAAAATTTGATCTGTGGAACTTAAGATCTTGATGGAAATGGTGAAGATATGGATATGAGAAGCTCCTCAAATTATTTGGGATTTTTCCTGGCTACCAAAATGGTAGCTCCTTTGGAACTGCCCAAATTGCAATATTGGCTTTAAATCGGAAAAGGCAATTTCCCTTATTTAATTATGGCCAATATTTTTATGGGAGCTCAATATGATCACAAACAATATCTCCACAATTTTCATAAACTTTGGAGATGGATAGATATTTTTCTGGATTTAATTCCTTTAAATAGCAGAAAAAGGAATTAATTTTAAATGAAAAATATTGCAAATGGCTTGGCAAATTTTTTGCATATCCAGAGTTTACAAGGATAGGATGATCATTGGGAAAAGTTCGGGAGGCAATAGATCAAAAGAAATAAGGGTTCCTTTGTAACCACAAGAATTAGGGTTTCCCTTCCGGTAAACCGGAGAGTAGGGTTTCGGTGGCAAAATCCTGAGAAAACATCTTGGGTGGCAAGGTTAGTCTGGAGAGAATCTCTGGTTGGACAGGAAAGGCAAGGCTATATGACCATCTTCATATACCCAAGAGCGAGGGAAAATCCAATAACACCGAAAAAAAGATGGGAGTCAAATCCCGCGAAGGAAAAAAAAACAAGGAGCGAAAATCAGGGTGTTACAGTCGATCTTGTGGGCGTTGTCGTTGTAGTGTGCTAGCACCTTGAATGGCCCATCGGCGCGAGGTTGAAGCTTTGACTTGCATTCGTTGGGGAAACGGTCTTTGCGAAGGTGTAGCCACCTGAGATCTCCAGGGTTGAACACCATGGGGTGCTTGTTTGCATTGATCTTGTTGGCAAGGCGTTGTACTGGGCGTTCGATAGTGTGCCTTGTATCTTCATGCACCTTCTTGATGTAAGTTGCTCTTGCGCTTGCGTCCAAGTTTGCTCGCTCTTGTAGTGGTAGCGGGAGGATGTCCAATGGTGACAATGGGTTGAAGCCATAGACCACATCGAAGGGGAACTTGTCGGTAGTAGAGTGGCATGCTCGATTGTAGGCGTACTCGGCGATGGGAAAGCATTCTTCCCACTCCGTGATGTTCTTCTTGATCAACATGCGTAGTAGCGTAGATAGTGTCCCGTTGGTGACTTCTGTTTGGCCGTCTGCTTGTGGGTGGTAGGCTGAAGTGAAGAGGAGCTTGATTTCGAGCTTTGCGCAAAGTGTCTTCCAAAAGTAGCTTAGGAACTTGACGTCGCGGTCCGATACAATCGTATTGGGCATTCCATGAAGTCACAAGATTTCCCTACAAAAGAGATTTGCAACATGTGAAGCATCATCTATCTTGTTACATGGAATAAAATGTGCCATCTTAGAGAAATGGTCCACAATGACAGATACGAAATCCTTTCTATTTTGAGTTCTAGGTAATCCAAGCACAAAATCCATACTAATGTGTTCCCATGGGTGATACGGAATAGGAAGTGGCATATGTAGACCATGAGATTTAGCTTGTGACTTAGCTTTGTGGCATGTTGAGCACCGATTGGTGTAGCGTGCGACATCGCAAAACATCTTGGGCCAATAGTACTTGTTGGAGAGCACCGCAAAAGTCTTATCGCGACCGAAATCTGCCATAAGTCCACCACCGTGAGCCTCTTGCAAAAGAAACAAACGAAGAGAAAACTCGGGAACACAAAGTTTGTTAGCCCGGATAAGATAGCCATCCTTGAGATAATATCGCTCCCACTAAGTGTTAGCTTGAAATTTGGCATAAGGAGTCGCAAAAGAAGGATCATGCTCATACAAATCTTTAATGTGCTCCAAGCCAATAACATTCAACTCAAGTTGAGTAACTAACATGCATTTGCGGGAAAGAGCATCCGCCACAACATTTTCCTTTCCCTTGATATATTTGATGATATAAGGAAAGGACTCAATAAATTCACTCCATTTAGCATGCCTTTTATTCAACTTGGTTTGACCTTTAAGGTTAAGCGTCTCATGATCGGTATGTATGACGAATTCACGTGGTCGAAGATAATGCTCCCAGACATGCAAGACTCTCACCAAAGCATATAACTCTTTGTCATAGATGGGATAGTTAAGTTGCGCACAGGAAAGTTTGTTAGGACCGAGAGTATATCGACCAGAGGGGGTGAATGGGAGATTCAAAAATTCTTTCGAATGTTTTGAATCGAACCCAAACACAGCAGCGGAACAATCTAGATAGAAACCTGACTCGGCAAATAAGTTACTGAGGAACAAATCTATCAAGATAGGAACCAATGATAATCTTCGCATAGTACAGAATAGGCTTAACTATCACGATGGTAATGCTATTCATCACAAGTTGTAGCAGCATGGTGAAAAGATAAGTGCTATGAGATATATACTACCGACTGAACTGTGAAGTAGTATCGAGGGAAATCTAAATGAGCAATAACTGATAAGAAGAACTGGATTGAAAGATAAATTATCAAAGAGATCTATCAGCAAAGAGCTTGAGAAGTAACTATAGTAAGTAATGCAGATAAGTAGAGTGAACCAGTGGTGCTTGATGGTGATAGAAGGATTTGGTAGACTAGTTCGCCCTTCAGCCAAAGGACTACGTCTGGTTGGAGGGACTTGTGATTGAACACAGGATCAAACCTCTCTCCGTCCTATTCTCCTTCAACTCGAGGCTGATCAGACCTTAGTTGATTTCACTCGTGGTAGATGCTTATCGATGATCTCCAAACCTTCGACAGACTTCCTCGCAAACCACAACGACTCTTGGTTGCAAAAGATCTTGCTCGGTGAAAACAATAACTCTTCAATCACTCAAGCCAACACCTATCCGTCTAGAGAGTGCGCAGCTCTCAAGAGTGACAGGTACAAGAACTCTAACTTGGAACTACTGTGATGCTCAACCACTGTCTAAGTTTTGGTTCTTGGTTTTCTCTCGGTGGATTTTAAACTCAAATCACTCGGAGAGGGGATGCTCAATCAATCTTCTCAGAAATCTTTACCGGAGCAGCCAACGGACAACATTGGAGCATGGTGGCTATTTATAGCCGCAGCCTTCCCTAGAGGGAAATGACCGAATTGGACATGCAGGACAGCTAATGGACGAACGACACGAGTCCAATGGTCGGAAATTGAGCACAACGGTAACATTCCTTGCGGAGCAATAAATGCTAACTCCTCAGTCTGAAAGATATCTCCTGGAGCAACAAAGAACAATGTCTTCTGCTGGCAGGTAATCATTCGAAGCATAAAGAGATTTCTCTCACTCTTTCATAGGTTTGGGCTGAGCATCATAGCGGATCTAAGGTTTGAGAACCTATGCCCCTCTTAATAGTACGGAGGTCCTATGACTCAACAAGGTCAAAGAACAACGAAAGTAAATGCATGTCTTCACTTTGTCTTCTTCACTTCGACTGTAGTCAATTTCTTCGGACGACTCCGAAAATGTATTGCTTCACGTTAACAATAATTTTAGGGGATCAACTCTTTCACTTCAAACTTCCCGCCTTCATGGCTTCGATAGACATAGCTGAATCATCTCCGCGTCGTAGATATTTTTCGGTGAAGTTCCTCAAACATGACACCAAAGACAGCATTCTCTTCGGTTCTGCATGGACTATTTCTCTCTGTGTGCACTAGCAAACAAATCAGTCCATGCCTATTTCTGTCAACAATCTCCAAAACACAAGGGGTCAAATATTGCACCAACAATCTCCCCCTTTTTTGACGATTGTTGACAAAACAGAACACATCGAAAGATAGATGAAGTAGAACTAAAATAAGATGAAAGATGAACACGAAGATGAAATATGCTCCCCCTTAATGTATGCATCTTACTGATGTGGGGTAAGGAGCAAAGTGAATCTTCGAAGGAGTTGCATTGATAGTTGATATTGTGCGAAAGCTCGAACAATGCACTCAAAGCCATTTGAGATGATTCCTCTACCACACAATCTTCAAAGAAGATAAGTTAATGTTTATGAATATGTTGAAATGATTTATGGTGAAAAATAAGCCAAGAAGATTTTCTCAGACCAAGGCTTGGGTCCACACAAAGCATGAAGAATCCCTGCAGATTGAATATTATGAGTGAAAACAACAAGGGATGTAAACGAGTTTTAGCTCGGAGTGGAAATTCTTCAGATGGAGTTTTCCTCCACCAACAAAGATGAACGGGAAGTTATCGAAGGAAAAAACATCACATCAGTCAGATTCAATTGATTCTCATTGAAGATATTGTGAATTCAATCTGAGTCAAACTTTGTTCTCCTGCATGGTTAGATAATGAAAAGAAATCATAGTAAAGTAGGAGATACAGGATTTTGATTGAAACGTCGGATATCTCTCTTTTCAGAGAAGCATGATTTTCAATCCTCTTTGACTAACTTTTTCTTCTCCTGCACGATAGATAAGAATGATAATAAACATTGCAGGAGAGTAACCTATCGAAGGTACCTGCAAACAGATATATGAAAGCAAATGACATTGTAGGGGTTATTAACGGTACATGACGATGAGGTTTAACAGCACCACATGTGGTGCATAAAGTTCACGACCACAAGCAAATAGTTCGACTGATAAAACCAAATTGTTCGAGGGAAAAGCAAGTGGCAAAAAAAACACCCTGCAAATAACCCGCTCAGCTATCCTCTCGATGTTCTTCTCCCCCGTTTTGTCAACAAGTGTCAAAAAAGGAAGGAGAATGCATACTAGGAACTACTCGTCCGAAGAACCCTCAAAACTCGAACTGTTTGGCGAAGCAGAACGAGCGATGGTCGAGGCCAAAGCAGGAGCTGGACTAGCATCATGGGCTTCGGGATTGACTTCGGGAGCAGCATCAGGAGTGGAGCCAGGTACATCTGGCTTGAATATCAGTGTGCCTGCAGTGTCTTCGATCTCATCATCTGGTTCAACAAACAGCAGATCGGTAGAGTCAGAATGTTGTGGCAGCACAGGGGTTTGCCTTCGGATGCGAGGTACTTCAAACAGCTCCAGACGATCATAATCTTTCAAAATCCCCTTTGCTGTGAGCTGACTGCGAGTGTAATGCTAGAGCAGTAGGGTCCAAGAGTGCTTCTTCTATTCTTTGTCAAACAAGAGCCCTTGGCGAGCATAGTTGTGAGGCAGATTAATCTCAGTCATCATTTCGACTTGGACCTTGTGATTTAGTTTGATATGACTTTCGAGAGCTTGCTGGGTCCGAAGACAAATCTCATAAAGTGATGGATTTTCTTCATGAGGAACTTCAACATGGACCTTCTTAATTTTCGGAGCTGGAGCAGATGTAGGACCAGTAGTAGAGTCAACAAGAGTTTTTACTTTCCCAATGTCCTTCACAATTCAAAGAGTATCATGAACTGGCGGCATAAAAACTTTCAGTACATGCGGACAGGAAAAATTCTTCCCGGTGAGCTATTCTATGGCAAACATGATCCATGGTGCATAAGGTTTCCGAGCCTGAGCATTATAGTCTGCGAATGCCATATTCGAGATGAATAGGTCAGGCAGATCGAACCGAATGCCAATGGATAGAGCATGAAGAGCATTTGCCACAATTCCTCCTGGAGTTTCTGGTCGGTTTGTAGGAGTGAGAGAATTGCACAGGATGTAGAATAATACTTTGTTGTCATAAGCCAAATTCTTCGGATTTGATTCAGTGCAGGTATCACCAACCAACTCTGGATCCATGAGCATGTGAATTTGTTCTTCAGAGACCTCCCAGTGATGCAACCTATATTCTCGAGTTTCATCAAATTCAAAATGAGGGATATTAAGCAATGCAAGGAACTGATTAGCAGATCACATAAGCTTCTCTTCTTCTCTCATCCATTCCAGAACCCAAGTTTTACTGTCAACAATATCTCCTGAGATATATAAGGTGGTGTAGAACTGAAGAATAACTTCATGATTCCAGCCGTGGTTGAAGCGCAGAAATCCTTTCAGGAAAGCTTGCTTAATCTGCTCATTGGTATGATGGAAATAGGGTAATCCTTCAAGCTCTGCAAAGTCCAACAGCTTGTGCTTGAAAATTCTGTTCTTTCCGAAGAGAATCCGAGCATAGTACACAGCCTATTCCTTTGTTCATAGTCTTGGTGATAACGAAGTGCGTTCTCCTTCATATGGACTGGTTCAGAAGAAAGCGAGTTTCGAGCAGTAAATCTGCTCGTTGAATGCTGGACCATTCGGACCATCCTCAACAGGGAACAAAGGAAAGGTATCCAAAGGATTCTTAAGGAATTCTTCATCAGGGAAAAGCTTGGTACGAATATCATCTGGTGCAACCACATTTTCTGCAATAGGTTTGAGAGGAGCATTGCACATCCTCGGCTTTGCAGAAACCGATGGCTTCGAAGAACATGAAGTTCCATCAATTTTGCTCGCTGGAACTCCTTCAGCGGCTTTCATCTCATCGGGCACTGGTGCCTTATCTTTCGTAGACACAGCTGGCTTTAGTTCGGACATTTGTGGGACAGACACTTCGGGAGCCATCGGCTCATCAGTTTTCTTTTCTTGCTCTTCCATCAATGGGGCTATGGAACGAGGAGCAAGATCAACATCCATCGGAGTTGGGGTACCAGATGGTGTGACCGGGGTTGATTTCTCTTGGGAAGCAGATTGCTCCCCCTTAATCTTATCACTCTTGCTGGGGCCAGACAAAACATCTTCCTTGGGCTATGGAGGCGAAGGATTTGCCTTTTCCACCTCAATCTCTTCATCAGTCTCATCATCACGGGCTTGCTGCTGAGGTGGAGCATTTTCTTCATCAGACTTCTTTAGGAAAATGTCAATGTCATCATGCTGCTCTTCCAGGGTTACTTGCTCGGGAATGATAACTTCCTCGGTAGCACCCTGCTGCATTTGTTCTTCCTCATGAGGAGGAGAGGGTGGAACCTATTGCAAAGGTACACTTGCGTTGATAGGGACAACATCAGTAGCCACTGGCTGAATTCGGCGATCAGTGTTGCCCTTCAGTTTGCTTGCTCTAGCTCTAGCCTTCTGTTGTTTTTCTTCTTTAATTCTTCTTTGTGCAAGGACAGCCTTGTGATCAATCTCCTCGTTTCTCCTATCACACAGTTGGGCCACATCCATGTGCATCTTGGAGTGCCATTCAACTTTCTCATTTCTGATAGCACTAAGGGTCTTTGTGATATCTACTATTTCCTTGTTCAGTCCTTTTCTTTCGAAATCTATTTCGGCCTCATTTCTCATTTTCTCGAGTGTTTGCTTATTCTTCACTGCCTCATTGAGCTTCTTGGAGATTTTCCTTAGTTCAGTGAAATGCTTCATTATCATTTTGGTAGCATCATCAGGCAGACCCAAGCTGCTAATGTCAGCAGACTTGGCATCATATGCAGTGCTGTCTATAACATCAATCATAAGCCAGTAATCATATTTTTGTTCCTCTGTGGAAGCAGGAACAGAAAACTTCGCTTTCTTCACGGAAGCATCTTGCTCGGACTGCAGCTTTCTCTTCGCAGTACTCTTTGAAGTTGGTATAGCAGAACCCGAAGGTTTGTCAACGACAGGAACGGGTGCATGTCTTGGTGATCTCCTTGGAGAGGGCAAAACCTTCACTGGAGAAGGACTTTGAGCTGGCTTGTCAAGAATAGCAGGCTGGTCATATATGAGAATTTCATAACCCATTTCTTCATCAGATGACACATCAGACGAGTCAGATTCAACTTTCCTTGTTCTCTTGGAGATAGTTTTCTTTCGAGGAGCTCGAGGAGAAACAGGTTTCCTTGACTTGCTACTCTTGGAGGCAGATGCTTGCTCCTCCTTCTTCTTCACATCTTGTTGCATCAGTGCAACATTGTGAGCTTCAACTTGCTTCTTCCTAGCCTCCCGGGCCTCACGTTTTGCCTTAGCTTTAGCTCTCTTGGCAACTTCCTCGGGAAAGTCAGTGATGGTTTTAAGGGAATCTGGACGAGGATTTTATGGTGGATCTGGTCTGACCTTCTCATCATTCGGACCAATGCAGTTCTCTGCAATGCAATCGTTCCATGGAGGAGTGAATGCAAACAAGATCTTGTACTTCTTTCGGACATTCTCATATCTGAACCATTTGCTCTCCCAGTGGCGGTGAATCCTTTGCAACCTGTTGTTGCGATCAACAACTGAATCTCCTTCGGGAGGAGTTCTGTAACCTTCAGGGTCAGACATCTCAGCTGAAGTGTTCTTCTCTCTGCCACGACCACCCTTTTTGGGATTCCCATCAGAGAATATGGTGAGGGCGTCGGTAACTGCATCATCATCGGACTGAGTGGTAGCCGAAGGGATTTCTTCCTCAGCTTCTTCAGAATCAGATCCACGATTCTTATTCGGCACCTTAGGTGGCTTCGAAGATTTTCCTCCACCAATCATTCTGAACCTTTCAGATTCAGACGGATACTGAGGCAGATCACTGTCAGATGATGTATGCTCCTTCGAGCTGGAACTCATGACACCTGTGAAAGATAATAGAAGCGAGGGAAAATAGATAGGGTCACAAGTACACACAGAGGATATTTTGAGATGCAAAGCACATTTTTTGAATAGATTCAATGGAGATCTATCACAGTAAGAGAAGATATCCTCGATGGATTTCAATCCAGCCATAGAGAATCTCTGTGAAGGCTAAAGTAATATAAACAACATCTAATCTTTCCAGAAACTGTGCTAGAATCCAAAGAATGAATCAACTTGGTACGAGGGACAACTACAAACCGTACAAGTAAAATCCTAGGGATTCCTAAAGATCTACCATGGTGAGAATAAATCACCGAAAATAGCATTGGTAGGAACTACTCCAAGAACAAAGAAACAGAGGGAGTCAGTTCCAGATCCAAGCACCCTAACTTGGCATCATGAATCAGCTACGATAATGCAGGAAGGAAGATTACCGCACCAGCATGGACAGTCGCGACGAGGTTCCACCGGAGATGCACGGCGGAGTCCATGCTGGAGTAGCTTCGAGCATGGGCTCGGTCAGTGGAGGAGCTAGGGATTGAGGGAAAATGTGGCGTATTAGGGAAGGAGATGGAAAGGAAGAGGGCATTTATAGCTGGAGAGCAAAACTGCCCTTCCGAGATCCATGGCCCAGAGGTGCGGGACGTTCTGCATTCGACAGACACGATCAACATTGTGGAGATCGTGGGCACGTGGTGACGGTTACCTGAGGATTTCTCAGGAAGTGGAGCAGGCAACTGAAAGATTTGAGGAGGGAAAATACCAAAATAGAATAACATTCGAAGTCTATTTCTTTCACAACCAAGGACGTTGGAGAGAAATTTTCTTCAGATCAAATTGCATACTTGCGACGGACAGTAGAGGCTTAGAAGAGAGAGAAGAGAGGGAAAAACAGGGACTAAGACAAAACACTCAGCCAAAAGAAACGAGAAACACCAAACGATACCTCTGAGTGAGTTCTGTGATGGACAAAACACGAACACGGCGAAAAAGCGAATGAAAAAGAAACAGAGAGAAACAAGCAGCACCAACAAACGAGAATCTCAGGGCAAAAGATCTGCGAATGAAGACCCTGAGATGATTCCTGCAAGAAAGGTTAGTTCTTCTTCACAACCCACACTTGTGTGGGAGGTGATGATCTCAAATGTCTCGTCTGAGCAAGAACCTTTTTCTTTCGATGTTCTCTGTAGCTCACCTGCGTATTACGCGAGTAATCATATGAGTAAGCATTGAAGTTGTTTCCAGAGACATGGGCATAGTGGTTCAATGAAATATGCATGTATTCCTTTTGACAAATATTTAACCCATTTCTATTCGAAGAAGAATTACTCTGTAGTGTAAGATTAGCAGTGACAGATAGATTTTCAATCATGCATTTCTTTGCCCAAATTTGCTTCTTGGGTGAGCCAGACCTACAGTTAGTACCGACGTATCGAGCGAATACCTTACCATTCTGTTGTTTGAAGAATTTGTAGTTCGAATCATCAGATTCATCATCATCAACAGAGATGGGGCACTCATACCTTGATAGAAGAGATAGTTCGAGAGTTTTGCTTTTAGCAAGAACCCAACTCGTTCGAGGATATTGCTCGGGTGTCCAGTAGGTTCCATCAACATTGAGTTTCCTTTCGAAACCCAAGCCTTCCTTTTTGGGATTTTTGTGCAGAATTGACTTCTTGAGCACATCACACAATGTTTGACGTCCTTTGAGGCTTTTCAACATACCAGTCTCAAGTAGATTCCTTAACCTGAAATTTTCATCAGATACAGCAACCATTTCCTCGGAAGAGGGATTAGTGATATCATTTGTAGTACTTGCAATATTCTCGATGACAACATTAGAAGTTTCAGCATTGGAATCAGCATTGCTGCGTTCTAAGCATTTTAGGCAAGGAGGCACAAAATCATCAGGAAGTTTTTCAGAGTGCTCGGCGATGCGAGAATCCTTTTCTTTCGCAAGCACGTCATAAGACTCTTTCAGTGACTCGAGTTCTTGATTCCTGTTAAGGAGTTCATCTGATAAACTCTTGAAGTCAACTGCTAGAGAATTATATCGGTTGGAAAGATCATCAGCAGTTGAGGAGAGAGCATCACGCTCCTCGATCAACTCTTTATTTTTCCCCATCTCATCGACCAGTAATCCTTTGGATTTCCTTAGATTTTTCTCAAGTTTTCAACCTTGTCTTGCTGAGATTTTGCAATTTTGATATGTTTGGCATAGGCAATGTGGTATGAAAAGAGATCATTTCCAAACCTTCGATGTTTGGAGGATACCTGATCCTTCGAGGTTTTTGCCACGAGGCAGAATGAGGCAGGTTCATCATCACTTGAAGCATTATCATCGGTGTCTGATTTGTCAGAGTGTTCAGATGATTCATATGCAATGAAGGCATTTCCTCCACCCAGACCTCTATAAAACCTTTCAGTATCTGGTTCTGATTGAGGCGATCCATCTTCAGAAGATTCATCTTCGGAATTGAAAGTCATTCCAGCACATGTACTTTCCAGTTGTGACATTCTCTTCATGTTGAATTCGATAAGGCCTTTTGCTTTTGCGTCAGTGACTGGTCTCTTTGAGGAACATGTAGATGATTCTTTCTTCTTCGTGAGCTTAGTATGACGGTCTTGGTATGTGAACCCAGTACAGTGAAGAGCACGCCTGTAACACCCCGGACACACTCGCCGGCGGTCGTTACTCCTGGCGGGATCTAGACTGGCCCCACAGATCAACACTAGTCTTTCCTACGCACTTTGTCCTCACTCGTGCGCACCCGGGACCAACTTCCCAGTCGGTCACCCATCCTGAAATTACTCCAAGCTGAGCACGCTTAACTTTGGAGTTCTTTCCGAATGGGCTCCCGAAAAAGAAGGAATTCCTTATTGATATGAGTATTTTAGCATCCCTATTAAGCCAGGCCATCACATACACCCCCACTCAGAGGAACCGACATCCTCGTCAGGCCACAGGAACGTTCCCTCTTGGCACATACGTCTGTGCATCCAGTCCGGCACATGTGGCATGCCGTGTGTCACAACGGGTCACAAACGTCATGCACAACATGACCGCGCACCTGTCTGCAAACATCCGTGTAACCGCGAGGGTCGGCTCTGATACCAACTTGTAACGCCCCGGACACACTCGCCGGCGGTCGTTACTCCTGGCGGGATCTAGACTGGCCCCACAGATCAACACTAGTCTTTCCTACGCACTTTTTCCTCACTCGTGCGCACCCGGGACCAATTTCCCAGTCGGTCACCCATCCTGAAATTACTCCAAGCTGAGCACGCTTAACTTTGGAGTTCTTTCCGAATGGGCTCCCAGAAAAGAAGGAATTCGTAATTGATATGAGTAGTCTAGCATCCCTATTAAGCCAGGCCATCACAACGCCATCTTCTGCTAGGTCTAGTGTACAAACTAGGACAATCCGCAATGAAATGACCGATTTTTTTGCATTTGAAGCACTTCATTTCTTTCGGAGGTAATCTCCTAGAAACAGCAGATGATTCACCTTTTTTATCATTGATGAGTTACAGATTCTGCCTTCTGAGAATGTTGAGACGTTCAGTGAGCATTTCGAGTTCTCTCGTTATCAAATTTCTCCTTCACTCTCTGAGGAAGATTCTGGTTGTCCATTCTCAAGTTCCATCTTTTCTTCGTGAATGGTTAACAACTTCATGATTTCAACATAGTGAAGTTCTTCAAAATTAGGTCTTTGCTTGATTTCTTCTATGACTGTGTCAAATGTTGCATCAAGAGAACTAAGCAATTTGTTGACTACATCCTTTTTGATGATATCCTTCACTTCCGTTGATGCAGTCCCTTGACAATGTTGGTCAATTGATCAGTGAGTTCCATGACGCTTTCCTTTCGAAGGCTTCTAAAATGAGCAAACATAGCACGAAGCATGTCAGTGTGAGCATCAGTTCTTGCCATTTGGATCTCATGAACATTTTCAAGTGCATCCCAGATTTGCTTAGCTGTATCAAGGTGTCTGAACCAGATGAAAATGTCTCTGGAGATGCTATCATAGATGGTATCTTTCTCTTGTGCATTCAGTCGAATGTTAGCCTCATCTTTTGGAGTGGGTGTCTCTGAGTGTGGAACTGCGTTTCCGTTCTCCACAATTTCCCATAGTTTAGCACTGATAGCTTGAAGCCTGATTCTCATTCTTCCTTGCCAGTACACGTAATCATTTCCATCGAAGATAGGAAGCCTTTCAGAGCGCGAGGATCTACCTGCATATGACATACTCAAAACTCCAAGGTTGTTAGACCTTTAATGAACAGAGACAGGGAGACCCCGCTCTGATATCAATTGTTAGAACCGAGAGTATATCGATCAGAGGGGGGTGAATGAGAGATTCAAAAATTCTTTCGAATGTTTTGAATCGAACCCAAACACAGCAGCGAAACACTCTAGATAGAAACCTCACTAGGCAAATAAATTACCGAGGAACAAATCTATCAAGATAGGAGGCAATGATAATATTCGCATAGTACAGAACAGGCTTAACTATCACGATGGTAATGCTATACGTCACAAGTTGTAGCAGCATGGTGAAAAGATAAGTGCTACGAGATATATGCTACTGACTGAACTATGAAGTAGTATCGAGGGAAATCTAAACGAGCAATATCAGGTAAGAAGAACTGGATTGAAAGATAGATGATCAAAGAGATCTATCAGCAAAGAGCACAAGAAGTAACTACAATAAGTAATGCAGATAAGTCGAGTGAACCATTGGTGCTCGATGGCGACAGAAGGATTTGGTAGACCAGTTCGCCCTTCTGCCAAAGGACTACGTCTGGTTGGAGGGACTTGTGATTGAACACATGAGCAAACCTCTCTCCGTCCTATTCTTCTTCAACTTGAGGCTAATCAAACCCCAGTTGATTTCACACGTGGTAGATGCTTATCGGTGATCTCCAAACATTCGATAGACCTCCTCGCAAACCACAACGACCCTTGGTTGCTGACGATCTTGCTCGGTGAAGACAACAACTCTTCAATCACTCGAGCCGACACCTATCTGTCTAGAGAGTGCGTAGCTCTCAAGAGTAACAGGCACAAGAACTCTAACTCAGAAATACTGTGATGCTCAACCACTGTCTAAGTTCTGGTTCTTGGTTTTCTCTCGGTGGATTTTAAACTCAAATCACTCGGAGAGGGGATGCTCAATCAATCTTCTTAGAAATCTTAAGCGGAGCAGCCAACGGACAACGTTGGAGCAGGGTGGCTACTTATAGCCACAACCTTCCCTAGAGGGAAATGACCAAATTGGACATGCGGGACAACCAATGGCCAAACGACATGAGTCCAACGGTAGGAAATTGAGCACAACGGTAACATTCCTTGCAGAGCAAGAATTGCTAACTCCTCAGTCCGAAAGATATCTCCTGCAGCAATGAAGAACAACGTCTTCTGCTGGCAGGTAATCATTCAAAGCATAAAGAGATTTCTCTCACTATTTCATAGGTTTGGGCTGAGCATCACAGCGGATCTAAGGTTCGAGAACCTATGCCCCTCTTAATAGTACGGAGGTCCTATGACTCAACAAGGTAAAAGAACAACGAAAGTAAATGCACGACTTCACTTCGTCTTCTTCACTTCGACTGCAGTCAATTTCTTCGGACGACTCCGAACATGTATTGCTTCATGTCAACAATATTTTTAGGGGATCAACTCTTTCACTTCAAACTTCTCACCTTCATGGCTTCGATAGATATAGCTGAATTGTCAGGACCCCGATCCTAAGTCACACAGATCTAGCAGGTAACACATCATATCACTTTGCGGCCTCACGCACAGTAACCCACGGCTGCCGCCTTTACCTTGGCCGGGACCATTTGCGTCTTTTGGCACACGTATATGATTGTGTCGCTAGCATCCATATGACAGAGAACCTGGGCCGACATGACTAGTCGTAAACCAAGGTTGTACAAACTTACAGGGACAGGCATACATGAGCCAGCAATGCACGTGTCGGCCATCAGCGTGTGCAACCAAGTTGTAGCCAGCTACAAGGACTCCAGTAAAACACCGCGTGACATTTCCCCGTAGGGACAGACACAGGACCAAAGAAGGACACATGCCGGTCAATCCATGTGTTCCGGATGGAAGCACTAGGAGGCATTTCCCCATAAGGAAGGCTACCAAGAATAAACAACTAGGTGTCGGATTCCACACATACCAAAGCATTTCAATAACATACACACAATATGCTCGGTATGTGTAGATACAACATGGCATCACAACATAACTCTATGACTCAAAGTATTTCTTTAAGAGGCTCCGACGAGCCATACATAGCATGATATTACAATCATGGGTCTCATGAGCCAACATACAAAGTCATACAAGCAACGGAAGCATAAGCTGTCTGAGTACAGACAGCTAAAAGAAAGAAGGCTAGGAAGCCTATCTATCTACAAGACCCTCCATAGGAACCAGACCTCTATCTGGGATTCCCAAGCTAATCGTCGAAGCCCACGCGAAACCACTAGTGAGACTGAAGTCTCTCTGCAAAAACATAGATAAGCAACCGTGAGTACAAAGGTACTCAGCAAGACTTACATCAAAACTATCTACATATGCACCAGTATCATCGAAGGGGTTGTGGATTTTAACTGCAGCAAACCAGCTTTGACTCGCTATCCTAAACTACGACTACCAGTATATCCGTTGAGGTGAGAAAGCGCACATGAGTCCACATATTCACCATATCAATACACCACTATGGACCGCTCCCGTCTCCCTACGAGAAGGCCATCCATAGCACTCACACTTATCTTGCGCATTTTAAAGTATCCATTTCAACTTGTCTATGAACAACGTAAGCTTTCCAAGTAGTCCATATCCACGGACGCGGCTATACGAATAGATCATATTACCCTGCAGGGGTGTACTTCTTCACACACGCTTTTCCCACTTACCGCCATGTACACGTCATATATCTTGGCAACCTTCAAGTGGAAGCCTGGCGAGGGTGTCGGCCACAATCTGACTAACCACACAAGTCTCTAGACCAGGTTTATCGCCTATTTAAGTCCACTCCGCAAGGAAGTCCAGCCGAAGTTTCCAGTACGGCCCCAAACGATGAGACCAGGGTTCCCAAGAGCACCATTCGGGTGTCACTTGGTACACCATGCCACGGTGTCTCTACCGCAACATAGCCCAGCCCTAGGGTCAGCGCTACGCACGGCCACCAACACATATCCTACAAACACCAGAAACTAGTTGCAACTCCTGGACAGAGATCAAGGCAATTAATAAGTCGAGAGGGGTCGAGTTACCGAAACCCAATGTTTGGTAGTAACTGCCTTGGATCCCAAACACGGAACTCAGTTCCTGAGGACGGTCCCAATGAGACAACCCACCATGTACTCCTACATGGCCTCTCATCGCTACCTTTACCAAATCATGTTCACACACTTAGCTCTCGCACAGTAGGACATGTTCACCACCATTCCAATCCATCCCAGATGAATCAGACCTGACACAACTCTAAGCATAGCAGGCATAACAAGCAAGCATGAATGAGTCGGAACATCATGGCTCAAACAACTCCTACTCATGCTAGTGGGTTTCAACTATTTACTATGGCAAAGACAGGTCATGCAGAGGAATGGGTTCAACTACCGCAACATGTAACTGTTGAATTGTTGTTGTCCTAATGCAGTAAAACAGAGCAAGAGCGAGAGAGTGGGATTGTATCAGAATGCTCATTGGGGGTTTGCTTGTCTGGCACTTCTGAAGATAACACTGCTCTTCATCAGTGTCAACGATCACATCGTCGGAACACGCCTATCGAGAGGAAACACACACCGTCAAACAAGGAAAAAGAGCACATTGAATGCAATGCACATCCCAATGAATGACATGTCGTATTAAGGTACTGAATTGACCTAGTGCAATATTTAGCCAAATTAATTGAAGTGGAATTCAAACAGGATCAAATTCCAACTCCAAATGTTATTTCAAAAATTGCCCTAATCATGAATTGTCCTAGTTGGTGATGCTAACTTGTTCAAACATGCATGAAAAGGCCATAAACAGATTCTTCATATTTTTCTGATAATTTTTCATATATAAATTATTTTCATCTGAGTTACGGTTGATTTTCTATGATTTTTCAAAGTTTGGGGGTATTTTCTGAAATTCATAAATCATTTTCTAATTTAATTTAATTCCAGAGACAAATATGATGTCACCCTTGCATTAGCTCTGCCTCAGCAAGTCAACAGGGTCGGTCCAGGTCAAACCTGACCAGTGGGGCCCACTGCTCAGTGACCTAGTGTCATTTAGTGCCACAGACAGGTGGGTCCGGTCAACGCAGACTAGGCCAGGGTCAAACTGACGCGTGGGCCCTCTGTAATTAGTTTATATTTTAAATAGGGATTAAACCTATGGTTAATTAGTGAGTGGGGCCCAAATGTCAGCGGCACAGGGGTTAATTAGGGGGTTAGTTAGCGGCTAAACAATGATTAGCCAGCGGCTAATCGCCGGCGTAAGCAGGGCACGTCGGAGTTGCCCGTACGGCCAACTCTGGCGACGGCTGGACGCGTTCTTGGCCGATACGGGTAGCTGGCGATGCGGCGCTTTGGCTAATGGTCATGGGAAGGCCGGGGGTGGTCGCCAGCGATGGCAACAACGACAAGTGCGGTGGCCGGAGCTCGGTGGTGCACGGGCGTGGTGCTGCGGCTAGCGAACGGGAACAGAGGGGGCGAGCAAGGGAGGAGGTGTAGGAGCTCACGGGGATGCGGCAGAGAAGGTCAGCGGGCTCGGGGGCGCTCGGAGGTCGACGAATCAAGCAACGGCGAACGGCGAACAGGGGCAGCGAGGACGAGCTCAATGCCGACGGCGTAGGGCTTCTGCGGTCCCGATCTTCCTCTTGGGGAAACGCGGCGTCGATGCAGTTCAGATGGACTTGGTGGGGAGGCGAGGGATTGCCGGTGGCCGCGAGAACTACGGCGGCACAGCTGCGGGCGCGCTCGGGCGACTGCGCGTGAGGGAGACAGAGAAGGGGAGAGAGAGAGCAGCAAGTGAGGGAGAGGAGAGAGAGGTCGCTGGGTGTCTCCGTGGCGCGTCCAGAAGGGGCGGGGCATCGTGGTGGAAGCAGGTGCTGGCCGGGGCGTGCCGGGGCGCGGCGACCACGCGCCCTCCTGCCCACTGGCAGGAGGTGGGAGACGGTGTGGCTGCTGGTGGGCTGGGCCGCTACAGTTGTGGGCTGGCCAGGTAAGCCTTCTCTCTCTTCTGTCTTTTCTATTTTTCTGTTATTTCCTATTTGTTTTGGCTTGTTTAAAAATACCAAACCATTTAATAAAATTCTGAAAAAATTGCATGTGTATCAAATGGACAGAACCAAAGCCACACAAGGAGTTTCAGAATTATTGGATTCATATTCTAATTATTATAACTATAAATCCAATTCAAATAGTTATCGGTTTAATTCAAAGGCCCAAAATAATTATTTCTGTGATTCCAAAAATACTGGTTTGAATTTTACATCTTGCCAATATTTCCAGAGATTAACAGGAACATTTTCTTGGACTTGTTTGAGGAGATTTTTAATGTTGATCATTTTACTTAAAAGATTTCTGATGCTTTGAAAATTCCCTCATTTCAATTTCCTTTGAAATTAAAATGATGCATGATGATGCTCACTAATGCAACTAATTACAAGCATTATTCTAGGGCTATGACAACTCACCCCCACTAAACAAGAATCTCGTCCCGAGATTCAAGCGTAGGGTAAGAGGAAGAGGGAACACGGAACTGGCACAATCTTCATGATTCAAGTTGCACTTCTCAAAGATGTTGATTCATTGCATCATATTTATCTTGACGTCCTTGCCTTCGAGAACTTCATCCAAACACAACGACAAAGGAACAGGAAAAACTCTATGAGAATCGATCTTCACGAAGATCGAGCAACTCACGATCAACTCATGAAATGAGACGTAGGAACATCTCTTGAGCTGAGACACAAAACACACTTCGAGAGAGATGGAAAGAAACAGATGCCAAAGGTTCAATTTGGTAGGCAAAAATTCCACGCTTAGGTAAGATGGTACACGGTTTCAATGTAGCGAGGCGATAATTGCCATGACTCCATAATGGGGCGCCTTAGGGAAGGTGATCCGTAGAATTATTCCCTTAAGTGGAAAAAAGAATTACTTTTGATACATAGATCTTTGAAACTCTCTATACCAGCCCAAGGCAATTCACAAACGATCGTTAGAAGGAGTTCCAAGAAATGGCATACTCAGTTTGGAAAGAAAACTAGAGTTATAAGACAACTCGGCAAACGGAAGGCACATTCTGACTGATACCGGGGATATAACCTAATGTCTGAGCATGCTATCAAGAACTTGAGCATTTCCATATTCATCAGGCTTTTACCAACATCTGTGCCAAAGATCTTGGTGGTACTTCATACTACCATGATGAATAACGATGGAGCATGCGGATGCAAAGAAAGATAACACTTCCTCAGATTTCACCTTAGCAATGCCAAGGAAACAAAAATCTGAATGATCGACCGAGAGACATTTAGCACTCCGCTTCTAATGTTCTCCTTGATGATCTAGCTACCACGATCATGCTTCGGAGTAGCATTAATATGGTCATCAAGTAAAGGTCGGACTACGGGAACACAAAGGATCCATAAGGAACAACTTCTAAAATAAGTCATAGGAAATCCTCATGGGGAAGTGGCCAAATGGATTTATCAAGATACTACAATAATAGATTTTCGGCTAGGTGTGTCGGCCAAAACATCAACCTTGCCGGAACCTACATCATAGATCTTGGGAAAATTCCAACCATCATATCTGCCTGAGATTCAGATCCGGTTGGTAATGGGATATTTCAGACTCAACAAGTCTGAAAAGGAAAGTTTGCAACACAAATCGACGAGACGACGTTGCGGGATTCTCGGGAAATGATCTACGGCAGCAAGCTCCAAAACATGAGCTGGGTTGCGAGACACATGTGAACATGTTGTGCAAGACAAGCATGAGCACAAAGAAATCTTACAACAAAACACTACCGAGTTCTGGTTGGGAAACATCATCGAGGATATCGAAGTCCTTGTGCACTTATCGATGAACTTCTTATCCTTGAACACATCAATCAGTGGCTTGGTGTGCTAGGAGATACATATGGAATGGAGGTAATTAATCTACCAAACCACAACATACTTCACACATGCATGACTAACTTGGGATGATTCCAAAGGAAGCAAAACAACTTTCTCGAATTCACGGCGGGCAACTTGCTTCGAATGCACATGAACTAGAGGAGGTCACTTCTTTCACCATGACATATACTTCATGGGCTAGCATGAAGATAATGTTTATGAAAGTGTCCAACACTAGCTTGGTAATCAACAAAATCATGGGGAAGATAAAAATGTTGCAAGATGGGTTCAACAACAATTCATCTAGGTTTCCATATAGATGGAATTCCACAATCAGGTGAACACGGTGATACCATTGGTCAGACCCAAAAGAATATAATGGTGCATTCTCGAGGGGACAACCACGAGAAGAACAACATTACGAGAATCGTTGGGTCTGATTTTGATTTGACGATAGCCCACTTTCAAATCAAAGCTTGGATAATACAATAGATCCAACAATTGATCACGAAGGTCATTTGATGAAGATATCATCTTTCTTCATCACACACACACACAAAAGATATTCCTTTGAGTGAACTAAATTAGGCAAAGCTTTTATCTTCCAACTCTCCAAGTTGTAGTTTAGCTTAACCAACTAGCTCAGGGGTATCCCACACAGGTTCTTGGAGAAAGGGTGGTTTACAAGAAACCAACTTGATCACGAACTCATCATAACGGTCAGGGAACAACCTTGTGATACTTCTGAGAAGATATCCGGAAAATCACGAGCCACCGATATGTTATTAAGATCGAGAATAGTCTTGCTTTTCAGGGCAAGACGATATGATCAATAGAACGAGAGATTGACACAATCCTAACTCATTGATCAAAAAGTGCACCAAGAAAAATGGACTACGTAGCACAATCAATCTTAGATTGATGATTCAATAACCAACATGCTGAGAATGATATTATTGTCCATTAACTACCAAGCAACAGGGTTGCTAGGAGTATTGATTTCACACATCAAGGTTCACTTGTCGGCATTCCGGTTGCAACCAACACGGAGACCGAGGAATGAATAACGATGGCGAGAAGTATCACTGTATCAATAGTTCATAAGAGTGTGCAATTCTCATGACATTCTTGACATAAAGACGGTAATACTTCAGGGTGGAACAAAACAAAAGCTGGATTGGCATTTTGATCTGCGGGATACAATAGCTTCGACCCAATCCAAGAAATGGATGAGGTACCGGAGTTTGTTTCTCCTAGTCATTCCGAAATAGAATGGCTTCATGGACCACAAGGATAAGAGGCATCGATAAGAACGAATGCATGACATACTCTGGACTATTAACTGATAGATAATGGTCAGGATATAACTGAAGAGGGACAACTCAAAGGAACATATGATTTTCTGAGTTGTGGATGCATGGATTAACATGTCGAACAAGGCTCAGCATATTTCTTCCGGATAACCCATGCAGAAAGGTAGGATTGGTAGAGTCACAAACATAATGGAGAACTCATCAAGAGCACTCTTATTGTGATATTTTGGTTCAAAAGAACTTCTGCCATGACGGTTCATGGTATTGGAAGAATGTTATACCACGGACCTCGAGGACTACCACAAGGTTACTAACATCCTAAAGGAACGAGCAAACACTATCAACACAAAGTAAGTTGGGTGAATCTTGGGTTCAAGAACCCAGGAATAGAATACCTACTAACTAAATGACATCACAAGATGCTTTCGAGAATGATGGCCAGATTTATCACACGGAGGATGCAACACAAAGATTGGATTACTAGGTGGGTCACTTAAGACATCATGGTTTCCTATTAGCTTCAACAGATATGTTAAGGTAATGGAATACCTCAACACAACAATTTGTGTGTCTAGTCTGGCCCAAAAGACATCAGAACAGGAAGAAATGATTTGCAAATGCATCAGACTATTTAGAAACCTTGGATAACTCGGACAACATAACGGCTGTATGGCATGAAAATGAGGCAACCTGCAAGACAATTGACTACACAACTGCTGAATTCTTATGGAAACACCGATCCGAGAAGACAACAACTTTTCGATAAGTCTCCGGCATAGTAACTCATCATCCAAATAGATAGATGAGAAGCCTAGTTCTTAACCCCGTAGAAGAGAAAAGGGTGACTCAGAATCAGAATGACACAAGATGACGAGTAAAAAGAGCCTTACGTTCCCTTCCACAACCAATTCCCTTATATAACTAAAGCAGTTCTAGACACGGCTTCGACCAGTTTGGCTTGGTAATCCTACAGGCAATCAGGCTCTGATACCAAAGCTATCAGGACCCCGATCCTAAGTCACACAAATCTAGCATGTAACACATCATATCACTTTGCGGCCTCACGCACGGTAACCCACGGCTGCCGCCTTTACCTTGGCCGGGACCGTTTGCGTCTTTTGGCACATGTATATGATTGTGTCGCTAGCATCCATATGACAGAGAACCCGGGCCGACATGACTAGTCGTAAACCAAGGTGGCACAAACTTACAGGGACAGGCATACATGACCCAGCAATGCACGTGTCGGCCATCAGCGTGTGCAACCGAGTCGTAGCAAGCTACAAGGACTCCAGTAAAACACCGCGTGACATTTCCCCGTAGGGACAGACACAGGAGCAAAGAAGGACACATGCCGGTCAATCCATGTGTTCCGGATGGAAGCACTAGGAGGCATTTCCCCATAAGGAAGGCTACCAAGAATAAACAACTAGGTGTCGGATCCCACACATACCAAAGCATTTCAATAACATACACACAATATGCTCGATATGTGTAGATACAACAAGGCATCAAAACATAACTCTATGATTCAAAGTATTTCTTTAAGAGGCTCCAAGGAGCCATACATAGCATGATATTACAATCATGGGTCTCATGACCCAACATACAAAGTCATACAAGCAACGGAAGCATAACCTGTCTGAGTACAGACAGCTAAAAGAAAGAAGGCTAGGAAGCCTGTCTATCTACAAGACCCTCCATTGGAACTAGACCTCTGTCTGGGATTCCCAAGCTAATCGTCGAAGCCCACGCGAAACCACTAGTGAGACTGAAGTCTCTCTGCAAAAACATAGATAAGCAACCGTGAGTACAAAGGTACTCAGCAAGACTTACATCAGAACTATCTACATATGCAACAGTATCATCGAAGGGGTTGTGGAGTTTAACTGCAGCAAGCCAGCTTTGAGTCAGTGGCTATCCTGAACTACGACTACCAGTATATCCTTTGAGGTGAGAAAGCACCCACGAGTCCACATATTCACCATATCAATACACCACTATGAATCCGCTCCCGTCTCCCTACGAGAAGGCCATCCATAGCACTCACACTTATCTTGCGCATTTTAAAGTATGCTTTCCAAGTAGTCCATATCCGCCGACGCGACTATTCGAATAGATCATATTACCCTGCAGGGGTGTACTTCTTCACACACGCTTTTCCCACTTACCGCCACGTACACGTCATGTATCTCGGCAACCTTCAAGTGGAAGACTGGCGAGGGTGTCGGCCACGACCTGACTAACCACACAAGTCTCTAGTCCAGGTTTATCGCCTATTTGAGTCCACTCCACAAGGAAGTCCGGCCGAAGTTTCCAGTACAGCCCGAAACGATGAGACCAGGGTTCCCTAGAGCACCATTCGGGTGTCACTTGGTACATCGTGCCTTGGTGTCTCTATCGCAACATAGCCCACCACTAAGGTCAGCGCTACGCACGGCCACCAACACATATCCTACAAACACCAGAAACTAGTTGCAACTCCTGGACAGAGATCAAGGCGATTAATAAGTCGAGAGGGGTCGAGTTACTGAAACCCAATGTGTGGTAGTAACTATCTTCGATCACAAACACGGAACTCAGTTCCTGAGGAAGGTCCCAAGAGGACAACCCACCATGTACTCCTACATGGCCTCTCATCGCTACCTTTACCAAATCATGTTCACACACTTAGCTCTCGCACAGTAGGACATGTTCACCACCATTCCAATCCATCCCAGATGAATTAGACATAACACAACTCTAAGCATAGTAGGCATTACAAGCAAGCATGAATGAGTAGGCACATCATGGTTCAAACAACTCCTACTCATGCTACTGGGTTTCAACTAATTACTGTGGCAAAGACAGGGCATGTAGAGGAATGGGTTCAACTACCGCAACATGTAACCGTTGAATCGTTGTTGTCCTAATGCAGTAAAAGAGAGCAAGAGCGAGAGAGTGGGATTGTATTGGAATGCTCAATGGGGGTTTGCTTGCCTGGCACTTCTGAAGATAACACCGCTCTTCATCAGTGTCAACGATCACATCGTCGGAACACGCCTACTGAGAGGGAACACACACCGGCAAACAAGGAAAAAGAGCACATTCAATGCAATGCACATCCCAATGAATGACATGTCATATTAAGGTACTGAAATGACCTAGTGCAATATTTAGCCAAATTAATTGAAGTGGAATTCAAACAGGATCAAATTCCAACTCCAAATGTTATTTCAAAAATTGCCATAATCATGAATTGTCCTAGTTGGTGATGTTAACTTGTTCAAACATGCATCAAAAGGCTATAAACAGATTCTTCATATTTTTTTGATAATTTTTCATATATAAATTATTTTCATCTGAGTTACGGTTGATTTTCTATGATTTTTCAAAGTTTGGGGGTATTTTCTGAAATTCATAAATCATTTTCTGATTTAATTTAATTCCAGAGACAAATATGACGTCACCCTTGCATGAGCTCTGTGTTAGCAAGTCAACAGGGTCGGTCCAGGTCAAACCTGACTAGTGGGGCCCACTGGTCAGTGACCCAGTGTCATTTAGTGTCACAGACAGGTGGGTCCAGTCAACGCTGACTAGGCCAGGGTCAAACTGACATGTGGGCCCTCTGTAATTAGTTTAATTTTAAACAGGGATTAAACCTGTGGTTAAGTAGTGAGTGGGGCCCAAATGTCAGTGGCACAGGGGTTAATTAGGGGGTTAGTTAGCGGCTAAACAGTGATTAGCCGGCGGCTAATCGCTGGCGTAAGCAGGGCACGTCGGAGTTGCCCGTCCGGCCAACTCCAGTGATGGCTGGACGCGTTCTTGAGCGCTACGGGTAGCTGGCGATGTGGCGCTTCGGCTAGTGGTCATGGGATTGTCGGGGCTGGTCGCCAGCGACGGCAACGAGGACAAGTGCGACGGCCGGAGCTCTGTGGTGCACGGGCGTGGTGCTGTGGCTAGCGAACGGGAACAGAGGGGGCGATCGAGGGAGGAGGTGTAGGAGCTCACAGGGATGTGGCAGAGAAGGTCAGCGGGCTCGGGGGCGCTCGGAGGTCGACGAATCAAGCGACGGCGAACGGCGGACAGGGGCTGCGAGGACGAGCTCGATGCCAACGGCATATGGCTTCCGTGGTCCCGATCTTCTTCTTGGGGAAGCACGGCATCGATGCGGTTCGGATGGACTCGGCGGGGAAGCGAGGGATGGCCGGTGGACGCGAGAACTACGGCGGTACGGCTGCGGGCGCGCTCGGGCGACTGCGCGTGAGAGAGACAGAGAAGGGGAGAAAGAGCAGCAAGTGAGGGAGAGGAGGGAGAGGTCGCTAGGTGTCTCCGTGGCACACCCAGAAGGGGCGGGGCATCGCGGTGGAAGCAGGTGCTGGCCGGCACGTGCCGGCGCGTGGCGACCACGCGCCCTCCTGCCCACTGGCAGGAGGTGGGAGACGGTGCGGTGGCTGGTGGGCTGGGCTGCTACAGTGGTGGGCTGGCCAGGTAAGCCTTCTCTCTCTTCTGTCTTTTTTATTTTTCTATTATTTCCTCTTTGTTTTGGTTTGTTTAAAAATACCAAACCATTTAATAAAATTCCGAAAAAAATTGCATGTGTATCGAATGGACAGAACCAAAGCCACACAAGGAGTTTCAGAATTATTGTTTCCATATTCTAATTATTATAACTATAAATCCAATTGAAATAGCTATCGATTTAATTCAAAGGCCCAAAATAATTATTTCTGAGATTCCAAAAATACTGGTTTGAATTTTACCTCTTGCCAATATTTCTAGAGATTAACAGGAACATTTTCTTGGACTTGTTTGAGGAGATTTTTAATGTTGATCATTTTACTTAAAAGATTTCAGAGGCTTTGAAAATTCCCTCATTTCAATTTCCTTTGAAATTAAAATGATGCATGATGATGCTCACTAATGTAACTAATTACAAGCATTATTCTAGGGCTGTGACATGAATCATCTCTGCGTCACAGATATTTTTCGGTGAAATTCCTCGAACTTGACACCAAAGACAACATTCTCTTCGGTTCTGCATAGACTATTTCTCTCTGTGTGCACTAGCAAACAAATCAGTCCATGCCAGTCGTGGTTTTAACACGGCAGATGCCCTTGTGAAAGGACTTAGAGATGAGGCCATCGCACGAAGGTGGAAGCTTAACGGGGTTGATCGGGAACGAGAAGACGTCGGGTTACCCAGGTTCGGCTCCTCACCGTGGAGGTAAAAGTCTACGTCCTGCTTGATTATATTGCTGTGGATCTCGATTACAAGGATGCGGATTCGCTAACCTAGCTCTCGAGGAGATTGCAACTTAGTCTTTTTCGTATAGGTGCTCCCCTTTATATACACAGGTGGAACCCTAGATTACATGAGAGTCTGGGTCGTTCTTTGACCCGTCTCCTATTCCTTCCTACTTGTTCTCCAAGACAGTCTTCTTGCCATCTATCTTGTTGTGAGCCGGCCCACTGCTTAAGCCGGCCTATCCTTACCAGGCCTCGTTAAGCCGGCCCACACAGAGTCGTCAGCCTCGCAGTGAGTTGACCCACTAAGCTCGCGTTATGGCCGGGTTAACACCCTGCCGGGTCTCCATGCTAGTAAACATCCCCAACAATGCCTGTTTCTTGTCAACAATCTCCAAAACACAAGAGGGAAAATATTGCACCAATAAAGTTTTTCATTAAAGTATGCAATGGGTCATTTCTCTTGCATCAAAACGCCACCTATACCATTACCGCTAGCGTCACAATGCACTTCAAATGTTTTCTCAAAGTTTGGCAATGCAAGAATTGGAGCATGTGTAAGCAAAGTTTTAAGCTCATGAAATGTGGTATCTTGGGAAGGTCCCCAAACAAAGGTGCGTTCTTCTTACACAAAGCATGTAATGGTGAAGCAATAGTGCTAAAATCCTTAACAAAGCGACGATAAAATCCGGCTAGGCCAAGGAAACTACGCACTTGTTGTAGGTTGGTTGGTTGTGGCCAACTTTTAATAGCATCAATTTTAGATTCATCAACTTCAACACCCTTAGAAGAGACTACAAAGCCCAAGAAAACAAGCTTATCAACACCAAAAGTGCATTTTTCATGTTCGCATAAAGTTTCTCGTTTCTAAGAACTTGCAAGAGGTCTCGAAGATGTGTGACATGCTCATCAAGAGATTGAATAAAAACAAGGATATCATCAAAATAGACCACAACACAACTGTCAATGTATTTTCGGTGGACATAATGCATGACACGCATGAAAGTGCTAGGTGCTTGAGATAATCCCATAGGCATGACTAACCATTCATATAGACCAAATTTAGTTTTAAAAGCCGTTTTCCATTCATCACCCTCTGGCATGCAAATTTGGTAATAGCCACTTTTAAGATCGATTTTGGAGAAAATAGTGGCTCCGCTAAGTTCATCTAACATGTCATCAAGGCATGGAATAGGGTGACGATACCAAACGGTGATAGCATTAATGGGATGACAATCGGAGCACGTGCAAAAACTACCATATTTCTTAGGTACAAGAAAAACCAGAACGGCACATGGGCTTAAGCTTTCGCGTACATGTGCCGTTCGAATCTATTTGGTCTCGAGGAGATGTTGCACTTGCCTTTGAATCTATTTGGTCTTGTCAGGGTTGACGCGGTAAGGTGCCTTGTTTGGTAGAGGTGCATCGGGGATGAGGTCGATGCGATGCTCGGTTCCGCACAAGGGAGGTAGACCGGGAGGTAGCTCATCGGGAAACGCGTCCGCAAACTCCTGCAAAAGATGAGACAAAACCAAAGGAAGATGTTGTGAAGTATTAGTCCACACCGCTTCATCTTTGCACACAAGCACAAAGTGAAGAACGCTCGATGGGCTCTCACTCACATCCCTCAACTCTCTTTTGGTGGCTAGGAGGACTAAGTTTTTCTTGTCACTCATCATGGAGTCACTCAATTTGGGCTTGTGGCGCTCACTCTCTTTGTAGTGGTTCACTCCCTCACTAGTCTCTCCACGATGGCTCGATGCTTGCTTGTTGGCGCTGACTTGACTTGGCGACATGGGTCAAAGCACGTACTCCTTTCCCTTCATCTTGAAGCTATAGTGGTTGGTTTGTCCGTTGTGGATGACATTGCGATCAAATTGCCAAGGTCGTCCTAGGAGGAGATGGCACAGGAACATAGGAACCACATCGCACTCCAAGGTGTCTTCGTATGCACCGAACTTGAAGGATACTTGGACGGTGTGCTCCACTTAAATGATGCCAGAGTCATTAAGCCATTGGACATTGTATGGGCGAGGGTGCTTCTTCTTGACCAATTGTAGCTTGGAGCATAATTCTTCACTTGCCAAGTTGTGGCAACTTCCGCCGTCGATGATCACCTTGACGGAACATCCTTGGATGCCCGCTTTGGAATGGATGATGTGGTAACATTGGTCCTCGTCTTGTTGTAGTTGGAGTGTCAAGACCTTGGAGACAACGAGAGCGGGGCTCGAATCGTTGTCGCAAAAGACTTGCGCATCTTCGTCTTCATTCACTTGTCGGTGCATGGCCCTGTACTCTAGTGCTTCCATTTTCATCCTCGCTCATGAAGTCATAGGTGCCGTCAGCATTGGCAATCATGGTGCGCCCGCGTGGGGCATTGGTATGTCTTGTGTCCATGCCTTGACAAGTGAAACATTGGATTGAACTTGTTTTTGCGGTAGCATCCATTGGAGTAGTTGACGAGGAAGTTCTTGGCTTGGAGTTGCTTGTAGGAGGACGACTCGAAGATGTCGTAGCTTGTTTGGAACTTGACTTGTCACTAGTGCTTGGAGATGCTCAAGTAGTAGTTGAAGGTGTCGTAGTGGTGGAGACTTGACTATAGGAGCCGTAGTTCTTGGATGAGTACTTTGAGTACTTTGAGTACTTGAAGTCATCTTGCACTTGTCGCTCCGCCTTGGTCTCTTGATGCACTAGCTCGAGGAGGTTGGCTTGGAAGTCGGCGATCTTCTTGATGGGGTGGTTGAGGCCATTCAAGAAGCGTGCCATAGTTTGCTCATCATCTTCCTTGACATTGGCTCGTATCATGGCAACTTCCATCTCTTGGTAGTATTCTTCAACTAATTTTGTGCCTTGCTTGAGGAGTTGTAGATTCTTGAAGAGATCCCGGCTATAGTGGGTAGGCAAAAAAGAGCTCTCATGATATCCTTCATTTGGTTCCAAGTCATGATGGGTGGTTCTCCTTTCTCCCTTCGTCGCTCAATCACTTGCTCCCACCAAATGAGGACATAGTCTTGAAACTCGAGGGAGGTCACGACGATCTTCTTTTCCTCTTCATAATTGTGAAGATGGAATATCTTGTCGAGCTTCAATGCCCATGAGAGATATTCTTTGGTATCGTTGTTTCTGGAAAACTTGGGCATGGTGAACTTGAGATTGCCGAAGCATTGTTCTTCATCATAGTTGTGATGGTGATGTCGCTCTTGGTCAGGACCCCAATCCTAAGTTACACCGATCTAGCATAAGACACATCATATCACTTTGTGGCCTCACGCACGGTAACCCATGGCTGCCACCTTTACCTTGGCCGGGACCGTTTGCGTCTTTTGGCTCACGTATATGATTGTGATGCTAGCATCCATATGACAGAGAACCCGGGTCGACATGACTAGTCATAAACCAAGGTGGCACAAACGTACAGGGACAGGCATACGTAACCCAGCAATGCACGTGTCGGTCATCAGCGTGTGCAACCGAGTCGTATCAAGCTACAAGGACTCCAGTAAAACACCACGTGACATTTCCACGTAGGGACAGACACAGGAGCAAAGAAGGATACATGCCGGTCAATCCATGTGTTCCGGAGCAGTAGCGAGCTACCAGGGCTCAGTGGAAGCACTAGGAGGCATTTCCCTGTAGGAAAGGCTACCAAAGGCAGATAACTAGGTGTCGAATCCCACACATATCAATGCATTTCAAACATACACACAATATGCATGATATGTGTAGATACAACATGGCACCACAACATAACTCTATGACTCAAAGTATTTATTAAGAGGCTCCGAGGAGCCATACATAGCATGATATTACAATCATGGGTCTCATGATCCAACATACAAAATCATACAAGCAACAGAAGCATAACATGTCTGAGTATAGACAACTACAAAATAAAAAGGATGGGAAGCCTGACTATCTACAAGACCCTCCATAGGAACCAGACCTCTGTCTGGGATTCCCAAGCTAACCGTCGAAGCCCACGTGGAACTACTAGTGAGACTGAAGTCTCCTCTGCGAAAACATAAATTAAGCAACTGTGAGTATGAAGGTACTCAGCAACAGTTACATCAGAACTAACAACATATGCATCAGTGTCAACAATGGGGTTGTGAAGTTTAACAGCAGCAAACCAGCTTTGACTCTTGGCTAACATGTACTACGACTACCAGTATTTCTTTGGGGTGAGAGAGCGCAAACGAGTCCACATAGTCACCACATCAATACACCACTATGGATCCTCTCCCGTCTCCCTACGAGAAGGCCATCCATAGCACTCACGCTTATCTTGCGCATTTTAGAGTATCCATAGCACTCAATGAGGCAACCCACCATGTACTCCTACATGGCCTCTCATCGCTACCTTTACCAAATCGTGTTCACACACTTATCTCTCAACATCAGAACATGATCACAACATTCCAATTCATTCCCAGATGAATCAGACCTGGCACAACTCTAAGCAATAGCAAGCATGGCATGGATGAAGTCACAACATCGCTCAGGCATCTCCTAATCATGCTAGGAAGGTTTAGCTATTTACTGTGACAATGACTGGTCATGCAGAGGAATGGGTTCAACTACCGCAACAAGTAACAGCTGAATCGTTGTTATCCTAATGCAATAAAAGAGAGCAGTAGCGAGAGAGTGGGATTGTATCAGAATGCTCAAGGGGGTTTGCTTTCCTGGCACTTCTGAAGATGATATTGCACTTCATCAGTGTCAACGCTCACTACGTTAGAATCGTCTGCTATCGAGAAGGAACAAACACCGGCAACAGAAAAGGAACACATTCAATGCAATGCGCATCCAAATGAATGATATGTCATGTTAAGGAACTGAATTCATCTAATGGAATAGTTATCCATTTTAACTGAAGTGGAAGTCAAACATATAGCTTATTCCAACTCCAAAACTAATTACCATATATTCCATAATCATGAATTGTCCTAGTTGGTGATGATAACTTGCTCAAACATGCATGAACATGGCATAAGCAGATTCTTCATATTTTTCTGATAATTTTTCGTATATAAATTATTTCATTCTGAGCTATGGTTGAATTTCTATGATTTTTAGAAGTTTTAAACATTTTATGATTTATTTAAAATCCTAGAAAAGCTTTACTGCATCAACAGTGCGTCAAGGTGATGTCAGCAGTCAACAAAGGCTGTCTAGGTCTAGCCTGACCAGTGGGATCCGCATGTCAGTGGCACAATGCTAACTGGAAATTAACCCGGGGTTAATTAGGGCGCTGGGGCCCGCGTGTCAGCGGTTGTGGGGGTTAATTAACTCCTAATCTAAGCTGGCCACGTCAGCTAAACCGATAGCTAATCACCGGCGCTAAGCAAACACGGTGGAGTTGCCCACTCAGCCAACTCCGGCGATGGCTGGTTGCGCGAATAGGCGCGTTGGAGAGCTTGTGGTGCGGCGCATCCAACGGTGATTGCGGGGCTGCCGGGGATGGCCAGTAGCGGAGACGGCGGCGAGCTTTGCGGCGGTGGTGCTATGGTGGTGCGCGTGCGCGGGGCTGCGGGGTGCTAGCAACCCAAAGGAGTGGCTGGGTGGCATCACTAGGCCATCCGGAGCACGACGGGCAGCAGTGCAAGGCGGGACGAGCTCGACAGCAAGCAGAGCATCGGCCATGGCGGATGGCGAGCTTCGGTCACGGCGGGAAACGACACTACGACAAGCGATAGGACACGGGGCCAGGGGAAAACGGCGGAGGAGCTCACTGGGAGGTCGAAGTGCGGCTCAGTGGTGTTAGCAGCCTAACAGTAGTTCTCTCGATCTATTGCCTCAACACACGAATTTGAGTATCAAGTATCGATTACAAGCATCTGATACAAGAATTGGAGAAGGGGATCGGGGGTAGAGAGGAATAGGGTGCCACCGCCGCAGGGTTCATGATCCACTGGATGCTCTTCACGACGCGTGCGAGGGCATAACTAGTCGTGGCTTGCTTGGTTGGGTCACACCCACTCCGGCCCATGGTTCCTTGGGTTGGGCTTCCTTTGTCTTGTGGGCCGAGCACCTCGCGAGGCCGTGGTCTTGTCAGGTAGAGGGACCGGCATGTCAGTGGCTCTGACATCCCCCCTTGTTGAGGTAAGGCTTGCCCCCAAGCCTTCGCCACCGGAAAACATACTTGTAGCTCAGCCTTGTCCTCCCAAGTGTCGCTAATCTTGGTGCGGTCTGACCAGCGCACAAGCACCTGCTCGATCATGGAGCCACGCTTGTGCTTCCAGCGTGTGTCGAGGATGGCTTGTGGAACTGCTGGTACATCAGAAATGTCAGGGAGTGATGTTTCGACAGCCATACCTGGGAACATTGCTCGGCACAGCAAGGAGACGTGAAAACAGGATGCACCATAGCTTGGGGTGGTAACTCCAACTTGTATGCCACGTCATTGATCTTGCTGACGATGGGAAAGGACCCGTAGAACCGGAAGGAGAGCTTGTGGTTGGCCCGTTTCGCCACTAATGTCTACACATACGGCTACAGTTTTAAGAACACCATGTCACCCACCTCGAAACTGTGCTCAGAGCGCCTCCTGTCCGCTTGCTGTTTCATACGGTGCTGAGCACAATGAAGATGTTGCTGCAGCAGGTCTTGAACGAACGCTCGCTCGTCCAGCCAAGAATGAAGAGAGGGCACCGGGCAAGAAGATGTAGTGGTGATCCCCCAGTGGCGAGCTTCGTAACCGAACATGGCCTTGAAAGGAGTCATCCCAATCGAGGAGTGAGGCGAGGAATTGTACCAAAATTGTGCCAGCGGAATCCAATGGCTCCATCGCTTTGGGCAAGCATGAGTGAAGCAATGCAAGAAGGTTTCCAGGTATTGATTGACACGTTCAGATTGCCCGTCCGTCTGAGGATGGTTGGCAGTGCTCATGCGCAGTTCAGTGTTGGCGTAGCAAAAAAGCTCTTGCCAAAAATGGCTAGTGAATACCGGATCCCGATTAGAGATGATGGAGTTGGGGAACCCATGGATACGATAGATGCATTGCATGAAGAGGAGAGCCACGCGGGAAGCCATGTAAGGATGAGCAAGCGGCAAGAAGTGGGCAAATTTTGTCATTCGATCGACCAGAACCCAGATGCAATTGAACTGACCTGAAGGAGGCAACCCATCGATGAAGTCCATTGTTATCATATCCCAAGATGATTGAGGTACTGGTAGGGGTTGTAGCAGCCCGGGAGAAGCCACACATTCAGTTTTGGCTTGTTGACACACCTGACAGCACTTGACATAATGTGCTATGTGGATCTTCCTCTTGGGCCACGCAAACAGCTGCCGGATGCACTTGTATGTCACTGGGAATCCTGAATGGCCTCCAATTGGGCTGTCATGGAAAGCAGTCATGATTTGTTGTTGCAGAGATGTGCTTCCCCCCAGCCAGATACGGTCTCGAAAACGGATGACACCTTGGAGAAGCTGAAGTGTTTCTTTGGGTCAGCTTTGATCGCCAATTGTGCCATGAGTTTCTGGGGCTGTGGATTGCAATTGTAACTTGCGATCACATCCTCTAGCCATGCCAGTTGGCAGGACGAGATCCCAAACAATGTCTCGGGTTTAGGGAAGCGAGATAGAGCATCAGCAGCTCCATTTTCCGACCCTTTGTTGTAGATGATTTTGTATTGCAGCCCCAAAAGCTTTGTGAATGCACGCTATTGCCACGGTGTGACCAATCTCTATTCCTGGATGTGCACCAAGCTGCGATGATCCACTTTGATGTTGAATTCCGCTGACTGGAGGAACGGTCGCCACTGATCTAGTGCTGCAATGATTGCCAAATACTCTGTCGGGCCATTGGGAACCAGGCTACCTCGGCCCGTCTGCCTGTGGCCCAGGACCCGACGCCTGGCCAAGGCCCAAGACGTGGCCCATTTAAGGACGTCGCGAAGAGAAGACATCTCGCGAGGCGCTAGCCTCCCAAGGACCCCACCTCAAGGCACGTGCCACCAGCACTTAGCCGCAGGAGGGGTCGAGGCCCCGCGAGGCTCTCTCACGAGGCTGCCTCCCGAGGCGCCCCCCAAGGCGGGCGCCCGAGGCCATCCGGCCTGACGTCGGCTGTGTGGTCCTGTGCCCATCACATGGGTGACGCGCGTGGCAATGAACGAAGGTAGAGGCCGCGCCAGCGGGCGCGGGCAGAGAGGCTTTCCTCTTTGGTGCAAAAGGGGCAGCCCTAGCTGCCCACCTCCAAAGCAAGTCCCAAGGACTGCCTGTTTGGTGTAAGAAGACCGAGACAGCAAGGCGCGCAGGGCGGAGGTCATCACCGAGCCCACCGGCGCGTCATAGATCATGCTTTTGCAGGCAAATACCACCTTTAGTCAGGATAGCCTGAGTGCTTGTTCCCTTTCAAAACCCGCCAAGTGTGGCAACCCTTCCCGCCTAAGTTTTTAGGGGAGGAGGACCAAGGCGGCTATAAAAGGGGCAGGGCTGCTATTGTAGAGAGGATGGATTCCTCCTCCTCCTACCTTGTACGCGAGAGCACATCCCTGCCACAGAAATCCCAACCACAAGCAGGAGTAGGGTTTTACACCGCAAGGTTGCCCGAACCTGGGTAACCATCGTGTCCCCTGTCGTGCTCCCATGTAGCGCTCTCGCCGTAGTCTCTTCGTGGTCACCCTTGGTCGGGAAGAACTAGCTAGCCCCCAGTGTTCGAACCTTTAGTTCCCCGGAGTCCCGACTACGACATACTCCTTCTCGTAAGTGGACAGTCCACGGTATTTAGGGCACAGGGACTTGCTCATGAAGGCGATGGGGTGGCCGTCCTGTTACAAAATGGCCCCGATTCCCGAATCGCACACATCAGACTCGATGGTGAATTGCTTCTGGAAATTGGGCAAAGCCAGGACAGGCGCAGAAATCAACACTTGTTTGAGCACCTGAAAGCTCTATTCCGTGTTATCGGTCCATACAAACGGGGAACCTTTCTTCAGCAGATCGAATAGGGGGCGTGCAATCACTCCAAATTGCCTGACGAAATGATGGTAGTAGCCTGCTAATCCTAGGAACTGTCGTACTTCTTTAACATTGGCTGGCGTGGGACACTCATGGACTGCTTGAATCTTAACCGGATCCGTGGCCATGCCCTCGGCGCTGATCACGTGTCCCAAGTACGAGATGCGTTGCTGGCCAAACGTGCATTTGCTCATCTTATCTTTCCATTGATCTCATCGGAGCAAAGCAAACACCTGTCGAAGATGTTGGACATGGTTACTCAGAGTCTTGCTGAAAACTAGGATATCATCGAAGAACACTAGCACGCAAACTCTGTTCAGTGGTTGCAGCGTGTCCGTCATGGCGTCGTTGAAGGTGCCAGGTGCACCGGCCAAACCAAAGGAGACCACTCTGAATTCGAAGTGTCCAGTATGAGTTTGAAAGGCTGTCTTGAACTCCTCCCCTTCTGCCATCTGGATTTGGTGGTACCCTACACGTAGGTCCAACTTGGAGAACCATTTGGCGCCGTGCAATTCATCAAGCAATTCCTCAAGAACTGGTACCGGGTACTTGCCGACCACCTTCATCGCATTGAGGTGTCGGTAGTCGATGCAGAGCCGCCACGTCCCGTCCTTCTTTTTGACGAGGATTACAGGTGAAGAGAATGGAATGTGGCTCTTCAGAATGATCCCAGCTGCTAGCAGCTCTTTGACCTCTCTCTCGATCTCAGACTTGTGCTCCGGTTTGTATCTGTAAGGTCTCAGGTTAACAGGCTGTGCACCCGACATGAGGGGAATGCGGTGATCGCAAGAACGTCGCAGAGGCAGTCCTTTAGGCTCTTCAAAGATATCCTTGAACTGATCAATCACAGCTTGAATGTTGCCAAGAGTTGGTGTGAACACCTCATCAGAATCACAAACCTGACAGAGTTGCACTAGCTGAGGTACCTCCCCTTGTCGCTGTAGGAATTGTAGCTGTAAGCTGTTGATTTCTGCACAAGTTGCCGGGCCATCCACTTGACCCTGGAGATGCACTGGCACCGCGGGAGTGGTGATCAGAAGATGTTTGCCGCGCCGATCAACATTCATAGGACTGTGCTCTTCGAGCCAATCCATGCCAAGAATTGCATCATACGCTCCCAGGGGTAGGATCTTCATATCTATCACAAATTCTTGCTCCTGGGAAGACCAGCGACAGTTGGGTATGTGCGACACACAACAGAATCCCCCCCCCCCCCCCCCCCCGTCAGCCACCTTGACTCTGCATGGCCTGGCCATCAGGGTCACACCAGTGAGCGAAGACGCCAGGTGCGCGTCGAGGAACGACGTGGAGCTGACTGAATCCACCAAGAGGAGGATGGCGCGGCCCTGGAGCTACGCTTGGAGTTTGATGGCCTTGGGCGGCGTGCTCCCGATGAGCGCGTGGCGCGAAATCGCCATGGCAGTTTCCACCGGTGCGCCCTAAGAATCATCGCTGCCATCGAGGCCGAAGAGCTCCAGCAGCTCGTCGACGACATTCAATAGCATGCTGGTGAGACAAGTGTGTTCCTGCCCCCAGCGCTTGCCGCACTTAAAACAGAGTCCGCGAGCCCGCTGGTACTTGCACAGCGCCTTGATCTTGGAGCTGGCACCATGGTTGCTGTCCCAAGTGCGGCGCTCTTGGACGACCGATGTAGTAGGCGACCGCCCCGTCGGCGGTGGTGGTGGCAGTGCCATGGGCACGCCAGCGTGCGCTTAATTCGCTAGGTCTAACGCGCGGGCCGCTGGTGGATGTCGTGGGCGATCCGGAGTGGCGCCGTTCGCCACCTCCTTTTGCAGCAATGCCAAGGCGCACGCGGTGTCGTGGTCCGGTGGCCGTTGAACCAGGACGATCGCACGGATGTCGGTGCGCAGCCCCTCCACAAAATGGGTAAGATAGTAGTAAGGATGAATTGATTCAGAATAAGTAGACAAGTGGCTAATAATTTGCTCAAAACGTTCAATATAATCTGCGACAGAAGTTGTTTGTGCAAGCGTGTAAAATTGGCAGATGAGTAGTTGATGACGATCCCTTCCAAAACGGGTGCACCACAAGGAAGAAAATGATTCCCAGTCAAATTCAAAAATCCACTTCTAAACTTACTGTAACCACACCGAGGATGTTCCCGAAAAATTCAGAGTAGCCATGGGCACCCAAAACTTCTCCTAAATGGCAAACATATGGAAATACTGCTTGCACAAGGTTTTCCACAGGCGTGGGTTCTCGCCAGAGAACTGGGGAAAAGAAATCGACGGATCGCCTGACCGATCCCCGCGAGCAATTGGTTAGCATGTGCATAGGGAGAGGCGAGCGGAACGGATGGGGGAGTCGTGTACTGACCATTGGCCGGGGTGGCCACCGACGCGAACCCCGGTGCCAGACCCTGAGGCACGACGTCGATGCCATGGTCGATGGACTGGAGGGCGTTGTCCTCCACGCCCTTGCCGGTGCCGACGTGGTCATGCAGTGGTGCTGGTGGTGGAAGTGGTACTAGTGGCGCTAGCAGGTCGTGCTTGCTGGAGTTCGGCGACTACGGCGGAGAACTGGTCCACGCACCGCTCCAGATCGGGATGCCACTTGGCCAGATCGTCTAGCTTGGTGGTGTGGGAGCGGATGTCAGCGTGGATCGCCTCGAGGGAGCCGTTCAGCTTGTCAAAGTAGTCCTTGAAAGAGGGATCCATGGCGGCGATGCGATCCTTGATCAATTTCTGCAGCCGTGTCTCCACTAGGTGTGCCAGGGTGAGGATCGAAACCTGGCTCTGATACCAGATGTTAGCAGCCTAACAGTAGTTCTCTCGATCTATTGCCTCAACACACGAATTTGAGTATCAAGTATCAATTACAAGCATCTCATACAAGAATTGGAGAAGGGGATCGGGGGTAGAGAGGAACAGGGTGTCGCCGCCGCCAGGTTCGTGATCCACTGGATGCTCTTCACGACGTGTGCGAGGGCATAAGTAGTCGTGGCTTGCTTGGTTGGGTCACACCCACTCCGGCCCGTTGTTCCGTGGGTTGGGCTTCCTTTGTCCTGTGGGACGAGTGCCTCGCGAGGCCGTGGTCTTGTCAGGTAGAGGGACCGGCATGTCAGTGGCTTTGACAAGTGGGCTTGGGGAGGCGTCGGAGACGGCGAATCGACGGTGGCGATCCACGGTGATCGAGGTTGGGGACGAGCTCGAGGGCGATGTTGTAGTGCTCCTGGGCTCAAGATCTTCCGCGTGGAGAAGAATTGCTTGGCGGCAGAGCCGTTGGACACGGTGTTTGGGCATGGGGTGCTCAGTGGCCATGGGAACGAGCAGCGGTGGTCGGCGGTTGCTCTCGGGAAAGCTCGGATGCTAGCGGGGAGAGGGGGAAAGTGAACGGCGAGTGAGGGAGAAGGACCAGGGGGCTCTGGCGCGTCTCCAGGCGCTCGGACGAGGACGGGGGAGGAAGCAGGTGGTGGAAGCAGGAGGTGGCTTCGCCTCCTGTGCGCGCTCCATGCCGTCGTCCTCCTAGCAAAGGAAGAAGACGACTGGCGCCTGGGCTCTGGTGGAGTGGGCCGACCAGCTACAGTAGCAGGCCACCAGGTAAGTTTCTTTCCTTTTCCTATTTTCTTTTCTATTTTCTATTTTGCAGGTTTCTTTTGATTTAGTTTCTAAACCAAAACAATTTTATAAATTCTGTGAAAATGTATGGATGCAAAATAGACTATTCCAGAGCCCCACAAAAAGTTCCAGAATTATCAGAGCTATGGAACTATTTATAGAATTTAATAACTCCAATTGAAATAAGTAGTGAGTTAATTCAAAGACCAAAAATGTCCTGGAAAAATATGCATCATATCTGGTAGAGGTTTTCACCTTTTTCCATAAATCATGAACATTTTTTAAGGGCATTTTGGGTTCATTGAAAATATTTTAAGTTGAAGCTAATTGAATTATTTTGGTGCTAGGGTTTTGATCATCCCCATTTCAAGTTTACTTTGTATTTAAACATGATGCATGAATTATTTTGGTGCTAGAGATTGTTCTAGGGCTGTGACAACTCACCCCCACTAAACAAGAATCTCGTCCCGAGATTCAAGACGTAGGGTAAGAGGAAGAGGGGACACAAAACTAACACGGTCTTCATGATCCAATTGCCCTTTTGTAGATGTTGACCCATTGCATCATATTGATTTTGACGTCTTTGCTTTTGATATCTTCATCAAAATACAATGATGGAAAGAGAGGAAAACTCTACAGGATTCGATCCTCACAAAGATCGAGCAACTCACGATCAACTCATAGGATGAGACGTAAGAACATCTCTTGAGTTGAGACACAAAGCATACATCAGGAATGAGGGGAGGAAGTAGATGACGAAGATTCAATTTGGTAGGCACAAATTCCACGCTTAAGAAGATGCTGAATGGGTATCAAAGTAGCAAGGAGAAATATTGCCCTTAATACCATATGGGGCACCGTAGAGGAGGTGACTCGTAGAATTATTTCCTTAAGTGGCAAAAAGATTTACTTTTGATATAGAGATCATTGAAACTCTTTACACTAGACTCAGGCAAATACCAAATGATCGTTGATGGAATTCGAAAGAATGGCATACTCAGATTGGAATGGAAACTGTGGTTATAGAACATTCAGTAAACAGAAGGCACATTCCAGTTGATACCGAGGATATAACCTAGTGTCTGAGCATGCTTTCAAGAATTTGAGCATTTCCATATTCATGAGGGTTTTACCAACATTTGTGCCAATGATCTTGGTGACACCTCATACTACCATGATGAATAATGATGGGGGATGTAGATGCAAAGAAAGACAAAACTTTCTCAGATTTTACCTTGACTGGGCCAAGGAAACAAAATCTGGATGATCGACCGAGAGACATTTAGCACTCCGCTTCTAATGTTCTCCTCGATGTATTAGCGTAACCAATTATAGTTAGTTTGGTACCAAGAACATCAAGTAAAGATCGGACTATGGAAACACAAAATCCATAAGGAACAACTTCGAGGATAAGTCATAAGAAATCGTCATGGGAAAGTGGCTAAATTGCTGAATCAAGTTACTACAATAATATTTCTTCCGGCTAGGTGCGTCCACTTTACCGGAACCTACATCATAGTTCTTGGGAGAAGTTCCAACCGTCATGTCTGCCTGAGGTTCAGATCTGATTGGTAAGAGGATATTCCAGACTCAGCATGCCTGAAAAAGAATGTTTGCAACACAAATCGACGAAATGACGTTGCGAGATTCTCAGGAAATAACTATGGCAGCAAGCTCCAAAACATGAGCTGGATTGCAGGATACGAGTGAACACAATGTCTAAGACAAACGTGACCACATGGAAGTCCTACAATAAAACACTACTGAGTTATGGTTGGGAACCATCATCGAGGATAACAAAGTCCTTGCATAAGTCTAGCTCTTAAGAAGGAACTTCTTCTCCTTGAACAATTCAATCAGTGGCTTGGTGTGCTAGGAAATACATATGGAATGGAGGTAGCGAACCTATCAAACCATAGAATACGTCGCACATGTGTGACTGACTTGGGATGATTCCAAAGGAAGCAAAAACAAACTTTATCGAATTCACGGCGGCAACTTGCATCGAGTGCACATGAACTTAGAGGAAGTCACTTCTTTCATCAACATAAGCTTCATGAATTAACACAAAGATGATGTTTACAAAAGTTTCCAACACTAGCTTGATGTTCGTCATGAATCATGGAGAAGATGAGAATGTTGCTGACGGGCTCAACAACAACTCATCGAGATTTCCACATGGATGGAATTCCATAACTATGTGAATAAGGTGATAGCATTGGTCAGATCAAAAGATATAATGGTGTATGCTCGAGGAAACAACCATGACTAAGATAACATTACGAAAATCGTTGGATCTGATTTTGATTTTATGATAGCCCATAGTCAAATCAAAGATTGGATAAGACAATAGGACCAGCAACTGATCACGAAGGTCAATCGATGAAGATATCATCTTTCTTTAACACACACAAAAACACAAAGATAACCCTTTGGGATGAACTAAGGTAGGCAAAGTTTTTATCTTCCAACTCTGCAAGTTGTTGTTTAGCTTAACCAAATAGTTTACGAATATCCAACACAGATTCTTGGAGAAGAGGTGGTTTACAAGAAACCAACTTGATCACGAACTCAACATAACGGTGAGGGGATAACCTGGTAATACTTCCGAGAAGATATTCGGAAAATTACGAACCACCGATATGTTATTAAGCTCGAAAACAATCTAGTTTTCCAGGGCAAGATGATATGATCAAATAAGCAAGGGATTGACACAATCCTAACTCATTGATCGAAGAGTGCACCAGGGAAGATGGACTAGGTAGCACGATCAATCTTAGAATGATGATTCAACAACCAACACGCTAAGAATGAAATTATCGTCCATTAACTAGTAAGCAACGGGGTTGCTAGGAGTATTGATTTCACACATCACGGTTCACTTGTCGGCATTTCGGTTTCAATGACACGAAGATGAAGAAATAAATGATGATGGCGAGAAGTATCACTATATCAAGAATTCATAAGAGGTGGTGCAATTCCCATGACATCCTTGACATGAAAGAGGGTAACAACCCAAGGTAGAACAAACCAGAAGCAGAATTGGCTTTCTTGATCTACAGAATACAACTACTTTGACCCAATCCTAGAAATGGATGAGGTACTGGAGTTTGTTACTCCTAGACATTCTGAAATAGAATGGCTTGACGGACCACAAGAGTAATAGGCATCGATGAACGAATGCATGACATACTCTTGACTATCAATTGATAGATGAAGGTCAGAAATATAACTAAAGAGGGACAACTCAAAGGAACATATGATTTTCTAAGTTGTGGATGCATAGATTAGCATGTCGAACAAGGCTCAACATATTTCTTCCGGATAACCCATGCAAAGAGGTAGGATTGGCAGAGTCATAAATATAGAATGGAGAACTCATCAAGAGCACCCTTGTTGTGATCTTTTAGTTCGGAAGAACTTCTGCCATGATGGTTCATGGTATTGGAAGAATGATATACCACGGACCTTGAAGACTAGAACAAGGTTACTAATATCCTAAAGGAACGAAAAACATCAACAGGAATAAGCAGATCGAATCTTAGGTCCAAGAACCCAGAAATAGAATATCTACTAACTAAATAACATCACGAGATGTTTTCGAAAAATATGGCCAGAATCATCACACCGGAATCCAAAACATGGCTAGATTACTGGGTGGTTCACTTAACATAACATAGTTCCCTAACTCCTTCAACAGATATGTTAAGGTAATGGAATACCTCAACACAACAATTAGTGTGTCTAGTCTTGCCAAAAAGACATTGAATCAGGATGAAAGGATTTGCAAATGCATCAGATTATTTAGAAACCATGGATAACTCGGATAGCATAACGGCTGTACGGGTATGAGAAATGAGACAACCTGCATAACGACTGACAACTCAACAACTGAATCCTATGGAAAACACCGATCGAAGAAGATAACACATTTCCCATAGGTCTCCAGCATAGTAACTCATCATCCTGATAGATAGATGAGAAGCCTAGTTTCTTAACCCCATAGAAAAGAAGACGGTGACTCAGAATCAGAAGGACACAAGATGAGGAGTAAAAAGAGCCTTACGTTCCCTTCCACAATCAATTCCCCTATATAACTAAAGCATTTCTAGACTCGACTTCGACCAGTTTGGCTTGGTAATCCTACAGGCAGTCAGGCTCTGATACCAAAGGTGTCGGGACCCCGATCCTAAGTCACACCGATCTAGCATAAGACACATCATATCACTTTGTGGCCTCACGCACGGTAACCCACGGCTGCCGCCTTTACCTTGGCCGGGACCGTTTACGTCTTTTGGCTAACGTATATGATTGTGATGCTAGCATCCATATGATAGAGAACCCGGGTCGACATAACTAGTCATAAACCAAGGTGGCACAAACATACAGGGACAGGCATACGTAACCCAGCAATGCACGTGTCGGTCATCAGCGTGTGCAACCGAGTCGTAGCAAGCTACAAGGACTCCAGTAAAACACCGCGTGACATTTCCCTGTAGGGACAGACACAGGAGCAAAGAAGGATACATGCCGTTCAATCCATGTGTTCTGGAGTAGTAGCAAGCTACCAGGGCTCAGTGGAAGCACTAGGAGGCATTTACCTATAGGAAAGGCTACCAAAGGCAGATAACTAGGTGTCGAATCCCACACATACCAATGCATTTCAAACACACACACAATATGCACGATATGTGTAGATACAACATGGCATCACAACATAACTCTACGACTCAAAGTATTTATTTAAGATGCTCTGAGGAGCCATACATAGCATGATATTACAATCATGGGTCTCATGACCCAACATACAAAGTCATACAAGCAACAGAAGCATAACATGTCTGAGTATAGACAACTACAAAAGAAAAAGGCTGGGAAGCCTAACTATCTACAAGACCCTCCATAGGAACCTGACCTCGGTCTGGGATTCCCAAGCTAATCGTCGAAGCCCATGTGGAACTACTAGTGAGACTGAAGTCTCCTCTGAAAAAACATAAATTAAGCAACCGTGAGTACAAAGGTACTCAGCAATACTTACATCAGAACTAACTACATATGCATCAGTGTCAACAATGGGGTTGTGGAGTTTAACTGCAGCAAGCCAGCTTTGACTCTTGGTTAACCTGTACTACGATTACCAGTATTTCTTTGGGGTGAGAGAGCGCACATGAGTCAACATAGTCACCACATCAATACACCACTATGGATCCTCTCTCATCTTCCTACGAGAAGGCCATCCATAGCACTCACGCTTATCTTGCGCATTTTAGAGTATCCACTTAAAGTTGTCTATGAACTATATAAGTCTCCAAGCAGTCCATATCCGAGGACACGGCTATTCGAATATATCATTTTACCCTGCAGGGGTGTACTTCTTCACACACGCTCTCACCACTTACCACCATATACGCGTCATGTATCTCGGCAACCTTCAAGCGAAAGCCTGGCGAGGGTGTCGACCACAACCTGCCTAACCACGCAAGACTCTAGTCCAGCTTTATCGCCTATCTGAGGCTAAACCCGCAAGGGAAGTCCGGCCAAAGTTTCCATTACGGGCCCAAATGATGTATGCAGGGTTCCCAAGTCCACCTCGACGGATGGTACTGTGCTTGGTACACCGGGCCACGGTGCCTAGTCTGTCCCAAGCCCACTTGTATTAGGTGTCACTTGGTATACTACTAGCACAACCTACAAACACCAGAAACTAGTTGCAACTCCTGGAAACAGATCAGGGCGATTAATAACTCGAGAGGGTCAATTAAGTATCCTAATGTGTGGTAGTAGCTACTCTTGGATAACATACACATAACTCAGTTCTTAAGGACGGTCTCAATGAGACAACCCACCATGTACTCGTACATGGCCTCTCATCGCTACCATTACCAAATCATGTTCACACACTTAGCTCTCAACATCAGAACATGATCACAACATTCCAATTCATTCCTAGTTGAATCGGACCTGACACAACTCTAAGCAATAGCAAGCACGGCATGGATAAAGTCACAACTTGGCTCAGGCAACTTCTAATCATGCTAGGAAGGTTTAGCTATTTACTGTGACAATGACAGGTCATGTAGAGGAATGGGTTTAACTACCGCAACAAGTAACAGCTGAATCGTTGTTGTCCTAATGCAATAAAAGAGAGCAGGAGCGAGAGAGTGGGATTGTATCGGAATGCTCAAGGGGGTTTGCTTGCCTGGCACTTCTGAAGATGATATTGGACTTCATCAGTGTCAACGGTCACTACGTCGGAATCGTCTGCTACCGAGAAGGAACAAACACCGGTAACAGAAAAGGAACACATTCAATGCAATGTGCATCCAAATGAGTGATATGTCATCTTAAGGTACTGAATTCATCTAATGCAATAGTTAGCCATTTTAATTGAAGTGGAATTCAAACATATAGCAAATTCCAACTCCAAAACTAATTACCATATATTCCATAATCATGAATTGTCCTACTTGGTGATGTTAACTTGCTCAAACATGCATGAACATGGCATAAGCTGGGATGCCCCCTTTAGCACCAAAGAGGAAACCCTCTCTGTCCGCGCCTACTGGAGCGCCCACTATCACCGTTCGTCGCCATGCGCGTCACCCACGTGGTGGGCACAGGACCGCACGGCTAGCGTCAGGCTCGGTCGACCTCGGGCAGCCGCCTCGGGGGGCCGCCTCGGGAGGCCGCCTCGCGAGAGGGCCTCGCGAGGCTTTCCGCCGCTGCTACGGCTAGGTCTTGGTGATTGCTCCTTGAGGAGGGGTCCTTGTGAGGCTGGCGCCTCGTGAGGTGTCTTCGCTCCGCGGCGCCCTTAGTTGGGCCGCCTCTTGGGCCTTCGCCAAGCGTCGCTTCCTGGGCCGCCGGTAGACAGGCCGTGGTACCCCGATTCCCAATGGCCTGACAGTAGCCACCGGGCCCGTGGCGCGCATGTTCCCGCCCGTTGGGAACGAAACGGCACGGGCCCTGACAGACTGCGGGGCCCAGGTTAGACGCGTGGCGTGCGATGCGATGTGGGACGCCCCCACTTCCCCCACTACACCTCGGTAACCGCCTGCGCCTGCCATAAAGCCTGCCCATGCAGGGTGCAGGGCTTTCATTGCTTCCCTTCTGCTCCCTCGATTCCCGGTGTCGAAGAAGGCAGAGCGGCAGGGAGGGCGTCCCCATAAGGTGTTATAAAGGAGCGGAGGGAGGGTAGGGATCTCCTCCACCCATCTTCTACCTCTGCCTCTCCCCTTCTTCCTCCTTTCACTCTTCCTTGCTCTTTTCCAGGGCCACTGCTACGATGGCGAGGGGAAGAGGGCGAGCCCGCGCATCCGCTGCTGCCACGAGGGTTCCCCTCGGGGCCAGGGGCGCTCCTCGGCGGCCGACGCAGCCGGCCCTAGCGTTCGCGGAAGGGCCACCGCCCGCGGCCGTGGAGGGCGCGGCACCCGCGGCCGAGGCAGGCACGGCGGGGCGGCCGCCCGTCCTCCTCAGGCAGGGGCCCACACGGCGGAGGCGGCGCACGAGTTTATCGTGGGGCTGCATCGTCGGCCCTGCAGCTAGCTCTGGCTCCCTGACTCCTTTGCGAGAGCGATGGAGGACAGCGGGCCCTTGGGTCTGTGGCTGTAGGCGGACGGCTTCTGCAACGGCCCCTCCTGGGTGGCGATCGAGTTCTCCCCTGTTGGCTTCATGTTCCTGAAGCGGGGGTGGAAGTCGTTCGCCAGCGCCCGTGGCCTAAGGCGGGGGCATCTCCTCCAGTGCAAGTACAACGGAGCCGCCACCCTCTTCATGAAGTTCTTCGGGGTCTCCGGTACCCTCATGGAGTGCTGCGTGCAGAGCGAGAGCGGCAGCAGCTCCGACTCCTCCGGCGAGGGCGACAGCGATGGCAACACCGAATCCAGCTGCGGGGGTGATAGCGAAGAAATCTCCCCGCACATCTAGAGTGAAGACAAAGATTCCGACCAGGCGCAGGTAGCGCCCGAGTCGGATCTTGAAGATGTGCCGCGCTCCACCTTGGCCCTTTTCTTTTGTTCCCGTAATAGATCGATGTAGCCCTGTGGGGGCATAAAAACGATGTCTTTTGCTTAAATACTTTATGATTTGCTGCAATGTATGCTTCCTTGTGAGGCCCTCTCATGAGGCCTATTTTACTTTCTTTGCTTGCCTTGATGCTCTACATCGTCAGGACCCAGCCCCTGAGCGGGCTACAGCCATCGCTGGTATGTCAGGTCACATTGCCTGGACAAGGCCAGGAGGTGTAGGGCACTGAGAGGCGGTAAGGGCTCCTGAGGCACGATGCTCAGGAAGCCCCCCTTTGACGTGCAAGCGGCTTGCGTGGAGGAGGAAACATCAGCAATCAACGAGGTTGCGGCGAGAGGAGAGCTCAAGAGGTGCCGAGAACGGCTCGAGAGGTGTTTTTGTACTTAGCTCTTTTCGCGAGTGTTGCTTGGCGTATCGAGGTCACGGAGTGCGCCTCGCGAGGCTTTTGCTCGTGAGGCCTCTCGCTAGCACTTGGTGGAGACAGCCGCCGCAGGTTGGCTCGCGAGGTAGAGCTCGCGAGGCTTCCTGAGGGCTTACGGGGGCGTCTTGCCATGAGTTGCCTCGCATGTGCGGGAGCTCTCGCGAGCCCATCAGGTGAACGCAATGAGAGGCTCCGGAGCGTGTACAGCGCCACTTCGTTCGTATGCATGAGTCATGGGTAGAACTTGCCGAGGTGTTGGATGTTCCATGTGTTGGGCACAGGAACTCCGTCCTTCGTCTCCAGCCGGGCGGCGCCGGGCCTGGAGACGTGAGCAACCCTGAAAGGGCCTTCCCACATGGGTGATAGTTTGTGGAGTCCTTCTGTGGAGAGGATCCTTCTCAGGACGAGATCGCCAGCTTCGAGGGTGCGCAGGCGTATGTTATGGCTATGATAGGAACACAAAGCCTGCTGGTATATGGCAGAGCGTAGGGCGGCCTGCCGATGGGCTTCCTTGAGGAGGAGCAGGTCAGCCTCTCGCGAGCCATCCTGACGAGCTTGGTCGAAGGCGAGGACTCGCGGAGAGCCGTGCTTGAGCTCAGAAGGGAGGACTGCTTCACCTCCGTAGACGAGGAAGAAGTGAGTCTTGCCGGTAGGCTTGGTTGCTGTTGTGCAGATCAACCATAGCACAGACTGTAGCTCGTCAAGCCAGCCCTTGCCACAGGCATCGAGCTTTTTCTTGAAGCTTCTTGTCTTGAGGCCCTTGAGGACCTCAGCGTTGGCACGCTCGGCCTAGCCGTTGCTTCGTGGGTGCGCCACAGAGGCGTAGCAGATCTGCGTGCCGAGGCTGGTGCAGTATGATTTAAAGAGGCCGCTTGTGAACTGGGAGCCGTTGTCAGTGATGATGCGTTTGGGGATGCCAAAGTGGCCCACGAGGCCTTTGATGAACTTGACGGCAGAACTTACCGAGATGGTGCGCACGGGCTCAACCTCCACCCACTTGGTGAACTTGTCGATGGCAACATAGAGGTAGCGGTAGCCGCCGACTGTGCGAGGGAAGGGTCCCAAGATATCCCGCCCCCAGACCGCGGAAGGCCATGAGAGAGGGATCGTCTGGAGGTCCTGTGCCGGCTAGTGGATTTGCTTGGCGTGGAATTGACATGCTTCACAGGATTGGACCAGCTCGGTGGCGTTGTGGAGCGCGGTGGGCAAGTAGAAGCCGCTGCGGAACACCTTGCCAGCAAGGATGCGCGATGAGGAGTGGTGGCCACAGTCTCCTCCATGGATGTCGGCGAGCAGCTCGCGACCTTGTTCTTCAGAGATGCACCGCAGCGAGACGCCATTGGGGCGCCAGCGGTATAGCTCGCCGTCCTTTAGACAATAGGCGGTGGCCTGGTGAGCCACACGCTCCGCCTCTGAGTCCTTCTTCGGGAGGGTGCCGTGAAGCAAGTAGGACTTGAACTCAGTAGCCCAGCCATCCGCTTGAGGCTCCAGCGCCAGCAGCAGGTGGGCACCTGAGGCTGGGCTGCAGTCTGGCGCGCCCGTGGGTGGTGCGGGTGGGAGCTCTTCGTGAAGCAGCGTGGCGCTCACGGCAGGTGGTGTAGCTAATGGCTTCAGGAGCCTTTCCTCGAAGACACCGGGGCTTTGGGGCTCGCGGCAGGATGCCTACTTGGCGATGTCGTTGGCCTCCTTGTTGCTGCCATGGGGGACGTGCTGGAGCTCCAGGCCAAGGAAACGCTTCTCGAGCTTGGGTACCTCTTCCAGATACGCAGCCATGTGCTCATCCTTGGGTTTGTAGCTTTTGTTGGAGAAGTTGACGAGGAGCTGCGAATCGCCCTTAATGTGGAGGCGCTTGATGCCGAGAGCGAAAGCAGCCTTGAGGCCAGCGATGAGGCCTTCGTACTCCGTGATGTTGTTGGAGACCTTGTCATCGCGCTTGAAGCAGAGTTGGACAATGTAGTAGAGCTTGTCTCCCGTCGGCGAAGTAAGCATGACGCCAGCTCCCGCGCCCTGTCGGGAGAAGGCGCCATCGAAGTGCATGGTCCAACCGCCAGGCGCCTCGTCCCCAGGCAAGAGGGATTCGTCCTCGCGAGGCTCCTCCTGGGGCGGATCCGTCCATTCCGCTATGAAGTCAGCCAAGGCTGCACCCTTGATCACCCTCATCAGGCAGAATTCCAGCTCGAAGGCCTGCAGCTCAATGTTCCAGTCGGCGACGCGGCCAACGGCGTTGGGGCTGTGCAGGACTTGCTCCAGGGGGTAAGACGAGATCACCTTGATGGGATGGCCCTGGAAGTAGTGGCGCAGCTTCCTGGAGGCGACGAGGAGGGCGAGGAGGAGCTTCTGCTGCATGGGGTAGCGCTCGCGCGCATCCCGTAGCATCGTTCTGACGAAGTACACAGGATGCTCGACGAGGCATGTAGTTGGCACGGTAGCATGCTCTCCGGAGGGCCCGAGAGGCTCATGAGCCTCGGAGGCCCCGGGCAGCGGCTCGCGAGGCGACTCATCGGAGGCCTCCTGAGGAGGGGCCTCGGCAGGTGGAGGCATGGACTCGGGAGGCGGCACGCCGAGGGCCCCACGGGGCGAAGCCTCAGCAGGCGACGGTGCGACTTCGGGAGGCGGCGGCGCAGCAGGCTTCTTCTGTGCGCAGACACGCTCTTCTCAAACAGCCACCAAGGATGCGCTAGCCATCTGGGGAGTGGCTGCCAAGTATAGGAGCAGGGGCTCGTGAGAGCGTGGCGCGACCATGACAGGCGGGCTTGTGAGGTACCTCTTCCGCATCGGCCTCTGGAAGGTGGCTCCGGTGCTCCTGAGGCCGAAGGGTATGCAGATGTAGCAGTATATGCCGCAGGGGGTGATGAAGGCTGTTTTCTCCACATCTTCGGCTGCCATCTTGATCTGGTGGTAGCCTGAGAAGGCATCTAGGAAGCATAGCAACTCACACCCGGCAGTGGAGTCCATGATCTGGTTGATGCGAGGCAGCGGGAAGGGATCTTGAGGACAGAACTTGTTGAGGCTCGTGAAGTCGACGCACATTCACTCCTTGCCGCACTTCTTGGGCACCACGACTGGATTGGCGAGCCATTCGTGATGGCGCACCTCACAGAGGACTCTGGCTTCTTGGAGCTTCTGAACTTCCTTGATGATGAAATCTTGCTTCTCTGGTGCCTGGCGCCGTGCCATCTGTTTCACGGGGCGTGCGTTGGGGCACACCACTAAGTGGTGCTCGATCACCTCCCTCGGCACACCAGACAAATCAGAAGCTATCCAGGCGAACACATCTGAATTTGCCCGAAGGAAGTTGACGAGCGCGTCTTCCTATGTAGGAGAAAGGCCGGTGCCGATAGTGAAGGCAGGGCCAGAGCCGCTGCCGTCCACCGACACTTTCTTCGTCTCAGCGCGGTCCTGGGAGAATAGCTGCTTCTTCTTCGCGGGTGCGGCCTCATGAGATATTTGGCTCACACCCCCACCTTAGGTTTATGGTATCCTAAGGGAGCACAGTTTGACCTTGTTGGATATTCAGACTCAGATTATGCAGGTGACCGGGTTGACAGGAAATCTACTTCAGGGACATGTCACTTCCTCGGTAGATCATTGGTATGTTGGTCATCAAGGAAGCAGAATTGTGTCTCGCTCTCTACGGCTGAGGCCGAATATATTGCTGCTGGCGCTTGTTGCACTCAGTTATTATGGATGAAGTAGACTCTGAAGGATTAGGGCATCAAGATCAAGAAGATCCCTCTATTGTGCGACAATGAGAGTGCGATCCAAATTGCACACAATCCAGTGCAGCACTCTCGCACCAAGCATATTGAGATCAGACATCATTTCCTACGCGATCATGTTGCTCGAGAATATATTGTCATCAGTCACGTCAATACTGAAGAGAATCTCGCCAATATCTTTACCAAGCCATTCGATGAGAAAAGATTATGTGCATTACGGTGTGAGCTAAATATCCTAGATTCCGCAAACGAGCAGTAAGCTGGACTCGGCACCCGTACCATAACTTCCACATCTTAGAAGGAATGGGTGCATAACACTCGAAGAGTTTGAAAATTTTGACAAAGTGAAATTTTCTTTCTGAGAGTGAATACATTAACGAAGAACTAGACTAACCAGGTGCCACGATAATTCTACGATGCTCGTGGGGTCATACAGTTCTTATACGGTGGGTAACGTCACAACAATTTCTCTTCGTTGAGTTGTGTTTGAAGTCTTTTTGTGTTAGTCCGAATGTATTTCACTCATAGTTTTTCTCTCGGGTGTTTGTGCTTCTTCGTCTGAGTGAAATACCTAGGACCCTGTTTTTCCCTCTATTCTATCTCTTCCAGTCTATGTTGTTCCATTATGAATGCACAAAATTCATCTGGAAACGAAGCTTTATCTGGTGTCCTTGACCATGTTAAAGTTTCGGTCCGAACTTAATCTGTTTTGGCGAAAGCCGTCCAAAATTTTGGGTTTCCCACCCAAGTCTGGACCACGTTCTTTGGTGACGGTTGCCACGTGCTCTTCATTAACTGCCAGTTTATCTAGTCCATTGAATCACAATAGTCCTCTGACCATGGCCGACCGATCAGATTCACCGGCGTGCAGTTATTTCCTCCTCGCATATAAATACTGTGCCGCCACCCTCCTCGTTTCACTTCGCATCTCCGCCATCATCACCTTCCGAAGCCCTACCGCACTGCTCCTCCTCGAGCTCGACGATGTCAACCATCTTCGCCGCTTCGCTGCCGGGAAGAGGTTGCCGGAGTCATTCCTCGTCGCCGTGGATCATCTTCATCTCCGCGCCGCCGTAGTCGCTGCACATCACCGAGTTAGGGTATGTGTAGTGCGAACTCGTTCTTCCATTCATCCTGTTCGAGTTCGTCCGTGGTTGAAATTGCCTATTTTACTGCATTTCCCAGATCTTTACTGCTAGGTAACTTGTGCGGATGTGGTTTGTAGTTGTCCCTCGCATCCGATTTTTTTTCAGATCTAGGGTTTGTGTAATGTCTCGTACGAACGGAATGCCTAGCATGTTTACTAGTATATTCTTCGAACCTACTAGTTCCTTCTTCACATTTATTTCGGCCGAAACATTTCTCAAAGTCTGCATCTACTTCTTCATCAAAAACGATTTCTTTTTCAAAATCTTCGATGTGTGCATTCGTAACCCTGTCCCCATTTTCCCTCGCATCTATCTCTGTTCACAGGAAAATGCAGGCAGTTTAGGATTCGGCTCAACCAGTGAGCCTGGCTGACAGAGATGACGTTGTTCTGGGTACTGCTGATGAATCCAAAGCTCCGAATGCTAAGGGCCCAACGGTAGGCCCATCAACTAGCAAGCGAAAAAGAACTGAGCAAAATGCCGATGTGCAAGAAGAGAATGCTCCGAAGAAGAGAGGTGGCAGACAGGCATACACAAACACATCTGAGTACATCTCTCATGACCGGTATGATACTGTTCTAGGAGAAACCAAACACCAGAGAGATACGCGTCAACAATGGATTCGCCATCACTGGGTGCGCAAATGGTTCAACTATGAATTTGTTCATCCTCAGTTTGCTCAAAACTTTGCATTTCATCCTCCATGGGGTGACTGCAGGGAAATTTCTCTCATAAAGCCAAATGGTCCTCAAGAGAGACCACCTCCACCACCAAATGCTCATGAGTCCTCCCTTCAAACACCCGAATCTTATCCTGATGAGCTTGCTAAGCATCAGCGCAATGCCATCAAGCAAGCTCAGAGGGATGAAAAGCAAAAGGCTCGTGAAGAGGAAAACCTTCGCCTTCTCAAAGATGATGTGGAGAAGAAAAAGGCCGAAGGAAAATCAGAAGGTCGTTCTAAACGCAAGCATGATCCCAGCGCTGTTGCGAAGAGAAAGTATGCACCAAAGAAGAAAAAGGCTGAACCAGCAGATGAGTTTCAAATGAATGATTCTTCGGCTGATGATGATGACCCTCCGCTCACCAAGGAAGAAGTTGCTGCTACTCTCAGCGAGGAAGTAAATATTACCACTTCAACTGTGCTGCCTGATCTTCGGGTTAATTTGGTTCCAGAAGCACCACCGAAGAAGATCCGAGCTAGAAAAACCCCTGCTACTATCGTCACTTTGAAACAACATGTGAACACAAATCCTCATCCAGATGCTATCAGTTTGAAGGATTTGGTAGTTGACACTCCTGTGAGTTATGCAAAGCCAGGCGAACGAATTCCCAAGCCTGACTTGAAGAAAATCAAGGCGCCTACCAAGAAAGATGCTCCACCAGCTACCGCTCCGAAGGAGAAGGCTGCTAAGTTTGCGCCTACCTTGACTCGGCCATTGGCTTCTAAGCCTCCTTCCAAGCAAGTTCCTATCCAGATAGCTCCTAATGTCAAGTCTGATGCTCCTCATTACTATGATCACATATTTATCATGGAACAGCTTGATAAATTTGTGGACAATCCATTCGATGGAGAAGTGGCATCTATACCTATTCCTACCGAAGTTATTACACAGGCCACTTCCGTAGTTCAAGAACTGAGGGAAGATGTAGTTGAGATCAACTCTCTCTCTGCCGAATGAAAACTGCCTCTTCAAAATTTGTCATTAAAGCACTCGAAGATTCCTACAAGGACATCAATCGTGACTCTCCTTCGTCACTGAAGGTTACGCTTTCACACGGATCTAGATGAAATTGTTCGCAAGATCTGTGATGAACATCAAGCCAAAGTCACTGGGTACAATGATTTGGTCAAGGGTCACATTGATCAAGTTGCTTAGCAAAAGAAAAAGCAATGAAAGCGAATGGCAAAGAAAAATGTACCTTCTGCTCCGAAGGAACCATCGCCTGTTCCCCAAATTGCTCAGTCTCCTCCTGCTCCGCAAGAAAAATCTCCTGAGCCAGCTATTCCTTCGAACCCACCAGTCAAAGACTCAGATGCTCCTCCCTCGCCAAGGCCAACTGAATCAGTGCCTGTGGCATCCCCTGCCCGGGCTGATATTCCCTCGCAACAATTTGTTTCTGAGGAAGGTGAAATTCCTTGATCCGAGCCCCAAGCTTCTCCGGCTCACGAAGCTCCAAAAGTCTCGGCACCTCCTATTGTCGAGCAACAACAGATTCCAGTGGCACAACCGCAACCACCTCCAGTGCATGATTCGGTCTAAGTGCCTAAAGTGGATGAACCTGTCCTACTGCCCACTGTCTCTGCAGCACCCTCTGTTGTGCCTCATGCTCCGTCTCCACTCAAGTTATCCATCAACACAGCGACTCGAATACCAGATGTTGGTCCTTCCGAACGAAAATCTGTCTCTGCTTGCCGTACTGACTCGGTTGTATATGGTGATGAATATCTCTCTCCTGAAGAAGAACTCAAATACCCATACCCTCGTGAAGAACTGCCCTTGTTCTCGTTAGGAGCAGGAGCCAAAGGACCTCTTTTCAATCGGAATGCGCATCCCAAATTCTTTCAAGCTAGTCCGTATGATGGGCCGCGCACTTCGGAATCGCCTCGCTTCCGGACTAAGGAACAGGCCATCTATTACTCTCGGGTCCTCTATGAGAGCAGAAAGATATTTCCTCATGAATATCTCGATATTCTTGCTATGCGCAATATTGGCTGTTTTAATCAATTGCTTCAGGATCTGGATGATTTTTGTCTCACCAAGGTATTTGAATTCGAGCATCCTTGCAACAGAGAGATTATTATTCAGTTCTATGATACATTGTACATCTCTGGCGATGAATCTGATAGCTCAAAATGGATTATGGAGTGGATGACCGAAGGAAAACGCATTAAATGCAATTCAACGGATTTTGTCTCGCACTTCCATTTCCCTCGCTTTGAGCATGGTAACACTGAAATTCGGGTCCATAACATTGATGTCATATCGGATGAAAATTTTCGGTGCACTATGGATCAAGAAAAGATTCGTGACTACACTAGTCCTCCTCGTCCTGAGCACTTAACGTTCGAAAATCAGACGCTATTCCACATGCTCTCTTACACAAATTGCCCTCTGGCGGGTATGAATCCAGACAAATCTATCTCAAATGTTCTTCGAAATGCTATCTATGCAATCTCTGAGCGATACATCTTCAACGTGGAAGACATGTTCCTGCGCATTCTGAAGGATTCTGCTCAATATCCCTTCTGCATCAAAGTGTTCGTGCCCTGGATCCAGAAAGTCATTGATCATGCAATGCGCACAGTGTATCTTGAGAAGGAAAACCATAATAGCTTCATTCCTCCTGTTCGCGATACCTTGCTAGTCATGGAAGATATTACTTCGGGCAAATCGCCTGCATCAAGCCCCCAAGACTATCATAAGCAATTTGATGGGCCACGTCTGCCTTAGCGCGACCGAAAGATTTCGCCTCAACCTCCATCGCAACTCGAAGTTAGTTTGCGTACACAGCAACTTTTGCTACAGCATATTGCTGAAGATCGTCGCGAAAAAGAACATCTCGCCTCCGAGCTGAATGCCCTTAACAATCGCACGAGGATAATGCATCTGATAGCTGATGAAAACAAGAAGAGGCTCTGGAAATTACTTTGCAAGTTCTTCACCGAGAAACAACTCCTGAATGTCAATCTCCAAGATCTCTATGACTACATTGACAAAGGCTTCACTGTGGAAGATTTTCAAGATCGGAGTATCCCTCCTCTGCCTGTTTGTGAGCCAACAACTGATCTTCTTCATCTCAAGCTTCGCAAATTGCTTGACGAGTCTGAAGCCACCTCACCGACCGAGAAACCTACCGAAGGCAATGTGCAATCCCGTGTTCCTCCTGTGGCTCCTCCAGCTATACCCTCGTCTGCTCAGCCCCAAGTTATTATTTCTGAAGGTAAATCTGATGCTGCTGAAGATGAAGACCATCCCATCACTGCCGAAGAAGAACTCACCTCGGACAGTTCTTCGGGAGATGCCACTGATTGAACCGTGTTCTGCGTTTTTGCACTCATGTTATTCGTCACCTTCTTGACACTTGTTGACAAAAAGGGGGAGGATTACATCGAGTCTCGGTAGATTTGCTTTCTGTGTTTCGATTTGTTATGGTTTCGTGCGAGTTTGCAACTTCTGGTTTAAGTTTATCTGTGCTATGTTGTAAAACTCGATAACTTCTGTGCTGTAATATTTATAACCCCTGTTGCTGCACCATTTCTCTCGAAGCATTTGTCTTGTAGGTGGAATTATTATCAGAAGTTATAAATGATTACACTACGATCTCAATGGATTATATCTCATCAGTGCGAATCAAATGTCTCGAATGATTGAAATTTCCTCCATATTATTCAGCACTTGCAGGAGAATTTATCTCATATCTTTCTTCCCTGCATACATTTAGGGGGAGTGTATTTCATCTTCGAGCAAAGTAACACTCACTCACTCTTGTTGGAATTGCTTTTCACTTATCTATCTTCACTTCGATGATTATCTGTTTTGTCATCAATCGTCCAAAAAGGGGGGGATTGTTGGTGCAATAATTTGCCTGCTTATGTTTTGGAGATTGTTGACAAACAGTGAGGGACTAATGTGTTTGCTAGTGCGCACAGAGTAACAGGTCCCTGGAGTCAAGAGGAGTTTGGATTCAAACTCCAAATAATATTCCCTGCGTAGCAGTGAAAGTTATCACCGAAGATTATGATGACAAGAGTGACCCCTAAAAATTTGCTGATGCGAAGCAATTGATTCGGTGCTCGTCCGAAGAATATGACTACTGCCGAGAAGATTGAAGACGAAGCGAAGACGTAGCATTCATTTCGTTGTTTCTTTTCTCTTTATTGAGTCATAGGACCACCATACTATTAAGAGGGGTGTAGCATTCTAAGATTTGATTCGCTGATGCTAAACCCAAATCCTATGAAAGTTGCGAGAGAAATCTCTTTGTGTTTCGAGAAATACTTGCCAGCAAGAGACTGTCATCTTCTTCGCTGCGAGAGATTTGTCTCTGACCGAGGAGTTAGCATTACTTGCTCCTCAAGTAATGTTACCGTTGCTCTTAAAATCCGACCGTTGTGAACGTGTCGGTTGGCCATTGGCTGGACCGCGTGTCCAAAATGGTCATTTCCCATCAGGGAAGGATGCGGCTATAAATAGCCACCCCGCACCGGCGTTGTCCGGTGGCTGCTCCGTTTGATTCTGAGAAGATTGTTGAGCAACCCCCTCTCCGAGAGATTTGAGTTTAAAATCCACTGAGAGAAAAACCCCAGAGCCAAAAAATTAGATAGTGGTTCAGCATCACTCGAATCTAAGTCCAGTACGCTCCGCCTATTACTCTTGAGAGCTGCGAACTCTATAGACGGTTAGGTGTCAATTTCTTCAGAGACCAAGAGTAATTGTGGTTCTCGAAGAAGTCTGTAAAGGTTCGGAGATCGCCTCAAGCATCTACCACGAGTAATCGGCATTGTTTGACGAACCAATTGTCAAGGAGAATAGGGCGAAGAGAGTTTATCTTCTGTGTTAAATCACAACCCCTCCAACCAGACGTAGTCCTTTTGTAGAAGGGCGAACTGGTCTACCAAATACCTTGTCGCCATCGAGCATCACTGGTCACTTCTGCTGCTCCCCTTTACAGTCGAACTATGCAGTACAAAATATTTCAATCATGTGATTTGCCTCGATGCATGCTCTTAGTTTCCATTCGGTAGTTTGTATTCGCTCACTGTATACTGTTTTCATTCGTTCTGCTACTGGGTTCCGAGAGTTTTGATATTTCTAAAAGAAAATTTAAAACTCCCATTCACCCCCCTCTGGTAGACATACTTCGTTCCTACAAGAATGTGTGCCCGTATATCGCAGACACCTTGATCTGGCTGACCATTTCTGTTGTTTTGGCTCATCGGAAACAATTCATCCGAGTGAACTGTTTGCCGTCTATCACACACACCTTGATCTAGCTAACCGTTTCTGTTGTACTCGATCATCGCAAATAGTTCATCCGAGTGAACTGTATGCCATCTATTGGACACACTTTGATCTGGTTGACCGTTTCTGTTGTTCTGGCTCATCGCAAACGGTTCATATGGATCAATTGTATGCCACGTATCGCACACGCAACTCTAATCTGAATCATGCTTGATGTCTCTGCCATCGCACAAAGTTCGTCTTATTGGTGACGGTTTTGGTACGACACCGTTTGCGATTAATGCATCGCACACAGTTTGGTCGCGGGGTCTCTAATGCATGTGTCGCGTTAGGACCATCCTGCAGTAGTGATGTGTATCCAAAATGACAAGAATGAAGCATAGAATTAGATGTTGTCAAAGGATATGTTTGAGTTGTCTTGTTCCTTCGCACACCAAAGATTTAGATACTTGGTCCAATTTTCTTGCTCAAGATGGGAGTTTGTGAGCAATCTTATGAAGTGATGTTCATCCAAGTACCTACACAAGGTTAGATACAATACAAGGGAGCAAAGTGTCCAAGATATGATGTGATCATAGAAGTATCAAGGATTAGTCAAGAATGCTCATGCCCTTGGATGCATCCAAGTGAGTTTCTAGTTGACGTTTGAAGCATCCATGATATTCAACTCACTCCTCAAGTGACAAAATACCTTCTCATCAAGAGGTTTAGTGAAGATATCCAGCAATTGCTTGTCAGTACGAACATGCTTAAGGTCAATGTCACCTTTAGCAACATGGTCTCGAATGAAATGGTGACGAACCTCAATATGCTTAGTTCGAGAATGTTGCACGGGATTGTGTGAAATCTTAATGGAACTCTCATTGTCACATAGTAATGGAACATGTCTCACATGCACACCATAGTCTTTGAGAGTTTATTTCATCCATAGCAATTGAGCACAACAAGATCCGGCGGCAATGTATTCCGCTTCAGCGGTGGATAGAGATACCGACTTTTGTTTCTTGGAGGACCAAGACACGGGAGATCTACCAAGAAATTGACATATACCCGAAGTGGATTTTCTATCAACCTTGTCTCCGACATAGTCCGAATCGAAATAGCCAACAAGATTGAAAGAAGATCCTTTGGGATACCAAATGCCAAAATTTGGTGTATGTAACAAGTATCTCACGATTCTTTTCACGGCCTTAAGATGACACTCTTTTGGTGTCGCTTGGTATCGTGCACACATGCACACACTTAGCATAATGTCGGGACGGGAGGCACATAGACATAGCAATGAACCAATCATAGATCGATAAACCTTTTGATCAACCGGTTTGCCATCCTCAGTCAAGTCAAGATGTCCACTTGTGGGCATGGGAGTTTTCATACCTTTACTTTCTTGCATGTTAAACTTCTTGAATAAGTCCTTGGTATACTTTGTTTGAGAAACAAAGGTACCCTCCTTAGTTTGCTTGATTTACAAACCAAGAAAGAATTTGAGTTCACACATCATAGACATCGCATACTTCTCTGACATCAACCTTCCAAACTTTTCACTAAAAGAGGGATTAGTAGATCCAAAGATAATAGCATCAAAATATATTTGGCATACAAATAGTTCTCCATTAACCCACTTAGTGAACAAGGTTGAATCAATTTTCCCAATTTCGTAACCATTTTCAGGAAGAAACTTTGTCAAGCATTTGTACCAAGCTCTAGGGGCTTGTTTGAGACCATAAAGAGCTTTACGAAGTTTATAAACGTGGTTAGGTTTCTTGGGATTAACAAAGCCAGGAGATTGTTTAACATAGACTTCCTCCTCAATTTCACCATTTAAGAAAGCAGTTTTAATATCCATTTGGTAAAGAGTGATATCATGGTGATTGGCATAAGCAAGTAAGATGTGAATGGTCTCAAGTCTAGCAACGGGGGCATAGGTATCACCATAGTCCATACCTTCGACTTGTGTGTAACCTTGTGCTACAAGACGAGCCTTGTTGTGTATAACTTGTCCATATTCATCTTGCTTATTCGAAAACACCCATTTGGTTCCAATGATGTTTTGCTCATCCTTAGGCTTCTCAACCAACGTCCAAACTTGATTCCTCTCGAAGTTGTGTAGCTCCTCATGCATAGCATTCACCCAATCGGGGTCCTCGAGAGCTTCTTTTACCTTCAAAGTTTCAACCCTAGAGAAGAATGAGTAATGCTCACAAAAGTTAGCTAAACGAGATTTAGAGCGAGTGATTCTCCCGGATTTGATGTCGCCAAGAATTTGTTCGACGGGATGATTCTTGTCAATTCTTGCTCTAACTCGAGGTAGCTTTAGCTTGTGTTGTGGTGAGGCTTCCTCATCATCATCATCATCATCATCATTGTCCTCCTCATAGTTGTTGTTGTCATTGTTCACTTGAGGTGGTGGAGAAGGAGGTTGAGGTGGATCATCTGGTTGCACTTCCTCATTCCCTTCGTCTTGACGTGTTCCACTTGTGGATGTCTCCATATCAACTTGCTGTTCACCTTGATGTGAAGTTGAGGCTTCCACTTGAATGGACGAAGTACTCTCCTTCACCTCCAAGGGACGAATCTTGCCAATAGACAAGTCTTGGATTGCTTCCGATGGTTCTTGATCTCCTACATCAATTGGCAATTGCTCGACTTGCGAGCCGTTAGTCTCATCAAACTTCACATCTACCGTCTCTTCAACTTTTCGAGTGAAGTTGTTGTAGACACGGTAAGTGTGATAGTTCGATCCGTAACCAAGTAGGAATCCTTCATGAGATTTAGGAGCAAATTTTGAACGACAATGCTTGTCAGGAATGTAACATTTTGAGCCAAATACTTGAAAGTATCCAACTTGTGGTTTGTTACCGGTGAGTAGCTCATATGCCATTTTACAAAGAAGCTTGTGAAGGTAAAGTCGATTTGTAGCATGACAAGCCGTCTCAACCGCTTCCGCCCAAAAGTGTTTTGGTGCACTACTGCAGGCAACCGCTAACGTGACACATGAATCAGAGACCCCGCGACCAAATTCTGTGCGATGCATGCATCGCAAACGGTGTCGTAATAAAACCGTCGCCAATAAGACGAACTGTTTGCGATGCCAGAGACATCAAGCACGATTCAGATTAGAGACGCGTGTGCGATAAGTGGCATATAGTTAATCCATGTGAACTGTTTGCGATAAGACAGAACAACAGAAACGGGTAGCCAGTTCGAGGTGTGTGCGATACACGGCATACAGTTCACTCGGATTAACTGTTTGTGATTACCCAACACAACAGAAATGGGCAGCCAATTCGAGGTGTGTGCGATACACGGCATACAGTGCACTAGGATGAACAGTTTGTGATTACCCAACACAACAGAAACAGTCAAGCAGATCAAGGTGTGTGCGATATATGGCATGCGGTTCACTCGGATGAACTATTTGCGATTACCCAACACAACAGAAATGGTTCAACTTAACAAGATGTGTGTGATACGCGGCAAACAGGTCAGTAATCCAAAATGTGTGGGAAGACGGATAACAACACGGACGAGTCCTGCTAATAACCCATGCATGTTGTTGGCAAACGCTTGCTGGTATACAATTGTCAGCGATTGATGAAATCATCACCGATGGCACTACAAAAAAAAGACACATCCTTGACATTATGGCCCAAACGAAAAAAAATTCTATCATGGTTGTGACACTTCTATGACAATAATTGTGACAAAAACACGTATCATCATAGATGTGGTGGGCTCCTACTTCTATGACAAAAATTTATGATAGAAAATGGGCTTTTCATCCTGGGCGGGCCGGAGACGCACCCGCATGACATTCTTTGGGCCGTCCATGACGTAAAAAATCATGGTACAACTGAGGGCGAGGAAATTTTCAGGGACTTCCCGGTTACGATGGGTGGTCGGGGCCGAGCGATGCATTGTGGTTTGCGCATTTCTCTCGTACGCGCGCGCGTGTGCGAGGCATTCGCTAACTGAACCCGAGTGAGGTGTTCGCTTACTGAACCCAAGCGATCTCACTAGCTACGTACTGAAGCCGATCGATCCCTTCGCTGCTAACTGAACCCGAGCGATTCCTTCGCTGCTAACTGAACCCAAGCGATTCCTTCGCTGCTAACTGAAGCCGGTCAAGCCCCCGTACATGCAAGACGTAGCCGGTTGGGTTGCCTCTCGATAAACAGTGCCCGTTGTTGCCGCGCGCGCGATACATAGAATGAATCGAGATGCATCGATCGAGCCCCTTGCGCGAGACGTGGTGAGTTGACCTAGCCGGTTGGTTGTTTTGTCACCCGCTCGTATGCCCCACCCCAGACGGTGGGTTGGCTGTGGATGAACAGTACCCTGGCCGTGTGAAGGTGGTTGGCGCTAGATCAACAGGACCCCGAGGAGGCCAGCCGGTTGGGGGTGGATGAATAGGACCCCGTGGAGGCTGGATGAACAGTAGCCGGTGGAGGCTGGAGGAAGTCAACGGTGGATGAACAGTAGCTGGTGGAGGTTGGAGGAGGTCGACCGTGGATGAACAGTAGCCCGTGGAGTCCTGTTTTGCGGTACGCCACACCCCTCCCGATGAACAGGACCCCGTTTCGACCATAGGCAGTTGGGGAGAAGTCCGTTTCCTCCGTTTTGCGGTACGCCACACCACTCCCGATCAACAGGACCCCGTTTCGACCGTGGGCGCTCGAACAGAAGTCTGTTTCCTCCGTTTTGCGGTATGCCAGACCCCCAGCCGATGAACAGGACCCCGTTTCGACCGTAGGCGGTCGAACAGAAGGCCGTTTCCTCCGTTTTGCCGTATGCCAGACACCCAGCCGGTCGGCGGTCGATGAACAGCACCCCGTTTCTGCTGTTCCGTCCAAGCCGGTTGGCTCCTGATGAACAGGACGCGTTCCGACCTAGTCGCTTGGCTCCTGATGAACACGACGATGTTTACTCCGTTCTGACCCAGCATGTTGGCTGCCGATGAACACGACGCCCTTGCTGCCGTCCGTTGCCTCTCCATGTACACGAGCCATGGCCGTACGTATGTGCGAGTACGTGTTCGAGACCCCGCCCGTATATATGTACGTACGTGCCCGCATTTTTTGCCGCGTGGCTGTACGTACGTGTACACGATTTAGACGAGGCTGCCTGAACTGCTACGTCGGGGGCTCTACGACGACATGTGCCACTCCTTACACGCCCACGGTTCATCATTGTAGAGAGACCGATCGACCAGTATGTACGTACACGTTCGCGACCAGACAGACAACGCTACGTACGCTTCGACCGGGTGGGTCCCAGCTGTCAGGGAGGATAAGGAGGCACTTCCTTGCGTGCGAAGACATAGCAGGCGCGTCCCAGCTGTAAGGGGGGAATCATTTTTTTGCGCGTAATAAGGAGGCACTTCCTTGCATGCGAAGATGTATCTGGTGGGTCCAGCTGTCAGCCTCACCGCGTACAGTCCTCTTCCGATGACTGCCATTCATTGACCTCGTTGACTACGCCGCGCTGAGAGCACCAAGGCAATGGACGACGGCGAGGCCTAGGAAGGAAACGACGCGGAGCCGGGGAAGACGCAGTAGTGGATGCCCACGCGGAGGGGAGTATGAGGGTTGACTGGTTCGGCTGCGCTGTGAGGCTGCCATCGCCGGAGAAGAATAGGGGATGTGGTCGAGTAGAGGGAAGGCCTAGCCAACGGTGGAAGTAGTGTGGGGCGGTGAGGCCTGCGCGGCAGCACAGCCGTCCACGGGAGGTAGGAGTAGGCGGTCCCGCCGGCGCTGGTTTGGGCAGCTGGAGCAAGAAGATCAGAGATTGAAGAAGCAGCACGGCCGTTGGATTAACATCCAACAGTCACCGCTGCTACAATCGTTTGTTAACTAAGTTGACAAAGCCCTGTGTATGCATCAACTTAGTAGGCCCACAAGTCAGCCTCCAAATCCGGTGGGTCCTAGTTGTCATTGGGAGGAATCTTTTTTTCACTTAATAAGGAGGCACTTCCTTCCGTCCGAAGATATAGCTGGTGGGTCCCAGCTGTCAAGGGGAGGAATCATTTATTTTTCGCGTAATAAGGAGGTACTTCCTTGCATGCGAAGATGTAGCTAGTGGGTCCCGGATGTCAGGGGGGACGAGTAATTTTTTTGCGTGTAATAAGGAGGCACTTCTTTGCATGCGAAGATGTAGCTAGTGGGTTCAAGCTGCCAGGGGGAGGAATCATTTCTCGTGGCATGTGACCATGGTCCTCGTGGGTCCCAGCTGTCTGCATCTCCACGTACAGTCCTCTTCCGATGGCTGTCATTCGTTGACCGCGTTGACGACGCCGTGCCGAGAGCACCAACGCGGTGGATGACGGCGAGGCCCAGGAAGGGAACGACCCAGAGCCGGCGAAGCCACAACAGTGGATGCCCACGCTAAGGGGAGTACGAGGGTTGACTGGTTCGGCTGCGGTGTGAGGCCTGTGTCGCCGGAGAAGAACAGGAAGTGTGGTTGATTAGAGGGATGGCCTAGCCAGCGGTGCGGTAGTAGGAGGGGGCGGTGAGGGCCGCGCGGCAGCACAGCCGGCCACGGGAGGCGGCAGCAGGCGATCCCGCTGGCGCTAGTTTGGGTGGCTGGAGCAAGAAGATCAGAGATTGAAGAAGCAGCACGGCCGTTGGATATTATCCAATGGTCACTGCCGCTAGAATCGTTTGTTAACTTTTTTTTAGAACTCCTCGTTTGTTGACTAATAAGTTCACATAGCCCTGTGAACGCGTCAATATAGTAAGCCCACAAGTCAGCCTCCAAATCTGTGGCAAACAGCATACAGCCCATTTCCATTATTTTTAATAATTTACAGCCCATTTGCTAATTCTTAAGGATTTTTTTAAGCCCATATTCTTTTTGTTAGCATTACAGCCCATATTCTGGCCACGGTTAAAAAATTCAATGAAATTTTGCATATTACGGTGGGGTCCGAACTGTTTTTAATCCCAAAATTTGGAGTCAGATTCAAACTAATTTGAAACAAAAATTTATATTAATTTAAATCCAACAAAATTTTCCCCGCAGAAAAATCAATGAAATTTAAAATCTGGAAATCCCAGAAAACCGTAATTTGAAACTAATTGCCGGTTTGCATTTTTTTTTTGAGTGGCTATTGCCGGTTTGCTGTGTTGTTCTTAAAATTTACAGCCCATTTCTTACTACTTATAGCCCATTTTCTGGGCAAACCCTGAATACATCCCTCTTTGTCTTGAAAGATTTGCAGCCCAGCAGTGCTGAGAAAAGCAAGTAGGCCTCGGTTGGGTATTCTTGAAAAAAAAATAGAACTGGGCTAGCCATTTTCAGAAAGAGAAAAAAACGACTAGGCTGGTGATGTGGTAAACAGAAAATAAAAGCCTGGGCTAGACGGGCTACAGCCCCCGCACAACCCAGTTAATACCCTGCTCCGTCTCAAAAAAAAATAACTGCACGAGCTGCTGGGTCCCTGGTGTCAGCCGCTCGTTGGGCAATTCTCTCGCTTATTGACTACGTTGACAATGTCGTGGGATCCAGATGTCAAACCATTAGGAGGAAGCATTTTTTGGCTTGTAATAAGGAGGCACTTGCTTGCGTACTGCAATGACCCTCGTGGGTCCCTACTGTCATCCTCTCCACATACAGTCATGTCCTGATTCCTCTCGGTTGTTGACCATGTTGACAACGCCAGACGGCGGCGCCGCGATGAGCGAACTAAGGCGGAGGACGAGTACGAGGGTTGACTGGTTTAAGTGTGGGGTGGGGCTGTCTTCGCCGGAGAATAACAGGAGGTGTGTGGGGTAGATGGATGGCCTGCCGGAGTTTTAGGCTTCGATGGGGCGGCGATGCGTGCGGGGCAGCGCAGCCAGCCGTGGGAGGCGGGAGCAGGCGGTCCCACCGGCGCTGGTTTGGTTTTGGTGGCTAGAGAAAGAAGAGACTGAAGAAACACGACAGACGTTGGATGTCAATCCAACGGTCAACGTTGGCAGAATCGTTTGTTGACTAAGTCGACACCACGTTGCATATGTTTTTCGCAAGAAAAGAAAAACTGAGCTCGTTCACCAGATAACATTCCTGAAACTGCCACCGTTTGATCTTGCGTCGCAACTAAAACTGCTAGGAAAATGCGTTCGTTTGCCATCCTCCGCCCAGGGAACGTTCGCCAGATAATATTCCCAAAAATCCAAGACTTGAGAAGGCGTACAGAACAAGCTAGTCCGGCAGCAAAGAGACATTCCTGACTGTTAGAAAAAAGAGAGTCGTGCTACTGTAACTGGTTCGAATCCAAACCTAGACTATATATAGTGTTATACTACTCTGCAAGTAATGAAACTGACATATCCAACGTTCGCTTCTCCTCTTCTCTAGTTACTCTGCCTAGCATCAGAAGCTCCGGCCACAGCAACCATGTCCGCTGGCTCGTCCACCTGCCCTTCAGCAGGGAATCGAGCCAACAACCAGATGTGCGCGAAGTCGCCACCCGTACCACCGCCTGTGGGTCTCATCACACCCCTGCCGGCACAGTCACCACAGCCGGTTGCTCATCGCACCCCGCTGCCGTTGGTGTGGTGCCACTGCTGCAAATCACGCAGAGTCATCCGTCTTGTCTCAACTACAACCCTCAACCCTATCCGAGTCTTCTACAAATGCCCAAATCATGGGGTAATATGGTCAAGTTGTTCGCCTGCTTTCAGTTGCTGAATTTTATTTTTTAAGAGTTTGGTTGATGATCTTCGAATTTGATTCATGCAGAAAAGGGAGGATTCTTGTGATTTGTATTTCTGGGAAGTTGCAGATGTGGGGGAATGGAACTACATGGATTATTTGGTTAGCTGATGAATCCCAATACCAGCAGGCTGGGGTGTTGGACAAGTAACTGAAGGAACGACAGAAGAGGAAGATGCAGAGTAGAAGGTTAAAGACGATGCAGTTCATCAGATCATGGCCAAGCAACAGCTGGTGAACAGCCTTGGCAGCAATGAGGAGATGAAAGAGCTTGTGAAGATAATGGGCAAAATCGTTGTGCTCTGTAGGATGATTGTCTCTTTATTTGTAGTGTATGTAGCACTCGTGATGTATTCAGTGTCTCTGGCATGAGCACTTTGCTGAAACTAGTAATGAATGAAACCTATTTAGTAGGCTGGGCGTCTAGTGTTGTGAACATCTAATGATTTCTATATTAACGGGAATCGGGGGGCATCCCCTTTTGCTAATAAATAAATAAATAAGCAGAGGACATGTCGGGTCACCTATGTTCCCATTGCAAGACGTTCAGCAAATTGCAGTCCAACAGTAAACTGCCATCAAGTACATTTGCGGTTGTACAATCATCAAATACAAGTTTTACAGCAAAATATGAGTACTACTAAACAACAATGTCATCATGTTTCAGTCGTCATACAATCACCAAACACAAATCAACATACATAATAAGTGATGTTCTCACTGAACAACTACTTCATCAGGTTTCAGTTGTCATAGGAAACACAATTTAACATAGTAGATAATAAGTCGTCTTCTCACAGGCAAATACGACAAAAGCAATCTAATCATCATCCGCAGCAGTAGCGTCAACATCTTCACCATGTGTGTTAGTCTGAATCGTAATTCCCCCAGTGTCTTCTTTTTCTTCAGCATCAATCTCCTCGAACGTTGGCTTCTTATTGATCAACTCATCTACTTCCACAGCGTGACAGGCAATCTTTTCTCCAGCCTTATTGATGTGATGGTCCGCAAACATATCATAAACATATGTGGAATCCTCTACATCAGTAGCAGTGTAAGCATCATCTTGTTGTGCAACTTCATTAAACGAATTCCTCTGCTCAAACTTTTGCAATATTCTCCAGTCTTGGCTACGTGCATATGTGTCTTCCAAGAAAAAAAATATGTGTTGCTTGATTTGCCAAAATATAAGGCTCGTCGGTGCGGTATGCCGCCTTGACATTGATGGATTTGAAATAATCATCAGGTTTGGGTTTTGAGATCCTGGTAAACTAGTTATACCAACGACAGTAAAACAGAACCACGCACCGATGAACCTCGAAACTGGAGATAAACTGCAACTGAACAATGTCTTTTATATTAGCATACATTTCAGTTGTCACTTTCTTGTGCGTATCCGTGCTCATGACGGCACTGTTTTGTGTCTTCCTGCCTTCGTCGCGTGCAAGGGTGTTGTAGCACATATCTCCAACAACGCAAGATGCATAATGTCTTACCCGAGTATCAGGCCCATTGCTAGAGCGTAAAGGGTATCATTAACTGCCTGCCCCTCCTCCCGCATCTCCTTAACCTATGGTTAGAAAATAGACAAGCTGATCATCTTATGTACTCTATATATTAAAAAAACTGACAGTGCAATTCAAAAGCTTACACGGCTCTTCAACCATTTCGCAAATTCTTCCCTAACCCGTTTGTCAATGTTTCTTCAATTTTGCGCCAGTAACTCCTCTTCATGCACGCTGCAGAACATAGTGATCGCGTCAAACATCTAAATATATAAGAATGTGCTGCAAGTTTAGTAGATTACGATGTATAAGCTGCAGTACTTAGCACTTACTCGATATAAGGTAGAATCTCAGGACAGTTATTCAACACATACCAAACCATTTTGTTCAAATCTTTAGGTTTTTCATCTTGTGGACTCTTCCCTATTACTCGAACAGTAGGATCGAAAACATTGAGCTCAGGATTTTTTTTGCCCACCTTTTTGCTAGGCTGATCAGTTGTTTCAATGTATCTTGAGCAGAATGTCAACGCTTCTGTAGCAATGTAGGCCTCTACAATGGAACCCTTAGGTCTAGCTTTGTTCCGAACATAGCCCTTGAAAGTGCTTAGCCACCTTTCAATAGGGTACATCCATCCATACTGTACTCGACCTCTAAGTAGTGCCTCATCAGGTAGATGAACAGCCAAATGCACCATCACATCAAAGAAGGCTGGAGGATATATCTTCTCAAGGTTCCATAGGATAGTTGGTATCCTCTCTTTAAGACGATTCACAACATCTATCCTGATATTTCTACTGCAGAGTTCCCTGAAGAATTGTCCCAACTCTACAACTGCTCTGTATAAGTCAGTGCGGCCCAATCCTCTAAGGAGAACAGGTAAAACCCTTTGAAGTAAGACGTGGCAGTCATGAGTTTTCAACCCTTGCAACTTGGTTCCATCTGCAGTGATTCTCCTTTCAGGGTTGGAAGCAAATCCATGTGGGAATCTCACACGTGACAGGATCTTGCTGAATTCTTTTCTCTTTTGCTTGTCCAAGATGTACATAGCTGGTGCCATATCCCGTGATTCACCGTTGTCTTTCACCTGCAAATCAGATCTCATAGCCAGGTGTGTCAAATCAATCCTAGATTTTATGGTATCTTTTGTCTTGCCTTCAATATGAAGAAGTGTGCCAATAATGCTGTCACATATATTTTTCTCGATGTGCATCACATCAAGATTATGCCTCAGATCCAAATCCTTCCAATATTGCAAGTCCCACAAAGTGGACCTGCGGGTAAACAATAATCTCTCTTTTGCCTTGCCACGCTTCCTTTTACCGCTACCATTATCGGGGTGGTTTCCTGGTGTAATATGCCTGACCTTCTCTAATTCCTCCTGCAACTCATCGCTGGTGAGCCTCTCTGGTGCATCACGGTTTTCATGACTTGCATTGAACACAGGTTTTCGGTATTTTCTAAGACACAGCGTGTCCTTGTTAAGGAAATGACGGTGTCCAATGTAACATACCTTGCTAAATATTGGGTATGACAGCGGATTCTTGTCACAGCGAACACATGCATTGTAACCATGTGTCGTTCGCCCTGACATAGTGCCCAAAGCCCGATAATCATGGATGCACCAAATTATAACAGCACACAGAATGAAATCAGCTGGTGGGATGCTATATAGGTCTCAAGTGAGAACACCCCACCATAGATTTTGAAGTTCCTCCACAACAGGCTCCATGACTAAATCAAAATCCTTTCCAGGACTTTTTGGACCTGGGATGAGCAAGGCCATGATGTAGTTTGATTCTTTGGTGCAGACATTTGGCAGCATGTTGTAAGGGATAACAAGCACTGGCCACATGCTATATGTCGCACTCTGGTGGCCAAATGGGTTGAATCCATCTGTAGCGCCAAGTCTAATGTTTCTCGGCTCAGCAGCAAACTCTTCGTGTTTCAGATTGAAGCTTGTCCAGTCACTACCATGAGATGGATGGCTCATTACATTCCGATCTCTGTGCTCCTGGTTCCTAGAATGCCACAGCATATCCTCTCTTGTTTGAGCATCATGAAACAACCTCTGCAATCTTGGTATAATTGGAAAATGTCTCAGAACCTTATGAGGAATCCTCTTCACAGCATCGCCATCTTTCCATCTTAATGATTTGCATTTTGGGCATTCACTTAAGTTGGCATAATCCTTCCGAAACAGAACACAATTATTCTCGCAAACATGGATCATATCATATCCAATTCCAACCGTACGGAGGAAATTCTTCATTTTACTGTAGGTGTGTGGCAGCTCCGACACAGCTGGGTAAGAATCACGGAAAGCAGCCATCACCGCATCGAATGATTTGTTGGTCATCCGCTGAGATGTCTTCACCTGAAGAAAGCTGACCATAGCTGAGAATACTGATAGCTTACAAACTGCAGTGACTGCCACGTTGCATTGGTCCAACATGCGGGCCCACTATTTTTCTTGTACAGGTGTAAGTTCTCGAAATGTGCGAGCATTTCGTAGCATTGTTTCAATCTTGGTCAATATCACTGGCTCCGCCGCCACCTCCACCTCCTCCTCTTCCTCCTGAGCATCAGGCAGATCAAGATGGTGATCTGCTGCTTCCACATAGTCAGTGACATTGACGTTCATAGCTTCACCATGATGAACCCACCTAGTATATGTGACTGACATCCCATACAAGTGTAGATGATTTTGCACAGTTGACTGGGGTCTTGAAACTGAATTCATACAACTGCTACATGGGCAGCGCACATATGGTTTTGGACCACCATACTCAGCTCTAATAAAGTTCATGAAGTTTTGAACCCCCTCGTCATATGTAGGGGAGAATCATCGAGCAGAAGTTATCCAAGTCCTGTCCATCTGTCAGACATACAAATTAGTTCTTCTACTAGATATTACAGGAAAACATATATGTTTCATTATAAAGTCCATAAAAAATACCTAGGTCGATATCTAAAGCTATGACAAGATATTTGGACAAGCAGATCTAAGTAACGAAATATATGTAAAGCTGATTCAGCAAATAGATTGAGTGCTAAATTATGGCAGGCTATTTCAGCAATCAATGAGGCCAAGCACACAGCCATCGAAGGCCATCTCAGCAACAAAGATTGAGTGTAAAATGGTGTCGAGCTATTTCACCTAACATATTGGCTTCTAGACCATGGCAATCTACTTCACAATACATACATGGTCCTAAAATATGGCAGGATATTTTAGCAACTAATCAGGCATGGCATGCCATCTCAGCAAAGCAGATTGAGTGCAGAACAGGGCAAGGTAGCTTTTTAAGCAGAGCATATTGAGTGTAAACTATTTCGGCAAACAGTGCGATTAACAGCGTCTATCAGCTAACATCCAGCGCTACTCCGACATGCACGGGGTCTTAGTCTAGAATGCGAGTACCGTGGGAGAAGCTGGCCGCCGTGCGTCTCCACAAGAACGTCGCCAGCGGTGGCGGCGTGGCTGGAGGATGGCAGTTTACGAGAGCGTACTGTGGGATCGAGAGGATCGCCGTGCGTCCCCTTGAAGAACCGCGGCGCCGACGTATCGGCGCGGCGGGGAGGGCTAGTTTGGCGGAGCGAATGGAGTCGAGGGGGGCGGGGGGAGGGGGGTTTGGGGAATATTATTGGCTAGTTGGCCGAAGGGGAGTTGAAGTTGGGATTTGGGTGGAATTTTCGCGCGGTGGGCGGGAGAGTTTGGCGAATGGTCGGTTTCTCCAATTGCGGTCCCATGTGTCAGTGAAGAGGCAAGCCGAAGCGCATTCCCTTTGGGTGAGCGGTGTGCAGGACCGACCATGTGAGGGGTGCAATGCGACCGCGACAGGCGTGCTTTAAGTGTACCGCCTTTTCCTTTTGAACTTGTAGAGCGTAACACTTGGTTTTGGTGCTTGGCGCGATCCATCGATACAAATCCCGACTAAAACGGCGTGGGCAGGTCTTTTCCCGTGCGATATGCTGGGAGTTTGGCTTAGTTGGTTTGACAGACAGAGCGAGAGAAAGACGTGAAATGCATGAATGTGTAGTGGACGTACTTTTGGAGGGCCTAAGAGAAATTGTGTATCTAAACCCTCTGTATTTATTTACTTCGCATATTAGCTTTGTCTCAGGTCAAACTTTCTAAAATTGGACCAAGTTTATACATACAAAAACAATGACAACCACAATATGAAGTAAATACGATTAGAATCATTATTCAATATATTTTCATACAACATATGTTTTTCTTGTGAAAGTTCATATAACCGGACGAGATTCATGCAAACACGGCAGATTTTCATTACATTTCGAACTTTTAGGACAAAAAAAGAAAACAAACATGACCCTAAACCTATCCTACGGCGACGGTGTACGTCCACTTTCCTTTGTATTCCGCATCGGTGACCACGTCCTCCATCTGCCATCTCCATGAACGGCGGCGGGGTTCAAGACCCGTGAAGTAAAGGTGCGGTCTCCGGCGAGGAAGAGTCAAACACGGGAGACAGACCGGCCCACTTGGGACACCATGCCTGCCGCCTCCCATGCCCTACTCATCCTCGGAGGAGTCCGCGACCTCGGCGGTGCCGGTGGACGTGAGGTCGATGATGGACGTGGATGGTCTATCGCTGTTCACATGCCATATGCGCCCCCGAACATTGGACGGCGGCACGTAGAACACACGGCTGGTGGTCCTCTTGTCCTCGGCCACTGGCGCAGCCGGCGCTTGTGCCGCCGCGTCCGTGTCTGGCTTCGCCGGCATTGCATTGCGAGCGGCGGCTTGATCAAGGGCGGTGACCTCGAGCTTCATCTCCGAAGACAAGCTCTCCCGCAGAGCGTTCCCACCCGCGGTCATGGTGGATGTGGTGCCAGGGAGGAGGATGTGCTCTGGTGTGGAGTTTAGCTGGGTGTTGCCGCCTTTAAGTAGCGCATACCGGTGAGGCCAAGCGTCCGGGTGCGTCAATGAGTCACCGGAGTTCGTACCTCGGGCAGCGAGCCTGCTTAATGGTGGCATGCGGATGGAGGACATGAATGTGGGCAGCTGGCACCGGGGAGGAATGCACGCGGGCGAGGGGCGAGGGTTTTTGTGGGCCAGGGTAGTCAGCTGTGGGCGTGGCAACATCGCAGATGCCCTTTGCTGACATGTGATCCCACTTGTCAGTGACAAAGCAAGACGACCCGCGTTCCCTTGGGTTAGAAGCATGCCGACCGACCGTCTGGGGGTGCGACGTGAACGCGACAGGGGTGCTGTCAGTGCACCGCCTTTTCATTTCGAACTTGTAAACCATAACACTTGTAGAGCGTAAGACCAAAAGCATATAGTATGAAGTTGGCACCTCACCTATATCCAGCCTAGTAGCCCACGTGTACAATAGTTATTCATACTAGCATATGTACCTGTATAATTAGTGTACTTCCCTTTCCTTTTCAACTCGTGAAGCGTAACGCTTGATTAAGTAGCCGGACAATGTGTGTTGCATGTCTTTGTATGTATTTGAGGTGTGCTGATTGAGGTGTCCGGCTGTTTGAAGGAATAATTGTGGTGTGCCCGCTCCATGATCGCATTTAGGTGTCCAACTTACCATGTTCCGGCTGTAGTAACTATACTATGTAAGTTGCTTGGAAAAATAGTTACCTAGGTCGGTTTTGTGAGCCGTCCACTACGGGTCGCTCCCCATCTTAGTAGTGACAACCCCTTCGGTTCATGACCCGACACACCTTGACGAGATCGATACATGTGGAGAGATCGAGTGTGTGTCGTGCATATCAAGGTTTTGGTGTGTGTCTATGATAGAAATGATCATGTGAGGTGGAGAGTGTGGGGGTGTTTGTGTGTACGCTAGTCTGTTATGTACCATCTAGCTGTAGATCGATTGAAATAGGACTAGGGTGGGTTTGGAGATCGATAGATCAACCGATGTACATAGGGGTGTAGAGAACGATGAATGTATGCTTAAAAAAAGTTAGATGAAAGGCTTGGTTACAATTAATGCTTGGTAGAGTGACCTAGGTGTGTGTCGAAGAGTGACCTAATGAGCGAGATACAATCCCAATACCTCAAGAGGTCGATCATGTGTGACATGCACAAAGAGGAAGAGAGGTGCTATGCGTGTGTGTGCGAGAGAGAGAGAGAGAGAGAGACCCTGAGATGAAACCGAGAGAGATTGAGTGGGTGTGCAATATAGAGAGAGCGTGTGTCAAAGAAAAAAAGGTGACAACACTCTATGTTGGGTGTGTGAGACACATTATGCATAAGAAGACACTTGGTACTTGAATCCAACCTAAAAAAAGTTTCAAATATTAGAATTCAACCTAAAGTGGATTCAAATATTTGAACCGGTGATCATAGCATTTGCAAATCATATGTAAAGGGCATTCAATCTTTGTTTCGCTTTTCAACTTACAATATACCATGTACAAGCACGTATATAAATTTGTATTCAAATAGAAAATGGTTTCCAATTTGTATTCAAACACGTGAATGTTTGTTCTCGTGCATGCGCTTGCTACTAGGATTTCGCCACGTCTAGCCAGTCCAATAGCAGTAGGAGTACTAGTACTAGTAGTACTACCTTTGTTTTTTGTGCCAAATTTTGACCATAATTTCAACTCAATTTTTTTTAATGAATGTCATCAAAAATTATATCGTTCGATTCGTATTTGAACATAGTTTCCAATGATATTATTTTCGGTGACATGAATTAATATTATTTTAGTTAAATCTAATGTCAAAGGTTGACACAAAATACGAAGGGGACCAATAAACCAGGATGGAGGCATCTGCACTAGAGTATGGAGTGCTTATTAACACATGGCCCACCTCACACTCTCAACAAATTTCTTGGAATCCGTGCTACAATCTCTCCCTCCTCGTCTCTCTCTTCTAGTGTGTTTTTTTACATCAGTCGTCTCTCTCTTCTAAATTCAGCCAACGCGGGCGGGGGAGGGGGAGATGGAGGGCGAAACTTTGCCTACCGTCGGTTTACTCTCAACTGCGGTCCCGCAAGCGAGCGAAAATGCAAGACGAAGCGCGTTCCATTTGGTGAGTGATGTGCCGGACTGACCGTGTCAGGTTGCAACGTGAACGCGAGAAGTGTGATGTACACCGTCAGTTCCTTTTGAACTTCCATACTTCTTTTTTTTGGAATGGCTAACGCACGCGCGCGCGTCAGAGCGCATGATTTCCGACCGGCTGGGCTTGTCCTAATTAAGTAAGTTCATCAGGGTGTATTATTGATAATTAAGGAAAGGGCGGGCAAGTAGCTGGCGTAGAATATCGGGGGTTATCTTCACAACTTTAAAACGAGGAAAAGGAACACTCACAGCACGCCTGTCGCGTTCACATCAGACCAGCACACGGTCGATCTACCCCGCCGCTCAATGCCAACCGGCTAGGCATTTTACTGGCATGTGGGAACGCATGTCAGCAATCCGACCATGGGCCAAACTATCCCGCCCCGCCGTCGCCATTTCCTCCACGCGCGTGGTTCGGCCAAAATTTTCGCTCGCTTTTTTTAAGAAAGTATGCTTGTATTCAAATAACTAAATAATACAAAGAAAATTTTCGCTCGCTGATGAACAAGGCAGTGAGGGGAACGAGGACGGAATTTAATGCATTGCCCCTAAACGTTTTGGGAATATCTGACTTTCGTAAGGTGACTTATACACCTGGACGGAGGGAGAAACCGCATGTGATCAAACCAAACTCAGCCATCCAATTGCTGACACCTAATTTTCGCAGATACAGTATGTTTATAAGGCTGATTTATTAAATATAAATATGTTTTTACACAGCAAAAGATCCCTAAAAACAACAACATAAAGAAAAACTATCACTGCTCACGGAACGAGCCGGCCTCGTCGTCTTTGGCTGCCGGCGCGAACCAGCCAGAGCTGCCGACGTGTGTCTCCGCGGCGTGGTTGTCCTCGGTCTCCAGCTACTCGTTCACGTGGAGCATGATGGCGCTCTGCACGGATGTGAGCACCGCCCGGTTCACATCCACGACGTTCGGTTCCGCCTGCAGGAGGGCCTCAATGGCAACGGCATCCGCGCGCTCCGCGTCGAGTTGAGACTCCGCCGCCCGGTTCAAGTCCATGACGTCCGGTTCTGCCTGCAGGAGGGCCTCGATGGCAGCAGCATCCGTGCGCTCCACGTCGACTTGAGCCTCCGCCGCCCGGTTAACGACCACGACATCCGGTTCTGCCTGCAAGAGGGCCTCGATGGCAGCGGCATCCGCGCGCTCCGCGTCGAGTTGAGCCTCCGCCGCCAGGTTCACGACCACGACATCCGGTTGCGCCTGCAGGAGCGCCTCGATGGCAGCGGCATCCACACGCTCCACATCGAGTTGAGCCTCCGCCGCGCAGTTCACGACCACGACATCCGATTCCGCCTGCAGGAGGGCCTCGATGGCAGAGGCATCCGCGTGCTCCGCGTCGAGTTGAGCCTCCGCTGCCCGGTTCACGACCACGACATCCGGTTTCGCCTGCAGGAGGGCCTCGATGGCAGCGGCATCCATGCGCTCCCCGCCAAGTTGAGCCTCCGCTGCCCGGTGCTTATTTAGGATCGCTACGTTGAACCGCTAGTCCACCTGCACCATGGTGGACCCGGACGCCGGCACGAAGTCGACGTCCATCGTCTCCTTCGCCGCGGGGGGCTTCTACGTCGCGACCTCCGCCATGAACATTGGATCGCCTTCCTCCTCGGAGCTCGGTTCCAGAGGATTCGGGGATTGGCCAGCCGCAAAACAAGCTTGGGAACGGAGGTCTGTGGCGCCTACCGCCGCCGCGATTTCTGCGCGACGCTTCGGTGTCAACATCTGGTAGTACGTGATCTTGCTGCGCACCATGGCTATCCGGCGAACTAGGGGATGGCTGATGTGAGCTAGGGGATCGAAAGGTGGGAGAATGGGCTAGGAGGTGGGGTTTCGGGGCAGGGGTGACCGGCCGGCAAGTAGCTGGCATAGGCCGAGCAGCAAAGGTTCTGGTGTGAATAGTGGTACCGGTGACGACTAGTCAATCGGTTTTGACTATGCGGAGTTTGCAAAGCCGGACGGCTGGAGCCTGGAGAGTTGTGGGGTGGGATGGGACCAAAGTTTTGTAGTTTGACGTCGCAGACATCCGGACCTCCCCACTCGTTCGGTCTGTGGGATTTGTTTTTTTAGATGCTGTAGGTGGGATTCGTATCCGAAAAGACTATTCCGCGATCGCGCGTGCCAACGTGCAGATCCCCTTCTCGCAACCTCAATCAACTTCTGACCAAGTCTGTTTCTTTCCGAATTAACAACTGCAGCCGTTTCCATGTATTTACAGTGGCCCCACCTCCTCCTATGACGATACAAGCAGCACATGGTTGCATGCACGTTGGACCACTTTACTTCCCATTTAATCCTCGCCTGGTGAATGCGCATGGACCTTTCCATCCCCAATTAGTCGGCCCCCCCTGATTTTCACTTGGGTGGGGCCCGCCCTTTCCTTAATTATCAATAATACACCCTGATGAACTTACTTAATTAGGACAAGCCCAGTCGGTCGGAAATCGTGCGCTCCCATGCGCGCGCGCGTATCAAAAAAAAATTGTGAAGATAACACTTGGTTGTTTGCCTTCGCGCGATACATCGATGGAAATCCCGATTATAATGACGCAGAATTTTCTACTAAATCTCGTAAAAAGGCGTCCTCTTCACCCCTCCGGCCGCAATCATCGCGCTAATCATATACTTTCTATTTGATTTCTTTCCCCATTAAGGTGACGTCGATGATATCGCAATCGTTGTGGCTTTGGCGAAGTGCGTTCGACGGAGCGCACCATTGAGGCAGACAACGGTCATGTCATTCAGAAGTGCCGCCTGGAAGCCGAGACAACCGCCTTCTTTGCATCCAAGAAGTCCGTAGGAGACAGCAACTGTCGTGTCACCGTGACCGTTGGATGCGACGTGACCACGTCGTTCGAGCTCGAGCTGCCGCAAGGGGACTCGAACGTGACCGTGTACCCTTACACGGGCACCGGTTTACTGTCGGAAAGGCTCTTCCACGTCAGGGATCCGTCCAACATGTGCAACCAACGGAAATGCCGGCGTGCAGTTCGGGGCTAGCTCCGCTCATCGATCTACGTCCCAACGAAACAGAGTGGGAGACGGTCGTCCCCGACGGCGTTGTGAGGAAGATAGTCCAGGAGGCGAATTGCCGGCGGTTGCATCAACGAGGAAGGTGTGACTTCAGCTTCGACATGAATGTGGACCGGCGTCATGTCCTTACCCTGCCGGAGCTACATTCATGGAGAAGCTTCTTGGCGAGGAAGGTGCTAGGACGTGCTCGGCATGTCTCGCACACACCATCAAACAAGTAGTATAGTAGTACCGCTTATCTAGGCTTTCGCCGGCCTATTGATGCACATACAAGAAATTTTAAATCATATAATGCTCTATGTACGTTTGGTCTTGTCACTAATAAGTAGTAGTACTATATTTGTAACCATTGAGTAACTGGTACTAGTTGGTGAATGTTGCGTAGCCATGGATGTCCGAGCTAAATTTGAAACACAGTCATGATCAAACGAGATGTTACCATTGGGCTCCACCACTCCACCAACCGGAATCACCTTGGCCTATTTGATTTGCAGGATCCTCAAAACGCAGGAATCGCAAAAATATAGGATTGTTCTCTTTGGATGGGAATGGCTTGGATTGGAGTATAGGATTAGGATTGTGTGTTTGATGTCATAGGAAAGACAGATGAATTTTTAAAATACTCCTAGGTTGGAGTAGATGCAGGATTTCCTATTTTATTAAATGTAGCACAATAGCTTCGTCCGTCCAGCTTACTGAGGGAAATGTCATTTCTAGAAGAAGACGATGGAGAAGCGGATTCAGCGAAGAGTGAAATTATGGTTGCTTCGCCCGTGACTTTGTGATTTGATGCCTCATTGCTTTGTGATATGTGATAGTAGAAGGGAGTAGACTCTGTGCTCTATGCATGCATCCATGCAAGGGAGAAAGAGGAGAGAGGTTGCTTTTTTTATTCCTTCAATCAATTTGGCATCGGCGCACCACCGAGTTCCGGTTCCCTCTTTTTTTGGCTTTCGTAGCACCCTCCACAATGGTTCCCATCGATGCCAAAAGCTATTTTACCATTTGGCTACACATTGTGGATGCCCTTAAGTGTACCACTTGGTTAAAGAGGAGGTGCTTTTGCCGCGCAGAAAGCAGGGGAGGTTAGCCTCACGGTTTGCTAACATGTGGTCCCACGTGTCAGTGATGTACTGATGACACACAAGTATAGGGGATCAATTGTAGTCCTTTCGATAAGTAAGAGTGTCGAACCCAACGAGGAGCAGAAGGAAATGACAAGCGGTTTTCAGCAAGGTGTTTTCTGCAAGCACTGAAATTATCGGTAACGAGTAGTTTGATAGCAAGAAAATTTGTAACAAGTGACAAGTAGCAATAGTCACAAAGAGTGCAGCAAGTTGGCCCAATCCTTTTTGTAGCAAAGGACAAGCCGGAATGATCTCTTATAGTAAGTAAAGCGTTCTCGAGGACACATGGGAATTTCATCTAGTCACTTTCATCATGTTTGTTTGATTCGCGTTCGCTACTTTGATAATTTGATATGTGGGTGGAATGGTGCTTGGGTGCTGTTCTTACTTGAACAAGCCTCCCACTTATGATTACCCCTCTCGCAAGCATCCGCAACTACAAAAGAAGAATTAAGATAACTCTAACCATAGCATTAAACATATGGATCCAAATCAGCCCCTTACGGAATAGCGCATAAACTAGGGTTTAAGCTTCTGTCACTCTAGCAACCCATCATCTAATTACTACTCCACAATGCATTCCCTTAGTCCCAAAGATGGTGAAGTGTGATGTAGTCGACGTTCACACGACACCACTAAGGGAATCAACAACATACACATCATCAAAATATCGAACGAATACCAAATTCACATGATTACTTATGACAAGACTTCTCCCATGTCCTCAAGAACAAAAGTGACTACTCACAAATCATGTTCATATCCAAGATCAGAGAGGTATTGAATAGCATAATAGATCTGAACATATAATCTTCCACCAAATAAACCAACTAGCATCAACTACAAGATGTAATCAACACTACTGGCAACCCGCAGGTACCAATCTGAGGTTTTGAGACAAAGATTGAATACAAGAGATGAACTAGGGTTTGAGATGAGATGGTTCTGGTGAAGATGTTGATGAAGATTAGTCCTCCCACGATGAGAGGATCGCTGGTGATGTCGAGGGCGATGATTTCCCCCTCCCGGAGGGAAGTATCCCCGGCAGAATCTCTCCGCCGGAGAGCAAAAGTGCTCCTGCCCAAGTTCCGCCTCGAGACGGTGGTGCACCGTCCCAAAAGTCTTCTCAATATTTTTTCTAGGGCAAAATGACTTATATACCAGAAAATGGGGGCCAGAGGCTGGCCAGGGGCCCCACGAGGTACCAGAGCGCGCCTGGGAGGGTGGCGCCCCCTGGTGCCTCGTGGGCACCTGGGTGGCCCCCTCTGGTACTTCTTGATTCCATTATTTTTTATATATTCCAAAATAATTCCCCGTGAAATTTCAGCTCATTTGGAGATGTGCAGAATAGGTATCTCTGACATAGCTTTTTCAGGTTCAGAATTCCAGCTGCCGGCATTCTCCCTCCTTGTGTAAATCTTGCATATTAAGAGAGAAAAGGCATTAGAATTGCTTCACAAAGTGTTATAGTAATTAAAAACATTATAAATAACAGTAGCAAAACATGATGCAAAATGGACGTATCAACTCCCCCAAGCTTAGACCTTGCTTGTCCTCAAGCGAAAGCCGATATCGATAATCATGTCCACATGTTTAGAGAGAGAGGTGTCGATAAAAACAAAATACGGACATAGTAGCATCATGATCATTATTATAACATCAATATTTATTATCATAAACTTCTCATGAGCAAGTAACAATTCATCACAACAATAGAGTATAAGGCATTAACTTTCTTGAAAACTAACAAACTATATTCCCAGTCAACAATGCAATTGCAATTCATCATATTTTTAGGAAGGGTCTCATGTAGAAGCTGTTTAGCAACTCCACATACTCAACCATCATTTATTCTTCTATGATTGCTAACACTCACGACATATATATGGAGCAAAAAGTTTCAGCCAGACACATAGAAAGATAGGGGCTTGTGATTTCGCCTCCCAACTTATTCACCTCAAGGGTGATGTCAACAATAATAACTCATGATCACTCATATCCAACTGGATATATGTGCCTAGATCTTTCCCCACCACACGATGCTTGCAAAAGAGAAAAATAAAAAGAAAGTAGAGGAGAACACTATTGACTCTTGCATAAAATGTAAATACATAATAGTAAAGGATAGGCCCTTCGCAGAGGGAAGCAGAGGTTGTCATGCGCTTTTTTGTTGTTGGATGCACAAGCTCTTAATGCAAAGGAACGTCACTTTATATTGCCCCTTATGATAGCAACCTTTATTATGCAGTCCGTCGCTTTTATTTCTTTGCCATCACAAGTTCGTACAAAGCTTATTTTCCCTTACAATAAAAGTTTCATACATATTTAGAGGCAATTTTTATTGCTTTTTGCGCCGATGACAACTTACTTGAAGGATCTTATTCAATCCATAGGTAGATATAGTGGACTCTCATGGCATGAAACTGGGTTTAAGGGTTTTCGATGCACAAGTAGTATCTCTACTTAGTGCGGATTTTTGGCTAGCAAAGATATTGGGCAAGCACCACATGTTGGAGGATCTATAACAATATAACTTCTATGTAAATATGAACAAACATAATACATCACGTTGTCTTCCTTGTCCAACATCAATAATTTGGCATAAAATACTTAATGGGGGCTCACAATCATAAAAGATGTCCAGGATAGTATATTTGCATGTGAATCTTCTCTTCCCTTATTAACTTTTTCATGAATTGCATCATTGACTAATGCTATGTTTGTTAACTTCCAATAAATTTTACCACTCATACTTTTCTTTATGTAATATCATTACTTTCCATAAGATTAACATATGATCTTTTTCATTATTTTCATTGCTAGGATTGGAACATGAAAGTAAAGAAGCAAAAACTCAAACTACTCTTTATTATATAACTCTCAACTCGATTACATTGATAGATAGATCATGAAGCTAACACTCGAAAATATATCATACTAAAATTTTATTCAACTAGATCACGAAATAACTAAGGATCAAACTAAAAATAGGTAATGATAATAAAAGTGATGGTGATACGATACCGGGGCACCTCCCCCAAGCTTGGCACAAGCCAAGGGGAGTGCCCATACCCCTGTGCTCAAGTCTCCTTCTTCGGTGATGGTGAAGTGGCGAGCTTGTCTAGCTTACATTTGAGGATGAAATTTTCCTCCCTCAAATCATCGACTTCTTGCTCAAGCTTCAATGCCTTCTTACATAATGCCTCCTTGCTTTCCTGCAGAAAACGGGACGGGATAAATTGGATCTTAGACTTGTTTACAATATTTGGGAGGCTTGACTTCTTGAACTCCACATGCATATCTCCAGGTTGAGGTAGAGGGGCATCGTCTTCATCCGAACTCGCGTCTTCCGTCCCCTTTATGTTGGCATCTTGCTCCTCCTCCTCGGACCATCCATAGGGGTCTATATCCCCATAGATCTTTGGATTTGCAACATAGTGTGATACGAAGCTCTCCCCATCGGAGTCTTGAGACGACATACTTTCGGATCTGCCAGGAAAATAGCACGAAACAAGAACAGAGGAGATTTCTGCGATACGGTGGTCAAAACGTCTGGGAGTATATATAAAGATTTTTTATCTTGCAAAACAAGTAATCCAGAAGAAAAACGGAGTCGGGAAGGCTCGCGTGCGGCCCACGAGGTACCAGGGTGCGCCTAGGGGGGTGGCACGCCCTGGTGCCTCATGGGCACCAGGTGGGTCCCCCCGGCTGTTTCTTATTTTTGTATTTTTAGAAATATTCCAAAACTGACAGAAAATATTTTTATGGAATTTTTGGAGTCGGTTTACTTACCGTATCACATACCTTTGCCTTTTCAGGGTTCTGGAGTGTTCCGGGAGGTCTCTCTTATGTATTCCCCCAGTGTAATTGTTTCAATGACATTAGTTTCAACATTAATGGGGGTACCTGAAATATAGTGCTTAATTCTTTGCCCATTCACCACTCTCGTATTAGTGCCTTCGGAGTTATTTATTTTGATGGCTCCGGAGCGATAAACTTCTTCGATGATATACGGTCCTTCCCATTTAGAGAGAAGTTTTCCTGCAAAGAATCTCAAACGAGAATTGTACAATAGAACTTGCTCACCTACTTTAAATTCCCGTTTTTGAATTCTTCTATCATGCCATCTTTTAACTTTTTCTTTAAACAATTTGGCATTTTCATAAGCTTGGGTTCTCCATTCATCTAATGAGCTAATATCAGATACCCTCTTTTCACCGGCAAGTTTAAAATCATAATTCAGTTCTTTAATTGCCCAATATGCTTTATGTTCTAACTCAAGAGGTAAATGACATACTTTTCCATAAACCATTTTATAAGGATACATACCCATAGGATTTTTATAAGCAGTTCTATAAGCCCATAATGCATCATAAAGTTTCTTAGACCAATTCTTCCTAGATCAATTAACGGTTTTCTACAAAATTAATTTTATTTCTCTGTTGCTCAATTCAACTTGACCACTAGTTTGATGGTGATAGGGAGATGCAATTCTATGGTTGACATCATATTTAGCAAGCAATTTACGGAATGCACCATGAATAAAATGTGAACCACCATCAGTCATCAAATATCTAGGGACTCCGAACCTTGGGAAAATAACTTCTTTAAGCAATTTAATAGAAGTGTTATGATCAGCACTACTAGTTGGAATAGCTTCTACCCACTTAGTAACGTAATCAACAGCAACTAAAATATGTGTATACCCATTGGATTTAGGAAAAGGTCCCATATAATCAAATCCCCAAACATCAAATGGTTCAACAGCAAGTGAATAATTCATAGGCATTTCCTGACGTCTACCAACATTACCAATTCTTTGACATTCATCACAAGATAGGGCAAACTTACGAGCATCCTTGAAAAGAGTAGGCCAATAAAAACCAGATTGTAATACCTTGTGTGCAGTTCTGTCTCCCGCATGGTGTCCTCCGTAAGCTTCGGAATGACACTTCCGTAGGATTTGTTCCAGTTCATGCTCAGGTATACAACGTCTAATAATACCATCTACTCCTTCTTTATAAAGATGTGGGTCATCCCAAAAGTAATGTCTTAAATCAAAGAAGAAATTTATCTTTTGTTGGTATGTGAAACTAGGTGGTATGTATTTAGCAACAATGTAATTAGCATAGTCTGCATACCAAGGAGTATTGCGAGAGGCATTTATGACAGCTAATTGTTCATCAGGAAAATAATCATTAATAGGTAGTGGGTCATCAAGAACATTTTCCATTCTAGACAAATTATCTGCTATGCGATTCTCAGCTCCCTTCCTATCAGTAATATGCAAGTCAAATTCTTGTAGCAATAAAACCCACCTAATGAGTCTAGGTTTAGCATCTTTCTTCTCCATAAGATATTTAATAGCAGCATGGTCGGTGTGAACAGTTACTTTAGAATCAACTATGTAAGATCTGAATTTATCACATGCAAACACAACTGCTAGAAATTCTTTTTCAGTAGTAGCATAATTTATTTGGGCACTGTCTAGAGTTTTACTAGCATAATGGATAACATTTAATTTCTTATCAACTCTCTGTCTTAGAACAACACCAACAACATAATCACTAGCATCACACATAATTTCAAAAGGAAAGTTCCAATTAGGTGGTTGAACAATAGGTGTGGTGGTCAAGGCTTTCTTAAGTGTTTCAAAGGCTTCTAGACAATCGTCATCGAAAACAAATGGAACATCTGTTTGCAAAAGATTGGTAAGAGGCCTAGAAATTTTAGAGAAGTCTTTAATAAATCTCTTATAGAAACCAGCATGACCAAGGAAACTTCTTATCCCTTTAATATCTTTAGGACATGGCATTTTCTCAATAGCATCAACCTTAGCTTTATCAACTTGAATACCTCTTCCAGAAATTTTATGCCCCAAGACAATGCCTTCATTCACCATAAAGTGGCACTTCTTCCAATTCAAGACAAGATTAGTTTCTTCACATCTCTGCAAAACTCGATCAAGGTTGCTTAAGCAATCATCAAAAGAAGTTCCGTAAACGGAGAAATCATCCATGAACACCTCAACAATCTTTTCACAAAAGTCAGAGAATATAGCAGTCATACATCTTTGAAAGGTAGCAGGTGCATTACATAAACCAAAAGGCATTCGTCTATAAGCATAAGTTCCAAAAGGACAAGTGAAGGTGGTTTTCTCTTGATCCGTTTGTGATACGGGTATTTGAGAAAAACCAGAAGAACCATCCAGAAAACAAAAGTGTGTATGCTTAGACAATCTTTCTAACATTTGATCAATAAAAGGTAAAGGGTAATGATCTTTTCTAGTAGCTTTGTTTAATTTTCTAAAATCAATTACCATCCTATAACCAGTTACAATTCTTTGTGGAATGAGTTCATTTTTATCATTGGGAACGACGGTAATACCTCCTTTCTTAGGGACACAATGAACGGGACTTACCCATCTACTATCAGCTATGGGATAGATTATACCTGCTTTCAGAAGTTTTAATATTTCGGTTCTTACCACCTCTTTCATCTTAGGATTTAATCGTCGTTGGTGGTCGACAACTGGTTTAGCATCAGGCTCCATGTTGATTTTGTGCTGACATAGAGTGGGACTAATGCCCTTAAGATCATCAAGAGTATATCCAATGGCAGCTCGGTGCTTCCTTAGAGTTTTTAGTAATCTCTTTTCTTCATGCGCTGAAAGGTTAGCACTAATAATAACAGGATATATCTTCTTTTCATCAAGATAAGCATATTTCAATGTATCGGGCAATTGCTTCAATTCAAACACAGGGTCACCTTTTGGCAGAGGAGGGCCTCCAAGAGTTTCAACAGGCAAATTATGTTTAAGGATAGGTGGTTGATCAAAGAACATCTTATCTATTTCGTTTCTTTCATTCATATGCATATCGTTTTCATGGTCTAGCAAATATTGTTCTAACGGATCAGTAGGAGGTACGGCAATAGACGCAAGACCAATAATTTCAACTTTACTAGGCAATTCTTTATCATGAGGTTGTCTACGAGAAATTAAAATCATGAGATATATCACCAAACTTAACTCGAACCTTCTCTTTAACACAATCAATTTCAGCATTAACGGTATTCAAGAAAGGTCAACCAAATATAATGGGACAGAAATTATCTTGTTGTGAGCCAAGTACTAAGAAATCTGTAGGGTATTTGATTTTGCCACACAAGACATCAACATCTCTAACAATCCCAAGTGGTGTAATAGTATCTCTATTAGCAAGCTTAATAGTAACATCAATATCTTCAATCTCAACAGGTGCAATATCATGCATTACTTCTTGATATAGAGAAAATGGAATAGCACTCACACTAGCACCCATATCACACAAACCATGATAGCAATGATCTCCAATCTTAACAGAAACAACAGGTATGCCAACTACAGGCTTGTTCTTATCTAACTTATCCTGTTCATTTCTAACAGGTTTAGCAATTCTAGCAGCCTCCTCACAAAAGTAAATAACATGCCCATCTATATTATCCACTAAGAGATCTTTAACCATAGCAACATCAGGTTCAACTTTAATTTGTTTAGAGGGTCTAGGTGCTCTAATATTACTTTTGTTAACCACAGTTGAAGCTTTAGCATGATCCTTAATCCTAACAGGAAAAGGTGGTTTCTCAATATAAGCAGTAGGCACAACTGGATCAACATGGTAAACAATTGTTTCTTCTTTAACACTAGCGGGTTCCTCAATATTTTCTTTAACAGGGGGATGATATTTAAACCACTTCTCCTTAGGGAGATCAACATGGGTAGCAAATGATTCACAAAAGGAAGCTACTATCTCAGAGTCAAGTCCATATTTAGTGCTAAACTTATGAAAAGCATCGGTGGCCATAAAAGATTTAACACAATCGAACTCAAGTATTATACCTGACTCATTACCTTTGTTGAGTTCCCAATCTTCCGAGTTGTGTTTAATTGTTTCCAAAAGATCCCATCTGAATTCAATAGTTTTCTTCATAAAGGATCCAGCCGAAGAAGAATCGAGCGTAGTTCGATTATCATGAGAAAGCCGAGCATAAAAATTTTGTAAGATAATTTCTTTTGAGAGCTCATGGTTGGGGGATGTGTACATCATGTATTTAAGCCTCCCACAAGATTGAGCGATGCTTTCTCCTTCACGAGGCCAAAAATTATATATATAATTCCGATCACGATGAACCAAATGCATAGGATAAAATTTCTGATGGAATTCTAGTTTCAATCGGTTCCAGTCCCATATATCAGTATCATCACATAGCGTATACCACATTAATGCCTTTCCCTCCACAGATAAAGGGAATACTTTCTTCTTAACTCCATCTCCGGATAAACCTGCAAGCATAAACAATCCACAAATTTCATCCACATAGATCAAGTGCATATCAGGGTGTACCGTTCCATCTCCTGCATAAGGATTAGCCAGCAGCTTCTCTATCATACCCGAAGGGATCTCATAATAAATATTTTCCGTAGGTGCAGTAGGTTGAGGAGCAACTATTTGTCTTTCCAGTCGAGGTGAAGATACCCCGAACAAACCCCTCAAAGGATTACTTTCCATAGTGACAAGTGACAGTAAATTTCAGCACGTAATATAAATGTTTCCTTACCAAATTTCACTCACCAAAGGCCCTTCACTCCCCGGCAACGGTGCCAGAAAAGAGTATTAATGACCCACAAGTATAGGGGATCATTCATGGTCCTTTCGATAAGTAAGAGTGTCGAACCCAACAAGGAGCAGAAGGAAATGATAAGCGGTCTTCAGCAAGGTGTTTTCTGCAAGCACTGAAATTATCGGTAACGAGTAGTTTGATAGCAAGATAATTTGTAACAAGTGACAAGTAGCAATAGTAACAAAGAGTGCAGCAAGTTGGCCCAATCCTTTTTGTAGCAAAGGACAAGCCGGAATGATCTCTTATAGTAAGTAAAGCGTTCTCGAGGACACATGGGAATTTCATCTAGTCACTTTCATCATGTTTGTTTGATTCGCGTTCGCTACTTTGATAATTTGATATGTGGGTGGACCGGTGCTTGGGTTCTGTTCTTACTTGAACAAGCCTCCCACTTATGATTACCCCTCTCGCAAGCATCCGCAACTATGAAAGAAGAATTAAGATAACTCTAACCATAGCATTAAACATATGGATCCAAATCAGCCCCTTACGGAATAGCGCATAAACTAGGGTTTAAGCTTCTATCACTCTAGCAACCCATCATCTAATTACTACTCCACAATGCATTCCCTTAGGCCCAAAGATGGTGAAGTGTCATGTAGTCGACGTTCACACGACACCACTAAGGGAATCAACAACATACACATCATCAAAATATCGAACGAATACCAAATTCACATGATTACTTATGACAAGACTTCTCCCATGTCCTCAAGAACAAAAGTAACTACTCACAAATCATGTTCATACCCAGGATCAGAGAGGTATTGAATAGCATAATAGATCTGAACATATAATCTTCCACCAAATAAACCAACTAGCATCAACTACAAGATGTAATCAACACTACTAGCAACCCACAGGTACCAATCTGAGGTTTTGAGACAAAGATTGAATACAAGAGATGAACTAGGGTTTGAGATGAGATGGTGCTGGTGAATATGTTGATGAAGATTAGTCCTCCCACGATGAGAGGATCGCTGGTGATGTCGAGGGCGACGATTTTCGCCTCCTGGAGGGAAGTATCCCCGGCAGAATCTCTCCGCCGGAGAGCAAAAGTGCTCCTACCCAAGTTCCGCCTCGAGACGGCGGCGCACCATGCCAAAAGTCTTCTCTATATTTTTTCTAGGGAAAAATGACTTATATAGCAGAAAATGGGGGCCAGAGGTTGGCCAGGGGCCCCACGAGGTACCAGGGCGCGCCTGGGGGGGTGGCGCGCCCTGGTGCCTCGTGGGCACCTGGGTGGCCCCCTCTGCTACTTCTTGATTCCATTATTTTTTATATATTCCAAAATAATTCTCCGTGAAATTTCAGCTCATTTGGAGATGTGCAGAATAGGTATCTCTGACATAATTTTTTCAGGTCCAGAATTCCAGCTGCCGGCATTCTCCCTCCTTGTGTAAATCTTCCATATTAAGAGATAAAAGGCATTAGAATTGCTTCACAAAGTGTTATATTGATTAAAAACATTATAAATAACGGCAGAAGCAACTTCAGCGAGGAGTGAAATGATGGTTGCTTCCTCCCTCCAACTTATACTGCGGGAAAGCTGCAGCTTTGTGATTTGACGCCTCATTGCTCATTACTACTGCGGCGCCACGACCGGGGTGTGTCCCCCCTGCTGCTCTGCACTGTTATTTGGTGCATGGCATGTGGACCTGGATGCTGGATGTCCCACATGTCGGCGAAAGGGAGTAGAACATTTATGAAAGCAAGCGCTCCACTCTTACGACGGAGGAGTACAAGACACGGCAGCCCAGTGAACTGTAACTTGTACTGTACTACTGTACTAGTACTATGTTGTAGTCTTGTACTACACTTGTACCACTTGGTTTTGCTGTTTCGCGCGATCCATCGATACAAACCTGATTAAATAGGCAAGGCCGGGTCTTTTCCCGTGCGGTAGGCAGGGTAGTTTGGCATAGTCGGTTTGGCGGAGAGACCGAGAGAAAGATGTGAAATGTTTGAATGTGTAGTGGCCCCTTTTTTGTGTCATGTGTGTGTGTAGTCGGACCTTTCATATCACTAGATGATACTAGCCATACATTTCAACACAATTTTAATGTATGCAACATGAATAATTCAAGTAACAATATGAGATCTAAAACTTAAAATACATATGATTTATTGTGTTAGAGTATAGTAGTACTGTATTGCATAGTTGTTAGATATAACATGCGAGAACGTGTAGGGACATACTTTTCGAGGGCCTACAGAGAGAAATTCGGCATAAAGTGGATTCAAATATTTGTATTCGTCATCATAGCATTTGTAACTCATATCTAGAGTTTATACGGTTGATGTGAATGCTTGTTCGCTCTTACGAAACCAGTACAACAATATTGGGGTGGCATGCGCCACTTTAGGCGTGCGAGGTTGGCCTAGTCAGCTCCACGGAGAGAGCGAGAGAAGAGATAAATACACTGGCGGTCACTGTATTTGAAGCGAAAGCATAACACAGTCACCAGACTTCACAATACGCTCATTAGGGTCACTATATATGTTTGACGGTGATTATACGGTCACTCGCTCACCGTTTGGCATCATATTGCACTCTGTTGACCGGCTAAATAGTCTACGTGGCACTATGTTGACTGGTTAAATTTTCCACATTCCTTGTGGGTCCCACCTGTCAGTTGGCAAAGGAAAGAGATAAGATAAACAGAAATTTACGCAGGCACGACAAGACTCAAACCCTTGCGCGCGAACCACCTGGGTGTGTATGTGTGTGTCAGGGCCTGATGTGTGTGCATGCACGTGTAGGTTGAGCACTTGAGCGTGAGCGTGTGTGTTGGTCGTGTGGTGAGTGCATGCATGCATACGTGCGTGCGTGTCTGCATCCGTGTGTGCGTGTGTGTGTGTGTGTGAGTGTTGCATGCATGCAGTTCGTGTGCATGCGTGCGTGTGTGTATAATCACCACACTAGATCCTATGGATTAAAAGAACCAGTCAACCAGCACAGCATACCAATACAAGGCCACCTTGTCCGCGCCACTTCGAATCTCTTCTACTAGTGATACCCATCGTGCAATATTTTATTTTCGGTTGTTTACATTCTTATACCCGCTGACAGGTGGGCCCTATGGTAGTGAGATAATGAGCGCTGATGATGCAACACTAGATGTGCCACGTGGACTGTTTAACTGGTCAACTAATCGTGTCTTCAACAAATACAGAGCTCTACGGTGAGCCTGTGACTTAGTGACTGTATAACAACCACAAAACGTATATGGTGACCATAGTGAGTGTATTGTGAAGTCCAGTGATCGTATCGTGCTTTCGCTTCAAGTACAGTGATCATCGGTGTATATCTCGCGAGAGAGAGATGGAACATGCGTGAATGTGACGGGGCGTACTTTTAGAGGGCCTAGAGATAGTTTGTGTGCGTACGTGAAAGAGGCATAGAAAGGGGGGCGATGGGGAGAGAGAGATGCTCTTAGTTTCTCTTTATTATGACTAACTTCATAGTATAAAAATATAAACTTTCACAATGTGGAATAAATATCATTGGATGCACCATGCAATTAACTTTCGTACTCCATATAACTTTGCAATATTGTATAGATGTAGATTTTATAAAATAAATTTTGGCCACACTTTGCATAGTTCTAATTCAAAAGGAATCTTGGATGCGAAGTAAACGTGAACAGAGGGCTTTTTAGATCAATGGAGCACATGATAAGATGCAACATGTGTGAATGTGTAGTTTACATATTTGGCAGGGCCTGGAGAGGGTATGTGTACGTATTTGAGATAGGCGCAGATAGAGGGGGTGTGTGCGCGATGAGAGATAGATAGCACGAGAAATGAGAGAGGTCTAGAGAGATAGAGGCGAATAGGATATGTGTCGACGAGAGATGGTCTTGAGTGTGCATATGCAAGGGAGAAGGGGAGAGAGACATGAGCAGAAATAGTGTGTGGGGTGTGTGTGTGTCTGATATGCATGTGTAGGTGTGACAAGATACAGAGACCTAGGGGTAGGGGTGTGTGAGGTCTGGTGGGCCAAGGTGAGGCCCCCGGTTGGTTCCGTCCTGCGCCACATTGGTCTGCCCGTGACACATTATACGGAGACCCCTGGAGGACTAGTCGCACAAGACAAAGAAACCAGAGCCACGAAGGACTTTGTGTCCACTGACAAAGCTGGCTAGGAATTGTAACCATAGGCCCCAGGTATGTTTATACAAGCCCGGGGCCTAGTCTGTCGATAGCATACACAGAATCCCTTGGTATTCATGTAGTGTACTCTGTACACACCCTAGTCACAAATATACATGACCGGGGGTAGGGTATTTTCTGGATTGCAAGGGTCCGAACTAAGGTAAATCCTTGTCTCTTATTACCATGCATCCAACCTAGCTGTAAGGGATATCCTACTGAATGCTCTGCTGGAATCATATTCGTCAACTAGTAAGAGAGGTGGAGGTCGACAATGCGTGCAAGATAGGCCTAAGCGTCCAGGAGACACGTAGGCAGGTATATGTATAGAGAAAAGGGTCGATGTAGATCGTGTGTGCCTACGCGTGTGAAAGAGTTCTTGTGACAGAGACTAGTGAAAGGAGTCATAGATAGTTGTGAGATAGAGGGAGGGAGGGTGATATATATAGACAGTGTGTGTGCGAGAGACACCTCAGGAGAGAGTGTGAGGATGTGCGAGAGAGAAGGCCGATGGATATACAGCGTGTGCGCGTATGTGTGAGAGAGAAAGATAACACGTGTGTGAGGAGGGTACGCGTAAAAGACTGATGTACACATCAATTTAAATTATAAAATTGTATCCAAATATTTGGATGGGATCATGATATTTGCGATTCGCGTATGGAACGATCATTGGTGTATCAAACATCCATATTCCACTACTGGAATCAGCAACTTTGCCGTCTGCCATGGCTGACGGCAAAGGCATGAATTGCGGACGGCAAAGGTCTTTGCCGTCAGCCAGCAGACGGCACCACATCCGGCTAAACAAGGTCCGGTAAAGGCCACTTTGCCGTCTGCTAGCCGACGGCAAAGAGGCAAAGGTCTTTGCCGTCTGCCAGCAGACGGCAAAGGGCATGGACGGCACACGTGGCAGCTTAGGTCCGTTAAGGGGTTAACGGCGTGCTTTGCCGTCTGCTGGCTGACGGCAAAGATGCAAAGGTCTTTGCCGTCAGCCAGCAGATGGCAAAGCTGCCAAATAGGCCAGCCCAGTGCACCCCAGGTTGCACAGGTAGCTGCCACGTAGCATCTTTGCCGTCTGCGGGCTGATGGCAAAGCTCTTTGCCGTCTGCCAGCAGACGGCAAAGAGCCTGTACAGCCCCTGTTTTTTCTGTTTTTCTTAAATTCATTCAATTTCACAGAATTTCACATATATATATCTATATACACACATTTGAAAATACTTTCAACAATCATAACAACACATATACATACCAAATCATATCCCTGCCATATGGATATGATCATCCAACACATATACATACCAAATGAAAAGTCCATACGCAACATATATAGCTAGCCAACATATCCAACAACAAGCATACAATGGTTTCATCCATACATACATATATAGGTAGCAAGTTTCACATTGTTCATCCTACAAAATCAAAACAAAAAGGAAGCACAAGAAGAAGAGTAGACTCCATCAACGCAAGCTTCGTCATCGAAAGCAAATCTGCAAATTGGGAAAGAAGAAAGTTAGAAGAAGAAGAAGAAGAAGAAGACTAGAAGAAGAAGACTAGCTAGAAGAAGAAGAAGAAGAAGACTAGAAGAAGAAGAAGAAGAAGAAGAATTTTTCTTCTCTTTCTTTTTCTCCTCTCCTCTTCTTTATCTTCTTCTTCTTCTAACTAAGGTAGGTAAAAATGCCATTTTTTAGCTAAGCTAGGAAAAAATGCTAAGTGTAGGTCATTTTAGAGCTAAGCTAGGTAAATAGGTCATTTTGGAGCTTAGTAAGGTTATTATGTCATTTTCGAGGATGATGCCATTTTTGAGCCAACTTACATAAGTATAGCTCATTTTTTATCTAACTTAGGTAATTATGCCATTTAGGAGGAAAATAAGCTAAGTATGCATTTGTTAAGCAAAACACTAGAGAAAACGTACCCTCATCACAACAAATGCGATGAAGATCGCAACTAAGGTAACAATTGATCCAACGGCATAATGATACCAAGCCTCATTATCAATGGCATATTTTCTAATCTTCTTAATCTTCAAGCGCATTGCATCCATCTTCAAGCGCATTGCATTCATCTTCATCTTGTGATCATCGACGACATCGGCAACATACAACTCCAATGTCATCTTCTCTTTTTCAATTCTTTTAATTTTTTCTTTCAAATACTCATTTTCTTTTTCAACTAAATTTAACTTCTCGACAAGAGAGTCGGTTGCAAATTCCGGTTCACATACCTCCTAGATTAAAATATATCTATGTCAACTTGATGGCCATAATTGTCATAAATGCGAAATGCAACAAATAGTTATAAAAGAGAATTTACCACATCCGAATCATAAAGCGGGCGAGGGCCGACGGGGACGGATATCAAGACCATGGCACTATGTATAAGAAACAATCATACAAAGTAAGAAAATTATACAAGTAACTATATAAATCATACAATCATACAAGAAAATGGCAAGTGTAGGTCATTTTAGAGCTATCCTAGTTAAAATCGGTCATTTTGGAGGTAGGTAAGGTTATTTTGTCATTTTGGAGGAAAATAAGCTAAGTCAATGTCATTGTGGAGCTAAACCAAGGTTATCATGCCATTTTTTACCTAAGTATGCTAAGTATGTCATAAATGAACTAAAGAAGCTAAGTATAGGTCATTTTGGAGCTATCCTAGGTAGTTATGCCATTTTTTAGCTAACTAAGCATATTAAGTCATTTAGGAGGAAAAATGCTAAGTATAGCTAGGTCATTTTATAGCTATCCTAGGTAAAGTATGTCAGTTTGGAGCTAAGTAAGGTTATTATGTCATTTTCGAGGAAAATAAGCTAAGTCAATGTCATTTTGTTGAATACCTAATAACATGAACTAATTAATAATATATATGTACATAATAATAATTGAATACCTGACATTACTAATATTAATCTTCATCGTCTATATATGCTCCGGGATCAATAAATGCAGAATCATCATCACTATCAGTAATGACGTGCTCATCAGCATCATCAATAAATGCATCAACATGTGGAAGGCCTCCTTTATGTAATCGGTCAAGCATTGACAGGTCATCCGCAGCAGTAACCTCTTCTTCTTCTGTCTCTTCTTGTTCCGGCTCAGGGGTGAAGTCGGATTCACTGTCGCTGTCTACCTCAATGTTCTGGGGTGAAGTACAGCGGTTGTTGAAACATTTTTTGGAAACACGTGTTTCTTGGAAGAATTCTCCTTCATATGTGTCTGGGTTAATGTGAGGGTCATAATCATCTTCATTGAGGGGAGGTGGTCTAAAATGTGGCGGCACATCATAAACGACATCCCAACCATTCAGATTTGGATCAGTTTGGCAGGCCCACGGTAGATAGAAAACTTGGGTCGCCTGTTGAGCCGTAATATAGACATCGGGAACATCTAAATGGGTGCTTTGTTTGATTTCGACTAGCCCTATATGTTCATGAGTCCTTCTAGTCTCCTTCGGCTGGAACCAATAACATTTGAAGACTACGACGTTTGGTGGGTTTTTACCAAAGAATGTAAGTTCATAAATTGCTTCAACTCTTCCATAATACTCGACCCCTCCTTCGCCGACAGCGGAGACACAACAATTTGTAGACTTTCGGTCGGCCATAGATAGCTCTTTGCCAAAAGTACGAAAGCGATACCAATTGATGTCGTATTTGTCAAATGAACGGACCTTATAGTCAAAACCATTAGCGACTTGTCTCAATTCGGCGTCCATAGACTCTGCATTAGCCTACAAGTTTAATACGAAAGGATTGTTGCATTAGCCGCAAACTAGACGAAGAAATGAAATGGTCTAATGGAAATTACCGTTTGTTTGAACCAAGAGATGAAACCGGGATAGCCTCCTCCATGATTTGCCAGAAGCTCATACTCTTCGATGGAATCCTTTTGGATCACCGCTCCATCCGAGAATTTGGCGACGTATCGACTGTATCACATATCCAGGAATAAGAGCATTTCAAAGGAATTAGAAGTTGCGAAACAATGTACCGAGAAATTACTCGATGTACGGCCTCACTTCTGTTAGGTTGTTGAAGATATACAACGAAATGGTCCGCCATTCTTCGACATCCAATGGTAAGGAATTAGAAGCACCGGCTGGTGCGAGCTTCCCTTTGAATAGGCTGAGGTTGGATCCACCCTTTTTAGGGTCGCCATCATTGTACCGAGGCTTCGGATTATGCAAATGACGATTTTAGGTTTCGTAGTGTGCTGTCACGAAGTTTGCCGCCACCTCAGTAATGAATGCATCGGCCATCGATGCTTCATTTCTACGTTTATTTTTACATTTTGCTCGAAGCGTCTTCTGCATCCTCTCAGTTGCGTAGCACCAACGATTCTGCACGGGCCCTCCCAATCGTGCCTCGGTCGGGAGATGCAAAATCAAATGCTGCATTGGATTAAAGAAGCCCGGTGGGAAGATCTTCTCTAACTTGCAGATCAACTCCGGCGCCAACTCTTCCATTTCATCTAGCAAGCCAGGCGATAGTTCTTTCGCACAAAGAACACGGAAGAAATAGCTCAGCTCTGCCAGTACTAGCCATTCATCCTCAGGGATAAAGCCACGCAACATCACCGGCATTACCCGCTCAAGCCATATGTGCCAATCATGACTCTTGAGACCAAATATTTTCAATTTTTCAAGACTCGCTCCCCTCTTTAGATTCGCTGCATACCCATCGGGGAACATCAACTCCTTTTTCACCCACAGGATAATTTCCTTCATATCTGGCCTTCCAAGATTGAACCATGCCTTTGGCTTCGTCCAGTTCTGCTTTCCTTTCGGTTGTCATGTTTTGTAACGGTCTATCACATAGAGCCTCCTGATCGACTCTAGCCTTAGGATTATCCTTTGACTTCCCCTCTATGCCGAGCAATGTACCAAAGAGGGCCTCGGCGACATTCTTTTCAGTGTGCATCACGTCGATGTTGTGTGGGCAAAGGAGGTCTGTGAAGTAAGGCAGATCCCACAAGCATGTCTTGTGAGTCCAGGCGTGTTCCGAATTATACCCCTTGAAATACCCTGGACGCTCTGGATCCGGCTCGAGAGCGTTTAACTGATCCAGGGTCTATTGGCCTGTCAACGCGGGTGGTGCAGAGTTTTTGACAACTCTACCTTTGATGAATTTCTTCTTGTCTTTTCTGAACTTATGGCGAGGATCCAGGAACTGTCTATGCAAGTCGAAGCAAGAATACTTGCGACCCGCATCCAGCCAACGAAACTCAAGAGCTGCCTTGCATGTGGGGCACGGGAACCTTCCATGCACACACCAGCCAACGAATAGCGCATACGCCGGCAAGTCATGCATCGAGTACATGTACCACACATGCATTAGGAAGTTTTTTTTTGTAGCGGCGTCATATGTCTTGATCCCATTATCCCAAGCTTCTTGCAATTCATCCTTAAGCGGCTGCATGTACACATTCATACTCTTCCCCAGATAGTTGGGCCCCGGAATTATCAACGTCAGGAAAATGTTCTTTCTTTGCATAATCTGTCCGGGGGGGAGATTGAGTGGAATGACAAATACAGGCCAACAACTGTATTGGGCTGCCATCCTACCAAACACATTGAACCCATCCGTGCTGATGGCGACTCGAGGATGCCTTGGATCTGCCACTTTGTCCTTATGTAAAGCATCGAAGTGCTTCCACACAAAAGCGTCCGATGTGTGTACCAACATCGGATTCCCATCTGCATCTACCTCGGTTCTTTTGCCCAATTTATGCCACGTCATCTGTCTGGCCGTCTCTTCGACCATGAAAAGACGTTGAAGTCTTGGTATGATTGGCATATACCGAAGAACATTAACTGGGATTTTTGTCTGACTCTTCTCACCCATACCGTTGTCTACCACAACATACCTGGAAGACTTGCAAATGGGACAATAGTTGAAGCCCTCATACTCAAGCCTAAATAAGGCACATCCATTCTCACAGGCATCTATCTTCTCATAGGGCATCTTAAGCGCACGGATGATTTTGTCCGACTGGTACAGGTTTGCTGGCAATACATGGCCTTTGGGTAGAAAGCATCCAAATATCGTCATCATCGCGTCGTAGCATTCTCTGCCCAGGTTGAATTGAGCCTTCAGAGCCATTACTTGTGCGATGGCATCCATCTGACAAAGCTCAGTGTGCTCGTGGAGAGGACGTTTTGAAGACTCCAACATATCATTGAAGGCCTTTGCAGATTCCTCCATCTCATCGTCCGAATCCCGAGCATCATCAAAGTCTTGCACCATGTCTTCGATCCCGGTACCATGCTCGTCGGTGCGACGACGAACCACCTCAGCTCTGGCACGTTGGGTAGACTCACCATGAAATGTCCAGACCGTATAATTAGGCGTAAAACCCCACTTCTGCAGGTGTTTGATCATTTCAAACTCTGACCTCTTATGATAGTTGTCGCAATCGGCACAGGGGCACTAGGTTATTTTCTGTCCATTTGCAAATGCGGCTGTCACAAACCCCTTGGTTTTTGTTATCCATTCATGGGTCATGTATTTCTGACTAGTGTGACCGGTGTACATCCACGCCCGATCACTCATCTTGCCTAGCTACTGGACACACACGAAATATATACATAATTTAGCAAACCATATTCATCAGTTAATAGAGTTTGTCAGTTTTATTACGTCCATGCAACCTAGACGCTAGTAGGTAAAGATAGGTCCTAATCCCACCCGAGTATGTGTAGATTGGGTTCGTTTTCCCATGCTCTGCTCCGGATCCGACGCAAAATTTCGGCAGCACCTCCCCGTTGTTCTCCTGATACACGTCTCGGCAGTAAGCAGAGAGGATGTGTACCCGGAGAACAACAGGGAGGCACTGACGAAATTCTGCATCGGATCCGGAGCAGAGCATATGGGAAAACGAACCCAATCTACACATACTCGGGCTGTCCATGGATAACGTTGGACAATTTGAAAGAATCACGGTAATAAATATGCTAATGCATGCATATTTATAGATGTAACCCTTTCGAACGGGAGACACATAGTGGTCACGCATACTGATGATTGAAGACACCTATAGCTAGCAAGTTTCATCGGCACGAAGACCGGAACAGAGCAAATGAAGGGGGGAGGAGGAGTTGTCATTTGTGCTCACCCACGAACGCAGGGGCGGAGCTCGTCGAACACTAGACCCTCGCACCGACGAAAAAACTGCACATTTTAATCGAAAGATGAGTAACATAGCAATATTGTTTTTTCCGTCAACCTAACTAAATATTTATAACAGGACGAGCGGGTTAGGGGGTTCCTCGACGTCGATGAAACCCTAAATAGCAAGTATCATCGGTCCAAGATACATGTGGCGCTCGGCGTTGAACACTAGATCCACATCCCACAAGTGACGCCGGCGCCCGGTGTCCCGCGCGCAGCAATAGTTCTGGAGGCCGATGACGGTCGAACACCATGGCAAATTTGTCTGGCAGCCTCTGCGATGAGGATTAAAGCCAAGTTTTGAAACTTCAAACAACCAAACCGACTTGAGTCAGTTTGGGTGTTTCAAGTTTCAACACTTGGCTTTTAATCGTCATCGCAGAGGCTGCAAGACAAATTCGCATAGGTGTTCGACCGCCATCGACCCCGAGAACTGTTGCTGCGGGACGCCGGACGCCGGCGTCACTTGTGGGACGTGGATGTAGTGTTCGACACCGACGGCCACATGTATCTCGCAATGACGATACTTGCTATTTAGGGTTCCATCGACGTCGAGGAACCCCCTAACCCGCTCGTCCCCGGGCGCCCTCTGGTATGGCGACGCACGGCCGACGGGTTAGCACTCGGACCGGGGGATTCTCGGCATGGGCGATGGCGTTGGGACTGGCGGGACCCACTGGCTCCACCATCTCTCCCCTCGGCGACCGGCGATCCACGACCCTCTTCCTTTTTTCCTTTTTCCTCTTCTTCTACTTATTCTTCTTTTTTTCAACTTTCTTCTTCTTCTAATTATCTAAACCTAAACCTAGCACTAACCTAATCCTACCACTAACCTAAACCTATTAATAACACCTAAACCTAAACAGCAAATAACAGTAGAAAAAAACAAAAAAAGTTCACCTTGGCTCCGGCGGTGGTGGAGGAGGCGGCGGGGCGCCGGGGCGGCGTGGCGCCGCCGGGGCGGCGGGGCGGGGCGCCTAGGCGCCGGGGGCGGGGCGTCGCCGGGGCAGCGGGGCGGGGCGTCGCCGGGGGTCGGGGCGGGGGCAGCTCGGGCCCGGGGGCGGCGGCGCGGGTGAGGTGAGGGCCGGGAGAGAGAGAGAGGGGTGGGGCGCGGGTGAGGTGAGGGCCGGGAGAGAGAGAGAGGGGCGGCGGCGCGGTGAGGTGAGATCCGAGAGAGAGAGAGATCTACAGGGGAGAGAGAGGGGTGGGGTGCGGGCGCCGGCCCCTTTTCAGTTAGGTCACAGCTCTTTGCCGTCTGCTAGTAGACGGCAAAGAGCCTAGCTAGTGGGGTGGGGCCGGGGGGAAATGGCCGTTAAAAGGGCCACTTTCTTTGCCGTCTGCTGGCGGACGGCAAAGAAGCTTTGCCGTCCACCAGCAGACGGCAAAGAAAGTGGCCGTTAGGTCGTTCTCGTTAGTGGGCCACCCACCCTCTTTGCCGTCTGCTAGCAGACGGCAAAGCTTTGATGCCGTCAGCTAGCTGACGAGAAAGAGAAGCCTGACGGTAAACACCTTCTTTGCCGTCAGCTAGTTCTTTGCCGTGTGTTTTCTGGAAACGGATGGCAAAGAGCTTCTTTGCCGTCCGCCAGTTGACGGCAAAGAACTGGCAGACGGCAAATTTGTTGATTCCAGTAGTGTTCTGTCGAATTTTAGCTTGTGTATGGTATTATTCGACATAATTGATCCATAGAGTCAGTATTTTGAAATCCAGGCAATGCATGGCTTTAGCAATTCAAATATAAACATGATTATAGTTTATGTTGTGTGTTTAAAGCACATTATACATACAAAAGATACATAGTGAACATTCTAAATAGCTAGCTAAGAACTAGCATACATTTGAAATCAACTGAAGGTGGTTTCAAATATTCGAATTCAACATGAAGTGCATTCAATTATTTGAATTCGAGATCATGGCATTTGTAAATCATACCTAAATTAAGGGTGCATCAATCTTTGCTTTGCTTTTGTACATAATAACATATAGTCGTGTACAAAATACATTCAAATTTACCACCTCCATTCTGAAATAATAGTAGTTATAGTAATAGTTATAGGATTTTCAAGAGTCAAAATTTCAAAATAAGTGCATAATTTAATGAGGTTTTCAATCATACAAGGTCAAATTTAACGAGGTCTATTAAGGTCAATCCTAATAGTTCAAGAGTACTATAAAGGTGAATGTTTCTGGTTCAAAATTTTGAACGAAGCGCTAAAAGAGCCTCTCCTCACCCAAAACCGCGCGAGACCAATGTTTGGTAGAAGGAAATTACCGTCCTAACTCTGACCCATGAAGCCTATCGGCCCGACGTCCAGAAGTCTAAACCGGGGTAGATTTGTAACTTCACCGAGATGCCACACAACCGCCTCCGAAAAACATTCATATACTACGGGCACCTAAACGCCGATGCGCTCGGCCGAAATCACTCCCGCCCACTATTTTGGACACATGAGATTACCGTCCTACCCTCGACCCGCTGCATGTCCGAAATTTTAGATGGGGGCAAAGTTTGTAACTTTCCCCAAATTTCAAACAAGCGCGTCCCGGAAACATGGTTCCCCCTTAGCTTCCCCCCTCTCCCATCCGATTCCCCATTCATACTCCGTGGGCGCCAAAACTCCCTCTGCACCAGCCGCGAAACCCCAGCCTCCTCCGTCCGCCACCCCATCGCACTGATCCACCGCCGCCCTCCTCCATCACGCCGGAGCCGATACCCCGACATCGTCGTCCACCGCAACCTCAACCGCAGCACCCTCCAGGACTTAGCAGTTGAAGCCGAGGCAGAGCTGCCTCCACAACGTGGACGTGCATCATACCCGAGCCACTTCAACCCCTCTGTCCTACACATCATCGCTACTGCTCCAACGTCGCAACCGTCCACCGCACCGGAGCTGTTCCCGCTACGCCGTCGTTCACCACCTCGGATCTGCATCTCCGCCGCCGACAGAGGGCCACCACACCACACTCAACAACTTGGCCATGGGTGCGTCCAAGGCTCCACCATCCTCCACAACATCTGATTTCCAGCGAACCACAAGAAGATCATCGAAAAATCATAAGGAGGACACAGCATGGCAAGCCGATATTGGTACTCCTCTTCGCTTATTCTTGCAAATCTTACATGTCTGCTCGCACGGTATTCATCCCACGAAGGAAACTAGTTGACCACTTCTTAATGCACATTCTTCCTGATACTAGATGTTCCAAGTAACTCGCGATGCACAAGGTTTCCCCCCATTTACTATTTCACTTTAGCTAGAGGTCCGTCGCCTGCCTGGATTTCAATTCAGTGTTAGTTGATTCCCAATTAAAGGAAGCACCACCCGTGGAGGCGCGCGGAGCACCTAGTCCGCCTGTGCGCTGGGGAATCAGCACCTCAGTGTCTATCTTAGAGGTGTGTGTGGCGCAGGTGCTGCTGGCGCCCGATCTGGAGGTCCGCCAGGCTTAAAGGGATGGCCGGGGGCGCTGCCAAGCACGGCGGTGGGGTGAGGTCGAGTGGAGGGCGGGGCAGCGGAGGCAGGGGTCTGGGCCCGTGGTCGCTGGCGGTTCGAGGAAGATCATCAATAGTGACTAGCGGGAGGTAGACGAAGGCCATCTGCCCGTTCCTTGTAGATCGGACGGTGCACAAAAAATCGACTGACCTATTTGTTTTCAGTCGATTGTTAGTTTCATAGGACCACATGTGGTGGTTTGCTGGAGGATTACCTACACTTCCCAGCCATCCCTGTGCTCATATTTCAAAAGCCTAGAATCTAATTTCGTGTGCCATGTATGTTGTAGAGCTATCATATGTCTGCCGTCATTTGTTTTTGACCCACCAGCTATCTGATACTTTCACACTGCACTACTTGTGCACAAACTACACCCATACTCTCTCACTATTGTTTTATTACGCATGGGTATTTCAGAATCTCAACCACAGTATTCAAAAAAGAAAACACAGCTGTCGCTCCAGTCTGCATCGAGGATTGGAAAGGCGCGGTTTGACGCTCTAAAGAAGAGTGTAGTGTCATTCGATGAAGACTGTCAACGTAGCTCTGTAGTTGATGACCCCATTCGCCATACACCAGCATCGCAGGTGCTTGCTTTAACTTCATGGTGTCATATGTGGTTGCATGTTGCATATGGTGTCTACCTTGTATATTGCTTCTAAATTGGTTAAATTGCATCTCCTTAGCCATATATTGTGAATATGACATGCCTTCCTGTTTTTGGTACATACTGCATATGTCTATTAACCATGTTCTTACATCAAACTAATGATTTTGTGTATCCCTCATCAATCACTTATGATGAGACAGTCAGACAGGTGGGTTAGTGTGAGACGCGCTACTCTTTTAAAGAGTGCAGTGTCATCCTCCCCACATGATTCTCAACAAACACCAAGGCTAGATGAAGATAGTCAACGTAGCTTTTGTACCAGATTGTCTGGTAGTTTGCACAGGGCGAAGGTGGCAGTGTGGAGAGAGGAGGAAAACCGCGAGATGGACATCGGTGCTGAGGGCACAAGTACATGGCGTTCGGAATGTGCTATGTGATTTATGTGGGAATAGTACAACTCAAGCAGCTGGAGTTTTTTGAATTCAGGGGATTTCAGCCAGGCGTCCACCATGCAGGGCATGAATAGGTAGCATGCCGGGATGCAGAGGCGTTGAACGGAGCCCTGGTGGGAGGAGATGATGGCTCCGGGTAGTTCAAAATCATTGAACAGAGATAGGCCACAACAGTCGAGATTAAGAGGCGCGCCGCGCCATAGAGGGCGCCACCGAGTTGCGAGGACTTGGGTGTGGCAGCAATCCTTGGTGGGGAGAAGCAAGATGATCTTCCCAAGGATGGCGTCTGGGAGATCGCTGATGCGGTCCGCCCGATATTCTTCGGGTTCCGGGGCCATCTAGCCCCTTTGCGGTTCGACTAGGGGAATGCACAAGCACAAAGAGCAGAATCAGCAGAGAACGCAAAGGTTTTTACCCAGGTTCGGGCCACCGTGAGTTGTAAAACCCTACTCCTGCTTTGGTGTATTATATGTGGAGAGCTCAAGTACAAGGTGCGCTTCGTCCCGGCAAGGTGCAAAGGGAAGCAGCTACGCATGCAAAGTGAGCTAGAGTGTCTAATGATCGATCCTTTGTAATGGTTGCCCTGGCCCTCCTTTTATAGCTTAAAGGGGTAACCACAGTGGCAAAACAGTCATTACAAGTTGATTAGATAGCAAGCAGTGCTATCATACCTAACTCTGTCGGTTTAGGACAAAAGCATTTAATGCGCCGTTAGGTGTCATGTGGAGGAGGAGCCCCGGCAAGGTTCCTGCACCGCTCGCCTAGCTACCTCATATTATCTTGACACGCCCCCTGGACGGGTGTCATTAAAGTTAAATCTCCTTCCAGCAGGCTGACACGTGCCCTGATAAATCTCACCAAACAGCTTGCGCGGTCGACACCACACCGATTAGCGACTAGCTGCTCGTTGAGGGGGAGCGCTGACGAGCTAGCGAAGGCTTGTCAGCACGGAGCTTGCCGGGCCTTCATCTTGCCGGCTCAAATCTTGCCGGCAAGTAATGCGTCCATCTTCAGTACTAGCCAAGTACTTATTGATGATTTGTCTTGATTTCTTCCTTGGCGCTTTTGTGATTAAGCCTTGAGTCTTGATCTTGGTAACCCCCGGCAAGTCTAGCCATCAAGAAGGCTGCTACTGTCTGTCCATAAGAAAGGGTATAAAATACCAATGTTTTATACACCGACAGGAGCCCCCGGGCCTAGGCCATACGCGTGTCTGAAGCATCGTTGGGCTAGGCCCAAATGATGCACAGACACGTGGAAGGAAATTACCACTGTAATCTTTGCAATGATGATTTCCCTCCAAGCACGCCCACGCCGCGCATTAAATGCGGGATGCAGGAGTGGTGGACTGTAGCGGTTATCTCGCGGTAGTGCGCCTGCAAAGGCGCAGCCAAGGCAAACAGTAAAGAGCCAGCCCCCTCGCGGCTTCCCCATAAAAAGCCAACCGCGAGGGGACGCTGCTCATTCACTCTTGCCTCCCTCTACTTCATCTTCTTCCTCTAGCCAGAGCAGCTTCCGCCGCCACCGCCACCGCCGCCGCCGATTCACGCCTCACCTCGACTCCCTCTTCTCTCCCGGAGCCCTTATGGCACCCAGGAAGACCGACGCAGCGGGGAAGAAGCCCGCCAAGCCTGTCGATCCCAAGGCGGAGAAGAAGAAGAAGGATTTGGAGGAACTGGAGAAGTGGCGGAGGGAGAACGTGGTGTTCTAGCCACCGGCGCTGGATGAGAATACGCTGATCGAGAGGTACGCCTATATGTGGGGGCGAGACACCAAGGTTCACAAGGCTCCAGTGGTGCTCCTCGCCGGAGGCAAGACCCCCTCAGATTCATATCCCTTTTTCTGAGCGTATTTCTATTGCGGGCTGGTCCCTCCATTTTTGGATTTCTTCAGCGCAATGATGTATAACTTTGGGTTCAGACTGCTGGATTTTACCCCGAATGCTATAACTTGCATGTGAGTCTTTGCCCATTTCTGCGAGAATTTTGTTGGAGTTGCCCCCAATGTTGATTTTTTCCGCCATTTCTTCATCCCTCGAATCGAAGGCAAGGCGCTTTCTAGCAGCGTCACATGGATCCCCAGGGCCAAGACCAAGGACCAGTATCTTCCCGGGCAGCTGCACTTGAAGTGGGAGGAGTGGCGGGCTGAGTGGTGCTGGATCCAGGAAAAGGATTTTCCCAGTTTCTGCTTGCCGTGCACACAGAGAGTCATACGCGGCGATGACTGGAGCAATTTGGGTGCCAGCGACAAGAGACTTGGCCCGGCACTGAACCGAATCGCTCGCCTTAGAGCCGCCAAGCTGACTATAGAGATGGTGGGTGCCGATTTCCTCCGGCGACGCATCGCGCCACAGCAGAAGAGGCAGAGATTCACCTGGGAGAACCAGAACACAGGCGACATTATGCGGTTGTACCCAGGCCTCGGCAACAATCTGACCATCATGGAGCACGCCTGCCTCTGCGAGCAACTGTTCAGATCTACCAGGACCTTCCACTTGCCGGACCAGATCGTCCCATTGCATATCAATTCCGCCAAAGACTCCATCTTGGCGATGATGCCAGAATGCAATGCACAAGGAGTCGAACCCCTCTGGCCAATGCCTACTTTGGAGAACGAAATGGACTGGGCCTCAAACTTGATGGAGAAGGCCTCCCGGATAGAGAGGGATCTCATAAAGGCCACCAAGGATGAGGAATTGGCATACATCGCCAGCAAGGCCACAAAAGTTGCCAGAGTTAGCAAAGCTGGCGGTTCTCAGGTCGCGGCAACCGAAGATGATGAAGAAGAACATCCCGAAGAGGAGGTTGTCGAGGAACACCAAGAAGAGCCTGCCGGGGATGAGGCTACCGGGGAACCCGAAGACGAAGAAGAAGATCCTCAGGCTCCAAAGAAGAGCTCATGCATTCTTCGGAAAATGGCCAGTCAGGAGCCAGTGTGCGCTTCCTCGCCAAAGGCTGGCCCCGTCGTGAAGAAGATGACCACTAGAATGGGTCACCAAGAGGAAGTGCGCTGGCAACCATCTCGGCGTCCACGACCTCAGCGTCCATCTTCCCAGCAAGAAGTTGTCGGAGAAGTCGAGTCTTCTTAGCCAGCAAGTTCATCCCCTCCGGCACTCAAAAGGGCCAGGGAATCGCCCCCGCCGGCGAGATATGACCAATCCATCCTCAGCGAGTCAGAAGACGAGGAGTAAGCACAATTGCCTTATATTCAACAAGTCTTGAAACCATCTTGATCATGATTTTTGACTTGATTCTCTTCTGTTTTTCCAGAGACACAGAGCCACTTGTGCATCGAGCCAAGCGAGCCAAGGCTGCAGCGGGAAGCGAGCCTGCGACAAGCACTGGGCAAGGGGGTGCATCTGCTGATGCCATCGTCATCAGCCCCCAGCCCAGCCCCCTGCGTGAGGTCGAGGCATGATTTCCTCTTGCTGGCACTGGCATCGAAGTTCCTTCTTCTGGTCTCGAGAAGGAGGTAGGAGAAGGCCACCAGGAGGAAGAGCGCCAAGAGGCGGATCCTACCATGGTTCCTCTGTCAACCACCATCCCGGAGAGTGCTTCTCCGGCAAGGGCTTCCACTGATGAGCGAGGCTGCCGTGGACCGTGCTGTGGCAACTGATGTTGCCGGGGAAGGAACTATCCTTCCACATCTAGCACCAACAGGTAATCCACTTGTTTTTAAACACTTCCTGAATTTTTTGTTTTCTTGAACTTGACTTGTAACTGATTTTTATTTTATCCTTTGCTTCTGTTCCATTCTGTAGATCCCACCTCTCCTGAAGAAGGGGAAATTCTTGCCAAAGTGGCAGATATTGCAAAGGAAGCTACTGATGAGGCTGTCAAGATAATTGCTGAGGAGGCCACCAGCCCTGCCATTAAGGAAGCGAGGGAAGTTGCTGGAGACATAAGGGAGTCTTCCGGCAACACATCTGCTCCCATTCAAACAAGCACAGAAATGGTGCTGGTTGGTGTTGACAAGCCAGATTCTGCCGCTCAGCCAACTATACCTACCGCCCAAGTCTTGATGGACGTACTTATCCTTGCCACTCCTCAACAGGGGTCTGAAGCCCCCAGCTCATCAGGCACTGTAGAGCTAGACTTTGACGCAGAGATTGCTCGCATCCTTGCCTCCATCCCCAAGAGTACCCTTGAATCCGACAACCCTGCCGATAGTACAGCGGATCTTGCCTTCCTGGAAACCATAGCTGCAGGCCTCAGGGATGTGCAAGAGCGCTACGGCAAGCGATGGGATAAGCTCCAAGATGAACACACATCCCTGAATGTAATTGAGGAGAAATTGAAGAAGAAGGCTGAGGATTTCCGGACTTGGTATAACAACCAATCTCACAACCTGAGGAGGCAAGAGGAAAAACTTGCCGCCACCCAAGAGAAGGCGACAGCTCTGGACGGCAAGTTGGTAGAGCGCGAGGTGCAGCTCAACGCCCGAGAGAAAAATCTTGCCGCACAAGAGGAGGCCCTTGCCGCTAAACTTCACGGACAGGGCGAAGAAATCGAGAAACTCCTTGAGCAAAGGACGCAAGAGCTGGAGAAGAACCATAAGGATTTTATCGAGACCCAGGCTCAGGAAAATGCCACCAAGCTCAAGGAGGCTACTGATGAGGCTGCCGCTGCTACCGCCGCCAAGGCGGATCTTGAGTCCCAGTTGGCCAAGTTGAAAGAAGATCTCACCAGCAACAGTAAAGAGGTTGAGACTCTCAAAGGCGAAGCGCAGAAAGAAGCCCTCACCTTAGGGGAACTGCAAACGCAGCTCTCGTCCAAGAATCAAGATCTCGATACCGCCAACAAGGTAGCCGAGGATTTGAAATCTAAACTTGCCAGCCTGGAAACAGATCTCGAGTCCGCCAAGGAACGGGAAAGAATCTTGACGAAAAATTTGGGAACAGAGGAGGCCTTGCACATAGATGTCGCGAACAGGTTCAATCAGCTGCAGGAAAACCTCTCCCTCTGGACCAACAACCTTGTCAATATTGCTGAGTGCATCACCTTCCAAATCGCCGTCATGGATATGAGGAGCTAGGGCTTCACCGTCAATGACAAGGAGGCCACCAGCATCAGGCTAACCAAGTTCTTCGAGGGTCTCATTGATGCCTTGAAGACGTACCATGAAGATAGATCTACCTCGTTTGCTGACGAATCTCAGAAGTTTGCCCGCAACGTCCTTTATAAGGTACTGCTCAAGCTTGCACATCGCCATCCTGATATCGATCACTCCGGGATCTTCAGGAAGATACCGCAGAACACCGACGTCTCCACCGCCGACAAGATTGACGGGCCTCATCAGCAGCTTCCTTACCTTCTTGTAGCTCACCGCTTCTCCCCGTGCTGCCGGGTGCGGGAACTACAACCGGCATCGCCGCTGGCGAGAGCCTCATCTTCTTAACGATGGGGCCAGCCGACTCCATTTTCCTTGCGGGCGCCGCGTCGAGCTCACGGGTTTGAGCAGAGTAGCGAAAGATGAGCCTAGTTAAGGGGGGCTGGAGTTTTCTGTAGGAGTGAGGAATAAGGCGAGCAGGGGTTTTCTATAGGAGTGAGGAAGAAGGGGAGCGGGGGTTTTCTGTAGGAGTGAGGTGAGGAAGAAGGGGAGCGGGGGTTTTCTGTAGGAGCGAGCTGAAGTGAACAGTGAAGTGGGAGCGAGGAGGAAGAAGGGGGTTTTTGGGAGCGCCCCTCTTCAAGTAATATGGGCTTTTCCTACAAAAATATGGGCTTTAAGATGGATCAGCTCTTGTACTGGTCGGTCTTAACACTAGAGACAACCCATTAGAGACACTCTCCAGCTCTCCAGCTTACGGCCCATTCGCAAAAAAAAGACGCACTCCAGCTTATGGCTCCTGCAGTCCTGCTTGGTAAGCTTTTTCAACTTGAAAAAAACTTATGGCTCCTCCTCGGGCCCGCTTGGCATCCACCAAATTAGAGGGTGCGGTAATGCATGCAGACACTCACACTGGTCGAAGCACGGCACAAATGAGGCGTCAAATAATAGGCCCACAATATAGATTCTAAATGTTCACACGCTAGTCAACATTCACATTAAACTAAGCTTCACAAGATACAGTATGCATACTAGCTAACATTCACAAGCACATATATAAGTTCAGCATGTTTATGCATCTCAATGATTCACCAGACTATAACCAAGACAAAGCTGTGAGAAGGTGCAGAAATCAAGAAAAAATGATCGATGCTTCTCTGAGCAAAGGGCCTCCCTACGCATTAATTTTCTAGGCATGCTTCTTTCTTCTCAATGTTGAGTGCACTTTGAGCATGTTGGCAACTCCACAGCTAGCTCGTTGGCTCATCTTGCAATTAACGCTGACACATTGCAGCAAACAGAGGAGGCAATAGAGATCACTCAACATCAGACCTGTTTGTGTAATTCCACTGAAATCATCTTCACTGTCCTGAATGTGAAAAGATAGGAAACAATAACTGTACTTAAACGGTGTTGCAATACAGTAGCACATATCAATAGCTCAGCATGACAAAACACGATCATCTGGACGAAGGGGTACTGACCTGCGTGAGGAAGATTATCCATAATTTTATAAGTGGTTAGTTGATTTCCACCTTGGGGTCTCATCTAATGCCAAGGAAGAAATTCGATTCAATCGATCAGTGCAATTCCTTCCGTCTAGCTGTAGAAAATTTGTCCGACTCACCCCAATATCTTTTTTGTATAGTTCCACTAAAATTATGTACCGTTGTTTGCACAACCCCTACTCGCTGGCCAGGCCATCTATGACTCGGTCTCTTTTATCTTGCGTTCCTTGACACATGATAGGCTCGTTCCACACTGCGATCAGCAAGTCAACGTACGAATAAGCTTATTTCATCTTGCGTTGGTCATTCTTCCTAGTTATGAATGTAGGAATACCTCAAGCACCGTGAGGTTAGCTGACAGCAGGTAGATGCGGCCATCTAAATTTGTGCGGTTCTACTAAAATTGTTGTTTGTGCTTCTGTTTGCACAAATAGAAACCACATGGAGATAGACAACCCTGTTTGCATAAATATGTGATAGGGTTATTTAAGCAGTGTCATTTTTTTCTGTGGCATATGATTAATAGCAGCATCTCATATGTTATCAATGGCATTACATTGACAGTATAAAAAAGTGCCATTAACTAAGAAGTGCCATCACATCAGATCAACACGGGCACTAGATTAACGGGGGCTTAGATTAACAAGCACAACAATTGCATTATAACTCTGTGATGACAGTAGCACATGATCAGTAGCTACGTGCACGGTTAACAGGAACGATCATTCTAACAAAGGGTGATACGGAAAGGAGAAATACATCATCGTGTCAACCAAATGTGCAATTAAATTTCTGCAGTTCCACTGAGATGAAGCTATGTTACCGGTGTGAGATCTAAGTGTAACACCCCAAAGCACTCTTCATGGGAAATAAAGCAAGACAGAAGCATTTCATAAAACGGTGGTGGAATTGCTTCAGTTTATCAATGGCAATAGATTGACATCAGCATTACTTAAGAGTGACATCACATTAACTGTGGCATTGTTTCATTTTACCAGATATTAGATTAACCGCTGCAGTAAGGGCATAGGGACAGGTGAGGCACAAGCATGTTTTACCTCCACCGAGGCATAAAGTGGTGAGGCAGAGGTGGTTGCCGAGAGCGGCAAACATGCAAGCTGAATGTCTGGATTTGTGCCATTTTTGTTCTCGTGATCTCGTCAGTGACCTTTTGCTGCGTGACCATAGGAAATCTAGCCGTGCTCATTCTCAGTTGCGTTGTCCACCCAGCACCCCCTCACTTTCTTTCCTTTTTCGACCAAGAGACCGGTCAGGCCAGAATCTTAATACTAGTACTTCCCCCCACCCTTCGCCCCCGCCCTACTTTATTGCCCTCTTCAACAAAGAGATCGGTTTGTTAACCAGTCTTTGCTACCCCACCCACCAAAAAAAAATTCCACATTCAACCAGGCCATCTATTTATCTTCATGCATTACCTTTTTTCCTCTAATAGTAAAAATTTAGTTGGTGTTCGAGTGTTCAACAAGCCAACGCGGCTATCTAGATACATGGTGAGCTTTGGACTGAAGAATATCCACATGCAGGATGCAGCGACGTGGGGAGCAAACCAAACTTGATGGGAAAAAAAGGATGCAGCGACGTGGGGAGCTGGCCCATTAGAAGAAGGCTGGTTCAGAAGTTATACCTCCAGTCGGCGGGATGTGGCGAGGCAGGCGGCGGGATCTGCCAACACGACGGCAGCGAGCAAGGGTGCGGAGGACCACCCACACCGGCGCCAGGTCAAAGAAAATGGCGCGCGTCGACTTCCTCCCTCGCCAACGGCGACCGCGTCAATGTTGCACCTCGTACCCTACCCAGCGCAAGGGATCCGGCCGGATCTGTGACCACCGGTGAGAAGAGAGAGAAACAGAAAGAGTGGTCACCACCGTGTTGTTTAGATCTGTAGAGGGTGAGAGAGTGAGAAGAAAAGAGCAACCCTTGCAAGCAAGTCTCGAAGCTCCAGCCTACATATATAGTGGAGTATTTTTTTCCTCTCCATAGCAATCGTTTTAAATTGAATACGCGCGGAGCCATCTTTTCATTTAATGTACCAAAAAAAACTCGATCAATAACCGCGCCACCGCGTTCAGGTCGCACTTTGTATGGCTCACATGTGGTCCCAGACCCTACATTAAGTGGACAACTAGCTGGGTCAAATTATCATAGCTGCCTCTTCGTGTGCAAATGCGCTCCACCGTGTACCCGCGCGTGTGCGTGAGGGAACGATCGAGTACGTGCGTGCGCTTCTTCTCTTCGTGTGTGTGCGTCTATCTCTCTCTCTCTCTCTCTCTCTCAGAGACAACGAGACAATGACCTAGACAGAGATGGTGTGTACAAAAAGTCGCGAGCGTGTGTGTGTGTGCGCGCGCATGTGCGAGAGAGCGGACACGGATGCGGGAAGACGCCATCCAACCGTAGCCGCATATATTTTGACAACAGTTCAAACTAACAAGATGAAATTCATGCAAACATGACCGGATTTCATATAAACATGACGGACTTTCATATAAACATGACGGATATCATTACATTTACATCAACTAAGCGGTGCTAGTCCGGCTCTAGAGGTATAATTAATACCTAAGCTAAATGGCCACCGGCGGCTCGTTTTGTCTTCCTCATGTCCGGCAGCCCGATCACCGGACTACCGGGAGCCCGAGAGGTATATGCTTCAGCGCAAAGGGCAGCTCGCTTCCCCACCACTCATCTGAGTGGAACCCCTGGCTAATGCTTCAGCAGGAGGGGAAGGGGGCGCCTCTGCTTCCGTGGAGCCCATGCGGGGTCGACGATGGTTTGCGCTGAAGAAGAACCATGCAAGACACCAGCTATGTACGCCGGCATCGCCTCGGTGGTGGCCTTCATGGGATACAAGCGGCGGCGTCCTCCCGTGTTCTACTTCTCCTCGATGATGGCGGCGGGCGAGGACGTGCTGGCCGCCACCTCATCGACATCCGCGTAGCCGGCTTCTTTCTCTGCCTGCATGGCGCGGCTACGCGCGTGTCAATGTAGTGAGAACCAGGGCCCCACAAACCTCCTAAGCTTGGGATTATGCCAGTTAGGGCTGTTGCGAAGCAGCCCCGGCAAAGAACCAACCTTGCCGGCAAGCAAGGCATCCGGCAAGCACTACATCAACAAGCAAAAAAGTCGCTGGGCAGAAGCTTCTTTCCAGCTCTATGATTTCCCTGCAAGGATAGAGCCGGCAAACCAAGGCCTCTAGACAGGTCATCAAAGAGTTGCCAGGAAGATCAAGACGACGGCGGCAAGTCAGAAGCCGGCAAGCTCAAGTGAAGACCCGGCAAGCTCCCTTCGCCCCTCCACTGCTCCACCTTAGCGACCAGTTAGTCACCTATCAATAGGTGTCGAGCGGGCAGGCGATTAGGTGAAGCTTGTCTGGACGTGTGGCAGCTCGCCGCTTGGAGATCACCTTTATTGACACCCGTCCTAGTGCGTGTCCAGATTATATTCACCCTATGTATTTACTACTTTGCCATTGTGGTAGCCCCTTTCTTCTACAAAAGGAGGGCCATGGCAACCTTTACAAGGAGTCGGACTCCTGCCCATTCGCAGTAGCCTAGCTGCGCCCCCGAGCTCCGTGCCGGGAGGCCGCGCTCTCGGTAATGGCGGGGCTTGCTCAAACACAATCAAACAACCAAAGCAGGAGTAGGGTTTTACGCTTCACAAGCAGCCCAAACCTGGGTAAATCCCTTTGCGTGCCGAGCTGCTGGATCTGCTCTTTGTGCACTGCGTCCCCTTAGCTGAACCACAAAGGGGCCTCGCTGGTCCCATAGATGGTCGTTTTCCCACGACAGCACGTGTCGACGGCGGATGGCGCGGTCGCAGGCACTGGAGGCGCCGTGCGGGTGTGGAGCAACTTGCCAGTCCTCTCGAGCTGGCCTGGAGCGTCGAGTTACTGAACCACGCGCTGGCTGGGGGTAGCAACTGGCTCCGTCGGGCTAGGCGAGGGAGGTGGAGCAGCGAGCTGCCTCGCTCGTAACCGCCGGGCTAGGCGGGCCACCCAGCCGGCTTTTATGCCGAAGAAATGCTCTTCCTGCTCGTCGGATGCCATCGAAAGAGTGGAGAAAATGGTGGAAGGAGGGGCTTGGCCGGCGTTGCGTTTAATGCTGGCCCGCTCCTGAACGGACGTGTGGATGCACTAGGTTTCTCGGCTTCCACGTGGGTTTAATGGAGGCGTTTGAATGCGGCGAGGAGGCGCGTTCAGCTAGGCGTGTAGCGGGCGGCGCCCTCGGCCGGCGCGCCGCTTCAATGGCGGACGCGACCTCTCACTCTAACTGCGTCCGCCCTGAGCCGCCTTCAATGTGGAGCGGCTCACTCTACAGCGGCATGGCGCCGGGCGGGAAGCGCGCGTGGGAGGGGGGGTTTGGGTGGGCCAGGGCGGTCAGAACCTCAGAAGCGGGATTGGGATCGGTCCAGACTCCTGATTTATGCCGCTTCAGCTAGGATGAATCTCCATCGTGTGGAACCACACTAGAAAGCTATGGTTCCCGTTGCCCGCCGCTATGGATCGTGCCTTCTACAAGAATGCCTGGGACTGGAACTAGGTGGTGTACATGGAGTCCATCGATAACGTTTAAGTGGAGTAGTCGTGCACAAAATTATGGGAGCACTGTTAATCTATGTAGAATAGTGCACAAATTTTAATACAGGAATGGGTATGAACTTGTGTGGCATGTTGGCCTATGTCCCTTAGAACTTACTAGTAAATATGTATGTGCTACTTGTGTGGCTGTTGCACGGGCTCCGACACGCTTTGTGAGATTAATAAAAGGTGGCGCAGCTTTGGCTATAACTGACCTTGCGCTTGGCTCTTCGCCTCTTCCGGAAGTAGAACAATGATGATGGTACTAGTACTAGTAGTAATACTGTAGTACGAGTATGAGTAGTAGGAGTATATAGTTCTGGCAATCTGACACCGAATGAACTGCTGCACGTCCACCGCGTAGTAAGCAAAAGCGTCTCCTCGTCCTATGAGCCACCGAGCGCGCATGGGCGAGGGAGAGGGCGTAGTAAGCAAGCTTCTCCTCGTTCTGCGAGTTGACAGGACACATCAAAGTAGTACTCCCTCCGGTCCTTTTTATAGTCCGCATATAAGTTTTGTCCGAAGTTCTGTACTAGTAGTCTCCAAAAAGGGCCGACCATGTCCATGGCTACAATCCCGTGCTCCGTCACTATACGTGCACGATTCACGTGCCATTGAAGAAGAAAAAATGCATACGTGCCATTGAAGAAAAAACTTTATTTACAAATAACGCGCCACCGCGTCATGGTCAAACTTTGATTCGTTCATGTGTGGTTCCTGACCCTCCACTTAAGTGAACAACTACTACACGTGTCAAATTATCACGTGAGCTGCCTCTTGATACAGAAATGAGCTCCACCATGTACCCGCACGTGTGTGTTAGGGAAAGAGGCAAAGAATACGTGTGTCGGTGTGTGCACCTCTTCTCTTCGTGCACGTACTCCTTTTTTTTGCGGGTGATTCGTGCACGTACTCCACCTACATTGTTGAACATTGGTGAGTCTCACTTACACTACTTATCTCCATATTCTTGCATGACACGTGGACCTGGATGCTGGATGTCCCACGTGTCAGCAAAAGGAAGAAGAACGATTTCCGACGATCGAGAAGGAGCCAAGAACCGCGCGGTGGAGTACTAGACCGGAGGAGTCCGAAACACGGCAGCCCAGTGTAGTTACAGCATACATGGCCCACCTCACGCTATCACCATATTCTCGGCCTCCGTGCGACACCTAGATTCACCAGCCCGTATCGCTTCTAGCTCCTCTTCTCTCTCAAAGTGCGGCGGGTTGGCGATTTTGCCGTCAATTGAGGTCGGTTTGCTCCCACTCCCTCCCACATGTTAGTGATATGCCAAGAGCATTCTAAAAAATGATATGCCAAGAGGAACCGCTTTGACCGACGGACCAAATGCGACAGGCGTGCCGTGAGTGAGTCCAGTTTCTCGTTTTGAACTTGTTTGCTGTAGTAGTAACACTTGGTTTTGCACCTTCATAGATTGATGCAAATCCCCGCTAAAAAGGCGCTTCGCTTTCTACTAATCCTGTCAACCGTCCTGCTACAGTATATCACTCACATTTGGTTTATAGAGCTTAATCTCCAAATTTTTGTATTACCATTTTGTCAGTCTAAATTTTACTGGTCACAATCACTTGTTTAGATTTCAAACCGCATTAAATTGTTGCATGCAAGGATTAACAGAAAACTAACCAATGCATGTAAATGTTATTGGTCATTGTACTCCTCATGCATGCATGCGTTGATACGTAGTAGTACTACTCCAAACGCTCACCGTCTAGTAGTTCATTAGTTGGTTTCGATTTTTGAATTGAGCCCCATAAACCCATATTGATGCTATGCTGCTACCATCCAATATTCGCGTGTGGTGGTTTCTAGAATAGAAAGGAGGTACTTACTATGGGAAAGGTGAAATGATGGTTGCTTCGTCCGAGCAACTTACTATGGGAATATTGGAGTACGAGCGGATTCAATGAATAGTGAAATGATGGTTGCTTCGTCCGAGCAACTTACTGTGGCAAAGGTGGGGCCCTGTGATTTGACTGCTCAATAGTCATTATTACTACGGCGCAATGATCGGGGTGAACCCCCCTGCGGTTGTGCACTCAATATTGGTGCATGGCACGTGGACCAGGATGCTGGATGTCCCACATGTCGGCGAAAGGAAGTTCAATGGTTTCTGGCATTGCTATCAAACTTTCAGGATTTGTTTATATGTCACATAATTTTCCAGCATAATAAATTATATTGTAATGCTATGAAGCTTTCAACTTTGGTTTCTTGTGTCCACTTGCCTCCAAGGTTGTCTCGTTACAACATTCCATCAAATACAAAAAAACTAACATGGATGCTAATGCATCACAATGATTCGCAGATCAGCCCCAATATTTACATACAACTGAAGAAAAAGTTGTGAGAAGGTCTACAAATAAAGAAAAATTAAAATTGATCGATGCTGTCCGTAGGCATGGTTCCATTTCCTGGCCATGGTGTTCATTGGTCGGCTGCTAGTATCACGCAGCTCTGTCGAACTTAACAAGACATGTTAGCCAAGAAAGAAGCCTATGGAGGACATGGACCATCCGATCATTTTGTGCAGTTCCACTAAACTCGAGCTGAGCATCCCTATTTGCAAAGATATGAATAAGTGTTTTTACAATAATAGTGGCACTAGGTGATGAAACATACACACACAAATAGAAGCCGGTCACCTTTGCAATCTCTCATAAAACTAACTACTTGTTGGAGAAGATTAGGCTCAGAGTTGGATGAGGAGGATAGCACAACCAATCTCCCATTGTGCAGTCCCACTGAAATGTAGAAACATTGCCCATGTGACATTTTAGTGGAACTGCACAAAACACTCTTAAGAAAAAAGTGATTTGTGCAGTTCACCAAAAGGTCGCAATAGTAACGAGGTGAAATGGATAGCCCTGTTTGCAAAAAGAGGTAGAAAGGAAACAATTACTGGTCAATAACAGTTGCTGACACATACGCCGACAAAAAGAAGCATATTCATTGTCTTCAGGGGGAGATAGCAGCAGAGTGGTTTCTCTCAAACGGTGTGAGGATGAGATTACAAAATGGGAGGTACGCCGGCCGAGCTACGTTTTAGGCAAAGAACTAGAGAAGATCCACATGCAGGATTTTCCACATGCAGCGACCTGGGAAGTTGGGCAGTGGAGCAAGGCCGGTTCCAGAGGAAGTAGTACCTGAGGGTCATCGGGATGTAACTAGGAGGGCGGCGGCAGCCGGGATCTACTGCGGCAGCGAGCAAGGGGCAAAGGCCCTACCGCGCCGGAGCTTGGTCGGAGAGAATGGCGGGTACCGCAGATCGGGACGCGCCGGCAGTGAGTTTCCTGCCTCGACGCTGGCGACCGGGGCAATGCTGCACATCCTCCCTTTCCGCCAGCGGATGGGATCCGGCCGGATCAGTGACCAGCGGTGAGAGAGAGAGATTGGCCCCCGCCGTCTTGTGTGAGAAAGTGTGAAGAGACGAACCCCAGCAAGCAAGCATTGAGGCTCCTGCCTATATTTTATACTAGTATAGTAGAGTGGTGTTCTTTTTTCTCTCGATAACAATCGTTTTATATTCTGTACGTGCCATTCAGGAATATACTTTATTTAAAATTAACGCGCAAACGCGTCAAGTCGCACTTTGTTTCATTCACGTGTGGTACACGACTGTTCATCAAGTGAACAACCGCTACACACGCCAAATTATCACGTGGGCTGCCTTTTTCATACAGAAATGAGCTCACCGTCTACCCGCGCGGGTGTGGTTGGGAACGAGACATGAGTACGTGCGTCGTACATGCACCTCTTCTCTTCATGCACGTACCCCACCTATGTGGGTGTGCGTGAGAGAGAAACAAACCTAGAGAGAGGGTGAGTACGTTCGTGAGTGTTTTTTGGGGGGGGGGGGATTTCATAAGTGTATTTGGTGTGCGTGAGAGATGGACAGGGAATATGAGTCGATGATATCTCAAAAAAAATGTAACATGTGCAACGTGTGTGAAATGTAGGCCTAGATATATCATATATAGAGGGGGCGATCCACGAGAAGAGAGGGGAGGGATCATCGGCGTGAGATATATATCGACAGAATCGAAGAGAGGGATGAAAGTGTATGGGTGTGAGATCGATAAAGAGAGCCAGCGAAATTGTGTGTGCGCACGTCAAAGATATAGGATGGCTGGCCTACTGGAACGTGAGAGGGGACAGGTGCAGTTTGTGTGTGGCAGGGAGAACTAACTAGAGCGTTCGACTATCGGTGTGTGTGGGGGGGGGCAGAGAGCTAACTAGAGGGGTAGATCGACTAGTATATGTGTGGAGAAGGAGACACCTAGCTATGTATCGAGGGAGATCGATCGGCATCCATACATATGTGTAGGAGAGGAATAAGGTTGGGAGAGAGAGACAGAGCTAGAGTGCCGAAGGGGTGGTGGTGGAGTTGCTTCTCGGATATGGTGGGAAAGGCCTACTAGACAAACGGAGGGTACGACTACAATATCAATAAGAGAGGGGATGTGTGTCTGTGTGTGCGCGTGCATATGAGACACTACTGTAGGTGTGTGCGATAGACGGCAAACAGTTCACTCGGATGAACTGTTTTCGATGAGCAAAAACAACAGAAACGGTCGGCCAGATCAAGGTGTGTGCGATAGACGGCAAACAGTTCGCTCGGATGAATTGTTTCCGATGAGCCAAAACAATAGAAACGGTCAGAGCATCTCCAATACCCTTTGTATATTGGATTGTTATAAAAACATGTTATAGCAAGAGGAGAGAGAAGGTTTACAAAGCCAACATACTTTTTGGTTTGGTAGCCTTTGTATATCGGATTGCTATATTTGCACAAAACACACAATGACATGTGGGGACAGTTTGTCATAGACACATCACACGTCTACTAGCACAACTCATGTACACGTGTGCACACGCGTATGCGTACACAGAATCAGCACACACGCGTACATGTACACACACGCGTACATGTACACACACGCATACATGTACACACATGCGTACACGTACACACACGCAGCACACACGCGTACACGTACACACGCATGTACATGTACACACGCATACATGTACACGTACACAGGCACGCATCACACACATACACGCACACACGACGCACATACGCAGCTCACCCATACACGTACACATCATACACTGGCCCACTAGTCATTGAGACAAAAATAAGAAGGGGACCACCTTTACAAAGCCTTGCCAAAATTTAGCAAGTGCCCTTTCGATAATCATCTTCTGAGCCCAGGTTCATCTGCACCCACGCTGATGAAAAAAATCAAAACAAATACTAGAAAAATTCAAAAAGTTCCAATTTTTTTTGCATGGTCGATAATTTGATGCGTGAGGTCCGCTCCAATTTTCAAATCATTTGGACGTCTGAGCAGCTCTCGGCAAAAAAGACAAATTCGGGGTCAGTTAAAAAGTTTACTGTTCTTGGACTGTTCTGACGCGATTTGTCTTTTTTGCCGAGAGTTGCTCGGATGTCCAAATGATTTGAAAATTGGAGCGGACCTAACACATCAAATTTTCTACCATGCAAAAAAATTGGAATTTTTTGATTTTTTTTTGAATATTTTGTGAATTTTTTCTGACCGGGTGCAGATGTGCCTGGGCACCGAATCCTTTGGGTTTGCAAATATACAAAGTGCGATGGCAGATTTAGTTGACTAACTTTATATTAAAAAATTACCTCCTCGAACAGCCTTTGTATAAGTGGTCCGCCACCCGATAATCCACTTCTGACCCCAGACTCATCTGCACCCGCGCTGAAGAAAAAAATCAAAACAAATACTAGAAAAATTCAAAAAATTGCAAACGTTTTTTGCATGGTAGATAATTTGATGCGCGAGGTTAGCTCCAATTTTCAAAGCATTTGGACATCTGAGCAGCCCTCGGAAAAAAAGACAAATTCGGGGTTTGTAAAAAAGTTTACTGTTCATGCAATGTTCTGATCCGATTTGTCTTTTTTGCCGAGAGCTGCTAAGATGTCCGAGTAATTTGAAAACTGGAGGGGACCTCACGCATCAAATCTTCTACCATGCAAAAAAAATAGAATTTTTGGATTTTTTTTGAATTTTTTGTGATTTTTTTCTGACAGGGTATAGATGAGCCTGGGCACCGAATCGCTGCGTCCCCGACCGGGATAACTTATACAAAGGATGTTGGAGGAGATTATTTTTTAATATAAAGTTAGTCGAACTTTACAAAGCTTGACTTTGACCAAACTTTATATGCAGACTGAAAAGAAACGGAGGGAGTAAGTGAGTGCAAATATAGAAGGGCTGTTGGAGATGCTCTCAGCCAGATCAAGGAGTCTGCCACATACGGGTACCGATAATCCTATACACATGGACCTGTTACGGGCGTTTTACACGATCTTCAACTAACTAATCTCCCCCCCCTGATTTTCAGCCGGGGTGAACCCCAACCTCCCCTAATCTCCAATTCTACTGGTCCACTTCAGCTACCCTGTAAAATCCTTAAGTAAATCTCCATGCGTCTAGCATAACTCATATGGGCACACAGTCTAATTAAAAGAATTGTGCGCGATGGAACAAGTCATGTGCTGACATCGCCGATTACGGTGCACACGCCACGTACGCATCCAAGAACGCTTGCCCACGTTACACCATCCGGCAATCCTGCCGCACTTCGAAACTGGAAGCATCAATAAATTTTGAGCTTGTTTCCCATCACATTCCAAATTACCATGCTATATTTAATTGCAAACCTGTTCACAGCGATCAAAACCTAAACATTTTCCCACTTAGTAGCTTATTACTAGGTTTTAAATACTACCTACTCGAAAATGTCTGCATAATCCACCTCAATTCCTCATGAACAAACAAACAAGTCTTTCTTCGTCGTTCCTTGCGTCTACCATGGCCTGTAGGAGTTCTTCGTCGAGAATTGACCAGGGAGCGGCGACATGGAAGCGGAAGCAGCAGAGATGTCCCGCCTCACCGCAATAGCAACCATGAGGTCCCGCCGCGCCACCGATGCAGCACAGAGGTCCCGCCGCACTGCCAAAGCAGCATAGTTGTCCGGCCGCACCGTGGAAGCCGCAAGGATGACCCACCACGCCTTGGAATCAGTAGAGAGTTCCTGCCGCACCGTGGTGGCCTGGGAAGATCTCGTCTGGGAAGGCGAGGGCTCTCGTAGGCGCATGCGCGCTGAGCTCAATAAGCTGAAGGATGAGATCTCTGGCTGGCCGAAGCTGCACGAGGAGATCAATGCCTCATTTGATAAGGCGATCGGCGTCATCCGGGGACTAAGGGATTACAAGGCGAAGCTCCGCACCCAACGCGACGTGCTAAGGGCCAAGATTGCCGGTAGTGCGAAGCAGCACGAGGAGAGCACTGCGTGATCAAGAAGACGGCCGCCATGGTCTAGAAAATTATGGATGATAATGCCAACCTCCGCATCGAGCGTGAAAGGCTGGTGCGGGGATCCAAAGCTACTGTCTAGCGAAGTATTGAGGATGTGAAAGAGATCATTGCCGTTCGCCGCAAGAACTCCATCGCCATGGATGCAATGACGAAGATGGCAGAGGAGAGGCAAAAGGAGGTGAAGGTCGTGGAGGCGATGAAGAAGGAGTTGGAGGAACTCCGTGCCCTACAACAACCCATCAAGAAGAAGTAGAGCAGTAACCCAGATTGTTGTCTGCGTCTTCTTCCTTCTTATTTTGCCCCTGTGTCTTTCGGGCGTTGCCGCGTGTGGTATTTTAAATTGTCTTCCTGAATATGTAAGACAATTACTATCCCGTCTACTCAAATAGCTACCCCGCATGGCGCCTCCTAGCCAATAAAAATGGGGACGCGTGGCAGCACATAAATGGTTAGTACAATGCCCACGGTTTGAATAACACTTGTGTTTCCGATTGTAATGTGGCAGCTCCTTGTTCCAAAACGACTTTGTTTGTTGTTAATGTGTGCGCCTTCAAAAAATCGGACAAAATATTTACCACAGCATGCTGGTGCCATGTCAAGGCGACATGCCAAGTTTCATGATTTTCAGGCAAGTTTTGGGTTTACAGGAATTTAAAAACCAACTTTGTCAATGTTTTCGGCCGAGCCACGACGCCCGGATGTTTGAAATTCATTCCCATTTCTTTCATGGGACCTGAACATTCACCCAAGGATACATATACAATTTTTCAACCCATTTTGGTGCACTGGAGCATATGCATGTAGTTCAAATTTGAATTATGCACATTAAATGCCTACAAAACTCAATAAATGTATAAAAAGGCCAAACGAACCAGGAATAATTCCAAATTATAGCGCGACACTCCTATTGGTCTTTGTTGCCTCTATAAAAAAATCAAGGCAGGAAGAGGTAGTGTATGTCGTTTCGCCCACAAAGGTGACACATTCCCTATCGGAACCATGAGCCTTCTTGAGAGAAGCTCCGGTTTGTAAGAAGCTTATACCAAAACTTGTCCCTATTCGAACAAAATTTTTACCACAACATGTTGCTGCCATGTCAAGACACCATGCCAAGTTCCGTGATTTTTAGGCAATTTTTTGATTTACAGGAATTGAAAAACGAAGTTTCTCAATGTTTTCGGCCGAGCCACGACGCCCAGATGTTTGAAATTCATTCACATTTCCTGTATGCGACCTAAACATTCACCCAAGGACATATATACGATTTTTCAACCCATTTTGATGCAGTGGAGCATGTGCTTGTAGTTCAAATTTGTATTATGCACATTAAATGCCTAAAAACTCAATTAATGTATAAAAAATGCCAAACGAACCCGGAATAATTCCAAATTTTAGCGCGACACTCCTATCGGTCTATGTTGCCTATGTAAAAGAAATCAAGGCAGGAAGAGGTAGCGTATGTCATTTCGCTCACAAAGGTGACACGTTCCCTGTCGGAACCATGAGCCTTCTTGAGAGAAGCTCCGGTTTGTAAGAAGCTTATACCAAAACTTGTCCCAAATCGAACAAAAAATTTACCAAGGCATGTTGGTGCCATGTCAGGACACCATGCCAAGTTCTGTGATTTTTAGGCAATTTTTGGATTTACATGAATTTTAAAACCAATTTTCTCAATGTTTTCGGCCGAGCTACGACGCCCAGACGTTTGAAATTCACTCCCATTTCTTGTATGGGACCTAAACATTCACCCAAGGACACATATACGATTTTTCAACCCATTTTGGTGCACTGGAGCATGTGCCTGTAGTTCAAATTTGATATCTCTTTGTCTGTTTGTGCTCCGAAAACTCCCTCCTTCTCAACCCGCGCCTTGCTATCCCGAAATTACAACGCGCGCGAAACCTCCCTCCTCCTGCGAAATCCCGACACGCGAAATCCCTGTTCTACCCCTAGGCGGAAAGAGCCGCTAGTTCAAATTGGTGGGGGTACTTTTGTAACTTACCCTACATTTCAGACAAGCGTGTCCCTAAGTCATGGTTCCCCCCTCCCATCCCCTTCTTTTCCCCACTCGAAAACCGAGGCCGCCAAAACCTCTCTCCACCAGCCGCGAAACCCCACCCACCTCGGTCCGCCCCCACCGCCGCCCCGCCGGACCCTCTTCCCCGACGACGTCGTCCACCGCAAAAGCTCGACGTCCCTCATCCACCGCACCTGATGAGGATCCGTCGTCGATCTCGTCGTCCCGCCCACTACAAAAAAAGACACCTCCGTGACGTTATGGCCTGAACGAAAACTTTTTCTGTCATGGTTGTGACACTTCTATGACAATAATGATGACAAAAACACGTATCATCATAGATGTGGTGGGCTCCTACTTCTATGACAAAAAATTATGACAGAAAATTGGCTTTTTGTCCTAGGCGGGCCGGAGACGCACCCGCATGACATTCTTTGGGCCGTCCATGATGTAAAAAATCATGGTAGAAGTGAGGGCGAGGAAATTTTCGGGGAGTTCCCGGTTATGGTGGGTGGTCGGGTGATGGTGTCCTGGACTAGGGGGTACTCACCACGTCGTCTCCCGACCAGTGGGTCGGGCCAAGGACCCCCATAGCGGTTCACTAATGGGCCACTTCGGGCAGCCCATGATGTATACAAGGGAGATTCCACAAGACTTGGCGCACAAGACAAGGACTCCTCTAAATCCTAGGCCTCCGGTGCATTATATTAACCGAGGCCAGGCTAGTCAATAGATGATCTCATATTCATTAGAATAATCTCGTGGTAGATACATGTACTCTGTACTATACCCCATATGAATACAATCAAAAGAAGGACGTAGGGTATTATCTCTTCGAGAGAGCCCGAACCTGGGTAAAATCCTGTGTCCATCTTACCATCACTCCAAGACGCCTAGCTTAGGACCCCTACTATGAGATATGCCGGATTTAGAACCGACATTGGTGCTTTCATTGAGAGCCTACTAGATGATCGTCATGGTTCGATGGGATGATCAGGTGGTATTTTTTCAGTCAGATCTATTCATGTAAATTTTCTCTCCTACAAAATCGTTGCTGCCGTGTTGTGCTATTTGTTTGCAGTCAGATCAGATCGAGAAAAGTTTAGCGGCAGCGGCAGTATCCGCCGTCTGGAGGTACAGCGGATCCGAGCTACCTTGCGTGCGGTAAAGGTCCTGGTAAAAAGCACAATCTAAGCGGCGGCGAACCAGCCGAGGAGAGCATGCATCCCGTACTACCTACGCAGTGCAGCGCAGGCGGGCCGGCTGACAGGAGCTTAGATCGGCAGCAACAGGGAGGCACTCTTCCTCCTCTTTCCTTTTTTTAATCTACTAGTATCTTTACGCTGCCGCTCGTGGTCTGCTACTTCTAATTGAACTTGCATAAAGACAAGCGCTAATGTACTAGTACTAGTACTAATTTGCAGCACATTTTTCAAGGTTTGTTTGATTAAAGGTGCAACTAGTTTTGCCCATACTACTTGACCTCAGGGAAACAACACGGCGCCAGCATCCCCACGTTGTCATCGGACAGGGCGAACATCATCATCTGAGGAACTTCAATCTGCACTGACATGGGTTCCATTACGTCGGATCCGAATTATGCTGCGGTTACTAGTGGCACGCCAACCTGTGAAGAAGCGTGTCATGGACAGCGGCCTAGAATTGGCGGATTCTCAGCCTAGGCCAACGCAAAAATTAAAAGCAATCCAACCAGCGGCGATCCAGTCGAGGAGACAGTGCCGAGCAGTGCACATGCGGCAATCACACCTTAGCTCGGTGGAGCGCATCAGGGAGATTCATTTCCTTTCCTTTTTTGTTTTTTATTCAGCCCCTAGTTCGGCCGCTGGTCCTCCGCTACCTTTAGCTCAAAAGTGCATAGACCTAGAGTACTACTAACCTAATTGACTACTAGTTTTGCAGCACGGTACCCTAGATTTGGTAAGTGGATTCTAGTAATTTAAGTACTACTATTCCACGTAAAGGTCAAGACCAATATATTCTTGGTACTGGTTCATACTAGTTCCATACAGACCGCTTCCTTTTATTCGCTTCGGTCTGCTATGATTTTCGTCGTCAAACAGGTTTTGTTTCACCTAGCTATTTGTTTAGCACGTAAAATTATTACACACAGAATATTTTCTGTTGTTTTGCACTGCATTATTTTTGTAGAGATATTTTATCGACACTTGTACGTGGCCTCGGTCTGGCCAGCCTCTCACCGTCATCTAGGCCGGCTGACCTGTGTCGACATCGCCGCGCCACAACACCGTCACCTCGGTCAGCCGACGTGTGTCAAAATATCCGTGCGACAACGTCGTCACGAAATTTCTGACCTACGCGTTGGAATTTGTCGAACCAACCTTGGCGCCGAGGCCATATTTTGCCAGATTATTCGCTTCGCATAAATTAATTATGCATTTATTTCTTTTCTTTCAATTATTATTATTTCTTGCTTGCACTATTTTATGTGCGCAGGCAATCGACTTCGACTGCGTCGCGCGGTCACCTCGGCGTGCCGACGTCGTCGCCTCACCTCCGTCGGCCAAATTACGTCGTCACCTCGGCGAGCCGCCCTATGCCAGCATCGCCACGCCATTACTTCTTCAAGCTGACATCCACCTCGCCGACCTGCTTCGACACTTCGGCTAACGTGGGGGCTCCGACGACCACCGCGCAGACCTGCTTTGTCACCTTGGCTGGACCGGGGGCTTCGCCTCGCCACATCGGCCGAGCTGTGTCACCACTATGAAGTGTCGAGCTCTTCGCCCGGACACCTCGGGACTGGCTTGGGGGCTGGGACCTCGACCCGCCGCAAGCTCGGACCACTTCATCAACACCGGGCACATTAACCAGCTAAGTCACTTCCATGCTCAAATTTTTTAATGTTTGATTTTTGTTCGGTTCGACCAAGCATTACATTTGTGTTAAACAAAAAAACTGTTTGTTAAAAACAATGTTTGTTAAAAATAACTTTCTTTACCCAAGCTAACTGGGGGCTCTTAAATTTATATGAGCCATTTTATAATAAATGTGTTTTCTTCTTAGTCGTTGCAAAGTCCTTTTTTACTACTCCTTTTTCTGACGAGAGTGTGTGGTCAATAGCTGGATAGCCTGGTTTCTCTCTAAAGCCGCTCGAGTTTAGCTCGCTAAACTGGCCTGAGAAACACTCCGCCTTCGGGATAGGAGGTTGAAGCCGAAGGCTGACCCGCTTGAAGTCTGGAGATCGGGTGTATCATGTTAAAGCATGACGGAAGCACATATTAATTTAAGACCAATTTCGGATTGGCACCAAAAAACATGATCTAATTTAGACGTAAAGTTTTTATGTGAGTTTTTTGGTTTTTCAAAGTTTATGGCCCTTTTAACCTATTTGTGTGTCTCCAGCATAACTCTCGCAGTGCAACGCCAGACGCCTTTAAAGCATCGGTAATATCAACGGGGGGCTGCAGCTAGAGCCGAACTCACCAAAGGCCAAGGTACTCCATGGAATCCTCGGCAAAACGTTCTCGGATATTGCTTTATATGCATCAGTTTCGAATTGTGTCTTTGGTCAATAGTTGGGTTGCCCGGCTCCTGTGCTTACTCCTTACGTTCCCGATTGTTCGGCTAAGGGTAAAGGGAGAACCACTGCGATTGTACTTCTGGTTTAACTGGTCAAGTACCTCAGTGGAGAAAGCCGAAAACTGACTGTCACAATGAGTGTAAACTGGTCAGCGATCCTATGACTGTGTCAAACAATAAATCGATAGAGGTTACTCCATGTTAAATGATGGGCCTTTCATAAAATTGGCCGAAGTGTTAATGGCTTGACCTCGGCTGATGCCGAACACTAACCAGGGGCTAGTAACTGGCCTCCCAACTTTAAGCTCCTATGACTAAGTGAAAGTTATAAAGCCTACATATCTGATTGCCTCGTTTCCGCTAACACAACCGCCTCCGGGCACCGAGACGTCGGCTAAGGGTTGTCTTGTTATTGCGAAAACACCCTGCGTAGCATCTACAAAGGGGTGGAAGCCGACGATGGGCCACTTTCAAATTATAAACAGTCGCAACGGAGTCAAAATAACATATAGCATAAGGCTACAAATACAACTTACAAGCTGACTACCACATCATGTGCAAATTCGATCGGCCGGTCGGAAATATTAACCATAAAGGTTGCCTATGTAAAACAAAGGACTTTCCGATAAGTCAGAAAGATTGCTTTCATAAAAGTGCTCGGCTTGTCCGAAGTCACTAATAGAAAAGTAGTTCGACCATCTTTGAAAAAACTGCGCAATTCTAACCTGGAGTTTTCGGTATAAAACACTTTGGACCTATAAAAGAGTCCAATAAACCGTATCAGGGGCTCTTCGAGGCACCTTGGCGTGGTTACTTCGGGACTCCTGGAGAGTCCAACGTATCCTCAGCATTTGTACTTAATATACGAGCGCTGCCTTCCGTAATCATCATTATAAAGCCATAAATATGCATCAATTTGACTTAAGATTTTGGCCAAGCTGGGTTGCCTGGCTCCTGTGCTTACCCCTACGTTTCCGATTGTTCAGCTAAGAGGTAAAGGGAGCACCTCTATGATTGTTACTACCGGGTCATCCGGGTTAGTACCTCAGACTGGGTGAAGCCAAAAGCTAGCTGTCTTAAGAATATAATTGGTCGGCAATGACAGAAGTGAAAATTTTGGTTCATTAAGACCACAGAGTTTGGGAACTTTCCCCTAACTAAATCCTCAATATCTTCCTCCCACATTGATCGGAGGTGAGGTTTCATGATCATGGTCAACATGACAGCCTTGGAAATGGAACTTATAAAGGAACTATTTTTCCCAGAAGATGTTTCTTACATTAAATAGTAATATAACATATCTCTCCGCGTACCTTTGTTTATAGAACCGCATGGCCGGATTGCCTTGTTTTCCGTAAATCTTTGCCCTTATAAAGGCTTTATAAAGTAGGAAAACACTCCTTGGCTACTGGCCGAGGAGGTTGAAGCCGATGGTCGGTCAACAAAGTTTTGTACAATGCGGATTCGAGCGCTAATGATGTAAAGTCCTTGGATACATAGAATCATTACACATGACTTGTGATCAATTTACTCCGAATATCGATCCTTAATTCGGCCACCCTTTCCCAAATTAAGGCTTGGGGGCTACTGGGCTTCATGCTTCTCACTTAAAAGCCATTAACGGGTTACATCGATCCCCTAATCTGGTGTTGCCACCTGACCAGTGGCTCGGGGGCTACTGCATTGACAATTCAATGCAGACAATTTACAAAGTGCAAAACAGTTTCCAAGGAGATTACGATCCTCGGGTTGGTCGGCCGCACCCAACCTGAGTCTCGAGGACTATGCACACCGCATTTCCATTCCTAAGTATGCTGCCGAGCTAGGAGTTGATCCTCAGGACGATTTCGTGAATCGACCTGAGTCTCAGGGGCTACTGGGATCAGCGGTTTTATGTTTTCCTTCAGGTGCATCTCGGATTTCTGGCCGACACACACCTTGAGGGTTACTGGCTATATATCTCGGCAGAGAACAAACCGCACCAATCGAAAAAATTCCACAAAAAATCAGCCCAAGCCCGAGGTGGTGCACCACCTCGAAAGCAGTCTGGCATGAAGCTTGGATGCAAGTGGCTGGCCCCCTCGAGGACGTTTCTGGCATTAAGCTCGGCTGGACTCCTTTAACTTTTCAAGACTGAGGAAATCTATGACACCTTGGATACAGACTGGCGTTGGAGTTTGGCTGCTAAAATGTACCTCGGATGCAGACCGGTGTTGGAGCTCGGCTGCTAAAATGTACCTCGGATGCAGACAGGTGTTGGAGCTCGGCTGCAAAAGACACCCTGGACGCAGTCCGGGGTTGTAGCTCAGTTGCAAGATGACACCGCTGCACGGGAAAAAAATTTGAACCCGAGGTGCGGCGTAAAAATAACAAGGCATTGATAAAGGCCAAGAATTTAAAGGGGTTCCTCGGACGCCCGACGTACAAACTCCTCGGATGCCCGATGTGTCAACTCTTCGGATACACCTCAGCGATCCTCGAGATCGGAGAAGCGAATATTTGTTGAACCTGCTTTCAAGACCGGCGACCGAAGAAGAAGAACAGTTCGGAAGAACCGAGGAGCATCCCCAACTTGAAGACTGGTTCAAGGGGCTACTGATGGTGTCCTGGACTAGGGGGTACTCACCACGTCGTCTCCCGACCAGTGGGTCAGGCCGAGGACCCCCATAGCAGTTCACTAATGGGCCACTTCGGGCAGCCCATGATGCGTACAAGGGAGATTCCACAAGACTTGGCTCACAAGACAAGGACTCCTATAAATCCAAGGCCTCCGGTGCATTATATAAACCGAGGCTAGGCTAGTCAATAGATCATAACATATTCATTAGAACAATCTCGTGGTAGATACATGTACTCTGTACTATACCCCATATGAATACAATCAAAAACAGGACATAGGGTACTATCTCTTCGAGAGAGCCCGAACCTGGGTAAGTCCTGTGTCCATGTTACCATCGCTCCAAGACGCCTACCTTAGGACCCCTACTACGAGATATGCCGGATTTAGAACCGACATCGGGGCCGCGCGATGCAGTGTGGTTTGCGCATTTCTCTCATACGCGCGCGTGTGTGCGAGGCTGTCGGCCCAGTGGGAACAAGGGTACCACGGCCCGTCTGCCTCTGGCCCAGAAGACCACGCTTGGGCCGGCCCAAGAGAGTGGCCCTGCCGCGGCCGCTCCGGAGGAAGCCGCCTTGCGAGGGGGCGCCTCGCGAGGCTCCTCGCCGCCAAGCACCAGGTTGCCTCGCGAGGCCTCCTCACGAAACAGATCGTACGGTGCCAGCCGCGAGGCTCCGCGCCCAGCACATGGGTGATGACCCGCTGTGAGGATAAGGACAGCGGGGCGTGACCGAGCCCAGCTTCCATTCTGGTGATAAGGGAGCAGTGGCATCTGCCTCCCCCAAAGCAAGTCCCAAAGGCTTTCCTCTTTGGTGATAGAAGATCAGGACGGATCGGCGCATCAGGACGGAGGTCATCGCCAAGCCCACCATCACGTCACGAGGCTACTTTGCCAGGCAGCGACCGCCTTTAGTCAGGATAAGCCTGTGCTCCTGTCCCCCTTTGAATTGCCGCCCTGTGGCCACCCTTTCCCACTCCTATTTTTGGGGAAGAGGACCAAGGCACTACAAAAGGGGCAGGGCCGCTTCCATGTAAGGGGATCGACTCATTCTCCCCCACACCTCGTGTACTTCGAGCCACAAGCTCTCCATCACAGAGCAATCCAACACAGGCAGGAGTAGGGTATTACACTGCACGGTGGCCCGAACCTGGGTAGCTCATGCGTCCCCTTCATGTCCGGTGAGAGGTAATGAGCCCGTCGTGAGTCCGTCGTAGCTGCCGTCGTGTCGTAGGTTGCCAAGCAAAGTCCCCTAGAGTTTGAATCCTAAGTTCTTGGAGAAGTTTCTTGGACGCAGATCCTAGACTCCGACATTTGGCGCGCCAGGTAGGGGGACTTGCCGTCTTCACACCTTCGACCTCGACACCAGCATCGACATGGATGAAGCCGCCGCTCGCCGGGAACAGGCTGCGCGTCGAGCCACCACCAAGGTCCGGGCTCCCGCCGCCCGCGGTGCCCTCGTGCTGCCACTGAGCCTGTTGGGGAGCACGTGGCCTCTTCCGCCGACCCATCGGTGAATGAGCAGGTGTACGGCCGCTCCGCCGCCACCTCCTCGCTGGCGCATCGTGATCCACCCGCTCCGCACGCCACGCTACTCATGGCGCAGGAGCTGCTGCGCTATCGTCCCACCAAGGATGGCTATGACGCCTGGCTCAGACGCATCGCCGAGCTCGTCGACGCCGCGTGCGATGGCCAGTGGTGCAACCGAGCTCGTACCCTGCCCGAAGTGGATAGATATCTTAGCCTCGAAGGTTTGTTGTTCAGGTATGAATGATCCAATCCGGCCTGACAACTTTATCGGGGAGGCTTGTCCTACGACAGGTTGAGCAGTTATTGCTTCCCCCTCAAATCGTGGTTCGAGGCAGCCTTTTTACTGGCACATCCCTTCGAGGCAGAGATCGTGCGTGCTTTCTTAGGGTTGTCATCAAGATTTTTGTTTCCCCCCATATACTTCAACGGCATTTTTGATAGCAACCGTGAATTTATCGGCGCTGCGGGCGGGTCTCTTGGCCTTTCATAGGCCTACAAGAGCAAAGGGGAGAACAGCGCGATGGCCTAAGCTCCCATTCTTCCCCAATGTTGCCTCGTCTAGCTGCAGTGCCCAAATCCAACCAGCGTGCCTTTCCCTTTCGCGAGCCCAACTCCTCAACCAGCCATGGCCGACACCCTCTAGGGACACTTGGGTGGCTCCATCGTGACAGCTGCGACCATCGCCGAGCTGCGCGACATGGGGTATCTGGCCCCCGACATCACCGCCCGCGCTCCAGTAGCCGGCCAGCTAGTGCCCGCTCCCAACGTCGGGGAGCGGGTGGTCTTCGTCCCCCACCTCATTTGAGGCCTAGGGTTCCCGCTGCACCCCTTCGTGGGCGGGCTAATGTACTATTACGGGTTAGATTTCCACCATCTGGCCCCCAACTCCATTCTCCACCTCGCCGCTTTCATCACAGTCTGCGAGGCTTTCCTCCGCTGCGAGCCACACTTCGGCTTGTGGCTAAAGCTCTTCGGGATCAAGCCAAAGTCCAGCGGATCGGATCTCGCGGAGTGCGGGGGAGCCATGATCAGCAAGAACCAGGGGGCTATCTGGTTCAAAGGAACCTTCATCGAGACGGTGAAGGAGTGGCAGAGGGAGTGGTTTTACATCACTGAACCTCTCGCCCCTGGTCAAACCGAGGTCCCTGCTTTCTCAGCCAGGCCTCCCAAGAAACTCAAGTCCTGGAAGGAGAAGGGCATCGCCTGGGGGAATCCAGAAGAGGTGGAGACCCTGATCGACAGGATCTTGTGGTGGTCCACAGCGGGGAAGGTTGAGCTGGCCAACGTCATCAATGTCATGCTCAACCGCCGTATACTCCCTGTTCAACTTCGGGCCACCCCAATGTGGGCACAAAAGCCCGAGGACATGGACACCATCACCACCTTCTTCCGCTCCACCTTGGCCGCCATGTGGACGAAGGTCATGAAGCTGGCCGAGGACAAAATCCCCAAGGCGGGGGAGGACCGCGGCCTCGAGCACGGCTACGACAGGATGCTGCGGCTCACCAGGGCCAAGGTCCCGGGTGCGCCCGGCCCTTCCATCTCCGCCCCCCGTGGATCCGGGGGCTCGGGGGCTGCTGCGTCATCGGATCCGCCCAGGCCCCCGCTTGAGGGGGCTTCATTCCCCTCCAGGTGACCAGGATCCTCCTCGCCCTCCGCCTCAGCTCCTGCCCCTGCCGGTCGCTCGGCTGTATGTGGAGGACTGGGCGCGGCCGCCTCCGGCTCGTGGCGCCTTGGTGATCGCTCGAGGCTTGCGGTGGCCGCCACGTCGGTGCCCAGCTCCCCCTCGGGGCGCGCCTCTTCCGGAGGCACTCTTTCTCCAGCAGGGGGGGGGGGGCCTCCTCGGGAGGCTGGGCAGATTCCGCAGACCCTCCTCCACAACTCCGGCATGCTTCGCGGGGCTCGTTGGGGGCATCGGTGCGCCAACCGCCCCCAACTCCCGTCGAGCCCCGGCCACTCTCCTCCTAGCCCCCCTTTCCGATTTAATCAGCTCCCCCTCGTCCAAATCAGGCTAAAAACCCTAGCCTAGCCCTTCCCCTAACCTCCAGCCGCCTCCCTCCTCGTTTTCAGCGCCGGCCAGCCCCCTCCTCACCACTTGGCGCGCCGCCAATGGCCTGAGCCGCCGCAGCCGCCGCCCGTAGCCAACCAGGAGCCGCCACGTCGCCTCCTCCTGCCCACCTTCTCTCTCCTCCACCGCGCCAGGGCCCGCCCAGCCTGGAGTCACCGTCTCCGCAGCCCGCGCGTGCCCGCGCGAGCCCGGTGCCACCGCACGCGCTGCCGCTAGGCAGCTTGCCTCCTCGCGAGCGCCGCCGCCTCCGCCTCGCCCTCACTCCGCCACATCGCCACCCTCCGGCGACCGGCGCCGCCGCCGCCGGCCCGAGCCACGACGCCGCCCGCACCGCTCTACCCCGCCCCCGGCGCCAACGCCGCCCACGGAGCCGCCGCCTCCACCACCTAGCCCCGGCCGGATCTCGCCGCCTCGGGCTCCTGCCGCCGCCCTCGAGCTCGCCCGCCACCGCGGCTCGCCTCCTCGAGCTTCGTCGCGCCCAGATCCGGTGGCCCACGGCCGGATCCGCCCGCTCCCGTGCTCGCCGGAGCTCGCCAGAGCTTCGCCGCGCCCGCCGCCATGGCCGGTCCTCATCTGCCCGCGCGGGACCAACTCGTCCCGGGATCGCCCAGTCCCGCAAACCAAACGACGCCTCGTCCCGCTTTGCCTCGTCCCAATACCGCTCCGTCCACTTTTCCGCGAGGTCTAAAAAATCCCAGATTTTAACTTCATGCATGCATTTTGTGATGTCCATAACTTTGTGCATGTTGATCCTATGGTAATGATCCGTATATGTAAAATGATCTACTCTTCATGCTCTACATGATGGTTGACGTTGCATTCATGTTAGGATTCATCTACATGTCATAATCTCTGTTGCAAAAGTGCCTCATGATGTTACTGCAGAAAACTATTAATATGTGTCACTTTGTCATTTTTGTGTGATTTAATGCAAATGTCATATGAGCATCTTGTTGACATGACTTGGGAGCATTTTCATGTCTTCTTGTCGTTAGTATTTATTTCATGCCATGATATGCCATGATATGACTGCCATGGGCATGTAAACATGCCTATTCAGTGTTGCTATTTTAAGTTAAAGCTGTCTGTGATAGAACTTGCTAACTTTGCTTGATGGTTGCCAATAATCTAGAGCTCATATGTATTTGATTCCTTCATGTGATTTGGCCTATGTGATGTGTACTTTGATGCCATGCTTTTGGTTGCAATGTAAAGTTCCTGTAGCATGTCTCTTTCTTGCTCTCGAGTTGCCATCATATTAACCCTGCTCATGTATATGCCCTGTCATAATCTGTAGCAGAACATTGCATTTTGCATGGATCATATTGACTTAACCTTGATGCCTATCAACCTGAACCTTAAAGATGATTTGAAGTATGTCATATCTACTTTAATTGCATATCATGATGATGCCCATCATGTTACTGTAGCTTGCTGTTTTGATGCTTGCAAAGTGCTAAGTTGCTGTTTTGGGCAGATTGTTAATATAACTTGTGTTGTTTGTAATAGTTGAACCGTTGCTCCGTTTTGATCATGTCCTATATGAAACTTGCTTCGAATTGGTTTTATTTTCATATTGTCATGTTGCATCCTTGATTTGAGTGTTTGTGGTTGATGTTTGCACGCATTTTGCATTATTGCCATGTTAATCTTGCTTAGCTCATATCTTCTAGACCGTAGCTCCGAATTAAATGTTCTACATATGTAACTTGAATAGAAAAATGTGTAGATCATCATGGTGCATGTTAACTTGCTGTTTAACAACTTTAACATTGAGTATAATTCAGATCAGTACCAATTTCGAATTTTGCACATGGGGATTTTCCGAAATTGTTATTTGTGTTTCCGGCCTCATTTAAACTTGCCTAGCTGCATGGATTGCTTATGCTTCATCTCTTGCCATGTTTAACAACATTTAATCTTGTCATGCATCATATTTGATTGTGCATCATGCCATGTTTATGCTTGGGTGTTTACCATGTTCTTTGCTTCTTTCCGGTTGTGCTTCTTCTCGATAGTTCCGGTTTCGTTGTGATTGTGAGGATTCGTTCGACTACGTTGGGTCATCTTCTTCATGGACTCAATCTTCTTCCGAGCGGGATTTCAGGCAAGATGACCATGACCTTGGATATCTCTACTATCTTTGCTTGCTAGTTGTCTCGTTGCTATCGCTATGTTGCGCTTCCTACCACATATATGTCAGCCTCCCATATGCCATGATACAGCCTCTAACCACCCTTACCCAGCAAACCGTTGTTTGGCTATGTTACCGCTTTGCTCAGCCCTTTCTTATAGCGTTGCTAGTTGCAGGTGCAGTTGCAGGTTGTTCCATGTTGGGACATGGATATCATGGGATATCACAATATCACTTATCTAATTAATGCATCTATATACTTGGTAATGGGTGGAAGGCTCGGCCTTTTGCCTGGTGTTTTGTTCCACTCATGCCACCCTAGTTTCCATAATACCGGTGTTATGTTCCATGATGAGCGCTTCTAACACATGTGGGGCATATGGGAACCCCCCTGATCATTCGTTTTAGGATAAACTTCTCCAGCAAGGCCCAACATTGGTACTACATTTGCCTAACAACAACTAAAACTTGCATAGGGACCTGCTAGCCCCCAAGGATTCTTAATTCAACATAATACAGGTGGGCCAGTGCTGATGGTGCTGGTCCAAATTTGTCAACCGCCGGTGGCCGCCAGGGGCAACTCTGGAATTGGCCTACCGGAAGTTTGGACGATTCGGTCATGTCCTGAGAACGAGATACGCGGCTCCTATAGGGATCGTCGACACGCTGGGAGGTCTTGCTGGTTTAGTTTTACCTTTTATGAGTGACTTGTCCACCGGAATTCCTTATCGTAAGCATCGTGTTATCATGGTGTGAGGATGTTCCATCGGATGCGTGTGGTAATTTATAATGGACTACTTGGAGCTCCCCTGCAGGGTTAAATCTTTCGCGAAGCCGTGCCCACGGTTATGTGGCAACTTGGAAATTTATAACCTCCGGTTGTTGAGAATTTGACACTAATTCTAATTAAAATACACCAACCGCGTGCGTAACCGTGATTGTCTCTTTTCCAGGGAGTTCGGGAAGAGAACACGGTGGGGTTATGTTTGTACTCGTAAGTAGGTGTTCAGGATCACTTCTTGATCATTATTAGTTTGCGATCGTTCTGCGTAGTTACTCTTCTTATTCTTGTACTCGTAAGTTAGCCACCATACAATGCTTAGTGCTTGCTGCAACCTCACCACATTACCCTTCCTTACCCATTTAAGCTTTGATAGTCTTGCTACCCATGGTTATGGGATTGCTGAGTCCTCGTGGCTCATAGATTACTACAACAATAGGTGCAAGTATAGGTAATGCGAAGATCTGACGTGAGAGCGATGCTTTTTTGTTTTGGAGTTCTTTTTCTGGATCTTCTTCTTCGTCGATCAAGGGATAGGTTCCGGGTCGGCAGCCTGGGCTAGCAGGGTGGATGTCGTTCTTCTTTTTTGTTTGATTTCATCCGTAGTCGGATCCTGCTCTTCTGTATGATGATTGCTATGTATTGATGTATTGGTGTATTCATGCTGTAGCTTGTGGCGAGTGTAAGCCTTTATCTGGTATTCTTATCTATTCAATACATGGTATGTTCTAATGATATCCACCTTGCGAAGAGTCTCTGATATGCATTTCTATCCTTAGTGGGATTTTCGAGTCCCTTGAGAATAGGACCGCATATTGGGTGTGACAAGTTGGTATCAGAGCCTCGACCGACCATAGGAGCCCCCTTTATTGATCGAACCATTGACGAGTCTAGAAAAGAAAAACTATTTTGAGTCTAGCTATATATCGGAGAGTAGGAATTCTTTTTACTCCTTATCCCCTTCGTCACTCTAGTGAGGAATTGTGACGTAGGTGTTTTGATTCCACTACTCTTCTCACTCAAATTTTTTTTAGGATCACGCGGGTATTTTCGGAATCGTTGCGATGTCGATGTGACAGAATTCTGTTCTTGGTGCCTCCTGGCCGTATGGATTGGACCCGGGGAGTTGAGCTCCAAGGGGTTCTTGTCACATTCGCTATCGTTTCAGTTCCTGAATACCAGAGGACGCCGACATCGAAACGCTTCAATCCTTTTTGTGGTGGCAAATAGTGCCGTGAATTTTCCCCAGTACTGGAGGAGATAGCTCGGATGATCCACCGTGACTTGTATCGCTGTGTTTTCAAAGGTCTGAGGTAGACGAATTTGCAAAGTTTATCGGTTGTATGTTAAGGGTTGCGGATGCAGTTGCAGCTGATTAGGTTGTTGATTGCTGAGTAGGTTCCTGGACCCGCAACCTGATCGCATAACCAAGAAGTTTCAGGAGTTATTACGTGGGAATTCAAGTAGTTACCTAGGATATCTTTCCGACAGATGCATGATATGAGATTGGGGTTTGACGTCTAGTGGTCCGCCTGTTCATGGTCATTTTTACAGTGGTCTCGTGGTGTCTTAAAGAGCCCTTGTAGCTTTGCAACGGCTCGGGGATGCTTCGTATCTCAAGGGCAGCAATGTACTTGATGGTCGCTGTAAGATCGAGCCCGTGTGGGCCCCACCACGAAAATTTCAGATGAAATCTCTATCATATGTTTGTTCCGGCTTATTCTCTAAGCCAAATCCTTTGTGTTGTTTTGGTTGTGGTATTCGAGTTGCTTCAATGTCAAGTGTTGACTCCATACCTTTCCTAAGCAGTGTTCTCGTATTTCTGTGGGAGTGCTAATCCTTCTTGATCATCAAGTTTGTCATGGAAAATTATTCTCAACTGGCGTGCTTCTCTTCAAGTTAGTCCGACCCTTTCAGCATTGCATTATCAATTCTCAGTTTTCTCAACGGAGTTCATTTCATCCATCCTAAGTTGTCTTTATTTTTTCCACCCTCCCACCCTTTTTCTTCACGGAGCCAGAGACCTCAATCAAGTATCCATTTTATTCGTGTGAAGTCTCCATTCTTTTCCTTCAATGATTTAGCTGCTGATTTCTCGTAAAGATGCTCAGGAGCTACAAGTTCAACATTCTTTCCTTCTCGTTTTCTTTTCCGGTGGATTCAATTCAAACTTTCGATGTTTATCATATCCCTTTCATCGTTTCAAATGCTTTCCCGTACCGGTGCACCTTTTTCATCCACCTCTCTCTATTCTTACCCGAAGTGCCGAAATTATCTCAGAAGTTTCATGTTTCAATTCGAGGCCCGGTCGTTCTATTTTGTGGTTGTTGTTTCACTCAAGCCATTTAATTCAACCGGTGCAATCTCTCTTCAAAATTATTCCAACTGTGTTTCTTTTGAGTGGGCCCTAACCCATAGGTCTTTTCACAGGATCTTACCTGACTCTTCTAATATTGTCGGATTTATTCTCAAGTTCTTTTCAAATTTGACATAAGGAGGAATTTCATCAGTCAGATGCCTTCTCCAAGATCGCTTCCTAATTCTTTTCAAATTTGGCTCAACTTTTCTATTCGTCATTATTCCGGAGTATCTCATAAATTCTTCATGGTGGTTCTTGTTGTCATTCTTAGGATTGGAAGATCAAAGAAGAATTTCTCTCATCCGTTCTCTTGAAGATTCGTGGTTCTAGCTACATGCCATCCTCATAATTGTTTTTCGATTGTGAGAAATCCTTTTCATACCCACCCGGAGCATTTCATGAGTCCTTTCCATTTTCGGTTCTCTGAAGGCCGTCATTCAGAAGAATTATTCATTATCAACGCTCATCTCTCGTTCTCAAATTCTTCCGGTGCATCGTTCAAGTATTCTTTAGTCAGCTCGCGATCGCTTCGTTATCTTGTATCTAAATCCCCTCAAGTATCTTCGTCCGTTTTCTAATCCTTCCCGGCGATTCGTTCTCTTTTCTTCGCTCGTTTTCAAATCCTACCGGTGGTTCGTTGAAGACCTTCACAAGTTTGCGCTATATCTCTCTTCAATCTTTTCAAGAAGAATAAGTGGCATGCAAATCCGTTGCTTGTCATAAATTTAAGTTCATGAAGGGGTAAGCATGACATAATTCTTATTCTTATTCCATCGAGCTGATTTAGTTCCTTCTTCCGGAGTTTGTTCATGATATCAATTTCTCGGTTCCAAGTTGTTCATCTTTTCTTTTCGGAGTTGCAACTTTCCTCGATTATCTCTTCACGAAACTCCATCTAAGATCATTGCAAGGCTTCATCATGTTCTTCAGCCTTCACTTATTTTCTAGCATCCTTTCTATCTGAAGTTCTTCAAGAGTTTCTTCTTGGTGGCTCGTTAAGTGTTTAATCCGTTCTTGAAGTCTTCTTCAAGATTCTTGTTGGAGGAGCTCACGTATTCTTCGCCTCGCATTCCGAAGTGCAAGTCATTCTCCCTTATCTTTGGAGATGGTGTTATACCATTCTTGATTCATGAGGAGTCTCGAAGAAAAATTGTCAAGAATGATATATTTAAAACCATCATTTCTTTCTCATAGTTATCTTGGTATAGATTTCACCTAAAGCCTATGCTAAGGATTGGTGCTATTGTGGTGCTTATCTATGATCCAAGCTTCTCATTCTCTTCTCGGTGAAAGAGGTTTTCATCTCTTCGAGATCTCAATCAATCAATTCTTTCCGTTAGTGGCCGGTTGTCACCTCATAATTTTGAGATGTTTTCCATAAGCCCACAACAAGATTATTATTTTCGTTGTTGATTTTCCAACAACTCCATTCAATCCTTCTTTGTAAGTATGCTTTTCAAATTCAATTATGGTACAAGTTGTCATTTTCTTCTCCGTTCTTTTCTTTCCAATGATTTAGCTTCTCTTCTTTTGTTCCGGAGGCATTATGATGTTGCTCTCTTTGACCCATTATCTTGTTTCGCCAAGATCGTGTTCTTTCTTTGCTTATCCATTTTACTGGAGTGTTATGCCCTCTTTTCAAGTCCTTTTCTTCTTATCAAGCTTTGCTTCGCTTTTCTACCGAAGTGCTGCCCAAATTCTTTTTCGTTCTCATTTCAATCAGTGTGGTTTCAAATTCTTGCTTGTTCCTCAAGCCATTCTTCAACTCTTTGCAACCTTCGAGGTTTGCTTGTTTCACTCGTTTGTACAAGAAGCAACTTAGTTTTACCTCTTCCACTTTCTCTTCCTCTTCTCATTCTAAGATCTCGGGGCGAGATCTCTTGTAAGTGGGGCAGTGTTGTGACGCCCCGAGACTGATGCTCTAGATTCCTTCCATTTATTGCCGTCGTTGCCATGTGATTCGTTTGCTTGTTGCTCCTTGCCATGTCATCAAGTGCATTTCATCCGCATGTTTTCATAAAACTTGCATCCGTTCATAGTTGTCGGCTTCTCCCGGTCCCTTCCGTCGACCGTTCTGAGTCCCGACACACTCGCACGGGCCTGCGGCACCTCCAAAATATTATTTTTAAGTGGGATAAAGATGTTCACGAAATGGGTTGAAAGTTGGCGTGCGGTCTTATTATATTGTAGGTAGACCGCCTGCCAAATTTTGTCCCATTCGGAGGTCGTTTGATGCCCCAACGGATAACTATAGCGGCACTATAGCCGGAAAAATCGTCGGTCGTTTTGGTGTTCCGAAACTTGTTGTCGGGCTGCTCTTCTTCCCTCTCATCTCGGCCAAGCCCATCCACACAGCACACCTGGCCCAGCCTAGCCTACCCCTCTCGGCGGAGCCGTCCGATCCCGATCGGAGGGCTCCGAAACACCCCAAACACTCTCCTCCTAGCCCCCCTTTCCTGTTTAATCAGCTCCCCCTCGTCCAAATCGGGCTAAAAACCCTAGCCTAGCCCCTCCCTAACCTCCAGCCGCCTCCCTCCTCGTTTTCAGCGCCGGCCAGCCCCCTCCTCACCACTTGGCGCGCCGCCAATGGCCTGAGCCGCCGCAGCCACCGCCCGCAGCCGACCAGGAGCCGCCACGTCGTCTCCTCCTGCCCACCTCCTCTCTCCTCCACCATGCCAGGGCCCGCCAAGCCCATCCGGGGCCCGCCCGGCCCGGAGTCGCCGCCGCCGCAGCCCGCGCACGCCCGCGCGAGCCTGGCTCCCCCGCACGCGCTGCCGCCAGGTAGCTCGCCTCCTCGCGAGCACCGCCGCCTCCGCCTCGCCCTCACTCCACCACCTCGCCACCGTCCGGTGACCGGCGCCGCCACCGACGGCCCGAGCCACGACGCCGCCCGCACCGCTCTACCCCGCCCCCGGCGCCGACGCCGCCCGCGGAGCCGCCGCCTCCACCACCTAGCCCCGGCCGTATCTCGCCGCCTCGGGCTCCTGCCGCCGCCCTCGAGCTCGCCCGCCACCGCGGCTCGCCTCCTCGAGCTTCGCTGTGCCCGGATCCCGTGGCCCACGGCCGGATCCGCCCGCTCCCGTGCTCGCCGGAGCTCCGCCGCGCCCGCCGCCATGGCCAGTCCTCCTCTGCCCGCGCGGGACCTCCTCGTCCCGGGATCGCCCGGTCCCGCAAACCAAATGGCGCCTCGTACCGCTTCGCCTCGTCCCCGTACCGCTCCGTCCACTTTTCCGCGAGGTCTAAAAAATCCCAGATCTTAACTTCATGCATGCATTTTGGGATGGCCATAACTTTGTGTATGTTGATCCTATGGTAATGATCCTTATATGTAAAATGATCTACTCTTCATGCTCTAGATGATGGTTGCTATTGCATTCATGTTAGGATTCATCTACATGTCATAATCTCTGTTGCAAAAGTGACTCGTGATGTTACTGCAGAAAACTGTTAATATGTGTCACTTTGTCATTTTTGTGTGATTTAATGCAAATGTCATATGAGCATCTTGTCAACATGACTTTGGAGCATTTTCATGTCTTCTTGCTGTTAGTATTTTTCATGCCATGATATGCCATGATGTGACTGCCATGAGCTTGTAAACATGCCTAGTCAGTGTTGCTGTTTTAAGTTAAAGCTGTCTGTGATAGAACTTGCCAACTTTGCTTGACGGTTGCCACTAATCTAGAGCTCATATGTATTTGATTCCTTCATGTGATTTGGCCTATGTGATGTGTACTTTGATGCCATGCCTTTGGTTGCAATGTAAAGTTCCTGTAGCATGTTTCTTTATTGCTCTCGAGTTGCCATCATATTAACCCTGCTCATGTATATGCCCTGTCATAATCGGTAGCAGAACATTGCATTTTGCATGGATCATATTGACTTAACCTTGATGCCTATGAACCTGAACCTTAAAGATGATTTGAAGTATGTCATGTCTACTTTAAATGCATATCATGATGATGCCCATCATGTTACTGTAGCTTGCTATTTTGATGCTTGCAAAGTGCTAAGTTGCAGTTTTGGGCAGATTGTTAATATAACTTGTGTTGTTTGTAATAGTTGAACCGTTGCTCCGTTTTGATCATGTCCTATATGAAACCTGCTTAGAATTGGTTGTAGTTTCATATTGTCATGTTGCATCCTTGATTTGAGTGTTTGTGGTTGATGTTTGCATGCATTTTGCATTATTTCCATGTTAATCTTGTTTAGCTGATATCTTCTAGACCGTAGCTCCGAATTAAATGTTCTACATATGTAACTTGAATAGAAAAATGTGTAGATCATCATGGTGCATGTTAACTTGATGTTTATCAACTTTAACATTGAGTTTAATTCAGATCAGTACCAATTTCGAAATTTGCATATGGGGATTTTCCGGAATTGTTATTTGTGTTTCCGGCCTCATTTAAACTTGCCTAGCTGCACGGATTGCTTATGCTTCATCTCTTGCCATGTTTAAAAACATTTAATCTTGTCATGCATCATATTTGATTGTGCATCATGCCATGTTTCTGCTTGGGTGTTTACCATGTTGTTTGCTTCTTTCCGGTTGTACTTCTTCTCGATAGTTCCGGTTTCGTTGCGATTGTGAGGATTCGTTCGACTACGTTGGTTCATCTTCTTCGCGGACTCGATCTTCTTCCGAGCGGGATTTCAAGCAAGATGATCATGACCTTGGATATCTCTACTATCTTTGCTTGCTAGTTGTCTCGTTGCTATCGCTATGTCACGCTTCCTACCACATATATGTCAGCCTCCCATATGCCATGATACAGCCTCTAACCACCCTTACCCAGCAAAACGTTGTTTGGCTATTTACCGCTTTGCTCAGCCTTTCTTATAGCATTGCTAGTTGCAGGTGCAGTTGCAGGTTGTTCCGTGTTGGGACATGGATATCATGGGATATCACAATATCTCTTATCTAATTAATGCATCTATATACTTGGTAATGGGTGGAAGGCTCGGCCTTTTGCCTGGTGTTTTGTTCCACTCATGCCACCCTAGTTTCCGTAATACCGGTGTTATGTTCCATGATGAGCACTTCTAACACATGTGGGGCATATGGGAACCCCCCTGATCATTCATTTTTGGATAAACTTCTGTAGCAAGGCCCAACATTGGTACTACATTTGCCTAACAACAACTAAAACTTGCATAGGGACCTACTAGCCCCCGAGGATTCTTAATTCAACAAAATACAGGTGGGCCAGTGCTGATGGTGCTGGTCCAAATTTGTCAACCGCCGGTGGCTGCCAAGGGCAACTCTAGAATTGGCCTACCAGAAATTTGGACGATCCGGTCGTGTCCTAAGAACGAGATACGCGGCTCCTATCGGGATCGTCGACACGCCGGGAGGTCTTGCTGGTTTAGTTTTAGCTTTTACGAGTGACTTGTCCACCGGAATTCCTTATCGTAAGCATCGTGTTATCATGGTTAGGATGTTCCATCGGATGCGTGTGGTAATTTATAATGGACTACTTGGAGCACCCCTGCAGGGTTAAATCCTTCGTGAAGCCATGCCCGCGGTTATGTGGCGACTTGGAAATTTATAACCTCCGGTTGTAGAGAACTTGACACTAATTCTAATTAAAATACACCAACCGCGTGCGTAACCGTGATTGTCTCTTTTCAAGGGAGTTCGGGAAGAGAACACGGTGGGGTTATGTTTGTACTCGTAAGTAGGTGTTCAGGATCACTTCTTGATCATTATTAGTTTGCGACCGTTAGCGTAGTTACTCTTCTTATTCTTGTACTCGTAAGTTAGGCACCATACAATGCTTAGTGCTTGCTGCAACCTCACCACATTACCCTTCCATACCCATTTAAGCTTTGATAGTCTTGCTACCCATGGTTATTGGATTGTTGAGTCCTCGTGGCTCACAGATTACTACAACAATAGGTGCAGGTACAGGTAATGCAATGATCTGACGTGAGAGCGATGCTTGCTTGTTTTGGAGTTCTTCTTCTGCTTCTTCTTCTTCATCGATCAAGGGATAGGTTCCGGGTCGGCAGCCTGGGCTAGCAGGGTGGATGTCGTTCTTCTTTTTCGTTTGATTTCATCCGTAGTCGGATCCTGCTCTTCTGTATGATGATTGCTATGTATTGATGTATTGATGTATTCATGCTGTAACTTGTGGCGAGTGTAAGCCTTTATCTGGTATTCTCATCTATTCAGTACATGGTATGTTGTAATGATATCCACCTTGCGAAGCGTCTCCGATATGCGTTTCTATCCTTAGTGGGATTTTCGAGTCCCTTGAAATAGGACCACATATTGGGTGTGACAGCTCCCTCCCGAGGCTTCGGCGGGCGGGATCGCCCCGCCAGGCGAGCGGCTTTCCGCGCCAAGGGTTTCCTCCATCAGGGGGCGCGGACCGCAGGGGCTCGACTCGGGACCCCCCGGCGTCACTGTCGCCGCCGCTACCGGTTCCTGCCATCGACAGGTGGCGAGTTGGCTTGGAGGCCGCTGCCTCGCTCCAGGCGTCGGCCGCGGCCGCCACCTTGGAGTCGTCTTCGCCTCCAGGAAGCGGCAGCACCTGGATCGGATTGTCGCGGGGTCCCACATGACCCGAGGGCACAAGCCCCCACTGATCAAACTGTGGCATGTCGGCCCACGCGTCCTCCCGGTTTCCGAAGCAGTTAATTGGAGCCGCGCTTGGCGGCGGGAACGGCGTCGCCGCGGCAAGGAGAACGCTCACCAGCCCCTCCACCACCTCCGGGGCAAGGCGACCGGAGATCAGCCTCATGGGGTCCCCCAGGCCTGAGTGGGTCCATACCGGGCGAGGGCACCTCTGGAGGGGAGCAATGCGCTTGCGCACGAACTCCTTGACGACCATGCTCGCGGTGAGCCCGCCAGCTTGGAGCACTCGCATCCTCGCCATGACTGGCCCCAGCGCGGCCTCGGTCAGCTAGGCAGGCCCCCACCCGGAGCTCGACATCGCTGGCGCCTCCAGGATTTCATGTAAGGGGCTGTACTGGCGCGCGTCCATGTAGACCCAGCGCGCCCTGAAGCCTTCCACCTCCTCGGGGATCCGCATGTCGTTGATGTGCGCGCGCATGCCCGCGACCATCTGCAATGACACGCAGCCCGAGCACTGGTCCACCTCGGTCAGCCGGAGGTGGAAAAATTTCCGAAGGAAGGCCACGGATGGCATCACCCCCAGAAAGGCCTCGCAGAGGTAGGTGAAGATGGAGAGAAGAAGGACCGAGATCAGGTGCAGGTGTAGCGCATGGACCTGGTAGTGGCTGAGCACGGCGACAAAGAAGTCGGAGAAGGGAGGCACCAGCCCGGCGAAGACGGAGTGGAGGAAGAACGGGAAGGTCGTACCCCCTCGCTAAGCCGCGGGGCGCGACGCCAGCCAGATCTTCGTCACTCTGTTCCCGTTGTAGGCGCTGGCCGTCATCGACCGCACCTTGTCCAGGCCCTCCTCATTGAGGATCACGGATTTCAGCAGCGCGGGCCCTGGCCCCGGCGGGACCGACGACCCTGGCTCAGCGGTTTTCTTCTTCCCTTTCCTGCCAGGGGCCATGGCGGCGGAGGGATTGGAAGTTGGGGTAGGAGTAACAGAGGAGCTGCTCGCGCGAGATGGAGGGCGAGATGGTGACGAAGAGCAATGACGCGCCTGAGCCCCGCGCGGGCAGGCTTTATCGCCAAGATGGCGGTTACCGAGGCGTCATGGGGAGTGGGGGCGACCCGCCCCGTTAAAGCCGCCACGCGTCACCCCTGGGCCCGGCAGCTCAGTGGGCCCCGTGGTATTTCGTCCCAAAAGGGCAGAACGTGCGCGCCGCGGGCCTGGGGGCTACTGTCGGCCCAGTGGGAACTAGGGTACCACAGCCCATTTGCCTCTGGCCCAGAGGACCACGCTTGGGCCGGCCCATGAGAGTGGCCCTGCCGCGGCCGCTCCAGAAGAAGCCGCCTCGCGAGGTGGCGCCTCGCGAGGCTCCTCGCCGCTAAGCACCAGGTTGCCTCGCGAGGCTCCCCTCGTGAGGCCTCCTCACAAAGCAGATCGTACGGCGCCAGCCGCAGGGCTCCGCGCCTAGCACATGGGTGACGCCCCGCTATCAGGATAAGGACAGCGGGTCGTGACCGAGCCCAGCTTCCATTCCGGTGATAAGGGAGCAATGGCATCTGCCTCCCCCAAAGCAAGTCCCAAAGGCTTTCCTCTTTGGTGATAGAAGATCAGGACGGATCGACGCACCAGGATGGAGGTCATCGCCAAGCCCACCAGCACGTCACGGAGGTTACTTTGCCAGGCAGCGACCACCTTTAGTCAGGATAAGCCTGTGCTCCTGTCCCCCTTTGAATTGCCGCCCTGTGGCCACCCTTTCCCGCTCCTATTTTCGGGGAAGAGGACCAAGGCACTACAAAAGGTGTAGGGCCGCTTCCATGTAAGGGGATCGACTCATTCTCCCCCACACCTCGTGTGCTTCGAGCCACAAGCTCTCCATCACAGAGCAATCCAACACAGGCAGGAGTAGGGTATTACACCGCACGGTGGCCTGAACCTGGGTAGCTCGCGCGTCCCCTTCGTGTCCGGTGAGAGCTAATGAGGCCGTCGTGAGTCCGTTGTAGCTGGCGTCGTGTCGTAGGTTGCCAAGCAAAGTCCCCCAGAGTTTGAATCCTAAGTTCTTGGAGAAGTTTCTTGGACACAGATCCTAGACTCCGACAGAGGCGTTTGCTAACTGAACCCGAGCGAGGCGTTCACTTGCTGAACCCGAGCGATCGATCGATCCCTCGCACTACTACACGTACTAAACCTGAGCGATCGATCCCAATGCGTACTGAAGCTAAGCGATCCCTTCGCTGCTAACTGAACCCGAGCGATCCCTTCGCTGCTAACTGAACCCGAGTGATTCCTTCGCTGCTAACTGAATTCGATCGATCCTTCTCGTTGCTTACTGAAGCTGATCGAGCCCCGTGCGAGACGTAGCCAGTCGGTGTTGGGTTGCCTCTCGATGAACAGTGCATGTAGCTGCCGCGCGCGCGATACATGTAGACACGAGTCGAGATGCATCGATCGAGCCGGTTGGTTGGCTGTGGATGAACAGTTCCCGTTGCTACCGTCTGCTCGTATGCCCCACCCCAGCCGGTGGGGGTTGGATGAACAGGACCCCGGCCGTGTAGGCGGTTGGCGCTGGATGAACAGGACCCCGAGGAGGCCGTGCCACAGTACGCCGTACCCCAGCCGGTTGGGGGTGGATGAACAGGACCCCGTGGAGGCTGGATGAACAGTAGCCGGTGGAGGCTGGAGGAAGTCGACGGTGGATGAACAGTAGCTGGTGAAGGCGGGAGAAGGTCAACCGTGGATGAACAGTAGCCCGTGGAGTCCTGTTTTGCGATACGCCACACCCCTCCCGATCAACAGGACCCCCGTTTCGACCGTAGGCGCTCGATGAGAAGTCTGTTTCCTCCGTTTTGCGGTACGGCACACCCCTCCCGATCAACAGGACCCCCGTTTCGACCGTAGGCACTCGATGAGAAGTCTGTTTCATCCGTTTTGCGGTACGTCACACCCCTCCCGTTCAACAGGACCCCGTTTCGACCGTAGGCCCTAGAACAGAAGTCCTTTTCCTCCGTTTTGCGGTACGCTAGACCCCCAGCCGATGAACAGGGCCCCGTTTTGACCATAGGCGATCGAACAAAAGGCCGTTTCCTCCGTTTTGCGGTACGCCAGACCCCGAGTCGATGAACAGGATCCCGTTTCGGCTGTTCCGTCCAAGCCGGTTGGCTCCCGATGAACAGGATGAGTTACTTCCGACCCAGTTGCTTGGCTCCCGATGAACACGACGCTGTTTCCTCCATTCCCACCCAGCCGGTTGGCTGCCGATGAAAACGACGCCGTTGCTGCCGTCCGTTGCCTCTCCATGTACACGAGCCCTGGGCGTACGTATGCGCGAGTACGCGTTCCAGACCCCTTCCGTATGTACGTATGTGGCCGTATTCTTTGCCGTCTGGCTGTACGTACGTGTACACGATTTAGACGGGGCTGCCTAAACTGCTACGTCGGGGGCTCTACTACGACACATGCCGCTCCTTACACGCCCACGGTTCATCGTTGTAGAGAGAGCGATCGACCAGTATGTACGTACACGTTCGCGACCAGACGGACAACGCTACGTATGCCTCGACCGAGTGGGTCTGAGCTGTCAGGGAGGATAGGGAGGCACTTCCTTGCGTGCAAAGATATAGCAAGTGGGTCCCAGCTGTCAGGGGGATGGATAATTTTTTTCCTACGTAATAAGGAGGCACTTCGTTGCGTGCGAAGAGGTAGCTGGTGGGTCCAGCTATCAGCCTCACCGCGTACAGTCCTCTTCCGATAGCTGTCGTTCATTGACCACATTGACTACGCCGCGCCGAGAGTACCAAGGCGGTGGACGACGCGGAGCCGGGGAAGACGCGGCAGTGGATGCCCACGCGAAGGGGAGTATGAGGGTTGACTGGTTCGGCTGTGGTGTGAGGCCACCGTCGCCGGAGAATAACAGGGGATGTGGGTGCGTAGAGGGAAGGCTTGGCCAGCGGTGGGAGTAGGGTGGGGCGGTGAGGCCTGCGCGGCAGCACAGTCGGCCATGGGAGGCAGGAGCAGGCGGTCCCACCGACGCTGGTTTGGGCAGCTGGGTAAAACAATAATGTAGCGTCTATGCAGCCCATTTATATATTTTGTTAGCATTTACAACCTATTTGTATTATTTTTCAAAATACACGGTTTTGCTGGGTAGGGTAAAAATATCATTTTGGGCAGGTCGGAGAAAGTTATAAAAACATAAACCGGTGCTGGGCATTTTATTATAAAACTACATAATTTGCGGAGGATAAACACGTGATTGCACGTCTATTACTACATTGGTCCATAAAATCTTAGCAAGCTTATGTATGCAATCACCAGGAATTAACTTGCCAAACTTATTGTTAAACAATAATTATTATTTGGTAAGAACTTATCGATTTACCAAATAAAATATTATTTATTTTGAAGAGTTAATAAGATGTGGGGTATTATTATTTTGTAGGCTAGACGTGGGACAATTGAGTTGGTTTTAGGTAAAACCTGTGGGAGAAAAATCAGAGATAGGATTAATAAAAAAACAAAAATAAAGGAAGTGGGAAGGTGTATACAAAGGTTCGACGAAGGACAGGTCAAACGGGAACCTTATGTTCTTCTAATATATATATGTACGGAGTATATGTAATAAAATAAAATATAAATATATATACTATTATAGAAGGGAAAACATAATTTGAGTTTGGCACTCTTATAGAAAAATAGAACTTTTTTTGAGTCATATAGAAAAATCAAACTGAGCTATGAGTTGTCTTCAAGAAACAAACATAAGTTGGGCTGCTGATGTTATAAAACAAGCTAGGCTGGGAGGCCCAGAGGCCGATTGATACCTGCTGGACCTCAAAAAAAAGTTGAAACCTGCTGGATCAACTGCGTCAGCATGTCGTGGGCTGCGCATGTTAAACAACAAAACCTAGGCTGGGCAGGCCACAACCCAGTTGTTACTTGTTCGGCCGCTGAAAAAAATGATTACTTTCTAGGTCCCGGATGACAGCCACCTTGACTACGTTGACAATCTCGTGGGCCCCAAACATCAACATACCATAAGGAGGAAGCATTTTTTTTGCAATATATAAGGAGGCACTTGTTTGCGTACAGCCATGGACCTGGTGGGCCCGGACTGTGAGCCTCTCCACGTACAGTCATCTCCCGATTCCTCTCGTTTGTTGACCATGTTGAGAACAACAAACGGCGGCGCCGCGGCAAGAGCACCAAGGCGAAGGACGACATCGAGACCTCGGACCAGAATGAACTGGAGCCGGGGAAGACGCATGCGGAGGGGAGTACGAGGTTTGACTGGTTCGGGTGTAGGGTGGGCCGGTGGAGCTGCCGCCGCCGGAGAATAAAAGGAGATGTGGGGGAGTAGAGGGATGGCCTGGCCAGCGCCATGCATAGGCTAGGATGGGTCGTCGAGGCGTGCGCGGCAGCGCCGCCAGCCGCTGTAGGGAGAGGAAGAAAGATTAAACAAAATAAAGAAATAGAAATGAATAGGTGGTTGGTCCCAGATGTCTGTATACGAGACCTGTTCGGTCCACCTGAGAAGGGGAAATGTTGGGAGGAAGGAGATTCAAAGCACGCCAGATGTTGGATTTCAATCTAATGGCTGCCCGAAGGACTGACGGAAGAGGTATCAAACTTAACTTGTTCTCGTCGTTTGTGATCAAAGCCCTACGCATCTCATAAGATTCAAATAATAAGTACAACAAAGATGCCTACGCATCTCAATGATTCACATATCAGAGCCAATAGTTACCGTTTAACTAAAACGTTGTGAGAATGTTAACAAATAAATAAAATCGATCGATGCTTCATGTAAGCAATTTGATTCAAGGATTTGCTAAAACATTGAAACCAGTCCCGTTTACGGCCACGCCTGTCAAACATTGGCATATGAACATTTTCTGGATAACTGGTGGCACTATCACTTCCAATATCTGCGTAAGCTGGTCGTCCTGTGTTGGACCAGGCTCATGAGATACAATGCACTGCTAAGGAGATGGAGCTCCTGAAGTGTGAGTTGCCAGACAAGTTTGCCGCGGGTTGCATTATTGCAAAACTCCCTCCTTCATGGAGGAACTTTGCTACTTCTCTAAAGCACTTGAGGCGTGAATTCTTTGTTGAGGTTGTCATCTGTCATCTAAGTGTTGAGCAGAACTCGAGAGCAAAGGACTCACACACGAAAGGGGAAGAGGGTTCTTCTAGCGCCAATGTGGTGCAAAAGAATATCCACAAGTTCAAGGGAAAGAACACTGTCCAGCACCAAGAACTTGGCGAATGCTTTGTGTTGGAAATATGCCCTAGAGGCAATAATAAATTGGTTATTATCATATTTCCTTGTTCATGATAAATGTTTATTATTCATGCTAGAATTGTATTGACCGGAAACTTAAATACACGTGTGAATACATAAACTACACCGTGTCCCTAGTAAGCCTCTACTAGACTAGCTCATTGATCAAAGCTGGTTATGGTTTCCTGACCATAGACATGAGTTGTCATTTGATAATAGGATCACATCATTAGGAGAATGATGTGATGGACAAGACCCAACCGTAAGCTTTCCATCATATCGTTTAGTTATTTGCTACAACTTTCTTCATGTCAAGTATCTGTTCCTTAGACCATGAGATCGTGCAACTCCCTGACACCGGAGGAATACTTAGTATGTATCCAAACGTCACTTCGTAACTGGGTGATCATAAAGGTGCTCTACAGGTATCTCCGAAGGTGTTTGTTGGGTTGGCACGGATCAAGACTGGGATTTGTCACTCCGTATGACGGAGAGATATCTCTGGGCCCTCTCGAAAATACAACATCATACAGAGCTTGCAAGCAATGTGGCTTATGAGTTATCCACGGGATCTTGTATTACGGAATGAGTAAAGAGACTTGCCGGTAACGAGATTGAACTAGGTATGGAGATACTGACGATCGAATCTCGGGCAAGTAACATATCGCCGGACAAAGGGAATTGCATACGGGATTAACTGAATCCTTGACATCGTGGTTCAAGTAATAAAGATCTTTGTTGGACATGTGGGAATCAATATGGGTATCCAGATCCCGCTATTCATTATTGACCGGAGAAGTGTCTCGGTCATGTCTACATGTTCCCGAACCCGTAGGGTCGCACGCTTAACGTTCGGTAGCGCTAGGGTAGACATGAGATATTAATATGGTGAAGTCTGAAGGTTGTTTTGAGTCCCGGATGGGATCCGGGACATCACGAGGAGCTCCGGAATGGTCCGGAGGTAAAGATTTATATATGGGAAGTCATATTTTGGGTTCCGGAAAAAGTTCATTTTTTTTGGTATTGCACCGGGAAGGTTCTAGAAGGTTTCGGAGTGGGGCCCACCTGCATGGGGGCACCCACATGAATATGGGTAGTGGGGAAAGGCCCCACACCCCTGGTCTAGGCGCACCAAGATCCCCCTCTAAAAGGAATAGGATCATATCCCAAAGGGATAAGATCAAGATCCCTAAAAAAGGGGGATAGCAATCGGTTGGGAAAGCAAATGAGGGATTTCCTTCCTCCCCCCTTGACCAACGACCCTAGGGGCTTGGAGGGAAAACCACCAGCCCCCTCCATGCCTATATAAAGGTGGGGAGGCATTGGGGGCAGCCACCCTTCGACCCTTGCCCGTCTCCCTCCCGTTACACCTCGTCCACCTCGCGCAGACGCTTGGCGAAGCCCTACTGCAGTTCTGCTGCTGCCACCACCACCACACCATCGTGTTGGTTCAGATCTCATATACCTCCTCTCCCTCGCTTGCTGGATCAACAAGGAGAGGACACCGCTGAGCCGTACGTGTGCTAAACTCGGAGGTGTCGTCCGTTCGGCGCTAGATCGGATTGGATCGCGATTGGATCGTGAAGAGTATGACTACATCAACCGCGTTATGACACTAACGCTTTCGGTCTACAAGGGTATGTAGACACACTCCCCTCTCGTTGCTATGCATCTCCTAGATTAGATCTTGGGTGTTCGTAGGATTTTTTTTGATTTTCATGCTTCGTTCCCCATCAGTGGCATCATGAGCTAGGTCTATGCGTAGATGTATTTGCACGAGTAGAACACAAAGAAGTTGTGGGCGTTGATGTTCAAATTGCTTATTTCCTTTGTCTTATTTGGATTCGGCGGTATTGTGGGATGAAGCGACTCAGACCAACCTTACTTGTCCTCGCACAAGAGACCGGTTCCACTGACTGACATGCAACTTGTATTGCATAAAAGTGGCTTTGCGGGTGTCTGTCTCTCCCACTCTAGTTTAATCTGATTTGACAAGGGCGGTCCTTGTAGTTAAAATTGAATTTGTATATCACCATTGTGGTTTTGCGTAGATAAGAACGGTTCTTATAGTTTACCCTAGCAGCCACGTAAAAATTGCAACAACAAAGTAGATGACGTCTAACTTGTTTTTGTAGGGCATGTTGTGATGTGGTATGGCCAAAACGTGATGTGATATATGTTGATGTATTAGATGATCATATTTTGTAATAGGTTCACGACTTGCATGTCGATGAGTACGGCAACCGGCAGGAGCCATAGGGTTGTCTTTAATTTATTGTATGACCTGCGTGTCAATCATTAAACGCCATGTAATTGCTTTACTTTATCGCTATGCGTTTATCAATAGTTGTAGAAGCAATAGTTGGTGAGACAACCATGTGACGACACGATGATGGAGATCATGGTGTCATGCCGGTGACGATGGAGATCATGCCGATGCTTTGTAGATGGAGATCAAAAGCACAAAGATGATGATGGCCATATCATGTCACATATTGATTGCATGTGATGTTTATCTTTTTATGCATCTTATTTTGCTCAGGACGATGGTAGCATTATAAGATGATCCCTTCACTTAATTTCAAGATAAAAGTGTTCTCCCTAAGTATGTACCATTGTGAAAGTTCGTCGTTTCAAAGCACCACGTGATGATCGGGTGTGATAGACTCTACGTTGGCATACAACGGGTGTAAGCCAGTTTTACACATGCAGAATACTTGGGTTAAATTTGACGAGCCTAGCATGTACATACATGGCCTCGGAACACAGGAGACCGAAAGGTCGAACATGAGTCATATAGTAGATATGATCAACATGGAGATGTTCACAATTGATGACTGCCCCATCTCACGTGATGATCGGACCTAGGTCAGTTGATGTGGATCATGTAACACTTAGACAACTTGAGGGATGTTGATTTAAGTGGGAGTTCTTTAGTAATTTGATTAGAAGAACCAATTATCATGAACTTAGTCTAATTGTCTTTGCAAATTAATGTTGTAGATCAATGGCTCGCGTTGTAGCTCCCCTGAATTTTAATGCGTTCCTAGAGAAAAAAAGTTGAAAGATGATGGTAGCAACTATGCGGACTGGGTCCGTAATCTGAGGATTATCCTCACTGCTGCACAGAAAGTTTATGTCCTTGATGCACCACTAGGTGATCCACCCGCTCTCGCAAATCTGGACGCTATGAACGTCTGGCAAACAAGGAATGATGACTACACGATAGTTCAGTGCACCATGCTTTATGGCTTAGAACCGGGGCTCCAAAGATGTTTTGAGCACCACGGAGCATATGAGATGTTCCAGGAGCTGAAATTGGTATTGCAGGCTCATGCCCGGGTCAAGAGGTATGACACCTCCGACAAGTTCTTTACCTGTAAGATGGAGGAGAACAGCTCCGTTAGTGAGCATGTACTCAAAATGTCTGGGTACTATAATCACTTGAATCAGTTGGGAGTTAATCTTTCGGATGAAGTAGCGATTGACAGAGTTCTCCAGTCACTGCCACTGAGCTACAAAGGCTTCGTGATGAACTATAATATGCAAGGGATGGAGAAAATGATCCCTGAGCTCTTCGCGATGCTAAAGGCCGCGGAAGTAGAAATCAAGAAAGAGCATCAAGTGTTGATGGTCAACAAGACCACCAGCTTCAAGAAGAAAGGCAAGGGAAAGAAAGGAAACTTCAAGAAGAATGGCAAGCCAGTTGCCGCTCCCATGAAGAAACCCAAGGCTAGACCCAAACTTGAGACTGAGTGCTTCTATTGCAAGGGGAATGGTCACTGGAAGCGGAATTGCCCCAAGTACTTGGCAGATAAGAAGGCTGGCAACGTCAACAAAGGTATATTTGATATACATGTTATTGATGTGTACCTTACTAGAGCTCGTAGTAGCGCCTGGGTATTTGATACTGGTTTGGTTGCTAATATTTGTAACTCGAAACAGGAGCTGCGGAATAAACGGAGACTAGCTAAGGACGAGGTGACGATGCGCGTTGGAAATGGTTCCAAGGTTGATGTGATTGCCGTCGGCACACTCCCTCTACGTTTACCTTCGGGATTAGTTATGAACCTGAATAATTGTTATTTGGTGCCTGCATTAAGCATGAACATTATATCTGGATCTTGTTTATTGCGAGACAGTTATTCATTTAAGACAGAGAATAATGGTTGTTCTATTTATATGGATAATATCTTTTATGGTCATGCACCCTTAGTGAATGGTTTATTTTTGTTGAATCTCGATCGTAGTGATACACATATTCATAATATCAATGCCAAAAGATGCAAGGTTAATGATGATAGTACCACATACTTGTGGCACTGCCGCTTAGGTCATATTGGTGTAAAGCACATGAAGAAACTCGATGCTGATGGACTTTTGGAATCTCTTGATTATGAATCATTTGTGACATGTGAACCGTGCCTCATGGGCAAGATGACTAAAACCCCGTTTTCCGGAACAATGGAGCGGGCAACTGACTTGTTGGAAATAATACATACCGATGTATGCGGTCCGATGAGTGTTGAAGCACACGGTGGATATTGTTATTTTCTTACCTTCACAGATGATTTGAGTAGATATGGGTATATTTACTTAACGAAACATAAGTCTGAAACATTTGAAAAGTTCAAGGAGTTTCAGAGTGAAGTGGAAAATCATCGTAATAAGAAAATTAAATTTCTATGATTTGATTGTGGAGGTGAATATTTGAGTTACGAGTTTGGCATGCATTGAAGACAATGTGGAATTGTTTCACAGCTCACGCCACCTGGAACACCATAGCGTAATGGTGTGTCTGAACGTCGTAATCGTACTCTATTAGATATGGTGCGTTCTATGATGTCTCTTACCGATTTGCCACTATCGTTTTGGGGTTATGCATTAGAAACAGCCGCATTCACTTTAAACAGGGCACCGTCTAAATCCGTTGAGACGACACCGTATGAATTATGGTTTGGCAAGAAACCTAAGCTGTCATTTCTTAAAGTTTGGGGATGCGACGCTTATGTCAAAAGGCTTCAGCCTGATAAGCTCGAACCCAAAGCAGAGAAGTGCGTCTTCATAGGATACCCTAAAGAGATCATTGGGTATACCTTCTACCACAGATCCGAGGGCAAAATCTTTGTTGCTAAGAATGGGTCCTTTCTAGAGAAGGAGTTTCTCTCAAAAGAAGTGAGTGGGAGGAAAGTAGAACTTGATGAGGTAATTGTACCTTCTCCCGAATTAGAAAGTAGCACATCACAAAAAGAAATTCCCGTGATGCCTACACCATCCAGAGAGGAAGCTAATGATGATGATCATGAAACTTCGGATCAAGTTACTACTGAACTTCGTAGGTCGACCAGGGTACGTTCCGCACCAGAGTGGTACGGAAATCCCATCCTGGAAGTCATATTGTTAGACAACGGCGAACCTATGAACTATGAAGAAGCAATGATGAGCTCGGATTCTGACAAATGGCTTGAGGCCATGAAATCCAAGATAGGATCCATGTATGAGAACAAAGTATGGACTTTGGTGGACTTCTCTGATGATCGGTAGGCCATTGAGAATAAATGGATCTTTAAGAAGAAGACAGACGCTGATGGTAATGTCACTGTCTATAAAGCTCGACTTGTCGCAAAGGGTTTCTGACAAGTTCAAGGGGTTGACTACGATGAGACCTTCTCACCCGTAGCAATGCTTAAGTCTGTTAAAATTATGTTAGCAATTGCCGCATTTTATGATTATGAGATCGGGCAGATGAACGTCAAAACAGCGTTCCTTATCGGGTTTCTTAAGGAAGAGTTGTATATGACGCAAACGGAAGGTTTTGTTGATCCTAAAGGTGCTAACAAAGTATGCAAGCTCCATTGATCCATCTATGGACTGGTGCAAGCATCTTAGAGTTGGAATATACGCTTTGATGAGGTGATCAAAGCTTTTGGTTTTATACAAACTTACGGAGAAGCTTGTATTTACAAGAAAGTGAGTGGGAGCTCTGTAGCATTTCTAATACTATATGTGGATGACATATTGTTGATTGGAAATGATATAGAATTTCAAGAAAGCATAAAGGGTTGTTTGAAAGGAGTTTTTCAAAGGAAGACCTGAGTAAAGCTGCTTACATATTGGGCATCAAGATCTATAGAGATAGATCAAGACGCCTGATAAGACTTTCACAGAGCACATACCTTGACAAGAGTTTGAAGGAGTTCAAAATGCATCAGTCGAAGAAGGAGTTCTTTCCTGTATTGTAAGGTGTGAAGTTGAGTAAGACTCAAAGCTCGACCACGGCAGAAGAAAGAGAAAGGATGAAGTCGTCCCCTATGCCTCAACCATAGGCTCTATAATGTATGCCATGTTGTGTACCATACCTGATGTGTGCCTTGCCATGAGTCTAGCATGGGGGTACAAGAGTGATCCAGGAGTGGATCACTGAACAGCGGTCAAAATTATCCTTAGGTACCTAAAGAGGACTAAGGAAATGTTTCTTGGTTTTGGAGGTGATAAAGAGTTCATCGTAAAGGGTTACGTCGATGCAAGCATTAACACTGATCCGGATGACTCTGAGTCGCAAACCGGATATGTATAGTGGAGCAGTCATTTGGAATAGCTCCAAGTGGAGCATGGTAGCAGCATCTACAGAATGACATAGAGATTTGCAAAGTACATACGGATCTGAATGTGGCAGACCCGTTGACTAAACCTCTTCCGCGAGCAAAACATGATCAGCACTAGGACTCCATGGGTGTTAGATTCATTACAATGTAAACTAGATTATTGACTCTAGTGCAAATGGGAGACTATTGGAAATATGCCCTAGAGGCAATAATAAATTGGTTATTATCATATTTCCTTGTTCATGATAAATGTTTATTATTCATGCTAGAATTGTATTGACCGGAAACTTAAATACATGTGTGAATACATAAACTACACCGTGTCCCTAGTAAGCCTCTACTAGACTAGCTCGTTGATCAAAGATGGTTATGGTTTCCTGACCATAGACATGAGTTGTCATTTGATAACGGGATCACATCATTACATCATTAGGAGAATGATGTGATGGACAAGACCCAACTGTAAGCTTAGCATCAGATCGTTTAGTTTATTTGCTACAGCTTTCTTCATGTCAAGTATCTGTTCCGTAGACCATGAGATCGTGCAACTCCCTGACACCGGAGGAATACTTAGTATATATCCAAATGTCACTTCGTAACTGGGTGATCATAAAGGTCCTCTACAGGTATCTCCGAAGGTGTTTGTTGGGTTGGCACGGATAGAGACTGGGATTTGTCACTCCGTATGACAGAGAGATATCTCTGGGCCCTCTCGGTAAAACAACATCGTAAAGAGCTTGCAAGCAATGTGGCTAATGAGTTAGCCACGGGATCTTGTATTACGGAACGAGTAAAGAGACTTGCCGGTAACGAGATTGAACTAGGTATGGAGATACTGACAATCGAATCTCGGGCAAGTAACATATCGCCAGACAAAGGGAATTGCATATGGGATTAACGGAATCCTTGACATCGTGGTTCAACCGATAAAGATCTTCATTGGACATGTGGGAAAAAATATGGGTATCCAGATCCCGCTATTGATTATTGACCGGAGAAGTGTCTCGGTCATGTCTACATGTTCCCGAACCCGTAGGGTCGCATGCTTAACGTTCGGTAGCGCTAGGTTAGAAATGAGATATTAATATGGTGAAGTCCGAAGGTTGTTCGGAGTCCCGGATGGGATCCGGGACATCACGAGGAGCTCCGGAATGGTCCGGATGTAACGATTTATATATGGGAAGTCATATTTTGGGTTCCAGAAAAAGTTCATTTTTTCGGTATTGTATCGGGAAGGTTCTAGAAGGTTCCGGAGTGGGGCCCACCTGCATGGGGGCACCCACATGAATGTGGGTAACGGGAAAAGGCCCCACACCCCTGATCTAGGCGCACCAAGATCCCCCTTTAAAAGGAATAGGATCATATCCCAAAGGGATAAGATCAAGATCCGTAAAAAAGGGGGATAACGATCGGTGGGGAAAGGAAATGAGGGATTTCCTTCCTCCCCCCTTGACCAACGACCCTAGGGGCTTGGAGGGCAAGCCACCAGCCCCCTCCATGCCTATATAAAGGTGGGGTGGCATTGGGGGCAGCCACCCTTCCACCCTTGCCCGTCTCCCTCCCGTTACACCTCGTCCACCTCGCGCAGATGCTTGGCGAAGCCCTGCTGCAGTTCCGCTGTTGCCACCACCACCACACTGTCATGTTGGTTCAGATCTCATATACCTCCTCTCCCTCGCTTGCTGGATCAAGAAGGAGAGGACGCCGCCAAGCCGTACGTGTGCTAAACTCGGAGGTGCCGTCCGTTCGGCACTAGATCGGATTGGATCGTGAAGAGTACGACTACATCAACCACGTTACGACGCTAACGCTTTCAGTCTACAAGGGTATGTAGACACACTCCCCTCTCGTTGCTATGCATCTCCTAGATTAGATCTTGGGTGTTCGTAGGAATTTTTTTGATTTTCATGCTTCGTTCCCCATCACTTTGACCATCCCAACATCTGTTTGCACAGATAATGAAAAAAGCATGATTACTATAATAGTGGCACTAGTTGTAGCAACTTTATTTTCTTAATGGGAAAAAATTGTGATACAATAGCTTTATATAAAAAATACAACGCTAGCACAGTATGACAAAGCACGATCATGTGGATGAAGGACAGTACTGACCAGTGTGAGATGACTTTGTGAGATCAAGTTGTTCTTCAGGTATCCGTATCTTGCCATGATGGCGATTCGTTGACATCTATCAACAACTTCAGTGTGGCAGTAGAAGGAGGGGCCTTGAGTCATTCCAATCTCTTTTTTTGTGCAGTTCGACTAAAATTATGGCGCTCGCCATGCTGTGAGGGAGAGAGGGGGCCCGCGCCACCTCGACGGTACGCCTCATGGACTCAACTAGTTCAGTGCCCATGCTATGTGGTTGATGCAGTGCAAATGGTCTCAATTCTCCAGGATACGCCTTCAGCAAGTTATCTACATTGGAAATGAGATGATAGTTAAGACAGTACCTCTATTATAACTGTATTATTACATCATTTTATCAGTGGCACTAGCAGTGCCAAAACATTGCCTCAAATTATTAGTGGCATTACATTAAGATGCAAAAACAATATCATTATTGCTTTCTCATAGCAGTGCAAAAACAGTAGCACAAGATCACTAGCTGAATGCAGAGTCAAAATCAACCAAAATGGAACATATCCGGTCATGGGAACCATAACTGCAGTCAAGGCCAATGTACACGGGTTGACACCAGTCCAAGAACCAGTCACCAACATGGATGATTCAATTCATGCGACCTTTTTGTGCAGTTCACCTAAAATGAAGCAATGTTTGCATCATGTAGCTAGCAAGATGTACTTGGTCCCATGAGCTGGTAGCTTCTCCTTCATTAGTTGCACTAAAATTTGAGCAACGTCAAGGTTGGCTGTCATGCTCATGGAAGGTGCAACTATAATTTGCTTATCCTTTTGTGTAGTTCCACTAAAATCAAGTGCCATTGTGGTGACGGTGACGGTTAATCTTGCAAAGGTTAATAAACTGTTGCACGAGATTACCGGCTGAGTTAGACGAAGATGTTAGGAACTCCAATCACCCTTTGTGCAGTTCCACTAAAATCGAGAGACATTGCCCATGTGACATTTTAGTAGAACTGCACAAGACACTCTTTCAAAAAAAACAAAGTGTTTTGTGCAATTCACCAAAAGGTCACAATAGCAATGAGGTGAAATGGATATCCCTATCTGCACAAAAAGATAGAAAGAAAACAGTTACTGGTCAATAACAAAATATGAAACATACACAAAATGAAAATAAGCATCTATCTTCATGGCAATCATGCAAGGATAGTAGAAATTTTAAAACGGCAGCATTGCTTCATATTACTCGAAGCATTATGATCAACAATGACATCGGTCAAATATGCCAGTACATTAATGGTGGCATTGATTCGTTTTACCAGCTACATTTGATTAACAGCAGCTAAATAGTTGGTATAAGTGCATGGGACAGTGGGGACACCAGGACATTCACCAACGTAAAGAAGCAACTTACTTATCATAAGGGGAAATCTGGCAGGAGAGTAGCATTTGCAAAACAGTTTAATTGCATCATATTACTGGAGGCATTAGATTGACAACAACATTGGTTAGACATGTCCTTGCTTTAACAGTGCGATTGCTTCATTTTACAAGCGCCATTACATTAACAACAGCAAAAAGTTGGTACAAGGGCATGCAAACAGTGGACGCATCACCACCATGTACCTACAAGGACGCATAATGTGGTGAGGCCGAGTTTGTTGCCCCGAGCAACAAACATCCAACCAAGATCTGGGATGGTACCAAATTTAGTTCTCTTTGGGCACCTTTTACTATGTGAGGACAGCAAACTAATCCTGGACATACTCTGTTGACTTGTCCCCCAGCTGCCACTTTCTTTCCTTCCTCCACCAATAATAGATATGTTCCTTATCCAGTTTGTACTGTATTTTCCCTTTATTTCCCTTTTGAACCAAGAGACGGGTTGGCCGGTCTCTACAACTTTCCCCCTTCTATTTCCTCTTTGAATCAAGTCCTAGATTCATACTACACCTTTCCTCCCTTTATTCCCTATTTCAACCAAGTCCTAGATTCGACTGCATGAAGTAGCTTTACCTCTAATAATAGTAAAAATTAAGGTGGCCTTGGAATAGCTGATGGAAGTAGAAAAAGATCCACATGCAGCCACATGGGGAGCTGGGGTAGTAGAGCAAGGCCGTTTTCGAAGGAAGCTATACCTGATGGTCGTCGGGATGTGGCTAGGAGGGCGGCGGGAGGCCGGATCTGGCCACAATACGGGATGGAGGAAGAAGGGATCGGAGGCCCTCCCGAGCCGGCGTTGTGTCAGAGAGAACGGCACGGGCAGCCGATCGGGATGCGCCGGCAGCTGTGGGTCTCCTCCCTAGCCGCCGACGACCGCGTGAATGATGCACCTACTCCCCTACCCCGGCCGAGGGGATCCCGTCGGATCTGTGACCAGCGGTGAGCAGAGAGAGTGTGTGGCCACCACTGTCTTGTTTAGATCTGGAGAGGGTAAGAGAGTGAAGAGAGCAACCCTAGTAAAGCAAGCGCTAAGGCTCCTGCCCATATATATAGTGGAGTGATTTTCTTTTTCTCTCCACAACAATCGTTTCAATTTGTGTATGTGACATTAAAGAAAAGAAACTCTCTATTTAATGTGCTACAGTGAACAAAACTCCATGGCGTCCAGGAGTACTAGTAGTATTGTTCACTTGTGGACCCCGGCCCTCCATTCATTTAACAACCACATGGGTGAATATATATAGAGAGAGAACAAACAAGCTGGAACTCTTGGCTTTGAGATATCGATGGTACCGTTTGCCAACACTGCATCAATGGACTCACTACTTTGATGTTGCCGTAACATGGCTTTTGTAGTTCCCATCTAAATGGGGGAATACCATACATTTTCTTTGATAACTACCCTATACGTATAAACACATGCACGGTTTACATTCCGAATCGCTAGCTAGAACTTGAACTGTATTTGTTCTCAACATAATCAAAAAATTTAATTCATATTCTTAGCATTTGCAGAGAAAATGTAAAGGGCCATCGATCTTTGTTCTGCTTTTGAACATACTACAACATATACAGCCCATTTGTGAAAATGGCCAGATCTATTATAAAAAGTTCACCATGAGTACTACAAAAGCATTTCAAACGTAATAAAAATTACATCGAGATTCCGAGACCATCGAATGACCTACTACCGTCAGAACAAGCCGCCGACGCACCGCTGTTGCCGCCATCCTACCTGAGCTGGCTTGACCTCGTCGATGACAGTCGGGAAGTGTTCGTGCCCTTGCCCCTAAGGAGCAGCGACCCGAAGCCATAGTAGTCGTAATTGATCTGAAGCACCTAATTCATATAACGCAATATTTTGCCACCTGACAAGACACCCTAGCCTCACCGCAGCTAGGAGACGACATGAATCTACGTTGGAGCTCCATCGACTATGCCCCGACGAGGATCAGAGTTCGAAAGACTAACTCATAGAAGATGTGTCGATCTATATCGCCGTTGTCCTATCGGAGTTGGCTTGACCTTTTTGATGATAAACCAGAAGTCTTCGTGCAGATGCCCATAAGGACCAGAGCCGTAGAGCCGTATTGTGTGTTTGGTTGCATTCTCATCTCAGCATAGTTGTTCCCTCTTTGTGCATGCTCATCTCAGCATCCCTCTTCATGCATGCTCCTAGTGTATTTGTGTTAAGCTAGTGTGGACTCATGCACCCTTCATACACGCTACCAAACACCCAAAAGTGGGTCGAGAAGGGAAATTTTGCTCTCATGCACCCTTCATACACCCTACCAAACACCCAAAAGTGGGTCGAGAATGGAACTTTTGCTCTTATGCACCCTTCATACACCCTACCAAACACACCCTTGTCATCGTTGAACCCTTGTAATTATCCTAAGCACTTGATACGTAATCTCGCCACATGACAATACGCTCATGTTCCATCCACTATGTCTAGACGGACGAACTCGAGGAGGATCAGAGCCCGAAAGACAAACTCAAAGGAGAAGTGCCCCCCAACCGAGTGAGGGCTGCGTGTGCGTGGACAAAAAAAACCTAATGTAAACTACTAACTAGAGCGGAGGCACCGGGATTCCCCTCCCCGCCACCAGTGGCCCGAGGGGCGGGAAGAGGGGAGGGGCGAATCCACAGGATCACCGGTGAAGCGTGGAGCGGGGAGGTTGCCCTAGATGCCTAGGGTGGGGGGAATAGATTTGTATTCATAGAGAAATAGATTACGATAATCATCTTCTGAGCCCGGGCTCATCTGCACCCGCGCTGACGAAAAAAATCAAAACAAATACTAGATTAATTCTAACAATTCCAATTTTTTTTGCATGGTAGATAATTTGATGCGTGAGGTCCGCTCCAATTTTCAAATCATTTGGTCATCTGAGCAGCTCTCGGCAAAAAAAGAGAAATTCGGGGTCTATAAAAAAAGTATACTGTTCATGCACTGTTCTAACCCGATTTGTCTTTTTTGCCGAGAGCTGCTCAGATGTCCAAACGATTTGAAAATTGGAGCGGACCTCACGCATCAAATTTTCTTCCATGCAAAAAAAATTGAATTTGTTTGAATTTTTTTGAATTTTTTGTGAATTGTTTTCTGACCAGGTGCAGATGAGCCTAGGCACCGAATTGCTGCACTCGATTATTTTATTGGTACTGTATAGTACTATATAGCCGGTGTCTCAACATTTTTTTTCGATTTCTCAACATATCTACAGCCCGTATGTTACCATCGCTCGTCTCTCTTTTCTACTTTAGTAGTAGTAACTCAACCTGCCTAAAAAAAAGTAACTCAGCCATATGTTACCATCCCTCGTCTCTCTTTTCTAGTACTACAGTAGTACTAATGCGACGCGCGTTGCATTCGGTGAGTGGCGTGCCGGACCGACCGTGGCGGTGTGACGCGAATGCGACGGGCGTGCTATATACATGTACCACCTTTTTTCTTTTGGTTTTGCTCCATGCCGCAATCCATCGATACAAAATTATATTTAAAAGTCGAGGGCAGAGCTTTTCCCGCGCGGTAAGCGCGGCAGTTTTGCCTAGTCGGTTTGGAGAGTCGAGGAGGATGAGGGAGTAGCGGATTCAACTTACTGTTGGAAGGGTGAGACTCTGTGATTTGACGGCTCGTTACTGCAGGAAAGGTGGGGCCTTGTGATATGACTGCTCATTTATAGTCATTATTACTGCGGTGCTACGACTGGGTGAGGCTCCCCTTCCGTTCCCCACTCTAATCTGGTGCATGACACGTCGACCCGTATGCTGGTTGTCCCACATGTCAGGGAAAGGAAGAATAATTGTTGCCGACGACGTAATAAGGAGCAAAGAACCATGCGGTGTACGCTAGTTTAGCACTGGAGTACTAGTATACGTCGGAGGAGTGCGAAACATGGCAGCCCAGTGAACCAGCTGGCGATATGGCGATATAAAACAATGTACTACAGTCCAGCCGTAGCATGTAAAAACACGCCACCGCTTCCTCCTCCTCTCGGTTTACCGCCATCAGCGGAGCAATAGCATCATCGCAGCTTAGCTAGTACTACTCCTCTCCAACCTTTTTTTTACAATTCCTTTGTTTTTTCCTGTGGCGTTGAACACTCTTTGCTAATCCTATTGGATTTAGCACTCGAGTCCCATACTTTCCCCATTCCTGTATTTTCAGTATCATGGGAATCAAAGAGGCTCTTAGACTGGTTTACGGTCGGTCATTTTTTTTCAATGAAATATCTCCAAAATGTAATGAATGTGCTCCGGTTTCTATGAAAATCATCCGGTTTGCATGTAGAAATTCATATATTTATTCTTTTGCGGGGGGTCTGCATGTAATTCGTCCGGTTTGAAATGTACTCGAACACCGGCATGGTTGGATGGCCCGCTGCCGCATTCTGTCCGAGGACTCATCCCTACCGGTCGGCGCTCAGTGTTGGAGATGCCCCGAGTGCTTGCTGTTGGACCAAGATGCTCTATGTCCCACATGTCGGCGAAAGGAAGCACATAGAAATATTTTCGACGAGCGCGGAGCCCAGCAGTACATCTCAGCAAGTAGGAGTAGGAAAATGCGTGGAAAAAATACTATGTACTATAAAGCGTAGCTGCAAAGTGATCACAGGTATAGATCACACGCACCCAACGAGTGGTCGTAGTACGTACGAGTACAAATGAGTACGGAGTACTCCTACTCTATCAACACGAGTCCCATCGGACAACGGCATCCGTGCTACAGCTAGCTCTTCTCCCTCCTCATTTCTCTCTTCTAATTCTAACTCAGCCGACGCGCAGCGAGCGGGGTGGGGATTTGCCCATAGTCGGTTTGCTCAACTCCGGTCCCACATGACAGTGAAAATGCTAGACAACACGCGTTCCCTAGCTTGAGCGGCGTGCCGGACCGACCCTAATACTCCCGACCGTGTGCGGGTGCCATGCGATGCGGCAGGCTTTTCCTTTTGAACTTGTAGAAAATGTAACATTTGGTTATGCTTCTGCTCCTTGGCACGGTAGATAGATAGAAACAACGATTAAAAACGCTAGGGCGGGGATTTTCCCGCGCAATAAGTCGGGGAGTTTGCCAGTTTGGTGCATCGTCGGTTTTCTCACATCAGACCCACATGTCAGTGATAATATGCCAAGCCAATGCGCGATGAGCGACGGGCCGGAACGACAGTGTGGGTTGCGACGCGAACGGGACAGGCGTGCTGTACTTGTTCCACTTTCCCGTTTTGAACTTGTGACGTGTAACGCTTAGTTTTGAATTTATAAGTTTGGTTGTCACGCCCATATATATACTACTATAGTATGGTAGGTTGGGTCATGCATCGTACATAAATTACGAAGTTGATGCAATAGGTAAGTACTACCTCCGTCCTAGTTTGTTGGTCCCCTTTGTGTCAAAATTTGACCATAGATTTAACTAACACAATATTAATGCATGTCACCAAAAAATATATCGTTCGATTCGTGTTTGAACATACAACCTCCGTCCTGGTTTATTGGTGCTCTTTGAATTTTGTGCCAAACTTTGACCTTATATTTAACTAACAAAATGTTAATGCGTGTCACAAAAAATAATATCATTGAAAACTATGTTCAAATACAAATCCAACGATATAATTTTTGGTGACATGCACTAACATTTTGTTAATTAAATCTATGGTCAAAATTAAGCACAAAATACGAAGGAGACCAACAAACCAGGACGGAGGGAGTAGTTTCCATTGATATTGTTTTTTGTGACATGCATTAACTTATTGTTAGTTAAATCTGAAGTCAATATTTGGCACAAAACACGAAAGGTGACCAATAAACCAGCACGAAGACAGTGATACATATAATTAACGCCAAATGAGAGCAAGGGATCACACATGTCATTTACGACTAGAATGATAATGCGATACAGTAACACATTAAGGCCACGACGCGGTGCAGTGCTGGTTACAGGAGGCAAGAAGAAATATGCATCCATCGATGACCTCCTCCTCCTCGACTCAGGGCGCCGGCCCACCGAATGGCGGCTAAGTAGTAGCGGCTTTCGTGGCGAGGTCAACGTGCTTCTGAACAATGGCGTCCAAGGCTTCTAGCCGGTCGAAGAAGGCCAACATCTTAGCGTCGTCCCTGGCCCTGTAGTGGCCTATGTAGACGATTTCCTCGTAGACATGGATGTGTAGGTCGACAGTTTCTTGCTCGGCGAGGCGCTACGCGGCGAGCACGGCCTCGAGGTGGACATTCTTCGTCGTGACGTTGGGTAGCTGCAGGGCCACCAGTGCGTGAAAGAGGTCCTCACCATGGAGGCCGATGAGGGTGGCAGGCAACGAGGAGCCTGGGCGCACGGGCTGGAGGAGTACAGCAATGTCGTCCGCGCGCTTCTTGATGGCGGTGAACTTGCAGATGGAGCGGACCATCATCTCGCCCATGTGAGAGGCAAAGCTGTCGTTGCCAAGGGCTATGACGCCGGCGGTCGCCAGCACCGTCTGGAGACGCTACTCGGTGCTGGGCCGCAGGCCGGCATCGTGGATTATCTGGCATAGCCGCCTGCCTCTTGCGTCCATCGCCTCCATGGGTGGTTGTGGCTTGTGGTCACTTGGTCTTGGATTGGAGTGAGCAGTGTTGCGCAGACTAGGTGCGTAGTACTAGTAGGTGCATACGATTCGGTAGATGGATTGGAGTGGAGGGGCGCCTTCATATGAGAGTGTAAACTGCGTTGCATTCATATCGGGTGGGCTCCATTTTGCTTCTCCAATTAATTCCCTCTGCATGCTAATTGAATGAGGATGCATCATTGACCGTTCAACATGTCGGGAACCGCTACCCTCTCCCTCGTCGGCATTCAAGCCGTATCAATGTGGTAAATTCGTGTCAAAAAGAGACTAGTCAACAGTTCGCCACGAGCCTATAACTAGCGATCGCCACAATAACCATAAGATCTGCATCCGACGGTGGCACCTATTGGACGCAAACAGCAATAAAAAAACAAATGCCATGGCATTTTACATAACTACCACACCACACCCCTCCCTTTCACATGAGACTGCCACGCGAGCATTCACAACTACCACATTCGGGTTGCGCTTGGCTCTTCGCCTCTTCGGGAAGTCGTACTACTACAGTATATGCTTCTGGCAATCTGACACGAATGAACTGATGCATGTCCACCGCGTGGGGGAGGGAGAGCGTGTTGTAAGCAAAAGCTTCTCCTCGTCCTGCGAGCCACCGCGGCCATGGGGGAGGAAGAGAGCATAGTAGTAATCAAGCTTCTCCTTGTTGTACGAGTTTGACGCGACATATCAAAGGAGTACACTCGATTTTCTTAAAAAGTTGTTTTTACCGATACATCAATTACAATGCATGCATGCATGCCGTGAGTTTCCTTTTGATCATTTCATCTGTTGATTTAATGCACCTTGAAGTATGAACATGTGATGGTAAAAATTTCTAATGCCCCGGCCCTAAGAGCATGGTTAATAATACAGTCAACTGTTGGCTATAAGATGTTGCCATATCATCCATAGCCAACACATATAGTCACTCATACAACAAGGCTAGCTATAAGGTTGGCTATAAGATTAGTACTACCTTCGTTCGGGTTTAAAAGTCCCCTAGACAAGAACTCTAATACCAAGGTAACTGCAGCGGGTTTCACGCAATATTTAAGGGGCTACATGCTTGCAATTAACATCATTATTAACAGCAAAATTCTCGGGTTCTGCTGCGGTGACCAGCGCTGGCGCATGCATGGCTAGTGGTGTAAGACATGCACTCGCTGGCATGCATCCTTGCATTTACTACTCTACTCCATCGAGCAACTTAAGTATAGCCGGCCTTGTAAAAAAGTACTAGCTCCGTCCTGGTTTATTGGTCCTCATTGTAATTTGTGCCAAATTTTGACCAAAGATTTAACTAATAAAATGTTAATGCATGTCACCAAAAATTATATCATTGGATTCGTATTTCAACATAGTTTGAGATGATATTATTTTTGATGACATGCATTAATATTTTGTTAGTTAAATCTTTGGTCAAAAGTTGGTACAAAATACAATGAGGACCAATAAACCAAGACGGAGGTAGTACTTTTTCTCATCTTCTCTCTATCTCTTTCGTCACATTTATTGCATCTGCCTTGGAGCACACATATAGCCACTCCCCTTACTTTTTCATGTCTCTCTCCTCCACATAGCCAAAATTGCCATGTAAGCAAGCTATAAGACCACTATTATACTTGCTCTAAAGCGAGAGATGGTGGTGCATGAGGAGGGCGAGATCATGCCGACGGAACAGGACCCGACGATGGATGTCTTTATGGACCTCACCATGCTCCACTGCCCCTTCTGCCTCCGCCCCTTGAAGCCTCCGGTGTATGAGGTTCGAATACATGTCGTCTGTTCGGGCGATCGAGCAAGGCACAGTTTTCTTGATTGAGTTGGTGTTCGATTGATTTGTGCAGTGCAAGGGTGGGCACCTGGCCTGTGTGGACTACCGCGGCGAGCGCCCCGGGAACCAGAGGCAGTGCCAGAAGTGCAAGCGCGGCGGCGGCTTCGACATGCGCAACACGGTGATGGACGCCATCCTCTCCTCGGTGAGGGTGGAGTGCCCGCATGAAGGTTGTGGGCTCTACGTCACTTACCACAAGCTTGACAATCACCAGAGCGCGTGTCCACTCGCGCCGTGCAAGTGTGATAACCCACAAGTATAGGGGATCAATTGTAGATTTTTCGATAAATAAGAGTGTCGAACCCAACGAGTAGCTAAAGGTAGAATTAATATTCCCTTCAAGTTCTATCGACCACCGATACAACTCTACACACACTTAACGTTCGCTTTACCTAGAACAAGTATGAAACTATTTTGCGGGTGTAAGGATAAGACTAGAAGTACTTAACGAGAATAAAAATAGGAGTAATTTGCGAGATAATAAAAGTTAGTTGTTTAGTAGAAAGCTTTTGTAACACAAGAGAATGAATTGTCCATAGGCAATCGATAACTAGACCGGTAATCATTGTTGCAATTTTATATGAGGGAGAGGCATGAGCTAACATACTTTCCGTACTTGGATCATATGCACATATGATTGGAACTCTAGCAAGCATCCGCAACTACCAAAGATCATTAAGGTAAAACCCAACCATAGCATTAAGTATCAAGTCCTCTTTACTCCCATACGCAACAACTCCCTTACTCGGGTGTAAGCTTCTGTCACTCTAGCCGCCCATCATAAGAGAATTATGAACATATTGCAAAACCTACAGCGGGAATCCCCCATGTGTGCGCGACACGGAGGGCACCATAGGACAGCACCAAAATAAAACATACAACTCAAACCAATCACGATCATCAATCAACCCATAGAACAAAACGAATCTACTCAAACATCATAGGATGGCCACAAATCATTGGATAATAATAAGTAGCATTAAGCACCATGTTTAAGTAGAGAATTATAGCAGGAAAAGAGAGGTTACACCGCTGCATAGAGGGGGAGAGAGTTGGTGTTGACGGCGGCGAAGTTGTTGGTGTAGATCGCCGTCACGATGATTGCCCCGACGGTGTTCCGGCGCCACCGGGAGAGAGGGGGAGAGAGTCCCTCCTCCTTCTTCTTCTTCCTTGGCCTTCCCCCTAGATGGGAGGAGAGTTTCCCCTGTGGTCCATGGCTGCCATGGCGGTGGAGGGGCAGGAGCCCCTCCTAAATTGGATCTCTCTCTCTGTTCTCTTCTGTTTCGCGTTCCTTTTTTCTGGCCTTTCACCGTTTCTTAAATTCCCGGAGATCCGTCACTCCAATTGCACTGAAATTTTAACACGATTTTTTTCCTGATATTAGCTTCCTTGCAGCTGAAGAAGAGCCCCAACCAACTTACGGTGTGCCCACGAGGCACCACCGCGCTGCTGGGGGGGCACGCCATGGTGGCTTGTGGAGGCCATGGGCCTCCGTTTGCGTTGATTCCACCTCCCAAAAATCACATGTATTCCAAAATAATTCTCCGTAAAATTTTATTGCATTTGGACTTCGTTTGATATGGATTTTCTGTGAAACAAAAAACAAGCAGAAAACAGGAACTGGCACTGGGCACTGGATCAATATGTTAGTCCCAAAAATAATATAAAATGTTGCCAAAAATATGTGAAAGTTGTAGAATATTGGCAAGAAACAATCAAAAATTATAGATACGATGGAGACGTATCAGCATCCCCAAGCTTAATTCCTGCTCGTCCTCGAGTAGGTAAATGATAAAAAAATATAATTTTTGATGTGGAATGCTAACTAGCATAATCTTGATCATATAATCTAATCATGGCATGAATATTAAGACACGAGTGATTCAAAGCAATAGTCTATAATTTGATATAAAGACATCAATACTCAGGCATCCCAACAAACAATCATGCCTTTCAGAAAAAAAATGCTAAAGAACGCTATCCCTACAAAATCATATAGCCTTGTCATGCTCCATCTTCTTAGCACAAAGTATTTATCATGTACTACCCCGGTGTTAGCCAAGCAATTGGTTCATACTTTTTAACGCGCTTCAGCTTTTTCAACCCCCATGCAATACATGAGCACAAGCCATGGACATAGCACTATGGGTGGAATAGAATGGTGATAGAGATTAATAAGAAGAAGTCAAAAAGAAATAAAGTCTCACATCAACGCGGCTCATCAACGGGCTATGGAGATGTCCATCAATTGATATCAATGCGAGGAGTAGGGATTGCCATGCAACGGATGCACTAAGAGCTATAAGTGTATGAAAGCTCAATATGAAACTAAGTGGGCGTGCATCCAACCTGCTTCCTCGAAGACCTCGGGCATTTGAGGAAGCCCATCATTGGAATATACAAGCCAAGTTCTATAATGAAAAATTCCCACTAGTATATGAAAGTGACAACATAGGAGACTCTCTATATGAAGAACATGGTGCTACTCTAAAGCACAAGTGTGGTAAAAGGATAGTAACATTGCCCCTTCTCTCTTTTTCTCTCATTTTCATTTTTTTCATTTTTTTCATTTTTTTTTCTTGGGCTCTTTTTGGCCTCTCTATTTTTTTTCTTTTTTTTTATTTTGTCCGGAGTCTCATCCCGACTTGTGGGGGAATCATGGTCTCCATCATCCTTTCCTCACTGGGACAATGCTCTAATAATGGATATGATGATCATCACACTTCTATTTACTTACAACTCAAAATTACAACTCGATACTTGTCGTCGTTTTGTCACGACAGATGTCCTCGTGAAAGGACTTAGTCGTGAGGCCATCGCAGCTAGGTGGTAACTCGAACGGGGTTGATCGGAATCGAGAGACAAGGGTTTACCCAGGTTCGGCCCCTCACGGTGGAGGTAATAGCCTACGTCCTTCTTTGGTTGTATTGATGATGATCTCGATACAAGGGTGCGACTTGGCTAACCTAGTACTCGAGAGCTTGTAACTTAGTCTTTCTGCCTCAGGGGCTCGCCTTTATATATAGGTCGAGGCCCTGGGTTTACAACAGAGTCCGGGTCATAACATGACCCGTGACCTACTCTTACTCCTACTCATCTTGTTACACAAGGGAACTTCTTCGTGGCGCCTTACAAGGAAAGTGCTCAAGGTGGTTGACCGTAAGTCGGCCCACTAAGGGCGGCTCATCCTCTGGATTATGTCTTCTGGATCATCACGGCCCACTTAGCCAAATCCTTCCTCTTGAGTCGCCACGTAATGACCCGGCCCTGGATGGGCGGGTCATATCCTGGGGTTATATCCCCGACATTAGCCCCCAGGTTGATTTGAATTTTTTCATGTCAACCTTAAGGATAGAAACAATCTTTTAAACTTGTCCTCCTTGCTATGGCCGGCTTATGTGTGCCGGCTTATAATATGTTCTACACTTGTCATTTATTCCTTCTTGATCTTCGTGACGTCATTTAACTGATCCCCGCGAAACTCGTGTGACATCATCTCAAATCTTTGAGTGGATCTGACAGGCCCGATAATTGAGGCGCCATTTATCACTGCGTCACCTTGATTCTTGCGCTTGCCATTTCCCCTCCTTTCTTTTCCTTATAAATATTCCCGAGGGGTCCTCATTTTCACTTTACCGCCTCGACTCTTCTTCTTCTTCCTCTCGCCACGCGTGTGCCAATCTTCGAGCCAATCGACCTGACTCCAGCTCACCGTAAGCACATCTTTGCTCCTGATATAGATCCATCAATTATCATGGGAGAGGATGCTGAGTTCCAAGCCATGACCACCCTCGACTGGGACTTCAAAAATCTTCAGATAAGAGGAAGAACAGAGCCGGAGCAGGATGACCCAGAGACGCAAGCCGCCAAGAAGCAGCAAGAGGGAGCTAACCCGGGAACTGATAAACCGGAGGGCGCTGAGACTGGTGCCCAAGAGTAGATCTTCAAAAACTTTTGACATCATGGGGCCCAGCTGTGGCCTTGTAATAGGATAGTTGAAACACTTAAGTGCTCTGACGTGCCTTCGCGCACTTAAAATTTTGCAGTATTGTGGATGAAACAGCTGCACTGGTAAGATTGAATATTAACCCGCCCAATCTTCTTTGGAAGAAAACTGCTTTGTTGAATAATGGCGAGTCATGTTGGTATGAACCAGCAATAGCTATGCTGCTCTGCAGAACACAGGTGTAAAATAATCCGGGTCGCTTAATAGCTGTCCGGCTCGTGGTTAGCACGTATGAATTAACCTGTTTTAGGATGTTTGTTTTAACCCGGCTTCATCCATGATCCGGCGGCTCATGGCCAAAGGGAAACAAAGACAACCCTTGTAAAAATTGAACAGAAATCATGAATAGATATCAATGGTGAGTCGGCTTTCGAGGCACGACAATATAGACCGGCTTTCGAGGCTCGAGTCTTGCTTCAATGAAGCTGGCGTGATAGCCCATGGTTTATCCTCGCTCTCTGTAAGTCGGCTCTCACGTGACATCCGATGTTCTAACCAAGACAAGTTCAGGGTCATAGAGATGATTGACTTGTCAAGAGTACACCGGGTCACCTAATCGAAGTAGCATCAAGCAGACAGGCAGGTTTAACCAAGATAATGTGGCGTTAATTGCCGGGTCAAGAGGGTGAGATAGCTAAACTCGGTGAGTAGGAAGCCCCCAAGTGACCAATGATCAAAAAACAAAAAGACTCATGCACAATAGTGGAGATGAAACGACAGAGGCCTCGAGTTTCGAGGGTGCCGGCTTATGTTTATTGATCATAATATATACAAAGGTATGTACAAGTAACTTGAGTTGGTGGCTCTAAGTGTAATAAGGACGGAGATGAGCGATATTCCGAGGCCTGTTGGTCTCCTCCTCCGACGTACGTGACTTATTGTGCTCACGTATATCCATCAGGTAATATGAACCGTTGTTAAGATTCTTGCTGATGACAAAAGGCCCTTCCCAGGGAGGGGAGAGCTTGTGCATACCCGCCTGTTCTTGAATCAGACGGAGTACTAAGTCGCCCTCTTGGAAAGTACGGCTGCGAACCCGACGGCTGTGATAGCTACGTAGGTCTTGCTGATAGATTGCAGAGCGTGCTGCTGCTAAGTCCCGTTCCTCCTCCAATGCATCCAGAGAATCTTGACGAGCCTGCTCATTGTCTGCTTCGACATAGGCAGTGACCCGGGGGGAATCATGACGAATATCGCTGGGTAAAACAGCTTCTGCATCATAGACCATGAAGAAAGGCGTATAGCCTGTTGATCTGTTAGGGGTAGTCCGTATGCTCCAAAGGACAGAAGGAAGCTCCTCAACCCAGCAACCCGGCGTGCGCTCGAGGGGGACCATAAGCCTTGGCTTGATACCGCGTAAAATCTCTTGATTAGCACGTTCTGCTTGGCCATTGGACTGAGGGTGTGCAACTGAGGAAACATCAAGCCGGATATGCTCTCTTTGACAAAACTGCTTCATAGCTCCCTTTGACAAATTTGTGCCATTATCAGTGATGATGCTATGTGGATAACCAAAGCGAAAAATCAACTTTTTTAAGAACTTGACTGTTGTGGCTGCATCACAATTGCTGATTGGCTCGGCCTCAACCCACTTGGTGAATTTATCAACAGCAACCAAAAGATGGGTCTTCTTGTCCTTGGACGGCTTAAACGGACCAACCATGTCGAGCCCCCAGACTGCAAAAGGCCATGTGATAGGAATCATCCGGAGCTCTTGAGCCGGAACATGAGCCTGGCGCGCAAACTTCTGGCAACCATCACACCTTTGTACGATATCCTCAGCATCTGCGTGGGCTATAAGCCAGTAAAAACCATGCCGAAAAGCTTTTGCCACCAAGGATCTTGAGCCCGCATGATGACCACAATCGCCAGCATGAATCTCATTGAGAATCTCTTGCCCTTCATCAGGGGAGACACAACGCTGAAAAACCCCTGTGATGCTTCTTTTGTGTAACTCGCCATTGACGATTGTCATAGACTTGGAGCGGCGGACGATCTGACGGGCCATGAGTTCATCGGCAGGAAGCTCGCCTCGAGTCAGATAATCCAGATAAGGAACTGTCCAGTCCAGAATAGTGTGAAGAGCTGCCACCAACAGTACCTCCGGGTCAGGAACGGCGAGATCTTCCTCGGAAGGTAGCTTGACAGAAGGATGATGGAGCACGTCAAGGAAAACATTGGGAGGGACCGGCTTACGTTGAGAGCCGAGTCGCGACAATGCATCAGCCGCCTCGTTGAGCCGCCGATCAATGTGATCAACTTGATATCCTTTGAAGTGTCCAGCCACATTGGTTACTTCTTGCCGATAAACCGCCATAAGCAGGTCCTTGGAATCCCACTTTCCTGAAACTTGTTGAGCAACCAAATCTGAGTCGCCCAAGCACCTGACCCGGCTGAGATTCATCTCCTTGGCTATCCGAAGACCCTGGAGGAGAGCCTCATATTTAGCTGCATTGTTAGTACAAGTAAACAGAATCCTCAGGACATAGCAAAATTTATCACCTCGAGGGGAAGATATGACGACTCCAGCCCCCGAGCCTTCTAGCTGTCTGGAACCATCAAAATGTATAGTCCAATACATATTATCAGGCTTTTCTTCTGGAGCTTGGAGTTTAGTCCAATCATTGATGAAATCGACAAGTGCCTGAGACTTGATGGCTGGCGAGGGACATATTTAAGATTTTGTGGGCCAAGCTCAATTGCCCACTTGGCAACCCGGCCAGTAGCTTCCCTGTTCTGGATGATGTCTCCCAAGGGTGCTGAACTGACCACCGTAATCGGATGCTCCAAGAAATAATGCCTGAGCTTGCGACTAGCCATGAAAACGCCAAACACCAGTTTCTGCCAATGTGGGTACCTCTGCTTGGACTCAGATAGAACTTCACTGACATAATAGACTGGCCGTTGGACTGGATATTCTTTCCCTGCCTCTTTCCTCTCGATGACAACTGCAACACTTACTGCCTTGTTATTGGCAGCAATGTACAGGAGCATAGGCTCTTTGGCGATGGGAGCAGCGAGGACAGGAGGCTCAGCCAGCTGCTTCTTAAGGGCTTCAAAGGCAGCATCAGCGGCATCGCTCCAGACAAAGTCGTCAGTCTTTTTCAGCATCTGGTACAGGGGGATAGCCTTCTCACCAAGGCGGCTTATGAACCGGCTTAGAGCTGCAATACGACCCGCCATGCGCTGAACGTCATTGATATTCTCTGGCTTCGCAAGTGAGGTGATTGCCTTAATCTTGTCCGGGTTAGCTTCAATGCCTCTTTCCGATACTAGGAAACCCAGCAACTTGCCTGCAGGAACACCAAAAACACACTTGTCCGGGTTAAGCTTCATCTGGTAAGTCCGAAGATTAGCAAAAGTTTCCTTGAGATTATCCAGCAAGGTCTCCTTCTTCAATGACTTGACCACGATATCATCGACATAAGCATGAACGTTGCGCCCAATCTGTTTGTGGAAGCAATTCTAGACACAGCGCTGATAAGTCGCCCCTGCACTTTTGAGCCCGAAAGGCATAGAGACATAGCAGAAGGCCCCAAAAGGTGTGATGAAAGCCGTCTTCTCCTGATCCTCGACGGCCATCTTTATCTGATGATAGCCGGAGTAAGCATCCAGGAAACATAAACTCCCACAACCCGCTGTGGCATCGATGATCTGATCAATGCGAGGGAGGGCAAACGGGTCTTTGGGACAAGCCTTGTTGAGATCTGTGTAGTCAATGCACATGCGCCAAGTGTCGTTTTTCTTTAGAATAAGCACTGGATTAGCCAACCACTGAGGGTGAAAAACTTCAACGATGAACCCGGCAGCTAGGAGCCGGGCTACTTCTTCCCCAATAACCTTGCGTCTCTCCTCATTAAAATGACGGAGGAATTGTCGAACAGGCTTCATTTTCAGATCCACATTAAGGTGGTGCTCAGCGAGCTCTCTCGGTACACCTGCATGTCAGAAGGTTTCCACGCGAAGATGTCCCGATTCTCACGGATGAACTCGATGAGCGCGCTTTCCTATTTGGGATCCATACCAGTCCCAATAGTGAACGTCTTGGACGGGTCACCAGGGACGAACTCAACCTGTTTGGTGTCCTCGGCCGACTTAAACTTGAGGGGCGGGTCAGACTCTGCGGTGGGCTTCATCAAGGGCGTCATATCGGCCGGGTCAACATTTGCAGTGTAATATTTTAACTCTTCCGCATCGCAAGCCGTCTTGGCGTAGGCTGCATCCCCTTCCTCGCACTCAAGGGCGATCTTTCGATCTCCATTAACTGTGATGGTGCCTGTTGGTCCAGGCATCTTGAGTTTGAGGTAGACGTAGCAGGGTCGAGCCATAAAGCGAGCATAAGCCGGCTGCCCAAACAGGGCGAGATAAGGGCTCTTGATTTTGACCACCTCAAAGGTCAATGACTCACACCTGTAGTTATCATCAGTGCCAAACGTGACATCCAGCTTGATCCGCCCAATAGGATATGCAGACTTTCTGGGAACAATCCCGTGAAACACGATGGAAGACGACTGGAGCTGTTTTTCAGACAGATTCATCCGTCGGAAAGTGTCATAGTACAAGATGTTTATACTGCTTCCTCCGTCCATGAGCACCTTTGTGAGTGAATAGCCGCCCACTTGAGGGGCCACCACTAGGGCCAGACAACCCGGATTCTCAACCCGGGGAGGGTGATCCTCTCTGCTCCATGTAATGGGCTGTTCCGACCAACGTAGATATTTCGGGGTCGCCGGCTCAACAGTATTGACGGCTCGTTTCCGGAGTTTGCGATCTCGTTTGTCAGTATGAGTCGTGAACACATGATATTGCCCACTATTCAACTGCTTGGGATTGCTCTGAAAACCAGACTGATTGCCATGCTGATGATTGCTCTGCTGTTGATTTCCTTGCCCCGGATGTTGATTGCCACCGTTGTTGCCAGAACCCTGATAACCTGCACCTGAGCCGCCCGGGCCACGAAACCCCGGGTTATGAAAACCACCGGACGAGCCGGCTCCAGGCTGCCCCGGGTTACCTCCGCCGCCGCCTTGACGGCTCTTATAGAACTCCTCGCCGAAGGCCTGCATTATGTGACAGTTCTCCCAAGAGTGGGTTGATGGCTTATTAGGGAGGCTGTGCTTTGGGCATGGGGTTTTGAGGGCTTCCGCAAAATTACGGGGCTTGTTGCCACTATAGGATCTTCCCGAATTATTCCCCTTCGGGTATTTGTAACCATTGTTGGTATTAGCGACCAAATCTGATCCTCCTTCCTGATTCTTATGCTTCCCTCCATTGCCATGATTTCCATTGTTCCCTGAACTGTTCTGCTGGTTACCCTTGCCACCATTGTTTTTCTTTCCCTTGCCAGTCTGGTCATCGTCTGGGTTGGGATCCTTCGTGGTGTCTGACTCGGCATACCTGGTGAGGACATCCATGAGCTCGCCCATATCCTGAACCTTCCGCTTGAGCCGGCCCAGTTTCTACACGAGCGGCTCAAAGTGACAGTTTTTCTCCAAGATCAGAACCGCCTGAGCCGCCGTGATGCTGTCAGAGGCGTGAATATTTTCTGCGACCCGGCGCGTCCAGTGATGGGCCGACTCACCCTCACGTTGGATGCAGTGCTGAAGATCGACAATCGTCATTGGGCGCTTGCATGTTCCCTGGAAGTTCTTGATGAAACAGTCCTTCAACTCCGCCCAGGTGTTAATAGAGTTAGGGGGCAAGTTTTTCAACCATGTACGAGCTGGCCCTTCCAACATCATCGTCAGGTACTTGTCACAGACAGCGTCGCTGACATCCAGCATGTCCATGGCTATCTCGTAGCTCTCAATCCAAGCGGCCGGCTCAAGGTCAGCCGTGTAATTTGGGACCTTACGAGGGCCTTTGAAGTCCTTGGGCATGCGCTCGTTGCGTAAAGCTGGCACCAAACACGGTATCCCAATGGTCCTGCTACTGGAAGTCAATTGGGTTGTGACAAGCGGCTCTTGAGCCACCGCATTCGCCGCCTCTGCTACCCACTGGGCCCGAGCCGTGTCAACGATCTCCTGGGCGCGAAGGGGCTCATGGCGCGGTGGGTCATGAGGTTGCTCACGATGTCGACGAGCACTGCTAGAGACGGCCGGCGACTCATCATGGCGGCTCCTGCTACGGCTCGGAAGCGGGGTAGAGTGGATTCACTGCCGACTGTAGGAGTAGTTCGCCTGCTGGGCAACCGCAGTTTTTAACATCTCAATGGAATTCCGGGCCTCGATCTCGACCGGCGAGTTTCCCGTGATTGGGAGCGCGGCCAGGTTGGTCGCTGCTGCCACCAAGTTATCCAAAGGGTTGGTGAAGTGACCCGCCGGTGTGAGGAAACGATGCGGAGGCGTCTGAACCGGCGAGAGTCGCTGGGCCGGCTCCTGCGGGCGCTGCTGAGCGGTTGATGGGGTTGACCCGGCGACGGCTGCCTGTCGCTGCTCGGGGGTACAAACGGTGCTTCCGGGGTGCCTGTCCCAGCCCCCTGAATAGGTGCATCCTGCGGCGTGTTAAACAGACGCATGGGCTCATAGTTGGGCGGTAGACGACTCATGTGGCGCCTCTGATGAACCGCCTCTGAGGCATTCTGACGGAGCCCCATGCGCCAGGCTTCGGCTTTCAGGCGCTCTACCTCGGCCTGGACTTGAGACTGCAACTTCGCCATGCGAGTGTTTTCAGCGTTGATATCTGCCTGTACCTTAGCCATCTGCTCGCGGAGCTTAGTTACCTCCGTGTTGCATTCTGCCTGGTTCTCTGCGGTCACCGGTGTCGCAAGGAGCGTCGCCAGGGCGGTTGCCAATTCTGTCAAGGCCTGAGCCGGCCCCTGAGGTGCCGGTTCCCGTCGCTGCGCCAGCCAACATGGAGTTAAGGGTCGGGGCTGAGCCGGCCATATAAATAGCAGCCCGGGGAGGCGTGTCAAAGGAGTCCTGAGCCGGCTGGTCATCGGAGTAGCCCCCAAGCCCGCCATCGTAAAGTAGGAGGATCGACTCGGTCTCGCCTACCGAGGACTCGCCATCAGAATAGACGAGGGTATCGCCGCCGGACGCAGAGTTATCTGCGAGGTCCACCCCCTCGGTGAAACCGACGAAGACGTGCTTCCGGGCGGCTTGAGCCTGGGCGGGTTGCGCGCGCCGAGCCGGCTCGACGATGTCGGTGCAGATGTCCGGCTCGGGTTCAGATCCGCCGGCTTTGCCGATGAAGACGTGGATTTTGCCGAAGGGGACCCGGTACCCGTACTCGATTGAGTCGGCCTCGGGGCCCCAGCCTGAATCGTTGATGTAGAGCTTGCCACGGCGACTCTTGGTCATGCGGCTGATCACGTATCCCTCGATCCCTGCGGGAGTTCCCTTCAAGTACTCAACACCACCGAGCGATAGCCCCACGGTGGGCGCCAACTGTCGTGGTTTTGTCACGGCAGATGTCCTCGTGAAAGGACTTAGTCATGAGGCCATCGCAGCTAGGTGGTAACTCGAACGGGATTGATCGGAATCGAGAGACAAGGGTTTACCCAGGTTCGGCCCCTCACGGTGGAGGTAATAGCCTACGTCCTTCTTTGGTTGTATTGATGATGATCTCGATACAAGGGTGCGACTTGGCTAACCTAGTACTCGAGAGCTTGTAACTTAGTCTTTCTTCCTCAGGGGCTCGCCTTTATATACAGGTCGAGGCCCTGGGTTTACAACAGAGTCCGGGTCGTAACATGACCCGTGACCTACTCTTACTCCTACTCATCTTGTTACACAAGGGAACTTCTTCGTGGCGCCTTACAAGGAAAGTGCTCAAGGCGGTTGACCGTAAGTCGTCCCACTAAGGGTGGCTCATCCTCTGGATTATGTCTTCTGGATCATCACGGCCCACTTATCCAAAGCCTTCCTCTTGAGTCGCCGCGTAATGACCCGGCCCTGGATGGGCGGGTCATATCCTGGGGTTATATCCCCGACAATACTAGAACAAAGTATGACTCTATATGAATGCCTCTGGCAGTGTACCAGGATGTGCAATGATCTAGCATGGCAAAGATATCAAAAAAGGATAAGCCATGAAAATATCATGCTAGCTATCTTACGATCATGCAAAGCAATATAACAATGAATGCTCAAGTCATGTATATGATGATGATGGAAGTTGCATGGCAATATATCTCGGAATGGCCATGGAAATGCCATAATAGGTAGGTATGGTGGCTGTTTTGAGGAAGATATAATGAGGCTTATGTGTGATAGAGCGTATCATATCACGGGGTTTGGATGCACCGGCGAAGTTTGCACCGACTCTCAAGGTGAGATAGGGCAACGCACGGTACCAAAGAGGCTAGCAAATTGCGGAAAGGTAAGAGTGCGTATAATCCATGGACTCGCATTAGTCATAAAAAACTCACATACTTATTGCGAAAGTTTATTAGCCCTCGAAGCAAAGTACTACTACGCATGCCCCTAGGGGAGAGGTTGGTAGGAGTTAACCATTGCGCGCCCCCGACCTCCACGCAAAGGAAGACAATCAATAATAAATCATGCTCCAACTTCTTAGCATAACGAGAGACTATACGTGCATGCTTCGGGAATCACAAACCTTAACACCAATATTCTTACTAAACCACAATCATTCACTAGTACCTCCCACATATTACCATCTCTATATCGCAAAACTATTGCAAGGAATCAAACATATCATATTCAGTGATCTACAAGTTTTATGTAGGATTTTATGACTAACCATGTGAATGGCCAATTCCTGTTGACTCTCTAAATAGATATAAGTGAAGCAAGAGAGTTTAATTCTTTCTACAAAAGACCATTCTCTAATAAATATAAGTGAAGCAAAAGAGCATTCTATAAATAACGGTTTTCTATATGAAGAGAAACAGGCATCCAAACTTCAAATGATATAAGTGAAGCACATGAAGCATTCTATAAAGCCATACTCAAAAGATATAAGTGAAGTGCATGAAGCCTTCTATAAATCAACCAAGGACTATCTCATACCAGCATGATGCAATATTTAAAAGAAAAAGAAGAAGCACACTACGCTCCAAGAATTTACGCATATCATGTGAACAAAACAAAAACCGAGACATACCGATAATTGTCGAATAAAGATGGGATGCCTTCTGGGGCATCCCCAAGCTTAGACGCTTGAGTCTCCTTGAATATTTACTTGGGGTGCCTTGGGCATCCCCAAGCTTGAGCTCTTGCCTCTCCTCATTCTTCTCATATCAATAACTCCTCGATCTTTGAACACTTCATCCACACAAAACTTAACAAAACCTTCGTGAGATCCGTTAGTATAATAAAGCAAATCACTACTTTAAGTACTGTTGCAAACCCATTCATATTTTATTTTTGCATTATACCTACTGTATTATAACTTCTCCATGGCTTATACCTTCCGTTACAATCCATAGTTTCATCAAAACAAGCAAAACAATGCATCAAAAACAGAATCTGTCAAAAACAGAATAGTCTGTAGTAATCTGAACATTGACCATACTTATGTAACTCCAAAAATTCTGAAAAATTAGGAAAAATTTTTTTGCATAGAAGTACTGTGTAAAAGTTTCAGAATTTTTTCATGATCCAGTAAAAAAATTAAATTCATGCACTACAGCAAAAGTTTCTGTTTTTGCACCACACACACCAAACAAGCAATTTAAACATCTTAACGGTAAATCTTGGCACATTATTTTTATAATACAATGGATTTGTACAAGGGGATAATTATTTTTGTTGAAAAGTTTCTGCAATTCAAGATTTGCAAAGTTTCCATGGGCATGAACAAAGTTCAAGGAGCTCCGCCACTTCAACGGTGCTCGTCTTTCTTACTTTCACTTTTCTTTTTGAAAAAGTTTTAGGTTCCCCTCTATATATTTTTTTTGTTTTTAAACTTTATAAAAGCACTCAACAGAAATAAATGACTCTCTAAAACTTCTGGGTTGTCTCCTAGGCAGCGCTTTCTTTAAAGCCATTAAGCTAGGCATAAAGTGCTCAAGTAATTGATCCACCCGGATCCCAAGGTATATCCAAGCCAATTTTAATTAACAATGATTTTTCATTTAGTAGTGAGCACAAAGCAACATATATCATGCAGTGACGAAGTCTAACTCTCTTCCTATGCATTGGCATGTCATAAAAGAACAATTCATGCACATCAAGTAAAGGCCAATGCATAGTATAAACAGTTTCTTGCAATTTTATCACATTGGAAAGATAGAGAGGCAGAGATGTAGTTCCTCTCTCATAATAATTGCAATTAAGAGAAGCAAGCACATGCATATTATATCCATCAAAATTATCATGTGCAATAGTAAAACACAACCCATCAATATAATCCTTAATAAGAGCAAACTTCTCTGATATAGTGTAGTTGGGAGAATTCAAAAAGATAATAGGACTATCATGTGTGGGTGCAATAGCAACAATTTCATTCTTAACATAAGGAACTATAGCAAGTTCATCTCCATAAGCATAATTCATATTGGTATCCTGACCACAAGCATAGCAAGCATCAATTTCTTCAAAAAGGGATATTTCAAACGAATCCAAGGGATCATAGCAATTATCATAGCATTCATCCTTCGGTAAACACGAAGGGAAATTAAACAATGTATGGGATAAAGAGTTACTCTCATCAGAAGGTGGGCACGGGTGATCAATCCGCTCTTCCTCCTTTTGTTCTTTGCTCTCCTCAATTTTTTCATCTAATGAGCTCACAGTGTCATCATTTTCTTCTTCCATAGGAGCCTGCAAAATATTAGTCTCTTCTTGGACAGCGAAGACTTTCTCAATAAACTCATTAATATCGGCATTGTATTTGTAATTCTCATAGCAATATTTAAGTATAGCAAAATTTTCAGATCTGTAGATAGCATCATCACAATCTTCATACTTTTCAAACAAAGATTCAATTTCATAAGCACCCTTAAAAGCAACAAATTTTTCTATTCGTTCCACATCATAGTAATCATATATACCATTAGCATAAGAAGCCAAGGTTCATTATCATTAAATTTACATGAAAAGGGAAGGTGTGCAGCCTTCATCCTAAAGCAACAAGTATAATCATATCTCAAGCATAAATTCCAAGCATACCATTGCAAATAATCAATTTGATCCCATAAGAGTTTCCCTTTTTGAGACAAGCGATAATCCCTAAAGTATTCACATTGATCCAACGTGTCTCCCATTATCAAGTTGAATGGGGTTTTCTCAGGATTATCAAAGTAGTGTTTAATGTTTTCCACATAACGAGCATCGAGGATTTTAGGAGGTTCCCCATCCCCATGAGTAGCAAGTACAACTAATTTTTTTGGTGTTTCGTGTTCCATATCCATAACTAATGATATAAAACAACTTAGAATAGAAAATAAAATCTACTTAGTGATAAATCAAAAAAGCACACACGAGAATATCAACCCCACACTATTGCTCCCCGGCAACGGCGCCAGAAAAAGGTCTTGATAACCCACAAGTATTGGGGATCAATTGTAGCTTTTTTGATAAATAAGAGTGTCGAACCCAACGAGGAGCTAAAGGTAGAATTAATATTCCCTTCAAGTTCTATCGACCACCGATACAACTCTACGCGCACTTAACGTTCGCTTTACCTAGAACAAGTATGAAACTATTTTACGGGTGTAAGGATAAGACTAGAAGTACTTAACGAGAATAAAACTAGGAGTAATTTGCGAGATAATAAAAGTTAGTTGTTTAGTAGAAAGCTTTTGTAACACAAGAGAATGATTTGTCCATAGGCAATCGATAACTAGACAGGTAATCATTATTGCAATTTTATATGAGGGAGAGGCATGAGCTAACATACTTTCCGTACTTGGATCATATGCACTTATGATTGGAACTCTGGCAAGCATTTGCAACTACCAAAGATCATTAAGGTAAAACCCAACCATAGCACTAAGTATCAAGTCCTCTTTACTCGCATACGCAACAACCCCTTACTCGGGTGTAAGCTTCTGTCACTCTAGCCGCCCACCATAAGAGAATTATGAACGTATTGCAAACCCTACAGCGGGAATCCTCCACGTGTGCGCGACACGGAGGGCACCATAGGACAGCACCAAAATAAAACATACAACTCAAACCAATCACGATCATCAATCAACCCATAGGACAAAACGAATCTACTCAAACATCATAGGATGGCCACAAATCATTGGATAATAATATGTAGCATTAAGCACCATGTTTAAGTAGAGAATTACAGCGGGAAAAGAGAGGTTACACCGCTGCATAGAGGGGGAGAGAGTTGGTGTTGACGGCGGCGAAGTTGATGGTGTAGATCGTTGTCACGATGGTTGCCCCGGCGGCGTTCCGACGCCACCGGGAGAGAGGGGGAGAGAGACCCCCTCCTTCTTCTTCTTCCTTGGGCTCCCCCCTAGATGGGAGGAGAGTTTCCCCTCTGGTCCATGGCTGCCATGGCAGCGGAGGGGCAGGAGCCCCTCCTAGATTGGATCTCTCTCTCTCTCTCTCTGTTCTCTTCTGTTTCGCGTTCCTGTCCTAGATTGGATCTCTCTCTCTCTCTCTCTCTTTGTTCTCTTCTGTTTCGCGTTCCTGTTTTCTGGCCTTTCACTGTTTCTTAAATTCCCAGAGATCCGTAACTCCGATTGCGCTGAAATTTTAACACGATTTTTTCTGGATATTAGCTTCCTTGCGGCCGAAGAAGAGCCCCAACCGACTTACGGTGTGCCCATGAGGGACCACCGCGCGCCTGGATGGCCCACGGCATAGTGGCTTGTGGAGGCCGTGGGCCTCCGTTTGCGTTGATTCCACCTCCCAAAAATCACATATATTCCAAAATAATTCTCCGTAAAATTTTATTGCATTTGGACTTCGTTTGATATGGATTTTCTGTGAAACAAAAAACAAGTAGAAAACAGGAACTGGCACTGGGCACTGGATCAATATGTTAGTCCCAAAAATAATATAAAATGTTGCCAAAAATATGTGAAACTTGTAGAATATTGGCATGAAACAATCAAATATTATAGATACGAAGGAGACGTATCAAAGTGCCCCATGTCCGGCTGTGGCTACGAAGGCCCGTCGCCAGCGCTCCCCAACCACCTCAGCACCGTGCACCCCATGCCCATGCACAGGATCCAGTACGGCAAGGTGCTCCGGCTGCAGGTGCCGGCGTCGGAGCCGCGACGCTTGCTATTCATGGAGGAGGATGGCCGTGCGTTTTTCATGGTCGGTGGCGCGCTCGGCATGGGCGCGCCTATCGCCGTGTCGGTCATTTGCATCAGAGCGGGGGCATCCCCACCGCCGCACTACGCGGCTGAGGTGTGGGCGAACGGGCCGCCGGGGGCGCCCAACGGCAGTACCGATGTCGTCAAGGTGCAAATCGAGGTGACTGATAACCCACAAGTATAGGAGATCAATGGTAGCTTTTTCGATAAATAAGAGTGTCGAACCCAACGAGGAGCTAAAGGTAGAATTAATATTCCCTTCAAGTTCAATCGACCACCGACACAACTCTACGCGCACTTAACGTTCGCTTTACCTAGAACAAGTATGAAACTATTTTGCGGGTGTAAGGATAAGACTAGAAGTACTTAACGAGAATAAAACTAAGAGTAATTTATGAGATAATAAAAGTTAGTTGTTTAGTAGAAAGCTTTTTGTAACACAAGAGAAAGATTTGTCCATAGGCAATCGATAACTAGACCAGTAATCATTATTGCAATTTTATAAGAGGGAGAGGCATGAGCTAACATACTTTCCGTACTTGGATCATATGCACTTATGATTGGAACTCTAGCAAGCATCCGCAACTACTAAAGATCATTAAGGTAAAACCCAACCATAGCATTAAGGTAAAACCCTTTACTGCCATAAGCAACAACCCCCTTACTCGGGTGTAAGCTTCTGTCACTCTAGCCGCCCACTGTAAGAGAATTATGAACGTATTGCAAACCCTACAGCGGGAATCCCTCACGCTTGCGCGACACGGAGGGTACCATAGGACAGCACCAAAATAAAACATACAACTCAAACCAATCAGGATCATCTATCAACCCATAGGACAAAACGAATCTACTCAAACATCATAGGATGGCAAAACATCATTGGATAATAATATGTAGGATTAAGCACCATGTTTAAGTAGAGATTACAGTGGGGAGAAGAGGTGTTACACCTCTGCATAGAGGGGGAGAGAGTTGGTGTTGACGGCGGCGAAGTTGTTGGTGTAGATTGACATCACGATGTTTCCCCCGGCGGCGCTCCGGCGCCACCAGAAGAGAGGGGGAGAGAGCCCCCTCCTTCTCCTTCTTCCTTGGCCTCCCCCTAGTTGGGAGGAGAGTTTCCCCTCTAGTCCATGTCTGCCATGGCAGCAGAGGGGCAGGATCCCCTCCAAGATTGGATCTCTCACTCTGTTCTCTTCTGCTTCGTGTTCCTGTTTTTTGGCCTTTCACCGTTTCTTAAATTCCCGGAGATCCGTAACTCCAATTGTGCTGAAATTTTAACACAATTTTTTTCCAGATATTAGCTTCCTTGCGGACGAAGAAGAGCCCCAACCGACTTACGGTGTGCCCACGAGGCACCACCGCGCGCCAGGGGGGGCGCGCCCATGTGGATTGTGGAGGCCGTGGGCCTCCGTTTGCGTTGATTCCACCTCCCAAAAATCACATATATTCCAAAATAATTCTCCGTAAAATTCTATTGCATTTGGACTTCGTTTGATATGGATTTTCTGTGAAACAAAAAACAAGCAGAAAACAGGAATTGGCACTGGGCACTGGATTAATATGTTAGTCCCAAAAATAATATAAAATGTTGCCAAAAGTATATGAAAATTGTATAATATTGGCATGAAACAATCAATGATTATAGATACGACGGAGACGTATCAGCATCCCCAAGCTTAATTCCTACTCGTCCTCGAGTAGGTAAATGATAAAAAAGATAATTTTTCATGTGGAATGCTACCTAGCATAATCTTGATCATATAATCTAATCATGGCATGAATATTAAGACACGAGTGATTCAAAGCAATAGTCTATAATTTGATATAAAGACATCAATACTCAGGCATCCTAACAAACAATCATGCCTTTCAGAATAAAAATGCTAAAGAACGCTATCCCTACAAAATCATACAGCCTTGTCATGCTCCATCTTCTTAACACAAAATATAAATCTTGTACAACCCCCGTGTCAGCCAAGCAATTGGTTCATACTTTTTAACGCACTTCAGCTTTTTCAACCCCCACGCAATACATGAGCGCAAGCCATGGATATAGCACTATGGGTGCAATAGAGTATGATGATAGGGGTAAATAAGGAGAAGACAAAAAAGGAAGAAAGTCTCACATCGACGCGGCTAATCAACGGGCTATGGAGATGCCCATCAATTGATGTCAACGCGAGGGGTAGGGATTGCCATGCAACAGATGCACTAAGAGCTATAAGTGTATGAAAGCTCAAAAGTAAAACTAAGTGGGTGTGCATCCAACTTGCTTGCTCTAGACCTCGGGCAATTGAGGAAGCCCATCATCGGAATATACAAGTCAAGTTCTATAATGAAAATTCCCACTAGTGTATGAAAATGAAAGCATAGGAGACTCTCTATATGAAAAACATGGTGCTACTCTGAAGCACAAGTGTGGTAAAGGATAGTAACATTGCCCCTTCTCTCTTTTTCTCTCATTTTCATTTTTTTTTTCATATATATTTTTTTCTTTTCCTTTTTTTTTCTTGGGCTCTTTTTGGCCTCTTTTTTTTTTGTCTGGAGTCTCATCCCGACTTGTGGGGGAATCATGATCTCCATCATCCTTTCCTCACTGGGACAATGCTCTAATAATGGATATGATGATCATCACACTTCTATTTACTTACAACTCAAAATCACTGGGACAATGCTCTAATAATGGGTATCGTACCTCAGAAGCTTCTCCCCCTGGTTGCGTACCGGGGAAGATTCGGTGCCTTATGCCGGAAGCTTTTTGTAGTAGCTTACCAAAGAAGACAGAGTACCTTGCACTAGAATTCATCCACATAACGTACTAAGGCATCTCGCGGAACCTTGTGTCATAAGCTCCCTAGGTAGCATGCTAAGAAGGACTGGGTTGCTTACACCAGAAGCTTTTCTCACTATAATGTGCGGACTGAATGCCATATATATACCCTTGATATTCCTTTGACTGGAAATGTATTGTTGTCTTGCACACAAATTGTCTTCCAGCTGGTTCATTACTATTGAGATGGTTGCACACTGATGTAAACTTGATGTTGATAATCAATCTAGGATATCAATTGCATTCATATCAGATATTCCCAATACAATGCAGTCCACTGATAATTCCGTACTGTTTAGCTATGCTTCAAAATATTTGAACTCTTTACTGATTCTTCGAGTCCGGTGTCGGTTGATGAGCAACTTTCATAAGGGGAAATAAGGTAACACCGAGGGCCCAAAGAAGGAAACAAAAGAAACGACTCAAACAAAAGCACACACAGCATTAAGATTACATACAAGCAACATCACATTTTACAGCTATTCAACTCACTATGCATGCCTACTTAAGCACACAATTCTCGAGGAAACTCCGATACTACTATCTAATATGTTGTGGCGGTGTGCACGAAAGTGAATCAACGTGTGGAGAGGTTGGTGTAAACAGAGCTACACCAAATGCTGGCTCAGCACCGGTTGCATCCGAACGGGCTTAGGGGTGAGGACGGACTCGGTGATCATGTACCGAGACACGGATGTCACGGCCACATCATCATCAAGCGTACGGACGGAAACCGTACTCGTCCAGGGAATAGTTGATAGGGTAGGATAGCAGTGGAAAACAGGGCCTGCTGGCATTGCCCTTTCCTGGTTACAAAGACCAGTAAGGGTTGCCAGAGCGGCGGGTTGGATGGCAAGATCCGGGGTAGAAATTTATCTACCACCGAAACAATAGGTGTGGCTGGAGAGAAAATATTGGTGCGATACCTGTGCATCAATCCTGCAAGTGATCGACACCACTAGGTACCTCGGCATCACTCCGCTGGGACAGAGATGACACCAAACACCAAAGAGCAAGTATGCAAAACTGGAGGGCGCAGGTAGTGGATCAAAACCGATGCCACCTACACTCACAAGATAAGGTCGTTAGCGACAAGGTAATAAGTATTTATGCATGCTATGCAGCAAAAAAATGCAACAACCAAATGCAACAAGCAAGCTAGACTCTAAACTACCGGTTTCTAATGCTCGCGCTGACTAGGGCATCCTACAGCCAGACCTGCTCTGATACCAATCGATGTGGCACCCCGGCTCAGAGAAACCAGAACACCCCATATTCCAGCCCAGAGATCAAGTTTTCTGGAATACGGCACTGCTTGGCATAGAACAAATCAGCTCTTATTACAAATAATCGGGGTACAAGGGTCCCATATTACAAAGGATTACAGGGGCACGGCGACACTTCGCCTGCTAAGGTAGCTCTCTGCTAGCAGCAGATCATCTCGAAGCGGAATAACTTCTAGCAGCGGAACGACGTTGACGGTGATGAACTCCACTCCGCAGGGACTCTGGCTGGGATGCATCCTAGAGCGCAACCTCGGAATCCTCGACAAACAAGCAATCACGGCATGACCTGCAATCTGGCATGACACACCAGGTGAGTACTTTGAATGTACTCGCAAGCTCACAACAACCAAAGCAATCAAGACAAACAACAGCATGGCATTTACAGGTTAATTACCATGATGAGCATGATACCACTAGAACAACATGAGAGTGAGCATGGCATGTACATGTTACTCATGATATGAACATGATGATACTAGCACTAGCATGCAAGGGGGTCGACGTTTAAGGTCTCATGGACCAACTTACTATGCTCGAAGGTTATCTCGTAACCACCATATGTCTCAGACTTACCATCGTGAACACCACACGATCACCTCAGGATCAACCAAGCTCGGTATCAACTATACCATCGTGGTCATCACATGACCACACGGAGCTTGATCCCTACCCGTGATCATCGCATGACCACATAAAGATCAACCAACTTCTTTTCTCATCGAACCGGGGTTGTTATAATTCAGATTATTATTATTACTGTTGACACATAGTGTGACCTACTACGAACTGTGTCCATGACCGAGGACGCGGCTATCGATAGATTATACACTCTGTAGAGGTTAGTACACTGTACCCACACCACAGAACTCATGGCCTCGTGCTCCCATTCGGGTGGACCAATGACATTCCAACAAAACCAATCTATTGCACGACACTCTCCCGGCCACTCTGACAAACTCCCCTTTGGGCTATGTCATGGGTTACCCCGATGCCAACTCGTGACATCCGCCACCTTTGTGGCTGCCACCGTTGTGGTCAAAACAAAACATCGTCCCAAACGGGGACCTCGAATCCATACAACTCGGGTACTCAAGGCTTATGGCCGCCTACCTGATTAGGGTAGCGCGCGCACATAACCTTCCCTAGTGGGAGGCACCGACGAGAGGCATGACAATAGACCGCATTAGGGCCTCCCCATCCAGGCAAGTGTGGTTGCACTGGTGAGCTCGATTCGGTGGCACCATGACTCAGCCAACAGATTTGTTCAAGTTCGATTAATGTCAGGTTCACTTGAATGGTGATGAGCTGAGTCACAATAACATAATGCAATAACAATGCATATGAGCGTGATATCAGTGTAACCATGGATGGGCAACATAACATAACATCAACAAAGATAAATCATTAATTCCATGGGATGCAAATGAGCATAGCATAACGATGATCATGAATATCACGAGTATTTTCATATCAAACCATAGCAATTCATATGTCATTATTACTAGCATCGGAAATGATTACAAGAATAACATGATAAGAATAACATTAGTAATTAATTATTTCTCTTACTAGATGAGCATGTCATAAGCATAGACATGGACTCACAAGCATATTCGAAGTATTAACAAAATCATTTAAATGAACAAACAAATATTAAATATTCCAGTGGAAACCATGGCTACTGCAATGCCATCATGCAAGTGGCTGTTGTGGCTTGCCTGGGGATGAAGGATTCACCGGGGAGAAGTGCGATGAACTCGCGAAAAGAATCGCTGGAAAAGTTTCCCTCTCGGCGGAGCTGTTTTAGGGGCAAGGGAAAAATGGTCATTTTCATAGTGTGACAACCTCATGAAAATGGTACCATCGGAACGGGCTCGACGAACTGAGATCGTGGGCTTTGGAATCACCTGATTCGGAGTTACGGTTGCCGAGTTATGGCCGTTCGTTCGTTAGACAGAAAAAAGAATAAAAATATGTCCACTTCTGCCCTTAACGGACGAACGTCCACAAATTAGTACTTTCAGCGCTAGGCTGAAAACTGAAAGCGTATTCCAGACAATACGTTTTCGCCGCGGGAAAGCGTATTCTTCTCTTAGGCCGGGCGGAAGTATGATTTCATTAGCGGAAAGCGTATTCGCCAGAATACGTGTCCACTTAAAAAGCGCGCGGGCCCGGGGTTGACTCGTTTGAGAGGCTTACATGCGGCCCCACTCCATCTCCTCTCTCTCCTCCCGCCCCCATCTTCTTCCCCCGACGACCGTGCGTAGAACAGAGGAGGGCCGCCCATGTCGGTGCTCGTTTAGGTGGCTCAGGCCACCTCCGGCCGTGCTCCGCCCACCGGCGAGTCCCTGAGGGAGCGCTGCCTCCGTCCCGGCTGGATGCGGACGCCGAGGAGGGCCGAGGCGACGGCTACTGGTGCGGCAGCGGGGAGGCCATCGTCCGGCCTAAGGAACGCGTCCATGGGTGTCCCGGTGATGAAGTGAGCAGGTGGGGAGGTGCGCCGGGTCTTGGGGATCTCTAAGGTGGTGAGGAGAGGGAGGGAGGGGCTCGACATTGCTCGAATTTGAGCACAACCAAACTCAAGCGAGTGGTTGAGGAGGCTGCTGGGGTGGAGGAGAGGAGGTTGGTGTGCTCGAGGGACTCCGGGGATGGCTTATATAGCCGCGGCAACGATACCCTCGCCGGATGCCGCCACGGGCGCTCGAAGGGATGCACTGACGCGGCCGCGTACACGTGCGCACGCGCGGAGAGGTTGATGGCGACGAGAGAGGGGAAGTGGAGGTGCAGACGCGGGCGGTGCGATGTCCGGTCGGCCACTCGGCCACTGTGCGCACGCGGGCAAGGTCGCCGTGGCGCGAGGAGGGCGAAGGAGGAGGGGGCCAGGATGGGAGAGTGAGCGCGAGACTGCCACGAAGCTCTGGGACACAATGAGACGCGCGGAAACGGCGAGCAGAGGAGTGCCCGAAGCTAAATGCCAGGCAGAGCACGACAATGGCTTCCCAGCCGCGTGGTCACCGCGTGCACGGCGCACGCGGTGCGCTCTGGCCAGTAAAACCATGTCTAGTGTGTAGTCCCGCCAACCTACAGCCCCACTGATGGGATGGCTCGACCAAACTGACTGTGAGCTGATGGGAATGATCAACTTTAGTTTGCCGTTGCAAACTTAGGCATGAAGTAATGATCAACTGGGAGGGGATAAGAGCTAACCAGGATGTCTCAGGGGTTTAGGGTAGGAAGGACTATGATCCTGTGGATTTTGAAGAGATTTGGACCAGAATTTAACATAGTTGCTTTACACTGCCAAATCTGGTCCAGAAGCTTGATCATGAAGTAGCACTCACATGGATTATTATATTGGGCTGAAAATTGGTAGAGGGTGATGATTTGGGCATATGAAGGCACCATAAAAATTTCATCCCATTTGGATGAACAAAAATGGTACTTCCTTCACAATGCTACCCACTGGACAGAAACTTGGGAGAATTTTTTGGAGAAAATGGCTTGGAAAAATGATGTGAATTTTGGCATGCCCATTGGATATAGGGATATTTAGGTCCAGGATTAATTTCAGAATTTTTGACGCAATATAAAATATAGTTGCTTCACAACCTGAAATTATGACCAGAAACCAAGATTTGATGGTGTGCTCACATAGATTTTTGGATGGCGATAACATTTGGTGGATAGTAATTATTTGATCATATTAATGATCTACCAAAATTTCAACTCATTTGGATAGGCCTAGCTGGTAGTTCCTTCACAAAGCTTCTCTCTGGTCAGAAACTTTGGAGATTTTATGAGAAAGATTTACTAGGCAAATGAAGCTGAATTTTTGCATGTGGCAATTATTTGGATAGGAAAGAGTGCCCAAAAATTTTTAGGGCAATAAAGAAAAGATAAATAGCACTTCCTTCACAAAGTGCCATTCTGGACAGAATGGAAAATGAATATTCCTAAATTATTTTTGAACTAGGCATGGATGAGTTTTGACATATTTGTGGAAGATATGATCCAAAGAATTTATGAGAATTTTGTGGGAATTTTAGGAATGACAGAAATATAGGTTGCTTCACAACCTAGGGCAAACAGGGTTATTCCTTTAATAGACAAAGGAATATTCCCAAGAAATAAATATTGGGGTTGGGCTAAGATGGAAATGACATGGCCTTGGGATAGATTTGAGAATGAAAAGCCACTAGGAAGTGCCAGGAGAGAAGATCTTCCCAGGTTTCAAGACCACATAGCCACGGAAAAAGAACTCCAAATAAAAATTCGAAGAAATCCAAAAGAAAAAGAAAGGGCCAAAAATCGGGGTGTTACGGTAAAAAATATTATTCGAGGGCAGGCTTCAGCCTGTTGAAGACTGCCTACTAGAATCGCCACTGGTTCAAAGAAAAAGTGAAGGAAAACATAGGACTTGGAAAGTTTCCTATGGTACTACTATGCATGCATTTGGTTAAAAGGAATGGAGCAAAGCAAACTGGAGGATTTTTTTTCCTTTGGTGTCTCTCAAAGAAAAAACGTAGGAATTTTAATATCCACTTGGACGTCCTTTACAAATTCCTATGCATGAAGAACAAGACTAAGTGCATTAGTGGCATAATAAGATTCTAACTTAACATTTTCATGTGGTTTGACTTTAATTTGACCATGTTTTTCTGCATTCCTGTGTTCTTCCAATTCCTGTGAACCAAACACCCAGTTTGACAGAAATGTTGTGTTTGCAAATGCTCTGTTTTGCACGTGCATTCCTATCATATTCCTGTGTTTTTCCAGTCCATGCGTTTTTTAGAATCGTCTAGTTCAAAGGAGCCCTTACAGATTTACTTCATTTACAGATAGGTGTTAAAGAAAACTCTGTGTGGTTTGTCCCGCTCCTGCCGTGCCATCATCCACCCCACCTGAGCTGCTCCATCGATGGAAGCGTCCACTGCAGTAGAGATCCCCACTCCAGACCTTCTTTTGCCGCCTCAGATCTTCTTCCCCGCTGCCGGCAGCCAGACCAACTGCATTACCATCATCGACTGAGTAGATGAACGTGTCGACTAAACAGTTCCGGAAGAGAGGTTGCACTCTTTCGTGTCTGCTTATGTCATACATCGATTAATATTACCTGCTACTTTATCGTCCTGTTCACCTCTTAGACTCTGAGTCAGGTCCAAACTAATGTTCAGACTTGAGTTTTACTTCTACTTTATTGTCATGTTCACCTCTTAGACTCTGAGTCAGGTCCAAACTAATGTTCAGACTTGAGTTTTAAAATGCTTGTGGGGTACATATCAAGCCAGCAACGAATAGTATCTCTGTCTACTATCTGGTTCATCTCGGGTCTTCTATGTGGTTCATGTTGGGTGGGCAACAAACAGTAGAGGAGCCATCATCTATCTTTTTTAACTGAAGCTATCATCTGCCTGCTGCCATTAGTTTTGGATCTATCCACTCGTTGCTAACATCAGTCTTGATTTCTGCATGCACCCCTTAGGCCTTACATAATCTGACTATGTTTTTTTTGTTATGCATGTCAGTTATTATACACAATCGTACAAAACATATAGAGAAAAAGAGAAGAGCATTGCGTGGGAATATAATGTCATGCAGACGTCGCTCCATGGTGGGCGCAGTGGCAGCCCCCTCCCCCCATTCCAGATTGTATTCCAGAGGAAGATAACTGTTCAGAGGGGGATTCAGAGGGAGCAGACCACTCCTATTTACCCCCTGAGGTGTTTGCTCTAACTTGGCATGCTGATGTTGGTCATATCATGCATATGGCGCCTTGAATTGCGTACTTTATACATCGTATATGTCATCAGCTGAGTTTAGACATGCTTTGTGTGAATGCCACCTGTTTGGTTTCTATATCATATATGTGAATTATGCAGTGCCATCTTGTTTAGCCAGGCATCATATTTGTGAATCATGCAATGCCATCCTGTTTAGCCAGTCATCGTATATGTGAATTATATCATGCCATACTATTTTTTTCATCATGTATTCCATTTGTCCACAATGTTTGTACATTCATCTACTCTTCCTGTGTATCAGCCATTTGAGTCGGTGATGGAAAAATCTGGAGTGAAAACAAGGTCTTCAGAGCAGCCAGTGCTACATGTCGAAGCAGATATCTTGCTGGTTACAAATAGCTCCTCAGAGGAGGATTCAGAGACATATGACCAGTCCTATTCCCCCCCCTAGGTTTATGCTCTAGCTTGGCAGGGTTATATTGCTCATATCATGCATATGGTGTCTTGCATTGCTATGTCATCTACTTAGATTATACCTGCTTTGTGTGAATGCCACTTGTTTAGTTTCTACTCCCTCCGTTCCTAAATATAAGTCTTTGTAGAGATTCCACTATGGACTACATACAGAGCAAAAGAGTGAATCTACACTCTAAAATGCATCTATATACATCCGTATGTGGTCTATAGTGAAATCTCTACAAAGACTTATATTTAGAAATGGAGGGAGTATATCATATATGTGAATTATGCAATGCCATCTTTTTTAGCAAGGCATCATATATGTGAATTATGCAATGCCATCCTGTGTAGCCAGGCATCATATATGTGAATTATGTCATGCCATCCTTTTTTTTCATTACGTATTTCATTTGTCGACAATGTTTGTATATTGAACTACTCTTCCTATGCATCAGCCATTTGAGTCAGTTATGGAAAAATCTGGAGTGAAAACAAGGTCTTCAAAGCAGACAATGCTACATGTTGAAGCAGATATCTCGCTGGTTACAGGTAGCTCCTCAGAGGAGGATTCAGAGACAGATGACCAGTCCTATATCCCCCCTGAGGTGTATGCTCTAACTTGCGACAGTTATATTTCTCATATCATGCATATGGTGTCTTGCATTGCTTAGTTTAGACATCATATACACAATATTCAATGCCATCTGCTTAGTTTAGAGATCATATATGTGAGTGCCAGCTGCTTAGTATAACAATCATATAAGTGAATTATATCAAGCCATCCTGTATACTTAGACAACATGTATGTGAATTATTTCATGCCAACCTATTTTATAAAGACATCATATAGTTATGTCATGTCATCCTATTTAGATAGTCATCATATGTTGAATTATGTCATTCTATCCTGTTTAGTTATCCATCATATATCTGAAATTGTGTCATGCTATCCTGTTTAGTTAGCCTTAGCCATCATATATGTGAAATTGTGTCATGCTGTCCTATTTGGTTAGACAACATATACGTGAATTACTGCATCTATCTATCATACAATGGCTGTACCTTCAATTTCTTTTCTTGTTTATCAGCCATTTGAATTGGAGGGGGTGATGGCAGTATGTAAGGGAGTAAAAACACGGTCTTCACAAAAGACGGTGCTACCCGTCGATGCAGATAGAACCACGGTTGTACTTGCCCAAGAGTCAGCCCCACCACACATAACTGACACTCTTGCAGATTGTACCCCTACCCCGTTGGCCAGAGAACTAGCGACACCCCATCTAACCCCAACCCCAGCAGATAGTAACCCACTTCCAGTTGACACAGCACCATCTCCACCACAGAGCACCCACACACGAGCAGTTAGTAAGGCAACTGCAGTGCCCAAAGCACGAGGACCACCACAACTGTCGTGGGAAACGACTATCTATGGGACGGAACGGGTCCCTTTGCGATTCGGCTCAGGGGATGTGCACGGGACAAAGAGCAGGTTTTTAGTAAGTGCAAGAACACATGGGGGATTTATCCAGGTTCGGGCTGCTATGACCATAAAACCCTACTCCTGCTCTGTGGTTGATCGAATATGAACTCTGATTATAGGGAGCGCAATTTTTCCTGCAAGGTGCTCGAGAAAATGCAGCTACGGCGTGTAATTGAACTGGGTGTTGACCGTTCTACCTGTAGCCGTGGGCCTCCTTCTATAGGCCAAGGGGTTGCCACAATGGCTAATACGGTCATTACAGAGGGTGAGCAGTGACTTGCACCGTCATCACGTTTATCTTCCAACGGGGTAAGACAAACGCATTTAATGCACAGTAAGGTGCTACGTCGGGGAGGCGAGGCCTTGGGCAAAAGATCTGTACCACCGGTCCTGGCGCCTTCCTGTAATCTCGACACGTCCTAGGGACGGGTGTCATTAAAGTTAATCTTGGTGTGGCGTGCTGAGACGCGCCTTGGCTGGCCATGTTGACTGCCTGCCCACTCGACACCTAGCCCACGAGCCTATCTGGTCGATGGTAAGGTGGAGCGGTAACGGGACAGAACAAGCCTGCTGGCACGGAGCTTGCCGGGCCTTGCTTGCTGGCAACCATAGCCTTAGTCTTTACCTTGCCGGGGCGAAGCTTGCCGGCAGAAACAGCGTCGATCTTTCGTACTTAGAATAGTACTTCTCGATGACCTGCCTTGAGGTCTTCTTCACTGTCTTGGTGTTGAGTCTTGGCTTGTAGTTATCCTTTGTCAAGCCCTTGCCGGAAGGGAGGCTACAACTGCCTGTGCACAAGTCTGGGTACGAGGGCACCCATGTCTTAGTACACCGACAGGAGCCCCTGGGCCTGGGCCACACGTGCATGCGAGGCGTCATTGTGCTAGGCCCAAACAATGCACAGGCGGCGCGTGGCAGAGGATAACTGTCATAATTTTCTCTTTTACCGCACCCGCCCATGATGCGCATTAAACGCGGGCGTGGGAGAGGTGGAGCGAAGCGGTGGTGGGAGGTGGTGCGCGTGAAAAGCGCAGCCACGTAGGACGAGAAAGAGCCAGCTGTCGCGTTTCCTGCATAAGAAAGGAAACCGCGAGGGGCGCTGCTCATTTACCCCTTCTCCCCAATCTAGCCAGTTCGCCGTCGTCTTTAATCTCGCGAAGAAACAGAGCGTGCCTCCCCGCTTCCGCCGCCGCACAAGAGCAAAGCACGCCTTTTGCCTCCGCCAGTGCGCAACACAGCTTCCCCCCTTCCCCCCTCCCCCACACACACACCTCGCTATGGCGCCGAACAGAGGCGAAAAGGCCCCAAGTTTTGTGGCGGGTGAGAAGAGAGCCGCCAAGGCGGCACAGCGGCGGGACTACGCTGTTTTCCCACCGGCGCTTACGGCGGACGATCTGGCGAAGGATTACGCGTATGTATAGGCGGGTGAGACGCGGGATCACGAAGCCACAGTGGTACTTCCTGGATCTCTCCCTCCTGCCGGCGACCAATTCCACTTCTTCGCTGGGTACTTCTACTGCGGTCTGTGTTCGCCCTTTTCTGCTTTCTTTGATGAGGTGATGAACGCCTTCGGGCTCAGGCTGCTCGATTTTACACCAATGCGGTCACCTGCCTGGCAACTTTTGCACACTTGTGCGAGAATTTAGTGGGGATAGCCCCAAATGTAGCCTTGTTCCGGCATTTCTTCATCCCTCGGGTCCAGAAGGGCGCTCTTTCCGGTAGCGTCACTTGGGTCCCATGGGGAAATTCAAAAAAGTACTACTTGGACGGCGAGTTTCACTCCAGATGGGACGAGTGGCGGGCTGATTGGTGCTGGGTCAAGCAGCAAGATTTCCTAGTCTTTTGCCATCTCAGGACCGAGATGGTTGCCAAGCCTGATAGCTAGAACCAAGTTGACCCCATTGACGCCAAACAGGAGGTGGCGCTGCGCCGAATCCTTGCTCTGAAAGGGGCCGGCTTGACGGTTGAGAAGGTGGGAGCAGATTTCCTTCGCCGCCGGATCGCCCCACTGCAGCACAGAAAAGGCCGGCAAGCGTGGGATTACCAGGGGCCCGCTGACCCAATGCGGCTGCACCAGGGCCCTGACAACAACTTGACGACGATGGGACACTATCTTCTCATCTACCGGATTTTCAACAAGGGTTGCGACTTCGACTTGCCGGCGAAGGTGATCCCTTTGTGCAACAGCACTGCCAAGGCCTCTATCCTGGCATGGATGCCGGACTGTGATGCTCGGACGGTTCTGAGTACATGGAAGGAACCTGAGCAGAAGGATGTGGATAACTGGTTTGCTGGCTTGGTGGAGGAGGCTATCAGGGCTGAGGACGGCATGATGCACCCGACGAAGGATGACCGTAAAGAGTTTATTGCGGCAAGGGCTAACGAGTCCAAGAAGACGAAGGTAACTCGTCCTCGGCCAGGCAAGGACCAGTCCAAAAAGCGGGCCATAGCTCTGAAGGCCAGTGGAGGAAGCTGCTCCCAAGAGCATGCTGAAGAGCATGTTGGGGAGGAGGAGCGGACTGAGGAATCCGAAGGAGGGGAAGAAGAAGAGGAGCAACCCGAGGGATCCTCGGGTGAGGAGGAGTTGGAAGAGGAAGAAGAACCACCTTGCCCTCCTCATGCCAAGGGAAAAATGGTTGTCGCCAAGAGGACTGCCCACAAGGGGGAGGCGCACACCGAGTCGGCGAGCCAAAGGCTTGCCGGCGTCAAGGTGGCAGCCGCAATCCCCCGGGCGCAGCCTTCCTGGCAACTGCCTTCTTGCCTTGGTGTCCCCCATCGACCCATCCTGTCGACCATGGAGGAGGTGGGTACTTCGCAACTTCCAGCCCCCCGAAGCGTCCCAGGAGTCCACTGCCGTCATCCACCACTGCGGGACCGAGGAGACAGTTCATTATGATCTGTCAGTCCTGAGTGACCCTGACGAGGACAAAGAGTGAGCATCTCCATCCCCGTGTGTTTCTTAATTGTCCAGACTCTATTGCTTGAGCTGATCTTCTTCTTTGTCCTAATCTTGTAGGGATGAAGTGCCGCTGGCGAAGAGGCTCGGGACTACCGGGGAGGGCGAGACGGCAACTGGCACAGACCAAGGTGCAATTTCTCTTGAAGTTGCCGGCTCGAGCCCCCTGCGCGAGGCACATGCGCTGTTTCCGCTAGCGGGCACCACCGTTGAATCTTCTGCAATGGAGACCGACAAGAGGCTAGAAAGTAGCCAGCCGGAAGGAGGGCGTCAAGGGATAGACCTCTTGACGGCGCCCTCGACTCCCAAGTCGTCACCAATACTTTCACCGGCAAGGAGCAGCCCTCCTCCAGAGGAGCCCCAAGAAGGGCTCACCCGCGCGGAGGCCCCTCCGACAACCGGTGCTGCCGGGGACCATGCGTCGGCAACCGAGGTTGCTGGAGGAAGAATGGCGTCCCCCCCCCTCCCACATGCTCGTCAAGGTAATCTTCTTTCCAAGTATACTTGACTCTTTCTAATGCTTCTTCTTTTTGTTTTCTTGAACTTGATCTGAAATTTGAATTTTTCTTCCCTCTGCTCCTTCTTCCTTCTTCACCCTACAGAGCCAACTCCTCCGGAGGGGGAGGAGGCATCTGCAGAGAGACACGCCAAGAGTGCCGCCGATGAGGCCGCCAGGATTTCTGGCATGGTGGCCGCCGCGTCTGCCACCGAGGAGGCCAGGAGAACTCCTGAAGAAACGGCCCAGCCCCTTGGTGGCATATCTGGGCTTGCCATTACTGACGCTAAGATGGGAGAGGCCGGCACCGACAAGTCCAGTGTTGTCTCCCATCCTAGCGCATCCGAGGCGCAGGCCCTGATCAGCCTCCTGGAGTCTGTCCATCTGCAGCAGGAGTCTGAGGCCCCCGGCTCATCTGGTGCTGGGGAGCCTCCTTTTGACGAAGCCATCGCGGAGATCTTAGCACCCCTCTCCAGCAGTGTCAAATGGTTCTAACGACAACGTCACGGATCTTACCTTCCTGAAGACGATGGCTAGTGGCCTCAAGGATGTGCAAGACCGCTACGGCAGGCGCTGGGACGATCTGCACGCCCAACGGCAAGCCGTAGGGCAGGCCGAGCAGAAACTGAGGAAAAAGGCGAAGGAAATCCGTGCCTGGCACAACAACAAATTTCCTGGCCTCAGGAGGCAAGAAGAGAAGCTTGATGCTGCCAAAGAGAAGGCAACAGCTCTGGACGGCAGGTTAGCGGAGAGCGAAGCGCAGCTTGCCGCTAAAGAAAGGGACCTTGCCGCCCGAGAAGAGGCTCTCGCCGCCAAGCAACGCGGCAAGGAGGAGGAGATCTAGACTCTGCTTGCGCAGCGGACCCAAGAGCTAGAGGAGGGCCATAACCAGGCCATCGAGACTCTAACCCAGGCTCACGCCACCAAGCTCTTGGAGGCCGTCAAAGTCGCGGAAGGCGTTGAGGCCACCAAGGCAGAGTTGGAGTCCAAAGTGTCGAAGCTTGAAGAGGAGCTCGTCAACAAAACCCAAGAGTTCTCGACCGTCAACAACTCCTTGGCAGACCTTAACTCAAGGCTCGCAACTCTGGAGAAGGACCTGGAAGTTGGCAGGGAAAAAGAGAGGGAGCTGCTGGAGAGCTGGGAAAAAGATAAGGCTGAGCGTGCCAATGATGCGAACCCTTTCGAGGAGCACAAGAAAGCCGTTGATCTGTGGACTGGTCGCCTTGTCGATGTTGCCGAGGGTCTCGCCGCTCAGGTGAGCGTCATGGACAGGGAGGAGCATCGCTTTGCTGTTGGCGAGCCTGACTCTAGAAGCGCCAACCTCTCCCTCTTCTTCGACAGACTCCTCGAGATACTATAGAAACATCATGAGAAAAGATCCGCCAGCTTTGCCAACGAGTCTCGGAAGTTTTGCATCGAGGTCGTCTCCAAAATGCTCATCAAGATTATCTGCCGGAATCCTGACGTCGACGTCTCCAAGGCCTTCAAGGCCTTGCCGCCGGTGACGGACACCATAGCTGCTGAAAGGGCCATCATTCCCCTTATCGACAAGATCAATTAGATCCCGCGTCCTTTGGTATCCATACCATCACTCCCCCCCGGGAAACTTGTACGCGAGGAATCCTTCCTTCCTTTAAGAAAGAAAAGAAAAGAGGACACTGGAACCTTGGTGGTTCGTTAATCACCTTATGCAAGGGAAAATGTAACACAAGACTGCATACAACACATAAATATATATGTACTTGACAAAGAATTGTGAAACATCTAACTTTTATTTATTTTGCACGGGATCTGCGCCCGGCTTTGTACAAAGGATTACATGCCTTGACGGCAAACTTGTGCAAAAGAGGTTGCCGGGCAACCCGGCAACCGCACCTTACGGGTAAAACTTACGAAGATGCTCAATATTTCATGAGTTTAGCACCAGAGTGCCATCTTCGGTCTCTAGGTGGATTGTGCCGGGCCTAGTGAATCGTATTACCCGGTAAGGGCCTTCCCACTTCGGCGTCAACTTGTTTTTTATCCTTGGTGGATCGAATCCGACGAAGAACAAGGTCGCCTTTCTGAAGGTCACTGGCTTTCACTTTGAGGCTAAGGCAGCGGCGCAAAGCTTGCTGGCACCGTGCAGCACGGGCAGCAGCCTAGAAACGATCTTCCTCAAGGAGCGCGGCATCGTCATGCCGCAGCTCATCTTGGTCCTCCTCATTGAAGGCCAAGAGTCAAGGTGACCCGTGTTTGAGTTCCGTGGGGAGTATTGTTTCTGCACGAAGGCTTGCTTCCTGACCTTCTGCTTGAGGGGTCTCGCATGAGGGCTGACAGCAAGGTGGTGCTCAGTTGCCCTCCTAAGAAATTCAGAGACGCCAGGTGCTTGCCAGGCAAGCACACTGGCATTCACCCGTAGGAAGGCAATGAGCTCGACTCCCTATTTGTTGCCGAGAGTGGCATTTTCAGAAAAAGTGCCACTCGTCCCATCCCCTTTTGCAGAAACTTGTTTGGTCATGGATGCGGAAGCCTTGGCTCTCTTGCTCTTGCTAGTAGAACTCACTGGTATGTCCTCGACAGGCATGCTACACTCTGAAGTGCGCTTCCCGGAGTCCTTCCCAGAGGTCTTGCCGGTCTTCTTCTTCTTTCCTTCCCTGGGAGCTTTGGTGGCAAGGGCAAGCGCCTCGATGGCAGCTGCTGCCGTCGCCTCCCGGTAGTGCTTGTCGGTATAGATGATCGCGTCCTTGTGGTTTGACTTGAGGGTGAGGACCCCCATCGGCCCCGGCATCTTGATGACATTGTACGCATAGGGCGACGCGGCCATAAACTTTGCCAGGGCTGGGCGGCCCAGAATCCCATTGTACGGCAGTGGCATCTTGATGACGTCGAAGGTAATCTTCTCCGTCCGATAGTTGAGCTCGCCGCCAAACGAGGCCGGCAACGTGACTTGGCCCTTGGGCTTGTTCCTCCCCGGACTGATCCCTTGGAAACTGCCTATTTCCTCGAGATCCTTGTCGGGGATCTGCAGCCCCTTGATCACATCTAGAGAGATCAAGTTCAAGCCAGCCCCACCGTCAACCAGCATCTTTGTCACCTTGAGGTTGTGAATCATTGGTGAGACCAACAACGGAAAACACCCGACCGCAGTGGTACGATCAAGGTGGTCCTCGGCGTCAAAGATGATGGGCGAGTGCGACCACTTGAGTGGCTTATGTGCCTCCACCACCGGCTCTGCTGCGTTGACTTCGCGGATCCACTGCTTTAGTTGCCGGTGCGGGGAGTGCAAAGATGCACCTCCGTCAATACACATGGCATCCACCGCATTTTGGAATTCCTTGCCGGACCCGCTTCCGTCCTCATCACTATCATCCTCTTCTTGCTGGCCCTGAGAAGCCTTCTCTTTTGGCTATTTGGCCTTGCCGCGGCGGCCTCCGCGGCCACCACGGTCTTGCTTGCCGGACCCACTAGCACCATCTTGGACCTTCTCCTTGTCTCGCTTCTCGTACTCTTGCTTCTGCTTTTCGGCAAGTTGCTCTACTTGCCGGCATTGTTGGAGATCGTGGCCCTTGGTGTGGTGGATCTTACAGTACGGCTCGCCAGTCTTGCCGGCTTTCCAGCCTACCGTAGCCTCCCAGCAAGCATCGCACCCGGCAACCTCCTTGCCGGGGATGTCTGCCTTTGACTTCTTGGTGGCATTGGTGTCGCCAGAGCTCTCGACGGCCAGTACAGTCTTGTTCTTGCGCTTTCTGCTCTTCTTCTGTGGGATTGATGCGTCGTCATCCTCGGAATCGATGTCTGCACCCTCATCTTCCCCAGGGAGTCGCCGCCCTTCCTCAGCACGTGCACACCTATCCGCCAAGGCATACAGATTGTTGATGGTCTTGACCTGCTCGACATTCATCTCTAACCGCATCCTGGAGTTGTGCACATTCGTGTGGAAGGCGGCAACAACAGCTGCGGGATGGATGTCGGGGATGTTGTGGTGCAAACGGCTGAACCGTTGTATGTACTTGCGGAGGTTCTCTCCATCCCTTTGGGGGATCACCTGCAAATCGCTGGGCTGACCTGGGAGCTTGTGGCCACCCTGGTACGCACCAACGAAATGATGGCACAGATCTGCCCAAGAAGAGATGGAGCCCTCAGGCAGGTTCATCAACCACGACCTGACGTTGGGCCGAAGCGCCAATGGGAAGTAGTTGGCGAGCACCTTCTTGTCCCGTCCCCCGGCAGCCTCCACTGCGATGGTGTAGATGCCAAGGAACTCGGCTGGGTTGAGCGTGCCGTCATACTTGTAGGGCAGCTCTGGCTTGAAGGCTCGGGTGGACGGCCAGCGAACTTGCCACAGCTCATGAGTAAATGCTGGGCACCCCACATCATAGGGCAAGTCCCAGCGGCTACCGGAGCGAGCACGTTCACCGCCGGCCTGGCACGGTCATCAGATTGACAATGTGCTTCCCGGCGTCGCTCGATCTTCGTGCGGGCGTCTTCGTCGCACCGCTCGCGGAGCACCTGGTGCTGATCTTGGCGGCACCGCTGATCTGACGAAGCCATGGACAGCACGTCATGGTCGTCTAATCGGCGGGCTGGCCGCTGTGACGGTGGGGGCTGGCGAGGCGACTGCACCATCTGTGCGGCGTCTCCGGCAAGGTAGCTAGAGGGTCCTGCCGGCAGGGTGGGTGGTCGCCACGAGGGCCACGCGTCTTGTGTCTTGCCGGGATCAGCAAAACTGATGAGGCTCTGAATGGTGGCTCTCCATTCGTCCATCTTGCCTGGGCTTGGCGGGAAGTTCAAAAGTATTTGAACCCGCGCCATGGCCTCGGCCGCCGAGGTCGGCATGGCTGGGAGCACAGAACGAGGCGTCGCTCGACTCCTGGCGGAGCCAGAAGGAGTTTCGCTACGTCCGTGCCGCCGCGGCTCATGCTTGCCAATAGGCGGACGTGGTGGTGGCGGCGGCGCTCCGTGAGCAATCGGAAGTTGCTGCACCGAGATCCCACCTTGCGAATATATGGAACCGCCAGCAACGTGGGGGAGCACGTCGTGCCCATCTTGCGATGGTCGCGGCGTATGCCTCCCCGCGCCATTGTTGGACGTCACTGCTACATTCTGGGACGTTGCGGCGGCTGGGTTCTGGGTGGCAGCAGTATGAATTATATTACTATGATGACTGCGCTCACCAGAATGTCTTGGAAGTTGACCGGCTGCGACGTCGCCGGCCCTATGGCTAGGCTCAGCATCGTGGCGGGGGTGCTGGGCACCCGCACCACTTGCGCCTCCTGCGCCGCCTGTCCCAACCGTAGCGCCTGCGGCCGGCTGGGAAGGTGGCTTGGACGAGGTAGGAGCCTTCGTGGCTCCACTCTTTTTCTTCGGCGCCATCGACGAAGATGATGAAGTTGGTACTCACACTACCAAAGAATTGATTTGTGACACACACAGCCCCTACCTGGTGCGCCAAAGATGTCGTGGGAAACGACTATCTATGGGACCGAACGGGTCCCTTTGCGATTCGGCTCAGGGGACATGCACGGGACAAAGAGCAGGTTTTTAGTAAGTGCAAGAACACACGGGGGATTTATCTAGGTTTGGGCCGCTATGAGCGTAAAACCCTACTCCTGCTCTGTGGTTGATCGAATATGAACTCTGATTACAGGGAGCGCAGTTTTTTCAGCAAGGTGCTCGGGAAAATGCAGCTACGACGTGTAATTGAACTGGGTGTCGACCGTTCTACCTGTAGCCATGGGCCTCCTTTTATAGGCCAAGGGGTTGCCACAATGTCTAATACGGTCATTATAGAGGGTGAGCAGTGACTTGCACCGTCATCACGTTTATCTTCCAACAGGGTAAGACAAACGCATTTAATGCACAGTAAGGTGCTACGTCGGGGAGGCGAGGCCTTGGGCAAAAGATCTGTACCACCGGTCCTGGCGCCTTCCTGTAATCTCGACACGTCCCAGGGACGGGTGTCATTAAAGTTAATCTTGGTGTGGCGTGCTGACACGCGCCTTGGCTGGCCATGTTAACTGCCTTCCCGCTCGACACCTAGCCCACGAGCCTATCTGGTCGATAGTAAGGTGGAGTGGTAACGGGACAGAACAAGCCTGCTAGCACGGAGCTTGCCGGGCCTTGCTTACTGGCAAGGGAACTTGCCAGCAACCATAGCCCTAGTCTTTACCTTGCCGGGGGGAAGCTTGCCGGCAGAAACAATGTCGATCTTCCGTATTTAGAATAGTACTTCTCGATGACCTGCCTTGAGATCTTCTTCACAGTCTTGGTGTTGAGTCTTGGGTTGTAGTTATCCTCTGTCAAGCCCTTGCCGGAAGGGAGGCTACAACTGCCTGTGCACAAGTCTGGGTACGAGGGCACCCATGTCTTAGTACACCGACAACAGCGAACCCAAACTCCACGCTTAAAGCAGAAGAACAACTGGTCTCAGGTCAAATTCCGTAGCTATGGTGCAATCTCCTTTGCTCTTGCATCACTGTATTTACTCATACCAACTAATTTCTAATTTGAAGGATCCAATTGAAACTCAAATGGTGCAAAAGGTATGTTTTAAACCTTTTTCTTTAACTGGTTTGCTGTTGTAACTTCTTGCTCTATGTTGATTTTAGTTTCAATTGTATAAACAGTTATGTTCTCATGTCATGCACATTACAAGTGTTGTTAGTGTTGTGTAGTTTCCCACACTTATATTCTGTCTATGCTGCTTTCTCTTAAACAGATATGATTTGAACTGTGTCTCTATCTTGATTTGGCAACATAAACTAGGATGATATAGATAATACAGTGACCATAGTACATTGATATATGTTTGTTTCATTCTGTTATTATGTACTACCTTGCAATAGAAGACAAGTTAGTATAATCTTGTCAACCTTACTACTGAACTAGTTTACCAAAATGAGTTTGAGTTTCGTATACATGCTAAACCCGTGATGTGTCTGCTTGTTCCTCTTTTAGAATGCCGGCAGAATAGAGGAGAAGAGTACCCCATTATGCAATGGTAAAGGAAATAATGCAGATAAGGTCCAAGATAGTCAGACAACCCTGTTGTTTTCCAAGAAAGCTGATAAAAACTATCTTGAAGACAGTGAGACAACCCCAAAGTCATGCCTTGATGTAGTGTTCGAGTTACTAGCCACTACCGCTGGCACAAGCCCTTCGAACTCGCTGCCTGAATCAGTTTGGCTTCTTGAGTCTCAACTACAAGCTGAAAGACAACGATCAGCTATGCTGCGACAAGAAGCCAAAGGACTGAGGAAGTCCCTGCAGAATTCAGATGCATACTTTCTGGAGAAACGGCAAGAGTTGGAGGATTTTAGCGCCAAACAAAAGAAAGCTAATAAGCTTGCTAAGCTTCTTGCCAGCATGGTGGGTGCCCAGGATATCGTTTCTTGAACTCTTCTGAAGTGGTTTCAGTTCTGGACTTGTTTTGCTGCCGCATTTATTTGCACTGGTGGCCAATTTAGATGCCCAGTGTATGTAATATGCTGCTTTGTTGTTCCCTAATATTTGCACTGGTAGCGAACTTTGATGCCCAGTGGATGTAATCTGTGTAATCGCCGTAATAGCCTAGCGTTAGTTGCTTTCTTATTTATTTACTTAGTCTTTTGTTTATTTGTTTGCTTGTAGTCACTGCAGTTCTTTTTCCTTGGTTTGCTAGTGGCCGCAATAACCATGGGCCACATACGGGCCGTGGTAACGATGGGCATCCTACGGGCCGTAGGATCCATGGGCCTCCTATGGGCCGTAGGATCCATGGGCCTCCTATGGGCCGTACTGTTCGTGGGCAAAAACCGGCCTGCGGTATGGACCGTAAACGGGCCAAAATCGGAACCGTCCATTTATGGGCCCAGACCATAACAGGCCGTTAACAGCCGGAAGATAGCACAGGCTTAAATCTATCAAGAGGCCTGACGGGTCATTAATGGGCCAGATTACAGGACAGGATGAAAACGGCCCAACGGGTTAACGGGCCACAAACGGACTAAATGTTACCACGGGCTGAATTTGGCCCATTAGCATAACAGGCCAGTAACGGACCGTAAGTAATCGAGGGCCGGAAATGAGCCCAAGAATGTATGGGCCCTTAGAAGGCCGAAAGCGAGCACGGGCTTGAAATGGCCCAACTGAATCATGGGCCGTTAATGGGCTCAAAGTAGTTTACTATTCATGATGGGCCTGATTCACCACGGGACGTCAATGAGCCCACAGATGCAAAATGCCTCATATGGGCCGAAAGACTTCACGGGCCATAGATGGGCCGAAAGTGACAACGGGCTGAAATCATATCGGACGACCCATATTACGCTACCGGGTCGTATATTGAAAGGCCATAACGGGCCGTGAGTACCCGGGCCGTAGATGGGCTGTATGCGAACATGCCGTTAACAGGTTTTCCATGGGCCGGTGATGTCTACTACACAACTTATTCTTGTAGACTCGTGTTGGGCCTCCAAGCGCAGAGTTTTGTAGGACAGTAGCAATTTTCCCTCAAGTGGATGACCTAAGGTTTATCAATCCATGGGAGGCGTAGGTTGAAGATGGTATCTCTCAAGCAACCCTGCAACCAAATACAAGAAATCTCTTGTGTCCCCAACACACCCAATACAATGGTAAATTGTATAGGTGCACTAGTTCGGCGAAGAGATGATGATAAAAGTGTAGTATGGATAATAGATATAGGTTTTTGTAATCTGAAAATATAAAAACAGCAAGGTAGCAAATAGTAAACGGGCATAAAAACGGTATTGCAATGCTTAGAAACAAGGCCTAGGGTTCATACTTTCACTAGTGCGATCTCCCAACATTGTTGACATAGTTGAATCATATGTAAATCCCTCACGTGCGACAAAGAGTTCACTCCAAAGTCACAAATAGCGGAGAACAAACGAAGAAATTGTTGTAGGGTACAAAACCACCTCAAAGTTATCCTTCCCGATCAATCTTATGAGCCATCCCCATTAATTGTCACGAACAACCCTAGAGTTTGTACTAGAATAACACCTTAAGATACACATCAACCAAAACCCTAATGTCACCTAGGCACTCCAATGTCACCACGAGTACCCACGGGTTTGATTATACGATATGCATCACACAATCTCAGATTCATCTATTCAAACCAACACAAAGAACTTCAAAGAGTGCCACAAAGTTTCTACCGGAAAGTCAAGACGAAAACGTGTGCCAACCCTTATGCATAAATCCCCAAGGTCACGGAACCCGCAAGTTTATCACCAAAACATACATCAAGTGACTCAAGTGAATATCCCATTGTCACCATAGATATCCATATGCAAGACATACATCAAGTGTTCTCAAATCCTTAAAGACTCAATCCGATAAGAAAACTTCAAAGGGAAAACTCAATTCATCACAAGAAGATAGAGAGGGGAAAACTCCATATGATTCATCTATATCAACAAAGCTCGCGATACATCAAGATCGTGCCATCTCAAGAACAGGAGAGAGAGAGATCATACACATAGCTACTGGTACAAACCCTCAGCCCCGAGGGTGAACTACTCCCTCCTCGTCATGGAGACTGCCGGGATGATGAAGATGGCCTCCGGTGATGCCTTCCCCCCTCCGGCAGGGTGCCGGAAAAGGGCTGTAGATGGGATCTCTCTGGTACAGAGGCTTGCGGCGGCGTAAAAACTCATCTAGGTTAACTTTCGGGGGTTTCTGAATATATATGATTTTTCAGCGTTGGAATCACGCGAAACGGAGCCACGTGGGCCCCACGAGGTACCAGGGCACGCCTGGGGGGGTGGCGCGCCCTGGTGCCTCGTGGGCACTGGGTGGCCCCCCTCCAGTAGGTCTTGGTGCAAATATTCTTTATTTTTCCAATAAAAAATCTCCAAAAAGTTTCAGCTCATTTGGAAAACTTTCATTTCTGCACAAAAAACAACACCACGGTAGTTCTGTTGAAAATAGCGTCAGTCCGGGTTAGTTCTAATCAAATCATACCAAAACCATATAGAATTGTTATAAACATGGCATGAATACTTCATAAATTATAGATACGTTGGAGACGTATCAGCCGGTCTGCTAACTTTTGACCAAGTCAAACGAGCCGGCCTTTTTAACCTAAATGGGCCACTGTTGGGCCATGCCACGTGTCGACGTATCATAGGCGTCTCTCGTCCAATGAATGGATGACATCTGTCGCAACGCCGAGCTGACACGTGGATCGGCCGGCGAATGAGAAATTTACACATGGAAATCTCCATTGGTCAGGGCTGTTAACGGGTTATCGGATCCAAAACCGGACCCGATAGCTTAACGGCGACCCGTTACGGTGGAAGCCACGTGTGGGTCACCCTTGACGAAAACACTTCCATGACGCGACATTTATCGTCATGGAAGTGGACACTTCCGTGATGATAATTTCAGTATTGTCATGGAACACTTCTACGACAGCACAGGTATGACTATCTTGATACTGTCATAAAATTGTCACAGATGTACATGCATGATAGAAAACTTGACCTACTGTGACAAAGACGTATCATCACGGAAGTGTTTTTTTTGTAGTGGCCGGTTCAGCCACCCCATCCTCCACCTCCAGGGAGCTGCTCCGACGATCGCCTCGTCTATCACGGCTACTCCATTCCCACAGCGCTGCATTAACCTACCCCACCGGAACCGCAGCATCCTCACCGACTCCTCGGATGAAGCCGAGGCCTACTCGGCTGCACCAAAGAGGTTGTACACTCATCGCATCTTCTCCTTCACTCGACCTCACAGCGCCGCCGGTGCTCGATCCCGCTCCGACATGGCCCGGCTCCCTTGACGCCGGTGCCGCCAGCGACATCCTCCATGGTGGATCTCCCCCATTGCGAGGCTCCCTCGACAGCGGCGTCCATACCAGCCGGAGCTGCTGCTACTGCTCTGGCTCTCGCTCGCGCTGCTACTCTGCTCTTGCTCTCGCTCGTGCTGCTGATGCTGGTACACGGGCTGCTACAGCTACACGAGTTGATGCTCTGGCTCTCGTTCGTGCTGCTACTCCGGCTGCTAGCTGCTAGTGCGTTCCCTGTTGAGCGGCTGCTGATTTAGATCATTGCTTCTCTGCTACCAGTGCTCGAGCGGCCTAAACTACCAAGAAAGTGCTTGTCTGCTACTAGTGCGTTTAGTTTTGACAGTAAAATTCAGTTTCGACAGTAACAGTCAGTTTCGATAGTTAAGTTCAGAGTCAATAGTTTTTACATCATCTGTTGGAGTTGGTTGTCTTTTGGTGATGTAAATTTTATAGCTAGCACTTTTTGGTGATGTATTTTACATCATCTATTGGAGATGGTATTAGAATCCCACTTCAGATTAACGAAGTCCGTCTTGTACTGCTTCAGCCTCGACGTCGGACAGCTCGCCGAAGCTGCTCCAACGACGGAACCATCCATCACAATATAGCAGTACCCTCGACGCCGTCTACAGACGCCTCAGATCTTCTTCCCCAGCTCCGACAGCCACCTCCACCGCAACATCTTCAGCGACCGACCCAATGATGCTGAGGTCGACACGGCTATGCCAAAGAGGTTGTACACTTGTCGCATCACTTTTTACTCTACATTTATGTCGATCCCTTAGGGCTATTTTGGTTCAAAGGAAAAAGTGAAGGAAAAACATAGCAATAGGAATTTTTCCTATGGTACCCTACTATTCAATTATTCATGCATTTGGTTGAAAGGAATGGAGCAAAACAAAACTGAAGGATTTTTTCCTTTCGTGTCTGTTTCAAAGGAAAAACACAGAAATTTTAACATCCACCTGGACCTACATATCAAAATCCTATGCATGAAAAGAAGACTAAGTGCATTAGTGGCATAATAACATTCTAACTATACACATTTGTAGGTAGTTTGACTTTAATTTGGCCGTGTTCCTTTGCATTCATGTGCTCTTCCTACAAGCCAAAGAAGCCCTTACAGAATTACTTCATTTACAGATAGGTGTCAAAGAAAACTTTGTGTGGTTTGTCCTGCTCCTGTCGCGCCGTCGTCCACCTCATCTGAGCTGCTCCATCGACAGAAGCGTCCACCATAGCAGACATCACGAATCCTTACCGTCTTTCGCCACATCAGATCTCCTTCCCCACCGCCGGCATCCTCCGCAACTGCATTACCATCATCGACTTAGCAGATGAACCTAAGGAGTACACGGGTCCGCAAGAGAGATCGCACTCTTTTGTTTCTGCTTACTTTATGCATTGCTTAATATTACCTGCTAGTTTATCATCCTGTTCATCTCTTAGACTCCAAGTCAGGTCCAAATTAATGTTCAAACTTGAGTTTGAAAATGCTTGTGGGGCACATATTGAGGCAGCAATGAACAATATATCGATCTACTATCTATTTCATCTAGGGTCTCTGAAAGCACATTTGCTCCCTTGGTGGTTTTGGTAATTTATGCCAACATACATGTTGTTGGACTAATGCCTCTATCTAGTGAATTTCAGACAAGTTCAACTATGGCGTGGCAAGGACAAGAAGATGTGGAACCCTTCAAAATGCTAAGGACATACATTGGCAAAAGCTCAAGACTCTTCATTTTTGATTTAGTGATCCAAGATCACATTGAGTCCATAGGAAAGCCAATACTATTAAAAGGGGATGAGGTTTTGATAATGATCTATTTGCTCAAGTGCTTAGTGATGTTGCTCCATAACCCTCAGCCACTATCTCTATCCAAACTTGTCCAAATTTCCAAAGTCTAACTCGGTTCCACCGAATCCTATTCATCCGGACCCACCGAGTTCATCAAGACAATGCCACAAGCCAAACCCTAACAAATCGGATCCATCGATATGGATCTTGGTCCCACTGAGATGGCCTTGCCAACTCTCTGTCATCTGTTGCAATTATTTCGGTCTAACCGAGTTTGCAATTGGTGCCACCGAGATGGCTTGACCAACTTTCTGTTGCCTTGTTGAAATTATTTCGGTATCACCGAGATGTTGCAATCAGTGCCACCGAAACGAGGTTTGCCCTACCATTGCACATCGGTCGCTCCGAGTTGTTTCCATTCGGTCCCACCGAAACTTCAAAAGTTCACATCTTTTGCACAGGTCGGTCTCACCGAGATTTCCAATCGGTGCCATCGAGTTTGGTCAAAAGTATGTAACGGTTGGATTTCGTGTGGAGGCTATATATACCCCTCCACCACCCTCTTACCAAGTAAGAGAGCCATCAGAACGTGCCTACATTTCCACCATACATTTTCTGAGAGAGAACCACCTACTCATGTGTTGAGATCAAGATATTCCAATCCTACAATTTGAACCTTGATTTCTAGCCTTCCCAAGTTGCTTTCCACTCAAATCCTTCTTCCACCAAATCCAAATCTATGAGGAGTTGTTTGAGTGTTGGGGAGACTATCACTTGAAGCACAAGAGCAAGGAGTTCATCATCAACACACCATCTATTACCTTTTGGAGAGTGCTGTCTCCTAGATTGGTTAGGTGTCACTTGGGAGCCTCCAAAATCATGTGGAGTTGAACCAAGGAGTTTGTAAGGGCAAGAAGATCACCTACTTCGTGAAGATCTACCCCGAGTGAGGCTAGTCCTTCGTGGACGTAAGCCATGGTGGAATAGACAAGGTTGCTTCTTCCTGGATCCTTTGTGGGTGGAACCCTCCGTGGACTCGCGCAGCCGTTACCCTTCGTGGGTTGAAGTCTCCATCAACGTGGACGTACGATAGCACCACCTATCAGAACCACGGCAAAAACCACCGTGTCTTCGTTGCGTTTGATCTTCCATACTCTACCCCTTTACTTTCTATACACTTGCATGCTTTACTATTTCCGCTGCTCAATCTCTAGATATGCATGTTTAGGAAGTCTTGGTGTTATCTTAACTTGTGCCAAAATCTGCCAAAATTTCAAGTGAACCAAAAATATGCACCTTTGGTTGGTTAAGGGTCAATTTACCCCCCTCTAGACCTATCTCCTCGACCCCACAATTGGTATCAGAGCTTTGGTCTCCATTGCTTTGGTTTAATCACCATTGGAGGGAGATGGATGTGTCTACTTTGGGGAGTCTTAGACGTAGAGTGCCTATTCTCAATGGGGAGTATTACAACTTTTGGAAGGATGAAATGCTTGATATCTTTGATGAATTTAACTTGAGCAAGTACATTCATAATCCTTATGTGCCTCCCATTGACCCCTTGCATCCTACTCATGAAGAGGAAATTGACATGCTTCGTAATGTTAGAACCATCAATCTTATCATTAGAGGATTACCTAAAATTGTGCTTGGTTGTATGCAAAACTTTGAGTGTGCCTATACTCTATGGAGAGACTTGGAAAAGCGATATCCCGATTACTCCTTAAAGAATCTTGATGAGATTCTTCATAAGACTATTGCTTTTCACAAGATGAGTCCTAATGATCCTAACTTTGATGATTGCTTGTTTGAGCTTCGTGATCTTATGCGTGCTAAAGGAGATGTTAGAACTATTAGTAACATTATCATGGAAACCATTAGAATTCATAAACTTGAACATTGTCATGATCATGAAACTAATGAATTCATTGCCCTAGGTGATGATCATATACATGTTGATGATGATGATGTTGGGCATGGCTATTATGATGAGGACAAAGAATTTGATATTGAATTTGAGAAGACCGTGAGGAATCTTAGTCTTATGGCAAATCTTCGAAATTACATGGCTGGAGGAAAAGAGTGGATTCTTCATAGTGGATGTACCGATCACATGACCGGAGATAGAGACAAGTTTCATGAGCTTGCAAAAAATGATGGTCCACACAAGTATGTGACTTTTGGAGACAACACCAAGGGTAAGGTACTTGGCCTTGGTAAGGTGGCCATATCCAATGATAGCGCCATACAAAATGTTATGCTTGTTGAATCCCTTGGTTACAATCTTCTTTCCGTATCTAGACTAGCCAACTTTGGTTTCAATGTTCTATTTATCGAAGTAGATTGCCAAGTGTTTCGTCGAGATAATCATAATATGGTCTTTACCGGCATTCGTATAGGTGATCTATACATTGTTGATTTCACTAAAAGAGCCCAACCTTGTACATGTTTAATTGCTAAATCTTCTAAAGGTTGGTTAGGGCATAGGAGACTTGGAAATGTTGGCATGCGTAATCTTGATAAACTCGTTAAAGGAGATCATATTCTTGGTGTGAAAGATGTTATATTTGATAAGGATCGACTTTGTAGTGCTTGCCAAGCAGGAAAACAAGTTGGAGGAAGCCATCCCGTGAAGAACATTATGACCACGAGGAGACCACTCGAGCTACTTCATATGGATCTCTTTGGTCCCAACTCCTATAAGTCTTGGTGGTAACTCTTTCGGTTTGGTCATTGTTGACGATTTTTCCAGATTTACGTGGGTGTTCTTTCTCGATGACAAATCGCAGGTACAAAAGATCTTCAAGAACTTCGCAAGAAAGGCCCAAAATCAATTTGAAGTGAAGATCAAGAAGGTTCAGAGTGACAATGGAACGGAGTTCAAGAACGCCAATGTGGATACCTTTCTTGATGAGGAAGGCATTTCACATGAGTTCTCGGCTACGTACACACCTCAACAAAATGGAGTTGTTGACAGGAAGAACCGGACTCTTATTGAGATGGCAAGGACGATGCTTGATGAATACAAGACGCCAAAACACTTTTGGGCGGAAGCGGTTGAGACAGCTTGTCATGCTACAAATCGACTCTATCTTCACAAGCTTCTTGGTAAAACGGCGTATGAACTACTCACCGGTAACAAACCACAAGTTGGATACTTTCGAGTATTTGCCTCAAAATGTTACATTCTTGATAAGCATTGTTGTTCAAAATTTGCTCCTAAATCTCATGAAGGTTTTCTACTTGGTTACGGATCGAACTCTCACACTTACCGTGTCTACAACAACTTCACTCGAAAAGTTGAAGAGATGGTAGATGTGAAGTTTGATGAGACTAACGGCTCGCAAGTCGAGCAATTGCCAATTGATGTAGGAGATCACGAACCATCAGAAGCAATCCAAGACTTGTCTATTGGCAAGATTCGACCCATGGAAGTGAAGGAGAATACTTCGTCAATTCAAGTGGAAGCTCCAACTTCACGTCAAGGTGAACAACAAATTGACATGGAGGCATCCACAAGTGGAACACGTCAAGACGAAGGGAATGAGGAAGTGCAACAAGATGATCCACCTCATCCTCCTTCTCCACCTCCACAAGCGAACAACGACATCAACGAAGAAGAAGAAGATGATGATGAGGAAGCCTCACCACAACCCAAGCAAAAGCTGTCGCGAGTTAGAGCAAGAATTGACAAGAATCATCCCGTCGAACAAATACTTGGAGATATCCAATCCGGGAGAATCACTCGCTCTAAATCTCGTTTAGCTATCTTTTGTGAGCATTACTCATTCATCTCTAGTGTTGAACCTTTGAAGGTAGAAGAAGCTCTCAAGGACCCCGATTGGGTGAATGCAATGCATGAGGAGCTACACAACTTCGAGAGGAATCAAGTATGGACGTTGGTTGAAAAGCCTAAAGATGAGCAAAACATTATTGGAACCAAATGGGTGTTTTGGAATACGCAAGATGAAGATGGACAAGTTGTACGCAACAAGGCACGTTTCGTAGCACAAGGTTACACACAAGTCGAAGGTATGGACTATGGTGAGACCTATGCTCCTGTTGCTAGACTTGAGTCCATACGCATCTTACTTGCTTATGCCAATCACCATGATATCACCCTTTACCAAATGGATATTAATAGTGCTTTCTTAAATGGTGAAATTGAGGAGGAAGTGTATGTTAAACAACCTCACGGCTTTGTTAATCCCAAGAAACCTAATCATGTTTACAAACTTCGTAAAGCTCTTTATGGTCTTAAACAAGCCCCTAGAGCTTGGTACAAATGCTTGACAAAGTTCCTTCTTGAAAAAGGTTTTGAAATTGGGAAAATTGATTCAACTTTGTTCACGAAGAGGGTTAATGGAGAATTATTTGTATGCCAAATTTATGTTGATGACATTATCTTTGGATCTACTACTCCCTCTTTTAGTGAAAAGTTTGGAAGGTTGATGTCGGAAAAGTATGAGATGTCTATGATGTGTGAACTCAAATTCTTTCTTGGTTTGCAAATTAAGAAAACTAAGGAGTGCACCTTTGTTTCTCAAACAAAGTATACCAAGGACTTATTCAAGAAGTTCAACATGCAAGAAAGTAAAGGTATGAAAATTCCAATGCCCACGAGTGGACATCTTGACTTGACCAATGATGGCAAACCGGTTGATCAAAAAGTTTATCGATCTATGATTGGTTCATTGCTATATCTACGTGCCTCCCGTCCCAACATTATGCTAAGTGTGTGCATGTGTGCACGATACCAAGCGGCACCAAAAGAGTGTCACCTTAAAGCTGTGAAAAGAATCGTGAGATACTTGTTACATACACCAAACTTTGGCATTTGGTATCCCAAAGGATCTTCTTTTGATCTTGTTGGCTATTCCGATTCGGACTATGCTGGAGACAAGGTTGATAGAAAATCCACTTCGGGTACATGTCAATTTCTTGGTAGATCTCTTGTGTCTTGGTCCTCCAAGAAACAAAACTCGGTATCTCTATCTACTGCCGAAGCGGAATACATTGCCATGGGATCGTGTTGTGCTCAATTACTATGGATGACACAAACTCTAAAAGACTATGGTGTGCATAAGAGACATGTGCCATTACTATGTGACAATGAGAGTGCTATTAAGATTACACACAATCCCGTGCAACATTCTCGAACTAAGCATATTGAGGTTCATCACCACTTCATTCGAGATCATGTTGAGAAAGGTGACATTGACCTTAAACATGTTCGTACCGACAAGCAATTGGCGGATATCTTTACCAAACCTCTTGATGAAAAGGTATTTTGCCACTTGAGGAGTGAATTGAACATCATTGATGCTTCAAATGTGAACTAAAGGTTCATGTGGATGCATACGAAGGGCATGAGCATTCTTGACTAATCCATGATACTTCCATGATCATATTATATCTTGGACATTTTGTTCCCTTGTATTGTATCTAACCTTTTGTAGGTACTTGGACAAGCTTCATGTCACAAGATTGCATCTCACTCTTATCTTGAGCAATCTTGTATAACCCAAGTATCAACAATCCTTGGTGGAATAAGGAACAAGACAACCTAAACATATCCTTTGATAATACTTGAGTTTATGCTTCATTCTTGTCATTTTGGATATACATGTTGTTCCTTGCAAATCTAACCCATGTAGGAAGAAGAACTACAAATGAGAGGATCGCTCCCAACTTCAACTCATGAGCATCCACTTCAAGTTCAACTACATGATGGACATCACCACCAAATCCCAATGCAAGTTCTCACATCTTAGAGAAGCTTTACTCAAATACATGAGCTAAAGCAACTCAACAAGATGTGAATACATTGAAATGCTTAAAGGAAAAAATTGTAACCCCATTTTGAGCTTAACGATGAGTATGACCTATGATCAAGTGCTTTCACTTGACTCCTAAGTCAATATACTCTAACATAGGTGACCTAGTCGCCGACCCCTCTAGATGAAGTTCTCTATTGTTTCTAATGTGTTTCTCTTCTTGCTAGAGTGTTTTTATTTCAAAAAAAAACTTCATCTAGATGTTTATTTGTTTTTTTTCCTTTCAGTGTTCTTTTCCTTTTTGCTAGTCTAGTAGTTAATTCATTACAAATCTTTGTGAGGATTTCTTTGCTTAGTGAGCTGAGTTGACATAATCTTCCTTTTTCGCACCAGACTCGGTTACACCGAATTGCCTCAACTCGGAGTCACCGATTTTGCTGCTCTAAAGGTGTTTCTGTCAAATATTTTCTGAGTTTCTCTGCTCCAGCTCCACTCAATGATTCTTACCCTCTACTGGCATCTGGAACTACACTATGGCTAGATGTATTTGTCAAGGACCAAACCCACCTGACCAATAACTTTGAAGTAGCCCTTCTTGGAAATTGATGTCAAAGGGGGAGAGAGATCTACATCAAAGCTTATCTTCACAAGCTCTTCTTTACAAATAGGAGAGAGAGATGCACTTTATAAGAGGAGATAATGTTACATGTTTCTAAGAGGGGAGAAACATTATCTCAGTGCTTTTAGTGCTTTTGGTTGCTTTAGTTTTCTCGCCCTACCTGCTCCCAATATCCAATGCCAGATTCAGGGGGAGAGGAAGTTTTTTAAGGGGAGACAACTATCTTATTTTGGGGACATGTCTGCTTCAAAGAAGTATTCACCTAGTGATACTCTCTTCTACATGTCATCCCAATCTTGGTTTCTTGTTGATCTTGTATCTTTTCTTGAAGAAATTATCTTGTGTTACCTAACCTTGTTTTCTCAAGTGTATTTCTTCAGGTACTTTATCAAGAACTTCGAGGTAAGTATATGAATCACACCCATGTACATGATGACCTCTTGCTATTATATATATTGTTTGCAAGAAGATAATTATGAACATGTGGATACCTCAATGTCGTGTATATTGCTCTGATGCATGTAGCCAAGATACATGTTACATGTGTATTTCCTTAAATTTGTACCTCTGCTTTCCATGAAATATCATCATTTACTATATGCACATCTTTAGGGGGAGCTCATACATGTTACATGTTTTCCTCAAAGCTTTCATACAAACTTCTACTAAATCTTTATTTGAAGCTTTGATATATGTTGTCATCAATTACCAAAAAGGGGGAGATTGAAAGCACATTTGCTCCCTTGGTGGTTTTGGTAATTTATGCCAACATACATGTTGTTGGACTAATGCCACTATCTAGTGAATTTCAGACAAGTTCAACTATGGCATGGCAAGGACAAGAAGATGTGGAACCCTTCAAAATGCTAAGGACATACATTGGCAAAAGCTCAAGACTCTTCATTTTTGATTTAGTGATCCAAGATCACATTGAGTCCATGGAAAGCCAATACTATTAAAAGGGGATGAGGTTTTGATAATGATCTATTTGCTCAAGTGCTTAGTGATGTTGCTCCATAACACTCAGCCACTTTCTCTATCCAAACTTGTCCAAATTTCCAAAGTCTAACTCGTTTCCACCGAATCCTATTCATCCGGACCCACTGAGTTCATCACGACAATGCCACAAGCCAAACCCTAACAAATCAGATCCACCGATATGGATCTCGGTCCCACCGAGATGGCATGGCCAACTCTCTGTCATCTGTTGCAATTATTTCAGTCTAACCGAATTTGCAATCGGTGCCACCGAGATGGCTTGACCAACTTTCTGTTGCCTTGTTGCAATTATTTCGGTCTCACCGAGATGTTGCAATCGGTGCCACCAAAATGAGGTTTGCCCTACCATTGCAAATCGGTCGTTCCGAGTTGTTTCCATTCGGTCCCATCGAAACTTCAAAAGTTCACATCTTTTGCACAGGTTGGTCTCACCGAGATTTCCAATCGGTGCCATCGAGTTTGGTCAAAAGTGTGTAACGATTGGATTTCGTGTGGAGGCTATATATACCCCTCCACCACCCACTTACCAAGTAAGAGAGCCATCAGAACGTGCCTACATTTCCACCATACATTTTCAGAGAGAGAACCACCTACTCATGTGTTGAGATCAAGATATTCCAATCCTACCATTTGAACCTTGATTTCTAGCCTTCTGTAACACCCCGAGTGTGATCCTTCCTATTTTGTAACCTCAACTATGTTGCCATGTATGGATTTGTCATGTTTGTCATAATATAATGTTGCATCTTCATGTTGATTTTTCATTTCTTTTCTCTTTGCATTTCATCTTCATATTAATTGCCATGTGCATAGCATCCATCATATTTGTTGTGTGCTTGTTCCATATGCATTGTGTGTGGTCATCCCCTACTTGCTATCCCTCCCAATTCATTGTGGTGCCAACCATGCATGAGCATCTTCATCATCCCCATCATCATCATCATCATCATCATCATCTTCTTCTTCTTTTCAAGTAATTCTTGTGGTCATTAATTTCTGTCCCAAATTAATGTCCACTATATTTCTAAATTCTCAAGACCATGTCTTTTACCTCTCTGCCAAATTTCAGCTCATTTGGGATGGATTTGGTTGGGATTAAAAATGCCTTAAGTTTGAATTTAAATTCAAACTTGTGATATTTTTCTTCCTCTAAAATGTCCGAACCATTTTATTCAAATCCTGCATAAATCATGGATTCCAGGGATATTTTTTTTCTCCTCCTTGGCCTTCCCCAAATTTCCTGTGCTTTTCTGGTTATTTCTGCCTGAGGAAGTAAAGAAAAGGCATAGGAGAGAGGAGCAGCAGGCAGCCCAGCAGCGGCCTAGCCGATCTCCAACGCACGGCCCAGCTCCCCTCTCACACGTGCGCCCCTTCCTTTTCTCACCAGCGCAACCGCCCACCCCCGCTAGCCCGCTGACGCGTGGCACACCCGGGCCCGTCTGGCAACCGCTGGCTACAGTCGACCCGTGCCCCTGCTTTTCGTCTACCTCGCGCCCTCGCCATGGGGACCGCAAGCGCGAGAGTGTCACCACGCCGTCCCAACGCCCTAGCCCTCCTTTTAAGCCCTCTCCGTGTCCCCTACCTCTCTAGGGTTTCCCTCATTCAACCGCCGCCACCGCCAGGTGAGAACACCCACCGTATCCGCCACCTGACCACCGTCCCGAACGCATCCGGGAGCGCGTCCTCGCCGCCGGCACGCTCTCCGTCGAAGCCAGCCACCTGGACCGTGTCCTTCTTCCTCCCCGATGTCGACTACATCCACAACGTCGACTACTTCACGCCGGGAGCCCCAAGTCCGCCGTCTTTCGCTTCTTCTTCTCCGTCGGCCACCGCGAGCGTCTCTGGCAAGATTCTGGCGTCCCCAACCTCTTTGCCGATGTTCGAACGCGCGAGCGTGTTCGTGGTGAGCATGCGCATCTCCCCGTCCCTTTTTACCCTTCGTTGCGCCCTCCATCCGCGTTTGCCATGAGCGCCTGCGCTCAACGCCTTCGGACCTTGTCTCCGGCGAGTGCTCCGACTCTGGCTCGTTGTTTGCGCATGTCTGTCGTGCTCGCCTCGCTCCGTAGTGCCGAACCCACCGTTGCTTTGCCATGTTTAGTCGTTAAGTCGCCGTGTTCGCGCTCATTGCCGGCGTCGCCTCCATCGACGCCCGGTGCCGTGCGTGTCATGCGCGTGTGCGGGATTGTCGTGCGGATCGTTTCCACCCTTCCGCCGTGCCAAATGCTCACCGGAGCCATCTCCGGCGAGCTTGCCGCCGTGTCCCAGCAACCGCCGATGGCCTCCCCTGCTCCTCTGTTTCTTTTTTTGCACACGCATGCCCACCCATGGGGCCCGCATGTCATTCGCACGCGCGCGCAGACCCACCTGCCAGTCGCACACCCACACACACTTTGGAGTGGGCCCAGGGACCCACCAGTCAGCCACCGCGGCTAGGTGCCCTGTGTGTGCTTAGTATTTCTCCCCATCTCTGTCTTATTCCAAATCTGGCGCTTTCCTATTCTAACATATTTCCTTTTCTGTGCATTCCATTTCTGGCATATGCCATTTCTGGAATATTGCATTTAGCCAATTTTGACAGTGTGTATATGTGCAATTTTGAGCATTTCATAAATAGGAACATATGCATATTATATATGAAATTGGGGTAGAAAAAACCAACTAATCCATCTGTGGCATTGGTTTTGTCATTTGAGAAAGTTTGTGAGCATGTCATTTTAGGATAACTTGCCATTTTGTCATTTTGTGTGATTTAATGCAAATGTCATATGAGCATCTTTTCAACATGAGTTTGGAGCATTTTCATGCCATGTTGCTATTAGTATTTATTTCATGCCATGATATGACATGATAAGAGTGCCCCAAGCTTGTAAACATGCTTAGTCATTATTACTGTTTTTGAGCTTGTTAAATTCACTGTCAAACATGTTTGTGTTAAAAACTTGCCATATTGCCTTGATGGTTCCCACTAATCCATAGCTATTTTGAACATGATCAATAAACATGATTTGCTCTATGTTACCAGTACTTTCATGCCATGCCTTTTGATGCCATATTAAACTCCTGTAGCATATATAAATGTTGCTCTAAAATGCCTAGTCATTGTAGCAGTTTGCTGTCATCATTAAGTTGCATTTTGTGAGCTTGGTTGTGATGAATCCACGCTTCCTATGGATTTGTGCCAATGTAATGAAATGATCTATGCCATGTGTACTGTAGGTGCATACCAATTTCTTGCATTTTGTAGATGTTTTTCCTACTGTAACAACCATGTGAATACTGACTGTCATTGTTTATGTCAGCATATACTCTGTTATTTTCAGCTCTAGCATTATCTTTGCATCTTCTTGTCTTCATTACAATTAATCTCTGATGCTAATGAATTTGAACCTATGGAATGTATTGCTGTGCATCTCATATACTACAGCCACATATCTTGTATAAGCATTTTAGAGTACTGTAGCTTGCTGTTTTGATGTGTGTAAGTTGCCATGTTGCTGTTAATGGCAGATTGCATTGCATATTTGTTTTGCTCACCATTTGAGTTCTATGCATCCGTTCTTAGTGATCTTTATATCGATTTCATGCGAAATCTTCCATTCTTTCTAGTGGCATACTTGGGTTGCCAATATTTTGCCCATATCCAACTTTTCCTTCACCGCTCACTTCCCGTTACCGTCTCTTTCGTTCCGGTAGAACCGTTACTCCATTCATGCATGCATCTTTTGCTTGTGCATCTATGCCATGATTGTTTGTTTATTTCGGTGCTTGTTCTTTTTATGGGTAGTACCGGGAGACGAGTCCGTGTTCAAGGATCCTATTGAGAACGTGTTCGAGGAGCAGAGTTACTATCCTACCAAAGAGACTTCAGGCAAGATGATCATTACCCTTGATATCACAACTATCTTTGTTTGCTAGTTGTCTCATTGCTATCACTATGTCTCGCTACCTACCACTTGTTTGTCAGCCTCCCATATGCCATGATACAGCCTCTAACCTCCACTACCCAGCAAACTGTTGTTTGGCTATGTTACCGCTTTGCTCAGCCCCTCTTATAGCGTTGCTAGTTGCAGGTGCAGTGCAGGTTGTTCCATGTTGGGACATGGATATGTTGGGATATCACAATATCTCTTATTTAATTAATGCATCTATATACTTGTTTGTGTGTGGAAGGCTTGGCCTTTTTCCTGGTGTTTTGTTCCACTCATGCCGCCCTAGTTTCTGTAATACCGGTGTTATGATCCTTGATTAGCGTTCCTAACATGCTCAGGGGTTATGGGACCCTCTTGACAGTTTGCTTTGAATAAAACTCCTCCAGCAAGGCCCAACATTGGTTTTACCATTTGCCTAATAACAACTAAAACTTGCATAGGGAGTAATTAACCCGCGGATTCTTAATCAACAACCCGGGCCAGTGCTCCTCATGAGTGTTGGTCCAAAACAGAGCACCTTGCGGCGCCCCCTTGGAAACTTGGGACTCAGCTAACCGTATGCTTAGCTTATCTGTTGTGGCCTGATTTCGAGATAAGCGCGGCTCCTATCGGGGTGTCGGCACGTCGGGAGGTCTTGCTGGTTTTGTTTTACCATTGTCGAAATGTCTTGTGCACTGGGAATTCCGAGGATACTTCGGGCTATCTCGAGGTTGATCGGGCTATCTCGAGGTTGAGGTTTTTCCACCGTGGCTTGTGTTGGTTTGTGATGGACTAGGTTGGAACACCCCTGCAGGGTTATATCTTTTGAAAAGCTGTGCCAGCGGTTATGTGGCGACTTGGATATTTATAACCTCCGGTTGTAGAGAACTTGACACTAATTCTAATTAAAATACACCAACCGTGTGCGTAACTGTGATTGTCTCTTTTCGAGGGAGTTAGGGAAGAGAACACGGTGGGGTTATGTTTGAACCGTAAGTAGGTGTTCAGGATCACTTCTTGATCGTATTAAATTTGCGCCCGTTATGCATAGAACACTCATCTTATTCTTGTACTCGTAAGTTAGCCAGATATAAACATGCTTAGTGCTTGCTGCAACCTCACCACTTAACCATACCTCACCCATTAAGCTTTGTTAGTTTTGATACCTTGGGTAATGAGATTGCTGAGTCCCCGTGGCTCACAGTTTACTACAACAACAGCTGCAGGTACTTCTGAGACAGACACAGGTGATGGTACAGAGCTCCAGTGGGAGTTTAACAAGGAGCGTGCTCGTATGTACATGTCGATTCCAGACGATCAGTAGCGGGTCCTAGTCGGTTGATCTGGGGATAATACCAGGGTGGTGATTTTATCGTTTGATTTCGTCCGTAGTCGGACCCTACCTTTCATTTGGATGATTGTATGATGGTTGATGATATGTATTAAATGGTGTAGCATGTGGCGAGTGTAAGCCTTTATCTGGTACTCTCATCTTTTTAGTATTGTATGTGTTTGATAACAACCTTGCTATGTGTGCAAAATGAGGTTCTGCCCCAATCACGACTTCATCACGTGATCGGGATAGAGCTTCATCTTGGGCATTACAAGTTGGTAATCAGAGCCATACCGACTATAGGAGCCCCTTGATTGATCGAACCGTTGACGAATCTAGAAGAAAAACTATTTTGAGTCCTTGTTATATATCGAAGAGTAGGACTTCTTTTTATTCCTTATCCCCTTCATCGCTCTCGTGAGGAATTGTGACGTAGGTGTTTATTCTACTACCTCTTCTCACTCAAAAAAAAATTAGGATCACGCGGGTATTTCTGGAATAGTTGTGATATCGGTGTGACGTGACTCTGTCTTGGTGCCTCCTGACCGTATGGATTGGACCCGGGGAGTTGAGCTCCAAGGGGTTTTGTCACACTCACTATCGTTTCGGTTCCGAGAATACCAGAGGACGCCGACATCGAAACGCTTCTATACTTTTTGTGGTGGCAAATAGTGCCATGACTTTTCCCTAGTACTGGAGGAGATAGCTTGGATGATCCACCATGACTAGTATCGCTGTGTTTTTCGAAGGTCTGAGGTAGACAAATTTGCGAAGTTTCTCGGTCGTGTGTTGAGGGTTGCGGATGCGGTTGCAGCTGATTAGGTTGTTGTTTGCTGAGTAGGTTCCTGGGTCCGCAACCCGATCTCATAACCAAGAAGTATCCGGAGTTCCTAGGGGAATTCAAGTATCACCTAGGATATCTTTTCAACAGACACATGATACGATATGGGGTCTATCATATGTTTGTTTCCACCTTCGTTACCTTGTGCATTATTCTAACAATCTTTCCAAGTGGCTTCTCAATCTTTGGTGTATCATCTATCTTTCGGAATGCATTCATACATTTTATGTTCGGATGCTAGCTTATGAAGACTTACGTTGCAATATCTATCCGTTGATTCAGCTTTTCAATTGTCTCATTGAAGATTCTAACGGTTGTCATCTTCTTCAGGATGGCTCCCGCAACCCGTGGGAATCCGACCCATGATGATGGGGAGCAGTCAGACCCTCCACCTCCTCCTCCACCTTCGCCTCCAGAGGCATGGCAAGCTTTGATGGCAGCCACCAACGCTAATACTCAGATGTTGCTTCAGCTCATGCAAGGGTATCAGGCGAACCAGGGCAACCAAGCAAATCAAGGCCAGGGGTTTTTCAACAATCAACCTCAATATGCTACTCTCAACCAGTTTCTCAGCAACCAGCCCAAGTCCTTCAGTTCGTGCACTCAACCTCTCGATGCTGACAATTGGTTAGTGGACATCAACAAACACTTCGAGTGCAGCAATGTCAGACCTGAGGACTATGTCAAGTTCGCTTCTTTCCAGCTCAAGGACCAGGCAGCCGAGTGGTGGCAGCAGTACAAAGATTCAAGAGGTGGTCGAGTCATCACTTGGACCGACTTCTGTCGTGATTTTAGAGCACATCGCATTCTGTCAAGTGTGTTTGCGGAGATGCGTGAGAAATTCAGAAACCTCAAGCAAGGAAGCATGACTATCTACCAGTATAACACCGAGTTCCAGAATCTCACTCGGTATGCTAAGCAAGACATTCCAGATGACAAGAGCAAGATTTACCAGTTCAGAGGTGGTCTCAGAGAGGACCTACAGCTTGCTCTCATCCAAATCGATCCGCCTGAGTTTGATCAGTTCTATAACATGGCACTCAAGCAAGAATCAGCCCAGATCAAGTTTGATGCTTCTAAGAAGAGAATCAGAGATGCAGTTCACTCTTCTTCCTCGTCTCAAGTGGTTGCCAAGCAGCATAAGTTCTGGTTACTTCCTCCTCCTCAGTTTCGACCTCAACATCAGCAGAAGCAGTTTGGTGGTCGTGGTTCTTCCCACCCGCCCAACCCAGTGTACCAGCAGAGATCTCAGGCTCCCAGGACAGGCGGTCCTCCACCTCAGTTTTCTCGCTCGCTCTCAGAGGTTACTTGTCACAAGTGTGGGGAGAAAGGGCACTTTGCCAACAAGTGCACCAACCAGAGGCGCCTTCCGCCTCCTCCTCCCGGCAAGCCTCCAAGCAATGCTATGGTCAAACATAATCCCAAGTCAGCAAGAGTGAACATGGTGAATTCAGCTCAAGCAGAGGAGTCTTCTGAACTGATCATGGGTAATCTCTTGGTTAACTCCCTTCCGACTAAAGTTCTTTTTGATACGGGTGCATCGCATTGTTTCATGTCAAGACCTTTTGTTGCCAAGCATGATTTCACTTATGAAATGTTGGGTAAACCTATGGGTGTTGCTTCTCCGGGTTTGTCAATGAGAGCTTCCACAATGATTCCAAATGTCGATATCTAGATGGGCAATTATTCTTTTCTGGCTGATGCAATGGTACTTGGGAATTCTGATATTGATCTTATCCTCGGCATGAATTGGCTCTCTAAGCACAAGGCTTCTCTTGATTGTGTGGCCAAGGAAATTAAATTGACTCATCCTTTTGAAGATGTTATTATCTTTGCTGCTCGTGTGTGATAGCCTGGCTTATTAGGGATGATAGACTACTCATATCAATAAGGAATTCCTTCTTTTCCGGGAGCCCATTCGGAAAGAACTCCAAAGTTAAGCGTGCTCAGCTTGGAGTAATTTCAGGATGGGTGACCGACCGGGAAGTTAGTCCCGGGTGCACACGAGTGAGGACAAAGTGTGCAGGAAAGACTAGTATTGATCTGTGGGGCCAGTGTAGATCCCGCCAGGAGTAACGACCACTGGCGGGTGTGTCCGGGGCGTTATAAGTTGGTATTAGAGCCAGCCCTCGCGGTTACACGGATGTTTGCGAACAGGTGCGCGGTCATGTTGTTCATGACGTTTGTGACCCGTCGTGGCACACGGCATGGCACATGTACCAGACTGGATGCACAGACGTATGTGCCAAGAGGGAACGTTCCTGTGGCCCGACGAGGACGTCGGTTCCTCTGAGTGGGGGTGTATGTGATAGCCTGGCTTATTAGGGATGATAGACTAGTCATATCAATAAGGAATTCCTTCTTTTCTGGGAGCCCATTCGGAAAGAACTCCAAAGTTAAGCATGCTCAGCTTGGAGTAATTTCAGGATGGGTGACCGACCGGGAAGTTAGTCCTGAGTGCACACGAGTGAGGACAAAGTGTGCAGGAAAGACTAGTATTGATCTGTGGGGCCAGTCTAGATCCCGCCAGGAGTAACGACCACCGGCGGGTGTGTCCGGGGCGTTATATCATGACGACACCGTTTGGCTATTCTCCCTCAATGAGAAAGGCGAGATTAATGCCATATCTCAAATTCTAGTGGTATGTGAATATCAGGATGTTTTTCCAGAAGAGTTGCCAGGAATGCCTCCTCACCGGCCTGTTGAGTTTGTCATTGAACTCGAGCCCAACACAGAACCCGTATGCAAACGTCCCTATAGGCTTGGGCCAGAAGAGCTGAAAGAATTGAAGAAACAGTTCGATGAACAAGAGCGTCTGGGTCTGATCAGACCGAGTTCATCTCATTGGGGTTGTGGAGTTCTCTTTGTCAAGAAAAAGGACGGCACAGAAAGACTTTGCGTTGATTACCGCCCTGTGAATAAGAAGACAATCAAGAACAAATATCCACTTCCCAATATCAATGAATTGTTCGAGCAACTCAAAGGTGCAAAGGTGTTCTCCAAGCTCGATCTTCGTATGGGATATCACCAAATCCGAATTCGCGAAGAAGACATTCTTAAAACAGCTTTCAGGACAAGCTTTGGTTCATATGAATACACAGTGATGTCCTTCGGCCTTGCAAATGCACCTCCAACTTTCTCCCGTATGATGAACTTTGTGTTCAATCCATACACCAACGAGTTCGTCCTTGTCTATCTCGACGACATCTTGGTTTTCTCCATGACCAAAGAAGATCATGCAAAGCATTTGTGCTTGGTGCTTGATAAGCTCAGGGAGCATCAGTTCTATGCTAAGTTCTCTAAGTGTGAATTCTGGCTCGATGAGGTTCTCTACCTCGGTCACATTATCTCTGCCAAGGGCATCTCAGTAAATCCTGAAAAGGTTGAAGCTATTGTCAACTGGCAGCCACCTCAAAATGTCAAGTAACTTCGAAGCTTTCTCGGGCTTGCAAGTTATTGCAGAAGATTCATGGAGAACTTCTCCAAGATTGCCAAGCCTTTATCTAACCTCCTCCAGAAGAATGTCAAATATGCTTGGACTTCTGAGTGTGATGTTGCATTCAAGACACTCAAAGAGAAGCTCATTTCAGCTCCAGTTCTTACTCCTCCCGATGAATCCAAGCCCTACCATGTGTTATGTGATGCTTCTCTGCAAGGTCTCGGTGGAGTTGTAATGCAAGAGAAGAAAGTGGTGGCTTATACTTCTCGGCAGTTGAAGCCGAACGAGAAGAACTATCCCACTCATGACTTGGAGTTGGCAGCCATGGTCCATGCCTTAATCACATGGAGACATCTCTTGTTGGGCAGACAGGTGGAAGTTTTCACCGATCACAAGAGCCTCAAGTACATATTCACTCAGCCCAACCTTAATCTCCATCAGACCCGATGGGTGGAGATGATTCAAGAGTACAACCCGAGCATCGAGTACACTCCAGGCAAGGGTAATGTTATCACAGATCCTTTGAACAGAAAAGGGTATTGCAACCGTCTTATTCTCAAGCTGGTACAGCCTGATCTTTGTGAGGCTTTTAGAAAGCTCAACCTCCAATTTATCCCGCAATGATTTCTCGCCAACCTTCAGATCACTCCCACATTGGAGGATCAAATTCGTGAAGCTCAGCTCTTAGATTCCATGGTGAAGAAGGTGAAACACGGCATTGCAAAGAGTATTCCCAAATATAAGTGCTATCGAGTTGATGACAAGGATACCTTGTCCTTTGAGGACAGGCTAGTTGTGCCAAAAGGTGATCTCAGGAAGGTCATAATGAACGAAGCACACAATTCCCTCTTGTCCATTCATCCAGGCAGCTCCAAGATGTATCATGACCTCAAGTCAACTTACTGGTGGACTCGTATGAAACGTGAAATCGCTCAGTTCATAAGCGAGTGCGATGTCTGCATAGAGTGAAGGCGGAACACCAGCGTCCAGCAGGACTTCTCCGACCTCTACCTATTCCCGAGTGGAAATTTGATCACATAGAGATGGACTTTGTCATTGGTTTTCCCAAATCCAAGAAAGGGAATGATGCTATCTTTGTGGTCATTGACAAGCTCACTAAAGTCGCTCACTTCCTCCCAGTCAAGGAATCTATCACTGTAGCTCAGTTGGCAGAGTTGTACACTTCCAGAGTGGTCTCCTTGCACGGTGTTCCTCAGTTGATCTCCTCAGACCGTTGAAGCATTTTCACTTCCAGGTTTTGGGATTCCTTCCAGCAAGCTATGGGCACAAAGATTTGTTTCAGCACTGCCTTTCACCCTCAAACAAGTGGCCAAGTCGAGAGGTTCAACCAAATTCTCGAGGATATGCTAAGAGCATTGATACGTCTCCAACGTATCTATAATTTTTTATTGTTCCATGCTATTATAGTATAAACCTTGGATGTTTTATATACATTTACAAGCAATTATATATCATTTTTTGGGACTAACCTATTAACTTAGTGCCTAGTGCCAGTTGCTGTTTTTTGCCTGTTTTTGGTTTTCCAAAATATCAGTACCAAACGAAGTCCAAATGCCACGAAACTTATTGGAGATTTTTTTCTGGACATAAGAGACCCTGGAAGCTTCGGGAGGGGACGAGAAGATGGAGCAGTGGCCCACGAGGCACCACGGCGCGCCCTGGGGGGGTGGGGCGCGCCCTGGTAGCTCATGGGGCCCATGTAGCTCCGTTTGACCTAACTCTGCCTCTATAAATTCTCTAAAATTGGGAAACCAACAGAGGAGTCCATGAAATACTTTGTCTGCCACCGCAACTTCCTGTTCTCGAGAGATCCCATCTGGAGGCCTTTTCCGGCATTCTGCCAGAGGGGGATTCGACCACGGAGGGGCTCTACATCAACCTTGCTGCCCTTCCGATGATGCGTGAGTAGTTTACCACAGACCTACGGGTCCATAGTGAGTAGCTAGATGGCTTCTTCTCTCTATTTGATCTTCAATACAATGTTCTCCTCGATGTTCTTGGAGTTCTATCCGATGTAATCACTTTTTCCGTTGTGTTTGTTGGGATCTGATGAATTGTGAGTTTATGATCAGATTATCCATGAATATTATTTGAGTTTTCTCTGAACTCTTTTATGCATGATTGTTATAGCTTCATATTTCTCTTTGATCTATTGATTTGGTTTGGCCAACTAGATTGATTTATCTTGCAATGGGAGAGGTGCTTTGTAATGGGTTCGATCTTGCCACTACAGGAATCAGAGAATTTGCCATCAGTCCATTCTTTGTCGTCTGCTAGCCGACGACAAAGATGTTGTTTGCCGTCCGCTTCCAAAAAGCAGACGGCAAAGAAAGGCCTCATGGCAAAGATGGGTTTTTGATGTCCGTCCATTCTTTGCCATCTGCTAGCAGACGGCAAAGGCTGGCGGACGGCAACTAGCCCAATAACAAACGGAAAAGCGCCCATCTGGGCCCCACTGGAGCGTGGCGCTGGTTAGGTCAAACGGACGGCCTAGATGTCGTCCGCTAGCAGACGGCAAAGACAAATTTGCCTAACGGGCCGTGCCCCCACGCCCAAACCACCTCTCTCACCACTCCTCCTCTCTCTCTCGCCGCCGTGCCGACGACCCGCCGCCCCGCACCCCTCGACCCGCACCACCAGAACAGGACGAGCTAGGGTTCGTCGCCCCGCCGCCGTTCTCCAGCACCGCCGCCGCCGTTCTCTAGTGCCGCCGCCGCCCCCTCCTACACCGCCCCAACCCCTCCTCCAATGGCCGCACCGGCGCCGGAAACTCCTCCCGTGCCCTAGCGCCACTGCCGGGCACCAACTCCGTCGCTGCTGGACTGCAAAGGAGAGGCAGCTGCACCGCCACCGGGCACCGCCGCCGGGCAACACCTCCCCTCTGCCCCCATGCATCTGCCCCCACGGTGAGCACCCTTTCCCCCTCCTCCCCCTCTGCCCTAGCTAGATGGATGGATGGATTCATGGATGTATGGATGCAGTGGCGGATTCATGGATGGATGGATTCATGTATGTTTGGATTTTGTAGTGTGGTGCTGCACTAGGTTCTTCTTCTTTTATGGTTCTTGGGCTGTAGGTACTTCTACCGTCTCACCGACGACCTACTCCTAGTCGAAGTACTAGCCGAAATTCTGGTGTTAGTAATAATTATTTTCACTTAAATTATCTTCTGCGGCCACCAACTGAATCTTACAGAACTGAAGCATCATAATATATTGTCATAGAGCTCCAGCACTTAGAATTGGATTGGCTAACAAGCTTCATTGGGACAAAGGAGAAGAGTGAGCTCATTAGAAGCAATAGATGTCCCTTAATCGAAGTATCCCTCCTCTTGCCTTCTCTGTTTTAATTTGTAGAATCTCTATAGAAAGGAAAATGAACATCTTTAATGAATGGATAATTTCCTGTAGGCCATCTGAAGGATAAGTGGCTGCTAGCCCCACACTTGTCAGTCACCTGCAACACAAGTGCATTTTTGCATTGGGACAAATGAGTAAATCCAAACATAAGCTACACATGTACATGCCGCTCATCCCATGATCCGTTTGTGCTGTTGTTGCATCCCCACTGATATATAGCAATTATATGAAGAAGATTGATGCATATCCTTTCTTTATACTTGTTCATCTTTGTTTCTGTTTAAATTTTCCGCGAGTGCTTATGTTGGTTCTGCCGGTGCTTTTGATGTGCAGGGATCGATCTTTTCGCCTCTAGGAGCATCGTCGGTCCCGTTGCTATCGCCGTCCACTACCTCCTCTACGGTCATCTAGGGGTGAGCTCGACTGTCATCCCTGCCCCCCCTATTTGCTCTGTTCCGGCCATCGTGCCGATGCCACTAGATTTTATTTTCATGCGAAGTCGCGTAACCTAGGCGTCTCCCGTTCGAAAGGGTGGCATCTATAAATATGCATGCATTTGCATATTTATAACCGTGATTCTTTCGAATTGTCCAACGTTATCCATGGATAGCCCGAGTATGTGTAGATTGGGTTCATTTTCCCTTGCTCTGCTCCGGATCCGATGCAGAATTTCGTCAGTGCCTCCCTGTTGTTCTCCGGGTACACATCCTCTCTGTTTATTGCCGAGACGTGTATCAGGAGAACAGCGGGGAGGTGCTGCCGAAATTTTGCGTCGGATCCGGAGCAGAGCATGGGAAAACGAACCCAATCTACACATACTCGGGTGGGATTAGGACCTATCTTTACCTATTAGCGTGTAGGTTGCATGGATGTAATAAAATTGACAAACTTGATTAACTGATGAATATATATGCTGAATTATATATATATATATATATATATATATATATATATCTTGTGTGTTTAGTAGGTAGGCAAGATGAGTGATCGTGCGTGGATGTACACCGGTCACACTAGTCAGAAAGACACGACCAATGAATGGTTAACAAAAACCAAGGGGTTTGTGAAAGCCGCATTTGCAAATGGCCAGAGAAAAACCTGGTGCCCCTGTGTTAGGTGCGACAACTTTTCACAGAGGACAGAGGGTGAAATGGGTAAACACCTGCAGAAGTGGGGTTTTACGCCTGATTATACGGTGCGGACATTTCATGGTGAGTCTGCCCAACGTACCAGAGCTGAGGTGGTTCGTCGTCGCACTGACGAGCATGGTACCGGGATCGAAGACATGGTGCAAGACTTTGATGATGCTCGGGCTTCGGACGATGAGATGGAGGAATCTGCAAAGGCCTTCAATGAAATGTTGGAGTCTTCAAAATGTCCTCTCCACGAGCACACTGAGCTTTGTCAGATGGATGCCATCGCACAAGTAATGGCTCTGAAGGCTCAATTCAACTTGGGCAGAGAATGCTACGACGCGATGATGACACTATTTGGACGCTTTCTACCCAAAGGCCATGTAATGCCTGCAAACCTGTACCAGTCGGACAAAATCCTCCGTGTACTTAAGATGCCCTATGAGAAGATAGATACCTGTGAGAAAGGATGTGCCTTATTTTGGCTTGAGTACGTGGGCTTGAACTATTGTCCCATTTGCAAGTCTTCCAGGTATGTTGTGGTAGACAACGGTATGGGTGAGAAGAGGTAGACCAAAATCCCCATTAATGTTCTTCGGTATCTGCCAATCGTACCAAGACTTAAACGTCTTTTCATGGTCGAAAAGACGGCCAGACAGATGGCATGGCACAAATTGGGCAAAAGAACCGAACTAGATGCAGATGGGAATCAGGTGTTGGTACACACATCGGATGCTTTTGCGTGGAAGCACTTCGATGCATTACATAAGGATAAAGCGGCAGATCCAAGGCATCCTCGAGTCTGCATCGGCACGGATGGGTTCAATCCGTTTGGTATGACGGCAACCCAATACAGTTGTTGGCCTGTATTTGTCATTCCACTCAATCTCCCCCCCCCCCCCGGACAGATTATGCAAAGAAAGAACATTTTCCTGACGTTGATAATTCCAGGGCCCAACTATCCGGGGAAGAATATGAATGTGTACATGCAGCCGCTTAAGGATGAATTGCAAGAAGGTTGGGATAATGGGTTCAAGACATACGACGCCGCTAGAAAACAAAACTTCAGAATGCATGTCTGGTACATGTACTCAATGCATGACTTGCCGGCGTATGCGCTATTCGTTTGCTGGTGTGTGCATGGAAGTTCCTGATGCGGACCATCCTACGGTCATCCCCATGGATCCACCTACGTCTCCCCAAGCACCAAGAGGACCAATGACACGAGCACGTGCAAGAGCTCTCGAAAACGAGGTGACATCACTCCTTACAAAACTTCCAGATGACGCGTGCGAGACATGGATGCTACCTCATTCCGAAATGTTATGTGTGCTTAGGTACCAAGAGGACCCTCTCGGAGAAGCCCGGACAAATGGATAAGTCGGCAAGTTCATGGATGAGAAGGACCAGCGAAGACGGTCGCCGGAAGCCTACAGGGCCCGGACATCCGGCCCCTGGCAGCTACAGCAGCAGCAAACGCCACTCAGCAGAAGAGACTACAGGCGCCGGACATCCGGCCAGAGGCCCAAACATCCGGCCGTGCAGTCCGGATATCCGGCGTCTGCCCGGAAATCCGGCGTCACCCCAACAGAGAGCAACGAAAATTGGCCAGTTTAGGCCGGACATCCGGCCCCAGGCCCGGACATCCGGCACCCGGATGAACCGCCGGACATCCGGCCTGGAGCCCGGACATCCGGTCCGACGCCGCCTGTTTGGACCCTCTGGCCGTGTATCCGTCCCCTTTTCGCCCTAAGTTGTACTAGCACTATATAAGGACCTCTCCCACCTCCCTCTAGGGTCAGCAAAGTAGATAGCTCTTTGAGATTAGAGCTTTGCTCATCCGTACCTCTCCCATGGAGATCAAGACCTCCATGAGACCCATGTGAGAAGATCCTCTACGGATTCAAGACCTCGACTCCTTCGCGGATTGGGACGAACTACCTACCGTGTATCCTCCTTTGTTGGATTTGGACCTATGTATCCCTCTATGTGTATGTGGATCTAGTGCATGTGTGATTTGGATCTTGTTGATTTGAGTGTTCTTCTCGTGTTCTTCGTGGATTTCCTCCTTCTCCCCCTCTAAAGTGTGAAAAGATCGTCATCTAGGGTTCCACCCTACATCATCTTGGATCAGAGCCACGTTGATTCACACTTTGGAGTTCTTCCCCTCCACTTTCTAGCCCTGATTTTTGTTGTTTTTACCCAATTTCGAAAATTCCCACAAAAATAGCCCTCCAAAAAAAATTGTGCTTTGTGAGTTTGATGATGTTTTGTTGATTTTGATCCATGGATTTGCTTGGTTTCGAGTGGATCTAGCATTTCCCCACCTCCCCACCTTTTTCATCCACAAATTCGTCCGGATTTTGCCCCGAAATTTTATTTTCCCCACTTGTCCATCAAGTTCTTCCGCGGATCTGCAGCCCCGAACATCCGGCCCGACAGCCCGGACATCCGGCCATCTGGCCCGGACATCCGGCCCCTGTGCACCAGCACAGCATCAGCTCACAATTCTGTCGATTTTCGCCGTTTTCCCACCGTTTCTTCCGCAACCCCTTAGCTGCTCCACCACCAACTTCCGCATACCACCACCTTCGTGCCACTTGAGATTTTGAGCCGCGGATTTTGCCGTTTCCTAACGTGTTTCGGCTACTTAGGAACGGTTCGACAACGACACCACCGCCGCTCATCATCGCCCCGGACTTCGACATCGACAACGACCATCTTCTCCATCGTGACACCATCACCGTAAGCAAGGACGGTAACATTGACAACATCTTGTTCATACCCTTGCCATTACATTGTGAACCCCCGAGACCATCTTTTGCGTAGCTTTCCTACGAGACTAGCCATTTGAGTATTGCCGGCAACGCTACTTGTGCACTTTAGTGATACCGAGCCGCATAGCTACCATAGCGTGCATACATACACATATCATCTCGTGTGCCAAATTGTGTTCCCGCATATACATCATTGCTATCTTCGTACGAGCATTTCGCATAAGTGGCCAAAGAAAAGCATCAAAAGAAAGAGAAGCTTTTAAGCAAAAGAGAAAGAGAAACAAGCTTGTAAGCAATAGCCATAGCATCGCCACATTACATAGCATATTTGATCATCTTGGATCATTGTGACAAGTTCACCGGGAATCATACATACATAGCATAAGTGAGATAGAAAGCGTTACGTTTTGTCTCTTATAGGTTGTGCACAAGTTCGTATCCGGCTATGGAGCAATCGTGCTAGCGTCTCTCTAGTGTTGTGCAACAAGAGCATTTTCCGTGGATTTCACATTTTGAGCTCATTCCTTGGTTGCACGACCTCATTTATCTATCCGTGCGTGTGTTTCCGTGTACTACATATTTCTATTGGTCTGCTCGTTACACTTGCGAACTTGTGAATCTTTTTCAACATTATTGATATCTTACTTGCAAATTGCAGAAATTTTGTGCCTCCATCCTAACCAAACTCCTCCAAAAGCTTTACTTGTGTAGGTGCGAGATTGACTCGATCCGGTACCAATTGCACTATTTCCATAATACCATATTGGGAAATCATTGATCCATCTTCAACACTGGATAAGGTACATTGGTCTAGTTCGTTTCTTTCTTCCACTAACACTTGTTTGAGAATCATGGATAGGCCGAGCACTTCTATCAACCCCCTCTTCGATGAGCAAGAAGAAGCAAAGAACGACTACATCACCAAGGCTCACCTCTTTGGCGTCCAACGAGCTCTACATCAAGAAAGCGAAGCATTGGGCGAGCGCATCGAACAACTCGCCTCCGACTTTCGACACACCCTTGATGACAAGCTATCATCGCAAATGGACGAGTTCCGAACCTTGATGCTCAACCGTGATTCTTCCACTTCGTCGTCATCAAGATCAAGACGGCGCCATTCGAGCCGACACTCTTCGGACACTTCTTCGGATGCAAGTCCTCTACGAGCACACTCTCATCGCTCCCACGACCATGACGACCGTCAAGCTTCAAGAAACCCATTCCATGGCAATGGTTTGCAAGACCGCCTTCGAGAGCGCGAGCGGCAACAACGACAAGCAAAAGCCAACGGGAACCAAGATCAAGTTCCACAACGCCAACATCAAGAACACCAAGACGACGACGCCCTACACCAAGAACGACAACGTCGTGACGAGCAAGCGCTTGAAGCTCAACGTGCCCTACGTGAATCGACTCGCAACGTCGCCGAACGCAACCGCCGCATGCGTGAACAAGACGAAGCCGCACGACTTGAGGAGCGCCAAGAGATGAGGAACCGTGCACGAATCCCAAGGCCACCACGTCAAGTCAATCAAGATGAACACGACGACGAGGATGAGCTAGAAGATCAACCTCCAAGGCAAGAGCATCATCGCCACCGCCGACAACGCAATGAGGAGCGCTACGGCAAGCTCAAGTTCACCATGCCTAAATTCTCAGGTGGAAATGATCCCGAAGAATACCTTTCATGGGCGTTGAAGGTCGACAAGATATTTCGCCTTCACAACTACGACGAGGAAAAGAAGATCGCCATGGCATCTCTAGAGTTCCAAGGCTATGTTCTCATTTGGTGGGAGCAAGTGATCGCAAGGCGTCAAGAGAAGGGCGAGCCACCCATCGCGACTTGGGATCAAATGAAGGATGTCATGCGAGCTCGTTTTGTGCCCACACACTATAGCCGCGACCTCTTCAAGAAACTACAACTCCTCAAGCAAGGCACCAAGTCAGTTGAAGCATACTACCAAGAGATGGAAATTGCAATGATACGAGCCAACGTCAAGGAAGATGATGAACAAACAATGGCGCGTTTCTTGAATGGCCTCAACTATCCAATCAAGAAAATTGCGGACTTCCAACCGTACTCCAACCTCCTAGAGCTAGTACACCAAGCAACCAAAGCGGAGCGACAAGTACAAGAAGACTACAAGTACTCCAAGTTCTCTTCCAAGGCCTATGGTTCATATACTCAAGCTTCAACGACTTCCACAACTCCTTCTACGACTCGAGCTACTCCAAGTACCGGAGACAAGTCAAGCTCCAAGCACCAAACGACATCTTCGAGTCGTCTTCCTCCTACTACAAGCTACTCCAAGCCAAGAGCTTCGTCATCAACAACTCCTTTGGATGCCACCGACAAAGCAAGTGACATCAAGTGCTTTACGTGCAAAGGACGAGGCCACAAGTCCTTCGAGTGTCCAACTCGACGCACAATGATCATGAACGACGACGGCACCTACGATTCTATGAGTGAAGATGAAATGGCAGCCATCGAGCAAGTGGCCATGCACCGCCAAGTGAATGAAGAAGAAGATGATCAAGTGTTCTGCGACAATGATTCGAGCCCCACTCGTGTTGTCTCCAAGGTTTTGACACTTCACCAACATCAAGATGAAGATCAACGTTGCCACATATTCCATACCAAGGCGGGTATACAAGGACGTTCCGTCAAGGTCATCATCGACGGCGGAAGTTGCCACAACTTGGCAAGTGAAGAATTATGCTCCAAGCTACAATTGGTCAGGAAGAAGCACTCTCGCCCCTACAAGGTCCAATGGCTTAGCGACTCAGGAACACTTCAAGTGGAGCACACCGTTCAAGTGTCCTTCAAGATTGGCGCTTACGAAGACAACTTAGAGTTTGATGTGGTTCCTATGTCCGTGTGCCATCTCCTACTTGGACGACCGTGGCAATTTGACCGATGCGTCACCCACCATGGACGGACAAATCAATATAGTTTCAAGATGAAGGGCAAGGAGTTCATACTTCGACCAATGACACCAAGTCAAGTCATCGCGGACAAGCAAGCATCTACCCATCGTGGAGAGAAAAGTGAGCGAGTGAGCCACCAAAAAGAGAGTGAGAGCCACAAGCCAAACATGAGTGACTCCACGATGCGTGACAAGAGAGATATAGTTCTTCTAGCCACCAAAAGAGACTTGAGGGATGTGAATGAGATCCCATCAAGTGTTCTTCACTTTGTACTTGTGTGCAAAGATGAAGTGGTGCGGACTAATACTTCACAACATCTTCCTTTGGTATTATCTCATTTATTGCAGGAATTCGCGGATGTGTTTCCCAATGAGCTACCTCCCGGACTTCCTCCACTCCACGGAATCGAACACCGCATCGACCTCATCCCCGGCGCACCACTACCGAACAAGGCACCATACCGCGTCAACCCCGAAGAAACCAAAGAGATACAAAGGCAAGTGCAACATCTCATGGAGAATGGGTATGTACGCGAAAGCTTGAGCCCTTGTGCCGTTCCGGTCATTCTCGTGCCTAAGAAAGATGGTTCCTATCGCATGTGTTCCGATTGCCGTCCTATAAATGCTATCACCGTTAGATATCGCCATCCCATTCCACGCCTAGATGACATGCTTGATGAACTTAGCGGAGCCACAATTTTCTCTAAAATTGACCTTAAAAGTGGCTATTATCAAATTCGCATGCAAGAAGGTGATGAATGGAAAACCGCTTTCAAAACCAAATTTGGCTTGTATGAATGGTTAGTCATGCCTATGGGTTTATCGCAAGCACCTAGCACTTTTATGCGTGTGATGCATTATGTTCTTCGCAAGTTGATTGGCATTTGTGTTGTGGTTTACTTCGATGACTTCCTTGTGTTTAGTGAAACTCTCGAAGATCATGTCAAACACCTTAGAGAAGTATTGCAAATTCTTAGAGATGAGCGACTTTATGCTAACATGGAAAAATGCACTTTTGGTGTTGATAAGCTTGTTTTCTTGGGCTTTGTTGTCTCATCTAAGGGTGTTCATGTTGATGAAACTAAAATTGATGCTATCAAGAATTGGCCGCAACCAACTAATTTGCTTCAAGTGCGTAGTTTCCTTAGCCTAGCAGGATTTTACCGTCGCTTTGTGAAGGATTTTAGCACCATTGCATCGCCATTGTACGCATTGAGTAAGAAGAATGCACCATTTGTTTGGGGTCCATCTCAAGATGCCGCATTTCATGAGCTTAAAACTTTGCTTACACATGCTCCATTACTTGCATTACCAAATTTTCATAAAATTTTTAAAGTGCATTGTGACGCTAGTGGTAATGGTATTGGTGGTGTGTTAATGCAAGAGAAACGACCCATTGCATATTTTAGTGAGAAGCTCTCCGGCGCGCAACTTAACTACCCCATCTATGACAAAGAGTTATATGCTTTAGTGAGAGTCTTGCATGTGTGGGAACACTATCTCCGTCCACGTGAATTTGTCATCCATACGGATCATGAAACGCTTAAGTACCTTAAGGGTCAAACTAAATTGAACAAGCGTCATGTTAAGTGGAGTGAGTTCATTGAGTCATTTCCTTATGTTATCAAGTATATCAAAGGTAAGGAAAATGTTGTGGCGGACGCTCTTTCCCGCAAGTGCATGTTGGTTACCAAACTTGAGTTGAATGTTATTGGCTTTGAGCACATTAAAGACTTGTATGAGCATGATTCATCATTTGTAACTCCTTATGCCAAATGTTTACCTCATAAAACTTGGGAGCAATATTACTTGAAAGATGGTTATCTTATGCGAGCTAACAAACTTTGTATTCCCGAGTCTTCTCTTCGTTTGCTACTTTTGCAAGAAGCTCATGGTGGCAGACTCATGGGTCATTTTGGACATGACAAGACCTTCGCTACGCTCTCCAAGAACTACTTTTGGCCAAAGATGTTTCGCGACGTCTCACGCTACACCAACCGGTGCTCTACATGCCGCAAAGCTAAGTCAAAAGCTCAATCTCATGGTTTATATATGCCACTTCCAATTCCATGTCACCCATGGGAAGATATTAGTATGGATTTCGTGCTTGGTTTGCCTCGAACTCAAAGTGGCAAAGATTCCGTATTTGTTGTTGTGGACCGTTTCTCTAAGATGGCACATTTCATTCCTTGCAACAGGATAGACAATGCTTCACATGTCGCAAATCTCTTTTGTAGGGAAATCTTGCGTTTGCATGGAGTGCCCAAGACGATTGTATCGGAACGCGACATCAAGTTCCTATGCTACTTTTGGAAGACCCTATGCGCCAAGCTCGGAATCAAGCTCCTCTTCTCTTCGGCATATCACCCACAAACCGACGGCCAAACGGAGGTCACGAACAGGACGTTATCCACACTCCTTCGCGTGTTGATCAAGAAGAACATACGGGAGTGGGAAGAATACTTGCCCATCGCCGAGTTCGCCTACAACCGTGCAAGACACTCTACTACCGGCAAGTCCCCCTTCGAGGTCGTCTACGGCTTCAACCCTTTATCACCGTTGGACATCCTACCGCTACCGCTACAAGAGCGAACCGACATGGACGCGAGCGCACGAGTAAGTTACCTCAAGAAGATGCATGAAGATACAAGGCACACGATCGAGCGCCAAGTACAATGCCTCGCGACCAAGGTCAACATCAACAAGCACCCCATGGTGTTCAACCCCGGAGATCTTGTATGGCTACACCTTCGCAAAGACTGCTTCCCCAACGAGCGCAAGTCCAAACTTCTACCCCGCGCCGACGGACCCTTCAAGGTGGTAGCACGCTACAACAACAACGCCTACAAGATCGACATCCCTCGCGACAAGTACAACGTGAGCGACACATTCAACGTCAAGGACCTATCTCCCTTCCATGGTGATGCGGATTCCGATCCGAGGTCGGATCTTTCCCAAGGGGGGGGAGATGACGCGGAGCATCCTACGGTCATCCCCATGGATCCACCTACGTCTCCCCAAGCACCAAGAGGACCAATGACACGAGCACGTGCAAGAGCTCTCGAAAACGAGGTGACATCACTCCTTACAGAACTTCCATATGACGCGTGCGAGAAATGGATGCTACCTCATTCCGAAATGTTATGTGTGCTTAGGTACCAAGAGGACCCTCTCGGAGAAGCCCGGACAAATGGACAAGTCGGCAAGTTCATGGATGAGAAGGACCAGCGAAGACGGTCGCCGGAAGCCTACAGGGCCCGGACATCCGGCCCCAAGCCCGGACATCCGGCCCCTGGGAGCTACAGCAGCAGCAAACGCCACTCAGCAGAAGAGACTACAGGCGCCGGACATCCGGCCGGAGGCCCGGACATCCGGCCCGTGCAGCCCGGATATCCGGCGTCTGCCCGGAAATCCGGCGTCACCCCAACAGAGAGCAATGAAAATTGGCCAGTTTAGGCCGGACATCCGGACATCCGGCACCCGGATGAACCGCCGGACATCCGGCCTGGAGCCCGGACATCCGGCCCGACGCCGCCTGTTTGGACCCTCTGGCCGTGTATCCGTCCCCTTTTCGCCCTAAGTTGTACTAGCACTATATAAGGACCTCTCCCACCTCCCTCTAGGGTCAGCAAAGTAGATAGCTCTTTGAGATTAGAGCTTTGCTCATCCGTACCTCTCCCATGGAGATCAAGACCTCCATGAGACCCATGTGAGAAGATCCTCTACGGATTCAAGACCTCGACTCCTTCGCGGATCGGGACGAACTACCTACCGTGTATCCTCCTTTGTTGGATTTGGACCTATGTATCCCTCTATGTGTATGTGGATCTAGTGCATGTGTGATTTGGATCTTGTTGATTTGAGTGTTCTTCTCGTGTTCTTCATGGATTTCCTCCTTCTCCCCCTCTAAAGTGTGAAAAGATCGTCATCTAGGGTTCCACCCTACATCAGTTCCCGTGCCCCACATGCAAGGCAGCTGTTCAGTTTCGTTGGCTGGAGGCGGGTCGCAAGTATTCTTGCTTCGACTTGCATAGACCGCTCCTGGATCCTCGCCATAAGTTCAGAAAAGACAAGAAGAACTTCATCAAAGGTAGAGTTATCAAAAACTCTGCACCACCTGCGTTGACAGGCCAACAGATCCTGGATCAGTTAAACGCTCTCGAGCCTGATCCAGAGCGTCCAGGGTATTTCAAGGGGTATAATTCGGAACACGCCTAGACTCACAAGACATGCTTGTGGGATCTGCCTTACTTCAAAGACCTCCTTCTTCCACACAACATCGACGTGATGCACACTGAAAAGAATATCGGCGAGGCCCTTTTTGGTACATTGTTCGGCATAGAGGGGAAGTCAAAGGATAATCCTAAGGCTAGAGTCGATCAGCAGACTCTATGTTATAGACCGTTACAAAACATGCGACAACCGAAAGGAAAGAAGAACTGGTCGAAGCCAAAGGCCTGGTTCAATCTTGGAAGGGGAGCTCTGAGGGAAATTATCTTGTGGGTGAAAATGCAGTTGATGTTCCCCGATGGGTATGCAGCGAATCTAAAGAGGGGAGCGAGTCTTGAAAAATTGAAAATATTTGGTCTCAAGAGTCATGATTGGCACAATGGCTTGAGCGGGTAATGCCGGTGATGTTGCGTGGTTTTATCCCTGAGGATGAATGGCTAGTACTGGCAGAGCTGAGCTATTTCTTCCGTGTTCTTTGTGCGAAAGAACTATCGCCTGGCGTGCTAGATGACATGGAAAAGTTGGCGCTGGAGTTGCTCTGCAAGTTAGAGAAGATCTTTCCACTGGGCTTCTTTAATCCAATGCAGCATTTGATTTTACATCTCCCGACCGAGGCAAGATTGGTGGGGCCCGTGCAAAATCGTTGGTGCTATGCAACTGAGAGGATGCAGAAGACGCTTCGAGCAAAATGTAAAAATAAACGTAGAATTGAAGCATCGATGGCCGAGGCATTCATTACTGAGGAGGCGGCAAACTTCGTGACAGCACACTACGAAGCCAAAAATTGTCATTTGCATAATCCGAAGCCTCGGTACAATGCTGGCGACCCTAAAAAAGGTGGATCCAACCTCAGCCAATTCAAAGGGAAGCTCGCACCAGCCGGTGCTTCGAAACCAATACCGTTGGATGTCGAAGAATGGCGGACCATTTCGTTGTATATCCTCAACAACCTAATAGAAGTGCGGCCATACATCGAGTAAGTTCTCGGTACATTGTTTCGCAACTTCTAATTCCTTTGAACTGCTCTTATTCCCAGATATTTGATACAGTCGATACGTCGCCAAATTCTTGGATGGAGCAGTGATCCAAAAGGATTCCATCGAAGAGTATGAGCTTCTGGCAAAGCATGGAGGCGGCTATCCCGGTTTCATCTCTTGGTTCAAACAAACGGTAATTACCATTAATAGACCATTTCATATCTTCGTCTAATTTGCGGCTAATGCAACAATCCTTTCGTATTAAACTTGTAGGCTAATTCAGAGTCTATGGACGCCGAATTGAGACAAGACGCTAATGGTTTTGACTACAAGGTCCGTTCATTTGAGAAATACAACATCAACGGGTATCGCTTTCGTACCTTTGGCAAAGAGCTATCTATGGCCGACCAAAAATCTACAAATTGTGGTGTCTCTGCTATCAGCGAAGGAGGTACCGAGTATTATGGAAGAGTTGAAGCAATTTATGAACTTCTATTCTATGGTGAAAACCCACCGAACGTCGTAGTCTTCAAATGTTATTGGTTCCAGCTGAAGAAGACTAGAAGGACTCATGAACATATAGGGCTAGTCGAAATCAAACAAAGCACCCATTTAGATGTTCCCGATGTCTATATTACGGCTCAACAGGCGACCCAAGTTTTCTATCTACCGTGGGCCTGCCAAACTAATACAAATCTGAATGGTTGGGATGTCGTTTATGAAGTGCCGCCACGTGCTAGACCACCTCCCCCCAATGAAGAGGATTATGAACCTCACATTAACCCAGACACATATGGAGGAGAATTCTTCCAAGAAACACGTCTTTCCAAAAAACGTTTCAAGAACCGCTCTACTTCACCCCAGAACATGGAAGTAGACAGCGACAGTGAATCCGACTTCACCCCTGAGCCAGAACAAGAAGAGCCGGAACAAGAAGAGGTTACTGCTGCGGATGACCTGTCAATGCTTGACCGATTATAGAAAGGCCTTCCACATGTTGGTGCCGCTGAACTCGATGAGCACGCCATTCATGACGACACGCGTGATAGTGATGATGATGATGCATTTATTGATCCAGACGATCCAGACTATTATTAGTTTGTATGCATCCCAACTTAAATTATATACATATTATTATTCATGTCAGGTATTTAATTTTTTTATGTTGTACTAATTTCGTTTACTCTTTGTCATGGCACGTGTTGAAAGATGGTGGGTGTAGTTCACCAACATCTCCTCCCACCACAAGCTCGTGATGTACAACAAGGAGGCGAAGGCGAGGAAAGGGGAGGACTATAACCTGAGCCAGAATCCTATTGATCCAGAGCCGGTGATGATAGCTGGTCGCGGGAGGCCCCATGGCTCGATAGCCATTGGAGACGGACTAATACATTGTCCTCTCACTCTCCCGAAGATCAAGGCGCGCCAAATGAGCTCCTCGCCTGAGATAAGGACTCGTCCACGGCCAGTCGATCTCGCCATCGAGGTTAGTTATACGGACTCAGATATCTTTCCTCCATCACATTGTTTGTGCGGCCATCGATGATTACAATGCTAACGAGGAGTGGTGTTGCAGGCTGCTCTTCAGAAAGAGAGAGCGACAACCCAGGCGCTTCTGGAGGAGAGGGACCGGGTGGCGGCGGAGAAGGAACTGCTTTTGGAGGAGAAGACGGCTAGGTTGTTGGAGGAGGAGAGGGCACGGAATGAGGCGGCTCACCGGGCCATGTACGAGCTCCTCGTGGTAAGTTTCTTCTGCATATTAGCCAAATCATGCACGTAATGTTCGTTTCATTACTAACAAATATGACCGACTCGTCAAAATCAAATGTGCAGTCTATGTGCGAGAAGACCGGTCAGACCCCTCCGCCGATGCCAGTCATTACTCCGGTGGGAACTGTGAGTTTCATTTGAATGGTCATTAGTTACTAGTCTTAACATTTGAGTGTCATCATGCTAACGAGACATTGCAAATGATCTTTGGTGCAGCATAACTCCCGAGCCACATCGCACAACCCTTCTGAAGGGCAACCTTCTCCAGGTGAAACCGGCCCGAGAAACCCCGGTGCTTGACCTCCGTGATGACGACGACGGTAAGTTTTCTCTAGTGTTTTGCTTAACAAATGCATACTTAGCTTCGTGCATGCTAGTTAGCCCTAATATGCCACATACTTAGCTTATTTTCCCCAAAAAGACATACTTAGCTAATTATCCTCCAAAATGACATAATTAGCTTATTTAGTTCATTTATGACATAATTAGCTTAGTTAGGTCAAAAATGGCATAATAACCTTGGTTAGCTCATAAATGTCATATACTTAGCTTATTTTCCTCCAAAATGGCATAATTAGCTTATTTAGTTCATTTATGACATAATTAGCTTAGTTAGGTCAAAAATGGCATAATAACCTTGGTTAGCTCATAAATGTCATATACTTAGCTTATTTTCCTCCAAAATGACATAATAAGCTAAGTTAGCTCAATAATGACCTATACTTACCTAAGTTAGCTCAATAATGACCTATACTTAACTTCGTTTCCTCCAAAATGACATAATAAGCTTAGTTAGCTCAAAAATGGCATAATTACCTAGGTTAGCTTAGTAATGACCTATACTTACCTTATTTTCCTCCAAAATGACATAATAAGCTTAGTTAGCTCCAAAATGACATAATTACCTAAGTTAGCTCAATAATGATCTATACTTAACTTCTTTTCCTCCAAAATGACATAATAAGCTTAGTTAGCTCAAAAATGGCATAATTACCTAAGTTAGCTCAATAATGACCTATACTTACCTTATTTTCCTCCAAAATGACATATTAAGCTTAGTTAGCTCCAAAATGGCATAATTACCTATGTTAGCTCAATAATGACCTATACTTACCTTCTTTTCCTCCAAAATGTCATAATAAGCTTAGTTAGCTCAAAAATGGCATAATTACCTAAGTTAGCACAAAAATGACCTATACTTACCTTATTTTCCTCCAAATTGACATAATAAGCTTAGTTAGCTCAAAAATGGCATAATTACCTAAGTTAGCTCAATAATGACCTATACTTACCTTATTTTCCTCCAAAATGACATAATATGCTTAGTTAGCTCTAAAATGGCATAATTACCTAAGTTAGCTCTAAAATGACAAGGAAGAGGAGAAAAAGAAAGAATAGAAGAAGAAAGAGAAGAAAAAGAAAGAATAAAAGAAGAAGAATGAGAAGGAAAGGATAAAAACATAGAAGAGAGAAGAAGAAGAAAATATATTCTTATTCTTCCTTTTTCTCTTCTTTCTTTTTCTCCATCTTCTACTCCTTCTTATTCTTATTCTTCTTCTTTCTTCTTCTTCTTTCTTCTTCTTCTTCTTCTTTCTTTCTTCTTATTATTTTTCTTCTCTTTCTTCTTCTTCTTCTTCTTCTTCTTCTAGTCTTCTTCTTCTTCTTCTAACTTTCTTATTCCCATTTTGCAGATTTGATTCACTTCATGGAAGCTGGCATTGATGGACTGCTAGTGTTTAGTTTTTGTTTTGATTTGTATTGATGAACAATGTGAAACTATGTATGTATATATGGATGAACAGTGTGAAACTATGTATGTATTGGTTCTTTTAATAGCCTATGTGTTCTCTTGTTCAATATTTCACGATGATGTTGGATAGTACATACTATTTGTTGGAATACATGGCCTATGCTTCAGCTTGAAACTATATATATCATATATGTGTTGTGAAAATGCAGGGAAATAAGAGAAAACAGATAAAAAAGTGGTAATACAGGCACTTTGCCGTCTGCCAGCGGATGGCAAATCCCTTTGCCGTCGGTAGGCTGACGGCAAAGGTGCCACGTGGCAGCAACCTGTGCAACCTGGGAGCACCATGCCTGACCCATTTGGTCATTCTGCCGTCAGCTGGCAGACGGCAAAGACTAGCGGACGGCAAAGACTGGCAGACGGCAAAGACAAAGCAGGACTGACGTGCAGCCACAGGCCTGCTGACGTCACTCGGCAGACGGCAAAGGCAAGTGTTTGGTTGCCATCCGTAGGCAGACGACAAAGTCTGCCGTTAGCCACCTGACGGGGTTAACAACTACACTTTGCCGTCCAGGACCTTTGCCGTCAGCTGTGCCAGGAAGGCGGACGGTAAAAGTCTTTGCCGTCCGCGGCGCTTCTGCAGACGGCAAAGATGCTGATTACCGTGACTTTCAGTGCTGAAAGTTGTGTCGTCAGCCAGCAGACGACAAAGATGTTTGCCGTCCGTGGTCTGGTCCTTTGCCGTCTGCTATGGCAGACGGCAAAGAACCTGATTCCTGTAGTGCGGTGCTCAATCCCAGTGACAGTAGGGGACATGACACGTATTGTATCGTTGCTATTAAGGATAAAAAGATGGGGTTTATTCATGCGTGAGTTTACTTTGTCTACATCATGTCATCTTGCTTAAGGCGTTACTCTGTTCTTTATGAACTTAATACTCTAGTTGCATGCTAGATAGCGGTCGATGTGTGGAGTAATAGTAGTAGATGCAGGCAGGAGTCGGTCTACTTGTCTCGGACGTGATGCCTATATACATGATCATTGCCTTGGATATCGTCATGATTATTTGCTTTTCTATCAATTGCCCAACAGTAATTTGTTTACCCACCGTATGCTATTTTCAAGAGAGAAGTCTCTAGTGAAAACTATGGCCCCCGGGTCTACCTTTATCATATATTAAAAATCCTAAAAATACCTTGCTGCAATTTTACTTTATTTATTTTATTTTGTATTTTTGTTCGATCTATCTATCTATCACCATACAATTTAATCTTGCAATTAACCGCCAAGGGATTGACAACCCCTTGTTCGCGTTGAGTGCAAGGATTTGTTATTTTGTGTGCAGGTACTGCTAACGAGTTGTTGCGTGATTCTCCTACTAGATTGATAACCTTGGTTTCATAGCTGAGGGAAATACTTATCTCTACTATACTGCATCAACCCCTCCTCTTCGGGGAAATCCCAACTCAGCTCACAAGTAGCAGGAAGAATTTCTGGCGCCGTTGCCGGGGAGACATCATCAACATCTATCAAGTACCTACGCTAGTTGAGGGAAGATCATTAGATGAGCATGCTCATTTTGTGCATCACCGTTTGTCTCAAAAAGGGAGACTCTTATGGAATCAAATAAATTGTTTGCTATGCTATGCTTCGAATTTATGCGAAATTTATGATTTTACTTGTTGCTCTAAGAACCCTTAAAAACACCTTCCCTACCTATGTGAGTTTAATGATAATGAAATCTTATCTTCTTATGCCAAGGGTGTTTATAGTTACTATGATATCGAACAAATTGAAGAATTTGTTGCTTTTAAGGGTGCTTATGAAGTTGCTTCTTTGATTGAAAAGTATGATATTACTCTCTACAAATCTGAAAATTTTGACATACTTAAATATTGCTATGAAAACTATGCTCCTAATGCCTATGTTAGTGAATTCATTGGGAGAATGTCTGCTGCTTTGAAAGAGAATAATGATATGCATGAATCCATAGACAATTGTGATTCCGTTGATTCGATTGAAATATCCCCTCTTGATGAATGTGATGCTTGCTATTCTTATGGCCATGATGCCAATATTAATGATGCTTATAGAGATGAACTTGCTATGGTTCCTTATGTTAAAAATGAAATTATTGCTATAGCACCCATACTTGATAGCTCCTTGAATAAAAAGCATGATTGCAATGATGTTATTATAAATTCTATTAATGTCAATTGTGCTAATGATATGCAAAGCTACAAGCTTGGGGATGAAAATTTTGTTATGTGCACTACTTATTTCAATGATCTGGGTGATGATGCTTCTTATGATCTTGAAAATTTATTTAAGCCTCATGATGAATATGTTATTGATAATAAAATTTGCAATACTATTAAAAGTGGGTTTTAAAGAGCGTCAACTTTAGGTAATAATGATCCCACTACTTTGGAGAGTGTTCAATCTTATGAATTTTTTGACGAAATTGGGTTTGGAGAGGTCATGACTTTAGTTGATGATAATCCCACTATTTCGGAAGATTATAAAACTTTTATGCATATGGATCATAGAGAGAATATTGTTTATGATAGCTATATTATTGAGTTTGATTATGATCCTACATGTAATTATTATGATAGAGGAAAATATGGTTATAGAAATCTTCATGTTACTAAATTGCCTCTCGTGATGTTGAAATTATTCATGCTTCATTCTTCCTATTTGCATATGCTAGAGATTGCTTGTCTTGATAATTTGTTCTCCTATAAAATGCCTATGCATACTAAGTATGTTAGACTTAAGTGTGTTTTTCATATGCTTCATGATGCTCTCTTTGTGTTTCTATTATTATCTTTCATGAGAGCATCATTGAAATCTCAAGTCTATCTTAATAGCTATAAAGAAAGAGCTTGTTGGGAGACAACCCAATGGATAAAATAAGTTTTTTAGTGTGCACACAATTATACTACTGTTATGATTGTGTTTTTATGTTTTAATTAGTGTTTGTGCCAAGTAAAGCCTTTGGGATGATTTGGATGATAGTTGCTTTGATCCTGTGCAAAAACATAAACTTTTGTGTCCAGTGCTGGAATTTGTTTTTTTATTGGAACGTGATAAAATTCTGAATTTTTTATACATGATTAATATACAAATTTCCCACGTTGTCCTAATTGTTCAGAATTTTTGGAGTTACAGAAGTATGGTCAATATTCAGATTGCTACAGACTGTTCTGTTTTTGACAGATTCTGTTTTTGATGCATTGTTTTGCTTGTTTTGATGAAACTATGGATTGTATCAGGGGGTATAAGCCATAGAGAAGTTAGAATACAGTAGGTATAATGCAAAAATAAAATATGAATGGGTTTGCAACAGTACTTAAAGTAGTGATTTGCTTTATTATACTAACGGATATCACGAAGGTTTTGTTGAGTTTTGTGTGATTGAAGTTTTCAAGTTTTGGGTGAGATCACGATGGATGAAGGAATAAGGAGTGACAAGAGCCTAAGCTTGGGGATTCCCGAGGCACCCCAAGGTAATATTTAAGGACTCCCAAGCAACTAAGCTTGGGGATGCCCCGGAAGGCATCCCCTCTTTCTTCTACCAACTATCGGTAATTTTACTTGGAGCTATATTTTTATTCATCACTTATCATGAGTTTTACTTGGAGCGTCGTGTATTATATGAGTTTTTGCTTTGTTTGCTTTTTAGTTTGTCACAATCATCTTTGCTGGACACACTTATTTGAGAGAGTCACACATTTATCATGATTTGTTAGAATACTCTATGTGCTTCACTTATATCTTTTGAGCTAGGCAGTTGCTCTAGTGCTTCACTTAAATCTTTTTGAGCACGGCGGTGACTATATTTTGAAGAAATATTTGAACTCTCATGCTTCAGTTATATTATTTTGAGAGTTGATAAGATTAAATTTTGAAGAAATATTTGCACTCTCGTGCTTCACTTATATTATTTTGAGAGTTGATAAGATTAAATTTTGAAGAAATGTTTGCACTCTCATGCTTCACTTATATCTTTTTGAGAGTTGATAATAGTAATGGTAATTTGCACAAGATATGAATTTGATCCCAAAGTGATGAATATTCAAGAGGGATATAATAAAAACTTTCATATAGATCATTGGATATGATAAGTTTGATTCCTTGCAATAGTTTTGCGATATGGAGATGATAATATGTGAGTCATGTTAGTGAGTAATTGTGATTTAGTAAGAATATTGGTGTTAGGGTTTGTAATTCCCTATGCATGCACATAAAGTCAATAGTTATGCAACAAAATTATATCCTACTTATGGTGCATTATTCAGTGTTAGTTATGTTCAATGCATGTTTATGACCGTTTTTGCTTTTTGGTTGATCGCTTCTCAATCTATTTGCTACCCTTCATTTGTACTAAGAGGGAATGCTACTTGTGCATCCAACTCCTTAAACCCAAAGTTGTGCCAAATGAGTCCACCATACCTACCTATATGCGGTATTTCCATGCCGTTCCAAGTAAATTTGCATGTGCCAACCACTACTGGGAAATGGCTTATAGATGAACCCCCATTAGTGGCGGGCGCAGTCTAGCACCCGCCACGGCTAATCTGAAAAATTAGCAGTGGCGGATGCTAAGAACCGCTCGCCACTGCTATTGGCTTACTTGTGGCGGGCACCAGTTTGCGCCCGTCACTGGTGACAGCTGTCCAGATTTGTCGTGGGACAAATGTTACCAGTGACGGGCACAAACTAGTGCCCGCCACAACTAGTTGAGTTCCACTGGCGGGCAGTTGTACGTACCCGCCACTGTTATTTTTTGGTCCCACGCCAAATCTAGGCAGAACTACCATTGACGGGCTGCAATTAGCGACCGCCACTGGTAACTCAACTAGCTGTGGCGGGCAAAAAACAGTGACCGCCACTCCTATTTTTTGGTCCCGTGGCAAATCCGTCAAAAAATAGTAGTGGCGGGCTATGTTTTGTAAGTAATTTTGTTTTGCCCGCCGCTAGAGATTTTGCGAGCAGTTTTTTTTTCTTTTTCTTTGAGGCAAAGCAGTTTTTCTGTTTTGGGCCTCCTCGCGCTCCCATCCTCAGCCCGCCACCCACCAAAAACAAAAAGAAAAAAAACAAATGAAAAAAAAGAGGAAACCACGAGTCCCAGCCCAACCCAGCCAAACCGAACCCCAAACCCCACCCGCTAGCCCTCCCTCCCTCTCTCCCGCGAGACCTCGCCGCCGCCACCACCCTCGCCGGCCGATTCCGGCGGCCTTCGATGGCGCGAAGCACGTCCCCATGACCGCTTTCCACCGCTCTGTCCGCCCCTCCGACCAGATTCATCGCGCGCATCCTCGAGCTGTCACCCATGACCCTCATCGCGGCTAGGGTTTCGGCCTCCACGTCGCCTCTGACTCCGGCGTGGCTCCAGTAGGTCTCTCCACTCTTCTTCCTCGTGATCTGCCACATCACATCCTCTCTTCTTCACCACAACTTCTCTTCCTCGCAGATCCATCACGCCATGGTCGCTTGAACAGCAAGGGGAAGACCGCTCCGCTCCGTGCCCCCGACACCATGGAGGACACCGCTCCACCCCTACTCCAACACCATCAAGGTCCGGCCCCATCCCCTCTTCGATTTCTTCTTTTTCATCTTACTCGAATCTGATTGTATGTGCATGCCTACATGTTTTATTTATCATTGTTTGGTCGTTCAGTTTGTCTGTGCACGCCCAAAATGTGAACTAGGTTGGATGTTCAGTTTCCATGAATCTGCACCATTTTTTAGTTATGTATGAACATCTTAATCTTGTGAGTCAGTGAACAATGAAAAAAGATAGCGCGGATGGAATTCAAATGGATGATAACTAACGATAGTTCTCATGTTCATGGTTTTTTGGGGGCAAAATGTTAACACTCATTTATTTCCTTGCAGAAGACACTAAATTATTCAGCACAGTTCCTATTCTAGATTTCTAGTACTTCTGAGGAAGGATTGCTTATGGTTATTTGTGCTAGTACGTACTGGTAGCTGCAATTGTTTCAGAATACAACTAGCTTCCGTTGTTGGTCAGAGTTGCTGCTGAAATAATCTGGTCTGAACTAAACTACAGGTTTGGGGGATTTGGGTGCCGATGTTAATTCCTTGGTGGACCGTCGAGGTTAAGGTATGTGCATTGACGAACCTGTTATATGCAATGCTGTGATGATAGTGGTATGACTGGATTTAGTTTATCTAGTTCTGCAGCTAGTTTTTTACTTGATACTTCAGACAGAGGGAGTGTCGCTCGCTAGCTGCTAACCAGTAAGAATTATGTACACTGGTAATGTAGCTAAGTTTTACAAGATAAAAAATTGCTTGTTCGGTGTGAAATCTTGTTTGATAGAAGAGGCAAATCGTGTATAGATAGAAGGGGGGGGGGGGGGGGGGATAGTGAGCTTCCTTGCAAGTTAATAATACTAATAATCATTGGCTCATCAAATTTTCATGTTCGGTGTGAAATCTGTACCCCACAATACTGTGCCACCACGAATTTACTGATTTGTATCAACAGCATCATTTTCATATCAAGAAATAGAGTAAGAACACAACTTGCAATTCTACTGGACACATTTCGTTCAATTTAAACATGTTGAAGGTCATTTTTCTGCTCTGCTAGTATAGTTTGCTGCTGCAAAATCTGAGAGTTAAACACCTTTGGTAGCAAACATGCAGTGTTTTTCTTCAGTTTGTTCAAATCTGATTCCTACGGGTTTCTTTTTTTGCAGTTTCCTTTACTGCCATCAGGTTTAGTGAAGGAGAACGTCATGGACAAGGTGCCCTTACCATCATGAATCAAGTCGTTGCTGCTGCTGCAACCTCCACGCCCCAATAGGAGGTGCGAATCCCTCATCACCTTCTCTCTCTCCCACCGCCCACTCATCCCATAGCATTAGGCTGCTGCTAATCTTCATTGGTTGCTATTTCTGATGCTAATCTTAATTTGACTGCTGTTAAGCGGCTCACTTTTCTGCTAATGCCCCATTAGGTACAGTTAGCTAGTTGTGCACGTCCTGCTGCTCATGACCTATATATGTACACATGTTGACCTATATATATACAGCAATGGTACATTGAATGATCTGGCCTATATATACACATGTTGATGATTTGCTTTTTGTTGCTTCTATTCTATACACATGAATGTTTATTTATCCAACATGTATGTACCAGGCTAGTTGAACTCTGGTTCCAATTCGTAATCATATTTTTTTTATTTTCTTCTGCTGCTTCTACTCTATATACAGGTGTATGCACATAGCCATTTCCCTAATTTTCACAAGTGTGGCCTAGTGTTATTTACTAGTCCTGTTTTTGGCCAGGTAGATAAGACTTTCCGTGCGTGCATGATATTAGCTAGCTAAATGGGACTTACTGTGTTGTTTTGACAGCTCCTCTGATGCTTTGTTTTCTTCCAAACACTGGTCTCCTACTAGATAATGCAAGCGATGTGTTCCAAGTGCAGTCCTGTGAATGTTTATGGTTATGATATACTTGCATGATTTTATTGACCAGCACTATATGATATACTTGTATGATTTTGTTAACCAGCACCATATGATTGGCACTTTTGCTACAAATAGGATTTGTCATTGAACTTATGGTTTTACTAAGAATGAAGCAGTTGCACTTTGCAAATAGGTAAATAAAATGATGATTCCACATGATGTTTCTGATACATGGTGTTGGGTTACTAATTGGTGCTTGTTTACATGCTAAGCAATGATTTCTCCTGTAGTTCATAGAGGTTCTCAAACCAATTCTGGCAGTAATGCATGCATCTCATCTAGAGTTACTCCAGAATGAATAAGATAAACAAGTTAGTTCATTCTTTCTTAGATAGAACATGTTACCCATGTTATGTAATATTCATCATTCTCACCCGTTGATGCTCAGTTTTGCTCTGGTTCATCTATTAGTGGTTTCATGGCTTCTTTTTCTTTTTCTTTTGCAGGTGAGATCCAATCGGGAAAGAATGGTTGAGCAGAAGGTTACTTGGAGGAGCAACGTCTACCATATTCGTCCCTTTTATTCTTCCTATTTTCTTTCTTATCGATTAAGAACATTGATGGTCTCTGTGCAAGCCTATGTAAATTTGTAGATCGATGATGATGTATGTAAATTGTGCGCTGGATGCCAGCCTATATGCTATCTATATGTACATGTGAACAATATATATTACATAAACTGTACTGTGTACATCACAGTACAATACGTGCATATTTTTTTTAAATCCTGAAATTATTAGCAGTGGCGGGCAGAACCAGGTGCCCGTCAGTGGTGCTCATTGCTATGGTGCAAACTTACTCTGTGCACCCTATTAGTAGTGGCGGGTGCTACTTCATGCCCGCCACTGCTAACCACTTAACAGTGGCGGGCAAATGCCCGCCACTAGTGGCCTTTTAGCAGTGGCGGGAGGTCAGTGGCGGGCTTGCCTCGGCCACTAGCCCACCACTAATGCCCATTTTGCACCCGCCACTGCTAGGCATTCCTGCAGTAGTGAACTCTAATTTTTCAAAATAATTTTCCATTTTGTGTGCCCGTACCGTTCTTGAAGCGGCAGGGGGTGGCCGATATTTTTCATGCTAGGTGTGTTATTCTCACGATGAGTGTTTATTCACTTGTCATTGCACGAGAAAGTGGCAAGGTAATAGGGATGCCCAGTCCCAAATAAAAAAAATATGATGATAATAATAAATTCCTTGAAAAGTATTAGTATGGAAGGCATCCGTGAATTCTCTAATATGGGTGTAAAGATTGAATGAAAAACTTGTTCTATTGATTATGGGCAAAGCCCCTTTTATACAAGAATTTGGGACGCCTCCGCAGAGGCGCTTGTTACAGGAGATGCCTATTGGCATCGAGAAGGCGTCCATACGAACGATCACATCCATACGACGCTTTGAACACGAATAACCGCATGTGCTAATCCTAACGACACTTTCGCTACGACGGTTCGGCAGGGACATGTCGGTTGATTCTTAACACTCCCCCTTGTACAAAGCTGCTTCTCGTATGTCTTGTATCCTTGTATAATCTTGAGAATATTGCTCTTAATCACAAGCGTATATTATCTTGAATAACTCCTCCAAAAACCCTGTGGGAAAAATATGAGGAGAATAGTATTTGATATGTTGTTAAAACTCCGTTAAAACCCAGTAGGAAAAGAAGGAGAAAATGATACAACATATGTTATTGTCTCTTTGATAACTTATACGAGAAAAACCTTGAGATGAAAAAACTCATTGGTAAGTTTAGAGGACAATTAATATGTCTTGTATATACCCATTAAAAACCCCGGTGGGGGAAAATAGGGTGTATGACATATATTCTTATGTTGATATTACCTCATTAAAAACCTTAATGAGAACCATGAGAGTAAACTCATAAAGGGAAAAGGAGTACAATATAATGTTTGAACAGGTTATTATTCAGAGAGGCACTCCCCCTGATTTTTGCAAATCCCGAAGTCGTCGCATACCAATCCCATGAACATATTTTTCAAATGTTGAAGCTGGGAGTGATTTTGTGAATAGATCAGCTAGATTATCGCATGATTTGACTTGCAAAATGTTTATCTTCCCTTTCATTTGTAATTGATGGGGGAAAAATAATTTAGGAGAAATATGCTTAGTGATATTACTCTTTATGTAACCCGTTTGCATTTGAGCAACACAAGCTGCATTATCTTCGTAGATAATGGTTGGAGATTCGATAGAACCTTTACCACATGATTTTTGTATGTGGTTTATCATTCTGCGAAGCCATACACATTCACGTGATGCCTCATATAATGCGATTATCTCAGAATGATTGGTGGATGTAGCCACTAGAATCTGCTTGGAAGACTTCCATGATATGGCTGTCTCACCATGTAAGAACACGAAACCGGTTTGTGATTTGGCATTATGGGGGTCAGATAAATAGCCAGCATCAGTATACCCAATCATATCAATGTCCAAATTTCTCTGAAATTGAAAGAATAGGCCAAGATCCTTTGTGCCTTGGAGATATCGAAAGATATTCTTAACTCCCGTCCAATGGCGTTTAGTGGGAGCTGTGCTATGTCTAGCTAGTAAATTCACTGCAAATGCAATATCAGGCCTGGTGCAATTTGCAAGATACATGAGCGCTCCAACGGCACTAAGATATGGAACTTCAGGTCCTAATATCTCTTCTCCATCAGCCATTGGTCTAAATTGATCTTTCTCTACGTCTAGAGATCGAACTACCATAAGAGTTTTGGATGGATAGGATTTGTCCATATTGAATTTCTCCAATATTTTCTGGATATAAGCGGTTTGATGAACCAAAATACCTGAGGGAAGGTGCTCAAGTTGTAATCCTAAGCAAAATTTGGTTTTACCCAAATCCTTCATCTCAAATTCCGTCTTTAGGTGATTGCGTGCTTCATCAATATCTTGTGTGGTTCCAATGATGTTAAGATCATCAACATACACAGAAATAATGCAAAATCCAGTTGCGGACTTATTTATGAAAACACATGGGCACTCATCATTATTGGAGTATCCTTTTTTCAAAAAGAACTCACTAAGTTGGTTGTACCACATGCGACCCGACTGTTTTAAGCCGTATAAAGACTTATTTAGTTTTACACAATATGCGTTGCGATTTGCGTTTGGATTCGGGATTGGGACTCCATCAGGAACCTTCATGTATATGTCCGAATCAAGTGAACCGTAAAGGTAAGCGGTCACTACATCCATCAACTGCATAGATAGACGATTTTGTACTGCCATAGAAATAAGGTATCGGAAAGTAATACCACTCATTACTGGAGAATATGTTTCATTGAAATCAATGCCTGGTCTCTGCGTGAAACCTTGGGCTACAAGCCTTGCTTTATATCTCACCACCTCGTTGTTCTCGTTTCTTTTACGGACGAAAACCCATTTGAATCCCACAGGGAAAACTCTGGGAGGTGTAGGTATTGGTTCACTGAATACCTTTCGTTTATTGAGCGAGGCTAACTCTACTTGGATTGCATCCTTCCATTTAGGCCAGTCAAAGCGTTTCTTGCACTCTGCCATGGTCTTTGGATCATGATCATTTAGAAGGTTGTCTGCAACTATAGTTGAGAAATATATGTCAACAATTGTAGACTTACGATTGTAAGATTCTCCAGAATCTATATAGTTTGTGGAAATTTCATTTACCCTTGCTGACTGGTCGTGATTCCCCAATACGATTGAGTCAGGGTTTTCCGATGTCCTAGTCATTGAGTGCACAACTGAGCTAGGTTGTGGAGGTTGTCCTCCCACTGGGTGTATATTGCCCATTTGATGATTATCAACACTAGGTTGATTTACATTTACTGGTTTAGAGGGTTTCTTTCTCTGTTTCCTTTGTTGCTTGTGAGGAGCTGAATCCTGTTCCGTGGCCGTACTTCTCCCCCTCTTCTTTTGAACAGGAGGTTGAGTAGTTTTTGTTGGTACCTCCACTCTTTCGGGCGCGTTTTTGGCAGGATTGTAGGATTTGGTAACACCTTTATAGTCAGTAAATGAATCTGGCAGGTTATTTGCAATGTGTTGCAAATTAATTATTTTCCGAACTTGAAGTTCAGTTTCTTGAGTACGTGGATCAGAGGAGGAAATGCCTTGGGCATTCCAATCGATTTCTGGGCATTCTTTTTGGTACTTGATGTCTCCCCCTAATGCCGGGAAATGATCCTCATTGAAGATGCAGTCAGCGTGACGGGTTGTGAACAGATCCCCCGTGAGGGGTTCAAGGTACTTGATTATCGACGGTGATTTGTACCCCACATAGATCCCCAATTTCCTGTGTGGGCCCATGGATGTACGCTGCGGTGGTGAGATTGGCACATATGTGGCGCATCCGAATTTACGCAGATGGGAAATATTTGGTAGATTTCCACGTACTAATTGTAGAGGGGAAGTGCTGTGATATGCAGTTGGTCGCAATTGGATTAAGTCAGCAGCGTGTAAAACTGCGTGACCCCAACAAGAAGTTGGTAAGTTGCAATTCATTAGTAAGGGTCGTGCAATGAGCTTAATTCTCTTAATTAGAGATTCGGCCAATCCATTTTGAGTGTGGACATATGGGACAGAGTGCTAAACTTCAATGCCTAATGCCATGCAATAATCATTGAAAGCATGTGAGGAGAATTTAGCAGCGTTGTCCATTCGAATTGATTTAATTCGATTCTCGGGATAATGAGCTTGCAATTTGATAACTTGTCTCATTATTTTGGCCAATGCATGGTTTCGTGTAGATAGTAAACACACGTGAGACCATCGTGTAGATGCATCTATTAGAACCATGAAATACCTAAAAGGTCCAGACAATGGTTGGATAGGACCACAAATATCCCCTTGAATTCGTTCAAGGAATTGGAGTGGTTCTGCTTGAATTTTAAGATACGAGGGTCTTAAAATGAGTTTCCCAGTAGCACATGCAGTGCACATAAAATCCGAGGATTGTGGGAATTTAGCTTCATTTAAGTCACGACCATTGGAATTGCAGATAATTTTCCTCATCATCCCGATACCGGGGTGACCAAGGCGATCATGCCAAGTTTGGAATGCATTTACATTCTGAAAAATTACCTTATACGCAACGTGTTCTACGGGTTTTATGTATGTGTAGTACAATCCTGATGATAAAGAGGGAATTTTCTCAAATATTTGTTTGCCATATCCATTATCTTTGGTAAAGAGGAGATATTCCTCTTTGTTGTCTTCATGAGTTTCAATGTGAAAACCATTTTTGCGGATATCTCTATAACCTATGAGGGTACGAGTTGAATCAGGATACAATAAAGCATCCTCAATTACAATTTGTGTACCCATAGGGAGGGTAAATATGGCACGTCCTGAGCCAACAATTACCGCATCGCGTCCAGCGATTGTTAAAATATCTCCATTCAACTTTGTAAGAGTTTGGAAATACTTTATTTCCCTAAGTATAGAGTTTGTGGTGCCACTGTCCACAAGGCACATTTCCTCCTCCATTGGATTGACTCCCGTAGAAATCTATATATTGAAATGTGGAATTTTTAGTTAATGAAAACACTTTATTGGATATATAGAATACATACAAATTTTATTGATATCAAAGTGCTTGATACAATATATTGTGTTTTTACAATATAGAACGACGACAACAACAATAATATTAATATGTTTTTATTACAACAATCTGATGGATGTAAAGAAATAAAATATTTAAATGGAGTCAATTGACTAGTCAAAGTCCTCGAACATGTCGGCGGCATATTCGATCATCATATTCTCCGTGTCCATGGAGTCCTGCTGTAGATGGAATTCCTTGTTGTTACTTGGTGCTCCTTGAACATCTTGCGAACAACCAGCTTCCATGTTGTTATCAGGTTGAAGATTGAAGTGGGCTTCATATCTTGCTCCTTGGGCAGGTCTGTTACGTCCCATGGATTGCAGGTAGAGGTTTACCAGATGTCTTGGGGTGCGGCATTTTTTGGTGACATGCTTGTAGCATCCACATTTCTGGCAAAGTTTAGTTTTATCAAACTTATTCTTTGTTATGCCCTTCCCCTTGTCTAAATTTTGTGGCTTGTTCTTCTTGTTGCGGTTGCTCTTACCCTTAAAGTTTTTGTTTTGGCCTTTGAAAGAACCATTGAACTTAGTGTTTTTCTGAAAATTTGCATGTACTTCAGGCAGAGGAGCAGCCCCAACTGGGCGTTGATTACTATTCTTTAGCAGAAGTTCATCATGTTTCTCAGCCTGGAGGAGCACATGTATAAGTTCAGAATAAACTGTATAATTCCGGGCACGATATTGTTGCTGTAGGATCCTGTCAGCCGGGAGCATAGTTGATAGAGTCTTTTCTATCTTCTCTGCTTCTGTAGGCTCCTTCTCGCAAAACCGTAACTTTGAACAAATTTTATGAACCTCATGATTATAAGCTCCGATCGATTTGAAATCTTGGAGTCTTAAATGGGTCCACTCATGACTAGCTTCAGGTAGTATAACTGCCTTTTGCTGTTCATATCTAGTCTTAAGTGATTGCCACATATTGCTTGGAGATTCCTCCATCAAATATTCAGATTTCAGATCTGGATGGATATGGTGTCTTATTATGTATAAAGCAACATATTGTTGCTGCTCGGTTAATTGTGCAATTCCCTCTTGGGGAGGGTCTGCAAGAGGTATGAGTGCAGCTGCAATTCCACGAGATGAAAGACTGATTTTAACATCCATAGCCCATGTAGGGTAGTTGTGTCCGTCGAGCGCAAGCTCTTCAAATTCTTTGACGGTCATTTTGTCCTACAAGATTGAGAACCAGATATTTGATCAATTTACTTGTATGTAAATTAAAATCATCATGGTCATGTTATAATAAATTTTGCAATCGTTGTGAATTCAAGTATAGACTTGAACTTTGTTTAGTGTGGACCTCAAATCATCTATCATACCACTTTCGAGATAATAACCATTTTTATGGAATACATCTCACAGTACTAAGAAGCATAATCTAACCGAGATTAGTAGATGCGTTGATCTTAGTACCTTATGTTATGATTTGATTTAAATGAATGAGAGAGCACATTGAAGGTAGTCATAATGTCAATTCTCGACAAAATGTAGACCTCGCAATAATTGTGGATAATCTGCACATTATGCAGTAGATGCCACATTACCTTATGATCTCATATATAAATTTGAGGTAGTCACTTATAATTTTTGCATATTAATTCTATTCGAATTAAGTCTATTTTATGTGCTTCATAGGCATTTTTTGGACTTAATTGATGGAGAATTAATATTTGAGTTGCAAAAATAAATGATTTTCAATTGCAAAATGATATTAGTGTACCATTTGTACATGTTATAGGGATTGCAAATTGCAAACACATTGAACATATAATCATTTATAGACATAATAAGGTCTAAACATTAATACACAATTTAATTGAGTACAATATATAATCACACCGAGATACAAGGTCTAAAACATGACAAGTACTTAAATTACAGCACTAGTAGTTGAACCTATCTGCGAATTCCCAAATTTACGGGGCTAAAACATGACAAGCACTTAAACAGTACTAGTAGTTGGCTAATGCGTGAAATCCCGATAATATGAGGGCTTTTCTGCAAACTAGCCTATGACCCGTTGGGTTTTTTTTTCTTTTTCTGCCGGCTGTTTCAACATGGGCCACAACCCACGAGGCCTTTCGGCCCAGGCCCATGGCGGCGCCGCTGATGGAGCGGATAAGGGGAACGGGAGGTGGGGCGGTTGGGGTCAATTCCCCCCATTCCACCGCCACCCCCACAAATCCCGTCAGCCGCCGCCGATGGCGCCCAGCGCCAGCGAGCTTTAGGAGGAGGACGCCCCCCCACAGCGTAGCCGGGGAGGTGGAGGCCTGCAGGAGCCCAAGAGCCGGAGCGGAGGCCGGGGCGGTAGTGCTCCAGTGCCGCCGCGAAACGGCGAAGGATCCGGCGAGCCGCCGGTGGCGGCGTTCGCGGGCTTGCCGGGGGCGGGGGCGGCGGAGATGCAGGGGCCATGGATGACGACACCTCGTCCTCGATCTTCACGCTGGTGGCGGTGTTGAGGTCGGGGATGGTGGCGCCGGGTTCGTCGGACTCGGCCGGAGTGGAGGGCTCCTGCTTCACCACGGAGTTGAGCCACTGCTGCTCCTCTTCGGCCGGCGTCACCTCCCATTCCATCATGGCGGGCACAGGGCCATAGCCAGGAGGGGCGAAGAGCTCCTCGTCTTCGTCGGCAGGCGTCGGCGTTGGGAGGTCCGGGTAGGCGAACGGCTCGTCGATGACCTCCGGTTCCGGTGGTGGAGTGGCCGGGGGTGCAGGGCACGGCCCGTACCCGTGCACGGGGTAGAAGTCGCGGGCAGGGCAAGGTCCATATTCATGCACCGGACAGAAGGCCACGTCTGCGTCCATGCCGTTATCGAGGAAGATCCCCGGCGGTGGCGGGGCCATAGCGGCGTCGAAGTAGTCGTCCTCGCCCAGGAACGGTGCTGCTGGGTCGGCGGGAGGCCAGTCCATTGGCGGAGCGACGAAGGCCGGCATGGGAGGTGCCTGATAGGCGTGGTGGACGGCCGCAGAAGGGTTGCTTGGTCCTGACTGATCTGCCGCGGCAGGGCCAGGGTAATCCTGACTACCACGACGACCACGGCGACCACGACGACCACGGCGGCCGTTGCCTGGACCCCAATGGCGAGGAAATCCAGCACTGTGGCATCTGGCAGATCGACGGATCTCCCGTCCGATGAATCGAACAAGAGCAGAGGCGATTCTATGCAGGTTCATTCCTGCCATCTCACCTTCTGTTCGTCTCGATGCTCCGTATCGATGCTCTGTTGGTAGAACAAGTGCTGATAACGTGTAAAGATTGACTGAAAAACTTGTTCTATTGATTATGGGCAAAGCCCCTTTTATACAAGAATTTGGGACGCCTCCGCAGAGGCGCCTGTTACAGGAGATGCCTATTGGCATCGAGAAGGCGTCCATACGAACGATCACGTCCATACGACGCTTTGAACATGAATAACCGCATGTGCTAATCCTAACGACACTTTCGCTACGACGGTTCGGCAGGGACATGTCGGTTGATTCTTAACAATGGGGGCCAACGTAGCTCCGTTTGACCTAACTTCGCCTCTATAAATTCTCTAAAATCGGGAAACCAACAGAGGAGTCCATGAAATACTTTTTCCGCCGCCGCAAGTTCCTGTTCTCGAGAGATCCCATCTGGAGGCCTTTTCCGGCACTCTGCCGGAGGGGGATTCGACCACGGAGGGGCTCTACATCAACCCTGCTGCCCTTCCGATGATGCGTGAGTAGTTTACCACAAACCTACGGGTCCATAGTTAGTAGCTAGATGGCTTCTTCTCTCTATTTGATCTTCAATACAATGTTCTCCTCAATGTTCTTTGAGTTCTATCCGATGTAATCACTTTTTGCGGTGTGTTTGTTGGGATCCGATGAATTGTGAGTTTATGATCAGATTATCCATGAATATTATTTGAGTTTTCTCTGAACTCTTTTATGCATGATTGTTATAGCTTCGTATTTCTCTCCGATCTATTGATTTGGTTTGGCCAACTAGATTGATTTATCTTGCAATGGGAGAGGTGCTTTGTAATGGGTTCAATCTTGCGGTGCTCAATCCTAGTGACAGTAGGGGACATGACACGTATTGTATCGTTGCTATTAAGGATAAAAAGATGGGGTTTATTCATGCGTGAGTTTACTTTGTCTACATCATGTCATCTTGCTTAAGGTGTTACTCCGTTCTTTATGAACTTAATACTCTCGATACATGCTGGATAGCGGTCGATGTGTGGAGTAATAGTAGTAGATGCAGGCAGGAGTCGGTCTACTTGTCTCGGACGTGATGCCTATATACATGATCATTGCCTTGGATATCGTCATGATTGTTTGCTTTTCTATCAATTGCCCAACAGTAATTTGTTTACCCACCGTATGCTATTTTCAAGAGAGAAGCCTCTAGTGAAAACTATGGCCGCCGGGTCTACCTTTATCATATATTAAAAATCCTAAAAATACCTTGCTACAATTTTACTTTATTTATTTTATTTTGTATTTTTGTTTGATCTATCTATCTATCACCATACAATTTAATCTTGCAATTAACCGCCAAGGGATTGACAACCCCTTGTTCGCGTTGGGTGCAAGGATTTGTTATTTTGTGTGCAGGTGCTGCTAACGAGTTGTTGTGTGATTCTCCTACTGGATTGATAACCTTGGTTTCATAACTGAGGGAAATACTTATCTCTACTGTACTGCATCATCCCCTCCTCTTCGGGGAAATCCCAACGCAGCTCACAAGTAGCAAGCATGTGTCATCTCTTTCGGCATGAAGTGGGAAGATTGTCTCTCGTTTGCCGAGTTCTCCTACAACAACAGTTTCCAAGCAAGCTCGGGAAAGGCCCCATTCGAAATCCGCTATGGCAGAAAGTGCCATACTCCTCTCAACTGGTCCGAAACCGGTGAACGCCAACTTCTTGGAAATGATATGATTTTTGAAGCTGAAGAGATGTGTCGTATCATCCGTGAGAATCTTAAAGCAGCGCAATCGCGCCAGAAGAGCTATTATGATAGCAAGCACCGTGACTTGGCTTTCGAGATTGGAGACCATGTCTATCTCTGTGTTTCTCCCATGAAAGGTGCTCAATGATTCGGTATCAAAGGAAAGCTTGCTCCAAGATACGTGGGCCCTTTCAAGATAGTTGGCAAAAGAGGCGATCTAGCCTACGAACTCGAGCTACCTTCCAACTTCTCAAATGTGCACGATGTGTTTCACGTGTCACAACTTCGCAAGTGCTTCAAGACACCCGAGCGTACCGTTGACTACCAAGATATCGAACTCCAAGGTGGTTTGTCCTACCGAGAGCATCCCATTGCCATTCTCGAAGAAACTGAGCGCAAGACTCGCAACAAGTCTATCAAGTTCCTGAAAGTGAAGTTGTCACATCATTCTGACCGAGAAGCTACTTGGGAACGCGAGGACCACCTCCGTTCCGAATATCCCGATTTCTTCCGTTCCTAGATCTCGGGACGAGATCCTTTCATAGTGGGGGAGAGTTGTAACACCCCGAGTGTGATCCTTCCTATTTTGTAACCTCAACTATGTTGCCATGTATGGATTTGTCATGTTTGTCATAATATAATGTTGCATCTTCATGTTGTGTTTTCATTTCTTTTCTCTTTGCATTTCATCTTCATATTAATTGCCATGTGCATAGCATCCATCATATTTGTTGTGTGCTTGTTCCATATGCATTGTGTGTGGTCATCCCCTACTTACTATCCCTCCCAATTCATTGTGGTGCCAACCATGCATGAGCATCTTCATCATCCCCATCATCATCATCATCATCTTCTTCTTCTTCTTCTTCTTCTTCTTTTCAAGTAATTCTTGTGGTCATTAATTTCTGTCCCAAATTAATGTCCACTATATTTCTAAATTCTCAAGACCATGTCTTTTACCTCTTTGCCAAATTTCAGCTCATTTGGGATTGATTTGGTTGGGATAAAAAATGCCTTAAGTTTGAATTTAAATTCAAACTTGTGATATTTTTCTTCCTCTAAAATGTCCAAACCATTTTATTCAAATCCTGCATAAATCATGGATTCCAGGGATATTTTTTATCTCCTCCTGGGCCTTCCCCAAATTTCCTGTGCTTTTCTAGTTATTTCTGCCTGAGGAAGTAAAGAAAAGGCACAGGAGAGAGGACCAGCAGGCAGTCCAGCAGCGCAGCCCAGCAGCGCCAGCAGCAGCGGCCTAGCTGGTCTCCAATGCGCGGCCCAGCTCCCCTCTCACACGTGCGCCCCTTCCTTTTCTCACCAGCGCAACCGCCCACCCCCGCTAGCCCGCTGACGCGTGGCACACCCGGGCCCGTCTGGCAGCCGCTGGCTACAGTCGACCCGCGCCCCTGCTTTTCATCTACCTCGCGCCCTCGCCATGGGAACCGCGAGCGCGAGAGCGTCGCCGCACCGTCCCGACGCCCTAGCCCTCCTTTTAAGCCCTCTCCGTGTCCCCTACCTCTCTAGGGTTTCCCTCATTCAACCACCGCCGCCGCCGGGTGAGAGCACCCACCGTATCCGCTGCCTGACCACCATCCCGAACGCATCCGGGAGCGCGTCCTCACCACCGGCATGCTCTCCATCGAAGCCAGCCGCTTGGACCGTGTCCCTCTTCCTCCCCGACGTCGACTACTTCACGCCAGGAGCCAAAAGTCCGCCGTCTTCCTCTTCTTCTCCGTCGGCCACCGCGAGCGTCTCCGGCAAGATTCCGGCGTCCCCGACCTCTTCGCCTTTGTCCGAACACGCGAGCGTGTTCGTGGTGAGAATGCGCATCTCCCCGTCCCTTTTTACCCTTCGTTGCGCCCTCCATCCGCACTTGCCATGAGCGCCCGCGCTCAACGCCGTCGGATCTCGTCTCCGGCGAGTGCTCCGACTCCGGCTCGTTGTTTGCGCATGTCCGTCGTGCTCGCCTCGCTCCGTAATGCCGAGCCCACCGTTGCTTTGCCACGTTTAGCCATTAAGTCGCCGTGTTCGTGCTCGTCGCCGCCGCCTCTGAACCTCGTCGCCGGCGTCGCCTCCATCGACGCCCGGTGCCGTGCGTGTCATGCGCGTGTGCGGGATTGTCGTGCGGATCGTTTCCACCCTTTCGCCGTGCCAAATGCTCACCGGAGCCATCTCCGGCGAGCACTCCGCCGTGTCCCAGCAGCCTCCGATGGCCTCCCCTGCTCCTCTATTTTTTTGCACACGCATGCCCACCCGTGGGGCCCGCATGTCATTCGCACACGCGCGCAGACCCACACACACTGTGGAGTGGGGGGCCCAAGGACCCACCAGTCAGCCACCGCGGCTAGGTGCCCCGTGTGCGCTTAGTATTTCTCCCCATCTCTGTCTTATTCCAAATCTGGCGCTTTCCTATTCTGACATATTTCCTTTTCTGTGCATTCCATTTCTGGCTTATGCCATTTCTGGAATATTGCATTTAGCCAATTTTGAGAGTGTGTATATGTGCAATTTTGAGCATTTCATAAATAGGAACATATGCATATTATATATGAAATTGGGGTAGAAAAATCCAACTAATCCATCTGTGGCATTGGTTTTTTCATTTGAGCAAGTTTGTGAGCATGTCATTTTAGTATAACTTGCCATTTTGTCATTTTGTGTGATTTAATGCAAATGTCATATGAGCATCTTGGCAACATGAGTTTGGAGCAATTTCATGTCATGTTGCTATTAGTATTTATTTCATGCCATGATATGCCATGATAAGAGTGCAACAAGCTTGTAAACATGCTTAGTCATTGTTGCTGTTTTTGAGCTTGTTAAATTCACTGTCAAACCTGTCTGTGTTAAAAACTTGCCATATTGCCTTGATGGTTCCCACTAATCCATAACTATTTTGAACATGATCAGTAAACATGATTTGCTCTATGTTACCAGTACTTTCATGCCATGGCTTTTGATGCCATATTAAACTCCTGTAGCATGTATAAATGTTGCTCTAAAAATGCCTATTCATTGTAGCAGTTTGCTGTCATCATTAAGTTGCATTTTGTGAGCTTGGTTGTGATGAATCCATGCTTCCTATGGATTTGTGCCAATGTAATGAAATGATCTATGCCATGTGTACTGTAGGTGCATACCAATTTCTTGCATTTTGTAGATGTTTTTCCTACTGTAACAACCATGTGAATACTGACTGTCATTGTTTCTGTCAACATATACTCTGTTATTTTCAGCTGTAGCATTATCTTTGCATCTTGTTGTCTTCATTCCAATTAATCTGTGATGCTAATGAATTTGAACCTATGGAATGTATTGCTGTGCATCTCGTATACTACAGCCACATATCTTGTATGAGCATTTTTGAGTACTGTAGCTTGCTGTTTTGATGCGTGTAAGTTGCCATGTTGCTGTTAATGGCAGATTGCATTGCATATTTGTTTTGCTCACCATTTGAGTTCTATGCATCCGTTCTTCGTGATCTTTATATCGATTTCATGCGAAATCTTCCATTATTTCCAGTGGCATACTTGGGTTGCCAAGATTTTGCCCATATCCAACTTTTCCTTCACCGCTCACTTCCCGTTACCGTCTCTTTCGTTCCGGTAGAACCGTTACTCCATTCATGCATGCATCTTTTGCTTGTGCATCTATGCCATGATTGTTTGTTTATTTTGGTGCTTGTTCTTTCTTATGGGTAGTACCAAGACACGAGTCCGAGTTCGAGGATCTTGTTGAGAACGTGTTCGAGGAGCAGAGTTACTATCCTACCGAAGAGACTTCAGACAAGATGATCATTACCCTTGATATCACTACTATCTTTGCTTGCTAGTTGTCTCATTGCTATCGCTATGTCTTGCTACCTACCACTTGTCTGTCAGCCTCCCATATGCCATGATACAGCCTCTAACCTCCACTACCCAGCAAACCGTTGTTTGGCTATGTTACCGCTTTGCTCAGCCCCTCTTATAGCGTTGCTAGTTGCAGGTGCAGTGCAGGTTGTTCCATGTTGGGACATGGATATGTTGGGATATCACAATATCTCTTATTTAATTAATGCATCTATATACTTGGTTGTGTGTGGAAGCCTCGGCCTTTTGCCTGGTGTTTTGTTCCACTCATGCTGCCCTAGTTTCCGTAATACCGGTGTTATGATCCTGATTAGCCTTCCTAACATGCTCAGGGGTTATGGGACCCTCTTGACAGTTTGCTTTGAATAAAACTCTTCCAGCAAGGCCCAACATTGGTTTTACCATTTGCCTAATAAGAACTAAAACTTGCATAGGGAGTAATTAACCCACGGATTCTTAATCAACAACCCGAGCCAGTGCTCCTCATGAGTGTTGGTCCAAAACAGAGCACCTTGTAGCGCCCCCTTGGAAACTTGGGACTCAGCTAACCGTAAGCTTAGCTTATCCATCGTGGCCTGATTTCGAGATACGCGCGGCTCCTATCGGGGTGTCGGCACGTCGGGAGGTCTTGCTGGTTTTGTTTTACCATTGTCGAAATGTCTTGTGCACCGGGAATTCCGAGGATACTTCGGGCTATCTCGAGGTTGATCGGGCTATCTCGAGGTTGAGGTTTTTCCACCGTGGCTTGTGTTGGTTTGTGATGGACTAGGTTGGAACACCCCTGCAGGGTTATATCTTTCGAAAAGCTGTGCCAGCGGTTATGTGGCGACTTGGATATTTATAACCTCCGGTTGTAGAGAACTTGACACTAATTCTAATTAAAATACACCAACCGTGTGCGTAACTGTGATTGTCTCTTTCGAGGGAGTTCGGGAAGAGAACACGGTGGGGTTATGTTTGAACCATAAGTAGGTGTTCCGGATCACTTCTTGATCATATTAAATTTGCGCCCGTTATGCGTAGAACACTCATCTTATTCTTGTACTCGTAAGTTAGCCAGATATAAACATGCTTAGTGCTTGCTGCAACCTCACCACTTAACCATACCTCACCCATTAAGCTTTGTTAGTTTTGATACCATGGGTATTGAGATTGCTGAGTCCCCGTGGCTCACAGTTTACTACAACAACAGCTGCAGGTACTTTTGAGATAGACACAGGTGATGGTACAGAGCTCCAGTGGGAGTTTGACGAGGAGCGTGCTTGTATGTATGTGTCGTTTCCAGACGATCAGTAGCGGGTCCTAGTCGGTTGATCCGGGGATAATACCAGGGTGGTGATTTTATCGTTTGATTTCGTCCGTAGTCGGACCCTGCCTTTCATTTGGATGATTGTATGATGGTTGATGATATGTATTAAATGTTGTAGCATGTGGCGAGTGTAAGCTTTTATCTGGTACTCTCATCTTTTCAGTATTCTATGTGTTTGAGAACCACCTTGCTATGCGTGCAAAATGAGGTTCTGCCCCAATCACGACTTCATCACGTGATCGGGATAGAGCTTCATCTTGGGCGTTACACCTTCCCAAGTTGCTTTCCACTCAAATCCTTCTTCCACCAAATCCAAATCTGTGAGGAGTTGTTTGAGTGTTGGGGAGACTATCACTTGAAGCACAAGAGCAAGGAGTTCATCATCAACACACCATTTATTACCTTTTGGAGAGTGGTGTCTCCAAGATTGCTTAGGTGTCACTTGGGAGCCTCCAAAATCATGCAGAGTTGAACCAAGGAGTTTCTAAGGGCAAGGAGATCTCCAACTTCGGGAAGATCTACCCCGAGTGAGGCTAGTCCTTCATGGACGTAAGCCATGGTGGAATAGACAAGGTTGCTTCTTCGTGGACCCTTTGTGGGTGGAGCCCTCTGTGGACTCGCGCAGCCATTACCCTTCGTGGGTTGAAGTCTCCATCAATGTGGACGTACGATAGCTCCACATATCGGAACCACGCCAAAAACCACCGTGTCTTCATTGCGTTTGATCTTCCATACTCTACCCCTTTACTTTCCGTACACTTGCATGCTTTACTATTTCCGCTGCTCAATCTCTAGATATACATGTTTAGGAAGTCTTGGTGTTATCTTAACTTGTGCCAAAATCTGCCTAAATTTCAAGTGAACCAAAAATCTGCACCTTTGGTTGGTTAAGGATCTATTCACCCCCTCTAGACCTATCTCCTCGACCCCACAGTATCTACTATGTCATTCATCTTGGGTGGGAAACAAACAGTAAAGCAGCCATCATCTGTCTTTTTATTAAATTAAGCTATCATTTGCCTGCTATCATTATTTTTGGATCTATCCACTGGTTGTTACCATCACTCTAGATTTCTGCATGCTCTCCTTACTTAATCGCACTATATTTTTTTCGTATGCATGTCAGTTATTGTACACAGTCATGCTGGACATGTAGAGAAAAAGAGAAGAGTCCTGCGCGGCAATACAATGTCATGCAGACATCGCTCCATGGTGGGTGCAATGGCAACCCCACCCCCTCCTCCAGATTGTAATCCTGAGGAAGATAGCTATTCAGAGGTGGAGTTAGAGGGAGATGACTACTCCTATTTATCCCCCGAGGTGTTTGCTCTAACTTGGCATGATGATGTTGGTCATATCATGCATATGGTGCCTTGCTTTGCTTACTTTTGACATCATATGTCATCTGCTTAGTTTAGACATGTTCTGTAATGCCACCTGTTTAGTTTCTATATCACATATGTGAATTATGCAATGCCATCTTTTTTAGCCAGCCATAGTATATGTGAAATATGCAATGCCATCCTGTTTAGCAAGGCATCATATATTTGAATTATATCTTGCCATTCCTTTTTTCCATTACATTTCCATTTGTCGACAATGTTTGTACATTCAACTACTCTTCCTGTGAATCAGCCATTTGGGTGGGTGATGAAAAAATATGGAGTGAAAACAAGTTGTTCAGAGCAGACAGTGCTACCTATCAAAGCAGACCTCTTGCTGGGTCAAGATAGCTCCTCAAAGGAGGATTCAGAGACAGATGACCAATCCTATTCCCCCCCCCCGAGGTGTATGCTCTAACTTGGCACGGTTATACTACTCGTATCATGCATATGCTGTCTTGCATTGCATAGTTCAGACATCATATACACAATATTCAACACCATCTGCTTAGTTTAGACATCATATATGAGAATGCCATCTACTTAATATATAAATCACATATGTGAATTATATCATGCCATCCTGTTTACTTAGATAACATGTATGTGAATTATGTCATGCGGACCTGTTTACTAAAGGCATCATATAATTATCTCATGCCATCCTCTTTAGTTAGTCATCATATCTTTGAATTATGTCATGCTATACTGTTTAGATAGACATCATATATGTGAAATTATGTCATGCTATCCTGTTTAGTTAAACAACATATATGTGAACTATTTCATGCCCTCTTTTTTCCTCACTATCTATTGCATCTGTCTCATACAAGGTCTGTACATTCAACTACTTTTCTTGTTTATCAGCCATTTGAATTGGAGGGGGTGATGGCAGTATCTAGCGGAGTAAAAACACAGTCTTCAAATAAAACAATGCTACCTGCCGATGGAGATAGCACCCTGGTTGTACTTGCACAAGAACCAGCCCTACCACACATAACCCAGACTATCGCGGATTGTACCTCTACTCCGATGGACAGAGAACCAGCTTCACCCAATCTAACCCCAACCCCAGCAGATAGTAACCCAGTTCCAGTTGACACATCACCATCTCCACAACAGAGCTCCCAAACAAGAGCAGTTAGTAAGGCAGCTCCAGTGCCCAAAGCGCCAGGACTACCACGGCGAACCCCAACTCCACCAGTTAGTACACCTATTCCTGTGGACGAAGCAGAACCATTCATTCGTAGTTTAGCATATATCGCATTTGATGTTGTTAAATCCTATGTGCGTATCTTCCCATCATGGAAATATTATACTGAAGATGAAGGAGAAAGCCAGTTGCAGGTGTTCCTCCAGGAGTTATGTGTAAGTATTCATGGCAATTACTTTGCTTTGTCCCATAAGTTCTACCTCCCTGCTGGTTATAACACATCAAATGTTCCATTTTTCTGTGTAGAGAATGACCGATTTGGAAACTCAGGATGAGGTAACCTGTGCTAATACCTGTGCTATCTTCAAGAATGCTTTGCGGCAGTATCAGAATTACCTGAAGAAAACGTATTTCACTGGCAAGGAAACTCATCAAATTCCTTTACTTTCTCCGGAGACACATTTAAGGGACGATGACTGGGAACGCCTTGTTCTGTATTGGTCTAGACCCATGAATCTGGTAGGGTCTATGAGATCATATTTCATTTTGCAGTACTATATGGCTACGTTTTAGTGTACTCTCTTCTTGTAGAACAAGTGCTTAAACCTGAAGAACAACTGTTCTCAGGTAAGATTCCATAGCTATGGTGCATACTGCTTTACTCTTGTATCTCTGTATTTACTCATACCAACTAATTTTTAAATAGAAAGATCCAATCGAAACTCCAATGGCACAACAGGTATGTTTAAACATGTTTCTTTAACTGGTTTGCTCTTCTAAATTGCTCTATGTTGATTGCAATTTCAATTGTGTACAGTTGTCTTCTCATATCATGCACATTACTAGCATCAAAATAGAGGCAATAGTGTTGTTAGTTGTACATGTATACCCGTGGTACCTATCTGAAATCTTGTGGTGCCGTTTAGTTTCCCACACTTATATTCTTTCAATGCTATTTTGTCTTGAACTGATATGATTTGAACTGTGTCTCTATTTTGATTTGGCAAGACAATGCAGTGACAGTAGCACATAGATATATGTTTGTTTGATGCTTTTATAATGTACTACTTTGCAATAGAAGACTTGATAGTTTAATCCTGTCCACCTTCCTACTGAACTGGTTCACCAAAATGAGTTTCATATACTACATGCTAAACCTGTTATGTGTCTGCTTGTTTCTTCTTTTAGAATGCTGACATAATATTGGAGAAGAGTACCACATTAATTAATGGTAAAGGAAGTAATGCAGATAAGGTTGAAGATAGTGAGACAACCTTGCTGGTCTCCAACAAAGCTGATAAAACAGATAAGGAAAACTATCTTGAAGACAGTGAGACAACCCCAAAGTCGTGTCTTGATGTAGTGTTCGAGTTACTAGCCACTACCGCTTGCACAAGCTCTTCAAACTCGCTGTCTGAATCAGTTTGGTTTCTTGAGTCTCAACTACAAGCTGAAAGACATCGATCAGCTATGCTACGAGAAGAAGCCGAAGGACTGAGGAAGTCCCTGGAGAATTCAGATGCATACTTTCTGGTGCAACAACAAGCGTTGGAGGATTTTAGCGCCAAACAAGAGAAAGCAAATAAGCTTGCTAAGCTTATTGCCAGCATGGTGGATACCCAGGATAACGTTTCTTGAGCTCTTCTGAAGTTGTTTCAGTTCTGGACTTGTTTTGCTGCCACGTTTATTTGCACTGTTGGCCAATTTAGACGCCCAGTGTATGTAATATGTTGCTTTGTTGTTCCCTTATTTGCACTGGTGGTGTACTTTGATGCCTAGTGGATGTAATGTCTGTAATCGCCGTAATAGCCTAGCGTTAGTTGCTTGCTTATTTATTTGTTTTCTTGTAGTTAGTGTAGTTCTTTTTCCTCCGTTTGCTAGTGGCCGCAATAACCATGCGCCACATATGGGCCGTGGTAACGATGGACCTCCTACGGGCCGTAGGGATCCATGGCCGTCCTATGGGCCGTAATTTCCATGGGCCTCGTACTTGCCGTAGGTTTCATGGGCCGTACTGTTCATTGGCCAAACCCGGACCGTAATATCGACCGTAAACGGGCCTAAATCGGAACCATCCGTTTATGGGCCTAGACCATAGCGGGTCGTTAACAGGCCGAAAGGCAGCACATGCTTAATTCTATCAACAGGCATGACAGGTCATTAATGGGCCGGATTACAGGACAGGATGAAAATGGCCCAACGTGTTAACGGGCCACAAACGGACCGATTGTCACCACGGGCTGAATTTGGCCCATTAGCATAACATGCCAGTAATGGACCATAAGTAATCGAGGGCCGAAAATGAGCCCAATAATTTATGGGCCCTTAGAAGGCCAAAAGAAAACACGGGCTGGAAACGGCCTAACTGAATCACGGGCCGTTAATGGGCTCAAAGTAGTTTACTATTCATGATGGGCGTGTTTCACCACGGGCCGTCAATGGGCCCAGAGATGCAAAAGGCCTCATATGGGCCGAAAGACATCACGGGCCATAGATGGGCTGAAAGTGACAACGGGCTGGAATCATATGGGACGGCCCACATGACGCTACTAGGCCGAATATTGAAAGGCCCTAACGGGCCGTGAGTACCCGGGCCGTAAATGGGCTGTACGCGAACAGGCCGTTAACAGGCTTTCCATGGGCCGGCCCGCTAAGTCAAACGGGCCGGCCTTTATAACCTAAATGGGCCACTGTTGGGCCGTGCCACGTGTGGATGTATCATAGGCGTCTCTCGTCCAATGAATGGATGACATCTGTCAACGCCGAGCTGACACGTGGATCGGCCGGCGAATGAGAAATTTACACGTGGAAAATTGCCATTGGTCAGGGCTGCTAACGGGTTATCGGATCCAAACCGGAACCCGATAGCTTAACGGCGACCCGTTATAGTGGATGCCACATGTCGGTCACCCTTGACGAAAACACTTCCATGACGCGACATTTATCATCATGGAAGTGGACACTTCCGTGATGATAATTTTAGTATTGTCATGGAACACTTCTACGATAGCACAGGTATGACTATCTTGGTTCTGTATAAAATTGTCATGGATGTACATGCATGACAGAAAACTTGACCTATTGTAACAAAGACGTATCATCATGGAAGTGTTTTTTTTGTAGTTCTAGGAATTATTAGCAACACTAACCCTAGTCGGATTTTTTTTTTAGAAGAACAGGGAGGCTCCTCCCCGGTTCCATTACTCGAATGAAACCCTCATAGTGTCATACATCAGCTCATTAAGAGGAGATGTCCAAAAGCAACAGCAAAAGGGAAATACACAACGACAGAAGTATGAGGATTACAAGTTATCCTGCGCCCCAAAGGGGTCCCTAGTCGGATTTTTAGCAGAAATCATTTGTACAGAAGAAATAATTAATCACTTATCATTTGTACCATTCAAACAATCAATACACTACACGGTTCTATCGAATCTAACTCAGATTTCATGGATTGAGAGAACATAACCATAGGATTTCTATTCCAAAAAGGGGAGGCAGGACTAACCAGAGAAACCCTAGGATATATTTGCCACATAAATGGGTATAGATGACTAACCGGTTCTCCGTCATCGTCGGAGTCATCGCCGGAGTGGTCGTCGGAGTCATCGCCGGAGTCGCTGTGGACCTCCGGCTCCGGCAGTGGAAGCATGACGCCGTCGCCGTGACGCTTCTGCCCGCGTGAGACCTCGTTGGCGGCGACGACAACCTCTGTCTCTAGCTTCACGCCATGCTCAGGTGCTTCAGCAACCCCGGCGTCACTACTCCCTCCGATGGTGCGCTTCGACGGCATCCTCATACACTGACGATGGTGACGACTGAGAGCGGCGTCGAGGATGCAAGCGGAGAGAGAGGATTGTGTGTGTACCGAGAATGGGGGGTGCGTCCGCCTATTATAACCAGCGGCTCGGGCGTGCCATTAATATGGAGCAGCGGGGAGCGAGGCAGGCGGCGGTCAAAGGGCTGGCTCGCCTCTCGGTGAGCCTGCATAGTGGACTTCTCGCATGCCTACCTTCATTTCACATAGCTACTTGCACGCTTCCCGGTGACACTGCGCAGCGAACACGCCTCCCATCAATTCACACACCTGCCCGCACGCCTCCCGGTCTGCCTGCGCGGCGGACTGCTCGCATGCGTCCTGTCAACTCATGCCTGCTCGCACGGCACACGGGACGCGTGGCGGCACGTATATTGTTTTTCTTTTTTGATGATTAATTTTGCCGCTTTATTACGTAACCGAAGCATGGCATGTACATTGTTGGTCTAACAACCACGGTACGAATAAATAATCCGTTTGCGATATTGGTTGCCAATTATTAATAATCTCCTGTTTGTAAAAATAATATATCAAAACTTGTCTCAAATTTGAAAAAACAATACAATATCACAGTCTATTGGTGTCCATATGACACCACGATAAGTTTCATGAATTTCAACTAAGTTTTGGATTTACTGGATTTTAAAAATCAAGATTCTCAATGTTTGAAATTTCATGCATGGGGACTAAACATGCACCCAGAGACACACATATGATTTTCCAATCCATATTGGTGCACTATCACATGTGCATGTAGCTCAAATTTGGTTTTTGCACATTATATCCCTAGGAAATCAATCTATGTATAAAAACGTTCGAATGACGATCTCTGATTTTTTTTCCAAATTTTAACACGACACTCCTTTGGTCACATATGTTCACCACGGAAAAAGTTTAACATGCCTTGTAGTGGTGGTGGTGGTGCGGTGTGTGTGTGTATCGGGGGGGGGGGGTCCGGCAGTACACTGCGAGTCGTGAGCCACCATGTGGGGTTGACCGTTTTGTGAGGCAGGTGCCACTTCAAAGTCATGAATTGGTTATTTAAAACATTACATGGCCCTTTCATACATACATGTTTGGGCCACATGCATGCATAGTGGTCCTCGGACACTCCCTCATGCGGTTATCAGCGATGCGCCCATTCATTAGCCCGCGAAGGTTATCACTTTTCACCGACATCGAGAGGCATTTGACCAAAGGTGGATTCATCTTGGGATGAGTTACGGTGTGGATCATGGTGAGATTCCAGATCAAAGTTCGAGCGCGTGTGCGTACACATGAATCCCTCCCACCGGCTCGAAGTGAGGGGGACTACGACACGTCGTGAACCTCTGTGTAGGGCATTTCCGGTTTGCGAAGCATGTGCCACATCAAAGTTGTGTAGTGGGTATTCAAACATCACACAACACCTCTTTGGGCATGCAGGCGGTGGTTGTCCTAGGACACTCACTCGCGTGTGACGCTTTCTGTGGGCCCGCGAGGTCGTCGTCCATCACTTTGACCTATAGCGAGAGAGGTTAATTTGACCAACAAGGATGATTCTTTTTGGTTTGTGTTACGGTAGGAGTATATAGTACGCGTCAAAGAGGGGGGCAGGGGACCAGCATACACTACGCGTCATGAACCTCGCTCCGTGTGGGGACTTTCCGGTTTCCGAGGCAGGTGCCACATGAAAGTTGTGCATTGGGTATTCAAACATCACACAACACCTCTTTGGGCCACATGCAGGTGGTGGTTGTCCTACAGGACACTCACTCGCGTGCGACGCTTCCATCTGTGGGCTCGCGAGGTCATCGTTCATCACTTCGACCCAACGAGAGAGGTTAATTTGACCAAAAAGGAGGATTCTTTTTGGTTTGTGTTACGGTAGGAGTATATAGTACGCATCGAAGAGGGGGATGGGACCAGCATATACTACACATCATGAACCTCGCTCTGTGTGGGGACTTTACGGTTTCTGAGGCAGCTGCCACATCAAAGTTGTGCATTTTGGGTATTCAAACATCACAACAACCACACACCTCTGTACGTACATATGTTTTGGCCCACATGCAAGCGATGGCGGTTGTCCTCTTGCACTCACTCACGCGGTTATCGGTAATATCGATGCTTTCCATCTGTGGGCCCGCTTGGTCCATCACTTTTACCGACAGCGAGAGAGGTTAATTTGCCTTGGGAGGGGATTAAGTTTTGGTTTGTCTTACGGTATAGGTCATGCTATGAGATTACATAATATAGTTTGAGCGCATGCATGTGTACTCATGCATGAATCCCTCCCACCGGATCGAAGTGGGGGGGGGGGGGGCAGCACACGACGCGTCATGAACCAATCTCACTCTGTGTGGGGACTGTACGATCTTTGATGCGGGCGCCACATCAATGTTGTGCATGGTATTCAAACATGCATGCATCACCTCCATATACATATGTTTGGGACACATGCATGCAGTGGTTGTCTTCGGACAGTACTCTCCCTCGCGTGGTTATCGGCGGCAAGCCTATATATTCATGGGCCCGCGTGGACATCCATCACTTCGACCGGCAATGAAAGAGATTACCAGGGTGGATTCTTCTTCTTTGGTTCGTGTTACTGTGTAGTAGGTCATGGTGAGATTCCAGACCTAAGTTTGAGCACATGCGTACGCATGAATCCCCGTCACCGTCTCAAAGTGGGGTGACATACATAGTACGCGTCGTGGACCCTCGCTCCGTGTGAGGACTTTCCGATTCCAAAGCACGGTACCGTGCCACATCAAATTAAGTTGTGCATTGGGTATTCAATCACACCACACAACACTTCCATACATATGTTTGGGCCACATGCAGGCAGTGATTGTCTTTGGGCACTGCTCCCTTGCGTGGTTATCGGCGAGCTAGCCCATCTGTGGGGTCGCGTGGATGTCCATCACTTTGACCAACAACAAGAGAGAGGTTATACGACCAAGGTGGATTCTTCTTGGTCCATGTTACACTATGTCTTGGTGAGATGCCCTTTCCACCGACTCAAAGTGTGTGTGTGTGTGGGTGGGGTGGGGGGTACTTCGCACTTCCTGAACCTCCGTGGGGTCGGGGATGTCCGGTTAATTTGCGAGGCACATGTGCCACATCAAAGTTGTGAATTGGGTATTTAAATATCACACCACCCTTTTCATACATATAGTTGGGCCACTTGCAGGTGGTTCGTATGTGGTCTCACCCATCTCGCGCCACAAGCACACATTTGTGGGCCCGCACACGGTCCACCTTTGACCGGAAGCGAAAGGGGGGTTTAACCATGATGGACTCCTATAGGTTTAGTGTTACGGTAGGGTGTGATATGTCAGACCTAGCTATTTGGGGGCATGCATTCATAGCTAGGATTCCCCTCCCGCCGACATGAAGTGGGGGGTGGGGTGGCAGACTAGCAATAATGTGCGCTTTATGAGACAGGTGCCACATCAAAGTTGTGCATTGGGTATTTGAACATCAAACCAGCCTTTTCATACATATATTTGGTCCACATGCAAGTGTGTTCGTGTTCTGACCCTTTCCCACGTTTTTTTGGCCACGCAACACACACGGTTCCCTCAGACTACCCATGTGCCATGCCCGTGCCCCTGTCACCCATATCAGCACAGTAGATTGGGCTCCATGAGGCTTCCCTCGCAATCTCAAAAATATCTACCCGCCTAGAGGGTTTTTCTGTGTGATAGCACACGATTATTATGTTTCGACCATGTGCGATGCTGTTTGCCCCCGCCCCCCCGCTCCCGCTTGCATCCCTCAAAAATATCTACCCGCGTGGAGGGTTTTTCTGGTTGATAGCACACGGTTATTATGTTCCGACCGTGTGCGATGTTGTTCGCTCCCGCTCCTGCTCCCGCTTGCATCCCTCAAAATATCTAGCCGCCTGGAGGGTTTTTCTGTTTGATAGCACACGTTTGTTATGTTTGGACCGTGTGCGATGTTTGTTGCTCAATCCCTTCATCCAAATTTTCAGTAGCCTTGGCATTTTACTCCCGCCTAGCAAAATTTCCAGTACCTGCGTCATTTCCTCAAACACCACCTTGCCCCCCCCCTCCACACCCCCCCCCAAAACTCCGCATGCACACACACCACCCCTCCCTCACTCGAAACCCAAGCAAGGTCGCCGCCGCCGCACCGCCTCCATCGTCTACATCTGCCGGTTTGCCCGTGCAGGTTACCCACCGATCTCCATACCCTAGCCGCCCTGAGTTTCTTAGATGACACCTGCCAAATGCCCCTTTCCCACATATCCCCATCCCCATCCCCCTCCCCCACTCCAGAGCGTCGCAGCCTAAGCCCGGCTATGCTTCTCGTGGAGCTCCAGGAGCTAATGGCCCAAAAGAGGTTTATCATGGCCTCTTCGCCCGACGTCGGCGAGGTGGCCACTGAGGAAGTTGATGACGATTACTGGCCGCAAGCTCTCAATCAGCGGGCTAGAGTATGCTGGCATGTCGCGGACGCCGGCTACGACATCGAGGTCGTTGACAACGATGGCCTGACCCGGGCTATGTCACAGGTTAAGTGACCCACCCCAACCCCTCGGGTTCAACTGCCGTCGATCTCATCCATGGCCCCGCCGCTGATCTCCTCTGGCTTGCTGTCAAGAATTTGCCATCCTACATCGCCATCGAGCCACTTTTGTCATTTCTGAAGGACACATTCTGCGACGCTGGCTTGGGATCCTCAGCTACCAAGTTAGACCTCATCGACGGCGACCACGAGGAGGGCACCCTTTCCGCCTCTTCCAAGGGGAAAGAGAGCATCTGCGACATCAGGGAGGGCACCCTACAGCCGTGCTCTTCCAAGGGGAAGGAGCCCATCTGCGACAACATGGAGCACACCCAGAGTCCGTGCTCTTCCCATGCGAAGGAGCCCATCTGTGACAAGTGAGGAAACCCATGATTTGTTTTGCCATGCCTCTTCATAGAGGGGAACCCATGATTTGTTTTGTCGAGCCCCTTTTGTAGTGAGAATATGTCCAGTTTTAATTGCTATGTTTGGTTGTTTGTAGTATGCCTTGTTTATTTCAGTTATTCATAGTGTGATGCTCTATATGTGCAACTATTTACTGTGCAGTACAATTTCATCAATACCAGTTTCAACAATACCAATATGAATGACTATATTTGCTTGCTGTTAAGCTTGTTATAGCTAGAATATGCCTCTTTTAACGTTTTTTGGTTGTTCGGTTGTAGTTAGCATATGTCCAGTTTCAATTGCTATCTTTGGTTGTTAGTAGTATACCTTGTTTATTTCGGTTATTCACAAAGTGATGTTCTATATGTGCAAGTATGAACTGTGCAGTTCAATTTCATCAATACCAGTTTCAACAATACCAATATGAATGACTATTTGGTTGCTGTTAAGCCTGTTGTAGCGAGCATATGCCTCTTTTAACGGTTTTTGGTTGTTCGGTTGTTTGTAGTTAGCATATGTCCAGTTTCAATTGCTATCTTTGGTTGTTCATAGTATGCCTTGTTTATTTCAGTTATTCACAAAGTGATGTTCTATATGTGCAAGTATGAACTTTGAAGTTCAATTTCATCAATACCAGTTTCAACAATACCAATATGAATGACTATTTGCTTGCTGTTAAGCCTGTTGTAGCGACCATATGCCTCTTTTAACGGTTTTTGGTTGTTCGGTTGTTTGTAGTTAGCATATGTCCAGTTTCAATTGCTATCTTTGGTTGTTCGTAGTATGCCTTGTTTATTTCAGTTATTCACAATATGATGTTCTATATGTGCAAGTATGAACTGTGCAGCTAACACACCTTTCCACTTCTTGTTTTGCTTAACTAGCGTGCTTAAACCTGCACACTGAAGCTATCATTTGGAGATTATGTTGTCTACTGATGTCTACTATGCAACTTTTATTCTTGTAGACGTTGTTCGACCTCCAAATGCAGAGTTTTGTAGGACAGTAGCAAATTTCCCTCAAGTGGATGACCTAAGGTTTATCAATCCGTGGGAGGCGTAGGATGAAGATGGTCTCTCTCAAAAAACCCTGCAATCAAATACAAGAAATCTCTTGTGTCCCCAACACACCCAATACAATGGTAAATTGTATAGGTGCACTAGTTCGGCGAAGAGATGGTGATACAAGTGTAGTATGGATAGTAGATATAGGTTTTTGTAATCTGAAAATATAAAAATAACAAGGTAGCAAGTGATAAAATAGAGCACAAACGGTATTGCAATGCTTAGAAACAAGGCCTAGGGTTCATACTTTCACTAGTGCAATCTCTCAACAATGCTAACATAATTGAATCATATAACAATCCCTCAATGTGCGACAAAGAATCACTCCAAAGTTTCTATCGGAGAACGTAGGACAAAAACGTGTATCAACCTATGTGCCTAGATTACCCCAATGTCACCACGGGAATCCACAAGTTGAATACCAAAACATACATCAAGTAACTCAATAGAATACCCCATTGTCACCACGGGTATCCACATGCAAGACATACATCAAGTGATCTCAAATCTAATATTCAATCCAACATAACGAAACCTCAAAGAGCAGGACTCAATTAATCACAACAAGATAGAGAGAGGGAAAAAACACCATATGATCCAACTATATTAACAAAGCTCGCAGTACATCAAGATCGTGCCAAATCAAGAACACGAGAGAGAGAGTTCAAACACATAGGTACTGGTACATACCCTCAGCCCCGAGGGTGAACTACTCCCTCCTCGTCATGGAGACTGCCGAGATGATGAAGATGGCCTCCGGTGATGATTCCCCCCTCCGGCAGGGTGCCAGAACAGGGCTCCGAATGAGATTGCTTCGGTACAGAGGCTTGCAGCGGCAGCATGGAAGTTCTAGGTTTCTTTTCAGGGTTTTCTCAATATATAGGATTTTTCAGCATTGGAACTATGCCAGGGGGGTGCCCGAGGGTCCCACAAGCTCGGGGAAGCGCCCTAGGGCGGGCGCCCCCAGGCTTCTGGTGCCCTCGGCCACATCCTGGTCCATCTCTGGTGCTCCGTGGGTCTCTTCTGATCCATAAAAAATCACCGTAAATTTTGGGCCCATTCCGAGAACTTTTATTTCTACACAAACAAACAACACCACGGTTGTTCTGCTGAAAACAATGTCAGTCCGGGTTAGTTCTAATCAAATCATACCAAAACCATATAAAATTGTTATAAACATGGCATGAATACTTCATAAATTATAGATATGTTGGAGATGTATCAGCATCCCCAAGCTTAATTCCTGCTCGTCCTCGAGTAGGAGTGCATAATTTGATCAATGATAATTTCAATCACTTTTCCTAGCATCATAACAGCAACTCTTTCTCATAAAACTCATCATGATAAAGTAGTAATCAATTCACATGTTATGGTTTAAACAATGCATTCTCTTGAAACTTAACAAACTATATTCTTAGTCACCAAACAATTGCAATTCAACTTATCTTCAACAGAGTCTAAGTAAGAGCTCCACATACTCAATTATCATATAGTCTTCTATGATTGCTAGTACTCAAAGCATATTTTTAGAACAAATGGCCTCCATCGAACACAGAGAAAGATAGGGGCTTAATGTTTCGCCTCCCAACTCATTTATCATAGAGATAATTGTCAACAATAATAAATCATGATCAAATATATTTGAATGGGTATATGTGCCCGGATCTAACCCCACCACATGATGCTTGCCAACTAGAGAATAGGTTGGAATAATAAGTTGACTCAACAAAAATAAATAACATGAAAGTAAATAGCATAAAAGTAAATAGAATGTCCCTTCGCAGAGAGAAGCAGGGATTTGCAGAGGTGCCAGAGCTCATAGCTTAAAACAGAGATGAATACATTTTGAGAGGCATGCCTTTCTTGTCAATGTCACGACCGAGAGTTCTCAATATCTTCCATGCTAAACACATTATAGGCGGTTCCCAAGCGGAAGGGTAAAGTTTACTCCCCCTCAACCATTCAAACACAAGCCATAGCTAGCCGAATCCTCGGGTGCCCTCCATAGAATCAACTTTCTGGGGGAGTTTGTTTAATTATTTTGTTTTGTGGGACTGGGCATCCCAATTACCGCCCTCTTTCGTGTAATGACAAGTGAATAAACACTAATCATGAGAATAACTCGCTTAACATGGAAGATACTGACCACCCACTGCCGCTTCATGAGCGGTACGGGCACACAAAACAGATGCTTATTTGAATGATTAGAGGTGGCACATGCAAATTTACTTGGAATGGCAGGGTAATACCGTATATAGGTAGGTATGGTGGACACTCATGGAAGAAACTTGGCTCAAGGATTTTGGATGCACAAGCAGTATTCCCGCTTAGTACAGAAATTTAGGCTAGCAAAAGATTCCAAACAAGCACCACATGTTAGAGGATCCATAACAATATAACTTAGATGCAAATATACCCAACCATAACTCATTACGTTGTCTTCCTTGTCCAACTTCAACTAATTTGCTCAAATTTAAAAATAATAAATGGGTATTCACAATCATAAAAGATGTCCAAGATAATATATTTGTATGTGAAAGTTCTCTTCCATATACTATCTTTCATGAATTACTCGTATTACTAATATTGTGATTGTCAAACTTCAATAGATTTTACTTTCTAAACCGAATGTGAAATATCACTAAGCATATGGAACATATATAATTTCAGATTTATGATATTCAATCCATTCAACAATTTACTCTTAGGATATAAGTGAAGAACGAGAGTAAATGACAAACTACTCCAAAAGATATAAGTGAAGATCAATGAGTAGTCAAACAATTAAGTAGCTATGTGAGGACTCTCTCACATTCAAGATTTCTGATCTTGATAATTTTATTCAAACAGCAAACAAAATGAAAATAAAAGGACAATCCAAGAATAGCACATATCATGTGAACAAGTAAAAACTTAGGCTAACGATAGGTGTTGATGAAGAAAGGTGGGATGCCTACCGGGGCATCCCCAAGCTTAGTTGCTTGAGACTTCTTGGAATGTTATCTTGGGGTGCCTTGGGCATCCCCAAGCTTGAGCTCTCGTGTCTCCTTAATTCCTCTCCTATCATGGCTTCTCCTAAATCTTAAAAACTTCATCCACACAAAACTCAACAAGAACTCGTGAGATAAGTTAGTATAAATCAACTCAAAACCTTAACATTCTCTACTGTAAAAAATCACTAAAATTATAATTAAACATTGCATACTAAATGCCTCTGCATATTTAATACTCCTATCCACAAATAGAAACATTAAACAAGCAAACATATGCAAACAATGCAACTATAACAACAATCTGTCTAAACAGAACAGTCTGTAAAGAGTGAATAAGAATTCATACTTCCCCAACTCCAAAATTCTGAAAAATTACCATGTGACAGAGAACTCACGCATTCTTACTGTGTAAAAATTTCAGATTTTTATCATGTTCTGACAATTCATAAAAATGCAGGACATAACAGAAAACTTTTTGTTTTCAAACAGCAACACATAAACTTGCAAACTGAGCATGGTAAAGGCTATAATTGGCATTTTATTGAACTAAAAGATACAAAACATGATTATTGATAACAGAAAGCAAATCTCAACAAAAGAAAATGATGCTCCAAGAAAAACACATATCATGTGATGAATAAAAATATAGCTCCAAGTAAGGTTACCGATAATGTTGAAGACGAAAGAGGGGATGCCTTCTGGGGCATTCCCAAGCTTAGACGCTTGAGTCTTCCTTGAATATTACCTTGGGGTGACTTGGGCATCCCCAAGCTTAGGGTCTTGCCACTCCTTCTTGTCCACATATCGATATCTCACCCAAAACTTGAAAACTTTAATCACACAAAACTTAACGGAATTTGTGAGATAGGTTAGTATGATAAAAATAAATCATCCACTTAGGTACTGTCAATACAAGATTCATAATTGTTCTCACATAATGCCTACTGTATTCTATCATTTCCACAATTTATATTGACCAATATAAGCCATAGAAACTATAAAACAAGCAAACTATGCATTGAAAATAGAATCTGTCAAAAACAGAACTGCATGTAGTGAGCGAATTAAAAAGCATACTTCTGTACATCCAAAAATTCTGAAAATTAGGAAAACGTAAAAAATTTGTAACCCAATACTGTGTTAAAATTTCAGAATTTTATCACGCCCCAGTACAGAATAGAAATTCTAGCACTAGACGCAAAAGTTTCCTGTTTTTGCACAGAATCAAATCAACAAGTATCCACACTATCCCAAAGGCTTTACTTGGCACATTATTGAAAGAAAACATATAAAAATGATTAATATAGTAGATTAATTATGTGAACACACAAAAACAGAAGGTATAAGTATTGGGTTGTCTCCCAACAAGCGCTTTTCTTTAAAGCCTTTTTAGCTAGGCATGATGATTTCAATGATGCTCACATAAAAGTGAAGAATTGAAAAATAATGGGAGCATCATGAAACATATGGCAAGCACATTTAAGCCTAATCCACTTCCTATGCATAGGGATTTTGTGAGCAAACAATTTGTGGGTGCAAGAATCAACTAGCATAGGAAGGCAAAACAAATATAACTTCAAAACTTTCAACACATAGAGAGGAAACTTGATCTTATTGCAACACCTACAAGCATATGATTCTCTCTCATAATAATTTTCAGTAGCATCATGAATGAATTCAACAATATAGTTATCACATAAATCATTCTTTTCATGATCCACAAGCATTGGAAATTTATCACTCTCCAATTAAGCAAATTCCTTTTCATTCATAATAGTGGGAGCAAACTCAACAAAATAACTACCATGAGATACTTGATTGGCATAATCCAATTGAAAATTAAAATCATAATGACAAGATTCATATTTATCATTATTCTTTATAGCATACATGTCATCACAATAATCATCATAGATAGCAACTTTGTTATCATAGTCAATTGAAACCTCTTCCAAAATAGTGGAATCATCATTAAATAAAGTCACGACCTCTCCAAATCCACTTTCATAATTATTGCAATAAGGTTCAACACCCTCCAAAATAGTGGGATCATTAGTACCTAGAGTTGAAACTCTTCCAAACCCACTTTCATCAATATAATCATCATAAATAGGAGGCATGCTATCATCATAATAAATTTGCTCATCAAAACTTGGGGGACTAAAAATATCATCTTCATCAAACATAGCATCCCCAAGCTTATGGCTTTGCATATCATTAGCATCATGGATATTCATAGAAAGCATACTAACAACATTGCAATCATGCTCATCATTCAAAGGACTCACATTAAACATTTTATTAAATTCTTCCTCTAGCAATTGAGCACAATTTTCTGATCCATCATTTTCAAGAAAGACATTATAAAGATGAAGCATTTGTGGCAACCTCAATTCCATTTTTTGTAGTTTTCTTTTATAAACCAAACTAATGATAAAACAAGAAACAAAAAGATTCAATTGCAAGATCTAAAGATATACCTTCAAGCACTCACCTCCCCGGCAACGGCGCCATAAAAGAGCTTGATGTCTACTACGCAACTTTTATTCTTGTAGACGTTGTTGGGCCTCCAAGTGCAGAGTTTTGTAGGATAGTAGCAAATTTCCCTCAAGTGGATGACCTAAGGTTTATCAATCCATGGGAGGCGTAGGATGAAGATGGTCTCTCTCAAACAACCCTGCAATCAAATACAAGAAATCTCTTGTGTCCCCAACACACCCAATACAATGGTAAATTGTATAGGTGCACTAGTTCGGCGAAGAGATGGTGATACAACTGTATTATGGATAGTAGATATAGGTTTTTTTAATCTGAAAATATAAAAAAAGCAAGGTAGCAAGTGATAAATCGGAGCACAAACGGTATTACAATGCTTAGAAACAAGGCCTAGGGTTCATACTTTTACTAGTGCAATCTCTCAACAATGCTAACATAATTGAATCATATAACAATCCCTCAACGTGCGACAAAGAATCACTCCAAAGTTTCTATCGAAGAACGTAGGACGAAAATGTGTATCAACCTATGTGCCTAGATTACCCCAATGTCACCACGGGAATCTGCAAGTTGAATACCAAAACATACATCAAGTAACTCAATAGAATACCCCATTGTCACCACGGGTATCCACATGCAAGACATACATCAAGTGATCTCAAATCCAATATAAAATCCAACATAACGAAACCTCAAAGAGCAAGACTCAATTAGTCACAAGAAGATAGAGAGAGGGAAGAAACACCAAATGATCCAACTATGGGGTCGAGGAGATAGGTCTAGAGGGGGGGGGGGTGAATAGACACTTAACCAACCAAAGTTGCAGATTTTAATTTCTTTTGGATCTTAGGCAGATTTTGGCACAAGTTAAGATCACTCCAATACTTTCTACACATGCATATCTAGAGATTGAGTAGCGGAAATAGTAAAGCATGCAAAAGTACGGAATGTAAAGGGTAGAGTATGGAAGATCAAACGCAATGAAGACACGGTGGTTTTTGGCGTGGTTCTGATAGGTGGTGCTATCGTACGTCCACGTTGATGGAGACTTCAACCCATGAAGGGTAACGGCTGCGCGAGTCCACGGAGGGCTCCACCCACGAAGGGTCCACGAAGAAGCAACCTTGTCTATTCCACCATGGCTTACGTCCACGAAGGACTAGCCTCACTCGGGGTAGATCTTCACGAAGTAGGCGATCTCCTTGCCCTTACAAACTCCTTGGTTCAACTCCACATCATGTCGGAGGCTCCCTAGTGACACCTAACCAATCTAGGAGACACCACTCTCCAAAAGGTAATAGACGGTGTGTTGTTGATGAACTCCTTGCTCTTGTGCTTCAAATGATAGTCTTCCCAACACTCAAACAACTCCTCACAGATGTGGCTATGGTGGAAGAAGGATTTGAGTGGAAAGCAACTTGGAAAAGGCTAGAGATCAAGGTTCAAATGGTAGGAATGGAATCTCTTGATCTCAAAACATGAGTAGGTGGTTCTCTCTCAGAAAATGTGTAGTGGAAGTGTAGGCACGTTCTGATGGCTCTCCTTACTGAGAAGGAAGTGGTGGAGGGGTATATATAGCCTCCACACAAAATCCAACCGTTACACACTTTTGACCCAACTCGGTGGCACTGAAACCATAATCTCGGTAGCACCGAACTGTGTAAAAGATATGAACGTTAGGAGTCTCGGTGGGACCGATAGGAACAACTCGGATGGACCGAAGTGCAATGGCTAGGGCAAACCTCATCTCGGTGGCACCGATTGCATCAACTCGGTAGGACCGAAGTGAAGCAATAAGGCAACAGAGAGTTGGCAAGCCATCTCGGTGAGACCGATTTGCAAAACTCGGTGAGACCGAAGTGAGTGCAAACGATTATAGAGAGTTGGCAAGGCCATCTCGGTGGGATCGAGATCCATTTCGGTGGATCCGATTTGGTAGGGTTTTGGCAGTGGCTAAGTCTCGGTGAACTCGGTGGCTTCGGATAGGAAATTTCGGTGGGGCCGAGCTGGAATGTAGGTTTTGGACATATTTGGAGTAGAGAGAGTGGTTGAGGGTTTAGGAGTACTGTCACTAAGCACTTGAGCAAAAAGACCATTAAGCAACACCTCATCCCCTTTTAATAGTATTGGCTTTCCTATGGACTCAATGTGATCTTGGATCACTAAACCAAAAATGTAGAGTCTTGATCTTTTGCCAATCCTTGTCCTTAGCATTTTGAAGGGGTTCCACGTCCTCTTGTCCCTGCCACGCCATTGTTGAACTTGTCTGAAATTCACTAGATAAAAGTGTTAGTCCAACAACATGTATGTTGGCATAAATTACCAAAACCACCAAGGGAGTAAATGTGCTTTCACCAACTATATTAACAAAGCTCGCGGTACATCAAGATCGTGACAAATCAAGAACACGAGAGAGAGAGAGAGAGATCAAACACATAGCTACTGGTACATACCCTTAGCCCCGAGGTTGAACTACGCCCTCCTCGTCATGGAGACCGCCGAGATGATGAAGATGGCCTCCGGTGATGATCCCCCCCTCCGGCAGGTTGCCGGAACAGGGCTCCGGATGAGATCGCTTCGGTACAAAGGCTTGCGGCGGCGACGTGGAAGTTCTAGGTTTCGTTTTGGAGTTTTCTCTATATATAGGATTTTTCAACGTTGGAATTACGCCAGGGGGGTGCCCGAGGGTCCCACAAGCTCGGGGGCGCGCCCTAGGAGGGGCGCGCCCCCTAGGCTTGTGGTGCCCTCAGCCACATCCTAGTCCATCTCTGGTGCTCCGTGGGTCTCTTCTAGTACATAAAAAATCACAGTAAATTTTGGGCCCATTCCGAGAACTTTTATTTCCGCACAAAAAACAACACCACGGTAGTTCTGCTGAAAACAGCGTCAGTCCGGCTTAGTTCTAATCAAATCATACCAAAACCATATAAAATTGTTATAAACATGGCATGAATACTTCATAAATTATAGATACGTTGGAGACGTATCATCTACCATGGATATATTTGCTTGATGTTTAGCCTGTTGTGCTTAACATGCCTTTCGATGTACTTACACAGGACAATATTGGGAACGACTGCTATTTTCCATCGAGGTTAGTTTCATCCCATGGCTTTTATATACTCACTGTTCAAGATATCGGTAGCTGGTACCATATAGGTTGGGGGCTGATAAGGGATTAATTGGCGAATCGGACCTTTAACTGAATATATCTGTAACCCATTTATCGGTAGGTTAACTAGGGCCATATCTAATATATCTGAGGCTACATAGCAACATGCATTGTACTGAATGTCTAAATATGCAATCCTAGGCTACATAGCAACAAGGAAGAGTGTTACCTTAATGTTCTGATGATGTCTAGATATACATAGAAGAGCAGCAACAGCAACAACACAACAGCAGTTAACTGCAGTTAATCGGCCGATATTTGTAACAATGTAATAAACTCCCTCCGCCCCATAATATAAGATGTTAATTCATCCAATATCTGAGTATATTGGATGTAATAAGATCTTATATAATGGGATGGAGGGAGTGTTGTACTACATCATTGTGCAATTGTTGTTTAGCTTCTAATATTAATTTGGTGCTTTTAGGTACATATGTCATTGGTAAAGATCCACGCTTCGACCCTTTTTGCTTATGGGGCAATGAGATATTCATGAACCAGCATCAAGTGAGGAAACTGATAAAGATTGTTAGTAAAATGGGTCAAAAGATGGCAATTAAACTATTTGTTTACACTTTATCCAAGACAACAGTGAACTGCAGGATGGTAAGTAAGAACTCTGCAGCCTTCTTTTTACTGGCCATAATGAGTTGTGTTAGATGACAATGTCTGAATCTTTTTCCTTTGCAATGATTCCCAAAGCAGTTTACTCATGATTACCTCTCAAACTACATGATTGGTGGGCATGCAAAGGTTAAAGTATTTCTACCAGAACACAATGACTATCTAGATGTCATCATGAAGACAGTGAAGGATGGGCGGTCGGCCATCACAAGGGGTTGGACTAGAGTCGTGCGTGCCTTCTGCATGGAGGAGGGCACAATATGGGCATTCCGCTTCACCTTGTTCAGCAACCAGAATGTATTTCGCCTCTTTCTTTACCGTCTTTAATAGTACAAGTATACAACCCTAGTTCATCATTCTTTATTTGGCGCATATGTAATTCTTTTTTTTTTGATGTAACTCTTGAACATATGTACCTGTGAATCGAATAATGCATTGGTTGTTGAACCTGATGGATATGAATAAAGTTATAGCCTACTTTCAAATTAAAATTTGGTACAATTTTAAATAGCAGCGATTAAATTAGGGTGAAAATACGCTCTGCAGGTCATTACGGCGTACACGGTCTGTAAAGCACATCTTGTGTGATATACATCATAATCCGAAACGGTTCACAGAGAGGAAATGTGTGCGACCATGCACACAGTTGCCATTTGCAAAGCGTGTGTGATGTCAGACAATATCACAAACGGTGCGAGCAAACTAAATGTTTGTGATAGTCGCCTTATCGTAGACGCTTTACAATCATGAACTGTTTCTGATGTCGTACGCATCGTAAATGTTTGCACCACAAAATAGCATGTGGGATAGTTATCCTGTACGACACTGGTACGACAGTCCGACATTTCGTATTCCTATCTGATACTCGTATGATGATTAACTAATCTTCTTCATTATATATCGCATACGGTTCGGGAGAAGTGAATGTGTGTGATAGTCTCCTTATCATACACGTTTTACAATTGTGAACTGTTTGTGATGGGGCGCGCATCGTAAAAGTTGCACCACAGAATACCGAGTGCGATGGTAATGCGAGCACACACGAGTAGCAAGGATGGAGCGTTTGGGATATTCGATAGATCACAAACAGTTGTGTCACGAGTCGCGTTTGGGATAGATCGGGCATCGCATACACTTAGTTCTGCGAAACGTATGCTTGCGTGCTCCTTATAGCCGACAGTTTTTGGGTTGTGTGGGAAGACCCCCCCTATCGCACACACATGCAAAGTGACGGTTTAAAACTCCGTCGCGGAAAGGGGGTAAAAACCGTTTGTACAGTAGCTCGCTGTACCAGTGGTGTCTTGTATTCATCTAGCATTGTCCTTGCCATTTCAATAAGAGTCCGGTTCTTCCTCTCAACAACTCCATTTTGTTGAGGTGTATACATAGCCGAGAACTCATGTGAGATGCCTTCTTCATCAAGAAAGGTATCCACATTAGCGTTCTTGAACTCCGTTTCGTTGTCGCTCTGAACCTTCTTGATCTTCACTTCAAATTGGTTTTGGGCCTTCCTAGCGAAATTGTTGAAGATCTTTTGTACCTGCGATTTTTCATCGAGAAAGAACACCCATGTAAATCTAGAAGAATCATCAACAATGACCAAACCAAAAGAGTTACCACCAAGACTTTTATAGGTATTGGGACCGAAAAGATCCATATGAAGCAGCTCGAGTGGTCTCCCTGTGGCCATGATGTTCTTCACGGGATGGCTTCCTCCAACTTGTTTTCCTGCCTGGCAAGCACTACAAAGTCTATCCTTATCAAAGATAACATCTTTCACACCAAGAATATGATCTCCCTTAATGAGTTTATCAAGATTACGCATGCCAACATGTCCAAGCCTTCTATGCCATAACCAACCTTTAGAAGATTTAGCAATTAAACATGTACGAGGTTGGGCTCTCTTAGTGAAATCAACAATGTATAGATCACCTCTACGAATGACGGTAAAGACCATATTATGATTATCTTGATGAAACACTTGGCAATCTACTTTGGTAAATAGAACATTAAAACCAAAGTAGGCTAGTCTAGATACGGAAAGAAGATTGTAACCAAGAGATTCAACAAGCATAACATTTTGAATGGAGCTATCATTGGATATGGCCACCTTACCAAGGCGAAGTACCTTACCCTTGGAGTTGTCTCCAAAAGTCACATACTTGCATGGACCATCGTTTTTTGCAAGCTCACGAAACATGACTCTATCTCCGGTCATGTGATCGGTACATCCACTATCAAGAATCCACTCTTTTCCTCCGTCCATGTAATCTCGAAGATTTGCCATGAGACTAAGATTCCTCATAGTATTCTCATATTCGATATCAAATTCTTCGTCCTCATCATAATAGCCATGCTCAACATCATCATCAATACGTATGTGATAATCACCTAGAGCAATGGATTCATTAGTTTCATGATCATGACAATGTTCAAGTTTATGAATTCTAATGGCTTCCGTGATAATATTACTAATAGTTCTAACATCTCCTTTAGCACGCATAAGATCACAAAGCTCAAACAAGCAATCATCAAAATTTGGATCACTAGGCTTCATCTTGTGAAAAGCAGTAGTCTTATGAAGAATCTCATCAAGATTCTTTAAAGAGTAGTTGGGATATCGCTTTTCCAAGTCCTTCCATAGAGTATAGGCGCACTCAAAGTTTTATATACACCCAAGCACAATTTTAAGTAATCCTCTAATGATAAGATTGATGGTTCTAAGATTACGAAGCATGTCAATTTCCTCTTCATGAGTGGGATGCAACGGATCAATGGGAGGCACATAAGGACTATGAATGTACTTACTCAAGTTAAATTCATCAAAGATATCAAGCATCTCATCCTTCCAAAATTGATAATACTCCCCATTGAGAATAGGCACTCTATGTCTAAGACTCCCCAAAGTAGACACATCCATGTTCCTCCAATGGTGATTAAACCAAAGCAATGGAGACCAAAGCTCTGATACCAATTGAAAGATCGAGAAGATAGGTCTAGAGGGGGGGGGGTGAATAGACACTTAACTAACCAAAGATGCAGTTTTTGGTTTTCTTGGAATTTAGGCAGATTTTAGCACATGTTAAGATATCACCAAGACTTCCTACACAAGCATATCTAGAGATAGAGCAGCGGAAATAGTAAAGCATGCAAGTGTGCGGAAAGTAATGGGGTAGAGAAAAGAAGATCAAACGCAATGAAGACACGGTGGTTTTTGGCGTGGTTCCGATAGGTGGTGCTATCGTACGTCCACGTTGATGGAGACTTCAACCCACGAAGGGTAACGGTTGCACGAGTCCACAGAGGGCTCCACCCATGAAGGGTCCACGAAGAAGCAACCTTGCTTATTCCACCATGGCTTCACGAAGTAGGCGATCTCCTTGCCCTTACAAACTCCTTGGTTCAACTCCACATGATCTTCGAGGCTCCACTACTAGGGAAAACCCTAGCAGTAGCACGGGTTAAAGGCCTATCAGTAGCGCGGGTCCCCGCGCTACTAATACGGCGCTAGAGCTAACTTTTAGCACTAGCTTGTGTTCTAACCCGCGCTACTGCTACCAAAAGATAGCAACAGCGCGGGGTCAAACCCACGCTGCTGCTAAAAGCTGCAGCGCGTCTATCTACCACGCGCTACTGATAATGCCGCGCTGCTGTAACGCTCATACCCCGCGCTACTATTATTATTTTATTTTTTTCTATGATTTATTTTCTATATTTTTTCCTACGTATTTTCTCTGTATTTGTACAGGTTTTATACAATAGTCTCTATCATATGATACACACAATAGTCTCATCATATTATGCACATACATATCTCATCATATCATACACATACAAATCTCACATCATATCATACACACATACAAGAGTATGATCATCTTATATATCATGTCATCAGCAACATCATGATCCAACACAAATGATGTCTCTCATCATCATCTCGAAATAGCGATAGAAGTTCTCACATGTCTCGAATACATGCAACTACATGGTCATCACATGCACATGTTTCATCATCCATCTAAACTATGATATAGAAGAGAAGAGCGATCACTATGAGGAAGAGCGGAATTATGCAGTAGCTCATGAGGCGCCGCCTCTGATCCCTCTCTCGCGCTAGTGTGAACCTCAAGTAACTAGCTTCCGCTTCCACTCTGGTATCGAACCCTCTCTGGCTGCCGCTCGAAAACTGGTACACTTGGGCCTGACACTCTGGCCACTCGTCGTACACTCCTGGAACCTTCCCTATGTACACGGCATAGCACTTCTTCGCCATCGATGATCTATGTACCTGTTAGAGATGCATTCAACGATATATAATGTGCAACATAATATATATACTTGAGCAACATGAAGAGAAAGAGTAAGCAAATAGAAGCAACATATAGTAAACATAATTAACGAAGTTCATCGTAACTAATTAACTAGCGCTACGCAAGTTCAGCAGGACCGTTTGCATCACAAAGTTTCAAAGTTGCGTCGAATACATAAAGTTCAAATTCAACGGACACGCCATCATCATGATCGTCAATCACGGGAACTTCCATTCATCCATGTCCGGAAGGATGCACCCTAGCTTCGTGAAAGGCGTCATGACCATACGCTGTATGCCTATGCGAGCTCGGACGTCACCCCATGATATAGGGCCGCCGTGGAACATCCCCTTCTCTTCGACGACGTCTTTCACGATGATCGTCGCAATGTCCTGCTGGATGCGATAGAAGTCATTCCTCTGTTTATTATCTGGTTCGGCTCCTATGGCTTCGGCCCATTTGCGGATATGGGCATTGGATGAAGATGTCATGCCAAGTTGTTGACGATCCCTTCTGAATTCCATCATGTGATGGATGACGTAGAATCCATCGTTCGAACTTGCCGCCGGTTGCTGGATGCAGCAGAACTCAGTTTTATGTAAGAAAGCCGGCGCGTTCATCCTTTGTTTCTTGATTTGAATGTGGCCACCCCTCATGCTGAAGCCAAGGAGAGCACGATCTAGAACACTCTTAATGTGTGTGTTGTCTTTCTTCACCGTGTTTTTGGACGAGTCCAAATACAGAGCGTAGGAGACTCACAGGTAAAGAATGATAAGGACGGCGTGCCCCTCGCTGCGCAAAATAAATACACCTCAAATTAGCCTCCCTACGTGTGAATCAATGATTGAAATGTACCAAAGGATGTGTTATATATAGCGGCTATCCGAGAATGACTTACATGGGATGATAAGGCAGCATAATCCTTTCCTTGTCCTTATTCATTACCATGAAGTCTTCGATGTACTTTGTCGCAGCTTGACGTTCCACATCGCTGATTCCCAGGAAGCCCTCATGCATGTAGTAGGGGTCTGCTACCGCAATTAGCGATATTTTCTCTTTCCTGACGATGTAGCTCATATGTAGCGCAAAAAGGCGGATGAGCGTAAAATCAAGCCGCCTCTGGAGATACATATCGAAGATGTGATCAAACCGCAAGAAGAACATATCCGCGGGGCATGTAGCGACGTAGCCCTTGCCCATTGGCACATGAACAGCGTATAGAGGGTATCCTGGATCCTCGGAGGCAAGAAGGCTCTTCTCTGTCTCCAGCACATGGTCATGGAGTCTCCTGAGATCCCCATGTATGGCCATGAGAACGTCCAGCGGGTGCATTGTCGTGGGAAACGACTATCTATGGGACCGAACGGGTCCCTTTGCAATTTGGCTCAAGGGGCGTCCATGGGTCAAAGAGCAGGTTTTCAATAAGTGCAAGAACACACGGGGGATTTATCCAGGTTCGGGCCGCTATGAGCGTAAAACCCTACTCCTGCTCTGTGGTTGATCGAATATGAACTCTGGTTACAGGGAGCACAGTTTTCCGGCAAGGTGCTCGGGAAAATGCAGCTATTGCATGTAATTGAACTCGGTCTCGACCGTTCTACCTGTAGCCGTGGGCCTCCTTTTATAGGCCAAGGGGTTACCACAATGGCTAATACGGTCATTACAGAGTGTGAACAGTGACTTGCACCATCATCACGTTTATCTTCCAACGGGGTAAGACAAACGCATTTAATGCACCATAAGGTGCTACGTCGGGGAGGCGAGGCCTTGGGCAAAAGATCTGTACCACCGGTCCTGGCGCCCTCCTGTAATCTCGACATGTCCCAGGGATGGGTGTCATTAAAGTTAATCTTGGCGTGGCGTGCTGACACGTGCCTTGGCTGGCCATGTTGACTGCCTGCCCGCTCGACACCTAGCCCACGAGCCTATCTGGTCGATGGTAAGGTGGAGCGGTAACGGGACAGAACAAGCCTGCTAGCACGGAGCTTGCCGGGCCTTGCTTGCCGGCAAGGGAACTTGCTGGCAACCATAGCCTCAGTCCTTACCTTGCCGGGGTGAAGCTTGCCGGTAAGGACAACGTCAATATTCATATCTTAGAATAGTACTTCTCGATGACCTGCCTTGAGGTCTTCTTCATGGTCTTGGTGTTGAGTCTTGAGTCATAGTTATCCTCTGTCAAGCCCTTGCCGGAAGGGAGGCAACAACTGCCTGTGCACAAGTCTGGGTATGAGGGCACCCATGTTTTAGTACACCGACAGGAGCCCCTGGGCCTGGGCCACGCGTGTATGCGAGGCGTCGTTGGGCTAGGCCCAAAACAGTGCACAGGCGGCATGTGGCAGAGGATAACTGTCATAATCTTCTCTTTTACCTCACCTGCCTACGATGCGCATTAAATGCCGGCATGGGAGAGGTGGAGTGGAACGGCGGCAGGAGGTGGAGCGTCTGAAAAGCGTAGCCACGTAGGACGAAAAAGAGCCAGCCCTCGCGCCTTCCCCATAAAAAAGGAAAAACATGGAGGGCGCTGCTCATCTCGCGTGACTTCTCACACCCCCTTCCTCGATTTCCGCCATTAAGGGAGGCGAGGCTGCAGGGAGAGTAATCCCCCAAAGGCGCTATAAGAGAGGACGGGGGGAGTGGCAATCTTCCCCACCAATCTTCTGCTTTGACATTTTCCTCCTCCAACCTTTCATTCATCCTTGCTTTCCTTGAGGTCTACCACTGCGATGGCGAGGGGTGGAGGTCGAGCCCGCACATCTGCTTCCACCTCGAGGGTCCCCTCTCGGGGCCGGACGTGTTCCTCGGTGGTCGTCGTGAGCGCCAGCCCTAGCGCCCTCAGCAGAGCCGCCTCCCACGGCCGCGGAGGGCAAGGTTCCCGTGGACGAGGCAGGCGTGGCGGACGTGGCGGAGTGGCTGCCCTTCCCCCTCAGGCGGAAGCCCGCACGGCGGTGGCGGCACAGGAGTCCCACACGGCGGTGGCAGCACACGAGTTTGTCGTGGGGTTACGCTGCCGGCTTCGCAGTTGGCTCCGGCTCCCGGACCGCTTCGCGAGGGTGATGGAGAGCAGCATGCCCTTGGGCCTATGGCTATAGGCGGATGGCTACTGCAACGGTGCCTCCTGGGTGGTGGCAGAGTTCTCCACCGCTGGCTCTCTGTTCTTGACGCGGGGGTGGAAGTCGTTCGCCCGCTCCCGTGGTCTAGGGCCGGGGCAGCTTCTCCAGTTTAGGTACGACGGAGCTGCCACACTCTTCGTGAAGTTCTTTGGGGTCCCCGGCAGCCGCATCGAATGCTGTGCGGAAAGTGAGAGTAGCTGCGGCACCGATTCCAGCAGTGAGATCAAGAGCGAGAGTGACGAAAGCTCCTCGCGTATCAAGAGCAAAGGCGACGACTCCGACTAGGCGCATAGTATTGCCCCAGTCGAGCCTTGAAGATGAGCTGTGCTACGCCTAGGCTCTTCTGTTTAGCTCCTATATCAAAAACAATGTAGCCCCGTGGGGGCATGGAAGATAACTTTTGTATCTAAATGTTTAGCATTTGCTGTAGCTCGTACTTTAAATGGACGTATGCATGTTGTTCTCCTTATTCCATTCTGTCTTTGCATGATTTTTCGTACCCTACGCTTACCGAAGACTTGCCGGTGTGCACACCCTTACCGCAAGTACCCGAGGAACAAGTCCTCAGCAGCTTGCCGGAGGTGCCGCTGCCAGCAAGATCATGCTTGCCGATCACAATGCAGCTACTTAGGTTGCCGAGCGGACTCGAAGCAAAGTAAGAGCGCAGTCGATTACGGCAAGGTTACTTACCGTGTAGGTTTCTCATACAAAGGCCGGAATCGGTCAAGGAGAACCAGAACTACAACAAAGAATTTATTTCAAAGTTTTGCAACTTAGCTCATTCCTTTCTGTACTTCTTGCCGTAGGGCGATATCTTGAACACGTCCTTTAGTATCCATGACCGTCACTCTCCCCGAGAAGCTTGTATGCGAGGAATCCTTCCTTCCTTTAGGAAAAAGAAATAAGAGAAAAGAGGAGACTGGAACCTTGACGGTTCGTTAACCACCTTATGCAAGGCAAAGACTGTAACACATGACTACATGCAACACATAAATAAATATGCATTTGGACAAATAGTTGTGAAACACTTAGTTTTATTGTGCACGGGATCTGCGCCCGGCTTTGTACAAAGGTTTACATGCCTTGACGGCAAACTTGTACAAAATAGGTTGCCGGGCAGCCCGGCAGCCGCACCTTACGGGTAGAACTTACGAAGATGCTCAATATTCCATGAGTTAAGCACCGGAGTGCCATCTTCGGTCTCTAGGCGGACTGCACCGGGCTTAGAGACTCATACTACCCGGTAAGGGCCCTCCCACTTCGGCGTCAACTTGTTTTTACCCTTCATGGATTGAATCCGACGAAGAACAAGGTCGCCTTCCTCAAGGTTCCTGGCATTCACTTTGCGGCTATGGTAGCGGCGCAAAGCTTGCTGGTACCGTGCAGCACGGACAGCAGCCCGGAAATGATCTTCCTCAAGGAGCGTGGCATCGTCATGTCACAGCTCATCTTGGTCGTCCTCATCGAAGGCCAAGACTATAGGTGACCCGTATTTGAGTTCTGTGGGGAGTACCGCTTCTGCACCATACACAAGGGAGAAGGGTGTCTGGCCAGTGGCTCGATTTGGTGTCGTTCTGATTGACCAAAGAACCGCCGACAATTCTTCCACCCAGCGCCTTCCACACTGGTGCAGCTTGTCGAAAGTCCTAGTCTTTAGACCACGCAGCACTTCTGCATTTGCCCTCTCTACTTGCCCATTGCTTCTTGGATGAGCAACGGAGGCATAGCAGATCTTATTTCCGAGTTCTTGGCAATTTGTTGTGAAGGCGTGGCTCATGAATTGGGTGCCATTGTCGGTAATGATCCTGTTGGGTACACCAAAATGGGCAACCAATCCTTTGAGGAACTTGATAGCTGACTGTGCTGTCACCTTTCTCACTGGCTCTAGTTCAGGCCACTTTGTAAACTTGTTGATTGCAACGTACAAGAATTCAAAGCCCCCGGTAGCACGGGGAAGGGGCCGACGATGTCGAGCCCCCAGACCGAGAAGGGCCAGGAAAGAGGGATGGTTTGGAGGGCTTGAGCTGGTTGGTGGATGTCCTTGGAGTGGAACTGGCATGCTTCGCACCTGATAACCACCGCCAAGGCGTCTTGAAGGGCTGTCAGCCAGTAGAATCCTTGACGGAACACCTTGCCGACAAGTGCGCATGACCCAATATGAGATCCGCACATCCCTTCATGTATCTCTTCCAACAGCCTTTGTCCATCTTCCCGGGAGATGCACTTCAACTTTACCTCGCTAGGTCTCTTCCTGTACAAGGTGTTGTCAATAAACTCATACATCCTTGATGGACGGGCCACTCTTTCTGCATCTTCTTGCTCATCAGGAAGGTCTCTTGTCTGGAGGAATTGGACAATCGGCTGCGCCCATGCCAGAGCTTGTGGCTCGACGACAAGGACTAAAGGCATTTCTTCCTCTACGGGAGCACTTGCCTCGACGGCAAGGATCTGGCTTGCCGGATGCTGCGGCTCACCAGCAAAGGGCGGCTTGTTGGTGGTATCTGCTTTCTTGGCGGCTACGGGTAGCTCTGCCAAAAAGTAACCACCAAGATCTTGTTTTCTTTTCTTCGCCAGCTTCGATGGTGTAACGGATGGCTGAGTTAGTTGGAGCGCAAAAGTTCCTGGTTCCACAGGCACCTTTTGGGCGGCAAGCTTTGACAGGTCATCAGCAATCTCATTCCGGGCATGAGGAATGTGCTCTGCTTGCAGACCATCAAAGTGCTCTTCCAACTTTCTCAACATATGGCTCCATCAAAGGGCTTTGGTAATCCTTGTTGACCTGCCACACCACAAGCTGCGAGTCACCTCTGATAACCAGTTTCCGGATACCGAGGTCGATTGCAATGCACAGACCGGCAAGCAAACCCTCGTACTCAGCAGTGTTGTTGGTGGCCTGCTCCCTGGGGAAGTGCATCTGGACCACATACTTGAGGTGCTCTCCGGTGGGTGCGATAAGCAGCACACCAACACCGGCGCCTTTCAGCGTGAAAGCACCGTCAAAGTACATGACCCAATCATCAACGGTTTCCTTGCCGGGGAGAGAGGTCTTTGGTTTTTCTTCATCCGGCGTTGGAGTCCATTCTTCAATGAATTCCGCCAAGGCCCTACTCTGGATCGTCGAGGTGCTCTCAAATTTCAAATTAAAATTTGATAACTCCAGCGCTCACTGCACAATTCTTCCAGTTGCCTCTGGATTTCTCAAGATGCGTTGCAACGGAAAGCGAGTGACAACGGTGACTGGGTGTGCTTGAAAATAATGGCGCAGCTTCCTTGAGCCAATGAGAAGGCCAAAAAGCAACTTTTGCACACCAGAGTACCTTGACCTAGCCCCTTGCAGGAGGGAGCTGACAAAGTAGACTGGGAGCTGCACCATCTTCTTCTTCACGACTTGCTGATCTGGCTGGCTGGCTTGCATAACCTCTATCTTGTCAGCACCTGACCTTGCCGGAGAAGATTCCAGCTCGTCAAGTCGTGCCTCTGCGGTTCCTACCTCTTCCTCATCGGCCTCTCTTTCAGCCACAAGTGCAGCACTAACCACTTGATTCGTCGCCGCTAAATATAGCAGCAACGTCTCTTGCGGCCTAGGCACGACTAGGACTGGCGGAGAGGACAGGTACTCCTTCAAATCTTGGAGTGCGGACTCCGCTTCCGGAGTCCAGTTTACTGGGCCTGCCTTTTTCAAAATCTTGAAAAACGGCAAGGCGCGCTCTGCTGATTTGGAGATGAACCTGCTGAGGACAGCAACGCAGTCGGCAAGGCGCCTACCACCCTTGACGTGTCTCGGTGCTTCCATCTGCTCAATTGCTCTGATCTTGTCGGGGTTGGCTTCAATCCCCCTCTGAGACACGAAGAAACCAAGAAGCTTGCCGGATGGAACAACAAACACACACTTCTCGGGGTTGAGCTTCAAGTTAAGCTTGCGCAAGTTGGCGAAAGTTTCCTCAAGATCCTGGATCAATGTTGACTTGTCTCTGGTTTTGACCACAATGTCATCCATATAAGCTTCCACATTTCTGTGCAGCTGTGGCTCAAAACCAAAGGTCGCTCTGGCACTCTTCAGTCCGAAAGGCATACGCAAAAAGTAGTATGTGCCACATGGAGTGATGAATGCGGCCTTCTCCTCATCTTCCTTGGCCCTAAAAATCTGATGATAACCAGAATAGGCATCAAGGAAAGAGAGTAGGTCACAGCCGGCAGTGGAGTCTACAATCTGGTCAATGCACGGCAAAGGGAAAGGATCCTTGGGATAGGCTTTATTTATATCGGTGAAGTCGATACAAAGCCTCCACTTCCCGTTCGCCTTGCGCACCACCACCGGATTGGCTAACCACGTAGGGTGTAGCACTCCTCTAACCAGGCCTGCTGCTTCTAACTGCTTAATCTCCTCGGTAATGAGCTCTTTCCGCTCCAAGGCTTGCTTCCTGATCTTTTGCTTGACGGGCCTCGCATGAGGGCAGACAGCAAGGTGGTGCTCAATTACCTCCCTAGGAACACCGGGGATGTCAGATGCTTGCCAAGCAATACATCGACATTCGCCCATAGGAAGGCAACGAGCTCGCTTTCTTGCTCGTTGCCGAGAGTGGCACTTATAGAGAAAGTGCCACTCGTCCCACCTTCTTTCGCAGCGACTCGCTTGGTCGCCGGCGCGGAGGCCTTGGATCTCTTGCTCTTGCTGATAGAGCTCTCTGGTACATCCTCGACAGGCATGCTGCACTCTACAGTGCACTTCCCAGAGTCCTTCCCAGAGGTCTTGCCGGTCTTCTTCTTTCCTTCCCCGGGAGCTCTGGTGGCAGGGGCAAGCGCCTCAATGGCAGCTGCTACTACCGCCTCCAGGTAGAGCTTGTGGGCGCAAATGATTGCATCCTTGTGGTTTGACTTGAGGGTGAGGACCCCCATCGGCCCCGGCATCTTGATGACGTTGTACGCATAATGTGACGCAGCCATAAACTTTGCCAGGGCTGGGCGGCCCAGAATCCCATTGTACGGCAGCGGCATCTTGACGACGTCGAAGGTAATTTTCTCCGTCCGATAGTTGAGCTCGCCGCCGAACATGACAGGCAACGTGACTTGGCCCTTCGGCTTGTTCCTCCCCGGACTGATCCCTTGGAAACTGCCTATTTCCTCGAGATCCTTGTCGGGGATCTGCAGCCTCTTGATCACATCTGGAGAGATCAAGTTCAAGCCAGCCCCATCGTCAACCAACATCTTTGTCACCTTGAGGTTGCGAACCATTGGTGAGACCAATAACGGCAAACACCTGACCGTAGTGGTGCGATCAGGGTGGTCCTCGGTGTCAAAGATGATGGGCGAGTGCGACCACTTGAGTGGCATCTGTGCCTCCATCACTGGCTCTGCTGCATTGACTTCGCGGATCCACTGCTTTAGTTGTCGATGCGAGGAGTGCAAAGATGCGCCTCCGTCAACACACATGGCATCCACTGCATTTTGGAACTCCTTGCCGGACCTGCTTCCGTCCTCATCGTTACCATCCTCTTCTTGCTGGCCCTGAGCAGCCTTCTCTTTTGGCTGCTTGGCCTTTCCGCGGCGGCCTCCGCGGCCACCATGGTCTTGCTTGCCGGACCCACCAGCACCATCTTGGGCCTTCACTTTATCTCGCTTCTTGTACTGTTGCTTCTGCTTTTCGGCAAGTTGCTCTACTTGCCGGCATTGTTGGAGATCGTGGCCCTTGGTGCGGTGGATCTTGCAGTACGGCCCGCCGGTCTTGTCGGCTTTCTCGCCTGCCGCAGCTTCCCGGCAAGCATCACACCCGGCGACCTCCTTGCTGGGGATGTTTGCCTTCGACTTCTTGGTGGCGTTGGTGTTGTCGGAGCTCTCGACGGCCAGTACAGTCTTGTTCTTGTGCTTTCTGTTGCGCGTCATGTTCTTCTTCTGTGGGGTTGATGCGTCGTCGTCCTCGGAATCGACGTCTGCACCCGCATCTTCCCTGGGGAGTCGCCTCCCTTCCTCAGCACATGCACACCTATCCACCAAGGCATATAGATCGTTGATGGTCTTGACCTGCTCAACATTCATCTCTGACCGCATCCTGCGGTTGCGCACGTTCGTGTGGAACGCGGCAACAACAGCTGCGGGATGGATGTCGGGGATGTTATGGTGCACACGGCTGAACCGTTGTATGTACTTGTGGAGGTTCTCTCCATCCCTTTGGGGGATCACCTGCAAATTGCTGGGCTGACCCGGGAGCTTGTGGCCACCCTGGTAAGTGCCAACGAAATGATGGCACAGATCCGGCCAAGAAGAGATGGAGCCCTCAGGCAGGTTCATCAACCACGACCTGACATTGGGCCAAAGCGCCAACGGGAAGTAGTTGGCGAGCACTTTCTCGTCCCGTCCCCCGGCAGCCTCCACCGCGATCATGTAGATGCCAAGGAACTCGACTGGGTTAAGCATGCTGTCGTACTTGTCAGGCAACTCTGGCTTGAAGGCTCGGGTGGACGGCCAGCGAACTTGCCGCAGCTCATGAGTAAACGCTGGGCACCCCACATCATAGGGCAAGTACCCAGAAGCTACCGGAGCGAGCAAGTTCACCGCCGGCCTGGCACGGTCGTCAGATTGACGACGTGCTTCCCGGTGCTGCTCGATCTTCATGCGAGCGTCTTCGTCGCATCACTCGCGGAGCACTTGGCGCTGATCTTGGCGGCACCGTGGATCTGAGAAAGCCATGGACAACACGTCATGGTCGTCTGATCGGCGGCCCGGCCGCTGCGACGATGGGGGGTGGCGAGGCGACTGCACCGTCTGCGCGGCGTCTCCGGCAAGGTAGCCGGAGGGTCCTGCCGGCATGGTGAGTGGTCGCCGTGAGGGCCCCACGTCTTGTGTCTTGCCGGGGTCGGAAAAACTGATGAGGCTCTGAATGGTGGCTCTCCATTCATCCATTTTGTCAGGGCTTGGCGGGAAGTTCAAAAGTATTTGAACCCGCGCCATGGCCTCGGCCTCCGTGGTTGGCATGGCTGGGAGCACAGAACGAATCGTCGCTCGAGTCCTGGCGGTGCCAGAAGGAGCTTCATTACGTCTGTGCCGCCGTGGTTCATGCTCGCCAACAGGCGGACGTGGTGGTGGCGGCGGCGCTCCGTGAGCAATCGGAAGTTGCTGCACAGGGATCCCGTCTTGCGGTCATCTGGAACCGCCAGCAACGTGGGGGAGCGTGTCATGCCCATCTTGCGATGGTCGCAGCGTACGCCTCCCCGCACCGTTGTTGGACGTCGCCGCTATGATCTGGGACGTTGCGGCGGCTGGGTTCACTAGAATGCCTTGGAAGTTGACCGGCTGCGACGTCGCCGGACCTATGGCTAGGATCAGCATCATGGCAGGGGTGCTGGGCACCCGCACCACTTGCGCCTCCTGCGCCGCCCGTCCTAACTGTAGCGCCCGCGCCGGCTGCGCCGTCTGCGCCGCCTGCGGCCGCTTGGGAAGGTGGCTTGGACGCGGTAGGAGCCTTCGTGGCTCCAGTCTTCTTCTTCGGCGCCATTGACGAAGACGATGAAGTTGGTACTCACACTAGCAAAGAACTGATTTGTGACACACACTGCCCCTGCCTGGCGCGCCAAAGATGTCGTGGGAAATGACTATCTATGGGACTGAACGGGTCCCTTTGCGATTTAGCTCAAGGGGCGTGCATGGGTCAAAGAGCAGGTTTTCAGTAAGTGCAAGAACACACGGGGGATTTATCCAAGTTCAGGCCGCTATGCGCGTAAAACCCTACTCCTGCTCTGTGGTTGATTGAATATGAAGTCTGGTTACAGGGAGTCAGTTTTCCGGCAAGGTGCTCGGGAAAATGCAGCTACTGCGTGTAATTGAACTCGGTCTCGACCGTTCTACCTGTAGCCGTGGGCCTCCTTTTATAGGCCAAGGGGTTACCACAATGGCTAATATGGTCATTACAGAGTGTGAATAGTGACTTGCACCATCATCACGTTTATCTTCCAACGGGGTAAGACAAACGCATTTAATGCACCGTAAGGTGCTATGTCGGGGAGGTGAGGCCTTGGGCAAAAGATCTGTACCACCGGTCCTGGCGCCCTCCTGTAATCTCGACACGTCCCAGGGACGGGTGTCATTAAAGTTAATCTTGGCGTGGCGTGCTGACACGTGCCTAGGCTGGCCATGTTTGCTGCCTGCCCGCTCGACACCTAGCCCACGAGCCTATCTGGTCAATGATAAGGTGGAGCGGTAACGGGACAGAACAAGCCGGCTAGCACAGAGCTTGCTGGGCCTTGCTTGCCAGCAAGGGAACTTGCCGGCAACCATAGCCTTAGTCTTTACCTTGCTGGGGCAAAGCTTGCCGGTAAGAACAGCGTCGATCTTCAGTACTTAGAATAGTACTTCTCAATGACCTACCTTGAGGTCTTCTTCACGGTCTTGGTGTTGAGTCTTGAGTCATAGTTATCCTCTATCAAGCCCGTGCCGGAAGGGAGGCTACAACTGCCTGTGCACAAGTCTGGGTACGAGGGCACCCATGTCTTAGTACACCGACAAACATCGGCTGGCCTGCGCGATGGAGTAACGGCGAATCTCTTAGCGATACACTGTCCGCAACCCTGGTCACCGGAGGCGGCTGGCTGCTAGAAGCAGCTTTGGCGGCAGTAGAGCCTTTCTTCAGAGGTCTCTTCCTCTACTTCTTCTTGGGTTGAGCTACTAAGCATTCCAGACCCTTCGCTACTGTTAAGCCTCCACCTATAAGGTATTTCCTAGTAGTGCTCCCAAGTGACACCTAACCAATCTAGGAGACACCACTCTCCAAAAGGTAATAAATGGTGTGTTGATGATGAACTCCTTGCTCTTGTGCTTCAAATGATAGTCTCCTCAACACTCAATCTCTCTCACACAGATTTGGCTTGGGTAGGAGAAGGATTGGAGTGGAAAGCAACTTGAAGAGGCTAGAATTCAAGGTTCAAATGGTTGTATTGGAATCTCTTGATCTCTACACATGAGTAGGTGGTTCTCTCTCAGAAAATGTATGGTGGAAGTGTATGCACATTCTGATGGCTCTCTCTTAGAGTAAATGGGGGTGGAGGGATATAAATAGCCTTCACCCAAAATCCAACCGTTACACACTTTTGACCCAACTCGGTGAGACCGACTAGTGTAAAAAGTGTGAACTTTAGCCTTTTCGGTGGGACCGAAGTGGAACAACTCGGTGGGACCGAAAGTGCAAAGCCTAGGGCAGAACCCAGTTTCAGAAATTCAGATTATTTCAACTCGGTGATTCTGAAGTGAAATAATGTCATCACAGAGACTTGGTCATGCCATCTCGGTGGGACCGAGATCCTTTTCGGTCAAACCGAATTGCTAGGGTATGGCAGTGGCAATGAAAGTGGCTATCTCGGTGAATCCGGATGGGATGTTTTCGATGGGACCGAGATTGAGAATTAGGGTTTCGACAAATGTGATTATGAGAGTGATTGAGGGTTTTTGGAGCAATACCACTGAGCACTTGAGCAACAACCTCATCACCAATACCTCCTCCCCTTTTAATAGTATTGGCTTTCCTAAGGGACTCAATGTGATCTCGGATCACTAAAATGAAAATGAAGAGTCTTGGAGTTGCCAATCTTGTCTTTGACATTTTGAACGGTTCCACATCTTCTTGTCCTTGCCATGCCATTGTTGAACTTATCTGAAATATACTAGATAAAATATTCGTCCAACAACATGTATGTTGACATTGATTACCAAAACCACCAAGGGAGCAAATGTGCTTTCAACTTGATCCCAGATCATCTGCTGGAGACCTAGGGTTGACGGACTCAGATGAAGATATATCGCCTGAAGTATGAGTGGTGTCGCTGCTACTCGGCATTTATAGAGAACACATGCGAAATTTAGAAAAGGGGGATAAGCATAAAGCTAACAACTTGGTAGCAAGGTTTCTAAACATGGCATGTAATAATTTGGAAAAGGTACGGCTAATTTGTTCATTTGGTGTGACTCAGGCACCAATGATCTGGAAATCGACAATAACTAATTGGAACAAATACAGCTTATATGTAGTAGTTAGGAAGGTAGATAATGAACATATATACGCTCTCCATTATTTTATAGCCAATTTGTGAACATACCGAACCAAATAGGATAAGGGATCGCGAGGAAATAAGCCTCACCGCGATGGAGAGCAGTAACTGACAGGTTTTTGTGCAAACCCGGCAGGAGAGGCGAGGGTTACAGGATCGATATGCTCGAGGGTGGCTGGCGAGCAAACAAAGACGGCGAGGCGCGGGCAGCCGCGTGTTGGGAACGGCAGTGAAGGTAGGGTTGATGATGAAGAGCGGGCACACGATTGGGTTGAGCACGACGGCGCCGGAAAGGGTTCTGGTGTGGACCTGGGGGAGGGGGAGTTGGCGATGGAGTTTGGGTTGAATATGCGGACTATTGAGTGAAACGGGGGTGGGCGGTGGGGGGATGTTGGCGGCTTTGGTAAAAAAGTAACAAAAGAGCACCGGTCGCCGCGTGGAAAGGCCTATGCAAATGGTTGCGTCTACAACCTCGTGTGCACAAACAGCATAATTTCGTTTGAAATGAAGACGTGCAATTTTGAAATGAAGATGTGGCCTCATCGTTTCACCTAGAAATTTTTTCCACAGTACGCAATCACCATTATACTCTAGTATTGATTTTCTGCCGTGTTTCAGGTCTCATTTCCTATTTTTAAGCCAATTTTGCATTTACCATGCATTTAGTGCATATAAATCAAATCCCAACAGCAACTACATATGGGTGTTGGCAAAGAAGGTCTAAAAAATCATTTGTGTGTTGCTTTGCGAGTTTTCATTCATTGAAGGAATGGGAAGAATTTTCAAACATTTCGGCTGCAAGATACAGCCGCCGGCGTAGCTCTTGTTGGTAATTTAATTACAGGAAATGAGGAGGAACTCCGAAAATCACGAAAATTGGTGTGTCACTGTGGTGTGATCAAAAGACCCAGTGGAAAAAAATTGGTAAAGTTTGGCACAAGTTACGATGATCGCTCCTTGGAAACCGGAGCATCTCACAAGAAGGATCATAGTTTCCAAAAGGAGACATGGCAATTCGAACTCCAATCCTCGGTGACTTCATCGTTTCGCCTCAAATTTTTTTCCACAGTACGCAATCACCATTATACCCTAGGTTTGATTTTCCGGTGCATTTCAGGGCTCGTTTGCTATATTTAAGCCATTTTTTGCATTTACCATGCATTTAGTGCATATAAATCAAATCCTAACTACTACTACATGTGGGTGTTGGCAAAGAAGGCCTAAAAAATCATTTGTGTGTCGCTTTGCGTGTTTTCATTCATTGTCCAAGGAATGGGAAGAATTTTCAAACATTTAGGCTACGAGATGCGGCCACTGGCATAGGGCTTGTTGGTATTTTAATTACAGGAAATGCAGATGTAGTCTGAAAATTACGAAAATCGGTGTGTCACCGTGCCGTGATCTCAAGACCCCGTGGATTTTTTTTGTAAAGTTTGGCACAAGTTGCGACGATTGCTCCTTGGAAATCAGAGCATCTCACAAGAAGAATCATAGTTTCCAAAAAGGACACGTGGCAATTCAATCTCCAATCGGCGGTGACTTCACCGTTTCTCCTCAAAAAATTTCCCACTGTAGGCAATCACCATTATACGCTAGGTTTCATTTTCTTGCGCATTTCAGGGCTCCTTTGCTATATTAAAGCCATTTTTGCATTTACCGGGCATTTAATGCATATAAATCAAATCCCAACTGCAACTGCATGTGCTGATGAAAGGGATAAGGATTGCCGTTCGATCTGGGTGCATCCTACGGTGCAGACGTATGATCCGTGGGCTTTGGGTTCTGGCCAATCAGAACGCACGACTCACATCACGCACATTAGGGGTAATCGGCCACGGTTTGGTAGGCACACAGCTTTCTTCAGTGAACCGTGTGCTATTGGTAAACATTTGCATCAAGGAACAACATAATTTCATTTGAAATGAAGACATGGCTATTTTGAAATGAAGACGTGACTTCATCGTTTCGCCTCGAATTTTTTTCCATAGTACGCAATCGCCATTATACCCCAGTGTTGATTTTCTGTCGTGTTTCAGGTCTCGATTGCAATATTTAATCCATTTTTGCATTTACCATGCATTTTGGTGTATATAAATCAAAACCCAACTTCAACTACATGTGGATGTTGCAAAGTAGGTCTGAAAAACCATTTGCATGTTCCTTTGAGTGTTTTCAGTCATTATACAAGGAATGGGAAGAATTTTCAAACATTTCGACTGTGAGATGCGGCCACCGACGTAGGTCTTGTTAGTAATTTAGTTACAGGAAATGCAGATGGAGTCTGAAAATCACAAAAATTGGTGTGTCACCGTGGTGTGATCTCAAGACCTTGTGGAAAAGTTTTGTAAAGTTTGGCACAAGTTACGATGATTGCTCCTTGGAAACCGTAACATCTCACAAAAAGGATCATAGTTTCCAAAAGGAGACGTGGCAATTCAAACTCCAATCATCGGTGACTTCATCGTTTTGCCTCGAAATTTTGTCTAGGGTACGCAATCACCATTATACCCTAGGTTTGATTTTCTGGCGTATTTCAGGGCTCGTTTGCTAAATTTAAGCCATTTTTTGCATTTACCATGCATTTAGTGCATATAAATCAAATCCCAACTACAACTACATGTGGGTGTTGGCAAAGAAGGTCTAAAAAAATCATTTGTGTGTTGCTTTGCGTGCTTTCATTCATTGTCCAAGGAATGGGAAGAACTTTCAAACATTTCGGCTGCGAGATGCGGCTGCCGGCGTAGGGCTTGTTGGTATTTTAATTACAGGAAATGCAGATGGAGTCCGAAAATCACGAAAATCGGTGTGTCACCGTGGCGTGATCTCAAGACCCCGTGGAAATTTTTTGGTAAAGTTTGGCACAAGGTACGATGATCGTGCCTTGGAAACCAGAGCATCTCACAAGAAGGATTATAGTTTCCAAAAGGAGATGTGGCAATTCAAACTCCAATCGGCGGTGACTTCACCGTTTCTCCTCGAATTTTTCGCACTGTAGGCAATCACCATTATACACTAGGTTTGATTTTCTGGTGCATTTTAGGGGTCGTTTGCTATAATTAAGCCATTTTTTGCATTTACCGGGCATTTAGTGCATGTAAATCAAATCCCAATTGCATATTCATGTGGTGATGAAAGGGATAAGGATTTCCGTTCGATTTGGGTGATTCCTATGGTGCAGACGTACGATCCGTGGGGTTTGGGTTCTGGCCAATTAGAACGGACAACTCACATTGCGCATAGTAGGGGTCATCGGCCACGGTTTGGTAGGCACATGACTTTCGTGAATGAACCGTGTGCTAGTGGTAAACCATATTGCACATGTTCAGTTCATACATACTGGAGTGAGATCAATTGAGTGTGCTAGCTCTAGGGTATATACTCATAAATAGTTCAAATTCATTGCTATGGCTGACAACATATCAAGGTCAACATATTAATCATTCTCAGATCAATAGAAGGCTGGGCATAACTCACAATTCAGTACATGCGACAGTTCTAATTGAATGAATTAAGTTGCAGAATAGACATAATAATTAGTGTAATGGATTAACTCCCATGTACATGGGGTTACTGGGATCATTAGGTTGACCCTAAATGAACTTAGGATTTTTGATGATTTTTCGCTTCTCTATTTTGCTATTGCGTGATCCCTCAGTTGGCAACTCAGAAAATTGATTGTACTCATCCTCATCAGCAACATTCTCGATGCCCACTACCCTCCTCTTCCCAGACATCACTACATGGTAGTTCTTATGCAAGGGGTCTTTCACATAGAAAATCTGGGTAGCATCGCTGGCAAGAATGAAAGGGTCCTTGTGATATGCCATCTTTGTGAGGTTAAGATAGGTCTTCCTGTAATCATCAACCTTTACCTGACCCATCTACACTTGAATAGTGCCACCTTTACTTTCACATAGTCAAGCTCCCAAATCTCTTTGATGGTTCCATAGTATACCTTTTTATCATCTTTGTCTACAGTTAGGCATTCTATTCGAACAGAGCTGTTCTGATATGACGTCTTCTCATCACGTTCCTCAGTGTAGAATGTGTTGCCATTTATGTCATACGCTTAGTACCTCATAACCGTAGGTGATGGCTTTTGTGCCAACCACATTGCAAGGTCATCCATGGATCCGCGTGCCAAACAAGCCTTCAGCCATCTGACGTAGTCCTTATTGTGTGCATTGATCTAGGCAGCTAATGGATGCACAGTGGGTAAGGAGCTCCGTCGTATCTCCTCCAAGTGTTCTTCAGCATAAGCGTCGAGATCTAGGATGTTAAGTAGTACCATCAAATGGGCTTTATCGGTCTGATCTCCAGGTGCACTAAATGGCGCGCCAGCAAGGACCGGCTTACCAGCCAGCCTTTCCTCATGGCGAGAGAGGGGCAAACCCATAGGTCTTTGTTTCATGTATTCGGTAAAACTCAACAACCTAATCCGCGGTATAACCTTGCAGGATGCTTGCCTCTGGATGACATCGGTTCCAACAATAGCGCTTCAATATTCCCATGAACTGCTCAAAGGGATACATGTTGCGAAGAAACACAGGACCATAATACTTTATCTCGTCGACAAGGTGCACAGTAGATGGACCATGACATCAAAGAATGACGGTGGGAAAACATCTCTAGGTTTGACAATATTCTTGCAATATCCGCTTGCATAAAATCCAGCTCTTCACGATCTACCACCTTCTGCCTTAGTTTGTTGAAGAAATCACATATATCAATGAGTGTGTTCTCTTATGTCTGTGTCCTTCATATTCCCGATGGACCTCGGGAGGATCTGTGTCAACATTACGTGGCAATCATGTCACTTCATGTGCGCCAACATCATTTTACCCGAGCTCACATCCATGAGACTTCTGATGTTTGCAGAGTAGGAAGAGGGTGTCTTAATTGATAACAAATAGTCAAAGAACTCTTTTGCTTCTTGTGGAGTGAAATTGTAAGTCTGGCAAACGTGGAGCAATTTGTCCTCATCTTCTGCTTCAGTCATGTGGTTTGATTTATCACCAAGCATATCGAGTCATGCACCGTCACCATCCATTGTTATGCCTTTAATCTTGAGCAGAGTACCAATGATGCTTTCATAGACGTTCTTCTCTACGTGCATGATATTGATGCAGTGACGTACACTTAGAAACTCCCAGTAAGGTAATTGCCAGAACATTGATTTCTTCTTAAACACTTGCTCCCTTGGGTGTTAGTTTCGATGACGAACCGGGTCCCTTGCCAAGCACAACATTATTTTTTTTAGCCATCTGATGGACCTCCTTCCTAGAATAAGGTATTGGGCCTGAAGCTGCCTCTGTTGTACCATCAAATTCTGCTTTCAACTTTTGGTATGGATGACTTTTATCTAAGTACCTATGATGACGCAAATACACGGTTTTGCGCGAGTTGGGAAGAAATCTACTCGCTGTCCTATCCATGCATGTGATGCCTAATGTCGGCATATCTTGAATAGTGTGTAGCAGCAACGCATGTAGCTGGAAAAACTATTTTTTGTAAGCATCATAACATGTTACACCAGGCTCTTTCCACAATGTCAGCAGTTCTTCTACCAGTAGTTGAAAGTAAATGTCATTGTCATTTCCAGGTTGCTTCGGTCCTTGGATAATCATTGACATCATGATGTATTTTTTCCTCATACACAACCAAGGACCAAGGTTATATATGCACAGAAGCACTGGCCATGTGCTGTGTTGGGTGCTCATATCGCCAAATGGATTCATTCCGTCAGTACACTCCCCGAGCCTTATATTTCTAGGTTCTGATACGTCTCCGTCGTATCTACTTTTCCAAACACTTTTGCTCTTGTTTTGGCCCCTAATTTGCATGATTTGAATGGAACTAACCCGGACTAACGCTGTTTTTAGCAGAATTGCCATGATGTTGTTTTTGTGCAGAAAATCAAAGTTCTTGGAATTGGATGAAACTTTCTGGAGATTTTTTATTGAATATATAAAACATATTGGCATCAAGAACTACTGGAGGGGGGCCACCCAATGCCCATGAGGCACCAGGGCACGCCACCCCCCCAGGCGCGCCCTGGTACCTCGTGGGGCCCACGTGGCTCCGTTTGACCTATTTCCAACGCTATAAATTCAGTTTTCCAGAGAAAAAAATAAGAGAGGAAGATTTATTGTGTTTCACGATACGGAGCCGCCGCCACCTCCTGTTCTTCATCGGGAGGCCAGATCTGGAGTCCGTTCAGGGCTCCGGAGAGGGGGATCTTCCGACATCGTCATCATCAACCATCCTTCATCACCAATTTCATGATGCTCACCGCCGGGAGTGAGTAATTCCTTCGTAGGCTTGCTGGACGGTGATGAGTTGGATGAGATTTATCATGTAATCGAGTTAGTTTTGTTAGGGCTTGATCCCTAGTACCCACTATGTTCTGAGATTGATGTTGCTATGACTTTGCTATGCTTAATGCTTGTCACTAGGGCCCGAGTGCCATGATTCCAGATCTGAACCCTTTATGTTTTCATCAATATATTTGTGTTCTTGACCCGATCTTGGAAGTTGTATGCACCTGCTATGTGTTATGATCCGCATACCCCAAGGTGACAATAATTGGGATTCTTTCCGGTGATTGCCGTAGTTTGAGGAGTTCATGTATTCACTAAGTGTTAATGCTTTGTTCCGGTTCTCTATTAAAAGGAGGCCTTAATATCCCTTAGTTTCCTTATGGACCCCGCTGCCACGGGAGGGTAGGACAAAAGATGTCATGCAAGTTCTTATCGCAAGCACGTATGACTATATATGGAATACATGCCTACATTACATTGATGAATTGGAACTAGTTCTGTGTCGCCCTAGGTTATAACTGTTAGATGATGAATGTTATCCAACGAATATCACCGATCCAATGCCTACGAGCTTTTCATATATTGAATCTTGCTAAGTTACTACTGTTGCTGCTGCTATTACAATTACTACTGCTACTGCTGTTACCATTACTGCTACTGTTACTATTATTGCTAGTGCTATCAAACTATCATACTACTGTGCTACTGATCACTCTGCTGCAAATATTTAGTCTCTGGGTGTGGTTGAATTGACAACTCAACTGCTAATACTTGCGAATATTCTTTGGCTCCCCTTGTGTCGAATCAATAAATTTGGGTTGAATACTCTACCCTCAAAAACTGGTGCGATCCCCTATACTTGTGGGTTATCAAGACCTTTTTCTGGCACCGTTGCCGGGGAGCATAGCTTTATTTGCTAAGTCACTTGGGATTTATATCTGTTGATCACTATGAAGAATCTGAAGGATACTAGAACCAAGATTGTTCCCTCTAAGACGAGGGGAGGTAAGGAACTGCCATCTAGCTCTGCACTTGATTCACCTTCTGTTTTGAATAAACTTGCAACACCACAACATGCTATTAATTCTGATATTTCGCAAGTTATTGATGATACCACTTCTGCTATGAATGATACTCATGATGATGCTAGTACTATGCTTGAGAATGATGTGCTCTTGGTGAATTTCTTACTGAACAAATTGCTAAAGCCAAAGAAATTGAAAATGCTGAAACTCCTGAGAATGATGATTCACCTGTTATGCCTAGCTCTCGTACTAGAGTTGAAACACCTGATGTACAATGTTTTGATAGGGAGACCGCTAGAGCCATTCTTGCTTGCAATGATAGATATGAAGTTATAAAATTAATTGCTGATATGAAAGAAAAATCTATGAGAGAGAAAATGAAATATGATCCTAAATTTGCAACCTCTCCCATATTTGTTACTGATAAGGATTATGAATTCTCTGTTGATCCGGAATTGATTAAGTTGGTAGAATCTGATCCTTTTCACGGTTATGAAACTGAAACCATTGTGGCACATCTTACTAAATTAAATGATATAGCCACCCTGTTTACTCATGAGGAAAAAATCCGCCACTATTATATTCTTAAGTTGTTTCCTTTCTCATTAAAGGGTGATGCTAAAGATTGGTATAATACTCTTGCTCCTGGATGTGTGCGTAGTCCCCAGGATATGATTTACTACTTCTCTGAAAAATATCTTCCTGCTCATAAGAAACAAGCTGCCTTACAGGAAATATTTAATTTTGTGCAAATTGAAGAAGAGAGTCTCCCACAAGCTTGGGGGAGGCTTCTCCAATTACTTAACGCTTTGCCTGATCATCCTCTAAAGAAAAATGAAATACTTGATATCTTCTATAATGGACTAACTGATGCTTCTAGGGATTACCTAGATAGTTGTGCGAGTTGTGTTTTGAGGGAAAGGACTATTGATCAAGCCGAAGAATTATTGAATAATATATTGAAGAATGATAATGATTGGACACTTCCTGAACCACCGCCTAATCCCACTCCGAAGAAGAGGGGTATCTTATATCTTAGTCCAGAAGATATGCAAGAAGCAAAGAAATGTCAGAAAGAGAAAGGTATTAAAGCTGAGGATGTTAAGAATTTACCACCTATTGAAGAGATACATGGTCTTGACAAACCGACACAGGTAGTAGAGGTAAATTCTCTTATAAAATTTAATGAAAGTGATATTCCTTATAACAAACTGCCTAGTCAATGCTTGTATGAATTCAACAATTATATTATGAAGCAAGATCATTTTAATGCAAACGTTATGAAACAATTGAAACGAAACTCTTATATGATTGATCGCCTGAGTGACTTGTTATTTAGAATTGCTAATGATGTTAAAGGTGTTAGTAACCAAGCATCTATGGTTCAAACTCAATTAGAACAAGTTGCCAAATCTCAAAGTGAATTGCTTAATGAAATGAACAACAATATGAATGATCATGATGTTAGAGTAATGACTAGAGGAGGAAGAATGACTCAGGAGCCACTATATCCTGAAGGTCACCCAAAAAGAATTGAACAAGACTCTCAAAGAATTAATGCTGATGATCCTAGTCCTTCCAAAAAGAAAAATAAAAATAAAAATGATAGGATTTTGCATACTTCTAGTGAACCCGAGGTAGAAAAACCCTTGGAGGATAGTAATGATGTTTCTATCTCTGATGCTGAAACACAATCCGGTAATGAACAACCACTTGATGATAATAATAATGATGATGTTCATATGGATACCCAACCAGATAATGATAAAGAACTTGATAATGATGTTGAAATTGAACCTGAAGTTGATCTTGATAACCCACCTATTAAAAATAAACGTTATGATAAAAAAGATTTCGTTGCTAGAAAACATGGTAAAGAAAGAGAACCATGGGTCCAAAAACCCATGCCCTTTCCTCCTAAACCATCTAAGAAAAAAGATGAGGAAGAATTTGAACGCTTTGCTGAAATGCTTAGGCCAGTCTTTTTGCGTACTCGTTTAACTGATATTATAAAGATGCCTCCTTATGCTAAATATATGAAAGACATTGTCACAAATAAAAGAAAGATACCTGAAGCTGAAATTTCCACCATGCTTGCAAATTATTCTTTTAAAGATGGAGTACCTAAGAAACTAGGAGATCTAGGAATACCAACTATACGATGCTCCATTCAGAAAAATTATGTCAAAACTGCTTTGTGTGATTTAGGAGCTGGTGTTAGTGTCATGCCTTTTTCCTTATATAAAAGACTTGATTTGAATAAACTCACTCCCACCAAAATATCATTGCAAATGGCTGACAAATCAACTGCCATACCTATCGGTGTTTGTGAGGATGTGCCCGTCATAGTTGCAAATGTTACTATTCTAACAGACTTTGTTATACTTGATATGCCCGAGGATGACAACATGTCAATTATCCTCGGTAGACCCTTTCTGAATACTGCAGGGGCTGTTATTGGTTGCAACAAAAGCAAGGTCACTTTTCATATCAGTGGTAATGAACATACGGTGCACTTTCCAAAGAAACAATTTCAAGTGAATGGTATTCATATTATTGAAAAGACTCCGACAATTACTATTGGGAGTTTCCAAATTCCTCTTCCTACTGTTAAAAAGAGATATGAAACTTTTATTGTTAGGGAGATGCATATCTCCGTTGAGGTAACTTAGTGTTATACGAAAGTTCTTCGGTTTCATGTCACTCGAAAATGGTTTGTTAATAAGACCTGATCAACCTTATTAATGGATTATTTTTGAGAGGCATGTGGTCGATGAATTTAGTAGGCACAACCTTCTGTACCCACTCTTAGGTTGCTGTTATTTTTATTCAAATATAATAAAATGCCATGATTACACTGTTTTCTGAATTACCCGTGCAATAAAAAATGCCCAAAAATAAAAGTGCTCAGAATGCAATAAAATTTTAACATGAGTTTTTATTGATTATTTAAGAATTTTTGGAATTAAAATCTTACCAGGGGGGTGCCCCAGGTGCCCACGAGGCACCAGGGCGCGCCACCCCCCTGGCGCGCCCTGCTACCTCGTGGGCCCCATAGAGCCCCCCTCACTTATCCCTTTAGCTCACTTCATCTCCTACCTCAAGAAAAAAATTCCTGGTAGCTCTCTCTCTCTCTCGTGTTCTTGCTCACAACACTGAAATTTTCGATCTCAATGCTCGGAGCTCCGTTTCCGAAACTGTTTTGGGGAATTGCTCCTTGGTATGTGACTCCTCCATTGCTCCAATTAGTTTTTGTTTTAGTGGATTATATCTTGCATAATTAGCTACTGTTGGTGCTACAGAAAATGAGCTTGCATGTTGAATCCTTAGAGTTCCAAGTAGTTTGAATGCTTGATATAGCCTCTAGACATCCATATGAGTAGTTGCTATCAATCTTGTGAAGTTTTATTGATATCATTTTGTGGTCCAAAAATTTTCAGAAATTTGTTCATAGGACAATGAGTTTTTTTCGGAGGAGTTCCTCGAAGTGGAACGCCAAGGGAGTCCTCGGGGAGTCCTCGGACAATGACCTCAATCTCCCGCGTAGGACGGAGGTCCGGCCATGTGAATGGCCGCACAACCCCTTCATGAACGAAGCCGGATTCTATCAAGAGTTCACGCAATTCATTGCAAATGCCGGATTGACCGACTTCCTCATAGATGAGTGTGAACAGTACCACATCCTTACAAACTCCTTTGTGCAAAACTTTCACTTTCTGAATAGGCTCGAACCCCCTGAGGTGCGTTTTGATTTATATGCTGAACATCATCAGATACCTCTAACTGAATTTTGTGAAATATGTTTGATTCCCTCTGAGGGGGAAATCAAAGAGCCTCGACCGGAGGAGTTTGAGGGTTTCCTCCGCACCTTGACTGTGGGAGAGGAAAGGGGTGTGTCGAAAGCTCGAGCCACTAGCTTGCAGTTTCCCTCTGTTCATTACTTTGCTTTATTCTTAGGGAAATGTTTGCTTGCTAGGGAGCAAGGTAGTGCGCTAGCTACACCTGACTGGGCCATTTTACACCGTGCATTGCATAATGATTACACTTATAGCCTTGGAGCTATCGTTGCATGCCGCTTGCACACTAATAGGACTAGGGGTAAGATTCATGGCAGTATTTATGCTACTCGCTTAGCGACACGTTTTAATGTTAACATACGCCCTCATGATTATCGATTGCCCAGAGTCTACTTAGATCACCAGTCCATGATTGACCACCATTTTATTGATGATCCCGAGCCCCCTCACAACATTCGTTATAACTTAGTTTTTAGCGAGAATACTCGTGATATTATTCCGTTGCCTGCACCTGCTTTGTTTGATTCTTATGCCAGGAACGGATATACCGTGATGCCACTGGACATCATCGCTTACCGGAACGCCTTGGTGGCGGCGGCGGAGGAGCCCCAGGACTGGGATGCTCGGGTGCCGCCACCTCAGGAGTTTCACATGGGACCGGATGGCTACTATGGATGGCCGTAGACCAAGCTAGGCAAAAGCCTAAGCTTGGGGGAGTATGTATTTCTCACCGACATTACATTCATGTTCACACATTTTACTCCAGTTGTCGGTGTTCATACTTTTTCATTGTATAATCCATGTTAGTTTTATTTTCTCGCCTTCTTTTTGTGTGTTTGAAAAACTTTGAGAAAATCCAAAAACATTCCTCATCTCTTTTCTGTTTATCTTTCTAGTTTAATTAGCTGTAGTTTCGTGATAGTAAAAGAAAACCCAAAAAGATTTCCCATTTCTTCTTTTGCTTGTTGGGAGTTTTCCCGTGTAAATAGTTTTCTTCTCTCATTTTTTTGTTTTCTTCTTTAATTTGCTTTCTTCAGAAAACTAAAAACTCCAAAAATATTTCAGTTTGTTTCTCTGAATTTCTTTTCTTTTCTTTTGTTGAGTCATTGCAAGGAGAAGACCACGATGAAAATGATGAGTGGCTCTCATATGCATTATTGTTGATTTAACAAAGAGCCCATATTACCTTGTCTTCTCCTTTGAATAAAATGCTTGCAGATTCCAGCTTAGTCCATGGCACACTTGCACTTTTATTATTTTTATATCATTCGGTCGTGCAAGTGAAAGGCAATAATGACGATGATTTGATGAAGTGACTGTGGCAAGGAAAGGCGGGTATGAACTCAATTTGTTCTTTGTTTTTGTAAATATGATTAAACATGTTTGTGATGACAATTAGAGATTATAGTTGCTCATACCATGCCTAAGTAGCTAGGAGTGGATAATGATTTATCTTGAGTGTCAACATGCATTAAAATGTTCATGATGTAGTATGATGATACGGTATCCTCCTCTGAATGTTTCAAGTGGCTTGACTTGGCACATGTTCACGCATGTAGTTGAATCAAAACCAACATAGCCTCCACGATATTTATGTTCATGGTGTTTATATCCTACTCATGCTAGTATTCAATATTGATTATTCATAATGCATGGTTATGACCGTTTTCGCTCTCTAGCTGGTCGCTTCTCAACCTATTTGCTAGCTTCCGCCTGTACTAAGCGGGAATGCTGCTTGTGCATCAAAACCCTTTAAACCAAAGTTATTCCAGATGAGTCCACTATATCTACCTATATGCGGTATTATCTTGCCGTCCTAAGTAAATTTGCATGTGCCAACTCTAATATTCAAACGAACATCTGTTTTGTGTGCCCGTACCGCTCATGGAGCGATAGGGGGCGGTCAGTATCTTCCATGCTAAGCGGGTTATTCTCATGATGAGTGTTTACTCACTTGTCCTTGCACGAGAGGGGCTGGTAATAGGGATGCCCAGTCCCATCATTAAAAAAGCAAAATAATAAAACAAACTCCCCCGGAAAGTTGTTAGTATGGAGGGCACTCGAGGATTCGGCTAGCCATGGCTTGTGATTGATGGTGGAGGGGGAGTAAACTTTACTTTACTGCTTGGGAACCGCCGCTAATGTGTTTAGTATGGAAGATATTGAAAACTCTTGGTCGTGACGTTGACAGGAAAGGCATACCTCCCAAAATTTATTTCCCTCTGATTTAAGCTTCGAGCTCTAGCACCTCTGCAAATCCATGCTTCCCTCTGCGAAGGGCCTATCTATTTACTTTTATGTTATTTTACTTTTATTGTTGAGTCATCACCTTCTCAAACAAGCACCGGACCTGAGAGCACTATTGTCATTCTCATGCATTTTGTATAGTTAATGTTGTGTGCATCATGACTGGATCTCTTCTTCCATGAATTACAATGTTTAGTCGCCGAGGAAAACATGATGCACCTGACGAAGGAGGACCAGAAAGAGTTCCTCGCGGCGAGGGCTAGCGAGTCCAAGAAGATAAAAGTAACTCGTCCTCGGCCAACCAAGGACTAGGCCAAAAAGCGGGACGCAACTCTGGAAATCAGCGGAGAAAGCCGTTCCCAAGAGCATGTTGAAGAGTATGTTGGCGAGGAGGAGCGGGCTAAGGAATCCGAGGAGGAGGAGAAGAAGAGGAGCAACCCGAGGGGTCTTCGGGTGAGGAGGAGACGGAAGAGGAAGAAGAACCACCTTGCCCTCCTCCCACCAAGATGACTGTTGCCAAGAAGACTGCCCGTAAGGGGGAAGCGCACACCAAGTCGGCAAGCCAAGGGCTCACCGGCGTCAAGGTGGCAGCCGCAATCCCCGGGGGCAGCCTTCCCGGCAACTGCCTTCCCGCGTTGCTGCCCCCCATCGACCCATCCTGCCAATCATGGAGGAGGCGGGCACTACGCAGCCCCCAGCACCCCGAAGCGTCCCAGGAGTCCACCGCCATCATCCACAATTGTGGGGACCGAGGAGATAGTTCATTACGACCTGTCAGTCCTGAGTGATCCCGACGAGGACGAAGAGTAAGCATTTCCATCCCCGTGTGCTTCTTTTTTTAACTGTCCAGACTCTGTTGCTTGAGCTGATCTTTTCCCTTGTCCTTATCTTGTAGGGATGAGGCGCCACTGGCAAAGAGGCCCAGGACTACTGGGGAAGGCGAGACGGCAACTGGCACCGATCAAGGCACAATTTCTCTTGAGGTTGCCGGCTCGAGCCCCCCGCGCGAGGCACATGCGCAGTTTTTGCTGGCGAGCACCACCGTCAGGTCTTCCGCAATGGAGACCGACAAGGGGTTGGAAAGTAGCCAGCCGGAAGGAGGGCGCCAATGGATAGACCTCTTAACGGCGCCCTCGACTCCCAGGTCGTCACCAAGACCTTCACCGGCAAGGGACAGCCCTCCTCCAGAGGAGCCCCAAGAAGGGCTCGTCCGCGCGGAGGCCCCTTCGGCAACAGATGTTGCCGGGGACCAGGCGCCGGCAACCGAGGTTGCCGAAGGAAGAATGGCGTCCCCCCCCCCCCGCGCGCGCTCTTCAAGGTAACCTTCTTTCCGAATGTACTTGATCTTTTCCAATGTTTATTTTTTGTTTTCTCGAACTTGGTCTAAACCTCGAATTTTTCTTTCCTCTGCTCCTCCTTCGACCTACAGAGCCAACTCCTCCAGAGGGGGGGGGAGGCATCCATGGAGAAAAAAGCTAAGAGCGCCGCCGACGAGGCCACCAGGATTTCCGGCATGGAGGTCGCCGCATCTGCCGCCGAGGAGGCCAGAAAAACTCCTGAAGAAACTGTCCAGCCCCTTGGTAGCGCATCTGGGATCGCCATTAAAGATGCTGAGATGGGAGAGGCCGGCACCGACAGGTCAAGTGCCTTCCCCTGTCCCAGTGTATCCGGGGCGCAGGCCCTGATCAGCCTTCCGGAGTCTGAGGCCCCTAGCTCATCTGGTGCTGGGGAGCCTACCTTTGATGAAGCCATTGCGGAGCTCTTGGCACCCCTCTCCAACAGCATCATAGCATCAGATGGCTCTGACGACAATGCCGCGGATCTTGCCTTCCTGACGGTGATGGCTAGTGGCCTCAAGGATGTGCAAGACCGCTATGGCAGGCGCTGGGACAGACTGCACGCACAACAGTAAACCATAGGGCTGGCCGATCAGATCTTGAGGAAAAAGGCAGAAGAACTCCGTGCGTGGCACAATAGCAAATTCCACGGCCTCAGGAGGCAAGAAGAGAAGCTTGACACTGCCAAAGAAAAGGCAACGGCTCTGGACGGCAAGTTAGCGGAGCGCAAAGCATAGCTTGCCGCTAAAGAAAAGGACCTTGTCGCCCGAGAAGATACTCTTGCCGCCAAGCAACGCGGCAAGGATGAGGAGATCCAGATTCTACTTGTGCAGCGGACCCAAGAGCTAGAGGAGGGCCATAAACAGGCCATCAAGACTCTAACCCAGGCTCACGCCACCAAGCTCTCGAAGGCCGTCAAAGTCGCGGAGGGCGCTGAGGCCGCCAAGGCAGAGTTGGAGTCCAAGGTATCGAAGCTTGAAGAGGAGCTCGTCAATAAAACCCAAGAACTCTCGGCCGTCAACAACTCCTTGGCAGACCTCAATTCAAAGCTCGCGACTCAGGAGGAGGATCTGGAGGCTGGCAGGGAGAAAGAGAAGAAGCTGCTGGAGAGCTAGGAAAAAGATAAGGCTGAGCGTGCCAATGCTGCGAACTCTTTCGAGGAGCACAGGAAAGCCATGCATCTGTGGACTGGTTGCCTTATAGACGTTGCCGAGCGTCTCGCTGCTCAGGTGAGCGTCATGGACAAGGAGGAACATCGCTTCACAGTTGGTGTGCATGACACTAGAAGCACCAGCCTCTCCCTCTTCTTCGACGAACTCCTCGAGATATTGAAGAAACATCATGAGAAGAGATCCGCCAGCTTTGCCAATGAGTCTCGGAAGTTTTGCATCGAGGTCATCTCCAAGATGCTCGTCAAGATTATCTGCCGGAATCCTGCCGTCGACGTCTCCAAGGCCTTCAAGACCTTGCCGCCGGGGACGGACACCACAACTGCTAAAAGAGCCATCGTTCCCCTTATCGACAAGATCAATCAGATCCCGAGGACTGAGGGTGATCGCAGGGATTAGCCTCCCTTGTCGTTCTTTGTTGCAAATATAGTTTATGCACAAGACAAATTTATCTTAAGTCAGACTGCACTTGGCCTTGATGTATTATAACTTATGCTTAAGATGGATGTATGTGTGCTATTCTCCTTATTCCATTCTGTCTTTGCATGATTTTCGTACCCTATGCTTGCCGGAAACTTGCCGGTGCGCACACCCCTGCCATGAGCCCTTGAGGAGCAGGTCATCAGCAGCTTGCCGGAAGTGCCGCTACCGGCAAGGTCACGCTTGATGGTCACAACGCGGCTGCTTAGGTTGCTGAGCGGACTCGAAGCAAAGTAAGAGTGCAGTCGATCACGACAAGGTTCCTTAGCGTGCAGGTTTCTCATACAAAGGCCAAAATCGTTCAAGGAGAGTCGCAACTACAACAAAGAACTTATTTCAAAGTTTTGCAACTTAGCTCGTTCCTTGTTGTACTCCTTGCCGTAGGGCGATATCTTGAACGCGTCCTTTGGTATCCATACCGTCACTCCCCCCGGGAAACTTGTACGCAAGGAACTCTTCCTTCCTTTAAGAAAAAGAAAGAAAAGAAAAGAGGAGGCTGGGACCTCGGCGGTTCATTAATCACCTTATGCAAGGGAAAATGTAACACAAGACTGCCTGCAACACATAAATATATATGTACTTGATAAAGAATTGTGAAACATCTAACTTTTATTTATTACGCACAGGATCTGCGCCCGGCATTGTACAAAGGATTACATGCCTTGATGGCAAACTTGTACAAAAGAGGTTGCCGGGCAGCCCGACAACTACGCCTTACGGGTAAAACTTACGAAGATGCTCAATATTTCATGAGTTTAACACCGGAGTGCCATCTTCGGTCTCTAGGTAGATTGTGCCAGGCCTAGTGACTCGTATTACCCAGTAAGGGCCTTCCCACTTCGGCGTCAACTTGTTTTCTACCCTTCGTGGATCGAATCCGACGACGAACAAGGTCGCCTTTCTCAAGGTCCCTGCCTTTCACTTTGCGGCTAAAGTAGCGGCGCAAAGCTTGCTGGCACCGTGCAGGCACGGGCAACAGCCTGGGAACAATCTTCCTCAAGGAGCATGGCATCGTCATGCCGCAGCTCATCGTGGTCCTCCTCAGTGAAGGCCAAGACTCGAGGTGACCTGTATCTGAGTTCCTTGGGGAGTATTACTTCTGCACCAAGGCTTGCTTCCTAACCTTCTGCTTGACGGGTCTCGCATGAGGGCAGACAGCAAGGTGGTGCTCAGTTGCCCTCCTAAAAAGTTCGGGGATGTCAGGTGTTTGCCGGGCAAGCACACTGGCATTCACCCATAGGAAGGCAACGAGCTCGACTCCCTATTTGTCACCGAGAGTGGCACTTTCAGAAAAAGTGCCACTCGTCCCATCCCCCTTCGTAGAAACTTGTTTGGTCGTGGACGAGGAAGCCTTGCCTCTCTTGCTCTTGCCGGTAGAGCTCTCTAGTGTGTCCTCGACAGGCATGCTACACTCCGAAGTGCGCTTCCCGGAGTCCTTCACAGAGGTCTTGCCGGTCTTCTTCTTCTTTCCTTCCTCGGGAGCTTTGACGGCAGGGGCGAGTGCCTCGATGGCAGCCGCCACCTCCCGGTAGAGCTTGTCAGTACAGATGATTGCATCCTTGTGGTTTGACTTAATTGTGAGGACCCCCATCGGCCCCGACATCTTGATGACGTTGTACGCATAGTGCGATGCAGCCATAAATTTTGCCAGGGCTGGGCGGCCCAGAATCCCATTGTACGGCAGCGGCATCTTGACGACGTTAAAGGTAATCTTCTTCGTCCGATGCTTGAGCTCGCTGCGGAACGTGACCGGCAACGTGACTTGGCCCTTCGGCTTGTTCCTCCCCGGACTGATCCCTTGGAAACTGCCTGTCTCCTCGAGATCCTTGTCGGGTGACGGTGTCCAGGATTAGGGGTGCCAACCTAGCCAACCTGCCACCTCGGATGGGCCGATATGCTCCCGTACGTGACCAAGATGGACTCCGGAAGTCGCAAATGGGAGACGTGATCAAGACCACCTCAACCGAAGACTTGACGAATACTTCAAGATTATTCCAACCGCCTTATTGCAAGATACCGACCTTGTAACCCTAGACACCCTCCCTGGCGTGTTTATAAGCCATAGGGTTTAGCCCGTAGGGGACATTAGAACAACATCGAACACCTAGCTATAGTAGTTAGACACATATTACGATCTCGAGGTAGATCAACTCTGTACTCGATACACCTCCATTAATATAAACAGAAGCAGGACGTAGGGTTTTACCTCCATCAAGAGGGCCCGAACCTGGGTAATACATCGTCTCCCTTTGTCTCTATTACCACCGATCCGAGATCCGCAGCTCGGGACCCCCTACCCCGAGGTCTGCCGGTTTTTACACCGACACTAGTGCTTTCATTGAGAGTTCCGCTGCGTGATCACCAGAAGGATTCATGGCTCATCTGCAGAACAACTGCATCAATGGCTGTAGGGACGTCTACGCCCCAGGACAGCTTCATCTTCGGCAGCATGGTATTTTGCACCGACTCGACGGGTCATCTGACCTCTGTCGAGAACTACGCCCCTGGTCAGATTGTGACCTTTGGCGGCCTCGAATACATGGCGGACTCCCGTGGCGAGCTCGTCTTATCGGGATGGACTCCCGGCCGGATCGAAAGTTCGGCCGATTCTGGAGGCTCGACTCCGGAACCGAATTCCGTCACGGTGCCCCTTGAGACTCCGGACACTGCCACTCTGGCCAGTCTCTCCCCGATTATCGGTCCAGAGATAGATCCGATACCCACTTCTGAAATTATGGCAGCGCCCGAATCGATCCCGGCGCAGGAATCGGATCCATGCTTGGAATCCCCTCGAACCGGAAACATGTCCGACTACACACCGGGGCTGCTTCAAATCAGCCCTGCCTACGGCGCATCCATGGATCCTGAGGAGCCATCTCAGCTCAACGAGATGCTCGACCGTATCCGAAGTATGTCCATCTCGGACGACAAGACTTCGGTTTATAATCAGATCGGACTTAAAGCCGACGACAAGGAAATTTATACCCCACCTACCGCCCACCTAGTCGCCACGGTCGACGATTTAACCGACGTGTTGGACTACGGCGAACCTTCCGACATGGGGGAAGATGTTGATGGCCCCCTTGAGGACACCTTAACCCCGGTCAACACGGGCAGGTGGACGGCCACATCCACCTACGATGTCTACATGGTGGATACCCCCAAGTCTCCTTCGAGACATCGATGAAGACGCCGACGGGGGAATAATGGAGAACCTAGTGGCAATGACGCGACAGCCAATAACAATGACGCGGAGGACGGTGATGCCAATGACCACGCGGAGGACATTCAAGCCCCCCCCCCCCCCCCGCAAGGGACGGCACGTCAGACCTACGTCTCGGGGACTCCGACCCCGATGACCTATTCGAAGGGGACGACGACAATTACATGCCGGAGTCCGAGGTGGATGACAGCCTCGGTACCGAGGACTTCATCGTCCCTGAGGACCCCTTTGAACAAGAACGCTTCTGGCGACGCCTCGTTGCGACGGCCCGGAGCTTAAAACGCAAGCAGCAGCAGCTGCAGGAAAATACCGACGCGCTAAATGACAAGTGGGTTGAAATGCTCTCTGCTGAGCAGGATATGGAAAACCGACGCCATAGTGCGCCGAAGTCTTACCCACACAGGCGCCTCCTACCAGAATTTGATGTAGAACTCGCTGAAGACCTCGATCGGCCCCCTAGAGGCCGGGACAGGCCAAGACGAGAAGACCAAGGTGAAAGGCCACCCCCACGGCGTCATGGTAAAGACCCCGTGGGCGACCTGGATCCCCACGATGCTAGACGTTGTATTGAAGAAAATAGGGCTCCTCCTCGGTCCATCTACGAATCCAGGGGACGCGCCCCCGCTGGGCTCAACGGCTACGACGCCTGGATGGACAGGAATGACCGTGCCCGAAATCAAGCTTACTCACGGCTCTCTCCCGAGACCCGACGAGACGCTCCTCGGTCCCGAGGTCCAGCTCACCCAATCTGCTTTACAGACGGGGTGATGGAGAATCAATTCCCGGAAGGGTTTAAACCCATCAATATAGAATCATATGATGGTACCATGGACCCAGCAGTTTGGATCGTGGATTTCCTCCTGCATATACACATGGCCAATGGAGATGATCTCCATGCCATCAAATATCTGCCGCTCAAACTAAAAGGGCCGGCAAGACACTGGCTTAACAGCCTACCTCCTCATTCTATCGGCAGCTGGGAGGCCCTAGAAGACGCCTTTCGAGCATAACTTCCAGGGCACATATGTCCGACCTCCGGACGCTGATGACCTCAGCCGTGTCACCCAGCAGCCAGGCGAATCAGCCCGCAAGTTCTGGAACAGGTTCCTCACTAAGAAGAACCAGATTATAGACTGCTTCGACGCCGAAGCCATTGCCGCTTTCAAAAACAATATCCGAGATGAATGGTTGGCCCGATAGCTCGGACAGGATAAACCGAGAACTATGATAGCCCTGACTTCACTGATGACTCGCTTTTGCGCGGGAGAAGATAGCTGGCTCGCCCGAAGTACCCACAACGGTGAGGCAGGCACCTCGGAAATTCGCGACGCCAATGGAAAACCAAAGCGCAATAAAAATAAGCGTAGGTATAAAAACGGCGGAAGCGACACTGAAGACGCCGCGGTCAACGCAGGATTCACTAGACCTAAGTCCGGGCAGAAAAGAAAACCCTATAAAGGGAACAAAGACGGACCTAGCCAGCTTGAAAGACTCCTGGACTACCCATGTGGGATTCACGGTACCCAGGAAAAACCAGCAACCCACACTAACAGGAATTGCTGGGTGTTTAAGCAAGCCGGGAAGATAGCGGCCGAGGGGCAAAATAAAACCCAACACCGCAGCGACGACGAGGATGAGCCTCGGCAGCCCACTAATGGAGGGCAGAAGAAGTTTTCAAACGAGGTAACAGAGGTCAATATGATCTACATCACCCACATCCCCAGGAGGGAGCGGAAACGTGCACTTCGGGACGTATACGCGCTGGAGCCAGTCGCCCCGAAGTATACCCCGTGGTTGGCTTACCCGATCACTTTCGATAAGCATGAACATCCGACCAGGATCAGGCATGGCGGATCGGCGACGCTCGTCCTGGACCCCATTGTTGATGGTTATCATCTAACACGCGTCCTAATGGATGGGGGAAGCAGCCTTAACATCATTTACGAGGATACAGTTCGGAAGATGGGTATCGACTCATCTCGGATCAAGCCGAGCTCCACCACCTTTAAAGGTGTCATCCCGGGCGTCGAAGCCCGTTGTACGGGCACAATAACCCTAGAGGTAGTCTTCGGTTCGCCCGAGAACTTTAGAAGCGAGGAGTTAATCTTCGACATCGTATCCTTCCGGAGTGGGTACCACGCGCTCCTAGGGCGCACAGCCTTTGCTCGCTTTAACGCAGTTCCGCATTATGCCTATCTCAAGCTCAAAATGCCGGGACCCAAGGGTGTTATCACTGTCCATGGTAACACAGAACGCTCACTCCGGACAGAGGAACAGACCGCGGCTTTCGCAGCCGAGGTTCAAGCGTCCGAGGAGGCAGCCCGCAGCAGTAAACGCGCTGCCCGCTCTTTGAAGCGCCTCAAGGCTGCACAAGTCGACCTCGACCAGTTATCCCCACACCCGAAATAGGGGTGCGGGCTCCTCGGGTGCCCTCTCTATGGGCACTACGTCCCTAGGGTGCATAATTTTGCACTCAAGATCCCCTGGGACGCCGAGGAGCCAAAGCAATTCTGAAGCGTCATGCGCGGGTTAACCACGCAATGGCGAGGCTTAGAGCCCCAGCACAGGCAGGCATCTGTAAAAGAAGCAGCCAAATTATGCATATGTATAGGTGGCCTTCACCACAGAGTGACTTCGGCCACACCTCCACTCAAGGAGCTCGGTCAATCAAACACTTAGAGTGTATAAAGGGCCAGCAGGGGATCGACCTTCGCAAATTCTTCGTCTTCAATCAGACGATCTGGTCAACAATTCGGGAACGCAGACGTGCGGCAGGCTTCGGTCCGGATCCTTTAAAATCCGTTAGTAATTATCCGACCTGTTTTTCCTCCTCCTTCTTTACCGTTTACATTGTATTCTTTTCATTATTCTCGTCTACAGGGCATGTACATGATTGATATTATGAAATAAAGAAACCATGCCCTTTCAAGGTCCCTATTGTATTTCTTTATCAGCATAGCTCTGGAACGATGAAGTTCTCTAAAAAAAAGATGCAATTGTATCACAAAAAGTCCGATGTGTTCGGCGTCTCGGATTTTGGCCTTATATGCATCAGTTTCGAACCTAGATTTCGGTCAATAGTTGGGTTGCCCGGCTCCTATGTGTACCCCTTACGTTTCCGATGAATTCGACTAAGGGCGTAATGGGAGAACCACTGCGATTGCGCCGCCAGGTCAATTGGCGTGGCGCCTCAATGGAGAAAGCTGAAAACTGACTATCTAGGTAAGCGTAAACTGGTCCGCCATCCGGAGACCGTGTCAAGCGATGTGGTCATATAGATCACCCGTGTTAAACGAAGGGCTTTTATCTTCTAGCCGAAGTGTGCTATGGCCTCGACCTCGGCCAATTAAGCCGAACACTTCCAACACCGGGGGCTGGTCATCACGCCCACAGTCAAACTCCTATGGCTAAATGAAAGACTTCAAGCCACCATAGTCCGATTGCCTAGTTCCTATAAGTCATCGACCGCCCATGGGTACCGAGACGTCGGCTAAGGGTCAAGCATGGCTTAGGGAACACCCTTTCTATGACCTGCACTGGGGCTGAAGCCGACGACTGGCCACTCTCATTTTAAAAAGTCATATCGGAGGAATAATCGAATTACTAATAAACACATATGGAATTTCAAGCCATTTTCATTTCAAACGATAAAAGTTTTTACATCATACACACCGGCATTCCGGAGTACCTAAAAATACAGGGTGTCCTTAGGGCACATAGCCTCGGTGGTCCAAGCTCCTGCCTCGACCTCGGTGAAGAACTGCTCGGCGGTCCACGACTTATCTACAGGGGGGCCAGCAGCACAAGTCTCCGCATCAACTTTGCGGAAGTGGGTTTTCACGCAAGCATATGCCCTCCGAGCCCCTTCGAAGCACGCGGACCTCTTCCAGCGGTCAACGCAGGGCACGGCATCTCGAAGACGAGCCGACAGACCGAAGAGACTCATCGGCATGGCTTCGGCCGGCCACAGAGCAACACAAAGATCCTGGAGTGCTGGCCTGGTCATGCGGAACAGCTCGACCAGCTGCTTCACTCAATGATTTAGCAGCTGCGCCGAGGAGGACCCTGGGAATTGACTCCAGAAGGCTTTCTCCGCCTCATGACCCGCCAGCTGGCCGAAATAGGCCACCGCATCCTCTGCACTCTGCGGGAGATCCTCGAAGACCTCTGCGGAACGCCATAACTGGGTGAGCTCGACACACCCTTTGCTGCCAAACGCACACTGCAGCAAAAATATCTTACCCGAGGCGATTTGTTCCACTTGCTGAAGCACCTCGCGGTCCGCACGAGCCGAGGTGTTGAGTTCGGCGTGGGCACATTGAAGCTTCTCGAGCTCCTCTTTCGCGCGCCGCTCCTCCTCCTGAAGCTTGTCGTGTGCTTCAAACACGCCCTTCAGGGTCTCCTCGACCTCCAGCACCCGCGCCTGGTGCTTCTCCCTGGCCGCCTTCTCGGCGGCCCGCGCCTTCTCAGCTTTCGCGGCAGTGGCTTTCTGCTGCCGCACTTCCTTCCGAGCCCTTTCCAGCTCGGCTTTGAGCATCTCCAGCTCCAGTGTCAACATATTTAAGTCTTAGTTGTTTTCACACAGCAAAGTTTCACCTTGTTTACCTTGAGATCGCTCAAGTCTCCTGTTCATCTCTTCGGAGACGGAGTCTGGAACCAAGGTCGATACCTGTAGTATAACCAAATCCTTGTTAGATGCAAATGGCCTAGACCATCAACATGCTCTAGGACAGCCACTTCGGGTAGCGTCCTGGGGGCTCATTAACAGACTCCTACTTACTCAAGCGACCCCGATGACGGTTTCTTGAAACCAACTTCGGGCTCAGGGGCTACTCACTCATTACGCCGTTTAGCAGGCTACATTTTTATGTCCTCGAACAAATTTCGTAAAGACAAAGCAAACCAAATGCGCAGAAGACGTACCTCGAAACCTGCTACAAGGTTTTTGAAGACCTCATGTAGGCCGGCCTCTGTGGACCGGTAACCTTCGAGCGCCGTGCCTATCAAGGCGCGGTGCTCCTCCTTAAGGGAACAGCCCTTTAGGGCCTCCTTCATCTCCTCGGCCCACCCCGCGCCGATCCGTCCTCGGACAGCAGGCTGGGGTGGAGGGATGACCTCGGATGGATCCACCCGAGGAGCCCCCATCTGCAAAAGTGGTGCCGAGGTAGACTCCAGATGGGCCGACATCTGACCCAGCCCTTCTTCGATGACCTCGGGGCACTTCGTCCCCTGGTCTTGTTGGGCCGAGGTTTCAACCTCGGCCATGATCACGGCATCGTCGGCCCCCGCCGTGTTGACCTCGGGGGCCAGCATGGATGTTGCCTCCCCCAGACCGACTTGCATCGGGAGAGAAGCAGCGGGCTCTGAAGTCCTGCTGGCGGACGGTAACCCGTCCGAAGAGCCGCTGGGGATCACCTTCGGCGGTCTGCGTATGAAAAGTCGCTTCTGTGAAAATTTCTCTTGATGAAACAATGACTCAAGCAAGGGAGACAGGGATAAAGGCTTACCCTCGAGGCACCGGCTTCTTCCTCCCCGTTTTAAGGGGGTCTTCCTCTGAGTCACCGGAGAGCTCGGCTCTCTCCGACGACTTGTTGGCGGCCTCGGATGAGGCTCGCCTCAGCCTCTTTTGGCCCTTGGGCGGCATGCCCACGTCGGCGTCTTCTAACACCGACCTCTTCCCCTTCGGGGGGGGGGGAATCTCCTCCTCGCCTTCCTCGGCGCCGCCGTCTTGAGCGGCGGAGGTATGGGTCTCCTCTGATCGGGTGACCGAAGTCCCCCAGATCTGAGCACTAGACCTCCCCGTTTGGGTCTTCGTCCCTTTGGAAGCCACCACATGTGGCTCCTCGGTCAGAAGCGCCGAGAGCAGGGGAGTTTGGGGTTGTTCCAGCAATGGGGCTGGGCATCGTACCCCCTTTACCCATGCCGACCACTTCTGCAAAATGTCAAAACACGATGGCTCAAATAAAGACTTTACTCCTCGGAGCAGCAAGCAAAGAATGAAAGATTGAAGGACGGAACCACTCACCGGGGGGGCCTCATAGCCGTGTTCGAGGCCGCGGTCCTCTCCCTCCTGGGGAATCTTGTCCTTGGCCAGCTTCATGAGCTTTGTCCACATAGTGGCCAAGGTGGAGCGGAAGAAGGTGTTGATGGTGTCCATGTCCTCGGGCTTCCGTGCCCACATCGGGGTGGCCGAAGTTGGAGAGGAAGGATGCGGCGGTTGAGCATGATGTTGATGACATCGGCCAGCTCAGCCTTCCCGGCGGTGGTCCACCTCATGATCCTCTCGACCAGGGTCTCTACCTCTTCGGGCTTCCCCCAGGCGATGCCCTTTTCCTTCCAAGACTTGAGTTTCTTGGGAGGCCCGGCCGAGAAAGCCGGGACCTCGGTTTGACCATCGGCAAGGGGTTTTATGATGTAGAACCATTCCTTTTGCCACTCCTTCACCGTTTCGATAAAGGTGCCCTTGAACCAGGTGCCCCCCTGGTTCTTGCTGATCATTGCCCCTCCGCACTCCGCAAGTTCGGAGCCGCTTGACTTAGGTTTAATCCCGAAGAGCTTCAGCCATAGGCCGAAGTGTGGCTCACTGCGGAGGAAGACCTCGCAGACTGTTATGAAAGCGGCGAGGTGGAGAATGGAGTTGGGGGCTAGGTGATGGAAATCTAACCCGTAGTAAAACATGATCCCGCGCACGAAAGGGTGCAGCGAGAACCCCAGGCCTCGGATGAGGTGGGGAACAAAGACCACCCGTTCCCTGGCGTTGGGAGCGGGTACCAGCTCGTCGGCCTCTGGAGCGCGAGCGGCGACGTCACGGGCTAGATACCCCACGTCGCCCAGCTCGGCGATGGTCACCGCCGTCATGGTGGAGCCGCCCCAGTGCCCCTTAAGGGTATCGGCCATGGCTGATGGGGAAATCGAGCTTGCGTACGAGAAAGGCGTAAGAGCTGGATCTAGGCGTTGGAGCTAGACGAAGCAGCAGCAAGTGAGGAATGGGAGCGTAGGCTATCGCGCTGTTCTCCCCATTGCCTTTATAAGCCTATGAAAGGCCAAGAGCCCCCTTTCCTGCGCCGATAAATTCATGATTATTATCAAAGATGCCGTTATGGGGAAACGAAATTTTGATGATATCCCTAAGAAAGCAGGCACGATCTCTGCCTCGGCGGGATGTGCCAGTAAAGGAGCCGCCTCGAAACGCGATTTGAGGGGAGGCAATAACTGCTCAACCTGTCGTGGGGCGGACCTCTCCGATAAAGCTGTCAGGCCGGATTGGATTGTTCATACCGGCACAGCAAGCCTTCGAGGCTAAGATACTTGCTCACCTCGGAAAGGGTACAAGCTCGGTTGGACCACGGATGTCGATGCTCTATTAGTAGAATTCAAAATATAAGGTAGAACTCGTCTGTCAAGCCGGAGACTCCGGATCCAAAGTGATGGTTCAAAGTCGTCCTCGGCATAGAAGACCAGTTCGAGGGCTATTGACGGTGTCCAGGATTAGGGGGTGCCAACCTAGCCGTCCTGCCACCTCGGATGGGCTGATATGCTCCCGTACGTGACCAAGATGGACTCCGGAAGTCGCAAATGAGAGACGTGATCAAGACCGCCTCAATCGAAGACTTGACGAACACTTCAAGATTATTCCAACCGCCTTATTGCAAGATACCGACCTTGTAACCCTAGACACCCTCCCTGGCGTGTATATAAGCCATAGGGTTTAGCATGTAGGGGACATTAGAACAACATCAAACACCTAGCTATAGTAGTTAGACACATATTATGATCTCGAGGTAGATCAACTCTGTACTCAATACACCTCCATTAATATAAACAGAAGCAGGACGTAGGGTTTTACCTCCATCAAGAGGGCCCGAACCTGGGTAAAACATCATCTCCCTTTGTCTCTGTTACCACCGATCCGAGATCCGCAGCTCGGGACCCCCTACCCCGAGGTTTGCCGGTTTTTACACCGACATCGGGGATCTGCAGCCTCTTGATCACATCTGGGGAGATCAAGTTCAAGCCTGCCCCACCATCAACCAGCATGTTCGTCACCTTGAGGTTGCGAATTTGTGGCACCCCAGCTCAGAGAAACCGGAACACCCCGTATTCCAGCCCAGGGATCAAGTCTTCTGGAATATGGCACTACTTGGCATAGAATAAGTAAGCTCTTATTACAAATAATCGGGGTACAAGGGTCCGATATTACAAAGGTTACAGGGGCACGGCGATACTACGTCTGCTCAGATGGCTCTATGCAAGCAGCGGAACAACTCGGAGCGACGGAATAACTTCTAGCAGCGGAACAATGACGACGGTGATGAACTCCACTCCGCAGGGACTCTGGCTGGGACACATCCTAGCTCGCAAACTCAGAATCCTCGACAAGCATTCAATCACGGCATGACCTGCAATCTGGCATGACACGCCAGGTGAGTACTTTGAATGTACTCGCAAGCTCACAGCAACCAAAGCAATCAAGACAAACAACAGCATGGCAATTACAGGTTAATTATCAATGATGAACATGATACTACTAGAACAACATGAGAGTGAACATGGCATGTACATGTTAATCATGATATGAACATGAACATGATGCTATCATACATGATGTGTACGTGGATTATTGCCGTGGTCCCTTGGACCAACTTACCATCTCGGAGTTACCTCGTAACCACCGTCAACATCTTACCATCGTGATCCTCACTTGATCACAACAATACCAACCATAGTGATCCTCACACGATCACAGCAATACCAACCATAGTGATCCTCACACGATCACCAACTTCTGCATGTGCCAGCTTGTTGTTCTTATTGTGCAGGTTTATTTTTTCTGTTGACCCATAGTGTGACCTACTACGAACTGTGTCCATGACCGAGGACGTGGCTATCGATAGATTATACACTATGCAGAGGTTAGTACACTGTACCCACACCACGGAACTCATGGCCTCGTGCTCCCATTCGGGTGGACCAACGACATTCCAACAAAACCAATCTATTGCATGACACTCTCCCGGCCTCTCCGACAAACTCCCCTATGTGCTATGTCATGGGTGGCCCCGATGTCAACTCGTGACATCCTACCACCTCATGGCCGGCCACCGTTGTGGCAAAACAAATAAACGGTCCCAAACGGGGACAATGGTACCATACAACTTGGGCGCACAAGGCTTATGGCCGCCTACCTGATTAGGGTAGCGCGCGCACATAGCCTTCCCTAGTTGGAGGCACTGGCGAGAGGCATGAAAATAGACTGAATTAGGGCCTCCCCATCTAGGCAAGTGTGGCTGCACTAGTGAGCTCGATTCGGTGGCACCATGACTCAGCTAACAGATTTGTTCAAGTTCAATTAATGTCAGGTTCAACTTGAATGGTGATGAGCGAAGCCATAACAAAATAACATGATGAAATAATAGTGCATATGAGCATGATGTCAACATAAGCATGAAGGTGCAATATAACCATTTATTATAACGTCAGCAACAATAAATCATTAGTCTACGGGATGCAAATGAGCATGGCATAAAGATAATCATGAATATCACAAGTATTTGCATAACAAACTATAACTATTCATGTGAGCATGTCATGATCACTAGCATATGAACTGAGTACACCAATGAAACATGAGAATAATACTACTAACAAGTAAATATCTGGATGCACATGAACATGGCATAGGGATGAGCATGAATCCCCAAGCATAGACATAGCATTTACAAAATAATTTCAAAGTAATTATTTAAACATTCAAGTGAAAACCATGGCTATTGCAGGGCCATCATGCAAGTGGCTGTTGTGGCTTGCCTAGTGTTGATGGAATCACCGGGAAGAAGTGCGAGGAGCTCGTGGAAATGTTTTGCCGGAAAAGTTTCTCTCCCGGCGAAGCTGATTAGAGGGCAAGGGAAAAATGGTCATTTTCAGAATGTGAGAACATCATGAAAATGACACCAACAGAATGGGCTTGACGAATAGAGAACATGGGCTTTTGAATCACATGAATCGGAGTTACGGTTGCGAAAATACGGCCGTTCGTTCGTTAGGCAGAAAAACAAATAAAAAGTGTCCACTTCTGCTCTTAATGGACGAACGCCCGCAATGTAAAGGTTTCGGCGCCGGCTGCTGAGAATAGAAGGCGCCTTCTCGAAAATACGCTTTCGAGCAGAGAAATCATAATGTTGCCTGAAGCAGAGCCAAAGTACGCTTTCTCTGGAGGAAAACGTATTCGAAGGAATACGCCTCCACTTAAACAAGTCAACGGGCCGGCTGGGTCAGCGTGAGAGGCTGACGTGCGAGGCCCACTGGTAGGCCTGAGGGGTCGTCTTCAACCTCCATCCCGTGCTCGGCCGAGGCAGGGGCGCTCGACCAGCGATCCCCGGAGCTACAGGGGGTCCCTGGCGGAGCTCCGACTACCGGTGAGCTCAGGGAGGAGCGCCGCATCCAACCAAGTGATGCACGCGCACCGAGGAGGTCTGTAGCGGCGGCGGCTTGGACGCCCGCGGAGGAGGCCATCGGCCGGGCTTGAAGTCATGGCCATGATCGTCCCTCTGGCGAACCAAGGATATGGGGAGGTTGGTGGTGGATAGGGTAGCTCCGTGGAGTGGTTTGGAGGGAGGGAGAGGGCTTGGGCCGCTCCAATTTAGGAGGAGACTGAGGAGGAAATGGTGGCTAGAGGGAGGGCAGGGGAGCTCCTCGAGCTCGAATGACAGGCCAGGGGGTGCTAGGAGGGAGAGGGAGTGGTTGGTGAGCTCGGAGAGGCTCGGGGATGGCTATATGTAGCCGGGGCAAGATGCCCGAGCTGGATGCTGCTGCGGAGGCGAATGGCGATGGCACTCGAGCTCTAGGCCATGCGGAGGAAAGGGGGAAAACATCGGGAGGGTCCACGGGGAGTGGAGAGGCCAGTTGTGGCTTCTGGAGAGCTCGGGGAAGAAGAAGCCAGGGAGAAGACGATGACGGCCACGGGCATGCGATACGGCGTGGCGCACTGGGAGGAAGGAGGAGGGGGGAGGGGTCCAGAGGGGCGTGTGGATGTAGGAGAGGCCGGGCAACTCTGTGGACAAGCTGCGGTGGTGAGACCATGGCGTTTGGGCAGTGGACGAGGGTCCCAATGCCCAGAGCATGCCTTTGGCACGCCAGACCATGTGGTCACCGCGTGTACTAGCACACGCGGGGCTTTTGGGCCGCCCAGACCATGTCTAGTGTGTATTCCATCCCAAATGGGACCCCTATGAAGTGATGGCTCGAAGAAAGCAACTCTGTGCTGATGTGATACATCAGCCAAAGTTTCCTGCAGCAAACTTGGGCTAGAAGCTATGGTAAAAGGGGATGGGTAAAAGGAGAAACAATATGTCACAGATGTTTCGGGTAAGAAGGACTATAGTCCTGTGAAATATGAAAAGATTTGGACCAATATTTATCATAGTTGCTTCACAACTGCATATCTGGTCCAGAAACTAGATCTTGAAGTTGCACTCACATAGAGTGTTGGATTGGTCTGAAATTTGGTGGAGGATGATGATTTGGGCATATGAAGACACTGTAAAAATTCCATACCATTTGGGTAAATAACAATGGTACTTCCTTCACAATGCTTTCCTCTGGACAGAAACTTGGGGGAATTATAGAGAGAAATTGGCTAAATGAAATGAGGCCAAATTTGGTGGAGGGAGGTTATATAGGTAGGAGAATGTCCTGGTAAAATTTCAGATATTATGAAGCCATATAAAATATAGTTGCTTCGCAAACTGAAATTATGACCAAAAGCAAAGATTGGATGGTGTGCTCACCATGAGCATGGAATCTTGAATATTTTCACATATTCAAGGTCCATATGGTCCAAAGGAATTTTGAGAATTTTGTGGGAATTTTGAGAATGACAGAAATATAGGTTGCTTCACAACCTAGGGCAAACAGGGTTATTCCTTTAATAGAAAAAGGAATATTCCCAAGAAAAAGAATTTGGAGTTGGGCTGAGATGGAAATAACATGATTTGGGAAAGATTTGAGAATGACAAGCCACTTGGGAGAGGAAGAAGAGATGATCTTCCCAGGTTTCAAGACCACAGAGCCACAGAAAAGGAATTCCAAATAAAATTTCAAAGAAATCCAAAAGAAAAAGAAAGGGCCAAAAACTAGGGTGTCACAGAATTCTTGGTGAAACCAACAACGGCAAACACCCGACCACAGTGGTGCGATCAAGGTGGTCCTCGGCGTCAAAGACGATGGGCGAGTGTGACCACTAGAGTGGCTTCTGTGCCTCCATCACCGGCTCCGCTGCATTGACTTCGCGGATCCACTGCTTTAGCTGCCGGTGCAAGGAGTGCAAGGATGCGCCTCCGTCAACACACATGGCATCCACCGCATTTTGGAACTCCTTGCCAGACCCGCTTCTGCCCTCATCACTATCATCCTCTTTTTGCTGGCCCTGAGCAGCCTTCTCTTTTGACTGATTGGCCTTGCCACGGCGCCCTCCGCGGCCACCATGGTCTTGCTTGCCCGACCCACCAGCACCATCTTGGGCCTTCTCCTTGTCACGCTTCTCGTACTCTAGCTTCTGCTTTTCGGCAAGTTGCTCTACTTGTCGGCATTGTTGGAGATCGTGGCCCTTGGTGCGGTGGATCTTGCAGTACGGCCTGCCGGTCTTGCCGGCCTTCTCGCCTGCCACAGCTTCCCGGCAAGCATCGCACCAGGCAACCTCCTTGCCAGGGATGTCTTCCTTCGGCTTCTTGGTGGCATTGGTGTTGCAGGAGCTCTCGACGGCCAGTATAGTCTTGTTCTTGCGCTTTATGTTGCGCTTTCTGCTCTTCTTCTGTGGGGTTGATGCGTAGTTGTCCTCAGAATCGTCGTCTGCACCCGCATCTTCCCTGGGGAGTCACCTCCCTTCCTCAGCACGTGCACACCTATCCGCCAAGGCATACAGATCGTTGATGGTCTTGACCTGCTCAACATTCATCTCTGACCGCATCATGCGGTTGCGCACATTCTTGTGGAACACGGCAACAACAGCTGCGGGATGGATGTTGGGGATGTTGTGGTGCACACGGCTGAACCGTTGTATGTACTTGCGGAGGTTCTCTCCATCTCTTTGGGGGATCACCTGCAAATCGTTGGGCTGACCTGGGAGCTTGTGGCCACCCTGGTAAGCGCCAACGAAATGATGGCACAGATCCGCCCAAGAAGAGATGGAGCCCTTAGGCAGGTTCATCAACCACGACCTGACGTTGGGCCGAAGCGCCAACGGGAAGTAGTTGGCAAGCACTTTCTCGTCCCGTCCCCCGGCAACCTCCACCGTGATGGTGTAGATGCCAAGGACCTCGGCTTGGTTGAGCGTGTCGTCGTACTTGTCAGGCAGCTCCGGCTTGAAGGCACGGGTGGATGGCCAGCGAACTTGCCGCAGCTCACGAGTAAACGCTGGGCACCCCACATCGTAGGGCAAGTACCTAGCAGCTACTGGAGCGAGCACGTTCACTGCCGGCCTGGCACAGTCGTCAGATTGGCGGCGTGCTTCCCGGTGCCGCTCGATCTTCGTGCGGCCGTCCTCATCGCACCGCTCGCGGAGCACTTGACGCTGATCTTGGCGGCACCGCGGATCCGACGAAGCCATAGACAGCACGTCATGGTTGTCTGATCGGCGAGCTGGCCGCTGAGATGGTGGGGGTGCCGAGGTGACTTTACCGTTTGCACGGCGTCTCCGGCAAGGTAGCTAGAGGGTCCTCCAGCATGGTGGGTGGTCGCCGCGAGGGCCCCACATCTTGTGTTTTGCCGGGATCGGCAAAACTGATGAGACTCTGAATGGTGGCTCTCCATTCGTCCATCTTGTCTGGCCCTGGCGGGAAGTTCAAAAGTATTTGAACCCGTGCCATGGCCTCTGCCGCCGTGGTTGGCATGGCTGGGAGCATAGAACAAGGTGTTGCTTGACTCCTGGCGGAGTCAGAAGGAGCTTCGTTACGTCCTTGCCACCACGTCTCATGCTCGCCAATAGGTGGACGCGGGGGTGGCGGTGGCGCCCCGTGAGCAATCGGAAGTTGCTGCACAGGGATCCCGCCTTGCGGTCATCTGGAACCGCCAGCAACGTGGGGGAGCGCGTCATGCCCATCTTGTGATGGTCGCCGCGTACGCCTCCCCGCGACGTTGTTGGACGTCGCCGCTATGTTCTGCGATGTTGCGGCAGCTGGGTTCTGGGTCACAGCAGTATGAACTATATTACTATGATGACTGCGCTTACCAGAATGTCTTGGAAGTTGACCGGCTGCGACGTCACCGGTCCTGTGGCTAGGCTCAGCATTGTGGCGGGGGTGCTAGGCACCCGCACCACTTGCGCCTCCTGCGCCGCCCGTCCCAACCGTAGCGCCCGCGCCTGCTGCGCCGCCTGCGGCCGCCTGGGAAGGTGGCTTGGACGCGGTAGGAGCCTTCGTGGCTCCATTCTTCTTCTTTGGCGCCATCGACGAAGATGATGAAGTTGGTACTCACACTACCAAAAAAATGATTTGTGACACACAACTCCCCTACCTGGCATGCCAAAGATGTCGTGGGAAACGACTATCTATGGGACCGAACGGGTCCCTTTGCGATTCGGCTCAGGGGACATGCATGGGACAAAGAGCAGATTTTTAGTAGGTGCAAGAACACGTGGGGGATTTATCCAGGTTCGGGCCGCTATGAGCGTAAAACCCTACTCCTGCTCTGTGGTTGATCGTATATGAACTCTGGTTACAGGGAGCGCAGTTTTCCGGCAAGGTGCACGGGAAAATGCAGCTACGGCGTGTAATTGAGCTGGGTGTCGACCGTTCTACCTATAGCCATGGGCCTCCTTTTATAGGCCAAAGGGGTTATCACAATGGCTAATACGGTCATTACATGGTATGAACAGTGACTTGCACCGTCATCACGTCTATCTTCCAATGGGGTAAGACAAACGCATTTAATGCACCGTTAGGAGCTATGTCGGGGAGGCGAGGCCATGGGTAAAAGATCTGTACCACCGGTCCTGGTGCCCTTCTGTAACCTCGACACGTCCCAGGGACGGGTGTCATTAAAGTTAATCTTGGTTTGGCGTGCTGACACGTGCTTTTGCTGGTTATGTTGACTGCCTGCCTGCTCGACACCTAGCATACGAACCTATCTGGTCGATGGTGAGGTGGAATGGTAACGGGACAGAACAAGCCTGCTGGCACGGAGCTTGCCGGGACTTGCTTGCCGGCAACCACAACCTTGGTCTTCACCTTGCCGGGGCGGAGCTTGCCGGCAGGGGCAGCATTGATCTTCTGTACGAGAATAGTACTTCTCGATGACCTGCCTTGAGGTCTTCTTCACGGTCTTGGTGTTGAGTCTTGAGTCGTAGTTATCCTCTGTCAAGCCCTTGCCGGACAGGAGGCTACAACCACCTGTGCACAAGTCTGGGTACGAGGGCACCCATGTCTTAGTACACCGACACAAAGTAGCGCGTAGCCGCGGCACGCCGAGACAGCAGGGTCGACGAGCAGCGCTTAGTGGGGCAACCGCCTAAAGTTCGAGCTCCACTATCCCGCCGTCGACCGCGAGGGATGTGCTCCAATCATGCCGCCGCCGACCTCAAGGATTAGGCTCCTCCTATCTCCCGCCACTGACTGAGGATTGACCTCCTATCACGCCGCCACCGTCGACCGACCGTTGATTGACCTCCTATCCGATAGCCACTGCCTCGGCCGTCACCCCATCTCTATCCGCAGAGCGGCTGTTTTGATTTTTTTATGGGTATCCGCAGAGCGGCTGTTTACGCTAAGTATTAACTCAATTATTGCATAGAACAACACATACGGTTACGTTATGGGAACCGTGTCTCGCACGTTGTCATCTCACATGATTTGGTGTGGAAATCATGTGTGAAGTTGTAATATGGAACACGCACGATATGTACAAACCGTGTGCCGTATACAACAGACTGCAATAAGTAGTTCCCCGACAGTTATCAGATCCCCACAGTTTCCCCATTTCCCCCAAATCCCTAGATAGCCCCCAAATTCCCTCGCGTGGTGCTGACATTGGGGGAATGCGGACGAGTGGTGCTGATGGTTTCGGTGCAGCTGCTCCGGCTCGTATTGTCGCTCTCGGCAGCGCGATGGGCGGCGCCGCCACGACGGCGGTCACCGCCGAGCACTTACCTAAGGTCATCAGAAGGCCGGTGTATTACGGATCAGAATCGTCTTGTCAGGTTCCAATCAATGCTGATCTTTTTTAGCTTGTCCAAAGTAGCTCCCTCAATCCATCCTGAATTCTCCCCCCACCCTTAGGAAAGCGATCAATTGTCGGATCCGGAGTATGACTCCAGACTCCTGCAACATGAGTTCGAATCCGAGTTTTGCGCCACCGAGAAGTACCAAAAGCTAAGTTGTGTGCATGGGCACACTCCCGCTCGACGTGTATGCACGGAGGGATTCAACATTGGCAGACGGTTTCTCAGTTTCTCCTTAGAGGTTAGTGCTAAGTTCATCCTTTAAGTTCAGTTAATGCCCCCACTCATCCTGAATATTTAACATTCACAGGGATATGAGGCTTGTGCCTTTGTTAACAAGTTGGATGATGAATGGCATGGCAGGGCTTGAAGTGTTATCACCAAGCTTGCAGAAGATAACGTAAAGCTGAAGAAGAATTATGATTGATCTGGAGTGTGCAATCACTACGATGAAGCAAGAAAGAATCAATCACAGGCAACAGATGAAAGCAAGAGACAAGAAGGAACTAGCATGTGTAGTTGTAGTTGTCGCATTAGCCATATTTTATGCATTGTTTGCAATGACGATTAGGGATTTCGTTTGATTATTATTGGCTACATCAATAGCAGAGCTCATCTATTGCTCGCCAATTGTCCTATGTTAAATGCTTCTTTCACATTTGGATGCTCCAACCCGTGTGTGTAATTATCACCTTGAGAATAGCGTAACCGCAGGAATTTTGAGCGACTGGGTACTAATAATTGCGGTTGATTATTTCAAAATTCTAACCGCCTGCCAAGGCGCCAATATAATCCGTCAATCCCCTGCCTCAATTGCCATTCCTCTTTTCTTCATACCCCGCTTCAGTCGCCACCATCTTCATCCCCGCGCTACACACTTACAAACACTCTGCAATCTCGCTTTATCGCAGTTTGTATACGCAGCGTAGCCATGTTGAGTGACAGAGAGGATGACAGTTCCGCCAGTCTTACGCCTGATCTATCAACCTTGGAATCATTGTGCTCGTCTTCCATGTGTCCGGCATCGAGCCCTGACCTCGATTATATCTGGCTCATGGAAGGGATGCCACCACCCGAGTCGCTGGATGACAACCAAACGGACGAGGAGCCGTCAAAGGACGAAGAAGATGACGACGATGATGATGAGGAGGAGGAATGGTCAAATGAGGAGGAGGACGAGGACATCAACGACGATGATGACAACGATGACAGCGGTGTCGATTTACGACAATATATGGGACCAGAGACAAGACCCTTCCCAGGTTTGGAGAGTGGGATGCAGCACACAAAGAGCAACAAGCAACCACGATCAGCACACAAGGGATTTGCCCAGGTTCGGGCCGCAAAGATGTGTAAAACCCTACTCCTGCTTTGGTGGAATTATATCAGTGTGAAACCCTGTTACAGAGAGTGCATCCCTTGCCGGCAAGGAGCTCAGAGGGTGCAGCTAACTAAACAAGATTTGAATCCCTTATACTGATGCCATGGGCCTCCTTTTATAGCTCAAGGGGTCACCACAGTGGCATATATGTAATTACATGTTGATAGTGGCTACAGTACTATCATACCTAACACTGGCCGCATAGGACAAACGCATTCAATGCGTTGTTAGGTGTCATGCTATGCTGGATGCCAGCAAGGGGTTCTACTCCACCTGTACTGTCAGCCCAGCTACCTTTTATTACCTTGACATGCACTTGGATGGGTGTCAATAAAGGTAATCTTCATGCGGTGATTCACCACGTGTCCTGACAACCTTCACCTAACCGCCCGCACGCTTGCCACCTATTGATAGGTAAGTGCGTGATCGTCCCAGTCACTGTTGTGGGCGAGATGCCGGGAGCATGGTCTTGCCGGTTCTTGAGCTTGCCGGCAGCACAAGAGGTTGGTTCCCGGGAAGGCATTCTTCTCGGTAACCATAGTCCTGAGATGAGTTTATCGTCTGGCTTGCTTCTTCCAATGTAGAGCTACAACTTGCCACTGCGTGGTCAGGGGTATGAACACCCTTTGTTCACTACACCGACAGGAGCCCCCAGGCCTGGGCCAGACGCGTGTGCACAGCGCTTGTCTGGGCTAGGCCCATTAACACGCACAGGAAAATGCACGACGAGTAATAATTTTCGCCAATTACTTTTTTACCGTTGCCGATGGTAACGGATCCTAGCATTAAATGCGGGATCGTGGGCGATGGAACAGGGCGGTAAAGGAGGCGTGCGCCTGAAAAGGCGCGCCACGATGAGCAGTGAAGAGCCAGCCCCCGCGCCTTCCCCATAAAAGGATAGCAGCGAGGATGGTGCTCAATTCACCTGTTCATCGCATTCCCCTCTGCCACCTCTGTCTTCGTCTTCCTCTTGATGCCACCACAACCCCTCTCATTGCTGGGACCTTGCACCTCCACCACATCATTCGTTGTTCACCATGGCCCCGAAGACAAAGACTAGCAAAGAGGTAGAGAAGTTGGGGAAGGCCGACGCAACGTCGGCCCAGATGCGGAAGAGTCACGCCTGCTTCCCTCCAACGCTGGACACCTCGAAGCTTACAGACATATATTTGTTCTTGTTCCCAGTGAAGACCAAGGATCACGACACTGTCGAGGTACTACTCGCAAGCTGTCCCGCCAGAGATGACAAATTTGCATTCTTTGATGTGTTTTTTTACTGTGGATTGGTCCCGCCATTCATGGATTTCCTCGACGAGCTCATGCAGACGTACGGTTTTTGGCTTCTCGATTTTAATCCGAATGTCGTTACCTGCATGTCTGTATTTGCTCATCTCTGCGAGAACTTCAGGGGGGTGATACCAAATGTGCCACTATTCCACCATTTCTACTCGTCGCAGATCGAATGCGATGCCATCTCCGGCAGCGTGACATGGATCTTGAGATCTGCCAGGAAAGAGGAATATCTTGAGGGGACTGGCACATCAAGTGGCCAGAATGGAGAGCAGAGTGGTGCTGGATCAAACAGGAGGATTTCCCAGAATACTGTCGGACGGCAACCACCAAGCTCACAAGAAACCCGCACTGGTCAGATGTTGGCCCCAAGGATGAGGAATTGGGCATCGCCTTGCGCTAGATAGAAGACCTCCGTGCTGCCGGCCTGACCCTTGAGATGGTGGGCGCAGATTTCCTCTAGCACCGAATAGCTCCGTTGCAGAGGAGGGCACGGATGGCCTGGGAGTACAATGGTGCCGGTGACACCATGTGGCTCCGTACCAGTCTTTCTAATAACTTGACAGTGATGGAGCACGACTACGTCATCCGCAAAGTGTTCAACGGGGGGTGCGAGTACAAGTTGCCGGAGATGGTGGTCCCTTTAAGCAACAATACAGCTAAGGATTCCATTCTAGCAATGATGCCAGATTGCAACGCCCAAGGCATCATTGGCACATGGATGCCACCTTCAGAGGATGTTGAAGATAAGTGGTTTGATGAACTGGTAGAGACTCCTGAGAAGGAAGAAACTGATCTGGTTCATCCTACCAAGCAATTTGAACTGGACTTGATTGCTTGGAGAGTGGAAGCTACCGGAGTCGCCAAATCTTCCTAGCCGGCAGGCGGTGCTGGGCCTTCTCAGCCGCCAAGTGATACGTATCCAACGTATCTATAATTTATGAAGTATTCATGCCATGTTTACAATAATTTCATATGGTTCTGGTGCACTTTTATATTATTTTTATGGACTAACTTATTAATCTAGTGCCCAGTGCTAGTTCCTGTTTTTTGCATGTTTTTTGTTTCATGGAAAAACCATACCAAATGGAGTCCAAACAGGATAATAATTTACGGAGATTTTTTATGGAATATATGTGATTTTTGGGAGAAAGAATCAACGCAAGACGGTGCCCGAGGGCCCCACAAGGCAACATGGCACGCCCTACCCCCCTGGGTGCGCCCCCTTGACTTGTGGGCACTTCGTAGCTCGGCTGAAGCCCTTCTTTTGCCGCAAGAAAGATAATTTCCAGATAAAAATCCCCTCAAAATTTCCGCCCAATCGGACTTACGGATCTCCGGGAATATAAGAAACGGTGAAGGGCTCCAAAAACTGTCGCGAAAAACAGAAGACAACAGAGATAACCAATCTAGGGGAGAGCTCCCTCTCTCCCCGGAGGGTCAAGGAAGAATAATAAGGAGGGGGCCCCTTCCCCCTCTCCTCCGGTGGTGCCGGGACGCCGCCGGGGACATATCCACCATCGCCATCACCACCAACTTCTCCTCTGTTCTCATGGTGATGTGTGAGTAGTTCATCCTCGAGGCTGAGGGTATGTACTAGTAGCTATGTGTTTGATCTCTCTTTCTCTTGTGTTCTTGATTTGGCACAATCTTGATGTATCATGAGCTTTGTTAATATAGTTGGATCATATGGTGTTCTTCCCTCTCTATTTTGTTGTGATGAATTGAGTCTTTCGCTTTGAGGTTTCATTATTATCGGATTGAATATTTGGATTTGAGATCACTTGATGTATGTCTTGCATGTGGATACCCGTGGTGACAATGGGGTATTCTATTGAGTCACTTGATATATGTTTTGGTAATCAACTTTCGGATTCCCGAGGTGACATTGGGGTAATCTAGGCACATAGGTTGATACACGTTTTCATCCTACTTCCTTCGATAGAAACTTTGGGGTAATCTTTGAAGTTCTTTGTGTTGGATTGAATATTATGAATCTGAAATTGTTTGATGCATATCGAATAATTAACTCACGGATACTTGTGGTGACATTGGAGTATCTAGGTGACATTAGAGTTGATTGATGTGTATCATATGGTGTTATTTTAGTACGATCTCTAGGGCTGTTATTGACACTTATAGGGATGGCTCAATAGATTGATCGGAAAGATAACTTTGAGGTGGTTTTGCTACCTACAACAATTTCATATTATGTTCTCCGCTATTGATAGGAACTTTAGAGGTATTATTTGTTGCACGTTGAGGGATGGTTATACGATTCAATTATGTTAGCACTGGCCTTGTTTTCAAGCATTGATATACCGTTTTGCTCGCTGTTTGTTACTTGCTACCTTGTTGTTTTTAATTGTTCAGATTATAAAAACCTATTTCTACCATCCATACTACACTTGTATCATCATCTCTTCACCGAGCTAGTGCACCTATACAATATACCATTGTATTGGGTGTGTTGGGGACACAACAGATTGTTTGTATTTGATTGCAGGGTTGTTTGAGGGAGACCATCTTCATCCTACACCTCCCACGGATTGATAAACCTTAGGTCGTCCACTTGAGGGAAAGGTGTTGTTGTCCTACAAAACACTACGCTTTGAGGCCCAACAGAGTCTACAAGAATAAAGCTGTGTAGTAGACATCAAGCTATTTCTGGCGCCGTTGCTATGGAGGTGAGTGCTTGAAGGTATATCTTTAGATCTTGCAATTGAATCTGTTAGTTTCTTGTTTTTTCACTAGTTTCGTTTATAAAAGAAAACTACAAAAAATGGAATTGAGGTTGCCTCAATTTCTTCATCTTTATGAAGTCTTTCTTGAAAATGATGGATCGGAAAATTGTGCTAAGATTGTAGAAGAAGAATTTAACAAAATGTTTAATGTGAGTCCTTTGAATGATGAGCATGATTGCAATATTGTTAGTACGCTTGCTATGAATATCCATGATGGTAATGATATGCAAAGCCATAAGCTTGGGGATGCTATGTTTAATGAAGATGATCTTTTTAGTCCCCCTACTTTTGACGGGCAAATTTATTATGATGATTGCATGCTTCCTATTTATGATGATTACAATGATGAAAGTGGGTTTGGAAGAGTGTCAACTCTAGTGACGGTGTCCTGGACTAGGGGGTACCAACCTAGTCGGCCCATAGTCCTCGGGCTGGGCTTGAAGGCCCTGTTCTCAACCAGATGGACTCCGGAGGCCGTGAGATGATCAAGACTGCATCTGCCGAAGACTTGGAGTGTACCCCAAGATATCTCCTGCCGCCTCCATGTGCATCCCTAGATACCGACTATGTAAGCCTAGATACCCCTGCTTGGCGTGTATATAAGCCGGAGGGTTTATCCTGTAGAGGGACGGAATCACAATTACCATTCACCTAGCCCTAGGGTTAGACTTCTACTTATGATCTCAAGGTAGATCAAGCCTGTACTCGATACTCCATCATCAATATAAACAAAAGCAGGACGTAGGGTTTTACCTCCATAGAGAGGGCCCGAACCTGGGTAAACATTATCTCCTTCGTCTCTGCTACCATTGATCCGAGATCCACAGCTCAAGACCCCCTACCCCGAGGTCAGCCGGTTTTTACACCGACACTGGTGCTTTCATTGAGAGTTCCGCTGTGAGGTCAATAAAGGATCGATGGCTCGCCTACAGATCAACTGCGGCTCCGGCTATGGGGACATCTTCGTCCCCGGCTAGCTCTTCATGTTTGGCAGCATGGTCTTTTGTGCTGACTCCTCAGGCCATCTGGCCTCCGTTGAGAATTACGCTCCAGATCACGTCATAACCTTCGAAGGCCTGGAGTACACCGCGGATTCATGCGGAGAACTCGTCCTTACCAATTGGACACCAGGTCGGATCGAGGGCCAAGCGGACATCGAGGGCACGGTCCCGGAACCGACCTCCTTCGAGGACGTCAGATCAAATCCCTTGCCCCTACAGGACCCTGCGGAGAGGTCGGCTACCTCCGCCACGGGCAGCCTCGTCCTAGCATCAATGTACAACGCCGCTCCGATCATCACTTCGGATACTACGTCGGATCTAGAGCCAGCTCGGATGGCGGATTCGGAATCAACCCCGGCTCCGCACCAGGCTAATGACGCGTCAGACGATCTACTAGTCGTGCTTCGAGTCAGCCCGGCTTATAGCCAGGCCATGGACTCCGAAGAGCTATCTCACTTAAATGAGATGCTGGATCGCATCCAAAGCTTATCAATCTCCAATAGCCAAACCTCGATCTATGACAAGATCGGACTTAAAGCCGATGATCGGGAAATTTATATACCACCCATCTAGTCGCCACGATCGTTGATTTAACCGACGTGCTGGACTACGATGAAGCCTCTGACATGGATGAGGATGTCGACGGCCTTGCAGAAACTGCCACGCCGCTGGTCAACACCGGCAAGTGGACTGCGACTTCCACCTATGATGTATACATGGTGGACAACCCCAAGAACCCGCCTAGACATCAGCGGAGACGCCCAAGAGGGACTAATGGAGACCCGAGTGGGCATGACGCCACCGCCAACAATACCGATGCGGCGGCAGATAATGCAGACAACCTGGGAGAGGATTTTCAAGCAACCCCAGAGCACCCACACACCCCCACAGAGGATGACGATCCCGACGACCTCTTTGAAGGGGCATACGACAACTACTTACCTCCATCCGAGGAGGATGAGAGCCTCGACACCGAGGACTTTATAGTCCCCGAGGACCCCTTCGAGCAAGAGCAGTTCCGACGACGCCTCGTGGCCACCGCCCGAAGTATGAAAAGGAAGCAGAAGCAGTTGCAGGCAAGCCAAGACGCGTTGAACGACAAATGGGTTGAAATACTCTTAGCCGAGCAGGACTTAGAAGAATGGCGCCGCAGTGCGCCTAAATCCTACCCATGCAGGCATTTGCTGCCAGAGTTCGATGAAGAGCTAGCCGACGACGTGCTTTTAACACGTGGATGGGCTGATGAACCCGATCGACCCCCTAGAGGGCACGACAGGCCAGAGCGGGAGAATTTACGCACTCAAATGATGACACATCATTACGGCAAGGACCCCGTCGACTACACCGAGCCTTATGACGCGCGACGCCGAATAGAGGCAAACCAGGCACCGCGGCCGTCCATATATGGATCAAGAGGACGGGCACCAGCCGGGCTCGATGGCTACGACGCCTGGATGGACAGGAACGGCCGAACTCGGGAGCAAGCCTATATGCGGGTTTCCCCCGAAGACCAACGCGCGACTGCTCAGTTCTGAGGTCCCGCCCACCCGATCTGTTTCTCAGATAGGGTAATGGAACATCAGTTCCCCGACGAGTTTAAACCCATCAACATCGAGTCATACGATGGTACTACTGACCCAGCGGTGTGGATTGAGGATTTTCTTATCCACATCCACATGGCGCATGGAGATGACCTCCACGCCATTAAATATCTGCCGCTCAAATTAAAGGGGCCGGCGAGGCATTGGCTCAATAGCCTGCCTCCTCATTCCATTGGAAGTTGGGAAGCGCTTGAGGACGCCTTCATCGCCAATTTTCAGGGCACATACGTCCGACCTCCGGATGCCGATGACCTCAGCCACGTCATTCAATAACTCGGTGAGTCAGCAAGGAAGTTCTGGAACAGGTTCTTAACTAAAAAGAACCAAATTATGGACTGCCCCGACGCCGAGGCCATCGCCGCTTTCTGACATAGCATCCGAGATGAGTGGCTTGCATGCTAGCTCGGACAAGATAAACCGAGGACCATGGCAGCCCTCACCTCGCCCATGACCCACTTTTGCATGGGAGAGGACAGCTGGCTGGCCCGCAGTACTCACAACGGCGAGGCCGGCACTTCAGAAATGCGCGACGCCAATGGCAAGCCACGGCGCAACAAAAATAAGCGTAGGAATAAAAACAGTGGGAGCGATCCTGAGGATATCGCTGTAAATGCAGGGTTCAATGGGCCTAGATCCGGTCAGAAAAAGAGACCCTTTAAAGGGACCAAAGACGGACCCAGCCAGCTCGATAAGATCCTCGATAGGCCATGTCAAATCCATGGCACCTCGGACAAGCTCGCAAACCACACCAACCAGAACTGTTGGGTCTTCAAGCAGGCCAGAAAGATAGCGACGGAGGGTCAAAGTAAAACCCAACCTCGCAGCGAGGACAAGGATGAACCTCGTCGATCCAATAACGGAAACCATAAGCAATTCCCTCCGGAGGTGAAGGACGTAAACATGATTTACGTAACCCACATTCCTAAGAAGGAGAGGAAACGAGCACTTCAGGACATTTACACCTTAGAGCCCATCGCCCCGAAGTTCAACTCGTGGTCGGCTTGCCCGATCACATTCGATAAACATGATCACCCAACCGGCATCCGACATGGGGGCTCCGCTGCCTTGGTCCTGGATCCAATCGTCGACGGGTTCCATCTGACGCGTGTCCTTATGGACGGAGGTAGTAGCCTCAATTTAATCTACGTGGACACGATCGGGAAAATGGGCATAGACTCATCCAGGATCAAACCCATCGCCACCACCTTTAAAGGTGTTATACCCGGTGTCGAGGCTCGCTCCACGGGAACAGTAACACTGGTAGTAGTCTTCAGATCACCCGAGAACTTCCGAAGTGAAGAGTTAATCTTCGATATTGTTCCTTTTTGGAGTGGATACCACGCGTTGCTCGGGCGCACCGCATTCACCCGCTTCAATGCAGTACCGCATTATGCATACTTAAAGATGCAAATGCTAGGACCAAATGGTGTAATTACAGTCAATGGCAACACCGAACGTTCTCTCTGAATAGAGGAACAAACCGCGGCTTTCGCAGCCGAGGTATAGGCAACCGAGGAGGCATCTCGCCACAAGCCCAGCTCCTCAAAGCGCATATGGACCACTTGAGCCGACCTCGACCAGGCCATCATCCCCCCTAAATAGGGGCGCGAGCTCCTCGCTTGCCTCCCCTTGGAAGGACATTACGTCCCCAGGGTGCACAATTTCACACTAAAAATACCATGGGCGGCCGAGGAGCCGAAGTACACTACGCGCTACTATCTGCTCGACTGAGCGGCAACCCACTTCGGACTTGCATACCGGCAGGGCAATGTAAAAGGCCCAAGCAGAAGCAACATATCCACATGGCTTAAACCATTCAAACGGCAGCCGCATACCCTTTCAAAGGACTCAACCAAAAAAAGCATCAAGCAAATAAGAGGCCGAGGTCGCGGACAACCCACACATCTTTCGCTTTCAACCAAGGCAAGCTGATCAACAGCACGGAGACGCAGACGTGCGACAACGACGGGCTTGGGTGAATAAACCCATCAGCACATCCGCCCTATTTTTTACTCCTTTGCTTTTTTCCTTTCAAGTTGTATCTTTTACAAGTTCCTTTTGTTAAAGCTCGGCATGTACGGCTTGACCGCATTTAATAAAAATGCACCCATCGAGGTCATTACGCATTTCGTTATGATCATTGCCTTTAAGCCAAAAGCATACATTTTGCGATACACTGTTTAAAACTACCATGGGCTTCGCTTTTTGATCTCATGCCCCCTACAAGTCCGAAGTGTTTATTCAGCGTCTTGGATGCTGCATTATATGAATCAGTTTCGAACCTCGATTTCAGTCAATAGTTGGGTTGCCCGGCTCCTGTTCTTAGCCCTTACGTTCCGATCTTTTTTTGGCTAAGGGTGTAAAGGGAGAACCACTGCGATTGTGTTGCCAGCTCAAATGGCAAAGCGCCTCAGTGAAGAAAGCCAAAAACTGACTGCCTTGGTAAGCGTAAACTGGTCGGCCATCCGAAGACAGCATCCAGCAAAGTACCGTTAGAGGATACCAGTGTCAAATGAAGGGCTTTTCATTAAATTAGCCGAAGTGATTATCGGCATCGACCTCGACTAAAATAGCCAATCCACTTCAAGTCCGGGGGCTCGTCATCAGCCCCCACAGTTAAGCTCCTATGACTAAGTGAAAGCAATAAAACCGCTATTGTCTGATTGCTTGTTTCCATGAGCATGGACCGCCTTCGGGCACCGAGACGTCGGCTAAGGGTCACGATTGCCTCAGAAACACCTGTTGTACTTTGTACAAAGGGGCTGAAGCCGATGACTGGTCACTTTCAGTCACATACGGTCACACGGGAGTAAAAAAACACACACACATAAGTATATACGCAAGCAAGCATACATCGGAAAATAAAGCCGCATTCATTGCAAAATAAAGGATAAAGTTTTTTACATCCAAACTACACTTCGGCATACCGAAGTACAAGTTTAAAAATACATCTCTTCCTTCGGGCACTCCGCCTCGGTAATCCGGGCTCCGTCCATCGCCATAGCCATGTACTGTTCCATGGTCCGATTCTTCCCTTCGGGGAGCCGGGTTGCCATGATCGCCGGCTCAACACACGGGAAGTGCGTATTCACACAGGCATACGCCCGCCGAGCGCCTTCCAGGCACGCCGAACGCTTCTAGCGCAGCAACTGGGGGGCGGCCTCCCGCAGACGGGCGAAGAACCCAAAGAAGCTGGTCGGCAAGGCCTCCGTCGGCCAAAGGTTGGCGCAGAGGTCTTGGAGCACTGGCCTCGCCATGTGCACAAGCTCCACGAGCTGCTTCATTTGATTGTTTAGCAGCTCCGGATGTGAGGGTGCCTGGAATTGCAGCCAGAACGCCGTCTCCGCAGTATGGCTCTCCTGCACGCCATAGAAGCGGCCGGCGTCTGCTGCGCTCCGCGGAAGATCCTCGAAGATCTCTGTGGATCGCCATAGGTGGGTGAGATCAACGAACCCCTGGCGGCCTAAAACACATTGAAGCAAAAACGGCTTACCAGCAGCAATCTGCTTCACTTGCTGAAGCGCCTCGCGATCTGCGCGAGCCTGGGACTGGACCTCGGCATGGACCTGGTGCAGCTTGTCGAGCTCGGTGCTCGACACCTTCTCCTTCTCCTGAAGGGCGTCACGTTCCTTGTAGAGACCCTCCAGGGTCTCCGCCACTTCCAGGACCCATGCCTGGTTCTTCCCCCTGGCCGCCTTTTCGGCAGCCAGCTCCCCTTCGACCTTTGAGGCCGCAGACTTCTGCTGCTCGGCCTCCTGCCGAGCTTTCACCAGCTCGGCCTTGAGTGCCTCAAGCACCGCCATGGCAGCTGTCATATAAAACATCTCGGCGTCAGCTTTGAATCTTTTTCCAAAAAAATAAGCACAATTATAACTCATTGAAGTTTACCTTGTGACAGCTCTAGCTGCTTGTTGATTCGATCGAGGTCCTCCTTGGACCTCTGCAGCTTCCTGCTCATCCACCTCCTCGGAGGTGGAGTTCGGAGCCGAGGTCAATACCTGCAAACATTTGCCTTAGTACCTAGCTTTCCTATTTTAGATCCTCTGGGCAGTATTTTTGAAGAAACGCCAGAGTCTTGGGGGCTACTGGCACGCTCAAGCATCGACCCCAAGGCCGGTTTTTTCAAAATCAGCCGTGGGCTCGGGGGCTACTAGCTAACTACACTCATATAAAACACCTCGCTAGACTACAAGACTTCGGACACAAGCCTGCTACATAAACACATTAAGGGAAAGGTGCAAAAACGTACCTCGAAGCTCCTCACGAGGCCCTTGAAGACCTCGCGCATTCCGACTTCCGCTGACCAGAAGCCTTGCAGCACCGCGCCAATTAAGGCACGGTGCTCCTCTGCGATGGAGGAAACCGTTAAGGCCGCCTCTATCTCTTCAAGTCACCCCACGCTAACCTCCGAACCCACCACTGAAGTGTTGGGAACGAAGTTCTCCAGCTGCGGTGCTAGCGCCGGATACTTATCGGGCTGGGCGGAGCTCTGGCCCAACCCTTCCTGGGGGATCTCGGGGATTGGTTCCCCTTGGCCCGGTGCGGCCGAGGTTTCAACCTCGGCCATGAAAGCCGTTACTCCGGCCCCCGGTGTGTCAACTGGAGGGGCCGGATTGGATGACACTTCCCCCAGGCCCTCGAGGGCCGGGGGAGTCTGGGCGTGCTTAGGCGTCTCGTTGCCCGATGGAGCAGACCGCCCGAGGAGTCGCCGCTGAGGCGGGCACCGGGTGGGCTGATGAAATATTCCCCGTAAGCCTTATGCCAAGAAAATAAGCTGTCAAAAACCCAAATAAAGTAGTAATTGCGCACCTCCGGGGCGCCGGTTTCTTCCTCCCTAGTGCGAGGAGGTCTTCTTCCGACTCGTCGGGGAAGAGGGGCTTCTCCGGCAGGACCAGATCAGCGGGGGCCTTGCGCAGATTCTTCCGCCGCACCTCCTCTTCGGCGTCCTTGGACACCGCTCTCTTCCCTTTAGGGGAAGACTGCCCTTCCCCCTCGACCCCCTCCTTGTCTCCATTGGTGGAGGAGGCGTGGGTTCCTGCGGATTGAGTGACCGAGGTCTCCCGACCTCGGCGACCCGCTCTACCCCTCGTCAACTTCTCGCCGGGGCGATTCGTAGATCCTCGTCAACTTCTCCAACAAGAGCTACAAGCCCAAGGATGAGCACATGGCCACCTATCTGGAAGAGGTACACAAGCTCGAGAAGCGTTTCCTTGGCCTGGAGCTCCAGCACGTCCCCCGCGGCAGCAACAAGGAGGCCGACGACATCGCCAAGCGAGCATCTCGCCGCGAGCCCCAAAGCCCCGGCATCTTCGAGGAAAGGCTCCTGAAGCCATCAGCTAGACCACCTGTCGTGAGTGCCATGCTGCTTCACGAAGAGCTCCCACCCACGGGCGCGCCAGACTGCGGCCCAGCCTCAGGTGCCCGCCTGCTGCTGGCGCTGGAGCCTCAAGCAGACAGCTGGGCAACTGAGTTCAAGGCCTATTTGCTTCACGGCACCCTCCCGGAGAAGGACTCAGAGGCAGAGCGTGTGGCTCTCCAAGCCGCCGCCTACTGCCTGAAGGATGGCGAGCTGTACCACAGGTGCCCCAATGGCGTCTCGCTGCAGTGCATCTCCGAAGAACAAGGTCTCGAGCTGCTTGCCGACATCCATGGAGGAGACTGTGCCCACCACTCTTCATCACGCACCCTCGCCAGCAAGGTGTTCCGCAGCGGCTTCTACTGGCCCACCGCGCGTCACAACGCCACCGAGCTGGTCCAATCCTACGGAGCTTGTCAATTCCACGCCAAGCAAATCCACCAGCCGGCACAAGACCTCCAGACGATCCCTCTCTCGTGGCCTTTTGCGGTCTAGGGCCTGGATATCTTGGGACCCTTCCCTCACGCAGCCAGCGGCTACCGCTACCTCTACATCGCCATCGACAAGTTCACCAAGTGGGCGGAGGTCGAGCCCGTGCACACCATCCCGGCAGGCTCCGCCGTCAAGTTCATCAAGGGCCTCGTGAGACGCTTTGGTGTCCCCAACCGCATCATCACTGACAACAGCTCCCAATTCACAAGCGGCCTCTTCAAGTCATACTGCGCCAGCCTCGGCACGTAGATCTGCTACGCCTCTGTGGCGCACCCACGAAGCAACGGCCAAACCGAGCGTGCCAACGCTGAGGTCCTCAATGGCCTCAAGACAAGAAGCTTCAAGAAAAAGCTTGAAGCTTGCGGCAAGGGCTGGCTTGATGAGCTGCAGTCTGTGCTATGGTCGATCCACACGACGGCAACCAAGCCTACCGGCGAGACTCCCTTCTTCGTCGTCTACGGAGCTGAAGCAGTCCTCCCTTCTGAGCTCAAGCACGGCTCTCCGCGAGTCCTCGCCTTCGATGAGGCTCGTCAGGACGGCTCGCGAGAGGCCGACCTGCTGCTCCTTGAGGAAGCCCGCCGCCAGAGCGCCTTACGCGCCACAAGATACCAGCATGCTTTGCATCTCTATCATAGCCGCAACATACGCCCGCGCACCATCGAAGCTAGCGATCTCGTCCTGAGAAGGATTCTCTCCAAAGAGGGACTCCACAAACTCTCACCCATGTGGGAAGGCCCTTTCAGGATTGCTCATGTCTCCAGGCCCGGCGCCACCCGGCTGGTGACGGAGGGCAGAGTTCCTGTGCCCAACACATGGAACATCCAACACCGCCGCAAGTTCTACCCGTGACCATCATCCGTACGAATGAAGTGGAGCTGTACATGCTCTGGAGCCTCTCATTGCGTTCGCCTGATGGGCCCGCGAGAGCTCCCGCCCATGCCTCAGTGGAAGCCTCATGCTCCGCGCTGGCGGAACGTCCCACGCCTAGTGGAAGCCCCATGCTCAGCGCTGGCGGAACAATCGAACTGAGGGCACCCCATGGGCTGCATCAACCTCAAGCTGACCCGTGCTGGACACGGCAGCCTCTTCTCTTTTGGATGTGAAACTGAGGGCACCCCACGGGCTGCACCAACCTCAAGCTGACCCGTGCCGGACACGGCAGCCGCATCTTTTTTGGTTGTGTAATGAACCTTATTATTATGCTGCAGTAAAGCTTTATTTCCTATGATATTTTGTGTTTGGTAAGTCATTTGCTCCAGGAGTCATGCGCGCTCGCGATCTCCCTCCTGCTCCTCATGCGAGCGGGGGCTAGACACGGTGCTTGTGCTCGGGTCAGTCCCAGCAGCGCTGCAAAACCCAAGTGATCGAGCTCTGGCTCGCGGGCCTGCTCCCGTGCACGCCACCTCACCAAGGTCGTTGGTGTCTCATCTCCACGCCTGACGCCCACGAGTAAGCTAGCAAGCATGCACTGCTCCCCCGTTCGTAAAATCTTCGTCATGCAGTTGTACCAGGAATAAGGCGCGTGAAGGCCTCGCGAGGTGACTCATGACAAGACGCCTCCATAAGCTCTCAGGGAGCCTCGCGAGGCATCACGTGCCAACTCGCGACGGCTGTCTCCACCAAGCACTAGCGGGAGGCCTCACGAGCAAGAGCCTTGCGAGGCGCACTCCACGACCATGACACGCCATGCGACACTCAAAAAGAGCTAAGTACAAAAACACCTCACGAGCCACTCTCAGCGTCTCTCGAGCCCTCCTCTCCTCTCAACCTCACCGGCTGCTGACGTTTCCTCCTCTGCACAAAGCCGCTTGCACGTCAAAGGGGGACTTCCTGAGCATCGCGCCTCAGGAGTCCTTACCGCCCCTCAGTGCCCTGCACCTCCTGGCCTTGTCCAAGCAACGCGACCTGACATACCAGCGACGGCTGTAGCCCGCCCGGGGGCTGGGTCCTGATGACATAGAGCATCAAGGCAAGCAAAGAAAGGAAAATAGGCCTCGCGAGGGGACCTCACGAGGAACCATACATTGCAGCAAATCATAAAGTACTTAAGCAAAAGACATTGTTCTTATGCCCCCACAGGGCTACATCGATCTATTACAGGAACAAAAGAGAAGGGCCAAGGCTGAGCACGGCACATCTTCAAGATCCGACTCGGACACTACCTGCACCTAGTCAGCATCTTCGTCTTCACTCTTGATGCGCAGGGAGCTTTCGTCGCTCTCGCCCCCACTGCTGGAGTCGGTGCTGCCGTCGCTGTCGCCCTCGCCGGAGGAATCGGAACTGCTGCCGCTCCCGCTCTCCGCGCAGCACTCCATGCGGGTACCGGAGACCCCAAAGAACTTCACGAAGAGGGTGGCGGCTCCATCGTACTTGAACTGGAGGAGATGCCCCCGCCTTAGGCCGCGGGCATCGGCAAAAGACTTCCACCCCCGCTTCAAGAACATGAAGCCAGCGGGGGAGAACTCGGTCGCCACCCAGGAGGGGCTGTTGTAGCAGCCGTCCACCTGCAGCCACAGACCCAAGGGCCCGCTATCCTCCATCGCTTGCGCGAAGGAGTCAGGGAGCCAGAGCCAGCTGCAGGGCCGGCGATGCAGCCCCACGATGAACTCGTGCGCCGCCTCCGCCATGTGGGCTCCCGCCTGAGGAGGACGGGTGGCCGCTCCACCGTGCCCGCCTCGGCCGTGGGCGCCGCGCCCTCCTTGACCGCGGGCAGCGGCCCTTCCGCAAGCGCTAGGGCTGATCGCGGCGGCCACCGAGGAGCGCCCCCGACCCCGAGGGGGAACCCTCGCGGTAGCAGAGGATGCGCAAGCTCGCCCTCTCCCCCTCGCCATCGCAGCAGTGGTCCTGGAAAAGAGCAAGGAAGAGTGAAAGGGGGAAGAAGGAGAGAGGCAGAGGTAGAAGATGGGCGGGGGAGACCTCTACCCCCCCCCTCTGCTCCTTTTATAATGACCTATGGGGGCACCCTCTCCGCCGCTCCGCCTTCTTCGACACCGAGATTGAGGAAGCAGAAGGGAAGCATTGATAGCCCTGCGCCCCTCGCGGGCAGGCTTTATGGCAGGCGCAGGCGGTTACCGAGGTGTAGTAGGGCAAGTGGGGGCGTCCCACATCCCGTCATGCGCCACGCGTCGAACCTGGGCCCTGGAGTCTGTCAAGGCCCGCGCCGTTTCGCTCCCAACGGGCAGGAACGTGCACGCCATAGGCCCGGGGGCTACTGTCGGGCCATTGGGAACAAGGGTACCACGGCCCGTCTGCCTGCGTCCCAGGAAGCGACGCTTGATGTCTACTACACAACTTATTCTTGTAGACTCGTGTTAGGCCTCCAAGCGCAGAGTTTTGTAGGACAGTAGAAATTTTCCCTCAAGTGGATAACCTAAGGTTTATCAATCTGTGGGAGGTGTAGGTTGAAGATGGTATCTCTCAAATAACCCTGCAACCAAATACAAGAAATCTCTTGTGTCCCCAACACACCCAATACAATGGTAAATTGTATAGGTGCACTAGTTCGGCGAAGAGATGGTGATAAAAGTGTAGTATGTATAGTAGATATAGGTTTTTGTAATCTGAAAATATAAAAACAGCAAGGTAGCTAGTAACAAAAGTGAGCACAAACGGTATTGCAATGCTTGAAAACAAGGCCTACGGATCATACTTTCACTAGTGCAATCTCTCAACAATGCTAACATAATTGGATCATATAACAATCCCTCAACGTGCGACAAAGAATCACTCCAAAGTTCCTATTCGCGGAGAACATAAGATAGAAATTGTTGAAGGGTACGAAACCACATCAAAGTTATTCTTTCCGATCGATCTATTGAGCCATCCCTATAAGTGTCACAAACGGCCCTAGAGTTCGTACTAAAATAACACCATATGACACACATCAACCAACTCTAATGTCACCTAGATACTCCAATGTCACCACAAGTATCCATGAGTTGATTATACGATATGCGTCAAACAACTTCAGATTCATAATATTCAATCCACACAAAGAACTTCAAGGAGCACCCCAAAGTTTCTATCGGAGAAAAGATAATGAAAACGTGGATCAACCCATATGCATAGATTACCCCAATGTCACCGCGGGAATCCGCGAGTTGAGTGCCAAAACATATATCAAGTGAATCAATATAATACCCCATTGTCACCATGGGTATTCATATGCAAGACATACATCAAGTGTTCTCAAATCTAAAATATTCAATCCGACAATAACGAAACCTCAAAGGGAAAAGATTCGATTCATCACAACAAGGATAGAGAGGGAAGAAACACCATATGATCCAACTATATTAACAAAGCTCGCGGTACATCAAGATCGTGCCAAATCAGGAACACGAGAGAGAGAGAGATAAAACACATAGCTATTGGTACAAACCCTCAGCCCCAAGGACGAACTACTCCCTCCTCGTCATGGAGACCGCCGGAATGATGAAGATGGCCTCCGATGATGATTCCCCCCTCCGGCAGGGTGCCGGAAAAGGGTTGTAGATTAGATCGTGGAGGTACAGAGGCTTGCGGCGGCGTAAAAACTCATCAAGGTTAACTTTCGGGGGTTTCTGAATATATATGTTTTTTTGGCGTTGGAATCACGCGAAGAAGGGCCACAGGAGGACCACGAGGCACCAGGGCGCGCCTGGGGGGTGGCGTGCCCTGGTGGCTCGTGGGGCCCCTGTGGGTCTTCTGGCCACCTCCCGAAGCTTCTAGTGTCTCTTATGTTCTAGAAAAAATCGTCAAAAAGTTTCACTGCATTTGGACTTCATTTGATATGGATTTTCTGGAAAACTAAAAACAAGCAGAAAACAACAACTGGCACTGGGCACTAGGTCAATATGTTAGTCAATAAAAATCATATAACAGCCATATAAAAGTGAACCAAAATCATACAAAACTATAATAAACATGGCATGAATACTTCATAAATTATAGATACATTGGAGACGTATCAATGCTCGGCGAAGGCCCAAGACGCGGCCCAACTACGGGTGCCGCGAAGTGAAGACACCTCGCGAGGCGCCGGCCTCATGAGGGCCCCTCCTCAAGGAGCAACCTCCAAGACTTAGCCGCATGAGCGGCGGAAACCCTTGCGAGGCGGCCTCCCGAGGCGCCCCCCCCCCCCCCGAGGCGGCCGCCCGAGGCCCTCTGAGCCTGACGCCAGCCGCGCGGTCATGTGCCCACCACGTGGGTGACGCGCTTGGCGACCAACGGCGACAGAGGGCGCGCTAGCAGGCGCAGACAGAGAGGTTTTCCTCTTTGGTGCTAAAGAGGCAGCACCAGCTGCCCTCCTCCAAAGCAAGCCCCAAGGACTGCCCGTTTGGTGAAAGAAGACCGAGACAGCAAGGTGCGCAGGGCGGAGGTCATCAACGAGCCCACCGGCGCATCATGGATCATGCTTTTGCAGGCGAAGACCACCTTTAGTCAGGATAGCATGGGCACTGGTCCCCTTTCAAAACCCGCCAATTGTGGCCACCCTTCCTGCCGATATTTTCAGGGGAAGAGGACCAGGGCGGTTATAAAAGGGACAGCGCTGCCATTGTAGAGGAGAGGGATCGATTTCTTCGTCTCCTACCTTGTACGCAAGAACTCTCTTGCCCATAGCAATCCCAACACAAGCAGGAGTAGGGTTTTACACCGCAAGGTGGCCCAAACCTGGGTAATCATTGTGTCCCCTGTTGTGCTCTGCGCTCGTGTGCTCTCGCCGTAGCCTCGCCATGGTCACCCTAGGACTGGTAGGAACGAGCCGCCCCCAGTGTTTGAACCTTTGGGTCTGCCGGAGCCCCAATTCCGACACGCCCCGTAGACGAGGAAGAAGGGTGTTTCGCCGTCTAGGCTTGGTCACTAATGTGCGGATCGACCATAGCACGGACTGGAGTTCGTCAAGCCAGCCTTTGTCACAGGCTGTGAGCTTTTTCTTGAAGCTTCGTGTCTTCAGGCCCTTGAGGACCTCAGCGTTAGCACGCTCGGCCTGGCCGTTGCTTCGCGGGTGTGCCACGGAGGCGTAGCAGATCTGCGTGCCAAGGTTGGCGCAGTATAACTTGAAGAGGCCGCTGGTGAACTGTGAGCCATTGTCGGTGATGATGCGGTTGGGGACGCCGAAGCGGCACACGAGGCCCTTGATGAACTTGACGGCTGATCCTGCTGGGATGGAGCAGACGAGCTCCACTTCCGCCCATTTGGTGAACTTGTCGATGGTGACGTAGAGGTAGCGGTAGCCGCCGGCTGTGCGTGGCTCAGACAGGGCTTTGGGGCGGCGGCGATTGCCGCGGGCCACCAGCTCTGTCTAAGCCACGCGGCCAGCCCTGCGCTCGGCGCGCTCGCGACGTGCGTCGGCCATGGGGTTGCTGGAGCTGAGGGCGGAGCAGAAGAACGGTAGCACACCCCTACCTGGCGCACCAAATGGCGGAAGTCGGGCTCCGGGGACCCAAAGGTTCAAACACTGGGGTGAGCTTGTTCTACCGCTTCATCTCCTACCATGGCTAAGCTACGGCGAGAGCGCGCTAGCGAGGGACGGGACGAGGACTCAGCGGTTTACCCAGGTTCGGGCCACCTTGCGGTGTAAGACCCTACTCCTGCTTGTGGTTGGGATTGCCAGGGGCAAGAGAGTTCTTGCGTACAAGGTAGGAGATGAAGGAATCAATCTCGGGGGGCCTAGCCGGAGAGCCTCCCTCTCTACAATGGCAGCACTGCCCTTTTATATCGGCCTTGGTCCTCTTCCCCCTCAAAACTTAGGCGGGAAGGGTTGCCACACTTGGCGATTTTGAAAGGGGACAGGCGCTCAGGCTATCCTGACTAAAGGTGGTCTTCGCCTGCCAAAGCATGATCCATGACGCGCCGGTGGGCTCGGTGATGACCTCCGCCCTGCGCGCCCGTCGTCTTGGTCTTCCTTCGTTGATCGGCCAACCTTTGGGGTTACTTTGGAGAGTAGATAGCTGGCCCTGCTCCCTTAACACGAAAGAGGAAACCATCTTCATCCGCGCCTGCTGGCGCGGCCTCTGCTGCTGCTCGTCGCCGCGCGCGTCACCCACATGATGGGCCCTAGACGCCGCGACACGCCAAACGGCCTTCGTCCCGAGCGCCTGCGGGAGGGGGGCCTCGGGAGGCCACCTCGGGAAGCTGCCTCGCGAGGTCACTTCGGGAAGCCGCCTCGTGAGAGGGCCTCGCGAGGCCATTGATGGTGGTGCTGAGTATTACTCGCCACTTCCTGAGGAGGGGGCCTCAGGAGGCCAGGGCCTCATGAGGGGTCTTGGTGAGAAGCTCGGTGGTGACAGCCTGCTGGGCCCATGCCAAGCGTTGCGCCCTGGGCCAAAGGCAGACGGGCCTGGATACCCCGGGTTCCATGGGCCCGACAGTAGCCCCCGGGCCCGCGGCGCGCACGTTCCCGCCTACAAGGGGGGCGAAATGGTGCGGGCCCTAACCGCCTGCGGCCAGGCGCGACGCGTGGCGCACGATGTGACTGGGGACGCCTCCACTTCTTCCACGATGCCTCGGCAACTGCCCAGGCTGACATAAAGCCTGTTCGCGCTCGGCGCGGGGCCATCATTGCCTCACCCGTGTGTTCCGCCTTGATTCCTTGTGCGTATTGAAGGCGAGGCGGCGCCGAGGGCACCCTTCTTCCTTTTATTCCTGTAACATGTCAACGTAGCCCCTGATGGCGTGAGTAAAAATGATGTCCTTTGCATTAAGTATCTTATGACTTGCTGTAATGCATGCTTATTTCCTCTTGAAGTCCTCTCGTGAGGCCTCGCTTTTCTTTCTTGTTTGCCTTGGTGCTCTACGCCGTCAGGACCCAGCCCCCGAGCGGGCCTACAGCCGTCGCTGGTATGTCCGGTTGCGATGCCTGGACAAGGCCAAGAGGTGCGGGGCCTGGGAGCTAGTAAGGGCTCCTGGGGCGTGATGCCCAGGAAGCCCCCCTTTGGCGTGCAAGCGGCTCGCGCAAAAGAGAAAACATGGGCGCTCGGTGAGATCGCAAAAAGAAAGAGAGAGCTTGAAAAATGATGAGAGCGTCTCACGAGACCTCCTCACGAGGCTTATCTCCCTTTCTTTGCTTGGCTTGTCGCTCTACGTCGTCAGGACCCAGTCCCCGGGCGGGCTACAGCTGTCGCTGGTATGTCCGGTTGTGATGCCTGTACAAGGCCAAGAGGTGTAGGGCACTGCGAGGGGGTAAGAGCTCCTGAGGCGCGATGCTCAAGAAGCCCCCCTTTGACGTGCAAGCGGCTTGCGCAAAAGAAGGAAACTCAGCGCTCAGCGCAGCAGCGGTGAGAGGAGAGCTTGAGGGGCGGTGAAAACATCTCGTGAGGTGTTTATGATACTTAGCTTTTTCGGAGGGTGGCGTCGGGCGAGCCGCCACTTGTAGGGTGTGCCTCGCGAGGTCTCCGCTCGTGAGGCTTCCGGCTGGCGTGGCTCTATCGGGCTTGGCTCCGGAAACCGTGCTCCTGAGGCCTCCTTAGGCTCCGGGGGGCATCCTGCCGCCGGGTTACCTCGCGAGGCATGCTCGCGAGGCCTTCCGTGTGACCTGCTCCTGAGACAATTGCAAGGCGCAAGGTCTCGTGACGGGGGAGCCGCGCGCACTCGCTGACCCACTCATGGGCGTCACACGAGAAGATAAGGCACCAAGGACCTTGGTGAGGTGGCGTGCATGGGAGCAGGCCCGCGAGCCAGAGCTCGATCACTTGGGTTTAGCGGCGCTGCAGGGACGGACCCGAGCACAGGCACCGTGCCTATCATGCGAGAAGATGAGACACCAAGGACCTTGGTGATGTGACGTGCATGGGAGCAGGCCCGCGAGCCAGAGCTCGGTCACTTGGGTTTTTTAGCGCTGTTGGGACTGACCCGAGCACAGGCACCATGTCCATCCCCCGTTCACGTGAAGCTCAGGAGGGACGCCATGAGCGCGCACGGCTCGCCATCAACAAACTGACGAAATAATAAGGTTGATTACACAAGCAGAAGGAGATGCGGCTGCCGTGTCCGGCACGGGTCAGCTTGAGGTTGGTGCAGCCCGTGGGGCGCCCTCAGTTGATTGTTCCGCCAGCACGGAGCATGGGGATTCCACTTGGGCATGGGCATGATCGCGGCTCGATCGTTCCGCCAGCACGGAGCATGGGGCTTCCACTTGGGCGTGGGCTGGAGCTCTCGCGGGGCCATCAGGCTTACACAATGAGAGTCTCCAGGGCATGTACAGCCCTGTTTCGTTCGTACTCGTGGGGGCCACGAGCAGAACTTGCGGAGGGGTCGGATGTTCCGCGCGTCATACGCTGAAACTCCTTCCTCCGTCCCCAGCGTGGAGCATGGGGCTTCCACTTGGGCGTGGGCATGATCGCGGTTCGATCGTTCCGCCAGCGCGGAGCATGGGGCTTCCACTTGGGCGTGGGCTGGAGCTCTCGCGGGCCCATCAGGCGAACGCAATGAGAGGCTCCGGGGCGTGTACAGCCCCATTTCGTTTGTACGCATGAGGGTCACGGGTAGAACTTGCGGAGGTGTTGGATGTTCCAGGCGTTAGGCACAGGAACTCCGTCCTCCGTCTCCAGCCGGACGACGCCGGGCCTGAAGACATGAGCAACCCTGAAAGGGCCTTCCCACATGGGTGAGAGTTTGTGGAGTCCCTCTCTGGAGAGGGTCCTGCGTAGGACGAGGTCGCCGACCTCGAGAGTACGAGGGCAGATGTTGTGGCTGTGGTAGCGACACAGGGCCTGCTGGTACCGCGCGGCACGAAGAGTGGCCTGGCGGCGGCTCTCCTCTAGGAGCAGCAGATCAGTCTCCCACGAGCCATCCTGACGCACCTCGTCGAAGGCAAGGACTCGCGGGGAGCCATGCTTAAGCTCTGAAGGAAGGACCGCCTCAGCTCCGTAGACGAGGACACGGGAGCCTGAGCTCCACCGAGGATGTAGGCAACCGCGCGAGGCTCCTGGTAGCCCCCAGCGCCCTCGTCAGGCTGGTTGACGTCGTTCTTCCGGGGCGGCGGCGGCAGCGGCGGGAGAGCGGTGTTGGCCTGCAGGTTTACCTCACGATGATCGCGCCAGGCAGCCTCACGAGGTTGGTCGCGCCAGACGGCCTCACGAGGCTGGTCGCGCCAGGCGGCCTCACAAGGCCGGTCGCGCCAGCCCTGGCGGAAGTTGCTATTGCCATTGCAGCCGTCCCAACGGTTGCTGCCGCGGCCACCTCCGCGGCCGGCGCCACGGCCATTGCGATCGTCTCGGCGGCCCTGGCACTCATCGCGGAGCAGCTTGAGGTCCTGGAAGTCCTCGGTGCTGTGGGAGCGGACATTGTGGAAGGCGCAGAGCGGCCGACCGTCCTTCCTGTGCCCGTCGCGGTCATGGCCGTGCTTCTGCTCGGGCTTCGCCACGAGCACAGCCAGGCCCTTGCACTTGACGTCCTTGCTCTTGGCCTTGGCGGCGTCGAGCGCCACGTCGGGGTCGTTGCGGATGAAGAGGAGGCCTTCCTCAGCCTTGGCGCACTTGTCGGCGAGATTGAGCAGCTCTACCACGGAGTCGAGCTCACCATTGATGGCGAGCATCTCGCGCATCTTGACGTCTGTGATGCCGGTGGAGAACGCAGAGATGACGGCCACATCGGAGGCGCGCGGGATCTTGTTGCGCACCTGACTGAAGCGCTGGATGTACTTGCGGAGGGTCTCGTCTGCGCGCTGCCGAACATGCCGCAGGTCGTTGATGGTGAGGGAGCGGTCCCGTGTGCCCTTGAAGTTGGCGATGAACTGGCTGCAGAGCTCGGCCCACGACGAGATGGAAGCCTCGGGGAGGTTCATGAGCCAGGAGCGTGGGCCGTCCTTGAGGGCCATGGGGAACCAGTTCGCCATGACCATGTCATCGCCGTTCGCCGCCTCGACTCTCACCGCGTAGAGCTAGAGGAACTCCGTGGGGTTGGGGGTGCCGTTGTAGCGTGGTGGCAGCTCAGGCTTGAACTTCGCGGGCCAGACCATGCGACGCAGCTAACGGGTGAAGGCACGGCAGCCCACGCCGCTCGAGGGGACGCCGCCAGCGAGGGCGGCACGGTTTTGATGCCCGGCCGCTGCAACGTCCTGAATGGCCTGGTCCTGGCGTTGGCGCTGCCGCTCGAGGAGCAGTCGCGCGTCGGGGGGCGCGCGGCAGATGATCTAGCAGCTGGCTTCATCTCGGTCTGGCGAGGACGCGCCGCGGGACGGCTCACGAGCCCGCGCGCTGCGCTGGGGCCCGGCGCGCTCGTCGCACAGAGGAGGCGGTGGGGGAGCGCCGTGCGCCAGGTCCCCAGCATGATACGGCGGAGGGCGGAGCGAGTGAGAAGGCGCCGGAGCGTCCCCGGCGACATTGACGAGCTCGGTGATGCGGCCAAGCCAAGCGTCGTAGCTGGCGTCATCCGGACGGTAGCGGAGCAGCTCACGCGCCATGAGCAACGCAGCCTGCGGGTTCGGCGGCCCACGGTGGGCGAGGGAGGAGGCCGTGGCGGTGCGGCCGTCCGCCCGCACGGAGGGGTGCAGGGAGGAGTCCTGCTGCTCGCGGGCAGCGAGGTCGGTGGCGCCAGCAGCCTCGGCTTCGGGGCGGCGGCGATTGCCGCGGGCCACCAGCTCTGTCTGAGCCACACGGCCAGCCCTGCGCTCGGCGCGCTCGCGACGTGCGTCGGCCATGGGGTTGCTGGAGCTGAGGGCGGAGCAGAAGAACGGTAGCACACCCCTACCTGGCGCACCAAATGGCGGAAGTCGGGCTCCGGGGACCCAAAGGTTTGAACACTGGGGTGAGCTTGTTCTACCGCTTCATCTCCTACCACGGCTAAGCTACGGCGAGGCTACGGCGAGAGCGCGCTAGCGAGGGACGGGGCGAGGACTCAGCGGTTTACCCAGGTTCAGGCCACCTTGCGGTGTAAGACCCTACTCCTGCTTGTGGCTGGGATTGCCAGGGGCAAGAGAGTTCTTGCGTACAAGGTAGGAGATGAAGGAATCAATCTCGGGGGGCCTAGCCGGAGAGCCTCCCTCTCTACAATGGCAGCACTGCCCTTTTATATCGGCCTTGGTCCTCTTCCCCCTCAAAACTTAGGCGGGAAGGGTTGCCACACTTGGCGATTTTGAAAGGGGACAGGCGCTCAGGCTATCCTGACTAAAGGTGGTCTTCGCCTGCCAAAGCATGATCCATGACGGGCCGGTGGGCTCGGTGATGACCTCCGCCCTGCGCGCCCGTCGTCTTGGTCTTCCTTCGCCGATCGGGCAACCTTTGGGGTTGCTTTGGAGAGTAGATAGCTGGCCCTGCTCCCTTAACACGAAAGAGGAAACCTTCTTCATCCGCGCCTGCTGGCGCGGCCTCTGCTGCTGCTCGTCGCCGCGCGCGTCACCCACGTGATGGGCCCCAGACCGCGTGGCACGCCGAACGGCCTTCGTCCCGAGCGCCTGCGGGAGGTGGCCTCGGGAGGCCACCTCGGGAAGCCGCCTCATGAGGTCACTTCTGGAAACCGCCTCGTGAGAGGGCCTCGTGAGGCCGTTGATGGTGGTGCTGAGTATTACTCGCCACTTCCTGAGGAGGGGGCCTCATGAGGGGTCTTGGTGAGAAGCTCGGTGGTGACGGCCTGCTGGGCCCATGCAGGCGTTGCGCCCTGGGCCAAAGGCAGACGGGCCTGGATACCCCGGGTTCCATGGGCCCGACAGGGGCACCTGCGGTAGAGATCACCATCCCTCAGGTACTAAGATGTGGCATGGCGGGCCACGCGCTCCGCCTCTGAGTCTTTCTCCGGGAGGGTGTCGTCCTCCAGATAAGCCTTGAACTCGTTGGCCCAGCTGTCGAGCTGTGGATCCAGCGCCAGCAGTAGTCGAGCGCCTGAGGGCGGGCCATAGTCTGGCGCGCCTGCGGGAGGTGCGGGTGGGAGTTCTTCATGAGGCTCCATGGCGCTTGTGGCGGGCGGTGCAGCTGATGGCCTCAGGAGCTTTTCCTCGAAGACACCAGGGCTTTGAGGCTCACGGCGAGATGCCCGCTTGGTGATGTCGTATGCTTCCTTGTTGCTTCCGCGAGGGACGTGCTGGAGTTCCATGCCTAGGAAGCGTTTCTCAAGCCTATGCACCTCCTCCAGGTAGGTGGCCATGTGATCGTCCTTGGGCTTGTAGCTCTTGTTGGAGAAGTTGATGAGGCGCTGCGAATCTCCCTTGATGAGGATGCGCTTGATGCCAAGAGCGAAGGTAACCTTGAGTCCAGCGATGAGGCCCTCGCATTCAGCGATGTTGTTGGAGACCTTGTCATCATGCTTGAAGCAGAGTTGTACGGCGTAGTAGAGCTTGTCTCCTGCTAGCAAGGTGAGCACGACGCCAGCCCCCGCGCCCTGCCTGGAGAACGTGCCATCAAAGTGCATGGTCCAGCCGCCAGGGGTGTCCTCCCTAGGCAGGAGGGATTCGTCCTCGCGAGGCTCCTCTTGGTGCGGATCCATCCATTCTGTCATGAAATCCACCAAGGTTACACCCTTGATCGTCCTTGTGGTGAGGAATTCCACCTCGAAGGCCTGCAGCTCAATGTTCCACTTGGCAACGCGACCAGTGGCATTGGGGCTGTGCAGGACTTGCTCTAGTGGGTAGGACATGATCACCTTGATGGGGTGGCCTTGAAAGTAGTGGCGCAGCTTCTTGGAGGCGATGAGGAGCATGAAGAGAAGCTTCTGCTGCATGGGGTACCACTCACGCGCGTCCCGCTGCACCGTGCTGACGAAGTAGACGGGGTGCTCGACGAGGCGCGTTGTCGTAGGAGCAGCAGCTTGCTCTTCGGAAGGCTTGGGAGGCGGCTCGCCAGGGGCCTCCTGGGGGGGGACCCTCGGCAAGCTTGGGTGCGACCTCGGGAGGTGCTGGCACGGCTTCGTCAGGCGTGGGCGCAGCCTCGGCAGGCACGGGCGCGGCAGGCTTCTTCTTGGTGCAAGTAGGCTCTTCTCGCTCCACCACAAGGGTTGCGCTAGCCGTCTGGGGGGTGGCTGCCAAGTATAGGAGCAGGGGCTCGCGGGGGCGCGGTGCAACCATGACGGGAGGGCTCGTCAGGTACCTCTTGAGGTCCTTGAAGGCCGCGTCGGCTTCGGGAGTCAACTTGAAGGGGCCCGATCTCTTCATGAGCTTCAAGAACAGCAGGGCTCTTTCGCTAGACTTGGAGATGAAGCACCCATGCACTGCCATGCTTCCCGCTAGGCGCTGCATGTCCTTGAGGTTCCGAGGAGGCCGCATCTGCTCGATGGCCTTGATCTTCTCGGGGTTGGCCTCGATGATGCGGTGGGAGACCAGGAAGCCAAGCAGCTTGCCTGAAGGGACTCCGAAGACGCACTTGGTGGGGTTGAGCTTGAGGTTGACCTTGCACAGGTTGGCAAAGGTTTCTTCGAGGTCCGCGATGAGGGAGCACGACTTGCAGCTCTTCACGATGATGTCGTCAACATAGGCCTCTACATTTCTTCCCATCTGGGGCCCCAGGGCAATACGCATCAGCCTCTGGAAGGTGGCTCCCTCGCTCTTCAGGCCAAAGGGCATGCAGATGTAACAGTACACTCCGCAATGGGTGATGAAGGCCGTTCTCTCTTCGTCTTCCGTCGCCATCTTGATCTAGTGGTAGGCTGAGAAGGCATCAAGGAAACACAGCAACTCACACCCGGCGGTGGAGTCCACGATCTGGTCGATTCGTGGCAGCGGGAAGGTATCCTTGGGGCAGGCCTTGTTGAGGCTGGTGAAGTCGACGCACATCCGCCCCTCGCCGCCGTGCTTGGGGACCACGACAGGGTTGGTGCCGTGGAAAACGACTATCTATGGGACTGAACAAGTCCCTTTGCAATTCGGCTCGAGGGGCGTGTATGGGACAAAGAGCAGGTTTTCAGTAAGTGCAAGAACACACGGGGGATTTATCCAGGTTCGGGCCGCTATGAGCGTAAAACCCTACTCCTGCTCTGTGGTTGATCGAATATGAACTCCGATTACAAGGAGCGTAGTTTTTCGGCAAGGTGCTCGGGAAAATGCAGCTACAGCGTGTAATTGAACTAGGTGTTGACCGTTCTACCTGTAGCCGTGGGCCTCCTTTTATAGGCCAAGGGGTTACCACGATGGCTAATACGGTCATTACAGAGTGCGAACAGTGACTTGCGCCGTCATCACGTTTATTTTCCAACGGGGTAAGACAAACGCATTTAATGCACCGTAAGGTGCTACGTTGGGGAGGTGAGGCCTTGGGCAAAAGATCTGTACCACCGGTCCTGGTGCCCTCCTGTAATCTCAACATGTCCCAGGGATGGGTGTCATTAAAGTTAACCTTGGCATGGCGTGCTGACACGTGCCTTGGCTGGCCATGTTGACTGCCTGCGCGCTCGACACCTACCCCACGAGCCTATCTGGTCGATGGTAAGGTGGAGAGCGGTAATGGGACAGAACAAGCCTGTTGGCACGGAGCTTGCCGGGCCTTGCTTGCCGGCAAGGGAACTTGCCGGCAACCATAGCCTTAGTCTTTACCTTGCCGGGGCGAAGCTTGCCGGTAAGAACAGCGTCGATCTTCAGTACTTAGAATAGTACTTCTCGATGACCTGCCGTGAGGTCTTCTTTACGGTCTCGGTGTTGAGTCTTGGGTTGTAGTTATCCTCCGTCAAGCCCTTGTCGGAAGGGAGGCTACAACTGCCTGTGCACAAGTCTGGGTACGAGGGCACCCATGTCTTAGTACACCGATAGGAGCCCCTGGGCCTGGGCCACACGCGCATGCGAGGCGTCGTTGGGCTAGGCCCATACAGTGCACAAGCGGCGCGTGGTAGAGGATAACTGTCATAATCGTCTCTTTTACCGCACCCGCCCACGATGCGCGTTAAACGCGGGCGTGGGAGAGGTGGAGCAGAACGGCTGTGGGAGGTGGTGCGCCTGAAAAGCGCAGACACGTAGGACAGAAAAGAGCCAGCCCCCCGTGCCTTCCCCATAAAAAAGGAAACCGCAAAGGGCGCTGCTCATTCATCCCCTCTTCCCAATCTAGCCAATTCGCCGTCGTCTTCAACCTCGTGCAGAAGCAGAGCACACCCCCTGCTTTCGCCGCCGCACTAGAGCAGAGCACGCCCTTTGCTTCCACCGGTGCGCAACGCAACTTCGCCTCCCCCCCCCTCACACCTTGTCATGGCGCCGAAGAGAGGCGGGAAGGCCCCGAGTTCGGTGGCGGCTGAGAAGAAAGCCACCAAGGCTGCGCAACGGCGGGACCATGTTGTTTTCCCGCCGGCCCTCACAGCAGACGATCTGTCGAGGGACTACGCGTATATGTACGTGAGTAAAATGGAAGATCATGAGGCCTTAGTGGTGCTTCCTGGTTCTCTTCCTCCCGCCGGCGACCAATTCCGCTTCTTCGCCGGGTACTTCTACTATGGTCTGTGTCCGCCCTTTTCTGCTTTCTTTGTTGAGGTGATGAACACCTTCGGGCTCAGGCTGCTCGATTTTACACCCAATGCGGTCACCTCCTGGCAACTTTTGCACATTTGTTCGAGAATTTTGTGGGGATAGCTCCAAATGTAGCTCTGTTCCGGCACTTCTTCATCCCTCGGGTCCAGAAGGGCGCTCTTTCCGGTAGCGTCGCTTGGGTCCCAAGGGGAAATTCCAAGAAATACTACTTGGACGGCGAGCTTCACTCCAGATGGGACGAGTGGCGAGCTGATTGGTGCTGGATCAAGCAGCAAGATTTCCCAGCCTTTTGCCACCTCAGGACCGAGATGGTTGCGAAGCCTGATAGCTGGAACCAAGTTGACCCCAATGATGCCAAACTGGGAATGGCGCTGCGCCGAATCCTTGCTCTGAAAGAGGCCGGCTTGACGATTGAGAAGGTGAGAGCAGATTTCCTTCGCCGTCAGATCACCCCACTGCAGCACAGGAAAGGCCGGCAAGCATGGGATTACCAGGGGCCGACTGACCCAATGCGGCTGCGCCAGGGCCCTAACGACAACTTGACGAAGATGGGACATTATCTGCTCATCTGCCGGATTTTCAACAAGGGTTGCGACTTCAACTTGCCGGCGAAGGTGATCCCTCTGTGCAACAACACTGCCAAGGCCTCTATCCTGGCATGGATGCCGGACTATGATGCTCGGACGGTTCTGAGCACAAGGAAGGAGCCCAGTCAGAAGGATGCGGATAACTGGGTTGACGGCCTGGTGGAGGAGGCTATTGGAGCTGAGGGCGGCATGATGCTCCTGACGAAGGATGACCGGGAAGAGTTTCTTGCGGCAAGGGCCGATGAGTCCAAGAAGACGAAGGTAACTCGTCCTCGGCCGGGCAAGGATCAGTCCAGAAAGCGGGCCGCAGCTCCGGAGGCCAGCGGAGGAAGCCGCTCCCAAGAGCATGTTGGAGAGGAGGAGCGGGCTGAGGAATCTAAGGGAGGGGAGGAAGAAGAGGAGCAACCCGAGGGGTCCTCGGTTGAGGAGGAGTCGGAAGAGGAAGAAGAACCACCTTGCCCCCCTCCTACCAAGGGAAAAATGACTGTCACCGAGAAGACTGCCCGCAAGGGGGAGGCGCACACCGAGTCGGCAAACCAAGGGCTCGCCGGTGTCAAGGTGGCAGCCGCAATCCCCCGGGCGCAGTCTTCCCGGCAACTGCCTTCTCGCGTTGGCGTCCCCCGTTCACCCATCCTGTCGATCGTGGAGGAGGCGGGTACTTCGCAGCTCCCAGCCCCTCCGAAGCATCCCCGGAGTCCACTGTCGTCATCCACAACTACGGGGACCGAGGAGATAGTTCATTACGACCTGTCAGTCCTGAGTGACCCTGATGAGGACGAAGAGTAAGCATCTCCATCCCCGTGTGTTTCTTAATTGTCCAGACTCTGTTTCTTGAGCTAATCTTCTTCTTTGTACTAATCTTGTAGGGACGAGGTGCCGCTGGCGAAGAGGCTCAGGACCACCGGGGAAGGCGAGACGGCAACTGGCACCGACCAAGGTGCAATTTCTCTTGAAGTTGCTGGCTCGAGCCCCCCGTGTGAGGCACATGCGCAGTTTCCGCTGGCGGGCACCACCGTCAGATCTTCTGCAATGGAGACCGACAAGGGGCTGGAAAGTAGCCAGCCGGAAGGAGGGCGTCAAGGGACAGACCTCTTGACGGCGCCCTCGACTCCCAGGCCGTCAGCAAGACTTTCACTGGGAAGGAACAGCCCTCCCCCAGAGGAGCCTCAAGAAGGGCTCACCCGCGCGGAGGCCCCTCCGACAACCGATGTTGCCGGGGACCAGGCGCCGGCAACCGAGGTTGCTGGAGGAAGAATGGTGTCCCCCCCCCCCACATGCTCGTCAAGGTAATCTTCTTTCCAAGCATATTTGATTCTTTCTAATGCTTCTTCTTTTTGTTTTCTTGAACTTGATCTGAAGTTCGAATTTTTCTTCCCTCTCCTCCTTCACCCTACAGAACCAACTCCTCCGGAGGGGGAGGGGGCATCCGCAGAGAAACATGCTAAGAGTGCCGCCGAGGAGGCTAGGAAAACTTTTGAAGAAACGGTCCAGCCCCTTGGTGGCATATCTGGGCTTGCCATTACGGACGCTGAGATTGAAGAGGCCGGCACCGAGAAATCAGGTATTGTCTCCCATCCTAGTGCATCCGAGGCACAGGCCCTGATCAGCCTCCCGGAGTCTGTCCATCTGCAGCAGGAGTCTGAGGCCCTCAGCTCATCTGGTGCTGGGGAGCCTACTTTTGACGAAGCCATCGCGGAGAACTTAGCACCCCTCTCCAGCAGTGTCGCAGCGTTAGATGGTTCTAACGACAATGCCGCAGATCTTGCCTTCCTGACGACGATGGCTAGTGGCCTCAAGGATGTGCAAGACCACTACAGCAGGCGCTGGGACAAACTGCACGCCCAACGGCAAGCCGTAGGGCGGGCCGAGCAGAAACTGAGGAAAAAGGCGGAGGAAATCCGGGCCTGGCACAACAGCAAATTTCATGGCCTCAGGAGGCAAGAAGAGAAGCTTGACGCTGCCAAAGATAAGGCAACAGCTCTGGACGGTAGGTTAGCGGAGCGCGAAGCGCAGCTTGCCGCTAAAGAAAGGGACCTTGCCGCCCGAGAAGAGGCTCTCGCCGCCAAGCAACGTGGCAAGGAGGAGGAGATCTAGACTCTGCTTGCGCAGCGGACCCAAGAGCAAGAGGAGGGCCATAACCAGGCCATCGAGACTCTAACCCAGGCTCACGCCACCAAGCTCTCAGAGGCCATCAAAGTCGTGGAAGGCGCTGAGGCCGCCAAGGTAGAGTTGGAGTCCAAAGTGTCGAAGCTTGAAGTGGAGCTCGTCAACAAAACCCAAGAGTTCTCGACCGTCAACAACTCCTTGGCAAACCTTAATTCAAGGCTCGCAACTCTGGAGAAGGACCTGGAGGTTGGTAGGGAAAAAGAGAGGGAGTTGCTGGAGAGCTGGGAAAAAGATAAGGCTGAGCGTGCCAATGCTGCGAACTCTTTCGAGGAGCGCAAGAAAGCCGTGGATCTATGGACTGGTCGCCTTGTCGTTGTTGCCGAGCGTCTCGTCGCTCAGGTGAGCGTCATGGACAGGAAGGAGCATCGCTTCGTAGTTGGCGAGCATGATTCTAGAAGCGCCAGCCTCTCCCTCTTCTTCGACGAACTCCTTGAGATACTGAAGAAACATCATGAGAAGAGATCCGCCAGCTTTGCCAACGAGTCTCGGAAGGTTTGCATCGAGGTCGTCTCCAAAATGCTCGTCAAGATTATCTGCCAGAATCCTGACGCCGACGTCTCCAAGGCCTTCAAGGCCTTGCCGCCGGGAACGGACACCACAGCTACTGAAAGGGCCATCATTCCCCTTATCGACAAGATCAATCAGATCCCGAGGACTGAGGGTGATCGCAGGGATTCCCTTGTTGTTCTTTGTAGTAGATGTAGTTTATGCACAAGACAAATTTATCTTAAGTCAGACTGCACTTGGCTTTGATGTATTATAACTTGCATTTAAGATGGATGTATGTGCGTTGTTCTCCTTATTCCATTCTGTCTTTGCATGATTTTTGTACCCTACACTTGCTGGAAGCTTGCCGGTGCGCACACCCTTGCCATAAGTGCTTGAGGAGTGGATCCTTAGCAGCTTGCCGGAAGTGTCGCTACCGGCAAGGTCACGCTCGACTGTCACAACGCGGCTGCTTAGGTTGCCGAGCGGACTCAAAGCAAAGTAAGAGCGTAGTTGATCACGACAAGGTTCCTTAGTGTACAGGTTTCTCATACAAAGGCCAAAGTCGTTCAAGGAGAATTGCAACTACAACAAAGAATTTATTCCAAAGTTTTGCAACTTAGCTCATTCCTTGTTGTACTTCTTGCCGTAGGGTGACATCTTGAACGCATCCTTTGGTATCCATACCATCACTCCCCCCGGGAAACTTGTACGTGAGGAATCCTTCCTTCCTTTAAGAAAGAAAAGAAAAGAGGAGGCTGGAACCTTGGCGGTTCGTTAATCACCTTAAGCAAGGGAAAATGTAACACAAGACTGCCTGCAACACATAAATATACATGTACTTGACAAAGAATTGTGAAACATCTAACTATTATTTATTTCGCACGGGATCTGCACCCGGCTTTGTACAAAGGATTACATGCCTTGATGGCAAACTTGTACAAAAGAGGTTGCCGGGCAGCCCGGCAACCGCGCCTTACGGGTAAAACTTACGAAGATGCTCAATATTTCATGAGTTTAGCACCGGAGTGCCATCTTCGGTCTCTAGGTGGACTGTGCCGGGCCTAGTGACTCGTATTACCCGGTAAGGGCCTTCCCACTTTGGCGTCAACTTGTTTTTTATCCTTCGTGGATCGAATCCGACGAGGAACAAGGTCGCCTTTCTCAAGGTCCCTGGCTTTCACTTTGTGGCTAAGGCTGCGGCGCAAAGCTTGCTGGCACCGTGCAGCATGGGCAGCAGCCTGGAAACGATCTTCCTCAAGGAGCGCGGCATCGTCATGCCGTAGCTCATCTTGGTCCTCCTCATTGAAGGCCAAGACTCGAGGTGACCCGTGTTTGAGTTCCGTGGGGAGTATTGCTTCTGCACCAAGGCTTGCTTCCTGGCCTTCTTCTTGAGGGGCCTCGCATGAGGGCAGACAGCAAGGTGGTGCTTATTTGCCCTCCTAAGAACTTCAGGGACATCAGGTGCTTGCCTGGCAAGCACACTGGCATTCACCCGGAGGAAGGCAACGAGCTCGACTCCCTATTAGTTGATGAGAGTGGCACTTTCAGAAAAAGTGCCACTCGTCCCATCCCCTTTCACAGAAACTTGTTTGGTCATGGATGCGGAAGCCTTGGCTCTCTTGTTCTTGCCGATAGAGCTCTCCGGTACGTCCTTGACAGGCATGCTGCACTCTGAAGTGCGCTTCTCGGAGTCCTTCCCAGAGGTCTTGCCGGTCTTCTTCTTCTTTCCTTCCCCGGGAGCTTTGACGGCAGGGGCAAGCACCTCGATGGCAGCTGCTGCCGTCACCTCCCGGTAGAACTTGTCGGTATAGATGATCGTGTCCTTGTGGTTCGACTTGAGGGTGAGGACACCCATCGGCCCCGGCATCTTGATGACGTTGTACGCATAATGCGACGCGGCCATAAACTATGCCAAGGCTGGGCGGCCCAGAATCCCATTGTACAGCAGCGGCATCTTGAGGACATCAAAGGTAATCTTCTCCGTCCGATAGTTGAGCTCGCCTCCGAACGTGATCGGAAACGTGACTTGGCCCTTCGGCTTGTTCCTCCCCAGAGTGATCCCTTGGGAACTGCCTATTTCCTCGAGATCCTTGTCGGGGATCTGCAGCTTCTTGATCACATCTGGAGACATCAAGTTCAAGCCATCCCCACCGTCAACCAGCATCTTTGTCACCTTGAGGTTGCGAATCGTTGGTGAGACCAACAACGGCAAACACCCGACCGCAGTGGAGCGATTAAGGTGATCCTCGGCGTCAAAGATGATGGGCGAGTGCGACCACTTGAGTGGCTTCTGTGCCTCCATCACCGGCTCTGCTGCATTGACTTCGCGGATCCACTGCTTTAGTTGCCGGTGCGAGGAGTGCAAAGATGCGCCTCCGTCAACACACATGGCATCCACTGCATTTTGGAACTCCTCGCCGGACCCGCTTCCGTCCTCATCACTACCATCCTCTTCTTGCTGGCCCTGAGCAGCCTTCTCTTTTGGCTGCTTGGCCTTGCCGCGGCAGCCTCCATGGCCACCATGGTCTTGCTTGCCGGACCCACCAGCACCATCTTAAGCCTTCTCTTTATCCCGCTTCTCGTACTCTTGCTTCTGCTTTTCGGCAAGTTGCTCTACTTGCCGGCATTGCTGGAGGTGATGGCCCTTGGAACGGTGGATCTTGCAGTACGGCCCGCCGGTCTTGCCGGCCTTCTCGCCTGCCGCAGCTTCTCGGCAAGCATCGCACCCGGCAATCTCCTTGCCGGGGATGTCTGCCTTCGACTTCTTGGTGGCGTTGGTATCGCCGGAGCTCTCGACGGCCAGTACACTCTTGTTCTTGCGCTTTCTGTTGCTGTCCGCATGGTGGGTGGTCTTCGTGAGGGCCCCACGTCTTGTGTCATGCCGGGGTCGGCCAAACTAATGAGGCTCTGAATGGTGGCGCTCCATTCGTCCATCTTGTCTGGGCTTGGCGGGAAGTTCAAAAGTATCTGAACCCGCGCCATGGCCTCGGCCGTCATGGTTGGCATGGCTGGGAGCACAGAACGAGGCGTCGTTCGACTGCTGGCAGAGCCAGAAGGAGCTTCGTTACGTCCGTGCCGCCGTGGCTCATGCTCGCCAACAGGCGGACGTGGTGGTGGCGGCGGCGCTCCGTGAGCAATCGGAAGTTGCTGCACGGGGATCCCGCCTTGTGGTCGTCTGGAACCGCCAGCAATGTGGGGGAGCGTGTTGGGCCCATCTTGTGATGGTCGCGGTGTACGCCTCCCCGCGTCATTGTTGGACGTCGCCGCTATGTTCTGGGATGTTGCGGCGGCAGGGCTCTGGGTGGCAGCAGTATGAATTACATTACTATGATGACTGCGCTCACCAGAATATCTTGGAAGTTGACCGGCAATGACGCCGCCGGTCCTGTGGCTAGGCTCAGCATCGTGGCAGGGGTGCTGGGCACCCGCACCACTTGCGCCTCCTATGCCGCCTGTCCCAACCATAGCGCCCGCACCGGCTGCGCCGCCTGCGGCCACCTGGGAAGGTGGCTTGGACGCGGTAGGAGCCTTCGTGGCTCCACTCTTTTTCTTCGGTGCCATCAACGAAGATGATGAAGTTGGTACTCACACTACCAAAGAACTGATTTGTGACATGCCTAGCCCCTGCCTGATGCGCCAAGGATGTCATGGAAAACGACTATCTATGGGACCAAACAAGTCCCTTTGCGATTTGGCTCGAGGGGCGTGTATGGGACAAAGAGCAGGTTTTCAGTAAGTGCAAGAACACACGGGGGGATTTATCTAGGTTTGGGCCACTATGAGCGTAAATCCCTACTACTGCTCTGTGGTTGATCGAAAATGAACTCTGATTACAAGGAGCGTAGTTTTCCGGCAAGGTGCTCGGGAAAATGCAGCTACAGCGTGTAATTGAACTGGGTGTCGACCGTTCTACCTGTAGCCGTGCGCCTCCTTTTATAGGCCAATGGGTTACCACAATGGCTAATATGGTCATTACAGAGTGTGAACAGTGACTTGCACCATCATCACGTTTATCTTCCAATGGGGTAAGACAAACGCATTTAATGCACCGTAAGGTGCTACGTCGGGGAGGCGAGGCCTTGGGCAAAAGATCTGTACCACCGGTCCTGGCGCCCTACTGTAATCTCGACACGTCCCAGGTATGGGTGTCATTAAAGTTAATCTTGGAGTGGCATGCTGACACGTGCCTTGGCTGGCCATGTTGACTGCCTGCCCACTCGACACCTAGCCCACGAGCCTATCTGGTCGATGGTAAGGTGGAGCGGTAACGGGACAGAACAAGCCTGTTGGCACGGAGCTTGCCAGGCCTTGCTTGCCGACAAGGGAACTTGCCGGCAACCATAGCCTTAGTCTTTACCTTGCCGGGGCGAAGCTTGCCGGTAAGAACAGCGTCGATCTTCAGTACTTAGAATAGTACTTCTCAATGACCTGCCTTGAGGTCTTCTTCATGGTCTCGGTGTTGAGTCTTGGGTTGTAGTTATCCTCCGTCAAACCCTTGCCGGAAGGGAGGTTACAACTGCATGTGCACAAGTCTGGGTACGAGGGCACCCATGTCTTAGTACACTGACAGTTGGCGAGCCACTCGGGGTGGCGCACCTCACGGATGACTCCTGCCTCTTGCAGCTTCTGAACTTCTTGGATGATGAACTCTTGCATCTCGGGCGCTTGGCACCGTGCCTTTTGCTTGACGGGGCGTGCGTTGGGGCACACCGCTAAGTGGTGCTCAATCACCTCCCTCGGCACACCAGACAAATCTGATGCTGTCCATGCAAACACATTAGCATTTGCCCAGAAGAAGGCGACGAGCGCGCCTTCCTATTTGGGAGAGAGACCGTTACCGATGGTGAAGGTGGGCCCGGCGCCACTGTCGTCCACCGACACCTTCTTTGTCTCGGCACATGCCTGAGAGAATAGTTGCTTCTTCTTCGCGGGCACGGGCTCGGCAGGCTCAACGTCGTCCTCATCGGCTGGGTGAGTAGCGGCGGCAGCCTTGTAGGCACGCTCGGGGGAGCGTACCATGTCCTTCTTGTCGCAGCAGACGATGATGGTGTCGCTGCAGCCCGGCATCTTGAGGACGTTGTAGGCGTGGTAGGTCACCGCCATGAACTTGGCAAGCGCGGGGTAGCCCAAGATGGCATTATAGGGCAGACCACTGTGCACCACGTCAAAGTAGATGAGCTTGGTGCGGTAGTTCTTGCGGGTGCCGAAGGTGATGGGAAGGCGCACTTGCCCTAGAGGCAGGGTGGAGCCGTCAGTCACGCCCGAGAAGGGCCTCGTCGGCATCAAGCGCTCGTAGGGTACCTGAAGCTTCTCGAAGGTCTCTATGGAGATCACGTTGAGGCCTGCGCTGCCGTCGACGAGCGTCTTGGTGACAGCGACGTTGTTGATGGTGGGCGTGCATAGCATGGGGATGGTGCCCACAGCCCTCGTGGACTTGGGGTGGTCACTGGAGTCGAAGGAGATCGCGTACTGTGACCACTTGAGGGGCTGAGAAGCCTCAGGCCCCGGGAGGGCCGCGTTCACCTCACGACAGAACTGCTTGAAGTGGCGGTTGGATGAGGGGGTCTGGGCCCCGCCGAGGATGCACGCCACCTCGCGAGGCTCCTGGTAGCCCCGGCGTTCTCGTCGGGGAGGTTGCCATTGGTCCTGCCAGGTGGCGGTGGGGCGGCGTTGGCTTGAGGGTTGGCCTACCGCGGCTGGTCGTGCCAGCCCTGCCGGAAGTTGTCATTGCCGCCGTTGTTGCGATCTCCCCAGCGGTTGCCACTGCTGTCGCCGCCGCAGCCTGCGCCGCACTCGTTGCGGCTGCCGCGTCCATCCTAGCGGCTGTCGCGAAGTAGCTTGAGCTTGTGGCAGTCCTGAGTGATGTGGGAGTGCATGTTGTGGTAGGCGCAGAAAGGGCGACCATCTTTCTTGGCTTCATCGCGGTCGCGACCGCGCTTCTGCTCAGGCTCCGCCGCAAGCACGTTGGGGCCCTTGCGGTTGGCGTCTTTGCTCTTGGCCTTGGCGGCGTCTGGTGCCACATTAGGGTCGTTGTGGGCGAAGAGGCGGCCCTCTTCAGCCTTGACGCACTTGTCGGTGAGGTCAAAAAACTCGACCGTGGTGTCGAGCTCGTCGTTGATGGCGAGCTTCTCGCGCATCCTGGCGTCCGTGACGCCGGAGGAGAACGCAGAGATGATCGCGGCACTGGAGGTGCAAGGGATCTTGTTGCGCACTTGGCTGAAGCGTTGGATGTACTTGCGGAGAGTCTCGTCAGGCCGCTGGCGCACTGCGCAGGTCATTGAGCGTGAGAGGGCGCTCGTACGTGCCCTCGAAGTTGGCGACGAACTGTCGGCATAGTTCGGACCACGAGGAAATGGAAGCTTCGGGGAGGTTCATCAGCCACGAGCGCGTGACGTCCTTGAGGGGCATGGGGAACCAGTTCGCCATGACCTTGTCGTCACCGCCCGTAGCTTCGATGACCAAGGTGTAGAGTTGCAGGAACTCCGTGGGGTTGGGAGTGCCATCGTAGCGGGGAGGTAGCTCTGGCTTGAACTTCACGGGCCACACCACGCTGCGCAGCTTGCGAGTGAAGGCGCGGCAGCCCCCGCTGCTGGAGGCGAAGCCACCAGCGAGAGTGGCGTGGTTCTGGCGCCCGGCCGCGGCGACGTCTTGGATGGTGCGGTCTTGGCATTGGCGCTGCTGCTCAAGGATCACGCGTGCGTCTGGCGCCGTGCGCCGGACGATCTAGCAGCTCGCATCGTCGTGGTCCGGTGAGGACGCGTCGCGGGACGGCTCCCTCATGCGCGCGCCGTGGCGCTGGCCCGCAACGTCATCGAACAGGGGAGGTGGAGGAGGCGCGCCGTGCTCTGCTTCCGCGCCATGCGGCGACGGAGGCAGCAGAGAGCGAGCAGGTGCCGGGGCATCTCTGGCGGCGTTGACGAGCTCGGTGATGCGCGCGAGCCAGGCGTCGTACCCGGCCTCGGTGGGACGGTAGCGCACCAGTTCACGTGCCATGAGCAGCGCGGCCTGCGGATCCGGCGGGTCGCGGCGGGCGAGCGAGGATGCCGTGGTGGTGCGGCCAGGCGGCTACACAGACGGGTGGAGGGAAGAGGCTTGCTCCTCCCCCGCCGCGGGCTCGGTGGCGGCGCCGGCGCACCCACGGCGGTTGTCGTTGGCGATGGGCTCCGTGCGGACCACCCTGGCGGCCCTGCGTAGGGCGCGCTCGCGTCGGGCATCGGCCATGTCGATGTCGAGGTCGAAGAAACGGAAGCCGGCCTCCCCTACCTGGCGCACCAAATGTCGGAATTGGGGCTCCGGGAACCCTGGTTCGAACACTGGGGGCCTGCTCGCTACCTATCGACTGGACGGTGACCGTGGCATGACTACGGCGAGCGGAGCACGACAGGAGCGCACATACACACAGGGCAGAGCAGGGACACAAGCGGCTACCCAGGTTCAGGCCACCGAGCGGTGTAAAACCCTACTCCTGCTGGTCTAGGATTGCTATGGTGGAAGTGCTCCTGTGTACAAGGTAGAAGAAGGTGGAATTGGTCGACCCCCTCTAAGGTAGCAGCTCTGCCCCTTATATAGCTACCTCAGTCCTCTTCCCCCAAAAATATTGGCGGGAAGGGTTGCCACACAACGGCAGTTCAAAGGGGGACAGGCACCCGGTCTTATCCTGATAAAACTGGTCTTCGTCAGCAAAGAAGTCGTCCATGACGTGCTGGTGGGCTCGGCGATGACATATGCCCCAGCGCGCCTCGTCATTGTAGTCTTCATACACCAAAGTGGTAAGCTTTGGGACTTGCTTTGGGGGAGGCAGTTGTGGCTGCTCCCTTATCACCAAAGAGGAAACTTCCACTGACCGCGCCTGTTGGCACGGCCCCTATCGTTGTCGTCTTGTGCAGGCGCATCACCCACGTGGTGGGCACGCAGCCGCGCGACCAGCATCACGTTACTCCCCCGTGCGGAGGGCCTCGCAGGATACCGCCTCGTGAGGGGGCCTCGCAAGGCTGCCTGCCGCGGAAGGTTGTCTTCGGTAGCGCCTCCCCTCGTGGGAAGGGCCCTCACGAGGCTGGAGCCTCGTGAGGCGTCTTGCTTCGCGGTGCCCACAGCTGGGCCGCCTCTTGAGTTCGTCGACAGGTGTCGCTTCCTGGGCCGCAGGCAGACGGCCCGTGGTACCCTGGTTCCCACTCGGCCGACAGTTGTATATATGCTTAGCTACTGCTCAAGTTTTCAGCAAAGATTATGAACTAACCATATGAATGATAACACTTAGGTTTCACATTTACTGATGTCAATAACATAACCAGCTAGCGAGCAATAATAAGATATCTCGGATGTCAACAATTTGTCAAAACAACCATGATGTGATATGATAACATGGTATCTCGCTAGCCCTTTTTGAGACTGCAAAACATAAATGTAGAGCACCTCTGAAGTTCAAGCAACGACTAGATATTATAATTCATGGTAGAAGAGATCCAGTCATGTCACACCCAACTTTAGCTATACTCAATGCATAAAAATGACAATAGTGCTCTCCAACTGGTGCTCGAATGAGAAGGTGATGACTCAACAATAGAAGTAAAATAACATAAAGTAAATAGATAGGCCCTTTGCAGAGGGAAGCATTGATTTGCAGAGGTGCCAGAGCTCAGAACTTAAATTAGAGATAAATACAATTTTGAGAGGTATGCCTTTCCTGTCAACGACACGACCGAGTATTTTCAATATCTTCCATGCTAAACACATTATAGGCGGTTCCCAAGCGGAAAGGTAAAGTTTACTCCCCCTCCACCATACCAACACAAGCCATGGCTAGCCGAATTCACGGGTGCCCTCCAAACGATCAAATTCCCGGGAGAGTTTATTTCATTATATTATTTTTATTATTTTGATTACAGGACTGGGCATCCCAATTACCAGCCTCTCTCGTGGAATGACAAGTGAATAAACACTCATCTGAGAATAACCCACTTAGCATGGAAGATACGAACCGCCCCCTGTCGCTCCATGAGTGGTACGGGCACACAAAACAGATGTTTATTTGAATGATTAGAGGTGGCACATGCAAATTTACTTGGAATGGCAGAGTAATACCGCATATAGGTAGATATAGTGGACTCATCTGGAACAACTTTGGTTTAAGGATTGTGGATGCACAAGCAGCATTCCCGCTTAGTACAAGCGAAGGCTAGCAAATAGATTGGGAAGCGACCAACTAGAGCGTGAAAACGATCATAATCATGCATTGAGAATAATTAACACTGAATATGAGCATGACTAGGATATAAACACCATGAACATAAATATCGTGGAGGCTATGTTGGTTTTGAATCAACTACATGTGTGAACATGTGCCAATTCAAGCCACTTGAATTGTTCAGAGGAGGATACCATACTAACATACCACATCACAACCATTTTAGTGCATGTTGACACTCAAAATAAATCATTATCCACTCCTAGCTATTTAAGCATGGCATGAGCAACTATAATCTCTAATTGTCATCATAAATATGTTTACTCATAATATGCTGAATCAAGATCGACCAAGCTAAACATATTTACAAAAACGGAAAAACAAGAAGAGTTCATACCAGTTTTTCTTCACCACATTCACTTCATCAAATATCGTCATTATTGCCTTTCACTTGCACGACCTAATGATGTGATGATAATAATAGTGCAAGTGTGCCGTGGACTAAGCTGGAATCTGCAAACATTTATTCAAAGGAGAAGACAAGGTAATGGTGACTGTTTGTTAGATCAACAATAAAGCACATGAGAGCCACTCAACATTTTCATCGTGGTCTTCTCCTTACGACGACTCGACGAAAAGAAAAGAAATTCAGAGAAACACACTAAAATATTTTTGGAGTTTTTAGATTTTCTAAAGAAATCAAATTCAAGAAGAAAAATGAAAAGCAAGAAAACTATTTACACGGGAGAACTCCCAACAAACAAGAAAAGAAGAAACGAGAAATCTTTTTGGGTTTTCTTTTAATATTACTAACTTACTAAAGAGAAAGAAAACCCGAAAAGAAGTGAGAAATATTTTTGGATTTTCGAAGTTTATCAAACACACAAGAAGAAAACAGAAATAAAACTAACATGGATATACAATGAAAGAGGATGAACACCGACAACTGGAATGAATGTGTGGTACATGAATGTAATGTCGGTGAGAAATGCGTACTCCCCCAAGCTTAGGCTTTTGGCCTAAGTTGTTCTACGGCCACTCCTAGCCTGGATAATACCCGTGGTAGTAGTTCGGGTTGTACTGGAGTGCAGCAGCCACGGCTTGATGAGCTGCCTCGTTACGTCGAGCGGTCTCCGCCGCCCTCTCGTACTCCTCAGCCTCCTCCTCAAGTATAAAGTATCTTTGTTTTTCCTGGAAGTTAAAGAAGGCAGAAGTAGGCAAAGTAATATGGACAACACGACGCCTATTAAAGATTATCCTGTATCGAAGAGGTGGGTCATTCCTTTCAAGGAACTGATGACGTTCCATGGCCTCATAATCTAAGTAACTAGGTGGCAATAAGGTGTCATTTTCTTGTACGGGCACATTAAGACAAGCAGCTAAGCAAGTGGGATAAATTCCACCAAAAAGATCACCAACTAGAGCATTATTGTGTAAGCGACGTGCAATGATGGCACCCATATTAAAATTTCTATCTCTTAATACTGCACTCTTAAGTACGCTCAAATCAGGAGCGCATAAATGACTAGGGTCATGTTTACCATTGATGCATCTACCCATGAATAGGGCAAAATAATGTATAGCAGGAAAGTGAATGTTCCCCATAGCAGCTTGCGATATGCCTCTAGTTTCACCCCTAGTAATATTCATGAGAAATTCATTGCAATCTGCTTTACGAGGTTCAGTCCATGTCCCCCAAGATGGAATTCTACAAGCATCATTAAATTCCTCAACAGACATGTGAAAAGGATTTTCATATAAATTGAAGATGACATCATGAGAGGTGCGGTGAGATACATACTTGAATTTCCATACGAAGGAATCAGTAAAGTCATGGTACTTTGGGCACTTATCTGTTAAGAAGTCCGTGAGCTCGGCATTGTGTTCATACATATCAAACTCTTCCTTGATGCCGGCTCGTATCATGAAGAAATCCGACGGCCATTCGCATGGTTCAACCGAAGCCTCCCACGGCAGTTCGAGGTCCGGCTCACGTATTGCGAGCCTTGGAGCACTCTTGCTCGAAGAACCACCATGGATCATCTTCCTAAACATTTTCTCCCTCTGAAAATTTCTGAATTTTTTAGTTGCTCAAAATAAAAGTGAACAAAACTCAACAAAATTGATAGCAACTACTCCCACAAGTGTCTAGAGGCTATATCATGCATCAAAACTACTTTGGACCATACAAATTCAACATGCAAGCTCATATACATGGTCACCAATAGCAGCAAAATATGCAAAGTATAAAGCACTAGAACAAAAACTAATTGGACCATTGGAGGAGTCACATACCGAGGAGTAATCCCCCAAAAGAGTTTTGGAAATGGAGTTCCGAACAAGGAGATCGAAATTTGCAGGCAAATGAGCAAGAACACGGGATTGAAGGCAATGGTGATTTTTTCTGAAGGTGGAAGAAGGTAGTGGGCGGCTGGAATAAGTGAGGGGGTCCCTGTGGGACCCACAAGCCCACTAGGCGCGCCCTGTGAGCTTGTGTCTCACAGGTGCACCCCCCCTGAGGTGTGTTCAGTGCCAAAAATTCTTTAATATTACAGAAAAATTCATACTAAATTTTCAGGGAATTCTGAGAACTTTGATTTTTGGGACATTTTTTATTGCACGGAAAATTCAGAAAACAGGATAGTCATGGCATTTCCACTTTATTAACTTTAAATATCAGAGAGCAAAAGATAGGTACAGTAGGTTGTGTTTACTAAATTCATCGGCCACATGCCCCTCAAAAAGAATCCATTAATAAGGTTGATCAAGTCTTATTAACAAACTATTTCCGAATGGCATGAAACCGAAGAATCTTTGTATAACACTAAGTTACCTCAACGGGGATATGTATCTTCCCAACAATGATAGTTTCATATTTCTTTTTGACTGAAGGAAGAGGAAATTCGAAACCTCCAATTGTGATCTTTGCAATTTTTTCAATAATGTTGATACCATTCACTGAAGTTTGTTTCCTCAGAAAATATACCGTATGCTCATTACCATTGACATGAAAAGTAACCTTGCTTTTGTTGCAATCAATAACAGCCCCTCTACTAACTGTGTCGGGGTGTCGAGCCCATGTATTTCTTCAATAGGTGGTAAATTCTTAACATCTTCAGCTTTAATACCCTTTTCTTTCATAGACTTCTTAGATTCTTGCATATCTTCTGGACTAAGGAATAGAATACCTCTCTTCTTCGGAGTTGGCTTAGGTGGTGGTTCAGGAAGTGTCCAATCATTGGCATTTCTCAACATATTATTCAATAGTTCTTCAGCCTGTCCAACGGTTCGTTCCCTGAAAATAGAACCAGCACAACTATCTAGGTAGTCCCTAGAAGCATCGGTTAGTCCATTATAAAAGATATACAGTATTTCATTTTTCTTAAGAGGGTGATCAGGCAAAGCATTAAGTAATTGGAGAAGCCTCCCCCAAGCTTGAGGGAGATTCTCTTCTTCAATTTGCACAAAGTTAAATATTTCCTGTAAGGCAGCTTGTTTCTTATGAGCAGGAAAATATTTTCCAGAGAAGTAATGTATCATATCTTGGGGACTATGCACACAACCAGGAGCAAGAGTATTAAACCATTTCTTAGCATCACCCTTTAATGAGAAAGGAAACAACTTAAGAATGTAATAGTAGTGAATCTTTTCCTCATGGGCAAATAGGGTGGCTATATCATTCAATTTAGTGAGGTGTGCCACAATAGTTTCAGTTTCATAACCATGAAAAGGATCGGATTCAACCAAAGTAATTAGCTCAGGATCAACAAAGAATTCATAATCCTTATCGGTAACAAAGATAGGAGAGGTAGCAAACTTAGGATCATATTTCATTCTCTCCATCATAGACTTTTCTTTAAGCTTAGCCAGTAATTTTCTAACGTCATCTCTATCATTACAAGCAAGGATCTCTCTAGCTATTTCTACATCTATAACATAACCATCAGGTATCTTAGGCATTCCAACTCTAGTAGGAGAGCTAGGAATAATAGGTGAATCATAATTTTCAGAAGTTTCATCAATTTCAGTATTCTCAATTTCTTTAGCTTTAGCAATTTGTTCATCAAGAAATTCACCTAGTGGCATAGTATTATCAAGGATAGTACTAGCATCATCACAAGTTTCATTTATAGCAGAAGTAGTATCATCAATTACTTGCGACATATAAGAATGAATAGCAGGTGGTGGTGTCGCAAGCCTACTCAAAACAGAAGGTGAATCAAGTGCAGAGTGTGATGGCAATTCCTTACCTCCCCTCGTCTTAGAGGGAACGATCTTGGTCTTAGCATCTTTCAGATTCTTCATAATGATCAACAGATATAAATCCCAAGTGACGCAACAAATAGAGCTATGCTCCCCGACAACGGCGCCAGAAAAAGGTCTTGATAACCCACAAGTATAGGGGATCGCGATAGTCTTCGAGGGTAGTATTTCACCCAAATTTATTGATTTGACACAAGGGGAGCCAAAGAATATTTGTGAGTATTAGCAGTTGAGTTGTCAATTCAACCACACCTGGAGAACTAAATATCTGAAGCAAAGTGTTTAGTAGCATAGTAGTATGATAGTTTTGATAGCAATAGCAATAGTAACAGTAATGGTAACAGTAGCAGTTTTGTAGTGATTGTAACAGCAGCAGCAATAGTAACTTAGTAAAGATCAATATGAGAAAAGCGTAGGCATTGGATCAGTGATGGATAATTGTATTGGATGACATTCATCATATAACAATCACAACCTAGAGCAATACACAATAGCTCCAACTCATCAATGCAATGTAGGCATGTATTCTGTATATAGTCATACATGCTTATAATAAGAACTTGCATGACATCTTTTGTCCTACCGTCCCGTGGAAGCGGGGTCCATAAGGAAAAATAAGGGATATTAAGGCCTCCTTTTAATAGATAACCGGAACAAAGCATTAACACATAGTGAATACATGAACTCCTCACACTACGGTAATCACCAGAAAGAATCCCAATTATTGTCACCTTGGGGTATGCGGATCATAACACGTAATACGTGCATACAACTTGCAATATAGGATCAAGAACACAAATATATTCATGAAAACATAAAGGGTTCGGATCTGAAATCATGGCACTCGGGCCCTAGTGATAAGCATTAACCATAGCAAAGTCATAGCAACATCAATCTCAGAACATAGTGGATACTAGGGATCAAGCCCTAACAAATTAACTCAATTACATGACAAATCTCATCCAACCCATCACTGTCCAGCAAGCCTATGAAGGAATTACTCACTCCCGGTGGTGAGCATCATGAAATTGGTTATGGAGGAGGGTTGGTGATGACGACGGCGACGAATACCCCTCTCCGGAGCCCCGAACGGACTCCAAATCAGCCCTCCCGATGAAGAATGGGAGGTGGCAGCGGCTTCGTATCGTAAACCTCGATGATTCTCTCTTTCTGATTTTTTTCTCCACGAATAGGTATATATGGGGTTGGAATTAGGGTTGCCAGAGTTTCCAGGGGCCCACAAGCTTGGGGGCGCGCCCTGGGGGTGGTCGCGCCCCCTGAGCTTGTCGCTCCTGGGTGGCCCCTCTCCAGTAGATCTCTTCGCCAATATTTTTTATATATTCTGAAATAATTCTCCGTAAATTTTTAGGTCAATCCGAGAACTTTTATTTCTGCACAAAAATAACACCATGGCAATTTTGCTGAAAACAGCGTCAGTCCGGGTTAGTTCCATTCAAATCATGCAAATTAGAGTACGAAACAAGAGCAAAAGTGTTTGGAAAAGTAGATACGTTTGGGACATATCACTGCCCTCCTTCTTGGGGAACACGTATATCATCTCTGTCGCCTAGGGTTCCCTGATACCCTCAAGTCCCGGTAGGCCCTGCTCGAGGTTAAGGCCGGGCCCCCTTGTGTCCGGTACCCAGGGTATAGGGCCCCGTCAGTAGCCCCCGAGCATAGCGGAGGTCGCGGGTGTCCGAGCTCCAAGGCCTTCGTCGGGCTCCCTTCTTCGTGTGTTCGGCCTTCCTAGCCTCGCGTGGCGCGGGTTCCTTTCCTCCGTTCGGCAGTCTCGCCGCATCAGATAATTGGGCCCAAAGCGTCGCGGGCCGGCCCACCTCAGACGGGGGTGCCATCTTGAGTAAGATTTGTTCTGCTTGCCTGTCTTCAAATACGATGGTTGAATAGTCGTTTTGGATCTTGCCGGTTCTCCTTCTTCATCCAGTCCTTGCCTGCTCCTACTAGATCGCGAGCGATTGCACCTCCTCCTCCCAAGGATCGATGGACGCCCCCCTTGCCACCCCCGAAGAAGGGCTTAGCCAGGGTAACCCGTTTGATGTGGCGCCATCGTGTCTTCCTCACCTGCCCGAGTGGGTCAGCGATTGGGAGCGCTCCTCGGTGTGCCAGTCCTAGTTGGAATGGCTGGTGACAATGGGGCGCCTGTCGGAATTCACCGAGATGGGCTGGATGGCACCGCGGCTCAGAGACAAGGTCCCACGATCATTGCACTGGAATCAAGTGGTGCACGTGGCCTTCATCCACTGCGAACTACGTCTTCCATTGAGCTCCTTCACCAGGGATGTGCTGGCCCTTTACGGGATACAACTGCACCACCTGACCCTGAGCGGCGTTCTGCATCTTTCGTGCTTCGTAGCCCTTTGAGTGGTTTTTGGGAATCCCTCCCCACTCCGGCCTCCTTAAATACTTTTTCGAAGTGGTCCCTTGCCTTAAGGATGTCAAGATCCCTTCCTGCGGCGGGGCCATCCTCCGTCCCCGCCAGGGCTCCAACTATTTTGACCTGGCGCTGGCCCCAGAGTCGAAGACCTGGAAGTGAGGGTGGTTCTATGCCCTAGACAGTTTTCATGACCCCAGCAATCCCAGGCTGCCGGAGTTCGCCGTTGTGCCATGTTGGCAGAAACCGGAATGGCGGTCGAGGGTTGAGCAATTCTATCCATGTTCCTAGCCATGTCATCAACTTTATTCAATTTTTCTTCTACCATAGCATTGAAAATCTTTTGAGAATTAATAAATTCTTTAATATTACTTTCAAGATCAGAGGGTATCCTATTATTATTATATGGATTACCATAGGAATTACCATAATTATTAGAGGAATTTCCGGGAAACGGTCTAGGATTGAAATTACCCCTATAAGCATTGATGTTGAAATTATTTCTAGAGACAAAATTCACATCAATAGCATCATTATTTTTCTCAATCAAAGTAGACAATGGCACATCATTAGGATCAATATGAGCACTTTTACTAGCAACCAATTTCATAAGAGCATCCATCTTTGTGATAGCCTGGCATAATAGGGATGATAGACTACTCATATCAATAAGGAATTCCTTCTTTTCCGGGAGCCCATTCGGAAAGAACTCCAAAGTTAAGCGTGCTCAGCTTGGAGTAATTTCAGGATGGGTGACCGACCGGGAAGTTGGTCCCGGGTGTGCACGAGTGAGGACAAAGTGTGCAGAAAAGACTAGTATTGATCTGTGGGGCCAGTCTAGATCCCGCCAAGAGTAACGACCACCAGCGGGTGTGTCCGGGGCATTATAAGTTGGTATCAGAGCCGACCCTCGCGGTTACACGGATGTTTGCGGACAGGTGCGTGGTCATGTTGTGCATGACGTTTGTGACCCGTCGTGGCACACGGCATGGCACATGTGCCGCACTGGATGCACAGACGTATGTGCCAAGAGGGAACGTTCATGTGGCCCGACGAGGACGTCGATTCCTCTGAGTGGGGGTGTATGTGATAGCCTGGCATAATACGGATGATAGACTACTCATATCAATAAGGAATTCCTTCTTTTCCGGGAGCCCATTCAGAAAGAACTCCAAAGTTAAGCGTGCTCAGCTTGGAGTAATTTCAGGACGGGTGACCGACCGGGAAGTTGGTCCCGGGTGCGCACGAGTGAGGACAAAGTGTGCAGAAAAGACTAGTATTGATCTGTGGGGCCAGTCTAGATCCTGCCAAGAGTAACGACCATCGGCGGGTGTGTCCGGGGCATTACAATCTTATCACTCAAAGTATTAATTTCTTCAACAGAATTTACCTTCTTACGAGTTGGAGTTCGTTCAGTGTGCCATTGAGAATAATTTGTCATAATATTATCAAGGAGTTTTGTAGCTTCTCCCAATGTAATTTCCATAAAAGTACCACCTGCGGTAGAGTCTAGCAAATTTCTAGAAACAAAGTTTAGTCCCGCATAAAAAAATTGTATGATCATCCATAAGCTTAAACCATGAGTTTGGTAATTTCTTATCATTAGTTTCATTCTCTCCCAAGATTGTGCAACATGCTCATGTTCAAGTTGCTTAAAATTCATAATTTGATTTCTTAAAGAAATAATCTTAGCGGGAGGAAAATACTTGGCAATAAAAGCATCCTTACACTTGTCCCATGAATCAATACTATTTCTAGGCAAGGATGAAAACCAAGTTTTAGCACAAGCTCGTAATGAGAACGGAAATAATTTCAATTTAACAATATCATTATCCACATCTTTCTTCTTTTTCATATCACAAAGTTCAACGAAAGTATTTAGATGGGATGCAGCATCTTCATTAGTACTACCAAAAATTTGTTCTTTCATAACAAGATTAAGCAAAGCAGCATTAATGTCACACGACTCCGCACTAGTGGCGGGAGGAGCAATTGGAGTACTAATAACATCATTATTATTAGTATTGGAAAAGTCACACAATTTTGTGTTTTCTTGAGACATCGCGACAAAGCAAGCAAGCTAGCAAACAAGCAAACGAAAATATTTTTGTGTTTTTGTAAAATTGTTTTAGAAGTGGGGGAGATGAAAATGAGAGGCAAATGCAAATAAAAAGGCAAATAAAATAAATGCAAGTGGATGATAGTTTGTGCGAAGGTACTTGATAAGTTTTGGTGATGTCTCCCCAGCAACGGCGCCAGAAATTCTTCCTGCTACTTGTAAACTGCGTTGGGATTTCCCCGTAGAGGAGAGGATGATGCAGTATAGTAGAGATAAGTATTTCCCTCAGTTAAGAACCAAGGTTATCAATCCAGTAGGAGAACCACACAGAACCTCGTTAGCAGCACCTACACACACAAAAGCAAACAAATGCACCCAACGCAAATAAGAGGGTTGTCAATCCCCTTAGCGGTTATTTGCAAGGATTAATTCTGATAGTGATAGATAGAAGTAAATTGCAAAATAAAATAAAAGTAAATAAATTGCAGCAAGGTATTTTTGGATTTTAATATACGATAAAGGTAGACCCGGGGGCCATAGTTTTCACTAGAGGCTTCTCTCTCGAGCACAAAACATACGGTGGGTAAACAAATTACTGTTGGGCAATTGATAGAAAAGCGCATAGTTATGATGATATTCAAGGCAATGATCATGTATATAGGCATCACGTCCGAGACAAGTACACCAACTCCTGCCTGCATCTACTACTATTACTCCATCCATCGACCACTATCCAGCATGCATCTAGGGTATTAAGTATAAAACAGAGTAACGCCTTAAGCAAGATGACATGATGTAGACAAAGTAAACTCAAGCAATATGATTAAACCCCATCTTTTTATTCTTAATGGCAATAATACAAATACGTGTCATGTCCCTTTTTGTCACTGGGATTGAGCACTGCAAGATTGAACCCATCACAAAGCACCTCTCCCATTGCAAGATAAATCAATCTAGTTGGCCAAAACAAACGGATAGATCAGAGAGAAATACAAAGCTATAACAATCATGCATAAAAGAGTTCAGAGAAGACTCAAATAATATTCATGAATAATCTGATCATAAACCCACAATTCATCGGATCCCAACAAACACACCGCAAAAGAAGATTACATCGGATAGAACTCCAAGAACATCGAGGAGAACATGGTATTGAAGATCAAAAAGAGAGAAGAAGCCATCTAGCTACTAGCTATGGACCCGTGGGTCTATGGTAAACTACTCACACATCATCGGAAGTGCAGCAAGGTTGATGAAGAAGCCCTCCGTGATCAATTCCCCCTCCGGCAGAGTACCGGAAAAGGCCTCTAGATGGGATCACGGAAGAACAGAGGCTTGCGGCGGAGGTAGGGTTTTCTCGTCTGGCTCTCTGTTGGTTTCCGAATATGTGAGAATTTATAGAAGTGGAATTAGGTCAAAAGGAGCCACAAGGGGCCCACAAGGCATCAGGGCGCGCCCCCTGGGGCCGCGCCCTGTTGCTTTGTGAAGCCCTCGTGAGGCTTCTGGCTTCCTCCCAAAGCTTCCAGGGTCTCTTTTGTCTAGAAAAAAATCGTCAAAAAGTTGCGTGGCATTTGGACTTCGTTTGGTACTGATTTCCTGAAAAACCAAAAACAAGCAGAAAACAGCAACTGGCACTGGGCACTAGGTTAATAGGTTAGTCCCAAAAAATGATATATGATTGCATATAAAACATCCAAGATTGATAATTTAATATCATGGAACAATCAAAAATTATAGATACGTTGGAGACGTATCAGTCATCCATGATTCCTCTTGGGGAGCGGCTGCGCAATGTTTTGGGACGCATGGCCTCCGAGCCCCCTGGCCGTTCCGGGCCCTTGGACGCTGGGGGTGGTGGCATGCCGGCTCCTCCTTTCTTATCCAAGAGAGGCTTAGAGGGTCTCCTTTTGGTGACCTCGCTCGTCGATCGGAGTGTGTCCTTGGGGCACACCCTGGGGACCGCCCTTACCGGCCTCAATTCAGCGGCAGACGCCGGACTCAAGTTAAAGGAATCTTAGTCCCTGCCCAGTAGCCCCCGAGCCTTAAGCGTATTATGCATCATAATGTGCTTAAGGATTTATTGGATGGTGTAAGAAGGCCTTCGCTACCCATGCGCCGGAATTGGACGACCGAGCTCATGATCTGAGCCGTCAGATGGCTGTGTAGGAGGAACGTGTTGCCCGCTTGCGGAGGTCGCTTGCAGACGTCTGTTATAAGTCCTCTTTTATGCGCAACTAATGTTGCCATAGTGTATTTGTTGGCTTTGTCAGTGTTGCATGGAACCGCAGCTTTCGAGCAACTTCAGCACCTGCAGGCTCAGGTGGGTGATGATCGCAAGGCTGTGGGCCGTGCGCGGGATGTTTGTGATGCTAAGATCACGAAGGTCCGCTCCTACCAGGAGCTACTGAGGGCAGATGGCAGCATCCTTGAAAATAACCGCGGTATCACCGAGGACTTGCATTCCTAGGTGAGGGGGAGTCAAGAGGCGGAGGCCAACCTCCGGCGACGGCTGGAGGCCGCTTAAGGTCGTTCTGCGGATGCGCAGGCCCGCTTGAAGAGCTGCAAGATGCGAGAGGCCGCCTTTGTGGAGGCCGGACGGCGTTCAGCGCGAGGTCTCCAAACATAGCGTGCTCGTCAGAGACGGTTAGAGGCTGCCACAAGTGGTAAGCCCTTTCTTTTGTTAGGGGTAATTTCTGCTTTGTTGTTGCTTGTCACATGTATTGCTTCATGTTCCCCGTGCAGCTGTTCTGCCGGGCTTGGTATGTCCACCAGGCTCTTCGTGACTTGGCGTTGTGGCATCTAGACTTGACAGAATGTCTGGGGCCTTGGCTAAGGCTGCAGTAGCTCTGTCGCCCGGAGAGGCCGCCGATGCCGACCTCGGCTGGCGCATTGCGCGCATGCCGGAGGCGGCTCAGTGCTTGATGGATCTCTAGGAAGGAGCGGCTACGGCGGGTGCTCAGTATGTTCTGTCGCGGCTTCGAGCGTGTCATCCTGAGTGTTCTGTTCATGACATAGTTACCACGGAGCCTCAGGCCAGGCCGACGCAGGACTCTTACGCAGATGTTGAGTCGGTTGCGGCATTTGCCGCCAAGTGTAGTAGTCGAGAGGCCTGAATTGGTAGCCTGAAAACAAAGCAATTCGCAATTTTCTTTGCGAAACTTATTAATATAACCTCATTTGTGTGCTCTTTGTTTGCTTTAAAAAATGAGGTGTATTTTTTATGCCGTAGAGGCAGTGAAGTGCCTCTGCCCGGTTTAGGAGCAGAGATCCCCTTTGGTGCATGTTGACGCCGTAGGTGTATTTAGTGGGGCTCGGCGTGAATAGAATGCTTGATTCAGTTGTCCAGCATCCACGATGGTTGCTCTCCTCAGAGGAAGGACTACCAACAAAATTGCGTCGATACAGCCCCGGAGCATTACGCTGTGGGAGGTCGGCAGAAGAAACATCCACAAGGGCTCGGAACAAAAAGTAGGAACATACGATGCATCCTTCGGGTGGAGCTGCAGGGGGTCCACTTATAGCGATGCAGCCACCGAGTCCCTTAGCAAAGAGATTCATTTGTTCTTCCGCAATTTGTCTATCCCAAGGGGTTCAATAATGTGTTTTGTGCTGAGAAGCAGTGTGTCATGTTACATTTAGCAAACTGTAGAAGGGAAATGAAAAACTGTGGGAGGTCATTGCGACCTCCTTATTTTCCATCCTAATTTATTTGAGCTAAAGATACATGAAATACAGATTTTGCAATGAAATTTATGCAGAAAAGTACATTATACTTAATTGTCTATGGATAAAAGAGGCGGAGATGCTCGGCATTCCAGGGTCGTGATATGATCCGACCTATTTTCTTGTTGCGGAGGTAGTAGGCCCCGTTGTTGAGGACCTCGTGAATGACGAAGGGGCCTTCCCATGGGGAAGACATCTTGTTCTTGCGTGGTTTCTGCTTGAGGCGGAGGATGAGGTCGCCGACGTTGAACTCGCGTGCCCGAACGCACCGCCCTTGGTACTGTTGCAGCTTCTATTGGTAGATGCTGGTGCGTTCGATGGCGAGGAGGTGTGCTTCTTCCTTAGTGGTGACGTTGTCTTTCCTATTTTCTTCGGTGACCTCCTCGTTGTACGCATGGACCCGTGGCAAGTCGTATTCGATGTCCGATGGGAGGACCACCTCTGCCCCGTATACCATAAAGAAGGGCGTATAGCCTATGGATTTATTTGGCGTTGTGCGCAAGCTCCAAAGGACGGAGGGAAGCTCTTCCACCCAGTTTCCTTTTGCCCTTATGAGGGGGGTGATCAGTCGTGGCTTGAGGCCTTGCATGATCAGGCCATTGGCCCATTCAACCTGCCCGTTGGACTGAGGGTGTGCTACAGACGCGTAGTCTATGTGAATCCATTGTTTGTGACAGAAGTCTTCGAACACCGAGGCGGTGAAGTTGGACCTGTTGTCCATGCTGATGCTGTGCGGGACACCGTAGCGGTGGATGAGGCCGGAGACGAATTTCACTGCTGTGTCGGCCTCCGCATTTGTTACTAGTTTAGCCTCAATCCACTTTGTGAACTTGTTGATTGCCACCAGGAGGAATTTGTGTCCCCCCCCCCCCGGCGAAGGCGTGAGTTTGCCAACCATGTCTAACCCCCACACCACGAAAGGCCAGGTCAACGGGATTGTCTTTAATGCCAAGGCCAACATGTATGTCTTGTTGGCGAAACGTTGGCAGCCCTCGTAGCCACGGACAATTTCCTCAGCGTCACGCATTGCGTGGGGCCAGAAGAAACCATGGTGGAAATCCTTCGCCGCGATTGTTCTGGGGGCTGTGTGATGCCCGCAAGCCCCCGGGTGTATTTCGTTGAGGAGCTCCATGCCCTCCTCTGTGACGCAGCGTTGGAAAACACCCACTTGGCTGTGTTTGCAGAGCTCACCGTTGATTATTGTGTAGGCCTTGGAGCGACATACGATGCGTCTGGCCTCTTTCTTGTCTTGGGGGAGCTCGCCCTTGGTCATGTAGGCGTGAAGTGGTTGGGTCCAGTCTTGGGATTGGACTACCATTGCAATCTCCTCCGTTGTGGTGGTGGGTAGCTGGGTGTCTTTTGGGGTTGCGGTCCCGGCTATGCTGGAGTTTTATGCGGCTTCTTCATGGCCTTGGATCCTGATGGATGGCTTATGTAGTATCTCCAGAATGGTCTCGTCCGGCACGGGCTCTCTTGATGACCCGACACGAGCCAGGTTATCTACCGCGATGTTTTCACCTCTTTTCACGTGGTCTAGCTCTAGTCCGTCAAAATTTCCTTCGAGTGCCCTGACGGTGGCGCAGTATGCTGCCATTTTAGGGTCTTTGGTGTCGAACATTTTCATGACCTGCTAGATCATGAGGTCGGAGTCGCCTCGGCAGATGAGGCGTCGGATGCCCATGGAGGCCGTGATGCGGAGCCCGTGAAGTAGGGCTTCGTATTCTGCTATGTTATTGGAGTCCTGAAAGTGGAGTTGGAGGACGTAGTTCATCTTATTACCTCTGGGCGAGACGATGACCACCCCAGCCCCCAGTCCTTGCACTGTCATTGATCCGTCGAAGTACATAGTCCAGTATTCGAGGTCGATGTTCTTGTGGACCTGCTGGGCCTCCACTCCACCTGGAAATCCGCGATGGCTTGTGATTTGACTGTCGTATGTGGTTTGTAAGAGAGCTCGAACGGTAGGAGCTCGGTCGCCCACTTTGCCACGCGGCCCGTAGCGTCCTTGTTGTTGATGATATTAGATAGTGGTGCATGGCTGACCACCGTTATTGGGTTGGCTTGAAAGTAGTGCCTCAGCTTCCTAGCGGCTATGAACACCCCCATAGGTTATCTTCTAATAGTGCGGGTATCTTGTCTTGCAGGGTGTCAGAACTTCGCTGACGTAGTACACCGGGTGTTGTACCCGATGCACCTTTCTGGCCTCCTCTCGTTCCACGACGATAACCACGCTGACCACCTGGGTGGTTGCTGCGATGTACAGCAGCATGGGCTTTGATTGGGCTGGGGAGACCAGGAGTGGGTTTGATTGTAGTTGGGCTTTGAGGTCGATGAATGCTCTGTTGGCTTCGTCGCTCCAGTAAAACTTGTCACCTTTTTTGAGAAGGCGATAAAGCGGTAGAGCCTTCTCGCCTAATCGTGAGATGAATCTGCTCAAGGCCGCCATGCACCCTGCGAGCTTCTAGACGTCGCGTGCTGTCTCTGGGGGCTCGAGGTCCACTATGGCTTGGATTTTCTTTTGATTTGCCTCTATCCCTCATAGGGACATGATGAATCCCAACAGCTGCCATGCGGGGACCCCAAAGACGCACTTGTCGGGGTTTAACTTCATGCTGAAATTGCGGAGGTTGTGGAAGGTCTGCTAGAGGTCGGCAAGGAGGCTTGAGCCTTGTTTAGACTTGACCACGATGTCGTCGATGTAGACCTCTGTGTTACTCTGATCTGTTTGTTGAAACACTTCTACATCATCCACTTGTATGTAGCCCCCGCGTTCTTGAGGCCGAAAGGCATTGTTATGTAGCAGAATGGTCCATATGGCATGATGAAGGAGGTCGATTCCTGATCTGATTCCCTCATCCATATCTGATGGTATCCAGAGTATGTGTCCAGAAAACATAGGCGCTCGCACCTCGCCATGGAATCGATTATCCGATCGATCCTGGGTAGCAGGAACGGGTCTTTGGGGCATGCTTTATTGAGGTCGGTGTAGTCCACACGCATGCGCTATGTGTTGTTTTTCATCACCGCCATTTGCCAGCCACTCCGGGTGCGTGACCTCCCTTATGAATTTGGCTGCGAGCAGGCGTGCTATCTCTTCCCCTATTGTCATCCTTTTCTCCATGGCAAAGCATCGCAGGGCTTGTTTCACCGGCCTCGCATCTTTACGGACATTTAGGCAGTGTTTGGCCTTCTCCGCCGGCACCCCTGGCATGTCAGCGGGCTTCCATGCGAATATACTCTAGTTGGCTTGGAGGAAGGCGAGGAGCTCTGCCTCCTGACTCTCCGAGAGGTCTCCGCCGATTGTCACCATTTTGTTAGGGTCTTCTAGGTGCACTTGGAACTTTTTTGTCTGCTTGGCTGGTTGGAATACGGGCCCCGGTCTTGGCTTTTGCGGGAGCTCGGCGTCTGACGGCCCAATTCGCTTCCTTATCTTAGCGACCTCTGCTGAGGCTAGAGCAGTCTCAGCGAGCTCCACGTTGGCCACTTCGGCTTCGTAGGCCTTCTTCGAGCTCCCCCGAATGGTTATTGTGCCGCTCAGGCCTGGCATCTTCAGCTCCAAGTAGGCGTAGGACGGGACCGCCATGAACTTTACGTATGCGGGTCTGCCCAAGATTGCGTGGTAGCCACTCTGAAAGGGGGTGACCTCGAATTGGATGGACTCGCTTTGGTAGTTGTATTCATCTCCAAAGACGACCTCGAGCTCGATCCTCCCTAGAGGGCGAACTGGACGGCCTAGTACCACTCCGTGGAAGCCCACGTCCGACCTCCGGAGCCTAGACAGTGGAATCTTCATTTTCTCCAGGGTGTCGGTGAAGATGATGTTGAGCCCGCTGCCCCCGTCCATCAGGACACGTGAGAGGCGGCAGCCTCCGATGATTGCATCTAACACCAGGGCGTGCTTACCTGGCTGTATGACGTCTTCGGGGTGGTCCCCGACATCGAAGGTCACCGTTTCCTGGGACCACACCAACCGCTTGCTGGTTGCATTTTCTGCCACATAGATTGTGCGCCTCGCAAGCTTCTGATTTTGACATGTATCTGTTGCCATGAAAATCATGTTTACGGGGCTGTGAAATTGGACCCGTAACATTGTGGAGGTCGCATGATGCGTCTCCACGCGGGATGGTCCGGGCGGTCGTAAACCCCCCGGGCTTGTCCTTGTTTATCGTACATGCGTTCGACGAGGCGTGAGGGCAAGATGTCTAGGAACTGCCCTTATCCATCAGCGACCAGCTCGAAAGAGCCGATCGTGAGGCAATGGCCTGGTGAGAGATCGCCGGCCTCTTTGATTTCTCCGTGCTGGGTTCGTTCTCTGATCAACGTCGCACGTGCCTGGCGTGCCAACTGACGGAGCAAATTCCCGTCAGATCCCTCGGTAGGGTTCATGAGGAGATCGGAAGTACCGGGACGAAGTTTGCACACACAATTTACCCAGGTTCGGGCCTCAGGAGAGTAATACCCTACATCCGGCTTCTTCTTGTTATTCATGGTGAGGGGATACCTCGTGCAGAGGATTACAATGGTGTACGGGATGTCTACCGAGAGTTGGATCTAAGATTGGATACTCAATGAGGACCTAGGCCTCCCTTTATATAGACAGGAGAGGCATAGGGTTTACACGGGAGGTTTGGTGAGATCGATTGGGCCGCCACCCTCCTTCTTGGGGAACATGTATATCATCTCTGCCGCCTAGGGTTCCCTGATACCCTCAGGTCCCCGTGGGCCCTACTCGACGTTAAGGCCGGGCGCCCTTGTGTCCGGTACCCTGGGTACAGGGCGCCGTCAAGTGGGACGCAACTCACAAAGAATAACAAGCAACCACGATCAGCACACAAGGGATTTACCCAGGTTCGGGCCGCAAAGATGCGTAAAACCGAGCGACAGTTTACCCTAAGTATTAACTCAATTATTGCATAGTACATCACATACGGTTATGTTACGGGAACCATGTCTCGCGCACGTTGTCATCTCACATGATTTGGTGTGGAAATCGTGTGTGAAGTTGTAATATGGAACACGCACAATATGTACAAACCGTGTGCCGTATACAACAGAGTGCGATAAGTAGTTCCCCGACCATTATCAGATCCCCACAGTTTCCCCATTTCCCCCAAATCCCTAGATAGCCTCCTAATCCCTAGCCCCCAAATTCCCTCGCATAACACTGACATTGGTGGAATGCGGGCGAGTGGTGCTGATGGTTTCGGTGCGGATGCTCTAGCTCGTATTGTCGCTCTCGGCAGCATGATGGGCGGCGCCGCCACGATAGCGGTCACCGCCGATCACTTGCTTAAGGTCATCAGAATGCCGGTGTATTACGGATCTGAATCATCTTGTCAGGTTCCAATCAATCCTGATCTTTTTTAGCTTGTCCAAAGTAGCTCCCTCAATCCGTCCTGAATTCCCCCCCCCCCTTAGGAAAGCGATCAATTGTCGGATTCGGAGTATGACTCCAGACTCCCGCAACATGTGTTCGAATCCGAGTTTTGCACCACCGAGAAGTACCAAAAGCTGAGTTGTGTGCATGGACACACTCCCGCTCGACGTGTACGCATGGAGGGATTCAACATTGGCAGACGATTTCTCAGTTTCCCCTTAGAGGTTAGTGCTAAGTTCATCCTTTAAGTTGAGTTAATGCCCCCACTCATCCTGAATATTTAACATTCACATGGATATGAGGCTTGTGCCTTTGTTAACTGGTTGGATGATGAATGGCATGGTAGGGCTCGAAGTGTTATCACCAAGCTTGCAGAAGATAACATAAAGCTGAAGAAGAAACTGACTGATCTGGAGTGTGCAATCACTATGATGAAGCAAGAAAGAATCAATCACAGGCAACAGATGAAAGCAAGAGACAAGAAGGAACTAACATGTGTAGTTGTAGTTGTCGCATTAGCCATATTTTATGCGTTGTTTGCAATGATGATTAGGGATTTCGTTTGATTATTACTGGCTACATCAATAAGCAGAACTCATCTATTGCTCACCAATTGTCCTATGTTAAATGCTTCTTTCACATTTGGATGCTCCAACCCGTGTGTGTAATTATCACATTGAGAACTGCGTAACCGCAGGAATTTTGAGCGACTGGGTACTAATAATTGCGGTTGATTAAATCAAAATTCTAACCGCCTGCCAAGGCGCCAATATAATCCGTCAATACCCCGCCTCAATTGCCATTCCTCTTTTCTTCATACCCTGCTTCAGTCGCCACCATCTTCATCCCGGCGCTACACACTTACAAACACTCTGCAATCTTGCTTTATCATGGTTTGTATATGCAGCACAGCCATGTCGAGCGACAGAGAGGACGGCAGTTCCGCCAGTCTTACGCCTGATCTATCAACCTCGGAATCATTGTGCTCGTCTTCCATGTGTCCGGCATCGAGCCCTGACCTCGATTATATCTGGCTCATGGAAGGGATGCCGCCGCCCGAGTCGCTGCATGACAACCAGACGGACGAGGAGCCGCCGAAGGACAAAGAAGATGACGACGATGATGAGGAGGAGGAGGAATGGTCGAACAAGGAGGAGGAGGACGAGGACATCAACGACGATGATGACGACGACAATGACGACGGTGTCGATGTACGACAATCTATGGGACCAGAGACAAGACCCTTCCCAGGTTTGGAGAGTGGGACACAGCACACAAAGAGCAACAAGCAACCACGATCAGCACACAAGGGATTTACCCAGGTTCGGGCCGCAAAGATGCGTAAAACCCTACTCCTGCTTTGGTGGAATTATATCAGTGTGAAACCTTGTTACAGAGAGTGCAACCCTTGCCGGCAAGGAGCTCAGAGGGTGCAGCTAACTAAACAGGATTTGAATCCCTTATACTGATGCCATGGGCCTCCTTTTATAGCTCAAGGGGTCACCACAGTGGCATATATGTAATTACATGTTGATAGTGGCTACAGTACTATCATACCTAACACTGACGGCATAGGAAAAATGCATTTAATGCGCTGTTAGGTGTCACGCTATGCTAAATGCCGGCAAGGGGTTCTACTCCACCTGTACCGTCAGCCCAGCTACCTTTTATTACCTTGACACGCACTTGGACGGGTGTCAATAAAGGTAATCTTCATGCGGTGATTCACCACGTGTCCCGACAACCTTCACCTAACCGCCTGCACGCTCGCCACCTGTTGATAGGTAAGTGCATGATGGTGCCAGCCACCGCTGTGGGCGAGATGCCGGGAGCATGGTCTTGCCGGTTCTTGAGCTTGTCAGCAACACGGGAGGTTGTTTCCTGGGAAGGCATTCTTCCCGGTAACCTTAGTCTTGAGATTAGTTTATCTTTTGGCTTGCTTCTCCCGATGCAGAGGTTGCAACTTGCCGGTGCGTGGTTAGGGGTATGAACACCCTTTGTTCACCACACCGACAGACGGCGGCGATGAAAAGCCAATGGTCAGGGGCAAGAAGTGTCCTCGCCAAGACGATGTCGCGGGGACATCCAACAACAACAACAAGAAGAAGGACTAAATTAAGCAAATTGTATATCTTTGTTGTCGTTCGCTCATATTAATTCCCTATCTCTGTTTCCGCTGTCGATCTCTGTTTCCCCTGTTGACCTCATCGCAAACAGTTAGCAATACAAATTCGACAGCGATCTCTCACATTATCACACACAGTTTGTTTCTTCAATTGTGTGCCATGTCGAGCACACAATTCACAACAATGGTATGCGCTATCTAGAATTATCGCACACAATTCTGATTACCGACCTGTTTGCCACGTATCACACACATCTTCTTAAATCGAATCATTTATGTTGTTTTGGCTCATCGCAAACAGTTCATCCGAGTGACCTGTATGCCGTCTATCGCACACACCTTGATCTGGCTGGCCATTTATGTTGTTTTGGCTCATCGCAAACAGTTCATCCGAGTGACCTGTATGCCGTCTATCGCACACACCTTGACCTGACTGGCCATTTATGTAGTTTTGGCTCATCGCAAATAGTTCATCTGAGTGACATGTATGCCGTCTATCGCACACACCATGATCTGGCTGACCATTTCTGTTGTTTTGGCTCATCGCAAACAGTTCGTATGGATCAACTATATGCCACGATTCGCACACGCAACTCTAATCTGAATCGTATTTGATGGATCCGCCATCGCACACAGTTTGTTTATTGGTGACGGTTTTATTACCATACCGTTTGCGATTCATGCGTCGCACATAGTTTGGTCGATTGGTCTCCGATACATGTGTCGCGTTAGGACCTTCTTGCAGTAGTGAAGGTTGCCCCGATGGGACATGCGTCTGCTCCCATCAACGCAGTTCGGCGCCACATGTTACACACAGTTAATGTGGTAGATGCTCCACTATAGAACCACTATATTTACTGCTTTGTAGCTATTGTGGCAATCCCTTGCATCTAGAAAAGGAGGTCCAAGCTACCTAGTTCAGGGTTAGACTCTCTAAAGGTTGGACACTCTGCTAGTCTACACCCACAACACCAAGCACGTTTCCTAGACCCGGCAAGCCCCAGCAAGGGAAACCACCGCTTGTAACCATTTGTTCATCACATCCAGTGAGAAATCATAGTAGGACGTAGGGTATTACACTTCACAACGGCCTGAACCTGGGTAAAATCACCATGTCGTAGTGGTAGGATTCGTGCGTCTCTTCATCCCTCACCGAACCAACAAAGGGGGCATCCCTTGCTCCCTGGTGTTGTTTTAGCAAGCACACGACACATGGAAGGGATACGGAAGCACAAGTCCGTAGCCAAGTTGATGCCGCTATCAGGCGACCGATCAATATGTCCATTATCCGGCCATATGTTCGAGATGAGCATCGAGGGCACCCAAGAGACAAAAGTTGTAACCGGGCAACCCCCGGACTATTCAAACACTCTTCGACCACCTGTGTTCAGCCACCGATCGACGGCCGTGCCTGCCCGAAGAAGCTACATCTCCAGGGGGATGTATCTGGTGCACTAGGGCAATTGGTGCTATCGGTGCACCGGTCCCCCGTTGCACAATCAAAAATGTTCAAAAATATCCGGAAAAAATTAGTGCATTGACACAATATCAATGTATGTTATCACAAAAATTAAAATCAAAATTTGAAATATTGCTTGAGATATAAAAATGACAAATTTGACACCGAATAGTACATAACACAAGCTATCTCGAGCAATGTTTTGAATTTCGATTTGAATTTTTGTGACAACATACAATGATGTTGTGTCAATGCACTAAAAAAATTGGATTTTTTTGAACATTTTTTAATATGCAACGGTGTCACAGCCCTAGCTTAGTCTTTGATTGTCATTGCATAATCATCATGCATCATGTTTAAAATTCAAATGAACTTGAAATGGGGATGAGAAAATCCTAGCACCAAAATTAAATCAAATAGGTTCAGCTTAAAATATTTTTCAATGAACACAAAATGCTCTTCAAAAATGTTCATCATTTCTGGAATAAGGTGGAAGAATCTACCAAAAATGGTGCACATTTTTCCAGGACATATTTGGGCTTTGAATTAATCCAGTAAGTATTTGAATTGGAGCTAATAAATGCTATAAATAATTTTAGAGCTCCAAATAATTTGAAACTTGGTGAGGGCCTCTGGAATAATTCAGTTAGTGCCCACAAAAAGTTTCAAATTATCAAAAATGATTTGGTTTGGAAACTAAATCAAAACAGAATAGCAAAAATAGAAAAATAGAAAGGAAAAAAAGGAAAACGCAGTGAGGAGAGAACTAACCTGGCCGGCCCAGTACTGTGCGGCCCAGCCCAGCGGGCGCTAGTCATCCCCAACCTCCCACCAGGAGGACTGGGGCGCGTGGCCAGAGCACGCGCGCACGCGCCCGGGACACCTCCACCCTGCCCGCCTGCCCCCTCGACGCCCTTGACTCCCTGGACGTCGCCACGCAACCCCCTCGACCCCCTCTCACTCACCCCCCTCCTCATCCCCTCTCTATCTCCCTCTCTCTCACCCATGAAGCGGAGCTCGTCGCTGCTCCTTCCTGTCCTAGCGACCACCGTGCATGCCTCGCATCGCCGCCGTGTCAAGAAGAAGCATCGCGACCTCTTCTTCCTCCTCGACAAGCCACGCAAGCAAGGAGCCCCTGCTTCATCGCCTACGCCATCGTCTTCATCCTCTGCATCGACGGCCGCCGTCGCCCGATTCGTGGGCTCCAGTGTACCCCCGGCCACGCCACCGGCTCTGTTCAACTCGCCGTGAGCTCCTGCTTCCTTCCCCTCCTCCTTTTCTGTTGCCTGCGAGTGCCAACTGCCGCTCCCAAGTGACACGAGAACCGCCTCCGCCCAAGCTCATCGTCGGCATTGCTCCTGTGACCATTTGATCATGCCAGCATGTCCAGCAGCTTCGTGAGCCCGCGTAGTCTCCGCAGGTGCCAAGCAACAAATGCCTTGCCCATCATAGTGATGAATCAGTCTTCACCGTACTTCGGCTGCCACTGTCGTGGTCGCCGACACTGTTTCCGGCCACTCCAGCTCCGCTTGAGGCCACCGTTAGACGCGCCATCGCTCCAGCTCTCCAGAGAGCCCACCCACGCATCAAACAGTGCACCATGGATGATTTCCGAGCCACCCGACCGTCTCAAACCTCGCCGGCGGTTAGCCGACGGCGGGTTTAACCTCGTCTGACTGGATTTGACTCCCTAGGGGTCCATGACATGTGGGCCCTTCTCGCTGACACTTTTTAGCTAGGACAAAAATTAACACTAATTACGCTGTTAATGGAATGTGCCACTGACCAGTGGGCCCCACTGGTAAGGTTTGACCTGGAACGGTCAGTTGACCTACTAAGGTCATCATGACGCACTGCTGGCGCAATAATCATTTTCTAGATTATCTCTAATTCAAAAATGATTTGGAAATTCTAGAAAAATGTTTAAAACTTCTAAAAATCATAGAAAATAATCTATAACTCCAATGAAAATAATTTATATATGAAAAATGATCAGAAAAATCCAAAGAATCTGTTTATGCCATGATCAGGCATGTTTGAACAAGTTAACATCACCAACTAGGAAAATTCATTATTATGGAATATATGGTATTTAGCTTTGGAGTTGGAATTTGCTATATGTTTGAACTACACTTCAATTAAAATGACTTGATGTTGCATTAGATCAATTCAGTACCTTGATATGCCATATCATTCATTTGATTGTGCAGTGAATTGAATGGCATTCCTTTGTTTGTCGGTGTTTCTTCCTTCTCCGTAGAAGACGATTCCGACGTAGTGATCGTTGACACCGATGAAGAACAGTACTATCTTCAGAATTGCCTAGCAAGCAAACCCCAATTGAGCATTCCGATACAATCCCACTCTCTCGCTCTTGCTCTCTTTTACTGCATTAGGACAACAACGATTCAACTATTACATGTTGCGGTAATTGAACCCATTCCTCTGCATGACCTGTCTTTGTCACAGTAAATAGTAAAACATACTAGCATGAGTAGGAATTGCTTGAGCCATGTTGTGACTACTCATCCAAGTTTGCTTGTTATGCTTGCTATGCTTAGAGTCGTGTTGGGTCTGATCCATCTGGGTGATGAATTGGAATAGTTGTGTTCATGTCCTACTGTGTGAGAGCTAAGTGTATGAACACGATTTGGTAAAGGTAGCGATGAGAGGCCATGTAGGAGTACATGGTGGGTTGTCTCATTGAGACCGTCCTTAAGAACTGAGTTTTGTGTATGTTATCCAAGAACAGTTACTACCACACATTGGGATACTTAATTGACCCTCTCGGCTTATTAATCACCATGATCTCTGTCTAGGAGTTGCAACTAGTTTCTGGTGTTTGTAGGTCGTGCTATTGGTCTACCAAGTGGCACCCAGTACAGATGGGCTTGGGACAGACTAGGCACAGTGGCACGGTGTACCAAGCGTAGTACCATCCGTCGAGGTGGACTTGGGAACCCTGCACACATCGTTTGGGGCCATGATGGAAACTTCGGCCAGACTTCCTTTGCGGGTTCAGCCTCAGATAGGCGATAAACCTGGACTAGGGTCTTGCACGGTTAGTCAGGTTGTGGCCGACACCCTCGCTAGGTTTCCGCTTGAAAGGTTGCCGAGATACATGGCATGTATATGGTGGTAAGTGGTGAGAGCGTGTGTGAAGAAGTACACCCCTGCAGGGTTATCAAACTATTCGAATAGCCGCGTCCGCGGATATGGACTACTTGGAGACCTATATGGTTCATAGACAAATTTAAATGGTTACTCTAAAATGCGCAAGATAAGTGTGAGTGCTATGGATGGCCTTCTCGTAGGGAGACAGAGAGGATTCATAGTGGTGTATTGATGTGGTGACTAGTGGACTCATGTGCGCTCTCTCACCTCAAAGAAAATACTGGTAGTCGTAGTACAGGTTAGCCAAGAGTCAAAGATGGCTTGTTGCAATTAAACTCCACAACCCCATTGTTGATACTGAGGCATATGTAGATAGTTCTGATGTAAGTCTTGCTGAGTACCTTTGTACTCACGGTTGCTTAATTTATGTTTTTGCAGAGGAGACGTTAGTCTCACTAGTGCTTTCAACGACGAGTTCGATGTTGACCGAGTAGCTTGCGAATCCCAGACAGAGGTCTAGTTTCTATGGAGGGTCTTGTAAATAGTCAGACTTCTCAGCCTTTTTCTTTTGTAGTTGTCTGTACTCAGACATGATTATGCTTCCGTTGCTTGTATGACTTTGTATGTTGGGTCATTAGACCCATGTTTGTAATATCATGCTATGTATGGGTCTTCGGAGCCTCTTAAATAATACTTTGAGTCATAGAGTTATGTTGTGATGCCATGTTGTATCTACACATATCGTGCATATTGTGTGTATGTTTGGAATGCATTGGTATGTGTGGGATTCAACACCTAGTTGTTTGCCTTTGGTAGCCTTCCTTATAGGGAAATGCCTCCTAGTGCTTCCACTGAGCCCTGGTAGCTTGCTACTGCTCCGGAACACATGGATTGACTGACATGTATCCTTCTTTGCTCTTGTGTCTGTCCCTACGGGGAAATGTCACGCGGTGTTTACTATAGTCCTTGTAGCTTTGTTATGACTTGGTTACACTCGCTGCTGACCGACACGTGCATTGCTGGGTTGCCTATGTCTGTCCCTGTACGTTTGTGCCACCTCGGTTTACGTCTAGTAATGTCGACCCGGGTTCTTTGTCATATGGATGCTAGCGACATAATCATGTACGTGAGCCAAAAGACGCAAACGGTCCCAGCCAAGGTAAAGTGGCAGCCGTGGGTTACCGTGCATGTGGCCGCAAAGTGATATGATGTGTTACATGCTAGATCTGTGTTACCTAGAATCGGGGTCCCGACAGCTTTGGTATGAGAGCCTGACTGCCTGTAGGATTGCCCAGTCCCTTGGTCGAACTCATGTCTAGAAATGCTTTAGTTATATAGGGGAACTGATTGTGGAAGGGAACGTAAGGCTCTTTTTACTCCTTATATCCTGCGTCCCTCTGATTCTGAGTCAGCCTCATCTTTTCTACGTGGTTAAGAAACTAGGCTTTCTCATCTATCTATCAGGATGACGAGTTACTATGCTGGAGACTTATAGGAAAGGTGTTGTCTTCTCGGATCGGTGTTTCCATAATAATTCAGTTGTTATGTTGTCAGTTGTCTTATAGGTTGTTTCATATTTCATGCCCGCACAGCCGTTATGCTGTCCGAGTTATCCAAGGTTTCTAAATAATCTGATGCATTTGCAAATCCTTCCTCCCTTTTCTGATGTCTTTTGGGCCAGACCAACCACACTAACCATTGAGTTGAGGTACTCCATTGCCTCGACATAGATGTTGAAGTTATCAGGAAACTAAGATATCTTAGGGAATCACCAAGTATTCCAGCCCTTGTTTTCTGCTCCCAGTGTGATGATTCTGGCCACCATTCTTGAAAGTGTTCGTGGTGTCATTTAGTTAATAGGCAGTCTATCTCTGGGTTCTTGAACCCAAGATTCACTCTACTTATTCCGTGTTAATAGTGGTTGTTGCTCCTTTAGGATATTAGTAACCTTGTTCTAGTCCTCGAGGTCTGTGGTATGTCATTCTTCCAATACCATGAATTGTCCATGGCAGAAGTTCTTGAACCAAAAGATCACAACAAGAGTGCTCTTGATGAGTTCTCCATTCTGTAGTTGTGACTCTACCAATCCTACTTTTCTGCATGGGTTATCCGGAAGAAATATGTTGAGCCTTGCTCGACATGCCAATCTATGCATCTATGACTCAGAAAATCATGTGTTCCATTGAGTTGTCCCTCCTTAGATGTATTCCGACTTTAGCCTATCATTTGATAGTCAAGAGTATGTGTGCATTCATGTTCATCGATGCCTATTATTCTTGTGGTCCGTCAAGCCATTCTATTTCAAAATGACTAGGAGAAGCAAACCCCAGCACCTTATCCATTTCTAGGATTGGGTCAAAGCAGTTGTACTCTGCAGATCAAGAAAGCCAATCCAGCTTCTGTTCTGTTCTACCCTGGAGTATTACCATCTTTATGTCAAGAATATCATGGGAATTGCCGACCATCTTCTGAATTCTTGATACAGTGATACTTCTCACCATCATTATTCATTTCTTGGTCTCCGTGTTGTTGTAACCGGAATGCCGACAAGTGAACTGTGATGTGTGAAATCAATACTCCTAGCAATCCTGTTGCTTGGTAGTTAATGGACGATAATTTCATTCCCATCGTGTTGGTTATTGAATCGTCATTCTAAGTTTGATCGTGCTACCTAGTCCATTTTTCTTGGTGCTCTCTTCGGTTAATGAGTTAGGATTGTGTCAATTCCTCGCTCTTTTGATCATATCATCTTGCCCTGAAAAGCAAGATTGTTCTCGAGCTTTTAACATATCGGTGGATCGTGATTTTCTGAATATCTTCTTGGAAGTATCACCAGATTGTTCCCCGACCGTTATGTTGAGTTCGTGATCAAGTTGGTTTATCCCTATAAACCCCCTTCTCCAAGAATCTGTGTTGGATACCCCTGAACTAGTTGGTTAAGCTTAAACAACTTGGAGAGTTGGAAGATAAAAGCTTTATCTGACTTAGTTCATTCTGAAGGGATATCTTGTATGTGTGAGTGTGTTGAAGAAAGATGATATCTTCATCAATTGATCTTCGTGATCAATTGCTGGATATATTGTCTTACCCAAGCTTTAGTTTGAGTATGGGTTATTGCCAAATCAAAATCAGAACCAACAATTTTTGTATTGTTGTCTTACTCGTGGTCTTTTCCTCGAGCATACACCATTATATCTTTTGGTCTCACCAATGTTATCATCTTGTTCACATAGTTGTGGAATTTCTTCTTTATGGAAATCTCGATAAATTGTTGTTGAGCCCATCGACAACATCTTTTTCTTCCCCATGATTCATGATGAGCATTTAAGCTAGTGTCGAAAACTTTTGTAAGCATTTTCTTCATGCCAGTTCACGAAGGATATGTTTGATGTAAGAAGTAAATTCCTCTCAGTTCACGTGCATTTGATGCAAGTTGTCGCCGTGAATTCGAGAAAGTTTGTTTTGCTTCCTCTAGAATCATCCCAAGTCAGTCATGCATGTGCGAAGTATCCTATGGTTTGATAGGTTCGCTGCCTCCATCCCATATGTATTCCCTAGCACACTGACGGTGTCCTGGACTAGCGGGTACTAACCTAGTCGGCCCATATTCCTCGGGCTGGGCCAGTGGGCCCTCACTCTCCTTAAGATGGACTCTGGAAGCAGTACGCTAGGGACAAGATCAGGACTACATCTGCTGAAGACTTGACGTATGCTCCAAGACTCCTCCTGCCGCCTCCAGGCCAAGTTGTCGACCTTGTAACCCTAGATACCCTACCTGGCGTGTATATAAGCCAAAGGGTTTAGCCCTTAGAAGGGACTTCAACGCAATCTCATTCACCTAGCCCTAGAACTAGAACATATCTTATGATCTCGAGGTAGATCAACTCTGTACTTGATACATCTCCATTGATATAAACAAGAGCAGGACGTAGGGTTTTACCTCCATCAAGAGGGCCCGAACCTGGGTAAACATCATCTCCTTGTTCCTGTTACCATCGGTCCGAGATCCACAGCTCGGGACCCCCTACCCCGAGGTCTGCCGGTTTTCACACCGACACTGGTGCTTTCATTGAGAGTTCCACTTTGTGATCGCAAAGGATCGATGGCTCATCTGCAGATCAACTAAGGTAGTGGTTGTGGGGACGCCTACGTCCCCGGCCAGCTTTTTGTGTTCGGTAGCATGATCTTCTACGCCGACTCAACAGGCCACCTGGCCACCGTCGAGAACTACGCTCCCGACCAGATCATTACCTTCGGAGGTATGGAGTATACCGCAGATTCCCGCGGCGAGCTCGTCCTATCAGGCTGGACTCCCGGCCAGATTCAGGGGCTGGCAAACATCGGGGGCTCGACCTCGGAATCGATCTCCGTTGAAAGCAATGGGTCATGCCCCCCGACATTGCCGGGGGCTATGGAGAAACTCCCCTCCCCCGCCTCGGACAACCCTGTCACGATACCCAGCTCCGACATAGATCAGAGCTCAGCCTTGGACACAGCATCGGGTTTAAAACCAATCTCGGCGGCGTATCTAGAATCCACCTCGCCTCCTTGTATGGCCGAAAACGCATCAGGCGTGACACTACGAGTCGACCCGGCTTATGGCCAGATCATGAACCCCGAGGAGCTATCTCACCTCAATGAGATGCTTGACTGGATCCAGAGTTTGTCAATCTCGGACGGCAAGACCTCGGTTTATGATAAGATCAGACTTAAAGCCGATGATCAGGAGATTTACATCCCACCCGCCACCCACCTAGTCGCCACTATCGACGATTTAACCGATATTCTAGACTACCACGAGGCAACCGACATGGATGAAGATGTCAGCAGCCCTATGGACAACACCTTGCAGCCTACTAACATCGGCAGGTGGAAAGCAACATCTACGTACGATGTGTATATGGTCAACACTCCCAACTCCCCTCCAAGGCGTAGCCGAAGACGCAGAAGGGGTGCTAACGGGGAGCCCAGCGGCAACAACCCTACCGCCGACACGGCGGCCAACGATGCGGAAGATCCAGGGGAAGACCTTCAAGCCTCCCCAGAATGCCACGTCGACCCCGAAGGCATCCCCAGGGACTCGGATCCCGACGACCTCTTTGAAGGGGCCGATGACAATTATATGCCGGAATCTGAGGAGGACGTGAGCCTCGGCACCGAGGACTTCATAGTCCCCGAAGACCCTGCAGAGCAAGAACGCTTTCGGCGGCGCCTAGTTGCTACCACCCGAAGCATGAAACGCAAGCAGCAGCTGCTGTAGGCTAACGAGGATGCACTAAACGACAAGTGGGTCAAAATACTTTCGGCCGAGCAAGACCTCGAACAACGGCGCCACAGTGCGCCTAAATCTTATCCACGCAGGCATTTACTGCCTGAATTTGACGATGAATTGACTGCTGAGGCACCTGATCGCCCCCCTCGAGGGCGCGACAGGCCCGCGCGGGAGGATTTCCACACCCAACCAGCCTCACGCCGTCATGGCAAGGACCCTGTGGATTATCTTGACCCTCAAGACGTTCGACGTCGGATAGAGGCAAACCGGGCACCACCCCGGTCCATTTATGGATCAAGAGAACGCGCTCCGGCCGGGCCTGATGGCTACGACGCCTGGTTGGACAGGAACGGCTGCGCCCGAGATCAAACTCATACTCGGTTCTCTCCCGACGTCCGGTATGATACCGCTCGGTTCCATGGACCAGCCCACCCGATCTGTTTTACAGATAGGGTAATGGAACACCAGTTCCCCGATGGGTTCAAATCCATCAACATAGAATCTTACGATGACACCACGGACCCAGCTGTATGGATTGAAGACTTTCTTCTCCATATACACATGGCCAATGGAGATGACCTCCACGCCATCAAGTACTTGCCGCTGAAGCTAAAGGGGCTGGCAAGGCATTGGCTGAATAGCCTGCCGCCCCACTCCATTGGAAGCTGGGAGGCTCTTGAAGACGCCTTCAGGGAAAATTTCCAAGGAACCTACGTCCGACCTCCGGACGCCGATGACCTCTGCCATGTCACTCAGCAGCGCGGCGAATCAGCTCGGAAATTTTGGAACCAGTTTCTTACTAAAAAGAACCAGATCATAGACTGCTCAGACGCCAAGGCCATCGCTACATTCAAAAACAACATCCGAGATGAGTGGCTCGCCCGCCAGCTCGGCCAGGACAAACCGAGGTCCATGGCAGCCCTAACCTCACTCATGACCCGCTTTTGCGTGGGAGAGGACAGTTGGCTGGCCCGTAGCACACACGACGGTGAGGCGGGGACCTCGGAGACTCGCGACGCCAATGGCAAGCCTAAGCGCAACAAAAATAAGCGCAGGCATAGAAACGGCGGAAGCGACACAGAAGATGCAGCAGTCAATGCAGGCTTCACTGGACCTTGATCCGGACAGAAAAGAAAGCCCTTTAAAGGGAACAAGGATGGACCGAGCCAGCTCGACAAGATCCTGGATCGACCGTGCCAAATTCATGGCACTCAAGACAAACCAGCAACCCACACCAACAGGAATTGCTGGGTCTTTAAGCAGGCTGGCAAGATAGCGACAGAGGGTCAAAATAAAACCCAAAACCGCAGCGAAGACGAGGATGAATCTCGGCGGCCAAACAATGGAGGCCAAAAGAAGTTTCCTAATGAGGTAATAGAGGTAAACATGATTTACGTTACCCACATCCCTAAAAGGGAGAGGAAGTGCGTACTTTGGGACATCTATGCGTTAGAGCCTGTGGCCCCGAAGTACAATCCGTGGTCGGCTTACCCGATCACCTTCGACAAACACGAATCCGACAAGCATCAGGCATGGTGGATCGGCCGCACTTGTCCTGGACCCGATTGTCGACGGATTTCATCTGACGCGCGTCCTTATGGACGGAGGGAGCAGCCTCAACTTGATCTACGAGGACACGGTAAGGAAAATGGGGATTGACTCATCTTGGATTAAGCCCAGCAGCACCACCTTTAAAGGTGTAATACCAGGGGTCGAGGCTCGCTGCACTGGAACCGTGTCCCTGGAGGTAGTATTCGGATCACCTGAGAACTTCAGGAGCGAGGAGTTAATCTTCGACATCGTACCTTTTCGCAGCGGATACCATGCGCTCCTAGGGCGCACCACATTCGCCAGCTTCAATGTGGTCCCGCATTACGCTTATCTCAAGCTCAAAATGCCGGGACCAAACGGTGTTATTACAGTCAATGGTAACACCGAATGCTCTCTCCGGACGGAGGAGCAGACCACGGCTTTCGCAGCCGAGGTGCAGGCATCCGAGGAGGCATCCCGTGGCGGTAAACGCACCCCCAGCTCTTCGAAGCGTATGCGGGGCACGCCAGTTGACCTCGGACATGCACCTTCCCACCCTAAATAGGGGTACGGGATCCTCGCGCACTTCCCTCAGGAGGGGTACTACGTCCCCAGGGTGCACAACTTCGCACTAAAAATACCCTGGGTCACCGAGGAGCCAAAACAACGGAAACGCCGGGCCGGCTAGATCGAGCAGCGACGAAACCTCGGGCTCACATATCGGCAGGGTTCTGTCAAAGAGCTAGCCAACACTAGCATGCCCCTGTGGCTTTAACCACACAACTAACAGCTGCAGACCTCTTCAAAGGGCTCGACCAACGAACGCATCAAGCACATACTTGGTCGAAGTTGCATGCTACCAATATCAACCCCCGCTATCGACGAGGATGAGCTGGTCAATAGCATGGAGATGCAGACGTGCGGCAGGAAGCGGCCCGGGCTCATAGACCCGATGACAAGATCCGCCCTGTTTGTCTTTTAGTTTCTCCTTCATTATCTTTACTCGCATTGTATCTTGTTTAGTTCCTCTCATCAAAAGTTCGACATGTAAAGCTTGGCTACATGAAATAAAGAAATCGCGCCCATAAAGGTCTTTAAACGTATTTTCTTACAAGCACTGCTCACAAACTATGAGAACATCTCTAAGATACAATTGCTAAAGGGCCTCGATTTTACACCACGAAACACAAGTCCGAAGTACTCGGTGTATCGGATGTTGCATTATATGCATCAGTTTTGAACCTAGATTTTGGTCAATAGTTGGGTTGCCCGGCTCCTATGTGTACCCCTTACGTTCCCGACAAATTTGGCTAAGGGTGTAACGGGAGAACCACTGCGATAGTGCCACCAGTTTAACTGGCAGAGCGCCTTAGTGGAGAAAGCTGAAAACTGACTATCTACATAAGCGAAAACTGGTCGGCCATCCGAAGACCGCGTCAAGCGACGTGTCATTAGAGATCACCTGTGTTAAATGAAGGGCTTCTTTCTTGAATTAGCCGAGGTGGGCACGGGCATAGACCTCGGCTAACTAAGCCGACCACTTCACTCACCGGGGGCTCGTCATCAGTCCCCACCGTCAAACTCCTATGACTAAGTGAAAGTTATAAAGCCACTGCAGTCCGATTGCCTAGTCCCTATGTGCACAGACCTCCCCCGGGAACCGAGACGTCGAGTAAGGGTCATGATCGCCTAAAAGGGGCACCCTTTGTATTTTGTACAAAGGGGTTGAAGCCGACGACTGGCCGCTTTCAGTTTAACACGGTCAAACAGGAGGAATATTAAAAACAAAGCAGAAACATATGAGAGGAACTAAATCCGCACTCATTAAATAACTGATAATTTTTATACATCCAAGGCACTTCGGCGCTCTGAAGTGCTACCTAAAAATACAACATGTCCTTAGGACACACGGCCTCGGTAACACGGGCGCCCTCCTCTACCTCGGCAAAGAACTGCTCCGGGGTGCGTGCCTTCCCTTCAGGGGGCCCCGCAGCAACAACCTCCACCTCAACCTTTCAAAAGTGCGTCTTCACGTAGGCATACGCCCGCCGCGCCCCTTCTAGACACGCGGATCGCTTCCAGCGGTTGACTTGCGGAGCGGCCTCTTGCAGTCGCGCTAGGAGCCCGAAGAAGCTGGCGGGCAACACCTCCGTTAGCCACAAATTGACGCAGAGGTCTTGGAGCACCGGCCTTGCCATCCGGAGAAGTTCCGCTAGCTGCTTCATTCGATGATTGAGCAACTGCGGCTAGGACGACCCCTGGAACTGCCTCCAGAACGCCTTCTCCGCCTCATGGCCCTCCAGTTGGCCGAAATGAAGGCCGGCGTCCGCCGCACTCTTCAGGAAATCGGCGAAGACCTCTGCGGATTACCACAGCTAGGTGAGCTCTACGAATCCTTTGCTGCCAAACACACATTGAAGTAAATATGGCTTACCCGCGGCTATCTGCTCCACTTGTTGGAGCACCTCGCGGTCAGCTCGGGCCTTGGTCTGGAGCTCGGAGTGCGCAAGACCGAGCTTCTTGAGCTCTTCCTTCGCCTTCTTCTCCTCGGCCTGAAGGGCATCACGTGTTTCGAACATGCCCTTCAGGGTCTCCTCGACCTCCACGACCCGCGCCTGGTCTTTCCCCCTAGCCACCTTTTCGGCGGCTAGGTCCTTCTCCGCCTTGGCCGCAGCAGCTTTATGCTGCTCGACCTCTTGCCGAGCCTTCCAGAGCTTGGCCTTGAGCCTCTCAAGCTCGGCGACAGCCTCTGTCATTCAAACAGTTCGGCGTTAGCTTCTATTTCGCAAAATATATTTGCTTGAACTCACATCCAAAGATGAAAAGCATCGGTCGCTTACCTTGAGACTGCTCGACCTGCTTGTTCATCAGGTCGAGGTCCTTCTCGGACCTCTCGAGCTTCCGGCTCATCTCCACAATCTCCTCGGAGATGGAGCCCGGAGCCGAGGTTGAAACCTGCATAAACACTTTCTAATGAGCCCCATGATCAATTCATTGACACTTCGGACATACATTCTGTCTTATCAGTCCTGGGGGCTACTCTTTCCTCTGCTCCTATACTTCGAACCCAACCCCAGTTTTTCAAAACTGGCCTTGGGCTCGGGGGCTACTCACTGGCTAGACCGTCTAAACGCCAGGTAACGGATGTCTAAGGACAGTTACAAGGATCGATAAAGTAAATCTAAGCAAAGAAGGCCCTCTTTCGCGTAAAGACAGAAAGACTACCTCGAAGCTCATGATGAGGCCCTTGAAAGCCTCACACATTCCGGCCTCTGTGGACTGGAATCCTTGCAGCGCTGCGCCAATCAACGCGCGGTGCTCTTCCTTGAGGGAGGAGCCCGTCAAAGCCGCCTCCATTTCTTCAGTCCACCCCGCGCTAACCCGCCCTGGAGCGGGAGGTGGGGGTGGTAAGACCTCAGACCCCAGCTCCTGGGTGCTAGGTACGAGGGTCTCCAGCACGGCGGTGGAGCCAGAGTAGACTTCGGCTGGGCCACCGATTGGCCCAGCCCTTCCTGGACGACCTCGGGGACTCTTTCCCCTTGGCCTGGTGGGGCCGAGGCATCAACCTCGGCCATGACGACCAACTCCTCGGCCCCTGCCGTGTCAACCTGGGGGGCCGAAGTCGATGTTGCCTCCCCCAGCCCTTCTTGAGCCGGGGGAGCACGGTCCGGCATCCCGCTGGTGAGCGGCAACCCGCTGGAGGAGTCGCTAAGGCGTGCCCTTGGCGGGCTGCGGAAAAATACTCATGCGGACTTAGTCCTGCTGAAAGGACTTGATGTAAAATCAAACACAAAAGACGATGACGGACCTTCGAGGTGCCGGATTCTTCCTCCCCATTGTTAGGGGATCATCTTCTGACTCGTCGGAGACCTTCTCTGACGTGGCGGCCTCGCTGGCGGCCCCGGCCGGGGTCTTCTTCGACCTCTTTGGGCCCTTGGGCCGCGTCCCAGCCTCGGCGTCTTCCAACGCCGCCCTCTTCCCCTTTGGGGGAGGGTTCTCTTCTTCCTCGTATCGGGTGATCGAGGTCTCCCGCTTCCAAAGGCCTGCCCTGCCCTTCTGGGGCTTGGACCCTTTGGGGACCACCACGTGCGGCTCCTCAACTAGGAGCACCGTAAGCAGGGGGATTTCTCCTCCTCTGGCAGTGGTGCTGGGCACAGCACCTGCTGCATCTTGGCTACCCAGTTCTGCAAATATGAAGTGAGGCGATTCATTAAAATCTGTCTCACTTAGCAGGAGAAGAATACGAACGTGTATATCAAACACTCACCGGTGGGGCATCGTAGCCGACCTCGAAGTCGAGGTCCTCCCCCTCCTTAGGGATCTTGTCCTTGGGCAGCTTGAATAGCCGCGTCCACATGCCGGCCAAGGAGGAGCGGAAGAAATTGAGGACGGGCACCGCATCCCCGGATTTATGCTCCCACATTGGGGTGGCCCGGAGTTGGAGCGGGAGGATGCGGCGATAGAGCATGACGTTAACCACTTTGGCTAATTGGAGGTCCCTCTTGGCAGACCACCACTTGATCTTCTGGATCAGGAACTCCACCTCCTCGGGGTTCCCCCAGGCGACGCCCTTCTCCCTCTAGGACTTGAGCTTCCTTGGGGGCCCGGCCGAAAATGCTGGGACTTCGGTTTGGCCGGCGGCAAGCGGCTCAGTGATATAGAACCACTCATGCTGCCACTCCTTGACCGTCTCAATGAAGGTGCCTTTGAACTAGGCGGCACTCTGGTTCTTGCTAACCATGGCCCCTCCGCACTCCACCAGGTCGGAGCCGCTGGACTTCGGCTTGACGCCGAAGATCTTCAGCCATAGGCCGAAGTGCGGCTCAATGCAGAGGAAGGCCTCGCACACCGTGATGAAGGAGGCGAGGTGCAGGATGGAGTTTGGGGCCATGTGGTGAAAATCGAGCCCGTAGTAGAACATTACCCTGCGCATGAACGGGTGCAGTGGGAACCCTAAACCTTTGATGAGGTGAGGGATGAAGACTACCCGCTCCCCTGGGTTGGGAGCGGGCACCTGTTGGTCGGCGTCCGGAGCATGGGCGGCGACGTTGGTGGGGATGTACCCCGCGTTATGCAGCTCTAGGATAGTGCTCTCCATCACGGTGTCCCCCCTCCCCCAGTGCCCTTTGAGGGTGTCGGCCATGGCTGAATGTGGAAGCTCGGAGGCGCAGAGGAGGAGGAAGGCGAGATTGGATCTAGGCGCTCGAGCTTGAGGAGGCAGAAGGCGGGGGAAATGAGAGCGTGGTTACTGGCTCTATTAGCTTTTTACTCTTATAGGTTGCTGAAGGGCCAAGAGTCCCCTCGCCGCGCCAGTAAAAACGCCACTCCTCCCCACCAAAGATGCCGTTATACGCATGGGGTGAAACAAAATCTTGATGATATCCCTGAGAATACGGGCACGAGATGGGACACACCAGTAAAAGGGCGGCCTCTAACCATGATTTGAGGTAGGCAGTAACTGCCTGACCCATCGTGGGTAGCGCCGCTTCGATAAAGTTGTCAGGCTATGAGGTACTATTCATGCCTAGGTGGCTAGCCTTCAAGGTTAAGTAAACTCACGACCTCGGATGGGGAGAAAACTCGGCTGGAGCTCGTTCACAAGACACCGCTCCTTGGAAGGACGGTTAAAAGATTTGGAATTGCGAAAGGGAACTCGTCTGTCAAGCCAAGGACTTCGGATCCGAAGTTACTTCCGTTGAAGAGATCATCCTTGGCATAGAAGACCAGTTCGGGGGCTACTGATGGTGTCCTAGACTAGGGGGTACTAACCTAGTCGGCCCATATTCCTCGGGCTGGGCCAGTGGGCCCTCACTCTCCTTAAGATGGACTCCAGAAGCAGTATGCTAGGGACAAGATCAGGACTACATCTGCCGAAGACTTGACGTATACTCCAAGACTCCTCCTACCGCCTCCAGGCCAAGTTGTCGACCTTGTAAGCCTAGATACCCTACCTGGCGTGTATATAAGCCAAAGGGTTTAGCCCTTAGAAGGGACTTCAACACAATCTCATTCACCTAGCCCTAGAACTAGAACATATCTTACGATCTCGAGGTAGATCAACTCTGTACTGGATACATCTCCATTGATATAAACAAGAGCAGGACGTAGGGTTTTACCTCCATCAAGAGGGCCCGAACCTGGGTAAACATCGTCTCCTTGTTCCTGTTACCATTTGTCCGAGATCCACAGCTCGGGACCCCCTACCCCGAGGTCTGCCGGTTTTCACACCGACACAAACCAAGCCACTGAGTGAGTTGTTCAAGGAAAACAAGTCCATAAGTGTTGATACTAGTTCATGCACAAGACTTTGTTATCCTCAATGATGGTTCCCAACCAGAACTCGGTAGTGTTTTGTTGTAAGACTTCTATGTGGTCACATTTGTCTTGGACGGTGTGTTCACATGTACCTTGCAATCCAGCTCATGTTTTGGAGCTTGCTTCCGTAGTTCATTTCCCGAGAATATCGCAACGTCATCTCGTCGATTTGTGCTGCAAACTTTCTTTTTCAGACATGCTGAGTCTGAAGCATCCTGTCACCAACCAGATCTGAATCTCAGGTAGATATGATGGTTGGAACGTTTCCCAAGAATTATAATATTGGTCTCTCTGTAACCGGTGAAGTGGATGGTGTGGCTAACACACCTAGTCAGAAGACTTGTTATTATAACATCTTGTATCAGCAACATTAGCCACTTCCCCATGAGGATTTCATATGACTTATTCTAGAAGTTGTTCCTTATGGATTTTGTGTTTCCTAAGTCCGACCTTTACTTGATGTTCTAGATACCAAATAGTATCTATAGCTGGGTTACACTAGTACATCAAGGAGAACATTAGAAGCAGAGTGCTAAATGTCTCTTGGTCGATCATCCAGATTTCGTTCCCTTGGCATAGCTAAGGTGAAATCTACTGCATCCTCCATCATTATTCATCATGGTAGTATGAGGTGTTACCTAGATCTTTGGCACATATGTTGGTAAAACCCTGATGAATATGGAAATGCTCAAGTTCTTGAGAGCACGCTCAGACACTAGATTATACCCTCGGTATCAATTGGAATGTGCCTTACGTTTGCCGAGTTGTTCTATAACCCTAGTTTTCGTTTTAATCTGAGTATGCCATTCTTTCGAATTCCTTCAATGATCATTTGGTATTTGCCTAGGTCTAGTATAAAGAGTGTCAATGATTCATGTATCAAAAATAATTCTTCTTGCTTGACTTAGGGAATAATTCTACGTGTCACCTCCTCTAAGGTGCCCCGTTATGGAATCAAGGGCAGCTAACTCCTCGCTACATTGAAACCCATTCACCATCTTACATAAGCGTGGAACTATTGCCTACCAAATTGAACATTTGTCATCTGCTTCTTTCCATCGCCTCGATGTGTGTTTTGTGCCTCAGCTCAGGAGATGGTCTTACATCTCATTCCATGAGTTGATCTTGAGTTGCTCGATCTTCGAGAAGATCGATTCATGTAGAGTTTCTTTCTATCGCCGTCATGTTGGATGAAGTTCTCAAAGCAAAGACGTCAAGATCAATATGATGCAATGAATCAGCATCTTCCAGAAGGGCAATTGGATCATGAAGACTGTGTCTGTTCCGTGACCTCTCTTTCCCTTACCCTACGTCTTGAATCTCGGGACGAGATTCTTGTTTAGTGGGGGTGAGTTGTCACAGCCCTAGCTTAGTCTTTGCTTGTCATTGCATAATCATCATGCATCATGTTTAAAATTCAAATGAACTTGAAATGGGGATGAGCAAGCCCTAGCACCAAAACTAAATCAAATAGGTTCAGCTTAAAATATTTTTCAATGAACCCAAAATTCTCTTCAAAAATGTTCATCATTTCTGGAATAAGGTGGAAGAATCTACCAAAAATGGTGCACATTTTTCCAGGACATATTTGGGCTTTGAATTAATCTAGTAAGTATTTGAATTGGAGCTAATAAATGCTATAAATAATTTTAGAGCTCCAAATAATTTGAAACTTGGTGAGGGCCTCTGGAATAATTCAGTTAGTGCCCACAAAAAGTTTCAGAATTATCAAAAATGATTTGGTTTGGAAACTAAATCAAAACAGAATAGCAAAAATAGAAAATAGAAAGGAAAAAAGGAAAACGCAGAGAGGAGAGAACTAACCTGGCCGGCCCAGTACTGTGCGGCCCAGCCCAGCTGGTGCGCCACTCACCCCCAACCTCCCGCCAAGAGGACTGGGGCGCGTGGCCAGAGCGCGCGCGCACGCGCCCAGGACACCTCCACCCTGCCCCGCCTGCCCCCTCGACGCCCTGGACTCCCTGGACGTCCCAACGCAACCCCCTCAACCCCCTCTCACTCTCCCCCGTCCTCATCTCCTCTCTGGCTCCCTCTCTCTCACCCATCGAGCGGAGCTCGTCGTTGCCTCTCGTTGTCCTCGCGGCCACCGTGCACGCCTCGCCTCGCCGCCGTGTCAAGAAGAAGCGGCGCGACCTCTTCTTCCTCCTTAACAAGCCACGCAAGCAGGCAGCCCATGCTTCATCGCCTAAGCCGTCATCTTCATCCTCTGCATCAACAGCCACCGTCACCCGATTCGTGGGCTCCAGTGCAACCCCCGGCCTCGCCACCGGCTCCGTTCAACTCGTCGTGAGCTCCTGCGTCCTTCCCCTCCTCTTTTTTTGTCGCCTGCGAGCGCCAACTACCGCTCCCAAGTGAAATGAGAACCGCCGCCGCTCAAGCTCGTCGCCGGCGTTGCTCCGGTGACCGTTTGGTCATGCCAGCATGTCCAGCAGCTTCGTGAGCACGAGTAGTCTCCGTCGGTGCCAAGCAACGAACGCCTTGCTCATCGTAGCGATGAATCCGTCTTCACCGTACTTCGGCTGCCACTGTCGTGGTCGCCGACATGGTTTCCGGCCACTCCAGCTCCGACTGAGGTCACCGTTGGACACGCCATCGCTCCAGCTCTCCAGAGAGCCCACCCACGCATCAAACGGTGCACCGTGGGTGATTTCCGAGCCACCCCACCGTCTCGGACCTCGCCGGCGGTTAGCCGCCAGCGGGTTTAACCTCGTCTGACCGGATTTGACTCCCTAGGGGTCAATGACATGTGGGCCCTTCTCGCTGACACTTTTTAGTTACGACAAAAAATAACACTAATTACGCTGTTAGTGGAATGTGCCACTGACCAGTGGGCCCCACTGGCCAGTTTTGACCTGGAACGGTTAGTTGACCTATTGAGATTATCATGACGCACTGCTGGCGCAGTAATCATTTTCTGGATTATCTCTAATTCAAAAATGATTTGGAAATTCCAGAAAATGTTTAAAACTTCTAAAAATCATAGAAAATAATCTATAACTCCAATGAAAATAATTTATATATGAAAAATGATTAAAAAATACAAAGAATCTGTTTATGCCATGATCATGCATGTTTGAACAAGTTAACATCACCAACTAGGACAATTCATGATTATGGAATATATGATATTTAGCTTTGGAGTTGGAATTTGTTATATGTTTGAACTCCACTTCAATTAAAATGACCTGCTATTGCATTAGGTCAATTCAGTACCTTAATATGTCATATCATTCATTTGATTGTGCATTGAATTGAATGGCGTTCCTTTGTTTGTCGGTGTTTCTTCCTTCTCGGTAGAAGATGATTCCGTCGTAGTGATCGTTGACACCGATGAAGAACATTACTATCTTTAGAAGTGCCAGGCAAGCAAACCCCCATTGAGCATTCTGATACAATCCCACTCTCTTACTCTTGCTCTCTTTTACTGCATTAGGACAATAACGATTCAACTGTTACATGTTGCGGTAGTTGAACCCATTCCTCTGCATGACCTGTCTTTGTCACAGTAAATAGTAAAACATACTAGCATGAGTAGGAATTGCTTGAGCCATGTTGTGACTACTCATCCATGTTTGCTTGTTATGCTTGCTATGCTTAGAGTCGTGTCGGGTCTGATCCATCTGGGCGATGAATTGGAATGGTTGTGTTCATGTCCTACTATGTGGGAGCTAAGTGTGTGAACACGATTTGGTAAAGGTAGCGATGAGAGGCCATGTAGGAGTACATGGTGGGTTGTCTCATTGAGACCGTCCTTAAGAACTGAGTTTTGTGTATGTTATCCAAGAACAATTACTACCACACATTGGGATACTTAATTGACCCTCTCGGCTTATTAATCACCTTGATCTCTGTCTAGGAGTTGCAACTAGTTTCTAGTGTTTGTAGGTCGTGCTATTGGTCTACCAAGTGGCACCAGGTACAGGTGGGCTTGGGACAAACTAGGCACAGTGGCACGGTGTACCAAGCATAGTACCATCCGTCGAGGTGGACTTGGGAACCCTGCACAAATCGTTTGGGGCCGTGATGGAAACTTCGGCCAGACTTCCTTTGCGGGTTCAGCCTCGGATAGGCGATAAACCTGGACTAGAGTCTTGCATGGTTTGTCAGGTTGTGGCCAACACCCTCGCCAGGCTTCCGCTTGAAGGTTGCCGAGATACATGACGTGTATATGGTGGTAAGTGGTGAGAGCGTGTGTAAAGAAGTACACCCCTGCAGGGTTATCAAACTATTCGAATAGCCACGTCCGCGGATATGGACTACTTGGAGGCCTATATGGTTCGTAGACAACTTTAAATGGTTACTCTAAAATGCGCAAGATAAGTGTGAGTGCTATGGATGGCCTTCTCATAGGGAGACGGAGAGGATTCATAGTGGTGTATTGATGTGGTGACTAGTGGACTTGTGTGCGCTCTCTCACCTCAAAGAAAATACTGGTAGTCGTAGTACAGGTTAGCCAAGAGTCAAAGCTGGCTTGTTGCAATTAAACTCCACAACCCCATTGTTGATACTGATGCATATGTAGATAGTTCTGATGTAAGTCTTCCTGAGTACCTTTGTACTCACGGTTGCTTAATTTATGTTTTTGCAGAGGAGACGTTAGTCTCACTAGTGCTTTCAACGACGAGTTCGATGTTGACCGAGTAGCTTGCGAATCCCAGAAAGAGGTCTGGTTCCTATGGAGGGTCTTGTAGATAGTCAGACTTCTCAGCCTTTTTCTTTTGTAGTTGTCTGTACTCAGACATGATTATGCTTCTATTGCTTGTATGACTTTGTATGTTGGGTCATGAGACCCATGTTTGTAATATCATGCTATGTATGGCTCTTCGGAGCCTCTTAAATAATACTTTCAGTCGTAGAGTTATGTTGTGATGCCATGTTGTATCTAGACATACCCTGCATATTGTGTGTATGTTTGGAATGCATTGGTATGTGTGGGATTTGACACCTAGTTGTTTGCCTTTGGTAGCCTTCCTTATAGGGAAATGCCTCCTAGTGCTTCCACTGAGCCCTGGTAGCTTGCTACTGCTCCGGAACACATGGATTGACTGACATGTATCCTTCTTTGCTCCTGTGTCTGTCCCTACGGGGAAATGTCACGCGGTGTTTACTATAGTCCTTGTAGCTTTGCTACGACTTGGTTACACTCGCTGCTGACCGACACGTGCATTGCTGGGTTACCTATGTCTGTCCCTGTATGTTTGTGCCACCTCGGTGTATAACTAGTCATGTCGACCCGGGTTCTTTGTCATATGGATGCTAGCGACATAATCATATACGTGAGCCAAAAGACGCAAACGGTCCCGGCCAAGGTAAAGGTGGCAGCCATGGATTACCGTGCGTGAGGCCGCAAAGTGATATGATGTGTTACATGCTAGATCCGTGTTACCTAGAATCAGGGTCCCGACAAACGGGGTCCGGTGCACCGGTAGCACCAATTGCCCCGGTGCACCAGATACGTTCCCACATTTCCAGGGCCTGGACTATCCGGGCACATTTGGGCCAGACTGGCTGACCAGCTGACTGCACGGAGTGTTAGGCCTTTCTGCGTTGTATCTCATTCTCTCCTCACTTACCCCTTCGTGGGTGGACACGACATTTCCCCTCCTAGATCTAAGGTTAGCAAAGATTAGAACTCAAACATAGAGCTTTGCTCATTTTATCTCCCCTTGTCAGATTCCTCCATAATTGAAGAAGCTCCTCTTGGAGAACACGACCTCCCTCTAGTAGAGAAGACTCCAAGGAGTACAATACCACCTACATGGTTAAGGATCCATGAGCACAAGACCTCCACTTGTAGGGAAGATTCCTCCCTGGAATTCGAGACCTCCATGTCTTAGGACTTGGTTAAGAACCCTGTCTTGTTCCATCTCTCTTGTGGATGATTTGGATCAAGTATTTATCCATGTGTATCTTGTGTTGCAACTTGTGTGTCGATTTGTACTTGTTTCCTCTGTGATTCCTCTTGTCTTTCCATGTGTTCTTCATGTTCTTCCTCAAATCCACCTTCAATTCATGATGATCAGGCCACCCCAACTATGCTTGCCTCGTATCACCTATTCTTTTATGTAAAGATGTCACTAGTGAAGTTATGGATTCCGACCCTTTATTCCACATAAGTACAACCCCTCACACTTTATTTTCTATTCTTCTACAATCTGGATTTCTTTTATATTGCATACAATTTTCAATCCCAGACACTCGATACGTCGATACTTTTGACTAGCAAATCTAGTGAGATTGAGAACCTCGATAGAAGTGTTGGGACCAAGTGAAAGTTTCTTAATTGAGTGCAGGGCCGATCATTGGCTTGTAGGAGATCCCCACAGATTGATAGCCTTGATTCTCAACTGAGTGAAACTTGCTTCTTGTTATAAACCCTTGCATTTGGGGTTTTGGGGGGGGGATAAGAATTCCGTTGGAGCTTAAGAATAAGAAATATCCGTAACAAGGACGCTTGTTTTTTGTCGAGTAAAATATTTTCTTAAAAACTGAAAGACCAAGTTACATTTGAAACTTCTTTGACATGACTCAATAACTCAAACTAGTGAATGGGCTCTACCTAGCTGCTAACTATTAATTTGAAGGTTTATTTTTACTTGGGTTAACTGAAGGTTCAAACTCCGGTTTTAGAAATTATTCTTTCAACTGAAAAATGAAGGACGTCGATAACCACCACACGTGTGGCACGAAGCAACATGGCCCAAACACCCCCATCAGCACACATCGCGCCACGTCGCCACATGCATGCACAAATGACGAAACTGATGATGTCAGCGGGAATATTTTGGGTTTTCAGTTTTTAAAATGTTTTATCTCTTAAATGAAAAATCCGATTGAAAAATCTTTTTCACCATTAAATCCGTCGCGATGAGATCTTCGAAACTAGATCCCATATTGATATGTTTTAATGACGTTTTTTTTGCTTAAAAGTTGCCATGTCTATTACACATAAATTGCCATGGTGTTTACACTAAAGTTGTCATCATATGTTTCGTCTATTTTTTTCTTCTACGTTTAAAGTAAATTTTGACATGTTATAAGAAAGGGAAATAAGAAACTAAAATTTGCCATGGTGAATTACTAAAATTTGCCATGATCCATGAAATAATTTGACATGGTTCATACAAAGAAATCCGTCGTCAATTACTTAAAAAATGCATGGTCAACGACTCAAATTTGGAATGAACCATAAACTAAAATTGCCATGGTGAATTACTTGAATTTGCCATGATCCATGCACTAATTTTGCCATGGTTCATACATAAAAATAATTACCATCGTCAAAAAACTAAAATTGCCATGGTCAAAATACTAAAAATTGGCATGATCTATAAACTAAAATTGCCATGATCATAAACTAAATTTGCCATGATGAATTACTAAAAGCTGTCATGATCCCATGAAGTAAATTTGCCGTGGTTAATTACTAAACCATGGTCAATTAATAAAATTTGCCGTGAAAAGTGGTTAAATACAATGGTAGCTTCAAAATCTAGAAGAAAAAGAAAATAGATGAAACATATCATGACAACTTTAGTGTAAACACTACGACAACTTCAGTATAAACATCATGGCAACTTTTGGCCCAAAAAAAAAGTTGTCGAAATATATCAATATGGGATCTAGTTTTGAAGATCTCATCGAGACAGATTTAATGATGAAAACATATTTTTAATCAGATTTTTTATTTAAGAGATAAAACATTTTAAAGTTCGAAAAACCAAAAAGATTCCGCTGATGTCATCTGTTTCGATATGTATGCATGCATGTGATGATGTGGCAAGATGGGTGGTGATGAAGGTGTTTGGACCATGTTATTTCGTGCCACACGTGTGGCACTTATCATTTGAAAAAATGAAAGCACTCAGTTCAGAACCTAGGAGTTTGAGTTTTAAAATGAGATATTGCAAATGTCAGCCACTAAAACACACTGATTTATTACCTCCGTCTTAAAATAAAATAAGTGTCACAACTTTGTACTAACGTTTAGTACAAAAAGTTCAGACGGACCGAGGGAGTATATAATACTGAAGTGCCCACTACTTAATTAATCAGTGAACGTTCTGTAGGTAACCTAAATCTAGCTCCCTTGGTTCTATCCAGTCCATCTGGTTGCTTCTTCCCTCCAAAAACTCATGCTCGCCATGGCCATTGCCATGGCCTGGACCTCCTCCCCTGTCGCCGCCCTGAAGAACCCCCATTTTCTAAACTCCAAGCCCCTCAAGCCTCTCAAACGCGCGAGACCCCGCTCATGGGCCCTCGCCGACGCCGACGCCGCCGCGGCCGCCCCCCGCACATCCCAGGAGGAGCTCCGGCCGGACTCAAAAAACGCGCCCGCGCTCTCCGCTGAGATCCGCCGTCTCGTTCGTGCAGGCCGCCTTCGCTCTGCGCTCTGCCTCCTCGACCATTTATCCCACCGCGGCGTCCCGGCGAGCCCCCCAGCCTTCACTGCTCTCCTCTCCGCGTGCCACTCCCTCGCCCACGCCCGTCAGATCCACGCCCACCTCCGTGTCCACGGCCTTGACTCCAATGAGTTTCTCCTAGCCAGGCTCGTCGAGGTTTATCTTGCGGTCGGTGCTGCTAAGGACGCCCGCCAGGTGCTCGGCGGTTTGCCCCGGACCAGTGCCTTCTCGTGGAACGCTTTGCTCCACGGGCACGTTCGCAGGGGGCGGAGAGAGGCAGGGGATGCTGTCGCGGGCGGGTTTGTGGAGATGCGTGCTGCTGGGGCTAATGCGAACGAGTACACGTACGGCTGTGTCCTCAAGTCCATCTCTGGGAGTGCCAGGCCATCCATGGTCATGGCCACCGCCACACACGCGATGCTGGTCAAGAACGCATTTGCAGGTGCGCCGGGCATGCTGATGACTGGCCTCATGGATGTCTACTTCAGGTGCGGGAAGGTGAAGCTGGCGATGATGGTGTTTGAGGAAATGCCAGAGAGGGATGTTGTTGCATGGGGGGCAGTGATTTCTGGGTTCGCGCACAAGGGGATGAGGAGAGAGGCACTGGAGCATTTCCGGTGGATGGTGGAAAACGGAGTCAAGGTGAACTCAGTGGTGCTCACCTCGATCGTGCCAGTTATCGGTGATTTACGTGCACGGAACTTAGGGAGGGAGATTCATGGGTTGGTGCTGAAGAAGTTTCCAGACCGTAAAGATGTAGCAAAGGTCCATGCAGGGCTGGTAGACATGTACTGCAAGTGCGGCGATATGGCCTCTGGGAGGCGAGTGTTCTATAGCACCAAGAAGAGGAATGCTGTCTCGTGGACAGCATTAATGTCTGGGTATGCATCCAATGGGAGGCCAGATCAGGCGCTGAGGTGCATAGTTTGGATGCAACACGAAGGAATCCGACCAGATCTCGTTGCGGTTGGTACTGTTCTCCCAGTATGCACAAAATTGCGAGCATTGAGCGAGGGGAAGGAGATCCATGCATATGCTTTGAGGAGGTGGTTCCTGCCAAATGTCTCATTATGCACTTCCCTCATCACCATGTACGGTGCATGCTGTCATTTAGAATACTCTCGCAGGGTATTTCATGCTATGGATAAGAAAACTGTACGAGCTTGGACTGCATTGGTTGATGCCTACCTAAAGAACAAAGACTCTTCAACTGCTATTGAAGTGTTTAGATCAATGCTGCTGTCCAACCGTCGGCCTGATGCTGTTGCCATCACCAGGATACTGAGTGCCTGCTCTGATATTAGGGCATTACAACTCAGCAAGGAAGTTCATGGTCAGGTGTTGAAGTTGCGGATGGAACCTCTCCCGTTAGTTGCCGCAGAACTTGTTAACATGTATGGCAGGTGTGGGAACCTTAAGGCAGCACAGAGGGTGTTCAATCGAACAGAGTCCAAGGGATCCCTGACGTGCACTGCAATAATAGAAGCTTATGCAATCAACCAGCGGCACAAGGAGGCACTGGATCTCTTTTCATGGATGCTGTCAAATAACTTTGCCCCAACTATTGTCACCTTCAATGTGGTTCTGAGAATCTGTGATGCAGCAGGATTGCATGATGAAGCTCTCGAGATATTCGACTCCATGGTGCAAGGGTACAACCTGGAAGCATCTGAAGAGAATTATGACTGCATCATCAGCCTTCTTACTAGTGCTGGCAGGACTTCAGAAGCACAGCGTTTTGCTGATTTGAAAGCTGCACTGTTTAGTTCACCTGCTCCTTTTTTGGATTTTGAACAGCAGTAATTTTGTAAATATAATTTTCGTCCTCCCTTGTCCCTTCTAATATAGAAGATTTGTCAAAATGATACTGATAAGAATTAGTATTTCACAACTCGCAGAAAAGAAATATACTTTGTTACTAACCAGTAATGCAATCAGTCGCTAGGTCGAAAATTCAATATTAACCTCAACTGCTGCACCACACCAATAACATTATTGCCTTTATTCCCTCACAACACGATTATCGTATCAGAAAGTTAGGGGGTTTGGGTTTATGGCTTATTTGTTCGCTTCAGTTAGACTTTTTCCGGACTCATGCATGAATCTTCTTTCACATATTAAAAGCGAAGAGTTTGTTGCATTGCTTACTGAGCCATAATAAATAGGGTTAGTAATTTACTTAAGTTTTTTTTTCCAGCAATAGGTGTTCATGTAGAAATATATAGCTAGTAGTCTAATTGTCCACCTTCTTTTTACTGTTATGTGGAACATTGACCTTTTATATTGACATGGTAATTAAACAGCTAACAGCGATCCTTTTATCTACAAAAGGAGTATATAACAGATAAAGAAACTAACCTGTTGACTATTTTTGGAACAGAACATAGCTGATAACTATTTTTAGCTCTCGGAAATCCCTCCTATCCATTCCTTTATTGTCAGTTACTTCTAATGGTTTGTTACTGTAAAAAAACTTCTAATGGTTTGCAGCATTTCGTTTTGAGTTTTTTTTCCCCATTTTGGTCCGTGCTACATTAGGAAAGAAATAAAGGAGGAATTTTAAAGGGAACTTCATTTCTGCGAAATCTCTATCTTCTGTTCTGGTCTTCTGAATTCAATTTCGCTTTGCATTGCTGTTTATCTTCTCTCCTCTCCATCCAAGGACTGTAATGGGGAGTAGGCACCATGATGTTTTCTTGCTAGGGAAAAACAGATTGATACCAGGTTCTTGGTTCTTGTTATTGGCATGTGCCTTCACACCAAGCTGAAGTTTTCAGAGTTCAGCTGCCTTCCAAAGGTCAGAATTGTATCAATGAATTGTGTTTCGTGTTCCATATTTTCTTACCTGGATTTGAAAGAATTTTTGTGGGTTACAAATCACAGGCAAATTTGCCACATTGGTCGGAATCACATAATTCGATGAAAGGAATTTTTTGACTGTTTTAGCTTGAGGTCCAATTTGGCACTATTTTCAAGGATTCAGTTTCTCTCGGATTATTGTTTGGTTATTTATGCCACTTCTATTTTCTCAAATATGTTTTTTTACATCAAAATTAAGCTTGTAGTTTGTTTTCCGAGAATACCATAAAAGTGGGAAAGATCATGTGAAAGTCTTTCAATCATTGTTTGGTTAAGAAAACAAACAAGCTTGTAGCAAGATTTAGAATCTGAGGCAATGGTCATTTCTTGTCAAGCGCAGACATTGGCTAGAAAGGCTGCAAAGATTGGTCTCGATCTGATTCACTTGTTCAAGAAGGCATCACATGTGCTTATGGGCTGCCTTTGCTCCAAAGGCGCCAAAGATCATGCTGACGCCACTTCCGAAAACAGAGAACCATCAAGTAAAGATGACCCTAAGACTGCATCAGGTACGAATGATGGCAGCAAAGTCATGCCATATGCTGGAGAGAAGGTGGTGGTAGCTTTTGATGCTAGGTTCAGCAGTTGTAACAATGCAGAGTTGAAAGGGCTCTCAGGTGAGCATGTTGTTTCTGGGTGGCCAGCTTGGCTCGCAAATGTGGCGCCTAAAGCAGTAGAAGGCTGGTTGCCTCGACGAGCCGATTCATTTGAGAAATTAGACAAGGTGAACAACTGATTTGATTACGTGGCATATGTATATTACAAATTTCCTGATAAAGAATACTGATTAATTGAATGCTTTCTTTTGAGTTGTAGATTGGACAAGGAACTTACAGTATTGTGTATAAAGCCCGAGATATTGAAACAGGGAAGATTGTTGCACTAAAGAAGGTGCGGTTCGTCAACATGGATCCTGAAAGTGTTCGCTTTATGGCTAGAGAAATCCATATTCTTCGGAGACTGGATCATCCAAATATCATAAAGCTTGAAGGAATTGTAACATCTCGTGTGTCGCAGAGCCTGTATCTGGTTTTCGAATACATGGAACATGACCTTTCCGGTCTTATTGCAAGTCCCGGCCTCAAACTCACCGAGTCACAGGTGGTTAGCATCCGACTCTTGCATTGAACAGTTAAGAAACTTACATTGACTAAAACAATTAAACATGAATATCAGATAAAGTGCTTCGTTCAGCAGCTGCTTCATGGCCTTGATCATTGCCACAAAAATGGAGTTCTGCATCGAGACATCAAAGGATCGAACCTCTTGATTGACAGCAATGGAGTACTGAAGATTGCAGACTTTGGCTTGGCAACATCTTACGACCCTGACAATCCGCAACCACTAACTAGCCGTGTTGTGACATTGTGGTACAGACCACCAGAGCTTTTGCTTGGTGCTACAGAGTATGGTGTCGCTGTGGATATGTGGAGTACAGGGTGTATTGTGGCAGAACTCTTTGCTGGCAAACCAATCATGCCAGGAAGAACCGAGGTATTTCTTATTTTGCCTTTGAAGATCCAGAAACAACATCAGTTACCTTTCAGATTTTTATGCTGGTTGAAGTCTTATGATTTTATTTTTTTACAATAATGTTATGGTAGGTGGAGCAAATTCACAAGATCTTTAAGCTCTGTGGGTCGCCGATGGATGACTATTGCAAGAAATCAAAGGTGCCAGAAACAGCAATGTTCAAGCCTCAGCAGCAATATAGGCGGTGTGTTGCTGAGACTTTCAAAGATTTTCCTCCTTCCACTGTAGTTCTCATAGACTCCTTGCTTTCATTAGAACCAGAAGTTCGTGGAACAGCTTCCTCAGCTCTTCAGAGTGATGTAAGTTTTGGATTCTCTCATAAGAATCTTTTGTATGGTGCAATACCCGGCTTACAAAACTTCTTCAGACTTTTCTTTGGTGTTGCAACATATTAATGAATATACATGCAGCTCTCCTGCATGGTCTCCTTTTTTTTAACTTCTCGGAAGTTTAACATAGTGTAGTTAAAATTAGACCACTGTTAGTATATTTTGAAATGAATAGCTATCAGTGGTAAGTGGTAACCTTAGTTGCTGCCGGTTTTCTGATCTCCCTTGTGTGACTGTGCATCTACCTGTAGTACTTTGCTTACGCAAATATCTCAGGATCTGTAGTACTTATCCTATGTTTCAAATCTCTTTCAGTTTTTTAAAACAGAGCCACTTGCTTGCGACCCTTCAAGTCTACCGAAACTTCCAGCAAGCAAGGAGTATGATGTTAGACTCAGGCAAGAGGAAGAGAGGAGGTACACTTGCCAACATCACCATTTCTTGTTCCATCTGGACTCATTGCACACCTTGTTGGGCGGTTCAATCAAATGCCAACACTCTGCATTCATGTTCTTGCAGGCAAAGAAAGGCAGCTCTTGGTGGACGAGGAGCTGAATCTTCCAAACCAGGAAATGAAAATCATGTAACCAGTCGTGCTGTCAATGGTGCTGCTGAATCGAAGGTAGCGATTCCAGATTATTGCTTGAGTTCTCAAATTAATAGATTATTATACAAAAATATCAAATAATTAGTTTTTTCTGTTAATTCTAAATATGTACACCTAACAGGTTTTATGCTTTGAAAAACATGGGCAAATTCCTAAAAAATTACCCCTAAAACATGAGCACATCTCTTTATAAGGCATGCACCTTCGGAAGTACATCTGCCTGTCCTTGTCACCCTGCAGGAACACGCGCATGCCAGTTCAAAGAGCAACAGCGTGAAGTTCTACCCCGAGGATAGCATGCCCGGGTTCCGGGTGGAGCCACGCCCGTTGCCAACCACGGTGCAGGTTCCTGGATTTGGCTCTACATGGAACATGGGAGGTTACACAGATCATCCAACGACGCCTGGTTGTGCCTGCAGTTCTGTTCATGTCGCAAATTCCTCTACCTCGAGGACAAAGGCATCATCGCATTCACATATACCACAGTTTCGCACGACAGATCTGAGGAATGCAGTTGAGGTTACATATCAGAATCAGCCACCTGATAGGCCTGCATCATCTCACAACAAGAACCCCCTAGAGGTGAAGGACGCTATGATCAGTGTGCTACTGCTAAGGGAAGTATTGAGGATTTATGTTCTTTCATCTCACATGGCTCGTACCATTGCCTTTCTGTGGTCAGAACCATGGAAGGAAGTTCAGGAGGATCCACCACTCGGGGCCATTGGTGCCGCCGGGAGGGAACATCGAGGACATGCTCAAGGAGCACGAGAGGCACATCCAAGAGGCGGTGCGCAAGGCACGGCTCGGCAAGACGAGCAGGTAGCGAGCAGCTGAAAAGGTCGTAGGGGAGCTCTACGAACATGGACCGGATTTCAGAGGTGTCAGCACCACATTCGTCTGCAAAGCTGCCGTTTCACGTTGCTGCAGGCCCCCCTGTATAGAGTTTTAGCATGTAACTGTGTGTTCTCATGTAGGATATGGGGTGTTTAAACTTTATAAACTGAAAAGCGCAGGGCCTGACTGAATTTATAGATCTCTCTGCTCTTTTTTCCTTCTTAGTGTATTTTTTATGGTAATTCCTTGTTAGTGTATATAGTACCTGAGCCTAGAGTTTCGTTGAGGTTTGGTACACTTGAATTATGAGTCGTTCTTGCTTAGAATTAAAACATCAGACCTGAAAGCAAGCGAGGACAGTTAGGGCCTGTTCGGTAGCTCTCCACAGCCTCAAAATCCTCAACTCCATAGCCCAAAACTGGCAGCCAGCTTCTCCTGAAAAATCCTGGAGTTCACAGATCGTTCGGCTCCACAGCTTCTCGCTGGTTAGCAGTGGCTTGGGCTGGCAGCCCATTTGGCTTGGCTGCAGCCCAGCCTTCTCTTTTTTCCTCCCACGTTCTCACCTTTTGGCCCACCTTGATGCTTCTTCAACCTGCAACACTGACGAACATGGTGTCTCCTGAAGTTGTCAATTTGCTATCAAATAGGGAGATAAAGGCCACGATTTGACTGAACTTCAACACGTAATTTGTTGCCCACTTTGCTCCGAATCCATTCTATCAAATAGCACACTCTATCATTCAGTAATGGAAGAGATCGGAGTGCAGCTCTGACGCCTAGTAAATTTGAAGTTAACGCTAGCTACAAGCAGCGAGTGAGCCGGCACAGCCCAGCCCAGCGAGCGCGCAGACAGCTGCAGCGCCACAACGCGGGCGGCGCGACCACTCTCCCCCACGCCCACTCCCGCGGGCGGCGCTCAATTGGTCCGCCAGGAATGCGGCCGCCGGGACGGAGTCGTCGATACGGTACAGAGGGAAGGACCTGGGTGTGGAATCGGCTGGAGAGGCTCGACCTCCTGGCGGCAGAGGAGGGCACGCGTGGGCGCGTCGGCGGCGGGTGAGGAAGATAAGGGAAACGACCGTCAGGGAGGGAGAGGAGGGGAACAAGCGCGTCACGGGAGAGGAAAATCAGTGCGAACCGGTACGCAAGCTCACTTGGCGGTGGCAATCGCGAGTAATTTCTGTCAACTCCCACTCCTTCGATTTCTGGGAGCTCGGGATTTCCAACTCCACGACTCCTCTGATTTTACACTGCGCGAATAGCCAGCTTCTCGCTCCCATAACCAAGATCGGGATCGTTCGGCTGGGCTTCCGACCTGGAGCTGAGGAGTTGAGAAGCCAGAGGGCTACCGAACACTTAGTTTGGTGGTTCTTCGGAGTCTTTTTAACAAGAACACGCAGTATTAAGAAGAAGAGGATACAAGCACAGGGACCAGTTTTTAGAAGAAAAGGGCATCAAGCCCCGGCTCCATTGCATTAAAATAACGAAACCACAGTATCCAAGTTCCTTACATACTCCCAGGGATCATAAAGCCCATCATGAACAAAACTAACGTTCCAAACTGGAAAGCTAAAGGCGTCGGAGTAGCTGGCAAACATGGACAAGCACCCAACAAGCTCAGAGACACAAAACGCACTAGGTATTATCTACCTAAGCCTCTCGAAATCCCCAGAGCCAAGGGGCCAAAGGTAAAGCAGTAATCCCCGCGCCGGCTTCCTTCATCAGCTCCAAATCAGAGTGCAGCCGCTCAAGGCAGCTAGATGGTACTAGCCAGGGTCTGGCCAGAGTAGCAGAGGGGGTCTCGCGCCAGTTGCTCCAACTTCATCACCATCTCTTTTACGCTTCCCTTGGCACGATCGGAGCACATCACTTCCCACGTGGAGAGGATAGAGGCAGTTTTCCTCCACACCACCTGCATAGCAGACCAATACACCCGATTGAGACAAATGTCATTACGAAGTTTCCAGAGGGCCCAAAGGGCCGCCGCTTGAAGAAATTTAGCGGCAATGTTAGTACTGTTATTCCACCATTCCAACATAGACACGATATCATGTATGTTGGCAATAGCAGATAGTTTAAAGATCATCTTCCAGGTTTCTTTTGCTACCACACAATCAAAAAATAAATGCTGGCTAGTTTTAGGTTCAGAACAAAACAGGCATGTCAGATCGTCAACATGATGTCTCTTATTGAGATTATCCCTAGTAAGAAATTTGTTTTGTGCAAACAACCAAATAAAAATTTGCACCCTAGGGGGAATTTTTACTTTCCAGACGGTGGGGGTATTACCAGGGATAACCCCTCTGAAGTTAATAATATTGTAAAAGGAACTGACAGTGTAAATACCCTTAGAGTCATAGTTCCATACCAAAGTATCAGGGTCATCAGTCAACACAACCTTTCTCATAATATCGAACAGAGCATGCCAGGAGTGCAACATGTCTGGGGTGAAACATCTCCTAAAATTAATTTTCAGATTAGTTCCATCCCAAACATCACTCACAGTCACAGTTTGCTCAATGGCAATAACATATAGGTCCCAAAACTGGGTAGCTAGGGTTGAGGGACCATACCAGTGATCCTCCCAAAATCTAATAGATTTGCCATTACCAATTTTCCAAGAATAACCAATCTTAGCAGCTTTGGCAGCCCATAAAACCCCTTTCCAAAAGGGGGAAGCTCCAGAAGCAGTACAAGCAAAAGGATTTGGACTATGGGTATTGTATTTGTCATCAATAATTTGTTTCCAAATTTTGCCATCATCTAGATGATATCTCTTAACCCAGGAGGCAAGCATGCACAAATTGAAATCTGCCAGATTAGTCACACCCAAACCCCCATATTCCTTCCTGAGAGTCACAGCCCCCCAAGAGGATAGATGGTATTTGTGGTGACCCCCATAATTGTCCCAAAAGCAATGAGCAAGTTGGGAGTTAATAAGGGTAAGTGCCCACTTTGGGAATTTAATTATTCCCATAAGATAAGAGGGAATACTAGCAAGACAGGCTTGAACCAACACCAATCTTTTCCCATAGGAGAGAAGCCTACCCCTCCAACCTGCCCCTCTCTTGATGATTTTGTCAACAACAGGTTGGAGATCCTCTCTCCCAATTTTTAAGTGATGCAGGGGTGCACCCAAATATTTGATAGGGAAGGAACTAATCTTACACCCAAAGCATTGAGCAAAGATCATAGCATTATCTCTATCAATATTAATGGGTACTAGATCACACTTATGAATGTTAATTCTCATGCCTGACATCTGCTCAAAGCAAGACATCAACCATTTAAGGTTTTTAGCATGATCCATATTTTTATCAAGGAAAAGAAGTATGCCATCTGCATATTGCATACTAACAACACCAGCAGGTTTATCAATGGGGAATAAACCAGCAATAAAGCCCCTACTAGAAGCCTTCATAAGAATTCTAGTAAAAACATCAGCAACTAAATTGAAAAGTAGGGGTGAGATAGGGTCACCCTGCTTCACCCCTTTACCAGTTACAAAGAAATCACTGTTGGTGTCATTTATCCTGACACCAACAGAACTATTATGCAAAAGGGATTTGATTTTATTCATCCACACTGGACTGAAACCCCTGTTATACATAACATTCAACAGAAACTCCCTATTGATCTTGTCATAAGCTTTTTCATAATCAAGCTTAAATACAAAACCAGGGATTTTTTTACTAGCAACAGAATGAACAATCTCATGTGCAGCTACTATGCTCTCAACAATAAACCTCCCTTTAATAAAGGCAGTTTAATTGGGAGCAATAATAATATCACAAACAGGGCCAAATCTATTTGTGGCACATTTTGAGAAGATTTTAAAGCTACAATTAGTCATAGCCAGAGGTCTAAATTTTTCTATAGTTACAACATCATTTTCTTTAAGAACAAGGGTTAACAGGGAGAAATTAAGTCTATATAAATCTAGCTCCCCTTTTTCCCAGTCTCTAAATAGAGCAAACAAGTTATTTTTAATCACATCCCAAAAATGTTGATAAAAAAGAAAAGGGAACCCATATGGGCCAGGAGCTCCTTCAGCATAAGAGCCAAAGACAGCCTCCTTAATTTCTTTTTCAGAAAAGGGAGCCTCTAAAGTGGCATTATGAGCTTCAGTAACTAAGCTATTGCTATCCCAAAAGTCATCATTTAGGTTAATGTCCAGTTTATCCTGGAACCCAAATAATTGCTTATAATAATCAACAACAGCTTCCAGAATACCTGCAGTATCAGTCACAGCACCACTTTTGTTTTCCAGCATCAAAATTTGTTTCTTCCTGCGCCTCTGGTTGGCCACCGCTTGGAAATAACATGTATTAAACTCACCCTCCAGAATCTCCCTTTCCCTGGACCTTTGCCTGGCTTTAATCTCTTCATTCTTCCAGATGCTATTTAGCTCATCTGAAATAGATTTGATTTTAGCTTTAGACACAGGAGAAAGAGTTTGAGTTTCAGAAAGAATATCAAGGCAATTATACTCAGCTACTAAAGCCTGCTTTTGCCTGTTCTGGGCAGCCTCATAATTGAGGATCCATCCTTTAATAGCTTTTCTAGTTATTCTAATTTTAAACTGCCAAACATCAATGGCTTTAGAAGCAGGGCATTTGGAGTTCCAGGCTTTAATCACCACTTCACTGAACCCCTCTACTTCTAAACACCATTTCTCAAATCTAAAGAGCCTATGCTTAGGAGCAGGGATGGCCTTGGTATCCACCACTAATGGAGTATGATCACTACCCACTCTAGGGAGAGCCTTAAGTTGGGTAGTTGGGAATTTAGCCTCCCAGTTAACAGTTATGAACACTCTATCCAGAGTTGCCATAACAACATTCTCCTGGTTGTTCCCCCAAGTAAACTTCCTACCAGAGTTCTTAAGCTCAATAAGGCCAAACTTATTCACCCAATCATTAAAAAGGTCAGCCCAATGATGATTAATTAAACCAGTGTTTTTCTCACAAGCTTCTCTAATGAGGTTAAAGTCCCCACCTATCATGGTAGGACCATCCCATCCAGAGAGAACATTATGCAATTCATTAATAAAATCTAACTTAAACTCATCATAAGCAAAACCATATACAGAGATCAATCTCCATGTATGCTGGTCCTGCTTATCCCTTAGCAGTAAAGAAATACAGAAAGTGTGTATATCACACTGGATAATGTCAAAGTAATCCTCCTTGACCCCTACCAGTATTCCCCCTGCTGTGTTAACAGCAGGGAGCCATCTCCACAGGAAACCACACATGTTATCAATGGCTTCCAACTGGAGGCTGGTGAAGGAGTTCTTTTTTGTTTCAAAAAAACAAATAAAATCAGGGCGTTGAGCTCTCAAGAGCTCTTGCACTCTAAGAGCTTTAGCAGGGCTGTTTAGGCCTCTAACATTCCAGAAAAGACCTATCATTTAATAGCAAAATCAATTTTCCTCCTACTTCTATTTTTCCTCTTAGAGGACACCTCAGTCCAGTCCAGATCTGAGTCCTTTTGCACATTCATATGTGGCTCAGGGCTGTCATCTGATCTATCACTAGGAACAGAGGCAAAGGAATTAAACTCCTCTCCAGTGATATCAATATCAGGAGGGAGAAAAAGATCAGGATTCTTATCATGGAAAGCTACCAATCTACTCTTCTCCAAATGCTTAATAGCAGCAATGTTAGAAGAAACAGAATTAGTGTTTCCCAGGTTAATACCAGATCCAGCAGCAATCTTAAATAAGTGTTCATCACTTAAAATAGCAAAGGAGTTATGAATACCTCTAACATTGTTGCTTCTAGGTATTTCCAGATCTTTTTTTTCCTTCAGCTCTTGAGCCTTTTGGAGGGCAGGTTTTCCATCCCTCTTGATCCTGTCACTCATTCTGGCAGCAGCCACAGGCCCCCACTTCTTTGTGTTTGGAATGGGAAGAGTAACTGGAGCAATCTCAGGAGCATTCACAACACAAGGCTTCCCAGCAGCCTCAAACTGGGGCAATAAATGTGCACCAATATTGTCACAAGGTAATTTCTTGACAACCTCCAAATAGCTTTTGGTCATTGGAGCACCCTGGATTTTTGAGAAAACAGATATCTCCATAGCAGCCTCCTGAACAGGTGTGCAATAGGTGGACCCACTTCTGTTTTTTGATCCTCTTGGGGCAGCAGAGGGTCTGGGGGTATTAGCATTCCTACTAGCATTATCATTGCCAGTATCCATATCTTCTCCCAACAGGTCATCATCTTCTAATCCACCATCACCACCAAGCTCAGGGGTATCCCCACCACCCTTAGGATCAGATGGTTCATCAGCACTAGGGTTATCAGGACTGTCTTCCTCAACTGTAAATTTTAGCAAGTACAGCTCATGATGGATCTCCACCACCCTGTCAGCAGGGATTTTCTTGGGATCTCTCACAGCAACCTACACTCTCACCTTCTCATAAAAGCTTCTAAATATCATATGCCAATCCACATTAACCAGGACACCAAGGATAGTAGACACCTGAGCAAACAATTTCCAGCTGAACCACTTTGGGGGTAACCCCTCAATCACCACCCAAGTTTCAGTCAGAGAGCCATATGCAGGCACCTCTCCATGCCAGTCTTGGAAGGATATAGTGACTCCTTTCTTTTTCAAGTTTATGGATGGATATTCCACCAGCTCAGCAATCTTCTTTTTAGGGGGGAACCTGACCAGGAACCGATTCTTGGTAAAAGGCCTTATCTGCCATGGCCAATTGGTTTTCCACATCTCAGCAAAACACTTTCCTAGCTCCTCAGCTGATATGTCCCCTTCCTCAACAGTTACCAAGCCAACATTGCCAATATTAAGCCATTCACTATCACTAGGGTCACCAGATTCCACATGAAAGAAACCCAGTCCTGTATTGGCACTCCCCCAGTAATGAGCAGTAGGGTAAGGTGTATACCAGGAATGGCACACATCCATATGGTACCCAGGGGTTTTACACATGAAGCAAACTTTAGGAACATCACACATACCCACAAAGTTCCCTGGCAGCCCACAATTGTAACAAATGGCTCCAATGAATTTAGGATCAACATAAAAGGAGCTAGAATTCTCAATGCAACTGCAGATTGTTTTTGATTGCCAGCAGCTTCCATATTCTTCTGGCTTTTTGCACCAGGGTTTCTCTGCTTCTTCTTGTTTTTGTTGGTACCAGACTGCCCAGACTGACTACTGCCTCCACTTTGGCCACTGTTAACATACGTAGCTTGTTGTGGGTAGTTCATAGGCATTCCAGGGGGGGGTCATGAACTGGAAAGGGAATTGCGGATGTGGTTGTTGCAGCCACTGGGGGACAGGGGGGTATTGGTTGCCCCAGCTAGGAGCAGGGTAGCCAACATACATATGACCAGGAGGCATGACACTAGAGCTGGGAGCCATGGGGACAAGGGGCGGCCTTACATAGATTGAGATCGGTGGATTTGGTGTAGGAACTGGAGGTCGAACCTGCTGGGGAGCATGAGCAGTAGCTTTCACAGGTACCAGTACAATATAGGACCCTAATAACTGGCTATCGTCCCCCTTGGGATGATCCCAGTACGAACTACGAATGATTCGATCGCTGGGGGCAGCACACTCCTCCTCAGCGAACGTTTGGTTCGCTGCCGAAGACACGTCCCAACGAATGTTCGGCCATACATGCTTTTTCCAGGCCTCTAGGCCCAGTCATCTCCCTGTTTCAAAAACAAAAAATGCCTGATATACACAAACGAAAAATGCCATCATGTTCAGAAAAATGGATCATATACAAAAACAAAAAAGTGCATTGATTTTTTGTGTGTGAAATTTACATGCCTTACAAATGCAAAACAACCAAGATAGTGAGGTATGTTTATACACACATTTGCCAATATCTAAAAATTAAAATCTTTTGCACACAAAAAAGGTGTCCCCGTGATGTTTGCATCTACAAGAAGAAATTACCATGATATGGTAAAAAAAATGCCATGCTATACAAAAATAGAAATGTCATGTTCTTAGCAATAAAATTTGTCATGCTCTTTCTAATAAACTTACCATCTCTAGTCTACAAAAGAATAAAAAATGACATGCTTCTTAATAATAAAAATGTAGTTTATTCACAAAAAAATAAAAATAAAAATGTAGTTGTTTTTTTAATAACAACTACATTTGTAGCGAAATCTCAAAATTAAACACATCACCCCGACCCCCGCGTTGCCCGAGCCGGGCAACTCTAGCTGCCGGCGGCCCGGCACCCACCCTCCGCCCGCCCCCGCATCGCCGCCGCTGGAGGGCCGGCCGGCGAAGCCGCACCGGGCCCTGGGATGGCGGCGATGGGGCTGTCTTTCCTTCTCCCGCCTTCCCCCCTCCCCCGCGCCAGATCTGGTTTGGCAGTGGTGGCGGCCTCCCCGGGCTTCCCTTGCTCGCTGGCGGCGCGGGTGGCCTGCCTCGACCGCAACCCCCGCGGTGGCTCCCTGTCCGCCCCGGACGCGATTTGGGCACCCTCTCCGGCTTGTTGCGGTGCTCCGGCCGGCCGACCATGGCGACCGGTTGAGCCCTGCTAGCTGCGGCCCCACCCCCTCCTGAGCCCCCTCCCACCCCTCTGCTCGAGCTTTAGGTCTGCCTCTTCGGGAGGCGGCCATGGAGGCTGCTGGTTGCGGTTGTTCCCGTCGGTGGCTGCCTCTTGCACCGGTTGGGAGTTTGGCTGCGCGCGAGGCCACTTCGACACCCCCCCACACACACACGGGCGGCTTCGGCCCGGTAGCCATGGGCATGCGTCCCCTTCCTGCGTTCATGGCCGGCCAGCGCGGCTTCGGACCCGGTGAGCCTCGGGAGCTACACTCTTTCCGGCTCCTTTGGCTCATTGGCTCCTCGGCGTCTCCGCTCCACCACCACACTGCGGGTGCCTTGATTGGCCATCCATCCCGATGCATCTTCGTCTCCGGCACGCTCTGGGAGTTGCGTCCCATTCCAGCTCCTTGCGCCCGTCGGTGCCCCTGCTGCTCCGGTCCCGGTGGCCCGGATCTACGCTTCCTTCCAGATCCTGGCTTGTCCGGAGCTACCGTCACCACCCCATCCCCGCTGTCTCTCATTTCGTGCAGCCACGCATCCCCGCCCTCCTCCGGAGTTCGCACATCCAGCGATGCCCAGTGCGTCCTTCGGCGCCGCGTGTGGCTCCCCTTCCCGCAGTCGCAGCTCTGGCCTACGCCCGATGACCTCCTCTTTGACTCGTATTTCGATGGCTTGGGATTGCTTGGAATTGGCTAGGGCGAAATCCCTGCATCTTATGCTGGCAGCGGTGACACCCGTGGGTGTCGTCCCCTTCTTGGAGGTGCTGCCATGGCCGTTTTCTGGGCCCCTCTTCAAGCATCAGGGGAAACCCTAGGTCCAGGTTTCCGGATCGGATGACGGCGACGTCTAGGTGTCGTTCTCCTTCATGAAGGCATTGTCTTGGTTGCGCGCGGCGTCCTCGGTGCTGGCTTCGGAGTTTTGGTCGTCTAGTTATTGGTTGGATTGCTTCTCTAGTCGGCGAGTTTAGCCGTGTTCTTCTTTGTTTGGGTCGAGCATCTTATGTCCCCCCGCTTCGGGCACCATGTTCACGCCCTTGCGTCTGTGTCATGTGTTGTACCACCTCCTGTACTCATTCTAACTTCTTCTATCAATGCAATGATACGCAAGCTTTGCGTATTCGCGAAAAAATAATAAAAATGTCATGCTCTTACTAAAAAATTTGCCATGATCTACAAAAAATAAAAGTGTCATGCTCTACAAAAAATGCAAGGCTCTTTATAATATAAAATTCCATGCTTGTTAAAATAAAAATGCCAAGATTATAAATTAAAAATGCCATGCTCTACAAAAAATGGCATGCTATTTAAAAATTAAAAATGCCATGCTATTTATAATAAAAATGCCATGCTCTTCAAAACTCTTTGAAAATAAAATTCCATGCTATTTATAATAAAAATGTCATGCTCTACAAAAAAATGTCATGCTCTTTAAAATAAAAAATGTCATGCTCTTATTAAAAAAATTGCCATAGTTTATACAAAAATGCTATGGTTTTTTCCAAAAAAATTTACCATGGGGATTGGGGACAGATGCTGATTTGCCATGGTATATACATGTTTATTGGACTTAAAAATTGCCATGGTTCACGCATGTTGATATTGCCATGGTCTAACATGAATAATGCCATCCTATAACTAAAAATATGCCATGATACCTAAAAACTACCATGTTATCAATATTAAAAATGCCGTGGCCTGATTGCTAACAAATGCCATTGTGCCTATAAATAAGATTGCACATGTCGAGAAAAATAGCATGATTCTACATGAACATAATGTTTGTGGTGATTACATACATAATTGCCATGAGATTTTTTTCCCATGTGAGCAAAATCAAAAATAGTCATAAAAAATGCGATCAAAAACATTTCCAAAGCGTTCATACTATTTAGGCCATAGGAAAAAGAGAGATATATACACTTTGCCACAACAATTATGGAGCTATCATGGCAAGAAACTAGTTTTTTTTGCCATGGCAACAAAAAAACACGAGGATTTAGAGACACGGTGGTGGAAAATGCCATGCTGCTAAATAACAAAATGCTATGTTTTTGGAAAAAATCATGTAGAAACTGCCATGGCAAAAACAATGTAAAAAATGCCATGTTTTTGAAGTTTGCCATGTCGCCTAGTAAAATTTGCTATGCCACTAATAACAAAATGCCATGTCATTTTTTAATAATTCCAGGAGACAAAAAAAGTCAGGAATGTGCCATGACACTTTGCAAAAATGCCATGGCAGAATGGTAACTCTAAAAATGCCATTACAATACATAGATCATTTTACTAAGGATACATGCTTGATTTTCCATGGTATAATTGTTGAAAATGCCATGGTTTCTACAAAAATGCCATGTTATACACATCGCAAAAATTGCCATGGTTCATACATGATTACATGGGGACACTAGGCCTAAAATGTCTACAAACGTGCCATGGGGGTAAGATACCAAATTTGAAAATATCTACAAACTGAGATGTATTGATCAAATTTGCCACCAGGCCTAAATGTCAACACCTTCTACCATAGGGGACACTCAAACAAATTCTGCAAAAAATGTGATACTTCAATTTTGCATCATGATTTCCTACAAATATTTATCTTGTTTTGAAGTTATATTCCATATTATAATGCAATTTTGATGCCTTTTTCCTCTTAAAATGCAAGATACATCAAAAGAGGGAGATTACCGACAGCTGGAATTCTGACCTGAAAAAGCTACAACAGAGATAGCAATGCTCCGAAGCTCAAAATGATGTAAAAATTTACGGAGATTTATTTTGTAATATATAAAAAATACTGAAAAAAAGAAGTACCGGAGAGGAGCCTCGGTGGTCCCACAAGCCAAGGGGCGTGCTCTACCCCCTGGGCACGCCACGGTGGCTTGTGGGGCCCACAGAGGCCCACTGCTGACATCCTTCTCCTATATGAAGCCATTTACCCTAGAAAAATAATAATAAGAAAAAGACTTTCGGGACCAGCTGCCGCCATCTCGAGGCGAAACCAGAGGCGGAGCACTTTTGCTCTCCGGTGGAGCGATTCCGCCGGGAAAACTTCCCTCCGGGAGGGGGAAATTGAAGCCAACGTCATCACCAACGCTCCTCTCATCGTGGGAGGCTTCATCTTCATCAACATCTTCACCAACACCATCTCATCTCCAAACCCTAGTTCATCTCTTGCGCTCAATCTTTGTATCAAACCCCAGATTGGTACTTGGGGGTTGGGGGTGCTAGTAGTGTTGATTGCATCTTGTAGTTGATGCTAGTTGGTTTACTTGGTGGAAGATCGATATGTTTAGATTGTTGATTGCATATTTATACCTACTGAACATGTTTAATATTATGAGTTGTAAGTAGTTCTATTTGTTCTTGAGGACATGGGAGAAGTCTTGTTATTAGTAATCATGTGAAGTTGATCACCGTTCAATGTTTTGATGATATGTTGTGTTGTTCTTCCTCTAGTGGTCTCGTGTGAACGTTGTGTTGGAAATATGACCTAGAGACAATAATATTGTATTATTATATTTCCGTGTTCATAATTAAGAGTTTATATTCTATGCTATAACTACTATGATCCTGGAATATGCGATTCAGTGAAAAACTCATATGCACGTGTGGAATGATAACAGTAAAATAAGCTTCCTAGTCTCACCTCTAAGACTAGCTCAAGTGTTGTTGGTGATCACATTTTCTGGATCTTGAGGTATCGTTAAGTGTAATGATAGTCTCAAAACAACATTGAGAGTATAATGTTAGAAGAGCGATCATATTGAATTGACCCAAACTTGTTTGTTATACTTTGAGATAATATTGTCAGAAGTCAATTGTTATAATACAGAGCGTTAACATGTGATTTAGTCACTTCTTACCATACGATGAACTTTGGGGTTGCTCAAACGTCATCTATAACACGGTGATCATAACGATAACTTACAGGTCCATCGGAAAGTCTGACAAGGGACTAGATAGCTCGAGAGTGGAATTTGCTCCTCCAATGATGGAGAGATATTCTTAGGGCCCTCTCGGTGTGATGGCATCCATCATCGTCTGGCCAGACACAGGTGACTATGTCACGGGGATGCGGAACATGTCAATGAGAAAGAAGAACAAAACCAGTAACGAGGAGACCGGTATAGTGAGCATGTGTATGACTCAAGAGGATACCGATATATCTCACCTCGGGATTTCGTAAAGTATCATGAAGCAAAGGGAATAACACAGGATAACCAAAGGTTCACTCGAATTTCATTCGTGTAATCATAGGGAACGATATGGATGTCCACGGTTCCGCTATGGGTCATTGAACGAAGGGGTTTTGTTCATGTCTATGATTTACTGAACCTATAGGGTCGCAAGCTTAAGTTAAGCATGATCTGTTGAGTGTTAGTAGGACAGGAGTAACGAGGATTTATTTGTGAAATAGTTTCGTTAATATTCGAAATAGTTTTGCGAGGAACCGGAAGCGTTTCGGGGTCACCGGAAGGGTTTCAGAGTTTATCGGGCAATACCGGGTATTACCGATAAATAATATATAGGTGGAAAATGTTCCCGGAGATGTTAAATTAATAATAAAAGGCTCTAATAATAGTTAGGAGGCTTTTTATATTTAATTAAATATCAACGGGCATTAAAAGGCCAAGTGGTTGAGCGCTACTTGGGCCACTTGGGCCCAAGTGGAGATGGTGCCCTCCTTCCCACTTGGGGAAGGGAGGGGAGGCCGAATTGGAAGGGGACTTCCCCTCCTCTTGGCCGGCCAAGGAGGGGAGTCCTTTCCTTCCTTGTGGTGCCCCCTCCTCTCCCCTCTAACCTATATATACTAGAGGCTTTTGCATCTTTTCTCTACACAAATTTTGGAACCTCCCCTAGTTCTCTAGTTCTAGTTCTAGTTGGTCCTAGTTGATTAATTAGAGCTAGACCTAGATCCTCTAATCCTCATAATTAGAAGCCCAGTGTGGGTCTAATCTCCTCACTCTAATTCTCCAGCGATGATTAGCTCTGGACGGCGAAGCGCTGCCGGATCATGAAGACCATATGCTTTGAATCTGTGGAGAGGCCGTGCTTTCGGTCTTTCATTCGAGGGATTGTTCGTGTGCGGTTCACGGGATCGTTCATCTATGGTTCAAGGGACTCCAAGTACGATCAACACCAACTCGTCTACTTCTGCTGCTACTCGGAGTCGGTAACAATCTGATCCAAAACCATTTATGCATCTTCATATTGTTCCTGGGTGATCATCGGGAGAAATTTTTGTTTTCTACTACGTTACCCAACAGTGGCATCATGAGCGGTTCTATGAATAGATGCAGGTTTTGATCTAGATCACATGTGGATGTGAGGTTTTGATGTTCTTGCTATGCTTCCCTCGGGTGTTGCTTCGGTTCAGTTCATTGACGGCATGATGTAGCTTTGTACAAAGTTCTGACAATCGATCGACTCTGGCTGTTGATGATCTGCTAACAGTTCTTTGGGCTTCATCATAGTCAAGAATAGTGAATTGTCGCAAACACGAAAGGGCGATGAAGATGTTCGATCTTCTAGGGAGTCACGCATATTGACGAAGTTTAGTGTGGGGCTAGAGATTTTTTAATTAAGTCTCTTCCCTCACACACCCCGAAAGTAAATCGAGCAACAAGAATTATCGCCTTAATGGTGGACGTAGGTAGCTAGTGTTATCCGGAAACCCTAGAAGCCACGTAATTAAAATTTTCCAAACCGATTAGAGGACGTCTAACTTGGTTTTGCAGGTTGCATGTGATGTGGTATAGCCTTTGTCATCATAATGAGTTTATGTATGAGAAGGTTATATGTTGTAATGTTAAGTGGCCCGCGCGTCACAATACTACATGATGGCTGGAGCCACGGGATTGTCACTTTAATGTAATAGATGTAGAGATAGCTGCTACTTGTGATAGACGTTGGGATTTCCACGAAGAGGAAGGGTGAAGTAGTATAGTAGCAGAAAGTATTTCCCTCAGTTAAGAACCAAGGTTTATCGAACCAATAGGAGATTCACACAAACGACCTTTAGCAGTACCTGCACACACACAAACAAAATACTTGCACCCAAAGCGGGAAAGAGGGTTGTCAATCCCCTTGTACTCGTTAATTGCAAGGATTAATTCTGATAGTGGCGAGATATATAAATTGCTGTAGCGACCCGACCCAAATGGATCGGAGTCTCTGTGCTTAAGTGCTAGTCCCTAGATCAGCTTGCTAGCACATACAGTACTCGATGAAATATAACAGAGTTCAATCACACACTTATTACATCAAAGTCCTCCAAAGGAGTATTTATTCAATAAATATGATTGAAGGCCATCTAAATAAAATAACTGCGGAAGCATCGAAGGTAAATGAGTCCATCCAACTCCACGACAAATGTTGAGTGCGTGATGCGAAGCATCCTACGGTCATCCCCATGGACCCACCTCCGTCTCCCCAAGTGCCAAGTGGACCGATGACACGAGCACGTGAAAGAGCTATCGAGACCGGGGTGACATCTCTCCTAAATGACATTCCGTATGATCCACGTGAGACATGGCTACTACCTCAATACGGAATGCTATGTGTGCTTAGGTACCAAGAGGACCCTCTTGGAGAAGCCGGAACAATGGACAAGACCCCAAATACACAGATGAAGGAGTTCGGCAACAAGAACTGCTGCTTTGCTACAGCAGCCGGACATCCGGCCTATGGCCCAGACATCCGGCCCCTAGAGACATCACCAACAGCGCTAGAATAGCCGCCGACAAGTACCAGGACTCAGACATCCGGCCCCAGCCCGGACATCCGGCCCGACTGCCCCGGACATCCGACCCCCGCCCAGATTTCTGGCCCGAAGCATCAGAACCTGGCCAAAGGCCAGGCCGGACATCCGGCCCCATGCCCCGGACATCCAGCACCACCTCGAACCGCCGGACATCTGGCCCGACGCCCGGACATCCGGCCCCTGCACATGTTTGACGGCTGAGATAGCCTTGTACCCCCTCATCTCAACCCAACTTGTACTTGCACTATAAATAGACCTCCTCCCTCTCCATCTAGGGTTAGCATTGTGATAGCTCATTGAGATAGAGCTTTTCTCATCCCCTACCTCTCCCATGGAGACCAAGACCTCCATGTGAGCATGTGAGGAGATCCTCCTTAGGATTCAAGACCCCCGTGTGGGAAGATCCTCCCCGGATTCAAGACCTCAACTCCTTCTAGGATTGGGATGAACTAGGTACCCTTTGGATCCTCTTGTGTTGACTTTGGATCTTGGATCTCATCTATGTGTATGTGGATTTAGCGCATGTGTGATTGGATCTTGTCAATTGAGTGTTCTTGTTTGTGTTTCTCTCTTGATTTGCTCCTTTCTACCTCCAAGTGTGAAAAGATCATCATCATAGGGTTCCATCCTACATCATCTTGGATTAGAGCCACGTTGATTCACACTTGGAGTTCTTCCCCTCCACTTTCTAGCCCCAATTTTGTTTGTTTTGCCCAATTTTAAAAATTCCCCACAAAAATAACCATACCAATTTTTTGTGTGATTTGTTGGTTTGATGATGTTTTGTTGATTTTGATCCATGGATTCGACGTGTTTCAGGTGGATCTAGCTTTTCCCCACCATCTCAATCAATTCCATCCACGAAATTCCCCAAATTTTGCCCTAAATTTTGCCCTCCCCAAGTTTTCCCGAAGTTCAATCCACGAATCCTGTGCCCCCAGACATCCGGCCCGTGACCCCGGACATCCGGCTCGGTGACCACAGCCCGAACATCCGGCCCCTGGCAGCCATCATCTCCATCACTTTGCAATTTCACTGATTTTGATCATTTTTTCACCATTCCTTCCGCAAACCACCACTGCTTTCCGCAACCAACCGCAATTTTGTCACGTTTGCCATTTGAGAAGTTGAGTTTGCGGTTTCCGTTTCCTAACGTGTTTCGGCTACTTAGGGACGGTTCGTCATTGACATCACCGTCCCTCATCTTCTCCACGGACTCGACATCGCCATCGACCACTTCATCATTTTGACACCACAACCGTAAGCAAGGACGGTAACCTCGACGACATCTTAGTCCACTACCTTGCCATTGCATTGTTAACCCCGAGACCATCTTTTGCATCACTTTCCTATGAGACTAGCCATTCGAGTATTGCCGGGCAACGCTACTTGTGCACTTTAGTGATACGCATTCCGCATAGCTATCATAGCATGCATATATCTTTGTATCATCTTTTGTGTTATCAATTGTTCCTGCATATACATAATTGCTATCTTAGTAAGAGCATTTCACATAAGTGGCCCAAGGATAATATCCAAAGAGAGAAAAGCTTTTAAGCAAAGAGAAAAAGAATAACAACAAGCTTGTAAGCAATAGCTATAGCATCGCCACATTGCATATCAAATTTGACATCTTGGATCATGGTGACCGAGTTCACCGGGAATCATACATACATAGAATAAGTGAGATAGAAAGTCGATATGTTTTGTTTCTTATAGGTTGTGCACAAGTTCATATCCGCCTACTGAGCAATCGTGCTAGCGTCTCTCTAGTGTTGTGCAACACGAGCGTTTTCCGTGGATTCCACATTTTGTGCTCATTCCTTGGTTGCACGACCTCATTTATCTATCCGTGTGTGTGTTTCTGTGTGCCACTCCTTGCTATTGGTCTACTTGTCTCACTTGCGAATTTGTGAATCTCTTTCAACATTATTGATGTCTTGCTAACAATTGCAGAAATTTTGTGCCACTATCCTCACCCAGCTACTCCAAAAGCTTTACTTGTGTAGGTGTGAGATTGACACAATCCGGTACCAATTGCACTACTTCCATAATGCCATATTGGGTGATCATTGATCCATCTTCAACATTGGATAAGGTACATTGGACTAGTTCATTTCTTTCTTCCACTAACAATTGCTTGAGAATCATGGATAGGCCGAGCACTTCTACCAACCCCCTCTTCGATGAGCAAGACGCACCGAACGAGTACGTCACCAAGGCACATCTCTTTGGCATCTAACGAGCCTTACATCAAGAAAGCGAAGCTTTGGGCGACTGCATCGAGCAACTCGCCACTGACTTCCGGCAAACCCTTGATGACAGGCTATCATCTCAAATGGAAGAGTTTCGTACCATGATTGTCAACCGCGCTTCTTCCACTTCGTCCACTTAAAGATCAAGACGGCGCCATTCGAGCCGACACTCTTTGGACACGGCTTTGTATGCAAGTCTTACTCGAGCACGATCACATCGTCACCATGACCATGACGACCATCAAGCTTTACCAAACCCATTCCATGGCAATGGTTTGCAAGACCGCCTTCGAGAGCGCGAACGACAACATCGTCAAGCACAAGGCGCCACGGACCAAGAGCAAATTCCATAACGCCAACGTCAAGAAAACCAAGATGGCGACACTCTACAACAAGAACGACAACGTCGTGAGGAGCAAGCACTTGAAACTCAACGTGCCCTACGCGAAGCAACTCGCGCCGTCGACGAGCGCAACCGCCGAGTGCGCGAACAAGAAGAGGCCCTCCGACGAGAGCGGTAAGACGAAGCCGCACGCCTTGAGGAGCGCCAAGAAATGAAGAACCGTGCACGTATCCCACGCCCTTGCCACAAAGTCAATCAAGAAGAGCACGTGGAGCAAGAGCTAGAAGACCAACCTCCATGGCAAGAGCGTCATCGCCATCGCCAACAACGCAATGAGGAGCAACGCTTCGGCAAGCTCAAGTTCACCATGCCCAAGTTCTCCGGAGGCAACGATCCTGAAGAATATCTCTCATGGGCATTGAAGGTCGACAAGATATTCCGTCTTCACAATTATGACGAGGAAAAGAAGATCGCCATGGCATCTCTAGAGTTCCAAGACTATGTTCTCATTTGGTGGGAGCAAGTGATCGAAAGGCGTCAAGAGAAGGGTGAGCCACCAATCGCGACTTGGAATCAAATGAAGGATGTCATGAGAGCTCGTTTTGTGCCTACACACTATAACCGCGATCTCTTCAAAAAACTACAACTCCTCAAGCAAGGCACCAAGTCGGTTGAAGAATACTATCAAGAAATGGAAGTTGCCATGATACGAGCCAATGTCAAGGAAGATGATGAACAAACTATCGCACGTTTCTTGAATGGTCTCAACCATCCAATCAAGAAAATTGCGGATTTCCAACCGTACTCCAACTTCCTTGAGCTAGTGCACCAAGCAACCAAAGCGGAGCGACAAGTGCAAGAGGACTACAAGTACTCCAAGTACTCTTCCAAGACCTATGGTTCATACACTCAAGATTCAATGACTACAACGCCTCCTACAATGACCCGAGCTACACCAAGTACCGGTGACAAGTCAAGCTCCAAGCAACCTTTGACATCTTCGAGTCGTCCTTCTTCAAGTACATCCAAGCCAAGAACTTCGTCATCGACACCTCCTATGGATGCCACCAAGACAAGTGACATCAAATGCTTTACTTGCAAAGGTCGAGGCCACAAGTCATTTGAGTGCCCCACACGACGCACCATGATTGCCAATGATGACGACACCTACGACTCCATGAGCGAAGAAGAAATGGAAGCCCTTGAGCATGTGGCCATGCACCGACAAGTGAATGAAGATGAAGACGATCAAGTCTTTTGTGACAATGATTTGAGCCCCGCTCTTGTTGTCTCCAAGATCTTGACACTTCAACAACAATAAGATGAAGACCAACATTGCCACATCTTCCATACCAAAGCGGGCATTCAAGGACGTTCCGTCAAGGTCATCATCGACGGCGGAAGTTGCCACAATTTGGCAAGTGAAGAGCTATGTTCCAAGCTACAATTGCTCAAGAAGAAGCACCCTCGCCCCTACAAGGTCCAATGGTTAAGCGACTCCGGCACCATTCAAGTGGAGCACACCGTTCAAGTGTCCTTCAAGATTGGCGCATACGAAAACACCTTGGAGTGTGATGTGGCTCCCATGTCCATGTGCCATCTCCTTCTTGGAAGTCCTATGTAATTCGACCGCGGTGTCATCCACAACGGACGGACCAATCACTATAGCTTCAAGATGAAGGGCAAGGAATTCGTGCTCCGACCCATGTCGCCAAGTCAAGTCATCACCGACAAGCAAGCTTCACCACATCGTGGAGAGACTAGTGAGCGAGTGAACCACCAAAAAGAGAGTGAGCGCCACAAGCCAAAAATGAGCGACTCCACGATGAGCGACAAGAAAGATTTAGTACTTTTAGCCACCAAAAGAGACATGAGGGATGTGAGTGAGAGCCCATCAAGTGTTCTTCACTTTGTGCTTGTGTGCAAAGATGAAGCGGTGCAGACTAATACTTCACAACATCTACCTTTGGTATTGTCTCATTTATTGCAGGAATTCGCGGACGTTTTTCCCGATGAGCTACCTCCCAGACTTCCTCCACTTCGCGGAATCGAACACCGCATCGACCTCATCCCCGGCGCACCTCTACCGAACAAGGCACCTTACCGCGTCAAACCCGACGAGACCAATGAGATTCCAAGGCAAGTGCAACATCTCATGGAGAATGGGTATGTACGCGAAAGCTTAAGTCCATGTGCCGTTCCGGTTATTCTTGCGCCTAAGGAAAATGGTAGCTATCGCATGTGTTCCGATTGCCGTCCCATCAATGCTATCACCGTTAGATACCGCCATCCCATTCCACGCCTTGATGATATGCTTGATGAACTTAGTGGAGCCACCATTTTCTCCAAAATTGATCTTAAAAGTGGCTAATATCAAATTCGCATGCAAGAGGGTGATGAAGGGAAAACGGCTTTCAAAACCAAATTTGGCTTGTACGAATGGTTAGTCATGCCTATGGGCTTATCTCAAGCACCTAGCACTTTCATGCGTGTGATGCACTATGTTCTTCGCAAATATATTGGCTTTTGTGTTGTGGTATATTTTGATGACATTCTTGTGTTTAGCCAATCTCTTGATGATCATGTGAAACACCTTAGAGACGTCTTGCAAGTTCTTCGAAATGAGCGACTTTATGCTAACATGGAAAAATGCACTTTTGGTGTTGATAAACTTGTTTTCTTGGGATTTGTAGTCTCCTCTATGGGTGTTCAAGTTGATGAAGCTAAAATTGATGCTATTAAAACTTGGCCACAACCAACCAATTTGCTTCAAGTGCGTAGTTTCCTTGGCTTAGCAGGATTTTATCGACGCTTTGTGAAGGATTTTAGCACTATTGCATCACCATTGCACGCATTGAGTAAGAAGAATGCACCATTTATTTGGGGTCCTTCCCAAGATGCCGCATTTCATGAGCTTAAGAACTTGCTTACACATGCTCCATTACTTGCATTACCCAACTTTGACAAAACCTTTGAAGTGCATTGTGACGCTAGTGGTAATTGCATAGGTGGCGTGTTAATGCAAGAGAAGCGCCCAATTGCATACTTTAGCAAGAAACTCTCCGGTGCGCAACTTAACTATCCCATTTATGACAAAGAGTTATATGCTTTAGTGAGAGTCTTGCATGTGTGGGAACACTACCTTCGCCCTCGTGAATTTGTCATCCATACGGATCATAAAACGCTTAAATACCTTAAGGGTCAAACAAAATTGAATAAGCGTCATGCCAAATGGAGTGAGTTCATTGAGTCATTTCCTTATGTTATCAAGTACATCAAAGGTAAGGAAAATGTTGTGGCGGACGCTCTTTCCCGCAAGTGCATGTTGGTTACTCAACTTGAGTTGAATGTTATAGGATTTGAGCACATTAAAGATTTGTATGCGCATGATGTTTCATTTGCGAGATCTTATGCCAAATGTCTAACACAAAACTTGGGAGTAATACTATTTGAAGGATGATTATCTTATGCAAGCTAACAAACTTTGTATTCCCGAGTCTTCTCTTCGTTTGCACGAAGATCATGGTGGAGGACTCATGGGACATTTTGGACGCGACAAGACATTCGCCACGCTCTCCAAGAACTATTTTTGGCCAAAGATGTTTCGTGACTTTTCACGCTACACCAACCGGTGATCTACATGCTGCAAAGCTAAGTCTAAAGTTCAATCCCATGGTGTATATATTCCACTTCCTATTCCGTATCACCCATGGGAAGATATTAGTATGGATTTTGTGCTTGGTTTGCCTCACACTCAAAACGGCAAAGATTCCGTATTTGTTGTTGTGGACCGTTTCTCTAAGATGGCACATTTTATTCCATGTAACAAGATCGATGATGCTTCACATGTTGCAAATCTCTTTTGTAGGGAAATCTTGCGTTTGCATGGAGTCCCCAAGACGATTGTATCGGACCGCGACGTCAAGTTCCTTAGCTACTTTTGGAAGACACTTTTTGCCAAGCTCGGAATCAAGCTCCTATTCTCTTCGGCATATCATCCACAAACCGATGGCCAAACAGAGGTCACGAACCAGACGCTTTCCACACTCCTACACGTGTTGATGAAGAAGAACATAAGGGAGTGGGAGGAATGTTTTCCCATCGCCGAGTACGCATACAATCGAGCAAGACATTCTACAACCGGCAAGTCCCCCTTCCAGGTCGTCTATGGTTTCAACCCATTGTCCCCATTGGACATTCTACCGCTACCTCTCCAAGAGCGCATCAACATGGATGCGAATGCGCGAGCTACATAGCTCAAGAAGGTGCATGAAATACACATCACATGATAGAACGCCAAGTACAATGCCTCGCGACCAAGGTCAACATCAACAAGCACCCCATGGTGTTCAACCCCGGAGATCTTGTGTGGCTACACCTACGCAAAGAACGCTTCCCCAAGGAGCGCAAGTCCAAACTCCTACCTCGAGCCAATGGACCGTTCAAGGTGCTAGCATGCTACAACAACAACGCCTACAAGATCGACATCCCAAGCGACAAGTACAATGTGAGCGACGTCTTCAACATCAAAGACCTATCTCCCTTCCATGGTGATGTGTATTCCGATCTGAGGATGGATCTTTCCCAAGGGGGGGAGAGATGACGCGGAGCATCCTACGGTCATCCCCATGGACCCACCTCCGTCTCCCCAAGTGCCAAGTGGACCGATGACACGAGCACGTACAAGAGCTATCGAGACCGAGGTGACATCTCTCCTAAATGACATTCTGTATGATCCATGTGAGACATGGCTACTAACTCAATTCGGAATGCTATGTATGCTTAGGTACCAAGAGGACCCTCTCGGAGAAGCCGGAACAATGGACAAGACCCCAAGTACATGGATGAAGGAGTTTGGCAAGAAGAACTGCTGCTTTGCTACAGCAGCCGGACATCCGGCCTATGGCCCGGACATCAGGCCCCTAGAGACTTCACCAACATCGCTAGAACAGCCGCCAACAAGTACCAGGACCCGGACATCCGGCCCCAGCCCGGGCATCCGGCCCGACTGCCCTGGACATCCGACCCCCGCCCGGATTTCCGGCCCGAAGCATTAGAACCTGGCCAGAGGCCAGGCCGGATATCCGACCCCATGCCCCGGACATCCGACACCACCTCAAACCGCCGGACATCCGGCCCAACGCCCGGACATCCGGCCCCTGCACATGTTTGACGACTGAGATAGCCTTGTACCCCCTTATCTCGACCCAACTTGTACTTGCACTATAAATAGACCTCCTCCCTCTCCATCTTGGGTTAGCATTGTGATAGCCCATTGAAATAGAGCTTTGCTCATCCCCTACCTCTCCCATGGAGACCAAGATCTCCATGTGAGCATGTGAGAAGATCCTCCTTAGGATTCAAGACCCCCGTGTGGGAAGATCCTCACCGGATTCAAGACCTCAACTCCTTCTAGGATTGGGATGAACTAGCTACCCTTTGTATCCTCTTGTGTTGACTTTGGATCTTGGATCTCATCTATGTGTATGTGGATTTAGTGCAAGTGTGATTGGATCTTGTCAATTGAGTGTTTTTTTTGTTTCTCTCTTGATTTGCTCCTTTCTACCTCCAAGTGTGAAAAGATCACCATCCTAGGGTTCCACCCTACATCAGTGCGGACAACGACCTATCGCACCTTACTCCCCGTCGAAAAACTCTGTAACATGAGACGGTGCAGCCGTGTAGGTCAGTACATGGAGTATGCTGGCAAATTTCACACCATAGAATAATGATGAAGAAATTCTATCTCTATATGCAATTTGGCTGGTGGAGGCTCTAAGTTTAATTTTGCATAAAGCTAATTTTGTCCTATATCAAATTAATTAAAATTATTACTACAAAATTTATGCCATTATTGAGATGGTTCCTCCAACTCAATCCATACACAAGTTATTTATAACCCAATTCATTAATTTAATATGGTGATGAGATCACTCAATAATTTCACTTCTAGACGCTCAAGTTGTCCATAACCGGGGACATGACTAATCGATTAGTTTTACACTCTGCAGAGGTTTGCGCACTTTTCCCCACAAGACTCGGCCACCTCCTTGATCGGAAGATCGAGACAAAGTCTTTCAGACGTGTTCCCCTTAACCCTGGATAGGCCGGTGCACCTACATTCCCCTACATCTGCTAGCCAACCCGGAAAGTCTCACACAATCTTACTCAACTAGGCCAAAGCCCATAATGGCTTGTGGCTGCACACGTAAGCTTCTAGTCATGAAATATCATTTGATCCCTTTGAACCTGGGTGGCTTTCCATACAAGAGTGATCCCATGTTTACTCCAGGACACTCGGGCAAATCCCTGGCTACTCCAGGGTGCCCCTCACCATGCAACCGTTCCACCCAGATAGTTGATTAAAGTTACTAAAGTTGTTACTCAAAAATTATTCTCTCACAACTTTCATAAATCACGAATTCCACCCCTTCTACAAAAGCATGGCTAAGCAATCTAACTTAACAATCAACGATTCCCGGGGTGATCAAGGGTCATAGGTTCCTACCTCAATGAACTACATAGCATTGCCATAATTCCCAATATCCTACTCATGCAAAGTATAAAAGTGGAACTAATGCATAGTAAAGCATGGTTACATAAAAAGTATGATCAAAGTGGTGAACTTGCCTTGCTGACAACCATTGAACTCTAAAGATTGATAATACTCAGCCTCGCACTCCGGACAATCTAGCGTAAGCAAACAATAACACATACATAAGCAATCACTCAAAACCCAAAGAATACAAAGAAAAGACTTATGAAAACTCCAAAAGAACCAAATAGAGTTTTTGTACAGAAGCATATTTTTAACAGTAGGTAATTTATGTGTTCATGGTTCCAACAGAAAGTACATGCCACGAGCTATAATCTGCAAAAAGAATCAACTAAGATGGACTTATAGATTAAAGGTTATGGCCTAATCAACTTTGGATTTGAATCTGGTCTAATTCAAATTTTAATATTTCAGAAATATTTTTAGTTGGGTTCACTGGATAGAGGGGCTCAAAATAAAATAGCAGGAAAAAGAATCACTAAATTTGGATCTATAGAATTAAAGATATAATAAAAACAAAACTGGAACAGAAATTGAAAAACTTCTGCCATGGCAGCGTTTTTGCGAAAAGGCTAGATTGCGGCCCACGCGGTGAGAGGTGACATGCGGCGCGATCTGATTGGGTGGCGGGTGTACGCTGCGGTGAAGAAACGACGGACGGCCGATACTTAAGAAATACGGTGGGCGACGGCTAAAACAGAGAAAACCGGCGGCTCGGTTTAAATTAAAACGCGGTCTGATTTAACTAAACCGAAAATAAAACCAATCTAATAAAATAAAACCTAACCGTTCTTTTAATCTAATCTAGGGTGTTGGTTTAGATCGGACGGCCAAGGACTTACAGCGGCGGCGCGACATGAACGACGGCGAGGCGGCTCGGGCGTCGACGGTGGCGGCGCTCTGGTGGTCGGCGGCGTTGGGCGAGATCACTGGGAGATGCGGATCGATGAGGGGTCCCGGTGGTGGTGGATATGGAGCTCAGGGATGACAGACGAAATGAGCTCGGTGAAGCTCCTGTGAAATTCGCGCTCCGGCAAGAGGGCGCGAGCTCAGGTTCATTGCTGCGGTGAAGAATAAAAGGCGAGGCTATGTTAAAACGAAGCGCAAGGGGAAAAGAAGTCGAACTACGAAATTTGGGACGCCGGGGAGGCTTACCGGCGACAAATTTGACGGCGGAAAGAGCTTCGGTGGCGGAGATCCAAACGGCGACGACGGACGATATGGGTGGTCTCGAGCTTGGGGTTTTGGGGGAAACGATCGAGAGGGTCTCGGGGTATTTATAGGACAGAAAACTTGGGCGAGGGGCGAGCTCCGGATAGGGTTTTGGAAGGTTTTGGATGGCGCGGCATCGTGTGGGAGCTGCGCTCCTGCTGCATGTCTTGCGGAGGGGGAAGAAGGGCGCGGGGCCCGCGTGTCAGCGTCCGCGAGGGAGAGAAGAGAGGACAGGTGGCCGCTGCAAAGCGTTTTCACGCGAGCTGGGCCTTGGGCTGAAAGCACTGGCAAATTTTTGATTTAAAATAAATAAAAATAGAGTTTTATTATTTCTAATTTATAGTCGCACAAAAACAAAGGAAAAGCAAAGTAAAACAATTCTAAAAATACCAAGAAAATTCACATAAATATATGGGTTTATATAGGACCCTCTGAACTTTTTCTCTGGGCTAAATGCAATATTTTGAAAATAGCTGTTTTGCAATAGAGTTTATTTGAGCATTAAAAATAAATTCTTTTTTTGACCAACTACAGTAGGGAAAATCCCTACTGTGATCATTTTCATTAATATCAGGGGTTAAACATAGTTACATGAGTGGCATGATCATGCCAGTTACATACAGTTAGAGAAACTAAATTACCAAGAATTTTTATTACATACTATCTAGCCATGATATCATGCCCTCCTTGATACTGGGCTTAGCCCTGATCATTGTGTCCTTGAAGTGTCTCTTAAAATTAGCCTTACATGCTTGCAAGGAGAATTGAATATCTTCAAAAATCTGTCATTTCTCTGATTCCATATGGCCCAGTATCCTGTGATTAGTACCTCCATAAAGAAATCCCATTTGTATCTTTGTCTGGCTTCCATGATCATCATGTGTATGTTTAGGTCAGTATTCCATTCCATATCAATACTCCACCAGAAATTCTGACTGAATGGCTGCAAAAAAACAGATGCATTCTATCCTCCAGATTGTGATCTCTGCATAATACACATATAATACTCTCAAGTGTGTAATCTTTCTAGTAAGCAGCTGATGGATCCATATTTTACGCATCTTTAGAGCTTTGTTGCACATTATCTCCATATATCAAGTCATATCATGTTCCATTGAGCCAATTATATGTCCATATGCATGATTTCTAGTTTTTGTTCTTTTCACCACGAGCATTGCATAATCTTTATTCTTTGTTAGTTTTTATTAGTTTTCTTTGTCTTTGTGTGTCTTGTATGTGTGATGGACTTCCCTAGTACTTAGCACGATGAAAGGAGTTCAAACGGCAGACATCCAGGACCCAGACTTAGCCATTTCGAAGGTGGGAAAAGTCATTTTTTTCAAAGTGCTCCAAATCAAGATCTAAAATCAGAAATGGATCAGCGTCGTTGATACGAATCCAACGAGCCCAAGAACATCTCATTCTGAGTTCGTATGAAGAAATGGCGACCGTTTTACCCAAGGGGGGCAGCACAAGAAATGAGTATGAAAAACGACGTTCCATGCGACTGCGTGCGGTCGTTTGAGCGCCCGTTTGGACTCCAGACAGCATTGAAAGTTGCCTCTCGTGACGGGATTGTTCGTGGATTTCGTTCCCGTTTGTTCCCACGACTTCCTTGGCCTTCAAGGGGTGATTTGGGAGAGGATTGGGCTCATCTAGAGCCCTTGGATCAAAGGAGAGGAGCCACATCAAGGGAGGAGGCATTGGGAGAGCTCTTATATAAACACCTTCAACCCTAGCCACCGCCTCCAATCATCATCGTTCGTCATTCATCATCTCATCTCCAAGTCCAGCCACCATCCACCTCAAGAACACCATTGTTGCAACCTTGAAGGAGACCGGAAGGGAGCCACCACGGTGGGGTGCGGCCATGGGCCGCTACCGCCACGCTGCCGTCATCACCATCATCATCCACGCCGCCGTCATCACCACCACCATCACCATCCCTTCTTCCTCCTCCATCACGATCTCCGTGATGGGCTGTAACAACTCTTGAACCCCCCTTATATGTGATGTTATTTGAGTAATTGTTGGCTATGGGTCGGTCGGTTAGTAGATGGTTATTTGATATGTGTTGTCTAATTATGTGTGTTGCTTATTTACCTTCGGTAACCTAGAGGTGGGAGATGTCCTACCCATTGGCGTAGTTGGAGACATCCAACTCCCCAGGCCACACATGAAGTATATAGATGGTTGTGCAAACCGATTGACCTGCGATATGACAGGTGCAGATATCTTGAGGGGAACACAATTATTCTAGGAGCACGGTTGTCCATAGAACCTAATGCCTTCGTCCGGTCCTCAAACCACGAGGACCTTAATGTCTTTGTGTTAGCCGCCTCTGGTATGGGACACGAAGTAGGATGAATGGGTTATCTCAATAGCGTGTCTTGAGAGATAATGTTATGTGAGAGACCGCCCACTAGAAGTAGACCACCGTATCCTATAGTGCAGGTACTGACTTAGTCGCAATGTGACATTGTCATAAAACCCTAACTCCATTCCTCGCCGGTACCGAACAGGGCCGTACCTAGATGCCAGCAATCTCATCCAAAACATCACATACTTCTCTTAGTTTATTTCTTCTGCTTAGTTTAGTATTTATTTCCCGTTCTCTCTAGTTTAGTTTAATTCTTTGTTTTTACCTTTCCCTTGCAACTTACTTAAGTGAGCTATTTCCAAACTCTGGTTTGGGTGTGAGCGTGGTTGTGTTAGTGACAACACAGCTGCAGGGATTGTGGTGCCAACTTATTCGCTCCCTGTGGGATCGACAAACCTTACTTATCACGAAATTGCTAGATAGCCCTATGCACTTGCAGGACATCAAGCTTTTTTTGGCGCCGTTGCCGGGGAGCACAACGCTTGGCTATTACTTTCCCATTCATATTTAGTTTACTTTTGTTTGTTGCAAAAATCTGCTAATCATGTCTTTCGAGATTTCTCTTAATGGACAGATGAAAACTATGATGGAGGACAAGAGAGACATAAGCCCACCATTGGCTATTGATGATGAGAAGATAAAAGAATGGCTCCAAAAATTTGACAAGTAGTCATCACTAATATGCGAAGAATATTCAATCACTTGTAGAGATTGTGGAACCGAAGGGCATTTCACTTATCAATGTAAGTACAATTATGATCCAGTGCTAGGAACTTATAATAGTGAAGATAAATGCAATGGTAGTATGGAGGTCATACAGGTTGTACTCTATATGGGTGCCCATGAGGTTTCACAACGAATAGGAGGGCCAGGGGCTGATTGCATTGTGCTTCATAGCGCTTATGTACAATTGCATCCTATTAGTCTATTTTGCATTGATAATTTCTGCAATAATGCTTTAGTGATTGACATGCCAGAGCGAGTAGCTACTGCTTGGGAGGAAAAGAATCTTTTGCATGACTTGCAGGAAAATAAAGAAGAGGATGCGCCCCCTACCAATGCCATCTCTAGTGATGACTCATATGATGCCCAAATCCTCGATAAAAAGTTTCAAGAGGACTTTGATTGTCTTAATGAATGTACTGAAGTCCTTCATAATGATGAGCTAGAGTTGCAATCTTCAAAGGGTGAATCACTGGCTTCAACAGAAAATCATGAAGTGTTCACCCACAATGATAGCCATGTTAAGAATTTAAATTTATATATCTCTCTAACCCTCTCATTGCAGACAGATGAGGAGACATGGTCAATAAGCTCGGTGCATCGGTACTCGCCAAAGAGCGAGTATGAATTTACTTATATGATGCCGATGCATTGTAAGCGAGTGCGCCTCCGATTGAGCTCTGCTATGAGGTGCTCCAAACCCCGGTCGGAGGTAGGCACCAACTCGGGGTTGATATCCCCTGGGATCCAGGTGGATGACCTTATGGAGCACCGAAGCCCAGCTACATGGCTATAAAGAAAGCGCTGCTTGGGAGGCAACCCGGAAGTAAGTAGGTGTCTTTCTTAGATTTGTGTCTTTGAGTCTAGTTGCATTCATGTTTGCATTGGCACTTTTATTTTGTTTTGCATAGTTGCTACTAGAATTGGTCTTGGAATAATCTTTGTTGGTAAAAATTGAGCGTATCGGTAGCCCAATGTTTTGCTGCACACCTCCTCTTATTTTTGATGCAAATATGCTATGTTACTAACGTGAGGAGGAAGCACAAAAAAATTCGTGAAGTTCTGCAGCTCCAGGGACAAAGACGGCGTATCATACGACCACTCCCGGTCATATCCACGCCCGTATGAGCTCGTGGTCGCGAGCAGAAGAAAACCAGAACGAAAGACAACCTACCGTACGAGCGCTCACACTCGTATGCGCGGTCGTATGATCTGGTGGCCACGAAGAGCAGCCCTATAGAGCAAAATACGGTGTTCCATACGAGTTCTTGCGCTCGTATGAGCGCCCGTTTGAAGTGTGACGCTGGCCATAGACTTCCAGAGCGAAAGACGGTGTGCCGAACGACCGCACCCGGTCGTATGTGCGCTCGTATGAGGGCAAAAATACCCCCATTTGATTAATTTTCGATGTCTGAGGTCGATGGGGTATTCTTTAACCGATTATTTGCTTTGCTCATTCATCTAATTGCCTTCAAAGCTTCTTGACCAATAAATCTTTAGCAACCTATGTTTTCTTTTATTTTCCGTTCGTATACCGAATCGATGCTTTTATTTTGTGTGTTATTTTCACAGGGACTTGAACCTTATGTGGTGATGTGTACGGTATGGTGCCAACCGTATGAAGATCCACACAAGCCACTTGGTTGCTTCCATTCGATAAGCTTCAACTCCGAGTACCCGGTAATGTTTTCCAATTTGAACCTTGCCCCAAATAAAAGTTGTTTAGTAGTAAGTGTCTCACCTTATGTGAGAACCTCTTTTTATTAGGTACTTAGGAGCTGCACACTTGTGTTTTATGTTTTGTCTCACACGCACTTAATCCCGACCTAGGAGAGTCAACACTTCTGGACTTAGTTTATTGACTTAAGCGAGGTGCTTAGGTTGATGAACCGATCTTTATGAGGCAAATGTTTTTTATCAATTGTGTTGCTAATCCTTTGTGCTACTCTTTTTTTTTTTGAAAAACCCCAAAAGCACAAAAATAGTTTGTTTCTTTTTAGTTTATTTTTCAGCAGGTTCTATTGGAGGGCACCCACCGGACCACAACAAGGAGATCATAGAAGCAAGGTCCATGTCCATTAAAGGAGAGGTTATTTGAACCTCAACGGTAAAAGTGTCTAACCCTTGCTTTAACTTAAGCTTGGGGAGGTAACCACTTCTCACACTCTCCTTTAAGAACTGCATTTTCTCTTTTCTTTCATAATTTTCTCGAGTTTGGTATTGCAAAGTTCAAAGCTTGGGGAGTATATACTTCACCGAACCTATAGGGTCACACACTTAAGGGTCATCTATCTGCTGAATACTAGGCAGGGAGTCTGAGAGAAAGTCACTGGAAAAGTTTCGGAGACAGCGGAAGAGTTCCGTAGAGAGAACACTGAAAGAGTTTCGGTAAAACTGAAAAGTTGTTTCGGGGTATACCATTAAGTCAAATTGGTTTCGGCACACGCCTGGAAATTCTTGGAGGGTGCCAGAATTGTTCTGGGAACTTCTGGGATTTTTCCGGAGAAAAAACCCGGAAATGTTCCGGAGCTGCCGGAACCGCTTTGGTTGCTTTTCGCAGATGAAAATCACTAATCCGGAATTGTTTCGGAACGCATCCAAAATTATTTTAGTGGGTACTAGAAATGTTCTAAGACCTACAGAAATATTTTTGGATCTAACGGTCGCGGAAAAATGTTTCCGTGAATAGTGAAAAGCACTTTTTGGTTGCTTTTTGGAAAGCCACTTTTTGGGGCTTTTAGCAAAAGATCTTAGAGAAGGCTTGGGAGGGAAGGAACCCCTTTTTGTGGCTGAAATTTCAGCCCCTGCACCCCTCCTTCTCCTATAAATAGAGGTGGAGAGGAGCTCTCCACACTCACTCCAACTCTCTCACCAAATGGCATGCATGATCTGCCTTTCTTCTCTCCCTCACACGAAACAGTTTCGTAGAGCCGAAAGGCTGTCTGGGTTCCGATGGGAACTAGTTCTGGATGGCGAAGCCCTGCTGGATAGATGACACCTTATGTGTGCAACCCCGTAGATAGGTCGTAGGTTCGATCTTTTTGCCCGAGGGGTTGTTCGAGAGTGCCTCACGAAGGGCTGTCCGAGTTACTGTCCGAGTTTCGAGGGTCCTCCCGAAGGGCTGTCCATGACATTGTCCAGGGGACTGTCCGACCGCCTCCCGGAGGGCTGTCCGAGGGACTGTCTGAGGGGCAGGTGAGGGAGTACATCCTCGCGGTTGGGAGGTTGTAAATCCTAGATACGGGGATCTGCACCAACGATCTACATCGACTTTACTTCCGCTGCGCAACGAGTCGGTAACGATCAGATCCAAACCTTGTATGCATCTCCATAGTGATCCTGGGCGTGCTCGCTGTACCGAAATTTTTTGTTTTCTGCCGTGTTCCCCTACAGTGGCATCAAGAGCCGTGCTATGCGTAGATGCAGGTTACGATCTAGAATACATAGAGATGTATGGGTGTTGCACAATATAATTTGTAGTAGATGAGTTCTATTACTGAAAATTATTTGTGCGGGTAGCAGATGAAATCTGTTACCCGATGTTCCTGTTGCTTCCCTTGAATTTGTGTAGTCCTGATCTTGACGGCATGGTGGAATCTGACAAAGTTCTGGCAATCCGCGATCCTTTCATGCTGCTCCTGAGTATGCTGATTGACAGATCAACGAAGTGCTTCAGTGTCATTGGGTTCCACCATAGTTAAAGAAAGATGGATGTTTCGCAGACAAAAGGGCAATGCATATATGATCTGCACGGGGGTCATGCGTATGACGAAGTTCAGTATGGGGCTCGAGATTTTATTATCTCGTGTTTCATACACCCCGCAAAGTTAATCTAGCGACTTAAATAATCATACTTCATGATGGACGTTGGTAGCTTCGGTTTGTTTCGAAACCTTAGAAGCCACGTAAAATAAAATTTTGCATAAACCGATTAGAGGCGTCTAACTTGGTTTTGCATGATGTGCATGTGATGTGGTATAGCAGTTCTCATATTAATTTGATTATGTATGAGATGACTATATAATGTACAATTAACATTACCTGCGTGTCATGATTCGGCATGATGGCTGGAGCCATATGATTGTCACTTTAAATGACCTGCGAGTCAACCTTGTTGTAATGCATTATTTTATTAGCTATAGAGATAGCAATATTATCTGGTGCATCGACAAGATGGTGGCAATCTTCGCGAAGGTGAACACCGACGCAAATGCCGAAGACGAAGAAATTAAAGACTTCTCCGCCAGAAAGGGCTATACCATATCATGCTATTATATATTTCCTGAGATGTTTATCCCTTATGATGCACCCTTTTGATTGCGTGGTAGTCGCTTTTTATTAGGGTGATCTCTCACTTAAAATATCAAGTAGTTAGTGTTCTCCCAAGTGTAGCACCGTCACAGCATCTTTCCTTTCGGGGTGCGCCATGATCTACATGGGTACGAACGATTGTATGGGTGTAAGGCAGGTGAGGTCAGACCTCGCAGCAAAATCACTTGGTTGTCTTGACGTTCATGGCAGGATCGTCCTGAGCTCGGAACACACGCATCGAAAGATGAACAAGAGTCACATAGAGATATGATCGGCAAGTTTGCCTACCGATTGAAGTTGGCGCCATCAGTGTTCATCTCGAACAATGGCATTGAATGGAAATGCGGGTCTTACATCACTCACAATCAATTATGAGAGATATTGATTTGAGTGGGAGCGCACTATAGAATTAACTTGTTTAATTCTCGGTGCAATTAATTATGGACACTGTCTAAGTGTGATTTGCATAATAGTTGTAGAATAATGGCTCGCGTTTCCACCTTCCCTATTAAAATTGAATATTTGTTAAATATCTGGTTAAAACTTTACGGTTGGTAACGTAATGTGAGGATTGTCCTCAAGAGTGCTGAGAAGGACTTTGTCCTATTGCATGCTTTTGGTATTCTCCCGCTAATGCTATGGATGATGTGACTCTCGTCCTTCGATCCAAAGCTAGAATTCCGTTACGGTCAAGTGCAATATGTTTGTTTCCATGAGACCCGAACTTCAAAAGTTTGGGATAGCTATGTGATATTCATGGAACTGAAAATTAGTTTCAGATACAAACAAAGGCTAAAAGATATGAAATATCCAAAGCAATGTTTGTTTGCAAAGTATTAGTAAAGTGTTTACTGAGCATTTCACTGATGAGAGAGGGATCCAGAAGAACGACTGTCATATGATCAAGGTGAATAAAACAAACAACTTAAAGAGAAAGGAAATGTCCAAAGGGTGTTAGTGTGACTTACACGCCTAGGAAGTCTGGGGCTAACGCCACTCTAAAGTTGGGTGCTTCTTCTGAGAGTAGGAGAAATACTAAAAGTTAAACTGTTAGAAGTATAATGGCAAAAAGAAAGAAGACTGGAATGTCCAGCTCGTGTATGAAAGTCATACAAGTTATTGATGTATGGCAGGCTGGTCAAAAGAAATAGTTCTTGGGAATTGTGATTAAACTGTTAGTCCGTAATTCTTGGGTATTGTGAGTTGATCACAAAGATACCCGCTCGGTTGCATTCTACTATGACTCGATGCAAGAACTACTACGGCCTAAAAGACTTGCCGGAGTGAGGTTTAGATACGCGCTGGGAACATAGTAAATGTTACTATACCTTCCATCGGTGTATTACCATCTGTATTTATTTTCATGATTCATTTTTGGAGTTTCATACACTCTAGCCCATTGCATAAAGTATCTTGCAAGAAGGTTGTTCATAAGAGAACTTTTGATGTTCGGAGTTATGAATAACATAAGGGCCATACTTTCATTATGAATGAGATGTATGTTATGAATAATGATAATAATATATTACCTCCGTGTTTACTTTCATAATTCATTTTAGAGTTTTATACACTCTAGCCCATTGCACAATGTTTGTTGCAAGAGGGTTGTTCATAAAAGAACAATTGTTGTTCGGTATCATGAATAACATAAGGGCCATGCTTCCATCCAGGATGGGATGTATGTTATGAATATTGATGGTAATATGATGTTGGAAATATGCCCTAGAGGCAATAATAAATTGGTTATTATTATATTTCCTTGTTAATGATAATCGTTTATTATCCATGCTATAATTGTATTGATTGGAAACTCAAATACATGTGTGGGTACATAGACAACACTGTGTCCCTAGTAAGCCTCTAGTTGACTAGCTCGTTGATCAAAGATGGTTAAGGTTTCCTAGCCATTGACATGAGATGTCATTTGATAACGGGATCACATCATTAGGAGAATGATGTGATGGACAAGACCCAAACTGTAAACGTAGCATTTGATCGTGTCAGTTTATTGCTATTGTTTTCTGCATGTCAAGTATCTGTTCCTTTGACCATGAGATCATGCAACTCACTAACACCGGAGGAATACCTTGTGTGTATCAAACGTCGCAACGTTACTGGGTGACTATAAAGGTGCTCTACAGGTATCTCCGAGGGTGTCTGTTGGGTTGGCATGGATCAAGACTGGGATTTGTTACTCCGTATGACGGAGAGGTATCTCAGGGCCCACTCGGTAATACAACATCACAATGAGCCTTGCAAGCAATGTGACTAAAGTGTTAGCCACGAGATCTTGTATTACGGAACGAGTAAAGAGACTTGCCGGTAACGAGATTGAACTAGGTATAGTGATACCGACGATCGAATCTCGGGCAAGTAACATACCGAAGAACAAAGGGAACAGCATACGGGATTAACTGAATCCTTGACATAGAGGTTCGACCGATAAAGATCTTCGTAGAATATGTAGGAGCCAATATGGGCATCCAGGTCCCGCTATTGGTTATTGGCCGTAGAGGTGTCTCGGTCATGTCTACATAGTTCTCGAACCCGCAGGGTCTACACACTTAACGTTTGGTGACGATTAGTATAATTGAGTTATTATGTTGGTGACCGAAAGTTGTTCGGAGTCCCGGATAAGATCCCGGACATGACGAGGATCTCCGGAATAGTCCGGAGGTAAAGATTGATATATGTGATAATAGTGTTTTGATCTCTGGAAGGGTTCCGGAGTTCACCGGAAGGGGTTCCGGATGTTTACCGAAGTGTTCGGGTGCAGCAACACTTTATATGAGCCAAAGGGATAAAGCCCACAAGGTATTGGAAAGTGCAAAAGTAGTTTTGCTGCCGCGTAAGCGGTACTACCGCTTGGTGAAGCGGTACTACCGCCGGAGCGGTACTACCGCTTGTGTGAAGCGGTACTACCGCCCAAGCGGTACTACCGCTTGTGTGAAGCGGTACTACCGCTTGTGCGCGGCTGTGCACGGTTCGGCAGGGATCCGAGTTGGACTCTTTCCCTGCGGGCCAAACCGACCTTGTGTGGGCAAAACCGACCCGGAGGAGGCTTTTACTCCAAGTTTAGACCCCAAGGCTCAACATATAAATAGAGGGGCAGGGCTAGCACACGGGACACATCAGGATTTCCCAAGCCGTGTGCCGGCAACCCTAGCCCTCTAGTTCCTCCGTCATAATCTCCGTAGCGCTTGGCGAAGCCCTGCAGAGATTGTTCCTCACCACCATCACCACGCCGTCGTGCTGCTGGAACTCAACCACTACTTCACCATCGCTCGCTGGATCGAGGAGGTGAAGGCGTCATCAAGCCGTACGTGTGTTGAACGCGGAGGTGCCGTCCGTTCGGCACTAGAACGGAAGGATCGTGATTGGATCGCGGGACGCTCGGCGATTTGGATCGCGAAGACGTTCGACTACATCAACCGCGTTTATTAACGCTTCCGCTTAGCGATCTACAAGGGTATGTAGATTCACTCTCCCTCTCGTAGATGCTCATCACCATGGATAGATCTTGTGTGTGCGTAGGAAAATTTTTGTTTCCCATGCAACGTTCCCCAACAGTGGCATCATGAGCTAGGTCTATGCGTAGATGAGATCTCGAGTAGAACACAAACGAGTTGTGGGCGTGGGTGTATACATATTGCTTGCCGTTACTAGTTGATATTTGATTCGGCGGTACTGTGAGATGAAGCGGCCCGGACCGACATTACGCGTACACTTACGCGAGACAGGTTCCTTCAACTGACATGTAACTTCGTTGCATAAAGATGGCTAGCGGGTGTCTGTCTCTCTCACTTTAGTTGAATCGATTTCAATGAAGAGGGTTCTTTTAGAAGATCAAAAAGCAATCACTACACCACGTTGTGGTTTTGCGTAGGTAAGAACGGTTCTTGCAAACCCGTAGCAGCCACGTAAAATTTGCAACAACAATTAGAGGACGTCTAACTTGTTTTTGCAGGGTATGTTGTGATGTGATATGGCCAATTACATGATGAGATATACGTGATGTATGAGATGATCATGTGTTGTATAGAATATCACGACTTGCATGTCGATGAGTACGGCAACTGGCAGGAGCCATAGAGTTGTCTTTAATTATTGTATGACCTGCGTGTCAATCATTAAGCGCTATGTAATGCTTTACTTTATCGCTAAACGTTAGCTATAGTCGTGGAAGCAACAGTCAGCGCGACAACCTTATGGCGACACGTTGATGGAGATCAAGATGATGGAGATCATGGTGTCATGCCGGTGACGATGGAGATCATGCCGGTGCTTTGGAGATGGAGATCAAAAGCACAAGTTCATGGCCATATCATGTCACTTATGATTTGCATGTGATGTTAATCCTTTTATGCATCTTATTTTGCTTAGGACGACGGTAGCATTATAAGGTGATCCCTCACTTAAATTTCAAGATAAATTGTGTTCTCCCCAAGTGTGCACCGTTGCGAAAGTTCGTCGTTTCGAGACACGCCGTGATGATCGGGTGTGATAGACTCTACGTTCGCATACAACGGGTGTAAGCCATGTTACACGTGCGGAACACTCGGGTTAAACTTGACGAGCCTAGCATGTACAGACATGGCCTCGGAACACAAGAGACCGAAAGGTCGAACATGAGTCATATAGTAGATATGATCAACATGAAGATGTTCACCATTGAAACCACCTCAACTCACGTGATGATCGGACTTGAGTTGGTGGATTTGGATCATGTTACACTCGAATGATCGGAGGGATGTCAATTTGAGTGGGAGTTTTTTAAATATGATTAACTAAACTCATTATCTAAGAACAATAGTCTAAGTTGTCTTTGCTATATTTATGTTGTAGATCATGGCTCGCGCAGTAGCACCCCTGAATTTTAATGCGTTCCTAGAGAAAGCTAAGTTGAAAGATGATGGAAGTAACTTTGTGGACTGGGCCCGTAATCTAAGGATTATCCTTACGGCTTCCCAGAAGGCTTATGTCCTTGATGCACCGCTTGGTGATCCACCCGCTCCAGTTGAGTCTCTAGACGTTGTGAACGCCTGGCAGGCTCGTTCTGATGATTACTCAATAGTTCAATGTGCAATGTTGTATGGCTTAGAACCGGGACTTCAAAGACGTTTTGAACGTCATGGAGCATATGAGATGTTCCAGGAGTTGAAGTTTATCTTTCAGAAGAATGCCCGGATCGAGAGATATGAGATCTCCGATAAGTTCTATGCTTGCAAGATGGAGGAGAACGGGTCTATCAGTGATCACGTGCTCAGAATGTCTGGGTACTCCACCCGTCTGGCTGAGTTAGGGATGCCCCTTCCGCCAGAGGCTATCACTGACAGAGTTCTTCAATCATTGCCACCTAGCTACAAGAGCTTCGTGTTGAACTATAACATGCACGGGATGAACAAGTCAGTCGCCGAGCTGTTTGCGATGCTGAAAGCCACTGAGTCTGAAATTCAGAAGGAGCATCAAGTGTTGATGGTCAATAAAACCACTAGTTTCAAGAAGAATGGCAAGGGTAAGAAGGGTAACTCCAAGAAGAGTGGCAAAGCAGTTGCTCCTCTCGTGAAGAAACCCAAGGCTGGACCCAAACCAGAAACTATGTGTTTTCATTGCAAGGGAACTGGACACTGGAAGCGGAATTGCCCCAAGTATTTGGCTGACAAGAAGGCGGCCAACAACAAACAAGGTATATATGATATACATGTTATTGATGTGTACCTTACCAACTCTCGTTGTAGTGCCTGGGTATTTGATACCGGTGCGGTTGCTCATATTTGCAACTCAAAACAGGAACTGCGGAATAGACGGAGGCTGGCAAAGGACGAAGTGACGATGCGCGTGGGAAATGGTTCCAAGGTTGATGTGATCGCCGTCGGCACGCTCGCTCTTCGATTACCGTCGGGATTAGTGATGAACCTAAATAAGTGTTATTTGGTGCCTGCGTTAAGCATGAACATTATATCTGGATCTTGTTTATTGCGAGACGGTTACTCATTTAAATCAGAGAATAATGGTTGTTCTATTTATATGAGTAATATCTTTTATGGTCATGCACCCGATGTGAGGGGTTTATTCTTATTGAATCTCGATAGTAATGATACACATGTTCATAACATTGATGCCAAAAGATGTAGAATTGATAATGATAATACCACTTTCTTGTGGCACTGCCGTTTAGGTCATATTGGCGTAAAACGCATGAGGAAGCTCCATGCTGATGGACTTTTGGAGTCACTTGATTTTGAATCACTTGACACATGTGAGCCATGCCTCATGGGCAAGATGACTAAAACTCCGTTCTCTGGAACAATGGAACGGGCAAGTGACTTATTGGAAATCATACATACTGATGTGTGCGGTCCGATGAGCATTGAGGCGCGCGGTGGTTATCGTTACTTTCTCACCTTCACTGATGACTTAAGTAGATATGGGTATATTTACTTAATGAAACACAAGTCTGAAACATTTGAAAAGTTCAAACAATTTCAGAGTGAAGTTGAGAATCATCGTAACAAGAAGATTAAATTCCTACGATCTGATCGAGGAGGAGAATATCTGAGTTATGAGTTTGGCAGTCACTTAAGACAGTGTGGAATTGTTTCACAATTAACACCGCCTGGAACACCACAGCGTAATGGTGTGTCCGAACGTCGTAATCGAACCTTATTGGATATGGTGCGATCTATGATGTCTCTTGCCGATTTGCCACTATCGTTTTGGGGTTATGCATTAGAGACAGCTGCATTCACTTTAAATAGGGCACCATCGAAATCCGTTGAGACGACGCCATATGAACTTTGGTTTGGCAAGAAGCCAAAGCTGTCGTTTCTTAAAGTTTGGGGATGTGATGCTTATGTCAAAAAGCTTCAGCCTGAAAAGCTGGAACCCAAAGCGGAGAAATGCGTCTTCATAGGATACCCAAAAGAGACAGTTGGGTATACCTTCTACCTCAGATCCGAAGGCAAAGTGTTTGTCGCTAAAAACGGAACATTTCTTGAGAAAGAGTTTCTCTCGAAAGAATTGAGTGGGAGGAAGATAGAACTTGATGAGGTTGTTGAGCCTTTACTTCAACCTGAGAGTAGCGCAGCGCAGAAAGTTGTTTCTGTGGAGCCTACATTAGCTGAAGAGGAAGTTAATGATGATGATCATGAAGCTTTGGATCAAGTTGCTATCGAACCTCGTAGGTCGACAAGGACGCGTACTGCTCCTGAGTGGTACGGCAACCCTGTCTTAGAAGTCATGTTGTTAGACAACGATGAACCTACGAGCTATGGAGAAGCGATGATGAGCCCGGATTCCGAGAAGTGGTTAGAGGCCATGAAATCCGAGATGGGATCCATGTATGAAAACAAAGTATGGACTTTGGAAGTATTACCTGAAGGGCGTAAGGCCATTCAGAACAAATGGATCTTTAAGAGGAAGACGGACGCGGACGGTAATGTCACCGTCTATAAAGCTCGACTTGTGGCAAAGGGTTTTTCACAAGTTCAAGGAGTTGACTACGATGAGACCTTCTCACCCGTAGCGATGCTTAAGTCCGTCAGAATCATGTTAGCAATAGCTGCCTTTTTCGATTATGAAATTTGGCAGATGGATGTCAAAACAGCGTTCCTTAACGGTTACCTTAAGGAAGAGTTGTATATGATACAACCAGAAGGTTTTGTCAATCCAGAGAATGCTGACAAAGTTTGCAAACTCCAGCGATCCATTTATGGACTGGTGCAAGCATCTCGGAGTTGGAATCTTCGTTTTGATGAGGTGATCAAAGCGTTCGAGTTTATACAAGTTTACGGAGAAGCTTGTATTTACAAGAAAGTGAGTGGGAGCTCTATAGCGTTTCTAATATTATATGTGGATGACATATTACTGATTGGAAACAATATAGAAATGCTGGAAAGCGTAAAGGAATATTTGAACAAGAGTTTTTCAATGAAGGACCTAGGAGAAGCTGCTTTCATATTAGGCATCAAGATCTATAGAGATAGATCAAGACGCTTAATAGGACTTTCACAAAGCACATACCTTGATAAGATTTTGAAGAAGTTCAAAATGGATCAGTCCAAGAAGGGGTTCTTGCCTGTTTTGCAAGGTGTGAAGTTGAGTAAGACTCAATGCCCAGTGACTGCAGAAGATAGAGAAAAGATGAGTGTCATCCCCTATGCTTCGGCCATAGGCTCTATCATGTATGCAATGCTGTGCACAAGACCCGATGTCAGCCTTGCCATAAGTATGGTCGGAAGGTTTCAAAGTGATCCAGGAATGGAACACTGGACGGCGGTCAAGAATATCCTGAAGTACCTGAAAAGGACTAAGGACATGTTTCTCGTTTATGGAGGTGATCAAGAGCTCGTCGTAAAGGGTTACGTCGATGCAAGCTTTGACACTGATCCGGATGACTCTAAGTCGCAAACCGGATACGTATTTATTCTTAATGGGGGTGCGGTTAGCTGGTGCAGTTCCAAGCAAAGCGTGGTAGCAGATTCTACATGTGAAGCGGAGTACATCGCTGCCTCGGAGGCGGCGAAGGAAGGTGTCTGGATGAAGGAGTTCATGACAGATCTTGGAGTAGTGCCTAGTGCACTTAACCCAATGACTCTGTTTTGTGATAATACTGGTGCCATTGCTCTAGCCAAGGAACCAAGATTTCACAAGAGGACCAGACACATAAAGCGACGTTTCAATTCCATCCGCGATTACATCAAGGAGGACGACATAAATATTTGAAAAGTACACACGGATCTAAATGTTGCAGATCCGATGACTAAACCTCTTCCAAGGGCTAAACATGAACAACACCAGAACTGCATGGGTGTTCGATTCATTACAATGTAAATCACATAGTGATGTGAACTAGATTATTGACTCTAGTGCAAGTGGGAGACTGTTGGAAATATGCCCTAGAGGCAATAATAAATTGGTTATTATTATATTTCCTTGTTAATGATAATCGTTTATTATCCATGCTATAATTGTATTGATTGGAAACTCAAATACATGTGTGGGTACATAGACAACACTGTGTCCCTAGTAAGCCTCTAGTTGACTAGCTCGTTGATCAAAGATGGTTAAGGTTTCCTAGCCATTGACATGAGATGTCATTTGATAACGGGATCACATCATTAGGAGAATGATGTGATGGACAAGACCCAAACTGTAAACGTAGCATTTGATCGTGTCAGTTTATTGCTATTGTTTTCTGCATGTCAAGTATCTGTTCCTTTGACCATGAGATCATGCAACTCACTAACACCGGAGGAATACCTTGTGTGTATCAAACGTCGCAACGTTACTGGGTGACTATAAAGGTGCTCTACAGGTATCTCCGAGGGTGTCTGTTGGGTTGGCATGGATCAAGACTGGGATTTGTTACTCCGTATGACGGAGAGGTATCTCAGGGCCCACTCGGTAATACAACATCACAATGAGCCTTGCAAGCAATGTGACTAAAGTGTTAGCCACGAGATCTTGTATTACGGAACGAGTAAAGAGACTTGCCGGTAACGAGATTGAACTAGGTATAGTGATACCGACGATCGAATCTCGGGCAAGTAACATACCGAAGAACAAAGGGAACAGCATACGGGATTAACTGAATCCTTGACATAGAGGTTCGACCGATAAAGATCTTCGTAGAATATGTAGGAGCCAATATGGGCATCCAGGTCCCGCTATTGGTTATTGGCCGTAGAGGTGTCTCGGTCATGTCTACATAGTTCTCGAACCCGCAGGGTCTACACACTTAACGTTTGGTGACGATTAGTATAATTGAGTTATTATGTTGGTGACCGAAAGTTGTTCGGAGTCCCGGATAAGATCCCGGACATGACGAGGATCTCCGGAATAGTCCGGAGGTAAAGATTGATATATGTGATAATAGTGTTTTGATCTCTGGAAGGGTTCCGGAGTTCACCGGAAGGGGTTCCGGATGTTTACCGAAGTGTTCGGGTGCAGCAACACTTTATATGAGCCAAAGGGATAAAGCCCACAAGGTATTGGAAAGTGCAAAAGTAGTTTTGCTGCCGCGTAAGCGGTACTACCGCTTGGTGAAGCGGTACTACCGCCGGAGCGGTACTACCGCTTGTGTGAAGCGGTACTACCGCCCAAGCGGTACTACCGCTTGTGTGAAGCGGTACTACCGCTTGTGCGCGGCTGTGCACGGTTCGGCAGGGATCCGAGTTGGACTCTTTCCCTGCGGGCCAAACCGACCTTGTGTGGGCAAAACCGACCCGGAGGAGGCTTTTACTCCAAGTTTAGACCCCAAGGCTCAACATATAAATAGAGGGGCAGGGCTAGCACACGGGACACATCAGGATTTCCCAAGCCGTGTGCCGGCAACCCTAGCCCTCTAGTTCCTCCGTCATAATCTCCGTAGCGCTTGGCGAAGCCCTGCAGAGATTGTTCCTCACCACCATCACCACGCCGTCGTGCTGCTGGAACTCAACCACTACTTCACCATCGCTCGCTGGATCGAGGAGGTGAAGGCGTCATCAAGCCGTACGTGTGTTGAACGCGGAGGTGCCGTCCGTTCGGCACTAGATCGGAAGGATCGTGATTGGATCGCGGGACGCTCGGCGATTTGGATCGCGAAGACGTTCGACTACATCAACCGCGTTTATTAACGCTTCCGCTTAGCGATCTACAAGGGTATGTAGATTCACTCTCCCTCTCGTAGATGCTCATCACCATGGATAGATCTTGTGTGTGCGTAGGAAAATTTTTGTTTCCCATGCAACGTTCCCCAACATATGATACATCCATAACACTGACGCTAAATGTCACAAGACTAAAAGAATACCACATATGTGTGGCACTGCATTTGGTCACATTGGAGAAACCCGCATGGAGAAATTCCATTATGATGGATTTTTGAAGTCGTTTGATTATGAATCATCTGACACTTGCAACTTTCGTCCGAAAAGTGAAGTGACTGAAATACCGTTCACAGGCCATAAGGTACGAGCAACAAACTTATTGGTGATCGTACATTTTGATGTGTGTAGTCCGATAAATGTTGTTGCTAGTAGTGGATTTATTTATCTTCATAAATGACTCAAGTAGATATATGGATATTTACTTGATGAGACGTAAGTCTGGATCTTTTGAAATCATTCATAAGGTTTTCAAAAATGAAGCAGAAATTATTGTAACAAGAAAATTATGTTTCTACAAACTAGATTGCATAAAGGAATATTTGAGTTACAAGTTTAGCGCATGTCTGATGAGTTGTGAAAAGAGTTTCATAACTTACACCTCCCGGAACACCACAGTAAGTGGAATGACCCTGATGATGTAATCAAACCATTTATGACATGGTAAGATCAAAGATGACATAAATCAATTTGTCATTATCCCTTTTAAAGTAATGCTTTAGAGACTGCGGCTTTTACACTGAAAAGAGCACAATCAGATCTGTTGAAATGACTCCATGGTATGGTACACCCAACCATGTTATATCTTTTCTTAACATTTGGAATATGGGGCTTGTGTAAAATATTTACAAACCTATTCCAAATCAGACAAGTGCTACTTTGTAGGTTATCCCAAATTATTGGGAATTCCTCCATCACTATACCGAGGCAAAAGGTTTTGCCACAAGAACGGTATGATTTTGAAAGAAAATGTTTCTTGCAAAAAGGTGAGTGGGAGGATAGTGCAACTCGACGAGATAACAGTATCTTCATCATCAGGTCAAAGGAAAGAGACCTTGGAAGTGATTCCAGAGTTTCCTACCGCGACTGATACGGAAGCCTCTACATGAGATGTATGGACTTCGGTCGAACTTGCAGCTGAACCACATAGGCAAAACTCGTACAAACCCCTCAGGTGCACATACGAGATATTGTTGCTAGACAACAGTATACCTATGATACACAAGGAAGCGTTGATGGGCCCTGACTTCGGAATTGGCTAAATGCCAATATAATCCGAGATAGTTTACATATAAATGATTCAAGATTAAATCTTGATACCCCTTTCGGAAGACTTAGAGTCTAACGAATATAAATGGAACTATAAACTGATATGGATAAAAATGTTTTATCCATAAAGCTCGACTTGTTGCTTATAAAAAATTCAAGGAATTAACTGCGATGAGATTGTCTCACCATAGCGATGCTTAAAGTCGGTTCGTGTTAAACTAGCAATTAATACATATTTAAATGATGAGATATGATACTTGGATGCCAAAAGGATTTCCATGTGATGGAAATACTACCTAGAACTTGCATGTGATACAGTCCAAGGTATTTTGTCTATCCAGAGGATGCTAGTGAGTATGCAAACTTCAGAGTTCCAGCAATGGACAGAAGAGAGCAAAATGGAGTTGGAATCTTCGTTTTTGATGAAATAGTCAAAAGAGTTTGATTTCATCAATGGATAACGAAGATGCTTATGGTTACAAGAAAGTAAGTGGGAGCATAATAATATTTCTAAAAACCTTGCATGCTTGACACATTGTTGATTGGAAATAATATAAATTTCTTGACAAAATTAGGACTTCATTGAAAATTAGTTTTTCGATGAAGTACTTGGGCTGAGTAGCCTTGATATTAGGCATATTTATCTATGGAGATAGAATTTCCTAATAGGGCCAAGCAAAAATACATATTGACAAGATGCTGAAACAGTTTAGCATTAAAAACGCCAAGGAGTGATTCTTGCCGAAGTCACATGGAAAGAGTTTTTGCAAGACTCGGTGTCCCAAAACATTGATGAGCAAAATACATGATGGAGATTCCACACACTCTTGTGTTTGGATTAATCATGTATTCCATGGTATGTAAAACAACCAGATATGTCCGATACTCCGAAGTTGTTGCGAGTATAGATACCAAAGTGATCAAAGTACTGATCATGGGACAACAGTGAAAAATGTCATTGAGTACTAAAGTAGCACTGATGACATGTTTTCTCGCAAGCGGAGATTATGAAGAGTTCATTGTAAGAAGTTACAAAGATACAGTCTTCATCAATGCTCCATGAGATTTTTGATTTAAGTTAAGGGTTTTGTGTAATACACGATATGGTGGCACAGTAGGTTGGAATTGTTCTAAACAGGTTACTGTGGCGAATTCTATAACAAAGGCTAAGTATGTTGCCACTTTAGAAGCGGCAAAGAAGATGTTGAATCATATAGTTCATTCATGAACTTAGTATGGTTCCAAGATGGCTTTGGTCAATGGGACACTATTGCAGATAGTTGCTCCATAGCTCAGTCTGAGGAATCAAGGTTTGACCTGTGATTCACATGTATACAAAGCCAAGTCCACACAAAATATGAATTTTGTGAAAGCGTGAAAATGCGAGGACATGCAAAGATACACACGAAACTTAAGTTGTTAGATCCGTTGGACATCAGACTATACCACAAGCGAAGTATAATTTACACCAGTATGCCATAGGTGTAAAGTGCATTAGCATTGACTAGATTATTGACTCTAGTGCAAGTGGGAGTCTGTAGGAGATATGCCCTAGAGACAATAATAAATGCTATTATTTATCTCCATGTTCATAATTATGTTTATGTTCCATGCTATAACTGCTATGGTTCTCGAGTCTACAATAACCACGAGGCTCGGAGGGAAACTCATATGCACGTGTGGAATAATAAATGGTAAAATGTATTCCTAGTCTGGCCTCTAAGACTAGCTCAAGTGTTGCATGATGGTTCTATTTTCCTGATCATGGGCATGACTATGCCGGCAACTTTGAGGGCACAATGTTAGGAGAACACTTGTGTTGAATCGACCCGATTGATGTTATGCTATGAGATACATTCATCACAAATTAATGGTTAATAACACAGAGGAAGTTAACGTTTGCATAATTCCGTAGACCATGAGAGTATCGAGTTTCTTCATGCTTGCTTCATGAACTTTGGGGTTTGTTAAACGTCATCCATAAATGGGTGGCTATTACGGCGGCTTACGGGTTCATGGAAAAGTATGTCAAGGGACTTGATAGCTCAAGATTGGGATTTGCTCCTCCGACGATGGAGAGATATCTCTGGGCCCTCTCGGTGTTCCGGTATCCACCATCGTCTGGCCAGACACAATGTGATTTGATCACAGGGATGCCAGAACACGGGAACGAGAAAAGAGAACAAAACTGGTAACGAGGTAACAGACATAGTGGACAAGTTGTTGATCCACGGGGATGCCGATAAATCTCACCTCGGGTGTTTGTAACATATCGTGAAGCAATAGGAATAGCACACGGCAACTGGAGGTTCACTCGAATATTTATTCGTGTGGGTATAGGGGTCAATATGGGTGTCCACAGCTCCGATGTTGATCATTGATCGAAAAGTGTTCCGGTCATGTCTATACTTCACCGAACCTATAGGGTCACACGCTTAAGGGTCATCTATCTGCTGAATACTAGACAGGGAGTCTGAGAGAAAGTCACCGGAAAAGTTTCGGAGACAGCAGAAGAGTTCCAGAGAGAGAACACCGGAAGAGTTTCGGTAAAACTGAAAAGTTGTTTTGGGGTATACCATTAAGTCAAATTGGTTTTGGCACACGCCTGGAAATTCTTGGAGGGTGCCAGAATTGTTCTGGGAACTTCTGGGATTTTTCCAGAGAAAAAACCCGAAAATGTTTTGGAGCTGCCGGAACCGCTCTGGCTGCTTTTCGCAGATGAAAATCACTAATCCGGAATTGTTTCGGAGCGCGTCCAAAATTATTTTAGTGGGTACTGGAAATGTTCTAAGACCTACAAAAATATTTTTGGATCTAACGGTCACGGAAAAATGTTTCTGTGAATAGTGAAAAGCACTTTTTGGAAAGCCACTTTTTGGGGCTTTTAGCAAAAGATCTTGGAGAAGGCTTGGGAGGGAAGGAACCCCTTTTTGTGGCTGAAATTTCAGCCCCTCCACCCCTCCTTCTCCTATAAATAGAGGTGGAGAGGAGCTCTCCACACTCACTCCAACTCTCTCACCAAATGGCATGCATGATCTGCCTTTCTTCTCTCCCTCACATGAAACAGTTTCGTAGAGCCGAAAGGCTGTCTGGGTTCTGGTGGGAACTAGTTCTAGACGGTGAAGCCCTGCCGGATAGATGACACCGTATGTGTGCAACCCCGTAGAGAGGTCGTAGGTTCGATCTTTTTGCCCGAGGGGCTGTTCGAGTGTGCCTCCCGAAGGGCTGTCCTAGTTTCGAGGGTCCTCCCGAAGGGCTGTCCATGACATCGTCCAGGGGACTGTCCGACCGCCTCCCGGAGGGCTGTCCGAGGGACTGTCCGAGGGGCAGGCGAGGGAGTACATCCTCGCGGTTGGGAGGTTGTAAATCCTAGCTGTGGGGATCTGCACCAACGATCTACATCGACTCTACTTCCGCTGCTCTACGAGTCGGTAACGATCAGATCCAAACCTTGTATGCATCTCCCTAGTGATCCTGGGCGTGCTCGCTGTACCAATTTTTTTGGTTTCTGTCGCGTTCCCCTACAGTAGCACCATGTACTTCATATAGAGAGTTTTCATATACTTCATGACTATGCTAGTGGGATCTTTACATTATAGAACTTGGCTTGTATATTCCGATGACGAGCTTCCTCAAATGCTCAAGGTCTTCATGAGCAAGCAAGTTGGATGCACACCCACTTAGCTACATTAGGACAGCTTTCATGCACTTATAGCTCTAGTGCATCCGTTGCATGGCGATCCCTGCTCCTTGCGTTGACATCGATCATAAGGCCTTCTCCATTGCCTAATGGTCAGCTGCGTTGATGCAAGACTTTCTTTGTTTTTGTCTTCTTAAACCCCTAATCATTATTCTATTTTCCCTTTAAGTGCGAAGCATAGGCTTGCGCTCAGCTTTGCATAGGTAGTTGAGTGGTTTAATAACGCAGACAGACGATCTTGCTATTGTACCTGGTATGCCTCAGGTTGGTGTTTTTGAAGTGATCGCTGATGCATGATTCCTTTATCTATGATAGTCATTGCTATGTAACCTTTGGCAATGGGAATTTGGACTCCGCAAAAATATTTCCTCATTCTTGACCTCCATGGCAATGGAACTAAGAGGATTGAAGGTATTACTCCCATGCTAGCTAACTTTTGCAAACTTGCAAGATGAACATGGATATCATTTTTGGACTTTGGTTTTTAATGTGTGCTCAGAGTTAGCAACAATGAGCTTAGATAGTCAACCTTCTTACTCAAGGACGAGCAAGGTTTAAACTTGGGGAGGTTGATAGCTCCATATTTTACGCATCTTTAGAGCTCATTTGTTGCACATTATCTCCGTATATCAAGTCATATCATGTTCCATTGAGCCAATTATATGTCCATATGCATGATTTCCAGTTTTTGTCCTTTTCACTGCGAGCATTGCATAATCTTTATTCTTATTTAGTTTTTATTAGTTTTCTTTGTCTTTGTATGTCTTGTAGGTGTGATGGACTTCCCAAGTACTTAGCACGATGAAAGGAGTTCAAACGGTGGACATCTAGGACCCGGACTTAGCCATTTCGAAGGTGGAAAAAGTCATTTTTCCAAGGTGCTACAAATCAAGATCTAAAACCAGAAATGGATCGGCGTCGTTCATACGAATCCAACTAGCCCAAGAACGTCAAATTCTGAGTTCGTACGAAGAAATGGCGACCAATTTACCGAAGGGGGCAGCAGAAGAAATCAGTATGAAAGACGGCGTTCCATGCGACCGCGTGTGGTCGTTTGAGCGCCCGTTTGGACTCTAGACAGCACCGAAAGTTGTCTCTCGTGACAGGATTCTTTATGGATTTCGTCCCCGTTTGTTCCCACGACTTCCTTGGCCTTCAAGGGATGATTTGGGAGAGGATTGGGCTCATCTAGAGCCCTTGGATCAAAGGAGAGGAGCCACATCAAGGAAGGAGGCATTGGGAGAGCTCTTATATAAACACCTTCAACCCTAGCCGCCGCCTCCAATCATCATCGTTCATCATTCATCATCTCATATCCAAGTCCAGCCACCATCCACCTCAAGAACACCACTGTTGCAACCTTGAAGGAGACCGGAAGGGAGCCGCCACGGTGGGGCGCGGCCATGGGCCGCCGCCGCCACGCCGCCGTCATCACCATCATTATCCACGCCGCCATCATCACCACCACCATCACCATCCCTTCTTCCTCCTCCATCATGGTCTCTGTGATGGGTTGTAACAACTCTTGAACCCCCCTTATATGTGATGTTATTTTAGTAATCATTGGCTATGGGTCGGTCGGTTAGTAGGTGGTTATTTGATATGTGTTTTCTAATTATGCGTATTGCTTTGTGTTGCTTATTTACCTTCGGTAACCTAGAGGTGGGAGATGTCCTATCCATTGGCGTAGTTGGAGACATCCAACTCCCCAGGCCACACATGAAGTATATAGATGGTTATGCAAACCGATTGAACTGCGATGTGACAGGTGCAGATATCTTGAGGGGAACACAATTATTCTAGGAGCACGGTTGTCCATAGAACCTAATGCCTTCGTACGGTCCTCAAACCACGAGGACCTTAATGTCTTTGTGTTAGCCGCCTCCGATATGGGACATGAAGTAGGATGAATGAGTTATCTCAACATCGCGTCTTGAGAGATAATGTTATGTAAGGGACTGATACGTCTCCAACGTATCTATAATTTTTGATTGTTCAATGCTATTATATTATCGATCTTGGATGTTTTTATATGCATTTACAGCAATTATATATCATTTTTGGAGACTAACCTATTAACCTAGTGCCCAGTGCCAGTTGTTGTTTTCTGCCCTGTTTTTGTTGTACAGAAAATCAATACCAAACGAAGTCCAAATGCCACGAAACTTTTTGGAGATTTTTTTCTGGACAAGATAAACACTAGAAGCTTTGGGAGGAGGCCAGAAGCCTCAGGGGGTGCCCACGAGGCACCAGGGAGCGCCTGGGGGGGGCAGGCGCGCCCTGGTACCTCGTGAGGCCCACAGAGCTCCGTTTGACCTAATTCCTCCATTATAAATTCCCAAAAAATCAGAAACCCTCCGGGGAGTCCACGAAATACTTTTTCCACCGCCGCAAGTTTCTGTTCTCGAGAGATCCCATCTGGAGGCCTTCTCCGATACTCAGCCGGAGGGGGAATCGATCACAGAGGGGCTCTACATCAACCTTGCTGCCCTTCCGATGATGCGTGAGTAGTTTACCACAGACCTTCGGGTCCATAGGCAGTAGCTAGATGGCTTCTTCTCTCTCTTTTTGATCTCCAATACAATGTTCTCCTCGATGTTTTGGAGTTCTATCCGATGTAATCACTTTTTGCGGTGTGTTTGTTGGGATCCGATGAATTGTGAGTTTATGATCAGAGTATCCATGAATATTATTTGAGTCTTCTCTGATCTCTTTTATGCATGATTATTATAGCTTCGTATTTCTTCTCCGATCTATTGATTTGGTTGGCCAACTAGATTGATTTATCTTGCCATGGGAAGAGGTGCTTTGTAATGGGTTCGATCTTGCGGTGCTCAATCCCAGTGACAGAAAGGGACATGACACGTATGTATCGTTGCTATTAAGGGTAAAAAGATGGGGTTTATTCATACGTGAGTTTATCTTGTCTACATCATGTCATCGTTCTTAAGGCGTTACTCCGTTCTTTATGGACTTAATACACTAGATGCATGCTGGATAGCAGTCGATGTGTGGAGTAATAGTAGTAGATGCAGGCAGGAGTCGGTCTACTTATCTCGTACATGATGCCAATATACATGATCATTGCCTTGGATATCGTCATGATTATTTGCTTTTCTATCAATTGCCCAACAGTAATTTGTCTACCCACCGTATGCTATTTTCTCGAGAGAAGCCTCTAGTGAAAACTATGGCCCCCGGGTCTATCTAAATCATATTACTAAAACCCTAAAAATATTGCTGCCATTTTATTTTATTTATTTTATTTTGTATTTTTGTTTCAATCTATCTATCTATCATATACAATTTAATCTTGCAATTGACCACCGAGGGATTGACAACCCCTCATTTGCGTTGGGTGCAAGGATTTGTTGTTTGTGTGCAGGTACTGCTAACGAGGTGTTGCGTGCTTCTCCTACTGGTTCGATAACCTTGGTTTCATAACTGAGGGAAATACTTATCTCTACTGTGCCGCATCATCCCTTCCTCTTCGGGGATAATACCAATGCAAGCTACAAGTAGCAGGGACCGCCCACCAGAAGTAGACCACCGTATCCTATAGTGCAGGTACTGACTTAGTCACAACGTGACATAGTCATAAAACCCTAACTCCATTCCACGCCGGTACCGAACGAGGCCGTACCTAGATGCCAGCAATCTCATCTAAAACATCACATACTTCTCTTAGTTTATTTCTTCCGCTTAGTTTAGTATTTATTTCCCGTTCTCTCTATTTTAGTTTAATTCTTTGTTTTTACCTTTCCCTTGCAACTTACTTAAGTGAGCTATTTCCAAACTCCGGTTTGGGTGTGAGCGTGGTTGTGTTAGTGACAACACAGCTGCGGGGATTGTGGTTCCAACCTATTCGCTCCCTATGGGATCGACAAACCTTACTTATCAAGAAATTGCTACATAGCCCTGTGCACTTGCAGGACATCAGCAGCTCACAAGTATTTATTCTATCATTGAGTACCAACCAACAAAAGAATTTGTGTCTAGGGAGGCAACATGTTTTCCATATCCATTGCATGGGCAGAGGTTCCTGTTGATTACCCATTAAAATCTCGTAGATTTTCTTGGCTGAGTATTTGGAGTTTCGCCACATGAAAGATCATGTGTCCTATTCCTGGTTATCTCTGATTTCCTCAAGCTGCTCTGATAACATAATAAGCTGATCATAGGCAATCATAGATAGTGGCAGCTGGAATTGGTTACTGTAATTCATCACAAATTTAGCTTGTTGTATTGAGATATTACTATTCTCAGCATATGTGTGTAATTCAGCCCATTTTCTTTTTGAAATGCTTCCTTTCCATACATCTTCCCATAATAAGACAGTGTCTCCTTTATTAACTTGGTAGGTTGCCATACCTCTGTATATATCACTTAAACTTAAACAATCCTTCCACCAGAAAGATCGTTTGTTATTGCTGGCGTGTGGTATAGTATTGTTGGAATAGTATGCTTGCCACACTAGTTTAACCCATGGAATGTTCTCATGACTGTAGAATTTGTGCAAGTGTTTGATCAACAAAGCAATGTTCTGAACTCTGAGATTTAGGACACCAAGTCCACCTTGCTTTTTTGGTTTACAAATCATCTTCCAACTTGCAAGGCAGTTACCTTTCTTGTTAATGTCATTCCCATACCAAAGGAAATTTCTGCTGGATTTATTGACATGGTCCAAAACGGTGTAGTGAACCTTAAAGGTGCACATGGCAAATATAGGCATTGATGCAATGACTGAGTTAACATATGTCAATCTAACAGCATAATTCATGAAGTTTGCAACTCCAGATAACCTCTTGTCAATTCTAGATATGATTGGCATGAGGTCATGCACTGATGGTTTGGTGGTACCAAGAGGTAATCCCAGATATGTGAATGGGAGACTTTCAGTTCTACAACCAAAATTTCCTGCCAAGTCTAGAGCAGTATGATTGTCAATGTTGATAGGCACAATGGATGATTTGCTGTACTTTACAAATAACCCTGTAGACATGTTGAATATATGTAATAGGGATTTGAGATGCATCAACTGATCTTTATTAGCAGGCATTATGAGCAGTGTATCATCTGCATACTGTATAATTGGGTATTGCTGCCCATAACAATCTTCCATAGGTAGAGTTAATTCACCATTCATCCATGCCAGATTAACAATGGTCTGTAGAAGATCAGCAGTAAGGACATATAGTAGAGGGGATTTAATCTTTTTCCTAGCTACACCATTAAGTAGTACAGAAGTGGAGGCAGAGTTAAGTATTCTGGTAACCCAATTAATCCACCTGGGTCCAAATCCTTTGGCCTTCAGCATCTCAATAATAGCACTATATTCAATTTTGTCAAATGCCTTCTCAAAATCAAGTTTATGAATGATAATGGGCCTTTTTGATTTGTGGCATATATGAAGATATTCAAATGTATATCCCATGCAATCTTGAATATTTCTCCCCTTAATAAAACCATATTGGTTTTGATGAATAATCATAGTAATCTCCTTCTGCAATCTGTTGGCCATGAGTTTTGTGAAAAATTTCAATGGCAGTGTAACCATAGAAATTGGTCTGTAATCATTCATATTCTCAGGAGATTGCTTCTTTGGTATAAGGGTAATATATGCAGTGTTTATGCTTTGAATGTCATCATTACCTTCAAAAAAATCCCATATCATCTTACAGAAATCTTGTTTAATAATGGGCCAGCATTTTTTGAGGAATCTACCATTAAATCCATCTGGTCCAGGTGCTTTATCATCAGGAAATTCTCTGACCACCTCCTCAATTTCATCCATACTGAATGGTTCATCCAAATGTTCTAAATTGTGTGGTTGGATCATCTCTAGAAGATTGAATAGCATTGTGGGTTTGATTGTTGTCCCAAGCCTCTCTTTATAAGATTGCCATATCACAGCAGCTTTCTGATCATGAGAACAATGTACTGTACCATCATTTGTGGTGATGGATGATATATAGTTTTTTTCTATAATTCATGGTGGCCATAGCATGAAAAAGTTTGGAATTTTCATCTCCAAAGATTATATCTCTTCTTTTAAATCTGCTTTTCCAATATATCCTTTTGGCCTCAAGCAGTTTCAGAATGTGCTTTTTCAGAATCTTTCTGAAATTCCTTTCCATTAAAGATAAAGTCCTTTGTTCCTCTAATCCATCCATGAGTGTCATCACATAATTGCAGTTTTCTATTATGGAATTTAGTCTAGATAATTTCCTGCTCCACTGTTTGAGACCTTGCCTGGGGCATTTAAATCTGGCAAATACATCATTTGCTGAATTATATAGGGTATCTCTAGAGTTCCATGATTTATAAATTGTATCATAGAAGCCATCAAAATCCATCCAATAATTCTCAAATCTAAAGATAGATGCTTTGGGTATATCACTGCCAATCTTAATACGAATGGGTGTGTGGTCAGATGTCACCTTGGCTAGAGGACATGCAATTGTGTTTGGGAAAGAAATTGTCCAATCAGCATTTGTAAATACCCAGTCCAATTTCTCCAAAAGAGGATTTTCTTGCATATTACTCCATGTGAAACTCCTGCCCTTGAGAGGTATTTCCACAAGATTATGTGCTTGTATGGTGCTGTTGAACAGTAGCATGTTACTTACATTCCCACCTGGTCTGCTCTATCATTTGGGCTTCTGATCAAGTTGAAATCTCCTAAAGTCATCCAGTGATCCATACTAGTAGTGTCCACATTATTAAACCAGCTTACGAAATCAGCTGTATCCTCATTTTGGCAGGGGGCATATACATTAGTAATATAGAAAATATTGCCAGACAAAATACAAACCAATTTGACTGTAAGTTGCTAGGCTTCTTGGCTGATAATTTGACCATTAAATAAGCTGCCATTCCATATAGTGATAATGCCACCTGAACTTCCCACTGATGGTACATATACAAACTGGTTAAATCTCCTGGGTGAGAAATGTCTCAAATATGACATATCAAAATCTTCTCTGTTAGTTTCTTGAATGCAGATAATATTGCCATTACTTTCTTCAATTTTTTGTCTCAAGTCATTCCATCTGTTCTGAGAATTTATGCCCCTCACATTCCAGTTTAATATGTCCCAGCTTCTATTCATGATCCACTATAAATATCATAATTTGTATCACAGTGTGTGTAATCACTGTGTTGATAATAACATATGCATAGATCAGGTAGTAGGGACATTTGTTGCTGGCCCATGCCATCATATTTTCTGTGGTCTTGTATTGTTTGTACTAGAACCCCTTTGCATTCACATGATTACATATTAGGCATAAAGCATATATCACCATAACATAACCACAAACTGAGTAGTAGATAGCAACATAAAAGTTGAAACTGAATTCGTTTAGACACTGGCAACAGTAGCTAAACTGAACGTTGTGCACGCAGGCACATAATAGGTAATATAGCAAATAAATTCTGCATCTAGGATCATGTCCATAAAAGTGGTACTGACTAAATTTATTACAGACCAAAGCATAAAAAGGCCACATCCATCTAATGGAAGATCTATTCATTGGAAGTAGAGGCATTTAGCACATCATGAGACACCTCACTAGGAGGGATCTGGCATTGCATAGTTGCAATGGCTTGGATGGTGTCAAGTGGAAGTTTAGGAGGTGGTGGGGCTTCTGGGTCTCTGATCTCATACTCAAAATCTTGTGCCAGATTCTTTTTAATACTAGCCTTGACATTTCTACCAGCTCTAGTAGCGGCAGCTTGATCTTTGAAGCCCACACTAAGACCAGCCAGTCTTCTGCTGTGTCTGACATCCATCACATTCACTGGAACAGTGGTCTTCTTCCTCTTGCAGATAGGAGTTGTCATTAGTGTTATTTCATTAACTACATTGTTTGGCAGTGCAACTGTCAGTGTCTCATGGCATGTATCAGAAATATCCTGGGGCAGCGCAAGTGCATGATACGTCTCCGACATATCTATAATTTTTGATTGTTTCATGCTATTATATTATCAATCTTGGATACTTTATATGCCTTAATATGCAATTTTATATCATTTTGGGAACTAACCTATTAACCCAGTGCCTAGTGCCAGTTGCTGTTTTTCTTCCTATTTTTGATTTTCCAGAAAATCAGCACCAAACGGAATCCAAATGCTATGAAACTTTTTGACGATTTTTTCTAGACATAAGAGACCCAAGAAGCTTCGGGAGGAGACTAGACAGCAAACGGGGAGACAACAAGGCAACAGGGCGTGCCCTGGGGGGTAGGCGTGCCCTGATGCCTTGTGGGCCCCACGTGGCTCCGTCTGACCTAATTCCACTTCTATAAATTCTCAAATATTGGGAAACCAACAGAGAGCCACCCGAAATAACTTTTCCACCGCCGCAAGCTTCTGTTCTTCCATGATCCCATCTGGAGGCCTTTTCCGATACACTGCCGGAGGGGGAATCTATCACGGAGGGCTTCTACATCAACCTTGCTTCCCTACCGATGATGTGTGAGTAGTTCACCACAGACCTATGGGTCCATAGCTAGTAGCTAGATGGCTTCTTTTCTCTCTTTGATCTTCAATACAATGTTCTCCTCGATCTTCTTGGAGTTCTATCCGATGTAATCTTCTTTTGCGGTGTGTTTGTTGGGATCCGATGAATTGTGGGTTTATGATCAGATTATTCATTGAAAGTAATTGAGTCTTTTCTGAACTTTATTATGCATGATTATAATAGCTTTGTATTTCTCTCCGATCTATCCGTTTGGTTTGGCCAACTAGATTGATTTATCTTCAGTGGGAGAGGTGCTTTGTAGTGGGTTGAATATGGCGGTATCCTCACCCAGTGACAGAAGGGGTAGCAAGGCACATATTGTATTGTTGCTACTAAGGATAAAACGATGGGTTTTATTCATATTGATTGAGTTTACTTTGTCTACATCATGTCATCTTGCTTAAGGCGTTACTCTGTTTTTTATGAACTTAATACCATAGATGCATGCTGGATAGCGGTCGATTGGTGGACTAATAGTAGTAGATGCAGGCAGGAGTTGGTCTACTTGTCACGGACGTGATGCTTATATGTGTGATCATTGCCATGAATACGTCATAACTATGCGCTTTTCTATCAATTGCCCTACAGTAATTGGTTTACCCACTAATAACCCACAAGTATAGGGGATCAGTTGTAGCCTTTCTCGATAAATAAGAGTGTCGAACCCAACGAGGAGCTAAAGGTAGAATCAATATTCCCTTCAAGTTCTATCGACCACCGATACAACTCTACGCACACTTAACGTTTACTTTACCTAGAACAAGTATGAAACTAGAAGTACTTTGTAGGTGTAATGCTAGAACTACTTTGCAAGAATAAAACTAGGAGTACTTTGCGAGAATAAAACTATGAGTAATTTGCAAGATAATAAAAGTTAGTTGTTTAGTAGAAAGTTTTTTGTAACACAAGAGAAGGATTTGTCCCTAGGCAATCGATAACTAGACCGGTAATCATTATTGCAATTTTATATGAGGGAGAGGCAGGAGCTACCATACTTTCCGTACTTGGATCATATGCACTTATGATTGGAACTCTAGAAAGCATCCGCAACTACCAAAGATCATTAAGGTAAAACCCAACCATAGCATTAAGTAACAAGTCCTCTTTACTCCCATACGCAACAACCCCCTTACTCGGGTGTAAGCTTCTGTCACTCTAGCCGCCCACTATAAGAGAATTATGAACATATTGCAAACCCTACAGCAGGAATCCCTCATGCTTGCGCAACACGGAGGGCACCATAGGACAACACCAAAATAAAATATACAACTCAAACCAATCACGATCATCAATCAACCCATAGGACAAAACGAATCTACTCAAACATCATAGGATTGCCACATATCATTGGATATCTCCGTTCCTTTATGTAAGGTGTATTTTTTCTGGCATGTTGACCAAGGCATGGAATTTTAAAGAATTGAGGACGAAAATACCCTTGGCTAATTCATTGATTAGTGGCAAGTAAATCAATTAGGAAGGAAATGAAGAGATACAGGCAATCAGGAGAGAGATACTTTCCTTCTTTTCCTATATGGAGAGATACACACAATCGGGAGAGAGATACTTTCCTTTTTATGGAGGGCTAAGAAGGGAATTATGAGGAATTGGAAGAAATGCACCTTACATTGCGGAATTTTATCAAAAAACAAATACACCTTATATAAAGGAATGGAGGGAGTAATATATAGCGTTAAGAATCATGTTTAAGTAGAGATTACAGCGGGGAGAAGAGGTGTTACGCCGCTGAATAGAGGTGGAGAGTTTTGGTGATGACGGCGGCGAAGTTGATGGTGTAGATTGCCGTCACGATGGTTGCCCCGGCGGCGTTCCGGCGCCACCGGGAGAGAGGGGGAGAGAGCCCCCCCTCCTTCTTCTTCTTGCTTGGCCTCCCCCTTAGATGGGAGGAGAGTTTCCCCTCTGGTCCATGGCCGCCATGGCTCCCAGAGGGCAGGAGCCCCTCCGAGATTGGATCTCTCTCTCTCTGTTTCTCTTCTATTTCGCGTCCCCTTTTCTGGCCTTTCACCGTTTCTTCAATATCCGGAGATCCGTAACTCCGATCGGGCTGAAATTTTAACATGATTTTTTTCTTGATATAAGCTTCCTTGTGGCCGAAGAAGGGCCCCAACCAACTTACGGTGTGCCCACAAGGTAACACCACGCGGCTGGGGGGGTCACGCCAAGATGCCTTGTGGAGGTTGTGGGACTCCGTTTGCGTTGATTCCACCTCCCAAAAATCACATATATTCCAAAATAATTCTCCGTAAAATTTTATCGCGTTTGGACTTTGTTTGATATGGATTTTCTGCGAAACAAAAAACAAGCAGAAAACAGGAACTGGCACTGGGCACTGGATCAATATGTTAGTCCCAAAAATAATATAAAATGTTGCCAAAAGTATGTGAAAGTTGTAGAATATTGGCATGAAACAATAAAAAACTATAGATACGATGGAGATGTATCAACATCCCCAAGCTTAATTCCTGCTCGTCCTCGAGTAGGTAAATGATAAAAAGATAATTTTTGATGTGGAATACTACCTAGCATAATCTTGATCATGTAATCTAATCATGGCATGAATATTAAGACACGAGTGATTCAAAGCAATAGTCTATAATTTGATATAAAGACATCAATACTCAGGCATACCAACAAACAATCATGTCTTTCAGAATAAAAATGCTAAAGAAAGTTATCCCTAGAAAATCATATAATCCTGTCATGCTCCATCTTCTTAACATAAAGTATTTATCATGCACTACCCCAATGACAAGCCGAGCAATTGGTTCATACTTTTTAACGCGCTTTAGCTTTTTCAACCCCCACGCAATACATGAGCGCAAGCCATGGATATAGCACTATGGGTGGAATAGAGTATAATGGTAGAGATTAATAAGGAGAAGTAAAAAAGGGACAAAGTCTCACATCAACTAGGTGGATCAACGGGCTATGGAGATGCCCATCAATCGATATCAATGCGAGGAGTAGGGATTGCCATGCAACGGATGCACTAAGAGCTATAAGTGTATGAAAGCTCAAACTGAAAACTAAGTGGGTGTGCATCCAACTTGCTTGCTCATGAAGACCTCGGGCATTTGAGGAAGCCCATCATCGGAATATACAAGCCAAGTTCTATAATGAAAAATTCCCACTAGTATATGAAAGTGAAAACATAGGAGACTCTCTATATGAAAAACATGGTGCTACTCTGAAGCACAAGTGTGGGAAACGATAGTAACATTGCCCCTTCTCCCTTTTCTCTCATTTTTTTTTTGTTTTCTCTTTTTTTTATTTTTTTATTTTTTATGGGCTCATTTTTGCCTCTTTTTTTGGGCTCTTTTTGGCCTCTTTTTTTTTATTTCCTCACTAGGACAATGCTCTAATAATGATGATCATCACACTTTTATTTACTTACAACTCAATATTACAACTCGGTACTAGAACAATATGACTCTATATGGATGCCTCTGGCAGTGTACCAGGATGTGCGATGATCTAGCATAGCAAAGATATCAAAAAACGGACAAGCCATGAAAATATCATGCTAGCTATCTTACGATCATGGAAAGCAATATGACAATGAATGTTCAAGTCATGTATATGATGATGATGGAAGTTGCATGGCAATATATCTCGAAATGGCTATGGAAATGCCATAATAGGTAGGTATGGTGGCTGTTTTGAGGAAGATATAAGGAGGCTTATGTGTGATAGAGCGTATCATATCACGGGGTTTGGATGCACCGGCGAAGTTTGCACCGACTCTCGAGGTGAGAAAGGGCAATGCATGGTACCGAAGAGGCTAGCAATATGCGAAAAGGTGAGAGTGCGTATAATCCATGGACTCACATTAGTCATAAAGAACTCACATACTTATTGCGAAAGTTTATTAGCCCTCAAAGCAAAGTACTACTATGCATGCCCCTAGGGGGATAGATTGGTAGGAAAAGACCATCGCTCGTCCCTGACCGCCACTCATAAGGTAGACAATCAATAATAAATCATGCTCCAACTTCTTAGCATAACGACAGACCATACATGCATGCTTCAGGAATCACAAACCTTAACACTAATATTCTTACTAAAACAAAATTATTCACTAGTACCTCCCACATATTACCATTTCAATATCACAAAACTATTGCAAGGAATCAAACTTATCATATTGAGTGATCTACAGGTTTTATGTAGGATTTTATGACTAACCATGTGAATGACCAATTCCTGTTGACTCTCTAAATAGATATAAGTGAAGCATGAGAGTTAAATTATTTCTACAAAATACCACACTCTAATAAATATAAGTGAAGCAAAAGAGCATTCTACAAATAACGGTTTCCAAAAGTAGAGAAACAGGCATCCAAACTTCAAATGATATAAGTGAAGCACATGAAGCATTCTATAAAGCCATACTCAAAAGATATAAGTGAAGTGCAAAGAGAATTCTATAAATCAACCAAGGACTATCTCATACCATCATGGTGCATTATTAAAATAAAAATAAAACGCACACGACGCTCCAAGACTTTACGCATATCATGTGAACAAAACAAAAACCGAGACATACCGATAATTGTTGAAGAAGAAAGATGGGATGCCTTCCGGGGCATCCCCAAGCTTAGACGCTTGAGTCTCCTTGAATATTTACTTGGGGTGCCTTGGGCATCCCCAAGCTTGAACTCTTGCCTCTCCTTATTCTTCTCATATCAATACCTCCTCGATCTTCGAACACTTCATCCACACAAAACTTAACCGAACTTTTTATTAGAAGGGTTAGTACATATAACATCAAATCCCATCATGTCCTGCTGTAACATTATTGTATAATTATAATAAAACATTACCCACTGTATGCTATCACAATTCTATGGCTCCCAAGTCAATGGGGCTCAACATGGTTTCAAACATACGCAAATAAAGAAACTATAACAGCAATCTGTGAAAACAGGACAGTCTGTGAAGATGCAAATGAAACATATACTGCTGTAACCCCAAAAATTCTGAAACATGAGGAAAAAATAAACAATTTTCATAGCAATACTGTGTAAAAATTCCAGAATTTTTGCACGTTCCAGTAAAATATAGAAATTCAAACACTACAGCAAAAGTTTATGTTTTTTCACAGCACACACCAAACAAGCAATTTAAACATCCTAAAGGTAAATCTTGGCACATTATTTCTATAATACAATGGATTTGTACAAGGGGATAATTATTTTTGTTGAAAAGTTTCTGTAATCAAGATTCACAAAGTTTCCATGGGCATGAACAAAGTTCAAGGACGTCCCCCACTTCAACGGTGCTCGTCTTTCTCACTTTCACTTTTCTTTTTGAAAAGTTTTTTGGTTCCCCTCTATTTTATTTTTTATTTTTAAAATTTTAAAAGCACACAACAGAATAGAATGGCTCTCTAAAACTTCCGGGTTGTCTCCCAGGCAGCGCTTTCTTTAAAGCCATTAAGCTAGGCATAAAGTGCTCAACTAATTGATCCATCCAGATCCCAAGGTATATCAAAGCCAATTTTAATTCACAATGATTTGTAATTTTGTAGTGAGCACAAAGCAACATATATCATGCAATGACGAAGTCGAACTCTCTTCCTATGCATTGGCATGTCATAAAAGAACAATTCACGCATACATAATAAAGGTCGATACATAGCATAAACAGTTTCTTGCAATTTTATCGTATTGGAAACATAGAGAGGCGGAGACGTAGTTCCTCTCTCATAATAATTGCAATTAGGAGCAGCAAGCACATGCATATTATATCCAACAAAATCATCACGTGTAGAAGTAAAACACAACCCATCAATATAATCCTTAATAAGCACAAACTTCTCCGATATAGCGTAGTTGGGAGAATTCAAAAAGATAATAGGACTATCATGTGTGGGTGCAATAGCAACAATTTCATGTTTAACATAAGGAACTATAGCAAGTTCATCTCCATAAGCATAATTCATATTGGCATCATGGCCACAAGCATAGCAAGCATCAAATTCATCAAAAAGGGATATTTCAAACGAATCCAAGGGATCATAGCAATTATCCTTCAGTAAGCACGAAGGGAAATTAAACAATGTATGAGTTGAAGAGTTACTCTCATTAGAAGGTGGGCACGGGTAGCTAATCCGCTCTTCCTCCTTTTGTTCTTCGCTCTCCTCGTCATCTTTTTCATCTAATGAGCTCACAGTTTCAGCAATTTCTCCTTCCATAGGAGCCTGCAAAATATTAGTCTCTTCTTGGATAGCGGAGACTTTCTCAATAAATTCATCAATATTGGCATTATATTCATAATTCTCATGGCAATATTTAAATATAGCATAATTTTTAGATCTGTAAATAGCAGCATCACAATCTTCATACTTTTCAAACAAAGATTTAATTTCATAAGCACCCTTAAAAGCAACAAATTCTTCTATTTGTTCCACATCATAGTAATCATATATACCATTAGCATAAGAAGCCAAGGTTTCATTATCATTAAATTCACATTGAAAGGGAAGGTGTGGAGCCTCCATCCTAGAGCAATAGGTATAATCACACCTTAAGCACAAATTCCAAGCATACCAACGCAACATTTTAATTTGATCCCATAAGTGTTTCCCTTTTTGAGACAAGCGATGATCCCTAAAGTATTCCCGTTGATCCAAAGTAACTCCCATTATCAAGTTTACTGGGGATTTATCAAGATTATCAAAGTAGTATTTAATATTTTCCACATAACCAGCATCGAGGGTTTTAGGAGATTCCCCATCTCCATGAGTAGCAAGTACAACTATTTTTTTGGTGTTTCATGTTCCATATCCATAACTAAAGATATAAAACAACTTAGAATAGAAAATAAAAACCACTTAGTGATAAAGCCAACAAGCGCACACGAGAATATCAACCCCACGCTATTGCTCCCCGGCAACGGCGCCAGAAAAAGGTCTTGATAACCCACAAGTATAGGGGATCAGTTGTAGCCTTTCTCGATAAATAAGAGTGTCGAACCCAACGAGGAGCTAAAGGTAGAATCAATATTCCCTTCAAGTTCTATCGACCACCGATACAACTCCACGCACACTTAACGTTTGCTTTACCTAGAACAAGTATGAAACTAGAAGTACTTTGTAGGTGTAATGCTAGAACTACTTTGCAAGAATAAAACTAGGAGTACTTTGCGAGAATAAAACTACGAGTAATTTGCAAGATAATAAAAGTTAGTTGTTTAGTAGAAAGCTTTTTGTAACACAAGAGAAGGATTTGTCCCTCGGCAATCGATAACTAGACCGGTAATCATTATTGCAATTTTATATGAGGGAGAGGCATGAGCTAACATACTTTTCGTACTTGGATCATATGCACTTAGGATTGGAACTCTAGCAAGCATCCGCAACTACCAAAGATCATTAAGGTAAAACCCAACCATAGCATTAAGTAACAAGTCCTCTTTACACCCATACGCAACAACCCTCTTACTCGGGTGTAAGCTTCTGTCACTCTAGCCGCCCACTATAAGAGAATTATGAACGTATTGCAAACCCTACAGCAGGAATCCCTCACGCTTGCGCAACACAGAGGGCACCATAGGACAGCACCAAAATAAAACATACAACTCAAACCAATCACGATCATCAATCAACCCATAGGACAAAACAAATCTACTCAAACATCATAGGATTGCCACATATCATTGGATAATAATATATAGCGTTAAGCACCATGTTTAAGTAGAGATTACAGCGGGGAGAAGAGGTGTTACACTGCTGCATAGAGGGGAGAGAGTTGGTGATGACGGCGGCGAAGTTGTTGGTGTAGATCGTCGTCACGATGGTTGCCCGGCGGCGTTCCGGCGCCACCGGGAGAGAGGGGGAGAGAGCCCCCTCCTTCTTCTTGCTTGGCCTCTCCCCTAGATGGGAGGAGAATTTCCCCTCTGGTCCATGGCCACCATGGCTCCCGGAGGGCAGGAGCCCCTCCGAGATTGGATCTCTCTCTCTGTTTCTCTTCTGTTTCGCGTCCCCTTTTCTGGTCTTTCACCGTTTCTTAAATTCCGGAGATCCGTAACTCTGATCGGGCTGAAATTTTAACACGATTTTTTCTCGATATAAGCTTCCTTGCAGCCGAAGAAGGGCCCTAGCCAACTTACGGTGTGCCCACAAGGCAACACCACACGGCTGGGGGGGGAGGTCGCACCAAGATGCCTTGTGGAGGCTGTGGCCTCCGTTTGCGTTGATTCCACCTCCCAAAAATCACATATATTCCAAAATAATTCTCCGTAAAATTTTATCGCGTTTGGACTTCGTTTGATATGGATTTTCTGCGAAACAAAAAACAAGCAGAAAACAGGAACTGGCACTGGGCACTGGATCAATATGTTAGTCCCAAAAATAATATAAAATGTTGCCAAAATTATGTGAAAGTTGTAGAATATTGGCATGAAACAATCAAAAATTATAGATACCACAGAGATGTATCACCCACCGTATGCTATGTGTTCGAGAGAGAAGCCTCTAGTGAAAACTATGGCCCCCGGGTCTACTTTAATCATATTATAAAAACCAAAAATACGTTGTTGCAATTTATTTACTTTATTTTGTTTTGCAATTTACTTATCTACCTATACAAGATTTGATCCTTGCAAGTAATGAGTTCAAGGGGACTGACAACCCTCTTGCCCGTGTTGGGTGCAAGTATTTGCTTTTGTGTGTGCAGGTGTTGTTTACTAGGATTTGCGTGGTTCTCCTTTTGGTTTTATAAACCTTGCTTCTCACTGAGGGAAATACTTATCTCTACTTTACTTCTTCACCCTTCCTCTTTGGGGAAAATCCCAACGCTGCTCACAAGTAGCAGAAAGAATTTCTGGTGCCGTTGCCGGGGAGACATCATCAAATCACTACAAGTACCTTCACTCAAACTAGCATCTACTTGTTCTACTTTTTATTTGCCTCTCTTTTTCATCTCCCTCCACTTCTCTAAAAAATCGAAAAACACAAAAATATCTTGTTTGCTCGTTTGCTTGCTTTGCTATCATGTCTGAGTTCAAGAAAGTTGTTGTTGAAAGTGCTAGTGAAGATAGTACTAGCGAATCTCTTGAGGAAAAACTTAAATTATTTGATTTTAACCAGGACCCTCCGGAGAAGAATTCTTTAATTGCACGGGAAGCATACCAATAATTAAAGGATCTATTCTTGAAAAAACAAATTGCTATGTGGATGCTATTGCTATGCTTGTGGTTAAGTTAGAGAGAATTTTTTTGCATATTCATCCTGCTCTACAAAAGATATTCTATGAACTTCCCAATATCCATAATCCAAGGGCTAAAAAGATTGCCCGCATTATCCTTATGCATGAATTTGACTATATAATCCGAGAAGCTAGGGATATCTTTGCCTTTTATAAAATAGATTTCGAGCATCCTCCAATAGAAGAAATCCTCCATGATAAGGACACTATACGTAGGTTGGAATCTAAGGATTATTTTGCTTATGGTGAGAATATTAGGAGGAGAGTTCCTTATGCTGAATTAATTAAAACTCTATACAACACTACTTGTGATAAATTTGAGTGGATCACTAAGGGAGTTGATGAGGGATTTAGTGAAGAATGGTTTGAAGGTACGGTTAAAGATCCTATTGATGATGACATACTTGTTTTATATGAGGATCTTTATGGTGATGATTCGGAGTTTGAAGTAATGAATGTTAAAATCACCGAAAAAGTCCCTTCAATTATTTAAGTTCTCCTACAAGAAAAGTAGAACATGAGAGTAGAGAATTAATGAGAAAAGTTTTTGAAGATTTTATTAAAAAGGATTTGGAAACTAAGGATGATAATACTTGAAACTATGCATAATGCCTAGCTAGGGGCATAAAACAATAGCGCTTGTTGGGAGGCAACCCAATATTTATCTTTATTGCAATTTTTATTTTTCTTGAGTCACACAATTTTTGCTACTGTAATAATTGTGTTTTTATCTTTTGATTCGTGTTTGTGCCAAGTAATGCCTTTGGGATGATTTGAATGATAGTATAATTGATGCTGTTTGAAAATAAAAAGTTTTGTGCCCAGTAGTTGATTTTTAATTTATTACTGGACGTCAGAAAAATTTGAAATTTTTACACAGTATTGGAATACAAATTTTTTAGAATTTTTCCAGTTACAGAAGTACGGATAAATATTCTGTCATTGCGTATTGTTCTGTTTTAGACAAATTCTGTTTTTTTATTGCATAGTTTACTTGTTTTAATGATGCTATGGATTATATCGGGGGGTAGAAGTCATGGAGAAGTTAGAATACAATAGGTATTATGCAAGAATAAATTATGAATGGGTTTATAATAGTGCCTAAATTTTATGATTTGTTTATTATACTAACGGATCTCACGAGGTTTCTATTGAGTTTTGTGTGCTGAAGTTTTCAAGTTTTGGGTGAGATCACGATGGATGAAGGAATAAGGAGTAGCAAGACCCTAAGCTTGGGGATTCCCAAGGCAACCCAAGGTAATATTCAAGGAAGACCCAAGCGTCTAAGCTTGGGGATGCCCCGGATGGCATCCCTTGTTTCGTCTACAATCTATCGGTAACTTACTTGGAGCTATATTTTTATTCATCACATGATATGAGTTTTACTTGGAGCGTCTTGTGCCATAGTTTTTCTTTGTTTGCTTTTTAGTTTGCCACAATCATTGTTTACTGGACACACCTTTTCGAGAAGGACACACATTTATCGTGATTTGTTAGAATACTCTATGTGCTTCACTTATATCTTTGAGCTAGGCAGTTGCTATAGTGCTTCACTTATATCTTTTAGAGCATGGCGGTGGTTATATTTTATAGAAATGATTGCACTCTCATGCTTCAATTAAATCTTTTTAAGAGTCTAATAAATAGTAATGGCAATATGCACGTGTTATAAGACTAATCCAAAAAGGATAGGTATTCAAGGGGGATATAATAAAAAAATCATGTAGATCACTAAATATGAAATGTATGGTTTAATAATATTTATGTCATAATATGAAAGGATATTGGTTAACGATCATTGGGTAGTAGAAATATCGGTATTAAAGCTTGTTGTTAACTTCTCATCTAAGTGTTGGTCATGGCATGGTGGGGAGGTTTGAGCATTTTTATGTCTGAAATGAAATCTTTGAGTGTTGTAATAATCGAATGCGCGCGATGGTTAACTCCTACCAACCAATTCCCTGGGGACATGTGAGTAGTACTTTGCTTCGAGGGCTAATAGGCTTTCACAATAAGTATATGAGTTCTTTATGACTAATGTGAGTCCATGGATTATACGCACTCCTACCTTTCCGCAATTTGCTAGCCTCTTTGGTACCGTGCATTGCCCTTTCTCACCTCGAGAGTTGGTGCAAACTTCGCCGGTGCATCCAAACCCCATGATATGATACACTCTATCACACATAAGCCTCCTTATATCTTCCTCAAAACAGCCACCATACCTACCTATTATGGCATTTCCATAGCCATTCCGAGATATATTGCCATGCAACTTCCACCGTTCCGTCTCATGACTTGTGTGTTCATCATTATATTGCTTTGCATGATCATATAGAGCTGACATGATATTTGTGGCACAGCCATCGTTCATCATTATTATACATGTTACGCTAGATCATTGTACATCCTAGTACACTGCCAGAGGCATTCATATAGAGTCATATTGTTTCAGTTATCAAGTTGTAATATCGAGTTGTAAGTAAATAAAAGTGTGATGATCATCATTATTAGAGCATTGTCCCAGTGAGGAAAGGATGATGGAGACTATGATTCCCCCACAAGTCAGGATGAGACTCTGGACGAAAAAAAGAAGAGGCCAAAAAGAGCCCAACAAAAAAATGAGAGAAAAGAGAGAAGGGGCAATGTTACTATCCTTTTTCCACACTTGTGCTTCAGAATAGCACCATGTTCTTCATATAGAGAATCTCCTATGTTGTCACTTTCATATACTAGTGGGAATTTTTCGTTATAGAACTTGGCTTGTATATTCCGATGATGGGCTTCCTCAAATGCCCGAGGTCTTCATGAGCAAGCAAGTTGGATGCACACCCAGTTAGTTTCCGTTGAGCTTTCATACACTTATAACTCTTAGTGCATTAATTGCATGGCAATCCCTACTCCTCGCATTGATATTGATTGATGGGCATCTCCATAGCCCGTTGATCCACCGAGTTGATGCGAGACTTTCTTCCTTTTTGACTTCCCTTATTGATCTCTACCACCGCATTCTATTCCATTATAGTGCTATATTCATGGCTCACGCTCATGTATTGCATGAGGTTGAAAATGCTGAAGCGCGTTAGAAGTACGATCCAATTGCCTGGTTTAACACCGGGGTGCTCATGATTTATATTTATGCGGTGAAGGCAGAGCCATGCCATGCTAACATGATAAAATGAGTTGGGATAACATTCGTTAAGGATCGTATATTTTGAAAGTTTAATGATTATGTTTGTTATATTCATGCATATTGTTATGTTGATATTATTACTTCATCGTTTCTCATCATTTATACCGTAAAGAGATTACATAATAAACATGTTAGGTAGCATTCAACATCAAAAATTCTGTTTTTATCATTTACATACTCGAGGACGAGCAGGAATTAAGCTTGGGGATGCTGATACGTCTCCGACATATCTATAATTTTTTTATTGTTTCATGCTATTATATTATCAATCTTGGATACTTTATATGCCTTAATATGCAATTTTATATCATTTTTTGGAACTAACCTATTAACCCAGTGCCTAGTGCCAGTTGCTGTTTTTACCTGTTTTTGGTTTTCCAGAAAATCGGTACCAAACAGAGTCCAAACGCTACGAAACTTTTTGATGATTTTTCTGGACTTAAGAGACCTTAGAAGCTTTGGGAGGATACCAAACGGCAAACAAGGAAACGGCAAGGCAGCAGGGCGCGCCCTGGGGGTAGGCACGCCGTTATGCCATGTTGGCCCCACATGGCTCTATCTGACCTAATTCCACTTCTATAAACTCTCAAATATTGGGAAACCAATAGAGAGCCACCCGAAATAACTTTTCTGCCGCTGCAAGCTTCTGTTCTTCCGCGACCCCATCTGGAGGCCTTTTACGGTACTCTGCCTGAGGGGGAATAGATCACGGAGGGCTTCTACATCAACCTTGCTGCCCTACCGATGATGTGTGAGTAGTTCACCACAGACCTACGGGTCCATAGCTAGTAGCTAGATGGCTTCTTCTCTCTCTTTGATCTTCAATACAATGTTCTCCTGGATCTTCTCGGAGTTCTATCCGATGTAATCTTCTTTTGCAGTGTGTTTGTCAGGATCCGATGAATTGTGGGTTTATGATCAGATTATTCATTGAAAGTAATTGAGTCTTTTCTGAACTTTATTATGCATGATTATAATAGATTTGTATTTCTCTCCGATCTATCCGTTTGGTTTGGCCAACTGGATTGATTTATCTTCAGTGGGAGAGGTGCTTTGTAGTCGGTTCAATCTGGCGGTGTCCTCACCCAGTGACAGAAGGGGTAGCGAGGCACGTATTGTATTGTTGCTACTAAGGATAAAACGATGGGGTTTATTCATATTGATTGAGTTTACTTTGTCTACATCATGTCATCTTGCTTAAGGCGTTACTCTGTTTGTTATGAACTTAATACCATAGATGCATGCTGGATAGCGGTCGATTGGTGGAGTAATAGTAGTAGATGCAGGCAGGAGTCAGTCTACTTGTCATGGAGGTGATGCCTATATGTGTGATCATTGCCATGAATACGTCATAACTGTGCGCTTTTCTATCAATTGGCCAACAGTAATTTGTTTACCCACCGTATGCTATGTGTTCGAGAGAGAAGCCTCTAGTGAAAACTATGGCCCCCTGGTCTACTTTAATCATATTATAAAAACCAAAAATACCTTATTGCAATTTATTTCCTTTTATTTTGTTTTGCAATTTACTTATCTACCTATACAAGATGTGATCCTTGCAAGTAACGAGTTCAAGGGGATTAACAACCCTCTTGCCCGCGTTGGGTGCAAGTATTTGCTTTTGTGTGTGCAGGTGTTGTTCACTAGGATTTTCGTGGTTCTCCTTTTGCTTCGATAAACCTTGGTTCTCACTGCGGGAAATACTTATCTCTACTGTACTGCTTCACCCTTCCTCTTCGGGGAAAATCCCAACGCAGCTCACAAGTAGCAGTGCATTGTATGTATCATTATTGGACTCACTGTTGCATATGTTCACAACATTGTTGTAGTCATTGGAATGCAGAACAGGTGGATTTTCATATTCATACATGTTATCCATGATTTCAGTAATCACACAAGTGCTTGGCAGAGGTGCATCTTCGGTTACAGTAACAATGGAGAGTAAGCATTTCCTGATTGATCCAAACTCATCATCAACATCCATCATCTGACATCTAGTGCTTTTCACGGTACATCCCTCAAGTTTACTGAGAACCTCAGGTGTTGATGCCATAATCTTGTGCATCATATCTTGCATAGCAACAAAACAATCAAATGCTTCAACAGCAGGCTGAACATTAGCAGCAGGAGCTCCATGGGCTACCCCAGGGCTCTGTGGAGGGGTGGGGATCATAGGAACACCATTTGCATCAAGGACAGGATCATGTTGCATGTGGTGATCATCATCAAAATCAGCATCCTCCCATATCCCACCAAAAGGGGCACTGGGCATAGGGTGAAGTGCACCATCTGGAGGGATAGGATCTTCATCACCCCCAATTGCCTCAAGTAAATCAGTGTGCAATATGTAAACAACAACAGTCCAAGATTGACCATGACCAATATCATCAAGGTTTTCACATATAACATGGCTAATGGGGATGTTTAAGAGATCAGGTACACGGATCTTGACTAAGATTCTAGCTCTGTTTGACATATCCATATCCCATGTAAGAAATTTCCCAAAGCCATTAACAGATTCTCTGACTTTATCTGGCCTCCAGCCCTCAAGTGGATAATTGACCATCATGATCCAAGCGTCATGGGTGAAAGTACAGTTGCAATAGTTGATACCTCGATCGTGGCGAATGACTCGAAGAGTGGAATCACCAACGAAGAAAGGACCATGGTTGATGGCCGTAGCGAGGTCGCATGCATGGGTGAAGCGGACCATGGCCACCCCCATAGCACACGGAGTGGTCTCGGCGATGCGCTAGCCGCGCTCGTGGTCGAGGAAATGGCGGATGATCTGGACATCAGCGGCGTAATGTGCCGGGTTTGGCAGCGGGGCAAGGGTGATGATTGCCCATTCACTGGATTCAACCAGCGGTTGACCGCCGAGGAAGTGGTAGGTTCGACAGCGACGGTGTCCATTGAGCTCAAGGATTTTAGTGCCTGGTGGGAGGTGGGGGTGGGGTCGCATGGATAGGTGGACATGGGGTCCGGCGATGGCGGCGGAGTACGGGAGGGTGGTGAGGTGGCCGAGGTGGTAGGGGTGGTGGGGGTTTTGTCGGAAAACAGAGGAGACAGAGGCGAGGTGGAAGATGACACAGAGACGAGTCGTCAACAGGTGCGTTGGTGGTTGGGATATTGATTGGTTTGACGGGTTTGGGCCGGTAAATGAGGCGCTTGTTGGGATGGTTGAAACAAGATTTTTTGATATGGCCATATCTGAAGCATTTTCTGCAGCGAATATCGCTGAGGCAGTCGATTCTGTTATGCCCAATACCGAGGCATCGTGGGCAGGTAATGGGCTGAGAAACAGGCGGGGTGGGTTGGATGGATGATGGGCTAGGCCGCGTTGGTGGTGGATAAATGCAGTGGGTGGGGTTTGGGAGTTGGGTTGGGTTTTGTGCGCTGGGGGAAGTGGGCTCGGGTTGGATTGGGATTGAAAAAGAGAAAGTGCCAACGATCACACGGTCAATGAGATCATGATCCGAGGAAATCGCATGAACGTTGCGACCAGCGTGGCTGAGGACGGGGAGATGGTTAGCATGACGGCGGGGCCGATCGGGGTGGTGTTTGCACCGGTGAGAATGCCGCTACGCTTGGGGGAAGTAACAATGGTCCAAGATTGCTCCTTCTCACGTGACCAGAGGAAGTACTCATGCTTCCACAATGGACCACCAAAACCGCATAAGGTGGAAGAAACAACGGTAGGAAGGGCAAGTGAAAGATCTGAGGTTGTAAACAAGGAAACCTACCGCCTTGGAGGCGATTGAAATTTTGAAAACCGATCCTCTAATGTGTATAACTTGAAATCCAGTTGGATTGCCTCCTAGGCATGCATGTAATGCATGTCCAACATTAACAACCAAGATAGGGAATGATGATCTACCAAAGGAGACTACTAGATGGAAAGCATCATGGGAGTTAGGGCAATGAACAGGAGATGCGAAACGGGCTCTGACCTTGGGGGCGATGCCAGCACCTGGCGTAGGATCCAGGTTGATCGCCATACGGATGGGAAGGAGAGATCAATGGAGGTCGACATGGTTCTCCCATGGGATCACCGGAGTCGCCAAGGGGGTCGCCAGGGGAGTCGCCGGAGGGGGGAGCCATCTGGCCTCTAAAATGTGGTGCCTGCTTATAAATAAAATAAATTTAAACTTTGTGTTAAAAATAAATTCTCAACAACTATAAAATATAAAATAGTATTCAAATACTTTTTCCCATTCTTTTTATTCTGAAGAAATCATGTTATCTTCTCTCTTATTATTTTTCTTGAGTGGAAAAAAAATATTTGAATAACTCCAAATAAAATCCAAAAATACAAAAGGCATGATATTCATATGATGAATAGTAGAAATATCCAAATTGAAAATTGGGATGTTACAAATTGCAAAACTAAATAAAAGTAAATAAAATGCAGCAAGGTATTTAGGGTTTTAGTAATATGATTTAAATGGACCTGGGGGCCATAGCTCTCACTAGAGGCATCTCTCTCGAGAACATAGCAACGGTGGGTGAAACAAATTACTGTTGGGCAATTGATAGAAAAGCGCATAGTTATGATGTTATTCATGGCATGATCAGTACATAGGCATTACGTCTGTGACAAGTAGACCGAAATGATTCTGCATCTACTACTATTTACTCCACTTTGAGAGCGCTTTTATGCTTGCCTCTCTAGATATTAAGTTCATAACAAACAGAGTAATGCATGAAGCATGATGCCATAATATAGACAGAATAAAACCAATCAATATGATCAAACCCTATCATTTTACCCTTAGTAGCAACAATACAAATACGTGCCTCGCTACTCCTCCTGTCACAGAGTAAAGACACCGCAAGATTGAACCTAACACAAAGCACCTCTCCCATGAAGATAAATCAATCTAGTTGGCCAAACCAAACGGATAATCGAAGAGAAATAAAAGTCTATAACAATCACACATAATAAAGTTCAAAAATAACTCAATTACTTTCAATGAACAGTCTGATCATAAACCCACAATTCATCGGATCCCAACAAATGCACCGCAAAAGATTTCATCGATTGACAATAAGGACGAAGACACGTATTGTTTCCACTAAGGATAAAATTATGGGGTTTAATCTTATTGCTAGATTTGTTTCTGTACATTATGTCATATGTTGCTTATTGCGTTACTCTGTTTCTTGCAAACTTAATACTTTGAGATGCAGGCTGGATAGCGGTCTTGGGGTGGAGTAATAGTAGTAGATGTCAGTAAGTTTAATGGTCTACTTATCACAGACGAAATGCCTATGTGAGATTATAGCATGAATGATCATAGTTATAAATTGCTACTTTTCTGTCAATTGCCCAACAGTAATATGCTACCATGCCATTACCTCCTTTCGAGAGAGATGCCACTAGTGAACCTATGGCCCCCGGGTCTATTCTCCATTAATACAAACTCCTAGAAAAAATTCTCTTTTACCTTCTTTTACCTTTTTGTCGTTTTGCCTATACCACTATCTATTTGCTTTTAATCTTGTAACTAGCAAGATAAGGGGCCTGACAACCACCTTGACAAGTTGAGTGCAAGCAATTTTATTTTATTTTGTGTGCAGGTGTTATTAACATTGTTAGCTTGTTGACTCCTACTGGTTCGCTAAACCTTTGGTTCTTAACTGAGGGATATATTTTCTACTGTTGTGCTACATCACCTTTCCTCTTTGGGGAATGCTACTCGCGATAGTTGTTGGATTTCCCCAAAGAGGAAAGGTGAAGAAGTATAGTAGCAGATAGTATTTCCCTCAGTTAAGAACGAAGGTTATCAAACCAGAAGGAGGCACCACACCAGCAACGTGAACAGTACCTGCACACAGACACAGCAATTGTGTGCAGCCAACAAAGGCAAGGGGGTCGTCACTCCCCTTGTTCTTGCCAGTTACAAGATTAAAACTGATAGTGATAGGCAAAATAATAAAAGTAAAAGAAAACACATGAAGCAATTGTAGGATTCTTAATATTACGGAGAATGGACCTGGGGGCATAGATTCACTAGAGGAATCTCTCTCATAAAATAATAGCATGAAACAAATAGAAATTATAGATACATTGGAGGCATATCAGGGAATCAAACAACTCCTACGGGAGTAGCACAGACACATCGTGATTTGATCACAGGGATGCCGGAACACAGGAACGAGAAAAGAGAACAAAACTGGTATGGGGAAAGTGGCATAGTGATCAAGTTGTTGTTCATGGGGCTAAAGTAATAGCACACTGTAACTACAAGTTCACTCGATAATTATTCGTGTGGGTATAGGGGTCAATATGGATGTCCACGTGTAACACCCTGATTTTCACTCCTTGTTTTTTTTCCTTCGCGGGATTTGACTCCCGTCTTTTTTTCGGTGTTATTGGATTTTCCCTCGCTCTTGGGTATATGAAGATGGTCATTTAGCCTTGCCTTTCCTATCCAACTAGAGACTCTCTCCAACCCAACCTTGCCACCCAACATACCTTCTCGGGATTTTTGCCGCCGAAACCTTACTCTCCGGTTTACCGGAAGGGAAACCCTAATTTCTTCCGTTACAAAGGAACCCCAATTTCCTTTGATCTTTTGCCTCCCAAACTTTTCCCAGTGATCATCCCACATCTATAAACCCTGGATATGCAAAAAATATTGCCAAGTCATTTGCAATATTTTTCATTTAAAATTAATTCCTTTTTCTGCCAGTTAAAGGAATTAAATCCAGAAAAATATTTGTCCATCTCCAAAGTTTATGAAAACTTGTGGATATATTCTTTCTGATCATATTGAGCTCCCATAAAAATATTGGCCATAATTAAATAAGGGAAATTGCCTTTTCCTATTTAAAGCCAATATTGCAATTTGGGCACTTTCCAAAGGAGCTACCATTTTGGTAGCCAGGAAAAATCCCAAATAATTTGTGGATCTTCTCCTATCCATATCTTCACCATTTCCATCAAGATCCCAAGTTCCACAGATCAAATTTTGAGAGCATCATCCAATTCTTGTTTCTGGACCTATTTTCAGATTGTGAAGAAACTATATTTTATATTGCTTCAAAAATCTTGAAATTAATCCAGGACCTCACATTCCCTATATGATGTGATTATGCAAAAATTCACATCATTTTATCTAGCCATTTTCTCCCAAAAATTCCATCTAGTTTCTGTCCAGATTCAAGCTCTGCGAAGGAAGTACCATTCTGGTATATCCAAATGAGCTGAAATTTTGCCAGTATCTCCATGCATCTAAATAACCCCTCTACACCAAATTTCAGACCAATCCATTCAGACATTTGAGCACAACATCAAAACCTAGTTTCTGGACCAAATTTAGCATTTCAAAGGAAGTGCATTCAAACTTGGTCCAAATGACCTCAACTTTTGCCAGAACCTAGTCCTTCCTACCATATTTCATTTTGACAAAGGTTCAGCTCCCCACTCTCATTCATTTCTCCACAAGAGTCCACCCAAGTTTGTTGTCAAAATCTTTTTCTGCAAGTTTTACTCACCTCAGAGCTACCTAGCTGGTTCCAGCCCCTTCTTCTATCTATTTGAGCAGTGATACACTTGTTGGACAAGCTTGGACATGCAGGAGCCTTCCAGAGCAAGCCATGCACATGGTGACCGCGTGGACAGCGGGCAGAAGCGGCGCTCCGCGTGCTGTCCTCGTCGGCCAGCTAGCTCCGGCCAGCCCGAGCTTGTCTGAGCATGTCGACTAGCTTCGCACCGTCCACGTACCCCTCTCCCGCACCTTCTCCTCTCCAATTTCTTCCTCCTCACGCCACGGCGGCCGCCAACGCGGCACTGTACTCCCCGTGACCCTCGAGCTGTCACCTCCCTCTCTGGTTTCTTCCTCCTTGAGCCGTCCCCTCCCTCTGCCCATGTCAGGTCGGCACCTCTCCCCGTTTGCCACCTCGCCGAAGCTCCAGGATGGCGATAAGCACGCCACCGCGGCCGTGCCTATCCGCATGTCTCGGCCGGCTATAAATAGCCAAGGCCGGAGCCTCCCCGAGCATCCCCGAACTCCCCAACCCTCCTCCCTACCCCCCTAGTCCACCGCAGCGTGCTCGCACGGCCGAATCCTCCTCGGCAGCGCCGGAATTTAGCTGGAATTTGCCTCGGCCTCCGCCACCAATCTCCACCTCCAGCCCTTCCCTGCCCCGACCGAGCTCTCCACGGGATGCTCCACTCTCCGGCGAGCTCGCCCATGCCCTCGCCCAGCCTCCTAGCCCACCGGAACCCTGCCTACTCGCCGGAGCCGCCGCGTACTGTTGTCCGCCGCGGGACATGCTGCTGCTACCCAGAAGCTCTCCAGCTGTCGCGGATGGGGCCATTGGAGGCGCCGTGTCGCGGGGATCATGCCAGTGGCCAGAGCCTCGCCGGAGATGGCCTGAGATGCCCAAACGAGCGCCGGCGCCGGCGATCCCCTCTGCTCTGTAAGTGAGCGTCGGGGAGAAGAAGGGAGTGGGAGGAGAGAGAAGGGAGACCTTACAGGTGGGCCCCGACCCCACCAGTCAGTGAGAGAGACACCCGCCAGCGTGGATAAGTGGAAGCGTACTCCGGAGAGTACGCGACCACCGCAGCGAAAGCGTATTTCCGCAAAGGCGCTTCCTTTCTCTAGCTCGGCGCCGAAATCCCTATACAGTGAACGTTCGTCGGCTAAGGGCAAAAATGAACAGTTTCTGATTATTTTTCTGCCTAACAAACGAACGGTCATAACTCCGCAACCGTGACTCCGATTCAGGTGATTCCAAAGCCCACTTCTTCAGTTCGTCGAGCCCGTTCCGATGGTACCCTTTTCATAATGTTTAAACGTTTTGAAAATGCCCATTTTACCCCTGCTCTCTATTCAACCCCTCCAAGAGGGAATCCTTTCCGGCAAATTTTCCGCGAGGTGATCGCACTTCTTTCCGGAGTATTCCTTGATCCCCAGGCAAACCGACCATCTGATATATGGCCTAAAGCATTGATTTGTGTTATTCTTGCGTGTTTAATTAATGAATATGCATGTGTTAGAAATAATTAAACTCCTGCTAGTTGCATTTGCTATTTACATTACCTGCTAATGTTTATCATATTATCGCACTAGTGACTCGTAGGTGACAATGTGGAGATAAGTTGTAATGTTGATATACTAGTTTACATCTTGGATTATCGTTATTGTTGCAATGATTAAGAATATGATATAATGACAACCTCCTCTGTCGGCTGGATCGAGTCATAGTGCCACCGAACTGAGCTCATCGAGTGCAACCACACTTGCCTGGATGGGGAGGCCCTAGCTTGGTCTATTGTCCTGCCTCTTGTCGGTACTTCCAAAGAGGGAAGGTTATGCGTGCGTGCTACCCCGGCCCGGTAGGCGGCGATAACCTTGTGAGCCCAGTAGTTTGTTTGCGCGCAGTCCCCGTTTGGGACAGTTTTGTTTGGCCAAGACGGTGGCAGGTGTCACGGGGTGACACGGGGGCCACCCAGGACATGACCCTGGGAGGGTATGATTGTCGGTGGGACCGTAAGAGTGCCAGGCAATAGACAAGTTTTGTTGGAGCAACACCGGTCCACCCGAATGGGAGCATGAGGCCAGGAGCTCCATAGTGTGGGAAAAGTGCGCAACCTCTGCAGAGTGTAAATCTATTCAAATAGCCGCGTCCTCGGTCATGGGACACAGTTCGTACTAGGTCACACTATTTGGTCCGTGTCGAGTCTGGAGGAACAAACCATATGATGTTAATAATGATCCAGAGAAAGGTATGATTTTATCAGACTTGCAGTACAGATGCATGGACATCGGATGATGTCAGGAATGTGAGATGTTAGCCATGGGATGGCTAAGAGAGAAACGGTCGTATGACAGAAAGATCTGGATTAGATTTGGATCGGATTCGGATTCGGATTTGGATTGGATCCTAAGATTATTCGGAGTATGAATTAATTACTTGATATGTTGTATCTTCGTCATACTACAGTTACATTGATAGTTAACATGCTAGATAATTCCTGTTATGATATGATATTGCTAATTAATTCCTGCTATGACATGATGATTAATGCTGCTAGATGTTTAAGCTTGCTAGATAATCCTGTCATAACATAATAGTTAATACTGTTAAGATAATAAGTGCATGCTTGAATGCCATGGATTGCTTTGCTTGGTGTATATGTTGGTTTGGTTTGCTTGCGAGTACATTCAAAAGTACTCAGCGGCTTTCAATGTGGCCAGGTTCACCTAAGGATTCGACGCCCTCTAGCGAGGAGCCGGAGTGTTCGCGGGCTAGAAGAGTAACCTAGTCAGATCCCTGTGGATTGGAGCTGCACCAAGACCATGCTGCCTTAGATAGAGCTTTTCCGCTGCCATCACCCTTGTAAAATATATCTTGTAAGACTTATATATCCATTAATAGAAATGCCTGTGTTCATGATACTTGTTGTAAACGCGCATGCCAGAGTGATTTCCTGGGCTGGTGTGTGCGGCGACCGTCTGGCTACAGTGCTAATCAGGCGGGGCGCCACAATGGATGGTATCAGAGCCAGGCTGACTATAGGTTACCCTAGCCGGATTTCATTGCCTCTTGCTCAGTAGAAAGCCCCGATGGATTTCAGCCATATTTGCCAAACAGGCACGGCTACTATTGATCATAAGGCAACCCCCTCTAGGTTTTTGGCTCCATCAGACCTCAACTCCCGTGGCCTTTGCCTCCGGTGTGAAAGGTCTGCACCAGGCATTGACCCGTGAGCCCTTAACCCCTAGGAAAACCAGATATCCCCACCTTGCTTGCTAACCATGGCATTTCTCTTCTCAAATCTAGTTTCCTATGGGAAACGCCTATAAATTCCATCTTTCCCCGACAACCCTAGGATCGTTGACCAAGCCACTTTGGCTATGGTCGTGCGTCGAGTTTGATGTTCCCTAAGGAAGTAGTAGGAGCCTGACCCCAATTGCTACCAGGAGCATTGTGTGGTTTTGCTTCTAAATCCTTAGAGGCACATCGAGTGCGCTAGGTTAGTTATACTAGTGGATCTTCGGCCACGTGTGTAAGGTCCGCAAAATTTGAGCTTTCTTTGCTTTTTGGTTTTTTTGCGGTTCTTGCTCGATTCCATTCTTTTGCCTCGACTGGATCCATCCACAAGTGTTGTTAAGAAGACCAACACACAACTTGGATAATACCTAATAATCCAAATTTAGGAAGAGTCAAGCCAAGTCAACTGCCCGATATTCAGAACATTATCACCGGATCTGTCAAGAATAAAGAATGGGTCAGAAACTGAATCTGTGTGCAATAGATAAGGCCAGAATATACCTGAGAGAGTTTGCCTCAGAATGGATCACACCTAAGGAGCAGTCAGATGAGCTATCAGTAATGAACACCAGTGGGGACAAATAATTCCGTCCTTGACACAAGGATTTTATTTCAGTCAGTGAGGTGAACCTTGAGCCTTTCTCAATGGAATCAAGAACTATTTATTCTCCACAGAAGATATATTTCAAAAATGGGAATGTGCCGAGAACAACAACAAAACTCTGGTACGTGATACAAATTTCAAAGCATATTCTGGGATTCACCGATGCATATCCAAAATTTTCTGGGCAAAGTGAAAAAGGTTTGCGCGAAATATGGATAAATTCAAGGCTGCCCGGAATCAGTGAGAATTTTGAACACCTGGAAATATAACTAAACCGAATGGAATTATCCGCCAACTGCTTACTACCGGCACACATCTGGATTAATTACCAACATGAAGTCTGCATCAGTCATGCAACCTTTACTGTAGCAATGATCAGGCCAGCAGAAGGACAAGCGGTATGCATGACCAACAAAATATCTTCAAACAAGGTATGGCCTACACCAAGTTTTGGCTCCGCTATGGGTAAATTCCGGATACTTCGAAAGGAAGCCAGAATCGGCCACAGGACCGACCACATATCATAGTGCAAGGCTTTTGGTACTAGGAACCCAGCCTTCCTCCGCAAGCTATCAGGAGAAGCTTATAACACAAGACTCTCAATCTTCCTCACCACACCACTTGGTAGGAAAATCTTCTGGGGTACGGCATTCTCATCTTCCTCAGCCTGCTACCGCGGAAAGCTTCCAGCATAAGACACCTAACCTTCCACGGTAAGCCACATGAGGGAAAGCTTCTGAGGTACGATACCCAGCCTTCTTCGGCACACTACCTTGGCAGAAGCTTCGAGCGTAAGGAATTCAGCCTTCTTCAACACGCCATCGTGCCCCCAACAATCTTGTCAGAAGCACGAACTAGTCCAGACACCCGTCTGCCTCAGAACTCACTGGTTATAAGAGGATTTATCCTACCCCTGCATATGTTGTGAGCATGCAGTCCAGTGGATCAGTTCATGCGAGCCACTCGTACATGGGAATGACTGTGTTCAGAAAAACATCGACCCCATAGTTCAAAGCAAGGATATGAGCACAACCACCCCTACGAGATATGCAAGAGTAAATTATGATCCGGCCAAGGAGTTGTGTTGGCCAGTCATGACGGGTCCACAAAAAGGAACCCTCAAGAATAAAGAAGTTTTGGATAAGCAACCTCCGTGACGTTCAACGAGGTACAGCCTCACAGATAGGGTGATATTACCAATCCTTGTCAGACTCTTGCATATACGGCCACAACAATGCAGCCAGCATGTCATACTCATCATGAATATGGGCCTTCAACCAAGATAAGAGGCTAGTCTCCAAAAGGTGCACCGAGTGATAGCCGTACTATGTTCAGCTTAGTGGTCATAACCAGGACTATAGAGGCTATATATATGGCAGAGCCACCTCAGTAACTGCATGGTTTGATAGACTGACTTCACTTGGAAATACGACATTCAGACAGAACGGCTAAAAGCACATGCACGTCAGCATCAACGGTTCGTAGATGCCACGGTGTCATTGGAATAGAAGACTACCATCTATGATTACTTTGTGATCATGCCTGATATTCCAGTTGGGGATATAGCAGCAGTAGCTTGGTTATGTTGGATTGTGGATCACCTAAAGACAAAGCCCGAATGCATATGACAGAAGAAAGCACCCGTATAGAACCCACAGCCAGACTAAGGATTTATCCTGAGCAAGACACGGGGACAATTGTCTATAGATACTCAGGAGGAATAGTGGATGTATGCATGCAATATCATGCACCTAGAAAGGATGACTTGCCTTGGCAGTCAGTGTATGAAGTATCGCAATAAAACCAAAGCACCTAGCTCCAGGTCATGGAAACCAAGCTACTTGTCGATACTACGAGCTACCCACCAAGCCTAGGCAATAAACTACCAGGAAGGAAGGTACACCTGCCAGGAAAGAGAAGGATTCAATGTAGCTGTGTGGAAAGACAACACCGGAGCCATCAGAAGAGGCAGTTAAAAGGCCAGTGAACCAACGAAGACAAGACAGCTGATGGATCCAAGTCACACACAGGTATGTCCCCCCAGCCGGGAGGTAAGCTCGGCAATCTCGAGGACGAGATTTTCTTAAGGGGGGTAGGTTTGTAACACCCTGATTTTCGCTCCTTGTTTTTTTTCCTTCGCGGGATTTGACTCCCGTCTTTTTTTCGGTGTTATTGGATTTTCCCTCGCTCTTGGGTATATGAAGATGGTCATTTAGCCTTGCCTTTCCTATCCAACTAGAGACTCTCTCCAACCCAACCTTGCCACCCAAGATACCTTCTCGGGATTTTGCCGCCGAAACCCTACTCTCCGGTTTACCGGAAGGGAAACCCTAATTTCTTCCGTTACAAAGGAACCCCAATTTCCTTTGATCTTTTGCCTCCCAAACTTTTCCCAGTGATCATCCCACATCTATAAACCCTGGATATGCAAAAATATTGCCAAGTCATTTGCAATATTTTTCATTTAAAATTAATTCCTTTTTTTGCCAGTTAAAGGAATTAAATCCAGAAAAATATCTATCCATCTCCAAAGTTTATGAAAACTTGTGGAGATATTCTTTCTGATCATATTGAGCTCCCATAAAAATATTGGCCATAATTAAATAAGGGAAATTGCCTTTTCCTATTTAAAGCCAATTTGGGCACTTTCCAAAGGAGCTACCATTTTGGTAGCCAGGAAAAATCCCAAATAATTTGTGGAGCTTCTCCTATCCATATCTTCACCATTTCCATCAAGATCCCAAGTTCCACAGATCAAATTTTGAGAGCACCATCCAATTGTTGTTTCTGGACCTATTTTGAGATTGTGAAGAAACTATATTTTATATTGCTTCAAAAATCTTGAAATTAATCCAGGACCTCACATTCCCTATATGATGTGATTATGCAAAAATTCACATCATTTCATCTAGCCATTTTCTCCCAAAAATTCCATCTAGTTTCTGTCCAGATTCAAGCTCTGTGAAGGAAGTACCGTTCTGGTATATCCAAATGAGCTGAAATATTGCCAGTATCTCCATGCATCTAAATAACCCCTCTACACCAAATTTCAGACCAATCCATTCAGTCATTTGAGCACAACATCAAAACCTAGTTTCTGGACCAAATTTAGCATTTCAAAGGAAGTGCATTCAAACTTGGTCCAAATGACCTCAACTTTTGCCAGAACCTAGTCCTTCCTACCATATTTCATTTTGACAAAGGTTCAGCTCCCCACTCTCATTCATTTCTCCACAAGAGTCCACCCAAGTTTGCTGTCAAAATCTTTTTCTGCAAGTTTTACTCACCTCAGAGCTACCTAGCTGGTTCCAGCCCCTTCTTCTATCTATTTGAGTAGTGATACACTTGTTGGACAAGCTTGGACATGCAGGAGCCTTCCAGAGCAAGCCATGCACATGGTGACCGCGTGGACAGCGGGCAGAAGCGGCGCTCCGCGTGCTGTCCTCGTCGGCCAGCTAGCTCCGACCAGCCCGAGCTTGTCTGAGCATGTCGACTAGCTTCGCACCGTCCACGTACCCCTCTCCCGCACCTTCTCCTCTCCAGTTTCTTCCTCCTCACGCCACGGCGGCCGCCGACGCGGCACTGTACTCCCCGTGACCCTCGAGCTGTCACCTCCCTCTCTGGTTTCTTCCTCCTTGAGCTGTCCCCTCCCTCTGCCCACGTCAGGTCGGCACCTCTCCCCGTTTTCCACCTCGCCGGAGCTCCAGGACGGCGATAAGCACGCCACCGCGGCCGTGCCTATCCGTATGTCTCGGCCGGCTATAAATAGCCAAGGCCGAAGCCTCCCCGAGCATCCCCGAACTCCCCAACCTTCCTCCCTACCCCCCTAGTCCACCGCAGCATGCTCGCCCGGCCGAATCCTCCTCGGCAGTGCCAGAATTTAGCCGGAGTTTGCCTCGGCCTCCGCCACCAATCTCCACCTCCAGCCCTTCCCCGCCCCGACCGAGCTCTCCACGGGATGCTCCACTCTCCAGCGAGCTCGCCCATGCCCTCGCCCAGCCTCCTAGCCCACCGGAACCCTGCCTACTCGCCGGAGCCGCCGCGTACTGCTGTCCGCCGCGGGCCACGCTGCTGCTACCCTGAAGCTCTCTGGCTGCAGCGGATGGGGCCATTGGAGGCGCCGTGTCGCGGGGATCACGCCAGTGGCCAGAGCCTCGCCGGAGATGGCCTGAGACACCCAAACGAGCGCTGGCGCCGGCGATCCCCTCTGCTCTGTAAGCGAGCGTCGGGGAGAAGAAGGGAGCGGGAGGAGAGAGAAGGGAGACCTTACAGGTGGGCCCCGACCCCACCTGTCAGTGAGAGAGACACCCGCCAGCGTGGATAAGTGGAAGCGTACTCCGGAGAGTACGCGACCACCACAGCGAAAGCATATTTCCGCAAAGGCGCTTCCTCTCTCTAGCTCGGCGCCGAAATCCCTATACAGTGAACGTTCATCGGCTAAGGGCAAAAATGAACAGTTTCTGTTTATTTTTCTGCCTAACGAACGAACGGTCATAACTCCGCAACCGTGACTCCGATTCAGGTGATTCCAAAGCCCACTTCTTCAGTTCGTTGAGCCCATTCTGATGGTACCCTTTTCATGATGTTTAAACTTTCTGAAAATTCCCATTTTGCCACTGCTCTCTATTCAGCCCCTCCGAGAGGGAATCCTTTCCGGCAAATTTTCCGCGAGGTGATCGCACTTCTTTCCGGAGTATTCCTCGACCCCCAGGCAAGCCGACCATCTGATATATGCCCTAAAGCATTGTTCTGTGTTATTCTTGCGTGTTTAATTAATGAATATGCCTGTGTTAGAAATAATTAAACTCCTGCTAGTTGCATTTGCTATTTACATTACCTGCTAATGTTTATCATATTATCGCACTAGTGACTCGTAGGTGACAATGTGGAGATAGGTTGTTATGTTGATATACTAGTTTACATCTTGGATTATCGTTATTGTTGCAATGATTAAGAATATGATATAATGACAACCTCCTCCGTTGGCTGGATCGAGTCATAGTGCCACCGAACCGAGCTCATCGAGTGCAACCACACTTGCCTGGATGGGGAGGCCCTAGCTTGGTCAATTGTCCTGCCTCTTGTCGGTACTTCCAAAGAGGGAAGGTTATGCGTGCGCGCTACCCTGGCCCGGTAGGCGGCGATAACCTTGTGAGCCCAGTAGTTTGTTTGCGCGCAGTCCCCGTTTGGGACAGTTTTGTTTGGCCACGACGGTGGCAGGTGTCACGGGGTGACATAGGGGCCACCCAGGACATGACCCTAGGAGGGTATGATTGTCGGTGGGACCGTAAGAGTGCCTGGCAATAGACAAGTTTTGTTGGAGCAGCACCGGTCCACCCGAATGGGAGCATGAGGCCAGGAGCTCCATAGTGTGGGAAAAGTGCGCAACCTCTGCAGAGTGTAAATCTATTCGAATAGCCGCGTCCTCGGTCATGGGACACAGTTCGTACTAGGTCACACTATTTGGTCCGTGTCGAGTCTGGAGGAACAAACCATATGATGTTAATAATGATCCAGAGAAAGGTATTATTTTATCAGACTTGCAGTACAGATGCATGGACATCGGATGATGTCAGGAATGTGAGATGTTGGCCATGGGATGGCTAAGAGAGAAACGGTCGTATGACAGAAAGATCTGGATTGGATTTGGATCGGATTTGGATTCGGATTTGGATTGGATCCTAAGATTATTCGGAGTATGGATTAATTACTTGATATGCTGTATCTTCGTCATACTACGGTTACATTGATAGTTAACATGCTAGATAATTCCTGTTATGATATGATATTGCTAATTAATTCCTGCTATGACATGATGATTAATGCTGCTAGATGTTTAAGCTTGCTAGATAATCCTGTCATAACATAATAGTTAATATTGTTAAGATAATAAGTGCATGCTTGAATGCCATGGATTGCTTTGCTTGGTGTATATGTTGGTTTGGTTTGCTTGCGAGTACATTCAAAAGTACTCAGCGGCCTTCAATGTGGCCAGGTTCACCTAAGGATTCGACGCCCTCTAGCGAGGAGCCGGAGTGTTTGCGGGCTAGAAGAGTAACCTAGTCAGATCCCTATGGATTGGAGCTGCACCAAGACCATGCTGCCTTAGATAGAGCTTTTCCGCTGCCATCACCCTTGTAAAATATATCTTGTAAGACTTATATATACATTAATAGAAATGCCTGTGTTCATGATACTTGTTGTAAACGCGCATGCCAGAGTGATTTCCTGGGCTGGTGTGTGCGGCGATCGTCTGGCTACAGTGGTAATCAGGCGGGGCGCCACACCACGGTTCCGCTATTGATCATTAAATGGAAAGAGTTCATGTCATGTCTATATTCCATCGAACCTGCGGGGTCGCACACTTAAGTTTCATTGATCAATTAAGTACTATACGGGTTAGGTACATGATAGAAAATCACCAAAAAAAGTTTTGAAGATGGCCAAAGTGTTTCGCGGGGAGAACCGGAAGTGTTTCGGAGGAACCGGAAAATTTTCGGAGAGAACCAGATAAAACCCAGCTCGGAAAAGTTTCGAAGAAGAAATAATTTACCCCAGTTGACATAGGAGGGCTTCGAGATATTTTCGGAGCCCCTGGAAATGTTGGGGGCGCCATGGGATGCCCAAAGGCAAGGCCTTAAAGGGGGCTGGCCGAATGGGCCTAGGAGGCCCATAAGGATGGTGCCCCCTCCCCCTAGCCTTGCCCACCAAGGCAACTTGGTGTGACTAGGTTTAGGAAGGGGGCCACCCCTTGCTACTTGTGAGCTGCGTTGGGATTTTCCCCGAAGAGGAAGGGTGAAGAAATATAGTAGCAGATAGTATTTCCCTCAGTAGAGAACCAAGGTTATCGAACCAATAGGAGATTCTCACAGACAAAGGTCGACAGTACCTGCACACACACAAACAAAATACTTGCACCCAACGCGGGCAAGAGGGTTGTCAATTCCCTTGTACTCGTTAATTGCAAGGATTAATTATGATAGTGCTAGGTTTATAAATTGAAAAAGGAAATAAAAGGAAATAAATTGCAGCAAGTAAATTAGGGTTTTAGTAATATGATTTGGATGGACCCGGGGGCCATAGTTTTCACTAGAGGCATCTCTCTCAAGAACATAGCATATGGGGGTAAACAAATTACTGTTGGGCAATTGATAGAAAAGCGCATAGTTATGAAATTATTCATGGCATGATCAGTACATAGGCATTACGTCCGTGACAAGTAGACCGACTCCTGCGTGCATCTACAACTATTACTCCACCCCTCGACCGCTATCCAGCATGCATCTTAAGATATTAAGTTCATAACAAACTGAGTAATGCTTGGAGCATGATGACATAATGTAGACAGAATAAAATCAAGTAATATGATTGAACCCCGTCGTTTTACCCTTAGTAGCAACAATACAAATTGTAGGATCGAAAGTATGTCTAGAGGGGGGGGTGATTAGACTACTTGACCAAATAAAACCTAACCTTTTCCCAATTTTAGTTGTGGGAAGATTTTAGCAATAGTACATGTCAAGCATCACCCTACACATGCAATTCTAAGAGTATAGCAGCGGAAAATAAGCAATTGCATATGTATGTAAAGGAGGGGATTGGAGATTTCAAACGCAATGAAGACACGGTGGTTTTTGGCGTGGTTCCGATAGGTGGTGCTATCATACGTCCACGTTGATGGAGACTTCAACCCACGAAGGGTAACGGCTGCGCGAGTCCACGGAGGGCTCCACCCACGAAGGGTCCACGAAGAAGCAACCTTGTCTATTCCACCATGTCTTACGTCCACGAAGGACTAGCCTCACTATGGGTAGATCTTCACGAAGTAGGCGATCTCCTTGCCCTTACAAACTGCTTGGTTCAACTCCACATCATGTCGAAGGCTCCCAAGTGACACCTAACCAATCTAGGAGACACCACTCTCCAAAAGGTAATAGACGGTGTGTTGTTGATGAACTCCTTGCTCTTGTGCTTCAAATGATAGTCTTCCTAGCACTCAAATGACTCCTCACAGATTTGGCTATGGTGGAAGAGGGATTTGAGTGGAAAGCAACTTGGGAAAGGCTAGAAATCAAGATTCAAATGGTAGGAATGGAATAGCTTGATCTCAACACATGAGTAGGTGGTTCTCTCTCAGAAAATGTATGGTGGAAGTGTAGGCACGTTCTGATGGCTCTCCTTACTGAGAAGGAGGTGGTGGAGGGGTATATATAGCCTCCACACAAAATCCAACCGTTACACACTTTTGACCCAACTCGGTGGCACCGAAACCATAATCTCGGTAGCACCGAACTGTGTAAAAGATATGAACGTTAGGAATCTCGGTGAGACCAATACGAACAACTCGGATGGACCGAAGTGCAATGGCTAGGGCAAACCTCATCTCGGTGGCACCGATTGCATCAACTCGGTAGGACCGAAGTGAAGCAATAAGGCAACAGAGAGTTGGCAAGCCATCTCGGTGAGACCGATTTGCAAAACTCGGTGAGACCGAAGTGAATGCAAACGATTACAGAGAGTTGGCAAGGCCATCTTGGTGGGACCGAGATCCATTTCGGTGGATCCAATTTGTTAGGGTTTTGGCAGTGGCTAAGTCTTGGATGAACTCGATGGGGCCGGATAGGAATTTTCGGTGGGGCCGAGTTAGAATGTGGGTTTTGGACATCTTTGGGTAGAGAGAGTGGTTGAGGGTTTAGGAGTACTGTCACTAAGCACTTGAGCAAAAAGACCATTAAGCAACACCTCATCCCCTTTTAATAGTATTGGCTTTCCTATGGACTCAATGTGATCTTGGATCACTAAACCAAAAATGTAGAGTCTTGATCTTTTGCCAATCCTTGTCCTTAGCATCTTGAGGGGTCCACGTCTCTAGTCCATGCCATGCCAATCATTGAACATCCTGAAATCTTAATCTTGAATGGACATTAGTTCAATGAGATATATGTTGTTATGAATTACCAAAACCACCAAGGGAGAAAATGTGCTTTCACAAATACGTGCCTCACTACCCCTTCTGTCACGAGGTGAGGACACTGCAAGATTAAACCTACCATAAAGCACCTCTCCCACTGAAGATAAATCAATCTAGTTGGCCAAACCAAATGGATAGATCGGAGAGAAATACAAAGCTATAACAATCACACATAATAAAGTTCAGAAAAGACTCAATTACTTTCAATGAATAATCTGATCATAAACCCACAATTCATCGGATCCCAACAAACACATCGCAAAAGAAGATTACATCGAATCGATCTTCGAAGAGAACATTGTATTGAAGATCAAAGAGAGAGAGAGAGAGAGAGAGAGAGAGAGAAAGAGAGAAAGCCATCTAGCTAATCACTATGGACCCGTAGGTCCTGTGGGAACTACTCACATCATTGGATGGGCAGCAAGGTTGATGTAGAAGCCCTCCGCATCGATTCCCCCTTCGTCAGAGTACCGGCGGAGGCCTCTAGATGGGATCACGGAAGAACATAGGCTTGTGGCGGCGGAATAATTGTTTCGGGTCTCTCTACGGTGGTTTTTGAATTTATGGGAATTTATAGCGCTGGAATTAGGTGAATTGGACCTACAAGGGGCCCACAAGCTCAGGTGCCCTCCCCCCCTAGTGGCATGCCGTGTGAGCTTGTGGCTCTCTCGTATGTCTTCTGGCCTCCTCCCGAATCTTCTAGGGCCCTTCTAGTCCAGAAAAAAACACCGTAAAGTTTCATCGCGTTTGGACTTTGTTTGGTATAGTTTTTCTGCGAAACAATAAAATAGGCAAAAACAGAAATTGGCACTGGGCACTAGGTTAATAGGTTAGTTCCCAAAAAAGATATAAAATTGCATATAAAGCAAACAAGATTGATAATATAATAGCATGAAACAATCAAAAATTATAGATACGTTGGAGACGTATCACCCCTTGGTGCGCCGCCCCTAGGGGGGATCCCCTCCTCCAAGACTCCTCCCTCCCCTCCCCCTATATATAGTGGAGGGGGCAACCCCCTCCTTTTGCACAATTCCAGGTGCAGGGTTGCCCCCTTGTCTCTCTCTATCTCTCTCATTTCTCCATGAAGAAGTTTTGTCTCGCCATAAGGCCACTCCACCTCTAGTTCTCCGAACGCCAAGTTCTGTACAGCGAAGGCCGGATCTCTGACTTTGTACGTGTGTAATCCGGTGGAGTGATCATGCTTTCGGTCTTTGTTCGAGGGGCGTATTCTCGCGGTTGGGAGGTCGTAAATCCTAGGTGCGGGAATCTGCACCAACGATCTTCAACAACTCTTCTTTCGCTGCAACTCCAAGTTGGTAAAGATCCAATCTAATCTCATTTGCATATTCATAGTGTTCCTGGGTTTGATTTGTGGGGCATTTTTTTTTCTACTACGTTTCTCAATAGTTAATGGCTGAAAAATCCCCAAGGTGGATTTTGGTAGTTCATGTCAACATATCTCAAAGAACTAATGCTACTTCAAAGTATATTTCAGGAGAAGTTATTTTAGGTACAAAATTGGAATGGAAGGTGACCCCTAAAAATGCTTAAAGACAAGTGTTGGAGAAGACAAAGGATTCTACATTTCCATTTTAGTGATCTTTCACATAGAATTCATAGGCATGTCGATACTATCAAAAGGGGGTGAGGGTGTGACAATGAACCTTTTGCTCCATCTGCTTAAAGATCAAAATCCTTCAAGTTTTACACTATATCTACGTAGTTCCAATTCAACTCGATGTTGCCGAAGCACTTCCACTCGAAACCACCAAAACATCCATATATAGTCGTTGTTCCAAACCCTAGTTCAATCGGGGCCTCCAAAATTCCATTTGGATCCACCGAAGCAACCTTGTAACCTTCTATTGCACGTGGGAAATTCTGAGCCATTCCAGTCAGAACTTTCGAAGCGTCAACAGAGTGTGCCACTCCTAAGGTACTCACTTTGGAGCGACCAATTGATTTCCATCGGACCTACCGACACATATGAAAGTTGTCACTTTTGTTCACTTTGAAGCTACCGAGAAAAACTGATCGGAGCCTCTGAGATGAGCAAAAAGGTGAGTAATGGTTAGATTTCTGGTCTAGCCTATATATACCCCCACCTATCCCACCAATTCAACTCAAATCCAATTCCACTCCCATCATATGTTCAGAGAGAGAACTCCACCTCTTTGTGCTGATTTCAAAGGTTTTCCACTCCAACCATCCGGTCAAACCCTTTGACATCTAATCCCCTCTTGCTTTCCATTCCCACTTCTCCAAATCCATAGCCAAAACTTGAGAGATTTTGAGTGTTGAGGAGATTATCTTTTGAAGCACAAGAGCATGGGATTCATTATCAAGGAACTTATATCTTCTTGTTTTTGGAGGGTGTACACCTCCTAGATTGTCTAGGTTTTGCTTGGAAGTCTTCAAGTGTGTGTAGAACCCAAGAAGTTTGTGAGGGCTCGGAGATCAGCTACTTCGTGATGATGTACATCAGTGAGGCTAGTCCTTCGTAGGCGTAATCCATGGTGGAATAGGCACTACTTGGAAAAACCCTATAGGCAGACACTTAAAGTGGCGCGGATTAAGCGGGCCGTGCTACTGCTACTTAGCAGTAGCACTGGGTAAAAGCCAGCGCTGCAGGTGAACATTAGCAGTAGCGCGGGTTCACCATACCCGCGCTACTACTAAGCGGTCCCCACCATGCCCCCCGGGGCTGGCCACAGTAGCAGCGCGTGTCATAAAACCCGCGCTACAACTAACTAGATAGCAGTAGCACGGGCTTCATTACCCGCGTTTCTACAGTGGATACATGGGCCTAGCTCCCGGGCCCCGCCTAGCAGCAGCGCGCGGTATGTATCCCACACTACAGCTAATGGGTTTAGAAGTAGCGCGGCCCCGAGCCCCGCGCTATTGCTAAGCTACCCTTATCCTCCCCCTACCACCCATTCCTCACTCTCCCTCTCCTGACCCTCTCTCCCTCACTCGCCGTCGCGGCCGCTCTTCCTCCCGCCGTCGCCGCATTGCAGCCGTCCCTGCCGTCCTAGTCCTCGGTAAGCCTCCTCCCTCCTCCCTCCTCCTCCTCCCTCCTCCATCCTCCCTCCTCCCGCTGCCGCCCCTTTATCCCTAGTAGTGTCTTATGCTTATGATCTCAAATGATTGCTAGTAGAAGTATCCAAAAATTTAAGATAAATGAGCAAATTTATAAGGATGCAATGGACAATATTCTTTCATATGTCACATATCAAAAAATAATTAGTAATAGAATAGAAAATTTTCACCCTAGATGTGAATTGGTAATAGTTTCAGAAAATGGTCTTTGAAGAGGAAGGAAGGAGTTTGGAATTTAGTTTTGGACATATATGTAATTTTCAGTAAATGAATTCTTCCTAAATAATGAAAATGAGCTTAGGAGTTTGAAAATAGGAGTTTGAATTCTCCATGTAAACTTTGTGTCTTTGAACTTAGGAGTTTGAAAATACTATCAAAAGCATTCTTTTTTAGGACATTTTATAAAAAATACTATCAAAAATGTGTTGGACACAATGAAACTACAATTATAGTACATATATGACCCAGATATTGGCTAATGCATATATGACCTAGATATTGGCTATTGACATAATTCTCAGGTTTGCTGCTGTAGGCTGATGCATATTATTTTCTGTTGCACGAAATTTGAAGGCCACCGTGAGCACATCTCTAGCAGCACAACTACTTCGATCTGAGGTAAAATCTGCACATCTCTAGCAGCACATCTCTATATATATGACCCAGATAGTAGCTAATGAGTGAACACAAGAAAATTCTCACTCTGATCATGTAGAGTGTCATGTCCATACAATTGGCAAAAATGTTGAATCTTCACATTGTTTAAGATGTATTTGTTGGTGCTGGAATGTTGGTGTTGTTGTATTTGTTGGTGCTAGAATGTTGGTGTTCAAGAGCATGCCACATATTTCTTCTATCATATATTATGATTTTGCAGGGAACACCTCTGAGTGCCCTATGTTTTGCCGAAATGTTGATTCATTTCCGTTCTGGCAAATTTCAGGCGCTCGATATGTTCTATTTTAGCAAAGGTCATGCCAAAAAAAATCATGGATTTCGACATGATTTATGCTAGAAAGTAGGACATATCGAGTGCCCTACTCTAGGAGTAACTAGGACTAGTTCTAGTATGGATAGGAGTACCTATACTAGGAAAATGATAACAGAAAGAAAACGCTGCCACGGCAGCAAAAAATGATGATCTGTGAAAACGCTGCCACATGTATGAAAAATGATGGTCCATTTGTTTTGTGTGCATAACATTATATGTAATGTTGATCAATGCTTAGGATTGACTTTGAGTCTGATGGGGCTCCCTGTGTGATAGATTGATGTTCTTGAGGGAAGGATCCCGGCTGTTGTCGTGGGGGTCGCTTCTCCTTCTTCTCCTTGTGCTAGACCTTCGTAATGCACTAGGGGAAGGAGGATTAGCGACCATCACCGACGGTCAAAATATCAGCGAGAGAGTGTCCACCATATACACCACCAGAGATGAGAGTTGTTCAAGGGAGACTTGACACACCGAAAGTTAACCCATGTTGAATAGTGATTTGTGTGTGAACTTTCTAGTATTTGTTGTCGAATTTTAATCTTTCAATTATGAACACGGCAAATGGATGACGACAATAGGATCCCCGAGTGTGATGACTGTACCGACGACGGGGGTATGTGCGACAATCCTCACTTGGAAAACGATAGGTGCTTCTCCCTCACGCTTAAGGAGGCCTTCGAATATTTTACGGTATATAACTTCAGCGGCACGTATTTCTTCTTAATTAAGCATGTCTTAATATTTTTGCTTTAACTGTTGGAAATATGCCCTAGAGGCAATAATATTATATTATTATATTTCCATGTTCATAATTAAGAGTTTATATTTCATGTTATAACTGCTATGATCCTAGAATATGCGATTCAGTGGAAAACTCATATGCACGTGTGGAATGATAAACGGTAAATAATAGGTTCCTAGTCTCGCCTCTAAGACTGGCTCAAGTGTTGTTGGTGATCATGTTTTTCGGATCTTAGGATATCGTTAAGTGTAATGATAGTCCTAAAACAACATTGAGAGTATGATGTTAGAAGAACGATCATATTGAATCGACCCAAACTTATTTGTTATACTTTGAGATAATATTGTCTGAAATCAATTGTTATAACATGGAGTGTTAACATGTGTTTCTAGTTCCTCGGAACATGAGAGTATCGTAGTCACTTCCTACCGTACGTTGGACTTTGGGGTTGCTCAAACGTCATCTGTAACTAGGTGATCATAACGACAACTTACAGGTATATCGGAAAGTTTGACAAGGGACTAGATAGCTCGAGAGTAGAATTTGCTCCTCCAACAATGGGGAGATATTCTTAGGGCCCTCTCGGTGTGACGGCATCCATCATCGTCTGGCCAGACATAGCTGACTACGTCACGGGGATGCCGGAACACTTCAACGAGAAAGAAGAACAAAACCGGCAATGAGGATGACGGTATAGTGAGCATGTGCATGACTCAGGAGGATACCAATGCATCCCAGGTTTTGTAAAGTATCGCAAAGCAAAGGGAACATCACATGATAACCAAAGGTTCACTCGAATGTCATTCGTGTAATCATAGGGATCGATATGGACGTCCACGGTTCCGCTATCGGCCATTGAACGAAGGGGTTTCGTTCATGTCTATGATTTACCGAACCTACGGGGTCACAAGCTTAAGGTAATCACGATCTTCTGATTGTTAGTAGGACGAGAGTATCAAGGATTTATTTGTGGAATTGTTTCATTAATATTCAGAATAGTTTCGAGAGGAACCGGAAGCATTTCGGGGTCACCGGAAGGGTTTTGGAGTTTATCGGGCAATACCAGGTATTACCGATAAATAATATATAGGTGGAAAATATTTCCGGAGGTGTTAAATTAATAATAATATGCTCTAGTAACTGTTAGAGGGCTTTTATATTTAATTTAATATCAACGGGTCTTAAAAGGCCAAGTGGTGGAAGGAATATTGGGCCACCATGGCCCAATAAGGAAGGCTCCCCACTTTTCCAAGTTGGGGGGCGAATTGGAGTGGGGGGAGGAGTCCTACTCCTCCCCTTTGGCCGGCACACCAAGGAGGGGCTTTCCCTCCTTGGTGGCAGCCCCTCCTCTCCCCTTTAACCTATATATACTAGAGGATTTTGCCCTTTGGAACACACAAGTTTTGGAGCCTCCTCTAGTTCATCTAGTTCTAGTTCTAGTTGGTCCTAGTTGGCTAATTAGAGCTAGACCTAGTTCCTCTAATCCTCATAATTACAAGCCCAGTGTTGTTCTAATCTTCTCCCTCTAATTCTCCGGCGACGATTAGCTCTAGACGGCGAAGTGCTGCCGGATCATGAAGATTGTACGCTTGCAACCAAGTAGAGAGGTCGCGCTTTCGGTCTTCCGTTCGAGGGATCGTTCGAGGGCGGTTCGCGGGATCGTCATCAACGGTTCGAGGGAATCCAAGTACGGTCTACACCGACTCGTCTACTTTCGCTGCACTCCGGAGTCGGTAACGATCGTTGATCTAAACCCTATATGCATCTTCATATTGTTCCTGGTTGATCGTAGGGCGAAATTTTTTGTTTTCTACTACATTTCCCAAAATTAGCATGTAGTATGCATTTTTTATAATTCGACTAGTGCATCCCCTACTATGCAAGACCTCATGTCCTAGAGAAGCTCTCTTTCGATGAGATGGAAAAGGTGGATACGAAGAAAGATCACCTTAAAATGAAACATGGTTTTATTTTTTAGGTTAATATCTTAAATGAAGTAGGTCACACACATTTTGGTTGTGCAAATTGGAGAGGATTATGCAAGGTTTACAAATTTGAGGATAAAGACATTTGGGTGGATCTGGACATGATTCCAATTCTACCTCCGTGTGAGTTTGTTAAACAAATTTGTTAAATAATATATATTGTTTATGTAAAAATAGTTGTTATTCACCCCTACTTAACTTGTTTATTTATAGTTGATAGCTTATTTCCTTTCTTCGAGAGATACACGGAAGATAGTAGACGAGACCTATTACACTGCTGGCTCAGAGCTAACTTGGGAGGAGAAGAATTCTCTTGTCTCCTTTGTTAATGATGTTCTAACTTTTAAGAGCATTTATGGAGCTGGCCAAAATTATACAGGATATGTGCCACTAGTCCACAAGTTGAGCGATGCTAACATTCGTAGAAATATCATGGTAAGATTTTTACTATTGTGTCACTAGTCCATCTTTTTCATACATTCTTCTTAAGTAAACTACATTGCTAAGTATGTTACTATTATGTTCTTTAACAGAAGCTCCCAAATGTTGTTGTGCCTCCACTGATGGATGTCGAAGGTGAGATGAAAATTGTTTGCGTACGGCCATGGACCAGTTTCAAATATACATACTCGACTGAACGTCAAACAAATGGAAGACTCCAAATCGAAGGATGGAGGAAAATAGTGAATGAGCGCAGGCCACAAATTGGAGACCGGTGGATCTCTGTGCTCCATCATGGAGATGGAGGGTTTTTTTTGTTTTATTTTATTTTACCTAAGAGAGAGGAGTAGATCCTAGTACTTGTCATGTGCTCGGAAGTTATTTACCTAGGATGATAACAATTAGATAGTAGTTGTTAACTTATGATGATGATGATGATGATGAGTGTTATATCATTATGATGATGAGTTGTTATATCACTACGATGATGATGAGTTGTTATATCACTACGATGATGATGAGTTGTTATATCATTATGATGATGATGAGTTGTTATATCATTGATAGTGTATAAAAATCTGTATAAGGTTGTATAAGTACAGTATAAATATGCAGAAATGAAATACACAGATTTAGTAGTGGGCCCGCGCTACTACTAACCAGTTAGCTATAGCGTGCTAGCAGTAGCGCGGGCACCCGTGGTACTACTAGGATTTTACCTCGCGCCACTACTAGGCTTATCCCTAGTAGTGAGGTGTGGTTGCTCCTTCGTGGACCCTTCGTGCGTAAGTCCTTCGTGGACCTTATTCCTTCAAGGAATTTCGCAACTGTGATCCTTGTGATCTTAGATCCTTCGTGGATTGAAGCTTCCATCAACGTGGATATAAGATAGTGCCAACTATCCAAACCATGGGAAAAGTCTTCACCGAGCCAATTGTGTTTGCGATTCTCTCAACTCTACCTCCTTTACTTTGCACTCATGTCTTTACTTTCCATTGCCTATACTCTAGATTTGCATCTTTGGGGTGCTCTATAGATCGCTAGAAATCCTAAAACCTGCCAAGAAATTAAAACATGGGAGAAGAGTCTATTATGGTGCGTAGTAGTCTATTCACCCCCACCCCTCTAGACATACTTATCGATCCTACAATGGCATGTGGTTCTTTCGGTTCGTTAATGACCTATGGTTCTTTCGTCCCATGGTTGATTCAGTCCAGTATACACTATTAACAATAAACCTGTTGTTTTCAATAGGACATTGCGACATATTACATCCACTAGGCATCAAAGTTCACCTCTAGTGAAAATAAATGCACTAACAAAACAACAGATTAGGAATCAAAGTTCGCCACCAGTGCAAATGAATGCAACAATAAAACAAGTCCATAGAACTGATGCCACTTCAATAGAGCATAAGAAATGTTATCGAGGGTATCGATCATGATGGCAAGCAGCTGAGAAGCTGATGAACATTCCTTTGTTTGGTTCTGAAATCCTCCATCACTTGATGTTGCGCCAGAAAGTGCGCATCTGATTTCTCCACAATCTTTCTTAGGGATTCAACTTCTTGTCGGAGCAAAGCTGAACCATGTCTTTCCGCTTGGAATTGGGATTGGAGAAACCAAGCTGATTCAGGCTGCAAATTTGAAGAGCTTATGCCGCTGGTAGTGGCGAGTATCTCGAACACTGCATCAAGACAAGACTTTGGGGTTGCCTTGCTATCTTGAAGATGGTCTGCCTTCTCATATGCATTAGCTTTCTAGGAGAGAAACAATGGGGTTGTCTCACTGTCTTGATCAGACTTTTCCATCATATTTGCATTAGCATTAAGAGAGAGAAACAATTGGTTTATCTCACAATCTTCAGGAGACTTTGCCATCATATTTGAGTTACCTTTAAGAGAGAGAAACAATGGGTTTGTGTCACTATATTCCGAAGACTTTTCCATCATATATGTGTTAGCATTTTGAAAGAGATACAAGCAAAACGATAACATGGTTTGCATGTATATGAAAAACATTTTGGTAAACCAATGCAGTAGTAAGATGGACAAGATCATACTAACATGTCTTTTAGTGGTAAGTACATAATAACATCATGATACAAACATATCTCCATGTACTATGGGCACTGTATTGTCTATTATATCTCATTTTATGTTGGCAAATCAAGATAGAGCACAATTTAAAATTGGGTTAACATAATATGGCAATGTTCATATATATCGTCAGGGAAATCGGTTAAGACAAAGCAACATTGACAAAACATAGGTGTGGGCAACTCCAACGCACCACTAGATTACAGATTGATACCGCAAGCATACATGTAGGGCTAAAGAACATTATTGGCTCTCTTTTGTTCCTAGTAATGTGCATGATATGAGAAGACAACTCAATTGAAATTGAAACTGGCATTTGTAAACAATGGCTTTATTGTACAATTTGGCACAAACAAATACATTGACACAAGAGCAAAGCAGTGCGCAACATAGCTACGGAATCTTACCTGAGAACAATTGTTCTTCTACTTGAAGGACTTATCCTACATGAATACAGAACTATAAGACGCGTGCAAAAATATATATTAGTTCAAAATGTGATCTAATCTCATAGACCGTACTTTATTCTTGGTTCGGGACTAGTGCAGAACAAGGTGTTCCCAGTCATTTTCTCGTAAATGTTTCTCCAGAGAAAATTGGGGAATTTCTTAAATGCCCTTGCCATTGAAGTATGTTTTCTTCCGGTAATGTCGATAATACCGCACCACATTGTTGAACATAGCACAAGAATTAGCACATGTTGCCTCATCCTGAATATCCAAATCGGCTATTATCTATAGAAAAATGGGAACTATTGTTGGGTTATTATCAGCAAGGGGCTAGAAACTATGGGACACATCAATGTAATTGCCATGAATAACATTACTTACACATAACTCCTGGAGAAAGACAAGAACCTGGCTTTTGCCTTCGTCTTTAGTGTAATATTTCCTCGATGGGAAGATACACACATACATTTTAACGACATCGAAAGCCATTCTCGCTAAACTATGGATGACTGGTGGTGCTTTATCCACTGGAATAGGTATACTATCAGTTAGAGTTGGGATTCTTCATGGTGGAGCTGGTGCTTTTGCATTGAAGTTGGGTTATGAACTGCTCGCATTGGGGTGCTCTGTGGTGGATCTGGTGCTCTAACCACTAACTTGGGTTACTATCTGCTGGGTTGGGGTTCTCTGTGGTGTTGTTGGTTCTCTGTCCACGTGGGTACTATCTGCCCGAGTTTGGGTTCTGTGTGGTGGGGCTAGTGCTTTGGCTAGTGTTACCGGGGTGCTATCTTCTTTGAAAGGTAGCACTGTCTCTTTCGAATACCTTTTTTACTCCTTGAGATGCTTCCATCACCATGTTCCATTTATATGTCTGATACACAAGAGCGGTAACTGAGTGTACAAACATTGTATGCTAGACAGATGGAATAGGGAATGAAAAACAGGATGGCATGACATGATTCACATATATGATGTCTAACTAAACAAGATGGCATGACATATTCACCAACTAAGGGTCGCTGGCAGCATTAAGCTCCCTAGCCTGGAGACAGTTCAATGGTGCGGTGACTAGGGGAATACTCAAAGAAACCGCGCAAATCAGTAGAAAATAGTTGGTGCATTGTGAAGTGAACTGTAGCAAATAGATGATACAGAGAAGAGAAAGTGGGTGGTTAGGTTGAATCGGATGCACCTATCGAACCTCGCCCCCGACTCCTGACCTTTGCGGGTGATGAAGGTAGCGACATCGTTGCTCCAAAAGGAGCACGGGATGAAGCAGAGAAGCTACGGTTGGTCACATCCGCCTTTATTTCCCCGGGACTAAACTAAAGGGAGCATAGCTTTTTCTTTGATGGGTCAACAGGAGCATAGCTTGGGAGCAGTCAAGCCACATTAAGTATAGAAGGAGGCAGTGAGGCATATATTCATCTTGGGACATGAAGTGACTTGTACAAGGAAAGGACACGACGACACTACGTACAATAAATGTGGCAATGTTAATGGTGATCGTAGTTTTGTGAGAATAAAATTACTCTCATTCTTTTTTGACGATGTCATGAAGTTAGAGAGTTTTGTTTCATCCGATTAAATCTGGTCTGATAAGTTTATGTTAGTGTTTCAAGTTTTTGTTTTTGTTGATTTGATTCTTTGTTAAGGTGAAATCTCACCCGTTACTCCCGTGTAATTGCAGCCTATTTACCTAAGTATTGGGAGTATTTCTTCTAGCAAAAAATTAATACCACAAAAAGGTGTTTCCAAGAGATCTCGGTGTAATTCTTAGTCATAGAAGTTACTTTATTTCCCATGTATGAATATGAATAAAATTAGGGAAATGATATGGTTCAGCCGGCGGATTATCACGCTCGTGTCCGCCACCTTGGTTGCACTCCACGCGTCCCACATGACGTGGTGGATCTGGCACGGCAAGGCCTCTGTTGCAAAAAAAAACTGTAACAAGACCTTTGTTGCAAAAAAAAATTACAACATGAATTCGGTTAAAAAAATGTAACAAAGCCTCTGTTGCAAAAAAGAAAATCTACATCTTGACCTATGTTTAGCAAAAATTCTGCAACATAACCCGTGTTGCGGAAAATTACTGCAACATGACCTTTGTTGCAATGGTAGAGGGTTGCGCTCGACCGCTCACTCCACCCGATCTGACGTCTCACGAGGCGGCGGATCTTTTAAAAAGATCCGTCGGCCAACGCGTAGCAGCGCCCATAAAATTACAATAGTTTCTAAAAACCTAGAATAAATGCGCTGAGCAGCCGATGTTCGCGCATATATGTACGGAAATACAGCAACAAATACGGGATGCGATACCGATCTCGAAGCGAACGGTCAGAGGACATACCGAGAGCATCTGACTTGGCACAGACACGAATTTTTGGGAAAGCATCGAGAAGATAATCAAACTACAAAGAGCGGTATGCAGCCATCAGAGTACAACTACTGTCATGCAATTACCAGCTCTGGATCGACAGATTCGGTAATTCTAAAAACCAGGCGTTACAAAAGAATAGCTGAGCTAAGCCAATTTCCATGCATGTTCTTCTATGCACAAAATGGAAAGTGAGCATGTACGTACAAGATAGCATTGCTAACTCTCAATCATGAAAATGAACACACAGAACGAATCTACACGGCTGAAAAAACAAATCAATGCACACTTGTGTGCAATAAAACTGTTTGCAGATCTACTGGAGATCGACAATATCCTTGTTACACTCGAACAGGTTTCCTGCAACACAACAGACATGTTGTAATTACCAATCAGTAAGGAGCATTCAGTCGCAGAAGTTTCTGATAGCATACCACATACATAATCAGTAAAATCAATAGCAAGTTTAGACTGCTTCTGGCATTCCTTGGTACAGTAACAATCATGTATTTGAAACTACTCCCTCTGTAAAGTAAGTAATATAAGATGTTTTAGATAACTTTAGTGATCTATAAAACGTCCTATATTACTTTACAGAGGTAGTATTACTTAATGCTCTGGATGTAACAACTTTTTATTTTCGTTTAAACTTGTACAGACTGAGGTACAATAAAGACAAGATTTTGTTGTCAATAGTATCTTAGAGAGAAACAATGTTAATATTCACTGCACAGTTAATCTTTTTTTATTCTCCTGACATGTATTGTGTTTTGAAATGAAATTTTATAGGATGCTAGATTATATTACAATCTATATGTTGTTCAAAAACAACTTTCAACGAGGGGGAGGGGGTACCCTTAGCAATGTGGTTAGATGAGTAGGCGAGGGTGTGTACGACAGACTTATAGCAAAGGTCGCCGTATACTCGCACAACGATTTATTTTTTTAAATAGGTTCAGTCGCCTCATCGGAGCACGACCTACGTCCTATGAGGAGAGACGTCGAGCGTGGTGCTCAGCACACGGAACACTTGAGTGTTACTGCTTCCGATGTCCCACGACTCGAGACTAGTCCGAGCCTTACTAGGCCCCTCGGCCTCCGATACCCGGCCTCCAGTCGAGCCTCAACTCTTAGGAAGGGGGAGAGTGACTCCTCTTGAGTTTATTCAAGTAGGGAGTGAATGATTTACATGCCTATTAGGGGCCTTATATAGCCTAGGGGTCCTTGACAAATGACCAAGACTACCCTTGAAAAGAGGAGATGGGAGAGTAGAACTATGTAATCTTTAGTCCTTTAGCCCATGTGCCTCTAGTTGGGCTAGGAGGGGAGTTGTGGCTCATGAAGGGGAGATTCTCCTTTGCCTTCTTGTTTGACTTATTTTTTATGGGCTTTCCTTCCTTTGACTTGTTGACCATGAAGACTTGCTTGGACTTTGTTGAGCAAGGTGGCTTGCTTGGAATTTTATTGACCTCCTTGACTTGTGTTGACTGTCAATGACTTTTGTTGACCGTCTATGTGGAGCGCCATGTAGGACTTGGTTGGGGCCCTGGGGATAGTTTTGGATATCCCCTCAACACTATACATACAAGAAAATAACAAACTTTTCATAGCTTTTTGGCGGTGCCACCATTCGTCAGTAGCAGGGTAGCACCATAAGGATTGGTAGCAATATAACTTCTCCAGAAAATAGGTGTCCTAAAGAGCAGTTTACTTAAATAACTGCATTTTGAGTAATTTCGCACCTTAACTGCCAGGGTTCCAGTACTCGTTTTTCAGTATTTGAGGTTTGGAATCTAGGCAAGAAATCATAGACATGCATTTGGCAAGAATATGTAAAAAATATTAACATCAGATCAAATCCTGAAACTTGAAGGTATTTCAAACTCATGCTCAATTATCTGATTTACCTTCTAATGATGCACTTAACAGAGAACGTGTTTTGAAGTGATATGTCCATCTAGCAATAATTGAATCTCACAGCACGCTTGCTTCTCTGTAGAACATTGAATTTTTTTGCAGTAGGCTATCAGAACAGTTGCATGACCTCAATCTATAGTTTTGGTAAAACAGCAAATTAAATGAAGAGATTACATGCTACAATAGTTTGCAGCTTTGGGTGTATAGAGTTAATTGCACAAAAGTACCACAATTGGGGCTAGGTTAACGAATTGGTATCATTCTTTTTTTTTACAAATCAGTACTGGCTCTGAGGCAGAGTAATGCAAAGCGAACTGATGGCCAGTTGAGGACGTTTTGACAGCAATCCTGACTAGTGGGACCCACAGTCAGCAATGATGTGGCAGCATATGTTGCACAAAAAGACCTGGGAGGCAGCCGAGGGCTTCCCGGAGCTCGCCGGAGTTCCACTACATGCGATTGGAGGGGAGGCAGGAAGTGACGAGGACCGATTCATAACCACCTTGACACCGCGAGCACGTGAAGGTTGCCGATGGTCGCTGGGGATCAATGGATCCTCGTCGCCAGCGGTAGAGCTTGACGGAATCACATATGCGGCCGTTTTCTTTTGAAATTGAGCTGGGCAAGATGCTAGTGGGGTTAAAAGGGCGGCGAGGACAGGAGGAATTGGAGAGGGAAGCCGTGGTAGCGACAGGATATTGCTCGGTTTGGCGGCGGCGATTCTGGACGGAGCCGGAGATGACGAGGCTCGCAGGCAAAATTGTGCATGCTTGAAGCTTAAGAGAGGGCGTAGGAATAAATGCAGGGTAGAAGGAGAGTTTCGGGGTGCTTTTTGAGGGCTGGCAACAAGCGCCGGGAGGCAGTCCCTGGAGGAGCTCGGCATGGTAATGAACGACAAAGGCAGCATGCCGCGGCGATGCGGACGTACTCAGGGGCTGCGGAATATGCGAAGGAAGCAAAGGGGAGGCAGCAGGAAAGCTCACTGTTGGCCCGGCAAGGTGGAGATGGGAGTGCCGAGAACAGGCTCGCCCGCGTACGTGCGCTCTGGCGGTAGAGCGGCGAGTAGCACAGGAAGCAGATAGAGAGACGCACATCGGGCATTGAGGAGACGTGGGAGCACGTTGGCGCGAGGAACCGCTACATGGAGGTGGAAAGAGAGGGTTGAGCGGTGCCGGTTTCATGCACACAAGGTGCTCGATGGAAAGTTTGCAGCTCAGGAGGAAGAAAGGGAGGATGGCGAGCAGGGCATTGCTCCTGCATAAACAATGGAGCATAGGGGAACAATGGAGATGGGGAGGGAGAGTGATGGGGTGTTAGCTGCATGGTAGGAGCAGCGTTTTAGTTCCCAAACCTCTCCAACACCAATGCTTCCATGATCTAAGCTGGTTATGTGTTGGCCTCCTTTCCTGTAGAGAGAGAGAGACAGGTGTATCTGCTGTGATGACGCCATGTTGCCATCCACCCAACAGTTGCAGTGTTTGATGGGGATGAGACCCCGTCCACCATGATATACGTGGTTACACAACTTGGAATCACAATAGATATATGAGTTGTTGCTGATGGTTTCTTGTTCTCCATTTCTTGGTCAGACCTGTGGTACTTTGTCTTATAAGAAATTATCTACTCCCTCCGTCCCATAATGTAAGACGTTTTTCAACACTAGTGTAGTGTCAAAAAACGTCTTACATTATGGGGCGGAGGGAGTAGTTTCTTGGGTGATCTAATCTTGATTTGATTTGTACGAACAAGGTGGTGCGGTGCAGGCTAGCACAGTGCACAAGATGCTCCGAGTTAGAGGGTGTGTCCAGCATTTTCACAAAGCCATTTGTGCCATAACTTTCTCTGTCTTGGTGCATTCAGCACGAACAAGCCCATCATTGAAGTGTCTTCTGGGAATGGCCACGGTGATGAGAGGAAGAACCATTAGGAGTGTGATACAGAGAACATAGGAGGGAGCAAGAAGCAGACGAGCTGGTCTGACACCAGGTTTTACATGAGCAACTCACACTTTTTCTTTGCAGCAGAAAACTAAGCCAAAATTCACACTGCGTTTAAGATCTTGTGGAAGATCCGGTACTTTGGGAGGTATTTAAATGGACCAGATTGTATACATATATCCAACATAATTTGTGGTGATATATAACAAACTTTATAAAAGCATATAGAGCATTGCCAATGATACCTTATTTCAATTCAGGAGCATATAGAGCAGGGCAAGGTGACACGGTATGATCAGGCAAGCCACTTATGAACTCGTTAGCAGCCTGAAGACAGCCATGCAGCATTTTCTTCTCTAACCTTACAAGTCTAGTAGCAACTTCTTTCTTTGGTTCCAAACTGCCATTGGCCAACTGGCAAACACAAAAGCAGTTCAGTGATGTAACAGAGAAATGAGGAAAATATACACAAGAACCCACGGCTCGTTACCATTGCTTCATCCTCGTCCAAAGTAGTCGGATAACCAGCCAATCTTGATTTCAGGTACACAACAAGTTGGTCAAGTACAGCTCGCTCTGAGCATGGACTAACCTAAAGAATAGCAGTTTTAGGTGACATGTCGCATTTTATACAAACTATCGTGCCATAATCCTGTTATCAGAACATATCTTGGTTGGCAGTTTTTCTCTACATTGATAAGAAGTCACATAGATCATTGAGAATATATATCCCTAGTTCCACCCAGAGTAATGCAGATAAATGATGCTAGTGTCCCAGCCACTGCTCATTTCGTTTCAGTGAAATATATGGTTAGTCTCAACCAGATATAATCCAGTACAAAAAACCAGGTGGAAACCTTTACTTGACTAGGATCTTGAGCATGCCAAGAAAAGGCTTCAAAAGTAAAACCAATTTCCAGATTACATGTTGTGCTGTCTTCAATCTCTCACTAAAATTTCAACCAAAGGGAAAATACGTATTTTGAATTTTCTGCAAAACCAAGCCAGTTCTCTACATCAAGGGCTTAGCCTAGCACCAGTTTAAAGGCTTATAAGCAATATGCAGGGCATGAACGGGTTGGTTACTTTAGGGAATAATACTTTATTCAACTTGAAAATCTAAACCGAACCTTCCAAATAGAAGCCTCATATAAACCTAAGCAAACAGAAGGTGACTTCAAAGGGTTACAAACAAGAAGCCAAAAAGCCTTGTTCTTTTGTATATATTGCAAATCTGCTGAGACCACGTGGAGTCGTATTTTTTTAAATCGTTTGGTGCACGGTGTTGCATTGTTATCATGTCGCTTCTATATTTTTTTAACGATATTTGAGAACATCTAAGTGGGTGTTCACTTTGCTCAGCCACGGTTAACTAAAGTAAGCCTATGTGTAAACCACCTGAGATACTACAAGTCAAGCTTGGTATGAAATAACAGGAACTACCCCATATAGGTCGAACACCATTCACCACAATCTAGAGATCAAATAGTAATTTATCAAATGCAATATGTTGCAACGTCGAGGATGATAAGCCGGCTTACTGGACATGTATCACCTTCCGACGAAAGTATACATTGCATTTCATCTGGATCTGAAATGTATCCTAGTCTCAAGTATGGCAGCATTTCAGAAATAGTTTCCTTCTCTTTGCCTACACAGACCTGAGAAGTGAGGCATATCAATATTTCAACACATTCTACTCTCAACTAAATAGGAAAAAGGAATTGAAAGTCCCACTTGGAATTTTTGGATAGCAAGCTTTCCATTTCTTTGAGCGACCATTCTCTTCTCTTGGTATTGAGGATCTTCAGTGTTTAGGGATGCCTATGATAATAATTTAGGCTTGGTTACACCAACCAAATAAGGACTGTAAAACAGTTTTAGAAATCCCACCTCGATTGCTATGCGATCATATGGATTGTCCTCATCAACAAAACCATAATTGAGAAGCAACCTGGAGTTTGGTTGAGGCCCACACCTGGATAATTATATTTAAAATCATTGCATACAAGAACAGTACATGAGATCTGTCTACAACGTAAATTAAAATCAGCATCCTAATTGCCAAATATAATGAATGAGGACAAGAACATCAATGCACTGAAGCAAACATAATACCAAACAATTATTGGTTCTCCTGCTTTGTACGGCCGATCGACCAGCAATCGAACAGAACCATCAACAGCAGTCAGCATTGCTTTGCAGTTGCTCTTGTACGTCAACAGTGGTGGCCCCAAGGGAACTAGTGCAAATCTTCGAGCTAAACTAACCTTCTGCTCGAGATAAGAAGTACAACAAAGTCAATGGAATGCAGTTTGGGTATGGAGAAATCACAAGCAATGCAATGTTGTTCTCACACAAAACATTAAGCAAATAAGACAGATTTTTTTTTTAAAAAAACTGCACTAAATATGGAAAGATAATCTAGAGACAATTGAGCATTGACTGCGAAAGAACAAGATATGTAACTTACGAACTTTTCTAGTGTTACGCTCAAACACTTCATCTACCGTTTGTTCCCGATCGTGGTACATGCGCCTCGCCCGATTCTATCTCCCTATCGCTTTCATCTCCCTTCGCTAACCCAGCCACCCAGGACCCAACGGGCGCACCGTTCTCTCGCTCAACCCCCTCTGTCATATCGATTCCCCACCACCACCATGTTGGCGGCCGCCGTAGTCGAACTCCGCCAAGGCGCTGCCCCGCACTGATCCCGCGTGGCCACAGACGCGACACGGCGTGGCGGAGTTCTCCCGGGCCGCGCAGCACCACAACCATCGGTCGTCTACCCAAAATCCGGCAACCGTCTGCGGTAGAGACGTCTCCTCCAACGGACCACGACCGTACCCATGCCACCATCCACGTCGCACCGCTGTCGTCCCCATCCAGGTGGACCACAGTGTTGCCATCCAGCTCAAACCGCACACCCACCTCCTCGCCGAGCCGGCGCCATCTCCGATCTCATGGGGTGCCATCTCCCAGCCCCGTAGTAGGCGCAGCATGTATAGGTCCAGTTACAACCATTGCATTTTGATGTAGGCACCCACCTGAGTGACCATTGTTCCTGAGATGTAGTTACCAATTACCTATGTTACCTTACCACAATGAAATTGATGTAGTTATCTACATTTCAGAGTTATCATCATAAAATTGATATAGTTATCGAACTCTATAATTATAATTACCACCATGGCACTGATTTTAGTTTCCCAGCTATCCGGGTTACAATTATCATCAAAGCAATGTGTAATTAACCCGTAGTTCATGTTAGAGTTGCTACCTATCTTCCGTTGATATAGATGCCCAAATTCCGTTGCAGTTACAACACCATGGCAAATGAATGTGATTATCCAGTTGGCTAGGTTTCCAGGTATCAACGCGGCACCGACAGTCACCCAGTTGTTTATGGTATAGTAACGATCATAGCACTAGTATAGTACCAATCATCCAAGTTACTGTTCAAAAAAAGTTACCCATCATCCAAGAGACAATTACCAACACGGCAATTATGTAGTTACCTTAGCTGCCCATGCTAAAGCTACCAGCATGACAAAAGTCGACAATGGTCAGTGTGTATCGACCCATAGCTCTGGTCACTACATAATTGACCCGGCGCTGTAGCTCTGCTCGAGGTCGTCCAAATCGACCATAACGCTGAAGGGAGCGCATCGACCCAGCGCCTGCCTCTTTTCTAGAGTTTGTTAGAAGTCCTAGTCTTGAGCCCTTTAAGGATCAGTGTGTTAGCTCATTCTGCCTGCCCGTTTCTGCATGGATGAGTGACGAAGGCAAAGCACAGCCTGATCCCGAGCTCCTCACAGTACTCAGTGAACGCGGCGCTGGTGAATTGGGTGTCGTTATCAGTAATGATATGGTTGGGAACCCCGAAGCAGCACACAATTCCTATGAAGAGTTTGATCGCCGTATTCGCGGTGACCTTGGCGACGGGCTCGACTTCAGTCCACTTGGTAAATTTGTCAATGGCGACGTAAAGGTACTTGTAGCCCCCAACTGCTCGAGGGAACGGCCCCAAGTTATCCAATCCCCAAACCGCGGAGGGCCATGAGAGGGGGGTGTTTTGAAAAGCCTGAGCGGGTTGACGAATCCGCTTTGCATGGAACTGACATGCCTCGCAGCTTTGAACTAGCTCGATGGCATCCTGGAGGATGGTTGGCCAGTAGAAGCCTTGCCGGAAGGCCTTCCGACCAGCGTGCGTGACGATGCGTGGCTACCGCACTCGCCTCCAGGGATATCCACGAGCATGTCGCGGCCTTCTTCCTGAGAAATACGCTCAAGGAGGACCCGATTTGCGCTACGCCGATAGAGATCTCCATCCATCACAGCATAACGCTTCGCTTGTCGGGCCATCCTCTCTACAGTGGCATTATCTTGGGGAAGGATATTTTCTTTCAGGTAACCCTGTATCTCGGAGATCCAAAAAGGTGTCTGAGAACAGAAGGTCCGTGCTCACCAGGTGGTGGTTTCTGGTCGAGAGTTCCTGTGATAGGATTCCCCTCAGAAAGCGTCACCGAGCAGCCTCGCCGGAGCGAGAGGAAGCCCCTTCGTCTTGATCGGTGGTCGAGACGGACGGTCGGGTGAGTCTTTCTTCAAAGGTTCCGGCCGGGACCGGCTCCCAAAAGGAGGTCAGTAGCAATAGTCGGTCAGTGAGCTGATTGCCGCGGCGCCTCACATGATGCATCTGCGGGTCGTTGAAGTGCCGCTCTAGTTTCCTGACCTGGGCCAGGTACACTGCCATTTGTGGGTCCAAGCATTGGTACTCTTTGGACACCTGGTTGATGACTAGCTAGGATTCACCCATAACGAGAAGGCGCCGAATTCCAAGAGAGGCCGCTACTCGGAGGCCGGCGTGCAGTCCCTCGTATTCAGCCATGTCATTGGTCCCTCCGTCGAGGAGGAGTTGCAGGACATACTGGAGTTGCTCGCCGGTAGGGGGGTGAGAACAACTCCGGCCCCCGCGCCTAGGAGCGTGAAGGAACCGTCAAAGTGCATCGTCCAATGCTCGGGACTCCCGTGACCGGAAGCTGCAGATAGCTCCTCCTCATCTCCTGGCATCGGCGTCCATTTGACGACGAAGTCAGCAAGGGCGACTTTTGATGGCCGCGGTCGAATTCCCCGAGCTCGATTGCCCACTCCACGATGCGGCCGGTTGGCTCACGGTTGTGAAGGATGCTATCGAGCAGGAAGGATGTGACGATGGACACCTTGTGGGCTTTAAAATAATGCTGCAGTTTCCTTGACGCGGCCAAGATCACGTAAAGCAACTTCTGGATCTATGGATATCGCGACTTGGCATCGCGCAAGACTTCAAGACTTCGTTGAGGAAGTAGACGGTGCGAGAAGCCCTAGAGTCAGGAACGCCTGCTCGGATTCTTTGATCGACTCTGAGCTGGAGGGGAGCTCAAACCCGAACACCAGCTCGGATAAGAGCTCGGGCTTGACCACCTGGTTAGAGATGGGGAAGAGCTCGGGCTCCGCAGCTTGCTCGTCGATGATATTCTCCTTGAGAGGCGCCAGGTACTCGAGCTCAGTGGCAGGGGGCGTCACTCATGAAGTTGGAGATCGCGCCCCATGCGGGACCCGACGCCTCCTCCCGTTCCACCACCAAGACAGCTCGCAACATGGGGGTGGCCACAATGTACAGCAGCAACGGGGTTTTGGCGGATCATCGCCAAGCGGTATTTCCTTGATCAGGGCGGCGTCGTCGCTGGAGAGCTTGGCCTTCCTCTGGGCTAGGCCCAAGCATTCAGGACGATCATCTCCGTTTTTGACGGAGGCAGACTCCGCCGCGTATAGCTTCTGGGCACAAAGCACTGAGCTTTGGAGGTCCGCCAACACCGTTATCGGGCCTTGCGGCCCAGGCATCTTGACGGCGAGGTAAGCATAATGCAACGCCACGACGCTGGACGCCCGAGGATGTCGTTGTACGGAAGGTCAAGCTCGATGACGTCGAAAACTATGCTCTCGGTTCAGTATCTTTGATGCCAAAGGTGACCATCAAAGACACATGTCCGATTGGTATAGTAACCCACCCTTGAATGGCTTTGTTGGTTGCAAACGCCTTGGGGGGGCTTGCATCTTCTCGAAGACGGCGGGTGACAGGATAGAGGCATGCGCCCCCGTCCACCAACATGTTGGTAACCTTGATGTTGCAGATCGTCGGAGAGACCACCAACGGGAGTTGGTCCACGCCCATCGTGCTCTTGGGGTGGTCTTTGTGGTTGAACATGATAGTGTTTCTGATCACCTGAGAGGTGGGGACGCCTCAGTACTCGAAAGCAGTGCATTGACCTCTCGCTCCAACAGCTTGAGCTGCCGGCGCGGAGCGGACGTGGATGCATGCTGCAACTCTGGATCCTAGGGGGGCCGAAATGTCGTCTTGATAGTCATGGTCCTCGCCACCGCTGTGTCTGTGGCAGAGATGGCGCTTGTTCATACCGTGTCGGGTGTCGCTCTCCATGTCACAGCAAGCTCGGCGTCGGTTACCAACAAGGGCTTCACTGTCTTGGCGATCCGCGAGAGCATGCCAATCGGAGAGGTGCTCAGGGCACACCATTCGCCAGTGTCCTCGAAGGCATCAGTCCTCTTCTTGCCATCGAGGACGTCACGAAGATCTTCGGCGCACGCCGGGAAAGAATTGATAACCGTGAGACAAGGTCTACGGCGGCGCCTCCTGATCCCACCAAGCACAGGGCTTGATGGCTGCTGTGGTGGGGAGCCTGAGCGAGACGATACATGTCTCACTGACCTACGGGGGCCTCCTGGCGTGGCCCCTTACCATGGTGACGAAGTACTCCGTGAGCGACACCTTCAACATCAAGATCCCCTTCGACAAGTCTCCATGAGCGACACCTTCAACATCACCGACTTGGCCCCTTACCATGGTGACAAAGTTTTGGATCCGAGGACTTGGCCCCAAGGGGGAGTGGGGAGATGGTGCGGAGCACCCCATGGACATCACCATGGATCCTACACCAACATCCCAAGCGCCAAGTGGGCCAACGACTAGAGCACGCAAACGTGACATTGAAATCGAGGTGAACTCGCTCCTCTTTGAACTTCCTACACGTTCATATGAGACATGGCTACTACCTCAAACGCATACCCTAAGCAACTCAGGCACCAAGGGATTGACCATGAAGAAGCGAGGATAGAAGGCCAAGTCATAGCAGAAGAGAAGGAAGATGGAAAAGTTGCGGCTGCTGCACAGCAACCAGACGTCCGGCCAGCTACCCGGGCGTCTGGGTTAAGCCCGAACGAAAAGGCTCTCTGGATAGCCCGTATGCAACATCGGAAGGTTTTCCGCAAAACCGGACGTCCTGCCAGCTACCCAGACGCCCGACCCCTGGAGCGTGCACCACGGGAGCCAACCCAATCCAAGCGCCGGCTATAGCCGCCGAACGTCCGACTTGCCACCCGGGTGGTCCGGCCTCTTACCGGACGTCCGGCCTGCCTGCGTGCAGTTTGGCCCAGAGCCATGTATCCCATCTCCTAAGCCATGTATCCCCATCTCCTACCTCCCACATATCGGCCCTAGACTATATTAACCAAGCCCCTCTCGCTTTCTAGGGTTAGCAAAGCATATTAGACCTTCTTGAGAGAACTTTGCTCATCTACCCTTCTCCATTCGAGACCAAGGCCTCCATTAGGAGAAGAATCCCAAGGGCTTTCCAAGACCTCCATATCCTTAGGAATGGGGAAGATCTATCTCTCAAGACCTCACTTCCCCTTAGGGATTTGGGAAGAACTTTACCTAGCTACTTGTTTCCTTTTGTTGACTGTGGATCTAGTAGTGCCTCTTTGCTTGGATGCTTGGAGAGCACATGTGTGATGTGGACCTTGTTCTTCTAGTGAATTTCCCTTGTGTTTGTTGAGTTCTTGTGTGTTCTTCCTCTTGATCCCTCCAAATTGTGAAGAATGGGCACAATTGGGGCTTTGCCCTACATCATTTTGGGCTACTGAAGCCAGGTTGAATCTCCATATAAACCTCTTCTTGAAGATCTCCATGCAAGAATCCATTCTTGACATCCAACTGATGCAGTAGCCAACCAAAGTTAGCAGCACATTTGCAACGGGTGCAAAGGTCTTGTCATAGTCAATCCCATAGGTTTGACTGTAACCCCTTGCCACTAGTCTCGCCTTGTACCGTTCTACTTTCCTTTCCAAGGTTCTACTTTCTCTTCTAGGGTTTGCTTGACAGTATACACCCATTTGCAAGTAACTGGACTTTTTCCTTCTGGAAGAGGAACAAGACCCCATCTCTTCTCCTTTACACATGTCTACTTGGATCTCGAGGATGGTATATGTAACACCCTGAGTTTTGCCTCCTGATAACTTAAGAGCTAATAGTGTTGTTGGGACCCTTAGTGGTGTTTAAGTTTAAATTTTTGCTTCTTAATTTGGATCTATTGAATTTCTTCTGTTTGAAATTGAATTGGATCTTCTGCTTGCATAAGGTGCTCTATTTCTTAGGGAAAATCCTATAGCTATTCTACTCTAGTACTTCATCTCAAACTTCTACCACTGATCATGACATGGGAATAGCTCATAAAAATATTTTCTTACAAAAATAATTTGGCCAAAAAGTATTTTTTCCAAATTTAGGGTTTTCAAAAACCCCTGAGTCAAGGCTTGAACAAGTACTTAATTTAGGTGGAATAAAAACTTTGCAAAGCTATATTTGGATCCTATTAGATTAGGACTTCCCAAAACCACCAAAATATTATTTTCAAAAGTATAGTACTCCCTCCGATCCATATTACTTGTCGTTCAAACGGATGTATCTAGCACTGAAATACGTCTAGATACATCTGTTTGAGCAACAAGTAATATGGATCGAAGGGAGTAGTATTTTTTTTATCAGCTTTTTCTTAAGGCCAAAAATGGTCCTTAATAGGTTAAAAATATTTTTCTGTTTCAAAAATATTTGAGAAAATTTAGAGAGGCCCAGGAGACATATAGTTTCCACATATATGAGTTTAAACCCATGGTCATGACTAAAATTTTGACTAGATCTACAAATTTCAGTTCTGCCAATTTCTAGGGTTTGAAACTTTTACACAGAGAATTACTCCAACTCTCAAATAATTCATGGAGCCATAAATGTTGTCAAATATCCATCCTACCAAATTTCAGCAACCAGATCATCCATTAGCTTGGTGAAATATCTGTTTTTCCATTTCATGCAGAAACTTCTTTTGAAAATTTTGTGAAACAAAGTTACTTTGTTTTGCCTCCCCGCGACGAAAGCGTACTCCGAAGAATGCGCCTTCGACGTCACGGTCTTTTCTTGCGCGGCCGGGCCAGGCCTAGTTCGCTGCGCCGCTAAGTCGCGCCCAGTGCGCACTTCTGACGCTCCACTGCTCCAGATCTGGCTAGTTTTGGCCCAGTTAGGTATGCCCTTTTTCTTTTTCTTTATTCCAGAGACCTTGTTCAAATCCTAGGAAACTCAAATGGAATCCAAATTTGATGCTTAAAATTCCTAAATGCTCCTAAATTCATGCTCTATCCAATGGAGTAACATGCACATTTTTCCAGTAGGTTTTCCTGTACTGTTATATAGCAAACCTAATTTTCTTTCATATAAAGTCAACCTTTGAAAGTTCCTAGAATAATCATCTGTACACCAAATTTGGTGATTCAAATTCCTACCTACTTCTAAGTTCATAACCTATTTGGTGAGCATGTTTGCCATGCACTATTTCTACACCAAGAATTATTAGGCCATTTCTACATATATAGTCACATTTGCAAATCCCTAGGAAAATCATTTGAACTCCAGATCCAGTGAAACCAACTCCTAAATGTTTCTAAAATCTCAACATATTTAATGAGTGCCTCCACTCATTTTTACAAAAGGTTTTTCTGTATAGCTCTTTAGCAAATCATTCTTCCATTGATCCAACTTTAGTGAGTTGCCCAAAAATCCCTATAGCTCTAAAACCAGTAGGTTCACCTTGGTTATTCTTCATATAACCAGAGAAGTCCTAGAAAAGTAGAACCAATATTTTTAGAGCACTTTTATGTTTCTGCCCTATGTTGTGTTGCTTAATGTGTTTCGTTTCGGCGTTAGATAACAACGTAGACGAAGGATTCGAAGAAGGACCAGAAGCTTTTGAAGACTTTGCTGAGCCAGACAAGCAACCTTTTGAGCATGTTGATCACCCATATATTTTGCTCATTGAGTAGAATTAATTTCATGCATTGGAAACTATGACTATATGCATTGCTAGTTTAGTTGATCCTACTTGCATGTTATAGGTGTTACCCTAGCTGCCGATAATACTTGTCCTTGTCAACCCGGGAAACACTTGGTGGGCATAGCTATATGCTATGGTAGTTGCTTAGCCATGCAAAATGGGTAGCAAGATGTAGGTTGGACACAAAACAAACTTATTCAAAAGTTTTATGAAAACCCCGTCGGGTGACATTGGTGCCCGAGGGAGGAAGTAAATGAAGGTTTTCATAAAGGATTAGATTTAAGCATGTGACCGTCGGCCCAACATTTAGCGCAACCACAATACCCTGATATGGGACAGACATTAGTGAGTAGCTTGTTCGATACTAGTAGAGTGCCCACATTACTAGTGACGGGTGTGGACGTACTCACTCTCGGTACGGAGTCACTCTCGACATACTGAGGCGGCTTAGCATGGTTTTTACTGGCACCGGGCACACCGTTGGTACCCTCGTGCATGTGTGATACGTTGAGAATTGAGGTAGCACCTCAGAAGCCAAGGCTATGATATGATGAAAAGTGTTGCACAAGGGGTAGGTACCAATCGAGTGGACTCTCTATTAGTGTCGTCTGGGGAAAGGTAATGATCGGGTGCTTATCTCAGGTACAAAGTCAGTTTGTACGGTGAGATGTCGTGGTAGACATGAAAGTTCCCCGGTTCTTGTGGGTAAAGTGTGCAACCTCTGCAGAGTGTAAAACTATTCGAATAGCCATTGTCGGTTAAGGACAGTTGGAATGACCACGCTTAGACTATGTCCATAAAAGTTGGTGATGATGATGAGAATGGTGATGATATGAGAAAGATGATGATGATGATGAACATGACGGTACGTGGTACCAAGAATTATGAGATGAGATGAGATGATCAAGTTGATGACCACGAGGCCTCGTTGTTTTCAAAACACAGGTCATGAGCATTTGAAAGTTAGTTTTCCACAAACTGCTAAACATAGTGTAGAGCTTTCATTGTACTGAGCCTTGCATGAATATTCTGCTATTACATATTTTGCGTTATTACATATTTTGGGTTACTTGCGAGTACATTCAAATGTACTCACCTGGCTTGTCCCTGGCTATTAACTTGGCCAGGAATGGAAGACATGGGCTTTGAAGATGAGTTCTTCGACGACGCCCTTGCGAACTAGGCCGCTTCCCCAGTCAGCTTGCCTGTAGGTTATGGCTTACTACGTGGGTTCAAGCTACCGTCGATGTTTCCGCTGTAGTATTTCTTCTGGAGTTGCCTTTATGGCTTATCTATGTAAGACTAGACCATGATGGTCATCTCTATGTAAGACTTATTCGTGTTGTAATGGATGTATGCTTGTGATATCAGTTCGTTGTACTCAGTGGCACACCGATCATGGAACCACTATTAGATGAGGTGGCTTCGATCTTATAGGCCGGTGCCCCCACAGTATACTATTTGACTCTCCTATGTTGTGCACCTATACGTTTGAGCCCAATGACGAGCATGCAATGGAGGAGGTCAAGCACAAGACCTACACCATCAGCGAGGGAAGCATGGAAGCGAAGAAGGAACCGCGAATACGGCGGCCCAGAGCGCGAAGATGGTGCCCGGAGGCCAGTGAGGCCGGACAGTCCAACCCTATGGCTGACATGTCGGATAGCCCGACTTGGCGTTGCTCTCTAGACCATGTCAGACTTTGGGTCGGACATGGGGTCAGAACCTCCAACATGTCAGACTATCAGGCTTAAGTTGGACTATCCGACTTTGCCTGCGTGCACTGAGATGGGCCCAACCCATGTATCTTCCTTTTCCGACTTACCCTTCGTGAGTGGACCTATATATACCTCTCCACCGCCTCAGATCTAGGGTTAGCTAAGAAATGACTAGACATTAGAGCTTAGCTCATGTACCTCCCCTTGTGGGATTACTCTTCCATGGAGATTGCTCCCTTAGTGGAGATCAAGGCCTCCTCTTAAGGGGAAGACTCCATAGGAGTAGGGATGGCAATGGGTACCCATTACCCATGTACCCTGCGGGTAAAAACCCTATTAGGGTAAGGGTATAGGACAAAAAGTTACCCATGGGTATATAAATAGGGAAATTTGAAACCCATCGGGTAGAGCGGGTACGGGTATGGGATCGTATAACCCATACCCACATACCCATGTACCCATATAAAATCTATGTGAACGCAAAATTATCTCTACACTTTGTCATGAATTTGTGAACTCAAAATGTATGACTATGGGTTGTTGTTTATGACTATGTGATGCTGTTTTGATGTGTTGTTGCTTACAAGAAAGCGATGTTGTTTATAAGTATTTGTTGTTGTTATCATTTGTTGTTGTTTACAAATTATGATTATATGTTGCTATTTATGATTATGACTTGTTCAAATTGATGCTTTGCAAACATGGGTAATTTTACCCGCGGGTACCCGTCTACCCTGTAGGGTAACGGGTATGGGAAAAAATTGTACCCGTTGGTGGGTATGGGTACGGGTGACGGGTAACCTGAGGGGGGACGGGTAAGGGTATGGGATAGCTCCACCCGTGCCCAAACCCTGCGGGTGCCATCCCTACATAGGAGTAACAAGACCTCCACTTGTGGGAAGATTCCTCCATGGAATTCAAGACCTCCATGTCTTAGGACTTGGGGAAGAACCCTAGCTTGTTCCATCTCTCTCTGTGGATGATTTGGATCAACTATTTATCCACCTTTTGTTGCAACTTATGTGTCGATTTGTGCTAGTTTTCCTTGTGATTTCCCCCGTGCTCTTCGTGTTCTTCCTCAAATCCAGCTCCAATTCGTGAAGATCGGCCCATCCTAATGGCTTGCCGCGTATCACATGTGATCTAATTAAAATGAAAAATATTTACAGCTAAATTATTTTAATTCATATGACACCATACATTACTCACTTGCGAAACAAATATTAAGCCCCGACTTCAAACAAATGGAAATAAATCAAATGGCTCAGGCGCCATGTTGGAGAACTACAAATAAATGCTCGGCATATTACCTGCAAATGAACCACACAAGACTGTACCGCAACAAATGCCTGCTTGAAGATCTCAAACGGAAACGCCTCAGTAGGTACATCAAAAGGGTATTGCTGCATAAAATTCACATGAGAATAAAGAACTGGCGCAACAAACTCTCGTGGAAAAAAGATAAGGAGGATCAAGAAAATACCTTAAACAATGAACCTGCCATGAACCACAATGTGTCAAGCTGATTATACTCTCTTCTTATTCCCTCATCTCTGACAACAACTTCATCCTGAATCATGAGAAAATCAAAGCTGGGATGTTTATGGTCTTCTCAAATATTAATTAATCTCAAATTAAAGAAATTAGATGATAAGTCAACATTAGTAGATACAAACACTAACCCTCATGGAGCTGCCATTCAGGTAATCCAGTTCACTTTCAGTCCATAAAAGAGGTGATTCAACAGCTAGTTGCCCCCTGCCTCGCTGACGATCAAGTTCTTTAATATACGGGTACCAAAGTGAATCTCTTCCTTGCTTCTTCTCATACATGAGATACAATGCCAAGCATGCCAGCTCAGACAATTTGTTTGTTGTTAACAATTCAGCTGCATGGTAGGAAAAAAAACGTAGCATTACATCATTTACATGTTCTTCTCTTGGTGTCTACATGAGAGCATTATGCCATTGGGAGCTGTAGTTGTTTCACTTTAGGAAAACCAATGCTATTAGGAGAAACATGACAGACATAAGCACCAAAAATTATTACTAATTTAGATAATGAGAAGACTGTGCATATCACATATGCAAAATATGTAACTTGAATAGAAGATATGTTATATCAGTTTCCAAGTGTTTCATGGTTAAACTACTTCCATCCAAACTGTACTTATACTGTTCCTTTCTCTTATACTAGTATCATGTATTAATGTCTAAAATCTAAAAACTCGTCGTTACAATCATAGAACAAAATAAACATTAAAAGGAATGCTAAAGATAAATATGCGAATCAATTGAAGCTATTGAAGAATAGATAGGGATTATGTCCAAATTCCTAACTGATAATGCTCTTTTAGCTTTATAATCAACACCCATGTTAAGGTTGGAAGTTGGAACACAAAATTTGTTCCCAAGTTCCAGCAAGGGATATATTTGCACAAATCCTACACCACAAATAGGATGTTGCATTTTCTCCACTTGTGTGTGAGAAGACCAAAAATCAATTAGGACCACCTAACTCAGAAGAGATAACTGTTACTCTTTTTAACATAGAAATGAGCTTAACCGGAAAATGTGTAAGCATGACACTGTTGAAAAAGGTAATGTTAAATATCTGAATAAAGCAGATTCACAAACTGTTGCTCCAATTGAATCATGCTTCATTAAAGCATACGTCAGTGAACTCCAGATATACTACAGCACAGTTACTAACTTAAAAAGAAAATTCCCCAGACCATATACGTATTGCTGGTAACAAGACTACCAAGAAACTACGTGGTATTGCAACACATAGAAGTGGAACATCTTACATAAGAAATGACCTGCACAGTATTTCTACAAATTCTTTTCATATGTAACCTACTCAGAGCAGGACCGCTTTCGGCATAATACCACTGCAAATGCCAAATTCATTTATAGATTACCAAATGACAGAACTCAGCCGGTCTAGAGCCAGAGGCCAACTCACCGACGGACTCGTCGCCGAGAACCCGCTCCAGCGTGACAACGAGCGACATGGGCACCTCGAACGCCACATCCCCCGCCTGTGCAAGCAACCAGAAAGCCGCATCAGGATCGCATGTTCACCGCCGAATCAACAACTAACCCTGCTTGCTCAGTACCTCGAGGTCCTGCCCAGCAGCGACGAAGTGTAATGGCCGGTCTTTGCCCCCGCGAGAGCACGGGACGGGGCGCTCCAGGATGGCCACCTTGCCCGGCGGCAGCCCATTCGTGAGTAGCCAGTCAGAGAACCCGCCAGCGGAGGATGCAGACGAGCACGCCGCGGGGGCGGGCAGCCCCTGGGCCCCGGAGGAGGAAAGGAGGGTGTCGGCGTGGCAGGCGGCGAGGCGGAGGCGGGAGCACGAGCGCGAGCGGGGCCGGGGGAGGCGGCGCAGGAAACAGGGGAGAAGGAGGCGATGGTGGGTGCCGGACAAGGCGGAGGCCATGGGTGGCGCTCGCGATTCGGGCGACCAGTGGGCGACCGGTTGGTGTGGATGAGGGAAAGGCGCGACTGGGCCAGGTGGAGCCGTATTTTCCAAGCAAGATCATCACGGACAAGTGACATCGGATCCTAGATTGAGGGCATGTACAATGGTTAATAAGATAGTCTTATCTTAAGTCTTGCATGTAATTTAGAAATGATAAAAAAAATTGTCTACAATGGGTCATCTCTTAGCCTTATCTTCGATAACTAGTTATTCCTAAAAACGTGGTGAGACATATTGTGCTAAGAGATCACCTCTTGTCTTCTCTTAAATAAGAGAAGGCAAAGCTTTTTTTCTCAGTTTTCTCTCCTCCACCTCATCATTTATCCTACGTGGCACTCCTAAGATAGCACCATTGTACATGCCCTAAGGGCCAGGCTTAATTGGGGCTGTCGAAATAAGGGCATATCTAACCGATAAATAGAGGAGGATCCAGCCGAGTAAACCCTTAGTGAAGTATACTTATTTCACTAAGTTTTGCCTGGACCTAGCCGATCCTCTATATATAACCGAGTATTTTTTTTGTTTTTTCTAAACTTTGCAATTCTAGCATACATTACAACTACATATTAGCACACATATAGAAACTAAACATAAATATAAATGTTCAAGCAAACCATGAATATAGTTTACAAACCGAATTCAAAGTTTACAAACCGAATTATTCAAATTTAAACACGTCGAATGGTCCAAATGTAGCAAATAACATGTGATAGAACAACTAGGACTCGCTAAGACGTTGTCACGGTCGTTTAGACCAAACCGGCGGGCGGCGACGCATGCCAATGACCTGCAGCGGTGTGCAAGCAAGGTGAGATGCGGTGGCCGACAAAAAATGAAGAAGTTTCGAAGCAATCCGATGAATCGGCTATGTCGACGGCGGCGGCGTTTCACCTTGATTCCGGCAACGGCGACGGGGGCCGAACGGGCTGGACGTCGGGCAGAAAGGCGGCGGGGTTTGCCAACGAGGTAGCGGCGGGGCCGGCGGGTGGTCGCCGGGAGGCGCGCCGGCGAAGATGCAGTGGCAAGGAGCGACGCAAAGGAGAGGCGGGGCTTTTTACTCGGAGCCGCAGCGGCCGAGTATATTTAGGGAAAGGAGAGGCGCCGAAGGATAATTTTTCCTCCACTGGCGTATTGGGGATCGGTTAGGTGCGCGCTAGAGAAGTAAAACCGATTTTTTACTCCTCTAACGCCGGATAGGGGATCGGTTAGAAATGCCCTAAGCTACCCTCTATCTAGCTTATTTTAGAAGCTCAACCTAAAAAAGTTAATTTATAAGTAATTGCATGTAGGGAGGGCCTTTGTCTTGCGAATGGTCTTCTCCTACATAACATTGTGATCGGAACAGATTCGAAGCAGGTGGCGGATGATATACTCAAAGGGAGTGGAGGAAGCTACCGACAAGTTATTTCTGAAATAAAGCATAGATCATTAGATTTCAATTGCATGTTTTGTTTTGAGGGAAGAGCTTCGAACTATGAAGCACATGCATTAGCTAGATTCTCACATTCTTTAGGTCAAGGGCGCCATTCTTGGCTAGGCCAGCCCCATGAGCCGGTTTGTATCTCGTTTCATGTAAACTTTGAGTAATAAAGTTTGGCCTTTCTCAAAACAAAAAACAAAAAAATAATAACCTTAATTAGTAGACTTCTAAAATAAAATTTTAAGTTGAGCTTCTAGAATAAGCTGGGCAGAGGGCAACTTATTTCCACAGCCCTAAATAAGCCACAAAAGAACTGGCCCTAATTCTTTTTCCTCTAAAAATGTTATTGTGGTTTGTTGCTTTGGGTTGATTTTATCCTTGGGTTTCAATTATGTTCTAGCGATGTTTTTTTATTCTTGCCTCGTGTTGGGCTGCTCACATTTATATTTGATTTATTGGAGCATCTACACCAGAGCTGAAGCTGGATGGCGAAAAGGAAGAAACCACTGGATCCGCTTTTTACAGATTGGCGACTCGTCGTTCCCATCCTCCGCGACAAGAACTACGGCGGCAACGACCGATGCGCCTCGTCTGCCCTCTCGCCACCCTCACGACAACCCCGCAGTCGCAAGTGTCGGTAGTGGGCGTTGTGACGGAAGCGACGGTGCGCGCACCCGTGTCTGCAAACGGGGACGCTCCAGTGGTGGTGCGAATGAAGACACACCAACGTAGGACTTGCTGGCAGCGACGACGACGTCTCGCATGCACGCTTGTGCGTACAAGGACGCATCGGTGGTGGTCACGCGACGCGGCGGAGTGGAAGCACGACCACACGGACAGAGATTCTGATATGGGGTAGAGGCCCAAGGGTGGCCCGATCTTTCACACTTGGAGGGGAAAAGAGGAACACTCAAGAAAAGGGAAATACTCAATGCAAGATCCAATTACACATCCACTATTAAGGCAAAAGACACATAAGATCCACAAAGGTACATAAACAACAAAGGGAAAAGAGTTGCAATGGTAAAGTCTTTCAAAATTCAAAGGAGATGAGGTCTTGATGGGGTTGTCTTCCCAAATCTCTAGGAGAGATGGGGCTTGCATCCATGGATGGATCTTCCCCTAAGGGGTCTTTAATCTAAAGGAAGATCTTTTCCTAAGAAGTCGTGATCTCTCATGGAGTGGTAGATGAGCAAAGCCCTCTGAGTTTTAGTCTAACTAGATGACCCATTGCGCCATTGGCGCAGAGACCAACTGCAGACCGAAAGTTAAGTGAACTATTTGAAACATGAAATGGTAGTTAAGTGAACTAATTGAAGAGACTAACTGCAACCATCGGCGCAAAGATCAACTTTAGCCAAAAAGTGAAGCAACTAATATAAACGAAAATTTAGGTGAACCATTTGAAGAATGTTTCTCGTGAATGGTCTGCAAGTGATTGTGTTCGTGTTGCTTTGTATCTGCCTTCTATATTTATCAACGACGGACAATGATGATCGTTGCTCATATCCTTCTTTGGCCGGCCAGAACAACCCAACAACTGGGTCAATAGAAAGGCCGACCACACACCCCCACGGTACATGAATTATACCATTGGAACCAGGAACTCCTATTCAGATCAACCGAGGCGACTCGATAACATTCGGGTAGACCACAGAGTCCAAATATCAGGCAGACATCCAAAAGCACGGCGCCATTGGTGCAGGGACCAGTGATACGTCCATTTTGCATCATGTTTTGCTACTGTTATTTTCACTGTTTTAAAGTTATATTTCACTTTTAGGTGCCATTCTAATGCCTTTTCTCTCTTAAATTGCAAGTTACATTACAAGAGGGAGATTGCCGGCAGCTGGAATTCTAGACCTGAAAAGAGCTATAGCAGAGATAGCTATTCTCCGGAGCTTCAAATGACCTGAAAATTTACGGAGAATTATTTTGAAATATATAAAAAATACTGAAATAAAAATCTACAGGAGGGGACCCACTAGTGAGCCGCAAGCTCAGGTGGCGCCCCCCTAGGGCGCGCCCTGTGAGCTTGTGGGCCCACAGCAAACCTGCGAGGCCCATCTTCTCCTATATGAAGCCATTTGCCCTAAAAAAATCAAGAGAAGACTTTCGAGACAAAGCGCCGCCGTCTCGAGGCGGAACCTGGGCAGGAGCACTTTTGCTCTCCGGCAGAGCGATTTCGTTGGGAATACTTCCCTCCGGGAGGGGGAAATCGAACCTATCGTCATCACCAACGTTCCTCTCATCGTGGGAGGACTCATCTCCATCAACATCTTCACCAGCACCATCTCTTTCTCCAAACCCTAGTTCATCTCTTGTATTCAACCTTTGTCTCGAAACCTCAGATTGGTACCTGCGGGTTGCTAGTACTGTTGATTACATCTTGTAGTTGATGTTTTTTGGTTTATTTGGTGGAAGATCATATGTTCAGATTGTTAATCATATATCTATCTCATCTGATCATGAACATGAATATGATTTGTGAGTAGTTCTGTTTGTTCTTGAGGACATGGGAGAAGTCTTGTTATAAGTAATCATGTGAAGTTGGTTTTCGTTCAATGTTTTGATGATGTGTTATGTTGTTCTTCCTCTAGTGGTGTCGTGTGAACGTCGACTACACGACACATTACCATGCTTGGGCCTAGGGGAAGGCATTGTGGGATTAGTAAGTAGATGATGGTGTTGACACCAGATTTTGGCATGGCACAAAACTCAATTAAGATGACCTCGGATGGAAAAGGTTTCAACATGAAAGTTCTTTGTCTCGTCGAAACGGACGATTGTGATGTAAAAATCATCTTCATCCGAGGTCGCATGCGAAAGATACAACCAAAACAGTGCAATGCTGCAGAAACTATGGAGATGGCCGGACGCCCAAAGCCTCCTGTTACGACCGGACTATCCGGAAATTGAGACCAGACTTTCTGATCCGGGTCGTGGAAACCTTCTGTTGTGACCGGACAGTCTGGTCCGGTCAAGCGGACAGTCTGGTTCGAACCAAAATCGTGCATCTCCACGGATTTGATGATTGCGGGGGCGATTCGGCCTTGAAGATGGCCTCGGATCAAAAAACGTTCACCATGAAAGTTGTTCGCCTCGTCGAAACTGTTAAATTTACTTTTGGGGTCATCTTCATGTGAGGTCATTTGTGGCCTGTGAGACTTAGAAACTGAACTGATGTCTCAGACTTACCTAAATCCGAGTTCGGTTAATTTTGGAAAGATTTGGACGTGATTTGGAGTCCTTTTCTTTTCTTGTACAGGAAGTCCAGCCTCCTCATAAATAGATGAGAGGTGACGGCCGATTGAACAACACACAATCACAAAACCCATCTACTTTTTACCCTAGTTTTACATCTCTCCCTTGTTCTTTCTCTCTCGTTCTTCGTGTTGAAGGGCAGCGATCCTCGAGGCTCTAGGGGCGGGCGAACCGACCTAGGGCAGCCCATAGCCGCCGCACTTCCAAACGGGGTCCCTCCCAGGCGTGTGGGGTTTTGGGTCCTCAAAAGCGTCCCCCGGATTGCTTGCGTACCGCGCTTCCGGACGGGTCTCCTTCGACGTGAGCTGTGGTGCATCACCCCTGGTGTCGAGGGTACACGGTGACGTGTTCGTGTGCGAACACACTTTTTGGCGACTCCGCTGGGGCCAAAGCTTTGAATGGTATCCAGCCCGTTCTTGCTACGAAGAGATCGTCATCTAGAGTTTGCAATCTACAAAGGTAATATGAATACCCATTTCACTTATGTAGATGCAAATAATGCATATGTTGTTGCTACATCGTTTAATGAGCATAATGTATCGGCTAGCCCTAGCTTTATCAATCATGCATCTAATTATGTGCAAGAGCCGATGCAACGAAATGTCCAAGATTCTACCTCATATAATTTTAGCAACATGCAACATATGTACTCCAACTCCCATGCATTGGCAACCCCACAATTCCATATGCCGATGAATAACATGATGAGTTTGGTTAATCAAGTTGAAACACCCCACGTAGGAACTTTCAATAGCATGCAACAAAGTGTTTCACCTTTTTATTCATCGGCAACTAATTTGCAACATGTTAATCCAAACATGCCGGTGGATAGGGGAATTGGCCATGATACTACTAGTTATTCAGCCAATTACCCTCAAACATCATATGCTAAACCTCATGCTACTATTTTTTTGCACCATACGCAGTTGTTGATGCCCATAATTCGGTTCCGCACCTTCACGGTCATGGCCGAATAAGTGAAACTTCTGCAGGAGCATAAATGCCTTCACCTACTACCGTGGCATATCATGTCCCCCCTACACAATTACAGAATTTCGGCAACATCTCATTGCCGAAAGAGTCTAAAAGCATCGGGGGGCAACCATATCCAGACTGGGTAATTGAGAACAACCTTACATTCTCTTGGGATTTGTGCAACGCTATTCGCCAGTAACTAATAGAAGGCGGGAAGCCTCATGATTTTGCTGCTGTAAAAGCTAGAGTTGTGCAAATGATGCATTCGCCCAGTGTTGTAGCATCCAGTGTACCCCCTAAACAATTGCATAGTTTCGGTAACTCATTGCCGAAAGAGTCTCAAAGCATTGGGGGCCAATCTAATGAAGAGTGGATGGAAATTGAGATGAAAAAGTTTAAAGCTCGCCAAGCTGAGATGTGGGCTAAAATTAGACAAGAACGAGGAGCGTTGCAAATTAAAAAGGAGAAAAGTAATGATTCGGGTAACAAACACAATTCGGTTATTGAAAAAGCCGAATCAAATAGTGCATGTGCCGAATCTATTCAATAAAAAGAAGACGACAAGGCGTTGGAGAGTTATCCAAAAGTGGAGCAAGCTATTGTTCATATCACACAACCATCATGCTCTCCCAACATATTTGAAGAGGTATGTCTAGCAAGTGATTTAACTATTTTCCGATTTGGTCGCAACTTTATTGTTGATGCTTCTATTAGAAAAATTATCACAAGTTGTTTTGAAAGACCAATGAAGAAGGGTAATTTATTTGTTAGCAATAAAATCATTACAATGCATATCGGTCAACACCGTGTACCATTCATAGAGACCGATAGTGACTTATTGCAACCAAAGCTTTTGCCATTGCTTTATTTAAAGTTCATATCTAATTGGGTAGCTTTGCTTGTTTTATACTTGGCTTACACATGGTCTCAACTGAGACATGTATGTTCTAATTATTTTGATTTCAGAAATTTAAAGCCAAGGTTATACTCTGTTGCGAAAACCGATGATAGTATAATTTCCTTTTCAAAGACATCGTAGATAGAGTGCAAAACACAATGCATAGCCGAATAGGGTGATGCAAAATCTGAACCATTCGTTTGCTTAACTCCAAAGCCGTTCTCACAGCAAGATCGGCTAGATAATAAAAAGTTTACCTTCAATTCAAGCATGTGTGATCAAATATTTGATTTGTTACTAAAAAATAATTACATTAGAATTTTTTATTACCATGTCAAGCCACCAATCCAAGGACGAATGTATTGTAGGTTGCATCATTCGTTCAAACATAATTTTGAGGATTGCAATATGTTTCATCAAATAGTTAAATCGGCCATTCATAAAGGACGATTGAGATTTGTTGAAACACCAAGGGATGAACAGTCTATTCCGATTGGTCTTGATGGCAAAAAGTTTTTGAATCGGCTACTTCAGGATGATTCATTTAAAGATGAGAAGGTAAAAACTGCGGATGATGGGATCAAGCTTTCGAATAAGGAAGTTTTTCAAGAGCACAATGAAAATATTCTTGAAGGCAGGAATTCCATCAAGGTTGCACTGAAGACGCCAAGTACTGGGAGGCAACAAGAGGATCCAAAGATCGATGCAAGCGAAACCAAAGGAAATGAAGGCCGCAATAAACACAAGCGCAAGAAATCCAAAGTCGCTTTTGCACAATTATTAGATAAATATCAAAAGAAGAGTGAAGAGAAAAGTGCTTAATCGGCCAAGTAATTCAAAAGCATCAGGATCACCCCTTAGGCGCAAATCTGATTATCGGTATCAGCAAAGTGAGACTTTCAATGCAACATATTCATATCCTTATTTTGGGCCGCCAATGCCAATATCGTGGATGCCTTCCTATGCTCACGTAAATCTGTATCCATCATGGGACAGGTATGATACAAGGGCACATTCTCCATCTTATTTTAGACCATCTCACCAACATTATGCAGCTCCAAGAAGATCAACATTTGAGGAACAATCACATGTCAAAAACCGTTTCAATCATAAGGAATCGGTCCGGAGCTCAGGGAACAAGAAAGAGGTGGTCAAGCAAGTTTACCGCGTTAAAAAAGATGATCGTAAGAGTGCTACTTCAGATTTAATCTCAAGTGAAAAAGAGTCAATTAAAGTGTTGACATTTGCTACTAAAGGCAATGAAGCAAGTCAATCAAGTGCCAAATCTGAAGAGAAGAAGTTGAGAGTGCACAAGGTAAAACAAGAATTGCCATTGCTTCAAATAAAATCACAGCCGGGGTGCCCACTCGGCTTATCGTATTGGCAAAAGAAGAAATTGCAAAAACTAAGTGCACTAGAACTTAAAAAGAGGAACATGGCATGGGTTCCCAAAGGAAGTACTGCAAACAAGAATTATGTGCAAGCTTCCATTGCGATAAGTGCGGTCAAGGTGAAGAATGAGAAGAGTGAATACTATGAACGACCAAGCCGAAGGTTTGCGCATCAAAATCTTCGGTCCACACATTCTTCAGCTATGCCATTGATGTCGATGCCATGGAATTCATCCTCAGGTATGATTGGTTACCCTCCATGGACTTATTTCGATCCATTGGCGCACCTGTCGGCGAGGTCGAATAGCTCGACCGTGGTGTCAAGCTCATCGTTGATAGCGAGCTTCTTGCACATCCGGACGTCCGTGACGCCGGAGGAGAACACGGATATGATCGCGGCGTCGGAGGCGTGCAGGGTCTTGTTGCGCACTTGGCTGAAGCGCTGGATGTACTTGCGGAGAGTCTCGTCAGGCCACTGACGCACGGCGCGCATGTCGTTGAGCGTGAGGGGGCGCTCGTGCGTGCCCTTGAAGTTGGCGACGAACTGCTGGCACAGTTCGGACCAAGAGGAGATGGACGCTTCGGGGAGGTTCATGAGCCACGAGCGAGGGGCGTCCTTGAGGGCCATGGGAAACCAATTCGCCATGACCTTGTCGTCACCGCCTGCAGCCTCGATGCTCAGAGTGTAGAGCTGCAGGAACTCCGTGGGGTTGGGGATGCCGTCGTAGCGAGGAGGCAGGTCTGGCTTGAACTTTGTTGGCCACACCACGCGGCGCAGCTCGCGAGTGAAGGCACGGCAGCCCCCGCTGCTGGAGACAACGCCACCGGCGAGGGCGGCATGGTTCTGGCGCCCGGCCGCCGCGACCTCCTGGATGGTGCGGTCTTGACGCTGGCGCTGCTGCTCGAGGAGCATGCCCGCGTCAGGCGGCGCGCGCCGGACGATCCGGCAACTGGCGTCGTCGTGGTCCGGCGAGGACGCGCCGCGGGACGGCTCCCGTGCACGCACGGCACGGCACTGGCCCGCGTCACCGAGCGGAGGAGGCAGAGGGGGCATGTCGTGCTCTGCCTCCGCACCATGCGGCGACGGAGGCGGAAGAGATTGGGAGGGCGCCGGGGCGTCTCTGGCGGTGTTGACGAGCTCGGTGATGCTCGCGAGCCAGGCGTTGTAGCCGGCCTTGTGGGGCGGTAGCGCAGCAGCTCACGCGCCATGAGCAGCGCAGCCTGCGGGTCCGGCTGGTCGCGGCGGGCGAGCGAGGAGGCCGTGGCGGTGCGAGCAGGTGGCGGCACAGACGGGTGGAGGGAGGAGGCCTGCTCTTCTCCCCCTGTGGGCTCGGTGGTAGCGCCAGCGCGCCTGCGGCAGTTGTCGTTGGCGATGGGCTCGGTGCGAACCATCCTGGCGGCCCTGCGCAGGGCGCGCTCGCGTCGGGTGTTGGCCATGTCGATGTCGGGGCGGAAGGAGCGGAAGCTGCCCCCTACCTGGCGCGCCAAATGTCGGAAGAAAGGCTCCGGGGACCCTGGTTCGACCTCTGGGGGCAAGCTTGCTGCCTAACAACCCGACGGTGACCACGGCGAGGCTACGGCGAGCGGAGCACGACGGGAGCACGCACACACACAGGGAACGGCAGGGACACGAGAGCTACCCAGGTTCGGGCCACCGTGCGGCGTAAAACCCTACTCCTGCTTGTGTTGGGGATTGTTGTGGATAGAGAGTTCTCGTGTACAAGGTAGAAGAAGATGTAATCGATCCTCCTCTACGGTGGCAGCACTGCCCCTTTTATAGCCGCCCTGGTCCTCTTCCCCCGAAAATGTTGGCGAGAAGGGTAGCCACATAACGGCAGTTTGAAGGGGGACAGGCGGCCAGGCTTATCCTAACAAAAGGTGGTCTTTTCCTGCAAAGAAGCTATCCATGACGTGCAGGTGGGCTCGGCGATGACATCCGCCCTGGCGTGCTTCGTCGTCTTGGTCTTCTTTCACCAAACAGGCAAGCTTTGGGACTTGCTTTGCGGGTGGGCAGCTGGCGCTGCTCCTTTATCACCAAAGAGGAAACCTCCCCTGACCGCACATGCTGGTACGGCTCGTGTCGCTATCGTCGTCCTGCGCGGGAGCGTCACCCACGTAGTGCGAAGGCGGCTGCGTGGCCAGTGCCAAGCGGCTCCTCGCACGGGTGGCTTCGGGAGGCCGCCTCGCGAGGCTGCCTGCTGCAGCTGACAATCTTTGGTGGGTCTGCCCCCCTCGGAGGGGGGTCCTCACAACGCCGGCGCCTCGCGAGGTGTCTTGCTTCGCGGCGCCCATGACTGGGCCGCCTCTTGGGCCTCGCCAGGCGTTGCTCCCTGGGCCACAGGCAGACGACCCGTGGTACCCTGGTTCCCACTGGACCGACAGTGAGGACACCGCAAGATTGAACCTGCTACCAAGCACCTCTCCCACTGAAGATAAATCAATCTACTTGGCCAAACAAGAAGGATAGATCAGAGAGAAATACAAGGCTATAAAATCACACATAATAAATTTCAAAAGAGACTCAATTACTTTCAATGAACAATCTATCATAAACCCACAATTCATCGGATCCCAACAAACACACCGCAAAAGGATTACATCAAATCAATCTCTGAAGAGAACATTGTATTAAAGGTCAAAAAGAGAGAGAGAGAGAGAGAGAGAGCCATTGTCGGTACCGTGACGGCTTGGGTCACGCACCCAACTGTGTACGCGTCATGGTCGGCCCTGGATCATACTCAAGAAGACAGAAGAGCTGCTTGCCACTACTTCCTTCACTGGTGGTATGCAGATCTTCGTGAAGAACAACAACAAGCAACCTCACCAGATGAAGCTCGGGTTCGGTGGGGGCATGCAGATCTTTGTTCAGAAGACCTCCATGCCCATCCAACGAGCCCGCCCAAGGCAAGAAGAAATCCAGATCAAGACTTTCGGCAACGACTATTGCCGTCCAAGACCCGTGAACGACCTCGCCCGGCAATGGCTGTCCTTAGCTGGCGTGCACTCAGCCAGCCTTCGACAGCAAGCTATCTCCTCACCTACGCGTGGCGCAGCCGTTCTGCGTTTGCAGAACCCTCTCGCCACGCAGCCGGTGGGCAGGCGCGCTAGGAATTGGACAAGATGCAAGGGGTGAATCACTCATCCACGCCGCCGCATGGTGCACACCTGTGCTGAGACGTGTCACGCCCCATGCAAGTGTCACGATGGTCGGTGCTGACAAGACTGGGTTTCATTCCCGGAAGACAGAAGACGGTGACACATCATTGCACATTTAATGCACTCACCTACCTGGTCGGATCCAGACCATTTCCTTAGCATCGAAACCATTGTGGTGCCCCTTGGAGTATAAAAGGAGGACCAGGCTACACAGAGAAAGGAGGAACAACTCCGAAAGGACACACAGAACTCCAATAGGAAGAAAGGTTGGACACTTGGTAGAACTTCAATAGGGATACACAACGCTTCCCGTTCCCGAGAAGGACTTGTAGCTCTTAATCCACCCACATAAACACACAAAAAGCAAGAGTAGGGTATTACGCAACCATGCAACCCGAACCTAGGTAAATCATCGTGTCCATTTCGTGCATCTCTGTAGTGTAGGTCCCCACCTTCATGCCCCAACCATGAACGAGCAAAAGGACGTCACCTGTTGTCAAAGTGCGACAATCTATGGGACCAGCGAGGTCCCTTTGCGGTTCGACTGTGGAGATCACAATGCACAAAGAGCAGATCCAGCAATGGAGCACACAAGATTTACCCAGGTTCGGGCCGTCGTGAGGCGTAAAACCCTACTCCTGCTTTGGTGGATTATATGTGGAGATGCTCAAGTTACAAGAGAGCGCAACCTTGTCGGCAAGGGGCTCGGAGGTGCAGCTACGTAGTGCAATTGAGCAGAGTGTCGACCTTTGTAACGGTTGCCGTGGGCCTCCTTTTATAGATGGAAGGGGCTACCATAGTGGAAAAACCGTAATTACATGATGAAATGACACAAGTGGGGTTACCACTTTTACATAAAGCATTAATGTGTTCACACCATTAGAGTTGCTTTGACTCAAGTCTTAGAGTAAAGCTCCCCCTAGATGTGATATCCCCCCAAAGAGGGATGAGCTAACCTTGGGTTTTGTCGATGTTGACTTCATGTAGATGTTGTAGATGTGGATGCTCAATGTTGATGTAGATCATCAAGAGTTGGGAGCAATCCTTGAGTTTTGCACTTTTAATACCTACATGGGTTAGTCCCACAAGGAACATACAAAGATATCCATAGACATAGAGTGAAATGCACACATTATGAAGTCCATGAATGCATTGAATACGTTGTCCCTTGTCTTACCAACGAGAGGGTTTGTGACTCCATGAACTAGTGCAAGATGTGGAAGTTGTTTGCACAAGTCCTTGCCATAAATGAATGTGAGTGAAGTTTGTTGGCGGAGTCACCCTCAAGAACTCTCTAGTTCTTCTTCTTTGGGACCCACATCAACTTGATGGGAATCCTTGGAGTTGTAGTAGCACTTGATGAAGTAGAACTTGATGAGGCCTTTGGAACCCACTTGACCAAAGCTTGAGGTGGTTCTTCAAATGAGTCAATCTCTTCTTGAAGCTTGTCCTTGCCTTTTAGCTTGTGGTCTTGAGGTGGAAGATCATCTTGAGCTTGTGTCCCCTTGAAAGAAGTAGGATCAGACTTCTCTTGTTGAGGAACAAACTTTGTCTTGGGGTGTTGATCTTCCTCCCACTCAACTCCATTGGCATTGAACTTTCATTCAAAACCAACACCTTGGTTCTTCCGGTGCCTTCCTTGCTTGCGCACAATTTCCTCAAATTGCTTACTCCCGAGAAGGCTCTTGTAGACACCTTTTTCTATAATTCCTTGCAATAGATTGTTTTCTTGCTCAAGTGTAACTTGGCTAAGAGAATCATTAGTGGAATCAATAGAACTACTAGAAGCAACAATAATGGATTTAGCATTGTTATTGTTACTACTAGAGGTAGAACCCTTTTTACCCTTGTTACTAGATTGCTTAGGTTTGACTTGTGGCATAAAGGTAGACAAGAGTAAATGTTTGGCAAGATATGAAGAACTCTTCTTTCGAAGATCATCATTGATAGCTTTTAGAAACTCATGCTCTTGCTCTAAATTTAGCTTCTCGAAGCATAGCTTCTCATGAGATCTTAGAAGCTCTCTATGATCCTCTTGAGTTGTTTCATGAGCTAACTTAAGAGTGTTTAGTTCTTTAGTTAGACGCTCAATCTCCTTCATAGCATTGTCATTCGTTTCCTCTTGACTATCATGATTACTAGCATGTTCATTATAGCTCACATCACTAGTCTTATCAACAAGTAAATCATCATCACCAAGCAAATCATCCTCATCACTATTAAAGTCAAAGTATTCGGGGTGTGATACCTTGGGGCCTTTTGCCATGAAGCATCTTCCAATTCCTTCATTTGGTGAATCAAATAGATCATAGGAGTTGGTGGATACGAGAGCAAGTCCGGCAACACCTTCATCTTGACTATAGTCGGAGTCGGAGTGATAACTTCTCTCGGATTGGTTGTCGGAGTCAGAGCCAGAAATCCATTCACCAACATGAGCTTGATGTCTTCTTCTAGTGTAGCTCTTGGATGACTTGTCCTTCCTTTCCGAATCCTTGCTTCTCCGAGAAGGTCTTCGTTCATAGCGATCATCCCTACTCCTTCTATCCTTGTGAGGTGATTCATCCCTTCTATGTCTTCCTCTTAGTGATTTGTCTCTTTTCTTGTTAGGTGCCGTACACTCATTGGAGTAGTGTCTGGATCTTCCACAATTATAGCAATTACGGTCACGACTTGATGATCTTCTATCATAATGCCTTGAGCTAGAGCTTCTCTCTTTTCCTTTGTTTTTGTAAAACTTGTTGAATCTTTTCACCATTAGGCTTATCTCTTCATTGGATACTAGCTTGTCGCTTGAAGTTGTGGGAGCATCGGTTGAGGCTTTATAAGCACCACTTGATTTGTTGTGTAGCTCCTCCTTGTCCTTGAGTGACATCTCATGAGCAACAATCCTTCCAATGACTTCCGTGGGCTTGAGATCTTTGTAATTGGGCATCATTTGGATCAATGTGCACACGGTATCATATTTTCCATCCAAGGCTCTAAGAATCTTCTTGATGATGAATTTGTCGGTCATCTCTTCACTTCCTAAGCCGGCAATCTCATTTGTGATGAGAGCAAGCCTAGAGGACATTTCGGCGACTCCTTCACCATCCTTCATCTTGAACTTGTCAAGTTGACTTTGAAGCACATCCAACTTGCATATCAACCAAAGTATCCCAAACTTCCTTTGCATTCTTGAGGCGGCTGATCTTGTTGAACTCCTCTGGGCACAAACCATTGAAGAGAATGTCACAAGCTTGAGCATTGTATTGCAACATCTTCAACTCTTCCGCGGTTGCTTCATGATCTAGTTCCTTACCATCCTCTAAGAATTCACCTTGCAAGCCAACACGAACAACGGCCCAAACGGCGGGGTTATGACCAAGAATATGCATTTTCATCTTATGCTTCCAACTAGCAAAGTTTGTACCATCAAAATATGGACCTCTACGGTGATAATTACCCTCACTAGACGCCATACTCTCCTAGGTTGTGAAACCAATGCAATGGAGACCAAAGCTCTGATACCACTTATAGGATCGAAAGTATGTCTAGAGGGGGGGTGATTAGACTACTTGACCAAATAAAAAATCTATCCTTTTCCTAATTTTAGTTGTAGGCAGATTTTAGCGAGTACACCAAGTCAAGTATTACCCTACACATGCAATTCTAAGAGTTCAGCGGAAAGTAAAACATTGCACATGTAAGTAAAGGAGGGGTTTGTAGATTTCAAACGCAATGAAGACACGATGATTTTTGGCGTGGTTCTGATAGGTGATGCTATCGTACGTCCACGTTGATGGAGGCTTCAACCCATGAAGGGTAACGGTTGCGCGAGTCCACGGAGGGCTCCACCCATGAAGGGTCCACGAAGAAGCAACCTTGCCTATTCCACCATGGCTTCTGTGCATGAAGGACTAGCCTCACTCGGGGTAGATCATCACGAAGTAGGCGATCTCCTTGCCCTTACAAACTCCTTGGTTCAACTCCACATGATCTTGGAGGCTCCCAAGTGACACCTAACGAATCTAGGAGACACCACTCTCCAAAAGGTAATAAATGGTGTGTTGATGATGAACTCCTTGCTCTTGTGCTTCAAATGATAGTCTCCTCAACACTCAATCTCTCTCTCACATATTTGGCTTGGGTAGGAGAAGGATTGGAGTGGAAAGCAACTTGAAGAGGCAAGAAATCAAGGTTCAAATGGTTGGATTGGAATCTCTTGATCTCAACACATGAGTAGGTGGTTCTCTCTTAGAAAATTGAAAGTGCTAGTTATCGACTAGAGGGGGGGTGAATAGGCGATTTTTATGAAAGGCTTCAAAAACAGGCAATGTATTCGAAGAAAGCGGAAGCAGGATGAGAACTAGCAGAGTCTATCAATAAGATGAACGAATATGACAAGCATAGACATCGTACATAAAAGCATGCGTTGAACATAAGCACAAGAAGCATGAAGATAAATGAGTAAACAGATGAATGGCTTCAGGGAATATCTTCAAATGCAAACTAGCATGCAAAGGCTTCACAGTTCAAAACAGTAAGTAAGGAATAGTAAGGATAGAACCAGGAGCTCGGGGAAGACAATGATTTGTTTGACCAGTTCCAACTGCTGTGACAGTTGTACGTCTGGTTAGGGAGGCTTAGATTGAACTTAGAAGACCGCGTCTTCACCTTATTCCCCTTGAGCTAAGGTCACTTAGACCTCGCCCAATCACTCTGGTAAGTCTTCAAGGTAGACTTCCAAACCTTCATAGACTTCGTTCACCGGCAATCCACAATGACTCTTGGATGCTCAGAACGCGACGCCTAACCGACTGAAAGATCACAGTCTTCAAGTGTAATAAGTCTTCAGTTCACTTAGAACAGAATGTCTTCAGTGATGCTCAATCACTTTGGGCTCTGGGTGTTTTGGGTTTTGTCCTCGCAAGGTTTCTCTCTCAAAGGCTTCGAGGTGGGTTGCTCTCAAACGACAAAAGCCGTGCACTAACTCAGAGCAACCACCAACTTATGGTGGAAGGGGGTGGCTATTTATAGCCAGGGGGCAGCCCGACGTGATATGTCCAAAATGACCCTTGATCATTTAGGAACTGACACGTGTCCAACGGTCGGAATTTAAACCCACGCGGCAACTTTACTTGGGCTACAAGCAAAGCTGACTCAACCAACTCTGGAAGAGATTTTCTCTCATTTGTCTTCGCTTGAAGATATAGGATTTTAGGTTGAGCATCACGTCAGTTTCTGACTTCGTTTACCTCGACCCCACTTGACAGTTCGGTGGTTCCTATGACTCAAGAAAATAAGAAAATGAAACTACCAAAAGACGATGTCTTCAAGCTTCATTGTCTTCGACGAATGTCTTCATGAACCATTATCTTCAGCACGAATGTCTTCGTGACTCACCATTGTCTTCATACATTTTTAGGGGTCATCTTCGATGGGTAAACCGAATCAATAGGGACTTCTACCTGTGTTCTCCTGTGAATCTCACAAACACATTAGTCCCACAACCAAGTTTGTCTTCAATACTCCAAAACCAACAAGGGGTGGCACTAGATGCACTTACAATCTCCCCCTTTTTGGTGATTGATGACAAACTGGTTGAAGTTTTCAACGGGGATAAAAATAGGTGAAGTTAAGGTACATATGGGTTGGCTTCATGAAGTGGGAGGGGCTCCCCCTGAAGATGTGCATATAAGTAATTTGCCTTTGAATGCAAATGCACATGGCAGGTTTGACTTTGTGGAGATCTCCCTCTATTCATGAAGTCACAACATGTGCATACAAAATATATTGAAGATAATGACATGCACAATGAAATATGGGCGTCTGCAAAATGACTTCATACGCATAATATCAAGGTTAAGTAGCGCACAAACAGTAGCAAAAACAGCGAATGTAGCAGATGTCCATCAGGACTTAAGTTTTACAACCCAAAAACCAAATGTTCAAGAACGAGAGTTGTAAACTTAGCAAAATATATCAAGCCCAGCCCAATTTGCCCGCTTGAAGACTATCAACCCATATGCTTCTCCCCCTTTTGTCAACAAGTGACCAAAAAGGTGTGAAGACATAGGGTGTCTACACGTCCCTTGGAGGCGATGAAGATGTTGGGGCAGCCGGGTCGATGTTGGAGTTGGGCGGTGCAGACGGGCCTGATGCAGCGTCTTGATGTAGTGAAGCCATTGGTGGAGAAGTAGCATCATCTTCCTCATCAACAACCCGTGCGACGACAGTGGGCGCTGAAGAAGAATAGTGTGAGTCTGTAAGGGATGGTGTAGAATGCCACTTCTCTGTTGATGGGGGCTTGGAGCCAAATATGAAGCTTTCCTTGAAGCCATCGACGACAAGGTCGTCTTCAGAGCAGAGTAGTGTGAGACTCTTCCAAGCCCGACGGCTGGCTTCATGTGCAACAAATGCATTCTTAGTTGACAGGTTTCGCACTCTGTTGAGATCAGAGACGATGCTCTTCATTTGTCTCTTGAGCCAGTCATGATGCCTGTCTTGCTTCTGATGAAGAGAAACAAGTAGCTCTCTGTCTGTCATCACCTTGGAGCGTTTCTGAGGCCTTTGAGGTACTGTGCTGGTAGTGGCTTCAGTGTTGGCCTGTCTTGGTTGCCGAAACTAACCAGCAAGTTCAGCGGTGGAGGTAGAGGCCATATTTGGAAGGTGAATGGCTTCCAGGTAAGCAGAGTGGCTGGCTTCAACAAGTCTCGGATCTTTCTCAGCCGAAGGATAAATAACTTCATGTGGAGCATCAACTTCAGGCAGAAAGATATGATGAGTGCGACCCGAGGGTTCGTACTGAACCGTGGAACGAAGCTTGATGAGGCGCATAATCCATGGCGCATAAAACTTGAGGCCAAACAGATCTATGCCAGAAGCAGCAAGCTGGCGAATGAAGAAGTCATGAGTGTTGAATCTGATGCCATTGACTACATTGTAGACCAATGTCTTCATGGTGCCTTCAAGCTTGGCTGAAGATGAATGCCCTTTGATTGGCCACAGAGTGTTGCGAAGAATGTGATAGACGGTTCTAGGCAAGTGCTCAAGGTCATTTACGAAGAACTCCTTGGGGTATTCAGCTTCAAATGGCAACGGCTTCATCATGGTCAGCATTTCAGTCATATTGGGCTCTGGCCTCTGAAAGATGCTTTCCACTTCTTGCTCATACTCAGCACAACCTGGATTATAGAAATCTCCAGGAGTGGGTAGTGTGGTGAGCTCGAGAAGATCTTGAGGTTTGGCTTCATGATGGACATCCCCAGTCATCCATTCAAGGGTCCAAGTCTTGGGGTCTCTGTTGAAGCCAGAGATGTGGAGAGTTGCATAAAATTGGAGTATGAGCTCCTCATTCCAGTGTTCCTTGTCAGTGACAAAGGGCAACAGTCCAACATCGCGGAAACATTCCAGTGCTTGATCCAGACAAGGGAGTCCAGACATGGCTTCAAGATCTAAACGCCCGTGAGGATGAATCCGCTCTTGGTTGTAGAGGACGCACATGTAATAGCTGCGCTGATGATGAGTCCAAAACCTGTCTGATGATATGCGTGGCTTCCTGAATGGATTCTTGGATCTGTCGAAGAAGGTGTTCTCATTCCTGAAGCTAGCGACACTAAATGTGCAATCAGTGGAAGGAGCGCTATGAAGCCTTGGCATTCGATGCATAGGCTTCTGAATCTGAGGCCTGTTGTGGATGTTGAATTCATACTGAGGGCCATGCTGCTCAGAAGAAGTGAGGGTTGGCCATAAGATAGGAACAAGCTCACCAGCTCGATTATAGGCTAAAGCAGTATGTGGCGTAGTGGCTTCAGTCGAAGCAATGACTTGAGGAGCAGGAGCAGGAGCTTCATGAGTAAGGACTTCAGGCACAAGGGCCTCAGTAGTAGGAGGAGCAGAAGCTTCAGACACCGGCTCATGAATAGGTTCATGTGTTGCAGCCGGAATGTCTTCAGTTTGTTTGGCTTCAGGCTCAGAAGGGGCGTCATCAGACGCAATCATAACAGTGGCAACGGGCGCATCTTCTGGTTGTGCGGTGGTACTTGGAGGAACATCTGATAGCACAACCTCCTCTTGAGCAACAGAAGCGTCTTGATGCACTACCTCCTTAGAAATGCTGGACATCCGTGGGCCACGGCGAAGCCTTCGGAAGATGGGCGATGCCTTTGGAGAAGAATTGTCTTCAACCATGGCTTCAGGAGTATCTGCCAACATAGGCTCATCAGTGGTTGCAGCTTGAGGAGGAGGAGTGTGGGGTATGACTTCATCACGATCCATTGGCATCAGAGGGCGACCAATGCTGATCGGTTCACTGTGCTCAGGAACAGGCGATGATACCACGTTCTCGGTGAGCTGAGGAAGGACCGCATCATCATCATGTTGCTCATTGGCATCGGTACCAATGTCTTCAGCTGCATTGGGGTCAGCAGTAGGAATCTCTTCAGAAACTGGAACCTCTGTGGTAGCAGGTTCATGCATGATGACTCGTCGCTCTGTGTTGATGGAGGCAGGATGGGCAACAGATATTGGTGTCACAAGCAGAGGCTCTTGATGAGCGGATGGAGCGGTTTCTGCTTGGGCCCTGCGCGAAGCCTTTGAAGACTTCATCTTCTGACGCTTTTGAGACAGAGGAGCAGCAGAGGCGTCAGATTGCTTGCGCTTGCGAGCTTCGGCTTCAGCGTGCTGTGTCTTCTTCTTCTCAGAAGCAATTGATGGAGCGGATGGCTTCGAAGCATGCATTGATGGTGGGAAGACAATCCAAGGCTCATCTTGCCTTGGGGCCTCAGCAGCTAGGGTCTCGGGCTTCCTTTTCTTCTTCTTGATCAGCTTGGGATCAATGGCAGGGCGACCAAGTGCTTTTCTCTTCAAGCCCTCATTGTGGGCTTGCACTGTTTTCTCAGCATAGTGCTTAAGGCATTCTCTGGCACCTTTGGCATCATCACGAAGCTTTTGAAATTCCTCTTTCAGCTCGGCCATCATCTTCTTGTAGCCTTGAATTTCTGCGACGCTGAATTTGGACAAGTCCTTCTTGAATAGTCGCTTCTCATATTCAATCTTGTTTTTCTGTTCAAGCACTTTCTGGACAACTGCAAGTTCATTGTTGATGAAGCCTTGGAACGTGACACTGATGTCAATTGGAAGCTGCAAGTCGTCAATCGACAGAGACGGGTCGTGAAACCATTCGTCAATGAAGTTGTTGAGAATATCATGGTCGAACAGAGGCAAGTTTTTGAAGATATCAGCCTCTTCCTGCTTGTTCTTGATGAGGAGCTCAAGGGCATCATCATCAAACTCATCATCAGATTAATCAATTATGGCGTCGTCATCCGTCAACGTGGTTGTTGGTTTGGGGCCTCGCCCAGCAGGTTTCTTTGTCTTCGGAGTGTTCCAAGATACATCTTCAGACTGCACACTGGATTCAGGAGGTGCATCTTTCACATGCTTCACTCTTGAAGCGGATGGAGCAGCAGCAGATTTAGCTTTGGAGCCCTTTGGTTTTCTTAGTGTCTTGGGGGAGGTAGGAGCAATGTCTTCAGCATGGGATTCTCCGCGCGCAGCAGCGGCGGCGGTATGAAGAGCGTTGATATGCTCAACATCTGCATGAAGACTGTCCCATGGCCCAATCAGATTGGGATCTGCATGACGGGTGCCATCGGGTCTTGGTTCTACTGGACCAGGGTTGAAGTTCACACCAAACTCCTTCTTGTTGGCATCTGCTGAAGCCTTTGCAAACTGATAATTGGCTTCAAACAGATTATCTTCACGACACCATCTAATACTAGATGGGTCAGCATCTTCGGGCATCACACCTCGTACCATGCAAGGATAGAAGTTCTGGGCAATGGCTTCAGCCTTTGTCTTCGGAATAAGCTTTCGGTATACAATATCCGCCCATGGTGGCCTGACTGCATTCTTCTCAGCATACTCTTGTGTAACAAAATGATAATGGAACCATTGTTCTGCCCAGTATCGGCGAATCCATTGCACACGAGATTTGCGTTCGCCATAGGTTTCATCAGGACCTGATTTGTACTGCTCATACAGATCTGGAGGGAGGTCAAGAGCAGTGTTTGCTCGTCGTTGCCTTCGTCCCTTCTTTGCAGATTTTCCACTGGCCATTGGCTTCACAGAATTGATTGGCTTCACACAGCTGATCTGACAGGAACTGGCTTCAGGAGAGTCAAGATGAAACTGCAAGAAGTCTGCAAATGAATTCAGACTATGAGAACCAAGAGACTCGCCCACGAACATGTACCTGTGATAGCATTAGAGATGCGAGGGAAGGAGGAGAGGTCATATGCATTCTCAGAGAATTTTGACTATAAATGAGTTTGAAGACAATGACCTCACAATGCGAAGACATTCACTTATAGATGTTGGTTCTAGATTTGTACGAATCCAAAAATAGGTACAAGTGAGGAATCATAACTATGTAGCATAAGTGATGTAAATTGGCAAGATATGAGATGCGTGAAACTGAAGATGAAGATTTGGAAGTGAAAGAAACAAGTTCTGAAGATATTGTATAAGATTTTGGATCTAATAGACGGTAAAAAGTGACTTTTATTTACCGCACAAAGAACAGCTCAACGAGACGAATGGAGGCTGAGCAGTTCGATCTCCCACGCCCTAACTTGGCAATGGAGGACGACTACGGTGGCGGCGGTGAGAAGATGTCTGTGGCCGGCGTGAGTACGGCGTCGAAGAGGTCGCGGCAGCTAAGCGCTTCTCCTCCGGCGATGATGAAGTTAGCGGCGGCGCTAGGGTTATATGAGGGCGACGGCGACAGGGGTGAAGAACATTTATGGAACCTGGGGCGAAGTATTTATAAGAGATGGCCTGGTTTGGGGGATAAGACAGACATGCCCCTGGCGATACATATCTAGGCGACGCGTGGTACGCCTCGACCCTACGACCAACTGTTTTGGCGGGAGGTCATTCAACCTTCTGCGGATGCAGGTAAATTGGATAGAGATTGAAAAATATGTTAAATTTTTATCTCAAAATCTTCGACTGACAGGGACACAGTGAAGACAATCGACACGTGTCAAATAGAATGCATATGAAGATTTAGAGAGACTGGACAAGGTAAGCACAGAAGGGGTAAGGGTCCGATCACATTCACCTAGTTCAAAAACACAGGTTGAAAACATAGCTATAGGTGAATGCTGTTGAGGACAAACTCATATATTATAGGCAATGAAGTCAAATAGAATGCGAAGATAAAACCATTCATGAAGACAATCCAAATCAGAAAGATAATGCAATAGATGTGACGCCAAGTGAAAATCTTCAAGAAAAGTTTGGTGGTGGCGTTGCCCACCGTATAGGAAATATTAGACCCAGACACGGCGCAACATTATCGTGGCGCTCTGAAGTCGATATCCATTTTAATATCTTCACACTTAGAGTGTATATCTTCATGAATTGAAGACATACGTTACTTCATGTGTTGCGCATCAAAGTCGTCAAGAATGCATAAGCGTTTGGATGAATGCCCTCTCACAGGACATTTGAGGATTCTAAGATATTTAGCTCACACCGCAACTTGCAAAACCTCTTCTCATCCAAAGGCTTCGTGAAGATATCTGCCAGCTGATCTTCAGTGTTGACATGAATGATGTCAATGTCTTCTTTGAGCACATGATCACGAAGAAAGTGGTGTCTGATCTCAATATGCTTCGTCTTGGAGTGTTGTACAGGATTATGAGAAATCTTGATTGCACTCTATTGTCACAGAATAGCGGAACCTTCTTCTTGTTGATGCCATAATCCTTGAGAGTTTGCTTCATCCAGAGAAGTTGTGCACAACATGATCCAGCAGCGATGTATTCGGCTTCAGCAGTAGAGAGTGATACACAGTTCTGCTTCTTTGAAGACCAACACACAAGTGAACGTCCAAGAAAATGACAAGTGCCTGATGTGGATTTTCGATCCACCCTATCTCCAGCATAATCAGAATCGGAGTAGCCAATCAAATCAAACTCCGAGCCCTTTGGATACCATAATCCTAGTGTTGGGGTGTGAGCCAAATATCTAATAATTCGCTTCACGGCGAGGTGATGCGATTCCTTTGGTGCCGCTTGAAATCGGGCACACATGCAAACACTAAGCATTATATCTGGCCTAGATGCACATAAGTATAATAAAGAACCAATCATGGAGTAGAACCTTTTGATCGAACTCTTTACCATTGTCGTCAGTACTCAGATGACCATTGGTTGGCATTGGCGTCTTGTAGCCCTTGCAATCTTGCATTCCAAACTTCTTCAGGCAATCTTTGAGATATTTCTCTTGTGATATGAAGATGCCATTGCTTTGTTGGCGAATTTGAAGACCAAGAAAGAATTTCAGCTCTCCCATCATGGACATTTGATATTGCTCTTGCATCATATGACTGAACTCATCACTATATCGTTTGTCAGTGCAGCCGAAGATAATGTCATCCACATAGATTTGGCACACAAACAGTTCACCATCATATGATTTGGTGAAGAGAGTGGGATCAAGTGAACCAGGTTTGAAGCCTTTGCTTTTCAGGAATTCCTTGAGTGTATCATACCAGGCTCGTGGAGCTTGCTTGAGGCCATACAATGCCTTGTTGAGCCTATAGACCTTGTCAGGGTGCTTTGGATCTTCAAACCCAGGTGGTTGAGCAACATAGACTTCTTCTTCAATTTTTCCATTTAGAAAGGCACTCTTCACATCCATTTGATACAGAAGAATATCATGATGATTTGCATAAGCAAGAAGTATGCGGATAGCTTCAAGTCTAGCCACAGGAGCAAAGGTTTCATCGAAGTCAATTCCTTCCACTTGTGTGTATCCTTGTGCGACTAGACGAGCTTTATTTCTGACAACTTGACCATGTTCATCTTGCTTGTTGCGGTAGATCCATTTTGTTCCAATGATATTGTGCTTACGAGTGTCAGGACGCTTGACAAGTTCCCACACATTGTTGAGCTCAAATTGCTGAAGCTCTTCTTGCATAGCTTGAATCCATTCAGGTTCCATGAAGACTTCAGTGACTTTGGTGGGTTCATTGATAGAGACGAAAGCGAAGTGCCCACAAAAGTTTGCTAGCTGTGTGGCTCTTGAACGAGTGAAAGGACCAGGTGCGTTGATGTTGTCGATTATCTTCTCGATCTGAACTTCATTGGCGACACGAGGATGTACAAGATGAATACTTTGCTGTTGCTGAGCATTGCCTTCAAGCTCAGCATTATCTTCAGTCTGATCATTGTCTTCACGCTGGACTGGAGTAGGTATCACAACCTCTTCATCTCCGAGTTCCTCAGTGGGTATTATTTCTCCAGTACCCATTTGTTTGATGGATTCACTAGGAGGGGGTTCATCTATCACAGTTGGCAGGTGCTCTCTTTGCGAGCCGTTAGTCTCATCGAACCGCACATCTACAGTTTCAACCACTTTGTAGTGAAAGAGGTTGAAGACTCTGTAGGTGTGCGAATCCTTTCCGTAACCAAGCATAAAACCCTCATGTGCTTTCGGTGCAAATTTGGAAGTGTGATGTGGATCGCGTATCCAACACCTGGCACCAAATACTTTGAAATAACTTACATTTGGCTTCTTACCAGTGATCAGTTCATAAGATGTCTTCTTGAAGAACTTGTGAAGATATACTCTGTTGATGATGTGGCATGCAGTATCAATGGCTTCGGGCCACCACTTGCGTGGTGTCTTGTATTCGTCAAGCATAGTGCGAGCCATCTCAATGAGAGTCCTGTTCTTGCGCTCCACGATGCCATTCTGTTGAGGAGTATATGGAGCTGATAACTCGTGAGTGATGCCAAGAACATCAAGATAGGTGTCGAGCCCAGTGTTCTTGAACTCGGTGCCATTGTCACTCCTGATGTGCTTGATCTTGACACCATAGTTGGTCATTGCACGGTTGGCGAACCGCCTGAAGACATCCCGCACTTCAGTCTTATATAGGATTATATGCACCCATGTATATCTAGAATAATCATCAACGATTACGAAGCCATATAGATGTGCAGATGTAGTAAGAGTGGAGTAATGAGTAGGGCCGAATAAGTCCATGTGTAGCAGCTCGAAGGGACGAGTGGTCGTCATGATTGTCTTCGAGGGGTGTTTCGCCCTAGTCATCTTCCCGGCTTCACATGCTCCACACAGGTGATCATTCTTGAACTTGACGCCCTCGATCCCAATGATGTGCTTCTTCTTCACAAGGGTGTGCAAGTTCCTCATGCCAGCATGTCCTAGCCGTCGATGCCAAAGCCAGCATTCTGAAGCTTTTGCTAGAAGACATGTGGCCATCTGTGGTCCTGTGGAGAAATCTACCATGTACAAGTCACCTCTTCGATAACCTTCAAAGACTTGGGTTTTGTCAGAAGCCATTAGCACAAGACAGCGAAATTTGCCAAAGATGACAATCATATCAAGATCACAAAGCATTGAGACTGACATGAGGTTGAATCCAAGGGATTCGATAAGCATCACTTTATCCATGTGCCGATCCTTTGAGATTGCAACCCTACCTAGACCCAATACCTTGCTTTTCCCAGTATCAGCAAAAGTAATGTGCTTTTGAGTAGACAGACGAAGTGTAGAGTCCATGAGTAAGCTTTGGTCACCAGTCATATGGTTGGTGCAGCCACTGTCCAAGATCCATTCAGTAGCTTTTGGAAGTGAACCCTACAGTAGAGTTAGTGGGATAGCCTTCATGATGACAATTTGTGAAGATAAAGCATGTGATTGTAGATACTTCATGCAAGATTAGTTTCATGAAAGATATAGAAATGTAATCATCAAGAAATTATGTTGAGTCTTTTGTTCCATAGCATTTTGGGCATTTTAACTTGTGCCCCACAAGTTTATTCAGGTCCCCAGCATTGTCTTTAGAACCCAATGCTTTTCAGCTGGAGACCTGACCCTGCAAGAAAGAGATCAGTTCTTCTTAACCACCCACATCTGAAGGGGTGGCTTAGAAGCAATAAGTCTAAGTGCAGCATCTGAGAACTTTGGCTTTAAAGCCCTAGCAAATAGCTTCACAGGGGGGTTAGAGTACTCAAATGAATAGGCAGAGAAATTCTTTGATTTGTGAACATAATGGTATGAGGAACGTCTCTCATATTCATGAGTCTGATCATTGCAACCCTGCAAAACATTGGCGTTAGGGCGATCATACGAAGACCTTTGTCTGTATGAAGATTTTGGTCCATATGAAGCTTTTGCCCTGGGGTTTGTCTTCTTCCCTGGTGGTGTCATGATGACATTCACGGGAAGCCTTTCCAGAAGACTTTTGGGAACCCAGATCTTCTTCATAGGGGAACCATTCCTGCAGTTAGTTCCAATAAACCTGGCAAACACTTCACCATTCTGGTTGTTGAATAGTTTATAGTTTGAGTCAAAGGACTCATCAATGATGATAGGGTTAGCACAGTTGTAACTAGATAAGGTGGATGGATCCACTGATGGCCCTTGTGCAGCAACCCAGGTAGTTTTGGGGTACTGCTCAGGCTTCCAGTAGGACCCATCAACATTGATTCTCCTCTCGAAGCCAATACCCTCTTTCCTAGGGTTTCTGTTCAGGATCTATTTCTTGAGGACATCACAAAGAGTCTGATGCCCTTTGAGACTCTTAAACATCCCTGTCTCTAGCAATGTCTTCAACATAGCATTCTCATCAGTAATAGCAATGGCTTCCTCAGATGAGGGGTTAGTTGCCACAAGAGTAGTCGAAGATATTGCAATTTCAGAAACAGTAGAGCATTCAGCAGAAGAATTGGCGTTATCACGCTCAAGGCATTTCAAGCAAGGTGGCACAAATTCATCCTGAGCGGTACTGATCTGTTGAGCGAGTAGTGAATCATTTTCAGTCCGAAGATCATCATGAGATGCTCTCAGCTTCTCAAGCTCTTGCTTCCTTTGAAGATATTCGTAGGAGAGCTTCTCGTGATCAGATGAGAGGGTATCATGACGACTTAGGAGCTCTTCATACTTAACTTGAAGATTTTTTATGTCTTCAATTAAGGATTGACTTCGATTCATTTCCTCGTCCAACAGATCATCGCTTTTGTCTAGCAATTTTTGAATCTTTTCCATAGCAGTTTGTTGCTCAGTTGCAATTTTAGCAAGTGTCTTATAGCTAGGTTTGGATTCACATTCAGAGTCATCTTCACTTGAGGTTTCAAAGTAGGCAGCGCGTGAAGTTACCTTAGCACCTCTTGCCATGAGGCAGTAGGCAGACGAAATAGAGGTATCGGGTTCCCGGGATCTGAGGGAATTCACAAATTCCACAAGCCAGGGATCATCACGTCTGTAAGCCCCTTCATAGACGTGAGAGATCCTGTCCCAGATGAGCTTGGCATTGCTCAGATGGGAGATGCGAGTGAACTCATCCTTGGTCAGGCGAGAACAGATGATGTATTTGGCCCGAGCATGGAGTTGAGTGTATCTGCGAATGTCATCAGCATTCGCCATCCTGCAGAGATCAGTTAATCCCAGTTCAGTGACTGTCCATAGTTCACTGTCCATGGCCAAAAGACGCTTTCGCATCATGACCTTCCAGTATGGATAGTTAGTGCCATCGAAGACGGGGCACGCAGCGGAAACCTGGATTATCCCTGCAGTCGACATAGCTAAAACTCCGGGTGGTTAAACCAAATCACACAGAACAAGGGAGCACCTTGCTCTGATACCAATTGAAGTGCTAGTTATCGACTAGAGGGGGGTGAATAGGCAATTTTTATGAAAGGCTTTGAAAATAGGCAATGTATTTGAAGAAAGCGGAAGCGGGATGAGAACTAGCAGAGCCTATCAATAAGATGAACAAATATGACAAGCATAGACATCATACATACAAGCATGCGTTGAACATAAGCACAAGAAGCATGAAGATAAATGAGTATACAGATGAATGGCTTCAGGGAATATCTTCAAATGCAAACTAGCATGCAAAGGCTTCACAGTTCAAAACAGTAAGTAAGGAATGGTAAGGATAGAACCAGGAGCTCGGGGAAGACAATGATTTGTTTGACCAGTTCCAACTGTTGTGACAGTTGTACGTCTGGTTAGGGAGGCTGAGATTGAACTCAGAAGACCGCGTCTTCACCTTATTCCCCTTGAGCTAAGGTCACTTAGACCTCGCCCAATCACTCTGGTAAGTCTTCAAGGTAGACTTCCAAACCTTCACAGACTTCGTTCACCGGCAATCCACAATGACTCTTGGATGCTCAGAACGCGACGCCTAACCGATCACAGTCTTCAAGTGTAATAAGTCTTCAGTTCACTTAGAACAGAATGTCTTTAGTGATGCTCAATCACTTTGGGCTCTGGGTGTTTTGGGTTTTGTCCTCGCAAGGTTTCTCTCTCAAAGGCTTCGAGGTGGGTTGCTCTCAAAAGACAAAAGTCGTGCACTAACTCAGAGCAGCCACCAACTTATGGTGGAAGGGGGTGGCTATTTATAGCCAGGGGGCAACCCGACGTGATATGTCCGAAATGACCCTTGATCATTTAGGAACTGACACGTGTCCAACGGTCAGAATTTAAACCCACGCGGCAACTTTACTTGGGCTACAAGCAAAGCTGACTCAACCAACTCTGGAAGAGATTTTCTCTCATTTGTCTTCGCTTGAAGATATAGGATTTTAGGTTGAGCATCACGTCAGTTTCTGACTTCGTTTACCTCGACCCCACTTGATAGTTCGGTGGTTCCTATGACTCAAGAAAATAAGAAAATGAAACTACCAAAAGACGATGTCTTCAAGCTTCATTGTCTTCGACGAATGTCTTCATGAACCATTATCTTCAGCACGAATGTCTTCGTGACTCACCATTGTCTTCAATGTCTTCATACATTTTTAGGGGTCATCTTCGATGGGTAAACCGAATCAATAGGGACTTCTACCTGTGTTCTCCTATGAATCTCACAAACACATTAGTCCCACAACCAAGTTTGTCTTCAATACTCCAAAACCAACAAGGGGTGGCACTAGATGCACTTACAAAAATGTATGGTGGAAATGTAGACACGTTCTGATGGCTCTCTCACTTGGTAAGAGGGTGGTGGAGGGGTATATATAGCCTTCACCTAAAATCCAACCGTTACACACTTTTGACCCATCTCGGTGGCACCGATCATAAATCTCGGTGAGACCGATCTATGTAAAAGATATGAACGGTGGGATTTTCGGTGGGACCGAACAAAACATCTCGGTGAGAATGAAGTGCAATGGCTAGGGCAAGACCATGTTTCAGTAATTCTGATTATTTCAACTCGGTGATTCCGAAGTGAAGTAATGGTGTTACAGCAACTTGGTCAAGCCGTCTCGGTGAGACCGAGAACCATTTTGGTTGCACCGAAGTGTTAGGGTTTTGGCTGTGGCAGTGAAATGATCATCTCGGTGAGTCCGGAGTAGGTGATATCGGTGGGACCAAAATGATGAGTTAGGGTTTTGGACACATGTGTTTTGGGAAAGTGATTGAGGGTTTTTGGAGCAATATCACTGAGCACTTTGAGTAACAACCTCATCAACAATACCTCATCCCCTTTTAATAGTATTGGCTTTCCTAAGGGACTCAATGTGATCTTGGATCACTAAAATGAAAATGAAGAGTATTGTGGATGCCAAACTTGTTCTTGATATTTTGAGGGATTCCACATCTTCTTGTCCTTGCCATGCCATTGTTGAACTTGTCTGAAATATACTAGATAAAAGCATCAGTCCAACAACATGTATGTTGACATTGATTACCAAAACCACCAAGGGAGCAAATGTGCTTTCAATCTCCCCCTTTTTGGTAATTGATGACAACATACATCAAAGCTTCAAATAAAGATGTAACAGAAGATTGTATGAGAGCTTTGAGGAAAACATGTAACATGTATGAGCTCCCCCTATAAATGTGCAGCTAATAAATGATGATGGCTTATGGAAAGTAGAAGCACAAAGTGAAGGAAATACACATGTGACATGTATCTTGGCTATATGCATCAGAGCAACAAAAATGAAGTGAAGTACTCTCATGTCCATGATTACTTTCTTGCAAACAATATCTGCAAAAGCAAGAAGTCATCATGCACATGAGTATGATGAACATACTTACCTCGAGGTTCTTGATCATATACCTGAAGAATTACACTTGAGAAAATAGGGTTAGATAACACAAGATAACTTCTCCAGGAAAAGACACAAGATCAACAAGAAACCAAGATTGGGATAACATGTAGAAGAAAGTATCACTAAGTGAGTACTTCTGTTAGACGCAGACATGTCCCCAAAAGAAAGATCAACTAGAATAGAATTAGTTAACTCCCCCTAAAAAGACTGCCTCTCCCCCTGAATCTGACAATGGGTATTGGGAGTAGGTAGGGTGAGAAAACTAGAGCAACCAGAAAGCAGATCATGTTTCCCCCCTCTTAGAAACATGTAACATTCTCTCCTCTTATAAAATGCATCACTCCCCCTTAGGATATACCTTTTGATATGGAAGTGCTTGTGGGTGATAAGCTTTGATGTGCATCTCTCTCCCCCTTTGACATCAATTTCCAAGAAGGGATAGCTTCAAGGTTATTGGTCAAGTATGTGTGGTCCTTGAGAAACACAACCAGCCATTGAGTAGTTCCAGATGCAAGTAGAGGGAAAGAATCATTGAGTGGAGCTGGAGCAGAAATCTCACAAGAAAATTTGACTGGAAATTCCTTTGAGTAATAAAGTCGGTGACTCTGAGTTGGAACAATTTGGTGTGACCGGCTTTAGTGCAAAGAGAAAAATTCTGTCAACTTAGCTCACTAGGCAAAAAATTCTCACAAGGATGTGCAATGAATTTACTAAGAGATTAGCTAAAGGAGAGAACTCAGAAAAGAAGGAAACAAAGAAACATCTAGGTGAAGTTTTTTTTGAAGAAGAGAAACTCAAAGACACAAGAAAAACACTTGAGAACTTCATCTAGAGGGGGCGGCAACTAGGTCACCTATGTTAGAGTATATTGACTTGGGAGTCAAGTGAGAACACTTGATCATAGGTCATACTCATCGTTAAGCTCAAAACGGCGTTACCATTTTTCCTTCAAGCATTTCAATGTATTCACATCTTGTTGAGTTGCTTTATCTCATCTCTATGAGTAAAGCTTCTCTAAGGTGTGAGAACTTACATTGGGGTTTTGGTGGTGATGTCCATCATGTAGATGAACTTGAGGTGGATGCTCATAAAGTGAAGTTGGGAGCAATCCTATCTTTTGTAGTTCATCTTCCTACATGGGTTAAATTTGCAAGGAACAACATATGTATCCAAAATGACAAGAATGAAGCATAAATTCAAATGTTGTCAAAGGATATGTTTAAGTTGTCTTGTTCCTTGGCACACCAAAGATTGTTGATACCTGGGTTATACAAGATTGCTCAATATAAGAGTGAGATGCAATCTTGTGACATGAAGCTTGTCCAAGTACCTACAAGAGGTTAGATGCAACACAAGGGAGCAAAGTGTCCAAGATATAATATAATCATAGAAGTGTCATGGATTAGTCAAGAATGCTCATGCCCTTGCATGCATCCAAGTGAGTCTCTAGTTCACGTTTGAGGCATCAATGATGTTCAAATCACTCCTCAAGTGAAAAATACCTTCTCATCAAGAGGTTTAGTGAAAATATCCGCCAATTGCTTGTCGGTACGAACATGTTTAAGGTCAATGTCACCTTTTGCAACATGATCTCGAATGAAGTGGTGACGAACCTCAATATGCTTAGTTCAAGAATGTTGCACGGGATTGTGTGCAATCTTAATAGCACTCTCATTATCACATAGTAGTGGAACATGTCTCACATGTACACCATAGTCTTTAAGAGCTTGTGTCATCCATAGTAATTGAGCACAACATGATCCCGCGACAATGTATTCCGCTTCGGCGGTAGATAGAGATACCGAGTTTTGTTTCTTGGAGGACCAAGACACAAGGGATCTACCAGGAAATTGACATGTACCCGAAGTGGATTTTCTATCAACCTTGTCTCCGGCATAGTCCGAATCAGAATAGCCAACAAGATTGAAAGAGGATCCTTTGGGATACCAAATGCCAAAGTTTGGTGTATGTAACAAGTATCTCACAATTCTTTTCACGGCCTTAAGGTGACACTCTTTTGCTGCCGCTTGGTATCGTGCACACATGCACACACTTAGCATAATGTCGGGATGGGAGGCACATAGATATAGCAATGAACCAATCATAGATCGATAAACCTTTTGATCAACTGGTTTGCCATCCTTGGTCAAGTCAAGATGTCCACTCATGGGCATGGGAGTTTTCATACCTTTAGTTTCTTGCATGTTGAACTTCTTGAATAAGTCCTTGGTATATTTTGTTTGAGAAACAAAGGTACCCTCCTTAGTTTGCTTGATTTGCAAACCAAGAAAGAATTTGAGTTCACACATCATAGACATCTCATACTTCTCCGACATCAACCTTCCAAACTTTTCACTAAAAGAGGAACTAGTAGATCCAAAGATAATATCATCAACATAAATTTGACATACAAATAGTGCTCCATTAACCCTCTTAGTGAACAAGGTTGAATCATTTTTCCCAATTTCGAAACCTTTTTCAAGAAGAAACTTTGTCAAGCATTTGTACCAAGCTCTAGGGGTTTGTTTGAGACCATAAAGAGCTTTACGAAGTTTGTAAACATGGTTAGGTTTCTTGGGATTAACGAAGCCGGGAGGTTGTTTAACATAGACTTCCTCCTCAATTTCACCATTCAAGAAAGCACTTTTAATATCCATTTGGTAAAGAGTGATATCATGGTGATTGGCATAAGCAAGTAAAATGCGAATGGACTCAAGTCTAGCGACAGGGGCATAGGTCTCACCATAGTCCATACCTTTGACTTGTGTGTAACCTTGTGCTACGAGACGAGCCTTGTTGCGTACAACTTGCCCATCTTCATCCTGCTTATTCCGAAACACCCATTTGGTTCCAATGATGTTTTGCTCATCCCTAGGCTTCTCAACCAACGTCCAAACTTGATTCCTCTCGAAGTTATGTAGCTCCTCATGCATTGCATTCACCCAATCGGGATCCTCAAGAGCTTTTTCTACATTCAAAGGTTCAACACTAGCGATGAATGAGTAATGCTCACAAAATTTAGCTAAGCGAGATTTAGAGCGAGTGATTCTCCCGGATTTGATATCGCCAAGAATTTGTTACACGGGGTGATTCTTGTCAATTCTTGCTCTAACTCGAGGTAGATTTTGCTTGGGTTGTGGTGAAGCTTCCTCATCATCATCATTGTCTTCCTCATTGTTGTTGTCGTCGTTGTTTGCTTGTGGAGGTGGAGAAGAAGGTTGAGGTGGATCATCGTGTTGCACTTCCTCATTCCCTTCATCTTGACGTTTTTCGCTTGTGGATGCCTCCATGTCAACTTGTGGTTCACCTTCACGTGAAGTTGGGGCTTCCACTTGAATGGGTGAAGTACTCTCCTTCACCTCCACGGGACGAATCTTGCCAATAGACAAGTCTTGGATTGCTTCCGATGGTTCTTGATCTCCTACATCAATTGGCAATTGCTCGACTTGTGAGCCGTTAGTCTCATCAAACTTCACATCTACCGTCTCTTCAACTTTTCGAGTGAAGTTGTTGTAGACACGGTAAGTGTGAGAGTTCAATCCGTAACCAAGTAGAAAACCTTCATGAGATTTAGGAGCAAATTTTGAATGACGATGCTTATCAAGAATGTAACATTTTGAGCCAAATACTCAAAAGTATCAAACTTGTGGTTTGTTACTGGTGAGTAGTTCATACGCCGTTTTACCAAGAAGCTTGTGAAGATAGAGTCGATTTGTAGCATGACAAGCTGTCTCAACCGCTTCTGCCCAAAAATGTTTTGGCGTCTTGTTATCTAGCATTGTCCTTGCCATCTCAATAACAGTCCGGTTCTTCCTCTCAACAACTCCATTTTGTTGAGGTGTGTACGTAGCTGAGAACTCATGTGAAATGCCTTCTTCATCAAGAAAGGTATCCACATTGGCGTTCTTGAACTTCGTTCCGTTGTCACTCCGAACCTTCTTGATCTTCACTTCAAATTGATTTTGGGCCTTCCTAGCGAAGTTCTTGAAGATCTTTTGTACCTGCAATTTGTCATCGAGAAAGAACACCCACGTAAATCTGGAAAAATCATCAACAATGACCAAACCGAAGGAGTTACCACCAAGACTTTTATAGGCATTGGGACCGAAGAGATCCATATGAAGTAGTTTGAGTGGTCTCCTTGTGGTCATAATGTTCTTCACGGGATGACTTCCTCCAACTTGTTTTCCTGCTTGTCAAGCACTACAAAGTCTATCCTTGTCAAAGATAACATCTTTCACACCAAGAATATGATCTCCCTTAACAAGTTTATCAAGATTACGCATGCCAACATGTCCAAGCCTTCTATGCCATAACCAACCTTTAGAAGATTTAGCAATTAAACATGTACGAGGTTGGGCCCTCTTAGTGAAATCAACAATGTATAGATCACCTCTACGAATGCCGGTAAAGACCATATTATGAATATCTCAACGAAACACTTGGCAATCTACTTCGGTAAATAGAACATTGAAACCAAAGTTGGCTAGTCTAGATACGGAAAGAAGATTGTAACCAAGAGATTCAACAAGCATAACGTTTTGAATGGAACTATCATTGGATATGGCCACCTTACCAAGGCCAAGTACCTTACCCTTGGAGTTGTCTCCAAAAGTCACATACTTGCGTGGACCATCGTTTTTTGCAAGCTCACGAAACATGTCTCTATCTCCGGTCATGTGATCGGTACATCCACTATCAAGAATCCACTCTTTTTCTCCGGCCATGTAATCTCGAAGGTTTGCCATGAGACTAAGATTCCTCATAGTCTTCTCATATTCGATGTCGAATTCCTCATCCTCATCATAATAGCCATGCTCAACATCATCATCATCAACAACATGTATGTGATCATCACCTAGGGCAATGAATTCGTTAGTTTCATGATCACAACAATGTTCAAGTTTATGAATTCTAATGGCTTCCGTGATAATGTTTCTAATAGTTCTGACATCTCCTTTAGCACGCATAAGATCATGAAGCTCAAATAAGCAATCATCAAAGTTAGGATCACTAGGCTTCATCTTGTGAAAAGCAATAGTCTTATGAAGAATCTCATCAAGATTCTTTAAAGAGTAGTTAGGATATCGCTTTTCCAAGTCATTTCAAAGAGTATAGGCACACTCAAAGTTTTGCATACAACCAAGCACAACTTTAGGTAATCCTCTAATGATAAGATTGATAGTTCGAAGATTACGAAGCATTTCAATTTCCTCTTCATGAGTGGGATGCAAAGGATCAATGGGAGGCGCATAAGGATTATGAATGTACTTGCTCAAGTTAAATTCATCAAAGATATCAAGCATCTCATCCTTCCAAAAGTGATAATACTCCCCATTGAGAATAGGCACTCGACGTCTAAGACTCCCCAAAGTAGACACATCCATCTCCCTCCAATGGTGATTAAACCAAAGCAATGGAGACCAAAGCTCTGATACCAATTGTAGGGTCGAGGAGATAGGTCTAGAGGGGGGTGAATAGACTTTTAACCAACCAAAGGTGCAGTTTTTAGTTCTCTTGAAATTTAGGCAGATTTTGGCACTAGTTAAGATATCACCAAGACTTTCTACACATGCATATCTAGAGATAGAGCAGCGGAAAAAGTAAAGCATGCAATTGTGCGAAAAGTAATGGGGTAGAGAAAAGAAGATCAAACGCAATGAAGACACGGTGGTTTTTGGCGTGGTTCCGATAGGTGGTGTTATCGTACGTCCACGTTGATAGAGGCTTCAACCCATGAAGGGTAACGGTTGCGCGAGTCCACGGATGGCTCCACCCACGAAGGGTCCACGAAGAAGCAACCTTGCATATTCCACCATGGCTTCCGTCCATGAAGGACTAGCCTCACTCGGGGTAGATCTTCACGAAGTAGGCGATCTCCTTGCCCTTACAAACTCCTTGGTTCAACTCCACATGATCTTGGAGGCTCCCAAGTGACACCTAACGAATCTAGGAGACACCACTCTCCAAAAGGTAATAAATGGTGTGTTGATGATGAACTCCTTGCTCTTGTGCTTCAAATGATAGTCTCCTAAACGCTCAATCTCTCTCACAGATTTGGCTTGGGTAGGAGAAGGATTGGAGTGGAAAGCAACTTGCAGAGGCTAGAAATCAAGGTTTAAATGGTTGGATTGAAATCTCTTGATCTCAACACATGAGTAGGTGGTTCTCTCTCAGAAAATGTATGGTGGAAATGTAGGCACGTTGTGATGGCTCTCTCACTAGGTAAGAGGGTGGTGGAGGGGTATATATAGCATTCACCTAAAATCCAACCGTTACACACTTTTGACCCATCTCGGTGGCACCGATCATAAATCTCGGTGAGACCGATCTGTGTAAAAGATATGAACGTTGGGCTTTTCGGTGGGACCGAACAAAACATCAGGTGAGACCGAAGTGCAATGGCTAGGGCAAGACCTCATTTCGGTAATTCCGATTATTTCAACTCGGTGATTCCGAAGTGACGCTTCGCTTGTAAAGCTCCCCTTCATGGACCCGATAGGCCTTTGATCGGCAAATTATTCTTTGCGCTTCAGTTTAGTCCTCGGGTAGCTCGTTACGGAGCAAATATCCGAGGAAGGGCTCGGTCCATGGGGCCATAACTGCCATGACTTCATGGGCCGAGGATGTTTCTTCAATAGATGAGCCTCCAACTGTACCCTCGTCCTTCTCGGCTACTGGGGAGTTGATCTTTCCGGAGTTCATGGTGGCCGATGTGGGATCTCCGCCCTGCCAGATCATAGACAGCTTGAAAAGCTATTCCAAGAACGTGTTCTCTAGTACTGGGTCGCGTTTTGCGCCCATTCTGGCAAGAACGTCAGCGGCTTGGTTGCTATCTCGTGGTATATGATGGAATTCCAAGCCCTCAAAGCGAGCTGAAATTGCTAGGACGGTGTTTCTATATGCCGTCATTTTGGGGTCCTTTGCGTCGAACTCACCGTTAACTTGTGAGATCGCTAAGTTGGAGTCACCTCGGACGTCCAGACGCTGGATACCCATGGATACTGAAATCCGCACGCCATGAAGCAAGGCCTCGTACTCAGCTGCGTTGTTTGAGTCCACATACATTATTTGTAAGACGTATCATATGTTGTCCCCAGTGGGTGAGGTGAGGACTACTCCAGCCCCCAATCCGGCCAGCATCTTAGAGCCGTCAAAGTACATTGTCCAATGTGAATATGTACTATACTCACTAGGGAGTTCGGCCTCTGTCCATTCGGCCACGAAATCGGCCAGCACCTGAGATTTAATAGCTCGACGTGGGCGAAATGAGATGTCGAAGGGGAGGAGTTCGATTGCCCATTTGGCCATGCGACCCGTTGCATCCCTGTTATTGATTATATCGCCTAGGGGGACCTCGGATGCTACTATGATAGAGCACTCTTGAAAGTAGTGTCGTAGCTTCCGAGATGCCATGAAAACTGCATAGGCGATCTTTTGGTAGTGTGGGTACCTTGTTTTACACGGGGTTAATACCTCGGAAACATAGTACACGGGTCGCTGCACCTGGAACCTGTGGCCTTCATCGCCCCGTTCGACTACAAGGACTGCGCTGACCACCTGGTTTGTTGCCGAGATGTATAATAGCATTGGCTCGCCTAGTCCTGGTGCTGCTAATTTGGGTTGGTGGCGAGAAGCCTTTTGATTTCTTCAAAAGCATCTCCTGCCTCCTTAGTCCATTGGAAGTTTTTGGTTTGTTTCAACAGCTTGTACAGCGGTAAAGCCTTCTCCCCGAGTCGGGAGATGAAGCGACTGAGGGCGGCTACGCAGCCGGTTAGTTTCTGAACGTGTTTAAGCTTGGTGGGGAATTGTAGTGCATACAAGGCGCGGATTTTGCCGAATTGGCCTCGATTCCTCTATGGGAAACAATGAATCCGAGCAACTTGCCTGCAGGTACTCCGAATACACACTTCTCTGGGTTGAGCTTTATGTGATAAACCCAGAGACTAGCGAATATCTCGCCGAGATCACCTACCAGCTGCTTGGCGTCCTTGGTTTTGACAACGACGTCGTCGACATAGGCCTCGGCTGTTTTGCCGATGTGTTTTTTGAGCCATGTTTGAATCATGCATTGGTATGTTGCGCCGGCTTTTTTTAAATCCGAACAACATTGTGTTGAAGCAGAACGGTCCATAAAGTGTTATAAAGGCTGTTGCCTCCTAGTCGGATTCATGCCCCGCCATCCAGGAAACAGAGGGAGTCATGCCCCGCCATGGCATCATTGATCTGGTCGATGCGCGGCAGTGGGAAGGGGTCTTTAGGGCAGGCTTTGTTAACGTCTTTGAAATCCATACAAAGCCGCCAAGACTTGTCCTTTTTCGGCACCATCACCAGGTTAGCCAACCACTCAGGGTGCTTGATCTCGCGTATGAACCCTGCTTCCAACAATTTAGCCAGTTCCTCCCCCATAGCCTGACGCTTGGGTTCAGAGAATTGCCGAAGTGCCGGTTTGATTGGTTTAAACCCTTTTATAATGTTCAAGCTATGCTCAACTAAGTTCTGTGGGATGCCGGGCATGTCTGAGGGGTGCCAGGCGAAGATATCCTAGTTTTCCCGAAGGAAGTTTCGGAGGGCTTCGTCAGTTTCTGGGTCCAGCTAGGCACCTATAGACGCCGTTTTACTCGGGTCTATTGGGTGTACTTGAAATTTAACGATTTCATCCGCTGGCTTGAATGATGTTGACTTGGATCTTTTGTCCAGAATGACGTTGTCCGAATTGACCGTGGCCCGGAGTGCCATCAGCTCTTCGGTTGTGAAGGCCTCTGCCAGCGATTCGAGGGCAAGCGAGGCCATTTTATTCTCAGCCCTGAGCACCCTTTCCGGGTTGCTGGTGATGGTAATCACTCCATTTGGGCCTAGCATTTTTAATTTCATATATCCGTAATGGGGTACGGCATGGAATTTAATAAATGCCTGTCGACCGAGAAGGGCATGGTAACCACTTCGGAAGGGTACAATATGGAATGTTAACTCCTTGGACCGATAGTTCTCGGGAGTGCCGAAGACCACGTCGAGAGTGATCTTCCCCTCACATCATGCCTCCTTCCTGGTGATAATCCCCTTAAAAGTGATGGAGCTATGTTGGATGCGGGTTGTGTCAAGTTGCATCTTGTCCAGGGTATCTCTATAGATGAGATTCAAGCTGCTGCCTCCGTCCATCAGCACCTTGTGCAGCCGGCAGCCGTCCACTATTGGGTCGAGGACCAGGGCGGCTGGGCACTAGGTTAGGTCGACTGCCGGTTGATCGTTCTTCGCGAATGTGACCGGCGTGTCTAATCATGCAGCCCGAGGTGTGTGCGTCTGGGCGGGGCCGAGCTCGTGCAGAGCCCGTTTTCTTTGATTTTTTGATATGTATGTCTGGTAGATCGTCAGGACCTCAGCTTCGTCCGAATAGTCTATGGTCGGGCTGAGGGCGGGCCTGTTTGTAAGAAGGGCCTCGCCGCCCTTGGCCACTTGTCTGACGACCCAGCAAGCTCGAAGGCTGTGCGTTGGAATTGTGTCAGTGATATGGAGAACGATGGGCCCGACATAATCACTGCGTCCTCGGACGCTGGCCTTGAGCCAATCTGGTGCTCTTGCCATGAGGGCGGGGTTTTGCAGGGGGTTCTGTGTTCGCCCCTGCTGGCCTGTCTCGTCCTCCAGGGGGGTGATCGGCCTGTCCTGTATTGCCGTGCGTAAACAGCTCGTCGTTTGCCGCCTCGTCGTCGAAGTCAGGCAACAACCGTCTTTTGGGGTATGACTTGGCAGTGGTACGTCAAGCTTCGAGCTCGGCTTCGGCTTCGAGGACTTTTACCCATTTGTCATTGAGCGCGTTCTCGTGGGTGTACAACTCTTGTTGCTTCCTCTTCATGCTTCGCGTAGTTGCGAGTAACCGTCGCTAGAACCGTGCCTGTTCGGATGGGCTTATGGGTACCACGAAGTCCTCGGGTCCGAGGCTTAAATCGTCCTCGGATTCGGGAAGGTAATCTCTATCCGATCCCTCATTGAGAGTGCCCATGTCCTCGAGATTATCCTTTGCAGGTGCCTCTACGGGCTCCTTTGGCTCGGCGGGCGAGGCCTGATTGTCCTCGCCGGGGTTCTCAGTCGCGTCGGGGGCCGCAGCGTTATCGGCGGCGCCTGTGGTGTTGGCTGTACTCTTACTTCCATTACTCCATTTAGATCGCCTCTTTGGGTGGCGACGCTTAGGGCTCTCCTTAGGTTTATCCTGAGGACTATTGTTAGGAGTGTCGACCATATAGACGTCGTATGTAGACGTGGCTGCCCAATCCCCTGTACAGGTTTTAGCGGACAGTTTTGCTCCGGTATCGCCACAGACATCCTCATCCATGTCAGTGGCTTCATCGGAGCCATAGTCGAGCTCATCAGTCAAGTCTTCGACCGTGGCGACTAGGTGGGTGGTGGGTGGGACGAAAATCTCCCGATCGTCGGCTTTACATCCGATCTGATCATAGACGGCAGAAGAGATCGCCAAGTTTTGGATTCGGTCCAACACCTCGTTTAACTGTGAGACCTCCGTGCTCAAGACCTGGCTGTAGGCCGGTCCGATCTGGAGTGGCCTGCTCGGACTGCCTGATGCAGCATTGTTACCCTGTTCGTCTGAAGTCGATCCCTCGTTGGTAGGAGAAGTGGTCCTGCCAGCCATAGGCGACGAGTGATGGAAATATGCCCTAGAGGCAATAATAAAGTTGTTATTATTTTATATTTCCTTGTTCATGATAAAGGTTTGTTATTCATGCTAGAATTGTATTGACCGGAAAGTTAAATACATGTGTGAATACATAAACAAATACCGTGTCCCTAGTGAGCCTCTACTAGACTAGCTCGTTGATCAAAGATGGTTAAGGTTTCCTAACCATAGACATGAGTTGTCATTTGATAACGGGATCACATCATTAGGAGAATGATGTGATGGACAAGATCCATCTGTTAGCTTAGCATATGATCGTTCTGTTTATTGCTACTGCTTTCTTGAATGTCAAATACATGTTCCTCAGACCATGAGATCATGCAACTCCCGGATACCAGAGGAATACCTTGTGTGCTATCAAACGTCACAACGTAACTGGGTGATCATAAAGATGCTCTACAGGTATCTCCGAAGGTGTCCGTTGAGTTGGCATGGATCGAGACTGGGATTTGTCACTCCGTGTTTCGGAGAGGTATCTCTGGGCCCTCTCGGTAATGCACATCATAAGAAGCTTGCAAGCAAAGTGACTAAGGAGTTAGTTACTGGATGATGTATTACGGAATGAGTAAAGAGACTTGCCGGTAACGAGATTGAACTAGGTATGGAGATACCGACTATCGAATCTCGGGCAAGTAACATACCGACGGACAAAGGGAATTACGTATGTTGTCATTGCGGTTCAACCGATAAGATCTTCGTGGAATATGTAGGAACCAATATGAGCATCCAGGTTCCGCTATTGGTTATTGACCGGAGAGGCGTCTCAGTCATGTCTACATCATTCCCGAACCCGTAGGGTCCGCACGCTTAACGTTCGTTGACGATATAGTGTTATATGAGTTATGTGAATTGGTAACCGAATATTGTTCGGAGTCCCGGATGAGATCCCGGACGTCACGAGGAGTCTCGGAATGGTCGAGAGGTAAAGATTTATATATGGGAAGTCATATTTTGGGTTCCGGAAAAAGATGCAGTTTTTTTCGGTATTGTACCGGGAAGCTTCCAGAAGGTTCCGGAGGATTCCGGAGGGGTCCGGAAGTCCACAAGTGGGTCCACCACGTCCCAAGGGCTGGCATAGGCTAAGGGGGGGCGCCCTGGCCTTATTGGGCCAGGCGCACCAAGTCCTCAAAAGCCCACGCAGCTAGGGAAGGAAAAAGGGAGAGTCCTAGTAGGAATAGGATTGGACTTTAGAGTCCAAGTCCACGTATGTACTATTCACAGTTACTGTTCACGTGGCACTATTCCTTCTACTCCAAGCCCCTACACATATATAAATAGAGGAGAGGGGGGGCCCCAAAGTAGACACAACATTGTCTTAGCCGTGTGCGGCGCCCCCCTCCACAGTTCCGTCCCTTGGTCATATTTTCGCAGTGCTTGGGCGAAGCCCTGCGGAGATAGCATCACCATCACCGTCACCACGCCGTCGTGCTGCCGGAACTCATCCACTACCTCGCCGTCTTGCTGGATCAAGAAGTCAAGGACGTCACCGAGCTGAACGTGTGCTGAACGCAGAGGTGCCGTACGTTCGGTACTCGGTCGGTTGGATCGTGAAGTTGTTCGACGACATCAACCGCGTTGTTCTAACGCTTCCGCTTACAGTCTACGAGGGTACATAGACACACTCCCCCTCTCGTAGCTATGCATCTCCATGGATAGATCTTGCGTGTGCGTAGAAATTTTTTTGTTTTCCATGCAACGTTCCCCAACAACGAGATGATCACCGTCGAGCCCATTGGCGAACTCGGCTTGAAGCCAGGGTCCGCGGGCGTGGCGGGGTTAGAAGCGACGATCGCCAGATCTATCTCCAGGATGGGGTTTGCAGCAAGGTCGGATCCGAGAATTAAATCGGGAATGTCATCCGGAGCCTCCATGCCAGGGGGGTCCTCGAGCAAATCTGAGGTCCACCCTGAGAATACGAGCTCACCTCGGGCGTCCGTGGTGTACTCCAGGTTCCCGAACATGACGACCTGATCCGGGGCGAAGTTCTCGACGCGACGCAGATGGCCCACCGAGTCGGCGTGCAGCACGATGCTGCCGAAGACGACAAACTGGCCGGGGACGAAGATGTCACCGCAGCCAGTATGGCTGTCAATCCGCAAGTGAGCCATCGATCCTTTGGGATCAACACAATGAGCTCTCAATGAAAGCACCAATGTCGGTGTCAAAACCGGCGGATCTCAGGTAGGGGTGCCCGAGCTGTGAGATCGGATCAATAGCTTAACAGGGAACGTAGAACACGACGATTTACCCAGGTTCGGTCCCTCTCTATGGAGGTAAAACCATATGTCATGCTCTTGTTTATATTGATGATGTACCAGGGTACAGAGTTGATCTACCTCGAGATCGTAAGATGTGGTCTAAGCCTAGGGGTATGATGAATGATCGTGTCTCTACAGAATAAACCCTCTGGCCTATATAGGCACCAGGGGTATCTAGGGTTACACATGGTCGGTTACAATTAAAGGAATATATGCCGAATCTTCATATCCTTGGGGTACACGCCAAGTCTTCGGTGAGGCTTGATACGTCAGTTCTTCGAGTTGGAAACCTTCGGAGTCCCTATTTTTCAATGGGCCTCGTGTCCGGCCCATAGACTAATCACCTAGGCTGGGACCCCCTAGTCCAGGACACCGTCAGGAGGCGCTTCCGAAGTAGATGCGTCATCGCCGCCAGTCTCACCTCAGCTTTCAGAGATGTTGGGTGCACGCCGGTGCGCTGACCAGCATCCTCCTTAGCTGCCTGATCTTTTGAAGACGTTGGGTGCACGCCGGTGCATTGCCCAGCATCCTCCTTGGCTGCCTGATCATCAAAAGGTGTTGGGTGCACTCCGATGCACTTCCCAGCACCCTCTTTAGCTCCCTGACCTTCATGACCAGTGGGGGGCTTCGCTCCTGCACATTAAAGAAGGGAAAGGAAGTTGAGATCTCAAGGCAAACAAAATAAAGGAATGTACCTGACGGCATCCTGCGGGCAGGCTCTGATTCATCATCTGAAAGCACGAGGATTGGTTCTGCTTCCGGTCTCACTGGGGGCTCGTTCCCGGCAAAGGTCGCCAAGCCAGACCCCATTTGGGACTTCGGGGCAGTTGTTCCAGGAGGATCCACCTGCATGCCCTCAACTCCCTCGTCAGCAATAGGGTTGGGATTGGCGTTCAGATCAGTACCATGCCCGAGGGACGAGCTAACCTCCTAATCCTCACAGGAATGCTTTGCCGGCCGGTGGCTTGACCTCTACCTCCCTGCAACGAAAAGAGGACAAATGTTAGCCTGCCAGTTGGAAGCTCAAAGTAGTGACACAAATGGTTTGGGAGGAGAATCAGGACACACCCCTCTTCCTCTCCTTCCTCAGCAAAACTGAAGAAGATGTCCGCATCCCAGGCATGGCTACCGGCGTCCACTGAAGCCATTGGGGACACAGGCCTCAACACATTGGAGAGGGACCCATCCATCGCGGAAGAGGCTCTAGCCCGTGCCTTGGTTTCCCTCATGGAACGCAGCTGGGCCAAGGGCACGTGGTCCTCGTCATCTTCGTCTTCTAGCCACTCGGGCACGGGAGAAGGAGGCCTTGGGGCAACAGCTCGGCCTTTCTTGAGCCGGTGCTTCCGGGGGTGAGGAGCTGCAGATGTCCTTGAGGAAGAGCCACCTTTTGCGGATCATGCTCCTTGCGAGAGCTAGACTGCGCCCACCCTGCTCCAGATCCGCTCCTCCTCCTCTGTCAATGTCGGATGGATCATATCTTCCTCCACTCTAGAAGCAGCTTCTTCCAAACTAGCATACGCCACTTCATCAGGTGTTGGAAGCCTCCGGTCCTTCAACACACCTGTGTCATCGCATTGCGACATCATGGCCACAATGTGATCTCGGGCGGTGTTGTTGCACAGTGGAAACACACCCTCCGTCAAATCAGTTTCGGGATTGGCACCGAATAGCAGCTTCAGCAAACTCCAGAACTGCAGCGTCATCAAATTATGGTCAGGACCAGTCCAAAGTCTCATGATATCAGCCGCACCTCTATACTGCCACAAAGGGCGTGACCTCCGCTGCAGAGGAGCGATTCCACGCAAGAGGGAATCTGCGCCAACCATCTCCATGGTCAATCCAGCATCCCCCAAATCTTTGATGCGCTGGATGGGCAAGATCAGGCGATCGTCGAAAGGAATTTTATTCCCCCAAGCAACCTTCGGCTTCAGAGTTTCTTGGGGAAGGGCACAGAAGGCAGGAGGACCAGTCATGTTGATCAAACACCAATCTTGCCTCCACTCTTGCCAGTGGGTCATCAAATGCCCCCCAATATACTCCTTACTCATCCCGTTTCGCAACCTGCAAGTGAAGCTACCGAATTTGTTGTTGTTGTCAATTTTGGGGGAATAAAAGTAGCTAAAGAGGGCTACCGAAGGAATCACTCCCACAAAGTTCTCACACAAATGAGCAAAAATGGAAAGCGTGGAAACAACATTGCGATGAAGATTCAACAGCCTCAGATCAAACTTGGTCATGATTTCTGTAAAGAAATCAGAGAAGGGGGGAACTAGCCCGGAAGAAAGGAAGGCAGAGAAGAACCTCACTTGGCCCTCTTCCTCCATGGCCGCGGCATGCTGATGGTTGCACTACAAAAAAACACTTCTGTGATGATAGTTTGGAAGAAGCTGGTTGTTTGTTTCCTTGATGAAGAGGAGCAGAAGTCGCAGGAAGGAGAGCTTCAGGTTGGTTGTTTCCTTGATGAAGAGGAATAGCAGAGAGAGGTTTATGGACAGAGCATCAACGGTGCAAGATGAACAACAGCAAGGGGGTTGCAAGGAGAAGGAGCGGCAGGGGCGTTGAGAGAAGAACAGCAGCAAAGATTGGGAAGAAGATCTTCAGATTAGTGGCGTGAGGTGCAACAAGGGCTCGTGATGGTGATGTGGTGGGGACGCGAGGTGGAGCGGCGAGGAGAGGTTGCTGGTGGCGCGCCGCCACGCCGGCCTGGCCGCGACGGTGGCCGGAGGTGGAGAAGGAGGTGAGAGGGAGGGGAATGGCTCCTGCGGCTAGGGATTTTGATCCCCACGATCTGATCTGGACATATGCCATTAAGCCCTCTTCTTTTCTTCTTTCTTCCCAAGTTGGTCCTCCCATCTTTAGCTTGGCCCCTCTAGTTACTTCCAACCGCAACTTCTTGACACTCTCCATTATAGAAGGATTTTGGGCCTTTTCGCCCTTTTCTGCAAAAGACGGAGGAGTGTTGTAAATGTAGCATAATGGGAGTATTTGAATATTTCTTAAGTAAATAATGTAAAAATATGATTACAATGTGATGCAAAAAGGATAATAAGATTATATGCAGAAATGCTCTATCAAGTTCCCCCACACTTTAATCTTTGCTTGTCCTCAAGTAAAGGCATATGACAGCAGCAAGATAGTGAATAGTGAGCTGACTAGAGAATGTCCCAGTGAAGTAGATCTCCAAACAATGCATGCTTCGGACTTAGCTAGTAAAAATTAATGGTTAAGAGTGCTACAAAGCAATAGGATACTAGTAGAGTCAATCATTTTAAACTTTTACAATGATAAAAGTGGATCAACAAGTTCAAATGCTAATTGTGCCAAAAGGTTACTAAAGAGAGCATGATCCAGAGAATAAAAGGAACTTGTGATCAAATCACTTATTACCAGGAACACAACATTGTGGTTGAACCACTTATTGAAATTGAAACACAATTGATAATATATTATCGGTCTCACCAAAGGAACATACCACCGATCCCGAGAACATGGTATACACCAGGCTCGACCAATTACAGATTTTTTTGTTTGTCTCCCCAAAGGAACATACCACCAATCCAGAGAACATGGTATACACCTGGTTCGACAATTACATTTTTATTTATTTAGTTACTGTCCAAGCAAACCAGATTTCACATGCCACCGATCCAGGGAACATGACATGCTACTGTAGGTAGACCAGACTTATATTCATATAAGATATAATTTTTTAAATGAATAAAAACAAGAATCATCACTCATCAAAGTCTGGTTCACATGCTACCGATCCAGAGAACATAGCATGCTAATCCATAGTGGTGAAATGATTGCTCTGAATGGGAACAAACTAGGCACAAATTCAGCATCTAACACTTGATGATCCAGGTGTATCAAAGCAAATGCAGAAAATGACGAAGTTTTCTAGTGTACTAGGGATTTGAGCACTCAAAACTAATAGCTTTCACTACTTTCATCAAAGCAAGCATTGTGTAGATCACTAGTTTACAGGGCATTCAGAAATCATGGTGCACTAATTCACTTCAAGCTCAATATGCCATAAGTAAAATTCAGCATGACAACATTAAAGAGATGGCTCGAGCAACCCAAATAACAAATGATTTCAACATGTATCAATGGATGATAGTATTCAGATTGGGTCATGAAACAGCTCACCGGGCTCTTATAACGAAGTATTCACTCGAACACTCTCCAACTTTCCGCAAACTGCAGCTCTTCTCCTTTTGCTCTCTATCCTCGTGCACGCTCCAGCTTCTCTCTTCCTCATGTGTGCTCATTGCTTCTCCTCGTCATCATTCCATGCATCCACCAGGGTCCCAAGGAATGTCACCTTGAACCTGGTCAGCATGTAGTGAACGGTGCAGAAGCAAAAACCTGAAAAAGCACTCAACCAAAGAGACAATACAAGTGACAGGGGTAATGCCCTCTAAATCATCAATAGAGTACCCTATCATATAAGCATATCTATTGAGCGTATCATAAACACATAACATCAATTCATATGGTGCATAAGTTATATCAATGATATGACATAACTTGTCGAGAAAGCTGAGATCATACGTGGGATAGTTAGTGAGAAGTTTTGGGACTACCTTAGTTGAAGATACTATGGAAGGCATGATAGTAGAAACTTCCACCGGGCTTGTGTTGACAAGTGAAATAGTAGAGCTTGGCTCCTTGACATCTGAAGCGACCTCATCATAATCAATAATGAAGATTTCCATCTCAGGCTCAAGTGTTGAGGAATCTATGTGGCTAACGTCATCAAAGGTGAACTTCTCCATGTCTGGTTCAGGCAGCACATGATCTATATCAACCAAAGGTGACTCCTCAATATCAAAAGCAACTAACTGCAGCTCTGGCTCATCCATGGAAGAATCATCACAATGCAAAACTGAATCTCCAACACTAGTATCCATATGATCTGAAGTGTGTGTGTCAACTAGGATGGTGTCGTCGTCATCAAAGATAATCCATGAAGCTCAATCTTGTCACACAGAGAAACTGGTTCCGGCTTTTGTGTAAGACATTATTGCTGAGATGAAGTGATTTGTTGCAAGCAAGCTAATGAATCAGAGGTGGGTTTCTCATTGTACCACTGAAGTTGGTGGAAAATTATGCTCTCAATCAGCAGAAAAGCATCATCAAGTGTCTTGTTTGTAATAGCTCCACCCGCTGCCGTATCGACGTAAGCTCGACTATCCAAAGTCAATCCTCTATAGAATATCTGCAGCTCTAACCATCCCTTGAGCCCATGATTAGGACATCTCCTGAATAAGGTTTTGTATCTCTCCCAAGCATCATACAAGCTTTCACCTTCACGCTGAACAAAGTTGAAGATCTCATTTCGAATTGCGGACTGCTTGTGTAGTGGGAAATATTTATCCAAGAAAGCTTGTGATATCTCATTCCAACTGTATGACCTTGATGGCAATGATCGATACCAAGCACAAGCATCATCTCAGAGAGAGAATGTGAACAATCCGCACATGATTGCGTCTTGAGAAATCCCATTATACTTAACTATGCTAGAATACTCCATCACATTGCGTATGTGCTCATGAGGGTCTTCAGTAAGCAATCCTCTAAACTGATGTTGTTGGACCAAAGCTATAAGACCAGGTTTCAGCTCGAAATTTTTCTGCCTCGATAGATGGCCAAATAGGCCCTGCAAAATAACACTGACTGCTTGGCATCCAAAGATCTCGAAGCAATGCCATATCTCAACAAAGCGTAACTATCAATCAGCCAGCAAAAAGTTCGAATTTTCTGTGCACACTCATAAACAATAAACAGTGCTGAGAATGTTAGTATTCTAATAAGTCGAAACAACAACAAGGAAAATATAAAAGAAAACACTGAAAAATGAAATTCAGTGTGAATAAAAAAAAGAAGGAACTAAACTAAACCTAGTCTACAACCTAACACAGTCACTCGACGCTAGTCCCCGGCAACGGCGCCAAAATGATCAGTTGTAATGCAGTGGTATATTTCACCCAAATTTGCAAGTGTCGTGCTATCCAGAGGGACTAGGCGATGGCAACTATACTCGGCTAAAGCTAGGTAACACAATTCAGATTATGAATGCAAGAAAATAAACCTAAACTAAACAAGGTTGTTCCCGAAGATCGTCGCCAAAGAAAATGCAAAACAAGCAAAGGGAGGTTCAGATTGTACTCTCTGTTTTTTTGGTATTATCGTATTACTTGAGAAACTACAATACTAGCACAGGCAACCATCACTGACAAGAAAACCTACACCACATCAGAACATGTATATCCATCAAACATGTATAAAAAGGAAGAAGCAAGATTAAGGTATAGGGATAGAAATACTTCACGTGACAAGCATATATAGTTTTCACATGTACAATGCTAACACAGGGACTAGGAAATTAAACACATTCACAAATATGTCTTCCACAGAGAGAAATGTCAACACAAAATACACAAGAAATAATCTAAACTTTAACAAGGAATTAACTGACAAGGAAATCACACATATATAGAAATATTGTAAAACAGATTACAATTGGTCAAGACCCCACACTAAGTGTTCACTGAAATTACAAGCAGAGAGAGAGAGAGAGAGAGAGAGAGAGAGAGAGAGAGAGAGAGAGAGAGAGAGAGAGAGAGAGAGAGAACAAGTTGGGGAAGAGCTTCAGTAGAGGAGCAGCAGAGAGAGGTTCAGGGACAGAGCATCAGCGGTGCAAGATGAACAACAGCAAGGGGGTTGCAAGGAGAAGGAGCAGCAGGGGCGTTGAGAGAAGAACAACAGCAAGATTGGGAAGAAGATCTTCAGATCAGTGGCGTGAGGTGCAGCAAGGGCTCGTGATGGTGATGTGGTGGGGGCGCGAGGTGGAGCGGCGAGGAGAGGTTGCTGGTGGCGCGCCGCCACGCCGGCGTAGCCGCGGTGGCGGCCGGAGGTGGAGAAGGAGGTGAGAGGGAGAAGGGAGTAGTGCCAGGCCTAAGGGGAATGGCTCCTATGGCTAGGGATTTTGATCCCCACGATCTGATCTGGACATATGCCATTTAGCCCTCTTCTTTTCTTCTTTCTTCCCAAGTTGGTCCTCCCATCTTTAGCTTGGCCCCTCTAGTTACTTCCAACCGCAACTTCTTGACACTCTCCATTATAGAAGGATTTTGGGCCTTTTCGCCCTTTTCTGCAAAAGATGAAGGAGTGTTGTAAATGTAGCATAATGGGAGTATTTGAATATTTTGGGCCCGTGTACTCACGGCCCGTTATGGTCTTTCCGAATTCGGCCCAGTAGCCTCATGTGGGTCGTCCCATATGATTCCAGCCCGGTGTCACTTTAGCCCCATGTAGGGCCCGTGACGCCTTTCAGCCCATATGAGGCATTTTGTATCTCTGGGCCCTTTAACAGCCCGTGGTGATTCTGGCCCATAATGAACAGTAAATGGCTTTGGACCCATTAATGGCCCATGATTTAGTTGGGCCGTTTCCAGCCCGTGTTATCTTTCGGCCTTCTAAGGGCCCATAAATTCTTGGGCTCATTTCCGGCCCTCGATTACTTACAGTCCGTTATTGGCATGTTCTGCTAATGGGCCAAATTCAGCCCGTGGCTACAATCGGCCCGTTTGTGGCCCGTTAACCCATTGGGCCGTTTTCATCCCGTCATGTATTCCGGCCCATTAAGGACCCGTTATGCCTGTCAATAGAATTAAGCCTGTGCTGACTTCCGGCCTGTTAACGGCCCGCTTTGGTCTGGGCCCATAAACGGACGATTCCGATTTTGTCCCATTTACGACCCATATTGCGGTCCGGATTTAGCCCACGAATAGTATGACCCATGTGTGGCCCATGGATCGTACGGCCCGTAGGAGGCCCATGGATCGTACGGCCTGTAGTAGGCCCATGGTCACTACGGCAGGTAGCAGGCCCATGGTTATTGCGGCCAGTAGCAAACCAAGGAAAAATAACTGCAGTGACTACAAGCATATAAATAAACAAGACTATTAAGGAAATAAATTAGCAAGCAACTAACCCAAGGCTATTATGGCGATTACACAGATTACATCCACTAGGCATCAAAGTTCGCCACCAGTGCAAATATAAGGAACAACAAAGGAGCATATTACATACACTGGGCGCCTAAGTTGGCCACCAGTGCAAATAAACGCGGCAGCAAAACAAGTCCCGAACTGAAACCACTTCAGAAGAGCCCAAGAAAGGTTATCCTGGGTACCCACCATGCTGGGAAGAAGCTTAGCAAGCTTATTAGCTTTCTCTTGTTTGGCACTAAAATCCTCCAACTCTTGTTGTTGCACCAGAAAGTATGTATCTGAATTCTGCATTGACTTCCTCAGTCCTTCGGCTTCTTCTCGCAGCACAGCTGATCGATGTCTTTCAGCTTGTAGTTGAGACTCAAGAAGACGAACTGATTCAGTGTCACGCCCAATATGCGATCCTATTCTCGAGGAACTCGAAGGTCCCACCAAGAGTAGAAGCGCATATTGAAGACGCTTGCAAGGTGGATATCATTACATCGTACCATGTACATAATAGATGCGGATACATACAAATACATACAATCATCACATGAATACATCAATACATAGCAAACACCATACAGAAGAGCAGAATCCGACTACGGATGAAATCAAATGAAAAGAAGAACGACATCCACCCTCCTAGCCCAGGCTGCTGACCCGGAACCTATCCCTTGATCGACAAAGAAGAAGAAGCGGAAGAAGAACTCCAAAAGCAAACATGCATCGCTCTCACGTCAAATCATCAGGTTACCTGTACCTGCACTTGTTGTTGTAGTAATCTGTGAGCCACAAGGACTCAGCAATCCCATAACCATGGGTAGCAAGACTATCAAAGCTTAATGGGTATGGAATGGTTAAGTGGTGAGGTTGCAACAAGCACTAAGCATTGTATGGTGGCTAACTTACGAGTACAATAATAAGAAGAGTAACTACGCATAACGGGCACAATCTAGTAATGATCAAGAAGTGATCCTGAACACCTACTTACGAGTCAAGCATAACCCCACCGTGTTCTCTTTCCGAACTCCCTCGAAAAGAGACAATCACGGTTACGCACGCGGTTGGTGTATTTTAATTAGATTTAGTGTCAAGTTCTCTACAACCGGAGGTTATAAATTTCCAAGTCGCCACATAACCGCGGGCACGGCTTCGCGTAAGATTTAACCCTGCAGGGGTGTTCCAACCTGGTCCATCACAAACCAACACAAGCTACGGTGGAAAGACCTCAACCTCAAGAAAACCCGATCAACCTCGAGTCAGCCCGAAGTATCGGAATCCCGGTGCACAAGACATTTCGACAATGGTAAACAAGTCTAGCAAGACCTCCCGGCGTGTCGACACCCTGATAGTAGCCGCGCGTATCTCGTCTCGGGGCATGACCGGATGAGCAGTCCGTACAACTAAAACCAGTGCCTCGAGTTTTCTCGTGGTGGCGCTGCAAGGGGCTCTAGTTTGGACCAACGCCATCAGCACTGGCACACCTGTATTATGTTGAATTAAGAATCCCCGGGGACGCGACTCCCTATGCAATATTAATTATTTAATTCAGTATTATTATGTTGGCAAATGTTAAAACCAAAGTTAGGCCTTGCTGGAAGCGTTTATTCAAAGTGAACTGTCAAGAGGGTCCCATAACCCCTGAGCATGTTAGGAACGCTAATCAAGGAACATAACACTAGTATTACGGAAACTAGGGCGGCATGAGTGGAACAAAACACTAGGCAAAAGGCCGAGCCTTCCACCCACAACCAAGTATATAGATGCATTAATTAAATAAGAGATATTGTGATATCCCAACATATCCATGTCCCAACATGGAACAACCTGCAACTGCACCTGCAACTAGCAATGCTATAAGAGGGGTTGAGCAAAGCGGTAACATAGCCAAACAACGGTTTGCTGGGATGGTGGAAGGTTAGAGGCTGTATCATGGCAATTTGGGAGGCTGACAAACAAGTGGTAGGTAGCGTGACATAGCGATAGCATCGAGACAACTAGCAAGCAAAGATAGTAGTGATATCCAGGGTAATGATCATCTTGCCTGAAATCCCGCCAGGAAGAAGATCGAATCCATGAAGTAGTCGAACAAGCATAGTCGAACGAATCCTCACAACTCCGGAACGCAACCAGAACTATTGAGAAGAAGCACAACCGGAAAGAAGCAAACAACATGGTAAACACACAAGCATAATCATGACATGATGCACAACCACATATGATGCATGTCCGGTTTAATGAGGCACGGCATGGCAAGAGTGCAACAAACAAATACTGCACGTTAAGTGAAGCTCAATATGCAACGAGTTGCATATTGACGAAACTTCACAATAATTATTTAGTTCACTCCCTTTTATGCTACTCATCAATATTAAATGTTGTTAAACATGGGAAGAGGTGAAGCATAATTAAACTACCTATCTAGGCAATTTAAATGAGGCCGGAAACAACAAACAACAATTCCGGAAAATCCCCATATGTAAATTTCGAATTTGGTACTGTTCTGCCCTAAACACAATTTTAAAGTTGTTTAACATAAAAATTAAGTGCACCATATTAATCTAAACATTTTTCTACCCCATTTACATATAAAGTTCATTTAATTCGGAGCTACGGTTATTTAGTTATGAAATAAATCATTTTAGCATGTCATTTATGCAAATTAATGCAAACAACAATTTAAATGTGGTTAACATGCATGAGGATGACATATTCAAGTTACGTGCAATTTTATGAAAAAGGTTGGCATATAATATGATATGAAGCATTTGTCGCCATGACGGAAGAAAGGGGTGCCACGGCGGCGAAAACAGAAATGGTGCCACGGCAACATTCCGGTTCCGGTAACTCGATTGAGATACCGGTGCAAAGGAACAAGTTTGGGTGTGAGCGTGTCATGCAAAAGATGATGGGGAGTGATCCCGCCACCGGGTGTCCCACGTGTCGGTTGCATGGCAAAAGAGGGGCAACGTGCAACGAACAATCGCATACGGTGCAAACACGCGGTGCATCTCACATCACACATGCATTCGTCCACGAGCGGTCACCTCGGCGCTATACCTTCGAAGCATGCATTCGGGACAGTTCGAGTTTCGAGGGAAGTAGTCGTTCTCGCGACGGTAGTGGTACTTGGCGAACCCGAGGTCTTCGGGGGTCAAGGGTAGTCGTTCACGTTGTAGTCGGACTTGGCGAAATGCGCCACGACCGGAGTTCTACACCGGTCGGAGAGACATCTTGACAACGCCAAGTTCCTCGGGGTCGTAATCGTTCGTAGTTGATGTAGTGGTACTTGTTCATAGTCGATGTAGTGGTACTTGTCGTTCCAGTGCGGTAGTCGTTCGGGCGTACGTGTTGTCTTGTCGGTCTTGACGAATCGAAGGCGTACTTGGCGAAATCCACGGGAACAGTAGTTGTACATGGTCGTCGTGATACTTGTGCGTTCCGGTCGTGTACTCGTACTAGGCATCAGTGGTCTTCGAGGGACTTGGCGAAAATCCTGGTCTCAGGTCGATGGTCATAGAGGTGGTGCCGAGATGCGGCTGTTGCAACCACATGGACAGGAGCATGGTGAAGGATTCGGACAAGGCAGCAGCGACGCTCCAGGTGTGATGACGAAACGGTGATGAAGCTACTGGCCTTGGCGTCCCACAAGGAATGATGGTCAGGAGCTCGTGATGGGCGAAATGAGCTGCTCCGGTTGGTTGGAGAAGAAGGGCGACGCCCGGGTCAGAGGTGGCTTGCAGCGGAGGGCGGGAGCTTGACCTGGTCATGGCCGAGGCGGCTTGTGCGGAGGCAGGTCAGGCGGTGCAGCAGCACTGCTGGATGAGGCAACAGAGGGCCCGGTGGAGGTCGCGCGGGGTTGCTCGCTGGAGGGAGCTGGTCGAAGGAGATGCATGGCAGCGGCTCGTGGCAGAGGAGCCCATGGTGGTGTTGTCCGGCTTGGGCGGAGCCATGGGAGGCGTGGAGGGCGAGGTGGCGGGGTAGCAGAGACGCGAGGAACAGCGCGCGAAACAGGAAGGAGGGCGGCGCAGTCTGGCTTGCCGACCAGAGCGGGGGAAGACGGCGGCGTAGCAGAGGCCCGGGGGGTGAGGGGATCGGGCGCGGCGCGCCTTTGGTGGCGCTGTGTGTGTGTGTGCGTTGTGTGTGTGCGGCGCTGGAGGGAGGAGGGGATTGAGAGGAGGGAGAGATAGGGATCGGGCTAGGGTTCGATCGGGAGAGAGGTGAGGTGCGGCTGGGCCTGGGCCATCTTGGTGGAGAGGAAAATGGCCAGGAGGTCCTGCTGGCTGGGCTGCTCTCTTCCTTCCCTCTCTTCTATTTTCAAATTACAGAAAATAGCAAAGAAGAAAAGGAGAAGAAAGGAAGGGTTTGGGATAGAATTTAGACATGGAGTTAATTTTCCTGGACTCACAAAAATGTGCTGGATCCAGGAAAATTGCAAAGAGACATAGTGAAGGGTTTTGACAACAACTCATTTGAATATAATTCAATTGAGTTTGAATAGGAAGTGGGTGTTTGGAAGGTCCAAAAATGTTGAGACTTTTGGTGGGGCTTCGATAAATGGAGAAAGAATTATTTACAAGGCTTGGAGGTCAAACTCAAAGCAGAAATGGCATGAGATTTAAATTGTAAGTTTGTTCATGGGTGATTCCAAATTAATGGAATATTTATTATAGCTCCCTAAAATATTGGGAGGATATGTTATAAAGAGAAATAACCATGTGAATTCCCTCAATTTAAATAGATCAAAAGATCTATGCAATTTATTTATTTGAGTTGGAAAAATTAATGACATGATGAAATGATGCAATGCAAAAAAAATAAGATAGAGCAACCAATATAATAATAATGGATAGAATCGGTCTCGGGGTGTCACAACACTCCCCCACTTACAAGAGATCTCGGCCCGAGATCTTAGGAATGAGAAGGGAAGAGGAAGAGGTAAAACACAGTAGCTTCTTGGACAAACGAGTGAAACCAAAGGAGCGCGAAGGTTGCAAAACTTGAAAGAAAGGATACAACAGAGATGGACGAAATAGAAAACACTCTGTTAGACAAGAGGAATAAGGAATACAATGAGAACCAAGAGCTCAAGGGACAAGATAGTGTATGAAACCACTCCAATTAAAACGAGATAGATAAGGAAGAAGAACGAAAGATTTCATATAGCACTCCGGTAGAAAAGGGAAGCAAAGCTTGATAAGATGAAAAGAACTTGAAAAGAGAGCAACAACACTCCGATAAAATGGATAAGCAAGGAAAGAACATGACCTTGGCGAAACGAGATAATGGGTCGAAGAGAGCAACATCACAATGCCTCCGGGACGAAAGAATAGAAGCTAAATCGTTGGAAAGAAAGAATGGAGAAGAAAATGACAATTCTCCCACAATTGAATTTGAAAAGCACCCTTACAACGAAAGAATGAACGGAGTTGTTGGAAAATCAACAACGAAAAGAATAAGCTTGTTGTGGGCTTATGGAAAACATCTCAAAATTATGAGGTGACAACAGGCCACTAACGGAAACAATTGATTACTTGAGATCTCGAAGAAATGAAAACCTCTTTCACCGAGAAGAGAAGGAGAAACTTGGATCATTGATAATCACCACAATAGCAAGAATCCTTAGGATAGGCTTTAGGTGAAATCTATACCAAGATAACTCCAACAAGGAAAATGATCGGTTGAAAAGATTTGAACGAAGAGAAAAATGATGGGTTTAAATATCTCATTCCTGGCAACTTGTGAGTCATGTACCACGAAGGGAATTTATCAAAAATGACATAACACCACCTCAAAAGACAAGGTAGAAAGGATTTGCACTTCGGAATGCAATATGAAGAATGCTTGAGCTCATCGAAGAACACTTCGAGAACGAATTAAATCCTTGACAAACCACCATGAAGAACTCCGGTAAACAAGAGGATTATAGAAACAAAGGTTGAAAAGAACAAGATAAAGCCTTGCAATGATTTAGATGGAGCTTCATGACGAGATAACCGAGAGAACTTGGATTTTCAGAAAAGAAAGAGGAACAACTTGGAACCGAGAATTGATATCAAGAACGAACTCCGGAAGAAGGAACTAAATCATCTCCATGAACAAGAATAAGAATTATGATATGCGTATCCTTCATCAATTTAAAGAAAAACAATGGATTTGCATACTACTTATTCTTCTTGAAAAAGATTGAAGAGAGATATAGTGCAAACTTGGGAAGGTCTTCAAGGAACCACCGGTAGGATTTAAAAAGAACGAATGAATAATTTGATGTGATAACAAAGGAAGAGGAATCTTGAATGAACCACCATAAGAATTTGAAAACGAACAAAGAAAAGAGAACGAATCGCCAGGAAGAATTAGCAATGAGTCAAGATACACGAGGGAATTAAATACAAGAGAACGAAGCGATCACGAGCTGACTAGAGAATACTTGAACGATGCACCGGACGAATTTGGAGAAAGAGAGTTGAATTGAGAATGAAGAATTCTTCTGAAATAATGGCCTTCAGAGAATCAAAATGATAACAATTCCTAAAATACTCCGGATGGTTATAAAATAGTTCTCACAATCAAAAATAATTGTGAGTATGGTATGAAGGTAGAACCAAGAATTTTCAAGAGAACGGAGCAAGATTTAAGAGAACGCCTTCGGACTTCACGGTTGAGAATGACGACGAGAACCACCATGAAGAATTTGTGAGATACTCCGGAATAATGAAGAATGCAAAGGTTGAGCCAAAGATGAAAAGAATTTGAAAGTGATCTTGGAGAGGCATATGACTGATGGAATCCATTCTTACGTCACACTTAGAAAGAATTTGAGAATAACTCCGGGAAAAATTAGAAGAGTCAGGTAAGATCCTGGGAAAGACCTGTGGTTTAGGGCCCACTCAAAAGAAACACCGTTGGAAATGATTGCTTGAAAGAGAGATTGCTCCGGTTGATTTAAATGGCTTGAATGAAATAACAACATCGAAATAGCTCGATCGGATCTTGAATGGAAAGGTGAATCTTCTGAGATAATTTCTGCACTCCGGATATGAATAGAGAGAGGTGAATAAACAAGAGAGGCTTGGATAAGTATTTCCAACGCAGGAAAACATTAGAATCAAAGAAAAGGATATGATGAACACCGAGAGCTTGAATTTAGACCACCGGAGAAGAAAACGAGAACGGAGAATGATGAACTTGTAGCTCCTGAGCATCTTCACGAGAAATCACCGGCTAAAAACATTAAAGGAAAGAATGAAGAGACTTCACGTGAATATAATGGATACTTGATTTAAGATCTCTGATCCCGCGAAGAAAAGGGTGGGAGGGTGGGGAAAGAAAAACAACTTGGGACGGTTGAAACGAACACCGTTGAGAAAACTGAGAATTGATCTTGCACATGGTGAAGAAGATTGAATTAACTCGAAGAGAAGCACACCGGTTGAAAAGTAATTTCCATGACAATACGAGTGGTCAAAAAGATTAGTATTCACATAGAAATATGAGAACACCGCTTAGGAAAGATATGGATCTCACTTGTTGACTTCGAACCAACTCAAATACCACAACAAAAACAAAACAAAGGATTTGGCTTGGAGAATAAGCCGGAACAAACATATGATAGAGGCTTCGTCCGAAATTTTCATGGTGGGGCCCACACGGGCTCTATCTTAAAGTGGCCATCCGTACAAGGTAGTGTACGAGACTACGAAGCGTCCCCGAATTGTAGCAAAGCTACAAGGATTCTTTAAGATGCAACGAGCACCTCTGTAAAAATGACCGTGAGCAGGCGGACCACTAGACGTCGAACCCCAATCTCATATCATGCATCTGTCGGAAAGATATCCTAGGTAACTACTTGAATTCCCACCTAAGAACTCCCGAAACTTCTTGGTTATGCGATCAGGTTGCGGGTCCAGGAACCTACTCAGCAAACAACAACCTAATCAGCTGCAACTGCATCCGCAACCCTTAACACACAACCGAGAAACTTCGCAAATTTGTCTACCTCAGACCTTCAAAAACACAGCGATACTAGTCACGGTGGATCATCCGAGCTATCTCCTCCAGTACTGGGGAAAATTCACGGCACTATTTGCCACCACAAAAAGTATAGAAGCATTTCGATGTCGGCGTCCTCTGGTATTCAGGAACTGAAACGATAGCTAATGTGACAAGAACCCCTTGGAGCTCAACTCCCCGGGTCCAATCCATACGGTCAGGAGGCACCAAGAATAGAATTCTGTCACACCGATATCGCAACGATTTTGAAAATACCCGCGTGATCCTAAAAAAAATTGAGTGAGAAGAGTAGTAGAATTATAACACCTACGTCACAATTCCTCACCAGAGCGACGATGGGGATGAGGAGTAAAAAGAATTCATACTCTCCTATATATAGCTAGGACTCAAAATAGTTTTCTTCTAGACTCGTCAACGGTTCGATCAATCAAGGGGGCTCCTGCGGTAGGTAGAGGCTCTGATACCAACTTGTCACGCCCAATATGCGATCCTATTCTCGAGGAACTCCGAGGTCCCACCAAGAGTAGAAGCGCATATTGAAGACGCTTGCAAGGTGGATATCATTACATCGTACCATGTACATAATAGATGCGGATACATACAATCATCACATGAATACATGAATACATAGCAAACACCATACAAAAGAGCAGAATCCGACTACGGATGAAATAAAACGAAAAGAAGAACGACATCCACCCTGCTAGCCCAGGCTGCCGACCCGGAACCTATCCCTTGATCGACGAATAAGAAGAAGAAGAAGAACTCCAAAAGCAAACATGCATCGCTCTCACGTCAGATCATCACGTTACCTGTACCTGCACCTGTTGTTGTAGTAATCTGTGAGCCACGAGGACTCAGCAATCCCATAACCATGGGTAGCAAGACTATCAAAGCTTAATGGGTATGGAATGGTTAAGTGGTGAGGTTGCAGCAAGCACTAAGCATTGTATGGTGGCTAACTTACGAGTACAAGAATAAGAAGAGTAACTATGCATAACGGGCGCAATCTAGTAATGATCAAGAAGTGATCCTGAACACCTACTTACGAGTCAAGCATAACCCCACCATGTTGTCTTCCCGAACTCCCTCGAAAAGAGACAATCACGGTTACGCATGCGGTTGGTGTATTTTAATTATATTTAGTGTCAAGTTCTCTATAACCGGAGGTTATAAATTTCCAAGTCGCCACATAACCATGGGCACGGCTTCGCATAAGATTTAACCCTGCAGGGGTGTTCCAACCTGGTCCATCACAAACTAACACAAGCTACAGTGGAAAGACCTCAACCTCAAGAAAACCCGATCAACCTCGAGTCAGCCCGAAGTATCGGAATCCCGGTGCACAAGACATTTCGACAATGGTAAACAAGTCTAGCAAGACCTCCCGGCGTGCCGACACCCTGATAGTAGCCGCGCGTATCTCGTCTCGGGGCATGACCGGATGAGCAGTCCGTACAACTAAAACCAGTGCCTCGAGTTTTCTCGTGGTGGCGCTGCAAGGGGCTCTAGTTTGGACCAACACCATCAGCACTGGCCCACCTGTATTATGTTGAATTAATAATCCCCGGGGACGCGATTCCCTATGCAATATTAATTATTTAATTTAGTATTATTATGTTGGCAAATGTTAAAACCAAAGTTGGGCCTTGCTGGAAGCGTTTATTCAAAGTTAACTGTCAAGAGGGTCCCATAACCCCTGAGCATGTTAGGAACGCTAATCAAGGAACATAACACTGGTATTACGGAAACTAGGGCGGCATGAGTGGAACAAAACACTAGGCAAAAGGCCGAGCCTTCCACCCACAACCAAGTATATAGATGCATTAATTAAATAAGAGATATTGTGATATCCCAACATATCCATGTCCCAACATGGAACAACCTGCAACTGCACCTGCAACTAGCAACGCTATAAGAGGGGCTGAGCAAAGCGGTAACATAGCCAAACAACGGTTTGCTGGGATGGTGGAAGGTTAGAGGTTGTATCATGGCAATTTGGGAGGCTGACAAACAAGTGGTAGGTAGCGTGACATAGCGATAGCATCGAGACAACTAGCAAGCAAAGATAGTAGTGATATCCAGGGTAATGATCATCTTGCCTGAAATCCCGCCAGGAAGAAGATCGAATCCATGAAGTAGTCGAACAAGCATAGTCGAACGAATCCTCACAACTCCGGAACGCAACCAGAACTATTGAGAAGAAGCACAACCGGAAAGAAGCAAACAACATGGTAAACACACAAGCATAATCATGACATGATGCACAACCACATATGATGCATGTCCGGTTTAATGAGGCACGGCATGGCAAGAGTGCAACAAACAAATACTGCACGTTAAGTGAAGCTCAATATGCAACGAGTTGCATATTGACGAAACTTCACAACAATTATTTCGTTCACTCCCGTTTATGCTACTCATCAATATTAAATGTTGTTAAACATGTGAAGAGGTGAAGCATAATTAAACTACCTATCTAGGCAATTTAAATGAGGCCGGAAACAACAAACAACAATTCCGGAAAATCCCCATATGTAAATTTCGAATTTGGTACTGTTCTGCCCTAAACACAATTTTAAAGTTGTTTAACATAAAAATTAAGTGCACCATATTAATCTACACATTTTTCTACCCCATTTACATATAAAGTTTATTTAATTCGGAGCTACGGTTATTTAGTTATGAAATAAATCATTTTAGCATGTCATTTATGCAAATTAATGCAAACAGTAATTTAAATGTGGTTAACATGCATGAGGCTGACATATTCAAGTTATGTGCAATTTTATGAAAAAGGTTGGCATATAATATGATATGAAGCATTTGTCGCCATGACGGAAGAAAGGGGTGCCACGGCGGCGAAAACGGAAATGGTGCCACGGCAACATTCCGGTTCCGGTAACTCGATTGAGATACCGGTGCAAAGGAACAAGTGTGGGTGTGAGCGTGTCATGCAAAATATGATGGGGAGTGATCCCGCCACCGGGTGTCCCACGTGCCGGTTGCATGACAAAAGAGGGGCAACGTGCAACGAACAATCGCATACGGTGCAAACACGCGGTGCATCTCACATCACACATGCATTCGTCCACGAGCGGTCGCCTCAGCGCTATACCTTCGAAGCATGCATTCGGGACGGTTCGAGTTTCGAGGGAAGTAGTCGTTCTCACGACGGTAGTGGTACTTGGCGAACCCGAGGTCTTCGGGGGTCAAGGGTAGTCGATCACGTTGTAGTCGGACTTGGCGAAATGCGCCACGACCGGAGGTGTACACCGGTCGGAGAGACATCTTGACAACGCCAAGTTCCTCGGGGTCGTCATCGTTCGTAGTCGATGTAGTGGTACTTGTTCTTAGTCGATGTAGTGGTACTTGTCGTTTCAGTGCGGTAGTCGTTCGGGCGTACGTGTTATCTTGTCAGTCTTGACGAAACGAAGGGGTACTTGGCGAAATCCACGGGAACATTAGTTGTACATGGTCGTCATGATACTTGCGCGTTCCGGTCATGTACTCGTACTTGGCATCAGTGGTCTTCGAGGGACTTGGCGAAAATCCTGGTCTCAGGTCGATGGTCATAGAGGTGGTGCCGAGATGCAGCTGTTGCAACCAAATGGACAGGAGCATGGTGAAGGATTCAGACAAGGCAGCAGCGACGCTCCAGGTGTGATGACGAAATGGTGATGAAGCTGCTGGCCTTGGCGTCCCACAAGGAACGATGGTCAGGAGCTCGTGATGGGCGGAACGAGCTGCTCCGGTTGGTTGGAGAAGGAGGGCGGCCCCCGGGTCAAAGGTGGCTTGCAGCGGAGGGCGGGAGCTTGACCTGGTCATGGCCGAGGCGGCTTGTGCGGAGGCAGGTCAGGCGGTGCAGCAGCACTGCTGGATGAGGCAACAGAGGGCCCGGTGGAGGTCGTGCGGGGTTGCTTGCCGGAGGGAGCTGGCCGAAGGAGACGCATGGCAGCGGCTCATGGCAGAGGAGCCCAAGGTGGTGTTGTCCGGCTTGGGCGGAGCCATGGGAGGCGTGGAGGGCGAGGTGGCACGGCGGCGGGGCAGCAGAGGCGCGAGGAACAGCTTGCGAAAGAGGAAGGAGGGCGGCGCAGTCTGGCTTGCCGGCCAGAGCGGGGGAAGGAGGCGGCGTAGCAGAGGCGCGGGGGGGGGGGGGGGGGGTGAGGGGATCGGGCGTGGCGCGCCTCTGGTGGCGCTGTGTGTGTGCGTGTGTTCTGTGTGTGCGGCGCTGGAGGGAGGAGGGGATCGAGAGGAGGGAGCGATAGGGATCGGGCTAGGGTTCGATCGGGAGAGAGGTGAGGTGCGGCTGGTCCTGGGCCATCTCGGTGGAGAGGAAAATGGCCAGGAGGTCCTGCTGGCTGGGCTTCTCTCTTCCTGCCCTCTTTTCTATTTTCAAATTACAGAAAATAGCAAAGAAGAAAAGGAGAAGAAAGGAAGGGTTTGGGATAGAATTTAGACATGGAGTTAATTTTCCTGGACTCACAAAAATGTGCTGGATCCAGAAAAATTGCAAAGAGACATAGTGAAGGGTTTTGACAACAACTCATTTGAACATAATTCAAATGAGTTTGAATAGGAAGTGGGTGTTTGGAAGGTCCAAAAATGTTGAGACTTTTGGTGGGGCTTCGATAAATGGAGAAAGAATTATTTACAAGGCTTGGAGGTCAAACTCAAAGCAGAAATGGCATGAGATTTAAATTGTAAGTTTGTTCATGGGTGATTCCAAATTAATGGAATATTTATTATAGCTCCCTAAAATATTGGGAGGATATGTTATAAAGAGAAATCACCATGTGAATTCCCTCAATTTAAATATATCAAAAGATCTATGCAATTTATTTATTTGAGTTGGAAAAATTAATGACATGATGACATGATGAAATGATGCAATGCAAAAAAAATAAGATAGAGCAACCAATATAATAATAATGGAAAGAATTGGTCTCGGGGTGTCACATTCAGGCAGCGAGTTCGAAGAGCTTGTGCCAGCGGTTGTGGCCAGTAACTCAAACACTATATCAAGACAGGACTTTGGGTTTGTCTCACTGTCTTCAAGATACTTTTTATCAGCTTTCTTGGAGACCAACAGGGTTCTCTCACTATCTTGAACCTTATCTGCATTACTTCCTTTACCATTGCATAATGGGGTACTCTTCTCCAATATTCTATCAGCATTCTAAAAGAGGAACAAGCAGACAGATCACAGGTTTAGCATGTAGTATATGAAACTCATTTTGGTAAACCAGTCCAGTAGTAAGGTGGACAGGATTATACTAACAGGTTTTCTATTGCAAGGTAGTACATAATAACAGCATGAAACAAATATATATCTATGTCATATGGTCACTGTATTGTCCATATCATCCTATTTAAATCAAGATAGAGACGTAGTTAAAATCATATCTGTTTAAGACAAAGCAGCTTAGACAGAATATAAGTGTGGGAAACTACACAACACTAACAACACTTGTAATGTGCATGATATGAGAACATAACTGTTTATACAATTGAAACAAAAATGAACATAGATCAAGAAGTTACAATAGCAAACTGATACGTCTCCAACGTATCTATAATTTATGAAGTATTCATGCCATGTTTATAACGATTCTATATGGTTTTGGTATGATTTGATTAGAACTAACCCGGACTGACGCTGCTTTCAGCAGAATTGCCATGGTGTTGTTTTTTGTGCAGAAATAAAAGTTCTTGGAATTGGATGAAACTTTTTGGAGATTTTTTATGGAATAAATAAAAAATACTGGAACCAAGACCCACTGGAGGGGGGCCACCCAGTGCTCACGAGGCACCAGGGCGCGCCACCCCCCCAGGCGCGCCCTGGTACCTCATGGGGCCCACGTGGCTCCGTCTGACCTGATTCCAACGCTGGAAAATCCTATAAATAGAGAAACCCCAGAAATAACCCTAGAACTTTGACTCCACCGCCGCAAGCCTCTGTACCTCCACGATCTAATCTACAACCCTTTTCTGGCACCCTGCCGGAGGGGGGAATCATCACCGGAGGCCATCTTCATCATCCCGGCGGTGTGCATGACGAGGAGGGAGTAGTTCACCCTCGGGGCTGAGGGTATGTACTAGTAGCTATGTGTTTGATCTCTCTCTCTCTCTCTCTCGTGTTCTTGATTTGGCACAATCTTGATGTATCGCGAGCTTTGTTAATATAGTTGGATCATATGGTGTTTCTTCCCTCTCTATCTTTGTTGTGATGAATCGAATCTTTTCCCTTTGAGGTTTCGTTATTGCCGGATTGAATATTCAGATTTGAGAACACTTGATGTATGTCTTACATATGAATACCCGTGGTGACAATGGAGTATTATATTGATTCACTTGATGTATGTTTTGGCACTCAACTCGCGGATTCCCGAGGTGACATTGGGGTAATCTATGCATAGGGGTTGATGCACGTTTTCAATATCTTTTCTCCGATAGAAACTTTGGGGTTCTCCTTGGAGTTCTTTGTGTGGATTGAATATTATGATTATGAAGTTGTTTGATGCATATCGTATAATCAACTCACGGATACTTGTGGTGACATTGGAGTATCTAGGTGACATTAGAGTTGGTTGATGTGTATCATATGGTGTTATTTTAGTACGAACTCTAGGGCTGTTTGTGACACTTATAGGAATAGCTCAATAGATCGATCGGAAAGGATAACTTTGAGGTGGTTTCGTACCCTACAAACAATTTCTATCTTATGTTCTCCGCTAATAGGAACTTGGGAGTGATTCTTTATCGCACGTTGAGGGATGGTTATATGATCCAATTATATTAGCATTGTTGAGAGATTGCACTAGCGAAAGTATGAACCCTAGGCCTTGTTTTTAAGCATTGCAATACCGTTTGTGCTCACTTTTGTTATATTCTACCTTGCTGTTTTTATATTTTCAGATTACAAAAATCTATATCTACTATCCATACTACACTTTTATCACCATCTCTTCGCCGAACTAGTGCACCTATACAATTTACCATTGTATTGGGTGTGTTGGGGACACAAGAGATTTCTTGTATTTGGTTGCAGGGTTATTTGAGAGATACCATCTTCAACCTACGCCTCCCATGGATTGATAAATCTTAGGTCATCCACTTGAGGGAAAATTGCTACTGTCCTACAAAACTCTGCGCTTGGAGGCCCAACACGAGTCTACAAGAATAAGTTGTGTAGTAGACATCAAGCTCTTTTCTGGCACCGTTGCCGGGGAGGTGAGTGCTTGAAGGTATATCTTTAGGTCTTGCAATAGAATCTTTTAGTTTCTAGTTTTATCACTAGTTTGGTTTATAAAAGAAAATTAAAAAATGGAATTGAGGTTGCCTCATATTATTCATCTTTATAATGTCTTTCTTTAAAATAAGGATTCGGAAAATTGTGCTCAATTGATAGAAGAAGAATTCAATAAAATGTTTGGCATAAAATCTTTGAATGATGAGCATGATTGCAATGTTGCTAGTATGAATTCCTTGAATATCCATGATGCTAATGATATGCAAATCCACAAGCTTTGGGATGCTATGTTTGATGAAGATGATATTTTTACCCCACCCCCAAGTTTTGATGAGAAAATTTATTATGATGATTGCATGCCTCCTATCTATGATGATTATTGTGATGACATGTATGCTATAACGAATAATGATAAATATGAAACTTGTCATCATGATTTTAATTTTTAATTGGATTATGCCAATCAAGTATCTCATGATAGTTATTTTGTTGAGTTTGCTCCCACTATTATGAATGAGAAGAAAATTGCTTATGTGGAGAGTAGTAAAATTTCTATGCTTGTGGATCATGAAAAGAATATTTGATGTGATAGCTATATTGTTTAATTTCTTCATGATGCTACTGAAAATTATTTTGAGAGAGGAATATATGCTTTTACATATTGCAATAATATCAAGTTTCCCCTCTATGTGTTGGAAGTTTTTAAGTCATGCTTGTTTTGCCTTCCTATGCTAGTTGATTCTTGCTCCCATAAACTATTTGCTCACAAAATACCTATGCATAGGAAGTGGGTTAGGCTTAAATGTGCTAGTCATATGCTTCATGATGCTCTCTTTGCGTTTCAATTCTTTACTTTTATGCGAGCATCATTAAAATCATCATGCCTAACTAAAAGGCATTAAAGAAAAGCGCTTGTTGGGAGACAACCCAACATTTATACCTACTGTTTTTCTTGTGTTCACATGATTGAGCTACTGTAGTAATCATGTTTTATATGTTTTCTTTCAATAATGTGCCAAGTAAAGCCTTTGGGATAGTGTAGATGCTTGTTGATTTGATTCTGTGCAAAAACAGAAACTTTTGCGTCCAGTGATGGAATTTCTATTATGTACTGGAGCGTGAGAAAATTCTGAAATTTTTACACAGTATTGGGTTACAAATTTATTACATTTTCCTAATTTTTCAGAATTTTTTGAGGTACAGAAGTATGGTTTTTAAATCGCCTACTACACGCTGTTCTGTTTTTGACAGATTCTGTTTTCGGTGCATAGTTTGCTTGTTTTAGTGTTTCCATATCTTATATTGAGTAATATAAATTGTGGAAATGGTAAAATACATTAGTAATTATGTGAGAACAATTATGAAACTTGCCTTGACAGTACCTAAGTGGATGATTTATTTTTATCATACTAACCTATCTCACAAGTTCCGTTAAGTTTTGTGTGATTGAAGTTTTCAAGTTTTGGGTGAGATATCGATATGATGAGAATAAGGAGTGGCAAGACCCTAAGCTTGGGGATTCCCAAGGCACACCAAGGTAATATTCAAGGAAGACTCAAGCGTCTAAGCTTGGGGATGCCCCGGAAGGCATCCCCTCTTTCGTCTTCAACACTATCGGTAATCTCACTCGGAGCTATATTTTTATTCGTCACATAATATGAGTTTTGCTTGGAGTGTCATTTTCTTCTATTGATATTTGCTTGGTGTTATCAATAATCATGTTTTGTATCTCTTAGTACAATAAAATGTCAATTATAGCTTTTACCATGCTCAGTTTGCAAGTTCATGTGTTGCTGTTTGAAAACAGAAGGTTTTCTGTTATGTCCAGAATATTCCTGAATAGTAAGAACATTATAAAAATCTGAAATTTTTACACAGTAAGCATGCATGAGTTCTATATCACGTGGTAATTTTTCAGAATTTTTGGAGTTAGGGAAGTATGGATTCTTATTCACCCTTTACAGACTGTTCTGTTTTGGCAGATTGCTGTTATAGTTGCATTGTTTGCATATGTTTGCGTGTTTAATGTTTCTATTTGAGGATAGGAGTATTAAATATGAAGAGGAATTTAGTATGCAATGTTTAATTATAATTTTTGTGATTTTCTACAGTAGATAATGTTAAGGTTTTGAGTTAATTTATACTAACTTATCTCACGAGTTTTTGTTGAGTTTTGTGTGGATGAAGTTTTTAAGATTTAGGAGAAACCGTGATATGAGAGGAATTAAGGAGACACAAGAGCTCAAGCTTGGGGATTACCAAGGCATCCCAAGTTAATATTTCAAGAAGTCTCAAGCATCTAAGCTTGGGGATGCCCCGGTAGGCATCCCAGCTTTCTTCTTCAACAACTATCGGTCAGTCTTGGTTGAGCCTATGTTTTTGCTTCTTCACATGATATGTGTTATCCTTGGAATGTCATTTTATTTTGTTTTCTTTCCTGTTTGAATAAAATACTTAAGATCTGAAATTTTTAAATGAGAGAGATTCCCCACATAGCTACCTATTCACTTAACTACTCATTTGATCTTCACTTATATCTTTTTGGAGTAGTTTGTCATTTACTCTTGTTATTCACTTATATCCTATGAGTAAATTATTGAAATGAATTGAATATCATAAAGTTGAAATTTATATGCTTCATATGCTTGTCCCATGGGGAGTAGTGACTTCACATACAAGAAGTATAAGTGGTAAAATTTATTGAAAGTTAACAAACATTGCATTGGTCACTTGAACAATTCATGAAAGAATTTTGAAGGAAGAGAAATTTCACATATAAATATACTATCTTGGACATCTTCTATGATTGTGAGCCACCATTAATTATTTTCAAGCTTGATCAAGTAGTTGATATTGGACAAGGAAGACAACGTAATGAGTTATGTTTGTTTATATTCACATAAAAGTTATATTGTCATGGATCCTCTAACATGTGATGCTTGCTTAGCATATTTTGCTAGCCAAAAATTCGTACTAAGTAGAGATACTACTTGTGCATCCAAAAATCCTTAAACCCAGTTTCTTGCCATGAGTGTCCACCATATCTACCTATGGATTGAATAAGATCCTTCAAGTAAGTTGTCATCGGTGCAAAAAGCAATAAAAATTGCTCCTAAAATATGTATGATCTTTTATTGTAAGGGAAAATAAGCGTTGTACGAACTTGTGATGGTAAAGAAATAAAAGCGACGAACTGCATAATAAAGGTTGCTATCACAAGGGGCAATATAACGTGGCATTCCTTTGCATTAAGAGTTTGTACATCCAACAACAAAAAGCGCATGACAACCTCTGCTTCCCTCTGCGAAGGGCCTATCTTTTACTTTTCTGTATTTACTTTTATGCAAGAGTCATTAATGTTCATCCCTATTCCGCTCTATTTATTCTTTAGTTGGCAAGCATTAGGTGGTAGGGAAAGATCCAGGCACATATATCCAGTTGAATATAGGTGGTCATGAGTTATTATTGTTGACATTATCCATGAGATAAATAAGTTGGGAGGCAAAACATTAAGCCCCTATCTTCCTATGTGTTTGACTGAAACGGTTTGTTCTAAAAATATGCTTTGAGTGTCAGCAATCATGGAAGACTAAATGATGGTTGAGTATGTGGAATTTGCTATATCAAAGCTCTTACATAGACCCTTCCTGAAAATAAGATGAATTGCAATTGTTTGATGACTGAGAACATAGTTTGTTAGTTTTCAAGAAAGTTTATGGCCTATACTTTAAACATGTGAATAGCTTGCTACTTGATCATGAGAATTTTTATGAGATGGGCTACTGATTATGATATATATTGATGCTAGAAAAAGTGATTGAAATTATCATTGATCAAACTTATGCACTATGCTAGCATTCACACTTCATAAATTATTTCTTTTATCATTTAGCTACTCGAGGACGAACATGAATTAAGCTTGGGGATGCTGATACGTCTCCAACGTATCTATAATTTATGAAGTATTCATGCCATGTTTATAACGATTCTATATGGTTTTGGTATGATTTGATTAGAACTAACCTGGACTGACGCTGTTTTCAGCAGAATTGCCATGGTGTTGTTTTTTGTGCAGAAATAAAAGTTCTTGGAATTGGATGAAACTTTTTGGAGATTTTTTATGGAATAAATAAAAAATACCGGAACCAAGACCCACTGGAGGGGGGCCACCCAGTGCTCACGAGGCACCAGGGCGCGCCACCCCCCCAGGCGCGCCCTGGTACCTCGTGGGGCCTACGTGGCTCCGTCTGACCTGATTCCAACGCTGAAAAAATCCTATAAATAGAGAAACCCCCAGAAATAACCCTAGAACTTCGACTCCGCCGCCGCAAGCCTTTGTACCTCCACGATCTAATCTATAGCCCTTTTCCGGCACCCTGCCGGAGGGGGGAATCATCACCGGAGGCCATCTTCATCATCCCGGCGGTCTCCATGACGAGGAGGGAGTAGTTCACCCTCGGGGCTGAGGGTATGTACCAGTAGCTATGTGTTTGATCTCTCTCTCGTGTTCTTGATTTGGCACGATCTTGATGTATCGCGAGCTTTGTTAATATAGTTGGATCATATGGTGTTTCTTCCCTCTTGTCACGCCCAATATGCGCTCCTATTCTCAAGGAACTCGGAGGCCCCACCAAGAGTAGAAACGCATATTGGAGGCGCTTGCAAGGTGGATATCATTACATCGTACCACATACATAATAGATGGGGATACAAATAAATACATATAATCATCACATGAATACATCAATACATAACAAACATCATACAGAAGGGCAGCATCCGACTACGGATGAAATCAAACGAAAAGAAGAACGACATCCACCCTGCTAGCCCAGGTTGCCGACCAGGAACCTATCCCAAGATCGACGAAGAAGAAGAAGCAGAGAAGAACTCCAAAGGCAAACGAACATCGCTCTCTCATCAAGACATCGCATTACCTGTACCTGCAACTGTTGTTGTAGTAATCTGTGAGCCACGAGGACTCAGCAATCCCATAACCATGGGTAGCAAGACTATCAAAGCTTAAATGGGTATGGAAGGGTAAGGTGGTGAGGTTGCAGCAAGCACTAAGCATTATATGGTGGCTAACTTACGAGTACAAGAATAAGAAGAGCATCTACGCAAAACGGTCGCAATCTACAAATGATCACTAAGTGATCCTGAACACCTACTTACGAGTCAAACATAACCCCACCGTGTTCCCTTCTCGAACTTCCCCGAAAAGAGACGGTCACGGTTACGCACACGGTTGGTGTATTTTAATTAGGATTTAGTGTCAGGTTCTCTACAACCGGAGGTTATAAATATCCAAGTGCCACATAACCGTGGGCACGGCTTCGCGTAAGATTTAACCCTGCAGGGGTGTTCCAACCTGGCCCATCATAAGCCTACACAAACTGCGGTGGAAATACCTCAACCTCGAGATAGCCCAAAGTATCCTCGGAATCCCGGTGCACAAGACATTTCGACAATGGTAACACAATTCTAGCAAGACCTCCCGGCGTGCCGACACCCTGATAGTAGCCGCGCGTATCTCGTCTCAGGCCACGACCGGATCATCCAAACTTCCGGTAGGCCAATTCCAGAGTTGCCCCTGGCGGCCACCGGCGGTTGACAAATTCGGACCAGCACCATCAGCACTGGCCCACCTGTATTATGTTGAATTAAAAGAATCCTCGAGGTGATCAGCCCCTATGCATTAATTAATTAATTTCAGTATTATTATGTTGGCAAATGGTAAAACCAAAGTTGGGCCTTGCTGGAAGCGGTTATTCAAAGCGAACTGTCAAGAGGGTCCCATTCCCCTGAGCATGTTAGGAACGCTAAACATGGATCATAACACCAGCATTACGGAAACTAGGGCGGCTTGAGTGGAACAAAACACTAGGCAAAAGGCCGAGCCTTCCACCCAATACCAAGTATATAGATGCATTAATTAAATAAGAGATATTGTGATATCCCAACATATCCATGTCCCAACATGGAACAACCTGCAAGAGCACCTGCAACTAGCAACGCTATAAGAAAGGGGCTGAGCAAAGCGGTAACATAGCCAAACAACGGTTTGCTGGGTAAGGGTGGTTAGAGGCTGTATCATGGCATATGGGAGGCTGACATATATGTGATAGGAAGCGCGACATAGCGATAGCAACGAGACAACTAGCAAGCAAAGATAGTAAAGATATCCAAGGTCATGATCATCTTGCCTGAAATCCCGCTCGGAAGAAGATCGAGTCCATGAAGAAGACGAACACGCGTAGTCGAACGAATCCTCACAATCGCAACGAAACCGGAACTATCGAGAAGAAGCATAACCGGAAAGAAACAAACAACAAGGTAAACAGACAAGCATATCATGGCATATGCACAATCAAGTATGATGCATGTCCGGTTTAAAGATGCACGGCATGGCAGATGCAACGAACAATACTACATATTAAGTGAAGCTCAATATGCAACGAGTTGCATATTGACGAAACTCCACAACAATTATTTAGTTCAATCCCGTTTATGTACTCAACAAGATTAAATGTTTGTTAACATGGCAAGAGATGAAGCATAATTAATCTACCTGTCTAGGCAATTTTAAATGAGGCCGGAAACAACAAACAACAATTCCGGAAAATCCCCATATGTAATTTTGAATTTGGTATTGTTCTGCCCTAAACACAATTTTAATGTTGTTAAACAGCAAAAGAAAGTGCACCATGTTAATCTACACATTTTTCTACCCCAGTTACATATAAAGTTTATTTAATTCGGAGCTATGGTTATTTAGTTATGAAATAAATCCTTTTAGCATGGCATTAATGCAAATTAAATGCAGACAACAATTTAAATGTTCTTAGCATGGATGAGGATGTCATGTTATATGCAATGTTATGAAGATGTTGACAACAACATGGCATGGAACATTTGTCGCCATGGCGAAGGAATTGGGTGCCACGGCGGCGAAAACGGAAATGATGCCACGGCAACATTCCGGTTCCGGTAATTCGTTGAGATACCGGTGCAAAGGAGGAACAAGCGTGCGGATGTGCGGAACATGCAAGAAATGGTGGGGTGATCCCGGTTACCGGGTTCCCATGTGACGGTGGCATGAAAATGTGGAACGTGCAAAGAACGATTCAGACACGGTGCAAACACGGGAGTCTCATACAAGACAAGCATTCGTCCTCGGGCGGTCCTCTCGGGGTTATACCTTGCGAAGCGTGCATTCGAGGCAGACCAGCTCGATGCGGTGTAGTGAAAGTAGAGGTACACGTGTCGAAGAGGAACTTGGCACTTCCAAGATCTTCGGAAGTCGTCGTCGAACTTGACGAAACCCACGGCGACGGTAGTGGTACACGGGCTAGGCGTCGAGGTACTTGATGTCCGTGTAGTCGATCTTGACGGTCCGGACGCGTTGGTGGTTCCGGGGTACTTGGCGAATCCGCGTAGTCGTACATGGACAGGAACTTGACGCGTCCATAATCTTCGGATTAGGTGTTAGTGGTACTCTTGGCGAACGCTGGTCGTGTAGAGGTACTTGGTTCGGTCGTTGAACTTGACAAAATCCATCTGAAAGTAGCCGTCTGTGGTCGTACTCATGTAGTCGTGCAACCCGGTGGTCTTGATGGTCTTCACACCCAACGGCAGCGAGGCAACAAAGGTGCACGGAGGACGGTCAACGACGCGGGCGTGCACAGGATCCAGAGATCGCGGGGCCAAACAGAGGGCCTTGGCGGCCTTCGATCCCGAGCACCTGGTCGAAGGACTCGGCAGCGCTGGCGTTGATGATGACGAGGGGGTCGTGGAGGTTGGTCTCCTGCAGGAGAACGGCAAGAGGAAGGGCGGCGAACAGCAAGGGGTGGGGGGCGGCGGCACGGTTCACCGGCCGGAGAAGCTCTGGCGGTGCTCGGCGCTGGTGGCGGAGGAAGGCAGCGGCGGGGTGCTGGGGCCATGGTGTGGTGGCGGCTAGAAGAGAGGGAGGCGATCGCGAGGCGGGGCTTGCGGAGCAGCAGTCACACGGGGTGGCGGCGGCTCGGGCAGGGAGCCCACGGAGACCGGCGGCGGGGCTGGAGGAGAACGGCGCGGGCGAGGCAGGGCAGCGAGGGAAGAGGCCGGCGGTGGCCAAGGTCGCGCGGAGGTTCGGCGCTGCAGGGGACGCGGGAGGCGCATGGAGGCGGCGCTGAGGTGCTGCCCCTCTCTGTTGTGGCGGCGCACACAGGGGAGACGAGGGAGAGATCGAGAGAAGAAAGGGGATCGGGTCTAGGGTTAAGAGGAGGCCGGGCTGGGCCTTGTGGGCTGGTGTGGCTGCGGCTGGCCTACTGGCCTTCTCCCTCTTCTTCTTATCCTTTCATTTACAGGAAATAGAAAGAAACCAAAGGAGAGAAAAGAAAAGGATAGGGAAGGAATTTGGGCATGGAGGTTATTTTCCTGTACTCACAAAAATGTGTTGGATCCAGAAAAATTGCAAAGAGACATAGTGAAGGGTTTTGACAACAACTCATTTGAATATAATTCAAATGAGTTTGAATAGGAAGTGGGTGTTTGGAAGGTCCAAAAATGTTGAGACTTTTGGAGGAGCCTCGATAAATGGAGAAACAATTATTGGCAAGGTTTGGAGGTTAAACTTGAAGCAGAAAAGACATGAGAATTTAATTGCAAGTGTGTTTATGGGTGATTCCAAAATAATGGAATATTTTATTATAGCTCCCTACTAAATATTGGGAGGATATGTTATAAAGAGAAATCACCATGTGAGTTCCCTCAATTTAAATAGATCAAAAGATCTATGCAATTTATTTATGAAGTTGCAAAAAAATTTAATGACATGATGGCATGATGAAATGATGCAATGCAAAAGAAATAACACCGGGCAAACAATATAATAATAATAATGGAAGGAATCGGCCTCGGGGTTTGTACCAGTAGCTATGTGTTTGATCTCTCTCTCTCGTGTTCTTGATTTGGCACGATCTTGATGTATCGCGAGCTTTGTTAATATAGTTGGATCATATGGTGTTTCTTCCCTCTCTGTCCTTATTGTGATGAATCGAATCTTTTCCCTTTGAGGTTTCGTTATTGTCGGATTGAATATTCAGATTTGAGAACACTTGATGTATGTCTTGCATATGAATACCCGTGGTGACAATGGGGTATTATATTAATTCACTTGATGTATGTTTTGGCACTCAACTCACGGACTCCTGAGGTGACATTGGGGTAATCTATGCATAGGGGTTGATGCATGTTTTCATTATCTTTTCTCCGATAGAAACTTTGGGGTGCTCCTTGGAGTTCTTTGTGTGGATTGAATATTATGATTATGAAGTTGTTTGATGCATATCGTATAATCAACTCATGGATACTTGTGGTGACATTGGAGTATCTAGGTGACATTAGAGTTGGTTGATGTGTATCATATGGTGTTATTTTAGTACGAACTCTAGGGCTGTTTGTGACACTTATAGGAATAGCTCAATAGATCGATCGAAAAGGATAACTTTGAGGTGGTTTCGTACCCTACAAACAATTTCTATCTTATCTTCTCCGCTAATAGGAACTTGGGAGTGATTCTTTATCGCACGTTGAGGGATGGTTATATGATCCAATTATATTAGCATTGTTGAGAGATTGCACTAGCGAAAGTATGAACCCTAGGCCTTATTTTTAAGCATTGCAATACCGTTTGTGCTCACTTTTGTTACATGCTACCTTGCTGTTTTTATATTTTCAGATTACAAAAATCTATATCTACTATCCATACTACACTTTTATCACCATCTCTTCGCCGAACTAGTGCACCTATACAATTTACCATTGTATTGGGTGTGTTGGGGACACAAGAGATTTCTTGTATTTGGTTGTAGGGTTGTTTGAGAGATACCATCTTCAACCTACACCTCCCACGGATTGATAAACCTTAGGTCATCCACTTGAGGGAAAATTGTTACTGTCCTACAAAACTCTGCGCTTGGAGGCCCAACATGAGTCTACAAGAATAAGTTGTGTAGTAGACATCACAAACCAGTTAAAGAAACAGGTATAAAACATACCTATTGAGCCATTGGAGTTTCGATTGGATCCTTCAAATTTGAAATTAGTTGGTATGAGTAAATACAGTGACGCAAGAGCAAAGGAGTATGCACCATAGCTACAGAATCTAACCTGAGAACAGTTGTTCTTCTGCTTTAAGCGTAGATTTTTGGTTCGCTGTGGTGGTCCTCGTGCTTTGGGCACTACAGTTGCCTTACTAACTGCTCATGTTTGGGTGCTCTGTGGTGGAGATTGTGTTGTGTCAACTGGAAGTTGGTTACTATCTGCTGGGGTTGGGGTTAGATGGGGTGTAGCTGGTTCTCTGTCCAACAGGGTAGGGGTACAATCTGCAAGAGTCTGGGTTATGTGTGGTGGGGCTGGTTCTGGGGAAAGTACAACCGTGGTTCTATCTGCATCGATGGGTAGCATTGTCTTTTGTGAAGAATGTGTTTTTACTCCCTTAGATACTGCTATCGCCCCCTCCAATTCAAATGGCTGATAAACAAGAAAAGACATTGAATGTACAAACAATGTATGGTAGACAGATGAAGTAATTCACATATTAGTTGTCTAACCAAACAAGACAGCATGACACGATTCACATATATGATGGCTAACTAAACATGATAGCATGACACAATTTCAGATATATGATGCATAACTAAACATGATAGAATGACATAATATAACATATGGTGACTATCTAAACAGGATGACATGACATAACTATATGACATCTTTATTAAATAGGTTGGCATGAAATAATTCACATACATGTTGTCTAAGTATACAGGATGGCATGATATAATTCACTTATATGATTGATATACTAAGCAGCTGGCATTCACATATATGATCTCTAAACTAAGCAGACGGCATTGCAATGCAAGACACCATATGCATGATATAAGAAATATATCCGTCCCAAGTTAGAGGATACACCTCAGGGGGGAAATAGGACTGATCATATGTCTCTGAATCCTCCTCTGAGGAGCTATCTGTAAGCAGCGAGATATCTGCTTCCACAGGTAGCATTGTCTGCTCTGAAGACCTTGTTCTCACTCTAGATTTTTCCATCACCGATTCAAATGGCTAATGCACAGGAAGAGTAGTTCAATGTACAAACATTGTCGACAAATGAAATACGTAATGAAAAAAAAGGATGGCATGACATAATTCACATATATGATGCCTGGCTAAACTAGATGGCATTGCATAATTCACATATATGATGCCTGGCTAAACAAGATGGCATTGCATAATTCACATATATGATATAGAAACTAAACAGGTGACATTCACACAAAGCATGTCTAAACTAAGCAGATGACATAGCAATGCAAGACACCATATGCATGATATGAGCAATATAACCCTACCAAGTTAGAGCATAGACCTTAGGGGGGAAATAGGACTGGTCGTCTGTCTCTGAATCCTCCTCTAAGGAGCTATCTGTAACCAACAAGATATTTACTTTGACAGGTAGCACTGACTGCTCTGAAGACCTTATTTTCACTCCAGATTTTTCCATCACCGACTCAAATGGCCGATGCACAGGAAGAGTAGATGAATGTACAAACATTGTCGATATATGGAATACATGATGAAAAAAATAGTATGGCATGATATAATTCACATATACGATGACTGACTAAACAAGATGGCATTGCATAATTCACATATATGATGCCTGACTAAAGAAGATGGCATTGCATAATTCACATATATGATATAGAAACCAAACAGGTAGCATTCACACAAAGCATGTCTAAACTAAGCAGATGACATAAACGATGTATAAAGTAAGCAATCCAAGGCACCATATGCATGATATGACCAACATCAACATGCCAGGTAAGAGCAAACACCTCAGGGGGTAAAAAGGAGTGGTCTGCTCCCTCTGAATCCACCTCTGAACAGTTATCTTCCTCTGGATTACAATCTGGAATGGGGGGAGGCGGGTTGCCACTACGCCCACCATGGAGCGACATCTACATGACATTATATTGCCACGCAACGCTCTTCTCTTTTTCTCTACCTGTTCAGTACGATTGTGCACAATAACCGACATGCATAGGAAAAAAACATAGTCAAATTATGTAAAGCCTAAGGGGTGCATGCAGAAATCCAGACTGATGGTAGCAACCAGTGGATAGATCCAAAACTAATGATAGCAGGCAGATGATAGCTTTAGTTAAAAAAGACAGATGATGGATCCTTTACTGTTTGTTGCCCACCCAACATGAACCACATAGAAGACATGAGATGAACCAGAAAATAGATAGAGATACTATTCATTGCTGCCTCCATATGTGCCCCACAAGCATTTTAAAACTCAAGTTTGAACATTAGTTTGGACCTGACTCGGAGTCTAAGAGCTGAACATGATGATAAAGTAGCAGGTAATATTAAGCGATGGATAACGTAAGCAGACACGAAAGAGTGCGACCTCTCTTGCGGACCCGTGTAGTCCGCAAGTTCATCTGCTCAGTCGATGATGGTAATGTAGTTGGGGTGGCTGCCGGCAGCGGGGAAGAAGATCTGAGGCAGCGAAAGATAGTCTGAACGGGGGATCTCTAGTGCAGTGGATGCTTCCGTCGATGGAGCAACTCAGGTGGGGTGGACGACGGCACGGCAGGAGCAGGACAAACCACACAGAGTTTTCGTTGACACCTATCTGTAAATGAAGTAAATCTGTACGCGCTCCTTTGAATTGGAGGATTCTAAAAACTCAGGGATAGGAAAAACACAGGAATAGGATAGGAATGCATGTGCAAAATAGAGCATTTGCAAACTCAGGATTTCTATCAGCCTGGGTGTTTGGTTCATAGGAATTGGAAGAACACAGGAATGCAAAGAAACATGGTCAAATTAAAGTCAAACCACATGAAAATGTAAAGTTAGAATCTTATTATGCTACTAATGCACTTAGTCTTGTTCTTCATGCATAAGAATTTGAAAAGGAGGTCCACATGGATATTAAAATTCCTACATTTTTTCTTTGAAAGAGACAGCAAAAGAAAAAAATTCCTCCAGTTTTGCTTTGCTCCATTCCTTCTGACCAAATGCATGAATAGTAGTACCATAGGAAACTTTCCAATCCCTATGTTTTCCTTCACTTTTTGTTTGAACCAGTGGCGATTCTAGTAGGCAGTCTTCAACAGGCTGAAGCCTACCCTCGAAAAATGTTTTTGTACTACTTCTACTATTTTGGACCCAACCCACTAGCTCAACTCCCAGGCCCATCTACACATGCAAAACTCCAACACACAGAAATAAAAAATGATTGCCTTTGAGAGAGTCCAACACGGATAGCTAACTTGCCTACTACTTCACTGCTTGTCATATGGGAGAAACTGTTCGTATTTCTCGTTACTACGTGTTCTCAGTGGGACTTCTTGCCTGCATGAACTGGATTTTTTTTGAAAAGAAACATAAAGTTTTTCAATATATACTACATGTGCTCTGTTGTACTCTAAATTTTTTTGAGCTTATATGGACAACATAATTACGAGATAATGACTATTTTGCTAGATAGGCCCATATTTTGGTTAAAAAAATTATATCTTTGAAAAACCCCAAATAATTCAGTAATAGTACAGGTTCCCGTTGTAATCTTTTGTGAGCTTATTTGTTCAACATGATTATGAGATAATGGCAATCTTGCTAAACCGATTCAAATTGTTGTTCAAAAAAGCATTTAGTTTTCTCCCTGTTAACTTTGAGACCACCCTTCATTTCGTTCTAGATTTGCGACTGCTTTGAACCAAAGGAGCCCTAAGGGATCGACATGAATGTAGAGTAAAAAAGAGATGCGATGAGTGTACAACCTCTTTCGCGTAGCCTTGTCGACCTCAGCATCATTGGGTTGGTCGTTGAGTATGTTGTGGCTGGTGCGACTGTCGGAGCCGGGGAAGAAGATCTGAGGCATCTGGAGACGGCGCCGAGCGTACTACTCCACTGTGATGGATGGTTCCGTCGTTGGAGCAGCTCCGGTGAGGTACAACGGCGAGGCTGAAGCAAGACAAGACAGACAATATTAATCTAAAGTGGGATTCTAATAGCAACTGCAATAAATGATGTAAAATACATGACCAAAAAGTGCTAGATGTAAAATACATCAGTGGCGCGGTGGCCGCTCCAACAGATGATGTGAAAACTGTTGACTCTGAACTCAACTGTCGAAACTGAATTTACTGTCAAAACTGAAATTTACTATCAAAACTGAAATTTACTGACGAAACTGAATTTTACTGTCGAAACTGGCCGCACTAGTAGCAGAGAAGCACTGCACTAATAGTTTAGGCCGCTCGAGCACTAGTAGCAGAGAAAGCGGTGATCTAAATCAGCAGGCGCTCGAGCAGGGAACACACTAGCAGAGAGCAGCCGGAGCAGCAGCTCATGCAGCAGTAGCAGCAGCGCCCAGAGCAGCAACGCGAGCGAGAGCTAGAGCAACAACTAGTATAGCTATAGCAGTTCGTGTAGGAGCTGCAGCAGCGTGAGGGAGAGCAAGAGCAGAGCAGCATCATGAACGAGAGCAAGAGCAGAGCATCAGCGCGACCGAGAGCAAGAGCAGACCAGCAGCGCGAGCGAGAGCCAGAGTAGCAGCAGCTCCTGCTGGTGTGGACGTCGCCGTCGCGGGACCCATGCCATGGGAGAGAGACGTCGTGGAGGAAGTGGCCGGCGACGCTGCCATCAATGGAGCTGCGCCATGGCGGCTCGGGATCGAGCACCGGTAGCCCCGTGAGATCGAATCAAGGAGAAAATGCAGCAATGAGTGCAGAACCTCTTTGGTGGCGCCAAGTAGGCCTCAGCTTCATCTGAGGAATCGGTGAGGGTGCTGCGGTTCCGGTGGGGCAGGTGAAGACGGCGTTGTGGGAATGGAGGTGGCGCGATAGACGAGGCGAATGTCGGGGCAGCTCCTTGGAGGTGGAGGATGGGGCGGCTGAACCGGCGGGACGATGAGATCAACGACGGATCCTCATCCGGTGCGGTGGATGAGGAACGTTGAGCTGTTGGGGTGGACGACCTCGTCAGGGAAGAGGCTCCGGCTGGGCGTCAGTCGAGTGGCGGACGGAGGAGGGTGGGGTTTCGCTGGTTTTGGCGGCCTCGGTGTACGAATGGGGGGACGGAGGGGATGCGAGGGGGAACCATGGCTTAGGGACGCGCTTGTCCGAAATGTGGGGTAAGTTATGAAAGTATCCCCACCTATTTTGACCATGGGACGTCGAGGCGGCATTTTTGGCTGAGGGATAGAAGGGGGATTTCGCGTGTCTGGGCGGCGCGACCGATTTCGGAGGAGGAGGGAATTTTCGCGCGCGTTGAAGTTTCGGAATAACAAGGCGCGGGTTGAAGAGGTGGGAGTTTTCACAGCACAAGAGACAAAGAGATAGCTTGAAATTTCGGGATAACAAGGTGTGGCTTGAAATTTCGGGAGAACAAGCTTAACGTGTACAAAAAAACAAAAAAAGATAATTCATACAAGACAATAGACAGTCATGTCCCATTTTACTATATGAATTACTACAAATGCCATTCAAAAACAAGAACAAAAATCTAAATTTTTTGGGAGAACAAGCTTAACGTGTATAGTACCAAATCAATTCACACTTCCCTCAACAACAACAAAAACAAATCAATTTGCACCACAAGAAAGAGTCATGTCCCGTTTTATATGATTACAAATGCCATGATCTTGAATTTGAAATTTTGAGTCCACGTTATGGTGAATTCGAATATATCGTTAGCTGATTTTGTGGTGTAAAATGGATGTAGTCCTACATTTGGATCTTCGATCTTATACGAACATTTTACTTCATCCAATGTATATACACTGTCGTCTACCATATGGACTAAATTTGAATCAATTTTCCCTATTTGAATATGATTGTTGTCAAGTTATACCATCATTTAAATATTATCTTGATAACACATGACATGCATATAGTAGTAATCCTATTTAAATATGAACTACATGTACCATATGATCTCCAATTCAAATATTTGTATCCATTTTATGTTGAATTCAAATCATAGTACATTTCATGCTCTAGCTATACAATCGGAATAAGCTAAACCCTATTTTCATATGTATAATGTGTTTAACACACACAATGCATGCCCCCCCCACACACACAACATTTAGATGTTAGCTGCGAAAGCCACACATTATCTCAAATTCGAATAGTTATGTCCATGCATGGATGCAATGTGGTCAAATGATGCCTGCCATCGGTATCTCAAATTCAAATCAATTTGAGCTTGTTCGATGTGTATATAGTATAGCATGTTCGATTCAAAACCACACCACACATATCTCCATTATATTCATGCATGCATGGGTTACAAACATCATGATCTCTTATTCAAATATTTGAATCCACTTTTATATTGATTATGATCTCTGTGAGTCTTTTACACCCACCCACACACACACACACACACACACACTCCTTCTCTCTTTGTGGATACCACTAACTTTTCTATCGTCATGCATATATGCACACACACACACACACACACACACACACACACACACACACACACACACACACACACAGACACTCCCCACTCGGCATCCTCTACATCGCGCACACACGTTCTCTTTCTTTAGGTCGGTCTCCCACGATCTCTCTAGGTCTCTCCATCTCCCTCTTTCCCACACACACCGATCGATATACCCCTCTAGATATGTCTGCCTACCACACACACACACACACACACACACACACACACACACACACACACACACATGTACACACATAGTCCCTCCCCCATCTCACCATATCCATGCCTCCTGCCCTAACTCTGAGGTGCGCGCGCACTATCGCCCCCTCTCTTGTTATCCATCTCGCACTCGTACACTGTCTCTAACTAGCTAGTAGGCCTCTCGCACCATCTCCTTGGTAGATAGCTAGCTAGCTGCGCCCCCCAGACACACACACACACACCTCACTCTGTCTTTGTCAATCCGGGCGTTCTTTATCTCTGACGCATGCATCTGCACCGATCGATTTCCATCTATGTGTAGCTAGGTCTCTCGCTATTTTCCCACACAAACCGATCGATCTATATCTCTAGTTAGGTCTCCCCCTCTTTTCCCACGTACACATCGACCGAACTATGACCTCTCTGTATAGGACCGCCTACCACACACACATTAATTGTCCCTTCCCCTCTCATCATCCATGCCTTCCTCTTTATCTATTGATTAGACGCGCGCGCCCACGCATGTTCTTGTCCCCTCTCTTTATCGATCTTGCACTTGTACTCCTTCCTTCTCTTCGTCTAGTTGGCCTCTCGCACCATCTTCTAGCACCCCCCCTCTTTCCAAGTGCTTGTACGCTCGTAAAGTTCTTCCCTCTATCCGTCTCTATCAATATCTCGCGTAAATGATCCCTCCCCTCTCTTCTCGTGTATCTCCCCTGCACATACATATACTATGTATTTAGGCCTCTCTTTGACACAAACATATGTATAGAGGCCTCTCGCACATACCATCTCTCTCTCTCTCTCTCTCTCTCTCTCTCTCTCTTTGACACACCCACTAGGTGGAGTACATGTACGAAGGGAAGAGGTGCACGCACGCACGCACTCCTTCCCTCATACACACACGCGGGTACACGGTGGAGCACATTTCTATAAGAAGAGGTAGCCCATGTGATAATTTGACGTGTGTAGAAAGGCTTTTTGGGTGACGTGGCACTAGTACTTCTGGTACGTGCAAAGCAAGTAAGTTGGAATTCCAATAGCACGACACTACTTCATAGGAAACAAAATACAAGCAAGATCTTGTTTCGGATGATGTCTCTATTTTTCAGTCAATATAATTATGATTAAAATGATGCGGGGGGGCATCAATGAAGACACGTGGCACATGTGGAGGTGTTGTTTGCCAGCTTCTTGTGTGGATTGATCACACTGACGCGCTGCTGGTTCCAGAAGAACGTAGACACAGCTAGGTACAATTAGGTTACTGTAGGATCGAGGAGATAGGTCTAGAGGGGGGCGGGGGTGAATAGACTCCTAACCAGCCAAATTAGCAGTTTTTAATATCTCTTGGAACTTAGGCAGATTTTGGCACAAGTTAAGATCACTTCAATACTTTCTATACATGCATATCTAGGGATTGAGCAGCGGAAATAGTAAAGCATGCAATAGTACGGAAAGTAAAGGGTAGAGTATGGAAGATCAAACGCAATGAAGACACGGTGGTTTTTGGCGTGGTTCCGATAGGTGGTGCTATCGTACGTCCACGTTGATAGAGACTTCAACCCACGAAGGGTAACGGCTGCGCGAGTCCACGGAGGGCTCCACCCACGAAGGGTCCACGAAGAAGCAACCTTGTCTATTCCACCATGGCCTACGTCCATGAAGGACTAGCCTCACTCGGGGTAGATCTTCACGAAGTAGGCGATCTCCTTGCCCTTACAAACTTTTTGGTTCAACTCCACATCTGGTTGGAGGCTCCCAAGTGACACCTAACCAATCTAGGAGACACCACTCTCCAAAAGGTAGTTGACGGCGTGTTGTTGATGAACTCCTTGCTCTTGTGCTTCAAATGATAGTCTTCCTAGCACTCAATCACTCCTCACAGATTTGGCTATGGTGGAAGAAGGATTTGAGTGGAAAGCAACTTGGGAAAGGCTAGAGATGAAGGTTCAAATGGTAGGAGTGGAATATCTTGATCTCAACACATGAGTAGGTGGTTCTCTCTCAGAAAATGAATGGTGGAAGTGTAGGCACGTTCTGATGGCTCTCCTTACTGAGAAGGATGGGGTGGAGGGGTATATATAGCCTCCACACAAAATCCAACCGTTACACACTTTTGACCCAACTCGGTGGCACCGAAACGATAATCTCGATAGCACCGAACTGTGTAAAAGATATGAACTTTAGGAGTCTCGGTGGGACCGATACAAACAACTCGGATGGACCGAAGTGCAAGGGCTTAGTGCAATCCTCATCTCGGTGGCACCGATTGCATCAACTCGGTAGGACCGAAGTGAAGCAATAAGGCAACAGAGAGTTGGCAAGCCATCTCGGTGAGACCGATTTGCAAACTCGGTGAGACCGAAGTAAATGCAAACGATTACAGAGAGTTGGCAAGGCCATCTCGGTGGGACCGAGATCCATTTCGGTGAATCCGATTTGTTAGGGTTTGGCAGTGGCTAAGTCTTGGATGAACTCGGTGGGGCCGGATTGCAAATTTTGGTGGGGCCGAGTTGGACTTTAGGTTTAGGACATATTTGGGATTGAGAGAGTGGTTGAGGGTTTAGGAATGCTGTCACTAAGCACTTGAGCAAAAGGACCATTAAGCAACACCTCATCCCCTTTTAATAGTATTGGCTTTCCTATGGACTCAATGTGATCTTGGATCACTAAATCAAAAATGTAGAGTCTTGATCTTTGCCAATTCTTGTCCATAGCATTTTGAAGGGGTTCCACGTCCTCTTGTCCACGCCACGCCATTGTTGAACTTGTCTGAAATTCACTAGATAAAAGCATTAGTCCAACAACATGTATGTTGGCATAAATTACCAAAACCACCAAGGGAGCAAATGTGCTTTCAGTCTCCCCCTTTTTGGTAATTGATGACAACATACATCAAAGCTTTAAATAAAGATTTAGCAGAGGTATGTATGAAAGCTTTGAAGGAAACATGTAACATGTATGAGCTCCCTTGAACTCCCCCTGAAGATGTGCATAACATGATGATATCTCATGGGAAAATATACATGCAACATGTATCTTGGCTATATGCATCAGAGCAATATATATATGACATTGGAGTATCCACATGTACAAGATTTTCTCCTTGCAAACAATATATACTTAGCAAGAGGTCAGCCATGTACATGAGTGTGATGCATATACTTACCTTGAAGTTCTTGATCAAGTACCTGAAGAAATACTCTTGAGAAAACAGGGTTAGATAACACAAGATAATTTCTTCAAGAAAAAGACACAAGATCAACAAGAAACCAAGATTGGGATGACATGTAGAAGAGAGTATCACTAGGTGAATACTTCTTTGAAGCAGACATGTCCCCAAAAGAAATAGTTGTCTCCCCTTAAAGAACTTCCTCTCCCCTGAATCTGACATGGATATTGGGAGTAGGTAGGGTGAGAAAACTAGAACGGCCAAAGAACAAACTAATCACTAATCATGTTTCTCCCCTCTTAGAAACATGTAACATTCTCTCCTCTTGTAAGGTGCATCTTTTGTTTTGAATAGATAAGCTTAAGCTTTGATGTATTCCTCTCTCCCCCTTTGACATCAATTTCCAAGAAGGGTCTTCAAGGTTGTTGATTAAGTGAGTTTGGTCCTTGAGAAATACAGCTAGATGCATGTAGAGGATAAGAATCATCGAGTGGAGCTGGAGCAGAAAAACTCAGGGAAGATTTGACAGAAAATTCCTTAGAGCAGTCAAAATCGGTGACACCGAGTTGAGACAATTCGGTGGAACCGAGTTTGATGCAATGGAATATTTTGTCAACTCAGCTCACTAGGCAAGGAAATCTCACAAGGATTTGCAAAGAATTAACTGCAAATCAAGCTAAAAGAGAAGAAACAGAAAAGAAGCAAAGAAACGTCTAGATGAAGTTTTTTTTTAAAAGAAACACTCTAGCAAGAAGAGAACAAGCAGAAGAAACACTAGAGAACTTCATCTAGATGGGTCGGCGACTAGGTCTCCTATGTTAGAGTATTTTGACTTAGGAGTCAAGTGAAATCACTTGATCATAGGTCATACTCAACGTTTAAGCTCAAAATGGGGTTGCCATTTCTCCTTTAAGCTTTTCAATGTATTCACACCTTGTTGAGTTGCTTTAGCTCATGTCTTTGAGTAAAGCTTCTCTAAGATGTGAGAACTTACATTGGTATTTGGTGAAGTCCATCATGTAGTTGAACTTGAAATGAATGCTCGTGAATTAACGTTTGGAGCTATCCTATCATTTGTAGTTCATCTTCCTACATGGGTTAGATTTGCAAGGAACAACATGTATATCCAAAATGACAAGAATGAAGCATAACTCAAATGTTGTCAAAGGATATGTTTAGGTTGTCTTGTTCCTTGTTACTCCATCAATTGTTGATACTCGGGTTATACAAGATTGCTCAAGATAAGAGTGTGATGCAATCTTGTGACATGAAGCTTGTCCAAGTACCTACAAAAAGTTAGATACCATACAAGGGAGCAAAATGTCCAAGATATAAAATGATCATGAAGGATATCATGGATTAGTCAAGAATGCTCATGCCCTTGTATGCATCCACATGAACCTCTAGTTCACGTTTGAAGCATCAATGATGTTCAATTCACTTCTCAAGTGACAAAACACTTTCTCATCAAGTGGTTTGGTAAAGATGTCCGCCAATTGTTTGTCAGTACGAACATGTTTAAGGTCAATATCACCTTTCTCAACATGATCTCGAATGAAATGGTGACGAACCTCAATATGCTTAGTTCGAGAATGTTGCACGGGATTGTGTGCTATCTTAATAGCACTCTCATTGTCACAAAGTAATGGTACATGTCTCACATGCACACCATAATCTTTAAGAGTCTGTGTCATCCATAGTAATTGAGCACAACATGATCCCGCGGCAATGTATTCCGCTTCGGCAGTAGATAGAGATACGGAATTTTGTTTCTTGGAGGACCAAGACACAAGAGATCTACCAAGAAATTGACATGTACCCGAAGTGGATTTTCTGTCAACCTTGTCTCCGGCATAGTTTGAATCGGAGTAGCCAACAAGATTGAAAGAAGATCCTTTGGGATACCATATGCCAAAGTTCGATGTATGTATCAAGTATCTCACGATTCTTTTCACCGCCTTAAGGTGACACTCTTTTGGTGCCGCTTGGTATCATGCACACATGCACACACTTAGCATAATGTCGGGTCGGGAGGCACATAGATATAATAATGAACCAATCATTGATCGATAAACCTTTTGATCAACTGGTTTGCCATCCTTGGTCAAGTCAAGATGTCCACTCGTGGGCATGGGAGTTTTCATACCTTTACTCTCTTGCATGTTGAACTTTTTGAATAAGTCCTTGGTATACTTTGTTTGAGAGACAAAGGTACCTTCCCTAGTTTGCTTGATTTGCAAACCAAGAAAGAATTTGAGTTCACTCATCATAGACATCTCAAACTTTTCCGACATCAGCCTTCCAAACTTTTCACTTAAAGAGGGGTTAGTAGATCCAAAGATAATATCATCAACATAAATTTGGCATACAAATAATTCTCCATTAACCCTCTTAGTGAACAAAGTTGAATCAATCTTCCCAATTTCAAAACCTTTTTCAAGAAGAAACTTTGTCAAGCATTTGTACCAAGCTCTAGGGGCTAGTTTAAGACCATAAAGAGCTTTACGAAGTTTGTACAAATGATTAGGTTTCTTGGGATTCTCAAAGCTGGGAGGTTGTTTAACATATACTTCCTCCTCAATTTCACCATTTAAGAAAGCACTTTTAATATCCATTTGATAAAGAGTGATATCATGGTGATTAGCATAAGCAAGTAAAATACGAATGGACTCAAGTCTTGCAACGGGGGCATAGGTCTCACCATAGTCCATACCTTCGACTTGTGTGTAACCTTGTGCTACGAGACGAGCCTTGTTGCGTACAACTTATCCATCTTCATCTTGCTTATTCCGAAACACCCATTTGGTTCCAATGATGTTTTGCTCTTCCTTAGGCTTCTCCACCAATGTCCACACTTGGTTCCTCTCAAAGTTGTGTAACTCTTCATGCATTGCATTCACCCAATCGGGGTCCTTGAGAGCATCTTCTACCTTCAAGGGTTCAACACTAGAGATAAAAGAGTAATGCTCACAAAAATTAGCTAAACGAGATTTAGAGCGAGTAATTCTCCCGGTTTGGATATCTCCAAGTATTTGTTCGACGGGATGATCCTTGTCGATTCTTGCTCTAACTCGAGGTAGCTTTTCTTGGGTTGTGGTGAGGCTTCCTCATCATCATCATCTTCTTCTTCTTCGTTGATGTTGTCGTTGTTTGTTTGTGGAGGTGGAGAAGGAGGTTGAGGTGGATCATCTTGTTGCACTTCCTCATTCCCATCGTCTTGACGTGTTCCACTTGTGGATGCCTCCATATCAACTTGTCGTTCACCTTGATGTGAAGTTGGGGCTTCCACTTGAATAGACGAGGTACTCTCCTTTACTTCCACGGGGCGAATCTTGCTAATGGGCAAGTCTTGGATTGCTTCCGATGGTTCTTTATCTCCTACATCAAGTGGCAATTGCTCGACTTGCGAGCCGTTAGTCTCATCAAACTTCACATCTACCGTCTCTTCAACTTTTCGAGTGAAGTTGTTGTAGACACGGTAAGTGTGAGAGTTCGATCCATAACCAAGTAGGAAACCTTCATGAGATTTAGGAGCAAATTTTGAACGACGATGCTTATCAAGAATGTAACATTTTGAGCCAAATACTCGAAAGTATCCAACTTGTGGTTTGTTACCGGTGAGCAGTTCATACGCCGTTTTACCAAGAAGCTTGTGAAGATAGAGTCAGTTTGTTGCATGACAAGCTATTTCAACCGCTTCTGCCCAAAAATGTCTTGGCGTCTTGTATTCATCAAGCATTGTTCTTGCCATCTCAATAAGTGTACGGTTCTTCCTCTCAACAACTCCATTTTGTTGAGGCGTGTACGTAGCCGAGAACTCATGTGAAATACCCTCCTCATCAAGAAAGGTGTCCACATTTGCGTTCTTGAACTCCGTTCCGTTGTCACTCCGAACCTTCTTGATCTTCACTTCAAATTGATTTTGAGCTTTTCTTGCGAAGTTCTTGAAGATCTTTTGTACCTGCGATTTGTCATCAAGAAAGAACACCCACGTAAATCTGGAAAAATCATCAACAATGACTAAACCGAAAGAGTTACCACCAAGACTCTTATAGGCGTTGGGACCAAACAGATCCATATGAAGTAGCTCGAGTGGTCTCCTCGTGGTCATAATGTTCTTTACGGGATGGCTTCCTCCAACTTGTTTTCCTGCTTGGCAAGCACTACAAAGTCGATCTTTGTCAAATATAACATCTTTTACTCCAAGAATGTGATCTCCTTTTAACAAGTTTATCAAGGTTACGCATACCAACATGTCCAAGTCTTCTATGCCATAACCAACCTTTAGAAGATTTTGCAATTAAACATGTACGAGGTTGGGCTCTCTTAGTGAAATCAACAATGTATAGATCACCTCTACGAATGCCGGTAAAGACTATATTATGATTATCTTGGCGAAACACTTGGCAATCTACTTTGGTAAATAGAACATTAAAACCAAAATCGGCTAGTCTAGATACGGAAAGAAGATTGTAACCAAGAGATTCAACAAGCATAACATTTTGTATGGAGCTATCATTGGATATGGCCACCTTACCAAGGCCAAGTACCTTACCCTTGGAGTTGTCTCCAAAAGTCACATACTTGCATGGACCATCATTTTTTGTAAGCTCACGAAACATGTCTCTATCTCCGGTCATGTGATCGGTACATCCACTATCGAGAATCCACTCTTTTCCTCCGGCCATATAATCTCGAAGATTTGCCATAAGACTGAGATTCCTCATGGTCTTCTCAAATTCAATATCAAAGTCTTCGTCTTCATCATGATAGCCGTGCTCAACATCATCATCATGCATGTGATTAACAGATTCATTAGTTTCATGATCATGACAATGTTCAAGTTTATGAATTCTAACAGTTTCCATGATAATATTGCTAATAGTTCTAACATCTCCTTTGGCATGCATGAGATCACGAAGCTCAAACAAGCAATCATCAAACTTAGGATCATTGGGACTCATCTTGTGTAAAGCAACAGCCTTATGAAGAATCTTATCAAGACTCTTTAGAGAATAATCGGGATATCGCTTTTCTAAATCATGCCCTAGAGTATAAGCACATGCAAAGTTTCGCATACAACCAAGCACAATCTTAGGTAATCCTCTAATGATAAGATTGACGGTTCTAAGATTACGAAGCATGTCAATTTCCTCTTCATGAGTAGGATGCAAGGGATCAATAGGGGGCACATAAGGATTATGAATATACTTGCTCAAGTTAAACTCATCAAAGATATCAAGCATTTCATCCCTCCAAAAGTTGTAATATTCCCCATTGAGAATAGGCACTCTATGTCTAATACTCCCGAACGTAGACATATCCATCTCCCTCCAATGGTGATGAAACCAAAGCAATGGAGACCAAAGCTCTGATACCAATTGTAGGATCGAGGAGATAGGTCTAGAGGGGGGGGGGGGTGAATAGACTCCTAACCAGCCAAATTAGCAGTTTTTAATATCTCTTGGAACTTAGGCAGATTTTGGCACAAGTTAAGATCACTTCAATACTTTCTATACATGCATATCTAGGGATTGAGCAGCGGAAATAGTAAAGCATGCAATAGTACGGAAAGTAAAGGGTAGAGTATGGAAGATCAAACGCAATGAAGACACGGTGGTTTTTGGCGTGGTTCCGATAGGTGGTGCTATCGTACGTCCACGTTGATAGAGACTTCAACCCACGAAGGGTAACGGCTGCGCGAGTCCACGGAGGGCTCCACCCACGAAGGGTCCACGAAGAAGCAACCTTGTCTATTCCACCATGGCTTACGTCCACGAAGGACTAGCCTCACTCGGGGTAGATCTTCACGAAGTAGGCGATCTCCTTGCCCTTACAAACTTCTTGGTTCAACTCCACATCTGGTTGGAGGCTCCCAAGTGACACCTAACCAATCTAGGAGACACCACTCTCCAAAAGGTAGTAGATGGCGTGTTGTTGATGAACTCCTTGCTCTTGTGCTTCAAATGATAGTCTTCCCAGCACTCAATCACTCCTCACAGATTTGGCTATGGTGGAAGAAGGATTTGAGTGGAAAGCAACTTGGGAAAGGCTAGAGATGAAGGTTCAAATGGTAGGAGTGGAATATCTTGATCTCAACACATGAGTAGGTGGTTCTCTCTCAGAAAATGAATGGTGGAAGTGTAGGCACGTTCTGATGGCTCTCCTTACTGAGAAGGATGGGGTGGAGGGGTATATATAGCCTCCACACAAAATCCAACCGTTACACACTTTTGACCCAACTCAGTGGCACCGAAACGATAATCTCGATAGCACCGAACTGTGTAAAAGATATGAACTTTAGGAGTCTCGGTGGGACCGATACAAACAACTCAGATGGACCGAAGTGCAATGGCTTAGGGCAATCCTCATCTCGGTGGCACCGATTGCATCAACTCGGTAGGACCGAAGTGAAGCAATAAGGCAACAGAGAGTTGGCAAGCCATCTCGGTGAGACCAATTTGCAAACTCGGTGAGACCGAAGTAAATGCAAACGATTACAGAGAGTTGGCAAGGCCATCTCGGTGGGACCGAGATCCATTTCGGTGAATCCGATTTGTTAGGGTTTGGCAGTGGCTAAGTCTTGGATGAACTCGGTGGGGCCGGATTGCAAATTTTGGTGGGGCCGAGTTGGACTTTAGGTTTAGGACATATTTGGGATTGAGAGAGTGGTTGAGGGTTTAGGAATGTTGTCACTAAGCACTTGAGCAAAAGGACCATTAAGCAACACCTCATCCCCTTTTAATAGTATTGGCTTTCCTATGGACTCAATGTGATCTTGGATCACTAAATCAAAAATGTAGAGTCTTGATCTTTGCCAATTCTTGTCCATAGCATTTTGAAGGGGTTCCACGTCCTCTTGTCCACGCCACGCCATTGTTGAACTTGTCTGAAATTCACTAGATAAAAGCATTAGTCCAACAACATGTATGTTGGCATAAATTACCAAAACCACCAAGGGAGCAAATGTGCTTTCAGTTACTGTCGGTGTAAAAACCGGCAGACCTCGGGGTAGGGGGTCCCGAGCTGTGGATCTTGGATCGATGGTAACAGAGGTTCGGGCCCTCTTAATGGAGGTAAAACCCTACGTCCTGCTTCTGTTTATATTGATGGAGATGTAACAAGTACATAGTTGATCTACCTCGAGATCGTAATATGAGTCTAACTTCTAGGGTTAGGTGAGCAGTATTGCATTGTTCCCCTCTACGAGCTAAACCCTATGGCTTATATACACGCCAGGGAGGGTACCTAGGGTTACAAGGTCGGTATCTAGGAGTAAGGCGGCTGGACAAATCTTGAAGTGTACTACAAGTCTTCGGTAGAGACAGCCTTGATTACGTCTCCCGTGCGTGGCCTCCGGAGTCCATCTTGATCACGTACGGGGGCATATCGGCCCAACCGAGGAGATGGGCCGGCTAGGTTAGGACCCCCTAATCCAGGACACCGTGAGTAGCCCCCGAACTGGTCTTCTACGCCGAGGACGGCATTCAACAATCATCACTTTGGATCCAGAGTCCTTGGCTTGACAGACGAGTTCCACTCCACATATCGGATTCTTTTAACGGAGCATCAATATCCGTGGTCCAACCGAGCTCATACCCTGCCTGAAGTGGATAGATATCTTAGCCTCGAAGGCTTGTTGTTCAGGTATGAACGATCCAATCCGGCCTGGCAACTTTATCGGGGAGGCTTGTCCTACGACAGGTTGAGCAGTTACTGCTTCCCCCTTAAATCGTGGTTCGAGGCAGCCTTTTTACTGGCACGTCCCTTCGAGGCAGAGATCGTGCGCGCTTTCTTAGGGATATCATCAAGATTTTGTTTCCCCCCATATACTTCAACGGCATTTTTGATAGCAACCGCGAATGTATCGGTGCTGCGGGCGGGTCTCTTGGCCTTTCATAGGCCTACAAGAGCAATGGGGAGAACAGCGCGATGGCCTATGGTCCCATTCTTCCCCACTGTTGCCTCGTCTAGCTCCAACGCCCAGATCCAACCAGCACGCCTTTCCCTTTCGCGAGCCCAACTCCTCAACCAGCCATGGCCGACACCCTCAAGGGACACTGGGGCGGCTCCATCGTGACAGCCGCGACCATCGTCGAGCTGCGCGACACGGGGTATCTGGCCCCTGACATCGCCGCCCATGCTCCAGTAGCCGGCCAGCTGGTGCCCGTTCCCAACGCCGGGGGGCGGGTGGTCTTCGTCCCCCACCTCATCCGAGGCCTGGGGTTCCCGCTGCACCCCTTCGTGCACGGGGTAATGTACTATTACGGGTTAGATTTCCACCATCTGGCCCCCAACTCCATTCTCCACCTCACCGCTTTCATCATAGTCTGTGAGGCTTTCCTACGCTACGAGCCACACTTCGGCTTGTGGCTGAAGCTCTTCGGGATCAAGCCGAAGTCCAGCGGATCGGATCTCGCGGAGTGCGGGGGAGCCATGATCAGCAAGAACCAGGGGGCTATCTGGTTCAAAGGAACCTTCATCGAGACGGTGAAGGAGTGGCAGAGGGAGTGGTTTTACATCACTGAACCTCTCGCCCCAGGTCAAACCGTTGTCCTTGCTTTCTCAGCCGGGCCTCCCAAGAAACTCAAGTCCTGGAAGGAGAAGGGCGTCGCTTGGGGGAATCCAGAAGAGGTGGAGACCCTAATCAACATGATCTTGTGGTGGTCCACAGCGGGGAAGGTTGAGCTGGCCGACGTCATCAATGTCATGCTCAACCACCATATACTCCCTCTTCAACTTCGGGCCACCCCGATGTGGGCACAAAAGCCCGAGGACATGGACACCATCACCACCTTCTTCCGCTCCACCTTGGCCGCCATGTGGACGAAGCTCATGAAGCTGGCCAAGGACAAAATCCCCAAGGCGGGGGAGGACCGCGGCCTCGAGCACGGCTACGATGCCCCCCGGTGAGTGATCCCCTAATTGTTACTCTTCAGTCCATCGTGCCGAGGAGTAGTATTTTGCCTGAATTAGCGTGTTTTGATATTTTGCAGAAGTCTTTGGCTTGGGTAAAAGGGGTACGATGCCCGGCCCCACTGCCAGAGCAGCCCCAGACTCCCCTGCTCTCGACGCTCCTGACCGAGGAGCCGCATGTGGTGGCCTCCAAAGGGACGAAGTCCCAGGCGGGGAGGTTAAGCGCTCGGACCCGGGGGACTTCGGTCACCCGGTCAGAAGAGACCCACACCTCCGCCGCTCAAGACGGCGCTGCCGAGGAGGGTGAGGAGGAGGAGGTTCCCCCTCCGAAGGGGAAGAGGTCGGCGTTAGAAGACGCCAACGCGGACATGCCGCCGAAGGGCCCAAAGAGGCTGAGGCGAGAGTCATCCGAGGCCGCCAACAAGTCGTCGGAGAGAGCCGAGCTCTCCGGTGACTCAGCGGAAGACCTCCTCACTATGGGGAGGAAGAAACCGACACCCCGAGGGTAAGCGCTCGTCCTTGTCTTCCTTACTTGAGTCATTTTTTCAGCAATGGAAATCTTTACAGAAGCAATCTTTCACATGCGGTCCACCGAGGGTAATCCCCAACGATTCTTCAAGCGGGCTGCCATCCGCCAGCGGGACTCCAGAGCCCGCCGCTTCTCCCCCGAAGCATGATGGGCTAGGGGAGGCGACATCCACCCTAGTCCCCAACGTCGACTTGACGGGGGCCAATGCGGTGGCGACCATGGCCGAGATCAACACCTCGGCCCAACAAGACCCGGGGACGGAGCGCCCCGAGGTCATCGAAGAAGGGCTAGGCCAGTCATTGGCCCAGCCGATGTCTACCTCAGCTCCACCACACCAGGCGGAGGCTGCTCGGGTGGATACACCCGAGGTCATCCCTTCACCCCAGCCTACTGCTCAAGGACGAAACGGCGCGGGGTGGACCGAGGAGGTGGAGGAGGCCCTAAAAGGCTCTTCCATCAAGGAGGAGCACCGTGCCTTGATAGGCACGGCGCTGGAAGGCTACCGGTCTGCAGGGGCCGACCTGCATGAGGTTTTCAAGAACCTCATAGCAGGTTTCGAGGTACGCCTTCTGTGCAATCAATTTGTTTATTTAAGCTGTTTGTTTTATGAATTTTGTCCGAGGACATAAAAGTACAACCTGCTAAACGGCTTAGTGAGTGAGTAGCCCCCAAGCCCGAAGTCGGTTTTAAGGAGCCGGCATCGGGGTCGCTTGAGTAAGTAGGAGCCCGTTGAGTAGCCCCCAGGACGCTGCTCGAGGCAGCCGTCCTGGAGCCTATTAGCGGTTTGAACTATTCCCTTTGTGATAAGGATTTGTTTTATTCCAGGTTTCGACCTCAGTTCCGGACTCCGTCTCCGAAGAGATGGTGGAGATGAACTGGAAACTTGAGCGATCTCAAGGTAAGCAAGTTTAAACTTGCCTTGTATTCTGGATGAAGAGGTATAATGTATGTTAAAGAAGACAACTAAGGCCGAACTGTGTTGACAGCGGAGCTGGAGATGCTCAAGGCCGAGCTCGAAAGGGCTCGGAAGGAGGTGCGGCAGCAGGAAGCTGCTGCCGCCATGGCCGAGAAGGCCCGGGCTGCCGAAAAGGTAGCTGGGGAAAGGCACCAAGCGTGGGTGTTAGAGGTCGAGGAGACCCTGAAGGGCGTGTTCGAAGCACGCGACAAACTTTAGGAGGAGGGGCAGCAAACAAAGGAGGAGCTCGAGAAGCTTCAACATGCCCACTCCGAGCTCAAGACCTCGGCCCGAGCTGATCGCGAGGTGCTTCAACAAGTGGAGCAAATCGCCTCGGGTAAGATATTTTTGCTGCAGTGTGTGTTTGGCAGCAAAGGGTGTGTCGAGCTCACCCAGTTATGGCGTTCCGCAGAGGTCTTTGAGGATCTCCCGCAGAGCGCGGCGGATGCGGTGGCATACTTCGGCCAGCTGGCGGGTCATGAGGCGGAGAAGGCCTTCTGGGGGCAGTTTCCAGGGTCGCCGTCCACACGGCTGCTGAATCATCGAGTGAAGTAGCTAGTGGAACTGTTTCGCATGATGAGACCGGCACTCCAGGACCTCTGCATCGCTCTGTGGCCTGCCGAAGCCATGCCGAAGAGCCTCTTCGGCCTGACCGCCCGTCTCCGAGATGCCGTGCCCTGCGTGGATCGCTGGAAAAGGTCCGCGTGCTTCGAAGGGGCGCGAAGGGCATATGCTTGCGTGAAGACTCACTTCCTCAAGGTTGATGCGGAGACATGTGCAGCGGGCCCCCCTGCCAACAAGCCGCGGACCGCCGAGCAGTTCTTCGCCGAGGTGGAGGCGGGAGCTCGGACCACCGACGCCATGTGCCTCGAAGACACTCTGTATTTTTAGATGATGCTTCGGAATGCCGGGGTGTACAATGTAAAAACTTTATCTTTTGTTGAATGAGAATGGCTTAAGATTCCATGTGTGTTGTTTTTTAATTATTCCTCCTATATGACTGTTTAAAATGAGAGTGGCCAGTCGTCGGCTTCAGCCCCAGTGTAGGTCATACAAAGGGTGTTCCTTAAGGCACACTGGACCCTTAGCCGACGTCTCGGTACCCGAAGGCGGTCGGTGTCTTATAGGAACTAGGCAATCGGACTATAGTGGCTTGATATCTTTCATTTAGTCATAAGAGTTTGACTTTGGGGGCGGATGACCATCCCCCGGTGTAAGAAGTGTTTGGCCAGCTCGGCCGAGGTCTAGGCCAGAGCACACTTTGGCTAGGAATGGAAGCCCTTCGTTTGACACGGGTGATCTCTATCGTCACATCGCTTGACGCGGTCTCCGGATGGTAGACCAGTTTACGCCTACCTAGATAGTCAGTTTTCGGCTTTCTCCACTGAGGCGCCATGCCAATTGACCTGGCGGCGCAATCCTAGTGGTTCTCCCATTGCACCCTTAGCTGAATTCGTCGGAAACGTAAGGGGTACACATAGGAGCCGAGCAACCCAACTATTGACCGAAATCTAGGTTCGAAACTGATGCATATAAGGCCAACATCCGAGACGCCGAATACATCGGACTTTGTTATACAATTGCATCTTTTTAGAGAACTGCATCGTCCCAGAGCTATGCTGATAAAGAAATACAATAGAGACCTTGAAAGGGCACAGTTTCTTTACTTCGTAATGTCAATCGTGTACATGCCCAGCTGTGACGAGAGTAATTGAAAGAGTACAATGTAGATGGTAAAGAAGAAAGAGGAAAAACAGGTCGGATAATCACTAACGGATTTTAAAGGATCCGGACCGCTCCCAGCCGCACATCTGCGTTTCCGGACTGTTGACCAGATTGTCACAATTGATGGCGAAGAATTTGCGAAGGTCGATGCCCTTCCGGCCCTTTATACACTCTAGGTGTTTGATTGACCGAGTTCCTTGAAGGGAGGTGTTGTCGAAGTCACTCTGTGGTTAAAACCACATTGACGTAGTCATATTTGGCTGTTTCTTTTACAGATACTTGCCTATGGAGAGGCTCGAAGCCACGTCTTTGCTTGGTTATTCCGCGCTGACGTTTGAGTATATTTTCGGCTCCTCGACGGCCCAGGGAATCTTCAATGCGAAATTATGCACCCTTGGGACGTAGTGCCCACTCCAAAGAGGGCGCACGAGGAGTGCGCATCCCTATTTCAGGTGTGGGGGTATCTGGCCGAGGTCGATTTGTGCAGCCCGAGCGCGCTTCAAAGCGTGGGCGGCACGTTTATCGCTGCGGGCTGCCTCCTTGGACGCCTGTGCCTCAGCTGCGAAAGCCGCAGCTGTTTCTCTGTCCGAAGTGAACGTTCGGTGTTACCATTAACTGTGATCACACCGTTAGGTCCAGGCATCTTGAGCTTGAGGTAGGCATAATGCGGGACTGCGTTAAAGTGTTCGAAGACCGTGCATCCTAGGAGCGCATGGTATCCACTTCGGAAGGGTACGATATCTAAGATTAACTCTTCGCTTCTGAAGTTCTCGGGCGAACTGAAGACTACCTCTAGGGTGACCGTTCCGGTACAACGGGCTTCGACGCCCGGAATGACACCTTTAAAGGTGGTAGAGCTCGGTTTGATCCGAGATGAGTCAATGCCCATCTTCCGAACTGTGTCCTCGTAGATGAGGTTAAGGCTGCTTCCCCCGTCCATGAGGACGCGTGTGAGATGATAGCCATCAACAATAGGGTCCAGGATGAGCGCCGCCGATCCGCCATGCCTCATGTTGGTCGAATGATCGTGCTTGTCGAAAGTGATCGGGTAGGCCGACCATGGGTTATACTTCGGGGCGACTGGCTCCAGCGCGTATACGTCCCGAAGTACACGCTTCCTCTCCCTTTTAGGGATGTGGGTGACATAGACCATATTGACCTTTGTGACCTCGTTGGGAAATTTCTTTTGCCCTCCATTATTGGGCTGGCGAGGTTTGTTGGAAATATGCCCTAGAGGCAATAATAAATTGGTTATTATTATATTTCCTTGTTCGTGATAATCGTTTATTATCCATGCTATAATTGTATTGATTGGAAACTCAAATACATGTGTGGGTACATAAACAACACTGTGTCCCTAGTAAGCCTCTAGTTAACTAGCTCGTTGATCAAAAGATGGTGAAGGTTTCCTAGCCATGGACATGAGATGTCATTTGATAACAGGATCACATCATTAGGAGAATGATGTGATGGACAAGACCCAAACTACGAACGTAGCATATGATCGTGTCAGTTTATTGCTATTGTTTTCTGCATGTCAAGTATCTGTTCCTATGACCATGAGATCATGCAACTCCCTGACATCGGAGGAGTACCTTGTGTGTATCAAATGTCACAACGTAACTGGGTGACTATAAATGTGCTCTACAGGTATCTCCGAGGGTGTCTGTTGGGTTGGCATGGATCAAGACTGGGATTTGTTACTCCGTGTGACGGAGAGGTATCTCAGGGCCCACTCGGTAATACAACATCACAATGAGCCTTGCAAGCAATGTGACTAAAGTGTTAGCCACGAGATCTTGTATTACGGAACGAGTGACTTGCTGGTAACGAGATTGAACTAGGTATAGAGATACCGACGATCGAATCTCGGGCAAGTAACATACCGAAGAACAAAGGGAACACCATACGGGATTAACTGAATCCTTGACATAGAGGTTCGACCGATAAAGTTCTTCGTAGAATATGTAGGAGCCAATATGGGCATCCAGGTCCCGCTATTGGTTATTGGCCGTAGAGGTGTCTCGGTCATGTCTACATAGTTCTCGAACCCGCAGGGTCTACACACTTAATGTTTGGTGAAAATTAGTATAGTTGAGTTATTTTGATGGTGACCGAAGGTTGTTCGGAGTCCCGGATAAGATCCCGGACATGACGAGGATCTCTGGAATAGTCCGGAGGTAAAGATTGATATATGTGATAATAGTGTTTTGGTCTCCGGAAGGGTTCCGGAATTCACCGGAAGGGGTTCCGGATGTTTACCGAAGTGTTCGGGTGCAGCAACACTTTATATGAGCCAAAGGGGTAAAGCCCACGAGGTATTGGAAAGTGCAAAAGGAAGTTTTGCTGCTGCCTTAAGCGGTACTACCGCTGGTAAGGCAGTACTACCGCGTGAGCGGTACTACCGCTTGTGTGAAGCGGTACTACCGCTCATGAGCGGTACTACCGCTTGTGCGCGGTACTGCAGGGATCCGAGTTGGACTCTTTCCCTGCGGGCCAAACCGACCTTGTGCGGGCAAAACCGACCTGGAGGAGGCTTTTACTCCAAGTTTAGACCCCAAGGCTCAACATATAAATAGAGGGGCAGGGCTAGCACACGGGATACATGAAGAATTCCCCAAGCCGTGTGCGGCAACCCTAACCCTCTAGTTCTCCCGTCATAATCTCCGTAGTGCTTGGCGAAGCCCTGCAGAGATTGTTCCTCACCATCATCACCACGCCGTCGTGCTGCCGGAACTCATCTACTACTTCACCATCTCTCGCTGGATCGAGGAGGTGAAGGCGTCATCAAGCCGTACGTGTGTTGAATGCGGAGGTGCCGTCTGTTCGGCACTAGTTCGTGATCGGATCGAGGGACGACTTGCGATTTGGATCGCGGAGACGTTCGACTACATCAACCGCGTTTCTTAACGCTTCCGCTTAGCGATCTACAAGGGTATGTAGATTCACTCTCCCTCTCGTAGATGCTCATCACCATGGATAGATCTTGTGTGTGCGTAGGAAATTTTTTGTTTCCCATGCAACGTTCCCCAACAGTGGCATCTGAGCTAGGTCTATGCGTAGATGAGATCTCGAGTAGAACACAAACGAGTTGTGGGTGTGGGTGTATACATATTGCTTGCCGTTACTAGTTGATACTTGATTCGGCGGTATTGTGAGATGAAGCGGCCCGGACCAACATTACTCGTACGCTTACGAGCGACCGGTTCCTTCAACTGACATGTAACTTTGTTGCATAAAGATGGCTAGCGGGTGTCTGTCTCTCTCACTTTAGTTGAATCGATTTCAATGAAGAGGGTTCTTTTAGAAGATCAAAAAGCAATCACTACACCACGTTGTGGTTTTGCGTAGGTAAGAACGGTTCTTGCAAACCCGTAGCAGCCACGTAAAATTTGCAACAACAATTAGAGGACGTCTAACTTGTTTTTGCAGGGTATGTTGTGATGTGATATGGCCACTTACATGATGAGATATATGTGATGTATGAGATGATCATGTGTTGTATAGAATATCACGACTTGCATGTCGATGAGTACGGCAACTGGCAGGAGCCATAGAGTTGTCTTTAATTATTTTCGCTGTTTTGCTTTACTTTATCGCTATGAGTTAGCAATAGTCGTGGAAGCAACAGTCGGCGCGACAACCTCATGGCGACACGTTGATGGAGATCAAGATGATGGAGATCATGGTGTCATGCCGGTGACGATGGAGATCATGCCGGTGCTTTGGAGATGGAGATCAAAAGCACGAGTTCATGGCCATATCATGTCACTTATGATTTGCATGTGATGTTAATCCTTTTATGCATCTTATTTTGCTTAGGACGATGGTAGCATTATAAGATGATCCCTCACTTAAATTTCAAGATAAATTGTTTTCTCCCCGAGTGTGCACCGTTGCGAAAGTTCGTCGTTTTGAGACACGCCGTGATGATCGGGTGTGATAGACTCTACGTTCACATACAACGGGTGTAAGCCATGTTGCACGTGCGGAACACTCGGGTTAAACTTGACGAGCCTAGCATGTACAAACATGGCCTCGGAACACAAGAGACCGAAACGTCGAACATGAGTTATATAGTAGATATGATCAACATAAAGATGTTCACCATTGAAGCCACCTCAACTCACGTGATGATCAGACTTGAGTTGGTGGATTTGGATCATGTTACACTCGAATGACCGGAGGGATGTCAATTTGAGTGGGAGTTTTTAAGTAATATGATTAACTAAACTCATTATCTAGAACAATAGTCTAAGTTGTCTTTGCTATATTTATGTTGTAGATCATGGCTCGCGCAGTAGCACCCCTGAATTTTAATGCGTTCCTAGAGAAAGCTAAGTTGAAAGATGATGGAAGTAACTTTGTGGACTGGGCCCGTAATCTAAGGATTATCCTTACGGCTTCCCAGAAGGCTTATGTCCTTGATGCACCGCTTGGTGATCCACCCGCTCCAGTTGAGTCTCTAGACGTTGTGAACGCCTGGCAGGCTCGTTCTGAAGATTACTCAATAGTTCAATGTGCAATATTGTATGGCTTAGAACCGGGACTTCAAAGATGTTTTGAACGTCATGGAGCATATGAGATGTTCCAGGAGTTGAAGTTTATCTTTCAGAAGAATGCCCGGATCGAGAGATATGAGATCTCCGATAAGTTCTATGCTTGCAAGATGGAGGAGAACGGGTCTATCAGTGATCACGTACTCAGAATGTCTGGGTACTCCACCCGTCTGGCTGAATTGGGGATGCCCCTTCCGCCAGAGGCTATCACTGACAGAGTTCTTCAATCATTGCCACCTAGCTACAAGAGCTTCGTGTTGAACTATAACATGCACGGGATGAACAAGTCAGTTGCCGAGCTGTTTGCGATGCTGAAAGCCGCTGAGTCTGAAATTCAGAAGGAGCATCAAGTGTTGATGGTCAATAAAACCACTAGTTTCAAGAAAAATGGCAAGGGTAAGAAGGGTAACTCCAAGAAGAGTGGCAAAGCAGTTGCTCCTCTCGTGAAGAAACCCAAGGCTGGACCCAAACCAGAAACTGTGTGTTTTCATTGCAAGGGAACTGGACACTGGAAGCGGAACTGCCCCAAGTATTTGGCTGACAAGAAGGCGGCCAACAACAGACAAGGTATATATGATATACATGTTATTGATGTGTACCTTACCAACTCTCGTTGTAGTGCCTGGGTATTTGATACCGGTGCGGTTGCTCATATTTGCAACTCAAAACAGGAACTGCGGAATAGACGGAGGCTGGCAAAGGACGAAGTAACGATGCGTGTGGGAAATGGTTCCAAGGTTGATGTGATCGCCGTCGGCACGCTCGCTCTTCGATTACCATCGGGATTAGTGATGAACCTGAATAAATGTTATTTGGTGCCTGCGTTAAGCATAAACATTATATCTGGATCTTGTTTATTGCGAGACGGTTACTCATTTAAATCAGAGAATAATGGTTGTTCTATTTATATGAGTAATATCTTTTATGGCCATGCACCCAATGTGAGGGGTTTATTCTTATTGAATCTCGATAGTAATGATACACATGTTCATAACATTGATGCCAAAAGATGTAGAATTGATAATGATAATACCACTTTCTTGTGGCACTGCCGTTTAGGTCATATTGGCGTAAAACGCATGAGGAAGCTCCATGCTTGGACTTTTGGAGTCACTTGATTTTGAATCACTTGACACATGTGAGCCATGCCTCATGGGCAAGATGACTAAAACGCCGTTCTCTGGAACAATGGAACGGGCAAGTGACTTATTGGAAATCATACATACTGATGTGTGCGGTCCGATGAGTATTGAGGCGCGCGGTGGTTATCGTTACTTTCTCACCTTCACTGATGACTTAAGTAGATATGGGTATATTTACTTAATGAAACACAAGTCTGAAACATTTGAAAAGTTCAAACAATTTCAGAGTGAAGTTGAGAATCATCGTAACAAGAAGATTAAATTCCTACGATCTGATCGAGGAGGAGAATATCTGAGTTATGAGTTTGGTAGTCACTTAAGACAGTGTGGAATTGTTTCACAATTAACACCGCCTGGAACACCACAGCGTAATGGTGTGTCCGAACGTCGTAATCGAACTTTATTGGATATTGTGCGATCTATGATGTCTCTTGCCGATTTGCCACTATCGTTTTGGGGTTATGCATTAGAGACAGCTGCATTCACTTTAAATAGGGCACCATCGAAGTCCGTTGAGACGACGCCATATGAACTTTGGTTTGGCAAGAAGCCAAAGCTGTCGTTTCTTAAAGTTTGGGGATGTGATGCTTATGTCAAAAAGCTTCAGCCTGAAAAGCTGGAACCCAAAGCGGAGAAATGCGTCTTCATAGGATACCCAAAAGAGACAGTTGGGTATACCTTCTACCTCAGATCCGAAGGCAAAGTGTTTGTCGCTAAAAACGGAACATTTCTTGAGAATGAGTTTCTCTCGAAAGAATTGAGTGGGAGGAAGATAGAACTTGATGAGGTTGTTGAACCTTTACTTCAACCTGAAAGTAGCGCAGCGCAGAAAGATGTTTCTGTAGAGCCTACATCAGCTGAAGAGGAAGTTAATGATGATGATCATGAAGCTTCGGATCAAGTTGCCATCGAACCTCGTAGGTCGACAAGGACGCGTACTGCTCCTGAGTGGTACGGCAACCCTGTCTTAGAGGTCATGTTGTTAGACAACGATGAACCTACGAGCTATGGAGAAGCAATGATGGGCCCGGATTCCGAGAAGTGGTTAGAGGCCATGAAATCCGAGATGGGATCCATGTATGAAAACAAAGTGTGGACTTTGGAAGTATTACCTGAAGGGCGTAAGGCCATTCAGAACAAATGGATCTTTAAGAGGAAGACGGACGCAGACGGTAATGCCACCGTCTATAAAGCTCGACTTGTGGCAAAGGGTTTTTCACAAGTTCAAGGAGTTGACTACGATGAGACCTTCTCACCCGTAGCGATGCTTAAGTCCGTCAGAATCATGTTAGCAATAGCTGCCTTTTTCGATTATGAAATTTGGCAGATGGATGTCAAAACAGCGTTCCTTAACGGTTTCCTTAAGGAAGAGTTGTATATGATGCAACCAGAAGGTTTTGTCGATCCAGAGAATGCTGACAAAGTTTGCAAACTCCAGCGATCCATTTATGGACTGGTGCAAGCATCTCGGAGTTGGAATCTTCGCTTTGATAAGGTGATCAAAGCGTTCGATTTTATACAAGTTTACAGAGAAGCTTGTATTTACAAGAAAGTGAGTGGGAGCTCTATAGCGTTTCTAATATTATATGTGGATGACATATTGCTGATTGGAAACAATATAGAAATGTTGGAAAGCGTGAAGGAATATTTGAACAAGAGTTTTTCAATGAAGGACCTAGGAGAAGCTGCTTTCATATTAGGCAACAAGATCTATAGAGATAGATCAAGACGCTTAATAGGACTTTCACAAAGCACATACCTTGACAAAGTTTTGAAGAAGTTCAAAATGGATCAGTCCAAGAAGGGGTTCTTGCCTGTTTTGCAAGGTGTGAAGTTGAGTAAGACTCAATGCCCAGTGACTGCAGAAGATAGAGAAAAGATGAGTGTCATCCCCTATGCTTCAGCCATAGGCTCTATCATGTATGCAATGCTGTGCACAAGACCTGATGTCAGCCTTGCCATAAGTATGGTCGGAAGGTTTCAAAGTGATCCAGGAATGGAACACTGGACGACGGTCAAGAATATCCTGAAGTACCTGAAAAGGACTAAGGACATGTTTCTCGTTTATGGAGGTGATCAAGAGCTCGTCGTAATGGGTTACGTCGATGCAAGCTTTGACACTGATCCGAATGACTCTAAGTCACAAACCGGATACGTATTTATTCTTAATGGGGGTGCGGTTAGCTGGTGCAGTTCCAAGCAAAGCGTGGTAGCTGATTCTACATGCGAAGCGGAGTACATCGCTGCCTCGGAGGCGGCGAAGGAAGGTGTCTGGATGAAGGAGTTCATGACAGATCTTGGAGTAGTGCCTAGTGCGCTTAACCCAATGACTCTGTTTTGTGATAATACTGGTGCCATTGCTCTAGCCAAGGAACCAAGATTTCACAAGAGGACCAGACACATAAAGCGACGTTTCAATTCCATCCGCGATTACATCAAGGAGGACGACATAAATATTTGCAAAGTACACACGGATCTGAATGTTGCAGATCCGATGACTAAACCTCTTCCAAGGGCTAAACATGAACAACACCAGAACTGCACGGGTGTTCGATTCATTACAATGTAAATCACATAGTGATGTGAACTAGATTATTGACTCTAGTGCAAGTGGGAGACTGTTGGAAATATGCCCTAGAGGCAATAATAAATTGGTTATTATTATATTTCCTTGTTCATGATAATCGTTTATTATCCATGCTATAATTGTATTGATTGGAAACTCAAATACATGTGTGGGTACATAAACAACACTGTGTCCCTAGTAAGCCTCTAGTTAACTAGCTCGTTGATCAAAAGATGGTGAAGGTTTCCTAGCCATGGACATGAGATGTCATTTGATAACAGGATCACATCATTAGGAGAATGATGTGAGGGACAAGACCCAAACTACGAACGTAGCATATGATCGTGTCAGTTTATTGCTATTGTTTTCTGCATGTCAAGTATCTGTTCCTATGACCATGAGATCATGCAACTCCCTGACATCGGAGGAGTACCTTGTGTGTATCAAACGTCACAACGTAACTGGGTGACTATAAAGGTGCTCTACAGGTATCTCCGAGGGTGTCTGTTGGGTTGGCATGGATCAAGACTGGGATTTGTTACTCCGTGTGACGGAGAGGTATCTCAGGGCCCACTCGGTAATACAACATCACAATGATCCTTGCAAGCAATGTGACTAAAGTGTTAGCCACGAGATCTTGTATTACGGAACGAGTAAAGAGACTTGCCGGTAACGAGATTGAACTAGGTATAGAGATACCGACGATCGAATCTTGGGCAAGTAACATACCGAAGAACAAAGGGAACACCATACGGGATTAACTGAATCCTTGACATAGAGGTTCGACCGATAAAGTTCTTCGTAGAATATGTAGGAGACAATATGGGCATCCAGGTCCCGCTATTGGTTATTGGCCGTAGAGGTGTCTCGGTCATGTCTACATAGTTCTCGAACCCGCAGGGTCTACACACTTAACGTTTGGTGACGATTAGTATAGTTGAGTTATTTTGATGGTGACCGAAGGTTGTTCGGAGTCCCGGATAAGATCCCGGACATGACGAGGATCTCTAGAATAGTCCGGAGGTAAAGATTGATATATGTGATAATAGTGTTTTGGTCTCCGGAAGGGTTCCGGAATTCACCGGAAGGGGTTCCGGATGTTTACCGAAGTGTTCGGGTGCAGCAACACTTTATATGAGCCAAAGGGGTAAAGCCCACGAGGTATTGGAAAGTGCAAAAGGAAGTTTTGCTGCTGCCTTAAGCGGTACTACCGCTGGTAAGGCAGTACTACCGCGTGAGCGGTACTACCGCTTGTGTGAAGCGGTACTACCGCTCGTGAGCGGTACTACCGCCCAAGCGGTACTACCGCTTGTGTGAAGCGGTACTACCGCTTGTGCGCGGTACTGCAGGGATCCGAGTTGGACTCTTTCCCTACGGGCCAAACCGACCTGGAGGAGGCTTTTACTCCAAGTTTAGACCCCAAGGCTCAACATATAAATAGAGGGGCAGGGCTAGCACACGGGATACATGAAGAATTCCCCAAGCCGTGTGCGGCAACCCTAACCCTCTAGTTCTCCCGTCATAATCTCCGTAGTGCTTGGCGAAGCCCTGCAGAGATTGTTCCTCACCATCATCACCACGCCGTCGTGCTGCCGGAACTCATCTACTACTTCACCATCGCTCGCTGGATCGAGGAGGTGAAGGCGTCATCAAGCCGTACGTGTGTTGAACGCGGAGGTGCCGTCCGTTCGGCACTAGTTCGTGATCGGATCGAGGGACGACTTGCGATTTGGATCGCGGAGACGTTCGACTACATCAACCACGTTTCTTCATGCTTCCGCTTAGCGATCTACAAGGGTATGTAGATTCACTCGCCCTCTCGTAGATGCTCATCACCATGGATAGATCTTGTGTGTGCGTAGGAAATTTTTTGTTTCCCATGCAACGTTCCCCAACAAGGTTCATCCTCGTCGTCGCTGCGGTGTTGGGTTTTATTCTGACCCTCAGCCGCTATCTTGCCGGCTTGTTTGAAGACCCAGCAATTCCTATTAGTGTGGGTTGCTGGTTTGTCCTGAGTACCGTGAATCCCACATGGGCGGTCCAGGAGCCTATCAAGCTGGCTAGGTCCGTCTTTGTTCCCTTTAAAGGGTTTTCTTTTCTGCCCAGATTTAGGTCCGGTGAATCCTGCGTTGACCGCGGCGTCCTCAGTGTCGCTTCCGCCATTTTTATACCGGCGCTTATTTTTGTTGCGCTTTGGTTTTCCATTGGCGTCGCAAGTTTTCGAGGTGCCTGCCTCGCCGTTATGAGTACTTCAGGCGAGCCAGCTATCTTCTCCCGCGCAAAAGCGGGTCATCAGTGTAGTCAGGGCAGCCATGGTTCTCGGCTTATCCTGGCCGAGTTGTCGAGCCAACCATTCATCTCGAATATTGTTTTTCAATGCGGCGATGGCCTCGGCTTCGGAACAGTCTATGATCTGGTTCTTCTTGGTGAGGAACCTGTTCCAGAATTTTCGGGCTGAGTCGCCTGGCTGCTGGGTGACACGGCTAAGGTCATCCGCGTCCGGAGGTTGGACATATGTGCCTTGGAAGTTTGCTCAAAAAGCGTCTTCTAGGGCTTCCCAGCTGCCGATAGAGTGAGGCGGGAGGCTGTTAAGCCAATGCCTCGCCAGCCCCTTGAGCTTAAGCGGCAGGTATTTAATGGCATGGAGATCATCTCCATTGGCCATGTGTATATGCAGGAGGAAATCTTCGATCCAAACTGCTAGGTCCGTGGTGCCATCGTATGATTCTATGTTGATGGGTTTAAACCCTTCCGGGAACTGATGTTCCATCACCCTATCTGTGAAGCAGATCGGGTGGGACGGACCTCGGGACCGAGGAGCATCTCGTCGGAGGTCGGGGGAGAGTCGTGAGTAGGTTTGATCTCAGGCACGGCCGTTCCTGTCCATCCAGGCATCGTAGCCGTCGGGCTCGGCGGGCGCACGTCCCCTTGACCCATAGATGGACCGAGGGGGAGCCCTATTTTCCTCAATACGATGTCTAGCGTGGTGAGGATCTAAGTGATCCACGGGGTCCTTGCCATGACGGCGTGGAGGTGGCCGTTCACCGGGGTCTTCTTGTCTTGGCCTGTCTTGGCCTCTAGGGGGCCGATCGAGGTCGTCAGCGAGCTCCTCGTCGAACTCCGGTAAAAGACGCCTGCGTGGGTATGATTTCGGCGCACTATGGCGTCGGTTTTCCATGTCTTGCTCGGCGGAGAGCACTTCGATCCACTTCTCATTTATCGCATCGGTATTGGCCTGCAGCTGCTGCTGCTTGCGCTTTAAGCTCCGGGCCGTCGCAACAAGGCGTCGTCGGAAGCGCTCTTGTTCAAAAGGGTCTTCGGGGACGATGTAGTCCTCGGTGCCGAGGCTCTCGTCCTCCTCGGATTCCGGCATGTAGTTGTCGTCGGCCCCTTCAAAGAGGTCATCGGGATCTGAGTCTCCAAGAGGTCGGTCTGGTGTGCCGTTCCTTACTGGGGAGGCTTGAACTTCCTCCTCATGGTTATCGGCGTCGCCGTCCTCCGCTTCGCCATTATTGGCTGTCGTGTCGTTGCCTCTGGGTTCCCTATTATTGCCCCTTCGGCGCCTTCGCCGGCGTCTTGGAGGGGATTTTGGGGTGTCCACCATGTAGACATCATAGGTGGACGTGGCGGTCCACCTGCCCGCGTTTACCGGGGGCAAGGTGTTCTCGATGGGGCCATCAGCGTCCTCCTCCATGTCTGAGGGTTCGTCGTAGTCTAACACGTTAGTTAAATCATCGATCGTGGCAACTAGGTGGGTGGTGGGTGGGATGTAAATTTCCCTATCATCGGCTTTAAGGCTGATCTGATTGTAAACCGAAGTTTTGCCGTCCGAGATGGACATACTCCGGATGCGGTCAAGCATCTCATCGAGTTGAGATAACTCTTCGAGGTTCATGGATGCGCCATAGGCAGGGCTGATTCGAAGTACACCCGGCATGTAACCATATGCGTCTTCGGAGCGGTGGGAGTCTGAAATAGTTCCGGGTTCCGTGCCGGAATCAATCCTGGCACCAGAGCAATTTCAGGGGTGGGAGCCAGATCCATCTCCGGACTGGCGATTGGGGAGAGACTGGCCGGAGTAGCGGTGTCAGGGGTCTCAAGAGGCGCCATGACAGAGTCCGGCTCTGGAGTCGAGCCTCCGGAACCAGCTGAGCTCTCGATCCGGTCGGGAGTCCATCCCGATAAGATGAGTTCACCACGGGAATCTGCAGTGTACTCGAGGCCGCCGAAAGTCATGATCCGACCTGGGGCATAGTTCTCGACAGAGGTCAGGTGACCCATCGAGTCGGAGCAAAATACCATGCTGCCGAAGACGAAAAGCTGGCCGGGGGCGTAAACATCCCCGCAGCCGTTAGTGCAGTTGATCTGCAGGTGAGCCATCAATCCTTCTGGTGATCGCGCAGCGGAACTCTCAATGAAAGCACCAGTGTCGGTGTAAAAACCGGCAGACCTCGGGGTAGGGGGTCCCGAGCTATGGATCTTGGATCGATGGTAACAGAGACAAGGGAGACGATGTTTTACCCAGGTTCAGGCCCTCTTAATGGAGGTAAAACCCTACGTCCTGCTTCTGTTTATATTGATGGAGATGTAACAAGTACAGAGTTGATCTACCTCGAGATCGAAATATGAGTCTAACTTCTAGGGTTAGGTGAGCAGTATTGCGTTGTTCCCCTCTACGAGCTAAACCCTATGGCTTATATACATGCCAGGGAGGGTACCTAGGGTTACAAGGTCGGTATCTAGAAGTAAGGCGGCTGGACAAATCTTGAAGTGTACTACAAGTCTTCGGTAGAGACAGCCTTGATCACGTCTCCCGTGCATGGCCTCCGGAGTCCATCTTGATCACGTACAGGGGCATATCGGCCCAACCGAGGAGATGGGCCGGCTAGGTTAGCACCCCCTAATCCAGGACACCGTCAGTTACTGTAGACATGAATCCCAGACACCTAGACCATTGGATCAACATCAAAGAACGGCTGATATCACGTCACACGTGAACGATTAAAAATTTCAAAACTGATTATAGAAATAGCCAGCAGCGTGCTCCTCTTTTTTTGCTCTGAGACGTTGCGGGCGTCTGGCTCTGCCACGATGGCCTCTGAGAACGCGGGCCCACGTACGCGTCCGAGAAACGTATGCAAACCGTCCGCCAAACTCTCACGCCTCCGCTCCACTCCAAAAACAAACTCCCACATTTCCTGCGCGGGAAAAACCCCGCCCTCGCCTTTCTAATGGGGATTTCTATCGATCGATCTCGTCAAGGAGCCAAAGCAAGTGTTACACTCTACAAATTAAGTTAGGCGGTAAACTTACATCCTATCGCGTTCCCGTCGCACCAACACACGGTCGGTCTGGCCCGCTGCTCACCGAAGGGACGCGCATCGGCTTGGTGCATCACTGACATGTGAGACCGCATGTGAGTAGTAGCACCAACACATGGTCGGTCTGGCCCGCTGCTCACCGAAGGGACGCGCATTGGCTTGGTCCATCACTGACATGTGCGACCGCATGTGAGCAATAGCACGAACGGACGGTCGGTCCGGCCCGCTGCTCACCGAAGGGACGCACATCGGCTTGGTACATCACTGACATGTGCGACTGCATGTGAGCAGTAGCAAACCGACATGCCAAGCTCCCCCGCCTACCGCACGCCAAAAGCTCGGCCTTTTTATAACAGTATAGATCGCACCAAGGAGCAGACCATGGCAGTTGCGAACGCTCGCATGGCAGTTTCATGTGTAGGGGAGGGGCGTGCTGTGGCAGTTTTGTAAAATGCCATGGCATTTATTTTTTTACTTCTATTTTCATCCAATAACTGGCACCGTCGGATGCAGATCTTACAGTTATTGGGGCTTTCGCCAGGAATAGCCTCATGACGAACTATTGACTAGTCTCTTTTTCACACGCATTACATTGACACATATCATCTCTCCCTCTTTCCCATGCACAAACCTACGCTAACGACTCTCTCAGGACTTCTCGCACCCACCATCTCTAGCACTCTATGTCGATGCCACACACATACACTTGTACTCTAGGTTTACTACGTCGTACACGAAGAGAAGAGGTGCATGCATGCACTCATCCTCTCACACACACGCACAGGTACACGTAGGACGCGTATGTTTACAAACAGGCAGCCCAGGTGATCTCTCCCTCACCGGTGTTCAAAGATCCCGTCGGATCCCTTCTGACACACACCAATCAAGAATCAACTTCTCTAGTTAGGTCTCTCCGTCTCGTTCTCTGAAACACATCGATCGATCTACCTATCTAGCTAGTTAGGTCTCTCTCTCTCTCTCTCTCATTCTCCGACACACACTGATCGATCTACCTCTCTAGTTAGGTCTCTCCCTCTCGTTCTCCGACACACACCGATCGATCTACCTCTCTCGTTAGGTCTCTCCCTCTCATTCTCTGAAACACACTGATCGATCTACTTCTCTAGTTACGTCTCTCCCTCTCGTTCTCGGACACACAACGATCGATCTACCTCTCTAGTAATTAGGTCTCTCCCCCTCGTTCATCGAAACACACCGTTCGATCAACCTCTCTAGTTATAGGTGTCTCCCTCTCGTTCTCGGACATACACCGATCGATCTACCTCTCTAGTTAGGTCTCTCCTTTTAGTTCTCTAACACACACACACACACACACACACACACACACACTGGTGGAGTATGTGCATGAAGAGAAGAGGTGCACGCGTGCACTCATTCCCTTGCACACACACGCGAGTACACGGTGGAACACATTTGTATACGAAGAGACACCCCACATGATAATTTGACACGTGTAGAGTCGTTCATTTAATGGATGATCAGGGACCAAGCATGAACGATACAAAGTGTGGCCTGGACGTGGTGGCGCGTTATTCATCGACTTTCCCTTTATTGGTATGTAAAATAAAGTTTTTTTATTTTTGAATGGCACGCATACAATGTTGATCTAATGCCAATAATGCTAGCAATTGTTTTGCATGTTGATCTAGGAGTATGGTTAATAGTAAGTAATAGCCAACAGCCGGCTATGTTAAGTTGTCACATCACCTATAGCCAGGTTAATAGTAGGAGCATAGCCAACAGCCGGCTATGTGAAGTTGTCACGTCACCTATAGCCAAGTAAGTACAACTTTATTAATCCTCTCACCATATAGTACTATATATACTAGTAGTAGCATACGTGTACATGCAAATGCATGCATTGACTTCGCTCATTAGTACATTGGATCGGCTCTAAAGTCGCACTACAGTCAGCTCTAAAATATATAAAAAGAAACCTCCTCGTTGACACGATTAGTGTGCACGTCAACGTCGCTGATGAACATGCTGCTAGTGTGTGCGTGAGAGGAGCGGTTGAGTAGGCCAGCTACGCGCATGAATAGAGCAGCAGGCAGGTATGCAGTATACACGTAGGTGTACTTTCCCTGCATAGATAATCCACCGATTGTTCTACAGAATAGGAGTACCCTCCACTTTCATCTGTAGCTATGAATCGTAGTGCGTAGGTGTACTTTCCTTGCATTGATAATCCACCGATTGTTCTACAGAATAGGAGTACCCTCCACTTGCATCTGTAGCTAAGAATCGTAGCATTCTGAACCATCGATTGGCTCTATCAAAGGCTCACATTGCTCCTTGGTCTTGAGATTCAAAAGTTCAAAATGCAGAGGCTCGGCTGGAGGCGCGAGGTTTTTCTTAATGTGCGAGCCACACATGGCACCAACACGACACGAGCTTGGTCTACCTGGAGCGCACTCGGGTGCGGCTTGTTTGGGAATCAAAATAAATTCGTTTGTTTATACCCACCTCGTTCCTTGTTTCTTGCCACGAACAAGGAAATCGACCAATAGGAGACATGGGGCGTGTATGCATTCAATGACTTGAGACTACTTAGCACAACATGCAATGGTCAGTTCTCTGCATGCAATGGTATTAATTACCAAATAAACATCAAGTTCTCTTGTTTTCCCTCCATCTTGGTTGCGGTGCATGACCTACCGATACGGATGGGAGTATGGATGTGAGGGAGCAAGTAGTTGAGAGTGCCATTATCATCCACTGCATGCATGCGAGTAGTTAAATCGTGGGTTGCTAGTATGAGGCAACAACAAAATCAATTTTTGCCTCGGTTGCTGTCGGTGGCCTTTCTATTTAAAAATGGAGCGAGTAGTGTATTAGGGGTCGCCCACCGCCTACGCCGTGGCGCCCCGCCTGAATACCACTGTAGTCAGACGGTCACCGCACATACCAGCCCAGGAAATCACTCTGGCATGCGCTTTTACAACAAGTATCATGAACACAGACATTTCTATTAATGGATATATAAGTCTTACATGGTATATTACATGGGTGATGGCAGCGGAAAAGCTCTATCTAAGGCAGCAGGGTCTTGGTGCGGCTCCAATCCACAGGGATCTGACTGGGTTACTCTTCTAGCCCGCGAACACTCCGGCTCCTCGCTAGCGAACGTCGGATCCTTAGGTGAACCTGGCCACATTGAAGGCCGCTGAGTACTTTTGAATGTACTCGCAAGCAAACCAAACCAACATATACACCAAGCAAAGCATTCTATGGCATTCAAGCATGCACTTGTTATCTTAACAGGATTAACTATCATGTTATGACAGAATTATCTAGCAAGATCACTACTGAAGTAAATACAGTATGACGAAGATAAAGCATATTCAGTAAATAATCCATACTCCGAGTATTCTCATGATCCAATCCAAATCTTTCGGTCATACGACCGTTTCTCCCTTAGCCATCCCATGGCTAACATCTCATATTCCTGACATCATCTGATGTCCATGCATCCATAATGCAAGTATGATAAACCTTACCATTCTCTGGTTCAGTCTTAGAAACAACATTATATAGTTTGTTCCTCCAGACTCGACACGGACCAAATAGTGTGACCTAGTACGAACTGTGTCCCATGACCGAGGACGCGGCTATTCGAATAGATTTACACTCTGCAGAGGGTGCGCACTTTACCCACACTATGGAGCGCCTGGCCTCGTACTTTAGTACATGTTCCCATTCGGGTGGACCGGTGCTGCTCCAACAAAACTTTGTCTATTGCCAGGCACTCTTACGGTCCCACCGACAATCTTACACTCCCAGGGTCATGTCCTGGGTGGCCCCTGTGTCACCCCGTGACACTTGCCACCGTCGTGGCCAAACAAAACTGTCCCAAACGGGGACGTGCGCACATAAACCAAACTGGGCTCACAGGATTATTGCCGCCTACCGGGCCAGGGTAGCACGCACGCATAATCCTCCCTATTTTGGTGGTACCGACAAGAGGCAAGACAATAGACTAAGTCAGGGCCGTCCCATACCGGCAAATGTGGTTGCACTCAATGAGCTCGGTTCGGTGGCACTATGACTCGATCCAGCCGACGGAGGAGGTTGTTGTCATTATTAAGTCACATTCTTTATTATTGCAATAACAGTAACAAAGCATGATATAACAACTATGAAAACATGACAACCTATCTCCACACTGTTATCTACAAGTCACTAGTGTGGTAACATGATGAGTATTAGCAGGTAATGTAAATAGCAAATTCAAACTAGCAGGAGTTTAACTATTTCTAACACAGGCATAATTATTAATTAGACACGCGAGAATAACACAGAGCAATGCTTCAGGGCATATATCAGATGGTCGGCTTGCCTGGGGGACGAGGAATACTCCGGGATGAAGTGCGATCACCTCGTGGAAAAATTCGCCGGAAAGGGTTCCCACTCGGAGGGGCTGAATGGAGGGCAGGGGCAAAATGGGTATTTTCATAAAGTGTCAACATGGTGAAAGTGAGGTCATCGGAACGGGCTCGACGAACTGAAGAAGTAGGCTTTGGATTCACCTGATTTGGAGTTGCGAGTGAAATGATATGATGTTTTTCTGCCAGGGACCTTTCTGCAATTATTTTATTTGCATACGGGTCCTTGCCAATAAATCCACCGATAAAAGAGAAATCGCACCACTGCACTGGGCCGTCCTGGGCCGAATTCGGCCGCTGCTGGGCTGGCCCAGCCGAGACGCGGGAGGGCGTGACGCAGAAGACGGATTTCCTGGAATACGCCTTCCCTTAGGGAAGACGGTTCCAGTGAAAACCGCCTCCACTTAAAATGCGCGGGCCCGCCGCGCGCCTCGCCTCTCTCTCTAGGCAGAGGGGCCCGCCTGCAGGTCATCGTCTCCCTCTGGCACACGCCCGACCGTGGAGAGAGACGGCTCCCGACGGCGATAGCCGGAGCTACAGGCCGTCTCCGGCGACGCTCCGCCCATGGATGAGTTCAGCGTGGAGAGGCGCATCCAACGGTGAGCGGCACGGACACCGGGGACCATTGGAGCAGTGGCTACGCTGCCCGCGGCGGACGGCGATTTGGGCGGCGACGGGTTTGGTGCTGTGGTGGCAGAGAGGGAGGGGTGAGGTTCGGGAAGGCTTCGCCGTGGTTGAGATGCTCCTCTGTTGAAGGAAGAAAGGAGGGAGGAGCTCCGGTTGGCTCGAATTCGAGCGGGGACAGTGGCGGCTATGGCGGCCATGGCGGCGTGATGCGGGGCGGTTGGAGAGGGAGAGCTCAAGGGATCGGGCTTGGGGTTCTTGGGAGGCAGAGGGTAGAGGTGTGAGCTCGAGGGAGAGGCTCGGCAGCGGCTTTTATAGCCGCCCAAGGCCACCGGATAGGCACGACCGCCTCGGTGAGCTGGCCGGTGTCTAGAGCTCTCGGGAGTCACGGCTGGAAGGTTGCGGCTGTCGGGGAGCGTCCGACCTGACGAGGGCCAGAGGGAGGGGACGGCTCGGAGGAGAAGAAGCCAACGGGAGAGGGAAAACGACGACGGTCACGGGTGGACAGTACTGCGGCGGCGACCGCCGTGGCGCGAGGAAGAAGAAATCGAAGAGGTGAAGGGCCTAGAAAGGGGCAGGTGGACGTCGCGGAGCCATGAGACATGCTCGGACAAGCCAGAATTGGCCGGAGCGAGCTGGCTGACGAGGACAGCATGCAGAGCACCGCTTCTGCCTGCTGTCCATGCGGTCACCACGTGCATGGCTTGCTCTGGAAGGCTCCTGCATGTCCAAGCTTGTCCAACAGGTCTCTCGTTGCTCAAATAGATGAAAGAAGTGCCTAGAACTAGCTAGGTGGCTATGAGGTGAGAGAAACTTGCTGAAACAGATTCTGACAGCAAAATTGGCTGGAATTTTCTGGAGAAATGGATGGAGAAATGGAGTTGGATCTTTGTCACAATGAAATGTGGTAGAAAGGAGTAGAGGCTGGAAAAATTTGAGGCCATTTGGACCAGTGTTGCATATACTTCCTTTGCAATGCAAATTTTGGTCCAGAGAATGGATTTTGATGTTGTGCTCAACTGGGTTGGTGAAATGAGCTGAATTTTTGTGTAGGGTGATGATTTCGATATATGGAGGTACTGGAAAAATTTCAGCTCATTTGGAAATGCCAAAGTGGTACTTCCTTCATAGAGCTTGAATCTGGACAGAAACTAGATGGAATTTTTGGGAGAAATTGGCTAGATAAAATGATGTGAATTTTTGCACGCTCACATCATATAGGGAGTGTGAGGTCCTGGATTAATTTCAAGATTTTGGAAGCAATATAAAATATAGTTGCTTCACAACCTCAAAATAAGTCCAGAGACAAGAATTGGATGTTGCACTCAAACTTTGAACTGTGGAACTTGGGTTTTTGATGGAAATGGTGAATATATGGATAGGAGAAGCTCCACAAATTATTTGGGATTTTTCCTGGCTACCAAAATAGTAGCTCCTTTGGAAAGTGCCCAAATTGCAATATTGGCTTTAAATAGGAAAATGCAATTTCCCTTATTTAATTATGGCCAATATTTTTATGGGAGCTCAATATGATCACAAAGAATATCTCCACAAGTTTTCATGAACTTTGGAGATGGATAGATATTTTCCTGGATTTAATTCCTTTAACTGGCAGAAAATGGAATTAATTTTAAATGAAAAATATTGCAAATGACTTGGCAATATTTTTTGCATATCCAGGGTTTATAGATGTGGGATGATCACTGGGAAAAGTTTGGGAGGCAATAGATCAAAGGAGATTGGGGTTCCTTTGTAACGGAAGGAATAAGGGTTTCCCCTCCGATAATTCGGAGAGTAGGGTTTCGACGACAAAATCTTGAGAAAATATCTTGGGAGGCAAGGTTGAATCAGAGAGAATCTCTGGTTGGATAGGGAAGGCAAGGCTAAATGACCATCTTCATATACCCAAGAGCGAGAGAAAATCCGATAACACCAAAAAAAAAAAAAAGACGGGAGTCAAATCCCGCAAAGGAAAAAAAAAGGAGCGAAAACCAGGTTGTCACAAACCTACCCCCTTTAAGAAAATCTTGTCCTCGAGATTTCCGGGCTTACCTCCCGGCTAAGGGGAACATACCTGTGTGTGACTTGGATCCATCAGCTGTCTTGTCTTCATTAGTTTGTTGGCCTTTTAACTGCATATCCTGACGGCTCAGGTGTTGTCTTTCTACATAGCCACATTGAATCCTTCCCTTTCCTGGCAGGCAAACCTTCTCTCCTGGTAGTTTGTAGCCAGATGTTGGTTGGTAGCGAGTAGTATCAACAGAATAGCTCATTTTTAAGGCTTGGAGCTAGCTGCTTCGGGTTTTATTGCGATACTTGGTACACTGCCTACCAAGGGTAAGTCATCTTTTCTTGATACAGGGCTCATGTGCTCGTATGGCCTCGAGTGACTAGGGGTAGCTTTCTTTCGGCCTTGTCAGAATGCTCAGTCTGGCTCTGGGTTCCGTACTGATGTTTCCTTCTATTTTATGCACTCTTGACTTTGTCCTTAGGTGATCCACAATCCAAGGGACAACATGACCGAACTATTACCGCCATATTCTCAACTGAGGTGTCAAGCATGATCACAAAGTAATCATAGACGGTAATCTCCTTCTCCAGTGACACCGTGGCATCTACGAACAGGCGATGCCGACGTGTATGTGTTTTTAGCCATTCTATCTGAATGTCTCACTTCCAAGTAATTTCAGACCGTCAAACTTTGTCAATTACCGAGGTGGCTCTGCCATATATAACATCTAGAGCCCTTGCTATGACCACTGAGCTGAACATAGCATGGTTAACATCCGGTGTATCTTTCGAAGCATATCGTCTTAACTTGGTTGATAGCCCGTATTCACGATGAGGATGACATGCTGGCTGCATTGTTGTGGCCGTATATGTAAGAGTCCGACAAGGATTGGCAATATTACCCTGTATGTGAAGCTTTACTTCATTGACCATCGCGGAGGTTGTTTATCCAAAACTTCTTTGTTCTTGAGGGTTTCCTTTTGTGGTTCTGTCGTGACCTGCCAACATGGCTCCTTGGTCGTATCATAACTTACTCTTGCATATCTCGTAGGGATTGTTGTGTTCACATTCTTCTTTGAAGTATGGGGCCGACGTTTCTCTGAACACAGTCATTCCCGTGTACGAGTGGCTCGCATGAACTGATCCACTGGACTGCATGCTCACAACATATGCAGGGGCAGGATGAATCCTCTTATAACCAGTGAGTTCTGAGGCAGACGGGTGTCTGGACTAGTTCGTGCTTCTGACAAGATTGTTGGGGGGGGCACGATGGCGTGTTGAAGAAGACTGAATTCCTTACGCTCGAAGCTTCTGCCAAGGTGGCGTGCCGAAGAAGGCTGGGTATCGTACCTCATAATCTTTCCCTCATGTGGCTTACCGCGGAAGGTCAGGTGCCTTATGCCAGAAGCTTTCCGCAGTAGCACGCTGAGGAAGATGGGAGTGCCGTACCCCAGCAGATTTTTTCCCTAGTGGCGTACCGAGGAAGATTGGGAGTCTTGCGTCGTAAGCTCCTTCCGATAGCTTGCGGAGGAAGACTGGGTTCCTTGTGCCAAAAGCCTTGCACTTGTCTGAAGATATTCCGTTGGTGAGGCACACCGCTTGTCCTTCTGCTAGTCTGCTCATTGCAACAGTTACCGACTTCGTGTTGATAATTAATCCAAACGTGTGCCGATAGTAAGCAGTTGGCGGATAATTTCATTCGGTTTAGCTGAACTTCCGGGTATTTGGAATTCTCATTGATTCCAGATAGCCGTGGACTTATCCATATGTCTCGCAAATCTTATTCATAGTGCCCAGAAAATTTTGTATATGCACCGGTAAATTCCAAAATATGCTTTGAAATTTGTATCAACATACCAGAGTTTTGTTGTTGTTCTCGGCACCTTCACATTCTTGAAACATGGCTTCTGTGGGGAATGATTCTTGAGTCCATTAGGAAAAGACCCAAGGTTCACCCTGCTGACTGAAAGAATCCTTGTGTCGAGGACCGAATGATTTGCTCCTTGGATGTAATCTATTCTGCGGCAAACTCCCTTAGGTATAGTCTGGCCTTGTCGGTAGCACGCAGAGTCTGCTTCTGACCCATTCTTCATTCTTGACAGATCCGGTGATAATGTTCTGAATATCGGGCAGTTGGCTTGGCTTGACTCTTACTGAATTTGGATTATTGAGTATTATCCAAGTTGTATGCTGGTCTTCTTGACAGCACTTGCGGATGGATCCAGTCGGAACGACAGAACGGAACCGACGAAAGAGGCAAGAATGGCAAAAACCAAAAATACCAAAAAGCAAATAAAGCTCAAATTTTGCAGACCTCACACATGTGGCCGAGGATTCACTAGTATAACTAATATAGCGCACTAGATGTACCTCCAAGGATTTAGAAGCAAAACCACACCATGCTCCTGGTAGCACTTGGTGTCAAGCTCCTACTACTTCCTTAGGGAACATCACACTCGACGCACGACCATAGCCAAAGTGGCTTGGTCAACGATCCTAGGGTTGTCAGGGAAAAGATGGAATTTATAAGCGTTTCCCGAAGGAAACTGGATTTAAGAAGAGAAATGCCATGGTTAGCAAGCAAGGTGGGGATATCTGGTTTACCTAGGGTTTAAGGGCTCGCGGGTCGTTGCCTGGTGCGGACATTTCACACCGGAGGCAAAGGCCATGAGAGTTCGGGTCTCATGGAGCCAAAAACCTATGGGGTTGCCTTGTGATCAATAGTAGCCGTGCCTGTCTGGCAAAGACGGCTGAAATCCATCTGGGCATCCTACTGGTCAAGAGGCAATGAAGTCCGACTAGGGTAACCTACAGTCAGCCTGGCTCTGATACCATCCGTTGTGGCACCCCGCCTGAATACCACTGTAGTCAGACGGTCACCGCGCAAACCAGCCCAGGAAATCACTCTGGCTCGCGCTTTTACAACAAGTATCATGAACACAGACATTTCTATTAATGGATATATAAGTCTTACATGGTATATTACAAGGGTGATGGCAGCAGAAAAGCTCTATCTAAGGCAGCAGGGTCTTGGTGCGGCTCCAATCCATAGGGATCTGACTGGGTTACTCTTCTAGCCCACGAACACTCCGGCTCCTTGCTAGCGAACGTCGGATCCTTAGGTGAACCTGGCCACATTGAAGGCCGCTGAGTACTTTTGAATGTACTCGCAAGCAAACCAAACCAACATATACACCAAGCAAAGCAATCTATGGCATTCAAGCATGCACTTGTTATCTTAACAGGATTAACTATCATGTTATGACAGAATTATCTAGCAAGATCACTACTGAAGTAAATACAGTATGACGAAGATAAAGCATATTCAGTAAATAATCCATACTCCAAGTATTCTCATGATCCAATCCAAATCTTTCGGTCATACGACCGTTTCTCCCTTAGCCATCCCATGGCTAACATCTCATATTCCTGACATCATCTGATGTCCATGCATCCGTAATGCAAATCTGATAAACCTTACCATTCTCTGGTTCAGTCTTAGAAACAACATTATATAGTTTGTTCCTACAGACTCGACACGGACCAAATAGTGTGACCTAGTACGAACTGTGTCCCATGATCGAGGACGCGGCTATTCGAATAGATTTACACTCTGCAGAGGGTGCGCACTTTACCCACACTATGGAGCGCCTGGCCTCGTACTTTAGTACATGTTCCCATTCGGGTGGACCGGTGCTGCTCCAACAAAACTCTGTCTATTGCCAGGCACTCTTACGGTCCCACCGACAATCATACCCTCCCAGGGTCATATCCTGGGTGGCCCCTGTGTCACCCCGTGACACTTGCCACCGTTGTGGCCAAACAAAACTGTCCCAAACGGGGACGTGCGCACATAAACCAAACTGGGCTCACAGGATTATTGCCGCCTACCGGGCCAGGGTAGAACGCACGCATAATCCTCCCTATTTTGGTGGTACCGACAAGAGGCAAGACAATAGACTAAGTCAGGGCCGTCCCATACCGGCAAATGTGGTTGCACTCAATGAGCTCGGTTCGGTGGCACTATGACTCGATCCAGCCGACGGAGGAGGTTGTTGTCATTATTAAGTCACATTCTTTATTATTGCAATAATAGTAACAAAGCATGATATAACAACTATGAAAACATGACAACCTATCTCCACACTTTATCTACAAGTCACTAGTGCGGTAACATGATGAGTATTAGCAGGTAATGTAAATAGCAAATTCAAACTAGCAGGAGTTTAACTATTTCTAACACAGGCATAATTATTAATTAGACACGCGAGAATAACACAGAGCAATGCTTCAGGGCATATATCAGATGGTCGGCTTGCCTGGGGGTCGAGGAATACTCCGGGAAGAAGTGCGATCACCTCGCGGAAAATTTCGCCGGAAAGGGTTCCCTCTCGGAGGGGCTGAATGGAGGGCAGGGGCAAAATGGGTATTTTCAGAAAGTGTCAACATGGTGAAAGTGAGGTCATCGGAACAGGCTCGACGAACTGAAGAAGTAGGTTTTGGATTCACCTGATTTGGAGTTGCGAGTGAAAAGATATGATGTTTTTCTGCCAGGGACGTTTTTGTAATTATTTTATTTGCATACGGGTCCTTGCCAATAAATCCACCGATAAAAGAGAAATCGCACCGCTGCACTGGGCCGTCCTGGGCCGAATTCGGCCGCTGGTGGGCTGGTCCAGCCGAGACGCGGGAGGGCGTGACGCAGAAGATGGATTTCCTGGAATACGCCTTCCCTTAGGGAAGACGGTTCCAGTGGAAACCGCCTCCACTTAAAATGCGCGGGCCTGCCGCGCGCCTCGCCTCTCTCTCTAGGCAGAGGGGCCCGCCAGCAGGTCATCATCTCCCTCTGGCGCACGCCCGACCGTGGAGAGAGACGGCTCCCGACGGCGATAGCCGGAGCTACAGGCCGTCTCCGGCGACGCTCCGCCCATGGATGAGTTCAGCGTGGAGAGGCGCATCCAACGGTGAGCGGCACGGACACCGGGGACCATTGGAGCAGTGGCTACGCTGCCCGCGGCGGACGACGATTCGGGCGGCTATGGGTTTGGCGCTGTGGTGGCAGAGAGGGAGGGGTGTGGTTCGGGAAGGCTTCACCGTGGTTGAGATGCTCCTCTGTTGAAGAAAGAAAGGAGGGAGGAGCTCCGGTTGGCTCGAATTCGAGCGGGGACAGTGGCGGCTATGGCGGCCATGGCGGCGTGATGCGGGGCGGTTGGAGAGGGAGAGCTCAAGGGATCGGGCTTGGGGTTCTAGGGAGGCAGAGGGGAGAGGTGTGAGCTCGAGGGAGAGGCTCGGCAGCGGCTTTTATAGCCGCCCGAGGCCACCGGATAGGCACGACCGCCCCGGTGAGCTGGCCGGTGTCTAGAGCTCTCGGGAGTCACGGCTGGAAGGTTGCGGCTGTCGGGGAGCGGCCGACCTGACGAGGGCCAGAGGGAGGGGACGGCTCGAAGGAGAAGAAGCCAACGGGAGAGGGAAAACGACGACGGTCACGGGTGGACAGTACTGCGGCGGCGACCGCCGTGGCGCGAGGAAGAAGAAATCGGAGAGGTGAAGGGCCTAGAAAGGGGCAGGTGGACGCCGCGGAGCCATGAGACATGCTCGGACAAGCCAGAATTGGCCGGAGCGAGCTGGCTGACAAGGACAGCACGCAGAGCGCCGCTTCTGCCTGCTGTCCATGTGGTCACCACGTGCATGGCTTGCTCTGGAAGGCTCCTGCATGTCCAAGCTTGTCCAACAGGTCTCTCGTTGCTCAAATAGATGAAAGAAGTGCCTAGAACTAGCTAGGTGGCTCTGAGGTGAGAGAAACTTGTTGAAACAGATTCTGACAGCAAAATTGGCTTGAATTTTCTGGAGAAATGGATGGAGAAATGGAGTTGGATCTTTGTCACAATGAAATGTGGTAGAAAGGAGTAGAGGCTGGAAAAATTTGAGGCCATTTGGACCAGTGTTGCATATACTTCCTTTGCAATGCAAATTTTGGTCCAGAGAATGGATTTTGATGTTGTGCTCAACTGGGTTGGTGAAATGAGCTGAATTTTTGTGTAGGGTGATGATTTCGATATATGGAGGTACTGGAAAAAGTTCAGCTCATTTGGAAATGCCAAAGTGGTACTTCCTTCATAGAGCTTGAATCTGGACAGAAACTAGATGGAATTTTTGGGAGAAATTGGCTAGATAAAATGATGTGAATTTTTGCATGCTCACATCATATAGGGAGTGTGAGGTCCTAGATTAATTTCAAGATTTTTGAAGCAATATAAAATATAGTTGCTTCACAACCTCAAAATAAGTCCAGAGATAAGAATTGGATGTTGCACTCAAACTTTGAACTATGGAACTTGGGTTCTTGATGGAAATGGTGAATATATGGATAGGAGAAGCTCCACAAATTATTTGGGATTTTTCCTGGCTACCAAAATAGTAGCTCCTTTGGAAAGTGCCCAAATTGCAATATTGGCTTTAAATAGGAAAAATGCAATTTCCCTTATTTAATTATGGCCAATATTTTTATGGTAGCTCAATATGATCACAAAGAATATCTCCACAAGTTTTCATGAACTTTGGAGATGGATAGATATTTTCCTGGATTTAATTCCTTTAACTGGCAGAAAAAGGAATTAATTTTAAATGAAAAATATTGCAAATGACTTGGCAATATTTTTGCATATCCAGGGTTTATAGATGTGGGATGATCATTTGGAAAAGTTTGGGAGGCAATAGATCAAAGGAGATTGGGGTTCCTTTGTAACGGAAGGAATACGGGTTTCCCCTCCGATAATTCGGAGAGTAGGGTTTCGGCGACAAAATCTTGAGAGGCAAGGTTGAATCGGAGAGAAACTCTGGTTGGATAGGGAAGGCAAGGCTAAATGACCATCTTCATATACCCAAGAGCGAGAGAAAATCTGATAACACCAGAAAAAAAAAGACGGGAGTCAAATCCCGCAAAGGAAAAAAAAATAAGGAGCGAAAACCAGGGTGTCACATACGCTCGCCTCCTCGCCTCACCCATCGGATTCCGCCATGGATAATCCCATAGATCCCAGCATCCTGCGGGTTTCCCTCTCGCCGCGGCCCGCAATACTGCCGCTGTGGAGCGAAACCCACATATCTATCAGAGGGGATCCATTGCTCTGGAATCACAGATCGGTGGCGCCGAACGACATGCCGGGGTTGCTTTGCAGGTGGTGGGCAGCAAGGGCAAATCGGATCGAGGAAGCAGGGGATCGATTGGAGATTTCTGCAAAGGAGCTGCGCCTGGCGAAGCACAAGGCGGAGGTGCAAGTCAATCTCAGGGCAGAGATGCTAAGGGATGTCAGCATCTGGCAGCGTCGCGTCGACCTCGAGCTGGGGCTAATGGAGAGATCCAATTCACAGAGTCGACTGTGGAGGAGAGAACGCGCATGCCTGCGGAATGGCATGAGCAACCGGTGCAATTGTTCAAATGGGCGCTAGGAGAAGCCAACTCGCCCAACCGGCTGCAGCGGCGGCGCTGGGCATGCATCCTAGGTGAGGTAACCTGCCCTCCTTCCCCGCCAGCGATGCAGTGACCTACTGGGTTGCTGCAGCAGTGAACATGCACCGCCATGGTGGTTTGCAACCATGACAATCACTCCATCTATATGTACTATTACTAGCATGCTCGTATTTCCCTGAAAATACTCGGTCGTTTGAAAAAAGAAGATGGTAATTGATTTATCACGAGTTTTTGAATGCTTGGTCGTGACAATCACCCGACAGCCACACGATATATATTTTTTCACGCATTTTTCCTCGTTGCTGAGGTGTACTGCGCGGTTCCGGGCTCCTCCGCGGTCGTCGAAAATATCTCTATGTGCTTCCTTTCGCCGACATGTGGGACATACATCATTTAGGTCCACGTCCATGCATGACTCGGGGCATCTCCAACGCTGACCCCCAACCGGTAGGGAGGAGTCTGCGGACAGTGACGCGGGAGCGGGCCATCCAACCATGCCCGCGTACATTTCAAACTAGACGAATTACATGCAACCCCCCTGCCGAGGTACGACAATCTTTAGGACCAACGAGGCCCCTTGGTGGTTCGGCTGTGGGAATCAACGCGCACAAAGAATAGATCTAGCAATGCAAATGCACAAGTTTACCCAGGTTTGGGCCTCCTTGAGGCGTAAAACCCTACTCCTGCTTTGGTGGATTGATATGTGTAAAATGCCCAAGTTACAAGAGAGCGCAAGCTTGCCGGCAAGGTGCTCAGGAAGTGCAGCTACGTAGTGGAATTGGGCAGGGTTTCGACCTTTGTAAAGGTTGCCATGGGCCTCCTTTTATAGATGAAAGGGGCTAACACAGTGGCAAAATAGTAATTACATGGTGAAATGATAGCAATAGTGCTATCATACCTAACACAGATGGGTTAGGACAAAAGCAATAAATGCTTCGTTAGGTGTCGAGCTGAGGAGGGATGCCGGCAAGGGACCTGCACCGCTCACCCAGCTACCTTCTATTTCATCGCCACGCCTCTAGGACGGGTGGTAGTAAAGTTGTTCCTTCAGCGACAGGCTGCCACATGCCCCGACAAGCCCTACCAACTCGCCTGCCCGCTCGACACCTGTCGGCAAGCTCCTGACAGCCGCCACGATGGAGCGGTGAGGTGAAGCTTGTCGGTCTTGAGGTCCTGGACTCGAAGCTTGCCGGCTTGAGGCATACCGGCCCCTCGAGTCTCCATGTTCAGTACTTACTTAGTACTTCTCGATGACCTGCCTCAAGGTCTTCTTCACGGTCTTGATTACCAAGTCTTGGATGTTGGTAAGAGCTCTCCTCCGGCAAGCCTTAGCTGTCAGGAAGTCTACAACTGTCTGTGCATAAGTCAGGGTATAAACACCCATGTTTAATACACCGACAACCCCCCCGACAAGAATTTACATGCAAATCAGATGATTTTCATATAAATCGGAGCAAATTCATTATATTTTGGACATATTTCATTGAAAAAAGCGAGCGGACCTAAACCAGCCTAAGGGCCTCTTTGATTCGCAGGATGGAGTGGCATATCCACTTAAATCCAATAGGATTAGGAAGGAGTGTTCAATGCCACGGGAAAAACAAAGGAATTGTAAAAAAAAGGTTGGAGAGGAGTACAAAAGATTACATAGAAAAAAATCCTATGGAATCCGATCCTATGTAGGGACTAGCTAAGCGGCGACGACGCTCTTGCTCCGCTGATGGCGAGAAACCGATGGGTAGTGGAGGAAGCGGTGGTATGCTAAGAACGCCATAAAGGCTGGACTGTAGTACATCATTTTTTATCCCCATATCACCTGCTGGTTCACTGGGTTGCCGAGTTTCGCACTCCTCCGTCGTACTAGTACTCCAGTGGAAAACTAGAGTATAATGCACAGTTCTTTGCTCATCCTTTGGTCATCAGCAACAATTATACTTCCTTTCACTGATATGTGGGATAGGCAGCATTCGGGTCGACGTGTCATGCACCAGATTAGAGTAGGGAACGGAAGGGAAGACTCACCCAGGTCGTAGCACCTAGGGATGAAAATGGAGCGGAAACGGACAGAACTGGGTGTTGCCACATTTGTTTTCATATTTTTTTTTGTGGAAGCAAAAATGAATACAAAAACCCCGGAAGCAAATACAGAAATGAATACTACCGAAAATAAAAATGGACCGAATACGACACAGACACGGAGACATAGGCGGAGTGTTCATTGGAAGTAAAGACCCCTTAAACTATAGGAAAAAAAAGAAACCAACAAAGGTGTTCAATTGATGATTACTAAATATTATGATATATCATGGCGATATAATGATATGTCAGTAGTATAAGTTGGGCCATCTAGGCCATTCTGCTCATTGTGTGTAGGGCCTAATTGTGTGTTCGTTGGACTACAAAATAGCCATGTGTTCAAAATGGAAAGTTCCATATTAGCGGAAACAAAAACCTCTGTTTCTGCGCCTGTTCCACCGGAAAGCATTGTTCCGTTTTCATTTCTGTTTTTGCATAAAAAATTCCATTTCCATTTCCGTTTTGCAAATTTCCATTTTCACATCCAATTTTCCTCTCCGTTTTCATTTTTCCGTCGGAAAAGTGGAAAGTTTCCGCTCCATTTTCATCCCTAGTAGCGCCGCAGTAATAATGACCACAGTAACCTGTTAAATCACAAGGCCCCACCTTTCCAGCAGTAATGAGCCGTCAAATCACACAGCCACACCTTTCCAGTAGTAAGTTGAATCCGCTACTCCCTCAACCTCCTCGGCTCTCTGTCGAACTGACTAGGCGAAACTGCCCCGCCTACCGTGCGGGAAAAGCCCTGCCCTCGCCTTTCAAATTTAAATATAATTTTGTATCAATGGATTGCGCCATGGAACAAAACCAAAAGAAAAAGGTGCTACATATATAGCACGCCCGTCGCGTTCGTGTTGCACCCAAATGGTCGGTCCGGCACGCCGCTCACCGAATGGAACGCGCGTCATCTTGCGTTGGCACTCACATGTGGGACCGCAGTTGTGCAACTGACTTTAGGCAGACTCCCTCGCCCCCGAGCGTCGGCTGAGTTACCTTTTTTAGGCAGGCTAAGTTACTACAACAGTAGAAACAAGAGACGAGCGATGGTAACATACGGGTTGTAGATTTGTTGAGAAATCTAATAAAAAGGTAGGAGCACCAGGTATATTACAGTACCAATAAAATTCAATCCATTTTCGATATAAATACAAATCTACTTCCCCAACCCTAGGCAGCTAGGGCAACCTCTCCCCTCCATGTTTCACCAGTGATCCCGTGGATTCGCCCCTCCCCTCTTCCTACTGCTCAGGCTACTGGTCGCGAGGAGGGGAATCCCGGTGCCTTCGCTCTAGTTAGTAGTTTACGTCAGGGCTTTTTAGTCCATGCACGCACTGACATCACTCGGATGGCGGCACTTTTCCTCCTAGTTTGTCATTCGGGCTCTGATCCTCCTCGAGTCGGCCGTCTAGACATAGTCGATGGAACATCAGCGTATTGTCATGTGGCGAGATTAGGTGTCAAGTGCTTCAGATCAATGCAAGGGTTCTGAAAGCGCAGGTTAACTCCCAGAGGGGGGGTGAATGGGAGATTTTTAGAAATTCATCAAACTCCGAAGATTTTGACGAAAATCAGAGTGACGAAATAGAAACAGGAGTGAAACTAGATCGACACAGATGTAACTAGCATGCAAAGGAAATACATACAAGTGAAGAACAAGTAGTCATACAAGCAGACATGCATGAGGAGGATGAACTGAAGAAAATGATATACAACATGATGAAAGTCCTCAGTTCAAATTCATCAGAAAAGTAAAGCACAAGTTCTTCAGCAGCGGAAATGGGTAAAGGTAAAGGGGTGAGGAATTTGAAACCAGTTGAGCTCGATGAAGACACATCGATTTGGTAGACCAGTTCCAGTTGCTGTATCAACTGTACGTTTGGTTGAGGCGGCTGAGTCTTACCTCGGAGGACACTTAGTCATCACCGTATTCCTCTTGAGCCAAGGTCACTTAGACCTCGCCCAATCACTCGTGGTAAGTCTTCAAGGTAGACTTCCAAAACCTTCACAGACTTGTTCACCGGCACACCACAATTACTCTTGGGTGCTCAGAACATGACGCCTAACTGTCTGGAGGAATGACAGTCCTCAAAGGTAACAAGCGTCGGATCACACAGATCAACTTCTTCAGTGATGCTCAGTCACTTTGGCTCTGGTTGGGTTTTTCCTCACTTGGGTTCTCACAAATTCGTCAGAGGAAGGGTTGCTCTCAAATGACAAGTGTCAAGTTCTCTCTAGAGCAGCCAACCAACTAGTGGTTGTGGGGGGCGGCTATTTATAGCCAGGAGGCAACCCGACATGAAATGTCATAAATGCCCTTCTCAGACATGACCCGACATGAAATGTCATAAATGCCCTTCTCAGACATGACCGTTGTCAGGATAAGAATCCACTCGACAGCTGGCACGCGGCGCAACAACGGTCGGAAATTAAGCTCTCAATTTCGTCGGGGCACTCTATTTCCTCACGATAGGCAGATCGCACTGGAGAAATCCTAACTCCTCAGCCTGACCAAATTCGTCAGAGACCAGATGAACCTCGTCACTGTCACTGTCAAATTCGTCAGCTGTTCCGGAGATTTCCAAAGGCTTCACTCGAAGCAGCTTAGGTTTGTATAGTTTTGAGCATCGCTTTGAAGTATGAAATATGTTTCACCTTGACCCCCTTTGACAGTACGGTTTTTCCTATGACTCAAATAAGAAGAAAAGAAACTACGAAAACAAAGTCTTCAAGCTTCCAAGTCTTCACATCAAATTCTTCATAGGCCGTACCAAATTCTTCACTTGAAGAAATACATTTTACATCAAATTCTTCATAGGCCGTACCAAATTCTTCACTTGAAGAAATACATTTTTAGGGGTCGACTTCCGTGGTTAAACTAAGTCTTCAGGTACTATTCTTACCTGTGTACACTCACAAACTCATTAGTCCCTTAACTTATTTGTCTTCAATACTCCAAAACCACTAAGAGGGCACTTGATGCACTTACAATCTCCCCCTTTTTGGTGATTGATGACAAATCAGTTAAGTTTTCAACGGGAATAAAATAGTGGAAGTGTAAGTACTGAATATGAAGACATTGGTTACAAGATATTGAGGAACTCCCCCCGAAGATGTGCATATGAAGAATTTGCTTTTGATTGCAAGTGCACATGGCAGGTTGAAATTGTGGAGATCTCCCCCTATATCTTGGAATCCAATCATGCATGATCATAAGATATTGAAGTATTTGATTGCATGATGAAAATTGGTGTCTGACAAAATGTAGCATGCATGCACACATAATATTGAGGAATTAGACATAAATATGCATGCAGATAATTCATCACAGAGAAGGGTCAGACCACCAACAGTTTAAGTTACAACTCTCAAAGAGCAAATCGAATGAACACAAGAGTTGCAACTTCGCAAAATAAACCACCCCATAGTTTTATATGACCCGCTTGAAGACTTAACACTCAAATTTCTCCCCCTTTGTCATCACATGACCAAAAGGAGACGAAACTAAGGACTAACGCACCCTGAAGAAGGAGATCATGAATCAGTTGAGGGAGCGCCAGCATTGTCGTCGGGGTCGCGGGTTGAAGAAGGGCCTACAGCAGTGTCTTCAATGTCCTCATTTTCGTCAGTAGCTCGAGAGGGAGACACTGAGCTGGGAACCATTGGAGGAACTTGAACCTTCTTGAACTTCTTCTTGGGCGGATTGGCCCAATCAAAGTTCATTTGGAATTCCATTTCTTCAAGTTCTTCAGGGGTCTTCAGATGTGAGAGAATGGCTCAACTTCTATCAAAGATCTCATGCAGATAATAATGATTTTTGTGCACAGAGTTTTGAGTCATAGTCATATTGCCCAATATGGCGTGTAACTGACGCTTAACCCAGTCATGGTTGCGATCCACTTTCTGGTGAAGGCTAATGAGAAGCTCATGATCTATCATCACACGGGGAGCTTCACCTTGAGGCTTTTGCTTAGTGGCCTTTGCATCAGTGTCTTGACTTGATGAGTCATAACCCTTGGATTGTGAGACGGGCTGACGAAATTGGCCATCAAGGGGTCGAACTCCTTCATCAATTACAGCCTTGCCTTTGCCAGGAACTGAAGCACTTGTGCTAGGAAGAATTTCCACATCTGGCATGAAGCAAAGGTGATTTTGACAATCTGCTTGATAGTTGATTGAAGACCTTGTTCTGATGAATTTCATGATCCAAGGTGCATAAGGCTTCAATTCAAACGGTGATTGAGCAACAGTCGCCAAAGTCCTCATGAAGAAATCATGGATATCAATGGGAATCCCATGAATGATATTGAATAGCAAATTCTTCATGATGCCAACAACTTCTTCAGTCTCAGAATTGTGGCCTTTGATGGGACTGAGGGTTTTGGCCAAGATCCGATACACGGTACATGGCACAAAAAGCAGATCCTTCACAAGGAAGGTAGTTCTCGGTGCTTCTCCTTCATCCAGTGGTTTCATCAGCACATTCATCAGATGATGTGGCAATTCAGGTTCTTCATAGATTTTTCTTGCATCAGCAGAGGGCAGATCAACTGGAAGGGCTCGAAGTAATTCATCAGATGGAGCCTTGTAGTGTGTATTCTCACTCATCCAGTCAATCGCCCATGAGTGAATATCATCAACTTCTCCTGACAGATGCAGAGTGGCGTAAAACTGAAGAATGAGCTCTTCATTCCAGTCGCATATGTTTGTGACGAAATTGAGCAGGCCAGCTTCATGAAGAACAGCCAAGACTGGCACAAAGCATGGCAGCGATTCCATATCAACATGAGGAATATGACGATGCGGGAATACTTTGTTTTTGTCAAAGAGCAGCGAGGAGCAGTAATTCATCTGAGTGTTTGTCTAGAATCTTTGACGCCTTATCTTGGCCGAGTCATATGGAGACTCGCCGATGAAGAAATTCTTCTCTTCGAAGAAGGCAGCATTATCAAATTTGGGCCTTCTGACGCTTTTGCAAGCTCTGGGCATTGAGGGCACAGGCTCAAGATTTATTTTCCATGGCCTCAGATCCAGAATGGGCCTTGGTGAGCCTGTTGAGTCATTGGGATCCGTGAGGGCCAGAGATTTGGCAACTTCCTCAGCTGTTGCTTCCGGTACTGTTTTTGAATCGGCTGAGGGAGCTGGATCTTCTTGCTGAGGGGGTGGTGGTGCAATGTCATCAGTGACCATTGGTTGCACAATTTCTTCAGCTGATGCAGCTGGAATTTCTTCACTGATTGTCTGGAGCAATGGTTGTTGACTTTTAGACACAGTTTGAATCTCCTCAGTGACAGCTGGTGACTGAGGCACTTGAGTGAGGGGAGTGGTGATGGGTGAGTTTGGGTGTGTGGCATCCCAGAAGTCATCATGTATCACTGGGGTAGTGGAACCCACATCCACATCCTCATCAGTTTCTTCCTGGCTTTGATGCGAAGCCGTTGGTCCTTCAGTCATCAGCACTGAGGGCGATGATACCAAGGGAAGTGAAGATTGTTCTTCAACTTCGATTTCTTCATCCACCTGCTCTGTGGAAGCAGCAGAGTGGGTATCAGCATCGTCTTCAGGTGGGATTATATAATCCGCACCAAATGGAACAAATTGTAACTCTTCCATGTTCCTTGTTGGGGGTGCTGACGAGATTGGAATGGCATCAATTGGGACAGTTAAAGACATTGGTGCCGTCTTCAACTTCTTCACATTCTCTGTGGCATGGGGTTCTGATGCCTTTCTCTTTTCAGCAGTCTTAGTCTTCTTTAATTATGATGCAGAAGGAAATGTAATGAGCTTTAAAGCTGAAGACTGATCTGTCATTACCGCTGAGGTGCTGGGTGGAGCAATTTCTTCAGACGCAACTGTTGCAGGCACAACTGACGCAGTTGCCCTGGCTTGATCTTGCGGAGGAGGTGAAGGCATTGGTTCACTGGTCTGAGGGGATTGCGGAGGAGCTAAGGAACTTGATGGAGGTGCTTGGCCGAACTTTGCAGCCTCCCTTCTGTTATGTTCATCAACCACCTTGTTAGAAGCGGTGATGAATCTGTCCTTCACTCCACAGCAGTGATCAGCCTGTCGATCATATTCCTCAGATAGACGCGGAATCTCAGTTTGCATCACAACTAGCTGCTGAGGGGATATGGTGAGCATGTGGTCCTTGAGCTCCTTCTGCTTTTTCCTCATCTCTTTTCTCACAAGTTTAGCTTTATCAATCTTGTGCTTTTCATTGAGGACAAAAGCAGACAAGACATGGCTCGGTCCAGGCAGCAGATTCAAATCATCAAGTGAAGTATCTGGTTTTTGACACCAAATATCAATGAAGTCAAGAATTTTCTTCGGACTCAGAAATGAGGGAACTGTGGTGTTCTTGGCATGAGCGGCCTCCTCCATTCTTCTCTAAACATACTCTGCAAGTTCGTCTTCATCTGCCATGCCCTGTTCATCAGCCCGAGGCACTATGACCTTGCTCTTTGGGCTGGGCCTTGTACCACGGCCAGCAGTGGCCTTCTTCTTCAGCAGGGGCACATTTGAAGAAATATGCCCAGACGCGGAGGCACTTGATGCAGCGATTGTGGCTGTTTGAAAGCCTTCGGTTCGTTGACATGATGCCAACACAACCGGCATTGAAGCTCTTGCAGCAGCCATTGACGACTCTGTGGCTGGCGGAGGTGCTGAAGTAGTTGGAGCAGTAGGTGCCTTGGGTGTTGAAGCCTTTGATGATGACGGCTTGAGATCTGAGGGCTTTGTAGAAGATTTTGGAGCTGAAGCTTTTGGCCGTGAGGGCACATCAGCTGAGGGCTTAGGCTTTTGAGCAGGCTTCTTCTGCATTGATTTCTTAGGTGCACTGGCACTAGAGCCTGCACCGGCATCTTGTGAAGATTTTGATGCCCTGTTGAATTCTTCAACAGCCTTCTTGGCCTGCCTCTGTAAGGCGTCTTGACGCCTTGCCCACTCTTTGGGAAATTCTTCACCTGATCTGATGCTTGTTGGATCCGCGGTTTGACCGGGAGCTAGAGGTGGTCTGACGCAAGGGGGCTTCACAGCAAATTCCTTCATATACTCCGGAGTCACATATCTGTATGCCCTCCATTCGTAAGCCCACATGCGTTTGATTTTCTGCATGTGCGTCTTGCGCTGTTCCTTTGTTTCCTTGCCATGAATGTTTTCATCTGGCGTGCAGTATCCAGTATAAATGTCATTAGGGATTTCAAATGCTGTATGTTCCTCTTTCCTCTTGCCTCCCTTCTGAGGCTTTTTGCCATTCGCCATATTCTTCAACTGAGGGGTTTGAACTTTTGATGTTTCTGAACAAGTCTGGAGATTTTCCTCAAGCAATGCTGCAAATGAATTAATTTGATGAGAACCAAGAGATTCGTCTGCAGACATGGGTACCTGTGAACAGAGTATAGTTGCGAGGAAATTGGGAAGAGTCACATGCATTCTTAGAGATTTTACAAAATTAGACCTATTTGAGGAATATGACCCTTATCGTCTTGAAGAAATTCACTAAGTGTTCTCGACTTAGATTCCAGGGCTATACAGATTGAAGCATTTTGCACAACTGAGGAATCTATGAGTTGAGAGTGACTTAGGTGTAATAACCAAGACTGGCCAGAAGGAAGTGCTGAAGATTTGGAAAGAAGTGGTAAAAACAGCACTTGAAGAATTTGAGGTAGTAAATAGATCAAACTTGGGCAGTAAAAATAAATTTTAATTACCCCAAGGATGAACTCAATGAACTGGATGATGAGTCGAAGGAAATCGTCAGCTCAGATCTTTCGTGCCCTAACTTGGCGACGAAACACAACTACGGTGGCGGCGGAGGTGAAGAAATCTGCGGCCGGCGTGAGTACGATGACGAAGAAGTCGAGGTAGTGAAGCTCTTCCTCTCTGGCGACGATGAATTCCAGTGGCGGCGCTAGGGTTTTGAGAGCGACAGGGGCGCAAGAGTGAATGAACTTTGGTTTGACGAGGTCAAGCCATTATATAGGCGCGGTGAAAACTGAGTGGTCCAAAACTTTTGGATGGATAAGCCCCTGGCTCTTCGCATTTCTGCGACACGCATCACACATGCATTTTGAGTGCGCTTATCCATGCGCCGGATGTGCGGGATGAGGTTACTGTGGCAACAGCCAAAAATTGATTAGAAAATTTTAAAATGTGTTCGCAATTCCTTCAGCTGACAAGGACACAGTGAAGATTTGAACGGTGTCAAGTAGAACGCATATGAAGAGATTGTGAACAGATTGGTTTGAGTCACATAGACGGAAAATCAACTTGAAAAATTAGCAATATGTGAATGCTATAGAGGACATTAAAAAACTCAAATATATATGAATAGGAAGAATTAACTCAAGTAATGAAGAACAATCACAAATGACGAAATTGAAAAGTTTTGACGAAATTGCAAATGACGAATAAAACTCAAATTCATGCAAGTCAAAAGTGGGTGGTGGCGTTACCCACCGTATAAGAACTATGATGATTTCAGACACCACGTACAATTGTCGTAGGGTTCTGAGAATCAAGTTCTTCATTAATTTCTTCACACTTAGAGGGTTAGTCTTCATTGATTGAAGAAAAACGCTACTTCGTGTGTTGTGCATCAAAGTAATCAAAAATGCATAAGCGTTAGGATGTCTATCCTTTTCAAAGGACATTTGAAGATTCTAGGATGTTTAGCTCACACCGCAACATGCAAAACCTTCTCTCATCCAAGGGCTTAGTGAAGATATCGGCAAGCTGGTCTTCAGTCTTCACGTGGTTGATGACGATGTCTCCCTTCAGCACATGATCACGAAGAAAATGGTGACGAATCTCAATGTGCTTCATCCTTGAGTGTTGCACTGGGTTGTGGACGATCTTGATGGCACTCTCATTGTCACAGTAGAGTGGCACTTTCTTCATGTTGATGCCATAGTCCTTGAGTGTTTGCTTCATCCATAGTAACTGAGAGCAGCAGGCACCAACAGCAATGTACTCAGCCTCGGCAGTGGAAAGTGAGATGCAGTTCTGCTTCTTCGAGGACCAACATACAAGAGATCGTCCGAGGAAATGACATATGCCTGATGTTGACTTGCGATCAACTCGATCTCTAGCATAATCAGAATCAGAATATTCAGCAAGATCAAATGATGAGCCCTTGGGATACCATAATCCAAGTGTTGGTGTGTGAGCTAAATATCGAAGAATTCGTTTCATAGCCTGGTGGTGTGACTCCTTCGGTGACGCTTGAAAGCGGGCACACATGCAAATGCTAAGCATAATATCTGGCCTAGATGCACATAGGTAAAGCAGCGAACCAATGATGGAGCGATATACCTTCTGATCAAAATCTTTACCATTTTCGTCAGTGCAAAGTTGACCATTTGTTGGCATTGGTATCTTGAGGCCTTTGCAATCTTGCATGCCGAATTTCTTCAGGCAATCCTCGAGATATTTCTCCTGAGATATGAAGATGCCATTTCGTTGTTGACGAATTTGAAGTCCGAGGAAGAATTTCAGCTCCCCCATCATAGACATCTGATATTCTTCTTGCATCATATATGCAAATTCGTCACTGTATTTCTTGTTAGTGCAACCAAAGATAATATCATCAACATATATTTGGCATATGAACAGTTCACCATCATAAGATTTTGTGAAAAGAGTAGGGTCAAGTGAACCGGGTTTGAAACCCTTTTTCTTCAGGAACTCCTTCAGTGTATCATACCAAGCCCTTGGGGCTTGCTTGACGCTATAGAGAGCCTTGTTGAGTCTGAAGACTTTGTCAGGATGCTTTGGGTCCTCAAAACCTAGTGGTTGAGCAACATATACTTCTTCCTCAAGCTTACCATTGAGGAATGCACTTTTCACATCCATTTGATATAAGAGAATATCATGATGGTTAGCATATGCAAGCAATATACGAATGGCTTCAAGCCTAGCAACAGGTGCAAATATTTCATCGAAATCAATACCCTCAACCTGTGTGTAGCCTTGAGCTACAAGACGGGCCTTATTCCTCACCACTTGGCCGTTTTCGTCTTGTTTGTTGCGGTAGATCCATTTTGTGCCGATGATGTTGTGCTTGCGTGGATCGGGACGCTTGACAAGCTCCCACATGTTGTTGAGCTGAAATTGATGCAATTCCTCTTGCATCGCTTGAATCCATTCCGGTTCAAGAAATGCTTCATCAACTTTGGTGGGCTCTGAAATAGAGACAAACACGTAATGCCCACAAAAGTTAGCTAGATGTGAAGCTCTTGAGCGAGTTAGGGGACCAGGTGCATTGATGTTGTCGAGGATCTTTTCAATCTGCACTTCATTCGCCACTCGTGGATGTGCTGGATGAGGGCCTTGATGTTGTTGTTGCCGTGCAGAATCCTCACCATCATTTTCTTCAGGATTAGCAGTTTCTTCATGACGAGGGATAAGTACTTCTTCATCAGCTATTTCTTCACTGGGCATGATTTCACCAGTGCCCATAAGCTTGATAGATTCCTCAGGAGGCATTTCATCTAGCCCAGGAGGCAGGTGCTCTCTTTGCGAGCCATTAGTTTCATCGAACCGCACATCTACAGTTTCAACAACCTTGTGGTGGAAGGAGTTGAAGACTTTGTAGGTGTGTGAGTCCTTTCCGTAATCAAGCATAAAACCTTCATGTGCTTTTGGTGCAAATTTAGAACTGTGATGAGGATCTCTAATCCAGCATTTAGCACCAAAGACTTTGAAATATCTCACATTGGGTTTCTTGTGAGTGAGGTCTTCTTGAGGAATTTGTGAAGATATACCCGATTGATGATGTGATATGCAGTGTCAATTGCTTTAGGCCAGAAATGACGAGGTGTCTTGTATTCATCAAGCATAGTACGTGCCATCTCGACGAGGGTTCTATTCTTGCGCTCCACAACTCCATTTTGCTGGGGCGTGTAGGGAGCAGAGAGCTCATGAGTGATACCATGTTCATCAAGATAGTCGTCGAGGCCTGTGTTCTTGAATTCAGTGCCATTGTCACTCCTGATGTGCTTGATCTTGAGACCATAATTCGTCATGGCCCGATTGGAGAATCGTCTGAAGACATCCTGGACTTCAGTCTTGTAGGAAATGATGTGCACCCAGGTGTAACGAGAGTAGTCATCAACAATGACGAATCCGTAAAGAGATGCTGCATTGGTTAGTGTGGCGTAATGTGTAGGACCAAACAAATCCATATGAAGTAATTCAAAGGGACGAGTAGTGGTCATGATTGTCTTAGCCGTATGCTTGGATCTGGTCATCTTTCCAGACTCACAAGCACCACACAAATGATCTTTGATGAATTTGATGCCTTCGACGCCAATGATGTGCTTCTTCTTGACGAGTGTGCTCAAATTCCTCATGCCAGCATGTCCAAGACATCGATGCCATAGCCAACACTCTGAAGCTTTTGCCAGTAGACACGTGGCAGGCTGAGGACCTAGAGAGAAATCTACAATATACAAATCACCTTTCCTAAAGCCTTCGAAGACTTTGGATTTGTCAGATTCCAATAGCACAATGCATCTATATTTGCCAAAGATGACAATCATATCAAGATCACAAAGCATTGAGACAGACATGAGGTTGTATCCAAGGGACTCGACAAGCATCACCTTTTCCATGTGTCGACCCTTTGAGATAGCAACCTTACCTAGACCCAATACCTTGCTTTTTCCTTTGTTAGCGTATGTGATGTGCTTCAGATGAGATGGAGTATGGGGAGCATCAGTGAGGAGATTCCTATCTCCAATCATGTGATTCATGCAGCCACTATCCAAGACCCATTCAGTGGCTGAAGGTGTATCATCCTGTAGAAGCATTAGTCTGACTTACAAGTTCATATACTTCAAAGTGAAGAATATGATGATGATCAATTTCGTCAGACAATTTCATCAAGGAATAATATTTAGCAACATAAGGGATGTGTGAAATGAGTTATTCATTTCATCGTGATTAGCCTGCATCCCAACAGGCACTTTGCCAGGTCTTCAGCAAATTCATCAGACATTTCAGTTGTCTGAAGACCTGACCCCGCAGAAGAGATTAGTTCTTCTTCTTAACCACCCACATCTGAATGGGTGGCTGAGAAGCAATGTAACGAAGTGCATTAATGGAGAACTTAGGCATTGAAGAATATGCATTTCTCTTCACAGGAGGGTTATAGTACTCAAATGAATAAGCAGAGAAATTCTTCGAGGATTTGTGAACATAGTGGTTTGAAGAATAATGCTCATATTCATCAACACGCTGTTTGTTTCCCTGCGAAACAGAGGCATTAGCACGACCATAGGTGGATCTTCGTCCATTTGACGACTTTGATCCCTGTGAAGAATTTGCCCTGGGAGGTTTCTTCTTCATTGGTGGCGTCATGATGACATTCACCTGAAGATTTTCCAGAAGGCTTTTAGGAACCCAGATTTTCTTCACAGGAGGACCATTCCTGCAGTTAGTACCAATGAATCTGGCAAAGAATTCACCATTCTGATTCTTGAACAGTTTATAGTTGGAGTCAAATGATTCATCTAAAGAATATGATGAATCACAAGTATAGCCAGATAGAGTGGATGGATCTATTGGAGGACCCTTAGCAGCAACCCATGTGGTTTTGGGATACTGCTCAGGTTTCCAATACGAACCATCATCATTGAGCTTTCTCTCAAAAGCAATACCCTCTTTCCTAGGGTTTCTGTGAAGAATTTGCTTTTTGAGCACGTCACACAGGGTTTGATGCCCTTTGAGGCTTTTGTACATGCCAGTGACATACAATTCCTTCAGCCCTGCATTTTCATCAGTATCACCGGTGGCTTTCTCAAGTGAGGAGTTAGTGGCCACCGTAGTAGTTGAAGCAATTGAAAGTATAGAAGCATTTGAACATTCAGCTGAAGAATTTGCATTATCACGTTCAAGGCATTTTAGGCATGGTGCAACAAATTCTTCCTGAGCGGTACTGATCTGTTGAGCGAGGAGTGAATCATTTTCTTTTTGAAGATCATCATGAGACGCTCTCAGCTTCTCAAGATCTTGCTTCCTTTGAAGAAATTCATAGGACATCTTCTCATGTTCGGCTGAGAGGGACACATGACGACTTTCAAGTTCGTCAAATTTTGACTGAAGTCGTTTGATTTCGTCAGTCAAAATCTATGAGTGTTCCATTTCGTCATTCAACAGATCATCGCTTTTGTCTAACAAGTTTTGAATTCTTTCCATGGCATTTTGTTGCTTAGTGGCAATACTGGCAAGCTTGGAATAGCTGGGGGTCATGTTTTCATCAGATTCACCTTCACTTGAGGAAGATAAAGGTCTTTGCAGTACCTTGGTGCCTCTTGCCATGAGGCAGACGGCTGACGAAGTTGAAGCATGATCAGGATCCCGAGATCTAAGGGAATTTTTGAATTCCACAAGCCAGGGATCATCACGTCTATATACTCCTTCATAGACGTCAGAGATCCTGTCCCAGATGGGCTTTGCTTTGCCCAGGTGATAGATGCGAGTGAACTCATTCTTGGTCAGACGAGAACAGATGAGATACTTGGCCCTAGCATCAAGTTGAGTGTACTTGCGAATGTCTTTAGCATTTGCCATCTTGCAGAGATCGATCAGTCCCAGTTCCGTGACCGTCCATAGTTCACTGTCCATGGCTAGGAGACGCTTTCGCATCATGACCTTCCAGTATGGATAGTTTGTGCCATCGAAGATGGGGCACGCAGCGGATACCTTGATCATACCTGCGGTCGACATAACTAAAACTCCAGGTGGTTAAACAAAAATCACACAGAACAAGGGAGTACCTTGCTCTGATACCAATTGAAAGCGCAGGTTAACTCCCAGAGGGGGGGGGTGAATGGGAGATTTTTAGAAATTCGTCAAACTCCGAAGATTTTGACGAAAATCAGAGTGACGAAATAGAAACAGGAGTGAAACTAGATCGACATAGATGTAACTAGCATGCAAAGGAAATACATACAAGTGAAGAACAAGTAGTCATACAAGAAGACATGCATGAGGAAGATGAACTGAAGAAAATGATATACAACATGATGAAAGTCCTCAGTTCAAATTCATCAAAAAAGTAAAGCACAAGTTCTTCAGCAGCGGAAATGCGTAAAGGTAAAGGGGTGAGGAATTTGAAACCAGTTGAGCTCGATGAAGACACAGCGATTTGGTAGACCAGTTCCAGTTGCTGTATCAACTGTACGTCTAGTTGAGGCGACTGAGTCTTACCTCGGAGGACACTTAGTCCTCACCGTATTCCTCTTGTGCCAAGGTCACTTAGACCTCGCCCAATCACTCATGGTAAGTCTTCAAGGTAGACTTCCAAAACCTTCACATACTTGTTCACCGGCACACCACAATTACTCTTGGGTGCTCAGAACATGATGCCTAACCGTCTGGAGGAATGACATTCCTCAAAGGTAACAAGCGTCGGATCACACAGATCAACTTCTTAAGTGATGCTCAGTCACTTTGGCTCTGGTTGGGTTTTTCCTCACTTGGGTTCTCACAAAGTCGTCAGAGGAAGGGTTTCTCTCAAATGACAAGTGTCAAGTTCTCTCTAGAGCAGCCAACCAACTAGTGGTTGTGGGGGGGGGGGGCGGCTATTTATAGCCAGGAGGCAACCTGACATGAAATGTCATAAATGCCCTTCTCAGACATGACCCGACATGAAATGTCATAAATGCCCTTCTCAGACATGACCATTGTCGGGATAAGAATCCACTCGACAGCTGGCACACGGCGCAGCAACGGTCGGAAATTAAGCTCTCAATTTCGTCGGGGCACTCTATTTCCTCATGATAGGCAGATCGCACTGGCAAAATCCTAACTCCTCAGCCTGACTAAATTCGTCAGAGACCAGATGAACCTCGTCACTGTCACTGTCAAATTCGTCAGCTGTTCCAGAGATTTCCAAAGGCTTCACTTGAAGCGGCTTAGGTTTGTATAGTTTTGAGCATCGCTTTGAAGTATGAAATATGTTTCACCTTGATCCCCCTTGACAGTACGGTTTTTCCTATGACTCAAATAAGAAGAAAAGAAACTATGAAAACAAAGTCTTCAAGCTTCCAAGTCTTCACATCAAATTCTTCATAGGCCGTGCCAAATTCTTCACTTGAAGAAATACATTTTACATCAAATTCTTCATAGGCCGTACCAAATTCTTCACTTGAAGAAATACATTTTTAGGGGTCGACTTCCGTGGTTAAACCAAGTCTTCAGGGACTATTCTTACCTGTGTACACTCACAAACTCATTAGTCCCTTAACTTATTTGTCTTCAATACTCCAAAACCACTAAGGGGGCACTTGATGCACTTACAGGTTCAATGACGATAACTACGGCTATAGGGCGCTGGTCCGGTAGGAAAGCGATGACATCGATCGACACTTCTTCTATGAGTTTGTATTTCGAGCTCCGATCATCGTCGGGACATAGTCGATCAAGCTCCAACATAGATTCATGACATCTCCTTGGGGCAGTGAGTGATGCTGTCCTAGACTAGGGGATGCTAACCTATACGACCCATAGTCCACGGGCCGAACTCAAGGCCCACCGATCACTACAAGGAAAGACTTCGGAAGCCATGAACCCCGGCGTGATCAGGATGGAAACCTCCGAAGACTTGGTGTATACTTCAAGGATAGCTCAATAGCCGGCCTATTGGCCACCGACCTTGTGTGTAACCTAGGTACCCCCGGTGTGTATATAAGCCAAGGGGTTTTAGTCTTAGAGGGGGACAATTACCAACCTTAGGGTTTAGGACACAATCATACGACCTCGAGGTAGATCATCTTGTACCCTATACCCCATCGCATTACAATCAAAGCAGGACGTAGGGTTTTACCTCTTCGAGAGGGCCCGAACCTGGGAAAACATCGTCTCCCTTTGTCTACTGTAACCATCGTTCTCTGACCCACAGCTCGGGACTTCCTACCCGAGATCCGCCAGTTTTAGCACTGACATTGGTGGCCCATGCAGGTCCCGAATCTGTGGTCAAAATGGATCGATGGCCCATCTTCAAATTAACAGCAACATTGGCTGCGGCGACATGTTTGTCCCTGCTACTTGTGAGCAGCGTTGGGATTTTCCTCAAAGAGGAGAGGAGATGCAGTACAGTAGAGATAAGTATTTCCCTCAGTGAGAACCAAGGTTATCGAACCAGTAGGAGAATCACACAAAGTCTCGTGAACAACACCTGCACACACAAAAGCAAATACTTGCACCCAACGCGGGCAAGAGGGTCGTCACTCCCCCTAAATTGCAATAAAGATAAATATTCGGTTGCCTCCCAACAAGCGCTATTGTTTTAAGCCCCTATCTAGGCGTAAGACATTGTTTCAAGTATTATCATCCTGCATATCCAACTCCTCAATTATGCATCCATGCTTCCTAGGAGATTTAGCACATAAATTTTTAATAATCATACTCCTAGGGATAAAGTTGAGGAATTTATTTTCATAAATAGGTTCCTTTATCAAATCAATGAAATTGGGATGCACACTAATCATTTTAATGTCTTCATTCCCATCACTAGATGTGGCACCCTTATTTTTAGGAACATACATAAACTTGCATGTTTTATTAGGAGGAGTCCTATCAATAGTTTTAGCGGAAGAAAAAGCGGAACCCAAGTTATTAATAATTTCTTCCAATTTGTCAATTCTAGAAGGACTTTGTTCTATTCTCTCATTAACTATTGGCTCTTTCTCTTTTAACATCTTTAATGTAGTTCCTACCTTTGAGACAAATTGAGTAACGTGATTATGGACCTTCTTGTCTAGATTCTCAATATGTTCAATAGTAGGCATTTTATTTTCGATAGCTTCTAGCCTTTGCATAACATGTTCCAAAGTCAATGCAGTTTCATTAATAGTAATAGGTGTTGATCCCACCAAATTTCCCATAGCATTGAAAGCATCCATAGGGTGACTACATAAGAAATTCCCTCCGGTGATAGTGTCTAGTACAAATCTATACCAAGTAGTGACACCCACATAAAAATTGCGAAGAAGAACGGTAGTGGATTGCTTACGAGTTGACCTATTTTGAGCATCGAAAATCCTATACCAAGCTTCTTTTAAACTTTCTCCTCCCCTTTGTTTAAAATTAAGAACTTCATTTTCAGGGGTGCAAGCAACAATTGAAGAACTAGCCATAGTGGCAAAGAAAGCAAACGAGCAAACACAAATATTTTTGTGTTTTTTGTATTTTTTATGAGAACCGGGGGAGATGAAAACGAGAGGCAAAGGCAAATAAAAAGTAGAGCAAGTACATGATAGTTTGAGTGAAGGTACTTGATAGGTTTTGATGATGTCTCCCCGGCAACGGTGCCAAAAACTGGCAAGTTGACGGGAGACTATTTTGACGTGACTTCTCCCCGGCAACGGCGCTAGAAATTCTTCCTGCTACTTGTGAGCTGCGTTGGGATTTTCCTCGAAGAGGAGAGGAGATGAAGTATAGTAGAGATAAGTATTTCCCTTAGTGAGAACCAAGGTTATCGAATCAGTAGGAGAATCACGCAAAGCCTCGTGAACAACACCTGCATACACAAAAGCAAATAGTTGCACCCAACGCGGGCAAGAGGGCCGTCACTCCCCTTGAACTCGTTACTTGCAAGGATTAAATCTTGTAGTGGTAGATAGATAAATTGCAAAACAAAATAAAAGAAATAAAATTGCAGCAAATAATTTTGGATTTTTATATGATTTAAGTAGACCCAGGGGCCAAAGTTTTCACTAGAGGCTTCTCTCTCGAACACATAGCATACGGTGGGCAAACTAATTACTGTTGGGCAATTGATAGAAAAGCGCATAGTTATGAAAATATTCAAGGCAATGATCATGTATATAGGCATCATGTCCGAGACAAGTAGACCAACTCCTGCATGCAACTACTACTATTACTCCACCGATCGACTGCTATCTAGCATGCATCTAGGGTATTAAGTTAATAAAAACAGAGTAACGCCTTAAGCAAGATGACATGATGTAGACAAAGTAAACTCAACTAATATGAATAAACCCCATCGTTTTACCCTTAATGGCAACAATACAAATACGTGTCTTGTCCCTTTCTGTCACTGGTATATAGAGCACCGCAAGATTGAACCCATCACAAAGCACCTCTCCCACTGAAGATAAATCAATCTAGTTGGCCAAACCAAACGGATAAATCGGAGAGAAATACAAAGCTATAACAATCATGCATAATAAAATTCAGAAAAGACTCAATTACTTCTCATGAATATTCAGATCATAAACCCACAATTCATCGGATCCCAACAAACACACCGCAAAAGAAGATTACATCGAATAGAACTCCAAGAACACCGAGCAGAACATTGTATTGAAGATCAAAGAGAGAGAAGAAGCCATCTAGCTACTAGCTATGGACCCGTAGGTCTGTGGTGAACTACTCACGCATCATCGGAAGGCAGCAAGGATGATGTAGAAGCCCTCCGTGATCGATTCCCCCTCTGGCAGAGTACCGGAAAAGGCCTCCAGATGGGATCACGGAAGAACAGAAGCTTGCGGCGGCGGAAAAGTTATTTCGGCTGGCTCTCTGTTGGTTTCCCAATATTTGAGAATTTATAGAAGTGGAATTAGGTCAGACGGAGCCTCGAGGGGCCCACAAGGCAACAGGGCGCCCCCCTGGGCGCGCCGGGTTGCCTTGCCATCTCCTCGTACATCCTCTGGTCTCCTCCCAAAGTTTCTAGGGTCTCTTATGTCCAGAAAAAAAATCGTCAAAAAGTTTCGTAGCGTTTGGACTCCGTTTGGTACTGATTTTCTGGAAAACCAAAAACAAGCAAAAAACAACAACTGGCACTGGGCACTGGGTTAATAGGTTAGTTTCCCAAAATGATATAAAATAGCATATAAAACATCCAAGATTGATAATATAATAGCATGGAACAATAAAAAATTATAGATATGTTGGAGACGTATCAGTCCCCAGCCAGCTTTTCGCGTTCGGCAGTGTCGTCCTCCACGCCGATTCGACCGGCCACCTCGGCCGTGTTGAGAACTTCACCCCAAATCAGATCATCAGATTTGGGAGCCTGGAGTACACCGCTGATTCACACGACGATCTCACCCTCTCTGACTGGAGGCCAGATCGGCTTGAGAAACCCGTAGACACTGTGGCTTTAACCCCGGTCCCGACCTCTGATCTGAACCTCGGATCAAGTCCCGCTTCGGACCCGACCTTGAGTTCGGATCCGATCACCGCATCGCCAGACCAGGCTTTGGCTCTGGCCGATCAAAGCTCCTATTCGCATACGAACACATCACTATGTACCCTCGATGCTGGGGGGTGATACACTGCAACTCACGTTGAAGGAGACCCGGCCGGAAGCACGGTACGCAAGCAATCCGGAGGGCGTTTTTGTAGACCCGAAACCCCACACGCCCGGGAGGGACCGCGTCAGGGTGCGTGGCGGCTATGGGCTTCCCTAGGTCGACCTGATCGCCCCTAGGGCCTCGAGGTTCGCCGCCCTGCAACAAGAACAACGAACAAAGAGCGTGGAAGAAGAAAAACAAAGGGAGAAGTAAAGGTAAAAGTGGTAGATGATTGTTCGATTGTGTGTTGTTGTTCAATCGGCCGTCACCTCTTGTCTATATAAGAGGCGGATGGACTTCCCGTACAAGAAAAGGACTTGCCTTGCCATCCAAATCATCAAAAACTAACCAAACATGGACTGTTCACGACCTCCGGCCCGGATCTCCGACTCGAGGCCCGGATGATCCGGCCAAGCCCAAATTTCTGATAGCAGCACATTGATCTGGCTGTAACTTTTGCATACGACCTCGGATTTAGACATTTTTTACATCAAAATCGACCGTTTCGACGAGACGCACAAATTTAATGTTGAACACTTTTCGATTTGAGATCATCTTGAGGGGGTTCAGGACTATTTTCTAAAGTCTGCAGCAGAAAATATTGTCCGGACGTCCGGACTCTTGCCCGGATTGTCCGGCCTCCACCCGGATCAATCGGGACTGGTCCTAGATCATCCGGCTTCATCATCAACCTTCTGTTGCCTGGGTCGTTCGTCCAGCCTCCGGCTGGATGATCTGGATCCCAGCCCAGATGATCCGGCCATGCAGTGCTGCAGCGCGCAGTTTTGGCTGTAACTTTTGCATACGAGCTCGGATTAAGACGATGTTTATATCAAAATCATCTGTTTCGACGAGACAAAGAACTTTTATGTTAAAACTTTTTCTATCCGAGGCCATCTTAATTAAGTTTCATGCCATTTCATAATCTGATGTCAACACGGGTATCTTTGAAATTGCCATACCTTTTGCATCCGAGCTCCGTTTTGGACCATCTTTATATCTATTTCGATCAGCTTGAAGAGAGCCATCCAATGGTGACACGAAATCATAAATTTAACCTCATCTTGCTATAGACTCATGTCACTCTTTGCGATCATGCCATTTTCGAGCGTCAACACATGCCCCCCTGTTTTTCGGCAAAGCTTGGATGCTGAAAAATAATTTGCCCAGAGTTTGTTTTTGTTCTAAGGACGATGTCAACACTCCATCGGCCATTTTATACCTGCTTAGGGTGATAAGTATGTATCATCCATTGCTTGTTTGAATCTTTTGATGCAAGCTTGGGTGAAACCTTCTCAACTTCATTAATCTGATGATAAAGTTTCATAGATATGCATGTCAAAGGCATCCGTCAAACCATATTGTCAACCCTTCTGCTAGGATCTTGCAGATAATGAAAAATGAGCTTTCTCGAATCCTTGCTTTCACCTGCATAAAAGTTTCATTAGTGGCCGAAGCGGTGGCCTTCGGTTCGGCCTTACTTATGTCAACGAGACTAGGCATCAGCTGTTGATAGATATGCAACACACCATGATCAAATTAGTAGCCGGATGCTTGCTATTCCAACACTCTCCAATTGTCATGTCTAGATATATGACCAATTTGAAGGCAACCCAAAGAGAATATTACATCTAGACATGCCTCAAGAGAAACTATAAGTGATTCGTAACATTGACAACCCTTGGACATTTGTTGCACTACTCATAATGAATCACCAAAAGCCTCAATATGTATAGCAAGTAAAAGCTTCAATCTGAATAACAATGCATATTCGGCTTTGATTATTTGTACAAAAAATATTCTAAGCGGCATGAGGCTTCAAAAATAGTACCATAAGGAGATATATAAACAACACCAACACCTTGGCCATTGTTTTGAATTCAACCATCAAAACATAATCTCCATAGTACTAGAGAGACAAGGCTAATATTAATATCATGCATGTTATAAATCCAATGCTCAATAATAAAACCAACAATGATTTGGCCTCTCATAAATTTGAAAGATTTGTAGGCCAAATCGTATTAAATCAAAGCATAAGCCCACTCACCAATTTTGCTATGAATTGGTTGTAACATATTTTGAATGGCATCGGTCATAATGTCTCAACTCCATGCAAGCATAATATAGGTATACGTATAAATTTCCATGAGCACATACCTTGTCTCGCTCTCCAATCAAACTAAGGACGATGTTAGAATACTACACCAGCCATGCATTGACATATTCTTAGGACGATAGATAAATATCGGCCATTACCATAAGGTCCATGTAAAACTTCATCCACCAAAGCACGTATAGCTGAAATAAACAAATGAAATGACAAATCAAGTATTTCGGCCCTTTGGATTAGCAACAAACTTGTAGCTAATCAAATGTATAGTGATTTGGTAATACCCTTTCATGATATAAGAAATTATATTGCATCCATGGATCTAAATAAGCCCATGTAGGGTAACCGATCATACCTGGGGATGAATTCCATGGCAAAGACATCAATGGCATGTTTGATGAATATGGATAATGTGCTAAGCAAAGATTTTGATGGGGTGATGGAAACTTTCGGCTGAATGGTTTACCCCTTTCATTCTTCTCCTTCTTCACTTTTGTTGTACTTGTTGCAAAAGAAGCTTGCACATAATTTTTGTTTTCATTGCCCCCCCTTGGGAACCCATGCCATGTTCTTCTTTCTCAGCTCTTGTGCACTAAGTGTCGGTGTAAAAACCGGCATACCTCGGGGTAGGGGGTCCCGAGCTGTGGATCTTGGATCAATGGTAACAGGAACATGGAGACGATATTTTATCCAGGTTCGGGCCCTCTTGATGGAGGTAAAACCCTACGTCCTGCTCTTGTTTATATCAATGGAGATGTGACAAGTACAGAGTCGATCTACCTCAAGATCTTTAGATGTGTTCTAGTTCTAGGGCTAGGTGAATAAGATTGCGTTGATGTCCCCTCTATGGGCTAAACCCTATGGCTTATATACACGCCAAGGAGGGTATCTAGGGTTTACAAAGTCGGTATCTAGGAGCAGGGCGGCAGGAGAGATCTTGGAGTATACGTTAAGTCTTCGGTGGAGACAGTCTTGATCACGCATCCGGAGTCCACCTTGATCACGCATGAGGGCCCATCGGCCCAACCGAAAAGACGGGCTGGCTAGGTTAGCACCCCTAATCTAGGACACCGTAAGTAGCCCCTGAACTAGTCTTCGATGCCGAAGTCGACGCCCTTTGGTCCTCAATTCCGGAGTCTTGGCTCGACAGACAAGTCCCGCACTCTACACTTCAGCCTGACTTAAAGTCCTCGGCCAACCTTTGAGGTTCCATTGGGGCCCAATTTCAGACTTTGAAAGTCGCGTCCTCTAGGGAACCGGGCCACTTTATGGTAGAAACATCGAAGCGTCGACCCCTTCCACTTTATAAATGCATAGTCCTGGCTTGTGGCAACACGCATCTCGACCATAACCACATCAAAAAATCCTTCCCCATCCAAGCCCAAGCTCGAGAGCTCGAACAATGGCGAGCGGTGAAGGATCGTCAAGGCGCCCTCACGACCCTGATAGAGGGGACTGGGGGAGCTGCTCCATCGCGCGCCTTCAATTAGAGCGCCTGGCAACGCAAGGCTACCTGCCGGATGCAGATATGGCCTCCACCCGTCCTGGATTAACGCCCATCGACAGTCAAGCCCACGCCAAGGATTACCCTTCGCCACGAGTAGACGAACGGGTATGCTTCGTGCCTTTCCTCCTCCGCGGCCTAGGGTTTCCAATCCACCCTTTCCTCCACGGCCTTCTGGAGTTTTATGGGCTGCAGCTTCACCATCTTTCCCCGAATTCGATATTGCATATCGCGGGGTTTGTTGCGCTCTGCGAACTACACCTCGGCTGTCAGACGCACTTCGGATTATGGCAGAAGTATTTCTGTATCGTGCCCCACTCCTCGGCTGATAAACTACTCGAGGTCAGAGGAGCCGAAGTCTGCCGAATCGACAAGACTGGCTATCAAGCGGGCACACCTCGGGAGGATGCTGATTACTGGCCTTCTGAGTGGTTCTACATTAATGACGTCCCACTGTACGAGCCAGCTCAGCCCGGACTCCTGTCCTTCTCCTTGGATCCGCCGAGGAAATGTTACAGCTGGAGGCCACAGAGCTTGGCACAAGAGGAAGATGAAGCCGTGACCAGTCTAGCAGCCAAGGTGAAGCTACTTTCAAGTGCTGGCCTCACCATCATTGATGTGATGGCAATTGCCCTAGACCGAAGAGTCCAGCCTCTCCGGCAGCGCCAACACTTACTGTGCGAGTACAATGGGTCCGACGATGCCTCCCGATCCATCAAGGGAGCTTTTATGGACCAGATGACCCTCGGAACCGTGCTGGCCAGCATATACCAAGGGTCCGCGGAGGAATTCGCCAAGCGCCTGTTCCAAGATGGGCTGTCGTACAACAACCCTACTGACATAGTAAGTTTTCCTTCCAAGCTCTCCTACTAACCTTGAGATCTTTAATACTTAACCCATTACACATCGGTCCTTGAACAGAGGTGAAGGCGTTGGCTTGGGGGCGTGAGCAGCCCGGCCCCTGAGCCAGAGTTCAACTGCCGCGCAGAGGACCCCCTTTACAACGAGGATGAAGACCTGGCCCTTATTTACGAAGGGAGAAAGTTTTTCCTGCTCAAAGGTAGCTATCATCCCTGACACACCGGGGACGAGGCCAGCCTCATCGGTAACACTCCCTTCCTCTAATCGAAAGCGAGCCCTTCGTCCTCCAGCCCCCAATCATCTGACTTCTCCTCCAAAGGGGCGGTGCTCCCAACGCCTATGCAGAGAAACGGCTTCACTGGGAAGGTCCCCGCCAGAAGCACAAGAAGCTCAAGCCGAGGTCATGGAGGCAGGCGAAAGTGCCCCCTCAATCACCAGGTAATACTTTGATTCATGCTGCTGCAAAGATACTTCGGATTTTAACCTTCCCGATTACCCGTAGGCAGCCTTTACCCACCACAACAAATGTGGGGGCCGAGGGGGCCACGGCCTTGCCTAGGGAAACAGATGCCCGTAACTCCATGGGAACTATCCCCGAAGCTCCTCAGCCCGAGGACTCGGCGACCTCGGCCACTCCGTCTGAGATTCAATGGGCCACAAATTATCATCGGCGAAAAGCTTCTCTGAATAATCCGGCTTTCTCGGACAGGGAGCTCAATGCCCTCAGCGCGGTGGATGCATACCTCGGGGCAACCCGAGGTGCTTTTGATGAATCGCTGGACGTCTTGTCACGGGGGTTGCGGGTAAAGTTTTTTGCGTATTTTGTTTAAAGACAAATATGACTACCAAGTATAGTAGTAGCCCCTAAGGCTTGGTACGAGCCCCTGGGGTCGAATCAAGACTTGAATACTAACCAGCATCCACTGCCATGAACAGGAAGCTCGCTTGAAGAACGAGCAATTGACCTCGGCGCTATCTCAAACAAAGGTGCAGCTGGACGCGGCCTTGTCTGAGGTCGAACAGGTGAAGAAATTCACCAGAGAGGCGCACGATAAGTGCTTTGTGTTTGAATTGATCAGTGGCAATGGAGATAAATTTGACGCCATAATCCCTTGTAGCAGCGGAAGCCCTAGGCCATCTTGAAAGAGACCTGAAGCAGGATCGCGAGGATCTGGTGTATGCAGAAGTGCAGCGTCAAGCGAATCAACACGTGGTTACTCAAAGAGTAGATAGCGTGAATGCGCTTAGGGCTGAGAACGCCCGCCAGGCCCAGGAGATTGAGAGCTTGAAAGCTCGTCTCGCTGTTGCAGAATCAAAGAATTGGCGGACGGATGACATGATTTATGGTAAGTTGTAATTCTCGAGGAATATACTTGTCATGTAATTTGTCCGAGGTGATTGTCATGCGATTGTTGTTTTGTTGGCAGCTTCTTTATCCAGCCTACCTCCTGATGCCCGAGGTTCAATGTCCGAAGACATGGCGATTCGTCTATTTGTGGTGCATGAAAGTGCACGGAAGTCGATGAAGGATGTGCATCAGGCTTTATGGCCTGAGGTGACGTCAGTCCCCGAAGACATGGCCATTCTAGCCGAACACCTTAAAAGAGCGTGACGCCGGATCCAGGCTTGGAAAGTATCAGCTTGCCGAGAAGGTGCGAGGGAGGCCTGGGCCATGTTGAAGACCCACTACACCGGTCTAAAGACGACGGAGTTAGCAGAGGTGGGACCCATGGGGTCTGACGGGAAGGAAATCCCCGCTAGCCATGCATATGATAGTGTAATGCCTGCGGCGCGATTCTCGCAGAAAGATTGCGCATTGGACACCCTAATAGACGGGCTAGACCGCGCTTGAAAATTTTGTATGACTTTATGTGCCGAAGTACTTTATGTCAGTTCATAGTCCATTCATCCAAACTCTGTCAGCCAGCCTTCGGCTTCCGCCTCCTCAGATAAAAACCGAGGAGTGTCCCGTACTACTGGCCGAGGTTATCGGACCAGATGCTTCAGGTGACTAGGTAATCGGGCTAAGAGGCTCGAAAGACAAGAGGGTAACGGAAAGTTATGTTATATTACTATTTAACGTAAGAAACATCTTTCGAGGAAAATAGTTCTTCCAACAGTTCCTTTCCTCGGGTTACTGTGTTGAACACATCTGTCCGAAGATGGATGACCTCGGGGGAAAGCCCCTGGTCAGGGTTTAAAAAGGCCCCTTTCCACGTTATTCCTATGTCATGGCCGACCGATTTGCATTGTAAGACCGCTAGCTTTCGGCTTTCTCCGTCTGAGGTACTACACCGGCTGACCTGGGAGTAACAATCACAGCGGTGCTCCCTTTGCCCCCTAGCCGAAATATTGGGAACATAAGGGGTAAGCACAGGAGCCGGGCAACCTAGCTTGGCCAAATCTTAAAGCAAATCGATGCATATAGTGGCTCGAAAGACGATAGTACATAAGAGGTGGAATAACTCATGTTTTGAAAAGAACATGCTATATCGTCCCCGGGATCATTTAACAATGTTCCGAGGTGGAAAAAATAAATAAAGAGTAAAAGATTAAGACAAAGAAAGTGTGTAAGTTCTTTACATGGGCCGTGTACGGGGAATCAAGCGTAGAAGCGTCGGAGTAGCACCGCATTCCAGGGGTTGGGCTCTAATCGGCTGTCCTTCGGATCTCGGATTCGATAGGCTCCTCCGATGAGTACTTGGTCAATGATGAACGGCCCGTCCCATCTAGGGGAAAGTTTGTGCTTTTGTTTTTCGGGGTGTAGCCTCATTACGAGATCCCCGATGTTGAATTCTTTGGCACGAACCTCTCTACCATGGTAGCGCCGGGCCTACTGCTGATAGATAGCTGACCTTGCCCGTGCGACATTGCGCTCTTCTTCGAGAGCGTCTAGGGCATCTTGCCGATCCATCTCAGCCTCTAGCTACTCATACATGCATACCTGAGGTGCGTCATGTATGATGTCACAGGGGAGGACCGCCTAGGCGCCATACACCATAAAAAACGGGGTGTATCCCGTGGACCTGTTCGGTGTTGTGCGCAAGCCCCATAGTACGGAATCAAGTTCCTCGACCCATTTACAGTCAGCCTTTTTAAGGGAGCGAACTAGCCTTGGCTTTATTCCGCTAAGGATTAGTCCATTGGCTCCGACCTGCCCATTAGACTGCGGGTGGTAAACAGACGCGTAGTCGAGCTTGATGCCCATTTTCTTATACCACGCTTTAACTTCTTTGACCGTGAAATTGGTTCCTTTATCTGTAATCAAACTGTGGGGGACACCGTAACGATGTACCACTCCAGAGATGAATCCGATTACCTGGACAGCCTCGGCCGAGGTGACCGGCTTTGCTTCGATCCATTTGGTAAATTTGTCTACCATGACAAGGAGGTATTTGTTTTTGTTTGATCCACCCTTGAGTGGCCCGACCATATCTAGACCCCAGACCATGAAAGGCCAAGTAATGGGGATGGTACGAAGGGCCGTGGGGGGCATGTGGCTTTGTTTGGCATATACCTGACAGCCTGGGCAACGCTGTACCAATGTTGATGCATCGGCGCCTGTAGTTGGCCAATAGAAACCAGCTCGGAAAGCCTTGCTGACCAAGGTCCAAGCAGCGGCGTGATGGCCGCTCAAGCCAGAGTGTATCTCCTGAAGCAGGAGTTTTCCTTCTTCCTCGGTTATGCATCGCTGGAAGATGCCCGTGGTGCTCATTTTGTAGAGCTCTCCTTCGTGAACCTTGTAGGCTTTAGATTGCCTTATGATCCGACGAGCGTCGTTTTGGTTATCGGGGAGCTCTTTTTGGAGCAGGTATGCCAAGAGTGGCTCGGTCTAGGGTGCAATGACTGCCATAACTTCTTGTGTGAAAGCAGTTTCCTGGACCTCTGAGCCGCCCACTATGCCTTCGTCGGCTTCGGGCGTGGCATAGCGCCCGACGTCGCTTGACTTCGACGTTCCTTTGTCTTCTTGCCAGACTACGGATTGCTTAAAGAGTCGTTCGAGGAAGGTGTTTTCTGGGACGTTATCCCGTTTTGCGCCCAATCGGGTGAGTACATCCACAGCCTGGTTGCTATCTCGGGGTATGTGGTGAAATTTCAGCCCCTCGAACCTGGCCGAGATCTTTAGGACGGCATTCCGGTAAGCTATCATCTTCGGGTCTTTGGCGTCGAATTCGCCGTTGACTTGTGAGATGGCGAGGTTAGAATCACCTCGGACCTCCAGGCGTTTAACACCCATGGAGACTGCTATCCGGAGTCCGTGCAGGAGGGCTTCGTATTCGGCCACATTATTGCAGTCCATGTACATGATTTGTAGCACGTATCGAACGTTGTCTCCCGTGGGTGATGTGAGCACAACGCCATCCCCTAGGCCAGTGAGCATTTTGGAACCATCAAAATACATTGTCCAATGCGAGTAAGTGCTGTATTCACGGGGGAGTTCGGCTTCGGTCCATTCGGCCAAGAAGTCTACCAACACCTGGGACTTAATGGCCCGGCGTGGTTTATAGATGATTTCGAAAGGTAGGAGCTCTATGGCCCACTTGGGGATATGCCCCATTGCATCCCTATTATTGATTATGTCACTTAGCGGGACGTCGGATACCACGGTCACCGAACACTCTTGAAAGTAGTGCCGGAGTTTTCGTGATGCCATGAAGACTGCGTAGGCTATCTTTTGATAGTGGGGGTAATGTGACTTGCACGGAGTTAAGACTTCGGATACATAATATACAGGCCTCTGGACTGGAATTTATGACCCTCCATATCTCGTTCGACCACGAGGACTGCGCTAACTACCTGGTTTGTGGCTGAGATGTATAATATCATCGGTTCACAGACACCTGGCGCTGCTAGGATGGGATTGGTGGCGAGGAGAGCCTTGATGTCTTCCAGGGCTACCGCGGCCTCCTTAGTCCATTTGAATGTTTTGGTCTGCTTTACCAGCTTGTATATGGGCAGAGCTTTTTCTCCGAGTCATGATATGAAGCGGCTCAAGGCCGGCACGCAGCCTGCCAATTTTTGTGCGTGTTTGAGCTCTGTTGGGATCTCCAAACGATCCAAGGCTCGAATTTTAGCCGGATTGGCTTCAATTCCTCGGCTGGATACGATGAAGCCGAGGAGTTTGCCTGCTGGGACTCTGAAGATGCATTTCTCCGGATTGAGTTTTATTTGGTATTCCCGTAGGCTGGCAAAGGTGTCGCGGAGGTTGTCTACTAACTGGCCGATGTGTTTTGCTTTGATAACCACATCATCCACGTAGGCTTCGACGGTCCTTCCGATGTGTTTTTCCAGGCATGTTTGAATCATACGCTGGTACGTGGCTCCGGCGTTCTTTAGTCCGAAGGGCATCGTGTTGAAGCAGAACGGCCCGTAGGGTGTGATGAAGGCTGTTGCTGCCTGGTCGGATTCCTGCATCTTTATCTGATGATATCCTGAGTAGGCATCCAGGAAGCACAACATATCATGGCCCGCTGTGGCGTCTATGATTTGGTCAATACGGGGTAAGGGGAAGGGGTCTTTGGGGCAAGCTTTGTTGAGGTCTTTGAAATCGACACACAAACGCCAGGACCCATCATTCTTTGGTACCATAACCAAATTGGCCAACCAGTCGGGATGCTTTATATCTCGGATGAATCTTGCCTCCAATAGTTTTGCTAGCTCCTCGCCCATTGCTTGACACTTGGGCTCGGAGAAACGCCGAAGTGTTTGCTTGATAGGCTTATAGCCTTTCAATATGTTCAGGCTATGCTCTGCAAGCCTACGGGGTATCCCTGGCATGTCAGAGGGGTGCCAGGCGAATATATCCCAGTTTTCCTTGAGGAAAGTGCGCAGGGCTTCAGCGATCTCTGGGTCGAGATTAGCCCCTATGGATGCCATTTTAGCAGGATCCGTGGGGTGTACTTGGAATTTGACTATTTCGTCAGCCGGTTTGAAGGAAGTAGACTTCGATCTTTTGTCGAGGACGACATCGTCCGGGTCCACTTCGGCGCGTAGCGCGGTTAGCTCCTCGGCCGCGAAGGCTTCGGCCAGAGGCTCGAGGGCGAGGGACGCCGTCTTATTCTTGGCTTTGAGTGCCCTGTCGGGGTTTCTTGAGATGGTGACGATCCCTTTCGGGCCTGGCATCTTGAGTTTCATGTAGCCGTAGTGCGGCACCGCATGAAATCTAGAAAAAGCATCCCGTCCGAGAAGGGCGTGGTATCCGCTCTTGAAAGGAGCGACGTGGAACGTGATCTCTTCAGAGCGGTAATTATCCGAGGTTCCAAAGACTACGTCCAAGGTTATTTGTCCGCTGCAGCGTGCCTCTCGTCCGGGGACAATACCTTTAAAGGTGGTGGTACTCTGTTCTATGCGCGATTTATCGATGTGCATTTTATCCAGAGTGTCCGCGTATATTAGATTCAAACTGCTACCTCCATCCATAAGGACTTTATGGAGCCGGCAGTTGTCAACGATAGGGTTGAAGACCAGCGCGGCGGGACACCTATCCGGGGCTGATCTCGGTCGATCGCTATGGTCGAAGGTAATCGGCGTGTCTATCCACGCGCCCTGAGGTGGTACTTGCCGGACAGAATTGATTTCTCGCAGGGCTCGTTTGCACTGGTTGTTGGACTTGAAGATCTCGTAGATCATTAGGACCTCGTCTTCTTCCGAGGTCTGTTCGAGGCGGCAGGAGGTGCCCGCCAGGAGGGCGGGTCCCCCTTTAGCCACCTGCCTCAATACCCAACAGCCGCGAAGACAGTGAGTCGGGCAGGAATTTATCAGCACGGCGTGGATTGGGCATGGTTTATCCAGAAAGTCGTCTAGAGTCGTCCCGGGGTGACCGGAGATCTTCTTCTTCTTCCAAGGTCAATCGCCCGGGGTGTTCCATTTGCGAGGTTCGCGTCGAGGTGCTGATCGGTCGCGTTCCGGGTAGTCGTCACAGATCGAGTCCGTGTTTTCCTCAGTCCGCCAAGCGTCTTCGATGGCGCAAAATCATGCCACCAGGTTGGTCAATTCCGAGAGTGTTTGAATGCAGCGACGAGCGAGGGCGTTCGAGACGCCTTTATCCTTGCATCCACGCTGGAAGGCTGCGATTATGTCAGAGTCCTGGCAGTCCGATATCCTGTCTTTGACAGACAAGAATCTGGCCCAGAAGTGTCTAATCAATTCGTCTGGGAGCTGCCACACGTAGGCGAGGTCCCAGACATCGGGTGGGCCAGAGTTGTCAGGGCGATACTCTAGATGGGAGGTGAGCGGATGAGTTCCGATCTCTAAGGACCATGGGTCTGAAACCCTATTAACCACGTTCCATGTCGGATTAGTGGCCGTCAGGCCGGCCGGGTTGATTCGAAGATCAGCCCTCTGGGCCGCCGGCATGTCGCTGTCCGACTCGCTCTCCAAAAAGTACCTTAGTCCCTCGTCGTTATGGGAATCCCACGCAGGAGCCACAGGGGGGTCGTGCTCCGCCTCTAATTCACGTGGAGGCGTCCTCATGCTCGATACTTCGGGCGGGGAGGTCAGCCCTACGGGCTTGGGGCCGTTAACCGGTGATCCCATCGATCCTCCTGGCGATCGCACAGTGGAACTCTCAATGAAAGCACCAGTGTCAGTGTAAAAACTGGCAGACCTCGGGGTAGGGGTCCCGAGCTGTGGATTTCGGATCAATGGTAACAGGAATAGGGAGACGATGGTTTATCCAGGTACAAGCCCTCTTGATGGAGGTAAAACCCTACGTCCTGCTCTTGTTTATATCAATGGAGATGTGACAAGTTTAGAGTCGATCTACCTCGAGATCTTTAGATGTGTTCTAGTTCTAGGGCTAGGTGAATAAGATTGCGTTGATGTCCCCTCTATGGGCTAACCCTATGGCTTATATACACGCCAAGGAGGGTATCTAGGGTTTACAAAGTCGGTATCTAGGAGCAGGGCGGCAGGAGAGATCTTGGAGTATACGTCAAGTCTTTGGTGGAGACAGTCTTGATCACGGCTCCTGCACACGGCCTCCGGAGTCCACCTTGATCACGCATGAGGGCCCATCGGCCCAACTGAAGAGACGGGCTGGCTAGGTTAGCACCCCCTAATCCAGAACACCGTCACTAAGCTTTTGTAATTCCTTCTTTTGCCAATACTATAAGCCGAGTGGGCACCTCGACTATGATTCTGTTTTGACCAATGGCAATTCTTTTTTGGCCTTGTTCACCCTCAACTTCTTTTCTTCTGATTTGGCACTTTGACTCTCAACAATTGATTGCTTCATCACATTGCCTTTAGTAGCCAATGTCAACTCTTTAATTGGCTCTTTATCTTTTAAGATCAAATCTGAATTGGTACTCTTGCGACCATCTTTTTTAACTCGATATACTTGTTTGACCACCTCTTTCTTCTTTCTTGAGCTCCGGACCGATTCTTTTTTATTGAAACGGTCTTGAACATATGATTGCTCACTGGACGTTGGTCTTCTTGGAGCTGCATAATAATGGTGAGATGGTTTATAATAAGATGGAGAATGTGCCCTTGTATGATACCTGTCCCATGATGGATAGAGATTTACGTGAGCATAGGGAGGCATCCACGACATTGGCATTGGCGGACCAAAATAGGGATATGAATATGTTGCATTGAAATTCTCACTTTGCCAGTACCGATCCTCGAATTTGCACCTAGGGGGTGATCTTGATGCTTTTTTTTCGCACCATTCGGCTATGAATTTTCTTTCGCATTCTTTTTCCGATGTCATTGGGTAAGATATTGTACTAGCATTGGTTTTATCAAAAGAATTTAACCTTGGCTTTTAAGTTTGTGAAACGAAAATAGTTAGAACATACATGCCTCAATTGAGACCAAGTGTAAGACAAGTATGAAACAAGCAAAGCTACCCATGTACATATGAACTCTAAATAAAACAACGGAGAAAGCTTTGATTGTAATAATTTTTCACTATCGATCTTTCTGAATGGTGCAATATGTTGATCGATATGCTTTGTGACAATCTGATTGCTAACAAATAAATTACCCTTCTTCATTGGTCTCTCAATATTTCTTATGAAGATTTTTCTAATAGATGCATCAACAACAAAGTTATGACCAAATCAGAATATAAGTAAATTACTTGCTAAACATACCTCTTCAATTAGGTTGGGAGAGCATGATGGTTGCATGACATGAATAATATCGTGCTTCACTTCTGGATGGCTTCCCAACACCTCGTTGCCCTCTTTTTCTTGGTTCCGTGCATGATGACATTGAAGATCTTTGTCAACCGAACTTTGTTCGGCTACTTGTTCCTGTCCTTGAAGCTCGTCAATTTCTATGGCACGAAACTCATAGGGTAGGAAATAGGTTCCATTAACTTCAGAAAAATCAAGCATGGTTGTTTTTCTATGCTTGCCATGCCCTTTCTCAATAAAGCTTGCCTCTTTGGATTTGATGGATTCGGAATATATACTACTTGATTCGGCTTTTTCAACCGAAGCACTTTCATGTTCCGAATCATCCTTCTTTTCATTGATTCTACCAATTGGCAATGCATCTTTTATTTGAGCCAATTCCTTTTCTGTTTGTTTCTGGCGGCAAGCGGCAAAATTGGTTTTAAGTTTTTTCTCAATTTCAGCCCACTCCGGATATGATTGCCCCCCAATGCTTTTAGATTCATTCGGCAATGACACACGAGTGTTGCCGAAATTTTGCAGTTGTGTAGGGGGTGTATAATATGATGTAGTACTAGGTGAAGGCGTATGCATTGTTGTAAAACCATATTTTTGCTCGCCAATTTTATCAATTGGCAAAGATTCATCTTCTTGTAAAACTCTAGCTTTTATTGCATTATAATCAGGAACTAGCCACTTGTCCTGCTCTCCAAGGCAAAGAGCACTAATCTTGTTATTTCGGGCTATATCCCTTTTTAATGTAGCCACTTCCCATTCTGTAAGGGATTGCTCCACAATATTTTTAGATTCTTTCAGCTATGAGGTGTTGCCGAAATTGTGCAATTGCGTAGAGGATCCATTATATGCTACAATATTAGATGATGTCATGTGCACTCTAGCAAAATTTTCACTTATTCGGCTATGACCATGGAGTTGCGGAGCCGAATTATGAGCATATACCGTTGTATACAGTGCCAAAAAATTACTAACATGAGGTGTAGCATATGAAGGTTGAGAGTAACTGGCCGAATAGCTAGTAGTAGCATGGCCAATTCTCCCATCCATCGGCATGGTTGAACTAGTATATTGCAAATTAGTTGTCGATGAATAAAAAGGTGAAACACTTTGTCGCATGCTATTGGAAGTTCCTACATGAGGTGTTTCAACTTGATTGACCAAACTCATCATGTTGTTCATCGGCATAAAGATTTGTGGGGTTGTCGATGCATGAGAGTTGGAATACATATGGTGCATGTTACTAGTATCATAAGAAGTTGAAGCATGTAAATTTCTTTGAATCGGCCTTCGCATGTAATTAGATGCATGATTGAAAAAACTAGGGCTGGCCGATAGAGTATACTCATTGAACGATCTAGTAACACCATATAAATTATTTGCATCTATACTATGGGATTGGGTATTCATATTACCTTTGTAGATTGCAAAACCTAGATGACGATCTCTTCGTAGCAAAAACGGGCTGGAGACCGTTCGAAGCTTTGTCCCCAGTGGAGTCGCCAAAAAGTGTGTTCGACCCTCGACGCCGGGGGTTATACAACGCAACTCACGTCGAAGGAGACCCGGCCGGAAGCGCGGTGCGTAAGCAATCCGACGGGCGCTTTTGTAGACCCGAAACCCCACATGCCCAGGAGGGACCCCGTCAAGGCACGCGGCGGCTATGGGCTGCCCTGGGTCGACCTGATCGCCCTAGGGCCTCAAGGTTCACCACCCCACAACAAGAAGAATGAACGAAGAACGAGTAAGAAGAAAAACAAAGGGAGACGTAAAGGTAAAAGTGGTAGATGATTGTTCGATTGTGTGTTGTTGTTCAATCGGCCGTCACCTCTTGTCTATATAAGAGGCAGATGGACTTCCCGTACAAGAAAAGGACTTGCCTTGCCGTCCAAATCATCAAAAACTAACCAAACATGGACTATTCACGACCTCCGACCCGGATGTCCGGCTGGAGGCCCGGATGATCCGGCCAAGCCTAAATTTCTGAAAGCAGCACATTGATCGGGCTGTAACATTTGCATATGACCTCGGATTAAGACTATATTTATATCAAAATCGACCGATTCGACGAGACGCACAACTTTGATGTTGAACACTTTTTGATTTGAGGTCATCTTGAGGGGGTTTCGGAAAGTTATCTTAAGTCTACAGCAGAAAATATTGTCCGGACGTCTGGACTCTTTCCCGGATTGTCCGTCCTCCACCCGGATCATCCGGGACTGGTCCCATATTATCCAGCTTCATCATGAACCTTCTGTTGCCTGGGTTGTTCGTCCGGCCTCCGGCCAGATGATCTGGATCCCAGCCCGGATGCTCCGGCCATGCAGTGCTGCAGCGCGCAGTTTTGGCTGTAACTTTTGCATACGACCTCGGATTAAGACAAGTTTTATATCAAAATCATCCGTTTCGATGAGACGAAGAACTTTTGTGTTGAAACTTTTTCCATCCGAGGCCATCTTAATTAAGATTCATGCCATTTCATAATCTGATGTCAACACGGGTATCACTGAAATTGTCATACCTTTTGCATCCGAGCTCCGTTTTGGACCATCTTTATATCTATTTTGATTAGCTTGAAGGGATCCATCCAATGGTGACATGAAATCATAAATTTAACCTCATCTTGCTATAGCCTCAAGTCACTCTTTGTGATCATGCCATTTTTGAGCGTCAACAGCTCCGAGGCTGTGTCAAACGCCCCGATGAGCATGCTACAGGTCTGCCCCGCCTACTCTCAAGCAATGAGCCCGGAGGACCTCTCGAGTTTGAACGGAATGCTGGACCGAATTCAAAACCTTGCGATCTCATCTTTGGTCTATGACCAGATCGGATGTAAAGCCGATGACAGGGAAATTTACGTCCCACCCACCACCCACTTAGTTGCTACGGTCGAGGATTTAATTGACGTACTAGACTACGCCTCCGAGGAGGCAACCGACATGGATGATGATGTCGGCGATCTGATTGGTGCCCCGCCATCCAGGACTAGCAACTGGATGGCAACCTCCATCTACGACGTCTACATGGTGGATACTCCCAAGGGCGATGACGAGGAGAAGAAAAAAGACCCTCGCAAGCGTCGACGGAGCAAGAAATGCTCTAAGCGCATCGGGGATGGGAACACCAGCAACAACAACACTACTAACAACGCCTCTGGTGACAACATAACCCCAGACGGTGCTAATGATTAGGAGAACACCGACGACGTTGCGCCTGATCAGTTCTACGGCACAACAGGGATGGAGGATTTTGACGATCCCGACGATAGCAATTACACGCCCGAGTCATAGGAGGATATAAGCCTCGGACTCGATGAATTCGAAGTCCTCGAGGACCTCCTCGACCTAGAAACCTTCCAACAATGGCTCATTGCCTTCGCCCGAAGTATAAAACGAGGGCATGAGAAGCTTAAAGCCGGCCAGGACACTCTGAATGATAAATGGGTAGAATTTCTTGCAACCGAGCAGGACCTCGAGCTACGGTGCACAGAACATACTAAATCCTACCCAAAATAGCGCTTGCTTCCAGCATTTGATGACGAAGCTGAAGAAAACCTATGTTTCAAGGATGACCGCGCCGATTAGCCTGATCGCCCTCCTTGAGGACGAGACATGCCAAAGGGAGGGCTTCTAGACCCCCCGCAATTCCTTGCCGTGCAGGCAAGGACCCTGTCTCATATGCCTCGCCGTACGATTTGCGCGGAAAATTAACAGCACATCCTACTCCATTGCGTTCCATATACGGATCAAGGGATCGCGCACCTGCTGAACAGGCCGGATACCAAGCTTGGCTAGACAAGCATGACAGGGCTCGTAATGACGCCCGTGCTCGGACAACAATAGACGTCCGACAAACAGTGGCTCGGGTCAGAGGAGCTGCACACCCGATGTGCTTTACAGACGAGGTCATGCAGCACCAGTTCCCAGAAGGGTTTAAACCCGTTAATATCGAGCAATACGATGGAACTACTGACCCGAACGTGTGGATCGAAGATTTCCTTCTTCACATCCATATGGCTAAAGGAGATGATCTCCACGCCATGAAATACCTGCCCTTAAAGCTTAAAGATCAGCGAGGCATTGGCTCAACAGCCTGCCCAAGATCTCCATCGGGATCTGGGAGGACCTTGAGGAAGCTTTTCAAGCTAACTTTTAAGGCACCTATGTTCGGCCCCTGGATGCCGACGACCTCAGTCACGTCGTACAACAGCCTGGCGAGTCTCCGAGGAAATTTTGGAATCGGTTCTTGACCAAGAAGAACCATATCATGGACTGCCCGGACGCTGAGGCAATCGCTGCTTTCCGGCACAACATTCATGATGAATGGCTGGCATGATAGCTCGGACAGGATAAGCCGAAGACTATGGCAGCCCTTACCTCCCTCATGACTCATTTTTGCTCTGGAGAGGACAGTTGGCTGGCCCGTAGTTCTAGGCACAACAGTGACCCTGGCACCTTGGAGGTGCGCGATGGAAATGGGAGACCTCGATGTAATAAGAATAATAAACGCCGCCATAAAGGCAATGACAGTGATGCTGAGGAGGCTACAATCAACGCCGGCTTCAGCAACCAACGTAGTGGCCAGAAGAAAAATCCCTTTAAAGGGAATAGAGACGGCCCATCTACATTGGATAAAATTCTCGACAAGCCCTGCCAAATCCATGGCACCTCAGATAAACCTGCCAACCATACAAACCAGAATTGCTGGGTCATAAAGCAGGCCGACAAGATAGCAGCCGACAACCCGGGCAAGAGCCAGCCTCGTAGCGAGGATGAGGATGAAACTCCTTGGCCAAATAATGGAGGTCAAAAACAGTTCCCTTCCTTGATAAAGGATGTGAATATGATCTATGTCACCCACATCCATAAGAAGGAAAGGAAGCGCACGCTACGTGATGTCTACGCGCTGGAGCCTATAGCACAGAAGTACAACCCGTGGTCGGCTTGTCCGATCACCTTCGACCGAAGTGACCATCTGACCAGTATCCGTCATGGAGGAACGGACGCCTTCACTGCTGCAGGATGGTCCTAACGCGACACATGTATACGAGACCAATCGACCAAACTGTGTGCGATGCATTAATCGCAAATGGTACCGTAATAAAACCGTCACCAATAAAACGAACTGTGTGCGATGGCGGATCATCAAGCACGATTCTGAAAAGATTTGCATGTGCGAATCGTGGCATACAGTTGATCCATACGAACTGATTGCGATGAGCCAAAATAATAGAAACGGTCAGCCAGATGAAGGTGTGTGCGATGGACGGCATACAGTTCACTCGGATGAACCGTTTGCGATGATCCAGAAGAACACAAACGATTAACCAGATCAAGGTGTGTGCGATAGACGGCATACAGGTCAATCGGATGAACTATTTGTGATAAGCCAAAATAAACACAAACGATTCAGCTTAATAAGATGTGTGTGATACCCGGCAAATAGGTTAGTAATCAGAATTGTGTGGGAAGACCGATAATAACGCAGACGATTCCTGCTAATAAGATGTGTGTGTTGTGGGCAAACGCTTGCTGGTATACAATTGTCATCAATTGATGAAATCATCACCGACGGGTTGTGTAGTTTAGTCCGTGTGTGATGTGATTTACTTTGTCTGGACAACATCTGTGCTCTGTCTACAGAACAACAACATATATACTTATAAGAACATGATTGCATAACCAACTTAAACATCCAATTACATAAATGACTATACATAACATTTGCACACACCTCAATAAGCAATTACAGGAATACTAAACTAGGAGAAATGATCATCTAATCATCTAACCCTCATCGTCTACAGGAAGGAGGCACTTCCTCATGTCAACGATCCGCCTATACATCGTGTACCTTGTGTATGCGTCCTTGGCCGCGTACTAGACGTGTTCTTCATCCAGTCTCTGCACCCAAGCCTCGTGCCAGGCATCCTTGTTCTCGTTGCACTCATCCTTCATGTCTCTGTAGTATGGGCCGATGATGGCCACGGCGAGGTCAACCAGGGCGTCCTTCTCCTTCTTTCTGCCCCAGACCCTGTACTGGCCTTGGATGTCGACAAGCTTCTGGCAGGCCAAGCCCGTAGTCTCGAGCACCTTTAGATCGTTGAAGGTGTCCACCGTAGCGAACCTGTAGTCGGGGCTGTTGATAAACCTAGCGAAACGCTCGCAAGGCCTTGTGGACAGGGAGTAGTGGTAGACAAGGACGTGATGGCGCACGCACAACTGGGTGACGACAACCTTCTGATCATACCCGGCACGACTGCCGGTGAACTCGAGGTTGAAGCCGACCACTTGGTACTTGTCCTCAGCAAGCAACTGCTCCATAGTGTGGATGGAGCTCTCCACCGAGACCGGCTCGTTGGTGTACACCACCGAGAGGTCCTTCCCCCTCACGTGAGTGTCCACAACGTGAGGCGTGGTGAATTGCCGCCCGTCGTCATCATCAGCCGTTGGGAGCGCCATTGGAGCCGCTAGATATCCTCTCTGTATGTGTTGTCATGGGTGTGCTTATTGTGTTGTGGTGTGTGAGAGATTAAGGTAAATGGCTGCGGGAATAAATGGGGGCCGGACGACCTGGATTCTTGGCACGTCCGCATGGCAATTTTTGAAGGAGGTAACTGCATTGTGGCACACGTAACTGTATCGTGACGCCGCCCCCGGCGCAACCGCATGCATATGGCGCCTCGAACGTACATGATCATGCGCCGGCCCCAACAGCTGGTAGCGCGCGTGGAGGGACGCAGGCAAAGTGCGCGTGGAGGGACGCGAGCAGAGCGCGCCGCGGTCGCCTCAATCGCGAGCAGCCACCCACATAGAGCAGTTGAACACACAGGGAATGGCCGTCTACAAGCCGGCCGGCGGCATGATGTGAAATGATGTCGCGTTTCACATCACACCATGGGGGAAAAATCATTTGATACGCTGCTTAGAGAACGGCCATTTGCTAGGTAATTAAATCGCAAACATTTTTTTATTAACTGTATGTGTACGTGTCATTTTGTCCTCTTCTCACAGGTCTTGTCACCGCGTTGCCGCCCAAGGCTTCGAGTGCAAGCTTGAGCACCGCACATGCGTTTCTTTTGGCCACATGTTGGCTCAAAGAGGCACCAATGAATCGTCGGTGAGCCCGTTCCCGCGCAACCGCGCAGGTTCCCGCGCGCAATTGCGCAAGCTTCCCGCCCGACTCGGCGAAATCCCCCAGAACCCCAATGGTTACCGGCCTGCTACATAAACCCTCACGGCCGGCGAGTCCGCATCGCATTTTCCCCTCCCTCCCCGTAGCTTATCTCATCTGCTTCTCCCACAGTCTCCAATGGCACCGGTCCGTCGTCATCGCTCAGCCACTCCACCGTCAGTGGATAACTCCAGCTGGGAGGCTACACCGCGGCGGTGGCGCAGTCCCAAATATTCAAAGTGTTCACATGCAAGACATACATCAAGTGTTCTCAAATCCAAAGTATTCAATCCAACATAACGAAACCTCAAAGAGCAAGACTCAATTCATCACAACAAGATAGAGAGAGGGAGGAAACACCATATGATCCAACTATATTAACAAAGCTTGCGGTACATGAAGATCGTGCCAAATCAAGAACACGAGAGAGAGAGATCAAACACATAGCTACTGGTACATACCCTCAGCCCCGAGGGTGACCTACTCCCTCCTCATCATGGAGACCGCTGGGATGATGAAGATGGCCTTCGGTGATGATTCCCCCCTCCGGCAGAGTGCCGGAATAGGGCTCCAGATGAGATCGCTTTGGTACAGAGGCTTGCGGCGACGGCGTGGAAGTTCTAGGTTTCTTTCTGGGGTTTTCTATATTTATAGGATTTTTCAGCGTTGGATTCACGCCAGGGGGCCCACGAGGGAGCGACAAGCTCGGTAGGCGCGCCCTGCGGGGGAGCCCTCCAGGCTTGTCGCTTCCTCGTGAGACTTCTGGTCCTTCCTTGAAGCTTCGGGGGTCTCTTTTGGTCCAGAAAAAATCACCGTAAATTTTCAGCCCAATCCGAGAACTTTTATTTCTGCACAAAAAACAACACCACGGTAGTTCTGCTGAAAACAGCGTTAGTCCGGGTTAGTTCCATTCAAATCATACCAAAACCATATAAAATTGTTGCAAACATGGCATGAATACTTCATAAATTAAAGATACATTGGAGACGTATCAAGAGCCCCATCAAGGAGGTACATAATTTACCCCTTACTTCCTCGCGCATTGAACTTGCCTTCCTTCTCTAAATCTAACTCAACCAATCAAATTTTACAGCCCACAATGTTCCCGTCTTAGCGACAAGGAGTCGTCGACCAGGCTCCCTCCACCTAGCGCCTCGGAGGAGCATCATCCCTCCTCTGCAGCCCATGACGGGTTGGGGGAGGCGACTTCTCAGCCGACCCCACCACCAGCTACCACGGGGGGCGGCGCCGATGCCTCCATGGCCGAGGTAGAGGCCTCGGCCTCCAAAGGTGCGCTGGAGAAGACCCCCTCCTCGAAGGGAGGGGAAGAGCGGGAACAGCCGATAATCTCAGCTACCGTTGACCCAGTGCCACCTCGGCAGCCGATCACAATGGCGGTTCCTCCGTCGACAGGAAGGGCCGAGGTGGTCCATCCATCCCGACCTGCTGGAGGGCGGGTGTCCACGGGATGGACCGAAGAGATGGAGGTGGCCCTAATGGGCTCTTCCATCGTTGCCGAGCATCGCGTCATCCTGGGCACGGTGCTAAAGAACTACCAGTCTGCTGAGGCCGGTATAAGGGAGGCTTTCAAGGGCCTCTATGAAGGCTTCGAGGTAAGCTCAAATCAAATTTTGGAATCTCGTCAATATGTAGAACTTTCTAGCACTAGATGTGTCTGATAGCCTTTAGGAAATAAGTAAAATTCGATGTGTCCGAAGACATTGCCTACTGCATAGACTTGTTACAAGTGTATAACTACAGTAGGCCCCAAGCCCCAAGGTATATTCGATAATCTTGCACGGGGATTATAGGGAAAGGTAGTATAGCAAAGCGTTTAGACTGTAGCCCCTGAGACCCTGGTTGGATGCACAAGGCCGACCAGGGGATCGATTCGCCCGAGGAAGCTACCAATGCCATTTGCAGGTTTCGGCCTCAATTTCAGCATCCAACTCAAGGGAGTTGGAGGAACTGAACCATAAACTCGACCGGTCCGAGAAGGACGCGGATCTGCTTAGGAAGCAGATGGAGTAATCTCAAGGTAAGTAAGAGCTTGAATACCTTGGTGTAATTTTGGAAGTACTAATGTAGTTGCTTTGAGCTCTAAAGGATGTATTAATGTACTGCAGCTACCACCTCGGAGCTTGAGAAATTCCGGTCCGAGCTGCAGAGAGCTCGGCAAGAAGCCGAACAACAGAGGGTTGGAGGGGCTGGTCAAGCAGCGCGACACCCTCTAGGAAGAGAAGAACAAGCTATCCTCCGAGCTCAAAACAGCGAGTTCGGCCTGCAAGGAGGCCACGACCCAGGCGCGGGTCGATCGCGAAGTGCTTCTACAAGTGAGGCAGATCGCCGCTGGTAAGCCATACCTGCTCCGCTGCGTTTTCGGTGACCGTCGATTTGCCCATCTTACGCAAGTCTGGCATTCTTTAGAAGCCTTCAGGGATCTACCATGGAGCGCTTTGGACGCCGGTGCCTACTTCATTGCCCACCCCGAGGAGTCGACGGAGAAGGCCTTCTGGGCTCAATTCTAGGTGCCCGAGCATCCTCCGCTGCTGAATAATCAAATGAAGCAGCTGGCCGAGCTGATTCGCATGGCTCGGCCAATGATGGAGGATATTTGCGTTAATCTCTGGCTGCAGGATCCACTACCGACCAACTTATTCAGTTTAGTTCAGAGATTGCGAGGCACAAGCCCCCAGGTTGAGAACTGGAAGCGGTCGGCCTGCCTGGAAGGCGCGGAGCGGGCCTATGCATCAACCATGGCGCATTACCTGAAGATCAAGCCGCTCGCGATCGTGTTGGGGCCTCCAGAAGGGAAGAATTGGATGCCTGTAGGGTCGAGAAGATAGGTCTAGAGGGGGGTGAATAGACTCTTAACCAACCAAAGGTGCAGTTTTTAAGTTCACTTGGAATTTAGTCAGATTTTAGCACTAGTTAAGATATCACCAAGACTTCCTACACATGCATATCTAGAGATAGAGCAGCGGAAAAAGTAAAGCATGCAATTGTGTGGAAAGTAATGGGGTAGAGAAAAGAAGATCAAACGCAATGAAGACACGGTGGTTTTTGGCGTGGTTCCGATAGGTGGTGCTATCGTACGTCCACGTTGATGGAGGCTTCATCCCACGAAGGGTAACGGTTGCGCGAGTCCACGGAGGGCTCCACCCACGAGGGTCCACGAAGAAGCAACCTTGCCTATTCCATCATGGCTTCCGTCCACGAAGGACTAGCCTCACTCGGGGTAGATCTTCACGAAGTAGGCGATCTCCTTGCCCTTACAAACTCCTTGGTTCAACTCCACATGATCTTGGAGGCTCCCAAGTGACACCTAACCAATCTAGGAGACACCACTCTCCAAAAGGTAATAAATGGTGTGTTGATGATGAACTCCTTGCTCTTGTGCTTCAAATGATAGTCTCCTCAACACTCAATCTCTCTCTCACAGATTTGGCTTGGGTAGGAGAAGGATTGGAGTGGAAAGCAACTTGAAGAGGCTAGAAATCAAGGTTCAAATGGTTGGATTGGAATCTCTTGATCTCAACACATGAGTAGGTGGTTCTCTCTCAGAAAATGTATGGTGGAAGTGTAGGCACGTTCTGATGGCTCTCTTAGAGAGTAAGTGGGGGTGGAGGGGTATAAATAGCCTTCACCAAAAATCCAACCGTTACACACTTTTGACCCAAATCGGTGAGACCGACTGTAAACTCGATGAGACCGACTAGTGTAAAAGATGTGAACTTTAGGCTTTTTAGTGGGACCGAAGTGGAACAACTCGGTGGGACCGAAGTGCAATGGCTAGGGAAAAACCCAATTTCGGAAATTCCGATTATTTCAACTCGGTGATTCTGAAGTGAAATAATGTCATCACAGAAACTTGGCAAAGCCATCTCGGTGGGACCGAGATCCTTTTTAGTGAAACCGAATTGCTAGGGTTTGGCAGTGGCAATATGAAGGGACAATCTCGGTGGGTCCGGATGGGAGAATTTCAGTGGGACCGAGATAGTGAATTAGGGTTTGGACAGATGTGATTGTGAGAAAATGACTGAGGGTTTTGGAGCAATACCACTAAGCACTTGAGCTACAACCTCATCATTAACACCTCATCCCCTTTTAATAGTATTGGCTTATCTAAGGGACTCAATGTGATCTTGGATCACTAAAGTGAAAATGTAGAGTATTGTAGTTGCCAATCTTGTCCTTGACATTTTGAAGGGATCCACATCTTCTTGTCCTTGCCATGCCACTGTTGAACTTATCTGAAATACACTAGATAAAAGTATTAGTCCAACAGCATGTATGTTGACATTGATTACCAAAACCACCAAAGGAGCAAATGTGTTTTCAACGCCCGAGCAGTTTCTTTCAGAGGTCCATGAGGGGGCTCGGGTGACCGAAGCACAATGCTCAAAGTCCGAGCTCCGGTTCTAAGTAGCCTCTTTGTATGCCGTGGCAACTTTTGTAAAAATAGTTATTATTTATGCTGATTAGTCGTGTGCATCCAACATGTTTTATCTATTCCTGTGCGACCATTTATACTGAAAGAGGCCAGTCGTCGGCTTTTGCCCCCCTTTGTAGATACTACATGGGGTGTTTCGTAAAATGCGTAAACCCTTAGCCGACGTCTCAGTGCCCTGAGGCGGTTGCGTATTTGCGAAACGAGGCAATCAGACCATAGCGGCTTTATATCTTTCACTTAGTCATAGGAGTTCGAAAAGTTGGGGTAGTTGATCTAGCCCCCGGTGTAGTGGTGATCGGACACGCCGAAGTGCACCAGTTATAACACCTTGGTTCGTATAATAAGAACCCTTCATTTATCACGGCGTAACCACTAACGGCTTACAGTTTGACACTGTCTTCGGATAGCGGACCAGTTTACGCTTATCGTGACAGTCGATTTTCGGCTTTCTCCTACTGAGGCACTTGACCAGGCCGAGCTGGAAGCATAATTGGAGTGGTTCTCCCTTTGCGCACCTAGCTAAATAGAGCGGAACGTAGGAGGCAAGCACAGGAGCCGGGCAACCCAATCATTGACCAAAATCACGATTCGAAATTGATGCATATAATGCAATATCCGAGACGCCAAACTGATACCGGACTTAGACATAGGCTCGATTTCATATCCGAGCCCCCGGCCGAGAGCGGGACTCATCCGTATATTTCTAACGGTATCCACATAGTTACAAGGCAAAAAGTAGAAGAAACGACACATAATTTTGTGTGGAGATCGAAAAAAGGTCTGTTCTTTCATTCATTAAGGCATAGCCATAGATGCCGAGCTGATATCAAGAGCAACCTTACAAGATACAGAGAGTATGTAAAAAGAACGATTGGAGTTATTTGTACAGGGCTTTAAAAGGCGGGGACTATTCTCCGTGCTTTCCCTGCCGCACGTCTGCGCCTCCGTGCTGTTGAACAACTATCCCTTGTCTAATCCAAGGCTTGGTGAACACTCCTGGCTAATCCATCTTGACTACACAGAAAGTATCTGAGAAACGGGGCCCCCGAAGAGGTAGTTGCCAGAGTGTGGCTGCTTGACGCTGCCAAAGATGTGAGTCCTGGTTGGCCTTCATATGTCGCCGCAGAGATAACCAGGCTGTGGGTGATCGGCCATTCCAAGATGACACACCCTTTTTATAAATATTTGCTCCTCGGTCTCCCATGGAATTTTAAGTGCGAAGTTATGTACGCGAGGCACGTAGCTTGCTACCAAGAGAGGGGAACCGGGGAGCACGTGTCCCGATTTAGGATCGACGCGGGTTTGGCCGGGGGCCGAGGTGCCGGTGCGTACGTGCTTTGAAGAGCTTAGCAGCGCCTGCTGTGTTGTACGTCGGGCAGCTTCCTCTCCTCTGTACGGAGGGAGGTCTTCGTGTTACCATTAATGGTAATGATGCTGTGGGCTCCCGGCATCTTGAGCTTCAGATAAGCGTAGTGCGGCACCGCGTTAAAGCGGTCGAACGCTGTACGACCGAGCAAGGCGTGGTAACCACTGCGGAAGGGGACGATGTTGAAGATCAAGTCCTCACTTCGGAAGTTCTCGGGTGAGCCAAAGACTACTTCCAGCATTACGGTGCCAGTGAATTGGACCTCCGCACCAGGTATAACACCCTTGAATGTGGTGCTGCTGGGCTTAATTCATGACGAATCGATGCCCATCTTCCTAACAGTGTCAGCATAGATCAGGTTCAAGCTGCTTCCGCCGTCCATTAGGACGCGGGTTAAATGGAATCCATCGATAATGGGATCCAGGACTAAGGCTGCTGACCCGCCATGACGGGTACTGGTCGGATGGTCCTTCTTGTCGAAAGTGGTCGGGTAAGCTGACCAAGGGTTGTACTTCGGTGCTACAGGCTCTATGGCGTAGACGTCTCGAAGTACGCGCTTCTGTTCCTTCTTTGGGATATGCGTGCCATAGATCATGTTCACATTTTTAACGTCGGAAGGGAATTGCTTTTGATTGCTGCTGCTTGGTCTACGAGGTTCATCCTCGTCATCGCTGCGGGACCCACTCCTGGTTGGCTCCTTGGTAACTGCTTTGCCGACCTGCTTAAACAACCAACAATTCCGATTGGTGTGGTTGGCGGGCTTGTCCGAGGTTCCATGAATTTGGCAGGACCTATCCAGTATTCTGTCCAAGGCGCTAGGGCCATCCTTGTTCCCTTTAAAGGGCCTCTTCTTGGGTTTGGCTCGCGGGGCTGCTGAACCCTGCATTGACTGCTGGGTCCTCGGTATCGCTGCCACCATGCTTATTCTGGCGCTTGTTTCTGTTACGCCTGGGTTTACCGTCTCCGTCGCATGCCTCAGAGGTGCCAGGATCGTTCATGTGGGAATTGCGGGTGAGCCAGCTGTCCTCGCCCGCGCAAAAGCGGGTCATTAAGGAGGTAAGAGCCACCATAGTTCTCGGCTTGTCCTGCCCGAGCTGCCGGGTGAGCCACTCATCCCGAATGATGTGCTTGAATGCGACAATAGCTTCGGTGTCAGGGCAATCGATGATCTGGTTCTTTTTAGTTAAGAACCGATTCCAAAATTTTCGAGCAGATTCGCCCTCCTGCTGGACGATGTGACTGAGGTCGTCGGCGTCCGGTGGCCAAACGTAAGTGCCCTGGAAGTTTGCCCTAAAGGCTTCCTCAAGTTCTTCCCAGCTTCCGATAGAGTTGCTGGGGAGGCCGTTAAGCCAGTGCCTTGCCGGTCCTTTAAGTTTGAGCGGCAAGTATTTTATAGCGTGGAGGTCATCACCTCGGGCCATATGTATGTGGAGGAGAAAATCCTCGATCCAAATAGCCAGATCGGTCATCCCGTCGTATTGGTCGATGTTAATAGGTTTAAACCCTTCTGGGAACTGATGTTCCATGACCTCATCTGTAAAACAGACCGGATGTGCGGGTCCTCGGAAACGAGCCACATCTGGTCCTGCGTTGGCCACTGTCCTAGCCCTTGTTTTTTCCCGAGCTCTGTCGTGCCTGTCTAACCAGGCATCATAGCCTTCCAGGCCAGCGGGCGCGCGATCCCGCGAACCATATATGGATCGGGATGGGGCTTTATTGGCCTGTATTTTGTCGCGCAGATCATAGGGGGCGTTGAATCCGACCGCGCTCTTGCCGTGAGGTCGGGTTTTTGCAGGGGGTTCTGTATTTGCCCCTGCTGGCCTGTCTCATCCTTTAGGGGGGCGGTCAGCATGTCCTGTATTGCCATGCGTAAATAGCTCGTCGTTTGCCGCCTCTTCGTCAAAGTCGGGCAGCAGCCGTGTTTTAGGGTATGACTTGGCGGCAGTACGTCGAGTCTCGAGCTCTGCTTCGACTTTGAGGACCTTTACCCATTTGTCTTTGAGCGCGTTCTCGTGGGTGTACAACTCTTGCTGCTTCCTCTTCATGCTTCGCACAATTGCTACTAATCGTCGCTAGAACCATGCCTGCTCGGATGGGCTTACGGGTACTATGAAGTCCTCGGGTTCGAGGCTTAGATCGTCTTCGGATTCAGGAAGGTAATCTCTGTCCGATCCATTGTTGAGAGTGCCCAAGTCCTCAAGATCATCCTCCGCAGGTGCCTCTATGGGCTCCTTTGGCTCGGCGGGCGAGGCTTGATTGTCCTCGCCTGGGTTCTCAGTGGCATCGGGGGCAGCACCATTGTCGGTGGCGCCCGTGGTGTTGGTCGTACTTCTGCTTTCGTTACCTCCCTTTGATCGCCTCTTCGGGCGATGACGCTTAGTGTTCTCCTTAGGTTTATCTTGAGGGCTGTCTTTGGGGGTGTCAACCATGTAGACGTCATAGGTAGACGTTGCTGCTCAATCCCCTGTATGGGTTTTGGCGGGCGGGTTCGCTCCAGTATCGCAACAGACGTCTTCATCCATGTCGGTGGCTTCATTGGAGCCGTAGTCAATTGTGTCGATCAAGTCTTCGACCGTGGCGACTAGGTGGGTGGTGAGTGGGTTGAAATTTTTTCGATCGTTGGCTTTACATCCGATCTGATTGTAGACGGCGGACGAGATTGCCAAGTCTTGGATTCGGTCCAACACCTCATTGAACTGTGAGACCTCCTCCATGCCCAAGACCTGGCTAAAGGCCGGGCCGATCTAGAGTGGTCTGCTCGGGCCGCCTGGTGCGGCACCATCCTCCTGCTCGTCCGGGGTTGGCCCCTGGCCGACGGGAGGGGGAATTATGTCATCGTTTGACGATGAGACGCCTGCTGCCGGGCCCATTGGTGAGCCGGGCTCATGACCAGCGTCCGAAGACACAACAAATAGGCCAGGCGCGGCGGTCATCGGATCTATCTCCAAGGTAGGTTCTGCTGAAGGGTCGGGTCCAAAGACTAGATAGGAAGTCCGCCCCGGGATCGCGGCGTCGGAAGGGTTCTCAGGCTGAGCTGAGGTCCATCCCGAAAGGATTAGATCACCCCGGGCGTCCGTGACGTACTCTAGGCTCCCGAACTTGATGACTTGATTTAGAGGGAAGTTTTCGATGCGGCCGAGGCGGCCGGTCGAATCAGCATGTAGCACAAGGCTGCCGAAGGCGAAGAGTTGGCCGGGGACAAAGATGTCACCACAACCAATACTATTGTTGAACTTCAAGTGAGCCATCGATTTCCAATGATCACACAGCGAGCTCTCAATGAAAGCACCAATGTCGATGTCAAAACCGGCAGATCTCGGGTAGGGGGGCCCGAGCTGTGAGATCGGATCGATGGGTTGACAGGAGACATAGGACGCGATGATTTACCCAGGTTCGGGCCCTCTCTAAGGAGGTAAAACCATACGTCCTGCTCTTGTTTATATTGAAAGATGTGTCAAAGTACAGAGTTGATCTACCTCGAGATCATAAGTTGTGGTCTAAACCTAGGGGTATGATGAATGATGTCTCTACGGACTAAACCCTCTGGTTTATATAGACACCAGGGGTATTTAGGGCTACACATGGTCGATTACAATTAAGGGAATACATGCTGAATCTCATATCCTTGGGGTACACGCCAAGTCTTCGGTGAGGCCCGATATGTCGGTTCTTCAAGTTGGAAGCTTCCAGAGTCCCTGCTCTTTGACGGGCCTTGAGTTCGGCCCATGGACTAATCAGCTAGGCCGGGACCCCCTAGTCCAGGACACCGTCACCACCGTCGGCCGCCATGGCCATCACCCGCTCCGCCATCGCGGCTGGAAGGCGGGAGGTGGAGGCCTGCATTTGCGTCAGCGACCTTGCGTGCTACATCGAGTTCCTGCAGGAGGTGGAGGAGCGCCTGGTGGAGCATGCAAAGAGGCTTACCGCTATCGTGGGCAGTGCAGAAGCCGCCATAGTGGCACTGAATGTGGAGCTCTACGCGGAGTCCCGCTGCTTCGAGTAGGAGCGGCAGGAGCGGCAGAGGGCGTATGAGCTGGGCGTCGCTAAAGCTGCAGCAGCGGCACGCGCCAGATTCCACTGCTCCAGCTCGTCGGTAGACTCCTCCTCCTCTTCATCTTACTGAGCGTGCTCGGCAGAGGCGAGACTGCTGGAAGTAGTACAAACCCCCTCCGTTGTACTCCCTCCGTCCCAAAATAAGTGACTCAACTTTGTACTAAAGTTAGTACAAAGTTGAGTCACTTATTTTGGGACGGAGGGAGTAGTATTTAGGGGCTATTTTGTTTAGTTCATCTGACTATAGATATGATTGAACTATACTACGTACTTAAAATTAGCTAGTATATATGGTTGAACTAGCTATTTCAGTACGTGGTTGGCAACAATTGGGGGAAAGTTTGTTCGGTTCAGCTGTCGAGTTGAACTGTTTGTATAAAGAATAACTGCTTAATCTATGAATGAAATCTATGGTTACACTACAAAAAAACACTTCCGTGATGATACGTCTTTGTCACAGTAGGTCACGTTTTCTTTCATGCATGTACATCCATGACAATTTTATGACAGAATCAAGATAGTCATACATGTGTTGTCGTAGAAGTGTTCCATGCCAATACTCAAATTATCATCATGGAAGTGTCCACTTCCATGACGATAAATGTCGCGTCATGGAAGTGTTTTCGTCAAGGGTAACCGACACGTGGCATCCACCGTAATGGGCCGCCGTTAAGCTATCGGGTGCGGATTTGGATCCTATAACCCGTTATCAGCCCGGACCAATGGCGATTTTCCATGTGTAAAATTCTCATTCGCCAACGGAACCACGTGTCAGGTCAGCGTTGCGACAGATGTCGTCCATTCATTGGACGAGAGACGCCTATGATACACCGACACATGTTATGGCCCAATAGTGGCCCATTTAGGTTAAAAAGGCCGGCCCGTTTGACTTGGTCAAAAGTTAGCGGGTCGGCCCATGGAAAGCTTGTTAAAGGCATGTTCGCATACATCCCATTTACGTCCCGGGTACTCACGGCCCGTTATGGCCTTTCAAAATTCGGCCCAGTAGCGTCATGTGGGCCGTCCCATATGATTCCAGCTCGTTCTCACTTTCGGCCCATCTATGGTCTGTGACGTCTTTTGGCCCATATGAGGCCTTTTGTAACTTTGGGCCCATTGACGGCCCGTGGTGATTCTGGCCCATCATGAACAGTAAACTGCTTTGAGCCCATTTAAGGGCCCATGCTTCAATTGGGTCGTTTCCAGCCCGTGTTCTCTTTCAGCCTTCTAAGGGCCCATAAATTCTTGGGCTCATTTCCGGCCCTCGATTACTTATGGCCCATTACTGACTTGTTATGCTAATGGACCAAATTCAGCCCGTGGTTACAATCGGCCCGTTTGTGGTTTGTTAACCCATTGGGCCATTTTTAGCCCGTCATGTATTCTGGCCCATTAACAACCCGTTATACCCGTCGATAGAATTAAGCCTGTGATGATTTTTGGCCTATTAACGGCCCGTTATGCTACGGGCCCTTAAACCAACCGTTCCCAAATTGGCCCGTTTATGACCCATATTGCGGTCCGGTTTTAGCCCACGAACAGTACGGCCCATGGTTCATACGGCGCGTAGGCGGCCCATGGATCCTACGGCCCGTATTTGGCCCATGGTTATTACGGCCAGTAGCAAACCGAGGAAAAAGAACTGCAGTGACTACAAGCAATAAACATGACTATAAGTAACTAAATAAGCAAGCAACAAACGCTAGGCTATTATGGCGATTACATACATTACATCCACTGGGCATCAAAGTTCGCCACCAGTGCAAATAAAGGGAACAACAAAGCAACATATTACAAACACCGGGCGACTAAGTTGGCCACCAGTGCAAATAAATGTGGCAGCAAAACAAGTCCAGAAATGAAACCACTTCAGAAGAGCTCAAGAAACGATATCCTGGGCACCCACCATGCTGGCAATAAGCTTAGCAAGCTTATTAGCTTTCTCTTGTTTGGCGCTAAACTCATCCAACTCTTGTTGTTGCATCAGAAAGTGTGCATCTGAATTCTCAAGGGACTTCCTCAGTCCTTCGGCTTCTTGTCGCAGCACAGCTAATTGTTGTCTTTCAACTTGTAGTTGAGACTCAAGAAGCCGAACTTATTCAGGCAGCGAGTTCGAAGAGCTTGTGCCAGCGGTAGTGGCCAGTAACTCGAACACTACATCAAGGCAGGACTTTGGGGTTGTCTCGCTGTCTTAAAGATAGTTTTTATCAGCTTTCTTGGAGACCAACAGGGTTGTCTCACTATCTTGAACCTTGTCTACATTACTTCCTTTACCATTGCATAATGGGGTACTCTTCTCCAATATTCTACCGGCATTCTAAAAGACGAACAAGCAGACACATCATAGGTTTAGCATGTAGTATATGAAACTCATTTTGGTAAACCACTTCAGTAGTACTATTGATAGGATAACATCATGAAACAAACATATATTTATGTACTATGGTCACTGTATTGTCTATATCATCCTAGTTTATGTTGCCAAATCAAGATAGAGACGCAGTTCAAATCATATATGTTTAAGACAAAGCGGCATAGACTGAATATAAGTGTGGGAAACTAAGAGCACTAACAACACTTGTAATGTGCATGACATGAGAACATAACTGTTTATACAATTGAAACTGAAATCAACGTAGAGCAAGAAGTTACAACAGTAAACCAGTTAAAGAAACAGGTTTAAAACATACCTGTTGTGTCATTGGAGTTTCAATTGGATGCTTCAAATTTGAAATTAGTTGGTATGAGTAAATACCGTGATGCAAAAGCAAAGGAGTATGCACCATTGCTACGGAATCTGATCTGCGAACAGTTGTTCTTCTGCTTTAAGCGTTGAGTTGGGGTTCACAGTGCTGGTCCTCGTGCTTTGGGCACTGCAGTTGCCTTACTAACTGCTCATGTTTGGGTGCTCTGTGGTGGAGATGGTACTGTGTCAAGTGGAACTGGGTTACTATCTGCTGGGGTTGGGGTTAGATGGGGTGTTGCTGGTTCTCTGTCCAACTGGGTAGGGGTACAATCTGTGAGAGTCTGGGTTATGTGTGGTGGGGCTGGTTCTTGGGCAAGTACAACCGTGGTTCTATCTGCATCGACGGGTAGCACTGTCTTTTCTGAAGACCGTGTTTTTACTCCCTTAGATACTCCATCACCCCCTCCAATCAAATGGTCGATAAACAAGAAAAGTAATTGAATGTACAGACATTGTATCATAGACAGGTGCAATGGATAGTGGGGAATAAAAGAGGGCATGAAATAATTCACATATATGTTGTCTAAGCAAACATGATAGCATGGCACAATTTCACATATATGTTGTCTAACCAAATAGGATAGCATGACACAATTTCACATATATGATGGCTAACTAAACAGGATAGAATGACATAATTCAAATATGATGTCTTTATTAAATAGGTTGGCATGCCATAATTCACATACATGTTGTCTATGGAAACATGACGACATGATATAATTCATGGATAGAATGACATAATTCAAAATATGATGACTATGTAAACATGATGAGATGATATAACTACATGATGTCTTTATTAAATAGGTTGGCATGCCATAATTCACATACATGTTGTCTATGTAAACATGATGGCATGATATAATTCACATATATGATTTATATGTTGGAAATATGCCCTAGAGGCAATAATAAATTGGTTATTATCATATTTCCTTGTTCATGATAAATGTTTATTATTCATGCTAGAACTGTATTGACCGGAAACTTAAATACATGTGTGAATACATAGACAACACCATGTCCCTAGTGAGCCTCTACTAGACTAGCTCTATGATCAAACATGGTTAAGGTTTCCTAACCATAGACATGAGTTGTCATTTGATAAGGGGATCACATCATTAGGAGAATGATGTGATGGACAATACCCAACCATAAGCTTAGCATCAGATTGTTTAGTTATTTGCTATAGCTTTCTTCATGTCAAGTATCTGTTCCTTAGATCATGAGATCATGTCACTCCCGGATACCATAGGAATGCCTTGTGTGCTATCAAACGTCACTTCATAACTGGGTGATCATAAAGGTGCTCTACAGGTATCTCCGAAGGTGTCTGTTGGGTTCCATGGATCGAGACTGGGATTTGTCGCTCCGTATGACGGAGAGATATCTCTGGGCCCTCTCGGTAATACAACATCATAAAGAGCTCGCAAGCAATGTGGCTAATGAGTTAGTCACGGGATCTTGTATTACGGAATGAGTAAAGAGACTTGCCAGTAACGAGATTGAACTAGGTATGGAGATACCGACGATCGAATCTCGGGCAAGTAACATATCGCCGGACAAAGGGAATTGTATACAGGATTAATTGAATCCTCGACATCGTGGTTCAACCGATAAAGATCTTCATTGGACATGTGGGAATCAATATGGGTATCTAGATCCTGCTATTGATTATTGACCGGAGAAGTGTCTCGGTCCTGTCTACATGTTCCCGAACCCGTAGGGTTGCACGCTTAACGTTCGGTAGCGCTAGGTTAGTATTGAGATATTAACAGTGGAAAGTCCGAAGGTTGTTCAGAGTCTTGGATGGGTTCCAGGATATCACAAGGAGCTCCAGAATAGTCCAGAGGTAAATATTTATATATGGGAAGTCCTATTTTGGTCGCCGGAAAAGTTCAGGGGCATGCCGGCAGTGTACCGGGGTCACCGAAGGGTTCCGGGGGTCCACCGGGGGGGGTCCACCAGCCCTGGGGACCCACGTGGGCTGTAGGGGGGCGCCCTGGCCTAGTTGGGCCAGGCGCACCAGCCCCCCACCTGGACCATGCGCCTAAAGGGGCAAACCCTAGGGGTGGGAGGCGCCCCCCTTGGCTTGGGGGGCAAGCCACCCCCTAGGGCCGCCGCCCCCTCCCTTGGAGGAGGGGCTAGGGCCGGCACCCCCTCCCCCTCACCCCTATATATAGTGGGGAGGGGCGCGGGGGGATGCACCCCTTCGCCTTTGCCCTCCGTCGCTCCCAACTCCTCCCACCTCTCCTCCGGTATGCGCTTGGCGAAGCCCTGCTAGAATTCCGCTGCTACCACCACCACCATACCTCCGTGCTGGTTCGGATCTCATCTACCTCCTCTCCCTCGCTTGCTGGATCAAGAAGGAGAGGATGCCATCGAGCTGAACATGTGCTAATCTCGGAGGTGCCGTCCATTCGGCACTAGATCGGATTGGATCGTGATTGGATCGTGAAGAGTACGACTACGTCAACCGCGTTACGACGCTAACGCTTTCGGTCTACAAGGGTATGTAGACACACTCCCCTCTCATTGCTATACATCTCCTGGATTAGAGCTTGGGTGTTTCGTAGGAATTTTTTTGATTTTCATGCAACGGTCCCCGTCATTATATACTAAGCAAGTAAGCAGATGGCAATCGCATATATGATGTCTAAACTAAGCAGATGGCATTCAATATTGTGTATATGATGTCTAAACTAAGCAATGCAAGAAAACATATGCATGATATGAGTAATATAACCCTGCCAAGTTTGAGCATACACCTCAGGGGGGAAATAAGACTGGTCATCTGTCTCTGAATCCTCCTCTAAGGAGCTATCTGTAACCACCAAGATATCTGCTTCAGCTGGTAGCATTGTCTGCTCTGAAGACCTTGTTTTCACTCCAGATTTTTCCATCACCGATTCAAATGGTTGATGCACAGGAAGATTAGTTGAATAACAAACATTGTCGACAAATGGAATACGTAATACAAAAAAGGATGGCATGATATAATTCACACATATGATGCCTGGCTAAACAACATGGCATTGCATAATTCACATATATAATGCCTTGCAACAAGATGACATTGCATAATTCACATATATGGTAATTAGACACTAAACAGGTGGCATTCACACAAAGCATGTCTAAACTAAGCAAGTGACATAGCAATGCAAGACACCATATTCATGATATGAGCAATATAACCCTGCCAAGTTAGAGCATACACCTTGGGGTGGAAATACGACTAGTCATCTATCTCTGAATCCTCCTCTGAGGAGCTATCTGTAACCGGCAAGATATGCGCTTCGTCAGATAGCACTGTCTGCTCTGAAGACCTTGTTTTCACTCCAGATTTTTCCATCGCCGTGTCAAATGGCTGATGCACAGGAAGAGTAGTTGAATGTACTAACATTGTTGACAAATGTAATACGTAATGAAAAAAAAGGATGGCATGATATAATTCACATATATGATGACTGGCTAAACAGGATGGAATTGCAAAATTCCCATATATGATGCCTGGCTAAACAAGATGGCATTGCATAATTCACATATATGATATAGAAACTAAACAGATGGCATTCACACAAAACATTTCTAAACTAAGCAGATGACATATATGATGTATAAAGTAAGCAATGCAAGGCGCCATATGCATGATATGACCAACATTAGCATGCCAAGTGAGAGCAAAGACCTCAGGTGTAAATAGGAGTGGTCTGCTCCCTCTGAATCCCCCTATGAACAGTTATCTTCCTCTTGATGGGGGAGGGGGGCTGCCATTGCGGCCACCATGGAGCGACGTCTGCATGACCCATGACATTATATTGCCACACAAGGCTCTTCTCTTTTGCTCTACATGTTCAGTACCATTGTGTACAATAACTAACATGCATAGGAATAAAACATAGTGAGATTATGTAAGGAATGCATGCAGAAATCCAGAGTGATGGTAGCAACCAGTGGATAGACCCAAACCAATGATAGCAGGCAGATAATAGCTTCAGTTAAAAAATACAGGTAATGGCTCCTTTACAGTTTGTTTCCCACCCAACATGAAACACATAGTAGACACCCCGAGATTAAGCATATAGTAGATAGAGATACTATTCGTTGCTGCCCCGATATGTACCCCACAACCATTTAAAAACTCAAGTTTGATTATTAGTTTGGACTTGACTCGGAGTCTAAGAGGTGAACAGGATGATAAAGTAGCAGGTAATATTAAGTGATGCATAACGTAAGTAGACACGAAAGAGTGCAACCACTCTTGCGGACCCGTGTAGTCCTCAAGATCATCTGTTCAGTTGATGATGGTAATGCAGTGGTGGTGGCTGCCTGCAGCGGGGAAGAAGATCTGAGGCGGCAAAAGACGGTTTGGAGGAGGGATCTCTGCTGCGGTGGACGCTTCCATCGCTGGAGTAGCTCAGCTGGGGTGGACGATGGCGTGGCAGGAGCGGGACAAACCACACAAAGTTTTCTTTGACACCTATTTGTATCAGAAGTAATTCTGTAAAGGCTCATTTGAATTGGAGGATTCTAACAATGTAGCGATAGGAAATACACAGGAATAGGATAGGAATGCACGTGCAAAATAGAGCATTTGCTAACACAGGATTTCTGTCAATCTGGGTGTTTGGTTCACAGGAATTGGAAGATCACAAAAATGCAAAGAAGCATGGTCATATACTCATATTAAAGTCAAACCACATGACAATGTACAGTTATAATGCTATTATTCTACTATCACTTAGTCTTATTCTTCATGAATAGGAATTTGAAAAGGAGGGCCAAGTGGATATCAAAATTCCTACGGTTTTTCTTTGAAAGAGACACTAAAAGAAAAAATCCTACAGTTTTCCCTTGCTCCATTCCTTTGAACCAAATGCATGAATAGTAGTACCATAGGAAAATTTCCAATTCCTATGCCTTTCCTTCACTTTTCCTTTCAACCAGTGGCGATTCTAGTAGGCAGGCTTGAACAGGCAAAAGCCTACACTCCAAAAATGATTTTGTACTACTTCTACTACTTTGGACCCATCCCACCGCCCTACTAGCTCAACTCCCAAGCCCATCTACACATGCACAGCTCCAACGCGCAGAAATAAATAATGATGGCTTTCGAGAGAGTCCATCACGGATAGCTAACTTGCCTAGTTCCTCACTGCTTGTCATATAGGAGAAACTATTTGTATTTCTCATTACTACGTGTGCTCAGTGGATAATATATATTACATGTAGAGTAAAAACGGATGCAACAAGTGTGCAACCTCTTTGGCGAAGCCATGTCGATCTCAGCATAATTGGGTTGGTCGCCGATGATGCTGCGGCTGATGTGGCTGTCGGAGGCGGGGAAGAAGATCTTAGGCGTCTGGAGATGGAGCTGAGGGTACTGCTCCGCTGTGATGGACGGTTTTGTCATTGGAGCAACTCCGGTGAGGTGTGCGACGGCGAGGCTGAAGCAGGACAAGAGAGACAACGTAAACCTAAAGTGGGATTCTAATAGCATCTCCAATAGATGATGTAAAATATATCACCAAAAGTGCTAGATGTAAAATACATCAGCCGCTCGTCTCTAAACTTAACTGTTGAAACTGAATTCAACTGTCGAAACTAAATTTTACTGTCGAAACTAAAATGTACTCTCGAAACTGAATTTTGCTATCGAAACTGAATTTTACTGTTGGAACTGAACACAGTAGTAGTAGAGAAGCAATGCACTAGTAGTTTTGGCCACTCGAGCACTAGTGGCAGAGAAGCAGTGATCTAAATCGGCAACTGCTCCAGCAGGGAATGTACTACCAGAGAGCAGCCAGGGCAGCTGGTCGTGCAGCAGTAGCAGCGCCCGGAGCATCAACGCGTGTGAGAGCCGAGCATGAGCGAGTGCTGGAGCTGCTGCTCGTGCAGCAGCAGTGCGAGCAAGAGTAGAGCAGCAGCGCAAGCAAGAGCAAGAGCAGAGCAACAGCGTGAGCGAGAGCCGGAGCAGCAGAAGCACGGCCAGCGATAGCCGGAGCAGCAGCTCTTGCTGATGTGGACGTCGTCGCCGAGGGAGCAACGCCATGGCGGAGAGACGCCGTGGAGGAAGTGGCCGGTGACACCGCCATCGATGGAGCCGCACCATGGCGGCTCGGGATTGAGCAGCGGTAGCACCATGAGATCAAATAAAGGAGAAAATGCAGTGATTAGTGTAGAACCTCTTTGGTGGCGCCGACTAGGCCTCAGCTTCATCCGAGGAATCGGTGATGGTGCTGCAGTTTTGGTGGTGCAGGTGAAGACGGTGCTGTGGGAATGGAGGTGGCGTGATAGACGGGGCGAACGTCGGGGCAGCTCCTTGGAGGTGGACGATGGGGCAGCTGAACCGGTGGGAGAATGAGATCGACGATGGATCCTCATCCTGTGCGGTGGATGAGGAACGTCGAGCTGTTGCGGCGGACGATGTCGTCGGGAAAGAGGCTCCGGCTGGGCGGCGGTCGGGTGGCGGCCGGAGGAGCGTGGGGTTTCGCGGGTTTTGGCGGCCTCGGTGTACGAATGGGGGCGGAGGGGGTGGGAGGGGGGAACCATGGCTTAGGGACGCGCTTGTCCGAAATGTGGGGTAAGTTACGAAAGTACCCCTACCCGTTTGGACCATGGGACGTCGAGGCGGGATTTTCGGCTGAGGGATAGAAGGGGGATTTCGCGTCTCGGGGCGGCACGACCGATTTTGGAGGAGGGGGGAGTTTTCGCGCGCGTTGAAATTTTGGGATAACAAGGCGCGGGTTTAAGAGGCGGGAGTTTCGCAGCACAAGAGACAAAGAGATAGCTTGAAATTTCGGGATAACAAGGCGCGGCTTGAAATTTCGGGAGAACAAGCTTAACGTGTACAAAAAGAAAACAAAAAACAATTTGCACCACACAAGAGAGAGTCATGTCCCGTTTTACTATATGAATTACTACAAATGCCATTCAAAAACAACAATGAACAACTTAAAAATTCAGGAGAACAAGCTTACTGTGTACGGTACCAAATCAATTTGTACTTCCCTCAACAACAACAAAAAACAATTTGTACCGTCTACCATATGGACTAAAATTGAGTCCATTTTCCGTATTTGAATGGGATTGTTGTCAGGTTAGTTATACCATCATCTAAATATTATATTCACAACACATGACATTAATATAGTAGTAAATTCCCATTTAAATATGAACTAGATGTACCATATGATCTCGAATTCAAATATGTGTATCCATTTTATGTTGAATTCAAATCATAGTACATGTATGCTCTAGCTAGATGTTCGGAATCTAAACGAAGTTTGATATGTATAATGTGTTTAACACACACAACACACACACACACACAACATTTAGACGTTAGCTGCCAAAGCCACCCATTATCTCCAATTTGAATAGTTATGTGCATGCATGGATGAAATGTGGTCAAACAATGCCTACCAACGGTATATCAAATTCAAATCAATTTGGCCTTGTTCGTTGTGTATATAGTATAGCATGCTCGATTCAAAACCACACCACACATATCTCCATTATATCATGCATGCATGGGTTTCAAACATCATGATCTCTTATTCAAATATTTGAATTCACTTTTATATTGATTATGATCTCACCAAGTCTTTTACACCCACACAGTCATCTTCTCTTTATAGTTGTACCACTAACTTTCTCTCGTGCATGCATGCACACACACTCCCACTCGGCATTATCCTGTGGCACCCCGGCTCAGAGGAACCGGAACACCCCGTATTCCAGCCCAGAGATCAAGTCTTTTGGAATACAACACTGCTTGGCATAGAACAGACCCACTCTTATTACAAATAATACGAGTACAAGGGTTCGGATATTACAAGGATTACATCGGTGCGGCGACACTACGCCTGCTAATTTAGCTCTATGATAGCAGCAGAATAACTTCTAGCAGCGGAACAACGATGACGGTGATGGACTCCACTCCGTAGGGACTCTGGCTGGGACACGGCCTAGCTCGCAGACTAGGGATCCTCGACAACCAATCCATCACGGCATCACCTGCAATCTGGCATGACACGCCAGGTGAGTACTTTGAATGTACACGCAAGCTCACAACAACCAAAAGCATCAAGGGAAGACAACAACATAGCATTAACAGGTTAAGTTATTAATAACTACTATGATGTGGGAGTAAATATTAATCATGAAATGCTAGAATTACTGATGAACCCTCATCTTGGGTCACATGGACCATCTCACTCTTGGCTACTCGGCCAAGCAATATATCCTCTCGATCACCTCATGATCAATATATCCTCGTGATCAACGCGTGATCACATCACAAACTGAATGATCATCACAAGATCATCCCAATATCATCATCAGCTTCCTGCCAAACTGTTACTTGCTCACATATAAATATAAGTCATTCTATAAGTCACTCCGTCATCGTGAGTGTTGATCGAACGGTGTGACCTACAACAAACTGCGTCCATAACCGAGGACACGGCTATCCGGATAGTTTGTACACTCTGCAGAGGTTAGCACACTGTACCCACACCATGGAACTCATGGCCTCATACTTTAGTACATATTCCCATTCGGGTGGACCAACGACGTTCCAACAAAACCAATCTATTGCATGACACTCTCCCGGCCACTCCGACACACACCCATCTGGGTCATGCCATGGGTGTCCCCGATGTCACCGCGTGACATCCGCCACCGTCGTGGCCAAACTAAACTGCCACCTCGTGGCTAAAACTGTCCCAAACAGGGACAGTGCTGTCCCAAACGGGGACAGTGGTATACCATACAACTTGGGCTCACAAGGTTATAGCCGCCTACTGGGCCAGGGTAGCATGCACGCATAACCTTTTTTTGACTATACACAATAGGGCAAAGTCCCCACTGCAATTTTTAATTAAATTAAAAAAAAAACTACAACCAAATGGGTCTCATGGCTTGAGAGAAGCCAAATAGCAGAAAAATAAAAAAGAACTAGCTAACAAAAAAGAAAGCTACAAAAAAAGAAAAGGACTAGATTACAACATCAAGCTATCTAGCCAGGAAATAAAATCCCTAGCATATTTCCTCTTGATCCTGAATTTGAGCAGCTGAAGTTCTTCCTTATATGTTTCTTTCCATCTTTGTATAGTGGGCTGTATATTTTGGAATATGAAGTTGTTTCTTGTGATCCAGATAGCCCAGGATGCCAGTATGATAATTTCCATAAAGAAAGGCACTTGGAGTTTCTGTTTTATATCTGCAAAAGCTTCCATAACTGACACATTGACTTGTCTGTTAGGACAGACTAAATCCCAACACTGCGAAGCAAAGGGGCACATCCAGAAAAGGTGTTGGAGGGTTTCTTCCTGCTGGCAATTAAAGATTGCACAATTGTAGCTGTCCAAATGGAAAGTTTTTCTTCTCAGCAAGTTTCTTGTATTTAGTCTGTCATGTAATAGTCTCCAGAAAAACACCTTGTGTTTAGGTTGGCAAGAACTGTTCCATATCCATTGGAATTGCTGAGGCACCACTTTGATTCCCATCATGCTTCTGTATGCTTTGGCTACTGAGAATTGCTCATTCCCCCAAATATAGCTCCATGTATCAGTGCAATCAATAAACTCAGATCTTTTTAGGGAGTCACATATGTCTTCCATAGCTTCAAATTCCTCAAAAGCTTGAATGGAAAGGGGTAGATGGAAAAGGTCTTCCAAGTATTCATATTGAAGAACTGTATGCACTGAAATTTCCTGATCTTTAACAAAGGAGAATAGGTGTGGAAACATGTTTTGTAAGCAAGCAGAATGCCAAAGATCAGACCAGAATAGTGCACTCTTTCCATCACCCACATTGCATCTAGCCATTGACTTATAGTTTTCTATAAGTCTTATGTTTGCTTTCCACCAAAATGACCCAATCCAGCTGTTGCCAGGCAGTGTCCCATTGTTATAGTATGATTCCCAGACCAAATTTACCCATGGTATGTTATGCCTGTTGTAGAACTTGTGTAGATTTTTGAGCAGCAAGGCTTTGTTCTGCACAAATATGTCCATTACCCCTAGACCACCTTGATTTTTTGGTCTACAAACTGTGGTCCAAGCCACCATAGCAGGTCTGTGATCTTCTAAGTCAGGTCCTCTCCAGAGGCAGTGTCTCAGGTACTTGATGACTTGATTCTTAATGGTTACTGGTACATCAAGGCATCCCATAAAGTATATTATAAGGGAATTTAACACTAATTTGACCAGTAAAAGTCTGCCAGCCAAAGTCATGAAAGATGATAGCCCTACCAGCTTTTTTTCCAACCTACTGACAAGTGGCAGACATTGTTCAACAGTAGGCTTGTGTAGGCCCAATGGCACCCCTAGATATGTAAAAGGAAATGCCCCTTTCTTGCAGTTGAAGGTGTTAATTAGAACTTCCACTTTGTCATCAGGAACATTGATGGGAATGAGATTTGACTTATGATAGTTCACCTTAAGACCTGTAGCTTCAGCAAAAGTATTTAGGAGGGCTTTAAGACAGTGTAGTTGTTTAGCATCTGCTTGAAGTAGCACCAGAGTGTCATCAGCATATTGAACTATGGGGAAGTCAGGCCATGATTCCACTTGTAAAGGTGAGGTTAACAACCCCAAGTGCATGGCTTTGTTTAGGATTGATTGAAGCAAGTCTGCAACCAGTACAAAAAGGAGGGGAGATAAAGGATCCCCTTGTCTGACTCCTCTAATGCAGTAGAATTTCTTCCCAGGTACACCATTCAGCATGACAGCAGATGAAGCAGATGAGAACAACATTTTAATCCAGCCTATCCATTTTTCCCCAAAACCTTTTGCTCTGAGAATATCCAGAATTGCTTGGTGTTCAACTATGTCAAAAGCCTTTTCAAAATCTAGTTTCAGCACAATCACCTCCTCCTTTGATTTGTGGCATTGGTGTAGGTACTCATATGCCCAGCCCAAGCAGTCATGAATAGCCCTTTCCTTGAGGAACCCATATTGATTGATATGGACCATTTGCAGTATCACTTTCTGTAATCTATTTGGCAGCAATTTGGTGATGAGCTTGAGGCAGCAATTAAGGAGAGAAATTGGTCTATAATCATTCGCTATCAATGGATTTGTGCCTTTGGGTATTAAAGTGATATAAGAGGTGTTGATGCTTTCCAAGGATAGCTGCCCAGCATGAAAATCATTGATCAGCCTGATTACATCAATTTTGATAATGTCCCAACAAGCCTTGAAAAACTCATTATTAAAGCCACCAGGTCCTGTTGACTTGTCATTTGGTAGCTCTTTGACCACTTCATTAATTCCCTCTTCAGTAAAAGGCCGTTCTAAATTCTCAAACACTGGCATCAATGTGTGGTTCATATAAAGACTCAAGGTCAAAATGCATAGTGGTTTTTTCAGATGATCCCATTCTTTTTTTAAAAGCTTCCCATAGTATAGCTGCCTTCCCAGCATGATCAGAAATTTCCATGTGGTCTTCATTTTGAATAATAGCAATATGATTATGCCTGTTGTTGATAGTGGCCTTAGTGTGGAAAAACTTTGTGTTCTCATCTCCAAATTTTACTCCTTTGATTTTGCCTCTTTGCTTCCAATAAATCCTTTGGTTTTTCAGAAGGGAGAGTAAATGTTCTTTCAAGATTAATCTGCAGTTCCACTCAAAATCCCCTAGGTCTCTGAATTCTTCAAAGAGATCCAGGATGAAAATCACCTCATTAACAGCAGCAATTTGAGTTTTCAGACAAGAAAGAGTTCTAGCCCATTGTTTGAGTGCTCTTCTCAGATTCTTGAATTTTGCATTGATACTTTTTGCAGCATCCATGTTTCCCACTGGTATATTCCAAGCAGCAGCAACCACATCTTTGAAATTTGAGTGTTGTAGCCAGAAGTTTTCAAACCTAAACACTTTTGCTTTTGGAATCATTGTGCCTATTTTTATTACACAAGGTAGATGATCAGAAATGGGTCTTGCAAGTGGTAGAGCAACTGTGTTAGGAAAAGAGGTCATCCAGGAGGCAGATGTGAAGAACCAGTCAAGTTTGACAAGTAAAGGGTTTTGTTGCATATTACTCCAACTGAATTGTCTTCCATGAAGTGGTAGTTCAACCAGACCTTGATTACTGATAGCTTCATTAAATAAAAGCATTTCATTAACATCACCTCCTGGTCTATTTCTGTTTGTGGGTGATCTGATGAAATTAAAGTCACCCATTAGAATCCAATCAATGTCAAGTGGCATGTGGATGTTGTAGAACCAATTAATAAACTCTATCTTGTCTGAAGTGTCACAGGGACCATAGATGTTTGTGAGGATCCAAGACTGATTAGATTGCAAGATAGTGAACTGAAGGGAAATAGAGAATTTTTTTGAGCAATCACATCTCCTTCAAACAAAGATCCATTCCAAGCTACTAAGAGACCACCAGAATCCCCAATTGAAGGTAAGAAAGCAAACTTGTTGATTCTATTAGGGAAAAAAATTCTGAGGTAAGTAGAATCAAACACCTCTCTCTTGGTTTCCTACAAGCAGAGTATTGCACAATCACTTTCTTCAATTTTTGACCGAGAGCTACCATTTCTGTTCAGAATTCAGTCCTCTAATGTTGCAGTTAAGGATATTCCAACTTTTGTTTGTGTTATTCATGGGAGACTACTGTTGTAAGAAACCAATGTCTAGGCTCTAGCACCTGACCCACAACTATGAATAGCAGACAACAAGCCAACCTGAGTACAGAAAACCAACCACAGACATAACAGTGTGCAATGTTTACAAAAGAGATTGTTCCAGTCATTAAACAAAGGTCTATTACAGCCAGAGTCATAACAAAGGTCTATTACAGGGCATAAAGCACTGGTGCCCCACCAGACAGCATCAGAAGTATGGTGGATTGTCATCTAAGTGCTCTTGGAAGCAGCACCATCCCCCTTGGTCAAGGGCACCTTGGCCATCTCTTCTCCAGACCTCCTCTTGGGCTTCTTGGTCAACTTTTCCTCAAGCTCCAAATCAGCCACCTTACAAAATGAAGCAGTGAGATTTTTTACTACTGTTTTTTGATCAATTGGGGGTGCAGCATTGCAAGGAAGACACTTAAGACTGGAACAAGTGCCCCTTTTAAAACCAGCATTGTCTGTTTTTATTCTATCACTCCTTCTTACCTCTGTTTCAACTAGAGGAGTTTTGCCACCTCTTCTTTTCTTTGTGTTTTCAGTTCCAAAAGGTTGCAGGAGTGCTTGTGAGTCCTTGTCTTGCTGATTGATTGCAACATCCTCCATGTTTGTATTGTCCAAGTCATGCTGTCCCTCATCAGCCTTCATTTGACAAACAGGTGCCTGAGACGTAGAGCATTTGTCAGGTATGTGGAATAGAATGCCCTCTTCCTTTCCTTTAGTTTCAGAAAGGAGTTCCCATAGTGGAGATTTTAACATATGAACAGTCCATCCAAATTTATCAGGTGTCATAAGGAGATGGACAATAAAATTGAACCAACTTACTGGGATGTTGACTGAGAGGACATTCTTATCTTCTAGAGTCTTTTCTGCAAAGTGCTTTTTCCAAATGAGCAGACCTTCCTCAGATAGAGTGGTTTATTTATTAGCTGCAGTAGATAATTGAATATTTTTCAGACCCAATAGAGAAGGAGCAATTTTAAAATGATCATTAATTTGCTCAACCCAATCACCTTCAGAGCCAGCATGGAGATCTTCAATAGTTGAGACAGGAACAAGGCTGCCTCTGGTAGTAGTCACATGTGCTTCAGGATTTTTCTCAGGAGGAATAATCAGATTCTCTTCTGACAAGATAATAGGCATTGCCTGTTCTGGAGCAACTTGAGTAGAAACAGATATTTCATTGATCCCTACAACAACATTATGGGGACCTTCCTCACTCATAACATCAATCTCATTACCAACTGCAACATTCTGGTTCTGTCCTGCAACATGATCAGTGTTTACAGCAGTACTATCCACTGTAACATCCACTTTCTGAACTGCAGGAATTTGTATCTCTAGATCAGCAGCAAGCTCTAGCACCGGAGCTACAGCAGTATTTTGAATAGCATCCTCTGCATTCACCTGATTGGGCTGAATGTCATCATCATCAGACTGATAAGCTTGAATTATATTCTGCAGACCATTAGCAAGTACAATATCCCCCTGTGGAGAGTGGGCTTCAAGGGGAACATCACCAATTTGGGAAACTTCAATTGCTGGCACAACAGAACCTAAGTTGTTTGAGTTGTCACCCTCAGAGAAAGACATATCTGATGTAAGGCTGTTGTTGCCGGGGACAGGTAAAAGTTCTTCACCATCAGCCCACGCCATCTCTTCCTGTTGAACAACATCAAGTAGATTATGTAACGCGTCATTGTGATGCACTGGCTGTTGCAGCGCCCAGTTGTCATCCTGCTCCCACTCATCTTCCTCCTGGGCATCCATCTGATTGTTGAGAGCCTCCTGATGAAAGCCTGTCTCTATCTCATTATCATTAAGCAAAGGGTGCGGATCAACATTGTCAGGTGGGATCGGATCTTCATCAGCAGGGCCACCACCAAGCATCTCGCTCATCATAAGTTCAACTGAAGATGACCAGCCATCCTCCTCAAAATCGTCACCCTCTGACCATCTGAGACTTTTAGGGATGATCTCAAGATTCATAACCCTAGCTTTGATCAGTATATGGCCCAAATGCGCCTCCTCTTTGTCCCAGGAGATTAGTCTCCCGAAACGACTGACAGCACGAACTAGATCTTCAGTGTTGCGGAAATCAAAAGGGACTCCCGTGAGCATAAGCCAAACAGTCCAATTAAAATGAACTCTTATGTGATTCCTCCCTTCATCATGCTTAACAAAAGAGATAAACACATCTCCAAACTCATGCGAACTATCTAGAACCAGTTTGTCCCTATCTCTGACATGAGTCAAATGCACATACGCTTCTCCAAACGGGCATCTCTGAATGTCCCGTAAACCCAGACGCTTATGAACAACAACAAACTCTTCAAGAACTTCTCTTACATTGGGAAAAGGCGCATCAGCTGGAAGCGGGTGGATTGTGGCGATTGCCCAGTCTTCATGGCATCGCTGGCGATGAGGAATAACCACCCTCGCCACCCCGTTGCGCCCATCAACGTGCTGGATTTCAAACCCATGGGGCACAAAGGGACGCGGGTCAATTGGAATGTTTGCCATGGAGGGAATGCTTGGACTGGTAGCCGCTGGCGACCTTGATGTGACAAAAGCAGGGTTTGTGCACAGTGGAGAGGGAGCAGAGCTAGTAGCTGGAGAAGCCGAGGAGGCAAGTGCCAATCGAGGCTGGAAATTAGGAAAAGATCCCAAACATAGCTCTCTGAAGGAGGAAACCATCGGTGGCTCATGGGCTGGGCCGATAGACAGGAACCAGTCTTGGACCACACCAGGGGCCCAGGCCTCATCAGGTGGGCTACTAAAAGAGTCAAACTGCAGAAACGGGTAAATCCCCGTAAGCCTTTTCTCCTTACACTCTCTAGCGAAGTGGCCCGCCTGACCGCACGCATAGCAGCATAAGACACCATTTGAATAAGCCTGATTGGCGCCCTCAGATACCGTTCCTAAAAAATCATCCGTGTTAGTAATCGCTGCATTGACTGTCTCATTACTCCGGGAGGTACCATTATTGCCGGTCTCCATGCGATTCGCCAGGCGCAAAAAAACTGACTGCTGACGGTGATCACCGGAGTTGTGAGGATGCTGAACACAAGGCGATGAACCACCAGAACGACCAACTAGTGTCCAAGATGCATCTTCCTCATGATAGAACAGTTGTTCCTCCCTGCGCCAATTCGGACCACCCGCACCCCAGAGACTAAAAACCACTTCAAAATCTTTTTCAACAATACGGCCCTGATTATAGATTTCAAAACCCACCGCCTTGGAGGCAACCGAGAACTTGAAGGACCTGTCTTTGAGGTGGTGGACACGAAACCCTTGCGGGTACCCCCCAAAGCAAGCTTGAAGAGCAATGCTAACAGTGTGGAAATCCAACCAAAAACATGCGCGACAGAATGAAACCACGCGCACAAACTCTCTCTGACGAAAACCAGGAGAGAAAACAACCGGGTGACCAAACTTCTGCCTCATCGAGAGTTGAAACTCTTTACCTCTAGCAAAGTTGAGTGAAGGTAGATCCATGGCCATCCTCCTCACTAGGGCAGTAGATTGTGGCTGCCACTGCCGGAGTGACAGGAGGCAGGGGGAGGTGGCCGCCGGGGCCAGAGTGGCCACCGGCGCACGCATAACCTTCCCTCGTTGGAGGCACCGACGAGAGGCATGACAATAGACCGAATTAGGGCCTCCCCATCCAGGCAAATGTGTCTGCGCTGGTGAGCTCGATTCGGTGGCACCTGATCAACAAAATGACGGAATTTGTCCCCAAGGTATATCTGTGATAACTGTTACTCCAATATCATATATCAACCTGTGATTCAAGTCATAGCAATATCCATCCAATAATCCAAAGAATAATATAGCCAAATCATTATTATCAACTCCATAGGTGAAATATTAAATATGATCATGATAAATCTATAGCAAATGATACTACCAATCCAATAGCAATAGCAAGATAGTAAATTACTAGTCATATCCAATCCATCCATCAATATGACAATATTGCAAATCCAATAATACTCCAATAAGCATATAATATCCAATATGATCATCATGAAACATAACTATTGAGCCTAATAATCCAAAGAGATCATGGCAATATCAATCTTGCAAGATACTAGATATATTCAATCCAATCATAATCATCACAGTAGCAAATCCAATAATACTCCAAGAATTGCCACGAATAAATCATATTTAGCTATTGCACATTTTAAGCAAGTTTATTAAATAAAACCATGGCATTGCATTGCAATCATGCAAATGGAGGGTGTGGCTTGCTTGGGTTTGGTGGATTCATCGGGAAGAAGTGCGATCGTCTCGCGAAAAGATTTACCGGAAAAGTTTCTCCCTCGGAGGAGCTGAATATAGGACAGGGGCAAAATGGCCATTTTCAGAATGTTACAACAAGGTGAAAATGATACCACCGGAATGGGCTCGACGAATAGAGAATGTGGGCTTTGGAATCACCTGATTCGGAGTTACGGTTAAAAAGTTGTGGATGTTCGTTCGTTAAGCAGAAAACAAACAAAAACCTGTTCATTTATGTCCTTAATTGACGAACTCCCACAATCTAATACTTTCGGCCCGCGGGGTGAAACAGAAAGCGTATTCTGGAAAATCCGCCTTCGCTGCTGATACGTCTCCAACGTATCTATAATTTTTTATTGTTCCATGCTATTATAGTATCAATATTGGATGTTTTATATGCAATTATATGCCATTATATATCATTTTTTGGGACTAAGCTATTAACCTAGTGCCTAGTGCCAGTTGTTGTTTTTTGCCTGTTTTTTCCTTTTCAGAAAATCATTATCAAATGGAGTCCAAACGAAGAAAAAACTTTGGATTAATTTTTTCTGAACCAGAAAAGACCCTGGAAGCTTCGGGAGAAGACCAGAGGAGCCACGAGGAAGCGGCAAGTCCAGGAGGCGCGCCCCCAGGCTTGTGGGCCCCTCGTGGCACCTCCTGACCTAATTCCAGCGCTATAAATTCCAAAATATTCCCCGTATACTAGAAATAGAAAAGAGAAAACCTTTCCGCTGCCGCAAGCCTCTGCTCTTCCGCGATCCCATTTGGAGGCCTTTTCCGGTACTCTGCCAGAGGGGGAATCGATCATTGAGGGCTTATTCATTAACCTTGCTACCCTTCCGATGATGTGTGAGTAGTTTACCACAGACCTACGGGTCCATAGATAGTAGCTAGATGGCTTCTTCTCTCTCTTTGATCTTCAATACCATGTTCTCCTCGATGTTCTTGGAGTTCTATCCGATGTAATCTTCTTTTGCGGTGTGTTTGTTGGGATCCGATCAATTGTGAGTTTATGATCAGATTATTCATGAGAAATATTTGAGTCTTCTCTCAACTCTTTTATGCATGATTGTTACAGCTTTGTATTTCTCTCCGATCTATCCGTTTGGTTTGGCCAACTAGATTGATTTATCTTGCAATGGGAGAGGTGCTTTGTGATGGGTTCAATCTTGCGGTGCTCAATCCCAGCGACAGAAAGGAACATGACACGTATTTGTATTGTTGCCATTAAGGATAAAAAGATGGGGTTTAATCATATTACTTGAGTTTACTTTGTCTACATCATGTCATCTTGCTTAAGGCGTTACTCTATTTCATACTTAATACCCTAGATGCATGCTGGATATCGGTCGATGGGTGGAGTAATAGTAGTAGATGCAGGCAGGAGTCGGTCTACTTGTCTTGGATGTGATGCCTATATACATGATCCTTGCCATGAATCCATCATAATTATTTGCTTTTTATCAATTGCCCAACAGTAATTTGTTTACCCACCGTATGTTATGTGTTCGAGAGAGAAGCCTCTAGTGAAAACTATGGCCCCCGGGTCTACCTTTATCATATATTAAAATCCAAAAATACCTTGCTGCAATTTATTTACTTTTATTTTGTTTTGCAATTTACTTTTGTATCTATCACTATCAGAATTAATCCTTGCAAATAATCGCTAGGAGGATTGACAACCCTCTTATTTGCGTTGGGTGCAAGTGTTTGCTTTTGTGTGTGTAGGTGCTGCTAATGAGGTTTTGTGTGGTTCTCGTACTGGATTGATAACCTTGGTTCTTAACTGAGGGAAATACTTATCTCTACTATACTGCATCATCCTCTCCTCTTCGGGGAAATGCCAACGCAGTCTACAAGTAGCAGGAAGAATTTCTGGCGCCGTTGCCGGGGAGACATCACCAAAACTTATCAAGTACCTTTGCATAAACTATCATTCACTTGCATTTATTTTCTTTGCTTTTGCCTCTCATTTTCATCTCCCCCACTTGTAAAACAATTTTACAAAAACACAAAAAATATTTTGTGTTGCCATGTGCCTTCTATTTGCTTGCATCTTCGCTTGCTAAAAAATCTATTAATATGGATCCCCATCCACTTGCTAATCTTTTCAAAAGATCCAATTATGATGAACCAATTGCTAATGAGTTGAGTGCACTTGATTATCTCTATGAAGTTTTGCTTGAAAATCATGAATCTAAAAATTCTGATGAAGTGTTAGATTTTTTTTTATAAAGTGATTCATGATAGTTCCTTCAATAAAAAGCATGATTGCAATGATGTTAGTATAAATTCTATTAATGTAAATTGTGCTAATGATATGCAAAACTACAAGCTTGGGGATGATGAATTTGTTATGTCCACTACTTATTGTAATGATCATGATTGGGGTGATGCTTCTTATGATGTTGAAAATTTATTTAAGCCTCATGATGAATATGATATTGATAATAATGTTTGAAATAATATTGAAAGTGTGTTTGGAAGAGTATCAACTTTAGGTAATAATGATCCCACTACTTTGTAGAGTGTTCAATCTTATGAATTTTTTGATAAAAGTGGGTTTGGAGAGGTCATGACTGTAGTTGATGTTAACCCCACTATCTTGGAAGATTATAATTTTTTTGTGCATGTGGATTTTAGAGAGAATATTGTTTATGATAGCTATATTGTTGAGTTTGATTATGATCCTACATGCAATTATTATGAGAGAGGAAAATATGGTTGTAGAAATCTTCATGTTACTAAATTGCCTCTCGTTATGTTAATGCTTCATTCTTCCTATTTGCATATGCTAGATATTGCTTTTCTTGACAATTTGTTTGCTTATAAAATGCCTATGCATAGGAAGTATGTTATACTTAAATGTGTTTGTGACATGTTTTATGATGCTCTGTTTGTGTTTCAATTATTATCTTTCATGAGAGCATCATTGAAATCTCAAGCCTATCTTAGTGGCTATAAAGAACGAGCTTGTTGGGAGACAACCCAATAAAATTTTTATTTCTGTTTTTGTGTGTTTGCACAATTGTAGCCTCTGTTATGATTGTGTTTTTATCTTTTAATTAGTGTTTGTGCCAACTAATGCCTTCGGGATGATTTGGATGATAGTATAATTGATGCTGTTTGAAAACAGAAACTTTTGCGTCCAATGCTGGAATTTTTTATTTTTTTCTGGAGCGTCATAACCTTCTGAATTTTGTACACAATATTTATATATGAATTTACCACGTTTTTCTAATTTTTCAGAAATTTGGGAGTTACATAAGTAGGACTTTAATTTAGATATTTACAGACTGTTCTGTTTTAGACAGATTCTGTTTTTGTTGCATAGTTTGCTTATTTTGATGAATCTATGGATCGTATCGGGGGGTATGAGTCATGGAGAAGTTGGAGTACAGTAGCATTATGCAAATATTAAATATGAATCAATTTACAACAGTATCTAAAGTTTAAGATTTGTTTGTTATACTAACGGATCTCACGAGGTTTCTGTTGAGTTTTGTGTGATGAAGTTTTCAAGTTTTGGGTTGAGACTATGATGGATAAAGGAATAAGGAGCGGCAAGAGCCTAAGCTTGGGGATGCCCAAGTTGCCCCAAGGTAATATTAAAGGAAGACTCAAGCGTCTAAGCTTGGGGATGCCCCGGATGGCATCCCCTCTTTCGTCTACAATATATCGGTAACTCACTTGGAGCTATATTTTTATTCATCACATGATATGTGTTTTACTTGGAGCGTCTTGTGCTATAGTTTGTTTGCTTTTGTTTCCTTTTTAGTTTGTCACAATCATGTTTGCTGAACACACCTTTTTGAGAGGGACACACATTATTCGTGATTTGTTAGAATACTCTATGTGCTTCACTTATATCTTTTGAGCTAGGAAGTTGCTCTAGTGCTTCACTTATATCTTTTAGAGCACAGCGGTGGTTATATTTTAAAGAAATAGTTGCACTCTCATGCTTCACTTATATCTTTTTGAGAGTCTAATAAATAGCAATGGTAATATGCATGGGTTATGAATTTGGTCCTAATATGATAGGTATTCAAGAGGGATATAATAAAAACTTTCATTTAGATCACTGAATATGATAAGTTTGATTCCTTGCAATAGTTTTGCGATATTAAGATGGTAATATGTGGGAGGTACTAGTAGATAATTGTGGTTTAGTAAGAATATTGGTGTTAAGGTTTGTGATTCCCGAAGCATGCACGTATGATCTGTCGTTATGCTAAGAAGTTGCAGCATGATTTATTCTTGATTGTCTACCTTATGAGTGGCAGTCGGGGACGAGCGATGGTATTTTCCAACCAATCTATCCCTCTAGGGGCATGCGTAGTAGTACTTTGCTTCGAGGGCTAATAAACTTTCGCAATAAGTATGTGAGTTCTTTATGACTAATGTGAGCCCATGGATTATACGCACTCTCACCTTTCCGCAATTTGCTAGCCTCTTCGGTACCGTGCATTGCCCTTTCTCACATTGAGAGTTGGTGCAAACTTCGCTAGTGCATCCAAACCCCGTGATATGATATGCTCTATCACACATAAGCCTCCTTATATCTTCCTCAAAACAGCCACCATACCTACCTATTATGGCATTTCCATAGCCATTCCGAGATATATTGCCATGCAACTTCCACCGTTCCGTTTTTATGACACACATCATCATTACCATATTGCTTTGCATGATCATATAGCTGACATAGTATTTGTGGCTCAGTCACCATTCATCATTTTTTATACATGTTACGCTAGTATCATTGCACATCCTAGTACACTGCCAGAGGCATTCATATAGAGTCATATTTCTAGTTTCGAGTTGTAATTTTTGAGTTGTAAGTAAATAGAAGTATGATGATCATCATTATTAGAGCATTGTCCCAGTGAGGAAATAAATAAATAAAAAAGAGAAAAAAAGGGAGTCCAAAAAGAGCCCACGAGAAAAAAAGAAAAAAATGAGAGAAAAAGAGAGAAGGGGCAGTGTTACTATCCTTTTCCATACTTGTGCTTCAAAGTAGCACCATGTTTTTCATATAGAGAGTCTCCTATTTCGTCACTTTCATATACTAGTGGGAATTTTTCATTATAGAACTTGGCTTGTATATTCCGATGATGGGCTTCCTCAAATGCCCAAGGTCTTCATGAGCAAGAAAGTTGGATGCACACCCACTTAGTTTTCATGTTGAGCTTTCATATACTTATAGCTCTTAGTGCATCCGTTGCATGGCAATCCCTACTCCTCGCATTGACATCAATTGATGGGCATCTCCATAGCCCGTTGATTAGCCATGTCGATGTGAGACTATCTTCTTCTTTTTGACTTCCCCTTATTAATCTCTACCACCACATTCTATTCCACCCATAGTGCTATATCCATGGCTTGCACTCATGTATTGCGTGGGGGTTGAAAAAGCTGAAGCGCATTAAAAAGTATGAACCAATTGCTCGGCTTGTCATCGGCGTATTGCATGATAAATACTTTGTGTTAAGAAGATGGAGCATGACAGGATTATATGATTTTGTAGGGATAACTTTCTTTAGCATTTTTATTTTGAAAGACATGATTGTTTGTTAGTATGCTTGAGTATTGATGTCTTTATATCAAATTATAGACTATTGCTTTGAATCACTTGGATCTTAATATTCATACCGTAAAGAGATTACATGATGAAACATGTTAGGTAGCATTCCACATCAAAAATTCTGTTTTTATCATTTACCAACTCGAGGACGAGTAGGAATTAAGCTTGGGGATGCTTGATACGTCTCCAACGTATCTATAATTTTTGATTGTTCCATGCTATTATAGTATCAATCTTGGATGTTTTATATGCAATTATATGCCATTATATATCATTTTTTGGGACTAACCTATTAACCTAGTGCCCAGTGCCAGTTGCTGTTTTTGCCTGTTTTTGCCTTTTCAGATAATCATTATCAAACGGAGTCCAAACGAAGAAAAAACTTTGGATTAATTTTTTCTAGACCAGAAGAGACCCTGGAAGCTTCGGGAGAAGACCAGAGGAGTCATGAGGAAGTGGCAAGTCCAGGGGGCGCGCCCAGGGGGGTAGGCGCGCCCCCAGGCTTGTGGGCCCCTCGTGCCACCTCTTGAATTAATTCCAGCGCTACAATTCCCCGTATACCAGAAAGAGAGAAGAGAAAACCTTTCCGCCACCGCAAGCCTCTGTTCTTCCGCGATCCCATCTGGAGGCCTTTTCCGGTACTCTGCCAGAGGGGGAATCGATCATGGAGGGCTTCTTCATCAACCTTGCTGCCCTTCCGATGATGTGTGAGTAGTTTCCACAGACCTACTGGTCCATAGCTAGTAGCTAGATGGCTTCTTCTCTCTCTTTGATCTTCAATACCATGTTCTCCTCGATGTTCTTGGAGTTCTATCTAATGTAATCTTCTTTTGCGGTGTGTTTGTTGGGATCCGATGAATTGTGAGTTTATGATCAGATTATTCATGAGAAATATTTGAGTCTTCTCTGAACTCTTTTATGCATGATTGTTATAGCTTTGTATTTCTCTCCAATCTATCCGTTTGGTTTGGCCAACTAGATTGATTTATCTTGCAATGGGAGAGGTGCTTTGTGATGGGTTCAATCTTGCGGTGTTCAATCCCAGTGACAGAAAGGGACATGACATGTATTTGTATTATTGCCATTAAAGATAAAAAAGATGGGGTTTAATCATATTGCTTGAGTTTACTTTGTCTACATCATGTCATCTTGCTTATGGCGTTACTCTGTTCCATACTTAATACCCTAGATGCATGCTAGATAGCGGTCGATGGGTGGAGTAATAGTAGTAGATGCAGGCAGGAATCGGTCTACTTGTCTTGGAAGTGATGCCTATATACATGATCATTGCCATGAATCCGTCATAATTATTTGCTTTTCTATCAATTGCCCAACAGTAATTTGTTTACCCACCGTATGCTATGTGTTCGAGAGAGAAGCCTCTAGTGAAAACTATGGCCCCCGGGTCTACCTTTATCATATATTAAAATCCAAAAATACCTTGCTGCAATTTATTTACTTTTACTTTGTTTTGTAATTTACTTTTCTATCTATCACTATCAGAATTAATCCTTGCAAATAACCGCTAGGAGGATTGACAACCCTCTTATTTGCGTTGGGTGCAAGTGTTTGCTTTTGTGTGTGTAGATGCTGCTAACGAGGTTTTGTGTGGTTCTCCTACTGGATTGATAACCTTGGTTCTTAACTGAGGGAAATACTTATCTCTACTATACTGCATCATCCTCTCCTCTTCAGGGAAATACCAACGCAGTCTACAAGTAGCAGCTGCGGGAAAGCGTATTCCGGCCCGAAGCCGTGAACGAAACCGTCTTCGTATGCGGAAAACGCATTCTGAAGTGTACGCTTCTACTTAACCACGTCAGCGGGCCAGTCGGGTCAACGCCATAGGCTGATGAGTGGGACCACGAGGCCGACATGGCAGGCGAGGGGGAGGGTCGTCGTCTTCTAGCTCCTGCCCGCGCTCGACCGAGGCAGGGGCGGACTCCGGCGATGTTTGCCGGCGGCACGGGCCACCATTGGTGACGCCTGGCCTACCGGCACGTTCAGGGTGACGAGGCGCACCCTCCTGGAGGCAGCACGCTTGCCAGCGAGCTCGGGAGTGAGCAGGGCCTCGGCCGTGGCAGGACGATGGCGTCGGGCGAGGTTGGGCACGGCGCTATTGGGCTCCGGCAGAGGAGATTAAGGACGGGAAAGATCCATGGGTCTCGAGGGGTTTCTCTAGTGGTGGTAGAAGGGAGGGAGGGGGCTCAGCTTGCTCGGATTTAAGCCGAGGCCGGCGGTGGTGGGTCGGCCATGGGAGGGGAAGGAGGGCTCCTTGGGCTAAATTGAGTAGCTAGGCAGGGTTCTAGGAGGGAGAGGAGGCTGATGGTGAGGAGAACCAAGGCCGGGGAGGGCTTAAATAGCCGAGGCATTAATGCTGTGGCTGGGAGCCGCCGCGGATGCGTGGTTGATGCCTCTGGAGCTCCAGCTCGGGGTGGTGGCGGCTATCTGGGCGTCGATGCGTGCCGACCTGACGATGCCCCGTGCGTGCCCATGCAGCGTGGCCGACTGGAGTGAGTGGTAGGGCATGGCGAGCAGTGTTCGATGGCTGCCATGGCGCTCTGGGGAGGAGGGAGGAAGGGGAGCGGGGTCCAGAGGGTGTGCGTGGACAAAGGAGAGGTTGGGAAGTGCTGTGGACATGGTGTGGTGGCGAGAGCGCGACATTTGGGCGGTGGCCGAGGGCCCCAATGCCCAGAGCACGCTTTTGGCATGCCAGACCGCGTGGTCACCGCGTGCACCGACGCGTGCACGGTGACTCAGCGTGGCCAGCCGTGTCCAGGGTGTAGTCCACTCGTCCTGGGATCCCTTTGATGCGATGTCTCGAATAAAGCGACTTTGCCATGAAGGGTAACATCATCTGAAGTTTGCAGCAGCAAACTTTGACATGATGCTGGGGTCAAATGGAGGTGTTAAGGGGCTAACCAGGTTGTCACAGGGATTAAGAGTAGTAAGGACTACCAGATGGTGAAATTGGAGATGATTTGGACAAGATTTGAAGATAGTTGCTTCACAACAGCAAATCTGGGCCAGCAACTTGATTTAGATGCTGCACTCACATGGAAAGTTGGATTAAGCTAAAATTTGGTGGAGGATGATGATTTGAGCATATTGAGGCACTGTAATAATTTCATGCTATTTGGACATGCCAGAATGGTACTTCCTTCACAGTGGTCCTCTCTGGACAGAAACTTTGGGAATTTGCTGAGGAAGATTGGCTAGGCAAATGGAGATGAATTTTGGTATGTGGCAATGATTTGGATAGTAAAGAGTGCTCAAAAAGTTTAAGGGCAATCAAGAACAGATAAATAACACTTCCTTCACAAAGTGCCATTCTGGATAGAATGGAAAATGAATATTCCTCAATTATTTTTGAACTAGGCAAGGAAGGGTTTTGACATATTTGGGGAATATAAGATCCAAAGAATTTATGAGAATTTTGTGGGAATTTTGTGGAAGACAAAAATATAGGTTGCTTCACAACCTAGGTCAAACATGGTTATTCCTTAATAGAAAAAGGAATATTCCCAAGAAATAAAGATTGGGGTTGGGCTAGAATGGAAATGACATGGTCTTGGGAAATATTTTAGAGTGATAAACCACTTGGGAGAAGAAAGGAGAGATGATCTTCCCAGATTTCAAGTCCACAGAACCACTCCAAAAGAAAATCAGAGCAAAAACCAAAGAAATTCAAAAGAAAAAGAAAGGGCCAAAAATTGGGGTGTTACATATCCATCGCACACACACACAATATCTTTCTTCAGGCCTGTCTCCCACAACCTCTGAAGCTAGGTAGATCTCTCCATCGCCCTCTCTTTCCACACACACACCGATTGATATACCCATCTAGCTAGCAGGTCTGCCTACCACACACACATGTACACACAGTCCCTTCCCCCTCTCAACATCCACCCCTCACGCCCCAGCTACGAGGCATGCACGCACACACACACACACACACACACACACACACACACACACACACGCGCGCGCGCGCGCGTGCGCGCGAGTGCGCTCTTGCCCCCTCATCTCTTATGATCGATCTCGCACTCGTACAATACCTCTAACTAGTAGGACTCTCGCACCCATCCACACACACACACACACCTCCCCATTCTCGTCACTTCGGGCCATCTTTAATTATCTCTCACATGCATGCGCACCGATCGATATTCCTCTCTCTCTCTATATATATATATAGCTAGGTCTTTCCTTGTTTTCCACACAAAGCGATTGATCTATATCTAGTCAGGTCTCGCCCTTTTTCCCACGTACACATCGATCAATCTACCTCTCTAGATAGGACTGCCTAGCTACCACACACACATTGTCTATGCATCATCTCACCTCTCATCATCCATGCCTTCTGCTTCATCTCTCAGACGCGCGCAACCGTGCACGTTCTCGCCCCCTCTCTTAAAATATCGATCTTGCACCTGTACACTCCTTTCGAGTCTCCGTCCAGTTGGCCTCTCGCACCATCTCCCAACACCCCCTCTCCCAGTGCTTGTAGGCTCATAGAGTTCTTCCCTCTATCTGTCTCTATTGATATATCGCACAGAGGACCCCTCCCCTCCCTTCTCGTATATCACCCCCATGCACATACATATATGTACATAGGCCTCTCTTTCACACAAATTGCATCATTGACACATACTCCCTCTATATTTCCCTCCCCCTCCCCCCCACACACAAATTCACGAATCTCCTGTGATTTCTTGCACATACCATCTCTCTCTCTCTCAGACACATAGACTATGTGTACGAAAGAGAAGAGGTGCACGCACGCACTCGTTCCCACATACAAACGCGCGGGTACATGGTGGAGCACATTTGTTAAGAAATGTGCGTGTAGAAAGGCTTTAGATGATGTGGCACTAGTACTTCCAGTATGTGCAAAAGCACGTAAGTTAGAATTCCAATGGCACGCTACAAAATGTCTCTCTTTTTTAGTCAATATATTATGATTAAAATGATGTGCGAGCTTCTTGTGTGGATTGATCACAATGACGTGCTGCTGGTTCCAGAAGAATGTTGTAGACACAACAGGGTACAATTAGGTTTTGATAGATGCGAATCCCAGCCACCTAGACCATTGGATCAACAGCAATCAACGGCTGATATCACGTCACACTTGAACGATTGAAAATTTCAAAGCTGATTATATAGAAAATATATTCGCAAAAAAAAGATTATATAGAAAATAGCCAATAGCTGGCTCCTCGCTATCGCTACGAGAGGTTGGCGGGTGTCCGGCTCCGCCACGTACGCATCCGAGAGCGCGGGCCCATGTACGCCTCCGACAAGCATAGTAGTACTGCCCACCGCTTTGATGTTTGCAGTGTCGGGTCCATCCCATTGTAAAAAAAACCTACCACGCCTCCCGTGCGGGAAAAACGCCACCCTACCCTTTGTTAATCAGGATTTGTATCGACCAATCTCGTCAAGGAGTAGGCGGTAACATACAGCCTGTGGCCTTCGCGTCGCACCAACACACGGTCGGTCCGGCCCGCCACTCACCGAAGGGACGCGCATCAGCTTGGTACTTCACTGACATGTGCGACCGCATGTGAGCAAACCGATAGTCCAAGCTCCGCGCCTACCACCAAAAGCCCGGCCTGTCGGGATTGCTAGCAAACCGGCAGTTGCGAACAACCGCGTGGCAGTTTCATGTGTAGGAGAGGGGCGTGGTGTGGCAGTAAAAAGAAATGCCATGGCATTTATTTTTTACTGCTGTTTTCGTCCAATAACTTCCACCGTCGGATGCAGATCTTATGGTTATTGGGGCATTCGCCAGGAATAGTCTCGTGGCGAACTATTGAGTAACCTCTTTTTCACACGCACTGCATTGACACATAATTATCATCTCTCTCCCTCTTCCCCACGCACACTGTCGGAGGTTGGGCTCCGGGGACCCAAAGGTTTGAACACTGGGGTGAGCTCGTTCCTACCACCTCGTCCCTCCACTATAGCTAAGCTACGGCGAAGCTACGTCGAGAGCGCGCTGGCGAGGGTAGGCCGGAGACATGGTGGTTTACCCAGGTTCGGGCCACCTTGCGGTGTAAAACCCTACTCCTGCTTGGTTGGGATTGCTCTGGTGAGTACAAGCGTACAAGGTGAGCAAGGTAGAGTCGGTCTCGGATCCTCTCTACAGCGGCACCCTGCCCTCCTTTATACTTGCCTTGGTCCTCATCCCCCGAAAACATTGGCGGGAAGGGTTGCCACACAACGGCAATTTTAAAGGGGGACAGGGGCGCAGTCTATCCTGACAAAAGATGGTCTTCGCCTGCAAAGCGCTTATCCATGACATGCCGGTGGGCTCGGTGATCACCTCCGCCCTGTGTGTCCACCGTCTTGGTCTTCTTTCACCGATCGGGCAACCTTTGGGGGTTGCGTTGGGAAACGGACTGCTGGCCTTGCTCCCTTAGCACAAAAGGGGAATCCTCTCTATCCGTGCCTGCTGGCGCGGCCACTGTCGCCGTTCGTCGCCGCGCGCGTCACCCACGTGATGGGCACGAGACTGTGCGACCGAGCCTAACAGGACTCATCTTGCACGTCTTCAGGAGGGTGCCTCGGGAGGCCGCCTCGCGAGATGGCCTCGCGAGGCCGTCGGTGAAGTGGCTATCTTGCTCGCCCGCTCCCTGAGGAGGGGTCCTCAGGAGGCCAGGGCCTCATGAGGGGTCTTGCTTGAGGCGCCCGCTGGTGGGCCACCTGCTGGGCCATCGCCCAGTGTTGCGCTCTAGGACGTGGGCAGACGGGCCGAGGTACCCTGGGTTCCATGGGCCCGACAGTAGCTCCCGGGCCCGCGACGCGCAGGTTCCCGCCTTTGGGGGCGAAACAACGCGGGCCCTACCCGCCTGCGGGCCAGGCGTGACGTGTGGCGCACGATGTGATGGGGGCACCCCCACTTCTCCCACGACGCCTTGGGAAACTGCCCGCGCTGACATAAAGCCTGCCCGCGCACGGCGCGAGGCCATCATTGCCTTCCTTTACACGCTGCCGCCTCCCTGCATCTTCCTTCTTGCGCACAACTCCTCCTTCCTCTCCCGAAGCTTCGCCGCCCCAGAGCCTGGCTGCTCCGCCATGGCGCCCCCAGGCAGGAAGGGAAAGGCGACGGTGGCGGCGGTCGTGGAGGTGGTGCCGGGGCCTGCTCTCGGTAGGCCCACGATCGTCAATGCCGAGGGGCTAAGCAAGGTGCTCCCGATGACCGCCGCCGCTTTCAATGAGTGGGGGGCCACTCGGATCTGGCCGGCTTCGCGTCCGTCTGCCGACCTCGATGCTACCTCCGCTGTCCTCTACCTTCATGCAATCTTCGCCGGCCTACTGCCGTCGTTCTCCAATTTCTTCAACGCCGTTCTTTCGCACTAGCAGGTCCACGCGCTGCACCTCGAGCCGAACTCTGTTCTCCTCCTCTGTGCATTCGGCTTTTTATGCGAGGCCTTCCTGGGTGTGGCGCTCTCGGTGGCACTCTTTCGCCACTTCTTCTACCTGAGGCTGTCGGCGGCGGACCAATGCTCCAGGTGCGCCTCGTTCTGAATCGTGGAAGAGACGGCCGGTGATGGCATCGACATGTGGCTCACCAAGGAGGTAGAGGGCTTCAGGCGGCAATGGGTGTATGTGGACGCGGCCCAATTCAGCCCCCTGCTGCAGGTGCCGCGGGCTCCGGCGGCGAGAAGCTCCGGGTGGGGGCATGAGAGGCTCGCCGACTCGAGGCTGGTGCCGATGTGGAGGAGGTTAGCCGAGCTGAGGGTTGCAAAGGTGAGAGTGGTCACCGTCGTGAGGGAGTTCCTTCGCCGGCGCATTGCTCCCCTCCAGCGACACTCCCGCCCAATGTGGGCCTTCACCAGCCCGGAGGATCCGATGCGGTTGAGCAAGGACAGCCTGCTGCCAGAGGTGCTGAAAGAGGTGCTCCACACCCTGACCGGCGAGGAGGCAGACGAGCCACCCAGGGATGGGCTGCCCCTGTACCGCTACAAGAACAAGGCAGCGCTGGCCGGCGGGATGCCACGCTTCGACCAGTTGGGGCCACTGCCAGAGGGCCTCGAGGGGCCTTGGGACAACCCTTTGCTGGTGGTCCCTGATTTGGGGGACCGTGGCGATATCGAGGCCACAGCGGGCGTCGCAGGGGACGGCGGCGGCACATCCGGGCGGCCTTGCAGCCAGTTCGCCTGCGGGCTCGGGGACTATCACAACCCTAGTTTAGCAATGCACTTGGGTTAGTCTTGCTTGCTGCATCATGTCTAAATTTCAATTAATTTTGAAATGGGGAATTAACAAACCCTAGCACCCCTCAGAAAAACTGGGATCAACTGAAAATAATTTCGATGAACCCAAAACGGCCTTCAGAAAAGTTCATCATTTTTGAATTGGTTGAAAACCTCTGCCAAAAATGGTGCACATTTTTCTAGGTCATCTTGGATTTTTGAATTAAATCATAAAGTATTTGAATTTGGTCATTTAATTGCTGTAAATATTTTAATTGCTCAAATAATTCTGGAAACAGTTGAGGGCTGTTGGAGATAATTCTAAACGTGCCCACAATTATTTTCAGGATTTTAGAAAATGGTTTAGTATTTTTTTACTAAATCAAAACAGAAAAGAAAATAAAATAGAAAAACAGAAACAGAAATGAAAAAGAGAGAGAGAGAGGGACTCACCTGGGCCACTTACCTGGTCGGCCCAGCCCACCAAGCGCCGTCGTCCTCCTGGCGCCAGTCGGCCAGGCGCGTGGCCGACGCGCGCGCACGCACAGCGTGCCACGCCTCCTGCTCGCATGCCTGCCTCACCAGGCCACGTCGACGCCGCGGATAACCTCCCCACTGCCGTCTGGATCGAGCCATTCTCCTCATTCGCCCCCTCGCTCTCTCCCTCGCCTCTGGACGCCATGGCCGAAGCCGCAGCTCGCCCGCCGCCGTGAACCGCGCAGCCACCGCCTCCCCCTCGACCCCTCGCCATGTCAGAGAGCCTTGCCACCATTGCCTACGCCTCTCCGTCGACCCACTCGATGCCGGATGCCCTGCATCGCCGGCCGCCTCGTCTTCTTCTCCGTTCGGCCGCCGAGATCGCCTCCGCCGTCCCGCTCGCTCCGGCGCCTCCCCGAGCTCGCTGAGCTGCTCGCCGTGACCGCCGTGCGCCTCTACCCCGAACCCTCCCTCTCCGTTTTCTCCTTTGCATGCCGTAGCCGTTGCCTTGCTCGTGGCCGAGCACGCCGCCGCCTGTGCTCGCCGTCGACGACGCTCCGGTGACCATTTGATCCCGGGCGCGTGTCCACCGAGCTCGCCGCGCCGCGTAGGTGCCGTACGAGCTAACCCGGCTTCGCCAAAGCCGCCGTAGCTGCGATCCCGCGCACGCCCGAGCTCCGGCCGCCGCTGCCGAGCTCGTCGTTATCGCCTCCGGCCACCACCGGCCCGGCCACCACCCCCATTCGACGCGCGCCGGTGAGAGCTCTCCAATGAGCCTAGCCGCGCATCAAATGGGGCACCGTAGCCCATTCCCGCAGCTCGACGCCGCGTCTGTCATCGCCGGCATCAAGCCGCCGGCGTATTTGACCGGTTTGACCAGAGGGGTTGACCGGTTGACCAGGGGTTTGACCTCCCCTGGGTCAATGACAGGTGGGGCCCGCCCCTGTTAATTAGTTTTAGTTTAGCTTAATTAACCCCTAATTAGCGTTGTGACGCTGACAAACGGGACCCACACGTCAGGTTTGACCTGGCACGGTCAGTTGACCACTGACATCACAGTGACGTCATGCTGACGCAATAACCTATTTTCTGGAATTAATTAATTTAAATAATCAGGAAATTCCAGAAAATAGTTTAAACTTCTAAAATTCATAATAAATCAACCGTAACTCGGATGGAAAAGATTTATATATGAAAAATGATTAGAAAAATCCAATCTATCTATTGGTACTGTTATAATGCATGTTAAAGCAACGTAAGCCTACTGTTTAGGTTAAAACAACAAAATGGTTTTTGAAATACCATATAAGGGGGTTGATTTTGAACCCTTGGTTCAAACCAACTCAAACCCTTCTGTGCTAGATGCATTAGCTCAAACACACACATTTTGCCATGTCATGATCATGCATCATAATGTTGCATATTGCCATGTATTGATTGTATCTTCAGTATGTTCTCCGCGGTAGGTTCTGCTCCCGAGGATATTCACGAGTATCCGGCTGAAGGGCAGTACCCTTTTACCACTCTGCCAGGCAAGCAACCCCCATTGAACATTCCGATACAAACCCATCCTCTCGCTCCTGCTCTCTTTTACTACATTAAGACAATATCGTTTCAACTTCTATTTGCTGTGGTAGCTGAACCCCTTTCCTCTGCATGACCTGTCATTGCCAAAGTAAATAGCTAAAACCCACTAGCATGTGTAGGAGTTATCTGAGCCCATTTTGTGTTCCTACCATGCTATGCTTGCTATGCTTAGAGTTGTGTCAGGTCTGGTCCATCTGGGGGATGGATTGGAGTGGAATGGTTGTGCTCGGTAATGAGAGTAAGGTGTTGAACCTATTTTGGTAAAGGTACCGATGAGAGGTCATGTAGGAGTACATGGTGGGTTGTTTCATTGGACCCGTCCCTAAGAACTGAGTTCCGTGTATGTGTTCCAAGACTAGCTACTACCACACATTGGGATCCTTAATTGACTCTCTCGACTTATTAATCGCCTTGATCTCTATCCAGGAGTTGCAACTAGTTTCTGGTGTTTGTAGGATGTGCTTAGGGTCGTACTTAGCGCTGACCGGAGGGGTAGGCTTTGTTGCGGGAGGCACGAGGCACGGTGTACCAAGTGACAGTCGAATGGTGCTCTTGGGGACCCTGCACTCATCGTTTGAGGCCGTAGTGGAAACCTCGGCCGGACTTCCTTGCGGAGTGGACTCAAATAGGCGATAAACCTGGACTAGAGACTTGTGTGGTTAGTCAGGTCATGGCTGACACCCTCGCCAGGCTTCCGCTTGAAGGTTGCCAAGATACATGACGTGTACATGGCGGTAAGTGGGGAAAGCGTGTGTGAAGAAGTACACCCCTGCAGGGTTATGATCTATTCGAATAGCCGCGTCCTCGGATATGGACTACTTGGGAACTTATGCTGTTCATAGATAACTTTAACGGTTACTCATAAAAGTATCAAGATAAGTGTGAGTGCCATGGATGGCCCTCTCGTAGGAAGACGGGAGAGGATCTGTGGTGGTGTATTGTCGTGGTGATTAGTGGACTCGTGTGCTCTATCTCATCTTATTCAAACTACTAGTAGTTGTAGTACAGGATAGCCAAGAGTCAAAGTTGGCGTGCTGCAATAAACTCCACTACCCCCTTTGTTGATACTGATGCATATGTAGTTAGTTCTGGTGTAAGTCTTGCTGAGTACCTTTGTACTCACGTTTGCTTAATAAACTACAGCAGAGGAGAACCCCGAGAACACAGATGGTTTCTATATAGACCTCGACGTTGACGAGTGACTTGCTACCCAGGTGGCAATCTCGTGCATGTGAAGGGTCACTGTAGATAGACGGGCTACACTAGCCCCTTTTATCTTTCTAGTTGTCTGTACCCAGACAAGTTAAGCTTCCGCATGTGCTTGTATGTCTGTATGACTTGAGTGTTGGGTCATGTGACCCCTACCTGTATGGTTATGTTATGTATGGCTCTTCGGAGCCTCTTAAATAAATACTTTGAGTCGTTGAGTTATGTTGTGATGCCATGTTGTATCTGCACATATCGAGCATATTGTGTGTATGTTTGAAATGCTTTGGTATGTGTGGGATCCGACACCTAGTTGTTTATCCTTGGTAGCCTTTCTTATGGGGAAATGTCTCCTGGTGTTCCACTGAGCTATGGTAGCTTGCTATTGCTTCGGAACACATGGGTTGGCCAGCATGTGTCCTTCTTTGCTATGACTCGGTTGCACACGTTGATGACCGACACGTGCATTGCTGGGTCATGTATGCCTGTCTCTGTAAGTTTGTGCCACCTTGGTTCACAACTAGTCATGTCGGCCCGGGTTCTCTGTCATATGGATGCTAGTGACATAATCTTATATGTGAGCCAAAAGTCGCAAACGGTCCTGGCCAAGGTAAAGGCTGCAGCCGTGGGTTACCATGCGTGAGGCCGCAAAGTGATATGGTGTGTTACATGCTAGATCGGTGTGACTTAGGATCAGGGTCCTGACAGCGTTGGTATCAGAGCCTGACTGCCTGTAGGATTACCAAGCCAAACTGGTCGATGTCGAGTCTAGAAATGCTTTAGTTATATATAAGGGAATTGATTGTGGAAGGGAACGTAAGGCTCTTTTTAGTTCTCTTCTCGTGTCATTCTTTCTGGGTCATCCTCTTCTTTCTACGGGGGTTAAGAACTAGGCTTCTCATCTTTCTATCAGGATCACATGTTACTAATCCGTAGACTTATAGGAATGATGGATTCAAGTCTTAGTTCATCTTCTAGTACCTCCGTGTGTTAACAGTTGGTCTCAGAACCTTGATATTATGATGTTGAGTGGTTATGCTACCGTTTTGTAGGGTGCCTCAAAATCTTTTGAGCACTTACAATTGTTATGCTGTCCGATTTGTCCTAGAAATTCTAATGCCTTTGCATTATCTCACGTTTCGGATGGCTTCTCGCACCACTCATCAGATTGTCCGTCTGACCTGGTGCATTGGTGTGCCAGGTCATACGGCCATGCTGGTTCGTGTCATGATTGAGACCGGTTACCGCTGGTACCTTGACTAAACGGTGGAGGTGCAGTATCGGGACTTCAACCAGAGCCAGTACCTCTACACTGTCAGGATCTATCCTTCATACCCTGGAGCTACAGAGCCTATTCACTGGTCTTATGGACTCGAAGTTACTATCGAGATGTCTGTTCAGGATGCGGCCTATTCCATGATGACCATAATTCGAGCTAGGCACGCATTGCTCCAGAACACCGAGTTCAGTTATATGCCAGCATCACTCCTAGGCGAGGAGGGCTATCTTACTGGTCTTTACACTGATGCTTCTCATGAGGAGCCGACACTCCAGACTACTGCACAGATAATGGAGGTCAGGGATCGTGAGGTCCGTGCCCTTCGGATGGAGCTCTATGCTACTCAAGCACGTCTCTGGACAGCTCTGACACAGCTTGCACCCGTCGTCCAGACAGGATACCTTGATATGGATGCGCTATACCCAGTATGGTCTCAGCTGCCCGACCGCATGGATTGGCCTGATGTCGGAGGCATCACACCTCCACGTGGACCTCTTCGGCCACCAGCTGTGGTACCTAGGCCACATCCGTGTCCTTATGGACCACAGTCTCCACGGGTTAGAGAGTTTCCAGATCCTCACGTTCAGCTTCCGGGTCACGGTGGTAACCTCTACGAGGATTACTACGGAGATGCCTGAGTTAGTTCGTGGTTGTAGTAGTATTGTAGTAGTTGTATTCACCACAGTCATGCGTGTCTTGTGGGATATGACTAGGTGTGTACTGAGTTCCGGAGGCGTAGATAAATAATGTATAGGAGCTTGGAATGCCTCTGACGAGTTGTATCATCTTTCACCGCAGTTTGTACTCTAGCTTGGGCTTGTACTAAACTATGTTATGGTGTGTACGACTGATGGTATATATACGGCAGTTTGCTTGTTACCATGTTGTACAGATGTTCATCTCTGCATTCCGTGTCGCCATTACATTCCGCACACTATGCTAGAGTTGTTGTCATCCTTGTCTAAACCGTGGTTTTGTTTCCCAGGATGGTCAATACTTGAAGCAACCCCGCTGCCCATGAGCAGGGTGAGGGCAGTGGAGCTACGGATGAGCACCGTCCCCATCCACCCTCTCTGGCTGAGGTCATGTTAGAAGCGGAAAGGAACAAGCGTGAAACCAACCGTCTGCTTGAGCGCATTGAGCAGAACACAACCCACCAACAGCGCAATGACATGGTATCTATCCATGACTTCATCAGGCTGTACCCGCCTACCTTCCACCACTCCGTCGAACCACTCGACGCTGATGACTGGCTCCGCAGCATCACTCATAAGCTGCACTCCGCCAACGTAGCTGAAGCTGACAAGGTCACCTGTGCTGCATACCATCTCGAGGGTCCTGCTAGTCTGTGGTGGGAGAACTATGAGGCCATGCGCCCAGCTGGTCAGGTCACTACCTGGGGAGACTTTAGTGAAGCTTTCCGCCTGCACCATATCCCAGAAGGTCTGATGGACCGTAAGAGGGAGGTGTTCTGTAACTTCACCCAGGGTAAGATGACTGTGGATGCTTACAGTCGGGAGTTTGGAAATCTTGCACGCTATGCCCACTGATACCAAGAAACATGCTAGGTTCCGGAAGGGACTTAGTCCTGAGCTCCGACGTGATCTTCGTCTGCACGAGTGTCCCACCTTCCAAAGTCTGGTTAACAAGGCCATCAATGCTGAGACTGGCCAAGCTGACTATGAAGCGTCCCGCAAGCATTCCCGTGATTTCAGATCATCCTCCGGTTCTAGATCACAGAAGCGCCGGGTGTGGATCCCGAATACGGCACTGCCAACCAGGTTTATCCCGAGGCCATCCTATGTGGCGCCTCACCCAAACCAGCCGTATACACCACCCAAGGTCTATAGTGGACCAGCCGCCAATGCTGCTCCGCGTACCAACATCGTGTCTTGTTTCAAGTGCGGAGAGCCAGGCCACTATGCTCATGAGTGCCCCCAAAACGCTGCTCCCAACCAGCCAGGAAAGTCTGTTGGCCGTGGTAAGCTAGCAGGAAAGGTGTCCTATGCCAAGCCAATCCCCGCCTCACGTGGACGTGTGAACTACGTCTCAGCCGATGAGGCTCATGATGACCCCGACGTCGTTCTTGGTACGCTTCTTGTTAATTGTCATCCAGCATCCGTTCTTTTCGATACTGGAGCATCTCATTCGTTCATATCCGAAAGTTATGCTCTGTTGCACAACATGATGTTTTGTGATATGCCCACTTCCATGGTAATTCAAACTCCTGGATCTAAATGGCAAACTTCTAGAGTGAGCCATGGAAATGAAATTCTGGTCGACAGACTTGTCTTCCTTGCCTCTCTAATAGTCCTTAAGTCTTCGGACATTAACATCATCTTGGGTATGGACTGGATGGCAGCCCATTATGCCAAGATTGACTGTTCCACTAGATCTGTTCAACTTACACATCCATCGGGTGAGATAGTCAATGTCTTAACCCGAGCTTCTGAGCGTCAGCTCTACTCGCTAAATGCCAGTCCTCCTCCAGATCTAGAATATGCTCCGGTAGTCCGCGACTTTTCGGATGTCTTTTTAGAAGAACTGCCAGGCATTCCACCTGACAGGGATGTAGAGTTCGTGATAGATCTTATCCCAGGAACTGCCCTAATTTCTAGAAGACCCTATAGGATGGCACCCTTAGAGCTAGCCGAGCTTAAGAAACAACTCGATGAGTCCTTGAAAAAGGGTTTCGTCCATCCTAGTGGGCTTGCCCTGTCCTCTTCGTCAAGAAGAAGGATGGAATGGATCGGATGGTTGTAGATTATCGACCCGTCAATCTGGTCACCATAAAGAACAAGTATCCGCTCCCCAGGATCAACGATCTATATGATCAGCTCGCTGGATCCTCAGTCTTTTCCAAAATGGATTTGAGGTTGGGCTACCATCAAATCAAAATCAAGAACGGGGACATTCCCAAAACGTCTTTTGTCACTCGTTATGGCCAATATGAGTACACCGTCATGTCCTTCGGTTTAACCAATGCCCCAGCCACCTTCTCCGGCTTAATGAATTCGATCTTCATGGAGTACTTGGATAAATTCGTCGTGGTTTACCTCGATGATATACTCATCTACTCCAAGAACAAGGAAGATCATGCCGAGCATCTAAGGCTGGTATTGACGAAACTTTGAGAGCACCGCCTTTACGCCAAATTCTCCAAGTGCGAATTCTGGTTGCCAAAAGTGACCTATCTAGGCCACGTAATCTCTGGAAAAGGTATTGCTGTCAATCCCGAGAGAGTTCAGGCCGTTCTTAATTGGACTCCACCTGAATCGGTCAAGCAAGTTAGGAGTTTTCTTGGTTTAGCGAGCTATTGTCGTCGCTTCGTCGAGAACTTCTCCAAAGTTGCGAAGCCTCTAACTGAACTCCTCAAGAAAGATAAAAAGTTTGAGTGGACCCCACAATGCGAGTACAGTTTTCAGGAACTGAAAAGACGCCTGACTTCTGCTCCCATGCTTGTGCCACCAGATTTCTCCAAGGACTTTGTTATCTATTGCGACGCCTCGCGACAAGGACTAGGTTGCATACTCATGCAGGATCATCATGTGATTGCCTACGCATCTCGACAGTTGCGTCCACATGAGGATAATTATCCCACACATGATCTAGAGCTTGCAGCTGTAGTCCATGCACTCAAAACATGGCGACATTACCTCCTTGGTAATCGTTGCGAGATTTTCACCGATCACCAAAGTCTGAAATACATCTTCACCCAACCGGATCTGAATCTCAGGCAAAGGCGTTGGGTTGAGTTGATCACGGACTATGACTTGGGAATAACTTACACCCCGGGCAAAGCCAATGTCATGGCTGATGCACTAAGTCGTAAGTCCTACTGTAACAATCTCATGTTACAACAAGGCCAACCACTTCTCCACGAGGAATTTCATAAGCTTAACCTTCACATTGTTGCTCGAGGATTCCTTTCTACCTTGGTGGCGAAACCTACTCTTACGGATCAAATCATAGCTGCCCAGAAGTACGATAGAGGAATACCCCAGATCAAGGAGAACATTGCTAGCGGAAACGCTAAGTGTTTTTCTGTGGATAATCGGGGTGTTGTTTTCTTTGAGAACCGCTTGGTGGTACCCAAGAAGCAACAACTACGGCAGTTGATCCTTAAGGAGGCTCATGAATCTCCTCTCATGATTCATCCCGGTAGTACCAAAATGTATCAGGACCTACGCCAGAGGTTCTGGTGGACTAGGATGAAGAGAGAAATCGCTCAGTTCATTGCTAACTGCGACATCTGTCATCGCGTTAAAGCAGAGCATCAATGGCCTGCTGGCACCCTCCAACCTTTAGCTATTCCTGATGGAAATGGGATAAGATCGGTATGGATTTCATTACTGGGTTTCCCAGGACCAAGAGAGGGAATAATGCTATCTTTGTAGTCATCGATCGTCTTTCCAAAGTAGCTCATTTCCTTCCTGTTCGGGAAAGTATAACTGCTAGTCAGTTAGCAGATCTATATATTTCTTGAATAGTGTCTCTTCATGGTGTTCCTATGGAGATTAACTCAGACCGTGGAAGTCTTTTCACCTCTCGATTTTGGGAAAGTTTCCAAAATGCTATGGGGACTCGTCTCTCCTTCAGCACTGCTTTCCACCCTCAATCCAGTGGTCAAGTAGAGCGAGTCAATCAAATTCTGGAAGTAGAGCTTCTGTTATCTCATTCGGAATGAATTGGGAGAAATGCCTTGCATTCACCAAATTTGCCTATAACAACAGTTATCAATCTAGCCTGGGCAAAGCTCCTTTTGAGGTTCTCTATGGACGAAGGTGTCGAACGCCTCTTAATAGGTCAGAAACCGGGGAAAGGCAATTCTTTGGCCCGGATATGATTCAGGAAGCAGAAGAGCAAGTTCGCATTGTTCGTGAAAAGTTGAAAACAGCCCAATCTCTTTAGAAGATCCAATATGATCGCCATCATAAGGCTGTAACCTATGAAGTTGACGACAAGGCTTACCTTCGGGTTACTCCTCTGAAGGGTACCCATCGTTTCGGTATTAAAGGCAAACTGGCTCCTTGCTACATTGGTCCTTTTCACATTCTTGCCAAACGGGGAGAGATTGCCTACCAATTGGAACTACCTCCGCATCTTTCCAAAGTTCATGATGTCTTCCATGTTTCTCAACTCAGGCGTTGCTTCTTGGATCCTATCCGCGGAGTGGACCACGAAATGCTTGATCTCCAGGATAACCTTACCTATCGAGAATACCCTGTCCGTATTCTTGATCAAGCCGAGCATACCACTCGATGCCAGAACATCAAATTCCTCAAGGTTCAGTGGTCTCATCATTCCGAGAAAGAAGCTACTTGGGAAAGGGAGGATCTTCTTCGACTTGAGTACCCCACACTCTTTCCGACAAACCCTAAATCTCGGGACGAGATTCTTTTGAGTGGGGGTGAGTTGTCACAACCCTAGTTTAGCAATGCACTTGGGTTAGTCTTGCTTTCTGCATCATGTCTAAATTTCAATTAATTTTGAAATGGGGAATTAACAAACCCTAGCACCCCTCAGAAAAACTGGGATCAACTGAAAATAATTTCGATGAACCCAAAATGGCCTTCAGAAAAGTTCATCATTTTTGAATTGGTTGAAAACCTCTGCCAAAAATGGTGCACATTTTTCTAGGTCATCTTGGATTTTTGAATTAAATCATAAAGTATTTGAATTTGGGCATTTAATTGCTATAAATATTTTAAATGCTCAAATAATTCTGGAAATAGTTGAGGGCTGTTGGAGATAATTCTAAATGTGCCCACAATTATTTTCAGGATTTTAGAAAATGGTTTAGTATTTTTTTACTAAATCAAAACAGAAAAGAAAAAAATAGAAAAACAAAAACAGAAATGAAAAAGAGAGAGAGAGGGACTCACCTGGGCCACTTAGCTGGTCGGCCCAGCCCACCACGCGCTGTCGTCCTCTTGGCGCAAGTCGGCCAGGCGCGTGGCCGACGCGCACGCACGCACAGCGTGCCAGGCCTCCTGCTCGCCTGCCTGCCTCACCAGGCCACGTCGACGCCGCGGATAACCTCCCCGCTGCCGTCTGGATCGAGCCCTTCTCCTCATTCGCCCCCTCGCTCTCTCCCTCGCCTCTGGACGCCATGGCCGAAGCCGCAGCTCGCCCGCCGCCGTGAACCGCGTAGCCACCGCCTCCCCCTCGACCCCTCGCCGTGTCAGAAAGCCTCGCCACCATCGCCTACGCCTCTCCGTCGACCCACGCGAGCTCCGGGCCCACCGTGCCTTGGGCTCCATTTGCAAGGAGGACGTCAGCAGCCCCCTCGAGGCCCACGACGCTAGCTACCTCTACTTCTTTACCAAACTCGTGGAGCGGCTCGAGGTAGGCGCCAAGAAGGTGGGCGGAATCATCGAGGAGTGTCGCGATCTCCTCACCCAGGCTGCGACTCGCATCTTCAGCCACCTTCTCCATGCTGACCCCAACTTTGACTTTGACAAGGTTATAGCTCCTGTCCCGGAGGAGCTCCGTGGTGGCCTCGGGAAGGCGGTGGGGGATCACGTGGATGCGCTGCACGCGCAGTTCGCCCACGGCAGCAGCGAGAGCTCAGGCGGAGCCGAGGAAAGCGAAGACGACGATGGCAGCAGCAGCGGCGATGGTGACGTGTCATGTTAGGCCCTTTCCTTATTGTCCTTCGCATAGTTAATCATGACCCCATGGGGGTGTGAAGACAATGACTTTTGTTTTAAGTACTGTGTAATTTATCGTGATGCATGTTTCCTCATGAGGCTCTCTCGTGAGGCCTATTTCTCTTTCCTTGTTTGCCTTAGTGCTCTACGTCGTCAGGACCCATCCCCCGAGCGGGCCTACAACCGTCACTGGTATGTCAGGTCACGATGCCTGGACAAGGCTAGGAGGTGAGGGGCACTGGGAGCTAGTGAGGGCTCCTGAGGTGCGATGCTCAGGAAGCCCCCCTTTGGCGTGCAAGCGGCTTACGCGAAGGAGAGAACATCAGCACTCAGCGAGGTTGTAGGGAGAGGAAACTTGAGAGGCGCCGCGAGCGGCTCGTGAGGTACTTTTGTACTTAGCTCTTGTGGGTGTCGATTGCCGCGTCATGGCTGCGGGGCGCGCCTCGCGAGGCTCCTGCTCGTGAGGCCTCCCGCCAACACTCGGTGGAGATGGTCGCCGTAGGCTGGCTCGCGAGGTTTCCTGGGGGTTTATGAAGACGTCTTGTCATGAGCCGCCTTGCGGGGCAGCGCTCGCGAGGCCTTTGAGTGCCTTGTTCTTGTGATAACTTGCATTGGTTTCATAAAACGGGGGAAGCGGTGCGCTCACTAGCTTGCTCGCGGGTATCACGTGAGGAGACAAGACACCAAGGACCTTGGTGAGGTGGCGTGCACGGGAGCAGGCCCGCGAGCCAGAGCTCGATCACTTGGCTTTTGCAGCGCTGCTGGGACTGACCCGAGCACAGGCACCATGTCCAGCCCCCGCTCGCGGGATGCGCATGAGGAAGGTCGCGAGCGCGCACAGCTCCTGAGGCAAGCAACTTAGCAATACATGAGATATCGTAGAAAATAGAGCTTTAGTGAAACATAGTAATAAGTTCATTACACAACCAAAAAGAGATTGTCTGCCATGTTCGACACGGGATCAGCGTGAGGTTGGTGCAGCCCGTGGGGCACCCTCAAGTGATTGTTCCGCCAGCGCGGAGCATGGGGCTTCCACTAGGCGTGGGTATGATTGCGGGTCGATCGTTCTGCCAGCGCGGAGCATGGGGCTTCCACTTGGGCGTGGGCATGATCGCGGCTCGATCGTTCCGCCAGCGCGGAGCATGGGGCTTCCACTTGGGCGTGGGCGGGAGCTCTCGCGTGCCCGTCAGGCGAACGCTGTGAGAGTCTCCGGGGCATGTACAGCCCCATTTTGTTCATACGCGTGAGGGTCATGGGTAGAACTTGCGGAGGTGTTGGATATTCCAGCGTTAGGCATAGGAACTCCGTCCTCCGTCTCCAGCCGGGCGGCGCCCCGCCTGGAGACATGAGCAACCCTGAAAGGGCCTTCCCACAAGGGTGAGAGCTTGTGGAGTCCCTCTCTGGAGAGGATCCTGCGGAGGACGAGGTCGCCGACCTTGAGAGTGCGGGGGCGGATGTTGCGGCTGTGATAGCGATGCAAGGCCTGCTGGTACCTTGCAGCGTGAAGGGCAGCCTGACGGCGGCCCTCCTCAAGGAGCAGTAGGTCGGTCTCCCGCGAGTTGTCCTGACACGCCTCGTCGAAGGCATGGACTCGTGGAGAGCCATGCTTAAGCTCCGATGGAAGGACTGCCTCAGCTTCGTAGATGAGGAAGAAGGGGGTCTCGCCGGTAGGCTTGCTTGCCGTTGTGCGGATGGACCATAGCACAGACTGCAGCTCGTCAAGCCAGCCCTTGCCGCAGGCTTCGAGCTTTTTCTTGAAGCTTCTTGTCTTGAGGCCCTTGAGGACCTCAGCATTGGCACGCTCGGCCTGGCCATTGCTTCACGGGTGCGCCACCGAGGCGTAGCAGATCTGCATGCCGAGGCTGGCGCAGTAGGACTTGAAGAGGCCGCTTGTAAACTGGGAGCCATTGTCGGTGATGATGCGGTTGGGGACGCCAAAGCGGCTTACGAGGCCCTTGATGAACTTGACGGCAGAGCCCGCCGGGATGGTGCGCACGGGCTCGACCTCTGCCCACTTGGTGAACTTGTCGATGGTGACGTAGAGGTAGCGGTAGCCGCCAGCCGCGCGAGGGAAGGGCCCCAGGATATCCAGCCCCCAGACCAAAAAGGCCACGAGAGGGAAATCGTCTGGAGGCCTTGCGCCGGCTGGTGGATTTGCTTGGCATGGAACTGACAAGCCTCGCAGGCTTGGACTAGCGCTGTTGCGTCATGCAGCGCAGTGGGCCAGTAGAAGCCGGTACGGAACACCTTGCCGACGAGGGTGTGTGATGAGGAGTGGTGGCCGCAGTCTCCACCATGTATGTCGGCGAGCAGCTCGCGCCCCTGCTCCTCAGAGATACACCGCAAGGAGACACCATTCGGGCACCTTCGGTATAACTCGCCGTCCTGTAAGTAGTAAGCGGTGGCCTGGTGGACCACGCGCTCTGCTTCCGAGTCCTCCTCCGGGAGTGTGCCGCGGAGCAGATAGGCCTTGAATTCCATGGCCCAGCTGTCCGCTTGGGGCTCGAGCGCCAGCAGCAGGCGGGCTTCTGAGGCTGGGCCGTAGTCTGGTGCACTCATGGGTGGTGCGGGCGGGAGTTCCACGTGGAGCAGCGTGGTGCTCGCGGCTGGCGGAGCAGCTGATGGCTTGAGGAGCATTTCCTCAAAGATGCTAGGGCCCTAGGGCTCGCGGCGAGATGCTTGCTTGGCGATGTCGTCGGCCTCCTTGTTGCTGCCGCGGGGAATGTGCTGCAGCTCCAAGCCAAGGAAACGCTTCTCGAGTTTACGTACCTCCTCTAGGTAGGAGGCCATGTGCTCGTCCTTGGGCTTGTAGCTTTTGTTGGAGAAGTTGACGAGAAGCTGCGAGTCACCCTTGATGGTGAGACGTTTGATGCCCAGAGCGACAGCGGCCTTGAGGCCGGCGATGAGGCCCTCATACTCTGCGATGTTGTTGGAAACTTTGTTGGTGTGCCTGAAGCAGAGCTGCACAGCGTAGTAGAGCTTGTCTCCTGTTGGCGAAGTGAGCATGACCCCAGCCCCCGCGCCCTGCCGGGCGAAGGAGCCATCAAAGTGCATGGTCCAGCCGCCAGGCGCCTCATCCCCAGGCAGGAGCGATTTGTCCTTGCAAGACTCCCCCTCATACGGGTCTGTCCACTCTGCCACGAAGTCGGCTAGAGCTGCGCCTTTGATGACTCTGGTGGTGCAGAACTCCAACAGGAAGGCTTGCAGCTCCATGTTCCATTCGGCGACGCGGCCAGCAGCGTTGGGGCCGCGCAGGACCTGCTCCAAGGGGTAAGAAGAGATGACCTTAATGGGATGGCCTTGAAAGTAATGGCACAGCTTCCTAGAGGCGACGAGGAGCGCGAGGAGGAGCTTTTGCTGCATGGGGTAGCGCTCGCGCGCGTCCCTTAGCACCGTGCTGACGAAGTACACGGGGTGCTCGACGAGGCGCGTAGTCGTGGTGGCAGCTTGCCCTTCAGGTGGCTCGCGAGGCTCGGCAGGTGCGGGAGGCTCATGAGGCTTAGAGGGATCGGGAGGCTCGGAGGGCTTGTGAGGCTCACAAGGCTCCGGAGGTCCGCGAGGCTCGGAGGGCTCGGGAGGCTCACAAGGCTCGAAAGGCTTTTCCTTAGCGCAGACGCGCTCCTCTCGCAGCGCTACGAGCGCCACACTGGCCGTCTGGGGGGTAGCCGCCAAGTACAGGAGCAAGGGCTCGCGGGAGCGCGGCGCGACCATGATGGGCGGGCTCGTGAGGTACCTCTTGAGGTCTTCAAAGTCAGGGTCTGCCTCAGGAGTCCATTTGAAGGGGCCGGACCTCTTCATGAGCTTGAAGAACGGCAAGGCCCGCTCGCCGAACTTGGAGATGAAGCGCCCCAGGGAGGCCATGCCGCCCGCTAAGCGCTGCATTTCCTTGAGAGTCCGGGGAGGACGCATTCTCTCGATGGCCTTGATCTTTTCTGGATTGGCTTTGATGCCACGGTGGGAGACCAGGAAGCCGAGGAGCTTGCCGAAGGGGACTCCAAAGACACACTTGTCGGGGTTGAGCTTGAGGTTGACCTTGCGCAGGTTGGCGAACGTCTCCTCGAGATCCTTGATGAGGGACCCAGCCTCGCGAGACTTGACCACAATGTCATCGACGTAGGCCTCCGCGTTCCTCCCCATCTGAGGCCCCAGCGTGATGCGCATCAGCCGCTGGAAGGTGGCTCGGGCACTCCTCAGGTTGAAGGGCATGCAGACGTAACAGTATATGCCACAAGGGGTGATGAAGGCCGTCCTCTCCATATCTTCTCCCGCCATCTTGATCTGGCGGTAGCCTAAAAAGGCATCTAGGAAGTAGAGCAGCTCGCATCCTGCAGTGGAGTCCACAATCTGGTCAATGCGCGGTAGCGGAAAGGGGTCCTGAGGGCAGAACTTTTTGAGGCTCGTGAAGTCGACGCACATACGTTCCTTGCCGCCCCTCTTGGGGACGACGACTGGGTTGGCGAGCCATTCGGGATGGCACACCTCACGGACGACTCCAGCTTCTTGCAGCTTGTGCACTTCTTGAACTATGAACTCTTGCTTCTCGGGCGCCTGGCGCCGTGCTTTTTGCTTGACAGGGCATGCATTGGGGCACACCGCTAAGTGGTGCTCGCTCACCTCCCTCGGCACACTGGACAAATCAGATACTTTCCAGGCGAAAACATCCGAATTTTCCCAAAGGAAGGTGACGAGCATGCTTTCCTATGCAGGAGGAAGGCCGGCGCCGATGGTGAAGGCAGGGCCTGAGCCGCTGCCGTCAACCGACACCTTCTTCATCTCGGCGCGGTCCTGAGAGAATAGCTACTTCTTCTTCGCAGGCGCGGCCTCAGGAGGCTCGACCGCGTCCTCGTCAGCCGGATGGGTAGCTGCGGCGGCCTTGTAGGCGTGCTCAAGGGAGCAGATCGCATCCTTCTCATTGCAGGAGACGGTGATGATGCCACTGCAGCCAGGCATCTTGAGGACGTTGTAGGCGTGATGAGACACCGCCATGAACTTGGCGAGCGCGGGGTAGCCCAGGATGGCGTTGTAGGGCAGGCCGATGTGGGCGACGTCGAAGTCGATGAGCTCAGTGTGGTAGTTCTTGCGGGTGCCGAAGGTGACGGGGAGGCGCACCTGCCCCAGAGGTACCGTGGAGCCATTGGTTACGCCCGAGAAGGGTCTCGTCGGCATGAGCTGCTCGTAAGGCACCTGGAGCTGCTCGAAGGTCTCGATGGAGATCACGTTAAGGCCGGCGCCTCCATCGATGAGGGTCTTGGTGACTGCAACGTTGCTGATGGTGGGAGTGCACAGCATGGGGAGCGCACCCCTACCTGGCGCGCCAAATGTCGGAGGTCGGGCTCCAGGGACCCAAAGGTTCGAACACTGGGGTGAGCTCGGTCCTACCGCCTCGTCCCTCCACTACAGCTAAACTACGGCGAAGCTACGGCGAGAGCGCGCTGGCGAGGGTAGACCAGAGACACGGTGGTTTACCCAGGTTCGGGCCACCTTGCGGTGTAAAACCCTACTCCTACTTGGTTGGGATTGCTCTGGTGAGTACAAGCATACAAGGTGGGGAAGGTAGAGTCGGTCTCGGATCCTCTCTACAGCAGCACCCTGCCCTCCTTTATACTTGCCTTGGTCCTCATCCCCCGAAAACATTGGCAGGAAGGGTTGCCACACAACGGCAATTTTAAAGGGGGACAGGGGCGCAGTCTATCCTGACAAAAGATGGTCTTCGCCTGCAAAGCGCTTATCCATGACGTGCCGGTGGGCTCGGTGATGACCTACGCCCTGCGCGTCCACCGTCATGGACTTCTTTCACCAATTGGGCAACCTTTGGGGGTTGCTTTGGGAAATGGACTGCTGGCCTTGCTCCCTTAGCACAAAAGGGGAAATCATCTCTATCCGCGCCTGCTGGCGCGGCCTCTGTCGCCGTTCGTCGGCGCGCGCGTCACCCATGTGATGGGCACGAGACTGCGCGACCGAGCCGAACGGGACTCGTCTTGCACGTCTTCGGGAGGGTGCCTCGGGAGGCCCCCTTGCGAGATGGCTTCGTGAGGCCTTCGGTGAAGTGGTTGTCTTGCTCGCCCGCTCCCTGAGGAGGGGTCGTCAGGAGGCCAGGGCCTCATGAGGGGTCTTTCTTGAGGCGCCCGCTGGTGGGCCACCTGCTGGGCCATCGCCTAGTGTTGCGCTCTGGGCCGCGGGCAGACGGGCCGAGGTACCCTGGGTTCCATGGGCCTGACACACACACCTACACTGACGACTCTCTCGGGACTTCTGGCACACACCATCTCTCTATAGGTCGATGTCACACATACACTTGTACTCTAGGTTTAGTACGTACACAAAGAGGAGAGGTGCACGCATGCACTCGTCCTCTCTCACACACACGCGCGGGTACTCTTTCCGACACACACCATCTCTCTCTCTTTTTTGCGGGGACACACCATCTCTCTCTAGGTCTATGTATACCACTCTCTCTCTCTCTCCCCACACACACTGGTGGAGTACGTGCACGAAGAGAAGATGTGCACGCATGCACTCATTCCCTCGCACACACACACACGGGTACACGGTGGAACGCATTTTTGTACGAAGAGCCACCCCACGTGATAATTTGACGCGTGTAGAGTCGTTCACTTAATGGATGGTCAATTAATACAGCGCATGCAAATTGAGTGGACGTGAGGGAGGAAGTACTAGTTGAAAATGACATTACTATCATCCACTGCATGCATGCGAGTAGTTAAATCATGGGTTGCTAGTACTACGAGGCAACGTCATCAATTTTTTCCTCGGCTACTGTTGGTGGCCTTTGTATTTAAAAATGGACAAACTGGAGTAGTATCTTTATCTTAGCCTACTAGGACTCTCCCACCGCCTACGCTGGATTCCCCGCCTCGACCATCGGATTTCGCCATGGATAATCCCTTAGATCCCAGCATCCCGCGGGCTTCCCTCTCCATGCGGCCCATAGCACTGCCGCCTTTGAGAGAAACCCACATGTGTTTCAGAGGGGATCCATTGCTCTGGAATCACAGATCGGTGGCACCGGAGGACATGCCGGGGTTGTGTTTCAAGTGGTGGGCAGCAAGGGCAAATCAGATCAAGGAAGCATCGCATCGATTGGAGACAAGTTCGAAGGAGCTGCGCCTGACGAAGCAGAAGGTGGAGGTGCATGTTGATCTCAGGGGTGAGATGCTGAGGGATGTTAACATCTGGCAGCGTCGCGTTGATTTTGAGCTGGGGCTAATGGCAGAGATCATATTCACGGAGTCTACTGCGGAGGAGAGAATGCGCATGCCTACAGAATGGCATGAGAAGCCGGTGCAACTGCTCAAATGGGCGGTAGGAGAAGCCAAATCGCTCAACTAGCGGCAGCGGCGACGCTGGGGATGCATCGTAGGCGAGGTGACCTACCCTCCTTCCCCGCCAGCGATGCAGTGACCTGCTCAGTTGCTGCTACAGTGAACACGCGGCGCCATGGTGGTTTGCAACCGTGAGAATCACTCCATCTATGTATTGTATTTCTATGAAAATACTCCATATATATGTGTTGTATTTCTATGAAAATAGTTGGTCATTTGGAAAAACATGGTCATTGATTTATCACGAGTTTTTGAATGCTTGATCGTGAGAACTCATCGGGAGCCGTTCCGGGCTTCGAAACCAAAACCATCAATAAATTTCGAGCTTGTTTCCCGTCACATTCCAAAGTACCATGCTATATTTAATTGCAAACCTGTTCACATCGATCAAACCTAAACATGTTTCCACTTTGCAGCATATTAGTACTAGGTTATAAAAAGGGAAACTAACTACTTGAATATTACTGCACATTCCTCCTCATAAGACTTTCTTGTTCGTCGTTCCTTGCGTCTGCCATGGCCGGTAGGAAGAGCTCTGGGCTGAGAAATTACAAGGGAGCGACGACCAAGGCCGCGAAAAAAAAGATAGGGCCCACCGCGCCGCGGAGGCCTCGAAAGATCTCTCATGGGCAGGAGAGGGCATTCAGAAGTGCATTCGTCGTGGAGGCGAACATGCCGAGCAGGCAAAGATAAAGTCGTTAGTCCGCGACGACTTGCCCGCTCAGCTCAACAAGCAGAAGGAGTTGATCGCTGGCTTGCTGAAGCTGCTGAAGGAGAGCAATGCCTCAGTTGAGAAGGCGACGGGCGAAATCGTGGAACTTCAGGAGGACAAGGCGAAGCTCTGCCATGAGCTCGACCTACTGAAGGAGGAGATCACCGGCTGGGAGAAGCTGCGAGAGAAGAGCAGTGCCTCAGTGAAGATGCTGACCGCCGTCATCGGAGAACTTAGGGATGACATGGCGAAGCTCCGCACCGAGAGCGTGGCTGCTGTCAAGCAACATGATGCGGACGTGAAAGAGATCATCCATGCTCGCCTCGAGAAATCCCGCGCCATGGAAGCAATGAAGAAGATGGCGGACGAGAGGCGAGAGGAGATGATGGTCATGGAGGTGATGAAGAAGCAGTTAGAACTCCACGCCCAGCAATCCTTCATGAAGTAGAGAGCAGCACCCAAACCGTTATCTGCGTCTTCCTTTTTTTTGCGGGCAATCTTCCTTCTTCTTTTGCCCCTGTGTCTTCTTCTTTTGCCATTGTGTCTTTCGGGCATTTCCGCATGTGTCCTTCTAAATTATCCTGAATAGGTAAGACAATTATTATCCATTGCCATTGTCATCATATTATTTCGTTTGTGCTAGGTTGCGAGGCACGAATAAAATAGTGCTAACGATGAGCGGTGCCGTGGGATCACAAGCAAACTAGATCATTTTTATCTCCATATCGCACTGGTCTACCGTGTTTCACACTCCTCCGCGTCAGGCTAGTACTCCAGTGGAAAACTAGAGTATACCGCACATTTCTTTGCTCCTCCTTAGGTCGTCGGCAACAATTATACCTCCTTTGGCCGACAGGTGGGATAGCCAGCATCCGGGTCGACGTGTCATGCACCGGATTAGAGTGGCGAACGGAAGGGGAGACTTACCCCTCGCAGTAATAATGACTACAACGAGCCGTCAAATCATAAGGCCCCACCTTCCAGCAGTAATGGGCCATCAAATCACAAAGCCCCACCTTTCCCGCAGTAAGTTGAATCCGCTACTCCCTCATCCTCCTCACCTCTCTGTCAAACCGACCAGGCGAAACTTCCCCGCCCTCGCCTTTTAAATATAGTTTTGTAAGTATCGATGGATTGCGCCATGGAGCAAAACTAACAAGCTCAAATTAAAGAAAAACGTGGTACATATACAGCACGCTCGTCGCGTTCACGTCGCACCTACATGGTCGGTCCGGCACGCCGCTCATGGAATGGAACGCGCGTCATCTTGCATTTGCACTTCACACGTGGGACCGCAATTGAGCAACTGACCATAGGCACACTCCCCCGGCCCCGCGTGTCGGCTGAGTAGAAAAGAGAGAACAGCGATACTAGTACAGTACGTACATACTACTATACTAACATACTACTCCACTACTAGTATGATGCTGGATGTGGGACAGCCAGCATCTGGATCGACATTTCATGCACCAAATTATGCATAGTACTACGTGCTTAGATGGGGTGCTAAAGTCTTTCTTTGACAACTAAACTCCTTCATGCTTTGCGTAAACTTCCCTCATTTAAGTGTTCTGCATAGGTCCGGGCGCTTCACATTGGTTCTTCCTGGGGTCACCAAACTCCTCTCTCTTCTCTTTACCTTGTCACATCAGATTTTTTTTGCATATGTGGCATGCTTAGCACCTGTACACCATGGAGGGGACTCACCCCGGTTGTAGTGCCACAGTAATAATGACTATAATGAGCAGTCAAATCACAAGGCCCCACCTTTCCAGCAGTAACGAGCCGTCAAATCACACAGCCCCACCTTTCCAGCAAGTTGTATCAGCTACTCCCTCGTCCTCCTTGCCTCTCTGTCGAACCGACTAAGCAAAAATGCCCCGCCTAACGCGCGGGAAAAGCCCCGCCCTCTAGTTTTAAATATAATTTTGTATCGATGGATTGCGCCATGGAGCAAAACCAAAAGAAAATGGTGGTACTACATGTATACAGCACGCACGTCGCGTTCGCGTCGCACCCCACACGGTCGGTCGGTCCGGCACGCCGCTCACGGAATGGAATGCGCGTCATCTTGAGTTTGCACTCACATGTGGGACCGCAATTGAGCAGGCGACCATAGGCACACTCTCCCCTGTCCCCGCATGTCGGCTGAGTTGTACTAGAAGAGAGACACCAGCGACAGTACTAGAGTAGTGCTGTACACACGTCGTTGCCTGGACGATCCCTGCACGACAGGGGAGATCAGTTCATCCATGCATGTGACCAGGGTCCAGCAGACGGCTGGATTGGCTATCGTCTACATATCGTGCAGGCTGTGTCGTACTAACATATGGCTGTAGTTCTGTTGATAAATCTAAAAAAAAAGTAGGAGCACCAAGTATATTGCAATACCAATAAAATTTGAATCCATTCTCGGTATGAATACAAATCTAGTCCACTCACCCTAGGCGGCTAGGGCAACCTCTCCCCTCCATGCTTCACTGATGAGCCGGTGGATTCACCCCTCCCCTCTTCCCACTGCTCCGTCGGCCGATGGCGGGGAGGGGAATCCCGGTGCCTATGCTCCAGTTATTAGTTTATGTTAGGGTTTTTAGTCCTCACATGCGCAACGCTCGGGCGGACGATGTCGGAGCTTCTTCTCTGAGTCTGTCTTTCGGGCTCCGATCCTCCCTGAGTTCATTCGTCTAGACATAGTCGATGGAACTCCAACGTAGATTCTTGTCGTCTCCTTTGGGGTGGTGAGGTTAAGGTTTCTTTTCATCCGGTGAGATTTGGTGTCATGTGCTTCGGATCAATGCGAGGGTTAAACAACGACAACTGTGTTCCTCCAGGGCGCTGGTTATTAGGGGAACATGCACGAAGACTACTCGGCTGCCATCAAGAAGGTGAAGCCGGCTACGTGAGGACATCGACGACATCGATTGACACCTTTTCTACGAGTTTGTTCTTTGAGCTTTGATCCTCGTCGAGTTTGTCCGTCGGGACGTAGTCGATGGAGCTCCGGCGTAGATTCATGTTGTCTACTTGGGGCAGTGAGGTTAGCGTTTCTTGTCATATGGGAAAATTTGGTGTTATATTAATTAGGTGCTTCAGATCAATGATGACAACTACGCCTCCGGGGTGCTGCTCCTTAGGGGCACGTGCATGAAGAATCCTCAACAGTCATTGACGATGTCAAGTCGGCTCCGGTAGGATAGCAGCGACAACGACACGTCGATGACTCTTTCTGACTGCAGTTGGTTGTTCGCTGGTCTCAGAATTTGGATGTATTTTTTATCAGACATACTATGTACCACTTGCAAACATTTACAATAGACCCAGTCGCCCTCCAAAAAGGTTGCATATAGTTTATGTTCAAAATCAGAACAAAGATTGATGGCTCTTACATTTTTTTGCATATGCTAAGATCACGAATTTTCAGAAATTTGATTTCACTTTATGTTGGAAACATTACATTTCAAGCTCTAGCTAGCTATTCGAAATGTAAATTGTGCATGTTTTATAAGTATAGTGTGGTAAGCAAACAAAATGTATGGAGTGCCCCCATTTAGATGTGAACTGCAAAAGCCACACGTTACCTCAAATTCAAACTACTTAGTCCATGGATGCAATGTGTTCAAACGGTGCCATCGACATCTCAAATTCAAAATAGTTCAAGCTTGTTCGTTCTATATTTTCACCCGTGATAATTTGACCCGTGTGGTTGTTCAATTAATGGAGGGCCGGGGACCAGAAGTGAACAATACAAAGTGCGACCTGGCACGTACGCAATTTTAAACGATTGTTTTTATGGAGAGAAAAAACAAAACTACTCCACTATATGTATATAAGCAGGAGCCTCCGCTCTTGCTTGCTAGGGTTGCTCTCTTAACACACTCATCCTCTCCAGATCTAAACACGACAGCAGTGGCCGCACTCTCTCTCTGCTCACCGCTGGTCACGGATCCAGCCGGATCCCCTCCACCGGGGAAGGGGTGAAGGTGCAACGTTCACGCGGTCCCCGTCGGTGACGGAGCAAACCCACTGCCGGCGTGTCCTGATACGCATGCCTTGCCATTCTCTCCCACACAGCGCCGGCTAGGGAGGGCCTTCGACCCAGTCTTCCTTGCTGCCGTGGTGTGGGCAGATCCAGCCTCCCGCCGCCCACCTAGCCAAATCCTGACGAACCTCAGGTATAACTTCCTTCGAAACTGGCCTTGCTCTACTGCCCCAGGTCCCCACGTCACTGCATGTGGATCTTTTTCTACTTCTCAGCCCCCCTCGTAGATAGGCTCGATCGGCTGTTCCAAAGCCACCTAAATTATTACTATTAGAGGTAAAGCTACTTCATGCAGTCGAATCTACGACTTTGTTCAAAGCGGGAAGAACGGGGGAAAAGTTCTAGCATGACTTAGGACTTGGTTCAAATAGGAAAGATTGGGTGGTGGGGGTAGTAGAGACTGGCTACCCAACCAGTCTCTTGGTTGAAAAGGGAAATAAAGGGAAAACACAGTACAAACTGGATATAGAACCGATCAACTGGTTCAAAAAGGAAAGAAAGTGGGGACTGGTGGACAAGTCAACAGAGTATTTCCAGCACTAGATTTGCTACCCTCACATAGTAAAAGGTGGCTATAGTGTACAAAAATGGGACCAACCCAGATATCCTGTTTGGATGTTTGTTTGCATCACCACTTTATGCATCGGTGGAGGTACATGGTGCTGGTGCGCCCACTGTCTGATGCCCTTATGGCAATTTTTAGCTGTTGTTAATCTAATGCCGCTGGTAAAATGCAGCAATCTCATTGTTAAAGTAAGGACATGTTTAACCAATGTTGTTTTTAATGTAATACCCCCAGTAATATGAAGCAATGGCACTGTTTTAATGTCCTGCTATATTTCCCGTTAAGATAAGTAAGTTGCTTCTTTTTGTTAGAAATGCAACTGTCTTGGTGTGCCTACTGTAACATGCCCATATACCAACTCTTTAGCACCTGTTAATCTAATGTAGCTGGTAAAATCAAGCAATGGCACCATTAAAGTAATGTCAAATTTAACTGTTGTCATTGTTAATCTTAATGCCCCCGGTAAAATGAAGCAATGCTACAGCTTTAGAAATTGCTACTGTCCTTCTATGATTGCCATTAAGATAAGGACGATGCTTCTTTTCATTTGACGTATGTTTCTTCACTTGTTATTCACCCGCCTTTCAACCTATTTGTGCAAATAGAGATACACATTTCACCTTGTTGCTATTGCGACCTTTTGGTGAACTGCACAAAACACTTCTTTTTTGGAAAGAGTGTCTTGTGCAGTTCTACTAAAATGTCACACGGGCAACGTCTCTTGATTTTAGTGGAACCGCACAAAGGGTGATTGGAGTTCCTAACCTTCTCGTGGAACTCTGTGGTTAATCTCCTCCAACAGTTAATTAGCCTTTGCAAGATTAGCCGTCACCGTCACCACAATGGCACTTTGCACATATTTGTATAACAAACATGGACGGTTGATTTTAGATGAACTACACAAAAGCATATCCAAATTATAGTTGCACATTCCACGAGTTTGACAACCAACCTTGATGTTGCTCATTTTTAGTGCAACTATTGAAGAAGCTGCCAGCTCATGGGACCAAGTACTTCTTGCTAACTGCATGATGCAAACTTTGCTTCATTTTAGGTGAACTGCACAAAAAGGTCGCATGAATATAATCATCCATGTTGGTGACTGATGTCAACCCATCTACTATGGCGTTGACTACAGATATGGTTCCCATGACGAGGTATGTTTCTTTTTGGTACTACCCTTTGCCAGAACGATCCTGCATGTTGACTTTGCATGCAGCTAGTGATCTTGTCCTAATGTTTTGGCACTGCCATGTGAAAGCAATAATGTTATTATTTCGCACCTTAATCTAATGCCACTAATAATTTGAGGCAATGTTTGGCACCGCTAGTGCCACTGACAAAATGAAGTAATAATATAGTTAAAATAGAGCTACTGTCTTCGCTATCATTTCATTTCCAATGTAGATAATGAAAGTGCTTCTCTTTGTTAGTATACATTTCATTAGATAGTCCCATTCTTGAAGTAATGACAAGTTTAAGTATTTCTGCAAATAGGGATGCTTAATTTTAGTTGACCTGCACAAAAAAGGTGATTGGAATGATGCAAGGCCCTTCCTGGTTCATCACTTGTAGAAGGTGTATCCAGGAGAATTGAGTCGATGTGCCTTCTTTGGCCTACCGTTGAGTCCACTTATTAATCACGCTTTTTCATTATCTATGCAAACAGGGTTATTCAGCTACATTTTAGTGGAACTGCACAAATGTTCGGATGGAACCTGCATATGCAGTGTGAGTGCCACCCTCTAAAATAACGTGGCTTCGAACGGCACAGATGTTCGGATGGTTCCACAAGTCCTTGGCACCCGCTTATGCAGAACATGTTAATCTGCCGGTGTCTGACATGCGTGCCCATAAACTAGACTGGTTTCAGTATTGCAGCAAATCCTTGAATCAAATAGCTTACATGAATTAGGTTTATGGTTTGCTGGATATATTGGCACTTTTCTAGGGATTACTCTTTTCTCAGAGAAGCATCAATCAATTTTTCTTTACATGTACACATTCTCACAACTTTGTTTTAGTTTTAAAGTTAATATTGGCTCTGATCTGTGAATCAGTGAGATGCATAGGCATCTTTGTTGTACTTATTATGGGAATCTTAAGAGTTGGTTGTGAATCTTGGAAGCTGTGAAACACGGCATGATGATGCATGCGACATTAACCCTATCAAGCTCTTCAATACTCCCTCTGTTTCTTTTGACTTTGACCAAATTTATATAAAAAAATCAACATCTACAATACCAAAGTTATATGGTATATGAAAGTTAATTTCGTGATGCATCTAATAATATTGATTTCATATTGTGAATGTTGGTATTTTTTTCCTATCAAGTTAGTCCAACATTACAAAGTTTGACTTTGACCAAATTATATATGCAAACTAAAAAGAAAGTTTTAGGGTGGTAGACATTTTTGTAAGCCTGCCGTTGGTCTAGATCTAACGGTAGATAAGGGTAGTACTAGGTAACGTGGGGTCAGTACTCAAGTTTATGTGGGGTCTCTTCGTAAGTGAGGGGTAAATTAGTTATTAGGATGGATCCACTCACAGCGCGCCGTCACTCTTGTCCAATCCAAAACCGCCACTCGCCGATCCTCTTGCATTTCAAGACCACCGCCGCTCCTCTCCTCTTCCATTCCAAAACCGCCGCCACTCCTCTTCCATTCCAAAACCACCGCCGGTGAGTGAAGGTGCTGTGGAGAAGCAGATCGATGGAGGAGTACAACCGATACGTGACGATTGCAGATGGTGACCCTGTGAAGCTAGCCAGGATGATGGAGATATAGTCTTGGTTTGACAACCAGCGGCGATTAGCGGTGACGGTGATGGCGATGGCCAAATATCTGAAAAAGAGCGAAAAGGCGGCGATCCACCCGGATGGAGTCACGCGGGAGTCCATAGAGCTGCTCCTCTGGGCCATGGAGCAGACAGATTCATCGAATCTGGTCGTGAGGCGGAGGTGGTGGGAGTATCGATCCAAGATCGAGCATCCAGAGGATCAAGGATCGAGCATCCACATGGTGTCGTTTGTGAGGGTGCCGTGTCAAGAGCGAGCCGGCGGAGTATTCGTCGACCGTACCCAACCGCAAGAGGAGGAAAGCAGTTGGCGCGACGACGCTTCCCCGCCGTTCTCCAAGGCTCCCTCATCATTCACCTCATCTCACGGGGTAGCGGTCTGCCGCCGAGGAATAGGAGGGGAGTGCCCTGACGAATAATCATAGGAGGAGCTTTGGGTTATCAGTATTTGCAGGTTGTGAATTGTGTTTTGTGTTGTGTATTTTGGGTACTTTCAGATATGAAGGTCTTTTGAATTTCAGATCTTTGCAGTATTGAGCATATGAAGTATTTTCTGAATTCCAGAGATCTATTTTTAGTACTTTTGAAAATGTAGTTTCATATAAAAGTGCTGACCATGTGATTTTCAGAGAAGAAACTGCAAGTTTCAGTTTCAGATAAGAAACTGCAAGTTTCAGAGGCAGAGCATTTATATCAACATGCCCTTTCCAAACAGGGATAACAGCATGTTCCAAATTTTATTCATGGTCGAAAATGGAACTAACAGCAAGCTAACATCATGCTGATCAACATTCATGTATAGCACATCTTCATATGATGCACAGTCAAAAAGATATGCTATTTTCAAAATGCCCAAACAATGTTGAGAGTGCGAAAAACAAAGAAAACTAGGAACGAAATTATAGCTAGTGTTGGAGGTGGTGTGTGTGGATGACAAGGGGAGACTCACATGTCAGTAATATCAGAGGCAAAACAATTGGGAATATTGCAACTGCACCAGGGGTAATCGAACCCAGGCCGAGCAGGTGCGGGGAAGGTGGTGTAGCTACTCGGCTACTGTGGTGTACTCGACAGAAAGAAGGCGCGGAACCTACTACTACACTGCCCCATCTTCCCCCGGCTCTGGTTCGTTCCTGTCCTGTACGTGGAGACGCTGATAGTCGGGACCCACAAGGTCCATGGCCCTACGCAAGCAAGTGCCTCATTGAAAAAAAAAGCTTTTTCTCAGAAATGGATATTCTTTTCTCCTAATGGTATACTGACGTTGGGGCCCACGGGTTTGTCAACGTAGTCAATAAACGAGATAAATTTACAATGAAGACTGTCATCGGGGAGCTAGCAGGTATAATTTTTTCAGAGGGCGAACAAGTATCAACTGGGTTGTGGCCTGCCCAGCCTAGGTTTTGTTTTTTAACATGCGCAGGGCGCAGCCCACGACATGCCGACACAGTGTTTTAAACTTATTGTTTTGAGCTCCAGCATGTATCTACTGGCCCATGGGCCTCCCAGTCTAGGTTTTATTTTGTCTTAAACATCCGCAGCCCAACTTATGTTTTTCTGAAGAAAACGCACAACTCTTTTCTATTTTTCTATATATAAGAATAAGAATGCCAGGTCCAACTTATGTTTTCCCTTCTAACTATATTACATATATTTAAATTATTTTATGTTACTATATATAATTATTATCATATATTTAATAGATACATATATATATACATATTAAAAAAATATCCCAGGTCTTATTAACTTATAAAAAACAAATGTTTAACAGAAGTTCGCAAGGAAAATCCTGGTTTTTTTTACAACGAAAATCCTGGTGATTGCATACAAAAGCTTGCTCAGATTTAAGGACCAATGTAATAATAACGCGCTCATTTTTTTGAGCAATAACGTGCTAATTATCTAATTTTATATATAATAAAATGCCCAGCCCCGGTTTATTTTTTGATAACATTGCTCTGTCCAACCCAACATTATATTTACAACAAGCCCAGCAAATTCGTGTATTTCGAGAAAGTGCAAATGGGCTGTGATTTCTTAGAAAAAAATTAAATGGACCGCATAGATGCTATATTATTTGTTCACCAATCCCAGCAAATGGACTGTAAATTCTAAAAAACATGGGTTGAATATGTGCCACATTTTTGCAGGCTGACATGTGGACCAATAGGTCGAAGCCTACGCAAGGCGTTGTCAACTTGGTCAACAAATGATTCTGACATCCATAGCCATTGGATTTAAATCCAACGGCTGGCATGCATCTTCAAAATCTTGTCTTCTTCCTCCAGCACCGCCGGGACCGCCTGCTCCCGCCTCCGGCGGCTAGCGGTTCTGCTTAGCACGCCTCGCTACGAAGCGCTACCCCACCACCGGCCAGGCCATCCCTCCAACCCTCCACACCTCCTGTTATTCTCCGCCGACTGTAGCCCCACGCTGCACCAAAACCAGTTACCCTCGTAGTCCTCTCCGTCTGTGACTCCAGTACCACATCTTCCCCATCTCCTGGTTGTTCCCGTCCGGGGCCTCGCCGTCGTCCACCGCCTTGGTGCGCTCGGCACGGCGTGGTCAATGTGGTCAACAAACGAGAGTCATCGGAAGAGGACTGTACGTGGAGGGGCTGACAATGGGGACGCACAAGGTCCATGGACGCACGCTTGCCTGCCTCCTTATTACGTGAAAAATATATATTCCTCCCCCTAACAGCTAGGACCCACCAGCTACATCTTCGCACTCAAGGAAGTGCCTCCTTATTACGCGGAAAAAAATGTTTCATCCCCCTGACAGCTGGGACCCAGCAGCTACATCTTCGCACGCAAGGAAGTGCCTCCTTATTACGGGGAAAAAAATTATTCCTCCTCCTGACAGTTAGGACCCACCAGCTATATCTTCGCACGTAAGGAGGCTGACATGTGGGCCAATAGGTCAAAGCCTATGGAAGGCGTTGTCAACTTAGTCAACAAATGATTCTGACATCTGTAGTCGTTGGATGTACATCCAACAGCCGGCATGCATCTTCAATCTCTCGTCTTCTTCCTCCAGCGCTGGTGGGACCTCCTGCTCCCGCCTCCGGTGGCCAGTGGCGATGCTTCGCACGCCTCGCTGTGAAGCGCTACCCCACCGCCAGCCAGGCCATCCCTCCACCCCTCCTGTTATTCTCCGCCGACTGCAGCCCCAGGTCGCATCGAACCAGTCAACCCTCGTACGTCGTACTCCTCTCTGTCTACGACTGCACTGCCGCATCTTCCCCATCTCCTGGTTGTTCCCATCCGGGGCCTCACCATCGTCCACCACCTTTATGCGCTCGGCACGGCGTGGTCAACAAACGAGTGTCATCGGAAGAGGACTGTACATGGAGAGGCTGACAGCTGGGACCCACGAGGTCCATGGTCGCACGCAAGGAAAGTGCCTCCTTATTATGCTGGAAAAAAAGTTTCCTCCCCCTGACAGCTGGGACCCACCAGCTACATCTTCGCACGCAAGGAAGCGCCTCCTTATTACGTGAAAATAATAATTCCTCCCCATGATAGATGGGACCCACCAGCTATATCTTCACATGCAAGGAAGTGCCTCCTTATCACCCCAGACAGCTAGGACCCACCAGGTCAAAGCGTACATATCATTATCTATCTGGTCGCAAGCGTGTACGTACATACTGGTCGCTCGGTCTCTCTTCCATGATGAACTGTGGCCGTGTAAGGAGCGGCACGTGTCGTAGTAGAGCCCCCAAGGTAGTAGTTCAGGCAGCCCCGTCTAAATCATGTACACGTACGTAGAGCCACATGGCAAAAAATATGGCCACGTACATACATATACGGGCGGGGTCTCGAACACGTACTCGCACAGACGTACGGCCAGGGCTCGTGTACATGGAGAGAGGCAACGGATGGTAACAACAGCCTCCTGTTCATCGGCAGCCAACCGGCTGGGTCAGAACGGAGGAAACAACGTCGTGTTCATCGGGAGCCAAGCGACTGGGTCAGAACACGTCCTGTTCATCGGGAGCCAACCTGCTTGGACGGAACAGCCGAAAGGGGGTCCGGTTCATCGACTCGGGGTCTGGCGTACCGCAAAACGGAGGAAACGGCCTTCTGTTCGATCGCCTACGGTCGAAACGGGGTCCTGTTCATCGGTTGGGGGGTCTGGCGTACCGCAAAACGGAGGAAACGAACTTCTCTTCCACCGCCTACGGTCGAAACAGGGTCCTTTTGATCGGGAGGGGTCTGGCGTACTGCAAAACGGAGGAAACGGTCTTCTGTTCGAGCGCCTACGGTCGAAATGGGTGTCCTGTTCATCGGGAGGGGTGTGGCGTACCGCGGCTACTGTTCCAGCCTCCACCGGCTACTGTTCATCCAGCCTCCACGGGGTCCTGTTCATCCAGCCTCCACTGGCTACTATTCATCCAGCCTCCACGGGATCCTGTTCATCCACCCCCAACCGGCTGGGGTATGGCGTACCGTGGCACGGCCTCCTCGGGGTCCTGTTCATCCAGCGCCAACCGCCTACACGGCCGGGGTCCTGTTCATCCAACCCCCACCGGCTGGGGTGGGGCGTATGAGCGGGCGGCAGCAACGGGAACTGTTCATCCACAGCCAACCACCCAGCTCGATCGATGCGTCTCGACTCGTGTCTACGTGTATCGCGCGTGGCAGCAACGGATACTGTTCATCTAGAGGCAAACCCAACCGGCTACGTCTCGCACGGGGGCTCGATGCAATGCATCGATCGATCGTCTTCAGTAAGCAGCAGCATCGATCGCTCGGGTTTAGTTAGCAGCGAAGGAATCGGTCGGGTTCAGTTAGTAGTGAAGGAATCGCTCGGGTTCAGTTAGCAGTGTAGGGATCGATCGGCTTCAGTTAGCAGCGAAGGGATCGATCGGGTTCAGTACGTAGTGCGAGGGATCGATCACTCATGTTCAGTACGTAGTGTGAGGGCGATCGATCGCTCGGGTTCAGTAAGCGAACGTACGCCTCGCTCGGGTTCAGTTAGCGAGCGCCTCGCACACACGCGCGCGTACGAGAGAGAAACGCGCAAACCACACTGCATCGCTCGGCCCGACCACCCACTGTAACCAGGAACTCCCCGAAAATTTCCTCGCCCTCACTTCTACCATGATTTTTTATGTCATGGACGGCCCAAAGAATGTCATGCGGGTGCGTCTTCGGCCCGCCCAGGACAAAAAGCCCATTTTCTATCATAATTTTTTGTCATAGAAGTAGGAGCCCACCACATCTATGATGATACGTGTTTTTGTCACAATTATTGTCATAGAAGTGTTTAAACCATGATAGAAAAAGTTTTCGTTCGGGCCATAATGTCATGGATGTGTCTTTTTTTCATAGTGTTAATGAATTTCAGTTGCAAAATTAGACAGTACTAGCGATTTTCAGCAGCAAAATTTGACAAATGTCAGTGTTACAAGGTTGACAAATGGCAATGTTACTCGATTGACAAATGCCAATGTTTCCAATTTGACAAATGGCAATATACCCAATTTGATAGATGCAAATCTTACCAAATTGTCTGTAGTAAGCACATGGGTCATCATACAAAATCGTTTGCGATGAAGCCATGCACAAATCCGTCGCGCCAACTTTTCCCTTGGCTTAGTGGAGAAGGAACCCTAGGTCTGGTGTTGCATACGGGTGTTCAATCTGAAACGTTTGCGATGAGTGTTTTATTCAGACAAAAAAATGATGTTTTTTATATTTTACTTTGATAAGTCTGTTCATTCAGAGAAAAAACACTTAGTTGATCAAACCATATATTTCATTCAGTCACACTGTGACTTTACATTCATACGATCGAGATACAATATTAAACAAAAACTAATTACGGCGGCGGTGGCGTGCTGCGTCGGCGTTGTCGTCCTCCAGGACGTCGTTGTTCAAGTCTTCAAGGCAGCCCAGAATGTTCTGGACTTGCAAATCAAAGAGCCGGTCGTCGCGCGATCGACGGGTGGGGGCGGGGGGATGGCGACTCGCGGCGCTGCGAGGTAGTGGTCGACGACGGCGTCCCATGACGCTGAGGGGGGCGTAGTGGGTGCAGGCACGCGCACGGGGACCGGCGCCGCGGTGGGTGCAGGGGCGCGCACGAGCACAGGTGGGGGCGCTGGCGCTGAAATGTACACGAGCTCGCGAGGGTCTGCAGGAACCTCGCTGACGCCCTCGGCTTCCAGCGCTACGATGGTGCTCGGCGACCAGCCCGTCAATGCCACGGGGATGGTCGCCGGCCCGGGCGCGGGGATGGGAGCTGGGACGGGCGTGGGGGCAGCATCCGCTGGGGCCAACTCATTCAGGGCCATGTCCCTGATGTCCCATTCCTCCTTATTTTCTATGTTCTCCGGCTCAGGGTCGACTTCACCAAACCGGAAGACTAGTGGCAGATGATCCTTGTGCGCCATGGTGTAGGTGGAGCTCTGGAAGATAGGATTCGGGCGAGAGGGGAATGGGAGGCGAAGAGAGATCAGTAAGGCCGCCTATTAAACAGCGGCTCTCGGGCACCATTAATGGAGAAGTTGGGAGCGAGGCGGGCGGCGATGGAGGTCAAAGGGCTTGCTTCCCGGTGAGCCTGCCCAGTGTACTACTCGCATGCCTCCCGGTGAGCCTGCGCAGTGAAGGACTTCTCGCACGCCTCCCGGTCAGCATGCACAGCGGACTTCGCTCGCACGCCTCCTGTCTACTCAGACAGCTGCCCGCACGGCACCTCCTAGCCATTAAAAAGTGGGACGCGTGGCGGCACGTAAATGGTCAGTAGAACACCCACGATTTAAATAATATTGTACAACTGTTTGTGATAATAACATGATAGCTATTTGTTCCAAAATGGCTTTGTTTGCTGTTAATGTGTGCGCGTTCTCTCATATTAGACACGAAAAATACCAGAGAATATTTGTGCTATATCATGACACCATGCCCAATTTCATGAATTTTGTGTGAGTTTTGGATTTACTAGAATTTAAACCAATATTCTCAATGTTGGCTCTAGAAGAAAAAAAATTCAAAAAACTTGTCTCAAACTGGAAAACAAAACCCTACAGTCCCTACATGCACCCAAGGACACATATATGATTTTTCAACCCATTTTGATGCATTGGAGCATGTGCCTGTAGTTAAATTTGAATTATGCACATTAAATGCCTGGAAAAATCAGTTAATGTATAAAAATGACCAAACGAACCCTGAATAATTCCAAATTTTACCACGACACTCATATTAATCCATGTTGCCTCTGGAAAAATATTCAAGGCGAGAAGAGGCAACGAATGTCATTTGGTCCACAAAGGTGACACGTTCCCTATCGGAACCACGAGGCTTCTAGTGAGAAGCTCTGGTTTGTAAGAAGCTTATACCAAAACTTGTCCCAAATTGGCAATTTTTTTACTACAGCATGTTGGTGCCATTTCATGACACCAAGCCAAGTTTCACGAATTTAAGACAAGTTTTGGATTTACAGGAATTTAAAAACCAAGTTTCTCAATGTTTGCGGCCGATCCACCACGCCTAGGTGTTCGGAATTCATTCCATTTCTTGCATGGGACCTAAACATGCACCCAAAGACACATATATGATTTTTCAACCCATTTTGGTGCACTGAATCTTTTGCCTGTAGTTCAAATTTGAATTATGCACATTAAATGCCTAGAAAACTCAGTTAATGTGCAAAAATGTCCAAACGAACCCTGAATAATTCCAAATTTTAACACGACACTCGTATTAATCCATGTTGCCTCTGGAAAAATATTCAAGGCGAGAAGAGTCCACAAATGTCGTCTCGTCCACAAAGGTGACACGTTCCCTATCGGAACCATGAGGCTTCTAGTGAGAAGCTCTGGGTTGTAAGAAGCTTATACCAAAACTTGTCCCAAATTGGACAAAATTTTTACCACAGCATGTTGGTGCCATTTCATGACACCATGCCAAGTTTCATGAATTTCAGACGAGTTTTGGATTTACAGAAATTTAAAAACCTAGTTTCTCAATGTTTGCGGCCGATCCACGATGCCTAGATGTTTGAAATTCATTCCCATTTCTTGCATGGGACCTAAACATGCACCCAAGGACACATATAGGATTTTTCAACCCATTTTGGTGGACTGGATCATGTGCCTGTAGTTCAAATTTGAATTATGCACATCAAATGCCTGGAAAATCAGTTAATGTATAAAAATGACCAAACGAACCCTGAATAATTCCAAATTTTACCACGACACTCATATTAATCCATGTTGCCTCTGGAAAAATCTTCAAGGCAAGAAGAGACAACAAATGTCGTTTTGTCCACAAAGGTGGCACGATCCCCATAGGAACCACGAGGCTTCCAATTAGAAGCTCTGGTTTGTTAGAAGCTTATACCGAAACTTTTCCCAAATTCGACAAAAAATTTACCACAACATGTTGGTACCATTTCATGACACCATGCCAAGTTTCATGACTTTCAGACGAGTTTTGGATTTACAAGAATTTAAAAACCAAGTTTCTCAATGTTTGCGGCCGATCCACGACGCCGAGGTGTTTGAAATTCATTCCCATTTCCTGCATGGGACCTAAACATGCACCAAAGGACACATATATGATTTTTCAACCCATTTTGGTGCACTGGCGAATGTGACTGTAGTTCAAATTTGAATTATGCACATTAAATGCCTAGAAAACTCACTTAATGTATAAAAATGTCAAAATGAACCCTGAATAATTCCAAATTTTAACACGGCACTCCTATAGTTGCATGTTCACTGCAGATAAATGTTCTAGCAATTCAAACACTGTCCTTTCCCGCTGTGACCCCATTTTGTATTTCAAATCAAAATGAAAAAGCAAGTACATCACACACAATTTATCATGAGGAATCATGTGTGATGCAGTGCAAAATATCTTGGAGAACCCTCATCTATGACTTATGCCCGAAGCTTCATCAACTACAGTCCATCGCCGGCTTGTCAACCACACTTGATCCCCAATATCATTTTACTATTCAATCGTCGCCGGTTAAATATGGGGAGGTGGACACGCGTCGTGAGGGCAACTTCGGCGGCCAACTTCGGCCAGAGCGTGGCCGCAGCCGCCATGAGCGCGCTCACAACCTCCATCAGCGCAGCCACAATCTCTGACCGGGCAGCTACGGTAGCTGAAAGGGTAGCTATTGCAGCTAAGATGGCGGCAGTAACATCTACGACAGGGATAGCAAATGGCGAGAGCAGCACAGCAGCTGTCCATTCCTCGGCGGCCGCCATAGCCCTGATGGAGGCCGCCCACGCCCAGCTCTTGGCAGTCACCGCACAAATTGCATGAAGCATCTCCGACACCGGTCGGCAACCCACTTCCGAAGAGTTGGCAATCGTCGAGAGCGCTCGAGCATCCGTCCGTTTGTCGGCGGCATCCCTAGCCGAGATGGAGGCCGTCCATGCCTGGACAGCGGCCACCCATGCCCAGCTCGTGGCGACCTTTTCCAAAGAGATGGCAGACGCAGACGGCAAGATGCTTGCCGAGTATGTTGCGATGGATGCCATGGAGCCCCTTCCACAAGAGATCGTCGAGCGCGAGCTAGACATGGAGAAGGCAGCGGAGATCGACGAGCGCCAGGCGGAGTAGTAGTCTTTGTTTAGAGCGCTGGTCTTTTGTTAGAGTAATGTTTAGGTTAGCTAGCTCTGTTTAATTGCTGAACTTGCTCGATTAAGAACCGTGGGTGTGCTATAGGTTCTTTTGTCTGTGTACCCAAATTATTGAATGACATGGATGACCATTGTAACCAGGGAAATTTGAACCAAAATTTGAATGGTCAAACTCATCACACACGGGGTAAGCCATATGAATCGTTTGTGATGTTTAGATGTCATACACAGTGCTGAATAAGGGACCATCTGTGATGACACTTTGCGCACCAGTTTTTCGCTGCACGGAGTGAAAAATTTCGGCATTCGCGGAAATATCTACCTCCTCCACCCCCTCCTCCTGACCAAAAGCCACATTTCCCCTGTTTCCGCCTTCCTTTCCAAGTTCAAACCTTCACTACTTTCTTGCAGGGCCGCCTCCTCGCCGGTGATGCTCCTTCCTGCTACTCGGCCTCGTTGATCTAGTCAGGTAATCCACACCCGACCCCCATCCTCCTCCTCCATCCCAACATGCCCTGACCGCCGGCGCGATACCTTCCACCCAAATCACCGCCCCATCCTCCAAATAAGTGCCGCCCAAAGGCATGGTGCACGCAGTATAGCCAGGAGCTCAAGGAGCATTTGACAGCGGAGAAGCAAATCGCGGCCGCACGCGCGGATGACGTCGCGATGGCTGCCATGCGTGTTGACCCCCAGATCTAGGAGGAGAACCTTGCCATCAAGGCCACCATCGACGCCTCGCGCGCGGATGCCGCCATGCGGTTGGCTGCTTTAAACGACAGTTCATGGTGTTTTCTCGAGGCCACCGCCGGTGCCTTCGACGAAGACTACGAGGTGTTTTCTTGGTGTGCCCGTGCTTACCTCAACTCTAGAGCCAGCAAGTTGGTGCCTGGAGCGGCTCAGGCGACTAACCACTACGAGGAGCGCACCCACGATGTGGATGCCTCACCCTCTTCCAAGTTTAAGGAACCCATTGTCATCAATATCTCAGACGATAAGGAGTAGCTTGTTTTTCTAGCTTACTATAAGGACCTATGTTCAGCTAGCTACGCCGGTTAAGCATGTTTGGTTTACCTGTTGCATGTGCTGCTCCTGCCTTTCCTTCAGAAATTCTAGTGAATTGTCCTATGTAATGTTATACTAGGCAATCTGTTCTTCTAGTATATATGTTCTATATATTGTGCAATGTGGTACTCAGTTAACTGTTTGGTTCATTTGTTGTAATGTTCAGTTAACTGTTTGGTTCAATTCTGTAATGTGATGTTCAATTCTTGTGGGTACAATTTTGGCTTGTTATGCATGTGAGAAATAAATAGAATGTGGCTACTAAATACATGAGAAACATATACAAGTGCTATATTTCCAAGTTGTTAAGCATGCTTGGTTTGGTTAACTGTCTGATCTTCTAGTATGTTCTATTGTGAAATGTGGTGCGCAGTTAACTGTTTCGTTCATTTGTTGTCGTGTTCAGTTAACTGTTTGGTTCAATACTGCAATGCGATGTTCAATTCTTGTGGGTACAATTTTGTATTGTTATGCATGTGAGAAATAAATCGAATTTGGCTGTACTAAATACATGAGAAACTTATACAATTGCTATATTTCAAAGTTGTTAAGCATGCTTGGTTTTTAACTATTTGATCTTCTAGTATGTTCGATTGTGCAATGTGGTGCTCAGTTGACTGTTTGGTTCATTTGTTGTGCTGTTCAGTTAACTGTTTGGTTCAATTCTGCAATGCAATGTTCAATTGTTGTGGGTACAATTTTGTATTGTTATGCATGTGAGAAATAAATCAAATTTGGATGTACTAAATACATGAGAAACATACACAATTGCTATATTTCCTAGTTCTTAAGCATGCCTGGCTTGGATAACTGGCTTTTCCATGTGGCTCGAATTAATCTGTTGGATCTGCAATGTGTTTATTTTTCATCAATAGATTTTACTGATAGTATGCCAACTCTCATTTAACCTGATCAATAACTACCTTATATGTGTTGCAGGGAGACAATGGGAGGCACTGAGGTTTACCATCGAGGTTTGCACATGCATGGTCCTTTGGCTAATAGCACATTATTGTGCAATTGCAGGAACCATTCTAATATTTAGGTTTTCAACAATTTGGTCTGGCACATGTAGGTCCTACTGTCAGAGGTAATTTTGACCCACTGTTCGACCCAGTTTGCATATGGGGAAATGATATGTCCATGAATATCAGTCAAGTCAAGAAACTCAGAAAGATTGTTAGGTAAAGAAACTAGCAAACGAAAAACAACAAGATCTTTGTCTGCACAATGAAGAAGACATCAGTCAACTATAGGATGGTACTAACTCTTATACCTTGTTTTTATTCCTTTGCACCATTTCAAATTTAAGAGTAGATATTTATGCATATCTTTGTTTTTAGGCCTTTCCAAAGCAGTTCACCGATGATTACCTCTCAAACCACCTGTATGGTCAAGAGGCAAGGAAGGTATTCATACAACACCCATGGTACAATATTGAAGTCTTCCTCAAGAGGATGAAGGATGGGAGGTCAATCATCCACAGGCACTGGCCTAAAGTTGCAAGGACCTTCAACATCATTGAAGGCTCAATATTCGCCTTCCGCTTCAGCAGTTTTCTAGATGAGATTCATCTGTCTATCTACCGTCTATGATGCTAATTTCCAAAGGTTTTAGATGTTGCATGTGAAACTTGGTGCTGTTGTGTAATGGGGTAGCTAACTATATGCCTAAATGGTGTAACTGAGTGCTGAAGCTTTATGATGTTGTACACTGATGTATTTCAATTATGAAATCCTGGTTGCCGTAATAAGAAAATGAAATATATTGTGTGTTTAATATGAAATGTCAATTTGATTACTAAATGGATTAAAAATAATAGGACAATTAGCCTGTTTATTGGGTTTTTCTATTGCAGACGGTTATTGAGACAAAACCATGGGCGAGGACCTTAGACAACCCACACAGTTTCTAGGAATTAAACGTGTTGGATCAATGAAAAATCACACACGATTTCCTCTGGACAACTGTTTGTATTAGGCCACCTTGCAGAAACATTTTCCACATAAAAAGTGTGTGTGATGGACAACCTATGCCATACAGTTTCTTCTAGGTGCGTGATGCATTCAATAACGCAAACGATAAAATTATAAATATCGTCTGCGATGGCAACGCTATCATAGACGATGTGATGCGGCAAATTGTGTGTGATGTACATATGAATGGAAACGTTTGTCTGGGATTCACTGTGTGGGATGCTAAGTATATCTCACTTGACTGGGCCTGTATAATTGTCTGCGATGGCTCACCCGATCGCACACGAGCTCTTTTTGACCAGCGTGTGTGACCGGAGGACCTATCACCGACGGTTTATGGGTCGTGTGGGATGGACCCCCCTTATCGCATACACAAGCAAGGCGACGGTTTAAAACTCTATCACGGAAAGGGGGTAAAAACTGTTTGTATAGCACTCGCCTGCACTAGTGCTTGGTGCTCGAACCCATAGTGGATGGCTTCCATCTCACAAGGATCCTTATGGATGGTGGAAGCAGCCTCAACCTGATTTACGCCGACACTGTCAGAAAGATGGGCATTGATCCATCAAGGATTAAGCCCAGCAACATCGCTTTCAAGGGTATCATACCAGGAGTCGAAGCACAGTGTACGGGCACTTTAACCCTGGTGGTAGTCTTCAGCTCTCCCGAGAACTTCCGAAGCGAGGACTTGATCTTCGATATCGTACCTTCTCGCAGTGGCTATCACGCACTGCTTGGGCGAACTGCTTTCGCTCGATTTAACATTGTCCCGCATTATGCCTATCTAAAACTAAAAATGTCAGGGCCTAATGGTGTTATAACAGTCAATGGAAACACAGAGTGCTCTCTACATACTGAGGAGCAAACTGCCGCCCTCGCAGCTGAAGCGTAGTCTATCGAGGAGGCGTCAAGGCTAGATAGAACACCCACTAGGCTGAACCCTTTTAAGCGTTGTCGCGGTGTTACCTTTGCCTCCACGCAGTCGAGTGGTAACTTCAAATAGGGGTGCATGCTCCACTGCTCTCCCCACATAACCGAGGACTATGTACCTCAGGTACATAATTTTGCACTTAAAATCCCATGGGAACAGTGGAGCAATAATATAAGGGTCCAATGTCCAGCTCCACCAAACAGTGGCCGAACTATATCCTGGTTTTATCATGGGCACTGTTAAAGGTCTGCCGCGATCTCATCAAATAAATGGTGTTCAAGCCAACATACTGCTACCAGTTGGTAAAACCTCTTCAAGGGACCTGCCACTCAAATGCTCTTTTAAAGCGCAGCATTGGCGTCGTAGCAGTTATCGACGAACAATGCCTTGGTTAGACAAGGACTCGCTGGCTCACGGCAGGAAGGCGCAGACGTGCAGCAGAGCTCGGAGAATATATAAACCCCACTTACAAATGGTTTGTGTAAACCTTCCACCTTTTCTTTTTTCTTTTGTATCCGTAGTAGTTTATCTCGGTCGCTCAAATTGTTCGGCTTGACCTTTTCAATAAATTAAGAGAAGACCCATGTGGTCGGTTCCCATCTTATGCATGATACCCGTCTTTTCTCTCTTAAGTGTGCACTGAGGATAACTTTCTACGATACATGTACTATATGATTTTAAAATTCATTGGTTCTAGACCAGGGGCTACGATTTAAACCATCCCCATTTGTTCGCCACAATACTCATATCAAAGTCTTCGGCTACTTATTCTCTGATATTGCTTTATATGCATCAGTTTCGAATTGTGTCTTTGGTTAATAGCTGGGTTGCCCGGCTCCTGTGCTTACTCCTTACGTTCCCGATTGTTCAGCTAAGGGTAAAGGGAGCACCACTGCGATTGCGTTTCTGATTTAACTGGTTAAGCGCCTCAATGGAGAAAACCGAAAGTTGACTGTCACAATAAGCGTAAACTGGTCGGCGATCCGATGATTGTGTCAAACTATTAATCACTCAAGATTAGTCTGTGTTAAATGACGGGCCCTTTCTAACATTGGCCGAAGTGTCAACGGTTGGACCACGGCTTGGTCCGAACACTAAAACACCGGGGGCTAGTTACTTGCCCCAAAATTTCAAGCTCCTATGACTAAGTGAAAATAATAAAGCCACAATGTCTGGTTGCCTTGTTTCCGCTAATACGACCACCTCCGGGCACCGAGGCGTCAGCTAAGGGTTGTATTGTTAGCTTGGAAATACCCTACGTATACTCTACAAAGGGGTGGAAGCCGACGATTGGCCGTTTTCAGATTATAAATGGTTGCAAAGGAGTCAAAATAAGCACCTCAAGCATAAACTGATTCATTACAATAAAAATGAAAAACTTGTCTTTAATACAAGATACACCTCGGCATACCAAGGGGGGCTACTCAATAATGGTGTCTTTGCGACACTTGGCCTCGGATATCCGGGCACCGGGCATCACATTTTTATAATAATGCTCGGGCCTTCGATCCTTCCCCTCCGAGCCGCCCTCGCCTCAACATGGGCCTCTTTCTGCGCTAGCTCGAGCTTATCAAGATCGGATGCGTTCTTCTCATCCTCCTGAAGGGCGTCGCGCTCCGCATACAAGCCCTTCAAGTCTTGGTCCACCTCCAAGATCCGAGCTTGGTCCTTTTTCCGAGCATCTCGCTCTTGGGCCAGCTCGGCTCGGAGGGTTTCCACCTCGGCCGCGGCGGCTAAACATCAAAACACCAAAGCACAGATACTAGTATTAGAGTTGCTTTGAAACGCAGCGAATTAAAATTGTAGGGTTGTTTTATGATGCTTACCTTACGCCTCATCCATCTGCTTCTTTAGCAGATTGATGTCTTCTTCGGACCGCGTGAGTTTGTGGTTTAGATCTTCCAACTCCTTAGAGTTGGAAGCCGATGTGCAAGCGAAGGCCTGCAAATATTTTTTTGTTACACTTCGAGAATGATAATTGATCCACTGGTTGGACTGTCCTGTCTGACCAGAGTCTCAGGGGCTACTGGATATTCACTTTAAAGAAACAGCAAATAATTGTAAATCGACCCCCAAGTCAGTTCATCAAACTAACTCAGGGCTCAGGGGCTACTGCGTATACGCTCTTCAAAAGCATAACTTGCACTTTTGTGAAAATCCTAGTCCTTGGACAACGTTTAAAGAAAACCCGTCCGTAAACAGCTACTGCGTACATCAAGCATTAAAACTTATAACAATATAGCTATTCGAAATAACGCACCTTGAAGCCTCTTGAAAGGCCTACGAAGGCATCCAGCATTCCGTCCTTTGCGGACTGGAATTGATTGAATGTCGTGCCCAGGAGAGCAAAGTGTTCTGGCAGGAGGGAGGAGCTCTGAAGTGCTTCCTCTATCTCCTTGTTCCGCCCCAAGATGGGCGGCTGGGCACCCTCGGTCCCACACCACCTTGGAGAGGCGGCGGCTGCCTCCATGCTCCTCGATGGCAGCGGAGCGGTCGGAGGCAGGGTCTCCGGGCATTTCTGCACCGGTTCTTCGGGAACCAGGGGAGTAGTATCCCCCTGATCCTCGACGGCTGAGGTTTGGGCCTCAGCTGTGGGCATGCCGGTACTTCTCTCTGTGTTTAACACAGCAGCATCCAGACGTGAAGAGGCCTCCCCGAGCTCGCCATGGGCAGGGAATGAAAGCGCGCACGCGCCCAAGGAGTTCTCGGCCAGCTCGGCCAGAGGGATGGTGATATTTCCATTTTGCATCATGTTTTCCTACTGTTATTTATTATGTTTTTATCAATAATTCACTTTATGATACAATTCTTATGCCTTTTCTCTCTTATTTTGCAAGATTCACATGAAGAGGGAGATTGCCGGCAGCTGGAATTCTGGACCGGAAAGGGGTGAAACAGAGATAGCTATTCTGCACACCTCCAAATGACCTGATAATTTATGAAAATTGTTTTGGAATATATAAAAAATATTGGCTGAAGAAATATCAGAGGGGGACCCACCAGAAAGCGACAAGCCTGGGGGGCGCGCCCAACCCCCCTGGGCACACTTCCCGAGCTTGTGGCGCCCCTGGCAGGCCTCCAGGGCCCATCTTCTCCTATATGAAGCCATTTGCCCTAGAAAAAATCAGAAGAATATTTTCGGGACGAAGCGCCGCCGTCTAGAGGCGGAACCTGGGCAGGAGCAATTTAGCTCTCCGATGGAGCGATTCCACCGGGGATACTTCCCTCCGAGAGGGGGAAATCGAAGCCATCAACATCTCCAACGATCCTCTCATCGTGGGAGGACCAATCTTCATCAACATCTTCACCAGCACCATCACATCTCAAACCCTAGTTCATCTCTTGTATTCAATCTTTGTCTCAAAACCTCAGATTGTTACCTGTGGGTTGCTAGTAGTGTTGATTACATCTTGTAGTTGATGCTAGTTGGTTTATTTGGTGGAAGATTATATGTTCAGATCCTTAATGCTATTCAATACCCCTCTAATCTTGAACATGAATATGATTTGTGAGTAGTTACTTTTGTTCTTGAGGACATGGGAGAAGTCTTGTCATAAGCAATCATGTGAATTTGGTATTCGTTCGATATTTTGATGATATGTATGTTGTTGCTTCCTTTAGTGGTGTCGTGTGAACGTCGACTACATGACACTTCACCATCTTTGGGCCTAAGGGAAGGCATTGTGGAGTAGTAATTAGATGATGGGTTGCTAGAGTGACAGAAGCTTAAACCCTAGTTTATGCGCTATTCCGTAAGGGGATGATTTGGATCCATATGTTTCATGCTATGGTTAGATTTATCTTAATTGTTCTTTCGTAGTTGCAGATGCTTGTGAGAGGGGGTAATCATAAGTGGGAGGCTTGTTCAAGTAAGAACAGCACCCAAGCACCGGTCCACCCACATATCAAATTATCAAAGTAGCGAACGCGAATCAAACAAACATGATGAAAGTGACTAGATGAGAATTCCCATGTGTCCTCAAGAACTATTTGCTTTATATAAGAGATTGTTCCGGCTTGTCCCTTGTTATAAAAAGGATTGGGCCACCTTGCTGCACTTTATTATACTTGTTACTTGTTACGAATTATCTTGCTATTGAAACTATCTGTTACCGCTACTTTCAGTACTTTCAGAGAATACCTTGCTGAAAACCGCTTGTCATTTCCTTCTGCTCCTCGTTGGGTTCGACACTCTTACTTATCGAAAGGACTATGATTGATCCCCTATACTTGTGGGTCATCAAGACTCTTTTCTGGCGCCATTGCCGGGGAGTGAAGCGCCTTTGGTGAGTGGAATTTGGTAAGGAAACATTTATATTACGTGCTGAAATTTACTGTCACTTGTCACTATGGAAAGTAATCCTTTGAGGGGTTTGTTCGGGGTATCTTCACCTTGACAGGAAGCATTGAGAGTTTCCCCTCAACCTACTGAACCTACTGAAAATATTTATTATGAAATCCCTTCGGGTATGATAGAGAAACTGCTAGCTAATCCTTATGCAGGAGATGGAAAGGTACATCCTCATATGCACTTGATATATATAGATGAAATTTGTGGATTGTTTAAGCTTGCAGGTTTATCCGAGGATGGAGTTAAGAGAAAGGTATTCCCTTTATCTTTGGAGGGAAAGGCATTGACATGGTATAGGCTATGTGATGATACTGGAACATGGGATTGGAACCGGTTAAAGCTGGAATTTCACCAGAAATTTTATCCTATGCATTTGGTTCATCGTGATCGGAATTATATATATAATTTTTGGCCTCGTGAAGGAGAAAGTATCACTCAAGCTTGGGGTGGGTTAACTATATGTTGCATACATGTCCCAATCATGAGCTCTCAAGAGAAATAATTATTCAAAACTTTTATGCTCGGCTTTCTCATAATGATCAATCCATGCTCGATACTTCTTCTACTGGTTCCTTTATGAAGAGGACTATTGAATTCAAATGGGATCTTCTGGAAAGAATTAAACGCAACTCTGAAGATTGGGAAATCGATAAAGATAAAGAGTCAGGTATAAATCTTAAGTTTGATTGTGTTAAATCTTTTATGGAAACTGATGCTTTTCATAAGTTTAGTACTAAATATGGACTTGACTCTGAGATAGTAGCTACTTTTTGTGAATCTTTTGCTGCTCATGTTGATCTCCCTAAGGAGAAATGGTTTAAGTTTCATCCACCTATTGAATTAAATGAAGAGCATGTTAGTGTTAAAGAAGAAACAATTGTTTACAATGTTAATCCAGTTGTGCCTACTGCTTATATTGAGAAACCTCCTTTCCCTATGAGGATTAAGGAACATGCTAAATCTTCAACTATGGTTAACAAAAGTAATATAAGAGCACCTAGACCTTCTGAACAAATAAAAGTCGAACCTAATATTGCAATGGTTAAAAATCTTTTGGTTGATAATATTGATGGACATGTCATATATTTTTGTGATGAGGCTGCTAGAATTGTTAAACCCGTTAGAAATAATCGAGATATGTTAGATAAGAACAAGCCCGTAGTTGGCATGCCTGTTGTTTCTGTTGAGATTGGAGATCATTGCTATCATGGTTTACGTGATATGGGTGCTAGTGTGAGTGCTATTCCTTTCTCTTTATATCAAGAAGTAATGAATGATATTGCACCTGTTGAGATTGAAGATATTGATGCTACTACTAAGCTTGCAAACAGAGATACTATTACACCACTTGGGATTGTTAGAGATGTTGAAGTCTTGTGTGGTAAAATCAAATACCCTACTGATTTCTTAGTACTTGGTTCACAACAAGATAATTTTTGTCCCATTATTTTTGGTAGACCTTTCTTGAATACTGTTAATGCTGAAATTGATTGTGTTAAAGAAAAGGTTAGAGTTAAGTTTGGTGATATATCTCATGAATTTAATTTCTCCAAGTTTAGTAGACAACCTCATGATGAAGAATTACCTACTAAACATGAAATTATTGGTCTTGTTTCTATTGTTGTGCCTCCTACTGATCCTTTAGAACAATACTTGTTAGACCATGAAAATGATATGCATATGAATGAAGAAGTTAAATAGATGAGTTGTTCTTTAAGCAAGCACCTATTCTTAAACATAACTTGCCTGTTGAAACTTTGGGAGATCCTCTTCCACCAAAGAGTGGTCCTGTGTTTGATTTAAAGCAATTACCTAACACACTTAAATATGCTTATCTTGATGAAAAGAAGATATATCCTGTTATTATTAGTGCTAACCTTTCAGAGCATGAAGAAAAGAGATTACTTAAAACTCTGAGGAAGCACCGTGCTGCTATTGGATATACTCTTGATGATCTTAAGGGCATTAGTCCCACTCGATCTATGTCAGCATAAAATTCATATGGAGCCAGATGCTAAACCAGTTGTTGATCATCAAAGAAGATTAAATCCTAAAATGAAGGATGTGGTAAGAACTAAAATATTAAAGCTTATGGAGGCAGGTATAATTTATCCCATAGCTGACAGTAGATGGGTAAGTCATGTTCATTGTGTTCCTAAGAAAGGAGATATCACTGTTGTCCCTAATGATAGGAATGAACTTATCCCACAAAGAATTGTAACTGGTTATAGGATGGTAATTGATTTCAGAAAATTAAATAAAGCTACTAGGAAAGGTCATTACCCTTTTCCTTTTATTGATCAAATGCTAGAAAGATTATCTAAGCATAAACACTTTTGTTTCCTAGATGGTTATTCTGGTTTCTCTCAAATACATGTATCACCAGAAGATCAAGAGAAAACCACATTTACTTGTCCTTTTAGAACTTATGCTTATCGCCGTATGCCTTTTGGTTTATGTAATGCACCTGCTACCTTTCAAATATGTATGACTGCTATATTCTCTGACTTTTGTGAAAAGATTGTTGAGGTTTTCATGGATGATTTCTCCGTTTACGGAACTTCTTTTGATGATTGCTTAAGCAACCTTGATCGAGTTTTGCAGAGATGTGAAGAAACTAATCTTGTCTTGAATTGGGAGAAGTACCACTTTATGGTAAATGAAGGTATAGTACTTGGGCATAAAATTTCTGAAAGGGGTATTGAAGTTGACAAAGCTAAAGTTGATGCAATTGAGAAAATGCCATGTCCTAAAGATATCAAAGGTATAAGAAGTTTCCTTGGTCATGCTGGTTTCTATAGAAGGTTTATAAAATACTTCTCTAAAATTTCTAGGCCTCTTACTAATCTCTTGCAAAAAGATGTTCCTTTTGTTTTTGATGATGATTGGGTAGAAGCCTTTGAAATACTTAAGAAAGCCTTAATTTTTGCACCTATTGTTCAACCACCTGATTGGAACCTACCCTTTGAAATTATGTGTGATGCTAGTGATTATGATGTAGGTGTTGTTCTAGGACAAAGAGTTGATAAGAAATTGAATGTTATTCAGTATGCTAGTAAAACTCTAGACAGTGCTCAAAGAAATTATGCTACTACTGAGAAAGAATTTTTAGTAGCTGTGTTTGCATGTGATAAATTCAGATCTTACATTGTTGATTCCAAAGTAACTATTCACACCGATCATGCTACTATTAAATACCTTATGGAAAAGAAAGATGCTAAGCCTGGACTTATTAGGTGGGTTCTTTTGTTACAAGAATTTGATTTGCATATTATTGATAGAAAGGGAGCTGAGAATCCCGTAGCTGATAATTTGTCTAGAATGGAAAATGTTCCTGATGACCCACTGCCTATTGATGATAGTTTTCGTGATGAACAATTAGCTATTATAAATGCTTCTCGTAATACTCCTTGGTATGCAGACTATGCTAATTACATTGTTGCTAAATATATACCACCTAGTTTCACATACCAACAAAAGAAAAAGTTCTTCTTTGATTTAAGACATTACTTTTGGGATGACCCACATTTATATAAAGAAGGAGTAGATGGTATTATTAGACGTTGTGTACCTGAGCATGAACAAGAACAAATCCTACGGAAGTGTCACTCCGAGGCATTGGGAGGACACCATGCGGGAGACAGAACTGCACATAAGGTATTACAATCTGGTTTTTATTGGCCTACTCTTTTCAAAGTGTCGTGCGTACGACCATCTATGGGGCCATCTAGCCCATTTGCGATTCGGCTAGGGATATGCGCAAGCACAAAGAGCAGAATCAGCAATCAACGCAAAGGATTTACCCAGGTTCAGGCCACCGTGAGGTGTAAAACCCTACTCCTGCTTTGCTGTATTGGATGTGTTTGGGCTCAAGTACAAGGAGCGCAACTTGCCGGCAAGGTGCAGGAAGTGCAGCTATGCATGCAACGTGAGCAAAGAATCCCCCTTTGTAAAGGTTGCCCTAGCCGTCCTTTTATAGATCAAGGGGTAACCACAGTGGCAAAACAGTCTTTACATGTTGATTAGATAGCCAACAGTGCTATCATACCTAACTCTGCCGGTTTAGGACAAACGCAATAAATGCGTCGTTAGGTGTCATGTGGAGGAGGAGCCCCGGCAAGGTTCTTGCACCGCTCGCCTAGATACCTCCTATAATCTTGACACGCCTCCTGGACGGGGGTCATTAAAGGTAATCTTCCTTCCAGCATGCTGACACGTGCCCCGACAAAACTCACCAAACTACCTGCCCGCTCGACACCTCATAGATTAGCGACTAGCTGCTCGATGACGTGGAGCGAAGAGGAGCCAGTAAAGGCTTGCCGGCACGGAGCTTGCCAGGCCTTCATCTTGCCGGCTCATGTCTTGCCGGCAAGTAATGCCTCCATCTTCAATACTAGCCAAGCGCTTCTTGACACTTTGCCTTGACGTCTTCTTTCTGGTTTTGCAACCAAGTCTTGAATCTTGATGATGTGACGGCGGCCCGATCTTTCGATGAGAGTGGGGATAACTATCGATTTGGTGGATTTTGACCTTGACGATCCGTCTATACCGTACCCGATGATACGCCTCGATAATCGCTAAACCAATCTTCGATGGTTATTGATCTTGCCGTAGGAACGATCAACCTGAACAACGAGGTTAGAGTTCCTGCAAGCAACCAAAGAACCGGCAAGAACTATGATCATGCAATCTAAATTGCGAATATATATTAAGCACGAGATAAAAGTGGGGTTCCACTGTGGATCTGACAAGGCGGTAGTCCTACACGTCTCGTAGATGCAAATTGTAGCAATGGCTAGACAATACAATAAAACTCAAGTCTAAACCCTAACGTAGAATAGCTATTTATTAAAGATCCATCCGGCGGCCGAGTCGGTTCGACGTCCCATCCAGACTGCTTCAACTGTTGTACACGCGTGGGCCAGCAGAGACCAAAGGTCCGCGAGTCATTATTCTGAGGATCACCTGGCGCATCCAAATATACTAGTGCCCTTGCTCCTGTACACGTGAGTGCATGCATGGATGGTTCGATGTGGGACATGCATGCAAGGCATGCACATGCATGTATGTGTTCCATGCACATGAAAGAAAACACTTGTGGCTGCTCATCTTCACACGGTCATGCATGTATGTGTTCCATGCACATGAAAGAAAACACTTGTGGCTGCTCCTCATCTTCATATGAGGCTTGTAAAAATATTCTCTTATTCTGCATATAATAAAAGATTGTGTCGTACTTCTATTCGGAGCAACAAAATAATATTTCATATAATTATTAACAGAAATCACCTGATTATTGTATATGCGGACAATATTGTTGGTCATATCTATATAGGCCATGTTCACATCATCCTCCCTTTCTTGAAAACAAAGCCGTCCTCGGCTTTGGATAATCTGAAAATAGAGTAAATAAAGAGACAAGGTGTATACATGGTATATGTATAAGTCATCTGTTTTAATGTCTCTCCATTTTTGCACTATTAATGTCTTGATACATGAGTAATTAGCATATCTCATGAGATGAAAGTCGCAAGAAATATACCAACATGAAGTATTACAACGTAGTTTGCACATATAAGTGAAGCACATATTTATGTCATACAATTTGTAATGCTCATCATTAAACCATCCCAACATAGGTGAATAAACATGACTAGTATCCAAACTACAAGATACCACATGCTTAAATAAGCAATCATGCAACCTGCTATTTGGCATGTAACCAACACCAATGTTGGCGGTCATATCAAAATGATCAAGCATTCGCATAACCTTGTGACCTTTCGAGCCAACAAGCGTTAAACAAGAAAATTTCTCACATGTCATGCAAATTCGGTGTACCAAAAACACGTTTTTCGTACCATGTTCTCCAATCAATTTAATTTTAGGTTTTCCAAGGGTATGAACACCAGTAAAAGCTTTCAAACTTGTCAACTCAGAAATTTTATTCTTTGCATGCAGCAAATGCATAGGTTTATCAAGCATACTATCACACAAAGAATTAGCGTGTGAAATAGATGTAACCACTTCTTCTTGTTTTATTATCTCTACAGAACCAAAATCAGAAACAAAGCTCTCGCATGGGTCATTACTAACAACAGAAAAAGGATTTGTTTCAACTATCCGATCACACAACTTATCCAAGTTAGCAACACAAATATCCATAACAACTGGCATGATAGAAACAGATAGCATTTCATTGAACTGAGCACATGAAGTTTCCAATTCATCATGACATGCAACAATCTCATGTGGAAGGGTAGATTCAATACCTTTCTTATTTCCTTGTATGACTGACTCAAAAGATATAGGTATTGTCGGTGGCGTCATGTCACAATCTAGGAGTGGTGTGGCTCCCAAAGCACTGGGCCCAACAACCATAGTAGTTTTTGCATGAGAAGAAGTAACCGAAACAAAACTTCGTGTAGGGTCTTGCACCTTGTGTTTGTTTGTCTCATGTACGTGTCTATTAATTTTTTGTTCAACTTGACAAGCAAGACGAAACAAACCATTCATGGAATAATATTCTTTATGCACAAGTATATCATAAATATCACAGTTTAATCCTCTCAAGAATCTATTCATGGTAGCTTCTTCACATTCTTCTAAGCCACTACGAAATAAGGCAGTGCACAAATTATCATAATATTCTTCAACGGTGTTATGTCCTTGTGCTAAACGTTGCAATTGTCTAAGCAGATCACTAGCATGGTATGAAGGAACAAATCGGTTTCGCATAACAAGTTTTAAAGCTTTCCAAGTAGTAGGTAGATTAGAAACATTATCCCTACAATAATTTCTCCACCAAACTGAAGCAAAACCGAAAAAGCTTTTAGTGACATCATTTATTTTCTTATGCTCAGAAAAATCACGGCTACCAAATATTTCTTCTACCTCAAATTCCCAATCAATATATGAATCAGGGTCATATTTACCCTCAAAATTTGGCAAAGAGGTAACCTGATGATGTGTGTTTCTACCATGATGTGCATCATGTGATGGTCGTCGTACCTTCTTTGGTGGGAAAGAGTGATCTGTATCAATATACGGCAAGTCATCTCCCACAATAGACGCAAGCCAACTGTTGGCCGCTCTAGGATCTGCCATGGTTAGTACCACACAAAAACAAAATCACAAGTATAATGTTCCTATAGTACTACTCAGAGGTGGTGGGAAAAATTGTCTCAACACTCTAGCAATTACCAAGCTCTTACTAGTTCTTACCGTGCTGCAGTGGCTGTTGGCCGTTGGCGATGTCAAAAGTTACCGAAAGATTGATATAGCGTTTACCAAGTGTCCAGACAAGGTACGGTATAGGAAGTGGAGCTTGGTGATGGTTTCCTCAACTCACAATATCAGTGGCACAATTAAGCAAAAAAGTAATGCAAGGTGAATAATTGCTCAAACTCCTAACTAGTGCTGGCAGTCGACTAGTAAGAGATAAAACAATCTAAGCCCAGATACTGAATCAAGTGAGTGAAACCGCGTGAAGAAAAATATGTGATAATCGAAGTAGCGAGAGACACACAGATATATAACAAGGCTCAAACAGATACAAATGATATGATGTGGTGGTTGGAGCAACAAAATAATGTCCAGAATATCAATCGCAAAAGATTAGTCTCAACAGATGTAGGCGGCCTTTTTTTTGCACTGTCTTTTTTTTCTCTTTTTTCTCTTTTTTTCTCTTTTTTTTTCCTTTTTTTTCACTGGCCGGTTACTAGCAGAAGATACACAAGATGGCACGTACACAAGTTGGGGCCAAAAGAAGAAATAAAAGTGCGTTGACCAAGTGCTACAGCAAGGCTAGAAAGGCTAGCTAGATATTAATGGCTGTTGTGATTAGAGAGTAGTACTATCGTACTTCATGCAAGATCAGTTGGTGGAGTGGTGTGGCGTGCGTGGAGTGATGCAAAACTATGCCGCGCGGGGAGGCAGACACAGATGGCGAGATATCTGGTGACTTGCTTCTGCGTGTGGATAGCGGCGCTGCCTTGGCTCTCGTGAAGCGCGACGTGTATATGGATGGGACGCACGCGCGGTGCCAGACACGATGGCTGTGTGTCTGGTCATTCGCGTAACCTGCCGCTGTGTGCGCGGTAATATGTAATGAGATCTTAATCAGCGTCTGATAAATATTGTAACCAAGGAAATAAAGGCGTCCAGAATCCACAAGAATCGGAAACAACCAATCGTAATCTCGTTGTTTTTTTTGGATGAGCACGACAGAGGAAAATATGGTGGACAAAAGAAAGTTAGATCTAGTAGACAATTTTCTCCCAAAACTAATCTAAACCAGCAGTAATTCTAGGATGAATGCAACCAAAAATTCAACTACACAAATGCTAGATGCAAAAATTGCTAAAGGCTAAAAAGATAGGTGTAAAGGATGAACTAATCTAATTTTTTTTGCTTTTTTGTGGGTTATAGGACAGAAAATAACTAATCTAATAAAACTGTAAATCTCTCACCGATGAACCTGAAAACTGATACCACTTGATGTGGTTCCACTGTGGATCTGACAAGGCGGTAGTCCTACACGTCTCGTAGATGCAAATTGTAGCAATGACTAGACAATACAATCAAACCCAAGTCTAAACCCTAACGTAGAATAGCTATTTATTAAAGATCCATCCGGTGGCCGAGTCTGTTCGGCGTCCCATCCGGACTGCTTCAACCGTTGTACACGCGTGGGCCAGCAGAGACCCAAACGTCCGCGAGTCATTATTCTGAGGATCACCTGGCGCATCCAAATATACTAGTGCCCTTGCTCCTGTACACGTGAGTGCATGCATGGATGGTTCGATGTGAGACATGCATGCAAGGCATGCACATGCATGTATGTGTTCCATGCACATGAAAGAAAACACTTGTGGCTGCTCATCTTCACACGGCCATGCATGTATGTGTTCCATGCACATGAAAGAAAACACTTGTGGGTGCTCCTCATCTTCACACGAGGCTTGTAAAAATATTCTCTTATTCTGCATATAATAAAAGATTGTGTCGTACTTCTATTCAGAGCAACAAAATAATATTTCATATAATTATTAATAGAAATCACCTGATTATTGTATATGCGGACAATATTGTTGGTCATATCTATATAGGCCATGTTCCCATCACTTGATATTGGTAATTTCCCGGCAAGCCCTGGCCATCAGGAATGCTGCCACTATCTGTGCATAAGTCAAGGTATAAAATACCCATGTTTTATACACCGACAGGAGCCCCAGGCCTGGGCCACACGCGCGTCCGAAGCGTCGTTGGGCTAGGCCCAAACAATGCGCAGACACGTGGTGAGAAATTACTGTCGTAAATCTTGTGATGATGATTTCCCTCTCGCACGCCCACGTCGCGCATTTAATGCGGGTCGCAGGAGTGGTGGACTGTAGCGACGGTTTTGTGGTAGTGTGCCTGCAAAAGCGCTGCCACATTGAACAGTAAAGAGTCAGCCTCCCCGCGTCTTCCCCATAAAAAAGCAACTGCGAGGAGGCGCTACTCATTCACCCTTGCCTTTCGCTGCATCTTCTTCTTCCTCTCGCCAGAGTAGACTCCGCCACCGCCGCTGCCGATTCGCATCTCTTCCTCAATCCTTTCTTCCCTTCTGAGCCCTCATGGCGCCCAAAAAGGCCGACACGGAGGGGAAGAAACCTGCCAAGCCCGTCGACCCCAAAGCGGAGAAGAGGAAGCCGGACTTGGAACAGCGGCGGAGGGAGAACATGGTCTTCTCGCTGCGGGCACTGGACAAGAACACTCTGATCAATAGGTACGTATACATATGGGGGAGAGACACTCAAGACCACACAGCTCCGGTAGTGCTCCCCGCCGACACCAAAGTATCGGGAGATGCATATCCGTTCTTCTACACATACTTTTATTGCGGATTGGTCCATCCCTATTCAGATTTCTTCACTGAGCTACTGTACACATTCGGGTTTCGACTGCTGGATTTCACTCCCAATGCAATGTCATGCATGTCAGTCTTCGCCCATCTGTGCGAGCATTTTGTCGGAGTTGTCCCCAATGTCGATCTCTTCCGCCACTTATTCATCCCTCGCATTGAAGGTGATGCACTCTCCAGCAGCGTGACGTGGATTCCCCGGGCCAAAACCAAAGGGAAGTATCTTACCGGGCTGCTGTATCTGAAATGGGAAGAGCGGCGGGCAAAGTGGTGCTGGATAAAGGAGAAGGATTTCCCCATTTTCTGCTTGCCGCACACAGAGAAGATTGATCGTGGCAAGAACTGGAGTGATCTTGGCGCCAGCGACAAGAAACTTTCCTTGGTGCTGAATAGGATTGTTCATCTCAAGGCGGCCAGACTGACTATTGAAATGGTAGGAGCTGACTTCCTCCGGCGATGCATTGCGTCGCTGCAGAAGAGACAGAGTTACACTTGGGAGTACCAGAACGCCGCTGAGATCATGCAACTGTATCCAGGGCTGGGCAACAACTTGACGGTCATGCAGCACATCAGCCTCTGTCATCAGCTGGTCAGGACTTCCGGCAAATTTCACTTGCCGGCCAAAGTTGTACCGCTGCATATCAACTCCGCCAAAGATTCCATCTTGGCGATGATGCTAGCATGCAACGCCCAAGGAGTTGAAGTTGACTGGGAAGAACCATCGCTCGAAGGTGAAATGGCTTAGGCTTCTAACTTGACGGAGAAGGCTAGTCGGGAAGAGAAGGACCTCATCCGTGCCACCAAGGATGAAGAACTGGCGTATATCGCCCACAGAGCCGAGGAGGCCTTGAAGGCTAGCAAGGCTAGTGGTTCCCGGGCCGCGGCGACCGAAGAGGAGGAAGAGGCTCCCGACGAAGAAGTTGCCGAAGAGCACCAAGGAGAGCCTGCCGGGGAAGAAGTTGCCAGTGAGCTCGAGGACGAAGAAGATTCCCAAGCCCCGAAGATGAAAACCCATGTTCTTCGGAAGGCATCGAGTCAAGAGATAGTGCGCCCTTCTTCGTCAGGAATTGGCCCTGTCGTGAAGAAGACGACCACCAGGACTGGCCAGCAACAAGAAGTTCGCCGGGAATCAATTCGGCGTCCTCGTGCTCAATGTCCATCTTCCCAGCAAGAAGTTGCCGGGGGAGTTGGATCTTCTCAACAGGCGTCTTCGCCTCCACCGGCAATCAAGAGGGCCAGGGAGTCGCCTCCGCCAGTGAGATATGACCTCTCCGTCTTCAGCGAGCCCGAAGATGAGGATTAAGCATAATTATTCGCCTCCATCAAATCTTGATTTGTCTAGATTATCATTTTGACTTGATTTCCTTTGTCTTCTCAAAGATACAGAACCACTCGTGCACAGGGCGAAGCGAACCAGAGCTGCAACAGAACACGAGCCAGCAGCAAGTGCTGGGCAGGGGGTTACTTCTGCTGATACTATCGTTATCAGCCCCCAGCCCAGCCCCCAGCGTGAGGCAGTGGTGCAGTTCCCGCTTGCCAGCACCGGTGCTGACGTCCCTTCTTCTAATCCTGACAAGGAGATGGGAGAAGTCTGCTAGGAGTAAAAGCGCCCGAAGGCGGATCCTGCCATGGCTCCTCCGTCAACCATCATCCCAGAGAGCGCTTCTCCGGCAAGGGCCTCCGCTGATGAGCCTGTCAACACAGAGATCATTCCAGCAAGCGAAGCTGCCGCTGATCGTGTGCTGGCAACCAAGGTTGCCAGGGAAGAAATCACCCTTCCTCAACAAGAGTCAACAGGTAATCCACTTGCTCCCAAATACTCTTCAAATTTTTATTTTCTTGAACTTGACTTGTAAACTGAATTTCTTTTTGCTCTTTGCTCCGGTTCCACCTTGCAGATCCAACTTCTCCCGAAGAAGGAGAAATTCTTGCAGACGTGGCAGAAATTTCAAAGAACGCTGCTGATGAAGCCGCCAAAATCTCTGCTAAAGAGGCCGCCAAGTCTGTTGTCGAGGAGGCCAGGGAGGCTACCGGAGAACCAGAGAAGTCTCCCGGCAACACATCTGACCCTGTCCAGACGAACACAGAGATGGTGGTGGTTGGTGCCGACAAGCCAAACCCTGCTGCTCAGCCAGCTGCGCCAATCACCCAAGTCTTGACGGATACCTTGACGCTTGTCGTTCCTCAACAGGAATCTGGAGCCCCCAGCTCATCTGGCACTGGAGATCCAAGCTTTGACAATGAGATTGCCCAGATTCTAGCCCCCTTCTCCCAAAGTGCCACTGAAGCTGACAATGCTACTGACAGCGCGGCAGATCTTGCCTTCCTAAAAACCATGGCTGCCAGTTTCAAGGATGTGCAAGATCGCTACAGCAAGCGTTGGGACAAACTCCAAGAAAGGCACAAGGCTCTGGAGCTAGCCGAAGAAAGGCTAAAGGAGTAGGCGGAGGAGATCCGCACCTGGTACAATGGGCAATCCCACAATCTTAGGAAGCAAGAAGAAAAGCTTGCCGCTGCCCATGAGAAGGCAACAGCTTTTGACGGCAAGTTGGCAGAGCGCGAGGCGTAGCTCAACGCCAGAGAGAAGGATCTTGCCGCATAGGAGGATGCCCTTCCTGCCAAACTCCGCGACAAGGATGAAGAAATTGAAAAGCTCCTTGAGAAGAGGACCCAAGAGCTGGAGAAAAGCCACAGGGAAACCATTGAGATCCAAGCTCAAGAGAGTGCCACCAAGCACAAGGAGGCCACTGATGAAGTTGCAGCTGCTGCTACTGCCAAGGCAGATTTGGAGTCCCAGGTGAACAAGTTGAAAGAAGATCTCGCCGAGAACAGTAAAGAGATCGAGGCTCTCAAAGATGAAGCGCAGAAGGCAGCTCACACCCTAGGGGAGCTGCAGACACAGCTAGCATCCAAGAGCCAAGATCTTGACAAAACCGTCAAGGCAGTAGAAGATCTAAAATCCAAACTTGCCATCTTGGAAAAAGATCTTGAATCCGCCAAGGAGAGAGAAATAATCTTGACGGAGAAGCTTGAAGCAGAAGAGACCTCGCGAGAAGATGCTGAAAACAAGTTCACTGAGCTACGAGAAGTTCTCTCCCTTTGGACCAACAGACTTGTCAACATTGCCCAAGGCATAACTGCCCAGCTTACCATTATGGACATGAGGAGCTGGAGCTTCACCGTCAATGACAAGGAGGCCGCCTGCGCCAGACTGACCAAATTCTTTGACGGCCTCATTGACGCTCTAAAAACTTATCACGAAGATAGACCCGCTTCATTTGCCAATGAATCCTGGAAGTTTGGCCGTGACGTCCCTTATAAGGTGCTCATCAAGGTCGCCTACCACAATCCTGATGTTGATCTCTCCGGGGTATTCAAGACCTTGCCGCAGAACACAGACATCACGGCTATAGACAAGGTTGTTGCTCCAATCGCCGATAAGGTTCTTCTCGTTCCCAGGCATCAAGGCGATCATCAGAACTATCCTTTTTGTTGCATTTGCCACCAGTTCTATCATGTAAAAGACAAATTTAATCTTAAGTTAGATCTGCACTATTCTTGTGATGTAACACAACTTGTGTTATTTGGATGAATGTATGCTATGTCCCTTGTTTTATCCTGCCTTTGCATGATTTGTTATACCCTACACTTGCCGGAAGCTTGCCGGTGCGCACATACTTGCCGCGAGCGCTTGAGGAATGGATCCTTAGCAGCCTGCCGGAAGCACCGCGGCCGGCAAGGTTCACCTTTGACGATCTCAATCGCAGCTGCTTAAGTTACTGAGCGGACTCGAAACAAAGTAAGAGCGCGACCAATCTCGACAAGGTTCCTTAGCATGCAGGTTTCTCATACAAAGACAAAAATCGTTCAAGGAAGATTGCATTTACAATAAAGAAATTATTTTAAAGTTTTTCAACTTAGCTTTTTCTTTGTTGTACTTCTTGTTACAAAATGATCACTTGAACGTCATTTGGTGGTATCCACGCCATCATCCCCCACGGGAAACTTGCACAGGAGGGAACCTTCTATCCTTCTGAGAAAAAGAAAGAAGAGAAAGAAGTGGATGGATGCCTTGACGGCTCGTTAATCATTTCATACAAGGCAAAGTGTAACACAACATCACATGTAATCATACACAAGCAAAAATGTATTTTAACAAGAGTTGTGAAACACTTAGCTTTATTTCACTTATGCACAGGGTCTGCGCCTGGCTTTGTACAAAGAGTTACATGTCTCGCCGATAAGGCTCGTGCAAAAGGTGTTGCCGGGGGGCCCGGCAACTGTGCCTTACGGATAGAACTTGCGAAGATGCTCAATATTCCATGAGTTTTGCACTGGGATGCCATCTTCGGTCTCCAGACAGATTGCGCCAGGTCTGGTGACTCGTACTACCCGATAAGGGCCTTCCCACATTGGCGTCAACTTGTTTGATCCCTTGGTGGATTGGACGAGCCAAAGAGCAAGGTCGCCTTCCTCAAGGCTTCGAGCATGAACTTTGCGGCTATGGTGGCGGCGCAAAGCTTGCTGGTAGCGTGCAGCTCGCACAGCAGCCTGAAGACGATCTTCCTCAAGGAGCGTGGCATCATCTTGCCGCAGCTGCTCTTGCTGTGCTTCATCATAAGCAAGCACTCGAGGTGACCCGAATGTGAGTTCCGCTCAAGGGACTCAAAAATCCCACTAAGGATAGAAGCGCATATCGGAGATGCTTTGCAAGGTGGATATCATTACAACATACCATGTACTGAATAGATGAGAATACCAGATAAAGGCTTACACTCACCACAAGCTATATCATGAATACATCAATACATAGCAATCATCATACAGAAGAGCAGGATCCGACTATGGATGAAATCAAATGAAAAACAAGAACGACATCCACCCTGCTAATCCCAGGCTACCAACCGGGAACCCATCCTATGATCGATGCAGAAGAAGAAGCAGAAGAAGAACTCCAAAAGCAAACATGCATCGCGCTCACGTCAAATCATCGCTTTACCTGTACTTGCACCTGTTGTTGTAGTAAACTGTGAGCCACGAAGACTCAGCAATCCCATAACCATGGGTAGCAAGACTATCAAAGCTAAAACGGGTATGGAAGGGTAAGGTGGTGTGGTTGCAGCAAGCACTAAACATTGTATGGTGGCTAACTTACGAGTACAAGAATAAGAAGAGTAAACTACGCATAACGGTCGCAATCTAGTAATGATCAAGAAGTGATCCTGAACACCTACTTACGAGTCAAACATAAACCCCACCGTGTTCACTTCTTGGTTCAAACCTCACAAGAAGAAATGATCATGGTTACGCACACGGTTGGTGTATTTTAATTAGATTTAGTGTCAAGTTCTCTACAACCGGAGGTTATAAATTTCCAAGTCGCCACATAACCGCAGGCACAGCTCTCCGAAAGATTTAACCCTGCAGGGGTGCTCCAAGTAGTCCATTATAAATTACCACACTCATCCGATGGAACATCCTCACACCATGATAACACGATGCTTACGATAAGGAATCCCGGTGGACAAGCCACTCGTAAAAGGTAAAACTAAACCAGCAAGACCTCCCGGCGTACTGACAATCCTGATAGGAGCCATGCGTATCTCGTTCTCAGGGCACACCGGATGGGCAAGACGTCGGGTTGGCTGAGACCCCGGTTGCCCAGGGGCGCCGGACATCGCTCTATTTTGGACCAACACTTATGAGGAGCACTGGCCCAGGTTGTTGATTAATTATCCGCGGGTACCGGTAAGTCCCTATGCAAGTTTTAGTTGTTATTAGGCAAATGGTAAAACCAATGTTGGGCCTTGCTGGAGAAGTTTATCCTAAAACGAATGATCAGGGGGGTTCCCATATGCCCCACATGTGTTAGAAGCGCTCATCAAGGAAAATAACACCGGTATTACGGAAACTAGGGTGGCATGAGTGGAACAAAACACCAGGCAAAAGGCCGAGCCTTCCACACACAACCAAGTATATAGATGCATTAATTAAATAAGAGATATTGTGATATCCCATAATATCCATGTCCCAACATGGAACAACCTGCACTGCACCTGCAACTAAAACGCTATAAGACGGGCTGAGCAGCGCGGTAACATAGCCAAACAACGGTTTGCTGGGTAGGGTGGTTAGAGGCTGCTTCATGGCATATGGGAGGCTGACAAACAAGTGGTAGGTAGTGAGACATAGAGATAGCATCGAGACAACTAGCAAGGAAAGATAATAGTGATATCCAAGGTGATGGTCATCTTGCCTGGAATCCCGCTAGGAAGAAGATCGAATCCATGAAGAAGACGAACACGCGTAGACGAACGAATCCTCACAACTCTGGAATAAAACCGGACTATCGAGAAGAAGCACAACTAGAAAGAAGCAAACAACATGGTAAACAAACAAGCATAACCATGGCATGATGCATAACCAAGTATGATGCATGTCAAGTTTAAAGATGCATGGCATGGCAAGATGCAACAAGCAAATACTACACATTAAGTGAAGCTCAATATGCAACTAGTTGCATATTGACGAAACTCCACAACAATTATTTAATTCACTCCCGTTTATGTACTCAACAAGATTAAATGTTGTTAAACATGGCAAGAGGTGAAGCATAATTAATCTACCTATCTAGGAGATTTAAATGAGGCCGGAAACAGCACATAACAATTCCGGAAAATCCCCATATGTAATTTTTGAAATTGGTACTGTTCTCCCTAAAACACAATTTTAATGTTATTAAACCGCAAAAGTAAGTGCACCATGTTAATCTACGCGTTTTTCTACTCCATTTACATATAAAGTTTATTTAATTCGGAGCTATGGTTATTTAGTTATGAAATAAACCATTTTAGCATGACATTTATGCAAATTAATAAAAACGGCAAGCTTAAACATTTTTAACATGGATGAGAGTTGGATATTATGAAACTACATGAAATTCTACTCAAGTTTCATATATGAAATGTTTTATTTGGATGCATGAATATTTAATTATGAGCAATGCAAATTAATGACATTTTCTGAAAATATACAATGCACTGGAAATTAGCAAATTCATCCAGGAAAAAAATGTCTACGGACTGAAACTGGATCTAGCCCAACAGTGCATCAGAGAGAGGAAGAGGTCCAGGGGCTCACCATGGGCTACGGCCCAGGTCGGTGAGGGGTTCGGCTGGGCTCAGGGCAGACAGATGTGGCTGGGCCTTGGCGCTCCTGGATCGGCGATGTGGTCAACGGCTGGCGGCGTGGCTCGATCGAGAGAAGCAGGCAGCCACGGGAGAAGCAGAGCTGTACGGTAGGAGTCAGCGGGCGAAGCAGGGGACTTGACGCGATGCAGAGGGTCGCAGCAGCGCACACGTACGCGAGGGAGGTGAGGCGACTGGAGGGAGGGCTTCGGCTCGTTCCAGATCGGGGCGTGGGAGGAGTTCGGGGACGATCCAGCGGCGACACGGGCTTGAGCTCGAGGCCATGGCGTCGGGGTGCTCCTGGTTCAGAGGGAGAGATGATCAGAGAGAGAGAGCACGGGGAAACAAAAGGGGAAGGCAGGGAGCGACGGGACCGGCCTGGCGGTCTGCGCGGATTGGGCTAGCGCGGCTGCTGGCGAGGGTCAATGCACGGCGCCCGCGTGCGACCGAGAGGCAGAGGAGGCCGAGCACGCTGTTCAGAGCAGCGGCGGCAAAGCTTGGCGGCGCTACTCGGACTTGGCGTCCACGGCGGCAGGGGACTCAGGAACGGCGGGAAGGAACGCGCAGCGGAGGAGGCCAGGAGGCGCGGGGACGATTGAGCTCCTCGGGGCTTCCTGTGAACACCGAGATAGAGAGAGAGAGAGAGAGAGAGAGAGAGAGAGAGAGAGACTAAGAGATTAGAGGGAGAGAGGGAAAAGAGGAAGGAGAAGGGAAGGAGAGGACGACGCAGGGGAGCCCTGCTGGTGCTGCTGCTCGAGCTCCTGGGGGCTCACGCGGCGGCTGCAGGAGAGGGGCGACGACCTGGCGTGGAGACTAGGAGGAGGCTGCGGGCCCTCGCTGGATGGGGGCTCGGGCAGGATCCCGAGAAAAATGGCGGCTGTGGAGCGAGGTGGAGGCGGAGTGTTGGCTGCGGTGGAGGGGATCGGTCAGGTGGAGGGCTGCGGCTGGTTCGGCGGGGAACCCGAGGGAGAGGGTGGCGGCAGCTGGTTGGGTAGGTGGTTGCGGGAAGGATCCCGAGGAAGGAGCTAGTGGGGTGGCGGCGCTTGGGTAGGATCTTAGGGAGAGTGTCTATTTATAGAAAATGGAGACAAATTGGAGCCTTCTGATTTAGATCGGACGGCTTCGGGTGGCATAAACAAGGGACCAAAGATGTTTGGGGAATTTCGGGATTGATCCGGACCCATCGGTCACGACCGAGAGGTTCGGGTTCGGGGAAGTTTCGGAAACGCATGCGAGGGGGTCTGTACACTGTGTAGAGAGACTCCGTCTTATGCAAGAGAGAAAACGAAGATCCAGGTTGCAAGTGTGGTTGTCTCGGAACGGTCAACGAAGTCAACGGGGAAAAACGACAACTACGGCGGATGCAAGTTTTATAAAATGGCGGCAACGGAGTGCCGATGCAATGCGAATGATGCCATGATGAATGCAACAAACAAATAATTAACGCAGCTATTACGAAAAACATGGAAGGCATCTGGAGCATCGGTCTCGGACTGTCACAACACTCCCCCACTTACAAGAGATCTCGCCCCGAGATCTAAGCATGAGAAGAGGAAGAGAAAAAGGAAGAGGTAAAACAAAGTTGCTTCCTGGACAAACGAGTGAAACCAACAAACCTCGAATGTTGTAAAGAGTTGAGGAATGGGTTGAGGAACAAGCAAGAATTTGAAACCACTCCAGTTGAAAGGAGACAAATAAGGAATGAGAAAGAAAGAATTTGGGCAGCACTCCGGTTGAAGAGAGAATCAAAAACTTGATAAGATGGAAAGAACTAGAAAAGAGGACACCGCACTCCGGTTAAATGGATAAGCACGGAAAAGAGCATGATCTTACAAAACGAGATGATGGGTCGAAGAGAGCAACATCACAATGCCTCCGGAACGAAAGAATAGAAGCTAAATCATTGGAAAGAAAAGAACGGAGAAGCAAATGACAACTTCTACCACAATTGAATTTGAAAAGCATCCTCGCAAAGAAGGATTGAACGGAGTTGTTGGAAAATCAACAACGAAAAGATTAATCTTGTTGTGGGCTTATGGAAAACATCTCCTAACTTGAGGTGAAATTCTGCCACTAACGGAACAATTGATTGCTTGAGAGCAACATGCAGATGAAAAATTTCTTCCACCGTGAGGATAAAGAGCAAACTTGGATCATGGATAATCACCACAAATAGCAACAATCCATCGAAAAGGCTTGAGGTGAAATCTATACCAAGATAGCTACGAGAAAGAAATGATGGTTTTAAATATCTCATTCTTGACAATTTTTCTTCGAGACTCCTCATGAATCAAGAATGGTATAACACCATCTCCAAAGATAAGGGAGAATGACTTGCACTTCGGAATGCGAGACGAAGAATACTTGAGCTCCTCCAACAAGAATCTTGAAGAAGACTTCGAGAACGAATTAAATACTTAACGAACCACCAAGAAGAAACTCTCGAAGAACTCTGGATAGAAAGGATGCTAGAAAAGAAGTGAAGGCTGAAGAACATGATGAAGCCTTGCAATGATTTTAGATGGAGCTTCACGACAAGATAATGAGAAAAACTTTGAACTCCGGAAAAGAAAGACGAGCAACTTTGAATCGAGAATTTATTCATCATGAACAAACTCCGGAAGAAGGAATTAAATCACCTCCATGAAACAAGAATAAGAATTATGATATGTCTATCCTTCTTCAAAATAAATTGATGAAAAGCAATGGATTGGCATACTGCTTATTCTTCTTGAAAAGATTAAAGAGAGATATAGCGCCAACTTGACGAAGTCTTTGAGGAAACACTGGTAGGATTTTTTGGAAAGAATGAATGAATTGATATTATAACAAGGAAGAGGAATCTTGAACGAACCACCGTAAGAATTGAAAACGAACAAAGAAAAGAGAGCGAAACACCGAGAAGAATTACAAAACGATCAAAGATACTAGAGAGAATTTAGATACAAGATTATGAAGAGATCACGAGCTAATTAAGGAATACTTGAATGAAGCACCGGAAGAAATTAGGGAGTGAGAGTTGAACGTAGAAAACGAATATATCTTCGGAAATGATGGCCTTCGGAGAATCAAAATTGGAAAGAACTCATGAAAATCTTCGGATGGGTATGAAAAGAATTTCTCACGATCGAAAAAATTGTGAGGATTGCATGAAGCTAGAACGACGAATCTTCAAGAGAATGGAGCAAGATTTAAGAGGAACTCTTCTTCGGTCTTCAACGCTGAGAATGGTGATGAGAAACATCATGAAGAATTGTAAGATACTCCTTAATAATGAAGAATAGAAAGGTTGAGCCAAAGATTAAAATAATTTGAAAGCGATCTTGGAGAAGGCAATTGACCGATGAAATTCATTCTTACGTCAAACTTGAAAAGAATTTGGGAATAACTCCAAAAAATTAGAAGAGTCTGGTAAGATCTTGGGGAAAGACCTGTGGGTTATGGGCCCACTCAAAATAAACACCGTTGGAAATGATTGCTTGAAAGAGAGATTGCACCAGTTAGATTTAAATGGCTTGAATGAAATAAAAACCTCGAAATAGAACGAACGGGTCTTGAATGGAAATACGAATCTTCTGAGATAATTTCGGCACTCTAGGGAAGAATAGAGAGAGGTGAATAAGCAAGAGAAGCTTGGATAAGAACTTCCAACATAGGAAAACATTAGAATCGAAGAAAAGGATATGATGAACACCGAGAGATTGAATTTAGAACACTGGAGAAGAAAACAAAAACGAAGAATGATGGACTTGTAGCTCCTGAGCATCTTCATGAGAAATCACCGGCTAAGAATGGAGAGACTTCTCATGAATAAAATGGATGCTTGATTGAGATTTCCGGCTCCGTGAAAAAAAAGGGTGGGAAAAAGAAAGACAACTTGGGACGGGTGAAACGAACACCGTTGAGAAAACTGAGAATTGATCTTGCAAATGTAGAAAGGATTGAATTAACTCGAAGAGAAGCACGCCGGTTGAGAATAATTTTCTATGACAATCTTGATGATCAAGAAGCATTAGCACTCCTATAGAAATATGAGAGCACCGCTTAGGAAAGGTATGGAATCAACACTTGACTTCGAAGCACCTCGAATACCGCAACTCAAAACAAAACAAAGGATTTGGCTTGCAGAATAAGCCGGAACAAACATATGATAGAGATTTCGTTCGAAATTTTCATGGTGGGGCCCACACGGGCACGATCGTAAAACGACCATCAAGTACATTGCTGCCCTTGACATACGAAGCATCCCCGAGCCATAGCAAAGATACAAGAGCTCTTTAAGACACCACGAGACCACTGTAAAAACGACCGTGAGCAGGCGGACCACTAGATGTCAAACCCCAATCTCATATCATGCATCTGTCGGAAAGATATCCTAGGTAACTACTTGAATTCCCACCTAAGAACTCCCAAAACTTCTTGGTTATGCGATCAGGTTGCGGGTCCAGGAACCTACTCAGCAATCAACAACCTAATCAGCTACAACTGCATCCGCAACCCTTAACACACAACCGAGAAACTCCGCAAATTCGTCTACCTCGGACTTTCGAAAACACAACGATACTAGTCACGGTGGATCATCCGAGCTATCTCCTCCAGTACTGGGGAAAAGTCATGGCACTATTCGCCACCACAAAAGTATAGAAGCGTTTCGATGTCGGCGTCCTCTGGTATTCAGGAACTGGAACGATAGTGAATGTGACAAGAACCCCATGGAGGTCAACTCCCCGGGTCCAATCCATACGGTCAGGAGGCACCAAGAACAGAATTTTGTCACACCGATATCGCAACGATTCCAAAAATACCCGCGTGATCCTAAATTTTGTTTTGAGTGAGAATAGTAGTAGAATCAAAACACCTATGTCACAATTCCTCACCAGAGCAACGAAGGGGATAAGGAGTAAAAAGAATTCCTACTCTCCGATATATAGCTAGACTCAAAATAGTTTTTCTTCTAGACTCGACAATGGTTCGATCAATCAAGGGGGCTCTATGGTCGGTCGAGGCACTGATACCAACTTGTCACGCCCAATATGCGGTCGTATCCTCAAGGGACTCAAAAATCCCACTAAGGATAGAAGCGCATATCGGAGACGCTTCGCAAGGTGGATATCATTACAACATACCATGTACTGAATAGATGAGAATACCAGATAAAGGCTTACACTCGCCACAAGCTACATCATGAATACATAAATACATCAATACATAGCAATCATCATACAGAAGAGGAGGATCCGACTACGGATGAAATCAAACGAAAAAGAAGAACGACATCCACCCTGCTAATCCCAGGCTGCCAACCGGGAACCCATCCTATGATCGATGAAGAAGAAGAAGCAGAACAAGAACTCTAAAAGCAAACATGCATCACGCTCACGTCAAATCATCGCTTTACCTGTACCTGCACCTGTTGTTGTAGTAAACTATGAGCCACGAGGACTCAGCAATCCCATAACCATGGGTAGCAAGACTATCAAAGCTTAAATGGGTATGGAAGGGTAAGGTGGTGAGGTTGCAGCAAGCACGAAGCATTGTATGGTGGCTAACTTACGAGTACAAGAATAAGAAGAGTAAACTACGCATAACAGTCGCAATCTAGTAATGATCAAGAAGTGATCCTGAACACCTACTTACGAGTCAAACATAACCCCACCGTGTTCACTTCTTGGTTCAAACTTCACAAGAAGAGACGATCACGGTTACACACACGGTTGGTGTATTTTAATTAGATTTAGTGTCAAGTTCTCTACAACCGGAGGTTATAAATTTCCAAGTCGCCACATAACCTCGGGCACGGCTCTCCGAAAGATTTAACCCTGCAGGGGTGCTCCAAGTAGTCCATTATAAATTACCACACGCATCCGATGGAACATCCTCACACCATGATAACACAATGCTTACGTTAAGGAATCCCGGTGGACAAGCCACTCGTAAAAGGTAAAACTAAACCAGCAAGACCTCCCGGCGTACCGACAATCCTGATAGGAGCCGCGCGTATCTCGTTCTCAGGGCACACTGGATGGGCAAGATGTCGGGTTGGCTGAGACCCCGGTTGCCCAGGGGGCGCCGGACATCGCCCTATTTTGGACCAACACTCATGAGGAGCACTGGCCCGGGTTGTTGATTAATTATCCGCGGGTACCGGTAAGTCCCTATGCAAGTTTTAGTTGTTATTAGGCAAATGGTAAAACCAATGTTGGGCCTTGCTGGAGAAGTTTATCCTAAAACGAATGATCAGGGGGGTTCCCATATGCCCCACATGTGTTAGAAGCGCTCATCAAGGAACATAACACCGGTATTACGGAAACTAGGGTGGCATGAGTGGAACAAAACACCAGGCAAAAGGCCGAGCCTTCCACACACAACCAAGTATATAGATGCATTAATTAAATAAGAGATATTGTGATATCCCATAATATCCATGTCCCAACATGGAACAACCTGCACTGCACCTGCAACTAAAACGCTATAAGAGGGGCTAAGCAGAGCAGTAACATAGCCAAACAACGGTTTGCTGGGTAGGGTGGTTAGAGGCTGTTTCATGGCTTATGGGAGGCTGACAAACAAGTGGTAGGTAGCGAGACATAGCAATAGCATCAGGACAACTAGCAAGCAAAGATAGTAGTGATATCCAAGGTGATGGTCATCTTGCCTGGAATCCTGCTAGGAAGAAGATCGAATCCATGAAGAAGACGAACACGCGTAGACGAACGAATCATCACAACTTCAGAACGAAATCGGACTATCGAGAAGAAGCACAACCGGAAAGAAGCAAACAACATGGTAAACAAACAAGCATAACCATGGCATGATTCACAACCAAGTATGATGCATGTCAAGTTTAAAGATGCATGGCATGGCAAGATGCAACAACCAAATACTACACATTAAGTGAAGCTCAATATGCAACGAGTTGCATATTGACGAAACTCCACAACAATTATTTAATTCACTCCCATTTATGTACTCAACAAGATTAAATGTTGTTAAACATGGCAAGAGGTCAAGCATAATTAATCTACCTATCTAGGCAATTTAAATGAGGTCGGAAACAACACATAACAATTCCGGAAAATCCCCATATGTAATTTTCGAAATTGGTACTGTTCTGCCTAAAACACAATTTTAATGTTGTTAAACCGCAAAAGTAAGTGCACCATGTTAATCTACGCATTTTTCTACTCCATTTACATATAAAGTTTATTTAATTCGGAGCTACGGTTATTTAGTTATGAAATAAACCATTTTAGCATGACATTTATGCAAATTAATAAAAACAGAAAGTTTAAACATTTTTAACATGGATGAGAGTTGGATACTATGAAACTACATGAAATTCTACTCAAGTTTCATATATGAAATGTTTTATTTGGATGCATGAATATTTAATTATGAGCAATGCAAATTAATGACATTTTCTGAAAATATGCAATGCACTGGAAATTAGCAAATTCGTCCAGGAAAAAAAATGTCTACGGGCTGAAACTGGATCTAGCCCAACAATGCATCAGAGAGAGGAAGAGGCGCAGGGGCTCACCATGGGCTACGGCCCAGGTCGGTGAGGGGTTCGGTTGGGCTCAGGGCAGACAGATGTGGCTGGGCCTTGGCTCTCCTGGATCGGCGATGTGGTCAACGGCTGGCGGCGTGGCTCGATCGAGAGAAGCAGGCAACCATGAGTGAAGCAGAGTAGCACGGCATGAGTCAGTGGGCAAAGGAGGGGATTTGACGCGATGTAGAGGGTCGCAGCAGCGCACACTGGCGCGAAGGAGGCGACGCGACTGGCGGGAGGGCTTCGGCTCGTTCCAGATCAGGGCGTGGGAGGAGTTCGGGGAGGATCCAGCGGCGACGCGGGCTTGAGCTCGAGGCCATGGCGTCGGGGTGCTCCTGGTTCAGAGGGAGATATGATCAGAGAGAGAGAGCACAGGGAAACAAAAGGGGAAGGCAGGGAGCGATGGGACCGGCCTGGCGGTCTGCGCGGACTGGGCTAGCGCGGCTGCTGGCGAGGGTTAACGCACGGCGCGCGCATGCGATCGTGAGGTAGAGGAGGCCGATCACGGGGTTCAGAGCAGCGGCGGCAAAGTTTGGCGGCGCTGCTTGGACTTGGCGCCCACGGCGGCAGGGGACTCGGGAACGGCGGGAAGGAACGCGCAGCGGAGGAGGCCAGGAGGAGCGGGGACGATGGAGCTCCTCGGGGCTTCCTGTGAACACCGAGAGAGAGAGAGAGAGAGACCGAGAGATTAGAGGGAGAGAGGGAAAAGAGGAAGGAGAAGGGAAGGAGAGGACGACGCAGGGGAGTCCTGCTGGTGCTGCTGCTCGTCGTCGGCGGGGACGGCTGGCTCAATCCGCTCGAGATCGAGCTCCTGGGGGCTCGCGCGGCGGCTGCAGGAGAGGGGAGACGTCCTGGCGTGGAGACCAGGAGGAGGCTGCGGGCGCTCGCTGGATGGGGGCTTGGGCAGGATCCCGAGAAAAATGGCGGCTGTGGAGCGAGGTGGAGGCAGAGTGTTGGCTGCGGTGGAGGGGATCTGTAGGAACGAAGTATGTCTACCAGAGGGGGGGTGAATGGGAGTTTTAAATTTTCTTTCGGAAATATCAAAACTCTCGGAACCCAGCAGCGGAACGAATGAAAATAGTATACAGTGAGCAAATACAAAGTACCGAATGATAACTAGGAGCATGCATCGAGGCAAATCACATGATTGAAATATGTCATACTGCACAGTTCGAGTGTAAAGGGGAGCGGCAGAGGTGACCAGTGATGCTCGATGGCGACAAGGTATTTGGTAGACCAGTTCGCCCTTCTGCAAAAGGACTACGTCTGGTTGGAGGGGTTGTGATTTAACACAGAAGATAAACTCTCTTTGCCCTATTCTCCTCGACAACTGATTCGTCAACCAATGCCGATTACTCGTGGTAGATGCTTGAGGCGATCTCCGAACCTTTACAGACTTCTTCTTCGAGAACCAAAATTACTCTTGGTCTCTAAAGAAATTGACACCTAACCGTCTAGAGAGTTTGCGGCTCTCAAGAGTAATAGGCGGAGCGTACTGGACTTAGATTCGAGTGATGCTGAACCACTATCTAATTTTTCGGCTCTGGGGTTTTCTCTCGGTGTATTTTAAACTCAAATCTATTGGAGAGGGGGTTGCTCAACAATCTTCTCAGAATCAAACGGAGCAGCCACCAGACAACGCCGGTGCGGGGTGGCTATTTATAGCCGCAGCCTTCCTTGATGGGAAATGACCATTTTGGACACGCGGTCCAGCCAATAACCAACTGACACGTTCACAACAGTCGGATTTTTAAGTGCAACGGTAACATTACTTCAGGAGCAAGTAATGCTAACTCCTCGGTCAGAGACAAATCTCTCGCAGCGAAGAAGATCACAGTCTCTTGCTGGCAATTATTTGCTTGGAACACAAAGAGATTTCTCTCGCAACTTTCATAGGATTTGGGTTTAGCATCAGCGAATCAAATCTTCGAACACTACACCCCTATTAATAGTACGGTGGTCCTATGACTCAATAAAGAGAAAAGAAACAACGAAATGAATGCTACGTCTTCGCTTCATCTTCAATCTTCTCGGCAGCAGTCATATTCTTCGGACGAGCACCAAATCAATTGCTTCGTATCAGCAAATTTTGAGGGGTCACTCTTGTCGTCATAATCTTCGGTGATAACCTTCACTGCTACGCAGGTAATATTCTTCGGAGTTTGAATCCAAACTCCTCTTGACTCCAGGGACCTGTTACTCTATGTGCACTAGCAAACACATTAGTCCCTCACTGTTTGTCAACAATCGCCAAAACATAAGGAGGCAAACTATTGCACCAACAATCTCCCCCTTTTTGGATGATTGATGACAAAATAGATAATCATCGAAGTAAAGATAGATAAGTGAAAAGCAATTTCAACAAGAGTGAGTGAGTGTTACTTTGCTCGAAGATGAAATAGACTCCCCCTAAATGTATGCAAGGAAGAAAGATATGAGATAAAATCTCCTGCAAGTACTGAATAATATGGAGGAAATTTCAATCATTCGAGACATTTGATTCGCACTGATGAGATATAATCCATCGAGATCGTAGTGCTATCATTTATAACTTCTGATAATAATTCCACCTGCAAGACAAATGCTTCGAGAGAAATGGTGCAGCAGCAGGGGTTATAAACATTCCAGCACAGAAGTTATTGAGTTTTACAACATAGTACAGATAAACTTAAACCAGAAGTTGCAAACTCGCACGAAACCAAAACCAATCGAAACACAGAAAGCAAATCTATCGAGACTCGATGTAATTCTCCCCCTTTTTGTCAACAAGTGTCAAAAAGGTGACGAATAACATCAGTGCAAAAATGCAGAACATTGTTCAATCGGTGGCATCTCCAGATGAACTATCTGAGGTGAGTTCTTCTTCGGAAGTGACGGGATGGTCTTCGTCTTCAGCAGCATCAGATTTTCCTTCAGGAATAATGACTTGGGGCTGAGTAGATGATGGAACAAGTGGAGTGGCCACAGGAGGAACACGGGAGTTCATATTGCCTTCGGTAGGTTTCTCGGTCGGTGAGGTGGCTTCAGACTCGTCAAGTAATTTGCGAAGCTTGAGATGAAGAAGATCAGTTGTTGGCTCATGAACTGGCAGATGAAGAAGATCAGACTCGTCACTCTTGTCGTCATAATCTTCGGTGATAACCTTCATATTGCCTTCGGTAGGTACTCCGATCTTGAAAATCTTCAACAGTGAAGCCTTTGTCAATGTAGTCATAGAGCTCTTGGAGATTGACATTCAGGAGTTGTTTCTCAGTGAAGAACTTGCGAAGCAATTTCCAGAGCCTCTTCTTGTTTTCATTAGCTATCAGATGCATTATCCTCGTGTGATTGTTAAGTGCATTCAGCTCGGAGGCGTGATGTTCTTTTTCGCGTCGATCCTCAGCGATATGCTGCAGCAGCAGTTGTTGTGTACGCAAACTAACTTCGAGTTGCGATGGAGGTTGAGGCGAAATCTTTCGGTCTCGCTGAGGTAGACGTGGCCCGTCGAATTGCTGGTGATATTCATGGGGGCTTGATGCAGGGGATTTTCCTGAAGTAATATCTTCCATGACTTGCAAGGTATCGCGAACAGGAGGAATGAAGCTTTTATGGGTTTCCTTCGCAAGATACACTGTGCGCATTGCATGATCAACAACTTTCTGGATCCAGGGCGCGAATACTTTGATGCAGAAGGGATATTGGGCAGAATCCTTCAGAATACGCAGAAACATGTCTTCCACGTCAAAGATGTATCGCTCGGAGATTGCATAGATAGCATTTCGAAGAACATCAGAGATGGATTTGTCTGGATTCATACCCACCAGAGGGCAAATGGTGTAAGAGAGCATGTGGAATAGCATCTGATTCTCGAACGTTAAGTGCTCATGACATCAATGTTATGGACCCGAATTTCAGTGTTACCATGCTCAAAACGAGGGAAATGGAAGTGCGAGATAAAATCCATTGAAGTGCATTTAATGCGTTTTCCTTCGGTCATCCACTCCATAATCCATTTTGAGCTATCAGATTCATCGCCAGAGATGTACAATGTAGCATAGAACTGAAGAATAATCTCTCTGTTCCAGGGATGTTCGAATTCAAAGACCTTGGTGAGGCAGAAATCATCCAGATCCTGAAGCAATTGATTGAAACAGCCAATATTGCGCATAGCAGGAATATCGAGATATTCATGAGGAAATATCTTTCGGCTTTCATAGAGAACCCGAGTGTAATAGATGGCCTGTTCCTTAGTCCAGAAGCGAGGCGATTCCGAAGTGCGCGGCCCATCATACATACTAGCTTGAAAGAATTTGGGATGCGCATTCCGATTGAAAAGAGGTCCTTTGGCGCCTGCTCCTGACGAGAACAAGGGCAGTTCTTCACGAGGGTACGAGTATTTGAGTTCTTCTTCAGGAGAAAGATATTCATCACCATATACAACCGAGTCAGTACGGCGAGCTGAGACATATTTTCGTTCGGAAGGACCAACATCTGGTATTTGAGTTGTTGTGTCGATGGATAACTTGAGTAGAGACGGAGCATGAGGCACAATAGAGGGTGCTGCAGAGACAGTGGGCAGTAGGACAGGTTCACCCACTTTAGGCACAGAGGTCGAATCATGCACTGGAGGTGGTTGCGGTTGTGCTACTGGAATCTGTTGTTGCTCGACATTAGGAGGTGCCGAGACTTTTGGAGCTTCATGAGCTGGAGAAGGTTGGGGCTCGGATCGAGGGATTTCACCTTCCTCAGAAACAGATTGTTGCGAGGGAATATCAGCTCGAGTAGGGGATGCCATAGGCACTGATTCAGTTGGCCTTGGTGAGGGAGGAGCATCCAAGTCTTTGACTGGTGGGTTCGAAGGAATAGCTCGCTCAGGAAATTTTTCTTAAGGACCATTTGGCTTTATGAGAGAAATTTCCCGGCAGTCACCCCATGGAGGATGAAACGCAAAGTTTTGAGCAAACCGAGGATGAACGAATTCATAGTTGAACCACTTTCGCACCCAGTGACGGCGAATCCATTGTTGACGCGTATCTCTCTGGTGTTTGGTTTCTCCTAGAACAGTAGCATACCGGTCATGAGAGCTGTACTCAGCTGTGTTTGTGTATGCCTGTCTGCCACCTCTCTTCTTCTTCGGAGCATTTTCTTCTAGCTCATCGGCATTTTGCTTGGTTCTTTTTTGCTTGCTGGTGCATGGGCCTACCGTTGGGCCCTTAGCATTCGGAGCTTTGGATTCGTCAGCAATACCCAGAACAACGTCATCTCTGTCAGCCAGGCTCACTGGTTGAGCCGAATCCTCAACTGACTCCATTTTCCTGTGAACAAAGATAGATGCGAGGGAAAATGGGGATAGGGTTACGAATGCACACAGCGAAGATTTTGAAAAAGAAGTCATTTTTGATGAAGAAGTAGATGTAGACTTTGAGAAATGTTTCGGCCGAAGGAAATGTGTAGAACGAACTAGTAGGTTCGAAGAATATACTAGTAAACGTGCTAGGCATTCCGTTCGTACGAGACATAACACAAACCCTAGATCTGAATTTTTTTTTTTGGATGTGAGGGACAACTACAAACCACATCCGCACAAGTTACCTAGTAGTAAAGATCTGGGAAATGCAGTAAAAATTAGGCAATTTCTACCGCGGACGAACTCAAACAGGATGAATGGATGAACGAGTTCGTACTACACATACCCTAACTCGGTGATGTGCAGCGACTACGGCGGCGCGGGGATGAAGATGATCCGCGGCGGCGAGGAATGACTCCGACGACCTCTTTCCGGCAGCGAAGCGGCGAAGATGGTCGACGTCGTCGAGCTCGAGGAGGAGCAGTGCGGTAGGGCTTCAGAAGGTGACAATGGCGGAGATGCGAAGTGAAATGAGGAGGGTGCCGGTACAGTATTTATATGCGAGGAGGAAATAACCGCACCCGATGAATCTGATCGGACGGTCACAGTCAGAGGACTATTGCGATTCAACGAACCAGATAAACTGGCAGTTGATAAGGAGCACGTGGCAACTGTCACCAAAGAACGTGGTCCAGACTTGGGCGAGAAACCCCAAATTTTGGACGGCTTTCGCCAAAACAGATTAAGTTCGGACCGAAACTTTAACGTCATCAAGGACACCAGATAAAGTTTCGTTCCCAGATGAATTTTGTGCATTCATAACGGAACAACATAGACTGGAAGAGATAGAATAGAGGGAAAACAGGGTCCTAGGTATTTCACTCAGACGAAGAAACACAAACACCCGAGAGAGAAACTATGAGTGAAATACATTCGGACTAACACAAAAACTTAAAACGCAGCTCAACGAAGAGAAATTGTGGTGGCGTTACCCACCGTATAAGAACTGTATGACCCCGAGCATCGCACAATTATCATGGCACCCGGTGAGTCTAGTTCTTCGTTAATGTATTCATTCTCAGAAAGAAAATTTCACTTTGTCGATATTTTCAAACTCTTCGAGCGTTGTGCACCCATTCCTTCTAAGATGTGGAAGTGATGGTACGGGTGCCGAGTCTAGCTTACTGCACGTTTGCGGAATCTAGGATATTTAGCTCACACCGTAACGCACATAATCTTTTCTCATCGAGAGGCTTGGTGAATATATCGGCGAGATTCTCTTCCGTATTGACGTGACCGATGACAATATCCTCTCGAGCAACATGATCACGTAGGAAATGATGTCTGATCTCAATATGCTTGGTGCGAGACTGCTGCACTGGATTGTGTGCAATTTTGATCGCACTCTCATTGTCGCACAATAGAGGAATCTTCTTGACCTTGATGCCATAATCCTTCAGAGTCTGCTTCATCCATAATAACTGAGTGCAACAAGCGCCAGCAACAATATATTCGGCCTTAGCCGTAGAGAGTGAGACACAATTCTGCTTCTTTGACGACCAACGTACCAATGATCTACCGAGGAAATGACATGTCCCCGAAGTAGATTTCCTGTCAACCCGGTCACCTGCATAATCTGAGTCTGAATATCCAACGAGGTCAAACTGTGCTCCCTTAGGATACCATAAACCTAAGGTGGGGGTGTGAGCCAAATATCTCAAAATACGCTTGACCGCTTGGTGATGCGATTCTTTCGGTGCAGCTTGAAAATGGGCACACATACAAACACTCAACATGATGTCAGGTCTGGATGCACATAAGTAGAGCAAAGAACCAATCATCGAAAGATAAGTTTTCTGATCGTAATCTTTACCGTACACATCTGCGTCCAGCTGGCCATTCGTGGGCATGGGAGTTTTGTAGCCCTTCTGTTTGCAGTCTTGCATTTTGAACTTCTTCAGACAATCTGTCAGATATTTCTCCTGAGATATGAAAGTTCCATTTTCCTGTTGACGAATTGCAGTCCGAGAAAGAACTTGAGTTCACGCATCATAGACATTTGATATTTCTCGGACATCATTCGCCCGAATTCCATGCTGCAAGCATTGTTAGTACAGCCGAAAATAATATCATCCACATAAATTTGACATACGAATAGATCGCCATCAATAGCACGAGTGAAAAGAGTGGAATCAGTGGATCCTGGCTTGAACCCTTTGTCGAGCAGAAACCTCTTCAGAGTGTCATACCAAGCTCGAGGGGCTTGCTTCAGCCCATACAAAGCCTTTTTCAACCTGAAAACTTTGTTAGGAAACTGAGGGTTTTCAAAGCCAGGTGGCTGCCTAACATATACTTTTTCATCAATTTCACCATTAAGGAAAGCACTTTTCACATCCATTTGATAAAGCAGAATATCATTGTAATTTGCATAAGCGAGAAGAATACGAATTGCCTCAAGGCGAGCAACTGGAGCATATGTTTCACCAAAATCAATACCTTCTACCTGTGTATACCCTTGAGCGACAAGACGCGCTTTGTTTCTCACAACAATGCCATTTTCATCTTGCTTGTTCCGGAAAATCCATTTTGTGTCGATGATGTTGTGCTTCTTAGGATTCGGTTTGTCAACCAATTCCCACACATCATTCAATTCGAATTGCACCAACTCTTCTTGCATAGCATTCATCCAATCGGGATCATTCATAGCTTCTTCATACTTGGTAGGTTCTGTCAATGAGACAAAGGAGAAACTGCCACACTAGTTAGCCAAACGGGTGCGAGAGCGAGTTGTGGGTCGGTACCCTGGATTCTCGAGATCCTTGAGGATTAATGCAGGGTCAACTCGATTTGCCACTCGTGGGAGAGGATTTCCTTCTTGATGATCATTTTCATTTTCCTTAGTATCAGCATCAGGATTGGCATTAGTATCGCCATTTTCATCTTGATTGCCATTTTGATCGGCATTTGCATTTGCATTTGGGTTGCCATTTGTGTTCGGTGCGGCATTTTCTTCGGTAGTAGATTGACGTGTTCGTCGAGCTATGGGGGCATCATCATCGGAAGAGTCAGGTGTATTTCCTTCGAATGGCCTGACGTCCCCAATTGCCATTTGCCGAATAGCATCCGAGATCGGAGGTTCATCTATCACATTAGGCAGGTGCTCCTTTTGAGAGCCGTTAGATTCATCAAACCGCACATTTACCGTTTCCATAACTTTCCCGTGGTGAGAGTTATAGACACGATAAGTATGCGAGTTTGAGCCATAACCAAGAAGAAAACCTTCATGTGCCTTGGGTGCAAACTTGGAATTATGATTCATGTCACGAATATAGCAAGGTGCACCAAAAACACGTAAATAAGAAACATTCGGTTTCTTGCCAGTGATAAGCTCATATGAAGTTTTCTTAAGGAATTTGTGAAGATAAACACGATTCACAACATGGCAAGCAGTGTTAATAGCATCAGCCCAGAAACGAATGGGAGTTTTATACTCACTGATCATTGTTCTCGCCATTTCAATGAGAGTTCTATTCTTTCGCTCAACAACTCCATTCTGTTGGGGAGTGTATGCGGCAGAGAATTCATGAGTGATGCCATTTGGATTTAGAAAATAGAACTAGCATGCCTAGATCACAAAGTTTGCCAACTGACATGAGATTGAATCCAAGAGATTGAACAAGTAAAACGTCATCAATGTTCTTGTCCTTGGATATAGTAATTTTACCTAACCCAATTACCTTTCCTTTGTTGTTGTCGCCGAAAGTAATATACTTCTGAGATGAAGCAGTTAAGTTGGGGTCGACAAACAACGACTTGTCTCCGGTCATATGACTAGTGCATCCACTATCCATTATCCATTCGGTACACCCGGAGACATAGTCCTGCAGAGAAATCAGGCGTTCTCAACCACCCACATCTTTGTAGGTGGCTTCGAAACATATGAGCGAGCAGGATATGATTTCTTTCGATAGTTATGCAAATTGTGACTTGAATGAGTACAAGCATAATTGAAAGAATATGCATTAAAATTCCTTCCTGACGAATGAGTATAGTGATTAGATGAGGTATGCATGTACTCATTCTGTCGAGCCTTTACAAGGATATATCGAGCATTTTCTTCCTGCATGGTTAGTAGCCTGGTAATAGGTAATGCTTCGATAGTTTTCCTGGGCACCCATATAGCTTCCTTTGGGGGGCCATTCCTGCTGTTAGGTCCAACGTAGCGAGCAACAGCCTCACCACGTTGATTTTTGAACAACTTATAGTTGTCCAAAGAATCATCATATGAGTATTCAGGAATAGGAGAGTCATATCCCGAAAGTAAAGCTGGACCGAGCGTTTTGCTCTTGGCAGGCACCCATACAGTGCGAGGATATTGATCAGGTTCCCAGTAGGAGCCATTTTCATTCAGTTTCCTTTCGAAACCGATACCTTCTTTCCTGGGATTTTTGTGAAGAATGGATTTCTTCAGAACATCACACAGGGTTTGATGCCCTTTGAGAGACTTGAACATTCCTGTCTAAAGAAGATCCTTCAACCTAGCATTTTCATAAGAAACAGAACCATTTTCCTCGACAGAGGGGTTAGCATTCATAGAAGATTCAGCATTTGAATCAGCGTTATTGCGTTCAAGGCATTTTAAGCAAGGAGGTACAAACACTTCAGGTTTCTCTTTGAGTTGTTGGGTGAGAAGAGAATTTTCTCTGATCAGGTCATCATGAGCCTCTCTCAGTGACTCGAGTTCCTGTTTCCGTTTCAGGTAATCATAAGTCAATCTTTCGTGGTCAGCTGAGAGAAAATCATGACGATCTGATAGTTCTTTCATTCGAGACTCGAGAGCGGAATGCTCTTCTATCAATGACTGATTTTTCTCCATCTCCTCAACCAACAACCCTTCAGACTTCCTGAGGGTTTTCACAATTTTCTCGAGAGAGTTTTGTTGCATATTAGCAATTTTGATCAGTTTAGCATGGTCATCCTCATCAGAAGAATATCGATCACTGGAGTGAACCTTGTGATGTTTGGAGGATACCTTTTCTTTTGAAGCTTTGGCCATGAAGCAGTACGCAGGAGACTCGTTGTCGCTCGAATGATTCTTGAAGAAGTTCGATGCAGGAGTAGAGGCACATGCTATGCCAGCCATGCCGGAATCTGAATCCTCATCGGATTCATCAACTTCTTCGGAGTCAGATGACGCTTCTTCATCGGAATCCATCTCCTTGCCGATGTACACCTTGGCCTTGCAAGAAGTATTCTTGCGATTGGATGAGGACTTGGAGGGATTCCTTGAGGAAGATCTTGACGAGGACTTGGAGGAGCTATCCTTCTCCTTGAAGAACTTCTTCGTTTTCTTCTCATCATCGGAGTCGTAGCTTTTGCTCTTGCCTTTTCCATGGTTGTGTCCTGAATCAAATCTTCCATTGGCACGGATTTCAGCTTCCCAGAGAGGGCAGTCCGAGATGAAATGTCCTGGCTTTTTGCACTTGAAGCAGGTGTCATCTCTAGTAGGTTTTGATGAAGATTTGGAGCTGCCAGAGTTGCTGGATCCTTTCTTTTGAAACTGATTTTTCCTTTGAAGGCGTTGGAATCTTTTCGTGATCAGAGCTAGATCCTTGCTGATCCTTTCGGGGTCATCTGAATCTTCATCGGCGTTTCCTTCTGAGGAAGAATCAGCCGCAGCCTAGAGAGCATGACTTTTTCGGTGACTTGAGCCATAGAAATCTCTCTTTTCTTCTTCTTGTTCTTCGTGAGTGTTTAGCCTTTCCATGATATCAGTAGAGTCGAGAACTTTGAAATCAGCTCGTTCTCGAATCATCAGAACTAGAGTGTCGAACGAACTGTCAAGGGATCGGAGCAGTTTCTTCACAACTTCGTGATCAGTGATGTCTTTGGCGCCGAGACCTTGTAGATCGTTTGCGATGTCACTCAGACAATCGAAGGTTTGCTGGCAGCTTTCATTTCCAATTCGCTTGAACCGATTGAACTTGGCCCGAAGAGTATCAAGGCGAGCTTCTTTATGAGTTGAAACACCCTCGTTTATCTTTTCGAGAATGTCCCACAATTCCTTTGCAGTTTCACACTGACGATAACGAAGAAATTGAGCATGAGAGAGATGGCCACCAATTTCATCTTTGGCTTGAGCATCCATCTGAATGAGTTTCTTCTCGTGGTCAGTGGGGACCTGGGGCACTTCAACCACGAATCCATTCTGCACACGTTCCACATATCATCATCGATAGCTCGGAGACGGATCTTCATCTTCTCCTTCCAGAAGGGATAGTCCGTCCCATCAAAGATGGGAATCTTGAGGTGCGACTTGTAGCTCACTGAAGACATACTTAAACTCGAAGGTGGTTAGACCAAAATGAGCAGAGTCATGGAGTACCTTGCTCTGATACCAATTGTAGGAACGAAGTATGTCTGCCAGAGGGGGGGTGAATGGGAGTTTTAAATTTTCTTTCGGAAATATCAAAACTCTCGGAACCCAGCAGCGGAACGAATGAAAACAGTATACAGTGAGCAAATACAAACTACCGAATGATAACTAGGATTATGCATCGAGGCAAATCACATGATTGAAATATGTCATACTGCACAGTTCGAATGTAAAGGGGGGCGGCAGAGGTGACCAGTGATGCTCGATGGCGACAAGGTATTTGGTAGACCAGTTCACCCTTCTACAAAAGGACTACGTCTGGTTGGAAGGGTTGTGATTTAACACAGAAGATAAACTCTCTTCGCCCTATTCTCCTCGACAATTGATTCGTCAACCAATGCCGATTACTCTTGGTAGATGCTTGAGGCGATCTCTGAACCTTTACAGACTTCTTCTTCGAGAACCACAATTACTCTTGGTCTCTGAAGAAATTGACACCTAACCGTCTAGAGAGTTCGCAGCTCTCAAGAGTAATAGGCGGAGCATACTTTTTATATTCGAGTGATGCTGAACCACTATCTAATTTTTCGGCCCTGGGGTTTTCTCTCGGTGGATTTTAAACTCAAATCTATCGGAGCAGCCAGCGGACAACGCCGGTGCGGGGTGGCTATTTATAGCCGCAACCTTCCCTGATGGGAAATGACCATTTTGGACACGCGGTCCAGCCAATGGCCAACCGACACATTCACAACGGTCGGATTTTTGAGAGCAACGGTAACATTACTTGAGGAGCAAGTAATGCTAACTCCTCGGTCAGAGACAAATCTCTCGCAGCGAAGAAGATCACAGTCTCTTGGTGGCAAGTATTTGCTCGGAACACAAAGAGATTTCTCTCGCAACTTTCATAGGATTTGGGTTTAGCATCAGCGAATCAAATCTTCGAACGCTACACCCCTCTTAATAGTACGGTGGTCCTATGACTCAATAAAGAGAAAAGAAACAATGAAATGAATGCTACGTCTTCGCTTTGTCTTCAATCTTCTCGGTAGCAGTCATATTCTTCGGACGAGCACCGAATCAATTGCTTCATATCAGCAAATTTTGAGGGGTCACTCTTGTCGTCATAATCTTCGGTGATAACCTTCACTGCTATGCAGGGAATATTCATCGGAGTTTGAATCCAAACTCCTCTTGACTCCAGGACCTGTTACTCTTTGTGCACTAGCAAACACATTAGTCCCTCACTGTTTGTCAACAATCTTCAAAACATAAGGAGGCAAACTATTGCACCAACATGATCGGTCAGGTGGAGGGCTACGGCTGGTTCGGTGGGGAACCCGAGGGAGAGGGTGGCGGCGGCTGGTTGGGCAGGTGGTTGCGGGAAGGATCCCGAGGAAGGAGCTAGTGGGGTGGCGGCGCTAGGGTAGGATCTTAGGGAGAGTGGCTATTTATAGAAAATGGAGACTAATTGGAGCCTTCAGATTTAGATCGGATGGCTTCGGGTGGTATAAACAAGGGACCAAAGATGTTTGGGGTATTTCGGGATTGATCAGGACCCATCGGTCACGATCGAGAGGTTCGGGTTCAGGGAAGTTTCGGACGCGCATGCGAGGGGTTCTGTACACTGTGTAGAGAGACTCCGGCTTATGCAAGAGAGAAAACGAAGATCCCGGTTGCAAGTGTGGTTGTCTCGGAACGGTCAACGAAGTCAACGGGGAAAAACGACAACTACGCCTGATGCGAGTTTTATAAAACGGCGGCAATGGAGTGCCGATGCAATGCGAATGATGCCATGATGATTGCAACAAACAAATAATTAACGCGGCTATCACGAAAAACATGGAAGGCATCTGGAGCATCGGTCTCGGGCGGTCACACGTGGGGAGCACCGCCTCTGCACCATAGACTAGGGAGAACAGTGTCTGGCCAGTGGCTCGATTTGGTGTCGTCCTGAGTGACCAAAGAACCGCCGGCAACTCATCAATCCAGTGCCTTCCGCACTTGTGCAGCTTGTCGAAAGTTCTCATCTTGAGGCCTCGCAGCACTTCAGCATTTTCCCTTTCCGCTTGGCCGCTGCTTCTCGGGTGAGCAACAGATGCAAACCAAATCTTGCTTCCAAGGTCTTGGATGTACTGCATGAAGCTGCGGCTCGTGAACTGTGTGCCATTATCTGTGATAATTCTGTTAGGAACACCAAAACGACAAACTAGTCCTTTAAAGAACTTGACGGCTGACTGTGCTATCACCGTCCTCACTGGCTCTACCTCAGGCCACTTTGTGAACTTGTCGATTGCAACGTACAAGAACTCAAAGCCCCCGGTAGCACGGGGAAAGGGGCCCAAGATATCGAGCCCCGGACCAAGAAGGGTCAGGAGAGTGGGATTGTTTGAAGTGCTTGAGTTGGCTGATGTATATTTTTGGAATGAAATGGGCATGCTTCACACTTGGTTACTAGCTCAGTTGCATCCTGGAGAGCTGTGGGCCAATAGAAGCCTTGCCGGAATGCTTTGCCGACAAGACCCCTTGATCCTATGTGAGAGCCACACATGCCTCCATGTACTTCTACCAACAGCTTCAGTCCATCTTCTCGGCAAATACACTTTAATTTCACCCCATTTGGCATCTTTCTGTGCAGAATGCTATCAACAAACTGATACATACTTGACTTTCGGGCTACTTTTTCAGCTTCTTCTTGATCATCGGGAAGTTCTCCTATTTGACGGAAATGGACGATCTATTGTGTCCATGTTGGAGCCTGTGGCTCAACAACAAGGACTAAAGGCATCTCTTCGACTGCGGGAGCGCTTGCCTCGACAGGGAGAACCTGAGGTTCCACTCGAGACCGCGGCTCACCGGCAGGCGCGTTGTTGTCTTCGGCAACTTCCTTGTCGTCGGCTTCCGGATGCTCTGCTGGGAAGTACTTGCCGGTGTTCAACTTTCTTCTTTTGCTTGATTGCATTGATGGTGTGACAGATGGTTGAGTCAAATGGAGCACAAAAGTTCCCGGTTCCACAGGTAGCTTTTGGGCAGCACACTTCGACAGATGATCAGCAATGTTGTTTTCCGCACGAGGAATGTGCTCTGTTTGCAATCCGTCAAAGTGCTCTTCCAATTTTCTCACTTCTTCCACTTAGGCTTCCATCAATGGGCTCTGATAATCTTTGTTAACTTGCTTTACAACGAGCTGTGAGTCGCCACGGATAACCAACTTTCTGATTCCAAGGTCCACTGCGATCCTGAGACCGGCAAAGAGCCCTTCGTACTCGGCAGTGTTGTTTGTAGCTTTCTCCCTGGGAAAGTGCATTTGTACCACATACTTGAGGTGCTCTCTAGTGGGTGCGACAAGCAGCACTCCGGCACTGGCGCCTTGCAGTGAGAAGGCACCGTCAAAGTACATGATCCATTCATTAGCTGTTTCTTTGCCGGGGAGAGAAGTTCCTTGAATTTCTTCGTCTTGTGTTGGTGTCCACTCTTCAATGAACTCCCCCAAGGCTCTGCTTTGAATAGTTGAAGTACTTTCAAACTTAAGTGCAAAACTAGATAGCTCCAACGCCCACTCTACTATCCTGCCGGTGGCATCTGGATTTCTCAAGATACGCTACAACGTAAAGCGAGTGACGACGGTAACCTCATGTGCCTGGAAGTAATGGTGCAGCTTTCTCGAGGCCATGAGAAGGCCGAAAAGCAACTTTTGCACACCAAAGTACCTTGATCTATCCCCCTTCAAGAGGGAACTAACAAAGTAAACTGGGCGCTGCACCATTTTCTTCTTCTGCACCACTTGCTGGTTTGCTTTATCTGCTTACGCTGATTCTGACTTGTCGGCACCAGACTCTGCCGGAGAAGATTTTGGCTTGTCGCTTGATGGGCTTGCAACTGCTGCTTCTTCGTTGTCAGCTTCTCTCTTTGCCACTAATGTAGCACTGACCACTTGATTTGTTGCTGCCAAGTACAGCAGCAATGGCTCTTGTGGTTTAGGCGCAACTAGCGTTGACGGAGAGGAGAGGTACCTCTTCAAATATTACAGCGCGGCCTCCGCTTCCGGAGTCCATTTCATTGGACCTGCCTTTTTCAAAATCTTGAAAAACGGCAAGGGGCGCTCAGCAGATTTGGAGACGAACCTGCTTAATGCAGCAACACAGCCGGCAAGACGCCGCACATCCTTGACGCGCTTTGGTGCTTCAATTTGCTCAATAGCCTTGATCTTGTCAGGATTGGCTTCAATTCCACGTTGAGACACAAAGAACCCGAGAAGCTTGCCGGATGGAACGCCAAACACACACTTCTCGGGGTTGAGCTTCAAATTGATCTTGCGCAAGTTTGCAAATGTCTCTTCTAAATCTTGAATGAGGGTTGATTTATCCTTGGTTTTGACCACTATGTCATCCATATATGCTTCCACATTCCTGTGCAGCTGGGGTTCAAAACCAATCTGGACTGCTCTTGCAAATTTTGAACCAGCACTCTTTAGTCCGAAAGGCATACGCACGAAGTAGTATGTGCCACATAGAGTAATAAATGCGGTTTTATCCTCATCCTCCTTGGCCATGAAAATCCGATTGTAACCAGAGTATTCATCAAGAAAGGAGAGTAAATCACAGCCGGTAGTAGAGTCAACAATTTGATCAATGCGCGGCAAAGGGAAAGGATCCTTTGGACATGCTTTGTTGATATCAGTATAATCAATACAAAGTCTCCACTTCCCATTTGCTTTGCGTACTACAACTGGATTTGCCAACCATGTTGGATGTAGCACTCCCCTGACTAAACCGGCTGCTTCTAACTTTTTTATTTCTTCGGTAATGAACTATTGCCATTCCAAAGCTTGCTTCCTGACCTTCTGCTTGACGGGCCGAGCGTGAGGACAGACGGCAAGGTGGTGGTCAATTACCTCCCTGGGAACACCGGGGATGTCATATGGTTGCCATGCAAACACATCGACATTCGCCCGCAGGAAGGCAACGAGCGCGCTTTCCTATTTGTTGTCAAGAGTGGAACTGACGGTGAAGGTACCGCCAGTGTCGTCCTCCCTTGCGGGCACCTTCTTTGTTGTTGGTGGAGAAGCCTTGGACTTCTTGGCGGTAGAGCTCTCCGGCACGTCATCGACGGGTGCGCAGCACTCCGAAGAGGTGCGTTTCTCGGAAGTCTTGTCGGAGGTCTTGTCGTTTTTCTTGCTCTTCTTCTTGTCAGCGGGAGCGGGTGCCTTGGTGGCAGATGCTGCAACCGCTTCTCTACAAAGCTTGTCGACGCAAATAACTGCATCCTTCTTATCAGAGTTGATAGTGATGGCACCCATCGGCCCTGACATTTTGAGCGTGTTGTAGGTATAGTGTGATGCTGCCGTAAACTTTGCCAAGGCTGGGCGGCCAAGAATTCCATTATACGGTAGAGGAATCTTAACCACATCGAAGACAATCTTCTTTGTTCTATAATTCAATTGCCCGCCAAATGTTACCGGCAGAGTGATCTTTCCCTTGGGCTGGCTCCTTCCCGGATTGACCCCTTGAAACGCACCCGTTTCCTTGAGATCTTCATCGGGGATCTGTAACCTCTTAATGACCTCTGGTGAAATCAAGTTCAGGCCGGCCCCACCGTCAACCAACATTTTCGTGACCTGGAGGTTGCGTATCGTTGGTGAAACCAACAATGGCAAGCACCCGACCGCAGTTGTGCGATCAGGGTGATCCTCAGCATCAAAAATGATCGGCGTGTGAGACCACTTGAGTGGTTTTTGAGCGCCCATTGCCGGTTCTGCCGCATTAATCTCACGCGCCCACTGCTTGAGTTGGCGATGAGAGGAGTGCAAAGATGCACCTCCGTCAATGCACATGGCTTCTGTTGCTTTCTGGAATTCTTGCATGCTGGACTCATCTTCGTCCTCGTCGTCATCCTCATCATCATCCTCTTCTTTCTTGTCGTGGTCTCAAGCAGGTTTCTCCTTCTGCTGCTTAGCCTTGCCGCAGCGACCTCCTCGGCCACCATGACCCTTCTTGCCGAATCCCCCAGCACCGTCTTGACCTTTCTCCTTGTCGCGCTTTTCATATTCAGCTTTCTGCTTTTCGGCAAGTTGTTCAACCTGCCGGCACTCTTGGAGATCATGGCCTTTAGTGCGGTGAATCTTGAAGTATGGCCCATCGGACTTGCCGGCTTTCTCGTTTGCCGCAGCTTCCTGACAAGCAGCGCATACAGCAGCTTCTTTGCCGGAACTCTCTGATTTAGCTTTCTTGGCGGCGTTGTCATTGCCGGAGCCTTCGACGGCCATGGCTATCTTGCCTTTGCGCTTCCTGTTGCGCTTTCGGCCCTTTTTCTTTGGGTGGTGACATCGTCATCCTCGGAATCAACCTCGGCACAAGCATCCTCCCCGGGAAGTCTCCTTCCTTCTTCAGCGCGCGCACATTTGTCTGCCAACGTATACAGCTCGTTGACGGTCTTCGGCAGCCAGATATTCATCTTCTCCCGCATCCTCTGATTGCGCACATTCGTGTTGAAGGCAGCAATCACAGCCGTGGGGTTCACATCAGGAATGTTACGGTGCATGCGACTGAACCTCTGTATATACTTTCGCAAGGACTCGCCATCTCTTTGTGGGATCACTTGCAAATCACTGGGCTGACTAGGAGCCTTGTGGCCTCCGGTGAAAGCACCAATGAACTCGTTGCATAGATCAGACCATGAAGAAATAGAGCCCTCCGGCAAGTTCATCAGCCAAGATCTCACATTGGGTTTTGTCGTGGGAAACAGACACCTATGGGATCAAGGAGATCCCTTTACAGTTCGGCAAGGGGAGAGGATTGCACAAAGAGCGGATCTAACGAACAACACACGGGGGATTTTACCCAGGTTCGGGCCGCACGGATGCGTAAAACCCTACTCCTGCTTTGATTGTATTACAGTGGATGTTCTTAGCCAAGTTCTGGGAGCTACAGTGCTCGGTAGCTGCGCATGCAGAACGGGTCCAATCTCTGAAGTGCTCTCCTTCTTTTCTCTGTACACCTCGGGCCTCCTTATATATGAGTCAAAGGGGCTACCACTGTGGCGTACGAGATAAGGCATGAGGTGGAAAGTAGCTGCAGTGTTATCATACCTAACCCTGACGTCCTGGGACAAACTCATTAAATGCACCGTGAGGTGTCCGTCAAGGCGTCCCTTAGCGTCTTGGGCTTGGAAAAGCTTTACGGGGGATGGGAAAAGCAGCCATCCCATCAGCACCGCTTAAGCATCTCGTGGCCAGCATTGCGCCACGTCACCATGAGGACAAGCTCTAAACGACAAGGCTGGCCGCTGCACTGGAGCGATAGCGCTGCACTGTGCAGAGCCTTGCCGGGGTTGAATCCTTGCCGGACCCGGGGCTTGCCGGGACCGGGCCTTGCCGGGTGCGAGGCCTTGCCGGCAAGGGTCTTGCCGGGCCTCCGCAACCCTTTGGTCTTCTGTCTGATCGTTGACTTGAATGCCTTCTTGGCATCTTAGTCTTGTGATTACTCCTAGCTATTCCCCGGCAAGGCTTGCCGCGGTACGGCTACAACTGCCCGTGCACAAGTAAGGGGTACTAAAAAGACCCATGCTTTAGTACACCGATAGGAGCCCCCGGGCCTAGGCCATACACGGGTGCCAGGCCTGTTGGGCTAGGCCCAAAACAGTGCATGGGCACGCATGGTAGGGAATAACTGTTTGTAATCATTATCTCTTTTACCACGCCCCTCCACTACGCGCATTAATCGCGCGAAGTGGGAGACGTGGGCGGAAACTCCACTGCAAAAGCGGGCGGTAAAGAGCCTGCCTCGCGCCTTCCCCATAAAAAAGGGAATCGCAGAGGGCACTGCTCATTTACCCCCTCCGCCTTTCCAATCTCAATCTCAGAGCCGTCGCCATCGTCTTCTTCCTCGCGCCCAAAGCAGAGCTTTTCTCCCTCCACCCGCCTCCACCGCGCTCTCGACGCCTTCAGCGCCCACTTCCATAGCCATCATGCCGCCCAAGCCGAGCAAGGGCAAGGCGGCGGAAGCGGCCGCCGCGGAGAGCAAGTTGGCGAAGATGCGGAAGGAACGCGCTATCTTCCCCTCGACGCTTGACCTTGAAGAAGAGGTACCAATTTGCATGGGCGAAGGAGACCTTGAAGAAGAGGTACCAATTTGCATGGGCGAAGGAGACCATGGCACATCCAGCCACCAGAGTGAGTGTAGCTTCTCGTAGGGCAGAGCCAGGAGATTATCCCTTCTTTGCTGATTACTTCTGGTGCGGCCTCTGTCCTCCGTACTCGGATTTCTTCGTAGATATCATGCTCACCTACGGCTTCCAGCTGCTAGATTTCACGCCGAATGTCGTGACTTGCATGTCCGTCTTCGCGCACCTTTGCGAGAATTTTGTCGGGGTCATCCCGAGCACTGCACTTTTCCGGCACTACTTCTACCCCCGCATCCAAAAGGGCGACGCCCTCTCCGGCAGCATCACTTGGATTCCGAGGACGGCAACCAAGGAGACGTACCCAGAGGGGCTCTACCGCCAGAGATGGGATGAGTGGCGCGGCAAGTGGTGCTGGGTCTGGGAAAAGGAGCCCCAACCGTTCTGCGAGGTGCGGAAGCAGAAGGTGGTCCGCGGCAAGGATTGGAGCGCCGCGGACCCTGACGACAGCAAGCTCACCATTGCCATCACCAGGATACAGCGCCTCAGGGCTGCCGGGTTGAAGGTGGAGATGATTGCTTCAGATTTCCTTCGCCGGCGCATCGCCCCACTGCAGAACAAGGGGTGCCCTGCCTGGGAGTACACGGACGCTGCCGACGTCATGAGGGTGCGGCCTGGGCTGGATAATGATCTGACAACCATGGGGCATGCAGCCCTCTGCCAGCAGCTGTTCAAATCCGGCGCAGTAGGAGAGTTGCCGGCAGGCGTCGTCCCACTGTGCAACAACTCGTCGCTGACCTCCATCATCGCCATGATGCCGGTGTTCGATGCCCATAGCATCGACGAGAGGTGGATCGAGCCATCCGCGGAGCAGGCGCTGGCGTTCTTCGACAACTTGACGGAGAAGGCCATCCGCGGGGAGAACCTTGTCCGCGCCACAACGGAGGAGGAGCTCGCCTACATCGCCAGCAGGGCGGAAGAGGCGAACCTTGCCGAAGAAGCCGGCAGCACTGAGTCCAGCGAAGGCGAGGACCCGCCGCGGGAAGATCTTGCCGGGCGAGATAAGGCTGCCGAGGAGCCAAGCGGAGCCGCTGCCGGGAGTTCTTCTGCCGGAGGCGCCGCCGAAGAAGAAGAAGAGGAGGAGGAAGAGCCCCCAGCTCTTCAACACAGGAAGAGGCGCGTCCTCCGGAAGAACACCACTGGTGCTCCAGCCCGCCAACCTTCCTCACGCAGCGAGGTTTCCGGCAAAGGGGAGGCCGGCGAGGCCGCACCACAACCTGCCACTGCCAAGAGGCCCAGGACCACTCCTCCTCCTCCATCAGGAACCGCGTCGGGGGTCGGCTTCGACCTCTCCGCCATCAGCTCCGAGGAAGAAGAAGAAGAGTAAGAGTCCCGCCACAGCTTTGATTCTTATCTTTCTAGTTTTGCTTGATTAACTTGCTCTGTTCCCGTCTCCACAGGGAAATGGAGACCTTGGCGCAGAGGATGGCGAAGAGGGCCAAGACCTCAACAAGCATCGAGCCGCCGGCAAGCACCTCGGGCGTGCCAGAAACGGTTCTCGTCAGCTCGGAGTCAAGCCCAGAACGCAACCCTCGATGCAGCCCCCGGCGCAGCCCCCAGTGTGAGTCTTCTACTCACTACCCACTGGCGCGTGCCGGGGTGTGCATCTTCTCAGCTGACATCTCCGGGCGTGCAGGAGTGGAGCAACAACAAGAGGCAACAGCGGGAGCTGCCTCTGCCGTGCCGCCTCCATCGACCACACCGCCCAGGGAGGAATCTTCGAGCGAGCCCTACCGCGACGAAGGGGAGGGGCCGGCAAGTGCAGGCTCCGGCAACCCCTTCCTTGACGCAGGTAAAGTTACTTGCCCCAAAGAACTTGTCGCTTTGGTTTTTCTTCTTTTTGTCTTCTTGAACTTCCTTCCCAGATTCATCTTAATCAACTCCTTGGCTTTCAATCTTCTTCTGACAGAGCTCATGGACACTGACGTGTTCATTGAAGAGACTGCCAAGGATGCCGCCACTGAAGCCGACAAGGTTGCCGCCGAGGAGGCCGCCAAGCATGCTGCCGCCGAGGCCGCCAAAGCTGCTGCCGCCGAGGCTGCTGCCGTCGAGGCCGCCAAGGCCGCTGCCGCTGAAGCCGCCAAGGCCGTACAAGAGGAGGCCGCCAAGACGCCCGCCGAGGGAGCCGGCGAGGAGACCCGTGGCCATACTGACGGTGCTTCCGCTGCAGGAGCGCCAGGCGCTTCTACTACCGCGGGGCCCTCAACTGCCGAAGATCAACCCTCGTCGTCCAAGGCCCCTTCCTCAAGCCAATACATCAGGGCCGGCAAAAACGTTGTCAGCATGCCGGGGTCGGCAAACATCGAAGAGCTGGTTGAGGGAGAACATCTTGACGGGGAAATCATCGTCGCCGCCGCCAGCGAGCTCAAGGAGGAGCAGCTACTCCAAGCCATGAATGACAACTATCGGAAGCTCCAAACGCTCTACCGCGCCCGGAAGGAGAAACTGGACTCCCGGGCAGCGCTCGTCGAGGCAGCGGAAGGAGACTTCCAACAACGCGTCACGAAGACACAGGCTTGGTACGGCGAGGCCCTCCAAGAGCTGAATGTTTATCGGGAGCAGCTGGCGGAAGAGCGGAACATCCTCCTGCTGAAGCAATCAGACATCGAGAAAGCGCAGGAGGAGGCCGCCCAGCAAGCCGCCGCGGCAGGAGCCCTCTTGACGCAGCACCGCATCAGCCTTGACGTCCAAGAAGAGGACCTTGCCGCGCGCGAGGCGGCGCTTGCCGCCAAGCTTCGCACCAAGGATGAAGAGCTCGAAAATCTTGTCGCGCGGCGGGTCCAGGAGCTTGAGCAGAAACACTTGAAGACGCTCAGAGCTCTAACTGAAGACCACGCCGGCAAGCTCAAAGAGGCCCTCAACGCTGCCGGAGCTGCAGAGGCCGCCAAGAACTTGCTGGAGGAGAAGACGAAGCAGCTGGAGGCCGCTCTCGAGGACCACGGCAAGAAGGTCTCAACACTCGAGGTCGAGAGAGATAAGGCTCTCCACAACCTGATGGAGATGCAGGTTGCCGTATCCGAGAAAGTCCAGCAGCTTTCCTCCGTCAAGAACTCCATTGAGGATCTGAAGCTGAAGCTATCCACGCTGGAGGAGTCTCTTGAGGCTGCCCGAGTTCGCGAGAAGACTCTTATCAAAGACCTCCACGACGAACAGGAGCTGCTCCAGAACGCCGCCGCCACACACAACGAGTACACCTCTAGCGTGAAGCTCTGGACTGCCAGGCTGGCGGACGTCGCCGAGAAGCTTGGCGCGGAGCTGGAGGCCATGGGCTTGCCGGGCTTCGGATACCCTGCCGATGACAACGTATCCTCAAGCGCCAGGCTAACCATGTTCTTCGAGAAGCTCGTCGACGCCCTCAAGCTACTCCAGGTGAACCAAACAAGTAAGCTGGCCGACGAATCCCGGAAACTCTGCCAGCTCATCCTCCGTAAGGTGTTGATGAAGGTGGCGTACAGGAACCCTGGAATCGACCTCTCCAAAGCCTCGAAAAGCTTGCCGAAGGACGCGGACGTCAAGGCTCTCGAAGAGCTCGTCGCGCCCATCGTCGATCGGGTGAGCCAGGTGAAGAGGGTCGAGGGCGATCGCCGGGATTAGCTGTAGCCTCCTATCTCTTCTCCATCTTGCCGCCGGCGTCACATGTAAAAAACAAAATTGTTTTTATGTCAGAAACGCGGCAAACACTGGATGTAATATAACTTGCTCTCTTTGAATTAAGGCATGCTATTCCCTTTGTTCAATTTCTTTCTGTATGGCGTATACCCTATGCTTTGCTGGGAACTTGCCGGAGCATAACCCCGTCGCGAGCGCTGGATTCGGGTCGTCAGCAGCTTGCGGGCGGTGCTGCTCACGGAAAGAAATCTTGATGCTTTCAGCGCGGCCACCTAGTCTGTTGAGCGGACTCGAAACAGAGTAAGGGCGCAGCCGATCACGACAAGATTCCATCGCGTGCAGGTTTTCCATACAAAGCCGAAATCGTTCAAGGGAATACAGCCTTACAAAAATCAGAATCTGCTTAAGGGGTTCAGCAACTTAGCTCTGCTTTTCGTCGCTATTCTTCTTCTCCCGGCAAGGCGCCAACCTTGAACGTCGTCTGGTATCCATACCACCATTCTCCTTCCCCCCCCCCCGGCAAACTTGCGCGCGAGGGAATCTTCTGTCTCTTGAGAAAAAGAAAGAAGAGAAAATAAAAGTATGGAATCTTGACAGTTTGTTAGCTCTTAACGGGATCGAGTGCAATACACATCTCAGATAACACATGCATATAAAATGACATGGAATCAACAAGAAACGTAAAGCACACAGATCTTATTAAATATGCACAAAGGATGTGCCTGCTCTGTACAAAGGATTACATGCCATCGGCAACACTTGTACAGAATGGCATTGCCGGGATCTTGCCGGAGCGTTACGCTGCCGCGAGCGCTGGATTCGGGTCGTCAGCAGCCTGCTGGCCGTATCGCTATCACAGCAAGAAACCCGAACAACTGCGCCTTACGGGTAGAACTTGCGAAGGTGCTCGATGTTCCAGGAGTTGCTCACTGGCAAGCCCTCTTCGGTCTCCAGGCGGATAGCGCCAGGCCTGGTGACTCGCACTACCCGGTAAGGGCCTTCCCACTTCGGCGTCAACTTGTTGGAATTCTTGGCCGACTGAACGCGCCGAAGAACAAGGTCGCCTTCCTCAAGACTCCGGGCATGAACCTTGCGGCTATGGTAGCGGCGCAAAGCTTGTTGGTAGCGAGCGGCTCGCACAGCAGCCCGAAGACGGTTCTCCTCAAGGAGCAGCGCGTCATCTTGCCGCAGCTGTTCTTGCTTGAGCTCATCATAAGCGAGCACTCGAGGTGACCCGTATATGAGTTCCGTGGGGAGAACTGCTTCCGCTCCGTAGACCAGAGCGAAGGGTGTCTGGCCGGTGGCTCGATTCGGCGTCGTCCTGATCGACCAAAGAACCGCCGGCAGCTCATCAATCCAGCGTCTTCCATGCTTGTGCAGCTTGTCGAAAGTTCTGGTCCGGAGACCACGCAACACTTCAGCGTTCGCCCTTTCCGCTTGGCCATTGCTTCTCGGGTGAGCAACAGAGGCAAAAAAGATCTTGCCGCCAAGGTCTTGGACGTACTGCATGAAGGTGCGACTTGTGAACTGCGTACCGTTGTCGGTGATGATCCTGTTCGGCACACCAAAACGGCACACAATCCCCTTGAAGAACTTGACTGCTGACTGTGCTGTCACTTTCCTCACTGCTTCCACTTCTGGCCACTTCGTGAACTTGTCGATGGCAACGTACAAGTACTCGAAGCCCCCGGCAGCGCGGGGGAAGGGACCCAGTATGTCGAGCCCCCAGACTGAGAAGGGCCAGGAGAGAGGGATCGTCTGGAGAGCTTGAGCTGGCTGATGTAGTTGCTTCGAATGAAACTGGCACGCTTCACACTTGATTACTAGTGCTGTTGCATCCTGGAGGGCAGTAGGCCAGAAGAATCCTTGCCGGAATGCCTTGCCGACAAGGGCTCTCGAGCCTATGTGGGATCCACATATGCCCCCATGAATCTCTGCCAACAACTCTAGTCCATCCTCCCGAGGAATACACTTCAATTTCACCCCGTTCGGTCTCTTTCTGTACAGAACGTCATCGACGAACTGGTACATACTTGACTGACGGGCTACTTTTTCAGCTTCTTCCTGCTCTTCGGGGAGTTGTCCTGTCTGAAGGAAACGAACTATTTGCTGTGCCCATGCCGGAGCTAGTGGCTCGACGACAAGGACTAAAGGCGACTCTTCAACTGCGGGAGCATTTGCTTCTACGGCAAGAACCTGAGGTTCTTGGTGGAGCAGCTGCTCACCGGCAACTGGTATTCCTTCGGCAGCAGGGGCGCTTGCTTCAGCGGCAAGAACCTGAGGTTCTGCACGAAGCCGCTGCTCACCGGCAACCGTTTCGTTCCCGGCAAGATCCTTGCCGGGGTCTTCGGGAAGCCCTGCCGGGAAGTACTCGCCGGTACTTAACTTTCTTCTCTTATCAGGCCTTGTCGATGGCGACACGGATGGTTGAGTCAAGCGGAGCACAAAAGTCCCTGGTTCCACAGGTAGCTTGAGTGCGGCACGCTTCGACAGGTCGTCGGCAATGCTGTTCTCTGATCGAGGAACATGCTCTGTCTGAAGACCGTCAAAGCGCTCCTCCAGCTTCCTCACTTCATCGACGTAAGCTTCCATTAACGGGCTCTGATAATCTTTGTTGACCTGCCTCACGACGAGCTGGGAGTCACCTCTAACGATGAGCTTCTTGATCCCAAGGTCTGCCGCGATCCTGAGACCGGCAAGCAGTCCTTCATACTCTGCCATGTTGTTGGTCGATCTCTCCCGGGGAAAATGCATTTGGATGACGTACTTGAGGTGCTCTCCGGTGGGTGCGACAAGTAGCACGCCGGCACCGGCGCCTTGCAGCGAAAAAGCTCCATCAAAGTACATAATCCATTCGTGATCTGTTTCCTTGCCGGGAATCGCTGATTCTTGAACTTCGTCGTCTGGCGTTGGGGTCCATTCTGCAATGAACTCTGCCAAGGCTCTGCTCTGGATAGTTGAAGAACTTTCAAACTTGAGACTAAAGCATGACAGCTCCAACGCCCACTCGACGATCCTGCCGGTTGCTTCTGGGTTCCGGAGAATCCGTTGCAGCGGAAAGCGAGTGACGACGGTAATCTCATGTGCTTGGAAATAATGGCGCAGCTTCCTCGAGGCCATAAGGAGGCCGAAGAGCAGCTTTTGCACACCAGAATATCTCGACCTAGCTCCCTGCAATAGGGAGCTGACGAAATAGACTGGGCGCTGCACCATCTTCTTCTTCTGCGCTCCTTGGCTTGACTGCGTGGATCTTTCCTTGTTGGCACCAGACTCTGCCGGAGTTGGCCCCGGCAAGTCACTTGGCGGACCTGCCATTGCCGCTACATCCTCCTCTGCTTCTCTCTCTGCCACCAGCGCAGCACTAACCACTTGATTCGTTGCCGCTAGATATAGTAGCAACGGCTCTTGTGGCCTAGGTGCGACTAGTATTGGCGGAGAGGAGAGGTACTTCTTCAAATCCTGCAGCGCTGCCTCCGCTTCTGGAGCCCATTTCATTGGACCTGCCTTCTTCAAAATTTTGAAAAATGGCAGGGCGCGCTCAGCGGACTTGGAGATGAACCTGCTCAGAGCAGCAACGCAGCCGGCAAGTCGGCGCACATCCTTAACTCGTCTCGGCGCTTCAATCTGCTCAATTGCCTTGATCTTGGTGGGATTGGCTTCAATTCCACGCTGGGATACGAAGAACCCGAGAAGCTTGCCGAATGGAACGCCAAACACGCACTTCTCGGGATTGAGCTTCAGATTGATCCTGCGCAGATTTGCAAACGTCTCTTCTAGATCTTGAATAAGAGTTGCCTTGTCTTTGGTCTTGACCACTATGTCATCCATATAGGCTTCCATATTTCTATGGAGCTGGGTCTCGAAACCAATCTGGATGGCTCTCGCGAAGGTCGACCCAGCACTTTTCAACCCGAAAGGCATACGCAAGAAGCAGTATGTGCCACATGGGGTGATAAATGCGGTCTTCTCTTCGTCTTCTCTCGCCATGAAGATCTGGTGGTAGCCTGAGTATGCGTCAAGGAATGACAACAAATCACAGCCGGCAGTGGAATCCACAATCTGGTCGATGCGCGGCAAGGGAAAAGGATCTTTTGGATAGGCTTTATTGATATCTGTAAAGTCAATACATAGCCTCCATTTACCGTTCGCCTTGCGCACAACAACTGGATTGGCCAACCATGTAGGATGGAGGACTCCTCTAACCAGGCCTGCCGCCTCAAGCTTCTTAATCTCTTCGGCAATGAATTCTTGCCGCTCCAAAGCTTGCTTCCGCACCTTCTGCTTGACGGGCCGCGCGTGGGGACAGACAGCTAGGTGGTGCTCAATTACTTCCCTGGGAACACCGGGGATGTCAGATGGTTGCCATGCAAACACATCGACATTCGCCCGCAGGAAAGCAACGAGCGCACTTTCCTATTTGTCATTAAGGGTGGAACTTATGGTGAAAGTTCCTCCCGTCCCGTCCTCCTTGGCGGGCACCTTCTTGGTCTCAGGTGGAGCAGCCTTGGGTTTCTTGGTCTGGCCGGCAGAGCTCTCTGGTGCATCCTCGACGGTAGCACAACACTCCGGAGAGGCGCGCTTGCCGGAGTTTGTACCAGAGGTCTTGCCGGGCTTCTTCTTCTTGCCGGGATCTTGAGCGGCAGGAGCACGCGCCTTGGCGGCGGACGCTGCAACTGCTTCCCGGTAAAGCTTGTCGGTGCAAATGAGCGCGTCTTTCTTGTCGGAGTGGACAGTGATGACGCTCATTGGGCCGGGTATCTTCAAGACGTTGTAGGCGTAGTGCGAGGCCGCCATGAACTTAGCCAGCGCCGGGCGGCCAAGGATTCCATTATAAGGTAACGGAATCTTGGCGACGTCAAAAACGACCTTCTCCGTCCTAAAGTTCAGCTCGCTGCCAAATGTTACCGGCAGCGTGATCTTGCCTTTCGGCTGGTTCCTTCCCGGATTGACCCCTTGGAAAGAGCCTGTCTCCTCAAGGTCCTCGTCAGGAATCTGCAGCCTCTTGACGACGTCCGGCGAGATCAAGTTCAGGCCGGCCCCACCGTCAACCAACATTTTTGTTACCTTGAGGTTGCGAATTGTTGGTGAGACCAACAACGGCAAGCACCCGACCGCGGTTGTGCGATCTGGGTGGTCCTCGGCGTCAAAAATGATGGGCGTGTGGGACCACTTCAGTGGCTTCTGTGCACCAATAGAGGGTTCTGCCGCATTAATCTCACGTGCCCACCGCTTGAGTTGGCGGTGAGAGAAATGCAACGAAGCGCCTCCATCAACACACATAACCTCCGTTGCCTTCTGGAACTCTCGCTCACTAGATTCGCCATCATCTTCCTCTTCATCTCCATCCCCTTCCTTCTTGTCACGGCCCCGGGCAGGCTTCTCTTGCTGCTGCCTGGGCTTGCCGCGGCGACCTCCTCGACCGCGTTTCCTGCTAGACCCTCCGACACCATCTTGGGCTCTCTCCTTGTCGCGCCTTTCGTACTCGGCGCGCTGCTTCTCGAGAAGCTCCTCCACTTGCCGGCAGTCTTGGAGATCATGGCCCTTGGTACGGTGGATCTTGCAGTACTGCTTGCCGGATCCTTCTGGCTTGTCGGCAGCCGCCAAGGTCTGACACTCCGCACACCCGGCAATCTCCTTGCCGGGGTCGTCGGTCTTGGACTTCTTGGCGGTGCCGGTGTTGCCGGAACCTTCAACGGCAAGCACGGCCTTGCCTTTGCGATTCCTGTTCTTCCGCTTTCCCTTCTTTGCCAGGGCAGGAGCGTCTTCGCTCTCGGAGTCGACTCCGACGCCAGCGTTGTCGCCGGGGAGTCTTCTTCCTTCCTCTGCCCGTGCACACTTGTCGGCCAAAGCGTAGAGCTCGGCGACGTCTCTGACTTTGTTCATCGCCAGCTCCTCCCGCATTTTACGATTACGCACATTCTGATGAAAGGCGCTGATGACGGCGGTGGGGTGAACGTCAGGAATGTTGTGCTGGACGCGGCTGAACCTTTGGATATACTTGCGCAAGCTTTCGCCCTCCTTCTGGGGAATGATATGCAGATCACTCTCCGGGCCAGGAGCTTGATGGCCGCCGGTGAAGGCGCCAACAAACTGGTGGCACAGGTCGGCCCAAGAAGAGATGGAATTCTCGGGCAGGTGCATCAACCACGATCTAACGTTGGGCTTCAGCACCAACGGAAAGTAGTTGGCCAGCACCTTATCGTCACGAGCCCCGGCAGCCCGCACCGCGATGGTGTAGATGCTCAAGAACTCGGACGGATGGGTCTTGCCGTCATACTTCTCCGGTACTTCCGACCTGAAGGAGCAGGAGCTGGGCCACTGGACTTGCCGCAGCTCATGAGTAAACGCTGGGCAACCTACCTCGTAAGGTAGGCAGCCAGGGTATCCTGGCACGGGCTCGTCAACAGCGGTCCCAGCGCGCTTGTCGGATTGGCGACGCGCTTCCCTTCTGCGCTCGATGGTGGTTCGAGCGTCCTCCTTCTTCCGTTCCCGAAGAACGTGACGTTGGTCGTGGCGAACCCGCGGATCAGATGACGCCGTGGAATCATCCTCACGGGCGCTGGTCCGTCGAGTTAACGACCGCTCTTGATGCAGCGGAGGGGAACGCAGCGTAGTCGTTCCAGCTCTGGTCCTCTCTCCATCGCTACGCACCAGCCTAGACAACTACAGCCGTGAGGGTTCACCCTGCTGCGGTCTGCCGTTGTCAGCCAGGCTGAGGAGGCTCTGGATAGTGGCTCGCCACTCATCTAGCTTCCCCGTGGCAGGAGGGAAGTCTAGGAGCAGCTGAGCTCGCGCCAACGCCTCCGCTGGCGTAGGCGGCGGCGACAGGTGCGAAGAACGTGAGGTGCTCAAACTCCTAACAGGGTTAGAAGGAGCATCATCACGACTCTGCACCCGCGCGCGGCTTCCACCAGCGCGCTGGCGCGGATCTTGGCCCCGTGCATCTTGAGAGTGATGCGCAGGGGCTCTCCCATGGGGATGCTTGGATCCACCGACGTCACGGCGCTGCACGTCATGTGCGTCCTGAGAAGGTCGCGGTGCATGCGCCAGCGTGGTCGTCCTGGAAGGCGCTGCTCCATCCTTGGAAGTCGCTGCACCACCCGCGGGTTGCGCAGCTCCATCCTTGGACCTGTTGCTCGTCCGGCTCGGATCGCCGGAACGCCGTGGAAGCTCGGAGCCTCCACCTCCTCCACCCGCGTCTACCCCGTCGCCTGTGCGCGCAGCATCAGGCACGACGGATGCAGATGGACCAACCGCCGTGAAACCCTTCTTCTTGGGAGCCATGGTGGTGAAGATGATCAAAGATCTGACGCGCTGATCGCTAGATCAGGTTCACACAACCTCGATCTCCCCCTACCTGGCGCGCCAAAGATGTCGTGGGAAACAGACACCTATGGGATCAAGGAGATCCCTTTACGGTTCGGCAAGGGGAGAGGATTGCACAAAGAACAGATCTAACGAACAGCACACGGGGGATTTTACCCAGGTTCGGGCCGCACGGATGCGTAAAACCCTACTCCTGCTTTGATTGTATTACAGTGGATATTCTTGGCCAAGTTCTGGGAGCTACAGTGCTCGGTAGCTGCGCATGCAGAACGGGTCCAATCTCTGAAGTGCTCTCCTTCTTTTCTCTGTACACCTCGGGCCTCCTTATATATGAGTCAAAGGGGCTACCACTGTGGCGTACGAGATAAGGCATGAGGTGGAAAGTAGCTACAGTGTTATCATACCTAACCCTGACGTCCTGGGACAAACTCATTAAATGCACCGTGAGGTGTCCGTCAAGGCGTCCCTTAGCGTCTTGGGCTTGGAAAAGCTTTACGGGGGATGGGAAAAGCAGCCATCCCATCAGCACCGCTTAAGCATCTCGTGGCCAGCATTGCGCCACGTCACCATGAGGACAAGCTCTAAACGACAAGGCTGGCCGCTGCACTGGAGCGATAGCGCTACACTGTGCAGGGCCTTGCCGGGGCTGAATCCTTGCCGGACCCGGGGCTTGCCGGGACCGGGCCTTGCCGGGTGCGAGGCCTTGCCGGCAAGGGTCTTGCCGGGCCTCCGCAACCCTTTGGTCTTCTGTCTGATCATTGACTTGAACGCCTTCTTGGCATCTTAGTCTTGTGATTACTCCTAGCTATTCCCCGGCAAGGCTTGCCGCGGTACGGCTACAACTGCCCGTGCACAAGTAAGGGGTACTAAAAAGACCCATGCTTTAGTACACCGACAGGTTTGAGCACCAATGGGAAATAGTTGGCGAGAATCTTTTCATCTCGTCCTCCGGCAGCTTGTACGGCGATCGTGTAGATGACTAAGAATTCTGCCAAGTTGAGCTTGCCGTCATACTTCTCCGGCAACTCTGGCTTGAAGGCCCGGGTTGATGGCCAGCGGACTTGATGCAGCTCGCGAGTGAAGGCTGGACATCCAACCTCATAAGGTATATACCCGCCAACCTCGGGCGCAGGCTCATCAACGACTGGGCCGTTGCACACGTCAGATTGATGGCGCGCCTCTCGGCGCCTTTCAATGGTGGTGCGGTCATCTTCTACCCACCTATCACGCAACACTTGACGCTGGTCTTGCCGCGTTCATGGATCCGAAGAAGCCATCGACATCTCGTCGGGCTCGCTGGATCAGTGAGTTTGCCGCGGTTGTTGAAACTGTTGCTGTGGGGGTGACTGCACCGTTGGCGCGGCACCTCTGGCGCGGCCATCAGTTGGTGCTGTCACTGGACGCCGTGAAGGTCCCGCCTGCTATGAATTGCTGGCTTCAGCAAATCCAATGAGACTTTGGATGGTGGCTCTCCACTCATCCATCTTGTCAGCAGCCGGAGGGAAGTTCAACAGCATCTGCGCCCACGCCATGGCCTCTACTGCCGTAACTGGCATGGCTGGGAGCGAAGAACGGGATGTCGCTCGACTCCTGGCCGAACCAGCATGAGCGCCATCGCGAACTTGCTGCCGCGGCTCATGCCCAACAGCGGGCTGACGTGGTGGCGGTGGTACCTGAAGATCTTGTGGCTGATCAACAGGTGTCTTGCCATGTGGACGTTGCCGCCCAGAACAATCAGCGACATTCGGATTCGCGTCGCGCCCATCTTGCGATGGTCGCGGTGTGAGTCCTGAAGCGGCATCTTTAGATGCTATGGCAGCTGGATCTTGGCTCGCGCCGGTCCGGACGGTGTTGCTCCGGTGGCTATGCTCGCCGGTGCGTCGAGGAGGCGGGAGTTGGCCATCCGCGCCACCTGCACCGTTGTGGCTTCGATCGCCGGATTGGCGAGGAAGCTGAGGGTTCGTGTTGTGTGCTCCACCTTCTCCACCAGTGCTGGCTACGTGGCCTGCGCCGCCTGCACCAGTGACTCCTTCCGCGCCGCCCGCGCCGATCGCACCTCCTGCGCCACCTGCGCCGGCGGGATCATCTGCGCCGCCTGTGGGCGTCTACGACAGAAGCTTGGAGGTCGATGGAGATGCTGCGGATGCGCCCTTCTTCTTGGGCACCATCAAAGATGATGGAGATGAAACTGACGCACAAACTGCTGATTCATGTTCCCGCAAGTGATCCCCCTACCTGGCGCGCCAAAGATGTCGTCTGTACGACCATCTATGGGGCCATCTAGCCCCTTTGTGGTTCGTCTAGGGAGATGCGCAAGCACAAAGAGTAGAATCAGCAATCAATGCAAAGGATTTACCCAGGTTCAGGCCACCGTGAGGTGTAAAACCCTACTCCTGCTTTGTTGTATTGGATGTGTTTGGGCTCAAGTACAAGGAGCGCAACTTGCCGGCAAGGTGCAGGAAGTGCAGCTACGCATGCAACGTGAGCAAAGAGTCCCCCTTTGTAAAGGTTGCCCTGGCCCTCCTTTTATAGATCAAGGGGTAACCACTGTGGCAAAACAGTCTTTACATGTTAATTAGATAGCCAACAGTGCTATCATACCTAACTCTGCCGGTTTAGGACAAACACAATAAATGCGCCGTTAGGTGTCATGTGGAGGTGGAGCCCCGACAAGGTTCTTGCACCGCTCGCCTAGCTACCTCCTATAATCTTGACACGCCTCCTGGACGGGTGTCATTAAAGGTAATCTTCCTTCCAGCAAGCTGACATGTGCCCCGACAAAACTCACCAAACTGCCTGCCCTCTCAACACCTCACAGATTAGCGACTAGATGCTCGATGAGGTGGAGCGAAGAGGAGCCAGTAAAGGCTTGCCGGCACAGAGCTTGCCGGACCTTCATCTTGCCGACTCATGTCTTGCCGGCAAGTAATGCCTCCATCTTTAGTACTAGCCAAGCGCTTCTTGACGCTTTGCCTTGACGTCTTCTTTCTGGTTTTGCAACCAAGTCTTGAATCTTGATATTGGTAATTTCCCGGCAAGCCCTGGCCATCAGGAATGCTGCCACTGTCTGTGCATAAGTCAGGGTATAAAATACCCATGTTTTATACACCAACACAAAGATGCACGTAAGTTTGTCCTCTCTTGTGATGAATGTCAAGGAATTGGTAATGTTGGTAGACGTCAGGAAATGCCTATGAATTATTCACTTGTTATTGAACCATTTGATGTTTGGGGTTTTGATTATATGGGACCTTTTCCTTCCTCTAATGGGTATACTCATATTTTAGTTGTTGTTGATTACGTTACTAAGTGGGTAGAAGCTATTCCAACTAGTAGTGCTGATCATAAAACTTCTATTAAAATGCTTAAAGAAATTATATTTCCGAGGTGTGGAGTCCCTAGATATTTGATGACTGATGGTGGTTCACATTTTATTCATGGTGCTTTCCATAAATTGATTGCTAAATATGATGTTAATCATAGAATTGCATCTCCATATCATCCTCAGTCTAGTGGTCAAGTTGAATTAACTAATAGAGAAATAAAAATAATTTTGCAAAAGACCGTTAATAGATCTCGAAAGAATTGGTCTAAGAAACTTGATGATGCACTATGGGCTTACAGAACTGCTTATAAAAATCCTATGGGTATGTCTCCATATAAAATGGTCCATCGAAAAGCATGTCATTTACCTCTTGAACTAGAACATAAGGCATATTGGGCAATTAAAGAACTTAATTATGATTTTAAACTTGCTGGTGAGAAGAGGTTATTTGATATTAGCTCTCTAGATGAATGGAGAACATAAGCTTATGAAAATGCCAAGTTGTTTAAAGAAAAAGTTAAAAGATGGCATGATAAGAGAATTCAAAAATGGGAATTCAAAGTAGGTGATCATGTTCTATTATACAATTCTCGTTTAAGATTCTTTGCAGAAAAGCTTCTCTCTAAATGGGAAGGACCATACATCATCGAAGAAGTTTATCGCTCCGGAGCCATCAAAATAAACAACTCCGAAGGCACTAATCCGAGAGTGGTTAATGGGCAAATAATTAAACATTATATCTCAGGTACTCCCATTAATGTTGAAACAAATATTATTCAAACAATGACACCGGAAGAGCACATAGAAGAAACCTTCTGGAATGCTCCAGAACCCTGAAAAGGAGTAGGTATGTGGTACGGTAAGTAAACCGACTCCAAAACTTCCATAAAAGTACTTTCTGTTTGTTTTGGAATATATAAAAAATTAGGAAAATAATAAATAGTCCGAAAAGTGCACGAGGGAGCGACAAGCCTGGGGGGCGTGCCCTACCCCCAGGGCGCGCCTACCGAGCTTGTGGTTCCCCCGTGGACTTTCCTGACTCCATTTTTCTTCCATATTACTTGTTCTGCACGATAAAAATTCATTATACATACTCTCGGATGTTTTGACCACTGTATCGCAAGTTTCTCCTATGTTCTTGTTTCGTGATGTTTTCAGACAGATTTGGAGCGTTATGTCGTCACAAGAATCGGATGGGGAGAGCCATGTTTCCCACACTATAGCACATCCAAGAATCTACGGTGATGTCGACCCATATGGGTGGTCGACCGATGAGGAGGTGGAGGCTGACTTGAAGAGGATGGATTCCACGGACGTGGAAGAAGAAGAAACCTCACTACCCCAACCTGGAGATATGCATGTGGAATTCAAGAAATCGAGCTTGCCAAATATGGTTAAACCTCCCAACACCCGATTTATTTCCTACCGTAACTTGAAAAAGAGTGTTGCTTCGTCTCCTTAGCCAGGATGCATCCTTGGGTGGATGGTGCATTAACTGTCACCGGAAAGCTCCGAAAGGAAATCATGGATCTTAAGCGTCAAGTCAATAAGCTCGAAGAGGAGAACCGCATCCTCAAGGGCATCATTGTTAAGAATATTGCACCACCATTACCGAAGAAGGACACTTGAGTACACGGGTATGGGCACCACCCTTGGCTTGTGCCAAGCTTGGGGGAAGTGCCCCGGTATCGTATCACCATCACTTTTATCATAATTATCTATCTTAGTTCGATCCTTAGTTATTTCATGATTTAGAAGAATAAAGTTTTAGTATGATTTAGTTTTCAGTGTTTGCTTTGTGATCTATCTATCTATGTAATCGAGTGTGAGAGTTATATAATAAATAGTAGTTTGAGTTGAGTTGTTTTACTTTTCTTGATCCAATCTTGGAAATAAAATAAAAAGAATAAAGAAAAGAGAGATCATATGCTAATCCCATGGGGAGTGATGACTTCACATAAAAGAAGTATAATTGATAAAACTTGTTGGAAGTTGACAAACATAGCATTGGTCATTCTTGCAATTCATGAAAAAGTAATAAAGGAAGAGAGGTCTCACATATAAATATACTATCTTGGACATCTTTTATAACTGTGAGCCCCCATTAAATATTCTATGTCAAATATTTGACGTTGGACAAGGAAGACAACGTAATGAGTTATGTTTGCTTATATTCACATAGAAGTTATATTGTTTTGGATCCTCTAACATGTGGTGCTTGCCCCCTATCTTTTGCTAGCCAAAATTCTGTACTAAGTAGAGATACTACTTGTGCATCCAAAAACCCTTAAACCCAGTTTCATGTCATGAGAGTCCACCATATCTATCTATGAATTGAATAAGATCCTTCAAGTAAGTTGTCATCGGTGCAAAAGCAATAAAAATTGCTCCTAAATATGTATGATCTTTTATTGTAAGGGAAAATAAGCTATGTACAATCTTGTGATGGTGAAGAAATAAAAGCGACAGACTGCATAATAAAGGTCGCTATCACAAGGGGCAATATAAAGTGACGTTCCTTTACATTAAGAGTTTGCACATCCAAAAATAAAAAATGCATGACAACCTCTGCTTCCCTCTGCGAAGGGCCCATCTTTTACTTTTATGTATTTACTTTCATGCAAGAGTCAATAGTATTCTCCTCTATTCCATTTTTATTTTTCTCTCTTGGCAAGCATCATGTGGTGGGGAAAGATCCAGACATATATATATAGTTGAATGTAGGTGATGATGAGTTATTATTGTTGATATTACCCTTGAGGTAAATACGTTGGGAGGCAAAATTATAAGCCCCTATCTTTCTATGTGTCTGACTGAAACTTTTGCTCCATAAGTATGCCGTGAGTGTTAGCAATCATAGAAGACTAAATGATAGTTGAGCATGTGAACTTGCTAAACAAAGCTCTTACATAGACTCTTTCTGATAATATGATGAATTGCAATTGCTTCAGTGACTGAGATCATAGTTTGTTAGTTTTCATACTATGTCTTGTGGATGAATTGTCACTTTGTCATGAGAAGTTTTATGATAATATATTGCTGTTATAACAAAGATCATGATGCCTTCATGTCCGTATTTTGTTTTATCGACACCTCTCTCTCTAAACATGTGGTCATGATTAGCGATTTCGGTTTTTCACTTGAGGACAAGCGAGGTCTAAGCTTGGGGGAGTTGATACGTCCATTTTGCATCATGTTTTTCTACTGTTATTTATTAGGTTTTTGATCATTATTTCACGTTATGATACAATTCTTATGCCTTATTTCTCTTATTTTGCAAGATTCACATGAAGAGGGAGATTGCCGGCAGCTGGAATTCTGGACCGGAAAGGGGTGAAACAGAGATAGCTATTCTGCACACCTCCAAATGACCTGAAAATTTACGGAGAATTGTTTTGGAATATATAAAAAATATTGGCTGAAGAAATATCAGAGGGGGACCCACGAGGAAGCGACCAGCCTCGAGGGCGCGCCTTACCCCCCTGGGCGCGCCCCTCGAGCTAGTGGCGCCCCTGGCAGGCCTCTAGGGCCCATCTTCTCCCTAGAAAAAAATCAGAAGAATATTTTCGGGACGAAGCGCCACCGTCTTGAGGTGAAACCTGGGCAGGAGCAATTTTGCTCTCCGGCGGAGCGATTCCGCCGGGGATACTTCCCTCCGGGGGGGAAATCAAAGCCATCGACATCACCAATGATCCTCTCATCATGGGAGGACCAATCTTCATCAACATCTTCACCAGCACCATCTCATCTCAAACCCTAGTTCATCTCTTGTATTCAATCTTTGTCTCAAAACCTCAGATTGGTACCTGTGGGTTGCTAGTAGTGCTGATTACATCTTGTAGTTGATGCTAGTTGGTTTATTTGGTGGAAGATTATATGTTCAGATCCTTAATGCTATTTAATACCCCTCTGATCTTGAACATGAATATGATTTGTGAGTAGTTACTTTTGTTCTTGAGGACATGGGAGAAGTCTTGTCATAAGTAATCATGTGAATTTGGTATTCGTTCGATATTTTGATGATATGTATGTTGTTGCTTCCTTTAGTGGTGTTGTGTGAACGTCGACTGCATGACACTTCACCATCTTTGGGCCTAAGGGAAGGCATTGTGGAGTAGTAATTAGACGATGGGTTGCTAGAGTGACAGAAGCTTAAACCCTAGTTTATGCGATATTCCGTAAGGGGCTGATTTGGATCCATATGTTTCATGCTATGGTTAGATTTATCTTAATTGTTCTTTAATAGTTGTGGATGCTTGTGAGAGGGGGTAATCATAAGTGGGAGGCTTATTCAAGTAAGAACAGCACCCAAGCACCGTCCACCCACATATCAAATTATCAAAGTAGCGAACGCGAATCAAACAAACATGATGAAAGTGACTAGATGAGAATTCCCATGTGTCCTCGAGAACTATTTGCTTTATATAAGAGATCGTTCCGGCTTGTCCCTTGCTATAAAAAGGATTGGGCCACCTTGCTGCACTTTATTATACTTGCTACTTGTTATGAATTATCTTGCTATTGAAACTATCTGGTACCGCTACTTTCAGTACTTGCAGATAATACCTTGCTGAAAATTGCTTGTCATTTCCTTCTGCTCCCCATTGGGTTCGATACTCTTACTTATCGAAAGGACTATGATTGATCCCCTATACTTGTGGGTCATCAGATGGTGTCGCCCGAATCTTCTCTGGGAAGGCGGAGCTGCGGACTGTAAAAGGAAATAATATAATGACTTCAATCACATGTCAATTAAGGCTAATTATGGGCGGGGGCGTCAAATACGTACCTCCTCGGTGGTGGCTTCTCCCTTCGTTTTGGGGGAAGCAGGTCCACAGAAGAGCCGGATTGGACGGCCTCGACAGGGGTCGAGGACTGGCTGGGCTGGGCGGCGCGAGCCCTCCGACGCTTCTTGAACCGAGGAGGGTCTTCCTCCTCAGCGTCTTCGGGCATCTCCCTCCTCCTTTTAGGGAGGGACTCCTCCTCCTCACCTTTCTCCTCCTCCTCCTCTTCACCTTTCTCCTCCTCCTCCTCATGGTCGGAGGAGTCTTGGTAGCTTTCTGACCTGGCATCCGAAGTCGCTCTTCGGCTACCCAAGCCCTCTTTTTTCTTCTTTGGCTCCTTGGCCGGAATCTTGTATGGCGCCTCGGCCAGTAGAGCCTCTAATTGAGGGGTCCGGGCCGCCTCGGGAAGTGGTGCCGATGATTTCATCTTCTGGGCCTTGTTGCACCAGATCTAAGCAGGGGATATTAGCCTGATTACCTTCTTATCGAAAGATGTTGAAATAATAGAAAATCAATTAAAGCAGCCCATACCTCGGATGGACCATTTTTTGCTTCATAGCCACAGTCTTCCCCTTCCTCAGGGAACTCGTTCTTGGACGGCTTGAAAAGCGACGTCCACATCCCGGCGAGGGTAGTGCGGAAGAAGCTGCGCACGGTCAGCTCATCCTCGGGGCTCCACTGCCACATTGGGTTGGCCCAGAGCCGAAGAGGCAGGACACAGCGGTGGAGCATGACGTGGACCACATCCACTAGCTGGATGTCTTGGTCGACCACCACCCTGAGCCTCTTCTGGAGCGTCTTCACCTCGTCAGGATTTCCCCAATCAAGGCTCTTCTTCGTCCAGGATACGACCATCTTCGGGGGTGATACATCTCCGTCGTATCTACTTTTCAAAACACTTTTGCTCTTGTTTTGGACTCTAATTTGCATGATTTGAATGAAACTAACCCGGATTGATGCTGTTTTCAGTAGAACTACCATGGTGTTGTTTTGTGTAGAAATAAAAGTTCTCAGAATTAGATGAAACTTTTTGAAGATTTTTTATAGAATAAATAAAAAATACTGGAATGAAGATCCACTGGAGGGGGCCACCAGTTGCCCACAAGGCAACAGGGCGCGCCTACCCCCCAGGGCGTGCCCTGATGCCTTGTGGGGCCCACGAGGCTCCTCCTGACCTAATTCCAGTGCTATAAATTCCGTTTCCCCAAGAAAAAATAAGAGAAGAAGTTTCATCATGTTTTACGATACGGAGCCGCTGCCACCTCCTGTTCTTCATCGGGAGGGCTGATCTGGAGTCCGTTAGGGGCTCCGGACAGGGGATTCGTCGCCATCATCATCATCAACCATCCTCCATCAACAATTCCATGATGCTCACCGCCGGGAGTTAGTAATTCCTTGATAGGCTTGCTGGACGGTGATGGGTTGGATGAGATTTGTCATGTAATCGAGTCAATTTGTTAGGGCTTGATCCCTAGTTTTTCTTTGTCACTTTCAGTTTGTCAAACTGAATTGCTTGAGGACAAGCAATGAGTTAAGCTTCGGGGAGTTGATATGTCCCAAACGTATCTACTTCTCCAACCACTTTTGCTCTGGTTTTGGACTCTAATTTGCATGATTTGAATGGAACTAACCCGGACTGACGCTGTTTTCAGCAGAATTGCCATGGTGTTATTTTTGTGCAGAAATAAAAGTTCTCGAATGGACCTGAAAATTTACGGAGAATTATTTCAGAATATATAAAAAATACTGGCGAAAAGATCTACTGTAGGGGGGCCACCCAGGAGCCACAAGCTCAGGGGGCGCCCCCCCGGGCTTGTGGGGCCCTGGCAGCTCCATTTACCCTAATTCCAATTCTATAAGTACCTATTCATGGAGAAAAAAATCAGAGAGAAAGAATTGTCGCGTTTTACGATATGGAGCCGCCGCCACCTCCTGTTCTTCATCGGGAGGGCTGGTCTGGAGTCCGTTCGGGGCTCCGGAGAGGGGGATTTGACGCTGTCGACATCATCAACCATCCTCCATCACCAATTTCATGATGCTCACCACCGTGTGTGAGTAATTTCTTTATAGGCTTGCTGGACGGTGATGGGTTGGATGAGATTTACCGTGTAGTCGAGTCAATTTGTTAGGGCTTTGATCCCTAGTATCCACTATGTTCTGAGATTGATGTTGCTATGACTTTGCTATGCTTAATGCTTGTCACTAGGGCCCGAGTGCCATGATTTCAGATCTGAACCTTTATGTTTTCATGAATATATTTTAGTTCTTGATCCTATCTTGCAAGTTATATGCACCTATTACGTGTCATGATCCGCATACCCCAAGGTGACAATAATTGGGATTCTTTCCGGTAATTACCATAGTTTGAGGAGTTCATGTATTCACTATGTGTTAATGCTTTGTTCCGGTTCTCTATTAAAAGGAGGCCTTAATATCCCTTAGATTTCCTTATGGACCCCGCTGCCATGGGAGGGTAGGACAAAAGATGTCATGCAAGTTCTTACTATACGGAATACATGCCTACATTACATTGATGAATTGGAGCTATTGTGTATCGCCCTAGGTTGTGACTGTTACATGATGAATGTCATCCAACATAATTATCCATCACCGATCCAATGCCTACGCTTTTCGCATATTGATCTTTGCTAAGTTACTTTCGTTGCTGCTGTTGTTACAATCACTACAAAACTGCTTCCGTTACTGTTGCTACTGTTACTATTGCTATTGAAACTATCATACTATTGTGCTACTAAACACTTTGCTATAGATATTTAGTTCTCGTGGTGTGGTTGAATTGACAACTCAACTGCTAATACTCGCAAATATTCTTTGGCTGCCCTTGCGTCGAATCAATAAATCTGGGTGAAATACTACCCGCGAAAACTGTTGCGATCCCCTATACTTGTGGGTTATCAAGACCTTTTTCTGGTGCCATTGCCGGGGAGCATAGCTCTATCTGTTGAGTCACTTGGGATTTATATCTGTTGATCACTATGAAGAATCTGAAAGACGCTAAGACGAAGATCGTCCCCTCGATGACTAGAGGAGGTAAGGAACTGCCATCACACTCTGCACTTGATTCACCTTCTATTTTGAGTAGGCTTGTGACACCACCACCTACTATTCATTCTGATATGTCGCAAGTTATTCATGATACTACTTCTGCTATGAATGAAACTATTGATGATGCTAGTACTATGGTTGATAATACTGTGCCACTTGGTGAATTTCTTGATGAACAAATTGCTAAAGCTAAAGGAATTGAAAATGTTGAAACTCTTGAAAATTATGACTCACCTATTATGCCTAGCTCTCCTACTAGAGTTGAAATGCCTGAGACATCTGATGGTTATGTTTTTGATAGGGAGACAGCTAGGGCAATTCTTGCTTGTAATGATAGAGATGAGGTTAGAAAATTGCTTGCTGAATCGAAAGAAAAATCTATGAGGGAGAGAATGAAATATGATCCTAAGTTTTCTACCTCTCCCATATTTGTTACTGATAAGCATTATGAATTCTCTGTCGATCCTGAGTTAATTACTTTGGTTGAATCTGATCTTTTTCATGGTTATGAAACTGAAACTGTTGTGGCACACCTTACTAAGTTGAATGATATTGCCACCCTATTTGCTCATGAGGAAAAAATTCGCTATTACTATATTCTTAAGTTGTTTCCTTTCACATTAAAGGCTGATGCTAAGAAATGGTTTAATACTCTTGCTCCTGGTTGTCTGCGTAGTCCCCAGGATATGATATATTATTTCTTCGAAAAATATTTTCCTTCTCATAAGAAACAAGCTGCCTTACAGGAAATATTCAACTTTGTGCAAATTGAAGAAGAGAATCTCCCTCAAGCTTGGGGGAGGCTTCTCCAATTACTTAATGCTTTGCCTGATCATCCTCTTAAGAAAAATGAAATACTTGATATCTTTTATAATGGACCAACCGATGCTTCTAGGGACTACCTAGATAGTTGTGACAGTTGTGTTTTCAGGGAACAAACTGTTGGACAGGCTGAAGTACTATTGAATAATATATTGAGAAATGTCAATGATTGGACACTTCCTGAACCACCACCTAAGCCAACTCCAAAGAAGAGAGGTAATCTATTCCTCGGTCTAGAAGATATGCAAGAAGCTAAGAAATCTATGAAGGAAAAAGGTATTAAAGCTGAAGATGTTAAGAATTTACCACCTATTGAAGAAATACATGGGCTCGACATCCCGACACTGGTAGTGGAGGTATATTCTCTCACTAGATTCGATGAAGGTGATATACCGTATAATAAATCTGCTAGTCAATGCCTGTATGAATTTGATAATTACATCATTAAACAGGAACACTTTAATATGTATGTTAGCAATCAACTAAAACGGAATGCCATCATGATTGAATGCTTGAGTGATTTGATGTTTAGAACTGCTAATGATGTTAAATGCTTAAGTAAACATGCTTCTATGGTTCAGACTCAGTTAGAACAAATAGCTAAGTCAAAAAATGATTTGCTTGATGAGATGAATAATAAAATGAATGATCTTGCTGTTAGAGTTGTTACTAGAGGAGGTAGAATGACTCAGGAACCCTTGTATCCTGAGGGTCATCCTAAAAGAATTGAACAAGATTCTCAAAGAAATAATATGGATGCACCTAGTCCATCTAAGAAGAAAAAGAAAAATGATAGGACTTTGCATGCTTCTAGTGAACCTGCGATAGAAAAACCTCCTGAGAATCAAAATGATGTTTCTATTTCTGATGCTGAGACACAATCTGGTAATGAACACACACCTAGTGATAATGAAAATAAAAATGATGATGTTCATGTTGATGCTCAACCAGATAATGATGTAGAAATAGAACCTGCTGTTGATCTTGATAACCCACCGCCTAAGAATAAAAGATATGATAAAAGAGACTTTGTTGCTAGAAAACATGGAAAGGAAAGAGAACCATGGGTTCAAAAACCTATGCCTTTCCCTACTAAACCATCCAAAAACAAGGATGATGAAGACTTTGAGCGCTTTGTTGAAATGCTTAGACCTGTCTTTTTGCGCACTCGCTTGATTGATATGTTGAAAATGTCTCCCTATGCTAAATACATGAAAGATATTGTCACTAATAAAAGGAAGATACCTGAAGCTGAAATTTACACCATGCTTGCAAATTATTCTTTTAAGGGTGGAATACCTAAGAAATTAGGAGATCCAGTAATACCTACTATACCATGCTCCATTAAAAGAAGTTATGTCAAAACTGCTTTATGTGATTTGGGAGCCGATGTTATTGTTATGCCTTTCTCTTTATATAGAAGACTTGATTTGAATAACCTCGCACCTACTGAAATATCTTTGCAAATGGCTGATAAATCAACTGCTATACCTATTGGAATTTGCGAGGATGTCCCCGTTGTTGTTGCAAATGTTACTATCTTGACAGACTTTGTTATACTTGATATGCCCGAGGACGACAACATGTCGATTATGCTTGGAAGACCCTTTTTGAATACTGCAGGGGCTGTTATTGATTGCAACAAAAGCAAAGTAACTTTTCAGGTCAATGGTAAGGAGCATACGGTTTATTTTTTGAAGAAACAAAGTTTGGTGAATGGTATCAATTGTATTGAAAAAGTTTTGACGATCACTATTGGAGGATTCAAATTTCCTCTTCCTGCTGTCAAAAAGAAATATGAAATTCTTATTGTTGGGGAGATGCATATCCCCATTGAGGTAATTTAGTGTTATACGAAAATTCTTCGGTTTCATGTCACTCAGAATTAGTTTGTTAATAAGACTTGATCAACCTTATTAATGGATTCTTTTTGAGGGGCATGTGGTCGATGAATTTAGTAAGCACAACCTTCTGTACCCACCTTTTGCTCTCTGTTATTTTTAGTAGAATAAAATAAAATGCCATGATTATCCTGTTTTCTGAATTTTCCGTGCAATAAAAAATGGCCCAAAAATAAAAATTCTCAGAATGCCATGAAAATTTAGTATGATTTTTTTCAGAATATTTAAGAATTTTTGGCACTGAACACACCCCATGGGGGTGCACCTGTGAGCCACAAGCTCACAGGGCGCGCCCACCCCGCCGAGCGTACCCAGCAGGCTTGTGGGTCCCACAGGGACCCACTCACTGATGCCAGCCACCCATCTCCTTCTTCTTCCTCCACAAAAAATCAAACTTGCTCCCAAGCCCGTGTTCTTGCTCATATTGTTGTGATTTTCGATCTCCTTGCTCGGAACTCCATTTCCAAAACTGTTTTGAGGAATTACTCCTTGAGAAAAGAAAATGTTTAGGAAGATGTTCCGCGGTGGTTCCTCGAGCAAGAGTGCTCCTAGGCCCGTGATACGCGAGCCGGATACCGAACCGCCGCGACAGGCTTCGGTTTTGCCATGCGAGTGGCCGTCGGATGCCTTCATGATTCGAGCCGGCATCAAGGAAGAGTTTGATATGTATGTGCGCAATGCCGAGCCCACGGAGTTCTTGACAGACAGGTGCCCGCAAAACTATGACCTCACTGACTCATTTGTGCGGAGATTCAAGTATGTATATCAGCGCACTGCACATGATGTTATTTTCAACTTATATGAAAAGCCTTTTCGCATGTCAGTTGAAGAATTTAGTAGTGTTTGCAAAATTCCATTTTGGGGGACTTGCACTGAACCTCGTAAATCTAATTGCAATGAATTCCTCATGAACATTACTAAGGGTGAAACTAGAGGCATTACACAAGCTACTATGGGGAGCATTCATTTTCCTGCTATACATTATTTTTCTCTGTTCATTGGTAGATGCATTAATGGTAAACATGACCATAGTCACCTTTGCGCCCCTGACCTGAGCATTCTTAAGAGTGCGGTGCTGAGAGATAGACAATTTAACATGGGGGCTATTGTTGCACGTCGTTTACATAATAATGCCTTGGTTGGTGATTTATTTGGTGGAATTTATGCTACTCACTTAGCCACTTATCTTGGTGTGCCCATAAAATGTAATGATACCCTGTTGCCACCGAGTTTTCTTGATTATGATGCTATGGAACATCACCAGTTCCTTGAGAGGGGTGCACCCCCGTTCAGATACAGGCTAATCTTTAATAGGTGTTGTGTTTTCCATATTGTTTGCCTGCTCCTGCCTTCTTTGATTTCCATGGAAAACATAGACATTTCATACTTGAGGAGGAGGCTGAGGAGTATGAGAGGGCGACAGAGACCGAGCGCCTCAACGAGACAGCTCGCCAAGCTGTGGCAGCGGCACTCAGGTACAACCCAAACTACCATCACAGGCATTATCCAGGCCAGGAGTGGCCCTAGACCAACTTAGGCCAAAAGCCTAAGCTTGGGGGAGTACGTATTTCTCACCGACATTACATTCATGTTCACACATTCATTTCAGTTGTCGATGTTCATCCTTTTTCATTGTATATCCATGCTAGTTTTATTTTCACTTTCTTCTCGTGTGTTTGAAAAACTTGCGAAAATCCAAAAAAAATTAGTTGTAGTTTCTTTCCTGTTTAGTTTGCTCTAGTTTTGGATTCTAATTTGCATGATTTGAATGGAACTAACCCGGACTGACGCAGTTTTCAGCAGAATTGCCATGGTGTTATTTTTGTGCAGAAATAAAAGTTCTCGGATGAACCTGAAAATTTACAGAGAATTATTTCAGAATATATATAAAATACTGGTGAAAAGATCTACTGGAGGGGGGCCACCCAGGAGCCACAAGCTCAGGGGGCGTGCCCCCCAAGCTTGTGGGGCCCTGCCAGCTCTGTTTACCCTAATTCCAATGCTATAAGTACCTATTCGTGGAGAAAAAAATCAGAGAGAAAGAATCATTGCGTTTTACGATACAGAGCCGCCGCCACCTCCTGTTCTTCATCGGGAGGGCTGGTCTGGAGTCCGTTCGGGGCTCCGGAGAGGGGGATTCGACGTTGTCGTCATCATCAACCATCCTCCATCACCAATTTCATGATGCTCACCGCCGTGTGTGAGTAATTTCTTCATAGGCTTGCTGGACGGTGATGGGTTGGACGAGATTTACCATGTAATCGAGTCAATTTGTTAGGGCTTTGATCCCTAGTATCCACTATGTTCTGAGATTGATGTTGCTATGACTTTGCTATGCTTAATGCTTGTCACTAGGGCCCGAGTGCCATGATTTCAGATCTGAACCTTTATGTTTTCATGAATATATTTGAGTTCTTGATCCTATCTTGCAAGTTATATGCACCTATTACGTGTCATGATCCGCATACCCCAAGGTGACAATAATTGGGATTCTTTCCGGTAATTACCGTAGTTTGAGGAGTTCATGTATTCACTATGTGTTAATGCTTTGTTCCGGTTCTCTATTAAAAGGAGGCCTTAATATCCCTTAGATTTCCTTATGGACCCCGCTGCCACGGGAGGGTAGGACAAAAGATGTCATGCAAGTTCTTACTATACGGAATACATGCCTACATTACATTGAAGAATTGGAGCTATTGTGTATCGCCCTAGGTTGTGACTGTTACATGATGAATGTCATCCAACATAATTATCCATCACCGATCCAATGCCTACGCTTTTTGCATATTGATCTTTGCTAAGTTACTTTCGTTGCTGCTGTTGTTACAATCACTACAAAACTGCTTCCGTTACTGTTGCTACTGTTACTATTGCTATTGAAACTATCATACTATTGTGCTACTAAACACTTTGCTACAGATATTTAGTTCTCCTGGTGTGGTTGAATTAACAACTCAACTGCTAATACTCGCAAATATTCTTTGGCTGCCCTTGCGTCGAATCAATAAATCTGGGTGAAATACTACCCGCAAAAACTGTTGTGATCCCCTATACTTGTGGGTTATCAAGACCTTTTTCTGGCGCCATTGCCGGGGAGCATAGCTCTATCTGTTGAGTCACTTGGGATTTATATCTGTTGATCACTATGAAGAATCTGAAAGACGCTAAGACGAAGATCGTCCCCTCGATGACTAGAGGAGGTAAGGAACTGCCATCACACTCTACACTTGATTCACCTTCTATTTTGAGTAGGCTTGTGACACCACCACCTACTATTCATTCTGATATGTCGCAAGTTATTCATGATACTACTTCTACTATGAATGAAACTATTGATGATGCTAGTACTATGGTTGATAATACTGTGCCACTTGGTGAATTTCTTGATGAACAAATTGCTAAAGCTAAAGGAATTGAAAATGTTGAAACTCTTGAAAATTATGACTCACCTATTATGCCTAGCTCTCCTACTAGAGTTGAAATGCCTGAGACATCTGATGGTTATGTTTTTGATAGGGAGAAAGCTAGGGCAATTCTTGCTTGTAATGATAGAGATGAGGTTAGAAAATTACTTGTTGAATTGAAAGAAAAATCTATGAGGGAGAGAATGAAATATGATCCTAAGTTTTCTACCTCTCCCATATTTGTTACTGATAAGGATTATGAATTCTTTGTCGATCCTGACTTAATTACTTTGGTTGAATCTGATCCTTTTCATGGTTATGAAACTGAAACTGTTGTGGCACACCTTACTAAGTTGAATGATATTGCCACCCTATTTGCGCATGAGGAAAAAATTCGCTATTACTATAATCTTAAGTTGTTTCCTTTCTCATTAAAGGGCGATGCTAAGAAATGGTTTAATACTCTTGCTCCTGGTTGTCTGCGTAGTCCCCGGGATATGATATATTATTTCTTCGAAAAATATTTTCCTTCTCATAAGAAACAAGCTGCCTTACAGGAAATATTCAACTTTGTGCAAATTGAAGAAGAGAATCTCCCTCAAGCTTGGGGGAGGCTTCTCCAATTACTTAATGCTTTGCCTGATCATCCTCTTAAGAAAAATGAAATACTTGATATCTTTTATAATGGACCAACCGATGCTTCTAGGGACTACCTAGATAGTTGTGATGGTTGTGTTTTCAGGGAACAAACTGTTGGACAGGCTAAAGTACTATTGAATAATATATTGAGAAATGCCGATGATTGGACACTTCCTGAACCACCACCTAAGCCAACTCCGAAGAAGAGAGGTAATCTATTCCTCGGTCTAGAAGATATGCAAGAAGCTAAGAAATCTATGAAGGAAAAAGGTATTAAAGCTGAAGATGTTAAGAACTTACCACCTATTGAAGAAATACATGGGCTCGACATCCCGACACTGGTAGTGGAGGTATATTCTCTCACTAGATTCGATGAAGGTGATATACCGTATAATAAATCTGCTAGTCAATGCCTGTATGAATTTGATAATTACATCATTAAACAGGAACACTTTAATATGTATGTTAGCAATCAACTAAAACGGAATCATTAAACAGGAACACTTTAATATGTATGTTAGCAATCAACTAAAACGGAATCATTAAACAGGAACACTTTAATATGTATGTTATATGCACTTGTTATTGTTCTGATCCGTAGACCCGATAGTGACAATTGTTTGGGATACTCTCCGGGGATGACGGTAATTCGAGGAGTTCATGTATTCACCATGTGTTAATGCTTTGTTCTGGTTCTCTATTAAAAGGAGGCCTTAATATCCCTTAGTTTCCTTATGGACCATGCTGCCATGGTAGGGTAGGACAAAAGATGTTATGCAAGTTCTTATTATAAGCACGCATGACTATATACGGAATACATGCCTACATTACATTGATGAATTGGAGCTATTGTGGATCGCTCTAGGTTGTGACTGTTATATGATTAATGTCATCCAACACAATTATCCATCACTGATCCAATGCCTACGCTTTTCGCATATTGATCTTTGCTAAGTTACTACCGTTGCTGCTGCTGTTACAATCACTACAAAACTGCTACTGTTACTGTTTATGTTACTATTGCTACTGTTACTACTGCTATCAAACTATCATACTACTGTGCTACTAAACACTTTGCTGCAGATAATTAGTTCTCCAGGTGTGGTTGAATTGACAACTCAGCTGCTAATACTCATAAATATTCTTTGGCTCCCCTTGTGTAGAATCAATAAATTTGGGTGAAATACTACCCTCAAAGACTGTCGCGATCCCCTATACTTGTGGTTTATCAAGACCTTTTTCTGGTGCCGTTGCCGGGGAGCATAGCTCTGTTTGTTGAGTCACTTGGGAATTATATCTGTTGATCACTATGAAGAATCTGAAATACGCTAAGACCAAGATCGTACCCTCTAAGACGTGGGGAGGTAAGGAACTGCCATCACACTATGCACTTGATTCACCTGCTGTTTTGAGTAGGCTTGCGACACCGCCACCTGCTATTCATTCTGATATGTCGCAAGTAATTGATGATACTACTTATGCTATAAATGAAACTTGTGATGATGCTAGTACTCTTCTTGATAATATTGTGCCACTAGGTGAATTTCTTGATGAACAAATTGTTAAAGCTAAAGAAATTGACATTGCTGAAATTGATGAAACTGATGAAAATTATGATTCACCTATTATGCCTAGCTCTCCTACTAGAGTTGAAATGCCTAAGATACCTGATGGTTATGTTATAGATGGAGAGACAGCTAGGGAAATTCTTGCTTGTAATGATAGAGATGATGTTAGAAAATTACAGAGTAAGATAAAAGAAAAGTCTATGATGGAGAGAATGAAATATGATCCCAAGTTTGCTACCTCTCCTATCTTTGTTACCGATAAGGATTATGAATTCTCTATCGATCCTGACTTGATTACTTTGGTTGAATCTGATCCTTTTCATGGTTATGAAACTGAAACTATTGTGGCACACCTTACTAAATTGAATGATATAGCCACCCTATTTGCTCATGAGGAAAAAAATCGTTACTATTACATTCTTAAGTTGCTACCTTTCTCATTAAAGGGTGATGCTAAGAAATGGTTTAATACTCTTGCTCCTGGTTGTGTGCGTAGTCCCCAGGATATGATATATTACTTCTTTGAAAAATATTTTCCTGCTCATAAGAAACAAGCTGCCTTACAGGAAATATTTAACTTTGTGCAAATTGAAGAAGAGAATCTCCCTCAAGCTTGCGGGAGGCTTCTCCAATTACTTAATGCTTTGCCTAATCATCCTCTTAAGAAAAATGAAATACTTAATATCTTTTATAATGGACTAACCGATGCTTCTAGGGACTACCTAGATAGTTGTGCTGGTTGTGTTTTCAGGGAACGAATTGTTGAACAGGCTGAAGAACTATTGAATAATGTATTAAAGAATGCTAATGATTGGACACTTCCCTAAACCACCACCTAAACCAATTCCAAAGAAGAGAGGTATTCAATTCCTCAGTCCTGAAGATATGCAAGAGGCAAAGAAATCAATGAAAGAAAAAAGGTATTAAGTCTAAAGATGTTAAGAATTACCACCTATTGAAGAAATACATGGGCTTGACACCCCGACACAGGTAGTAAAGGTAAATTCTCTTAGTATATTTGATGAAGGTGATGTTCCTTATAATAAATCTGCTAGTCAATGTCTGGATGAATTTGATGATTACATTGTTAAACAAGAACACTTTAACATGTATGTCAGCAATCAATTAAAACGTAATGTTTTCATGATAGATCGTTTGAGTGATTTGATGTTTAGAATTGCTAATGATGTTAAAGGCTTAAGTAAACATTCGTCTATGGTTCATACCCAGTTAGAACAAATTACTAAGTCACAAAATGATTTGCTTAATGAGATGAATAACAAAATGAATGATCATGGTGTTAGGGTAATGACTAGAGGTAGAATGACTCAGGCGCGCCTGTATCCTGAAGGTCACCCTAAAAGAATTGAGCAAGATTCTCAGAGAAACAATATTGATGTGCCTAGTTCATCTAAGAAGAAAAAGAAAAAGAAAAATGATAGGACATTGCATGCTTCTAGCGAACCTGAGATAGAAAAACCTCCTGAAAATCATAATGATGTTTCTATTTCTGATGTTGTGACACAATTTGGTAATGAACACCCACCTAATGATATTGATAATGATAATGATGTTCATGTTGATGCTCAACTAGATAATGATGTAGAAATAGAACCTGCTGTTGATCTTGATAACCCACCTCCTAAGAATAAAAAATATCATAAAAGTGATTTCATTGCTAGAAAACATGGAAAAGAAAGAGAACCATGGGTTCAAAAACCCATGCCTTTTCCCACTAAGCCACCTAGAAAAAAAGATGAGGAAGACTTTGAGCGCTGTGTTGAAATGCTTAGACTTGTCTTTTTGCGCACTCGCTTGACTGATATTTTGAAAATGCCTCCATATGCTAAATACACGTGCTTTGAACGTCGCATGTAACAAAACTGAGGAACATATAAACATAATTTGAACCCTTTTAAACTTAAATATATGCAATTAGGTTAATTATCTTCATCCTTAAAAAATGTATCTCTTATGTAACTCCATTTTGCCACTTATGTCAAGTTTTGTTAGCTCAGAATGTTTTTTCTAATGTCACGGTTTTTTTTGCGCACACCTAATACTATTTTTTTTCTAATTGTTTTGTAGTGAAATGGGTTCATCTCTTTATTGCTGTTTGTTCAGACTCAGTGGGAAAATATGTCATGAAAGATTAGTAGCAATAAATGAATATATGTGGAAAGTTTCGATCCGCTGAAAAAATAAACCCCTAATTTTTTGGGAAGTGAATTAGTTCCATTTCTTGAGCAACAATAGTGCACAATTATCCATAGAATTTTTTTGTAGCTTCTAATCAAATATAATTGTACATATATTAACAAAAAGACACCATTTGTTTTCTATGTTGTCAGTTGATAAGTTCATGTTGCCATTTCTAATTGTACTGGTTGGGTTCACTGCAAGCTGCACAACATTATCACTTGTGTCATCATTTTATATCCTACTCCATTTGTACTCACAATTTCTTCACAGATACACATACGTGAGATTATGATAATGCTTCTTCCCAAAAGAATTCATTGGCTCACATCTACGTTCAACTGAGGAAGTAGTCTGCCCTAATAAATATACAATAGATGGATTTATTGAGTGATTAGTTATGCAAAAACAATGGCCCATTCCCCGCAAAAAAAAAACAATGGCCCACAGATTGAAGAAAGTTTTGTGCTGAAGTTGATGCTTGGAGGCAACATGCGAACACTTATTTTAACAAGTTACAATTGTTCACATTTACATATTATTATTTTTTAAACAATAAGATATATATGTTGATTAGAGATAAACTCCATTATCTATTTCTCCCTTGATAGTTATCAGGAAATAGCTGCCTCTGTAATATCTCGACATGGATTACGTGCATGTACCTAACGAAACAGGCTTGCGCCCTGCTATATTAATATAGCAAACATCCGATACAACCAATGATTGGTGCTAGGGCGGAAGCAGCACAGGCACGCCCAAAAGAAACGAAAGAGAAAATACAAAAGGAACAAATGCCGAAAACGACGGATCAACAAAAACGAATACGCCTCACAACCGTTGCGCCCACCGGAGACCTCCCACCAAGCTTGTGACGCCCCCGACTTAATCGTGCACTAATCATACACGCAAACGTGCATGATCAAGCACAGGGACTCATGGGAAGATATCACAACACAACTCTAAACACAAAGTAAAATGATACAAGCTTTATATTACAAGCCAGGGGCCTCGAGGGCTCGAATACATAAGCTCGATGTCATACAAGCATCAGCGGAAGCAAAAGTGTCTGAGTACAGACACAAAGTTAAACAAGTTTGCCTTAAGAAGGCTAGCACAAAAATAACAACGATCGAAAAGGCAAGGCCTCCTGCCTGGGAGCCTCCGAACTACTCCTGGTCGGCTGGCTCAATCCAGTAGTAAGTGCCGTCAGGACCCTCCTGGTAGTAAGCTCCTGAGGTGGCATCTGGCTCCTGGGCTCCATCGTCTGATATATCATCAAGTGGGTATGGGGAAAAGAATAGCAGAGCAACCGTGAGTACTCATCCAAAGTACTCGCAAGACTGACATCAGAACTATGCTAAATATGCATTGGTATCAAATGAAAAGGTTGTATCTGTGGACTATATAGCAGAAATGCCAGAATAGAGAGAAAGGCCTAGCCTATCGAAGACTAGCATCTTCAAGCAATCTTGCAGCATCAGAAGAGAGTAGATAATGGTAGCATACATGTGGATTATACAACAGCAATGCCCTGAGATCCTTTCTCGACACCCTGCGAGAAAGCGATCCCAAGAGCATTATTAACAGTTTAATATGAATCATCATCAGTTTGTAGTTGTCATAGATCCGGATACAACTCTGAGCGTCCTGTTACCGTGGACACGGCTATTCGAATAGATAACTTCCCTGCAGGGGTGCACTACTGTTACCCAACACGTTCGATTACATCTGGCCGGACACACTTGCTGGGTAATGCCCGGCCTCGGGTGATCGACACGACGCAGTCCTACCTAGGCTCAGCAGAGAGGTCAACACGCCGGTCTAAATCCTAAGTGCGAAGGGGTCTTGGGCCCATCACCCTTTGCACTCCTGCACGTTGCGTGGCTGGACGGGGAGCAGACGCGACACTGAATACACCAGTGACGTAACCAGCCCAACCCCGACGATCAGCCCGCATCTCTGAGTTGTGACGTCTGAAGAGCTTTTGGCTGATACATACGACGTAGAGGGCCCCATTAAACCATTATCCCACGTGGTGGTAGTGCGTATAGGGCACGACGACCCACTCAGATCAAATACCCAGTTCCGTTAGGCGTATTTAGTAACTCGCAGAGACGATCAGACTACCTGTCGCTCCGACTTGGTAACACACGGATATCGATCAGGGTGGTCTCCGCCTGCCCTGTCGTTCCGCCACAGTATCACTCGCAGGTGCCCTCCTGGCAAACCCGACTTCATATTTCCCTGCGGGTACCCCTCGGGGTCGACCTGCCTGCGACAAAGGTCAAAGTAACTGTGTGTCCAAAGTATCGAGAAGGAATCCGAGGAATCACCCTCGGTTGATTCCCACTCGAGGAGTTGCACGACGGGAGCTTATCGGAGGTGATGAAAGAGGAATCACCCTCGGTAACACACATCCGTATAGCTATTCCACAGAGGCATCATCGGAAGTGAGCTAAGAGGTATCACCCTCGGCACTCGATGCCAGCTCTGCAGAGTCGAGCAATTTAGGGGGGTGTGCAGTGAGGTGCTGTTCTCAGCCCGTTCGATCACATCGATCGGGGCACAGTACTAAAGCGGAGCAACTACAGCAAGGAAGAGGGGCCACAGATGGTTTACCATCCAACCTATACTAAGCATCTCGGATAATAGGCAGGTACCAATAACAGTTACAAGGACATGCTATGCATCAGAATAGGATAAAACAATAACAGCAGCAAAATCTAATGCAAGCAGGAGGGAGAAGGAATAGGTGATATAGGCATGCGTCAAGGGGGTTTGCTTGCCTGGAAGCTCTGCTGAAAGGGGCTGATCGCCGGAAGGCTGCTCGCCGGGAGTGTAGTCGAACTCTGCTGCGACGGTGTCGGTCTCGGTGTCTATCGGGAGAGAAGGAGGGGGGAAGAAACAATAAATTCACGGCAAAAATGCAATCACTATGCATGACATGCCTAAATGATATGCAGAGGTGTTTTATTGCCTACCTAAATGATTTAGTGAATTTAGGAATTTATTTGGATTTATTTAATTAAAGTTGAGCACTATTCATTTATCAAAATCAGCCAAAAGGTTCCATGTTCAGCTAGCTAGGAGTGTTGGACAGGCATTTTGATTACATCTTTAGAATCTTCATATTTTTCTGATCGTTTTTCATATACAAATTATTTTAATCCGAGTTACGGTTTATTTTATATGATTTTCTAAAGTTTTTATTAATTTCTGGAATTATTTAAATTATTTAAATTAACATTATCCGAAACAGTAAATGCTGACATCAGCATGACGTCACTATGACGTCAGCAGTCAACAGGACCCGTTGACTGGTCAACCTGACATGCGGGTCCCACCTGTGAGTGTCTAATTAGGTTAATTAGGTTTAATTATACTAATTACAAATTAATTAGGTTAATTATTAATTAGTTTAATTAAGCAGAGTTAATTAAGTTAATTATTTAGTTAATTAATTAATTAATTAATTATTTTAATTCTTTTTATTTTTATTTATTTATCTACTTATTTATTTTATTTTATTTTCATTTTAAACAGGGGGCGGGCCCCACCTGTAAGTGGCCCAGGCGGCCACTGTAGCGCGTCAACGCGGCGACGCGCGCGCGGGCTCGCAGCGGCGCCCGACGGCGAGCTGCGCACGGGCAGCGGCGCGGGGCAGGGGTTCGGCGGCAGCGGGCGAGGCGAGGCCAGGGGAGGCGACGGCAGCGGAGCGGCAGAGGGGGGCCAGCGGCAGCAGCGGCGGCGGCGAGCGGCTGCGGTGCGGGCGGCAGCGCGTGGGGCAGAGGCGGGCGCGGCGCGTGCCGGCTGCCGGCAGCAGCCGCAGCAGCACGGGTGGGGCGCGGGCGGAGCAGCACGGCGGCGGGAGGCGGGCGACAGCGACGCGAGCGCGAACGGGGGCCACGGACGGCGGCGACGCGACGGTGACCGAGAGGGGGAGGAGGAGAGGGCGGCCGTGCTCACGTTCGGTGTAGATGAACGGGCCGGCGAGGCTCGGTGAAGCCGAGTCGGGGAGGAAGCGGGGACGGCGACGGCGAGGACGAGACGACGACGACGGCGGCAGGCGACGGCGGCGGCGCGGGAGAGAGGGAGGGAGCGAAGGGGAATGGAGGGGGTTTAGGGTTTCGGGCGACGGGCGAGAGGTCATATAGGCCAGCGGCAGCAGGCGGCTGGGCCGGCTGGCCAGCTGGGCCGTGGCCCAGCAGGGGAGGCCTTTTCCTTTTCTTTTATTTTACATTTTGTTTTTCTTTTGTTTCAACTGTTTTGCAAAATGTGAGGCCACTAAATGGATTTTATAAAATATGAGATTGGCCCATTTAAATACTAGACAATATTCCACACTGCCAGAAATTGGTTTGGTGAAATAATGATTTCATTTAAATTCTGGATTAATTAAAATGGCATTAAACCTTGCTGTTTGCTACTGTTTTAGGTTGATAAAGTCACTTAGGCATTTTTAGTGATGTTGTTTCACTGAACATAATTAGTTTTAGATTATTTGATGTTTAATGAACATTTTTATTTCAAATTTGGAACAACTTTTGCTTTCACTTTAATTTTGAATTTCAATTTAATTCGGGATTTGAAATGAGACATGATGCTAATGATGATCAAGTATAGCTAATCATGATGACTTGGCACTTTCAAAAGGTAATCACTGTAGATATTACATGGGGATGTTACAAAGCTCCTATACTCCGAAGCGCCGGTACCAATCAACACCTCCAAGAAGGGATGCGACGATGATGATGCTGCTGCCAAGGGTTTCCCCCGGTACGCGGCGAGGAGAAAGGAAGGGTAGCCCCCGACGCCCTCCAGGAAGGTCCGGCGGCACCCTCAGGCGCCACCGCGTCGGTGTCGGACATGCCAATAGAGATTTCTCCCAATCCCAACCATCACCTCGGGCGCTCCGGAGCACGCCACCATACCGTCCACCACCCTGCGCCACCACGGTCTTGAGGGCTCCCACACTGTCTCACCACGGCACCGCGAAGTGGGGCCTGCACAGCGAAGAGGAGGAGCCGGGACTAGGAGCAGCAGCACCATCGGCATGCGGGAGGGCCCAACCTACACCGTCAATGACGGTAACCGACCGGACGCAAAGCAGGAGCATACCAGGCCCGACAGGGCCCTCAGATGCTCGTAAAGCTCCCGCCGTCGTGCTGCAGAAGGCACGCCGTCGGCGTCGCCGCCCCCTGTCCGAGCCGCTCCTCTGCATCACCGCGCAGTAGGCATCATGGCCACGTCGGAGCCGGCCCGCTAGGACCCAGATGGGGCCCTAAGGGCCTAGATCTGGGTCGGGGGCGTGCCGCCGGCCACCCCGCGCCACCAGTCCGCCTCGCCGCCAAGGGGCAGCGCCACCACCGCGCTCGCCGCCGGCAACCACCTCCAGGTCACTGGACCGTCACCAGCCGAGCTTCACCGCCGCCGCCCCCTGCCCCGGGATCCGTGCGTGGGTACGGGAAGTCCCGCCCCCGCCGACACCACCTAGGCCAGATCTGGGGCCTCCCGCCGACGGCGGCGGGGGGGGGGGGGGAGGGGGACGAAGAGGGAGGGGGCTCGCGCCGCCCCGGCCGCCTCCTGGGAGACGGCGCTAGGGCGGGCTCGGGAGGGGAAGGGGAGGAGTTGAAAACCGTGCATGTACCTCAATGAACCTTGCTAAATGATTGTTTGAGATTTCCTTGCGTTCACCCATATATGATTTTTTATACATAACCAGTTGTGCACAAATTAAATCGAGTCATTGCATGCCTGCATCATAGCATATATTATCAAAAATATATTTGATATGCCATATTTAGAATTATATGGCACTTATAAGATAGGACAGAAAAAAATGAAAAAGCTTTCTAGAAATGAACACCAACACTTGGCGGTCAGAATTTAGGATTGCAGGGCATTATTAGATTTCTCCTTGATTAGAATGTACAGATCATCAAAATAGAAATTGAAAGGCTTTGTGAACATAAACACAAACACTTGGTGTTCAAAATTTAGATTGTGATGTATAATTTCATTTATGTTGGATTAGAAGGCACAAATCAACAAAATTTTGTCTCTACTATGAGAATGACTCCACGTTACCTGTTTTCCAACTTGATAATGATGAAGGTTTAGTAGTAGTACGCTATCCAAATTCCAACAATGCTCAGGCATGACTAACAACAGTGCTAGCTCTGCCCCACGGGATGGTACAGTGGGCGAGGATGATACCCAGCGCACTGGATTTATGTTCCTCACGCAAAGGATGGCTCAAAGATGCCAGGAGCGTAGCGCGATCTGATGACCGGAGTGGCAGCGGACATGGGGAAGCAGACTGTAGAGGGATGGCTCGGCGAGAGGGTGTGGATCATGGCGAGGGACTGGGGGAGCACAGCTGGAAACGTGGGGATTTTGGTGGCGACGGACCTGCGATCTACACGGTGGAAGAGATAACTTTTTCAGTCGGGGTTACAGGTTGTTCTAGTTTCGTGGCGTAGACTCCCTAGAGCGTGGGCGTGCGCAACAACTTTTTACCCAATCCACGTGGAAGGATCTCGTGCAACACAAGAACTGATCTGACGGCCAATAACTCTTAGATTTGCCAATCCTCAGCCGTTCGATGGAGCAGATCCAATGGAGGGCTATATAGGGCTATAGAAATACATGAAAGATATTGTTCCCACACTATATAGGGCTATAGGGCTGATTGTACTTGGCACGACTCCCAAAAAAACAAAATTTTGAAGCATTGATTTTTTTTTGCCACGACTTCCACGAATGTCATTCTGTTATGAAACTTGGCAAGCACTCAAAACATTGGTCAATGTTTGCCCCCAAAAAATTTAGAATTTTTTGATTTTTTTTAGATTGTACTGTTCATGCTAAGGTCATATGAGCTAAAACTGAGATGAGGACTTTCCAACACTTTTGTTAAGAATGAAAATGACATGCACATATAGGTGATGTTTTTGTGAACATTTTGATATCTTATTTGCATTTTTCTGAGTTAGTATGAATTTGTTATGATTTTTTCAAAGTGACGGTCAAAGGGTCAAAGGGCAAAAGGATAAGAATTGCAAAGTGGCTTGTACAGAACAGGTGAGTTTCTGAAGTTAGGGGTAAAACCGACGAGTGGGACCCAACTAGGGGCATAAAATTAATTATCCCATTTATAAACTATGTGGATGCCATGATCATGTTGAGTGCCATTGTCATATTTATTTTTCCCTGCATCATGTTCACCATTGATTATATTGCATTGTGCCATCCTTGTTGTTTGCATCTTGTGTTGATATGATCTTTTGTGATCCCTTCCATTCATCTCCAATTGTTTCGCATCCCCTTCATCTCAGCAAAAACATGTTCAAATGCAAACCCCCATCCTAGCTTCCTTCTTCCATTTTTTTCACACCATTTAATTCAAGTGACATTTTTCCTATACCAGAAAAATGTTCCCTATTTCTCTAAAACTCCTAACCTGTGCCAAGACCACCTCCTCCAAATTTCAGCATTTTTTTAGAAAAATGGACAGATTAAAAAATGGCTCAAGTTTGAATTTAATTCAAACTTGAATTATTTTTCTGTCTCTAAATAATTCCAGAGCATTTTATTCAAATTGTGCATATTCTCAGGAGTCAAGAGATATTTTTGTCTCGGCCTCAACCCTCTCCAAACTCCATGTGCTTTTCACTTTGTATTTCTGCTTGAAGAAATTCGAAAGGAAAAATAATCTGAGGGGGGAGAGAGGAGCAACAGCAGCCCATCTAGCAGCGCAGCAGCAGCAGGCCTCAGCCCTCCAGCGACAGAGTCTCCTTCCTCTGTACGGCGCGCATCCAGTGCAGCCACGTCGCCCTCCTCTTTGATTTGACAGCTGGAGGAGCTTCTCTTCGCCCTATAAAGAGGTCCTAGGCCTACCCCTAGGGTTCCTCGACCCATTCCGCCCCTCTCCTGCCCTCGCCGCCGCCAAGGTAAGGAGCCACGCCACCATAGCCGTCGCCCCTTCCACCCGAGAGCTCCCGGAGTGCTTCCATGGCTCCGCCGCGGCCATAGCCCTCCTCCTTCATCGTCTTCACTCCTGGTTGACTCACCGACGTCGTCTTCTTCGACTACAACCAGGCCAGGAGCCAGACGGGCCCAAGGGTGACGCGATCGTCTTCTTCCACGAAGTCTTCTTCCTCTGCTCGACTTCTTCAGGGAACCCGAGCACCTCCGCGATCAGCTCCTCCTCTGCATCTCTCCATCGCGTCTTCAGCCTCCTCCTCTTGTCCTACGGGACCTCGGTGAGCAGCCGCTCCTCCCAGCCTCTCTCCAGTTCAATTCAGTCTCGGTAGTCGTCTTCCCGAGCCCGCCGACTCCATGTCCGCCATGGACGAGTTCTTGGAGCTCACCTGGCACCCTCCCGCGCCCGTACACAGCACATGCTCGCGAGTGCATGCACACCCCATGCAGCGTACCCAGCGACGCCATGCCCAGCACGCCTTGCTCGCGCACATCGTCTTCGTTCCACCGGGCAGCCATGGTCGTAGCCATGTCCAGCGAGGCTCGGCCTCACGCGCGCCCAGCCATCCCAGGAGCCTCACACACACGCATGCGTGAGCACGCGCACGCGCTCTTTGCAGCTTCGCGCGCTTCCCTGCCCTGCCTCGCACGCTCGCCGCCGCGTACAGAAGCCCGAGCCGAGCAAGAGCTCGATGCTCGAGCGCCCATGCATCTCCTCGCCTCCGCGCCCGTGCAGCCACGCCGTAATACCTTTCCGCATTCCCGTTGTTGGTTCCTGATCCCCGCCATGCCGCCGCTGCTCGCCGGCGTCGTCGGCATCTTCTCTGTCAACGAAGAAGAGATCCAATCCCCCGATGAGGCTAGTTCAAAAAAGGCCGAGCCCCATCTCTGTCACAAGCACACCCCCAGCCGAGCGGGTCTTCCCAGCGTTCCAACGGCAGGAGGTCCTGGGTTCGATCCCAGTCCCCTCCTTTTTCCTTTTTCTTTTGATTTTTTTTTCTGTTTTAGCCATTTCCTGTATATGCCAATTCTGGCATGTCCTAAGTTACTCAATCAGGCAGTTTCTTGTTTATTTCATTGTGGCATATTTTTCTACAGCAACATATGCATATTATATATTGAATTGGGGTAGAAAATCCAAATAATCCAACCATGGCATTAATTTTGTCATTTGAGCAAGTTTTGGTGCATGTCATTTTAGCAGAATATGCCATTTTGTGAATTTTGTATGAATTTAACCAAACACCATATGAATAAACTTTGTATAGATTTTGGAGCTTTTTCATGTCTACTTGCTGCTGGTAATTTTTGCATGCCATGTTTAACTTGTTAATCTACTGTTTCAAGCTTGCAAACCTGCCTAGTCAATGTTACTGTTTCAGCTTCACCTAAATTTCACGAAGTCCTGAAAATTGTAACAGCAACATTGCATTTTGTAAATTCCATAGAAATTTAACCATGATGCCTATGAACCTGAACCTTTAAGATGAAATGTTGCATTTCCAGCATACTACAGCCACATATCATGTTTGAGCATATTAGCTTCCTGTAGCATGTTGTTTTGATGCTTGCAATATGGCATGATGCTGTTTATGACAGTTTCCATAGTGTTTTTTGTTTTGCTCGCCGTTTGAGTTCTATGCTTTCGATTGCCATGATCTTTATATCCATTTCATCCAAAATTTACCATTCTTTCCAGTGGCATGCTTGGGTTGCCAAGATTTTGCCCATATCTATCTTTTCATCACCGATTCCTTACCGATATCATTTCTTTAGTTCCGGTAGAACCGTAACTCCGATCGAGACGTTCTTTATATGCATTTGTGGTAGAATTGAGTGTAGAATATGATTATTGCCATGCCATGCATCATATTTATCACCATGTTTATTTACTGTCCAGATTGCATTTCTCACTTAAATGAGCATGAAGTAATTGCTTGAATCACTCCTAGGTGGCTCAAGGCTTCATTTAAGACTGTCGTAAGTTGATGCCATGCTAACAACATTTAAAATGTCATGCATGCATCTTGCTTGCGCATAATTGCCATGCTTGTTTGTTTACCGTGTTGTTTGCTTCTTCTCATTAGTTCTTGTTGCGAAGTGTGAGGATTCGTTCGACTACGCTTGTTCGACTACTTCATGGATTCAATTTTCTTCCAAGCGGGATTCCAGGCAAGATGACCATTACCTTGGATATCACTACTATCTTTGCTTGCTAGTTGTCTCGATTCTATTGCTATGTCTCGCTACCTACCACTTGTTTGTCAGCCTCCCAAAATGCAATGATAAGCCTCTAACCTCCACTATCCTAGCAAACTGTTATTTGGCTATGTTACCGCTTTGCTCAGCCCCTCTTATAGTGTTGCTAGTTGCAGGTGCAGTTTTAGGTTGTTCCATGTTGGGACGTAGATATCATGGGATATCACAATATCTCTTATTTAATTAATACATCTAAATATATACTTGGTAAAGGGTGGAAGTCTCGGCCTTTTGCTTGGTGTTTTGTTCCACTCTTGTCGTCTTAGTTTCCGTAATACCGGTGTTATGTTCCATGATGAGCGCTCCTAACATGTGTGGGGTTTTATGGGGACCCCCTTGATCATTCGCTTAGGATAGAACTCTTCCAGCAAGGCCCAACATTGGTTTTTAAAATTTGCCAACATAATAATACTGATAACTTGTTAATGCATATGGAGTTAGCGCTACCCGCGGATTCTTAATTCAACATAAGCAGGTGGGCCAGTGCCAATGGTGTTGGTCCGAAATGGGCAGACTGCGGGGCCACCGCGGGGCAACTCGAGGTCTGGTTTTACTCGTAGGCTGATCTATCCGATCGTGGCCTGAGACTAGATATTCACGGCTCCTATCAGGGTGTCGGCACGTCGGGAGGTCTTGCTGGTTTAGTTTTACCTTTGACGAGTGGCTTGTCCATCGGGATTCCTTATAGGCATCGTGTTAACATGGTGTGAGGTTTTCCATCAGATGCGTGTGGTAATTTGTGATGGACTACTTGGAGCACCCCTGCAGGGTTAAATCTTTCGGAAGCCGTGCCCGCGGTTATGTGGCGACTTGGAAATTTATAACCTCCGGTTGTAGAGAACTTGAGACTAAATTCAATTAAAATACACCAACCGCGTGCGTAACCTTGATCGTCTCTTTTCGAGGGAGTTCGGGAAGAGAACACGGTGGGGTTATGTTCGACTCATAAGTAGGTGTTCAGGATCACTTCTTGATCATGCTAGCTTGCACCCGTTTATGCGTAGTTTACTCTTCTTAATCTTGTACTCATAAGTTAGCCACCATATAATGCTTAGTGCTTGCTGCAAGCTCACCACATAACCATTCCATGCCCATTAAGCTTTGCTAGTCTTGATACCCATGGTAATGGGATTGCTGAGTCCCCGTGGCTCAAAGATTACTACAACAACAGGTGCAGGTACAGGTAAAGCGATGATTCGACGTGAGAACGATGCTTGTTCTATTTGGAGTTCTTCTTCTGCTTCTTCTTCTTTTTCGTCGATCATAGGATGGGTTCCTGGTTGGCAGCCTGGGATTAACAGGGTGGATGTCGTTCTTCTTTTGTTTGATTTCATCCATAGCCAGATCCTGCTCTTCCGTATGATGATTGTTATGTATTGATGTATTCATGATGTAGCTTGTGGCGAGTGTAAGCCTTTATCTGGTATTCTCATCTATTCAGTACATGGTATGTTGTAATGATATCCACCTTGCGAAGCGTCTTCGATATGCGCTTCTATCCTTAGCGGGACTTCCAAGTTCCTTGAGGATAGAACCGCATATTGGGCGTGACAGCAGCGGTGGCCACACACTCTCTCTCTTTTTCTCTCTCTGCTCACCGCTGGTCATAGATCCGGCCGGACCCCCTCGGCCGGGGCAGGGGAGTAGGTGCAGCGTTCACGCCGTCATCGCCGGCGAGGGAGGAGACGCACAGTTGTGTGCGCGTCCCGATCGGCGGCCCGTGCCATTCTCTCTGACACAGCGCCGGCTCGGGAGGGCCTCCGACCCCTTCTTCCTCCCTGCCGTATTGTGGGCAGATCCGGCCTCCCGTCGCCCTCCTAGCCACATCCCGATGACCCTCGGGTATATCTTCCTTCGAAACTGGCCTTGCTTTACTGCCCCAGCTCCCCCCGTGGCTGCATGTCGATCTTTTTCTACTTTCATCGGCTGTTCCAAGCCACCTAGATTTTACTATTATTAGAGGTAAAATGACTTCATGCAGTCGAATCTAGGACATGGTTCAAACAGGGAAGAATGGGGTGAAAGTTGTATCATGAATCTAGGACTTGGCTAAAAGAGGAAAGAAGGGGGGGGGAATGTAGTAGAGACTGGCTACCCAACCGGTCTCTTGGTTGAAAAGGGAAATAAAGGGAAAGTGTAGTACAAACTGGATAAGGAACAGATCTATTATTGGTTGAAAAAGGAAAGAAAGTGGCGGCTGGGGGACAAGTCAACAAAGTATGTCCAGGATTAGATTTGCTGTCCTCACGTAGTTAAAGGTGGCTAAAGAGAACTAAATTTGGGACCAGCCCAGATCTTGATTGGATGTTTGTTGCTTGGGGTAACAAACTCGGCATCACCACTTTATGCCTCGTTGGAGGTGCATGGTGCTGGTGCACCCACTGTCGCATGCCCTTATACCAACTTTTTGTTGTTGTTAATGTAATGACGCTTGTAAAATGAAGCAATCCCACTGTTCAAGTAAGGACATATCTAACCAATGTTATTGTTAATCTAATGCCTCTAGTAATATGATGCAGTTAAACTGTTTTACAAATGGTACTCTCCTGCTATATTTCCCATCATGATAAGTAAGTTGCTTCTTTTCTCTAGTGTATTTCCTGGTGTCCCCATTGTCCCATGCCGTTATATCAACTGTTTAGCTGCTATTAATCTAATGTAGCAGGCAAAACCAATCAGTGCCACCATTAAAGTAATGGCATATTTGATCGTTGTCATTATTAATCTTAGTGCTTCCAGTAATAAGAAGCAATACTGCCATTTAAAAATTGCTACTGTCCTTATATGATTGCCATGAAGATAAGGAAGATGTTTCTTTTCATTTCATGTATGTTTCATATCTTGTTATTGACCAGTAACTATTTCATTTCTATCTTTTTGTGCACATAGGGATATCCATTTCACCTCGTTGCTATTGTGACCTTTTGGTGAACTGCACAAAACACTTTTTTTTGAAAGAGTGTCTTGTGCAGTTCTACTAAAATGTCACACGGGGAATGTTTCTCAATTTTAGTGGAACTGCACAAAGGGTGATTGGAGTTCCTAACCTCTTCGTGCAACTCTGCTGGTAATCTCGTCCAACAGTTTATTAGCCTTTGCAAGATTAGCCGTCACTGTCACCACAATGGCACTTGATTTTAGTGGAACTACACAAAAGGATAAGCAAATTATAGTTGCACCATCCCCGAGCATGATAGCCAACCTTGATGTTGCTCAATTTTAGTGCAACAAATGAAGAAGAAGCTGCCAGCTCATGGGACCAAGTACTTCTTGCTAGCTGCATGATGCAAACATTGCTTCATTTTAGGTGAACTACACAAAAAGATCGCATGAATTGAATCATCCATGTTGGTGACTGGTGTCAACCCGTCTGCAATGGCGTTGACTGCAGATATGGTTCCTATGACGGGGTATGTTCCTTTTTGGTTGCATGTTGACTCTGCATGCAGCTAGTGATCTTGTGCTACTATTTTGGCACTGCTATGAGAAAGCAATAGTGCTATTGCTTTTGCATCTTAATTTAATGCCACTAATAATTTGAGGCAATGTTTTCGCACCGCTAGTGCCATTGATAATATGAAGTAATAATACAATTAAAATAGAGCTACTGTCTTTGCTATGGTTTCATTTCCAATGTAGATAAATGAAAGTGCTTCTCTTTGTGAGTATACGTTTCACCAACTAGTCCCATTCTTAATGTAGGTCGCGAGGCAAGTTGTAAGTAAGAGGACCGAGTGGAGCCGCAGGTTCACTACTTGCAGAAGGCATATCCGGGAGAATTGAGTCCTGAATTAGCTGAGTCCAACAGGCCTACTGTCGGGGCGGCATAGGGCCCTTCTCTCCCTCCCTTGCAGCACGGCGGGCGCCATAATTTTAGTTGAACTGCACAAAAAGAGATTGGAATGACTCAAGGCCCCTCCTTCTACTGCCACACTGTAGTTGTTCATAGATGTCAGCGAATTGCCTTGTCATACATGTCAGTACTATCCTTCATCCACAGGATCGTGCTTTGTCATAATAATGTGCTATTGTTGTATTTTTTATTAAAGTTATTGTATTGCAATCATTTTCCCATTAAGAAAATGAAGTTGCTTCTATTTGTGAGTGTATGTTTCAACTAGTGCCACTATTATAGTAATCACACTTTTTCAATATCTGTGCAAACAGGGTTACTCTGCTACTTCTTAGTTGAACTACCCAAATTTTCGGATTCCACGAGTTCTTGGCAACCTGCATATGCAGATATTATGACTGCGAGCGCTCCAGTGACTGTAAACGTGGCTTGGAGGCACACATGTTCGGATGGTGAAAGCATTCCACAAGTTCTTGGCGACCCGCTTATGCAGATATTGGTAGTGGTAGTGCCACCAACGACCCAGAACATGTTCATCTGCCAATGTTTGACATGTGTGCTCGTAAACGGGACTGGTTTCAGTGTTGATTCAAATTCCTTACATAAATTAGGTTTATGGATTGCTGGTGCTGAGAGAAGCATATATCCATTTTTCTTTATTTGTACACATTCTCACAACTTTGTTTTGGTTGTAAAGTAACTATTGGCTCTGATCTGTGAATCATTGAGATGCATATGCATCTTTGTTGTAATTATTATGGGAATCTTATGAGTTGGTTGTGAATCTTGCAAGCTGTGAAACACGGCATGATGATGCAGGGGACAGCAACCCTAACAAGCTATTCAAACTTGGTCTGTGTGAAAGTGTGGCAAATGAGTTGATCGCGTGCGTCCTAAGAATAATGCTTACATGTTGATCTTATGGCACTGATACAATGAGCCAACGCTTTGCATGATTTAAGAATAAAATTTAATTAAAGCTCCCACACTAACACTCGCGATGGCACTGACACAACGAGCCAATGCCGCCGCTCATCGGAGTGGGAAAGGTGCTCCAACTAAAGGTGCTCCAGCTGCAGGTGAAGGTGCTCCAGCTGCAGGTGAAGATGCTCCAGCTGCAGGTGAAGGGGGGGGCTCCTCTGCTTCTGTTGAGCCAAAGCAGGGGTCAACGATGGTCTCAGATAAAGAACCGGGCAAGTCACCGGCTGTGCAAGCCGGTGACGCGCCGGCGGTGGCCTTCGTGGAACCCAAGCGGCAGCGGCCTCCCGTGTTCTACTTTCCCTCGATGTTGGCGGCGAACGCGGACGCGCTGGCCACCGACTCATCGATCTCCGCGTAGCCGGCTTCTTTCTCTGCCGGGAGGGAGCGGTTACGCGCGCGTTGATGGTGGATGGTGGGGTCGCAGGCACGGGAGGCGTGGTACGACACGCCGTCGTCCACGGCAGCCACGATGCCCGTGTCGCCGTGCCCCCCCCCCCCCCGTGCCGGCCTGGAGCAACTCGCCACTCCTCCGTGAGCTGGTTTGGAGCGCCGAATTGCTGAACCACGCGCCGGCTTTGGGCAGCAACATGCTCTGTCGGGCTAGGCGAGGGAGGTGGACCAGCGAGTTGCCTGGCTTGTATCCGGCGGGATCGGCGGGCCACCCAGCCGGCTTTCATGCCGGTGAACTCCTCTTCCTGCTTGCCGGGTGCAATGGAGATTGTGGAGAAAATGGTGCAACGAGGAGATGGGAGCAGAGGTGTGGTGCGATTTTTGCCCAGCGTCGGCATCGTTTAAATAGCCGGCGGACGGGAGGAGCTTGCCTGGCGTTGTGTTTAATGCCGGCCCGCTCATGAACGGATGTGTGGCTGGAATAGGTTTCTCGGCTTCCACGCGGGTTTAGTGGAGACGTTTGAATGCGGCGAGGAGGCGCGTTCTGCCAGGCGTGCAGCGGGCGGCGCCCTCGGCCGGCGCCCTGCTTCAATGGCGGAGGCAGTGAGTGGTCGCCTCGGCTTCAATGTGGAGCGGCCACTCTACAGCGGCATGAATGTGGGGAGGTGGTGCCAGGCGGGAACGCGCACGAGCGAGGGAGAAGGGGGTAGTAACTACTGTCGTTGCCTACCCAAGTATGTACGCTGGCGATTGCAGTTCCCCAAGAGTGGAAATACTAACTGCCGCCGCCGCGACCCACTACCCAACTACACACTGATCCCCATTGTAAATAAGGAGCCCACCGCTCTCCATATCTCCCCATCGTCTTCATCATGCCCCCTACCCCCGACCCCCACAAACCGAGAACCACCACATCAACTCTGCGTGAGAAGAGACTCCAATGGCGATCCGAGGGGTGAGCCTGCTGGATATGGAGTTCAGCAAGGAGTTCACCATTGAGTTCCCCGTTCAGGCCCATGGTAGCACCAAGCTGAATGTGATGTACACCAATGATCCAGACTCAGTGAAGCGCTGCCTCGCCAAGTTGAAGCAGTACCTACAGGAGGAGAAGCACAAGGTCGCGGGACTAGATCTTGTGCACATCCGTCCATCTCCAGACAGGGACCAGCAGATTGTCGTCGCCCAGGTATGCGTGCGGGACCAGGTTCTCGTCTACCACTATTGTAGGATCATCAGGAGTTCTGGAGCGTTCGCCCATTTCATCGGCACTGCCGACTGCACCTTTGCTACGGTGGAGAGCAGGAAGAACTCCACTGTGCTTAATGATTTGGCCATCTGGTGCAAGAAGCTCGTCGACATCTAGAAGCAATACAAGATCATCGGCAACGGGCAGGAGAAGGACTCAGTGGTTAACCTCACCGTGGCCATCATCGACCCCTGCTATGCAAACATGAAAGAAGACATGGATACGAAGGACCTGAAGACGTGGGAGGTACCTCTAAATCTAGCCTACATCACCTACACGACCAAGGACGCATACGCATGCTACGACATGTATAGGTGGATCTTGGACATGAGGGCGTGTCTGCTTCCCGTAATCGAGGAGTACACGGACAACCGCAGCGTCATGATCAAGCATGCCAGGAAGATCTGGATGGTGTAGTTTGTCTGTTTAAGCACCTTTATCATCTTAGTGTTTCATGCATTAGCCTATGTGTAGTGATTATCTGTTTTATATGTAATATTTCATCTAAGAACCCATGAACTTGTTTGCCTGTGTATGTAATAGGAGTACTAGTACACTGGGCTGCCGTGTTTCCTTTTTTTTAGGTCGAGTAGGTATCAACTGGGTTGTGGCTGCCCAGCCCAGGTTTTTTTTCTTAGGAGATCCGCGGCCCACAACATTCTTATGGGGATCTAGCAGGTGTATCAATATTTTTTAGTGTGGTTTTTTTACGTCTAAGTGCAATTTTCTATGGGTTGCCCAGTCATTTGTTTTACCGAGATTATCAGAGAACTTCACTCAGGGTGGTCATCTTTGATCACGAATGACGAGAACAAGTTAAGTTTGCTACCTCTTGCGTCAGTCCTTCTGGCAGCCATTATATTGAAATCCAATGGCTGGTGTGCTTTCAATCTCCTTCCTTCCAACATATTCCCCTTCTCAGGTGGACCCAGGCACCCAGCAGGTCTGGTACACAGACATCTGGGACCAACCACCTATCCATTTGTAATTCTTTATTTTTTTAGAAAGTTTTAAAAAAGGGTTGCATGTTCGCCAGAGATTTGGAGGTTGACATTTTGAACCCACGAGGTTCGACCCTAAGCAAGATGTCAACTTAGTACACAAACGATTCTGCCAGCCACAGCCATTGGATTGACATCCAATGTATGTCGTTCTTGTTCAATCTTTCGTCCTCTTCCTACAGAGGCTGGTGGCGCTGCAGCACATGCCTCGACGACCCATCCTAGCCTATGGCGCTGGCCAGGCCATCCCTCCACTCCCCCACATCTCCTTTTATTCTCCGATGGCGGTAGCCCCACCCAAACCAGTGAACCCTCATACTCCCCTCCGCCTGTGTCTTCCCCAGCTCCGGTTCGTTTCGGTCCGAGGCCTCGACGTCGTCCTTCGCCTTGGTGCTCTTGCCACGGCGCCGTTGTCTGTCATTCTCAACATGGTCAATAAATGAGAGGAATCGGGACATGACTGCATGTGGAGAGGCTGACAATCCGGACCCACCAGGTCCATGTCCGTACGCAAGCAAATGCCTCCTTATATATTGCAAATAAATGCTTCCTCCTTATGGTATGTTGACGTGTGGGCCAACGAGATTGTCAACGTAGTCAATAAATGAGTGATATTTACCAGGAAGACCATCATCGGGGACCTTTTTTTTAGGGGGCTGTCATCGAGGACCTTCCAGGTAATCATTTTTCTCAGAGGTCGAACAAGTAACAACTGGACTATGGCCTGCCCAACCTAGGTTTTGTTGTTTAACATGTGCAATCCACGACATGCAGACACAGTGGATCCAGTAGGTTTCAACATATATTTTTTTGAGGTCCAGCAGGTATCAATCGGCCTCTGGGCCTCCCAGCCTAGCTTGTTTTATAACATCTGCAGCCCAACTTATATTTGTTTTTTGAAGATAATGCACAACTCAGTTCTATTTTTCTATAAGAATGCCAAACTCAACTTATGTTTTCCCTTCTATAATATTATATATATATTTATTTATTTATTTATATTCTAATTTATATTATATATATTATTTAAGGTTCCCGTTTCACCCGTCCTTCGTCCAACCTTTGTATAGACGTTCCCACTTCCTTTATTTTTGGTTTTTATTAATCCTATCTCTGATTTTTCTCCCACTGGTTTTCCCTAAAACCAACTCAATTGTCCCACGTCTAGCCTAAAATAATAATAATATCCCATGTCTTATTAACACACCAAAATAAAATAATATTTTATTTGGTAAATCCATATGTTCTTACCAAATAATAATTGTTTAACAATAAGTTGGCTAGTTAAATCCTGGTGATTTACAAAAAGCTTGCTAAGATTTTCGGACCAATGCTGTAATAGACGTGCAATCACGTGTTTATGTTCCACAAATTATTTAGTTTTATAATAAAATGCCCAACACCAGTTTATGTTTTCATAACATTGCTCCGTCCAGCCCAACTTATATTTTCACCCAGCCCAGCAAATCCCTGTATTTCAAAAAAAATGCAAGTGGGCTGTAAATTCCAACCAAATAAATAAATGGGCTGCATTGATCCAGCGTACGTAGTGTTATCTGTTTGTTCGCAAATGTGTACATACATACTGGTCGACCGGTCTCTCTGCAACGATGAACCGTTGCCGAGTAAGGAGTGGCACGTGTCGTAGTATAGCCCCCTACGTAGCAGTTCAGGCAGTCTCGTCCAAATCGTGTACATGTACGTACTGCCACGCTGCAAAAAATACGGCCACGTACGTACATACGGGCGGGGTCTCGAATGCGTACAGCAACGACGTCATGTTCATCGGCAGCCAACCGGCTGGGTCGGAACAGAGGAAACAGCGTCGTGTTCAATGGGAGCCTAGCGACTGGGTCGGAATGCGTCCTGTTCATCGGGAGCCAACCTTCTTGGACGGAACATCCAAAATGGGGTCCTGTTCATCGGCTGGGGGTCTGGCGTACCGCAAAATGGAGGAAACGGACTTCTGTTCAACCGCCTACGGTCGAAACGAGGTCATGTTCATCGGCTGGGGGTCTGGCGTAAAACGGATGAAACGACCTTCTCGCCAACCGCGTACGGTCGAAACAGGGTCCTATTGATCGGGAGGGGTGTGGTGTACCGCAAAACAGAGGAAACAGACTTCTCTCCAACCGCCTACGGTCAAAACGGAGTCCTGTTCATCGGGAGGGGTGTGGCATACCGCAAAACGAGACTCCACGAGCTACTGTTCAACCAGGGTCGACTTCCTCCAGCCTCCACCGGCTACTGTTCATCCACCGTTGACTTCCTCCAGCCTCCACAGGGTCCTGTTCATCCACCCCCAACCGGCTAGGGTGTGGCGTACCGCGGTACGGCCTCCTCGGGGGTCCTGTTCATCCAGCGCCAACCGCCTACACGGCCGGGGTCCTGTTCATCCAACCCCCACCGGCTGGGGTGGGGCGTACGAGCGGGCGGCAGCAACGAGGACTGTTCATCCACAGCCAATCAATCGGCTAGGTCAACTCACCACGTCTCGCGCAAGGGGCTCGATCAACGCAAGTCTCGACTCGTTCTACATATCACACGCGCGGGCACTGTTCATCGAGAGACCACCAACTGGCTACACCTCGCATGGGGGCTCGATGCAACACATTGATCGATCGGCTTCAGTAAGCAGCAGCGAAGGGATTGATCGGCTTCAGTTAGTAGTGAAGGAATCGCTCAGGTTTAGTTAGCAGCAAAGGGATCGATCGGCTTCAGTACATTGTGCGGTCGATCGCTCGTGTTCAGTACTTAGTGCGAGGGATCGATCGATCGCTCAGGTTCAGTAAGCGAATGCCTTGCTTGTGTTCAGTTAGTGAAGGGCTCGCACATGAGCACATACGAGAGAAACGCACAAATGACTGCATCGCTCATGGCCCGACCACCCACCGTCTACCGGGAACTCCCCGAAAATTTCCTCGCCCTCACTTCTACCATGATTTTTTACATCATGGACAGCACAAAGAATGTCATCCAGGTGCGTCTCCGGACCGCCCAAGATGAAAAGCCCATTTCTGTCATAATTATTTGTCATAGAAGTAGGAGCCCACCACATCTATGATGATACGTGTTTTTGTCACAATTATCGTCATGGGAGTGTCATATCCATGACAGAAAGAGTTTTCGTTCGGGCCATAATGTCACGGAAGTGCCTTTTTTGTAGTGTTGGTGGGGCTGTTTTTGTTCCCCCTGCCGGCTACCAGCCCGTGGTACTTCTCCATCAACTCCCGTGAGATCAGGAGCGAGGGATGGAAGCATAGATGGTTCTTCCTCATCTCAGCCATCTCTGCCTCCCGTCGCGCCTCTCCAGAGTTCTTACTTTTGGGCGCCATGAGAACTTGGAGAACAGCTAGGTGGGAGAAGGAGATTTGGGAGCTAGATCTAAAAAGCAAGATAATGGTTTGGGGAATTGTTGGGTTAGCGCATGCCCCCTCTTGCATTTATACAAGGGCTCGAGGGCTGAGCGCCTCCCACAACAGTAATGGGCGTGTCTTTCCAGGCGCCCACTACCCCCACGTTCATTTAACACCATCCTTTGCAGCTCTGCTTTGACCAAGCTCGGGGGCTAGCGACGCATGGGCCCTATGCATCGAAAGGACCTGACCCAAATGATGTATGCGGCACGCATCCGGCCCAGGCCCGGGGGCTACTATCGGTACCATGATGGCTTGGGTCATGCACCCAACTATGCACGCGCCACGGTCGCCCCTAGATCATACTCAAGAAGACAGAAGAGATGCTTGCCACTACTTCCTTCAGTGGTGGTATGCATATATTCGTGAAGAACAACAACAAGCAACCTCACCAGATGAAGCTTGGGTTCGGTGGTGGCATGTAGATCTTTGTTCAGAAGACCTCCATGCCCATCCAACGAGCCCACCCAAGGCAAGAAGTAATCCAAATCAAGACATCTAGCAACGACTATTGTTGTCCAAGACCCACGAACGACCTCGCCCAGCAACGGCTGTCCTTAGCTGGCGCGCACTCAGCCAGCCTTCGATAGCAAGCTATCTCCTCACCTACGTGTGGCGCAGCCGTTCTGCGTTCGCAGAACCCTCTCACCACGCGGCCGGTGGGCAGGCACGCTAGGAATTGGACAAGACGCAAGGGGTGAATCACTCACCCACGCCGCCACATGGTGCACACCTGTACTGAGACGTGTCATGCCCCACGCAGGTGTCACCATGGTCGGTGCTGACAAGACTGGGGTTCGTTCCCGGAAGACAGAAGACGATGACACATCACTACGCATTTAATGCACTCACCTACCTGGTCGGACCCAGACCATTTCCTTAGCATCGAAGCCATTGTGGCACCCCTTGGAGTATAAAAGGAGGACCAGGATACACAGAGAAAGGAGGAACAACTCCGAAAGGACACACAGAACTCCAGTAGGAAGAAAGGTTGGACACTTAGTAGAACATCAGTAGGGATACACAATGCTTCCCGTTCCCAGGAAGGACTTATAGCTCTTAATCCACCCACATAAACACACAAAAAACAGGAGTAGGGTATTACGCAACCATGCGGCCCGAACCTGGGTAAATCATCGTGTCCATTTCGTGCATCTCTGTAGTGTAGGTCCCTGATAACCCACAAGTATAGGGGATCGTTTGTAGCCTTTTTTGAGAAGTAAGAGGGTCGAACCCAACGAGGAGCAAAAGGTAGAATTAATATTCTATCGACCACCAATACAACTCTACGCACACCAACGTTTGCTTTACCTAGAAACAAGTAATAAAACTAGAAGTACTTTGTAGGTGTAGTGAGATAAGTTTGCAAGATAATAAAGAATGTGAAAATAAAAGTTAGGTGTTGTTTTAATAAAAGTACAATTAAGTTAGTATAGCGAGTGTGGAAAAGTGGTTGTAGGATTTGCAAGATTGTCCTAGGCAATTGATAACTAGATCGGTAATCATTATTGCAATTTTATATGAGGGAGAGGCATGAGCTAACATACTTTCCGTACTGAAATCATATGCACTTATGATTGGAACTCTAAAAAGCATTTGCAACTACTAAAGATCATTAAGGTAAAACCCAACCATAGCTTTAAGTGTAAAGTCCCCTTTAATCCCATACGCAACAACTCCCTTACTTGGGTTTAAGCTTCTGTCACTCATGCAACCCACTATAAGAGAATCATGAACATATTGCAACACCCTACAGCGGGAATTCCCACACGTGTGCGCGGCACGGAGGGCACCATAAGACAGCACCAAAATAAAACATGCAACTCAAACCAATCAAGATCATTAGTCAACCCATAGGACAAAAGGAATCTACTCGAACATCATAGGATGGCTACACATCATTGGATAATAATATATAGCATAAAGCACCATGTTCAAGTAGGGGGTACAGCGGGTTGCGGGAGAGTGGACCGCTGATAATAGATGAGGGAAGGTGATGGGAAGTGTTTGATATCTCCTTTTTATTGATCCGGTATTGGAACAAGAAAGGGTATCCCGCAACTATTTCCCCAGAGGTGACCCTAGGTATCGAACCCACGAGAGGAAGATTCCCTTTAAGCAATGGTCTCTAGCAAGCTTTTGCCAAAGTGTCAAATCCAGCTTTTGACCGGATTAGCAAGCAAATTTTGATTCAAACACTTATAATAAAAAGAAGGTACGTGGATGAGGTCTTAATGCTTACGACCATGTATTAGTGTTGGGATCAAAAATGATATTAGTTTGTGCTCGGGAAGTCACCCATCAAGAGGTGCTTGCTTCGTATCAGAGTGGGGGATGTGTCCAAATAACATCTTGACCGGCACGAGTCCTGCATCAAGAATCAGTTGTCCTACTGAAGGCCCTATCTGTCTCGTGGGGTTGCCCTGACAATTAAGATAATAATATCAGACAAAAGCATTGGGCGTTTAATGACTACACCTCATGAATCCCCAAGGTTATGATCCATGTTACCCTACTAAACCTTACTGTCACTAGTGTTCGGTATAACACTTCACGGTCCCCTTGCTCCTAGCCTCACCGGTGCGCAATCTCCATGATCCTGGGTACCTGCAGGGATGAAGATCGCCGACAAGACAAGAGACACTTCACAAAACAATTTTATTTCACACATACGAGACGTTATGTCAAAGGCTTCCATTGATCCCTTCACCAAATACCTGGGGCTGCAAGGCTCATGCCTCACCCCATACCTTACCGAACTACTCACACATGGAGATCAGATCGCGAGAAGAAAACATTGAAGAACACATCTTGGGATTGATTGATTGCAATATGTCTTACAATGGATGCCTTGTGCGATGCACGATTACAAGGATGAACTAGATGAGAGAGCACTATGGTGGTGGAGATGGCTATGGAGATGAAAATGGAGGCGGCTAGGGTTTGTGGATGAAGATGATGATGAAGAGGTTCTGGCTGTGCTCGACGCTCCCTCAACGCTGTCCTGTTGACATTTCGACGGGGTCCCCTTTATAAAAGTTGTTCAAGTGGACGACCTGCCTCGGTTTCCCCGCCAACCGACCGCTCATGCGAGTGCGTGCGGTCGCATGGAACGTCGTCTTTGACACTGGTTGCCTTCTGGCGCCTCCTGGTGACTTATCTCTTCTCCAATTTCCTTCCTTTCCTTTCTCCCACGTGATTTCTTCCCTTTTTAGCCCATTTCCTGTGGAAAAATATCAAAGAGAGGATTTGTGGAATCCTATGCATTCATTAGTCATAAGTGGCAATATCGGAGTGAATATCTCTCTTTTAATGAAATATCTCGGTTTAAAAAAGGTTGAAATGAGTGTAAAAATATCACTCATCAGTGTTGAGGAAGACGACGGAGTTGTTGGAGTAGATCGCCGCCACGATGGTTCCCCCGGCGGGCGCTTCGGTGCCACCGGGAAAGAGGGGGAAAGAGCCCCCTCCTTCTTCTTCTTCTTGCTTGGCCTGCCCCCTAGATGGGAGGAGGTTTTTCCCTCTTGTCCTTGGCCGCCATGGCCCCTGAGGGGCAGGTGCCCCCCTAGATTGGATCTCTCTCTCTGTTTCTCTTCTGTTTATGCGTCTGTTTTCAGAGCCCTTCACCATTTCTTATATTCCCGAAGATCTGTAACTCCGATTGGGCTGAAATTTTGAGGGGATTTTTCTCCAAAAATTATGTTTCTTGCGGCGAAAGAAGGGCTCCAACCGACCTACGAGGTGCCCATAAGGCATCAGGGTGCGCCCTAGCCCCCAGCGCACCCTGTTGCCTTGTGGGGTTCTCGGGCACCTCCTTGCGTTGATTCTTTTTCCCAAAAATCACATATATTCCAAAAAAATCTCCGTAAAATTTTATCGCGTTTGGACTTTGTTTGGTATGGATTTTCTGCGAAACAAAAAACATGCAACAAACAGGAAGTGGCACTGGACACTGGATCAATATGTTAGTCCAAGAAACCATATAAATTGTTGCCAAAAGTATGTGGAAATTGTAGGATAATGGCATGAAACAATCAAAAATTATAGATACGACGGAGACGTATCAGCATCCCCAAGCTTAATTCCAGCTTGTCCTCGAGTAGGTAAATGATAAAACAAGATCATTTTTGATGTGGAATGCTATCTAACATAATCTTGATCATATAATCTAATCATGGCATGAATATTAGGATATGAGTGTTTTAAGGCAATAGTCTATCAATTTGATATTGAAACAATAATACAAAACTTGCATGTAATTCATCATTGCCTTTCATAATAATGGAGCTTAAAGGAAACAGCCTCTATACACTTAGTTGTGGTAAGCATGACACGCTCGTTCTTCCCTGCATAGATATATCAAATCAAGAGTACCCCGGTGCTAAACCAAGCAATTGTATCATACTTTTTCATGCGCTTCAGCATTTTCAACTTCACTCAATACCTGAGCGTGAGCGATGGACTTAGCACTTTTGGTGGAATAGAGAATAATGGTAGGGGTTCAAGGAAAAAATAGAGAAAGTCTCGCATCAACTCGGCGGATAGTTGGGTAATGGAGACGCCTTTCAATCGATATCGATGTGAGGAGTAGGGATTGCTATGCAACGGATGCACTAGAGGTATAAGTGTATGAAAGCTCATATGGAAACTAAGTGGGTGTGCATCCAACTTGCTTGCTCATGAAGACCTCAGGCATTTGAGGAAGCCCATCATCAGAATATACAAGCCAAGTTCTATAATGTAATATTCCCACTAGTATATGAAAGTGAAAAATCATGGAGACTCTCTATATTAAGAACATGGTGCTACTTTGAAGCACAAGTGTGGAAAAAGGATAGTAACATTGCCCCTTCCCTATTTTTCTCTCTTTTTTTGTTTTCTCTTTTCTTCTTTTTCTTTTTTTATGGGCTCTTTTTGACCTCTTTTTTTTAGAACAATCTCATGGACCTCATCCCCACATTTTTGAGGACTCATTAGTCTCCATCATTCTTTTCCTCACTGAGGCAATGCACTAATAATGATGATCATCACACTTCTATTTACTTACAACTTGATAAATTGAATGATATGACTACATATGAATGCCTCTGGCAGTGTACCAGGATGTGCAATGATCTAGCATAGCGAAGATATCAAAAAACGGACTAGCCATGAAAATATCATGCTAGCGATCTTACAATCATGCAAAGCAATATGACAATGAATGCTCAAGTCATGTAAATGATGATGGTGGAAGTTGCATGGCAATATATCTCGGAATGGCTATGGAAATGCCATGATAGGTAGGTATGGTGGCTGTTTTAAGGAAGGATATAATGAGGCTTATGTGTCATAGAGCGTATCATATCACGGGGTTTGGATGCACCGGCGAAGTTTGCACCAAGTCTCGAGGTGAGAATGGGCAATGCATGGTACCAAAGAGGATAACAAAATATGGATAGGTGGGAGTGCTTAAGTCCACAAACTCACGTTAGTCATAAGGAACTCATATACGCATTGTAAAAATTTCAAAGCCCTCGAAGCAAAGTATTACTCACATGCCCCTAGGGAGGAGGTTGGGAGGAGTTAACCATCGCGCACCCCCGATTTAGACAACACAAAGGATCAATCAATGATAAAATATGCTCTGACCTCACTGCTAATGTCAGCGGCCACCACTTTACATGCGTGAGGATTTACTTGCGTAAAGACTACTTCCCTTAAAACCATTATTAATACTCAACTTTAATTCTTTTAGTAGCATGCCCCCATATTACCACCTCAGTATTGCAAAACTATTGCAAGGAATCAAACATATCATATTCAGTGATCTACAAGTTTTATGTAGGATTTTATGACTAACCATGTGAATGACCAATTCCTGTTAACTCTCTAAATAGATATAAGTGAAGCATGGGAGTTTAATTCTTTCTACAAAAGACTCGTCCAAGCTCTATCAAATATAAGTGAATCAAAAGAGCATTCTATAAATAACAGTTTTCCAAATGTAGAGAAATGAGCATCCAAACTTCAAATGATATAAGTTAAGCACATGAAGCATTCTATAAAGCCATACTCAAAAGATACAAGTGAAGTGCAAAGAGCATTCTATAAATCACCAAGGACTATCTCGTACCATCATGGTGCATAAAAGTAAAGGGAAAAACAAACACAAAAGATGCTCCAAGAGTTTACGCATATCATGTGAACAAAACAAAAATTGAGACATACCGATAATTGTTGAGGGAGAAAGATGGGATGCCTTCCAAGGCATCCCCAAGCTTAGATGCTTGAGTCTCCTTCAATATTTACTTGGGGTTCCTTGGGCATCCCCAAGCTTGAACTCTTGCCTCTCCTTATTCTTCTCATATCGATGCCTCCTCGGCCTTCGAACACTTCATCCACACAAAACTTAACAGAACTTTTATTAGAGGGGTTAGTACATATAACATCAAATCACATCATGTCCTGCTGTAATAATATTGTATAATTATAATCCAAACATTACCTACTATATTCTATCACAATTCTAATGTTCCCACATGAATGGGGCTTGGAAAAATTACAAACATAGGCAGATAAAGAAACTATAACAACAATCTGTGAAAACAGAATAGTCTGTAAAGATGCAGATGAAAAATATACTTATATAACTCCAAAAATTCTGATAAATTAGGACATAATAAACAATTTGCATAGCAGTACTATCTAAATATTTCAGAATGTTTGCACGTTCTAGTAAAATATAAAAATTCAAACACTACAGCAAAAGTTTCTATTTTTGCACAGCACACACCAAACAAGCAATTTAAACACCCTAAAGGTAAATCTTGGCACATTAGTTTTATAATACAATGGGTTTGTACAAGGGGATAATTATTTTGTTCAAAAGTTTCTGTAATTCTAGATTCACAAAGTTTCCATGGGCATGAACAAAGTTCAAGGCTAGCCCCCGCTTCCACATTGCTCATTTGTCTCACTTTCACTTTTCTTTTTGAAAAAGTTTTAGGTTCCCCTCTATAAATTTTTTTAAACTTTTTAAAAGCACACAACAGAATAAAATGACTCTCTAAAACTTCCGGGTTATCTCCCAGGCAGCGCTTTCTTTAAAGCCATTAAGCTAGGCATAAAGTGCTCAAGTAATTGATCCACCCGGATCCCAAGGTATATCAAAGCCAATTTTAATTAAAAGTGATTTATAATTTAGTAGTGAGCACAAAGCAGCATATATCATGTAACAATGGAGTGTAACTCTCTTCATATGCATCGGCATGTCATAAATGAACAATTCATGCACACCAAGTAAAGGCTAATGCATAGCATAAACAGTTTCTTGCAATTTTATCGCATTGGAAACATAGAGAGGTGGAGATGTAGTTCCTCTCTCATAAAAATTGCAAGTAGGAGCAGCAAGCACATGCATATTATATCCATCAAAATCATCATGTGTAACGGTAAAACGCAACCCATCAATATAATCCTTAATAAGAGCAAACTTCTCTGATATAGTGTAGTATGGAGAATTCAAAAGGATGATAGGACTATCGTGTGTTGGTGCAATAGTGATATGTCTCCGTCGTATCTACTTTTCCAAACACTTTTGCTCTTGTTTTGGACTCTAATTGGCATGATTTGAATGGAAATAACCCGGACTGACGTTCTTTTCAGCAGAATTACCATGGTGTTGTTTTTGTGCAGAAATAAAAGTTCTTGGAATTGGACGAAAAAATTTGGAGATTTTTTATGGAATATATAAAAATACTGGAGCAAAAATCAACTGGAGAGGGGCCACCTGTTGCCCACAAGGCAACAGGGCGCGACCCCTCTGGTCACGCCCTGTTACCTTGTGGGGCCCACAGGTGGCCGTATGACCTAATTCCAACGCTATAAAAGGTCTTTCCCCGAGAAAAAAATAGGAGAAGAAGTTTCATTGCATTTTACAATACGAAGCCGCCGCCACCTCCTGTTCTTCATCGGGAGGGCTGATCTTGAGTCCGTTCGGGGCTCCGGAGAGGGGGATTCGTCGCCATCATCATCATCAACCATCCTCCATCACCAATTTCATGATGCTCACCACCGGGTGTGAGTAATTTCTCCGTAGCCTTGCTAGACGGTGATGGGTTGGATGAGATTTATCATGTAATCAAGTCAATTTGTTAGGGCTTGATCTAGTATCCACTATGTTCTGAGATTGATGTTGCTATGACTTTGCTATGCTTAATGCTTGTCACTAGGGCCCGAGTGCCATGATTTCATATCTGAACCCTCTATGTTTTCATGAATATATTTGAGTTCTTGATCCTATCTGCTAGTTATATGCACTTGTCATTGTTCTGGTCCGTAGACCCCATAGTGACAATTGTTTGGGATACTCTCCGGGGATGACTGTAATTCGAGGAGTTCATGTATTCACCATGTGTTAATGCTTTGTTCCGGTTCTCTATTAAAAGGAGGCCTTAATATCCCTTAGTTTCCTTATGGACCCCACTGCCATGGGAGGGTAGGACAAAAGATGTCATGCAAGTTCTTATTATAAGCACGTATGACTATATATGGAATACATGCCTACATTATATTGATGAATTGGAGCTATTGTGTATCACTTTAGGTTTTGACTGTTACATGATGAATGTCATCCAACATAATTATCCATCACTGATCCAATGCCTATGCTTTTCGCATATTGATCTTTGCTAAGTTACTTCCGTTGCTGCTGCTGTTACAACCACTACAAAACTGCTAGTGTTACTTTTTCATTACTATTGCTATTGTTACTACTATGCTACTAAACACTTTGCTGCAGATATTTAGTTCTCTAGGTGTGGTTGAATTGACAACTCAACTGCTAATACTCGCAAATATTCTTTGGTTCCCTTTGAGTCGAATCAATAAATTTGGGTGAAATACTACCCTCGAAGACTGTCGCGACCCCCTATGCTTGTGGGTTATCAAGACCTTTTTCTGGTGCCGTTCCGAGGGAGCCTAGCTCTATTTGTTGAGTCACTTGGGAATTATATCTATTGATCACTTTGAAGAATCTGAAAAATGCTAAGACCAAGATCGTACCCTCTAAGACGAGGGGAGGTAAGGAACTGCCATCTAGCTCTGCACTTGATTCACCTTCTGTTTTGAGTAGGCTTGTGACACAACCACCTGTTATTCATTATGATATGTCGCAAGTAATTGATGTTACTACTTCTGCTATAAATTAAACTAGTGATGATGCTAGTACTATGCTTGATAATACTGTGCCACTAGGTGAATTTCTTGATGAACAAATTGCTAAAGCTAAAGAAATTGAGAATGCTGGAACTGATGAAAATTACGATTCACCTATTATGCCTAGCTCTCCTACTAGAGTTGAAATGCCTAAGATACCTGATGGTTATGTTATAGATGGAGAAACAGCTCAAGAAATTCTTGCTTGTAATGATAGAGATGATGTTAAGAAATTACTGGTTAAGCTAAAAGAAAAGTCTATGATGGAGAGAATGAAATATGATCCTAAGTTTGCTTCGTCTCCTATCTTTGTTACCGATAAGGATTATGAATTCTCTGTCGATCCTGAGTTAATTACTTTGGTTGAATCTGATCCTTTTCATGGTTATGAAACTGAAACTGTTGTGGCACACCTTACTAAATTAAATGACATAGCCACCCTATTTGCTCATGAGGAAAAAATTCGTTACTATTACATTCTTAAGTTGTTTCCTTTCTCATTAAAGGGTGATGCTAAGAAATGGTTTAATACTCTTGCTCCTGGTTGTGTGCGTAGTCCCAAGGATATGATATATTACTTCTCTGAAAAATATTTTCCTGCTCATAAGAAACAAGCTGCCTTACATGACATATTTAACTTTGTGCAAATTGAAGAGAATCTCCCTCAAGCTTGGGGGAGGCTTTTCCAACTACTTAATGCTTTGCCTGATCATCCACTTAAGAAAAATGAAATACTTGATATCTATTATAATGGACTAACCGATGATTCTAGGGACTACCTAGATAGTTGTGCTGGTTGTGTTTTTAGGGAACGAACTGTTGAACAGGCTGAAGAACTATTGAATAATATATTAAAGAATGCTAATGATTGGACACTTCCTGAACCACCACCCAAACCAACTCCAAAGAAGAGAGGTATTCTATTCCTCAGTCCCGAGGATATGCAAGAGGCAAAGAAATCAATGAAAGAAAAAGGTATTAAGTCTGAAGATGTTAAGAATTTACCACCTATTGAAGAAATACATGGGCTCGACACACCGACACGGGTAGTAGAGGTAAATTCTCTGATTAGATTCGATGAAGGTGATATTCTGTATAATAGATCTGCTAGTCAATGCCTTTATGAGTTTGACAATTGCATCATTAAGCAAGAACACTTCAATATGTATGTTACCAATCAATTAAAACGTAATGCTTTCATGATAGATCATTTGAGTGATTTAATGTTCAAAATTGCTAATGATGTTAAAGGCTTAAGTAAACATGCTTCTATGGTTCATACTCAGTTAGAACAAGTTGCTAAGTCCCAAAAAGATTTGCTTAATGAGATGAATAATAAAATGAATGATCATGTTGTTAGAGTTGTTACTAGAGGAGGTAGAATGACTCAGGAGCCTATGTATCCTGAAGGTCATCCTAAAAGAATTGAGCAAGATTCTCAGAGAAATAATATTGATGTGCCCAGTTCATCTAAGAAGAAAAAGAAAAAGAAAAATGATAGGACTTTGCATGCTTCTAGTGAACCTGGGATAGAAAAACCTTCTGAGAATCATAATGCTGTTTCTATTTCTGATGCTGGGACACAATCTGGTAATGAACACCCACCTAATGATAATGATAATGATAATGATAATGATAATGATAATGATGTTCATATTGATGCTCAACCAGATAATGATATAGAAATAGAACCTACAGTCGATCTTGATAACCCATCGCCTAAGAATAAAAGATATGATAAAAGTGATTTCATTGCTAGAAAACATGGAAAAGAAAGAGAACCATGGGTTCAAAACCCATGCCTTTTCCTACTAAGCCACCTAGAAATAAAGATGAGGAAGACTTTGAGCGCTTTGTTGAAATGCTTAGACCTGCCTTTTCCTACTAAGCTCCTAAATACATGAAAGATATTATCACTAATAAAAGAAAGATACCTGAGGCTGAAATTTCCACCATGCTTGCAAATTATTCTTTTAAGGGTGGAGTGCCTAAGAAGTTAGGAGATCCGGGAGTACCCACTATACCATGCTCCATTAAAAGCAGTTATGTCAAAACTGCTTTATGTGATCTAGGAGCCAGTGTTAGTGTTATGCCTTTCTCTTTATATAGAAGACTTGATTTGAATAAGTTGACACCTACTGAAATATCCTTGCAAATGGCTGATAAATCAACTGCTATACCTATTGGAATTTGCGAGGATGTGCCCGTTGTTGTTGCAAATGTTACTATCTTAACAGACTTTGTTATACTTGATATGCCCGAGGACGACAACATGTCGATTATCCTTGGAAGACCCTTTTTAAATACTATAGGGGCTGTTATTGATTGCAACAAAAGCAAAGGCACTTTTCATGTCAATGGTAATGAGCATACGTTTTATTTTCCGAAGAAACAAAGTTCGGTGAATGGTATTAACTATATTGAAAAAGTTTCAACAATCACTATTGGAGGATTTAAATTTCCTCTTCCTACCGTCAAAAAGAAATATGAAACTCTTATTGTTGGGGAGATGCATATCCCCATTGAGGTAACTTAGTGCTATACGAAAGTTCTTTGGTTTCATGTTACTCGAAAATAGTTTGTTAATAAGACTTGATCAACCTTATTAATGGATTCTTTTTGGGGGGGATGTGGTCGATGAATTTAGTAAGCACCATTTTCTGTAATTATAGTTTGCTCTCTGTTATTCATAGTTTAATAAAGTAAAATGCCAAGATTATCCTATTTTCTGAATTATCAGTGCAATAAAAAATGACCCAAAAATAAAAGTGCTCAAAATGTAATAAAATTTTAACATGATTTTTTCTGGAATATTTAATATTTTTTGGCACTAAAAATAACCCAAGGGGGTGCCCCTGTTGTCACAAGGCAATAGGGCGCGATCCCCCCCCCCGGGCCACGCCAAGATGCCTTGTGGGTCCCACAGGGACCCACTCACTTATCTCTTCAACCCACTTCATCTCCTACCTCCAGAAAAAATCATGGTAGCCTTTGTTCTTGTGTTCTTGCTCCCAAACCTGAGATTTTTGATCTCTTTGCTCGGAGCACCGTTTCCGAAACTGTTTTGGGGAATTAATCCTTGGTATGTGACTCCTCCATTGCTCCAATTAGTTTTTGCTTTAGTGGATTATATTTTGCATGATTTTTTTACTATTGGTGCTACTGAAAATGAGCTTACATGTTGAATTCTTTGAGTTCTAAGTGGTTTGAATGCTTGATATAGCCTCTAGGCACTTGCATGAGTAGTTGCTATCAATCTTCTGAAGTTTTGTTGACATTATTTTGTGGTCCAAAAAATTTCAGAAATTTTCCCATAGGAAAATGAACCTCTTTAGGAGGAGTTCTTCAAGGAGGAGGTCCTCTGAAGCATCGTCGAGCGAACGCTCGGCACGCCAATCGTATATTGAACCAAGGGCAAGTTCGGTGCGAGGTGCCGAAGCAAAATCTTTTCGATGGCCGTGCAACGAGTTCATGATAGGTGCAGGTATTAAGGACGAATTTGATCCATATATTTAAAACACCGAGCTCTCCGCCTTCATCGCAGATAAGTGTCCACAGCACTATAACCTTACCCATTCATTCACTCAAAAGTTTGAGTATCACTCTTGTAATTCTAGAGTTTTATTTCATCTCTATGATAGATCCTATGGTATGTCTCTAGAAGTGTTTTGTGATCCAGGCAAAATTCCGTTTTGGGGTTCGCTTAACGAACCGCGGCAATTTGCTTATGAAATGTTTCTTAGTAGTCTTTGCAAAAGCTAGGATAAAAAGCATTCACTTTCCCTCTATTCGATATTTTGCACTTTTTGATGGGAAGTGTATTGTTGGTAAGCAAGACTGTAGTGCACTTTGTGCTCCCGATCTGAGCCTTATTCATGCTGCCTTAACGGGTAGCAGACATTATAATCTTGGGGCAATTGTTGCACGTAGGTTGCATCGCAACGCAGGCAATGGTGATTTGTATGGAGGAATTTATGCCTCTCGTGTAGCTGCAAAGCTAGGGGTCTCACCTAGACCCAATGATCCTATATTACCTGATAGATACCTAAATTTTGAGGCGATGCAGAGCCATGAGTTTATTAAGCACAACACTCACAGATACGACTATAACTTGATATTTGATAAATATCGTCCTGTGTCTGTTATTTTGCCTGCTCCTGCCCTATTTTTTTCAAAGCAAACAGAGATATTTTCTCCATGAGTATGAGGCACACGAGTATAACGCGACAGTTGAGGCTGCCCGTCTCGCTGAGGAGGCGGCACAGAACGCCTCCACGAGCTACCACTTCGATTATTATCCTGGTCAGCCATGGCAGTAGACCAAGTTAGGCCAAAAGCCTAAGCTTGGGGGAGTAAATATTTCTCACCGACATTACAATCATGTTCACACTTTCATTCCAGTTGCCAATGTTCATCCTTTTTCATTGTATGATCCATGTTAGTTTTTATTTTATTTTGTTTTCTTCTTGTGTGTTTGAAAAAATTTGAAAATCCAAAAATATTTCTCGCTTCTCTTCGGTTTTTCTTTCTCGTTAGTTAGTTCATAGTATTAAAAGAAAACCCAAAAATATTTCTCGTTTCTTCTTTTCTCGTTTGTTGGGAGTTCTCCCATTAAATAATTTTTCTCTCTTTTTGTTTTTCTTCTTTAATTTGCTTTCTTCAGAAAACTAAAAACTCCAAAAATATTTCAGTGTGTTTCTTTGAATTTCTTTTCTTTTCGTTGAGTCGTCATGGGGAGAAGACCACGATGAAAATGTTGAGTGGCTCTCATATGCTTTATGGTTGATCTAACGAAGAGCCAATATTACCTAGTCTTCTCCCTTGAATAAAATGTTTGCAGATTCCAGCTTAGTCCACGGCACCCTTGCACTATTATTATTTTCACATCATTCGGTCATGCAAGTGAAAGGCAATAATCATGATGATTTGATGAAGTGACTGTGGTAAGGGAAGGCTGGTATGAACTCTTTTTGTTTTTGTTTTTGTAAATATGTTTAACCCAGTATCCATGATTTAGCATATTATGAGTAAACATGTTTGTGATGACAATTAGAGATTATAGTTGCTCATGCCATGCTTAAGTAGCTAGGAGTGGATAATGATTTATCTTGGATGTCAACATGCATTAAAATGGTTATGATGTACTATGTTAGTATGGCATCCTCCTCTGAATGTTTCAAGTGGCTTGACTTGGTACATGTTCACACATGTAGTTGATTCAAAACCAATGCAGCCTTCACGATATTTATGTTCATGGTGTTTATATCCTACTCATGCTAGTATTCAATGTTAATTATTCTCAATGCATGATTGTGACCGTTTTCGCTCTCTAGTTGGTCGCTTCTCAATCTATTTGCTAGCCTTCGCCTGTACTAAGCGGGAATACTGCTTGTGCATCCAAAATCCTTAAAACCAAAGTTGTTCCAGATGAGTCCACTATATCTACCTATATGCGGTATTACTCTGCCGTACCAAGTAAATTTGCATGTGACACCTCTAATCATTCAAATAAACATCTGTTTTGTGTGCCCGTCCCGCTCATGGAGCGACAGGGGGCGGTCAGTATCTTCCATGCTAAGCGGGTTATTCTCAGATGAGTGTTTATTCACTTGTCATTGCACGACAGAGGCTGGTAATTGGGATGCCCAGTCCTATAATAAAAATAAAGAAAAATATAATAAAACAAACTCCCCCAGAAAATTGATCATTTGGAGGGCACCCGTGAATTCGGCTAGCCATGGCTTGTGTTGGTATGGTGGAGGGGGAGTAAACTTTACCTTTCCGCTTGGGAACCGCCGATCATGTGTTTAGCATGGAAGATATTGAAAATCCTCGGTCGTAACGTTGACAGGAAAAGTACACCTCTCAAAATTGTTTTCATCTCTGATTTAAGCTTCGAGCTCTGGCACCTCTGCAAATCTTTGCTTCCCTCTGCGAAGGGCCTATCCATTTACTTTTATGTTATTTTACTTTTATTGTTGAGTCACACCTTCTCATTTTAAGCACCTATCCTGAGAGTACTATTGTCATTCTTATGCATTGAGTATAGTTAATGTTGGGTATACCGTGACTGGATCTCTTCTACCCTGAATTACAATGTTTAGTCACTGCTTGAACTTTGGAGGTGCTCTGCATTGATGTTTTGCGGTCTCAGAAAGGGCTAGCGAGATACCATGTTATCATATTATATCATGATTGTTTTGAAAAATTGTTGGCGTTTGAGATATGTTATTATTGCTCGCTAGTTGATTATGCCATTGATATGAGTAAATGTAAATTCTAAGTGTTATCATTTGCATGGTTAGTTCATGATCTTTGCAGAAAATTTGGGTGTTATTTAAGCTTATATACGGATACAAGAATAAAAGAGTTCGAAAAGGTTTTTTTTTTATCACTTTCAGTTTGTCAACTGAATTGCTTGAGGACAAGCAATGAGTTAAGCTTGGGGGAGTTGATACGTCTCCGTCGTATCTACTTTTCCAAACACTTTTGCTCTTGTTTTGGACTCTAATTTGCACGATTTGAATGGAACTAACCCGGACTAACGCTGTTTTCAGCAGAATTACCATGGTGTTGTTTTTGTGCAGAAATAAAAATTATCAGAATTGGACCAAACTTTTTGGAGATTATTTATGGAATATATAAAAAATACTGGATCAAAAATCAACTGGAGAGGGGCCACCTGTTGCCCACAAGGCAATAGGGCGCGACCCCCCCCCCCCCCGGGCGCGCCCTGTTACCTTGTGGGGCCCACAGGTGGCCGTCTGACCTAATTCTAACTGTATAAATTCTCTTTCCCCGAGACAAAAAAAGGAGAAGAAGTTTCATCGCGTTTTACGATACGGAGCCGCCGCCACCTCCTGTTCTTCATCGGGAGGGCTGATCTGGAGTCCGTTCGGGGCTCTGGAGAGGGGGTTCATCGCCATCGTCATCATCAACCATCCTCCATCACCAATTTCATGATGCTCACCACCGGATGTGAGTAATTTCTCCATAGGCTTGCTGGACGGTGATGGGTTGGATGAGATTTATCATGTAATCGAGTCAATTTGTTAGGGCTTCATCCCTAGTATCCACTATGTTCTGAGATTGATGTTGCTATGACTTTGCTATGCTTAATGCTTGTCACTAGGGCCCGAGTGCCATGATTTCAGATCTGAACCCTCTATGTTTTCATGAATATATTTGAGTTATTGATCCTATCTTCTAGTTATATGCACTTGTTATTGTTCTGATCCGTAGACCCCATAGTGAAAAAAATTTGGGATACTCTCCGGGGATGACTGTAATTCGAGGAGTTCATGTATTCACCATGTTTTAATGCTTTGTTCCGGTTCTCTATTAAAAGGAGGCCTTAATATCCCTTAGTTTCCTTATGGACCCCGCTGCCACGGGAGGGTAGGCCAAAATATGTCATGCAAGTTCTTATTATAAGCACGTATGACTATATACGGAATACATGCCTACATTATATTGATGAATTGGAGCTATTGTGTATCGCTCTAGGTTGTGATTGTTACATGATGAATGTCATCCAACATAATTATCCATCACTGATCCATTGCCTACGCTTTTCGCATATTGATCTTTTCTAAGTTACTTCCGTTGTTGTTGCTGTTACAATCACTACAAAACTCCTACTGTTACTGTTTTCGTTACTATTGCTACTGTTACTATTGTGCTAATAAACACTTTGGTGCAGATATTTAGTTCTCCAGCTGTGGTTGAATTGACAACTCAACTGCTAATACTCGCAAATATTCGTTGGCTCCTCTTGTGTCGAATCAATAAATTTGGGTGAAATACTACCCTCGAAGACTGTCGCGATCCCCTATACTTGTGGGTTATCAAATAGCAACAATTTCATTCTTAATGTAAGGAACTATAGCAAGTTCATCTCCATAAGCGTCATTAATATTGGCATCATGGCCACAAGCATAGCAAGCATCAAGTTCGTCAAAAAGGGATATTTCAAACGAATCTAAGGGACCATAGCAATTATCATAGCTTTCAACCTTCGGTAAGCACGAAGGGAAATTAAACAATGTATGAGTTGAAGAGTTACTCTCATTAGAAGGTGGGCACGGGTAGCTAATCCACTCTTCCTCCTTTTGTTCTTCGCTCTCCTCATCTTTTTCATCTAATGAGCTCACAATTTCAGTAATTTCTTCTTCCATAGATTCCTGCAAAATATTAATCTCTTCTTGGACAGCGGAGACTTTCTCAATAAATTCATTAATATCAACATTATATTTATAATTCTCATAGCAATATTTAAGTATAGCATAATTTTCATATCTGTAAAGAGTATCATCACAATCTTCATACTTTTCAATCAAAGATTCAATTTCATAACCACATTTAAAAGCAACAAATTCTTCTATTTGTTCCACAACATAGTAATCATATACACCATTAGCATAAGAAACCAAGGTTTCATTATCATTAAATTCACATTGAAAGGGAAGGTGTGGAGCCTTCATCTTAGAATAACAAGTATAATCATATCTTAAGCATAAATTCCAAGCATACCAACCCAACATTTTAATTTGATCCCGTAAGTGTTTCCCTTTTTGAGACAAGCAATAATCCCTAAAGTATTCCCGGCGATCCAAAGTATCTCCCATTATCAAGTTGAATGGGGATTTATTAGGATTATCAAAGTAGTGTTTAATTTTTTCCACATAACCAGCATCGAGGGTATTAGGAGGTTCCCCATCTCCATGAGTAGCAAGTACAACTATTTTTTTTTTGGTATTTCGTGTTCCATATCCATAACTAAAGATATAAAACAAGTTAGAACAGAAAATAAAATCTACTTAGAGATAAAGCCAACAAGCGCACACGAGAATATTCACCCCACGCTATTACTCCCCGGCAATGGCGCCTGAAAAAGGTCTTGATAACCCAAAGTATAGGGCATCGTTTGTAGCCTTTTTTGATAAGTAAGAGTGTCAAACCTAATGAGGAGCTAAAGGTAGAATTAATATTCTCTCAAGTTCTATCAACCACCGATACAACTCTACGCACACCAATGTTTGCTTTACCTAGAAACAAGTAATAAAACTAGAAGTACTTTGTAGGTGTAGTGAGATAAGTTTGCAAGATAATAAAGAATGTGAAAATAAAAGTTAGGTGATGTTTTAATAAAAGTACAGTTAAGTTAGTATAGCGAGTGTGGAAAAGTGGTGGTAGGATTTGCGAGATTGTCCTAGGCAATTGTTAACTAGATCGGTAATCATTATTGCAATTTTATATGAGGGAGAGGCATGAGCTAACATACTTTCTGTACTCTGATCATATGCACTTATGATTGGAACTCTAGCAAGCATACGCAACTACTAAAGATCATTAAGGTAAAACCCAACCATAGCTTTAAGTGTAAAGTCCCCTTTAATCCCATACGCAACAACTCCCTTACTCGGGTTTAAGCTTCTGTCACTCTCGCAACCCACTATAAGCTAATCATGAACATATTGCAACACCCTACAGCAAGAATTCCCACATGTGTGTGCGGCACGGAGGGCACCATAGGACAACACCAAAATAAAACATGCAACTCAAACCAATCAAGATCATCAGTTAACCCATAGGACAAAATGAATCTACTCAAACATCATAGGATGGCTACACATCATTGCATAATAATATATAGCATAAAGCACCATGTTTGTAGCGACCCGACCCAAAAGGATCGGAGTCTCTGTGCTTAAGTGTCATCCCTGGATCGGTATGCTGATACACACAGTACTCGAGGATTTATAACAGAGTTCAATCACACAATTTATTACATCGAGGTCCTCAAAAGAGTATTTATTACATAAATAAGGCTGAAGGCCATCTAAATAAAATAACTGTGGAAGCTTCGTAGGTAAATGAGTCCATCAACTCCACGGCAAATTGAGTGCAGAACAACGACCTATCGCACCTTAATCCTCATCGGAAAACTCTGCAACATGAGACGTTGCAGCCGTGTAGGTCAGCACATGGAATATGCTGGCAAAATCACACCATAGAGAAATAATGAAAATGTCTATCTCTATATGCATATTTGGCTGGTGGATGCACTAAGTTAAATTCTTGCATAAAGCTAATTTTTCCCTACAACAAAGGAATTAATTTTATTTACTACCAAGTTTATGCCGTTATTGAGGTGGTTCCTCCAACTCAATCCCTTAACCAAAAAATTTCAATAACCCAATTCATTCATTAAAATAAAGTGATGAGATCAACCAATAATTCACTTCTAGATACTCAAATTTGTCCATAACCGGGGACACGGCTAATCATGATTAGTTTTTACACTCTGCAGAGGTTTGCGCAATTCTCCCCACAAGACTCGACCACCTCCATGATCGGAAGATCGAGACATAGTTTTTCTGAAGAAGTCCCCTTAACCTTGGGCGGTACCCATCCCGACTATAACCCCTACTTTCGTAGTACCACCCAGTAAGATTTCCTACAACATACTCCACTATGCCAGAGCCCATAATGGCTTGTGGCTGCACACGGAAGCGTCTAGGCATGAAATATCGTATGATCCCTTTGAGCCTGGGTGGCAATCCTAGGGTGATCACACGGGTACTCTGGGATCCCCTTGGGCAAGCACTGGTTTCTCCAGGTGCCCCAATCAATCCACCTAGATGTGTGTTAATGTTGCCACCTTAAGTTAACCCAAATTATTATATCTCTCGCAACTTTCATGAATTCACACATACCACCCCGTCTACAAGCATGGCTAAGCAATATATGACATAACGAATATTCCCGGGGTGATCAAAGGTCATAGGTTCCTACTTCATGAACTACATAGCAATGCCACAATTTCCCAATCCTACTCATGCAAATTTTAAGGCTGTAACTAATGCATAGTAAAAACTAGGTATACAAAAGTATGATCAAGGTGTGAACTTGCCTTGCTGACGATCATTGCACTCCAAGGATTCGTAGTAGCAAGCTTCGCACTCCGGATGATCTAACGAAGCAAACATTGACACACATAAGAAATCAAGCAAAGATCCAAAAAGAAAACGAAGAAAAAACTTCGAAAAAGTCCAAAAACAACCAAATAAAGTTTTTGTACATAACGTAATTTTAACAGTAGCAAAATTATATGGTTTTGGTATTAACAGAAAGTGCATGTAACAAGCTTTAATTTCCAAAAAGAATCAATTAAATCGAAGTTATAGATTTCAAATTATAGCCAAAACAAGTTTGAACATGAATTTGATCAAATTCAAATTTTAATTGTCAACAAAAAATTTGGTTTGGTTCTCTGGATAGATGGGGTTTTTATGAAACTGTAGGAAAAAGAATCAATGAATTTGGATCTGTAGAATTAAAGATATGCTAAAAACAAAATCAGGACAGATTTGAAATTTAGAAAAAAAACTGAAAAGGTTAGATCTCGACCGACCGTGGCTGGGGTGCCACGTGGCGCGCTGCGAGAGGCTGCGGTTGTCTGTTGCGGGTGGGTGGTTGATCCGTAGCGAAAACAGCTCGAAGAAAAAAAAAACAGATCTACTCCGATCGGTCGGATCCCTATCAGACGGTTGTGGTTGTGTTCGCCGCATAGCCTAAGTGATGAACGTCCGGAATTTAAAGCATACCGATTAGAAAATAAAAAAACTAGGCGATCTAATCCGAGCCGTCAAAAGCAGATCGGACGGTGACGGGCGGCGGTGGCTTACTGCGAGGGAAACGACGGCGAGGGCGGCTCGGGCATCGTCGGCGGTGAGGTTCCGGTGGTCGGGGGAGGCGGCGGTGAGGTCGGTTGGATGCGGCCGAACGAGGGGGCTCCAGTGGTGGTGTTGGTGATGCTCGGGGACGACGGACGGTGGTGAGGCGAGGTGGCGGGGCTCGGGTGATCCGCGCGCTCCGGCGAAAGCGTGCGAGGTCAGGGCAGTCTCTGTAGAGGAAGAGGAAGCGCAAAATCATGTCAAAACGACGCGCATGGTCGAGACATGCCGAAGTACAGAGGTGGGGAGCTCGAGGGGACTCACCGGCGTAGTAATCGACAGTGAGAAAAGCTTTCGTGGCGGAGATTGGAACGGCGAGTGCGGGCTCTGTGGAGGGTTTTCGCGAGGGTTTTTGGAGGGGATTGGGAGAGAAGAGTCGTGGGTATATATAGGGCATCTTGCTTGGAGGAGGGGGCAACTCGGGCTACGGTTTTAGGCGGCCGAGCGCACGGCCGTGTCCGTGCGGGACTCTGTCCTGGCGTAGGGAGGAAGAAGGGAGTGGGGCCCGGCGGTCAGTGTCCGCGGGGAGAGGGAAGATGCAACGGGCGACCGAAGGCTAGGTGGTTCGCGCGCGGGGCTGGGCCATGGGCCGAATTGGCCAGTCGGCCTGGCGACTAGCGCTGGCTAGCGCTGGTTTTTTTTTTATAAAACATTTTCTGTATTCTATTTACAGAAATACAAAACACAGAAAAACACAAAGTAAATAATTCTAAAAATGCCAGAAAAATTCACATAAATATTTGGTCATATACTAGACCATGTGAACTATTTTCTGTCCTAAATGCATTATTTTAAAAATAAATATTTTTGCTATGCTAATAAAATTAACCTTAAAATAATTTCCAAATAAACATATTTTGATTTCAAATTCAATTTCCAATATTTCCTTTTTATTTTTGAAGAAGTCCTTTTATCTTCTCTCTTTATTTTATTTTTGAAATAATGGAAATGAATTTAGTGAAACCAAATTTGATCCAAATTCTAAAATTTGAATTTAAGGAACTTTGAAAAATGGATTTAGGGAAACTTCCAACTCTCTCTTTTGGTCCTTGAGTTGCACAAAGTTTCTTGGATCAAAATTCAAATAAAAGAAATGGGGGGGGCAAAAATGCAAAAATCATGGATGCATATGATTGATCTTTTTATTGACATCCAAATTGGAAATTGGGATGTTACAAACCTACCCCCCTTAAGATGAATCTCGCCCTCGAGATTCGGGTTGGCCAGCAAAAAGGTGCGGATGGTCCTGTCGGAGGTCTTCTTCGCGCTCCCAGGTGGCTTCTTCCTCGGTATGGTGACTCCACTGAACCTTGCAGAACTTGATGACCTTGCTACGGGTAACCCTGGTAGCTGTCTCGAGAATCTTGACGGGCTTCTGCTCATAAGTCAGATCACTATCCAACTGTATGGCCTCCAATGGCACCGTATCTCTCAAAGGAATATCGGCCATCTCTGCATGGCGCTTCTTCAGCTGGGAAACGTGAAACACATCATGAACTCCTTACAGAGCTTCGGGTAATTCCAACTTGTAGGCAACTTCACCCATGCGTTCCAAAACTCTGTATGGCCCCACAAATCATGGTGCTAACTTTCCCTTGACTCCAAATCGTTTAACTCCTCGAAGTGGCGACACACGAAGATATGCTCTGTCTCCGACTTCATAGGTTACCTCCTTGCGCTTAGTATCGGCATAACTCTTCTGTCTGGACTGGGCTATCTTGAGTCTGTCACGGATCAGCTTGACTTTCTCCTCTGAATCCCTGATTAACTCTGGTCTGAATAATTTACGGTCTCCAACTTCATCCCACATCAATGGTGTCCTACATCTCCTTTCGTACAATGCTTCGAAAGGGGCCATCTTCAAACTGGTCTAGTAGCTATTGTTTTATGAGAACTCTGCGTAAGGTAAATTATCATCCCAACCAGATCCATAATCTAGTGCACAAGCTCTCAACTTGTCTTCCAGAATCTGATTGACTCTCTCTATTTGTCCATCTGTCTGTGGATGGAAAGCTGTACTGAACTCCAGCCTACTACCTAAAGTTTCATGTAACTGATGCCAAAACTTTGAGGTAAATTTTGTTCCTCTATCTGATACGATGGTCCTCGGAACTCCATGCAGACATACGATCCTGATCATGTATATCTTGGCTAACTTAGCGCTCGTATATGTGGTTTTCACAGGGATGAAGTGAGCTACCTTGGTCAAGCGATCAACCACTACCCAAATAGAATCATAACCTGATCGGGTCCTGGGTAATCCTGTGATGAAATCCATGCCAAGCTTATCCCACTTCCAATCGGGTATCAGTAAAGGCTGAGGTAATCCTGCTGGTTTCTGGTGCTCTGCCTTAACCCTCTGACATACGTCGCATACTGCTACATACTCGGCAATATCCTTCTTCATACCTGTCCACTAGAAACTTTCCTTCAAGTCCAAATACATCTTGGTGTTGCTTGGGTGTATCGAGTAAGGCAAATCATGAGCCTCCTGAAGAATCAACTTCCTGATCTTTGGGTCATTGGGCACGTAAATACGCTTCTCAAACCATAAGGTTCCGTGTTCATCCTCACGAAATCCTTCTGCCTTTCCTTGGTTCATCCTTTCCTTTATCTCCGCAATGCCTTTGTCAAATTTCCGGGCTTCTCGGATCTTTCCCAACAAGGTGGATTGAATTTCCATTGCGGCAACAAAACCTCGTGGAACTATCTCCAATCGGAGATCTCTTAGATCGTCGGCTAACTCCTGAGGTAATCCTCCTACTGTGAGAGTATTAACATAACTCTTACGACTCAATGCATCTGCCACAACATTGGCCTTTGCTGGGTGATAATGCAATCTCATGTCATAATCCTTTATGAGCTCCAACCATCTCCTCTGCCTGAGGTTCTATTCCTTCTACGTGAAGATGTATTACACACTCTTGTGATCCGTGTAAGTTTCGCAACTAATTCCGATAAGAAAATGTCTCCAGGTCTTGAGCGCGTGCACTACGGCTGCTAACTCCAAATCATGCGTGGCGTAGTTCAACTCGTGAGGTTGTAGCTGAGGTGAGGTATAAGATACAACTCTTCCTTCTTGCATAAGAACGCCTCCAAGTCCCTGACGTGAAGCGTTGATAACGCACAAGTATAGGGGATAAATTGTAGCTTTTTTGATAAATAAGAGTGTCGAACCCAACGAGGAGCTAAAGGTATAATTAATATTCTCTTCAAGTTCTATCGACCACCGATACAACTCTACGCGCACTTAACGTTCGCTTTACCTAGAACAAGTATGAAACTATTTTGTAGGTGATAGGATAGGTTTGCAAGAATAAAACTAGAAGTACTTTGCGAGAATAAAACTACGAGTAATTTGCAAGATAATAAAAGTTAGTTGTTTAGTAGAAAGCTTTTGTAACACAAGAGAATGTGTCGGAAGTTGGGCTCCGGGGACCCAAAGGTTCGAACACTGGGGTGACCTCGTTCTACCACTTCGTCTCCTACCATGGCTAAGCGACGGCGAGGTTACGGCGAGAGCGCGCTGAGCGAGGGACAGACCGTGGACTCAGCGGTTTACCCAGGTTCGGGCCACCTTGCGGTGTAAGACCCTACTCCTGCTTGGTTGGTATTGCTCTGGTGCGAGAGAGAGAGAGTACAAGGTTGAGGGTGATGGGAACCGGAGTTCTCTCTCCTCTCTACAATGGCTGCTCTGCCCCCCTTATACCCGCATCGGTCCTCTTCCCCCTCGAAACTTAGGCAGGAAGGCCTGCCACACTTGGCGGGTTTTGAAAGGGGACAGGCGTTCAGGCTATCCTCACTAAAGGCGGTCTTTGCCTGCCAAAGCGTGATCCATAACGCGCCGGTGGGCTCGGTGATGACCTCCGCCCTGCACGCCCGCCGTCTTGGTCTTCCTTCGCCGATCGGGCAACCTTTGGGGTTGCTTTGGGGAGTGGACATCTGGCCCTGCTCCCTTAACACAAAAGAGGAAACCATCTTCATTCGCGCCTGCTAGAGCGGCCTCTGTCGCCGCTCGTCGCCGCGCGCGTCACCCACGTGATGGGCCCCAGACCGCGCGGCTCCGCTGAACGGCCTTCATCTCGTGCGCCCTCAGAAGGGGGCCTCAGGAGGCCACCTCAGGAGGTCGCCTCACGAGAGGACCTCGTGAGGCCGCTGGTGGAGGTGCTGAGCCTTGCTCGCTCGCTCCCTGAGGAGGAGGCCTCGGGAGGCCAAGGCCTAATGAGGAGCCCTGGTGAGGTGCATGGTGATGATGGCCTGCTGGGCCCATGCCAGGCATTGCGCCCTGGGCCAAAGGCAGACGGGCCTGGATACCCCGGGTTCCATGGGCCCGATAGTATCCCCCGGGCCCGCGGCGTGCACGTTCCCGCCTACAGTGGGGCGAAAGGCGCGGGCCCTAACCGCCTGCGGCCAGGTGCGACGCGTGGCGCACGATGTGACGGGGGACGCCTCCACTTCTCCCACGACGCCTTGGTAACCGCCCGTGCTGACATAAAGTCCGCCGCGGGCGACGCAAGACCATATTTGCCGTCCTTAGTGCCTCACCTCCCGGGCACAACTCCTCGCGACCCCATCTATGCGCTCTACCTTCTTCCCCTTCCTTCGTCCGTATCTCCGCCGCACTGATGGCGCCCGCCGGCAAGAGGGGAAAGGCGGCGGCCACGTCCCCAAGTGCGCCTGCCATTGGGGCGGCGCTACAACGCTCCTCCATCATCGATGGGGAGGGCCTGGATCGGGTGCTCCCGCTGGTGGCTGGCGACACGAACGAGAACCAGGCGACCCAGATCTGGCCAGGGTCACGCGCGCGGCGCGACCTGGGGGCGACGACCTACCCCTTTTTCCTCCACAACGTCTACGCCGGGTTGGTGCCGCCGTTCTCGGACTTCTTCTACGCCATTCTCTCACACTATCAGATTCATGCCCTCCATCTTCAGTCCAACTCCATCTTCCTGCTGGCCATGTTTGCCTTTTACTGTGAGGCTTTTGTGGGTGTGATGCCTTCAGTGGCGCTCTTCCGATGCTTCTTCTGCCTACGGCTGACCGCGGAAGACCAGAGCTCCGGGTGCGCATCGTTCCTTGCCGTTAAGGGAACGGAAAACAGCATCATCAACCTGAGGGTCGCGAAGAAGGTGGAGGGCTATCGGCAGCGCTGGGTCTTCATGGACGCGCGCCGGACCAGCTCGCTCCTGATGATCCCGACGGATCCGGCTGAGAAGAACTCCCAGTGGGGGAGCGAGAGGCTCACCGACCCGAGGATGGAACCCGTTCTGGAGCGGATGGCTGCGCACCGGGCCGCGAAGCTATCGGGAGCGTCGGTCGTCAGGGAGCACCTCCGGCGACGCATAGCGCCACTCCAGCAGCGCTCGCGCCCCATGTGGGAGTACACCGGCGCGGGCGACGCCATGAGGCTGCACCCGAGCAGCCTGGCGCAAGAGGAGTTGGACGGGGCCCTGGAGAATCTGCTCAACACCCCTGCCGAGGGTCCGCCCGTAGATGCACTCCCTCTGTTCCGCTATGAGGAGATGGCGGAGCTGGTCAAGGAGATGCCTCTCTTTAACCAGTGGGGCCTCGTGCCGGAGGGCCACGTCGGGCCCCGCGAGGACCCTCTCGTGGTGGAGCTGGACCCAGGGGCAGCGGTGGCGAGGAGGACTCAGCGGATGCCATGGAGGAGGACGCCAACCGGGCGCCACCGCGCACTCGCCGTCAGCTCCTCTGCAATTTTGGGGATGACGACGCCGACAGCGCGCCTCCTATGATGGAGGGTCCTCCCAGCCGAAAAGCGGACGAGCCCCCAGCGCCCGAGGCCCATCACGAGGCCGAAGCCCCCCAGGGCCCCGAGGCGGGGGCGACGCGTCCGGGTCTACTGCGATACACCCCGGGGGCCCGAGCGGCGGCGCCGGGGCGATGCCTGACGGTGGCAGCGACGGCCTGCCCATCGCGGGGGAGAAGAAAAGGAAGTGGTACATTAGTTACGAGTAAGTCCCCTGCCTCCTCCCGGCGTTCCTGGTCCTTGCTCTTCGTCCGGGCTCGGAGCTGAGCCACCATTCGCGTAGGAAGTCCGCCGTGGATCAGAAGAAGAAGAAGAAGACGACGACGAAAGCGAAGGGGACCCCCGGCCCGCAGGGGACGTCGGTGCCCGCCACGGGTGCCGGGGGGCACGGAGGGGCCACCCGCCATCCCGGCGACGAGGCGGGGCGCAAGGAGGTCGGGGAGGAAACGGTCGTCCCTCCGGGGTCGCATGCGGGTGCGCCTCGTGAAGCTGAGACGGAGGAGCCTTGGGAGGCAGGCTCAGGAGGCGGGGACGCCCTCCCCCTTGACCCCGCCGCGAGGAAAGGAGCGGCGACGGGGGAGGTCGGAACACCCACCCCCCCGCCGGGAGCCTCCCTAAGCGTGGGGGGAGGAGCCGTGGGGCACGCCGCCACAGGCATGGAGAGCCCCCATAGCGTGCCGCCGCAGCCAAACGCGGGGGGTGGCCTGGCGAACCCACTGCTCCAGGTGAGCGGCACTGAGTCCTCCCTTGCCACGGCGGCGGAGAGTGCCAGAGGGCCCGACTCGGACTGGCCTCTGGCCCTTGTGGGCGGCCACACCCTGCTCCGACCCGAAGCCTTGCGCGACGCCAAGGCCGCGCTTGCTCGGCTCAGGACGGATTTCCAGGACGCAGAGACGCGCCTTGCCGAGGAGTGCCTAAAGCTTGCTGACGGGTGGCGCCGGCTCAGCGTCGCCGTCAAAATGGCCCGGCGCCAGAGCAAATGCGCTCGCGCACAGGGCGAGAAGGACGCCGCCGAAGCGGAGGGGGTCCGTGCGAGAGCCGTTCAGGAGGCCGAAGCGGCCGTCGCGCGCCACGAAGAGGTGGAGGCCCGCCTGAAGGCGTTCCAGGACCAGAGCGCCGAGCTGGCGCAGTCGCTACTCGTGAGGGAAGGCGCTCTCGCCACCTGAGAGAAGGAGGTTGCGGCCCGCAAAGCGGGCCTCGAGACTCGCACGGAGAGCCTCGAGAGGACGGCGACCGAGCAGGCCACGAAGAAGGAGCGCCTGGAGCTGCTGGGACGCCAGCTGGCCGATGCCCAGGAGGCCCACACGAAGCGTGTTGCCGAGGCCAACGCCCAGCTGGAGGCCAAGGAGAAGAAGGTTCAGGAGGATGCTGACACGAAGGTAGCGGAGGCGCGCCTGGCGCTTGCCGAGGAGCACGGTAAGACGCTGTCGCAGCAGAGGGACGCCTTCGAGACGGAACACGAGCGATTCCGGCAGCAGATCACTGATCTGAAGGCGGCACTCGCCGAGGCAGAGACCTGCCGGGGGGCAGCGCCGCAGCCCAGCTGCAGCGCCGCGGACCGGGAACAGGAGCAGCAGCGCTAACACGTCAAGACGCTTCACTCCCTCGAGCTCCGCGCCCGCGACGCCCTGAACTCCATCTGCCAGGGAAGGCTTGGGGCCCTCCACGAGTCCCGCGATGCCGACTACGTCGACTTCTCCACCAAGCTCGTGAAACAGCTTGAGGACGGGGCCAAGGCGGTGGACGGCATCTTGGAGGAGGAGTGCCGTGGCCTCTTCTCCCTGGCGGCGACTCGCATCTTCAGCCACCTCCTTCACGCCGATCCCAACTTTGACTTTGACAAGGTGATAGCCCCGGTCCCTAAGGAGCTTCGTGACGGCCTCGCAAAGGCAGTAGAAGGCCACGTGGACGCGTTGCATGGGAAGTACTCCTGCGGCAGCGGCGAGAGCTCTCGCGGCGACGATGACGCCGGCGACGATGATGATGGCGCGAGTTCCTAGGGTCCTTTTCCCTTCATTTTCCTGTGCTAGACCGATGTGGCCCCATGGGGGCGTGAAGACGATGCCTTGGCGTTTAAGTACTTTATGAATTGCTGTAATGAACGCTCGTGCCCTCGTGAGGCTTTCTCTTGAGGCCTGTTTTGCTCTTTTTGCTTGCCATGATGCTCTACGTTGTCAGGACCCAGCCCCCGAGCGGGCCTCGGCCGTCGCTGGTATGTCAGGTCGCGATGCCTGGAGAAGGCCAGGAGGCGAGGGGCACCGGGAGCCAGTGAGGGCTCCTGAGGCGCGATGCTCGGAGAGCCCCCCTTCGACGCGCAAGCGGCTTGCGCCAAGAGGAACGCTGGCGCTCGTGAGGCTGCCGGAAGGGAAGGCTTTAGAGGCGGCGAGAGTGGCTCGCGAGGCGGGAGACATAGCTCTGCACAAGGAAGTGTTCGGTGGGCCATCTCTTTTAGTTTACGCCTCGTGAGGGATCCGCTCGCGAAATCCCCTGCAGAGACAGCCGCCGAGGGTTAGCTCCCGAGGCGGGGCCTGCTGGCTTCCTGAGGCCTTGAGGGGGCCACCCCGCGAGGCATCCTCGCGAGGCCTTTCCGGGAACCTGCTCCTGAGATGACTGCATGTAGAGCACTTAACAACAGGGGAGCAGCGCATGCTCGTCGATTCGCTCATGAGCATTACGCGAGGAGACAAGACACCAAGGACCTTGGTGGGGTGGCGTGCACGGGAGCAGACCCGCGAGCCAGAGCCCAGTTGCTTAGGTTTTTCAGCGCTGCTGGGACTGACCCGAGCACAGACACCGTGTCCAGCCCCCACTTGTGTGAGGCTCATGAGGGACGTCGTGAGCGCGCGAGGCTCATGAGGCAAGAACAAAACGAAAAGCCATGTAAGAAACCGAGCTTTACTGAAGTAACATAGCAACCCATTACATAGCTAGAACTAGATGCGGCTGCCGTGTCCGGCACGGGTCAGCTTGAGGTTGGTGCAACCCGTGGGGCGCCCTTAGTTACACATCGAAATGAGAAAAAGAGTGCTGCCATGTCCGGCACGGGTCAGCTTGAGGTTGGTGCAGCCCGTGGGGCGCCCTTAGTTGATTGTTCCGCCAGCGCGGAGCATGGGGCTTCCACAAGGGTGTGGGTATGATCGCGGGTCGATCGTTCCGCCAGTGCGGAGCATGGGGCTTCCACAAGGGTGTGGGTATGATCGCGGGTCGATCGTTCCGCCAGCGCGGAGCATGGGGCTTCCACTTGGGCATGGGCGGGAGCTCTCGCGGGCCCATCAGGCGAACGCAATGAGAGGCTCCAGGGCGTGTACAGCCCCATTTCGTTCGTACGCGTGAGGGTAACGGGTAGAACTTGCGGAGGTGTTGGATGTTCCAGGCGTTAGGCACAGGAACTCCATCCTCCGTCTCCAGCCCCTCTCTGGAGAGGATTCTGCGCAGGACGAGGTTGCCGACCTCGAGAGTACAAGGGCGGATGCTGCGGCTGTGGTAGCGACGCAGGGCCTGCTGGTACCTCGCGGCACGAAGGGCGGCCTGACGGCGGCCCTCCTCGAGGAGCAGCAGATCGATCTCCCGCGAGCCCTCCTGACGCACCTCGTCGAAGGCAAGGACTCGCGGGGAGCCGTGCTTAAGCTCCAATGGGAGGACCGCCTCAGCGCCGTAGACGAGGAAGAAGGGTGTCTCGCCGGTAGGCTTGCTTGCTGTCATGCGGATGGACCACAGCACGGACTGTAGCTCGTCGAGCCAGCCCTTGCCGCAAGCCTCGAGTTTCTTCTTGAAGCTCCTTGTTTTGAGGCCCATGAGGACCTCGGCGTTGGCACACTCGGCCTGACCATTGCTTCGCGGGTGCGCCACCGAGGCGTAGCAGATCTGTGTACCGAGGCTGGCGCAGTAGGACTTGAAGAGGCCGCTTGTGAACTGGGAGCCATTGTCAGTGATGATGTGGTTGGGAACCCCAAAGCGGCTCACGAGGCCCTTGATGAACTTGACGGCGGAGCCAGCCGGGATGGTGCGCACCGGCTCGACTTCTGCCCACTTGGGGAACTTGTCGATGGCGACATAGAGGTAGCGGTAACCGCCGGCCGCGTGAGGGAAGGGCCCCAGGATATCTAGCCCCCAGACCGCGAAGGGCCATGAGAGGGGAATCGTCTGGAGGCCCTGTGTCGGCTGGTGGATCTGCTTGGCGTGGAATTGGCAGGCCTCGTAGGCTTGGACCAGCGCGGTAGCGTCACGCAGCGCAGTGGGCCAGTAGAAGCTGCTGCGGAAAACCTTGCCGACGAGGGTGCGTGACGAGGAGTGGTGGCCGCAGTCCCCTCCATGGATATCAGCTAGCAACTCGCGCCCTTGCTCTTCAGAGATGCACCGCAGCGAGACGCCATTCGGGCGCCTGCGGTACAGCTCGCCATCTTGCAGGCAGTAAGCGGCGGCTTGCCGGGCCACGCGCTCTGCTTCTGAGTCTTTCTCTGGAAGGGTGCCACGAAGCAAGTAAGCCTTGAACTCCGTGGCCCAGCTGTCTTCTTGAGGCTCCAGCGCTAGCAGCAGGCGGGCTCCTAAAGCCGGGCCGCAGTCTGGCGCGCCCGTGGGTGGTGCGGGCGGGAGTTCTTCGCGAAGGAGCGCCGTGCTCGCGGCAGGAGGCGCGGCTGATGGCTTGAGGAGCCTTTCCTCGAAGACGCCGGGGCTCTGAGGCTCGCGGCGAGATGCTCGTTTGGCGATGTCGTCGGCTTCTTTGTTGCCACTGCGGGGGACGTGCTGCAGCTCCAAGCCAAGAAAACGCTTCTCAAGTTTACGTACCTCTTCCAGGTAAGCGGCCATGTGCTCGTCCTTGGGCTTGTAGCTTTTGTTGGAGAAGTTGACGAGGAGTTGCGAATCGCCCTTGATGGTCAGACGTTTGATGCCCAGGGCGAACGCGGCCTTGAGGCCGGCGATGAGGCCCTCATACTCTGCGATGTTGTTGGAGACCTTGTCGGTGTGCCTGAAGCAGAGTTGTACGGCGTAGTAGAGCCTATCCCCTATCGGTGAGGTGAGCATGACCCCAGCCCCCGCGCCCTGTCGGGAGAAGGCGCCGTCGAAGTGCATGGTCTAGCCGCCAGGCGCCTCGTCCCCTGGCAGGAGGGACTGGGCCTCGTGAGGCTCCTTCTCGTATGTGTCCGTCCATTCTGCCACGAAGTCGGCCAGGGCCGCGCCTTTGATGACTCTGGTGGTGGAGAATTCTAGCTGGAAGGCTTGCAGCTCGATGTTCCATTCGGCGATGCGGCCGGCGGCGTTGGGGCTGCGTAGAACTTTCTCGAAGGGGTAGTAAGAAATGACCTTGATGGGGTGACCCTGGAAGTAGTGGCGCAGCTTCCTGGAAGCGACGAGGAGCGCGAGGAGGAGCTTCTGCTGCATTGGGTAACGCTCGCGCACGTCCCTTAGCACGGTGCTGACGAAGTACACGGGGTGCTCGACGAGGCGCGTAGTTGCTGTGGCAGCTTGCTCTTCAGGTGCCTCACGAGGCTTGGAAGGCTCGGGATTCTCACGAGGCTCAGAAGGCTCGCGAGGCTCGGAAGGCTCACGAGGATCGGTGGACTCACGAGGCTCAGGAGGCTCGCGAGGCTCGAAAGGCTCACGAGGATCGGTGGCCTCTCGAGGCTCAGCGGGCTCATGAGCCCGAAGGGGCGCGGAGGGTTTTTCCTTAGCACAGACGTGCTCCTCCCGCACCGCCACCAGCGCCGCGCTGGCCGTCTGGGGGGGTGGCCGCCAAGTACAGGAGCAAGGGCTCGCGAGAGCGCGGCGCGACCATGATGGGCGGGCTCGTGAGGTACCTCTTGAGGGCTTCGAAGGCGGTGTGTGCCTCAGGAGTCCATCTGAAGGAGCCGGACCTCTTTAGGAGCTTGAAGAAGGGCAGGGCTCGCTCGCCAAACTTGGAGATGAAACGCCCCAGGGAGGCCATACATCCTGCCAAGCTGCATTTCCTTGAGGGTCCGGGGAGGACGCATTTTCTCGATGGCCTTGATCTTTTCTGGGTTGGCCTCGATGCCACGGTGCGAGACTAGGAAGCCAAGGAGCTTGCCGGAGGGGACTCCGAAGACGCACTTCTCTAGGTTGAGCTTGAGATTGACTTTGCGCAGGTTGGCAAATGTTTCCTGGAGGTCCGCGATGAGGGATCCAGCCTTGCGAGACTTGACTACGATGTCGTCGACGTAGGCCTCCACGTTCCTCCCCATCTGAGGCCCCAGCGTGATGCGCATTAGCCGTTGGAAGGTGGCGCCCGTGCTCCTCAAACCGAAGGGCATGCAGACGTAGCAATATATGACGCAGGGGGTGATGAAGGCCGTCCTCTCCACATCTTTGGCCGCCATCTTGATCTGATGATGGCCTAAGAAGGCATCCAGGAAGCATAGCAAGTCGCACCTGACGGTGGAATCCACGATCTGGTCGATGCGGGGCAGTGGAAATGGATCTTGAGGGCAGAACTTGTTGAGGCTGGTAAAGTCAACGCACATGCGCTCCTTGCCGCCCTTCTTGGGAACGACGACTGGGTTGGCGAGCCATTCGGGATGGCGCACCTCGCGAACAACCCCAGCTTCCTGGTGCTTCTGAACTTCCTTGACGATGAAATCTTGCTTCTCTGGCGCCTGGCGCTGTGCTTTCTGCTTGACGGGGCGTGCATTGGGGCACACCGCTAAGTGGTGCTCGATCACCTCCCTCGGCACACCAGACAAGTCAGATGCTTTCCAGGCGAAAACATCCGAGTTTGTTCGAAGGAAGGTGACGAGCGCACTTTCCTATGCAGGAGGGAGGCCTGTGCCGATGGTGAAGGCAGGGCCGGAGCCGCTGCCGTCCACCGACACCTTCTTCATCTCGGTGCGGTCCTGAGAGAACAGCTACTTCTTCTTCGCGGGCGCGGCCTCAGGAGGCTCGGCCGTGTCCTCGTCGGCCAGGTGCGTGACCACGGCGGCCTTGTAGGCACACTCGAGGGTGCTGGCCATGTCCTTCTCGTCACAGGTGACAGTGATGATGCCGCTGCAGCCAGGCATCTTGAGGATGTTGTAGGCATGATGGGTGGCCGCCATGAACTTGGTGAGAGCTGGGTAGCCCAAGATGGCGTTGTAAGGCAGGCCGATGTGCGCGACGTCGAAGTCGATGAGCTCGGTGTGGTAGTTCTTGCGGGTGCCGAAGGTGACGGGGAGGCGCACTTGCCCCAGAGGGATGGTGGAGCCATCGGTCACTCCGGAGAAGGGCCTGGTCGGCATCAGCTGGTCGTAGGGCACCTGGAGCGTCTCGAAGGTCTTGATGGAGATCATGTTGAGGCCGGCGCCCTCGTCGATGAGGGTCTTGGTGATCGCAACATTGCTGATGGTGGGGGTGCACAGCATGGGGAGTGCGCCTGCGGAGGCCGTGGATTTGGGGTGGTCCTTGGAGTCGAAGGTGATGGCATACTGCGACCACTTGAGGGGTCGCGCGGCCTCGGGCCTCAGGAGGGCGGCATACACCTCACGAGAGAGCTGCTTGAAGTGGCGGATGGATGCGGGGGCATGGGACCCGCCAAGGATGCAGGTGACCGCGCGAGGCTCCTGGTAGCCCCCAGCGCCCTCATCAGGCCGGTTGACGTCGTTCCTCCGGGGTGGCGGCGGCAGCGGTGGAAGAGCGGCATTGGCCTGAGGGTCTCCCTCACGAGGCTGGTTGCGCCAGACGACCTCAAGAGGCTGGTCGCGCCAACCCTGGCGGAAGTTGCCACTGCCGTTGCGGCCGTCCCAGCGGTTGCTGCCGCGGCCACCTCCACGGCCAGCGCCGCGGCCATCGCGGTCGTCTCGGCGGCTTTGGCGCTCGTTGCGGAGCAGCTTGAGTTCCTGACAGTCTTCGGTGCTGTGGGAGCGCACGTTGTGGAAGGCGCAGAGCGGCCGACCGTCCTTCCTGGGCTCGTCGCGGTCACGGCCGCGCTTCTGCTCGGGCTCCACCACGAGCACAGCCGGGCCCTTGCGCTTGACATCCTTGCTCTTGGCCTTGGCGGCGTCGAGCGCTGCATCGAGGTCGTTGTGGATGAAGAGGCAGCCTTCCTCAGCCTTGGCGCACTTGTCGGCGAGATCGAGCAGCTCTACCACGGAGTCAAGCTCACCGTTGATGGCGAGCTTGTCGCGCATCTTGACTTCCATGACGCCGGTGGAGAATGCAGAGATGACGGCCGCGTCGGAGGCGCGCGGGATCTTCTTGCGCACCTGGCTGAAGCGCTGGATGTACTTGCGGAGGGTCTCGTCCGGGCGCTGCCGCACACGCCGCAGGTCGTTGACGGTGAGGGAGCGGTCCTGTGTGCCCTTGAAGTTGGCGACAAACTGGCTGCAGAGCTCAGCCCATGAGGAGATGGACGCCTCGGGGAGGTTCATGAGCCAGGAGCGCGGGCCGTCCTTAAGGGCCATGGGGAACCAGTTTGCCATGACCTTGTCGTCGCCGTTCGCCGCCTCGACACTCAGCGCGTAGAACCGAAGGAACTCCGCGGGGTTGGGGGTGCCGTCGTAGCGCGGAGGCAGCTCAGGCTTGAACTTCACGGGCCAGACCACGCGACGCAGCTCGCGAGTGAAGGCACGGCAGCCCACACCGCTTGAGGGGGCGCCGCCAGCGAGGGCGGCGCGGTTTTGACGCCCAGCCGCCGCAACGTCTTGAACGGCCTGGTCCTGGCGCTGGCGCTGCCTCTCGAGGAGCACACGCGCGTCGGGGGGCGTGCGGCGAATGATCTGGCAGCTGGCCTCGTTTCGGTCCGGCGAGGACGCGCCGCGGGACGGCTTGCGAGCCCGCGCGCCTCGCTGAGGCCCGCCATGCTCGCCGCGCTGAGGAGGCGGCGGGGGAGCGTCGTGCGCTAGGTCCCCAGCGCGAGACGGCGGAGGGCGAAGCGAGTGGGAAGGCGCCGGAGCGTCCCCGGCGGCGTTGATGAGCTCAGTGATGTGACCAAGCCAGGCGTCGTAGCCGGCGTCAGCTGGACGGTAACGGAGCAGCTCGCGTGCCATGAGCAGCGCGGCCTACGGGTTCGGCAGCCCGCGGTGGGCGAGGGAGGAGGCAGTGGCGGTGTGGCCGTTCGCCTGCACAGAGGGGTGCAGGGAGGAGTCCTGCTGCTCGTGGGCAGTGGGGTCGGTGGCGGCAGCAGCCTCGACTTCGGGGCGGTGGCGATTGCTACGGGCCACCGGCTCCGTCTGAGCCACGCGGCCAGCCCTGCGCTCGGCGCGCTTGCGACGTGCGTCGGCCATGGGGTTGGTGGAGCAGAGGGCGGTGCGGAAGAACAGCAGCGCACCCCTACCTGGCGCGCCAAATGTTGGAAGTCGGGCTCCGGGGACCCAAAGGTTCGAACACTGGGGTGAGCTCGTTCTACCACTTCGTCTCCTACCACGGCTAAGCAACAGCGAGGCTACGGCGAGAGCGCGCTGAGCGAGGGACAGACCGTGGACTCAGCGGTTTACCCAGGTTCGGGCCACCTTGAGGTGTAAGACCCTACTCCTGCTTGGTTGGTATTGCTCTGGTGCGAGAGAGAGAGAGTTTAAGGTTGAGGGTGATGGGAACCGGAGTTCTCTCCCCTCTCTACAATGGCCGCTCTGCCCCCCTTATACCTGCATCGGTCCTCTTCCCCCTCGAAACTTAGGCAGGAAGGGCTGCCACACTTGGCAGGTTTTGAAAGGGGACAGGCGCTCAGGTTATCCTGACTAAAGGCGGTCTTCGCCTGCCAAAGTGTGATCCATGACGCGCCGGTGGGCTCGGTGATGACCTCCGCCCTGCGCGCCCGCCGTCTTGGTCTTCCTTCGCCGATCGGGCAACCTTTGGGGTTGCTTTAGGGAGTGGACATCTGGCCCTGCTCCCTTAACACAAAAGAGGAAACCATCTTCATCCGCGCCTGCTGGCGCGGCCTCTGTCGCCGCTCGTCACCGCGCGTGTCACCCACGTGATGGGCCCCAGACCGCGCGGCTCCGCTGAACGGCCTTCGTCTCGTGCGCCCTCAGGAGGGGGCCTCGGGAGGCCACCTCAGGAGGTCGCCTCACGAGAGGACCTCGCAAGGCCGCTGGTGGAGGTGCTGAGCCTTGCTCGCCCGCTCCCTGAGGATGATGCCTTGGGAGGCCAAGGCCTCATGAGGAGCCCTGGTGAGGTGCTTGGTGATTATGGCCTGTTGGGCCCATGCCAGGCGTTGCGCCCTGGGCCAAAGGCAGACGGGCCTGGATACACCGGGTTCCATGGGCCCGACAGAATGATTTGTCCATAGGCAATCGATAACTAGACCGGTAATCATTGTTGCAATTTTATATGAAGGAGGGGCATGAGCTAACATACATTCCGTACTTGGATCATATGCACTTATGATTGGAACTCTAGCAAGCATCTGCAACTACCAAAGATCATTAAGGTAAAACCCAACCATAGCATTAAGTATCAAGTCCTCTTTACTCCCATACGCAACAACCCCCTTACTCGGGTGTAAGCTTCTGTCACTCTAGCCGCCCACCATAAGAGAATTATGAACGTATTGCAACACCCTACAGCGGGAATCCCTCACGCTTGCGCGACACGGAGGGCACCATAGGATAGCACCAAAATAAAACATACAACTCAAACCAATCACGATCATCAATCAACCCATGGGACAAAATGAATCTACTCAAACATCATAGGATGGCAACACATCATTGGATAATAATATGTAGCTTTAAGCACCATGTTTAAGTAGAGAATTATAGCAGGAAAAGAGAGGTTACACCGCTGCAAAGAGGGGGGAGTTGGTGGTGACGGCGGCGAAGTTGTTGGTGTAGATCGCCGTCATGATGATTGCCCCGGCGGCGTTCCGGTGCCACCGGGAGAGAGGGGGAGAGAGCCCCCCTCCTTCTTCTTCTTGCTTGGCCTCCCCCCTAGATGGGAGGAGGTTTTCCCCTCTGGTCCTTGGCCTCCATGGCACCCGGAGGGGTGGCAGCCCCTCCGAGATTGGATCTCTCTCTCTGTTCTCTTCTGTTTCGCGCTCCTGTTTTCTGGCCTTTCACCATTTCTTAAATTCCCGGAGATCCGTAACTCTGATTGCACTGAAATTTTAACACGATTTTTTCCGGATATTAGCTTCCTTGCGCCCGAAGAATAGCACCAACCGACCTACGAGGGCCTCACGAGGCACCATGGCACGCCGGACCCCCCCCCCCCCCGGCGCGCCCTGGTGCCTTGTGGGGCCCACGAGCACCGCCTTGCGTTGATTCCACCTCCCAAAAATCACATATATTCCAAAATAATTCTCCGTAAAATTTTATTGCATTTGGAATTCGTTTGATATGGATTTTCTGTGAAACAAAAAACAAGCAAAAAACAGGAACTGGCACTGGGCACTGGATCAATATGTTAGTCCCAAAAATAATATAAAATGTTGCCAAAAATATGTGAAAGTGGTAGAATATTAGCATGAAACAATCAAAAATTATAGATACGACGGAGACGTATCAAGCGTCACAATACACCTGAAAATCCTTGCATATATTCGGAAGAATTAGCACCGGGGCTGTAACCAAACATTTTTTGAACTCCTGGAAGCTGCTGGCCTCACATTCGTCGGTCCAAACAATCCTGGTGTCTTTCTTCAATAACTCCATCATGGACTTCGCGATCTTGGAGAAATTCTCAATAAATCTCCGGTAATATAATGCAAGTCCAAGGAAACTGCGAATCTCTCCGACTGAGGTGGGTGCCTTCCATTCGGTGATGGCTTCAACCTTCGAAGGGTCTACTGCTATTCTTTCTCCTGATATAACATGTCCGAGAAATCTGACTTCCTTCAACCAAAACTCGCATTTGCTGAACTTAGCTTATAACTGATGTTCCCTGAGCTTCTCCAGCACCAAGCGCAAATGTTCCTTGTGTTCCTCTTCATTCTTTGAGTAAACCAATATATCATCAATGAACACGACGACGAACTTATCCAAAAACTCCATGAATACCTTGTTCATCATGCTCATAAAATAGGCAGGGGCATTAGTCAAACCAAAATACATGACCGTATACTCATAAAGCCCATACCTCGTGGTAAAAGTTGTCTTGGGTATATCCTGCTCTCGGATCTTCAACTGGTGATATCCTGATCGAAGATCGATCTTGGAGAAAATACTAGCTCCGACTAGCTGGTCAAACAAATCATTGGTCATCGGCAAGGGGTATTTGTTCTTGATGGTCACCTCATTCAACGAACGATAATCCACAACCATTCTCAAGGTTCCATCCTTCTTTTCCACTAAAAGAACTGGGGCTCCCCAAGGTGATGAACTCGGTCGGATATACCCTTTCTCCAGTAATTCCTTAATCTGTTTCTTAATTTCCTCCAAATCATTTGCGGTCATCCGATACGGTCTCTTGGATATCGGTCATGTGCCTGGCAATAGCTCGATCAAAAACTCAATGTCTCGATCCGGTGGCATGCCGGGCAATTCCTCTGGAAACCCATCGGGATAGTCCTTCACAACTGGTACTTCCTCCTGAACAACTCCTGAAAGAGAATTCATCTGAGTCCTCCTTGGCGTATGCCTCGACACATACTTGATCCCTTTTCCATCTGGGGTGGTGAGAAGAATAGACTTACGAGCACAATCAATATTTCATTCATACCTGGATAACCAGTCCATGCCTAGAATTACGTCCAATCCTTGTGATTCTAGGATGATGAGGTCTGTGGTAAAATCATGCTTCCCGATACTGAGACTCATCTGGTGACACCCTAAACCTGCCGTCATCTCGGCTCCTGGGGAACTCACCCGAATAGGTCTACTAAGGGTTCTAGTGGGTAATCCATACTTTTCCACAACTCCCCTTGATATGAATGAATGCGATGCACCAGAGTCAAAAAGAACTAATATTGGATGGGAATTGAGCAAAAACATACCCAACACTGCGTATGGCTGCTCGTAGACTTCCTCCACATTGACGTGGTTCACCTGACCTCTGGTGAAGGGATTGGGCTTCTTGCCTCCAGAGCTTCCATTGCCGTTTCCGTTCTTGGTCTCAGGACAATCAGTGGTGTAGTGTTCGATGTTCTTGCACTTGAAATAGGTGATGTGGCTCAGATCCTTCTTCGCCGGTGTAGCGGGGTTGGAGCGATTGCCATTTCCTCCATTCCCATTGCCATTCCTATGCCCATTATGGTTATGTCCATTTCCTCCATGATGAGAATGACCTTCATGGTTATGATGGTTGTGTCCTCCGAACTTATTAGGTCCTGATCCCGAGTTTCCCGAGTATGGGGTATAGCGGGGCTTCTGCTGAACTCCAGAGTTGTACTTTCCCTGTCCGTACTTCCTCTTGCAGTTCTCTATGTACTGCTGCTTGCCTTCCAGAATGAGAGCTTTGTCAACCAACTCTTGATAGTTGTTAAAGGTACCCACGGTCAACTGAAATCCCAGATCATCGTTCAGTCCCTCCAAAAATTTCTCCTGTTTAGCGGCATCATCAGCCACGTCTCCGGGAGCATACCTGGATAACTTGCTGAATTCCTCCACATAATCACCAACAGAACGATTTCCCTGGCGTAAGTTGCGGAAATCATGCTTCTTCAGACTCATAGCTCTAGCTGAAACATGTGCGGTACGGAACGCCTGCTGGAACTGATCCCAAGTCACATTGGTTATGGGGAATGTGGTGGTGTAGTTCTCCCACCATGAAGCTGCTGGTCCATCCAGTTGATGTGCGGCAAAGCGCACCTTCTCAGCATCAGTGCATCCTCCGGTGGTCAGCTCCCTTCCGATCTTGCGAAGCCAGTCATCTGCTACGATCGGCTCCGTGCTGCTTGAGAACACGGGTGGGTTCAACCTCAAGAAACGGGTAAGGTTATCAGCTTGGGGTGGCGGGTTGTTGTTGTTATTGTTCTGGTTCTGGTTCTAGAGGAGCATCTGCATAAGGGCATTCTAGTTCTGAATCAACTGGGTAAGTTACGGTGGAAATCCCGGGTCACGTCGGAGGCATTTGATGGGTTTAGGGTGGATGAGAAATTAGAATAGAATAAGGGCCTAATGATAAAATCACACTACCCATATGCAAATGAGACAAATAAAACTCCAAATCACACCATTCAATTTCAATCAAGGTTCACACAATCGGGTCTAAGCTAACTATTACAAAATCTCACGAACGACATCGAACTACTCGAAAAACTCTAATCAAAAATAAATCAGAATACTAATATCTAAAATGGTGGTCGGCTAAAAGTTTCGATCAGTAGAAGACTCCATCATGTCATCATCATCATCATTGTCTTCATAATCGGCATCGTTGCTGATGAAGGCTGCATCACTATCATCATTGTGAAGATTTTCTCCCTCGTCCAGCTTCTTCTCGGCTCTTTCCAGCTTCTTCTTCAGTTTTTCGTACCTTTCCAGTAGCATGCTGATTTTCTCCTCATATCCATCGCGGGTTGCCTTGATTTCATCCTCCAGCTCGATATTCTGGGTTATCAGCTTCCTGGTGTTCTTGAGGCTGTCGTACATCTGGTTCTCCAATGGGCGGATGTGCTGCTCCTGATCTTGTATGTATGATATGATCGACTCATCTTCCCTGGTGCGGACTACTTCTCCATGGCAATCCCTGCGTTTGCATATCCTATAGATGGTTCCCATGAGATCCTGGTTGTATTCCTCACAAATGCGTCCAAAGGTGTTTTGTGCGGCAATACTCCTGCCTAAGGTCCAGGTTGGCGCATTGAAGAAAAAATCAATATCCCTGGTGGTATTTCCAAAGGTACGTCCGGGAATGTGGACGTCAATTCTCCAGCACTTCTCCTCCGGCAAGGTTGTGGTGAAGGTTCCAGTGAAAGTGGGCAGGGCGATGTTCAGGTACTTCACGACGTTCTTCAGGCGTTGTGCGAAAGGCATGGTCTCGTCGGGCTGGGCAAACTTGGTCCTGGAGATCGACATCTATATTGTTGAAATAGAGAGGAGTTAGAAATGAATAGAGAGAGCAAAAGACCAACGGATATATAAGGAAATTATAAAATATTTTTTTCTAAGGCTTTTCTATTCCTAGTGGTCGCGTCCTATAGTCAGTGTGTGCTCTGATACCATCTTGTAGCGACCCGACCCAAATGGATCGGAGTCTCTATGCTTAAGTGTCATCCCTGGATCGGTATGCTGACACACACAATACTCGAGGATTTATAACAGAGTTCAATCACACACTTTATTACATCGAGGTCCTCAAAAGAGTATTTATTACATAAATAAGGCTGAAGGCCATCTAAATAAAATAACTGCGGAAGCTTCATTGGGAAATGAGTCAGTCAACTCCACGGCAAACTGAGTGCAGAACAATGACCTATCGCACCTTAATCCTTATCGGAAAACTCTGCAACATGAGACGTTGCAGCCGTGTAGGTCAACACATGGAATATGCTGGCAAAATCACACCATAGAGAAATAATGAAAATGTCTATCTCTATATGCATATTTGGCTAGTGGAGGCTCTAAGTTAAATTCTTGCATAAAGCTAATTTTTACCTACAACAAAGGAATTAATTTTATTTACTACCAAGTTTATGAGGTTATTGAGGTGGTTCCTCCAACTCAATCCCTTAACCAAAAAATTTCAATAACCCAATTCATTAATTAAAATAAAGTGATGAGATCAACCAATAATTCATTTCTAGATACTCAAATTTGTCCATAACTGGGGACACGGCTAATCATGATTAGTTTTTACACTCTGTAGAGGTTTGCGCACTTTTCCCCACAAGACTCGACCACCTCCATGTCGGCGTACGACACCTATGGGATCGCGTGGATCCCTTTTACGGTTCGGCTAGGGAGAAGATGTACACAAAGAGCGGATCCAACGATCAACACGGGGATTTTTATCCAGGTTCGGGCCGCTGAGTAGCGTAAAACCCTACTCCTGCTTTGGTTTATTGTGGGTGTTTGAGCTCAGATACACGGAGCGCTTCTTGGTGAACAGTACACAAGAAGGGCGGCTACGCATGCAGCTGGGCCAGAAAGCTCTCCTCCTCCCTATAGCTTCGCCTTGGGCCTCCTTTTATATGACAAAGGGGTCACCAACAGTGGCGAACAGCAAGTACAAGAGGTGTAAAGTTACTACAGTGTTTACATGCTTATCACTGACAATTTAGGACAAAACGCATTAAATGCTCCACTTAGGTGTCCCTTACTTTCTTGGGGACGGAAAAAGAGCCCGTCCCATCAGTGCCGCTTAACCCCATCCGCCGCTAGTGCCATGACACGCATCCAGGAGGACAAACCCTAAATGACAGGCTGTTCGCTGCGCTGGAGCGGTGGCAGGGCGGTGGGATCTTGCCGGGTGCGAGTCCTTGCCGGGTCTTCGTGAGCTTTCCCGGCAAGATCTTGCCGGGAACCCAGCCTTCGGTCTTCTACCTTCTGATCATTGGCTTGAACGCCTTCTTGATAATCTTGTATTTGTTTCCAGCTGTCCTCCGGCAGGTCTTGCCGCTGGTATGGCTACAACCGTCCGTGCACAAGTATGGGGTACTAAAAGACCCAAACTTTAGTACACCGACAGGAGCCCCCGGGCCTAGGCCATACATGGGTGCGAGGCGTTGTTGGGCTAGGCCCAAACAGTGCACGGACACGCGTGGCAGGAGTTAACTGTCATAATCTTATTTACCGCGCTCCCCCACGATGCGCATTAAATGCGGTACGTGGGATGCGTGCGCGGAATGGCCGCAGTAGTAGTGCGCTCGTAAAAGCGCATTCACATTGGTTTTAGTAAAGAGGCAGCCCCGCGCCTTCCCCATAAAAGGGAATCCGTAGAGGCGCTGCTCATTTACCTCTCATCTTTTCCAATCTGGAAGTATAGTTGTTTAAGAAAATCAGCCCTTGTCGGAGTGCATGGCTCGACGACAAGGTTGAAAGCCCCCTTGTCGGAGCGCATGACTCGACGACAAGGTTGAAAGCCCCCTTGTCGGAGCGCATGGCTCGATGACAAGGTTGAAAGCCCCCTTGTCGGAGCGCATGGCTCGACGACAAGGTTGAAAGCCCCCTTGTCGGAGCGCATGGCTCGACGACAAGGTTGAAAGCCCCCTTGTCAGAGCGCATGGCTCGACGACAAGGTTGGAAGCCCCCTTGTCGGAGCGCATGGCTCGACGACAAGGTTGAAAGCCCCCTTGTCGGAGCGCATGGCTCGACGACAAGGTTGAAAGCCCCCTTGTCGGAGCGCATGGCTCGACGACAAGGTTGAAAGCCCCCTTGTCAGAGCGCATGGCTCGACGACAAGGTTGGAAGCCCCCTTGTCGGAGCGCATGGCTCGACGACAAGGTTGAAAGCCCCCTTGTCGGAGCGCATGGCTCGACGACAAGGTTGAAAGCCCCCTTGTCGGAGCACATGGCTCGACGACAAGGTTGAAAGCCCCCTTGTCGGAGCGCATGGCTCGACGACAAGGTTGAAAGCCCGCTTGTCGGAGCTCATGGCTCGACGACAAGGTTGAAAGCCCCCTTGTCGGAGCGCATGGCTCGACGACAAGGTTGAAATCCCCCTTGTCGGAGCGCATGGCTCGACGACAAGGTTGAAAGCCCACTTGTCGGAGCGCATGGCTCGACGACAAGGTTTGCTATTCTTCCGCCGAAGAATATTTCTGGAAAAGTTTGCGATTTCAGCAGAGAACTTTGACGTTCTCGATGCCGGCCTCCGGCAAAGATGTTGCAGGGAAGGCTTATGACTTCAGCGAAGAACTTTGACGTTCTCGACGCCGGCTTCCGACAAGAATGTTACCGGGAAGGCTTATGACTTCAGCGGAGAACTTTGACATTCTCGACGCCGGCTTCCGGCAATGATGTTGCCGGGAAGGTTGCAAAGTAATCGCCCACCTGTATACCTGCAACACTGATTCGGACATGTAATGCCACGACAGCGTTTTAACACAACAAATTAATTAGCTTCTGGCTTTATGACTAATTTGTTGTAATTTTGACTTCTGCTGAATATTCCCTTGCTTGCCGGAACACTTTCTGGTGCGCACGATCTAGTCAGCAGCGCTTTGAGGAGCGGGTCCTTAGCGGCTTGCCGGGAACGCCGCCTCCCGAAAAAGGTTTTTCCTTCCCAGCTTTAGTGCAGCTGCTCACATCGCCGAGCGGACTCGAGGCGACACGGAGCGCAACTAGCCCCGGGAAGGCTCCTCAGCACATGGGTTTACGCAGAAACCTTAAAATAAAACTTGCTAAGCGCTTTTCTTAAATGATTGCCTTTTTGTACAATGAATCCCTACGCTTGCCGGAATACCTCCCGAATGCGCATGCCCTGGTCAATGGCGCTTAGGACCAGGTCCTGTCTAGCAGCCTATCAAGAACGCCGCCTCTTCGGGAGCTTAACGCTCTAGAAACAACTACAGCTGCATCTGTGTTGCTGGGCGGACCCAGAACAACCAGGAGCGCAGCGTGTTTTAAGAGCGCTCCCCCGCGCACAGGTTATACAAAAACACCATCAAGGATAAGACTACGCAGCAGAAAGCGATTAAAGTTTTAGGACTTAGCTTTCGCAAGGAATTTCAGCCGCCCCCGCTTCTTCTTGGGCGCCATGACGATGAAGACGATCAAAAACTGACGCGCTGACCGCTAGATCGGGTTCGCGCAACCTTCCCCCTACCTGGCGCGCCAAAGATGTCGGCGTACGACACCTATGGGATCGCGTGGATCCCTTTTACGGTTCGGCTAGGGAGAAGATGTACACAAAGAGCGGATCCAACGATCAACACGGGGATTTTTACCCAGGTTCGGGCCGCTAACTAGTTTAAAACCCTACTCCTGCATTGGTTTATTGTGGGTATTTGAGCTCAGATACACGGAGCGCTTCTTGGTGAACAGTACACAAGAAGGGCGGCTACGCATGCAGCTGGGCCAGAAAGCTCTCCTCCTCCCTGTAGCTTCACCTTGGGCCTCCTTTTATATGACAAAGGGGTCACCAACAGTGGCGAACAGCAAGTACAAGAGGTGTAAAGTAACTACAGTGTTTACATGCTTATCACTGACGATTTAGGACAAAACGCATTAAATGCTCCACTTAGGTGTCCCTTACTTTCTTGGGGATGGAAAAAGAGCCCGTCCCATCAGCGCCGCTTAACCCCATCTGCCGCTAGTGCCATGACACGCATCCAGGAGGATAAACCCTAAATGACAGGCTGTTCGCTGCGCTGGAGCGGTGGCAGGGCGGTGGGATCTTGCCGGGTGCGAGTCCTTGCCGGGTCTTCGTGAGCTTTCCCGGCAAGATCTTGCCGGGAACCCAGCCTTCGGTCTTCTGCCTTCTGATCATTGGCTTGAACGCCTTCTTGATAATCTTGTATTTGTTTCCAGCTGTCCTCCGGCAGGTCTTGCCGCTGGTATGGCTACAACCGTCCATGCACAAGTATGGGGTACTAAAAGACCCAAACTTTAGTACACCGACACTCCATGATCGGAAGATCGATACATAGTTTTTCTGAAGAAGTCCCCTTAACCATCGGCGGTACCCATCCCGACTATAACCCCTACTTTCGTAGTACCACCCGGTAAGGTTTCCTACAACGTACTTGATACGTCCATTTTGCATCATGTTTTGCTACTGTTATTTATAGTGTTTTTAATCAATATAACACTTTGTGGATCAATTCTAATGCCTTTTCTCTCTTAATATGCAAGATTAACACAAGGAGGGAGATTTCCAGCAGCTGGAATTCTGGACCTGAAAAAGTTATGTCAAAGATACCCATTCTGCACATCTCCAAATGAGGTGAAATTTTACGAAGATTTATTTTGGAATAAATAAAAAATACTGGAAGCAAAAAGTACCAAAGGGGGCCACCCAGGTGCCCACGAGGCACCAGGGCGTGCCACCCCCCCCCCCCCCAGGTGCGCCCTGGTACCTCGTGGGGCCCCTGGCCAGCCTCTGGCCCCCATTTTCTGGTATATAAGGCCATTTGCCCTAGAAAAATATAGAGAAGACTTTCGGGATGGTGCGCCGCTGTCTTGAGGCGGAACTTGGGCAGGAGCACTTTTGCTCTCCGGCGAAGAGATTCTGCCGGGGATACTTCCCTCCGGGAGGGGGAAATCGTCGCCACCGACATCACCAGCGATTCTCTCATCGTGGGAGGACTAATCTTCATCAACATATTCACCAGCACCATCTCATCTCAAACCCTAGTTCATCTCTTGTATTCAATCTCTGTCTCAAAACCTCGGATTGGTACCTGTGGGTTGCTAGTAGTGTTGATTACACCTTGTAGTTGATGCTAGTTGGTTTATTTGGTGGAAGATTATATGTTCAGATCTATTATGCTATTCAACACCTCTCTGATCTTGGACATGAATATGCTTTGTGAGTAGTTACTTTTGTTCTTGAGGACATGGGAGAAGTCTTGTCATAAGTAATCATGTGAATTTGGTATTCGTTCGATATTTTGATGATATGTATGTTGTTGATTCCGTTAGTGGTGTCGTGTGAATGTCGACTACATGACACTTCACCATCTTTGGGCCTAAGGGAATGCATTGTGGAGTAGTAATTAGATGATGGGTTGCTAGAGTGACAGAAGCTTAAACCCTAGTTTATGCGCTATTCCGTAAGGGGCTGATTTGGATCCATATGTTTAATGCTATGGTTAGAGGTATCTTAATTCTTCTTTCGTAGTTGCGGATTCTTGCGAGAGGGGGTAATCATAAGTGGGAGGCTTGTTCAAGTAAGAACAGCACCCAAGCACCGGTCCACCCACATATCAAATTATCAAAGTAGCGAAGGCGAATCAAACAAACATGATGAAAGTGACTAGATGAAATTCCCATGTGTCCTCGAGAACGCTTTACTTACTATAAGAGATCGTTCCGGCTTGTCCTTTGCTATAAAAAGGATTGGGCCACCTTGCTGCACTCTTTGTTACTATTGCTACTTGTCACTTGTTACAAATTATCTTACTATCAAACTACTCGTTACCGATAATTTCAGTGCTTGTAGAAAATACCTTGCTGAAAACCGCTTGTCATTTCCTTCTGCTCCTCGTTGGGTTCGACACTCTTACTTATCGAAAGGACTACGATTGATCCCCTATACTTTTGGGTCATCAAGACTCTTTTCTGGCGCCGTTTCCGGGGAGTGAAGCGCCTTTGGTGAGTGGAATTTAGTAAGGAAACATTTATATTACATGCTGAAATTCACTGTCACTTGTCACTATGGAAAGTAATCCTTTGAGGGGTTTGTTCGGGGTATCTTCACCTCGACCGGAAACACAAATAGTTGCTCCTCAACCTACTGCACCTACTGAAAATATTTATTATGAGATTCCTCCGGGTATGATAGAGAAACTGCTAGCTAATCCTTATGCAGGAGATGGAACGGTACATCCTGATATGCACTTGATCTATGTAGATTAAATTTGTGGATTGTTTAAGCTTGCAGGTTTATCCGGAGATGGAGTTAAGAAGAAAGTATTCCCTTTATCTTTGGAGGGAAAGGCATTCATGTGGTATAGGCTATGTGATGATACTGATACATGGGACTGGAACCGATTGAAACTAGAATTCCATCAAAAAATTATCCTATGCATTTGGTTCATCGTGATCGGAACAATATATATAATTTTTGGCCTCGTGAAGGAGAAAGCATCGCTCAAGCTTGGGGGAGGCTTAAGTACAAGATGTACACATGCCCCAATCATGAGCTCTCAAAAGAAATTATCTTACAGAATTTTTATGCTCGGCTTTCTCATGATAATCAAACTACGCTCGATTCATCTTCGACTGGCTCCTTTATGAAGAAAACTATTGAATTCAGATGGGATCTTCTGGAAAGAATTAAATGCAACTCTGAAGATTGGGAACTAGACAAAGGTAATGAGTCAGGTATAATACTTGAGTTCGATTGTGTTAAATCTTTTATGGCCACCGATGCTTTTCATAAGTTTAGCACTAAATATGGACTTGACTCTGAGATAGTAGCTTCCTTTTGTGAATCATTTGCTACTCATGTTGATCTCCCTAAGGAGAAGCCGTTTAAATATCATCCCCCTGTTAAAGAAAAGATTGAGGAACCCGTTAGTGTTAAAGAAGAAACAATTGTTTACCATGTTGATCCAGTTGTGCCTACTGCTTATATTGAGAAACCTCATTTTCCTGTTAGGATTAAGGAACATGCTAAAGCTTAAACTATGGTTAACAAAAGTAATATTAGAGCACCTAGACCCTCTGAACAAATTAAAGTTGAACCTGATGTTGCTATGGTTAAAGATCTCTTAGTCGATAATATAGATGGGCATGTTATTTACTTTTGTGAGGAGGCTGCTAGAATTGCTAAACCTGTTAGAAATGAACAAGATAAGTTAGACAAGAACAAGCCCGTAGTTGGTATGCCTGTTGTTTCTGTTAAGATTGGAGATCATTGCTATCATGGTTTGTGTGATATGGGTGCTAGTGTGAGTGCTATTCCATTTTCTTTATATCAAGAAGTAATGCATGAAATTGCACCTGTTGAGATTGAAGATATTGATATTACTATTAAGCTTGCGAATAGAGATACTATTACACCACTTGGGATTGTTAGAGATGTTGAAGTCTTGTGTGGCAAAATCAAATACCCTACTGATTTCTTAGTACTTGGCTCACAACAAGATAATTTTTGTCCCATTATATTTGGTAGACCTTTGTTGAATACCGTTAATGCTGAAATTGATTGTGTTAAAGAAAAGGTTCGAGTTAAGTTTGGTGATATATCTCATGAGTTTAATTTCTCCAAGTTTCGTAGACAACCTCATGATAAAGAATTGCCTAGTAAAGATGAAATTATTGGTCTTGCTTCTATTGCCATACCTTCTACTGATCCGTTAGAACAATATTTGCTAGACCATGAAAACAATATGCATATGAATGAAAGAAATAAAATAGATAAGATGTTCTTTGATCAACCACCTATCCTTAAACATAATTTGCCTATTGAAACTCTTGGAGGCCCTCCTCTGCCTAAAGGTGATCCTGTATTTGAATTGAAGCAATTGCCCGATACATTGAAATATGCTTACCTTGATGAAAAGAAGATATATCCTGTTATTATTAGTGCTAACCTTTCAGCTCTTGAAGAAAAGAGATTACTAAAAACTCTAAGGAAGCACCGAGCTGCTATTGGATATACTCTTGATGATCTTAAGGCCATTAGTCCAACTCTATGTCAGCATAAAATTAATATGGAGCCTGATGCTAAACCAGTTGTCGACCACCAACGACAATTAAATCCTAAGATGAAAGAGGTGGTAAGAACTGAAATATTAAAACTTCTAGAAGCAGGTATAATCTATCCCATAGCTGATAGTAGATGGGTAAGTCCCGTTCATTGTGTCCCTAAGAAAGGAGGTATTACCGTTGTTCCTAATGATAAAAATGAACTCATTCCACAAAGAATTGTAACTGGTTATAGGATGGTAATTGATTTTAGAAAATTAAACAAAGCTACTAGAAAAGATCACTACCCCTTACCTTTTATTGATCAAATGTTAGAAAGATTGTCTAAGCATACACACTTTTGTTTTCTAGATGGTTATTCTGGTTTTTCTCAAATACCTGTATCACAACCCGATCAAGAGAAAACCACCTTTACTTGTCCTTTTGGAACTTACGCTTATAGACGTATGCCTTTTGGTTTATGCAATGCACCTGCTACCTTTCAAAGATGTATGACGGCTATATTCTCTGACTTTTGTGAAAAGATTGTTGAGGTGTTCATGGAAGATTTTTTTCCGTTTACGGAACTTCTTTTGATGATTGCTTAAGCAACCTTGATCGAATTTTGCAGAGATGTGAAGAAACTAATCTTGTTTTGAATTGGGAGAAGTGCCACTTTACGGTGAATGAAGGCATTGTCTTGCGGCATAAAATTTCTAAAAGAGGTATTGAAGTTGATAAAGCTAAGGTTGATGCTATTGAGAAAATGCCATGTCCTAAAGATATTAAAGGTATAAGAAGTTTCCTAGGTCATGATGGTTTCTATAGGAGATTTATTAAAGACTTCTCTAAAATTTCTAGGCCTCTTCCATTTGTTTTTGACGATGATTGTCTAGAAGCCTTTGAAACACTTAAGAAAGCTTTAACCACAGCACCTATTGTTCAACCACCTGATTGGAACTTGCTTTTTGAAATTATGTGTGATGCTAGTGATTATGCTGTTGGTGATGTTCTAGGACAGAGAGTTGATAAGAAATTAAATGTTATCCATTATGCTAGTAAAACTCTAGACAGTGCCCAAAGAAATTATGCTACTACTGAGAAAGAATTTCTAGCAGTTGTGTTTGCAGGTGATAAATTCAGATCTTATATAGTTGATTCTAAAGTAACTGTTCACACTGATCATGCTGCTATTAAACATCTTATGGAAAAGAAAGATGCTAAACCTAGACTTATTAGGTGGGTTCTATTGCGTCAAGAATTTGACTTGCATATTACTGATAGAAAGGGAGCTGAGAATCCCGTAGCAGATAATTTGTCTAGAATGGAAAATGTTCTTGATGACCCACTACCTATTAATGATGATTTTCCTGATGAACAATTAGTTGTCATAAATGCTTCTCATACTACTCCATGGTATGCGGACTATGCTAATTACATTGTTGCTAAATACATACCACCTAGTTTCACATACCAACAAAAGAAAAAAGTTCTTCTTTGATTTAAGACATTATTTCTGGGATGACCCACATCTTTATAAAGAAGGAGTACATGGTATTATTAGACGTTGTGTACCTGAGCATGAACAGGAACCAATCCTACGGAAGTGTCATTCCGAGGCTTACGGAGGACACCATGCGGGAGACAGAACTGCACACAGGGTATTACAATCTGGTTTTTATTGGCCTACTCTTTTCAAAGATGCTCGTAAGTTTGTCCTATCTTGTGATGAATGTCAAAGAATTGGTAATGTTGGTAGACGTCAGGAAATGCCTATGAATTATTCACTTGTTGTTGAACCATTTTATGTTTGGGGATTTGATTATATGGGACCTTTTCCTAAATCCAATGGGTATACTCATATTTTAGTTGCTGTTGATTACGTTACTAAGTTGGTAGAAGCTATTCCAACTAGTAGTGCTGATCATAACACTTCTATTAAAATGCTTAAATAAGTTATTTTCCCGAGGTTTGGAGTCCCTAGATATTTAATGACTGATGGTGGTTCACATTTTATTCATGGTGCATTCCGTAAATTGCTTGCTAAATATGCTGTCAACCATAGAATTGCATCTCCCTATCACCCTCAAACTAGTGGTCAAGTTGAATTGAGCAATAGAGAAATAAAATTAATTTTGCAAAAAACCGTCAATAGATCTAGAAAGAATTGGTCTAAGAAACTTGACGATGCATTATGGCCATACAGAACTGCTTATAAAAATCCTATGGGTATGTCTCCTTATAAAATGGTTTACGGAAAAGCATGTCATTTACCTCTTGAGTTAGAACATAAAGCATATTGGGCAATTAAAGAACTAAATTATGATTTTAAACTTGCCGGTGAAAAGAGGTTATTTGATATTAGCTCATTAGATGAATGGAGAACCCAAGCTTATGAAAATGCCAAATTATTTAAAGAAAAAGTTAAAAGATGGCATGATAGAAGAATTCAAAAACGGGAATTTAAAGTAGGTGAGCAAATTCTATTGTACAATTCTCGTTTGAGATTCTTTGCAGGAAAACTTCTCTCTAAATGGGAAGGGCCGTATATCATCGAAGAAGTTTATCGCTCCGGAGCCATCAAAATAAACAACTCCGAAGACACTAATCTAAGAGTGGTGAATGGGCAAAGAATTAAGCACTATATTTCAGGTACTCCCATTAATGTTGAAACTAATATTATTGAAACAATTACACCGGAGGAATACATAAGAGAGTCCTTCCGGAACACTCCAGAACCCTGAAAAGGAAGAGGTATGTGATACGGTAAGTAAACCGACTCCAAAAATTCCATAAAAATACTTTCTGTCAGTTTTGGAATATTAGAAAAAATACAAAAATAAGGAACAGCCGAGGGGACCCACCTGGTGCCCACGAGGCACCAGGGCGCGCCACCCCCCCCAGGCTCGTGGGCCCCACGTGAGCCTTCCTGACTCTGTTTTCTCCTGGATTACTTGTTTTGCAAGATAAAAAATCTTTATATGTACTCCCGAACGTTTTGACCACTGTATCGCAGAAATCTCCTCTATTCTTGTTTAGTGCTATTTTTCTAACAGATCTAGATCGCCATGGCTCCCCAAAAGCTCTGTGCCAAGCACCGCATTGTGCAACCATCAGCGGGCAAATGCCACTACAGCGAGGTTTACTACGAGTTGTCGTCGGGAGAAGAAGACAATGGCAAGGAGGACCAGGTCGACGAAGTTGTAGGAGCCCAGGCTCCGGAAGGAGAGCAAGCCATCCCCATGGAGGAGACTGCAGAGAAGGGAGATATCCTTCAACCTTTGTATGATCATCTCTTCCCATCCGTAATTGAAGCCCTAAGAGTCTTTGAAATAGTTAGTGCTCAGAATACTTCTCTCACTCGTGAAGTTATTTTGTTGGAAGAGCAAAACATCGCCCTTTGGAGCATCAACCGCAGACTAATGTATCTGCTTGAGCTGAAGGACAAGCCCACCACTTCATCACCACCACCATCACCGAAGAAGGAAACTTGAGTACATGGGTATGGTCACTCCTCTTGGCTTGTGCCAAGCTTGGGGGAAGTGCCCCGGTATCGTATCACCATCACTTTTATTATCTTTACCTATTTTTAGTTCAATCCTTAGTTATTTCGTGATCTAGTTAAATAAAAGTTTAGTATGATCTATTTTCGAGTATTAGCTTCGTGATCTATCTATCTATGTAATCGAGTTGAGAGTTATATAATAAAGAGTAGTTTGAGTTTTTGCTTCTTTACTTTCATGTTCCAATTCTAGCAATGAAAATAATGAAAAAGATCATATGCTAATCCTATGGAAAGTAATGACATTACATAAAGAAAAGTATAAGTGGTAAAATTTATTGGAAGTTAACAAACATAGCATTAGTCAATGATGCAATTCATGAAAAAGTTAATAAGGGAAGAGAAGATTCACGTGCAAATATACTATCTTGGACATCTTTTATGATTGTGAGCCCCCATTAAGTATTTTATGTCAAATTGTTGACGTTGGACAAGGAAGACAACGTAATGAATTATGTTTGTTCATATTCACATAGAAGTTATATTGTTGTAGATCCTCCAACATGTGGTGCTTGCCCAATATCTTTGCTAGCCAAAAATCCGCACCAAGTAGAGATACTACTTGTGCATCCAAAACCTTTAAACCCAGTTTCATGTCATGAGAGTCCACTATATCTACCTATGGATTGAATAAGATCCTTCAAGTAAGTTGTCATCGGTGCAAAAAGCAATAAAAATTACCTCTAAATATGTCTGAACTTTTATTGTAAGGGAAATAAGCTTTGTACGAACTTGTGATGGTAAACAAATAAAAGCAACAGACTGCATAATAAAGGTTGCTATCACAAGGGGCAATATAAAGTGGCGTTCCTTTGCATTAAGAGCTCTTGCATCCAACAACAAAAAGCACATGACAACCTCTGCTTCCCTCTGCGAAGGGCCTATCCTTTACTTTTATGTATTTACTTTTTATGTAAGAGTCAATAGTGTTCTCCTCTACTTCCTTTTTATTTTTCTCTTTTGTAAGCATCATGTGGTGGGGAAAGATCTAAGCATATATATCCAGTTGGATATGAGTGATCATGAGTTATTATTATTGACATCACCCTTGAGGTGAATAAGTTGGGAGGCGAACACACAAGCCCCTATCTTTCTATGTGTCTGGCTGAAACTTTTTGCTCCATATATATGTCGTGAGTGTTAGCAATCATGGAAGACTAAATGATGGTTGAGTATGTGGACTTGCTAAATAGCTCCTGCATGAGACCCTTCCTGAAAATATGATGAATTGCAATCGCATTGTTGACTGAGAACATAGTTTGTTAGTTTTCAAGAAAGTTTATGCCTTATACTCCATTGTTGTGATGAATTGCTACTTGCTCATGAGAAATTTGTGATAATAAATATTGCTGTTATAATAATGATGATGATGCTACTATGTTCGTATTTTGTTTTTATCGACACATCTCTCTCTAAACATGTGGACATGATTATCGATATCGGCTTTCGCTTGAGGACAAGCGAGGTCTAAGCTTGGGGGAGTTGATACGTCCATTTTGCATCATGTTTTGCTACTGTTATTTATAGTGTTTTTAATCAATATAACACTTTGTGGAGCAATTCTAATGCCTTTTCTCTCTTAATATGCAAGATTCACACAAGGAGGGAGATTTCCGGCAGCTGGAATTCTGGACCTGAAAAACCTATGTCAGAGATACCTATTCTGCACATCTCCAAATGAGCTGAAATTTTACGGAGATTTATTTTGGAATAAATAAAAAATACTGGAAGCAAAAAGTACCAGAGGGGGCCACCCAGGTGCCCACGAGGCACCAGGGCGCGCCACCCCCCCCCCCCCCCCCCAGGCGCGCCCTGGTATATAAGTCCATTTGCCCTAGAAAAAATATAGAGAAGACTTTTGGGACGGTGCGCCGCTGTCTCGAGGTGCAACTTGGGCAGAAGCACTTTTGCTCTCCGGCGGAGAGATTCTGCCGGGGATACTTCCCTCCGGGAGGGGGAAATCGTCGCCACCGACATCACCAGCGATTCTCTCATCGTGGGAGGACTAATCTTCATCAACATCTTCACCAACACCATCTCATCTCAAACCCTAGTTCATCTCTTGTATTCAATCTCTGTCTCAAAACCTCAGATTGGTACCTGTGGGTTGCTAGTAGTGTTGATTACACCTTGTAGTTGATGCTAGTTGGTTTATTTGGTGGAAGATTATATGTTCAGATCTATTATGCTATTCAACACCTCTCTGATCTTGGACATGAATATGCTTTGTGAGTAGTTACTTTTGTTCTTGAGGACATGGGAGAAGTCTTGTCATAAGTAATCATGTGAATTTGGTATTTGTTCGATATTTTGATGATATGTATGTTGTTGATTCCCTTAGTGGTATCGTGTGAACGTCGACTACATGACACTTCACCATCTTTGGGCCTAAGGGAATGCATTGTGGAGTAGTAATTAGATGATGGGTTGCTAGAGTGACAGAAGCTTAAACCCTAGTTTATGCACTATTCCGTAAGGGGCTGATTTGGATCCATATGTTTAATGCTATGGTTAGAGTTATCTTAATTCTTCTTTCGTAGTTGCGGATGCTTGCGAGAGGGGGTAATCATAAGTGGGTGGCTTGTTCAAGTAAGAACAGCACCCAAGCACCGGTCCACCCACATATCAAATTATCAAAGTAGCGAACGCGAATCAAACAAACATGATGAAAGTGACTAGATGAAATTCCCATGTGTCCTCGAGAACGCTTTTCTTACTATAAGAGATCGTTCCGGCTTGTCCTTTGCTATAAAAAGGAATGGGCCACCTTGCTGCACTCTTTGTTACTATTGCTACTTGTCACTTGTTACAAATTATCTTGCTATCAAACTACTCGTTACCAATAATTTCAGTGCTTGCAGAAAATACCTTGCTGAAAACCGCTTGCCATTTCCTTCTGCTCCTTGTTGGGTTCGACACTCTTACTTATCGAAAGGACTATTATTGATCCCCTATACTTGTGGGTCATCAGTACTCCACTATGCCAGAGCCCATAATGGCTTGTGGCTGCACACGGAAGCGTCTAGGCATGAAATATCGTATGATCCCTTTGAGCCTGGGTGGCTATCCTAGGGTGATCACACGGGTACTCCGGTATCCCCTTGGGCAAGCACTGGTTTCTCCAGGTGCCCCAATTAATCCACCAAGATGTGTGTTAATGTTGCCACCTTAAGTTAACCCAAATTATTATATCTCTGGCAACTTTCATGCATTCACACATACCACCCCGTCTACAAGGATGGCTAAGCAAAATATGACATAACAAATATTCCCGGGGTGATCAAAGGTCATAGGTTCCTACTTCATGAACTACATAGCAATGCAACAATTTCCCAATCCTACTCATGCAAATTTTAAGGGTGTAACTAATGCATAGTAAAAACTAGGTATAGAAAAGTATGATCAAGGTGTGAACTTGCCTTGCTGACGATCGTTGCACTCTAAGGATTCGTAGTAGCAAGCTTCGCACTCCGGATGATCTAACGAAGCAAACATTGACACACATAAGAAATCAAGCAAAGATCCAAAAAGAAAACAAAGAAAAGACTTCGGAAAACTCCAAAAACAACCAAATAAAGTTTCTGTACAGAACATAATTTTAACAGTAGCAAAATTATATGGTTTTGGCATTAACAAAAAGTGCATGTCACAAGCTTTAATTTGCAAAAAGAATCAATTAAATCGGAGTTATAGATTTCAAATTATAGCCAAAACAAGTTTGAACATGAATTTGATCAAATTCAAATTTTAATTGTCAAAAATATTTTTGGTTTAGTTCTCTGGATAGATGGGATTTTTATGAAACTGTAGGAAAAAGAATCAATGAATTTGGATCTGTAGAATTAAAGATATGCTAATAACAAAATCAGGACAGATTTGAAATTTAGAAAAAAAAGACTGAAAAGGTTAGATCTCGGCCGACCGTGGCTGGGGTGCCACGTGGCGCGCTGCGAGAGGCTGCGGTTGTCTGTTGCGGGCGGGTGGCCGATCCGTAGTGAAAACAGCTCGGCAAAAATAAAAAATAAAACAGATCTACTCCGATCGGTCGGATCCCGATCGGACGGTTGTGGTTGTGTTCGCCGCATAGCCTAAGTGGCGAACGTCCGGAATTTAAAGCATACCGATTCAAAAATAAAAAAAAAACTAGGCGATCTAATCCGAGCCGTCAAAAGCAGATCGGACGGTGATGGGCGGCGGTGGCTTACTGCGAGGGAAACGACGGCGAGGGCGGCTCGGGCGTCGTCGGTGGCGAGCTTCCGGTGGTCGGGGGAGACGGCGGTGAGGTCGGTTGGATGCGGCCAAACGAGGGGGCTCCGGTGGTGGTGTTGGTGATGCTCGGGGATGACAGACGGCGGTGAGGTCTGGTGACGGGGCTCGGGTGATCCGCGCGCTCCGGCAAAAGCGTGCGAGGTCGGGGCAGTCTCTGTAGAGGAAGAGGAAGCGCAAAATCATGTCAAAACGACGTGCATGGTTGAGACATGCCGAAGTACAAAGGAGGGGAGCTCGAGGGGACTCACCTGCGTCGTAATCGATGGTGAGAAAAGCTTCGGTGGCGGAGATTGGAACGGCGAGTGTGGGCTCTGTGGAGGGTTTTGGCGAGGGTTATTGGAGGGGATTGGGAGAGGAGAGTCGTGGGTATATATAGGACATCTTGCTTGGAGGAGGGGGTGACTCGGGCTAGTGTTTTAGGTGGCCGAGCGCACGGCCGTGTCCGTGCGGGACTCTGTCCTGGCGTGGGGAGGAAGACGGGAGTGGGGCCTGGCGGTCAGTGTCCGCGGGGAGAGGGGAGAGGCAGCGGGCGACCGAAGGCAAGGCGGTTCACGCGCGGGGCTGGGCCATGGGCCGAATTGGCCAGTCGGCCTGGCGACTAGCGCTGGGCTTTTTTTTATATAAAACCTTTTCTATATTCTATTTATAGAAATACGAAACACAGAAAAACACAAAGTAAATAATTCTAAAAATGCCAGAAAAATTCACATAAATATTTGGTCATATACTAGACCATGTGAACTATTTTCTGTCCTAAATGCATTATTTTAAAAATAAATATTTTTGCTATGCTAATAAAATTAGCCTTAAAATAATTTGCAAATAAATCCAAATAAATATATTTTGATTTCAAATTCAATTTCCAATATTTCCTTTCTGTTTTTGAAGAAGTCATTTTATCTTCTCTCTTTATTTTATTTTTGAAATAATGGAAATGAATTTAGTGAAACCAAATTTGATCCAAATTCCAAAATTTGAATTTAAGGAACTTTCAAAAATGGATTTAGGGAAACTTCCAACTCTCTCTTTTGGTCCTTGAGTTGCACAAAGTTTCTTGGATCAAAATTCAAATAAAAGAAATGGGGGGGCAAAATGCATAAATCATGGATGCATATGAATGATCTATTTATAAACATCCAAATTGGAAATTAGGATGTTACAATGTTCAAGTAGGGGGTACAGTGGGTTGCGGGAGAGTGGACCGCTGATAATAGATGAGGGAAGGTGATGGAAGTGTTGAGGAAGACGGCAGAGTTGTTGGAGAGAGGGGGAGAGAGCCCCCCTCCTTCTTCTTCTTGCTTGGCCTCCCCCCTAGATGGGAGGAGGGTTTCCCCTCTGGTCCTTGGCCGCCATGGCCCCCGAGGGGTGGGAGCCCCCCTAGATTGGATCTCTCTCTCTGTGTGTTTCTCTTCTGTTTCTGCGTCCGTTTTCAAAGCCCTTCACCATTTCTTATATTCCCGGAGATCCTTAACTCCGGTTGGGCTGAAATTTTGAAGGGATTTTTCTCCGGAAATTATCTTTCTTGCGGCGAAAGAAGGGCTCCAACTGACCTACGAGGTGCCCACAAGGCATCAGGGCATGCCCTATTGCCTTGTGTGGTCCTCGGGCACCGCCTTGCGTTGATTCTTTTTCCCAAAAATCACATATATTCCAAAAAAAGTCTCCATAAAATTTTATCGCATTTGGACTTTGTTTGATATGGATTTTCTGCGAAACAAAAATCATGCAACAAACAGGAACTGGCACTAGGCACTGGATCAATATGTTAGTCCAAGAAATCATATAAACTGTTCCAAAAGTATGTGGAAATTGTAGGATAATGGCATGAAACAATCAAAAATTATAGATACGACGGAGATGTGTCAGTGCCCACCTTCGTGCCCCATCCACGAACAAGCAAAAGGACGTCACCAGTCCACGGTGTCACGCACGTGTTCTGCACACGCCCGCCGACAGCCATCTAGCTACTGCTATGGATCCGTAGGTCCTATGGGAACTACTCACACATCATCATGGAGGCAGCAAGGTTGATGAAGAAAGCCTCCATGGTGGATTCCCCCTCCGACAGAGTACCGGAAAATGCCTCCAGATGGGATCGCAGAAGAAGAGAGGCTTGTCGCAGTGAAAAAATTGTTTCGGGAGCTCCCTCGGGGGCTAAATATTTGTGAATTTATAGGCTATGAATTAGGGTAATCGGAGTAGCAAGGGGCCCACAAGGGGGCATGGCATGCCCCCTTGCCTTGTCGTCTCCTTGTTTGTCGTCTGGACTTCCCCCGAAGCTTCTAGGGTCTCTTCTGGTCTAGAAAAAATCATCAAAAAGTTTCATCATCTTTGGACTCCGTTTGGTAGGGATTTTCTATAAAACCAAAAACAAGCAGAAAACAGCAATTGGCACTTAGCACTGAGTTAATGGGTTAGTACCAAAAAAGATATAAAATGGTATATAAAGCATACAAGATTGACAATATAATAGCATGAAACAACCAAAAATTATAGATACGTTGGAGACGTATCTGCATCCCCAAGCTTAATTCATGCTCGTCCTTGAGTAGGTAAATGATAAAAACAGAATTTTTGATGTTTAATGCTACCTAACATGTCTTAATCATGTAATCTTTTGGGTATGAATATTGAGAAATGATGACTTAATAAATATCAAAACGATAATATAAAAGAATACTTGAAAATAATCATTACTTTTCAAAATAACAATGTTAAAGAACGTTCTTCCTACTCATTTAATCATGTAAGCATGGCATAACTCAGTCTTCCTTGCGTAAAGTATAAATCATGAACACCCCGGTGTCAAACCAAGCAATTGTATCATACTTTTTCTCGCTTCAGCATTTTCAACTCCACTCAATACCTGAGCGTGAGCTATGGACTTAGCACTTTGGATGGCATGGGGAATGATGGTAGGGGTTTATAAGGGAAGACAAAAATTGAGAAAGTCCCGCATCAACTCGGCGGATCGTTAGGCAATGGAGACGCCTTTCAATCAATATCGATGTGAGGAGTAGGGATTGCCATGCAACGGATGCACTAGAGCTATAAGTGTATGAAAGTTCTCTACTGAAACTAAGTGGGTGTGCATCCAACTTACTTGTTCATGAGACCTCGGGCATTTGGGGAAGCCCGTCATCGGAAATATGCAAGTCAAGTTCTCATAATGTAAAAATTCCCACTAGTATATGAAAGTGCCAAATCATGGAGACTCTCTAAATGAAGAACATGGTGCTACTTTGAAGCACAAGTGTGGTTACGGATAGTAACATTGCCCCTTCTCTCTTTTTTTTCTTTTTCTTTTTTCTTTCTCTCATTTTTTAGAACAATATCATGAACTTTATCCCCACTTTTTTGAGGACTCATTAGTCTCCATCATTCTTTTCCTCACTGGGACAATGCTCTAATAATTATGATCATCACACTTCTATTTACTTACAACTCGATAAAACTGAATGATATGACTACATATGAATGCCTCTAGCAGTGTACCAGGAGGTGCAATGATCTAGAATAACATGTATAAAAATGATGAACAGTGGCTGCACCACAAATACTATGTCAGCTCTATGATCATGCAAAGCAAAATGACAATGAATGCTCAAGTCATGTGAATAGTAACGGTGGAAGTTGCATGGCAATATATCTCGGAATGGCAATGGAAATGCCATGATAGGTAGGTATGGTGGATGTTTTGAGGAAGGATATAATAAGGCTTATGAGTGATAGAGCGTGTCATATCACGGGATTTGGATGCACCTGCGAAGTTTGCACCAAGTCTCGAGGTGAGAACGGGCAATGCATGGTATCGAAGAGGCTAGCAAAATCTGGATAGGTAGAAGTGCTTATAGTCCACAAACTCACATTAGTCATAAAGAACTCAAATACTTATTGTGAAACCTATTATCCCTCGAAGCAAAGTACTACTCGCATGCCCCTAGGGGGGTTGGGAGGAGTTAACCATCGCGCGCCCCCGGCCCGAACAACACAAAGGATATCAATCAGGGTTACAGAACGCTCAAGCTTCCCTCTATGCCAATACTGACACTTTAATGAAATAGTGAATCACAAACCTTAACACCGATATTCTTACTAACTAATGTTTATTAACTGGTAAGCTTCCATATTACAACTTCAATACCGTATACGCTTCGCATTTAGTGATCTACATGAAAGTTTTTATTATACCACTCTTGTATACCTATCATTTTTAGACTAAATATATAGCTCATGCAAAATACCACTTCCTATTTAAACTCTCAAAAAGATATAAGTGAATCATGAGAGTGCACATGATTTCTATAAAATCTAAATACCATCGTGCTCTAGGATATAAGTGAAGCACATGAGCAAAACTGTCTTAACTCAAAGGATATAAGTGAAGCATAAAGAGCATTCTAACAAATCATGATGAATGTGTGTCTCTCTCAATAGGTGTGCCCAACAAACAATGATTGTGGCAAACAAGCAAACAAAATAAAACTATAGCACACGACGCTCCAAGCAAAACACATATCATGTGATGAATAAAAATATAGCTCCGAGTAATATTACCGATAGATTGGAGAAGAAAGAGGGGATGCCTTCCGGGGAATCACCGAGCTTAGACGCTTGGGTCTTCCTTGAATATTACCTTGGGGTGCCTTGGGCATCCCCAAGCTTAGGGTCTTGCCTCTCTTTATTCCTTCATCCATCGTGATCTCACCCAAAACTTGAAAACTTCAGCACACAAAACTCAATAGAAACTTCGTGTGATCCGTTAGTATAATAAAATCATCATCCACTTTAGGTACTGTTATAAATAGATTCACAATTTCCCTTGCATAATACCTACTATATTCTAACCTCTCCATGACTTATACCCCCCGATATAATCCATAGCATCATCAAAATAAGCACACTATGCAATAAAAACAGAATCTGTCTAAAACAGGACAGTACGTAATGACAGAATATTTATACATACTTCTGTAACTCCAAACATTCTGAAAAATTAGGACAACATCAACAATTTGTAACCCAACACTGTGTAAAAATTTCAGAATTTATCATATTCCAGTACAGAATAAAAATTCCAGCACTGGGCGTACAAGTTTCTGTTTCTGCACAGAATCAATTTTACTATCATCTAAATCATCCCCAAGGCTTTACTTGGCACAAAACTTAAAAGAAAAGATACAAACATAATCAATACAGTAGCAATAACCATTTTTACTCAAGAAAATAAAAATAAAACATAAAGATAACTATTGGGTTGCCTCCAACAAGCGCTATTGTTTAATGCCCCTAGCTAGGCATAATGCATAGTTTCAAGTGTTATCATCCTTCAAAGTAATACCATAGGTGGCTCTCATAATAGATTCATATGGTGGTTTAATTCTCTTCCTTGGGAAGTGTTCCATCCCTTTATTTAATGGAAATTGGAACCATATATTTCCTTCTTTCATATCAATAATTGCACCTATGGTTCGTAGAAAAGGTCTACCAAGTATTATAGGACAAGACGGATTACATTCAATATCAAGAACAATGAAATCCATGGTCACATAATTTCTATAGCAAGTATGAGCACATCATTAATTCTACCCAATGGTTTCTTAATTGTTGAATCCGCTAAATGCAAGTTGAGGGAACATTCATTCATATCGGTGAGACCTAGAACATCACATAAAGATTTTGGTACAGTAGAGACGCTAGCTCCTGGATCACACAAAGCATTACATTCATAATATTTGATCTTAATTTTAATTGTGGGTTCCCATTCATCATGTAATTTCCTTGGTATAGACACTTCTAGTTCAAGTTTTTATTCATGACCTTTAATAAGAGCTTCTACAATGTGTTTAGTAAAAGCTTTGTTTTGTTCATAAGCATTAGGTGAGTTGATCATGGATTGCAACAAGGAAATGCACTCAATTAAAGAGCAACTATCAAAATTAAAGTCCATGTAATCCAAAGTAGTGGGCACATCACTATCTAAATTTTTGACCTCTTCAAACCCACTTTTATTATTTTTAGCACTATGATCATCACCCTCCGAACAATTGGGACACCTCTTAATTAAAGTTGACTCATCTCCAGTCCCTTTATCATCAAGTTTTATGTCACTAAATATAGATTCATTAGGTGTCACACGTATCATTTTAATATCTTCATCATTATTATCATGAAAACTTGATCCTGGTTTTGCGGCCATCCTATTGACTAGCGTAGTTTGCTTATCAGATATTTTTCCTATTATGTCTTTAGTTTGAACAAGCTGTAGTTGGAGGCTAACCACTTCTCTATTAGTGTCATCAAGGTGTTTACTAATCATTTTGAGCATAGTGGAATGTTCCTCAGCCTCCTTAGCAAAAAAATCATTTTGTTCATATTGGGAATGCATAAATTTCTTAGTAGTCTTTTCAATTTCACGCAACTTTTTATCATAAGAACTATCTCGAGAGATATTATTATTAGATGCATTACCAGGATACGGCCTAGGATTTTTGAAATTCACTCTATAAGCATTATTGTTGAAATTATTTCTAGCAATAAAATTCACATCAATAGCATCATTGTTTTGCTCAATCAAAGTAGATAATGGAACATCATTTGGATCAACTTGAGCACTTTTACTAGCAAGCATATTCATAATAGCATCCATTTTCTCACTCAAAATAGAAACTTCTTCGACAGAATTTACCTTCTTACCAGTTGGAGATCGTTCGGTGTGCCATTGGCAATAATTTGCCGTCATGTTATCGAGAAGCTTCGTGGCCTCTCCAAGTGTGATTCCCATAAATGTTCCACCTGCAGCTGAGTCTAAAAGGTTTCTTGAAACAAAGTTCAGTCCCGCATAAAAAATTTGTACTATCATAATATCATCCATAAACCTAATACATGCGTGGGACAATTTTTAATCATTAATTTCATTCTCTCCCAAGATTGTGCAACATGTTCTTGCTCATGTTGTTTAAAGTTCCTAATTTGATTTCTAAGAGATATTATCTTAGCGGGAGGAAAATACTTAGCAATAAAAGCATCCTTACATTTATTCCATGAATCAATACTATTGTGAGGTAAGGATGAAAACCAAGTCTTAGTTCGATCTCTAAGCGAGAAAGGAAATAATTTCAACTTCACAATATCATTATCCACATCTTTTTTCTTTTGCATATCACATAATTCAACAAAGGTATTAAGATGGGATGCAACATCTTCATTAGGATTTCCAGGAAATTGTTCTTTCATAACAGGATTTACCAATGCACCATTTATATCTTATGACTCCGCACTAGTGGCGGGAGGAGAAATTGGTGTACTAATAATCATTATTATTAGTATTCGAGAAATCACACAACTTAGTATTTTCTTGAGTAGACATAATGGCAATTCAAGCAAAGATAGCTCACAAGGTATTTTTGATTTTTAGAGAAGTAGAGGGAGATGAAAAAGAGAAGGCAAATAAAAAGTCAAACAACTAAATGCTATATGTGTGTGAAGGAACATGTGTTTATTTGATGAAGTCTCCCCGGCAACGGCGCCAGAAATTCTTCTGCTACTTATGATACGCGTTGGGATTCCCCAAAGAGGAAGCGTGATGTAGTATAGTAGCAGATAGTATTTCCCTCAATTAAGAACCAAGATTTATCGAACCAATAGGAGACTCACGCACACGAACGTCAACAGTACCTGGACACACACAAAACAAATACTTGCACCCAACGCGGGCAAGAAGGTTGTCAATCCCCTTGTACTCTTTAATTGCAAGGATTAATTCTGGTAATGATAGATAGGTAAATTGCAAAACTAAATAAATTGCAGCAAGGTTATTTAGGATTTTAGTAAATGTAAAGTGAATGGACTCGGGGGGCACTGCATTCAATAGAGGCATCTCTCTCATGAGCATAGCAATGGTGGATAAAATTACTGTTGGGCAATTGATAGAAAAGCGCATAATTATGACGTTATTCATGGCATGATCAATATATAGGCATTACGTCCGAGACAAGTAGACCGACATCCATCTACATATACAGTATTACTCCACCCCTTGACTGCTATCCATCATGCATCTTAAGGTATTAAGTTCATAACAAACAGAATAATGCTTGGAGCATGATGACATAATGTAGACAAAGTAAGACCAAATAATATGTTGGAACCCCATCGTTTTACCCTTAGTAGAAACAATACAAATACATGCCTCGCTACTCCTCCTGTCACAGAGTCAGGACACCCCAAGATTGAACCTACTACCAAGCACCTCTCCCACTGAAGATAAATCAATCTACTTGGCCAAACAAGACAGATAGATCGGAGAGAAATACAAGGCTATAAAATCACACATAATAAAGTTCAGAAAAGACTCAATTACTTTCAATGAATAATCTGATCATAAACCCACAATTCATCAGGTCCCAACAAACACACCGCAAAAGGATTACATCGAATTGATCTCCAAAGAGAACATTGTATTGAAGATCAAAAACAGAGAGAGAGAGAGAGAGAGAGAGAGAGAGAGAGAGAGCCATCTATCTACTGCTATGGACCCGTAGGTCCTGTGGGAACACGCATCATCATGGAGGCAGCAAGGATGATGAAGAAGGCCTCTGTGGTGGATTCCCCCTCTGGTAGAGTACTGGAAAAGGCCTCCAGAGGGGATCACGGAAGAACAGAGGCTTGCGGCGGCGGAAAAATTGTTTCGGGAGCTCCCTCGGGGGTTTCTGAATATTTGGGAATTTATAGGCTAGGAATTAGGGTAATCGGAGCAGTAGGGGGCGCACAAGGGGGCAGGGCGCCCCACCCTACCTTGTTGTCTCCTCGTTTGTCGTCTGGACTTCCCCCGAAGCTTCCAGGGTCTCTTCTGGTCCAGAAAAAATCGTTAAAAAATTTCATCGTGTTTGGACTCCGTTTGGTAGGGATTTTCTGTAAAACCAAAAACAAGCAGAAAACAACAACTCGCACTTGGCACTGAGTTAATAGGTTAGTTCCCAAAAATGATATAAAATGGTATATAAAGCATACAAGATTGATAATATAATAGCATGAAACAATCAAAATTATAGATATGCGGGAGACGTATCAAGGTTCCCCTCGTTGAGGCGCTGAGGACCTGACCGATCTAGCGAAAGTTCGCCAGTCCTGCATTATGGACATATAAACCCAATCATTCAGTTAAAGAGTGAGAAGGAAATAAAAGCCACGAATTAAAAGTGGATACGAAGCATACCTCGATAGCCGGACATGCTCGATGGAGGCCGATGTCGTCTCCCTTCGTCTGAAAGTTGTTCTCCTCGGCCGAGGGCTTCAAGAGGATCATCAGCATCCCTCTAAGGTCTTTCCCTCGGTGGATGCTTTGGATCACCGAGGCCTCGCTATCCGGCTCATACCTCCATAGAGGAGATGCTCGGGCCTAGAGAGGCTGGACCCCGCGGTAGAGCATCACGTGGATTACATCCACTAGAGTGACACCATTGCTGATAAGGGCCTTCACCCGCCCCTGGAGCACCTTGACTTCCTTTTGTTTCTCCCAGTCGAGGCCCTTGGCGGTCCAGGAGTGCAGCCTCTTCAAGGGAGCTGCCGAGAAGGTGGGGACTCCCTCCTTGTCCCCCGATGGCACGTCGGCCATGTAGAACCACTTCTCTTGCCATTGTTTCACCGTTTCGATGAATTTTCCAAGTAGCCATTTGACATTGTTGAGCTTGCTTATCATGGCCCCTCCGCACTCTATGATATGGCGGCCATTGGTCTGTGGTTTGACATAGAACAATTTGAGCCAGAGCATGAAGTGAGGCTCTATGCAGAGGAATGCCTTGCAGAAAATCATATATGAGGCGATATGGAGGATGGAGTTGGGGGCGAGATGATGGAATTGAATCCCATAGAAATACACGAGGCTTTGGAGAAAGGGGTGAACAGGTGATGACCCACAAGTATAGGGGATCGCAACAGTCTTCGAGGGTAGTATTTCACCCAATTTATTGATTCAACACACGGGGAGCCAAAGAATATTTATAAGCCTTAACAGTTTAGTTGTCAATTCAACCACACCTGAGAAGTTATTTCTCTACAGCAAAATATTAGTAGCACAGTAGTATGATAGTTTTGATAGCAGTGGTAACAACAGCAATAGTAATTGTAGCAACAATAGCAGTTTTGTAGCAGTTGGAACAGCTATAGCAACAGTACTAACTTAGCAAAGACAATATGGGCAAAGCGTTGGCATGGAGTAGCGATGGATATTTGGATGACATTCATCATGTGATAGTCACAACCTAGAGCGATACACAATAGCTCCAATTCATCAATCAAATGTAGGCATGTACTCCGTATATAGTCACATGTGCTTATAATAAGAACTTGCATAAAATCTTTTGTCCTGCCCTCCCGTGGCAGTGGGGTCCTAATGGAAACTAAAGGTAATTAAGGTGCTCCTTTTAATAGAGAACTGGAACAAAGCATTAACACATAGTGAATACATGAACTCCTCAAATTACAGTCATCCCCGGAGAGTGTCCCAATTATTGTCACCTTGGGGTCTATGGTTCAGAACAATAATAGCTGCATATAACTTGCATATAGGATCAAGAACTCAAATATATTCATGAAAACATAAAGGGTTTAGATCTGAAATCATGGCACTCGGGCCCTAGTGACAAGCATTGAGCATAGCAAAGTCATAGCAACATCAATCTCAGAACATAGTGGATACTAGGGATCAAGCCCTAACAAATTGACTCGATTACATGACGAATCTCATCCATCTCCATCGACCTCCAATATGCCTACGATGAAATTACTCACTCCCGGTGGTGAGCCTCATGAGGTTGTTGATGAAGAAGGGTTGTTGATGACGGCGGCGATGATTTGCCCTCTCTGGAGCCCCGAACGGACTCCAGATCAGGCCTCCCGGGGAAGAATAGGAGGTGGCGGCGGTTCCGTATCGTAAAATGCGATGAACCTTTCTCTCCAAAAAATTTCTCGGGAAGACGGTACTTATGGACTTGGAGGTAGGGCAAACGGAGGCTCGAGGGGCCCACAAGCTCACGTGGCGCGCCCTGGGGGGCATGCCACTTGAGCTTGTGGCTCTGTGGTGGCCCCCCCTCCAGTAGATCTTTTCGCTAGTATTTTTTATATATTCTGAAATAATTCTCCGTAAAATTTTGTCCAATTCTGAGAACTTTTATTTCTGCACAAAAAACAACACCAAGGTAGTTCTCCTGAAAATAGCGTCAGTCCGGGTTAGTTTCATTCAAATCATGCAAATTAGAGTCCAAAACAAGAGCAAAAGTGTTTGGAAAAGTCTATACGTTGGAGACGTATCAACAGGAAATCTCAATCCTCGGATGAGGTGGGAGATGAACACAACGCGCTCGCCTTCCCGAGGTTCTGGTACTCGGGAGACTGAGTGAATCTCATCTTCGACGAGAGGCGAGCGAAACTTAACCTCATCCGGTGACGGGAGGTAGCGGCTCGCCTGCAGCTCGGCGATGTTGTCGGCGGTGAAGGCGGAGGGCATCCATAGTCCCCTCTTGCTCGCCGCCTTCTCCTCGGCTGCTACAGCGGTGGTGCCCTTGCCCTTTCCGGTGATTGAAGAAGGAAAAGGAGATGGGAAGAGGATGAAGACTGGGGTTTTCCTCTGTTTTCCGGGCGCTTGAGCTTGGGAAATTTGCGCACCGGAAGCAATGGGGAAGGCGTGAAGTGAACTAGATTCATCCTCCTCTCTTTATAGGCCGGTAAAAAATACCAAAGGCCATGATGTCATGCGGTAAGTTTGTCGTTTCCCAACACAACATTCATTATGTGCGCGAGAGTCGAGGGATTTTTGTTGATGATGTTGCCAAAAAATCGGGGCACGATCCCTTTATCAACGGGACGTGCCAATGGTAACGGCATTGAGCCACGATAAACTTGGCATAATGACCACTGATGGAACCTTTCGGCTGTACATTACATGGTGGCGGTTTGGTTTTCGGTCAAAGTTACCAGAACACGACCCAATCAACCCACTGTGCCAACACTACAAAACTTTGTCATTAAGTTACCGAGGTTTGGATCGGGTCTTCGGATCAGATAAAAACATTTTGAAGAGGGCGTTGTTAAAACTCCTCGGATATCTGAAGAATATCACTTCTCGGATTGAAGCACGATTACCATAAAGGAAGACGCCGAAAAAAGGATTTGTAAGGACTTCGGATCCAGAGGAGTCCTCGGACAGAAATCGGCATAGAAGCATCAAGATTGTTGAACTCGCCAACAAAGCCGAAGACCAAAGTTAAAGCCAATCAGAGGAGTCAATCAATGTCCTCGTCTTAAAGACAGATCAGGGGCTACTGACGGTGTCCTGGACTAGGTGGTGCTAGCCACGTCGGCCTGCTAGTCATGGGCCGGGCCGAGGACCCCTGGATAACCGAAGACTGGGCCATGTTTACCATGACCACCCACCTACTCAAGATGGAATCCTCCAAAGACATGGCGCACACTTCAAGACATGTTCAAATCATCTTCAAGCTTATCCCTAGATGTAACCGACTTATATGTAATCCTAGGTACCCCCGGTCCCTATATAAGCTGAGGGGTTTTAGTCCGTAGGGTTAAGTTAAGTCAAGTTAGATTCATACACATACGATCTCGAGGTAGATCATCCTGTACTCTGTACTCCTTCACAATTAATACAATAGAAGCATGACATAGGGTTTTACTTTGTTTGTCCTGTTATGAATCTAGGTAAACATCATGTCTCTTGTTTGTCCTGTTATCATCTAGCCAAGATCACTAGCTCGGGACCCCCTACTCGAGATCTGCCGGATTTAACCTCGACAACACCACCGCTGCCGCAACACCTCGCCATCATGATCAAACCGTCAGGAACACCGATTCCTCACACAGTGAGAGCATGCAGACCAACATCCAGCTGATGCACGGTCGAAGAAAACCAGCTCCAAACCACCCACAACTCCAGCATCGCCAAGATCCGTCGGCACCACATGCATGGACTGGACAGACCACCTCCTGATAGCCAGCCTAGCCGTGGCTGCGTCCAACAACCCGCACGCGAAGCTCCCGCATGCGAACGCGCTCACCCACAACAGCGCTCCCCGCTGCGAGTCGTTGGTTCGAGCGCCGTCCCAGATCTATACCGCGCTACCACCAGCTCCCCAAGGCGTCGCCTTCCTTGACCACGCCGGTGTCAGTAAGAGGCGCACTGCACGCCCGGCCACCGCAATGACTCTCGGCCGCCACTCTCGGCCACCACAGCACATGGCCGAAATCCGCTGCCACCAAGAGGCCCTGCCGCGCCGTGACCTTCGACTCCCACGGTAGCGCCCCGAGAAGTCCGCCGTCCCTCATCACCTCATGATCGTGCTCCGCCTTCCCAGTGCTACCCATCGTATGCCGCAACACCGAAAATAGCCACCACGACGCCTGCTTGATCACGCTTCCCCGCACGAAGGAGGCCCATCGGGGCGCGTAGACCTTGCCTGCCGCCTTTGATGGTTGGGAGCCGCCACCACCACCGGTGGCGGTGGCGGCAAGGGAATCACGGAGAGGAGGGGCGCTCGGAACTAGGATTTCTCCTCTGGAGCCGCCCGCTGTGTGAAGTATTGTTATCCTTCGTGTTCGCATACCGAACGCAGCCTAAAGAGCATGTTATGCCTTAAAAAAAGGAGAACTCGTCAGCAACCGATACCCACCTCTGCAGTATAAAACTCTCTCCCCGTCGTACCTTCTCTTCCTCTCTGAAAGCTCTCCTCCTCCGCCCCCCTCGCTCTCCATCCCCTCCGGGCCATCGCCGCCTGAACCCTTCACTAGGGTTAGGGTTTACGTTACGAACACTGTCGGGCCAGTGGGAACCAGGGTACCACGTCCCGTCTGCCTGCGCTCAGGAAGCAATGCCTGGCGAAGGCCCAAGAGGTGGCCCAGCCACGGGCGCCACGAAGCAAGACACCTCGCGAGGCGCCGACCTCACGAGGACCCCTCCGCAAGGAGCGAACCACCAAGACTTAGCAGCAGCAACAGGAAGCCTCGCGAGGCCCCCTCATGAGGCGGCCTCCCGAGGCCACCTGTGCCAGGCGCCGCTTGGCGCTGGCCGCGGGATCACGTGCTCCCCACGTGGGTGACGCACCCCCGCAAGACGACGACAGCGGCAGGGCCGTACCAGTAGGCGCGGACAGGGAGGATTTCCTCTTTGGTGCTAAGGGGGTAGCGCGAGCTGCCCACCCCCAAAGCAAATCCCAAAGCCTGCCCGTTTGGTGTATGAAGACCAGGACGATAAGACGCGCAGGGCGGAGGTCATCACCGAGCCCACCGGCGCGTCATGGATAACACCTTTGCAGGCGAAGACCGCCTTTTGTCAGGATAAGCCTGGGCATCTGTCCCCTTTCAAACGGCCGTTGTGTGGCTACCCTTCCCGCCAACTTTATCGGGGGAAGAGGACCGAGGCGGCTATAAAAGGGGCAGTGCTGCCACCGTAGAAGGGGATTGCTTCCCTCTTCCTCAATCTTGTACACGAGAACTCTCTGGCCCACAATAATCCCAACACAAGCAGGAGTAGGGTTTTACACCGCAAGGTGGCCCGAACCTGGGTAGCTGTTGTGTCCACTGTCGTGCCTTGTGCGTAGCGTGCTCTCGCCGTAGCCTCGTCGTGGTCACCATCTAGCTGGTAGGAACGAGCGTGCCCCCAGTGTTTGAACCAGGGTCCCCGGAGCCCTGATTCCGACATTCGGCACGCCAGGTAGGGGGTGTGCTTTCATTCCCTCCGCTTCGACATCGCCATGGCCGACGCTTGACCCGAGCACGCGGAGCGCAGGGCGGTCATGGTGGCCCAGACGGAGCCGGTCGCCCGTGACAACCGTCGTTGCCGCGCCGGTGCCGCCACCGACCCCGCTGCTAGGGAGCAGCAGGCCTCCTCCCTCCATCCGTCCGTGCAGCCGGCTGGCCACACCGCCACTGCTTCCTCGCTCGCCTGCCGCGAGCCGCCGGGCCCGTAGGCCGCGCTACTCATGGCGCGTGAGCTGCTGTGCTACCACCCCACCGAGGCCGACTATGACGCCTGGCTGGGCCGCATCACCGAGCTCATCAATGCCGCCGGAGACACCCCTGTGCCCTCTCACTCACTCCACCATCCGTCGCTCCGTGCTGGGGAGGTGGCGCACGGTGCGCCCCCACCACCCCCTCTGTCCACTGAGGGCGCCGGGCACCACTGCAGCGCGCGGGCGCGCGGGCGCTAGAGCCATCCTAGAACGCGTCCTCACCAGACCCTGACGATGAGAGCTGCTAGATCGTCAGGCGCGCGCCGCCCGACGCGCGCGTGCTCCTCGAATAGCAGCGCCAGCGCCAGGACCGCACCATCCAGGAGGTCGCGGCGGCCGGTCGCCAGAACCGTGCTGCCCTCGTTGGCGGTGTCGCCTCCAGTAGCGGGGGCTGCCACGCCTTAACCCGTGAGCTGCGCCGTGTGGTGTGGCCTACGAATTTCAAGCCGGACCTGCCTCCTCGCTACGACGGCACCCCGAACCCCACGGAGTTCTGCAGCTCTACACTCTGAGCATCGAGGTGGCGAACGGTGACGACAAGGTCATGGCGAACTAGTTCCCCATGGCCCTCAAGGACGCGCCACGCTCCTGGCTCATGAACCTTCCCGAAGCGTCCATTTCTTCATGGGCCGAGCTGTGCCGGCAGTTCATCGCCAACTTCAAGGGCACGCACGAGCGCCCCCTCACGCTCAATGACTTGCGCGCCGTGCGCCAGCGCCCGGACGAGACTCTCCGCAAGTACATCCAGCGCTTCAGCCAAGTGCGAAACATGATTCCGCGCGCCTCGCGTGAGAAGCTCGCCATCAATGATGAGCTTGACACCGTGGTCGAGCTGTTCAACCTCGTCGACAGGTGCGTCAAGGCTGAGGAGGGCCGCCTCTTCGTCCACAATGACCCAGATGTGGCGCCCGATGCTGCCAAGGCCAAGAGCAAGGATTCCAAGCCTAAGGGCCCTACCGTGCTTGCGGCGGAGCCTAAGCAGAAGCGCTGCCATGACCGCGACGAGCCCAAGAAGGATGGCCGCCCGTATTGCGCCTACTACGACATGTTCTCCCACAACACCGAAGACTGCCATGAGCTCAAGCTGCTTCGCGAGAGCTGCCAGGACGGGCACGGCAGCCGCAACGATCGTGGCGCCGGCCGCAGAGGTGGTCGCAACAACAACCGCTGGGGCGATCGCGGCAACAACAACTTTGGGCAGGGCTGGCGCGACCAGCCGCCGCTGGCCAACCCTCAGGCCAACGCCGCTCTGCCACCGCTGATGCCACCGCCTCGAAGGAACAATGGCAACCAGCCTGACAAGGGCGCCAGGGGCTACCAGGAGCCTCGCGAGGTGGCTTGCATCCTTGGCGGGGCACAGGCCCCCCCGTCCAACCGCCACTTCAAGCAGTTCTCTCGCGAGGTGAACGCGACCCTCCCGAGGCCTAAGGCTTCTCAACCCCTCAAGTGGTCGCAGTACGCCATCTCCTTCGACTCCAAGGACCACCCCAAGTCCACAGAGACTGTGGGCACGATCCCCATGCTGTGCACCCCCACCATCAGTAATGTTGCCGTCACCAAGACGCTCATTGACGGAGGCGCAGGCCTCAACGTGATCTCCATCGAGACCTTCGAGAAGCTCCAAGTACCCTACGAGCAGCTGATGCCGACGAGGCCCTTCTCAGGCGTCACTAATGGCTCCACGCTGCCTCTGCGGCAGGTGCGCCTTCCCGTCACCTTCGGCACCCGCAAGAACTACCGCACTGAGCTCATCGACTTCGACGTGGCGCACATCGGCTTGTCGTACAACGCCATCTTGGGCTACCCCGCGCTTGCCAAGTTCATGGCAGTGACCCATCACGCCTACAACGTCCTCAAGATGCCGGGCTGCAGCGACATCATCACTGTCCACTGTGACGAGAAGGATGCAGTCCGCTCCCTCGAGTGCACCTACAAGGCTGCCGCCACTGCCTACCCCATTGATGAAGACGACGTCGAGCCTCCCGAGGCCGCACCCGCGAAGAAGCAGTTGTTCCCTCAGGCGCGCGCCGAAACGAAGAAAGTGTCTATGGACGGCAGCGGCTCAGGCCCTGCCTTCACCATCGACACCGGCCTCTCTCTTGCATAGGAAGGCGCGCTCATCGCCTTCCATCAGGCAAATGCGGATGTGTTCGCTTGGACAGCATCTGATTTGTCCGGTGTGCCGAGGGAGGTGGTCGAGCACCACTTAGCGGTGTGCCCAATGCACGCCCCGTGAAGCAAAAGGCACGGCGCCAAGCGCCAGAGAAGCAAGAGTTCATCGTCAAAGAAGTTCAGAAGCTACAAGAGGCAGGAGTCATCCATGAGGTGCGCCATCCCGAATGGCTCGCCAACCCAGTCGTAGTACCCAAGAAAGGCGGCAAGGAGCGAATGTGTGTCGATTTCATGAGCCTCAACAAGGCCTGCCCTCAAGATCCTTTCCCACTACCTCGCATCGACCAGATTGTGGACTCCACCGCCAGGTGTGAGTTGCGGTGTTTCCTATACGCCTTCTTAGGCTACCACCAGATCGGCGGCGGAAGACGTGGAGAGAACGGCCTTCATCACCCCCTCCGGGATATACTGCTACATCTGCATGCCCTTCGGCCTGAGGAGTGCCGGAGCCACCTTCCAGAGGTTGATGTGCATCGCCCTGGGGCCCCAGATGGGAAGAAACGTGGAGGCCTACATCGACGACATCGTTGTCAAAACGCGTGAGGCCTGGTCCCTCATCGCGGACCTCGAGGAAACATTTGCCAACCTGCGCAAGACCAACCTCAAGCTCAACCCCGACAAGTGCGTCTTCGGAGTCCCTTCCGGCAAGCTGCTTGGCTTCCTGGTCTCCCACCGTGGCATTGAGGCCAACCCTGAGAAGATCAAGGCCACTGAGAGGATGCGCCCTCCCCAGAACCTCAAGGAAATGCAGTGCCTGGCGGGATGCATGGCCTCGCTTGGGCGCTTCATCTCCAAGTTTGGTGAGCGAGCCCTGCCATTCTTCAAGCTCATGAAGAGATCCGGCCCCTTCAAGTGGACTCCTGAGGCTGACACGGCCTTCGAGGACCTCAAGAGGTACTTGACGAGCCCGCCCATCATGGTCGCGCCACGCTCTCGCGAGTCCCTGCTCCTGTACTTGGCAGCCACCCCCCAGACGGCCAGCGCGGCCTTGGTGGCGGTACGGGAGGAGCACGCCTGCATCCACAAGAAGCCTGCGGAGGCTGCATCGGCGCCTGCCGTCCCCGCGCCATCACCTGCCGAGGGCCCTCCTTAGGAGGCCCCTGACGAGCCACCTCGTGAGCCGCCTCCCGAGCCCTCTGAGCCTCATGAGCCTCTTGGACCCTCCGGAGAGCAAGCTGCCGCTGCAACTACGCGCCTCATCGAGCACCCCGTGTACTTCGTCAGCACGGTGCTGCGGGATGCGCGCGAGCGCTACCCTATGCAGCAAAAGCTCCTCTTCACGCTCCTCACTGCCTCCAGGAAGCTGCGCCACTACTTCCAGGGCCATCCCATCAAGGTGATCACATCCTATCCCTTGGAGCAAGTCCTGCGCAGCCCCAATGCCGCTGGCTGCGTCGCCGAGTGGAACATCGAGCTGCAGGCCTTCGAGCTGGAATTCTGCACCACAAGGACGATCAAGGGCGCAGCCTTGGCGGTTTTCGTGGCGGAATAGATGGACCCGCACCAAGAAGATCCTCGCGAGGATGAATCCCTCCTGCCTGGGGACGAAGCACCCGGTGGCTAGACCATGCACTTCGATGGCGCGTTCTCCCGGCAGGGCGCGGGGGTTGGTGTCGTGCTCACCTTGCCAACAGGAGACAAGCTCTACTATGCTGTCCAACTCTACTTCAAGCATGACGATAAGGTCTCCAACAACATCGCTGAGTACGAAAGCCTCATCGCTGGGCTCAAGGCTGCCTCTGCTCTGGGCATCAAGTGCATCATCATCAAGGGCGACTCTCAGCTCCTCGTCAGCTTCTCCAACAAAAGCTACAAGCCCAAGGATGAGCACATGGCCGCCTATCTGGAAGAGGTGCGCAAGCTCGAGAAGCGCTTCCTCAGCATGGAGCTCCAGCATGTCCCTCGCGGCAGCAACAAGGAAGTAGATGACATCGCCAAGCGGGCGTCTCGCCGCGAGCCTCAATGGCCTGGCGTCTTCGAGGAAAGGCTCTTGAAGCCATCAGCTATGCCGCCTGCCGCTAGCGCCACGACGCCTCATGAGGAGCTCCCTCCCGCACCACCCTCAGGCCCACCCGACTGCGGCCCATCGTCAGGCGCTCGCCTGCTGCTGGCGCTGGAGCCACAAGCTGACAGCCGGGCCAACGAATTCCAGACCTATCTGGAGGACGGCACCCTCCCAGAGAAGGACTCCGAGGACGAACGCATGGCCCACCAGGCCATAGCCTACTGCTTGAAGGATGGCGAACTCTACCGCAGGCGCACCAATGGCATCGCGTTGTGGTGCATCTCCGAAGAGCAAGATCGCGAGCTGCTTGCCGACATCCATGGTGGAGACTGTGGCCACCACTCTTCATCGCGCACGCTCGCCGGCAAGGTGTTCCGCAGCGGCTTCTACTGGCCCACCGCACTTCAAGATGCCACGGAGTTGGTCCAATCCTGCGAAGCCTGCCAATTCCACACCAAGCAAATCCACCAGCCGGCGCAAGGACTCCAGACGATCCCACTCTCATGGCCCTTCGCGGTCTGGGGGCTGGATATCTTAGGACCCTTCCCGCGCGCGGCTGGCAGCTACCGCTACCTCTACGTCGCCATCGACAAGTTCACCAAGTGGGCGGAAGTGGAGCCTGTCCGCACCATCCCGGCAGGATCAGCCATCAAGTTCATCAAGGGCCTCGTGAGCCGCTTTGGCATCCCCAACCACATCATCACTGACAACGGCTCGCAGTTCACCAGCGGCCTCTTCAAGTCATACTGCGCCAACCTTGGCACGCAGATCTACTACGCCTCCGTGGCGCACCCACGAAGCAACGGCCAGGCCGAACTCCCAATGCTGACGTCCTCAAGGGCCTCAAGGCATGAAGCTTCAAGAAAAAGCTTGACGCCTGCAGCAAAGGCTGGCTTGATGAGCTCCAGTCCGTGCTATGGTCAGTCCGCACAACAGCAACCAAGCCTACTGGCAAAACTCCCTTCTTCCTCGTCTACCGAGCGGAGGCGGTCCTCCCTTCTGAGCTCAAGCACGGGTCTCCGTGAGTCCTCCCTTTCAACGAGGCTCATCAGGACGGCTCGCGAGAGGCTGACCTGCTGCTCCTCGAGGAAGCCCGCCGCCAGGCCACTCTACGCGCTGCCCGATACCAGCAGGCTTTGCGTCGCTACCACAGCCGCAGCATACGTCCACGCACCCTCGAAGCTGGCGACCACGTCCTATGAAGGATCCTCTCTAGAGAAGGACTCCACAAGCTTTCACCCATGTGGGAAGGCCCATTCAGGGTTGTCCACGTCTCCCGGCCTGGCGCCGCTCGGCTAGAGACGGAGGAGGGTGTTCCGGTGCCCAACACATGGAACATCCAACACCTCCGGAAGTTCTACCCGTGACCTCACGCATACGAATGAAATGGAGCTGTACATGCTCCGGAGCCTCTCTTTGCGCTTGCCTGATCGGCCTGCAAGAGCTCCCTCCCACAACCCAGTGGAAGCCCCATGCTCAGCGCTGGCGGAACGATCAAACTGAGGGCGCCGCCTGTCTGCACCATCCTCAAGCTGTCTCGTGTCCGTCATGGCAGCCTCTTCTTTTTGGATGCGAAACTGAGGGCGCCATGTGGCTGCACCATCCTCAAGCTGACCCGTGCCGGACATGACAGTCTCATCTTTTTGGTTGCATAATGAACTTTATTATTATGCTGCAGTAAAGTTTTATTTCCTAAGTATCATGTGTGTCTGGTAATTTGTCTGCTTCAGGAGTCGTGCACGCTCGCGATCTCCCTCCTGCGCATCATGCGAGCGGGGGCTGGACACGGTGCATGTGCTCGGGTCAGTCCCAGCAGCGCCGCAAAACCCAAGTGACTGAGCTCTGGCGCGCGAGCCTGCTCTCGTGCACGTCACCTTACCAAGGTCCTTGGTGCCTTGTCTCCTCGCGTGACACCCACGAGCGAACTAGCAAGCGTGCACTACTCCTCCGTTTGTGAAACTTGTCGGCATGCAGTTATCTCAGGAACAAGGCACACAAAAGGCATCGCGAGCGCTGCCTCGCGAGGTAACCCACGGCAAGCCTCCTCCTTACAAAGTCTACAGGAAGCCTCGCGAGCGCTGCCTCGCGAGGCGGCCTGCGGTGGCCATCTTCGCCAAGTACCAGCGGGAAGCCTCACGAGCGAGAGCCTTACAAGGCGCACTCCACAGCCACAGCATGACAATCGCCACACTACGCAAGAAAGCTAAGTCTAAAAACGCCTCGCGAGCTGCTCTCAGCACCCCTCAAGCTCTCCTCTCCCCGCAACCTCGCTGAGTGCCGATGTTTTCTTCTTTGCGCAAGCCGCTTGCATGTCAAAGGGGAGCTTCCTGAGCATCGCGCCTCAGGAGCCCTTACCGCCCCTCAGAGCCCTACACCTACTGGCCTTGTCTAGGCACGCGTCCTAACATACCAGCGATGGTCGTAGCCCGCTCGAGGGCTGGGTCCTGACAACGTAGACCACCAAGGCATGCAAGAAGAGGAAAACAAGCCTCATGAGAGGGCCTCACTAGGAACGCGAATTACAGCAAATCATTAAGTACTTAACTTAAGTGCAAAAGTCATGTTTTCACGCCCTCATGGGGCTACATCAATCTTGACACAGGATAAACGAAAGAGAAAGGGCCTAAGAGGATGCGTCATTGCTGTCTTAGTCACCATCGCCTTCGCCATCTTCAACCTCGCTGGAGCTCTCGCTACCGTGGGAGAACTTCTAGAGCAGGGCGTCCACGTTGTCCTCCACCGCCTTCCTGAGGCCGTCGCGGAGCTCCTCAGGGACAGGGGCCATCACCCTGTCGAAGTCAAAGTTGGCATCGGCGCGAAGGAGATTATTGAAGATGCGCGTCGCCGCCTGGCTGAGGAGGTCGCGGCACTCGTCTTCGATTATGCCGTTCACCCGCTTGGCCCCGACCTCAAGCCGCTCCACGAGCTTGGTGAAGAAGTCGAGGTAGCTGGCGTCGTGGGTCTCAAGGGGGGCCCCGAGCCTCTCCTGGCAGATGGTGGCCAGAGCACCGCGGGCTTGGAGCTGGAGAGAGTGGAACATCTTGGAGCGCTCGTGCTGCCGTCCCCGCACCCGAGCCGCCTCGTCCCTGGCCTGCTCGACGACATTGGAGACGTTGCCCACCTGCTGCTGGAGGGAGGCTGATACGTCCAATTTGCATCATGATTTCCTACTATTAATTAATATGTGTTTAATCATTATTTCACTTCATGGTACAATTCTTATGCCTTTTCTCTCTTATTTTGCAAGATTTACATAAAGAGGGAAATTGCCGGCAGCTGGAATTCTGGACCGGAAAGGGGTGACACAGAGATAGCTATTCTGCTCAACTCCAAATGACCTGAAAATTTACGGAGAATTATTTTGGAATATATTAAAAATACTGGCGAAAGAATTACCAGGAGGGGACCCACCAGGAAGCCACAAGCCTGGAGGGCGCCCCCCTCCCCCCCGAGCTTATGGGGCCCTTGGCAGGCCTCCGGGCCCCTCCTTCTGCTATATGTAGCCATTTGCCCTAGAAAAAATTAGGAGAAGACTTTTGGGATGAAGCGTCGCCGTCTCGAGGCGGAACCTGGGCAGGAGCTATTTTGCTCTCCGGCGGAGCGATTCTGCCGAGGATACTTCCCTCCGGGAGGGGAAAATCAAAGCCATCGACATAACCAACAATCCTCTCATCGTGGGAGGACCAATCTTCATCAACATCTTCACCGGCACCATCTCATCTCAAGCCCTGGTTCATCTCTTGTATTCAATCTCTGTGTCAAAACCTCAGATTGGTACCTGTGGGTTGCTAGTAGTGTTGATTACATCATGTAGTTGATGCTAGTTGGTTTATTTGGTGGAAGATTATATGTTCAGATCCTTAATGATATTCAATACCCCTCTAATCTTGAACATGAATATGATTTGTGAGTAGTTACTTTTGTTCTTGAGGATATGGGAGAAGTCTTATCATAAGTAATCATGTGAATTTGGTATTCGTTCGATATCTTGATGATATGTATGTTGTTGCTTCCTTTAGTGGTGTCGTGTGAACGTCGACTACATGACACTTCACCATCTTTGGGCCTAAGGGAAGGCATTGTGGAGTAGTAATTAGATGATGGGTTGCTAGAGTGACAGAAGCTTAAACCCTAGTTTATGCGCTATTTCATAAGAGGTTGATTTGGATCCATATGTTTCATGCTATGGTTAGATTTATCTTAATTCTTCTTTCGTAGTTGCGGATGCTTGCGAGAGGGGGTAATCATAAGTGGGAGGCTTGTTCAAGTAAGAACAGCACCCAAGCACCGGTCCACCCACATATCAAATTATCAAAGTAGCGAACGCGAATCAAACAAACATGATGAAAGTGACTAGATGAAATTCCCATGTGTCCTCGAGAACGCTTTGCTTATTATACGAGTTCGTTCCGGCTTGTCCTTTGCAATAAAAAAGATTGGGCCACCTTGCTGCACCTTTGTTACTGTTACGACTTGTTACTTGTTACGAATTACTTTGCTATCAAACTATCTGTTACCTACAATTTCAGTGCTTGCAGAGAATACCTTGCTGAAAACCGCTTGTCATTTCCTTCTGCTCCTCGTTGGGTTCGACACTCTTACTTATTGAAAGGACTATGATTGAACCCCTATACTTGTGGGTCGTCAAGACTCTTTTCTGGCACCGTTGCCGGGGAGTGAAGCGCCTTTGGTGAGTGGAATTTGGTAAGGAAACATTTATATTACGTGCTGAAATTTACTGTCACTTGTCACTATGGAAAGTAATCCTTTGAGGGGCTTGTTCGGGGTATCTTCACCTCGACCGGAAGCATTGAGAGTTGCCCCTCAACCTACGGAACCTACTGAAAATATTTTTTTATGAAATTCCTTCGGGTATGGTAGAGAAACTACTAGCTAATCCTTATGCAGGAGATGGAATGGCATCCTGATGTGCACTTGATATATGTGGATGAAATTTGTGGATTGTTTAAGCTTGCAGGTCTATCCGGAGATGGAGTTAAGAAGAAAGTATTCCCTTTATCTTTGGAGGGAAAGGCATTGACATGGTATAGGCTATGTGATGATACTGAAACATGGGGTTGGAACCGGTAGAAGCTGGAATTTCCCCAGAAATTTTACCCTATGCACTTGGTTCATCGTGATCGGAATTATATATTTTTTTTTGGCCTAGTGAAGGAGAAAGTATTGCTCAAGCTTGGGGGAGGCTTAAGTATATGTTGCATACATGCCCCAATCATGAGCTCTCAGGAGAAATAATTATTCAAAACTTTTATGCTCGGCTTTCTCATGATGATCGATCCATGCTCGATACTTCTTCTAATGGTTCCTTTATGAAGAGGACTATTGAATTTAAATGGGATCTTCTGGAAAGAATTAAACGCAACTCTGAAAATTGGGAAATCGACAATGGTAAAGAGTCAGGTATAAATCTTGAGTTTGATTGTGTTAAATCTTTTATGGAAACTGATGCTTTTCATAAGTTTAGTACTAAATATGGACTTGACTCTGAGATAGTAGCTACCTTTTGTGAATCTTTTGCTGCTCATGTTGATCTCCCTAAGGAGAAATGGTTTAAATATCATCCACCTATTGAATTAAATGAAGAACACGTTATTGTTAAAGAAGAAACAATTGCTTACAATGTTGATCCAGTTGTGCCCACTGCTTATATTGAGAAACCTCCTTTCCATGTTAGGATTAAGGAACATGCGAAAGCTTCAACTGTGGTTAACAAAAGTAATATAAGAAGACCTAGACCTTCTGAACAAATTAAGATTGAACCTAATATTGCAATGGTTAAAGATCTTTTGGTTGACAATATTGATGGGCATGTTATTTACTTTTGCGATGAGGCTGCTAGAATTGCTAAACCTGTTAGAAATGAACGAGATATGCTAGATAAGAACAAGCCTATAGTTGGCATGCCTGCTGTTCCTGTTAAGATTGGAGATCATTGCTATCATGGTTTATGTGATATGGGTGCTAGTGTGAGTGCTATTCCATTTTCTTTATATCAAGAAGTAATGAATGATATTGCACCTATTGAGATTGAAGATATTGATGTTACTATTAAGCTTGAGAATAGAGATACTATTACACCACTTGTGATTGTTAGAGATGTTGAAGTCTTGTGTGGTAAAATAAAATACCCTACTGATTTCTTAGTACTTGGTTCATAGCAAGATAATTTTTGCCCCATTATATTTGGTAGACCTTTCTTGAATACCGTTAATGCTGAAATTGATTGTGTTAAAGAGAAGGTTAGAGTTAAGTTTGGTGATATATCTCCTGAATTACTTTCTCTAAGTTTAGTAGACAACCTCATGATAAGGAATTACCCAATAAAGATGAAATTATAAGTCTTGCTTCCATTGCGGTGCCTCCTACTGATCCTTTAGAACAATATTTGCTAGACCATGAGAATGATATGCATATGAATGAAAGAAATGAAATAGATGAGTTGTTCTTCAAGCAAGCACCTATTCTTAAACATAATCTGCATGTTGAAACCTTGGGAAATCCTCTACCACCCAAGGGTGATCCTGTGTTTGAATTAAAGCAATTACCTGATACACTTAAATATGCTTATCTTGATGAAAAGAAGATATATCCTGTCATTATTAGTGCTAACCTTTTAGAGCATGAAGAAAAGAGATTACTTAAAACTCTGAAGAAACACCAAGCTGCTATTGGATATACTCTTGATGACCTTAAGGGCATTAGTCCCACTTTATGTCAGCATAAAATTCATATGGAGCTAGACGCTAAACCCGTTGATGATCATCAAAGAAGGCTGAATCCTAAAATGAAGGATGTGGTAAGAACTGAAATATTAAAGATTCTTAAGTCAGGTATAATTTATCCCATAGCTGATAGTAGATGGGTAAGTCATGTTCATTGTGTTCCTAAGAAAGGAGGTATTACCGTTGTTCCTAATGATAAAAATGAACTCATTCCACAAAGAATTGTAACCGGTTATAGGATAGTAATTGATTTCAGGAAATTAAATAAAGCTACTAGGAAAGATCATTACCCTTTGCCTTTTATTGATCAAATGTTAGAAATATTATCAAAGCATACACACTTTTGCTTCCTAGATGGTTATTCTGGTTTCTCTCAAATACCTGTTTCACCTGAAGATCAAGAGAAAACCACATTTACTTGTCCTTTTGGAACTTATGCTTATCGTCGTATGCCTTTTGGTTTATGTAATGCACCTGCTACCTTTCAAACATGTATCATTGCTATATTCTCTAACTTTTGTGAAAAGATTGTTGAGGTTTTCATGGATGATTTCTCCGTTTACGGAACTTCTTTTGATGATTGCTTGAGCAACCTTGATCGAGTTTTGCAGAGATGTGAAGAAACTAATCTTGTCTTGAATTGGGAGAAGTGCCACTTTATGGTGAATGAAGGTATAGTCCTTGGGCATAAAATTTCCAAAAGAGGTATTGAAGTTGATAAAGCTAAAGTTGATGCTATTGAGAAAATGTCATGTCCTAAAGATATCAAAGGTATAAGAAGTTTCCTTGGTCATGCTGGTTTCTATAGAAGGTTTATAAAAGACTTCTCTAAAATTTCTAGGCCTCTTACTAATCTTTTGCAAAAAGATGTTCCATTTGTTTTTGATGATGATTGTGTAGAAGCCTTTGAAATACTTAAGAAAGCCTTAATCTCTGCACCTATTGTTCAACCATCTGATTGGAACCTACCCTTTGAAATTATGTGTGATGCTAGTGATTATGCTGTTGGTGTTGTTCTAGGCCAAAGAGTTGATAAGAAATTGAATGTTATTCATTATGCTAGTAAAACTCTAGACAGTGCTCAAAGAAATTATGCTACTACTGAGAAAGAATTTTTAGCAGTTGTGTTTGCATGTGATAAATTCAGATCTTACATTGTTGATTCCAAAGTTACTATTCATACTGATCATGCTGCTATTAAATATCTTATGGAAAAGAAAGATGCTAAACCTAGACTTATTAGGTGGGTTCTTTTGCTACAAGAATTTGATTTGCATATTGTTGATAGAAAGGGAGCTGAGAATCCCGTAGCTGATAATTTGTCTAGAATGGAAAATGTTCTTGATGACCCTCTTCCTATTAATGATGATTTCCCTGACGAACAACTAGCTATGATAAATGCTTCTCGTAATACTCCTTGGTATGCAGACTATGCTAATTACATTGTTGCTAAATATATACCACCTAGTTTCACATACCAACAAAAGAAAAAGTTCTTCTTTGCTTTAAGACATTATTTTTGGGATGACCCACATCTATATAAAGAAGGAGTAGACGGTGTTATTAGACGTTATTTACCTGAGCATGAACAGGAACAAATCCTACGAAAGTGTCACTCCGAGGCATATGGAGGACACCATGCGGGAGACAGAACTGCACACAAGGTACTACAATCTGGTTTTTATTGGCCTACTCTTTTCAAAGATGCACATAAGTTTGTCCTCTCTTGTGATGAAAGTCAAAGAATTGGTAATGTTGGTAGACGTCAGGAAAGGCCTATGAATTATTCACTTGTTATTGAACCATTTGATGTTTGGGGTTTCGACTATATGGGACCTTTCCCTAAATCCAATGGGTATACTCATATTTTAGTTGCTATTGATTACGTTACTAAGTGGGTAGAAGCTATTCCAACTAATAGTGCTGATCATAACACTTCTATTAAAATGCTTAAAGAAGTTATATTTCCGAGGTTTGGAGTCCCTAGATATTTAATGACTAATGGTGGTTCACATTTTATTCATGGTGCTTTCCTTAAATTGCTTGATAAATATGATGTTAATCATAGAATTGCATCTCCTTATGATCCTCGGTCTAGTGGTCAAGTTGAATTAACTAATAGAGAAATAAAATTAATTTTGCAAAAGACCGTTAATAGATCTAGAAAGAATTGGTATAAGAAACTGGATGATGCACTATGGGCTTACAGAACTACTTATAAAAATCCTATGGGTATGTCTCCATATAAAATGGTCTATGGAAAATCATGTCATTTACCTCTTGAACTAGAACATAAAGCATATTGGGCAATTAAAGAAGTTAACTATGATTTTAAACTTGCCGGTGAAAAGAGGTTATTTGATATTAGCTCTCTAGATGAATGGAGAACCCAAGCTTATGAAAATGCCAAGTTGTTTAAATAAAAAGTTAAAAGGTGGCATGATAAGATAATTCAAAAACGAGAATTCAAAGTAGGTGATCATGTTTTATTATACAATTCTCGTTTAAGTTTTTTGCAGGAAAACTTCTCTCTAAATGGGAAGGACCGTATATCATCGAAGAAGTTTATCGCTCCGGAGCCATCAAAATAAACAACTCCGAACGCAATAATCTGAGGGTGGTTAATGGGCAAAGAATTAAACATTATATCTCAGGTACGCCCATTAATGTTGAAACTAATATTATTCAAACAATGACACCGGAAGAGCACATAGAAGAAACCTTTCGGAACGCTCCAGAATCCTGAAAAGGAGTAGGTATGTGGTACGGTAAGTAAACCGACTCCAAAACTTCCATAAAAGTACTTTCTATTAGTTTTGGAATATATAATATATTAGGAAAATAATAAACAGTCCGAAAAGTGCACGAGGAGGCGACAAGCCTGGGGGCGCGCCCTACCCCCTAGGGCGCGCCTACCAGGCTTGTGGCCCCCTCGTGGACTTTCCCGACTCTGTTTTTCTTCCATATTACTTGTCCTGGATGGGAAAAAATACTTTATATATACTCATGGGTGTTTTAACCACCGCATCGCAAGTTTCTCCTCTGTTCTTGTTTCGTGCTATTTTCTGTCAGACTCTCGAGGTCGAGCGCCATGTCATCTCAGGATTCGGACGGGGAAAGCTATGTTTCTCATCTTGTTGCAAACCCTAGAATCTATGGGGACACTAATCCCTATGGTTGGACAACTGATGAAGAGGAAGATGCTGATTGAGGGATAAGCAAGGTCATTCCAGCGAGGAGGACGAGGATCCCCCACTGCCTCAACCAGGAGATATGCACATTGAATTCAAGAGGTCCAGCTTACCTAACACGGTGAAGGTTCCTAAAGTTCAATTCACTCCTTTTCGTCATGTGCAGGAAGATTTGGATAAACTACATCGCAAAATTTGGGATCTTGAAAGAGAAAATGACAAATTAAAAGAAGAAATCCGTGTCCTCAAGTGGAAGGACAAGCCCACCACTTCATCACCACCATCACCGAAGAAGGAGATTTGAGTACACGGGTATGGGCACCACCCTTGGCTTGTGCCAAGCTTGGGGGAGGTGCCCCGGTATCGTATCACCATCACTTTTTATCATCATTATCTATCATAGTTTGATCCTTAGTTATTTCATGATTTAGAAGAATAAAGTTTTAGTATGATTTAGTTTCGAGTGCTTGCTTTGTGATATATCTATCTATGTAATCATGTGTGAAAGTTATATAATAAAGAGTAGTTTGAGTTGAGTGTTTTGCTTTTGTTAATCCAATATAGAAATAAAATAAAGAAAAAATAAAGATCATATGCTAATCCCATGGGGAGTGATGACTTCACATAAAAGAAGTATAATTGATAAAACTTGTTGGAAGTTGACAAACATAGTATTGGTCATTGTTGCAATCCATGAAAAAGTAATAAAGGAAGAGAGGTCCCACATATAAATACACTATCTTGGACATCTTTTATGATTGTGAGCCCCCATTAAATATTCTATGTCAAATAGTCGACGTTGGACAAGCAAGACAACGTAATGAGTTATGTTTGCTTATATTCACATAGAAGTTATATGGTTTTGGATCCTCTAACATGTGGTGCTTGCCCCCTATATTTTGCTAGCCAAAATTCCGCACTAAGTAGAGATACTACTTGTTCATCCAAAAACCCTTAAACCAAGTTTCATGCCATGAGAGTCCATTATATCTACCTATGGATTGAATAAGATCCTTCAAGTAAGTTGTCATCGGTGCAAAGCAATAAAAATTGCTCCTAAATATGTATGATCTTTTATTGTAAGGGAAAATAAGCTTTGTACGATCTTCTGATGGTGAAGAAATAAAAGCGATAGACTGCATAATAAAGGTCGCTATCACAAGGGGCAATATAAAGTGACGTTCCTTTACATTAAGAGCTTGCACATCCAAAAGCAAAAAGCGCATGACAACCTCTGCTTCCCTCGGGCCTATCTTTTACTTTATGTATTTACTTTCATGCAAGAGTCAATAGCATTATCCTCTATTCCATTTTTATTTTCTCTCTTTTCAAGCATCATGTGGTGGGGATTGATCCAGGCATATATATCTAGTTGGATGTAGGTGATCATGAGTTATTATTGTTGACATTACCCTTGAGGTAAATACGTTGGGAGGCAAAATTATAAGCCCCTATCTTTCTATGTGTCTGACTGAAACTTTTGCTCCATAAGTATGTCGTGAGTGTCAGCAATCATAGAAGACTAAATGATAGTTGAGTATGTGAACTTGCTAAACAAAGCACTTACATAAACTCTTTCTGATAATATGATGAATTGCAATTGCTTCAGTGACAGAGATCATAGTTTATTAGTTTTCAATTTGGTTTATGGTTCATACTTTAACTTGTGATTGAATTGTCACTTTTTCATGAGAAGTTTTATGATGATATATTTCTGTTATAATAAAGATCATGATGCTTTCATGTCCGCATTTTATTTTTATCGACGCATCTCTCTCTAAACATGTGGTCATGATTATCGATTTCGGCTTTCGCTTGAGGACAAGCAAGGTCTAAGCTTGGGGGAATTGATACGTCCAATTTGCATCATGATTTCCTACTGTTAACTAATATGTTTTTAATCATTATTTCACTTCATGGTACAATTCTTATGCCTTTTCTCTCTTATTTTGCAAGATTTACATAAAGAGGGAGATTGCCGGCAGCTGGAATTCTGGACCGGAAAGGGGTGAAACAAAGATAGTTATTCTGCACAACTCCAAATGACCTGAAAATTTACGGACAATTATTTTGGAATATATTAAAAATACTGGCAAAAGAATTACCAGGAGGGGGCCCACCAGGAAGCCACTAGCCTAGGGGCGCGCCCTACACCCCTGGGCGCGCTCCCGAGCTTGTGGGGCCCCTGGCAGGCCTCCGGCCCCCTCATTCTGCTATATGAAGCCATTTGCCCTAGAAAAAATTAGGAGAAGACTTTCGGGACGAAGCGCCGCCATCTCGAGGCAGAACCTGGGCAGGAGCTATTTTGCTCTCCAGCGGAGCGATTCCGTCGGGGAAACTTCCCTCCGGGAGGGGGAAATCGAAGCCATCGACATCACCAACGATCATCTCATCATGGGAGGACCAATCTTCATCAACATCTTCACCAGCACCATCTCATCTCAAACCCTAGTTCATCTCTTGTATTCAATCTTTGTCTCAAAACCTCATATTGGTACCTGTGGGTTGCTAGTAGTGTTGATTACATCTTGTAGTTGATGCTAGTTGGTTTATTTGGTGGAAGATTATATGTTCAGATCCTTAATGCTATTCAATACCCCTCTGATCTTGAACATGAATATGATTTGTGAGTAGTTATTTTTGTTCTTGAGGACATGGGAGAAGTCTTGTCATAAGTAATCATGTGAATTTGGTATTCGTTCGATATTTTGATGATATGTATGTTGTTGCTTCCTTTAGTGGTGTCGTGTGAACATCGACTACATGACACTTCACCATGTTTGGGCCTAAGGGAAGGCATTGTGGAGTAGTAATTAGATGATGGGTTGCTAGAGTGACAGAAGCTTAAACCCTAGTTTATACGCTATTCCGTAAGGGGCTGATTTGGATCCATATGTTTCATGCTTTGGTTAGATTTATCTTAATTCTTCTTTCATAGTTGCGGATGCTTGCGAGAGGGGGTAATCATAAGTGGGAGGCTTGTTCAAGTAAGAACAGCACCCAAGCACCGGTCCACCCAAATATCAAATTATCAAAGTAGCGAACGCAAATCAAACAAACATGATGAAAGTGACTAGATGAAATTCCCATGTGTCCTCGAGAACGCTTTGCTTATTATACGAGTTCGTTCCGGCTTGTCCTTTGCTATAAAAAGGATTGGGCCACCTTGCTGCACCTTTGTTACCGTTACTACTTGCTACTTGTTACGAATTACCTTGCTATCAAACTATCTGTTACCTACAATTTCAGTGCTTGCAGAGAATACCTTCCTGAAAACCGCTTGTCATTTCCTTCTGCTCCTCATTGGGTTCGACACTCTTACTTATCGAAAGGACTACAATTGATCCCCTATACTTGTGGGTCATTAGAGGCCAGCTCCCCCTCCGCGTCAGCCTTGGCCTTGAGCGCCGCCGTCTGTCTGCTCTCCGCCTCCGTCAGCGCCTCCTTTAGGCCATCGATCTCCCGCTGGAGCTCCTCGCGCTTCTTCTTGAAGCAGTCCTCCTGGGCCTTCAGCTTCTTGCTATAATCCGCGGCAATCGCCTGGCGATTCCTCTCGGTCTTCGCGTCGGCGTCCGCCTGGATCTTCTTCTCTTTGGCCTCCAGCTAGGTGTTGGCCCTCTCCATGCGCTCGTCGTAGGAGGCCTGGGCAGCAGCCACTTGGGGATCCAGCGTCTCCAGGCGCTTGCGCTCCGCGGCCTGCTCGGTTGTCGTCCTCGCAAGAGATCCGCCTCGCGGCCCGCAAGAGCCTCAGCGCGCTTGTCGACCTCTCCCTCACAAGTGGTGATGGCATCCTCCCGCGCCTAGAGCAGCTGCACCTGGGTAGCGTGATGCTCCCGGAGCACCTTCGCGCGAGCCTCCGCCTCCTCGCGGCGCTTGTCGGCTACGTCGGCCTCCCAGACGGCGCTCTCAAAGATCTCCTTCACATTGAAGGTGGCCTTTCCGCGCCTCTCCCGGGCGGCGTTGTCTTGGCGCCGGCTCAGCTTGACGGCGACATCGAGTTGTCAACACCCCTTCGCGAGACGCAGGCGCTCCCCGATGATGCGCGTCTCCTCCGCCTGGAGTTCCACCTCGAGCTGACCCAGAGCCGCCCTGGCACCCCGCAGAACCCCGTGCTTGAGCAAGGCGCTGCTATCCATGAGCTGCAGGGCCCAGTCTGAGCTCGGCTCCTCGCCCCCCTCCGCCGTCACAGCCTGGGAGGGCCCGGTGTCGGGCCCCCTCTGGGCCTCCGCATCCGCACTCCCTTCAGGAGCCGCGTTGTTCGTCAGGAGCGGGAGGCTCGCCACGACCTCCTCCTCCTCTTGCTGCGGCGACACACTCCGCAGGCTCGTCGCCCCTAAGACGGGAGCCTCGCGCACTGGCGAGCACCGGGTGAGGGTGTCCCGGACTAAGGGGTCCTCGGGCCGCTGGCCTGTCTTTCATGGGCTACATTGATGGGCCGCTCCTAATCTGTCGAAGGAAGGCCGAACTACAGGTGACCCCGGGCTCCAGAAGGAAACCTCCGAAGACTTGGTGTCTCCTCCAAGACAAGCTTAGCGTGGCCGGCATGTTTATCCCCTGGTGGCAACCGACCATATGTAACCCTAGGTACCCCTGGTGTCTATATAAACCAGAGGGTTTAGTCCGTAGAGGGGAGAACCATTATCATCATACCCACCTAGGGTTTAGTTCATCTGATCTCAAGGTAGATCAACTCTGTAATTGTCATACCAACATATCAATACAACCAAGCAGGACGTAGGGTTTTACCTCCTCGAGAGGGCCCGAACCTGGATAAACGCTGTCTCTATGTTCCCTATTACCCATTGACTCCAAGATCCACAGTTCGGGACCCCCTACCCGAGATCCGCCGGTTTTAGTACCGACATTGGTGCTTTCATTGAGAGTTCTGCTGTGGGATCATCAAAGGATCAATGGCTCGCTTAGTCATCAGCGACGGCATCCGCAGCGGGGACGTCTTCGTTCCCGGCCAGCTCTTTGCGTTTGGCAGCATCATGCTACACACTGATCCGACCGGTCGCCTTGGCTGGGTCGATAGCTTTACCCCCAATCAGGAGATCAGGTTTGGAAACCTAGAGTTCATCGCTGACTCCAGGGGGGACCTTATTCTCACAGGGTTCTCAGCTTTACCTGAAGGACCCGCAGACCCCGAGGCGTTGACTTCGGGTACGGCTCACCCCGCTATCGGGTCGACCGCCACCCCGGATCCGGCCCTGAGTCCGGATCTAATCTCCATGCTCGACAACCCAAGATCAGCCTTGGCCGAGCATGACTACGGGGCAATTTTGAACACCCCCGGCGCAACAATACTTCGGGTTGGCCCCGAGTACTGTCAGAACATGGATCCGACTGATCTCTCGCTATTAAACGGGATGCTAGATCGGATCCAGGCCATGGGAATTACCAACAGCCAGTCCTCGGTCTACGACCATATCGGACTTAAAGCCGATGACAGGAAAATTTACATCCAACCTGCTACCCACTTAGTTGCCACTATCGAAGACTCGGCCGAGGGCTCGTCCCCCTCCCTCTGGAGCCAAGAATGGATTGGGTACAGATTCCCGATCATCAAGCACCGTCCTCCAGCTCGGCAGCCGACCTCCACTCCGGAGAGAGTCCAATGCTGAAGTCCAATTCGGCGCACAACCTCGTGTCTATGCAACCATGCCTGGCCGAGGATTCGAATCCAGAACCCGGCTCGTCTGACTCCATGTCGGTCTGAGACGCAGCGGCCAAGACTCCGAACTCACGTCCAGTTGGGATCAAATTTTTCATCCCACCCACCCCCCACATCGAGTACTGCCCAAGTAACTCGGGACGGCCCGACGTATGGGATCTAATGTACGTGAAACAACAGCCCGGAGAGACAGTTCGGCAATTCTGGACTAAATTCCTTCTCGTCGAAAACAAAACAGCAGACTGTTGCGACAAGGAAATTTTAGCGGCTTTCCAGCATAATTGCCGAGACGAAGGCACCTTAAATTCCCTCGCCCGCCGTCACATTCAAAACTTCTCTGAGTTATCGGACTTTGTGTTCAAATACTGCGCCATGGAAGATTCTTGGCAGGCTCAGCGAGAGCAAACGGATTTAATCCATGCCGAGGAATCAAGATGTCCTTGGACAAAACGCGCACACCCCCACCGGTCAGGTCAATATGAGCCGTCCGAGAAAAAGAAGAAACTCCTGACAGGATCCAGAACAGTTCTCAATGAACTACTGGATAAACCGTGCCCTATACACTCTATTCTGCTCAACACAAACCCAACTCACAGCCTTCGAGCTTGTTGGGTGGTCAGGCAAGTTGCCAAGAGCGGCGAAGCCATCCTCGGAGGCTCATACTCAAACAGATGTCTAGCAACACCCCCGGATGATGACACCGAGATCCTAACGATCTACGAGACTTACTCCTCTAAGAAGCAGAGGAAAAGAGCCCTTCGAGAGCTCGGTCAAATTCACCATGTGGCAGCGACGGACTCATGGACAGACACACCTATCACTTTCGGCGAAGAAGACCAGCCGAGGTCTCGCCCTATCCGAGTTGGTGCCGCCCTTGTCCTTGATCCTATAGTGGACGGATTTCGACTCCAAAAGGTGTTAATGGACGACGGCAGTGGGTTAAACCTCATTTACGAGGACACCTTGGACAAAATGCAGTTCGACAGGTCTCGCATCGAGCAAAATCACACCACCTTTCGAGGGATCATCCCCGGGAAGGAGGCACGTTGCAATGGTCGAGTCACTCTCGATGTAGTCTTCGGAACTCCCGAGAACTATCGATCCGAGGAATTACTCTTCCACATTGTGCCCTTCTGCAGTGGTTACCACGCCTTATTGGGGCGTGACGCGTTCGCACAATTCCATGCTATCCCACATTACGGGTATATGAAACTTAAGATGCCATGGCCAAACGACATAATCACAGTCATAGGTGATCCGGACAAAGCTCTTCGGGCCGAGAACAAAACAGCATCCCTCGCCCTCGAAGCATTATCCGAAGCCCTTGCAGCTGAAGAGTTAACCGCGCTCCGTTCAACGGTGGATAAGGACGATGTAATCCTTAGCAAAAAAACCCAAATCCACATCCTTCAAACCAGTAGACGAAATCGTCAAATTCCAGGTGCATCCGACGGATCCTAACAAAATAGCATCCATTGGAGCTCAGCTGGACCCCGTGGTTGACGAAGCATTGCGCAATTTTTTGCATGAAAACTGGGACATCTTTGCCTAGCACCCTTCGGATATGCCAAGGATCCCACAAAACTTAGCCGAGCATAGCCTGAACATAATTAAAGGCTTCAAGCCAGTCCAACAGGCATTGTGCCGATTTTCTGAACCCAAGCGTCAGGCCATGGGTGAAGAACTGGCGAAATTGCTCGAAGCCGGATTCATCCGAGATATCAAACATCCCAAGTGGTTGGCTAATCTGGTCATGGTACCTAAGAAAGATAAATCCTGGCGGTTGTGTGTCGACTTCAAAGACCTAAATAAGGCCTGCCCCAAGGATCCTTTCCCCCTGCCCTGCATAGATCAGATCATCGACGCCACAACTGGGCACGACTCACTGTGTTTCCTCGATGCCTACTCCGGATACCATCAAATTAAAATGAAGGAGTCCGATCAAGTGGCCACAGCATTTATCACTCCCTACGGGCCGTTTTGTTTCAACACAATGCCCTTTGGATTAAAAAACGCAGGTGCTACATACCAGCGCATGATCCAAACATGTTTGGAAAAACAGATCGGCAAAACGGTCGAGGTATACGTGGACGATGTGGTTATCAAAACCAAACACGCCAGTCAGCTGGTGGACGATCTCCGTCAAACCTTCGACAGTCTGCGGGCTTACGATATACGGCTCAATCCGGGCAAATGTGTCTTCGGAGTGCATGTGGGCAAGCTGCTCGGATTTATTATCTCCCATAGAGGAATAGAGGCTAATCCGGCCAAAATCCGAGCCCTGTCCTAGCTAGTGGTTCCCACCGAGCTAAAACACGTCCAAAAACTGGTCGGCTGCGTCGCGGTCTTGAGTCGCTTCATTTCGCGCCTCGGAGAAGAGGCCCTACCACTTTATAGGCTGCTTAAGCGGACCAAAAACTTTGAATGGACCAGCAAGGCAGCGGCCGCACTAGAGGAAATTAAAGCATTACTGGCTAGCAACCCCATCTTGGCAGCACCCAGCTTTGGTGAGCCAATGCTGCTATACATTTCGGCCACAAACCAGGTGGTCAGTGCAGTTCTCGTAGTTGAACGAGAGGCAGAAGGTCACAAGCTCCAGGTGCAAAAGCTAGTCTACTATGTATCCGAAGTGCTAACCCCGTGTAAAACAAGGTATCCGCATTACCAGAAGATCACCTACGTAGTTTTTATGGCATCCCGAAAGCTCCGACACTATTTTCAAGAGTGCTCGATCATGGTGGCATCCGAAGTACCCCTGAATGATATAATTAACAACAAGGACGCCACGGGCCGTATAGCCAACTGGGCCATCAAGCTCCTCCCCTTCGAAATCATATACCGATCGCGCCGAGCTGTTAAATCTCAGGTGTTGGCGGATTTTGTGGCAGAATGGACGGAGGCCGAGCTCCCTAGAGAGTTCAGTACATATTCGCATTGGACGATGTACTTTGACGGCTCAAAAATGCTTGCCGGACTGGGGGCTGGAGTGGTTCTCACATCTCCCACCAGCGACAATATCCGGTACGTACTGCAGATTATGTACACCGACTCTAACAACACAGCCGAATACGAGGCCCTGTTGCATGGACTTCGGATGACAGTTTCAATGGGTGTACAACGGCTCGAGGTACGGGGAGACTCGAATCTCGCCATCTCCCAAGTTAACGGTGAATTCGACGCAAAAGACCCAAAAATGACTACATATTGCAATGCGTCCTAAAAATATCCGCCCGGTTTGAGGGGTTGGAGTTCCATCATGTCTCTAGAGATAGCAACCAAGCTACCGATGTCCTGGCTCGAATGGGCGCTAAACGCGATCTCGTTCCTAAGAACGCCTTTCTGGAATGGCTCTTCAAGCCGTCCGTGGTGTGGCAGGATAATGGCAATGCCGCTGAAACCAAGGACTCGGGAGAGCTCATCTCTCCGATTACCGAACCAGACGAAGGAATTATTGGAGGCTCGACAGTCGAAGAAACACCTTCGGCCCAGTAATCGCGCCATGGACCGAGCCCTTCCTCGCCTATCTCCTCCGCCAAGAGCTACCCGATGACAAGACTGAGGCAAGGCGCATAATTCGGTGATCTAAAGCCTACAAGGCCCACGAGGGTGAACTTTACAAGAAAAGCACCACCGGAGTCCTCCAAAGATGTATATCCGAAGACAAGGGGAGACAGCTCTTGGCCAAGATTCACGCTGGCATGGGCGGTCACCACGTAGCAGCTTAGGCCCTGGTCGGCAAGGCTTTCTGAGCTGGGTTCTTTTGGCCCACCGCCCGCGCAAACACCCAAACATTGGTCCAGCATTGTGTTGGATGCCAGCTCTTCACAAATCAAAGTCACATGCCCCCCACGGCTCTTCAGACGATACTGATCACTTAGCCTTTTGCGGTCTGGGGGCTGGACATGGTCGGACCACTTAAAGGAGGGACCAAGAAAAAGAAGTATTTACTAGTTATGGTCGACAAATTCACAAAATGGATTGAAGCAAAACCAGTAACCTCAGCCAAGTCTGGGCCGGTCATCGATTTCATATCCGGCGTAGTTCACCGTTACGGTGTCCCCCATAGCACAATAACGAACAATGGATCCCATTTCACTGCCCAGGAAGTAAAGGACTGGTGCGCCAACTTTGGCATTAAGCTTGACTATGCCTCTGTATACCACCCACAGTCCAATGGACAAGTCGAGCGAGCTAATGGACTAATTTTTTGCGGCATTAAGCCCTGTTTGGTCCGGTCCTTAAAGGAATCCGACTGTCACTGGGTGGAGGAGCTTGACTCCGTATTATGGGGCCTGCGCACCACTCCCAGTTGATCCATGAGCTATACACCATTTTTCATGGTGTATGGGGCAGAGACTGTTCTCCCCAGCGACCTTATTCATGACGCACCTAGAGTTCGCATGTATGAAGAGAGGGAGGCCAAGTTGGATCAGCAAGATGACCTGGACGCCTTAGAAGAAGAGCGCGACGTAGCTCGGGCTCGTTCTACCTTTTATCAGCAGCAGGCCCGACGCTATCAAAGTAGGGAAGTACGGGCGAAGGAATATAACGTGGGTGACCTCGTCCTACGCCTCCCGGAGAAGCAGAAGCATAAACTGTCACCCAAATGGGAGGGGTCCTTCATCATATCAAGTACTCGCAGGGGGAGCGTATCGTCTCCGTGACCCAAAGGACAATCGCCTAGAATCAAACCCATGGAACACAGCTCGGCTCCGGCGCTTATACGGCTAGACCAGCGTCATCACCCTCTTCGGTCTATCCTTCTCGGATTCATATTTTCTTCTGTCTCATTTGGCTAGTATTTCCCAGGTTGTGTTCGGCCAAGCCGAACGGCGTTAAGTTTTTCTCGGCAAACATCTTCAAATGTACCACAGGTTCTTACCTAGGGGCTTCTTTTACGAAGCCGATAATACATCCTCTGTGCAACCATCAGTTTTTGTCATGTTTGCAACCTTCCAATATCATTTTAAGCCATCATATGCATCAATTTGACTTAAGATTTGGCCAAGCTGGGTTGCCTCGCTCCTGTGCTTACTCCCTACGTTCCCGATTGTTCGGCTAGGGAGTAAAGGGAGCACCTCTGCGATTGTTACGTCCGGGTTACCCGGGTGCGTACCTCAGATGGGTGAAGCCAAAAGCTAGCATTCTTAAGAATATAATTGGTCGGCCACGAGGGAAGTGAAAATAATTGGTAGTTATTACCAGATTCCGGGGTTATTTTCCTGAAGTAACCATTACCTGTATATTTCGGGTATTAGGGCATACGTTCATGGTCAACATGACAGCCCGAGGAAAGGAACCCATGGAGGAACTATTTTCTTCGGAAGATGTTTCTTACGTTAAACAGTAATATAACATAACTCCCTGAGCGCGTTTTGTCTGTTTGCACCAAATGGCCGGATTGCCTGGTTCTCCGAAGTGTTTTTTCGATGTTCTCGGATCACGTAGTAGGAAACACTCCTCGGCCGATGGCTGAGGAGGCAGAAGCCGATGGCCGGTTAAGACAATGTTTAAAGCATGGTTTGGAGAATATTTGATGTAAAGTACATAGATACATAGAATCAAAACAGTACTCTCGGTCAAGGCCATCTATTAAGGTCTCCAGGGCACAATCTTCCTGGGAAATCCGAGCAGCAGGCATCACTTGGTCATATACCAAATGTAGTGGCACTTCCTGCCCATCTGGCCCAACCGGCCCAATCCGAGCCAAATGCTCCAGATTAAGCTTGGTGAAACGGGTTTTAACCATCGCCCAAGCCTCCCGCGCTCCCTCTCGACAGGCTGACACTTTCCATAGCTCAAAGTGGCGCCGAGCTCCTTTAAATCGGCTAGCAAGCTCGGTCATCCCTTCCGGAGCCACCTCGCCAGGCCACAACGCCTTGAACATGCTCTTCATAGCTTTTCGGGCCCGCTCATGCGTGGCGGATAGCTCCTTCAGCAGGTCCCGTCCAAAAAAGCTGGCCTCCTCTTCGGGGCGTCCGGTAAGGAGAACTAACAAGAGACGTGGCATTGTTCATATAGCAGTATAATACATACAATCTATATATCGAAAAGCTAGGTTGCACTCACCGAACATGCCAGCTTTCAGTCTCTGATTCTCCTCCTGGGATAGGGCCAGTTGAGTTTTTAAGCTCTCAATTTCTTGGGCCTGTTGTTGATTTTCCGCCTTGAGCTTATCCCTTTCTTCATGACTTTGGGTCAGCACATGGTAGCCAGCCTCTTGCTGCGACTCCGCGTACCTTTGCGCTTCTTTGGCCGCGTCCAGATCCTTCTGCAGCTGATTTATCGACTCGGCTGCTATGGGCCAATCTTTCATTAGAAAAGGTGTCCCACGAAACTCTTTATTAGACATATCTAGTTTGTCACTTACCATGTGCCTCTCTGGTCCATTTCTTGACCCCATCTAGCTCGGCCTCCACAGATTTCAACTGTGTTCGTGTCAGCCCGAGGTATTCGGACAACTTTTTGTTCTATTCCCTCACAGTCTGCACCATAGTACGGCATTATAAACATCAGACCCTTAACTCGGCCGTCCTGCCCAAATTAAGGCTTGGGGGCTACTGGGTTCCGTGCTCAATGAATAAGGGAATTTCGCCTCCCCACGAAAAACTTTTTCTGAAAGGGCTACTGGGTTAGGTTATGCGTCCGGTTATCAAAACCAATGGCGTACCTGCAGACTGGTAAACAGAAGGTTGGCTACTCCCTCGAGCCCCATTCGGGCAGCTCCGAGGTACACGTCTAACGAACTAAGAGCATTAAACTCCTGATCGGAAAACGCAGAGTGCCGCAGCGACGCCTTTCGCCGCCAGTGATTCATCACACTTTTGACCTCGGAGTTGGTGACCGAGACGTCCTCTGAGTCCTCTGGATGTTGGTCCTCGCCAGGGACCTCCGAAGTAACACCGGCCACAACCGGGGACCTCGGTCTGGGGTCACCCCCCTTCACATCTTCAACGTTCTCGGATGCAGGTGGTTCTACATATCGCCTACAGGTCGCAGTAGAGAAAATTATTGCTATTCGCAGCGGTTATCAAAGATTAAAATACCAAAGGTACAGTGAATACATTACCTCTTTGGGGGGGCATGGTTGACGTGACTCCCGTTGTCACCGCACGTTTGGACGTCCTGCGGCCACTCACCGCTGGATCCACCGGTGCCGCTCTCGCTGATGTCCGGCGCGTTGTGCGGCGGCCCTTGGGAGTAGAAGTCAGTGTACTCGGAGCCACAGGAGCTGAGCTTCTTTTTCGAGAAGAGGCCTATTGGTCACTTACAGCGGAGGAGGGAAGTGTCTCGGGGTGATCGGCCAAAAGGGCCACTTTAGAGCCGTCGAGACTCTCCTGGTAGAAGACTCCCTCCTCGAAATCAATCGATGTTTCGGGATCGTCGTGAAACCCAGGGTCATCATCGCAAGAATAACTCTCCGGTTGAGGAGCAGGGCAACTCATTGTCTCGATCCAGCGCCTCCAGCTCTGTTCGGATAAATTAGATATCCAATTAAGGAAAATTGATGTACCATCCGAACTATGAAGTGTAGTTAGACTCACCGTTTCAATGGGTTTATAGCTCGAGAAGCCATCCTTGGGCTTTAGTTGAGCAAACTCTTGCTCTTCCCCCTTGAAGAGATCGGCCAAGACGGCTGCCATTGCCACCTGGTCGGTAGGTCCTTTCCTTATGTAGCGGGTTGAGTCATCTGCCCCGTTGTAACACCATAGAGGGTGCACCCTTTGTTGAAGAGCTTGAACGCACCAAACAATGGCTGCGGCCATCACGTCAATAATGGTCAACCCGTTATGGGCTAGCCACCTCACCTGAGCAGCTAGGCACGTTACTTCAGCACTTTCCTCTTGGGAGGGGCTCTTCGGTCGCCAGTTGAACCGCTTCTTCGGAGAGGCGAGTGAGAATTCGGGCAGCCCCCTCCGAGTTGGATCGAATAGGGGGACGTCTTCAATATAGAACCACTCTAAGGTCCACTCCTCGGCATCCTTCTTGGGAGTCCCTATAGGATACCCCGTTCCGGCGATGCGCCACACTTCGGCTCCACCAACCTCGTAAATTGCCCCTCCTCGGGTGCGAGGGACAAGGCAGAAGTATTTCCTCCATAACTCAAAATGGGCCTCACAACCCAGAAACATCTCACAAAGGGCAACAAAGCCCGAGATGTGTAGAATTGATCCTGGAGAAAGATAGTGGAGCTAGATCCCGTAAAATTCTAGTAAACCCCTCAGGAAGGGGTGAATGGGGAAGCCTAGACCTCGTAAGAGGAAGGACACGAAGCATACCCTTTCCTCCCTGTGTGGGGTGGGGAAGTTCTCCGCAAAGGCCTCGCCGTTTGCAGAAGTCAATCCGGGGCGGGTGGGCGCGAGATCTGATACGGGTAGATACCCCTGTGTCTCGAGGCTGCTCAGTCGAATACGGAAAACTGAGCAGCTCGCCCAGTCATCTTGAAGGGGGCCGTGAGGGCGTGCGGAGGAGCCTGGAGCGCTCGCCATTGTTCAAGGCTTGCTGACTCTGGCCTTTCGGTGATTTGGGAGTGGGGTGTGATAACTTTCATGCCCATAGCCTATTAAATAGGCATCTTCCCCTGGCCCAAAAGAGGCATTTCTGTAAAAAACTATTGGACCGTTCGCCTTCCTCTGGCGCACGGAAATCGTGGGGTGTCATTAACTCTGAACGAAGAAAATGACACGGTGGGCCTCGCGATGCCTAATTAAGCCGGGGAATTGTCGGCGGCCGAACTATTATCGGCCGGACATAGTTGAGGGAAGGAACTCGCCCCACAATCCAAAGACTTTGGACGCATGGAACTGACGAAGATTATTGACCTCGGCGTTGGAGGCTTGTTCGGGGGCTACTAAGGGTGTCCCGGACTAAGGGGTCCTCGGGCCGCTGGCCTGTCTTTCATGGGCCGTATTGATGGGCCGCTCCTAATCTGTCGAAGGAAGGCCGGACTACAGGCGACCCCGGGATCCAGAAGGAAACCTCCGAAGACTTGGCGTCTCCTCCAAGACAAGCTTAGCGTGGCCGGCATGTTTATCCCCTAGTGGCAACCGACCATATGTAACCCTAGGTACCCCTGGTGTCTATATAAACCAAAGGGTTTAGTCCGTAGAGGGGAGAACCATTATCATCATACCCACCTAGGGTTTAGTTCATCTGATCTTGAGGTAGATCAACTCTGCAATTGTCATACCAACATATCAATACAACCTAGCAGGACTGATACGTCTCCAACGTATCTATAATTTTTTATTGTTCCATGCTATTATATTATCAATCTTGGATGTTTTATATACCTTTACAAGCAATTATATATCATTTTTTGGGACTAACCTATTAACTTAGTGCCCAGTGCCAGTTGTTGTTTTTTGCCTGTTTTTGAATATCAGTACCAAACGAAGTCCAAATGCCACGAAACTTTTTGGAGATTTTTTTCTGGACATAAGAGACACTAGAAGCTTCGGGAGAGGGCCAGAAGATGAAGCAGTGGCCCACGAGGCACCACGGCGCGCCTGGGGGGGGCAGGCGCGCCCTGGTACCTCATGGGGCCCACACAGCTCTGTTTGACCTAATTCCACCTCTATAAATTCTCTAAAATAGGAAAACCAACAGAGGAGTCAACGAAATACTTTTTCCGCCGCCGCAATTCCTGTTCTCGAGAGATCCCATCTGGGGGCCTTTTCCGGCACTCCGCCGAAGGGGGATTCAATCACGGATGGGCTCTCCATCAACCTTGCTGCCCTTCCGATGATGCGTGAGTAGTTTACCATAGACCTTCGGGTCCATAGTTAGTAGCTAGATGGCTTCTTCTCTCTTTTTGATCTTCAATACAATGTTCTCCTCGATGTTCTTGGAGTTCTATCCGATGTAATCACTTTTTGCGGTGTGTTTGTTGGGATCCGATGAATTGTGAGTTTATGATCTGATTATCCATGAATATTATTTGAGTTTCCTCTGAACTATTTTATGCATGATTATTATAGCTTTGTATTTCTCTCCGATCTATTGATTTGGTTTGGCCAACTAGATTGATTTATCTTGCAATGGGAGAGGTGCTTTGTAATGGGTTCGATCTTGCGGTGCTCAATCCCAGTGACAGAAAGGGACATGACACGCATGTATCATTGCTATTAAGGGTAAAAAGATGGGGTTTATTCATGCGTGAGTTTACTTTGTCTACATCATGTCATCTTGCTTAATGCGTTACTCTGTTCTTTATGAACTTAATACTCTAGATGCATGCTGGATAGCGGTCGATGTGTGGAGTAATAGTAGTAGATGCAGAATCGTTTCGGTCTACTTGTCTCGGACGTGATGCCTATATACATGATCATTGCCTTGGATATCGTCATGATTATTTGCTTTTCTATCAATTGCCCAACAGTAATTTGTTTACCCACCGTATGCTATTTTCAAGAGAGAAGCCTCTAGTGAATACTATGGCCCCCGGGCATACTGAAAGAGTTCCTACTAGTAAAAAAGTGAATTCCATTGAAGAAATTAATACTTTGAGTGATAAAGTTGATGCGCTTATGAAATTGGTTGCTAGCAAAAATACTCCTATTGATCCTAATGATGTGCCTTTATCCACTTTGGTTGAGCAAAATATTGATCCCATAGATGTGAATTTTGTCTCGCGAAACAATTTTAATAGTAATGCTTATAGAGGTAATTTTAATCCTAGGCCGTTTCCTGGAAATTCCTCTAATAATTATGGCAATTCCTATGGTAATTCTTATAATAATAATAATAATAATAATAATAATAATAATAATAATAATAATAATAATAATAATAATAGGATACCCTCTGATCTTGAAAGTAATATTAAAGAATTTATTAATGCTCAAAAAGTTTTCAACACTACGATAGAAGAAAAATTGAGTAAACTTGATGATATGTCTAGGAGCATTGATAGAATTATTCATGATGTGGAAAATCTTAAGACTAAAATTTTGCCACATAAAATTGATATTACTGAGTCAATTAAAGCTTTATATGTATCCATGGATGAGAGTAAGAAAAGAACCGCTATGCTAAAAGCTAAACGAGAATTTTTAGAAAAAGCGATTCCTCCCGGTTTTTATCATAGTAATGATGAGTATATTAAAATGATTGGTGTTTCATCTATTGATTCTTTGTTTAGCAATATGAAACTTGATGAAAAGGGGACTGAAGAAGAGTCAACTTTAGCTACAAGATGTTCCCATAATTTGGAGGGTGAATATCTTGATAAAAAATTGATAAAAGTGGGATTGGAGAGGTAAAAACTTTAACTAGCGATGTGCCCACTCTCTTGGATTACAAAGACTTCAATTATGACAGTTGCTCTTTGATTGAGTGTACTTCTTTGTTACAATCCATGCTAAATTCACCCAACGCTTATGAACAAAACAAGGCTTTTACTAAACACATCGTAGAAGCAATGATGAAAGCGTTAGAAGAAAAGCTAGAATTAGAAATTTCAATTCCTAGAAAATTATATGATGAGTGGGAACCCACCATTAAAGTTAAAATTAAAAATTATGAGTGTAATGCTTTATGTGATTTGGGTGCTAGCGTTTCCACAATTCCAAAATCTCTATGTGATGTGCTAGGTTTTACCAATATAGATGAATGTTCTCTTAATTTGCACTTGGAGGATTCTACTATTAAAAAGCCTTTGGGTAGAATTAATGATGTTCTTATTCTTGCAAATAGGAACTATGTGCCCGTTGATTTTATTGTACTTCACATTGATTGCAATCTGTCTTGCCCCATAATACTTGGTAGACCATTTTTACGAACTATAGGTGCCGTTATTGACATGAAAGAAGGGAATATAAAATTTCAGTTTCCATTAAAGAAGGTTATGGAACATTTCCCTAGGAAAATAATTAAAGCACCTTATGAATCCATTATGAGGGCCACTTATGGAATCAACTTGAAGGATGACAACACTTGAAACTATGCATTATGCCTAGCTAGGGGCATAAAACAATAGCGCTTGTTGGGAGGCAACCCAATGAATAAAATAAATTTCTATCTTTTTATTTCTGTTTTTGTGTGTTTACACAATTATTATACTTTTATGATTGTGTTTTTATGTTTTAATTAGTGTTTGTGCCAAGTAATGCCTTTGGGATGATTTGGAAGATAGTATAATTGATGCTGTTTGGAAAACAGAAAGTTTTGCTTCCAGTGCTGGAATTTTGGTTCTGTACTGGAGCTTCAGAAAAATCTGAAATTTTTACAGAGTATTGGTATATGAATTTCCCACGTTGTCATAATTTTTTCAGAATTTTTGGAGTTATATAAGTATGGCTTTTAAATAGATTGCTACAGACTGTTCTATTTTTGACAGATTCTGTTTTTGATGCATTGTTTGCTTATTTTGATGAAACTATGGATTGTATCGGGGGGTATAAGCCATGGAGAAGTTAGAATACAGTAGGTATAATGCAAAAATAAAATATGAATGGGTTTTCAACAGTACCTAAAGTAGTGATTTATTTTGTTATACTAACGGATCTCACGAAGGTTTTGTTGAGTTTTGTGTGATTGAAGTTTTCATGTTTTGGGTGAAATTACGATGGATGAAGGAATAAGGAGTGGCAAGATCCTAAGCTTGGTGATGCCCAAGGTACCCCAAGGTAATATTCAAGGAGGACTCAAGCGTCTAAGCTTGGGGATGCCCCGGAAGGCATCCCCTCTTTCTTCTACCAACTATCGGTAATTTTACTTGGAGCTATATTTTTATTCGTCACATGATATGTGTTTTACTTGGAGCGTCGTGTATTATATGAGTCTTTGCTTTGTTTGGTTTTTAGTTTGTCACAATTATCTTTGCTGGACACACCTATTTGAGAGAGCCACACGTTTATCATGATTTGTTAGAATACTCTATGTGCTTCACTTAAATTTTTTGAGCTAGGCAGTTGCTATAGTGCTTCACTTAAACCTTTTTGAGCACGGCGGTGGCTATATTTTGTAGAAATATTTGAACTCTCATGCTTCACTTATATTATTTTGAGAGTTCATAAAGATTAAATTTTGAATAAATATTTGCGCTCTCATGCTTCACTTATATCTTTTTGAGAGTTGATAATAGTGATGGTAATTTGCACAAGATATGAATTTGGTCCCAAAGTGATGAATATTCAAGAGGGATATAATAAAAACTTTCATATAGATCACTGGATATGATAAGTTTGATTCCTTGCAATAGTTTTGCGATATGGAGATGATAATATGTGAGTCATGTTAGTGAGTAATTGTGATTTAGTAAGAATATTGGTGTTAAGGTTTGTGATTCCCTATGCATGCACATGAAGTCAATAGGTATGCAACGAAATTATATCCTACTTATGGTGCATTATTCAGTGTTAGTTATGTTCAATGCATGTTTATGACCGTTTTCGCTTTTTGGTTGGTCGCTTCTCAATCTATTTGCTAGCCTTCATTTGTACTAAGCGGGATTACTGCTTGTGCATCCAAACTCCTTAAACCCAAGTTGTGCCAAATGAGTCCACCATACCTACCTATATGTGGTATTTCCATGTCGTTCCAAGTAAATTTGCGTGTGCCAACTCTAATTTTCAAAATAATTTTCTGTTTTGTGTGCCCGTACCGCTCATGAAGCGGCAGGGGGTGGCCAATATTTTCCATACTAGGTGTGTTATTCTCACGACGAGTGTTTATTCACTTGTCATTGCACGAGAGAGTGGTAGGTAATAGGGATGCCTAGTCCCATAATGAATCAAAAATAATAACAACAAAATTCCTTGAAAAGTGTTGGTATGGAGGGCACCCGTGGATAAGGCTAGCCATGGAATGTGAAAGAATGGTGGAAAGGAAATAAACTTTACTTTCTGTTTGGGAACCGCCTATGATGTGTCTAGCATGGAAGTTATTGGGAATTCTCGGTCGTTTTCGTTGACAGGAAAAGCATGCCTCTCAAAATAATTTTTATCTCTCTAATTTAAGCTTTGAGCTCTGGCACATTAGCAAATCTCTCCTTCCCTCTGCGAAGGGCCTATCTATTTACTTTTATGCAATTTTTATTTTTATTTTGAGTCTCCATCTTCTCTTACAAAAGCACCAACTAGAGAGCACTATTGTCATACTTGTGCATTGTGTGTAGCTAATATTGAGTGTGTTTCATGAATGGATCAATGATTGAGCATAATGGGCTAGGGATAACTTTCTTTAGCATTGATATTTTGAAAAGCATGGTTGCTTGTTAGTATGCTTGAGTATTTATATCTCCATGTCAAATTATAGACTATTGCTTTGAATCATTCAAGTCCAAATGTCCATGCTACAAAAGAAAAGAGTATATGATGAATATGATAGGTAGCATTCCACATCAAAAATTCTGTTTTTATCATTTACCTACTCGAGGACGAGCAGGAATTAAGCTTGGGGATGCTTGATACGTCTCCAACGTATCTATAATTTTTGATTGTTGCATGCAATTATATTATCAATCTTGGATGTTTTATATACCTTTACAAGCAATTATATATCATTTTTTGGGACTAAACTATTAACTTAGTGCCCAGTGCCAGTTGCTGCTTTTTGCCGGTTTATGGCTTTCCAGAATATCAATACCAAACGAAGTCCAAATGCCACGAAACTTTTTGGAGATTTTTTTCTGGACATAAGAGACACTAGAAGCTTCGGGAGAGGGCCAGAAGATGAAGCAGTGGCCCACGAGGCACCACAGCGCGGCTGGGGGGGCAGGCGCGCCTGGGGGGTGCAGGCGCGCCCTGGTACCTCATGGGGCCCACACAGCTCCGTTTGACCTAATTCCACCTCTATAAATTCTCTAAAATCGGGAAACCAACAAAGGAGTCCACGAAATACTTTTTCCGCCGCCACAAGTTCCTGTTCTCGAGAGATCCCATCTAGGGGCCTTTTCCGGCACTCCGCCGGAGGGGGATTCGATTACGGAGGGGCTCTCCATCAACCTTGCTGCCCTTCTGATGATGCGTGAGTAGTTTACCACAGACCTTCGGGTCCATAGTTAGTAGCTAGATGGCGTCTTCTCTCTTTTTGATCTTCAATACAATGTTCTCCTCGATGTTCTTGGAGTTCTATCCGATGTAATCACTTTTTGCGGTGTGTTTGTTGGGATCCGATGAATTGTGAGTTTATGATCAGATTATCCATGAATATTATTTGAGTTTCCTCTGAACTCTTTTATGCATGATTATTATAGCTTCATATTTCTCTCCGATCTATTGATTTGGTTTGGCCAACTAGATTGATTTATGTTGCAATGGGAGAGGTGCTTTGTAATGGGTTCGATCTTGCGATGCTCAATCCCAGTGATAGAAAGGGACATGACACACATGTATCATTGCTATTAAGGGTAAAAAGATGGGGTTTATTCATGCGTGAGTTTACTTTGTCTACATCATGTCATCTTGCTTAAGGCGTTACTCCGTTCTTTATGAACTTAATACTCTAGATGCATGCTGGATAGCGGTCGATGTGTGGAGTAATAGTAGTAGATGCAGAATGGTTTCGGTCTACTTGTCTCGGAAGTGATGCCTATATACATGATCACTGCCTTGGATATCGTCATGATTATTTGCTTTTCTATCAATTGCCCAACAGTAATTTGGTTACCCACCGTATGCTATTTTCAAGAGAGAAGCCTCTAGTGAAAACTATGGCCCTTGGGTCTACTTTTATCATATACTAAAAATCCTAAAAATACCTTGCTGCACTTTTTCTTTATTTATTTTTATTTTGTATTTTTGTTTAATCTATCTATCTATCACCATACAATTTAATCTTGCAATTAACCGCCAAGGGATTGACAACCCCTTGTTTGCGTTGGGTGCAAGGATTTGTTGTTTTGTGTGCAGGTACTGTTAACGAGGTGTTGCGTGATTCTCCTACTGGGTTGATAACCTTGGTTTCATAACTGAGGGAAATACTTATCTCTATTGTACTGCATCATCTCCTCCTCTTCGGGGAAATCCCAACGCAGCTCACAAATAGCAAGGACATAGGGTTTTACCACCTCGAGAGGGCCCGATCCTGGGTAAACATTGTCTCTACGTTCCCTGTTACCCATTGACTCCAAGATCCACCGTTCGGGACCCCCTACCCGAGATCCGCCGGTTTTTGTACCGACACCGGGGGCTTGCCGAGGCGCCCTCGGCGGCTGCAGCCTCCTTGGCGGGGCTGGAGCTCGGCGGGGGAGTTGGCGCCTCATTCTCCCCCATCGCTGCATCCCCTCCTGCAGCGGGCGCCTCGGGAGGCGCGGCCCCTCCCTCGAAGGCCGCCTCCCGAGGCTCGTCTCCCTTGGCCTCAGGAGCCGCGTCCATGCGCGGCTCCGGAGGAGCCACCTGCTCTTTCTCCACCTCCGCACGCCCCGTCCCAGCTTCGGGGTGGTGGGTGGCCTCTGCGCGCCCTTCGGCGCCTGCGGTAGGCATCGGGGCCCCCTTCGAGCTAGGGGTCTTCGACTTCCTCTTCTTCATGGGCCTCCTGCGCTAGTGAGGGTTCAGCCCCAAACCTTGTGTGGAAGAAGGAAAAACACAAAGAAAAGAGAGCAGGTGCAGTGACTTACTCGTCGTTGGGGACCTGTCGGTTCCAAAGCCGGCAGATCTCGGGTAGGGGGTCCGAGCTGTGGATCTTGGAATCAATGAGTAACAGGGAACGTAGAGGCAGCGATTTACCCAGGTTCGGGCCCTCTCGAAGAGGTAAAACCCTACATCCTGCTAGATTGTATTGATGTGATTGTACGAAGGTTACAGAGTTGATCTAACTCGAGATCGGATGAGCTAAACCCTAGGTGGTTGTGATGATCCTGTCCTCTACGGACAAAACCCTCTGGTTTATATAGACACCAGAGGGACCTGCGGTTACATATAGATGGTTGTCATCAGGGGATAAACATGCCGGTTACGCTAATTATTTCTTGGAGGAGACGCCAAGTCTTCGGAGGTTTCCTTCTGGTGCACGGGGTCACCTACAATCCGTCCTTCTTGACGAGTAAAGAGCGGCCCATTAGTCCGGCCCATGAGAGATAGGCCGGCAGCCCGAGTACCCCCTAGTCCGGGACACCCTCAGTAGCCCCCGAACTAGTCTTCGAAGCTGAGGTAGGTGCCGAACACCATCAGCTTCGTGGACCAGTTCCCTTCCTCCCGTGATACTGGTGTCAACCCTGCATTTTTTCTGAATCAAATTCTCAAGTGTTGCCTAGATGCATGTTCCCCGAACTGTGCTCCGCCCGCCGAGGTATACCGATAACTTAGCCCCGAAGGCTAGTCGCGTAGGTGTGAACAGTGACCCCATCTGACAACTTTTTACCGAAGGGTCACAGCCCGCCACGACCACAAGTTGGTCTAAGAAAACTCGATTCGCGGTTCGAGGCGGTTCCTGCATTGGCGCGTCCCATCGATATGGAGATCGTGCCCTGTTTTTAAGGGATATGATCAATAATCTGCTCCGTCCCACACGCGCATAATGGCACGATTATACGGGAAAACGGCGAAGCCTGCGGCGCAGTAAAGGGACCCTAGGTTTTTACAGCCCATAAAAGGGGAACGGCCTCCATTTCCTTTGCACGCCCTCACTTCTTCCTTCGCCGTTGCCTTCCCCATCTCTTGAGCTCCAACGCCCAGATCCGCTCTCCCTCCCAAGAGCCTCTACAGCCACCCGTTCAATCTAGCAATGGCGGGTTCTGGGTCCAAGGGCAAGTGGGAGGCTTCCATCGTTACCGAGAGCGCCATCTTGGAGTAGAAGAGCGCGGGCTACCTCCCTGCCAACGTCGCCCACCACGCACCAGAGGCGGGCCAGGTCATCCCCACGCCGCGGCAGGGCGAGAGGGTGGTGTTCCACCCCCATTTCATCCGAGGTTTAGGTTTCCCCTCCACCCCTTCGTCAGGGGCCTCATGTTTTTCTATGGGCTCGATTTCCACGATCTTGCCCCGAATTCCTTTCTGCATATCTCGGCCTTCATCATCATTTGCGAGGCCTTTCTTCGGGTCCGACCACACTTCGGCCTGTGGCTGAAGATCTTCAACATCAAGCCGAAGATCGTCGACGGCCAGCCGGCGGACTACGGGGGAGCAATGGTCAGCAAGCTTCCCCGGGTGGAGTGGCCAGAGGGCACCTTCATCGAGACCGTCAAGATCTGGCAGAAGGAATGGTTCTACATCAAAGAGCCAAGGAGCGTGGATTGGGGGGCGATTCCCGCCTTCAGATCCGGACCCCCCACAAGGCTGGTTTCATGGACAAATAAAGGCATCGACTGGGGGTCGAACAAGGAGGTGGCGCTGCTGCAGAGCCGGATTGCCAAGATGATAGAGCGGGGCGTCGAGCTGCCCAACGTGATCCAGATCATGCTCTGTCGCCGAATCCTCCCCTTCCAGGACCGGGCTTCCCCCATGTGGGCCTACAAGCCCGAAGACCCGGCCACCGTGCTCAGCTTCTTCCGTACTTCCCATGCTCAGCTGTGAAAGGTGTTGTTCAAGCCGCAGAAGGACTGGCCGGCCGAGGCGGAAGACATCGGCCTCGACGCCGCAAACCCCCCTCGGGAGGTATGTTAAGTTTTATTCTTGTATCTAAATTATTCCCTTTTGATAAGGTACTCAATTCTCTTGATCCTCATTCGCAGAACTGGCTGAAGAAGGCCGAGCGGATCAATAGCCCGGCCCCGCTGCCCGAGGGTCCCCGGACGGCCTTGCTGACGGCCATGCTGGCCAAGGAGCCGTACGAGGCACCGGAGAGGAAGGACAAGAAGAAGGAGAAGAAGAGGCGGGCCAGAGAGGGCCTCCGCTCCCGAGGACCCCCGGACACTAGATCCGGGGACACCCATGCTCCCTCCGCACAAGAGGAGGAGAAGGAGCAGGGAGAGGAGGGGGAGGAAAGCGATTCCTCCCGAACAAAGAAGAGGGCGGTGTCCGAGGACGCCGAGGGGGGGCCGCTTCATCCTTCCCCCAAGAGACCATGCAGGGCCAAGGTGGCCCTGTCCGACAATAGCTCGGCTTCTGCCGAGGACTCCGAGGCCTCCGAAGAGGTTCCTCGGAGGACCACCAGGGTCAAACCGCAGGCCCAAAGGTACGCATCCTAAGATCCGTTTAAGTGTTTTCGGCCGAACTGGGTTTGATATTGATCACATTTTTGCTTCTAACATCGCAGCCCGCTGCGTGACCTCCCCACCGACCGAGTCTCAGAGGGGGATTCTCCACCGGCCGCGCTAGCGGAGAGCGGGACCGAATCGCGCGCCTCGCCTCCTCTAATCGTCGAGGAGGCCGAGGAGGTCCTGTCGAGGAGGACCCCTCCTGTGCCACACACAGGGGGAGGGGCGATACCGTCATGGCCGAGGTGCATACCTCGGCCGCCGAAGACCAGGAAGGGAGGGCCCCTCTGGTAAACGAAGAGGAGGAGCCCGGTAGATCCGAGCTCTCCCCGAGAGCGGCTCCGGAGCCGTCAAGGCATGCGGAGTCGGGCATTCCGGCCTCCACGAGGGGAGGAGCCGAAGTGCCCCCGCCACCCCCGCCCGCCCCAGAGCGGGCGTCGACTGGGTGGCCGGACGAGATGGAGGATGCTTTAACCAACTCCTCTATCTCTGACGAGTATCGTGCCCTTATGGGCACGGTGTTGCAAAGTCTTTGGTCCGTGGACAACGGACTGAAGCAGGCCTTCAGTGGCCTTCTCACAGGCTTCAAGGTGAGCCAAGTAATGTTTTTCCTTAGAAAATTTCTTTTATATAAATGTATAACCTCATACACAGTAGCCCCCGAGACTCTGACTGGCTTGAGCAAAGCCGGTCAGAGGATCGAAAATCGATATCTCGGGTCCTAACGTGCGTAGAGTGATGTGCAGGCGTCATCCTCGGCGGCAGCCGCCAACGCCGGGGAGTTGGCCGAGCTAAATCGGAAGCTCAAGAGCTCCGAGGACGACCTCAGCCTGGTGAACAAGAGGTTCGACGAAGCGCAAGGTAAGTCCGAACTGTAGTGTTTATTACAGCCGTTCCCTTTTCTTTTCTTTTTTACTAAGTAAGATTTAAAGTAAGTAGCCTAAACGGGGTTAACTGATATGACTACAGCTGCTGCCGTGGAGGTCGAGAACCTCAAGGCCGCGCTGAGGACGGCTCAGCTGGAAGCAGCGGAGCAGAGGGCTGCGGCCGAACAGGCGGCTGTCGAACTGGCTACGATGAGAACCGCTAGCCAGAAGCACGAGGCCAGAGTGGCTGAAGTGCAGCAAGAGCTCAAGGATGCCGTCACAAAATGTGAGGCCCTTGAGCAGAAGAATATAGAGCAGGCCGCCGAGCTAACCTCATTGGGGTCGGTGGCCAAAGAAGCGCGGACGGAGGCGCGCGGCTACCAAGAAGAACTCCGCCAAGTGAAGCTCATTGCGGATGGTAAGCCGTATTTGCTGCAAAGTGTCTTTGGTGGTAACAGGTTTGCTTTGCTAATGCGAGTGTGGCATTCCCCAGGCGCCTTTGCGGACCTCCCGAGGAGTGCAGCTGACGCGGCCAGGTTCTTCGCTGCCCAGGACGGTCGCGCCGAGCAGAGGCTGTTTTGGGCGCAATTTCAAGCACCCGAACACCCTCCCCTCCTCAACAACCAGATGAAGCAGCTGATGGAGTTGCATCGGATGGCGGAGCCGGCGATAAAGGACCTCTGCATCAAGCTATGGCCTTCGGAGCCGCTGCCGAGCAGCTACTTCGGTTTGGTGCAGAGGCTGTACGACGCCACTCCCCGGATCGATGCTTGGAAGCGCTCCGTATGTATTGAGGGAGCTCGGATGACCTTCGGGAAGACCATGGTGCACTGGCCGAAGATCAAGCCAGCCGAAGTAGCCACTGGACCTCCGCCTCCGGGGAAGGAGCATAGGCGCCCCGAGCAGTACTTTCCCATCGTGATGGATGGTGCTCGGGCGATAGAGGCCCAATGCTCAAAAGATGTAATTTATGAGTAGGTTTTATTTTCCTTGTATCCGAGGATTAGAAACTTTTATTTTGTTGCAATGCAAGTTGTTGGCTATAAATATAATGCCTGCTATGTTAATTTTGACTCCTGTGCGGCCGTTTTTAAACTGAAAGTTACCGGTTGTCGGCTTCAGCCCCCTTGCAAATACTGCATGGGGTGTTTTCTCGTAATACCTTAACCCTTAGCCAACGTCTCGGTGCCCGGAGGCGGTTTATATGTACGGAAAACAAGGCAATTAGACTATGTGGTTTTAGTGCTTTCACTTAGCCATAGGAGCTTAAGTGCGGGGGCTGGTGACTAGCCCCCAGTGTTTGTGATATCCGGACAAACCGCGGTTGACACCATCATCACGTGGTTCCTGTGACAAAGAACCCTTCGTTTAGCACGGGCTAACCTCCAACGATTTTTAGTTTAACACTAGTCATCGGATCGCTGACCAGTTCTCGCTTATTATGTCAGACAGTTTTCGGCTTTCTCCACTGAGGTACTTAACCAGGCTAACTAGAAGTACAATCGCAGTGGTTCTCCCTTTACCCTCCTAGCCGAACAATGCGGAACGTAAGAGGGCAAACACAGGAGCTAGGCAACCCAACTATTGACCAAAGACACAATTCGGAACTGATTCATATAATGCAATATCCGTGACGATGAGCACATGTAATAAAATTGGTGCCGGACTGATGTTTAGGGCTATATGAAGATGCAAGCCCCCGGTCTATTAGCCGATCACATCTAATAAAGGAAACGTATCATAATAGATTGTTTCGGCCGAAAAGCAGAAAGGAAAGTGCAACATAAGTACTCGCAGTGTGACCGGAAAAAATGGTCGTTATTTCCTTTAAATTCGTGACGTCTATCCGTACAATCCGAACTGCCGAAGTAACTTTTACAGATACTTTAAGAAAACATGCATGAGAGGAAAGGTTTACACAGGGCCTTCAAGAGTGGTTTGACGTCCCTACTACACCCTGTTGCACGTCTGCGCCTTTGCTCTTTATGAAGCTTCCATGTGAGTGAAGTTGTCGACTATGTGCTTGGTGGAAGTAGTAATGTTCGGCGGACGAGCCTTTGAGGAAGGGTTTTGAGAGATCGCCGCACTGTATCAGCTTAACGCTGATCAGACCCTAGATGGTGCCTGTAGTTTCGTGGAGTCCCGAGGAAATCTTCGGCCATGGCTTGGTCGAACCGAGCTCTCGGCGCTTGAGTTGACTTGCCCCCACAGCTGCCCATGGAATCTTGAGCGCGAAGTTGTGCATTCGAGGCACGTATTTTGCGGCTGGGTGAGGCTTGTTGTGGGGTGCGTATCCCTATTTAGGGTGAGCATGGGAGTGCTCTGGGAGCGAGGCCATAGCTTGGGCGCATTTGCGTGCGTCCAGTGTCTTGGCAGTAGACTGGGCCTGCGACGCTTCTTCGGCGGCTTGGACATCGGCGGCTAGAGCCGCCGTGTGTTCCTCTGTTCGGAGCGAGCGTTCGGTATTACCATTGACGGTAATAACGCCCTTTGGTCCTGGCATCTTGAGCTTCAAGTATGCGTAGTGTGGGACGGTGTTAAAGCGGGCGAACGCTGTCCGGCCGAGGAGTGCGTGGTACCCGCTGCGGAAGGGGACAATATCGAAGATCAAGTCCTCGCTGCGGAAGTTATCGGGCGAACCGAAGACTACTGCCAATGTCATGGATCCCGAGCAGCGTGCTTCGACGCCTGGGATTACACCTTTAAATGTGGTGTTACTGGGTTTAATCCTTGACGGGTCGATCCCCATTTTCCTCACTGTATCTGAGTAAATCAGGTTGAGGCTACTGCCTCCGTCCATAAGGACTCTGGTGAGGTGAAATCCATCCACGATGGGGTCGAGCACCAGAGCCACCGTTCCTCCATGACAGATACTGGTCAGATGGTCTCGGCGGTCAAAAGTGATCGGGCAAGCTGACCATGGGTTGAATTTTGGGGCCACAGGCTCTAGGGCGTAGACATCCCGGAGTGCGCGTTTCCGCTCCTTCTTCGCTATATGCGTGACGTAAATCATGTTCACGGTCTTTACCTCGGGAGGGAACTGCTTTTGGCCTCCATTGTTCGGCCCGCGAGGTTCATCGTCATCCTCGCAGCGGGGACCCTTGCTCTGTTCCTCGGCTGTGATCTTGCCAGCCTGTTTGATTACCCAACAATTGCGGTTGGTGTGGTTGGCGGGCTTATCCGAGGTACCGTGGATCTGGCAGGGCCTGTCCAAGATTTTGTCTAGTGCAGACGGGCCGTCCTGGTTTCCTTTAGAAGGTTTCTTCCGCGGTCCCGATTTCGAGCCGCTAAACCCGGCGTTTACCGCTGCATCATCGGCTTCACTGCCGTTGTTTGTGTGCCGGCGCTTATTGTTCTTGTTGCACCGGGGTTTCCCGTTCCCGTCCCGGACCTCTAAAGTGCCGGGGTCTTCGGGGTGGTTCCTTCGACGAGCTAACCAGCTATCCTCACCCGCGCAAAAGCGGGTCATTAGGGAGGTGAGGGCCGACATTGTTCTCGGCTTGTCCTGGCCGAGCTGGCGGGTGAGCCACTCGTCCCGAATACTGTGCTTGAATGCAGCAATTGCTTCGGCGTCCGGACAGTCGACGATCTAGTTCTTCTTGGTCAAGAACCGGTTCCAGAATTGCCGAGCTGACTCCCCGGGCTGCTGAAAGACATGGCTCAGGTCGTCGGCATCCGGCGGCCGAACATAGGTGCCTTGGAAGTTGGCTAGGAATGCATCCTCGAGCTCCTCCCAGCTCCCGATTGAGTTTTCAGGTAGGCTGTTTAGCCAATGCCTTGCTGGCCCTTTGAGTTTCAACGATAGATATTTGATGGCGTGGAGGTCATCTCCTCGGGCCATATGAATGTGGAGAAGAAAATCTTCAATCCACACGGCTGGGTCAGTTGTCCCATCGTATTGTTCCATATTCACGGGTTTAAACCCTTCAGTGAACTGATGCTGCATCACCTCATCTGTGAAACACATTGGGTGTGCGGTGCCCCTGACCCGGGCTATGTCGTGTCGGAGATCGGTTGTCATCCGGGCACAGTGCTGCTCCCGAGCTCTATCGTTCTTGTCGCGCCAGGCTTGGTATCCATCCCGTCCAGCGGGTATATAACCTCTGGATCCATAGATGGATCTTGACTGTGTCCCTCTGGCGTTCAGGTCGTGCCGCCGATCGCGTGGGTCATCCGGTTGAACCGGGTCTTTGCCCGCCCGGCGAGGGGGCGCGGGTGCGTGTTCGGTTTCTCCAGCCGTCCTATCCCGTCCTCGAGGGGGGTGGTCGGGCTGGCTTGTGTAAGTTCGTCTGGGAGGCATGGGCTCAAGGGCCTCATCCTCGAATGAAGGTAGCAAACGCCGTCGTGGATAGCTTTTGTATTGATCTTGGCGCTGATTGTCGAAGCCCTCTTCGGCTGCTAAGACCATTGTCCACCAGTCGTTGAGTGTGTCTTGTTCGGCCTTTAGCTGCTGCTGCTTTTTCTTCAGGCTTCGGGCGGTGGCTATGAGTTGCTGCTTGAATCTTTCCTATTCCAGGGGGTCCTCTGGGACAACGAAATCCTCGGGTCCGAGGTTGTCCTCCTCTTCAGACGGAGGGAGGTAGTTACTATCCTCAGAATCCTCGGGGTCATTGGGGTTACTCTGGTCCTCGTGCCCATCAGGGGCGTCATGGTGCTGTTCGGGGGTGTTGTCGCCGAGCTCCCCCGTGTTATCCGGAGTGTCGTTATCTCCGGTGCCATTCGTGTCTGTGTTATTTTCCTTGCCCTTTCCTCGCTCTCTGGCTCGCCATCGTCGGCGTTTGGGTGGTTCCTTGGCGGGACCGTCGCCGTCCTTCGTGGTCATGTCACCATCCTTCTTGGGGGTATCGACCATGTAAACATCGTAGGTGGAGGTGGCGGTCCACTTTCCGGTGTTGGAGGTGGCAAGGGAGGGAGCCATATAAGGCGGGACGTCGATATCCTCGTCCATGTCGGCAACCTCCTCGGAGGCGTAGTCCAGCATGTCGGTTAAGTCTTCGACAGTGGCTACTAAGTGGGTGGTGGGTGGGACGCAAAATTCCCCGCGGTCGGCCTCGAGTCCGATCTGCTCGTGGGCTGAGGACGGGCCATCCGCGATATTCATCTTCTGGATCCGATCTAACATCTCGCTTAAAAGCGAGAGGTCCACCGGACCCATCCTTGGGCGTACTTCGGAGTCGAACTCCGGTGTGCCGGCGTCGGAAGTGTGCTCAGTCAAGGGTGACCCTTGGTTTTCTGGCGCCGGAGTCGGATCCGAACTCAAAGCCAGATCCGAACTGAGGGCCGTCCCAAAGACGGGGCTGAGGAGAGAATCCGAGGTTAAGGCCTCGGGATTATTAGGCTCCTCAGGTAAAGCTGAGAACCTAGTAAGGACCAGATCGCCCCGAGAATCGGTGACGTACTCCAGGTTGCCGAACCTGATCTCCTGCTTAGGGGCGAAGCTGTCGACCTCGTCAAGGTGACCGGTCGGATCGGTGTGTAGCACAATGCTGCCGAACGCGAAGAGCTGGCCGGGGACGAAGATGTCCCCGCTGCGGATGCCATCCCTGATAACAAGGCGAGCCATTGATCCCCGATGACCCAACGGCGGAACTCTCAATGAAAGCACCAATGTCGGTACCAAAACCGGCAGATCTCGGGTAGGGGGTCCGAGCTGTGGATCTTGGAATCAATGAGTAACAGGGAACGTAGAGGCAGCGATTTGCCCAGGTTCGGGCACTCTCGAAGAGGTAAAACCCTACGTCCTGCTAGATTGTATTGATGTGATTGTACGAAGGTTACAGAGTTGATCTACCTCGAGATCGGATGAGCTAAACCCTAGGTGGTTGTGATGATCCTGTCCTCTATGGACTAAACCCTCTGGTTTATATAGACACCAGAGGGACCTAGGGTTACATATAGATGGTTGTCATCAGGGGATAAACATGCCGGTTACGCTAATTATTTCTTGGAGGAGACGCCAAGTCTTCGGAGGTTTCCTTCTGGTGCATGGGGTCGCCTACAATCTGGCCTTCTTGACGAGTAAAGAGCGGCCCATTAGTCCGGCCCACGAGAGATAGGCCGGCAGCCCAAGTACCCCCTAGTCCGGGACACCCTCAGGACCCATTTCCTCTTCTTCAGTACCGGCAGCGTGCGGCTGCCGCTGCCGCTCTCGCGAGGCTCGGCAGCCCCATCCTTGGTGCCATCCTTCTCGGCGGGGGGCTCAGTGGCCCCGCCGTCTGGGCCGGTCTTCTCCGCAGGGAGCTCGGTGACCCCGCTCCCGGCGTCGGTCTCCTCCATGCGCGGCTCGTCAGCCGTCGCGCTGGTGCTCCCTTCACCTCCCGCGCCAGCGGGCCAGGAGGGTGCAACCCTGAATTGGGCGCCATCATCGTCGTCGTCGTCCTCAAGATCGCAGATGAGCTGGCGGCAGCTCTGCAGGGTAGGCCCGCCATCGCTCCCCTCCACGGCGCTTGCCGAGGCCTCGGCATCGCCGCGGTCTCCCGAGCCGGGGACCACCACGAGCGGGTTCTCGCGAGGGCCCTCGAAGCCCTTTGGCACCAGGCCCCACTGGTCGAAGAGCGGCATCTCCGCGACCAGCTCCTCCCTTTCCTTATAACGGTACGGCGGGAGCACATCCCAGGGCGGATCCTCTGCGCTGCCGCCGACCAAGATTAGCATGATCTCCTCCAGCACCTCCGTCGTCAGATCGTCGACACTCAGTCTCATGGCGTCCTTCGAGCCGGTGATCTCCCACACCGGGTGCGAGCACTTCTGGAGAGGCGCGATGCATCACCGCAAGAACTCCTTCACGACCATCGCCCCCGTGAGCCCTGCATCCTTCAGCCCGGCCATCCGCTCCCACAAGGGCGCCAGCCTCGGGTCGGTGAGTTTCTTGTGCTCCCAGCCAGAGCTCTTCGCGGCAGGGTCCGTCGGGATCATCAGCAGCGGGCTATGTTGGCGCGCGTCCATATAGACCCAGCGCTACCTATGGCCCTCCACCTTCCTGAGATCCTCAGGTTGATGATGTCGTCCTCCATCCCCTTGACGCTGAGAAACAAAGCGCACGCAGAGCACTGATTCGCCGCGGTGAGCCGTAGGCTGAAGAAGTGGCGGAAGAGCGCCACCGAGGGCATCATGCCCACGAAGGCCTCGCAGAAGAAGGTGAAGATGGATAGGAGGAGGACGGAGTTCGGCTGGAGGTGAAGTGCATGGATCTGGTAATGTGACAAGATGGCGTTGAAGAAGTCGGAGAACGGCAGCACCAAGCCGGCGTAGACGTTGTGGAGGCAGAAGAGGAAGGTCGTCATCTCCAGCTCGCGCGGCGGGCGCGAGCCTGGTTAGATCCGCGTCGCCTTCCCCTCGTGGTGGTCGCTGGCGGTCATCGGGGTCACCTTGTACATCCCCTCTCTGTTGGCGATGATGGAGCGCGACAGAGCCGGCTCCAAGGCCGGCGCGGTCGGGGCCACGGCCGCCACCCTACTCTTCTTGTCGGCGGGCGCCATTGGTGTGCGAAGAAGCATTGAAGGCGAGAGGAGGAAGAAGATGCAAGGAGTCGGGCGCTAGGAGGCGGGGAGGAGTGGATGAAGGCAATGATGATTCTGCGCCACGTGCGGGCCAGTTTTGTGGCAGGACGGACGGTTACCAAGGCGTACTGGGGAAGAGGGGGCGTCCCCCGTCCCATCGTGCGCCATGCAACCCAGCCTGGGCCCCTCAGTCGGTTAGGGCCCATGTTGTTTCGCTCCCAACGGGCGGCAACGTGCGCGCCACGGGCCCGTGGGCTACTGTCGGGCCAGTGGGAGCCAGGGTACTATGGCCCGTCTACCTACGGCCCAGGATGCAACGCCTGGCGAAGGCCCAAGAGGCGGCCCAGCCACGGGCACCGTGAAGCAAGACACCTCGCGAGGCGCCGGCCTCACGAGGAGCCCTCCGCAAGGAGCGAACCACCAAGACTTAGCAGCAGCAACAGGAAGCCTCGCGAGGCCCCCTCACGAGGCGGCCTCCCGAGGCGGTCTCCTGAGGCCACCCGTGCCAGGCGCCGCTTGGCGCTGGCCACGGGATCACGTGCTCCCCACGTGGGTGATGCACCCCCGCAAGACGACGACAGCGGCAGGGCCGTACCAGCAGGCGCGGACAGGGAGGATTTCCTCTTTGGTGCTAAGGGGCCAGCGTCAGCTGCCCACCCCCAAAGCAAATCCCAAAGCCTGCCCATTTGGTGTATGAAGACCAGGACGATAAGGTGCGCAGGGCAGAGGTCATCACCGAGCCCACCTGCGCGTCATGGATAACACCTTTGCAGGAGAAGACCGCCTTTTGTCAGGATAAGCATGAGCGCCTGTCCCCTTTCAAACGGCCGTTGTGTGGCTGCCCTTCCCGCCAACTTTTTCGGGGGAAGAGGACCGAGGCGGCTATAAAAGGGGCAGTGCTGCCACCATACAAGGGGATCGCTTCCCTCTTCCTCAATCTTGTACACGAGAACTCTCTAGCCCACAATAATCCCAACACAAGCAGGAGTAGGGTTTTACACCGCAAGGTGGCCCGAACCTGGGTAGCTGCTGTGTCCCCTGTCGTGCCTTGTGCGTAGCGTGCTCTCGCCGTGGTCACCGTCTAGCTGGTAGGAATGAGCGTGCCCCCAGTGTTCGAACCAGGGTCCCCCGAGCCTCGATTTCGACAAACACGCGCCATGGCTACCTTCACTTCCCAGGTCAGCGCGATGGACGGAGGCCTCCCCGTCGAGCTCTCTCTTCGTGAGCCGGCGGCGGCCGACGATCATGCCCCTGTAGATGCGGGTTCCACGTGGTGGGCGGCCGTGCGGGTTGGCGATGCGGGTGACGTGTGAGAAGGTGGTGGGAATCGACCTGGGCACTACCAACTCCGCCGTCACGACGATGGAGGGCGGTAAGCCGATGGTGATCACTAATGTCGAGGGCCAGTAGATGATGCCGTCGGTGGTGGCGTACACCAAGGGAGGAGAACGGCTAGTGGGCCAGATTGCCAAGAGGCAGGTCCGTCAACCTGGAGAACACCTTCTTCTCCGTCAAGCGCTTCATTGGATGCAAGATGACTGAGGTAGATGACGAGGCCAAGCAGGTCTCGTATAACGTTGTGCGTGATGAGAACGGAAACGCCAAGCTCGACCGCCCTGCTATCAGCAAGCAGTTCACAGCGGAAGAGATACCCGTGCAGGTAATTTCCCTTTTATTATTATAGCTTAACATGAGGAGGCAATGTGCTCAATTGTCATTGGAATTCCATATTGTCCTCCTCATTGTTGGTGTTGAAGATTATTCCTTCACTTATAATAAGAAAAGATGAGGCAGTTAGTTAACTTATATTATGTCCTGGAGGAGTTAACGTTTCCGATGGTATATGAAGTGTTGATATTTCATTTCTGTGAGCACTTTGAATTGCTACTGGTTTGGCAATTTATTTATGAGATAACCGGAACAAAGCATTAACACATAGTGAATACATGAACTCCTCAAATTACATTCATCTCCGAATAGTATCCCAATTATTGTCACCTTGGGGCCTATGGTTCAGAACAATAATAGATGCATATAACTTGCAAATAGGATCAACAACTCAAATAGATTCATGAAAATATAAAGGGTTCAGATCTGAAATCATGGCACTCTGGCCCTAGTGACAAGCATTAAGCATAGCAAAGTCATAGCAACATCAATCTCAGAACATAGTGGATACTAGGGATGAAGCCCTAACAAATTGACTAGATTACATGACGAATCTCATCCATCTCCATCTACCTCCAGTATGCCTACGATGAAATTACTCACTCCGGGTGGAGAATCATGAAGTTGTTGATGAAGAAGGGTTGTTGATGACAACGGTGACAATTTGCCCTCTTCGGAGCCCTGAACGGACTCCAGATCAGGCCTCCCGGTGAAGAACAGGAGGTGGCGGCGGCTCCGTATCGTAAAACACGATGAAACTTTCTCATCGAGTTTTTTCTCGAGAAGACGGTACTTATGGACTTGAAGGTAGGGCAAACGGAGGCTCGAGGGGCCCACAAGTTCAGGTGGCGCGCCCTAGGTGGGGTGCGCCACCTGAGCTTGTGGCTCAGTGGTGGCCCCCCTTGCTAGTATTTTTTATATATTCTAAAATAATTCTCTATAAAATTTTGTCCAATTCTGAGAACTTTTATTTCAGCACAAAAAACAACACCAAGGTAGTTCTGCTGAAAATAGCGTCAACCCGGGTTAGTTTCATTCAAATCATGCAAATTAGAGTCCAAAACAAGAGAAAACGTGTTTGGAAAAGTCGATACGTTGGAGACGTATCAACAGGAAATCCCAATCCTCGGATGAGGTGGGTGATGAGGACATCACAACTACAGTTACACCCACAACCCCTACTGCTACATATACTGGACCAATTACTAGAGCTCGCGCATGCCAATTAAATTACCAAGTACTTTCGTTTATGTGTAATGATCCTAATGTTCATGAGAATATGATGTTGCCTAAATTGCATACATTTGTTTTGCTTATAAATGAAGGGCCCAACATGGACAAGAAGGATGAACATTGGAGCATGATCAAGCATGGAGGGGATAGCGAGCGCAAGGGGAACAAGAACGGAGTTTCCAGTGGTGTTTTCAGCACTTTGAGGCCACCATGATGACATATAAAGACATGGATGCAATATACAAGATAGCCTTTCATAAATTTCATCCATAGCTTATTATAGGTGTTGCGCCACCTTAGTTTTGGGTCAGGCCCATGTAATTTCGAAATACAACTTCGTAGGCTATTTTTAGAGTCTGTATTGTAGGGAAAACTACTCAGGAGGTGTTTTAGTCCCACCTTGCCAAGGGTGGACGAAATCCCCTCTCTTTTCCGCTATAAATACAGCCCTTAAGACACTGTTTAGACTGGGGTTTTGTTTAGATTAAAGTTCGCCATAGCTGCAACTCGCGTCGTTTGTTTGTGTTCTACGACCAGACCAAGACGTCACAGAACCCCACTTTCATCAATAAAGCTTTCCTCTTATATTCGCAATATCCATATTGCAATCTCAGTTCGTTCTTCGTTTGCGTGCAGGAAATAGACCCTCGTGGTCAGGTTGATCGTGCTCCGGCGTGGTCAATAACCTCTCGGAGTTGGTTTAGTGATTGCTAAGGCGCGACGTCATCGCACGTTCGTAGTCGGATCGTCAAAGTCGACTTCCACCAAAAACAATAGCTACATCTCATCAAAACATCGGGACACCTTCGCCTCTATCAAGTGGTATCAGTTTTCAGGTTGCTCGGCGAGAATTTCCAGTTATCCCTAGATTAGATTTATTTTCTTACCTATTGTCCAAGAAAAAGCCAAAAAAAAGTGAGATCTGTTCATCCTTTGTCGAAGCGAGTCCGAGCCTTTGCATAATCTTTTCAGTGTTTTGCTTTGTTGAATTTGCGGTTGCATCGTCGTGTCGAGTTGCTGGTCTTAGCGTCTAGTTACCTTAGAGTTTCGAGTTCTGGTCACAGGTTTTCACGCCGCCGCCGCACCATCTTCATCGCCGCTGCCATATACCATCACCACATATCCGCTGCCAATCCGAATCCACCTCCAACACATAATTGCCACCAGCCCGTGTTCCACCGCCGCTACATATATCCACCGCCAGTCCGAATTCCACCAGATAATATCTCCGCCACCAATACTAGTGTGAGTTGCTTATCCGCCTCCCTGTTGTTGATTTCTAGGTCACGCCATAGTACGTGTCGTGGTCAAGTCGGACTCCCCTCTTTTGTGTTACCCGCAGTAGAGAAATAGGTCCAGTTTCAAAAAAAACTAAGTCTAGAAAATTTTGGCTATGCAGTTTTTAGACCATTTGTAGACTTTTTCGGAAAAAAAATTGTTACTGAGCAAAAAAGAGGGAAAAAAGTGAATTTTTTTTGAAAAAAAGTGATAAAAGAGAGAAAAAGAAAAAAAGAGATTCAAAGTGTGCTTCTCCCTTGTTTACGTGCCGCGCCGTGATTTTGTTAGTGTTCTAGGCTCGCGTCTCTAATACGGTCTAGCCTAGGACCAGCACAGTACCGTCGTTGAGCGTTATTCAACTTTGCATATCTGAATTGATTATTGCTGACATTTTTGCTACCATATCATAAGCCTTCCCAGCTCCACATACATCTACATCGTGCGTTTGACACCACCTGGCAATCGTTCTATCCAAGCTTTGATAGTTTGACTACAGCGGTTGCCGATCACCGCCTGCTGCTTGGTAAGAACGGGTAAGAATTTGTGATTCCCTTGATGGATTTGTGACTTTCCACCACACCACATCCTACTAGTAGTATGTAGGACATATTCTTTTGTGTTTCTATTGCTGCTAACCATGACAAGATCACAAGCGAATGAGCTGGACTGGAGAACATGACAAAGCAGGAACTACATGATAAATTTCAACAAATGTTGGGTGAACAGGTGCAAGACATGATGAGCAGCTTTGGACAGGCACTGGAGAGGATAGATGGCATTGAGAAGACAATTGACACCAAGTTGGAGGCCAAGTTCAATGAAGTGCTCGCGCGTCTACCACCACTTGCTGCCCCTGCTGCACAGTTGCAACAACAACAACAACCACCTCCACGTCGCTCCGATCAAGTAGGACGAGCGAAGCGTGTTCCTGTTGAGCAATCTGGTGCCACTACTACTACTGTTGATGCTTCTGTGGCACCTGCTGCTACTGTCGAGGAGTACAATGATTACGAGGGTGATTACGAGGATGAGGTTAATCCAAATCAGAACTACGTGCAACCAGCACAGGCACCAGGTCGTCCACACGCCTACAATCGCAACGGTAGGGCTGCACCACCACCTCAGGTACGAGATAATGACCATATCCCTAAACTAAAATTGAATATTCCGCCATTTGAGTGTAGATACATTCCTGATGTATATCTTACTTGGGAGTTAGAAACTGAACAATGTTTTACATGCTTACAATATCCCGAGGATAGACGTGTTGCTGCTGCTGTTTGTGCATTCACTAGTTTTGCTTGTGCTTGGTGGTCTGAACATTGCAGATTATATCATGATAATATCCCAACTACTTGGGCTGCTATGAAAAATGCTATGCATACTCGTTGGGTTCCACCATATTATCAACGTGATTTACTTCAAAATTTGCAGCGTTTAAGACAAGGAAAAAAATTTGTAGAGGAATATTATCAGGAATTACAAACTGGCATGATTAGATGTGGTATTGTTGAGGATAATGAAGCTATGCTTGCACGTTTTATGGGTGGGTTAAATAGAGAAATTCAAACCATCTTAGAGTATAAGGATTATAACAATATCACTCGTTTATTCCATCTTGCTTGCAAAGCTAAACGTGAAGTGCAAGATCGACAGGCATTGGCGCGAACTAATTTTTTTGCAGGTCGATCATCATCATGGACACCATGTGCATCCTCTACTTCCACACGTTCTGCTGCACCGACGCCTACTTCAGCCGCCAACTCCAACCGTGATACAAGAAAACAAGCACCACCACCACCATCCGCCAAGAGCGCACCTTCCGGTCCTGCACAGAGCTCTTCTTCATCCATGGCATCAACAGGGCAAACACATGATATTATATGTCGTTGTTGCAAGGGTGGAGATCACTATGCGAGAGAATGTCCATCCAAATGTGTGATGATTGCTACTAAGAATGGTGGGTATGAGTCCGCCAGTGACTATGATGAGGAGACTTTGGCTCTTATTGCAAGTGAAGAACACGATAGAGGTGATTCTGAACAAGAGACGGAATACATGGCTGCTGAAGACGCTGGCAGGTATGAAAGTTTAGTTGCTCAACGTGTTTTGAGTGTGCAGGTAACCCAGGCTGAGCAAAATCAGAGGCACAAGTTGTTCCATACAAAGGGATTTGTGAAGGAACGTTCTGTCTACATCATCATAGATGGAGGGAGTTGCAACAACTTGGCTAGCACGGAGATGTGGAGAAGCTGTCTCTCACCACCAGACCACATCCTCATCCTTACTACATACAATGGTTCAACAACAGCGGCAAGGTTGACACGTACCGTTCGTGTGCATTTTAGTATCGCTACATATGCTGATTATTTGATTGTGATGTGGTACACATGCAAGCATGCTCCCTATTACTTGGTAGACCATGGAAATTTGATAAAAATTATGTACACCATGGTAGAAATAATCAGTATACTCTTGTTCATAAGGACAAACATACTACTTTGCTTCCTATGACTCCTGAACACATTTTGAAAGATGATCTTACTCGAGCTAGTAAAGCAAAACAGGAGCAAAACAAGAGTGAAAATCAGATTGTGGCAAAAGAATTTGAGCAACAATTTAAGCTTAATAACACACCATCATCTAGTGTTGCCTCTAAAATTACATTGAAAAGTGGATGTTTACTTGCCACAAAATCTGATACTGATGATCTAGATTTTAGCAAATCTGTTTGCTATGCTTTTGTGTGCAAAGAGGCATTATTTTAATTCGAGGATGTGCCTCCTCTTTGCCTCCTGCTGCCACTAACATTTTGCAGGAGTTCGCTGACACCTTTCCACAAGACGTGCCACCGGGATTACCACCTATTCGAGGGATTGAGCATCAGATTAACTTAATTCCCGGTGCTTCGCTGCCCAACCGTGCGCCATACCGTACCAATCCAGAGGAGATGGAGGAGATTATGCGTCAGGTACAGGAGCTGCTCGACAAAAGGTTATATATGCAAATCCCTTAGTCCTTGTGTTGTCCCTATTCTTCGAGTGCCGAAAAAGGATGGTACATCACGTATGTGTGTTGATTGTAGATCCATTAATAATATTACTATTTGCTATCGTCATCCTATTCCTAGGCTAGACGATATGCTTGATGAATTAAGTGGTTCTACAATTTTCTCCAAAGTTGATTTGCGTAGTGGATACCATCAAATTCATATGAAATTGGGAGATGAATGGAAAACAACATTTAAAACTAAGTTTGGCTTATATGAGTGGTTAGTCATGCCTTTTGGGTTAACTAATGCACCTAGTACTTTCATGAGATTAATGAACGAGTTTTTACGTGCTTTCATTAGACGATTTGTGGTAGTCTATTTTGATGATATACTGATTTATAGCAGATCTTTGGAGGAACATTTGGAACATTTACGTGTTGTTTTTATTGCGCTATGTGATGCACATTTGTTTGGTAACCTTGGGAAGTGCATCTTTTGCACCGACCGAGTATATTTTCTTGGCTATGTTGTTGCTCCACAGGGAATTCAAGTTGATAAAGTCAAGATTGAAGCTATTGAGAGTTGGCCGCAGCCCAAAACGGTCACACAAGTGAGGACTTTTCTTGGCCTCACTGGTTTCTATAGGCGTTTTGTGAGAGATTTCAGCACCATTGCTACACCTCTCAATGAGCTTACAAAGAAGGATGTGCCTTTTGTTTGGGGTACTGCACAGGAAGAAGCCTTCACGGTATTGAAAGATAAGTTGACGCATGCTCCTTTACTCCAACTTCCTGATTTTAATAAGACTTTTGAGCTTGAATGTGATGCTAGTGGAATTGGATTAGGAGGTGTGTTATTACAAGATGGTAAACATGTTGCATACTTTTCTGAAAAATTGAGTGGGCCTAGTCTGAACTATTCTACTTATGATAAAGAATTATATGCTCTTGTTCGGACTTTAGAAACATGGCAACATTATTTATGGCCCAAGGAATTTGTTATACATTCTGATCATGAATCTTTGAAACATATTAAAAGTCAAGCAAAACTGAACTGTAGACATGCTAAATGGGTTGAATTCATTGAGACTTTCCCTTATGTCATTAAACACAAGAAGGGTAAAGAAAATATTATTGCTGATGCATTGTCTCGTCGCTATACTGTGCTTTCACAACTTGACTTTAAAATATTTGGTTTGGAAACCATCAAAGATCAATATGTGCAATATGCTGAATTTAAAGATGTAATGCAGAATTGTAAAGAAGGCAGAACATGGAACAAGTTTGTCATTAATGATGGATTTGTGTTCCGTGCTAACAAGTTATGCATTCCAGCTAGCTCCGTTCGTCTTTTGTTGTTGCAGGAGGCACATGGAGGAGGATTAATGGGACACTTTGGCGTGAAGAAGACGGAGGATGTACTTGCTACACATTTCTTTTGGCCAAAGATGAGATGGGATGTTGAGCGTTTTGTTGCTCGCTGCACTACATGTCAAAAAGCTAAGTCATGACTCAATCCTCATGGTTTATATATGCCTGATACGTCCAATTTGCATCATGATTTCCTACTATTATTTATAATGTATTTGATCATTATTTCACTTTATGATGCAACTCTTATGCCTTTTCTCTCTTAATTTGCAAGATTTATATGAAGAGGGAGAATACCGGCAGCTGGAATTCTGGACCTGAAATAGCTACATCAGAGATACCTATCCTACAGAGCTCCAATTGACTTGAAATTTCACAGAGATTTTTTATTGAATATATAAAAAATACTGGAAAGAAGAAATAATGGAGGGGACCCACCAGTTGCCCACAAGGCAACAGGGCGCCCCCCCCCCCCCCCCCGGGCGTGCCCTGATGCCTTGTGGGGCCCCTGGCTGGCCTCCGACCCCCTCCTTCTGCTCTATAAGGTCTTTTGCCCTAAAAATCATAGAGAAGACTTTTGGGATGAAGCGTCGTCGTCTCAAGGCGGAACCTGGGCAGGAGCTATTTCGCTCTCCGGCGGAGCGATTCCGCCGGGGATACTTTCCTCCGGGAGGGGGAAATCGAAGCCATCGACATCACCAACGATCCTCTCATCATGGGAGGACCAATCTTCAACAATATCTTCACCAGCACCATCTCATCTCAAACCCTAGTTCATCTCTTGTATTCAATCTTTGTCCCAAAACCTCAGATTGGTACCTGTGGGTTGCTAGTAGTGTTGATTACATCTTGTAGTTGATGCTAGTTGGTTTATTTGGTGGAAGATTATATGTTTAGATCCTTAATGATATTCAATACCCCTCTGATCTTGAACATGAACATGATTTGTGAGTAGTTACTTTTGTTCTTGAGGACATGGGAGAAGTCTTGTCATAAGTAATCATGTGAATTTGGTATTCGTTCGATATTTTGATGATATGTATCACTACAAAAAAAAACACTTCCGTGATGATAAGTCTTTGTCACAGCAGGTCAAGTTTTCTGTTATGCATGTACATCCGTGACAATTTTATGACAGAATCAAGATAGTCATACCTGTGCTGTCGTAGAAGTGTTCCATGACAATACTGAAATTATCATCACGGAAGTGTCCACTTCCATGACGATAAATGTCGCATCATGGAAGTGTTTTCGTCAAGGGTGACCGACACGTGATTTCCACCGTAACGGGTCGCCGTTAAGCTATCGGGTCCGGTTTTGGATCCGATAACCCGTTAACAGCCCTGACCAGTGGCGATTTTTCACGTGTAAATTTCTCATTCACCGGTCGATCCACGTGTCAGCTCGGCGTTGTGACAGATGTCATCCATTCATTGGACGAGAGACGCCTATGATACGTCGACATGTGGCATGGCCCAACAGTGGCCCATTTAGGTTAAAAAGGCTGGCCCGTTTGACTTGGTCAAAAGTTAGCAGGCCGGCCCAGGGAAAGCCTGTTAACAGCATGTTCGCATACAGCCCATCTACGGCCCGGGTACTCATGGCCCGTTATGGCCTTTCAATATTCGGCCCAGTAGCGTCATATGGGTCGTCCCATATGATTCCAGCCCGTTCTCACTTTCAGCCCATCTATGGCCCATGAAGTCTTTCGGCCCATATGAGACCTTTTGCATCTGTGGGCCCATTGATGGCCTGTGGTGAATCAGGCCCATCATGAACAGTAAACTGCTTTGAGCCCATTAACGGGCCATGATTCAGTTGGGCCGTTTCAAGCCCGTACTCCCTTTCGGCCTTCTAAGGGCCCATACATTCCTAGGCTCATTTTCGGCCCTCGATTACTTACGGTCCATTACTGGCCTGTTATGCTAATGGGCCAAATTCAGCCCGTGGTAACATTCGGTCCGTGTGTGGCCCGTTAACCCGTTGGGCCATTTTCACTGTCCTGTAATCCGACCCATTAACGACCCGTCATGCCTCTTGATAGAATTAAGCATGTGCTATCTTTCGGCCTGTTAACGGCCCGTTATGGTCTAGGCCCATAAACGGACGGTTCCGATTTTGGCCCGTTTACGGTCCATATTGCGGTCCGGTTTTGGACCACGAACAGTACGGCCCATGGATCCTACGGCCCATAGGAGGCCCATGGATCCTACGGCCCATAGGAGGCCCATGGATCCTACGGCCCGTAGGATGCCCATCGTTACCACGGCCCGTATGTGGCCCATGGTTATTGCGGCCACTAGCAAACCAAGGAAAAAGAATTGCAGTGACTACAAGCAAACAAATAAACAAAAGACTATAAGTAAATAAATAAGAAAGCAACTAATGCTAGGCTATTACGGCGATTACACAGATTACATCCACTTGGCATCAAAGTTCGCTACCAGTGCAAATATTAGGGAACAACAAAGCAGCATATTACATACACTGGGCGTCTAAATTGGCCACCAGTGCAAATAAACGCGGCAGCAAAACAAGTCCAGAACTGAAACCACTTCAGAAGAGCTCAAGAAACGATATCCTGGGCACCCACCATGCTGGCAAGAAGCTTAGCAAGCTTATTAGCTTTCTCTTGTTTGGCGCTAAAATCCTCCAACTCTTGCTGTTTCTCCAGAAAGTATGCATCTGAATTCTGCAGGGACTTCCTCAGTCCTTTGGCTTCTTGTCGCAGCACAGCTGATCATTGTCTTTCAGCTTGTAGTTGAGACTCAAGAAGCCGAACTGATTCAGGCAGCGAGTTCGAAGGGCTTGTGCCAGCGGTAGTGGCTAGTAACTCGAACACTACATCAAGGCAGGACTTTGGGGTTGTCTCACTGTCTTCAAGATAGTTTTTATCAGCTTTCTTGGAGAATAACAGGGTTGTCTGACTATCTTGGACCTTATCTGCATTACTTCCTTTACCATTGCATAATGGGGTACTCTTCACTATTCTACCGGCATTCTAAAAGAGGAACAAGCAGACACATCACAGGTTTAGCATGTATATGAAACTCATTTTGGTAAACCAGTTCAGTAGTAAGGTTGACAGGATTATACTAATTTGTCTTCTATTGCAAGGTAGTACATAATAACAGAATGAAACAAACATATCTATGTACTATGGTCACTGTATTGTCTATATCATCCTAGTTTATGTTGCCAAATCAAGATAGAGACACAGTTCAAATCATATTTGTTTAAGACAAAGCAGCATAGACAGAATATAAGTGTGGGAAACTACACAGCACTAACAACACTTGTAATGTGCATGACATGAGAACATAACTATTTATACAATTGAAACTGAAATCAACATTGAGCAAGAGGTTACAACAGCAAACCAGTTAAAGAAACAGGTTTAAAACATACCTTTTGCACCATTGGAGTTTCAATGGGATCCTTCAAATTAGAAATTAGTTGGTATGAGTAAATACAGTGATGCAAGAGCAAAGGAGAATGCACCATAGCTACGGAATTTGACCTGAGAACAGTTGTTCTTCTGCTTTAAGCGTGGAGTTTGGGTTCGATGTGGTGGTCCTCGTGCTTTGGGCACTGCAGTTGCCTTACTAACTGCTCGTGTGTGGGTGCTCTATGGTGGAGATGGTGCTGCGTCAACTGGAAGTGGGTTACTATCTGCTGGGGTTGGGGTTAGATGGGGTGTAGCTGGTTCTCTGGCCAACAGGGTAGGGGTACAATCTGCAAGAGTGTCGGTTATGTGTGGTGGGGCTGGCTCTTGGGCAAGTACAACCGTGGTTCTATCTGCATCGACGGTAGCACCGTCTTTTGTGAAGACCGTGTTTTTACTCCCTTAGTTACTGCCATCACCCCCTCCAATTCAAATGGCTGATAAACAAGAAAAGAAATTGAAGGTACAGACGTTGTATGATAGACAGATGCAGTAATTCACGTATATGTTGTCTAACCAAATAGGACAGCATGACACAATTTCACATATATGATGGCTAAGGCTAACTAAACAGGATAGCATGACACAATTTCAGATATATGATGGATAACTAAACAGGATAGAATGACATAATTCAAAAAATGATGACTATCTAAACAGGATGACATGACATAACTATATGATGTCTTTATAAAATAGGTTGGCATGAAATAATTCACATACATGTTGTCTAAGTATACAGGATGGCATGATATAATTCACCTATATGATTGATATACTAAGCAGCTGGCACTCGCATATATGATCTCTAAACTAAGCAGATGGCATTGAATATTGTGTATATGATGTCTAAACTAAGCAATGCAAGACACCATATGCATGATATGAGAAATATAACCGTCGCAAGTTAGAGCATACACCTCAGGGGGGATATAGGATTGGTCATCTGTCCCTGAATCCTCCTTTGAGGAGCTACCTGTAACCAGCGAGATATCTGCTTCAACAGGTAGCATTGTCTGCTTTGAAGACCTTGTTTTCACTCCAGATTTTTCCATAACCGACTCAAATGGCTGATGCACAGGAAGAGTAGTTCAATATACAAACATTGTCAGCAAATGGAATACGTAATGAAAAAAAGGATGGCATGACATAATTCACATATATGATGCCTGGCTACACGGGATGGCATTGCATAATTCACATATATGATGCCTTGCTAAAAAAGATGGCATTGCATAATTCACATATATGATATACTCCCTCCGTTTCTAAATATAAGTATTTGTAGAGATTTCACTATAGACCACATACGGATGTATATAGATGCATTTTAGAGTGTAGATTCACTCATTTTGCTCTGTTCCATAGTGGAATCTCTACAAAGACTTATATTTAGGAACGAAGGGAGTAGAAACTAAACAGGTGGCATTCACACAAAGCAGGTCTAATCTAAGCAGATGACATAGCAATGCAAGACACCATATGCATGATATGAGCAATATAATCCTGCCAAGCTAGAGCATAAACCTCGGGGGGGAATAGGACTGGTAATCTGTCTCTGAATCCTCCTCTGAGGAGCTATGTGTAACCAGCAAGATATCTGCTTCGACAGGTAGCACTGGTTGCTCTGAAGACCTTGTTTTCACTCCAGATTTTTCCATCACCGACTCAAATGGTTGATGCACAGGAAGAGTAGATGAATGTACAAACATTGTCGACAAATGGAATATATGATAAAAAAATAGTATGGCATGATATAATTCACATATACGATGACTGGCTAAACAGGATGGCATTGCATGATTCACAAATATGATGCCTGGCTAAACAAGATGGCACTGCATAATTCACATATATGATATAGAAACCAAATAGGTGGCATTCACACAAAGCATGTCTAAACTAAGCTGATGACATATACGATGTATAAAGTAAGCAATGCAAGGCGCCATATGCATGATATGACCAACATCAGCATGCCAAGTTAGAGCAAACACCTCAGGGGGTAAATAGGAGTGGTCTGCTCCCTCTGAATCCCCCTCTGAACAGTTATCTTCCTCTGGAATACAATCTGGAATGGGGGAGGGAGGGCTGCCACTGCGCCCACCATGGAGCGACATCTGCATGACATTATATTCCCACGCAACGCTCCTCTTTTTTTCTCTACATGTTCTGTATGATTGTGTACGATAACTGACATGCATAATAAAAAAACATAGTCAGATTATGTAAGGCCTAAGGGGTGCATGTAGAAATCCAGACTGATGGTAGCAACCAGTGGATAGATCCAAAACTAATGGCAGTAGGCAGATGATAGCTTCAGTTAGAAAAGACAGATGATGGCTCCTCTACTGTTTGTTGCCCACCCAACACGAACCACATAGAAGACCTGAGATGAACCAGATAGTAGACAGAGATACTATTCATTGCTGCCTCGATATGTGCCCCACAAGCATTTTAAAACTAAAGTCTGAACATTAGTTTGGACCTGACTCAGAGTCTAAGAGGTGAACAGGACGATAAACTAGTAGGTAATATTAATCGATGTATGACGTAAGCAGACACGAAAGAGTGCGACCTCTCTTCCGAAACTGTTTAGTCGACACGTTCATCTGCTCAGTCGATGATGGTAATGCAGTTGGTGTGGCTGCCGGCAGCGGGGAAGAAGATCTGAGGCGGTTGAAGCTGAATTTACTGTCAAAACTGTTTGCACTAGTTGCAGAGCACTGCAATAGAAGTTTAGGCCGGTCGAGCACTAGTAGCTCCCGAAGCAGTGATCTAAATCAGCAGCTGCTCGAGCAGTGAACGCACTAGCAGAGAGCAACTCGTGCAGCTGCAGCAGCTGCGCCCGGAGCAGTAGCACGAGCGAGAGCTAAAGCAGCAACTCGTGTAGCTACAGTAGGTCATGTAGCAGCAGCAGTGAGAGCAAGAGCAGAGCAAAGCAGCAGCAGGAACGAAAGCAAGAGCAGAGCAGCAGCGCGACCAACAGCAAGAGCAGAGAAGCAGCAAGAACCGGAGCAGCAGCAGCAGCAGCAGCAGCGTGAGCGAGAGCCGAAGCAGCAGCAGCTCCTGCTGGTGTGGACGTCGCCGCTGAGGGAGCAACGCCATGGGGGGGAGACGCCATGGAGGAAGTGGCCGGCGACGCCGCCGTCGATGGAGACGCGCCATGGTGGCTCGGGATCGAGCACCGGCAGCCCCGTGAGATCAAATAAAAGAGAAAATGCAGCGATTAGTGTAGAACCTCCTTGGTGGTGCCGAGTAGGCTTCAGCTTCATCGGAGGAATTGCAGAGGGTGTTGCGGTTCCGGTGGGGCAGGTGAAGACGGCGCTGTGGGAATGGAGGTGGCGCGTTAGACGAGGCGAACGTCAGGGCAGCTCCTTGGAGGTGGAGGACGGGGTGGCTGAACCGGCGGGACGACGAGATCGACGACGGATCCTCATCCGGAGAGGTGGATGAGGGACGTCGAGCTGTTGCTGTGTACGACGTCGTTGGGGAAGAGGCTTCGGCTGGGCGGTGGTCGGCTGGCGGACGGAGGAGGGTGGGGTTTCGCGGGTTTTGGCGGCCTCGGTGTACGAATGGGGGTAACGCAGGGGAAGAGAGGGGGGAGCCATGGCTTAGGGACGCGCTTGTCCGAAATTTGGGGTAAGTTACGAAAGTACCCCCACCCGTTTTATCCATGGGACGTCAAGGCGGTATTTCCGGCTGAGGGGTAGAAGGGGGATTTCGCGTGTTGGGCGGTGTGACCGATTTCGGTTGAGGAGGGAGTTTTCGCGCGCGTTGAAATTTCGGGATAACAAGGCGCGGGTTGAAGAGGCGGGAGTTTCGCACCACAAGAGACTAAGAGATACTCTAGCTTGAAAATTTCGGAATAACAAGGCGCGGCTTCGAATTTCGGGAGAACAAGCTTAACGTGTACAAAAAAACAAAACAAAAGACAATTCGTACAAGACAAGAGAGAGTCATGTCCCGTTTTACAATATTACTACAAATGCCATTCAAAGCCAACAACAAATAACTAACAAATTCGGTAGAACAAGCTTAGCGTGTACAGTACCAAATCAATTCGCACTTCCCTCAACAACAAAAACAATAACAAAAAACAAATCAAAACACCTCCCGCAAAAAAAATCAAATCAAAACACTGTCGTTTACCATATTGACTCAATTTGAATCAATTTTCCCTATTTGAATACGATTGTTGTCAAGTTATACCATCATTTAAATATTATCTTGATAACACAATACATGCATGTAGTAGTAATCCTATTTAATTAATTATGACTTACATGTACCATACGATCTCCAATTCAAATATTTGTATCCATTTTATGTTGAATTCAAATCACAATACATTTAATGCTTTAACTAGACGTTCGGAATGTTCTAAACCATGTTTTCATATGTATAATGTGTTTAACACACACAATGCATGCCCCCCCCACACACACAGCATTTAGATGTTAGCTGCGAAAACCACACATTATCTCAAATTCGAATAGTTATGTCCATGCATGGATGCAATGTGGTCAAACGATGCCTACCATCGGTGTCTCAAATTCAAATCAATTTTGGCTTGTTCGACGTGTATATAGTATTAAATGTTCGATTCAAAACCACACGCATATCTGCATTATATTCATGCATGCATGGGTTACAAACATCATGATCTCTTATTCAAATATTTGAATCCACTTTTATATTGATTATTGTGACATCCCCAGATTACTAACAGTAGTTATGCCAATTAATCATGCCAAGTCATCACCATTAAGCCTTATAAAAGCAATTAGAAAATAATCCAACTTAAATTTAAATTCAAATACAATTCAAATTAATATTTCTTCAAACTACAAAACTAAAATGTTCATAATATTGCAAATAATCTAAAGGCATTTGTAAAAATATAATCCACATTAATTGAATTTGTTAAATGACCCTAACATCCTAAAACAGTGGGAAAACAAAAACATTTAATCCCATTTCAATTAAATAAAATTCAAATGAAATCATATTAACCCCAAACCAATTTCTGGTGTTAGGTAATAATGCACTGTAATATTTGAACCAAGTCACACATTTTATAAAAGTCATTTAGTGGCCTATCTATTTGCAAAACAGAAATAAAACAGAAAAAAAATCACTGGGCCTCGGGCCAGCCAGACCGGCCAGCCGGCCCACCCGGGCGCCCCTGGCCTATATGGCCTCGCCCCTCCCCTCGCAAACCCTAACCTGATCCCCAATTCCCCCTCGTTCCTCTCTCTCCCGCGCGCCGCCGCCCGTCGCCGCCTCGCCGCCGTCGTCCTGTCCTCGTCCTCCTCCCCAGCGGCTCCACCGAGCCTCGCCGACCCGTTCCCCTGCAAACGGGGTGAGCCCCGTCGCCTCTTCCCCTCTCTGTCGTCGCCGTCGTCGACGCCGTTCGTCGCCGTCGCCGCTGCCCCGCCTCGCTGCCGCACGTCGCCCGCGCCGCGGCCGCTTGTCGCCGGCCTCGCCTTGCCGCTGCCGTCCTCCCGCTGCTCGCCGTCGCCCGCCTGGCCTCGCCCCAGCCGGTCGCCCCCGCAGACCCACGCCGTCGCCGCCGCTGTCTGCGTTGCGCCCCGCCCGCTCTCGGCCTCGCCGGCTCCGCCCCTGCAGCAGCCGCTCGCCGCCGCCTCGCCGTGCTGGCCTCTGGCCTCGGCCGCCCACCTGCGCGCGCGCGCTGCCCCGCACCCGTGCCCGCGGACACGTCCGTGTCCGGCCCCTCTGTGCCCGCGCGCACACGCGTGGCCCGGACATGTCCGGCGCCCGAATGAACGAACGGGCGGACATGTCCGCCTAGCCAACTGACCGCTGGGCCCCGCTACTGTTTAAACGTAAAAAGAAAAGAATTAAAAAGAAAATAAATAAAAGAATTAAATAATTAAAATAAATAAATAATAATTAACTAACTAATTAATTAACTTAATTAATTCGGTTTAATTAAACTAATTAATTCGGTTTAATTAACCTAACTAATCTGTAATTAGATTAATTAAACCCTAATTAGCCTAATTAGACGCTGACAGGCGGGACCCGCATGTCAGTTTGACTGCTGACGTCGCAGTGACGTCATGGTGATGTCATCATTTACTATTCCGGATAATTCTAATTTAAATAATTAAATAATTCCAGAAAATCAATAAAACTTTGAAAAATCATATAAAATAAACCATAACTCGGATTAAAATAATTTATATATGAAAAACGATCAGAAAAATATGACGAACCCGAATACGCAGTCCACGTACGTGTCAGCCCTCTCTACCATGATGAACATGGAACTTTCCCCTCCAGTTCATCTGTCCGGTAATTGCCCGGAGCTGGTAAAACACCTCCAAATGTTTCCCGCTCCGACTAACTTGTGTAGTACTGCGTTAGGGCACCTCTCGCAATAGCGTGCTGCCATGACAAGCATCGGTGTGCAATTGTTTGCTTTATATTTACTATTTCTTCCCCCTTTTCTCTCCGGTAGACTCCGAGACCGATGTTGTCCCTGTGATCGACTACGTCACCGACGATCCCTCTTCCCCCTTCAGCAGAGCTTCCAGGCAAGCAAACCCCCTTGATCATTCCGATATCGCCCATTCCTTCTCCCCCATGCTTGCATTAGATTTTGCTACTGTAATTGATTTCTCCTATTCTGCTGCATAGCCTGTTGTTTATTGTAACTTCTGTTGATACTTTACCTGATATCCTAAATGCTTAGTATAGGTTGGATGAAATCCATCTGTGGCCCCATCCTTGTCCTAGTTGCCCCGCTTAGCTACTAGTACCCCGATCGATGTGATCGTCGGGCTGAGACCAGCACAGCACCGCACACCCCCCTAAGTTGTCCGACTCTTCAGAGTTGTCCTCGAGTGACGAGGGTGATACCTCTTAACTCACTCCCGATGATGCCTTTGTAGCTTAGCTAGTCGGTCGTGGATTACCGAGGGTGATTCCTCTTCCTCCACCTCCGGTGAAGCTTCTGTCGTGCAACCCCTCAAGTGTGCACCATCGAGGGTGATTCCTCCTGGTTCTCCTTGACGGACTACATCGGGTAGGATTCCAACGAGGGTGATTCCTCGAATTCCTCCTTGATGTTCTGAACACACAGTTACTGGGACTTTACTATTTTTTTACTGTATAAAGTCGGGTCGACCCTGAGTGGTACCCGCGAGAGATGTGAAGTCGGGTTGACCGTGAGGGTACCCGCGAGATAATTACGAGGCGCAGCCGGGCAGGCAGAGACCGCCCTAGAGAGGGATGGGCCTGGCCCTTGTTGCACTTCCTCGAGACGGGACGACAGGAGTACTGATCGTCACCGCGAGCTCCTAAAAATGCGATAGCGGATTTGGGTATTGATCTGAGTGGGTCGTTGGCCCTATACGCACTACCACCACGTGGGATAATGGTTATGGGACCCTCTACGTCGTATGTATCAGCCGAAAGCTCTGTCAGATGTCCAGTTTAGCATTGTGGCCGGGCCGGATCGCGCCATCTAGGCAGAGGTGGTGCTGGAATCCCCCTGCGCACAACGACCCGGAGTGCTAAGGGCGATGGCCCAAGACCCCTGAGCACTTAGGATGTAGACCGGCGGGGACCTCTCTGTTGAGCCTAGGTAGGACTGCGTCGTGTCGATTACCCGAGGCCGGGCATTACCCAGCAAGTGTGTCCGGCCAGATGTAATCGAGCGTGCTGGGTAACAGTAGTGCACCCCTGCAGGGAAGTAATCTATTCGAATAGCCGTGTCCACGGTAACAGGACGCTCAGTGTTGTATCCCGATCTACTACTACTTAAACTGGATACAGGCTAATTAATTGGAAGCTCCGGGATCGCTTTCTCGCCGGGAGTCGAGGAAGGATCTCTAGGCTTTGCTACAACATGCTTGCTACTTTAATTATGTACTAATCTGCACTCGTCTTATGCTGCAAGACCGCTGAAGATGCTAGTCTTCGTTAGGCTAGGCCTTCCCCTCTATTCTGGCATTTCTGCAGTATAGTCCACAGATACAGCCCCTTCCTTTGATACCAATGCATAATTAGTATAGTTCTGATGTCAGTCTTGCGAGTACTTTGGATGAGTACTCACGGTTGCTTTGCTACTCTTTTTCCCCATACCCGATTGCTGCGACCAGATGATGGAGCCCCGGAGCCAACTGCTACCGACGACAACTGCTACTACACTTCCGGAGGATCCTACTTCGACGTGGAGATCTTCGATGACCAGGAGTAGTTAGGAGGCTCCCAGGCAGGAGGCCTTGCCTCTTTCGATCAGAGTCGTTGTTTGTTTTCGCCTTCTTAAGGCATCTTGTTTAACCTTGTGTCTGTACTCAGATACTGTTGTTTCCGCTGACGCTTGTTCTCAAGCTTATGTATTCGAGCCCTCGAGGCCCCTGGCTTGTAATATAAGCTTGTATTATTTTTATTTCGTGTCTAGAGTTGTGTTGTGATATCTTCAAGTGAGTCCCTAGGCTTGATCGTGTGCATTTGCGTGTATGGTTAGTGTACGGTTAAGTCGGGGGCGTCACAATTATCATCTATGTGAGTCTTTTACACCCACTCACACACTCCTCCTCTCTTTGTGGATATATACCACTAACTTTCCTATCGTGCATGCATATATATATGCACACACACTCCCCACTCGGCATCCTCTACATCGCGCGCACACACGTTCTCGTTCTCTAGGTCGGTCTCCCACGATCTCTCTAGGTCTCTCCATCTGCCTCTTTCCCACACACACCAATCGATATACCCCTCTGCTAGGTCTGCCTAGATACCACACACAAACATGTACACATACACTACAAGAAACCTGTTAATTCATGGCGGATTTCTGGTGACTGTTTCAAAAATCTTCACGAATGGCATACCATCCATGACAGTTTGCGTAGGTTTGTCATGGATTTCCAAGAGGACGACCGACCCCGAAAACAGGTGACGGTTTATGACAAAAATCGTCTTGCCGTCATAGTCTTAGCATATAAATCGTCATGGATTTAACCAGCGGGCCTTCGCTGTTTTGTTTACTTCGTATGAACAAAATAGACTGCCTTAGGCCTAGCCATGTGGGAAGAGTTCGCACGTTGAGCGGGCCTCCTCTCTTTTTTTTACCTCGTCTGAATCTTTATGGACTGCCTCAGGCCCAACCATGTGGGGCTGAGTTGTCGGGCACACCAGAGTCCACATACTCTTCTCTCTTTTGTTTCTTTTTTTTCTTTTACTTTTCTGTTTCTGTTTCTTTTCTTTTCTCTGTTTTTCTTTTTTTTCTTTTTCTTTCCTTTTTCGTGTATAATACACAATTGATTGCGTGTCACAAAAATGTTCACCGTATATTAAGAAAATGTTCATGGTATATTACAAAAAGTTCACCATGCATTGTAAAAAATTTCATCATATATTAGAGATTGTTAAACAAATACTACAAATGTTCACTTTGTTTTTAAATTTGTTCAGCATATCTTACACAAATGTTCAATGTGTATTAAAAAATTGTTCAACATATGTTACAAAATGTTCAATGATTATTCAAAAATTGTTCAGCATATATATTCATGTTTTTTTCAAAAAAAGACCATCATATTTAAAAGAAAATCATCATACAATACAAAAAGTTCATCGTGTATTATTAAAATGTTCATCGTATGTTCAGAAAATTTCTAGTGTGTGTTTTGAAATAATGTTCACTATATAAAAAAAAATTATAGTACTGAAAAATATAAAAAATATAAAGTGCAAACATTAAAAAAAAGGACAAAAACCAAACCAGGAACGAAAAAATGACCAAAAACAGGCCGCTAACTGCTACAGTGCACGTACATGTTGCTATCCGGCCCAATGGGCTAGCCCTTGTGCTTTGCCTCCGCTGTTTAAAGCATGTTGCCATACCAACCAAAATATTATCATCCAGTTTCAACATCCATGCGCAAAAGGACTAGAATCTACCACCCAACAACCTGGTTTAGCGACTCAAAATAAAACACCCATGTTTGGCTTCCAACATTTTAGATTTTGAAAAAAAAAACCTTGGATTAACAACAGACAAAACATAGACCCTACACGCTATATGATTAAACCAGAGTGGACTCATCGACACGATCTTCACCACTACTACCGGTCTGATTGGGTACTTCATCATGGTCACTAAGAGCAGCCACCGACTCTGATGTTTCCTACACCAATAGCAAGTAAAGTAAATTGGATGGTAAAGTCAAAGTTGAAACAAAAACGCCAACTGACAGAAAAGCACAAAACATGAACCAGCCATGTTTCTTGCCACCAACAACCTTGTACACAGCGACACCATCAGCTACCACACTGGATTGATGTACCCAATCAAAGTCAGGACCATGTATTGTGTGAACGACGTCTTATATGCCTCCTGTGTTAAATTTATCATGCACAACTTGTAAGGAATACGAATTCTGCACCAAAGGGATGTGAAAATAAGGATGATAAATCTTACAGGTTTGATTTTTCTCTTTTGGGTTTACATGGTGCAACCCTCGTCAACCCTCCTTGATATAGTATAGGCTTCAGTGGGAGGAAATGACCTCTTTTCTTCCCTCTCCTGCAATAAGCAATTCACATTAATTGTTTCTTACATGGATGGCATGGCTTTGACAAGAAAGTGTTAGGTAATGTGTTTGACATACCAATTTTTTTGTGTAGCGGGTTACTGAGGCGCTGCCCTGCCGAAGGCCATGCGTTGGCGCCCTCTCTTTGCGTTACCTACCCTCGCAAGACTTTATTTTCCAATAGGCATTACACCACTTCAATCCAGCAAGCTTCCTCCATGCAGTCGCTTTCTTCTTAGCTCATCATGGTATTACCTGTGCAATAGAAAACGAGAGCTGCTACTATCTGTCTAAAGCACACCGAAAGCATGGCGAATAATGAAGGAGCTTACCTCCATATACTGATCCACAGTAAGATAAGTCCTACAAGCCTTCGACCGACTTATTCTCTGCTTTTAAAACAAAAAATTGAATAGTCCACTACAGCCTACACCCGTGCCTCATATATCATATCGTCTATGTTTTTTTGATTGAGTTGTGAACAGCCCTTCTTGCAGCAACCCCAGTGCCTTCTTGCCATCTATAGTAATTCTGTACACAACAGAACTAGATGAATGAGGCCCAGAAATAATATGCATTAGTTCGTAGTCTTTATTGATTGCACTAACCCAGAATTCCTCCTCCACTTGTTGTACAAAGTTGTCTAACCACCTCTCCCAATATGTAGCGGGATCCTTAGCCATCTCATAGTGCTTTCACGACCAAGCCGGCTCCTGCTTGCCTTTATATGTGACTAGTGCAGGGAGCCTGTCACGAATTGTCAAGCCAAGTATACCATTCGGCAACCGCATGGGAATAACACTCCACGAGCATCTGCCCTAAAGAAGGCCTGTTCTACAAAATGATTAGTCTTATCCAGCCATTCTGCACTATAATTGTTTTTGCCCTTATGGCCCGGGTACATCCTAGAACTTTCTTCTGTCGTCGTATAGTTTACAAAAGCATGACATGGTTTAAAGTTCACAATCACCATCTAACCTGCAACATATCAGAGTTCAATCATGTTTATACCTCATGTGTAAACTTTGCATTCAATAGTCTTTTGGTTTTGGTAGAAAAGCAGTAAATAAAAATTGTACACACACTGTAACTTGGTCTTTTGTATTCAGAAAACAAGCATCATCATTGTGGGTCGAAATTGGAAACTTTCCATAAGGCAGCCGTATTGCTAACTAAATAATTGGTTTTACGATGTAGATTTTACACCCTAGAACCGATTAATTAGTTAACATCTGGTGAAAGAGAAAGCTTCCACCGGTCATAGGTAGTAGCAAACATTGGTGAAAATCACAGTTAACTGTGGAAAGCAATTAAAATACCTAACAGATTTACAAGACTCAAAAAGATAATCAATGAATCCAGTGATTGAATAAATCCGACTATAACAAGTACTTAATGGTTAATTCCTGTACAATATAGCTTGAATTAAACAGTGAATAGAAGGAGACTGAAGACATGCATCTTACCTTCCGAAGGAGCTGGAGAAGTTCAGTCAAGGTGTGTTGTGGCTCGCGGGGTTGCAGGGACATCGTACTCTTGAGGCCGATGACGTAGAGGAAGACCGGGGACCGGGTAACGGACGTGGGTTTCGTTCTCGGCTGCCGACGGGGAGGTTCGTTCGCGGCCGGCCGACGGGAGCACCGTCCAGATCGAGTCAACGACGCGGGGAGGGGGGGGGGGGGGGGGGGGGGTCGACGAGGAACAGGCGGTCGAGCTGAGCGGGGAGGATAGGGCAAGTGGGGGCGGAGAAATAGGCGAGCAGCGAGCTGGGCGGGGAGGTGTGCGGCGGTGGGATCTAGTAGGCCTCGGAGGCGGGGGTGGGGGCGGCAGAAGGCTGTCGGGGGAGGCGCAGGTAATGGCCGGCAAATAACTGGATCGGGTTGGAGCGCGGTGGTGGAGGGAGGTGGAGGAGGCAGCGAGGCTGAGGATTAGGCGGCGGTGGAGTTTGGGAGGCGGCGGTGTAAGCGTGCTGCTCGCGGCGCGGGGGAAATTTTAGGTCTCGGGCGGCGGCGGGCGGGCTGGGGGCGGCGGGCAATTTGGATGAAATTTTTATGAATGGTTAGGGCTGCCTATGACCGGTGGGCCACACAGTTGACATTTGTTTTCTTTCCGAAAACTTGATTCTAACTTCCCAAATACTTATTCCAGTGAGCGATTGGTGGATGACGGCTCGGAAGACAGTGGCCAAGACAAAGCGCAAGGACTTCAACTCCTTTGTTATGCTAATCTGTTGGTGCTTGTGGAAGCAGAGGAACGGCAGAGTGTTTGGCAGGAGCGACGTGAGAAATGAACTAGGTACAGTTGAGATCATCTTCAGAGAGCGCAGTCTATGGGCGCTAGCAAACAGGAGTGGAGTGTTGCATTTTTGTGAGTAGTCCCTTGGTGTTTTTGGGAGTGTGGGAGGGCGGACACACTTGAGATGTGGCTACCAAATTGTAATCTCTTGTAAATACTTTTCTATCTTCTATAAAGCTAAGGTACGCCTTTGGCGTACTCTCGAAAAAAACTTCCCAAATACTTATTAGTGCAGCTGCACTATTTTGCGTCCCCGAGCGCATGCATCGGCGCCGTCCGATTGCCCGGATCGCGCCCGATCGCGACGGGCCGCGCGGGTCGCCCCGACACAGGTGGCGACAAGGGAGAGATCAAGAGGCGCGCGGTGTAGTGGTGGGCCCGCATCCTTAATTTTCAGCGAAACCGCCCGGAGCGCCCGCACGTTTTGAAACTGCCATTCCTCCCTCTCGTTCGTTCCTCTCACTCACAGCGACGCCGACGCGGGGGCTGCGGTTGTGGGGTACGGCGAGGATTCGCCGGTGCAGGAGGCCGTCCGCGGGCGCGGCGACTCGTGGCTACAGCGGAGCTACGTCCCGGCATCTCCTCGCTCGGTCCCGCTCCAGATTTTGGTTTTGGCACGGCGAGGTTAGGGTTTGGGGTTGACGGGGGCGAGGCGATAGGTGTGTCTTCGTCGCGCGCAAGGTGAGCGAGCACGGAGGTTTGTCCATGGCGTCCGCGGGCAGGGCGTTGCCATGGCGCGGGCTGTTGAGGGGGAGTCGGGGTTTGGGGGTACGGAGGGTGCAGATCGATTGAATCCTGAATTGAAGGGGTGGAGGGGAGGGTAAGGGGGGCGAGGGTTGTGGTGTTGCATATGAACGATTTTCCCAGCGACTGGGATGTTTTTTTGGTGGAGTTGCTTGAATCGCCTGAGACAGTTGTATAGCAGTATGGCGGGAGTTGCTTAATTGTGGCACTGGAACTTTTATACCGCCAAATTTGTGAGATGCCACCATGGAACGCATTCAATTTTGCTATACAACTCCACGAAATGTGACAGGAGTTCATTCGACTGTAGTTCAATTGAATGGGTGGAGGGGAGGGTAAGGGGGCGAGTTTTTTTTTTTGCGGTGATGCGCATGTACGAATTCCTAGCGACTGGGGTGTTTTCGTTTTTTGGTGGAGTTGCTTGAATCGCGTGAGACAGTTGTATAGCAATATGTATGGGAGTTGCTTAATTGTGGCACTGGAACTTATTCGTTCATTTTTGCGAGATGCCACCATGGAACGTAGGAGGAACGTATATCAAATCCTGCTTGATGGGAGGGCCAAATGGGACTTATTCGTATCCGCAGTTGCAATGAAATAGGCAGTAGTTGCCTGTTATTCAACATCCAGCAGCACTGTTTTTTTTGTTCTTTATAAGTTGCATACAAAACAGTCTGTTGTTGCCTAGATTCATCAACAAGTTGCTTTTTACCAGTACTAGCAATAGCAGGTGAGATATCATCAGGAATAATATACAACTTTTAGTAGTAATGGCGATGAAGTTAGGAGATGTTAAATAGGGACACAAATTTTTTTACCCGCCAATGATAGTGAAGTCACGCATTTGTTATCTAGAAGCAGAATTGTGCTTTTAGGTCTTGTATTTTTCCACCAATATGACATTCCTTTTTGGTCTTGTGTGTTTTGTTTTACAGAATGGCACAAAAAAGCAAAAGGTTTGCGGAAAGAACTGATGGCGACGGTGGACATGAGGGAGAAGAGGAGGTGGCTCAAACGACAAGCAATGTTGGACGCAAGCGTGGGCGGACGAATCAGAATCCTGTCCGGGGTCGACGGGCGGGGAAACGGGCAACCGATTCTGCCCCTCGTGATGAAGAAGGGAGGCATCCGAAATGTGCGAAGAAAAGCGGACACGAGGTATTTTTTAAAAAAAGTTTAAATCGGTAGGGGTGCTAGAGTGGGGGGTGGTTTGTTGTTTATCTGAATATATGTGGGGTTGTCCAAGGCAGGGACATTATGTGCTTTTTTGAATATATAATGCTCAATGTTTCCTAGGGTTTTGATACTGGTTGCTGTTTTGTTCTTTGCTTTTTATTTTTCTGCGTCTTTGAAAATTTATCATGTTAGTTTGTATTCACCTTATTTGGGACAAGAAGGAGCATAGCGGTATAGAAGTTGCCTGGCATGGTAGTAGCAGTTGCATTATAATGTAGTTGTAGTTGCCCAGTTTATCAGACACATTAGCCTGTCCTTTTTTTTAGTTTTGAATTGCTCTGTATTTTCCGCAGGTTGGTAGTAGTGCGCCGACACCAAGGAATAGGGCGTCACCTTCAAGACTATTCATTGTAAACGCCTCTCTCGATACGATACAAAAGGATGCCATTGGTGATATAAGTTTTGGCGGCGTGCTTGATATTGGCACAAGAACAATGAAAGGAGATCTTGTGAAGTTTGTCATGAAGTGTTATGACCCAGAGTTGTCTCAGCTGGTTATCCCTGAGAGGGGGAAGATCCCAGTCGACGCAACCAGTGTTCAAAGGATATGGGGATTGCCAAGGGGGCGGGAAAAGGTTGCATACGAAATGGAGCCAGACATAGTTAGGTTCTTCAATGAGATGTACAACATCCCCTCAGGGCCTGCGCCAACAGTGACCAAGTGGTGTGATATGATAAAGGAGATGGAAGTTATTGCTGATGATAAGTTTTTAAGCGCATGGCTTGTCGTTGTTTTCAGCTGTTTCCTTGCGCCGACAACCAGCTTGAAGGTGTCCCCGCGTGCCTACTCAGCTGCATTGAATCCACGCGACATCGTGAATTCAGATGTTTGCCAGTTCGTTGTCGACCAACTTAGGATTGCTTTCATGGGGTTGGGAGACAAGACGAATACTATATGTTGTTGCCCTTTCCACCTAGTGGTAAAATTATCTAGATCCCCCGCTTTTTTCTGGTCCATTGCTTTTTATTTTATTATTTTTTTCATAGTTTTTATTTTTTGCAAACTGACATGTGTTCCTCTCTCTCTTCTTTCGCCGGTGCTTTTTTGTTGTGTGAAAACAGATACTTTACCTCGACTCGCTCGATGTAGACTATAGGTCAATCCATAAGGATTTTGTGGATGCGAGCACGCCAAATGTTCTTCCGAGGGTTAAAGCATGGAACAAGGGTCTCATGAAGGTAGTCATTAAGAAGGACAGGATTAGGAATGGGTATATGGAAAGCTGCGAGTAAGTTTTTATTTGCTTTTGCTTTTGTACATTTTTTTTGATGGTTTTGTAGTATATGGAGACCCCATGTTTATGAAGTACGCATGTAGTGTCTGTTCAAAGATAAGCATGGTTATCATCCCAACATGCAACTGTTTGTGTTTTTGAAAGCATACAGTTGCTCATAATCAGAGTTGGAGTTGCCCATTATCAGCTTTTGTAGGTGTCCTAATTGACCAGTAGGATACTTTCTTTTTTTTGTTGGTTTTTGCATGATCAAATTTGTAGGTGCCCATCTATAGGGCCGCTGTTTGCCATAAGTTGGGGTGTCAGTTGCTTAGCTAATAAATGAAAGTTTTTACTGAAATTTAGCATGGTAATCATCCTCATTTTTCCAACATTTTTTTTGTATTTTTTTCAAGCTTACAGTTGCCAATAATCATAATTTGGAGTTGCCCATCATTTTTGGGGTTGTAGTTGCTGTAATTGGACCAGTAGGTTTTTTCTCAGTACTCACACATGAAAATGCAGTGTGTGTTCCGTTGATGATCATAACTGCAGTTGCCCATCAATAGGGGTTATGTTGCCCTAAGTTAGGGAGCCAGTTGCTCAGCCACTAATTGTAGTATCATTTGTTTTTTTGAACAAACACAGCTGAAAGGTGAGTTCTCGAGGTGTGCAGAAGATAGTCTTTTGGGGAGCATGGATCACATCCAGAAGTTCGTCGCTGCGAGGCTCCCTCAAAACTACAACATCAATGTATTTTTCTGCCTCTTTTTTTCATTTCAAGGGTTGCAAGCGCACCTCAATCAGTGAGCAAGGAAAGGCAGAAAAGTGCAGCGGCAAGTCCCAAACAGCAGAAGGTTGCAATGCAGAAGAAAGGAAGGGGCAGTAGCACCCGGAGACTTTTGCTGTCTGATGATGATGAGGAGGAAACAGATGAGGAAGAATTTGAATCTTCAGAAGAAGAAGAAGATGAGGAAGGGAAAGATGAAGACAGTTCTGAAGATAACACTTCGGATGAGGAGGGGGAAGACAGTGATGACGACCCTGATGATGATTACGACGATGATGATCCTGTATACAGCAGCCCACCACCTGCAACGGAAGCTGGCGACGATGATTGTCAGCGCATGGATGTTGACAACACCACGCGGTCTGTTGCTGGTGAAGACGGGGAGAAAGAGGAGGAGGAGGAGGAAGAGGACAAAGATGAATATGAGGAAGAGAAGGAGGAGGAAGTGAAAGAGGACGGAAATGAAGAGGAAGAGGAGGAGGAAGAGAACGAAGACAAGGATGAAAATGAGGAAGAGGGCAAGGAAAAAGGGAATGAAGGGGAAAAGGAAGAGGGGGAAGCAGAGGAGAAAGAGGAGGATGAAAAGAATGAAGAGGATGAAAAGGAGGAAGAGGAGAAGCATCAGGAGGAAGAAGACAGAGAGGATGAAGGTGAAGATGGAGACGAGGATGATGAGGAGGAGGAAGATGGTGGGGGAGGGAGGAAGGGGAAAGAGGATAAGGATGATGGCGACATGGGTGGCAATGCTAGCACCGACAAGACCAGAGGCAGCGGCTGCCATGACGAGGGAGGTGCACAAAATGCAGGGTGGCGCGTGGGCAGTGATGACGACGAAGTGCCGCTGAGTACGATCATGGAGAAACTGAAGCGTAGTGGCAAGGACCAACAGCAATCAGAACAAGGGATGTCTACTAAGACCACACAAGGAAGCATCCAAAGCGTCGGCAGTTTTTTTCAAAGCAGTTTCGTTAAGATGGACATGCGGAAGGAGCCGTTTGAGGTAGACAGTGGGCCTGTTATTACAGTCGCAGATGTGGTGAGGATCGGAGAGTCGCAGAACAAAAGGAAGAAGGTCATCCCTGAGCTCCGAGATATCCCTCTTTACCCGGTGCCCGTGTTGCCATCTGAGGAAAAATTCTGTGGCATGGATTTGTGCCTTGAGATGCTGGGAGATGGGTTGGAACTACCAAGTGTTGGCCCAAAAGAGAAAGAAACAAAGTCTGCAGGAGGAGCTGAAGGGGGTGCCACGAAGAAGGTTAAGAAAATATGCCATAAGGCAGTCAAGGCTATCGTTCTGTCCCCGGAAGCATGCCAGGTTGCGGCGGGTCAAAGTGTTGCAACTACGACAACCAGTCAGCAAGCTCCGACAGTTCAAAAGTCGACAGATGAAGTGGCAAGTCAGAAAGTCACAACACCTTCAAAATCAAAGGTTTATCAGAAACAAGCAGCAAAGAAGCAAAAGAGAGCAACTGCTTATATTTTGGAAGCAACTAAGCAAATAACTCAAGCAACTACAGTGAGTATGCAGGCAGCAGCTCCTCCCAAGCCACGTATGGAGTCACCGGCAGAGAGTGCAGTTGTCATTGGACAAGAGAAGGATTTAGGCAAAGGTTCAGCAGGAACACAGTCAAAGAATAAGGGCTTGCCGAACAAACAAGAGAAGGAAGCATTCGTCAGCAGTTGAGAGAGTCAGGGGGAACTGTTGTGCTGGAGGAAGCAACTGTTATGCTGAAGGAAGCAACTCCTGAGCTGAACCAGGCAACTGCAGAGGCAGATGCACCGCAATCAACAGACAAGCCTCCGGTTGTTCCCAGCAAGCAAGCGTGCTCTGCAAAAGGCAAAGAAATCACATTTGACGATATTAGGGGCATCAACGAGTTACTAGAAAAGTGCATCAGCCCAGGGTTGTCGGCACCGCTCGTGAGATGTAAATCTGCTGGCACCATACCAGTAATACGAGCATCCCCTATCATTAATCTATCAGCGAACAAAGGAGCATCTAATTCAGGTGAAGCACCACAGTCGTGATGGGGAACGTTGCATGGGAAACAAAAAATTTCCTACGCACACACAAGATCTATCCATGGTGATGAGCATCTACGAGAGGGAGAGTGAATCTACATACCCTTGTAGATCGCTAAGCGGAAGCGTTAAGAAACGCGGTTGATGTAGTCGAACGTCTCCGCGATCCAAATCGCAAGTCGTCCCTCGATCCGATCACGAACTAGTGCCGAACGGACGACACCTCCGCGTTCAACACACGTACGGCTTGATGACGCCTTCACCTCCTCGATCCAGCGAGCGGTGGTGAAGTAGTAGATGAGTTCCGGCAGCACGACGGCGTGGTGATGGTGGTGAGGAACAATCTCTACAGGGCTTCGCCAAGCACTACGGAGATTATGATGGGAGAACTAGAGGGTTAGGGTTGCCGACACACGGCTTGGAAATCTTAATCTATCCCGTGTGCTAGCCCTGCCCCTCTATTTATATGTTGAGCCTTGGGGTCTAAACTTGGAGTAAAAGCCTCCTCCAGGTCGGTTTTGCCCGCACAAGGTCGGTTTGGCCCGCAGGGAAAGAGTCCAACTCGGATCCCTGCAGTACCGCGCACGAGCGGTAGTACCGCTCACGAGCGGTAGTACCGCTTGAGCGGTAGTACTGCTTCACACAAGCGGTAGTACCGCTTGGGCGGTAGTACCGCTTCCAACAAGCGGTAGTACCGCTTACGTGGTAGTACTGCCTTTACCAGCGGTAGTACCGCTTAAGGAAGTAGCAAAACTTCCTTTTGCACTTTCCAATACCTCATGGGCTTTACCCCTTTGGCTCATATAAAGTGTTGCTGCACCCGAACACTTCGGTAAACACCCGAAACCCCTTCCGGTGAATTCCGGAACCTTTCCGGAGATCAAAACACTATTATCACATATATTAATCTTTACCTCCGGACTCTTCCGGAGACCCTCGTCATGTCCTGGATCTTATCCGGGACTCCGAACAACCTTCGGTCACCAACACAATAACTCAACTATACTAATCGTCACCAAACGTTAAGTGTGTAGACCCTGCGGGTTCGAGAACTATGTAGACATGACCGAGACACCTCTACGATCAATAACCAATAGCGGGACCTGGATGCCCATATTGGCTCCTACATATTCTACGAAGATCTTTATCGGTCGAACCTCTATGTCAAGGATTCAGTTAATCCCGTATGTTGTTCCCTTTGTTCTTCGGTATGTTACTTGCCCGAGATTCGATCGTCGGTATCTCTATACCTAGTTCAATCTCGTTACCGGCAAGTCTCTTTACTCGTTCCGTAATACAAGATCTCGTGGCTAACACTTTAGTCACATTGCTTGCAAGGCTCATTGTGATGTTGTATTACCGAGTGGGCCCTGAGATACCTCTCCGTCATACGGAGTAACAAATCCCAGTCTTGATCCATGCCAACCCAACAGACACCCTCGGAGATACCTGTAGAGCACCTTTATAGTCACCCAGTTACGTTGCGACGTTTGATACACACAAGGTACTCCTCCGATGTCAGGGAGTTGCATGATCTCATGGTCATGGGAACAGATACTTGACATGCAGAAAACAATAGCAATAAACTGACACGATCATATGCTACGTTTATAGTTTGGGTCTTGTCCATCACATCATTCTCCTAATGATGTGATCCCGTTATCAAATGACATCTCATGTCCATGGCTAGGAAACCTTAACCATCTTTGATCAACGAGCTAGTTAACTAGAGGCTTACTAGGGACACAGTGTTGTCTATGTACCCACACATGTATTTGAGTTTCCAATCAATACAATTATAGCATGGATAATAAACGATTATCATGAACAAGGAAATATAATAATAACTAATTTATTATTGCCTCTAGGGCATATTTCCAACAGTCTCCCACTTGCACTAGAGTCAATAATCTAGTTCACATCACTATGTGATTTACATTGTAATGAATCGAACACCCATACAGTTCTGGTGTCGTTCATGTTTAGCCCTTGGAAGAGGTTTAGTCATCGGATCTGCAACATTCAGATCCGTGTGTACTTTGCAAATATTTATGTCGTCCTCCTTGATGTAATCGCGGATGGAATTGAAACGTCGCTTTATGTGTCTGGTCCTCTTGTGAAATCTTGGTTCCTTGGCTAGAGCAATGGCACCAGTATTATCACAAAACAGAGTCATTGGGTTAAGCGCACTAGGCACTACTCCAAGATCTGTCATGAACTCCTTCATCCAGACACCTTCCTTCGCCGCCTCCGAGGCAGCGATGTACTCTGCTTCACATGTAGAATCAGCTACCACGCTTTGCTTGGAACTGCACCAGCTAACCGCACCCCCATTAAGAATAAATACGTATCCGGTTTGTGACTTAGAGTCATCCGGATCAGTGTCAAAGCTTGCATCGACGTAACCCTTTACGACGAGCTCTTGATCACCTCCATAAACGAGAAACATGTCCTTAGTCCTTTTCAGGTACTTCAGGATATTCTTGACCGCCGTCCAGTGTTCCATTCCTGGATCACTTTGAAACCTTCCGACCATACTTATGGCAAGGCTGACATCGGGTCTTATGCACAGCATTGCATACATGATAGAGCCTATGGCTGAAGCATAGGGGATGACACTCATCTTTTCTCTATCTTCTGCAGTCACTGGGCATTGAGTCTTACTCAACTTCACACCTTGCAAAACAGGCAAGAACCCTTTCTTGGACTGATCCATTTTGAACTTCTTCAAAACTTTGTCAAGGTATGTGCTTTGTGAAAGTCCTATTAAGCGTCTCGATCTATCTCTATAGATCTTGATGCCTAATATGAAAGCAGCTTCTCCTAGGTCCTTCATTGAAAAACTCTTGTTCAAATATCCCTTCACGCTTTCCAACATTTCTATATTGTTTCCAATCAGTAATATGTCATCCACATATAATATTAGAAACGCTATAGAGCTCCCACTCACTTTCTTGTAAATACAAGCTTCTCCGTAAACTTGTATAAACTCGAACGCTTTGATCACCTCATCAAAGCGAAGATTCCAACTCCGAGATGCTTGCACCAGTCCATAAATGGATCGCTGGAGTTTGCAAACTTTGTCAGCATTCTCTGGATCGACAAAACCTTCTGGTTGCATCATATACAACTCTTCCTTAAGGAAACCGTTAAGGAACGCTGTTTTGACATCCATCTGCCAAATTTCATAATCGAAAAAGGCAGCTATTGCTAACATGATTCTGACGGACTTAAGCATCGCTACGGGTGAGAAGGTCTCATCGTAGTCAACTCCTTGAACTTGTGAAAAACCCTTTGCCACAAGTCGAGCTTTATAGACGGTGACATTACCGTCCGCGTCCGTCTTCCTCTTAAAGATCCATTTGTTCTGAATGGCCTTACGCCCTTCAGGTAATACTTCCAAAGTCCATACTTTGTTTTCATACATGGATCCCATCTCGGATTTCATGGCCTCTAACCACTTTTCGGAATCCGGGCCCATCATCGCTTCTCCATAGCTCGTAGGTTCATCGTTGTCTAACAACATGACCTCTAAGACAGGGTTGCCGTACCACTCAGGAGCAGTACGCGTCCTTGTCGACCTACGAGGTTTGATAGGAACTTGATCCAAAGCTTCATGATCATCATCATTAACTTCCTCTTCAACTGTTGTAGGCTCTACAGAAACATCTTTCTGCGCTGCGCTACTTTCAGGTTGAAGTAAAGGTTCAACAACCTCATCAAGTTCTATCTTCCTCCCACTCAATTCTTTCGAGAGAAACTCTTTCTCAAGAAATGTTCGGTTTTTAGCGACAAACACTTTGCCTTCGGATCTAAGGTAGAAGGTATACCCAACTGTCTCTTTTGGGTATCCTATGAAGACGCATTTCTCCGCTTTGGGTTCCAGCTTTTCAGGCTGAAGCTTTTTGACATAAGCATCACATCCCCAAACTTTAAGAAACGACAGCTTTGGCTTCTTGCCAAACCAAAGTTCATATGGCGTCGTCTCAACGGATTTCGATGGTGCCCTATTTAAAGTGAATGCAGTTGTCTCTAATGCATAACCCCAAAACGATAGTGGCAAATCGGCAAGAGACATCATAGATCGCACCATATCCAATAAGGTTCGATTACGACGTTCGGACACACCATTACGCTGTGGTGTTCCAGGCGGTGTTAGTTGTGAAACAATTCCACATTGTCTTAAGTGACTGCCAAACTCATAACTCAGATATTCTCCTCCTCGATCAGATCGTAGGAATTTAATCTTCTTGTTACGATGATTCTCAACTTCACTCTGAAATTGTTTGAACTTTTCAAATGTTTCAGACTTGTGTTTCATATCCATATCTACTTAAGTAAATATACCCATATCTACTTAAGTCATCAGTGAAGGTGAGAAAGTAACGATAACCACCGCGCGCCTCAATGCTCATCGGACCGCACACATCAGTATGTATGATTTCCAATAAGTCACTTGCCCGTTCCATTGTTCCAGAGAACGGCATTTTAGTCATCTTGCCCATGAGGCATGGCTCACATGTGTCAAGTGATTCAAAATCAAGTGACTCCAAAAGTCCATCAGCATGGAGCTTCCTCATGCGTTTTACGCCAATATGACCTAAACGGCAGTGCCACAAGAAAGTGGTATTATCATTATCAATCCTACATCTTTTGGCATCAATGTTATGAACATGTGTATCATTACTATCGAGATTCAATAAGAATAAACCCCTCACATTGGGTGCATGACCATAAAAGATATTACTCATATAAATAGAACAACCATTATTCTCTGATTTAAATGAGTAACCGTCTCGCAATAAACAAGATCCAGATATAATGTTCATGCTTAACGCAGGCACTAAATAACAATTATTCAGGTTCATCACTAATCCCGATGGTAATCGAAGAGCGAGCGTGCCGACGGCAATCACATCAACCTTGGAACCATTTCCCACGCGCATCGTCACTTCGTCCTTTGCCAGCCTCCGTCTATTCCGCAGTTCCTGTTTTGAGTTGCAAATGTGAGCAACCGCACCGGTATCAAATACCCAGGCACTACAACGAGAGTTGGTAAGGTACACATCAATAACATGTATATCATATATACCTTGTTTGTTGTTGGCCGCCTTCTTGTCAGCCAAATACTTGGGGCAATTCCGCTTCCAGTGTCCAGTTCCCATGCAATGAAAGCACACAGTTTCTAGTTTGGGTCCAGCCTTGGGTTTCTTCACGAGAGGAGCAACTGCTTTGCCACTCTTCTTGGAGTTACCCTTCTTACCCTTGCCATTTTTCTTGAAACTAGTGGTTTTATTGACCATCAACACTTGATGCTCCTTCTGAATTTCAGACTCAACGGCTTTCAGCATCGCAAACAGCTCGGCGACTGACTTGTTCATCCCGTGCATGTTATAGTTCAACACGAAGCTCTTGTAGCTAGGTGGCAATGATTGAAGAACTCTGTCAGTGATAGCCTCTGGCGGAAGGGGCATCCCCAATTCAGCCAGACGGGTGGAGTACCCAGACATTCTGAGTACATGATCACTGATAGACCCGTTCTCCTCCATCTTGCAAGCATAGAACTTATTGGAGATCTCATATCTCTCGATCCGGGCATTCTTCTGAAAGATAAACTTCAACTCCTGGAACATCTCATATGCTCCATGACGTTCAAAACGTCTTTGAAGTCCCGGTTCTAAGCCATACAATATTGCACATTGAACTATTGAGTAATCTTCAGAACGAGCCTGCCAGGCGTTCACAACGTCTAGAGACTCAACTGGAGCGGGTGGATCACCAAGCGGTGCATCAAGGACATAAGCCTTCTGGGAAGCCGTAAGGATAATCCTTAGATTACGGGCCCAGTCCACAAAGTTACTTCCATCATCTTTCAACTTAGCTTTCTCTAGGAACGCATTAAAATTCAGGGGTGCTACTGCGCGAGCCATGATCTACAACATAAATATAGCAAAGACAACTTAGACTATTGTTCTAGATCATGAGTTTAGTTAATCATATTACTTAAAAACTCCCACTCAAATTGACATCCCTCCGGTCATTCGAGTGTAACATGATCCAAATCCACCAACTCAAGTCCGATCATCACGTGAGTTGAGGTGGTTTCAATGGTGAACATCTTCATGTTGATCATATCTACTATATGACTCATGTTCGACCTTTCGGTCTCTTGTGTTCCGAGGCCATGTCTGTACATGCTAGGCTCGTCAAGTTTAACCCGAGTGTTCCGCATGTGCAACACTGGCTTGCACCCGTTGTATGTGAACGTAGAGTCTATCACACCCGATCATCACGGCGTGTCTCGAAACGACGAACTTTCGCAACGGTGCACACTCGGGGAGAACACAATTTATCTTGAAATTTAAGTGAGGGATCACCTTATAATGCTACCGTCGTCCTAAGCAAAATAAGATGTATAAAAGGATTAACATCACATGCAAATCATAAGTGACATGATATGGCCATGAACTTGTGCTTTTGATCTCCATCTCCAAAGCACCGGCATGATCTCCATCGTCACCGGCATGACACCATGATCTCCATCATCTTGATCTCCATCAACGTGTCGCCATGAGGTTGTCGCGCCGACTGTTGCTTCCACGACTATTGCTAACTCATAGCGATAAAGTAAAGCAAAAACGGCGAAAATAATTAAAGACAACTCTATGGCTCCTGCCAGTTGCCGTACTCATCGACATGCAAGTCGTGATATTCTATACAACATATGATCATCTCATACATCACATATATCTCATCATGTAATTGGCCATATCACATCACAACATACCCTGCAAAAACAAGTTAGACGTCCTCTAATTGTTGTTGCAAGTTTTACGTGGCTGCTACGGGTTTGCAAGAACCGTTCTTACCTACGCAAAACCACAACGTGGTGTAGTGATTGCTTTTTGATCTTCTAAAAGAACCCTCTTCATTGAAATCGATTCAACTAAAGTGCGAGAGACAGACACCCGCTAGCCATCTTTATGCAACGAAGTTACATGTCAGTTGAAGGAACCTGTCTCGCGTAAGCGTACGCGTAATGTCGGTCCGGGCCGCTTCATCTCACAATACCGCCGAATCAAGTATCAACTAGTAACGGCAAGCAATATGTATACACCCACGCCCACAACTCGTTTGTGTTCTACTCGAGATCTCATCTACGCATAGACCTAGCTCAGATGCCACTGATGGGGAACGTTGCATGGGAAACAAAAATTTTCCTACGCACACACAAGATCTATCCATGGTGATGAGCATCTACGAGAGGGAGAGTGAATCTACATACCCTTGTAGATCGCTAAGCGGAAGCGTTAAGAAACGCGGTTGATGTAGTCGAACGTCTCCGCGATCCAAATCGCAAGTCGTCCCTCGATCCGATCACGAACTAGTGCCGAACGGACGACACCTCCGCGTTCAGCACACGTACGGCTTGATGACGCCTTCACCTCCTCGATCCAGCGAGCGGTGGTGAAGTAGTAGATGAGTTCCGGCAGCACGACGGCGTGGTGATGGTGGTGAGGAACAATCTCTGCAGGGCTTCGCCAAGCACTACGGAGATTATGACGGGAGAACTAGAGGGTTAGGGTTGCCGACACACGGCTTGGAAATCTTAATCTATCCCGTGTGCTAGCCCTGCCCCTCTATTTATATGTTGAGCCTTGGGGTCTAAACTTGGAGTAAAAGCCTCCTCCAGGTCGGTTTTGCCCGCACAAGGGCGGTTTGGCCCGCAGGGAAAGAGTCCAACTCGGATCCCTGCAGTACCGCGCACAAGCGGTAGTACCGATCACGAGCGGTAGTACTGCTTCACACAAGCGGTAGTACCGCTTCCAACAAGCGGTAGTACCGCTTACGCGGTAGTACTGCCTTTACCAGCGGTAGTACCGCTTAAGGCAATAGCAAAACTTCCTTTTGCACTTTCCAATACCTCATGGGCTTTACCCCTTTGGCTCATATAAAGTGTTGCTGCACCCGAACACTTCGGTAAACACCCGAAACCCCTTCCGGTGAATTCCGGAACCTTTCCGGAGATCAAAACACTATTATCACATATATTAATCTTTACCTCCAGACTCTTCCGGAGACCCTCGTCATGTCCTGGATCTTATCCGGGACTCCGAACAACCTTCGGTCACCAACACAATAACTCAACTATACTAATCGTCACCAAACGTTAAGTGTGTAGACCCTGCGGGTTCGAGAACTATGTAGACATGACCGAGACACCTCTACGATCAATAACCAATAGCGGGACCTGGATGCCCATATTGGCTCCTACATATTCTACGAAGATCTTTATCGGTCGAACCTCTATGTCAAGGATTCAGTTAATCCCGTATGCTGTTCCCTTTGTTCTTTGGTATGTTACTTGCCCGAGATTCGATCGTCGGTATCTCTATACCTAGTTCAATCTCGTTACCGGCAAGTCTCTTTACTCGTTCCGTAATACAAGATCTCGTGGCTAACACTTTAGTCACATTGCTTGCAAGGCTCATTGTGATGTTGTATTACCGAGTGGGCCCTGAGATACCTCTCCGTCATACGGAGTAACAAATCCCAGTCTTGATCCATGCCAACCCAACAGACACCCTCGGTGATACCTGTAGAGCACCTTTATAGTCACCCAGTTACGTTGCGACGTTTGATACACACAAGGTACTCCTCCGATGTCAGGGAGTTGCATGATCTCATGGTCATAGGAACAGATACTTGACATGCAGAAAACAATAGCAATAAACTGACACGATCATATGCTACGTTTATAGTTTGGGTCTTGTCCATCACATCATTCTCCTAATGATGTGATCCCGTTATCAAATGACATCTCATGTCCATGGCTAGGAAACCTTAACCATATTTGATCAACGAGCTAGTTAACTAGAGGCTTACTAGGGACACAGTGTTGTCTATGTACCCACACATGTATTTGAGTTTCCAATCAATACAATTATAGCATGGATAATAAACGATTATCATGAACAAGGAAATATAATAATAACTAATTTATTATTGCCTCTAGGGCATATTTCCAACAAGTCGTTGCAAAGATCAAGGTCTGGAAGTGCTGTTTGGGATGATTACTGCCCACATCCACCTTTTGATCTTGGCATAGATGAAATAGTGGAAAAGAAAGGCGAGGAGAGCAACGCAGCAAAGGATAAGGGGGTGGCAAACGCACCTGCAGTGGCGGAGACAAGGGGGGCGAGCAGGGGCCTGGCCCCCCCTAACGATCGAGCGATGCTCTGGTGATTAGCGATACAAAGGCACGTATTTCTTACGTATATACATACTTGCCCCCCCCCCCCCCTATCTCAACGTTGATTCTGGAAAAAGGAAAAAGGCCCATGTGAAGCCCACTAGCGGCCAGGTAGGGTGTTGCGTTCTCCTGTCATGATTAGCCTGTACGTGGATTAGTACCCAGAAATTAGTTGCCGCCGTTCCGTGCCCTCGCCCGCCCGGCCGCCTCTGCTCTCCCTGCCCTGCTGCGATCTCGATCCTATTCGTACGGCGACGACACTGCCATCTTCACTTGTCAAATCTTCCTGCTCCAACCAGAGCGAACTAGCCGAGGACCCAAGGTTTAACACACATCCGTACATCACACAATCTACTAATCTCAATTCTCATCTTGTATCATCAGATTTTCGTTGTCTACTTGTTTTGGTTGTGTGATTAGCGATGCTATGATTCTATGAAGAGTTCCTATATTATAAGTGTACTAGAAATTATCATGGTCGTGATGCAAATTACCTTGTAGTACGAGTTACTATTTGTGATGCAATTTTTTCCTATGTCAAACTACAATATAGCTATTTGTGAAATTGCAATTCAGCAGATATGAAGAGAAAAGCGCCGCCATACACCGTTAAGATTAGTTCATTCTGTAGGCCGGTTACTTCAAGTTCTCAACCTAGTGAAATTTTTAATGGGAATGATATGCTGGACATAGTAAATGTTGCAGAACAAGAATTTTTTTGGCTTATCAGAGAGACCCTGGTAAACATTGTCAAATTTGAGAGCTGCCACCGGACAAGCAAGATGAAGATCGACATTTTTATATATCCGAGGGACCATATCAGCCGAAAAGTGCCCCCAAACACTCTAAACAGTAATTTATCTTTTAAGCGCCGCCAAATGGGATATGACTTACTTCGGTGCTACATGATCACATACATTGAAAAAATTAGCAGGTAATTTCTCTTCCAATGAAATTATTAAATTTTCTCATCTAATTGGCAATTGTAGAGGAAAAGTTTAAGCTCGTACAATATTTTATAGCATGTGGCGCATTATTATAGTATGATGATAGTTATTTTTTTGGTCTAGACAAAAATAAATGAACTTGACATGGCCCCCCCTATACCAAAATTCTGGCTCCGCCCCTGCGCACGTGCCACCGCAGACATCGAGTGGGGAATTGATTGGGGCAACCTTGATTTCGATGAAGTCGTCGAGGGGGCAGTGAGAAGTGCTGCAGCAGCAGAGAGCGCGGGGCACTTGTCACCTTCCGGATTCAGTACACCAACTGAAGACGCAAAAAAAATCGGTGAGGGGGAGTCGAGCAAAGGTGCTACCAGCAGCTCGGGTGAGCCCGTTCCTCAGAAGCGCGAGAGGAGAATACTCAAAGCTCCGCCATCACAAAGGTCACCGTATGTGAATGTAGAAGCGAGAAAGGACTTCACTTGCATAGCAGAAGTAAATAGGTTGTATGCATTGGTTTTGTTGCTTGGAGGAGGAGGGACGGCAAGGACGTCGCGGGGGGACGATAAAACGTATGTGTTTTTTTCCAGTAACAACCTTTTTTCTCTTCCCATCAAGTGATCTTCTTCTTTATATTTTTTCTCAATAAGAACCTTTCTTGTTCTACAGGCCACAAATCATAAACTACCGCGGCTACTATTGCACCATGAAGGAGCTTGCTCAATCAACGAAGAAGGCCGGATGGCTGAAAACTCACGTCTTTGAGTTGGGGATTGAGGCAATCATGTACAACAAACGGGTGGGTCCAAGAAAATAATTATGCCTCTTAGGTTTTCGGTAAGAAAATAAACCCCACATTTCTTTTTCAATTGCTTATTTCTTTTTTTAGATTTTTTCTGTTTGATTGGCACTGATATTTTTTTATCACCTGTTGCTATTTATAGACTTGGCTTCAAAAAATTGATTTGGATGTAAAGGAGCTGAATGACAGGTTCAAAGAATCAAACTGTTTGGATGAGAAAGACATGGTATGATGCATGTGTTGTCAGTTGTTGTTTTTTACTATCTAAGTTGCCCATAATCCCCATTTGTGTTGCCTAAAAATTATATACTGCCTACACACTATAATAGCAACCACATATATGATCCAGCATGTCTTTGTCAGTTTGCTTTTTTAAAATATGTAAGTTGCTCACATTCCACTTTTGTGTTGCCAGCAAATTATGAACTGACACAAATACATATGATCCATATCTGTTTATGTCAGTTTTCGGTTTTTCTAAAGACATGCTGGTTGCATTTTTTAGAATACCACCGTAGTGTTTTTGCCTACAACACCATAATAAGCACCCAGAAATATGATCCAGCAGTTCTTGTCAGTTGCTTTTTTTTAATATCTAAGTTGCCTGTAACGCATTACAGTGTTGTCTAAAAACTGCTAGATTTTTTCAGAGTGATGTGTGTGTGTTTCTACTTTCCAACTAACAATATTTTTTCTTAGTTGTTTTTTTCACTTGCTTACACCAACTCAAGCAAAAGTTGCTGCTAAAAACACATAGGTTTCGCCTGAAATTATATTAGAGTTGCTGTTTTGTTTGTACAGAACAAATCAGTTTTTCGTTGTAGCTGAAATCATGATTTTTTTTCTCTGCAGGTTATGATCCCTGTCCTTGAAAACTTAGAACCAGAGAACACCAACGGTGCACACCACTATTGGCTATTCAACATCAACTTGAGGGATAAAAGGTTTGAGGTGTTTGACTCACTGAGTACAATCAAGAAAAGCAAGAGGTTGGATGAAGTAGCAAGGTCCATTGTAGCAGCAGTTCGTATGTTGTGGGACAAGTACTATCCGAAGCAGGCAAAGTTGATGGACAAGTTCCCGCTTGAGGACATTGATGCACCCAAGCAGATTGTATCGTAAGCACTACATACTTTGCAGAGCTTGTTGTTATAAGACGGAGCTTCTTTTCCAAGTGTTTTCCTGACATAGGGTTTTTGTAATGATTTTTTCCCTCCTTTTTGCAGAGGTGATTGTGGGATCTTCGCATTGATGAACGCGCTGTTGTGGAATGGGACGTGGCTCCCAAACTACGGACAAGCCGACATACCGAACATAAGGAAGCTCATGACCATCTCGATGATAAAGTGTAACCTGAACAAGGTTCTCTGGCAGGAGATTCTCAAACCGGTCAACAAGTGAAAGAGAACCATGTACACACTTTTTTATTGTCAATAGATCAAGCGGAGAATGTGTATAGCGTGAGCGTGAATTGAAATGAAATAAACCGCAGCGGATTTTCTTTTTTTATGTGTCTTTTTTGTACAATAGTTGTTGCAGCATGGAACATAGTATCGAGATTGGTAGGGTTGACGCCCCTTAACAAACACATTTTAAGTTGCTCCACCCCCATCTAACAAGTTGCGAGGAAGGAAACAAAGCACAAATGATAAGCATCCATAATTTTTCAAGTTTTCGAGGGAGGAACAAAGCACAAATGAAAAGCATCCAGCTGCATGTCTCCAATTTATGAATTTAAAGCAAGTAAAACACATAAATTAAAACAAGGTTCTGCAAATCAACCCAAAACTTCTTTTTTGCGCATTCCCAAACTGTCAGTTGCTTGAATTTGCTCTATCGTCTGCTCAAAAACTTGTTCACACTTGCTTCATTTTAGCAGGCACTAATGATTGTTGCTTTCAAATAGCTTGCTAGTCCTGGGGTCCTTTTCTTCACCTGTGTCACCCATCACAGCAACTTCCCCTCACACCTTGCAGCGTTGTGGTCAATTGAATCACAGATGCTGCATTTGTTTTTTTTCTTTGGGTGTAGCTCTAGAGCTGATTGAAAGCGCCTGGTGCGGTTGCGCCCTTTTGTGATTGACCTAGGTGGGTCCATAGGGGGAGGGGGCAGGAGGTTGGCCCGAACCACTGGCGGCTGTAGGGTTTGATGCCTCCCTAGCCCGGGTTGCTTCTCGGACAGCTTTCAGCCTCTTCCTCCTTAGCTTGTTCACTTTAGTAACCTCAATATCTGCTGCTTTCATGTGCCTCCCAACAACAGCGGCTGCCTCATCACTTGTCATTGCCTTCTTGGCTAGCTTTGCAAAATCCATTGTCATGTTTACTTGCCGCACTTGGTTCTCCGACTCAGCGGGCAAGTCCGGTGGAGGGCCTTCGGTAGTTGGCGGCGGCGCACTTGGGACCGCATCCTATGTCCAGCGGCGCTTGATGTAGTGCGCAGGTATCTCATCAATGCCAAGGTGCGTGAAAATTTTCAAGACATGGCAACAAAGTAGGCCGTCCCTATGCCACTTGAAACATTCACAATCGTAGATGGCTGCCTCTAGCCTCACTGTGACTAGATACTTCCTTGCGCCATAGTTTGCCACGACTTCTGTATTGGGCACAAGGTCATAGAAGTTGACTCCAACGGGGTGCACATTGTACTGGCCAATCATCTGGAACTCAGTCCTAAATTTAACATAGATGTCCCTTGTGTATGCCTTGTAGGCATGCCTCTCAACAGGGAAATGCGACCACCTTTGTGCGTCCAAATGTTCTGTCCGGTAGTCGTTTCCGCCCTCCCTCACGAGAATGTGCACCTGAATCTTCTCGTATTGCTTGACAGAGTTGAGGATCGACTTGTGTGGGTTCACATAGCGCTTCAAGACAGCGTTGAACCCTTCGCTGCATTGCGTCGACTGAAGGAACGGGAAGAACCTGAACTTGAAGTAGCATGGCACCCATGTAGCCCGGTATTCATAGAGTTTCTCAAAGTGTCCATGCATAAGCCCCTCATACTTCAGCAACAATGCAGCCCACTTTCGCTCAATTTCAGCCGGGTGAAACTGAAGTCAATACATTCGTTGAAGTCTTTCACCAAATCTGGGTTCCTAGCCAACACAGAGCCAAGCTTCTCTTGCGCTTTCTTCATGATATGCCAACGGCAACAACGGTGAATCGTTGTCGGGAACTTCCTCTTGATTGCTTGTGCCATCGCAACGTCTTGGTCCGTGATGATATTGTCTGGAGCCAACCCATCCATTGCCTCCAGAAAAGCTTCAACAGCCAGTCATAGCTTGAGGCTAGCTCTTGCCGTACAAAGCCACATCCAAGCATAATTGACTGCCCATGCCTGTTGATGCCAATGAAGGGGGCAAATGGCATATTGTACATGTTTGTACAATAAGTTGCATCAAATGATACGCAATCATGATAAGCCTCAGCATAAACTTTCGGTGCCGCACCATCCACCCAAAACAAGTTCTCTGTCCTGCCTTCCGCATCCGTCTTGCATTTGAAGAAGAACCCTGGGTCGGTTTCCTTCACCTTGCAAAAGTAGTTCAGTGTATCTTCAATGTCGATGTCTTTAGTTGTGGCATTCAGCTTTGAACAGTGGTTATGGATGGCTTTAGACGTGTAAGGGACAATCAACTCTGATCCATAGTATGACGACATTATCATCATCATCCTGCCTGGCAAAACCAAAAAAACTTGTTAACCACAATGTAGGAAGCAACTTGTTTTCCATAGAAAAAGAAGTAACCCATATGCATAAATAGAACAAGACTAGGGTTTCACATAAAGTAATATGCTGGGTCCATGTTTTTGCTTATCAGAGTTGCATAAAAATCAAGAGAGTTGCTCTAACTTTCTGTTTAAGCTGCCAGGTTTTTTGGTCAGGGTTGCCCCTGATCCTAACACTTTTTTGTCAGGTTTCTTCCTTCATGTATACTAGGAAGAGAAAATAAAACCAACTGCTACAATAAATAGAACAAGACTAGTAGTTCACTTAAAGTGAAATGTTCTCGGCACGTGTCTTTTTTATCATCAGAGTTGCATAAATTCAACAGAGTTGCCTTAATTTTACGGTTTAAGTTGTCAGGTTTGTTGCCCAGGGTTGCCCCTGATCCTAACAGTTTATCAAGTTTCCTACTTTTTTTATTCTAGAACAAAAGAAAGGAAAAATGCTTGAGGCAGGAATAATTAACACTTATAGAGATAAGTTTATAAGTGAGGGGAGGGGGTGTGGGTTTGGTGGGGGTGTTTTTGTTGTACCTGTTGTCAAGTTGCAGTCGTTAAGGTGAGTCAGAAATTTTTTCTCTTCGGGCGGGATTCCTTGGTGAGAACGGAGGTATTTGGAAAGCGATGGCTTGCCAATCAGTGGGTGGGTGTGATCTGCAACAAAGTTGATAACCTCCCATCTGCCATCAATAAGCCTCACAACCATCTTAGCAGGGCATTTTGTTTGCTTTATAGTCTCTCTCTTCCTCTTCTTCTTATAAGTGGGTTCTTCGTCATCCTCTTCAACATCTTGTTCAGGTGAGCTCGGGCATGTAGTGTTTTTGCTGGACGAGACAACTTCTGAGACGCCAACCCTCTCCACTGGCTTGCGAAACTTGTTACAGCAGAATTGTTGTTTTTGCAGCAAGCCTGTGTAGGCTGACCTGTGGGACGTATTCGACTTGATTGAAACACCCACCCTCAAAGCATAGCGGTTGTAGTGTTCCTTTGCACTAACCAATGTGTCAAAGCGCATGCCAACATAAGGTTCTTGCGGCTGTGACCCAGCTTCTTCGTCTTCCAACTCAGGTGCCTCATCAACTATAGCATTAGCAGGACCAACCAAAGGTGGTGGAGTAGGCACATGGTTGTTCGGAACATGAGTAGCATTAGAGCCAATGTCGGGGTCGGGGGACTGACCAATGCACTCCTCCAAATGGTGATCCTCCTGCTCATAACCTGGTTGTAAGAAGGGCGCACTGATACGTCTCCAACGTATCTATAATTTATGAAGTATTCATGCCATGTTTATAACAATTCTATATGGTTTTGGTATGATTTGATTAGAACTAACCCGGACTGACGCTGTTTTCAGCAGAACTACCGTGGTGTTGTTTTTTGTGCAAAAATGAAAGTTTTCCAAATGAGCTGAAACTTTTTGGAGATTTTTTATTGGACAAATGAAGAATATTGGCACCAAGACTTACTGGAGCGGGGCCACCCAGTGCCCACGAGGCACCAGGGCGCGCCACCCCCCCAGGCGTGCCCTGGTACCTCGTGGGGCCCACGTGGCTCCGTTTCGCGTGATTCCAACGCTGAAAAATCCTATATATTCAGAAACCCCCGGAAGTTAACCAAGATGAGTTTTTACGCCGCCGCAAGCCTCTGTACCAGAGAGATCCCATCTACAGCCCTTTTCCGGCACCCTGCCGGAGGGGGGAAGGCATCACCGGAGGCCATCTTCATCATCCCGGAGATCTCCATGACGAGGAGGGAGTAGTTCACCCTCGGGGCAGAGGGTTTGTACCAGTAGCTATGTGTTTGATCTTTCTCTCTCGTGTTCTTGAGATGGCACGATCTTGATGTATTGCGAGCTTTGTTGATATAGATGAATCATATGGAGTTTTCCCCTCTCTATCTTCTTGTGATGAATTGAGTTTTCCCTTTGAAGTTTTCTTATCGGATTGAGTCTTTAAGGATTTGAGAACACTTGATGTATGTCTTGCATATGGACATCTGTGGTGACAATGGGATATTCACTTGAGACACTTGATGTATGTTTTGGTGATCAACTTGCGGGTTCCGTGACCTTGGGGATCTATGCATAAGGGTTGGCACACGTTTTCGTCTTGACTTTCTGGTAGAAACTTTGGGGCACTCTTTGAAGTTCTTTGTGTTGGTTTGAATAGATGAATCTGAGATTGTGTGATGCATATCGTATAATCAAACCCGTGGGTACTCGTGGTGACATTGGAGTGCCTAGGTGACATTAGGGTTTTGGTTGATGTGTATCTTAAGGTGTTATTCTAGTACGAACTCTAGGGCTGTTCGTGACAATTAATGGGGATGGCTCATAAGATTGATCGGGAAGGATAACTTTGAGGTGGTTTCGTACCCTACAACAATTTCTTCGTTTGTTCTCCGCTATTTGTGACTTTGGAGTGAACTATTTGTCGCACGTGAGGGATTTACATATGATTCCACTATGTCAACAATGTTGGGAGATCGCACTAGTGAAAGTATGAACCCTAGGCCTTGTTTCTAAGCATTGCAATACCGTTTTTATGCCCGTTTACTATTTGCTACCTTGCTGTTTTTATATTTTTAGATTACAAAAACCTATATCTATTATCCATACTACACTTTTATCATCATCTCTTCGCCGAACTAGTGCACCTATACAATTTACCATTGTATTGGGTGTGTTGGGGACACAAGAGATTTCTTGTATTTGGTTGCAGGGTTGCTTGAGAGATACCATCTTCAACCTACGCCTCCCACGGATTGATAAACCTTAGGTCATCCACTTGAGGGAAAATTGCTACTGTCCTACAAAACTCTGCACTTGGAGGCCCAACACGAGTCTACAAGAATAAGTTGTGTCGTGGACATCACGCACCCAACTCAACTGGAATGTTGATAGACTCTACGTCAAGCGGTGGTTCATTCAGATCAATCATCTTTTTGCATTACTACTAGTCCTTTTGTCACCACATCAACCTGCAACAAACTTTGTGTTAGCCCACCACAAAAACATGCATCATTTTTTATGCAGAAACTAGTTCTAGAATAAAAGGAGCAACTATATGCAGTTGTTTAGGCAACTATAAAGTTAAACAGAGGCAACTTCTCTGTTCTTTTCTCAAAAGTTTTATGTTCTTTTCTGCTACCTTTATGTTGCTAGCAGTATCACACCCATATAGCAGCAAAGGTCGTTTTATTTGATATGTGCTTTTTCTTTTCTTTTGTTTTCAGCAGGAGATGACAACTTTTGTTCATGGAAAGAACGTGCATATCTATCGGAGAGCTTACCAAGGGGCATAAGGCATATCTTTGCTGTAGTTTAGACTTCTGTATTTAGTGAAACCATCCGCAATGTAGCAAAGTACATGAATGTATTTAGTGAGACCATGCACATGTACTGAACTAGTTGTAATGGATTATTGAGACTATATGCATGTCACTGCTAGCGACAGCAATCACCCTTTTTTTGTTGTGAAGTTACATGGAGGCAATGCAAACATCCTGATGCAAAGCTTGCTAAATCACACAGAAGTTGCCTTATTTTATAACTAGAGTTGCCCTTTTTTTCCCAGTAGATGCGTCAAGGTACACAGTGGGTATGAATGCTTTTTTTTTCTTACCCTTTTTTGCAGTTGCTCAATCAACACAATAGAATTGCCTATAATTAGAGGACTAGTTGGACTTTTTTTACACGCATCTCTAAACTCTACCAGAGGGGGAAATTGTTCAATCACACAGAAGTTGCCTTATTTTACAACTAGAGTTGCCCTTTTTTTCCCAGTAGATGCGTCAAGGTACACAGTCGATATGAATGCTTGTTCCCTACCCTTTTTGCAGTTGCTCAATCAACACAATAGAATTGCCTAAAATTAGAGGATTAGTTGCACATTTTTTACACGCATCTCTAAACTCTATCAGAGGGGGAAGTTGCTTCAATTTTTCTGTTCCTTTGTTACATGATGCCCATAGTTGCTCAGTTTTGTACCGTGTTCTTTCTTCACCCTTGTTTCACCATATTGTTTTGCAAATCAGGAACCAAAAACCCTCTTGATCTTCAATCAGTGGTTGATCAAGAGGCAGAGGGTTGTATAGGTTAAGGGAGGGAGGGGGGAGGGGGGGTTGGGGTTGTTGATCAAGAGGCAGAGGGGGGCTGTTTTCTGGGGTGGTGCTTACCTTGTTTTTCAAGACGCCATGGATAGGGAAGGCTCTGCCTGGTTCTTCAGATCTGAATAGGAGGAAGAAAGGAGGAGGAAGGAGGAAGAAGATCCAGGCGTGGACGTGCTCATCTAGAAAGAGAGAAAAGGGGAGAGGGGGGACCAGGCACGGTTGGTGGGAGGCGGCCAGTAGGCGTGAGCGCTCGAACGAACCAAGGGGGCGCATGGGTTGGCGACCAAGCGCGGGGCGCGAGTTGGGGACCAGGTCGCGGACGGGTCGCGCGCATGTTTCCTTTTTAGGCTGTCCTGGTCGCGCGCGGGTCTCCTCCTGCCTTTTATGGGAGAGCGCTCGCTCCTGCGAACGGGCGCCAGCTAGTCGCGTCCTTCTAACTTTGGCCAAATCTGGTGCAAGCTCTGAAAATGGCGTAGCAAAACATACACAAATCCATGTTCGTGATTATTGTGGTGGGAATAATCTTAATCCTAATTGGGGCTCTACTTATGTGTGGTGTACCCTTCCCAGGTCCTATAGACAAGTTTTTTAACTCAACAGAACTACCATGCCACAATATATTCAAAGTTTCCATTACCGGGATTTGGCCAATCGTCGTGCATGGACCGGTGTGTTTAGCCGGTGCATGTTGACCATTTAAAGGTGTCTCACTTACTATATTCCAAAGCCAAAGGGGAAAACGGAAAATGGGTTGGCACCTACCACCTCTCCCTCCTTTAACCTTCGAGTGTGCCAACCTCAATAGTTGCGATCGATGTGTTGTCTTGTTCTCTTTCTCATGGAGACCTACACGCGATCTCTCCCTGGCATCTATATTCCATGGACATTACACGGGGATCGAAAGAGAAGGCTTCATCTATGTAGTCCCTCCCTTCCTCCTCCCTCGCGTAGTCCACCGCAATGTTACCTTATTGGGGCGATATGTGTTATGTTATCCCTCCCTCCTCCCTCGTGTAGTCCACCGCACGCGTCTTCATGCAGTTTCTAATGGCCATCCAACAATCCCTCCCTCACCGTCATCTTTCATCGGCGAGAGCTAATGGTCTAGACAATTTGCAGGGATCCTTTTAACTCTCCCGTTATCGATCGTCGTGGTGGTGGAAGGGATCTGGCTCCAGCGTCCATCCAATCTGGTGTGTCGAGGGGTAATGAAGCCGGCTCTAGTCTTATTTGGCTATTCATGTACACAAACATCAACATGTGCCAGTAGAGTTTAAGACCCAAGATCTTATATGTCTTCGGTGCGCGACGTGGAGTGCTTGTGTTAATCGCTGGTTGCGCGGTGGCCTGGTGCAGATCACCTCTCCCTAATTCTTCAGCCTTTGAGCGCGGGAGACCCCCAATCACCTCTAGTGCCTCAGGTGTTCCTCCTCGACAAGTTGTTAAGTGTCATCCTAGGCGGATGCATATCTGGTACTCCAAGAGCATAGATGCTCCGGGAGCATCTAGGCCGTCGAGTATGAGATCCGATGGTCTCTTGCAGAGGTTCCGCAAATTGCAAAAACCCCTCGAAGAGTCACCTAATTACATGAATGTCCTGAATCTCCTTTGACCGTTGGATATTAGATCCTACGGCTTGTGTGCTCCCGTAGCATGGGAGCATGTAAGCTTCGGGAGCATCTAATATTTCCCCGTCCTAGGCATCGTAAGGCCAAGTTTGATGGAGTTGGTGGGTTCGTCGCTTCCGCCGTGGTTTACAAAAATGTTAACACATACATTACACTAATCTTGCTAATTATGTACTAAAATATAGTGTAATAAATATTAAATAGAATGTATTTGTCTAGTATATTTTGCAAACGTGTCACGCGGCAAGAAAACCCGTGCGCCCCCGTTCGCTTTATTTCGAGTAAAGAACGAGAGACCAGACACGACACAGAGATGTAAAAGTGAACAGTTGTCTTTATTGATGATTGATTACATGTATATATAGCCCCGAGGGGATGCATCGAACAGACGTGATGGTCCGGAGAGACGCAAGCGAATAGTCGCGTCCCTCGTGCATGGCGGTTAGGGATAGTGGAGATTCTCCTTAATTAACACATGGGTTAATTAAATCTCAGCACTCCCCCTAATCTACGCTATCCTTGTAGACATCATCATCTTAAATGAAAGCTCCTCCAAAACCCTGTGGGACAAATGTGAGGAGTATAATATTTGACATGTTGCCAAAACTCCTGCAAACCCAGTGGGAAAAATAAGGAGAAAATGCTGCAACATATAATAGTTATCATCTCCTTTAACTCAATATGTGAGAACCATAGAGTTGGGAGAACAATAAACATGTCGTATATACTTTCCTAAAAACCCAGATGGGGAAAACAGAAAGTATGACATATGATCTTGTGTTGATATTACCTCATTAAAAACCTTTATGAGAACCTGTAAAGTAAACTCATAAAGGGAAAAAGAGTATAATATGATGCTTTGAACAGGAACAATTCAGGAAGATACTCCCCCTGATTCTTGCAAATTCCGAAGCCATCATATACCAATTCCATGAACATATTTCTGGAATGTAGAAGTTGGTAGAGACTTGGTGAACAAACCAGTCACATGATTTGACTTGCAAGATATGCAATATGGCGATATTGCTTATTACGTAACCTGTTTGCATCCGGGCAACACAAGCAACATTATCTTTGAGATAATGGTTGGTGGATGTAGCCATGAGGTCTGTTTGGAAGACTCTCATGAGATGGCTACCACACCTAGCAGGAACACAAACCTTGTCTACGATCTGACATAGTAGGGATCTGATCGACTTATCCAATGATATTGGTATCCAGATTTCTCTGAAACTGAAAAACTAGGACAAGATATTTGATGCCTTGGAGATATCGAACGATATTCTTGAGCCCCAACCAATTATGTGTGGTGGGTCCAATGGCACTAGGATATGGAACTCTATGTCCCAATATCGCATTCCCATCAACTCATGATTTTAATGGATCTTTCTCTACGTCTAGAGAACGAAGCCATGCGAGTTATGGATGCATAAGATTTGTCCACAATGAATTTCTCCAATATATTTTGGATATAGACAACATGGTGTACCATAATGTATGAGTGAAGGTGCTCGAGGTTTCACCCTGATCCTTCAACTCAAATTCCGTCATTTAGATGATCACATGCTTAACATGCATGGGTAATCATCAAGAGTAACCCTTGTGAATAAGGAACTCACTACGTCGGTTGTACCAAAACATACCGACAACAATAAGCCGTATAGTGACTTACTGATTTTACACAATGTATGTTGCATTTTGCATTTCGATTCAGAAGTGAGATTCCATCGGGAACCATCTAAATCTGAATCTAGTGATCCACATGGATATGTAATCACTACATCTATCAACTGCATAGATAGATGATTTTGTACTGCCAATGATATAAGTTATCGGAAAGAGATTCCACCTCTGGAGAATAGTTGGGCATCTGCGTGAACCCTTGTGCTACAATACTTGCTCTATGTTTCACCACCTCGTTGTTCTCAATTCTGTTTCCAGAAGAAAACTGGTGTAGGTATTGCTTATGTGAATACCTTTCCTTTATTGATCAAGATTATTTCTACCTAGATTATACCCTTTGCTTGAGTTCAGTCCGAGTATTGTTCACACTTTGCCATGGCCATGGTCTTTGGAGCTGAATCATGTGAAAGGGATTTTCAATCTAGTTGAGAAATGTATGTCAACAATTGTAGACTTCATGTTATATGTTTCTCCAGAATCTATATATGTATATATAGTTGATGGAAATATCGTTACCCATGGTGACTGCTCACGATTTCCCAATGCGATTGAGTCAGGTATTCCGATGTCCCGGTCATTGTGTGCACTATGACCTGGGTTGGTGGAGGTTGCGCATCCACTTGGTGTATACTACCCATTAGGTGTCTGTCAACGTGAAGTTGACTTGCATTTACTAATTCATAGGCCTTGATATCCTTGCTTGCGAGAAGCTGAATCCTGATGTACTATTGCCATACATCTCCCCCTGTTGCTTTGAACGGGGAGTGGAGTGATTCTTGTTGGTACCTTCACTCTTTCAGGCATATTTTGCAGGATTGTAGGATTGTGTGACACCTTTATAGTCAGTAAATGAATCTGGCAGGTTATTTGCAATGTGTTGCAAATCTTCTGAACGCATGGTTCAGATCTTTGAGTACGTGGATTTGAGGCAGAAATGTGTTGAACATTCCACTAATTTCCTGGCATTCTTTATGGTACTTGAAATCTCCCCCTAATGCCTGGAAATGTTCCTCAATGAATCAACATACTGGCCTTGAATAACTCCCCATGTGAGGGGCTTGAGGTATTGACGGAAATACAGTTATTCCTCACATAGATCCCAACTATATGCTGAGGGGCCAATGATGTATGCGAGGGTGGTGATATCGGTGTGTAATCGAATTACCGCAGATGGGAAATACTTGGTAGATTTCCACGTATCAAAGATAGAGGGGAATAATATTATGCAGTTTGGTCATGAGCGTGTAAAACTACATGACTCCAACGTAAAGTTGGTAAGTTGCAGTTCCAAAGTTAAAACAATGCAATGAGCTTAATTCTTTGGATAAAGGATTCTACCAAACCATTTCGAGTCTAGACATATTGGACAAAGTGCTAAACTTCAATCCTAGGGCCATAGTAAAGGCACGCAAGGGGAATTCTGCAACGTTGTCCATTCGATTTTGATTGAAATCGATGTTCAGTATACGAGCCAATGGTTTCGTGTGGATAAAGCACACTTGAGACTATCGTGTAGATGTCTTTCAAAAACCATGGATACCTGAATAGTCTAGTCAATGGTTGGGAAGAGCCACTTACCTCAACTTGATGTATTCAAGGAGTCTGAGTGGTTCAGCGTAGACTTTAAGGTGCGCGAGCCTTAAAATTAGCTTCCCTGCGTCACATGTTGTGGACACAAAATCCAAATATTGTTAGAATTTAGCATCATAATAGTAAAAACAATGGAATTGCTGATAGTTTCTGTTTCAACCCAATGTCACGATGACCAAGGCGAGTATGCCAAGTTTGTCATGCAAAAGATATTCTGAAAAACTATCTTGTACGCAACATGTGCTACGGGTTTTGGAGTATCTGTAGTGCAATCCTGATGATACATAGAGAATGTGCTTGCCATATCCGTTGCATATGGGAAAGAGAAGATATTCCTCTTTGTTGTCATCATAAGTTTCGCTATGGAAACTATTTTGACGGATATCTCCATCGTTCAGTAGGGTACGAGTTAAACCGGGACACAATAAAAGCATCCTTGATGGTACTCGAGTACCCATAGGGATAGTAAATATGAGCCGAGTTGAGCCAACAATTACCTCATCGCGTCTAGCGATTTTTAAAATATCTCCTTTCTAGCCAGAGTGGAAACATTTTACTTCCGTAAGTATGGAGTTTGTGGTGCATATGTCCACAAGGAACACATCCTTTCATCAGTTTGACCCTCGTAGAAATCTATATATATGCTTGAAGATTCTCAGTATGAAAATCTTTATCAAATATATAGAATACATACTAATGTATTTGTACCAAAGTGCTGATACAATATATTGTGATATACAATATATGATGACAACAATACTTATGTTCTTATTACAACATCAGAAATGGACATAAATTATATTGACCACTGAGGAGATTGAGAGACTGCTCATAGTCTCCAAACATGTCGGTTGAGACATATTCAACCATCACGTTCTCCGTGCCCAAAGGGTCCCGTCATCGCGGGTGATGTCGGGTTGAAGGTTGAAGTGAGATTCAAACCTTTGCCCTTGAGATTCTTTGCGTCCCAGGAATTGCTGATACAGAATAGCCAGATGCTGAGATCTGGATCGATATAATGCCTTATGATTAATAAGGCAACATATTTTTCTGTTAGCGGTGTGACTCCAATCGAAGGTGAATCCTACGAGTCTTGGATTGCACACATTATCCCACGAGACATAAGAGCGATCATGATGTCCATGGCCCAGGTAGGGCACTGGTGGCCATTGAGGGCGAATGCCTCAAATTCTCTAGCCATCGGTTACCAGAGATAATTAATTTACGACCAGTAAATTAAAGACCATCATGTTTAATGTTGTAATGAATTTTGCAAAATTAATATAATTTCAAGAAGTTGGCTTGAAATCATTAGTGTGAATCTCAAATTGCTAAGTATGACACCTTGAAGATAATCTCCAAAATGGAGTAGATCTCGCAGCACTAGGGAGTATAATCTGATGGAATCAGTAGATACTCAATCCTAATGCCTTATGTCATGACTTAGTAAATGTGTGGGAGGGCACTTGTAAAGCAATCGTAATGTCGGAATGACAAATGTAGGCTTTAACAATAGTGGTGACAATATGTAAAGCAGTAGATCTGCACACTACCTTATGATCCCAAAACATCAATTCGAAGAAATCACTTTGAATTTTGCATCTTTATTTGCAAGAAATTGAAAATCTCAATTGCAAATAGATGTAATTAATCTCGACATGTGGCAAACATGGAAATATATTACATCATAGATAGATTTTGGAATACATGGTACTCAACAGAAAAACAGTACTGTAACATATGTACTGAATTGAACAGTCTAAAACAGGAATAAAATCACTGCTAGAAATGCTGTTAGAAGATCAATCTGCTACTATGCTAAATCAAAGGAGCAAATAAGCAAAGATAGTAATAGCTGCTGGTTGCCTAAATTTCCAGCCGTATGCACATGACCACGTAAGGCAGTCAGTCTGGTCAATCGAAAAGATAAGGAGAGAGACAAGGGAAAGAAATCCCCAGCTACTCGATCCCCAATCCTCACGAGACTGAAACAGGCGGAGAGCACACGGCCGGCCGGCGCCACCTCCACGCACGCCGCCGCAGCGGCGTTCACCGGCGGCGAGAGGCGCTCGCGCGGCGCTCGTCCTCGTCCGAGGATCCTCCAGGGAGCAGGGTGCCCCGTGATGCCGTTGAATGCGCCGATTGGGCGGCCGGGCTCCAGTCCCCGCGCGCGCGGCGCGGCTGCTCGATGGAGGGCTTGAAGCCGCGAAGCCGAAGGGCATAAGGCGGCGCCCAGGCGGAGGCGTGGTGGGTGTCGGGGATGGCAGGCGCGGCTGGACCAGCGAAGAGCCAGTCAGGCACCGCCGGTTCCATGGGCTGCACGGCCGCTTGCAGGGCCGGCTCAAGGGCCTGCACCGGCAGCGGCGCGGCCGGCACAAAGTCCTGCACCGTGGCGGCGAAACCAAGCACAACGGTGGGGCCGATGGGCCGCTGCGTGCTCCGCGCTGGGAGCCGCGTACCTCACTGGGAAGGCATCGCGCCATGGGCGTGCGCGCTGGGCATCGCCGCGGTCGCGCGTTAGGCTGCCGTTGGCGGGAGGCGAAGCCGGTGGTTCCGGTGTCCCAGTCCAGCGCGGGGCCGAGGCCAGACGAAGCTGATGTCGTCGTTGTTCATGCCCTTGATGGCAAGATGGCGACGAGCGCCACCACTAGTCCAGCGACGATGGTAATGAAGTGAGGCATGTTACCTTTTCTTGATTCACGTTCTCTAAAAAGAAATTAGGATCGATGGATGCCAATGCCCTTGTTCTTCATTCTCTGGTTCATTTCCTGCAAGGAATCGCTCTTGAAGAGTCAATTAGAGATGGAGAGATTCGTGTCGTTGCAGTGCACGGTGCGAGGCTGCCGCTTGGAAGCGCTTCCGCCGGGCTGACGGCCGCCGCGGTAGCGGGCGCCACCACGCCTAGCCGAGGGTTGTGGCGGTCAAACTCGCGAGCGATGCCGTAGCCGGGGGAACGCCGCACCGATTGAATCGCTCCGCCGGGAGCGTGCTGATAACGTATTTCGAGTAAAGAACGAGAGACCACACACGACACAGAGATGTAAAAGTGAACAGTTGTCTTTGTTGATGATTGATTACAGGTATATATATATATAACCCCGAGGGGATGCATCGAACAGACGTGAGCGAATAGTCGCGTCCCTCGTGCATGGCGGTTAGGGATAGTGAAGATTCTTCTTAATTAACACATGAGTTAATTAAATATCAGCACGCTTTTGCCTCCAAGGGCGCCAACCCGAAAAAATATCTGTAAGAGTATAGTTGGGGATCTCTCCGAAAGTGCTCTTCTGCTCCCGAGCTCACATGAGCTCGGTTGAACAGTAAAATCGAAAAAAATAATAAAAAAAATTAAAAAAATCTGATTTTTTTTTGTTAGAAACATTGATGTTTTTTACACATGCGTGCAAAATTTCATCACTAGATGACATTCGTGGAAAATGTGGCAAAAAAAACAAAATCGATGCTCCAAAAAGTCTGTTTTTTGTTTGTTTTTTTTGCCACATTTTCCACGAATGTCATCTAGTGATGAAATTTTGCACGCATGTGGAAAAAACATTAATGTTTCTAACAAAAAAAAATCAGATTTTTTTGATTTTTTTTACTATTTTTTTCGAATTTACTGTTCACCCGAGCTCACATGAGCTCGGGAGCAGAACAGCTGCGTCCGGGATCTCTCTTCCTTAGATAGCAATCACTCACAGAGGAACAATTTGATGTAGCGATTATAACTGAATACAAGTATCAGGAGGAATAAGGATGAACAGAGAGGAGCAGAGGTAGGAGAAGAGACGAAGGTAGCCGCCACCGGGTTCGTCCGTGATCCACTGGATGGATTGTTCGTTGGCTGCTTTGGGGTACTTGTAGTCGTGATGGTTTCGGGCCAGGCCCATGTGCAGGTCCAGTGACAGGCCCGAGTACTGGTTAGGGGAGGCTCCTAACATCCCCCCTCCTTGAAACTCGGCTTGACCCCAAGCCGACGCCCACCTGGATCCCATTGTGCACGATGTTCTTGTACATTGTCGAAGTCTCGGTGGTAGCTGAAGCCAGGGCAGACTTCGAGGAGGTAGAAGTAGTAGTTGTTGTCGAGGGAGACTCGATCGAAGGAGATGCCGGCGAAGTACTTGTGGTCGACTGAACCTTGCGTGTCGAGGATGTAGCCATTGTCAGCACAGTCGTGGTCGAAGCCGAGGTAGCACTCCTGGTCGACGGAACCTTGCGCGAAGACGAGAACGACGGTGATGACATCCCTCCCTCTTGAAAATTTCCTTGAGTCCGTTGGAGCCATCCCGAACAATGCAGAAGAGTAGTCCACAATCTCCATGTACTGGACCTCTTGATCAGGCTCTGTGTAGAAGCTTGCCAAGCTAGGCCTTCCCAAAAATGAGCATGCGAATCAAATTTCCAGTCCAAACAAGAAGGAATCCACACACGGTGAACCATTCCAAGGTACCAGTGCCACTGATAGACGTGCCCAGCCGTAAGACAAAATTGCAGGAAGTCACAGCTAGGACCTGCACCCTTAGGATGAGAGCTTGTTGTCTGCAGACTTGGGCAATGGAGAAGAACGATTTCCCTGGCCTTGTTATATGTTGCGTCCAGAGAAGGAAGCCACCACTCCTTTTTAGCACGAACACTCATAGGCACACAAATCTTGCCATCTTGGCTGCTCCCAGCCTCCAATATCCATTTTCCAAACAAGCATGGCGCACTGCACACACACTTGCACTGAGCGCCACCAATATGTATGATTGCATAGGTGGGAATCAACCAGTGCTGCACTAAAATAATACGCAGACTGATTGTACTGGATTTTGCTATTCCAAAACACATATCAGGTGGTCTCTGGTTGAAATAAAGTAGCCGCCCCCAGTCCTGAGTACTCTGCTTAAACATGTGAACAACAACAGCACAGAGTGCATCCCATTTCAGATATGCCGGAACAAATTTTGGTGGCTGGACACACTGCATACTCGATGGGTGCCACAATTCCGAATTGATTCCTCCATAAAAAATGTCACAGTTGAGGCGTCCTGTGTCCAGCGATAGTTTACAGGCTTTTGTTGATGTAAGATGCTGACAGCAGCATTTCGCCCAAGCTTTGGTACAGATCACCAGGTCCATCTCTCGTGAATCACAGATTGCATGCCAAGGCAGTAATAGGATCATGGTACATGGAGCATACTGAAGAACTAGGCTGGGTACTGCTTCCTTACGCATGATCACATGAGTCAACAATTGCACAAGCACCATGTACCTATCAGTAGGGGAACATGCACCTGCCTTGGAGCTTGCACCTAAATTATGTGAACCACTGTTCTCCAGCTTCCTCTGCAATGTAAACTCCTCCAAATAAAAGTCATAGGAAGTAGCCCAATGATAAAAATATGCAGCAACTTCCCGTTGCGGCACCATACAGCAGGAATAAAACTGCACGCCCCTGTAAATTACTTGCTCTGTATGTATTGTTTCAGAACTCTTCTTTGCAAGTTCAGCACTCATATATGTTATTGTTACCTGATCAGAACAATATGCAATACCTCCCAGTAGATGCCAAAATTGTGGTTGTGCATCTTGCGAGTAACTGAAGGGTTGTTCACAAAGACAGATGGGTTGAACCATAAAAAATGCCAGAAGGTCCCAATATTGACGACATTGTTCGGAATTGCATTTGTTAGCAAAATGGCCACTCCCTCGAATTTCCTCGTGATTCAAAATTTTCCCAAACACTGACATGCTCACTACCTTTAGATAGAGCTGACCACACAAGTGTTGCTCGAACCTCACATGTATTGCTCGACAATTACCTGAAAATGATGCCCACTGTAGTTCCCGCTGGATGGTCTCCTGATTGAACTTGAACGGTGGCCATGGTCTTGGTCGGAGCTTGGTTCCATCATAACCCTGTAGCTCAGTTGAAACAAAGAACATACATGCACAAGAAGCTTGTTGAACTTGAGCATGAAGTCCATGTGATGACTGCATAGAAGATAGCAATAACTCAAACCGCCTTAGCTCAAGATCAATACTGCTGGAGAGTTCTGTGCTCAGAACACCTAATTTCTTCACAGTCCAAAACAGATGCACAACCAGAGTAGCAAGACAAGACTGATGCATAACAGGAGCACTAGTACTAGCACATGCACAGAGTTCCACAAGCCAGTGACTGCCATGAAAGAGTTTGACATGCTTACTGAATTCTGAATCCTCATTGTCCTGTTTCAAGGACCATAAGCACAAGAACAGACCAGAGAATATCCTTATGTAGTGTCCACTGAGATTATGCCATCGCTCCCATGTATCGCACACCAATTCTCCAATATGAAAGACTTCCCTAGGAATGGAACTGATATTGAACCCAATGCCATGCAACTGGACACTCATATATGGACGCTTCAGGAACCTTCCCAGTGAAAACGACGGCCAGGGGATCGGTCGTACCTCGGTTTCCTCTGCATGATCCCTCCAAAATGATGGCCATGCTTTTGGTCGTAGCACCAGAAATGATGGTGTCGCAGCTGGGTGGAGCGCATACCTCAGTCGGTTGCTGTCGCGGCGGGAGTTCGTCGAACACCACCTGTTCAGCGTTGGTGCAGCAGGATCGCACGGGGTGAGGAGGATGGCGCTGTGGTCCACCTCGCTCGTCACTGGGGTGGTATTGACATCAGCCTTGGGGTCGATGTCGGTGGTGATCGCCATGGAAGGAACGACCTCCTTGGTGATAGAGTATGTGTCGCTGCCGATGGAGGACGTTGCCGGCGCGGGCGTGAGATGCTCGACCTCCTTGTTGTCGAGGTTGACCGCGGGCTCGAGGTAGACGATGGTGGCGGCGTCGCGGACCTCGTTGACGTTGGTGGAGGTGAAAACTTGATTCGAGCCATCTGTCGAACAGGTGACGGGCGCCATCGCGACACAGGCAGGGGGCGCGTCGTGGATGACCTCGAGCACTTCCTGGGCCGTGGTGGTGGAGCCGGAGACGTCGGGGACGGGCGCCGAGGAGGTATGCGTCGTGGTTGAGGCCGCCGGATCGACAAGCGGAGTAACCACGGGTGGGTCACCGACGCTTGCAACACCCAACAGTGAGCTCATCTCCTCCGCCTTAGCACACAAACTCTTGAGATACCACAACAGCTGCTCATTGGCAGACATGACATCCCACTCTAGTGGTTTGACAGTGGACATGGCGTCGTCGGCGGTGGATTTGGGAGAAAAATTGGGGGAAATTTGAGGGGGAATGGTGGTGCCTGGCTCTGTATACCAGATGTAAGAGTATAGTTGGGGATCTCTCTTCCTTAGATAGCAATCACTCACAGAGGAACAATTTGATGTAGCGATTACAACTGAATACAAGTATCAGGAGGAATAAGGATGAACAGAGAGGAGCAGAGGTAGGAGAAGAGACGAAGGTAGCCGCCACCGGGTTCGTCCGTGATCCACTGGATGGATCGTTAGTTGGCTGCTTTGGGGTACTTGTAGTCGTGATGGTTTCGGGCCAGGCCCATGTGCAGGTCCAGTGACAGGCCCGAGTATTGGTTAGGGGAGGCTCCTAACAATATCCAAGGTGAATTCACCATGTTACCCAACAGGCTTTAGCGAAACCACGATCCGGCCAGACTTCCACCAGCACCGTATGAAGGTCACCCCTGTAATTTTACACACACCGACACCAAATATCCTTCCCCTGTGCCTCCACACCCGCCTGCAATTCCCAAATCCCCTTCGTCCCCAACTCGAACTCGCTCCTTTCGGCTCCACCACCAGCCAGATCCACCCACCCTCCCCTCCATCTCCACCGAACCCTTCAACCATCGCCGGACCATACCGTCGCCGGGGCAAGGTCTTCTCCGCCGCAACACCTCCCCCCCCCCCATACCCTAATCCACACCCCTCCCCCGCCTCCCCCGCTGGCCACGAGTCCACATACCCTTCTTCATCCACCGCGCGGCACCACACATCAACGACCGCTCGACCAAGCCTCGTCGCTTCAAAGACCTCCGCCACCACAACGCCGCCGGTTGAAGGACTTTCCGCCAGCACACCATCGCCGTCACCCACAACTTCCGAAGAAGCTTCTTGGGAGGAAGCCACGAGGACCCAAGATAGTAGGTATAATCCTACTAAAGCCAGCTCACGCTTGCCTATTTGCTATATGTGTGTAGGGATAATTGCCGATGCAAAAGGATTCGTCCTCTACGTGGTTTCTGTATTTGGATCTCATATACATCCAAATTCAGTCACGATTTTTTTTGCACTGAATATCAGATTTGCTAATTTTCAGACGGATGAAATCAAATTTTGTTTTATTGTCCGTTAGATCGCTGTATTGAGATTCATGTTGTTCCTTTTTTGGTGAGCTCTTGTATTCCAGTGTTTTTTTACCTTGTTTACTACTGTATATTAAGATGAGTGCCACTGTATCTTGCTTGCTTTTTCTAATGCAATTCTAGTGGTCAAGTACTGTAATTCCAATGTAATGCAGTAGTTGAGTGAAGGAGTATGTTCCGGTCTGTATCATCAGATAACAAGTTAACAAATATGACAATGGTATTGTTTTTTTTTTTCATTTTCATGTATGTTGAGACAACCAAAGAAACATACATTAAGGAATGCAGCTTCATCATCTTTGAGGTACTGCTCGCGCCTGTTCATGCTTGATTCCTTTGCTAGTACCTGCATATTTTGGAGAAGATTTATGTTATGAGTTTCTAGGCTTTCTGGATGTATGTCTTTTATGTATATGTATGTAGCTCTGCTCCTCCAGTGTGTAGAGTGTAAAGTTTTGGTAAATGCTCAGTTTATCATCACTACTGTTCGAAAGTTAAAAGTGTAGCTTGATCTGTACTTCCTGTAATTTGCTGATGATTTTTAAAGTGACCTCACTATGAATTTACTTTTGCAATTTCTAGTGTAAGATTTAGTAAATGCTTAATGTGTGATCCCTACTGTCGGAGCTCTATAGTTGTCGGAGCTATATAGTACTGCTTGGGAAATCACAGCAAGTTGATGATTGTTTTCGCAGCAGCCCTATGGATTTACATTTTTTTTGTGTGTGTAAGTTCTGTAAATGCTGAGCACTGTTGAAACTTCTTTGAGTAGCTTCAAACTGATTTTTTTCAGTAAGTTGATGATTGTTATGGTAGCTTATACGTTCCTGAATTTACAGGAACTACTAAATTTAGAGTAACTTGACTATGGAACAACATCTAATTTTCACATTAACCTCTTGTTGGATTTTTACTGTCTTCTATGTTTCCTGAGTTGCAATCTCTGAATTCAGCCGTCGTAGTTCATGTTTCAGTAGTATTTAGACCAAGTACAATGTAATTTTTGCATGTTGATTTTGTGAAATTTACAGTAGCTTCCTGTTCTATTTACTGTAATTTCATGATCAATTTATAGTTACCAAATAAGCAGATTTTTCAGACTAGTTTTTCCGGACTGAATTTTGGCAAATTTTGTTGCTAGTATCTTTTTTCCTGTGATTGCTTGTTTGTTCTAGGAGTTGAACTAGGTTCATGCTTTTCTGGTTCATGTTTGATCCCTGAATTTTGAGCAATCTGGTTAACTAACTAGTGGTTTTGCAGAGTAGGAGAGGGTTCTCTTCACATTGCAAGTGTGTGGTGAATGCAAAGTAGAGGTGGATCTTGGTTACCATTGCCGCACGTATTCCCTGTGCCTTTTTTAGCCTTTTTGCGTCTAGTTTTCCTTGTCTTGCAAGCTAAGATGCTCATGTTGTTTCTTTTTCTGTTTGGGTTGGGAAAGAGGGGCCGTGGACCCGTTAATCGTTTATTTTGTTGCTTTTTGATGCGGTGTTGTTGAAAATGTGGGGCAGCTATAGAGAAACAGAGGACAGGGACAAACAGGGACACTGGATGGTTGTTTACTTCTGGTTGGTCAAAAATATGAATAACAATGAATTGGATTTCATCCGGATCACAAAAGCTAGACATGTATCCATAACCTATTTAATCTATCATTCTATTCCAGGATGTATTTCAGTTTCCATCGTACTAACTTTTATCTACATTAAAAAATCAATTGGGATTAGCAATGAGATGAAATACTTGAATCTGCATTTAGCAATGCAATAACATATGCTTAATCTAAACCGTAATTTCATATCATGTTGGCACTCCCTGTGTAGATTCTGAATTTAGCAATTCAATCATGTAGTGCTTAATTTTGTGAAGATTCATTATTGATATCCTTCAACTCATGGTCACGGTATGTAATATGATACCACTGTGGACACTGCTTGTGATCGGATGTGGCTTTGCTATTGTTTTGGATCTGTAGTTTCTGCTGAGTTTTGCAACTGCATGACATCCAAACATCTATAGTTCCTTGTGTTGAATACCAAAAGAAAGTGATTAAAAATACTACTTGCATCACATATGCACATAGTTGTTTGAGCTTGTGAAAATGTTCCTTACCATTGTTCATGTATTTATCTGCTATACTCTCAAGTAATTAAGCTTGTGAGATCATCTACCAGTGCATAAATCATTAGCTCCTCTTATCACTGCCTTGCACTACCATTTGTTCTTTAATTGTTGTTGCCATCCGACCACTAATATGTTGCCATGGCTATTTTTTGAGCTTAATTCCTGCTGATATTTCTTATTTGTACATATACAATTAGCAGAGAAGCAATTGGAAAGGGGAAACAATATGGGGAAAAGGGTCTCAATACGATCAGTTGAGCCTGGCGGGGCCAAAATGCCACTCATCATTCCAAAAGTGGAGATAAGGCCGGAGGTACCTCTTATTGCTGCATAGTTTGCAATTGAATGCAACATCACTATGAGAAACCATGTGCCCGTGCTTGAGCACTGGAATGATTACAACAAAAAGCACAATGCTGGGTGACAAAGTTGGTGTAAGTACATAGTCTAGGCTTTTCCCATATTCCGTTGCTAGATAACTGTCAGATATGAGATATTGTGATTCTTATACATGGTCTTTCTTCTGGCTAGATAAAGTTTCATATGAACACATAAGTTGCACCAGTTATGAAGACTTGCACCCAAATGAGGAAGTCTGCAGTCCACCAACGATGATACAGGATCAAACGGAAGTATTTTGACCTTCACACCCAATTTGGTGACGAGAATTTCTCCTGCCAACTTGATGACTGATGACCAATGGAATGCCCTCATGGAAAATTTGAAGGATCCAATAAGATGGTATGTTTCTTCCTGAAAACTAAACTCTTGCTTCTAAATGCTAACCTATAAAGTGCCTTACAATTTACATCTAATTGGTATTTTGATGTAGTAGTTATGTGAAAAGAACAAAGCTAACCAAGCTCAAGTTAAGTTTCATCAAACAACTGGTTCCCGCAGCTACCTCATGCACTGTGATAATTTGGTACTCCCGCCGGTCCTTTTTACTTTGCATATAAGAATTGTCTGAAGTCAAACTTCGTAAAGTTTGACCACACTTAAAAAAATATCGACATCTACAATGCTGAAGTTAAAAAAAATGAAAATTAAATTCATGACGCATCTAATGATATTGATTTCGTATTGCGAATGTTGATATTTTTTTCTATAAAGTTGGTCAAACTTTACTAAGTTTGACTTTAGACAAATCTTATATGCGGAGTGAAAGGGACCGGAGGGAGTAAGTGAGACATGTGGCTGTGGATGCCCACCTATGAATTTTTGTTTCTACATTGTTACTGTATATAATCCTTCCATGGCCTCATCCAATAAATGCTTTATCTCCTTAATGGTATCTTATCATAAACAAATAGATAAAGTAAAGTTCACTATTGGTATTGTACATGTTGTTTGTACATAACTACCAAAATCTCAAGCGGTGGTGAATAAAAATGTAAGCATGTTTCATATATGTTGTTTTCAGGGAGAAAATTACAAAGATGAAGAAGCCACTTTATTGGATTTGTTCCAGGAGTGCCACTACAGTGACAAGAAGAAAGGCTACACTGATAGTGTACAATCTGCAATTGTAAGTCAACATTCAAAGATTGCTAATCATATCACAGTGCTTACCTTTTCTATAGATCAAGTAGTACAATAATCAATAATTGTAAAGTCAACCTAAAAGAGGTAGAAGAATAATTTGAGTTGAAACAACCGGGCATGAATATGGCCCACTTGGCACTGTTGAATGATTTTACAGACACCTTCATATCTTATCTACAAAGACAACAATTCATACTTGGTCTCAATATATTTTATCCATTTCTGCACAGTTTCCATGATTGTGTATCGTGTATGCCTGTGCTATATTTCCTTTCATGATTTTTTGGAGGATTGCCTAAACATGATCTTTTGCATAACTAGATGTCTATATCTGTACATCACATACTAGCTCCGTCCTGAAATAACTGTCGCTCAAACGGATGTATCTAGATGTACATCTGTTTGAGCGATAGTTATTTCAGGACGGAGGGAGTACATAAATGGATCAAACCTAGGGACATCACCAATTTGTCCTGTATTTTTGTGGTAAAGTTTTCTCATAACCTCATAACCATGTTTGTTGCTTGCACTGCTAGACTCAAATGGAAAAGGTCTCTCAACCTACAGAAGATGGAGCAAACAACCTCCAAGGTTGCAGCTGACGTTTGCTCAGTGCACCAAGAAGCCCATGTTTCTTCAACATGTGGGGATCCATCATGTGTGAGAGAACTGGCGCAAGCAACCTTGAAGCAGAACTTGCAATGGAGAAAAAAAGGAAATGATGAGCTTTGGTAGGTTGTCGACACCTTGACTAAGAAGATACAAGACTCGAAAGTGGCAAGGATTGGGAACGAAGAAGCCAGTTGAGATTAATGTGAAACTTGAGCTTTTGCTAGCCAGATGCAATCAAGTTCAGTTTCAGGGTAAGGTGGTTTTCAGAACGCAAAATTGCTAGAAGCTGATGGTAATATGTGTTTTCTTTTGCTGGAAGATGTAGTAATGCTTTTGCAATTGCAAACTGCATGCATTCTGTTGATGGATGAATGCATGCATGCATTTTGCTTTTAGGTAGTCTGTGGTACTGAAGTGATAGTAGTGGATCAGAACTCCTGGTGTGATTTGATGCTGGATCAGAATTTATATTCTTGTTCATATATAGCATTGTGTGTATACGTGCTGTAATTGGGTCGAAATTGGCTGGCAAACCTGACCAAAACAGAAAGGCTCAACGTATTGGCTGGAACAATAATGTAGGTAGCAAAAATGGTAACACGCTAATGGGCTGCACTACTAGAGAATCTGCTAACGGGCCAGAACTAAGGCCATAGCTAATGAGCTGCACCATAAAACATGATAACAGGCTGGACCTAAGAAAAATGCTAAGTGGGCTGGACCGAAGGAAACAAGTTAATGGGCCTGACTAGGTTAATGGGCCTGACTAGGCCGGAATTGGTGGGCATGTCACATCACACACCAACAGAACGTCATGAAAATCGGTGATGGTACTTGACCGTCATAGAGGCATGGGCCTGGGTCCAGGCCGGACAAGCCCGGGGCTCATCTGTGACAGTCAAGAACCATCATGGATGTTGATAACCCGTGACAATTTTGAAGTTCCATCACAGAGACCAGTTTATGACAGGGAATACATGATGGATTTCAGAATTGTCACGGGTGGGCACTTGTGATGGTTTGTAGGTAGTCCATGACGGCTTGGGACCTTCATGGATCAACGTATTTCTTGTAGTGATATGGTCCTATCCTCCTCTCACCATCCATGCCTACCGCCCTAACTCTGAGGAACGCGCGCACTGTCGCCCCCTCTGTTGTTATCCATCTCGCACTCGTACACTGTCTCAAGCTAACTAACTAATAGGCCTCTCGCACCATCTCCTAGGTAGCTAGCTAGCTAGCTAACTAGTTGCATCCCTCCCCCCCACACACACCTCTCCCTCTCTTCGTCACTCTGGGAGTTCTTTATCTCTGACACATGCATGCATGTGCACCAGTCGATTTCCCTTTATGTCTAGCCAGGTCTCTCTCGCTATTTTCCCACACAAACCGACCGATCTATATATCTAGTTAGGTCTCCCCCTCTTTTCCCACGTACACACATCGACGGAACTATGACCTCTCTCGATAGGACCGCCTACCACACACACATTAATTGTCCCTCCCATCTCATCATCCATGCCTTCCGCTTTATATATCAATCAGACGCGCGCGCCCACGCACGTTCTCGTCCCCTCTCTTTAATTATCGATATCGCACTTTTACTCCGTCCTTGTCTTCGTCTACCTGGCCTCTCACACCATCTTCAAGCACCCCCCTCTGTCCTAGCGCTTGTACGCTTGTAAAGTTCTTCCATCTATCCGACTCTATCGATATCTGGCGTAAACGATATCCTTCCCCTCTCTTCTCTTATATCGCCCCCTGCACATACATATACTATGTATGTAGGCCTCTCTTTGACACAAACATATGTATAGAGGCATGTCGCACAAACCATCTCTCTCTATCTCTCTCTCTCTCTATCTGACACACCCACTAGGTGGAGTACATGTATACGAAGGGAAGAGGTGCACGCACGCACTCACTCCTTCCCTCATACAGACACACGGGTACACGGTGGAGCACATTTCTATAAGAAGAGGCATCCTACGTGATTGATAATTTGACGCGTGTAGAAAGGCTTTTTAGATGATGTGGCACAAGTACTTCCGGTACGTGCAAAGCAACCAAGTTGGATTTCCAATAGCATGGCACTACTTCGTAGGAAACAAAATACGAGGAAGATCTTGTTTAGGGTGATATCTCTCTTTTTCAGTCAATACATTTATGAATAAAATGATGTGGGGGGGGGGGGGATCAATGAAGCCACGTTGATGCGGAGCATCCTACGGTCATCCCCATGGACCCACCTACGTCTCCCCAAGCACCAAGAGGACCAATGACTCGAGCACGTGCAAGAGCTCTCGAAAGCGAGGTGACATCACTCCTTAAAGAACTTCCATATGACGCGTGCGAGACATGGATGCTACCTCATTCCGAAACACTATGTGTGCTTAGGTACCAAGAGGACCCTCTCGGAGAAGCCCGGAACACTGGACAAGATGGCAAGGACACCAAGCGTGGGAAACAAGAAGGGGAGCTGGCTGGAAACTACAGTCACCGGACTACCGGCACCTGTCGGACGTCCGATGCCTGGAGCATCAGCCACTCAGAAGACGCAGCCGACGACCGACACCCTCCAGCGACCGGACGTCCGCCATCGTCCGGAAATCCGACATCGGCTAACAGAGCGCAAACGTCGGAAGTCCGGAGCCTACCAGACAACCGACGCACCGGACGTCTGACATTGTCCGGAAATCCGACAGCGGCCAACAGAGCGTAATCGTCGGAAGTCCGATGCCTACCGGACGTCCGGACTCTCTTGAGCCACCAGACGACCGTTAAGTACCGGACGTCCGACGCCTGCCGTCCATCTCCTCTCAGGCCCGAAGCCCATGTACCCCTTTACCTCCCTAGACTATATATACTCTTCCCCTACCTACGTTTTAGGGTTAGCACTGTGATAGCTCATTTTGGAGATAGAGCTTTGCTCATCCACTTGTACCCCTACTCCATTGGAGACCAAGACCTCCTCGGAGAAGATCCCCCAAGTGGATTCAAGACCCCCATCGTGGGAAGATCCCTCTCGGATTCAAGACCTCAACTCCTCACGGATTGGGAAGAACTACCCTTTGTATCCTCTTGTGTTGACTTTGGATCGTGTACCTCGTTATGTGTATGTGGATCTAGCATATGTGTGATTGGATCTTGTTGATTTGAGTGTTTTCTCTCGAGTTTCCCTCTCGTGTTCTTCGTGTTCTTCGCGGGATCCGCTCCAATCGTGAAAGATCGACACCGTTAGGGTTCCACCCTACATCATCTTGGTATCATGAGCCACGTTGATCACGATTTTGGAGTCTTCCCCACCGTTTTCTAGCCTGATTTTGCTTTGTTTCGTCCTAAATTCAAAAATCCCCACCAAAAATAGCCATACCAAAAAATTTGTGATCTGTGAGTTTGCTGATATTTTGTTGATTTTGATCCATGGATTTGCTTGGTTTCGGGTGGATCTAGCTTTTCCCCACTTTCTCCACCATTTCCATCCACGCAATTCCTCGAATTTTGCCCCAAATTTTCTTCTCCACCTTTATATCCACGAGTTCGTCCCACAGCCAAAATCGCCAGTTACCGGACGTCCGACAGATACCGGCAATCCGACAATTACCGGACATCCGGCCAAACCTGACACAACTGAATTTTTGTGCTAGCAAATTTCAGCCACTCTACAACTTCCACATTACCATCTTCGATTTCCACCACCGCCGTTTCGCAATACGCATACTCGTGTGAATCCACCGCCGACTTCCGCAAACACCACCCATTTTGTCCGTTTGCCATTTGAGATTTTGAGTCGCGGCTTCCGTTTCCTAACGTGTTTCGGCTACTTAGGAACGGTTCGACATCGACATCACCGCTGCTCATCATCGCCACGGACTCGTCATCGACAACACCAACTCCACCATCGTGATACCCTAACCGTAAGCAAGGACGGTAACATCGACGACATCTTGTTCATATCCTTGCCATTGCATTGTTAACCCCCGAGCCATCTTTTGCGTAGCTTTCCTACGAGACTAGCCAATTGAGTATTGTCGGGCAACGCTACTTGTGCACTTTAGTGATACCGAGCCGCATAGCTACCATAGCGTGCATACATACACATATCATCTCGTGTGCCAAAATTTTGTTCCCGCATATACATCATTGCTACAATCGTGAGAACATCTCGCATAAGTGGCCAAAAAGAAAAGATCAAAAGAAAGAAAGATTTTAAGCAAAAGAGAAAGAGCAACAAGCTTGTAAGCAATATCCATAGCATCGCCACATTGCATTGGATATTTGATCATCTTGGATCATTGTGACAAGTTCACCGGGACTCATGCATACATAGCATAAGTGAGATAGACAACCATACGTTTTGTCTCTTATAGGTTGTGCACAAGTTCGTATCCGCCTATTGAGCAATCGTGCTAGCGTCTCTCTAGTGTTGTGCAACAAGAGCATTTTTCCGTGGATTCCACATTTTCAGCTCATTCCTTGGTTGCACGACCTCATTTATCGATCCGTGCGTGTGTTTCCGTGTACAACTTATTGCTATTGGTCTACTTGTTACACTTGTAATCTTGTGAATCTTTTTCAACATTATTGATATCTTACTTGCAAATTGCATAAATTTTGTGCCACCATCCTCACCAAGCTACTCCAAAAGCTTTATTTGTGTAGGTGTGAGAATTGACAAGATCCGGTACCAATTGTGCTATTTCCATAATACAATATCGAGTCATCATTGATCCATCTTCAACATCGGATAAGGTACATTTGGTCTAGTTCTTTCCTTTCTTCCACTCACATATTTGCTTGTCATGATGGATAGGCCAACCACTTCTTCCAATCCACTCTTCATCGAGCAAGACGAGGAACCGAGCAACTACGTCACCAAGAATCACCTATTTGGCGCACAAAGAGCTTTGCATCAAGAGAATGAAGCATTGGGCGACCGCATTGACCAACTCGCCTCTGACTTGCGACAATCCGAGCAACGTACAAGAGACTACTTCGACACATCGATGGCATCTCTCAAGGACGACATACGAACCATGATGGCCAATCGCTCTTCTTCCACGTCGTCATCATCAAGACGGCGCCATTCAAGTCGATACTCTTCCGACACGTCTTCGAATGCAAGTCCTCCACGAGCTCGTCCGCATCGTCGCCAAGACCATGAAGATCATCAAGCTCCACAAAACCCATTTCATGGCAACGGTTTACAAGACCGCCTCCGGGAGCGTGAACGACTACGTCGCCAAGCTAAGGATCAAATGGACCAAGAACAAACTCCACAACGCCACGATCACCACGAGAATCATGATGGTGACGCCCTTCAACAAGAGCGACAACACCGCGAGCATCAAGCCCTTGAAGCCCAACGTGCTCTACAAGAAGCCACACGAGCCGTCAATGAACGCAACCGCCGTGTGCGCGAACAAGAAGAGGCCCTCCGACGAGAGCGACAAGACGAAGCCGCCCACCGCGAGGAGCGCCAAGAGATGAGGAAACGTGCACAAATCACACGCCCTCAACGCCAAGTTAATCAAGAGGAGCACGAGGAGCAAGAGGCTCAAGATCCTCCACCACGGCAAGAGCGTCATCACCATCGACCACGACATGATGAGGAACAACGTTTCGGCAAGCTCAAGTTCACCATACCTAAATTCTCCGGTGGAAATGATCCCGAAGAATACCTTTCATGGGCATTGAAGGTCGATAAGATTTTTCGCCTTCACAACTACGACGAAGAAAAGAAGATCGCCATGGCATCTCTCGAATTCCAAGACTATGTTCTCATTTGGTGGGAGCAAGTGATCGCAAGACGTCAAGAGAAGGGTGAGCCACCCATCGCGACATGGAATCAAATGAAGTATGTCATGAGAGCTCGTTTTGTGCCTACACATTACAACCGCGACCTCTTCAAGAAACTCCAACTCCTCAAGCAAGGAACAAAGTCGGTTGAAGAATACTATCAAGAAATGGAAATTTCCATGATAAGAGCCAATGTCAAGGAAGATGATGAACACACTATGGCGCGTTTCTTGAATGGCCTCAACCATCCCGTCAAGAAAATAGCGGACTTCCAACCGTACTCCAACCTCCTCGAGCCAGTGCACCAAGCGACCAAGGCGGAACGACAAGTGCAAGAGGACTACAAGTACTCCAAGTATTCTTCCAAGACCTACGGTTCATACACTCAAGCTTCAACGACTTCTACGACTACTCCAACGACTCGAGCTACACCAAGTACCGGCGACAAGTCACGCTCCAAGAAACCTTCGACATCTTTGAGTCGTCTTCTTCCTCCTCCTCCTCCTACTACAAGCAGCTCCAAGCAAAAGCCTTCATCTTCGACACCTCCTACGGATGCCAACAAGACAAGTGATATCCAGTACTTCACTTGCAAGGGCCGAGGCCACAAGTCCTTCGAATGTCCAACTCGACGCACAATGATCCTCAACGACGACGGCACCTACGACTCAATGAGTGAAGATGAAATGGAAGCCATCGAGCAAGTGGCGATGTACCGCCAAGTGAATGAAGAAGATGATCAGCAAGTGTTTTGCGACAATGATTCGAGCCCCGCTCTTGTTGTCTCCAAGGTTTTGACACTTCAACAACATCAAGATGAAGACCAACGTTGCCACATCTTCCATACCAAGGCGGGTATCCAAGGACGTTCCGTCAAGGTCATCATCGACGGCGGAAGTTGCCACAATTTGGCAAGTGAAGAATTATGCTCCAAATTACAATTGGTCAAGAAGAAGCACCCTCGCCCCTACAAGGTCCAATGGCTTAGCGACGCCGGCACAATCCAAGTGGAGCACACCGTCAAAGTATCCTTCAAGATCGGCGCCTACGAAGATACCTTGGAGTGTGATGTGGTTCCCATGTCCATATGCCACCTCCTACTTGGGCGACCATGGCAATTCGATCGCGGCGTCATCCACAACGGACGGACCAACCACTATAGTTTCAAGATGAAGGGCAAGAAATTCGTTCTTCGGCCAATGTCCAAGTCAAGTCGTCGCCGACAATCAAGCATCGGGCCATCGTGGAGAAACTAGTGAGAGAGTGAACCACCACACAGAGAGTGAGCGCCACAAGCCAAAATTGAGTGACTCCACGATGCGCGACAAGAAAAACTTAGTTCTACTAGCCACCAAAAGAGACTTGAGGGATGTGAGTGAGAGCCCATCAAGTGTTGTTCACTTTGTGCTTTTATGCAAAGGTGAAGCTGAGCGGACTAATACTTCACAACATCTTCCTCTAGTGTTGTCTCATCTCTTGCAGGAATACAAGGACGTGTTTCCCGATGAGCTCCCTCCCGGACTACCTCCTCTACGCGGAATAGAACACCGCATCGACCTCATCCCCGGCGCACCTCTACCGAACAAGGCACCATACCGCGTCAACCCCGACGAGAACAAAGAAATCCAACGGCAAGTCCAACATCTCATGGAGAATGGGTATGTATGCGAGAGCTTAAGTCCATGTGCCGTTCCGGTAATTCTTGTGCCTAAGAAAGACGGTACCTATCGCATGTGTTCCGATTGCCGTCCTATAAATGCTATCACCGTTAGATATCGCCATCCCATTCCACGCCTAGATGACATGCTAGATGAACTTAGCGAAGCCACAATTTTCTCTAAAATTGACCTTAAAAGTGGCTACTATCAAATTCGCATGCAAGAAGGTGATGAATGAAAAACCGCTTTCAAAACCAAATTTGGCTTGTATGAATGGTTAGTCATGCCTATGGGTTTATCACAAGCTCCTAGCACTTTTATGCGTGTGATGCATTATGTTCTTCGCAAATATATTGGCATTTGTGTTGTGGTCTACTTTGATGACATCCTTGTGTTTAGTGAAACTCTTGAAGATCATGTCAAACACCTTAGAGACGTATTGCAAACTCTTAGAGACGAGCGACTTTATGCTAACATGGACAAATGTAGTTTTGGTGTTGATAAGCTTGTTTTCTTGGGCTTTGTTGTCTCATCTAAGGGTGTTCAAGTGGATGAAACTAAAATTGATGCTATTAAAAATTGGCCACAACCAACCAATTTGCTTCAAGTGCGTAGTTTCCTTGGCTTAGTAGGATTTTATCGTCGCTTTGTGAAGGATTTCAGCACCATTGCATCGCCATTGCACGCATTGAGTAAGAAGAATGCACCATTTATTTGGGGTCCATCTCAAGATGCCGCATTTCATGAGCTTAAGAATTTGCTTACACATGCCCCATTGCTTGCATTACCCAACTTTGATAAGACTTTTGAAGTGCATTGTGACGCTAGTGGTAATGGTATTGGTGGTGTGTTAATGCAAGAGAAACGACCTATTGCATATTTTAGTGAGAAGCTCTCCGGCGTGCAACTTAACTACCCCATTTATGACAAAGAGTTATATGCTTTGGTAAGAGTCTTGCATGTGTGGGAACATTATCTCCGTCCACGTGAATTTGTCATCCATACGGATCATGAAACGCTTAAATACCTTAAGGGTCAAACTAAATTGAATAAGCGTCACGCTAAGTGGAGTGAGTTCATTGAATCATTTCCTTATGTTATCAAGTATATCAAAGGTAAGGAAAATGTTGTGGCGGACGCTCTTTCCCGCAAATGCATGTTGGTTACTAAACTTGAATTGAATGTCATCGGATTTGAGCACATTAAAGACTTGTATGAACAGGATTCATCATTTGCAAGTCCTTATGCCAAATGTTTACCTCATAAAACTTGGGAGCAATATTACTTGAAAGATGGCTATCTTATGAAAGCTAACAAACTTTGTATCCCCGAGTCTTCTCTTCGTTTGCTACTTTTGCAAGAAGCTCATGGTGGAGGACTCATGGGACATTTTGGACGTGACAAAACATTCGCTACGCTCTCCAAGAACTACTTTTGGCCCAAGATGTTTCGCGACGTCTCACGCTACACCAACCGGTGCTCTACATGCCACAAAGCTAAGTCCAAAGCTCAATCTCATGGTTTATATATGCCACTTCCTATTCCATATCACCCATGGGAAGATATTAGCATGGGTTTCGTGCTTGGTTTGCCTCGAACTCAACACGGCAAAGATTCCATATTTGTTGTTGTGGACCGTTTCTCTAAGATGGCACATTTCATTCCTTGCAACAAGATAGACGATGCTTCACATGTTGCAAATCTCTTTTGTAGGGAAATCTTGCGTTTGCATGGAGTGCCAAAGACGATCGTGTCGGACCGAGACATCAAGTTCCTTAGCTACTTTTGGAAGACACTATGCGCCAAGCTCGGAATCAAGCTCCTCTTCTCATCGGCATATCACCCTCAAACCGACGGACAAACGGAGGTCACGAACCGGACTCTTTCCACACTACTTCGCGTGTTGATCAAGAAGAACATAAGGGAGTGGGAGGAATGTTTACCCATCGCCGAGTTCGCCTACAATCGAGCAAGACACTCTACTACCGGCAAGTCCCCCTTCGAGGTCGTCTACGGTTTCAACCCTTTGTCACCATTGGACATCTTACGGCTACCGCTACAAGAGCGAACCGACATGGACGCGAGTGCACGAGCAAGTTACCTCAAGAAGATGCATGAAGATACAAGTAACACGATCGAGCGCCAAGTACAACGCCTCGCGACCAAGGTCAACATCAACAAGCACCGCATGGTGTTCAACCCCGGAGATCTTGTATGGCTACACCTTCGCAAGGACCGCTTCCCCAACGAGCGCAAGTCCAAACTACTTCCCCGAGCCGATGGACCGTTCAAGGTGCTAGCACGCTACAATGACAATGCGTACAAGATCGACATCCCTCGCGACAAGTACAACGTGAGCGACATCTTCAACGTCAAGGACTTATCTCCCTTCCATGGTGATGCGGATTCCGATCCGAGGACGGATCTTTCCCAAGGGAGGGGAGATGATGCGGAGCATCCTACGGTCATCCCCATGGACCCACCTATGTCTCCCCAAGCACCAAGAGGACCAATGACTCGAGCACGTGCAAGATCTCTCGAAAGCGAGGTGACATCACTCCTTAAAGAACTTCCATATGACGCGTGCGAGACATGGATGCTACCTCATTCCGAAACACTATGTGTGCTTAGGTACCAAGAGGACCCTCTCGGAGAAGCCCGGAACAATGGACAAGATGGCAAGGACACCAAGCGTGGGAAACAAGAGGGGAGCTGGCTGGAAACTACAGTCACCGGACGACCGGCACCTGTCGGACGTCCGACGCCTGGAGCATCAGCCACTCAGAAGACGCAGCCGACGACCGACACCCTCCAGCGACCGGACGTCCGCCATCGTCCGGAAATCCGACATCGGCCAACAGAGCGCAAACGTCGGAAGTCCGGAGCCTACCAGACAACCGACGCACCGGACGTCCGACATCGTCCGGAAATCCGACAGCGGCCAACAGAGCGTAATCGTCGGAAGTCCGATGCCTACCGGACGTCCGGACTCTCTTGAGCCACCAGACGACCGTTAAGTACCGGACGTCCGACGCCTGTCGTCCATCTCCTCTCAGGCCCGAAGCCCATGTACCCCTTTACCTCCCTAGACTATATATACTCTTCCCCTACCTACATTTTAGGGTTAGCACTGTGATAGCTCATTTTGGAGATAGAGCTTTGCTCATCCACTTGTACCCCTACTCCATTGGAGACCAAGACCTCCTCGGAGAAGATCCCCCAAGTGGATTCAAGACCCCCATCGTGGGAAGATCCCTCTCGGATTCAAGACCTCAACTCCTCACGGACTGGGAAGAACTACCCTTTGTATCCTCTTGTGTTGACTTTGGATCGTGTACCTCGTTATGTGTATGTGGATCTAGCATATGTGTGATTGGATCTTGTTGATTTGAGTGTTTTCTCTCGAGTTTCCCTCTCGTGTTCTTCGTGTTCTTCGCGGGATCCGCTCCAATCGTGAAAGATCGACACCGTTAGGGTTCCACCCTACATCACACGTGGCACATGTGGAGGTGTTGTTTGCCAGCTTCCTGTGTGGATTTGATCACACTGACGTGCCGATTGTTCTAGAAGAATGTAGACACTTTTTTTTTAGGGTGGGTACACTTAGGTTACTGTAGACGCGAATCCGAAACACCTAGACCGTTGGATCAACATCAATGAACGGCTGATATGACGTCACACGTGAACGATTGAGAATTTCAAAACTAATTATAGAAATAGCCAGCAGCGGGCTCCTCTTTTTTTGGTCTGAGAGGTTGCGGGTGTTTGGCTCCGCCACGATGGCTTCCGAGAGCGCGGGCCCACGTACGTGTTCGAGAAATGTTTGCAAACCGTCGGCCAAACTCCCATGCCTCCGCTCCAGTACAAAAAAACTCCCTCGCTTCCCGCGCTGGAAAAAACCGCCCTCGCCTTTCTAATGGGGATTTCTATCGACCGATCTCGTTAAGGAGTGAAAGCAAGTGTTACACTTTACATTACATAGTATTAAGTTAGGCGGTAAACTTTACAGCCCGTCGCGTTCGCGTCGCACCAACACACGGTCGGTCCGGCCCACCGCTCACCGAAGGGACGCGCATCAGCTTGGTGCGTCACTCACATGTGCAACCGCATGTGAGCAGTAGCACGAACAGACGGTCGGTCCGGCCTGCCGCTCGACACGCATCGGCTTGATACATCACTGACATGTACGACCGCATGTGAGGAGTAGCAAACAGACAGGCCAAGATCCCCCCGCCTACCGCACGCCAAAAGCCCGGCCTTTTTAATAATTCTATAGATCGCACCAAGGAGCAGACCATGGCTATGGCTCCCTCAGTTGCGAACGCTCGTGTGGCAGTTTCATGTGTGGGGAGGGGCGTGGTGTGGCAGTTTTGTAAAATGCCATGTCATTTCTTTTTTTACTGCTGTTTTCGTCCAATAACTGGCACCGTCGGATGCAGATCTTACGGTTACTGGGGCGTTCGCCAGGAATAGCCTAGCGGCGAACTATTGACTATTTTTTTTCACACGCATTACATCGACAAATATCATCTCTCTCCCTCTTTCCCACGCACACACCTATGCTCACGAGTCTCTCAGGACTTCTCGCACACACCATCTCTAGCTCTCTAGGTCGATGCCACACACATACACTTGTACTCTAGGTTTAGTACGTCGTACACAGAGAGAAGAGGTGCACACACGCACTCGTCCTCTCTCACACACGCATCGGTAGCTACGAATCATAGTGTTCTCAACCATCCGATTCGCTCTATCTAAGGTTCACGTTGCTCCTTGGCCTTCAGATTCAAAGGTTCAAAACGCGGAGGCTCAGCTGGAGGTGTGAGGTTTTGCTTAATGTGGGTACCACACACGGCACCAACACGACACGAGATTGGTCTGCCTGGTGCGCAGTCGGGTGAGTACTAGTAGTACTACTTTGATGTGTCGCGTCAACTCGCAGAAGTATGCAACACTTCCTTAACAAACAAACATATAAGCAGCTTATATTTAGGTTTATTTCTTACCCAAAAGATCTTATATCCAACAGACACAAAATATCCCTTGGACAGTTGGGAATTACTTCAACTGCATATTACTAAGGTAAAGTAGACCAAACTAAACCCTACATTAGCATATTACTAAGATAACTAGAAGGCATTGTGGAATCATTTAGGAGGTGAGCTTGTCAATCCGAATGTGGAGGGACACCGTCCTCGACGACCCAGTCCCGGCCAGCAGCTTGGGCGGCACTATCAAGAAGGTCAGCTCCTCCAGGGCGACAACGCCGGGCTCCTTGCTGCTTGTCACCTCGATTTCCACCTTGACGGCGTCGGTCCTGCCGTTGGGCGCCCCCGGCGGCCCATTCGCCCACACCTTGGCCGCGTAGTGCGGCGATGGGGACGCCCCCGCTCTGATGCAGATGACCGACATGACGATAGGCACGCCGATGCCGAGCGCGCCGCCGACCACGAAAAATGCGCGGCCGTCCTCCTCCGCGAACAGCAAGCGCCGCGGTTCCAACACCGGCACCTGCAGCTGGAGCACCTTGCCGTATTGGATCCTGTGCACGGGCATGGGGTGCACGGTGATGAGGTGGTTGGGGAGCACCAGCGGCGGGCCTTCGTAGCCGTAGCCGGGCACAGGGCACTTGCACGGCGTGAGCGGACACACGCTCTGGTGATCGTGGAGCTTGTGGTAAGTGACGTAGAGCTCACAGCCTTCATGCGGGCACTCCACCCTCGCTGAGGAGAGGATGGCGTCCATCGCCGTGTTGCGCACGTTGAAGCCGCTGCCGCGCTCGCACTTCTGGCACTGCCGCTGGTTCCCGGCACGCTCGTCGCGGCAGTCCGCGCAGGCCAGGTGCCCTCCCTTGCACTGCACAAATCAATCAAACACCACATCAATCAAGAAAACTGCGCCTTGCTCGATCAGCCGAACGGACGAGATGTATTCGAACCTCGTACACCGGAGGCTTCAAGGGGCAGAGGCAGAAGGGACAGTGGAGCATGGTGAGGTCCATAAAGACGTCCATCGTCAGGTCCTATTCCGTCGGCATGATTTCGCTCTCCTCGTGCATGATACGTCTCCAACGTATCTATAATTTTTGATTGTTCCATGCCGTTATATTATCAATCTTGAATGGATTTATATACATTTACAACAATTATATAACATTTTTGGAGACTAACCTATTAACTTAGTGCCCAGTGCCAGTTGCTGTTTTCTGCCCTGTTTTTGTTTTACAGAAAATCAATACCAAACGAAGTCCAAATGCCACGAAACTTTTTGGAGATTTTTTTCTGGACAAGATAAACACTAGAAGCTTCGGGAGGAGGCCAGAAGCCCCAGGGGGTGCCCACGAGGCACCATGGCGCGCCTGGGGGGGGGGGGGCAGGCGCGCCCTGGTACCTCATGGGGCCCACGGAGCTCCGTTTGACCTAATTCCTCCACTATAAATTCCCAAAAATTCAGAAACCCTCAAGGGAGTCCACGATATTCTTTTTCTGCCGCCGCAAGTTTCTGTTCTCGAGAGATCCCATCTGGAGGCCTTTTCCGGTGCTCCGCCGGAGGGGGAATCGATCACGGAGGGGCTCTACATCAACCTTGCTGCCCTTCCGATGATGCATGAATAGTTTACCACAGACCTTCGGGTCCATAGTTAGTAGCTAGATGGCTTCTTCTCTCTTTTTGATCTTCAATACAATGTTCTCCTCGATGTTCTTGGAGTTCTATCCGATGTAATCACTTTTTGCGGTGTGTTTGTTGGGATCCGATGAATTGTGAGTTTATGATCAGATTATCCATGAATATTATTTGAGTCTTCTCTGATCTCTTTTATGCATGATTATTATAGCCTCGTATTTCTTCTCCGATCTATTGATTTGGTTTGGCCAACTAGATTGATTTATCTTGCAATGGGAGAGGTGCTTTGTAATGGGTTCGATCTTGCGGTGCTCAATCCCAGTGACAGAAAGGGACATGACACGCATGTATCATTGCTATTAAGGGTAAAAAGATGGGGTTTATTCATGCGTGAGTTTACTTTGTCTACATCATGTCATCTTGCTTAAGGCGTTACTCCGTTCTTTATGAACTTAATACTCTAGATGCATGCTGGATAGCGGTCGATGTGTGGAGTAATAGTAGTAGATGCAGAATCGTTTCGGTCTACTTATCTCAGACGTGATGCCTATATACATGATCATTGCCTTGGATATCGTCATGATTATTTGCTTTTCTATCAATTGCCCAACAGTAATTTGTCTACCCACCGTATGCTATTTTCTCGAGAGAAGCCTCTAGTGAAAACTATGGCCCCCGGGTCTATCTAAATCATATTACTAAAACCTTAAAAATATTGCTGCCATTTTCTTTTATTTATTTTATTTTGTATTTTTGTTTCAATCTATCTATCTATCACATACAATTTAATCTTGCAATTGATCGCCGAGGGATTGACAACCCCTCATTTGCGTTAGGTGCAAGGATGTGTTGTTTGTGTGCAGGTGCTGCTAACGAGGTGTTGCGTGATTCTCCTACTGGTTCGATAACCTTGGTTTCATAACTGAGGGAAATACTTATCTCTACTGTGCTGCATCATCCTTTCCTCTTCGGGGATAATACCAACGCAAGCTACAAGTAGCAGGAAGAATTTCTGGCGCCGTTGCCGGGGAGACATCATCAACATCTATCAAGTACCTTTGCATAAACTCTCATCTCCTTGCATTTACTTTATTTACCTCTCGTTTCATCTCCCCCACTTCTTAAACGTTTTTACAAAAATACACAAATATTTTTTGTTTGCCTTTTTCTTGTTTGCTTGTTTGATTACTTGTTATCTTGTTTGCGTAGTCACGATGTCTCAAGAAAATACAAAATTGTGTGATTTTTCCAATACTAATAATAATGATTTTATTAGTACTCCGATTGCTCCTCCCGCCGCTAGTGTGGAGACTTGTGATATTAATGCCGCTTTGCTAAATCTTGTCATGAAAGATCAATTTTCTGGTAGTCCTAATGAAGATGTTGCATCCCATCTTAACACTTTCGTAGAATTGTGTGACATGCAAAAGAAAAAAGACGTGGATAATGATATTGTGAAATTAAAATTATTCCCGTTCTCATTGTGAGATCGTGTAAAAATTTGGTTCTCATCTTTACCACGAAATAGTATCGATTCTTGGGATAGGTGTAAAGATGCTTTTATTACCAAGTATTTTCCTCCCGCGAAAATTATTTCTCTTAGAAATCAAATTATGAACTTTAAGCAACTTGATCATGAACATGTTGCCCAATCTTGGGAGAGGATGAAATTAATGATAATAAATTGCCCTACTCATGGTTTAAATTTATGGATGATCATACAAAAAATTTATGCAGGATTGAATTTTGTTTCTAGAAATCTTTTAGATTCCGCCGCGGGTGGTACTTTTATGGAAATTAATTTGGGAGAAGCTACTAAATTGCTTGATAATATTATGGCAAATTATTCACAATGGCATACTGAAAGAGTTCCTACTAGTAAAAAAGTGAATTCGGTTGAAGAAATTAATACTTTGAGTGATAAAGTTGATGCGCTTATGAAATTGGTTGCTAGTAAAAATGCTCATATTGATCCTAATGATGTGCCATTGTCCACTTTGATTGAGCAAAATAATGATGCTATCAATGTGAATTTTGTCTCGCGAAACAATTTTAATAATAATGCTTATAGAGGTAATTTCAATGCTAGACCGTTCCCTGGAAATTCCTCTAATAATTATGGCAATCCCTATGGTAATTCTTATAATAATAATAATAGGATGCCCACTGATCTTGAAAGTAATTTTAAAGAATTTATTAATGCTCAAAAAGTTTTCAACACTACGATAGAAGAAAAATTGAGTAAACTTGATGATATGTCTAGGAGCATTGATAGAATTATTCATGATGTGGAAAATCTTAAGACTAAAATTTTGCCACCCAAAATTGATATTAGTGAATAAATTAAAGCTTTATATGTCTCCATGGATGAGAGTAAGAAAAGAACCGCCATGCTAAAAGCTAAACGAGAATTTTTATAAAAAGCGATCCCTCGCAGTTTCTATCGTAGTAATGATGAGGATATTAAAATGATTGGTGTTTCATCTATTGATTCTTTGTTTAGCAATATAAAACTTGATGAAAAGGGGACTGAAGAAGAGTCAACTTTAGCTAGTACGCGTTCCCATAATTCGGAGGGTGAAAATCTTAATGAAAAAATTGCTAAAAGTGGGTTTGGAGAGGTAAAAACTTTAAATAGCGATGTGCCCACTCTCTTGGATTACAAAGATTTTAATTATGATAATTGTTCTTTGATTGAGTGCATTTCTTTGTTACAATCCATGTTAAATTCACCCAACGCTTATGAGCAAAACAAGGCTTTTACTAAACACATCGTAGAAGCAATGATGAAAGCGTTAGAAGAAAAGCTAGAACTAGAAATTTCAATTCCTAGAAAATTATATGATGAATGGGAACCCACCATTAAAGTTAAAATAAAAAATTATGAGTGCAATGCTTTATGTGATTTGGGTGCTAGCGTTTACACAATTCCTATGTGATGTGCTAGGTTTTACCAATATAGATGAATGTTCTCTTAATTTGCATCTTGCGGATTCTACTATTAAAAAACCAATGGGTAGAATTAATGATGTTCTTATTCTTGCAAATAGAAATTATGTGTCCGTTGATTTTATTGTTCTTGATATTGAATGCAATTCTTCTTGCCCCATAATACTTGCTAGACCGTTCTTACGAACTATAGGTGCCGTTATTGATATGAAAGAAGGGAATATAAAATTTTAGTTTCCACTAAAAAAGGGTATGGAGCATTTCCCTAGGAAAATAATTAAAGCACCATATGAATCAATTATGAGGGCCACTTATGGAATCAACTTGAAAGATGACAATACTTGAAACTATGCATTATGCCTAGCTAGGGGAGGCAACCCAATGAATAAAATAAATTTTTTCGGTTATTGTGTGTTTTCACAATTATTATACTGGTATGATTGTGTTTTTGTGTTCTTAATTAGTGTTTGTGCCAAGTAAAGCCTTTAGGATGATTTGGAAGATAGTATAATTGATGCTGTTTGGAAAACAGAAAGTTTTGCGTCCAGTGACCGAATTTTGTGTCTGCACTGGAGCGTCAAAAAAATCTGAAATTTTTACACAGTATTGGTATATGAATTTACCACGTTTTCCTAATTTTTCAGAATTTTTGGAGTTACATAAGTATGGATTTTAAATAGATTTCTACAGACTGTTCTGTTTTTGACAGATTCTATTTTTGATGCACTACTTGCTTGTTTTGATGAATCTATGGATTGTATCGGGGGGTATAAGCCATGGTGAAGTTAGAGTACAGTAGTTATAATGCAAAAATAAAATATGAATGGGTTTGCAACAGTACTTAAAGTAGTGATTTATTTTGTTATACTAACGGATCTCACGAAGGTTTTGTTGAGTTTTGTGTGATTGAAGTTTTCAAGTTTTGGGTGAGATCACGATGGATGAAGGAATAAGGAGTAGTAAGAGCCTAACATTGGGGATGCCAGAGTCACCCCAAGGTAATATTCAAGGAAGACTCAAGCGTCTAAGCTTGGGGATGCCCCGGAAGGCATCCCCTCTTTCTTCTACCAACCATCGGTAATTTTACTTGGAGCTATATTTTTGTTCGTCACATGATATGAGTTTTGCTTGGAGCGTTTTGTATTATATGAGTCTTTGCTTTGTTTGCTTTTTAGTTTGTCACAATAATCCTTGCTGAACACACCTATCTTGAGAGAGCCACACGTTTATCATCATTTGTTAGAATACTCTATGTGCTTCACTTAATTTTTTTGAGCTAGGCAGTTGCTCTAGTGCTTCACTTAAATCTTTTTGAGCACGGTGGTGGCTAAATTTTGAAGAAATGAATTCTCATGCTTCACTTATATTATTTTGAGAGTTGATAAGATTGAAATTTTGAAGAAATGAATTCTCATGCTTCACTTATATTATTTTGAGAAATGATAAGATTGAAATTTTGAAGAAATATTTGCACTCTCATACTTCACTTAAATATTTTTGAGAGTTGATGATAGTAATGGTAATTTGCACAAGATATGAATTTAGTCCCAAAGTGATGAATATTCAAGAGGGATATAATAAAAACTTTCATATAGATCATTGGATATGATAAGTGTGATTCCTTGCAATAGTTTTGCGATATGGAAATGATAATATGTGAGTCATGTTAGTGAGTAATTATGATTTAGTAAGAATATTAGTGTTAAGGTTTGTGATTCCCTATGCATGCACATCAAGTCAATAGTTATGCAAAGAAATTATATCCTACTTATGGTGCATTATTCGGTGTTAGTTATGTTCAATGCATGTTTATGACCGTTTTCGTTTTTTGGTTGGTTGCTTCTCAATCTATTTGCTAGCCTTCATTTGCACTAAGCGGAATTACTGCTTGTGCATCCAAAATCCTTAAACCCGAGTTGTGCCAAATGAGTCCACTATATCTACCTATATGCGGTATTTCAATGCCGTTCCAAGTAAATTTGCGTGTGCCAACTCTAATTTTCAAAATAATTTTTCTGTTTTGTGTGCCCGTACCGCTCATGAAGCGGCAAGGGGTGGCCATTATTTTCCATGCTAGGTGTGTTATTCTCACGATGAGTGTTTATTCACTTGTCATTGCACGAGAGAGTGGCTGGTAATAGGGATGCCTAGTCCCACAATGAAATAAAAAATAATAACAACAAAATTCCTTGGAAAGTGTTGGTATGGAGGGCACCCGTGGATACGGCTAGCCATGGATTGTGAAAGAATGGTGGAAAGGAAATAAACTTTACTTTCTGTTTGGGAACCGCCTATGATGTGTCTAGCATGGAAAATAATGGGAATTCTCGGTCGTTTTCGTTGACAGGAAAAGCATGCCTCTCAAAATATTTTTATCTCTTTAATTTCAGCTTTGAGCTCTGGCACATTTGACAAATCTCTGCTTCCCTCTGCGAAGGGCCTATCTATTTACTTTTATGCAATTTTTATTTTATTTGAGTCTCCATCTTATCTTACAAAAGCACCAACTAGAGAGCACTATTGTCATACTTTTGCATTGGATGTAGCTAATATTTGAGTGTGTTTCATGAATGGATCAATGATTGAGCATAATGGGCTAGGGATAACTTTCTTTATCATTGATATTTTGAAAGACATGGTTGCTTGTTAGCATGCTTGAGTATTTATATCTTCGTGTCAAATTATAGACTATTGCTTTGAATCATTCAAGTCCAATGTCCATGCTATAAAAGAAAAGAATATGTAATGAATATGATAGGCAACATTCCACATCGAAAATTCTGTTTTTATCATTCACCTACTCGAGGACGAGCAGGAATTAAGCTTGGGGATGCTGATACGTCTCCAACGTATCTATAATTTTTGATTGTTCCATGCTGTTATATTATCAATCTTGGATGTTTTTATATACATTTACAGCAATTATATATTATTTTTGGAGACTAACCTATTAACTTAGTGCCTAGTGCCAGTTGCTGTTTTCTGCCCTGTTTTTGTTTTACAGAAAATCAAAACCAAACGAAGTCCAAATGCCATGAAACTTTTTGGACATTTTTTTCTGGACAAGATAAACACTAGAAGCTTCGGGAGGAGGCCAGAAGCCCCAGGGGGTGCCCACGAGGCACCAGGGCGCGCCTAGGGAGGGGGCAGGCGCGCCCTGGTACCTCGTGGGGCCCACAAAGCTTCGTTTGACCTAATTCCTCCACTATAAATTCCCAAAAATTCAGAAACCCTCAGGGGAGTCCACGATATACTTTTTCCGCCGCCGCAAGTTTCTGTTCTCGAGAGATCCCATCTGGAGGCCTTTTCCGGTGCTCCGCCGGAGGGGGAATCGATCACGGAGGGGCTCTACATCAACCTTGCTGCCCTTCCGATGATGCGTGAATAGTGTACCACAGACCTTCAGGTCCATAGTTAGTATCTACATGGCTTCTTCTCTCTTTTTGATCTTCAATACAATGTTCTCCTCGATGTTCTTGGAGTTCTATCCGATGTAATCACTTTTTGCGGTGTGTTTGTTGGGATCCGATGAATTGTGAGTTTATGATCAGATTATCCATGAATATTATTTGAGTCTTATCTGATCTCTTTTATGCATGATTATTATAGCCTCGTATTTCTTCTCCAATCTATTGATTTGGTTTGGCCAACTAGATTGATTTATCTTTCCATGGGAAGAGGTGCTTTGTAATGGGTTCGATCTTGCGGTGCTCAATCCCAGTGACAGAAAGGGACATGACACGTATGTATCGTTGCTATTAAGAGTAAAAAGATGGGGTTTATTCATACGTGAGTTTATCTTGTCTACATCATGTCATCGTTCTTAAGGCGTTACTCCGTTCTTTATGGACTTAATACATTAGATGCATGCTGGATAGCGGTCGATGTATGGAGTAATAGTAGTAGATGCAGGCAGGAGTCGGTCTACTTGTCTCGGACGTGATTCCTATATACACGATCATTGCCTTGGATATCGTCTTGATTATTTGCTTTTCTATCAATTGCCCAACAGTAATTTGTCTACCCATCGTATGCTATTTTCTCGAGAGAAGCCTCTAGTGAAAACTATGGCCCCCGGGTCTATCTAAATCATATTAGTAAAACCCTAAAAATATTGCTGCCATTTTCTTTTATTTATTTTATTTTGTATTTTTGTTTCAATCTATCTATCTATCACATACAATTTAATCTTGCAATTGACCGCCAAGGGATTGACAACCCCTCGTTTGCGTTCGGTGCAAGGATTTGTTGTTTGTGTGCAAGTGCTGCTAACGAGGTGTTTCGTGATTCTCCTACTGGTTCGATAACCTTGGTTTCATAACTGAGGGAAATACTTATCTCTACTGTGCTGCATCATCCCTTCCTCTTCGGGGATAATACCAACGCAAGCTACAAGTAGCAGTGCACCACCATCTCTAGCTTTCGGGCCGGGGCATTATTAGAAAGTTTTACCATCACATGTTCATACTTCAAGGTGCATTAAATCAAGACATGAAAGGATCAAAAGGAAACTCACGACATGCATGCTTGCATTGCAATTTATGCATCGGTAAATACAACTTCTTGAGAAAATCGAGTGTACTGCTTTGATGTGTCGCGTCAACTCGTACAACAAGGAGAAGCTTTTGCTTACAACACGCTCTCCCTCCCCCACGCGGTGGACATGCAGCAGTTCATTTGGTGACAGATTGCCAGAAGCATGTAGTAGTACTAGTATTATTGTAGTAGTATGACTTCCCGAAGAGGCGAAGAGCCAAGCGCAACCCGAAAGTGGCAGTTGTGAACGCTTGCGTGGCAATCTCTTATGTGTAGGGGAGGGGCGTGGTGTGGCAGTTTTGTAAAATGCCCTGGCATTTGTTTTTTTATTGTTGTTTGCGTCCAATAGGTGTCACCGTCGGATGCAGATCTTACGGTTATTGTGGCGATCGCTAGTTATAGGCTCGTGGCGAACTGTTGACTAGTCTTTTTTTGCAAAAACTAGTCTCTTTTTGACACGCATTTACATTGATACGGCTTGAATGCCAACGAGGGAGAGGGTAGCGGTTCCCAAAATGTTGAACGGTCAATGATGCATCCTCATTCAATTTTGCGCTTCCCGAGATCTAAGTTTGACCATAAATTTAACCACGAGACCGACTGCGGCGGGAGCAAAAATTATACTACCTTCTTTTTGGTTTATAGGGCTTATCTCAAAAAATTTGTTCTCCCATTTTATAAGTCTCATTTCTATTGCTTCCCATCACACGCTCAGATATCAAGGTGCGTTAAATCACTGCATGTGAGGATTAAGAAAAACTTCACCAATGCATGCAAAAGTTCTTGGTTATTTATTGGTCACACATGCATGCATTACAATTAATGCATTGGTAAACACAAATTTTTGAGGAAAACGAGCGCATTAATTGAGTACTTTTGCAAACTACCAAAATTATTCCACCACTCATCATCTACCTTGGTTGGTGAGATTTTTGAATTGAGCCCTATAAACCGGAAAGGAGGGAGTACTACCACTGAAATTTGGGTCAAATTTATGGTCAAACTTAGATCTCGGGAAGCGTGGGCGCACTACATTGTGGAATGGAGGGAAGCATGCAGAGGGAATTAACTGGAGAAGCAGAATGGAGCCAGCATGATATGAATGCAACGCCGTTTACACTCTCATAGTATAAGGCGCCCCTCCACTCCAATCCATCTACCGAATCGTACGCACCTAGTCTGCGCAACACTGCTCACTCCAATCCAAGACCAAGTGACCAGAAAGCCACAACCACCCATGGAGGCGATGGACACGAGCGGCAGGTGGCTGTGCCAGATGATCCACGACGCCGGCCTGCGGCCCGGCACCGAGCAGCGTCTCCAGACGGTGCTAGCGACCGCTGGCGTCATAGCCCTCGGCAACGACGGCTTCACCTCTCACATGTGCGAGATGATGGTCCGCTCCATCTGCAAGTTCACTGCCGTCAAGAAGCGCGTGAACGACCTTGCCGTAATCCTCCAACCCGCACGCCCAGGCTCCTCGTTGCCTGCCACCCTCATCGGCCTCCATGGTGACAACCTCTTTGACGCACTGGTGGCCCTGCAGCTGCCTAATGTCGCGATGAAGAATGTCCACCTCGAGGCCGCGTTCGCCGCGCAGCGCCTTGCCGAGCAAGAAACCGTCGACCTACACATCCATATCTACGAGGAAATCATCTACATAGGCCACTACAGGGCCAGGGACGACGCTAAGACGTTGGCCTTCTTCGACCGGCTGGAAGCCTTGGACGCCATTGTTCAGAAGCACGTTGACCTCGCCACGAAAGCCGCTGCTCCTCAGCCGCCGTTCGGTGGGCCGGCGCCCTGAGTCGAGGAGGAGGAGGTCATCGATGGATGCATCTTTATTCTTTGCCTCCTGTAACCAGCACTGCATCGCGTACTGTATCGCATTATCATTCTAGTCGTAAATGACATGTGTGATCCCTTGCTCTCATTTGGCGTTAATTATATGTATCACTGTCTTCGCCCTGTTTTATTGGTCACCTTTGTGTTTTGTGCCAAATTTTGACTTCAGATTTAACTAACAATAAGTTAATGCATGTCACAAAAAACAATATCGTTGGAAACTACTCCCTCCTTTCTGGTTTATAGGGCTCAATTTCAAAATCTCTTCAACCAAGGTAGATGGTGAGTGGTGGAATAAATTTCGTAGTTTGCATAAGTACTTAATTAGTACGCTCATTTTCCTCATAAAGTTATGTTTACTGATGCATTAATTACAACGCATGCATGCATGACCACTAAATGTCCATGAACTTCTACATGCATTGGTGAGTTTTCTCTTGATACTTGCATTGGGTGATTTATTAATGTACCTCGAAACCCTAAACCGGAAAGGAGAGAGTATGTTCAAATACGAATCCAACGATATATTTTTTGGTGACATGCATTAATATTTTGTTAGTTAATTCTATGGTATATATATGGGCGCGACAACCGAACTTATAAATTCAAAACTAAGCGTTATACGTCACAAGTTCAAAACGAGAAAGTGGAACAAGTACAGCACGCCTGTCCCGTTCGCGTCGCACCCCACACCGTCGTTACGTTGTCTAGCATTTTCACTGTCACGTGGGACCGCAGTTGAGCAAACCGACTATCGGCAAATCCCCACCCCGCCCGCTGCGCGTCGGCTGAGTTAGAATTAGAAGAGAGAAATGAGGAGGGAGAAGAGCTTGCTGTATCACGGGCGCCGTTGTCCGATGGGACTCGTGTTGATAGAGTAGGAGTACCCCGTACTTGTTTGTACTCGTACGTACTACGACCACTCGTTGGGTGCGTGCGACCTATACCTGTCGTCACTTTGCAGCTATGCTTCATACTACATATTTTTCACGCATTTTTCCTACTTGCTGAGATGTACTACTCGGCTCTGCGGTCGTCGGAAATATTTTTACGTGCTTTCTTTCGCCGACATGTGGGACATAGAGCATCTGGGTCCACCTGCAAGCACTCGGGGCATCTCCAACGCTGAGCGCCAACCACTAGGGACGAGTCCTCGGACAGTAATGCGGCAGTGGGCCATCCAACCATGCCGGCGTACGAGTACATTTCAAACCGGATGAATTACATGCAAACCCCCTGCAAAAGAATAAATAAATGAATTACTACATGCAAATCGGATGATTTTCATAAAAACCGGAGCACATTCATTACATTTTGGACATATTTCATTGAAAAAAAGGTTGGAGAGGAGTAGGAGTACTACTAGCTAAGCTGCGACGACGCTCTTGCTCCGCTGATGGCGATAAACCCAGAGGGGGAGGAGGAAGCGGTGGCGTGTTTTTACATGCTAAGGCTGGACTGTAGTACATTGTTTTTTATCGCTATATCGCCTGCTGGTTCAATGGGTTGCCGTGTTTCGCACTCCTCCGACATATACTAGTACTCTAGTGCTAAACTAGAGTATACCGCACGGTTCTTTGCTCCTTATTACGTTGTCGGCAACAATTATTCTTCCTTTCGCCGACATGTGGGACAGCCAGCATCCGGGTCGACGTGTCATGCACCAGATTAGAGTGGGGAACGGAAGGGGAGCCTCACCCGGTCGTAGCGCCGCAGTAATAATGGCTATAAATGAGCAGTCATATCACAAGGCCCCACCTTTCCTACAGTAATGAGCCGTCAAATCACACAGTCCCACTCTTCCAGCAGTAAGTTGAATCCACTAGAGTACTCGCTCATCCTCCTCGCCTCTCTGTCAAACCGACTAGGCGAAACTGCCGGGCGTACCACGCGGGAAAAGCCCCGCCCTCGACTTTTAAATATAATTTTGTATCGATGGATTGCGGCATGGAGCAAAACCAAAAGAAAAAGGTGGTACATGTACATAGCACGCCCGTCGCGTTCGCGTCGCACCCCCACGGTCGGTCCGGCACGCCGCTCACCGAATGGAACGCGCGTCGCATTACTACTACTACAGTACTAAAAGAGAGACGAGCGATGGTAACATACGGCTGAGTTACTTTTTTTTAGGCAGGAAGTACTACAATACAGTAGAAAAGAGAGACGAGCGATAGTAACATACGGGCTGTAGATATGTTGAGAAATCGAAAAAAAGGTCGACACACCAGCTATATAGTACTGTACAGTACCAATAAAATTCGAATCTATTTCGGTATGAATACAAATCTACTCCCCCCACCCTAGGCAACTAGGGCAACCTCCCCGTTCCATGCTTCACCGGTGATCCCGTGGATTCGCCCCTCCCCTCTTCCCACCGCTGGGCCACTGGTGGTGGGGAGGGGAATCCAGGGGCCTCCGCTCCAGTTAGTAGTTTACATTAGGGTTTTTTAGTCCACGCACGCGCAGCCCTCACTCGGATGGGGGCACTTCTCCTTTGAGTTTGTCTTTCAGGCTCCGATCCTCCTCGAGTTCATCCGTCTAGACATGGTGGATGGAACATGAGCGTATTGTCATGTGGCGAGATTAGGTGTCAAGTGCTTCGGATAATTACAAGGGTTCAACGATGAGAAGGGTGTGTTTTGGTAGGGTGTATGAAGGGTGCACGAGAGCAAAAGTTCCGTTCTCGACCCACTTTTGGTGTTTGGTAGGGTGGATGAAGGGTGCATGAGAGCAAAAGTTCCCTTCTCGACCCACTTTTGAGTGTTTGGTAGAGTGTATGAAGGGTGCATGAGTCCACGCTAGCTTAACACAAATACACTAGGAGCATGCATGAAGTGGGATGCTGAGATGAGCATGCACAAAGAGGGAACAACTATGCTGAGATGAGAATGCAACCAAACACACAATACGGCTCTACGGCGCTGGTCCTTATGGGCATCTGCACGAAGACTTCCCGTTTATTGTTCAAAAAGGTCAAGCCGACTCCGGTAGGACAACGGCGATATCGATCGACACATCTTGTATGAGTTTGTCTTTCGAGCTCTGATCCTCGTCGGGGCATAGTCGATGGAGCTCCAACGTAGATTCATGTCGTCTCCTTGGGGCGGTAAGGCTAGGGTTTCTTGTGTGGCAAAATTTTGTGTTATATTAATTAGGTGCTTCAAACAAAATGTATCTAGTCATTTTCACAAAAGGGTTGCATATGTTTGAGATGCTTTGTAGTACTCATGGTGAACTTTTTATAACATATCTGGTCATTTTCACAAAAGGGTTGCATATGTTGTAGTATGCTCAAAAGCAGAACAAAGATCGATGGCCCTTTACTTTTTCTCGCAAACACTAAGATCATGAGTTCAAACATTTGATTCCACTTTATGTTGAAAACAAATACAATTCAAGTTCTAGCTAGCGATTCGGAATGTAAACTGTGCATGTGTTTATACGTATATCAAACAAAATGTTTTAGATGGGAACTGCAAAAGCCACGCATTATGGCAACTTCAAAGTACTGACTCGATTGATGCAGTGTGGTCGAACGGTACCATCGATATCTCAAAGCCAAAAGAGTTCCAGCTTGTTTGTTCTCTCTCTATATATATTCACCCGTGTGGTTGTTCAATGAATGGAGGGCCGGGGTCCACAAGTGAACAATACTACTAGTACTCCTGGATGTCGTGGAGTTTTGTTCACTGTAGCACGTTAAATAGAGAGTTTCTTTTCTTTAATGTCACGTACACAAATTGAAACGATTGTTGTGGAGGGAAAAAGAAAATCACTCCACTATATATACGGGCAGGAGCCTCGGCGCTTGCTTTACTAGGGTTGCTCTCTCCACTCTCTCACCCTCTCCAGATCTAAATAAGACAGCGGTGGCCACACTCTCTCTCTGCTCACCGCTGGTCACAGATCCGGCCGGATCCCCTCGGCCGGGGTAGGGGAGTAGGTGCATTGTTCACGCGGTCGTCGGCGGCTAGGGAGGAGACCCACAGCTGCCGGCGTGTCCCGATCGGCTGCCCGTGCCGTTCTCTCCGACACAACGTCGGCTCGGGAGGGCCTCCGACCCCTTCTTCCTCCATGCCGTATTGTGGCCAGATTCGGGCTCCGGCCGCCCTCCTAGCCACATCCCGATGACCCTCAGGTATAACTTCCTTCGAAAACGGCCTTGCTCTACTACCCCAGCTCCCCACGTGGCTGCATGTGAATCTTTTTCTACTTCCATCAGCTGTTCCAAAGCCACCTTAATTTTTACTATTATTAGAGGTAAAGCTACTTCATGCAGTCGAATCTAGGACTTGGTTCAAACAGGGAATAAAGGGGGGAAAGGTGTAGCATGAATCTAGGACTTGATTCAAAGAGGAAATAGAAGGGGTGAAAGTTGTAGAGACTGGCTACCCAACCGGTCTCTTGGTTCAAAAGGGAAATAAAACGCAGTACAAACTGGATAAGGAATAGATCTATTATTGGTGGAAGAAGGAAAGAAAGTAGCAGCTGGGGGACAAGTCAACAGAGTATGTCCAGGATTAGATTTGCTGTCCTCACGTAGTAAAAGGTGCCTAAAGAGAACTAAATTCGGGACCATCCCAGATCTTGGTTGGATGTTTGTTGCTCGGGGCAACAAACTCGGCCTCACCACATTATGCCTCCTTGTAGGTACATGGTGCTGATGCGTCCACTGTCTGCATGCCCTTGTACCAACCTTTTGCTGTTGTTAATGTAATGGCGCTTGTAAAAGGAAGCAATCGCACTGTTAAAGTAAGGACATGTCTAACCAATGTTGTTGTTAATCTAATGCTTCTAGTAATATGATGCAATTAAACTGTCTTACAAATGCTACTCTCCTGCTAGATTTCCCATTATGATAAGTAAGTTGATTCTTTACCCTGGTGAATGTCCTGGTGTCCCCACTGTCCCATGCGCTTATACCAACTATTGAGCTGCTGTTAATCAAATGTAGCTGGTAAAACGAAGCAATGCCACCATTAATGTAATGGCATATTTGACCAATGTCATTGTTTATCATAATGCTTCAAGTAATATGAAGCAATGCTGCCGTTTTAAAATTTCTACTGTCCTTGCATGATTGCCATGAAGATAGATGCCTCTTTTCATTTCGTGTATGTTTCATATCTTGTTATTGACCAGTAACTGTTTTCTTTCTATCTTTTTGTGCAGATAGGGATATCCATTTCACCACGTTGCTATTGTGAACTTTTGGTGAACTGCACAAAACACTTTGTTTTTTTTGAAAGAGTGTCTTGTGTAGTTCTACTAAAATGTCACATGGGCAATGTCTCTCGATTTTAGTGGAACTGCACAAAGGGTGATTGGAGTTCCTAACCTCTTCGTCTAACTCTGCCGGTAATCTCGTGCAACAGTTTATTAACCTTTGCAAGATTAGCCGTCACCATCACCACAATGGCACTTGATTTTAGTGGAACTGCACAAAAGGATAAGCAAATTATAGTTGCACCTTCCATGAGCATGACAGCCAACCTTGACGTTGCTCAAATTTTAGTGCAACTAATGAAGGAGAAGCTGCCAGCTCATGGGACCAAGCATATCTTGCTAGCTGCATGATGCAAACATTGCTTCATTTTAGGTGAACTGCACAAAAAGGTCGCATGAATTGAATCATCCATGTTGGTGACTGGTGTCAACTCGTCTACAATGGCGTTGACTGCAGTTACGGTTCCCATGACCGGGTATGTTCCTTTTTGGTTGATTTTGAGCATTCAGCTAGTGATCTTGTGCTACTGTTTTTGCACTGCTATGAGAAAGCAATAATGATATTGTTTTTGCATCTTAATGTAATGCCACTAATAATGTGAGGCAATGTTTTGGCACCGCTAGTGCCACTGATAAAATGAAGTAATAATACAGTTATAATAGAGCTACTGTCTTAACTATCATCTCATTTCCAATGTAGATAACTTGCTGAAGGCATATCCGGGAGAATTGAGTCCATTTGCACTGCATCACCCACATAGCATGTGCACTGAACTAGTTGAGTCCATGAGGCGTACCGTCGAGGTGGCGCGGGCCCCCTCTCTCCCTCGCAGCATGGCGAGCGCCGTAATTTTAGTTGAACTGCACAAGAAAAGAGATTGGAATGACTCAAGGCCCCTCCTTCTACTGCCAGACTGAAGTTGTTGATAGATGTCAACGAATCGCCATCATGGCAAGATACGGGGACCTGAAGAACAACTTGATCCCACAAAGTCATCTCACACATGTCAGTACTGTCCTTCATCCACATGACCGTGCTTTGTCATACTGTGCTAGCGTTGTATTTTTTTATATAAATTTATTGTATCACAATCTTTTTTCCCATTAAGAAAATAAAGTTGCTACAACTAGTGCCACTATTATAGTAATCATGCTTTTTCATTATCTGTGCAAACAGGAATACTTAGCTACAAATGTTGGGATGGTCAAAGCATTCGCCAAGTTCTTGGTGCTGGACAGTGTTCTTTCCCTTGAACTTGTGGAAATTCTTCTGCACCGCATTGGCACTAGAAAAACCCTCTGCCCCTTTCGCGTGTGAGTCCTTTGCTCTCGAGTTCTGCTCAACACCTAGATGACCGATGACATCCTCAATAAAGAATTCACGCCTCAAGTGCTTGAGAGAAGTAGCAAAGTTCCTCCATGAAGGAGGGAGTTTTGCAATAATGCAACCTGCGACAAACTTGTCCAGCAACTCACACTTCAGGAGCTCCAGCTCCTTAGCAATGCACTGTATCTCATGAGCCTGGTCCATATCCAGAAAATGTTCATCTGCCAATGTTTGACATGCGTGGCCGTAAACGGGACTGGTTTCAATGTTTCAGCAAATCCTTGAATCAAATTGCTTACATGAAGCATCGATCGATTTTATTTATTTATTTGTTAACATTCTCACAACGTTTTAGTTAAACAGTAACTATTGGCTCTGATCTGTGAATCATTGAGATGCGTAGGCATCTTTGTTGTACTTATTATTTGAATCTTATGAGTTGGTTGTGAATCTTGCAATATGTGAAACACGGCATGATGATGCAGAGGATAGCAACCCTAACAATCTGTTCATACTTGGTAGTATTGTCTGTCTGAAAGCGCGGCAAATGAGCTGTTTGCGTGCGTCCTGAGAATAATAATTCTAATTGTTTTGCATGTTGATTTTATGGCACTGATAGAATGAGCCAATGCTTTGCTTGTTTTAAGAATAAAATTTAAGTAAAGCGACCACACTAACACTCGCTATTACAGTGCCAATGCCGACCCTCTCATGAACGAACGTGTGGATGGAATAGGTTTCTCGGCTTCCACGCCGGTTTAATGGAGGCGTTTGAATGGGTCGAGGGGGCGTGCAGCGGGCGAGGGAGGAGGGGGTAGTAACTGCTGCCGCCTGTACCCATTACGTTCACCGGCGATTGCAGTTCCCCAAGAGTGGAAAAACGAACTGCTGCCACCGCCTACCCCCTACGTTCACTGGCGACAGTTCCCCAAGATTGGAAAAACAAACTGCTGATGCCGCCCCCAGTACCCCACTACACACCGATCCCCAGTGTAAATAAGGAGCCCTCCGCTGTCCATATCTCCCCATCGTCTTCATCTTCCCCCCTGCCCCCAATCCCCACAAAACGAGAACCGCCACAACAACTCTGCGTGAGAAGAGACTCCAATGGCAATCCAAGGGGTGAGCCTGCTGGATATGGACTCCAGCAAGGAGTTCACCTTTGAGTTCGCCATTCAGACCCATGGCAGCACCAAGTTGAATGTGATGTACATCAACGATCCGGACTCGGTGAAGCTCTGCGTCGCCAAGTTCAAGCAGTACCTATAGGACGAGAAGCACAAGGTCGCGGGACTAGACCTTGTGCCCATCCATCCATCTCCTGACGGGGACCAGCGGATCGCCGTCGCCCAAGTATGCGTGCGGGACGAGGTTCTAGTCTACCACTACCGTAGGGCCATCAGGGGTTCTGGAGCATTCGCCCATTTCATCGGCACCGCCGACTGCACCTTCGCTACGGTGGAGAGCAGGAAGAACGCCACTGTGCTTTATGATTCGGCCATCTGGTGCAAGAAGCTCGTCGACATCTAGAAGCAATACAAGATCATCGGCAACGGGCAAGAGGAGGAGTCCGTTGTTGACCTCACTGCGGCCATCATCGACCCCTGCTACGCCAACATGAAAGAAGACGTGGATATGAAGGACCTGAACACGTGGGAGGTACCTCTGAATCTAGCCTACATCACCTACGCGGCCAAGGACGCATACGCATGCTACGACATGTACATGCGGATCTTGGACATGAGGGCGTGTCTGCTTCCCGTGACCGAGGAGTACACGGACAGCCGTAGCGTCATGATCAAGCGTGCCAAGAAGATCTAGATGGTGTAGTTTGTCTATTTAAGCACCTTTATCATCTGAGTGTTTCATGCATTAGCCTATGTGTCGTAATTATCTGTTTTATCCATAATATTTCGTCTAAGAACCCATGAACCTGTTTGCTTTTTTTTTCGAGTGGCTATGAATCTGTTTGCTTATGTATGTAATAAGAGTACTAGTTCACAGGGCTGCCGTGTTTCCTTTTTTTTGAGGTCGAGTAGGTATCAACTGGGCTGTGGCTGCCCAGCCCAGGTTTCTTTTCTTAGGACATCCGCGGCCCATGACATGCTTATGGGGATCCAGCAGTTGTATCATTTTTTTGTGCGTTTTTTTTAAGTCTGAGTGCGGTTTTCTGGAGGTTGCACGGTCGTTCGTTTTGCCTAGATTATCAGAGAACTTCACTCAAGGTGGTCATCTTTGATCACGAACGACGAGAACAAGTTAAGTTTGATACCTCTTCCGTCAGTCCTTCTCGCAGCCATTAGATTGAAATCCAACGGCTGGCGTGCTTTGAATCTCCTTCCTCCCAACATATTCCCCTTCTCAGGTGGACCCAGCAGGTCTCGTACACAGACATCTAGGACCAACCACCTATCCATTTGTATTTCTTTATTCTATTCAATCTTTTGTCCTCTCCCTACAGCGGCTGGCGGCGCTGCCGCGCATGCCTGACGACCCATCCTAGCCTATGCATGGCGCTGGCCAGGCCATCCTGATAACCCACAAGTATAGGGGGTCAATTGTAGATTTTTCGATAAATAAGAGTGTCGAACCCAACGAGGAGCTAAAGGTAGAATTTATATTCCCTTCAAGTTCTATCGACCATCGATACAACTCTACGCACACTTATCGTTTGCTTTACCTAGAACAAGTATGAAACTAGAAGTACTTTGTAGGTGTAAAGGGATATGTTTGCAAGATAATAAAGAGCACGTAAATAAAAGTTAGGGGCTGTTTAGATAAAGAAACAATTAAGTTAGTTTTAGTAGAGAGCTTTTTGTAACACAAGAGAAAGATTTGTCCCTAGGCAATCGATAACTAGACCGGTAATCATTATTGCAATTTTATATGAGGGAGAGGCATGAGCTAACATACTGCTACTTGTAGTTTGCGTTGGTATTTCCCCGAAGAGGAAGGGATGATGCATCACAGTAGAGATAAGTATTTCCCTCAGTTATGAAACCAAGGTTATCGAACCAGTAGGAGAATCACGCAACACCTCGTTAGCAGCACCTGCACACAAACAACAAATCCTTGCACCCAACGCAAACGAGAGGTTATCAATCTCTCGGCGGTCAATTGCAAGATTAAATTGTATGTGATAGATAGATAGATTGAAACAAAAATACAAAATAAAATAAATAAAAGAAAATGGTAGCAATATTTTTAGGGTTTTAGTAATATGATTTAGATAGACCCGGGGGCCATAGATTTCACTAGAGGCTTCTCTCGAGAAAATAGCATACGGTGGGTAGACAAATTACTGTTGGGCAATTGATAGAAAAGCAAATAATCATGACGATATCCAAGGCAATGATCATGTATATAGGCATCACGTCCAATTCAAGTAGATCGACTCCTGCCTACATCTACTACTATTACTCCACACATCGACCGCTCTCCAGCATGCATCTAGTGTATTAAGTCCATAAGAACGGAGTAATGCCTTAAGAACGATGACATGATGTAGACAAGATAAACTCACGTATGAATAAACCCCATCTTTTTACCCTTAGTAGCAATGATACATACGTGTCATGTCCCTTTCTGTCACTGGGATTGAGCACCGCAAGATCAAACCCACTACAAAGCACCTTTTCCCATGGCAAGATAAATCAATCTAGTTGGCCAAACCAAATCAATAGACCGGAGAAGAAATATGAGGCTATAATAATCATGCATAAAAGAGTGCAGCAAAGACTCAAATAATTTCATGGATAATCTGATCATAAACTCACAATTCATCGGATCCCAACAAACACACCGCAAAAAGTGATTACATCGGATAGAACTCCAAGAACATCGAGGAGAACATTGTATTGAAGATCAAAAAGAGAGAAGAAGCCATCTAGCTACTGCCTATGGACCCGAAGGTCTGTGGTAAACTACTCACGCATCATCGGAAGGGCAGCAAGGTTGATGTAGAGCCCCTCCGTGATCGATTCCCACTCCGGCGGAGTACCGGAGAAGGCCTCCAGATGGGATCTCTCTGGAATAGAAACTTGCGGCGGCGGAAAAAGTATTTCGTGGACTCCCCTGAGGGTTTCTGATTTTTTCTGAATTTATAGTGGAAGAATTAGGTCAAACAGAGCTGGGTGGGCCCCATGAGGTACCAGGGCGCGCCACCCCCCCTGGGGCGCGCCCTGGTGCCTCATGGCCCACTCCTTCATCTTCTGGCCCTCTCCCGAAGCTTCCAGTGTTTATCTTGTCCAATAAAAAATCTCCAAAATGTTTCGTGGCATTTGGACTTCGTTTGGTATTGATTTTCTGTAAAACAAAAACAAGGCAGAAAATAGCAACTGGCACTAGGCACTAGGTTAATAGGTTAGTCTCCAAAAATGATATATAATTGTTGTAAATGATTATAAAAACATCCAAGATTGATATTATAACAGCATGGAACAATAAAAAATTATAGATACGTTGGAGACGTATCACATACTTTCCGTACTTGGATCATATGCACTTATGATTGGAACTCTAGCAAGCATCCGCAACTACCAAAGATCATTTAGGTAAAACCCAACCATAGCATTAAGTAAAAAGTCCTCTTTACTCCCATACGCAACAACCCCCTTACTCGGGTGTAAGTTTCTGTCACTCTAGCCGCCCACTATAAGAGAATTATGAACATATTGCAAACCCTACAGCGGGAATCCCTCATGAAAGCACATTTGCTCCCTTGGTGGTTTTGGTAATTCATAACAACATATATCTCATTGAACTAATGTCCATTCAAGATTAAGATTTCAGGATGTTCAATGATTGGCATGGCACAGGCTAGAGAAGTGGACCCCTCAAAATGCTAAGGACAAGGATTGGCAAAAGATCAAGACTCTACATTTTTGGTTTAGTGATCCAAGATCACATTGAGTCCATAGGAAAGCCAATACTATTAAAAGGGGATGAGGTGTTGCTTAATGGTTTTTTTGCTCAAGTGCTTAGTGACAGTATTCCTAAACCCTCAACCACTCTCTCTACCCAAATATGTCCTAAACCCAAAGTCCAACTCGGCCCCACCGAAATTTCCAATCCGGTCCCACCGAGTTCATCCAAGACTTAGCCACTGCCAAACCCTAACAAATCGGATCCACCGAAATGAATCTCGGTCCCACCGAGATGGCCTTGCCAACTCTCTGTAATCGTTTGCAATCACTTTGGTCTCACCGAGTTTGCAAATCGGTCTCACCGAGATGGCTTGCCAACTCTCTGTTGCCTTATTGCTTCACTTCGGTCCTACCGAGTTGATGCAATCGGTGCCACCGAGATGAGGATTGCCCTAAGCCATTGCACTTCGGTCCATCCGAGTTGTTCGTATCGGTCCCACCAAGATTCCTAAAGTTCATATCTTTTACACAGTTCGGTGCTACCGAGATGATCGTTTCGGTGCCACCGAGTTGGGTCAAAAGTGTGTAACGGTTGGATTTTGTGTGGAGGCTATATATACCCCTCCACCCCATCCTTCTCAGTAAGGAGAGCCATCAGAACGTGACTACACTTCCACCATACATTTTCTGAGAGAGAACCACCTACTCATGTGTTGAGATCAAGATATTCCATTCCTACCATTTGAACCTTGATCTCTAGCCTTTCCCAAGTTGCTTTCCACTCAAATCCTTCTTCCACCATAGCCAAATCTGTGAGGAGTTGTTTGAGTGCTGGGAAGACTATCATTTGAAGCACAAGAGCAAGGAGTTCATCAACAACACACCGTCTATTACCTTTTGGAGAGTGGTGTCTCCTAGATTGGTTAGGTGTCGCTTGGGAGCCTCCAACCAGACATGGAGTTGAACCAAGGAAGTTTGTAAGGGCAAGGAGATCGCCTACTTCGTGAAGATCTACCCCGAGTGAGGCTAGTCCTTCGTGGACGTAAGCCATGGTGGAATAGGCAAGGTTGCTTCTTCGTGGACCCTTCGTGGGTGGAGCCCTCCGTGGACTCGCGCAGCCGTTACCCTTCGTGGGTTGAAGCCTCCATCAACGTGGACGTACGATAGCACCACCTATCGGAACCACGCCAAAAACCACCGTGTCTTCATTGCGTTTGAAATCTCCTACCCCCTCTCTACATACATATGCAATTGCTTACATTCCGCTGCTATACTCTTAGAATTGCATGTGTAGGGTGATGCTTGACATGTACTATTGCTAAAATCTGCCTACAACTAAAATCGGGGAAAAGGTTAGGTTTTATTTGGTCAAGTAGTCTAATCACCCCCCCTCTAGACATACTTTCGATCCTACAAGTGGTATCAGAGCTTTGGTCTCCGTAAGCCTTGATTTCCATAGCTTTGGTGATCATAGCCTTGGTTTCACAACCTAGGAGAGTATGGTGTCTAGTGAGGGTAACTATCACCGTAGAGGTCCATATTTTGATGGTACAAACTTTGCTAGTTGGAAACATAAGATGAAAATGCATATTCTTGGTCATAACCCCGTTGTTTGGGCTTTTGTTCATGTTGGCTTGCAAGGTGACTTCTTTGAGGATGGCAAGGAGCCGGATCGTGAGGCAACCCCGGAAGAATTGAAGATGTTTCAATACAATGCTCAAGCTTGTGACATTCTATTCAACGGTTTATGTCCCGAAGAATTCAACAAAATCAGCCGCCTCGAGAATGCAAAGGAAATTTGGGATACTTTGGTTGATATGCATGAGGGTACCGAGTCCGTTAAGGAATCTAAGTTGGATGTGCTTCAAAGTCAACTTGACAAGTTCAAGATGAAGGATGGTGAAGGAGTCGCTGAGATGTACTCTAGGCTTGCTCTCATCACAAATGAGATTGTCGGCTTAGGAAGTGAAGAGATGACCGACAAATTCATCATTAAGAAGATAGTTAGAGCTTTGGATGGAAAATATGATACCGTCTGCACATTGATCCAAATGATGCCAAATTACAAAGATCTCAAGCCCACGGAAGTCATTGGAAGGATCGTTGCTCATGAAATGTCACTCAAGGACAAAGAGAAGCTGCACAACAAGTCAAGTGGTGCTTACAAAGCCTCAATCGATGCTCCAACAACTCCAAGTGACAAGCTAGTATCCAATGAAGAGATAAGCCTAATGGTGAAAAGGTTCAACAAGTTCTACAAGAATAAAGGGAAAGAAAGAAGCTCTAGCTCAAGACACTATGAGAGAAGATCATCAAGTCGTGACCGTAATTGTTACAATTGTGGAAAGCCCGGACACTACTCAAATGAGTGTACGGCTCCCTACAAGAAAAGAGACGAATCACCAAGAGGAAGACATAGAAGAGATGAATCACCTCATAAAGAGAGAAGGAGTAGAGATGATCATTATGAACGAAGACACTCTCGAAGAAGCAAGGATTCAGAGAGGAAGGACAAGACATCAAGGAGCTACACAAGAAGAAGACATCAAGCTCATGTTGGTGAATGGGTTTCCGGCTCCGACTCCGACAACCACTCCGAGAGAAGTTATCATTCCAACTCCGACTATAGTCAAGACGAAGGTGTTGCCGGACTTGCACTTGTGTCATCCAACTCCTATGATCTATTTGACTCACCAAATGAAGGAATTGGAAGATGCTTCATGGCAAAAGGCCCCAAGGTATCACACCCCGAGTATCTTTATTTTAATAGTGATGAAGATGATTTGCTTGGTGATGATGATTTACTTGTTGATAGAGATACTAATGTGAGCTATAATGAAAATGCTAGTAATCATGATAGTCAAGAGGAAACGAGTGACAATGCCATGAAGGAGATTGAGCGTCTAACTAAAGAACTAAATGCTCTTAAGTTAGCTCATGAAACAACTCAAGAGGATCATAGAGAACTTCTAAGAACTCATGAGAAGCTACGCTTCGAGAAGCTAAATTTAGAGCAAGAGCATGAGTTTCTTAAAGCTATCAATGACGATCTTCAAAAGAAGAGTTCTTCATATCTTGCCAAACGTTTACTCTTGTCTACCTTTATGTCACAAGTTAAACCTAAGGAAACTAGCAACAAGGGTAAAAATGGTTCTACCTCTAGTAGTAACAATAACAATGCTAAATCCAATGTTGTTGCTTCTAGTAGTTCTATTGATTCCACTAATGATTCTCTTAGCCAAGTTACACTTGAGCAAGAAAATATGCTATTGAAAGGAATTATAGAAAAAGGTGTCTACAAGAGTCTTGCCGAGAGTAAACAATTTGAGGAAATTGTACGCAAGCAAGGAAGGCATCGGAAGAACCAAGGTGTTGGTTTTGAACAAAAGTTCAATGCCGATGGAGTTGAGTGGGAAGAAGGTCAATACCCCAAGACGAAGTTTGTTCCTCAACAAGAGAAGTATGATCCTACTTCCTTCAAGGGAACACAAGCTCAAGAAGACCTTCCACCACAAGAACAGAAGCTAAAAGGCAAGGACAAACTTCAAGAAGAGATTGACTCATTTGAAGAAGCTCCTCAAGCCATGGTCAAGTGGGTTCCCAAGACTTCATCAAGTTCTACTTCATCAAGTGCTACTACAACTCCAAGGATTCCCATCAAGTTGATGTGGGTCCAAACGAAGAAGAACTAGAGAGTTCTTGAGGGTGACTCCGCCAACAAACTTCACTCATATTATTTATGGCAAGGACGTGTGCAACCAACTTTCACATTTTGCACTAGTTCATGGAGTCACAAACCCTCTTGTTGGTAAGGCAAGGGACAAGGTAATCAATGCATTCATGGACATCATCATATGTGTATTTCACTCTATGTCTATGGATATCCTTGTATGTTCCTTGTGTGGGACTAACCCATGTAGGTATTGAAAGCACAAAACTCCAAAGGATTGCTCCCAACTTTTGATGGTCTACATCAACATTGAGCATTCACATCTTCAACATCTATATGAAGTCATCATCGACAAAACCCAAGGTTAGTTCATCCCTCTTAGGGGGGATATCACATCTAGGGGGAGCTTTGCTCTAAAAATTGAGCTAAAGCAACTCTAATGGTGTGAACACATTAATGCTTTATGTAAAAGTGGCAACCCCACTTGTGCTTAAACGATGAGTATGACCTATGATCAAATGTTCTCATTTGGCTCCTAAGTCAATATACTCATATATAGATGACCTAGTCATCGCCATTGCTTGATAGATGCTAGAATTGGTTGTGCATGTTTGACACATATTTCATTTGCTATCTTATTGTGTGAGCATGTTGATTTGCATGTTTCCATCATTCGAGGACATCCATTTGTTGTTTTGATTGTCTTGGTTTTTCTGGCCAAGTGGATGTACAAGAATGCCTAAGTACCTTCTCTAGCTATCTATGCTTTCTTGTCTCAAATTCTATTCTTGCTGCATCACAAAAATTGAACAAGTCTTTTTCGGACCCTCCGGGTGAGGAGCACTCGGAGCCACCGATCTGAAAGGGCTGAACCTCCAAAACCTTCTAATTGATTTCGGTCAGGCCAACCTACTCAAACTCGGTCGAACCGAAAGCATTTAGATTGATCTAGGTTTTCATCTCGGTGCTACCGATTAGACCAACTAGGTTGGACCGAGTTGCTGTAACTGCAAGCAGTTGCACGTCTCGGTGCTACCGATTTGTTCCATTCGGTGCCACCGACAGCGAATGGGTATATATTCCCAGCGAACCGTGCGGTTGAAAATTTCTTCAAACGTCACGCGCCCGCGCCCCATTGTTGCCGCCTCTTTGGTCTTCGGATCGTCGCCGTCGTCTCCAGTGCGCCCTCGCCGTAGGATTCCGTCGCCGTCAACGGCAATCTGCCCCGCCGTTGCCGCCGTAGAGAAACTCCACCGAGTTAGGGTGAGTTTCGATCCCTTTCGTGCTTCCCTTTTCTGATTCAATGCATGATAGGAATCCCATGTATCTTGCCACGAATGCAATACTCTTTCCACCAGATTAGTTCGTTTGAACGAGATTCGAGCAAAAAATTTAGGGTTAGGTTTCTGTCGAACGCATCTCGGATCGACCGAATAAGAATTTTTGGTCCCACCGATTTGGCCCTGGCCATAGCACTAGTACATCTCGGTGCCACCGAGTTGTGCGAATCGGTAAGACCGAAAGTAACGTCTCAGTGAAACCCTAGCATCTCGGAGCCACCGAAACCCATCTCGGTCTGACCGAAATGGCGTGCCATGTCTCTGTAGTGTGCTTCGGTGTCACCGAGATTACCAACTCGGTCCATCCGAACTGCATTCAGTGAAAACCTAGAACTAAAGTTTGAACTCATTTTTATGAAAAACTATCTGCTTTTTGTGATGACTCATCTACTCTACCCATACCCATCTATTCACAGGGTCAGCTCAGCAGGATGTCAAGTGGCAGTGACAGTCAGAACAGGTCTGAACAGCGGGCAGAGATGAGTGAAGGATCAAGCCATAATGTAAGTTTCTATGAAGGAGAGAGAAGCTCTCCAGATCTTCCTAAGGCTGCAACCAGAACAAGGAAGAAGAAAACCTCAGACAGTGAGGATGAGGATTTTGTTGCCAGTGAGATAGCAACCAAGAAGAAGAGAGTAGTGCTAGCTAAAGAGTATAGCTCCAAGCCTACATCTGTCAAAGAAAGAACTGCTGTAAGGAAAGTGCCAAAACAGTCCATACAATTCACTCTTGAAGAGCCTAGTGAGGCAGCTGCAGGTGCTAGGAAGAAGAGGATAAGAAAAACTACTGCCCGTGTGATTGGCAGACCCTCCATGATGATTGATGAGGAAGAGGAGGAGGAGGATGAGCCAGTTGCTGCACCCCCTGCAAAAGCACAAAAGCTCATGTCTGATGCAATCAAGACTGCTGCACCTCCCAAGTCAAAGCCTAAGGCACCAGCACCCAAGAGATCAACCAGGAACATATCTGTTGCAGAGAAGAAAAAGGCCCCAGTGCCTGAATCAACTGTTGATGAAGAGCCTCTAGTGCTCAGAAAATTGAAGCCTAAGATACCAGAACATGACAACGCACACCCAGTAGCTGAGAACATGATGTTGAGAAAGGACAAAGGACTGCGTCAATGGAGATTGTCAGATCCTTATGCAGTGAGGAGGAGAACAACATGTGATTATCATTTTCACACCCGTGAACAACAAGATTTCTACGAGACAGTTTTGCTTGACAAGAAGCCCATAGTCAGTGACATGAGATGGGTGGATTGGAAATATATTGATGCCAATGAAGATTATTTCCCTCATGTACATGAGAGCTTCAGGATTGCAGGAGTTGACGAGTTTGTCAGACAAAAGTTGACCAAGTGGAATGACGAAATGGTCATGCAATTCTACTCCACAACACACTTCTATCCAGATGGTCGCATAGTGTGGATGACTGAAGGAATCAGATATCAATCAACCATTTCTGAGTGGGCAAATCTTCTTGGTGCACCCAAGGAAGAGGATGATGATTATGATGTTTATGCCAAGCTCAAGTTTGATCACAATTCCATGAAGAACATGTACATTGCTATTCCCCAGGAGGATCTTGAAACTCATAAGCTTGGATCAGTAAAGCATTTGCTACCAGGACTGGCCACCTCAAACACAATCTTGCGGTACACCTTGTTACCCAAGTTAGGCGATGATAAGATGATTCGTGGCCACTCCATCAATTTGCTGCATTTATTTGATACACCTCAGAAATTCAAGGTGATGAGCCTGATAGTTGAGACTATCAAGAGGACAGCAGCAGATCAGAAGAGATCGTGTGGTTATGCTCCACATATTCAGTTGTTGATCAATTCCAAGGTTGGAACCAGCACGTATCTTCTTGATCGAGAGCATTTGCCACTCCGTCCAGACTTTGAGGACAACGTTATAGTGATGGATCCTTCGCATCCCACTTCTGCACAAGCTCAAGAGGAAATCCGCAAAGCCCAAGAAGCTAAAGCAGCTCAGGAAGCAGCAGCTCCCAATGCTCCAATTGCGAATCTCAAGACACCAAAGGATCAAATGCAATATCTGCTTGAAGCCACTCTGAGGATTGAGCGAAGTCTGGCCAACCTCACCCAGACCCAGGCTAGTTTTGAGCGGATCATTGAGACCAAATTTCATGATTTGGATGTCAAGGTGACTGAGATTCAGACCACAGTGGAACAGCTGCAAGGAGATGTAGATGGTGTTAAGCAAGCAGATCAGATGACAGTGAAGATGAAAGACCAACTACAGAGCAGTTTCAGCAAGTGCCTAGGGCTGCCAGGTCAGCTGCGATACCAGTTGTGGATCCACGGACCACAGTATCTGCACCAGCCGCCGTAGCCACAGTGCCACAGCAGGTCTCCACTCCTCCAGTCCAGCAGTCATCAACAAAAGCATTCGCGGACGCTCTTATCTCAACGCCGTCTACGCACACCGGAGCCGCCAGCAGAAGATCGCCTTCAGGAGCTTCGGAGGACCGTGCCTAGAGAGCCGATTAGTGCTATACGATTCGAACTTTTTGGTACTTGTTGCCAAAGGGGGAGAATCTGTATAGATCATAGGCTTCGAGAGAGAGAGAGTTTCTTGCTTTTGATTTGCTTCGAGAGTTTCTTTTGCTACTTGTTTGCTTGTTCGTTGATACTTTGTTATGTGTGTGCTTGCTACAGTATTCTGTCGTTTATACTTGTGAGATACGATGTTGATTGATCATATTATGCCTATTGTGATATTCCATGTTTATCTCTACCATTATCTTGTATGATCAATTACTTATGTTGGTGATGCGTGCTTACCTTTCCAATCATATCATTTTGCGCGCTCCACCAAGATGTATGTGACATGGAAGAGTGACCCATGAGCCTAATCGATTGTGCATTTGCATTCAAACGCAAATTTTTAATAATGCACAAATTTAGGGGGAGCTCTTGCTTATCACATACTTCTCAAAGCGACGATGTATTTCATTCACTTAACCATTTGTCGAAGCTTTGATCTATATGTTGTCATCAATTACCAAAAAGGGGGAGATTGAAAGCACATTTGCTCCCTTGGTGGTTTTGGTAATTCATAACAACATATATCTCATTGAACTAATGTCCATTCAAGATTAAGATTTCAGGATGTTCAATGATTGGCATGGCATGGACTAGAGAAGTGGACCCCTCAAAATGCTAAGGACAAGGATTGGCAAAAGATCAAGACTCTACATTTTTGGTTTAGTGATCCAAGATCACATTGAGTCCATAGGAAAGCCAATACTATTAAAAGGGGATGAGGTGTTGCTTAATGGTTTTTTTGCTCAAGTGCTTAGTGACAGTATTCCTAAACCCTCAACCACTCTCTCTACCCAAATATGTCCTAAACCCAAAGTCCAACTCGGCCCCACCGAAATTTCCAATCCGGTCCCACCGAGTTCATCCAAGACTTAGCCACTGCCAAACCCTAACAAATCGGATCCACCGAAATGGATCTCGGTCCCACCGAGACGGCCTTGCCAACTCTCTGTAATCGTTTGCAATCACTTTGGTCTCACCGAGTTTGCAAATCGGTCTCACCGAGATGGCTTGCCAACTCTCTGTTGCCTTATTGCTTCACTTCGGTCCTACCGAGTTGATGCAATCGGTGCCACCGAGATGAGGATTGCCATAAGCCATTGCACTTCGGTCCATCCGAGTTGTTCATATCGGTCCCACCGAGATTCCTAAAGTTCATATCTTTTACACAGTTCGGTGCTACCGAGATGATCGTTTCGGTGCCACCGAGTTGGGTCAAAAGTGTGTAACGGTTGGATTTTGTGTGGAGGCTATATATACCCCTCCACCCCATCCTTCTCAGTAAGGAGAGCCATCAGAACGTGCCTACACTTCCACCATACATTTTCTGAGAGAGAACCACCTACTCATGTGTTGAGATCAAGATATTCCATTCCTACCATTAGAACCTTGATCTCTAGCCTTTCCCAAGTTGCTTTCCACTCAAATCCTTCTTCCACCATAGCCAAATCTGTGAGGAGTTGTTTGAGTGCTGGGAAGACTATCATTTGAAGCACAAGAGCAAGGAGTTCATCAACAACACACCGTCTATTACCTTTTGGAGAGTGGTGTCTCCTAGATTGGTTAGGTGTCGCTTGGGAGCCTCCAACCAGATGTGGAGTTGAACCAAGGAAGTTTGTAAGGGCAAGGAGATCGCCTACTTCGTGAAGATCTACCCAGAGTGAGGCTAGTCCTTCGTGGACGTAAGCCATGGTGGAATAGGCAATGTTGCTTCTTCGTGGAACCTTCGTGGGTGGAGCCCTCTGTGGACTCGCGCAGCCGTTACCCTTCGTGGGTTGAAGCCTCCATCAACGTGGACGTGCGATAGCACCACCTATCGGAACCACGCCAAAAACCACCGTGTCTTCATTGCGTTTGAAATCTCCTACCCCCTCTCTACATACATATGCAATTGCTTACATTCCTCTGCTATACTCTTAGAATTGCATGTGTAGGGTGATGCTTGACATGTACTATTGCTAAAATCTGCCTACAACTAAAATCTGGGAAAATGTTAGGTTTTATTTGGTCAAGTAGTCTAATCACCCCCCCTCTAGACATACTTTTGATCCTACACCTCACGCTTGCGCGACACGGAGGGCACCATAGGACAGCACCAAAATAAAACATACAACTCAAACCAATCACGATCATCAATCAACCCATAGGACAAAAAGAATCTACTCAAACATCATAGGATGGCCACAAATCATTGGATAATAATATGTAGCATTAAGCACCATGTTTAAGTAGAGATTACAGCGGGGAATAGAGGTGTTACACCGCTGCATAGAGGGGGAGAGAGTTGGTGTTGACGGCGGCGAAGTTGTTGGTGTAGATCGCCGTCACGATGGTTGCCGCGGCGGCGTTCCAGCGCCACCGGGTGAGAGGGGAGAGAGCCCCCCTCCTTCTTCTTCTTCCTTGGTCTCCCCCCTAGATGGGAGGAGAATTTCCCCTCTGGTTCTTGGCCTCCATGGCACCCGGAGGGGCGAGAGCCCCTCCGAGATTGGATCTCTCTCTGTTCTGTTCTGTTTCGCGTTCCCCTTTTCTGGCCTTTCACCGTTTCTTAAATATCCGGAGATCCGTAACTCCGATTGCGCTGAAATTTTAACACGATTTTTTTCTCAATATAAGCTTCCTTGTGGCCGAAGAAGAGCCCCAACCGACCTAGGAGGTGCCCATGAGGCACCATGGAGGGTGTGGGCCTCCGTTTGCGTTGATTCCACCTCCCAAAAATCACATATATTCCAAAATAATTCTCCGTAAAATTTTATTGCATTTGGACTTCATTTGATATGGATTTTCTGTAAAACAAAAAACAAGCAGAAAACAGGAACTGGCACTGGGCACTGGATCAATATGTTAGTCCCAAAAATAATATAAAATGTTGCCAAAAATATGTGAAAGTTGTAGAATATTGACATGAAACAATCAAAAATTATAGATACGACGGAGACGTATCAGCATCCCCAAGCTTAATTCCTGCTCGTCCTCAAGTAGGTAAACGATAAAAAAGATAATTTTTGATGTGGAATGCTACCTAGCATAATCTTGATCATATAATCTAATCATGGCATGAATATTAAGACACAAGTGATTCAAAGCAATAGTCTATAATTTGATATAAAGACATCAATACTCAGGCATCCCAACAAACAATCATGTCTTTCAAAATATCAATGCTAAAGAATGTTATCCCCAGCCCATTATGCTCAATCATTGATCCATTCATGAAACACACTCAATATTAGCTACACCCCATGCACAAGTATGACAATAGTGCTCTCCAGTTAGTGCTATAGAAGAGAAGATGGAGACTCAAAATAAAAATAAAAATTGCATAAAAGTAAAATAGATAGGCCCTTCGCAGAGGGAAGCAGAGATTTGCAAAGGTGCCAGAGCTCAGAGTTTAAATTAGAGAGATAAAATTATTTTGAGAGGCATGCTTTTCCTGTCAACGCTACGACCGAAAGTTCCCAATATCTTCCATGCTAGACACATTATAGGTGGTTCCCAAACAGAAAATAAAATTCATTTCCTTTCCACCATTCTTTCACAATCCATGGCTAGCCGTATCTACGGGTGCCTTCCAACTTTTCACTTTCCAAGGAATTTTGTTGTTATTATTTTTGATTCATTGTGGGACTAGGCATCCCTATTACCTGCCACTTTCTCATGCAATGACAAGTGAATAAACACTCATCGTGAGAATAACCCGCCTAGCTTGAAAGATATTGGCCACCCCCTGCCGCCACATGAGCGGTACACACACACAAAACAGAAATTTACTTTGAATAATTAGAGTTGGCACATGCAAATTTACTTGGAACGGCATGGAAATACCGCATATAGGTAGGTATGGTGGACTCATTTGGCACAACTTTAGGTTTAAGGAGTTGGATGCACAAGCAGCATTCCCGCTTAGTACAAGTGAAGGCTAGCAAATAGATTGAGAAGCGACCAACCAAAAAACGAAAACGGTCATAAACATGCATTGAACATAACTAACACTGAATAATGCACCATAAGTAGGATGTAACTTCGTTGCATAACTATTGACTTTACGTGCATGTATAGGGAATCACAAACCTTAACACCAATATTCTTACTAAACCACAATCATTCACTAGTACCTCCCACATATTACCATCTTAATATCGCAAAACTATTGCAAGGAATCAAACATATCATATTCAGTGATCTCCAAGTTTTATGTAGGATTTTATGACTAACCATGTGAATGACCAATTCATGTTGACTCTCTAAATAGATATAAGCGAAGCATGAGAGTTTAATTCTTTCTACAAAAGACTTGCCCACACTCTAATAAATATAAGTGAAGCAAAAGAGCATTCTTCAAATAATGGTTTTATATAAGTAGAGAAACAGGCATCCAAACTTCAAATGATATAAGTGAAGTACATGAAGCATTCTATAAAGCCATACTCAAAAGATATAAGTGAAGTGCATGAAGCATTCTATAAATCAACCAAGGACTATCTCATACCAGCATGGTGCATTATTAAAATAAAAATAAAAAGCACACGACGCTCCAAGAATTTACGCATATCATGTGAACAAAACAAAAACCGAGACATACCGATACTTGTTGAAGAAAGATGGGATGCCTTCTGGGGCATCCCCAAGCTTAGACGCTTGAGTCTCCTTGAATATTTACTTGGGGTGCGTTGGGAATCCCCAAGCTTAAACTCTTGCCTCTCCTTATTCTACTCATATCGATACCACCTCGATCTTCGAACACTTCATCCACACAAAACTTAACCGAACTTTTTATTAGCGTGGTTAGTACATATAACATCAAATCCCATCATGTCCTGCCGTAACATTATTGTATAATTATAATCAAACATTACCCACTGTATTCTATCACAATTCTATGGCTCCCAAGTCAACGGGGCTCAACAAGATTTCAAACATACGCAAATAACGAAACTATAACAGCAATCTGTGAAAACAGGACAGTCTGTAAAGATGCAGACGGTAAATATACTTATATAACTCAAAAAATTCTGAAAAATTAGGACAAACTAAAAAATTTACATAGAAATACTTTTTAAAAATTTCAGAATTTTTTCACGTTCCAGTAAAAAATTTAAATTCACGCACTACAGCAAAAGTTTCTGTTTTTGCACCGCACACACCAAACAAGCAATTTAAACATCCTAAAGGTAAATCTTGGCACATTATTTTTATAATACAATGGATTTGTACAAGGGGATAATTATTTTTGTTGAAAATTTTCTGTAATTCAAGATTCACAAAGTTTCCATGGGCATGAACAAAGTTCAAGGACGTCCCCTACTTCAACGGTGTTCGTCTTTCTCACTTTCACTTTTCTTTTTGAAAAAGTTTTAGGTTCCCCTCTATATTTTTTTGTTTTTAAACTTTTTAAAAGCACAAAACAGAAATAAAATGACTCTCTAAAACTTCCGGATTGTCTCCCTGGCAGCGCTTTCTTTAAAGCCATTAAGCTAGGCATAAAGTACTCAAGTAATCGATCCACCCGGATCCCAAGGTATATCAAAGCCAATTTTAATTAACAATGATTGGTAATTTAGTAGTGAGCACAAAGCAACATATATCATGCAATGACAAAGTCTAACTCTCTTCCTATGCATCGGCATGTCATAAAAGAACAATTCATGCACACATAATAAAGGCCAATACATAGCATAAGCAATTTCTTGCAATTTTATCATATTGGAAACATAGAGAGGCGGAGATGTAGTTCCTCTCTCATAGTAATTGCAAGTAGGAGCAGAAAGAACATGCATATTATATCCATTAAAATCGTCACGTGTAGAAGTAAAACGCAACCCATCAATATAATCCTTAATAAGCACAAACTTCTCCGATATAGCGTAGTTGGGAGAATTCAAAAAGATAATAGGACTATCATGTGTGGGTGCAATAGCAACAATTTCATTCTTAACATAAGGAACTATAGCAAGTTCATCTCCATAAGCATAATTCAAATTGGCATCATGGCCATAAGCATAGCAAGCATCAATTTCATCAAAAAGGGATATTTCAAATGAATCCAAGGGATCATAGCATTCATCCTTCGGTAAGCACGAAGGGAAATTAAATAATGTATGAGTTGAAGAGTTACTCTCATTAGAAGGTGGGCACGGGTAGCTAATCCGCTCTTCCTCCCTTTGTTCTTCACTCTCCTCGTCATCTTTTTCATCTAATGAGCTCACAGTGTCATCAATTTCTTCTTCCATAGGAGCCTGCAAAATATTAGTCTCTTCTTGGACAGTGGAGACCTTCTCAATAAATCTATCAATAAAGGCATTGCATTCATAATTATCATAGCAATATTTAAGTATAGCAAAATTTTCAGATCGGTAAATAGCATCATCATAATTTTCATACTTGTCAAACAAAGATTCAATTTCATAAGCACCCTTAAAAACAACAAATTCTTCTATTTGTTCCACATCATAGTAATCATATATACCATTAGCATAAGAAGCCAAGGTTTTATTATCATTAAATTCACATGAAAAGGGAAGGTGTGGAGCCTTCATCTTAGAGCAACAAGTATAATCATATCTTAAGCATAAATTACAAGCATACCATTGCAACATTTTAATTTGATCCCATAAGTGTTTCCCTTTTTGAGACAAGCGATAATGCCTAAAGTATTCCCGTTGATCCAAAGTATACCCCATTATCAAGTTGAATGGAGATTTATCAAGATTATCAAAGTAGTATTTAATGTTTTTCACATAACCAACATCAAGGGTTTTAGGAGGTTCCCCATCTCCATGAGTAGCAAGTACAACTAATTTTTTTGGTGTTTCGTGTTCCATATCCATAACTAAAGATATAAAACAACTTAGAACAGAAAATAAAAACTACTTAGTGATAAAGCAAACAAGCACACACGAGAATATCAACCCCACGCTATTGCTCCCCGGCAACGGCGCCAGAAAAAGGCCTTGATAACCCACAAGTATAGGGGATCAATTGTAGCTTTTTTGATAAATAAGAGTGTCGAACCCAACGAGGAGCTAAAGGTAGAATTTATATTCCCTTCAAGTTCTATCGACCACCGATACAACTCTATGCACACTTATCGTTTGCTTTACCTAGAACAAGTATGAAACTAGAAGTACTTTGTAGGTGTAAAGGGATAGGTTTGCAAGATAATAAAGAGCACGTAAATAAAAGTTAGGGGCTGTTTAGATAAAGAAACAATTAAGTTAGTTTTAGTAGAGCGCTTTTTGTAACACAAGAGAAAGATTTGTCCCTAGGCAATCGATAACTAGACCGGTAATCATTATTGCAAATTTATATGAGGGAGAGGCATGAGCTAACATACTTTCCGTACTTGTATCATATGCACTTATGATTGGAACTCTAGCAAGCATCCGCAACTACCAAAGATCATTAAGGTAAAACCCAACCATAACATTAAGTAAAAAGTCCTCTTTACTCCCATACGCAACAACCCCCTTACTCGGGTGTAAGCTTCTGTCACTCTAGCCGCCCACTATAAGAGAATTATGAACGTATTGCAAACCCTACAACGGGAATCCCTCATGCTTGCGCGACACGGAGGGCACCATAGGACAGCACCAAAATAAAACATACAACTCAAACCAATCATGATCATCAATCAACCCATAGGACAAAAAGAATCTACTCAATCATCATAGGATGGCCACAAATCATTGGATAATAATATGTAGCATTAAGCACCATGTTTAAGTAGAGATTACAGCGGGGAAAAGAGGTGTTACACTGCTGCATAGAGGGGGAGAGAATTGGTGTTGACGGCGGCGAAGTTGTTGGTGTAGATCGCCGTCACGATGGTTGCCCCGGCGGCGTTCCGGCGCCACCGGGTGAGAGGGGGAGAGAGCCCCCCTCCCTTTGCGTTGATTCCACCTCCCAAAAATCACATATATTCCAAAATAATTCTCTGTAAAATTTTATTGCATTTGGACTTCGTTTGATATGGATTTTCTGTGAAACAAAAAACATGCAGAAAATAGGAACTGGCACTGGGCACTAGATCAATATGTTAGTCCCAAAAATAATAAAAAATGTTGCCAAAAATATGTGAAAGTTGTAGAATATTGGCATGAAACAATCAAAAATTATAGATACGACGGAGACGTATCACATTCCTCTACCCCCCACATCTCCTTTTATTCTCCGGCGGCGGCAGCTCCACCGGCCGACCCTGCACCCGAACCAGTCAACCCTCGTACTCCCCTCCGCCTGCGTCTTCCCCGGCTCCGGTTCGTTCCGGTCCGAGGTCTCGACGTCGTCCTCCGCCTTGGTGCTCTCGCCGCGGCACCGCCGTCTGTCGTTCTCAACATGGTCAACAAACGAGAGGAATCGGGAGATGACTGTACGTGGAGAGGCTCACAGTCCGGGCCCACCAGGTCCATGGCCGTACGCAAACAAGTGCCTTCTTATATATTGCAAAAAATGCTTCCTCCTTATGGTATGTTGACGTGTGGGGCCCGTGAGATTGTCACCGTAGTCAAGGTGGCTGTCATCCGGGACCTAACAAGTAATCATTTTTTTCAGAGGTCGAACAAGTAACAACTGGGCTGTGGCCTGCCCAGCCTAGGTTTTGTTGTTTAACATGCGCAGCCCACGACATGCTCACACAGTTGATCCAGTAGGTTTCAACTCTTTTTTGAGGTCCAGCAGGTATCAATCGGCCTCTGGGCCTCCCAGCCTAGCTTGTTTTATAACATCAGCAACCCAACTTATGTTTGTTTCTTTGACAACTCACAGCTCAGTTCTATTTTTCTATACTGCTCAAAAAAAGAAGTTCTATTTTTCTATAAGAATGCCAAACTCAAATTATGTTTTCCCTTCTATAATTGTATATATATTTATATTTTATTTTATTACATATACTCCGTACATATATTAGAAGAACATAAGGTTCCCGTTTGACCTGTCCTTCGTCCTACCTTTGTATAGACCTTCCCACTTCCTTTATTTTTGTTTTTTATTAATCCTATCTTTGATTTTTCTCCCATAGGTTTTACCTAAAACCAACTCAATTGTCCCACGTCTAGCCTAAAAAATAATAATACCCCACATCTTATTAACTCTTCAAAATAAATAATATTTTATTTGGTAAATCGATAAGTTCTTACCAAATAATAATTATTATTTAACAATAAGTTGGCAAGTTAATTCCTGGTGATTGCGTACATAAGTTTGCTATAAGATTTTACGGACCAATGCAATAATAAACGTGCAATCACGTGTTTATGCTCCGCAAATTATGTAGTTTTATAATAATAAAATGCCCAGCACCGGTTTATGTTTTTATAACATTTCTCCTACCTGTCCAAAATGATATTTTCACCCAGCCCAGCAAAACCGCGTATTTTGAAAAATAATACAAATAGGCTGTAAATGCTAACAAAATATATAAATGGGCTGTATAGACGCTACATTATTGTTTCACCCAGCCCACCAAATGGATTGGCTGACATGTGGACCAATAGGTCGAAGCCTACGCAAGGCGTTGTCAACTTAGTCAAAAAAAAGTTTCTGACAGCCTTATCTGTTGGATGTACATCCAACGGCCAGCATTCTTCTTCAATCTCTCGTCTTCTTCCTCCAGCGCTGCCAGGACCGCCTGCTCCAGCCTCCGGCGTCCAGCAGCACTGCTTCGCGCGCCTCGCTGCGAAATGCTACCCCACCGACGGCCAGGCCATCCCTCCACTCCTCCGCACCTCCTGTTATTCTCCGCCGAGTGTAGCCCCACCCCGCACCCGAACCAGTCAAGTCTCGCACTCATCTCCATTTGCGACTCAACTGCCGCGTCTTCCCCATCTCCGGGTCGTTCCCGTCTAGGGCGATGGGGCCTCGCCGTCGTCCACCACCTTGGTGCGCTTGGCATGGCGTGTTTAACATGGTCAACAAACAAGAGTCATCGGAAGACAACTGTACGTGGAGAGGCTGACAGCTGCGACCCACGAGGTCCATGGTCGCACGCAAGGAAAGTGCTTCCTTATTACACGGAAAAAAGTGTCCTCCCCCAGACAGCTGGGACTCACCAGCTACATCTTCGCATGCAAGGAAGTGCCTCGGTATTACGCGCAAAAAATGACTCCTCCCCCTAACATCCGGAACCCACCAGCTACATCTTCGCATGCAAGGAAGTACCTTGCTACTTGTTGCTTGCGTTGGTATTTTCCCCGAAGAGGAAGGGATGATGCAGCACAGTAGAGATAAGTATTTCCCTCAGTTATGAAACCAAGGTTATCGAACCAGTAGGAGAATCACGCAACACCTCGTTAGTAGCACCTGCACACAAACAACAAATCCTTGCACCCAACACAAACGAGGGGTTGTCAATCCCTCGGCGGTCAATTGCAAGATTAAATTGTATGTGATAGATAGATAGATTGAAACAAAAATACAAAATAAAATAAATAAAAGAAAATGGCAGCAATATTTTTAGGGTTTTTAATATATGATTTAGATAGACCCGGGGGCCATAGTTTTCACTAGAGGCTTCTCTCAAGAAAATAGCATACGGTGGGTAGACAAATTACTGTTGGACAATTGATAGAAAAGAAAATAATCATGACGATATCCAAGGCAATGATCATGTATATAGGCATCACGTCCGAAACAAGTAGACCGACTCCTGCCTGCATCTACTACTATTACTCCACACATCGACCGCTATCCAGCATGCATCTAGTGTATTAAGTCCATAAAGAACGGAGTAACGCCTTAAAAACGATGACATGATGTAGACAAGATAAACTCACGTATGAATAAACCCCATATTTTTACCCTTAATAGCAACGATACATACGTGTCATGTCCCTTTCTGTCACTGGGATTGAGCACCGCAAGATCGAACCCATTACAAAGCACCTCTTCCCATGGCAAGATAAATCAATCTAGTTGGCCAAACCAAATCAATAGATCGGAGAAGAAATACGAGGCTATAATAATCATGCATAAAAGAGTGCAGCAAAGACTCAAATAATATTCATGGATAATCTGATCATAAACTCACAATTCATCGGATCCCAACAAACACACCGCAAAAAGTGATTACATCGGATAGAACTCCAAGAACATCGAGGAGAACATTGTATTGAAGATCAAAAAGAGAGAAGAAGCCATCTAGCTACTGCCTATGGACCCGAAGGTCTGTGGTAAACTACTCACTCATCATCGGAGAGGCAGCAAGGTTGATGTAGAGCCCCTCCGTGATCGATTCCCCCTCCGGCGGAGTACCGGAGAAGGCCTCCAGATGGGATCCCTAGAGAACAGAAACTTGCGGCGGCGGAAAAAGTATTTCGTGGACTCCCATGAGGGTTTCTGATTTTTCCTGAATTTATAGTGCTGGAATTAGGTCAAACGGAGCAAAGGGGGGCCCACGAGGCACCAGGGCGCGCCTACCCCCCCAGGCACGCCCTGGTGGCTCGTGGCCACCTCCTGGGTCTTCTGGCCCTCTCCCGAAGCTTCTAGTGTTTATCTTGTTCAGAAAAAAATCTCCAAAAAGTTTCGTGGCATTTGGACTTCGTTTGGTATTGATTTTCTGTAAAACAAAAACAGGGCAGAAAACAACAACTGGCACTGGGCACTAAGTTAATAGGTTGGTCTCCAAAAATGATATATAATTGATGTAAATGCATATAAAAACATCCAAGATTGATAATATAATAGCATGGAATAATCAAAAATTATAGATACGTTGGAGACGTATCAGCATCCCCAAGCTTAATTCCTGCTCGTCCTCGAGTAGGTAAATGATAAAAACAGAATTTTTGATGTGGAATGCTGCCTATCATATTCATCACATATTCTTTTCTTTTGTAGCATGGACATTGGACTTGAATGATTCAAAGCAATAGTCTATAATTTGACATGAAGATATAAATACTCAAGCATGCTAACAAGCAACTATGTCTTTCAAAATATCAACGCTAACGCAAACGAGGGGTTGTCAATCCCTAGACAAATTACTGTTGGGCAATTGATAGAAAAGCAAATAATCATGACGATATCCAAGGCAATGATCATGTATATAGGCATCACGTCCGAGACAAGTAGACCGACTCCTGCCTGCATCTACTACTATTACTCCACACATCGACCACTATCCAGCATGCATCTAGTGTATTAAGTCCATAAAGAACGGAGTAACGCCTTAAGAACGATGACATGATGTAGACAAGATAAACTCACGTATGAATAAACCCCATCTTTTTACTCTTAATAGCAATGATACATACGTGTCATGTCCCTTTCTGTCACTGGGATTGAGCACCGCAAGATCGAACCCATTACAAAGCACCTCTTCCCATGGCAAGATAAATCAATCTAGTTGGCCAAACCAAATCAATAGATCGGAGAATAAATACGAGGCTATAATAATCATGCATAAAAGAGACCAGAGAAGACTCAAATAATATTCATGGATAATCTGATCATAAACTCACAATTCATCGGATCCCAACAAACACACCGCAAAAAGTGATTACATCGGATAGAACTCCAAGAACATCGAGGAGAACATTGTATTGAAGATCAAAAAGAGAGAAGAAGCCATCTAGCTACTAACTATGGACCCGAAGGTCTGTGGTAAACTACTCACGCATCATCGGAAGGGCAGCAAGGTTGATGTAGAGCCCCTCCGTGATCGATTCCCCCTCCGGTGGAGCACCGGAAAAGGCCTCCAGATGGGATCTCTCGAGAACAGAAACTTGCGGCGGTGGAAAAAGTATTTTGTGGACTCCTCTGTAGGTTTCCTGATTTTTGGGAATTTATAGTGGTGGAATTAGGTCAAAAGAGGCAGAGGTGGGCCCACGAGGCACCAGGGCGCGCCTGCCCCCCCCCCCAGGCGCGCCCTGGTGGCTCGTGGCCACCTCCTGGGGCTTCTGGCCTTCTCCCGAAGCTTCTAGTGTTTGTTATGTCCAGAAAAAAATCTCCAAAAATTTTCGTGGCATTTGGACTTCGTTTGGTATTGATATTCTGTAAAACCAAAAACAGGCAGAAAACAACAACTGGCACTGGGCGCTAAGTTAATAGGTTAGTCCCAAAAAATGATATATAATTGCTATAAATGTATATAAAAACATCCAAGATTGATAATATAACAGCATGGAACATTCAAAAATTATAGATACGTTGGAGACGTATCAGCATCCCCAAGCTTAATTTCTGCTCGTCCTCTAGTAGGCAAATGATAAAAACAGATTTTTTGATGTGGAATGCTGCCTATCATATTCATCATATTCTTTTTCTTTTATAGCATGGACATTGGACTTGAATGATTCAAAGCAATAGTCTATAATTTGACATGAAGATATAAATACTCAAGCATACTAACAAGCAACCATGCTTTTCAAAATATCAACGCTAAAGAAAGTTATCCCTAGCCCATTATGCTCAATCATTGATCCATTCATGAAACACACTCAAATATTAGCTACACACAATGCACAAGTATGACAATAGTGCTCTCTAGTTGGTGCTTTTGTAGGAGAAGATGGAGACTCAAGTAAAAATAAAAATTGCATAAAAGTATATAGATAGGCTCTTCGCAGAGGGAAGCAGAGATTTGTCAAATGTGCCAGAGCTCAAAGCTGAAATTAAAGAGATAAAATATTTTGAGAGGCATGCTTTTCCTGTCAACGAAAACGACCGAGAATTCCCAATATTTTCCATGCTAGACACATCATAGGTGGTTCCCAAACAGAAAGTAAAGTTTATTTCCTTTCCACCATTTCTTTCACAAACCATGGCTAGCCGTATCCACGGGTGCCCTCCAAACCAACACTTTCCAAGGAATTTTGTTGTTATTAATTTTTGATTTCATTGTGGGACAGGGCATCCCTATTACCAGTCACTCTCTCGTGCAATGACAAGTGAATAAACACTCATCGTGAGAATAACACACCTAGCATGGAAAATAATGGCCACCCCTGCCGCTTCATGAGCGGTACGGGCACACAAACCGGAAAAATTATTTTGAAAATTAGAGTTGGCACACGCAAATTTACCTGGAATGGCATTGAAATACCGCATATAGGTAGATATAGTGGACTCATTTGGCACAACTTGGGTTTAAGGAGTTTAAATGCACAAGCAGTATTTTCGCTTAGTACAAATGAAGGCTAGCAAATAGATTGAGAAGCAACCAACCAAAAAACGAAAACGGTCATAAACATGCATTGAACATAACTAACACCGAATAATGCACCATAGGTAGGATATAATTTCATTGAAAAATTAGGAAGACGTGGGCAATTCATATATCAATATTGTGTAAAAAATTCAGAAGGTTCTGACATTCCAGAGAAAAACCAAAATTCTAGCACTGGACGCAAAACTTTCTGTTTTCAAACAGCATCAATTATACTATCTTCCAAATCATCCTAAAGGCTTTACTTGGCACAAACACTAATTAAAAACACAAAAACACAATCATACCAGTAGCATAATTGTGAAAACACACAATAACAGAAAAAATTTATTCATTGGGTTGCCTCCCAACAAGCGCTTTCTTTATAGCCATTAAGATAGGCTTGAGATTTCAATGATGCTCACATGAAAGATAATAATTGAAACACAAAGAGAGCATCATGAAGCATGTGAAAAATACATTTAAGTCTAATATACTTCCTATGCATTGGCATTCTATAAGTAAACAATTTATCAAGACAAGCAATTTCTAGCATATGCAAAGGAGAAGAATAAAACATTGATGATTTCAACATAACGAGAGTTAATTTAGTAATATGAAAATTTCTACAACCATATTTTCCTCTCTCATAATAATTACATGTAGGATCATACTCAAATTCAATAATATAGTTATCATAAACAATACTCTCTTTATGATCCACATGCATAATTTTTTTATAATCTTCCGAAATAGTGGGATTATCATCAACGAAAGTCATGACTTCTCCAAACCCACTTTTATCAAAAATTTCATAAGATTGAACATTCTCCAAATATGTGGGATTATTTTTACCTAGAGTTGACACTCTTCCACACCCACTTTCAATATTATTGCAAGCATTATTATCAATATCATATTCATCATGATGCTTAAATAAATTTTCAAGATCATAAAAAGCATCATCACCCAATCATGATCATTGCAATAAGTAGTGCACATAACAAAATTTTCATCCCCAAGCTTGTAGTTTTGCATATTATTAGCACAATTGACATTCATAGAATTTATAATAACATTATCGCAATCATGCTTTTCATTCAAGGAGCTATCAGGTGTGGGTGCAATATAAATAATTTCATTTTTAACATAAGGAACTATAGCAAGTTCATCTCCATAAGCATCATTAATATTGGCATCATGGCCATAAGAATAACAAGCATCATGTTCATCAAGAGGGGATATTTCAATCGAATCATCGGAATCATAATTATCTATAGATTCATGTGTATCATTATTCTCTTCCAAAGCAGTAGACATTCTCTCAACAAATTCACTAACATAGGCATTAGATGCATAATTTTCATAGCAATACTTAAGTATGTCAAAATTTTCAGATTTGTAGAGAGTAACATCATACTTTTCAATAAAAGAAGCAACTTCATAAGCACCCTTAAAAGCAACAAATTCTTCAATTTGTTCGATATCATAGTAATTATAAACACCCTTGGCATAAGAAGACAAGATTTCATTATCATTAAACTCACATAGGTAGGGAAGTAGGGAAGGTGTTTTTCAGGGTTCTTAGAGCAACAAGTAAAATCATTAATTTCACATAGATTCAGAGCATAGCATAGCAAACAATTTATTTGATGCCATAAGAGTCTCCCTTTTTCAGACAAATGGTGACGCACAAAATGAGCATGCTCCTTTAAAGATTTTCCCTCAACTAAACTAGTTGGGGTTTCAGCACGAGCAATAATGGATCGAAGATGATACAAGTAGTAAACTTTAAGTGGATCCATAGTATCTTATATTTTTACTTTTATTTTCTGTTCTTGTGTGTTCGACATGAAGGCAATAAAAGTAAGCAAGCAAGTAAAGAAGCAAACAAGAAAAAGGCAAACGGAAAATATTTTTGTATTTTTTGTAAAAATGTTTTAGAAGTGGGGGAGATGAAAACGAGAGGCAAATAAAATAAATGCAAGGAGATGAGAGTTTATGCAAAGGTACTTGATAGATGTTGATGATGTCTCCCCGGCAACGTCGCCAGAAATTTTTCCTGCTACTTGTAGCTTGCGTTGGTATTTTCCCCGAAGAGGAAGGGATGATGCAGCACAGTAGAGATAAGTATTTCCCTCAGTTATGAAACCAAGGTTATCGAACCAGTAGGAGAATCATGCAACACCTCGTTAGCAGCACCTGCACACAAACAACAAATCCTTGCACCCAACACAAACGAGGGGTTGTCAATCCCTCGGCGGTCAATTCCAAGATTAAATTGTATGTGATAGATAGATAGATTGAAACAAAAATACAAAATAAAATAAATAAAAGAAAATGGCAGCAATATTTTTAGGGTTTTAGTAATATGATTTAGATAGACCCGGGGGCCATAGTTTTCACTAGAGGCTTCTCTCAAGAAAATAGCATACGGTGGGTAGACAAATTACTGTTGGACAATTGATAGAAAAGCAAATAATCATGACGATATCCAAGGCAATGATCATGTATATAGGCATCACGTCCGAAACAAGTAGACCGACTCCTGCCTGCATCTACTACTATTACTCCACACATCGACCGCTATCCAGCATGCATCTAGTGTATTAAGTCCATAAAGAACGGAGTAACGCCTTAAAAACGATGACATGATGTAGACAAGATAAACTCACGTATGAATAAACCCCATCTTTTTACCCTTAATAGCAACGATACATACGTGTCATGTCCCTTTCTGTCACTGGGATTGAGCACCGCAAGATCGAACCCATTACAAAGCACCTCTTCCCATGGCAAGATAAATCAATCTAGTTGGCCAAACCAAATCAATAGATCGGAGAAGAAATACGAGGCTATAATAATCATGCATAAAAGAGTGCAGCAAAGACTCAAATAATATTCGTGGATAATCTGATCATAAACTCACAATTCATCGGATCCCAACAAACACACCGCAAAAAGTGATTACATCGGATAGAACTCCAAGAACATCGAGGAGAACATTGTATTGAAGATCAAAAAGAGAGAAGAAGCCATCTAGCTACTGCCTATGGACCCGAAGGTCTGTGGTAAACTACTCACTCATCATCGGAGAGGCAGCAAGGTTGATGTAGAGCCCCTCCGTGATCGATTCCCCTCCGGCGGAGTACCGGAGAAGGCCTCCAGATGGGATCTCTCGAGAACAGAAACTTGCGGCGGCGGAAAAAGTATTTCGTGGACTCCCATGAGGGTTTCTGATTTTTCCTGAATTTATAGTGCTGGAATTAGGTCAAACGGAGGAAAGGAGGGCCCACGAGGCACCAGGCGCGCCTGCCCCCCCCCCAGGCGCGCCCTGGTGGCTCGTGGCCACCTCCTAGGTCTTATGGCCCCCTCCCGAAGCTTCTAGTGTTTATCTTGTCCAGAAAAAAATCTACAAAAAGTTTTGTGGCATTTGGACTTCGTTTGGTATTGATTTTCTGTAAAACAAAAACAGGGCAGAAAACAGCAACTGGCACTGGGCACTAAGTTAATAGGTTAGTCTCCAAAAATGATATATAATTGCTGTAAATGCATATAAAAACATCCAAGATTGATAATATAATAGCATGGAACAATCAAAAATTATAGATACGTTGGAGACGTATCATACCTCCTTATTACGCGAAAAATAAATGATTCCTCCCCCTGACAGCTGGGACCCACCAGCTATATCTTCGCACGGAAGGAAGTACCTCCTTATTACGCAAAAAAAATGATTCGTCCCCATGAAAACTGGGACCCACCAGATTTGGAGGCTGACTTGTGGGCCTACTAAGTTGACGCGTACGCAGGGCTTTGTCAACTTAGTCAACAAACGATTCTAGCAGCAGTGACCGTTGGATGTTCATCCAATGGCCGTGCAGCTTCTTCAATCTCTGATCTTCTTGCTCCAGTCGCCCAAACCAGCGCCAGCGGGATCGCCTGCTCCTGCCTCCCGTGGCCGGCTATGCTGCCGCACAGGCCTCACCGCCCCACCCTACTCCCACCGCTGGCCAGGCCTTCCCTCTATGCACCCACATCCCCTGTTATTCTCCGGCGACGGTGGCCTCACACCGCAGCCGAACCAGTCAACCCTCGTACTCCCCTCCGCGTGGGTATCCACTGCCGCGTCTTCCCCGGCTCCGCGTCATTCCCTTCCTAGGCCTCGCCGTCGTCCACCGCCTTGGTACTCGCGGCGCGGCGTAGTCAACATGGTCAATGAACGACAACCATCGAAAGAGGACTGTACGCGGTGAGGCTGACAGCTGGACCCACCAGCTACATTTTCGCACGCAAGGAAGTGCCTCCTTATTACGCGGAAAAAAAATATCCACCCCCCTGACAGCTAGGACCCACCTGCTATATCTTCGCACGCAAGGAAGTGCCTCCTTATCCTCCCTGATAGCTAGGACCCACCCGGTCGAAGCGTACGTAGCATTGTCTGTCTGGTCGCGAACGTGTACGTACATACTGGTCGATCGGTCTCTCTACGACGATGAACCGTGGGCGTGTAAGGAGCGACATGTGTCATAGTAGAGCCCCCGACGTAGCAGTTCAGGCAGCCCCATCTAAATCATGTACACGTACGTACAACCACGCTGTAAAAAATACGGGCACGTACGTACATACGGGCAGGGTCTCCAACGCGTACTCGCGCATACGTACGGCCAGGGCTCGTGTACATGGAGAGGCAACGGACAGCAGCAACGGCGTCGTGTTCATCGGCAGCCAACCGGTTGGGTCAGAACGGAGGAAACATCGTCGTGTTCATCGGGAGCCAAGCAACTGGGTCGGAACATGTCCTGTTCATCGGAAGCCAACCGGCTTGGATGAAACAGCCGAAACGGGGTCCTGTTCATTGACTCTGGGTCTGGCGTACCGCAAAACGGAGGAAACAACCTTCTGTTCGAGCGCCTACGGTAGAAACGGGGTCCTGTTCATCGGCTGGGGGTCTGGCATACTGCAAAACGAAGGAAACAGACTCCTGTTCGAGTGCCTACGGTCGAAACGGGGTCCTGTTGATCGGGAGCGCTCTGGCGTACCACAAAACGGAGGAAACGAACTTCTCCCCAACTGCCTACGGTCGAAACGGGGGTCCTGTTCATCGGGAGGGGTGTGGCGTACCGCAAAACGGTACTCCACAGGCTACTGTTCATCCACGGTCGACCTCCCTCCAACCTCCATCACATACTGTTCATCCACCGTCCACTTCCTCCAGCCTCCACCGGCTACTGTTCATCCAGCCTCCACGGGGTCTGCTACTTGTAGCTTGCGTTGGTATTTTCCCCGAAGAGTAAGGGATGATGCAGCACAGTAGAGGTAAGTATTTCCCTCAGTTATGAAACCAAGGTTATCAATCCAGTAGGAGAATCACGCAACACCTCGTTAGCAGTACCTGCACACAAACAACAAATCCTTGCACCCAACGCAAACGAGGGGTTGTCAATCCCTCGGCGGTAAGTTGCAAGATTAAATTGTATGTGATAGATAGATAGATTGAAACAAAAATACAAAATAAAATAAATAAAGAAAAAGTGCAGCAAATTATTTTTAGGGTTTTTAATATATGATTTAGATAGACCCGGGGGCCATAGTTTTCATTAGAGGCTTCTCTCAAGAAAATAGCATACGGTGGGTAGACAAATTACTGTTGGGCAATTGATAGAAAAGCAAATAATCATGACAATATCCAAGGCAATGATCATGTATATAGGCATCACGTCCGAGACAAGTAGACCGACTCCTGCCTGCATCTACTACTATTACTCCACACATCGACCACTATCCAGCATGCATCTAGTGTATTAAGTCCATAAAGAACGGAGTAACGCCTTAAGAACGATGACATGATGTAGACAAGATAAACTCACGTATGAATAAACCCCATCTTTTTACCCTTAATAGCAATGATACATACGTGTCATGTCCCTTTCTGTCACTGGGATTGAGCACCGCAAGATCGAACCCATTACAAAGCACCTCTTCCCATGGCAAGATAAATCAATCTAGTTGGCCAAACCAAATCAATAGATCGGAGAATAAATACGAGGCTATAATAATCATGCATAAAAGAGACCAGAGAAGACTCAAATAATATTCATGGATAATCTGATCATAAACTCACAATTCATCGGATCCAAACAAACACACCGCAAAAAGTGATTACATCGGATAGAACTCCAAGAACATCGAGGAGAACATTGTATTGAAGATCAAAAAGAGAGAAGAAGCCATCTAGCTACTAACTATGGACCCGAAGGTCTGTGGTAAACTACTCACGCATCATCGGAAGGGCAGCAAGGTTGATGTAGAGCCCCTCCGTGATCGATTCCCCCCTCCGGTGGAGCACCGGAAAAGGCCTCCAGATGGGATCTCTCGAGAACAGAAACTTGCGGTGGTGGAAAAAGTATTTTGTGGACTCCTCTGTAGGTTTCCTGATTTTTGGGAATTTATAGTGGTGGAATTAGGTCAAAAGAGGCAGAGGTGGGCCCACGAGGCACCAGGGCACGCCTGCCCCCCCCAGGCGCTTCCTGGTGGCTCGTGGCCACCTCCTGGGGCTTCTGGCCTTCTCCCGAAGCTTCTAGTGTTTGTTATGTCCAGAAAAAAATCTCCAAAAATGTTCGTGGCATTTGGACTTCGTTTGGTATTGATATTCTGTAAAACCAAAAACAGGCAGAAAATAGCAACTGGCACTGGGCGCTAAGTTAATAGGTTAGTCCCAAAAAATGATATATAATTGCTATAAATGTATATAAAAACATCCAAGATTGATAATATAACAGCATGGAACATTCAAAAATTATAGATACATTGGAGACGTATCAGCATCCCCAAGCTTAATTTCTGCTCGTCCTCTAGTAGGCAAATGATAAAAACAGATTTTTTGATGTGGAATGCTGCCTATCATATTCATCATATTCTTTTTCTTTTATAGCATGGACATTGGACTTGAATGATTCAAAGCAGTAGTCTATAATTTGACATGAATATATAAATACTCAAGCATACTAACAAGCAACCATGCTTTTCAAAATATCAACGCTAAAGAAAGTTATCCCTAGCCCATTATGCTCAATCATTGATCCATTCATGAAACACACTCAATATTAGCTACATCCAATGCACAAGTATGACAATAGTGCTCTCTAGTTGGTGCTTTATAAGAGAAGATAGAGAGTCAAATAAAAATAAAAATTGCATAAAAGTAAATAGATAGGTCCTTCGCAGAGGGAAGCAGAGATTTGCAAATGTGCCAGAGCTCAAAGCTTAAATTAGAGAGATAATTTTTTTTTGAGAGGCATGCTTTTCCTGTCAACGAAAACGACCGAGAATTCCCAATATTTTCCATGCTGGACACATCATAGGCGGTTCCCAAACAGAAAGTAAAGTTTATTTCCTTTCCACCATTCTTTCACAATCCATGTCTAGCCGTATCCACGGGTGCCCTCCATACCAACACTTTCCAAGGAATTTTGTTGTTATTAATCTTTGATTCATTGTGGGACTGGGCATCCCTATTACCAGCCACTCTCTCGTGCAATGACAAGTGAATAAACACTCATCGTGAGAATAACACACCTAGCATGGAAAATAATGGCCACCCCCTGCCGCTTCAGGAGCGGTACGGGCACACAAAACGGAATATTATTTTGAAAATTAGAGTTGGCACACGCAAATTTACTTGAAACGGCATGGAAATACCGCATATAGGTAGATATAGTGGACTCATTTGGCACAACTTGGGTTTAAGGATTTTGGATGCACAAGCAGTATTTCCACTTAGTACAAATGAAGGCTAGCAAATAGATTGAGAAGCAACCAACCAAAAAGCGAAAACGGTCATAAACATGCATTGAACATAACTAACGCCGAAGAATGCACCATAACTTGGATATAATTTTGTTGCATAACTGTTGACTTGATGTGCTTGCATAGGGAATCACAAACCTTAACACGAATATTCTTACTAAATCACAATTACTCACTAACATGACTCACATATCACCATCTCCATATCGCAAAACTATTGCAAGGAATCACACTTATCATATCCAATGATCTATATGAAAGTTTTTTTTATATCCCTCTTGAATATTCATCACTTTGGGACCAAATTCATATCTTGTGCAAATTACCATTACTATCATCAACTCTCAAATAGATATAAGTGAGGCATGAGAGTGCAAATATTTCTTCAAAATCTCAATCTTATCAACTCTCAAAATAATATAAGTGAAGCATGAGAGTTTATTTCTTCAAAATTTTAATCTTGTCAACTCTCCAAATAAAATAAGTGAAGCATGAGAGTTTATTTCTTCAAAATATAGCCACCACCGTGCTCAAAAAGATTTAATTGAAGCACTAGAGCAATTGCCTAGCTCAAAAAATTTAAGTGAAGCACATAGAGTATTCTAACAAATTATGATGAACGTGTGGTTCTCTCTAAATAGGTGTGTTCAGCAAGGATGATTGTGACAAACTAAAAAGCAAACAAAGCAAAGACTCATATAATACAAGATGCTCCAAGTAAAACACATATCATGTGACGAATGAAAATATAGCTCCAAGTAAAATTACTGATGGTTGGTAGAAGAAAGAGGGGATGCCTTCCGGGGCATCCCCAAGCTTAGACGCTTGAGTTTTCCTTGAATATTACCTTGGGGTGCCTCGGGCATCCCCAAGCTTAGGCTCTTGCCACTCCTTATTCCTTCATCCATCGTGATCTCATCCAAAACTTGCAAACTTCAATCACACAAAACTCAACAAAACCTTCGTGAGATCCGTTAGTATAACAAAATAAATCAATACTTTAAGTACTATTGCAAACCCATTCATATTTTATTTTTGCATTATACCTACTGTATTATAACTTCTCCATGGCTTATACCCCCCGATACAATCCATAGGTTCATCAAAACAAGCAAGTAAAGCATCAAAAACAGAATCTGTCAAAAACAGAACAGTCTGTAGCAATCTATTTAAAATCCATACTTATGTAACTCCAAAAATTCTTAAAAATTACGACAACGTGGGAAATTCATATACCAATACTTTGTAAAAATTTCAGATTTTTTTGACGCTCCAGTACAGAACCAAAATTCCAGCACTGGACGCAAAACTTTTTGTTTTCCAAACAGCATCAATTATACTATCTTCCAAATCATCCTAAAGGCTTTACTTGGCACAAACACTAATTAAAAACACAAAAACACAATCATAACAGTAGCATAATTATGAAAACACACAATAACAGAATCAATTATCATAAATCCTCCATGCTGCCTATAAATGTAGACTCTGCTGAGATAGCTAGGCTGGCTGATAGCTTTGGTTGTGTGGTTGGCACCTTGCCTTTCACATATCTTGGTCTTTCTGTTGGTACTACCAAGCCCAAGATTATGGATCTAATGCCTCTGGTTGATAGTATGGAGAGGAAACTATCTGTTAGCTCCTCTTTCCTTGCTCATGGAGGGAGACTGTAGTACCTAATTTCAGCACTGTCTTCTGTGCCAATTTTCTTTCTGTGCAGTCTGGAACTACCTCCTGGTATTCTAAAATAGTTGGAGAGAATTCAGAGGCAATGCCTTTGGAGGAAGTACGGCCATGATTCAGGAAAGGCTATGGCAGCTTGGGATCTGGTCTGTAGGCCTAAGAACAAAGGAGGCTTGGGAATTTTGAACTTGAAGCTGCAGAATGAAGCTCTTCTTCTCAAGCATGCTAGCAAATTCTATAATAAGGCTGATGAGCCCTGGGTTCATTTGATCTGGGACACTTACTATCATGAGAGAGTACCTCATGCAACTGCTCTTTGTGGCTCTTTCTGTTGGAGGGATATCTGCAAATTAATGGATAAGTTCAGAATGGTGTCTTCTGTTCAGGTTAATAAGGGTGATTCTGTCCTCTTCTGGTCTGACTCCTGGACGTTGGGTGATTCTAACATCCCCCTGGACTGTCGATTTGAGAGGTTGTTCTCATATGCAATGGATCCTCTTATATCTGCCTCTAAAGTTTTTGCCTCTGAGGATTTATCTACACTGTTCCACCTGCCTCTGTCTGAGAGGGCTTTTATGGAACTACAGTCTTTGCAGCTCTTGCTTCAAAAAATTTAGGGAAACCTGGACTTGGACGATGTGTGGGTGTGGAAGGAGGATAATAAAAGCTATACTGCCAAGAAGTATTACACTCTCCTACATGAGCACATTGTGCCCAATCCACTGTTAGCGTGGGTTTGGTCCAGCTGTTGTACTATGCGGATAAAGTTCTTTGCTTGGATGCTTATCATGGACAGATTGAATACTCAGGACATGTTGGAAAGGAGGCACTGGAATGTCTCTGACTATAACTTCTGTGTTTTATTCCCCACACGATCTAAGGAAGATCGGGATCATCTCTTCTTCAGCTGCAATTTCAGTTGCAGAGTTTGGAACTACTTGCAAATTTTTTGGCAAGCAAGGGATGATATGACTGCCATAGCACATGTTGCCAGAAGGGAATTTCAGCAACCGTTCTTCGCAGAAGTGGTCTTCCTGGCTTGTTGGAACATCTGGTCTGTCAGGAATGACAGGGTTTTTCGCAATATCCGGCCTTCTTTTAGAAGGTGGAGGGCTAGCTTTATTTTTGATCTCTCTCTCATGGTCCATAGGATTAAGTCCAAATACAAGGAAGACCTTATTAGATGGATTTCTTTTTTACCTCCTTGAGGTTCGTATTACTCCAGTAGGCTCTGTTAGTTTTTCTTTTGGGTCCCTTTGGGCTCTGTAAAACTTGTACATTTGTATTTTTCTGGTATAAAATTATTGCTGTGGGGGTTTTCCCCTACAGTTACAGGTAAAAAAATAGAAACAAAAGGTAAAAAATTATTTTATTCATTGGGTTGCCTCCCAACAAGCGCTATTGTTTTATGCCCCTAGCTAGTCATAATGCATAGTTTCAAGTATTGTCATCTTTCAAGTTGATTCCATAAGTGGCCCTCATAATGGATTCATATGGTGCTTTAATTCTTTTCCTCGGGAAATGCTCCATACCCTTTTTTTAATGGAAACTGAGATTTTATATTCCCTTCTTTCATGTCAATAACAACACCTATGGTTCGTAAGAACGGTCTACCAAGTATTATGGGGCAAGAAGAATTGCATTCAATGTCAAGTACAATAAAATCAACGGGCACATAGTTCCTATTTGCAAGAATAAGAACATCATTAATTCTACCCAAAGGCTTTTTAATAGTAGAATCCGCCAAGTGCAAATTAAGAGAACATTCATCTATATTGGTAAAACCTAGCACATCACATAGAGATTTTGGAATTGTGGAAACGCTAACACCTAAATCACATAAAGCATTACACTCATAATTTTTTATTTTAACCTTAATGGTGGGTTCCCATTCATCATATAATTTTCTAGGAATTGAAATATCTAGTTCTAGCTTTTCTTCTAATGCTTTCATCATTGCTTCTATGATGTGTTTAGTAAAAGCCTTGTTTTGCTCATAAGCGTTGGGTGAATTTAACATGAATTGTAACAAAGAAATGCACTCAATCAAAGAACAATTATCATAATTAAAATCTTTGTAATCCAAGAGAGTGGGCACATTGCTATTTAAAGTTTTTACCTCTCCAAACCCACTTTTACCAAAAAATTTATCAAGATTTTCACCCTCCGGATTATGGGGACGCTCTTTAGCTAAAGTTGACTCTTCTTCAGTCCCCTTTTCATCAAGTTTAATTTTTCTAAACAAAGAATCAATAGATGAAACACCAATCATTTTAATATCCTCATCATTACTACGATAAAAACCGGGAGGAATCGCTTTTTCTAAAAATTCTCGCTTAGCTTTTAACATAGCGGTTCTTTTCTTACTCTCATCCATGGAGACATATAAAGCTTTAATTGATTCATTAATATAAATTTTGGGTGGCAAAATTTTAGTCTTAAGATTTTCCACATCATGAATAATTCTATCAATGCTCCTAGACATATCATCAATTTTACTCAAATTTTCTTCTATCGTAGTGTTGAAAACTTTTTGAGCATTAATAAAAAATTTAATATTACTTTCAAGATCAGAGGGCATCCTATTATTATTATAAGGATTACCATAGGAAATGCCATAACTATTAGAAGAATTTCCAGGAAACGGTCTAGCATTGAAATTACCTCTATAAGCATTATTATTAAAATTGTTTCACGAGACAATATTCACATCTACGAGATCATTATTTTGCTCAATCAAAGCAGATAGAGGCACATCATTAGGATCAATATGAGTATTTTTGCTAGCAACCAATTTCATAAGCGCATCAACTTTATCACTCAAAGTATTAATTTCTTCAACATAATTCACTTTTTTACTAGTAGGAACTCTTTCGGTATGCCATTGTGAATAATTTGCCATAATATTATCAAGCAATTTAGTAGCTTCTCCCAAAGTAATTTCCATAAAAGTACCACCCGCGGCGGAATCTAAAAGATTTCTAGAGACAAAATTTAATCCCGCATAAATTTTTTGTATGATCATCCATAAATTTAAACCATGAGTAGGGCAATTTCTTCTCATTAATTTCATCATCTCCCAAGATTGGGCAACATGTTCATGATCAAGTTGCTTAAAATTCATAATTTGATTTCTAAGTGAAATAATTTTCGCGGGAGAAAAATACTTAGTAATAAAAACATCTTTACACCTATACCAAGAATCGATACTATTTCGTGGTAAAGATGAAAACCAAATTTTTGCACGATCCCGCAATGAGAATGGGAATAATTTTAATTTCACAATATCATTATCCACATCTTTTTTATTTTGCATATCACACAATTTTACGAAAGTGTTTAGATGGGATGCAGCATCTTCATTAGGACTACAAGAAAATTGTTCTTTCATAAGAAGATTTAGCAAAGCGGCATTAATATCACAAGTCTCCGCACTAGCGGCGGGAGGAGCAATTGGAGTACTAATAAAATCGTTATTATTAGTATTGGAAAAATCACACAATTTTGTATTTTCTTGAGACATCGTGGCTACGCAAACAAGATAACAAGCAAGCAAACAAGCAAACAAGAAAAAGGCAAATGGAAAATATTTTTGTATTTTTGTAAAACCTTTTTAGAAGTGGGGGAGATGAAAATGAGAGGCAAATAAAATAAATGCAAGGAGATGAGAGTTTATGCGAAGGTACTTGATAGATGTTGATGATGTCTCCCCGGCAACGGCGCCATAAATTCTTCCTGCTACTTGTAGCTTGTGTTGGTATTTTCCCCGAAGAGGAAGGGATGATGCAGCACAGTAGAGGTAAGTATTTCCCTCAGTTATGAAACCAAGGTTATCAATCCAGTAGGAGAAGCACGCAACACCTCGTTAGCAGTACCTGCACACAAACAACAAATCCTTGCACCCAACGCAAACGAGGGGTTGTCAATCCCTCGGCGGTAAGTTGCAAGATTAAATTGTATGTGATAGATAGATAGATTGAAACAAAAATACAAAATAAAATAAATAAAGAAAAAGTGCAGCAAAGTATTTTTAGGGTTTTTAATATATGATTTAGACAGACCCCGGGGCCATAGTTTTCACTAGAGGCTTCTCTCAAGAAAATAACATACGGTGGGTAGACAAATTACTGTTGGGCAATTGATAGAAAAGCAAATGATCATGAAGATATCCAAGGCAATGATCATGTATATAGGCATCATGTCTGAGACAAGTAGACCGACTCCTGCTTGCATCTACTACTATTACTCCACACATCGACCGCTATCCAGCATGCATCTAGTGTATTAAGTCCATAAAGAACGGAGTAACGCCTTAAGAACGATGACATGATGTAGACAAGATAAACTCACGTATGAATAAACCCCATCTTTTTACCCTTAATAGCAACGATACATACGTGTCATGTCCCTTTCTGTCACTGGGATTGAGCACCGCAAGATCGAACCCATTACAAAGCACCTCTTCCCATGGCAAGATAAATCAATCTATTTAGCCAAACCAAATCAATAGATCGGAGAAGAAATACGAAGCTATAATAATCATGCATAAAAGAGATCAGAGAAGACTCAAATAATATTCATGGATAATCTGATCATAAACTCACAATTCATCGGATCCCAACAACACACCGCAAAAAGTGATTACATCGGATAGAACTCCAAGAACATCGAGGAGAACATTGTATTGAAGATCAAAAAGAGAGAAGAAGCCATCTAGCTACTAACTATGGACCCGAAGGTCTGTGGTAAACTACTCACGCATCATCGGAAGGGCAGCAAGGTTGATGTAGAGCCCCTCCGTGATCGATTCCCCCTCCGATGGAGCACCAGAAAAGGCCTCCAGATGGGATCTCTTGAGAACAGAAACTTGCGGCGGCGGAAAAAGTATTTCGTGGACTCCTCTGTAGGTTTCCCGATTTTTGGGATTTTATAGTGGTGGAATTAGGTCAAAAGAGGCAGAGGTGGGCCCACGAGGCACCAGGGCGCGATTGCCCCCCCAGGCGCGCCCTGGTGGCTCGTGGCCACCTCCTGGGGCTTTTGGCCTTCTCCCAAAGCTTCTAGTGTTTGGTATGTCCAGAAAAAAATCTCCAAAAAGTTTCGTGGCATTTGGACTTCGTTTGGTATTGATATTCTGTAAAACCAAAAATAGGCAGAAAACAGCAACTGGCACTGGGCACTAAGTTAATAGGTTAGTCCCAAAAAATGAGATATAATTGCTGTAAATGTATATAAAAACATCCAAGATTGATAATATAACAGCATGGAACATTCAAAAATTATAGATACGTTGGAGACGTATCAGGGTCCTGTTCATCCACCCCCAACCGGCTGGGGTGTGTGGCGGCCTCCTCGGGGTCCTGTTCATCCAGCGCCAACCACCTTCACACGGCCAGGGTACTGTTCATCCACAGCCAACCCACTAGCTGGGGTGGGGCGTACGAGCAGGCGGCAGCAACGGGAACTGTTTATCCACAGCCAACCAACCGGCTCGATCGATGCGTCTCGACTCGTGTCTACGTGTATCACGCGCGCAGCAGCAACGGGCATTGTTCATCGAGGGGCAACCCAACACCGACTGGTTATGTCTCGCATGGGGGCTCGATCGGCTTCAGTAAGCAGCGAGAAGGATTGATCGGGTTCAGTTAGCAGCGAAGGAATCACTCGGGTTCAGTTAGCAGCGAAGGGATCGCTCGGGTTCAGTTAGCAGCGAAGGGATCGCTCGGCTTTAGTACGCAATGGGATCGATCGCTCGGGTTCAGTACGTGTAGTAGTGCGAGGGACGATCGATCGCTCGGGTTCAGTAAGCGAACGCCTCGCTCGGGTTCAGTTAGCGAACGCCTCGCACACACGCGCGCATACGAGAGAAACGCGCAAACCACACTACATCGCTCGTCCCCGACCACCAACCATAACCGGGAATTCCTCGAAAATTTCCTTGGCCTCACTTCTACCACGATTTTTTACGTCATGGACGGCCCAAAGAATGTCATGCGGGTGCGTCTCCGGCCCGCCCAAGACGAAAAGCCCATTTTTTGTCATAGAAGTAGGAGCCCACCACATCTATGATGATATGTGTTTTTGTCACAATTATTGTCATAGAAGTGTCACAATCATGACAGAAAAAGTTTTCGTTCGGGCCATAATGTCACGGATGTGTCTTTTTTTTGTAGTGTATGTTGTTGCTTCCTTTAGTGGTGTCGTGTGAACGTCGACTACATGACACTTCACCATCTTTGGGCCTAAGGGAAGGCATTGTGGAGTAGTAATTAGATGATGGGTTGCTAGAGTGACAGAAGCTTAAACCCTAGTTTATGCGCTATTCCGTAAGGGGCTGATTTGGATCCATATGTTTCATGCTATGGTTAGAGTTATCTTAATTCTTCTTTCGTAGTTGCGGATGCTTGCGAGAGGGGGTAATCATAAGTGGGAGGCTTGTTCAAGTAAGAACAGCACCCAAGCACCGGTCCACCCACATATCAAATTATCAAAGTAGCGAACGCGAATCAAACAAACATGATGAAAGTGACTAGATGAAATTCCCATGTGTCCTCGAGAACGCTTTGCTTATTATACGAGTTCGTTCCGGCTTGTCCTTTGCAATAAAAAGGATTGGGCCACCTTGCTGCACTTTATTATACTTGTTACTTGTTACTTGTTACGAATTATCTTGCTACCGGAACTATCTGTTACCTACAATTTCAGTGCTTGCAGAGAATACCTTGCTGAAAACCGTTTGTCATTTCCTTCTGCTCCTCGTTGGGTTTGACACTATTACTTATCAAAAGGACTACGATTGATCCCCTATACTTGTGGGTCATCAATGCCTTTGCCTGTACCTAGTGTTCTGTGGGAGGACATATCTATGGACTTTGTTTTAGGTTTACCTCGAACAAAGAAGGGGAGGGATAGCATATTTGTTGTCGTGGATAGATTTTCGAAAATGGCACACTTTATACCATGTCATAAAAGCGATGATGCCGCAAATGTTGCTGATTTGTTCTTTCGTGAAATGTTCGCTTGCATGGTGTGCCAAATACTATTGTTTCAGATTGTGATACTAAGTTTCTTAGCCACTTTTGGAGAAGTTTATGGGCTAAGTTGGGGACTAAACTGCTTTTTAGTACTACATGTCACCCCCAAACTGATGGTTAAACCGAAGTAGTCAATAGAACATTGTCTACTATGCTTAGGGCTATTTTGAAGAATAACCTAAAAATGTGGGAAGAATGGTTGCCTCATATTGAATTTACTTATAATCGTTCGCTGCATTCTACTACTAAGATGTGCCCTTTTGAAATTGTGTATGGTTTCCTACCTCGTGCACCCATTGATTTTTTGCCTCTTCCATCTTCGGAGAAGGTTAATTTTGATGCTAAACAACGTGCTGAATTGATCTTAAAAATGCATGAGTTAACTAAGGAAAACATTGAGCGCATGAATTCTAAATACAAACTTGCTGGCGACAAGGGTAGAAGACATATTGTGTCTGAACCAGGAGATCTTGTTTGGTTACATTTACGCAAAGATAGGTTTCCTGATTTGCGCAAATCTAAGCTAATGCCACGTGCTGATGGTCCATTTAAGGTGTTAGAGAAAATAAATGATAATTCATATAAACTTGAGCTCCCTGCAGAGTTTGGGGTTAGTCCCACTTTTAACATTGCAGATTTGAAGCCTTATGTGGGTGAGGAATATGAGCTTTCGTCAAGGACGACTTCAATTCAAGAAGGGAGGATGATGAGGACATCACAACTACAGTTACACCCACAACCCCTGCTGCTACATATACTGGACCAATTACTAGAGCTCGCGCACGCCAATTAAATTACGAGGTACTTTCGTTTCTTGATAATGATTCTAATGTTCATGAGAATATGATGCTACCTAAATTGGGTACATTTGTTTTGCTTATAAATGAAGGGCCCAACATGGACAAGAAAGATGAACATTAGAGCATGATCAAGCATGGAGGGGATGGCGCACACAAGGGGGACAAGAACAGAGTTTCCAGTGGTGTTTTCAGCACTTTGAAGCCACCATGATGACATATAAAGACATGGACGAAATATACAAGATAGTCTTTCATAAATTTCGTCCATAGCTTATTATAGGTGTTGCGCCACCTTATTTTTGGGCCAGGCCCATATAATTTCGAAATACAACTTCGTAAGCTATTTTTAGAGTCCGTATTGTAGGGGAAACGACCCAGAAGGTGTTTTAGTCCCACCTTGCCAAGGGTGGACGAAATCCCCTCTCTTTTCCCCTATAAATACAACCCTTAAGGCATCGTTTAGACTGGTTTTTTTTTTAGATTAAAGTTCGCCATAGCTGCAACTCGTGTCCTTTGTTTGTGTTCTACGACTAGACCAAGACGTCACAAAACCCCACTTTCATCAATAAAGCTTTCCTCTTATATTCGCAATATCCAGATTGCAATCTCAATTTGTTCTTTGTTTGCGTGCAGGAAATAGACCCTCATGGTCAGGTTGATCATGCTTCGGCGTGGTCAATAACCTCTCGGAGTTGGTTTAGAGATTGCTAAGGCACGACGTCATCGTACGTTCGTAGTCGGATCGTCAAAGTCGACTTCCACCAAAAATGGTAGCTACATCTCATTGAAACATCGGGACACCTTCGCCTCTATTAGTGGGAGATGAACACAACACGCTCGCCTTCCCGAGGTTCTGGAACTCGGGAGACTGAGTGGATCTCGTCTTCGACGAGAGGCGAGCGACACTTAACCTCGTCCGGCGATGGGAGGTAGCCGCTCGCCTGCAGCTCGGCGATGTTGTCGGCGGTGACGGCGGAGGGCATCCACAGTCCCCTATTGCTCGTCGCCTTCTCCTTGGCTACTACAGCGGTGGCGCCCTTGCCCTTTCCGGCCATTGAGGAAGGAAAAGGAGATGGGAAGAGGATGAAGACTGGGGTTTTGTTCTGTTTTCCGGGCGCTTGAGCTTGGGAAATTTATGGGGAAGGCATGAAGTGAACTAGATTCATCCTCCTCTCTTTATAGGCCAGTAAAAAATACCAAAGGCCATGATGTCATGCGGTAATTTCGCCATTTCCCAACATGACGTTCATTATGTGTGCGAGAGTCGAGGGATTTTTGTTGATGATGTTGCCGAAAAATCGGGGCACGATCCCTTTATTGACGGGACGTGCCAATGGTAATAGCATCGAGCCATGATAAACTTGGCATAATGACCACTGATGGAACCTTTCGGTTCTACAGTACGCGATGGTAGTTTGGTTTTCGGTCAATGTTGTCAGAACACGACCCAATCAACCCACTGTGCCAGCACTACAAAACTTTGCCGTTAAGTTACCGAGGTTTGGATCAGGTCTTAGGATCGGATACAAACATTTTGAAGAGGGCGTTGTTAAAACTCCTCGGATATCTGAAGAATATCACTTCTCGGATTGAAGCATGGTTACCGTAAAGGAAGACGCTGAAAAAAGGATTTGTAAGGACTTCGGATCCAGAGGTGTCCTCGGACAGAAATCGGCATAGAAGCATCAAGATTGTTGAACTCACCTACAAAGCCGAAGACCGAAGTTAAAGCCAATCCAAGGAGTCGATCAATGTCCTCGGCTTGAAGACCAGTTCAGGGGCTACTGACAGTGTCCTGGACTAGAGGGTGTGTCGGGGGGATGACCCCCGGGTAGGCTCAAGGAGACCAGTCAACATTTCAAAACAATGCTGGGGAAGTAACCCCCAGTATGCCAAACCCCATGAATCAACAAAACAACCAAAGAAGATAAGCCAGAAGACCGGCTGCCTGGCCGGCTGGAGCCCGGCTGGCTGCAGCCCGGCCGGCTGCAGCCTGGCTGGCTGGAGCATGGTCGGCTGGAGCCTGGCTGGCTACAGGCCGGCTGGCTGGAGCCTGGCCGGCTAGAGCCCGGCTGGCTGGGACCCGGCCTGCTGGAGCCCGGCCGGCTGGAGCCGGGCTGGCTGCAGCCCGGCAAAGTCAACATCAGACGCCCCATCAGACACGAGCAGAAGACACTGTGGCTGACAGACTGCAGAGTCAGCCATACCGCTACAGTCGAACACTATTAACAAATAGTGCCACCCACTACGTGACCTCACAGGACAAGACGGAGCAGCCAGCTGGGTCCCATGAGGCCCCCTTTTACTCTCTCCCTCACTCTCTTGTCCCCTGGGCACCGTGCTTACAAGGTGACCTAGGGAGCCTTCACGGGGAGGAGGATGGATTCCAGAGACACGCCACACACACACACACGAGGAAGGGAGCAGAGCTCAGAGCCCTCTTCCTCCTCCTCCGATACAGCTCCAGGAGTAACCTTGTACTCCCCTGGTATCCACCATACATATGAGACATGTAGGAGTAGGGGTGTTACCTCCACAGCGAGGGCCCCGAACCTGGGTATATCAACGTGTGTTGTTGCCCAATCCCGTTCCGGATCTGCACTGTAGCCTTGCTCTCACCTCTCTTAGTCATCCCATGGCATCTGCCGTGAGAATACCACGACAGTTGGCGCCCACCGTGGGGCAAGCTGCGGCTGGAGTCGTGGTCCGGGCGGGACCCTCTTCGTCATCACCACCGCGGCGTCACCGCCATCTCTTTCACAGGGCTCGAGGGCTCGATATCAGCACGCCCCTGGTGCTACCGTGCGGGACGGCACGTCCTCGCCATCTGCCTTCGGCCCGTGCCCCGCCACCGCCTTCCTCAGGCGCGCCGTTCGCGTCGTCGCCCGATCAGCCCGTCCCGAGACTCTCCAACACACTCGTCGCCGGGGTCAGGCGCGCGCGGGCCGACAGGCGCCGTGGCTCCATCGAGCTCCAGCGGCTGTACCCCGTCACTCTACAACAACAGCCAGGCAAGCGGCTTGATCATATGGATACGTGCATGCATGGCCGGCTGCCTGGGCAGCACGTACAGCCTGGCAGCACTGGCCGGCTGTCTAACCGGCTGCATGGCATAGCCTGGCTAGTTGCATGCATGCACGGGCCGGCTGCAGCATGGCCGGCCAGCCTTGGCCGCATGCATGCAAGTACATGCATGCACGGGTCGGCTGCAGCATGGCCGGGTAGCCTGGCCGCATGCATGCTTTGCATGCTGCTGCCCATCCGGCTGCCCCAGCCCGACGCCCGCGAGACACCAGACGGCTGGCTGCGCCCGGCTCCGCCTCCTCAGGCTTCATCCGGCAATGTCCGGCTCAGCCTCTTCAGGCTCCGCCCGGTAACGTTTGGCTCCGCCTCTTCAAGCTTCGCCCCGGTCTCGTCCGGCTCCGCAGACTCGGATGTCGCCGCTCAAACGACCCGGATTGCATCCCCGCCTGGGGCATAAAAACAGCTAGATCACGCTTACTCTTTTCGTTTTTACTCCTTTACGAGTTGCTCAGGCTAACGCCTGGTGGGTGACCTGCGCTCGGCGCGCTAGTCCAAACCTCCTCGGGCGATGCCCGGAGGCTGGTCCTTGCCCCCACGGGCTTAGTTGCCGACCGGCTAAATATTTGTCCAGCTCGCCCAAGTAGCTCCCTTTTCCGAGTCGGGTTAGTACTGTGTACGACACCAAAGGCCTACTCCTTGGTTTCAGCTAGAGACCACAACCCGGCTGTCCGGCTAGCAGGAACAAAAGCTAGAGGTCGCCTGCACATGAAAAACGACGAGGGAGAAAGCGGCTTGGACGATCCGGCTGCATTCTCGTCGCCCAGCCGGCTGCATCAACTATGCATATAAACGCTCACCTGGCATCCCTGGTCTTTTACTTAGTGCAGTTGCAAATTCAGTCTGTTTCCTTGATGTTACACGTAATACCGGCTCCACGCCCATCAGCCGGTGGATTCCGCGTCCGCGCCTGGCGGCGCTCCGCGCCCATCAACCAGCGGACTCCGCGTCCGCGTCCGGCAGCGCTTCGCGCCTGGCACTCGGCGGACCCCGCATCCGCGCCCGGCAGCGCTCCGCGTCCGCGCTCGTCAGCCGGCGGACCCCGCGTCCGCGTCCGGCAGGGCTCCACGCCCATCAGCCGACGGACCCTACGTCCGCGCCCGGCAGCGCTCCGCGCCCATTAGCTGGCGGACCCTGCGTCCGCGCTCAGCAGCGCTCCGCGCACATCAGCCGGCCGACCCCGCGTTCGCGTCCGGCAGTGCTCCGCGCCCATCAGTCGGCGGACGCCGCGTCCGCGTCCGGCAGTGCTCCGCCCCGTCAGCCGGTGGACCCCGCATCCGCGCCCGGCAGCGCTTCACGCCCATCAGCCGGTGGACCCCGCGTTCGCGCCCGGCAATGCTCTTCGCCCATAAGCCGGCGAACTCTGCGTCCGCGTCCGGCAGCACTCCGCGCCCGTCAACCGTCGGACCCCACGCCCGCGCCCAGCAGGGCTCCGCGCCCACCAGCCGGTGGACTCCGCGTCCTCGCCCTGCTGCGCTCCGCGCCCATCTGCCGGCGGACTCCGCGTCCTCGCCTAGCACCGCTCCGCTCCCGTCAGCCGGCCCGAACCTCAAAGACAAAACAACGAAGACCCTCCGCCTGACTCTTCGAGTCACCTGGAGGCTTGGAGGCTAGACCCAGTGGGTGCGCTGGCGCGCCCCCACTGGAAAAAAGCTGCGGCGGCTAAGGCCCGCGGCTGGCTGCCATCGGCAACCTCAAAGACAAAACAACAAAGACCCTCTGCCCGACTCTTCGAGTCGCCCGGAGGCTCGGAGGCTACACCAAGTGGGTGCGCTGGCGCGCCCCCATTGGAAAAATGCTGCGCTAGCTAAGGCCCGCAGCCGGCTGCCATCGGCAACCTCAAAGACAAAACAACAAAGACCTTCCGCCCAACTCTTCGAGTCGCTCGGAGGCTACTGTCGGGGCGATGACCCCCAGGTAGGCTCAAGGAGACCAGTCAACATTTCAAAACAATGTCGGGGGAGTAACCCCCGGTATGCCAAACCCCATGAATCAACAAAACAACCAAAGAAGATAAGCCAGAAGACCAGCTGCCTGGCCGGATGGAGCCCGGCTGGCTGCAGGCCGGCTGGCTGGAGCCCGGCCGGCTAGAGCCTGGCTGGCTGGAGCATGGCCGGCTGCAGCCTGGCCAGCTGCAGCCCGACTGTGTAAGTGCATCTAGTGCCATCCCTTTGTTGGTTTTGGAATTGACAACAAAGCTGGTTGAGGGACTAATGTGTTTGTGAGATTCACAGGATAACACAGATAGAAGTCCCTGGAGATTTGGTTTAACTGTCGAAGACGACCCCCAAAAATTGTCTGAAGACATTGAAGCCTTTGGTTGCCTTTGAAGATAATGAGTGAAGACAATGGAACGTGAAGACTTAGCTTCTTTGTAGGTTTCATTTTCTTTTGTTGAGTCATAGGAACCACCGCACTGTTAAGTGGGGTCGAGGTGAAACGAAGACAGTTGTTGAAGTGATTGCTCAACCTAAAAGCCTATGTCTTCCAATGAAGACAATGAGAGAAAAACTCGTCCTGTGTTGGATGAGCCAGCTTTGCTTATAGCCCAAGCAAAGCTGCCGCGTGTGTTTGAAATCCGACCGTTGGACACGTGTCAGTTGGCCACTGACCCAGGGTCATTTTGGTCATATCATGTCGGGTTGCCCCTGGCTATAAATAGCCAACCCCCTCCACCATAAGTTGGTGGCTACTCCGAGTTATTGCACGGCTTTTATCGTTTGAGAGCAACCCAACTCCGAAACCTTTGTGAGCGAATTCCTGCGAGGATAAACCCGAACACCCAGAGCCCAAAGAATTTGAGCATCACCGAAGACATTCTGTTCTGAGTGAACCGAAGACTTATTACACTTGAAAACTGTGATCTTCCAGCCGGTTAGGCATCGCGTTCTGAGCATCCAAGAGTCATTGTGGATTGCCGGTGAACGAAGTCTGTGAAGGTTTGGAAGTCTACCTTGAAGACTTACCAGAGTGATTGGGCGAGGTCTTCAGTGACCTTAGCTCAAGGGGAATAAGGTGAAGACTAGGTCTTCTGAGTTCAATCTCAGCCTCCCTAACCAGACGTACAGCTGTCACAGCAGCTGTAACTGGTCAAACAAATCATCTGTCTTCTCCGAGCTACTGGTTCTATCACGTCACTTCTTTACTTACTGTTTTGCTTTGTGAAGCCTTTGTTTGCTCTGTTTGTTTGAAGACATTGTGTGAAGATAATCCCTTTGATCATATCTTTGTCTTCACATTTTATGTTACTATTGTTCACCGCTATCTAGTTTGTTGTTTGATTTTACTTCTCACTATCATTGTGTTACTCTATCAGCATGTCTAGTATAGTTTTTCTTCCGCTGTATCCTGCTTAGTTTATCTTTTGAGTCTTCAAAGACATTGCCTGTTTCGAAGACTTTCATAACAATCGCCTTTCAGGCTGGCGCAGAAGACACTGTGGCTAACAGACTACAGAGCCAGCCATACCGCCACAGTCGGGCACTATTAACAAATAGTGCCACCCACTACGCGCTACGCGACCTCACGGGACAAGACGGAGCAGCCAGCTGGGTCCCATGAGGCCCCCTTTTACTCTCTCCCTCACTCTCTTGTCCCCTGGGCACCGTGCTTATAAGGGACTCCAGAGACAGCCACACACACACGCATGCGCGCGAGGAAGGGAGCAGAGCTCAGAGCCCTCTTCTTCCTCCTCCGATACAGCTCCAGGAGCAACCTTGTACTCCCCTGGTATCCACCATATATATGAGACATGAAGGAGTAGGGGTGTTACCTCCACAGCGAGGGCCCCGAAACCTGGGTATATCACCGTGTGCTGTTGCCCGATCCCGTCCCGGATTTCCACCGTAGCCTTGCTCTCACCTCTCTTAGCCATCCCATGGCATCTGCCGTGAGAATACCACAACAGGGTGCTAGCCACATCGGCCTGCTAGTCATTGGCCGGGCCGAGGACCCCTGGATAACCGAAGGCTGGGCCATGTTTACCATGACCACCCACGTACTCAAGATGGAATCCTCCAAAGACTTGGCGCACACCTCAAGACATGTTCAAATCATCTTCAAGCTTATCCCTAGATGTAACCGACTTATATGTAATCCTAGGTACCCCCGGTCCCTATATAAGCCGAGGGGTTTTAGTCCGTAGGGTTAAGTTAAGTCAAGTTAGATTCATACACATACGATCTCGAGGTAGATCATCCTGTACTCTGTACTCCATCACAATTAATACAACAGAAGCATGACGTATGATTTTACCTCTTCGAGAGGGCCCGAATCTAGGTAAACATCACGTCTCTTGTTCGTCCTGTTATCATCTAGCCAAGATCACTAGCTCGGGACCCCCTACCCGAGATCTGCCGAATTTAACCCCGACAACACCACCGCTGCCGTAACACCTCGCCATCATGATTAAACCGTCACGGAACACCGACTCCTCACACGGCGAGAGCATGCAGACCAACATCCAGCTCATGCACGGTCGAAGAAAACCAGCTCCAAACCACCCGAACTCCAACATCGCCAAGATCCGTCGGCACCACACGCATGGACTGGACACACCACCTCCTGACAGCCAGCCTAGCCGCGGCTGCGTCCCAGAACCCGCACGCGAAATGCCCGCATGCGAACGCGCTCACCCACCACGGCGCTCCTCGCTGCGAGTCGTTGGTCCGAGCGCCGTCCCAGATCCATACTGTGCCGCCACCAGCTCCCCAAGGCGTCGCCTTCCTTGACCACGCCGGTGTCAGCAAGAGGTGCACTGCACGTGCAACCACCGCAACGACTCCCGGTCGCCGCTCTCGGCCACCGCAGCACCTGGCCGAGATCCGCTGCCACCAAGGCCCCGCCGCGCCGCGACCTCCGACTCCCACGCCAGTGCCTTGAGAAGTCTGTCGCCCCTCATCACCTCACGACCGTGCTCCGCCTCCCCAGTGCTCCCCGCACGTAGGAGGCCCGTCGGGACGCGTAGACCTCGCCCGCCGCCTTTGACGGCTGGGAGCCGCCACCACCGCCGGTGCCGGCGGCGGCGAGGGAATCACGGAGAGGAGGGGTGCTCGGGGCTAGGATTTCTCCTCCGGAGCCGCCCGCTTGTGTGAAGTATTTTGATCCTTCGTGTTCGCATACCGAACGCAGCCTAAAGAGCAGGTTATGCCTTAAAAAAAAAGGAGAACTCGTCAGCAACCGATACCCACCTCTGCAGGATAAAACTCTCTCCCCGTCTTATCTTCTCTTCCTCTCTGAAACCTCTCCTCCTCCGCCCCCCTCGCTCTCCATCCCCTCCGGGCCATCGCCGCCTGAATCCTTCACTAGGGTTAGGGTATACGTAACGAACCCGCGCCATGGCTACCTTCACTTCCCAGGTCAGCGCGATGGCCGGCGCCTCCCCGTCGAGCTCTCTCTTCGTGAGCCGGCGGCGGCCGGCGGTCATGCCCCTGCAGATGCGGGTTGCTCGTGGCGGGCGGCCGCGCGGGTTGGCGATGCGGGTGACGTGCGAGAAGGTGGTGGGAATCGACCTGGGCACTACCAACTCCGCCGTCGCGGCGATGGAGGGCGGTAAGCCGACGGTGATCACCAACGCCGAGGGCCAGCGGACGACGCCGTCGGTGGTGGCGTACACCAAGGGAGGGGAACGGCTAGTGGGCCAGATTGCCAAGAGGCAGGCCGTCGTCAACCCGGAGAACACCTTCTTCTCCGTCAAGCGCTTCATTGGACGCAAGATGGCTGAGGTAGATGACGAGGCCAAGCAGGTCTCGTATAACGTTGTCCGCGATGAGAACGGAAACGTCAAGCTCGACTGCCCTGCTATCGGCAAGCAGTTCGCAGCGGAAGAGATATCCGCGCAGGTAATTTCCCTTTTATTATTAATAGCTTAACTTAAGGAGGCAATGTGCTCAATTGTCATTGGAATTCCATACTGCCCTCCTCATTGATGGTGTTAAAGATTATTCCTTCGTTTATAATAAGAAAAGATGAGGCAGTTAGTTAACTTATATTATGTCTTGGATGAGTTAACTTTTCCAATGGTATATGAAGTGCTGATATTTCATTTCTGTGAGTACTTTGAATTGCTACCGGTTTGGCAATTTATTTATGAGAGATCACTGCTTCAGTTGTGTCCATTGTTCAAATAGTTGCAACACATGATGTGCTAATTGTTAAAGTTTAGTCAGGGGTGGACCCTTTTCTTTGTACTCATACAAGTTTAGGGACCTAAATGTGCACATCTCATGTTTAACTTCAGAGACCTAAGTTGACATAACCATGTGAATTTATGGACCGATAGTATACATGATTCGAATGTGAGTGACTTATTTGGCTTCTACGGTACATTTTTACCTTTTCAGGTATTGAGGAAGTTGGTGGACGATGCATCTAAGTTTCTGAATGACAAAATTACAAAAGCGGTGGTTACTGTTCCAGCGTACTTCAATGACTCGCAGAGAACAGCAACAAAGGATGCTGGCCGTATTGCAGGGCTGGAAGTTCTCCGCATTATAAATGAGCCAACTGCTGCATCTCTTGCTTATGGTTTTGAGAAGAAAAACAACGAAACGATTCTAGTGTTTGACTTGGGTGGCGGTACTTTTGATGTCTCTGGTATGGCAGAATACGAAACTGTTTTTATCATTTACATTTACTGCTACAAATTCTGAACCACATGGATAATCATATCAGTCTCATATATTACCATAGCAGACCTTTTTAGATGAATCATGGATGGAATTTCAATACTGAAAATGGCAATGTTTTGTCCTGTTTGTGTTTTGTAGAGCAAAAATGGTTTATCTAGAAGTTGTTGCTTTTACATGCTCCAGTCAGAGAATAATATCTATGAATCCTTGATCCGAGCAATACTCCCTCCACCCGGAAATACTTGTCGGAGAAATGGATAAAAATGGATGTATCTAGAACTAAAATACGTCTAGATACATCCATTTCTGCGACAAGTATTTCCGGACGGAGGGAGTATATTCCACCACTTATTGACAAAAGCTACTTCTAAATAGAATTAGCTTTTAGTTAATTCATAGAAAGCATTTTGTTAAAACTTAAGTTGATAGGATAAGAGCTCTCAAATTATTGAATGTCCACTTGGATAGTTTTCTTTGGTGTTCTGTGTTAAAAATAATTACACTGAGATTTGTAAGAAGGTCATGATGTAATTACTACTGATGAAGCAACATTACTCTGCAGTATTGGAGGTCGGAGATGGTGTATTTGAGGTGCTTTCCACATCTGGGGACACACACTTAGGTGGAGATGACTTTGATAAGGTTTGTAATTCCTCTTCTATCGTTCCTGGAAAATTACCGCATATTTCAAAATTTGTGAAAGTTCATCATGCACTATTTTGACGCACACACACCAAATTTCCTGGTCAAACTAGCAAAGTGCCTGTGCCTTGATACAGATCCAAAATAGACTAATACTTGTTCACAAACTAAGAATATGTTAGATTCAGCCCAAAATTTATTCCTCTTATTTGATTGGGTGTGGAGGGGGGAGGAATGGACTTGCCCGGAGAGACTACGTTTTTTTTGCAGATCAGGAGCAGACTGGTGGTGGCGTTTATGCAAAAACACCATTGTATGCGTTAGATTTAGATCGGATGGTCAGAAATGTCGGATGGCAGACACACCATCATCACCATCCGGGTCTTTTATAGGAGTAGAGATAGAGATATATCTGTACTGCAGGGTATCATCGGCTGGCCGGCTGAACATCATGACAGTCGCGTGCGAGCCGCTGGATCAGGCTTCATCGTTCGTCCCGCAACTACCCACGTGACACAGCCTTATCGTCATTCCACCACCCTCGTTAGCCATGTGCCAAGTGGAGGCCATGCATCTTCCCCCTTCCCTTATCATTCTTTTTTCTAGTGAGCCATTCATGTCTCCTCCCGAACGATCCCCTCCAATGGTGCTCTAATTCTCTCCACACCGGCCGAATCACCCCAGCCCAGTGCAGATCCATCCCACCGCCGACCGCCCTGCCCCGCGCAAGCTCCTAGCCAGCGTTGTGAGGCCTGGGGCGCTGCTGCTGCACAGGCCAGTCAGAGGTGGATGCTGCGTGGGGGCCAGGACGGCGCGAGGCTCCCGGTGCTGGAGGCGACGCGCACCCAGCGCCGCGTGCTGCAACTAGCACCCTCCGGTGTTGGAGACAGCGGCCACTATTGCTGGAGACGGCGGCCACAAGTGCTGCAAACGGCAAATCGCCAGGGCTGGAGACGACGATACCTGATGCTGGAGACGTGGCAACCGAGTGCTGGAACTGGCCGATGTTGATGATGCAACCGCGGAGACGGCTTGCAGGGAGGCGGTGGCTGGCAGATGTTGGAACCGGCGATGCCGATGCTGCATCCGGCCATGTAGGTTGCTGGAACCGGCAGGAGCCGGCGCTACGACGCGGCGTCCTTTTGCTGGAACCGGACAGGGTTGGAGCTGCATCCAGTGCTGGAACGGCGGCGACGTCGCGCGAGATGCTAGAACCAGCTTCGGCGGGAGCTGCAACCCATCATGGCTGGAGCTGCAACCGAGGAAGCACGCAGGATGCAGGGGGAAGGTGCTGCAAAACTTGCGTGAGGGGTGGAGGGGCAGAGGTGGTGCGTGCGCGGTGCCCACGGATGGCAACGCCGAGCGCCGATGCTTCGACAAGGAATGCGCGTGGGGCAGTTCGCACGGTGGCCTGCGATCGCGAAGACGCACTTCGTGGCATGGCTTCCGCGAAGCGCGGTTGCGAAGATGCGCTCCGCGACGCGGTGTTCGTGAGACCTGCGCTAGCGGCACGGGAGGGAGGAGGAAGAAACAGGGGTCGATCGAGGTGGACCATCTAGCGCGGCTGTCGTTCGTCCAATCGAAGGGTTGCGCGGCGACCGACTGAAATTTGGGCCGGTCGACCAGTGCCTATTGTTACCCTTTCTTTTTTTGGTTCTGTGCAATACGAAGAAATAAGACCACAATATTGTACAATAACAACTGCATGTGCCACAGCCATGAGTTTTTCTCTTCAAACATCTGCAACATTGCTTCACGTTCTTTTGTGGGGATGTAGAGCCAGTATGAGCACCATATTTACTTACTCCACTTCATAAGAAAGCAGCAAGCCAATATTGTCTTCTCTATGATCTGAACTGTTAGCTTTGATGGCACTGTTTAAATATATTTGTGGGTCATTTTCAGCTGTGAAGCTCTTGTTCAGTTAAGTTCTGTATCTTGTAACTTGTACGTTATCAATTCATTTTCATTTCATTTGTACCCCTGGGAAACTCGAACTCGGTCACTCTTGCTTCATCAAATCTGTAAACCTACTTTGTATTTTACACAATAGTTTGATTTCAACTTCTAAAAGCGAATTACATGTGAAAGATCTCTTGGTGTTGTATTTTTGCACTGTTCATACTTCAGGTGGACTCAGTTTCTAATAGTATTCTTCATAACTTTCCACCAATTTCTAGTAATGTTATCCTTGGATTACGCAGAAAATTGTTGATTGGCTTGCTACCACCTTCAAGAATGATGAAGGCATCGATCTTCTTAAGGATAAACAAGCCCTTCAGCGTCTTACTGAGGCAGCAGAAAAAGCTAAGATGGAATTGTCAACGCTGACACAGGCGAACATTAGGTATTTTTCCACAGAAAGATTGTATGGTGCTCTATTTGCTCAGCTGGAGATATCTCCTTTAAACAGTTGAATGTCTTTGACTGCAGCTTGCCATTCATAACTGCTACTGCTGATGGGCCCAAACACATTGAGGCAACCCTCTCTAGAGCTAAATTCGAGGAACTGTGTTCAGATCTGATTGATAGGTAAACATGAACCTTCTATTAATTCACAGAGCTTATAAAATAATTTTTGTGCACTAGTTCTGTATTTTCTCATATTTTTGATGGCTTCACTCATCACATACTTCTGTTCTTCTATTGATAGGCTTAAAACTCCTGTTAATAACGCCTTGAAAGATGCCAAGCTATCTGTTAGTAATCTAGATGAAGTGATTCTTGTGGGTGGATCCACCCGAATCCCTGCAGTGCAAGAAACCGTTAGGAAGATTACAGGCAAGGATCCCAATGTTACAGTCAACCCTGATGAGGTTGTTTCTCTTGGGGCGGCCGTACAGGTTTTTTTCTTTTCCTCCAAATTTATATTTTTTTTTTGTTGCTCTCTGCACCTTGTGACCATGAGGTCATGGGTTCGAGTCCTGGAAACAGCCTCTTGCAGAAATGCAGGGAAAGGCTCTGTACAAAAGACCCAAAGTGGTTGGACCCTTCCCCGGACCCTGCGCAAGCGGGAGCTACGTGCACCGGGTTGCCCTTTTTGTTGCTCTTTGCAGAGCATAATCTCTAGTCCTTTTTTTAGAGTTTCACATAGTAGTCTTGTACACATGTTTCCTTAAAGTACCAATGGTCAATTTAGTTGCATTTCAAGTAGCTCCCAAAGCATGTAGGTACAGTGCAAGACCACATTTAACTTATTAACATACGTAACACCACATGTATTACCCTATTCCTTGAAACACCAGGGTGGAGTTTTGGCTGGAGATGTGAAGGATGTTGTTCTTCTTGATGTTACTCCATTGTCAATTGGTTTGGAGACGTTGGGTGGAGTGATGACGAAGATTATCCCCAGGAATACAACACTTCCCACCTCCAAATCAGAGGTATTCTCAACGGCTGCTGATGGACAGACAAGTGTTGAGATTAATGTCCTCCAGGGAGAGAGAGAGTTTGTCAGGGACAACAAGTCTCTTGGAAGCTTCCGACTGGATGGGATCCCTCCTGCACCACGTGGTGTACCACAAATTGAAGTGAAGTTTGACATTGATGCCAATGGCATTCTGTCAGTGGCAGCTGTTGATAAGGGTACTGGAAAGAAGCAGGATATCACCATCACTGGTGCTAGTACACTACCAAAGGACGAGGTATGCTATCAATGATTATGCTTTCCAGCATTCTTGTGCGACTGACTGCACTAAACTCTGGTTGTTTTGGTAATTAGTTATGAAATTTGTTAGTTTTTTTTGTCATGTCAGCAATGTAGTGTGCTTGTTTTCTCAGTGGTATGCAGTGTTGTTAAAATTTATTTTAGTGTTATGTTCTTTAATTATCCCTTGATTTCCAATCTGTTTTGTTGCTATTTCTTGCACCAATTCTGTTATGATGTTACTTTCATGCATGCATGCATCAGTCCCTCTGTTTCACAATGTAAGGTGTGTTATGTTTCCGGAAGAGAAGGGTTTGACCATCTACTCATATTTTGTTTATGTGAACCTTATAACTATAAGTTGTTGTAAATACGAATTAATGCCATACTAACTTGTATGCCTGATAAAGTATATAATAATAGAGGAATTGTTCGTCAAACCCATGAATTCTTAATGAATCGTAATATGCGTTATATTGAGAAATGGAGTATGTTGCACATAATCCTTGGATAGTAAATGGGTAGTGTATTTGTCCTCTTGTACAGCCTTGTGGGGTTTAATTGGCAAACAAAGAATTGATGCCATTGTAATCTGTTCATTGTATATTTTGGCATGCTGTGCACTCCAGAAAGAAAGAAAAAATGCCTGTGCTGGTGCATAAACATGCCTTCTGAGACATTTTGGTTTGCAGGTCGAGAGAATGGTAGAAGAAGCCGACAAGTTTGCCCAGGAGGACAAAGAGAAAAGAGATGCTATTGACACCAAGAACCAAGCAGACTCTGTGGTGTACCAGACGGAGAAGCAACTGAAGGAGCTTGGGGACAAGGTCCCTGCTCCTGTGAAAGAGAAGGTTGATGTAAAGCTCCAGGAACTGAAAGATGCCATTGCTGATGGATCGACACAGAGCATGAAAACTGCCATGGAGGCTTTGAACCAGGAGGTAATGCAGATCGGACAGGCTATGTACAACCAAACTAGTGGTGGTGGTGCTGGCTCTACTGATGCTGAAGCCGAGCCTGGTGCTGGATCAACAAGCTCAGGAAAGGGACCCAATGATGGAGATGTTATCGACGCGGACTTCACAGATAGCAATTAAAGGATGGTCAATGGATCATGGTGAGTGATACATAGACCCTGAGTTATTTTCTGAGTGGCATTCTAGGGGTGAGGGTGTTATTTTTGTATCTCGGCTCCATGTATCTGCAAGCTGTTTATTCAGTATATGAAATTTGGTAGCGGTAGGAATCACCATCGTTTGCTGGTGTGATCTTGAATCAAGTATACCCCTCCGGTAATGCAAAGACGCACAAGGATTTTGGTCGAAACAGTAGCATATTCCCTAAAAAAGTAAACTAGCCATGTTTAGGTCAGCAATAAACGAAGTTTCATGGCGTACCTAATGTTATTGTTATAGAACAGATCATGGTGCATCTAAGTTTCATGGTGTATCTATTGAAATGTTTATAGAACAGATCTTGATATGAGTTTGTCATATGGTTGATGAAGAAATAATTATTTTTCTTTTATGTTTTTTCACTAAACATGACAAGGATTTAAATGAACTTCCAATGGACAGCTGCTATTAAGTGCACAATTGCTTTGAAACACAACAAGGAACCAGAAATTCAGCATGCCACAGGCGCTATTCTCACTAATTCGTGGATGTTTATCTTGGCAGCATATGTGCATCTGCAAAGTTTGGTGCAAAAGTATAAGTACATGCGCCATACATAAAACAAAGATCTTCAGTCTTGTTATTCTGAAGTGTGTGATATCTTCTATTTTGATGAGTTTGTCTGATTGCATGCTTATAGTATTTTTTTTTTTGAAACAAGGCAAAAGACTTGCCATTTCATTGATTAAGGGAGAAAGTTTTGGACAGAAACCGCAAAGCGGCGAATAAAAGGACTACTCTCGCGGCATTACAACACCCAAATGTTTCGCTCCAGCCATAGCCCAAAGTAACACCTCCTGTTTGATTTTGTTGATGATGACCATGAAAGGAGCTGCCGAGTTGCGGAAGACTCTAGCATTGCGCTTCGACCAAACCTCCCAAGAGATGAGCATCATAAGAGAGGCAAGCGCCTTGGGCGAGCCGAGACGGATCTGAAGGTTTCCATTCCACCATTCTCTGACCGAAGCCCTCGTCACCCAAGTAGATGTGATGATGTGATGCATGCCGAGCCATGGGAGGATGTCATTCCAAATGCGCATGGTGTAGCGACACTGGAAGAGCAGATGAGCCGCGGTTTCTTGGGTTTGCTTGCAAAGAGGGCATAGGCCGCAATTAGGCCAACCACGGCAGCTCAAGCGGTCCGAAGTCCAAATCCTATCTTGAAGAACAAGCCAAGCAAAAAACTTGCACCGAGGGGGCGCCCACACCGTCCACACTGAATGGACAAGGTCCGAGTTGGTGAGGCCTTCAAATTGAGCCTTGTAAGCCGAGGATGCAGAATATACCCCATCTTTGGTGAACTTCCATATAATCGAGTCTTCAACGTCGTCATCGAGGGCCACCGTTGTTAGTTTGTCCCAAAGGTTAGCAGACTGTTGGATGTGTTCCAGGGAGAGGCCATTTGAGCTGTCAATATTCGCAATCCACTGGTTGTTGGTCATAGCTTGTTGAACCGAGGAGTTTTTCTTGCGAGAGAGGTCGTAGATACAGGGAGCGATGTCACGAGGGCACAATCCTCCTAGCCAAGATGAATTCCAAAACCTCGCAGTCCTTCCATTTCCCACGGTGACTGTGGTGGCTGCCGCGAAGAAATGGCGGTCGTCTTCCGTGCACGGCACTCCCATGCCAATCCATGGCTTGCTCTTATCTTTCCACTCAAACCATAACCATCGAAGTCTCAGGGCCTTAGCAAATTTGTTCAGATTTAGCACCCCAAGCCGCCCTTGTTCTTTGGTTTGCAAACAAGGTCCCAGTTTACCTTGCATTTCCCTCCGGAAACCTTGTCCGTGCCCGCCCAAAGATATGCACGGCGGATGCTATCAATTTTCTGAAGGACCTCCACCGGGATGTCAAGAGGAGTGAGATGATATATTGCGATGGCCGTTAGGACAGACTTAACAAGAACCGTTCGACCTGCAGCAGCCACATGTCTTCCTTGCCAAGGGGGGAGCTTGCCTGCGATCTTATCTTCAAGATGCTGGAAATGGATTCTCTTGAGACGCTTAACAGACAGAGGAAGTCCAAGATAACGCATCGGAAACGATGAATGGACCGCCAGAAAAGCATGAAGGACGTCGTCCAGATTGATACCATCACATCGAATAGGAGCAACAAGACTTTTAGCACAGTTGTTGACAAGACCGGTCACTTCTGCAAATGAAGCCAGAGTGGCAGCCAGGAATTGAACATCCTCCTTAATTGGCTTGACAAAGATGGCACCATCATCGGCGTAAAGGGAAGCTCGAACGGTTGGAGTTGTACCACACAGGGGATGGAGACGCCCTTGGGCAGTGCCCTTGCTGAGCAGATGGTGGAGTGGATCAATGGCGAGGACGAAAAGAAGGGGGGACAGCGGGTCACCCTGTCGAAGGCCACATCCATGCTTCAGTGGGTCTCCCAACACCCCATTGATCAACACTCTCGAGGTGGCGGTGGATAGCAGAGCTGCAACCCAATCCCGGAATCTGACCGGGAAGTGAAGATGTTGGAGAAGATCCATGAGAAAGTCCCAGCGCACAGAGTCAAACGCCTTCTTGATATCAAGCTTGAATAGAAGAGTCGGGCTGTTTTTTCGATGCAATTTTCTCGCCAAGTTTCTGACATACATGAAGTTGTCATGGATGCTTCTCTTTTTTATGAAGGCGCTCTGGGCGTTTGAGACAAGGTCGTGCATATGGGGGGGCATCCGGGTAGCCATCATCTTGGCAATTATCTTCGCAAAAGCATGAATGAGGCTAATGGGGCGAAAGTCCGAGATGGATTCCGCCCCATCCTTCTTTGGAATGAGAGCAATGTTCGCCAAGTTGAGCCAGTGCAAATTCTCAGAGCGTAAGTTGGAGAAGTGGTTGACCATGAGCATGATATCACCTTTTATTATTTCCCAACATTCCTTGAAGAAGGCCCCAGAAAAGCCATCGGGCCCCGGTGCTTTGTCGCTGGGAAGATAAAAAATTGCCTTTTTCACCTCTTCCTCCGTGAAGGCCACTCCAAGGTCCGTGAGGTCGCACTCAGGGACTGGGATATTGTCCCAGTTGAAATCGGTGTGACGCGGCAGACCGCGTTTGGTGACCTTCGCGAAATGATCTTGAATGATGGCCTTCTTATGATCATGGGCAGTAACCCATCCGTTGTTATGCTTGAGGCGGTGGATGAAGTTCTTCCTTCTTCTATGATTGACCCGGAGGTGGAAAAAACGAGTGTTGGCATCTCCATCTTTTAGGTTGGTAATTCGCGAGCCTTGTCGCTTCCGTGCACGCTCCATAATGGCCACGACCACCACCTTCCGTTTGAGGCGCTTCCGTAGATCTCGCTCGTCAGTGCTGAGGGGCCGGAGTTCTTGAGCCACATCCAGACGAAGGATAACTTCCAGAGCCATGTGGAGTTGCACCTTTGAGTGCGCGAAGATCGTCTTGCTCCATCTTCTCAATTTTTGACTAGTTTCTTTTAACTTGTGAAAAAGGATGTGGTAAGGATCAGTGTGATTAATATCCTTATTCCAAGCTTCCTGGACAACCTCTTTGAACCCAGGCATTTTGATCCAAAAGTTTTCAAAGCAGAAGGACTTTGATCTCCTCGGGCCGTTGTCATTTGCGAGGAGGAGGGGGCAGTGATCGGACAGTGATGACGAGAGTGCGTGGAGAAGGTGAGTGCCAAAATCGAGGTCCCAATCTTCATTACAAAAGAAAGAGTCGAGCTTGCTTAAGGTTGGGTCGCTCCGTTCATTACTCCAAGTGAATTTTCTATTTTGCAAATGAATCTCTTTGAGCTCGCAAGTATTCAGTGCATTACGGAAGCGGACAAGTCGGCTCCGGTCGACGTTTGCTCTATTCTTGTCCCTGGCATGGTATATTTGGTTAAAGTCACCAGTGACCAGCCACTTTGAGCCATGGGGAGGTTTCTCGCCAACCAACTCCTGGAAGAAAGCATCCTTGAGGTTGCTTCTCGTTGGTCCGTAGACCGTTGTTAGCTTAAAGGTTCTATTGGATGCATTGATCGTGACGTTGCAGGAGAGGAAGAAGGCTCCAATGCAAACATCCTTCACGTCCACAGTATCATCATCCCAGAGAAGCAATATGCCACCCCGTGTACCATCAGCAAGGCGCTGGGCAAAATTCTTCAATCTTTGACCTCCCATGTACGAAGCGATGAAAGGGTCAACGAGCTCTAGCTTGGTCTCCTGAAGGCAGACCAAGTTACATGGAGCATGCTTATAGTAGCTTTTCTTCAGCCAGTGCTTCTTCTGTTCTGTTTAGTTTGTTATAATTATTTGAAGAAATAGTTTTTTCGAAGAATTTGATAAAAAGATCTCTTCACCCCCCCCCCACCCCCCTCTGGTCGAATACAGGTGAAAGAATAAGAGATGCACGAGAAGGACCTAACAGTTGCCGAAGAGTACACGTCCGGCTAATTTCATACTTATGTTAAGTTATTATTACATTAGTCTTATCATTTTTGGGCCGCATTATCAGTGAATGTTAGGAATACAGGGATAGATCCGAATGGTTCTTCCACCCTTCTCCTCACATACAGATTCATTCATGCACTACAAGACAAAACTAATGTCATAAAATTTCACCGAAATTCAGATCTCATGTTGGAATGTTTCAATGACTTTTTTTTAGGTCAAAAGTTACCAAACTGTAATATGTAAGTTACCAAACTAGCAGAGTATGTAGATTACCAAGTTGTTCAGACACAAGTTACCGAATATAAAAATGGTTCCTCTACCCTTCTTCATATATGCACATTCATGCACTAGAGGACAAAAGTTGATGACATCAATGCTTTCATCGAAATTCAAATTCAAAATATTTTGTAGCTCAAATTGTCGGCGCAATTCAGAATTCGCTTTCACTATTAAATCTATTGCGACAAGACATCCAAAACTAGATCGCATGTTGATATGTTTTGATGTTTTTTTTGCAAAAAGTTACCAAATTGCAACATGTAAGTTACCAAACTGTAGTACGTAAGTTAAGTTGTTCACGTAGAACTTACCAGGCATAAAAAGGAACTCCAAATTTTTTAACAATGTTTCAGTGATTTATTAGGTTGAAAGTTATCACGCGGTAGTACAAGAGTTACCCATGTTTTTACCGGCATACATTACGTGGGTTGTCGGACTAATCGTGGATAGTAACCAATTCCAAAACGAGATCTTTCTGCAAACATCAATGCAACTACATCACTACTACAATGATGAATGCGACCTAACACACTGGACAATTCTAGCATGGACATTTGCTAACTGTAGTGGTCTCGTGTTGGTAATTATCGCATGGGCAGTTGTCTAACTACATATTTAGTAGTTGATAACTATGGCATGGGCAGCTGGTCAATATATTTTTCTTATGTTGGTAGCTTTAGCATGGGCGGCCTGATAACTATAGTTTCTCATGTTGGTAACTTTAGCACAGATGGATGGTAACTACATAGTTGTCATGAAACAGGATTCATGAATTCAAACTAAAAGCAAAGGTATCGCTAATTCCATTTCAGTGGAAATATGGGGATGAAAAGTTTCTCTCCTACTGATTTCGATTGCACATCTAATGAAAATATATGCACATGAATGTTCCAAAGCAAGGCTATACCCTTTGCCGTTACCGAGGATCTATCTTTGTCCCTTGATTCGAAACCGAGGAAAGCGTGCGCTCAACCTCCTGGAAGGAATGCAATTATTCGCTTCGTAGTCCTCATATGAATTCGCTATAGCATGGTGTCAGTACTAAAACCGGCAGACTTCGGGTAAGGGGCCCCGAGCTGTAGATCTCGGATCGATGGGTAACAGGGGACGAAGGGGACAGTATTTACCCAGGTTCGGGCCCTCTCGAAGAGGTAAAACCCTACGTCCTGCTTTGATTGTAGTGATGATGATGTATCGAGTACAGGTTTGATCTACCACGAGATCGTATGTTGTGTTCTTACCCTGAGGTGAGTAATGATCAATCTGGACCTACGAACTAAAACCCCTCAGCTTATATAGGCACTGGGGGTATCTAGGGTTACATATGGTCAGTTGCTAGCTGAAGAAACACATGCCAATAGCCGGAGCAATCCTTGGGGTACATGTCTAAGTCTTCAGCAGAGTCCATCTTCACCATGCCTAGGTTCGAGGCTTCCGGAGTCCTTCCTTATAAGATCGGTGGGCCATAAGCTCGGCCCATGGACCGTGGGCCAACTAGGTTGGTACCCCTTAGTCCAGGACACCGTCACATGGGTAGGCGGTAATTATAGTTGTCTCATTTTGGTAACTATAGCACGAACGACTGGATAACTACATAATCGTTGTGTCGGTAACTTCAGCATGATCGGCCCTATACCATGGGTGTCTTGATAAATACATAATTTCTATGTTAGGCAACTTTAGTATGGGTGGCATGATAACTACTCAATCGTTGTGTTGGTACATGTAGCATGGGCGACGTGATAACGACAAAATTGCTATGGTGGTAACTTTAATATGGTCGGCATGGTACCTACATACTAGCTATGTTGGTAATTGTATCGGCGGCCTCATAATTACGGTATGTTGGTAACTTAGCATGACTTGCATGATAACTACAGACTTGTTGTGTTGGTAACTATAGCATGGGCGGCTTGGTAACTACATAATCGTAGTGCTGATGACTTTTGCATGAGCGGCCTGGTAACTATAACATGGACGGTCTGATAACTATCTCATGGCAGCCTGGTAACTATAGCATTGACGATCCTGTAACTATAGCATGGACGGCTCGGTAACTAACTAACTACATAATCGTTATGTTGGTAACTTTTGCATCGATAAAATGGTAACTACTTAAACGATGTGTTGGTAACTGTAGTATAGGCCGTGTAGTTGTGTGATGCCCTTTCCGATCCGGTTGGATGACGAAGGTATTCTTGCCCTTTCCCAAAGAAGTGACCCTGAGTTTATCGAACCCATGAGAGGATGGCTACTACAACATAGGCTCTATCAAGTCTTTGCAAGAGAAACAATTCCAGTTTTTACAACCGGACCTTAACAACCTTAGGGTGTGCACACTTATAATTAAAATAGGCATGGGTTTGAGGACTTGTTTCTTACAACCATATATTTGTGATCGGGATCATCATGATTTTAATTTGTGCTCTAGAAGACACTCATTGGGATGTGCTTGCAAAGAGACGAAGTGGGGGATGTGTCTAAATTACGTCTTGACCGATTCGCGACCTGCATCAAGAGTCAGTTGTCCAACCGCAGGCCCTTACCGTTGCGTGGGGTTACCTTGGTTATTAAGATAAATCTGACAAAAGCATTGGGTGTTCAATGACTACACCTAATGTATCCTCGGGGATTGGCTTTCCGCTACCGTACTAAACATTTCTGTCACTGGTGTTCAGAATAGTGTTTCACGTCCTCCTTGCTCCTAACCTCCTCCTTGATCGAACTCCGGATCCTGGGTACCTGCAGGGTCGAAGAATGAGAAACAGACGAGAGACAACTACGATGCAATTCATACACATACATGAGTTACTTCAAAGTCATCCCGTCGATCCCTCATACAAATACATCGGGTCGCAAGGCTATGCCTCAACCTATTGCCTTACCGAATTACCCACACATGACGATCGGATCGCACGAATAAATCATTGGAGAAGACATAAAGATGAATGCTTTATTGGTAATATGCCTTACAATGGTTGCTGGATGCGATACACTATTACAAGTATGGCTAACTTGGAGGTGGTTTGTTGCGGTGATGGTGATGGTGGTGGCTATGGAGATGAGATGAGAAATGTGGCGCCTAGGGTTGGAGAATGGTTTCTGTTGCGGAGATGGAGGTTTTCGACGACGCTCCCCTCCGATTCTAGAGATGACCCCTTTATAAAAGTGGTTGGGTTGGACGTCACGGAGCCCTCGTGCATGGTGCGAGCGCGTGCGCTCGTACCAGGCGCTGTCTTCTCTTTTGTTTCCTCTTATGTGCCTCCAATTTATTCCCTCTTTCTCCATTTTGCTTCTTTTCTTGTGATTTTTATCCATGTATGGCCTCTTTTCCCGTGGAAACAAAATAAAGAGAGGATTTCACGATCTCTCGTATTCATTGTTTATTAGTGGCAATATCAGAGTGGTTTTTGTCGGGCCCGTGGAACCCAGGGTATCCTGGCCCGTCTGCCTTTGGCCCAGGGCGCAACACCTGGCGTAGGCCCAGCAGGCCGCCACCATCGAGCATCTCATCAAGACCCCTCATGAGGCCTTGGCCTCATGAGGACCCCTCCTCAGGGAGCGGCGAGCAAGACTCAGCATCTTCACCAGCAGCCTCGCGAGGCCCTCTCGCGAGGCGGCCTCCCGAGGTGGCCTCCCGAGGGCGCTCAAGACAAGGGCTGTTTGGTCCGGCAGCGCGGTCTCGTGCCCATCACGTGGGTGACGCGTGCGGCGACGAACGGCGACAGAGGCCGTGCCAGGCAGGCGCGGATGAAAAGGGTTTCCCCTTTCGTGCTAAGGGAGCAAGGCCAGCTATCTACTTCCCAAAGCAACCCCAAAGGTTGCCCGATCGGCGAAAGAAGACCAAGACGGCGAGCGCGCGGGGCGGAGGTCATCACCGAGCCCACCGGCGTGTCACGGATCATGCTTTTGCAGGCGAAGACCGCCTTTAGTCAGGATAGCCTGAGCGCCTGTCCCCTTTCAAAACCCGCCAAGTGTGGCAACCCTTCCCGCCTAAGTTTCAATGGGGAAGAGGACCAAGGCAGGTATAAAGGGACAGTGCTGCCATTGTAGGAGGGGGCTTGGACCGATTCTTCCGCCCTCTTTGACCTTGGACGCGAGAACACCTTCTTGCTGATTGCAATCCCAACCAAGCAGGAGTAGGGTTTTACACCGCAAGGTGGCCCGAACCTGGGTAAAACCACTGAGTCCACGGTCCGCTCCCGCTAGCGCGCTCTCGCCGTAGTTAGGCTGTGGTAGAGGACGAGAGGTAGGAACGAGCTCACCCCAGTGTTCGAACCTTTGGGGTCCCTGGAGCCCCAACTCCGACATTTGGCGCGCCAGGTAGGGGTGCGCTAACATTCTTCCGCTCCATCCTCCACTCCACCAGCCCCATGGCCGACGCACGCCGCGAGCGCGCTGAGCGCAAGGCTGGCCGCGTGGCTTAGACGGAGCCGGTGGCCTGCGGCAACCGCCGCCGCCCCGTCGGGACCGCAGCTGCTGCCGCCACCGACCCCGCTGGCCGTGAGCAGCAGGACTCCTCCCTGCACCTCTCTGTGCAGGCGAACGGCCACACCGCCACGGCCTCTTCCTCCCTCGCCCACCGTGGGCCGCTGAACGCGCAGGCCGCTCTACTCATGGCGCGCGAGCTGCTCCGCTACCGTCCGGCTGACGCCGGCTACGACGCCTGGCTTGGTCGCATCACCGAGCTCGTCAACGCCGCCAGGGATGCCCCGGCGCCCTCCCACTCGCTCCGCCCTCCGCCATCTCGCGCTGGGGACCTGGCGCACGGCGCTCCCCCACCACCTCCTTTGCGTGACGGGCTCGGTGGGCCCCAGCGCAACACGCGGGCGCGTGAGCCGTCCCAGGGCACGTCCTCGCCAGTCCGAGACGAGGCCAGCTGCCAGATCGTCCGACGCGCGCCCCCTGATGCACGAGTGCTCCTCGAGCGGCAGCGCCAGCGCCAGGACCAGGCCGTCCAGGAGGTCGCGGTGGCTGGGCGCCAGAACCGCGCCGCCCTCGCCGGCGGCGTCCCCTCAAGCGGTGTGGGCTGCCGTGCCTTCACTCGCGAGCTACATCGGGTGGTGTGGCCCGCGAAGTTCAAGCCTGAGCTATCTCCACGCTACGACGGCACCCCCAACCCTGCAGAGTTCCTTCAGCTCTACGTGTTGAGCGTCGAAGCGGCGAACGGCGACGACAAGGTCATGGCGAATTGGTTCCCCATGGCCCTCAAGGACGGCCCGCGCTCCTGGCTCATGAACCTTCCCGAGGCGTCTATTTCGTCGTGGGCCGAGCTCTGCAGCCAGTTCGTCGCCAACTTCAAGGGCATGCAAGACCGCTCCCTCACCATCAACGACCTGCGGCACGTGCGGCAACGCCCAGACGAGACTCTCCGCAAGTACATCCAGCTCTTCAGCCAAGTGCGCAACAAGATCCCGTGCGCCTCCGACGCGGCTGTCATCTCTGCGTTCTCCACCGACGCCACGGACGTCAAGATGCGCGAGAAGCTAGCCATCAACGACGAGCTAGACTCGGTGCTTGAGCTGTTCGACCTCGCTGACAAGTGCGCCAAGGCTGAAGAAGGTCGCCTCTTCGTCCACAACGATCCCGATGCGTCGCTCGAAGCCGCCAAGGCAAAGAACAAGGACGTCAAGCGCAAGGGCCCTGCCGTGCTTGCGGTGGAGCCCGAGCAGAAGCGCGGCCGCGACCGCGATGAGCCCAGGAAGGACGGCCGCCCGCTCTGCGCCTACCACAACGTGTGCTCCCACAGCACTGAAGACCGCTAGGAGCTCAAGCTACTCCGCGACGAGCGCCAGGGCCGCCGAGACGACCGCAACGGCCGCGGCGCCGGCCGCGGCGGCAATCGATGGGACAGCCACAACGGCAACGGCAACTTCTGCCAGGGCTGGCGCGACCAGCCTCGTGAGGCCGCCTGGCGCGACCAACCTCGCGAGGCAAATCCTCAGGCCAATGCCGCTCTCCCGCCGTTGCCGCCGCCGCCCCGGAGGAACGACGCCAACCAGCCTGATGAGGGCGCTGGGGGCTACCAGGAGCCTCGCGCGGTCGCCTGCATCCTTGGCAGGGCTCAGGCCCCCGCGTCCAACCGCCACTTCAAGCAGCTCTCTCGCGAGGTGAATGCCACCCTCCCGAGGCCTGAGGCCGCGCGGCCCCTCAAGTGGTCGCAGTACGCCATCACCTTCAACTCCAAGGACCACCCTAAGTCCACGGCCTCCGTAGGCGCACTCCCCATGCTGTGCACTCCCACCATCAGCAATGTCGCGGTCACCAAGACCCTCATCGACGGAGGCGCCGGCCTCGACATGATCTCCATCGAGACCTTCGAGACGCTCCAAGTGCCCTATGACCAGCTGATGCCGACCAGGCCCTTCTCCGGAGTGACCGATGGCTCCACCATCCCTCTGGGGCAAGTGCGCCTCCCCGTCACCTTTGGCACCCGCAAGAACTACCACACCGAGCTCATCGACTTCGACGTGGCGCACATCGGCCTGCCGTACAACGCCATCTTGGGCTACCCAGCTCTCACCAAGTTCATGGCGGCGACCCACCACGCCTACAACGTCCTCAAGATGCCTGGCTGCAGCGGCATCATCACTGTCACCTGCGACGAGAAGGACGCGATCTGCTCCCTGGAGCACGCCTACAAGGCTGCTGCCGCCGCGCATCTGACTGACGAGGACGCGGCCGAGCCTCCTGAGGCCGCGCCCGCGAAGAAGAAGCAGCTGTTCTCTCAGGACCGCGCCGAGACGAAGGTGTCGGTGGATGGCAGCGGCTCAGGCCTTGCCTTCACCATCGGCGCTGGCCTTCCTCCTACATAGGAAAGCGCGCTCGTCACCTTCCTTCGGGCAAACTCGGATGTTTTTGCCTGGAAAGCATCTGACTTGTCCGGTGTGCCGAGGGAGGTGATCGCGCACCACTTAGCGGTGTGCCCTAACGCACGCCCCGTCAAGCAAAAAGCACGGCACCAGGCGCCAGAGAAGCAAGATTTCATCGTCAAGGAAGTTCAGAAGCTCCAAGAAGCTGGGGTCATCCGAGAGGTGCGCCATCCCGAATGGCTCGCCAACCCAGTCGTCGTCTCCAAGAAGGGCGGCAAGGAGCGTATGTGCGTTGACTTCACCAGCCTCAACAAGGCCGGCCCTCAGGACCCTTTCCTGCTGTCGCAAGTCGGTCAGGGCGCTGGCCCGCCGTCGGCGGCATGCGCATGCCCTTCGGCCTGAGGAACACCGACGCCTCTTTCTAGAGGCTGGCACCCCTCGTGCCAGGGCCTCGTGAGTCCCCTGCTTCTCGCGAGCCCTCTGGGCTTCAGGAGCCCCCTGGTCCTGGCAAAGTGGGCCTCCGCAGCGCGCCTCGCCAGGCAATCTGACGACTCTCCGGCACATTTCTGCCAGGTGTGTCTGAGCGTCGCCTCGCGCGGCCCAAGTTCTGTCTCGCCGCGCCTTCTGCACCTTTGCTCCCGGGATCCTTCCGCCAAGGTGATTTGCTTTAACGCGACTGAGGACGCCCCACGGGCTGCACCAACCTCAAGCTGACCTATGCCGGACACGGCAGCCTCGCCCCTCTCCTTTTTGGTTGTGTAATGGATTTTGTTGATTATGCTCTGATGAGTTTATGTTGCCTACTTAATTGCGTGTTGAGTACGATACCGTCTCGAGAGCGCCACGCGCTCGCGACCCCTCCCCTGACCGATTCCGTGAGCGGGGGCTAGGCATGGTGCCTGTGCTCGGGTCCGTCCCTGCAGCGCCGCTAAATCCAAGCGACTGAGCTCTGGCTCGCGGGCCTGCTCCCGTGCACGTCACCTCACCAAGGTCCTTGGTGCCTTATCACCTCACGCAACGGCCACGGGCGAGCTAGCGAGCGCGCACTGCTCCCCCCATTGTGAAATCTGTCGACATGCAGTGTCTCAGGAGGCAAGCCGCGCGGGGACCTCGCGGGCGGCCTCTCGCGAGCCGACCTGCGGCGGTCGCCTAATCAGAGGGCCTCGCGAGATGAAGACTTCGAAGGCCAAGCCTCGCGAGGCACGCCTCGTGAGCCGCATGTACTCTTCATGAGCTGTGGCTCGCCCGACACCGCTCTCCGCCAAAAGCTAAGTCTAACTACTTCGCGAGACGCCCTCGCCGTCACTCAAGCTCTCTCCCTTCGCGATCCCGCTGAGTGCTGGCATTTTTCTTCCGCGTGAGCCGCTTGCACGCCAAAGGGGGGCTCCCTGAGCATCGCGCCTCAGGAGCCCTCACTAGCTCCCGGTGCCCCTCACCTCCTGGCCTTGTCCCGGCATCGCGACCGGACATACCAGCGGCAGCTGAGGCCTGCTTGGGGGCTGGGTCCTGACGGCGTAGAGCGCTGAGGCGAACAAGGAAAAAAAACCGGCCTCACGAGAGGACTTCGGGAGGGAACGCATACATCCCAAACCGCAAAAGCATCAAATTAAAACATAAAAGATATTGTTTTCACACCCCCACGGGGCTACATCGATCCAGTGCAGGAGGATAAAAAGAAAAAGGAGGCCTGGGCAGGGCACCGTCATCCCCAAGACTCCAACATGGACGCCGCGCGCGCCTAGTCGGAGTCCTCGTCCTCGCTCTTGACGCGGGGGGAGCTGTCGTCGCTTCCGCTTCCGCTGGAGGGGGCGGCCCCACTGTCGCTGTCGTCCTCGCTGGAGGAGCCGCTGTAGCTGCCGTCCTCGCTCTCCGCGCAGCACTCCAGACGGCTGCCGGAGATCCCGAAGATCTTCACGAAGATCGTGGCGGCCCCGTCGTACTTGAACTGGAGGACGTGCCCCCGCTTCAGGCCGCGGGCGAGGGCGAACGACTTCCACCCCTGCTTCAAGAACATGAAGCCCGAGGGGGTGAACTCCGCCGCCACCCAGGAGGGGTCGTTGCAGCAGCCGTCGGCCTGCACCCATAGGCCCAAGGGCGTGTGGTCCGCCATCGCCTCCGCGAAGGAGTCCGGGAGCCGGAGCCAGGTGCAGGGCCGGCGATGCATGTTCACTATGAACTCATGCGCCGCCTCCGCCGAATGGCTCCCTGCCTGGGGCGGTAGCGCGGCCGCCCCGCCACGGCCACCTCGACCGCGCGCGCCGCGCCCTCCGCGCCCGCGGGCGGTGCCCCTTCCACGGCCGCTGGGCCCGACGCCGGCAGCCGCCGGGGAGCGCCTGCGTCCCCGGGGCGAAACCTTGGATGCGGTAGCAGAAGCACGGGCACGCCCTCTTTCCCTCACCATCTCTGCGGCTGCTCCGGCAAGGCAAGGAAGGAAAGATTGGAAGAAGAAGGAGATGGGTGGAGAACTTCGGCTCTTCTCTCCCCCCTTTTATGCTCGGCGCGGGGCTCTTCTCGTCGCTCCACCTTCTTCGGCGTCGGGAATCGAAGCAGCAGCAATGCGCGAAGGAAGGCAATGATGGTCTCGCGTCGCGCGCGACAGGCTTTATGTCAGCGCGGGCGGTTCCCGAGGCGTCGTGAGAGAAGTGGGGGCGTCCCCCGTCACATCGTGCGCCACGCGTCGCGCGTGGCCCGCAGGCGGTTAGGGCCCGCGCTGTTTCGCCCCCCAGCAGGCGGGAACGTGCGCGCCGTGGGCCCGGGGGCTACTGTCGGGCCCGTGGAACCTAGGGTATCCTGGCCCGTCTGCCTTTGGCCCAGGGCGCAACACCTGGCGTAGGCCCAGCAGGCCGCCACCATCGAGCATCTCATCAAGACCCCTCATGAGGCCTTGGCCTCAAGAGGACCCCTCCTTAGGGAGCGGCGAGCAAGACTAAGCATCTTCACCAGCAGCCTCGCGAGGCGGCCTCCCGAGGCTTCCTCCCGAGGGCGCTCAAGACAAGGGCTGTTCGATCTGGCAGCGCGGTCTCGTGCCCATCACGTGGGTGACGCGCGCGGCGACGAACGGCGACAGAGGCCGTGCCAGGCAGGCGCGGATGAAGAGGGTTTCCCCTTTCGTGCTAAGGAAGCAAGGCCAGCTATCTACTTTCCAAAGCAACCCCAAAGGTTGCCCGGTCGGCGAAAGAAAACCAAGACGGTGTGCGCGCAGGGCGGAGGTCATCACCGAGCCCACCGGTGCATCACGGATCATGCTTTTGCAGGCGAAGACCGCCTTTAGTCAGGATAGCCTGAGCGCCTGTCCCCTTTCAAAACCCGCCAAGTGTGGCAACCCTTCCCGCCTAAGTTTCGAGGGGGAAGAGGACCAAGGCAGGTATAAAGGGACAGTGCTGCCATTGTAGGAGGGGTCTTGGACCGATTCTTCCTCCCTCTTCGACCTTGGATGCGAGAACACCTTCTTGCTGATTGCAATCCCAACCAAGCAGGAGTAGGGTTTTACACCGCAAGGTGGCCTGAACCTGGGTAAAACCACTGAGTCCACGGTCCGCTCCCGTTAGCGCGCTCTCGCCGTAGCTTCGCCGTAGTTAGGCTGTGGTAGAGAACGAGAGGTAGGAACGAGCTCACCCCAGTGTTCAAACATTTGGGTCCCCGGAGCCCCAACTCCGACAGTTTTCTCAGATTTTCTAAGATAAAGTGGTTTAAACAACGGTGTGATGAGCGTAAAAATTTACACTCATCACTGTGGGACTAAACCTAGTTGACATTGTTGTTAACTGTAGCATATCCGATCTCGCCAAAAAAAAAAAAAAAAAAAAAAACTGTAGCATATCCGTTGGGTAGCTATATAATTGCCACGCCTGTTAGGTAGGCCGTGACCACTGAATTTGGTGAGAATGGTCGATATCCATGGAGAGTTATGTATGTGTCCATCACGTCCATGGTACGGCTGTCCCATAAATAGCTGACATCGACCTCATTCTTGGGGAGTCACGCAAAATTGTTGACTACTCCTCGTCAATAGCCATCGGCCATAGTTTAAAGATTCATGCCTCCCTCAGTTCGCTAGTTTACAAATGTACAAAATGTTGTGCTTGTCTAGTTGATTGGTAGTGCAAAAAGTAGTCTCAGCGCTAGATTACTGAGTTCGACTCCGGGCTTCAGCATCTTTTTTTCGCCTCGCGATTGGCCGGCTCTCGGTCCGTTCAGCTATAAGCCTAAATGTAGATCATTCACCAAATAGCTTTTCCGGTAACTATAACCAAGTCCTACTATGTTGCAAGCGCTCCCTAAAATAACCTAGCCTGACGATGGTGTGGTGGCCTGAATGAGGCGCCACCCACGTTTTCGGTGTCTCTGCTCCTTCTTAGTGTCCTACATCTGGAAAAATGGCAGTGTCGCGCGGATGGGGAGAACGGCAACGCGGGTCATCTTCAATGCGTCTACTCCATCAGGGACGATGGTGATGCTACACACATGGGGATCATGGTCACACGTGCATCTTGAAGATCACTAAAGCGCACGTCGCCTTAGCCACAGGCATGTTCTTCTCTTGATTATCGAGCTCAGAGTGGGATAATTTGTCAAGTGAAAACTACAGACAATATTTAGTGCATAACTTTGAACTACCGTAGGCATAGGCAAAAGTTGCCTAATTACTTAACTCAACTGCGCTATTTCGCAGTGTCGGGCCCACCCTGCACGAAGCGTCCGATCTGGTACATGTGACTATGGTAAGGACCACGTGGTAGTAGTGGTAGTGCACGGGGGACGGCGTAAGAATTAACTGCATGTGTTATGTGAACGTCGACTACATGACACTTCACCATTTTTTGTGTCTAGTGAAAGACAATGTGAAATTAGTTTGTAGATGATGGGTTGCGGGAGTGATACAAACTCAAACCCCAGTTCATGAATTGTTCCGTGAGGGGCTGTTTTGGATCCTATTGTTTAATGTTATGGTTGGATTTATCTTAATTATATACTTTTTTTGTATTTGTGGATGCTTGTATGAAGGGTATAATCATAAGTAGGTATTTGTTCAAGTTAGAACAGTACCTTAGCTCTAGTCCACCCACACAACACTTATTAAAGCAATGAATGGTAACTTAATGAATGGTGAAAGTAGCTTGACGAGATTTCCATGTGTCCTCAAGAGTGTTTTAGCTATTACAAGAAACACTACCGGCTTGTCCTTAGCATACAAAAGATTGGGCCACTTGCTGCACTTATTTACTTTTGTTACTATTTGTCTTATTACGAATTATCTTGCTATCAAACTATCTTTACAACACTTGTAGTGAAACCTTGCTGAAAACTACTTTTCAATTCCTTCTGCTCCTCGTAGGGTTCGACACTCTTACTTATCGAAAGGACTACGATTGATCCCTTATACTTGTGGGTCATCACAAGCCATGGTACAAAGAGTCATCAACAAGGGTAAGAAGTGCAGCCTCGTGCCCAATGGTGAGGAGCATTTTATTTCTTGGAGGACAGAACATCAGGAAAAGATAAAAGAGCAGGAAGAAGAAAAAAGAAGAAGGACGAAGCTGCTGATATTTCTACCGCCGTCATTCAGTCTACGAATAAAAATATTGCTGAACAATCGACTCAAAACCGAGAACGGTTTTATTTTAAGGGGTGGGGGGGGAGTTGATACGACCCCTTGTAATAATTTAAATACTGAGGTTATTTTTAAGAAATAGACACGATGTGTTCTTCAGGATAAATACCAGTATCAAGTTTTGGAGGAAGTTCCCTAAATTTTTTAGGAAGCTTTAGAAAACCTCTGTGTTGCGATTTCTCTACGAGGAAATTGCTTTGCGTGTGAGTACCATGGTTGAGATTGTTTTTCTCATGCTAAATCGTAAGCTTCAATCCCTCTAATTCGCGTACATCGCGTGCATGGGTAAGAGGTTATTGCAGGGTTGGTTATCTAATTGGCTAGTCAAACATGAGGTGGTTCATAAATCTTTGGGCTTTGATCATGCTGAAGGTGGAGTGTCGTGAAAGATCGGGCCGCAAAAACAAATCTGATCTCACTACGAGGTTCGATATTTATCAGAGAGCCACGATACTTTGGAAGATGTCACATTCCTAAACACGCATTTCCTAGGACACAAGTTGTTTTGCCTTGAGGATAAGTCGGTTCTCCAGAGGGCGGCATTGTCATGACCAAGGCCAAGACTAACTAAAGACAGTCCAAGACTATTGTTCGACGCCTGAAGCACAAACAACAGAAAACGGTTCAGTTAACGAACGGTCCAGATCAACCAATGGCTTCCCAAGTAAACACGGACGATGGAGATCAACACGCGAGTTACCTGTCACTATTTATCTTCAAGCTCTTGTCACCATGTGGTTTCAACCACTGTAATCTCGCCCAGTAAAATGTTGTAATACAAATAGGCCGCAGTCGGACGAGATCAGCAAGAAGGATGTACATTTAGCTATCTCTAGTCTACCTAGGATTCTTCCTCTTCACTGTACCAGACTAATTCGAGGTACGTGAGTGATTTTGATTCTCTAATTCGATTTCTTCACCCCATCCGGGGCCTCACACGAGAGCCTCCACCCACCTCCCCCTTACAATTTCCCTGCGAGATCAACGTGGCTGGGAACGACATCAACGCATCATGGTTGGGCACGGTTTGTTCCCTCTCCGCCATGACCACATGATCCTCAATTCCTCATCTTACAGCGTGCTAGGCGTTCTGCCCTAACACTAAATTCATACCGTTCTTTGTTTATCTTTGGCAATCATTTTATCTCTATGCATGCAAATGTCTCGCAGCTTTTGCCAGACCGTCACACTGCAAGCCTTCCGCACGGCTGTAATCAACCATGTTAGATACCTAATTATGCTTGGCCGACTGTGACCAGTCTGAGGTCAGTCAAACTAACATACGCGTTTCGCAAACAAAATGCTATCACTAGACAAAATTAATGCTTGTCGATATCCAGTTTGCTACAAGGATTTCATAGACCCACACATGTACAACTAAGATTCAGCAAGCCAGAAAGAGTTAGAAACAGATAAACGAAGGGAACCAAAAGAATTAACATAATATTGAAGCTCAATTATACAGGCTACACTGATGGTCAAAATCGATTGGGATGACCCTGCAGCATTTCATAGCGTTCCACCGCTTGACAAACATCAACCTTCAAGTAAATTTTATTCAGACATTATACTGTTAAGCATCGAAGCAATTTTTGCTGTCTTGTAGTCATCCCGGAGTTGAATGAACCTGTAATTCAGATCCCAAGTTTAGCCGCAAGTTTATCAAACAGTGGTATAAAAGAGACGTCTCACTATATATGCAGGGAGTCAGGTGCCCTACCGTAAAGCATCCTTCCGGATGCTGGGGGTTCCTTCAAACAAGGAAGCTAGACTTTCCGGAGCAACAATAAAGACATTAGCCATGCTGCAAACACATAATGCAAAGAAACATCAAGGACAAAATTCAGACAAAACATCAGGGGAAAAAGAACTAAAGAAAAACACACTTACATTCCAAGCAGTTCAAACTTCTCGTCTATGGAAGGGGCATTGAAGCTACGGACAAACTCCCCATACTCAGTAATGTCACGTTTCAACCGTAGCCCACCACTGCAAAAACAAACATTGCTCTGTACAATCAGCTCAGACAAGAAAGACAACCTTTTAGACACCAACCTGGGCTGACCGGGCAATTGGCCAATAGTCGATATGCAGTCAACAACAATATGTTAGACCATATATAAGGATGTTAAGGCATGGCTATCTCGGACTATAGGGTGTCAACTTTATCCATACAAATATAGGTAATTGACTAGTGATTTAGCATGAATTTGTTCAAGCTAATATTACCTAGCATAAGTTTACATACTCAGCTGTATAACTGCTAAAGTTATATCATTATCCTTTGCAGAGTAAATTTTGTATTTGATGGCAAAATCACCCTAAAACGGATACTACAGATCCTAATTCATGGGATCTAACAATACAGACAAGTATGGTTATGCCACCCACACATCGGCCACCTTGTCAGACTATTAAATTCGGAGGGGTGGGGAGGCGTAAATTCTCCTAATGTGTAGTTTGACCCAAGTTTTGACATCGCATAGTGTTACGTTTTTCTTTTTCTTTTTGCGAGGATGGTGCTGCGAAATTTGTTGTTGTTGTTCCTGATAGGGCACAAGCCTTCCAGAAGTTTAAAAATGCAGTACTAAACATAAGAGTCATATGAATAAAAGATCAAAAGGTAAAGATAATTCATATGATGATAGAAGAGTACCTCGGACTAAATGTGAACTTTTGCCAATGATTAAGCAGACCCTTGTGCAAGCAGTTTCCCTAAGGCACAGCTCAGTTATTTATGGTACATATTTACCATGCCAATATAACATTGAGTAAAGAATCACAAACAGATGACCATTATCAATATTGGAGCACTGTTACATGTGTTTACTCGGTATATTAGATCACAGTATAGTGCTTGCACGAGATGTCTCAGGCATTTACATGTGTTTGCTTGTAATAAGAACTTCAACACCCAGTTGCTATCATAAATTTTGATATGATGACTAGTTCAGAAATTGCAGTGTGAAACATGTTATGTCAACATCAAGATGCCCTTTACCCGAATTTTGATTCAATACATACAACAGATTCAAAGACACATCTAGCATCGTTATGCTAGGAAGTACTGAATATGCACATGGTTTTCAAGGCGTCGCTTCAATGCTAAGGCATACTAGGACCTAAGATGATAATGTCTTGCCCTCGACTTAGCAGTATATCATATGGCGGCAGCGTAAGTAACTACCGCCACACATTCACCGCCGAATTATTGATGTGGCTGCTCCTGGAGCAGAGGTGACACAATAGGAGAAGAGGAAGTCGAGATCCTGCTGCTGCCGCTAGCCATCGAGGTCCTCCCATGGTGACCTCGAGCTTACCGCTGCCAGATCTCAAATCAATCTGAGCCCCCATGAATCCCTCTCAAATCTGAGCCACTATGAGTACTCAAATTCTCGACTGGATCTGAGCCTCCGGGTCGTTTTGTTGCCGTGTGCTGTGTGGTGTGTTTAGTGTTGTGTTTCTGCTCTGCACTGCTTTTTTTTCGAGAAAACGCAAAAGCCTTGCGTTTCGATTCATTGATAGAAGAAGAGTTTGTACAAGCTCACAGACGAGCACCCGATGTCACAACACAATGCCACTAAATGCCAGCCGTATCAGCAGCCGGGAGCAACGCAGCTAGGCCGCTCGCGCCCGCAGTCACCCAATGCTCTGGCTTCCGTCCTAATCGTGTCAAGGAGGCTGGATAGGCTGAGTTGTGCGCTGTCAAAGGTGATCGCATTGCGGTGCTTCCAGATGCACCAAGCCACCAGCAAGATGGCTGAGGACATGCCCTTTCGGACCAAGGTCTGGACTGAGAAGCAAGCAGCCTGCCACCAGTCCACGAAGACATCCCCTGCCTCGGGAGGCCGAGTTGTCAATCGGATCCAGGAAAGCACCTCATGCCACACCATGCGCGAGAAGGAGCAGCCTGTGAGGAGATGAGCCATCGTCTCCATAGTCTGATCACAGAAGACGCAACAGGGTGCGTGCTGCAGACCACGGCGCGCCAAGCGCCCAGAGGTCCAGCACCGTGCACTGCTTTTTTTTTGTGCACTCGGTGGTGCTCCTTATTTGCTGTTTGGTGCATGATATTTCCTGCTTTGCCCTGCTCTTTTGCTGTTTAGTATTCGCTCCGCTTGCACTCACTGGTTCTTCCCTCATGATCATTAAATTGCCCCTCACCCTGCTAACTGATCTGCTCCTAGGATGTCTAAGGACATGTTTGAATTGTGCCCAAAAGCTACCCTAGCAATATTTTGGTCCAAAAACTTGGGTATTTGTTTTGAGCATAGCTGATTTTTTGGCAAGCCAATACTATTTTGTCCACACTAGTTCAATTTTCTTGCCAATGTTGGCAGATAATGGGCCAGCAAAACTTTCACCAAAATTTTGGCAAGGCAAGGTTGGGCTAAAAGTCAAACACACCCTAAGGCATCACATCGTTTCGCATTCCCACCTTAAAACCATGTGCATGCATCACGATGCAATATGCAAAAACATGTCCTATCCTTATTTCTTGAATCCGTGGTATATTAGTTCTGCATGACCTTGTGAATTTGCATATTCATACACAAAAGAAAACCAACTGCTTGAGAGTCAAGAATTATCATTTAATGACATACCAATTCAGTCAAAAAGGACTGTTTGTTTAGACCTTCTAGGGCACTGAATGCAACCTCGAGAACACGAGAAAGGTAGGCTACAATTCTGGCATAAACCAACAATGATACATTAGTTAATTTAGTTATCTTGGACCATGTGAATCACAAATATACAAATGAGCACCTTATGCAAGCATTCGTTGGCCGATGATCTGGTGCAGCTCCATCATCTGGTGACCGATAATCTGTTGCTTTCTGTTCTGAAGATAACAATCTTTCAACCTGGGAAGCAAAGCAAAAGGCATTATGCTTATGAACTAAAAAATTGCTGAAAAATACCCTGTGACACCAGTCAATTATGTAAATCATTCAATTATCGAGGCAATTGGGGATTGTATTCATCAATTCACCGTATCAACTCATAGCTTCCAACATGAATACAGTTTGACAGATTATGTTATTGGTGCATGTACTGTAGCATGCATGCTGCAGCACACAGTGTGTGCAAAACAGTCGGCCCTACTCTTGGCAAACCAAATCAACAAAAAGTGATATTTTTTAGAAGAAAGTCAAACATAAAAGATTAAGGTAGCATTGGACATCAAACCCTTAAAGATAATGTAATTATTTCAATATATTTCAATCACTTAAGAAGAAATAAAATACTCCCTCCGTTCCGAAATACTTGTCGTGGTTTATTTCGGAACGGAGGGAGTACTTGTTTTCGTTCTGCATATGCCAGCTAGGTCTACATTCATCATAAATCAAGAAATAAACGAAGTTTTCAAGAGCTCACTCATTTACATGTAGCCTTCTGAGCTTTGGTTGGAGGCATAGATGACCAATCTAGGGCGAGCGCTCAAATCTCACACCTCTGAGCCATGCCCGAGTTAATAAAAATACGGGTACACGATCAATTCGAAATAACATTATTAACTGTACCATGAGCATTAGTTTCCTTTCCTTCGTTATTTGCCCATGGTACTAGGGTTCTATTTTCGTATGTACTTAAGTGCATATGTGGATTGCCTAGCCCTTTCCATCAGTTCGGACTTTTGGTTGTGTTGGCTATTGCATGAAGCTTAACAAGGTATCATAGTCTAAGATCCTGAGTTCAAGTCCTAGCTTTCGTAATTTATAAAAAAATTGCTGCTGCCCCCCTCTATGTCCACTTATAGGCCTCTTGAGCCATACCTCTGAGTTTATTGATGTGTTGACTTCCCGCGTCACACATGAGGGGGTGTTGAAGTGTATATGTGGATTGCCTAGCTCTTTCCATCAGTTTGAACTTTTGGTTGCGTTGGGTATCAAAGCAAGGTCAGGGCTGGGGTTACAGCCGCCACTACCCAGCCTCCATCAGGCCACCATCTGTGCCACCGTGGAATCTTACCTCACCCTCCTCTCCACTGATCGCTCCCTGGACCCTCAATCGTCACCTCGTGGCTCCACATCAAGCCGCCAGTGCACCCAAGGGAAATCTCGTCACCACCTGCTGCACGCTGCCTAGTGTGCGGCCCTTGCTTCTACAATGCAGCAGATATGCTGCCCGGCAGCCAGTGTGCTTGACACCCCAGCCGCCATCCATCGTCCTCGAGCTGGCTGCTCCTGGCGGTCGCCTCGGCGGCCTCGTGCTGGACAACACCAAGGTTGCTGCCACAGCGGATGACGGCACCTCAGCTGGCACCTCTCCTCTCTTGACTACCTCTATTCTCTGCTTCCCCGACAGCAGCACGTCCTGCAGATCCCAAACCAGCAGCACCAAGTGCTGCCCCCCAGCCTGGTTGGCTCCATGGTGCCTCCCGTACAGGCATGATTACAATTCCGCGACCACTGGTCATCTTCAATGGCACTAACTTCCCAGAGTAGGGCTGCATATGCAAGTTCACATGGCTGGCCAGCGGCTTCGGCCTTTATTATGGTCAACCGCCCCTGTCCGCCTTGACCCACTTTGCCACCAGCTGAGCATGTCATCCAGCCGGATGTCAATGATGTCGCTCGGGAGGACATCCTTGTCTTTCAGCGTTGGAGACCTACCAGACGAACCTGGCTGCTTGATAATGCTCAGACTAAGGCCACTGTTGTTACTAGCATGGAATATGTTCTTTCGATGGACATTGTGTCCCTTGCTAGTTCCCAGCTGATGTGGGCTTGTCTTCAGCAACAGTGTGAGCCTCGCAACGAGGCAATGTTCCTTGCCATTCTCAAGGAGATTCAATCACTGCAGCAGATGAACGCTACCATGGGTGACTTCTTTCGCTCGATATCTACAGCGTGACGTCAGCTTGACTCTCAGGGTGTTGATGTCTGTCACACTTGTCATCGTTGTAAGCTGCAGCGAGCTCAGACAGAGATGATCCGTCTCTACGACGCCTTCATCCTAAATTTGAGGCTGCCCGCTCATATTTACCGACACATCGACGTCGACCATCGCTTTTGGAGGCTTTACCTGAGCCGGCACTCCTTACGGTCTCTTCTGTGGCTACTGTCGTAAACCAGGACACACTTCTCAGAACTGCTACAATAATAAACGGGGTCAGGTAAACATGAAGAGAGGTCAGCAGAGCTCCACTGGCTCTTCTCAGTCAGGCCCTCAACATATCTTCCCCACTGAGCAAGAGATGGTTGCGTTGTTTCATTGTATGTTTGCCTCTGCACACAGGTCTTCCTCACACCACCACCACCTACAAGTATATCAGCTCCATGGGTTCCAGATTCTGGTGCTTCTTTTCACATAACACCGGACTCCACCTGTCCTCCTAGTTCTCCTGATACCCCTCTCCGTGTTCAGGCAGCAGATGGCACCTCTCTCCATGTTGTTGGAATGGCACCTTTCTACTTCATCTTTTCATGTTTCCATTGTGTCCCATTGTGTTCAGGACCGACGCACAGGCCTTCTGGTGGGACTGGTCCTAGGCGCCATGAACTTGATTAGTTGCACATTTCTTCCACTTCCTTGGAAAACCAGTCAACCAGCTCCACCGCCTCTCCATCAGCTGTTTCATCCACCATTGGCAGACCCAGAGGGTGTGGAGGGTATGGAGGGTGGGTCATGCCCCACCCAGAATTTTCAGAAAGAAATATACTACCATATAATAATCTGGCTATTTTGGCCGACAAACCCCCACGTGACCACGTCTCTTTGCATCATCCCCATGAGTAAGAGTCTGGCTGCCACCCAGAATTTTCAGAAAAAAAAAAACTACCATATAATAAGCTGGCTATTTTGGCCCACAAACCCCCACGTGACCACGTCTCTTTGCATCATCCCCATGAGTAAGAGTCTGGCGGCGAGAGAGCAAGACCTAAATCACTCGACAACGACTAGTGCAAGCCGCCGCTCCCCTCCGCTCGCCGCTCGACCAGTACACGCCATCGCTCCCCTCCCCTCACTACCGCTCGTTTAGTGCACGCGATGCACGACACCCGCCCGATGTGTGCAAGCCACCGCTCGCCTGCTCCCCTCCCCTCGCCGATTCTTAGTGTTGCCTACCTCATCGTCGCCAGCAAACTCATCCAGAGACTTAGTAATCGATGCAGCCGCCCACCCTGAGTCGCAGTTCTACTGGCCCAGTGAGGCAGCGACCGCCGACTGGTGCACTGCGCTACCGCCACTACTGGGCCACTCACCACCGCCCGGCTACTGGCCACCGCCCGTCTGTAGGGTGGAGCTCGGCCTCTCAGCGCTCAGCCACTACCCACCAGAAATCAGTGCCACACAGTGCCACTAGCAGACTAGCATTTAGAAAATGGAGAGGAAGGGAAAGGGGTTAGCAAATACAAAGGGAGAGGTATATTTTCTGAATTTTAGTAGCATTTTAGAATAGCTTGTAATATGCAATGTAGTGATTTGAGTGACAATTTAATGTTGTAAATGTGGCAGTAGTTCTAATCCAAGTACTCGTGAAAGTGGCAACGTTTCGGCACAGGCCGCTCATCAAGATCAAGTGAATTATGCAGCAGGAGAGAATGCAAATTTTATGCCAGATGAACAAGTGGAAGAACAGATTACAGATTCCGTTGAAGCTATGGTGGAAGAGACGGTTGCTCAAGGTATAAGGGCATCTCCAAAGCAGACCCTCAAACCTCCCGTATGTCCGGACCGCAGTGTCCAGACCACTTTTGCCATCCAACCGAGTCCCTAAAGTGTTCGCAGACCAGTCCGCATGCCTTTGCGGTGGCATGGCATGACACTGATCAAGGTGAGCCCCCTGCCATTACTCCTCAGAACCATACACAAGCAAGTTCTCACACCAAACTACAATACATGTATGGGATCAATTTGAAATAATATCACCCATTGTTCATTAGTCTGTTGATTCAATAGTTTAATCAGCTCATAAATAACAGTACGCAAGTTTTCCTCATTATTTGTTCACAGTACTTTTTTGTTATTCCATAGTTGATTTACAGTACTTATAATTCCCATGGCACCATAAATTTGTTTGGACATGAAAAGGGAAAAGAGAAGGTGCAAACCTCACACATGACTGTATCAATGCATTGTAACAGTCCTTTATGAGCAGCAGCCTCCACAACAGATACTGCCGATCCCATATCTTCACAAGCAGATGGATGGGCACCATCGACAGGCAGCAGGAGACGTGATATAGTATTTGAGAAGTACTACACAGGAGAAGGATAAAATCAGCATGGTCCATCGCCTAGCAATCTAGGTTGCATGTTTAGCCATATTACCTGCTGAAGATAAGCTACACTACTGGCACAACGCTGCACAGCGATCATGAAGGATCTAAAGCTACTCTCACCAGCAGCAGCCGCCGCCTCTGCCTGCAAATAGTTCAAATCTAGCTAACTCCTTCATCCACGGATAATGTCCATGACCATATGTGCCTCGCGGCCAAAAACTAGAAGTAGATTAAGGAACAGAAAAGAAGGCATACAGCAGAAGCAGCAGCCGCGGCAACCCTTCTACTAACACTTGTCCCGATGACATATCTATCCCTCATAGCTGCAGCCTCGTTCAAACTCTCTCTAGCACCGTCAAGCCCAACAGTTAAATATTGGCTGACCTATATAACAAAACAACATTGTCATTAGACTAGCATCATACTTTGAAGACTGCCATATGTTATTACTGGCCCATGGTTCTTTACTTACTTGATCAAGCAAACACGCAAATATGGATCTGACATTAGCTGCAACAGTAGTAGGCTGCAAAAGATTATAACTGTGAGAAAAGTAGAGTAGGTTCAAACAGAAAACAATACATTGTTCTCTTTATGTAATAAAAGAACACAGTTGAACAACTGTGAAATTAACTTCCAGATTATAAGAGAAACATGGCCTTGCCAATAACAAGCCAAGGCCTTGTGGCTTAAAATAACATGTTTATTCTTGAAACTATTTTGGATATCAATTTTTCAAAAGTTTAATGCAAACACATAAATTATTTACCAAGCAACATATTAATAATTAGTACAAGGAAAATTAGTTTCACCTGAGAAAACAACAGTGTGCATCTCGATATTGCTTCCTCATTCCAACGAACAAATTCGGTCACTACAGTAACTGATATCAGCTGCTGTGGTGAGGTATTCAAAGATGCTCCTTTTGCACGGCCAATCGACCCAGTCGATTCAGATTGTTGCTTGGCCTCAGCTCTTAATTCAGCCATCTGCCAAGTACATCAATGTGACCAACTACAATGTTCGAAAATAATACAATCTATAAAGGCAAAATATAACCTTTGATTGATATAGCTGCCTGAGTGATGCATGCTCGAATTCCGTGTACTCGTCTTTGTGGGAAACATATATAGACTCAGTGAGACCTACAAGAAATATGGACATAATCATGATGGTACTACACATATCTGCAAGTGCGCTTCAGATGTAAGAGAATGGTTCTGACTACAGAGAACCTTCAATTAAAGTATGCGGGTATGAGGAGAAAAAAACTTCTGTCTCCCAGGCGGCTCACGGACCAACACGTAGGCACCGCTCCTCCTTCCCTCCCATTGCGACCGTCGCCACTGCCGGTGGCGGCAGCAGGGCTTCTCTTGCGCTCTCCCATGCGTCCTCTCCTCGTCCTCACACTGCCCCTGCTCCCTGTGATGGTTGTCGCAGGCGCAGTTGGTGTGGCGTGGCGGTGGTGGCAGGATGGCTCCTCGCCACCTTCAGTGGCAAGCTGTGCGTGCATGGAGTGGTGTTGCCCTTCCTTGCTGCGGGCAGCCACCGAGCTGCAGCAGCTCCTGCCCTTCCAGGCGGAAAGCCGCCGGTGGATCCGGTGGATCCAAGCTCGCGAGTAGCACCTGGGCCACGCCAATGGCATGCCGCAGATTCAGCGTTCCACCACTAAACTGGCCGCGAGCCAACTTCTTCGGGAGTTACTCGCGGAAGGCCTGTGCAACAAGGCCACAGCTTCAAACGCATAAGCAGTTCCTCCGGGCACACTCTGGACACATGAGTGGTGTCCTCTGTCAGCGGTGCGGTGGCCGGTGGGTCAGCAAGGTTTGCCCGCCTCCATGGCTGCAGGCGATCTTGGCGGTCCGCTGCTGTGGCTGGACGTGGTTGTCGCAAATTTGACACCAGCCAGGGAATCGGCAAGGCAAGCTTGCTGCTGTGCCCATGGGGGCCACCGTTTGGAGGCTCACTGAATATTGTGGATACCATCGTGGGCTCATGGCTTCGGCGCACATACATTCCAGGGCGCCAGTGCCATGTTGAAACTGCAACCTAGGGTGACATGGTCGACGCCTTGCCGAGGATTACCTACCGTTTGTCATGGGCTCATGGCGGGCAGCATGGCTCAGGAGTCTAGGTGGCCAATGCCTAAACACATCGGCAGTGTAAAGGCGTGGTGTGGATGAGTGGTGTTAAGGCTGGTGGTTGTGTTGGTTGCGTCCTTTGTTATACTCGTCTATAACCATGAGTCGTTGTCTCGGGTGTTTGGTTGTGATTGCATATGAAGGGTTTTCTCTCTTGAGAAAACACAAAACTTGGAGCAACTCCAACGCGGCGACCCAAATGGTCCGCGTGTGTCCGTTTGCGTCGACCAAAACAACGGTCCAACGCGCTGACCCAAACCCAAAAAGCGTCCGCTCGGTGTCCGTCTGGACGCATTTCAGGCCCAAATTTGCGCCCGGTTTGCGGCCACGCGGACACGAGACGGACGCGCCGCGCGTCCGCTCGATGTCCGCTGCGGCCCCACCTGTCGACCGCCCAACCACCGACCGCGGTCGTATTAAACGCGGCCACCTACCTCGGGCCCGCTTGGCAGTGGGTGGAAGCACCGGGTCGCCGTCCTTTTTTAATGCAAGCGTGCAGGGGGTCCGGCCTCATCCACTTCCCCTCCCCCGTCCACATCTGGCCAAGCTCGCTCCCTCGCCGGCGACACCAAAACCCCTAGCCATGGGTTTCTTTGGCAAGGGCAAGGGGAAGCTCCACCCCGGCGCTAGCTTGTCCCGCGCGCCTCCTCCGTTGCCGCCAGCTCCTCTACGCGGCGGGGCCACGGGGAAGGTTGTACATCCCTGTGCACCAAGCGCGCTGGCACTGGCAATACCGCCAGCCGCTGCCGTATCCGGATGTCAACCTGCCCATGGCTGGCATCTGGACCAGCACTGCATCCCCGTGCCGGCGATGCCGCGGTCGCACACAGAGGAGGTGCGCCGGCGCCGCACCCTCACGCCGGAGCAGCGGCGCCTGTCTACCTACGCGTCGGACTCCTCCAACTGGAAGGTCTGGTTCGCGACAGAGCACGACGTGGCCCGCCGCGGCGGCATGCAGCTCAACCCCGGCTTCGTGCCGCCGCCCCCAGAGGTCGCGCCGGAGGAGGCGGCGGCGGCCTACCAGGCCGCTCTGGAGGCGGCGATGCGGCGCGCCCTGGAGGAGCCAGCGCGAGGAGGACGCGCGCTTGGACGGTCTAGAGGAGGCCTCGCGCTGTTGGTGCCGGGGGACTGCGTCTACCCCCAGCCATCGCCACCTGTCCTCGAGCCCAAGGCCGAGCCCGAGTGCACGACCACGCGCACGCCCACGGCGCCCACGTGGCCCACGCCGGAGACGTACGTGTGGACCGGCATTGTCCGCGAGTGGGTGAGCGCGCCTGCCGTCTACATGGACACGCCGCCGGAGGAGGAGGCGGCCTACCTCGAGCGATGGAGGCAGCACTGGCTGGCGGAGGAGCAGGCCGACGGCGAGCGCCAGATGCAGGCCAAGCACGAGGAGGAGCGCCGCCCCTGCTGGGCACGGGAGGAGGAGGAGTGCCGCGAGCAGCAGGAGGAGGAGCGCGCCCGCCGTGCAGCAATGCCGCCGCCGGAGCAGACGCCGAAGGAGTTGGCGCGGGCGGCGTGGGAGACCGCCTTCCCGTGGGCTGGGCCGCCGCCAGCCTTCGTCGACCTCACCGGTGACGACGACAAAGATGGCAAGGCCTAGGGCAGCATGCGGGCACATTTTAAGTTTTTTTATGTTTTATTAATGTTTAAGTGGACTTTGGCCGGTGGTTGACCGGCCGTTAATGTTTAATTATGTTACTTTCGGCCGCATATTTTTTTTTGTGGACGCGGAAAAAGTGCGTCGGCCACCCGTTCGGCGACGCGGCCAACCCAAACTAAAAAGCGGACAATCCCGTCCGCTAGGCCGACCCAAACGGACAAAAAGCGGACAAACCGCGCGTTTGGGTCGGCGCGTTGGAGTTGCTCTTATCTCTGGGTGCATTGATAGAAAGAACAGTTTGCTAGCCTTAGAAATTAGCATGTTTTAACTTGGTATATTTATTTAGGGCGCCACAACAGACCACACCAAAAGACAAGTTCATTCAGGAATATAGTAGATATTAATGATACTGCATGCAGAAATAAATTAAATCAAATATCCAAGCAAACCTAAAGGTATGTACTATCCAACATATTTGCCATTGTTCAGACCAAGATTTTGAGAACAGTCTACTGCTAGCATTTTTGTTGTCAGAAATTTCAGCAAAACCTTGGGCTTTCTGGATAGAAATCATTTCTCCGAAATCATAACTCCGACTATGTTGTCTCAACGTAGCCGGTCCCAAGCCCAGGTGAAGGAGGGTTGTGATAAGCTTGGCGAGCTAACGTCAAAACTCAGCCACTCTTATGGAGATGAAACCCAGAAGTACATCGTTGGGGCTTAATCCTCTTAGCGACGCGCCATATCGGAATCCGAGTGTGGTGTTAAATGGGCAAGGGCCAGGCCATCACCCCCTTGGTGGCACGCCCGTATCTCGATCTACAGTGATATGTGAGCAAGGATCAGGTCATCGCATCCTTAGTGGCACGCTACATCGACGCCCGAGTGTAGTAAAAAATGAGCTAGGGTCTTCGCATTTGACTCGACGAGTGCGAAGGTTAAGGAAGCTAACCGAACCTAGTAGGATCTGCATTGGTAGCTGGACGTAGGGTCCCCGACGGGTAAGTTATGGGAGTTGGTGGATGCAGCGGTGAGGAGAGGCGTTGATATCCTATGCGTCCAAGAAGCCGAATGGAAGGGACAGAAGGCGAAGGAGGTAGAGGATACCGGCTTCAAGGGTATACAAGGACAACTACAAACAGAAATGAAGTAGGCACCTTGATCAACAAGTGCCTCAATGTCGGTGTAATGAGAACCAGGGTCTCATCAACCTTCCTAGCATGGGTCATTCCCGTCCAGGATTGTTGCCTGGCAACCCCGGCAAGACCAAGCTTCCCGGCGAATACCATATCTGGCAAGCATTATATTAACAAGCAAGAACAAGAGCTCGTTGGGGAGAAGCTTCTTCCCAGCGGCATGATCTCCTAGCAAGACAAGACCCGGCAAGGCTTGCCGGGGGACAGCTGGGAACAAACACAAGAATATCAAGAAGGCATTCAAGCCGATGATCAGAAGACAGAAGATCGAAGGCTGGATTCCCGGCAAGATACTTGCCGGGAAGGCTCGCGAAGACCCGGCAAGGACTCGCACCCGGCAAGATCCCGCCGCCCTGCCACCGCTCCAGCGCAGCAAACAGCCTGTCGTTTAGGGTTTGTCCTCCTGGGTGCGTGTCATGGCATTAGCGGCGGATGGGGTTAAGCGGTGCTGATGGGACGGGCTCTTTTTCCGTCCTCAAGAAAGTAAGGGACACCTAAGCGGAGCATTTAATGCGCTTGTCCTAAGTCGTCAGGGATAAGCATGTAAATATTGTAGTAACTTTACACCTCTTGTACTTGCTGTTCGCCACTGTTGGTGACCCCTTTGTCATATAAAAGGAGGCCCAAGGCGAAGCTACAAGAGGAGGAGGAGCTTTCTGGCCCAGCTGCATGCATAGCCGCCCTTCTTGTGTAGTGTTCACCAAGAAGCGCTCCGTGTATCTGAGCTCAAACACCCACAATAAACCAAAGCAAGAGTAGGGTTTTACGCTACTCAGCGGCCCGAACCTGGGTAAAGATCCCCGCGTTGATCGTTGGATCCGCTCTTTGTGCAAACCTTCTCCCTAGTCGAACCGTAAAAGGGATCCAGGCGATCCCATAGGTGTCGTACGCCGACACTCAAGTATGGAGTGGTAGACGTCAAGAGGCAAGGGGGCGGATTATCCAAGCTGGTCGTTGGGGACATGGTTCTCGATGTTATCAGCGTGTATGCCCCCCAAGGGGTCAGGACCTCTACCCATGATTAAACACGAAGGAAGGCGAAAGGGACATCTATAAGATGGCCAAGATCCGAGAGGAAGACGAGGGATGTCAACCAAGTCAAGTGCATCAAAGACGGAGCAGATCGGCTTTTGGTTAAGGAGGAGATCAAGCATAGATGGCGATAGTAATTTGACAAGTTATTCAATGGAGAGAATGAGAGCTCTACCATTGAGCTGGACGACTCCTTTGATGATACGAACACATGTTTTGCACGACGAATCCAGGAGCCCGAGGTCAGTGAGGCTTTAAAAAGCATGAAAGGAGGCAAGGCAATGGGCCCTGATTGTATCCCCGTTGAGGTGTGGAGAGGCCTTGGAGACAGCGATAGTATGGCTAATTAAGCTTTTTCAACCTCATTTTTCGGTCAAACAAGATGCCCGAAGAATGGAGGCGGAGTATATTAGTACCAATCCTCAAGGACAAGGGGGGTGTTCAAAGTTGTACTAATTACCTAGAATTAAGCTGATGAGCCATACAATGAGGCTATGGGAGAGTCATTGAGCACTGCTTAAGAAGAATGACAAGCGTGGCAAAAAATCAGTTTGGTTTCATGCCTGGGAGGTCGACCATGGAAGCCATTTTCTTGGTACGACAACTTATGGAGGGATACAGAGAGCAAAAGAAGGACTTGCTTATGGTGTTCATTGACTTGGAGAAGGCCTACGATAAAATACCGCAAAATATCATGTGGTGGGCCTTGGAGAAACACAAAGTCCCAACAAAGTACATTACCCTCATCAAGGACATGTACGATAATGTTGTGACAAGTGTTCGAACAAGTGATGGCGACACTAATGACTTTCCAATTGAAATAGGACCGCACCAAGGGTCAGATTTTAGCCCTTGTCTTTTTGCTTTGGTGATGGATGAGGTCACAAGGGATATACAAGAAGATATCCCATGGTGTATGCTCTTTGCGGATGATGTGGTGCTAGTCGACAATAGTCGAACGGGGTTAACAGAAAGTTAAGAGCTGTGGAGACAGACTTTAGAATCGAAAGGTTTTAGGCTTTTCAGAAATGAAACCGAGTACATGAGATGCGGTTTCAGTACTACTAGGCACGAGGAGGAGGAAGTTCGCCTTGATGGGCAGGTGGTACCTCAGAAGGACGCCTTTCGATATTTGGGGTCAATGCTACAGAAGAACCATGACTTGGTTTCCATATCTGATGGGTTTCAACTCTAGCCTACCCCAACTTGTTTGGGACTGGAAGGCTTTGTTGTTGTTTTTCAAAAAAGTTTCAATAATAATGTTAGAACATGCAGTCGAAACTAGCATATACCTATTTTGATAGCTATGTTTTGCATTTGGGAGTATTAATGGTGAACCAGGGCTCCAGAAATAAGTATGTGGCCAGTAGTTTCAGGAAAACTGGGCAGTTACTTGCCGGTTCCCAAACCCTGCTTTAGACCCAATATATTAAATGGAACTTGATCTAAAATAGATGTAATCAAGGATCATGGGTCAATATTTCTTTCGCAAGCAAAGGAACGGCAAATTGCTCAAGATGAATATATAGTACTCCCTCCAATCCATAATAAGTGTCGCAGTTTGAACTAAGGTTAACTAACCTTAGTTCAAAACTGCGACACTTATACTGCGACACTTATTTTGGATCGGAGGGAGTAGGAAACAACTAAGAGCTTGCAATACAATGTACCTTCAATATCCAAATCCCCACAGCCGACAGACTGCAACTCTTTGGCAAGTTCTTTTGTCTTGTCATATGCTACTGACAGAACTCTCAGATACTGCCATTACAATTCGACAGGAACAAGATCTCATGCTTCAGTGAATTATGTCAAAAAAATACAATTTGGAAGTAGATAGTGTACACAGTGCTTACATGTAGAAGGCCACCTTCTTCTATTGGAGGCAAGCTAGCAAGAGAAGGCCTTATCAAAAGTTTATCAAGAATTGCTGTGACCCTTTGTTCTAACACTCGCTGAAACGGAGTACATTAGTCTTTTGCTTTATCAATAAGCTAAGCAATGTTGGTCACAGAGAGGACTGCTTTGTAAAACATACCTGCACAAGAATTGACATGACCTCATTCGGAGAAGGAAAGACGGCCATTATTGTAGTTGCCTCTTTTCTCACAGTATCTGAAGCAGCAATAGGACAATCAGATTACCATAAATTATCGTCCAAGTACAACTTAGAAACAATAACTGTCAAAATACAACTTGTACATACCAGCAATTTCCTTGTACAAGATAGAGAGACCCTCTGCTATACTACTGGAGTCAGCTTGGGGACCATCGTCACCAAGAACAACTTGAATATCAGTATTCATAATTTCCACATCAATGAACATTGGTCGTGTTGCAACATAGTGTTGCATGGCACTGGTTCCCCGATTGAACTGCATTCAATGTAGCATGATAAAGTATGTTAAATCGAGTAAACTTAAATAATACTTCCTCTGTTCTTAAATATAGGACGTTTTGCAGTTCAATTTGAACTGCAAAAACGTCTTATATTTAGGAGCAGGGGTAGTATTGTATACCTGTTTAGCCTAGCAACTGCTCTGGAATCATCGGGAGAAACGATAACCAGGGGCGAATCAACCAGCTTATTTTCAGGCTTAATAACTCAATAAGCTTAAGCTACTATCCAGAAAGAACTAAAGAAGTTAAAGCTTCAAAGTCGGTGGGGGGTCTACTTATTTGGCTGACATGTTTGCAGTCTTGCAGATACTCACAAACTGATATGTTTGCAGATGCTCGCATGCTGGTATGTTTGCAGAGGCTTATAGATACTTTTATCAAGACACCTTTAGGGCATATCTAATAAGCAGGTGTCTGAGCTCGTCAAGCCCAGTAAGCATTAGGGCATATCTAAGCAACGCTGAACAGGCCAAAAAGGTGCAGAGGTGCTCCCCGTAATCATACACTTGGCAGAAATATCAAATCAAGAATTCAAAACAGTGGTCCTTATCTTAACCTTGACTGGTGCTACATCGTGGACACTATCACAATGGTCTAAAAAGGAGTTCTTTGAATCAGCCAAACTGAGCATGAAAAACAGTACCATGTCCCTTGCATCGAGTACAAACCTGCGACAAAATTTTTGCACATTCTGCCATTGTAGACAACTCTCGTCTCTGTGATGCAGTATCAAACCGAGATAATAATCTATTCTCCAGTTCTAAACATAAGATAAAAAGTCGTAAGTAGATGCAAAAAATAATAGCTAAGGGAAGTGCCAAGGGAACTTATGGGAAGAAAACAGACCATTGCAATATTCTTGAAGATTTGCAACTGCAACCTCCAAACCACGGCTTGCATTAGCAGAACCTACTGCCGCCGTGACACCATGCCTTCCAACATCCTCCTCAGCAAACGATCCTACATTAGCATATGTGCATTGTATTAGGATAAACATGAGTGCCGAGAGACCTCAAAAGATAAACAGAAAACTACTATCTGAAGCTCAACATAGTTTTGCATTTATTGCTAACTGACGCTCTTGCTAAATAACACATAGTTGTGAAGTCTAGCTGATAAAAAAAATCAAAAAATAGCATAGAGTTAAAAAATGAACTAAAATATACATATGTAACCGTGATGGCCTTTTTCCAAACCACCCCCTCCCCCCCCCCCCCCACACACACACACACAGAAAACACCAGCGCACCCACTTCTCTACATAAAAATGATGCCCACCAGAAAAGAAGAGGATATTTTCATGGCAACTGAAGTAAGTTTGGTAATTGACCATTGTTGATCCGAGCAGTATAAAGGTAAGCATGTACAAGGGCTAGGAACTAATTGAAAATTCAGCTCCACACTATATGTCAACTTCCCAAGGTGTTTGTGCACAAAAAATGAATCAAGCAAATAAATGCGTAGTACAGATAAGATATGGAACATAGTATAAGAGTGTATTACAGTTTCCAATGATCTAGGTTTTTACTGTATGTTTCCTATTGGTCTAGGTCTAGTAAATTGACCTGCAGCCCAAGTGTCCTACTGTATAGTTATAGTTGCCATTTGGGCTGTACAATACAACAAGCTCTATTCATAACAACAAAAACATGCTATCGCTACTAGATGAACGAAACAATGTGAAGTGCAACAAAAAATTGTACGTAGTTCACTTGATATTAGAAAGAAAGGAACAACTTATGAGAGCTTACGCAATTTCTGTGCAATTGAAGCAGCCTCAGCAACACGACTGTCATCGGAAAATAAAGGAGAAAGTTCCATAAGGTCCCCAGGTGTGCTGTTGAACTCCATCAAATACTAAAAAGAAGCATATTTCAATTAATGAAATCAATACCAGTAAACAGAACAACATTTGCCTCAAACTAGATTATGATACCTTGATGAGATCAATCGTCTGACTGGCAGTTTCCCTCTGAGATTCTGCACTCTGAGAGATGAAAAGTAATTTTAACGTTAGGATTGGAGAGAGCAAAAGAAAAACTAACCAAAGAGTAAAGTTACGGTCAATGAATATACATAATAACAGAAAGATACTGCATAATAGATGATCACCTGTAGATGATCACCAATTTTGGCAGCAGTTTGCCCGACACTGGAGATTCGAGAATCCAACCTAGCAAAGCTATCAAATAAACCGTCCACACCTTTCTCAAGCTGGAGAACAATAAAACAGTGAACATATAAAATGAACCAGAATCACTAGTTCAGCAAAACTTGCAAGTATTAGAATAATATTCCATGGCATAGGTGTAACTTATATTTCATAAAGTTAAGGGGACAAGAAATCAAACAGCCAGCTCTTCTTTTAAATTTGATGAGACAACAACATTGAACAAAGTTGCATATTGATCTTGGACATGCATAGAAAGTGCATCTAACAGACTGCCATACTAAAGACTGGCAACATTTCCCCGCAAAAAAAAAAAAAAAGACTGACAACATTTGGCAGTAATTCACGAAAGTTTTGCACAAAATAACCATCTTCATGTATTTTTTTTATTCAAAGACACATAGGCAAAACTTGTTTTCTGTTGAAAGATGGCAGCAATATCTGGTTACAATTGGAATATCTCATTTTTCTAAACAAAAAAATGAAGTCATCAAACTTCGAGTTCACTCTATGATTAAGCTAAAATACAAAATATTTTCACTAATTACTTCGACTGCTTCACTACAGAACATGTAATCATACTGATGATTCCATATTGATGTAAGAACCCACAAAAAATTAAAATTAACTCCAGATTAAAGCTTTACAACTTCTCAAAAGAGCAATTTTTCTCAAAGTCTGGAAACAGAAGTGATCAGTTGCAACTTGGAAACCAAGTACATGGATTCTTGTAGTTCTTTCTTTTTTCTGCCAGACTCTCCGGTGCATTGTTTATAAGGCGCTAAGTCGCCCTAAGGCGAGCACCAACGCCCCGACGCCTAAGCGCCTAAAGCGGGCATAATTTCAAGGCGCTGCCAGGGCGCCTTGCCGCCTAAGCGTCGAAGGCGGGACGCCTTATAAACAATGTTCCGGTGTTGAACTATAACACTGATTGCCCAACCAGAATGTGGGCGGCTAATGTGTACTATTTACTGAACAGCGCCTAATTTCAAGGCGCTGCCAGGGCGCCTTGCCGCCTAAGCGTCGAAGGCGGGACGCCTTATAAACAATGTTCCGGTGTTGAACTATAACACTGATGGGCAGAATGTGGGCGGCTAATGTGTACTATTTACTGAACAGCGCCTATGGTCAGTCCAAAGATTTTGTTCCGACTGGACACTTTATGCTGAAGGGTTCAGCTAAGGTGTTCTATTTACTGAACAGCATCTATGGTCAATCCAAAAAAATTGTTCCAACTGGGCACTTTGTGCTGAAGGGTTTGAAAGGAGATAATTGCACAAAGTAATTCATAGGGAACCTTAAAAAAAGTACTTCTCAAGGGACAACATGGTCCTATTTGCCAGGATCCTAACTGACAAAAGCCTAGTCAGGTCACATTAAAATGGTAAAGTATTGAAACATGCAGCTGAGTTTCTAAAATCGAACAGCATCCCCATTCCAGAGATGCATTTGACAGAATGATAGACCCTAAGATGCTGATAACCAAATGCAAATAGAAAAATGTGTGAATAGGATACAAATCTCTTCTGCGTATTTCCCTAGTCAGAAATTTCCTTCGTAACTACAATTTGATGAAGCATAGGAGTCACCATAATAAATATTAAACACGACAGTCATTCTTCTATAGAAGCTCATCAAATGCATGCCTTGCACTTTTTTCTGCTGTAGTTATGTCTCTTTGGATTCTCGCATCACGGACTGCCCTTTTCAGCAATTATTCATTAGGTTCTCTACAGAATGGCCTACTAAACTTTGCCTGGGTATAACTGTTACTAAAGGAAAATGTCCCTTCTTAGCAACTGAACAGGTCCAACAGAACAAGAGGGGTAGAAACACAGTAAGAGAGATCTGAAGGATTGGAGTATCACCAAAGAACTAGCCATGGACAGGGGTGCGTGGAAGCTTACTATCCATGTGTCAGAACCATGAGTTGGTCGCGAGATTTTATGGGTTTCACCTCTAGCCTACCCCAACTTGTTTGGGACTAAAGTCTTTGTTGTTGTTGTTGTTGTTGTTGTTGTTGTTGTATATAAAGTCCTAGACATCTAACAGACAGTTGAATAGATTCAATTGGGTGACTATCTTAAAACTGGGAACCTACTCGTCGTCATACGTTGACATGTATCATACGACGATGAAAACAAAAGAACAAAGTTAACCTATATAGGTAACAAAAGATTCCCCCAACTTGATCATTTATGTGTAATTAATGGCATATATAACTAATTAACTACGAGCCTAGAGTGGCACTTTCATCCCAGTGAATATAGCACAACCAGAGGAAACAAGGAACACCTAAAGATAATATTCCAATCGGTAGGACTTTGCATTATGTTTTCTCCGTATCAGAGTTAATTGTACTTCCAATCTCTATATATAGCTCGTCTGGTTTCTCATCTGTATTGTTCTTCCATTATGGTCTCATTCATTTATCTTTCTATAATATACTAACATTAACAATATAGTCAACACGTAGAAAACTTGCAAGCATACTAACTAACCTCCCCGAGTGTCTTGCGATGCTTGGCATCCTGTGTAGCCACCTCTTTCTTCAGATTTTGGAGCCTCTTATCAATCTATCCACAAAAGGAAGAAAAAAAACCAGCATCAGCATATACCATCACCGAACAACCACCCACACGCCCAAGCACGCAGGCTGCTACCACCAGGACCGGCGGCAACCGACCTGACGACGCAGGTCGACGAGCTCCTTGCAGGAATGCTTGAAGAGCCCGAGAAGCTCGTCGACGGCGGGGAAAACGGGTGGCGCAGCCCCGAGCAGGGGCGGCGGCGGCGGGGGTACCCCTGCCGCATCGTCCCCGTGGAACTCCGGCAGAAGCTCATCCACCAGGCTCCCGAAGAGCGCGTCGAAGGAAAAGTCCCCCTGCAAAACCACGCAGCGCTTAGGTCTGGACGGAAGGAGGGGAGATACAGAAACGAATCGAATAAGGGGGCGCACCTTGAAGTCCTCGAGGTCGAGGGTGAGGGGCAACGCCGCGGGCGGGTCATTCGGCGACGGCATGGCTGCCTGCCGGCCGGAGAGATCTAGGGGAGGAGGATGGGCAGCCGCTCTTGTGTATGATCTGGAAAATTGGGTGAGCTGACTGGGTTCGGGCGGGCCGGACGAGAAGGAATCGACAACGGCTTAGGCCAGGCGCATCCTTTTCTTTCTTTTCGTGGAACATGGAGCTTTTTATTGAGAGAAAATTGCAGGTTTGGTCCTTCAAACCGCAACTCGACAAACGCTCCAATACAATCTTCTATACATAAAAATATATTACCTCCGTCTCATAATATAAGAGCGTTTTTTACACTAGCGGGAGGAAACAATACGACACGCCCCTAACCCAATAATCATGACTCAAGACCTCAATAGATCCATGTCCTTTATTTGAACATGACATCACATCTATGTTGCCTCTCTCTCTCCATAAGATGAACGTCCACTTTCTTTTTTTCCATGCGATGCTTTGCCGAGGCATGTATGTGTGGTTATTGATGGTTTTTTTTGTCTTCAATCTGATTTTGATGAGTTGTTCATTTGCAACACGGATCGGCCTCAGTATGGAAAAAAAACGGATTTGTGCACTATTGATTAAAATTACATCATAAATAGAATTTTAAAAATGTTAAATAGATAAAGATAACATCATATTCAGATTGTACACATCGCTATTGATTAAAATTACACCATAAATATAATTTAAAAAATGTTAAATAGGTAAAATAACATCGTATTCAGATTCTACACATTTTTCTAATCAAATTTCATACATAATAATTTAAAATTAGAGTTACGGTTTAAAAGATATGATTTTTTTAAAAGCATTTGTCACTTATGGTTGAACTGCGGATTAATTAATAGAAACGGTAAGGGGTTTTATGGAAAAATACGAAAAACAATTCTTTTTTACTTAAGTCTGGACTGCGGGTTTATTTCACGAAAACAGAAGGGGGTTTCTGGAAAATACAAAAAACGATTCATTTTTGTCACTTAAGTCCGGACTACGGGTTGATTCCGGGAAAACACAGGGAGTTTTTCGTAAATTGAGCGACGGACGGCCAGAAGCACTACTCGCTTTATTATTAGGTAGAGATTACATTTACGGTCCTTTCTACGGTCCCCTCCACGGTAGAGCACCCTGGTGCCGCCGCGTGGCGCCGCGCTTTTGCGAAAGCCCCCCTCGTGTTTTTGAAAAAGAAACGCGCTCCACTTGGTCCACGCACCATGCCTCGTCATCTCCGGGCTCACTTGTCGACCTCCCGCGCCGAGTAGTCAAATCGTCATAGCCTTATTCAGTAAGTCAGCCGCCTCCACTGCACCACTCCGAGCCAGCTACCTCCACTCCAGCACTCCACTCGCTCCGTCTCTTCCTCATCTCTCCCAAATCCATCACCCGAGCTCGCCCAAATCCCTGACCCTCGTCGATCGATCTCCCTGCCGACGTCGTCCAATCTCCAAGCCTTAATGGAGATCACTCCTTCTCTGGCGCAAACCCTCGTTCAGGTGGTCGGCGGCGATGCGGGGAAGCTCGCCCGGGTGCGCGAGATATGCTCGTGGTTCCCTGACATGGCGATGCTCTATGAGGAGGCGGTCGGCATCGCCGGTTGTCTCACAGACGAGGAGAAGGGCAGCATGCGCACGAACCGTGCTCTTCCGGTGGAGTACCTCTACTGGGCGATGATGGGGGCGGAGAGCGACGATCCGGTGCAGAGGTACCGCTGGAGGGCATACAAATCTAGCATGTATGGCGATGGCGTGGGTCATGGTGTTGGCGGGGGCGCGGGTGATGCCGCGGGCCAGAACGCGGCTCAGGGCGCGGGCCAGGGCAGTCAGGGCCACGACGCTGGCCATGGCGCGGCTTGGGACGCGCCTGGTCATGACGATGCGCCCTGCATCGTCGCTCTCCCCGCTGTCTCGTCAGCCTATCTGCGTAGGAGGTGGCTCTGCATCGTCACTCTCCCTGCTTCCCACGCCGCTCTCCGAGGATTGCACGCTCCACCGACGTGCAGTAGAGATATATCCAGTCTCCAAGCCTTAGTGTTAATGTAGCTAGTCTTTCATAGATATCTTATGTAGATTATTATTTTTGAAAGGAACGTTGTTGAAGGCATTCCATTAAACTGAGGCGCTGGACACATCGCCAACACACAAGTTCATTACAAACTGTGAAAGATGGCTAACCCACACAACATGGTTGCCATCCCCCTAACAGAGCGCCACGCGCAGCAAGTTCATGGGCTACAGTGTTACAAGACCTCACACATACATATATTTTTGCATTGTCATATGCAATACATAATTGAGATTTTATTTCTTTAAACAGGACTCCTAATGGCGAAAGATCATAATCCTAGGAGGTGATAGCTTGCTTCAGGTTGGTCGCATCCACCTCCAGTTGAACCCAGCTGCATTCCATAGCGGAGGTCATGCACAGAGCTTTGAGCAGCGCCAAAGCTTTAGCATGAAGTGCAGAGCTGACTCCCTGGATATGTCCGTGTCCCGCAGCCACAGGAACACCTTGATCATTTCTCACAATAAAGCCCAAGCCTCCTGAATGAGATTCTTCATGGAACGCCCCATCAGTATTAATTTTAAAATAGTTAATCATGGGAAGCACCCACTTAGATGCAACTGGGACTTTATGAACTGGTCTTTTCGATTCCAGAGACTTGTATTCTAATGCATGTGCAGAAATAGAAGAGACCACCTCCTCTGAAGATCGTATTCTATCACCAACATTGGATTTATTCCTCTCTGCCCACCAAATCCAGAGCAAGCAACACACAGTTAGCTTTTCCTCTTCACCCAAATTGAGAATTTGATTCAATGAAGGAAATAGCACTCGGGCAGGTAGAAAGTTCTTCTATTGTTTTTTCCAATTGTAGTTGTCTCCAGATTGGTTTAACACATTTACATTTGATAAAGACATGGCCTCCATCTTCATCTAGCCTGAGATAGAGTGGGCATCTTGTGTCCACCTACATACCTCTTTTCCTCAGTTTCGTGCCCATAGGCAGACTATCTGTGGCCACTCTCCATAAGAAATGTAACACTTTATTTGGGAGAGAGATTGACCACAATTTTTTCCATTGAGAGCCTTTCTCTTCATTATTGATTGTGGAGCATGCAGGAACACCCCTAATCGATTCTTGAGCTTCATAATCCCTTGCCAGCCCATAAGCAGATTTGACTGAGAACATACCTTTCTTATCATAATGCCATGCAGGGAAGTCATTGATCTCATCATAAATTGGAATTTGCAAAATGGCTTGCACATCTTCTTTCTTTAGGGGCTGGTTCAATAATTGCACATCCCAGGTATTTGTTATTGGATCAATGAGCTCTTCTACCCTCGTGATTACATTCCTCCCTTTCCTTGAAATTACTCTTCTCGATGTTCCTCTTGGGATCCAGGGGTCATTCCAGATATTGATATTCCGTCGATTCCCCACTCTCCATATTATTCCTTTGCTCAAAAGAATAATTCCTTTTAAGATGCTTCTCCAGGCATAAGACATACCTCTGATCGGTTTTGCGTCCAGGATTTGACCATCCGGATAGTACTTCGATGATAGGACCTTGGCGCAAAGTGTTTTCGGATTTTGTAGTAGTCTCCATGCCTGCCTTGCTAGCATTGCAATATTGAAATGATGAAGGTTCCTAAATCCCAAGCCACCCTTCCTTTTTGGCCAAGTCATAGTCTCCCAGCTAACCCAGTGCACCTTGTTTTCCTTATCCATCTGACTCCACCAATACCTGCATATCATAGAGCTCAATTGATCGCATAAACTTTTGGTGGGGTCAAAACAAGCCATAGCATATACCGAGATTGCTTGGGCCACGGCTTTGATCAGAACTTCTTTGCCTGCCTTGGACAACATTTTCTCCTTCCCCTGAATGCATCTCCAAATTCTATCCTTTAGGTAGGCAAAAGCCTTCCTCTTAGATTTGCCAATGTAGATGGGCAGGCCAAGATACTTCCCTGAGTGACCTTCCTTCTCTATATTCAAAATTGTCTTCACTCTTTCTATGTTTTGTTGTTTGGTATTTTTGCTAAACAACATTGATGACTTGTCCCTGTTAATGACTTGGCTTGAAAACTTCTCGTAGGCGTTAAGTATACGTCGAACTTCACTGGCATTACTTTCCTCCGCTTCAATGAGCAAAAGAGAGTCATCAGCAAAAAGTAAGTGGCTGACACTAGGAGCATTGTTGCAGATTTTTATACCTCTTAGTCTGCCGCCATTCTCCGCTTCACGAAGCATCACTGAGAATCCTTCTGCACATATGAGAAAGAGGTAGGGAGATAAAGGAACCCCCTGCCTTAATCCACGTCGAGGTAGGATAGTATTTGTAACATAATTGTTAATCTTAATTTGGTATCTTGCAGTCGAGACACACATCATTATTAATTTCACCCAGTTCCTTCTGAACCCCAACTTTAACAGTATACCTTCAAGAAAGTTCCATTCAACGTGATCGTACGCCTTACTCATATCAAGTTTGAGTGTTGCATATCCATTGGCACCCTTTCTTTTGTTCTGCAAGTAGTGTGCTAATTCATATGCAAGTAGTATATTATCCGATATAATACGACCAGCTACAAATGCACTCTGGTTGTGAGAAACAATATGAGGGAGAATCAATTTTAGCCTGTTAGTGAGTACCTTAGCCACCACTTTGTAGGCCACATTACATAGGCTTATTGGTCTCGGCTCCTTCATGTTCTTCGGCTTCGAGGTTTTGGGAATAAGTACCACAAGGGTGTTGTTCCACCCTTCAGGCATGGTTCCCCCTCTTAGTACATTCAAGGCTTCTTTTGTTACTTGTTCTTCCACTATCTCCTCGAAGCATTTGTAGAATAAAGCAGGCATTCCGTCTGGCCCTGGTGCTTTCAGATCCCTAATATTATCAAGTGCAATTCTGACCTCTTATGTTGTGTATTCAGCACATAAGAGTTCATTCATGTCTCTACTTACTTCAGCAGGAACAACTCTCATAACTTCTTCTATGTTATATCCAGCTCCAGACGAGAACATATTGAGAAAATAGCTTGCTACATGCTCCTTTAGTTGTTCTCCATCTTCGACCCATGATCCATTTTCTTTTTGTGATTTCTCTACTTTTTCCCTTTTTCTCTCTGAAGCAAAAGAGTGGAAATAGGTAGTATTTCGATCCCCTGAATGGAGCCATTTTACGTGACCCCGTTGTTTCCAGAAAATGTCCAATTGGTTCTCCAACTTATTGAATTTGTCTTTGGTCACATGCTCACGGTTCACAGTGCTAGGATTAATTTCGCTCCTCCTGATATTTTCTAACTCTTGATTCTTCTCCCTGATTCTTTTTTACAGATTTCCTAGAACAATTGAATCCCATCCTTTTAGTATGGATGCTACCTTCCTTAAGCCATCCATTAAGCAGCCTCCTATCTCCACACCTGAGCTATTCCTAACCCTTTTCACAATGTTTTCGCAGTCATCCTCTTCGAGCCATTTAGCTTCGAACCTGAAGAAGTTGGCGCCATCTAAAGGTCTGAAGCATTTGTTTGTTTGTTCTCGAATCACTACCATCACCAGTCTATGATCTGAGTGCCTCTAATATCCATTAGTAAATTTGTACGATGAGAATCTAGTGCACCAAGACCTGGATCCCAAGGCACGATCTAGCTGATGAGTCCAATTTACGTGATAATTTTAGCTGTTATTTTGTGCCTTTATAATAGACTTTGCGGAATTTTACCACGTTGCGCACTTCTCTTTGTTAATTTTCCCCAGGAAACACTTTTGGAGCAAATAAATGCTTATGGAAGGAATCACAGGAAATTATGGTGTAATCACATTATTTAATGTGATAATCTCCTACCATAAGAGAATAAAGCAAAGGGACCAAAGGAGGGGCGCTGACGGCCGCTCCAGAGAAAAAGATGGCCAACCATGCGACCGCAAGCGCTCGTATGAGCGGACGTATGAGGTGCCATGACGGCCGCCTCGTCGACTATTTCCACCCTGTGGAATCGAATCGTGAAACAGACGCCCAGAGACGCCAGAAAGTCGTCCAGAAGGAGGAACCCTAGCCTCCGGATTGATCCGGAGGGGGAGCTTCCCAAGGAGGAGATCGCCATCTTCACCATCATCCACAAGGAGGGCTTCAACATCATCACCACTGTCATCATAACCATCATCCACATCCTCTTCGTTGTAACTCATCAAGAACTCTAGTGGATAGACTTGAGTGTTACATGTGTAATCCCTCCATGTTCACCATTACCACTTGTATGATGTTTGTTGCCTCCATGTGTGAGTAGTTCCTCTAGTTCTCGGGGATAGGGATGAACCCTAGCATGTAATAGATCGTTTGATACTAGAATTTAATATCCTCTTTACATGTTTATGTTAATGATCTTCTTGATGTTGGGTGAAGTCGACCATCCAATGCATGCCAGTTTTGGATGGAAGGTTATTACTATTGGTGGACCGGGTGGTTGCGGAGGTGGGTGGCGTGACAGGCCCTATCTCCCTTCGTCCCGGACCATTGCAATAGGGTAAAACAGAGACCACTTATAGGCTGCATCCACGGGGACCTTTTTTCCCTTAATCACCTTTTGGTAACCGGAGTGGGGAAGAACGATGGTGGCGTATGTGATACGGGGCTGCTGAGTGTATGCACATATCTGTACCGGCTCTGCCCACAAATAGAAATATGCAAAGTGGCTTAGGAATCCGACGTAGCGTTGTGTTTAGGCACCGCTATAGATGCAAATAGTGGGGAATCCGGACTCCCTGCGAACGCCTTAATCTTATTGATTTCAACGTTCTTCTGTGCTACCTTTATTGTCCACTTTTCTAGCACTTTTTACTATTACACTCACTACATCATTATCTTTAGCACCGCTTTGGATCAGTCACAACTTGCAGGCATATTCTTTAAACCTTTCAAGAGACAAAAGATTGATTCCTGTGCTCCCTATGGGATTGATACTCTTACTTCGAAAAAGCTACAACTAAACCCTGTGCACTTGCAGGACATCAAGCTTTTTTTGGCGCCGTTACCGGGGAGCTGAGCGCTTTTGATCTTTGTCTTAAGTCTGTTTTGAATTACGTGTAATGAGTTGTTTGCAGATCTAGAGCAACCATGGCTGAGTTTTGACACCACTACCAGCTCGAAGCCATGCGCCTTACTGTACCACTATGCAGAAGATGTTCACACCATTGGGTCCCAAGCCCACTGGTGTAGCTTATGAGGTGAATCCAAGTGTCCTTGAATTATTGCACAATAAGCAATTTAAAGGTGAGGATCCTTATCAATATTTGCAATTTTTTGATGACATATGTGGGACATTCAAATTAAATGCTTTTGGCCCGGATGATATGAAACTTAAATTATTTCCTCACACTGTGGCTGATGCAGCGAACAAATGGTTAGTGTCTCACGCTGCGGGTACCTTTGATACATGGGATAAACTTACAACAGCCTTCTTATCAGAATACTACCCTGAGATGAAATCTTATAAGGCCAGACGATGGATATTAAACTTTTGAAAGAGACCGGGGGAAAGTCTAGTAAACGCATATCAAAGGTACCAAACTCTGATAAATGATTGCCCTAATCATAAACTCCTTGATTGGCTTGTATTAAATCTCTTCTATGGAGGACTTCAGGATGATTCCAAAGAAGAACTAGATTTAGCTTCTGCAGGTTCTTTTATTACCAGCTTGGTACCTGAAGCTTGGGAATTATTGGATGGTAAGTGTAACATCCCAAAATTCTAAATTTTGGAATGTTATATTAATTAAGTAATGATGATTGCTTGTGTGATTTGTTGTGTGAATTGAGTGGAATTTGAAAGAAAATAAATTGAAAGTTAAATGAGAGGGAATAAAAGGACTTTCCCAAATTCTCATTCTTCCATTTGGTTTCCATGAATTCAAATCCATTTCAAAACAAACCCTATAGTGAAGATGACATGACTTCTTCCAATTGAAAAGGGGGTTTGAGAAGATTTGAATTTCATTTGAAAAATACTTCAAAATCAGAAACTTTATGCCACTCAAGGATTTTCATGAGAGAAGATAATAGGACTTCTTCAAACTATATGAAATAGAGTGGGAAGTGATGAGGACCACTTTCAAAAATTTATTTGGATCACTTTTGGAGAGTTTTCCAATTTGAATGTCAAATTCATTTCCATTTATTCAAATAAAATAAAGAGAGAAGGAAATATGACTCCTTCAAATATCAAAAAGAAAATGTGGAAAATGAATTATGAAACTAGCAGGGATTTATTCGAAAAATATTTGCATAGCCATTTCTTGAAAATTATTGAATATTGCTTTTATTGGGTTTTACTAAAAATATTTTTTCTTTGAAAAATATTAATTATGAATGAGGGTTAAATGTCTCCCTCCAAAGGAAAAACAATGGGGAATTATTTTGGAGCCATTTGATATTTTGAAAAAGTCATTTTGAATTGATTTTGAGCTCCAAAGTGTTTCTGCAATTTTTACAAATATTAATGTATTTTAGTTTGGCAAAATAAAAAGTTCCCATGGTCCTATATATGCCCATATAATTATTTGATTTTTTCTAGAACTTTTATACTTATTTTAGTACTCAATCTTAGAGTTTTAATTCCTCTGTATTTATTTAAATAGAAAAAAGTTTCTGGAAAAAAAAACATCCAACGCCGGGCCAGCGCTAGCCGCCAGCCCAGCCGGCGAAAACGGCCTGCCCCACGCCGAAGCGGTACGCAGCGGCCGCCCGCTGCCTCTCTCTCTCTCTCTCTCGCCCGCAGCCACCGACAGGTGGGCCCCACATCTTCTTCTTCCTCTCCACGCCCAGGCGGACTCCTGCGCGAACACGGCTCGACGCCGCGCCGTTCAAACCCTCTGAACTCTATCTCCTCGCACCCCCTCTCCCAAGCTAGCCTCCCTATAAATAGCCGAGCCTCCTCTCGTTCGATTCCTCACGTCTCCCCTTGAAATCTCCCTCGGATTCTAGCTCCTGAAGCTCCGCCGACGCCCTCGTCTCCGACGACAAATTCCACCGACACCGAAGGTTTCCCGAGCCCCTCCTCTCCTCTGTTCGCTCCTACTCGATGCGCCGCATCTTCCTGACCTTTTCTCTCTCACAGAATTGCACGGGACCGAGCTCCCCAACCTCTCCTGAAGTTCGCCGGCGCCGCCCTAGCTCCAGCCGCCCTCTGCCGTCATCCCCGATCTCCACCGACGCCACTGAGGTCATCCTCGAGACCGAAGCACAGCACCGCGTCTCGTACGCTACTCGCCGGGGTCCGGAGACCACCGGGACGAGCGCCACGACCAACACCCGACGCCGCATCGTCGTCTTCTTCAACGCCGACGCCGTTTGCCGCCCTCGGTAAGTCATCACTGTCCTCGTACATCCGATATAGATTAGATGGATAGGATTAGATCGTTTTGTTTTTTTCTTTCGTGAAGCGTTATGCTCTAATTATCGGCCGTCCGTCGTATAAGCTCCGCAGCGAACGGTTTTCAGCCAACCGCAACGCGCCACGTTTTCCCCCTGCCACCACATCCGCCGAATCCTTTAAGTTTCGGCCAGCCGCCCGTAATCCCCGCATCACGCAGCTTCTGGCCAGTCAGAGCGAGCCACGTGGCACTTCTGTCACAGTTAACCGAAATTTACTGTTTTCAATCTCAGATTCTATCCAAATTTTTTCTTTTATCATATCTTTAATTCTATAGATCCAAATTCAGTGATTCTTTTTCCTACTAGTTCGTATTGTTCCCATCTATCTAGTGGCCTAAGCCAACAATATTTTTGACAATTTAAAATTTGAATTAGATCAGATTCAAATTTGAACTTCAATAGGCCATAACTTGAGTTTCGTAACTCCGTTTTAGTTGATTCTTTTTGCAAATTGAAGCTCATGACAGCTACTTTCTATAGAAACCTTAACCACATAATTTTGATACTATTAAAAATATGTTTCTTTCCAGAAATTTTATTTGATTCTTTTTGGAGTTTCGTAAGTCTTTTATTTGGTTTCTTTTTGGATCTTTGAGTGATTGCTTATGTGTGGTTATATTTGTTTGCTTACGATAGATTGCTCGGAGTGTGACGAGTAGAACTATCATGATTATGAGTGCGATGAATCTTCATCAACAGTACAAGGCAAGTTACATCTTGATCATGCTCCTTTAATACCTATGTTTTCTATATGCATTTAGTCCTTTTGATGTAGGATTGCATGAGTATATAAGTTGGCTATATTATAAACCCAGTAGTTCATTGAGGTAGGTCTGAGCCTTTACTCCATTGTCGCCAACGTTGTAGGAATTTTTGCTATGCTTTTGTAGATGGGGTGGTATGTGTGATTCATGAAAGTTGCGAGAGAAATAATAAATTTTGGGTAACCTTAAGGTGGCAACATTAACACACATCTGGGTGGAATGGTTGGGGCACCCTGGAGTAACCAGTGGACTAGCCCGGGCACCTGGAGAAACCAGTGCTTGCCCATGGGATCCCGGAGTACCCGAAGATCACCCTATGGAATGCCACCCAGGCTCAAAGAGATTTATCAATTTTTCATGACTAGAAGCTTACGTGCGCAGCCACAAGCTATTATGGGCTCTGGCTTAGTTGAGTACGTTGCGTGACCTCTTTCCGGGTAGGCTACCAGATGTAGTTATATATGTAGGTGTACCGGCCTATCCATGGTTAAGGGGAAACACTTCTGAAAGACTATGTGTCGTAGTTTTGTCGCGGCAGATGTCCTAGTAGAAGGACTTAGAGATGAAGCCATCGCACTAACGTGGAAGCTTAACGGGGTTGAGCGGGAACGAGAAGACGCCGGGTTACCCAGGTTCAACCCCTCATGGTGGAGGTAAAAGCCTACGTCCTGCTTGTCTATATTGCTGTAGATCTCGATTACAAGGATGCGGATTCGCTAACCTAGCTCTCGAGGGGATTGCAACTTAAGTCTTTTCGTGTAGGTGCTCCCCTTTAAATACACAGGTGGAACCCTAGATTACATGAGAGTCCGGGTCGTTCTTTGATCCGTCTCCTTATTCCTTCCTACTTGCTCTCCAAGACGGTCTTCTTGCCATCTACCTGTCGTGAGCCGGCCTATCCTTGCCAGGCCTTGCTAAGCCGGCCCATATGGAGTCTTCAGCCCCGCAGTAAGTTGGCCCGCTAAGCTCGCGTTATGGCCGGGTTAACACTCTGCCGGGTCTCCTTGCTGGTGAATATCCCCAACATTAGCTCTCAATTTGACTTGAATTTATTCACGTTAAACTCCATCCTGAAAAACAAAGCATTAGTAATACTTTTCCAAGCACTCCCAAGCCGCTCTTTTTAAGTCTCCATCATGGACCGGCTCAAGTTGCCGGATTAGGTGATCGTCAGGTTCGCCCCTTCAGATTCAAACTTAGCATTTTCAATTCTTGTCCCTCATGACGTCATGATCCATTTCCGCGAAATCTGGGATGATATCGTCTCAAATCCTTGAGTGGGTACGTCCCGTCTTGTCAGGCGCGAGAATCGAGGCGCCACACCACCGAAAATTACTGCACCGCCTGGGGTTCCGCCCTTGCCGTTTTAACTTTTACCGCACCTATAAAAATCCAGCTCATCCCCATTATCACTTTTTACCCACTCTTCGTCTTCATCCTCGCGCCTGCTCGTCAGACCCGAAGCGTCGTCGCCCTCGAGCTCTCCGACGACCTCGACCACGCCCTCTCCAACGCCCCATCGCCGCCGGAGCCCAACAAAACACCGCCGCCGCATTCGCCGCAATCAGGTACACCCCAACTCTTGCTCCTCTGGATCTACGGCGCCCATTTCTCTGTAGTTCATCAGTGTTCTTCGTGTTCATCTTTCTCCCCTCGTTTAGTAGATCCAAAGTCAGTGAAATGATCCGTGTAGGTACCTATTCAACGCGGCAACATCCATTTTCGCATCTAGATCTCTATATCGGCCTTCACAGACTCGCATTGACGGCAGGCCATCGTGTTCATCCCCACTTAGGTCTTTTAAACTTTCCTTTCCGCAATATTTCTAGATCCGTAAAAGTCGCTGCTCCGTCAAATTATTGTTTGCCACTAGCTCAACACTTAGGAGAAATCCAAAGCACCACCATCGTCAACCCCGGCTTATAATTGCCTTCGACGGCTTGCATGAATCCGGGTTATGAATTTAGCCATCCTGATTTTTATCATTTGACCGGGTCTCGTACTCTGACTGCTTGTCCTTCTCCAGCTTAACACGCCGACTTGTCATTTTTGTCCTTGCAGTTAAACTTAAGTCGCCATGGCCCCCAAGACCGACAAATCCTGCAACTGGGTTAGATCACAAGTTTCAACCTTGATGCTGAACAAGCTTGTAGGACAAGGCCTCTTGCCGGCTCAAACCGCAATCAACTGGCGGGCGCCTGAAGAGGAAAGCACCCCCCAGCCCCAACAAGACGAGGTGGTGATTTTCGCCGATCATCTGCATAAGGGGTTTCGGCCGCCCGGGTCAAAAAAATTCCGTGACGTTCTCCATTTTTTCGACCTCCGACCGCAAGATGTTGGACCGAACTCAATTACCAACATGTGCCAATTTCAAGTCTTTTGTGAAGTATATCTCCAAACGGCACCAACGGTCTTGCTCTTTCGCGAATTCTTCTATATCAACCATCAGACGGAGTTCACTGATGGCCCCAGCATAGAACTTGGCGGCGTCTCCATTCAAAGGCGAAGGAACACTCCCTTTCCTGAGGCCAAGCTGGCGAGTCACCCCAAAGGCTGGAACAAGACTTGGTTTTACTGCAAGAGCACTGCCCCTCAAGGTGAAAATCCCCTGCCGGGTTACAGGCCGGACCGGCTCAATGCCACAGTGGCCTTTCCGGGTTGGCCATCAACAGAAGAACGCAAGAAATTCGCCCCTGTTTACTCCAAACTAAGGGCCTTGGTTGCTAACGGCCTTACTGGGATTGATCTGACCCGATGCTGGGTAAGCTGGCGAATCCAGCCTCTTAGCCACAGAGGCGACCTGATGTGCAATTATACTGGTGAGCCGGCAGACGCTCAACGGTTCAGTCAAGTCAATCTATCAGTAAGTGATGTCAACAAAACCATCAAGAGGCTATTGGGAGAGCCTCAGGAGAAATGCAACAAAACCGGGCTGACCCCCTTCTGCTTAACCAACCCGGTGCCTTCAGTAAGTGTTTGCCCCTTCTTACTCTGTTCTTTAACTCGCCTTCTTTTTCTCATTTTCAACTGCCAACTCGTCTCAAACAGGCGAACGATAGATTTTGGAAGAAGAAGAAACCCCAACAACTCACCCTCGCTCCAGTGGAGCAACAAGACGAGCCGGCTGGTGCTGATGAGCCAGTCGCAGAAGGCGAGGCTGAGGTAGAACTTGACTCACTTGGCCGTCTTTTTATTCAACTTGCTGACGCCCCTTCTCTTCAGGACGAAGTTGAAATTAGCCATACCAACGAGCCGGAGGTAACCTTGATCTCTTCTGATTCTGGTTCCCCAATTCCTATTCGAAAGAAGACCCGGGCTGTGATCCGCAAGGTTCGAAGGAAACCCCGGGTTGCCGTCCGCAAGGTCTCTTTTTCACACCGTGATGCTCATTTAGATCCCAAATTTATTTTGAAGAAGACTCGTCAACCCGGGACCTCCAAACGGAAGACCCGGAGCAGCGAAGGCGACTTAAGTAGCGGGCTTCCCTACGAGCCGCCATCGCGCAAAGCTCGAGCCGATGTGCTTCTTAGCCCAACTTATTCTTTTCCCCTAGCCGGCCATTTTAAAGAGCCCTTACCCTTTAATGACTCGGCATATCAGACGTCGCACTCCTCAGGCGAGTCAAGCGCCACACAGGCGCCGGCTTTCAACATCAATCCTGGGTAAGCAGACGTTCCTGTAATGTATATTGACTTCTTACTTTTCCTCCCTGTAAATAAGTAACTCCCTCGCTCCTTGTACATCGCCAAAGCCATTAAGAAGAAAATAGCTGCCGGGTCATATGACCCGGCCATTCAGACAGGCCCTCAAACAGAGGAAGCCACCTTGGCTGCCCAGGACGAGCCGGCCATCCGAAACAGCCCGCCGCCCTTGGACATGACGAGTCCGGCTCGCACTTCCCCTCCAGCTCAGGAGAGGGAGCATATATTTGAAGATCAACCCATTCCGCAACCCGAGGTGCCAGCTCAAGAAGATGCACCGGCTCAAGAAGAAGTAGCGGTGACAAGTGCACGGCAAACTGCTGCACCAGAACCCTCCACCGCCCTTACCAAAGTCCCGACCAAGCCTGAACCGGCACCGAAGGACAAAGGGAAGACGGCTCTTGAGTTTTCTACGTTTGAAGGCCAAGACGCCAGTACCCTGCATCGGGCTATGTTGACCCGGCTGTCTGAAAGCCGGGACACAGAGATCGCCATGGTCACTGCATTGAAGCGGAAATATGAGGTAAACTTGCACCCTTCCTCTTGTACCATATATATATGTAGCCCCCAAGGGCCGGGTCATTATGAAATAATGATCCGGGACTTCCAAAATATGATAATTTGTAAGCTCAACTTCAATCGATAACCCCAAAGGCCGGCTCATCATTCATGATGGGCGGGTCTTCATAACCGAGCAGAAAAATCAACTCATGCATTAGCCCCCAAGTGCCATGTAGATTGCCCGCAGCTGCATGGGACTTCCTTGCTTATTGTGAAGCTCGATAATATGTAGCCCCCATGAGCCGGGTTGCTCTTGAGGGCGCCCCGGGTCATATATGCTTTGTATAACGGTCTGCTCTGCAGGAAATGCTGGACCAGGTAGAAACTCAGGCCGCCGGCTTCCGAAAGGAGGCCAAAAAAGAGAAGAAATTGCGCCAAGAATATGAAGAAGCCACCGCTGAGGCGAAGAAAACTTTGGCGATTGTAAGGGCCACCTTGCAAGAGATAGAGGCCGCAAGAGCCGCCATAGCCACTCGTGCTGAAGAAGCAGAAGTGAAATTAGAGCCGGTGACACAAGAGCTGTCCACGTTGAAGAACCAGATTACGGCCATGACCCGGGCCATCTTTGGTAAGCAAAACTGTAAGAATGAGGCAACTGGCCGGCTTATCAGACTAAGCCGGCTTAACTGATCGTTCATACTTCTCGTTGCAGGTCGCAAGAATCAACTGCTGCTGCAGCAACCAGTGGTGAAGCTGAAGGCAGTGTACACTTTCGTGGAACAACTGTATATAGGCGGCTGTCGATGCATTATGGCAGCCAAAAACACCAAGTCGCCTCCACAGCTACTCACGGACGTGTTGAAGGAGCTGTCTATTGTACCATTGTGGATTATGGCAGCCAAAAATTTGGGCGGCTACCCGGAGTTCAACGTAGAGGATTATGGCAGCCAAAAATCTGGTTTATTTATCTAAGCACCTAGCATTGTACAAGGCCTCAGGCAGGCCCAGCATACTGCAACTCGTATTCATCATCAGGTAAACTGCAAACTCTGCTGCTGATGCAAGATGACATATAATATGTTCAGCAGTTGGTTCTTGACATAACTCTGCTACTTGATACATCCGTTTCAGCGTCAATTAATATGGGATGGAGAGAGTACTAGTTACAGTTGACAAATAGAGTAATAGTTCAGTATAACTTGGAGGGAACGTGCGTCTTTAACTCAAGACAAAAATATGGATGTGATAGAATGTTTTATCAGTTGAAGACAATGATAATCTATACCTAATAATAAAGGGCTATTACTTCTAGCGTTACGTCATCGAAATTGCCCCCAAAGTTGCAAAATATTACCGACGGATGCCACCTATAAGTGATAAAAAACGTTTCACACAGGGGAATCCCTGCGTGGGCCGGCCCATGCAGTAGGAACCTTCTATACTGCGCTATGTGCGCTGGGAGAAGAAACAACGTGCCTGTTTGGGCCGGTCCATGTCCGGATGGCCTGTTTTTTAAATTTCATGAGCTTGGAGGCATCACAACTTTTACAACTGCATGCATATGGCAAAACTGGATTAGATGGTTCTGCTTCTAATATGCACCCATTCAGTGAAGGTCCGAGCCCTACCATTACCACCTTGATCGTCTTCCCAAAAGCGATCAACACATACTACTGCTACCAAGTCTGGAGCACAAGATCATGCAGTTGATGGACAAGAAGAAGCTCATTTGAAGAGCATCTTGAGCTGCTCAATGCGTGGACTGGAGTAAATTTGGTGATGATGCTCCTGTCTGCCTCTCTGGTGATGACCAAATATTGGGACTCCATTACATTCGGTGGCGATCAACGGCGCATGCTCCATTAAGCAGACGCACACGGGATATGATTTCTGGAATACAACTTAAGGTCAGGACTTCAAGCAAGCCAGACGAGACGAGCAACATTCTTCTGCTGAGAAGAAGAAGCTGGCCATTTATCTCACCTGCAAGCAGCAGGTACGTACCCTCCGTTCCATGTTACGTCTTCCTGGCAAAGCAGCAGCAAAAGGAGTGACAAGGCCCAACTAGTTCAGAAAGCGAAATCACTGGCAGATCACACCAAGTAGCTATGTGAATTCACAATGGTAGATCACTGACATCCTTTGCAATCCACAATGGTAGATCACTGGCAGATCACTCCTTTTGCTGCAATTGTGGATTGCAATGGTACAAGGGTCGACTGAAGACACCCTAACTCAGACACGTAAGACATCCTTTGCCCCTGAAGTCGACCCTTCTTCTCTGATATCCACCGACGCCCTGTTTAAAGCATTGCGCACAATTCAGTGGTCGACTGGCGACTCAACCGAAGAAGCGGAGGGTGACGACGGCCACGAAGAGCCGGCTCATGGTGATCCATTAGGCATTGGTGCCAGCTCTGACCCGGCGGCGTAAACGCCGGCTTATCGAAGTAGGCCGAACCTTGTAATTTTTTTTTGCCATGGCCGCAGCTGATGGGCGGCTTGTAATAGGGTAGCATAAACTTCTGATACCAGTGTAAATACTTTGCGCTTCTGTGAATCCTCCTTTTGGCCTTGAGAGCCGGCTTGCAATGGAATGATTCTGCCGAAACAATATAACCGTATGTGATGGTTAGTGACGATGCCATCTTGAACGAGTAATCTTTGTTACTGTTTTCAACAAATCAAGTAGTTCAAATGGACCTAAGTAAATGACATGCATGGATGTATGCATGTATGCAGAGATGATATGCCTGAATGTAAGTATGTATGCAAGAATGTATGTATGTGAAAAAAATTGCAAGCCGGACTATGCTTGAAACGGCCGGCTTATAAAGCACAAACCGGAATACGCTTTCATGAAGCTGGCCCCTGGCCTGCTGGTTTGTCCTCACTTTCTGAAAGCTGGCTCTCCACAACCAATCGAACGTTTTAACTCGGATGAGTTCAGGGTCACATACGTGATTGACTCATCAGACGTACGCCGGGTTGTTTTTATAGGGAGTAGCATCTTGCTAACAGGCAGGTTTAACCAACGTTGTGGCATCTCGCCGGGTTAAGAGGGTTTTGTAAGCTAAACTCAATTGAGTTGGAAGCCCCCAAGTAACCAAGATCAACAAATAAAGATCCAGTACACAAGTTTTGAGGTAAAACAACACCTTCATACAGTGTTGCTGGTCGTTATTATATTTGATCAAAAAGAGGTATATACATGATAGAAGATATGTACAAAGGTGTAACCTAGTCAATGACTTAGGTGTAATATGGCCGGAGCTGGGCAATGTTCCAGGGCCGGCTTGTTTCCTCCCCAGAGGTACGTGACTTCTCTGCTTCATGCATATCAACCAGGTAATATGACCCGTTGTTGAGATTCTTGCTGACCACAAAGGGCCCTTCCCAAGGCGGTGAAAGCTTATGCATGCCTGTCTGGTCTTGAATCAGACGGAGCACTAAGTCACCTTCCTGGAAAGTACGACTTCGAACTCTACGGCTGTGATAGCGGCATAGGTCTTGCTGATAGATTGCTGATCTGGATGCAGCAAGGTCGCGCTCCTCCTCCAAAGCATCAAGAGCGTCTTGGCGTGCCAGCTCATTATCTGCCTCCACATAAGCCGCCACTCGAGGGGAGTCATGACGAATACCGTTTGGAAGCACGGCTTCTGCACCATAGACCAGGAAGAACGGCGTATAGCCTGTCGACCTGTTGGGAGTAGTCCGTATGCTCCAAAGTACTGAAGGTAACTCTTCTTCCCAGCAACCTGGCGTGCGCTGCAGAGGCACCATGAGCCGGGGTCTGATACCGTGCAGTAATTCCTGATTAGCCCTTTCTGCCTGCTCGTTGGACTGAGGATGCGCAACCGATGCCAGATCAAGCCGGATGTGCTCTTGCTGACAGAACTGTTCCATAGCCCCCTTGGAGAGATTGGTTCCATTGTCTGTAATGATGCTGTGCGGGTATCCAAATCGGAATATCAGTTTTTTCAGAAACTTGACAGCCGTTGCTGCATCGCAGTTGCTGACCGGCTCTACTTGTTTGGAACATCAACGTCCCTCTCCAGTCGTAATCAGGATTTGATCTATCATGAAGTTTTAGCCACCCACTTGGTAAACTTATCCACAGCCACCAGGAGGTGCGTATGCTTGTTCTTGGAACGTTTTAAGGGTCCCACCATGTCAAGCCCCCAGACCGCAAACGACCAAGTAATTGGTATCATCCTCAACTCCTGAGCCGGCACATGGGCCTAGCGAGCGTATTTCTGGCAACCATCGCACTTACGGACAATATCCTCTGCATCAGCATGAGCCGTGAGCCAGTAGAACCCATGCCGGAAAGCCTTTGCGACCAGTGATCTTGAGCCGACATGGTGCCCACAGTCACCAGAGTGAATCTCATTGAGGATTGCGCGACCCTCTTTCGGCAAAACGCAACGCTGAAAAACACCAGTGACGCTTCGTCGGTGTAACTCGCCATTGACAATAGTCATAGACTTAGATCGTCTGATGATCTGCCGAGCGAGGAGTTCCTCTGTTGGTAGTTCTCCCCGGCTTAAGTAAGCCAAATAGGGGACCGTCCAATCAGGGATGGCATGGATAGCTGCCACGAGAGCCGCCTCCGGGTCAGGAACAGCCAAATCCTCCTCTGTTGGCAACTTGACAGACGGGTTGTGCAAGACGTCCAGGAACACATTGGGTGGCACTGGCTTACGTTGAGAACCCAAACGAGAGAGTGCGTCTGCCGCCTCGTTTTGCCGGCGATCAATATGGTCGATCTGAAAACCCTTGAAGTGTCCAGCAATATTGGTGACTGCCTGTCGGTAAGCCGCCATAAGCGGATCCTTGGAGTCCCATGTACCTGAAACTTGCTGGGCCACCAGGTCTGAGTCGCCCAGGCACCTGACCCGGCTCAGATTCATATCCTTGGCCATCCTAAGCCCATGAAGCAACGCCTCATACTCAGCAGCGTTATTGGTGCAAGTAAACATGATTCACAAGACGTAACAAAACTTGTCTCCTCGGGGGGAAGTGATCACAACTCCAGCCCCCGAGCATTCGAGCTGCCGTGAGCCGTCAAAGTGGATGGACCAGTACATTGTGTCGGGCTTCTCTTCGGGAGCCTGCAACTCTGTCCAGTCATTAATGAAATCCACCAACGCCTGAGACTTAATTGCTGTGCGAGGTAGATATTTTAGACTATGGGGGCCGAGCTCAATAGCCCACTTAGCAACCCGGCCTGTAGCCTCCCGGTTCTGGATTATATCCCCAAGAGGTGCTGAGCTAACCACCGTGATCGGATGCTCGTGGAAGTAATGCTTTAGTTTGCGGCTAGCCATGAATACTCCGTAGACCAGCTTCTGCCAATGTGGGTATCGTTGCTTAGACTCGCTTAACACCTTGCTGACATAATACACTGGATGCTGGACATGATATTCCTTGCCATCCTCCTTGCGCTCGACGATGACCGCCACGCTTACAGCCCTGTTATTGGCAGCAATATACAACAGCATCGGCTCCTTCTCGCGAGGGGTAGCAAGGACCGGCGGCTCAGACAGCTGCTTCTTAAGGGCCTTAAAAGCCTGATCTGCCTCCTTACTCCAGACGAAGTCATCTGATTTCTTGAGCAATTGATATAACGGGATTGCTTTTTCGCCAAGCCGGCTTATGAACCGGCTTAAAGCCGCAACCCGCCTAGCCAGTTTCTGCACGTCATTGAGCTTGGCCGGCTTAGCCAGGGTCGTGATTGCCTTGATTTTCTCCGGGTTAGCTTCAATGCCTCGCTCAGAGACAAGGAAACCCAGAAGCTTTCCTGCAGGGACACCAAAAACACACTTCTCCGGGTTAAGCTTCATCTGGTAGACACGGAGATTGTCAAATGTTTCCTTGAGATCCTCCAATAGAGTCTCCTTCTTCCGAGATTTAACCATAATGTCGTCCACATAAGCATGAACATTCCGCCCGATCTGATTATGAAAACAGTTCTGGACACAACGCTGATAAGTCGCCTGGGCGCTCTTCAGACCAAATGACATGGTTATATAACAGAAGGCCCCAAAAGGTGTGATGAAGGCCGTCTTTGCCTGGTCTTCCGGCTTCAGCTTGATCTGATGATAACCAGAGTAAGCATCCAGGAAACATAAACTCTCACAACCAGCCGTAGCATCGATGATCTGGTCAATACGGGGCAAGGCAAAGGGGTCACTAGGACAAGCCTTATTCAGGTCTGTGTAGTCCACACACATCCGCCAAGTCCCGTTTTTCTTCAGAACAAGCACTGGGTTAGCCAACCACTCAGGATGGAAGACTTTGACGATGAACCCGGCAGCTAAGAGCCGAGCCACTTCTTCTCCAATAGCTTTCCGCCTCTCCTCATTGAAGGGACGGAGGTACTGGCGAACTGGTTTAAACTTGGGATCCACATTAAGGGAGTGCTCAGCGAGTTCTCTCGGTACACCTGGCATGTCAGAAGGTTTCCATGCGAACATGTCCCATTCTCACGGATGAACTCGATGAGCGCGCTTTCCTATTTGGGATCCATATTTGCCCCGATGGTGAACTGCTCCGAAGAATTGCCCGGGGTGAAATCAACTTGATTCGTGTCTCTGGCCGACTTAAATTTGAGCAGGGGATCAGACTCCATGGTGGGCTTTTTCAGAGACGTCCTATCAGCCGGGCCAACATTATCCTTGTAATACCGCAACTCCTCCGCGGTGCAAGCCGTCTTAGCATAAGCTGCATCTCCTTCCTCGCACTCCAGTGCGATTTTCCGATTTCCTTCCACTGTGATGGTTCCCCTTGGTCCTGGCATCTTCAGTTTCAGGTAGACATAACATGGGCGCGCCATGAACCGCGCATAAGCCGGCCGGCCAAACAGGGCGTGGTAAGGGCTCTTAAGCTTGACTACCTCGAAGGACAGGAACTCGGAACGCCAGTTATCCTCTGAGCCAAAGGCCACCTCAAGGGAAATTCTTCCCATAGGATAGGCCGACTTGCCAGGAACGATGTCGTGAAAGACTGTAGAAGACGGAGTTAGCTGCTTATCAGACAGATTCATCCGCCTGAATGTGTCATAATACAAGATGTTGCTGCTGCTGCCCCCATCCATGAGCACCTTAGTCAGGGTGTAACCACCGACCTGTGGCGCAACCACCAGAGCCAAGTGGCCGGGGTGATCAAGTAGGACTGGGTGGTCCGCCCTGCTCCAGGTGACCGGCTGCTCAGACCAGTTGAGGTAGTAAGGGGTTGCCGGCTCAACCACGTGGGCGGCTCATCGCTGCACCTTCCGATCCCGCTTACAGGTGCTGGTGGTGAAGACATGATCCGGTCCGCTATTTAACTGCTTCGGGTTACTCTGAAACCCTGCTGCGCCAGATTGATGCTGATTTCCCTGGTTACCTCTCTGGTTGCCACCTCCAGTATTACCAGCCCCCTGAAACCCGCCGCCTTGGCCACCGTTCCCCTGGAAACTAGGCCCAGCGAAGGGTCCCTGCAAGCCGGCTCCTGAGAAGCCGGGTCCTGGGTTGGCGGGTTGTCCGCCGTTGCCCCCACCATGATGATGATGATGCTGGAAGGCACGCTTGGCGAACTCTTGCATCACATAGCAATTTTCCCAGGAGTGAGTGGACGGTTTACCATTATAACTGTGCTTCGGACAAGGAGCTTTGAGGACTTCTTCATAAGTGAGAGGGCGATTGCTGGAGGGCTGTTTCCTGGAACCATCATCCTGACGCTGACCTTTGTTTTCTGCATTTGTGTTCGCCACCAAATCAGAGCTACCATCGTAACCTTTGCGCTTTCCACCGTTGCTACTCTGACCGTTGCCATTGTTCTGCTGCTGGCCCTTACTGCCAGCCTTCTTTCCCTTGTCAGATTTCTCCTCGTCTGACAGCGGATCCTTGGTGTTATCCGACTCCGCGTACTAGGTTAAGACATCCATGAGGTCTCCCATGTCCTGAACCTTTCGCTTGAGCCGCCCAAGTTTCTGGACCAGCGGCTGGAACTTACATGTTCGTTCCAGAACAAGCACTGCCTGAGCCGCCGTGATGCTATCGGAACTGTGCATAACTTCTGCATCCCGGCGAGCCCAATGGTGCGCCGACTCGTCCTCGCGCTGGACACAACGCTCAAGATCAACAATTGTGGTTGGCCTTTTGCAGGTTCCCTGGAAGTTCTTGATGAAACGCTCCTTCAGCTCCTGCCAGGTGTTGATAGAATTTGCCGGTAAGTTTTTCATCCAGGTGCGTGCAGGGCCCTCCAACATCAGCGGTAAGTAACGCGCCAGGACTGACTCGCTTGCACCCAACAAGTCCATTGCTAGCTCATAGCTCTCGACCCACTCCGTAGGCTCTAAATTTGCTGTGTAGTTAGGAACCTTGCGAGGCCCCTTGAAATCTGGGGGTATGCGCGCCTCTCGCAGCGCTGGTACCAAGCAGGGAGTTCCGACCAGGCGGCTCGAAGTACTCTCAGGCCGACCGTCAAGCCGGGCTACCTCGGCCGAACGATGTGCTTCAGGCGGGTTAGTATTTGGCGGCGGGTTAACGCGCGCCGGCGTGCTAACGTGCACCGGCGGGTTGTTCCCTGCGCGCGCGTTTTCCTCCTCCCACGCTCGCAGAATCCGAGCTGCGTCTGCCACATCCTGCGGGATCCTGGGCTGCTGCTGCTCCGCCAGCGGCTGGGCGGCCCTCCGGCGGTGCGCGCTGCTGGAGACCGCAAGCCATTCAGGGCGCTGACCCCTGGAGTGGCTCTGATGAGGGGTTGAGTGAAGCCGATGCTGGCTATGCGAGTAGTTGGCTTGCTGCACCACTGCCGTCTTGAGCATCGCAATGGCGTTCCTGGCCTCTGTCTGAATTGGGCCGTCCCCCTCAATCGGAATGGCTGCCAAGTTGTGGGTTGCTGCTAGCACGTTATCCACCGGGTTGGAGTAGTGTCCAATTGGGGTTTGGAAACGGTGAGACGGCGGCTGCTGCTGCTGATCTGGTGTACGAAGTTGGGCCGGCTCTCGCTGCTGAATAGGCTGCTGTAGCAGCGGCTCCCTCGGGGGGATAACTCCAGCTCCCAGGTTCGTCGGAGCCGGCGGCGTTGTGAACAGCTGAGTCGGCTCGAGATCAGCCGGAAGCCGGCTCTGGCAACGCCTCCGATGAACAAGCTTGGACTCAGCCTGCCGGCGGCTCAGGTACTGTGTTTCCTCGTCAAGGCGTTGCCTCTCCGCGGCGATCTGTGCCTGCTCCTGCATCATGCGGGCGTTCTCTGCATTGATGTCCTCCTGGATCTTGGCCATCTCCTCGCGACACTTCGTGATCTCCGTGTTGCGTGCCGCTGCGTTCTCTGCAGTGACCGGCTCGGCCAACAGGGTTGCCAGCGTAGTCATCAAGTCCGTGAGTGCCTGAACCCCGGTCTTCTGAGAGCCAGAGGCCGAGGCGCCGGCTCCTCCTGAGCCTGCCAGGAGGTTATTCTGTCCCGCCGTCGGATTGGCCGGGTCTCGCGCTGGATCTTGCCTACCCGCCATGTACACCGCCGCAAAGCGAGGCGGATCTGGGCTCTCTGGGTAGACATCATCCGTGTACCCCAGCCCTCCATCATGCAATGGAAGGATTGACTCAGTTTCCCCCATCGAGGACTCGCCATCAGATTGGATCAGCGTGTCGTCCTGAGACAGAGAGTTCTCCGATAGGGCCACCCCTTGGGTGAAGCCCACGAAGACGTGATCCGGGCCGGCTCGACGCGGGCTGGGTCTCGTCGGGAGCTGACCAACCCGGCGCGCGGTCTCGACGCCGGTGACGTACTCCAACCCGGCGGCTGGCTCGCCGATCACGCCGATGAAGGTATGGATCTTGCCAAAGGGGACCCGGTACCCGTACTCGATTGAGTCGGCGTCGGGGCCCCAGTATGAATCGTCGATGTAGAATTTTCCGCGGCGGCTCTTGGACATCATGCCAACCGCGTACTTCCCGAACCCTGGAAGGATCCCGCTAAGAACTCAACTCCACCGTGCGTGAGCCCCACGGTGGGTGCCAACTGTCGTAGTTTTGTCGCGGCAGATGTCCTAGTAGAAGGACTTAGAGATGAAGCCATCGCACTAACGTGGAAGCTTAACAGGGTTGAGCGGGAACGAGAAGACGCCGGGTTACCCAGGTTCAGCCCCTCACGGTGGAGGTAAAAGCCTACGTCCTGCTTGTCTATATTGCTGTAGATCTTGATTACAAGGATGCGGATTCGCTAACCTAGCTCTCGAGGGGATTACAACTTAAGTCTTTTCGTGTAGGTGCTCCCCTTTATATACACAGGTGGAACCCTAGATTACATGAGAGTCCGGGTCGTTCTTTGATCCGTCTTCTTATTCCTTCCTACTTGCTCTCCAAGACGGTCTTCTTGCCATCTACCTGTCGTGAGCCGGCCCATTATGTAAGCCGGCCTATCCTTGCCAGGCCTTGCTAAGCCGGCCCATATGGAGTCTTCAGCCCCACAGTAAGTTGGCCCGCTAAGCTCGCGTTATGGCCGGGTTAACACTCTGCCGGGTCTCCTTGCTGGTGAATATCCCCAACACTATGTCTCGATCTTCCGGTTCTCAAACACCAGGCAGTGCGAGGACTACAAAGGAGGTGATCGAGTCTTGTGGGGAAAAGTGCGCAAACCTCTGCAGAGGCTAAAACTAATCGATTAGCCGTGTCCCCGGTTATGGACAATTTGAGCATCTAGAAGTGGGATATTGAGTGATCTCATCACATTTAACTAATTTAACGGGTTTTAAATCAACTTGGGTATAGATTGGGTGGAGGAACCATCTCAATCATATTATGATGAATTATGTAGTAATAAAAATTGATCTTCATGAAGGTAGGACAAAATCAGCTTTACGCAAAATTAAACTTAGAGCCTCCACCAGCCATATTGCATGTAGAATTAGGACTTTCATAATCTCTTGTGGTGTGACTTGCCAGTACATTCAACGTACTGACCTACACGGCTGCAACGTCTCATGTTGCAGGAATTATACGACGAGTAAGTGATGCGTTGTAGGGTTACGATGTCTACACTCAAGTTTGCCGTTGGTGTTATGGGACTCCACATCTTTACTGTTATTTCTACTGTGTGGACTATATGGTAATAGTATTTACGTTACTTTATACATGTGATTTTCTGCTATTTCATCGAGTACTGTGTGTGCTAGCTACTGATCCAGGGATATCACATTAAGCACAGGAGACCTGGATCCTTATCGGAACCGGGTCGTTACAGTAAGCTTGCTAATCATGAAGCTTGGGGGAGTAATGAGGAAGAAGAGGGTAAAGTTGAGATAGATTTTGATTGCATAAAAGCTTATCTTAATTCGGGGAGAGTTAACTAGGTTGGTAATGAACTTTATCTTGACCCTGATGTTGTTTTAAGATTTGTTAAGAGCTATGCAGAGCATATGGAACTTCCAAAGAAAAAATGGGAGTGTTACACATATGAGGATCCCGAGGAAGAGGTCGTTATGGAGGCCTTGGAGGTAGAGACATTAGTAACTGCCATTGAAGATGATTATGAACCAGTACAGGAATTGCCCTTTCCAGTGAGAAAGGCACAACTAGAGCACCTGAGTAAGGTGTGGAAAGAGGAGGAAGATAAACACATATGCAATATCCAGGTAAAGCCCCGTGATAAAAAGATGAAGAAAAAACCAATTGAAACCATGGAGAAAGAGGTAACATCTTTTGTGAAAGGCTGCGTTAAAGCAACTGATACGGGTGCACCAATAGTACCTTGCTCCTTTGGTAGTACTTCTTATTTTGGGCTTTGTGACATGGGCTCCTCTATTAATGTGATACCTTATACTCTCTATGTTAAACTCTGTAGCCTACAGACATGGAGATAAAATTAGCTGATGGAACTTTGAGGAAACCTTATGGCATAGTGCCCGATGTTTATGTCATTCTAGGAACCTTTACTTATCCAGTAGACTTTGTTTTTATGGAAATTCCTGAAGATGATTTTTGCCCTATTATATTTGGAAGACCTTTTCTTAACACCTCAGGTGCAAATATTGATTGCAAGAGGGAAGTTGTCTCTCTCAAGTACGAGGAAGAGGTAAGAGAATTTCATTTTTCAGTGTTTAAAAATCACCCCCAACCAAGAGAACATGACAATAATGAAGAGAAAACTATTGCGCAATTGGCTATCATTTACTTTTGAACTTCGGAAGATGAACTGGAGAGGAGTTTAACTAATTATGAAAAGAGCCTGGAAGACCCAGCTAAAGTGGAGATTGATCAACATCTGAATGAAGAACCAATACAAGTTCCAGTTGCTAGCGAACAATATGAAGTACCGGAAAAGAAAGGAGATGAGGGACTTTGAAAGCATATTTGCTCCCTTGGTGGTTTTGGTAATCTATGCCAACATACACTTTGTTGGACTAATGTTTTTATCTAGAGTACTTCAGACAAGTTCAACAATGGCATGGCAAGGACAGGAAGATGTGGAATCCCTCAAAATACTAAGGACAAGATTGGCATCCACATGACTCTTCATTTTCATTTTAGTGATCCAAGATCACATTGAGTCCCATAGGAAAAGCCAATACTATTAAAAGGGGATGAGATATTGTTGATGAGGTTGTTGCTCAAAGTGCTCAGTGATATTGCTCCAAAAACCCTCAATCACTTTCCCACAACACATCTGTCCAAAACCCTAGTCATCATTTTGGTCCCACCGATAACATCTACTCCGGACTCACCGATATGATCATTAAACTGCCACAGCCAAAACCCTAACACTTCGGTGTAACCGAAATGGTTCTCGGTCCCACCGAGATGGCTTGACCAAGTTGCTGTAACGATGTCACTTCACATCGGAATTTCTGAGATGAAATTTTCGGTCTCACCGAAACCTGGTCTTGCCCTAGTGATACGTCCATTTTGCATCATGTTTTGCTACTGTTATTTATAGTGTTTTTGATCAATATAACACTTTGTGGAGCAATTCTAATGCCTTTTCTCTCTTAATATGCAAGATTTACACAAGGAGGGAGATTGCCGGCAGCTAGAATTCTGGACCTGAAAAAGCTATGTCAGAGATACCTATTCTGCACATCACCAAATGAGCTAAAATTTTGTGGAGATTTATTTTGGAATAAATTAAAAATACTGGAAGCAAGAAGTACCAGAGGGGGCCACCCAGGTGCCCACGAGGCACCAGGATGTGCCACCCCCCAGGCACGCCCTAGTACCTCATGGGGCCCCTGGCCAGCCTCTGGCCCCCATTTTCTGGTATATAAGTCCATTTGCCCTAGAAAAAATAGAGAGAAGACTTTCGGGACGGTGCGCCGCCGTCTCGAGGCGGAACTTGGGCAGGAGCACTTTTGCTCTCTGGCGGAGAGATTCTGCCGGGGAAACTTCCCTCCGGGAGGGGGAAATCGTCGCCATCGACATCACCAGCGATCCTCTCATCGTGGGAGGACTAATCTTCATCAACATCTTCACCAGCACCATCTCATCTCAAACCCTAGTTCATCTCTTGTATTCAATCTTTGTCTCAAAACCTCAGATTGGTACCTATGGGTTGCTAGTAGTGTTGATTACACCTTGTAGTTGATGCTAGTTGGTTTATTTGGTGGAAGATTATATGTTCAGATATATTATGCTATTCAATACCCCTCTGATCTTGGACATGAATATGCTTTGTGAGTAGTTACTTTTGTTCTTGAGGACATGGGAGAAGTCTTGTCATAAGTAATCATGTGAATTTGGTATTTGTTCGATATTTTGATGATATGTATGTTGTTGATTCTCTTAGTGGTGTCGTGTGAACGTTGACTACATGACACTTCACCATCTTTGGGCCTAAGGGAATGCATTGTGGAGTAGTAATTAGATGATGGGTTGCTAGAGTGGCAGAATCTTAAACCCTTGTTTATGCGCTATTCCGTAAGGGGCTGATTTGGATCCATATGTTTAATGCTATGGTTAGAGTTATCTTAATTTTTCTTTCGTAGTTGCGGATGCTTGCGAGAGGGGGTAATCATAAGTGGGAGGTTTGTTCAAGTAAGAATAGTACCCAAGCACCGGTCCACCCACATATCAAATTATCAAAGTAGCGAACGCGAATCAAACAAACATGATGAAAGTGACTAGATGAAATTCCCATGTGTCCTCGAGAACGCTTTACTTACTATAAGAGATCGTTCCGGCTTGTCCTTTGCTATAAAAAGGATTGGGCCACCTTGCTGCACTCTTTGTTACTATTGCTACTTGTCACTTGTTACAAATTATCTTGCTATCAAACTACTTGTTACCGATAATTTTAGTGCTTGCAGAAAATACCTTGCTGAAAACCGCTTGTCATTTCCTTCTGCTCCTCGTTGGGTTCGACACTCTTACTTATCGAAAGGACTACGATTGATCCCCTATACTTGTGGGTCATCACCTAGCCATTGCACTTCGGTCTCACCGATATGTTTTGATCGGTCCCACCGAAAAGCCTAACGTTCATGTCTTTTACACTAGTCGGTCTCACCGAGATTTTCATGTCGATGTCACCGAGTTGGGTCAAAGACTTGTAACGGTTGGATTTTAGGCGAGGGCTATTTATACCCCTCCACCACCCTCTTACCAAGTAAGAGAGCCATCAGAACGTGCCTACATTTCCACCATACATTTTCTGAGAGAGAACCACCTACTCATGTGCTGAGATCAAGACATTCCAATCCAACCATTTGAACCTTGATTTCTAGCCTTCCCCAAGTTGCTTTCCACTCAAATCTTTCTTCCACCAAATCCAAATCTGTGAGGAAGTGTTTGAGTGTTGGGGAGTGTGACGCCCCGAGACCGATGCTCCAGATTCCTTCCATTTATTTTCCGTTGTTGCCGTGTGATTCATTTGCCTATTGCACTTTGCCATGTCATCATGTGCATTTCATCCGCATGTTTTCATAAAACTTGCATCCGTTCGTAATTGCCGGCTTCTCCCCATTCCTTCCGTTGTCCGTTTCGAGACCCGACACACTCGCACGCGTCCGCAGCATCTCCGAAATATTATTTTATAAGTGGGAATAAAATGTTCTTGGAATGGGTTGAAAGTTGGCGTGTGGTCTTATTATATTGTAGGTAGACCGCCTGCCAAATTTCGTCCTATTCGGAGGTCGTTTGATGCCCCAACGGATAACCTATAGCGGCACTATAGCCGGATAAAACGTCGGACGTTTTCGGTGTTCCGAAAATCATGCCAGGCTGCACCACTTCCCTCTCTTCTCAGCCCACACCTCTCCACACAGCCCACTAGGCCCAGCCTACCCCCTCTCGACCGGAGCCATCGGATCGTGATCGGAGGGCTCCGAAACCCCCAAAAAACCCTCCTCCTAGCCCCCCTTTCCTATTTAAGCAGCCCCCCTCGTCCAAATCGGGCTAAAAACCCTAGCCTAGCCCCTCCCCTAACCTCCAGCCGCCTCCTCCTCGTTTTTCATGCGCGGCCAGCCTCCCACCGCCACTTGGCGCGCCGCCGCCGCAGCCGCCTCCCCAACCAACCACCGCGCGCCACCTCACCCTCTCTCTCCTCCCACCGCGCCAGGGCCCGCCAGGCCCAGATCGGGCCTGCCCCGGGCCGCAACCGGGCCCCGAGCCGCCCGCCCGCTCGCGCCGCCCGGCTCCTCGCGCCACCGCCGCACCCGCGCTCGGCCGCTCCCCTCGCCGCGCCGCAGCTCGCCTCCGCCTCGCCCTCACTCCACCGCGCCGTCCCGCGCCGCCGCACGTCGTCGCCAGATCCACCGTCGCCCCGCCGCCGCGTGCCCGCGACGCCATCTTGCCGCACGCCGTCGCCAGCGTCCTCCCGCGCCGCCGCGTCGCGCCGCTCGCCAGAGCCGTCGCGCTGCCCCTAGCTCGCCGCCGCCTCGGATCCGGCCGGGCCGGACCGGATCCAGCCCCTGCCGCCCCGCCGGACCTCGCCGCCGTTGCCATGGCCTCTGCCTCCCAGGCGCCGGCAGGGGCGGAGCTGGAGCAAATATTACCCGATGCACCACTTTACCAAGGCATAAAATTTTCAAGCAACGGTGTATTGAATGAAGATGTGTTTCATAGCTTCTAGCACAAATTATTGGATATATAGTAGAAGGCGGTTTGAAAAAACAAAATGTAGCCACCAAAATGCTTACAATAACGATAAAACAAGCGACACAATTACCTGAAAAGGACGTCTTGCATTTTCATCAAATTCCAAAATACATCGTAGACAACAAGGTTCAGTAACCTGCAAGATACAAATAGAATTAAACTTATTAGTAGAACATAATAAAATTCACAAATGAAAGACTTAGATGGCTAAAAAAACTGAAAATTAACTTTAGTACCCAGCTTCTTTCTTGTGGCTACGGTCCCTAAATAAGAAGCAAGAAAAACAATACACATGTTTCTTCTCTGCTCTATTCAAGCCAACTCTCATATTCATCAAACCAATCAGGATTGAACTTTCTCTATTTACCCCCAAAATTCAAGGATTCAAAATCAATGTCTCTTGGCTGACAAGGTCCATTCAACAAATATTTTCTTCTTACCAGATATTTCAAATTAGAATGGTAATGTTCTATCAATTTTCTCTTGCCCGGATCATATTCAATCTCCTCTTCCAAATTTATTTCTTCCGAAACATCCTGTGATTGTGCTTTTCTTTTGAGAAGAAACCTGTCCATAGTATCTGTATTTGACAAATTCAAATTACAAATGAGACATGAAGACTTGCATAGACAAAAAAAGTATACCGTAATTAGAAGTTATAACCCTAGAAAATGCCCCATGCTTTGCCCAAACATAGTGATTTATTATATTCGCTACAAGTTTATACATGATTGTTGCAGGTTGTAAATTAAATTAGGATAAGCAAGAGAAAGGGTCAAAGGCGCTACTATAATTGTGTGGACTTTGTCATCTATGGACGCACGGAGACGAAGATTCAAGATTGGAAAGGTCGCGAAATTACCGAGCGCCGGACCGGCCGACGCCGTGTAGGGTCGCTCGCGTGCGTCGCGTCGTCACTGTGTGAGGGCCCAGGCTGCGTGGCCTGCGGCATCCGGCGGCCGACGCGCTGCCGCTGCCGCCTGTGTACGCGACGCGACGGCGACGGAGACGCGTATAGTACTATTTTTTTTTGAGCCGGAATACTTTCTATTCCATTAACCAGTACAACCAGCCAAATCGCTGGTAATCATAGCGTGAACAAATTCTGGCGCCCCATCCGGCCACAAGGCTGAGGATGCATGGCCCATACGCACACCATGAGCAGCTAAAACATCATCTACTTTATTACAACCTCTTGGACATAAAACTATCTCAAAACGAGAAAAATTTAACCTAGCAAAGATTTTAATCTCTCTGAAGATGACACCAATTGCAGATCGGTCATAGTCCCTTCCTTTTATTGCATGCATTAGGACGGTGGAATCCGTCTCCACAATCACAGAGGACATACGCAGCTGATGTGCGGCTTGTAAGCTCTTTAGGCAGGCTACAGATTCAGTATGTAGTGGTCCTTGTATATAAGGTATATTGCCTGATCCAGCGGCAATCGCTTGACCTCCAGAATCTCGAATGATGAAGCCATAACCACCATTGAAACTGTCATTTGGTGCACTCCCGTCAATATTAATTTTCAGCAGACCTTCTGTCGGCGGTGCCCACAACTGTTGCCTCTGAATCTGCTTGTTGTCTGTCTCTTGCCTCATTCAGGCTAGCACAATCAGATAAACCTGTTTGGACCCAGTGGCACACCGTATCTATCGATCTCAACGGCTCACCAGCATTTACCTTGTTACGTGTTTCCCACCAAACACTCAGAAGCACAACACATCGGATCTTTATATCCTCAGTCATACCAAGAATTGCACGTATCATCTCCCTTGCCATGGCGAGCTGGGCAAGCTCAAGTCTGATTTCGTCCAGTCCCATTCTTCTCCACATTGCTCTAACATTTTTGCAGTGGAGAAAGGTATGGGCTCCATCCTCATTGAAACGCCTGCAGACCGGGCAGAGGATGTCCAGATCAATTCCACGCCGCTGAATACTCCACCGATGAGGCAGGCTGTTATGAGCCAGCCGCCACAAGAAGTGCTTCATCCTAGGTGGGCATCTCATGTTCCATAAATCTTTCCAATTCAGCGTGCTATTTCCAGAGGAAGATTCTCCCGTTTGCCGCATACTCGATCTCTGCTGTTGTTGGCGTAGCATTTTATATGCCGTTTTAACACTGAACATGCCACTAGAATCATATTGCCATGCCCAGTCATCCTCAAAATCATCTTGCAGCGGGATTGACAAGATACATTCAGCATCAATTCTCCAAAACAAGTCCTCCACCAACGCCACGTCCCACTGCCCAGTGGCTGGGTCGATCAACTCCCCCACTGTATGTATAATTGTGTGTCCTCTTGGTGTAATAGGTAGCCTGCAGCTCTCCCTGGGTAGCCAAGGATCAGTCCAAATCTCTGTATCAAGTCCATTCCCAATTCTCTTTACTACTCCCTTCTTCAAAGCCTCAATACCTTGCATAATACTTCGCCAAGCATATGATGCTCCCGGTTTGAGCTCTGCCTGCAGAACGTCTGACTGGGGATAGTATTTGGCCTTCAACACTTGTGCACACAAAGAATAAGGATTGGTAAGAAGCCTCCACGCTTGTTTCACGAGCATCGCAGTGTTAAACGTATGTAGATCCTTATAACCGAGTCCCCCCTCACCTTTCGGTAGTGTCATGATTTCCCATCTAACCCAATGCATTTTATGTTCATCTTTCTATTGTGCCCACCAGTAGCGACAAATCATCATGTTGATCTCATCACACAAGCCCTTTGTCAGATCAAAGACACTCATAGCAAAAATTGGAATTGCTTGTGCGCATGCCTTGATGAGGACCTCTTTGCCTGCCTTTGAGAGTGCCTTCTCGAGCCAACCTTGCAGCCGTTGCCAGATACGATCTTTAAGATACTTGAACGTGGCCATCCTCGAGCGACCAACATGCACTGGTAGACCCAAGTACCGATCAGACCAAGCTTCACTCCTAATGTTCAGGATGTTCTTCACTGCCAACCTATCTTGCTGCCTAGTGTTCTTACTAAATCTGACCGCCGATTTATCCGTGTTAATAACTTGCCCCGAGCACACCTCATACAAATTTAGCACTTGTCGCAGTTGATCTGAAATCTCGGCAGAAGCCTTCATGAGAATCAGTGAGTCGTCCGCGAACAAAAGGTGGTTGATACTCGGCGCTCCTTGGCATACTCTGATCCCTTGTAGCACCCCTTCTTCTTCTTTTTTGTTTAGAACATTAGAGAAGGCTTCAGCACAAAATAGGAAAAGATACGGGGAGATTGGGTCCCCCTGCCTGAGCCCTCTTCCTGGGATTACCTCTTCAGTTGTTGTTCCATTAAACTTGAAGCAAAATTTTACTGTCATCACACACTTCATCACCAGCTCAATCCATCTCCTATCGAAGCCCATTTTTTCCATCATTCTCCGCAGAAAAGGCCATTCTACCCGGTCATAGGCCTTGCTCATGTCTAGTTTAACTGCTGCAACACCCTCTCTCCCAGACCTTTTATTCTGCATAAAATGCGTCATCTCATAGGCTAACAGGATATTGTCCGTGATTAGGCGCCCAGGCACAAAAGCGCTCTGATTGAGAGAAATGATATCCGGCAAGATCTTTCTCAACCGATTGGCCACCACCTTCGAGACTAACTTGTAGACAACATTACATAGGCTGATGGGTCTCAATTTTTTCATACAGTCCGCATCTTTCACTTTGGGTATAAGTACTACATTTGTTTGATTCCACCTTTCCGGAATATCGGCCCCATTCAGAACAGCAAGCACCTCTCTAGTTACCTCCTCACCCACTATGTGCCAATACCGCTTGTAGAAAGCTGCCGGCATGCCGTCCGGTCCTGGGGCTTTGAGGTCTCCGATACCATTGAGAGCATATTTCACCTCATCCTCTGTATAAGCCTCCATAAGCAACGCGTTCATGTCTGGTGTTACCCTTTGATGCAGGTGTGATATAAGCTCCTCAAGACGATCACCTGTAGAGGGGGAAAAGAGATTATAAAAATAGTTAGTAATCACCGCCGCCATCTCCTCCTCCTTCTCCACTACCCCTCCTTGTTCATTTTTTAGCTTCTTGATGCGATTCTTTCTCTTCCTATCCGACGCGAAAGAGTGATAAAATTCTGTGTTTCTATCCCCTTTATGCAACCAATTCACGTGTGATCTCTGCTTCCAGTACACGTCAAGTTGGTCTTCCAACTTTTCCAGCTTATACCTCAGGACGTGTTCTCTTCTGACCTGATCCGGTGAGATATTCTCCCTTCTACATCTCTCCAGCTCCCTCCTAGTCCTAGCTATTCTCTTCTCAAGACTACCCAGAATATTTCTGCTCCAATCCATCAAATCTTTTGCCACTTCTCCCACCCGATCAGCAACGACACCCCCGCCGCCAGCACCTCCTCTCTTCCATGCGTTTTCAACCACTGTCAACCACTGTTCTTCTTCCATCCATTTTGCCTCAAAACGAAAGCTTCTTTCCCCACCTCCCCGCCTCCTCTCTCCTTGCTCCTCATCCGTATTCAAAAGCACCGGTCTATGGTCTGAGTGATGAGGATCTCCATTCACCACTCGGAAGGCAGGAAAACAATGACACCAACTATCCGTCGCCACTGCCCTATCAAGTCGCTCTCTGACATACTTATTGCTATCTTTGTTATGGTTTCTCCACATATATACGTCTCCTGTAAAGCCCAGATCATGTAATTGGCAGTCTTCTAAAGCAGTTTTGAAACGATCCAAACACGTTTGAGGCCGAGCCGCCCCACCATCCTTCTCACATGCCATCAAAATTTCGTTGAAATCACCCATGCACAACCATGGTTTGTCACTGTGGTGTCGTATCGTTCGCAATAATTTCCAAGTTTTCTCCTTCTCCTCTGCCTTTGGTTCTCCATAAATCCCAGTGAAACGCCATTGGAATCCATCATCCTCGGTTATTTCTGCATCAATGTGATATTTTGACTTCAATCCCGCCTTCAAATTCACTCCATTCCTCCAGAAAAGTGCAAGACCCCCACTATGTCCTTGACAGTTTTTTGCTACCATGTTAGTCAGCCCCATCTTCCACCTAAACCAGTCCAACCTTTTGTCATCCATTTTTGTTTCAGAAAGAAAAAGAATATCAGGGTCCACCTTCTTCTGGACCTCCAGAAGACCCCGAACTGCCGGGCCGTTCCCCAACCCCGGCAGTTCCACGCCACAATTTTCATTGGGATCCGCAGGGCTGTTCTGACAGCCCCGCCAACAGTTTATTAATTGTGCCGTCTCCCCCATCTGTTCTGCTTTTCTTCCCTTCGGTTCCTTCCTCCAAGTCCATCAGATCCTCCCAGTCCCTCTTAGCTCCTGCATGTACCCCCAACACTTCATCTTTACCAGTACAATTACGCTCAAGTCGAGTAAATTTACCCCCTTTCTGCTCTTTTGATTTATTTCCTTGACTTTCGCCGTCGCATTTCTCTTCTCCTTTATGATTTCCTGTGCATCGCCCTTCAAAGGCCCACTACCCTCTTGTTCCTTCTCCGTTCCTCCCTTGCTCCCTTCTGTATTGACCTTCCCTCCGCTAGTATGGGTCACTTGCATATCTTGCTTACCATTATGTGCACTAGGCTCCTCTTCGGTCAGCTGCAGCCTTCGATTTGGAGGAACGTATGTGTTATTTTTGCCCAGGTCTGCCTTATCTGCTATTGACTCAATTTTTTTAACAGTGCTATTCTCCTCCCTATCCTCTCCACCACCTTTCTTTTCACCCTCTAACTTCTTCCATGAAAGGGACTCACTTCTATTTTTTGCGCCATCCCTACCACTTGAGCTCCCACTCTTCCAGTACCCACTATTTCTTCTATCCCATTCTCTATACTTTGGCGGTATGAAACGCAGCTTACTACCATACTCCTTCTCAACTCCAGGTTTTATTTTGATGCTGCATTCGTTCTCCACATGGCCTATCACACCACACACATAACAGAAGTCCGGCAAAAATTCATATTGAAATGGACACCACCGGTATTTTGTATCCTCCTTCTCCCCACCCTCTTCATTCCTTGGTATCATGTTGTCAGAGTCTCCCTCCCCCACATCTTCATCCTCCTCCAAGAGAAAACCACGCTGCAAAGGCTTTGAGATATCAATCCTAGTGCGGATCCTGAGAACTTGTCCAAACGCCATGCCATCCTCCTCCACATCCACCGCTAACGCCTCCCCGACATCATCTGCTATAGCCCTGCCAGCATCCACGTCCATCTTCCCCACGGGCAGGTTTGACACTCTGATCCAGATAGGTATGAACTTAAATTCCATCTCATCTAGGGTTTTCCGTGGATCGATTTCCCTCATCACTACCAGCTCATTGTTAAACATCCACGGACCCTCGTCAAGTGCCTTCCTCCACCCTGCGGAATTTTTAAACGTAAACAAGAACCTATTTTCTCCCAGGTCCTTGCATTGCAGTTCATGCATGGGGCACCAGACTCTCTTCAGTGTGTTTCCCAAAATCTCCGCCGCCACCGGCCTGTTCGACATTAGTTTTCCTATCGCTTGTGGATCAGCCGGCTTCCACTCCGCTCCCTTCTTACTCAGTTTTACCCCCCGCTTCTCCGCAGCCGACAGCGTCATCTTCTTCATCAGATCTTCAACCCCCTCTATCGCCATGATGTTGTACACAAAACTTGAGATCCCCGACGGTTGCAGGTGTGTATTCTGACCGTGCGCCATCGACCAACGCAGAAGGCTGAGAAGTGGATTAGGTTTTGAATGATCTACGGTTTCTGCCGCCTCTAACTCGAGAACTAAGCAAGAGGATCAGGGCGAGGATCAACCCCACCGACGTGAGAACCTGAGTCGCCAGGGAAACCCTAGGCGCCAGGACCAATACTTCTTAGGCACGCGTATAGTACTATGGTAGGATGGCTTCGTACGCTGCGTCTACAGAAATCAATCGATAGATTGATTAGTTTTAGAATCGATTCATTTTTTTAAGTGGAAACTGAATCGATTAGGCAAGCGAACCGTCATGCTCGTGCGTGCGTACGTGAGGCGTGTCCTACTATCGTGCGTGTGTGCATAAGCGAACTGTCGTGGGCCACCCTGATTAGTCAAGTGAATTGTCGTCCTGCTGGGTTGGGCCGGTGCGGAGGCGCAGGCGGAAAAGGGCTGACCCTGATTCACTGCTCTTGGGCCACCCTGATGCACTCGGCCTTTTTAATTAATAATAGGTACTACTAGCAAAAATATTCACCCGTATTCCTGTGCATACGGGCCGGCCCAATGGGCTCCGCCCCTGGGCACCGGGACCCCATCGTCCCAGATCCAGCCGTCCCGCGAACCAAACGCCGTTCCGCACCGCGCCATCCCGATCCGTCTCGTCCCGGGATCCCCCCGTCCCGATTTCCGCGAGGTGATGATTTCAACAGCATATATGCATTTTGTATTGGCTATATCTTTGTGCATGTTCGTCCTATGATGATGATTTATATATGAAAAATGATCTACTCATCGTGCTCTACATGATGGTTGCATTTGCATTCATGTTAGGATCCATATACATGTCATAATATCTGTTGCAAAAGTGCCTCATGATGTTACTGCAGAAAACTGTTAATACTTGTCACTTTGTCATTTTTGTGTGATTTAATGCAAATGTCATATGAGCATCTTGTCAACATGACTTTGGAGCATTTTCATATCTTCTTGCTGGTAGTATTTATTTCATGCCATGATATGCCATGATGTGACTGCCATGAGCTTGCACACATGTCTAGTCAATGTTGCTGTTTTAAGTAAAAGCTGTCTGAGATAAAACTTGTCAACTTTGCTTGATGGTTGCCACTAATCTAGAGCTCATATGTATTTGATTCCTTCATGTGATTTGGCCCATGTGATGTGTAATTTGATGCCATGCCGTTGGTTTCCATGTAAAGTTCCTGTAGCATGTCTCTTTCTTGCTCTCAAGTTGCCATCATATTAACTCTGCTCATGTATATGCCCTGTTTAGCAGAACATTGCATTTTGCATGGATCATATTGACTTAACCTTGATGCCTATGGACCTGAACCTTTAAGATAAATTGGAGTATATCATGTCTATTTCAAGTGCATATCAAGTTTGTGCCCATCATGTGCCTGTAGCTTGCTGTTTCGATGTTGGCAAAGTGCTATGTTGCTGTTTCGGGGCAGATTGCTATTATAACTTGTGTTGCTTGTAATTGTTGAACCGTTGCTCCGTTTTGATCATGCCCTACATGAAACTTGCTTAGAATTGTGTGTAGTTTCATATTGTCATGTTGCATCCTTGATTTGAGTGTTTGTGATTGATGTTTGCATGCATGTTGCATAATTGCCATGTTAAACTTGTTTAGCTCATATCTTCTAGACCGTAGCTCTGAATTAAATGTTCTACATATGTAACTTGATTAGAAAAACATGTAGATCATCATGATGCATGTTAACTTGCTGTTTAACAACTTTAACATTGTGTTTAATTCAGATCAGTACCAATTTCGAAATTTGCATATGGGGATTTTTCGGAATTGTTATTTGTGTTTCCGGCCTCATTTAAACTTGCCTAGTTGTATGGATTGCTTATGCTTCATCTCTTGCCATGTTTAACAACATTTAATCTTGTCATGCATCATTTTGGTTGTGCATCATGCCATGTTTATGCTTGTGTGTTTACCATGTTGTTTGCTTCTTTCCGGTTGTGCTTTGTCTCGATAGCTCCGGTTATGTTGCGATTGTGAGGATTCGTTTGACTACGCGTGTTCGTCTTCTTCATGGATTCAGTCTTCTTCCTAGCAGGATTTCAGGCAGGATGATCATGACCTTGGACTTTGCTTGCTAGTTGTCTCGTTGCTATTGCTATGTCGCGCTTCCTACCACATATATGTCAGCCTCCCATATGCCATGATACAGCCTCTAACCACCCTGACCCAGCAAACCGTTGTTTGGCTATGTTACCGCTTTGCTCAGCCCTTTCTTATAGCGTTGCTAGTTGCAGGTGCAGTTGCAGGTTGTTCCATGTTGGGACATGGATATCATGGGATATCACAATATCTCTTATTTAATTAATGCATTTATATACTTGGTTTTGGGTGTAAGGCTCGGCCTTTTGCCTAGTGTTTTGTTCCACTCATGCCGCCCTAGTTTCCGTAATACCGGTGTTATGATCCTTGATTAGCGTTCCTAACATGCTCAGGGGAATGGGACCCTCTTGACAGTTCGCTTTGAATAACCGCTTCCAGCAAGGCCCAACATTGGTTTTAACATTTGCCAACATAATAATACTGAATTGAATAATTAATTTGCATAGGGAGTTAGCGCTACCCGAGGATTCTTAATTCAACATAATACAGGTGGGCCAGTGCTGATGGTGTTGGTCCGAATCGGGCGGCCTGCGGGGCCACCACGAGGAAACTCGAGGATCTGGTTTTACTCGTAGCTTGTCCCATCCGGTCGTGGCCTGAGACGAGATACGCGCGGCTACTATCAGGGTGTCGGCACGCCGGGAGGTCTTGCTGGAATTGCGTTACCATTGTCGAAATGTCTTGTGCACCGGGATTCCGAGGATACTTCGGGCTATCTCGAGGTTGAGGTATTTCCACCACAGCTTGTGTTGGTTTGTGATGGACCAGGTTGGAACACCCCTGCAGGGTTAAATCTTACGCGAAGCCATGCTCGCGGTTATGCGGCGACTTGGATATTTATAACCTCCGGTTGTAGAGAACTTGACACTAATCCTAATTAAAATACACCAACCGCGTGCGTAACCGTGATCGTCTCTTTTCGAGGAAGTTCGAGAAGAGAACACGGTGGGGTTATGTTTGACTCGTAAGTAGGTGTTCAGGATCACTTCTTGATCATTATTAGTTTGCGACCGTTATGCGTAGTTTACTCATCTTATTCTTGTACTCGTAAGTTAGCCACCATACAATGCTTAGTGCTTGCTGCAACCTCACCACTTTACCCCTTCCATACCCATTAAGCTTTGATAGTCTTGTTACCCATGGTTATGGGATTGCTGAGTCCTCGTGGCTCACAGATTACTACAACAACAGATGTAGGTACAGGTAATGCGATGATCTGACGTGAGAGCGATGCGCGTTTGCTTTTGGAGTTCTTCTTCTGCTTCTTCTTCTTCGTCGATCTCGGGATAGATTCCTGGTCGGCAGCCTAGGCTAGCAGGGTGGATGTCATTCGTGTTTTTCGTTTATGTTTCATCCGTAGTCGGATTCTGCTCTTCTGTATGGTGTTTGCTATGTATTGATGTATTCCTGTGATGACTGTATGTATTCATATGTATCCCCATCTATTATGTACATGGTACGATGTAATGATATCCACCTTGCAAGCGTCTTCGATATGCGCTTCTATCCCTGGTGGGACCTCCGAGTCCCTCGAGGATAGGATCGCATATTGGGCGTGACAAGTTGGTATCAGATCCTCGACCGACCATAGGAGCCCCCTTGATTGATCGAACCGTTGGCGAGTATAGAAAAAAACTATTTTGAGTCTAGTTATATATCGGAGAGTAGGAATTCTTTTTACTCCTTATCCCCTTCGTCGCTCTGGTGAGGAATTATGACGTAGGTGTTTTGATTCTACTACTATTCTCACTCAAATTTTTTTAGGATGACGCGGGTATTTTGGAATTGTTATGATATCGTTGTGACGGGGATTCTGTCTTGGTGCCTCCTGACCGTATGGATTGGACCCGGGGAGTTGAGCTCCAAGGTGTTTTTGTCACATTCGCTATCGTTTCAGTTCCTAAATACCAGAGGACGCCGACATCGAAACGCTTCTATACTTTTTGTGGTGGCAAATATTGCCGTGACTTTTCCCCAGTACTGGAGGAGGTAGCTCGGATGATCCACCATGACTAGTATCGCTGTGTTTTCGAAGGTCTGAGGTAGACGAATTTGCGAAGTTTCTCGGTTGTGTGTTAAGGGTTGCGGATGCAGTTGCAGCTGATTAGGTTGTTGATTGCTGAGTAGGTTCCTGGACCCGCAACCTGATCGCATAACCAAGAAGTTTCGGGAGTTCTTAGGTGGGAATTCAAGTATTACCTAGAATATCTTTTCCATTAGACACATGATACGATATGGGGTCTATCATATGTTTGTTCCGGCTTATTCTCCAAGCCAAATCCTTTGTTTTGTTTTTTTTGTTATGGTATTCGAGTTGCTTCGAAGTCAAGTGTTGATTCCATACCTTTCCTAAGCGGCGTTCTCATATTTCTATGGGAGTGCTAATCCTTTTTGATCATCAAGATTGTCATGGAAAAAAATTATTCTCAACCGGCGTGCTTCTCTTTAGTTAATCTGATCCTTTCAACAATTCCAAGATCAATTCTCAGTTTTCTCAACGGTGTTCGTTTCACCCGTTCCAAGTTGTCTTTCTTTTTCCCACCCTCCCACCCTTTTCTTCATGGAGTCAAAATTCTCAAATCAAGTATCCATTTTATTCGTGATAACTTTTTCCATTCTTTTCCTTCAATGTTCTTAACCGGTGATTCTCATGAAGATGCTCGGGAGCTACAAGTTCATCATTCTTCGTTCTCGTTTTCTGCTCCGGTGGATTTAATTCAAGCTTTCGGTGTTGATCATTTTCCTTTCATCGATTCAAATATTTCCCATGTTGGAAATTCTTACCCAAGCCTCTCTTATTTATTCACATCTCTCTGTTTCTTCTCCGGAGTGCTGAAGATATCTCAGAAGATTTGTGTTTCCATTCAAGACCCGTTCGTTCTATTTTCAGGTTTTTATTTCATTCAAGGCGTTTAAATCTAACCGGTGCAATCTCTATTTCAAGCAATCAATTCCAACGGTGTTTCTTTTGAGTGGGCCCTAATCAACAGGTCTTTTCCCAGGATCTTACCTGACTCTTCTAATTTTTCCCGGAGTTATTCTCAAATTATTTTAAAGTTTGACGTAAGAATGGATTCCATCAGTCAATTGCCTTCTCCAAGATTGCTTTCAAATTCTTTTCATCTTTGCCTCAACCTTCGTATTCGTCAGTATTCCGGAGTATCTAACAAAATCTTCATGGTGGTTCTCGTTGTCATTCTCAGCTTTGAAGACCGAATGAGAATTCTCTTAAGTCCTTTTCCGTTGTCTTCAAGATTCGTAGTTCAAGCTTGATGCTATCCTCTCAAATTGTTCCGATCATGAGAAATTCTTTTCATACCCATCCGAAGATTTTTAGGAGTTGTTTTCGTTTTGATTCTCCGAAGGCCATTGTTTCAGAAGAATTCTTCATTCTCGACATTCTTCTCTTGTTCTCAAATTCTTCCGGTGCATCGTTCAAGTATTCTCCAATAAGCTCGTGATCGCTTTGTTCTCTTGTAATTAATTTCCCTCAAGTATCCTCGTTCGTTTTCTAATTCTTCCCGGCGATTCGTTCTCTTTTCTTCGTTCGTTTTCAATTCTTACGGTGGTTCGTTCAAGATTCCTCTTCCTTTGTTATCGTGTCAATTCATTTGTTCTTTCCAAAATCCTACCGGTGTTTCCTTGAAGACTTCGTCAAGTTGGCGCTATATCTCTCTTTAATATTTTCAAGAAGAATAAGTAGTATGCAAATCCATTGCTTTTCATCAATTTATTTTGATGAAGGATAGCCGTATCATAATTCTTATTCTTGTTCATGGAGGTGATTTAATTCCTTCTTCCAAAGTTTGTTCTTGATGAATAAATTCTCGGTTCTAGTTGTTCATCTTTCTTTTCTGGAGTGCCAAGTTTTCTCGGTTATCTCATCGCGAAGCTCCATCTAAATCATTGCAAGGCTTCATCTTGTTCTTTTCAACTTTCATTTCATTTCGATCATCTTGGTAGTTATCTGGAGTTCTTTGAGAGTTTCTTCATGATCTTTCGTTAAGGATTTAATTCGTTCTCGAAGTGTTCGTCAAGATTCTTGTTGGAGCTCAAGTATTCTTCATCTTGCATTTCAAAGTGCAAATCATTTCTACCTTGTCTTGAGGTGGTGTTATGTCTTTCTTGACAATGTCCCTTCGTGTTTCATGATTCACAAGTTGTCAGGAATGAGATATTTAAACCCATCATTTTTCTCTTCGTTCAGGAATGAGTTATCTTGGGTTATATTTCACCTAAAGCCTTCCCTAAGGAATGTTGCTATTGTGGTGCTTATCAATGATCCAAGCTTCTCCTTCTCTTCTCGGTGAAAGAGGTTTTCATCTCTTCGAGGTCTCAAGCAATCAATTCTTTTTGTTAATGGCAAGTTTTCACCTCAAATGTTGAGATGTTTTCCATAAGCCCACAACAAGCTTATTCTATTCATTGTTGATTTTCCAACAACTCCGTTCAATCCTTCTTGTGAGGATGCTTTTCAAATTCATTTGTGGGAGAAGTTGTCATTTTCTTCTCCGTTCTTTTCGTTCCAACGATCTAGCTTCTGTTCTTTCGTCCGGAGGTATGGTGATGTTGCTCTCTTCGACCCATTATCTCGTTTCGCCAAGACCATGTTCTTTCCGTGCTTATCCATTTTACCAGAGTGTTGTGCCCTATTTTCAAGTCCTTTTCTTCTTATCAAGTTTTGCTTCTCTTTTCTACCGGAGTGCTGCCCAAATTCTTTTTTGTTCGCATTCCTTATCTATCTCGTTTCACCCAGAGTGGTTTCGAATTCTTGCTTGTTCTTCAAGCCATTCTTCAACTCTTTGCAACCTTCGAAGTTTGTTGGTTACACTCGTTTTTCCAAGAAGCAACTTTGTTTACCTCTTCCTCTTCCTCTTCAATCTTCCGGTTCCTTCCTAAGATCTCGGGTCGAGATCTTCTGTTAGTGGGGGAGAGTTGTGACGCCCCGAGACCGATGCTCCAGATTCCTTCCATTTATTTTCCGTTGTTGCCGTGTGATTCGTTTGCCTATTGCACTTTGCCATGTCATCATGTGCATTTCATCCGCATGTTTTCATAAAACTTGCATCCGTTCGTAATTGCCGGCTTCTCCCCATTCCTTCCGTTGTCCGTTTCGAGACCCGACACACTCGCACGCGTCCACGGCACCTCCGAAATATTATTTTATAAGTGGGAATAAAATGTTCTTGGAATGGGTTGAAAGTTGGCGTGCGGTCTTATTATATTGTAGGTAGACCGCCAGCCAAATTTCGTCCTATTCGAAGGTCGTTTGATGCCCCAACGGATAACCTATAGCGGCACTATAGCCGGATAAAACGTCGGACGTTTTCGGTGTTCCGAAAATCATGCCAGGCTGCACCACTTCCCTCTCTTCTCAGCCCACACCTCTCCACACAGCCTACTAGGCCCAGCCTACCCCCTCTCGAACGGAGCCGTCGGATCGTGATCGGAGGGCTCCGAAACCCCCAAATAACCCTCCTCCTAGCCCCCCTTTCCTATTTAAACAGCTCCCCCTCGTCCAAATCGGGCTTAAAACCCTAGCCTAGCCCCTCCCCTAACCTCCAGCCGCCTCCTCCTCGTTTTTCATGCGCGGCCAGCCTCCCACCGCCACCTGGCGCGCCACCGCCGCAGCCGCCTCCCCAACCAACCACCGCGCGCCACCTCACCCTCTCTCTCCTCCCACCGCGCCAGGGCCCGCCAGGCCCAGATCGGGCCCGCCCCGGGCCGCAACCGGGCCCCGAGCCGCCCGCCCGGCTCCTCGCGCCGCCGCCCGCCTGCGCGCCGCCGCACCCGCGCTCGGCCGCTCCCCTCGCCGCGCCGCAGCTCGCCTCCGCCTCGCCCTCACTCCACCGCGCCGTCCCGCGCCGCCGCACGTCGTCGCCAGATCCGCCGTCGCCCCGCCGCCGCGTGCCCGCGACGCCACCTTCCGCACGCCGTCGCCAGCGTCCTCCCACGCCGCCGCGTCGCGCCGCTCGCCATCGCCGCTGCGCTGCCCCTAGCTCGCCGCCGCCTCGAATCCGGCCGGGCCGGACCGGATCCAGCCCCTACCACCCCGCCGGAGCGCCGGCCTCGCCGGACCTCGCCGCCATTGCCATGGCCTCTGCCTCCAAGGCGCCAGGACCCCGTCGTCCCAGATCCTGCCGTCCCGCGAACCAAACGTCGTTCCGCAGCACGCCATCCCGATCCGTCTCGTCCCGGGATCCCCCCGTCCCGATTTCCGTGAGGTGATGATTTCAGCAGCATATATGCATTTTGTATTGGCTATATCTTTGTGCATGTTCGTCCTATGATGATGATTTATATATGAAAAATGATCTACTCATCGTGCTCTACATGATGGTTGCATTTGCATTCATGTTAGGATCCATCTACATGTCATAATATCTGTTGCAAAAGTGCCTCATGATGTTACTGTAGAAAACTGTTAATACTTGTCACTTTGTCATTTTTGTGTGATTTAATGCAAATGTCATATGAGCATCTTGTCAACATGACTTTGGAGCATTTTCATATCTTCTTGCTGGTAGTATTTATTTCATGCCATGATATGCCATGATGTGACTGCCATGAGCTTGCAAACATGTCTAGTCAATGTTGTTGTTTTAAGTAAAAGCTGTCTGTGATAAAACTTGTCAACTTTGCTTGATGGTTGCCACTAATCTAGAGCTCATATGTATTTGATTCCTTCATGTGATTTGGCCTATATGATGTGTACTTTGATGCCATGCCTTTGGTTGCCATGTAAATTTCCTGTAGCATGTCTCTTTCTTGCTCTCAAGTTGCCATCATATTAACTCTGCTCATGTATATGCCCTGTTTAGCAGAACATTGCATTTTGCATGGATCATATTGACTTAACCTTGATGCCTATGGACCTGAACCTTTAAGATAAATTGGAGTATATCATGTCTATTTCAAGTGCATATCAAGTTTGTGCCCATCATGTGCCTGGAGCTTGCTGTTTCGATGTTGGCAAAGTGCTATGTTGCTGTTTCGGGGCAGATTGCTATTATAACTTGTGTTGCTTGTAATTGTTGAACCGTTGCTCCGTTTTGATCATGCCCTACATGAAACTTGCTTAGAATTGTGTGTAATTTCATATTGTCGTGTTGCATCCTTGATTTGAGTGTTTGTGATTGATGTTTGCATGCATGTTGCATAATTGCCATGTTAAACTTGTTTAGCTCATATCTTCTAGACCATAGCTCCGATTTAATTGTTCTACATATATAACTTATTAGAAAAACGTGTAGATCATCATGGTGCATGTTAACTTGCTGTTTAACAACTTTAACATTGTGTTTAATTCAGATCAGTACCAATTTCGAAATTTGCATATGGGGATTTTTCGGAATTGTTATTTGTGTTTCCGGCCTCATTTAAACTTGCCTAGTTGTATGGATTGCTTATGCTTCATCTCTTGCCATGTTTAACAACATTTAATCTTGTCATGCATCATTTTGGTTGTGCATCATGCCATGTTTATGCTTGTGTGTTTACCATGTTGTTTGCTTCTTTCCGGTTGTGCTTTGTCTCGATAGCTCTGGTTATGTTGCGATTGTGAGGATTCGTTCGACTACGCGTGTTCGTCTTCTTCATGGATTCAGTCTTCTTCCTAGCAGGATTTCAGGCAGGATGATCATGACCTTGGATATCTTTACTATCTTTGCTTGCTAGTTGTCTCGTTGCTATCGCTATGTCGCGCTTCCTACCACATATATGTCAGCCTCCCATATGCCATGATACAGCCTCTAACCACCCTTACCCAGCAAACCATGGTTTGGCTATGTTACCGCTTTGCCCAGCCCTTTCTTATAGCGTTGCTAGTTGCAGGTGCAGTTGCAGGTTGTTCCATGTTGGGACATGGATATCATGGGATATCACAATATCTCTTATTTAATTAATGCATCTATATACTTGGTTTTGGGTGGAAGGCTCGGCCTTTTGCCTAGTGTTTTGTTCCACTCATGCCGCCCTAGTTTCTGTAATACCGGTGTTATGATCCTTGATTAGCGTTCCTAACATGCTCAGGGGAATGGGACCCTCTTGACAGTTCGCTTTGAATAACCGCTTCCAGCAAGGCCCAACATTGGTTTTAACATTTGCCAACATAATAATACTGAATTGAATAATTAATTTGCATAGGGAGTTAGTGCTTCCCGAGGATTCTTAATTCAACATAATACAGGTGGGCCAGTGCCGATGGTGTTGGTCCGAATCGGGCGGCCTGCGGGGCCACCACGAGGAAACTCGAGGATCTGGTTTTACTCGTAGCTTGTCCCATCCGGTCGTGGCCTGAGACGAGATACGCGTGGCTACTATCAGGGTGTCGGCACGCCAGGAGGTCTTGCTGGAATTGCGTTACCATTGTCGAAATGTCTTGTGCACCGGGATCCGAGGATACTTCGGGCTATCTCGAGGTTGAGGTATTTCCACCGCAGCTTGTGTTGGTTTGTGATGGACCAGGTTGGAACACCCCTGCAGGGTTAAATCTTACGCGAAGCCATGCCCGCGGTTATGTGGCGACTTGGATATTTATAACCTCCGGTTGTAGAGAACTTGACACTAATCCTAATTAAAATACACCAACCGCGTGCGTAACCGTGATCGTCTCTTTTCGAGGAAGTTCGAGAAGAGAACACGGTGGGGTTATGTTTGACTCGTAAGTAGGTGTTCAGGATCACTTCTTGATCATTATTAGTTTGCGACCGTTATGCGTAGTTTACTCATCTTATTCTTGTACTCGTAAGTTAGCCACCATACAATGCTTAGTGCTTGCTGCAACCTCACCACTTTACCCCTTCCATACCCATTAAGCTTTGATAGTCTTGTTACCCATGGCTATGGGATTGCTGAGTCCTCGTGGCTCACAGATTACTACAACAACAGATGTAGGTACAGGTAATGCGATGATCTGACGTGAGAGCGATGCACGTTTGCTTTTGGAGTTCTTCTTCTGCTTCTTCTTCTTCGTCGATCTCGGGATAGGTTCCTGGTCGGCTGCCTGGGCTAGCAGGGTGGATGTCGTTCGTATTTTTCGTTTGTGTTTCATCCGTAGTCGGATTCTGCTCTTCTGTATGGTGTTTGCTATGTATTGATGTATTCCTGTGATGACTGTATGTATTCGTATGTATTCCCATCTATTATGTACATGGTACGATGTAATGATATCCACCTTGCAAGCGTCTTCGATATGCGCTTCTATCCCTGGTGGGACCTCCGAGTCCCTCGAGGATAGGATCGCATATTGGGCGTGACAGGGAGACTATCATTTGAAGCACAAGAGCAAGGAGTTCATCATCAACACACCATTTGTTACCTTTTGGAGAGTGGTGTCTCCTAGATTGGTTAGGTGTCACTTGGGAGCCTCCAAGATCATGTGGAGTTGAACCAAGGAGTTTGTAAGGGCAAGGGGATCGCCTACTTTGTGAAGATCTACCCCGAGTGAGGCTAGTCCTTCGTGGACGGAAGCCATGGTGGAATAGGCATGGTTGCTTCTTTGTGGACCCTTCGTGGGTGGAGCCCTTCGTGGACTCGCGCAACCGTTACCCTCCGTGGGTTGAAGCCTCCATCAACGTGGACGTACGATAGCACCACCTATCGAAACCATGCCAAAAACACCATGTCTTCATTGCGTTTGATCTTCTTATCTCTACCCCATTACTTTCCGTACATTTGCATGCTTTACCATTTCCGCTGCTCAATCTCTAGATATGCATGTGTAGAAAGTCTTGGTGATTTCTTAACTTGCGCCAAAATCTGCCTAAATTTCAAGAGAACCAAAAACTTCACCTTTGGTTGGTTAAGAGTCTATTCACCCCCCCTCTAGACCTATCTCCTCGACCCTACAATTGGTATCAGAGCATTGGTCTCCATTGCTTTGGTTTAATCACCATTGGAGGGAGATGGATGTGTCTACTTTGGGGAGTCTTAGACGTAGAGTGCCTATTCTCAATGGGGAGTATTATCACTTTTGGAAGGATGAAATGCTTGATATCTTCGATGAATTTAACTTGAGGAAGTACATTCATAATCCTTATGTGCCTCCCATTGATCCCTTGCATCCCACTCATGAAGAGGAAATTGACATGCTTCGTAATCTTAGAACTATCAATCTTATCATTAGAGGATTACCTAAAGTTGTGTTTGGTTGTATGCAAAACTTTGAGTGTGCCTATACTCTATGGAATGACTTGCAAAAGCGATATCCCAACTACTCTTTAAAGAATCTTGATGAGATTCTTCATAAGACTATTTGATACGGGGTTGCCCGATCTTCACGGAGGATCTGCTTGATGAACGAATCAACGTCACCTGAAGGGTACGAAGGAAACCCTCGATCCTAGCCAACAACACTGTCGGGTAATGGATAACTAGTGCAACCTGACGAGACCGAAGCTAGCTACTGCATATGCAACAACCAGCAACAAGTATTCGCCCAACCACACTCTTAGGATTCCAATCCATGCAACCACGCACGAAGTTGGAAGCACGAACTGGTCGCCGCCTCAACGGCTACTATTGTAAAATTACAAAGTGAGTTTACCCTCTCACAAGGCAAGATTACAAGAGCTAAGGAGGAAGTGAACTCTCAAACAAGATTCTGGTTGCACTTAGCTAACCTTTGCTGAAAACAAATTGCCAAAGAGTTGTGGCTGAAGTGGGGGAAGGGGTATTTATACTAGGAACAGCCCTCCTAGTTTAGGTGTGAAACCAGTCCAAAAGAGAGGCTCAAATTCGTGGTAACCAGCTGGTCAAGGCAGCAAACACATGGAGCCTCGCACAGCAATTAATGCTCTGGACAGCTTGCATTGGAACTCTCATATCCTTTGACTCAGGACTCCACCGTTTGATTTTCCTGAAAGTAGACTTCATATGATGTCCATTTTGTACCCCCACACGTGCTGGATGCTCATATATTTGTGTTGCATGATGCAGGAAGTTCTGGGATGAATTCTGGAACTGTGCATGCAACAATAGGATGTTGAGATGGCTTGATATTCTTCCTTGAGGTGTAACATGTTGCCCTTGTCACCAAAACATGGTTTACATCAGAGTTGAAACTTGTTCTCTTCAAACTTGTTGTATGGGCTTCAGAACTTGTTTCTTCATGAGCTGAACTTGTTTCTTCATGTGCTGAAAGTTGTTGGTTGTCCTCAACATTGTACCTGAGTAAAATCAACACAGATGATTTAGTCAGTATAAAGTTCTCATGGATAGTTGAAGTATGATCAGCTAGGAGTGCGTTCACCTCTTGTTCTATATATTTGGCACGGCTCCTTGTCATGGGACCCAAATAGGTCTTCTTTGTAGCAGCTTCATTTGAGAGCTGAGTTTTATCATGAGGAGAAGATGATAAATGAGGTGAACCTGGGATGTCCTCATCATCCTCCCCCTCTTCAAAAGGAGTCGCCCTCGATTCTTGACCCTCTTGATTGAAGCATGGAGACAAATCAGCAACGTTGAATGTTGGACTCACAGCATAGTCTTCAGGAAGCTCGATCTTGTAAGCATTGTCATTGATCTTTGCCAAGACTTTGAATGGTCCATCTCCACGAGGCATTAGCTTGGATTTGTGCTTCTCAGGAAAATGATCTTTGCGCAAATGTATCCAAACCAGATCTCCAGGCTCAAAAGTCACCTTCTTGCGGTTTTTGTTTGCCTTAGCTGCATAGTACTTGGACTTCCTTTCTATCTCTTCTCCGGTCTTCTCACGAATCTTCTTCACATATGCAGCACGCTTTGAAGCCTCCATGTTACATCTTGATAACCCACAAGTATAGGGGATCAATTGTAGCTTTTTCGATAAATAAGAGTGTTGAACCCAACGAGGAGCTAAAGGTAGAATTAATATTCCCTTCAAGTTCTATCGACCACCGATACAACTCTACGCGCACTTAACGTTCGCTTTACCTAGAACAAGTATGAAACTATTTTGCTGGTGTAAGGATAAGACTAGAAGTACTTAACGAGAATAAAACTAGGAGTAAATTGCAAGATAATAAAAGCTAGTTGTTTAGTAGAAAGCTTCTGTAACACAAGAGAAAGATTTGTCCATAGGCAATCGATAACTAGACCGGTAATCATTATTGCAATTTTATATGAGGGAGAGGCATGAGCTAACATACTTTCCGAACTTGGATCATATGCACTTATGATTGGAACTCTAGCAAGCATCCACAACTACCAAAGATCATTAAGGTAAAACCCAACCATAGCATTAAGTAACAAGTCCTCTTTACTCCCATACGCAACAACCCCCTTACTCGGGTGTAACCTTCTGTCACTCTAGCCGCCCACTATAAGAGAATTATGAACGTATTGCAAACCCTACAGCGGGAATCCCTCATGCTTGCGTGACACGGAGAGCACCATAGGACAGCACCAAAATAAAACATACAACTCAAACCAATCACGATCATCAATCAACCCATAGGACAAAACGAATCTACTCGAACATCATAGGATGGCAACACATCATTGGATAATAATATGTAGCATTAAGCACCATGTTTAAGTAGAGATTACAGCGGGGAGAAGAGGTGTTACACCGCTGCATAGAGGGGGAGAGAGTTGGTGGTGACGGTGGCGAAGTTGTTGGTGTAGATTGCCGTCACGATGATTGCCCCGGCGGCGTTCCGGCGCCACCGGGAGAGAGGGGGGAGAGCCCCCCTCCTTCTTCTTCTTGCTTGGCCTCCCCCCTAGATGGGAGGAGGTTTTCTCCTCTAGTCCTTGGCCTCCATGGCACCCGGAGGGGCGGGAGCCCCTCCGAGATTGGATCTCTCTCTCTGTTCTCTTCTGTTTCGCGTTCCTGGTTTCTGGCCTTTCACCTTTTCTTAAATTCCCGGAGATCCCTAACTCTGATTGCGCTGAAATTTTAACATGATTTTTTTTCCGGATATTAGCTTCCTTGCGGCCGAAGAAGAGCCCCAACCGACTTATGGTGTGCCCACAAGGCACCACCGCGCGCCAGGGGGGGCCGCGCCCAGGTGGCTTGTGGAGGTTGTGGGCCTCCGTTTGCGTTGATTCCACCTCCCAAAAATCACATATATTCAAAAATAATTCTCCGTAAACTTTTATTGCATTTGGACTTCGTTTGATATGGATTTTCTGTGAAACAAAAAACAAGAAGAAAACTGGAACTGGCACTAGGCACTGGATCAATATGTTAGTCCCAAAAATAATATGTATAAGTTGTAGAATATTGGCATGAAACAATCAAAAATTATAGATACGACAGAGACGTATCAGCATCCCCAAACTTAATTCATGCTCGTCCACGAGTAGGTAAACGATAAAAAAGATAATTTTTGATGTGGAATGCTACCTAGCATAATCTTGATCATATAATCTAATCATGGCATGAATATTAAGACACGAGTGATTCAAAGCAATAGTCTATAATTTCATATAAAGACATCAATACTCAATCATACTAACAAACAACCATGTCTTTCAAAATATCAATGCTAAAGAAAGTTATCCCTTGTCACGCCCAATATGCGATCCTATCCTCGAGGGACTCAAAGGCCCCACCAGGGATAGAAGCGCATATCGAAGACGCTTGCAAGGTGGATATCATTACATCATACCATGTACAGAATAGATGGGGATACATACAAATACATACAGTCACCACAGGAATACATCAATACATAGCAAACACCATACAAAAGAGCAGAATCCGACTACGGATAAAACACAAATGAAAAACACGAACGACATCCACCATGCTAGCCCAGGCTGCCGACCAGGAACCTATCCCAAGATCGACGAAGAAGAACTCCAAAAGCAAACGCGCATTGCTCTCATGTCAAATCATCGCATTACCTGTACCTGCATCTGTTGTTGTAGTAATCTGTGAGCGACGAGGACTCAGCAATCCCATAACCATGGGTAGCAAGACTATCAAAGCTTAAATGGGTATGGAAGGGTAAAGTGGTGAGGTTGCAGCAAGCACTAAGCATTGTATGGTGGCTAACTTATGAGTACAAGAATAAGAAGAGTAACTACGCATAACGATCGCAAAGTAATAATGATCAAGAAGTGATCCTGAACACCTACTTATGAGTCAAACATAACCCCACCATGTTCTCTTCCCGAACTCCCTCGAAAAGAGACGATCACGGTTACGCACGCGATTGGTGTATTTTAATTAGAATTAGTATCAAGTTCTCTACAACCGAAGGTTATAAATATCCAAGTCGCCACATAACCGCGGGCACGGCTTCGCGTAAGATTTAACCCCGCAGGGGTGTTCCAACCTGGTCCATCACAAACCAACACATGCTGCGGTGGAAATACCTCAACCTCGAGATAGCCCGAAGTATCCTCGGAATCCCGGTGCACAAGACATTTCGACAATGGTAACGCAAGTCCAGCAAGACCTCCCGGCGTGCCGACACCCTGATAGTAGCCGCACGTATCTCGTTTCAGGCCACGACCGGATGGGAAAGCCTACGAGTAAAACCAGATCCTCGAGTTTCCTCGTGGTGGCCCCGCAGTCTGCCCGGTTCGGACCAACACCATCGGCACTGGCCCACCTGTATTATGTTGAATTAAGAATCCTCGGGTAGCGCTAACTCCCTATGAAAAATTAATTATTCAATTCAGTATTATTATGTTGGCAAATGTTAAAACCAATGTTGGGCCTTGCTGGAAGCGGTTATTCAAATAGAACTGTCAAGAGGGTCCCATTCCCCTGAGCATGTTAGGAACGCTAATGAAGGATCATAACACCGGTATTACTGAAACTAGGGCGGCATGAGTGGAACAAAACACTAGGCAAAAGGCCGAGCCTTCCACCCACAACCAAGTATATAGATGCATTAATTAAATAATAGATATTGTGATATTCCAAGATATCCATGTCCCAACATGGAACAACCTGCAACTGCATCTGCAACTAGCAACGCTATAAGAAAGGGGCTGAGCAAAGTGGTAACATAGCCAAACAACGGTTTGCTGGGTAAGGGTGGTTAGAGGCTATATCATGGCATATGGGAGGCTGACATATATGTGGTAGGAAGCGCGACATAGCGATAGCATCGAGACAACTAGCAGGCAAAGATAGTAGAGATATCCAAGGTCATGATCATCTTGCCTGAAATCCCGCTCGGAAGAAGATCGAGTCCATGAAGAAGACGAACCAACGTAGTCGAACGAATCCTCACAATCGCAACGAAACCGGAACTATCGAGAAGAAGCACAACCGGAAAGAAGCAAACAACATGGTAAACACACAAGCATAAACATGGCATGATGCACAACCAAATGTGATGCATGACAAGATTAAATGTTGTTAAACATGGCAAGAGATGCAGCATAAGCAATCCATACAACTAGACAAGTTTAAATGAGGCGAAAACACAAACAACAATTCCGGTATTTCCCCATATGCAAATTTTGAAATTGGTACTGATCTGAATTAAACACAATGTTGAAGTTGTTAAACAGCAAGTTAACATGCACCATGATGATCTACACGTCTTTCTAATCAAGTTACATATGTAGAACATTTAATTCGGAGCTACGACCTAGAAGATATGAGCTAAATAAGTTAACATGGCAATAATGCAAAATGCATGCAAACATCAACCACAAACACTCAAACCAAGGATGCAACATGGCAATAGGAAACTACACACAAATCTAAGCAAGTTTCATATAGGGCATGATCAAAACGGAGCAACGGTTTAACAATTACCATCAACACAAGTTATAATAACAATCTGCCGAAAACAGCAACATAGCACTTTGCAAGCATCAAAACAACATGCTACAGTGCTAGAACATGGCATCAAATGGCACATCATGGTAGTACATAGCATGGATCTCAAATCAATCAACATGGGCATAAACATAGGAGCAATAGATTAATTACTATGATTTTTGCAAAATGGAACATTCTGTTAACAGGTTGACAGTTTTATCATGATAGCAACTTGAGAGCAACAAAGAGACATGCTACAGGAACTTTACATGGCAACCAAAGGCATGGCATCAAAGTAGACATTACATAGACCAAATCACATGAAGGAATCACATGCATATGAGCTCTAGATTAGTGGCAACCATCAAGCAAAGTTGACAAGTTTTATCACAGACAGTTTTGGCTTAGAAACAGCAACATTAACTAGACATGTTCACAAGCTCATGGCAGTCACATCATGGCATATAATGGCATGAAATAAATACTACCAGCAAGAAGACATGAAAATGCTCCAAAGTCATGTTGACAAGTTGCTTATATGGTGCATGTATTAAATCACACAAAAATGACAAAGTGACAAATATTAACAGTTTCTGCAGTAACATCATGAGGCAATTTTGCAACAGGAATTATGACATGTAGATGAGTTCTATCATGGATGTAATTACTACCATCATGTAGAGCGCAGAGAGTAGAGCAAATTACATATAAAGATCACCATCATAGGATCAACATGCACAAGGATACAAGCTCCACAAAATGCATATATGATGCAAAAATTACAAGGACGGCGAAAATCTGCACCTCGGGGAAAACGGGACGGCGTGGTACTGGGACGAGGCAGAGCGGGATCTCACGGAGTAGGGCGTCCGTTTGGTTGGAGGGCTCGGGCGGATCTGGGACGACGGGGTCCCGGTCGAGGTGGAGACGAGGACGACGGCGGATCCGGCGAGGGCAGCTCGCCGGCGAGGTCGGGCGGCGTGGCCGGCTAGGAGGAGGTGGATCCGGCCGCGGCAAGGCCGGATCTGGACGGCGGCGGGGCGGAGCGGGTCGGCGAGGGGACGAGGCGGCGACTGGACTTGGCGCGGCGCGAGGCGACGGCGGGTCGAGGTGGCGGGGCAGTGCGGCGAGGCGGAGGGGATCCTGGGCAGCGCGGGTGCTTGCGGGCGGCGACGGCTCGGCGGCGCGGCGAGGTGCAGATGGCGGCGCGTGGCTGCGGTGGCAAGGCGGCGGGAGACCGGGCTCGCGCGTGCGGCGGCGGAGGAGCTCGCGGGCGGCGCTCGGGCAGGGGCTCACGGGCGGCGGCGCGGGCTGCCCTGGGCCCCGGATGGGCTCGAGCGGGCTGGCCATGGGCCTGGCGGGCCGCGGCGGCTGGAGGGCGCCAGGGGGTGAGGTGGCGGTGGCTGGTTGACTGCAGGCGGCAGCGCGGTCGCTGGGGCGCCGCCAAGTGGCGAGATGGAGGTGGCTCGGTGCTGAAAATGAGGAGGAGAGAGGCCAGGGGTAGGTGGGCCGTGTAGGAGGGTGTGGGCTGAGAAGAGAGGGAAGGATGGCAGCCCGGCATGGTTTTCGGAACACCGAAAACGTCCGACGTTTTACCGGCTATAGTGCCGCTATAGTTATCCGTTGGGGCATCAAACGACCTCCGAATGGAACGAAATTTGGCAGGCGGTCTACCTACAACATAATAAGACCACACGCCAACTTTCAACCCATTCCGAGAACATTTTTATCCCACTTATAAAATAATATTTCGGAGGTGCCGTGGGCGTGTGCGAGTGTGTCGGGTCTCGAAACGGGCAACGGAAGGGACGCGGAGAAGCCGGCAACTACGAACGGATGCGAGTTTTTATGAAAACATGCGGATGGAATGCACATGATGACATGGCGAAGTGCAACAAGCAAACGAATCACATGGCAACGACGGGAAAATAAATGGAAGGAATCTGGAGCATCGGTCTCGGGGCGTCACAACTCTCCCCCACTAACAGAAAATCTTGACCCGAGATCTTAGGAAGGAACCGGAAGATGAAGAGGTAAAAGAAAGTTGATGTTGGACAAACGAGTGAAACGAAAGAACCTCGAGAGGTTGAACAACTCGAAAAGAAGGGGTGCAACGGAGATGAACGAAGTTGAGAGCACTCCGGTAGAAAAGAGAGGAACGGGGAATATGAGGAGAATCAAAAGCTCAAGAAGAAGACTATGAAACCACTCCAGTTAGAACAAGATAGAAAAGGAATAAGAACGAAAGAATTCGGATAGCATCCCGGTAGGAAATAAAAGCAGAGGTTGACAAGGTGAAAGACTTGAAAGGAGGACACCACACTCCGACAAAATGGATAAGCACGGAAATAACATGGTTTTGGCGAAACGAGATAATGGGTCGAAGAGAGAAACATCACAATGCCTCCGGAACGAAAGAATAGAAGCTAGATCGTTGGAAAGAAAAGAACGGAGAAGAAAATGACAATTTCTACCACAAATGAATTTGAAAAGCATCCTTACAAAGAAGGATTGAATGGAGTTGTTGGAAAATCAAGAACGAAAAGAATAAGCTTGTCGTGGGCTTATGGAAAACATCTCAAAACTTGAGGTGAAATTCTGCCACTACGGAAAGAATTGATTGCTTGAGAGCAACATAGAGATGAAAAACTTCTTTCACCGAAAGGATTTAAGAGAGAACTTGGATCATTGATAATCACCACAATAGCAACAATCCATCGGAAAGGCTTTAGGTGAAATCTATACCAAGATAGCTACGAGAAAGAAATGATGGTTTTAAATATATCATTCTTGACAATTAGACCATTATGCTCAGTCATTGATCCATTCATGAAACACACTCAACATTAACTACACCCAATGCACAAGTATGACAATAGTGCTCTCCAGTTGGTGCTTTATAAGAGAAGATGGAGACTCAAAATAAAAAATAAAAATTGCATAAAAGTAAAATAGATAGGCCCTTCGCAGAGGGAAGCAGAGATTTGTAGACGTGCCAGAGCTTGCTACTTGTAGCTTGCGTTGGTTTTATCCCCGAAGAGGAAGGGATGATGCAGCACAGTAGAGATAAGTATTTCCTTCAGATATGAAACCAAGGTTATCGAACTAGTAGGAGAATCACGCAACACCTCGTTAGCAGCACCTGCACACAAACAACAAATGCTTGCACCCAACGCAAACGAGTGGTTGTCAATCCCTCGGCGGTTAATTGCAAGATTAAATTGTATGTGATAGATAGATAGATTGAAACAAAAATACAAAATAAAAGAAAATGGCAGCAATATTTTTAGGGTTTTAGTAATATGATTTAGATAGACCCGGGGCCATAGTTTTCACTAGAGGCTTCTCTCAAGAAAATAGCATACAATGGGTAGACAAATTACTGTTGGGCAATTGATAGAAAAGCAAATAATCATGACGATATCCAAGGCAATGATCATGTATATAGGCATCATGTCCGAGACAAGTAGACCGACTCCTGCCTGCATCTACTACTATTACTCCACACATCGACCGCTATCCAGCATGCATCTAGTGTATTAAGTCCATAAAGAACGGAGTAACGCCTTAAGAACGATGACATGATGTAGACAAGATAAACTCACGTATGAATAAACCCCATCTTTTTACCCTTAATAGCAACGATACATACGTGTCATGTCCCTTTCTGTCACTGGGATTGAGCACCGCAAGATCGAACCCATTACAAAGCACCTCTTCCCATGGTAAGATAAATCAATCTAGTTGGCCAAACCAAATCAATAGATCGGAGAAGAAATACGAAGCTATAATAATCATGCATAAAAGAGATCAGAGAAGACTCAAATAATATTCATGGATAATCTGATCATAAACTCACAATTCATCGGATCCCAACAAACACACCGCAAAAAGTGAATACATCGGATAGAACTCCAAGAACATCGAGGAGAACATTGTATTGAAGATCAAAAAGAGAGAAGAAGCCATCTAGCTACTGCCTATGGACCCAAAGGTTTAGGGTAAACTACTCACGCATCATCGGAAGGGCAGCATGGTTGATGTAGAACCCCTCCGTGATCGATTCCCCCCCGGCTGAGTACCGGAGAAGGCCTCCAGATGGGATCTGTCTAGAACAGAAACTTGCGGCGGTGGAAAAAGTATTTCGTGGACTCCCCTGAGGGTTTCTGATTTTTCTGGAATTTATAGTGGAGGAATTAGGTCAAACGGAGCTCTGTGGGCCCCACGAGGTACCAGGGCGAGCCTGCCCCCCCAGGCGCGCTCTGGTGCCTCGTGTGCACCCCCTAGGGCTTCTGGCCTCCTCCCGAAGCTTCTAGTGTTTATCTTGTCCAGAAAAAAATCTCCAAAAAGTTTCGTGGCATTTGGACTTCATTTGGTATTGATTTTCTGTAAAACAAAAACAGGGCAGAAAACAGCGACTGGCACTGGGCACTAGGTTAATAGGTTTGTCTCCAAAAATGATATATAATTGCTGTAAATGTATATAAAAACATCCAAGATTGATAATATAACAACATGGAACAATCAAAAATTATAGATACGTTGGAGACGTATCAGAGCTCAAGGCTTAAATTAGAGAGATAAAATTATTTTGAGAGGCATGCTTTTCCTGTCAATGCTACGACCGAAAGTTCCCAATATCATCCATGCTAGACACATTATAGGTGGTTCCCAAACAGAAAATAAAGTTTATTTCCTTTCCACCATTCTTTCACAATCCATGTCTAGCCGTATCCACGGGTGCCTTCCATACCAACACTTTCCAAGGAATTTTGTTATTATTATTTTTGATTCATTGTGGGACTGGGCATCCCTTTACCTGCCACTTTCTCGTGCAATGACAAGTGAATAAACACTCATCTTGAGAATAAACCGCCTAGCATGAAAGATATTGGCCACCACCTGCCGCCACATGAGCGATACATGCACACAAAATAGAAAATTATTTTGAAAAATTAGAGTTGGCACATGCAAATTTACTTGGAACGGCATGGAAATACCGCAGATAGGTAGGTATGGTGGACTCATTTGGCACAACTTTGGTTTTAAGGAGTTGGATGCACAAGCAGCATTCCCGCTTAGTACAAATGAAGGCTAGCAAATAGATTGAGAAGCAACCAACCAGAAAACGAAAACGGTCATAAGCATGCATTGAGAATAACTAACACTGAATAATGCACCATAAGTAGGATATAACTTCGTTGCATAACTATTGACTTTACGTGCATGCATAGGGAATCACAATCCTTAACACCAATATTCTTACTAAATCACAATTACTCACTAGCATAACTCACATATTATCATCTCCATATCGAAAAACTATTGCATGGAATCAAACATATCATATTCAGTGATCTACAAGGTTTATGTAGGGTTTTCTGACTAACCATGTGAATGACCAATTCTTGTTGACTCTCTAAATAGATATAAGTGAAGCATGAGAGTTTAATTTTTTCTACAAAAGATTTGCCCACGCTCTAACAAATATAAGTGATGCAAAAGAGCATTATGCAAATAACGATTTTCCTATGTGTAGAGAAACAGGCATCCAAACTTCAAATGATATAAGTGAAGCACATGAAGCATTCTATAAAGGCATACTCAAAAGATATAAGTGAAGTGCAAAGAGCATTCTATAAATCAACCAAGGACTATCTCATACCAGCATGGTGCATAAAAGAAAAGGGAAAAATAAACACAAAAGACGCTCCAAGAATTTACGCATATCATGTGAACAAAACAAAAACCGAGACATACCGATAATTGTCGAATAAAGATGGGATGCCTTCCGGGGCATCCCCAAGCTTAGACGCTTGAGTCACCTTGAATATTTACTTGGGGTGCCTTGGGCATCCCCAAGCTTGAGCTCTTGCCTCTCCTCATTCTTCTCATATCAATACCTCCTCAATCTTCGAACACTTCATCCACACAAAACTTAACCGAACTTTTTATTAGAAGGGTTAGTACATATAACATCAAATCCCATCATGTCCTTCTCTAACATTATTGTATAATTATAATAAAACATTATCCACAGTATTCTATCACAATTCTATGGCTCCCAAGTCAATGGGGCTCAACAAGATTTCAAACATAAGCAAATAACGAAACTATAACAGCAATCTGTGAAAACAGGACAGTCTGTAAAGATGCATATGGTACTTATACTTATTTAACTCAAAAAATTCTTAAAAATGAGGACAAAATAAACAATTTGCATAGCAGTACTGTGTAAAAATTTCAGAATTTTTTCATGTTCCAGTAAAAAATTTAAATTCACGCACTACAGCAAAAGTTTCTGTTTTTGCACTGCACATACCAAACAAGCAATTTAAACATCCTAAAGGTAAATCTTGGCACATTATTTTTATAATACAATGGATTTGTACAAGGGGATAATTATTTTTGTTGAAAAGTTTTTGTAATCAAGGTTCACAAAGTTTCCATGGGCATGAACAAAGTTCAAGGCTAGCCCCCACTTCCACATTGCTCATCTGTCTCACTTTCACTTTTCTTTTTGGAAAGTTTTAGGTTACCCTCTATATTTTTTTGTTTTTAAACTTTCTTAAAAACACACAACAGAATAAAATGACTCTCTAAAACTTCCGGGTTGTCTCCCTGGCAGCGCTTTCTTTGAAGCCATTAAGCTAGGCATATAGTGCTCAAGTAATTGATCCACCCGGATCCCAAGGTATATCAAAGCCAATTTTAATTAACAATGATTTGTAATTTAGTAGTGAGCACAAAGTAACATATATCACATAATGATGAAGTATAACTCTCTTCCTATGCATCGGCATGTCATAAAAGAACAATTCATGCACACAAAGTAAAGGCCAATGCATAGTATAATCCGTTTCTTGCAATTTTATCGTATTAGAAACATAGAGAGGCGGAAATGTAGTTCCTCTCTCATAATAATTGCAAGTAGGAGCAGCAAGCACATGCATATTATATTCATCAAAATTATCATATGTAGTAGTAAAACACAACCCATCAATATAATCCTTAATAAGCACAAACTTCTCCGATATAGTGTAGTTGGGAGAATTCAAAAAGATAATAGGACTATCATGTGTGGGTGCAATAGAAACAATTTCATGTTTAACATAAGGAACTATAGCAAGTTCATCTCCATAAGCATCATTCATATTGGCATCATGGCCACAAGCATAGCAAGCATCAATTTCATCAAAAAGGGATATTTCAGACGCATCAAAGGGATCATAGCATTCATCATAGCATTCATCCTTCGGTAAGCACAAAGGGAAATTAAACAATGTATGAGATAAAGAGTTACTCTCATCAGAAGGTGGGCACAGGTGATCAATCCGCTCTTCCTCCTTTTTTTCTTTGCTCTCCTCCTCAATTTTTTCATCTAATGAGCTCACAGTGTCATCAATTTCTTCTTCCATAGATTCCTGCAAAATATTAGTCTCTTCTTGGACAACAGAGACTTTCTCAATAAATTCATCAATATCGGCATTATATTTATAATTCTCATAGCAATATTTAAGTATAGCAAAATTTTCAGATCTGTAAACAGCATCATCACAATCTTCATACTTTTCAAACAAAGATTCAATTTCATAAGCACCCTTAAAAGCAACAAATTCTTCTATTGTTCCACATCATAGTAATCATATATACCATTAGCATAAGAAGCCAAGGTTTCATTATCATTAAATTTACATGAAAAGGGAAGGTGTGGAGCCTTCATCCTAGAGCAACAAGTATAATCATATCTCAAGCATAAATTCCAAGCATACCATTGCAAATAATCAATTTGATCCCATAAGAATTTCCCTTTTTGAGACAAGCGATAATCCATAAAGTATTCACGTTGATCCAACGTGTCTCCCATTATCAAGTTGAATGGGATTTTCTCAGGATTATCAAAGTAGTGTTTAATGTTTTCCACATAACGAGCATCGAGGGTTTTAGTAGGTTCCCCATCTCTATGAGTAGCAAGTACAACTAATTTTTTTGGTATTTCGGGTTCCATATCCATAACTAAAGATAGAGAACAACTTAGAACAGAAAATAAAATCTACTTAGTGATAAAGCAAACAAGCACACACGAGAATATCAACCCCACGCTATTGCTCCCTGGCAACGGCGCCAGAAAAAGGTCTTGATAACCCACAAGTATAGGGGATCAATTGTAGCTTTTTCGATAAATAAGAGTGTCGAACCCAACGAGGAGCTAAAGGTAGAATTAATATTCCCTTCAAGTTCTATCGACCACCGATACAACTCTACGCGCACTTAACGTTCACTTTACCTAGAACAAGTATAAAACTATTTTGCTGGTGTAAGGATAAGACTAGAAGTACTTACCGAGAATAAAACTAGGAGTAAATTGCAAGATAATAAAAGCTAGTTGTTTAGTAGAAAGCTTTTGTAACACAAGAGAAAGATTTGTCCATAGGCAATCGATAACTAGACCGGTAATCATTATTGCAATTTTATATGAGGGAGAGGCATGAGCTAACATAATTTCCGTACTTGGATCATATGCACTTATGATTGGAACTCTAGCAAGCATCCACAACTACCAAAGATCATTAAGGTAAAACCCAATCATAGCATTAAGTAACAAGTCCTCTTTACTCCCATACGCAACAACCCCCTTACTCGGGTGTAAGCTTCTGTCACTCTAGCCGCCCACTATAAGAGAATTATGAACGTATTGCAAAACCTACAGCGGGAATCCCTCACGCTTGCGCGACATGGAGAGCACCATAGGACAGCACCAAAATAAAACATACAACTCAAACCAATCACGATCATCAATCAACCCATAGGACAAAACGAATCTACTCAAACATCATAGGATGGCAACACATCATTGGATAATAATATGTAGCATTAAGCACCATGTTTAAGTAGAGATTACAGCGGGGAGAAGAGGTGTTACACCACTGCATAGAGGGGGAGAGAGTTGGTGGTGACGGCGGCGAAGTTGTTGGTGTAGATCGCCATCACGATGATTGCCCCGACGGCGTTCCGGGGCCACCGGGAGAGAGGGGGAGAGAGCCCCCCTCCTTCTTCTTCTTGCTTGGCCTCCCCCCTAGATGGGAGGAGGTTTTCCCCTCTGGTCCTTGGCCTCCATGGCACCCGGAGGGGCGGGAGCCCCTCCGAGATTGGATCCCTCTCTCTGTTCTCTTCTGTTTCGCGTTCCTGGTTTCTGGCCTTTCACTGTTTCTTAAATTCCCGAAGATCCTTAACTCCGATTATGCTGAAATTTTAACACGATGTTTTTCCGGATATTAGCTTCCTTGCGGCCGAAGAAGAGCCCCAACCGACTTACGGTGTGCCCACGAGGCACCACCGTGCACCAGGGGGCCCATGCCTAGGTGGCTTGTGGAGGCTGTGGACCTCCGTTTGCGTTGATTCCACCTCCCAAAAATCACATATATTAAAAAATAATTCTCCATAAAATTTTTATTGCATTTGGATTTCGTTTGATATGGATTTTCTGTGAAACAAAAAACAAGCAGAAAACAGGAACTGGCACTGGGCACTGGATCAATATGTTAGTCCCAAAAATAATATAAAATGTTGCCAAAAATATGTGAAAGTTGTAGAATATTGGCATGAAATAATCAGAAATTATAGATACGATGGAGACGTATCACATCTCTCTTGCAATGGAAGAGGCAGCAAGTCAATTGGTGCAAGTGGTTTGAATCCATATACCCCCTCAAATGGGCACATGCTTGTGGTAGAGTGAACTGCTCTGTTGTAAGCAAACTCCACGTGTGGCAAACACTCTTCCCACTCCTTCAAATTCTTCTTGATCATTGTACGCAGCTAGGCTAAGAGTGTGCGGTTTACCACCTCTGTTTGCCCATCAGTTTGTGAGTGACATGTTGAAAACAGCAGCTTCATTCCCAACTTTGCCCACAATGTTTTCCAAAAGTAGCTCATGAACTTCATGTCACGATCTGAAACAATAGTCCTTGGCATTCCATGCAAGCAAACAACTTCCCTGAAAAACAAATCAACAACATGTGAAGCATTGTCGTTCTTGTGGCACGGAATGAAGTGTGCCATTTTTGAAAACCTATCAACCACAACAAAAACTGAATCCCTCCCCCTCTTATTCCTAGGCAGTCCTAAAACAAAATCCATGCTAATATCTTCCCAAGGAGCATTTGTAATAGGTAGGGGAGTGTGATAGCCTGGCTTATTAGGGATGATAGACTACTCATATCAATAAGGAATTCCTTCTTTTCCGGGAGCCTATTCGGAAAGAACTCCCAAGTTAAGCGTGCTCAGCTTGGAGTAATTTTAGGATGGGTGACCGACCGGGAAGTTGTTCCCGGGTGCGCACGAGTGAGGACAAAGTGTGCATGAAAGACTAGTATTGATCTGTGGGGCCAGTCTAGATCCCGCCAGGAGTAACGACCACCGGCGGGTGTGTCCGGGGCGTTAGAAGTTGGTATCAGAGCCGACCCTTGCGGTTACACGGATGTTTGCGGGTCAGGTGAGCGGTCTGCAATCTAAATTTGTAATATGAATTAATCAAGGATAATGGTGGGATTCCTAATAGACGATCTGAACAAGGCATTAGTCATACACATCTCACATATGCAAATTGTAGCGAAGCTAAACAAGCTCCGGTTTGTAAGAAGCTTATACCAAAACTTGTCCCAAATCGAACAATTTTTTACCACAGCATGTTGGTGCCATGTCAAGACACCATGCCAAGTTCCGTGATTTTTAGGCAATTTTTGGATTTACAGGAATTTTAAAACCAAGTTTCTCAATGTTTTCGGCCGAGCCACGACGCTCAGATGTTTGAAATTCATTCCCATTTCTTGTATGGGACCTAAACATTCACCCAAGGACACATATACGATTTTTCAACCCATTTTGGTGGACTGGAGCATGTGCATGTAGTTAAAATTTCAATTATGCACATTAAATGCCTAGAAACTCAATTAATGTATAAAAAAGGCCAAACGAACCCGGAATAATTCAAATTTTAGCACGACACTCCTATTGGTCTTTGTTGCCTCTATAAAAAAATCAAGGCAAGAAGAGGCAGCGTATGTCGTTTCGCCCACAAAGGTGTGACATCCCCTATCGGAACCATGAGCCTTCTTGAGAGAAGCTCCGGTTTGTAAGAAGCTTATACCAAAACTTGTCCCAAATCGAACAATTTTTTTACCACAGCATGTTGGTGCCATGTCAAGACACCATGCCAAGTTCCGTGATTTTTAGGCAATTTTTGGATTTACAGAAATTTAAAAACCAAGTTTCTCAATGTTTTCGGCCGAGCTACGACGCCCAGATGTTTGAAATTCACTCTCATTTCTTGTATGTGACCTAAACATTCACCCAAGGACACATATACGATTTTTCAACCCATTTTTGTGCACTTGAGCATGTGCCTGTAGTTCAAATTTGAATTATGCACATTAAATGCCTAGAAAACTCAATTAATGTATAAAAAATGCCAAACGAACCTGGAATAATTCCAAATTTTAGCACGACACTCCTATAGTTGCATGTTCACTGCAGATAAATGTTCTAGCAATTCAAACAGCGACCTTTCCTGCCGTATCCCCATTTTGTCTTTCAAATCAAAATGAAAAAATCAAGTACAGCACAAACAGTTTGTAGCTAGAATTGTATGCGATGCAGTATAAAATATCTTGGGGCTCCCTCATGTATGGCTTACGCCGGAAGGTTTGTCGGCTACAGTCCACCGGCCGCGCGTCAACCACACTTGCACGCCAGTTTTTCGCTGCACCGTCCGTAAATTTTCACCAACCGCGGAAATATCTAGGTCCCCGCCCCCTTCCCCCCACCAAAAGCCACATTTCCACTGTTTCCTCCTTCCTTTCCAAGTTCAAACCTTCACTGCTTGCTTTGCAGCGCCGCCTCCTCGCCGGTGGTGCTCCTTCCCGCTGCGCGGCCTCATCGATATAGTCAGGTAATCCACACCCCACCCCCATCCTCCTCCTCCTTCTCCATCCCACATGCCTCGACCGCCGGCGCAACATCTTCCACCCAAATCACTGCCCCATCCTCCAAATAAGCGCCGCCCATAGCCATGGTGCATGCATTATAGCCAGGAGCTCAAGGAGCATCTGGCAGCGGTGAAGCAAATCGCGGCCGCACGAGCGGATGAGGTCGCGATGACTGCCATGCGTGCCGACCACCAGATCTTGGAGGAGCACCTCGCCGTCGAGGCCACCGCCGACCTCTCGCATGCGGATGCCACCACGCGGTTGGCTGTTTTAAACGACAATTCATGGTGTTTTCTAAAGGCCGCCTTCGGTGCCTTCTAGTGAATTGTCCTCTGTAATGTTAATATGCAATCTGATCTTCTGAATGTGATGTTCAGTTAACAGTTTGGTTCATTTGTTGTCATGTTCAGTTAACTGTTTGGTTCAATTCTGAAATGTGATGTTCAATTCATGTGGGTACAATTTTTTTATTGTTATGCATGTGAGGAATAAAATCAAATTTGGATGTACTCTATACATGAGAAACATACACAAATGCTATATTTCCTAGTAGTTCTTAAGCACGCTAGGCTTGGTTAACTGTATGATCTTCTAGTATATGTTCTATTCTACAATGTGGTTCTCAGTTAACTGCTTGCTTCATTTGTTGTGGTGTCCGGTTAACTTTTTGGTTCAATTCTGAAGTGTGATGTTCTTTTGTTGTGGGTACAAGTTTTCATTAATATATTCTACTGATAGTATGCCAACTCTCACTTAAACTGATCAATATCTGCCTTATATGTGTTGCAGGGAAATAATGGGAGGCACTGAGGTTTACCATCGAGGTTTGCACATGCATGGTCCTTTGGCTAATAGCACATTATTGTGCAATTGCGGGAACCATTCTATTCCCTCTGTCCCATAATATAAGAACGTTTTTTAAGCTATGTTAGCTTAAAAAACGTAAACGTTCTTATATTATGGGACGGAGGAAGTAATATTTAGGTTTTTAACAATTTGGTCTTGCACATGTAGGTCCTGTTGTCAGAGGTTTAGAACCACTGTTCGATCCATTTTGCATATGGGGTAATGAGATGGACATGAATATTAGTCAAGTCAAGAAACTCAGAAAGATTGTTCGGATAAAGAAACTAGCATTGAATAACAACACGATCTTTGTTTGCACAATGAAGAAGACATCAGTCAACTATAGGATGGTACTAACTCTTTTATGTTGTGTTTTTTCCTATGCGCCATTTCAAAATTTAGAACAAATATTTATGCATATCTTTGTTTTCAGTCCTTTCCAAAGCAGTTCACCGATGATTACCTCTCAAACCACCTCCATGGTCAAGAGGCGAGGAAGGTACTCATTCAACACCCACGGTACAATATTGAAGTCTTCCTCAAGAGGAAGAAGGTTGGGCGGGCAATCATCCGCAGCCACTGGCGTAAAGTTGCAAGGACATTCAACATCATTGAAGGCTAAATATTCGCCTTCAGATTTAGCAGTTTTCCAGATGAGATTCATTTCTCTATATACCATATATGATGCTACTTTCCAAAGGTTTTAGATGTTGCATGTGAAACTTTGTGTTGTTGTGTAATTGCGTAGCTAGCTATATGCCTATATGGTGTAACTGAGTGCTAAAGCTATGTGATGTTGTACTCTGATGTAATTCAGCAATGAAATCCTGGTTGCCGTAATACGGCTATGAAACATATGGCGTGTTTGATATGAAATGTCAATTTGATTACTAAATGCATTATCAATAATAGGCAAATTAGCCTGCTTATTGGGTTTTTGTATTGCAGACGGTTTCTCAGACAACACCGTGGGCGATGACCTCAAACAATGCACACAGTTTCTAGAAAGTAGCCGTGTTGGATTAATGAACAATCACACGTGACTTCCGCCCAACAAATGTTTGCGTTTGGCCACCCTGCACAAACGTTTCCACATAAAAATTGTGTGTGATGTACAAATGAACGGAAACGCTTTTCTGAGATTCACTGTGTGCGATGTACATACGAACAGAAATGATTGGGCTAGTATAATTGTCTGCGATGGCTCGCCCGATCGCACACGAGCTCGTTTTGCCCCACATGTGTGACCGGAGGCCCTATCGCCGACGGTTTCTGGGTCGTGTGGGAAGGACCCCCCTATCGCACACACAGACAAGGCGACGGTTTAAAACTCTGTCACGGAAAGGGGGTAAAAACCATTTGTATAGTAGGTCGCTGCACCAGTGCACGATGACAAGCCAAGCAATAGGTTCATACTTTTTAACGCGCTTCAACTTTTTCAACCCTCATGCAATACATGAGCGAGAGCCATGGACATAGCACTATGGGTGGAATAGAATATGATGATAGAGATTAATATGGGGAAGTCAAAAAGGAAGATAGTCTCACATCGACGCGGCTAATCAACGGGCTATGGAGATGCCCATCAATTGATATCAATGCGAGGAGTAGGGATTGCCATGCAACGGATGCACTAAGAGCTATAAGTGTATGAAAGCTCAAACTAAAACTAAGTGGGTGTGCATCCAACTTGCTTTCTCATGAAGACCGTGGGCATTTGAGGAAGCCCATCATCGGAATATACAAGCCAAGTTCTATAATGAAAAATTCCCACTAGTATATGAAAGTGACTACTTAGGAGACTCTCCATATGAAAAACATGGTGCTACTCTGAAGCACAAGTGTGGAAAAGGATAGTAACATTGCCCCTTCTCTCTTTTTCTCTTTTTTTTGCTGGGCTCTTTTTGGCCTCTTTTTTTTTATATTTTTTGTCCGGAGCCTCATCCCGACTTGTGGGGGAATCACAGTCTCCATCATCCTTTCCTCACTGGGACAATGCTCTAATAATGATGATCATCACAGTTTTATTTACTTACAACTCAATATTACAACTCGATACTAGAACAATATGACTCTATATGAATGCCTCTGGCAGTGTACCAGGATGTGCAATGATCTAGCGTAACATGTATAAAAAATGATGAACGGTGGCTGAGCCACAAATACTGCTATGTCAGCTATATGATCATGCAAAGCAATATGACAATGATGTTGTGTGTCATATAAAAAAGAACGGTGGAAGTTGCATGGCAATATATCTCGGAATGGCTATGGAAATGTCATAATAGGTAGGTATGGTGGCTATTTTGAGGAAGATATAAAGAGGCTTATGTGTGATAGAGCGTATCATATCACGGGGTTTGGATGCACCGGCGAAGTTTGCACCGACTCTCGAGGTGAGAAAGGGCAATGCACGGTACCAAAGAGGCTAGCAAATTGCGGAAAGGTGAGAGTGCGTATAATCCATGGACTCACGTTAGTCATAAAGAACTCACATACTTATTGCAAAAGTCTATTAGCCCTTGAAGCAAAGTACTACTACGCATGCCCCTAGGGGGATAGATTGGTAGGAAAAGACCATCGCTCATCCCCGACCGCCACTCATAAGGTACAATCAATAATAAATCATGCTCCAACTTGATCACACAACTAAGGACTATACGTGCATGCTTCGGGAATCACAAACCTTAACACCAATATTCTTACTAAACCACAATCATTCACTAGTACATCCACATATTACCATCTTAATATCGCAAAACTATTGCAAGGAATCAAACTTATCTTATTCAGTGATCTACATGAAAGTTTTTATTATATCCCTCTTGAATACCTATCCTTTATGGACCAATCTTATAACCTGTGCAAATTGCCATTACTATTTATTAGACTCTCAAAAATATTTAAGTGAAGCATGAGAGTGAAACTATTTCTTTAAAATATAACCACCATCGTGCTCTAAAAGATATAAGTGAAGCACTAGAGCAACTGCCTAGCACAAAAGATATAAGTGAAGCACATAGAGTATTCTAACAAATCACGATAAATGTGTGTCTGTCTCAAAAAGGTGTGTTCAGCAAAGATGATTGTGGCAAACTAAAAAGAAAACAAAGAAAAGAAAACTATGGCACAAGACGCTCCAAGTAAAACACATATCATGTGATGAATAAAAATATAGCTCCAAGTGATATACCGATAGATTGTCGACGAAAGAGGGGATGCCATCCGGGGCCTCCCCAAGCTTAGACACTTGGGTCTTCCTTGAATATTACCTTGGGGTGCCTACTTCATCCATCGTGGTCTCACCCAAAACTTGAAAACTTCAGCACACAAAACTCAACAGAAACTTCGTGAGATCCATTAGTATATTAAACAAATATTAAACTTTAGGTACTATTATAAATTGATTCATATTTAATATTGGCATAATGCTACTGTACTCCAACTTCTCCATGACTTATACCCCCCGATAAAATCCATAGATTCATCAAAATAAGCAAACTATGCAACAAAGACATAATTTGTCTAAAACAGAACAGTTTGTAAAGATCTGAATAAAAGTCATACTTCTGTAACTTGAAAAATTCTGAACAATTAGGACAACATAAAAAATTCATATACTAATACTGTGTAAACAACTTAGAATTTTATCACGCTCCAGTAAAATCAGAAAAATTCTGCACTGGACTCAAAAGTTTCTGTTTTCAAACATCATCAATTATACTATCATCCAAATCATCCCAAAGGAATTACTTGGCACAAAGACTTATTAAAAGATAAACACACAATCATAACAGTAGCTATAATTGTGTAAACACATAAAACAGAAAACAAAGCAAAAATTTAAGATACATATTGGGTTGCCTCCCAACAAGCGCTATTGTTTTATTCCCCTAGCTAGGCATAACGCATAGTTTCAAGTATTATCATCCTTCATTCCCAAATCCTTTTTAATCAAATCTTCCAAAACTTTTCTCATTAATTCTCTACTTTCATGTTCTTCTTTTATAGTAGGGGAACTTAAATACTTGAAGGGACTTTGTTCGGTGACCTTAACATTCATAACTTCAAACTCAGAATCATCACCATAAAGGTCCTCATATAAAACATCTATCTCATCATCAATAGGGTCTCTAGCCGTACTTTCAAACCATTCTTCACTAAATCCCTCATCAATTCCCTTGGTAATCCATTCAAATTTATTGCAAGTATTGTGGTACAAAGTTTTAATTCCTTCAACATAGGGAACTCTTCTCCTAATGTTTTCTCCATAAGCAAAATAATCCTTAGATTCCAACTTACGTATAGTGTCTTTATCATGAAGAATTTCCTCTATCGGAGGATGCTAAAAATCTATTTTATAGAAATAAAAGATGTCCCCAGCTTCTCTAATTATATAATCAAATTCATGCATAAGGATGATTGTAGCAATCTTTTTAATTCTAGGATTATGGATATTGGGAAGCTGATAGAATATCTTTTGTAACGCGGAGTGAATGTGCAAAAAATTTCTTTCTAACTTAACCACAAGCATATCAATAGCATCCACAGAGAAATTTGTTTTGTCAAGAATAGACTCTGTAATTATGGGTATGACTCCCGCACAGTTGAAGAATTCTTGCACAACATTTTTACCAATAATATTCCCGCTACCCACATGATAGACTTTAGTTTTAAAAGTGGGTGGAGCTTTGTTCTCAAGAGGATCATGATTAACATTGAAAGATTTAAATTTTTCCTCAAGATATTCATTAGAACTATCCTCACTAGCACTCTCTACAATAACTTTTTCGAACTCAGACATGATGGCAATTTCAAGCAAAGCAAGCAAACTAGCAAATAAGATATTTTTGTGTGTTTTTTTTAATTTTTATGAGAAGTGGGGGAGATGAAAAAGAAAGGCAAATGCAAATAAAAAGACAAATAAAAGTAGAGCAAGTAGATGATAGTTTGTGCGAAGGTACTTGATAGGTTTTGGTGATGTCTCCCCGGCAACGGCGCCAGAAATTCTTCCTGCTACTTGTAAACTGCGTTGGGATTTCCCCGAAGAGGAGGGGTGATGCAGCACAGTAGAGATAAGTATTTCCCTCAGTGAGAACCAAGGTATCAATCTAGTAGGAGAACCACGCAGAACCTCGTGAACAACACCTACACACACAAAAGCAAATACTTGCACCCAACGCGGGCAAGAGGGTTGTCAATCCCCTTGAACTCGTTATTTGCAAGTATTAATTCTGATAGTGATAGATAGATAAAATAAAATGCAAAATAAAATAAAGTAAATAAAAGTGCAGCAAGGTATTTTTAGGTTTTTTATATGATTTGAGTAGACCCCGGGGCCACAGTTTTCACTAGAGGCTTCTCTCTCGAACACATAGCACACAGTGGGTAAACAAATTACTGTTGGGCAATTGATAGAAAAGCGCATAGTTATGACAATATTCAAGGCAATGATCATATATATAGGCATCACATCTGAGACAAGTAGACCGACTCCTTCCTGCATCTACTACTATTACTCCACCCATCGACCACTATCCATCATGCATCTAGAGTATTAAGTTAAAAACGGAGTAATGCCTTAAGCAAGATGACATGATGTAGACAAAGTAAACTCAAGCAATATGAATAAACCCCATCATTTTATCCTTAATTGCAACAATACAAATACGTGTCTTGTCCCCTAGTTTGTCACTGGGATATAGAACTGCGCAAGATTGAACCCATCACAAAGCACCTCTCCCATTGCAAGATAAATCAATCTAGTTGGCCAAACCAAATGGATAGATCGGAGAGAAATACAAAGTTATAACAATCATGTATAAATAAGTTTAGAAAAGACACAAATATTTCTCATGAATAATCTGATCATAAACCCACAATTCATCGGATCCCAACAAACACACCGCAAAAGAAGATTACATCGAATAGAACTCCAAGGAGATCGAGGAGAACATTGTATTGAAGATCAAAGAGAGAGAAGACGCCATCTAGCTACTAGCTATGGACCCGTAGGTCTGTGTTAAACTACTCACACATCATCGGAGGGGCAGCAAGGTTGATGTAGAAGCCCTCCGTGATCGATCCGCCCTCCGGCAGATCGCCGGAAAAGGCCTCCAGATGGGATCGCGGAAGAACAGAACCTTGCGGCGGCGGAAAAGTTATTTCGTGGGGATCTCTGTTGGTTTCCCAATATTTGAGAATTTATAGAGGTGGAATTAGGTCAAAAGGAGCCATGAGGAGCCACGCCCTGATGCCTTGTGGCCTCCTCGTGAGGCTTCTGTCCTCCTCCTGAAGCTTCCAGGGTCTCTTTTGTCCAGAAAAAATCGTCAAAAAGTTTCGTATCATTTGGACTTCGTTTGGTACTGATTTCCTGAAAAACCAAAAACAAGCAGAAAACAACAACTGGCACTGGGCACTAGGTTAATAGGTTAGTCACAAAAAATGATATAATATAGCATATTATTGCATATAAAACTTCCAAGATTGATACTATAATAGCATGGAACAATCAAAAATTATAGATACGTTGGAGACGTATCTGTCACCTTGTCTCACACCTCTTTTGCATTTGATGATCTTACCGGGTATTCCATTCATAATGACAGATGTTGTGGTAGTTGATAAGATCATTTTAACCCATCTAATCCATTTAGGAGTAAAACCAAGATGCTCCATCATATAATATATTGCATAGTTGTCTACTTTGTCAAATGCTTTTTCATAATCTATTTTGGAAATGACAACAAGATTCTTGGATTTATGGCACATGTGAATGTCTTTAAAACTCCATGCCAAGCAGTCTTGGATGGTTCTGGTTTTGATGAAACCATACTGGTTTTTGCTGATCCTGTTCACAATCACCTTTTGTGCTCTGTTAGCAAGCAACTTGGTAGTGATTTTGATGGGCATACTAACCAGGGATATGGGCCTGAAGTCAATGGGAGTTTCTGGATTGTCATTTTTGGGAATCAAAGCAATGTATGCAGAGTTTACTGGACCTATTGATATTTTCTCATCATAGAAATCAGATATGAAGTTATATATGCATCCTTTGACAATGTTCCAGCATTTTTTCATGAAAACGCCATTAAAACCATCAGGTCCTGGAGATTTGTCATTAGGCATTGTTTTGATGATATCATCAATTTCTTCTATGGAGAACCTGCTTTCCAGTGACTCATCAATCTGATCTAGAGCCAGGTGATCAATATCAAAAAGTTTACTGGTGATTTCAGTCATACCAGTTCTTTCTTTGAAAGATTGCCACACGACAGCTGCTTTTTGATCATGATCATATACAGTCATGTTGTCAGTGGTCTTTAGGAATGAGATGTAGTTATGTGTGAATACCTGTGTAGCAATAGCATGGAATTTTTTTGTATTCTCATCTCCTAATTTAGGCCACCTGATATTTGCTCTGATTCTCCAATATTTTCTTTTAGCTTCCAGAAGACTGTTTGTATGTTTGATGAGAGCTTTTCTAAAATTTCTTTCAATTCTAGTCAGTGGTCTTTGGTCTTCTAAACCATCTAATAATTTTACAAAGTAACAACAGTTCTCAATGGTTTTGTTTAACTGAGAGAATTTCCTGCTCTATGTTTTGAGGCCTTTTCTGACTGCTTTAAATTTTGTCACTAGATTTTTAGAAGAGTCTGCAAAGAAAGTGGTATTGTTCCAGTGGTTTTCAACAGTCTCAATGAAACCCTCAAAATCAGCCCAGAATTCCTGAAACCTGAAGAGCTGGCTTTTGGGAATATTACTGTCAATCTGTACTTTGATAGGAACATGGTCAGAAATGATTTTTGCCAGTGGGAATGCCATGGTGTTGGGATAATCATTAGTCCATTCTGAGCTAGTGAAGATCTAGTCCAGTTTCTCAATTAATGGGAAGTCCTGCATGTTACTCCACGTAAATGATCTACCTTTAAGAGGGATTTCCATCAAATCATGATTGATAATGATATTGTTAAACATCATCATACTGTTATGGTCTCCTCCACTTCTGTTTCTATTTTTAGGTCCTCTGATGAAGTTGAAATCCCCAAGCATCATCCAATATTTGATACTGGACATGTTAAGTGTTGTAAGCTAGTCAATGAACTCTTATTTTCCTTCTGCAGAATTGGGGCCATAAATGTTTGTTAAGTACCATGTGGTATTATTCATAGTTGAGGCGAAATCAATGGTGATTTGGAAGTAATCTTTGGATATCAATCTGCCAGTGAATAAACTTCCATTCCAGATAGTAACCAAACCACCAGAATTGCCCACAGAAGGTACATAAATGAACGGATTGAACTTCTTTGGGCAGAAGTTCCTTAGATATGCCGTGTCAAATATTTCTCTTTTGGTCTCCTGGAGTGCAAGAATGCTACATGTACTCTCATCATTTTTTACTCTTATGTCATCCCATTTCTTTTGAGAGTTGATACCCCTGACATTCCAGCATAGAATATTCTAGTTTTGATTCATGATAACAGGAACTGAGCAGTACATCTTTCATACCAGATTTAGCATAGTATGAATTAAAACAGTTGGTTTCATGATCTGGAAGTGATTGTTCGTTCAGGGTGTTTTTTCCAATAAAAATCAATATTTAGCCATTGAATAGGCATCATGATAGATAAGATCATTGCAGCTAAATAACTTGCTGAAGTGACTAAAAGCATAGTGCCAAACATGCCAGGAGTACCAATTATTACAGACCAAATATAAAGAGGATGCACGCAGGCATCTGAAGTACTGATAACAAACTGAAGTAAAATACTGAAATAAAATAACTAGATGGCAGGAAGGGATGCCATCCTGATCCCAGTACAGGTAGGTGATCCTATTCATCAGAACTATCATAATTGAGGACATTGCTAGACACATCTCTCTGTGCCATCTTGCAAGGTCCAGTGCCAATAGCTTGCAGGATTTTCGTTGGCAGATTAGGGGGAGGAGGGGCATTTTTTCAATTACAATAGCATCACATTTGGGCCCAAGATTGATAGCCACCTCATTCTTCTTCTTGCTGCTTCTAGCACAATTGCTGCTCTGGGGTATATCAGTCTGAAGAGTGCTTACAGCTACAACAACTGCTTTGTCTTTAAAACCCATACCGATCTTGGCCAGTCTGTCACTCCTTCTGCATAGGGCCTCATCAACTATAACATTTTTCTTCCTTTTGTTGGTGGCTTTAGTTGGCTTGCTGGTGGTAGCACATTCATCTCCTGTGATTTCAACCACACTGACAGAGCTAGACTGTTGAGCTTGTGGCTGAGCAGTCTGAGAGGTTTGGAACTGGAGGAAACACCTTTTCCTAGTACCATTAGTGCCATCAACATCTACAACCTTGCAACTTGCATTAATGATGTTTGCATCACCTAGTTTGGGGATGACCTCCTGTGCATTGGCTGCCAAGTTACCAATCAAACCTTAAAGACCTGCAATGTGTTCAGACATGCCTTCCAAAGTGATGATGTTGAACTGTGCTGCAGGCTCATGGCTGGAAGATGGGGCATCATTATAGCTCATATTGGCATTGTGTGGGAAAAATTATGGACTGTTGGATGTCATAGGGACAGGGTTTAGCCCCAAATCCCTAATTGCCCTTCGTGTCATTTAAACCCTATATGCCACCAGTTGCACTACAGCACCTATTTTCCTTGCACCACAATTCACCAAATTATTTGTGGAGATCCTCCTACTCATACATTCACCATTTCCACCCACAAATACCCACGTCCAAGCCTAGCCTTGACCAGAGCATCCATTTAAGATTTCTACCAACTCTGCCAGTTTGTGAAGTAAGTGTAATTTCCCATTTTCCATTAAAGCTGAAATTTTGCATGCATCAACATCCATCCATATCATGATCATCCACCAAATTTGAGCATCATACACCCACCACAACTCCCTTCACAAATTTCCAAAGTTTGCATCCACCTAGCCATGTTGTGAAGGAAGTACATTTTACATCCACCCCATTTGAGCTAAAATTTGTCAAGATGCTCAACCATGACAAATCACCAATGCCACCTCATTTTTAGCATTTTCCACCACACCATTTGACCCCAACAACTTCCCTAAGTTTCTATCCAGAAACTCAGGTTGTACATGAAGTGCTAGCTAAACTTGCCCATTAGCCACCAAAATTTGTATGAATGATCACGTTCATACCAAACTACTCCACACCAAAATTCAGCTCATTTCACCACACCAAATTCAAATGGCAAATTACAAACACTTGTGTTCAGAAACATATTCTAGAAGCTCTGGTCGAAACAAGTCCATCCAGACCCCTACCTCTGCATCCCTACACCCTAATACCTATGCCCTACACCCCAGACATGGCGAGCTCAGCCAATTTTTCCTAGGGCACCCAATGCCCATGGTGACCATCGTTTTGGCATGCAGCCAACGCGCTCTGGACGCTGTCGCGCCATCTGCGTCGTCCCCAGCCGGCCCCTGGCCGCTCTGCCACGCCGCAGCGTGCCGCACGGGTCCAGACCCCTCCCCGGGCCCCTCCCCCCTCGCCAGAGTCCACCGGAGCCTCGCCGTCGCATCACCGTCAGAGCTTCTGTACACCCGTGCCTCAGCCGAAACCCCCCTCTGCTCCGCACGTCCGCTAGCGCCCGACATCTGCACCCTCACGCTCCCATGACGCTCCCCGATGAGCTTGCCTGCGCCGATCTCCTCCATAGCCTGCCAGAGCCCGGCCGGACCCCGGCCACGGCTGCCGTCCTCATCCACCCGGCCGCCTCCGGCTATAAAAGGACCCCAAGAGCCTCTCGAAACCTCCGCACCACCTATTCTCCCTCTCTGTATCAGTCCCAAGTGAAGCCCTTGAGATCTCCCGTCCTAATTTTGCCTCACCATCGCCATTGCTCTGCCTCGGCCTCGAGTCGAATCGAGCGCCTCCTCCCCTCCCCGCTCTACCCAGCCACCATAGCCGACAACCACCACTGCCACGATGCCCTCCCCGCCTCCATTTCGCCCCAAGGTAGGGTGTAGCCTTGAGCCTGAGATCATCACCGTAGCCACCCTCCGCCATCACCACCGTCCGACCAACACAGCACACCCCCACCCTCGCCACAGGTATGTGCGTGCGCGGCATCAAGCGTCGCATCCATTCCCCCCCTCACCGCAAGCCATCGACCACTGGAGCCGCGACAATCATCGACGGCCGGCGCCCTCTATTACCCGGTCAGGAGAAAGAAGAAAGAAGGAAGCGGGAGGAGAGAGAAGCAGTGCGGGCCTCGCACGTCAGTGGCTTAGCCATAGGCCCGCGGTTGAAGTGGACGCGCAGAGTACAAAATGCGCTTTCCTCTTCGGAAAGCGTACTGTGGTGGAAAGCATTTTCACTTCTGGAAAGCGTATTTCCAGCGGAGGTCCAGCCAGGGACCCGAAAGTAAGGTTATATTTACAAAAGGTCCCTCCCCTTCAACCACCCATATCTTTTCACCCACAACTCTGTTTTTGACGAAACCAATGCCCACGCTCTCGACTTATCGCCCACTTTCTGACCCGACCACTTCCACAATGTTTCCACCCACTATAAAGACCATTTTGCCCTTGGCCCTTTTTAGGCCGTTTCGGAACCCCGACATCCACCGCCATGTTACCAGGCACTGCCGGAACCCCTCCCCGGTAGACCCCTAGTGTAGAGGCAAGTCATTTCTCTAATGTAGACCCTGAGGTTTTACTCGTTGTTATTCTTGCGTGTTATTTGCCTTTTTGTGTCGATTTCTGCCGGCACGATTTTGAAGTTGGTTTACTTGTAGTGGTTTACTTCAGATATGCTTTGAGTAGTTTCGATTACGCTTTGTTTTACTCGTAGTTATTCTGCTCTAGTTATTGTAACACCCCAAAAATTTAAGTATGTTTTTACTAAGTAAAATTTGGACAGAAATAAAATTTTGAATTACACTAGGTCTTTTATTAATTTCAGAGTCTTTTCTGTTTTATGTTTTCCAAAATTCTTCCCTCCATATAGAAAATTTTGGAAAAATATTATGGGCTTTGATAGTTTTCTTAAATCATTCCATTTATATTTTAATAACAGTAGGAAATATTTTCATAATAAAATTTGCCCCAAAATAATTCTTTTAATAGCGTTTTCAATCTTTGAAATGCTTCTATTGCACTACAACTATTATAAATAATTCTCCTAAAATTCCACGAAAATTATGAGGGGTCATCTGATGCTTGTAGATCACTTTTAAGCAAAAACCAATCATGGTCATTTGAAAATTTTGAGCACAACTTCCATTTTTTTCAATCCTGTCCCATTCTTAGGTTATAACTACAACCCTAATTTTCCTTCATCAAACAATTCTGAATTTTTTCCCACTTATAGTCCTTCCAATCAAACCTTTAAGTCCAGAAGATCAGCTCCATTAGCATAGCTCAAGTTCACCAAATTATTCCCTGTAGTTTTTATCCAGAACTGAATTTCTCCAAAACTTGCACTAGCAAGTTTTTCTTCTTACAGAAGCAACCACACCATCATCTCTACCATCCAAGGAGACATCATCCTGCCAAATTCCAATCTCAGAAAAGATAGCTAGGTGGCCCTAGTATTTCACCAAGCACCTCATGTGCATGGCAGAAACATGCAACCTCATGAACTTGCACTGGGGACTTGCTCTCCTGGCCAAACCACCATGTCCATTGGCTCTACCACACCCTAGAGCATAACTCTGGAAAGTGGCACTAGCATTAGAGCTCCTTAGCATGACCTGGCATTCGGTCGAGCACACTGCGTGCATGCTCTGAACGTGGCCAGAGCGCCCGTGCTGCACCCGCCAGCGCCCGAGCTCTGCCTCCCCCTGCCGTCTTCCCCCTGCTCATCTTGATTGCCAGAGAGGTCCTCCCGACCGCCCAGCCACCCAAACATGCCTTGCCTTGGCCTCTAGCACCGCCTCTCGCCGGCCAGAGCACCGCCCGACGAGTCCCGCCCTACCACATCTCTGCCAGGGCCGCCTCGCCTTAATTGCCAACGGCCAGACCTCATCCGTAGCTCACCGACCGCGTAACGGCCACGCCGACCAACTCATCGGCCATATCTACCTCGTCACCGACCCGGATCGCCATGAATGGCCGCCGCCGACGTGCGCTTCTCTGGAACCTGCGGCACCACCTTCCCCCTCTGTTGGGGATATTCACCAGCAAGGAGACCCAGCAGAGTGTTGACCCGGCCATAAGGCGAGCTTAATGGGCCAACTCACTGTGGGGCTGAAGTCTCTATATGGGCCGGCTTAGCAAGGCCTGGTAAGGGTAGGCCGGCTTACATAATGAGCCGGCTCACGACAAATCAGATGGCAAGGAGAGCTGTCTTGAAGAACAAGTAGGAGGGAATAAGGAGGCGGGTCAAAGAACGACCCAGACTCTCATGTAATCTAGGGTTCCACCTGTGTATATAAAGGGGAGCACCTATACGAAAAAGACTAAGTTGCAATCCCCTCGAGAGCTAGGTTAGCGAATCCGCATCCTTGTAATCAAGATCTACAACAATATAAACAAGCAGGACGTAGGCTTTTACCTCCACCGTGAGGGGCTGAACCTGGGTAACCCGGCGTCTTCTCGTTCCCGCTCAACCCCGCTAAGCTTCCACGTTAGTGCGATGGCTTCATCTCTAAGTCCTACCAGGACATCTGTCGCGACAAAACCACGACAGTTGGGGCCCACCGTGGGGCTCACGCACGGTGGAGTTGAGTTCTTAGCGGGATCCCTTCCAGGGTTCGGGAAGTACGCGGTTGGCATGATGACCAAGAGCCGCCGCGGAAAGTTCTACATCGACGATTCACACTGGGGCCCCGACGCCGACTCAATCGAGTACGGGTACCGGGTCCCCTTTGGCAAGATCCATACCTTCATCGGCGTGGTCGGCGAGCCGGCCGCCGGGTTGGAGAATGTAGCTGGTGTCGAGTCGGCGCGCCGGCTTGGTCAGCTCCCGGCGAGACCCGGCCCGCGTCAGGCCGGCCCAGATCACGTTTTCGTGGGTTTCACCCAAGGGGTGGCCCTGTCGGAGAACTCCCTGTCTCAAGACGACACGCTGGTCCAGTCTGACGGCGAGTCCTCGATGGGGGAAACTGAGTCAATTCTTCCGCTGCATGATGGTAGGCTAGGGCACACATACGACGTCTTCCCGGAGAGCCCTGATCCGCCTTGCTTTGCGGCGGTGTACATGGCGGGTAGGCAAGATCCAGCGCGAGACCCAGCCAATCCGACAGCGGGACAGAACAGCCTCCTGGCCGGCTCAGGAGGAACCGGCGCCTCGGCCTCTGGCTCTCAGAAGACCGGGGTTCAGGCACTCGCGGATTTGATGAATACGCTGGCGACCCTGTTGGCTGAGCCAGTCACTGCGGAGAACGCAGCGGCGCGCAACACAGAGATCGTGAAGTGTCACGAGGAGATGGCCAAGATCCAAGAGGACATCAACGCAGAGAACGCCCGCATGATACAGGAGCACGCACAGATCGCCGCAGAGAGGCAGCGCCTTGTCGAGGAGACACAGTACCTGAGCCGTCGGCAGGCTGAGTCCGAGCTTGTTCATCGGAGGCGTCGCCAGAGCCGGCTTCCGGCTGATCTCGAGCCAACTCAGCTGTTCACAACGCCGCCTGCTCCGACAAACCTGGGGGCTGGAGTTATCCCCCCGAGAGAGCTGCTACAACAGCTTATTCAGCAGCGAGAGCCGGCCCGACTTCTACACCAGATCAGCAGCAGCAGCCGCCGTCTCGCCGGTTCCAAACCCCAATTGGACACTACTTCAACCCGGTGGATAACGTGCTAGCAGCAACCCACAACTTGGCAGCTATTTCGATTGAGGGGGACGGCCCGATTCAGACAGAGGCCAGGAATGCAATTGCGATGCTCAAGACGGCAGTGGTGCAGCAAGCCAATTACTCGCATAGCCAGCATCGGCTTCACTCAACCCCTCATCAGAGCCGCTCCAGGAGTCAGCGCCCTGAGTCGCCCGCGGTCTCCAGTAGTGCGCACCGCCAGAGGGCCGCCCAACCACTGGCGGAGCAGCAGCAGCCCAGGATCCCGCAGGACATGACTGACGCAGCCCGGATTATGCGAGCATGGGAGGAGGAAAACGCGCGTGCAGGTCGTGACCCGCCGGCACACGTCAGTGCGCCGGCGCGCGTTAACCCGCCGCCGAATGCTAACCCGCCGGAAGTGCATCGTTCGCCTGAGATAACCTGGCCTGACGGCCAGCCTGAGAGTTCGTCGAGCCGCCTGGTTAGAACCCCCTGCTTGGTACCGGCGCTGCGAGAGGCGCGCATTCCCTCAGACTTCAAGGGGCCTCGCAAGGTTCCTAACTACACAACGAATTTAGAGCCTACGGAGTGGGTCGAGAGCTATGAGCTAGCGATGGACTTGTTGGGTGCAAGCGAATCAGTCCTGGCGCGTTACTTGCCGTTGATGTTGGAAGGCCCTACACATACCTGGATGAAAAACTTACCGGCAAATTCTATCAATACCTGGCAGGAGCTGAAGGAGCGTTTCATCAAGAACTTCCAGGGGACCTGCAAGAGGCCAACCACAATTGTGGATCTTGAGCGTTGTGTCCAGCGCGAGGATGAGTCAGCACACCATTGGGCTCGCTGGGTTGCAGAAGTTATGCACAGTTCTGACAGCATCACGGCAGCTCAGGCGGTGCTTGTTCTGGAACGAACATGTAAGTTCCAGCCGCTGGTTCCGAAGCTTGGGCGGCTCAAGCGAAAGGTTCAGGACATGGGAGACCTCATGGATGTCTTAACCCGGTATGCGGAGTCAGATAACACCAAGGATCCGCTGTCAGACGAGGAGAAGTCTGGCAAGGGACAGAAGGCTAGCGGTAAGGGTCAGCAGCAGAACAACGACAATGGTCAGAGCAACAATGGTGGGAAGCGCAAGGGTTACGATGGTAGCTCGGACTTGGTGGCGAACGCGAACGCAGGAAACAAAGGTCAGCGTCAGGATGACGGTTCCAGGAAGCAGCCCTCCGGCAATCGCCCTCTCACTTACGAAGAACTCCTCAAAGCTCCTTGTCCGAAACACAGTTATAATGGTAAACCGTCCACTCACTCATGGGAAAATTGCTATGTGATGCAAGAGTTCGCCAAGCGTGCCTTCCAGCATCATCATCATGGTGGGGGCAACGGCGGACAACCCGCCAACCCAGGACCCGGCTTCTCAGGAGCCGGCTTGCAGGGGCCTTTTGCCGGACCCGGCTTCCAGGGAAATGGTGGCCAAGGCGGCGGGTTCCAGGGGGCTGGGAATCCGGGAGGCGGCAATCAGAGAGGCAACCAGGGAAACCAGCATCAGGCTGGCGCGGCAGGATTTCAGAGTAACCCGAAGCAGTTAAATAGCGGACACTATCACGTCTTCACCACCAGCACCTGTAAGCGGGATCGGAAGGTGCAGCGAAGAGCCGCCCACGTGGTTGAGCCGGCAACCCCATACTACCTCAAGTGGTCGGAGCAGCCGGTCACCTGGAGCAGGGCGGATCATCCAGTCATACTCGATCACCCCGACCACTTGGCTCTGGTGGTTGCGCCACAAGTCGGCGGTTATACCATGACAAAGGTGCTCATGGACGGGGGCAGCAGCATCAACATCCTGTATTATGACACGTTCAGGCGGATGAATCTGTCTGATAAGCAGTTAACTCCGTCTTCCACAGTCTTTCACGGCATTGTTCCTGGCAAGTCGGCATATCCCATGGGAAGAATTTCCCTTGAGGTGGCCTTTGGCTCAGAAGATAACTGGTGTTCTGAGTTCCTGTCCTTCGAGGTGGTCAAGCTCAAGAGCCCATACCACGCCCTGTTTGGCCGGCCGGCTTACGCGCGGTTCATGGCGCGCCCATGTTATGTCTACCTGAAAATGAAGATGCCAGGGCCAAGGGGAACCATCACAGTGGAAGGAAACCGGAAAATCGCACTCGAGTGCGAGGAAGGAGATGCAGCTTACGCGGAGACGGCTTGCGCCACGGAGGAGTTGCGGTATTACAAGGATAATGTTGACCCGGCTGACAGGACGTCTCTAAAGAAGCCCACTATGGAGACGGACCCCCTGCTCAAGTTTAAGTCGGCCAGAGATACAAAGCAAGTTGACTTCACCCCAGGCAATTCTTCAGAGCAATTCACTATCGGGGCGAATATGGATCCCAAATAGGAAAGTGCGCTCATCGAGTTCATCCATGAGAATCGGGACATGTTCGCATGGAAACCTTCTGACATGCCAGGTGTACTGAGAGAACTCGCTGAGCACTCCCTTAATGTGGATCCCAAATTTAAACCAGTTCGCCAGTTTCTCCGTCGTTTCAACGAGGAAAGGCGGAAAGCTATTGGAGAAGAAGTGGCCCGGCTCTTAGCTGCCGGGTTCATCGTCGAAGTCTTTCATCCCGAGTGGTTGGCTAACCCAGTACTTGTTCTGAAGAAGAACGGGACTTGGCGGATGTGTGTTGATTACACAGACCTGAATAAGGCTTGTCCAAGTGACCCCTTTGCGTTACCCCGTATTGACCAGATCATCGATGCTACGGCTGGTTGCGAGAGTTTGTGTTTCCTGGATGCTTATTCCGGTTATCATCAGATCAAGCTGAAGCCGGAAGACCAGGCAAAGACAACTTTTATCACACCTTTTGGAGCCTTCTGTTATACAACCATGTCATTTGGTCTGAAGAGCGCCCAGGCGACTTACCAGCGTTGTGTCCAGAACTGTTTCCACAAGCAGATCGGGCAGAATGTCCATGCTTATGTGGATGACATCGTGGTTAAATCTCGGAAGAAGGAGACTCTATTGGAGGATCTCAAGGAAACATTTGACAATCTCCGTGTCTACAAGATGAAGCTTAATCCAGAGAAGTGTGTTTTTGGTGTCCCTGCAGGAAAGCTTCTGGGGTTCCTTGTCTCTGAGCGTGGCATTGAAGCTAACCCAGAGAAAATTAAGGCGATCACGACACTGGCTAAGCCGGCCAAGCTAAATGATGTGTAGAAGCTTGCTGGGCGGGTTGCGGCTTTAAGCCGGTTCATAAGCCGGCTTGGTGAAAAAGCAATTCCGTTATATCAGTTGCTCAAGAAATCAGATGACTTCGTCTGGAGTAAGGAGGCAGATCAGGCTTTTGAGGCCCTTAAAAAGCAGCTATCTGAGCCGCCTGTCCTTGCTGCCCCTCGCGAGAAGGAGCCGATGCTGTTGTATATTGCTGCCAATAACAGGGCTGTAAGTGTGGCGGTCATCGTTGAGCGCAAAGAGGATGGCAAAGAATATCCTGTCCAGCATCCTGTGTATTACGTCAGTGAGGTGTTAAGCGAGTCTAAGCAGCGATACCCACATTGGCAGAAGCTGGTCTACGGAGTGTTCATGGCTAGCCGCAAATTGAAACATTACTTCCACGAGCATCCAATCATGGTGGTTAGTTCAGCACCCCTTGGGGATATAATCCAGAACCGGGAAGCCACCGGCCGGGTTGCTAAGTGGGCTATTGAGCTCGGTCCGCATAATCTAAAGTATCTGCCTCGTACAGCAATCAAATCTCAGGCGTTGGTTGACTTCATCAATGATTGGACAGAGTTGCAGGCTCCCGAAGAAAAGCCCGACACAACGTACTAGTCTATACACTTCGACGGCTCGAGGCAGCTCGAAGGCTCGGGGGCTGGAGTTGTGATTACCTCCCCACGAGGAGACAAGTTCTGTTACGTCTTGAGAATCATGTTTACTTGCACCAACAACGCAACTGAGTATGAGGCGCTTCTTCATGGACTTAGGATGGCCAAGGAAATGAATCTGAGCCGGGTTAGGTGCCTGGGCGACTCAGACCTGGTGGCTCAGCAAGTTTCAGGTACATGGGACTCCAAGGATCCGCTTATGGTGGCTTACTGGCAGGCAGTCACCAATATTGCCGGATATTTCAAAGGTTATCAGGTTGACCATATTGATCGCCGGCAGAACGAGGCGGCAGACGCACTTTCTCGTTTGGGTTCTCAGCGTAAGCCAGTGCCACCCAATGTGTTCCTGGACGTCTTGCACAACCCGTCTGTCAAGTTGCCAACGGAGGAGGATTTGGCTATTCCTGACCCGGAGGCGGCTCTCGTGGCAGCTATCCATGCCATCCCTGATTGGACGGTCCCCTATTTGGCTTACTTAAGCCGGGGAGAACTGCCAACAGAAGAACTTATCGCTCGACAGATCATCAGACGATCTAAGTCTATGACGATTGTCAATGGCGAGTTACACAGGCGAAGTGTCACTGGTGTTTTTCAACGTTGTGTTTCACCTGATGAAGGCCGTGCAATTCTCAATGAGATTCACTCTGGCGATTGCGGGCACCACGCCGGCTCAAGATCACTGGTCGCTAAGGCTTTCTGGCATGGGTTTTACTGGCTTACAGCTCATGCTGATGCAGAGGACATTGTCCGTAAGTGCGATGGTTGCCAAAAATACGCTCGTCAGGCCCATGTGCCGGCTCAGGAGTTGAGGATGATCCCAATCACTTGGCCGTTCGCGGTCTGGGGGCTTGACATGGTGGGACCCTTCAAACGTTCCAAGAACAAGCATACGCACCTCCTGGTGGCTGTGGATAAGTTTACCAAGTGGGTGGAAGTAGAGCCGGTCAGCAATTGCGATGCAGCAATGGTTGTCAAGTTTCTGAAAAAGCTGATATTCCGATTTGGTTACCCGCATAGCATCATTACCGACAATGGAACCAATCTCTCCAAGGGGGCTATGGAACAGTTCTGTCAACAGGAGCACATCCGGCTTGATCTGGCATCGGTTGCGCATCCTCAGTCCAACGGGCAGGCAGAAAGAGCGAACTAGGAATTGCTGCGTGGTATCAAACCCCGGCTCATGGTGCCTCTGCAGCGCACGCCGGGTTACTGGGAAGAAGAGTTGCCTTCAGTACTTTGGAGCATACGGACTACTCCCAACAGGTCGACAGGTTATACGCCGTTCTTTCCGGTCTATGGTGCAGAAGCCGTGCTTCCAAGTGATATTCGTCATGACTCCCCTCGAGTGGCGGCTTATGTGGAGGCCGATAATGAGCTGGCTCGCCAAGACGCTCTTGATGCTTTGGAGGAGGAGCGAGACCTTGCCGCATCCAGATCAGCAATCTATCAGCAAGACCTACGCCGCTATCACAGCCGTAGAGTTCGAAGCCGTACTTTCCAGGAAGGTGACTTAGTGCTCCGTCTGATTCAAGACCAGACAGGCATGCATAAGCTTTCCCCGCCTTGGGAGGGGCCCTTTGTGGTCAGTAAGAATCTCAACAACGGGTCGTATTACCTGATTGATATCCGGGAAGGAGACAAGTCATGTACTTCGGAGGAGGAAACAAGCCGGCCCTGGAACATTGCCCAGCTTCGGCCGTATTACACCTATGTCATTGACTGAGTTACACCTTGTACATATCTTCTATCATGTATATACCTCTTTTTGATCAAATATAATATCAACCAGCAACACTGTGTGAAGGTGCTGTTTTGCCTCAAAACTTGTGTACTGGATCTTTATTTGTTGATCTTGGTTACTTGGGGGCTTGCAACTCAATTGAGTTTAGCTTACAAAACCCTCTTAACCCAGTGAGATGCCACAAACGTTGGTTAAACCTGCCTATTAGCAAGATGCTACTCCCTATAAAAACAACCCGGCGTACGTCTGATGAGTCAATCACGTCTGTGACCCTGAACTCGTCCGAGTTAAAACGTTCGATTGGTTGTGGAGAGCCGGCTTTCAGAAAGCGAGGACAAACCAGCAGGCCAAGTGCCAGCTTCATGAAAGCGGATTCCGGCTTGTGTTTCTTAAAGCCGGCCGCTTCAAGCATAGTCCGGCTTGCAATTTTTTTCCCTATACATACATTGTGGCGTACATACTTACATTCAGGCATATCATCTCTGCATACATGCATACATCCATGCCTGTCATTCACTTAGGTCCATTTGAGCTACTTGATTTTTTGAAAGCAGTAACAAAGATTACTCGTTCAAGGTGGCATCGTCACTAACTATCATATACGGTTATATTGTTTCGGCAGAATCATTCCATTATAGGCCGGCTCTCAAGGCCAAAAGGAGGATTCACAAAAGTGCAAAGTATTTACACTGATATCAGAAGTTTATGCTACCCTATTACAAGCCGCCAATCAGCTGTGGCCTTGGCAAACAAAAAGATTTTCAAGGATCGGCCTACTACGACAAGCCGGCGTTTATGCTGCCGGGTCAGAGCTGGCACCCGTGACTGATGGATCGCCATGAGCCGGCTCGTCCTGGCCGTCGTCATCCTCCTCTTCTTGGCTTGAGTCACCGGTCGACCACTGAATGGAGCGCAATGCTTCAAATAGGGCATCTTCAAATATCAGGGAGGAAGGGTCGACGTCAGGAGCGAAGGATTGCTTATGTGTACGGGTTAGAGCCACCGGCTGATGATTTGGGGCCTCGATCCGTTCATTGTTCTTCGAATAAGGCGCCTGATATCTGCTCAAGTCAGCTTCTTCTGCAATGGCGGTGGCCGCAACCCGGGTTTCCTTGAGGCAGCGTTGGAAGTCCTTCTTTGAGAATGGCGTGTCATCGATATTGAACTCTGGGTATCCACCTGCCACCTGAGCCGGGTCAAGCTCCGGCACGTATGCCTTGGCCCGCGCCAGCGCGGTCAGAGCTCCCGTGCGGCAGCACGCCCTTTTCCAGTCATCGAACCACCTGGGCACGATTGACAGCTCTTTTAGTGTATCCGCAATCAGTTGAGGCGGTGCCTTGGTACTTTTGGCGGCCATTATGCAACGGCAGCTGCCTATATACAGTTGTTCTACCAAGGTATAGACCGCCTTCAGTTTCACCACTGGTAGCTGCACAAGAGTTTGATTTTTTCGGCCTGCAAAGCACAAGTCTGCACGATCAGTTAAGCCGGCTAAGGATGTTAAGCCGGTCCATTGAATTATGCTCAGTTTTACTTACTGAAGATGGCTCGACACATGGCGGTAATTTGACCTTTGAGAGTTGTCAGTTCTTGGGTTGCCGGCTCAAGCTTGGCCTCCGCTTCTTCGGCTCTCGTGGCTTGGGCGGCTCTTGCAGCCTCAGTCTCTTGCAAGGTGGCCTATACAATCGCCAAAGCTTTCTTTGCCTCTGCGGTGGCTTCCTCATATTCTTGGCGCAATTTCTTCTCTTTTCTGGCCTCCTTTCGAAAGCCGGTGGCCTTGGTTTCTACTTGGTCTAGCATCTCCTATAGGGCAGACTGTTATACATGACATGCATATGACCCGGACCACCCTGAAGGACAGCCCGGCTCATGGGGGCTACATATTATCGAGCTTCACAATAAGCAAGGAAGTCCCATGCAGTTGCGGGCAATCTACATGGCACTTGGGGGCTAATGCATGAGTTGATTTTTCTGCTTAGTTATGCAGACCCGCCCATCATGCATGATGAGCCGGCCTTTGGGGTTACCGATTGAACTTGAGCTTCCAAATTATCATACTTTGGAAGTTCCGGGTCATTATTTCATCTTAACCCGGCCCTTGGGGGCTAATGCATCCATGGATCTATTCTGTTAAATTATGGAGACCCGCCCGTTGTTAATGACGAGCCGGCCCTTGAGGGCACCAGTGGACGGTTCTACGTACAAGTTTCAATTGGAAGTCCCGGATCATTATTGCATAATGACCCGGCTCTTGGGGGCTACATATATATATGGTACAAGAGGACGGGTGCAGCTTACCTCATATTTCCGCTTCAAGGCAGTGACCATGGCAATTTCTGTGTCTCGGCTTTCAACTAGCCGGGTTAATACAGCTCGGTGGAGGGTACTGGCGTCTTGGTCTTCAAACTTAGGAAACTCAAGAGCCGTCTTCTCTTTGTCCTTTGATGCCGGTTCGGGTTTGGTCAGGACTTTGGTAAGGGCGGTGGAGGTTTCTGGTGCAGCAGTTTGCCGTACACTCGTCACCGCTACTTCTTCGTCAGCCGACGCTTCTTCTTGAGCCGGCACATCGGGCTGCGGAACGGGTTGATCTTCAGCTATATTCTCCCTCTCTTGAGCCGGTGGGGAGGCGTGAGCCGGACTTGTCATGTTCAACGGTGGAGGGCTGTTTTGGACGGCCGGCTCGTCCTGGGCTGCCAAGGTGGTTTCCTCCACTTGAGGGCCTATCTGAATGGCCGGGTCAGATGACTCGGCAGCTGCTTTCTTCTTAAAGGCTTTGGCACTGTACAAGTGATGGGGGAGTTATTTATTTATAGGGATGAAAAATAAGAGGTCAATATACATTACAGGAATGTCTGCTTACCCAGGATTGATATTGAAAGGCGGTGCCTGTGTGGCGCTTGACTCGCCTGAGGAGTGCGACGTCTGATAGGCCGAGTCATTAAAGGGTAATGGTTCTTTATAAAGGCCAGCTAGAGGAAAAGAATAAGTTGGGCTAAGAGGCACCTCAGCTCGAGCTTTGCGGGATGGCGGCTCATATGGAAGCCCGCTGCTTAGTTCGCCTTCACTGCTCCGGGTCTTCCTTTTGGAGGTCCCGGCTCGACGAGTTTTCTTCAAAATAAATTTGGGATCCAAATGAGCATCCTGATTGGAAAAGGGCACCTTACGGACGGCAACCCGGGGCTTCCTTCGAACCTTGCAGATCACAGCCCGGGTTTTCTTCCAAACAGGTATTGGAGAGTCAGAATCAGAAGAGATCAAGGTTACCTCCGACTCGTCGGTATGGCTAATTTCGGTTTCGTCCTGAAGAGAAGAGGCGTCAGCTAATTTCGGTATCCCCTATAAAAGCCACACCGAGCTCGCTACGCTCAGGGGCATCCTTCCACCCCTTCTATAGGCCACCCAAAGCAATCACACGGCCGGGAATGGCCGTCTTCCTCGTCTCCGATAACCATGGCCGCCGCCACTGCCGTGTTGGTTCCGACGCAACCACGGCCTCTCCCCTCCATTTCCTCCACCACTAGCTCACTCTTGACCCCACGAACCCAATCCCCCTCTCAATTTTGCTCGGGAGCCACCGTAGACGAAAGCCCCAATTCATCGCCACCGGAGCTTCTCGGGAGAGCTCGCCGCCGGCGACTCCATCCACCCCGGAGGCCGAGAAGGGTACCCAGAGGATCGCCTTGATCTTTTGAGCACGCACATGTGCTCAGCTCCCCGAGAGGCGCCGCCGTTCGCCGGCGAGGACCGCCAGAGTCCTGCCTTTGTTCGGCCAGGAGAGAGAGAGGGCACGAGATGACCGGGTCAAACCTGACCAGTGGGCCAGGTGGGACCCACTGTCAGTGACCGAAGCGCGCCGACTCGTCTGTAAGTGGAGACGGGCTCCCCTGAAGCCGTCTTCGTGCGGGGAAAATGTATACCATGAATACGCCTTCGACGTCGGCAACCCTCCCGCGCGGCCGAGCGACTGGGCCTGGCCCAGGGGCGCCATGCGGCTAAACCACGCCCAGGGCACGTTTCTGCTTGCCAGGTTGATGCCCTTTTCTTTTTTTTCTTTTCCAGCAGGTTTCAAATAATCCCACAATAGTTATTTCAAAACCAAATTTGATGATTCAAATTTCTGCATACTCCTAAATTTATGCTCTATTAATCCAGCTAGGGTGAACATTTTTCCTAAGCTTTGTTTCTGTTGGATCTATTAAATAGTCCATTTCTTCATTTATTTCAGCTTAGAAATTCCCTTGGAAAATCATCTGAACTCCAAATCATTTGATTCTTTTTCTGATATTCCTCATTTTTCATCTAGTTTATTTTAGTATTTATTTCAGAATTTTCCAAACAACTTTTTTGTAGTATTTCATATTTATGTGGTAATTCCAATATTTTGAAAATAGGAAAATGGAGGGAAGATAAATTTTTCAAAGTTTTGGAGTGCACCCAATCTTTCTGCATGCTCAAGGCAAGCATCTTGAACACTTGATATGGTGAATGTTTGGTAGTTTGCTAGCTAGAATAATTGAATCATAAATATGTTGAATTCAAATAAAATTTGGATATTGCTAGTTATACATGCATGATCCCTTGATAATAATTTACCTTCATTTAAACATGAGGTATGAGTGAGTATGGTTATTTTCACATGTCACATATGCCTATGTTGGTCCGAACTAATCTACAGGAAAGAATCAGTCACGAGAAAAGTGACCGTGAGACTGAAATCTCGTTGTGACGAGAATGATCAGTGAGGGCATGTTGGGACATGCCAGGTGGTGACCCTGTTGGGTACTACCAAGGAAATATATTGTGCTAACCACTGCAGGAAAACTTAAACCTCCTGAGTCGACCGTAGATCGAGTCTTGTTCCGGTAACCCCCATTCTTGTTTTGTGCTGCCACTTGTCCCAGCCAGAGGTAGGGTATGGTTCAATAAGTTGTTAACCCCTTTCATTGCACACATCGTACAGAGAGGCCATGGTGAAAGATACCAGAGGCCTCTGGTAGGCATGTCACCTGGTCAGGGGGCATGGGTGTATCCGGCTGGGCCGAGAGGGGGGCACCCCTTGTAACCCGCGTGTTATAAATAGTTATCCCATGCTATTCGAGACGATGGCCTCCCTGTCTTAGAGTTTTTCTGGAATGATACCTTGGGTGATTCTGGGCATCAGAACGGTTAAGCTGGTGTGTGCTGGTCAGGTATGTTTTCAACCCAAGGCCGTAATTGGAATTAGTCAGCGTCTCAGTGGTGGCTAAAGAAATCCTTTACTTGTGGGTAAAGAGTACAGCCTCTGCAGAGTTTTAAAACCTATTCGAATAGACGTGTCTGCGGTTAAGGACTACAGTCTGGGTTGGTCAAGTGTCGGTCTTCGGAGGAAATAATTAAAATTGTGCATGATTCATTTTTGCAGGATAATTATTGTCACCACTGATGCCAGCATGAATATTATTGTTAACATGAATATTATTGTCGACTAACCCTGTTCTTCTATGTGCAACCTTGGGTATCACTTGGGATGGTTAATCCACCTGGATACCCAATTTTCTTTTCTTTTCTGAGTATCTCTTGGGATGGTTAATCCACCTGGATACTCATTTCTGTTTTCTTTCTGAGTATCACTTGGGATGGTTAATCCACCTGGATACTCATTTCTATTTTATTTTTGAGTATCACTTGGGATGGTTAATCCACCTGGATACTCATTTCTATTTTCTTTTCTGGGTATCACTTGGGATGGTTAATCCACCTGGATACTGATACGTCTCCGTCGTATCTACTTTTCCAAACACGTTTGCTCTTGTTTTGGACCCTAATTTGCATGATTCGAATGGAACTAACCCGGACTGACGCTGTTTTCAGCAGAATTGCCATGATGTTGTTTTTGTGCAGAAAATCAAAGTTCTTGGAATTGGATGAAACTTTCTGGAGATTTTTTATTGAATATATAAAAAATATTGGCATCAAGAACTGCTGGAGGGGGGCCACCCAGTGCCCACGAGGCACCAGGGCGCGCCACCCCCCCAGGCGCGCCCTGGTACCTCGTGGGGCCCACGTGGCTCTGTTTGACCTATTTCCAACGCTATAAATTCAGTTTTCCAGAAAAAATAAGAGAGGAAGTTTTACTGCGTTTCACGATACGGAGCCGCCGCCACCTCCTGTTCTTCATCGGGAGGCCAGATCTGGAGTCCGTTCAGGGCTCCGGAGAGGGGGATCTTCCGGCATCGTCATCATCAACCATCCTTCATCACCAGTTTCATGATGCTCACCGCCGGGAGTGAGTAATTCCTTCGTAGGCTTGCTGGACGGTGATGAGTTGGATGAGATTTATCATGTAATCGAGTTAGTTTTGTTAGGGCTTGATCCCTAGTACCCACTATGTTCTGAGATTGATGTTTCTATGACTTTGCTATGCTTAATGCTTGTCACTAGGGCCCGAGTGCCATGATTCCAGATCTGAACCCTTTATGTTTTCATCAATATATTTGTGTTCTTGATCCGATCTTGCTAGTTGTATGCACCTGCTATGTGTTATGATCCGCATACCCCAAGGTGACAATAATTGGGATTCTTTCTGGTGATTGCCGTAGTTTGAGGAGTTCATGTATTCACTAAGTGTTAATGCTTTGATCCGGTTCTCTATTAAAAGGAGGCCTTAATATCCCTTAGTTTCCTTATGGACCCCGCTGCCACGGGAGGGTAGGACAAAAGATGTCATGCAAGTTCTTATCGCAAGCACGTATGACTATATACGGAATACATGCCTACATTACATTGATGAATTGGAACTAGTTCTGTGTCGCCCTAGGTTATAACTGTTACATGATGAATGTTATCCAACGAACCGATCCAATGCCTACGAGCTTTTCATATATTGAATCTTGCTAAGTTACTACTGTTACTGCTACTGTTACTATTATTGCTACTGCTATCAAACTATCATACTACTGTGCTACTGATCACTCTGCTGCAGATATTTAGTCTCCAGGTGTGGTTGAATTGACAACTCAACTGCTAATACTTGCGAATATTCTTTGGCTCCCCTTGTGTCGAATCAATAAATTTGGGTTGAATACTCTACCCTCGAAAACTTTTGCGATCCCCTATACTTGTGGATTATCAAGACCTTTTTCTGGCGCCGTTGCCGGGGAGCATAGCTTTATTTGCTAAGTCACTTGGGATTTATATCTGTTGATCACTATGAAGAATCTGAAGGATACTAGAACCAAGATTGTTCCCTCTAAGATGAGGGGAGGTAAGGAACTACCATCTAGCTCTGCAGTTGATTCACCTTCTGTTTTGAATAAACTTGCAACACCGCAACATGCTATTAATTCTGATATGTCGCAAGTTATTGATGATACCACTTCTGCTATGAATGATACTCATGATGATGCTAGTACTATGCTTGAAAATGCTGTGCCACTTGGTGAATTTCTTACTGAACAAATTGCTAAAGCCAAAGAAATTGAAAATGCTGAAACTCCTGAGAATGATGATTCTCCTGTTATGCCTAGCTCTCCTACTAGAGTTGAAACACCTGATGAACAATGTTTTGATAGGGAGACCGCTAGAGCCATTCTTGCTTGGAATGACAGATATGAAGTTATAAAATTAATTGCTGATATGAAAGAAAAATCTATGAGAGAGAAAATGAAATATGTTCCTAGATTTGCAACCTCTCCCATATTTGTTACTGATAAGGATTATGAATTCTCTGTTGATCCGGAATTGATTAAGTTGGTAGAATCTGATCCTTTTCACGGTTATGAAACTGAAACCGTTGTGGCAGATCTTACTAAATTAAATGATATAGCCACCCTGTTTACTCATGAGGAAAAAATCCGCCACTATTATATTCTTAAGTTGTTTCCTTTCTCATTAAAGGGTGATGCTAAAGATTGGTATAATACTCTTGCTCCTGGATGTGTGCGTAGTCCCCAGGATATGATTTACTACTTCTCTGAAAAATATTTTCCTGCTCATAAGAAACAAGCTGCCTTACAGGAAATATTTAATTTTGTGCAAATTGAAGAAGAGAGTCTCCCACAAGCTTGGGGGAGGCTTCTCCAATTACTTAACGCTTTGCCTGATCATCCTCTCAAGAAAAATGAAATACTTGATATCTTCTATAATGGACTAACTGATGCTTTTAGGGATTACCTAGATAGTTGTGCGAGTTGTGTTTTCAGGGAAAGGACTATTGAACAAGCCGAGGAATTATTGAATAATATATTAAGAATGATAATGATTGGACGCTTCCTGAACCACCGCCTAAACCCACTCCGAAGAAGAGGGGTATCTTATATCTCAGTCCAAAAGATATGCAAGAAGCAAAGAAATGTCAGAAAGAGAAAGGTATTAAAGCTGAGGATGTTAAGAATTTAGCACCTATTGAAGAGATACATGGTCTTGACAAACCGACACAGGTAGTAGAGGTAAATTCTCTTATAAAGTTTGATGAAAGTGATATTCCGTATAACAAACCTCCTAGTCAATGCTTGTATGAATTCGACAATTATATTATGAAGCAAGATCATTTTAATGCAAACATTATGAAACAATTGAAACGAAACTCTTATATGATTGATCGCCTGAGTGACTTGTTATTTAGAATTACTAATGATGTTAAAGGTGTTAGTAAACATGCATCTATGGTTCAAACTCAATTAGAACAAGTTGCCAAATCTCAAAGAGAATTGCTTAATGAAATGAACAACAATATGAATGATCATGCTGTTAGAGTAATGACTAGAGGAGGAAGAATGACTCAGGAGCCACTATATCCTGAAGGTCACCCAAAAAGAATTGAACAAGATTCTCAAAGAATTAATGCTGATGCACCTAGTCCTTCCAAAAAGAAAAAGAAAAAGAAAAATGATAGGACTTTGCATACCTCTAGTGAACCCAAGGTAGAAAAACCCTTGGAGGATAGTAATGATGTTTCTATCTCTGATGATGAAACACAATCCGGTAATGAACAACCACTTGATGATAATAATAATGATGATGTTCATATGGATACCCAACCAAATAATGATAAAGAACTTGATAATGATGTTGAAATTGAACCTGAAATTGATCTTGATAACCCACCTACTAAAAATAAACGTTATGATAAAAAAGATTTCGTTGCTAGAAAACATGGTAAAGAAAGAGAACCATGGGTCCAAAAACCCATGCCCTTTCCTCCTAAACCTTCTAAGAAAAAAGATGAGGATGAATTTGAACGCTTTGCTGAAATGCTTAGGCCAGTCTTTTTGCGTACTCGTTTAACTGATATTATAAAGATGCCTCCTTATGCTAAATATATGAAAGACATTGTCACAAATAAAGAAAGATATCTGAAGCTGAAATTTCCACCATGCTTGCAAATTATTCTTTTAAGGATGGAGTGCCTAAGAAATTAGGAGATCCAGGAATACCAACTATACCATGCTCCATTAAGAAAAATTATGTCAAAACTGCTCTGTGTGATTTAGGAGCTGGTGTTAGTGTCATGCCTTTCTCCTTATATAAAAGACTTGATTTGAATAAACTCACTCCCATCGAAATATCATTGCAAATGGCTGACAAATCAACTGCCATACCTATCGGTGTTTGTGAGGATGTGCCCATCGTAGTTGCAAATGTCACTATTCTAACAGACTTTGTTATACTTGATATGCCCGAGGATGACAACATGTCAATTATCCTTGGTAGACCCTTTCTGAATACTGCAGGGGCTGTTATTGATTGCAACAAAAGCAAGGTCACTTTTCATATCAATGGTAATGAACATACGGTGCACTTTCCAAAGAAACAATTTCAAGTGAATGGTATTCATATTATTGAAAAGACTCCGACAATTACTATTGGGAGTTTCCAAATTCCTCTTCCTACTGTTAAAAAGAGATATGAAACTTTTATTGTTGGGGATATGCATATCCCCGTTGAGGTAACTTAGTGTTATACGAAAGTTCTTCGGTTTCATGTCACTCGAAAATGGTTTGTTAATAAGACCTGATCAACCTTATTAATGGATTCTTTTTGAGAGGCATGTGGTCGATGAATTTAGTAGGCACAACCTTCTGTACCCACTCTTAGTTTGCTGTTATTTTTATCCAAATATAATAAAATGCCATGATTACTCTGTTTTCTGAATTACCCGTGCAATAAAAAAAATGCCCAAAAATAAAAGTGCTCAGAATGCAATAAAATTTTAACATGATTTTTTATTAAATATTTAAGACTTTTTGGAATAAAAATCATATCAGGGGGGTGCCCCAGGTGCCCACGAGGTACCAGGGCGCGCCACCCCCCTGGCGCGCCCTGCTACCTCGTGGGCCCCACAGAGGCCCCCTCACTTATTCCTTTAGCTCACCTCGTCTCCTACCTCAAGAAAAAAATTCCCGGTAGCTCTCTCTCTCTCGTGTTCTTGCTCACAACACTGAAATTTTCGATCTCTTTGCTTGGAGCTCCGTTTCCGAAACTGTTTTGGGGAATTGCTCCTTGGTATGTGACTCCTCCATTGCTCCAATTAGTTTTTGTTTTAGTGGATTATATCTTGCATAATTAGCTACTGTTGGTGCTACAGAAATTGAGCTTGCATGTTGAATCCTTTGAGTTCCAAGTAGTTTGAATGCCTGACATAGCCTCTAAACATCCATATGAGTAGTTGCTATCAATCTTGTGAAGTTTTATTGATATCATTTTGTGGTCCAAAAATTTTCAGAAATTTGTTCATAGGAAAATGAATTTTCTCCGGAGAAGTTCTTCGAGGAGGAGGTCCTCGGAGGCGTCATTAAGTGAAAGCTCGGCACGCCAAGCATATGAGGAACCAAGGACGAGTTCAGTACGAGGTGCCGAAGCAAAGTCATGTCGGTGGCCGTGCAATGAATTCATGTTGAGAGCAGGTATCAAAGAAGAATTTGACCAATACATTCACAATGCCGAGCTCTCCGCCTTCATTGCAGATAAGCCACCACAGCATTACAATCTCACCCACTCCTTTACTCAGAACTTTGCTTATCATCCGCGCACTTCTAGAATTTTATTTCACCTCTATGACAATTCCTACAATATATCTCTAGAAGAAATTTGTGATGCATGTAAAATTCCATATTGGGGTTCGTTAGATGAACCGCGAAGATCTGATTATGAGTTGTTTCTTACTAGCCTTTGCAACGGTGAAGATAGGGGAATCACGCAGGCTAGAATAGTTAGCATTCAATTTCCCGCTATCCGATATTTTGCGCTTTTTAATGGTAAATGCGTTGTTGGTAAGCAAGACTGTAGTGCACTTTGTACCCCTGATCTGAGTCTTATCCATACAGCTTTGACTGGTAGCAAACTTTATAATCTTGGGGCTATTGTTGCACGTAGGCTACAGCTTAATGCAGGTAATGGTGATTTGTATAGAGGAATCTATGCCTCCCGTTTAGCGGCAAGGTTAGGGGTGTCATTTAAATTCAATGATCCCCTTTTGCCTTATAAATATTTAAATTATGAAGCAATGCGAGAACATAGGTTCTTAAAGCGCAACGCACAGGGTTACAAATATAACTTAGTTTTTAATAAATATCACTCGGTGTTTGTTGCTTTGCCTGCTCCTGCCCTCTTTGATTTCCAGAACAAACAGAGACATTTCCTTCATGAGAGTGAGGTGCACGAGTACAATGCGGCCGCTGAGGCTGCTCGTCAGGCTAAAGGGGCAGCTCAGAACCCCTCTACGAGCTACCATTTCGATCACTGTCCAGGGCAGCCATGGCCGTAGACCAAGCTAGGCAAAAGCCTAAGCTTGGGGGAGTACGTATTTCTCACCAACATTACATTCATGTTCACACATTTTACTCCAGTTGTCGGTGTTCATACTTTTTCATTGTATAATCCATGTTAGTTTTATTTTCTCGCCTTCTTTTTGTGTATTTGAAAAACTTTGAGAAAATCCAAAAGCATTCCTCATTTCTTTTCAGTTTATCTTTCTAGTATAATTAGCTGTAGTTTCGTGATAGTAAAAGAAAACCCAAAACGATTTCCCGTTTCTTCTTTTGCTTGTTGGGAGTTTTCCCGTGTAAATAGTTTTCTTCTCTCGTTTTTTTGTTTTCTTCTTTAATTTGCTTTCCTCAGAAAACTAAAAACTCCAAAAATATTTCAGTTTGTTTCTCTGAATTTCTTTTCTTTTCTTTTGTTGAGTCATTGCAAGGAGAAGACCACGATCAAAATGATGAGTGGCTCTCATATGCATTATTGTTGATTTGACAAAGAGCCCATATTACCTTGTCTTCTCCTTTGAATAAAATGTTTGCAGATTCTAGCTTAGTCCATGGCACACTTGCACTATTATTATTTTTATATCATTCGGTCGTGCAAGTGAAAGGCAATAATGACGATGATTTGATGAAGTGACTGTGGCAAGGAAAAGCGGGTATGAACTCAATTTGTTCTTTGTTTTTGTAAATATGTTTAACTCAGTATCCATGATTCAGCATATTATGATTAAACATGTTTGTGATGACAATTAGAGATTATAGTTGCTCATACCATGCTTAAGTAGCTAGGAGTGGATAATGATTTATCTTGAGTGTCAACATGCATTAAAATGTTCATGATGTAGTATGATGATACAGTATCCTCCTCTGAATGTTTCAAGTGGCTTGACTTGGCACATGTTCACGCATGTAGTTGAATCAAAACCAACATAGCCTCCACGATATTTATGTTCATGGTGTTTATATCCTACTCATGCTAGTATTCAATGTTGATTATTCATAATGCATGGTTATGACCGTTTTCGCTCTCTAGCTGGTCGCTTCTCAACCTATTTGCTAGCCTCCGCCTGTACTAAGCGGGAATGCTGCTTGTGCATCAAAACCGTTAAACCAAAGTTATTCCAGATGAGTCCACTATATCTACCTATATGCGGTATTATCTTGCCGTCCTAAGTAAATTTGCATGTGCCAACTCTATTATTCAAACGAACATCTATTTTGTGTGCCCGTACCATTCATGGAGCGACAGGGGGCGGTCAGTATCTTCCATGCTAAGCGGGTTATTCTCATGATGAGTGTTTACTCACTTGTCCTTGCACGAGAGGGGCTGGTAATCGGGATGCCCAGTCCCATCATTAAAAAAGCAAAATAATAAAACAAACTCCCCCGGAAAGTTGTTAGTATGGAGGGCACTCGAGGATTCGGCTAGCCATGGCTTGTGATTGATGGTGGAGGGGGAGTAAACTTTACTTTACCGCTTGGGAACTGCCGCTAATGTGTTTAGCATGGAAGATATTGAAAACTCTTGGTCGTGACGTTGACAGGAAAGGCATACCTCCCAAAATTTAATTACCTCTGATTTTAGCTTCGAGCTCTGGCACCTCTGCAAATCCATGCTTCCCTCTGCGAAGGGCCTATCTATTTACTTTTATGTTATTTTACTTTTATTGTTGAGTCATCACCTTCTTAAATAAGCACCAGACCTGAGAGCACTATTGTCATTCTCATGCATTGTGTATAGTTAATGTTGTGTGCATCATGACTGGATCTCTTCTATCATGAATTACAATGTTTAGTCGCTGCTTGAACTTTGGAGGTGCTCTGCATTTATGTTTTGCGGTCTCAGAAAGGGCTAGCGAGATACCATGTTATCATATTATATCATGATTGTTTTGACAAAGTGTTGGCATTTGAGATATTTTATTATTGCTCGCTAGTTGATTATGCCATCGATATGAGTGAATATAAATTCTAAGAGTTATCATTTGCGTGGTTAGTCATAATCTTTGCTGAAAACTTGGACACTACTTAAGCATATATATATAGACACAAGAACAAAAGAGTTTGTAAAAGTTTTTCTTTATCACTTTCAGTTTGTCAACTGAATTGCTTGAGGACAAGCAATGAGTTAAGCTTGGGGGAGTTGATACGTCTCCGTCGTATCTACTTTTCCAAACACTTTTGCTCTTGTTTTGGCCCCTAATTTGCATGATTCGAATGGAACTAACCCGGACTGACGCTGTTTTCAGCAGAATTGCCATGATGTTGTTTTTGTGCAGAAAATCAAAGTTCTTGGAATTGGATGAAACTTTCTGGAGATTTTTTATTGAATATATAAAAAATATTGGCATCAAGAACTGCTGGAGGGGGGCCACCCAGTGCCCACGAGGCACCATGGCACGCCACCCCCCAGCCGCGCCCTGGTACCTCGTGGGGCCCATGTGGCTCCGTTTGACCTATTTCCAACGCTATAAATTTAGTTTTCCAGAAAAAAATAAGAGAGGAAGTTTTACTACGTTTCACGATACGGAGCCACCGCCACCTCCTGTTCTTCATCGGGAGGCCAGATCTGGAGTCCGTTCAGGGCTCCGGAGAGGGGGATCTTCCGACATCGTCATCATCAACCATCCTTCATCACCAATTTCATGATGCTCACCGCCGGGAGTGAGTAATTCCTTCGTAGGCTTGCTGGACGGTGATGAGTTGGATGAGATTTATCATGTAATCGAGTTAGTTTTGTTAGGGCTTGATCCCTAGTACCCACTATGTTCTGAGATTGATGTTGCTATGACTTTGCTATGCTTAATGCTTGTCACTAGGGCCCGAGTGCCATGATTCCAGATCTGAACCCTTTATGTTTTCATCAATATATTTGTGTTCTTGATCCGATCTTGCAAGTTGTATGCACCTGCTATGTGTTATGATCCGCATACCCCAAGGTGACAATAATTGGGATTCTTTCCGGTGATTGCCGTAGTTTGAGGAGTTCATGTATTCACTAAGTGTTAATGCTTTGTTCCGGTTCTCTATTAAAAGGAGGCCTTAATATCCCTTAGTTTCCTTATGGACCCCGCTGCCACGGGAGGGTAGGACAAAAGATGTCATGCAAGTTCTTATCGCAAGCACGTATGACTATATACGGAATACATGGCTACATTACATTGATGAATTGGAACTAGTTCTGTGTCGCCCTAGGTTATAACTGTTACATGATGAATGTTATCCAACGAATATCACCGATCCAATGCCTACGAGCTTTTCATATATTGAATCTTGCTAAGTTACTACTGTTACTGCTACTGTTACTATTATTGCTACTGCTATCAAACTATCGTACTACTGTGCTACTGATCACTCTGCTGCAGATATTTAGTCTCCAGGTGTGGTTGAATTGACAACTCAACTGCTAATACTTGCGAATATTCTTTGGCTCCCCTTGTGCCAAATCAATAAATTTGGGTTGAATACTCTACCCTCGAAAACTTTTGCGATCCCCTATACTTGTGGGTTATCAGATACTCATTTCTTTTCAAGACCCCTCGAGGCGTCGCTTTTAGACACCCGTTTGGCATTTCTTTTCAAGACCTCTCGAGTCGTCGCTTTCAGACACCCGTTTGGCATTTCTTTTCAAGACCTCTCGAGGCGTCGCTTTCAGACACCCGTTTGGCATTTCTTTTCAAGAGCTCTCGAGGCGTCGCTTTCAGACACCCGTTTGGCATTTTTCTTGGAATTCCTTGGGCGGTCCAACGCCCGATGTTCCATATTATATTCTTGGTTTACTACTAAAATGATATATTTATCCATCCACATCATATTATTATTTATCATGCCATGCTTTAATATCAGTCAGCATATGCATATAATTTAGTTCATCATGATCGTATGTTCTCTGCTGCATTCGGTATATCTTTTGTCCATGATGTTTGCGAGTACATTCAAACGTACTCACTGGCTTGTCCCTGGCTATTGTCTTGGCCAGATCACAATTAGGAGAAGAGCACTACGAAGGCACACCCTGCAACCTAGGAATCGGAGATAGCAGCCACGCGGGATAGGAGTTATCCAGGTCAGCTGTTCCTGTGGGAATGGAACCCCACCAGAGATGGAGATCCGCTACCCGCTTCCGTCATCCGCTGTTAGAAATCATTGTTGTATCTTTAGACCTTTATAGTCTTGTACTCAAATTCTTGTAATTGCTTGGAATTCTGTATCAAGGAAGTGTCCACCAGCAAACAGTAATCCTGGGGCTGGTGATGACACAAGGGGTTAATTTCTGGGATATTGTGTCCCGGAGAACCGGCCCTGACAGTTATACTGTGAGATATTAACTTTATGCTTTGTCCTACTTACCAGTGATAAAGTACTACTGGAGATTGGCTGTTACTTATTATTGTTGCTTGTTTACATTTCGTGCAAGACTAATGTTGCAGGAGCACATCGTTATAGTAATAAAACTTGATAACAGCCTCCTCCAGGCTGGGTGAGACAAAAGTGCCATAGAACCAAACTAACCCGTACAACCACATTTGCCTGTGGGGGGCCATATTTTGTTTGTAGTTATGTCTCTTCCACGTGTTTCTAAAGAGTGAAACCTGGACGAGTGGTCTTCCTCCGCAGGGAAGGGGCCATCCAAAGTTAGAGGGCCTGGGTTGGTAGTTGAGCTCAGAGAGAAAGATTCCCGAAGGGAATAGCAGTGCCACGGGGTGGCAAGGACCCAGATCCCCTCGACCCAGGGCTAGCCTGCGGGAGGTCGGAAACATGGTTAGAGTGCCATGCTATGGATGGGATATGTTGGGCGTCTGAGCCTATGGTGTGGGTAAAGTTTATAGCCTCTGCAGAGTGTGTGTTTAAAAAAACTAGTTGACTAGCTGCGTCCTCGGTAATGGGCATAGTTGGGGGAAGTCACACTAGGAGCATCTAGTCGGAGGTATGAACTTTAATAATTAGAGCTTGGTAAGGTAAGGAATTGGTGCAAGCGGCAGCATCGTGGATGCCAGGACTTGACCAATACCTTTTCAAAATACGGTCGGAGGACCATGAGATAGTGACTTGAATTGTTTACTGTTGATGTTGCTCTTACTGTTGATGTACTGTTGTTATTTCAAGTGCTTGTTATACAGTAGTATTACTTGCTTACGGAGGAATAACTTCAAAATACGGTCAGAGGACCACGAGGTTGGAATCTAAGGATTATTTTGCTTATGGAGAAAACATTAGGAGAAGAGTTCCCTATGCTGAAGTAATTAAAACTTTGTACCACAATACTTGCGATAAATTTGAATGGATTACCAAGGGAATTGATGAGGGATTTAGTGAAGAATGGTTTGAAAGTATGGCTAGAGACCCTATTGATGATGAGATACATGTTTTATACGAGGACCTTTATGGTGATGATTCTGAGTTTGAAGTTATGAATGTTAAGGTCACCGAACAAAGTCCCTTCAAGTATTTAAGTTCCCCTACTAGAAAATAAAAACATGAAAGTAGAGAATTAAAGAGAAAAGTTTTGGAAGATTTGATTAAAAAGGATTTGGGAATGAAGGATGATAATACTTGAAACTATGCATTATGCCTAGCTAGGGGCATAAAACAATAGCGCTTGTTGGGAGGCAACCCAATATGTATCTTAAATTTTTTGCTTCGTTTTCTGTTTTGTGTGTTTACACAATTATAGCTACTGTTATGATTGTGTTTTTATGTTTTAATTAGTGTTTATGCCAAGTAATGCCTTTGGGATGATTTGGGTGATAGTATAATCGATGCTGTTTGAAAACAGAAACTTTTGAGTCCAGTGCAGAATTTTTCTGATTTTACTGGAGCGTGATAAAATTCTGAATTGTTTACACAGTATTGGTATATGAATTTTTTATGTTGTCCTAATTGTTCAGAATTTTTTGAGTTACATAAGTATGACTTTTATTCAGATCTTTACAGACTGTTCTGTTTTAGACAGATTCTGTTTTGTTGCATAGTTTGCTTATTTTGATGAATCTATGGATTGTATCGAGGGGTATAAGTCATGGAGAAGTTGGAGTACAATAGCATTATGTCAATATTAAATATGAATCAATTTATAACAGTACCTAAAGTTTAATATTTGTTTAATATACTAATGGATCTCATGAAGTTTCTGTTGAGTTTTGTGTGCTGAAGTTTTCAAGTTTTGGGTGAGACCACGATGGATGAAGGAATAAGGAGCGGCAAGACCCTAAGCTTGGGGATGCCCAAGGCACCCCAAGGTAATATTCAAGGAAGACCCAAGCGTCTAAGCTTGGGGATGCCCCGGATGGCATCCCCTCTTTCGTCTACAATCTATCGGGTATATCACTTGGAGCTATATTTTTATTCATCACATGATATGTGTTTTACTTGGAGCGTCTTGTGCCATAGTTTTGTTTTCTTTGTTTGCTTTTCAGTTTGCTACAATCATATTTTATTAACACACCTTTTTGAGAGGGACACACATTTATCGTGATTTGTTAGAATACTCTATGTGCTTCACTTATATCTTTTGAGCTAGGCAGTTGCTCTAGTGCTTCACTTATATCTTTTAGAGCACGGTGGTGGTTATATTTTAAACAAATAGTTGCACTCTCATGCTTCACTTAAATCTTTTTGAGAGTCTAATAAATAGTAATGGCAATTTGCACGGGTTATAAGATTGGTCCATAAAGGATATGTATTCAAGAGGGATATAATAAAAACTTTCATGTAGATCACTAAATATGATAAGTTTGATTCCTTGCACTAGTTTTGCGATATTAAGATGGTAATATGTGGATGTACTAGTGAATGATTGTGGTTTAGTAAGAATATTGGTGTTAAGGTTTGTGATTCCCGAAGCATGCACGTATAATCCTTAGTTGTGTGATGAAGTTGGAGCATTATTTATTATTGATTGTCTACCTTATGAGTGGCGGCCGGGGATGAGCGATGGTCTTTTCCTACCAATCTACCCCCCTAGGAGCATGCATAGTAGTACTTTGCTTCGAGGGATAATAGACTTTTGCAATAAGTATGTGAGTTCTTTATGACTAATGTGAGTCCATGGATTATACACACTCTCACCTTTCCGCAATTTGCTAGCCTCTTCGGTACCGTGCATTGCCCTTTCTCACCTCGAGAGTCGGTGCAAACTTCGCCGGTGCATACAAACCCCGTGATATGATACGCTCTATCACACATAAGCCTTTTTATATCTTCCTCAAAACAGCCACCATACCTACCTATTATGGCATTTCCATAACCATTCCAAGATATATTGCAATGCAACTTGCACCGTTCTTTTTTATATGACACACATCATCATTGTCATATTGCTTTGCATGATCATATAGCTGACATAGTATTTGTGGCTCAGCCACCGTTCATCATTTTTTATACATGTTATGCTAGATCATTGCACATCCTGGTACACTGCCAGAGGCATTCATATAGAGTCATATTGTTCTAGTATCGAGTTGTAATATTGAGTTGTAAGTAAATAAAAGTGAGATGATCATCATTATTAGAGCATTGTCCCAGTGAGGAAAGGATGATGGAGACTGTGATTCCCCCACAAGTCGGGATGAGGCTCCGGACGAAAAATATATAAAAAAAGAGGCCAAAAAGAGCCCAGCAAAAAAAAGAGAGAAAAGGAGAGAAGGGGAAATGTTACTATCCTTTTCCACAGTTGTGCTTCAGAGTAGCACCATGTTTTTCATATAGAGAGTCTCCTGAGTTGTCACTTTCATATACTAGTGGGAATTTTTCATTATAGAACTTGGCTTGTATATTCCGATGATGGGCTTCCTCAAATGCCCGAGGTCTTCATGAGCAAGCAAGTTGGATGCAAACCCACTTAGTTTCAGTTTGAGCTTTCATACACTTATAGCTCTTAGTGCATCCGTTACATGGCAATCCCTACTCCTCGCATTGATATCAATTGATGGGCATCTCCATAGCCCTTTGATTAGCCGCGTCGATGTGAGACTATCTTCCTTTTTGACTTCCCTTTATTAATCTCTATCATCATATTCTATTCCACCCATAGTGCTATGCCCATGGCTCGCGCTCATGTATTGCGTGAGGGTTGAAAAAGCTGAAGCACGTTAAAAAGTATGAACCAATCGCTTGGCTTGTCATCGGGGTAGTGCATGATTAATACTTTGTGTTAGGAAGACTAAGCATGACAGGCTATATGATTTTGTAGGGATAGCGTTCTTTAGTATTTTTATTTTGAAAGGCATGATTGTTTGTTGGTATGCCTGAGTATTGATGTCTTTATATCAAATTATAGACTATTGCTTTGAATCACTAGTTTCTTAATATTCATACCGTAAAAGAGATTACAAGATAAACATGTTAGGTAGCATTCCACATCAAAAATTATATTTTTATCATTTACCTACTCGAGGACGAGCAGGATTAAGCTTGGGGATGTTGATACGTCTCCAACATATCTATAATTTTTGATTGTTCCATGCTATTATAGTATCAATCTTGGATGTTTTATATGCAATAATATGCTATTTTATATCATTTTTTGGGACTAACGTATTATCCTAGTGCCCAGTGCCAGTTGCTGTTTTCTGCTTGTTTTTGGTTTTTTAGGAAATCAGTACCAAACGAAGTCCAAATGCGACGAAACTTTTTGACGATTTTTTTGGACAAAAGAGACCCTGGAAGCTTCGAGGGGAGGCCAGAAGCCTCACGAGGAGGCCACAAGGCAACAGGGCGCGGCCCCAGGGGGGCGTGCCGTGATACCTTGTGGGCCCCTTGTGGCTCCTTTTGACCTAATTCCACTTCTATAAATTCTCAAATATTGGGAAACCAACATAGAGCCCCATGAAATAACTTTTCCACCGCCGCAAGCTTCTGTTCTTCCGCGATCCCATCTGGAGGCCTTTTCCGGCACTCTGCGGGAGGGGGAATTGATCATGGAGGGCTTCTACATCAACCTTGCTGCCCCTCCTATGATGTGTGAGTAGTTTACCACAGACCTACGGGTCCATAGCTAGTAGCTAGATGGCTTCTTCTCTCTCTTTGATCTTCAATACAATGTTCTCCTCAATGTTCTTGGAGTTCTATTCAATGTAATCTTCTTTTGCGGTGTGTTTGTTGGGATCCGATGAATTGTGGGTTTATGATCAGATTATTCATGAGAAATATTTGAGTCTTTTCTGAACTTATTTATGCATGATTGTTATAGCTTTGTATTTCTCTCTGATCTATCCGTTTGGTTTGGCCAACTAGATTGATTTATCTTGAAATGGGAGAGGTGCTTTGTGATGGGTTCAATCTTGCGATGTTCTATATCCAACTGACAAAGTAGGGGACAAGACACGTATTTGTATTGTTGCCATTAAGGATAAAACGACGGGGTTTATTCATATTGCTTGAGTTTACTTTGTCTACATCATGTCATCTTGCTTAAGGCGTTACTCCGTTTTTAACTTAATACTCTAGATGCATGCTGGATAGTGGTCGATGGGTGGAGTAATATTAGTAGATGCAGGCAGGAGTCGGTCTACTTGTCTCGGATGTGATGCCTATATACATGATCATTGCCTTCAATATCATCATAACTATGCACTTTTCTATCAATTGCCCAACAGTAATTTGTTTACCCACCGTACGCTATGTGTTCGAGAGAGAAGCCTCTAGTGAAAACTACAGCCCCCGGGTCTACTTAAATCATATAAAAAACCTAAAACTACCTTGCTGCAATTTTATTTACTTTATTTTATTTTGCATTTTATTTTATCTATCTATCACGATGAGAATTAATCCTTGCAAATAACGAGTTCAAGGGGATTGACAACCCTCTTGCCCGCGTTGGGTGCAAGTATTTGCTTTTGTGTGTGTAGGTGCTATTCACGAGGTTCGGCGTGGTTCTCCTACTAGATTGATACCTTGGTTCTCACTGAGGGAAATACTTATCTCTACTGTGCTGCATCACCCCTCCTCTTCGGGGAAATCCCAACGCAGTTTACAAGTAGCAGGAAGAATTTCTGGCGCCGTTGCCGGGGAGACATGACCAAAGCCTATCAAGTACCTTCGCACAAACTATCATCTACTTGCTCTACTTTTATTTGCCTTTTTATTTGCATTTGCCTCTCGTTTTCATCTCCCCCACTTCTCATAAAAATTACAAAAACACAAAAATATTTTATTTGCTAGTTTGCTTGCTTTGCTTGAAATTGCCATCATGTCTGAGTTCGAAAAAGTTATTGTAGAGAGTGCTAGTGAGGATAGTACTAATGAATCTCTTGAGGAAAAATTTAAATCTTTCCATATTAATCATGATCCTCTTGAGAACAAAGCTCCACCCACTTTTAAAACTAAAGTCTATCATGTGGGTAGTGGGAATATTATTGGTAAAAATGTTATGCAAGAATTCTTCAACTATGCGGGAGTCATACCCATAATTAAAGAGTCTATTCTTGACAAAAAAAATTGCTGTGTGGATGCTATTGCCATGCTTGTGGTTAAGTTAGAGCGAAATTTTTTGCACATTCACCCAGCGTTACAAAAGATATTCTATGAGCTTCCCAATATCCATAATCCTAGAATTAAAAAGATTGCTACAATCATCCTTATGCATGAATTTGATTATATAATTAGAGAAGCTAGGGACATCTTTTCTTTCTATAAAATAGATTTTGAGCATCCTCCAATAGAGGAAATTCTTCATGATAAAGACACTATACGTAGGTTGGAATCTAAGGATTATTTTGCTTATGGAGAAAACATTAGGAGAAGAGTTCCCTATGCTGAAGTAATTAAAACATTGTACCACAATACTTGCGATAAATTTTAATGAATTACCAAGGGAATGGATGAGGGATTTAGTGAAGAATGGTTTGAAAGTACGGCTAGAGACCCTATTGATGTTGAGATACATGTTTTATATGAGGACCTTTATGGTGATGATTCTGAGTTTGAAGTTATGAATGTTAAGGTCACCGAACAAAGTCCCTTCAAGTATTTAAGTTCCCCTACTAGAAAAGAAGAACATGGAAGTAGAGAATTAATGAGAAAAGTTTTGGAAGATTTGATTACAAGGGATTTGGGAATGAAGGATGATAATACTTGAAACTATGCATTATGCCTAGCTAGGGGCATAAAACAATAGCGCTTGTTGGGAGGCAACCCAATATGTATCTTAAATTTTTGCTTTGTTTTCTGTTTTGTGTGTTTACACAATTATAGCTACTGTTATGATTGTGTTTTTATCTTTTAATTAGTGTTTGTGCCAAGTAATGCCTTTGGGATGATCTGGATGACAGTATAATTGATGCTGTTTGAAAACAGAAACTTTTGAGTCCAGTGCATAATTTTCCTGATTTTACCGGAGCGTGATAAAATTCTGATTTTTTTACACAGTATTGGTATATGAATTGTTTCCAATTTTCTAATTTTTCAGAATTTTTCGAGTTACAGAAGTATGGCTTTTATTCAGATCTTTACAGACTGTTCTGTTTTACACAGACTCTGTTTTTGTTGCAGTTTGCTTATTTTGATGAATCTATGGATTGTATCGGGGGGGGGGGGGGGGGTATACGTCATGGAGATGTTGGAGTACAGTAGCATTATGCCAATATTAAATATGAATCAATTTATAACAGTACCTAAAGTTTAAGATTTGTTTGTTATACTAATGGATCTCACGAGGTTTCTGTTGAGTTTTGTCTGCTGAAATTTTCAAGTTTTGGGTGAGACCACGACGGATGAAGGAATAAGGAGTGGCAAGACCCTAAGCTTGGGGATGCCCAAGTCACCCCAAGGTAATATTCAAGGAACACCCAGGCGTCTAAGCTTGGGGATGCCCCGGATGGCAACCCCTCTTTCGTCTACAATCTATCGGTATATCACTTGGAGCTATATTTTTATTCATCACATGATATGTGTTTTACTTGGAGCGTCTTGTGCCATAGTTTTCTTGTGTTTGTTTGCTTTTTAGTTTGCCACACTCATCTTTTCTCAACACACCTTTTTGAGAGGGACACACATTTATCGTGATTTGTTAGAATACTCTATGTGCTTCACTTATATCTTTTGAGCTAGGCAGTTGCTCTAGTGCTTCACTTATATCTTTCAGAGCACCGTGGTAGTTATATTTTAAATAAATAGTTGCACTCTCATGCTTCACTTAAATCTTTTTGAGAGTCTAATAAATAGTAATGGCAATTTGCACGGGTTATAAGATTGGTCCATAAAGGATAGGTATTCAAGAGGGATATAATAAAAACTTTCATGTAGATCACTAAATATGATAAGTTTGATTCCTTGCAATAGTTTTGCGATAATAAGATGGTAATATGTGGATGTACTAGTGAATGATTGTGGTTTAGTAAGAATATTGGTTTCTAGGTTTGTGATTCCCGAAGCATGCACGTATAATACTTAGTTGTGTGATGAAGTTGGAGCATGATTTATTATTGATTGTCTACCTTATGAATGGCGGTTGGTGTCGTGGGAAAACGACGATCTATGGGATCGAGAGGTTTCCTTTGCGGTTCGGCTGTGGGATCAATATACTACAAAGAGCAGGGCTAGTAGATATGAGAACATGCAACGATTTATCCAGGTTCGGGCCACTGTGATCGTAAAACCCTACTCCTATTCTAGTGGTTTGATTGTACGTGAGCTCAAAGGTTACAAAGAGCGCAGCTTGCCGGCCAGGTGCACAAGAAGTGCAGCTACATCGTGTAGTTGAGCTAGGAGTTGACCGTTCTAAGTGTAGCCGTGGGCCTCCTTTTGTAGGCCAAGGGATTATCACAGTGGCTAACATGGTCATTTATAGGGTATGAATTGTAACTTGCACCGTCACCACGTCTATCTCCAGACGGGGTAGGACAAGCGCATTAATTGCACCGTTAGGTGCTACGTCGGGGAGGCGAGGCTTTGGGTAAAAAGATTTGTACCACCGGTCCTGGCGCCCTCTTGTCACCTTGACACGTCCGAAGGACAGGTGTCATTAAAGTTAATCCTGGCGTGGCATGCTGACACGTGCCTTGGCTAGCTGCGTTGACAGCCTGCCCGGTCGACACCTATCATGCGTGCTTATCTAGCCGATGATGAGGTGGAGCGGTAATGGGACAGAACGAGCTTGCCGGCGCGGAGCTTGCCGACAACCAGAGTCTTGGTATCTACCTTGCCGGAACGAAGCTTGCCGGCAAGGGGAATGTTGATCTTCAGTACTAGAATAGTACTTCTTGATGACCTGCCTTGAGGTCTCCTTCACGGTCTTGTTTATTCTAATTCTTGGGTCACGGCAACCCTCCGGCAAGCCCTTGCCGTTAGGAAGGCTACAACTGCCTGTGCACAAGTCAGGGTACGAGGGCACCCATGCTTTAGTACACTGACAGGAGCCCCTGGGCCTGGGCCACACACGCATGCGAGGCGTCGTTGGGGTAGGCCCGAACAGTGCACAGGCACGCATGGTAGAGGATAATTATCATAATCTTCTCTGTTACCACGCCCCCACGACCCGCATTAAATGCTGGCATGGGATAGGTGGAATGGAACGGGCGCGGGGAGGTAGTGCGCCTGAAAAGCGCATCCACGTAGGACGGTAAAGAGCTAGCCCCCACGCCTTCCCAACAAAAAGGAATCAGCGAAGGGCGTTGCTCATTTACCCCCTTCTCCCAATCTCGCCATCGCCGTCGTCTTCGTCTTCTTCCTTGCGCCAGAGCAGAGCACACCCTCCGCTTCCGCCGCCGCGCAGCGCAGCTCTCCCCCACAAATCTCGCCATGGCACCGAAGAGAGCCAGAAAGGCCCCGAGTTCGGTGGCGGATGAGAAGAAAACCGCCAAGGCTGCACAGCGGCGGTCTCATGCCATTTTCCCGCCGGTGCTTACATAAGATGACCTGACGAAGGATTACGCGCACATGTATGCAAGCAAGACGCAGGATCATGAGGCCACATCAGTGCTCCCAGGATCCCTCCCTCCCGCTGACGATCGATTTCACTTCTTCGCCGGGTACTTCTACTGCGGTCTTTGCCTGCCTTTCTCTGATTTCTTTGTTGTGGTGATGAACACTTTCGGATTCAGACTGCTGGATTTCACCCCCAACGCGGTCACCTGTCTCGCAACCTTCGCGCACCTGTGTGAGAACTTTGTGGGAATAGCCCCAAATGTTGCTCTATTCTGGCATTTATTCATCCCCCGGGTCGAGGAGGGCGCCCTTTCTGGCAGTGTCGCCTGGGTCCCAAGGGGAAACTCGAAAAGGCACTACTTGGATGGCAAGCTGCACACCAAATGGGACGAGTGGCGGGCCGACTGGTGCTGGATCAAGCAGCAGAATTTTCCAGCCTTTTGCCACCTCAGGACCGAGAGGATTGAGAAGCCCAACAGCTAGAACAATGTCGACCCCAGCGACGCCAAAATGGGGGTGGTGCTACGCCAAATCCTTGCTCTCAAGGGGGTCGACCTGATGATCGAGATGGTGGGGGCGGACTTCACTCGCCGCCGGATCGCCCCGCTGCAACACAGAGGAGGCCGGCGAGTGTGGGACTACCAGTGCCCCGTTGACACAATGCGTCTGCATCCAGGCTCCGACAACAACTTTACGGTAATGGGGCACTACCGGCTCATTTGCCAGCCCTTCAACAGGGGTTGCATCTTCGATCTGCCGGCGAAGGTAATCCCCTTGTGCAACAATACCGCCAAGGCTTCCATCTTGGTGATGATGCGAAACTGTGACACCAGGACGGTTCTGAGCACATGGGAGGAACCCAACAAGGAAAATGTGGACAGTTGGTTTGCCGGCCTGGTAGAGGAGGCCATTGGAGCCGAGTATGACATGATGCACCCGACGAAGGATGATCGGGAAGAGTTCCTTGCGGTGAGGGCCAAGGAGCTCAAGAGAGTGAAGGCAACTCGTTCCTAGGCGGCCAAAGGCACCGGCAGTGAAGGAGGCACCGGAAGCCAGGCTGAAGAGCAAGCCACCGTTCCAGGAATTAGCGGAGGAAGCCACCCCCAAGAGCATGCCGAAGAGCATGCTGGTGAAGAAGAGTAGGCTAAGGAGTCTGAGGAGCGGGAGGAAGAGGAGGAGCAGCCCGAGGGGTCTTCGGACGAGGAGGAGGAGGAGGGGGAAGAGGAAGAAGAGCCACCTCGCCCTCCTCCCACCGGTGAAGATGACCGTCGCCAAGAAGCCCGCTCGAAAGAAGGCAGCGCATACCGAGCCGGCAAGCCAAGAGCTCACCGCCATCAAGGTATCAGCCGCAACTTCCCGGGCACAGCCTTCCCGGTACCAGCCTTCCCGTGCTGCTGCCCCTCGCCGACCCATCCCGCCAACCGTGGAGGAGGTGGGCATTCCGCAGCCCCCAGCTTCCCTAGGGATGAAGTGCCCCAGGAGTTCACCGCCATCGCCTACGACTGCGGGGATCGGGGACCCAGTTCTCTATGATTTGTCAGTCCTTAGCGACCCCGACGAGGACGAAGAGTAAGCATCTCCATCTCCGTATATTTTCTTGTAATCGTCCAAACTCTGTTGTTGAACTGATCTCTTTACTTGTTCTGGTCTTGTAGGGATGAAATGCCACTAGCGGAGAGTCACAAGAAGAAGCCCAGGACCACTGAAGAGGGCGAGATGGCAACCGACACCGGTCAAGGCGCGAGTTCATCTGAGGTTGCCGGCTCGAGCCCCCCGCGTGAGGTTCACATGCAGTTTCTGCTGGCGAGCACTACCGTTGAGTCTTCCGCAATGGAAACCGACAAGGGGTTGGAAAGCAGCCAGCCGGAAGGGGAGCGCCAAGGGGTAGACCCCTTGACGGCGCCCTCGACTCCCAGGCCGTCGCCAAGATCTTCACCGGCAAGGAGCAGCCCTCCTCCAGAGGATCCCCAAGAAGGGCTCATTCGTGCGGAGGCCCCTCCGGCAACCGATGTTGCCGGGGACCAAGCGCCGGCAACTGAAGTTGCTGGAGGAAGAACGGCATCCCCTCCACGTGTTCATCAAGGTAACCTTCTTTCCAAACGCACTGGATCCCTTGTCAATCCTTCATTTTTGTTTTCTTGAACTTGATCTGAATCTTGAATTCATCTTGGTTTCCGCTGCCTTTCCATCCTGCAAAACCAACCCCTGTGGAAGAGAGGGAAGTATCTGTGGAGGAAATCACAAAGAGCGCCGCTGATGAGGCCGCCAGGATTTCCGCCACGGAAGCCGCCGCGTCCGCCGCTGAGGAGGCCAGGAAAACCCCCGGAGAGCCTGCCATGCCCTCCGGCAGTGCATCTGGGCTCGTCATAACGGACGCTGAGATGGGTGAGGCTGGCGGTGATAGGCCAAGCGTCGACGTCCACCCTAGTGCGGCTGATACACAGGCTCTGACGGGGCCCTTGGGACCAACCGATCAGCAGCAGGGATCTGAAGCCCCTAGCACATCTGGTGCCGGGGATCCTACTTTTGACGACGCCATTGCGGAGATCTTGGCACCCTTCTCCAGCAGTGTCGCAGCATCAGATGGCTCCAGCGACGGTGCCGAGGATCTTGCCTTCTTGACGACGATGGCCAATGGCTTCAAGGATGTGCAAGACCGCTATGGCAAGCGCTGGGACAGACTGCACGCACAGCAGCAAGCCGTGGAGCTGGCTGAACGGAAGCTGAAGGAGAAGGCGGAAGAGATCCGCCAATGGTATAATGGCAAATTCCATATCCTCAAGAGGCAGGAAGAGAAGCTTGACGTTGCCAAGGAGGAGGCAGTGACTCTGGACGGCAAGTTGATGGAGAATGAAGCGCAGCTCATCGTCAAGGAAAAAGAGCTTGCCGCCCGAGAGGAAGCACTTGCTGCCAAGCTACGCGGCAAGGACGAGGAGATCCAGACTCTGCTCGCGCAGTGGACCCAAGAGCTAGAGGCTGTCCATAAATAGGCCATCGAGACTCAAGCTGAGGCTCACGCCGCCAAGCTCTTGGAAGCCATCAAGGCCGCAGAGGGTGCTAAGGCCGCCAAGGTAGAGCTGGAGTCCAAGGTACCGAAGCTTGAAGAGGACCTCGCCACCAAAGCCCAAGAGCTCTTGACCGCCAACAACTCTGTTGCTGATCTCAAGTCAAGGCTCGCAACTCTGGAGAATGATCTGGAGGTTGGCAGGGAAAAGGAGAGGGAGCTGCTGGTAAATTGGGAAAAGGAGAAAGCTGCACATGCCGATGCCACAAATTCTTTCGATGAGCACAAGAAAGCCCTGGATCTATGGACTGGTCACCTTGTCGATATTGCCGAGCACCTTGCTGCTCAAGCGACCATCATGGACAAGGAGAACCACAGCTTCATCGTCGGCGAGCATGACTCCACAAGTGCCAGCCTCACCCTCTTCTTTGAAGGACTCCTCGAAGTACTGAAGAAACATCATGAAAAGAGGTCCGCCAACTTTGCCAGTGAGTCTCGCAAATTCTGTAGCGACATCGTCTCCAAGATGCTCATCAAGATTATCTGCCGGAACCCTGGAGTTGACGTCTCCAAGGCCTTCAAAAGCTTGCCGCCGGGGACGGACACCATAGCTACCGAAGAAGTTGTCGCTCCCCTCATCAGCAAGATTCATCAGGTTCCGAGGACTGAGGGTGGTCGCAAGGATTATCCCCCTTCGCTGTTTCTTATTGCAAGTGTAGTTCATGTAAAAGACAAATTATCTTAAGTTAGAACTACACTTGGCTTTGATGTAATATAACTTGTGTTTTGGATGGATGTATGCATGCTATCTCTCTTGTCTTATTCTGTCTTTGCATGATTCTTGTACCCTACGCTTGCCAGAAACTTGCCGGTTCACGCACTCTTGCCGCGAGCGCTTGAGAAACAGGTCCTTAGCAGCCTGCCGGAAGTGCTGCTGCCGGCAAGGTCACGCTTGACGATCACAATGCAGCTACTTAGGTTGCCGAGCGGACTCGAAACAAAGTAAGAGCGTAGTCGATCACAACAAGGTTCCTTAGTGTGCAGGTTTCTCATAGAAAGACCAAAATCGTTCAAGGAGAAATTGCAACTACAACAAAGAATTTACTTTAAACTTTCGCAACTTAGCTTTTTCTTTGCTGTGCTTCTTGCCGTAGGATGATATCTTGAACGTCATTCGGTATCCATACCATCACTCCCCCCCACCCCCTGGGAAACTTGCACGTGAGGAACCCTTCTGTCCTTTGAGAAAAAGAAAGAAGAGAAAAGAGGAGGCTGGAATCTTGACGGTTCATTAATCATCCTATGCAAGGGAAAATGTAACACAAGGCCGCCTGCAACACATAAGCAAATATGTACATGGACAAAGAATTTTGAAAAACTTATCTTTATTTATGTCCACGGCATCTGCGCCCGGCTCTGTAGAAAAGTTTACATGCCTTTCCGGCAAACTTGTACAAAAGAGGTTGCCGGGTAGCCCGGCAACCGTGCCTTACAGGTAAAACTTGCGAAGATGCTCAATATTCCTTGAGTTGAGCACTGGAGTGCCATCTTCGGTCTCTAGGCGGACTGCACCGGGCCTAGTGACTCGTACCACCCGGTAAGGGCCCTCCCACTTCGGCGTCAACTTGTTTTGACCCTTCGTGGACTGAATCTGACGAAGAACAAGGTCGCCTTCCTCAAGGTTCCTGGCGTTCACTTTGCGGCTATGGTAGTGGCGCAAAGCTTGCTGGTACCGTGCAGCACGGACATCAGCCCGGAAACGATCTTCCTCAAGGAACGTGGCATCATCTTGCTGCAACTCATCTTGATCCTCCTCATCGAAGGCCAAGACTCGAGGTGACCCGTATCTGAGTTCTATGGGAGCACCGCTTCTGTACCATAAACAAGGGAGAAGGGTGTCTGGCCAGTGGCTCGACTTGGCGTCGTTCTGATCGACCAAAAAACCACCGACAACTCTTCCACCCAGTGCCTTCCACACTTGTGCAGCTTGTCAAAAGTTCTGGTCTTGAGACCACGCAACACTTCTGCATTTGCCGTCTCTACTTGCCCATTGCTCCTTGGGTGAGCAACAGACGCGTAGCAAATCTTATGTCCAAGTTCTTGGCAATATGCTGTGAAGGCGCGGCTCGTGAATTGGGTGTCGTTGTCGGTGATGATCCTGTTGGGGACTCCAAAACGAGCAACCAATCCTTTGAGGAACTTGATGGCTGACTGTGCCATCACCTTCCTCACTGGCTCCACCTCAGGCCACTTTGTAAACTTGTCGATTGCAACGTACAAGAATTCAAAGCCCCCGGTAGCATGGGGGAAGGGGCCGACGATGTCGAGCCCCCAGACCGAGAAAGGCCAGGAGAGAGGGATGGTTTGGAGGGCTTGAGCTGCTGGTGTATGTCCTTGGAGTGGAACTGGCATGCTTCGCATCTGATGACCATCGCCAAGGCGTCTTGAAGGGCCATCGGCCAGTAGAATCCTTGACGGAACGCCTTGCTGACAAGCATGCGTGACCCAATGTGAGAGCCACACATCCCTTCATGCATCTCTTCCAATAGCCTCTGTCCATCTTCCCGGGAGATGCACTTCAATTTCACCCCATTTGGTCTCTTTCTGTTCAGAATGTTGTCAACAAACTTGTACATCCTTGATTGACAGGCTACTCTTTCTACGTCCTCTTGCTCATCGGGAAGATCTCCTGTCTGAAGGAACTAGACAATCGGCCGCGCCCATGCCGGAGCTTGTGGCTCGACAACAAGGACTAACGGTACTTCTTCCTCTGTGGGAGCGCTTGCTTCGACTGCAAGGATCTGGCTTGCCGGAAACTGCGGCTCACCGGCCGAGGGTATCTTGTCAGCGGTATCCACTTTCTTGGCGACTGTCGGCAGCTCTGCCGGAAAGTAACCACTAACATCTTGTTTTCTCTTCTTCACCAGCCTTGATGGTGTAACGGATGGCTGAGTCAGATGGAGCACAAAAGTTCCTGGTTCCACAGGCATCTTTTGGGTGGCAAGCTTTGATAGGTCGTCAACAATCCAATTTTGGGCATGGGGAACGTGCTCTGCTTGTAGACCGTCAAAGTGCTCTTCCAACTTCCTCACTTCATCAACATATGCCTCCATCAAAGGGCTCTGGTAATCCTTGTTGACCTGCCTCACCACTAGCTGCGAGTCACCTCTGATAATCAGCTTTCGAATACCAAGGTCGATTGCAATGCGCAGGCCGGCAAGCAATCCTTCGTACTCAGCAGTGTTGTTGGTGTCCTGCTCCTTGGGAAAGTGAATCTGAAGCACATACTTGAGGTGCTCTCCGGTGGGTGCTATAAGCAACACGCCAGCACCGGCGCCTTTCAGCGTGAAAGCACCGTCAAAGTACGTGATCCAGTCCTCAACAGTTTCCTTGCCGGGGAGAGAGGTCTCTGGAACTTCTTTGTCTGGCGTTGGGGTCCATTCTGCAATGAATTCCGCCAAGGCTCTGCTCTGAATTGTTGAGGTACTCTCAAACTTCAAATCAAAGCTTGAAAACTCCAATGCCCACTCCACAATCCTGCCGGTTGCTTCTGGATTTCTCAAGATGCGTTGCAACGAAAAGCGAGTGACGACGGTGACTGGGTGTGCTTGAAAATAATGGCGCAGCTTCCTTGAGCCCATGAGAAGGCCAAAGAGCAACTTCTGCACACCAGAGTACCTTGACCTAGCCCCTCGCAGGAGGGAGCTGACAAAGTAGACTGGGCACTGCACCATCTTCTTCTTCGCAACTTGATCATTTGGCTGGCTGGCTTGCACAATCTCTGGCTTGTCGGCACCTGCCTTGCCGGAGAAGATTCCGGCTCGTCGGGTCGTGGCTCTGCGACTGCTATCTCCTCCTCATCGGCCTCTCTTTCAGCCACAAGTGCAGCGCTAACCACTTGATTCGTTGCCGCTAAGTATAGCAGCAACGTTTCTTGCGGCCGGCGCAACTAGGACTGGCGGAGAGGACAGGTACTCCTTCAAATCTTGGAGCGCGGCCTCCGCTTCTGGTGTCCAGTTCACTGGACCTGCCTTTTTCAATATCTTGAAAAATGGCAAGGCGCGCTCTGCCGATTTGGAGATGAATCTGCTGAGGGCGGCAACGCAGCCGGCAAGACACCTGACATCCTTGACGCGCCTTGGTGCTTCAATCTGCTCAATTGCTTTGATCTTGTCGGGGTTGGCTTCAATCCCTCTCTGAGATACAAAGAACCCAAGAAGCTTGCCGGATGGAACACCGAACACACACTTCTCGGGGTTGGGCTTCAAGTTGAGCTTGTGCAAGTTCACAAATGTCTCTTCCAAATCCTGGATATGGGTTGACTTGTCTCTGGTTTTGACCACAATGTCATCCATGTAAGCTTCCACATTTCTGTGTAGTTGTGGCTCAAAACCGATCTGGACTACTCTGGCAAAGGTTGCCCCGGCACTCTTCAATCCGAAAGGCATACGCAAAAAGCAGTATGTGCCACATGGAGTGATGAATGCGGTTTTCACATCATCTTCCTTGGCCATAAAGATCTGATGATAACCAGAATAGGCGTCAAGGAAAGAGAGTAACTCACAGCCGGCAGTGGAGTCTACAATCTGGTCAATGCGCGTCAAAGGGAAAGGGTCCTTTGGACAGGCTTTATTTATATCGGTGAAGTCTATACAAAGCCTCCACTTCCCATTCGCCTTGCGCACTACGACTGGATTGGCTAACCACGTAGGGTGTAGCACTCCTCTGACTAGACCTGCTGCTTCCAACTTCTTGATCTCTTCGGCAATGAACTCTTGCCGCTCCAAGGCTTGCTTCCTGACCTTCTGCTTGACGGGTCTTGCATGAGGGCAGACAACAAGTTGGTGCTCAATTACCTCCCTAGGAACACCGGGGATGTCAGATGCTTGCCAAGCAAACACATTGACATTCGCCTGTAGGAAGGCAACGAGCTCGCTTTCCTATTTGTCACTGAGAGTGGCACTTACAGAAAAAGTGCCACTCATCCCATCCTCTCTCGCAGAAACTTGCTTGGTCGTTGGCACAGAGGCCTTGGCTTTCTTGCTCTTGCCGGTAGAGCTCTCTGGTATGTCCTCGATGGGCGTGCTACACTCTAAAGTGCGCTTCCCGTAGTCCATATCAGGGGTCTTGCCGGACTTCTTCTTCTTCTTTCCTCCCCTGGGAGCTTTGCTGGCAGGAGTAGGTGCCTTGTCGGCAAGTGCTGCAACTGTCTCCCGGTAGAGCTTGTCGGCGCAGATGATTACGTCTCTCTGGTTGGACTTGATGGTGAGGATGCCCATCGGCCCTGGCATCTTGATGACATTGTAGGCGAAGTGCGACGTTGGCATGAACTTGGCCAGCGCCGGACGGCCCAGAATGCCATTGTATGGTAGGGGCATCTTGATGACGTCGAAGACGATCTTCTCCGTCCGGTAGTTGAGGTCGCTGCCGAATGTGACCGGCAGCGTGATCTGGCCCTTTCGCTTGTTCCTCCCTGGACTGATTCCTTGAAACGTGCCGGTCTCCTCAAGATCCTCGTCGGGGATCTGCAGCCTCTTGATCACGTCAGGAGAGATCAAGTTCAAGCCGGCCCCACCGTCAACCAACATCTTTGTCACCCTGAGGTTGCGAATTGTTAGCAAAACCAACAACGGCAAACACCCGACCGCAGTGGTTTGATCAGGGTGATCCTCGGCGTCAAAGACGATGGGCGTGTGCGACCACTTGAGTGGCTTCTACGCTTCCATCATGGGCTCCGCGGCATTCACCTCGCGGATCCATTGCTTCAGTTGCTAGTGCGAGGAGTGCAAAGATGCGTATCCGTCAACACACATGGCCTCCACCGCGTTCTGGAACTCGTTCTCCGACCCATCTTCATCCTCATCACCATCATCCTGGCCCTGAGAAGCCTTCTCTTTCGGCTGCTTCGCCTTGCCGCAGAGGCCACCTCGGCCACCATGGTTCTGCTTGCCGGATCCACCGGCACCATCCTGGCCCTTCTCCTTGTCGCGCTTCTCGTACTCTTGTTTCTGCTTCTTGGCAAGCTGCTCCACTTGCCGGCACTCCTGGAGATCGTGGCCCTTGGTACGGTGGATCTTGCAGTACGGCCCACCAGTCTTGCCGCTCTTGTCGCCTGCCGCAGCCTCCCGACAGTCAGCGCATCCGGCAACCTCCTTGCCGGGGCTTTCTGCCTTGGACTTTTTGGCGGCATTGGCATCGCCGGGGCTCTCAACTACCATCACTGTCTTGCCTTTGCGCTTCCGATTGCGCTTCCGGCTCTTCTTCTACGGGGTCAATGCGTCATCTGCGTCATCGTCTTCGGAGTCGACTTCGGCGCCAGCATCTTCCCCAGGGAGTCGCCTCCCTTCCTCAGCACGTGCACACTTGTCTGCCAAGACGTACAACTCGTTGATGGTTCTGACCTTCACGATATTCACTTCAGACCGCATTCTCCGGTTGCGCACATTTGTGTGGAATGCGGTGCAAACAGCTGCGGGATGAACATCGGGGATGTTGTGGTGCACACGGCTGAACCTCTGAATGTACTTGCGGAGGGTCTCGCCATCTCTCTGGGGGATCACATGCAAATCGCTCTCCTGACCAGGGAGCTTGTGGCCACCCTGGTAGGCACCCACAAATTGATGGCATAGATCCGACCAAGAGGAAATGGAGCCCTCCGGCAAGTTCATCAACCACGATCTGACGTTGGGCTTGAGCGCCAACGGAAAGTAGTTGGCTAGCAGCTTGTCGTCGCGCCCCCCGGCAGCCTGCATCGCGATGGTGTAGATGCCAAGGAACTCTGCTGGACTGAGCGTGCCGTCATACTTGTTGGGCAGCTCTAGCTTGAAGGGGCGGGCGGACGGCCAACAAACTTGCCGCAGCTCATGAGTAAACACTGGGCAGCCTACCTCGTAAGGCAAGCACCCAGGGTACCCTGGCACTAGCACGTATGCTGCCGTCCCGGCACGGTCGTCTGATAGACGACATGCTTCCCGGCGCCGCTCAATCTTCGTATGGGCGTCCTCGTCACGCCGTTCGTGGAGCACATGGCGCTGGTCTCGGTGTCCCCGCGGATCTGACGACGCCATGGACATGGTGTCCTGGTCATCCGATTGGCGAGCTTGCCGCCGTGGTTGTTGTTGACGTGGAGGCGACTGCACCGTGGGTGCACCGTCTCCGGCACGACAGCCAGATGGTCCTACCGGCACTGTGGGTGGTCGTCTGGAGGGGCCCACATCCAGCGTCTTGCCGGGATCGGCAAAACTGATGAGACTCTGGATAGTGGCCCTCCATTCTTCCATCTTGTCTGGGGCTGGCGGGAAGTTCAAAAGCATTTGAACTCACGCCATAGCCTCTGCCGCCGTGGTTGGCATGGCGGGAAACGCGGAATGGGACGGCGTTCGACTCCTGGCAGGGTTAGGAGGGAGCTCATCACGCACCTGCTGCTGCGGCGCATGCCCACCAATGGGCTGGCATGGTGGTGGAACCTGAGCATCGTGAGTACGATGCTCAGGGCCGGCTAGACGCCGTCCAGGACCACCAGCGCCGCGGGAAGCGTGGCGCGCCCATCTTGCGATGATCGCTGCACACGTCTTGCCGTAGCGTTGTTGGACGTCGCCGCTTCGTCCTTGGACGTCACGGCGGTGGGGTCCTGGTTCACACCGGTTCGAATTGTAATACCGGGATGATCATGCTCACCAGCAGGTTGTTGGAGTTGGCTGTCTGTGCCATCTCCGGTGTGCTGATTGCGATCGCCGGCACGGTGGGGAGGCTGGACATCCACACCGCCGGCGCCTCCTGCCCCGGCCGTCCCAACCGTAGCGCCCGCTCCGACTGCGCCACCTGTGCCGTCTCCGGATGCCTAGGAAGGCCGCTTGGAGGTGGTGGGAGCCGTCGGGGACTCCGGTCTTCTTTTTCAGCGCCATCGATGAAGGTGATGGAACCGGTCCTCAAACTACGAAAACTGATTCGTAATATAAGAGCCCCTACCTGGCGCGCCAAAGATGTCGTGGGAAAATGACGATCTATGGGATCGAGAGGATCCCTTTGCGGTTCGGCTGTGGGATCAATATACTACAAAGAGCAGGGCTAGTAGATATGAGAACATGCAATGATTTATCCAGGTTCGGGCCACTGTGAGAGTAAAACCCTACTCCAGTTCTAGTTGTTTGATAGTATGTGATCTAAAAGGTTACAAAGAGCGCAACTTGCCGGCCAGGTGCGTGGGAAGTGCAGCTACAACGTGTAGTTGAGCTAGGAGTCGACCATTCTAAGTGTAGCCGTGGGCATCCTTTTATAGGCCAAGGGGTTACCACAGTGGCTAACATGGTCATTTACATGGTATGAATAGTAACTTGCACCGTCACCACGTCTATCTCCAGACGGGGTAGGACAAGCGCATTAAATGCACCGTTAGGTGCTATGTCAGGGAGGCGAGGCTTTGGGTAAAAAGATCTGTACCACCGGTCCTGGCGCCCTCTTGTCACCTTGACACGTCCCAAGGACGGGTGTTGTTAAAGTTAATCCTGGCGTGGCATGCAGACACGTGCCTTGGCCAGCTGCGTTGACTGCCTGCCCGCTCGACACCTATCATGCGTGCTTATCTAGCCGATGATGAGGTGGAGCAGTAACGCTTGCCGGCGCGGAGCTTGCCGGCAACCACAGTCTTGGTATCTACCTTGCCGGAACGAAGCTTGCCGGCAAGGGCAATGTTGATCTTCAGTACTAGAATAGTACTTCTCGATGACCTACCTTGAGGTCTCCTTCATGGTCTTGTTTATTCTAATTCTTGGGTCACAGCTACCCTCCGGCAAGCCCTTGCCATCAGGAAGGCTACAATTGCCTGTGCACAAGTCAGGGTACGAGGGCACCCATGCTTTAGTACACCGACAGTCGGGGATGAGCGATGGTCTTTTCCTACCAATCTATCCCCCTAGGGGCATGCGTAGTAGTACTTTGCTTCGAGGGATAATAGACTTTCCATAGTATGTGAGTTCTTTATGACTAATGTGAGTCCATGGATTATACGCACTCACACCTTTCCGCAATTTGCTAGCCTCTTTGGTACCGTGCATTGCCCTTTCTCACCTCGAGAGTCGGTGCAAACTTCGTCGGTGCATCCAAACCCCGTGATATGATATGCTCTATCACACATAAGCCTCTTTATATCATCCTCAAAACAGCCACCATACCTACCTATTATGGCATTTGCATAACCATTTCGAGATATATTGCAATGCAGCTTGCACCGTTCTTTTTTATGTGACACACATCATCATTGTCATATTGCTTTGCATGATCATATAGCTGACATAGTATTCCCGGGGCACCTCGGGCGGCGGGCGCCGCGTGGACCCTGATGGCAGCTCGGCGCGCAGTGCGTTCCCGGTGAGCGGCGGCGTCGTCCATGTCGATGTTGACGTCGAGGTCGAAGGCGCAAAGGCGGTAAGCCCCCCTACCTGGCGCGCCAAATGTCGGAGTCTCGGATCTGCATCCAAGAAACCTCTCCAAGAACTTAGTGTTCGAACTCTGGGGGGCTTTGCTTGGCGACCTACAACACGACAGCAACTACGGCGGGATCACGACGGGTTCACTGGCTCTCACCGGTCACGAAGGGGATGCGTGAGCTACCCAGGTTCGGGCCACCGTGCGGTGTAATACCCTACTCCTGCTTGTGTTGGATTGTTCTGTAATGGAGAGCTTGTGGCTCGAAGGTACACAAGGTGTGGGGGAGAATGAATCGATCCCCTTACATGGAAGCGGCCCTGCCCCCTTTGTAGTGCCGTGGTCCTCTTCCCCGAAAATATGAGCGGGAAAGGGTGGCCACAAGGCGGCCATTCAAAGGGGGACAGGCGCCCAGGCTTATATTGACTAAAGGCGGTCTTCGCCTGCTAAAGTTGTTATCCTGACGCGCTGGTGGGCTCAGCGATGACCTCCATCCTGGCGCGCTGAACTGTCCTGGTCTTCTTTCACCAAAGTGGAAGGCATTGGGACTTGCTTTGGAGGGGGGGGCAGACGCCGCTGCTCCCTTGCACTAAAGAGGAAACTGGTCTTGGTCGCGTCCTGCCATCCTTATCCTGACAGCATTACGTCACCCACATGATGGGTACATGCCGCGCGACTGGCGCCGCGCAGCCTCCTTTGTGGGGTGGCCCTCACAAGACCACCCCTCACGAGGCAGCCCCTCACGAGGCAGCCCCTCATGAGGCCTCCCCTCACGAGGCAGCCCCTCATGAGGCAGCCCTTCATGAGGCAGCCCCTCACGAGGCCTCCCCTCATGAGGCCGCCCCTCACGAGGCTACTTGCCACTTGTTGATTGCAGCGTTCCGCCTGGCGATGAAGGGGCCTCACGAGGCTGGCTCATCACGAGGTGACTTGTTTCGGAGAGCCTAAGGCAGAGACGTCTTTCGTGGGGCACCCCAAGAGTTGCTTCCTGGGCCGCAGGCAGACGGGCCGTGGTACCCTGGTTCCCACTGGGCCGACAGTATTTGTGGCTCAGCCACCGTTCATCATTTTTTATACATGTTACGCTAGATCATTGCACATCCTGGTACACTGCCAGAGGCATTCATATAGAGTCATATTGTTCTACTATCGAGTTGTAATATTGAGTTGTAAGTAAATAAAAGTGTGATGATCATCATTATTAGAACATTGTCCCAGTGAGGAAAGGATGATGGAGACTGTGATTCCCCCACAAGTCGGGATACGGCTCCGGACGAAAAATATATAAAAAAAGAGGCCAAAAAAAGCCCAACAAAAAAAAGAGAGAAAAAGAGAGAAGGGGCAATGTTACTATCCTTTTCCACACTTGTGTTTCAGAGTAGCACCATGTTTTTCATATAGAGTCTCCTGAGTTGTCACTTTCATATACTAGTGGGAATTTTTCATTATAGAACTTGGCTTGTATATTCCGATGATGGGCTTCCTCAAATGCCCGAGGTCTTCATGAGCAAGCAAGTTGGATGCACACCCACTTAGTTTCAGTTTGAGCTTTCATACACTTATAGCTCTTAGTGCATCCGTTGCATGGCAATCCCTACTCCTCGCATTGATATCAATTGATGGGCATCTCCATAGCCCTTTGATTAGCCACGTCGATGTGAGACTATCTTCCTTTTTGACTTCCCTTTATTAATCTCTATCATCATATTCTATTCCACCCATAGTGCTATGCCCATGGCTCGCGCTCATGTATTGCGTGAGGGTTGAAAAAGCTGAAGCGCGTTAAAAAGTATGAACCAATTGCTCGGCTTGTCATTGGGGTAGTGCATGATTAATACTTTGTGTTAGGAAGACTAAGCATGATGGGCTATATGATTTTGTAGGGATAGCGTTCTTTAGTATTTTTATTTTGAAAGGCATGATTGTTTGTTGGTATGCCTGAGTATTGATGTCTTTATATCAAAATATAGACTATTGCTTTGAATCACTTATTTCTTAATATTCATACCGTAAAAGAGATTACAAGATAAACATGTTAGGTAGCATTCCACATCAAAAATTCTGTTTTTATCATTTACCTACTCGAGGACGAGCAGGATTAAGCTTAGGGATGCTGATACGTCTCCAACATATCTATAATTTTTGATTGTTCCATGCTATTATAGTATCAATCTTGGATGGTTTATATGCAATAATATGCTTTTTTATATCTTTTTTTGGGACTAACCTATTAACCTAGTGCCCAGTGCCACTTGCTGTTTTCTGCTTGTTTTTGGTTTTTTAGGAATCAGTACCAAACGAAGTCCAACTGCTACGAAACTTTTTGACGATTTTTTTCTGGACAAAAGAGACCCTGGAAGCTTCGATGGGAGGCCAGAAGCCTCACGAGGAGGCCACAAGGCAACAGGACGCGGCCCCAGGGGGGCGTGCCCTCATGCCTTGTGGGCCCCTCGGGGCTCCTTTTGACCTAATTCCACCTCTATAAATTCTGAAATATTGGGAAACCAACATAGAGCCCCATGAAATAACTTTTCCGCCGCCGCAAGCTTCTGTTCTTCCGCGATCCCATCTGGAGGCCTTTTCTGGCAATCTGCGGGAGGGGGAATCGATCATGGAGGGCTTCTACATCAACCTTGCCGCCCCTCCGATGATGTGTGAGTAGTGTACCACAGACCTACGGGTCTATAGCTAGTAGCTAGATGGCTTCTTCTCTCTCTTTGATCTTCAATACAATGTTCTCCTCGATGTTCTTGGAGTTCTATTCGATGTAATCTTCTTTTGCGGTGTGTTTGTTGGGATCCGATGAATTGTGGGTTTATGATCAGATTATTCATGAGAAATATTTGAGTCTTTTCTGAACTTATTTATGCATGATTGTTATAGCTTTGTATTTCTCTCCGATCTATCCGTTTGGTTTGGCCAACTAGATTGATTTATCTTGAAATGGGAGAGGTGCTTTGTGATGGGTTCAATCTTGCGGTGTTCTATATCCCACTGACAAAGTAGGGGACAAGACACGTATTTGTATTGTTGCCATTAAGGATAAAACGACGGGGTTTATTCATGTTGCTTGAGTTTACTTTGTCTACATCATGTCATCTTGCTTAAGGCGTTACTCCGTTTTTAACTTAATACTCTAGATGCATGTTGGATAGTGGTCGATGGGTGGAGTAATAGTAGTAGATTCAGGCAGGAGTCAGTCTACTTGTCTCAGATGTGATGCCTATATACATGATCATTGCCTTCAATATCATCATAACTATGCGCATTTCTATCAATTGCCCAACAGTAATTTGTTTACCCACCGTATGCTATGTGTTCGAGAGAGAAGCCTCTAGTGAAAACTATGGCCTCCGGGTCTACTTAAATCATATAAAAAACCTAAGAATACCTTGCTGCAATTTTATTTACTTTTTTTTATTTTGCATTTTATTTTATCTATATATCACTATGAGAATTAATCCTTGCAAATAACGAGTTCAAGGGGATTGACAACCCTCTTGCCCGCGTTGGGTGCAAGTATTTTCTTTTGTGTGTGTTGGTGCTATTCACGAGGTTCTGCGTGGTTCTCCTACTGGATTGATACCTTGGTTCTCACTGAGGGAAATACTTATCTCTACTGTGCTGCATCACCCCTCCTCTTCGGGGAAATCCCAACGCAGTTTACAAGTAGCAGGAAGAATTTCTGGCGCCGTTGCCGGGGAGACATGACCAAAACCTATCAAGTACCTTCACACAAATTATCATCTACTTGCTCTACTTTTATTTGCATTTTTCTCTTGTTTTCATCTCCCCCACTTCTCATAAAAATTACAAAAACACAAAAATATTTTATTTGCTAGTTTGCTTCCTTCGCTTGAAATTGCCATCATGTCTGAGTTTGAAAAAGTTATTGTAGAGAGTGCTAGTGAGGATAGTACTAATGAATCTCTTGAGGAAAAATTTAAATCTTTCCATATTAATCATGATCATCTTGAGAACAAAGCTCCACCCACTTTTAAAACTAAAGTCTATCATGTGTGTATCGGGAATATTATTGGTAAAAATGTTGTGCAAGAATTCTTCAACTGTGCGGGAGTCATACCCATAAGTAAAGAGTCTATTCTTGACAAAACAATTGCTGTGTGGATGCTATTGCTATGCTTGTGGTTAAGTTAGAACGAATTTTTTTGCACATTCACCTCGCGTTACAAAAGATATTCTATGAGCTTCCCAATATCCATAATCCTAGAATTTAAAAGATTGCTACAATCATCCTTATGCATGAATTTGATTATATAATTAGAGAAGCTAGGGACATCTTTTCTTTCTATAAAATAGATTTTGAGCATCCTCCAATAGAGGAAATTCTTCATGATAAAGACACTATACGTAGGTTGGAATCTAAGGATTATTTTGCTTCTGGAGAAAACATTAGGAGAAGAGTTCCCTATGCTGAAGTAATTAAAACTTTGTACCACAATACTTGCGATAAATTTGAATGGATTACCAAGGGAATTGATGTGGGATTTAGTGAAGAATGGTTTGAAAGTACGGCTAGAGACCCTATTGATGATGAGATACATGTTTTATATGAGGGCCTTTATGGTGATGATTCTGAGTTTGAAGTTATGAATGTTAAGGTTACCGAACAAAGTCCCTTCAAGTATTTAAGTTCCCCTACTAGAAAAGAAGAACATGGAAGTAGATAATTAATGAGAAAAGTTTTGGAAGATTTTATTATAAAGGATTTGGGAATGAAGGATGATAATACTTGAAACTATGCATTATGCCTAGCTATGGGCATAAAAAATAGCGCTTGTTGGGAGGCAACCCAATATGTATCTTAAATTTTTGCTTTGTTTTCTGTTTTGTGTGTTTACACAATTATAGTTACTTTTATGATTGTGTTTTTATCTTTTAATTAGTGTTTGTGCCAAGTAATGCCTTTGGGATGATTTGGATGATAGTATAATTGATGCTGTTTGAAAACAGAAACTTTTGAGTCCAGTGCATAATTTTTCTGATTTTACTGGAGCATGATAAAATTCTGAATTTTTTACACAGTATTGGTATATGAATTGTTTACGATTTCCTATTTTTCAGACTTTTTTGCGTTACAGAAGTATGGCTTTTATTCAGATCTTTACAGACTGTTCTGTTTTAGACAGATTCTGTTTTTGTTGCAGTTTGCTTATTTTGATGAATCTATGGATTGTATCGGGGGGTATAAGTCAGGGAGAAGTTGGAGTACAGTAGTATTATGCCAATATTAAATATGAATCAATTTATAACAGTACCTAAAGTTTAAGATTTGTTTATTATACTAATGGATCTCACGAGGTTTCTGTTGAGTTTTGTGTGCTAAAGTTTTCAAGTTTTGCGTGAGACCACGACAGATGAAGGAATAAGGAGCGGCAAGACCCTAAGCTTGGGGATGCCCAAGGCACCCCAAGGTAATATTCAAGGAAGACCCTGTCGGGACCCCGATCCTAAGTCACACCGATCTAGCATGTAACACATCATATCACTTTGCGGCCTCACGCACGGTAACCCACGGCTGCCGCCTTTACCTGAGCCGGGATCGTTTGCGCCTTTTGATACCAAAGCTGTCGGGACTCCGATCCTTAGTCACACCGATCTAGCATGTAACACATCATATCACTTTGCGGCCTCACGCACGGTAACCCACGGCTGCCGCCTTTACCTGGGCCGGGACCGTTTGCGCCTTTTGGCTCACGTATATGATTGTGTCGCTAGCATCCATATGACAGAGAACCTGGGCCGACATGACTAGTCGTAAACCAAGGTGGCACAACCTTACAGGGACAGGCATACATGACCCAACAATGCACGTGTCGGTCAGCAGCGAGTGTAACCGAGTCGTAGCAAGCTACAAGGATTCCAGTAAACACCACGTGACATTTCCCCGGAGGGACAGACACATGAGCAAAGAAGGACACATGCCGGTCAATCTATGTGTTCCGGTGGAAGCACTAGGAGGCATTTCCCCATAAGGAAGGCTAGCAAGAATAAACAACTAGGTGTCGGATCCCACACATACCTAAGCATTTCAATAACATACACACAATATGCTCGATATGTGTAGATACAACATGGCATCACAACATAACTCTATAACTCAAAGTATTTCTTTAAGAGGCTCTGAGGATCCATACATAGCATGATATTACAACCATGGGTCTCATGACCCAACATACAAAGTCATACAAGCAACAAGAGGAAGCATAAATCTGTCTGAGTACAGACAACTGAAAAGAAAGGAGGCTAGAAAGACTGTCTATCTACAAGACCCTCCATAGGAACCAGACCTCCGTCTGGGATTCCCAAGCTAATTGTCGAAGCCCACGTGAAACCACTAGTGAGACTGAAGTCTCTCTGCAAAACATAGATAAGCAACCATGAGTACAAAGGTACTCAGCAAGACTTACATCAGAACTATCTACATATGCGTCAGTATCAACAATGGGGTTGTGGAGTTTAACTGCAGCAAGCCAGCTTTGACTCAGTGGCTATCCTGTACTACGACTACCAGTATTTTCCTTGAGGTGAGAAAGCGCACACGAGTCCACATATTCACCATAACAATACACCACTATGGATCCGCTCCCGTCTCCCTACGAGAAGGCCATCCATAGCACTCACACTTATCTTGCACATTTTAGAGTATCCATTTCAACTTGTCTATGAACAACGTAAGCTTTCCAAGTAGTCCATATCCGCGGACGTGGCTATTTGAATAGATCATTAATAACCCTGCAGGGGTGTACTTCTTCACACATGCCCTCCCCACTTACCGCCATGTACATGTCATGTATCTTGGCAACCTTCAAGCAGAAGCCTGGCGAGGGTGTCGGCCACGACCTGACTAACCACACAAGTCTCTAGCCCAGGTTTATCGCCTATTTGAGTCCACTCCGCAAGGAAGTCCGGCCGAAGTTTCCAGTACGGTCCCAAATGATGAGTGCAGGGTTCCCAAGAGCACCATTCGGGTGTCACTTGGTACACCATGCCTCGGTGTCTCTACCGCATCATAGCCCACCCCTAGGGTCAGCGCTACGCATGGCCCCCAACACATATCCTACAAACACCAGAAACTAGTTGCAACTCGTGGACAAAGATCAAGGCGATTAATAAGTCGAGAGGGGTCGAGTTACCGGAACCCAATGTGTGGTAGTAACTGTCTTGGATCACAAACACGGAACTCAGTTCCTGAGGACGGTCCCAATGATACAACCCACCATGTACTCCTACATGGCCTCTCATCGCTACGTTTACCAAATCATGTTCACACACTTAGCTCTCAACAGTAGGACATGTTCACCACCATTCCAATCCATCCCAGATGAATCAGACCTGACACAACTCTAAGCATAGCAGGCATAACAAGCAAGCATGAATGAGTAGGCACATCATGGCTCAAACAACTCTGAAAGCACATTTGCTCCCTTGGTGGTTTTGGTAATTCATAACAACATATATCTCATTGAACTAATGTCCATTCAAGTTAAAGATTTTAGGACGTTCAATGATTGGCATGGCAAGGACTAGAGATGTGGACCCCTCAAAATGCTAAGGACAAGGATTGGCAAAAGGCCAAGACTCTACATTTTTGGTTTAGTGATCCAAGATCACATTGAGTCCATAGGAAAGCCAATACTATTAAAAGGGGATGAGGTGTTGCTTAATGGTCTTTTTGCTCAAGTGCTTAGTGACAGTACTCCTAAACCCTCAACCACTTTATCCATCCAAATATGTCCAAAACCTTCATTCCAACTCGGCCCCACCGAAATTTCCTATCCAAAGCCACCGAGTTCATCTGGACTTAGCCACTGGCAAAACCCTAACAAATCGGATCCACCGATATGGATCTCGGTCTCACCGAGATGGCCTTGCCAACTCTCTGTAATCGTTTGCACTTACTTCGGTCTCACCGAGTTTTGCAAATCGGTCTCACCGAGATGGCTTGCCAAGTCTCTGTTGCCTTATTGCTTCACTTCGGTCCTACCGAGTTGATGCAATCGGTGCCACCGAGATGAGGTTTGCCCTAGCCATTGCACTTCGGTCCATCCGAGTTGTTCCAGTCGGTCCCACCGAGATTCCTAACGTTCATATCTTTTACACAGTTCGGTGCCACCGAGTTGGGTCAAAAGTGTGTAACGGTTGGATTTTGTGTGGAGGCTATATATTCCCCTCCACCACTTCTTTCTCAGTAAGGAGACCCATCAGAACGTGCCTACACTTTCACCATACATTTTCTGAGAGAGAACCACCTACTCATGTGTTGAGATCAAGACATTCCATTCCTACCATTTGAACCTTGATCTCTAGCCTTTCCCAAGTTGCTTTCCACTCAAATCCTTCTTCCACCATAGCCAAATCTGTGAGGAGTTGTTTGAGTGTTGGGAAGGCTATCATTTGAAGCACAAGAGCAAGGAGTTCATCAACAACACACTGTCTATTACCTTTTGGAGTGTGGTGTCTCCTAGATTGGTTAGGTGTCACTTGGGAGCCTCCAACATGATGTGGAGTTGAACCAAGGAGTTTGTAAGGGCAAGGAGATTGCCTACTTCGTGAAGATCTACCCGAGTGAGGCTAGTCCTTCGTGGACGTAAGCCATGGTGGGATAGACAAGGTTGCTTCTTCGTGGACCCTTCGTGGGTGGAGCCCTCTGTGGACTCGCGCAACTGTTACCCTTTGTGGGTTGAAGTCTCCATCAACGTGGACGTACGATAGCACCACCTATCGGAACCACGCCAAAAACCACCATGTCTTAATTGCGTTTGAAATCTCCGATCCCCTCCTTTACTTACATATGCAATTGTTTACTTTCCGCTGCCACACTCTTAGAATTGCATGTGTAGGGTGATGCTTGACTTGTATGCTTGCTAAAATCTGCCTACAACTAAAATTGGGAAAAGGTTAGGTTTTTAATTGGTCAAGTAGTCTAATCACCCCCCCTCTAGACATACTTTCGATCCTACAAGTGGTATCAGAGCTTTGGTCTCCGTAAGCCTTGATTTCCATTGCTTTGGTGATCATAGCCTTGGTTTCACAACCTAGGAGAGTATGGCGTCTAGTGAGGGTAACTATCACCGTAGAGGTCCATATTTTGATGGTACAAACTTTGCTAGTTGGAAACATAAGATGAAAATGCATATTCTTGGTCATAACCCCGCCGTTTGGGCTGTTGTTCATGTTGGCTTGCAAGGTGATTTCTTTGAGGACGGCAAGGAACCGGATCATGAAGCAACCCCGGAAGAATTGAAGATGTTGCAATACAATGCTCAAGCTTGTGACATTCTCTTCAACGGTTTGTGTCTGGAGGAATTCAACAAAATCAGCCGCCTCGAGAATGCAAAGGAAATTTGGGATACTTTGGTTGATATGCATGAGGGTACCGAGTCCGTCAAGGAATCTAAGTTGGATGTGCTTCAAAGTCAACTTGACAAGTTCAAGATGAAGGATGGTGAAGGAGTTGCTGAAATGTACTCTAGGCTTGCTCTCATCACAAATGAGATTGCCGGCTTAGGAAGTGAAGAGATGACCGACAAATTCATCATCAAGAAGATACTTAGAGCTTTGGATGGAAAATATGATACCGTTTGCACATTGATCCAAATGATGCCAAATTACAAAGATCTCAAGCCCACGGAAGTCATTGGAAGGATTGTTGCTCATGAAATGTCACTCAAGGACAAAGAGGAGCTACACAACAAATCAAGTGGTGCTTACAAAGTCTCAACCGATGCTCCACCAACTCCAAGTGACAAGCTAGTATCCAATGAAGAGATTAGCCTAATGGTGAAAAGGTTCAACAAGTTCTACAAGAACAAAGGGAAAGAAAGAAGCTCTAGCTCAAGACACTATGAGAGAAGATCATCAAGTCATGACCGTAATTGCTACAATTGTGGAAAGCCCAGACACTATTCCAATGAGTGTACGGCTCCCTACAAGAAAAGAGACGAATCACCAAGAGGAAGACATAGAAGAGATGAATCACCTCATAAGGAGAGAAGGAGTAGAGATGATCGTTATGAAAGAAGACACTCTGGAAGAAGCAAGGATTCAGAGAGGAAGGACAAGTCATCTAAGAGCTACACAAGAAGAATACATCAAGCTCATGTTGGTGAATGGGTTTCCGGCTCTGACTCCGACAACCACTCCGAGAGAAGCTATCACTCCAACTCCGACTATAGTCAAGATGAAGGTGTTGCCGGACTTGCTCTTGTGTCATCCAACTCCTATGATCTATTTGACTCACCAAATGAAGGAATTGGAAGATGCTTCATGGCAAAAGGCCCCAAGGTATCACACCCCGAGTATCTTGATTTCAATAGTGATGAAGATGATTTGCTTGGTGATGATGATTTACTTGTTGATAGTGCTAGTGATGCGAGCTACAATGAAAATGCTAGTAATCATGATAGTCAAGACGAAATGAGTGACAATGCTATGAAGGAGATTGAGCATCTAACTAAAGAACTAAATGCCCTTAAGTTAGCTCATGAAACAACTCAAGAGGATCATAGGGAACTTCTAAAAACTCCTGAGAAGCTACGCTTTCGAGAAGCTAAATTTAGAGCAAGAGCATGAGTTTCTTAAAGCTATCAATGATGATCTTTGAAAGAAGAGTTCTTCATATCTTGCCAAACGTTTACTCTTGTCGAATTTTATGCCACAAGTTAAACCTAAGCAAACTAGCAACAAGGGTGAAAAGGGTTCTACCTCTAGTAGTAACAATAACAATGCTAAATCCAATGTTGTTGCTTCTAGTAGTTCTATTGATTCCACTAATGATTCTCTTAGCCAAGTTACACTTGAGCAAGAAAATGTGCTATTGAAAGGAATTATAGAAAAAGGTGTCTACAAGAGCCTTGCCGGGAGTAAGCAATTCGAGGAAATTGTACGCAAGCAAGGAAGGCACCGGAAGAACCAAGGTGTTGGTTTTGAACGAAAGTTCAATGCCAATGGAGTTGAGTGGGAAGAAGATCAATACCCCAAGACGAAGTTTGTTCCTCAACAAGAGAAGTATGATCCTACTTCCTTCAAGGGAACACAAGTTCAAGAAGATCTTCCACCACATGACCACAAGCTAAAAGGCAAGGACAAGCTTCAAGAAGAGATTGATTCATTTGAAGAAGCTCCTCAAGCCTTGGTCAAGTGGGTTCCCAAGACTTAATCAAGTTCTACTACAACTCCAAGGATTCCCATCAAGTTGATGTGGGTCCAAAATAAGAAGAACTAGAGAGTTCTTGAGGGTGACCCCGCCAACAAACTTCACTCATATTCATTATGGCAAGAACTTGTGCAACCAACTTCCACATTTTGCACTAGTTCATGGAGTCACAAACCCTCTTGTTGGTAAGGCAAGGGACAAGGTATTCAATGCATTCATGGACATCATATATGTGTATTTCACTCTATGTCTATGGATATCCTTGTATGTTCCTTGTGTGGGACTAACCCATGAGGTATTGAAAGCACAAAACTCCAAAGGATTGCTCCCAACTCTTGATGGTCTACATCAACATTGAGGATCCACATCTTCAACATCTACATGAAGTCATCATCGACAAAACCTAAGGTTAGTTCATCCCTCCTTGGGGGGATATCACATCTAGGGGGAGCTTTGCTCTAAACAATTGAGCTAAAGCAACTCTAATGGTGTGAACACATCAATGCTTTATATAAAAGTGGCAACCCCACTTGTGCTTAAACGATGAGTATGTCCTATGATCAAATGTTCTCATTTGGCTCCTAAGTCAATATACTCATATATAGATGACCTAGTCATCGCCATTGCTTGATAGATGCTAGAATTGGTTGTGCATGTTTGACACATATTTCATTTGCTATCTTATTGTGTGAGCATGTTGGTTTGCATGTTTTCATCATTCGAGGACATCCATTTGTTGTGTTGATTGTCTTGGTTTTTCTGGCCAAGTGGATGTACAAGAATGCCTAAGTACCTTCTCTAGCTATCTATGCTTTCTTGTCTCAAATTCTATTCTTGCTACATCACAAAAATTGAACAAGTCATTTTTGGACCCTCCGGGTGAGGAGCACTCGGAGCCACCGATTTGAAAGGGCTGAACCTCCAAAACCTTCTATATGATTTCGGCCGAACCAATTCACTCAAACCCAGTCCAACCAAAATCATTTAGATTGATCTAGGTTTTCCATGTCGGTGCCACCGAGTTGAACTTTTTCGGCGCCACCGATGTGCTAATCTACTTGCAGTTACACATATCGGTGCCACCGAAGTTGTCCAACTCGGAGCCACCGACAGCGTACGGGTATATATATCTCGCGGGCTCGAACAGTTCAAATTTCTCGACTCTTTCGCTCCCGCACCCCGTTGCTGCCGTCGCCCAGGTCTCCGGATCGTCGCCTTCGTCTCCAGCGCGCCTTCGCCGCCGGATTCCGCCGCCGTCAACGGCAATCTGCTCCGCCGTTGCCACCGTAGAGGATCTCCACCGAGTTAATGTGAGATTTGACCCCATTCGTGCTCCAATTTCTGATTCAATGCGCGATTGGTTTGCCATGATTCTTGCCACGGATTGAGAACTCCCATTACACTGCAAAGTCCATAGATTAGATTCGAGTAAAAATTTTAGGTTTAAGTTTCCACCGAATGCATCTCGGACCGACCGATTAGAAATTTTCGGCTTCACCGATTTGGCCCCAGGCCATAGCACTAGTACGTCTCGGTGCCATAGAGTTGTATGAATCGGTGAGACCAAAAGTAAAATCTCTGTGAAACCCTAGCATCTCGGAGTCACCGAGCCCCATCTCGGTCTGATCGAAATGGTGTGTAAAGTTTCTGTTGAGTGCTTCAGTATCACCGAGATGATCAACTCGGTCCATCCGAAATGCCTTCTGTGAAATCTTGAGACTAAGATTTGAACTCATTTTTTATGAAAACTTCTGCTTTTTGTGATGACTCATCTACTCTGCCCATACCCATCTATTCACAGGGTCAGCTTTGCAAGATGTCTGATGCCAGCGATAGCCAAAACATGTCAGAGCAGCACACAGATCTTAGCGCAGGCTCTAGCCTTGCAGAAAGTTTCTATGAGGGAGAGAGAAGCTCTCCAGATCTTCCGAAGGCTGCAATGAGGACCAGGAAGAAAAGAACCTTAGACAGTGGGGATGAGGATTTTGTTGCTAGTGAAGCAGCAACAAAGAAAAAGAGAGTTGTGCTTGCAAAGGAATACATCACCAAACCATCTTCTACAAAGAAAGATCAGCTGTGAAGAAGGTTCCCAAGAAAACCATGACATTCACTCTTGAGGATCCAAGTGACACTAAAACAGCTGCAGGAGGAAAGAAGAAGAGAGCAAGGAAAACTACTTCTCAGGTTGTTGGCAAACCCTCCATGAGGACTGATGAGGAGGAGGAGGAGGAACCTACTGCTGATGCACCTCCTGCCAAGACACAAAAGCTTATGTCAGATGCTATCAGGACTGCTGCCCCCAAGTCCAAGCCAAAGGTGTCAGCACCAAAGAGATCCACAAGAAACATTCCAGCAACTGAGAAGAACAAGGCCCCAGTGCCTGAAGCTAATGTTGATGAGGAGCCACTAGTGCTCAGGAAGTTGAAACCCAAGATTCCAGACCATGATGATGCACACCCAGTAGTAGAGAATATGATGCTAAGGAAGGACAAAGGACTGCATCAGTGGAGACTGTCAGATCCCTATGCCGCCAGGAGGAGAACAACTATTGATTACCGCTTCCAGACAAGAGAATAGCAAGACTTCTATGAAACAGTTCTACTTGATAAGAAGCCAATTTGTTAGCGACATGAGATGGGTGGATTGGAAATACATTGATGCCAATGAGGATTATTTCCCCCATGTTCATGAGAGTTTCCGGATTGCTGGTGTTGATGATTTTGTTGGACAGAAGTTGACAAAGTGGAATGATGAGATGATCATGCAGTTCTACTCCACAACTCACTTCTATCCTGATGGCAGGATTGTGTGGATGACAGAGGGTATCAGGTACCAGTCGACCATCTCTGAGTGGGCTACTCTTCTTGGTGCTCCAGAATAAGAAGATGATGATGTTGATATCTATGCCAAGCTCAAGATGGACCACAACTCCATGGCCAACATGTACACAACAACACCACAGAAGGACATCGAGACACATAAGATAGAATCAGTGAAGCACCTGCTTCCAGGTTTGGCCACCACAAACGCCATCTTGCGGTACACCTTGTTGCCCAAGTCAGGAGATGATAAGATGATTCGTCGTCACTCCATCAACCCGCTGCACCTCTTTGACACACCTCAGAAATTCAAGGTGATGAGCTTAATCGTAGAGACAATCAAGAGGACTGCAGCTGATCAGAAGAGATCTTGCGGATATGCTCCACACATCCAGATGCTTATCAATTCCAAGGTTGGAACGAGCACTTATCTCCTTGATCATGAGCATCTCCCACTGCGTCCAGAATTTGAGGACAATGTCATAGTGATGGATCCTTCGCATCCCACCTCTGCTCAAGCCCAACAGAAGATTCGAGAAGCTGCAGAAGCAAAAGTTGCCAAGGAGGCATCTGCTCCAAATGCACCTATTGCCAACCTCAAGACCCCAAAGGACCAAATGACTTATCTGCTTGAAGCCACCCTGAGGATTGAGCGAAGTCTGGCCAACCTCACCCAGAACCAGGCTAGCTTAGAGCGGATAGTCGAGACGAAGATTCATGATCTAGATGTTAAGATCACTGAGGTCCAGACTATAGTGGAGAAGCTGAAGGACGACATTGATGCTGCCAGGACAGCCGCTTCAGATGATAGTGGAGATGACAGACCCACTACGGAGAGATTTCAGACAGTGCCCAGGGCAGCCAGGTCTGCTGCAGTACCAGTTGTGGATCCGAGGACCACAATCTCTGCACCTGCTGCAGCTACAGTGCCACCTCCGGTCTCCACTCCACCAGCCCAGCAGACTTCAGCCGAAGCCTTCGCGGATGCTCTTCTCTCGACGCCATCTACGCACACCGGAGCTGCCAGCAGGAGATCGCCTTCAGGAGCTTCCGAGGATCGTGCCTAGAGTGCCGTATTAGTCCTATACCTATTCGAGCTTTTTGGTACTTGTTGCCAAAGGGGGAGAATTTGTATAGATCTTAGCTTCGAGAGAGAGAGTTTTTGCTTTGCTTTGCCCGTTGGATTTTTTCTCGAGTTCTTTTGCTACAATTTGCTTTAAGGTACTTTGTTTCGTTGTGTGTGCTTGATACTATGTCTGTGAGTACTTTGTGAGCTACTACTTTATGTGATTGATCATCCTATGCTCTATGTGATGCTTATGCTTATCATTATCCTATATGATCATTCACTTGTGTTGGTGATGCGTGCCTACTATTCCACTCATATCATTTTGCGCGCTCCACCAAGTTGTATGTGACATGGAAGAGTGACCCATGAGCCTAATCGATTGTGCATTTGCATTCAAACACAAATTTTTAAATAATGCACAAATTTACGGGGAGCTCTTGCTTATCACATACTTCTCAAAGCGACAATGTATTTCATTCATTTAATCATTTGTCGAAGCTTTGATCTATATGTTGTCATCAATTACCAAAAAGGGGGAGATTGACAGCACATTTGCTCCCTTGGTGGTTTTGGTAATTCATAACAACATATATCTCATTGAACTAATGTCCATTCAAGTTAAAGATTTCAGGACGTTCAATGATTGGCATGGCAAGGACTAGAGATGTGGACCCCTCAAAATGCTAAGGACAAGGATTGGCAAAAGACCAAGACTCTACATTTTTGGTTTAGTGATCCAAGATCACATTGAGTCCATAGGAAAGCCAATACTATTAAAAGGGGATGATGTGTTGCTTAATGGTCTTTTTGCTCAAGTGCTTAGTGACAGTACTCCTAAACCCTCAACCACTTTATCCATCCAAATATGTCCAAAACCTTCATTCCAAATCGGCCCCACCAAAATTTCCTATCCGAAGCCACCGAGTTCATCTGGACTTAGCCACTGGCAAAACCCTAACAAATCGGATCCACCGATATGGATCTCGGTCTCACCGAGATGGCCTTGCCAACTCTCTGTAATCGTTTGCACTTACTTCGGTCTCACCGAGTTTTGCAAATCGGTCTCACCGAGATGGCTTGCCATGTCTCTGTTGCCTTATTGCTTCACTTCGGTCCTACCGAGTTGATGCAATCGGTGCCACCGAGATGAGGTTTGCCCTAGTCATTGCACTTCGGTCCATCCGAGTTGTTCCAGTCGGTCCCACCGAGATTCCTAACGTTCATATCTTTTACACAGTTCGGTGCCAACGAGTCTTCTAAATCGGTGCCACCGAGTTGGGTCAAAAGTGTGTAACGGTTGGATTTTGTGTGGAGGCTATATATTCCCCTCCACCACTTCCTTCTCAGTAAGGAGAGCCATCAGAACGTGCCTACACTTCCACCATACATTTTCTGAGAGAGAACCACCTACTCATGTGTTGAGATCAAGATATTCCATTCCTACCATTTGAACCTTGATCTCTAGCCTTTCCCAAGTTGCTTTCCACTCAAATCCTTCTTCCACCATAGCCAAATCTGTGAGGAGTTGTTTGAGTGTTGGGAAGACTATCATTTGAAGCACAAGAGCAAGGAGTTCATCAACAACACACCATCTATTACCTTTTGGAGAGTGGTGTCTCCTAGATTGGTTAGGTGTCACTTGGGAGCCTCCGACATGATGTGGAGTTGAACCAAGGAGTTTGTAAGGGCAAGGAGATCGCCTACTTCATGAAGATCTACCCGAGTGAGGCTAGTCCTTCGTGGACGTAAGCCATGGTGGGATAGACAAGGTTGCTTCTTCGTGGACCCTTCGTGGGTGGAGCCCTCCGTGGACTCGCGCAGCCGTTACCCTTCGTGGGTTGAAGTCTCCATCAACATGGACGTACGATAGCACCACCTATCGGAACCACACCAAAAACCACCGTGTCTTCATTGCGTTTGAAATCTCCGATCCCCTCCTTTACTTACATATACAATTGTTTACTTTCCGCTGCCACACTCTTAGAATTGCATGTGTAGGGTGATGCTTGACTTGTATGCTTGCTAAAATCTGCCTACAACTAAAATTGGGAAAAGGTTAGGTTTTTAATTGGTCAAGTAGTCCAATCACCCCTCTCTAGACATACTTTCGATCCTACAAACTCCTACTCATGCTAGTGGGTTTCAACTATTTACTGTGGCAAAGACAGGTCATGTAGAGGAATGGGTTCAGCTACCACAACATGTAACAGTTGAATCGTTGTTGTCCTAATGCAGTAAAAGAGAGCAAGAGCGAGAGAGTGGGATTGTATCGGAATGCTCAAAGGTGGTTTGCTTGCCTGGCACTTCTGAAGATAGTATAGCTATTAGTTCTTCATCGGTGTCAACGATCACAACGTCGGAACCAACTTCTACCGAGAAGGAACAAACACCGGCGAACAGAGAAGGAACACAATCAATGCAATGCGACAATATGATGCATGATCATGACATGGCAACATGCTATTGATTTGGGCTAATGCAACTAACAGCAATTTAAATGAAGTTGGTTTGAACCCAAGGTTCAAATTCAAACTCCATATAAGGCATTTCAAATGCCATTTATTCAAATTGTCCTGTACAGAAATTTAAGTTGTTCAAACATGCATGAAAATGCCATAAACAGATTCTTCATATTTTTCTGATCATTTTTCATATATAAATTATTTCTTTCTGAGGTACGGTTAAATTTATATGAATTTTTGAAGTTTTAACTATTTTTTAGAATTTCCTGGTTATATTTAATCCAGAAAATGATTTACTGCGTCAGCATGATGTCAGCACTACGTTAGCAGGTCAACAGGGTTGACCCAGCTCAAACCTGACCAGTGGGTCCCACTGGTCAGTGGCACAGTGCTAGTTAGTGTCACAGACAGGTGGGTCCGGTCAACAGCCACGTCAGCAAAGTCAACGCTGACGCGTGGGGCCACTGTGATTAGTTAAAACTAAACATGAATTAAACCGTGGTTAATTAAGGGCATGGGGCCCATCTATCAGTGACCCAAAGGGTCATTAGTGTTAACTAACAATGGTGGTTAGAGTTAACTAAAAGGCCACATCAGCAGGCCGGCGGCTGAACGCCGGTGAGGCCGAACGCGGCGGAGCGCGTCGGGTTTTGCCGTCCGGCGACTAAACGCCGCGCAGAGAGGCTCTGTGGGTTCCTGGCGCTCGTGCGCTTCTCTGGGAGCTAGCAAGAGGGGCTGGGGTGAGCTGTGGTGTCAGCGGCGACGAGCGAGGCGGCGGTGGTGCTACGGTGGCGCACGGAGGTGGATCTAGGGCTCGCTGCTGGGCCAGCTGAGCAGCGCGTTCGCGAGAGGAGGCGCTCTAGAGCATGACTAGTGCATGAGGGCAGCGAGTGGAGCACCGGAGGCGCACGGGCTACGGCAATGGCGGAGCAGAGCTTCGGCCGGAGATGGAGCCGTGGCCAGGGAACGCGGAGAGGTCGGGGGAGAGGGGATGTAGGAACGAAGTATGTCTACCAGAGGGGGGGGGGGGGTGAATGGGAGTTTTAAATTTTCTTCGGAAATATCAAAACTCTCGGAACCCAGCAGCGAAGCGAATGAAAACAATGTACAGTGAGCGAATAGAAACTACCGAATGGAAACTAAGAGAGTGCATCGAGACAAATCACATGATTGAAATATGTCATACAGCACAGTTCGAATGTAAAAGGGGTAGCAGAGGTGACCAGTGATGCTCGATGGTGACGAGGAATTTGGTAGACCAAATCCCCTTCTGCAAAAGGACTACATCTGGTTGGAGGGGTTGTGATTTAACACAGAAGATAAACTCTCTTCCCCCTATTCTCCTCGACAATTGGTTCGTCAACCAATGCCGATCACTCATGGTAGATGCTTGAGGCGATCTCCGAACCTTTACCGACTTCTTCTTCGAGAACCACAATTACTCTTGGTCTCTGAAGAAATTGACACCTAACCGTCTAGAAAGTTCGCAGCTCTCAAGAGTAATAGGCGGAGCGTACTGGACTTAGATTCGAGTGATGCTGAACCACTATCTAATTTTTCGGCTCTAGGGTTTTCTCTCGGTGGATTTTAACTCAAATCTCTCGGAGAGGGGGTTGCTCAACAATCTTCTCATAATCAAACGGAGCAGCCACCGGACAATGCCGGTGCGGGGTGGCTATTTATAGCCGCAGCCTTCCCTGATGGGAAATGACCATTTTGGACACGCGGTCCTGCCAATGGCCAACCGACACGTTCACAACAGTCGGATTTTAAGAGCAACGGTAACATTACTTGAGGAGCAAGTAATGCTAACTCCTCGGCAGAGACAAATCTCTCGCAGCGAAGAAGATCACAGTCTCTTGCTGGCAAGTATTTGCTCGGAACACAAAGAGATTTCTCTCGCAACTTTCATAGGATTTGGGTTTAGCATCCGCGAATCAAAGCTTCGAACGCTACACCCCTCTTAGTAGTACGGTGGTCCTATGACTCAATAAAAAGAAGAGAAACAACGAAATGAATGCTACGTCTTCACTTCGTCTTCAATCTTCGTGGCCGCAGCCATTTTCTTCGGACGAGCACCGAATCAATTGCTTTGCATCAGCAATTTTTGAGGGGTCACTCTTGTCGTCATAATCTTCGGTGATAACCTTCACTGCTACGCAGGTAATTTTCTTCGGAGTTTGAACCGAACTCCTCTTGACTCCAGTGGCCAGTTACTCTGTGTGCACTAGCAAACACATCAGTCCCTCACTGTTTATGTCAACAATCTCCAAAACATAAGGAGGCAAATTATTGCACCAACAATCTCCCCATTTTTGGACGATTGTTGACAAAACAGATAATCATCGAAGTGAAGATAGATAAGTGAAAGTGATTCCAACAAGAGTGAACAAGTGTTACTTTGCTCGAAGATGAAATAGACTCCCCCTAAATGTATGCAGGGAAAAAGATGTGAGATAAATTCTCCTGCAAGTATTGAAGTACACGGAGGAAAATTTCAATCATTCGAGACAGTGATTCGCACTGATGAGATATAATCCATCGAGATTGTAGTGCAATCATTCATAACTTCTGATAATAATTCCACCTGTAAAACAAATGCTTCGAGAGAAATGGTGCAACAGGAGGGTTTATTAACATTATAGCACAGAAGTCATCAAGTTTTACAACTTAGTACAGATAACCTTAAACCAGAAGTTGCAAACTCTCACGAAACCAAAACCAATCGAAACACCGAAAGCAAATCTATCGAGACTCGATGTAATTCTCCCCCTTTTTGTCAACGAGTGTCAAAAAGGTGACGAATAACATGAGTGCAAAAACACAAAATGAGGTTCAATCAGTGGCATCGCCTGAAGAGCTGTCCGAGGTGAGTTCTTCTTCAGAAGTGATGGGATTGTCTTCATCTTCAGCAGCATCAGATTTTCCTTCAGGAATAATAACTTGGGGCTGAGCAGACGAGGGAACCTTGTGAGGAGCCACAGGAGGAACACGAGATATCACATTGCCTTCGGTAGGTTTCTCGGTCGGTGAGGTGGCTTCAGACTCGTCAAGCAGTTTGCGAAGCTTGAGATGAAGAAGATCAGTGGTTGGCTCATGAACAGGAAGAGGAGGGGTACTTCGATCTTGAAAATCTTCAACAGTGAAGCCTTTGTCAATATAATCATAGAGCTCTTGGAGATTGACATTTAGGAGTTGTTTCTCGGTGAAGAACTTGCGAAGCAATTTCCAGAGCCTCTTCTTGTTTTCATCAGCGATGAGATGCATGATTCTGGTGCGATTGTTGAGAGCATTTAGCTCAGAGGCGAAATGTTCTTTTTCGCGTCGATCCTCAGCAATATGCTGCATCAGCAGTTGTTGTGTACGCAAACTAACTTCGAGTTGCGATGGAGGTTGAGGTGAAATCTTTCGGTCGTGCCGAGGAAGACGTGGCCCATCGAATTGCTTGTGATAGTCTTGGGGGCTTGATGCGGGCGATTTTCCTGAAGTAATATCATCCATGACTTGCAAGGTATCGCGAACAGGAGGAATGAAGCTTTTATGGCTTTCCTTCGCAAGATACACTGTGCGCATTGCATGATCAACAACTTTCTGGATCCAGGGCGCGAACACTTTGATGCAGAAAGGAAATTGAGCAGAATCCTTCAGAATGCGCAGGAACATGTCTTCCACGTCGAAGATGTATCGCTCAGAGATTGCATATATAGCATTGCGAAGAACATCTGAGATGGATTTGTCCGGATTCATGCCTGCCAGAGGGCAAATTGTGTAGGAGAGCATGTGGAATAGTGTCTGATTCTCGAAAGTTAAGTGCTCAGGTCGAGGAGGACCAGTGTAGTCACGAATCTTTTCTTGATCCATTGTGCACCGAAAAGTTTCATCTGATATGACATCAATGTTGTGAACCCGAATTTCAGTGTCTCCATGCTCAAAGCGAGGGAAATGGAAGTGCGAGACAAAATCTGTTGAAGTGCATTTGATGCGTTTTCCTTCGGTCATCCACTCCATAATCCATTTTGAGTTGTCAGATTCATCGCCAGAGATATACAGTGTAGCATAGAATTGAAGAATAATCTCTCTGTTCCAAGGATGCTCGAATTCAAATACCTTGGTGAGGCAGAAATCATCCAGATCTTGAAGCAGTTGATTGAAACAGCCAATATTGCGCATTGCAGGGATGTTCAGATATTCATGTGGAAATATCTTCCTGCTCTCATAGAGGAACCGAGAGTAAGATATGGCCTGTTCCTTAGTCCAGAAGCGAGGCGATTCCGAAGTGCGCGGCCCATCATATGGACTAGCTTGAAAGAATTTGGGATAATTAGTTTTATGCCCCTAGTTGTGTCCCACTCGGCTGTTTTACCCTAATTTCCAAAAGCCATCGGTTCTGTCCAAGTCACTTCGCTCCTCTTATGCTTTTACCCTTTGACCGTTTGACCGTCACTTTGAAAACTTCATAACAAATTCATACTAAATCAGAAAAATGCAAATAAGATACCAAAATGTTCAGAAAAACATCACCTATATGTCAATGTCATTTGCATTCATGACAAAAGTGCTGGAAAGTGTCTATCCGAGTTTTAGCTCTTATGATACCACCATGAACAGTAAAATCTGAAAAAGTTCAAAAAATTCAAAAAAAAATTGGTGTCAAAGAATGACAAATGTTTTAAGTGCTTGCCAAGTTTCATCGGAGAATGACATTCGTGAAAGTCATGGCAAAAAATAATCTATTTTGGAGTGCGGATTGTTCTTTTTGCCATGACTTCCACGAATGTCATTCCCTGATGAAACTTGGCAATCACTTAAAACATTTGTCATTCTTTGACACCAATTTTTTTTGGAATTTTTTGAACTTTTTCAGTTTTTATTGTTCATGGTGGTATCATAAGAGCTAAAACTCGGATGGGCACTTTCCAACACTTTTGTCATGAATGCAAATGACATTGACATATAGGTGATGTTTTTCCAAACATTTTGGTATCTTATTTGCATTTTTCAGATTTAGTATGAATTAGTTATGAAGTTTTCAAAGTGATGGTCAAACGGTCAAAGGGAAAAAGCATAAGAGGAGCGAAGTGACTTGGACAGAACTGATGGCTTTTGGAAATTAGGGGTAAAACAGCCGAGTGGGACACAACTAGGGGCATAAAACTAATTATCCCAAAAAATTTGGTGTGCGCATTCCAATTGAAAAGAGGACCTTTCGCGCCTGCTCCTGACGAGAACAAAGGCAGTTCTTCACGAGGGTATGGGTATTTGAGTTCTTCTTCGGGAGAGAGAAATTCATCGCCATATACAACTGAGTCAGTACGGCGAGCAGAGACATAATTTCCTTCGGAAGGACCAACATCGGGGATTCGTGTCGCTGTGTCGATACTTAACTTGAGTGGAGATGGAGCAGGTGTTACAACAGTGGGTGCTACAGAGGCAGTAGGCAGCAGGGCAGGTTCATCCATTTTAGGCACTGAGGCCGAAGCATGCACTGGAGGTGGTTGAGATTGTTCCATTGGAATTCGTTGTTGCTCGACGATAGGAGAAGCCGAGACTTTTGGAGCTTCATGAGCCGGAGAAGCTTGGGGCTCGGAGCGAGGAATTTCACCTTCCTCAGAAACAGACTTTTGCGAGGGAATATCAGCTCGAGCAGGTGAGGCCACAGGCACTGATTCAGTTGGCCTTGGCGAAGGAGGAGCATCCGAGTCCTTTACTGGAGGGTTCGAAGTAATAGCTGGCTCAGGAGATTTTTCTTCCTATAACTGAGCGACTGGGCGTGCATGCGATTTTTCCTTCGGAGCAGGAGGTACATTTTTCTTCGCAATTCTTTTTCGTTGCTTCTTCTTTTGCTGAGCAACTTGATCAATGTGGCCCTTGGCTAGATCATTGTAGCCGCTGACTTTTGCTTGATGTTCGTCACAAATCTTGCGAACAATTTCGTCTAGATCCATGTGAAAGCGCATCCTTCGGTGACGTAAGAGAGTCATGGAACGATTGACATCCTTGTAAGAATCTTCGAGGGCTTTAATGACAAATTTGGAAGAAGCGGTTTTCATTCGACCATCAAGGTCAATTAGTTCGGCAGAGAGAGAGTTGATCTCAACTACATCTTCTCGTAATTCTTGAACAACGGAAGTGGCCTGTGAAATGACTTCAGCAGGGATAGGCAGAGATGCCACTTCACCATCGAATGGATTGTCCACAAATTTATCAAGCTGTTCCATGATGAATATGTGATCATAGTAGTGAGGACATCAGACGTGGCAATAGGAGCAGTCTGCATAGGAAGTTGCTCGGTAGGAGGTTTAGAACCCAACGGCCGTGTCAAGGGAGGCGCAAACTTAGCAGCCTTCTCCGTCGGAGTAGTAGCTTGTGGAGCATTTTTCTCGGTAGGCGCCTTGATTTTCTTCAAGTCAGGCTTGGGAATACTTTCGCCTGGCTTTGCAGAACTCACAGGAGTGTCAACTACCAAATCCTTCAAATTGATAGCATCTGGATGAGGAGTTGTGTTCACATGTTGTTGCATAGTGACAGTGGTAGCAGGAGTTTTTCTAGCAGTGATCTTCTTTGGTGGTGCTTCTGGTACCATATGAACCCGAAGATCAGGCAGCACAGTTGAAGTGGTGATATTCACTTCCTCGCTGAGAGTAGCAGCAACTTCTTCCTTGGTGAGCGGAGGGTCATCATCCGAAGAATCATTCATGTCAGCCTTTCTCTTCTTTGGTGCATTCTTTCTCTTTGCAGCAGCGCTGGGATTATGCTTGCGTTTAGAACGACTTTCAGATTTTCCTTCGGCCTTTTTCTTCTTGACATCATCTTTGAGAAGGCAAAGGTTTTCCTCTTCACGAGCCTTTTGCTTTTCAGCCCTCTGAGATCGCTTGATGGCATTGCGCTGACGCTTAGCAAGATCATCAGGATAAGATTCGGGTGTACTAAGGGAGGACTCATGAGCATTTGGTGGAGGAGGTGGTCTTTCTTGGGGACCATTTGGTTTTATGAGAGAAATTTCCCGGCAGTCACCCCATGGTGGATGAAATGCAAAGTTTTGAGCAAACCGAGGATGAACAAATTCATAGTTGAACCATTTGCGCACCCAGTGACGGTGAATCCATTGTTGACGCGTATCTCTCTGGTGTTTGGTTTCTCCTGGAACAGTATCATACCGGTTATGAGAGATATACTCAGCTGTGTTTGTGTATGCCTGTCTACCACCCTTCTTCTTCTTCGGAGCATTTTCTTCTTGCTCATTAGCATTTTGCTCGGTCCTTTTGCGCTTGCTGGTTGATGGGCCTACTATTGGGCCCTTGGCATTCAGAGCTTTCGATTCATCTGCTGTACCCAGAACAACATCATCTCTATCGGCCCGGCTCACTGGTTGAGCTGAATCCTCAACTGACTGCATTTTCCTGTGAATAAAGATAGATGCGAGGGAAAATGGGGACAGGGTTACGAATGCACACAGCGAATATTTTGAAAAAGGAACTGTTTTTGATGAAGAAGTAGATGCAGACTTTGAGAAATGTTTCGGACGAAGGAAATGTGTAGAACGAACTAGCAGGTTCGAAGAATATACTAGTTGACGTGCTAAGCATTCCGTTCGTACGAGACACAACACAAACCCTAGATCTGAAATTTTTTGGATGCGAGGGACAACTACAAACCACATCCGCACAAGTTACCTATCAGTAAAGATCTGTGAAATGTGGTAAAAAATAGGCAATTTCTACCGCGGACGAACTCGAACAGGATGAATGGAAGAACGAGTTCGCACTACACATACCCTAACTTGGTGATGTGCAGCGACTACGGCGGCGCGGGAATGGAGATGATCCGCGGCGGCGAGGAATGACTCCGGCGACCTCTTTCTGGCAGCAAAGCGGCAAAGATGATCGGCGTCGTCAAGCTCGAGGTGGAGCAGTGCGGTAGGGCTTCGGAAGGTGACGGTGACGGAGATGCTAAGTGAATCGAGGGAGGGTGGCGGCACAGTATATATATGCGAGGAGGAAATAACCGCACCCGGTGAATCTGATCGGACGGCTACAGTCAGAGGACTATTGCGATTCAACGGACCAGATAAACTGGCAGTTGATGAAAAGCACGTGGCAACCGTCATCAAAGATCATGGTCCAGACTTGGGCGGGAAACACCAAATTTTGGACGGCTTTCGCCAAAACAGATTAAGTTTGGACCGAACCTTTAACGTGGTCAAGGACACCAGATAAAGTTTCGTTACCAGATGAATTTTGTGTATTCATAACGGAACAGCATAGACTGGAAGAGATAGAATAGAGGGAAAACAAGGTCCTAGGTATTTCACTCAGACGAAGAAACACAAACACCCGAGAGAGAAGCTATGAGTGAAATGCATTCGGACTAAAACAAAAAATTCAAACGCAACTCAACGAAGAGAAATTGTGGTGGCGTTACCCACCGTATAAGAACTGTATGACCCCGAGCATCGCACAACTATCGTGGCACCCAGTTAGTCTAGTTCTTCGTTAATGTATTCACTCTCAGAAAGAAAATTTCACTTTGTCGAAATTTTCAAACTCTTCGAGTGTTGTGCACCCATTCCTTCTATGATGTGGAAGTGATGGTACGGGTGCCGAGTCCAGCTTACTGCACGTTTGCGGAATCTAGGATATTTAGCTCATACCGTAACGCACAGAATCTTTTCTCATCGAGAGGCTTGGTGAAGATATCGGCGAGATTTTCTTCGGTATTGACGTGACTGATAACAATATCCTCTCAAGTAACATGATCACGTAGGAAATGATGTCTGATCTCAATATGCTTGGTGCGAGAGTGATGCACTGGATTGTGTGCAATTTTGATCGCACTCTCATTGTCGCACAATAAAGGGATCGTCTTGACCTTGATGCCATAATCCTTCAGAGTCTGCTTCATCCATAATAACTGAGTGCAACAAGCGCCAGCGGCAATATATTCGGCCTCAGCCGTAGAGAGCGAGACACAATTATGCTTCCTTGACGACCAACATACCAATCATCTACCGAGGAAATGGCATGTCCCCGAAGTAGATTTCCTGTCAACCTGGTCACCTGCATAATCTGAGTCTGAATATCCAACGAGGTCAAACTGTGCTCCCTTAGGATACCATAAACCTAAGGTGGGGGTGTGAGCCAAATATCTCAGAATACGCTTGACCGCTTGGTGATGCAATTCTTTCGGTGCAGCTTGAAAACGAGCACACATACAAACACTCAACATAATATCAGGTCTGGATGCACATAAGTAGAGCAAAGAACCAATCATCGAACGATAAGCTTTCTGATCGTAATCTTTACCGTACACATCTGCGTCCAGCTGTCCATTTGTGGGCATGGGAGTTTTGTAACCCTTCTGTTTGCAATCTTGCATTTTAAACTTCTTCAGACAGTCTCTTAGATATTTCTCCTGAGATATGAAAATTCCATTGTCCTGTTGACGAATTTGCAGTCCGAGAAAGAACTTGAGTTCACCCATCATAGACATTTTATATTTCTCGGACATCATTCGCCCGAATTCCATGCTGCATGCATTGTTAGTACAGCCAAAAATAATATCAACCACATAAATTTGACACATAGATCACCATCAATAGCATGAGTGAAAAGAGTGGAATCAGTGGACCCTGGCTTGAACCCTTTGTCGAGCAGAAACCTCTTCAGAGTGTCATACCAAGCTCGAGGGGCTTGCTTCAGCCCATATAGAGCCTTTTTCAACCTGAAAACTTTGTTAGGGAACTGAGGGTTTTCAAAGCCAGGAGGCTGCCTAACATATACTTCCTCATCAATTTCACCATTGAGGAAAGCACTTTTCACATCCGTTTGATAAAGCAGAATATCATTGTCATTTGCATAAGCGAGAAGAATACGAATTGCCTCAAGGCGAGCAATAGGAGCATAAGTTTCACCGAAATCAATACCTTCTACCTGTGTATACCCTTGAGCGACAAGACGCGCTTTGTTTCTCACAACAATGCCATTTTCATCTTGCTTGTTCCGGAAAATCCATTTTATGCCGATGATATTGTGCTTCTTAGGATTCGGTTTGTCTACCAATTCCCACACATCATTCAATTCGAATTGCACCAACTCTGCTTGGATGGCATTCATCCAATCGGGATCATTCATGGCTTCCTCATACTTGGTAGGTTCTGTCAATGAGACAAAGGAGAAACTGCCACAGTAGTTAGCTAAACGAGTGCGAGAGCGAGTTGTGGGTCGGTAACCTGGATTCTCGAGATCTTCGAGGATTAATGCAGGGTCAACTCGATTTGCCACTCGTGGGAGATGATTTCCTTCTTGATGATCATTTTCATTTTCCTCAGTATCAGCATCAGGATGGGCATTAGTATCGCCATTATCATCGGGATTGCCATTTTGATTTGCACTTGCATTTGGATTGCCATTTGTGTTTGGTGCGTCATTTTCTTTGGCAGTAGATTGGCGTGTTCTTCGAGCTATGGGGGCATCTTCATTGGAAGAGTCAGGCGTATTTCCTTCGACCGGCCTGACGTCCCCAATGGCCATTTGCCGAATAGCTTCCGAGATCGGAGGTTCATCTATCACATTAGGCAGGTGCTCCTTTTGAGAGCCATTAGATTCATCAAACCGCACATTTACCGTTTCCATAATTTTCCCGTGGTGAGAATTATAGACCCGATAAGTATGCGAGTTCGAGCCATAACCAAGAAGAAAACCTTCGTGTGCCTTAGGTGCAAACTTGGAATTATGATTCATGTCACGAATAAAGCAAGGTGCACCGAAAACACGTAAATAAGAAACATTCGGTTTCTTGCCAATGATAAGCTCATATGAGGTTTTCTTAAGGAATTTGTGAAGATAAACACGATTGACAACATGAGAAGCAGTGTTAATAGCATCAGCCCAAAAACGGATGGGAGTTTTATACTCACTGAGCATTGTTCTTGCCATTTCGATGAGAGTTCTATTCTTTCGCTCAACAACTCCATTCTGTTGGGGAGTGTATGCGGCACAGAACTCATGAGTTATACCATGTTCGTCGAGAAAATCTTCGGTATGAGTATTTTTGAACTCAGTACCATTGTCGCTTCTGACGTGTTTAATTCGCACATCATATTCATTCTGAGCCTTCTTGGCGAATCTTTTGAAGATGTCTTGGGTGCAGGTTTTGTCTTCGAGAAAGAATACCCAAGTGTATCGAGAGAAATCATCAACAATAACCAGACCATAATGACTGCCTCCGAAACTTGCACAGTTTTGAGGTCCGAATAAATCCATATGAAGAATTTCCAGAGGTCTTGTTGTGGTCATGATAGTTTTTGACGAATGGTGGTTCTTGGCCAATTTACCGGCTTCACATGCAACACAGAGACGATCTTTGTCGAATTTCACATCAGGAATGCCATGAAGATGATTTTTCTTCACAAGAGTCTGCAAATTTCTCATACCTGCATGACCAAGTCCTCGGTGCCACAGCCATCCTTCGGTTGCTTTTGCAAGCAAGCAAGTTTGGACTGAGGGACCCTTAGAGAAATCCACAATATATAAATCACCCTTTCTATTTCCCTCGAAGACGAAGGAATTGTCAGAGGCCATAAAGACGATGCATTTGGATGATGAAAATAGAACTAGCATCCCTAGATCACAAAGCTTGCCAACTAACATAAGATTGAATCCAAGAGACTGAACAAGTAAAACATCATCAATGTTTTTGTCCTTGGATATAGCAATTTTACCTAACCCAATTACCTTTCCTTTGTTGTTGTCGCCGAAAGTGATATACTTCTGAGATGAAGCAGTTAAGTTGGGGTTGACAAACAACGACTTGTCTCTGGTCATATGACTAGTGCGTCCACTATCCATTATCCATTCGGTGCACCCGGAGACATAGTCCTGCAGAGAAATCAGGCTTTCTTAACCACCCACATCTTTGTAGGTGGCTTCGAAACATATGAGCGAGCAGGATATGATTTCTTTCGATAGGCATAAGAATTGTGACTTGAGTGAGTACGAGCATAATCGAAAGAATATGCATTGAAATTCTTCCTAGACGAATGAGTATAGTGGTTCAATGAGGTATGCATGTATTCATTCTGTCAAACTTTTACCAGGAAGTACCGAGCATTTTTAGCCTGCATGGTTAGTAACGTAGTAATAGGCAATGCTTCGATAGTTTTCCTAGGCACCCAGATAGCTTTGTTTGGGGGGCCATTCCTGCTGTTTGGTCCAACATAGCGAGCAACAGCCTCACCACGTTGGTTTTTGAACAACTTATAGTTGTCCAGAGAATCATCATATGAGTATTCAGGGATAGGAGAGTCATATCCCGAAAGTAAAGCTGGATCGAGCGTTTTGCTCTTGGCCGGTACCCACACAGTTCGAGGATATTGATCAGGTTCTCAGTAGGTGAGCCATTTTCATTCAGTTTCCTTTCGAAACCGATACCTTCTTTCCTGGGATTTTTGTGAAGAATGGATTTCTTCAGAACATCACACAGGGTTTGATGCCCTTTGAGAGACTTGAACATTCCTGTCTGAAGAAGATCCTTCAACCTAGCATTTTCATCAAAAACAGAACCATTTTCCTCGACAGAGGGGTTACCATTCATAGAAGATTCAGCATTTGATTCAGAGTTACTGCGCTCAAGGCATTTTAGGCAGGGTGGTACGAACACCTCGGGTTTCTCTTTGAGTTGCTGGGTGAGAAGAGAATTTTCTCTAATCAAGTCATCATGAGCCTCTCTCAGCGACTCGAGTTCCTATTTCCTTTTCAGGTAATCATAAGTCAATCTCTCGTGGTCGGCCAAGAGAAAATCATGATGATTTGATAGTTCTTTCATTTGAGACTCGAGAGCGGAATGCTCTTCTGTCAACGACTGATTTTTCTCCATCTCCTCAACCAACAACCCTTCAGATTTCCTGAGGGTTTTCTCAATCTTCTCGAGAGAGTTTTGTTGCATATTAGCAATTTTGATCAATTTAGCATGGTCATCCTCATCAGAAGAATATTGATCACTGGAGTGAACCTTGTGATGTTTGGAGGATACCATTTCTTTCGAAGCTTTGGCCATGAAGCAGTACGCAGGAGACTCGTTGTCACTCGAATGATTCTCGAAGAAGTTCGATGCAGGAGTAGAGGCACATGCTATGCTAGCCATGCCGGAATCAGAATCCTCATCGGATTCATCAACTTCTTCGGAGTCAGATGATTCTTCTTCATCGGAATCCATCTCCTTGCCGATGTACGCCTTGGCCTTGCGAGAGGTGTTCTTGCGGTTGGATGAGGACTTGGAGGGATTCCTTGAGGAAGATCTTGACTAGGACTTGGAGCTATCCTTCTTCTTGAAGAACTTCTTCGTTTTCTTCTCATCATCGGAGTCATAGCTTTTGCTCTTGCCTTTGCCATGGTTGTTTCCAGAATCATATCTTCCACTAGCACGGATTTCAGCTTCCCAGAGAGGGTAGTCCGAAATGAAATGTCCTGGCTTTTGGCACTTGAGACAGGTATAATCTCCAGTAGGTTTTGATGAAGATTTGGAGCCGCCAGAGTTGCTAGATCCTTTCTTCTGAAACTGATTTTTCCTTTGAAGGCGCTGGAATCTTTTCGTGATCAATGCGACATCCTTGCTGATCCTTTCCGGGTCATCTGAATCTTCTTCGGCATTTCCTTCTGAGGAAGATTCAGCCACAGCCTTGAGAGCATGACTCTTTCGATGACTTGAGCCATAGAGATCTCTCTTTTCTTCTTCTTGTTCTTCGTGGGTGTTTAGCCTTTCCATGATATCAGCTGAGTCGAGAACTTTGAAATCAGCTTGTTCTCGAATCATCAGAACTAGAGTGTCGAACGAACTGTCAAGGGATCAGAGCAGTTTCTTCACAACTTCGTGATCAGTGATGTCTTTGGCGCCGAGACCTTGCAGCTCGTTTGCAATGTCACTCAGATGATCGAAGGTTTGCTGGCAGCTTTCATTTCCGATTCGCTTGAACCGATTGAACTTCGCCCGAAGAGTATCAATGCGAGCTTCTTTCTGAGTTGAAACACCCTCATTTATCTTTTCGAGAATGTCCCACAATTCCTTTGGAATTTCACACTGACGATAGCGAAGAAATTGAGCACGAGAGAGATGGCCCCCAATTTCATCTTTGGCTTGAGCATCCATCTGAATGAGTTTCTTCTCGTGGTCAGTGGGGACCTGAGGCACTTCAACCATGAATCCATTCTGCACCACGTTCCACATATCATCATCAATAGCTCGAAGATGGATTTTCATCTTCTCCTTCCAGAAGGGATAGTCCGTCCCATCGAAGATGGGAATCATGAGGTGCGAATTGTAGCTCACTAAAGATATACTTAAACTCCAAGGTGGTTAGACCAAAATGAGCAGAGCCAAGGAGTACCTTGCTCTGATACCAATTGTAGGAACGAAGTATGTCTACCAGAGGGGGGGGGGTGAATGGGAGTTTTTAATTTTCTTCGGAAATATCAAACTCTCGGAACCCAGCAGCGGAGCGAATGAAAACAGTGTACAGTGAGCGAATACAAACTACCGAATGGAAACTAAGAGCGTGCATCGAGACAAATCACATGATTGAAATATGTCATACAGCACAGTTCGAATGTAAAAGGGATAGTAGAGGTGACCAGTGATGCTCGATGGCGACGAGGAATTTGGTAGACCAGTTCGCCCTTCTGCAAAAGGACTACATCTGGTTGGAGGGGTTGTGATTTAACACAGAAGATAAACTCTCTTTGCCCTATTCTCCTCGACAATTGGTTCGTCAACCAATGCCGATTACTCGTGGTAGATGCTTGAGGAGATCTCCGAACCTTTACAGATTTCTTCTTCGAGAACCACAATTACTCTTGGTCTCTGAAGAAATTGACACCTAACCGTCTAGAGAGTTTGAAGCTCTCATGAGTAATAGGCGGAGCGTACTAGACTTAGATTCGAGTGATGCTGAACCACTATCTAATTTTTCGGCTCTGGGGTTTTCTCTCGGTGGATTTTAACTCAAATCTCTCGGAGAGGGGGTTGCTCAACAATCTTCTCAGAATCAAACAGAGCAGCCATCGGACAACGCCGGTGCGGGGTGGCTATTTATAGCCGCAGCCTTCCCTGATGGGAAATGACCATTTTGGACACGCGGTCCTACCAATGGCCAACCGACACGTTCACAACGGTCGAATTTTAGGAGCAATGGTAACATTACTTGAGGAGCAAGTAATGCTACCTCCTCGGTCAGAGACAAATCTCTCGCAGCGAAGAAGATCACAGTCTCTTGCTGGCAAGTATTTGCTCGGAACACAAAGAGATTTCTCTCGCAACTTTCATAGGATTTGGGTTTAGCATCAGCGAATCAAAGCTTCGAATGCTACACCCCTCTTAGTAGTACGGTGGTCCTATGACTCAATAAAAAGAAGAGAAACAACGAAATGAATGCTACATCTCCACTTCATCTTCAATCTTCTCGGCCGCAGTCATTTTCTTTGGACAAGCACCGAATCAATTGCTTTGCATCAGCAATTTTTGAGGGGTCACTCTTGTCATCATAATCTTCGGCGATAACCTTCACTGCTACGCAGGGAATTTTCTTCGGAGTTTGAACCAAACTCCTCTTGACTCCAGGGACCTATTACTCTGTGTGCACTAGCGAACACATCAGTCCCTCACTGTTTATGTCAACAATATCCAAAACATAAGGAGGCAAATTATTGCACCAATAGGGGAATCAGCGGCGGAGCTCACAGTGATCACGGAGAGGGGCTCGGCTTGCTCGTGGACGGCCTGGGGCAGACGAATCGACCGGCGGCATCTCGGATGCCCGAGGTTAAAGAAGACAACGAGGGTGTCATTGCAGCGCGTCCGTCGATGCGTGGCTTGTCTGGGAGGAGGAGTACGAGACCGCAGTGCTTCTGGACAGGTTGGTTGGGCGAGGGTGTCCGGTGGCCGCGAGGACAGTGAGCGGCGGCGACGGCTTGCTCTCGGTGGTGCTCGGGACCGAAGCCAGAGTGAGAGAGAGAGAACCAGAGGAGGGGGAAAAGGTCCAGGGGTCAGGGGCATCTCCCTAGCGAGCGGATGAGGACGGGGAGGAGCACATCGAGGCAAGCAGGAGGTGGAGGCTTCGGCCGTGCGCGCGTCGACACGCCTCTGCCTTCTGGCAGAGGTTGAAGACGACCGCTTCACCTTGGTGGGCTGGGCCGGCCTTCGGCTGGGCTGCCAGGCAGGTAAGTGCCAGGTAGTCTCTCTCCTCTCTTTTCGATTCTATTTTCTATTTTCTGTTTATTCTTTTCTGTTTTGATTTAGTATAAAAACCAAATCATTTTATAGACTTCTGAAATTTCATATGTGGGCTTATGGAACTAGTCCAGAGCCACATACAAACTTTCACAATTGTTGGACTTATATTTATTTTATAGTAAATATAAATCCAATTAAAATAGCTAGTGAATTAATTCAAAGGCCCAAAATGAATATTTCTGAGATTCCAAAAATATTGGTTTGAATTTTAGCTCTTGCCAATATTTTCATAGATTAACAGGAACATTTTCTTGGACTTGTTTGAAGAGATTTTTAATGTTGATCATTTTTAAAAGGTTTCTGAGGCTTTGAGAATTCCCTTAATTCAATTTCCTTTGGACTTAAGATGATGCATGGATGATTATGCAATGACAAGCAAAGCCTAAGCTAGGGCTGCGACAGACCCAGGCGTCTAAGCTTGGGGATGCCCCGGATGGCATCCCCTCTTTCGTCTATAATCTATCGGTATATCACTTGGAGCTATATTTTTCTTCATCACATGATATGTGTTTTACTTGGAGCGTCTTGTGACATAGTTTTATTTTCTTTGTTTGCTTTTTAGTTTGCCACAATCATCTTTGCTGAACACACCTTTTTGAGAGGGACACACATTTATCGTGATTTGTTAGAATACTCTATGTGCTTCACTTATATCTTTTGAGCTAGGCAGTTGCTCCAGTGCTTCACTTATATCTTGTAGAGCACGGTGGTGGTTATATTTTAAAGAAATAGTTGCACTCTCATGCTTCACTTAAATCTTTTTGAGAGTCTAATAAATAGTAATGGCAATTTGCACGGGTTATAAGATTGGTCCATAAAGGATAGATATTCAAGAGGGATATAATAAAAACTTTCATGTAGATCACTAAATATGATAAGTTTGATTCCTTGCAATAGTTTTGCGATATTAAGATGGTAATATGTGGATGTCCTAGTGAATGATTGTGGTTTAGTAAGAATATTGGTTTTAAGGGTTGTGATTCCCGAAGCATGCACGTATAATACTTAGTTGTGTGATGAAGTTGGAGCATGATTTATTATGGATTGTCTACCTTATGAGTGGCGGTCGGTGTCGTGGGAAAACGACGATCTATGGGATCGAGAGGTTTCCTTTGCGGTTCGGCTGTGGGATCAATATACTACAAAGAGCAGGGCTAGTAGATATGAGAACATGCAACGATTTATCCAGGTTCAGGCAGCTGTGAGCGTAAAACCCTACTCATGTTCTAGTGGTTTGATTGTACGCGAGCTCAAATATTACAAAGAGCGTAGCTTGCCGGCCAGGTGCACGGGAAGTGCAGCTACAGCGTGTAGTTGAGCTAGGAGTCGACCGTTCTAAGTGTAGCCGTGGGCCTCCTTTGTAGGCCAAGGGGTTACCACAGTGGCTAACATGGTCATTTACAGGGTATGAATAGTAACTTGCACCATCACCACGTCTATCTCCAGACGGGGTAGGACAAGCGCATTAAATGCACCATTAGGTGCTACATCGTGGAGGCGAGGCTTTGGGTAAAAAGATTTGTACCACCGGTCCTGGCGCCCTCTTGTCACCTTGACACGTCCCAAGGACGGGTGTCGTTAAAGTTAATCCTGGCGTGGCATGCTGACACGTGCCTTGGTCAGCTGCATTGCCTGCCTGCCCGGTCGACACCTATCATGCGTGCTTATCTAGCCGATGATGAGGTGGAGCGGTAACAGGACAGAACGAGCTTGCCGGCAACCAGAGTCTTGGTATCTACCTTGCCGGAACAAAGCTTGCCGGCAAGGGCAATGTTGATCTTCAGTACTAGAATAGTACTTCTCGATGACCTGCCTTGAGGTCTCCTTCACGGTCTTGTTTATTCTAATTCTTGGGTCACGGCAACCCTCTGGCAAGCCCTTGCCGTTAGGAAGGCTACAACTGCCTGTGCACAAGTCAGGGTACGAGGGCACCCATGCTTTAGTACACCAACAGGAGCCCCTGGGCCTGGGCCACACGCGCATGCGAGGCGTCGTTGGGCTCGGCCCGAACAGTGCACATGCACGCGTGGCAGAGGATAACTATCGTAATCTTCTCTGTTACCACGCCCCCCACGACGTGCATTAAATGTGGGCGTGGGAGAGGTGGAATGGAACGGGCGCGGGGAGGTAGTGCGCCTGAAAAGCACATCCACGTAGGACGGTAAAGAGCTAGCCCCCGCGCCTTCCCCACAAAAAGGAATCCGCGAAGGGCGCTGCTCATTTACCCACCTTCTCCCAATCTCGCCATCGCCGCCGTCTTCGTCTTCTTCCTTGCGCCAGAGCAGAGCACACCCTCCGCTTCCGCCGCCGCATAGCGCAGCTCTCCCCCACAAATCTCGCCATGGCACCGAAGAGAGCTAGAAAGGCCCCGAGTTCGGCGGCGGATAAGAAGAAAACCGCCAATGCTGCACAGCGGCAGTCTCATGCCGTTTTCCCGCTGGTGCTTACGGAAGACGACCTGACGAAGGATTACGCGCACATGTATGCAAGAAAGACGCAGGATCATGGGGCCACAGCAGTGCTCCCAAGATCCCTCCCTCCTGCTGACCATCGATTTCACTTCTTCACCGGGTACTTCTACTGCGGTCTGTGCCCGCCTTTCTCTGATTTCTTTGTTGAGGTGATGAACACTTTCGGATTCAGACTGCTGGATTTCTCCCCCAGCGCGGTCACCTGTCTGGCAACCTTCGCGCACCTGTGCGAGAAGTTTGTGGGAATATCCCCAAATGTTGCTCTGTTCCGGCATTTCTTCATCCCCCGGGTCGAGGAGGGCGCCCTTTCCAGTAGTGTCACCTGGGTCCCAAGGGGAAACTCGAAGAGGCACTACTTGGATGGCAAGCTGCACACCAAATGGGATGAGTGGCGGGCCGACTGGTGCTAGATCAAGCAGCAGGATTTTCCAGCCTTTTGCCACCTCAGGACCGAGAGGATTGAGAAGCCCGACAGCTGGAACAATGTCAACCCCAGCGACGCCAAACTGGGGGTGGTGCTACGCCGAATCCTCGCTCTCAAGGGGGTCAGCCTGACGATCGAGATGGTGGGAGTGGCCTTCACTCGCCGCCGGATCGCCCCGCTGTAGCACAGAGGAGGTTGGCAAGCGTGGGACTACCAGTGCCCCGCCGACACAATGCGTCTGCATCGACGGTCCGATAACAACTTGACGGTAATGGGGCAGTACTGGCTCATTTGCCAGTTCTTTAACAGGGGTTGCATCTTCGATCTGCCGGCGAAGGTAATCCCCTTGTGCAACAATACCGCCAAGGCTTCCATCTTGCCGATGATGCCAGACTGTGACACCAGGATGGTTCTGAGCACATGGGAGGAACCCAGCAAGGAAAATGTGGACAGCTGGTTTGCCGGCCTGGTGGAGGAGGCCATTGGAGCCGAGGATGACATGATGCACCCGACGAAGGATGATCGGGAAGAGTTCCTTGCGTTAAGGTCCAAGGAGCTCAAGAGAGTGAAGGCAACTCGTTCCTGGGTGGCCAAAGACATCGGCAGTGGAGGAGGCACCGGAAGCCAGGCTGAAGAGCAAGCCACTGTTCCAGGAACTAGCAGAGGAAACCGCCCCCAAGAGCATGCCGAAGAGCATGCTGGTGAAGAAGAGCAGGCTAAGGAGTCTGAGGAGGGGGGGAAGAGGAGGAGCAGCCCGAGGGGTCTTCGAACAAGGAGGAGGAAGAGGAAGAAGAGCCACCTCGCCCTCCTCCCACCAAGGTGAAGATGACCGTCGCCAAGAAGCCCGCTCAAAAGAAGGCAACGCATACCGAGCCGGCAAGCCAAGAGCTCGCCGCCATCAAGGTATCAGCCGCAGCTTCCCAGGCACAGCCTTCCCGGCAACAGCCTTCCCGTGCTGCTGCCCCTCGCCGACCCATCCCGCCAACCATGGAGGAGGCGGGTGTTCCGCAGCCCCCAGCCTCCCTAGGGATGAAGCGCCTCAGAAGTTCACCGCCATCGCCTACGATTGCGGGGATCGTGGACACAGTTCTCTATGATTTGTCAGTCCTTAGTAACCCTGACGAGGACGAAGAGTAAGCATCTCCATCTCCGTATATTTTTCTTGTAATCGTCCAAACTCTGTTGTTGAACTGATCTCTTTACTTGTTCTGGTCTTGCAGGGACGAAATGCCACTGGCGGAGAGGCACAAGAAGAAGCCCAGGACCACTGAAGATGGCGAGACGGCAACCAGGACCGGTCAAGGCGCGAGTTCATCTGAGGTTGCCAGCTCGAGCCCCCCACGTGAGGTTCACGTGTAATTTCCGCTGGTGAGCACTACCATTGAGTCTTCCGCAATGGAAACCGATAAGGGGTTGGAAAGCAGCCAGTCGGAAAGGGAGCACCATGGGTAGACCCCTTGATGGCGCCCTCGACTCCCTGGCCGTCGCCAAGATCTTCACCGGCAAGGAGCAGCCCTCCTCCAGAGGAGCCCCAAGAAGGGCTCATCCGTGCGGAGGCCCCTCTGGCAACCGATGTTGCCGGGGACCAAGCGCCGGCAACTGAAGTTGCTGGAGGAAGAATGGCATCCCCTCCACGTGTGCATCAAGGTAACCTTCTTTCCAAACGCACTGGATCCCTTGTCAATCCTTCGTTTTTGTTTTCTTGAACTTGATCTGAATCTTGAATTCATCTTGGTTTCCGCTTCCTTTCCATCCTGCAGAACCAACCCCTCCGGAAGAGAGGGAAGTATCTGTGGAGGAAATCGCAAAGAGCGCCGCTGATGAGGCCGCCAGGATTTCCGCCACGGAAGCCACCACGTCCACCGCTGAGGAGGCCAGGAAAACCCCCGGAGAGCCTGCCATGCCCTCCGGTAGTGCATCTGGGCTCGTCATAACGGACGCTGAGATGGGCGAGGCTGGCGGTGATAGGCCAAGCATCGACGTCCACCCTAGTGCGGCTGATGCACAGGCTCTGACGGGGCCCTTGGGACCAACCGATCAGCAGCAGGGATCTGAAGCCCCTAGCACATCTGGTGCCTGGGAGCCTACTTTTGACGACGGCATCGCAGAGATCTTGGCGCCCTTCTCCAGTAGTGTCGCAGCATCAGATGGCTCCAGCGACGGTGCCACGGATCTTGCCTTCTTGACGACGATGGCCAACGGCTTCAAGGATGTGCAAGACCGCTACGGCAAGCGCTGGGACAGACTGCACGCACAGCAGCAAGCCGTGGAGCTGGCTGAACGGAAGCTGAAGGAGAAGGCGGAAGAGATCCGCCAATGGTATAATGGCAAATTCCATATCCTCAAGCGTCAGGAAGAGAAGCTTGACGTTGCCAAGGAGGAGGCAGCGACTCTGGACGGCAAGTTGACGGAGCGTGAAGCGCAGCTCATCGTCAAGGAAAAAGAGCTTGGCGCCCGAGAGGAAGCACTTGCCGCCAAGCTACGCGGCAAGGATGACGGGATCCAGACTATGCTCGCGCAGTGGACCCAAGAGCTAGAGGCTGGCCATAAACAGGCCATCGAGACTCAAGCTGAGGCTCACGTCGCCAAGCTCTTGGAAGCCGTCAAGGCCGCAGAGGGCACTAAGGCCGCCAAGGTAGAGCTGGAGTCCAAGGTACCAAAGCTTGAAGAGGACCTCGCCGCCAAAGCCCAAGAGCTCTTAACCACCAACAACTCCGTTGCTGATCTCAAGTCAAGGCTCGCGACTCTGGAGAAGGATCTGGAGGTTGGCAGGGAAAAGGAGAGGGAGCTGCTGGTAAATTGGGAAAAGGAGAAAGCTGCACATGCCGATGCCGCAAATTCTTTCGACGAGCACAAGAAAGCCCTGGATCTATGGACTGGTCGCCTTGTCGATATTGCCGAGCACCTTTCTGCTCAAGCGACCATCATGGACAAGGAGAACCACAGCTTCATCGTCGGCGAGCATGACTCCACAAGTACCAGCCTCACCCTCTTCTTTGAAGGACTCCTCGAAGTACTGAAGAAACATCATGAAAAGAGGTCCGCCAACTTTGCCAGTGAGTCTCGCAAATTCTGTAGCGACGTCGTCTCCAAGATGCTCATCCAGATTATCTGCCGGAACCCTGGAGTTGACGTCTCCAAGGCCTTCAAAAGCTTGCCACCGGGGACGGACACCACAGCTGCCGAAGAAGCCGTCGCTCCCCTCATCAGCAAGATTCATCAAGTTCCAAGGACTAAGAGTGGTCGCAAGGATTAGGCCCCTTCGCTATTTCTTATTGCAAGTGTAGTTCATGTAAAAGACATATTATCTTAAGTTAGAACTGCACTTGGCTTCGATGTAATATAACTTGTGTTTTGGATGGATGTATGCATGATATCTCTCTTGTCTTATTCTATCTTTGCATAATTCTTGTACCCTACGCTTGCCAGAAACTTGCCGGTGCGCGCACTCTTGCCGCGAGCCCTTGAGGAACAGGTCCTTAGCAGCCTGCCGGAAGTGCTGCTGCCGGCAAGGTCACGCTTGACGATCACAACGCAGCTACTTAGGTTGCCGAGAAGACTCGAAACAAAGTAAGAGTGCAGTCGATCACAACAAGGTTCCTTAGCGTGCAGGTTTCTCATACAAAGACCAAAATCGTTCAAGGATAAATTGCAACTACAACAAAGAATTTACTTTAAAGTTTCACAACTTAGCTTTTTCTTTGCTGTGCTTCTTGCTGTAGGACGATATCTTGAACGTCATTCGGTATCCATACCATCACTCCCCCCGGGAAACTTGCACATGAGGAACCCTTCTGTCCTTTGAAAAAAAGAAAGAAGAGAAAAGAGGAGGCTGGAACCTTGACGGTTCGTTAATCATCCTATGCAAGGGAAAATGTAACACAAGGCCGCCTGCAACACATAAACAAATATGTACTTGGACAAAGAATTGTGAAAAACTTATCTTTATTTATGTGCACGGGATCTTGGCCCGGCTCTGTACAAAAGTTTACATGCCTTTCCGGCAAACTTGTACAAAAGAGGTTGCCGGGCAGCCTGGCAACCGTGCCTTCTGGGTAAAACTTGCGAAAATGCTCAATATTCCTTGAGTTGAGCACCAGAGTGCCATCTTCGGTCTCTAGGGGGACTGCACCGGGCCTAGTGACTTGTACCACCCGATAAGGGCCCTCCGACTTCGGCGTCAACTTGTTTTGACCCTTCATGGACTGAATCTGACGAAGAACAAGGTTGCCTCCCTCAGGGTTCCTGGCGTTCACTTTGCATCTATGGTAGCGGCGCAAAGCTTGCTGGTACCATGCAGCACGGACAGCAGCCCGGAAACGATCTTCCTCAAGGAACGTGGCATCATCTTGCCGCAGCTCATCTTGATCCTCCTCATCGAAGGCCAAGACTCGAGGTGACCCATATCTGAGTTCTGTGGGGAGCACCGCTTCTGCACCATAAACAAGGGAGAAGGGTGTCTGGCCAGTGGCTCGACTTGGCGTCGTTCTGATCACCAAAGAACCACCGACAACTCTTCCACCCAGCGCCTTCCACACTTGTGTAGCTTGTCGAAAGTTCTGGTCTTGAGACCACACATCACTTCTGCATTTGCCCTCTCTACTTGCCCATTGCTCCTTGGGTGAGCAACAGACGCGTAGCAAATCTTATTTCCAAGTTCTTGGCAATATGCTATGAAGGCGCGGCTCGTGAATTGGGTGTCGTTGTCGGTGATGATCCTATTGGGGACACCAAAATGAGCAAGCAATCCTTTGAGGAACTTGATGGCTGACTATGCCGTCACCTTCCTCACTGGCTCCACCTCAGGCCACTTTGTAAACTTGTCGATTGCAACGTACAAGAATTCAAAGCCCCCGGTAGCATGGGGGAAGGAGCCAATGATGTCGAGCCCCCAGACCAAGAAAGGCCAGGACAGACGGATGGTTTGGAGGGCTTGAGCTGGCTAGTGTATGTCCTTGGAGTGGAAGTGGCATGCTTCGCATCTGATGACCACCGCCAAGGCGTCTTGAAGGGCCATCGGCCAGTAGAATCCTTGACAGAATGCGTTGCCGACAAGCACGTGAGACCCAATGTGAGAGCCAAACATCCCTTCATGCATCTCTTCCAATAGCCTCTGTCCATCTTCCTGGGAGATGCACTTCAATTTCACCCCATTTGGTCTCTTTCTGTATAGATTGTTGTTAACAAACTTGTACATCCTTGATTGACGGGCTACTCTTTCTGCGTCCTCTTGCTCATCGGGAAAATCTCCTGTCTGAAGCAACTGGATAATCGGCTGCGCCCATGCCGGAGCTTGTGGCTCGACGAGAAGGACTAAAGGTATTTCTTCCTCTGTGGGAGCGCTTGCTTCGACGTCAAGGATCTGGCTTGCCAGAAACTGCGGCTCACCGGCCGAGGGTATCTTGTCGGCGGTATCCACTTTCTTGGCGGCTGCCGGCAGCTCTGCCGGAATGTAACCACCAACATCTTGTTTTCTTCTTCGCCAGCCGTGATGGTGTAACGGATGGCTGAGTCAGATGGAGCACAAAAGTTCCTGGTTCCACAGGCATCTTTTGGGCGGCAAGCTTTGATAGGTCGTCAGCAAGCCAATTTTGGGCACGGGGAACGTGCTCTGCTTGTAGACCGTCAAAGTGCTCTTCCAACTTCCTCACCTCATCAACGTACGCCTCCATCAAAGGGCTTTGGTAATCCTTGTTGACCTGCCTCACCACTAGCTGCGAGTCGCCTCTGACAATCAGCTTCCGAATACCAAGGTCGATTGCAATGCGCAGGCCGGCAAGCAATCCTTCGTACTCAGCAGGGTTGTTGGTGTCCTGCTCCCTGGGAAAGTGCATCTGAAGCACATACTTGAGGTGCTCTCTGGTGGGTGCTATAAGCAACACGCCGGCACCGGCGCCTTTCAGCGTGAAAGCACCGTCAAAGTACATGATCCAGTCGTCAACAGTTTCCTTGCCGGGGAGAGAGGTCTTTGGAACTTCTTTGTCTGGCGTTGGGGTCCATTCTGCAATGAATTATGCCAAGGCTCTGCTCTGAATTGTTGAGGTACTCTCAAACTTCAAATCAAAGCTTGAAAACTCCAATGCCCACTCCACAATCCTGCCGGTTGCTTCTGGATTTCTCAAGATGCGTTGCAACGGAAAGCGAGTGACTGGGTGTGCTTGAAAATAATGGCGCAGCTTCCTAGAGCCCATGAGAAGGCCAAAGAGCAACTTCTGCATACCAGAGTACCTTGACCTAGCCCCTTGCAGGAGTGACCTGACAAAGTAGACTGGGCACTGCACCATCTTCTTCTTCGCAACTTGCTGATCTGGCTGGCTGGCTTGCACAATCTCTGGCTTGTCGGCACCTGACCTTGCAGGAGAAGATTTCGGCTCGTCGGGTTGTGGCTCTGTGACTGCTATCTCCTCCTCATCGGCCTCTCTTTCAGCCACAAGTGCAGCACTAACCACGTGATTTGTTGCCGCTAAGTATAGCAGCAACGTTTCTTGCAGCGTAGGCACAACTAGGACTGGCGGAGAGGACAGGTACTCCTTCAAATCTTGGAGCGCGGCCTCCGCTTCCGGAGTCCAGTTCACTGGACCTACCTTTTTCAATATCTTGCAAAATGGCAAGGCGCCCTCTGCCGATTTGGAGATGAATCTGCTGAGGGCGGTAACGCAGCTAGCAAGATGCCTGACATCCTTGACGCGCCTTGGTGCTTCAATCTGCTCAATTGCTTTGATCATGTCGGGGTTGGCTTCAATCCCTCTCTGAGATACAAAGAACCCAAGAAGCTTGCCGGATGGAACACCGAACACACACTTCTCGGGGTTGAGCTTCAAGTTGAGCTTACGCAAGTTCGCAAATGTCTCTTCCAAATCTTGGATCAGGGTTGACTTGTCTCTGGTTTTGACCACAATCTCATTCATGTAAGCTTCCACATTTCTGTGCAGTTGTGGCTCAAAACCGATCTGGACTGCTCTGGCAAAGGTTACCCCAGCACTCTTCAATGAGAAAGGCATACGCAAAAGCAGTATGTGCCACATGAAGTAATGAATGCGGTTTTCTCCTCATCTTCCATGGCCATAAAGATCTGATGATAACCAGAATAGGCGTCAAGGAAAGAGAGTAACTCACAACGGGCAGTGGAGTTTACAATCTGGTCGATGCGCGGCAAAGGGAAAGGGTTGTTTGGACAGGCTTTATTTATATCGGTGAAGTCTATACAAAGCCTCTGTCGGGCCCGTGGAACCCAGGGTTCCTCGGCCCGTCTGCCCGCGGCCCAGAGCGCAACGCTTGGCGGTGGCCCACCAGCGGGCGCCTCAAGCAAGACCCCTCATGAGGCCCCGGCCTCCTGAGGACCCCTCCTCAGGGAGCGGGTGAGCAAGACTTAGCCACTTCCCTGAGAGCCTCGCGAGGCAATCTCGTGAGGCGGCCTGCAGAGGTTGCCTCCTGAGGCACCCTCCCGAAGACATGCAAGACGAGTCCCGTTTGGCTCGGTCGCGCAGTCTCGTGCCCATCACGTGGGTGACACGTGCGGCGACGAACGGCGACAGAGGCCGCGCCAGCAGGCGCGGATGAAGAGGGTTTCCCCTTTTGTGCTAAGGGAGCAAGGCCAGCAGTCCGTTTCCCAAAGCAGCCCCCAAGAGTTGCCCGATCGGTGAAAGAAGACCAAGACGGTGGACGCGCAGGGCGGAGGTTATCACCGAGCCCACCGGTGCGTCATGGATAAGCGCTTTGCAGGCGAAGACCCTCTTTTGTCAGGATAGACTGCGCCCCTGTCCCCCTTCAAATTGCCGTTGTGTGGCAACCCTTCCCGCCAATGTTTTTCGGGGGAAGAGGACCGAGGCAGATATAAAAGGAGGGTAGGGTGCCGCTGTGGAGAGAGATATTCCACCTTCCTCACCTTGTATGCTTGCATTCACCAGAGCAATCCCAAGCAAGCAGGAGTAGGGTCTTACACCGCAAGGTGGCCCAAACCTGGGTAAAACCACCATGTCTCCGGCCCGCTCCCGCCAGCGCGCTCTCGCCGTAGCTTCGCCGTAGCTTAGCCGGGGTAGGGGACAAAGTGGTAGGGACGAGCTCACCCTAGTGTTCGAACCTTTGGGTCCCCGGAGCTCAACTTCTGACATTTGGCACGCCAGGTAGGGGTGCGCTACTGTTCTTCCACTCCGTCCTCCGCTCCACCAGCCTCATGGCCGACGCTCGTCGTGAGCGCACTGAGTGCAGGGCAGGTCGCGTCATCTAGACGGAGCCAGTGGGCCGCTGCAACCGCCGCCGCGTCGAGGCCGCTGCTGCCACCGACCCTGCTGCCCACGAGCAGCAGGACTCCTCCCTGCACCCCTCCGTGCAGGTAGACGGCCGCACCGCCATGACCTCCTCCTCCCTCGCCCGCCGTGGGCCGCCAAATACGCAAGCCGCACTACTCGTGGCGCGTGAGCTGCTGCGCTACCGTCCAGCTGACGCCGGCTACGACGCCTGGCTTGGTCGCATCACCGAGCTCGTCAACGCCACCGGGGACGCTGTCGGCCCATGGAACCCGGGGTATCCAGGCCCGTCTGCCTTTGGCCCCGGGCACAACGCCTGGCATGGGCCCAACGGGCTGTCACCACCGGGCATCTCGTCAAGACCCCTCATGAGGCCCTGGACTCCTGAGGCCCCCTCCTCAGGAAGTGGCGAGTAATACTCAGCACCACCATCAACGGCCTCGCGAGGCCCTCTCACGAGGCGGCTTCCCGAAGTGACCTCGGGAGGCGGCTTCCCGAGGTGGCCTCCCGAGGCCCCCTCCCGCAGGCGCTCGAGACGAAGGCCGTTCGGCGTGCCGCGCGGTCTGGAGCCCATCACGTGGGTGACGCGCGCGGCGATGAGTAGCAGCAGAGGCCGCGCCAGCAGGCGCGGATGAAGATGGTTTCCTCTTTCGTGTTAAGGGAGTAGGGCCAGCTATCTACTCTCCAAAGAAACCCCAAAGGTTGCCCGATCGGCGAAGGAAGACCAAGACAACGGGCGCGCAGGGCGGAGGTCATCACCGAGCCCACCGGCGCATCATGGATCATGCTTTGGCAGGCGAAGACCACCTTTAGTCAGGATAGCCTGAGCGCCTGTCCCCTTTCAAAATCACCAAATGTGGCAACCCTTCCCGCCTAAGTTTTGTGGGGGAAGAGGACAAAGGCTGATATAAAAGGACAATGCTGCCATAGTAGGGAGACTCTCTCCGGACCAGTCTTCCTCCTCCTCCACCTTGTACGCAAGAACTCTCTTGCCCATTGCAATCCAAAACACAAGCAGGAGTAGGGTCTTACACCGCAAGGTGGCCCGAACCTGGGTAAACCGTTGAGTCCTCGCCCCGTCCCTCACTAGCGCGCTCTCGCCGTAGCCTCGCCGTAGCTTAGCCGTGGTAGGAGACGAAGCCGTAGAACGAACTCACCCCAGTGTTCGAACCTTTGGGTCCTCGGAGCCCGACTTCCGACATTTGGCGCGCCAGGTAGGGGGGTGCTACCGTTCTTCTGCTCTGCCCTCAGCTCCACCAACCCCATGGCCGACACATGTCGCGAGCGCGCCGAGCGCAGGGCTGGCCGCGTGGCTCAGACAGAGCCGGTGGCCCGCGGCAATTGCCGCCGCCCCGAAGCCGAGGCTGCTGCCACCACCGACCCCGCTGCCCGTGAGCAGCAGGACTCCTCCCTGCAACCCTCCATGCGGGCGGATGGCCGCACCACCACGGCCTCCTCCCTCGCCAACCGTGGGCCGCCGAACCCGCAGGCCGCGCTGCTCATGGCGTGTGAGCTGCTCCGCTACCGTCCAGATGACGCCGGCTACGACGCCTGGCTTGGCCGCATCACCGAGCTCATCAACGTCGCCGGGGACACTCCAGTGCCTTCTCACTCGCTCCGCCCTCCGCCGTCTCGGGCTGGGGACCTGGCGCACGGTGCTCCCCTGCCGCCTCCTCTGCTCGACGAGCGCGCCGGGCCCCAGTGCAGCGCGCGGGCTCGTGAGCCGTCCCGCGGCGCGTCCTCGCTAGACCGAGACGAAGCCAGATGCCAGATCATCCGCCGCGCGCCCCTCGACGCGCGAGTGCTCCTCGAGAGGCAGCGCCAGCGCCAGGACCAGGCCGTTCAGGACGTTGCAGCGGCCGGGCGTCAAAACCACGCCGCCCTCGCTGGCGGCGTCCCCTCGAGCGGCGTGGGCTGGCGCGCCTTCACCCGTGAGCTGCGTCGCGTGGTCTGGCCCGCGAAGTTCAAGCCTGAGCTGCCTCCACGCTACGACGGCACCCCCAACCCCGCGGAGTTCCTCCAGCTCTACGCGCTGAGCGTCGAGGCGGCGAACGGCGACGACAAGGTCATGGCGAACTGGTTCCCCATGGCCCTCAAGGACGGCCCACGCTCCTGGCTCATGAACCTCCCCGAGGCTTCCATCTCGTCGTGGGCCGAGCTCTGCAGCCAATTCATCGCCAACTTAAAGGGCACACAGGACTACTCCCTCACCATCAACGACCTGCGGCGTGTTCGGCAGCGCCCAGATGAGACCCTCCGCAAGTACATCTAGTGCTTCAGTCAGGTGCGCTACAAGATTCCGCGCGCCTCCGACGCGGCCGTCATCTCTGCGTTCTCAACCGGCGTCACAGACGTCAAGATGCGCGAGAAGCTCGCCATCAACGGTGAGCTCGACTCCATGCTCGAGCTGCTCGACCTCGCCGACAAGTGCGCCAAGGCTGAAGAAGGCCACCTCTTCGTCCACAACGACCCCGATGCGGCGCTCGACGCAGCCAAGGCCAAGAGCAAGGACGTCAAGCGCAAGGGCCCTGCCGTGCTTGCGGCGGAGCCCGAGCAGAAGCGCGGCCGCGACCTCGACGAGCCCAGAAAGGACAACCGGCCACTCTGCGCTTTTCACAACGTCCGCTCCCACAACACCGAAGACTGTCAGGAGCTCAAGCTGCTCCGCGACGAGCGCCAGAGCCACCGGGACGACCGCAACGGCCGCGGCGCCGGCCGCGGAGGTGGCCGCAGTGGCAACCGCTGGGACAGCCACAACAGTAATGGCAGCTACCACCAGGGCTGGCGCGACCGGCCTCGTGAGGTCGCCTGGCGCGACCAGCCTCGTGAGGTCAATCCTCAGGCCAATGCTGCTCTCCCGCCGCTGCCGCCGCCACCCCGGAGGGACGACGCCAACCGGCCTGACGAGGGCGTTGGGGGCTACCAGGAGCCCCGCGCGGTCGCCTGCATCCTTGGCGGGTCCCAAGCCCTCGCGTCCATCTGCCACTTCAACCAACTCTCTCGCGAGGTGTACGGCGCCCCCCCGAGGCCTGGGGTCGCGCGGCCCCTCAAGTGGTCGCAGTACGCCATCACCTTTGACTCCAAGGACCAACCAAAGTCCATGGCCTCTGCAGGCGCGCTCCCCATGCTGTGCACTCCCACCATCAGCAACATCGCGGTCACCAAGACCCTCATCGACGGGGGTGCCGGCCTCAACATACTCTCCATCGAGACCTTCGAGACGCTCCAGGTGCCCTACGACCAGCTGATGCCGACCAGGCCCTTCTCCGGAGTGACCGATGGCTCCACCGTCCCGCTGGGGCAAGTGCGCCTCCCCGTCACCTTCGGCACCCGCAAGAACTACCACACCGAGCTCATCGACTTCGACGTGGCGCACATCGGCCTGCCTTATGACGCCATCTTGGGCTACCCGGCTCTCACCAAGTTCATGGCAGCCACCCATCACGCCTACAACGTCCTCAAGATGCCCGGCTGCAGCGGCATCATCACCGCCGCCTGCGACGAAAAGGACGCGGCCAGCACCCTCGAGCGTGCCTACAAGGCTGCCGCTGTCGCGCACCCGGCCGACGAGGACGCGGCCGAGCCTTTCGAGGCCGCGCCTGCAAAGAAGAAGCAGCTGTTCTCTCAGGACCACGCCGAGACGAAGAAGGTGTCGGTGGATGGCAGCGGCTCCGGCCCTGCCTTCACCATCAGCATAGGCCTCCCTCCTGCATAGGAAAGCGCGCTTGTTGCCTTCCTTCGGGCAAACTCGGATATTTTCGCCTGGAAAGCATCCGACTTGTTCGGTGTGCCGAGGGAGGTGATCGAGCACCACTTAGCAGTGTGCCCCAATGCACGCCCGGTCAAGCAGAAAGCACGGCGCCAGTCACCAAAGAAGCAAGAGTTCATCGTCAAGGAAGTCCAGAAGCTCCAGGAAGCCGGAGTCATTCGTGAGGTGCGCCATCCCGAATGGCTCGCCAACCCAGTCGTCGTCCCCAAGAAGGGCGGCAAGGAGCGCATGTGCGTCGACTTCACCAGCCTCAACCAGTTCTACCCGTACGACCCCTTCCAGCTGCCGCGAGATGGCCAGGGCGTTGGCCCCTCCTTCGGCAGCACGCGCATGCCCTTCGGGCTGGGGAACGCTGGCGCCTCTTTCCAGAGGCTGGCACCCTTCGCGCCAGGGCCTCGCGAGCCCCCTGGCTCTGGAGGAGCAGACTCCCTTGGCGCGCCTCGCCAAGCGGTCTGACGTCACTACAGCGCGGTTCTGCCAGGTGCGCCCGACGCGTCGCCTCGCGCGGCCCTCGCTCCTTCTCGCCGCGCCTCTCGAGCTTCGCTCCCGGAACCCTATCCTTTTGGTTGTGTAACGAATTTTGCTGATTCTACCTTGATGAGTTATGTTACCTGCTAATCTCTACGATAAATTCGATGCCGCCGGAGAGCGCCACACGCGCGCGACCCCTCCCCTGGCCGACTCCGTGAGCGGGGGCTAGGCACGGTGCGTGTGCTCGGGTCCGTCCCTGCAGTGCCGCCAAATCCAAGCGACTGAGCTCTGGCTCGCGGGCCTGCTCCCGTGCACGTCACCTCACCAAGGTCCTTTGTGCCTTATATCCTCACGCAATGGCCGCGGGTGAGTTAGCAAGCGCGTGCCGCTCCCCCTATCGTGAAATCTGTCGACATGCAGTTCCCCAGGAGGCGAGCTGCGCAGGGACCTCGTGGGTGGCCTCTCGCGAGCCGGCCTCGCGAGGCGAAGATTCGTCGAGCAATGAGCCTCGGGTGCAAGCCTCCTGGGCGCGCCTCGCAAGATGCGTGGGCTCCTCACGAGCTGTGGCTCGCCCGGCACTGCTCACCGCCCAAAGCTAAGTGTGACTGCCTCGGGGGCTCCCTTACCATCACTCAAGCTCTCTCCCCTCGTGATCCCGTTCAGTGCAGCATTTTTTCTTCTGCGTAAGCCGCTTGCACGCTAAAGGCGGGCTCCCTGAGCATCGCGTCTCAGGAGCCCTCACTATCTCCCGGTGCCCCTCACCTCCTGGCCTTGTCCCGGTATCGCGACCGGACATACCAGCGACGGCTGAGGCCCGCTCGGGGGCTGGGTCCTAATGGCGTAGAGCGCTGAGGTGACCAAAGGAAAAAGACCAGCCTCACGAGAGGACTTCGGGAGAGAATGCATACATCCCCATGTCACAAAAGCATTAAGTTAAACATAGAAGGTACTGTTTTCACGCCCCCGCGGGGCTACATCGGCTCAATGCAGGAAAATGAAAAGAAAGAAGGGGCCTAGGCAAGGCGCCGTCGCCCTCAAGACTCCAGTGCAGGGCGCCGCACGCGTCCCCAAGAAGGCGCTGCAGGCAAGTGCGGCTCCGTCACCGTACGCGCAGTGCCCGCCACCAGGGGTTCCGAAGTCGTCGCCACGCGCGCCTAGTCGGAGTCCTCGTCCTCGCTCTTGACGTGGGGGGAGTCATCGCCGCTTCCGCCCCCGCCGGAGGGGGCAGCACTGCCGGAGGAGCCGTCCTCGCTGGAGGAGCCGCTGTAGCTGTCCTCGCTCTCCGTGCAGCACTCCAAGCGGCTACCGGAGAGCCCGAAGATCTTCACAAAGAGCGTGGCGGCCCCGTCGTGCTTGAACTGGAGGACGTGCCCCCGCTTCAAGCCGCAGGCGAGGGCGAACGACTTCCACCCCTGCCTCAGGAACATGAAGCCCGAGGGGGTGAGCTCCGTCACCACCCAGGAGGGGCCATTGCAGCAGCCGTCGGCCTGCACCCACAGGCCCAAGGGCGCGCTGTCCGCCATCGCCGCCGCGAAAGAGTCCGGGAGCCGGAGCCAGTTCTAGGGGCTGCGGTGCATGTTCACAATGAACTCATGCGCCGCCTCCGCCGAGTGGCTCCCCGACTGGGGCGGAAGCGCGGCTGCTCCGCCGCGGCCGCCCCGGCCCCGCGTACCTCGCCCTCCGCGCCCATGAGCGGCGCTCCTTCCGCGATTGCTGGGCCGGCGCCGGCGGCCGTCGGGGAGCGCCCGCGTCCCCGGGGCGGAATATGTGGTGCAGCAGCAGGAGTACGGCCGCGCCCTCTCCCCCTCGCCATCTCTTTGGCAGCTCTAACAAGAAGACGGAGGAAGCTGAGGAAGGAGAAGATGCGTGGAGGACTCCGGCTCTCCCCTCTCTCTCTTGATACTCGGTGCGGAACTTCCCCTCCACTCCGCCTTCTTCGGCGTCGGGAGTTGGGGCGACGGCAGGTATGAAGTAAGGCAATGATGGCCTCGCGCCGCCCGCGCCAGGATTTATGTCAGCGCGGCAGTTTCCGAGGCGTCGTGGAGAAGTGGGGGTGTCGTCCGTCACATCGTGCGCCACGCGTCGCGCCTGGCCGCGGGCGGTTAGGGCCCGCGCCGTTTCGCCCCTCGGTAGTTGGGAACGTGCGCTCCACGGGCCCGGGGGCTACTGTCGGGCCCATGGAACCCGGGGTATCCAGGCCCGTATGCCTTTGGCCCAGGGCGCAACGCCTAGCATGGGCCCAGCGGGCCGTCACCACCGAGCATCTCGCCAAGACACCTCATGAGGCCCTGGACTCCTAAGGCCCCCTCCTCAGGAAGTGGCGAGTAATACTCAGCATCACCATCAACGGCCTCGCGAGGCCCTCTCACGAGGCGGCTTCCCGAGGTGACCTCCCGAGGCACCCTCCCGCAGGAGCTCGAGACGAAGGCCGTTCGGCGTGCCACGCTGTCTGGAGCCCATCACGTGGGTGATGCGTGCGGCGACGAGCAGCAACAGAGGCCGCGCCAGCAGGTGCAGATGAAGATGGTTTCCTCTTTCGTGTTAAGGGAGCAGGGCCAGCTATCTACTCTCCAAAGCAACCCCAAAGGTTGCCCGATCGGCGAAGGAAAACCAAGACGACGGGCACGCAGGGCGGAGGTCATCACCAAGTCCACCGGCGCGTCATGGATCATGCTTTGGCAGGCGAAGACCACCTTTAGCCAGGATAGCATGAGCGCCCGTCCCCTTTCAAAATCGTCAAGTGTGGCAACCATTCCCGCCTAAGTTTTGAGGAGGAAGAGGACCAAGGCTGATATAAAAGGACAGTGCTGCCATAGTAGGGAGACTCTCTCCGAACCAGTCTTCCTCCTCCTCCACCTTGTACGCAAGAACTCTCTTGCCCATTGCAATCCAAAACACAAGCAGGAGTAGGGTCTTACACCGCAAGGTGGCCCGAACCTGGGTAAACCGCTGAGTCCTCGCCCCATCCCTCGCTAGCGTGCTCTCGCCGTAGCCTCGCCGTAGCTTAGCCGTGGTAGGAGACGAAGTCGTAGAACGAGCTCACCCCAGTGTTCGAACCTTTGGGTCCCCGGAGCCTGACTTCCGACAGACGCTCCGGCGCCTTCCCACTCGCTCCGCCCTCCGCCGTCCCGCGCTGGTGATGTGGCGCATGGCGCTCCCCCGCCTCCTCCTCTGCGCGACGAACCCGTCAGGCACCAGCGCAACGCGCGGGCGCGTGAACCGTCCCGCGGCGCGTCCTCTCCGGTCCGAGACGAGGCCAGCTGCCAGATCGTCTGCCGCGCACCGCCTGATGCGCGTATGCTCCTCGAGCAGCAGCGCCGGCGCCAAGACCGGGGTGTCCAGGAGGTCGCGGCAGCTGGGCGCCAGAACCGCGCCGCCCTCGCCAGCGGGGTTCCCTCGAGCGGTGTGGGCTGCCGCGCATTCGCTCGTGTGCTGCGCCGGGTGGTGTGGCCGTAAAGTTCAAGCCGGACCTGCCTCCATGCTACGACGGCACCCCCAACCCCGTGGAGTTCCTTCAGCTCTACGCGCTGAGCATCGAGGCGGCGAACGGTGATGACAAGGTCATGGCAAACTGGTTCCCCATGGCCCTCAAGGACGGCCCGCGCTCTTGGCGCATGAACCTCCCCGAGGCGTCCATTTCATCATGGGCGAGCTCTGCGACCAGTTCGTTGCCAACTTCAAGGGCATGCACGACCGCTCCCTCACCATCAACGACCTACGCCTTGTGCGGCAATGCCCAGATGAGACCCTCTGCAAGTACTTCCAGCGTTTCAGCCAGGTGCGCAACAAGATTCCACGTGCCTCAGACGCGGCCGTCATCTCCGCATTCTCCACAGGCGCTGCGGACGTCAAGATGCGCGAGAAGCTCACCATCAACGACGAGCTGGACTCAGTGCTTGAGCTGTTCGACCTCGCCGACAAGTGCGCCAAGGCTGAAGAAGGTCGCCTCTTCGTCCACAATGACCCCGATGCGGCACCCGACACCGCCAAGGCCAAGAGCAAGGACGTCAAGCGCAAGAGCCCTGCCGTGCTTGCGGCGGAGCCCGAGCAGAAGTGCGGCCGTGACCATGACAAGCCCAAGAGAGACGACTGCCCTCTCTGCGCCTACCACAAGTCACGCTCCCACAACACCGAAGACTGCCAAGAGCTCAAGCTGCTCCGCGACGAGCGCCAGGGCCACCGAGGCGACCGCAACGACGGTGGCGCCGGTCGCGGAGGTGGCCACGGCGGCAACCGCTGGGACGGCCGCAGCGACAACGGCAACTTCCGCCAAGACTGGCGCGACCAGCCTCGTGAGGCCGCCTGGCGCGACCAGCCTCGTGAGGCCGCCTGGCGTGATCAGCCTCGTGAGGCAAACCCTCAGGCCAACGCCGCTCTTCCACCGCTGCTGCTGCCACCCCGGAGAAACGAAGTTAACCAGCCTGACGAGGGCGCTGGGGGCTACCAGGAGCCTCGCGCAGTGGCCTGCATCCTCGGCGGAGCTCAGGCTCCTGCTTCCAACCGCCACTTCAAGCAGTTCTCTCGCGAGGTGAACGCCGCCCTCCCGAAGCCAGAGGCCACACGGCCCCTCAAGTGGTTGCAATACGCCATCACCTTCGACTCCAAGGACGACCCCAAGTCCACGACCGCCACAGGCACGCTCCCCATGCTGTGTACTCCCACCATCAGCAACGTCGCGGTCACCAAGACCCTCATCGACGGAGGCGCCGGCCTTAACGTGATCTCCATTGAGACCTTCGAGCAGCTCCAGGTGCCTTACGAGCAGCTCATGCCGACGAGGCCCTTCTCAGGCGTAACCAATGGCTCCACGGTGCCTCTGGGGCAGGTGCGCCTCCCCGTCACATTCGGCACCCACAAGAACTACCACACTGAGCCCATCGACTTCGACGTCGCCCACATCGGCCTGCCCTACAACGCCATCCTGGGCTACCCCGCGCTCGCCAAGTTCATGGCGGTGTCTCATCACGCCTACAACGTCCTAAAGATGCCTGGCTGCAGTGGCATCATCACCGTCTCTTGTGACGAGAAGGACGCGATCAGCTCCCTTGAGCACACCTACAAGGCCGCCGCAACTTCCCATCCGGCTGACGAAGACACGGTCGAGCCTCCTGAGGCCGCGCCCGCGAAGAAGAAGCAGCTGTTCTCTTAGGACCGCGCTGAGACGAAGAAGGTGTCGGTTGACGACAGCGACTCAGGCCCTACCTTCACTATCGGCGCCAGCCTTCCTCCTGCATAGGAAAGCGCGCTCGTCACCTTTCTTCGGGCAAATTCGGATGTTTTTGCCTGGAAAGCATCTGATTTGTCCGGTGTGCCAAGGAAGGTGATCAAGCGCCACTTAGCGGTGTGCCCCGACGCACGCCCTGTCTAGCAAAAAGCATGGCGCCAGGCGCCCGAGAAGCAAGAGTTCATAGTTCAAGAAGTGCACAAGCTACAAGAGGCTGGAGTCGTCCGAGAGGTGCGCCATCCTGAATGGCTCGCCAACCCCATCGTCGTCCCCAAAAAGGGCGGCAAGGAACGCACGTGCGTTGACTTCATGAGCCTCAACAAGACCTGCCCTCAGGAGCCGTTTCTGCTGCCGCGCGCCGGCCAGGGCGTGGGCTCCGCCGCCTGCTACACCCTCATGCCCTTCGGCCTGAGGAACGTCGGCGCCACTTTCCAGTGGCTTGCGCACCTCGCGCCGGGGCCTCAAACTGGGAGGGACTCCACAAGCTCTCACCTATGTGGGAAGGCCCATTCAGGGTTACTCATGTCTCCAAGCCCGGCGCCACCCGGCAGGAGACGAGGACGGAGTTCCTGTGCCTAACGCCTGGAACATCCAACACCTCCGCAAGTTCTACCCATGAACCTCACGTGTACGAATGAAATGGGGCTGTACACGCCCCGAAGACTCTCACCGCATTCGCCTGACCGGCACACGAGATGATGCGGAGCATCCTACGGTCATCCCCATGGATCCACCTATGTCTCCCCAAGCACCAAGAGGACCAAGGACTTGAGCACGTGCGAGAGCTCTCGAAAACGAGGTGACATCACTCCTTACAGAACTTCCATATGACGCGTGCGAGACATGGATGCTACCTCATTCCGAAACGCTATGTGTGCTTAGGTACCAAGAGGACCCCCTCGGAGAAGCCCGGACAAATGGACAAGTCGGCAAGTTCATGGATGAAACGGACCAGCAAAGAAGGTCATCGGAGGTCTACAGGGCCCGGACATCCGGCCTCAAGCCCGGACATCCGGCCCCTAGGAGCAACAGCAGCAGCAAACGCCTAACAACAGAAGAGGCTACAGGCGCCGGACATCCGGCCGGTGGCCCGGACATTCGGCCCGTGCAGCCCGGACATCCGGCGCCAGCCCGGAAATCCGGCACCCCCCGACAGAAGGCACCGGTAGGTTGGCCAGTTTCGGCGGGACATCCGGCCCCCAGGCCCAGACATCCGGCACCAGGATGAACCGCTGGACATCTAGCCTGGAGCCCGGACATCCAGCCTGATGACGCGTGTACTTCGGCCCACGGGCCCTGTATCCCCCTCCATCTCGCCCTAAGTTGTACTAGCACTATATAAGGACCTCTCCCTCCTCCATCTAGGGTTAGCAAAGTAGATAGCTCTTTGAGATTAGAGCTTTGCTCATCCGTACCTCTCCCATGGAGATCAAGACCTCCATGAGACCCATGTGAGAAGATCCACTCCGGATATCAAGACCTCGACTCCTTCAAGGATCGGGATGAACTAGCTACCGTGTATCCTCCTTTGTTGGATTTGGACCTTTGTATCCCTCTATGTGTATGTGGATCTAGTGCATGTGTGATTTGGATTGTGTTGGTTTGAGTGTTCTTCTCGTGTTCTTCGTGGATTTCCTCCTTTTCCCCCTCCTAGTGTGAAAAGATCGTCATCTAGGGTTCCACCCTACATCATCTTGGATCAGAGCCAAGGTTGATTCACACTTTGGAGTTCTTCCCCTCCACTTTCTAGCCCCGATTTTGTTGTTTTTACCCAATTTCGAAAATTCCCACAAAAATAGCCCACCCAATTTTTTTGCGATTTGTTGGTTTGATGATGTTTTGTTGATTTTGATCCATGGATTTGCTTGGTTTCGAGTGGATCTAGCGTTTCCCCATCTTCCCCACCTTTTTCTTCCACAAAATCGTCTGAATTTTGCCCCAAAATTTTCTTTTCCCCACTTGTTCATCAAGTTCTTCCGCGGATCTGCAGCCTCGGACATCCGGCCCGACAGCCCGGACATCCGGCGCCCCGGACATCTGGCCATCTGGCCCGGACATCCGCCCCCTGTGCACCAGCACGCCAACAGCTCACAATTTCGTCGATTTTCGCCGTTTTCCCACCGTTTCTTCCGCAACCCCTTGAGCCACTCCACCACCGACTTCCACATACCACCACCTTCGTGCCACTTCTGATTTTGAGCCGTGGATTTTGCCGTTTCCTAACGTGTTTCGGCTACTTAGGATCGGTTCGTCAATGACATCACCGCCGCTCATCATCACCCCGGACTTCGACATCGACAACGACCATCTTCACCATCGTGACACCCTAACCATAAGCAAGGACAGTAACATCGACGACATCTTGTTCATATCCTTGCCATTACATTGTGAACCCCCGAGACCATCTTTTGCGTAGCTTTCCTACGAGACTAGCCATTTGAGTATTGCCGGTAACGCTACTTGTGCACTTTAGTGATACCGAGCCGCATAGCTATCATAGCGTGCATACATACACATATCATCTCTTGTGCCAAAATTTTGTTCCCGCATATACATCATTGCTATCTTCGTACGAGCATTTCGCATAAGTGGCTAAAGGAAACAATTAAAAGAAGAAAAGCTTTTAAGCAAAAGAAAAGAGCAACAAGCTTGTCAGCAATAGCCATAGCATCGCCACATTACAAAGCATATTTGATCATCTTGGATCATTGTGACCAGTTCACCGGGAATCATACATACATAGCATTAGTGAGATAGGAAGCGTTACGTTTTGTCTCATATAATTTGTGCACAAGTTCGTATCCGCCTATTGAGCAATCGTGCTAGCGTCTCTCTTGTGTTGTGCAACAAGAGCATTTTCCGTGGATTCCACATTTTGAGCTCATTCCTTGGTTGCACGACCTCATTTATCTATCCGTGCGTGTGTTTCCGTGTGCTCCGTAATGCTATTGGTTTACTCGTTACACTTGCGAACTTGTGAATCTTTTTCAACATTATTGATATCTTGCTTGCAATTGCAGAAATTTTGTGCCACCATCCTAACCAAACTCCTCCAAAAGCTTTACTTGTGTAGGTGTGAGATTGACATGATCCGGTACCAATTGCACTATTTCCATAATACCATATTGGGTGATCATTGATCCATCGTCAACATTGGATAAGGTACATTGGTCTAGTTCGTTTCTTTCTTCCACTAACACTTGTTTGAGAAATCATGGATTGGCCGAGCACTTCTATCAACCCACTCTTCGATGAGCAAGACGACGCAACGAACAACTACATCACCAAGGCTCAACTTTTCGGAGTCCAACGAGCGCTACACCAAGAAAGTGAAGCTTTCGGAGAACGCATCGAACAACTCGCCTCAGACTTTCGACAAACCCTTGATGACAAGCTATCATCGCAAATGGAAGAGTTCCGGACCATGATGCTCAATCATGATTCTTCCACTTCGTCGTCATCAAGATCAAGACGGCGCCATTCGAGCCGACACTCTTCGGACACTTCTTCGGATGCAAGTCGTCCACGAGCACACTCTCATTGTCCCCAAGCACATGACACCCGGCAAGCTTCCAGAAACCCATTCCATGGAAATGGTTTGCCAGACCGCCTTCGAGATCGCGAACGACAAAAGCGGCAAGCACAAGCCAACGGGAACCAAGATCAAGTTCCACAACGCCAACGTCAAGTACACCAAGACGACGACGCCCTACACCAAGAACGACAACATCGTGACGAGCAAGCTCTTGAAGCTCAACGTGCCCTACGCGAAGCAACTCGCAACGTCGCCGAACGCAACCGCCGCGTGCGCGAACAAGAAGAAGCCGCACGACTTGAGGAGCGCCAAGAGATGAAAAACCGTGCACGAATCCCAAGGCAACCACGTCAAGTCAATCAAGATGAACACGACGACGAGGATGAGCTAGAAGATCAACCTCCATGGCAAGAGCGTCATCGCAACCGCCGACAATGCAATGAGGAGCGCTACAGCAAGCTCAAGTTCACCATGCCTAAATTCTTCGGTGGAAATGACCCCGAAGAATACCTTTCATGGGCGTTGAAGGTCGACAAGATATTTCGCCTTCACAACTACGACGAGGAAAAGAAGATCGCCATGGCATCTCTAGAGTTCCAAGACTATGTTCTCATTTGGTGGGAGCAAGTGATCGCAAGGCGTCAAGAGAAGGGCGAGCCACCCATCGCAACTTGGGATCAAATGAAAGATGTCATGCGAGCTCGTTTTGTGCCTGCATATTACACCCACGAGCTCTTCAAGAAACTCCAACTCCTCAAGCAAGGAACCAAGTCGGTTGAAGAATACTACCAAGAAATGGAAGTTTCCATGATACGAGCCAATGTCACGGAAGATGATGAACAGACTATGGCGCATTTCTTGAATAGCCTCAACCATCCCATCAAGAAAATAGCGGACTTCCAACCGTACTCCAACCTCCTCGAGCTAGTGCACCAAGCGACCAAGGCGGAACGACAAGTGCAAGAGGACTACAAGTACTCCAAGTACTCTTCCAAGGCCTACGGTTCCTACACTCAAGCTTCAACGACTACGACAACTCCTTCCACGACTCGAACTACACCAAGTACCGGCGACAAGTCACGCTCCAAGCAACCTTTGACATCTTCGAGTCGTCTTCTTCCTACTACTACTAGCAGCTCCAAGCAAAAGCTTTCATCCGCGACACCTCCTACCGATGCCAACAAGACAAGTGACATCCAGTGCTTCACTTGCAAGGGCCGAGGCCACAAGTCCTTCGAGTGTCCAACTCGACACACAATGATCCTCAACGACGATGGCACATACGACTCAATGAGCGAAGATGAAATGGACGCCATCGAGCAAGTGGCCATGCACCGCCAAGTGAATGAAGAAGATGATCAAGTGTTTTGCGACAATGATTCGAGCCCCGCTCTTGTTGTCTCCAAGGTCTTGACACTTCAACAACATCAAGATGAAGACCAACGTTGCCACATCTTCCATACCAAAGCGGGTATCCAAGGACGTTCCGTCAAGGTCATCATCGACGGCGGAAGTTGCCACAACTTGGCAAGTGAAGAATTATGCTCCAAGCTCCAATTGGTCAAGAAGAAGCACCCTCGCCCATACAAGGTTCAATGGCTTAGCGACTCCGGAACACTTCAAGTGGAGCACACCGTCCAAGTGTCCTTCAAGATTGGCGCCTACGAAGACAACTTAGAGTTTGATGTGGTTCCTATGTCCGTGTGCCATCTCCTACTCGGACGACCGTGGCAATTTGACCGAGGCGTCACCCACCATGGACAGAAAAATCAATATAGTTTCAAGATGAAGGGCAAGGAGTTCATACTTCGACCAATGACACCAAGTCAAGTCATCGTGGACAAGCAAGCATGTACCAATCGTGGAGAGAAAAGAGAGCGAGTGAGCCACCAAAAAGAGAGTGAGAGCCACAAGCCAAACATGTGTGACTCCATGATGCGTGACAAAAGAGATCTAGTTCTTTTAGCCACCAAAAGAGACTTGAGGGATGTGAGTGAGAGCCCAACAAGTGTTATTCACTTTGTACTTGTGTGCAAAGATGAAGTGGTGGGGACTAATACTTCACAACATCTTCCTTTGGACGTGTTTCCCGATAAGCTACCTCCCGGACTTCCTCCACTCCGCGGAATCGAACACCGCATTGACCTCATCCCTGGCGCACCACTACCGAACAAGGCACCATACCGCGTCAACCCCGAAGAAACCAAAGAGATCCAAAGGCAAGTGCAACATCTCATGGAGAATGGGTATGTACGTGAAAGCTTGAGCCCTTGTGCCGTTCCGGTCATTCTCGTGCCTAAGAAAGATGGTTCCTATCGTATGTGTTCCGATTGCCGTCCTATAAATGCTATCACCGTTCGCTATAGCCATCCCATTCCACGCCTAGATGACATGCTTGATGAACTTAGTGGAGCCACAATTTTCTCTAAAATTGACCTTAAAAGTGGCTATTATCAAATTCGCATGCAACAAGGTGATGAATGGAAAACCGCTTTCAAAACTAAATTTGGCTTGTATGAATGGTTAGTCATGCCTACGGGTTTATCGCAAGCACCTAGCACTTTTATGCGTGTGATGCACTATGTTCTTCTCAAATTAATTGGCATTTGTGTTGTGGTTTACTTTGACGACATCCTTGTGTTTAGTGAAACTCTTGATGAACATGTCAAACACCTTAGAGAAGTATTGCAAATTCTTAGAGACGAGCGACTTTATGCGAACATGGAAAAATGCACTTTTGGTGTAGATAAGCTTGTTTTCTTGGGCTTTGTTGTTTCCTCTAAGGGTGTTCATGTTGATGAAACTAAAATTGATGCTATTAAGAATTGGCCACAACCAACCAATTTGCTTCAAGTGCGTAGCTTCCTTGGCTTAGCAGGCTTTTACCGTCGCTTTGTGAAGGATTTTAGCACCATTGCATCCCCATTGCATGCATTGAGTAAGAAGAATGCACCATTTGTTTGGGGTCCATCTCAAGATGCCGCATTTCATGAGCTTAAAACCTTGCTTACACATGCTCCATTACTTGGATTACCCAACTTTGATAAAACTTTTGAAGTGCATTGTGACGCTAGTGGTAATGGTATTGGTGGTGTGTTAATGCAAGAGAAACGACCCATTGCATATTTTAGTGAGAAGCTCTCTGGCACGCAACTTAACTACCCCATCTATGACAAAGAGTTATATGCTTTAGTGAGAGTCTTGCATGTGTGGGAACATTATCTCCGTCCACGTGGATTTGTCATCCATACGGATCATGAAACGCTTAAGTACCTTAAGGGTCAAACTAAATTGAACAAGCGTCATGCTAAATGGAGTGAGTTCATTGAGTCATTTCCTTATGTTATCAAGTATATCAAAGGTAAGGAAAATGTTGTGGCGGACGCTCTTTCCCGCAAGTGCATGTTGGTTACTCAACTTGAGTTGAATGTCATAGGATTTAAGCACATTAAAGACTTGTATGAGCATGATTTGTCATTTGCAACTCCTTATGCCAAATGTTTACCTCATAAAACTTGGGAGAAATATTACTTGAAAGATGGTTATCTTATGCGAGCTAAGACACTTTGTATTCCCGAGTCTTCTCTTCGTTTGCTACTTTTGCAAGAAGCTCATGGTGGAGGCCTCATGGGACATTTTGGACGTGATAAGACATTCGCTACACTCTCCAAGAACTACTTTTGGCCCAAGATGTTTCGCGACGTCTCACGCTACACCAACCGGTGCTCTACATGCCGCAAAGCTAAGTCCAAAGCTCAATCTCATGGTTTATATATGCCAGTTCCTATTCCATATCACCCATGGGAAGATATTAGCATGGATTTCGTGCTTGGCTTGCCTCGAACTCAAAACGGCAAAGATTCCGTATTTGTTGTTGTGGACCGTTTCTCTAAGATGGCACATTTCATTCCTTGCAACAAGATAGACGATGCTTCACATGTTGCAAATCTCTTTTGTAGGGAAATCTTGCGTTTGCATGGAGTGCCAAAGACGATAGTGTCGGACCGAGACGTCAAGTTCCTTAGCTACTTTTGGAAGACACTATGCGCCAAGCTCGGAATCAAGCTCCTATTATCATTGGCATATCACCCTCAAACCGACGGCCAAACGGAGGTCACGAACCGGACTCTTTCCACACTACTCCGCGTGTTGATCAAGAAGAACATAAGGGAGTGGGAGGAATGTTTACCCATCGCCGAGTTCGCCTACAATCGAGCAAGACACTCTACTACCAGCAAGTCCCCCTTCGAGGTCGTCTACGGTTTCAACCCTTTGTCACCATTGGACATCTTACCGCTACCGCTACAAGAGCGAACCGACATGGACGCGAGTGCACGAGCAAGTTACCTCAAGAAAATGCATGAAGATACAAGGCACACGATAGAGCGCCAAGTACAACGACTCGCGACCAAGGTCAACATCAACAAGAAACCCATGGTGTTCAACCCCGGAGATCTTATGTGGCTACACCTTCGCAAAGACCGCTTCCCCAACGAACGCAACTCCAAACTACTACCCCGCGCCGACGGACCCTTCAAGGTGCTAGCATGCTACAACAACAATGCCTACAAGATCGACATCCCTTGCGACAAGTACAACGTGAGCGACACATTCAACATCAAGGACTTATCTCCCTTCCATGGTGATGCGGATTCCGATCCGAGGACGGATCTTTCCCAAGGGGGGGGGGAGATGATGCGGAGCATCCTACGGTCATCCCCATGGATCCACCTACGTCTCCCCAAGCACCAAGAGGACCAATGACTTGAGCACGTGCGAGAGCTCTCGAAAATGAGGTGACATCACTCCTTACCGAACTTCCATATGACGCGTGCGAGACATGGATGCTACCTCATTCCGAAACGCTATGTGTGCTTAGGTACCAAGAGGACCCCCTCGGAGAAGCCCGGACAAATGGACAAGTCGGCAAGTTCATGGATGAAACGGACCAGCGAAGAAGGTCACCGGAGGTCTACAGGGCCCGGACATCCGGCCTCAAGCCCGGACATCCGGCCCCTGGGAGCAACAGCAGCAGCAAACGCCTAACAGCAGAAGAGGCTACAGGCGCCAGACATCCGGTCGGCGGCCCGGACATCCGGCCCGTGCAGCCCGGACATCCAGCACCAGCCCGGAAATCCGGCACCCCCCGACAGAAGGCACCCGTAGGTTGGCCAGTTTCGGCCGGACATCCGGCACCAGGATGAACCGCCGGACATCCGGCCCGACGACGCGTGTACTTCGGCCCACGGGCCCTGTATCCCCCTCCATCTCGCCCTAAGTTGTACTAGCACTATATAAGGACCTCTCCCTCCTCCATCTACGGTTAGCAAATTAGATAGCTCTTTGAGATTAGAGCTTTGCTCATCCGTACCTCTCCCATGGAGATCAAGACCTCCATGAGACCCATGTGAGAAGATCCACTCCGGATATCAAGACCTCGACTCCTTCGCGGATCGGGATGAACTAGCTACCGTGTATCCTCCTTTGTTGGATTTCGACCTTTGTGTCCCTCTATGTGTATGTGGATCTAGTGCATGTGTGATTTGGATTGTGTTGGTTTGAGTGTTCTTCTCGTGTTCTTCGTGGATTTCCTCCTTTTCCCCCTCCTAGCGTGAAAAGATCGTCATCTAGGGTTCCACCCTACATCACGAGAGCTCCCACCCATGCCCAAGTGGAAGCCCCATGAACCATGCTGGCGGAACGATCGAGCCGCGATCATGCCCACGCCTAGTGGAAGCCCCATGCTCCGCGCTGGCGGAACTATCACCTGAGGGCGCCCCGCGGGCTGCACCAACATCAAGCTGACCCGTGCCGGACACGGCAACCGTCTTTTCTCTTTTGGGTGTGTAACTGAGGGCGCCTCATGGGCTGCACCAACCTCAAGCTGACCCGTGCCGGACACGGCAGCCGGACCTCCTTTTAGTTGTGTAATGGAATCCATTATCTGCATCAGTAAAGCTTCAATTTCCATACATGGTGTATTTCGTCATATCTTTGCCTCACGAGCCGTGCGAGCTCACGGCCTCCCTCATGAGCCTCACGCGAGCGGGGGCTGGACACGGTGTCTGTGCTCGGGTCAGTCCTAGCAGCGCTGAAAAACCCAAGCAACCGGGCTCTGGCTCGCGGGCCTGCTCCCGTGCACGCCACCCCACCAAGGTCCTTGGTGTATTACTCCCTCGCTTGACAGGACATGGTGTCTGTGCTCGGGTCAGCCCAGCAGTGCTGAAAAATCCAAGCTACCGGGCTTTGGCTCGTGGGCCTGCTCCCGTGCACGCCACCCCACCAAGGTCCTTGGTGTCTTATCTCCTCGCGTAACGCCCATGAGCGAGCCGATGAGCGTGCGTTGCTCCCCTGTCGTGAGACTTTCTGCATGCAGCTATCGCAGGTACAGGGTGCCTGGAAGGCCTCGCGAGGATGCCTCGTGAGGCGGCTCAATGGCAAGGTGCCTCTTCGGGTCTCAGGAAGTTTCGCAGGCCTTTCCTCGGGAGCCAACTTACGCCAATCACCTCAGGAGGGGATCTCGCGAGCGAAAACCCCGCATGGCACACCCTACAAGTGGCGACTCGCCCAATGCTACCCACTACAAGAGCTAATTCTACTACCTCGCGAGCCACCCTCGCCATCTCTCAAGCATCCCTTGCTAGTAGCCTCGCCGAGCGCTGGCGTCCTCCCTCCGCGAGCCGCTTGCACGACAAAGGAGGGCTCCTTGAGCATCGCGCCTCGGGAGCCTTCACTTGCTCCCGGTGCCCTCACCTCCTGGCCTTGTCCATGCATCACGACCTGACATACCAGTGACGGCTGTAGCCCGCCCGGGGGCTGGGCCCTGACGACGTAGAGCACACAAGGCAAGCAAAAAAGGAAAACAAGCCTCAAGAGAAAGCTTCGCGAGGGCGCAAGCTTACATCACAGCAAATCATACAATACTTAAGCATGAAAGCATTGTCTTTACACCCCCACGGGGTCACATCTGTCTAGTGCAGGATAACAGAGGAAAGGGGATCCTAAGAAGTCGCGCCGTCGTCGTCGTCGTTGCCACTGTCAACGCCGTCATCACGGCTGTCCCCGCATCCGTCGGAATTCTCGCTGCTGCCACAAGTGAACTTCCCAAGCAGCGCAGCCACATGGCCTTCCACTGCCTTCCCGAGGCCATCATGAAGCTCCTTGGGGACAGGGGCTATCACCTTATCGAGATCAAAGTTGGGGTCGGCGTGAAGGAGGTGGCTGAAGACGCGAGTCGCCGCCTGAAAGAAGAGGTCGCGGCACTCTTCCTCCAAGATGCCGTCCGCCTTTCTGGCCCCGTCCTCGAGCTACTCCACCAACTTGGTGAGGAAACCAACGTAGTCGGCATCGTGGGGCTCGCCGAGGGCTTCGAGCCTCTCCCAATAGATGGAGCTCAGGGCGCTGCGGGCTCGGAGTTCGAGGAGGTGGAGCGTCCTGGTGCGTTCGAGTTGCCGCTCCCGCTCCCGGTCCGCCCCGCCTCTGGCTTGTTTGACGGCGCTGGTGGCGCCCCCTGCCTAGGAGCGAGGCGAGAACAGCTCGGCTTCGGCGACAGCCCGGCCCTTCAGCGCGGTCTCTCGGCGGGCCTCCGACTCAGCCAGCGACGCCTTAAGGCTGGCAATTTCCTATCGGAGCCCCTCGCGCTCCGCCTCGAAGTGGTCCTGCTGCTGCTTCAGCTCCTTGCCATGCTCCTCGGTGAGCGCTTGGCATTTCGCCACCACCCTCGTGTCGGCGTCGTCCTGGGCCCTTTTCTCCTTAGCCTCTAGCTGGGCGTTAGCTTCGTCCAAGTGCCTCGCGTGGGCGTCCTGAGCGTCGGCCACCTGGCGTCCCAGCGTCTCCAGGCGCCCGCGCTCCATGGCCTGCTCAGTTGCCATCCTTGCGAGGTCTTCCCCGTGAGTCGCAAGGTTTGCCTCGTGGGCCACAAGCTCCCCCTCATGGGTGGCGACAGCGCTCTCCCGCGCATGGAGCTACTGCGCTTGCACGGCATGTTGATCCTGGAGTTCCTTCAGGTGGGCCTCCGCCTCCTCGCGACGCTTGACGGCCGCTTTGGCTTCCCGGAGAGCACTCGCGCAGGCCCCCTTTGCCTCGGCGACGTCCTTCTCGCCCTTCGCATGGGCAGCCTCGTTCTGGCGCTGGCCCATCTCGACGACAACGCTGAGCCGGCGCCACCCTTCAGCGAGCCCCAAGCGTTCCTCGGCGAGACGCGCTTCCGCGTCCCGGAAGTCCGCCCCGAGCCGATCAAGCATGGCCTTGGCGTCATGCAAGGCCCCGTGCCGGAGTAGGGGGCGGTTGCTCACGAGCGCCAGGGGCCAGTCCGGGCCCGGCCCCTCACTGCTCTCCATTGCCGCGGGCGAGGAGGCTCCGGTGTCGTTCACCAGGAGCAGGGGGCTCGTCGGGGTTTCCCCCACGTTCGGCTGCGGCGGCGCGCCGCGGGGGCTTGCCGCGCCGGTCATGGGAGCCTCGTGCGCAGGTGCGGCTTGAGAGCTCGCACCAGCGCGCCCCGCGTCGCCCTCCTCCGCGTTAAGGGAGGTGCCTGGTGGGGGAGTGGGCACCTCGTCCTCCTCCATCGCCGCACCTTCTCTCGTGGCAGGGTCCGCGAGGCCTGCGCCACCCCCTCCGGAGGTGGCCGCCCGAGGCTCGCCCCTCTCGGTCTCAGGAGCCACGCCTGTGCGTGGCTCCGGAGGGATGGCCCGCTCTTCCTCAACCTACGTGCGCCCCGTCTCGGCTTCAGGACGGCGGGTGGCTTCTCCATGCCCCCCGGCACTCACGGCGGGCCTCGGAGCCCCCTTTGGGCTGGGGCCATTTTCATCATCGTCGTCCTCTTCTTCTTCTTCTTCTGGTCACCGGCGGACCTCCTACGCAAGCGGTGGCTCAGCCCTGGGCTCGGACAGGCAGGATGTACATGGAAGCTGAGGAAACACGGAACTTACTCATCACTGGCGGTCCACTTCCTCTTTTTCTCCACGAGAGGCGGATCGTCGCCGCCACCCTCAAGTGTCGCCCCGGCTCCACCCCCTGGGCCCCCGGAGTAGGCCGCAGTGGACCCGGCCGCGTCATTGCCCTTATCGAGGGCCTGGGAAGCCTCGGCACCCTCATGGGCTTCTGCCACTGGCGGCTCGACCGCCTCCTGGTTGAGGGTCGCCTCCGCCACGGGCTGCGTGCTGTCGGCGTCATCGTCTTCGAGGTCGCAAAGGAGCTGACGGCGGGTGCGCGGTAGCGCCCAGTCGGCGTCCTCCTCCGTGGCCTCCTTAGAGTCCCCGTCGCCGCCGCTGTCTCCACAGTCCAGCGCCACCACGAGGGGGTTCTCGCGGGGCCCGACGTGGCCCTCCGGCATGAGGCCCCACTGGTCAAATTGGGGCATCTCCGCGACTAGATCCGCCATATCCTCGTAGCGGAACAGCGGGAGCGCTTCCTCGGGCGGATCCGCTACAGGGCTACTAAGCAGGGTCGCCAGGGCTCCGTCCAGCACATCCTGCTCCAAACTGCCGCGATTCAGTCTCATGGAGTCCCTCGCGCCGGTGAACTCCCACACAGGGCGCGAGTGCTGTTGGAGCGGCGCCATGCACCGCCGCAAGTACTCCCTGACGACTGTTGCCCCCGACAGCTTCGCGGCCCGGTGCGCGGCCATCGGCTCCAAGACGGGCTCCACCCTCAGGTCGGTGAACTTCTCGTGCCCCCATCCGGGGTTCTTCTCAGCCGGGTCCGTCAGTATCATCAGGTGCGGGCTAGTCCGGCGCGCGTCCATATAGACCCAGCGCTGCCGGTAGCCCTCCACCTTCTTCGCAACCTTCAAGTTAATGATGCCGGGTTCCATCCCTTTGACGGCGAGAAATGAGATGCATCCGGAGCGCTGGTCAGCCGCAGTCAACCGCAAGCTGAAGAAGTGGCGAAAGAGCGCCATCGAAGGCATCACGCCCATGAAAGCCTCGCAGTAAAAGGCGAACATGGCCAGGAGGAAGATGGAATTGGGTTGAAGATGGAGGGCGTGAATCCGGTAATGGGAGAGGATGGCATAGAAGAAGTCCGAGAATGGCGGCACCAACCCGGCATAAACGCTGTGGAGGAAAAAGGGGTAGGCCGTCACCCCCAGATCACGCCGCGCGCGCGAGCCCGGCCAGATCTTGGTCGCCTGCCCTTCATTCTGCTCACCGGCCACCAGTGGGAGCACCTTGTCCAGGCCCTCACCGTCGACGATGGTGGAGCGCTGCAGCGTCGCCTTTCCCTTCTTGCCGGCGGACGCCATCGAAGCGCAGCGAGTCGCGAGTGGAAGCGGGGGAAGAGGCAGATCTCGGAGATGGGGTCGTGAGGAGCTGTGCGCGAGAAGGAAGACACGGGGAGGCAGAATGCGCGAAGGAAGGCAATGATGCGCTCGCACCATGAGCGGGCAAGCTTTATGTCAGCGCGGACAGTTACCAAGGCATCGAGGGAGAAGTGGGGGCGTCCCCCGTCACATCGTGCGCCATGTGTCGCGCCTGGCCCGCAGGCGGTTAGGGCCCACGTCGTTTCGCCCCCGAAGGCGGGAACGTGCACGCTGCGAGCCTAGGGGCTACTGTCGGGCCCATGGAACCCAGGGTACCTCGGCCCGTCTGCCCGCGGCCCAGAGCGCAACGCTTGGCGGTGGCCCAACAGGTGGCCCACCAGCGGGCGCCTCAACCAAGACCCCTCATGAGGCCCCGGCCTCCTGAGGACCCCTCCTCAGGGAGCGGGAGAGCAAGACTTAGCCACTTCACCGAGAGCCTCGCGAGGCCATCTCGTGAGGCGGCCTGCCGAGGTTGCCTCCCGAGGCACCCTCCCGAAGACATGAAAGACGAGTCCCATTTGGCTCGGTCGTGCAGTCTCGTGCCCATCACGTGGGTGACGCGTGCGGTGACGAACGGCGACAGAGGCTGCGCCAGCAGGCGCGGATGAAGAGGGTTTCCCCTTTTGTGCTAAGGGAGCAAGGCCAGCAGTCCGTTTCCCAAAGCAACCCCCAAGAGTTGCCCGATCGGTGAAAGAAGACCAAGACGGTGGACGCGCAGGGCGGAGGTCATCACCGAGCCCACCGGTGCGTCATGGATAAGCGCTTTGCAGGCGAAGACCATCTTTTGTCAGGATAGACTGCGCCCCTGTCCCCCTTCAAATTGCCGTTATGTGGCAACCCTTCCCGCCAATGTTTTTCAGGGGAAGAGGACCGAGGCAGATATAAAAGGAGGGCAGGGTGCCACTGTAGAGAGAGAGATTCCACCTTCCTCACCTTGTATGCTTGCATTCACCAGAGCAATCCCAGCCAAGCAGGAGCAGGGTCTTACACCGCAAGGTGGCCCGAACCTGGGTAAAACCACCGTGTCTCCGGCCTGCTCCCGCCAGCGCGCTCTCGCTGTAGCTTCGCCGTAGCTTAGCCGGGGTAGGGGACGAAGTGGTAGGGACGAGCTCACCCCAGTGGTCGAACCTTTGGGTCCCCGGAGCCCGACTTCCGACAGCCTCCACTTCCCATTTGCCTTACGCACTACGATTGGATTGGCTAACCATGTAGGGTGTAGCACTCCTCTGACTAGACCTGCTGCTTCCAACTTCTTGATCTCTTCGGCAATGAACTCTTGCCGCTCCAAGGCTTGCTTCCTGACCTTCTGCTTGACGGGTCTTGCATGAGGGCAGACAGCAAGGTGGTGCTCAATTACCTCCCTAGGAACACCGGGGATGTCAGATGCTTGCCAAGCAAACACATCGACATTCACCCGTAGGAAGGCAACAAGCTCGCTTTCCTATTTGTCACTGAGAGTGGCACTTACAGAAAAAGTGCCACTCGTCCCATCCTCTCTTGCAGAAACTTGCTTGGTCGCTGGCGCAGAGGCCTTGGCTTTCTTGCTCTTGCTGGTAGAGCTCTCTGGTATGTCCTTGATGGGCGTGCTACACTCTAAAGTGCTCTTCCCAAAGTCCGTTTCAGGGGTCTTGCCGGACTTCTTCTTCTTCTTCTTTCCTCCCCCGGGAGCTTTGCCGGTAGGAGCAGGTGCCTTGTCGGCAGGTGCTGCAACTGCCTCCCAGTAGAGCTTGTCGGCGCAGATGATTGCATCTCTCTGGTTGGACTTGATGGTGAGGATGCCCATCGGCCCTGACATCTTGATGACATTGTAGGCGAAGTGCGACGCGGCCATGAACTTGGCCAGCGCCGGACGGCCCAGAATGCCATTGTATGGCAGGGGCATCTTGACGACATCGAAGACGATCTTCTCCGTCCGGTAGTTGAGGTCGCTGCTGAATGTGACCGGCAGCGTGATCTGGCCCTTCGGCTTGTTCCTCCCTAGATTGATTCCTTGGAATGTGTCGGTCTCCTCAAGATCCTTGTCGGGGATCTGCAGCCTCTTGATCACGTTGGGAGAGATCAAGTTCAAGCCGGCCCCACCGTCAACCAACATCTTCGTCACCCTAAGGTTGCGAATTGTTAGCGAAACCAACAACGTCAAACACCCGACCGCAGTGGTGTGATCAGGGTGATTCTCGGCGTCAAAGACAATGGGCGTGTGCGACCACTTGAGTGGCTTCTGCGCTTCCATCATGGGCTCCGCGGCATTCACCTCACAGATCCATTGCTTCAGTTGCCGGTGCAAGGAGTGCAAAGATGCGCCTCCGTCAACACACACGGCCTCCACCGCGTTCTAGAACTTGTTCTCTGACCCATCTTCGCCCTCATCACCATCATCCTGGCCCTAAGCAGCCTTCTCTTTCGGCTGCTTGGCCTTGCCGCAGCGGCCACCTCGGCCACCACGGTTCTACTTGCCGGATCGACCGGCACCATCCTGGCCCTTCTCCTTGTCGCGCTTCTCGTACTCTTGCTTCTGCTTCTTGGCAAGCTGCTCCACTTGCCGGCACTCCTGGAGATCGTGGCCCTTGGTACGGTGGATCTTGCAGTACGGCCCATCGGTGTTGCCGCTCTTGTCGCCTGCCGCAGCCTCCCGGCAGTCAGCGCATCCGGCAACCTCCTTGCCGGGGCTTTCTGCCTTGGACTTTTTGGCGGCGTTGGCATCGCTGGGGCTCTCAACTACCATCACTGTCTTGCCTTTGCGCTTCCGGCTCTTCTTCTGCGGGGTCGATGCGTCATCTGCGTCGTCGTCTTCGGAGTCGACTTCGGCGCCAGCATCTTCCCCAGGGAGTCGCCTCCCTTCTTCAGCACGTGCACACTTGTCTGCCAAGGCGTACAACTCGTTGATGGTTCTGACCTTCACGATATTAACCTCAGACCGCATTCTGCGGTTGCGCACATTCGTGTGGAATGCGGTGCAAACAGCTGCGGGATGAACATCGGGGATGTTGTGGTGCACACAGCTGAACCTCTGTATGTACTTGCGGTGGGTCTCGCCATCTCTCTGGAGGATCACATGCAAATCGCTCTCCTGACCAGGCAGCTTGTGGCCACCCTGGTAGGCACCCATGAATTGATGGCATAGATCCAACCAAGAGGAAATGGAGCCCTCCGGCAAGTTCATCAACCATGATCTGACGTTGGGCTTGAGCGCCAACGGAAAGTAGTTGTCTAGCAGCTTGTCGTCGCACCCCCCGGCAGCCTGCGCCGCGATGGTGTAGATGCCAAGGAACTCTGCCGGACTGAGCGTGCCGTCGTACTTGTCGGGCAGCTCTGGCTTGAAGGGGCGGGCGGACGGCCAGCAAACTTGCCGCAGCTCACGAGTAAATGCTGGGCAGCCTACCTCGTAAGGCAAGCACCCAGGGTACCCTGGCACTGGCACGTATGCTGTCGGCCCGGCACAGTCGTCTGATAGACGACGTGCTTCCCGGCGCCGCTCAATATTCGTACGGGCATCCTTGTCGCGCCGTTCGTGGAGCACATGGCGCTGGTCTTGGCGTCCCCGCGGATCTGACGACGCCATGGACATGGTGTCCTGGTCATCCGATTGGCGAGCTTGCCGCCGTGGTGGTTGTTGACGTGGAGGCGACTGCACTGTGGGTGCACCATCTCCGGCACGGCAGCCAGATGGTCCTGCCGGCACTGTGGGTGGTCGTCTGGAGGGGCCCACATCCAGCATCTTGCCGGGATCAGCAAAACTAATGAGACTCTGGATAGTGGCCCTCCATTCTTCCATCTTGTCTGGGGCTAGCGGGAAGTTCAAAAGCATTTGAACAAGTGCCATAGCCTCTGCTACTGTGGTTGGCATGGCGGGAAACATGGAACGGGACGGCATTTGACTCCTGGCAGGGCCAGGAGGGAGCTCATCGCGTACCTGCTGCCGCGGCACATGCCCACCAACGGGCTGGCGTGGTGGTGGAACTTGAGCATTTTGAGGACGATGCTCAGGGCCGGCTTGACGCTGTCTAGGACCACAAGTGCCGCGGGAAGCGTGGCGCGCCCATCTTGCAATGGTCGCTGCACACGTCCCGCCGCAGCGTTGTTGGACGTCGCCGCTCCGTCCTTGGATGTCACGGCGGTGGGGTCCTGTTTCACACCGGTCCGAATTGTAATATGGGGATGATCGTGCTCACCAGCGGGTTGTTGGAGTTGGCCGTCTGCGCCATCTCCGGTGTGCCGACTGCAATCGCCGGCATGGTGGGGAGGCTGGACATGCACACCGCCGGCGCCTCCTGCCCGGCCGTCCCAACCGTAGTGCCCGCTCCGACTGCACCTCCTACGCCGTCTCCGGACGCTTGGGAAGGCCGCTGGGAGGTGGTGGGAGCCGTCGTGGCTCCGGTCTTCTTCCTCGGCGCCATCGATGAAGGTGATGGAACCGGTCCTCAAACTATGAACACTGATTCGTAATATAAGAGCCCGTGCCTGGCGCGTCAAAGATGTCGTGGGGAAACGATGATCTATGGGATCGAGAGGATCCCTTTGCGGTTCGGCATGGGATCAATATACTACAAAGAGCAGGGCTAGTAGATATGAGAACATGCAACGATTTATCCTGGTTTGGGCCGCTGTGAGCGTAAAACCCTACTCATGTTCCAGTTGTTTGATTGTATGTGATCTCAAAGGTTACAAAGAGCGCAGCTTGCCGGCCAGGTGCGTGGGAAGTGCAGCTACAACGTGTAGTTGAGCTAGGGGTCGACCGTTCTAAGTGTAGTCGTGGGCATCCTTTTATAGGCCAAGGGGTTACCACAGTGGCTAACATGGTCATTTACAGGGTATGAATAGTAACTTGCACCGTCAGCACGTCTATCTCCAGACGGGGTAGGATAAGCACATTAAATGCACTGTTAGGTGCTACGTCGGGGAGGCGAGGCTTTGGGTAAAAAGATCTGTACCACCGGTCCTGGCGCCCTCTTGTCACCTTGACACGTCCCAAGGATGGGTCTCGTTACAGTTAATCCTGGCGTGGCATGCTGACACATGCCTTGGCCAGCTGCGTTGACTGCCTGCCCGCTCGACACCTATAATGCATGCTTATCTAGCCGATGATGAGGTGGAGCGGTAACGGGACAGAACGAGCTTGCCGGCGTGGAGCTTGCCAGCAACCAGTGTCTTGGTATTTACCTTGCTGGAACGAAGCTTGCCGGCAAGGGCAATGTTGATCTTCAGTACTAGAATAGTACTTCTTGATGACCTGCCTTGACGTCTCCTTCACGGTCTTGTTTAGTCTAATTCTTGGGTCACATCAACCCTCTGGCAAACCCTTGCCATTAGGAAGGCTACAACTGCGTGTGCACAAGTCGGGGTACGAGGGCACCCATGCTTTAGTACACCGACAGTCGAGGATGAGCGATGGTCTTTTCCTACCAATCTATCCCCCTAGGGGCATGCATAGTAGTACTTTGCTTCAAGGGATAATAGACTTTTTGTAGTATGTGAGTTCTTTATGACTAATGTGAGTCCATGGATTATACGCACTCTCACCTTTCCGCAATTTGCTAGCCTCTTCGGTACCGTGCATTGCCCTTTCTCACCTCGAGAGTCGGTGCAAACTTCGCCGATGCATCCAAACCCCGTGATATGATACACTCTATAACACATAAGCCTCTTTATATCTGCCTCAAAACATCCACCATACCTATCTATTATGGCATTTCCACAACCATTCCGAGATATATTGCAATGCAACTTGCACCATTCTTTTTTATATGACACACATCATCATTGTCATATTGCTTTGCATGATCATATAGCTGACATAGTATTTGTGGCTCAGCCACCCTTCATCATTTTTTATACATGTTACGCTAGATCATTGCACATCCTGGTACACTGCCAGAGGCATTCATATACTCATATTGTTCTACTATTGACTTGTAAGTAAATAAAAGTGTGATGATCATCATTATTAGAGCATTGTCCCAGTGAGGAAAGGATGATGGAGACTGTGATTCCCCCACAAGTCGGGATGCGGCTCCGGACGAAAAATATATAAAAAAAAGAGGCCAAAAAGAGCCTAGCAAAAAAAAGATAGAAAAAGAGAGAAGGGGCAATGTTACTATCCTTTTCCACACTTGTGCTTCAGAGTAGCACCATGTTTTTCATATAGAGAGTCTCCTGAGTTGTCACTTTCATATACTAGTGGGAATTTTTCATTATAGAACTTGGCTTGTATATTCCGATGATTGGCTTCCTCAAATACCCGAGGTCTTCATGAGCAAGCAAGTTGGATGCACACCCACCTAGTTTCAGTTTGAGCTTTCATACACTTATAGCTCTTAGTGCATCCGTTGCATGGCAATCCCTACTCCTCACATTGATATCAATTGATGGGCATCTCCATAGCCTGTTGATTAGCCGTGTCGATGTGAGACTATCTTCCTTTTTGATTTCCCCTTATTAATCTCTATCATCATATTCTATTCCACCCATAGTGCTATGCCCATGGCTCGCGCTCATGTATTGCGTGAGGGTTGAAAAAGCTGAAGCGCGTTAAAAAGTATGAACCAATTGCTCGGCTTGTCATCGAGGTAGTGCATGATTAATACTTTGTGTTAGGAAGACTAAGCATGACGGGCTATATGATTTTGTAGGGATAGCGTTCTTTAGTATTTTTATTTTGAAAGGCATGATTGTTTGTTGGTATGCTTGAGTATTGATGTCTTTATATCAAATTATAGACTATTGCTTTGAATCACTCATTTCTTAATATTCATACCGTAAAAGAGATTACATGATAAACATGTTAGGTAGCATTCCACATCAAAAATTCTGTTTTTATCATTTACCTACTCGAGGACGAGCAGGATTAAGCTTGGGGATGCTGATACGTCTCCAACATATCTATAATTTTTGATTGCTCCATGCTATTATAGTATCAATCTTGGATGTTTTATATGCAATAATATGCTATTTTATATAATTTTTTGGGACTAACCTATTAACCTAGTGCCCAGTGCAAGTTGCTGTTTTTTGCTTGTTTTTGGTTTTTTAGGAAATCAGTACCAAACGAAGTCCAAATGCTACGAAACTTTTTGACGATTTTTTTCTGGACAAAAGAGACCCTGGAAGCTTTGAGGGGAGGCCAGAAGCCTCACGAGGAGGCCACAAGGCAACAGGGCGCGGCCCCAGGGGGCGCGCCCTGATGCCTTGTGGGCCCCTCGTGGCTCCTTTTGACCTAATTCCACCTCTATAAATTCTCAAATATTGGGAAACCAACATAGAGCCCCACGAAATAACTTTTCCGCCGCCGCAAGCTTCTGTTCTTCCGCAATCCCATCTGGAGGCCTTTTCTGGCACTCTGCGGGAGGGGGAATCGATCATGGAGGGCTTCTACATCAACCTTTCTACCCCTCCGATGATGTGTGAGTAGTTTACCACAGACCTACGGGTCCATAGCTAGTAGCTAGTGGTGGGTTCTACGGTAGGGTGCGTTGACTGCAAATTAAAATTTTCCTACCCGCAGAACAACTAGGAACATGCTAACAGAGATGGATCACAGATCATTACCACTAGACGCGCAGTGCCGTGTAGCGGAAGTAGAGTCGTGGCAGCGCGTCACCGGAGTCGTCTCCTCGTCGTCGATCTCCCACGTACAGCTGATCACCATGTCCCACGAAACAGGTTCACCGGAGTGGCACAATTGCACCACCTCTAATGGTATCCACGCGTGCGGGAGGAACGCTATGTGGCGGACTGCTAGGTCCGATCGCACAGCCTGCGGCACGTGGAGGTGGCTAGTTGCAACATATGCAAAACCCTAATGACGACGCCAAAGCTATCAACCTTGATAAGCGTGCTGTACCTCCACTATATATAGGCATCCGTCGTGGGCTCAACACTTGGGCCTCACACAGATCCTAAAGCCCAAAGTCTACACGGTCACGATCCAAGTCCAGCTCGGATCACATCCGAAGTGTCCTCGGATCCGACCTCGTAGGTTCCTTCCCTTAAGCGCGCGACCCCTTAGGTTCAAGTCGGCTTGGTCGCAGTTCGGATCACCTCCGAACTGCTCGGCAGGTAGCGGCCTCTAGCAAGGCGTGCCGACCACCAAGTAGACTATGAAGCCGGTTGGCGAACCTGTACGTCACACTTCCGTTCCCTTTGCCACACGATATATGTTGTCGGGCTCAAGGCGATGTGGCCATCCCTGTTACAGCCCGAACTCTCTCTCGTTTCAGTGAATCCGACCAACATTTCGGATTATCTCATAATCCTCGTCGCATGGCCATGCTTATACAAGTCGGATCACACGAGGGGCCCAGAGTATATCTCTCCTCATTTGGAGGGGCAAATCCCATCTTGCATAACCATGTCTCGCAGCATGGGTCTGGACAAGCCCGAAACCTACCTTTATAACTACCCAGTTACGGAGTAGCATTTGGTCGGCCCAAAGCAGGTCGGTCACCATCCCGAGCACATGCGTTAGCTTAGGTCCGAGGACACAGAACGTATGTGTACTAGAGACTCACAGATGACCTATCGCTGTGTCTCATAGTTGGGTCTGTCCAATCCAAATTCCATCCGAGCTCGGATCCGGTCACCCGTATCCTATCTCGGATCCGATCAGATCCATGCAGTTCGGCAGCATCACATGCTTCATGGCTAGTGAGACAAAACCATCCACCATATTGCATGCTAGTCTAGTCCGACGTGTGCCCACACGTCACTTACGACTAGGGACCATTTTAGGACGTATCATACAACACAAGATCTCACAGACAAGTCACGTACTTGTCAACAAGTATCATTGATAACATCCGAGGACTACATCGGTTCATAAACACATCGGAAATATCATTATACATTATTGCCTCTAGGGCATACTTCCAACAGTCTCCCACTTGCACTAGAGTCAATCAAACAGGCATCGTATGCCCATTTCTCTAATATGCCCCTCATGCTTGGGTTGTGGAAGCGGCTTAGTCAACGGATCTGCAACATTTGCATCCGTGTGAATTTTGCATAACTCTATTTCACCACTCTTTACGATCTTACGTATCAGGTGATATTTCTGATCTATGTGTCTGGTCTTGTGGTGGTTCCTTGGCTCCTTGGCTTGTGCGATGGCACCAGAATTATCACAATAAAGATCCAACGGTTTTACCGAGGTTGGGAAAACACCAAGATCATCCAGAAAGTTCCGGATCCAAACACCTTCCTTTGCAGCTTCACAAGCCGCAATGTATTCGGCTTCTGTTGTGGAATCGGCCACCGTATCTTGCTTCGAACTGGTCCAGCTCACTGCTCCTCCATTCATGACGTACACGAATCCAGACTGTGATCGACAATCATCTCGATAGGTTTGGAAACTAGCATCGGCATAACCCTTTACGACGAGCTCCTCCTCACCTCCATAAACTAGAAACATTTCTTTAGTCCTTTTCATGTACTTTAGAATATTCTTCACCGCCGCCCAGTGAGCCTCACCGGGGTTTGCCTGGTATCTGCTCGTTAAGCTTATTGCAAAAGCAACATCAGGCCGGGTACATATCATGGCATACATGATGGATCCGATTGCCGAGGCATACGGTATCCGGCTCATCCTGCTTTGCTCATCAGATGTTGAAGGACTCTGAGTCTCGCTCAGCCTTATACCATGTGAGAGTGGCAAGAACCCTTTCTTGGCCTCACTCATGTTGAACCGTTTCAACACTTTATCTATGTACGTGCACTGGTTCAAGCCGAGCAGTCTCCTCGATCTATCTCTATAGATCTTAATGCCCAATATGTAAACTGCTTCACCGAGGTCCTTCATCGAAAACTTTTCATTCAATGATTCTTTGATCGAGTTTAGCATCGAAACATTGTTTCCGATCAGTAGTATGTCATCCACATACAAGATCAAAAACACTACCGAGCTCCCACTCAATTTCTTGTATAAACAAGCGTCCTCTTCGCTTTTGATAAATCCGAGGTCTGTAACAACCTCATCAAAACGAATGTTCCAGCTCCGAGATGCTTGTCTCAATCCATAAATGGATCTCTTGAGCTTCCATACCTTACCAGCACTAGTCGGATCGACAAAACCCTCGGGTTGTATCATATACACGTCCTCGGTTAAATTTCCGTGAAGGAAAGCCATTTTGACATCCATCTGCCATATCTCGTAATCGAAATATGCAGCTATAGCTAGTACGATCCTCACCGACTTCAGCATCGCTACTGGAGAGTAGGTCTCGTCATAGTGAATCCCTTGAACTTGTGCATATCCTTTTGCGACAAGCCGAGCTTTGTGGATTTGAACATTTCCATCCACATCGGTTTTCTTCTTAAAGACCCATTTGCAACCAATGGCAGTGACGCCAGGTGGCAGATCAACCAAGTCCCAGACTTGATTGTGATCCATGGACTTTAACTCAGATGTCATGGCTTCCAGCCACTCCTCGGAATCCGGGCTCACCATCGCTTCCGCATATGTAGCCGGCTCGTCGCTTTCCAGCAACAGCACATCGCGCACTCTGCGCAATCTTTCCGACCTCCGTGGTTGTGGTGCTGCTTCCACCTCGGGTTCCCTGACAGACTCCGGTATGATCACATCACTAGCCGAGCTATCCCCAAGTGGTTCTCGAATTTCTTCGAGTTGCACCTGCCTCCCACTGGCTTCCCGTTCGAGAAACTCTTTCTCAAGGAAGACCCCGTTCCGAGCAACAAACACTTTGTTCTCTTCGCGGTTGTAGAAGCTATATCCCAAGGTTTCCCTCGGATATCCCACAAATATGCACTTATCCGACTTGGGTGTAAGTTTGTCTGACATGAGTGGCTTGACAAATGCTTCACAACCCCAAATCTTTAGAAAAGACAGCTTGGGACTCTTCCCAGTCCACATCTCATGTGGTGTCTTGTCTACGGATTTTGATGGTACTCTGTTGAGTGTAAAAGTTGCAGTTTCTAGAGCGTATCCCCAGAATGACAAGGGTAAGTCCGATTTGCTCATCGTAGATTGGACCATGTCTAACAAGGTACGATTCCTCCGTTCCGATACGCCATTTCTCTGTGGTGTACCCGGAGGTGTGAGCTGAGGTACTATACCTCGGCCTTTCAGATGATTATCAAACTCCTGGCTCATGTACTCACCCCCATGATCAGATCGTAGAAGCTTTATAGTCTTGCCGAGCTGATTTTCAACCTCGTTCTGAAACTCCTTGAACTTTTCTACAGTTTCTGACTTGTGCCTCATCAAATAGATATATCCATATCTACTCAAGTCATCGGTAAAAGTCACGAAGTACTGATAGCCACCTCTGGCAGTTGTGCTCATCGGACCACACACATCACTGTGTATCAGTTCCAACAGCTCAGACGCCCTTTCGCAACTCTTTGCAAAAGGTGACTTAGTCATCTTGCCGAGAAGGCATGATTCACATGTCTCGAACGACCCGAAGTCAGACGAAGTTAGAAGCCCATCATCATGGAGCTTCTTCATGCGTTTCAGACTAATGTGTCCAAGCCTGCAATGCCAGAAGTATGTTGGATTTATCTCATTAGGCTTATGCCTCTTGACATTCATATTATAGACAGGTTTAGATTCCAGATTCAAAATAAATAACCCATCAACTATGGGTGCATAGCCGTGGAACATTCCATTCAAAGATATCGAACAACCATTGTCCTTTAAATTGAATTTCTAACCCTGACTCATCAAGCATGAGGCAGAAATAATGTTCCGACTAAGCGCAGGAATATAATAACAATTATTCAATTCCAAAATGAATCCGGAAGGTAGCTGGAGTTGCATCATGCCGACCTCCAACGCAGCAACTCTTGCTTTGTTGCCGACCCTGATGTCAATCTCCCCTTGTGACACACGCCTAGTTCTTACCAGCCCCTGCATCGAGTTGCAAATATGAACAACCGATCTGGTATCAAATACCCAAGAGCTACTAGGTATGTCGGCAAGGTAAATGTCTATAACATATGTAACAAGTGTACCTTTGCCGGAAGTCGCACTTCCGGCCTTCTTGCCATGCTCGGCAAGCCACTTGCTACAGTTCCTCTTCCAGTGACCGGTCTCCTTGCAGTGATAGCAAACAGTTCCCGAGTCAGGTCCAGACTTCGGCGTAGCGGCGAAGCTCGGAACAGATTCCTTCTCCTTGCCCTTTGCCTTAACCTTTTTCTTGGACCAACTTTTCTTGAACTTGCCCGAATTCTGCACCATCAACACTTGATGCGTGCCTTTCTTAATATCCTGCTCTGCCACCTTAAGCATGCCATGCAGTTCAGTGAGCTTCTTATCCATGCCATGCATATGATAGTTCGAAATGAACGTCCCATAGCTAGCTGGAAGAGAACCCAGAACTGCATCGGTAGCCAGCTCATCCAAGAGCGGGAAGCCTAACCGTTCCAAAGCTTGCACGTATCCGATCATCTTGATCACATGCGGGCTCAGTGGATCACCCTCCTTCAGCTTACAATCCATCAAGGATCGCCAGACGTTGAACCTTTCGGTCCTAGCCTGCATCTGAAACATGCGCTTGAGATTCTCGATCATATCGAAAGCCTCAACATTTTCGAAATGCTGTTGCAAATCGGGCTCCATACAAGCCATCATCAGACAACTGATCTCCATTGAATCATCAACGAGTTTCTGGTAGGCATTCCTTGTTGTGGCATTAGCACTCTCGGCAGGTTCATCTGGAAGTGGATTCTCTAGAACATGTTCCTTCTTATCATGCTTGAGAACAATTCTCAAATTTCTATACCAGGTGGTAAAATTTGTTCCATTAAGTTTATCCTTTTCCAAGATTGATTTCAATGCAAAGTTGGGTTGAGCAGGTGGTGCCATTGATCTACAACAGAAAAATATGCAAACACTAAGCATTGTGTTTATGTAGAGTAAATCAAGCCTAAACAGATATACTCCCACTGAAGTTGACATCCCTCTGCAACTTCCAGTGATCCAGGATCCGAGTAGTACAATCCGACTAGTGAGCTTTAGCATCACTGCTAGCCGAAGTGGCTATCCGGTAAGCAACTCTTTGCTAATCGTATCTCTATACGACTCCTGTCGGCTGGGTTGGTATCTTATACCACGGCTCCCGACCTCTTTTGCCACAAGGCCCAAAACCGTTTTGATAGCCTTGTCAAGTTAACCAGATGCACTGCATGTCCGTGTCCGACATGAACCCTTCAGTTCAAGGACACCTAGCAGCACCCCAATTTTATGAGCCCACTACTAGACGTACTTGACGTGCGAAGGTGCAACATCAGGGATGGCAATTTGCTTGATATTAACGAGGGATCTTTCTACCATTTATAACATGTGTAGAAGACAAGAAGCAATATCAATCACAAATAAACAAATATTGTGAAATAGTATGGCTCCTTCATGGACGTCCGAGGACCAGGTCGGCTCCAACTCCGAGGACCAGGTCGGCTCCATCTTGTCATACCGGAACACCACCTCGGATCTCTATCCGAGCAGCGACTTGATCTCTGTCCTCCAACTACTACAACTAGTAATGAATTTACAGAGAATCACAAGTCGACACGCAGGTCGTTATACATTATAATGACAACACTATGGCTCCTGCCGGCTGACAAATCATGACGCGCAGGCCATGCACAATTTACACACATGCATCACATACACATGAGCCATACTATTCACATCAAACCTGCAAAACAGAGTTATGCATAGAATCGCATTCTACCGGCTTGAGTGAACATGTACGAAATCTATGGCGCTACACAAACGGCGGTCCCGCTAGCCGATTAGCGGGTGGGGTTCGAAGGGGTAGTGCCCCTCGTGGGTGCGGGCAGCGCCCGACGTTTTCGGAAATCACAGATCGGATCTGTACTCCGATCACGCCGAATTTTCCGATCAGACCGATCTCATCGATCATCACGAATCCGAATCGGATTTACGTTTCACCATTAACCCCGATGGCGGAAACCGACCGGTAGGGGTAGGTTGTGTCACGACCTCATCGATTCCGATCGTCAGAAAACATAGCCTCAACGATCCCTTGTGCAATTGATCTCATCAACCGTGCACATAGCCGATCTCTTAAATGACAACAGATCTCATCTGCTGCCTCCACATATCTAATATGCATACGATCTGAATCCAAATCCTATAACAGAGGCTCTGATACCACTATTGGGTTCTACGGTAGGGTGCGTCGACTGCAAATTAAAATTTTCCTACCCGCAGAACAACCAGGAACATGCTAACAGAGATGGATCACAAATCATTACCACTAGACGCACAGTGCCGTGTAGCGGAAGTAGAGTCGTGGCAGCGCGTCACCGGAGTCGTCTCCTCCTCGTCGGTCTCCCACGTACAGCTGATCACCAAGTCCCACGAAACAGGTTCACCGAAGTGGCACAATTGCACCACCTCTAATGGTATCCGCGCGTGCGGGAGGAACGCTATGTGGCGGACTGCTAGGTCCGATCGCACAGCCTGCGGCACGTGGAGGTGGCTAGTTGCAACACATGCAAAACCCTAATGATGACGCCAAAGCTATCAACCTTGATAAGCGTGCTGTACCTCCACTATATATAGGCATCCGTTGTGGGCTCAACACTTGGGCCTCACACAGATCCTAAAGCCCAAAGTCTACACGGTCACGATCCAAGTCCAGCTCGGATCACATCCGAAGTGTCCTCGGATCCGACCTCGTAGGTTCCTTCCCTTAAGCGCGCGACCCCTTAGGTTCAAGTCGGCTTGGTCGCAGTTCGGATCATCTCCGAACTGCTCGGTAGGTAGCGGCCTCTAGCAAGGCGTGCCGACCACCAAGTAGACTATGAAGCCGGTTGGCGAACCTGTACGTCACACTTCCGTTCCCTTTGCCACACGATATATGTTGTCGGGCTCAAGGCGATGTGGCCATCCCTGTTACAGCCCGAACTCTCTCTCGTTTCAGTGAATCCGACCAACACTTCGGATTATCTCATAATCCTCATCGCATGGCCATGCTTATACAAGTCGGATCACACGAGGGGCCCAGAGTATATCTCTCCTCATTTGGAGGGGCAAATCCCATCTTGCATAACCATGTCTCGCAGCATGGGTCTGGACAAGCCCGAAACCTACCTTTATAACTACCCAGTTACGGAGTAGCATTTGGTCGGCCCAAAGCAGGTCGGTCACCATCCTGGGCACATGCGTTAGCTCAGGTCCGAGGACACAGAACGTATGTGTACTAGAGACTCACAGATGACCTATCGCTGTGTCTCATAGTTGGGTCTGTCCAATCCGAATTCCATCCGAGCTCGGATCCGGTCACCCGTATCCTATCTCGGATCTGATCAGATCCATGCAGTTCGGCAACATCACATGCTTCATGGCTAGTGAGACAAAACCATCCACCGTATTGCATGCTAGTCTAGTCCGACGTGTGCCCACATGTCACTTACGACTAGGGACCATTTTAGGACGTATCATACAACACAAGATCTCACAGACAAGTCACATACTTGTCAACAAGTATCATTGATAACATCTGAGGACTACATCGGTTCATAAACACATCGGAAATATCATCAAACATGATTGCCTCTAGGGCATACTTCCAACAGCTAGATGGCTTCTTCTCTCTCTTTGATCTTCAATACAATGTTCTCATCGATGTTCTTGGAGTTCTATTCGATGTAATCTTCTTTTGCGGTGTGTTTGTTGGGATCCGATGAATTGTGGGTTTACGATCAGATTATTCATGAGAAATATTTGAGTCTTTTCTGAACTTATTTATGCATGATTTTTATAGCTTTCTATTTCTCTCCGATCTATCCGTTTTGTTTGGCCAACTAGATTGATTTATCTTGAAATGGGAGAGGTGCTTTGTGATGGTTCAATCTTGCGGTGTTCTATATCCCACTGACAAAGTAGGGGACAAGACATGTATTTGTATTGTTGCCATTAAGGATAAAACGACGGGGTTTATTCATATTGCTTGAGTTTACTTTGTCTACATCATGTTATCTTGCTTAAGGCGTTATTTCGTTTTTAACTTAATACTCTAGATGCATGCTGGATAGCGGTTGATGGGTGGAGTAATAGTAGTAGATGCAGGCAGGAGTCGGTTTACTTGTCTTGGACGTGATGCCTATATACATGATCATTGCCTTCAATATCATCATAACTATGCGCTTTTCTATCAATTGCCCAACAGTAATTTGTTTACGCACCGTATACTATGTGTTCGAGAGAGAAGCCTCTAGTGAAAACTATGGCCCCCGGGTCTACTTAAATCATATAAAAAACCTAAAAATACCTTGCGGCAATTTTATTTACTTTATTTTATTTTGCATTTTATTTTATCTATCTATCACTATGAGAATTAATCCTTGCAAATAACGAGTTCAAGGGGATTGGCAACCCTCTTGCCCGCGTTGGGTGCAAGTATTTGCTTTTGTGTGTGTTGGTGCTGTTCACGAGGTTCTGCGTGGTTCTCCTACTGGATTGATACCTTGGTTCTCACTGAGGGAAATACTTATCTCTACTGTGTTTCATCACCCCTCCTCTTCGGGGAAATCCCAACGCAGTTTACAAGTAGCAGGAAGAATTTCTGGCGCCGTTGCCGAGGAGACATGACCAAAACCTATCAAGTACCTTCGCACAAACTATCATCTACTTGCTCTACTTTTATTTGCCTTTTTATTTGCATTTGTCTCTCATTTTAATCTCCCCCACTTCTCATAAAAATTACAAAAACACAAAAATATTTTATTTGCTAGTTTGCTTGCTTTGCTTGAAATTGCCATCATGTCTGAGTTCAAAAAAGGTATTGTAGAGAGTGCTAGTGAGAATAGTACTAATGAATCTCTTGAGGAAAAATTTAAATCTTTTCATATTAATCATGATCCTTTTGAGAACAAAGCTCCACCCACTTTTAAAACTAAAGTCTATCATGTGGGTAGCGGGAATATTATTGGTAAAAATGTTGCGCAAGAATTCTTCAACTGTGTGGGAGTCATACCCATAATTAAAGAGTATATTCTTCATAAAACAAATTGCTGTGTGGATGCTATTGCTATGCTTGTGGTTAAGTTAGAACGAATTTTTTTGCACATTCACCCCGCGTTACAAAAGATATTCTATGAGTTTCCCAATATCCATAATCCTAGAATTAAAAAGATTGCTACAATCATCCTTATGCATGAATTTGATTATATAATTAGAGAAGCTAGGGACATCTTTTCTTTCTATAAAATAGATTTTGAGCATCCTCCAATAGAGGAAATTCTTCATGATAAAGACACTATATGTAGGTTGGAATCTAAGGATTATTTTGCTTATGGAGAAAACATTAGGAGAAGAGTTCCCTATGCTGAAGTAATTAAAACTTTGTACCACAATACTTGCGATAAATTTGAATGGATTACCAAGGGAATTGATGAGGGATTTAGTGAAGAATGGTTTGAAAGTACGGATCGAGACCCTATTGATGATGAGATTCCTGTTTTATATGAGGACCTTTATGGTGATGATTCTGAGTTTGAAGTTATGAATATTAAGGTCACCGAACAAAGTCCCTTCAAGTATTTAAGTTCCCCTACTAGAAAAGAAGAACATGGAAGTAGAGAATTAATGAGAAAAGTTTTGGAAGATTTGATTATAAAGGATTTGGTAATGAAGGATGATAATACTTGAAACTATGCATTATGCCTAGCTAGGGACATAAAACAATAGCGCTTGTTGGGAGGCAACCCAATATGTATCTTAAATTTTTGCTTTGTTTTCTGTTTTGTGTGTTTACACAATTATAGCTACTTTTATGATTTTTTTATCTTTTAATTAGTGTTTGTGCCAAGTAATGCCTTTGGGATGATTTGGATGATAGTATAATTGATGTTGTTTGAAAACAGAAACTTTTGAGTCCAGTGCATGATTTTTCTGATTTTACTAGAGGGTGATAAAATTCTGAATTTTTTACACAGTATTTTTATATGAATTGTTTACGATTTGCTAATTTTTCAGAATTTTTTGAGTTACAGAAGTATGGCTTTTATTCAGATCTTTACAAACTGTTCTGTTTTAGACAGATTCTGTTTTTGCTGCAGTTTGCTTATTTTGATGAATCTATGGATTTTATCGGGGGGGGGGGGGGGGGGGGGGTATAAGTCATGGAGAAGTTGGAGTACAGTAGCATTATGCCAATATTAAATATGAATCAATTTATAACAGTACCTAAAGTTTAAGATTTGATTATTATACTAATGGATCTCATGAGGTTTCTGTTGAGTTTTGTGTGTTGAAGTTTTCAAGTTTTGGGTGAGACCACGAGGGATGAAGGAATAAGGAGCGGCAAGACCCTAAGCTTGGGGATTCCCAAGGCACCCCATATTCAAGTAAGACCCAGGCGTCTAAGCTTGGAGATGCCCCGGATGGCATCCCCTCTTTCGTCTCCAATATATCGGTATATCACTTGGAGCTATATTTTTATTCATCACATAATATGTGTTTTACTTGGAGCGTCTTGTGCCATAGTTTTCTTTTCTTTGTTTTCTTTTTAGTTTGCCATAATCATCTTTGTTGAACACACCTTTTTGAGAGGGACACACACTTATCGTGATTTGTTAGAATACTCTATGTGCTTCACTTATATCTTTTGAGCTAGGCAGTTGCTCTAGTGCTTAACTTATATCTTTTAGAGCACAATGGTGGTTATATTTTAAAGAAATAGTTGCACTCTCATGCTTCACTTAAATCTTTTTGAGAGTCTAATAAATAGTAATGGCAATTTGCACGGGTTATAAGATTGGTCCATAAAGGATAGGTATTCAAGAGGGATATAATAAAACTTTCATGTAGATACTAAATATGATAAGTTTGATTCCTTGCAATAGTTTTGCGATATTAAGATGGTAATATGTGAATGTACTAGTGAATTATTGTGGCTTAGTAAGAATATTGGTGTTAAGGTTTGTCATTCCCGAAGCATGCACGTATAATCCTTAGTTGTGTGATAAAGTTGGAGCATGATTTATTATTGATTGTTTACCTTAGGAGTGGCGGTCGGGGATGAGCGATGGCCACTTCCTACCAATCTATCCCCCTAGGGGCATGCATAGTAGTACTTTGCTTCGAGGGCTAATAGACTTTTGCAATAAGTATGTGAGTTCTTTATGACTAATGTGAGTCCATGGATTGTACGCACTCTCACCTTTCCGCAATTTGCTAGACTCTTCGGTACCGTGCATTGCCCTTTCTCACCTCGAGAGTCGGTGCAAACTTCGCCGGTGCATCCAAACCCCGTGATATGATACGCTCTATCACACATAAGCCTCTTTATATCTTCCTCAAAACAGCCACCATACCTACCTATTATTTCATTTCCATAGCCATTCCGAGATATATTGCAATGCAACTTGCACCGTTCCTTTCAATATGACACACATCATCATTGTCATATTGCTTTGCATGATCATATAGCTGACATAGTATTTGTGGCTCAGCCATCGTTCATCATTTTTTATACATGCTACGCTAGATCATTGCACATCCTGGTACACTGCCAGAGGCATTCATATAGAGTCATATTGTTTTAGTATCGAGTTGTAATATTGAGTTGTAAGTAAATAAAAGTGTGATGATCATCATTATTAGAGCATTGTCCCAGTGAGGAAAGGATGATGGAGACTGTGATTCCCCCACAAGTCGGGATGAGGCTCCGGACGAAAAATATATAAAAAAAGAGGCCAAAAAGAGCCCAGCAAAAAAAAGAGAGAAAAAGAGAGAAGGGGCAATGTTACTATCCTTTTCCACACTTGTGCTTCAGAGTAGCACCATGTTTTTCATATAGAGAGTCTCCTGAGTTGTCACTTTTATATACTAGTGGGAATTTTTCATTATAGAACTTGGCTTGTATATTCCGATGATGGGCTTCCTCAAATGCCCGAGGTCTTCATGAGCAAGCAAGTTGGATGCACACCCACTTAGTTTCAGTTTGAGCTTTCATACACTTATAGCTCTTAGTGCATCTGTTGCATGGCAATCACTACTCCTCGCATTGATATCAATTCATGGGCATCTCCATAGCCCGTTGATTAGACGCGTCGATGTGAGACTATCTTCCTTTTTGACTTCCCCTTATTAATCTCTATCATCATATTCTATTCCACCCATAGTGCTATGCCCATGGCTCGCGCTCATGTATTACGTGAGGGTTGAAAAAGCTGAAGCGCGTTAAAAAGTATGAACCAATTGCTCGGCTTGTCATCAGGGTAGTGCATGATTAATACTTTGTGTTAGGAAGACTAAGCATGATGGGCTATATGATTTTGTAGGGATAGCATTCTTTAGCATTTTTATTTTGAAAGGCATGATTGTTTGTTGGTATGCCTGAGTATTGATGTCTTTATATCAAATTATAGACTATTGCTTTGAATCACTCGTTTCTTAATATTCAAACCGTAAAAGAGATTACATGATAAACATGTTTGGTAGGATTCCACATCAAAAATTCTGTTTTTATCATTTACCTACTCGAGGACGAGCAGGAATTAGGCTTGGGGATGCTGATACGTCTCCAACGTATCTATAATTTTTGATTGTTCCATGCTATTATAGTATCAATCTTGGATGTTTTATAAGCAATAATATGCTATTTTATATCATTTTTGGGACTAACCTATTTACCTAGTGCCCAGTGCCAGTTGCTGTTTTCTGCTTGTTTTTGGTTTTTCAGGAAATCAGTACCAAACGAAGTCCAAATGCTACGAAACTTTTTGACGATTTTTTTCTGGACAAAAGAGACCCTGGAAGCTTTGGGAGGAGGCCAGAAGCCTCACGAGGAGGCCACAAGGCAACAGGGCGCGACCCTAGGGGGGCGCGCCCTGATGCCTTATGGGCCCCTCGTGGCTCCTTTTGACCTAATTCCACCTCTATAAATTCTCAAATATTGGGAAACCAACAGAGAGCCCCACGAAATAACTTTTCCGCCGCAACAATCTTCTGTTCTTCCGCAATCCCATCTGCAGGCCTTTTCTGGCGCTCTGCGGGAGGGGGAATCGATCACAGAGGGATTCTACATCAACCTTGCTGCCCCTCCGATGATGTGTGAGTAGTTTACCACAGACCTACGGGTCCATAGCTAGTAGCTAGATGGCTTCTTCTCACTCTTTGATCTTCAATACAATGTTCTCCTCGATGTTCTTGGAGTTCTATTCGATGTAATCTTCTATTACGGTGTGTTTGTTGGGATCCGATGAATTGTGGGTTTATGATTAGATTATTCATGAGAAATATTTGAGTCTTTTTTGAACTTATTTATGCATGATTATTATAGCTTTGTATTTCTCTCTGATCTATCCATTTGGTTTGGCCAACTAGATTGATTTATCTTGCAATGGCGAGGTGCTTTGTGATGGGTTCAATCTTGCGGTGTTCTATATCCTAGTGACAAAGTAGGGGACAAGACACGTATTTGTATTGTTGCCATGAAGGATAAAACGATGGGGTTTATTCATATTGCTTGAGTTTACTTTGTCTACATCATGTCATCTTGCTTAAGGCATTACCCCGTTTTTAACTTAATACTCTAGATGCATGCTGGATAGCGGTCGATGGTTGGAGTAATAGTAGTAGATGTAGGCAGGAGTCGGTCTACTTGTCTCGGACGTGATGCCTATATACATGATCATTGCCTTGGATATCGTCATAACTATGCGCTTTTCTATCAATTGCCTTACAGTAATTTGTTTACCCACCGTATGCTATGTGTTCGAGAGAGAAGCCTCTAGTGAAAACTATGGCCCCCGGGTCTACTTAAATCTTATAAAAAGCCTAAAAATACCTTTCTGCAATTTTATTTACTTTATTTTATTTTATCTATCTATCACTATCAGAATTAATCCTTGCAAATAAGGAGTTCAAGGGGATTGACAACCCTCTTGCCCGCGTTGGGTGCAAGTATTTGCTTTTGTGTGTGTAGGTGTTGTTCACGAGGTTTTGCGTGGTTCTCCTACAAGATTGATACCTTGGTTCTCATTGAGGGAAATGCTTATCTCTACTGTGCTGCATCACCCCTCCTCTTCGGGGAAATCCCAACGTAGTTTACAAGTAGCAGGCTGGCGTATGCGGCCTCCTGGATGAATACAGTGGTCGTCCACTGTATTCAAAAGGGGGTGCCATAAGACTTGATATCAGAGCCCAGGCTGACTAAGGTTGCCCCTAGGTGTCGTTGCTTGAAAGACAGCCCAGATGGATATCAACCATCTTTGCCATACCGGCACGGCTACTATCAATCAACGGACAACGCATAGGTTTCCCGTAAGACCAGACCCCCTCTCATGGCTTTGCCGACGACGATGAAATATTCGCATCAGGCACCGACCAATGAGCCCTCAGTCACACAGAAACTGATGAGGACATCACTACTACAGTTACACCCACAACCCCTACTGCTACATATACTGGACCTATTACTAGAGCTCGTGGACGCCAATTAAATTACCAAGTACTTTCATTTCTTGGTAATGATTCTAATGTTCATGAGAATATGATGCTTCCTAAATTGGATACATTTGTTTTTCTTACAAATGAAGGGCCCAGCACGGACAAGAAGGATGAACATTGGAGCATGATCAAGCATGGAGGGGATGGCACGCGCAAGGGGAACACGAACGGAGTTTCTAGTGGAGTTTTCAGCACTTCGAAGCCACCATGATGACATACAAGGACATGGACGAAATATACAAGATAGCCTTTCATAAATTTCATCCATAGGTTATTATAGGTGCTGCACCACCTTATTTTTGGGCGAGGCCCATGTAATTTTGAAATACAACTTCGTAGGCTATTTTTAGAGTCCGTATTGTAGGGGAAACGACTCAGGAGGTGTTTTAGTCCCACCTTACCAAGGGTGGACGAAATCCCCTCTCTTTCCCCTATAAATACAGCCCTTAAGGCACCGTTTAGACTTGGGTTTTGTTTAGATTAAAGTTCACCATAGTGCAATGCATGTACTTCGTTTGTGTCCAACGACCAGGCCAAGACGTTTCAGAACCCCACTTTGATCAATAAAGCTTTCCTCTTAAATTCGTAATATCCCGATTGCAATCTCAGTTTCTTGCTTGTTCTTCATTTGCATGCAGGAAATAGACCCTCGTGGTCAGGTTGATCATGCTCCGGCATGGTCAATAACCTCTCAGAGTTGGTTTAGCGATTGCTAAGGCACGATGTCTTCACACGTTCATAGTCGGATCGTCAAAGTCGACTTCCACAAAACGATAGCTACCATCTCATCGAAAGACGGGACACCTTTTCCTCTATCAAGTGGTATCAGATTTCCAGGTTGCTCGGTGAGATTTTACCAGCTTTTCGTTGTCTAGATCGCATTTTTTTTCCATACCTACAGTCCACGAAAAAGCCAAAAAATATTTAGGGTTAGATCATCATATCCAAACCAATCTGAGTGTTTTGCAATTTTCTATTCGGTGTTTTGCTTTGTTGAATTTGTGGTTGCATTATCGTGTCGAGTTGCTGGTCTTAGCGTCTAGTCCTTTAGAGTTTCGAGTTCTATTCACAAGTTGTCACGCCACTACCACACCATCTTCATCGTCGCTGCCATATACCACCATGATGCGTAGCATCCTATGGTCATCCCCATGTACACTACGACAACTCCCCAAGCCCCAAGTGGATATACGACGAGACACCAAGCATACGCCGTTGGACACAAGGTGAACTCGCTCTGTAATGCTCCCCTTCTCCATTTATGCAAGACATGGTCGCTACCTAATGCAAAGACACTACACGTGCTTAGGTACCGAGAAGACCCTCTCGGAGATGCTCGGAACGATGGACAAGTCGGCAAGTTCACGGATGAAGAGGACCAGCGAGGATGGTCACCGAAGGTGTACAGCAGCCGGACATCCCGCATGCAGCCCGGACATCCGGCCCCTGGAGGCTACAGCAGCTTCCCAGATCAGCCGCAGCCATGTCCCCAGGCCCCGGACATCCGGCCCCGAAGCCGGACATCCAGCCCGTCCACCCCGGACATCCGGGCCCCTGCCGGAAATCCGGCGCCCTATACAGTAGGTTGGCCAGTTTCGGCCGGACATCCGACTCTCAAGCCCGGACATCCGGCACCCTGCTGAACCGCCGGACATCCGGCCTTACGCCCGGACATCCGTCCTGACACCCGCATGTATCCGGCCCTCAGGCCATGTATCCGCCCCCATCTCGCCCCAACTTGTACTAGCACTATATAAGGACCTCTCCCTCCTCCCTCTAGGGTTAGCATTGTGATAGCTCATTCATAGTTGAGCTTTGCTCCTACCCTCTCCTCTTGAGAGAGAGAGAGAGACCACTCTCATGGAGTTCAAGACCTCCATGTGAGCATGTGAGAAGATCCCACGGGATATCAAGACCTCGACTCCTCTCCGGATCGGGATGAACTAGCTACCCTATGTATCTCTTGTGTTGGATTTGGACCCGTGTAGCCCCTTATGTGTATGTGGATCTAGCGCATGTGTGATTGGATCTTGTTGATTTGAGTGTTCTTCTTGTGTTCTCTTGGATTTTCTCCTTTTCCCCCTCCTAAGTGTGAAAAGATCGTCATCTAGGGTTCCACCCTACATCACACCACCGGACCATCTTCATCACCGCTGCCATATACCACCACCGCACCCTCTTCATCGCCGCTGCCATATACCACCACCGCACCATCTTCATCGCCACTGCCATATACCTCCACCGCATAGCCATCACGCCAATCCAAGTCCACCTCCATAACAGATTCGCCACCAGTCTGTGTTCCACCGCCCCTACATATATCCGCCACTAGTCCGAGTTCCACCAGATTCATCTCCGTCACCAATCCTAGTCCGAGTCCAGTATTTCCTTATCTGTTATTATTTCCAGATCACGACATTCTACGTGTCGTGATCTAGTCGGACTCCCCAACTTTCATGTTACCCGGAGAAGAGAAATAGGTTCAGTTTAAAAAAAACTAAGTCTGGAAAATTCTGGCTAGGCAGTTTTTAGCCCATTTGGAAACTTTTTTAGAAAAACTTTGTTGCTAAGAAAAAAATAAAAAGAGGGGAAAAAGTGAAAAAAAAGAGATTTAGAGTGTGCTTCTCCCTTGTTTACGTGTTGCATCGTGATTTTGTCAGTGTTCTAGGCTCGCGTCTCTAGTACGGTCTAGCCTAGGACCAACACAGTACCGTCGTTGAGCATTTATTCAACTTTGCATCTCTGAATTGATTATTGCCGACCCTTTTTGCTACCATATTATAAGCCTTCCCAGCTCCACAAACATCTAAGTCGTGCGTTTGACACCACCTGGCAATTGCTCTATCCAAACTTTGAGAGTTTTGACTGCAACGGTTGCCGATCACCGCCTGCTGCTTGGTAAGAACGGGTAAGAATTTGTGATTAGCTTGACGGATTTGTGACCATCCACCACTCCACTTCCTATTAGTAGTCTGTAGGACCTTTTCTTCTGTGTTTCTATTGCTGCTAACCATGCCAAGATCACAAGCGGATGAGCTGGACTGGAAGAACATGAAGAACAAGGAGCTACATGATAAATGTGAAAAAATGATGGGAGAACAGGTGCAAGACATTCGAAACAGATTTGAAGAGGCAATGTAAAGGATAGATGGTTTTGAGAAGTCACTCGACACCAAGCTAGACAAAAAAATTAATGAGCTGCTCACACGTCTACCACAACCACCACCAGCTGCTGCACCTCCTGCTCCTCTACAACAACAACAACAACAACAACGTCGCCTTCCAAATCATGTGGGACGATCACAACGTGTGCCTATCGAGCACGGCCAACATTCCGGTGCGGTTGCTACTGTTGCTGCTTCTGTGGCTACTGCTGCTATCGTCGAGCACTACGACGACTACGATGGTGATTACGAGGATGAGGTTGTTCAAAATTAGAACTATGTGCAACCACCAGCACCAGGTCGTCCACATGCATATATTCGCAACGGTAGGGCTGCACCACCCCCTTAGGTATGAGATGATGAACATGTTGCTAAACTAAAATTGGATATTCCACCATTTGAGGGTAGATACATTCTTGATACATATCTTGCTTGGGATATAGAAACTAAACAACGTTTTGCATGTTTACAATATCCTGAGGATAGACGTGTTACTACTGCTGTGTGTGAATTTACTGGTTTCGCATCTATTTGGTGGTCCACACATTGTACAACACATCCTAATAATATTCCAACTACTTGGGCCACTTTAAAACTGCTATGCGTATTCATTCGGTTCCTCCATATTATCAACGTGAGTTGCTTCAAAAATTGCAGCGGTTAAGACAGGGCAAAAATTCTGTAGAGGAATATTATCAGGAATTACAAACTGGGATGCTTAGATGTGGTACTGAAGAAGATAATGAAGCTCAACTTGCACGTTTCATGGGTGGGTTAAACAGAGAGATTCAAACTATCTTAGAGTATAAGGAGTATAACAATATTACTCGTTTATTTCATCTTGCTTGCAAAGCTGAACGTGAAGTGCAGAATCGACAGACCATGGCGCGGACTAACTATTCTGCAGGTCGATCTTCATCATGGACACCGCGTGCTTCTTCTACTACCACATGTCCTGCAGCACCACATACTTCAGCCGCCAACTCTAACCGTGATACAAGAAAACATGCACCACCACTACCATCCGCCAAGAGCACACCTTCCGGTTCCGCGTAGAGCTCTTCTTCATCCATGGCATCAACAGGGCAAACACATGATATCATATGTCGTCATTGCAAGGGTGGAGGTTACTATGCGAGAAAAGGTCCATCCAAGCGTGTGATGATTGCTATCGAGGATGGTGGGTATGAGTCCGCTAGTGACTATGATGAGGAGACTTTGGCTCTTATTGCAAGTGAAGAACAGGGTGGAGATGATTCTGAACAAGAGACGCAATACATGGCTATAGAAGATGCTGACAAGTATGAAAGTTTAGTTGCTCAACGTGTTTTGAGTGTGCAGGTAACACATGCCGAGCAAAATCAGAGGCACAATTTGTTCCATACAAAGGGAGTTTTGAAGGAACGTTCTGTTTGCGTCATCATCGATGGAGGGAGTTGCAACAACTTGGCCAGCGTGGAGATGGTGGAGAAGCTGTCTCTCACCACTAGACCATATCCTCATCCTTACTACATACAATGGTTCAACAGCAGCGGCAAGGTTAAGGTAACATGTACTGTTCGTGTGCATTTTAGTATCGCTACATATGCTGATTATGTTGTCGGTGTATTGAGAATGGGTGTCCATACCCTGACGATGCACAGACGAGTTGTAGCCTTCCCAACTGCAAGGGCTTGTCGGAGGATAACATTTCAACATCCAAGACTTGGTAATCAAAACCATGAAGAAGTCCTCCAGGCAGGTCATCGAGAAGTACTGAAGAACAAGGTTCAAGTTGCCGGCAAGCGTCCAGCCGGCAAGCATCGGGCCGAAGACCTCAAGACCGGCAAGCGTCATCCCACCGCTCCGCCGTGGCAGTCATCAAAGACTTGCCGACAGGTGTCGAGCGGGCAGGCGGGTTGGTAGAGCTTGTCGGGGCACGTGGCGGCCTGGCGCTGAAGATATAACTTTATTGACACCCGTCCAAGTGGCGTGTTGATAGAATAGGAGGTAGCTGGGCGAGCGGTGCCGGTTCCCTTCCAGCAATGTTCCTCGGCGTGACACCTAACACAGCATTTATTGCTTTTGTCCTAATCCATCTATATTAGGTATGATAGCACTGTTGCTCTCACTTTTCTATGTAATTACAGTTTTGCCACTGTGGTAGCCCCTTCCATCTATAAAAGGAGGCCCATGGCAACCATTACAAAGGTCGACACCCTGCTCAATTGCACTAAGTAGCTGCACCTCCGAGCTCCTTGCCGGCAAGGCTGCGCTCTGTTGTAACTTGAGCATTTCACCACCATAATCCACCAAAGCAGGAGTATGGTTTTACGCCTCATGGCGGCCCGAACCTGGCTAAATCCTTGTGTGCTTCCTGCTGGATCTGCTCTTTGTGTTCTGTGATTCCCACAGCTGAACCGCAAAGGGACCATGCCGGTCTCAAAGATTGTCGTACTTCGACATCTTTGGCGCGCTAGGCAGGGGGATCACGTTCACGAATCTGCTCCAACAGTCTAGGCGCTAGCTTCATCATCTATGGTGCCCAAGAAAGCCAAGGGCGCGGCCGCTAGTGCTCCATCTACGTCCAAGTTGCCATCGCAGACGTCCGCGGGTGGCGCGGGCGATAGAGGCGGAGGCAGCCAACTTCCCCGATGTTCTGGTGATCCCAGCCACCAGAGCGGCATCGTCCGGAGCGTTGCTAGCTAGGATCACACCGTCACCACGCCCAAAGACGGCGTTGTGACATCTAAGGATGGCATGACAACGTCCAAGAATGCGCGGCGAAGCACACGTCAAGGCCATGTCAAGATGGACGTGACAAGCTTCCCCGCGATGCAGGCCGCTCCGGGTGATGTCAAGACAAGACCCCTGAGCATCGCCCTCAAGATGCTCAAGGGCAGCCACCACGCCAACCTGTTGGCAAAAATCAACCGCGGCTACAGGAACGGGATGGAGCTCCTTCTGGCTCTGTTAGGAGTCGAGGTACCTCTCGTTCTGCGCGCCCAGTCATGCCAATAACGCTGGCAGAGGCCATGGCGCAAGCTCGGCTATTGCTGAACTTCCCTCCTACATCGGAGAAGATGGACGAGTGGAGAGCCACCATCTAGAGTCTCATCAGCTTTGCCAACAACGACGGAGCGCAGCTGGCGGGACCTTCACGGCAGCAACCAGCTGCTCCGGCAAGGGCAGCTGGCGAGCGGATTGGAGGCGCTGCACAAACAGTGCAGTCTCCTCCACAGCAACACCGGTAAGATAGGCGAGCTGATGCGCAGGACGAGGTGTCCATGGTGTCATCGGGTCCCCGAGGCTGACAAGATCAATGCTGGGTGCTGCAAGACCGGCAAGTTAAAGACGCACGCACAACCATCGAGTGGCGTCGGGAAGCGCGTCATCAGTCAGACGACCGTGCAGGGCCGGCAGTGAACGAGCCTGCGCCAGGGTACCTTGGGTGCTTGCCGTATGACATCGGCCACCCAGCGTTCACCCGTGAGCTGTGGCAAGTTCGCTGGCCCTCCTCCTGAAGCTTCAAGCCAGAGTTGCCAGACAAGTATGATGACAAGCTCAACCCAGCTGAGTTCCTTGGTATCTACACCATAGCCTTCCAGGCTGCGGGTGGTAGGGACGAGAAGGTTCTCACTAACTACTTCCCATTGGCACTCAAGCCCAATGTGAGGTCTTGGCTGATGAACTTGCCGGAGGGCTCTATTTCATCTTGGCTAGACCTGTGCCATCAACAAGGTCAGGGATATCTCTGAGCTATACGCTCTGGCCGACAAGTGCGCACGAGCTGAAGAAGGGAGACGACTCCCTGGAGAGGATGCCGGAGCTGCTGTCGATTCAGAGGATGATGATGCAGCCACTCCAAAGAAGAACCGCAAGCGTAACCGCAAGCGGAAAGGCAAATCATTTATGGCCATTGAGGGGTTTGGAGATACCGGCAAGAAGCAGAAGTCCGAAGGTGCTGGGAAGGAGGCTGCCGCATGTACCCGTGGTCACGAAGCTGCTGCTGGCGAAAAGACTGATGGTCCGTACTGCAAGATCCACCATACAGCTGGTAATGATCTCCAGGAGTGCCGACAAGTCGAGCATCTTGCTGAAAAGTAGAAGCTCTAGTACGAAAAGTGCGACAAGGAGAAGGGCCAGAACAGTGCTGGTGGGTCCGGCAAGAAAAATCATGGCAACCGCGGGGGCCGCCACGGCAAGGCCGACAAGCAAAAGGAGAAACCCGCGCGTGGCCGGGACAAGAAAGAAGGAGAGGAAGACGATGGTGATGACAATGAGGATGAGTCTAAACATGAGTTCCAAAATGTTGTGGACGCGATGTGCATTGATGGAGGTGCATCTTTGCACTCCTCTCACCGGCAGCTCAAGCAGTGGCCCCATGGGATTAATGCTGCAGAGCCGACAGCCGCAGCACACAGGCCGCTGAAGTGGTCCAACACACCCATCATCTTCGATGCCGAGGACCACCCTGACTGCACAACGGCGGTTTGGTGCTTGCCATTGTTGGTCTCACCACCAATTCGCAACCTCAAGGTCACAAAGATGTTGGTTGACAGCGGGGCTGGCCTGAATCTGATCTCTCCAGAAGTGATCAAGAGGCTATAGATTTCTGACGAAGAACTCCAAGAAACGGGATCATTTCAAGGAGTCAATCCAGGTTGGACCAAGCCCAAAGGCCAGATCACGTTGCCGGTTACTTTTGGCAGCGAGCTCAACTACAGGACAGAGAAGATTGTTTTCGACGTCGTCAAGATTCCATTGCCTTATAATGGAATTCTTGGTCGCCCTGCCCTGGCAAAATTCATGGCGGCGTCACATTACGCCTACAACACGTTGAAGATGCCAGGACCCATGGCTGTGATCACCATCCACTCCGACAAGAAGGACACAGTTATCTGCGCCAACAAGCTATACCGGGAAGCAGTTGCAGCATCTGCCAGCAAGGCACTTGCTCCTGCCAACATAGCTTCCGGGGGAAGAAGACCGGCAAGTCCTCCATCAAGAACTCCGGAAAGCGCACTGCAGAGTGTGGCACGTCCGTTGAGGAGCCAGAGACCTCTGCCGACAAAAGCAAGAAGTCCAAAGCCACTCCACCTACAACAAAGCAAGTCTCTACAAGGGAAGATGGTATGGGAGGCACTTTCACCATAAGTGCCACCCTTAATGACAAATAGGATAGCGCGCTCATCGCTTTCTTGTGGGCGAATGTCGATGTGTTTGCATGGCAAACATCTGATATCCCCGGTGTTCCCAGGGAAGTGATTGAGCAGCACCTTGCTGTCTGCCCCAATGCGAGACCCGTCAAGCAGAAGGTCGGGAAGCAAGCTTTGGAACGACAGGAATTCATTGCCCAAGAAATCCAAAAGCTTGAAGCAGCAGGCCTGGTCAGAGGAGTGCTACCTCCAACATGGTTAGCTAATCCGGTCATAGTTCGTAAAGCAAATGGAAAGTGGAGACTTTGTATTGATTTCACTGATATCAACAAAGCATGCCCAAAATATCCTTTTCTTTTGCCGCGGATTGACCAGATTATTCACTCCACTGCCGGTTGTGATCTTCTCTCTTTTCATGATGCCTATTCCGGTTATCATCATATCTTTATGGCCAAGGAAGATGAGGAAAAAACCTCATTCATAACTCCATGTGGTACATACTGTTTCATCCGTATGCCTTTCGGATTAAAGAGTGCCGGTGCAACATTTGCAAGAGCAGTTCAAAATGGTTTTGGTCCTCAGCTGCACAGAAATGTGGAAGCCTATATGGATGATATAGTGGTCAAAACCAAGGACAAATCAACACTTATCCAAGATTTGGGAGAAGCGTTTGCAAATTTGCGCAAGATCAACTTGAAGCCCAACCCTGAGAAGTTTGTGTTTGGTGTCCCATCCAGCAAACTTCTCGGGTTCTTTGTTTCTCAACGTGGAATTGAAGCCAATCCCGACAAGATCAAAGCTATTGAGCAGATAGAAGCACCAAAGCACGTCAAGGATGTACGGCGTCTTGCCGGTTGTGTTGACGGACTAAGCAGGTTCATTTCCAAGTCAGCTGAGCGCGCCTTGCCATTTTTCAAAATCTTGAAAAAGGCAGGTCCTATGAAATGGACCTAGGAAGCGGAGGCCACACTCCAAGACTTGAAGAAATACCTGTCCTCTCCACCAGTACTAGTTGCGCCTAAACCACAAGAGCCGTTGTTGCTGTATTTAGCAGCAACGAATCAAGTGGTAAGTGTTGCACTAGTTGCTGAAAGAGAGGTAGATGATGAAGAGGCAGCAACCGCAGAGCCGCAAGCGGACAAGCCAGAATCTTCTCTGGCAAGGTCAGGTGCCGACAAGTTGAGTTCAGCGCAAGCAAATGATCCAGAACAGCAAACTGTACCGAAGAAGAAGATTGTGCAGCGCCTAGTCTATTTTGTCAGCTCTCTATTACAGGGGGCTAAGTCAAGATATTCTGGTGTGCAGAAATTTATTTTTGGCCTCCTCATGGCCTCACGCAAGATGCGCCATTACTTCCAAGCACACCAAGTTACCGTCGTCACTCGCTTTCCACTACAACGCATCTTGAGAAATCCAGAAGCCACTGGCGGATAGTGGAGTGGGCATTGGACCTATCAAGCTTTGATTTGAAGTTTGAAAGTACTTCAACAATTTAGAGCAGGGCCTTCGCAGAGTTCATTGCAGAATGGACACCAATGCAAGACGAAGAAATTCTAGAAACCTCTCTCCCCGACAAGGAAACAACAGATGAGTGGGTCATGTACTTTGACGGTGCTTTCATGCTCCAGGACGGCGGTTCCGGCGTGCTGCTTGTCGCACCCACCGGAGAGCACCTCAAGTACGTGGTTCAGATGCATTTTCCCAGTGAGAAGGCCACCAATAACACTGCTGAGTACGAAGGGTTGTTTGCCGGTCTCCGGATCGCAGTGGACCTTTGGATCAGAAAGTTGATCATCAGAGGCGACTCACAGCTTGTTGTGAAACAAGTCAACAAAGATTACCAGAGCCCATTGATGGAGGCATACGTTGATGAAGTGAGGAAGTTAGAAGAGCACTTTGACGGTCTGCAAATGGAGCACATCCCCCGTGCTCAAAATGAGATTGCCGATGACTTGTCAAAACGTGCCGCCAAAAGATCACCTGTGGAACCAGGAACTTTTGTGCTACAACTGACTCAGCCATCTTTTACACCATCAATGAAGCCATCAAAGAGAAAAAAATCAAACACCGGTGGTTACTTTCCGGCAGAGCTACCAACAGCCACCGACAAAGACACTACCAACAAGAAACCTCTTGCCGACGAGCAGCAGTCTCCGACAGGGCAAGTCCTTGTCGTTGAGATATGCGCTCTTGCAGAGGAAGAACAACCATTGTGTCGAGCCACAGGCTCCGGCATGGGCGCAGCAAAATGTCCATTTCCTTCAAACAGGTCAACTTCCCGATGATCAAGAAGAAGCTGAAAGAGTAGCCCGGCAATCAAGTATGTACCAGTTTATTGATAGCATTCTGTACAGAAAGAGACCAAATGGGGTGAAATTGAAGTGCATTTGCTGGGAAGATGGACAAGCGCTGCTGACAGAGATACATGGAGGCGTGTGTGGCTCCCACATTGGCTCACGTGCCCTTGTCGAAAAAGCTTTCCGGCAAGGTTTCTACTGGCCGACAGCCCTCCAAGATGCAATGGTGTTGGTAACAAGTTGTGAAGCTTGTCTGTTCCACGCCAAGAACATACATCAGCCAGCTCAAGCCCTTCAAACTATCCCTCTCTCCTGGCCCTTCTCTGTCTGGGGGATCAACATCCTCAGCCCCTTTCCCCGTGCAACCGGGGGCTTCGAGTTCTTGTATGTAGCAATCGACAAGTTCACGAAGTGGTCTGAGGTGGATCCGGTGAGGAAGGTGACAGCATAGTCAGCTATCAAGTTCTTCAAAGGATTGGTTGCTTGTTTTGGCTTACCCAATAGGATCATAGCATACTATCAAGAAATTGGTAGCAAGATCTGTTATGCTTCTGTTGCTCACCCGAGAAGCAATGGACAGGCAGAGAGAGCTAATGCTGAAGTGCCGCGGGGTCTCAAGACAAGAACTTTCGACAAGCTGCACAAGTGTGGAAGGCGCTGGATTGATGAGTTGCCATCATTTTTTTGGTCACTCGGGACAACACCAAATCGAGCTACCGGCGAGACACCCTTCTCCCTTGTTTATGGTGCAGAAGTGGTGCTCCCCACAGAACTCAGATACGGATCACCTCAAGTCCAAGCTTTCGATGAAGCAGAACAAGAAGAGCTGAGGCATGATGATGTTACGCTCCTCGAGGAAGATCATCTCCGGGCTGCTGTGCATGCTGGATGTTACCAGCAAGCTTTGTGCTGCTACCACAGCCGCAAAGTGCATGCCCGGAAGCTTGAGGAAGGCGACCTTGTTATTCGTCAGATTCAGTCCGCGAAGGGATCAAACAAGTTGACGCCAAAGTGGGAAGGCCCTTATCGGGTAGTTCAAGTCACTAGACCTAGCTCAGTCTGTCTAGAGACTGAAGATGGCACCCCAGTGCAGAAATCATGGAACATTGAGCATCTTCACAAGTTCTACCCGTGAGGCATGGAGGCCCGGCAACCTCGTTTGTACAAGTTTGCCAACAAGGCATGTAATCCTTTTCACAGACCCGAGCACAGAACCCGTGAGTAGTGAAGTAAAGCTAAGTGTTTCACAACTCTTTGTCAAAGTACATATTTATTTGTGTATGTCAAATGCAATGTTGTGTTACATTTTTGTCTTGTATGAGATGGTTTATGAACCGGCAAGGGTTCCAGACTACTCGTTTTCTTTTCATCTTTTTTCTCAAAGGTAGAAGAGTTCCTCCACGTGCAAGTTTCCCGGGGGGAGTAGTGGTGTGGAAACCCAAAATGACATTCAAGATATCATCAAGAACAAGGAGCATAACAAAGAAAGCTAAGTTGCAAAACTTGGAAATAATTTTCTTTGTCGATATTGCCATTTTCCTTGAACAATTTTTGTCTTTGTATGAAAAACCTGTGCGCAAAGGAACCTTGTCGGGATTGGTTGCGCTCTTGCTTGTTTCAAGTCCGCTCAACAATATAAGTAGCTGCACCAAGACCGATAAGTGTTAACTATACTGTCGGTGTAGTAAAGTATGGGTCTTTTCAGTACCCCTTACTTGTGCACGGGCAGTTGTAGCCGTACCGCGGCAAGCCTTGCCGGGGAATAGCTAGGAGTAATCACGAGACTAAGATGCCAAGGAGACGTTCAAGTCAACGATCAGACCAGAAGACAGAAGGCCAAAGGGTTGCGGAGGCCCGGCAAGACCCTTGCCGGCAAGGCCTCGCACCCGGCAAGACCCAATCCCGGCAAGCCCCGGGCCCGGCAAGGATTCGGTCCCGGCAAGCCCCGGGCCCGGCAAGGATTCAGCCCCGGCAAGGCTCTGCACAGTGCAGCGCTATCGCTCCAGTGCAGGAGCCAGCCTTGTCGTTTAGGGCTTGTCCTCATGGTGACGTGGTGCGATGCTGGCCACGAGATGCTTAAGCGGTGCGATGGGATGGCTGCTTTTGCCCATCCCCTATAAAGCTTTTCCAAGACCAAGACGCTGAGGGACACCTCGACGGACACCTCACGGTGCATTTAATGAACTTGTCCTAAGCCGTCAGGGTTAGGTATGATAACACTGTAGCTACTTTCCACCTCATGCCTTACCTCGTACGCCATTGTGGAAGCCCCTTTGACTCATATAAAAGGAGGCCCGAGGCGTAGAGGGGAGAAAAGATGGCACTTCTAGGATGGCACTTCTGAGAGGAGAGAGCACTTCTAAGATTGGACCCATTCTGCATGCGTAGCTGCTACTGTAGCTCCCAGAACTTGGCCAAGAACATCCACAATAATACAATCAAAGCAGGAGTAGGGTTTTACGCATCCGTGCGGCCCGAACCTGGGTAAATCCCCCGTGTGATGTTCGTTAGTTCTGCTCTTTGTGCAATCCTCTCCCCTTGCCGAATCGTAAAGGGATCCGCTCGATAGCGATCCCATAGGTGTTCGTTTCCCACGACATCTTTGGCGCGCCAGGTAGGGGGATCGAGGTTGTGCGAACCTGATCTAGCGATCAGCGCGTCAGATCTTCGATCATCTTTACCACCATGGCTCCCAAGAAAAAGGGTTTCATGGCGGTTGGTCCATCTGCATCCGTCGTGCCTGATGCTGCGCGCACAGGCGACGGGGTAGACGCGGGTGGAGGAGGTGGAGGCTCCGAGCTTCCACGGCGTTCCGGCGATCCGAGCCGGACGAGCAACAGGTCCAAGGATGGAGCTGCGCAACCTGCGGGTGGTGCAGCGACTTCCAAGGATGGAGCGGCGCCTTCCAGGACGAATACGCCGGCGCATGCACCGCGACCTTCTCAGGACGCGCGTGACGTGCGGCCTCAAGACGTTGGTGGTTCTAGGCGTCCGCATGGGAAGACCCCTGCGCATCACTCCCAGGGTGCGCAGGGCCAAGATCCGCGCCAGCGCACTGGAGGAAGCCGCGCGCGGGTGCAGAGTCGTGATGGTGCTCCTTCTAACCCTGTTAGGAGTTTGAGCACCTCACGTTCTTCGCACCTGTCGCCGCCGCCTACGCCAGCAGAGGCGTTGGCGCGAGCTCAGCTGCTCCTAGACTTCCCTCCCGCCGCGGAGAAGCTAGACGAGTGGCGAGCCGCTATCCAGAGCCTCATCGGTCTAGCCATCAACGACGTACCGCAGCAGGGTGAACCCTCGCGGCTGCAGTCGTCTAGGCTGGTGCGTGGCGATGGAGAGAAGACCGGAGCTGGAACGACTACGTTGCGTTCCCCTCCGCTGCATCAAGAGCGGTCATTAACTCGACGGACCAGCGCCCGTGAGGATGATTCCACGGCATCATCTGATCCGCGGGTTCGCCGCGATCAACGTCACGTTCTTCGGGAACGGAAGAAGGAGGACGCTCGAACCACCATCGAGCGCCGAAGGGAAGCGCGTCGCCAGTCTGATAAGCGCGCTGGGACCGCTGGTGACGAGCCCACGCCAGGGTACCCTGGCTGCCTACCTTACGAGGTGGGTTGCCCAGCGTTTACTCGTGAGCTGCGGCAAGTCCAGTGGCCCAGCTACCGCTCCTTCAAGCCGGAAGTACCAGAGAAGTACGACGGCAAGACTCATCCATCCGAGTTCTTGAGCATCTACACCATCGCGGTGCAGGCTGCCGGGGCTCGTGACGATAAGGTGCTGGCCAACTACTTTCCGTTGGTGCTGAAGCCCAACGTGAGATCGTGGTTGATGCACCTGCCCGAGAATTCCATCTCTTCTTGGGCCGACCTGTGCCATCAGTTTGTTGGCGCCTGCACCGGCGGCCATCAAGCTCCTGGCCAGGAGAGTGATCTGCACATCATTCCCCAGAAGGAGGGCGAAACTTTGTGCAAGTATATCCAGAGGTTCAGCCGCATCCAGCACAACATTCCTGATGTTCATCCCGCCGCCGTCATCAGCGCCTTTCATCAGAATGTGCGCAATCGTAAGATGCGGGAGGAGCTGGCGATGAACAAAGTCAGGGATGTCGCCGAGCTCTACGCTTTGGCCGATAAATGTGCTCGGGCAGAGGAAGGAAGGAGACTCCCCGGCGAGAACGCTGGCGCCGGAGTTGACTCCGAGAGCGAAGACGCTCCTGCCCCAGCAAGGAAGGGGCGGCGGAAGAACAAGAAGCGCAAGGGCAAGGCCGTACTTGCCGTCGAAGGTTCCGGCAACCCCGGCACCGCCAAGAAGGCCAAGACCGACGACCCCGGCAAGGAGGTTGCCGGGTGTGTGGCGTGTCAGGCCTTGGCGGCTGGCGACAAGCCGGAAGGGTCCGGCAAGCAGTACTGCAAGATCCACCGCACCAAGGGCCATGATCTCCAAGACTGCCGGCAAGTTGAGGAGCTTGCCGAGAAGCTGCGCGCCGAGTACGAAAGGCGCGACAAGGAAAGAGCCCAAGATGGTGCCGGAGGGTCTGGCAGGAAGCGCGGTCGAGGAGGTCGCCGCGGCAAGCCCAGGCAGCAGCAAGAGAAGCCTGCCCGGGGCCGCGCCAAAGAGCAAGGAGATGACGATGATGATGTAGAGGGCGACGAGTCCAGCGATTGCGAGTTTCAGAAGGCTACAGAGGCCATGTGCGTCAACGGGGGCGCTTCGTTGCATTCCTCTCACCGCCAGCTCAAGCAGTGGGCGCGCGAGATTAATGCGGCAGAGCCATCCCTCGATGCCCGGAAGCCACTGAAGTGGTCCCACACGCCTATCATTTTTGACGCCGAGGATCATCCTGATCGCACAACTGCGGTCAGATGTTTGCCGTTGTTGGTTTCACCAGCGATCTGCAACCTCCAGGTGACGAAAATGTTAGTTGACGGTGGGGCCGGCCTGAACCTGATCTCGCCCGATGTGATCAAGAGGCTGCAAATTCCCGACGAAGATCTCGAGGAAACAGGCTCTTTCCAAGGGGTCAATCCGGGAAGGAACCAGCCGAAGGGCAAAATCACGCTGCCGGTAACATTCGGCAGCGAGCTGAACTTCAGGACGGAGAAGGTCGTCTTCGACGTCGCCAAGATTCCGTTGCCGTACAATGGAATCCTTGACCGCCCAGCGCTGGCTAAGTTCATGGAGGCCTCGCACTACGCCTACAACGTCTTGAAGATGCCCGGTCCAATGAGCCTCATCACTGTCCACTCTGACAAGAAAGACGCGCTCATTTGCACCGACAAGCTTTACCGGGAAGCAGTTGCAGCGTCCGCCGCCAAGGCGCATGCTCCTGCCGCTCAAGATCCCGGCAAGAAGAAGAAGCCCGGCAAGACTTCTGGGACAAACTCCGGCAAGCGCGCCTCTCCGGAGTGCTGCGCTGCCGTCGAGGGTGCCCCAGAGAGCTCTGCCGGCCAGACCAAGAAATCCAAGGCTGCTCCGCCTGAGACCAAGAAGGTGCCCGCCAAGGAGGACGGGACGGGAGGAACTTTCACCATAAGTTCCACCCTTGATGACAAATAGGAAATCGCGCTCGTTGCCTTCCTGCGGGCGAATGTCGATGTGTTTGCATGGCAACCATCTGACATCCCCGGTGTTCCCAGGGAGGTAATTGAGCACCACCTAGCTGTCTGTCCTCACGCGCGGCCCGTCAAACAGAAGGTGCCGAAGCAAGCTTTGGAGCGGCAAGAATTTATTGCAGAAGAGATTAAGAAGCTTGAGGCGGCAGGCCTGGTTAGAGGAGTCCTCCATCCTACGTGGTTGGCCAATCCAGTTGTTGTGCGCAAGGCGAATGGTAAATTGAGGCTATGTATTGACTTTACAGATATCAATAAAGCCTGTCCAAAAGATCCCTTTCCCTTGACGCGCATCGACCAGATTGTGGATTCCACTGCCGGTTGCGATTTGCTGTCATTTCTTGACGCATACTCAGGCTACCACCAGATCTTCATGGCGAAAGAAGACGAAGAGAAGACCGCATTTATCACCCCGTGTGGCACATACTGCTTCTTGCGTATGCCTTTCGGGTTGAAAAGTGCTGGGTCGACCTTCGCGAGAGCTGTCCAGATTGGTTTCGGGGCCCAGCTCCATAGAAATATGGAAGCTTACATGGATGACATAGTGGTCAAAACCAAGGACAAGGCAACGCTCATTCAAGATCTGGAGGAGGCATTTGCAAATCTGCGCAGGATCAACCTGAAGCTCAATCCCGAGAAGTGCGTGTTCGGCGTCCCATCCGGCAAGCTTCTCAGGTTCTTTGTATCTCAGCGTGGAATTGAAGCCAATCCCGACAAGATCAAAGCAATTGAGCAGATCGAAGCGCCAAGACGAGTTAAGGATGTGCGCCGCCTTGCCGGCTGCGTCGCTGTTTTGAGTAGGTTCATCTCAAAGTCTGCTGAGCGCGCCCTGCCGTTTTTCAAAATTTTGAAGAAGGCAGGTCCAATGAAATGGACTCCAGAGGCGGTGGCAGCGCTGCAGGATTTGAAGAAGTACCTCTCCTCTCCGCCAGTACTAGTCGCGCCTAGACCACAAGTGCCGTTGCTGCTATATCTGGCGGCAACGAATCAAGTGGTTAGTGCTGCGCTGGTGGCAGAGAGAGAAGCAGAGGAGGATGCAGCGGCAACGGCAGGCCCGCCAAGCGACTTGCCGGGACCAGCCCCGGCAGAGTCTGGTGCCGACAAGGAAAGATCCGCGCAGTCAAGTCAAGCAGTGCAGAAGAAGAAGATGGTGCAGCGCCCAGTCTATTTCGTCAGCTCCCTGTTGCAGGGGGCTAGGTCGAGATATTCTGGTGTGCAAAAGCTGCTCTTCGGCCTCCTTATGGCCTCAAGGAAGCTGCGCCATTATTTCCAAGCACATGACATCACCGTCGTCACTCGCTTTCCGCTGCAACGGATTCTCCGGAACCCAGAAGCAACCGGCAGGATTGTGGAGTGGGCGTTGGAGCTGTCATGCTTTGGTCTCAAGTTTGAAAGTTCTTCAACTATCCAGAGCAGAGCCTTGGCAGAGTTCATTGCAGAATGGACCCCAACGCCAGACGACGAAGTTCAAGAATCAGCGATTCCCGGCAAGGAAACAGATCGCGAATGGATCATGTACTTTGATGGAGCCTTTTCGCTGCAAGGCGCCGGTGCCGGCATGCTGCTTGTCGCACCCACCGGAGAGCACCTCAAGTACGTCATCCAGATGCATTTTCCCCGGGAGAGATCGACCAACAACACGGCAGAGTATGAAGGACTGCTTGCCGGTCTCAGGATCGCGGCAGACCTTGGGATCAAGAAGCTCATCGTCAGAGGTGACTCCCAGCTCGTCGTGAGGCAGGTCAACAAAGATTATCAGAGCCCGTTGATGGAAGCATACGTCGATGAAGTGAGGAAGCTGGAGGAGCGCTTTGACGGTCTTCAGACAGAGCATGTTCCTCGATCAGAGAACAGCATTGCCGACGACCTGTCGAAGCGTGCCGCACTCAATCTGCCTGCGGAACCAGGGACTTTTGTGCTCCGCTTGACTCAACCATCCGTGTCGCCATCGACAAGGCCTGATAAGAGAAGAAAGTTAAGTACCGGCGAGTACTTCCCGGCAGGGCTTCCCGAAGCCCCCGGCAAGGATCTTGCCGGGAACGACACGGTTGCCGGTGAGCAGCGGCTTCGCGCAGAACCTCAGGTTCTTGCCGCCGAAGCAAGCGCCCCTACTGCCGAAGAAATACCAGTTGCCGGTGAGCAGCTGCTCCGCCAAGAACCTCAGGTTCTTGCCGTAGAAGCAAATGCTCCCGCAGCTGAAGAGTCGCCTTTAGTCCTTGTCGTCGAGCCACAGGCTCCGGCATGGGCACGGCAAATAGTCCATTTCCTTCAGACAGGAGAACTCCCCAAAGAGCAGGAAGAAGCTGAAAAAGTAGCCCGTCAATCAAGTATGTACCAGTTCGTCGATGACGTTCTGTACAGAAAGAGACCGAACGGGGTGAAATTGAAGTGTATTCCTCGGGAGGATGGACTAGAGTTGTTGGCAGAGATTCATGGGGGCATATGTGGATCCCACATAGGCTCGAGAGCCCTTGTCGGCAAGGCATTCCGGCAAGGATTCTTCTGGCCTTCTGCCCTCCGGGATGCAACGGCACTAGTAACCAAGTGTGAAGCGTGCCAGTTTCATTCGAAGCAACTTCATCAGCCAGCTCAAGCTCTCCAGACGATCCCTCTCTCCTGGCCCTTCTCGGTCTGGGGGCTCGACATACTGGGTCCCTTCCCCCGCGCTGCCGCCATCGACAAGTTCACGAAGTGGCCAGAAGTGGAGGCAGTGAGGAGGGTGACAGCACAGTCAGCAGTCAAGTTCTTCAAGGGGATTATGTGCCGTTTTGGTGTGCCGAACAGGATCATCACCGACAACGGTACGCAGTTCACTAGTCGCACCTTCATGCAGTATGTCCAAGACCTTGGCGGCAAGATTTGTTTTGCCTCTGTTGCTCACCCAAGAAGCAATGGCCAAGCGGAAAGGGCGAACGCTGAAGTGCTGCGTGGTCTCCGGACCAGAACTTTCGACAAGCTGCACAAGCATGGAAGACGCTGGATTGATGAGCTGCCGGCGGTTCTTTGGTCGATCAGGACGACGCCAAATCGAGCCACCGGCCAGACACCCTTCGCTCTGGTTTACGGAGCGGAAGTAGTTCTCCCCACGAAACTCATATACGGGTCACCTCGAGTGCTCGCTTATGATGAGCTTGAGCAAGAGCAGTTGCGGCAAGATGACGCACTGCTCCTTGAGGAGAACCGTCTTCGGGCTGCTGTGCGAGCCGCTCGCTACCAGCAAGCTTTGCGCCGCTACCATAGCCGCAAGGTTCACGCCTGGAGTCTTGAGGAAGGCGACCTTGTTCTTCGGCGCGTTCAGTCGGCCAAGAATTCCAACAAGTTGACGCCAAAGTGGGAAGGCCCTTACCGGGTAGTGCGAGTCACCAGGCCTGGCGCTGTCCGCCTGGAGACCGAAGAGGGCTTGCCAGTGAGCAACTCCTGGAATATCGAGCACCTTCGCAAGTTCTACCCGTAAGGCGCAGTTGTTCGGGTTTCTTGCTGTGATAGCGATACGGCCAACAGGCTGCTGACGACCCGAATCCAGTGCTCGCGGCAGCGTAACGCTCCGGCAAGATCCCGGCAACGCCATTCTGTACAAGTGTTGCCGCTGGCATGTAATCCTTTGTACAGAGCAGGCACATCCCTGTGCATATTTTATAAGATCTGTGTGCCTTACGTTTCTTGTTGATTTCATGTCATTCTATATGCATGTATTATCTGAGATATGTATTGCACTCGATCCCGGTAAGAGCTAACGAACCGTCAAGGTTCCATACCTTTATTTTCTCTTCTTTCTTTTTCTCAAGAGATAGAAGATTCCCTCGCGCGCAAGTTTGCCGGGGAGGGGGAAGGAGAATGGTGGTATGGATACCAGATGACGTTCAAGGTTGGCGCCTTGCCGGAAGAAGAAGAATAGCGACGAAAAGCAGAGCTAAGTTGCTAAACCCCTTAAGCAGATTTTGATTTTTGTAAGGCTGTATTCCCTTGAACGATTTCGGCTTTGTATGGAAAACCTGCACGCGATGGAATCTTGTCATGATCGGCTGCGCCCTTATTCTGTTTCGAGTCCGCTCAATAGTCTAGGTGGCCACGCTGGAAGCGTCAAGATTTCTTGCCGTGAGCAGCACCACCCGCAAGCTGCTGACGACCCGAATCCAGCGCTCGCGACGGGGTTATGCTCCGGCAAGTTCCCAGCAAAGCGTAGGGTATACGCCATACAGAAAGAAATTGAACAAAGGGAATAGCATGCCTTAATTCAAAGAGAGCAAGTTATATTACATCTAGTGCTTGCCGCGTTTCTGACATAAGACAAATTGTCTTTTACATATGACGCTGGCGGCAAGATGGAGAAGAGATAGGAGGCTACAGCTAATTCCGGCGATCGCCCTCGACCCTCTTCACCTGGCTCACCCGATCGATGATGGGCGCGACAAGCTCTTCGAGAGCCTTGACGTCCGCGTCCTTCGGCAAGCTTTTCGAGGCCTTGGAGAGGTCGATGCCAGGGTTCCTGTACGCCACCTTCATCAACACCTTGCGGAGGATGAGCTGGCAGAGTTTCCGGGATTCGTCGGCCAGCTTGCTTGTCTGGTTCGCCTGGAGTAGCTTGAGGGCGTCAACGAGCTTGTCGAAGAACATGGTTAGCCTGGCGCTTGAGGATACGTTGTCGTCGACAGAGTATCCGAAGCCCGGCAAGTCCATGGCCTCCAGCTCCGCGCCAAGCTTCTCGGCGACGTCCGCCAGCCTGGCAGTCCAGAGCTTCACGCTAGAAGTGTACTCGTTGTGGGTGGTGGCGGCGTTCTGGAGCAGCTCCTGTTCGTCATGGAGGTCTTTGATAAGAGTCCTCTCGCGAACTCGGGCGGCCTCAAGAGACTCCTCCAGTGTGGATAGCTTCAGCTTCAGATCTTTAATGGAGTCCTTGGCGGAGGAAAGCTGCTGGACCTTCTCGGATGCGGCAGCCTGCGTCTCCATCAGGCAGTGGAGAGCCTTGTCTCTCTCGGCCTCGAATGCTGAGACCTTCTTGCCGTGGTCCTCGAGAGCGGCCTCCAGCTGCTTCGTCTTCTCCTCCAGCAAGTTCTTGGCGGTCTTCGCAGCTCCGGCAGTGTCGAGGGCCTCTTTGAGCTTGCCGGCGTGGTCTTCAGTTAGAGCTCTGAGCGTCTTCAAGTGTTTCTGCTCAAGCTCCTGGACCCGCCGTGCGACAAGACTTTCGAGCTCTTCAACCTTGTTGCGAAGCTTGGCGGCAAGGTCCTCTTCTTGGGCGTCAAGGCTGATGCGACGCTGCGTCAAGAGGGCTTCTGCCGCGGCGGCTTGCTGGGCGGCCTCCTCCTGCGCTTTCTCGATGTCTGATTGCTTCAGCAGGAGGACGTTCTCTCTTCCGCCAGCTGCTCCCGATAAACATTCAGCTCTTGGAGGGCCTCGCCATACCAAGCCTGTGTCTCCATGATGCGTTGTTGGAAGTCTCCTTCCGCGGCCTCGACGAGCACTGCCCGAGAGTCCAGTTTCTCCTTCCGGGCACGGTAGAGCGTTTGGAGCTTCTGATAGTTGTCATTCATGGCTTGAAGTAGCTGCTCCTAATTGAGCTCACTGGCGGCGGTGGCGGTGATTTCCCCGTCAAGATGTTCTCCTTCAACCAGCTCTTCGATGTTTGCCGACCCCGGCATGCTAACAACGTTCTTGCCGGCCCTGATGTATTGGCTTGAGGAAGGGGCCTGGGACGACGAGGGTTGGTCTTCGGCAGTCGAGGGCCCCGCGGCAGTAGAAGCGCCTGGCGCTCCTGTGGCGGAAACGCCGTCAGTATTGCCGCGGGTCTCCTCACCGGCTCCCTCGGCGGGCACCTTGGCGGCCTCCTCTTGCGCGGCCTTGGCGGCCTCAGCGGCAGCGGCCTTGGCGGCCTCAGCGGCAGCAGCCTCGGCGGCAGCAGCGTTGGCGGCCTCGGCGGCGGCATGCTTGGCGGCCTCTTTGGCAGCAACCTTGTCGGCTTCAGTGGCGGCATCCTTGGCAGTCTCTTCAATGACAACGTCAGTGTCCATGAGCTCTATCAGAAGAAGATTGAAAGCCAAGGAGTTGATTAAGATGAAGCTGGGAAGGAAGTTCAAGAAGACAAAAAGAAGAAAAACCAAAGTGACAAGTTCTTTGGGGCAAGCAACTTTACCTGCGTCAAGGAAGGGGTTGCCGGAGCCTGCGTTTGCCGGCCCTCCTCATCGTCGTGGAAGAGTTTGCCCGAAGACTCGCCCCTGGGTGGTGTGGTCGACGGAGGTGGCGTGGCAGAGGCAGCTCCCGCTGTTGCTTCTCGTTGTTGCTCCGCTCCTGCACGCCCGGAGATGTCAGCAGAGAAGATGCACACCCCGGCACGCGCCAGTGGGTAGTGAGTAGAAGACTCACAATGGGGGCTGCGCCGGGGGCTGCGTCGAGGGCTGCATCGAGGGCTGCGTTCTGGGCTTGACTCCGAGCTAACGAGAACCGTTTCCGGCGCGCCCGAGGTGCTTGCCGGCGGCTCGACGCTTGTTGAAGTCTTGGCCTTCTTCGCCATCCTCTGCGCCAGAGTCTCCGTATCCCTGAGGAGGCAAAAACAGAGCAAGTTAATCAAGCAAAACTAGAAGGATAAGAATCAAAGCTGTGGCGGGACTTTTACTCTTCTTCTTCTTCCTCGGAGCTGATGGCGGAGAGGTCGAAGCCGACCCCCGCTGCAGTTCCTGACGGAGGAGGAGGAGGAGTGGTCCTGGGCCGCTTGGTAGCAGCAGGTTGCGGTGCGGCCTCGCCGGCCGCCCCTTTGCCGGAAGCCTCGCTGCTTGAGGAAGGATGCCGGGCTGGAGCGCCAGTGGCGTTCTTCTGGAGGACGCGCCTCTTCCTGTGTTGAAGAGCTGGGGGCTCTTCCTCCTCCTCTTCTTCCTCTTCAGCGGCGCCTCCGGCAGAAGAGCTCCCGGCAGCAGCTCCGCTGGACTCAGCGCTGCCGGCTTCTTCGGCAAGGTTCGCCTCTTCCGCCCTGCTGGCGATGTAGGTGAGCTCCTCCTCCGTGGTGGCGTGGACAAGGTTCTCCCTGCGGATGGCCTTCTCCGTCAAGTTGTCGAAGAACGCCAGCGCCTGCTCCGCGGACGGCTCGATCCACCTCTCGTCGATGCTATGGGCATTGAGCACCGGCATCATGGCGATGATGGAGGCCAGCGACGGGTTGTTGCATAGTGGGACGACGCCTGCCGGCAACTCTCCCACTGCTCCAGATTTGAACAGCTGTTGGCAGAGGGCTGCGTGCTCTATGGCTGTCAGATCATTATCTAGCCCAGGCCGCACCCTCATGACGTCGGCAGTGTTTATGTACTCCCAGGCAGGGCGCCCCTTGTTCTGCAGTGGGGCGATGCGCCGGCGAAGGAAATCTGAAGCAATCATCTCCACCTTCAACCCGGCAGCCCTGAGGCGCAGTATCCTGGTGATGGTGATGGTGAGCTTGCTGTCGTCAGGGTCCGCGGCGCTCCAATCCTTGCCGCGGACCACCTTCTGCTTCCGCACCTCGCAGAACGGTTGGGGCTCCTTTTCCCAGACCCAGCACCACTTGCCGCGCCACTTAACCCATCTCTCACGGTAGAGCCCCTCTGGGTACATCTCCTTGGTTGCCGTCCTCGGAATCCAAGTGATGCTGCCGGAGAGGGCGTCGCCCTTTTGGATGCGGGGGTAGAAATAGTGCCAGAAAAGTGCAGTGCTCGGGATGACCCCAACAAAATTCTCGCAAAGGTGCGTGAAGACGGACATGCAAGTCACGGCATTCGGCGTAAAATCTAGCAGCTGGAGGCCGTAGGTGAGCATGATGTCTACGAAGAAGTCCGAGTACGGAGGACAAAGGCCGCACCAGAAGTAATCGGCAAAGAAGGGATAATCTCCTGGCTCTGCCTTACGAGAAGCTACACTCACTTTGGTGGCTAGATGCGCCGTGGTCTCAGTCGCCCATGCGAACTGGTACCTCTTCTTCAAGGTCTCCGCGTCAAGCGTCGAGGGGAAGACAGCACGTTCCTTCCGCATCTTCGCCAACCTGCTCTCCCCGGCGGCCGCTTCCGCCGCCTTGCCCTTGCTCGGCTTGGGCGGCATGGTAGCTATGAAGGTGGGCGCTGAAGACGTCGAGAGCGCGGTGGAGGCAGGTGGAGGGACAAAAGCTCTGCTTTGGGTGCGAGGAAGAAGACGATGGCGACGGCTCTGAGATTGAGATTGGAAAGGCGGAGGGGGTAAATGAGCAGCGCCCTCTGCGATTCCCTTTTTATGGGGAAGGCGTGAGGCAGGCTCTTTACCGCCCGCTTTTGCGGCGGGGTTTCCGCCCACGTCTCTCACTTCGCGTGATTAATGCGCGTAGTGGAGGGGCGTGGTAAAAGAGATAGTGATTGCGAGCAGTTATTCCCTGCCACGCGTGCCCGTGCACTGTTTTGGGCCTAGCCCAACAGGCCTGGCACCCGTGTATGGCCTAGGCCCGGGGGCTCCTGTCGGTGTACTAAAGTATGGGTCTTTTCAGGACCCCTTACTTGTGCACGGGCAGTTGTAGCCGTACCGCGGCAAGCCTTGCCGGGGAATAGCTAGGAGTAATCACGAGACTAAGATGCCAAGGAGATGTTCAAGTCAACGATCAGACCAGAAGACAGAAGGCCAAAGGGTTGCGGAGGCCCGGCAAGACCCTTGCCGGCAAGGCCTCTCACCCGGCAAGACCCGATCCCGGCAAGCCCCGGGCCCGGCAAGGATTCGGTCCCGGCAAGCCCCGGGCCCGGCAAGGATTCAGCCCTGGCAAGGCTCTGCACAGTGCAGCGCTATCGCTCCAGTGCAGCGGCCAACCTTATCGTTTAGGGCTTGTCCTCATGGTGACGTGGTGCGATGCTGGCCACGAGATGCTTAAGCGGTGCTGATGGGATGGCTGCTTTTGCCCATCCCCTGTAAAGCTTTTCCAAGCCCAAGACGTTGAGGGACACCTCGACGGACACCTCACGGTGCATTTAATGAACTTGTCCTAAGCCGTCAGGGTTAGGTATGATAACACTATAGCTACTTTCCACCTCATGCCTTACCTCGTACGCCATTGTGGTAGCCCCTTTGACTCATATAAAAGGAGGCCCGAGGCGTACAGGGGAGAAAAGATGGCACTTCTAGGATGGCACTTCTGAGAGGAGAGAGCACTTCTGAGATTGGACCCATTCTGCATGCGTAGCTGCTACTGTAGCTCCCAGAACTTGGCCAAGAACATCCAGAATAATACAATCAAAGCAGGAGTAGGGTTTTACGCATCCGTGCGGCCCGAACCTAGGTAAATCCCCCGTGTGCTGTTCGTTAGTTCTGCTCTTTGTGCAATCCTCTCCCCTTGCCGAACCGTAAAGGGATCCGCTCGATAGCGATCCCATAGGTGTTCGTTTCCCACGACATATACCGAGAAGCGGCATTTTCGGCAAGCTGCTAAGGACCCGTTCCTCAAGCTCTGTCGGCTAGAATGTGCGCATCGGGAAGGTTTTCCAGCAAGCGTAGGGTACAATAATTACAAAGGCAAAATAATACAAGGAAGATGCATGCATTCATTCATTTCAGGCATAAAAGTTATATCATACATATAACAAAACAGATCTAACTTAGGAATAAATATGTCTTTTACATGATAGCTGCTAGAACAAAGACGCGAAGTTTAGTTCTTAAGTTGGCCTTGTCACCGGCTGCATCGATCGGCAATCTCATTGGTGAGGGGCGTCACAAGTTCCCGGGCATCTGATGTGTTAGTGTCTTTGGGAGTCTTCTTGAGGATCATGGAGATATCAACACCAGGGTTGAAGTGCACCACTTTTGTGAAGATCCTCAGGAAGGCGCTGCGCACGAGTATGCGTGCTTCATCAACAAACTTTTGCACACGGCCCTTATGATGTGTGTCCAATGCCGTCAAGTGGCCCTCGAAGAACAGAGTCAACGCCATGCTTGCCGGTTGGAGGGAGCTTTGCTTGAAGCCCCAGCTTCCCATCTCCATGACCGCCAGCCGCTTGGTGATGCGCTCAGCTATATCGACAAGTCGGCTGGTCCAGACAGCCACAGAGTTCTGCAGCTACACAAATTTCTCTTCAGTGTCGGTTAGAAGGGCCTTGACCTCCTCCAACTCCTTTGTTAGGATCCGGTTCTTGGCGGTGGCGTCGTTGAGAGATTTTTCCGAGCCGAAGAGCCTAGACAGCAGGTCTTCCTTGGCGTTTGCAGCAGTTTGGAGCTCTTTTTTTAATTGCCAGCGAAGTTTGGAGTTCTGCCAAGGTGTGGGTGTCCTTCTGTGATGACTCCTTGTGGGCAGCAATATCTTCATCCTTGGCGGCCAGCTCTGCTTCAAGCTCTTTGACCCTGGATTCAAGTTGAACCTTGATGGCATCTGCAGCATCGACAGTGTCAAGGGCCTTCTTGAGCTTGCCGGCATGTTCCATGGCTTGAGCTTGAAGGTCTTCTCGACGTTTCTGCTCCAGTTCCTCGATTCGCTTGCCCAGGAGAGTCTGAATTTCTTCATCTTTAGCGCGAAGCTTGGCGGCAAGGTCTGCTTATCTGGCAGCAAGATCCTCCTCGTGAGAGTCTAGATCAATCTTGCGTTCAACCAGGTCGGCGTTGGTTGCCGCAGCTATCTTGTCAGCCTCCTCCCTGGCCTTGTCGGTGGCAGCTTGCTTTAGAATGAAAGCATCCCTGGCGGCGGCAAGCTGGCCTTCGTGCTCCTTGATATTCAAGACCCGGTCTTCATACCACATGTGGGACTCTTCGATCTTCTCCTTTAGCTTCTCCTCGGCCATCTCCACGACGGTTTGCCGGGTTCAGAGCTTCTCCCAGCGCTTGCTGTAGCACTCTTGCACGGCCTTGAAGCCATCGCCCATGGCCTTCAGGAAGGTAAGATCTGCAGCATCGTCGTTGGCGGCACGTGCCTCTTTGGTGCTCCATCCAAGTTCTCGAGGGTGTCCTTACCAACACCAGATGAGCTGGGGGCTTCAAATTCAGGTGGCTGGCCCAAGAGCATCAAAAAGTCTCTCGTCGGAGGAGCAGTGGATGTAGATGGTTGGTCGCCAACAGCCGGCAAGGTATTGTCGGCTGCTCCCACATCTACATCCATGTCAGCGCTTGGTGGTCCTGGGACAGGAATGTCACCAGTGGCCTCATCTGTGGCCACCTTGGCGGCCTTCTCTGCGAATATCTTGGTGGCCTCTTCTGTGACAGCCCTGTCGGCTTCCTCTGCGGGGACTCTGGTGGCCTCTTCGGCGGCGCTCTTTGCAATCCCCTCAACATCAACAGAAGTATCCATATCTTCTGGTGAGGATGGATCTGCGAAGATGGAGAAGATAGAAATGAAATTCAAAATTCAAAGTTCAAGAAGACAAAAAAGAGGATTAATAACGGAAGAAAAGCACTCAAGGGAAGTTGGTTACCTATGATGATCTATTGAGGGGGGACAACTCCCTCTCCGGCAACGTTTGTTGCCGTCGCCTGGTTGGTGGCAGTTCGACTTGCCGGCACATCCTTAGTGCGGGCAGGCTCTTCAATAGTGCTCCTTCCCGGCGAGCTACTCTTTGGCATGGTAGTTGATGAAGACGTCGCTAAGGGGTCAGCTCACTACTGCAGGCGACCGCTAACGCGACACATGAATAAGAGACCCCGCGACCAAACTGTGTGCGATGCATGAATCGCAAATGGTGTCGTAATAAAACCGTCGCCAATAAGATGAACTGTGCGTGATGGCGGAGACATCAAGCATGATTTAGATTAGAGACGCGTGTGCGATACATGGCATACAGTTGATCCATACGAACTGTTTGCGATAAGCCAGAGCAACAAACACGGTCAGCCAAATTGAGGTGTGTGCGATACACGACATACAGTTCACTCGGATGAACTGTTTGTGATTACCTAACACAACAGAAATGGTCAGGCAGATCAAGCTGTGTGCGATAGACGGCATACAGTTCACTCGGATGAATTGTTTGCGATGAGCCAAAACAACAGAAACGGTTCAACTTAACAAGATGTGTGTGATACACGGCAAACAGGTCAGTAATCAGAAATGTGTGGGAAGACCGATAACAACACAAACGATTCCTGCTAATAAGCCGTGTGTGCTGTGGGCAAACGCTTGCTGGTATACAGTTGTCAGCGATTGATGAAATCATCACCGATGGGTTCCTTAGTTTAGTCCGTCTGTGATGTAATTTGCTCTGTCTACAGAAGAACAACATATATAACCAAATTAAACATCCAATTACATAGGTCACTATACAAAACATTCGCACACACCTCAATAAACAATTACATGCATTCTAAACTAGGAGAAATGATCATCTACTTCTTGTGATGCTGCCGCCACTGCTCTACTTGTGGCTCGATCCCTCGTCGTCCACAGGAAGGATGCACTCCCTCATGTCAACGATCCGCCTGTACATCTCGTAGCTTGTGTACACGTCCTTGGCCGCATACTTGACGTGTTCTTCATCCAGTCTCCACACCCAGGCCTCGTGCTAGGCAAGGCATCCTTGTTCTTGTTGCACTCATCCTTCATGCCTCTGTAGTAGGGGTCGATGATGGCCACGGCTAGGTCAACCAGGGAGTCCTTCGCCTTCTTTCTGCCCCAGACCCTGTACTAGCCTTGGATGTCGACAAGCTTCTAGCAGGCCAAGCCCATAGTCTGGAGCACCTTTAGATCATTCACGGTGTCCACCATAGCAAACCTGTAGTCGGGGCTATTGATAAACCTGGCGAAATGCTCGCAAGACCTTGTGGCCAGGGAGTAGTGGTAGACGAGGACGTGATGGCGCACGCACAACTGGGCGACGGCAACCTTCTGATCATACCCGGCACAACCGCCGGTGAACTCGAGGTCGAAGACGACCACTTGGTACTTGTCCTCAGCAAGCAACTGCTCCATAGTGTGGATGGAGCTCTCCATCGAGACCGGCTCGTTGGTGTACACTGATACGTCTCCAACGTATCTATAATTTTTGATTGTTCCATGCTATTATAGTATCAATCTTGGATGTTTTATACGCAATTATATGCCATTATATATCATTTTTTTGGACTAACCTATTAACCCATTGCCTAGTTCCAGTTGCTGTTTTCTGCTTGTTTTTGCCTTTTCAGAAAATCATTATCAAAAAGTGTCCAAACGAGAAAAAAAACTTTGGATTAATTTTTTCTGGACCAGAAGAGACACACGAAGCTTCGGGAGAAGACCAGAAAACCACGAGGAGGCGACAAGCCTAGAGGGCGCGCCCAGGGGGGTAGGGCGCGCCCCCCAGGCTTGTGGGCCCCTCGTTGCCCCTCCTGGCCTAATTCCAGCGCTATAAATTCCTAAATATTCCCAATATACTAGAGAGACAGAAGAGAAAACCTTTCCACCGCCGCAAGCCTCTGTTCTTCCATGATCCCATCTGGAAGCCATTTCCGGTACTCTGCCGGAGGGGGAATCAATCACGGAGGGCTTCTTCATCAACCTTGCTGCCCTTCCGATGATGTGTGAGTAGTTTACCACTGACCTATGGGTCCATAGCTAGTAGCTAGATGGCTTCTTCTCTCTCTTTGATCTTCAATACCATGTTCTCCTCGATGTTCTTGGAGTTCTATCCGATGTAATCTTCTTTTGCGATGTGTTTGTTGGGATCCGATGAATTGTGAGTTTATGATCAGATTATTCATGAGAAATATTTGAGTCTTCTCTGAACTCTTTTATGCATGATTATTATAGCTTTGTCTTTCTCTTCGATCTATCGATTTGGTTTGGCCTACTAGATTGATTTGTCTTGCAATGGGAGAGGTGCTTTGTGATGAGTTCAATCTTGCGGTGCTCAATCCCAGTGACAGAAAGGGACATGACACATATTTGTATTGTTGCCATTAAGGATAAAAAGATGGGGTTTAATCATATTGCTTGAGTTTACTTTGTCTACATCATGTCATCTTGCTTAAGGCGTTACTCTGTTTCATACTTAATACCCTAGATGCATGCTGGATAGCGGTCGATGGTGGAGTAATAGTAGTAGATGCAGGCAGGAGTCGGTCTACTTGTCTCAGACGTGATGCCTATATACATGATCATTGCCATGAATCCATCATAATTATTTGCTTTTCTATCAATTGCCCAACAGTAATTTTTTTACCCACCGTATGCTATGTGTTCGAGAGAGAAGCCTCTAGTGAAAACTATGGCCCCCGGGTCTACTTTATCATATATAACAAAAACCTAAAAATACCTTGCTTCAATTTATTTACTTTTATTTTAATTAGTATTTTAGTTTATCTATTTATCTCTATAAGATTTAATCCTTGCAAATAACCGCTAGGAGGATTGACAACCCTCTTATTTGTGTTGCGTGCAAGCGTTTGCTCTTGTGTGTGCAGGCGCGCTTAACGGAATTTTGCTTGGTTCTCCTACTGGATTGATAACCTTGGTTCTTAACTGAGGGAAATACTTATCTCTACTATACTGCATCATCCTCTCCTCTTCGGGGAAATACCAACGCAGTCTACAAGTAGCAGGAAGAATTTCTGGCGCCGTTGCCGGGGAGACATCATCAAAATTACCAAGTACCTTCGCACAAACTATCATCCACTTGCATTTATTTTATTTGCCTTTTATTTTCATTTGCCTCTCGTTTTCATCTCCCCAACTTCTAATTTTTTTTACAAAAACACAAAAACATTTTTATTTGATTGTCTGCTAGTTGCTTGTCTTGCCATTATGTCGTTAGAGGGGTTTCGTGATAGTTTTGATGACAAAAGATTGTCTAAAATTGTAAATGTCACTAAGCGTTTTATGTCTTCACAATTTGAGCAAAATAAATTCTTTTCCGAAGAACTTAAGGAACATTCTAGCTTGTTGGATGCTATTAATGAACAACATGAAGATGTTAATCTAGAAGTATCCAACCTTCAGGCTCAACTTGCTAATACTGAAAATTTATTGGGAAAAATCTCGGATAAACAAACAACTCTAGTGAATAGGATGGCTGCTAAACCTGAGTCACAATCTAGTAATGATGAAGATATTAAAATGATTGGTGTCACTCCTATTGAATCATTATTTAGTAATATAAAACTTGATGAAAAAAGGACTGAAGAAGAGTCAACTTTAGATAGAAGGAGTCCCAATTGCTTGGAGGGTGATAATCTTAATGAAAAAAATGAAAAAAAGTTGGTTTGGAGAAGTCAAAACTTTAAATAGTAATGCACCCACTACTTTGGATTACAAGGACTTTAATTATGATAGTTGTTCTTTAATTGAGTGTATTTCCTTGTTGCAATCCATGATTAATTCACCAAATGCATATGAACAAAATAAAGCTTTCACTAAACACATTGTAGAAGCCATGATGAAAGCGCATGAAGAAAAAACATGAGTTAGAAGTTTCAATTCCTAGAAAATTACAAGATGAATGGGAACCTACTATTAAAGTCAAAATTACAAGATGTAATGCCCTTTGTGATCTTGGTGCTAGCGTTTCCACTATACCAAAGTCTTCGTGTGATGTGCTAGGTCTCACCGACATGGATCCTTGTTCCCTTAATTTGCATCTTGTGGATTCCAGTATTAAAAAGACATTGGGTAGAATAAATGATGTGCTTATTCTTGCAAATAGAAATTATGTGCCCATGGACTTTATTGTTCTTGATATTGAATGCAATCTTTCTTGCCGCATAACACTTGGTAGGCCTTTTCTACGAACAATAGGTGCTATTATTGATATGAAAGAAGGTAATATAAGATTTCAATTTCCATTAAAGAAAGGGATGGAACACTTCCCTAGAAAGATAATTAAAGCACCTTATGAATCTATTATGAGGGCCACCTATGGAATTAACATGAAGGATGACCACACTTGAAACTATGCATTATGCCTAGCTAGGGGCATAAAACAATAGCGCTTGTTGGGAGCCAACCCAATGAATAAAATAATTTTTTGTTTTTACTTTATGTTCTTGAGTGTTTACACAATTATAGCCTCTGTTATGATTGTATTTTTATGTTTTAATTAGTGTTTGTACCAAGTAATGCCTTTGGGATGATTTGGAAGATAGTATGATTGATGCTGTTGGAAAACAGAAACTTTTGCGTCCAGTGCTGGAATTTTGATTTTTTGCTGAAGCATGATAAAAATCTGAATTTTTTAAACAGTATTTATATATTAATTGCCCACTTTTTCCTCATTTTTCAGAAATTTTGAAGTTACTTAAGTGTGACTTTAATTCAGATCTTTATAGACTGTTCTGTTTTAGACAGATTCTGTTTTTGTTGCATAGTTTGCTTATTTTGATGAATCTATCGATCGTATCGGGGGGTATGAGTCATAGAGAAGTTGGATTACAGTAGCATTATGCTAATATTAAATATGAATCAATTTACAACAGTACCTAAAGTTTAAGATTTGTTTGTTATACTAACGGATCTCACGAGGTTTCTGTTGAGTTTTGTGTGCTGAAGTTTTCAAGTTTTGGGTGAGACTACGATAGACAAAGGAATAAGGAGCGGCCAGATCCTAAGCTTGGGGATGCCCAAGGCACCCCAAGGTAATATTCAAGGAAGACTCAAGCGTCTAAGCTTGGGGATGCCCCGGAAGGCATCCCCTCTTTCGTCTACAATCTATCGGTAACTCACTTGGAGCTATATTTTTATTCATCACATGAATGTGTTTTACTTGGAGCGTCTTGTGATATAGTTCATTTGCTTTTGTTTGCTTTTTAGTTTGTCACAATCATCTTTGCTGAATACACCTTTTTGAGAGGGACACACATTATTCGTGATTTGTTAGAATACCCTATGTGCTTCACTTATATCTTTTGAGCTAGGCAATTGCTCTAGTGCTTCACTTATATCTTTTAGAGCATGGCGGTGGTTATATTTTAAAGAAATAGTTGCACTCTCATGCTTCACTTATATTTTTTTGAGAGTCTAATAATTAGCAATGGTAATATGCACGGGTTATGAATGTGGTCCTGATATGATAGGTATTCAAGAGGGGTATAATAAAAACTTTCATGTAGATCACTAAATATGATAAGTTTGATTCCTTGCAATAGTTTTGCAATATTAAGATGGTAATATGTGGGAGGTACTAGTAGATAATTGTGGTTTTGAAAGAATATTGGTGTTAAGGTTTGTGATTCCCGAAGCATGCACGTATGATCTGTCGTTATGCTAAGAAGTTGGAGCATGATTTATTGTGGATTGTCTACCTTATGAGTGGCTGTCAGGGACGAGCGATGGACTTGTCCTACCAATCTATCCTCCTAGGGGCATGCGTAGTAGTACTTTGCTTCGAGGGCTAATAAACTTTCGCAATAAGTATGTGAGTTCTTTATGACTAATGTGAGTCCATGGATTATACGCACTCTCACCTTTCCGCAATTTGCTAGCCTCTTCGGTACCGTGCATTGCCCTTTCTCACATCGAGAGTTGGTGCAAACTTCGCCGGTGCATCCAAACCCCGTGATATGATACGCTCTATCGCACATAAGCCTCTTTATATCTTCCTCAAAACAGCCACCATACCTACCTATCATGGCATTTCCATAGCCATTCCGAGATATATTGCCATGCAACTTCCACCGTTCCGTTTTTATGACACACATCATCATTGTCATATTGCTTTGCATGATCATATAGCTGACATAGTATTTGTGGCTCAGCCACCATTCATCATTTTTGTACATGTTACGCTAGCATCATTGCACATCCTGGTACACTGCCAGAGGCATTCATATAGTCATATTTTTGTTCTAGTATCGAGTTGTAACATTGAGTTGTAAGTAAATAAAAGTGTGATGCTCATCATTATTAGAGCATTGTCCTAGTGAGGAAAGGGTGATGGAGACCCTGATTCCCCCACAAGTCGGGATGAGACTCTGGACGAAAAATAAAAAAAAGAAAAAAGAGAGGCCAAAAAGAGCCCACGCAAAAAAATAATAATAATAAATGAGCGAAAAAGAGAGAAGGGGCAATGTTACTATCCTTTTTCCACACTTGTGCTTCAGAGTAGCACCATGTTTTTCATATAGAGAGTCTCCTATTTTGTCACTTTCATATACTAGTGGGAATTTTTCATTATAGAACTTGGCTTCTATATTCCGATGATGGGCTTCCTCAAATGCCCGAGGTCTTCATGAGCAAGCAAGTTGGATGCACACCCACTTAGTTTTCATGTTGAGCTTTCATACACTTATAGCTCTTAGTGCATCCGTTGCCTGGCAATCCCTACTCCTCGCATTGACATCAATTGATGGGCATCTCCATAGCCCATTGATTAGCCTCGTCGGTGTGAGACTATCTTCTTATTTTTGACTTCTCTTATTTATCTCTACCACCACACTCTATTCCACCCATAGTGCTATATCCATGGCTTGCGCTCATGTATTGCGTGGGGGTTGAAAAAGCTGAAGCGCATTAAAAAGTATGAACCAATTGCTCGGCTTGTCATTGGGGTAGTGCATGATAAATACTTTGTGTTAAGAAGATGGAGCATGACAGGATTATATGATTTTGTAGGGATAACGTTCTTTAGCATTTTTATTTTGAAAGACATGATTGTTTATTAGTATGCCTGAGTATTGATGTCTTTATATCAAATTATAGACTATTGCTTTGAATCATTCAGATCTTATTATTCATACCATAAGATAGAGATTACATGATGAAACATGATAGGTAGCATTCCAAATCAAAATTTCTGTTTTTATCATTTACCTACTCAAGGACGAGCGGGAATTAAGCTTGGGGATGCTTGATACGTCTCCAACATATCTACAATTTTTGATTGTTCCATGCTATTATAGTATCAATCTTGGATGTTTTATATGCAATTATATGCTATTATATATCATTTTTTGGGACTAACCTATTAACCTAGTGCCCAGTGCCAGTTGCTGTTTTCTGCTTGTTTTTCCCTTTTCAGAAAATCATTATCAAAAAGTGTCCAAACAAGAAAAAAACTTTGGATTGATTTTTTCTGGACTAGAAGAGACCCACGAAGCTTCGGGAGAAGACCAGAAGAGCCACGAGGAGGCGACAAGCCTGGAGGGCGCGCCCAGGGGGTAGGGTGCGCCCCCCAGGCTTGTGGGCCCCTTGTTGCCCCTCCAGACCTAATTCCAGTGCAATAAATTCCCAAATATTCCCAATATACCAGAGAGACAGAAGATTAAACCTTTCCACCGTCGCAAGCCTCTGTTCTTCCGCGATCCCATCTGGAGGCCTTTTCCGGTACTCTGCCGGAGGGGGAATCGATCACGGAGGGCTTCTTAATCAACCTTGCTGCCCTTCTGATGATGTGTGAGCAGTTTACCACTGACTTACGGGTCCATAGCTAGTAGCTAGATGGCTTCCTCTCTCTCTTTGATCTTCAATACCATGTTCTCATCAATGTTCTTGGAGTTCTATCCGATGTAATCTTCTTTTGCGGTGTGTTTGTTGGGATCCGATGAATTGTGAGTTTATGATCAGATTATTCATGAGAAATATTTGAGTCTTCTCTGAACTCTTTTATGCATGATTATTATAGCTTTGTATTTCTCTCCGATCTATCGATTTGGTTTGGCCTACTAGATTGATTTGTCTTGCAATGGGAGAGGTGCTTTGTGATGAGTTCAATCTTGCGGTGCTCAATCCCAGTGACAGAAAGGGACATGACACGTATTTGTATTGTTGCCACTAAGGATAAAAAGATGGGGTTTAATCATATTGCTTGAGTTTACTTTGTCTACATCATGTCATCTTGCTTAAGGCGTTACTCTGTTTCATACTTAATTCCCTAGATGCATGCTGGATAGCGGTCGATGGGTGGAGTAATAGTAGTAGACGCAGGCAGGAGTCGGTCTACTTGTCTTAGACGTGATGCCTATATACATGATCATTGCCATGAATCCGTCATAATTTTTTATTTTTCTATCAATTTCCCAACAGTAATTTGTTTACCCACCGTATGCTATGTGTTCGAGAGAGAAGCCTCTAGTGAAAACTATGGCCCCCGTGGCTACTTTATCATATATTAAAAAAAACCTAAAAATACCTTGCTGCAATTTATTTTCTTTTATTTTAATTAGTATTTTAGTTTATCTATTTATCTCTATAAGATTTAATCCTTGCAAATAACCGCTAAGAGGATTGACAACCCTCTTATTTGCGTTGGGTGCAAGTGTTTGCTCTTGTGTGTGCAGGTGTGCTTAACGGAACTTTGCTTGGTTCTCCTACTGGATTGATAACCTTGGTTCTTAACTGAGGGGAATACTTATCTCTACTATACTGCATCATCCTCTCCTCTTCGGGGAAATACCAACGCAGTCTACAAGTAGCATACACCACCGAGAGGTCCTTCCCCCTCACGTGGGTGTCCACTACATAAGGCATGGTGAACTGCCGCCCGTCGTCGTCGTCAGCCGCTCGGAGCGCCATTGGACCCGGGAGCGCCATTGGAGCCACTGGATATCCTCTCTGCATGTGTCGTCGTGGGTGTGCTTATTGTGTCATGGGGCGCGAGAGATGAAGGTAAATGGCCGCGGGAATAAATGAGGGCTGGGCGGCCGGGATTCTCGGCACGTCCGCATGGCAGCTTTTGCCGCACTTAACTGTGTCGTGCCGCCGCGTCCGGCGTAATCTCATGCATATGGCACACCGAACGTACGTGATCGTGTGCCTGCCCGAAACGCTTGCAGCGCGCGCAGAGGGACGCAGGCAGAGCTCACGCGGCTGGACGCGAACAGAGCGCGCGTGGCGGGACGCGAGCTGAGCGCGCTGCAACTGCCTCAACTGCGAGCAACCACACACAAAGAGCAGTTGAACACGCAGGGAATGGCTGTCTACAAGCCAGCCGGCAGTTGCAAGCCAGCGGCGTGATGTGAAACTACGTCGTGTTCCACATCACACAGTGGGCGAACAATCGTTCGCGACGCTGCGTAGAGAGCGGTCGTGTGCTAGGTAATTCAATCGCAAACGTTTTTTTATTAACCATTTGTGGATGTGTCATTTCGTCCTCCTCTCGCATGTCTTGTCACCGCGCTGCCGCAGAAGGCTTCGAGCGCAAGCTTGAGTACCGCACAGGCGTTCTTTTGGCCAAACGTTAGATCTAAGAGGCGCCAATGAATCGTCGGTGAGCCCGTTCCCGTGCAACCACACAGGTTCCTGCGCACAACCATGCAAGCTTCCCGCCCGACTCGGCGAAATCCCCCAAAACCCCAGTGCTTACCGGCCTGCTATATAAACAGTCGCGGCCGGCGAGTCGGCATCGCATTTTCCCCTCCCTCACCGGTCCATCATCGTCGCTCAGCCACTCCGCCAACATCTGAGGATAGCTCCAGCTGGGAGGCTAAACCATGGCGGCGGCGCAGTCCCTGGCGGCGTGTACTGCCCGTGGCATCCCTGTTGGGTGTGCGCACAACACCCGCCACACGCTCCGCCGCCGCTGCCCGATGGCATATGTTGTCGGCCGCCATTGTTGCCACCCCACCGTCAGCCGCCATGGCCGCCACACCACCGTCGGCCGCCAGGGCCATCGCCCACTCCGCCACCATTGCCCGAAGGCGGGTGGTGGCCGTCTTGGCTGCCACCCCACCGTTGGCCGCCGTGGCCATCACCCGCTCCACCACCGCGGCCCGAAGGTGGGAGGTGGCCGCCACCCCACCGTCGGCCGCCGTGGCCGCCACCCCACCGTCGACTGCCGGGGTCATCACCCGCTCCGCCACCACAGCCCGAAGGCGGGATGTGGAGACCCGCACGAGCATCAGCGACCTTGCCGCGCGCTACATCGAGTTCCTGCGGGAGGACGAGGAGCAGCTAGTCGAGCACGCAAAGCGTCTTACCACCGACGCAGTGGCGCGGAATGCGGAGATATACGAGGAGTCCTGCCGCTTCAAGAGGGATCATCTGGAGCGGCAGAGGGTGTTCAAGCTGGGCGTCGCTAAAGGTGCAGCAGCGGCTGGCGCCGGATTCCACTTCTCTAGCTCGTCGGTAGGCTCCTCCTCCTCGGCCTCTTACTGAGCGCGCTCGGCAGAGGAGAGGCTGCTGGAAGTAGTACAAAGCCCCTCCATAGTAGTAGTATTTAGGGGCTATTTTGTTCAGTTCATCTGACTATAGATATGGTTGAACTATACTACGTACTTAAATTTAGCTAGTATATATAGTTGAACTAGCTATTTCAGTACGTGGTTGGCAACAATTGGGTAAAAGTTTGTTTGGTTCAGCTGTCGAGTTGAACTGTTTGTATAAAGAACGACTGCTTAATCTATGAATGAAATCTATGCTTACTGAATTTCATTTGCAAAAATTACATTACTAGTGATTTTTAGCAGCAAAATTGACAAATGGCAGTGTTTTTCTTCTGAGGATCACATATGGCAGTGTTACAAGGTTTACAAATGGCAATGTTACTAGATTGACAAATGCCAATTTTTTCTATTTGACAAATGGCAAATATACCCAATATGACAGATGCAAATCTTACCACATTGTTTGTACATCGTTGCACATGGGTCATCATGCAAAATCATTTGCGATGAAGAGATGCACAAAACCTGTGCGCCACATTTTCCCTTGGCTTCATTGCGAAGGAACCCAGCTCTCTCTTTGCATACGGGTGTTCATTCTGAAATGTTTGCGATGAAGAGATGCACAAAACCTTCGCGCCACATTTTCCCCTTGACTTAGCTGCGAAGGAACCCAGCTCTCGCTTTGCATACGAGTGTTCAGTCTGAAACGTTTGCGATGAGTGTTTTATTCAGAGAAAAACATTGATGTTTGTTTACTTTGATAAGTCTGTACATTCAGAGAAAAAACGCTAGTTGATCAAAACCATAGATTTCATTCAGTGACACTGTGATTTTACATTCATATGATCGAGATACAAATTAAACTAAAAAACTAGTCATGGCGGCAGCGGCGGCATGCTGCGCCAGCATTGTCGTCCTCCAGGACGCCGTTGTTCAAGTCTTCAAGCCATCCCAGAATGTTCTAGACTTGCAAATCCAAGAGCCGTTCGTCGCGCGATCGACGGGCGGGGGGCGGGGGGACGGCGACTCGCGGAGCTGTGAGGTAGCGGTCGACGGCGGCGTCCCATGACGCTGGGGGGGCGGCGGGTGTAGGCGCGCGCACGGGGCACGGGCGCGATGGGTGCAGGCAAGCGCACGGGGACCAGCACCACGGTGGGTGCTGGGGTGCGCACGAGCACAGGTGGGGGCGCTAGCGCTGGCACGTACACGAGCTTGCGCGGGTCCGCAGGGACCTCGCTGACGCCTACGGCTTCCAGCACTGCGATGGTACTCGGCGACCAGCCTGTCAATGCCACTGGGATGGTCGCTGGCGCGGGCACGAGGATGGGAGCTAGGACGGGCGTGTTGGCAGCATGCTCCGTGGCCAGCTCGTTTAGGGCCATGTCCCTGAGGTCCCATTCCTCCTTATTTTCTATATCCTCCGGCTCGGAGTCGACTTCACCAAACTGGAAGACTTGTGGCGGATGATCCTTGTGCGCCATGGCGTAGGTGGAGCTCTGGAATATAGGATTCGGGCGACAGGGGAATGGGAGGCGAAGAGAGACCAATAAGGCTGCCTATTAATTAGCGGCTTGGGCGCCATTAATGGAGAGGTTGAGAGCGAGGCGGGCGGCAATGGAGGTCAAAGGGCTCGCTTCCCGGTGAGCCTGCGCAGCGTACTACTCACACGCCTCCCGATGAGCATGCGCCGCGTACTGGTCACACGCCTCCCGGTGAGCCTACGCGGCGGAGGACTGGTCGCACGCCTCCCGGTCAGCCTGCGCAGCACAGGACTGGTCCCACGCCTCCCGTTCAGCCTGCGCCGCGGACTTCGCTCGCACGCCTCCCATCTACTCAAACAGCTACCCACACGGCACCTCCTTGCCAATAAAAAAGTGGGACGCGTGGTGGCACATAAATGGTCAGTAGAACGCCCACGATTTAAATAATACTGTACAACCGTTTGTGATGATAACATGACAGCTATTTGTTCCAAAATGGCTATGTTGGCTGTGGTTGTTAGTGTGTGCGCCCTCTGTCATATTGGACAGTTTTTTTACCACAGCATGTTGGTGCCATTTCATGACACCATGCCAAGTCTCATGAATTTCAGACGAATTTTGGATTTACAGGAATTTAAAAACGAAGTTTCTTAATGTTTTACGGCCGAGCCACGAAGCCTGGGTGTTTGAAATTCGTTCCCATTTCTTGCATGGGACCTAAACATGCACCCAAGTGTCGTGGGAAATGACTATCTATGGGACCAAACTCGGCTCAGGGGACGTGCATGGGACAAAGAGCAGGTTTTCAGTAAGTGCAAGAACACACAGGGGATTTATCCAGGTTTGGGCCGCTATGAGCGTAAAACCCTACTCCTATTCTATGGTTGATCGAATATGAACTCTGGTTACAGGGGTGCAGTTTTCCGGCAAGGTGCTCGGGAAAATGCAGCTACGGCGTATAATTGAACTGGGTGTCGAACGTTCTACCTGTAGCCGTGGGTCTCCTTTTATATGCCAAGGGGTTACCACAATGGCTAATACGGTCATTACAGAGTGTGAACAGTGACTTGCACCATCATCATGTTTATCTTCCAACGGGGTAGGACAAACGCATTTAATGCACCGTTAGGTGTTACGCTGGGGAGGCGAGGCCTTGGGCAAAAGATCTGTACCACCAGTCTTGGCACCCTCCTGTAATCTTGACACGTCCCAGGGACGGGTGTCATTAAAGTTAATCTTGGTGTGGCATGCTGACACGCGCCTTGGCTGGCCATGTTGACTGCCTGCCCGCTCGACACCAAGCCCACGAGCCTATCTGGTCGATGGTAAGGTGGAACGGTAACGGGACAGAACAAGCCTGCTGGCACGGAGCTTGCCGGGCCTTGCTTGCCGGCAACCATAGCCTTAGTCTTTACCTTGCCAGGGCGAAGCTTGCTGGCAGAAACAGCGTCGATCTTCCGTACTTAGAATAGTACTTCTCGATGACCTGCCTTGGGGTCTTCTTCACGGTCTTGGTGTTGAGTCTTGGGTTGTAGTTATCCTCTGTCAAGCCCTTGCCGGAAGGGAGGCTACAACTGCCTGTGGACAAGTCTGGGTACGAGGGCACCCATGTCTTACTACACTGACAGGAGCCCCTGGGCCTGGGCCACGCACCCATGCGAGGCGTCATTGGGCTAGGCCCAAACAATGCACAGGCGGCGCGTGGCAGAGGATAACTATCATAATCTTCTCTTTTACCACACCCGCCCACGATGCGCATTAAATGCGGGCATGGGAAAAGTGGAGCGGAACGGCGGCTGGAGGTGGTGCGCCTGAAAAAGCGCAGCCACGTAGGACGGGAAAGAGTCAGCCCCCGCGCCTTCCCCATAAAAAGGAAACCGCGAGGGGCACTGCTCATTTACCCCTCCCCCCTCTTTCCAATCTAGCCAGTTCGCCGCCGTCTTCAACCTCGCGCCAGAATGCCTTTTCCTTCCACCACCGCGTCGCGCCCTTCGCCAACTTCGGAGGCCGTCCACCTCACGTAGCCATGGCACCCAAGAGGAGTCGGAATAAACCGGGGAAGGTGGCTGATCTGGATGCGGAGGCGGGGGGAACGGAGTGGGCGGCGATGCAGAGGGGCAACATTGTCTTCAAGCCGGAGTTGGAGGAGCAAGACCTGGTGGAGCGGTACACGATCATGTGGGGGAAGGACACTAAAGCCCATTCCGCGCCTGATGTTCTTCCCAGCTCCGTCCAGCCCTGCGATGACAAGTACCCCTTCTTTGCCACTTACTTCTATTGCGGGCTTGTCCCTCCTTTCTTCGAGTTCTTCCATGAAATCATGTATATGTACGGGTTCCACCTCCTAGATTTCGCACCGTACGCCGTGACCTGCCTGGCTGTTTTCACGCATTTTTGCGAAAACTTTGTTGGAGTAATGCCCAGTGCAGCTCTGTTCCGCCACTATTTCATTCCCCGCATCGAGGCGGACACCCTCTCTGGCTGTATTGCTTGGATTCCCAGGGACGGGAACGCTTATCTCCCTGGGTTGTTTAACCGGGAATGGAGCGAATGGCGCGGAAAGTGGTGCTGGATCAAGGACGACAAGTTCCCTGACTTCTGCAAGCTCAGAACGAAGAAGGTGAGGCGCGTCGAGAGTTGGGACCACTTTGAAGACAATGATGCCTAGCTTGAAATCGCTACGACCTGGATTCTCCGTCTCAGGGCTGCTGGCCTCACCATTGGAATGGTGGGCGCCGATTTTTTCCACCGCCTTATTGCCCCTCTTCAAGACAGGGGAAGTGACGGTGTCCTGGATTAGGGGGTGCTAACCGGGCCGACCCGTCTCCTCGGATGAGCCGGTGTACCTCTGTACGTGACCAAGATGGACTCCGGAGGCTGTACGAGGGAGGCGTGATCAATGCTGTCTTTGCCAAAGACTTGTAGTACACTTCAAGATTTGTCCAGCCGCCTTATTCCTAGATACCGACATTGTAACCCTAGATGCCCTCCCTGGCGTGTATATAAGCCATAGGGTTTAGCCCGTAGGGGGGAGAACAACGCAACATTGCTTACCTAGCCTTAGAAGTTAGAATCACATTATGATCTTGAGGTAGATCAACTCTGTACTCGATACACCTTCATCAATATAACAGAAGCAGGACATACGGTTTTACCTCCATCAAGAGGGCCCAAACCTGGGTAAATACCGTCTCCATTGTGTCTGTTACCATCGATCCTAGATCCGCAGCTCGGGACCCCCTACCCCGAGGACTGCCGGTTTTTACACCGACACTGGTGCTTTCATTGAGAGTTCCGCTTTGCGATCACCGGAAGGGTCGATGGCTCACCTGCAGATCAATCACACTAACGGCTGTGAGGACGTCTACGTCCCCGGACAGCTCTTCGTCTTCGGCAGCATGATGTTCTGCGCCGATTCGACGGGACACTTGACTTCCGTCGAGAACTACACGCCAGGACGGGTCATAACCTTCGGTGGCCTCGAGTACACTGCCGATTCCCGCGGCGAACTCGCCCTATCGGGATGGACGCCCGGCCTGATCGAAAGCTCGACCGGTTCTGGAGGCTCGACCCCGGAACCGAACTCTATTATGACGTCTTTTGAGACTACCGACGCCGCCACTCCGACTGATCTCCCCTCGACCACTAGTTCGGAGAAAGATCTTGCTCCCACTCTCGAAACGGCGCCAGAGATGATTTCGAATCAAAACTCCGAATTATGTTCACACTCCCTTCGCTCCGAAGACACGCCTGGTCACATACCAGATGTGCTTTGAATCAGCCTTGCCTATGGCGCATCCATGGATCCCGAAGAGTTATCTCACCTTGATGAGATGCTTTGCCGCATCCAGAGCATGTCCATCTCGGACGGCAAGACTTCGGTTTATGATCAGATTGGACTTAAAGCCGACGATAGGGAAATTTACATCCCACCCACCACCCACCTGGTCGCCACGATCGATGATTTAACTGACGTGTTGGACTACGGCGAACCCTCAGACATGGAATAGGATGCCGACGGCCCCATCGAGAACACCTTGCCCTTGGTCAACATGGGCAGGTGGACCGCCACATCCACCTACGATGTCTATATGGTGGACACCCCCAACTCCCCTCCAAGACACCGGCAACGGCACCGAAGGGGTAATAATGGGGAACCTAGTGGCAACGACGCAACAGCCAATAACGGCAATGAGGAGGACGGCGACGTCGATAAACCTGAGGAGGACATTCAAGCCTCCCCAGTAAGGAACGGCACACCAGACCGACCTCTTGTGGACTCTGATCCCGATGACCTCTTCGAAGGGGCCGACGACAATTACATGCCGGAGTCTGAGGAAGACGACAGCCTCGGTACCGAGGACTTCATCGTCCCCGAAGACCCCTTCGAACAAGAACGCTTCCGGCGACGCCTCGTCGCGACGTCCCGGAGCTTAAAACGCAAGCAGCAGCAGCTGCAGGAAAATACTGACGCGCTAAATGAAAAGTGGGTTGAAGTGCTTTCCGCCGAGCAGGATATGGAGAACCGACGCCATAGTGCGCCGAAGTCTTACCCACGCAGGCGCCTCCTACCAGAATTCGATGAAGAGCTTGCTGACGACCTCGATCGGCCCCCTAGAGGCCGGGACAGGCCAAGACGAGAAGACCATGGTGAAAGGCAACCCCCACGCCGTCATGGTAAAGACCCCGTCGACCACCTAGATCCTCGCAATGCTAGACGTCGTATGGAAGAAAATAGGGCTCCCCCTCGGTCCATCTATGGATCCAGGGGACGCGCCCCAGCTGGGCCCAACGGCTACGATGCCTGGATGGACAAGAACGACAGTGCCCGAGATCAAGCCTACTCACGGCTCTCTACCGAGACCCGACGAGATCCTCCTCGGTCAATCTGCTTTACAGACCGAGTGATGGAACATCAGTTCCCGGAAGGGTTTAAACCCATTAACATAGAATCATAGGATGGTACCACGGACCCAGCAGTCTGGATCGAGAATTTTCTCCTACACATACTTATGGCCAATGGAGATGACCTCCATGCCATCAAATATCTGCCGCTCAAGTTAAAGGGGCCGGCGAGACACTGGCTTAATAGCCTCCCTCCTCACTCTATCGGCAAGTGGGAGGCCCTAGAAGACGCTTTTTGGGCAAACTTCCAGGGCACGTATGTTCGACCTCCGGACGCTGATGACCTCAGCCGTGTAACCCAGAAGCCAGGCGAATCAGCCTGGAAATTCTGGAACAGGTTCCTCACCAAGAAGAACCAGATTATAGACTGTTCCGATGCCGAGGCCATCGCCGCCTTCAAAAATAATATTCGGGACGAATGGCTAGCCCGACAGCTCGGCCAGGATAAGCCGAGGACTATGGCCGCCCTGACATCTCTGATGACCCGCTTTTGCACGGGAGAGGATAGCTGGCTGGCCCGAAGTAGTCATAACGGCGAGGCAGGCACCTCGGAAACCCGCGACGCCAATGTAAAACCGAAGCGCAATAAAAATAAGCGCAGGTATAAAAATGGCGGAAGCGACACTGAAGACGCCGCGGTCAATGCTGGATTCGCCGGACCTAAATCCAGGCAGAAAAGGAAACCCTATAAGGGGAACAAAGACGGACCTAGCCAGCTTGATAGGCTCCTGGACCGCCCGTGTGGGATTCACAGTACTCAAGAAAACCAGCAACACACACTAATAGGAATTGCTGGGTCTTCAAACAAGCTGGCAAGATAGCGGCGGAGGGTCAGAATAAAACCCAACACCGCAGCGACCACGAGGATGAACCTCGACAGCCCAATAATGGAGGGCAAAAGAAATTTCCAAATGAGGTAACAGAGGTCAATATGATCTATGTCACCCACATCCCTAAACGGGAGAGAAAGCGTGTGCTTCGGGACATATATGCGTTGGAGCCAGTTGCCCCGAAGTATAACCCATGGTCGGCCTACCCGATCACCTTCGACAAGCACGATCATCCGACCAGCATCCAGGATGGCGGATCTGCGGCGCTCGTTTTGGACCCTATTGTTGATGGTTATCATCCAACACGTGTCCTGATGGACGGGGGAAGCAGTCTTAACCTCATCTACGAGGACACGGTTCGGAAGATGGGCATTGACTCATCTCGGATAAAGCCGAGCCCTACCACCTTTAAAGGTGTCATTCCGGGCATCGAAGCCCATTGTACCGGGACAGTCACCCTCGAGGTAGTCTTCGGTTCACCCGAGAACTTCAGAAGCGAGGAGTTAATCTTCGACATCGTACCCTTCCGGAGTGGATACCATGAGCTCTTAGGACGCACGGCCTTTGCATGCTTCAACACAGTCCCCCATTACGCCTACCTCAAGCTCAAAATGCCGGGACCAAACGGTGTCATCACAGTCAATGGCAACACCGAGCGTTCACTCCAGACAGAGGAACAGACCGCTGCTTTTGCAGTCGAGGTCCAAGCGTCCGAGGAGGCAGCCCGCAGCGCTAAACGCGTCGCTCGCTCTTTGAAGCGAGCCCGGGCTTCACAAGTCGACCTCGGCCAGCTACCCCCGCACCCAAAATAGGGATGCGGGCTCCTCGCGTGCCCTAGCTGCGGGCACTATGTCCCCAGGGTGCACAACTTCGCACTCAAAATTCCCTGGGACGCCGAGGAGCCAGTACAACTACTCACACGTCACGCGCGAATCAACCACGCGAGGACAAGGCTTAGCGCCCCTGCATAGACAGGCATCTGTAAAAGAAGTAGCTGGGCGTCACTACGTCTCTGTGGCCTTAACCACAGAACGATGCCGGAAAACACCTCCCTTTGGGAAACTCGGTTATTAAACACTTCGAGTGTATAAAGGGCCGGTCAGGCATCAGCCTTCACAAATCAGCCATCGCCAATTAAGAGCGATCTGTTCAACAGTTCGGAAACACAGACATGCGGCAGGCTTCGGTCCGGTTCCTTTAAAATCCGTCAGTAATTATCCGACCTCTTTTTTCCTCTTTCTTCCTTACTATTCATGTTGTACTCTTTCGATTACTCTCGTCACAACCGGGCTTGTACATAATTGACATTATGATATACAGAAACCGTGCCCTTTCAAGGTCTTTATTGTATTTCTTTGTCAGCATAGCTCCGGGACGATGAAGTATTTAAAAAAGATGCAATTTTATATGAAAGTTTGATGTATTCGGCGTCCCGGATTTTTGGCCTTATATGCATCAGTTTCAAACCTAGATTTCGGTCAGTAGTTGGGTTGCCCGGATCCTATGTGTACCCCTTACGTTCTCGATGTATTCGGCTAAGGGTGTAACGGGAGAACCACTGCGATTGCGCCGCTAGGTTAATTGGCATGGCGCCTCGGTGGAGAAAGCCGAAAACTGACTATCTGGGTAAGCACAAACTGGTCTGCCATCCGGCGACCGCGTCAAGCGATGTGACGATAGAGATCACCCGTGTCAAACGAAGGGCTTTTATTTCTAGCCGAAGTGTGCCATGGCCTAGACCTCGGCCGCGTTGCCGCACACTCCCTACGCCGGGGGCTGGTCCTCAGCCCCCACAGTCAAACTCCTACGACTAAATGAAAGATGTCAAGCCACTATAGTCCGATTGCCTAGTTCCTTTAAGTCATTAACCGCCTCCGGGTACCGAGACGTCGGCCAAGGGTCAGATATGCCTTAAGGAGCACCCTCTGTATAACCTACACTGGGGCTGAAGCCGACGACTGGCCACTCTCATTTTGAACAGTAATATTGGAGGCATCATTGAATTATAAAATAAAAATGTATGGAATCTCAAGCCATCTTCATTCAAACACGGAATAGAGTCTTTACATTATACACTCTGGCATTCCGAAGCATCCCCTAAAAATACAGCGTGTCCTGGGGGCACATGGCCTCGGTTGCCCGAGCTCCGGCCTCGACCTCGGCAAAGAACTGCTCGGCGGTCTGCGGCTTGTCGGCAGGAGGGCCAGCGGCACACGTCTCCGCGTCAAACTTGCGGAAGTGAGTCTTCACGCAAGCGTATGCCCTCCGCGCCCCTACAAAGCATGCGGACCTCTTCCAGCGCTCAACGCAGGGCACAGCGTTTTGGAGCCGGGCCGTCAGGCCGAAGAGACTCTTCGGCATGGCTTCAGCAGGCCACAAAGCGACACAGAGGTCCTGGAGTGCCGGCCTTGTCATGCGGAACAACTTGACTAGCTGCTTCACTCGATGATTCAGCAGCTGTGCAGACGGCGACCCCGGGAATTGATACCAGAAGGCCTTCTCCGCCTCATGGCCCGCCAGCTGGCCGAAATATGCCACCGCATCCTCCGCGCTCTGTGGGAGATCCTCGAAGACCTCTGCGGAACGCCATAATTGGGTGAACTTGACACACCCTTGTTGCCAAATGCACACTTCAACAAGAATTTCATACCCGAGGCGATTTGCTCCACTTGCTGGAGCACCTCGCGATCCGCTCGGGCCGAGGTCTTGAGCTCGGCGTGGGCGCACTGCAGCTTCTCAAGCTCTTCCTTCGTCCGCTGCCCCTCCTCCTGAAGTTTGTCGCGTGCTTCGAACACACCCTTCAGGGTCTCCTCTACTTCCAGCACCCGTGCCTGGTGCTTCTCTCCGTCCGCCTTCTTGGCAGCCCAGGCCTTCTCGGCCGCGGCGGCAGCATTCTCCTGCTGCCGCACCTCTTTCCGAGCTCTGTCAAGCTCGGCCTTGAGCATCTCCAGCTCCGTTGTCAACACAGTTTGGACTTAGTTATTTTCCTTCACACACATTACCCATATATAGCAAATATGCGCGGCAAGTTTCCACTTGCTTACCTTGAGATTGCTCAAGTTTCTGGTTCATCTCCGCCATCTCTTCGGAGACGGAGTCCGGGGTCGAGGTCGCAACCTGGAACAAAACGGATCCTTATTGTCAAGAGAATAATTAAGATCAATTATCGGCTCCTACTACGTCAAGCGACCCCGAAGCCGGTTTCTGGAAACCGACTTCGGGCTCGGGGGCTACTCACTCACTATGTCGTTTAGAAGGCTATACTCTTATGTCCTCGGACAAAACTCACAAAAACAAAAAGCTTAATGCGCAGAAATCGTACCTCGAAACCTGCTATGAGGTTCTTAAAAACCTCGTGCAGGACGGCCCCTGCGGACCGGTAGCTCTCCAGCGCCGTGCCCATCAAGGCACGGTGCTCCTCCTTGATGGAAGAACCCCTCAGGGTCTCCTCCACCTCCTAGGTCCACCCCACGCCAGCCCGTCCCTGGGCAGTAGGCTGGGGCGACAGAATGACCTCGGGTGTCTCCACCCGAGTGGCCTCTGCCCGTTGTGGAGCCAAGGTAGACTCCGGCCGGGCCAACGACTGGCCCAACAATTCTTTGATGACCTCGGGGCGCTCCATCCCTGGATCTTGTCAGGCCGAGGTGTTGTCCTCGGCCGGGGTCACCACCTCGTCGGGCCCCGTCAAGTTGACTTCGGGGACCATGGTGGACGTCGCCTCCCCCAGACTGTCAGGCTTTGGGGGAGAAGCAGCGGGCTCTGGAGTCCCGCTGGTTGATGGCAGCCCGTCTGAAGAGCCGCTGGGGATTACCCTCGGCGGATTGCGCATGAAAAACTACTTGTGTAAGATTCCCCCTTACTGAAAAAAGTGACTTAAGGAAAGACGATAGAGACAAGGCCTTACCCTCGAGGTGCCAGTTTCTTCCTCCGCATTGCGAGGGGGTCTTCCTCTGAGTCACCGGAGAGTTCGGCCCTCTCCGATGACTTGTTGACGGCCTCGGATGAGGCTCGCCTCGGCCTCTTTGAGCCCTTCGACGGCATGACCACGTCGGCGTCTTCTATCGCCAACCTCTTCCCCTTCGGGGGGGGGGGGGGGATCTCCTCCTCGCCTTCCTCAGCGCCGCCGTCTTGAGCTATGGATGTGTGGGTCTCTTCTGACATGGTGACCAAGGTCCCCCTGGTCCGAGCACTGGACCTCCCCGTCCGGGGCTTCGTCCCTTTGGAGGCCACCACATGTGGCTCCTCGGTCAGAAGCGCTGAGAGCAGGGGAGTTGGGGGCTGCTCCGGCAGTGGGGCTGGGCATCGTACCCCTTTTACCCAGGCCGACCACTTCTGCAAAATGTCAAAACACAATGATTTGAGTAAAAACTTTCATCCTCGACAAAATTAACAAAGCACAGAGATTGAAGGGCAAAATTACTTACCGAGGGGGCCTCATAGCCGTGCTCGAGGCCGCGGTCCTCTCCCGCCTGGGGGATCTTATCCTTGGCCAGCTTCATGAGCTTTGTCCACACGGTGGCCAAGGTGGAGCGGAAGAAGGTGTTGATGGTGTCCATGTCTTCGGGCTTTTGTGCCCACATCGGTTTGGCCCGAAACTGGAAGGGAAGTATACGGCGGTTGAGCATGACATTGATGACATCAGCCAGCTCAACCTTCCCCATCGTGGACCACCACAGGACCCTGTTGATCAGGGTCTCCACCTCTTCTGGCTTCCCCCAAGCAATGCCCTTCTCCTTCCAGGACTTGAGTTTCTTGGGTGACCGGGCCGAGAAGGCCAGGACTTTGGTTTGACCAGGGGAAAGAGGTTCAGTGATATAAAACCACTCCCTCTGCCATTCCTTCACCGTTTCGATGAAGGTTCCTTTGAACCAGATGGCCCCCTGGTTCTTGCTGACCATGGCTCCCCCGCACTCCGCTAGATCCTGTCCGCTGGATTTCGGTTTGATCCCGAAAAGCTTCAGCCACAGGCCGAAGTGTGGCTCGCAATGGAGGAAAGCCTCACAAACTGTGATGAAAGTGGCGAGGTGGAGAATAGAGTTGGGGGCCATGTGGTGGAAGTCTAACCCGTAGTAGAACATAACCCCGCACACGAAGGGGTGGAGCGGGAACCCCTGGCCTCGGAAGAGGTGGGAGACGAAGACTACCCGCTCCCCGGCGTTGGGAGCGGGCACCAGTTGGTCGGTCGATGGAGCGCGGGCAGCGATGGTGGGGGCTAGGTACCCCGCGTCGCGCAGCTCGGCGATAGTCGCCGCTGTCACCGTGGAGCCGCCCTAGTGCCCCTTGAGGGTGTCGGCCATAGCTGGTTGAGAAGACTGAGCTCGTGAAAAGGGCGGGCGTGCTGGCTGGATCTGGGCGTTGGAGCGAGACGGTGTCGCAGTAGGGAAGGAATGGGAGCGTGCGTCGTTGCGCTCCCTTAGGTTCTTATAGACCTATAAAAGTCCAAGAGTCCCCTGTTGCGCCAATAAATTCGTGGCCGCTATCAAAAATGCCGTTGAAACATATGGGGGCATACAAAATCTTGATGATATCCCTGAGAAAGCGGGCACGATTTCTGTTTCGAAGGGACGTGCCAGTAAACAACTTGCCTCGAACCGCGATTTGAGGATGAGGCAGTCACTGCTCAACTCATCATGGAGCGAGCCTCTCCGTTAAAGTTGTCAGGCAGGATTGGATTGTTCATACATGTACGATCAGCCTTCGAAGCTAAGATACTTACACCCCTCGGGCAGGGTACCAGCTCGGTTGGACCACGGATATCGGCGTCCTGTTAAAGAGAATCCAAAATGTAAAGTGGAACTCGTCTGTCAAGCCAAAGACTCCGGATCCGAAGTAACATCTGTCGACCATCGTCCTCGGCGTAGAAGACCAGTTCGGGGGCTACTGACGGTGTCCTGGATTAGGGGGTGCTAACCGGGCTGACCCGTCTCCTCGGATAGGCCGGTGTACCCCCGTACGTGACCAAGATGGACTCCGGAGACTGTACGAGGGAGGCGTGATCAATGCTGTCTCTGCCAAAGACTTGTAGTACACTTCAAGATTTGTCCAGCCGCCTTATTCCTAGATACCGACATTGTAACCCTAGATGCCCTCCCTGGCGTGTATATAAGCCATAGGGTTTAGCCCTTAGGGGGGAGAACAACGCAACATTGCTTACCTAGCCTTAGAAGTTAGAATCACATTACGATCTCGAGGTAGATCAACTCTGTACTCGATACACCTTCATCAATATAACATAAGCAGGACGTAGGGTTTTAACTCCATCAAGAGGGCCCGAACCTGGGTAAACACCGTCTCCATTGTCTCTGTTACCATCGATCCTAGATCCGCAGCTCGGGACCCCCTACCCCGAGGTCTGCCGGTTTTTACACCGACAGGAAGGCCTACTTGGGATTACCAAAACGTGGCCGACATCATGCGGGTGAACACATGGCTTCACACCAACCTGACAGTAATGCAACACGCGGCTTTCTGCGGCATGCTTTTTCGCACCAGCGGCAAGTTTAACTGGCCGGCAGGTGTGGTGCCGCTGTGTAACAACTTCGCCAAGGATGCCATCATCGCCATGATGCCATCTTGCAAATCCCAAGGCGTCGAGGGGTGTTGGCAAGCACCACTCGAACATGCGGTGAGAGGATGGTTCGATACGTTGGTGGAGAAGCCCATCCGGGAAGAGCGGATTTCTTCCGTGACACCACCCAGGTGGAGTTGGAATATATTGCCAGGAGAGCGGCGGAAGCAAGATTGGCTAGAGATGCTGGCGGTTCTGGCTCTGTGGCATCTAATGCTGAGGAGGGGAATGAGGAGGGGCCGGCAAGCGAGCCACCGAAAGAGTCTGCCGGGAGGCGAGAGCAACTTGCTGGAGGTCAGAGTAAAGAGGCCGCTGAGGGGCAGACACTCAAGGAACCCCTTGCTCCGGCAAGGAGGGCTCGTGTCCTCCGGAGAGCCGCTTTTGGGGAGCCGGTTCGCTCTTCACCTTCGGGTGAGGAGGTTGCCGGTGGGGAAGCGACCAGTGAGGTTGCCGGGCGACGAGGAACTCAACGCCAAACCTCTCAATAGCAGCGAATGCGGCGCACTTCTTCGAAGAGTATGGCCGCACCAGCAGCCGGAGCGGTCGGGTCGTCTCGTCCTGCTGCACCGGTGGCAACCAGACGGGCCATGACTTCTTCCTCGTCGCCCCCCTCGAGCGACAAGCCCGGAGGCTTATATGATCTTTCCACCCTTAGCAACGAAGAGGAGGACGAGGAGTATATATCCCCAACCCCCTTCATTCAATTCTTGGTTTCTTGCCTGCATTAACCTGACTTGCTTCGGCTTGCCATTGGTTGACAGTGACATGGAAACCCTGGCACAAAGGATGGCCAAGAAGCCGAGGACTAGAGCAGAAGAGGAGCCGGCAACAAGCATGGCGCCAGACGATGACACCTCGGAAACCAGCCTCTGGTGCAGCCCCCAGCGTGAGGCCACTATTCACTTTCCTTTGGCAAGCACAGGTGTTGAGATGTTCACCGCTGACATCGGCACGGGAGCAGGAAAAGAACGTCTCGAGAAGGAACGCCCGGAAGCTGATCCAACTGGGATGTCTCCATCCACTGCTCCCCTGGCAAGCGGTTCTCCGGCAATGACCCCCACAGGCGAGGCCGTTCGCGCTGATGTTGTACCGGCAAGCGTGGTTGCCGGCAACCAGGCGACGATGACCGAAGTTGTCGGGGATGAGACCATCCCTCCTCGACAGCCCTAGCCTGGTACGTCTTCTACCGTCGAGTAGCTTTTCCTTTTGACCTTCTCTTTTCTTTTTTGTTTTCTTGAACTTGATCTGAGTCTCGATTTTCTCGCCTCCCCATCCTTTTAGATTTCCCTTCATCCGATGATATGGATGTCGATTCCACCATTGAGGAGATCACGAAGGATGCCGCCAACAAAGCCAGCAACATTGCTGCTGGTGAGGCCATCAGGGTGGCTGACGAGGAGATCGCCAAGGCTGCTCACGAAGAGGCCACCACGGGTGTTGCTGAGGAAGGCGGTAATCAGAACGTCGAAGCCACTGAAGACATCCCTGTCTCAGGAGCGCCAAGCGCTAACTTGGCTAGGAGGGCAATCCTGACTGGCAAGGCGGTCACGGGCAACCACCCCTCGACATCTGAAGAACCCTTCTCAAGCAGATACTTGAAGGTTGGCGACAATCTGTTCGTCAACCTTCCTGGGACGTCAAGCATCGGGGTGCCTGTGGAAGGAGAGATATTGGACGGTGAGGTCCTTACTGCTGCTGGACTTGAGGTCATTGACGAGCTGCCCGTCAACATCAGCAAGGCCAAGGAGCAGCAATTCTTCAAGGCCATGAGTGAGAACTTCCGGAAACTCCAGGCGTGCCACCGTGACCGCATGGATATGTTTGACTCCAGGGCGGCCGTCCTTGACAAGGTGGAGGATGATTTCAAGAGGCGCATGGAAGAAACGCAGATTTGGTATGCGGAATGCCTCCAAGACCTCCATGAATGCCAAACTCAACTTGCCAAGGCCTAGGAGGAGTTCATTCTGGAAAAGGCTGATGCCGAGAAGGCACAGGAGGAGGCTACACGGAAAATAGCAGCGGAGGGGGCAAAGTTGAATGAGCGCAAGGTCGGCCTTGACGCTTATGAGGAAGAGCTTGTCGCTCATGAAACCGGGCTTGCTGCTATGCTCCGTGGCAAGGATAACGAGATCCAGGCTCTCGTTGCCCAGCAAACCCAGGAACTAAAGCAGAAGCACAAGGAGGCTATCAAGGCTCAAGCCACAGAGCATGCCAACAAGATCAAGGAGGCCATCAATGCTGCCGGAGCTGCAGAGGTCGCCAAGATCGAGCTGGAAAGTAAAGTGCGAGCACTCGAAGCAAACCTTGCTGCCAGCGGCAAGGACATCTCGGTGCTCAAAGCAGACGCGGAGAAGGCAGTCCACACCCTGGCGGGGCTGCAAACTTCGGTATCTACCAAGAACCAAGAGCTCGCCAAGGCCAATGGCACGATCGAAGATCACAAGTTGAAGCTAGACACCTTGGGGCTGTCTCTTGACGAAGCTAAAAAGCGTGAGAAGACCTTGGCGAAGGAACTTCAGGATGAGAAGTCAAAACTTGCAAGTGCCGAGAGTTCTTTCAACAAGCTCAAGGACGCCTACAGGCTTTGGGCCGACCGGCTCGTGGTTGCCGTGGGGAATATTTCCATCAACCTACGCACCCTGGGCTTGTCGGAGTATCACTACTCCTCTGCCGAAGGGGACAGCACCAGCGCCAGGCTCGCCTTCTTCTTCAAAAACTTGGGTGAAGCACTGAAGAAACACCACGGGGCTCGAGCTGCATATCTTGCCAACGAGTCCCGCAGGCTTTGCCGGGATGTCCTCTTCAAGATGCTCAGAAAAGTGGTGTACTGGAACCCAAGCATCGACCTTTCCAAAATCTTTGTAAGCCTGCCCAAAGGAGTCGATACCAAGGCTATCGATGAGCTCGTCGTGCCCATCGCCGATAGGTTCAGCCAAATCCCCAGGGAAGAGTGCGGGGTTACGAGCTAGGCTTCGCCTCCTTAGTTTACTGCATGTAAGATCATGCAAAAGATACGTTTATCTTAAGTCCGACTGCACTCGGCCTTGATGTATTATAACTTGTATTTAAGATGGATGTATGTGTGCTGTTCTCCTTATTCCGTCCTGTCTTTGCATGATTTCTGTACCCTACGCTTGCTGGAAGCTTGCCGGTGCGCACGCCCTTGCCGTAAGTGCTTGAGGAACGGGTCCTTAGCAGCTTGCCGGAAGTGTCGCTACAGGCAAGGTCACGCTTGGTGGTTACAACGCGGCTACTTAGGTTGCTGAGCGGACTCGAAGCAAAGTAAGAGCACAGTCGATCATGACAAGGTTCCTTAGCATGCAGGTTTCTCATACAAAGGCCAAAGTCGTTCAAGGAGAATCGCAACTACAACAAAGGATTTATTTCAAAGTTTTGCAACTTAGCTCATTCCTTGTTGTGCTTCTTGCCGTAGGGTGACATCTTGAACGCGTCTTTTGGTATCCATACCATCACTCCCCCCCCCGGGAAACTTGTACGCGAGGAATCCTTCCTTCCTTTAAGAAAGAAAAGAAAAGAGGAGGCTGGAACCTTGGCGGTTCGTTAATCACTTTATGCAAGGGAAAATGTAACACAAGACTGCCTACAACACATAAATATATATATACTTGACAAAGAATGGTGAAACATCTAACTTTTATTTATTTTGCACGGGATCTGCGCCCGGCTTTGTACAAAGCATTACATGCCTTGACGGCAAACTTGTACAAAAGAGGTCGCCGGGCAGCCCGGCAACCGCGCCTTACGGGTAAAACTTACGAAGATGCTCAATATTTCATGAGTTTAGCACCGGAGTGCCATCTTTGGTCTCTAGGTGGACTGTGCCGGGCCTAGTGACTCGTATTACCCGGTAAGGGCCTTCCCACTTCGGCGTCAACCTGTTTTTTATCCTTCGTGGATCGAATCTGACAAGGAACAAGGTCGCCTTTCTCAAGGTCCCTAGTTTTCACTTTGCGGCTAAGACAGCGGCGCAAAGCTTGCTAGCACCGTGCAGCATGGGCAGCAGCCTAGAAACGATCTTCCTCAAGGAGCACGGCATCGTCATGCCGCAGCTCATCTTGATCCTCCTCATTGAAGTCCAAGACTCGAGGTGACCCGTGTTTGAGTTCCGTGGGGAGTATTGTTTCTGCACCAAGGCTTGCTTCCTGACCTTCTGCTTGAGGGGTCTTGCATGAGGGCAGACAGCAAGGTGGTGCTTAGTTGCCCTCCTCAGAACTTCAGGGACGTCAGGTGCTTGCCGGGCAAGCACACTGGCATTCACCCGTAGGAAGGCAACGAACTCGACTCCCTATTTGTTGCCGAGAGTGGCACTTTCAGAAAAAGTGCCACTCGTCCCATCCCCTTTCGTAGAAACTTGTTTGGTCATGGATGCGGAAGCCTTGGCTCTCTTTCTCTTGTCGGTAGAGCTCTCTGGTACGTCCTCGACAGGCATGCTGCACTCTGAAGTGCGCTTCTTGGAGTCCTTCCCAGAGGTCTTGCCGGTCTTCTTATTCTTTCCTTCCCCGGGAGTTTTGACGGCAGGGGCAAGCGCCTCGATGGCAGCTAGTGCCGCCGCCTCCCGGTAGAGCTTGTCGGCACAGATGATCGCGTCCTCATTGTCATATTGCTTTGCATGATCATATAGCTGACATAGTATTTGTGGCTCAGCCATCGTTCATCATTTTTTATACATGCTACGCTAGATCATTGCACATCCTGGTACACTGCCAGAGGCATTCATATAGAGTCATATTGTTTTAGTATCGAGTTGTAATATTGAGTTGTAAGTAAATAAAAGTGTGATGATCATCATTATTAGAGCATTGTCCCAGTGAGGAAAGGATGATGGAGACTGTGATTCCCCCACAAGTCGGGATGAGGCTCCGGACGAAAAATATATAAAAAAAGAGGCCAAAAAGAGCCCAGCAAAAAAAAGAGAGAAAAAGAGAGAAGGGGCAATGTTACTATCCTTTTCCACACTTGTGCTTCAGAGTAGCACCATGTTTTTCATATAGAGAGTCTCCTGAGTTGTCACTTTTATATACTAGTGGGAATTTTTCATTATAGAACTTGGCTTGTATATTCCGATGATGGGCTTCCTCAAATGCCCGAGGTCTTCATGAGCAAGCAAGTTGGATGCACACCCACTTAGTTTCAGTTTGAGCTTTCATACACTTATAGCTCTTAGTGCATCTGTTGCATGGCAATCACTACTCCTCGCATTGATATCAATTCATGGGCATCTCCATAGCCCGTTGATTAGACGCGTCGATGTGAGACTATCTTCCTTTTTGACTTCCCCTTATTAATCTCTATCATCATATTCTATTCCACCCATAGTGCTATGCCCATGGCTCGCGCTCATGTATTACGTGAGGGTTGAAAAAGCTGAAGCGCGTTAAAAAGTATGAACCAATTGCTCGGCTTGTCATCAGGGTAGTGCATGATTAATACTTTGTGTTAGGAAGACTAAGCATGATGGGCTATATGATTTTGTAGGGATAGCATTCTTTAGCATTTTTATTTTGAAAGGCATGATTGTTTGTTGGTATGCCTGAGTATTGGTGTCTTTATATCAAATTATAGACTATTGCTTTGAATCACTCGTTTCTTAATATTCAAACCGTAAAAGAGATTACATGATAAACATGTTTGGTAGGATTCCACATCAAAAATTCTGTTTTTATCATTTACCTACTCGAGGACGAGCAGGAATTAGGCTTGGGGATGCTGATACGTCTCCAACGTATCTATAATTTTTGATTGTTCCATGCTATTATAGTATCAATCTTGGATGTTTTATAAGCAATAATATGCTATTTTATATCATTTTTGGGACTAACCTATTTACCTAGTGCCCAGTGCCAGTTGCTGTTTTCTGCTTGTTTTTGGTTTTTCAGGAAATCAGTACCAAACGAAGTCCAAATGCTACGAAACTTTTTGACGATTTTTTTCTGGACAAAAGAGACCCTGGAAGCTTTGGGAGGAGGCCAGAAGCCTCACGAGGAGGCCACAAGGCAACAGGGCGCGACCCTAGGGGGGCGCGCCCTGATGCCTTATGGGCCCCTCGTGGCTCCTTTTGACCTAATTCCACCTCTATAAATTCTCAAATATTGGGAAACCAACAGAGAGCCCCACGAAATAACTTTTCCGCCGCAACAATCTTCTGTTCTTCCGCAATCCCATCTGCAGGCCTTTTCTGGCGCTCTGCGGGAGGGGGAATCGATCACAGAGGGATTCTACATCAACCTTGCTGCCCCTCCGATGATGTGTGAGTAGTTTACCACAGACCTACGGGTCCATAGCTAGTAGCTAGATGGCTTCTTCTCACTCTTTGATCTTCAATACAATGTTCTCCTCGATGTTCTTGGAGTTCTATTCGATGTAATCTTCTATTACGGTGTGTTTGTTGGGATCCGATGAATTGTGGGTTTATGATTAGATTATTCATGAGAAATATTTGAGTCTTTTTTGAACTTATTTATGCATGATTATTATAGCTTTGTATTTCTCTCTGATCTATCCGTTTGGTTTGGCCAACTAGATTGATTTATCTTGCAATGGCGAGGTGCTTTGTGATGGGTTCAATCTTGCGGTGTTCTATATCCTAGTGACAAAGTAGGGGACAAGACACGTATTTGTATTGTTGCCATGAAGGATAAAACGATGGGGTTTATTCATATTGCTTGAGTTTACTTTGTCTACATCATGTCATCTTGCTTAAGGCATTACCCCGTTTTTAACTTAATACTCTAGATGCATGCTGGATAGCGGTCGATGGTTGGAGTAATAGTAGTAGATGTAGGCAGGAGTCGGTCTACTTGTCTCGGACGTGATGCCTATATACATGATCATTGCCTTGGATATCGTCATAACTATGCGCTTTTCTATCAATTGCCTTACAGTAATTTGTTTACCCACCGTATGCTATGTGTTCGAGAGAGAAGCCTCTAGTGAAAACTATGGCCCCCGGGTCTACTTAAATCTTATAAAAAGCCTAAAAATACCTTTCTGCAATTTTATTTACTTTATTTTATTTTATCTATCTATCACTATCAGAATTAATCCTTGCAAATAAGGAGTTCAAGGGGATTGACAACCCTCTTGCCCGCGTTGGGTGCAAGTATTTGCTTTTGTGTGTGTAGGTGTTGTTCACGAGGTTTTGCGTGGTTCTCCTACAAGATTGATACCTTGGTTCTCATTGAGGGAAATGCTTATCTCTACTGTGCTGCATCACCCCTCCTCTTCGGGGAAATCCCAACGTAGTTTACAAGTAGCAGGCTGGCGTATGCGGCCTCCTGGATGAATACAGTGGTCGTCCACTGTATTCAAAAGGGGGTGCCATAAGACTTGATATCAGAGCCCAGGCTGACTAAGGTTGCCCCTAGGTGTCGTTGCTTGAAAGACAGCCCAGATGGATATCAACCATCTTTGCCATACCGGCACGGCTACTATCAATCAACGGACAACGCATAGGTTTCCCGTAAGACCAGACCCCCTCTCATGGCTTTGCCGACGACGATGAAATATTCGCATCAGGCACCGACCAATGAGCCCTCAGTCACACAGAAACTGATGAGGACATCACTACTACAGTTACACCCACAACCCCTACTGCTACATATACTGGACCTATTACTAGAGCTCGTGGACGCCAATTAAATTACCAAGTACTTTCATTTCTTGGTAATGATTCTAATGTTCATGAGAATATGATGCTTCCTAAATTGGATACATTTGTTTTTCTTACAAATGAAGGGCCCAGCACGGACAAGAAGGATGAACATTGGAGCATGATCAAGCATGGAGGGGATGGCACGCGCAAGGGGAACACGAACGGAGTTTCTAGTGGAGTTTTCAGCACTTCGAAGCCACCATGATGACATACAAGGACATGGACGAAATATACAAGATAGCCTTTCATAAATTTCATCCATAGGTTATTATAGGTGCTGCACCACCTTATTTTTGGGCGAGGCCCATGTAATTTTGAAATACAACTTCGTAGGCTATTTTTAGAGTCCGTATTGTAGGGGAAACGACTCAGGAGGTGTTTTAGTCCCACCTTACCAAGGGTGGACGAAATCCCCTCTCTTTCCCCTATAAATACAGCCCTTAAGGCACCGTTTAGACTTGGGTTTTGTTTAGATTAAAGTTCACCATAGTGCAATGCATGTACTTCGTTTGTGTCCAACGACCAGGCCAAGACGTTTCAGAACCCCACTTTGATCAATAAAGCTTTCCTCTTAAATTCGTAATATCCCGATTGCAATCTCAGTTTCTTGCTTGTTCTTCATTTGCATGCAGGAAATAGACCCTCGTGGTCAGGTTGATCGTGCTCCGGCATGGTCAATAACCTCTCAGAGTTGGTTTAGCGATTGCTAAGGCACGATGTCTTCACACGTTCATAGTCGGATCGTCAAAGTCGACTTCCACAAAACGATAGCTACCATCTCATCGAAAGACGGGACACCTTTTCCTCTATCAAGTGGTATCAGATTTCCAGGTTGCTCGGTGAGATTTTACCAGCTTTTCGTAGTCTAGATCGCATTTTTTTTCCATACCTACAGTCCACGAAAAAGCCAAAAAATATTTAGGGTTAGATCATCATATCCAAACCAATCTGAGTGTTTTGCAATTTTCTATTCGGTGTTTTGCTTTGTTGAATTTGTGGTTGCATTATCGTGTCGAGTTGCTGGTCTTAGCGTCTAGTCCTTTAGAGTTTCGAGTTCTATTCACAAGTTGTCACGCCACTACCACACCATCTTCATCGTCGCTGCCATATACCACCATGATGCGGAGCATCCTATGGTCATCCCCATGTACACTACGACAACTCCCCAAGCCCCAAGTGGACATACGACGAGACACCAAGCATACGCCGTTGGACACAAGGTGAACTCGCTCTGTAATGCTCCCCTTCTCCATTTATGCAAGACATGGTCGCTACCTAATGCAAAGACACTACACGTGCTTAGGTACCGAGAAGACCCTCTCGGAGATGCTCGGAACGATGGACAAGTCGGCAAGTTCACGGATGAAGAGGACCAGCGAGGATGGTCACCGAAGGTGTACAGCAGCCGGACATCCCGCATGCAGCCCGGACATCCGGCCCCTGGAGGCTACAGCAGCTTCCCAGATCAGCCGCAGCCATGTCCCCAGGCCCCGGACATCCGGCCCCGAAGCCGGACATCCAGCCCGTCCACCCCGGACATCCGGGCCCCTGCCGGAAATCCGGCGCCCTATACATCCGGCCTTACGCCCGGACATCCGTCCCGACACCCGCATGTATCCGGCCCTCAGGCCATGTATCCGCCCCCATCTCGCCCCAACTTGTACTAGCACTATATAAGGACCTCTCCCTCCTCCCTCTAGGGTTAGCATTGTGATAGCTCATTCATAGTTGAGCTTTGCTCCTACCCTCTCCTCTTGAGAGAGAGAGAGACCACTCCCATGGAGTTCAAGACCTCCATGTGAGCATGTGAGAAGATCCCACGGGATATCAAGACCTCGACTCCTCTCCGGATCGGGATGAACTAGCTACCCTATGTATCTCTTGTGTTGGATTTGGACCCGTGTAGCCCCTTATGTGTATGTGGATCTAGCGCATGTGTGATTGGATCTTGTTGATTTGAGTGTTCTTCTTGTGTTCTCTTGGATTTTCTCCTTTTCCCCCTCCTAAGTGTGAAAAGATCGTCATCTAGGGTTCCACCCTACATCACACCACCGGACCATCTTCATCACCGCTGCCATATACCACCACCGCACCCTCTTCATCGCCGCTGCCATATACCACCACCGCACCATCTTCATCGCCACTGCCATATACCTCCACCGCATAGCCATCACGCCAATCCAAGTCCACCTCCATAACAGATTCGCCACCAGTCTGTGTTCCACCGCCCCTACATATATCCGCCACTAGTCCGAGTTCCACCAGATTCATCTCCGTCACCAATCCTAGTCCGAGTCCAGTATTTCCTTATCTGTTATTATTTCCAGATCACGACATTCTACGTGTCGTGATCTAGTCGGACTCCCCAACTTTCATGTTACCCGGAGAAGAGAAATAGGTTCAGTTTAAAAAAAAACTAAGTCTGGAAAATTCTGGCTAGGCAGTTTTTAGCCCATTTGGAAACTTTTTTAGAAAAACTTTGTTGCTAAGAAAAAAATAAAAAGAGGGGAAAAAGTGAAAAAAAAGAGATTTAGAGTGTGCTTCTCCCTTGTTTACGTGTTGCATCGTGATTTTGTCAGTGTTCTAGGCTCGCGTCTCTAGTACGGTCTAGCCTAGGACCAACACAGTACCGTCGTTGAGCATTTATTCAACTTTGCATCTCTGAATTGATTATTGCCGACCCTTTTTGCTACCATATTATAAGCCTTCCCAGCTCCACAAACATCTAAGTCGTGCGTTTGACACCACCTGGCAATTGCTCTATCCAAACTTTGAGAGTTTTGACTGCAACGGTTGCCGATCACCGCCTGCTGCTTGGTAAGAACGGGTAAGAATTTGTGATTAGCTTGACGGATTTGTGACCATCCACCACTCCACTTCCTATTAGTAGTCTGTAGGACCTTTTCTTCTGTGTTTCTATTGCTGCTAACCATGCCAAGATCACAAGCGGATGAGCTGGACTGGAAGAACATGAAGAACAAGGAGCTACATGATAAATGTGAAAAAATGATGGGAGAACAGGTGCAAGACATTCGAAACAGATTTGAAGAGGCAATGTAAAGGATAGATGGTTTTGAGAAGTCACTCGACACCAAGCTAGACAAAAAAATTAATGAGCTGCTCACACGTCTACCACAACCACCACCAGCTGCTGCACCTCCTGCTCCTCTACAACAACAACAACAACAACAACAACGTCGCCTTCCAAATCATGTGGGACGATCACAACGTGTGCCTATCGAGCACGGCCAACATTCCGGTGCGGTTGCTACTGTTGCTGCTTCTGTGGCTACTGCTGCTATCGTCGAGCACTACGACGACTACGATGGTGATTACGAGGATGAGGTTGTTCAAAATTAGAACTATGTGCAACCACCAGCACCAGGTCGTCCACATGCATATATTCGCAACGGTAGGGCTGCACCACCCCCTTAGGTACGAGATGATGAACATGTTGCTAAACTAAAATTGGATATTCCACCATTTGAGGGTAGATACATTCTTGATACATATCTTGCTTGGGATATAGAAACTAAACAACGTTTTACATGTTTACAATATCCTGAGGATAGACGTGTTACTACTGCTGTGTGTGAATTTACTGGTTTCGCATCTATTTGGTGGTCCACACATTGTACAACACATCCTAATAATATTCCAACTACTTGGGCCACTTTAAAACTGCTATGCGTATTCATTCGGTTCCTCCATATTATCAACGTGAGTTGCTTCAAAAATTGCAGCGGTTAAGACAGGGCAAAAATTCTGTAGAGGAATATTATCAGGAATTACAAACTGGGATGCTTAGATGTGGTACTGAAGAAGATAATGAAGCTCAACTTGCACGTTTCATGGGTGGGTTAAACAGAGAGATTCAAACTATCTTAGAGTATAAGGAGTATAACAATATTACTCGTTTATTTCATCTTGCTTGCAAAGCTGAACGTGAAGTGCAGAATCGACAGACCATGGCGCGGACTAACTATTCTGCAGGTCGATCTTCATCATGGACACCGCGTGCTTCTTCTACTACCACATGTCCTGCAGCACCACATACTTCAGCCGCCAACTCTAACCGTGATACAAGAAAACATGCACCACCACTACCATCCGCCAAGAGCACACCTTCCGGTTCCGCGTAGAGCTCTTCTTCATCCATGGCATCAACAGGGCAAACACATGATATCATATGTCGTCATTGCAAGGGTGGAGGTTACTATGCGAGAAAAGGTCCATCCAAGCGTGTGATGATTGCTATCGAGGATGGTGGGTATGAGTCCGCTAGTGACTATGATGAGGAGACTTTGGCTCTTATTGCAAGTGAAGAACAGGGTGGAGATGATTCTGAACAAGAGACGCAATACATGGCTATAGAAGATGCTGACAAGTATGAAAGTTTAGTTGCTCAACGTGTTTTGAGTGTGCAGGTAACACATGCCGAGCAAAATCAGAGGCACAATTTGTTCCATACAAAGGGAGTTTTGAAGGAACGTTCTGTTTGCGTCATCATCGATGGAGGGAGTTGCAACAACTTGGCCAGCGTGGAGATGGTGGAGAAGCTGTCTCTCACCACTAGACCATATCCTCATCCTTACTACATACAATGGTTCAACAGCAGCGGCAAGGTTAAGGTAACATGTACTGTTCGTGTGCATTTTAGTATCGCTACATATGCTGATTATGTTGTCGGTGTATTGAGAATGGGTGTCCATACCCTGACGATGCACAGACGCGTTGTAGCCTTCCCAACTGCAAGGGCTTGTCGGAGGATAACATTTCAACATCCAAGACTTGGTAATCAAAACCATGAAGAAGTCCTCCAGGCAGGTCATCGAGAAGTACTGAAGAACAAGGTTCAAGTTGCCGGCAAGCGTCCAGCCGGCAAGCATCGGGCCGAAGACCTCAAGACCGGCAAGCGTCATCCCACCGCTCCGCCGTGGCAGTCATCAAAGACTTGCCAACAGGTGTCGAGCGGGCAGGCGGGTTGGTAGAGCTTGTCGGGGCACGTGGCGGCCTGGCGCTGAAGATATAACTTTATTGACACCCGTCCAAGTGGCGTGTTGATAGAATAGGAGGTAGCTGGGCGAGCGGTGCCGGTTCCCTTCCAGCAATGTTCCTCAGCGTGACACCTAACACAGCATTTATTGCTTTTGTCCTAATCCATCTATATTAGGTATGATAGCACTGTTGCTCTCACTTTTCTATGTAATTACAGTTTTGCCACTGTGGTAGCCCCTTCCATCTATAAAAGGAGGCCCATGGCAACCATTACAAAGGTCGACACCCTGCTCAATTGCACTAAGTAGCTGCACCTCCGAGCTCCTTGCCGGCAAGGCTGCGCTCTGTTGTAACTTGAGCATTTCACCACCATAATCCACCAAAGCAGGAGTATGGTTTTACGCCTCACGGCGGCCCGAACCTGGCTAAATCCTTGTGTGCTTCCTGCTGGATCTGCTCTTTGTGTTCTGTGATTCCCACAGCTGAACCGCAAAGGGACCATGCCGGTCTCAAAGATTGTCGTACTTCGACATCTTTGGCGCGCTAGGCAGGGGGATCACGTTCACGAATCTGCTCCAACAGTCTAGGCGCTAGCTTCATCATCTATGGTGCCCAAGAAAGCCAAGGGCGCGGCCGCTAGTGCTCCATCTACGTCCAAGTTGCCATCGCAGACGTCCGCGGGTGGCGCGGGCGATAGAGGCGGAGGCAGCCAACTTCCCCGATGTTCTGGTGATCCCAGCCACCAGAGCGGCATCGTCCGGAGCGTTGCTAGCTAGGATCACACCATCACCATGCCCAAAGACGGCGTTGTGACATCTAAGGATGGCATGACAACGTCCAAGAATGCGCGGCGAAGCACACGTCAAGGCCATGTCAAGATGGACGTGACAAGCTTCCCCGCGATGCAGGCCGCTCCGGGTGATGTCAAGACAAGACCCCTGAGCATCGCCCTCAAGATGCTCAAGGGCAGCCACCACGCCAACCTGTTGGCAAAAATCAACCGCGGCTACAGGAACGGGATGGAGCTCCGTCTGGCTCTGTTAGGAGTCGAGGTACCTCTCGTTCTTCGCGCCCAGTCATGCCAATAACGCTGGCAGAGGCCATGGCGCAAGCTCGGCTATTGCTGAACTTCCCTCCTACATCGGAGAAGATGGACGAGTGGAGAGCCACCATCTAGAGTCTCATCAGCTTTGCCAACAACGACGGAGCGCAGCTGGCGGGACCTTCACGGCAGCAACCAGCTGCTCCGGCAAGGGCAGCTGGCGAGCGGATTGGAGGCGCTGCACAAACAGTGCAGTCTCCTCCACAGCAACACCGGTAAGATAGGCGAGCCGATGCGCAGGACGAGGTGTCCATGGCGTCATCGGGTCCCCGAGGCTGACAAGATCAATGCTGGGTGCTGCAAGACCGGCAAGTTAAAGACGCACGCACAACCATCGAGTGGCGTCGGGAAGCGCGTCATCAGTCAGACGACCGTGCAGGGCCGGCAGTGAACGAGCCTGCGCCAGGGTACCTTGGGTGCTTGCCGTATGACATCGGCCACCCAGCGTTCACCCGTGAGCTGTGGCAAGTTCGCTGGCCCTCCTCCTGAAGCTTCAAGCCAGAGTTGCCAGACAAGTATGATGACAAGCTCAACCCAGCTGAGTTCCTTGGTATCTACACCATAGCCTTCCAGGCTGCGGGTGGTAGGGACGAGAAGGTTCTCACTAACTACTTCCCATTGGCACTCAAGCCCAATGTGAGGTCTTGGCTGATGAACTTGCCGGAGGGCTCTATTTCATCTTGGCTAGACCTATGCCATCAACAAGGTCAGGGATATCTCTGAGCTATACGCTCTGGCCGACAAGTGCGCACGAGCTGAAGAAGGGAGACGACTCCCTGGAGAGGATGCCGGAGCTGCTGTCGATTCAGAGGATGATGATGTAGCCACTCCAAAGAAGAACCGCAAGCGTAACCGCAAGCGGAAAGGCAAATCATTTATGGCCATTGAGGGGTTTGGAGATACCGGCAAGAAGCAGAAGTCCGAAGGTGCTGGGAAGGAGGCTGCCGCATGTACCCGTGGTCACGAAGCTGCTGCTGGCGAAAAGACTGATGGTCCGTACTGCAAGATCCACCGTACAGCTGGTAATGATCTCCAGGAGTGCCGACAAGTCGAGCATCTTGCTGAAAAGTAGAAGCTCTAGTACGAAAAGTGCGACAAGGAGAAGGGCCAGAACAGTGCTGGTGGGTCCGGCAAGAAAAATCATGGCAACCGCGGGGGCCGCCACGGCAAGGCCGACAAGCAAAAGGAGAAACCCGCGCGTGGCCGGGACAAGAAAGAAGGAGAGGAAGACGATGGTGATGACAATGAGGATGAGTCTAAACATGAGTTCCAAAATGTTGTGGACGCGATGTGCATTGATGGAGGTGCATCTTTGCACTCCTCTCACCGGCAGCTCAAGCAGTGGCCCCATGGGATTAATGCTGCAGAGCCGACAGCCGCAGCACACAGGCCGCTGAAGTGGTCCAACACACCCATCATCTTCGATGCCGAGGACCACCCTGACTGCACAACGGCGGTTTGGTGCTTGCCATTGTTGGTCTCACCACCAATTCGCAACCTCAAGGTCACAAAGATGTTGGTTGACAGCGGGGCTGGCCTGAATCTGATCTCTCCAGAAGTGATCAAGAGGCTATAGATTTCTGACGAAGAACTCCAAGAAACGGGATCATTTCAAGGAGTCAATCCAGGTTGGACCAAGCCCAAAGGCCAGATCACGTTGCCGGTTACTTTTGGCAGCGAGCTCAACTACAGGACAGAGAAGATTGTTTTCGACGTCGTCAAGATTCCATTGCCTTATAATGGAATTCTTGGTCGCCCTGCCCTGGCAAAATTCATGGCGGCGTCACATTACGCCTACAACACGTTGAAGATGCCAGGACCCATGGCTGTGATCACCATCCACTCCGACAAGAAGGACACAGTTATCTGCGCCAACAAGCTATACCGGGAAGCAGTTGCAGCATCTGCCAGCAAGGCACTTGCTCCTGCCAACATAGCTTCCGGGGGAAGAAGACCGGCAAGTCCTCCATCAAGAACTCCGGAAAGCGCACTGCAGAGTGTGGCACGTCCGTTGAGGAGCCAGAGACCTCTGCCGACAAAAGCAAGAAGTCCAAAGCCACTCCACCTACAACAAAGCAAGTCTCTACAAGGGAAGATGGTATGGGAGGCACTTTCACCATAAGTGCCACCCTTAATGACAAATAGGATAGCGCGCTCATCGCTTTCTTGTGGGCGAATGTCGATGTGTTTGCATGGCAAACATCTGATATCCCCGGTGTTCCCAGGGAAGTGATTGAGCAGCACCTTGCTGTCTGCCCCAATGCGAGACCCGTCAAGCAGAAGGTCGGGAAGCAAGCTTTGGAACGACAGGAATTCATTGCCCAAGAAATCCAAAAGCTTGAAGCAGCAGGCCTGGTCAGAGGAGTGCTACCTCCAACATGGTTAGCTAATCCGGTCATAGTTCGTAAAGCAAATGGAAAGTGGAGACTTTGTATTTATTTCACTGATATCAACAAAGCATGCCCAAAATATCCTTTTCTTTTGCCGCGGATTGACCAGATTATTCACTCCACTGCCGGTTGTGATCTTCTCTCTTTTCATGATGCCTATTCCGGTTATCATCATATCTTTATGGCCAAGGAAGATGAGGAAAAAACCTCATTCATAACTCCATGTGGTACATACTGTTTCATCCGTATGCCTTTCGGATTAAAGAGTGCCGGTGCAACATTTGCAAGAGCAGTTCAAAATGGTTTTGGTCCTCAGCTGCACAGAAATGTGGAAGCCTATATGGATGATATAGTGGTCAAAACCAAGGACAAATCAACACTTATCCAAGATTTGGGAGAAGCGTTTGCAAATTTGCGCAAGATCAACTTGAAGCCCAACCCTGAGAAGTTTGTGTTTGGTGTCCCATCCAGCAAACTTCTCGGGTTCTTTGTTTCTCAACGTGGAATTGAAGCCAATCCCGACAAGATCAAAGCTATTGAGCAGATAGAAGCACCAAAGCACGTCAAGGATGTACGGCGTCTTGCCGGTTGTGTTGACGGACTAAGCAGGTTCATTTCCAAGTCAGCTGAGCGCGCCTTGCCATTTTTCAAAATCTTGAAAAAGGCAGGTCCTATGAAATGGACCTAGGAAGCGGAGGCCACACTCCAAGACTTGAAGAAATACCTGTCCTCTCCACCAGTACTGGTTGCGCCTAAACCACAAGAGCCGTTGTTGCTGTATTTAGCAGCAACGAATCAAGTGGTAAGTGTTGCACTAGTTGCTGAAAGAGAGGTAGATGATGAAGAGGCAGCAACCGCAGAGCCGCAAGCGGACAAGCCAGAATCTTCTCTGGCAAGGTCAGGTGCCGACAAGTTGAGTTTAGCGCAAGCAAATGATCCAGAACAGCAAACTGTACCGAAGAAGAAGATTGTGCAGCGCCTAGTCTATTTTGTCAGCTCTCTGTTACAGGGGGCTAAGTCAAGATATTCTGGTGTGCAGAAATTTATTTTTGGCCTCCTCATGGCCTCACGCAAGATGCTCCATTACTTCCAAGCACACCAAGTTACCGTCGTCACTCGCTTTCCACTACAACGCATCTTGAGAAATCCAGAAGCCACTGGCGGATAGTGGAGTGGGCATTGGACCTATCAAGCTTTGATTTGAAGTTTGAAAGTACTTCAACAATTTAGAGCAGGGCCTTGGCAGAGTTCATTGCAGAATGGACACCAATGCAAGACGAAGAAATTCTAGAAACCTCTCTCCCCAACAAGGAAACAACAGATGAGTGGGTCATGTACTTTGACGGTGCTTTCATGCTCCAGGACGGCGGTTCCGGCGTGCTGCTTGTCGCACCCATCGGAGAGCACCTCAAGTACGTGGTTCAGATGCATTTTCCCAGTGAGAAGGCCACCAATAACACTGCTGAGTACGAAGGGTTGTTTGCCGGTCTCCGGATCGCAGTGGACCTTTGGATCAGAAAGTTGATCATCAGAGGCGACTCACAGCTTGTTGTGAAACAAGTCAACAAAGATTACCAGAGCCCATTGATGGAGGCATACGTTGATGAAGTGAGGAAGTTAGAAGAGCACTTTGACGGTCTGCAAATGGAGCACATCCCCCGTGCTCAAAATGAGATTGCCGACGACTTGTCAAAACGTGCCGCCAAAAGATCACCTGTGGAACCAGGAACTTTTGTGCTACAACTGACTCAGCCATCTTTTACACCATCAATGAAGCCATCAAAGAGAAAAAAATCAAACACCGGTGGTTACTTTCCGGCAGAGCTACCAACAGCCACCGACAAAGACACTACCAACAAGAAACCTCTTGCCGACGAGCAGCAGTCTCCGACAGGGCAAGTCCTTGTCGTTGAGATATGCGCTCTTGCATAGGAAGAACAACCATTGTGTCGAGCCACAGGCTCCGGCATGGGCGCAGCAAAATGTCCATTTCCTTCAAACAGGTCAACTTCCCGATGATCAAGAAGAAGTTGAAAGAGTAGCCCGGCAATCAAGTATGTACCAGTTTATTGATAGCATTCTGTACAGAAAGAGACCAAATGGGGTGAAATTGAAGTGCATTTGCTGGGAAGATGGACAAGCGCTGCTGACAGAGATACATGGAGGCGTGTGTGGCTCCCACATTGGCTCACGTGCCCTTGTCGAAAAAGCTTTCCGGCAAGGTTTCTACTGGCCGACAGCCCTCCAAGATGCAATGGTGTTGGTAACAAGTTGTGAAGCTTGTCTGTTCCACGCCAAGAACATACATCAGCCAGCTCAAGCCCTTCAAACTATCCCTCTCTCCTGGCCCTTCTCTGTCTGGGGGATCAACATCCTCAGCCCCTTTCCCCGTGCAACCGGGGGCTTCGAGTTCTTGTATGTAGCAATCGACAAGTTCACGAAGTGGTCTGAGGTGGATCCGGTGAGGAAGGTGACAGCATAGTCAGCTATCAAGTTCTTCAAAGGATTGGTTGCTTGTTTTGGCTTACCCAATAGGATCATAGCATACTATCAAGAAATTGGCAGCAAGATCTGTTATGCTTCTGTTGCTCACCCGAGAAGCAATGGACAGGCAGAGAGAGCTAATGCTGAAGTGCCGCGGGGTCTCAAGACAAGAACTTTCGACAAGCTGCACAAGTGTGGAAGGCGCTGGATTGATGAGTTGCCATCATTTTTTTGGTCACTCAGGACAACACCAAATCGAGCTACCGGCGAGACACCCTTCTCCCTTGTTTATGGTGCAGAAGTGGTGCTCCCCACAGAACTCAGATACGGATCACCTCGAGTCCAAGCTTTCGATGAAGCAGAACAAGAAGAGCTGAGGCATGATGATGTTACGCTCCTCGAGGAAGATCATCTCCGGGCTGCTGTGCATGCTGGATGTTACCAGCAAGCTTTGTGCTGCTACCACAGCCGCAAAGTGCATGCCCGGAAGCTTGAGGAAGGCGACCTTGTTATTCGTCAGATTCAGTCCGCGAAGGGATCAAACAAGTTGACGCCGAAGTGGGAAGGCCCTTATCGGGTAGTTCAAGTCACTAGACCTAGCTCAGTCTGTCTAGAGACTGAAGATGGCACCCCAGTGCAGAAATCATGGAACATTGAGCATCTTCACAAGTTCTACCCGTGAGGCATGGAGGCCCGGCAACCTCGTTTGTACAAGTTTGCCAACAAGGCATGTAATCCTTTTCACAGACCCGAGCACAGAACCCGTGAGTAGTGAAGTAAAGCTAAGTGTTTCACAACTCTTTGTCAAAGTACATATTTATTTGTGTATGTCAAATGCAATGTTGTGTTACATTTTTGTCTTGTATGAGATGGTTTATGAACCGGCAAGGGTTCCAGACTACTCGTTTTCTTTTCATCTTTTTTCTCAAAGGTAGAAGAGTTCCTCCACGTGCAAGTTTCCCGGGGGGAGTAGTGGTGTGGAAACCCAAAATGACATTCAAGATATCATCAAGAACAAGGAGCATAACAAAGAAAGCTAAGTTGCAAAACTTGGAAATAATTTTCTTTGTCGATATTGCCATTTTCCTTGAACTATTTTTGTCTTTGTATGAAAAACCTGTGCGCAAAGGAACCTTGTCGGGATTGGTTGCGCTCTTGCTTGTTTCAAGTCCGCTCAACAATATAAGTAGCTGCACCAAGACCGATAAGTGTTAACTATACTGTCGGTGTAGTAAAGTATGGGTCTTTTCAGTACCCCTTACTTGTGCACGGGCAGTTGTAGCCGTACCGCGGCAAGCCTTGCCGGGGAATAGCTAGGAGTAATCACGAGACTAAGATGCCAAGGAGACGTTCAAGTCAACGATCAGACCAGAAGACAGAAGGCCAAAGGGTTGCGGAGGCCCGGCAAGACCCTTGCCGGCAAGGCCTCACACCCGGCAAGACCCAATCCCGGCAAGCCCCGGGCCCGGCAAGGATTCGGTCCCGGCAAGCCCCGGGCCCGGCAAGGATTCAGCCCCGGCAAGGCTCTGCACAGTGCAGCGCTATCGCTCCAGTGCAGGAGCCAGCCTTGTCGTTTAGGGCTTGTCCTCATGGTGACGTGGTGCGATGCTGGCCACGAGATGCTTAAGCGGTGCGATGGGATGGCTGCTTTTGCCCATCCCCTATAAAGCTTTTCCAAGACCAAGACGCTGAGGGACACCTCGACGGACACCTCACGGTGCATTTAATGAACTTGTCCTAAGCCGTCAGGGTTAGGTATGATAACACTGTAGCTACTTTCCACCTCATGCCTTACCTCGTACGCCATTGTGGAAGCCCCTTTGACTCATATAAAAGGAGGCCCGAGGCGTAGAGGGGAGAAAAGATGGCACTTCTAGGATGGCACTTCTGAGAGGAGAGAGCACTTCTGAGATTGGACCCATTCTGCATGCGTAGCTGCTACTGTAGCTCCCAGAACTTGGCCAAGAACATCCACAATAATACAATCAAAGCAGGAGTAGGGTTTTACGCATCCGTGCGGCCCGAACCTGGGTAAATCCCCCGTGTGATGTTCGTTAGTTCTGCTCTTTGTGCAATCCTCTCCCCTTGCCGAATCGTAAAGGGATCCGCTCGATAGCGATCCCATAGGTGTTCGTTTCCCACGACATCTTTGGCGCGCCAGGTAGGGGGATCGAGGTTGTGCGAACCTGATCTAGCGATCAGCGCGTCAGATCTTCGATCATCTTTACCACCATGGCTCCCAAGAAAAAGGGTTTCATGGCGGTTGGTCCATCTGCATCCGTCGTGCCTGATGCTGCGCGCACAGGCGACGGGGTAGACGCGGGTGGAGGAGGTGGAGGCTCCGAGCTTCCACGGCGTTCCGGCGATCCGAGCCGGACGAGCAACAGGTCCAAGGATGGAGCTGCGCAACCTGCGGGTGGTGCAGCGACTTCCAAGGATGGAGCGGCGCCTTCCAGGACGAATACGCCGGCGCATGCACCGCGACCTTCTCAGGACGCGCGTGACGTGCGGCCTCAAGACGTTGGTGGTTCTAGGCGTCCGCATGGGAAGACCCCTGCGCATCACTCCCAGGGTGCGCAGGGCCAAGATCCGCGCCAGCGCACTGGAGGAAGCCGCGCGCGGGTGCAGAGTCGTGATGGTGCTCCTTCTAACCCTGTTAGGAGTTTGAGCACCTCACGTTCTTCGCACCTGTCGCCGCCGCCTACGCCAGCAGAGGCGTTGGCGCGAGCTCAGCTGCTCCTAGACTTCCCTCCCGCCGCGGAGAAGCTAGACGAGTGGCGAGCCGCTATCCAGAGCCTCATCGGTCTAGCCATCAACGACGTACCGCAGCAGGGTGAACCCTCGCGGCTGCAGTCGTCTAGGCTGGTGCGTGGCGATGGAGAGAAGACCGGAGCTGGAACGACTACGTTGCGTTCCCCTCCGCTGCATCAAGAGCGGTCATTAACTCGCCGGACCAGCGCCCGTGAGGATGATTCCACGGCGTCATCTGATCCGCGGGTTCGCCGCGATCAACGTCACGTTCTTCGGGAACGGAAGAAGGAGGACGCTCGAACCACCATCGAGCGCCGAAGGGAAGCGCGTCGCCAGTCTGACAAGCGCGCTGGGACCGCTGGTGACGAGCCCACGCCAGGGTACCCTGGCTGCCTACCTTACGAGGTGGGTTGCCCAGCGTTTACTCGTGAGCTGCGACAAGTCCAGTGGCCCAGCTCCCGCTCCTTCAAGCCGGAAGTACCGGAGAAGTACGACGGCAAGACTCATCCATCCGAGTTCTTGAGCATCTACACCATCGCGGTGCAGGCTGCCGGGGCTCATGACGATAAGGTGCTGGCCAACTACTTTCCGTTGGTGCTGAAGCCCAACGTGAGATCGTGGTTGATGCACCTGCCCGAGAATTCCATCTCTTCTTGGGCCGACCTGTGCCATCAGTTTGTTGGCGCCTGCACCGGCGGCCATCAAGCTCCTGGCCAGGAGAGTGATCTGCACATCATTCCCCAGAAGGAGGGCGAAACTTTGTGCAAGTATATCCAGAGGTTCAGCCGCATCCAGCACAACATTCCTGACGTTCATCCCGCCGCCGTCATCAGCGCCTTTCATCAGAATGTGCGCAATCGTAAGATGCGGGAGGAGCTGGCGATGAACAAAGTCAGGGATGTCGCCGAGCTCTACGCTTTGGCCGATAAATGTGCTCGGGCAGGGGAAGGAAGGAGACTCCCCGGCGAGAACGCTGGCGCCGGAGTTGACTCCGAGAGCGAAGACGCTCCTGCCCCAGCAAGGAAGGGGCGGCGGAAGAACAAGAAGTGCAAGGGCAAGGCCGTACTTGCCGTCGAAGGTTCCGGCAACCCCGGCACCGCCAAGAAGGCCAAGACCGACGACCCCGGCAAGGAGGTTGCCGGGTGTGTGGCGTGTCAGGCCTTGGCGGCTGCCGACAAGCCGGAAGGGTCCGGCAAGCAGTACTGCAAGATCCACCGCACCAAGGGCCATGATCTCCAAGACTGCCGGCAAGTTGAGGAGCTTGCCGAGAAGCTGCGCGCCGAGTACGAAAGGCGCGACAAGGAAAGAGCCCAAGATGGTGCCGGAGGGTCTGGCAGGAAGCGCGGTCGAGGAGGTCGCCGCGGCAAGCCCAGGCAGCAGCAAGAGAAGCCTGCCCGGGGCCGCGCCAAAGAGCAAGGAGATGACGATGATGATGTAGAGGGCGACGAGTCCAGCGATTGCGAGTTTCAGAAGGCTACAGAGGCCATGTGCGTCAACGGGGGCGCTTCGTTGCATTCCTCTCACCGCCAGCTCAAGCAGTGGGCGCGCGAGATTAATGCGGCAGAGCCATCCCTCGATGCTCGGAAGCCACTGAAGTGGTCCCACACGCCTATCATTTTTGACGCCGAGGATCATCCTGATCGCACAACTGCGGTCAGATGTTTGCCGTTGTTGGTTTCACCAACGATCCGCAACCTCCAGGTGACGAAAATGTTAGTTGACGGTGGGGCCGGCCTGAACCTGATCTCGCCCGATGTGATCAAGAGGCTGCAAATTCCCGACGAAGATCTCGAGGAAACAGGCTCTTTCCAAGGGGTCAATCCGGGAAGGAACCAGCCGAAGGGCAAAATCATGCTGCCGGTAACATTCGGCAGCGAGCTGAACTTCAGGACGGAGAAGGTCGTCTTCGACGTCGCCAAGATTCCGTTGCCGTACAATGGAATCCTTGACCGCCCAGCGCTGGCTAAGTTCATGGAGGCCTCGCACTACGCCTACAACGTCTTGAAGATGCCCGGTCCAATGAGCCTCATCACTGTCCACTCTGACAAGAAAGACGCGCTCATTTGCACCGACAAGCTTTACCGGGAAGCAGTTGCAGCGTCCGCCGCCAAGGCGCATGCTCCTGCCGCTCAAGATCCCGGCAAGAAGAAGAAGCCCGGCAAGACTTCTGGGACAAACTCCGGCAAGCGCGCCTCTCCGGAGTGCTGCGCTGCCGTCGAGGGTGCCCCAGAGAGCTCTGCCGGCCAGACCAAGAAATCCAAGGCTGCTCCGCCTGAGACCAAGAAGGTGCCCGCCAAGGAGGATGGGACGGGAGGAACTTTCACCATAAGTTCCACCCTTGATGACAAATAGGAAAGCGCGCTCGTTGCCTTCCTGCGGGCGAATGTCGATGTGTTTGCATGGCAACCATCTGACATCCCCGGTGTTCCCAGGGAGGTAATTGAGCACCACCTAGCTGTCTGTCCTCACGCGCGGCCCGTCAAACAGAAGGTGCCGAAGCAAGCTTTGGAGCGGCAAGAATTTATTGCAGAAGAGATTAAGAAGCTTGAGGCGGCAGGCCTGGTTAGAGGAGTCCTCCATCCTACGTGGTTGGCCAATCCAGTTGTTGTGCGCAAGGCGAATGGTAAATTGAGGCTATGTATTGACTTTACAGATATCAATAAAGCCTGTCCAAAAGATCCCTTTCCCTTGACGCGCATCGACCAGATTGTGGATTCCACTGCCGGTTGCGATTTGCTGTCATTTCTTGACGCATACTCAGGCTACCACCAGATCTTCATGGCGAAAGAAGACGAAGAGAAGACCGCATTTATCACCCCGTGTGGCACATACTGCTTCTTGCGTATGCCTTTCGGGTTGAAAAGTGCTGGGTCGACCTTCGCGAGAGCTGTCCAGATTGGTTTCGGGGCCCAGCTCCATAGAAATATGGAAGCTTACATGGATGACATAGTGGTCAAAACCAAGGACAAGGCAACGCTCATTCAAGATCTGGAGGAGGCATTTGCAAATCTGCGCAGGATCAACCTGAAGCTCAATCCCGAGAAGTGCGTGTTCGGCGTCCCATCCGGCAAGCTTCTCAGGTTCTTTGTATCTCAGCGTGGAATTGAAGCCAATCCCGACAAGATCAAAGCAATTGAGCAGATCGAAGCGCCAAGACGAGTTAAGGATGTGCGCCGCCTTGCCGGCTGCGTCGCTGTTTTGAGTAGGTTCATCTCAAAGTCTGCTGAGCGCGCCCTGCCGTTTTTCAAAATTTTGAAGAAGGCAGGTCCAATGAAATGGACTCCAGAGGCGGTGGCAGCGCTGCAGGATTTGAAGAAGTACCTCTCCTCTCCGCCAGTACTAGTCGCGCCTAGACCACAAGTGCCGTTGCTGCTATATCTGGCGGCAACGAATCAAGTGGTTAGTGCTGCGCTGGTGGCAGAGAGAGAAGCAGAGGAGGATGCAGCGGCAACGGCAGGCCCGCCAAGCGACTTGCCGGGACCAGCCCCGGCAGAGTCTGGTGCCGACAAGGAAAGATCCGCGCAGTCAAGTCAAGCAGTGCAGAAGAAGAAGATGGTGCAGCGCCCAGTCTATTTCGTCAGCTCCCTGTTGCAGGGGGCTAGGACGAGATATTCTGGTGTGCAAAAGCTGCTCTTCGGCCTCCTTATGGCCTCAAGGAAGCTGCGCCATTATTTCCAAGCACATGACATCACCGTCGTCACTCGCTTTCCGCTGCAACGGATTCTCCGGAACCCAGAAGCAACCGGCAGGATTGTGGAGTGGGCGTTGGAGCTGTCATGCTTTGGTCTCAAGTTTGAAAGTTCTTCAACTATCCAGAGCAGAGCCTTGGCAGAGTTCATTGCAGAATGGACCCCAACGCCAGACGACGAAGTTCAAGAATCAGCGATTCCCGGCAAGGAAACAGATCGCGAATGGATCATGTACTTTGATGGAGCCTTTTCGCTGCAAGGCGCCGGTGCCGGCATGCTGCTTGTCGCACCCACCGGAGAGCACCTCAAGTACGTCATCCAGATGCATTTTCCCCGGGAGAGATCGACCAACAACACGGCAGAGTATGAAGGACTGCTTGCCGGTCTCAGGATCGCGGCAGACCTTGGGATCAAGAAGCTCATCGTCAGAGGTGACTCCCAGCTCGTCGTGAGGCAGGTCAACAAAGATTATCAGAGCCCGTTGATGGAAGCATACGTCGATGAAGTGAGGAAGCTGGAGGAGCGCTTTGACGGTCTTCAGACAGAGCATGTTCCTCGATCAGAGAACAGCATTGCCGACGACCTGTCGAAGCGTGCCGCACTCAATCTGCCTGTGGAACAAGGGACTTTTGTGCTCCGCTTGACTCAACCATCCGTGTCGCCATCGACAAGGCCTGATAAGAGAAGAAAGTTAAGTACCGGCGAGTACTTCCCGGCAGGGCTTCCCGAAGCCCCCGGCAAGGATCTTGCCGGGAACGACACGGTTGCGGGTGAGCAGCGGCTTCGCGCAGAACCTCAGGTTCTTGCCGCCGAAGCAAGCGCCCCTACTGCCGAAGAAATACCAGTTGCCGGTGAGCAGCTGCTCCGCCAAGAACCTCAGGTTCTTGCCGTAGAAGCAAATGCTCCCGCAGCTGAAGAGTCGCCTTTAGTCCTTGTCGTCGAGCCACAGGCTCCGGCATGGGCACGGCAAATAGTCCATTTCCTTCAGACAGGAGAACTCCCCAAAGAGAAGGAAGAAGCTGAAAAAGTAGCCCGTCAATCAAGTATGTACCAGTTCGTCGATGACGTTCTGTACAGAAAGAGACCGAACGGGGTGAAATTGAAGTGTATTCCTCGGGAGGATGGACTAGAGTTGTTGGCAGAGATTCATGGGGGCATATGTGGATCCCACATAGGCTCGAGAGCCCTTGTCGGCAAGGCATTCCGGCAAAGATTCTTCTGGCCTTCTGCCCTCCGGGATGCAACGGCACTAGTAACCAAGTGTGAAGCGTGCCAGTTTCATTCGAAGCAACTTCATCAGCCAGCTCAAGCTCTCCAGACGATCCCTCTCTCCTGGCCCTTCTCGGTCTGGGGGCTCGACATACTGGGTCCCTTCCCCCGCGCTGCCGCCATCGACAAGTTCACGAAGTGGCCAGAAGTGGAGGCAGTGAGGAGGGTGACAGCACACTCAGCAGTCAAGTTCTTCAAGGGGATTATGTGCCGTTTTGGTGTGCCGAACAGGATCATCACCGACAACGGTACGCAGTTCACTAGTCGCACCTTCATGCAGTATGTCCAAGACCTTGGCGGCAAGATTTGTTTTGCCTCTGTTGCTCACCCAAGAAGCAATGGCCAAGCGGAAAGGGCGAACGCTGAAGTGCTGCGTGGTCTCCGGACCAGAACTTTCGACAAGCTGCACAAGCATGGAAGACGCTGGATTGATGAGCTGCCGGCGGTTCTTTGGTCGATCAGGACGACGCCAAATCGAGCCACCGGCCAGACACCCTTCGCTCTGGTTTACGGAGCGGAAGTAGTTCTCCCCACGAAACTCATATACGGGTCACCTCGAGTGCTCACTTATGATGAGCTTGAGCAAGAGCAGTTGCGGCAAGATGACGCGCTGCTCCTTGAGGAGAACCGTCTTCGGGCTGCTGTGCGAGCCGCTCGCTACCAGCAAGCTTTGCGCCGCTACCATAGCCGCAAGGTTCACGCCTGGAGTCTTGAGGAAGGCGACCTTGTTCTTCGGCGCGTTCAGTCGGCCAAGAATTCCAACAAGTTGACGCCAAAGTGGGAAGGCCCTTACCGGGTAGTGCGAGTCACCAGGCCTGGCGCTGTCCGCCTGGAGACCGAAGAGGGCTTGCCAGTGAGCAACTCCTGGAATATCGAGCACCTTCGCAAGTTCTACCCGTAAGGCGCAGTTGTTCGGGTTTCTTGCTGTGATAGCGATACGGCCAACAGGCTGCTGACGACCCGAATCCAGTGCTCGCGGCAGCGTAACGCTCCGGCAAGATCCCGGCAACGCCATTCTGTACAAGTGTTGCCGCTGGCATGTAATCCTTTGTACAGAGCAGGCACATCCCTGTGCATATTTTATAAGATCTTTGTGCCTTACGTTTCTTGTTGATTTCATGTCATTCTATATGCATGTATTATCTGAGATATGTATTGCACTCGATCCCGGTAAGAGCTAACGAACCGTCAAGGTTCCATACCTTTATTTTCTCTTCTTTCTTTTTCTCAAGAGATAGAAGATTCCCTCGCGCGCAAGTTTGCCGGGGGGGGGGGGGGGAAGGAGAATGGTGGTATGGATACCAGATGACGTTCAAGGTTGGCGCCTTGCCGGAAGAAGAAGAATAGCGACGAAAAGCAGAGCTAAGTTGCTAAACCTCTTAAGCAGATTTTGATTTTTGTAAGGCTGTATTCCCTTGAACGATTTCGGCTTTGTATGGAAAACCTGCACGCGATGGAATCTTGTCGTGATCGGCTGCGCCCTTATTCTGTTTCGAGTCCGCTCAATAGTCTAGGTGGCCACGCTGGAAGCGTCAAGATTTCTTGCCGTGAGCAGCACCACCCGCAAGCTGCTGACGACCCGAATCCAGCGCTCGCGACGGGGTTATGCTCCGGCAAGTTCCCAGCAAAGCGTAGGGTATAAGCCATACAGAAAGAAATTGAACAAAGGGAATAGCATGCCTTAATTCAAAGAGAGCAAGTTATATTACATCTAGTGCTTGCCGCGTTTCTGACATAAGACAAATTGTCTTTTACATATGACGCTGGCGGCAAGATGGAGAAGAGATAGGAGGCTACAGCTAATTCCGGCGATCGCCCTCGACCCTCTTCACCTGGCTCACCCGATCGACGATGGGCGCGACAAGCTCTTCGAGAGCCTTGACGTCCGCGTCCTTCGGCAAGCTTTTCGAGGCCTTGGAGAGGTCGATGCCAGGGTTCCTGTACGCCACCTTCATCAACACCTTGCGGAGGATGAGCTGGCAGAGTTTCCGGGATTCGTCGGCCAGCTTGCTTGTCTGGTTCGCCTGGAGTAGCTTGAGGGCGTCAACGAGCTTGTCGAAGAACATGGTTAGCCTGGCGCTTGAGGATACGTTGTCGTCGACAGAGTATCCGAAGCCCGGCAAGTCCATGGCCTCCAGCTCCGCGCCAAGCTTCTCGGCGACGTCCGCCAGCCTGGCAGTCCAGAGCTTCACGCTAGAAGTGTACTCGTTGTGGGTGGTGGCGGCGTTCTGGAGCAGCTCCTGTTCGTCATGGAGGTCTTTGATAAGAGTCCTCTCGCGAACTCGGGCGGCCTCAAGAGACTCCTCCAGTGTGGATAGCTTCAGCTTCAGATCTTTAATGGAGTCCTTGGCGGAGGAAAGCTGCTGGACCTTCTCGGATGCGGCAGCCTGCGTCTCCATCAGGCAGTGGAGAGCCTTGTCTCTCTCGGCCTCGAGTGCTGAGACCTTCTTGCCGTGGTCCTCGAGAGCGGCCTCCAGCTGCTTCGTCTTCTCCTCCAGCAAGTTCTTGGCGGTCTTCGCAGCTCCGGCAGCGTCGAGGGCCTCTTTGAGCTTGCCGGCGTGGTCTTCAGTTAGAGCTCTGAGCGTCTTCAAGTGTTTCTGCTCAAGCTCCTGGACCCGCCGTGCGACAAGACTTTCGAGCTCTTCAACCTTGTTGCGAAGCTTGGCGGCAAGGTCCTCTTCTTGGGCGTCAAGGCTGATGCGACGCTGCGTCAAGAGGGCTTCTGCCGCGGCGGCTTGCTGGGCGGCCTCCTCCTGCGCTTTCTCGATGTCTGATTGCTTCAGCAGGAGGACGTTCTCTCTTCCGCCAGCTGCTCCCGATAAACATTCAGCTCTTGGAGGGCCTCGCCATACCAAGCCTGTGTCTCCATGATGCGTTGTTGGAAGTCTCCTTCCGCGGCCTCGACGAGCACTGCCCGAGAGTCCAGTTTCTCCTTCCGGGCACGGTAGAGCGTTTGGAGCTTCTGATAGTTGTCATTCATGGCTTGAAGTAGCTGCTCCTAATTGAGCTCACTGGCGGCGGTGGCGGTGATTTCCCCGTCAAGATGTTCTCCTTCAACCAGCTCTTCGATGTTTGCCGACCCCGGCATGCTGACAACGTTCTTGCCGGCCCTGATGTATTGGCTTGAGGAAGGGGCCTGGGACGACGAGGGTTGGTCTTCGGCAGTCGAGGGCCCCGCGGCAGTAGAAGCGCCTGGCGCTCCTGTGGCGGAAACGCCGTCAGTATTGCCGCGGGTCTCCTCACCGGCTCCCTCGGCGGGCACCTTGGAGGCCTCCTCTTGCGCGGCCTTGGCGGCCTCAGCGGCAGCGGCCTTGGCGGCCTCAGCGGCAGCAGCCTCGGCGGCAGCAGCGTTGGCGGCCTCGGCGGCGGCATGCTTGGCGGCCTCTTTGGCAGCAACCTTGTCGGCTTCAGTGGCGGCATCCTTGGCAGTCTCTTCAATGACAACGTCAGTGTCCATGAGCTCTATCAGAAGAAGATTGAAAGCCAAGGAGTTGATTAAGATGAAGCTGGGAAGGAAGTTCAAGAAGACAAAAAGAAGAAAAACCAAAGCGACAAGTTCTTTGGGGCAAGCAACTTTACCTGCGTCAAGGAAGGGGTTGCCGGAGCCTGCGTTTGCCGGCCCTCCTCATCGTCGTGGAAGAGTTTGCCCGAAGACTCGCCCCTGGGCGGTGTGGTCGACGGAGGTGGCGTGGCAGAGGCAGCTCCCGCTGTTGCTTCTCGTTGTTGCTCCGCTCCTGCACGCCCGGAGATGTCAGCAGAGAAGATGCACACCCCGGCACGCGCCAGTGGGTAGTGAGTAGAAGACTCACAATGGGGGCTGCGCCGGGGGCTGCGTCGAGGGCTGCATCGAGGGCTGCGTTCTGGGCTTGACTCCGAGCTAACGAGAACCGTTTCCGGCGCGCCCGAGGTGCTTGCCGGCGGCTCGACGCTTGTTGAAGTCTTGGCCTTCTTCGCCATCCTCTGCGCCAGAGTCTCCGTATCCCTGAGGAGGCAAAAACAGAGCAAGTTAATCAAGCAAAACTAGAAGGATAAGAATCAAAGCTATGGCGGGACTTTTACTCTTCTTCTTCTTCCTCGGAGCTGATGGCGGAGAGGTCGAAGCCGACCCCCGCTGCAGTTCCTGACGGAGGAGGAGGAGGAGTGGTCCTGGGCCGCTTGGTAGCAGCAGGTTGCGGTGCGGCCTCGCCGGCCGCCCCTTTGCCGGAAGCCTCGCTGCTTGAGGAAGGATGCCGGGCTGGAGCGCCAGTGGCGTTCTTCCGGAGGACGCGCCTCTTCCTGTGTTGAAGAGCTGGGGGCTCTTCCTCCTCCTCTTCTTCCTCTTCAGCGGCGCCTCCGGCAGAAGAGCTCCCGGCAGCAGCTCCGCTGGACTCAGCGCTGCCGGCTTCTTCGGCAAGGTTCGCCTCTTCCGCCCTGCTGGCGATGTAGGTGAGCTCCTCCTCCGTGGTGGCGTGGACAAGGTTCTCCCTGCGGATGGCCTTCTCCGTCAAGTTGTCGAAGAACGCCAGCGCCTGCTCCGCGGACGGCTCGATCCACCTCTCGTCGATGCTATGGGCATTGAGCACCGGCATCATGGCGATGATGGAGGCCAGCGACGGGTTGTTGCATAGTGGGACGACGCCTGCCGGCAACTCTCCCACTGCTCCAGATTTGAACAGCTGTTGGCAGAGGGCTGCGTGCTCTATGGCTGTCAGATCATTATCTAGCCCAGGCCGCACCCTCATGACGTCGGCAGTGTTTATGTACTCCCAGGCAGGGCGCCCCTTGTTCTGCAGTGGGGCGATGCGCCGGCGAAGGAAATCTGAAGCAATCATCTCCACCTTCAACCCGGCAGCCCTGAGGCGCAGTATCCTGGTGATGGCGATGGTGAGCTTGCTGTCGTCAGGGTCCGCGGCGCTCCAATCCTTGCCGCGGACCACCTTCTGCTTCCGCACCTCGCAGAACGGTTGGGGCTCCTTTTCCCAGACCCAGCACCACTTGCCGCGCCACTTAACCCATCTCTCACGGTAGAGCCCCTCTGGGTACATCTCCTTGGTTGCCGTCCTCGGAATCCAAGTGATGCTGCCGGAGAGGGCGTCGCCCTTTTGGATGCGGGGGTAGAAATAGTGCCAGAAAAGTGCAGTGCTCGGGATGACCCCAACAAAATTCTCGCAAAGGTGCGTGAAGACGGACATGCAAGTCACGGCATTCGGCGTAAAATCTAGCAGCTGGAGGCCGTAGGTGAGCATGATGTCTACGAAGAAGTCCGAGTACGGAGGACAAAGGCCGCACCAGAAGTAATCGGCAAAGAAGGGATAATCTCCTGGCTCTGCCTTACGAGAAGCTACACTCACTTTGGTGGCTAGATGCGCCGTGGTCTCAGTCGCCCATGCGAACTGGTACCTCTTCTTCAAGGTCTCCGCGTCAAGCGTCGACGGGAAGACAACACGTTCCTTCCGCATCTTCGCCAACCTGCTCTCCCCGGCGGCCGCTTCCGCCGCCTTGCCCTTACTCGGCTTGGGCGGCATGGTAGCTATGAAGGTGGGCGCTGAAGACGTCGAGAGCGCGGTGGAGGCAGGTGGAGGGACAAAAGCTCTGCTTTGGGTGCGAGGAAGAAGACGATGGCGACGGCTCTGAGATTGAGATTGGAAAGGCGGAGGGGGTAAATGAGCAGCGCCCTCTGCGATTCCCTTTTTCTGGGGAAGGCGTGAGGCAGGCTCTTTACCGCCCGCTTTTGCGGCGGGGTTTCCGCCCACGTCTCTCACTTCGCGTGATTAATGCGCGTAGTGGAGGGGCGTGGTAAAAGAGATAGTGATTGCGAGCAGTTATTCCCTGCCACGCGTGCCCGTGCACTGTTTTGGGCCTAGCCCAACAGGCCTGGCACCCGTGTATGGCCTAGGCCCGGGGGCTCCTGTCGGTGTACTAAAGTATGGGTCTTTTCAGGACCCCTTACTTGTGCACGGGCAGTTGTAGCCGTACCGCGGCAAGCCTTGCCGGGGAATAGCTAGGAGTAATCACGAGACTAAGATGCCAAGGAGATGTTCAAGTCAACGATCAGACCAGAAGACAGAAGGCCAAAGGGTTGCGGAGGCCCGGCAAGACCCTTGCCGGCAAGGCCTCTCACCCGGCAAGACCCGATCCCGGCAAGCCCCGGGCCCGGCAAGGATTCGGTCCCGGCAAGCCCCGGGCCCGGCAAGGATTCAGCCCTGGCAAGGCTCTGCACAGTGCAGCGCTATCGCTCCAGTGCAGCGGCCAACCTTATCGTTTAGGGCTTGTCCTCATGGTGACGTGGTGCGATGCTGGCCACGAGATGCTTAAGCGGTGCTGATGGGATGGCTGCTTTTGCCCATCCCCTGTAAAGCTTTTCCAAGCCCAAGACGTTGAGGGACACCTCGACGGACACCTCACGGTGCATTTAATGAACTTGTCCTAAGCCGTCAGGGTTAGGTATGATAACACTATAGCTACTTTCCACCTCATGCCTTACCTCGTACGCCATTGTGGTAGCCCCTTTGACTCATATAAAAGGAGGCCCGAGGCGTACAGGGGAGAAAAGATGGCACTTCTAGGATGGCACTTCTGAGAGGAGAGAGCACTTCTGAGATTGGACCCATTCTGCATGCGTAGCTGCTACTGTAGCTCCCAGAACTTGGCCAAGAACATCCAGAATAATACAATCAAAGCAGGAGTAGGGTTTTACGCATCCGTGCGGCCCGAACCTAGGTAAATCCCCCGTGTGCTGTTCGTTAGTTCTGCTCTTTGTGCAATCCTCTCCCCTTGCCGAACCGTAAAGGGATCCGCTCGATAGCGATCCCATAGGTGTTCGTTTCCCACGACATATACCGAGAAGCGGCATTTTCGGCAAGCTGCTAAGGACCCGTTCCTCAAGCTCTGTCGGCTAGAATGTGCGCATCGGGAAGGTTTTCCAGCAAGCGTAGGGTACAATAATTACAAAGGCAAAATAATACAAGGAAGATGCATGCATTCATTCATTTCAGGCATAAAAGTTATATCATACATATAACAAAACAGATCTAACTTAGGAATAAATATGTCTTTTACATGATAGCTGCTAGAACAAAGACGCGAAGTTTAGTTCTTAAGTTGGCCTTGTCACCGGCTGCATCGATCGGCAATCTCATTGGTGAGGGGCGTCACAAGTTCCCGGGCAGCTGATGTGTTAGTGTCTTTGGGAGTCTTCTTGAGGATCATGGAGATATCAACACCAGGGTTGAAGTGCACCACTTTTGTGAAGATCCTCAGGAAGGCGCTGCGCACGAGTATGCGTGCTTCATCAACAAACTTTTGCACACGGCCCTTATGATGTGTGTCCAATGCCGTCAAGTGGCCCTCGAAGAACAGAGTCAACGCCACGCTTGCCGGTTGGAGGGAGCTTTGCTTGAAGCCCCAGCTTCCCATCTCCATGACCGCCAGCCTCTTGGTGATGCGCTCAGCTATATCGACAAGTCGGCTGGTCCAGACAGCCACAGAGTTCTGCAGCTACACAAATTTCTCTTCAGTGTCGGTTAGAAGGGCCTTGACCTCCTCCAACTCCTTTGTTAGGATCCGGTTCTTGGCGGTGGCGTCGTTGAGAGATTTTTCCGAGCCGAAGAGCCTAGACAGCAGGTCTTCCTTGGCGTTTGCAGTAGTTTGGAGCTCTTTTTTTAGTTGCCAGCGAAGTTTGGAGTTCTGCCAAGGTGTGGGTGTCCTTCTGTGATGACTCCTTGTGGGCAGCAATATCTTCATCCTTGGCGGCCAGCTCTGCTTCAAGCTCTTTGACCCTGGATTCAAGTTGAACCTTGATGGCATCTGCAGCATCGACAGCGTCAAGGGCCTTCTTGAGCTTGCCGGCATGTTCCATGGCTTGAGCTTGAAGGTCTTCTCGACGTTTCTGCTCCAGTTCCTCGATTCGCTTGCCCAGGAGAGTCTGAATTTCTTCATCTTTAGCGCGAAGCTTGGCGGCAAGGTCTGCTTATCTGGCGGCAAGATCCTCCTCGTGAGAGTCTAGATCAATCTTGCGTTCAACCAGGTCGGCGTTGGTTGCCGCAGCTATCTTGTCAGCCTCCTCCCTGGCCTTGTCGGTGGCAGCTTGCTTTAGAATGAAAGCATCCCTGGCGGCGGCAAGCTGGCCTTCGTGCTCCTTGATATTCAAGACCCGGTCTTCATACCACATGTGGGACTCTTCGATCTTCTCCTTTAGCTTCTCCTCGGCCATCTCCACGACGGTTTGCCGGGTTCAGAGCTTCTCCCAGCGCTTGCTGTAGCACTCTTGCACGGCCTTGAAGCCATCGCCCATGGCCTTCAGGAAGGTAAGATCTGCAGCATCGTCGTTGGCGGCACGTGCCTCTTTGGTGCTCCACGACATGGGCACGACGACCTCGCCATCCAAGTTCTCGAGGGTGTCCTTACCAACACCAGATGAGCTGGGGGCTTCAAATTCAGGTGGCTGGCCCAAGAGCATCAAAAAGTCTCTCGTCGGAGGAGCAGTGGATGTAGATGGTTGGTCGCCAACAGCCGGCAAGGTATTGTCGGCTGCTCCCACATCTACATCCATGTCAGCGCTTGGTGGTCCTGGGACAGGAATGTCACCAGTGGCCTCATCTGTGGCCACCTTGGCGGCCTTCTCTGCGAATATCTTGGTGGCCTCTTCTGTGACAGCCCTGTCGGCTTCCTCTGCGGCGACTCTGGTGGCCTCTTCGGCGGCGCTCTTTGCAATCCCCTCAACATCAACAGAAGTATCCATATCTTCTGGTGAGGATGGATCTGCGAAGATGGAGAAGATAGAAATGAAATTCAAAATTCAAAGTTCAAGAAGACAAAAAAGAGGATTAATAACGGAAGAAAAGCACTCAAGGGAAGTTGGTTACCTATGATGATCTATTGAGGGGGGACAACTCCCTCTCCGGCAACGTTTGTTGCCGTCGCCTGGTTGGCGGCAGTTCGACTTGCCGGCACATCCTTAGTGCGGGCAGGCTCTTCAATAGTGCTCCTTCCCGGCGAGCTACTCTTCGGCATGGTAGTTGATGAAGACGTCGCTAAGGGGTCAGCTCACTACTGCAGGCGACCGCTAACGCGACACATGAATAAGAGACCCCGCGACCAAACTGTGTGCGATGCATGAATCGCAAATGGTGTCGTAATAAAAACCGTCGCCAATAAGACGAACTGTGCGTGATGGCGGAGACATCAAGCATGATTTAGATTAGAGACGCGTGTGCGATACATGGCATACAGTTGATCCATACGAACTGTTTGCGATAAGCCAGAGCAACAAACACGGTCAGCCAAATCGAGGTGTGTGCGATACACGACATACAGTTCACTCGGATGAACTGTTTGTGATTACCTAACACAACAGAAATGGTCAGGCAGATCAAGCTGTGTGCGATAGACGGCATACAGTTCACTCGGATGAATTGTTTGCGATGAGCCAAAACAACAGAAACGGTTCAACTTAACAAGATGTGTGTGATACACGGCAAACAGGTCAGTAATCAGAAATGTGTGGGAAGACCGATAACAACACAAACGATTCCTGCTAATAAGCCGTGTGTGCTGTGGGCAAACGCTTGCTGGTATACAGTTGTCAGCGATTGATGAAATCATCACCGATGGGTTCCCTAGTTTAGTCCGTCTGTGATGTAATTTGCTCTGTCTACAGAAGAACAACATATATAACCAAATTAAACATCCAATTACATAGGTCACTATACAAAACATTCGCACACACCTCAATAAACAATTACATGCATTCTAAACTAGGAGAAATGATCATCTACTTCTTGTGATGCTGCCGCCACTGCTCTACTTGTGGCTCGATCCCTCGTCGTCCACAGGAAGGAGGCACTCCCTCATGTCAACGATCCGCCTGTACATCTCGTAGCTTGTGTACACGTCCTTGGCCGCGTACTTGACGTGTTCTTCATCCAGTCTCCACACCCAGGCCTCGTGCTAGGCAAGGCATCCTTGTTCTTGTTGCACTCATCCTTCATGCCTCTGTAGTAGGGGTCGATGATGGCCACGGCTAGGTCAACCAGGGAGTCCTTCGCCTTCTTTCTGCCCCAGACCCTGTACTGGCCTTGGATGTCGACAAGCTTCTGGCAGGCCAAGCCCATAGTCTGGAGCACCTTTAGATCATTCACGGTGTCCACCATAGCAAACCTGTAGTCGGGGCTATTGATAAACCTGGCGAAATGCTCGCAATACCTTGTGGCCAGGGAGTAGTGGTAGACGAGGACGTGATGGCGCACGCACAACTGGGCGACGGCAACCTTCTGATCATACCCGGCACAACCGCCGGTGAACTCGAGGTCGAAGACGACCACTTGGTACTCGTCCTCAGCAAGCAACTGCTCCATAGTGTGGATGGAGCTCTCCATCGAGACCGGCTCGTTGGTGTACACTGATACATCTCCAACGTATCTATAATTTTTGATTGTTCCATGCTATTATAGTATCAATCTTGGATGTTTTATACGCAATTATATGCCATTATATATCATTTTTTGGGACTAACCTATTAACCCATTGCCTAGTTCCAGTTGCTGTTTTCTGCTTGTTTTTGCCTTTTCAGAAAATCATTATCAAAAAGTGTCCAAACGAGAAAAAAACTTTGGATTAATTTTTTCTGGACCAGAAGAGACACACGAAGCTTCGGGAGAAGACCAGAAAACCACGAGGAGGCGACAAGCCTAGAGGGCGCGCCCAGGGGGGTAGGGCGCGCCCCCCAGGCTTGTGGGCCCCTCGTTGCCCCTCCTGGCCTAATTCCAGTGCTATAAATTCCTAAATATTCCCAATATACTAGAGAGACAGAAGAGAAAACCTTTCCACCGCCGCAAGCCTCTGTTCTTCCATGATCCCATCTGGAAGCCTTTTCCGGTACTCTGCCGGAGGGGGAATCAATCACGGAGGGCTTCTTCATCAACCTTGCTGCCCTTCCGATGATGTGTGAGTAGTTTACCACTGACCTATGGGTCCATAGCTAGTAGCTATATGGCTTCTTCTCTCTCTTTGATCTTCAATACCATGTTCTCCTCGATGTTCTTGGAGTTCTATCCGATGTAATCTTCTTTTGCGATGTGTTTGTTGGGATCCGATGAATTGTGAGTTTATGATCAGATTATTCATGAGAAATATTTGAGTCTTCTCTGAACTCTTTTATGCATGATTATTATAGCTTTGTCTTTCTCTTCGATCTATCGATTTGGTTTGGCCTACTAGATTGATTTGTCTTGCAATGGGAGAGGTGCTTTGTGATGAGTTCAATCTTGCGGTGCTCAATCCCAGTGACAGAAAGGGACATGACACATATTTGTATTGTTGCCATTAAGGATAAAAAGATGGGGTTTAATCATATTGCTTGAGTTTACTTTGTCTACATCATGTCATCTTGCTTAAGGCGTTACTCTGTTTCATACTTAATACCCTAGATGCATGCTGGATAGCGGTCGATGGTGGAGTAATAGTAGTAGATGCAGGCAGGAGTCGGTCTACTTGTCTCAGACGTGATGCCTATATACATGATCATTGCCATGAATCCATCATAATTATTTGCTTTTCTATCAATTGCCCAACAGTAATTTTTTTACCCACCGTATGCTATGTGTTCGAGAGAGAAGCCTCTAGTGAAAACTATGGCCCCCGGGTCTACTTTATCATATATAACAAAAACCTAAAAATACCTTGCTTCAATTTATTTACTTTTATTTTAATTAGTATTTTAGTTTATCTATTTATCTCTATAAGATTTAATCCTTGCAAATAACCGCTAGGAGGATTGACAACCCTCTTATTTGTGTTGCGTGCAAGCGTTTGCTCTTGTGTGTGCAGGCGCGCTTAACGGAATTTTGCTTGGTTCTCCTACTGGATTGATAACCTTGGTTCTTAACTGAGGGAAATACTTATCTCTACTATACTGCATCATCCTCTCCTCTTCGGGGAAATACCAACGCAGTCTACAAGTAGCAGGAAGAATTTCTGGCGCCGTTGCCGGGGAGACATCATCAAAATTACCAAGTACCTTCGCACAAACTATCATCCACTTGCATTTATTTTATTTGCCTTTTATTTTCATTTGCCTCTCGTTTTCATCTCCCCAACTTCTAATTTTTTTTACAAAAACACAAAAACATTTTTATTTGATTGTCTGCTAGTTGCTTGTCTTGCCATTATGTCGTTAGAGGGGTTTCGTGATAGTTTTGATGACAAAAGATTGTCTAAAATTGTAAATGTCACTAAGCGTTTTATGTCTTCACAATTTGAGCAAAATAAATTCTTTTCCGAAGAACTTAAGGAACATTCTAGCTTGTTGGATGCTATTAATGAACAACATGAAGATGTTAATCTAGAAGTATCCAACCTTCAGGCTCAACTTGCTAATACTGAAAATTTATTGGGAAAAATCTCGGATAAACAAACAACTCTAGTGAATAGGATGGCTGCTAAACCTGAGTCACAATCTAGTAATGATGAAGATATTAAAATGATTGGTGTCACTCCTATTGAATCATTATTTAGTAATATAAAACTTGATGAAAAAAGGACTGAAGAAGAGTCAACTTTAGATAGAAGGAGTCCCAATTGCTTGGAGGGTGATAATCTTAATGAAAAAAATGAAAAAAAGTTGGTTTGGAGAAGTCAAAACTTTAAATAGTAATGCACCCACTACTTTGGATTACAAGGACTTTAATTATGATAGTTGTTCTTTAATTGAGTGTATTTCCTTGTTGCAATCCATGATTAATTAACCAAATGCATATGAACAAAATAAAGCTTTCACTAAACACATTGTAGAAGCCATGATGAAAGCGCATGAAGAAAAAACATGAGTTAGAAGTTTCAATTCCTAGAAAATTACAAGATGAATGGGAACCTACTATTAAAGTCAAAATTACAAGATGTAATGCCCTTTGTGATCTTGGTGCTAGCGTTTCCACTATACCAAAGTCTTCGTGTGATGTGCTAGGTCTCACCGACATGGATCCTTGTTCCCTTAATTTGCATCTTGTGGATTCCAGTATTAAAAAGACATTGGGTAGAATAAATGATGTGCTTATTCTTGCAAATAGAAATTATGTGCCCATGGACTTTATTGTTCTTGATATTGAATGCAATCTTTCTTGCCGCATAACACTTGGTAGGCCTTTTCTACGAACAATAGGTGCTATTATTGATATGAAAGAAGGTAATATAAGATTTCAATTTCCATTAAAGAAAGGGATGGAACACTTCCCTAGAAAGAGAATTAAAGCACCTTATGAATCTATTATGAGGGCCACCTATGGAATTAACATGAAGGATGACCACACTTGAAACTATGCATTATGCCTAGCTAGGGGCATAAAACAATAGCGCTTGTTGGGAGCCAACCCAATGAATAAAATAATTTTTTGTTTTTACTTTATGTTCTTGAGTGTTTACACAATTATAGCCTCTGTTATGATTGTATTTTTATGTTTTAATTAGTGTTTGTACCAAGTAATGCCTTTGGGATGATTTGGAAGATAGTATGATTGATGCTGTTGGAAAACAGAAACTTTTGCGTCCAGTGCTGGAATTTTGATTTTTTGCTGAAGCATGATAAAAATCTGAATTTTTTAAACAGTATTTATATATTAATTGCCCACTTTTTCCTCATTTTTCAGAAATTTTGAAGTTACTTAAGTGTGACTTTAATTCAGATCTTTATAGACTGTTCTGTTTTAGACAGATTCTGTTTTTGTTGCATAGTTTGCTTATTTTGATGAATCTATCGATCGTATCGGGGGGTATGAGTCATAGAGAAGTTGGATTACAGTAGCATTATGCTAATATTAAATATGAATCAATTTACAACAGTACCTAAAGTTTAAGATTTGTTTGTTATACTAACGGATCTCACGAGGTTTCTGTTGAGTTTTGTGTGCTGAAGTTTTCAAGTTTTGGGTGAGACTACGATAGACAAAGGAATAAGGAGCGGCCAGATCCTAAGCTTGGGGATGCCCAAGGCACCCCAAGGTAATATTCAAGGAAGACTCAAGCGTCTAAGCTTGGGGATGCCCCGGAAGGCATCCCCTCTTTCGTCTACAATCTATCGGTAACTCACTTGGAGCTATATTTTTATTCATCACATGAATGTGTTTTACTTGGAGCGTCTTGTGATATAGTTCATTTGCTTTTGTTTGATTTTTAGTTTGTCACAATCATCTTTGCTGAATACACCTTTTTGAGAGGGACACACATTATTCGTGATTTGTTAGAATACCCTATGTGCTTCACTTATATCTTTTGAGCTAGGAAATTGCTCTAGTGCTTCACTTATATCTTTTAGAGCATGGCGGTGGTTATATTTTAAAGAAATAGTTGCACTCTCATGCTTCACTTATATTTTTTTGAGAGTCTAATAATTAGCAATGGTAATATGCACGGGTTATGAATGTGGTCCTGATATGATAGGTATTCAAGAGGGGTATAATAAAAACTTTCATGTAGATCACTAAATATGATAAGTTTGATTCCTTGCAATAGTTTTGCAATATTAAGATGGTAATATGTGGGAGGTACTAGTAGATAATTGTGGTTTTGAAAGAATATTGGTGTTAAGGTTTGTGATTCCCGAAGCATGCACGTATGATCTGTCGTTATGCTAAGAAGTTGGAGCATGATTTATTGTGGATTGTCTACCTTATGAGTGGCTGTCAGGGACGAGCGATGGACTTGTCCTACCAATCTATCCTCCTAGGGGCATGCGTAGTAGTACTTTGCTTCGAGGGCTAATAAACTTTCGCAATAAGTATGTGATTTCTTTATGACTAATGTGAGTCCATGGATTATACGCACTCTCACCTTTCCGCAATTTGCTAGCCTCTTCGGTACCGTGCATTGCCCTTTCTCACATCGAGAGTTGGTGCAAACTTCGCCGGTGCATCCAAACCCCGTGATATGATACGCTCTATCGCACATAAGCCTCTTTATATCTTCCTCAAAACAGCCACCATACCTACCTATCATGGCATTTCCATAGCCATTCCGAGATATATTGCCATGCAACTTCCACCGTTCCGTTTTTATGACACACATCATCATTGTCATATTGCTTTGCATGATCATATAGCTGACATAGTATTTGTGGCTCAGCCACCATTCATCATTTTTGTACATGTTACGCTAGCATCATTGCACATCCTGGTACACTGCCAGAGGCATTCATATAGTCATATTTTTGTTCTAGTATCGAGTTGTAACATTGAGTTGTAAGTAAATAAAAGTGTGATGCTCATCATTATTAGAGCATTGTCCTAGTGAGGAAAGGGTGATGGAGACCCTGATTCCCCCACAAGTCGGGATGAGACTCTGGACGAAAAATAAAAAAAAGAAAAAAGAGAGGCCAAAAAGAGCCCACGCAAAAAAATAATAATAATAAATGAGCGAAAAAGAGAGAAGGGGCAATGTTACTATCCTTTTTCCACACTTGTGCTTCAGAGTAGCACCATGTTTTTCATATAGAGAGTCTCCTATTTTGTCACTTTCATATACTAGTGGGAATTTTTCATTATAGAACTTGGCTTCTATATTCCGATGATGGGCTTCCTCAAATGCCCGAGGTCTTCATGAGCAAGCAAGTTGGATGCACACCCACTTAGTTTTCATGTTGAGCTTTCATACACTTATAGCTCTTAGTGCATCCGTTGCCTGGCAATCCCTACTCCTCGCATTGACATCAATTGATGGGCATCTCCATAGCCCATTGATTAGCCTCGTCGGTGTGAGACTATCTTCTTATTTTTGACTTCTCTTATTTATCTCTACCACCACACTCTATTCCACCCATAGTGCTATATCCATGGCTTGCGCTCATGTATTGCGTGGGGGTTGAAAAAGCTGAAGCGCATTAAAAAGTATGAACCAATTGCTCGGCTTGTCATTGGGGTAGTGCATGATAAATACTTTGTGTTAAGAAGATGGAGCATGACAGGATTATATGATTTTGTAGGGATAACGTTCTTTAGCATTTTTATTTTGAAAGACATGATTGTTTATTTGTATGCCTGAGTATTGATGTCTTTATATCAAATTATAGACTATTGCTTTGAATCATTCAGATCTTATTATTCATACCATAAGATAGAGATTACATGATGAAACATGATAGGTAGCATTCCAAATCAAAATTTCTGTTTTTATCATTTACCTACTCAAGGACGAGCGGGAATTAAGCTTGGGGATGCTTGATACGTCTCCAACATATCTACAATTTTTTATTGTTCCATGCTATTATAGTATCAATCTTGGATGTTTTATATGCAATTATATGCTATTATATATCATTTTTTGGGACTAACCTATTAACCTAGTGCCCAGTGCCAGTTGCTGTTTTCTGCTTGTTTTTCCCTTTTCAGAAAATCATTATCAAAAAGTGTCCAAACAAGAAAAAAACTTTGGATTGATTTTTTCTGGACTAGAAGAGACCCACGAAGCTTCGGGAGAAGACCAGAAGAGCCACGAGGAGGCGACAAGCCTGGAGGGCGCGCCCAGGGGGGTAGGGTGCGCCCCCCCAGGCTTGTGGGCCCCTTGTTGCCCCTCCAGACCTAATTCCAGTGCAATAAATTCCCAAATATTCCCAATATACCAGAGAGACAGAAGAGTAAACCTTTCCACCATCGCAAGCCTCTGTTCTTCCGCGATCCCATCTGGAGGCCTTTTCCGGTACTCTGCCGGAGGGGGAATCGATCACGGAGGGCTTCTTAATCAACCTTGCTGCCCTTCTGATGATGTGTGAGCAGTTTACCACTGACTTACGGGTCCATAGCTAGTAGCTAGATGGCTTCCTCTCTCTCTTTGATCTTCAATACCATGTTCTCATCAATGTTCTTGGAGTTCTATCCGATGTAATCTTCTTTTGCGATGTGTTTGTTGGGATCCGATGAATTGTGAGTTTATGATCAGATTATTCATGAGAAATATTTGAGTCTTCTCTGAACTCTTTTATGCATGATTATTATAGCTTTGTATTTCTCTCCGATCTATCGATTTGGTTTGGCCTACTAGATTGATTTGTCTTGCAATGGGAGAGGTGCTTTGTGATGAGTTCAATCTTGCGGTGCTCAATCCCAGTGACAGAAAGGGACATGACACGTATTTGTATTGTTGCCATTAAGGATAAAAAGATGGGGTTTAATCATATTGCTTGAGTTTACTTTGTCTACATCATGTCATCTTGCTTAAGGCGTTACTCTGTTTCATACTTAATTCCCTAGATGCATGCTGGATAGCGGTCGATGGGTGGAGTAATAGTAGTAGACGCAGGCAGGAGTCGGTCTACTTGTCTTAGACGTGATGCCTATATACATGATCATTGCCATGAATCCGTCATAATTTTTTATTTTTCTATCAATTTCCCAACAGTAATTTGTTTACCCACCGTATGCTATGTGTTCGAGAGAGAAGCCTCTAGTGAAAACTATGGCCCCCGTGTCTACTTTATAATATATTAAAAAAAACCTAAAAATACCTCGCTGCAATTTATTTTCTTTTATTTTAATTAGTATTTTAGTTTATCTATTTATCTCTATAAGATTTAATCCTTGCAAATAACCGCTAAGAGGATTGACAACCCTCTTATTTGCGTTGGGTGCAAGTGTTTGCTCTTGTGTGTGCAGGTGTGCTTAACGGAACTTTGCTTGGTTCTCCTACTGGATTGATAACCTTGGTTCTTAACTGAGGGGAATACTTATCTCTACTATACTGCATCATCCTCTCCTCTTCGGGGAAATACCAACGCAGTCTACAAGTAGCATACACCACCGAGAGGTCCTTCCCCCTCACGTGGGTGTCCACTACATAAGGCATGGTGAACTGCCGCCCGTCGTCGTCGTCAGCCGCTCGGAGCGCCATTGGAGCCGGGAGCGCCATTGGAGCCACTGGATATCCTCTCTGCATGTGTCGTCGTGGGTGTGCTTATTGTGTCATGGGGCGCGAGAGATGAAGGTAAATGGCCGCGGGAATAAATGAGGGCTGGGCGGCCGGGATTCTCGGCACGTCCGCATGGCAGTTTTTGCCGCACTTAACTGTGTCGTGCCGCCGCGTCCGGCGTAATCTCATGCATATGGCACACCGAACGTACGTGATCGTGTGCCTGCCCGAAACGCTTGCAGCGCGCGCAGAGGGACGCAGGCAGAGCTCACGCGGCTGGACGCGAACAGAGCGCGCGTGGCGGGACGCGAGCTGAGCGCGCTGCAACTGCCTCAACTGCGAGCAACCACACACAAAGAGCAGTTGAACACGCAGGGAATGGCTGTCTACAAGCCAGCCGGCAGTTGCAAGCCGGCGGCGTGATGTGAAACTACGTCGTGTTCCACATCACACAGTGGGCGAACAATCGTTCGCGACGCTGCGTAGAGAGCGGCCGTGTGCTAGGTAATTCAATCGCAAACGTTTTTTTATTAACCATTTGTGGATGTGTCATTTCGTCCTCCTCTCGCATGTCTTGTCACCGCGCTGCCGCAGAAGGCTTCGAGCGCAAGCTTGAGTACCGCACAGGCGTTCTTTTGGCCAAACGTTAGATCGAAGAGGCGCCAATGAATCGTCGGTGAGCCCGTTCCCGTGCAACCACACAGGTTCCTGCGCACAACCGTGCAAGCTTCCCGCCCGACTCGGCGAAATCCCCCAAAACCCCAGTGCTTACCGGCCTGCTATATAAACAGTCGCGGCCGGCGAGTCGGCATCGCATTTTCCCCTCCCTCACCGGTCCATCGTCGTCGCTCAGCCACTCCGCCAACATCTGAGGATAGCTCCAGCTGGGAGGCTAAACCATGGCGGCGGCGCAGTCCCTGGCGGCGTGTACTGCCCGTGGCATCCCTGTTGGGTGTGCGCACAACACCCACCACACGCTCCGCCGCCGCTGCCCGATGGCATATGTTGTCGGCCGCCATTGTTGCCACCCCACCGTCAGCCGCCATGGCCACCACACCACCGTCGGCCGCCAGGGCCATCGCCCGCTCCGCCACCATTGCCCGAAGGCGGGTGGTGGCCGTCTTGGCTGCCACCCCACCGTTGGCCGCCGTGGCCATTACCCGCTCCACCACCGCGGCCCGAAGGTGGGAGGTGGCCACCACCCCACCGTCGGCCGCCGTGGCCGCCACCCCACCGTCGACTGCCGGGGTCATCACCCGCTCCGCCACCACAGCCCGAAGGCGGGATGTGGAGACCCGCACGAGCATCAGCGACCTTGCCGCGCGCTACATCGAGTTCCTGCGAGAGGACGAGGAGCAGCTAGTCGAGCACGCAAAGCGTCTTACCACCGACGCAGTGGCGCGGAATGCGGAGATATACGAGGAGTCCTGCCGCTTCAAGAGGGATCATCTGGAGCGGCAGAGGGTGTTCAAGCTGGGCGTCGCTAAAGGTGCAGCAGCGGCTGGCGCCGGATTCCACTTCTCTAGCTCGTCGGTAGGCTCCTCCTCCTCGGCCTCTTACTGAGCGCGCTCGGCAGAGGAGAGGCTGCTGGAAGTAGTACAAAGCCCCTCCATAGTAGTAGTATTTAGGGGCTATTTTGTTCAGTTCATCTGACTATAGATATGGTTGAACTATACTACGTACTTAAATTTAGCTAGTATATATAGTTGAACTAGCTATTTCAGTACGTGGTTGGCAACAATTGGGTAAAAGTTTGTTCGGTTCAGCTGTCGAGTTGAACTGTTTGTATAAAGAACGACTGCTTAATCTATGAATGAAATCTATGCTTACTGAATTTCATTTGCAAAAATTACATTACTAGTGATTTTTAGCAGCAAAATTGACAAATGGCAGTGTTTTTCTTCTGAGGATCACATATGGCAGTGTTACAAGGTTTACAAATGGCAATGTTACTAGATTGACAAATGCCAATTTTTTCTATTTGACAAATGGCAAATATACCCAATATGACAGATGCAAATCTTACCACATTGTTTGTACATCATTGCACACGGGTCATCATGCAAAATCATTTGCGATGAAGAGATGCACAAAACCTGTGCGCCACATTTTCCCTTGGCTTCGCTGCGAAGGAACCCAGCTCTCTCTTTGCATACGGGTGTTCATTCTGAAATGTTTGCGATGAAGAGATGCACAAAACCTTCGCGCCACATTTTCCCCTTGACTTAGCTGCGAAGGAACCCAGCTCTCGCTTCGCATACGAGTGTTCAGTCTGAAACGTTTGCGATGAGTGTTTTATTCAGAGAAAAACATTGATGTTTGTTTACTTTGATAAGTCTGTACATTCAGAGAAAAAACGCTAGTTGATCAAAACCATAGATTTCATTCAGTGACATTGTGATTTTACATTCATATGATCGAGATACAAATTAAACTAAAAAACTAGTCATGGCGGCGGCGGCGGCATGCTGCGCCAGCATTGTCGTCCTCCAGGACGCCGTTGTTCAAGTCTTCAAGCCATCCCAGAATGTTCTAGACTTGCAAATCCAAGAGCCGTTCGTCGCGCGATCGACGGGCGGGGGGCGGGGGGACGGCGACTCGCGGCGCTGTGAGGTAGCGGTCGACGGCGGCGTCCCATGACGCTGGGGGGGCGGCGGGTGTAGGCGCGCGCACGGGGCACGGGCGCGATGGGTGCAGGCAAGCGCACGGGGACCAGCACCACGGTGGGTGCTGGGGTGCGCACGAGCACAGGTGGGGGCGCTAGCGCTGGCACGTACACGAGCTTGCGCGGGTCCGCAGGGACCTCGCTGACACCTACGGCTTCCAGCACTGCGATGGTACTCGGCGACCTGCCTGTCAATGCCACTGGGATGGTCGCTGGCGCGGGCACGAGGATGGGAGCTAGGACGGGCGTGTTGGCAGCATGCTCCGTGGCCAGCTCGTTTAGGGCCATGTCCCTGAGGTCCCATTCCTCCTTATTTTCTATATCCTCCGGCTCGGAGTCGACTTCACCAAACTGGAAGACTTGTGGCGGATGATCCTTGTGCGCCATGGCGTAGGTGGAGCTCCGGAATATAGGATTCGGGCGACAGGGGAATGGGAGGCGAAGAGAGACCAATAAGGCTGCCTATTAAACAGCGGCTTGGGCGCCATTAATGGAGAGGTTGAGAGCGAGGCGGGCGGCGATGGAGGTCAAAGGGCTCGCTTCCCGGTGAGCCTGCGCAGCGTACTACTCACACGCCTCCCGATGAGCATGCGCCGCGTACTGGTCACACGCCTCCCGGTGAGCCTACGCGGCGGAGGACTGGTCGCACGCCTCCCGGTCAGCCTGCGCAGCACAGGACTGGTCCCACGCCTCCCGTTCAGCCTGCGCCGCGGACTTCGCTCGCACGCCTCCCATCTACTCAAACAGCTACCCACACGGCACCTCCTTGCCAATAAAAAAGTGGGACGCGTGGTGGCACATAAATGGTCAGTAGAACGCCCACGATTTAAATAATACTGTACAACCGTTTGTGATGATAACATGACAGCTATTTGTTCCAAAATGGCTATGTTGGCTGTGGTTGTTAGTGTGTGCGCCCTCTGTCATATTGGACAGTTTTTTTACCACAGCATGTTGGTGCCATTTCATGACACCATGCCAAGTCTCATGAATTTCAGATGAATTTTGGATTTACAGGAATTTAAAAACGAAGTTTCTTAATGTTTTACGGCCGAGCCACGAAGCCTGGGTGTTTGAAATTCGTTCCCATTTCTTGCATGGGACCTAAACATGCACCCAAGTGTCGTGGGAAATGACTATCTATGGGACCAAACTCGGCTCAGGGGACGTGCATGGGACAAAGAGCAGGTTTTCAGTAAGTGCAAGAACACACAGTGGATTTATCCAGGTTTGGGCCGCTATGAGCGTAAAACCCTACTCCTATTCTATGGTTGATCGAATATGAACTCTGGTTACAGGGGCGCAGTTTTCCGGCAAGGTGCTCGGGAAAATGCAGCTACGACGTATAATTGAACTGGGTGTCGAACGTTCTACCTGTAGCCGTGGGTCTCCTTTTATATGCCAAGGGGTTACCACAATGGCTAATACGGTCATTACAGAGTGTGAACAGTGACTTGCACCATCATCATGTTTATCTTCCAACGGGGTAGGACAAACGCATTTAATGCACCGTTAGGTGTTACGCTGGGGAGGCGAGGCCTTGGGCAAAAGATCTGTACCACCAGTCTTGGCACCCTCCTGTAATCTTGACACGTCCCAGGGACGGGTGTCATTAAAGTTAATCTTGGTGTGGCATGCTGACACGCGCCTGGGCTGGCCATGTTGACTGCCTGCCCGCTCGACACCTAGCCCACGAGCCTATCTGGTCGATGGTAAGGTGGAACGGTAACGGGACAGAACAAGCCTGCTGGCACGGAGCTTGCCGGGGCTTGCTTGCCGGCAACCATAGCCTTAGTCTTTACCTTGCCAGGGCGAAGCTTGCTGGCAGAAACAGCGTCGATCTTCCGTACTTAGAATAGTACTTCTCGATGACCTGCCTTGGGGTCTTCTTCACGGTCTTGGTGTTGAGTCTTGGGTTGTAGTTATCCTCTGTCAAGCCCTTGCCGGAAGGGAGGCTACAACTGCCTGTGGACAAGTCTGGGTACGAGGGCACCCATGTCTTACTACACTGACAGGAGCCCCTGGGCCTGGGCCACGCACCCATGCGAGGCGTCATTGGGCTAGGCCCAAACAATGCACAGGCGGCGCGTGGCAGAGGATAACTATCATAATCTTCTCTTTTACCACACCCGCCCACGATGCGCATTAAATGCGGGCATGGGAAAAGTGGAGCGGAACAGCGGCTGGAGGTGGTGCGCCTGAAAAAGCGCAGCCACGTAGGACGGGAAAGAGTCAGCCCCCGCGCCTTCCCCATAAAAAGGAAAACCGCGAGGGGCACTGCTCATTTACCCCTCCCCCCTCTTTCCAATCTAGCCAGTTCGCCGCCGTCTTCAACCTCGCGCCAGAATGCCTTTTCCTTCCACCACCGCGTCGCGCCCTTCGCCAACTTCGGAGGCCGTCCACCTCACGTAGCCATGGCACCCAAGAGGAGTCGGAATAAACCGGGGAAGGTGGCTGATCTGGATGCGGAGGCGGGGGGAACGGAGTGGGCGGCGATGCAGAGGGGCAACATTGTCTTCAAGCCGGAGTTGGAGGAGCAAGACCTGGTGGAGCGGTACACGATCATGTGGGGGAAGGACACTAAAGCCCATTCCGCGCCTGATGTTCTTCCCAGCTCCGTCCAGCCCTGCGATGAAAAGTACCCCTTCTTCGCCACTTACTTCTATTGCGGGCTTGTCCCTCCTTTCTTCGAGTTCTTCCATGAAATCATGTATATGTACGGGTTCCACCTCCTAGATTTCGCACCGTACGCCGTGACCTGCCTGGCTGTTTTCACGCATTTTTGCGAAAACTTTGTTGGAGTAATGCCCAGTGCAGCTCTGTTCCGCCACTATTTCATTCCCCGCATCGAGGCGGACACCCTCTCTGGCTGTATTGCTTGGATTCCCAGGGACGGGAACGCTTATCTCCCTGGGTTGTTTAACCGGGAATGGAGCGAATGGCGCGGAAAGTGGTGCTGGATCAAGGACGACAAGTTCCCTGACTTCTGCAAGCTCAGAACGAAGAAGGTGAGGCGCGTCGAGAGTTGGGACCACTTTGAAGACAATGATGCCTAGCTTGAAATCGCTACGACCTGGATTCTCCGTCTCAGGGCTGCTGGCCTCACCATTGGAATGGTGGGCGCCGATTTTTTCCACCGCCTTATTGCCCCTCTTCAAGACAGGGGAAGTGACGGTGTCCTGGATTAGGGGGTGCTAACCGGGCCGACCCGTCTCCTCGGATGAGCCGGTGTACCTCTGTACGTGACCAAGATGGACTCCGGAGGCTGTACGAGGGAGGCGTGATCAATGCTGTCTTTGCCAAAGACTTGTAGTACACTTCAAGATTTGTCCAGCCGCCTTATTCCTAGATACCGACATTGTAACCCTAGATGCCCTCCCTGGCGTGTATATAAGCCATAGGGTTTAGCCCGTAGGGGGGAGAACAACGCAACATTGCTTACCTAGCCTTAGAAGTTAGAATCACATTATGATCTCGAGGTAGATCAACTCTGTACTCGATACACCTTCATCAATATAACAGAAGCAGGACATACGGTTTTACCTCCATCAAGAGGGCCCAAACCTGGGTAAATACCGTCTCCATTGTGTCTGTTACCATCGATCCTAGATCCGCAGCTCGGGACCCCCTACCCCGAGGACTGCCGGTTTTTACACCGACACTGGTGCTTTCATTGAGAGTTCCGCTTTGCGATCACCGGAAGGGTCGATGGCTCACCTGCAGATCAATCACACTAACGGCTGTGAGGACGTCTACGTCCCCGGACAGCTCTTCGTCTTCGGCAGCATGATGTTCTGCGCCGATTCGACGGGACACTTGACTTCCGTCGAGAACTACACGCCAGGACGGGTCATAACCTTCGGTGGCCTCGAGTACACTGCCGATTCCCGCGGCGAACTCGCCCTATCGGGATGGACACCCGGCCTGATCGAAAGCTCGACCGGTTCTGGAGGCTCGACCCCGGAACCGAACTCTATTATGACGTCTTTTGAGACTACCGACGCCGCCACTCCGACTGATCTCCCCTCGACCACTAGTTCGGAGAAAGATCTTGCTCCCACTCTCGAAACGGCGCCAGAGATGATTTCGAATCAAAACTCCGAATTATGTTCACACTCCCTTCGCTCCGAAGACACGCCTGGTCACATACCGGATGTGCTTTGAATCAGCCTTGCCTATGGCGCATCCATGGATCCCGAAGAGTTATCTCACCTTGATGAGATGCTTTGCCGCATCCAGAGCATGTCCATCTCGGACGGCAAGACTTCGGTTTATGATCAGATTGGACTTAAAGCCGACGATAGGGAAATTTACATCCCACCCACCACCCACCTGGTCGCCACGATCGATGATTTAACTGACGTGTTGGACTACGGCGAACCCTCAGACATGGAATAGGATGCCGACGGCCCCATCGAGAACACCTTGCCCTTGGTCAACATGGGCAGGTGGACCGCCACATCCACCTACGATGTCTATATGGTGGACACCCCCAACTCCCCTCCAAGACACCGGCAACGGCACCGAAGGGGTAATAATGGGGAACCTAGTGGCAACGACGCAACAGCCAATAACGGCAATGAGGAGGACGGCGACGTCGATAAACCTGAGGAGGACATTCAAGCCTCCCCAGTAAGGAACGGCACACCAGACCGACCTCTTGTGGACTCTGATCCCGATGACCTCTTCGAAGGGGCCGACGACAATTACATGCCGGAGTCTGAGGAAGACGACAGCCTCGGTACCGAGGACTTCATCGTCCCCGAAGACCCCTTCGAACAAGAACGCTTCCGGCGATGCCTCGTCGCGACGGCCCGGAGCTTAAAACGCAAGCAGCAGCAGCTGCAGGAAAATACTGACGCGCTAAATGAAAAGTGGGTTGAAGTGCTTTCCGCCGAGCAGGATATGGAGAACCGACGCCATAGTGCGCCGAAGTCTTACCCACGCAGGCGCCTCCTACCAGAATTCGATGAAGAGCTTGCTGACGACCTCGATCGGCCCCCTAGAGGCCGGGACAGGCCAAGACGAGAAGACCATGGTGAAAGGCAACCCCCACGCCGTCATGGTAAAGACCCCGTCGACCACCTAGATCCTCGCAACGCTAGACGTCATATGGAAGAAAATAGGGCTCCCCCTCGGTCCATCTATGGATCCAGGGGACGCGCCCCAGCTGGGCCCAATGGCTACGATGCCTGGATGGACAAGAACGACAGTGCCCGAGATCAAGCCTACTCACGGCTCTCTACCGAGACCCGACGAGATCCTCCTCGGTCAATCTGCTTTACAGACCGAGTGATGGAACATCAGTTCCCGGAAGGGTTTAAACCCATTAACATAGAATCATAGGATGGTACCACGGACCCAGCAGTCTGGATCGAGAATTTTCTCCTACACATACTTATGGCCAATGGAGATGACCTCCATGCCATCAAATATCTGCCGCTCAAGTTAAAGGGGCCGGCGAGACACTGGCTTAATAGCCTCCCTCCTCACTCTATCGGCAAGTGGGAGGCCCTAGAAGACGCTTTTTGGGCAAACTTCCAGGGCACGTATGTTCGACCTCCGGACGCTGATGACCTCAGCCGTGTAACCCAGAAGCCAGGCGAATCAGCCTGGAAATTCTGGAACAGGTTCCTCACCAAGAAGAACCAGATTATAGACTGTTCCGATGCCGAGGCCATCGCCGCCTTCAAAAATAATATTCGGGACGAATGGCTAGCCCGACAGCTCGGCCAGGATAAGCCGAGGACTATGGCCGCCCTGACATCTCTGATGACCCGCTTTTGCACGGGAGAGGATAGCTGGCTGGCCCGAAGTAGTCATAACGGCGAGGCAGGCACCTTGGAAACCCGCGACGCCAATGGAAAACCGAAGCGCAATAAAAATAAGCGCAGGTATAAAAACGGCGGAAGCGACACTGAAGACGCCACGGTCAATGCTGGATTCGCCGGACCTAAATCCAGGCAGAAAAGGAAACCCTATAAGGGGAACAAAGACGGACCTAGCCAGCTTGATAGGCTCCTGGACCGCCCGTGTGGGATTCACAGTACTCAAGAAAAACCAGCAACACACACTAATAGGAATTGCTGGGTCTTCAAACAAGCTGGCAAGATAGCGGCGGAGGGTCAGAATAAAACCCAACACCGCAGCGACCACGAGGATGAACCTCGACAGCCCAATAATGGAGGGCAAAAGAAATTTCCAAATGAGGTAACAGAGGTCAATATGATCTATGTCACCCACATCCCTAAATGGGAGAGAAAGCGTGTGCTTCGGGACATATATGCGTTGGAGCCAGTTGCCCCGAAGTATAACCCATGGTCGGCCTACCCGATCACCTTCGACAAGCACGATCATCTGACCAGCATCCAGCATGGCGGATCTGCGGCGCTCGTTTTGGACCCTATTGTTGATGGTTATCATCCAACACGTGTCCTGATGGACGGGGGAAGCAGTCTTAACCTCATCTACGAGGACACGGTTCGGAAGATGGGCATTGACTCATCTCGGATAAAGCCGAGCCCTACCACCTTTAAAGGTGTCATTCCGGGCATCGAAGCCCATTGTACCGGGACAGTCACCCTCGAGGTAGTCTTCGGTTCACCCGAGAACTTCAGAAGCGAGGAGTTAATCTTCGACATCGTACCCTTCCGGAGTGGATACCATGAGCTCTTAGGACGCACGGCCTTTGCACGCTTCAACACAGTCCCCCATTACGCCTACCTCAAGCTCAAAATGCCGGGACCCAACGGTGTCATCACAGTCAATGGCAACACCGAGCGTTCACTCCAGACAGAGGAACAGACCGCTGCTTTTGCAGTTGAGGTCCAAGCGTCCGAGGAGGCAGCCCGCAGCGCTAAACGCGTCGCTCGCTCTTTGAAGCGAGCCCGGGCTGCACAAGTCGACCTCGGCCAGCTACCCCCGCACCCAAAATAGGGATGCGGGCTCCTCGCGTGCCCTAGCTGCGGGCACTATGGCCCCAGGGTGCACAACTTCGCACTCAAAATTCCCTGGGACGCCGAGGAGCCAGTACAACTACTCACGCGTCACGTGTGAATCAACCACGCGAGGACAAGGCTTAGCGCCCCTGCATAGACAGGCATCTGTAAAAGAAGTAGCTGGGCGTCACTACGTCTCTGTGGCCTTAACCACAGAACGATGCCGGAAAACACCTCCCTTTGGGGAACTCGGTTATTAAACACTTCGAGTGTATAAAGGGCCGGTCAGGCATCAGCCTTCACAAATCAGCCATCGCCAATTAAGAGCGATCTGTTCAACAGTTCGGAAACATAGACATGCGGCAGGCTTCGGTCCAGTTCCTTTAAAATCCGTCAGTAATTATCCGACCTCTTTTTTCCTCTTTCTTCCTTACTATTCATGTTGTACTCTTTCGATTACTCTCGTCACAACCGGGCTTGTACATAATTGACATTATGATATACAGAAACCGTGCCCTTTCAAGGTCTTTATTGTATTTCTTTGTCAGCATAGCTCCGGGACGATGAAGTATTTAAAAAAGATGCAATTGTATATGAAAGTTTGATGTATTCGGCGTCCCGGATTTTTGGCCTTATATGCATCAGTTTCAAACCTAGATTTCGGTCAGTAGTTGGGTTGCCCGGATCCTATGTGTACCCCTTACGTTCTCGATGTATTCGGCTAAGGGTGTAACGGGAGAACCACTGCGATTGCGCCGCCAGGTTAATTGGCATGGCGCCTCGGTGGAGAAAGCCGAAAACTGACTATCTGGGTAAGCACAAACTGGTCTGCCATCCGGCGACCGCGTCAAGCGATGTGACGATAGAGATCACCCGTGTCAAACGAAGGGCTTTTATTTCTAGCCGAAGTGTGCCATGGCCTAGACCTCGGCCGCGTTGCCGCACACTCCCTACGCCGGGGGCTGGTCCTCAGCCCCCACAGTCAAACTCCTACGACTAAATGAAAGATGTCAAGCCACTATAGTCCGATTGCCTAGTTCCTTTAAGTCATTAACCGCCTCCGGGTACCGAGACGTCGGCCAAGGGTCAGATATGCCTTAAGGAGCACCCTCTGTATAACCTACACTGGGGCTGAAGCCGACGACTGGCCACTCTCATTTTGAATAGTAATATTGGAGGCATCATTGAATTATAAAATAAAAATGTATGGAATCTCAAGCCATCTTCATTCAAACACGGAATAGAGTCTTTACATTATACACTCTGGCATTCCGAAGCATCCCCTAAAAATACAGCGTGTCCTGGGGGCACATGGCCTCGGTTGCCCGAGCTCCGGCCTCGACCTCGGCGAAGAACTGCTCGGCGGTCTGCGGCTTGTCGGCAGGAGGGCCAGCGGCACACGTCTTCGCATCAAACTTGCGGAAGTGAGTCTTCACGCAAGCGTATGCCCTCCGCTCCCCTACAAAGCATGCGGACCTCTTCCAGCGCTCAACGCAGGGCACAACGTTTTGGAGCCGGGCCGTCAGGCCGAAGAGACTCTTCGGCATGGCTTCAGCAGGCCACAAAGCGACACAGAGGTCCTGGAGTGCCGGCCTTGTCATGCGGAACAACTTGACTAGCTGCTTCACTCGATGATTCAGCAGCTGTGCAGACGGCGACCCCGGGAATTGATACCAGAAGGCCTTCTCCGCCTCATGGCCCGCCAGCTGGCCGAAATATGCCACCGCATCCTCCGCGCTCTGTGGGAGATCCTCGAAGACCTCTGCGGAACGCCATAATTGGGTGAACTTGACACACCCTTGTTGCCAAATGCACACTTCAACAAGAATTTCATACCCGAGGCGATTTGCTCCACTTGCTGGAGCACCTCGCGATCCGCTCGGGCCGAGGTCTTGAGCTCGGCGTGGGCGCACTGCAGCTTCTCAAGCTCTTCCTTCGTCCGCTGCCCCTCCTCCTGAAGTTTGTCGCGTGCTTCGAACACACCCTTCAGGGTCTCCTCTACTTCCAGCACCCGTGCCTGGTGCTTCTCTCCGTCCGCCTTCTTGGCAGCCCAGGCCTTCTCGGCCGCGGCGGCAGCATTCTCCTGCTGCCGCACCTCTTTCCGAGCTCTGTCAAGCTCGGCCTTGAGCATCTCCAGCTCCGTTGTCAACACAGTTTGGACTTAGTTATTTTCCTTCACACACATTACCCATATATAGCAAATATGCGCGGCAAGTTTCCACTTGCTTACCTTGAGATTGCTCAAGTTTCTGGTTCATCTCCGCCATCTCTTCGGAGACGGAGTCCGGGGTCGAGGTCGCAACCTGGAACAAAACGGATCCTTATTGTCAAGAGAATAATTAAGATCAATTATCGGCTCCTACTACGTCAAGCGACCCCGAAGCCGGTTTCTGGAAACCGACTTCGGGCTCGGGGGCTACTCACTCACTATGTCGTTTAGAAGGCTATACTCTTATGTCCTCGGACAAAACTCACAAAAACAAAAAGCTTAATGCGCAGAAATCGTACCTCGAAACCTGCTATGAGGTTCTTAAAAACCTCGTGCAGGACGGCCCCTGCGGACCGGTAGCTCTCCAGCGCCGTGCCCATCAAGGCACGGTGCTCCTCCTTGATGGAAGAACCCCTCAGGGTCTCCTCCACCTCCTAGGTCCACCCCACGCCAGCCCGTCCCTGGGCAGTAGGCTGGGGCGACAGAATGACCTCGGGTGTCTCCACCCGAGTGGCCTCTGCCCGTTGTGGAGCCAAGGTAGACTCCGGCCGGGCCAACGACTGGCCCAACAATTCTTTGATGACCTCGGGGCGCTCCATCCCTGGATCTTGTCAGGCCGAGGTGTTGTCCTCGGCCGGGGTCACCACCTCGTCGGGCCCCGTCAAGTTGACTTCGGGGACCATGGTGGACGTCGCCTCCCCCAGACTGTCAGGCTTTGGGGGAGAAGCAGCGGGCTCTGGAGTCCCGCTGGTTGATGGCAGCCCATCTGAAGAGCCGCTGGGGATTACCCTCGGCGGATTGCGCATGAAAAACTACTTGTGTAAGATTCCCCCTTACTGAAAAAAGTGACTTAAGGAAAGACGATAGAGACAAGGCCTTACCCTCGAGGTGCCAGTTTCTTCCTCCGCATTGCGAGGGGGTCTTCCTCTGAGTCACCGGAGAGTTCGGCCCTCTCCGATGACTTGTTGACGGCCTCGGATGAGGCTCGCCTCGGCCTCTTTGAGCCCTTCGACGGCATGACCACGTCGGCGTCTTCTATCGCCAACCTCTTCCCCTTCGGGGGGGGGGGGGGGGATCTCCTCCTCGCCTTCCTCAGCGCCGCCGTCTTGAGCTATGGATGTGTGGGTCTCTTCTGACATGGTGACCAAGGTCCCCCTGGTCCGAGCACTGGACCTCCCCGTCCGGGGCTTCGTCCCTTTGGAGGCCACCACATGTGGCTCCTCGGTCAGAAGCGCTGAGAGCAGGGGAGTTGGGGGCTGCTCCGGCAGTGGGGCTGGGCATCGTACCCCTTTTACCCAGGCCGACCACTTCTGCAAAATGTCAAAACACAATGATTTGAGTAAAAACTTTCATCCTCGACAAAATTAACAAAGCACAGAGATTGAAGGGCAAAATTACTTACCGAGGGGGCCTCATAGCCGTGCTCGAGGCCGCGGTCCTCTCCCGCCTGGGGGATCTTATCCTTGGCCAGCTTCATGAGCTTTGTCCACACGGTGGCCAAGGTGGAGCGGAAGAAGGTGTTGATGGTGTCCATGTCTTCGGGCTTTTGTGCCCACATCGGTTTGGCCCGAAACTGGAGGGGAAGTATACGGCGGTTGAGCATGACATTGATGACATCAGCCAGCTCAACCTTCCCCGTCGTGGACCACCACAGGACCCTGTTGATCAGGGTCTCCACCTCTTCTGGCTTCCCCCAAGCAATGCCCTTCTCCTTCCAGGACTTGAGTTTCTTGGGTGACCGGGCCGAGAAGGCCGGGACTTTGGTTTGACCAGGGGCAAGAGGTTCAGTGATATAAAACCACTCCCTCTGCCATTCCTTCACCGTTTCGATGAAGGTTCCTTTGAACCAGATGGCCCCCTGGTTCTTGCTGACCATGGCTCCCCCGCACTCCGCTAGATCCTGTCCGCTGGATTTCGGTTTGATCCCGAAAAGCTTCAGCCACAGGCCGAAGTGTGGCTCGCAATGGAGGAAAGCCTCACAAACTGTGATGAAAGTGGCGAGGTGGAGAATAGAGTTGGGGGCCATGTGGTGGAAGTCTAACCCGTAGTAGAACATAACCCCGCGCACGAAGGGGTGGAGCGGGAACCCCTGGCCTCGGAAGAGGTGGGAGACGAAGACTACCCGCTCCCCGGCGTTGGGAGCGGGCACCAGTTGGTCGGTCGATGGAGCGCGGGCAGCGATGGTGGGGGCTAGGTACCCCGCGTCGCGCAGCTCGGCGATAGTCGCCGCTGTCACCGTGGAGCCGCCCTAGTGCCCCTTGAGGGTGTCGGCCATAGCTGGTTGAGAAGACTGAGCTCGTGAAAAGGGCGGGCGTGCTGGCTGGATCTGGGCGTTGGAGCGAGACGGTGTCGCAGTAGGGAAGGAATGGGAGCGTGCGTCGTTGCGCTCCCTTTGGTTCTTATAGACCTATAAAAGTCCAAGAGTCCCCTGTTGCGCCAATAAATTCGTGGCCGCTATCAAAAATGCCGTTGAAACATATGGGGGGATACAAAATCTTGATGATATCCCTGAGAAAGCGGGCACGATTTCTGTTTCGAAGGGACGTGCCAGTAAACAACTTGCCTCGAACCGCGATTTGAGGATGAGGCAGTCACTGCTCAACTCATCATGGAGCGAGCCTCTCCGTTAAAGTTGTCAGGCAGGATTGGATTGTTCATACCTGTACGATCAGCCTTCGAAGCTAAGATACTTACACCCCTCGGGCAGGGTACCAGCTCGGTTGGACCACGGATATCGGCGTCCTGTTAAAGAGAATCCAAAATGTAAAGTGGAACTCGTCTGTCAAGCCAAAGACTCCGGATCCGAAGTAACATCTGTCGACCATCGTCCTCGGCGTAGAAGACCAGTTCGGGGGCTACTGACGGTGTCCTGGATTAGGGGGTGCTAACCGGGCCGACCCGTCTCCTCGGATAGGCCGGTGTACCCCCGTACGTGACCAAGATGGACTCCGGAGACTGTACGAGGGAGGCGTGATCAATGCTGTCTCTGCCAAAGACTTGTAGTACACTTCAAGATTTGTCCAGCCGCCTTATTCCTAGATACCGACATTGTAACCCTAGATGCCCTCCCTGGCGTGTATATAAGCCATAGGGTTTAGCCCTTAGGGGGGAGAACAACGCAACATTGCTTACCTAGCCTTAGAAGTTAGAATCACATTACGATCTCGAGGTAGATCAACTCTGTACTCGATACACCTTCATCAATATAACATAAGCAGGACGTAGGGTTTTAACTCCATCAAGAGGGCCCGAACCTGGGTAAACACCGTCTCCATTGTCTCTGTTACCATCGATCCTAGATCCGCAGCTCGGGACCCCCTACCCCGAGGTCTGCCGGTTTTTACACCGACAGGAAGGCCTACTTGGGATTACCAAAACGTGGCCGACATCATGCGGGTGAACACATGGCTTCACACCAACCTGACAGTAATGCAACACGCGGCTTTCTGCGGCATGCTTTTTCGCACCAGCGGCAAGTTTAACTGGCCGGCAGGTGTGGTGCCGCTGTGTAACAACTTCGCCAAGGATGCCATCATCGCCATGATGCCATCTTGCAAATCCCAAGGCGTCGAGGGGTGTTGGCAAGCACCACTCGAACATGCGGTGAGAGGATGGTTCGATACGTTGGTGGAGAAGCCCATCCGGGAAGAGCGGATTTCTTCCGCGACACCACCCAGGTGGAGTTGGAATATATTGCCAGGAGAGCGGCGGAAGCAAGATTGGCTAGAGATGCTGGCGGTTCTGGCTCTGTGGCATCTAATGCTGAGGAGGGGAATGAGGAGGGGCCGGCAAGCGAGCCACCGAAAGAGTCTGCCGGGAGGCGAGAGCAACTTGCCGGAGGTCAGAGTAAAGAGGCCGCTGAGGGGCAGACACTCAAGGAACCCCTTGCTCCGGCAAGGAGGGCTCGTGTCCTCTGGAGAGCCGCTTTTGGGGAGCCGGTTCGCTCTTCACCTTCGGGTGAGGAGGTTGCCGGTGGGGAAGCGACCAGTGAGGTTGCCAGGCGACGAGGAACTCAACGCCAAACCTCTCAATAGCAGCGAATGCGGCGCACTTCTTCGAAGAGTATGGCCGCACCAGCGGCCGGAGCGGTCGGGTCGTCTCGTCCTGCTGCACCGGTGGCAACCAGACGGGCCATGACTTCTTCCTCGTCGCCCCCCTCGAGCGACAAGCCCGGAGGCTTATATGATCTTTCCACCCTTAGCAACGAAGAGGAGGACGAGGAGTATATATCCCCAACCCCCTTCATTCAATTCTTGGTTTCTTGCCTGCATTAACCTGACTTGCTTCGGCTTGCCATTGGTTGACAGTGACATGGAAACCCTGGCACAAAGGATGGCCAAGAAGCCGAGGACTAGAGCAGAAGAGGAGCCGGCAACAAGCATGGCGCCAGACGATGACACCTCGGAAACCAGCCTCTGGTGCAGCCCCCAGCGTGAGGCCACTATTCACTTTCCTTTGGCAAGCACAGGTGTTGAGATGTTCACCGCTGACATCGGCATGGGAGCAGGAAAAGAACGTCTCGAGAAGGAACGCCCGGAAGCTGATCCAACTGGGATGTCTCCATCCACTGCTCCCCTGGCAAGCGGTTCTCCGGCAATGACCCCCACAGGCGAGGCCGTTCGCGCTGATGTTGTACCGGCAAGCGTGGTTGCCGGCAACCAGGCGACGATGACCGAAGTTGTCGGGGATGAGACCATCCCTCCTCGACAGCCCTAGCCTGGTACGTCTTCTACCGTCGAGTAGCTTTTCCTTTTGACCTTCTCTTTTCTTTTTTGTTTTCTTGAACTTGATCTGAGTCTCGATTTTCTCGCCTCCCCATCCTTTTAGATTTCCCTTCATCCGATGATATGGATGTCGATTCCACCATTGAGGAGATCACGAAGGATGCCGCCAACAAAGCCAGCAACATTGCTGCTGGTGAGGCCATCAGGGTGGCTGACGAGGAGATCGCCAAGGCTGCTCACGAAGAGGCCACCACGGGTGTTGCTGAGGAAGGCGGTAATCAGAACGTCAAAGCCACTGAAGACATCCCTGTCTCAGGAGCGCCAAGCGCTAACTTGGCTAGGAGGGCAATCCTGACTGGCAAGGCGGTCACGGGCGACCACCCCTCGACATCTGAAGAACCCTTCTCAAGCAGATACTTGAAGGTTGGCGACAATCTGTTCGTCAACCTTCCTGGGACGTCAAGCATCGGGGTGCCTGTGGAAGGAGAGATATTGGACGGTGAGGTCCTTACTGCTGCTGGACTTGAGGTCATTGACGAGCTGCCCGTCAACATCAGCAAGGCCAAGGAGCAGCAATTCTTCAAGGCCATGAGTGAGAACTTCCGGAAACTCCAGGCGTGCCACCGTGACCGCATGGATATGTTTGACTCCAGGGCGGCCGTCCTTGACAAGGTGGAGGATGATTTCAAGAGGCGCATGGAAGAAACGCAGATTTGGTATGCGGAATGCCTCCAAGACCTCCATGAATGCCAAACTCAACTTGCCAAGGCCTAGGAGGAGTTCATTCTGGAAAAGGCTGATGCCGAGAAGGCACAGGAGGAGGCTACACGGAAAATAGCAGCGGAGGGGGCAAAGTTGAATGAGCGCAAGGTCGGCCTTGACGCTTATGAGGAAGAGCTTGTCGCTCATGAAACCGGGCTTGCTGCTATGCTCCGTGGCAAGGATAACGAGATCTAGGCTCTCGTTGCCCAGCAAACCCAGGAACTAAAGCAGAAGCACAAGGAGGCTATCAAGGCTCAAGCCACAGAGCATGCCAACAAGATCAAGGAGGCCATCAATGCTGCCGGAGCTGCAGAGGTCGCCAAGATCGAGCTGGAAAGTAAAGTGCGAGCACTCGAAGCAAACCTTGCTGCCAGCGGCAAGGACATCTCGGTGCTCAAAGCAGACGCGGAGAAGGCAGTCCACACCCTGGCGGGGCTGCAAAGTTCGGTATCTACCAAGAACCAAGAGCTCGCCAAGGCCAATGGCACGATCGAAGATCACAAGTTGAAGCTAGACACCTTGGGGCTGTCTCTTGACGAAGCTAAAAAGCGTGAGAAGACCTTGGCGAAGGAACTTCAGGATGAGAAGTCAAAACTTGCAAGTGCCGAGAGTTCTTTCAACAAGCTCAAGGACGCCTACAGGCTTTGGGCCGACCGGCTCGTGGTTGCCGTGGGGAATATTTCCATCAACCTACGCACCCTGGGCTTGTCGGAGTATCACTACTCCTCTGCCGAAGGGGACAGCACCAGCGCCAGGCTCGCCTTCTTCTTCAAAAACTTGGGTGAAGCACTGAAGAAACACCACGGGGCTCGAGCTGCATATCTTGCCAACGAGTCCCGCAGGCTTTGCCGGGATGTCCTCTTCAAGATGCTCAGAAAAGTGGTGTACTGGAACCCAAGCATCGACCTTTCCAAAATCTTTGTAAGCCTGCCCAAAGGAGTCGATACCAAGGCTATCGATGAGCTCGTCGTGCCCATCGCCGATAGGTTCAGCCAAATCCCCAGGGAAGAGTGCGGGGTTACGAGCTAGGCTTCGCCTCCTTAGTTTACTGCATGTAAGATCATGCAAAAGATACGTTTATCTTAAGTCCGACTGCACTCGGCCTTGATGTATTATAACTTGTATTTAAGATGGATGTATGTGTGCTGTTCTCCTTATTCCGTCCTGTCTTTGCATGATTTCTGTACCCTACGCTTGCTGGAAGCTTGCCGGTGCGCACGCCCTTGCCGTAAGTGCTTGAGGAACGGGTCCTTAGCAGCTTGCCGGAAGTGTCGCTACAGGCAAGGTCACGCTTGGTGGTTACAACGCGGCTACTTAGGTTGCTGAGCGGACTCGAAGAAAAGTAAGAGCACAGTCGATCATGACAAGGTTCCTTAGCATGCAGGTTTCTCATACAAAGGCCAAAGTCGTTCAAGGAGAATCGCAACTACAACAAAGGATTTATTTCAAAGTTTTGCAACTTAGCTCATTCCTTGTTGTGCTTCTTGCCGTAGGGTGACATCTTGAACGCGTCTTTTGGTATCCATACCATCACTCCCCCCCCCCCCGGGAAACTTGTACGCGAGGAATCCTTCCTTCCTTTAAGAAAGAAAAGAAAAGAGGAGGCTGGAACCTTGGCGGTTCGTTAATCACTTTATGCAAGGGAAAATGTAACACAAGACTGCCTACAACACATAAATATATATATACTTGACAAAGAATGGTGAAACATCTAACTTTTATTTATTTTGCACGGGATCTGCGCCCGGCTTTGTACAAAGCATTACATGCCTTGACGGCAAACTTGTACAAAAGAGGTCGCCGGGCAGCCAGGCAACCGCGCCTTACGGGTAAAACTTACGAAGATGCTCAATATTTCATGAGTTTAGCACCGGAGTGCCATCTTTGGTCTCTAGGTGGACTGTGCCGGGCCTAGTGACTCGTATTACCCGGTAAGGGCCTTCCCACTTCGGCGTCAACCTGTTTTTTATCCTTCGTGGATCGAATCTGACAAGGAACAAGGTCGCCTTTCTCAAGGTCCCTAGCTTTCACTTTGCGGCTAAGACAGCGGCGCAAAGCTTGCTAGCACCGTGCAGCATGGGCAGCAGCCTAGAAACGATCTTCCTCAAGGAGCACGGCATCGTCATGCCGCAGCTCATCTTGATCCTCCTCATTGAAGTCCAAGACTCGAGGTGACCCGTGTTTGAGTTCCGTGGGGAGTATTGTTTCTGCACCAAGGCTTGCTTCCTGACCTTCTGCTTGAGGGGTCTTGCATGAGGGCAGACAGCAAGGTGGTGCTTAGTTGCCCTCCTCAGAACTTCAGGGACGTCAGGTGCTTGCCGGGCAAGCACACTGGCATTCACCCATAGGAAGGCAACGAACTCGACTCCCTATTTGTTGCCGAGAGTGGCACTTTCAGAAAAAGTGCCACTCGTCCCATCCCCTTTCGTAGAAACTTGTTTGGTCATGGATGCGGAAGCCTTGGCTCTCTTTCTCTTGTCGGTAGAGCTCTCTGGTACGTCCTCGACAGGCATGCTGCACTCTGAAGTGCGCTTCTTGGAGTCCTTCCCAGAGGTCTTGCCGGTCTTCTTATTCTTTCCTTCCCCGGGAGTTTTGACGGCAGGGGCAAGCGCCTCGATGGCAGCTAGTGCCGCCGCCTCCCGGTAGAGCTTGTCGGCACAGATGATCGCGTCCTTATGGTTTGACTTGACGGTGAGGACCCCCATCGGCCCTGGCATCTTGATGACATTGTACGCATGATGCGACGCGGCCATAAACTTTGCCAGGGCTGGGCGACCCAGAATCCCATTGTACGGCAGCGGCATCTTGACGACGTCGAAGGTAATCTTCTCCGTCTGATAGTTGAGCTCGCCGCTGAACGTGACCGGCAACGTGACTTGGCCCTTCAGCTTGTTCCTCCCCGGACTGATCCCTTGGAAACTGCCTGTTTCCTCGAGATCCTTATTGGGGATCTGCAGCCTCTTGATCACATCTAGAGATATCAAGTTCAAGCCAGCCCCACCGTCAACCAGCATCTTTGTCACCTTGAGGTTGCGAATCATTGGTGAGGCCAACAATGGCAAACACCCAATCGTTGTGGTGCGATCAGGGTGGTCCTCGGCGTCAAAGATGATGGGCGAGTGCGACCACTTGAGTGGCTTCTGTGCCTCCATCACTGGCTCTGCTGCATTGACTTCGCGGATCCACTACTTTAGTTGCCGGTGCGAGGAGTGCAAAGATGCGCCTCCATCAACACACATGGCATCCACTGCAATTTGGAACTCCTTGCCGGACCCGCTTCTGTCCTTATCACTACCATCCTCTTCTTGCTGGCCCTGAGCAGCCTTCTCTTTTGGCTGCTTGGCCTTGCCGCGGTGGCCTTCGCGGCCACCATGGTCTTGCTTGCCGGACCCACCAGCACCATCTTGGGCCTTCTCTTTATCTCGCTTCTCGTACTCTTGCTTCTGCTTTTCGGCAAGTTGCTCTACTTGCCGGCATTGTTGGAGATCGTGGCCCTTGGTGCGGTGGATCTTGCAGTACGGCCTGCCGGTCTTGCCGGCTTTCTCGCCTGCCGCAGCTTCCCGGCAAGCATCGCACTCGGCAACCTCCTTGCCGGGGATGTCTGCCTTCGACTTCTTGGTGGCGTTGGTATCGCCGAAGCTCTCGACGGCCAGTATAGTCTTGTTCTTGCGCTTTCTGTTGCGCTTTCTGCTCTTCTTCTATGGGGTTGATGCGTCGTCATCCTCGGAATCGACGTCTGCACCCGCATCTTCCCCGGGGAGTCGCATCCCTTCCTTAGCACGTGCACACCTATCCGCCAAGGCGTACAGATCATTGATGGTCTTGACCTGCTCGACATTCATCTCTGACTGCATCCTGCGGTTGCGCACATTCGTGTGGAACGCGGCAACAACAGCTGCGGGATGGATGTCGGGGATGTTGTGGTGCACACGGCTGTACCGTTGTATGTACTTGCAGAGGTTCTCTCCATCCCTTTGGGGGATCACCTGCAAATCGCTGGGCTGACCCGGGAGCTTGTGGCCACCCTGGTAAGCGCCACCGAAATGATGGCACAGATCCGCCCAAGAAGAGATGGAGCCCTCAGACAGGTTCATCAACCACGACCTGATTGGGCCAAAGCGCCAACGGGAAGTAGTTGTCGAGCACTTTCTCGTCCCGTCCCCTGGCAGCCTCCACCGCGATGGTGTAGATGTCAAGGAACTCGGCTGGGTTGAGCATGCCGTCGTACTTGTCGGGCAGCTCTGGCTTGAAGGCTCGGGTGGACGGCCAGCGAACTTGCCGCAGCTCACGAGTAAACACTGGGCACCCCACATCGTAGGGCAAGTACCCAGCGGCTACCGGAGCGAGCATGTTTACCGTCGGCCTAGCACGGTCGTTAGATTGATGACATGGTTCCCAGCGCCGCTCGATCTTCGTGCGGGCGTCTTCATCGCACCGCTCGGGGAGCACTTGGCGCTGATCTTGGCGGCACCGCGGATCTGACGAAGCCATGGACAGCACGTCATGGTCGTCTGACCGGCAGGCTGGCCGCTGTGATGGTGGGGGGTGGCGAGGCGACTGCACCGTCTGCGCGGCGTCTTCGGCAAGGTAGCCGGAGGTTCCTGGCGGCATGGTGGGTGGTCGTCGCAAGGGTCCCACGTCTTGTGTGTTGCCAGGGTCGACAAAACTGATGAGGCTCTGAATGGTGGCTCTCCATTCGTCCATCTTGTCTGGGCTTGGCGGGAAGTTCAAAAGTATCTGAACCCGTGCCATGGCCTCGGCCGCCATGGTTGGCATTGCTGGGAGCACAGAATGAGGTATCCCTCGACTCCTGGCAGAGCCAAAAGGAGCTTTGTTACGTCCGTGCCGCCGCGGCTCATGCTCGCCAACAGGCGGACGTGGTGGTGGCGGCGGCGCTCTATGAGCAATCAGAAGTTGCTGCACGGGGATCCCGTCTTGCGGTCGTCTAGACCGCCAGCAACGTGGGGGAGCATGCCATGCCCATCTTGCGATGGTCACGGCGAACGCCTCCCCACGCCGTTGTTGGATGTCGCCGCAACGTTCTGAGATGTCGCGGCGGCTGGGTTCTGGGTGGCAATAGTATGAACTATGTTACTATGATGACTGCGCTCACCAGAATGTCTTGGAAGTTGACCGGCTGCGACATCGCCGGTCCTATGGCTAGGCTCAGCATCATGGTGGGGGTGCTGGGCACCCGCACCACTCGCGCCTCCTACGCCGCCCGTCCCAATCGTAGCGCCCGCGCCGGCTGCGCCGCCTGGGAAGGTGACTTGGACACGATAGGAGCCTTCGTGGCTCCATTCTTTTTCTTCGGCGCCATCGACGAAGATGATGAAGTTGGTACTCACACTACCAAAGAACTGATTTGTGACACACACAGCCCCTGCCTGGCATGCCAAAGATGTCGTGGGAATGACTATCTATGGGACCGAATGGATCCCTTTGCGATTCGGCTCAGGGGACATGCATGGGACAAAGAACAGGTTTTCAGTAAGTGCAAGAACACGGGGGATTTATCCAAGTTCGGGCCGCTATGAGCATAAAACCCTACTCCTGCTCTGTGGTTGATCGAATATGAACTCTGGTTACAGGGAGCGCAGTTTTCCGGCAAGGTGCTCGGGAAAATGCAGCTACGGCGTATAATTGAACTGGGTGTCGACCGTTCTACCTATAGCCATGGGCCTCCTATTATAGGCCAAGGGGTTACCACAATGGCTAATACAGTAATCACAGAGTGTGAACAGTGACTTGCACCGTCATCACGTTTATCTTCCAACGGGGTAGGACAAACGCATTTAATGCACCATTAGGTGCTACCCTGGGGAGGCGAGGCCTTGGGCAAAAGATCTGTACCACCGGTCTTGGCGCCCTCCTGTAATCTTGAGATGTCCCAGGGACGGGTATCATTAAAGTTAATCTTGGTGTGGCGTGCTGACACACGCCTTGGCTGGCCATGTTGACTGCCTGCCCGCTCGACACCTAGCCCACGAGCCTATCTGGTCGATGGTAAGGTGGAGCGGTAACGGGACAGAACAAGCCTGCTGGCACAGAGCTTGCTGGGCCTTGCTTGCCGGCAAGGGAACTTGCCGACAACCATAGCCTTAGTCTTTACCTTTCTGGGGCGAAGCTTGCCGGCAGAAACAGTGTCGATCTTCCGTACTTAGAATAGTACTTCTCGATGACCTGCCTTGAGGTCTTCTTCACAGTCTTGGTGTTGAGTCTTGGGTTGTAGTTATCCTCTGTCAAGCCCTTGCCGGAAGGGAGGCTACAACTACCTGTGCACAAGTCTGGGTACGAGGGCACCCATGTCTTAGTACACCGACACCAAGGACACATATATGATTTTTCAACCCATTTTAGTGCACCGGAGCATGTGCATGTAGTTCAAATTTGAATTATACATATAAAATGCCTAGAAAACTCAGTTAATGTATAAAAATGTCCAAACGAACCCCGAATAATTCCAAATTTTAACATGACACTCCTATTGGTCGATGTTGCATCTAGAAAAAAATCAAGGCGGGAAGAAGCAACGATTGTCGTTTCGTCCACAAAGGTGACACACGTTCCCTACCAGAACCATGAGCCTTCTTGTGAGAAGATCTGGTTTGTGAGAAGCTTATACCATAACCTGCCCCAAATGGGACAAAAATTTTACCATGGCATGTTGGTGCCACTCCATGATAGCATGCCAAGTTTCATGAATTTCAGACGAGTTTTGGATTTACTAGAATTTCAAAACCAAGTATCTCAATGTTTGCGGTGGAGCCACGATGCTGAGGTGTTTGAAATTCATTCCCATTTCTTGCATGGGACCTAAGCATGCACTCAAGGAAACACATATGATTTTTCAACCCATTTTGGTGCACCGGAGCATGTGCCTGTAGTTCAAATTTGAATTATGCATATAAAATGCCTAGAAAACTCAGTTAATGTATAAAAATGTCCAAACGAACCCCGAATAATTCCAAATTTTAACATGACACTCCTATTTTTTGATGTTGTGTCTAGAAAGAAAAAAATCAAGGCGGGAAGAGGCAATGATTGTCGTTTCATCCACAAAGGTAACACATGTTCCCAACCGGAATCATGAGGCTTCTTGTGAGAAGCTATGGTTTGTGAGAAGCTTATACCAAAACCTGCCCCAAATGGGACAAACAATTTACCACAGCATGTTGGTGCCATTCCATGATAGCATGCCAAATTTCATGAATTTCAGACAAGTTTTGGATTTACTAGAATTTCAAAACCAAGTATCTCAACGTTTGCGGTGGAGCCATGATGCTGAGGTTTTTAAATTCATCCCCATTTCTTGCATGGGACCTAAGCATGCACCCAAGGACACACATATGATTTTTCAACCCATTTTGGTGCACCTGAGCATGTGCCTATAGTTCAATTTTGAATTATGCACATATAATGCCTAGAAAACTCAGTTAATGTATAAAAATGTCCAAACGAACCCTGAATAATTCCAAATTTTAACACGACACTCCTATTGCTCCATGTTGCCTCTAGAATAAAAATTGAAGGCAAGAAGAGGCAACGAATGTCGTTTCGTCCACAGAGGTGACATGTTCCCTACCGGAACCATGAGGCTGCTTGTGGGAAGCTCTGGTTTGTGAGAAGCTTATACCAAAACCTGCCCCAAATGGGACAATTTTTTTACCATAGCATGTTGGTGCCATTCCATGATAGCATGCCAAGTTTCATGAATTTCAGACGAATTTTGGATTTACTAGAATTTCAAAACCAGGTATCTCAACATTTGGGGTGGAGCCACGACGCCGAGGTGTTTGAAATTCATTCCCATTTCTTGCATGGGACCTAAGCATGCACCCAAGGACACATATATGATTTTTCAACCCATTTTGGTGCACCGAAGCATGTGCCTGTAGTTCAAATTTGAATTATGCACATAAAATGCCTAGAAAACTCTGTTAATGTATAAAAATGTCCAAACGAACCCCGAATAATTCCAAATTTTAACACGATACTCCTATAGTTGTATGTTCACTGCAGATAAATGTTCTAGCAATTCAAACACCGTCCTTTGCCGCTGTTACCCCATTCCGTATTTCAAATCAAGACGAAAAATCAAGTACATCACACACAGTTTATTATCACCAACCGTGTGAGATGTAGCACAAAATATCTTCGAGCACCGTCATATATGGCTTACGCGAGAAGGTTCATTGGCTACAGTCCACAGCCGGTACGTCAAGCAAACTAGCTCCCCAAATATCATTTCACTGTTCAATCGTCGCCGGTAAAAGATGGGGACGTGGACCCGCTTCGTGAGGGCAACTTCAGTGGCCCAGTCCGGTGAGAGTGCGGCCGCAGCCGCCATGAGCGTGCTCACAACCTGCGTGAGCGTGGCCGCAACCTACGACTGGGCGGCTGCGGCAGCCAAAACAGCCACTACCGTAACTTAGATGGCGGCAGCAACATCTGCGACGGGCATAGCAAATGGCGAGAGCAGGACAGCAGCTATCCGTTCCGCGGCGGCCACCTTAGCCCTGATGGAGTCCGCCCGCACCCATGTCGAGGCCGGCCACGCCCAGCTCCTGGCGGTCACCACACAAATCACACGAATCTTTTTCGACAACGGTCGGCAACCCACGGCCGAAGAGTTGGCAATTGCCGAGAGAGTTCGAGCAGCCGTCCGTTCGTTCGCGGCATACCTTGCCGCGATGGAGCCCGTCCAAGCCCAGACCGCGGCCGCCCACGCCCAGCTCGTGGCGGCCTTTTCCAAAGAGATGGCGGACACGGATGGCGAGATGCTTGCCGAGTATGGTGCGATGGATGCCATGGAGCCCCTTCCCTAGGAGATCGTCGTGCGCGAGCTGGACATGGAGGAGGCGGCGGAGATAAACGAGCATTGGGTGGATTAGTAGTCTTTGTTTAGAGCGCCGGTCTTTTGTTAGAGTAATGTTTAGGTCAGCTAAGCTTTGTTTAATTGCTGAACTTGCTCGATTAAGATGTGTGGGTGTGCTGTAGGCTCTTTTGTGTACCCAAATTATGCAATGACGTGGACGACCACTGTAACTAGGGAAATTCGAACCATAATTTGCATGTTCAAACTCATCACACACGGAGTAAGCCATATGAATCGTTTGTGATGTTCAGATATCGTACACAGTGCTGAATAAGGGACCGTGTCTGATGACACTTTGCACGCCAGTTTTTCGCTGCACGGAGCGAAATTTTTTGGCATCCGCAGAAACATCTACCTCCCATGCCCCCCTCCTCCTTACCAAAAGCCACATTTCCCCTGTTTCCGCCTTCCATTTCAAGTTCAAACCTTCACTGCTTATGCTCCTTCCTGCTGCTCGGCCTCGTCAATCTAGTCAGGTAATCCACACCCAACCCCCATCCTCCACCTCCTTCTACATCCCACATGCCCCGACCGTCGGCGTGACACCTTCCACCCAAATCACTGACCCATCCTCCAAATAAGCGCCGCCCTAAGCCATGGTGCATGCGGTATAGCCAAGAGCTCAAGGAGCATTTGGCAGCGGAGAAGCAAATCGCGGCCGCACGCGCGGATGAGGTCGCGATGGCTGCCATGCGTGCCGACCCCCAGATCTTGGAGGAGCACCTCACCGTCGAGGCCACCGTCGACGTCTCGTGCACGGACGCCGCCACACGGTTGGCTGCTTTAAACGACAGTTCATGGCGTTTTCTCGAGGCCACCGTTGGTGCCTTCGACGAAGACTACGAGGTGTTTTCTCAGCGTGCCCGTGCTTACCTCAATTCCAGAGCCAACAGGTTGGTGCCCGGAGCGGCTCAGGCGACTCACCACCATGAGGAGGGCACCCATGATGTGGAGGCCTCGCCCTCTTCCAGGTCTAAGGAGCCCATCGTCATCGATATCTCCGACGATGAGGAGTAGCTTGTCTTTTTAGCTCACTACAAGGACCAATGTTCAGCTAGCTAGCTACGCTGGATAAGCATGTTCGGTTTACCTGTTGCATGTGCTGCTCCTGCCTTTCCTTTACAAATTCTAGTGAATTGTCCTACGTACTGTTACTATGCAATCTGATCCTTTAGTATATATGTTCTATATATTGTGCAATGTGGTGCTCAATTAACTATTTGGTTAATTTGTTGTCATGTTCAGTTAACTGTTTGGTTCAATTCTGCAATGTGATGCTCAATTCTTGTGGGTGCAATTTTGTATTCTCTTGCATGTGAGAAATAAATCGAATTTGGCTGTATAAAATACATGAGAAACAAATACAATTGCTATATTTCCAAGTTGTTAAGCATACTACGTTTGGTTAACTGCCTGATCTTCTAGTATGTTCTATTCTGCAATGTATTGCTCAGTTAACTGTTTGGTTCATTTGTTGTGGTGCTTAGTTAACTATTTGGTTCAATTGTGCAATGCGACGTTCAATTGTCGTGGGTACAATTTTGTATTGTTATGCATGTGAGAAATAAATCGAATTTGGCTGTACTAAATACATGAGAAACATATACAATTACTATATTTCCTAGTTCTTAAGCATGCTTGGTTTGGATAAATGGCTTTTCCATGTGGCTCGAATTAATTTGTTGAATCTGCAATGTGTTTATTTTTCATCAACATATTTTACTGATAATATGCCAACCCTCACTTAACCTGATCAATAACTACCTTATATGTGTTGCAGGGAAACAATGGGAGGCACTGAGGTTTACCATCGAGGTTCGCACATGCATGGTCCTTTGTCTAATAGCACATTATTGTGGAATTGCAGGAACCATTCTAGTATTTAGGTTTTTAATAATTTGGTCTTGCACATGTAGGTCCTGCTGTCAGAGGTTTTGACCCACTGTTCGACCCATTTTGCATATGGGGAAATGAGATGACCATGAATATTAGTCAAGTCAAGAAACTCAAAAAGATTGTTAGGATAAAGAAACTAGCAACAAAAAACAACAAGATCTTTGTTTGCACAATGAAGAAGACATCAGTGAACTACAGGATGGTACTAACTCTTATACTCCCTCCAGTCCTTTTTAGTCTGCATATAAGTTTTGTCCGAAGTCAAAGTATCTCTACTTTGACCAAAGTTATAGAAAAAAGTAGCAACATTCAAACTGCCAAATCATTATTTTTAGATGCATTATGAAATACAATTTTATAGTATACTTATTTGGTATCATGGATGTTGATTTTTTTTAAATAAATTTGGTGAAACTTTACAAAGTTTGACTTGATACAAATCTAATACGCAGAGTAAAAAGGACTGGAGTGAGTACCTTGTTTTTTTATTCCTTTGCGCCATTTCAAAATTTAGAGAAGACATTTATGCATATCTTTTTTTCCAGGCCTTTCCAAAGCAGTTCACAGATGATTACCTCTCAAACTACATGTATGGTCAAGAGGCGAGGAAGGTGTTCATACAACACCCACGATACAATATTGAAGTCTTCCTCAAGAGGACGAAGGATGGGCGCTCAATCATCCATAGGCACTGGCCTAAAGTTGCAAGGACCTTCAACATCATTGAAGGCTCAATATTCACCTTCCGCTTCAGCAGTTTTCCAGATGAGATTCATCTGTCTATCTACCATCTACGATGCTAATTTCCAAAGGTTTTAGATGTTGCATATGAAACTTGGTGTTGTTGTGTAATGGGGTAGCTAGCCTATATGGTGTGAGTGAGTGCTGAAGCTATATGATGTTGTACTCTGATGTATTTCAATTATGAAATCCTGGTTCCGTAATACAAAAATGAAATATATTGTGTGTTTAATATGAAATGTAAATTTGATTAATAAATGGATTAATAATAATAGGCCAATTAGCCTGCTTATTGGGTTTTTCTAGTGCAAATGGTTATTGAGACAACACCGTGGGCGATGATCTCAGACAACCCACACAGTTTCTAGGAAGTAAACGTGTTGGATCAATGAACAATCACACACGACTTCCTCTGGACAACTGTTTGCGTTAGGCCACCTTGCACAAATGTTTTCCACATAAAAAGTGTGTGTGATGGACAGCCTATGCCACACAGTTTCTGCTAGACACCGTGCGTGATGCATTCAATAACACAAACGATAAAAATATTACTATCGTCTGCAATGGCAACGCTATCACAGACGATGTGATGTGGAAAACTGTGTGGGATGTACATACGAACGGAAACGTTTGTCTGGGATTCACTGTGTGGGATGTATATACGAACGGAAACGTTTGTCTTGGATTCACTGTGTGGGATGTACATACGAACGGAAATGATTGGGCCAGTATAATTGTCTGCGATGGCTCGCCCGATCGCACACGAGCTCCTTTTACCCCGTGTGTGTGACTAGAGGCCCTATCGCGGACGGTTTCTGGGTCGTGTGGAAAGGACCCCCCTATCGCACACACAGGCAAGGCGACGGTTTAAAACTCTGTCGCTGAAAGGGGTAAAAACCTTTGTATAGCAGGTCGCTGCACTAGTGGCTTCTCGGTGTTATTCTTCTTGACGGCCACCTTCCGTCCCCTTGTCAGCATCGGTGGTGGGGGTGTTAGCCGTGGTGCATGCCAGCGGGTACTGAATGGCAACTTCTGGAGCTGCCGTTCCCTGGTCTATGCTTGTCACCGGCTCATTCATCTTAGCAGTCCTTGGCCTCTTTCGAGACCTGTGCTATAGCGACTGCTCATCCCTGCAAGGGCGAAAAAGACAGCATGTCAAATCAACAACAACAAGTAATCAAGAAATTCAACGAGTAGAGGAAGAAGCAAGTTCTTACTCTTCTTCCTCCTCGGAAAGGTGAGAAAGATCCCAGAACGCCTGATTTCCGGTATCAGGGGCTGGGGCCGGAGGTGGAGAAGACTCGGTGCGATCTTCTGCTACAGAAGCTGGGGGCTCTGAAGTTCCCACTTCTTCCGTAGCGGAGGGAGTCCGGCGCCGAGAAGCTGGACGCTTGCGCTGTTGCCGAGGAGGTTGTTGCTGGGGAGCTGGGACTGCTGCGTCTGTTCTGGCAAGCTCGCTGCTTGCCGGTTCATTGCGCGTCTGCTTCTTCCTTGTTTGCCTCCTTGCGGCGGTGGACCTTGTTCGAGCGGGAGGAGCAGGGGGCTCTTCGTCCTGGTTTTCCTCCTCTACGTGCTCCTCGGCGCATTCCACTTTGCCTTGTCGCTCGTTGGCAAGCTCTTCTCCACCTTCTTGTGTCTCCGGGTGCTCCTCGTGACCTTCAGGCTCGTCGGCATGCTCCCCCTCTTCGGTGTCAGCAACCACGGCTTTGGAGCGTCCCGCCTTCTTCAACTCCTCTGCCCTTAAGGTGATGAACTGAAGCTTGTCATCCTTGGTGGGGTGGACCTTGTCGTCCTCTTCTCTAACAAGCGTCTCCATCAGGTTGGTGAACCAAGCTTTGACTTCAGCCTTGCCGGGCACCCTCCAGTCTGCTAGGACACCCCTGGAATTGCATGCCGACATCATTGCCAGGATGGAGTCCTTGGTAGTATTGTTGCACAGGGGAACCACTGTTACCGGCAAGTTAAATTGACAACCCTTGTTGAAGAGCTCACACATCAACCAATAGTGCTCCATAACTGTCAAGTTGTTGTGGAGCCCAGGATACAGCCGCATGGTGTCGGTTGGGTTCTTGTACTCCCAAGCTCGTTGGCCACCTCTCTGCTGCAAAGGGGCAATCCGGCGCCAGATGAAATCTGCACCTACTATCTCAATGGTCAACCCAGCAACTTGAAGGCTAAGGATCCTATCCAAAGCAAGGCCGAGCTTGCCGTCATTGGGACCAACGTCACCCCAGCGCTGGTTCCTTACAATCTTCTCGGTTCTAGGAGCGCAGTATGCCGGGAAGTCTTTCTATTTGATCCAGCACCAGTCTGTCCTCCATTTGTTCCACTTGATGTGCAGCTTGCCGTCAACATAATGCTTTTTTCAGACATGTCCTTGGAATCCAAGTGACACTGCCGGATAAGGCGTCGCTGCTCTCGATTCGGGGGATGAAAAAGTGGCGAACGAGGGGCACATTGGGTACTACCCCCAAAAAATTCTCACAAAGATGGGCAAAAACTGACATGCATGTGATGGCGTTCGGAGCAAAATATAGCAATCTGAATCCATATGAATGCATAATCTCTTCGAAGAAATCTGAGAAGGGAGGACACGGCCCATAGTAAAGGTACCCAGCGAAGAAGTGGTACTTATCATCGGTTCAGGAGACTATTCCTGGAAGCACCTCCGTGGCTTCATGGTCCTTGGTCTTCCCCGACCACACATATGCGTATCTGGAGACGAGATCGCTCTCTATCAGCACCGGCGGGAAGACCATGTTTTCCTTCAGCTGCTTGACGATGGCGGCCTTCCTTTTCTCTGCCTCCTGGTCGGCCTTCTTCGGAGCCATGGCGACTAGGAGGAGGTGAGATTTGGTGAAGGGCTCAAGCAAGCAGCACGGCGGCGGAAAGCTCTGTTCTTGTGTGAGGAAGAAGAAGAGGGGTGCTGGGAGATGGATTGCAGGCGAAGGAAGCGTGGATTGAGCACCGCACCCTTAGATTCCCTTTTATGGGGAAGGCGTGGGGGCTGGCTCTTCACTGCTCGGCGTGGTCGCGCTTTTTCGGGCGCATGACCGCATATTACCGTTTCAATTCACCTCTCCCACGACCGCATTTACTGCGCCATTGTGGGCATGTAGTAAAGGTAATCATCACAACAGATAACCTCTGCCACGTGTGTTTGCGCATTGTTTTGGGCCTAGTCCAAGAACGCCTTGCATACGTGTGTGGCCCAGGCCCGGGGGCTCCTGTCGGTGTATTGAACATGGGTGTCCATACCCTGGATGCACAGATGAGTTGTAGCCTTCCCGACGGCAAGGGCTTGTCGAAGGATAACATTTCAACATCCAAGACTTGGTAATCAAAAGCATGAAGAAGACCTCCAGGCAGGTCATCGAGAATTACTAAAGAAGTACTGAAGAACAAGGTTCAAGTTGCCGGCAAGCATCGGGCCGAAGACCACAAGACCCGCAAGCGTCATCCCACCGCTCCACCGTGGCAGTCGTCAGAGACTTGCCGACAACTGTCGAGCGGGCAGGCGGGTTGGTAGAGCTTGTCGGGGCACGTGGCGGCCTGGCACTGAAGATACAACTTTAATGACACCCGTCCAAGTGGCGTGTCGATAGAATAGGAGGTAGCTGGGCGAGCGGTGCAGGTTCCCTTGCCGGCATTGTTCCTCAGCGTGACACCTAACGAAGCATTTATTGCTTTTGTCCTAATCCATCTGTATTAGGTATGATAGCACTATTGCTGTCACTTCTCTATGTAATTACGGTTTTGCCACTGTGGTAGCCCCTTCCATCTATAAAAGGAGGCCCATGGCAACCGTTACAAAGGTTGACACCCTGCTCAATTGCACTAAGTAGCTGCACCTCCGAGCTCCTTGCCGACAAGGCTGCGCTCTCTTGTAACTTGAGCATTTCACCACCATAATCCACCAAAGCAGGAGTAGGGTTTTAAGCCTCACGGTGGCCCGAACCTGGGTAAATCCTTGTGTGCTTGCTGCTAGATCTGCTCTTTGTGTTCTGCGATTCCCGCAACCGAACCGCAAAGGGACCATGCCAGTCCCATAGATTGTCGTACTTCGACATATGTTGATTGTGATGTGGTACCCATGCAAGCATGCTCCCTATTACTTGGTAGACCATGCTAATTCGATAAAAAATTTGTACACCATGGTAGAAAGAACCAGTATACTCTTGTTCATAAGGATAAACATATTACTTTGCTTCCTATGACTCCTGAACACATTTTGAAAGATGATCTTACTAGAGCTAGTAAAGCAAAACAGGAGCAAAATAAGAGTGAAAACTAGATTGTGGCAAAAGAATTTGAGCAACACAATAAGCATATCAAACCATCATCTAGTGTTGCCTCTGAAATTAAATTGAAAAGTGGATGTTTACTTACCACCAAATCTGATATTGATGATCTAGATATTAGAAAATCTGTTTGCTATGCTTTTGTGTGCAAAGAGGCATTATTTTCATTCGAGGACGTGCCTCCCTCTTTGCCTAGTGTTGTCCCTAACATTTTTAGGAGTTCGCTGACGTCTTTCCACAAGACATGCCACCAGGATTACCACCTATTCGAGGGATTGAGCATCGGACTGACTTAATTCCCGGTGCATCACTGCCCAACCGTGCGCCATACCGTACCAATCTAGAGGAGACGAAGGAGATTATGCGTCAAGTACAGGAGCTGCTCGACAAAGGTTATATATGCGAATCTCTTAGTCCTTGTGTTGTTCCTATTATACTAGTGCCGAAAAAGGATGGTACATCGTGTATGTGTGTTGATTGTAGATCCATTAATAATATTATAATTCGGTATCGTCATCCTATTCTTAGGCTAGATGATATGCTTGATGAATTAAGTGGCTCTACCATATTCTCCAAAGTTGATTTGCATAGTGGATACCATCAAATCCGTATGAAATTGGGATATGAATGGAAAACTGCATTTAAAACTAAGTTTCGCTTATATGAGTGGTTAGTCATGCCTTTGGGGTTAACTAATGCACCTAGTACTTTCATGAGATTAATGAACGAAGTTTTACGTGCTTTCATTGGACGATTTGTGGTAGTCTATTTTGATGATATACTGATTTATAGTAGATCTTTGGAGGAACATTTGGAACATTTAGGTGCTATTTTTATGGCTCTACGTGATGCACGTTTGTTTGGTAACCTTGGGAAGTGCACCTTTTGCACCGACCAACTATCTTTTCTTGGCTATGTTGTTACTCCACAGGGAATTGAAGTCGATAAAGCCAAGATTGAAGCTATTGAGAGTTGGCCGCAGCCCAAAACGGTCACACAAGTGAGGAGTTTTCTTGGCCTCGCTGGTTTCTATAGGCGTTTTGTGAGAGATTTCAGCACCATTGCTGCACCTCTCAATGAGCTTACAAAGAAGGATGTGCCTTTTGTTTGGGGTACCGCACAGGAAGAAGCCTTCACGGTATTGAAAGATAAGTTGACACATGCTCCTTTACTCCAACTTCCTGATTTTAATAAGACTTTTGAGCTTGAATGTGATGCTAGTGGAATTGGATTAGGAAGTGTGTTATTACAAGATGGTAAACCTGTTGCATACTTTTCTGAAAAATTGAGTGGGCCTAGTCTGAACTATTCTACTTATGATAAAGAATTATATGCTCTTGTTCGGACTTTAGAAACATGGCAACATTATTTATGGCCCAAAGAATTTGTTATATATTCTGATCATGAATCTTTGAAACATATTAAAAGTCAAGCAAAACTGAACCGTAGACAAGCAAAATGGGTTGAATTCATTGAGACTTTCCCTTATGTCGTTAAACATAAGAAGGGTAAAGAAAATGTTATTGCTCATGCATTGTCTCGTCACTATACTATGCTTTCAAAACTTGACTTTAAAATATTTGGTTTGGAGACCATCAATGATCAATATGTGCATGATGCTGAATTTAAAGATGTAATGCAGAATTGTAAAGAAGGAAGAACATGGAACAAGTTCGTCATTAATGATGGATTTGTGTTCCGTGCTAACAAGCTATGCATTCCAGCTAGCTCCGTTCATCTTTTGTTGTTGCAGGAGGCGCATGGAGGAGGATTAATAGGACACTTTGGTGTGAAGAAGACAGAGGATGTACTTGCTACACATTTCTTTTGGCCGAAGTTGAGACGGGATGTTGAGCGTTTTGTTGCTCGCTGCACTACATGTCAAAAATCTAAGTCACGACTCAATCCTCATGGTTTATATATGCCTTTGCCTGTACCTAGTGTTCCATGGGAGGACATATCTATGGACATTGTTTTAGGTTTACCTCGAACAAAGAAGGGGAGGGATAGCATATTTGTTGTCGTGGATAGATTTTCAAAAATGGCACACTTTATACCATGTCATAAAAGCGATGATGCTGCTAATGTTGATGATTTGTTCTTTCGTGAAATTATTCGCTTGCATGGTGTGACAAATACTATTGTTTCGGATCATGATACTAAATTTCTTAGCCACTTTTGGAGATGTTTATGGGCTAAGTTGGGGACTAAACTGCTTTTTAGTACTACATGTCACCCCCAAACGGATGGACAAACTGAAGTAGTCAATAGAACATTGTCTACTATGCTTAGAGCTGTTTTGAAGACTAATATGAAAATGTGGGAAGAATGCTTGCCTCATATTGAATTTGCTTATAATCGTTCGCTACATTCTACTACTAAGATGTGCCTTTTTGAAATTGTGTATGGTTTCCTGCCTCGTGCACCTATTGATTTGTTGCCTCTTCCATCTTCGGAGAAGGTTAATTTTGATGCTAAACAACGTGATGAATTGATATTGAAAATGCATGAGTTAACAAAGGAAAACATTGAGCATATGAATGCTAAATACAAACTTGCTGGATATAAGGGAAGAAAACATGTTGTCTTTGCACCTGGAGATCTTGTTTGGTTACATTTACGCAAAGATAGGTTTCCTGATTTGCGCAAGTCAAAGGATATGCCACGTGCTGATGGTCCTTTTAAGGTGTTAGAGAAAATAAATGATAATGCATACAAACTTGAGCTACCTGCAGATTTTGGGGTTAGTCCCACTTTTAACATTGCATATTTGAAGCCTTATGTGGGTGAGGAATATGAGCTTTCGTCGAGGACGACTACAATTCAAGAAGGGGAGGATGATGAGGAAATCACTACTACAGTTACACTACTAGGAAATACCTTATAGGTGGAGGCTTAATAGTAGCGAGGGGCAAACACCGGCGCTACTGGTAATTAGCAGTAGCGCGTTCTAAGGACAGGCGCTACTGGTATCAACTTAGCAGTAGCGCGGGTGTACGTGACATCGCTGCTGGTAAATGGGCCCCACCGTACCCACCAGGCCACGAATAGTAGCAGCGTGGGCTGGGGAAAAGGCGCTACTGCTATTGCTATTAGCAGTAGCGCGGGTCAGGTACCCACCGCTGCAACTACGTCTGCACTGGCCCACGTGGTCGTCCCCGCTTAGCAGTAGCGCGGTTTGCGGACCAGCGCTGCTGCTATTGCTCTTAGCAGTAACGCTGTTCGCTAACCCGCGCTACTGCTAAGCCGCAACTGGCACCTTTTGCAACCCCATTTCCCCCCTCCCCCTCCTCTCTCCCTCACTTCTTCTCTCTCACTTGCTTTCCCCATTAGCTAGCTTTCTTCTCTCTTCCTTGTCCTACCTCTCTTCTCTCTACTTTAATGCCCCTCCACCATCTCCATTAATGCACCGCTTTTCTCTCTTAGCTTCCTCACTCTTCTGTCCTCCCTCCACTAGTTAGAGCTAACCATCTCCTTCCCCTACTAGCTATAGATCTATCCATTTAGTAAGTGGAACCTATCAACTACCCAAATAGATCTATTCTTTAATGAAGTAAAGCCATCTAGTCACCGTGCTTCTCTCTCGAGATAGCTAGGTGAGTAAAAAATTGTGCTTTGGAAGAATTAATGGAAAATATGTGTGCAATATGACCGAATCGGGCGATATGATGGAAATTGTGCGTGTGGCATGAGTTGCCGCCTATATGTTTATTTGCCGAATTGTGTGTGACATGAGAGTTCCTTTTTTTAGGGAAGGTCATGCCGAATTTTTGTATGACTTTGATGCATGGATGCATTTATAATCCTTTTGCTTATTAATTATACCACGCAGGCGATCATGAAGGTCAGTGGAACGATGGTGGAAAGATGGTTGCGATCCGCGGTGCACGACATGTATGAAAATAACCGGAAGGAGATTTTCTGTCCGTGTCGAAGATGCAAAGGAGGAGCCTTGCTCGACCCCTTTAAGGAAGGCCGTTTGAAAGCGCACCTGCTCATGACTGGTTTCATGGATGGCTATACTCGATGGATAAGTGAAGATGATGACGTCGATGAGGCAGCCAATGACGACATTGGACCAGATGAAGAGATGACCGATAATGGTGGCGGAGAAGAGGCCGGACATGGGGGCGGAGAAGAGGCCAGACATGGGGGCGGAGAAGAGGCCGGACATGGGGGCGGAGAAGTGGCTGGACATGACAGAGAAGACGCGGACACACCGGAGCATTCGTCGCTACTAAGTTCAGTCGTGTGGGACCCTCATGTTCGAGACCTGCTTCGCAAGAAGACGACTAACGACAGAGCTGCTTGTAGAGAGGAGGCCAAGCTGGAGCAACTGGAGGTAGACTCTCATACTCCATTGTATGATGGTTGCGATCCCGAGGTGACCCGCTTGAGTTTCACGCTCGAACTTCTAAAGACAATGGCTAAAAACAAATGGACCGACAGAAGCCTCGATGAGCTTCTCAAGTATCTAAAGAAGGTTCTTCCCGCGGGGAACCTGTGTCCTACTAGTGTCAATGAGGCCAAGAAGATCGTGTGCCCTCTTGATCTGCCGCACATTAGATACAATGCATGCATCAATGATTGCATCATTTATCGGAAGGAGCACGCGGAAAAAAACAACTGTCCGGTGTGCAATGCTTCTTGATACAAGAAGGCCGGAAAGAAATCTCCCCAGAAAGTTGTATGGTACCTACCGATCACTCCCCGTGTGCAGCGTTATTTCGTAGATCCTAAGGAAGCAAAGCTCATGCGCTAGCACGCGGAGAGGGTGAAGCCCGACGATGGAGATGATCCAAAGCTGAGACACCTCGCGGATGCAAGCCAGTGGAGAGCGTTCAACGCCGAATATCAATTTTTTACAGGTGATCCAAGGAACATCGTGCTTGGCGCGAGTACCGATGGCATGAATCCGTTTGGCAACCAGAACACCAACCATAGCACATGGCCCGTGTTTGTATGGATGTACAACCTTCCCCCCTGGAAGTGCATGAAGACAAAGTACATACACATGAGCATGCTGATTCAAGGGCCGAAACAACCAGGAAATAATATTAATCTGTATCTGGGGCTACTTCAAGAGGAGTTAGACACGGTATGGAAAACACCGGCCAAGACATGGGACGCCAGCAAAGGCGAGTATTTCTATATGAGAGTCGCGCTGATGACGACGGTGCACGACTATCTCGGTTACGGATATGTCACAGGCCAGGTGTGCCACGGATATTGTAGATGCACGCGGTGCATGGATGATACAACGTCTCAGTAGCTAACGAAAGATGGCGGGTCTAGGAAAATCGTGTACATGGGGCATCAAAGATGGCTCGCAAAGGACGACCCGTGGAGAAACCGTGGAGATCTATTCAATGGTGAGGCTGAGCATCGAGGACCTCCACGTAAGAGGAGCGGCGCCGAAATCGATGAGCTGTTGAAAAACAGGGAACAGTGCCCCGCGCCGAGAAAGATAAAAAAGGCGCCGGAGCCGCAGCTGAAGGTATGGAAAACGAGGTCTGATTTCTGGGACTTGGAGTACTGGCCCAAACTCGACACGCCTCATTACCTTGATCAAATGCATATCACGAAGAATGTCCTTGAGAGCTTGCTTGCAACACTGATGAACATGCCAGATAAGACCAAGGATGGGCCGACGGCAAGAAGAGACTTGGAAGATTTGAACATCAGGGCAGATCTCCACATGCCGCCCCGTAAAAAGTGGGAGGAGACGGAGACGGAGGCGCGGGACAAGGGCAAAAAAGTCAACAAGAAGGAAGAGAATTATTGCCCCCCTTCTTTCTTTACCTTAAGTACGAAGGAGATCAATCAATTCTTCAAGTGCCTGACCGGAATCAAAGTTAGTTACGGTTACTGTGGGAAGATAAGCAGATTTCTAGACACCAAGAAGAAAAGGTTCAGCGGGATGAAGTCTCATGACTGTCATGTGATGATGACGCAGATACTTCCTGTTGCCCTTAGAGGGATAATGGACAAGCACGTCCGTGACACGCTTATTAGTCTCTGCAACTTTTTCGACGTTATCTCTCGAAAGTCGATCAGTGTGAAGCAGCTCCGAAGGCTACAGGAAGAGATCGTTGTGATACTAAATGAGCTTGAGATGTACTTCCCGCCCGCGTTCTTTGACATCATGGTGCATCTGTGTGTCCACATTGTGGACGACATCATAGACCTCGGGACGACATTCCTGCACAACATGATGCCGTTCGAGAGGATGAATGGTGTAATCAAAGGATTCGTTTGTAACATGTCCCGTCCGGATGGAAGCATCATCCAGGGCTATCTGACCCAAGAGTGCACCTCTTTCTGCGAGAATTATCTATATGGCGGAGACCCTGTTGTTGGTTTGCCCGTTAACAAGCACCTTGGGAGGCTCAGAGGAGAAGGTCACAGCAACGGCCGGAGGGAACTGCATGTGGACCACTCGGGTCGACGCAACGACTTTGACAGAGCAAACTTAGTAGTGCTACAGCACCTAGACGTGGTAGATCCTTTCGCGACACTGCACAAAGAAACCATCGCAAAGAAGTACCGTGACCGGGGGCTATGCAAGACGAACGCCGAAGTTATTAGAGAGCACAACTCCACTTTCCTGCCTTGGTTCAAAGAGCATGTTCTTGCTAATCCCCCGGAAGAGGGCTCTACGGACGGATTGCTCATATACGCCTTAGCACATGGCCCCGCGGCCAACCTCGCGACCTATCAGGCATACGATATCAACGGATACATGTTCTACACGAAGGCCAAAGATATAAATAGTGATTTTCAGAACTCAGGGGTGACAATGGAATGCATCACCGGCAACAACGCCGCAACTGAAAGATTCTACGGAAGGGTCGAAGAGATCTGGGAGCTTGACTACTCTGGACTGCACGATGCGACGATGTTCCATGTCAGATGGGCTAAGAACGTCGAAAGAGAAAACCGGTATTTTACTACCATGTCTATACCCGATGCCAAGAGTACACGCTAAGCACGTGACACAATGCTTCTTCATAACCGACCCGAGCAATTCCAACCGTGTTGTCGTGAGGAGAGGCAAAAGGAACATCATCGGAATGGATGGAGTCGCCAACGAGGAAGACTACGACCAGTACGGCAACCCGATGAGGGAAGATGACGATGACGATGAAGCATACGTCAAAAGAAGAATTAATACTACATTACCCAAAAAAGATCGTACTCCATGGAAAAGGAAAAGTCACAACGAGGGGCTCAATTATTCGACAGCGAACAAGAAGGGAAAGAAGCTCACTCAGAAACAAAAACGTCGATGTTGAGAAACCATCATTTATATATATATATGTATTTATTTTGTGTACGCACTTAATCGTTATCAGTCAAATGATGTGTAATATATATCGTCGCCTGAGTTATATACATTGTATCCGATCCCCTTCTTCCCGGCTCGGTCGTCTTTCGGAAAAGAAAAGAAATAGAAAAATGAGAAAGGAAAGAAGAAAATGAAAGGATTAGAAAAGGATATGAAAAGAAAACGAAAAAGGAGAAAGGAAATAAGAAAAATAAAATGAAAAGAAAAAGCAAAAGGAGAAAATGAAAAGAAAAATCAAAGGAATAGCTGTAGCGCGGGTGTGGACCCGCGCTATAGCTAAGTTAGCTGTAGCGCCGGTTTGGGTATCCCGCGCTACAGCTAAGTTAGCTATAGCGTGGGTGCACACCCGTGCTACTGCTATGTTTGAGTTAACCGCACCGCGCGGGCTCCCTTCCTCCTCATTCCTCCCCCAATTCGCACTGACTCTGTCTCTCCCCTCGTCGCCGCCGGAGCCCCTGCCGTCGCCGCGCCCCAGCCTCGAGCGCCGCCGGAGCCCCTGCCCTCGCTGCGCCCTAGCCTCGTTGCCGCCGGAACCCCTGCCCTCCTCAACGTCGCCCCCTCCGGTGTGCCAGCCTCGTTGCCGCCTCGCCACCGTCTCCCCCGACCTCCACCTCCCCGCTGCCGTCTCCCCCGACAACCGCTGTAAGTCCCCGCCCCTCCTCTCTCTCATTTTAGTATACTGAATTCTAGGGTTAGGTGTTTTAGGTTTTTAGGTGTTTTAGTTAACTGAATTCTAGGGTTAGCTATTTTAGTGAACTGAATTTTAGGTGCTTAGTTAATTTAATTATAGGGTTAGGTATTTTAGGTGTTTAGTTAAGTTAATTCCAGGGTTAGGGTTTTCAGTTCCTGTTAAATGAATTCTAGGTATTTTAGGTGTTTTAGGTGTTTTGGTAACAGAATTCTAGTGTAATGTTAGTAAGTGAGTGAGAGTGTACTTGCTTTTTAAAGATTGGGGGAAAAGATGCAAAATTAGTAGGACAAAAAATTCAGAAAATTCATAGAAGTTTTATGTTGGACATTAGATAGGAATTTAGCTAGGGTTTTTTATTAGGACAGTAGTTGTTTTATATTAGGACAGTAGCTAGGAATTTAGCTAGGGTTTTTTTTTGAGAAGTAGCTATTGTTTTGTTTAGTTAACCCTAGTAGATAGGAATTTAACTAGGGTTTTTTATTAGGACAGTAGCTGTTTTATATTAGGACAGTACCTAGGAATTTAAAACATATTTTGATGGTGAATTTCTTTGAATAATTAAAGTGCATGAATTTCTTTGATATACATGATGTTGGCTGTTGATGGTGAACATATTTTGAATAATTGAAGTGCCAAATGATGTTGGCTGCTGTTGTTGCCATATGATGTGCCAAATGATGGAGATGATGTGATATTGTTGCCTATGTTGGCTTTTCTTGTTTGCTGGGAAATGATCTGAGTGGCCTATGTTTCGCCGGAATGTTGATTCATTTCTGTTTCGGCAAATTTCAGGCGCTCGATATGTCCACTTTTTAGCAAACGTCATGCCGAAATTTCCCGTGAATTTCGGCATGACTTGTGCTAGAAAGTAGGCATATCGAGTGCCCGGGATTTGCTGGGACGGGAATGAAACGGCATTCCGGCAAACCATAGGCCTTTTTTTATGTCATTACTCATTTTATTATAGTTTAAGAATTAAACGAGCAGACTTAATCGTAGGAAACATGTCGAACAACGACGAAACAGGGGCTTCTAACCACGCTGCCGATGACATACAATATGACCGTGAACATGATTACCTCGACTTTTTGTCTAGTCAGCAAACAGAAGGTTTGCAGGGCGACCTGGTCATAGCGGACGATGGTACTGCCACCGACATCGACACCGATGGCACCGATGGCACCGGCACCGATGGCGGCGCCGAGACCGGCGCCGAAGGTACCGGTGCCGAAGCCGGTAACGAAAAGAAGAAGTAGAGGACACGACGCACTAACAAACTCGGCATCGGAAGAATCCTGGTCACAGAGATGCACCCCGGCAAATTCGAGCCAATAGCGTCGGATGAAGCTCACAAGTGCTACGGCAACCAAGTCGGATGCATCCTACGGGAAACCGCGAGCATCAACAACAATGACTTAAGGAAGAAACCACATCTGGAGCACTTGCTTCTAACGAAGCTGCACAAGAGATGCTAACGAACCCCTGTCCAAGATTTTGGCGGACAATCCGACACTTAGGGCAGAGGAGTTCAAAAAGTTCAAGGACACTTCCGCTACCGAGGCAGCCAAGATTAAGTCTGAGAAATACAAGGGCCTTCAGCATAGGAACATGGGGAACCAACGCCTCGGAAGCCGTGGCTACATTGGCAAGAGGCCCATATGGGATAAGGAGGACGCGAAACGTGAAGCCGCGGGGATCCCGGACCCCTACGCGGAGTTCACCGACCCGTAGGAGCGTGACTTCATCAGGGCCCGGTACAAGTGGGACAAGTAAAAGAAGGTTTGGTACACGGACCCGATCACGAGGAAATTGATTAGATTACTGGTAATTATTATTTTACCACCTTACATTTAGCTTCTGATCAAGTGGACTACACGTTGTAGTAACATTCGTAAACGGTTCACGTTCCTTTTGCAGAAGGAGCAACACAGGCTTGCGTCCGAAAGCGACTCGTCGTCTCAGTCATCGATGAGGCCCAAGTGGGACACCCCTCTCAACCGGGCCTTGAACCAACTGAAGGGATTCCCTTTGGACCAGCGGCCACAATATGGACGTGTGCACGGCGTCGGAGACGGCGCCACGTGGAAGTACTACTACAACGAGGGCCCAGAGGCCAAAAAGCAGAAAAAGAAGTTCAGTCAGTTGAACATCGACGAGAAGGTGAAGCTTGCGGTCGAGAAAAATGCAGCTGAGGCTGGGAAAAAAGCAGATGAGGCCGCAGAAGCGAACAAAAATGAGTTGGTCTAGCAGGCAGTCAATGCAGCTGTAGCTGCCTGCAGAAATGATTTCGCTACTAACTTGATTCCGGCTATTATCAACTGGACGAAGCAAAATCCAGACAAGACGGCACGGGATTTTCCCATGCCCAGCTTCGTCGGGAGCAACTCGATGAACATCGCACCACCACCACCTGCTGCCGCTACCGCACAAGGTCCTGCTCTCGCACCCGCTCATAGCATCCCGTCCTCTGTCTCTGGCGTGCTAGGCGGGCCTTCGTCTTTGGCTGACCTCGACGCCCTCACGGTAATTACACGTCGCACCAACATATATATAATCTTCCGTTTTTCATTGCCTTTCGGATGTCTTACGCCACAGACATGTCTTCACAGGCCGACGAAACCCCGTGCACCGTACTCTACATGATCAATGGCCAGAAGGTGGATGTGGGAAAGGCAGTGATAACGAAGCCCTTGGAACTCACGTTCCATGGCCAGCCGATCCCCGTTGGCACCTTCAGGGTTACCTTGACGAGTGTGAAAGCGGGCCACGAGGATTTGACTCCTCCAGTACGGCTCGGGGGAGAGGAGGACGAAACCCCGATGCGGCTTGCAGAATGCAAGGGTTGGATGCTGTTGTGGCCGAAGAATCTTCTTCGTCTGGAGGCGGCCGAGAGCACACCAATGACCACACATCAGCAAGGTATGAACACAACCACCCCGCCTACGCAATTACCAGCGCCTCTCGTGCCGGGTGAGAGCAGCGGACGATGCGAGGAAGGGGGTCCAATAGTGGATGATGTAGTCGGCCCCGTGGAACAAGGAATGGATGATGAGATGGAGGAGGAGGACCCTCTCCGGTTCCTCAATACCGCCGCCGCCTATGACGACGGACAAATGGTGAGTCAGCCATATGACTCAGGCTATGAGCATGCGGATGAGGAGATGGATGATGTGCCCGGGCAGGAACGTCCTAGGGTTGATTGCAAGAAGTCTCTCTACATGCAATCCTCACAGGACACGCCTCCAGATGCCGCCTCAACGCAGGGTCATCTAGCCGAGGGTTGTAAAGTGCTTAGCCCGACGACACTGGTGGCGGGGGTAAGGAAGGGTCTGGACGGTGAACCCAAGAAAAAGGAGAGGAAGAGACCGCCGAAGAGAGGCACTGCTGCAGCCAAAGTTGCCAAAGCTTCTAGCAGCCAGCCGACCGATTTTGCAGACCGTGTACCGGTCAAAGGTGCGGTGATGTACCATGTCGCGGGCGAGCCGATCCTACCTCCGAAACCGCTAGAGGGCATATCAGGGGATCTCAGGAGACTGCACGACCATGTGCTGTCGACTGAGAAAAGCCTTCTCGCCTCAGAGGATCCAGGATATCCGCTTTACGCGGTTCGTGTGCCACAGGCCAAGTGCTATGTCGAGACACTGCCCGCGGAGGTGTTCTTCCTGTGGTTTGATCACATCTTTGAGATGTTTCTCATGAGGCAGCTCGATTTTACGATCGTCCGCCTTTTTGCGCTACATATGAACTTCGTCATCAGGAGAGAACAAATCTCGCAAATCTCGGTGGCGGATCCATACTACATGCATGAGTCCTTCTTGAGTCTTGGCGAGTTTGAACGTAAAGCTGCTAGGGACTACATCGAATACTTCATGGTAACGAATAAGGACAAGGAAACGATTCTCCTGCCTTATCATCCAATGTAAGTCATTGCCGGACAACCCTTTCGTACGTTTCAATCATTCCTTCGCTCATATGGAGACTAATTTGAGGTGTCTTTATTTTCCGCAGCAACGGGCGCGCCATCCTTATCGTTCTTTTCCCGCGAGTCTCCCACGCCGTGTATTTTGACTCGTCCCGAAACTTCGAGGATCAAGACTACACCCACATAATGGATATTCTGGATGATGCTCTCCACGGCTTCAGCATGAGGGGTGGCCACATGGAGATCAGGAAACAAAGGAAGAACAAGCCGGGTTTCTCGCATAAAACTACCTTCTGCTCCATCCATCAACCGACAACAAGCAAGAACGATGGATTCTACCTCCTCCATCTCATGATGGAGTTCAGAAGGGATCACCAACAGCTTCGCATGACAACAAGAAACGATGAACATATCCGCAAATGGGCAGAATCCTTAGGAGACGAACCGGATTATAAACTCAGAGATGACTTCTTTCGCATCCAGAAGGACATTGCAACGATCATCATGAAAGAAGTTGTCGAAGAGAAGGGGATGTTCCACCACAGCCCTATATCGCGAGCTGACGTCAGAACTCGCATAGGCATGCAACGTCAGGACCTCACGCCGTTCACGAAGCTAGGGTGCATCCTCCCGGATATGGATGGGTGGAACTTCCAGTGATTGACGATGCCGATGATGATGTGTCGGTTGAACTTGTAGTTTTTGTAGCGATGAAACTTTGTGATGTCAACGGTCCTGCTGAACTTGCGTAATGCTAGTTTGTTAGTATGGGTACGATGACCTGCGTACATCTAGTTAATTAGTTTGGGTACGATGAACCTGCGTTGATTAATTATGTTTACTATATGTTGCATCTATTAGCTAACTCTTTCTTTTCGTGTTGCTCAAATATATTATGTTGTATATTATTGTTGAATTCGCTTGATGAAGATGCATCTCTAACAGGTACATAGGTCCTTGATGGCGAAGAAGTGCTATGCCGTGTACATAGGGAGGGTCCCGGGAGTGTATGATGAGTGGCCCGAGTGTCAGGCCCAGTGTCATGGTTCTCGGGCGGCAGCCATAAAGGGTTCGATAGCAGACAAGAAGCAGAAGCTAGTTACTTGAGGTTCACGCTAGCGCGAGAGAGGAATCACAACTGGCGCCTCATGTACTGCATAATTCTGCTCTTACTCATAGTGATAGCTCTTCTCTTCTATATCATCGTTTTAGATGGATGATGAAACATGTGTATAGGATGACGATGTAGTTACATGTATTCGAGACATATCATAACTTGTATCGCTATTTCGAGATCGATGATGATGAGAGACATGATTTGATGAGACTATTAGCATGTGTATGATATGATGAGACTATTGTGTGTATGATATGACAGGCTATTGTATAAAACCTATTAAAAAACAAAGAAAAAACGCTGCAGAATTTTTTTTACAGACAATAGTAACAGTAGCGCGGGGTATGTGTGTAGCAGTAGCGCATGTTAAACAGGCGCGCTGCAGCTTTTAGCAATAGCGAGGTTCACCTAAACGCGCTACTGCTAAACTCTGGTAGCAGTAGCGCGGGTGGAACAGCGCTACTGCTAATAGTTAGCTGTAGCACCATAGCAGTAGCGCGCCCACCCGCGCTACTGCTATGACAAAACCCCGCGCTACTGCTAGGGTTTTCCCTAGTAGTGTTACACCCACAACCCCTGCTGCTACATATACTGGACCTATTATTAGAGCTCGCGCATGCCAATTAAATTACATGGTACTTTCGTTTCTTGGTAATGATTCTAATGTTCATGAGAATATGATGCTGCCTAAATTGGATACATTTGTTTTGCTTACAAATGGAGGGCCCAGCATAGACAAGAAGGATGAGCATTGGAGCATGATCAAGCATGGAGGGGATGGCGCGCGCAGGGGGAACAAGAACGGAGTTTCCAGTGGAGTTTTCAGCACCTCAAAGCCACCATGATGACATACAAGGACATGGACAAAATATACAAGATAGCCTTTCATAAATTTCGTCCATAGATTATTATAGGTGTTGCGCCACCTTATTTTTGGGCCAGGCCCATGTAATTTCGAAATCCAACTTCGTAGGCTATTTTTAGAGTCCGTATTGTTGGGGAAACAACTCAGGAGGTGTTTTAGTCCCACCTTGCCAAGGGTGGATGAAATCCCCTCTCTTTTCCCCTATCAATACAGCCCTTAAGGCACCATTTAGACTTGGGTTTTGTTTAGATTAAAGTTTGCCATAGTGCAACGTGCGTACTTCGTTTGTTTCCAACGACCAGGCCAAGACGTTCCAGAACCCCACTTTGATCAATAAAGCTTTCCTCTTAAATTTGCAATATCCCGATTGCAATCTCAGTTTCTTGCTTGTTTTTCGTTTGCCTGCAGGAAATAGACCCTCGTGGTCAGGTTGATCATGCTCTGCCATGGTCAATAACCTCTTGGAGTTGGTTTAGCGATTGCTAAGGCGCGACGTCTACGCACATTCGTAGTCGGATCGTCAAAGTCGACTTCCACCAAAACGATAGCTACCATCTCATCGAAAGACGGGACACCTTTGCCTCTATCAGAAACCAAACCCCTACCCTGCTTGCTAGCCCTGGAATTCCTCTTCTCAATTCTAGTTTCCTTGTGAAACGCTAGATATCTCTTCTTTCCTCAGTATAAACCAAGTTTAGTGACTACGCCACCTCAGCAATGGTCTCGTGTCATGTCGCGGTAGTTGTCCTAAGGTAGTAGTAACTTGACAACGGTTGCTACCAGGAGCACCGGATAGTCTTGTTCCTAAAATCCTTACTGGTGTGTCGAGAGCGCTATATGGTTATATTAGTATACCTCGGCCATGTTACACCGTCCTAAGGACTTGCTTTTTTGCTCTTGTGTTTTTGCTCCTTATGTTTCTTGCTTTTCTTTGTTGCAACCACCCCCTTTACTTGTCCTCAAGGTGTCAAAGAAGGATACCGACACCTAGTTCGGACAATACCCAATAGTTGCACCCGAAAGAAGCCCACGTCAAGCAAGCAACAGCAACGAAAGAGGCCAACAGAATCAAGAGCAGAATCAACAAAAGACTTCGTGTCAGAGCAGATCAGAATCAAGAGCAACCCAAGCCAACAAGGTCAGAATACAACAGTGGAAAGAGATGACACGATCAAACGCAGAACCCACAAGGCCAAATGAGGGAATCAAAGAGCCACACAAGAAAGCTCTCGACAAACTCCTCGTACGACAAATTACCGGTCAAGCCAAGACTTAGTATCCAAGACTTGGTGTCAAGTATCCGATCACATCAAGATTTGGTACCAAACTAGTGAACAGCCAACGGCCAACAACACAGCTTCTCCCTGAAGACACCCATCAAGCTTCTCACGCAAGGATTCAATCCTTCTCCTACAAGCACCCTTCCATCCTTCCCCCGCAAGCTACCAACAAGACCGCCTGCCTCGGCAAGCCATCGCCAACACAATCTTCTTCTACAAACCACCATCAACCATATCAAGCTTGACGACAAGATGCCGAAGCTTCGGAAGTACGCCACAAATATGACCTCACTCTAGTATCAGAAATATCAACCGCACCAAGACACACACCTACCGCAGAACCCCAATGTTCTTGGAAGGATCTATACATGATTTCACCCAAGTGAGAGACATGCAAGCAAATCCGCGGAGACCACCGGTACACGGACACGACATCCCTCAAGAACCAGACGAACCTACCCGGCAGAAGACCACAGTGATCCCGACAAGTAGTTGAAGGTGAAAGCGTACCAGAAATAGTACCAATGCAAGGAGTAAAGGCAACACGAGACTTGGGATACACACACAAGACTTGGTTTGCGTACAAGACTCAGTGAAGAAAATCAGTAATACAAGACTTGGAGAAGAAAATTGGTGATGCAAGACTTGGTACAAGATTCTGTGAAAATTAGCAATACGAGGCTTGGTATCGGCACAAGGCTAGATATCAAGGAAGGACTTGGAAAAAATATAGGACTGGGTACCCATGCAAGACCCAGTATGCATACAATACTATATACTCGAAGCACTGGAATCAAGCGGTACCCGGACTCAACCCCGCTCAACACCTAGAAGACAAACCACCAGAAGTCCAGATGTCAGAACTACCTCAGCGAACGACATGATTGAACCGTCAGAAGGCACATGGATATTTTGCCACCCAAGATTTCGCCATTCAGTTTTCCTGCGCAAATGGATTGCTACCCAAACTTGAAGATTTAGTTCCCGCGCAACTGATGGTTCCCCGGAAAAGTATGACAGAACCTGACAAGAAACACGTGCAAAGCCAGACAGAATACGAGCTTGGTGTCAGAGACAACACTTGGTGTCAAGCACATCCAACACTTGGTATCAACAATGGATACAAGACTTAGCCTCAGAACACAGTACAGATTAAGCCCAGTAGAAGACTCGGTACACGAAGCACCGGATAGCACATGGCACCGTTAGTAAAAGTGGATCAATTATTGGATACGACACCACGACGACAATATGAGCCCCAGCAAGCCACTGTTGACATGTGGACGTCGGTAGGATAAACCGTTATTCCAACAAGTGAGAAGACACCGACACCGCCGTCACAAGGACGATTCAATGTGAAGGATCAACAGAAGACAATCATGTCAACACCAGAGGAACGATGCCATTAGCAAGGCTTGGTAACAAATCATCAGCAAAATAGGATACACCAAAGATAGTATCAGCAAGGCTTGGTATCAGATCGTCAGCAAGATATAGTATCATAAAGGATTGGTGTCAGGCAATCGGAGATCAACCCCAATAACTCCAGAGACTCAACTCCACAGTAGGAATCAAGGCAGTCAGAAATGGTCAGTATGCACAAAGGAGCAAGACATCAAGCACCAACGGAGAAGCCCCCAAGGTATGTTTCCTTCCGGGAAAGGTAAGCCCGGAAATCTCGAGGACGAGATTTTCTTAAGGGGAGGGGGTAGGTTTGTAACACCCTGTTTTTTCAGTTCTTGAAATTTCTCTTCCAGAGCTGGCTCCTATCTTTTTCTTTTGGTGTTATAGGGTATTATTTGCACTCTTGTGTCTATCTAAGAGTAAGTGTCTTGCCTAATTACTTGGGATTAGGGTTTAGCCCCAAAACCCTAATTGCCCTCCCTCTCATTTAAACCCTAAATGCCACCAGTTGCACTACAGCACCCATTTCCCTTGCACCAGAATTCACCAAATTATTTGTGGAGCTCCTCCAACTCATACCTTCACCATTTCCACCGACAAATACCCACATCCAAGCCTAGCCTTGACCAGAGCATTCATTTAAGATTTCTGCTAACTCTGCCAGTTTGTATAATTTTCCATTGTCTATTAAAGCTGAAATTTTGCATGCATCAACATCCATCCATATCATGACCATCCACCAAATTTGAGCATCATACACCCACCACAACTCCCTTCACAAATTTCCAAAGTTAGCATCCACCTAGCCATGTTGTGAAGGAAGTACATTTTACATCCACCCCATTTGAGCTGAAATTTTCCATGATGCTCAACCATGACAAATCACCACCGCCACCTCATTTTCAGCATTTTCCACGACACCATTTGACCCAAGCAACTTCCCTAAGTTTCTGTCCAGAAACTCAGGTTGTACATGAAGTGCTAGCTAAACTTTCCCATTAGCCACCAAAATTTGCATGAATGATCACCATCATACCAAACTACTCCACACCAAAATTCAGCTCATTTAACCACACCAAATTCAAATGGCAAATTACAAACACTTGTGTTTAGAAACATGTTCTAGAAGCTCTGGTCGAAACCAAGTTCATCCAAGCCCCTACCTCCGCATCCCTACTCCCTAATACCTATGCCCTACACCCCAGACACGGCGAGCTCAGCCAATTTTGCCCAGGGCCCACAATGCCCGTGGTGACCATAATCTTAGCATGCAGCAAACGCGCTCTAGATGCGGCCGCGCCTTCTATGCCGTCCCCAGCCGGCCCCCGGCTGCTCTGCCGTGCCGCAGCGCGCCGTACAGGTCCAGACCACTCCCCGGGCCCCTCCCCCATGCTAGAGTCCACCGGAGCCTCGTCATTGGAGGTTCTATTTCACCCGTGCCTTGGCTGAGCCCCCATCCGCTCTGCGCATCTGCTAGCGGCTGACATCAGCACCTCGCGCTCCCGTGACGCTCCCCGGCGAGCTAGCCTGCGCCGGCCTCCTCCATAGCCTGCCAGAGCCCGGCCGGACCCCGGCCACAGCCACGGCGGCCGTCCTCATCCACCCGGTCGCCTCCGGCTATAAAAGGACCCCCCCAGAGCCTCTCCAAACCTCCGCACCACCTCCTCTCCCTCTCTGGATCAGTCCCAAGCGAAGCCTTCGAGCTCTCCCATTCTAATTTTGCCTCACCATCGCCATTGCTCCACCTTGGCCTCGAGTCGATTCGAGCGCCTCCTTCCCTCCCTGCTCCACCCAGCCACCATGGCCGACCACCACCACCACCACGACACCCTCCCCGCCTCCATTTCGCCCCAGGGCAGGCCGTAGCCTAGCCCGAGAACATCACCGTAGCCACCCTCGACCACCACCACCACCGTCTGGCCACCGCAGTGCACCCCCGCCCTCGCCACGGGTACGTGCGAGCGCGGCATCAAGTGCCGCGTCCATCCCCCCCCCCCAGCACAAGCCATCGACCACCGGAGCCGCGGCAATCATCGACGGCTGGTGCCCTCTGTTGCCCGGTCAAGAGAAAGAAGAAAGAAGGAGGCGGGAGGAGAGAGAAGTAGCGAGGGCCCCGCCCGTCAGTGGCTCAGCCACGAGCCCGCGGTTTAAGTGGACGCGCAGAGTCCAAAATGCGCTTCAGCTTAGGAAAGCGTACTGTCATGAAATGCGTTTTCTCTTCTGGAAAGCGTATTTCCAGCGGAGGCGCCACCAGATTTCCAGCCACGGACCCGAAAGTAAGGTTTTATTTACAAAAAGGTCCCTCTCCTTCAACCACTCATATCTTTTCACCCACAACTCCGTTTTCGATGAAACCAATGCCCACGCTCTCCACTCATCGCCCACTTTCCGACCCGACCACTTCCACCATGTTTCCAACCAATATAAAGACCATTTTTCCCTTGGCCCTTGTTAGGCCGTTTCGGAACCCCGAAATCTACTGCCATGTTACCAGGCACTGCCGGAACCCCTCCCCGGTAGACCCCAAGTGTCGAGGCAAGTCATTTCTCTTATGTAGACCCTGAGGTTTTACTCGTTGTTATTCTTGCGTGTTATTTGCCTTTTTGTGTCAGTTTCTGTCGGCACGTTTTTGTAGTTGGTTTACTTACAGTTTATTACATCAGTTATGCTTCGAGTAGTTTCGATTATGCTTGGTTTTACTCGTAGTTGTTCTACTCTAGTTATACTGTGAGATATTACCATTATGCTTTGTCCTACTTACCAGTGATAAAATACTACTGGAGATAGGTTGTTACTTATTACTGTTGCTTGTTTAATTTTCATGCAAGACTAATGTTGCAGGAGCACATCGTTACAGTAATAAAACTTGATAACAACCTCCTCGAGGCTGGGTGAGACAAAAGTGCCATAGAACCGAACTAACCCGTACAAACACATTTGCCTGTGGGGGGCCATATTTTGTTTGTAGTTATGTCTCTTCCGCGTGTTTCTAAAGAGGGAAACCTGGACGAGTGGTCTTCCTCCGTGGGGAAGGGGCCGTCCAAAGTTAGAGGGCTTGGGTTGGTAGTTGAGCTCAGAGACAAAGATTCCCGATGGGAATAGCAGTGCCATGGGGTGGCAAGGACCTAGATCCCCTCGACCCAAGGCTATTCTACAGGAGGTCAGAAACACGGTTAGAGTGCCATGCTATGGATGGGATATGTTGGGCGTCTGATCCTATGGTGTGGGTAAAGTGTACAGCCTCTGCAGAGTGTGTGTTTAAAAAAACTAGTTGACTAGCTGCGTCCTCGGTAATGGACATAGTTTGGGGAAGTCACACTAGGAGCATCTAGTCGGAGGTATGAACTTTAATAATTAGAGCTTGGTAAGATAAGGAATTGGTGCAAGTGGCCAGCATTGGGGATGCCATTTCACATCCCTAGTCTGGTAATGCACTAGCATAGCTCTTCTTGTTTGCATCATGTTTAAATTTCATGAAACTTGAAATGGGGATGATCAAACCCTAGCACCAAATGAATTTCAAATAGGTTCTACTAAAAATATTTTCAATGAACCCAAAATGCCCTTCAAAAATGTTCATGATTTAGGGAAAAAGGTGGAAACCTTATCCGGTAATGATGCACATTTTCCATGGCATTTATGGACTTTGAATTAACCCATATTGTATTTGAGTTGGAGCTAATAAATCCTATAAATAGTTTAATAACTCCAAATATTCTGGAAATTATTGAGAGCCTCTGGAATAATTCAAATAGTGCTCAAAAATATTTTTAGAATTTATACAAATGGTTTAATATTTTTACTAAATCAAACAGACAGAAGAAAAATAGAAAAACATAAACAAAAATAAGAAAAGACAAAGAGAGAGTACTTACCAGCCAGCCCAGCTACTGTGTGGCTCACTAGCCCAGCGCCAGTCATCGTCCTCCTCGCGCCAGAAGGACGAGGGCACGCGCTCGCTGCCCGCAGCCACGCGCCATGCCACCTCCTGCTCACCTGCCTGCCTGGATGGGTGGATAGGTTCCCCAGAGCCGTCTAGATCGAGCCGGGCCCTCCATTCTTCCACCTTCGCCCTCTCTCGCTCGTTCCTCGCCATGGCCGAAGGCCCGTAGCCGCGCCGCCGTGAACCTCACGGCCACAGCCACTCCATCGCTGTGGCGCCCCGCCTGATTACCACTGTAGCTAGACGATCGCCGCACACGCCAGCCCAGGAAATCACTCTGACATGCACGTTTACAACAAGTATCATGAACACAGGCATTTCTATTAATGGATATATAAGTCTTACATGATATTTTACAAGGGTGATGGCAGCGAAAAAGCTCTATCTAAGGTAGCATGGTCTTGGTGCGGCTCCAATCCACAGGGATCTGACTGGGTTACTCTTCTAGCCCGCGAACACTCCAGCTTCTCGCTAGTGGATGTCGGATCCTTAGGTGAACCTGGCCACATTGAAGGCCACTGAGTACTTTTGAATGTACTCTCAAGCAAACCAAACCAACATATACACCAAGCAAAGCAATCCATGGCATTCAAGCATGCATCAATTCTTATAGCAATATTAACTATTATGGTTTAACTACCCAGTATTATTATTATCATGTCTTAGCAGGATTATCTAGCAATATTACTACTGAAGTAAGAACAACATGACGAAGATAAAGCATATCGAGTAATGAATTCATATACCAAACATTCTCATAAACCAATCCCAATCATATCCAAGTCCAATCCAAACCTTGCGGTCATCTAACCACTTACCTCATAGCCATCGCATGGCTAACGTTTGATATCATCCGGTGCCCATGCACCTTCACTGTAAGTCTGACAAAGCTTACCTTTCACTGGTTCATTATTAGCATTATCATCATATGGTTCATTCCTCCAGGCTCGACACAGACCAAATAGTGTGACCTAGTACGAACTGTGTCCCATGACCAAGGACGCGGCTATTCGAATAGATTTACACTCTGCAGAGGTTGCGCACTTTACCCACACTATGGAGCTCCTGGCCTCATGCTCCCATTCGGGTGGACTGGTGCTGCTCCAACAAAACTTGTCTATTGCCTGGCACTCTTACGGTCCCACCGACAATCATCCCCCTTCTGGGTCATGCCCTAGGTGGCCCCTGTGTCACTCCTGACACCTGCCACCATCGTGGTCAAACAAAACTGTCCCAAACGGGGACCTATGCACATAAAACTAAACTGGCTCACAGGATTATCGCCGCCTACCGGGCCAGGGTAGCACGCATGCATAATCCCCCCCTCTTTGGTGGTACCGATAAGAGGCACGACAATAGACCAAGCTAGGGCCTTCCCATAAAGACAAGTGTGGCTGCACTGATGAGCTCGGTTCAGTGGCACTATGACTCGATCCAGCCGACGGAGGAGGTTGTCATTATTAAGTCATATTCTTAACATTACCATAATAGCAATAGTACATGATGAAAACATAACAACCTATCTCCATATTGTCACACACGAGTCACTAGTGCGGTAACGATAAACATTAGCAAGTAATGTAAACAGTAAGTGCAACTAGCCGGAGTTCAATTATTACTAACACAAGCATGTTCATTAATTCAAACATACAAGAAAAACACAGAAGCAATGCTTTAGGGCATATATCAGATGGTTGGCTTGCCTGGGGGTCGATGGATTCACCGGAGAGAAGTGCGATCACCTCACGAAAAAATTCGCCGGAAAGGTTTCTCTCTCGGAGGGGCTGAATATAGGGCAGGGGCAAAATGGTCATTTTCAGAAAGTGTTAACCTCATGAAAGTGATGCCATCAGAACGGGCTCGACGATGTAAGAAAGTGGGCTTTCAATTCACCTGAATCGGAGTTACGGTCGCAAAGTTGTGGCCGTTCGTTCGTTAGGCAGAAATCGAATAAAATCTTATTCATTTCTGCTCTTAACAGACGAACATCCCTTATTTAACTATTTCGGCCGCCGTGGTTAAAACAAAAAGCACACTTCTGTGGAATACGCTTTCAGAATGAAGAAACGTATTCCTTCCAGACGCAGCACGGGAGTACGCTTTCTCAAGAGGAAGACGTATTCTTGTGAATATGCTTCCACTTAAAAACGCGCGGGCCCGGAGTCAACACCGCTGTCTAGCTGACGGGCGGGCCCCGCGGGCGTTGACTCTCTCCTCCTCGTCCCTTCTTCCACCTCGCGGCTTGGGCAGAGGAGAGGCGAGACCGACGCGCACCGGCGATGACTCCTGGCGGCACAGGCCACCTCCGGCCGATGTCCGGCCACCGGCGTGACCGGGGCGACAAGCCGCGTCCATCCAGGTAGGACGCGGTCTTCGAGGAGGGTGGCCGCGAGCGCACCTTCAGTCACGACGGACGGCAACTTCGGGCGATGGGTAGCTCGGGGCTACGGCGATGGAGGGGTGAGAAGGGGCTCGGGCAGGGCTTCGCCGTGGCCGCGGGGGTCCTCTGGTGGGAAAGGAGGGGAAGGGGAGCTCCGGCTCACTCGAATTCGAGTGGAGACCGTGGCAGCCATGGCGACCAGAAGCGGAGAGGGGGAGCTCCAGGATCGAACTGTGGCGTCTGGAGGGAGCTAGGAGGGAGAGGCAGGGCTGCTGGGGTGGTGTGGGTGCTCGGGGAGGGGCTCGGCCACGACTTTTATAGACGGCCGGCAAAGGGGGATAAGCACGGCCGTCGTGGCATGCTTATCGCCACACTGGAGCTTCGGCGAGGTGGCAAGCGGGGAGAGGTGCCGACCTGACTAGCTTCAGGGGGAGGTGACGGCTCAAGAGGAAGAGGCCAGGGGAAGAAGATGACGGCCGTGACACGTGCGCGTACGGCGGCGCTTGTCATCGTCCGGCGAGGAAGGGAACGGAGGGGAAAGCAGCTAGAGGAACACTGCATGGACGTAGCGGAGCCACTGGACATGGCCGGACGAGCCACGGCCGACTGGAGCTAGCTGGCCAACGAGGACAGTGCGCAGAGCGCCGTTTCTGCATGGCCGCTGCATGTTCACCATGTGCATAGCACGTTCTGGCATGCCCCTGCTCGTCACACCTTGTCAATTAGACCCCTCACTGCTCAAATAGGTGAACGAAGTGGCTAGAACCAGCTAGGTGGCTCTGAGGTGAGAAACTTAGCAGGAAACTGTTTCTGAACAGAAACTTGGGTGGAAGTTTCTAGAGAAATGAATGAAGGAGAGGAGTTGGATCTTTGTCACAATGAAATTTGGTAGGAAGGAGTAGATGCTGGCAAAATTTGAAGCCATTTGGACCAGTTTTGCATATACTTCCTTCACAATGCAACATTTGGTCTAGAAACTGGATTTTGATGTTGTGCTCATCTGGCTTGGTGAAATGAGCTGAATTTTTGTGTAGGCTGATGATTTGGAAGTATGGAGGTGCTGGCAAAATTTCAGCTCATTTGGATGCCCTATGAAAGTACTTCCTTCACAGAGCTTCCTGCTGGATAAAAATTAGATGGAATTTTTGGAAGAAATTGGATAGATAAAATGATGTGAATTTTTGCATGCTCACATCATATAAGGAATGTGAGGTCCTGGATTAATTTAAAGAATTTTTAAGCAACATAAAATATAGTTGCTTCACAACCTCAAAATGGGTCCAGAAACAAGAACTGGATGATGCTCTCAAACTTTGAACTGTGGAACTTGGGTTCTTTATGGAAATGGTGAATATATGGATAGGAGAAGCTCCACAAATTATTTGGGATATTTCCTGGCTACCAAAATAGTAGTTCCTTTGGAAAGTGCCCAAGGTGCAATATTGGCTTTAAATACGTAAATGCAATTTCCATTATTTAATTATGGCCTAAATTTTTATGGGAGCTCAATATGATCACAAAGAATATCTCCACAAGTTTTCATGAACTCTGGAGATGGATAGATATTTTTCCGGATTTAATTCCTTTAAATGGCAGAAAAAGGAATTAATTTTAAATGAAAAATATTGCAAATGACTTGGCAATATTTTTTTATATCCAGAGTTTACAGATGTGGTATGATCACTGGGAAAAATTTGGGAGGTAACAGATCAAAGGAAAATAGGGTTCCTTTGTAACGGAAGGAATTAGGGTTTCCCTCCCGGTAACTCGGAAGGTAGGGTTTCGGCGGCAAAACCCCGGGAATAAATCTTGGGCAGCAAGGTTGGACTGGAGAGAATCTCTGGTTGGATAGGAAAGGCAAGGCTAGTTGACCATCTTCATATACCCAAGAGCGAGAGAAAATCCGATAACACCAAAAAAAAGACGGGAGTTCAATCCCGCGAAGGAAAATTTCGGGGAGCGAAAACCAGGGTGTCACAAACCTTCCCCTCTTAAGAAAATCTCGTCCTCGAGATTTACGGGCTTACCTCCCGGCTAAGGGGAACATACCTATGTGTGACTTGGATCCATCAGCTGTCTCGGGTCTTCGTCAGTTCACTGGCCTTCTAATTGCCTCTTCTGATGACTCAGGTGCTGCCCTCTCAAATGGCTGTATTGAATCCTTGTCTTTACTGCCAGGCAATCATTTGTCCTGGTGGTTTGTGCCTAGGAGTGGTGGGTAGCTCATAGTATCGACAGATAGCTTGGTTTCCATGACCTGGAGCTAGCTGCTTTGGGTTTTATCCCGATATCTAGTACTCTGACTGTCATGGGCAAACCACTAGGGTCTGGCTCCCAGAATTTATCTCAAGAATATATCCTATCACGATCGTTACTCCAGTATCCCGGTGACCCGCATTCCAAGAGGCAACATGACCGAGCTACGACTGCTATATCCCCAACTGAAATGTCAGGCATGCTCACAAAGTAGACAGTAATCTCTTATCCCACTGACATCATGGCATATACGAACCGTCGATGCTGGCGTGTATGTGCTTTTAGTTATTCTATCTGAATGTCTTATTTCCAAGGGAATTCAGACTATCAAACTTTGTCAATTACTGAGGTGGCTCTGCCATCTATAGCCTCTGTAGTCCTGGTTATGACCACTGAGCTGAACATAGTTTGGCTAGCATCCGGTGTATCTTTCGGAGCATAGCCTCTTATCTTGGTTGATGGCCCGTATTCACGATAAGTGCAGCAGGCTCACTTGTAACCGCAAGTATTGCATTGTTGTGGCCGCATATGCAAGAGTCTGACAGGGATTGGCAATACCTCTGTGTCCGTGAAGCTGTATCTTGTTGACCGTCACGGAGGTTGTTTATCCAAAACTTCTTTATTCCTGAGGGTTCCTGTTTGTGGAGCTGTCATGACCGGCCAACACGGCTCCTTGGTCGTATCATAACTTACTCTTGCATATCTCGTAGGGATTGCTGCGTTCATAGCCTTCTTTGAGGTGTGGGGCCAATGTTTCTCTGAACACAGTCATTCCCGGGTACGAGTGGCTCGCATGAACGGATCCACTGGACTGCATGCCCACAACATATGCAGGGGTAGGATAAATTCTTTCATAATCATTGTGTTCTGAGGCGGACGTGTGTCTGGACTAGTTCGTGCTTCTGACAAGATTGTTGTGGGCACGATGGCGTGCTGAAGAAGGCTGAATTCCTTACGCTCGAAGCTTCTGCCAAGGTAGCGTGCCGAAGAAGGCTGGGTATCGTACCCCAGAAGCTTTCCCTCATGTGCTTACTGGGGAAGGTCGGGTACCTTATGTTGGAAGCTTTCCGTGGTAGCATGCCGAGGAAGATGGGAGTGTCGTACCCCAGTAGATTTTCTCACCAAGTGGTGTAGCGAGGAAGGTTGGGAGTCTTGCACCGTGAGCTCCTTCTGATAGCTTGCGGAGGAAGGTTGGGTTCCTTGTAACAAAAGCCTTGCACTGTGATACGCAGTCAGACCTGTGGCCGGTTCTGGCTTCCTTCCAGAGTATCCAATATTTACCCATAGCGGAGTCAAAACTTGGTATAGGCCATCCCTTGACTGAAGATATTCCGTTATTCATGCAAACCACTTGTGCTTTTGCTAGTCCGATCATTGCTGCTGTAAAGGTTGCACGACTGATGCAGACTTCATGTCGACAATTAATTCGGAATACCCTTTGCATTCAAACCAAGTGTTGCTAGTAGTGAGCAGTTGACAAATAATTCCATTCGGTTTAGCTGAGCTTCCAGGTGTTTGGAATCCTCATTGATTCTAGGCAACCGTGAACTTACCCCAGTATTCTTCGCAAGCCTTGTTCCCTTTGCCCAGAGAATTTGGTATATGCATCGGTGAATTCCAAAATATGCTTTGCAATTTGTATCAACATACCAGAGTTTTGTTGTTGGTCTCGGTACATTCACATTCTTGAAATATGTCTTCGGTGGGTAATAAATGGTTCTTGAGTCCAGTGAGAAAAGACTCAAGATTCACCCTACTGACTGAAATAATCCTTGTGTCGAGGATGGAGTAATTTGTTCTTGCTGGTGTCCATTCCCGATAGCTCATCTAGTTGTTCTTTAGGTGTGATTTGTTCCGAGGCAAACTCTCTCAGGTATACTCTGACCTTGTCTGTTGCACGCTGAGTCTACTTCTGACCCATTCTTTATTCTTGACAGATCCGGTGATAATGTTCTTAATATCGGGCAGTTGGTTTGGCTTGACTCTTACTGAATTTGGATTATTGGGTATTATCCAAATCGTGTGTTGGTCTTCCTTGCGGTACTTGCGGATGGATCCAGTCGTGGTAAAAGAACGGAATCGACAAAAGAAGCAAGAACCCAAAAAGAATATTACAAAGTAAATAAAGCTCAAATTTTGCGGACCTTACACATGGCCAAGGATTCACTAGTATAACTAATATAGCGCACTCAATGCACCTCTAAGGATTTAGAAGCACAACCACACAATGCTCCTGGTAACGATTGGGGTCAAGCTCCTACTACTTCCTTAGGGCACATCAAACTCGACGCACGACCATAGCCAAAGTGGCTTGGTCAACGATTCTAGGGTTCTCGGGGAAAGATGGAATTTATAGGCGTTTCCCAAAGGAAACTAGATTTAAGGAGAGAAATGCCATGGTTAGCAAGAAAGGTGGGGATATCTGGTTTACCTAGAGGTTCAGGGCTCACGAGTCAATGCCTGGGCGGACATTTCACACCGGAGGCAAAGGCCACGAGAGTTGGGGTCTGATGCGGGGAAAAACCTACGGGATTGCCGTATGATCAATAGTAGCCATGCCTGTTTGGCAAAGATGGCTGAAATCCATCTGGGCTTTCTACTAAACACAAGACAATGAAATCTGGCTAGGGTAACCTACAGTCAGCCTGGCTCTGATACCATCCGTTGTGGCGCCCCGCCTGATTACCACTGTAGCCAGACGGTCGGTGCACACGCCAGCCCAGGAAATCACTCTGGCATGCGCGTTTACAACAAGTATCATGAACACAGGCATTTCTATTAATGGATATATAAGTCTTACATGATATTTTACAAGGGTGATGGTAGCGGAAAAGCTCTATCTAAGGTAGCATGGTCTTGGTGCGGAGGGCTGAATATAGGGCAGGGGCAAAATGGTCATTTTCAGAAAGTGTTAACCTCATGAAAGTGATGCCATCAGAACGTGCTCGATGATCTAAGAAAGTGGGCTTTGGATTCACCTGAATCGGAGTTACGGTCGCAAAGTTGTGGCCGTTCGTTCGTTAGGCAGAAATCGAATAAAATCTTATTCATTTCTGCTCTTAACAGACGAACATCCCTTATTTAACTATTTTGGCTGCCGTGGTTAAAACAGAAAGCGCACTTCTGTGGAATACGCTTTCAGAACGAAGAAATGTATTCCTTCCAGACGCAGCACGGGAGTACGCTTTCTCAAGAGGAAGACGTATTCTTGCGAATACGCTTCCACTTAAAATGCACGGGCCCGGAGTCAACACCGCTGTCTAGCTGACGGGCGGGCCCCGTGGGCGTTGACTCTCTCCTCCTCTTCCCTTCTTCCACCTCACGGCTGGGGCAGAGGAGAGGCGAGACCGACGCGCGCCGGCGATGACTCCCGGCGGCACATGCCACCTCCGGCCGAGGTCCGGCCACTGGCGTGACCGGGGCGACGAGCCGCGTCCATCCAGGTAGGACGCGGTCTTCGAGGAGGGCGGCTGTGAGCGCACCTTCAGTCACGGCGGACGGCAACTTCGGGCGATGGGCAGCTCGGGGCTACGGCGATGGAGGGGTGAGAAGGGGCTCGGGCAGGGCTTCGCCGTGGCTGCGGGGGTCCTCTGGTGGGAAAGGAGGGGAAGGGGAGCTCCGGCTCACTCAAATTCGAGTGGAGACCGTGGCGGCCATGGCGACCAGAAGCGGAGAGGGGGAGCTCCGGGGATCGAACAACGGTGTCTAGAGGGAGCTAGGAGGGAGAGAGAGGGCTGCTGGGGTGGTGTGGCTTCTCGGGGAGGGGCTCGGCCATGGCTTTTATAGTCGGCCAGCGAAGGGGGATAAGCACGGCCACCGTGGCATGCTTATCGCCACATTGGAGCTCTGGCGAGGTGGCAAGCGGGGAGAGGTGCCGACCTGACTAGCTTCAGGGGGAGGTGACGGCTCGAGAGGAAGAGGCCAGGGGAAGAAGACGATGGCCGTGACACGTGCACGTACGGCGGCGCTTGTCGTCGTCCGGCGAGGAAGGGAATGGAGGGGGGAAGAAGCTAGAGGAACGGTGCGTGGACGCAAGGGAGCCGCTGGACATGCCCGGACAAGCCACGGCCGACTGGAGCTAACTGGCCGACGAGGACAGTGCGCAAAGCGCCGTTTCCGCACGGCCGATGCGTGGTCGCCACATGCATAGCACGTTCTGGCACGCCCCTGCTCGTCACACCTTGTCAATTAGACCCCTCACTGCTCAAATAGGTGAACGAAGTGGCTAGAACCAGCTAGGTGGCTCTGAGGTGAGAAATTTAGCAGGAAACTATTTCTGAACAGAAACTTGGGTGGAAGTTTCTGGAGAAATGAATGAAGGAGAGGAGCTGGATCTTTGTCACAATGAAATTTGGTAGGAAGGAGTAGATGCTGGCAAAATTTGAAGCCATTTGGACCAGTTTTGCATATACTTCCTTCACAATGCAACATTTGGTCCAGAAACTAGATTTTGATGTTGTGCTCATCTGGCTTGGTGAAATGAGGTGAATTTTTCTGTAGGGTGATGATTTGGAAATATGGAGGTGCTGGCAAACTTTCAGCTCATTGGGATGCCCTATGAAAGTACTTCCTTCACACAGCTTCCTGCTGGACAGAAACTAGATGGAATTTTTGGGAGAAATTGGCTAGATAAAATGATGTGAATTTTTGCATGCTCACATCATATAAGGAATGTGAGGTCCTGGATTAATTTAAAGAATTTTGAAGCAACATAAAATATAGTTGCTTCACAACCTCAAAATGGGTCCAGAAACAAGAACTGGATGATGCTCTCAAACTTTGAACTGGGGAACTTGGGTTCTTGATGGAAATGGTGAAAATATGGATAGGAGAAGCTCCACAAATTATTTGGGAGTTTTCTTGGCTACCAAAATAGTAGTTCCTTTGGAAAGTGCCCAAGGTTTCATATTGGCTTTAAATAGGAAAATGCAATTTCCCTTATTTAATTATGGCCAATATTTTTATGGGAGCTCAATATGATCACAAAGAATATCTCCACAAGTTTTCATGAACTCTGTAGATGGATAGATATTTTTGCGGATTTAATTCCTTTAACTGGCAGAAAAAGGAATTAATTTTAAATGAAAAATATTGCAAATGACTTGGCAATATTTTTGCATATCCAGGGTTTACAGATGTGGTATGATCACTGGGAAAAATTTGGGAGGCAACAGATCAAAGGAAAATATGGTTCCTTTGTAACGGAAGGAATTAGGGTTTCCCGCCTGGTAACTCGGAAGGTAGGGTTTCGGAGGCAAAACCCCGGGAATAAATCTTGGGCGGCAAGGTTGGACTGGAGAGAATCTCTGGTTGGTTAGGAAAGGCAAGGCTAGTTGACCATCTTCATATACCCAAGAGCGAGAGAAAATCCAATAACACCGGAAAAAAAGACGGGAGTCCAATCCCGCGAAGGAAAATTTCGGGGAGCGAAAAGCCAGGCTTCCGCTTGAAGGTTGCCGAGATACATGATATGTATATGGTGGTAAGTGGTGAGAGCATGTGTGAAGAAGTACACCCCTGCAGGGTTATCAAACTATTCGAATAGCCACATCCTCGGATATGGACTACTTGGAGACTTATATGGTTCATAGACAACTTGAAATGGATACTCTAAAATGCACAAGATAAGTGTGAGTGCTATGGATGGCCTTCTCGAAGGGAGGCGGTAGAGGATCCATGGTGGTGTATTGATGTATTGATTAGTGGACTCGTATGCACTTTCTCACCTCAAAGAAATTACTGGTAGTCATAGTACAGGATAGCCACTGAGTCAAAGCTGTCTTGCTGCAGTAAACTCCACAACCCCCTTCATTGATAACTGGTGCATATGTAGTTAGTTCTGATGTAAGTCTTTGTGAGTACCTTTGTACTCACAGTTGTTTAATTTATGTTTTTGCAGAGGAGATGTTAGTCTCACTAGTGGTTTCAACGACGAGTTCAATGTTGACCAAGTAGCTTGGGAATCCCAGACAGAGGTCTGGTTCCTATGGAGGTTCTTGTTGATAGTCAGGCTTCTCCGCCTTTTTCTTTTGTAGTTGTCTGTACTCAGACATGTTTATGCTTTTGTTGCTTGTATGACCTTGAATGTTAGGTCATGAGACCCATGTTTCTCATATCATGTTATGTATGGCTCTTCTGAGCCTTATCTATACGTGAGTTGTAGATTTATGTTGTGATGCCATGTTGTACAACACATACTTGCATGTTATGCGTACGTGTGATATGTATTGCTATGTGTGGAGTTTGACACCTAGTTATGTGCCTTTGGTAGCCTTTCTTACAGGGAAATGCCTCCTAGTGCTTCCACTGAGCCTTGGTAGTTCGCTACTGCTCCGGAACAAATGGATTGACCGACATGTATCCTTCTTTGCTCCTGTGTCTGCCCCAACGGAGAAATGTCATGCGGTCTTTACTATAGTCCTTGTAGCTTTGCTACGACTTGGTGACACTCGCTGCTGGCCGACACGTGCATTGCTGGGTTACCTATGTCTGCCCCTGTACGTTTGTGCCACCTTGGTCTATAACTAATCATGTCGACCCAGGTTCTCCGTCACATGGATGCTAGCGACATAATCATATACGTGAGCCAAAAGATGCAAATGGTCCCGGCCATCGTAATGGCTGCAGCCGTGGGATACCATGCGTGAGGCCGCAAAGTGATATGATGTGTTACATGCAAGATCTGTGTGACCTAGGATCGGGGTCCTGACAACTTTGGTATTAGAGCCTGACTGCCTGCAGGATTGCCAAGCCCCTTGGTCGATGTTGAGTCTAGAAATGCTTTAGTTATATAGGGGAATTGATTGTGGAAGGTTACGTAAGATTCTTTTTACTCCTTTCCTTGTGTCATTCTGATTCTGAGTCAACCTCTTCTTTTCTACGGGGATTAAGAAACTAGGCTTTCCCATCTATCTATCAGGATGACGAGTTACTACTCTGTAGACTTATAGGAAAGTTGTCGTCTTCTTGGATCGATGTTCCCACAAGAATTCAGTGTTATGTTGTCAGTTGTCTTGCAGGTTGTCTCATTTTCCATGCCCGTACAGCCGTTATGCTATCCGAGTTATCCAAGGTTTCTAAATTATCCGATGCATTTGCAAATCTTTTCTCCCTGTTCCCGGTGTCCTTTTGGGCCAGACTAACCACACTAATCGGTGTGTTGAGGTACTCTATTGCCTCGACATATATGTTGAAGTTATTAGGACACTAGGGTATCTTAGAGAACCACCCAGTAATGCAGCCTTGTGTTGTGTTCTCAGTGTGATGATTCTGGCCACCATTCTCGGAAGTGTTCGTGATGTCATTTAGTTAGTAGGTATCCTATCTCTGGGTTCTTGAACCCATGATTCATTCCGCTCATTCCTATTTATAGTGATTATTGCTCCTTTAGGTTGATTAGTAACCTTGCTTTAGTCCTCGAGGTCCGTGGTATATCATTCTTCCAATACCATGAACTAGCCTTGGCAGGCGTTCTTATTGAACCAAAGATCACAACAAGAATGCTCCTGATGAGTTCTCCATTCTATATTTGTGAATCTGCCAATCCCACCTTTCTGCATGGGTTATCTGGAAGAAATATGTTGAGCCTTGTTTGACATGCTAATCTATCCACAACTCAGAAAATCATGTGTTCCTTTGAGTTGTCCCTCTTCAGTTGTATTCCAACCTTCGTCTATCAATTGATAGTCAAGAGTAGGTGTGCATTCGTGTTCATCGATGCCTATTACTCCTGTGGTCTGTCAAGCCATTCTATTTTAGGATGACTAGGAGAAACAAACTCCAGTACCTCATCCATATCTAAGATTGGGTCAAAGCAGTTGTATTCCGCAGATAAAGAATGCCAGTCCAGCTTCTGTTTTGTTCTACCCTGGAGTATTACCGTCTTTATGTCAAGAATGTCATGGGAACTGCACAACCTCCTATGGACTCTTGATACATTGATACTTCTCACCATCATCATTCATTCCTCGGTCCCATTGTTGTTGTAACCAGAATGCCGACAAGTGAACTGTGATGTGTGAATTCAATACTCCTAGCAACTCTACTGTCTGGAACTTAATGGACAATAAATTCATTCTTAGTGTGTTGGTTATTGAATCATCATTCTAAGATTGATCGTGCTACCTAGTCCATTCTTCCTGGTGCACTTTTCGATCAATGAGTGAGGATTGTGTCAATCCCTCGCTCTTTTGGTCATGTCATCTTGTCCTGAAAAGCAAGGTTGTTCTCGAGCTTAATAACATATTGGTGGTTCGTGATTTTCTGAATATCTTCTCAGAAGTATTACCAGGTTGTCCCCTGACCGTTGTGTTGAGTTCGTGATCAAGTTGGTTTATCCCTATAAACCACCCCTTCTCCAAGGATCTGTGTTGGATACCCCTGAGCTAGTTGGGTAAGCTAAACAACAACTTGGAGAGTTGGAAGATAAAAGCTTCGCCTAACTTAGTTCGTTCCGAAGGGATATCTTTTGTGTGTGTATGCGTTGAAGAGAGATGATATCTTCATCGATTGACCTTCATGATCAATCGTTGGATCTATTATCTCATCCAAACTTTGATTTGAGTGTGGGCTATCGTCAAATCAAAATCAGCACCAATGATTTTCCTAATGTTGTTTTACTCATGGATGTTTCCTCGAGCATACACCATTATATATTTTGGTCTGACCAATGCTATCACCTTGTTCACATAATTGTGGAATTCCATCTTCATGGAAATCTCGATCAAATGTTGCTGCGCCCATCAGCAACATCTTTATCTTCCCCATGATTCATGATGAGCTTTTAAGCTAGTGTTGGAAACTTTGTAAGCATTATCTTCATGTCCCGTTCATGAAGTATATGTTTGGATGAAAGAAGTGACTTCCTCTAATTCACGTGTATTTGATGTAAGTTGCCGCATGAATTCGAGAAAGCTTGTTTTTGCTTCCTCTGAAATCATCCCAAGTCAGTCATGTATGTGCGAAGTATTCTATGGTCTGATAGACTGATCATCTTCATTCCATATGTATTTCCTAGCACATCAAGCCACTGATTGATTTGTTCAAGGAAAAGAAGTTCCTTCTTAAGAGCTAATCATATGACTTATGCAAGGACTTCGTTATCCTCGATGATGGTTCCCAACCAGAACTTGGTAATGTTTTATTATAAGACTTCTATGTGGTCACGCTTGTCTTGGATAGTGTGTACACGTGTGTCTTGCAATCCAGCTCATGTTGGAGCTTGCTACCGTAGTTCATTTTCCAAGAATCTCGCAACGTCATCTCGTCAATTTGTGTTGCAAACTTTCTTTTTCAAACATTCTGTCTGAGTATCCTGACACCAAGCAGATCTTAATCTCAGGCAGATATGAAGGTTGGAACTTCTCCCAAGAATTATAATATTGGTCTTTCTAAACTGGTAAGTGGATGTCGTGCCTAACATACCTAGCCGGAAGACCTAGTATTGTAGTATCTTGATTAAGCAATTTGGCCAGTTCCCCAAAGTCCGACCTTTACTTGATGACTATATCGTTGATGCTTTTAAGCACGATCATAGTATCTAGAAGATCAAGGAGAACATTAGAAGCAGAGTGCTAAATGTTTCTCGGTCGATCATCCAGATTTTGTTCCCTTGGCATCGCTAGGGCAAAATCTAAGAAAGCGTTATCCTCCTTTGCATCCGCATTCTCCATCTTTATTCATCATGGTAGTATGAAGTTGTATCAAAATCTTCGACATAGATTTTGATAAGCCATATGAATATGGAATGCCCAAGTTATTGAAAACACACTCAGACACTAGGTTATATCCTCGATATCAATTGGATTATGCCCCCGTTGCCGAGTTGTTCTATAACCCTAGTTTGTATGCCATTCTTTCGAATTCCATCAATGATCGTTTGGTATTTGCCTGGGTCTGGTATAAAGAGTTCCAATGATCCCTATATCAAAAGTAATTCTTTTTGCCTGACATAGGAAATATCTCTACGAGTCACCTCTCCTAAGGTGCCCCGTTATGGTATTAAGGACAATTAATCCTCGCTACTTTGACACCATTCACCATCTTCTTTAAGCGTGGAATTGTTGCCTACCAATTGAACCTTCGTCTTCTACTTATTTCCATCGCTCCTGGAGTGTGTTTTGTGTCCCAGCTCGAGAGATGTTCTTACATCTCATTCTGCGAGTTGATCATGAGTTGCCTGATCTTCGTGAAGATCAATTCTAGTAGAGTTTTCCTTTCTTTTCGTCGTCGTGCTGGGTGAGGATCTCGAAGCAAGATGTCACAATCAAGATGATGCAATGGATCAACACCTTGAAGAAGAGCAATTTGGATCATGAGGATTGCATCTGTTTCGTGTTCCCCCATCCCTTTTACCTCACGTCTTGAATCTCGGGACGATATTCTTGTTTAGTGGGCGTGAGTTGTCACATCCCTAGTCTAGTAATGCACTAGCATAGCTCTTCTTGTTTGCATCATGTTTAAATTTCATGAAACATGAAATGGGGATGGTCAAACCCTAGCACCAAATGAATTTCAAATAGGTTCTACTAAAAATATTTTCAATGATCCCAAAATGCCCTTCAAAAAGGTTCATGATTTAGGGAAAAAGGTGGAAACCTTATCCAGAAATGATGCACATTTTTCCATGGCATTTATGGACATTGAATTAACCCATATTGTATTTGAGTTGGAGCTAATAAATCCTATAAATAGTTCTATAGCTCCAAATATTCTGGAAATTATTGAGAGCCTCTGGAGTAATACAGATAGTGCTCAAAAATATTTTCAGAATTTATAAAAATGGTTTAGTATTTTTACTAAATCAAACAAACAGAAGAAAAATAGAAAAACAAAAACAAAAATAAGAAAAGACAGAGAGAGAGTACTTACCAGCCAGCCCAGTTACTGTGCGGCCCACTAGCCCAGTGCCAGTCATCGTCCTTGTAACACCCCAAAATTTAACCATATTTTTATTAAGTAAAATTTGGCTAGAAATAAAAACTTGAATTATACTTGGTCTTTTATTAATTTCAGAACCATTTATGTTTCTGTTATCCAAAATTCTTCCCTCCATATAGAAATTTTTGTAAAATATTGTGGGCTTTGGTAGTTTTCTTAAATCAATTCATTTATGTTTTAAATCCCACTAGGAAATATTTTCATAATAAAATTTGCCCTAAGATAATTCTTCAAATAGCATTTTCAAGTTCTGAAATGCTTCTGTTGCACTAAGATTTTTTTTAATAATTCTCCTAAAATTTCACAAAAATTATGAGGGGTCAAGAGATGCCTATAGATCACTTTTATGCAAAAACTCATCTTGGTCTTTTGAAAATTTTGACCAAAACATCCTCTTTTCAATTCTGTTCCTTGCTAGTTATACATGCATGATCCCTTGAAAATATTTTATCTTCATTCAAACATGAAGTATGAGTGAGTATGGTTATTTTCACATGTCATATATGCCTATGCTGGTCTGGACTAATCTGCAGGAAAGAATCAGTCACAAGAAAAGTGACCGTGAGACTGAGATCTCGTTGTGACAAGAATGATCAGTGTGGGAATGTTGGGACATGCCAGGTGGTGACCCTGTTGGGTACTACCAGGGATATATATTGTGCTAACCACTGCAGGAAAACTTAAACCTCCTGAGTCGACCATAGATCGAGTCTTGTTCCGGTAACCCCATACTTGTTTCGTGCTGCCACTTGTCCCTGCCACAGGTCGGGTACGATTCAGTAAGTTGTTAACCCCTTTCATTGCACACACCGTACATAGAGGCCATGGTGAAAGATACCAGAGGCCTCTGGTAGGCATGTCACCTGGTCAGGGGGCATGCGTGTATCCGGCTAGGCCGAGAGGGGGGCACCCCTTATAATTCGCGCATTATAAATAGTGATCCCATGCTATTCGAGGCGATGGTCTCCCCGTCTTAGAGTTTTTCTTGAACGATGCTTTGGGTGATTCCTGGCATCCAGAAAGTTAATCTGGTGTGTGCTGGACAGGTGTGTTTTCATCCCAAAGACCGTAATGGGAATTAGTTTGCATCTCGGTGTTGGCTAAAAAAATCCTTTATTTGTGGGTAAAGAGTACACCCTCTGCAGAGTTAAACCTATTCGAATAGCCGTGTCCGCGGTTACGGACTACAGTCTGGGTTGGTCAAGTGTCGGTCTTCGGAGGAAATAAATAAAATTGAGTATGATTCAATTTTGCAGGATAATTATTGTCACCACTGATGCTAGCATGAATACTATTGTTAATATGAATATTATTGTGGACTAACCCTTTTTCTCTTATGTGCAACCCTGAGTATCACTTGGGATGGTTAATCCACCTGGATACTCAGTTTTATTTTCTTTTCTGAGTATCACTTGAGATGGCTAGTCCACCTGGATACTCAGTTTTAATTTCTTTTCTGAGTATCACTTGGGATGGCTAATCCACCTGGATACTCAGTTTTATTTTCTTTTCTAAGTACCACTTGGGATGGCTAGACCACCTGGATACTCATTTCTTTTCAAGACCTCTCGAGGCGTCGCATTTAGACACCCGTTTGGCATTTCTTTTCAAGACCTCTCGAGGCGTCGCATTTAGACACCCGTTTGGCATTTCTTTTCAAGACCTCTCGAGGCGTCGCATTTAGACACCCGTTTGGCATTTTTCTTGGAATTCCTCGGGCGGTCCAACACCTGATGTTCCCTTTTAATCCCTTGGTTTATTACTAAGGTGCTATATTTATTTTTCCTCACCGTATTAATAATTATCAGGCCATGCTTTAATTTTGGTCAGCATATGCATTTAATATAATCCATCATGCTCATCTGCACTCTATTGCATTCGGTATATCTGTTGTTCATGATGTTTGCGAGTACATTCAAACGTACTCACTGGCTTGTCCCTGGCTATTGTCTTGGCCAGATCATGATTAGGAGATGAGCACTGCGAAGGCACACCCTGTAGCCTAGGAGTTAGAGATAGCAGCCACACGGGATAGGAATTATCCAGGTCAGCTGTTCCTGTGGGAATGGAGCCCCACCAGAGATGGAAATCCACTACCCGCTTCCGTCATCCACTGATAGAAATCATTGTTGTATCATTAGACCTTTATGGCCTTGTATCCAATTCTTGTAATTGCTTGGTAATCTGTATCAAGGACGTGTCCACCAGTAAAATGATCTTGGGGCTGGTGATGACACGAGGGGTTATTTCTGGGATATTGTTTTCTGGAAATCCGGCCCCGACAGTCCTCCTCACGCCAGAAGGACGAGGGCACGCGCTCACCGCGCGTAACCACGCGCCTTGCATTGCCACCTCATGCTTGCCTGCCTACCTGGATGTGTGGATAGGCTACCCAGAGCCGTCTGGATCGAGCCGGCCCCTCCATTCTTCCCCCTTCACCCTCTCTCGCCCGTTCCTCGCCATGGCCGAAAGGCCCATAGCCGCGCCGCCGTGAACCTCGCGGCCACAGCCACTCCCTCGCTCCCTATCCATGTCCCCTAGCTCCGCCTCGTCGCCGCACGTCGTCCAGCCAATGCACATGACCTCGAGAGCCCTGCATCATCGGCATCATCATCATCTTCACCTTTGGCCAACGATGGCCGTCGCCATCGATTCGTTGCCTGCCGGTCGTCCCCGAGCGTGCTGAGCCTTCCAGAAGATCCGTTGTGATCTCTTCTTCTTTTTCCCCTTGCTCTCGACGTCGTTCGCGTTCACTAGCTGCCATCCCCGTCATTGTTGAGCTCCGGCCGCCGCCATGGCCAATGAGCTCGCCGCTCATGAGCTACCCCGCTCGAGCCAATCACACCAGAGTGCTGAGGGCACTCCCAGGGTCCCCCCCTAGCCCCTCAGCTGTCTCCCTAGTGCACTACAGCCATCTGCCCATGCTCGCCCGAATGCCGGCCACCGCCACGAGCTTGATTTCGGTGAGCTCATTCCACCCTAGCTCCTCTCGCTTGCACAGCCAGATGCGCACAAGCACCAGCATCAAGCAGAGCCAAACCGCTGTCGATTTTTGTCACCGGAGGGCGATTTCCGAGCGCCTCCGCCGTCTCGGCTCGTTGCCGGCGGCTTAACTCTGACCTGACACCAGTTTAGCACTAAGCTAATGACCCTCTGGGTCGATGATAGGTGGGGCCAGCCCCTGTTAACATTTTGGTTTAGTTTAATTTTAATCATGTTTTAACGCCGAGCCTATGACATGTGGGTCCCACTGGTCAGGTTTGACCTGGGTTAACACCGTTGACCTGCTGACGCAGAGCTAATGCCATAAAGCTTTCTGGATTATTTCTATTTCAGAAATGAATTGGAAATTCCAGAAAATTGACTAAACTTCTAAAAATCATAGAAAATCAACCGTAACTCCAAATGAAATAATTTATATATGAAAAATGATTTGAAAAATACAATCTTTCCATCTGTACCATTTGCATACATGTTTGAACAACTTAAAGTTGCTGGTTAGAAAATTTTAAATAAATGGCATTTGAAATGTCTTATGTGGAGTTTGAATTTGAACCTTTGGTTCAAACAAACTTCATTTAAATCTGTTGCCAAATGCATTAGCCCAAATCACAACATTTTCCATGTCATGATCATGCATCATGTTGTTGCATTGCATTTATTGTGTTCCTTCTTTGTTGTCAACATTGTTCTTTCTCGGTAGCAGACTATTCCGACGTAGTGACCATTGACACTGATGAAGTGCAGTATCATCTTCAGAAGTGCCAGGCAAGCAAACCCCCCTTGAGCATTCTGATATAATCCCACTCTCTCGCTCCTGCTCTCTTTTATTGCATTAGGAAAACAACGTTTCAACTGTTACTTGTTGCGGTACTTGAACCCATTCCTTTGCATGACCTGTCATTGTCATAGTAAATAGCTAAACCTTCCTAGCATGATTAGGAGTTGCTTGAGCCATGTTGTAACTTCATACATGCCATGCTTGCTATGCTTAGAGTTGTGTCAGGTCTGATTCATCTGGGAATGAATTGGAATGTTGTGATCATGTTCTGGTGTTGAGAGCTAAGTGTGTGAACACGAATTGGTAAAGGTAGAGATGAGAGGCCCTGTAGGAGTATATGGTGGGTTGTCTCATTGAGACCGTCCTTAAGAACTGAGTTCTGTGTATGTTATCCAAGAACAGTTACTACCACACATTGGGTTCCGGTAACTCGGCCCCTCTCGGCTTATTAATCACCTCGATCTCTGTCGGGGGGATGACCCCGGGTAGGCTCCGGAGCCCAAAGCATTTTTCAAAACATCGGGGTGGCCCACGCCCCTCAATCCGGCTGACCCTCCAGCCGTCCGCCACGCGGCGGGCCAGCTGGGCACGGCGCCACATCCGGGCCGGCTGGCGACGGGTCAGCGGCCGTCCCATCCAGTTGTACGACAAGACCGCTCGCCCACGACGGGAGAGCGTGGCCACAGTGCCGCCAACCCCGCTGACCTGGGCGGCCGACGTCAGCCTGGCGTGGCACTATAGCCCCACGACGCCAACCACTTCGTGACGCAGGAGGCGATGAGCAACAGTGCCGTGCAGCAGGGCCCCGCCACCACTTAGATTTACCATTGTACCGTGGGAGGCCAGCCTATAAGACCCCCCGGGAGCCCTCCATGCAGAGGGTTGCCCAATTGATACACCACACACACACACACACTCACTGGAGAGGACGAACGAAGAGCTAGCTCCTTCTTCCTCCTCCACCCAACAGCTTCAGGAGCACCATTGTAGCCCTTGTGCTTTTCATACTACATTCGGCAGGACTAGGGGTCTTACTGTTAGAAGCTGGGCTCCGGGGACCCTGGTTCGAACATTGGGGACCGGCTCACTACCTATCGACTAGACGGTGACCGTGGCGAGGCTACGGCGAGCGGAGCATGATGAGAGCACACACACACAGAGAGCACGGTAGGGACACAAGCATCTACCTAGGTTCAGGCCACCAAGCGGTGTAAAACCCTACTCCTGCTTGGTTGGGATTGCTGTGGGTATAGTGCCTTCGAGTACAAGGTAGAAGAAGGTGGGAAAATGGTCTCCCCTCTATGGTAGCAGTACTGCCCCTTTTATAGTTGCCTTGGTCCTCTTCCCACGAAAAATATTGGCGGGAAGGGTTGCCACACAACGGCAATTTAAAGGGAGACAGGTGCTCAGTCTTATCCGCACAAAAGGTGGTCTTCGTCTGCAAAGAAGCTGTCCATGACGCGCTGGTGGGCTCGGCGATGACATCTGCCCTGGCGCGCCTTGTCATCGTGGTCTCCTTGCACCAAGCAGGCAAGCTTTGGGACTTGCTTTGTGGGAGGGCAGCTGGCGCTGCCCCTTTATCGCCAAAGAGGAAATCCTGCCTGACCGCACCTGCTGGTACGGCTCCTGTCGCTGTCGTCGTCTTGTGCGGGCACGTCACCCATGTGGTGGGCACGTGACCACGCAACCAGCGCCAAGCGGCTCCTCGCATGGGTGGCCTCGGGAGGCCGCCTCGCGAGGCTGCCTGCAGCTGCTGGTGGTCTTCGGTGGGTCCGCCCCTCGAGGGGGGATCTTCGTGAGGCCAGCGCCTCATGAGGTGTCTTCCTTCACGACGTCCACGGCTGGGCCGCCTCCTGGGCCTTTGCCAGGCATTGCTTCCTGGGCAGCAGGCAGACGTCCCGTGGTACCCTGGTTTCCACGGGGCTGACAGTAGCCCCCGGGCCAGCGACGCGCATGTTTCCGCCCGTTGGGAACGAAACGGCGCGGGGCCTAAGTAGACTGTCGGGCCCAGGCAGGGACGCGTGGCGCGCGACGAAACATGGGACGCCCCCACTTCCCCCACGACGCGTGGGTAACAGCCCGTGCTACCATAAAACTGCCCACGCGGGGCGCAACATCATCATTGCTTTCCTTCTGCTCCACTCGCCTCCCTTGTGCACTGCTCCTTGCAACCTCCTCCTCCTCTCATTTCCAAAGCTTCCTCACGTCCATGGCGCCCGCCGGCAGGAAAGGAAAGGTGGTGGCTGCGGCCCCGGCGGTGGCGGGTTTGGAGCCGGCCCTGCTGCGATCCACCATCCTCAATGAGGAGGGACTGGATAAGGTACGGCCCATGCCCGCCTATGACCACAATGAGTGGAAGGCCACTCTGATCTGGCCAGGCTCGCACCCATCCCGTGAGCTGGAGGCCACCACTTTCCCCTTCTACATCCACACCATTTTTGCCGGCCTGGTGTCACCCTTCTCCGACTTCCTTTGCGCCATCCTCGCGCATTACCAAATCCACGCGCTCCACCTCCAGCCCAACTCCGTCCTTCTCCTCGCCATCTTCGCCTACCTCTGCGAGGGTTTCCTGGGCGTGATGCCCTCGGTGGCTCTCTTCCGCCACTTCTACAGCCTGTGGCTGTTTGTGGTGAACCAGCGCTCGGGGTGCGCCTCGTTCCGCATCGTCGAAGGGATGGTGGATGACATCATCCCCATGAAGATCACGAAGAAGGTGGAGGGCTTCAGGGCACGCTGGATCTATGTGGACGCGCGCCAGTTCAGCCCCCTGCTGATGCTGTCGACAGCCCCCGTCGTGAAGAGCTCCGGATGGGAGCACTCCAAGCTCAAAGACAAGAGGATGGCTCCACTTTGGGAGAGGATGAAGGAGCTGAAGGCTGCGAAGCTCACGGGGGCGATGGTCGCCAAGGAGTTCTTGCGCCGGCGCATCGCTCCCCTCCAGAAGCGCTCACGCCTGGTGTGGTCCATCACCGGCCCCGAGGACCCGATGAGGCTGAGCACCGACAACCTTACCGGGCCAGTGGTGGAGGAGGTCATGCAGATCCTGCTCGGCGACGACGGGGAGTACCCGCCCAAGGAAGTGCTCCCTCTGTACCGCTACTGTAACAGGGCCGAGCTGGTCGAGGAGATGTCGTGGTTCAACCAGTGGGGGCTGATCCCTGAGGGTGACGAGGGGCCTCGGGAGAACCCCCTCGTGGTGGTGCCCGGCTCGGGTGGCCGTGACAACGTCGAGGCCTCGGCAAGCGCCGAGGAGGAGAGTGATGGCGGGGCGGCCCCGCAAACCCGCCGCCAGATGCTGACTGAGTTCAGCGACAATGACGATGACCGATTCGTGGTCATGCCCTCTCAGCCCATGCGCACGGGAGGTGAAGGAAGCACCAGCACGGAGGCCGATGAGCCTCGCGCGGAGGAAACCAGCACCGGCGGCGAGGCCGCCGAGCCCCTCCTAGAGAAGACCGGCACCGGCCCGGTGGAAGAGGACTCCGGCAGGCCCCGCGCCGAGCCCTCCGGAGGGAGCGCGAGCGGTCCTCGCGGGAGCGAAAGTGGCAGCCGCCCACCGCTGAAGCTGAGGAAGAGGAGATGGGTCCCCAATGACGAGTGAGTTTTCTTGTCTTGCTCTTTTCCCTTTTTACTTTGAGCCTCGTCCCCTGCCTCGAGTCTTGTTTTCTACCTCCTGAGGTCCGGGCTGAGCCATTCCGTCACGCAGGTAGCCCACGAAAGAAGAAGAAGAAAGCCCCCAGCTCGAGGGGGGCCTCGGCATCCACCACGGGCGCCGAGGAGCAAGAGGAATCCACCCGCCGCCCTGAGGCTGAGACGGGGCGCGTGGAGGTGGAAGAGGGGCACATGGCTCCTCCTGAGCCACGCGTGGACTCACCCCCCACTAGTACCGTTATGTGCTATACGAACAGTTTTTACCCCCTTTCCGTGACAGAGTTTTAAACCGTCGTCTTTCCTGTGTGTGCGATAGGGGGGGGGGTCTTCCCACACGACCCAGAAAACGTCTGCGATAGGGCGACCCGCTGCTAACAATTTTCGTAAAGTAATCGTATGTGAAGTCATGGACTATCTCACACATTAGACACGGGCACTACGTTTGTGATCCGCGAGACATCCGAAACGATATCACAGATATCTACGTGTGGAAAAGGTGGATATCACAAACATTTATTTCTACCGGTCTGTTTGCGATACGTACACTATCACACACAGTTCAAAAATATAAAATGTGTGCGGTGTTTCTACTATCGCTAACGTGTCCATTTTCATAACTGTGTGTGAAAGGTATACCTATCACACACGGTCTCCAAATGTGAACTGTCTTCTTTTTATCCAAGAATCGCACACGCACATCGTATGGAAACGTGTGTAATATTTATGGCAATCCCACACATGTATGAGAATAAACCGTGCGTTCGACCGCTGAGTATCGCACACATTTTCTGTGAAAGAACTGTGTGTTCTTTATTTTACCATCGCACACGTTGTTTTATTTCTAACCATGTGTATGGTGTTTTAATACCTGTTGTTTAATTTTAATTTTTCCTGTAATTTATTATTCAAATTGGAAATTTTCAAATATTGAATACCGTGGAATTTAAATATTTTATATTCTCATCACAACGGTTCAACAACCAATCCATAAATGAAAATCTCAGTACAATGTGTTCAGTAATTACAGAATTAGGCAGCAGATTAACTATGATGAATCACAATATTTAGAGGCGGTAAAGGTGAAGAGTGAAGTGTAAATCATTTTGGTTGCCGTTAGTGTTGCAGAAGCGGAATGCCCATAATGTGCCCTCCTCCATGCCAAAGGCGTGCACAACTTTTGGCCAACCCCTTGTGACGATCGCCCTCCCATCCTTCACCGCCTTCAGGAAGACTTCTAGACCATTATCATGGTAGTATGAATTATATACTTTAACCTTAGTTGCCTCCACTCTGGTCATGTAGTTTGCATGGTAATCATGAGTAAATTTCTTCGAAAACCACTAAAAAGAGAAAACTTTCAGAAATTCATGTCTAATAGAGTAACTCGTCGTGGGCAGGGGGAAAAGGCAACAGATTACTTACCATCCTAAAGTTCACTGTTGTCTTGGATAAAGTGTAAATAAAGAGTTTAATTCCCATCACCCGTCTCTTCCGCCTAACAATCTTTCTTAGTTTCCTCACTTGACGCTTGTTCATGAATATCACATTGCCCCATACGCAAAAGGGGTCGAAGCGTGGTTCAGTACCACTGATATATGTACCTACAAGCAACCAATAAATGTTAGAAGCTAAACTTCAATTGCACAAATGATGTAAAAAACTATAAGACATGGCATGCAACTAACCTCGACGGCAAACAACAACATCGCCCATTGCGACCTTGCGTAAGTACATGGAAAGGCATGTTAACTACATCCACCAAAAATAGCAAATGGTAATAAAACGACAGCATCTCTAGTGATATCTCCATTGCGAAGAGTAGCACGGTAGTAAATGGATAGATTAAAAAATGGATAGAACTGTTTGCTACAATAGGCTTGACAGCAGCCTAAGTCAGGCATTGTATGTTTCTAGCTAGTATTGTTGAAATTGAACTGGATAGTTCATACTTGAACATGACAGTGTACATTACTGAAATAAACAAGGCATGTGTTAAGTACAGACAACCTAATATAGCCATTGAAACTGGTATTGATGAAATTGAAATTGAGAGAGTTAAACATCGCAAGGCAAGTGCTGCTAGAGCAGAGAATGGCCCAGTTGTCTATAAAAATGTAGGGAAAATAGCTAAGAATGGTTAGGCGTGTTTACTCCAACATGCTTAATACATCAACCGTACAAAACATAGCCATTGCAACAGGTATTGGTAAAATTGAACTGGACAGTTCCTACTTGATAAATCCCGAGGGGTAGTTGGTGGGGCACTTCATCTGGGCCAGAGCCCGCCCCAAGTCGGCAGCGGCGGAGGCGAGGTGTTCCTCCGGGTTGAAGCGTGGATCAGTGCCGCTGAAATGTGTACCTAAAAGAAGCACGTAAATGCTACAAGCTAAACTGCAATTGCACAAATGATGTAAAATACTATAAGACATTGGGATGGAACTAACCTCGACGGTAAACAACAGCATTTCCCATTGTGGCCCTGTGTAAGTACATGGAAAGGCATGTTAACTACAACAGGGTTAACATCCACCAAAAATAGAAAATGGTAATAAAATGACAGCATCTCTAGTGATATCTTCATTGCGTAGAGTAGCACGGTAGTAAATGGATATATTAAAAAAATGGATAGAACTGTTTGCTACAACAGGCTTGACAGTAACCTAAGTCAGGCATTGTAAGTTTCTAGCTGGTATTGGTGAAATTTAACTGGGCAGTTCATACTTCAACATGACAGTGTACATTACTGAAATAAACATGGCATGTGTTAAGTACAGACAACCTAATATAGCCATTGAAACTGGTACTGATGAATTGAAATTGACAAAGTTAAACATCGCAAGGCAAGTGCTTCTAGAGTAGAGAATGGTTCAGTTGTCTATAAAAAGGTAGGGAAAATAGCTAAGAATGGTTAGGCGTGTTAACTACAACAGGCTTAATACATCAACCGTATAAAACATAGCCCTTGCAACTAGTATTGGTAAAATTGAACTAGACAGTTCGGACTTGGTAAATCCCGAGGGGTAGTTGCAGGGGCATTTCATCTGGGCAAGAGCCCGCACCAAGTCGGCGGCGGCGGAGGCGAGGTGTTCCTCCGGGTCAACACGCACAACGGCCACCGCGCCATCGACCGCCATCAGCTCCTCGCTCTCCCGCGTGATATGTGGTTACGCTTACGCGGCGATGCTCTACAGTAGGGGGTGGGAATTTGGAGGCATGAGGATGTTTCGCAGGCGCCATCTAAGCAATCGGGTCGGGGCGGTGATGGAGATCGGTGGGTTACCTAACTGGATCGACGAGGCTCGGCAGAACGTAGATGTGGTCGAAGCTGTGGTTGCGACGGCGGTGGTTTGAGCTGCCGGGAGAGGGGAGGGTGGGGAGATGGTGCGGAAATGTGATGGGTGGGGATGGGGGTGGGGGGGATAAATTCTGAAATCCCGCGCCTACTGAAAATTTCGCTGCGAAACTTGAAACATACGCGGGCGAAACACACAACGCAGACGAAGCGTGTAATATACTCGTGTGCGAGAAAAGAGAAAATTGGCGGATCCCGTATTCAAAATATTGTACACGTGTAGTTGATTAAATTAGTCACGGGCAGTCGTGATGGTACGTGTGCAATGTTTTCTAACCGACTTATGGATCATTAACGCACATGGTACGCCATAGCAACCGTGTGTTTTGTGGTCTCCTAAAAATTAAAATATCTATCAACATCTAGAGCCGCAGCCTGCAAATTTAAAAACCTCTTTCATTAAGTAGTAGTAGTAGTAGATGCTCATAATTAATTAAACAACTGTACGGTCGACACACACACACTAACTACTTCTCGCATGCTGGCAAGCCCCAGACGCCGTCGTACTCCTTACCGGCCTTGTGGGCGGCAGCCCACCATGCTTGAATCTCCGCCCGGCTCTCCTCAGCAGCGCGTTGATACGTCCATTTTGCATCATGTTTTACTACTATTATTTATAGTGTTTTTAATCAATATAACACTTTGTGGAGCAATTCTAATGCCTTTTCTCTCTTAATATGCAAGATTTACACAAGGAGGGAGATTGCCGGCAGCTGGAATTCTGGACCTGAAACAGCTATGTCAGAGATACCTATTCTGCACATCTTCAAATGAGCTGAAATTTCACGGAGATTTATTTTGGAATAAATAAAAAATATTGGAAGCAAGAAGTACCAGAGGGGGCCACCCAGGTGCCCACGAGGCACCAGGGCGCGCCACCCTCCCCCCCAGGCACGCCCTGGTGGCATGTGGGGCCCCTGGCCAGCCTCTGGACCCCATTTTCTGGTATATAAGGCCATTTGCCCTAGAAAAAATACAGAGAAGACTTTTGGGACGGTGCGCCGCCGTCTCGAGGCGGAACTTGGGCAGGAGCACTTTTGCTCTCCGACGGAGATATTCTGCCGGGGATACTTCCCTCCGGGAGGGGGAAATCGTGGCCATCGGCATCACCAACGATCCTCTCATCGTGGGAGGACCAATCTTAATCAACATCTTCACCAGCACCATCTCATCTCAAACCCTAGTTCATCTCTTGTATTCAATCTTTGTCTCAAAACCTCAGATTGGTACCTGTGGGTTGCTAGTAGTGTTGATTACATCTTGTAGTTGATGCTAGTTGGTTTATTTGGTGGAAGATTATATGTTCAGATCCTATATGCTATTTAATACCCCTCTGATCTTGTACATGAAGATGATTTGTGAGTAGTTACTTTTTTTCTTGAGGACATGGGAGAAGTCTTGTCATAAGTAATCATGTGTATTTGGTATTCGTTCGATATTTTGATGATATGTATGTTGTTGATTCTCTTAGTGGTGTCATGTGAACGTCGACTACATGACACTTCACCATCTTTGGGCCTAAGGGAATGCATTGTGGAGTAGTAATTAGAGGATGGGTTGCTAGAGTGACAGAAGCTTAAACCCTAGTTTATGCGCTATTCCGTAAGGGGCTGATTTGGATCCATATGTTTAATGCTATGGTTAGAGTTATCTTAATTCTTCTTTTGTAGTTGTGGATGCTTGCGAGAGGGGGTAATCATAAGTGGGAGGCTTTTTAAGTAAGAACAGCACCCAGGCACTGGTCCACCCACATATCAAATTATCAAAGTAGCGAACGCGAATCAAACCAACATGATGAAAGTGACTAGATGAAATTCCCATGTGTCCTCGAGAACGCTTTGCTTATTATAAGAGATCGTTCTGGCTTGTCCTTTGCTACAAAAAGGATTGGGCCACCTTGCTGCTCTCTTTGTTACTATTGCTACTTGTCACTTGTTACAAATTATCTTGCTATCAAACTACTCGTTACCGATAATTTCAGTGCTTGTAGAAAATACCTTGCTGAAAACCGCTTGTCATTTCCTTCTGCTCCTCGTTGGGTTCGACACTCTTACTTATCGAAAGGACTACGATTGATCCCCTATACTTGTGGGTCATCAAGACTCTTTTCTGGCGCCGTTGCCAGGGAGTGAAGCGCCTTTGGTGAGTGGAATTTGGTAAGGAAACATTTATATTACGTGCTGAAATTTACTGTCACTTGTCACTATGGAAAGTAATCCTTTGAGGGGTTTGTTCGGGGTATCTTCACCTCGACCGGTAACACAAATAGTTGCTCCTCAACCTACTGCACCTACTAAAAATATTTCATATGAAATTCCTCCGGGTATGATAGAGAAACTGCTTGCTAATCCTTATGCAGGAGATGGAACGGTACATCCTGATATGCACTTGATCTATATGGATTCAATTTGTGGATTGTTTAAGCTTGCAGGTTTATCCGGAGATGGAGTTAAGAAGAAAGTATTCCCTTTATCTTTGGAGGGAAAGGCATTGACATGATATAGGCTATGTGATGATACTGATACATGGGACTGGAACCGATTGAAAGTGGAATTCCACCAGAAATTTTATCCTATGCATTTGGTTCATCGTGATCGGAATTATATATATAATTTTTGGCCTCATGAAGGAGAAAGCATCGCTCAAGCTTGGGGGAGGCTTAAGTACATGATGTACACATGCCCCAATCATGAGCTCTCAAGAAAAATTATCTTACAGAATTTTTATGCTCGGCTTTCTCATGATAATCAAACCTTGCTCGATTCTTCTTCGACTGGCTCCTTTATGAAGAAAACTATTGAATTCAGATGGGATCTTCTGGAAAGATTTAAACGCAACTCTGAAGATTGGGAACTCGACAAAGGTAATGAGTCAGGTGTAATACTTGAGTTCGATTGTGTTAAATCTTTTATGGCCACCGATGCTTTTCATAAGTTTAGCACTAAATATGGACTTGACTCTGAGATAGTAGCTTCCTTTTGTGAATCATTTGCTACTCATGTTGATCTCCCTAAGGAGAAGTGGTTTAAATATCATCCCCCTGTTAAAGAAAAGATTGAGGAACCTGTAAGTGTTAAAGAAGAAACAATTGTTTACCATGCTGATCCTGTTGTGCCTACTGCTTATATTGAGAAACCACCTTTTCCTATTAGGATCAAGGAACATACTAAAGTTTCAACTGTGGTTAACAAAAGTAATATTAGAGCACCTAGACCCTCCGAACAAATTAAAGTTGAACCTAATGTTGCTATGGTTAAAGATCTCTTGGTCGATAATATAGATGGGCATGTTATTTACTTCTGTAATGAAGCAGCTAGAATTGCTAAACCAGATCCTAAAGATAAAAACAGACCCATTGTAGGCATGCATGTTGTCTCTGTTAAAATAGGAGATCATTGTTATCATGGCTTATGTTATTTGGGTGCTAGTGTGAGTGCTATTCTATTTACCTTATATCAAGAAATTATGAATGACATTGCACCTATTGAAATAGAGGACATTGTTGTTACTATTAAGCTTGCAAACAGAGATACCATTACACCACTTGGGATCGTTAGAGATGTTGAAGTCTTGTGTGGAAAAATAAAATACCCTACTGATTTTCTAGTCCTCGGTTCTCCACAAGATGATTTTTGTCCCATTATATTTGGTAGACCTTTCTTGAACACTATTAATGCCAAGATTGATTGTGCTAAAGAAACAGTTAGTGTTGATTTTGGTGGTATGTCTCATGAGTTTAATTTCTCCAAGTTTCGTAGACAACCTCATGATAAAGAATTGCCTAGTAAATATGAAATTATTGGTCTTGCGTCTATTGCCATACCTCCTACTGATCCGTTAGAACAATATTTGCTAGACCATGAAAATGATATGCATATGAATGAAAGAAATGAAATAGATAAGATGTTCTTTGATCAACCACCTATCCTTAAACATAATTTTCCTGTTGAAACTCTTGGAGGCCCTCCTCCACCTAAGGGTGACCCTGTATTTGAATTGAAACAATTGCCTGATACATTGAAATATGCTTACCTAGATGAAAAGAAAATATATCATGTTATTATTAGTGCTAACCTTTCAGAGCATGAAGAAAAGAGATTACTAAAAACTCTGAGGAAGCACCGTGCTGCTATTGGATATACTCTTGATGATCTTAAGGGCATTAGTCCCACTCTATGTCAACACAAAATTAATATGGAGCCTGATGCTAAACCAGTTGTCGACCACCAACGACGATTAAATCCTAAGATGAAAGAGGTGGTAAGAACTGAAATATTAAACTTCTAGAAGCAGGTATAATCTATCCCATAGCTGATAATAGATGGGTAAGTCACATTCATTGTGTCCCTAAGAAAGGAGGTATTACCGTTGTTCCTAATGATAAAAATGAACTCATTCCGCAAAGGATTGTAACTGGTTATAGGATGGTAATTGATTTTAGAAAATTAAACAAAGCCACTAGAAAAGTTCATTACCCCTTACCTTTTATTGATCAAATGTTAGAAAGATTGTCTAAGCATACACACTTTTGTTTCCTAGATGGTTATTCTGGTTTTTCTCAAATACCCGTATCACAATCCGATCAAGAGAAAACCACCTTTACTTGCCCTTTTGGAACTTATGCTTATAGACGTATGCCTTTTGGTTTATGCAATGCACCTGCTACCTTTCAAAGATGTATGACTGCTATATTCTCTGACTTTTGTGAAAAGATTGTTGAGGTTTTCATGGATGATTTTTTCATTTACGAACTTCTTTTGATGATTGCTTGAGCAACCTTGATCGATTTTGCAGAGATGTGAGGAAACTAACCTTGTCTTGAATTGGGAGAAGTGCCACTTTATGGTGAATGAAGGTATTGTCTTGGGGCATAAAATTTCTGAAAGAGGTATTGAAGTTGATAAAGCTAAGGTTGATGCTATTGAGAAAATGCCATGTCCTAAAGATATTAAAGGTATAAGAAGTTTCCTTGGTCATGCTGGTTTCTATAGGAGGTTTATTAAAGAATTATCTAAAATTTCTAGGCCTCTTACCAATCTTTTGCAAAAATATGTTCCATTTGTTTTTGATGATGATTGTCTAGAAGCCTTTGAAACACTTAAGAAAGCCTTAACCACTGCACCTATCGTTCAACCACCCGACTGGAACATGCCTTTTGAAATTATGTGTGATGCTAGTGATTATGCTGTCGGTGCTGTTCTAGGACAGAGAGTTGATAAGAAATTAAATGTTATCCATTATGCTAGTAAAACTCTAGACAGTGCCCAAAGAAATTATGCTACTACTGAGAAAGAATTTTTAGCAGTTGTGTTTGCATGTGATAAATTCAGATCTTACATAGTTGATTCTAAAGTAACTGTTCACACTGATCATGCTGCTATTAAATATCTTATGGAAAAGAAAGATGCTAAACCTAGACTCATTAGGTGGGTTTTATTGCTACAAGAATTTGACTTGCATATTATTGATAGAAAGGGAGCTGAGAATCCCGTAGCAGATAATTTGCCTAGAATTGAAAATGTTCTTGATGACCCACTTCCTATTAATGATGATTTTCCTGATGAACAGTTAGCTGTCATAAACGCTTCTCATAATACTCCTTGGTATGCAGACTATGCTAACTATATTGTTGCTAAATTTATACCACCTAGTTTCACATACCAACAGAAGAAAAAGTTCTTCTATGATTTAAGACATTACTTTTGGGATGACCCACATCTTTATAAAGAAGGAGTAGATGGTATTATTAGACGTTGTATACCTGAGCATGAACAGGAACAAATCCTACGGAAGTGTCATTCCGAGGCTTATGGCGGACACCATGCGGGAGACAGGACTGCACACAAGGTATTACAATCTGGTTTTATTGGCCTACTGTTTTTAAGGATGCTCGTAAGTTTGTCCTATCTTGTGATGAATGTCAAAGAATTGGTAATGTTGGTAGACGTTAGGAAATGCCTATGAATTATTCACTTGCTATTGAACCATTTGATGTTTGGGGATTTGATTATATGGGACCTTTTCCTAAATCCAATGGGTATACACATATTTTAGTTGCTGTTGATTACGTTACTAAGTGGGTAGAAGCTATTCCAACTAGTAGTGCTGATCATAACACTTCTATTAAAATGCTTAAAGAAGTTATTTTCCCGAGGTTCGGAGTCCCTAGATATTTAATGACTGATGGTGGTTCACATTTTATTCATGGTGCATTCCGTAAATTGCTTGCTAAATATGATGTCAACCATAGAATTGCATCTCCCTATCACCCTCAATCTAGTGGTCAAGTAGAATTGAGTAATAGAGAAATAAAATTAATTTTGCAAAAAACCGTCAATAGATCTAGAAAGAATTGGTCTAAGAAACTTGACGATGCATTATGGGCTTATAGAACTGCTTATAAAAATCCTATGGGTATGTCTCCTTATAAAATGGTTTATCGAAAAGAATGTCATTTACCTCTTGAGTTAGAACATAAAGCATATTGGGCAATTAAAGAACTCAATTATGATTTTAAACTTGCCGGTGAAAAGAGGTTATTCGATATTAGCTCATTAGATGAATGGAGAACCCAAGCTTATGAAAATACCAAATTGTTTAAAGAAAAAGTTAAAAGATGGCATGATAAAAGAATTCAAAAACGGGAATTCAAAGTGGGTGAGCAAGTTCTATTGTACAATTATCGTTTGAGATTCTTTGCAGGAAAACTTCTCTCTAAATGGGAAGGACCATATATCATCGAAGAAGTCTATCGCTCCGGAGCCATCAAAATAAACAACTCCGAAGGGACTAATCCGAGAGTGGTGAATGGGCAAAGAATTAAGCACTATATTTTTGGTACTCCCATTAATGTTGAAACTAATATTATTGAAACAATTACACCGGAGGAATACATAAGAGAGTCCTTCCAGAACGCTCCAGAACCCTGAAAAGGAAGAGGTACGTGATACGGTAAGTAAACCGACTCCAAAAATTCCATAAAAATACTTTCTATCAGTTTTGGAATATTAGAAAAAATACAAAAATAAGAAACAGCTGAGGGGACCCACCTGGTGCCCACGAGGCACCAGGGCGCGCCACCACCCCAGGCGCGCCCTAGTGGCTTGTGGGCCCCTCGTGAGCCTTCCCGACTCCGTTTTCTTCTAGAATACTTGTTTCGCAAGATAAAAATTCTTTATATATACTCCCGGACATTTTGACCACTGTATCGCAGAAATCTCCTCTGTTCTTGTTTCGTGCTATTTTTCTGACAGATCTAGATCCCTATGGCTCCACCAAGCTCTTCCAAGGACAAGTTCTATGAGAAGGTCATCAACCCCTGCCTACCAGAGGTGATGAAACACCCTCAAGCCATCGAGATGCGTGAGGGGGTGCTTCACATTCGGGTTGTTCAAGGACCCAAGAAGGCCGGGAGCGTGGAGGCCAGGCTGGAAGCGGTGGAGCAGGAGATCTTTAAGTGCCAAGGGATGGTGGAACGCGGACTCAGCGCCAACCACTCCATGATCACGGAATTCACCCGTGAACACAAGGTGGATGGCCAATCAATGGGGGACATCATCTTCAAGCTCAACGAATGAATTGACTATCTCCAAGGCCAAATCTATGATCTTCAAAACCAAAATTTTGAGTATGAGGCAAGATTCAAAGGTATGAGTTTAGCTGCAAGTTTCAGGACTCCGGAGACTCGTTCATCCTTTTATGATGGGGAACCTATGCCATGGAAGCCGGAGGACAAGCCCATCACTTCATCACCACCATCACCACCGAAGAAAGAAACTTGAGTACATGGGTATGGGCACCCCCCTTGGCTTGTGGCAAGCTTGGGGGAGGCGCCCCAGTATCGTATCACCATCACTTTTATCATCTTTATGTAACGCCCCGGACACACCCGCCGGTGGTCGTTACTCCTGGCGGGATCTAGACTGGCCCCACAGATCAATACTTGTCTTTCCTGCGCACTTTGTCCTCACTCGTGCGCACCCGGGACCAACTTCCCGGTCGGTCACCCATCCTGAAATTACTTCAAGCTGAGCACGCTTAACTTTGGAGTTCTTTCCGAATGGGCTCCCGGAAAAGAAGGAATTCCTTATTGATATGGGTAGTCTACCATCCCTATTAAGCCAGGCTATCACATACACCCCCACTCAGAGGAATCGACGTCCTCGTCGGGCACAGGAACGTTCCCTCTTGGCACATACGTCTGTGCGAGCAGTCCGGCACATGTGCCATGCCGTGTGCCATGACGGGTCACAAACGTCATGCACAACATGACCGCGCACCTGACCCGCAAACATCCGTGTAACCGCGAGGATCGGCTCTGATACCAACTTGTAACGCCCCGGACACACCCGCCGGTGGTCCTTACTCCTGGCGGGATCTAGACTGGCCCCACAGATCAATACTTGTCTTTCCTGCGCACTTTGTCCTCACTCGTGCGCACCCGGGACCAACTTCCCGGTCGGTCACCCATCCTGAAATTACTCCAAGCTGAGCACGCTTAACTTTGGAGTTCTTTCTGAATGGGCTCCTGGAAAAGAAGGAATTCCTTATTCATATGGGTAGTCTACCATCCCTATTAAGCCAGGCTATCACACTTTACCTATTTTTAGTTTGATCCTTAGTTATTTCGTGATCTAGTTGAATAAAAGTTTAGTATGATCTATTTTTGAGTGCTAGTTTCGTGATCTATCTATCTATGTAATCGAGTTGAGAGTTATATAATAAAGAGTAGTTCGAGTTTTTGCTTCTTTACTTTCAATCCTAGCAATGAAAATAATGAAAAGATCATATGCTAATCTTATGGAAAGTAATGACATCATAAAGAAAAGTATAAGGGGTAAAATTTATTGGAAGTTAACAAGCATAGCATTAGTCAATGATGCAATTCATGAAAAAATTAATAGGGAAGAGAAGATTCACATGCAAATACACTATCTTGGACATCTTTTATGATTGTGAGCCCCCATTAAGTATTTTATGTTAAATTGTTGACGTTGGACAAGGAAGACAACGTAATGAATTATGTTTGCTTATATTCACATAGAAGTTATATTGTCATAGATCCTCCAACATGTGGTGCTTGCCCAATATCTTTGCTAGCCAAAAATCCGCACTAAGTAGAGATACTACTTGTGCATCCAAAATCCTTAAACCCAGTTTCATGTCATGAGAGTCCACTATATCTACCTATGGATTGAATAAGATCCTTCAAGTAAGTTGTCATCGATGGAAAAAGCAATAAAAATTGCCTCTAAATATGTATGAACTTTTATTGTAAGGGAAAATAAGCTTTGTACGAACTTGTGATGGCAAAGAAATAAAAGCGACGGACTGCATAATAAAGGTTGCTATCACAAGGGGCAATATAAAGTGACATTCCTTTGCATTAAGGGCTTGTGCATCCAACAACAAAAAGCGCATGACAACCTCTGCTTCCCTCTGTGAAGGGCCTATCTTTTACTTTTATGTATTTACTTTTTATGCAAGAGTCAATAGTGTTCTCCTATATTCCTTTTTATTTTTCTCTTTTGCAAGCATCATGTGGTGAGGAAAGATCTAGGCATATATATCCAGTTGGATATGAGTGATCATGAGTTATTATTGTTGACATCACCCTTGAGGTGAATAAGTTGGGAGGCGAAGTTATAAGCCCCTATCTTTCTATGTGTCTGGCTGAAACTTTTTGCTCCAAATATATGTTGTGAGTGTTAGCAATCATAGAAGACTATATGATGGTTGAGTATGTGGACTTGCTAAAAAGCTCCTACATGAGACCCTTCCTGAAAATATGATGAATTGCAATTGCATTGTTGACTGAGAGCATAGTTTGTTAGTTTTCAAGAAAGTTTATGCCTTATACTTCATTGGTGTGATGAATTGTTACTTGCTCATGAGAAGTTTTATGATAATGAATATTGCTGTTATAATAATGATCATGATGCTACTATGTCCGTATTTTGTTTTTATCGACACCTCTCTCTCTCTAAACATGTGGACATGATTATCGATATCGGCTTTCGCTTGAGGACAAGCGAGGTCTAAGCTTGGGGGAGTTGATACGTCCATTTTGCATCATGTTTTACTACTATTATTTATACTGTTTTTAATCAATATAACACTTTGTGGAGCAATTCTAATGCCTTTTCTCTCTTAATATGCAAGATTTACACAAGGAGGGAGATTGCCGGCAACTGGAATTCTGGACCTGAAAAAGCTATGTCAGAGATACCTATTCTGCACATCTCCAAATGAGCTGAAATTTCACGGAGATTTATTTTGGAATAAATAAAAAATACAGGAAGCAAGAAGTACCAGAGGGGGCCACCTAGGTGCCCACGAGGCACCAGGGCGCGCCACCCCCCAGGCGCGCCTTGGTGGCTTGTGGGGCCCCTGGCCAGCCTCTGGCCCACATTTTCTGGTATATAAGGCCATTTGCCCTAGAAAAAATATAGAGAAGACTCTTGGGACAGTGCGCTGCCGTCTCGAGGCGGTACTTGGGCAGGAGCACTTTTGCTCTCCGGCGGAGAGATTCTGCCGGGGATACTTCCCTCCAGGAGGGGGAAATCATCGCCATCGACATCACCAACGATCCTCTCATCGTGGGAGGACCAATCTTCATCAACATCTTCACCAGCACCATCTCATCTCAAACCCTAGTTCATCTCTTGTATTCAATCTTTGTCTCAAAACCTCAGATTGGTACCTGTGGGTTGCTAGTAGTGTTGATTACATCTTGTAGTTGATGCTACTTGGTTTCTTTGGTGGAAGATTATATGTTCAGATCCTATATGCTATTTAATACCCCTCTGATCTTGGACATGAAGATGATTTATGAGTAGTTACTTTTGTTCTTGAGGACATGGGAGAAGTCTTGTCATAAGTAATCATGTGAATTTGGTATTCGTTCGACATTTTGATGATATGTATGTTGTTGATTCTCTTAGTGGTGTCATGTGAACGTCGACTACATGACACGTCACCATCTTTGGGCCTAAGGGAATGCATTGTGGAGTAGTAATTAGATGATGGGTTGCTAGAGTGACAGAAGCTTAAACCCTAGTTTATGCGCTATTCCGTAAGGGGCTGATTTGGATCCATATATTTAATGCTATGGTTAGAGTTATCTTAATTTTTCTTTTGTAGTTGCGGATGCTTGCGAGAGGGGGTAATCATAAGTGGGTGGCTTGTTCAAGTGACTAGATGAAATTCCCATGTGTCCTCGAGAACGGTTTGCTTATTATAAGAGATCGTTCCGGCTTGTCCTTCGCTACAAAAAGGATTGGGCCACCTTGTTGCACTCTTTGTTACTATTGCTACTTGTCACTTGTTACAAATTATCTTGCTATCAAACTACTCGTTACCGATAATTTCAGTGCTTGCAGAAAATACCTTGCTGAAACCGCTTGTCATTTCCTTCTACTCCTCGTTGGGTTCGACACTCTTACTTATCGAAAGGACTATGATTGATCCCCTATACTTGTGGGTCATCACGCGTTCGGCCGCTTCTTTCTTACGGCGGAGGGAATCTCTTTTCTTGAGTGCTTTCTGCCTTTTCCACTCCTTCTGTGCGGATTTGGCCTCCTCTTGCTTCACCGCCCATTCGGCCATGGCAGCTTCAAGGTCTGCCCATGTAGGTGTGCGGTCGCGGGCGGCGATGAACTCGGCGCGGCAGGATGCCATCGCTGCCTTACTAGATAGTGTGCGGTCGTGGGCGGCGATGAACTCGGCGCGCCGGGATGCCATCGCTTCCTTACCAGTTAGTGTGCGGAGCGGTGGCATGGACGGCGACGCTTGGAGAGAGCTCTGGGACGGAGTGGCCGGACTACCGTATAGTGCGGTAGTTTTTTAGAGCACTCGAGATTTGATTGCCTGTGAGAACCGTGTGGGCTAACCCTATTGTGCGTTGCGTTCTGATTGGCCAGAACCCCAGCCACGCGGATTGCGCATGTGCACCGTAGGATGCACCATGATCGAACGGCAATCCACATCCCTCCCATCACACCCGTGTAGCTATAGCTGGGATTTGACTTATATGCGCTAAATGTCAGGTAAATGCTATATAAAGTGCTTAAGTATATCAAACAGGTCCTGAAATGCGCAAAAAATTCAAATCTAGCGGCTGATGGTGCTTGCGCATCGTGTAAATAGTTTGGATGCAAAACGATAAAGTCACCGTAAATTCAAGTCCAAATTGCCATTTATCAGTTTTCTAGAGTTGGGAAACCAATAAACGACACGTTTGTGGTTGACTCTTGCCACACATGTCCTTGAAATCTCTCCCCATTCCTCATAAAAGGCATGCAAATTTGGTAAACACCACAAGCATGATTTTCCAAACCGTTTTTGTGCACTTTTTCATGGACCGATTGTGCGAAATTGAATTATGTGCATTAATGCCTAGAAAATGCACATAACGGCCGAAATATAGTAAATTAGCCCGGAAAAGTGCCAAATTTGAACACGGTGCATTATAGGGTCTATGTTGATCGTAGAAAAAAACTCAAGGACAAACGACGAAGGAAGTTTGGATTCCCCTTCAAACTTGGTGTTTTCCCTCTCGAAACCACCAAAACTTTCTTTTTTGATGGTTCGGTTTATGAAGAGCGTGTACAACGACATTAGCCGAACCTTCTCAAAAAATTACCCGCTTTACTGAGGTCATACCATGGCACCATGCTAGGTATCATCTTTTTCAGGCATGTTTTTCAATTTTCTAGAGTTGAAAAACCAATAAAGACACGTTTCTGGTTGACTCTTGCGACACATGTCCTTGAAATCTCTCACCATTCCTCGTAAAAGGCATGCAAATTTAGTAAATACCACAAGCATGATTTTCCAAACCGTTTTTGTGCACTTTTCCATGGACCGATTGTGTGAAATTGAATTATGTGCATTAATGCCTAGAAAATGCACATAACTGCCCAAATATAGTAAATTAGCCTAGAAAATTGCCAAATTTGAACACGGTGCATTATAGAGTGTATGTTGATCATACAAAAAAACTCAAGGACAAACGACGAATGAAGTTTCGATTCCCCTTCAAACTTGGTGATTTCCCTCTCGAAACCACGCTTCCTTTTGTGATGATTCGGTTTATGAAGAGCGTGTACAACGACATTAGCCGAACCTTCTCAAAAAATAACCACGTTTTTCTGAGGTCATACCATGGCACCATGCCAGGTATCATCTTTTTCAGGCATGTTTTTCAATTTTGTAGAGTCAAAAAACCAATAAACGACACGTTTGTGGTTGACTCTTGCCACACATGTCCTTGAAATCTCTCCCCATTCCTAGTAAAAGGCATGCAAATTTAGTAAACACCACAAGCATGATTTTCCAAACCATTTTTGTGCACTTTTTTGTGGACCGATTGTGCGAAATTGAATTATGTGCATTAATGCCTAGAAAATGCACATAACTGCCCAAATATAGTAAATTAGCCCGGAAAAGTGCCAAATTTGAACACGGTGCATTATAGGGTGTATGTTGATCGTAGAAAAAAACTCAAGGACAAATGACAAAGGAACTTTGGATTCCCCTTCAGACATTGTGATTTCCCTCGCGAAACCACCAAAACTTCCCTTTGTGATGGTTCGGTTTATGAAGAGCGTGTACAACGACATTAGCCGAACCTTCTCAAAAAATTACCACGCTTTGCTGAGGTCATACCATGGCACCATGCTAGGTATCATCTTTTTCAGGCATGTTTTTCAATTTTGTAGAGCCGAAAAACCAATAAACGACACATTTGTGGTTGACTCTTGCGACACATATGATCGAAATCTTTCCCCATTCCCTTGTAAAATGCATGGAAATTTAGTAATACCACAAGCTTGATTTTTCATATTGTTATTGTGCACCTTTTCATGCACCTATCGTGCCAATTTGAATTATGTGCATAAATGCCTAGAAAATGCAAATAATGGCCCAAATATAGTAAATGAGCTCGGAAAAGTGCCAAGTTTGAACACGGTGCATTCTAGGATCTATGTAGATTGTAGAAAAAAACAAGGGAGGACGACCAACGAAATTTGGATTCCCTTGAAATCCTGGTGATTTATTATAGCACACGGTTCATTTTTGTTGCTTATGAAAGCCGTGTGGGCTGACTCTATCGTGCGATGCGTTCTGATTGGCCGAAACCCCAGCCACGCGGATCGCGCGTGTGCATCGTAGGATGCACCGTGATCGAACGACAATCCACATCCCTCCCATCACACCTGTGTAGCTGTAGCTGGGATTTGACTTGTATGCGTTAAATGTCAGGTAAATGCTATAAAGTGCTTAAGTATATCAAAAGAGTCCTGAAATGCTCAAAAAAAATTCAAATCTAGCGGCTGATGGTGCTTGCACACCGTGCAAATAGTTTGGACGTGAAATGATGATGTCACCATAATTCAAGTCCAAATTGCCATTTTATCATTTTGGAAACAGTGATTCTTCTTGTGAGATGCACTCGCTTTCAAGGAGTTATCGTTACAACTTGTGCCAGAATTTGCCATTTTATTTACCATAGAATACTGAGGTCATATCATGGTACTAGGGGCACCCACTACAAAAAAAAGACACATTCGTGACATTATGGCCCGAACGAAAACTTTTTCTGTCATGGTTGTGACACTTCTATGACACTAATTGTGACAAAAACAAGTATCATCATAGATGTGGTGGGCTCCTGCTTCTATGACAAAAAATTATGACAGCAAATGGGCTTTTCGTCCTGGGCGGGCTGGAGTTGCACCCGCATGACATTCTTTGGGCCATCCATGACGTAAAAAATCATGGTAGAAGTGAGGCCGAGGAAATTTTCGAGGAATTCCCGTTTACGGTGGGTGGTCGGGGCCGAGCGATGCAGTGTGGTTTGCGCGTTTCTCTCGTACGCGCGCGTGTGTGCAAGGCATTCGCTAACTGAACCCGAGCGAGGTGTTCGCTTACTGAACCCGAGCGATCGCACTAGCTACGTACTGAAGCCGATTGATCCCTTCGCTGCTAACTGAACCAGAGCGATTCCTTCGCTGCTAACTGAACCTGAGCGATTCCTTCGCTGCTAATTGATGCTGGTCGAGCCCCCGTACGTGCAAGACGTAGCCGCTTGGGTTGCCTCATGATGAACAGTGCCCGTTGCTGCCGCGCGCGCGATACGTAGAACGAGTCGAGACGCATCGATCGAGCCCCTTGCGCGAGATGTAGTGAGTTGACCTAGCCGGTTGGTTGGCTGTGGATCAACAGTTCCTGTTGCTGCCGCCTGCTCGTACGCCCCACCACATCCGGTGGGTTGGCTATGGATGAACAGTACCCTGGCCGTGTGAAGGTGGTTGGTGCTGGATGAACAGGACCCCGAGGAGGCCGCCACACCCCAGCCAATTGGGGGTGGATGAACAGGACCCCGTGGAGGCTGGATGAACAGTAGCCGGTGGAGGCTGGAGGAAGTCGACGGTGGATGAACTGTAGCTGGTGGAGGCTGGAGGGTGGTCGACCATGGATGAACAGTAGCCCGTGGAGTCCCGTTTTACGGTATGCCACACCCGTCCCGATGAACAGGACCCCCGTTTCGACCGTAGGCAGTTGGGGAGAAGTCCGTTTCCTCCATTTTGCGGTATGCCAGAGCCCTCCCGATCAACAGGACCCCGTTTCGACCGTAGGCGCTCGAACAAAAGTCCGTTTCCTCCGTTTTGCGGTACGCCAGACCCCCAGCCAATGAACAGGACCCCATTTCGACCGTAGGCGCTCGTACAGAAGGCCGTTTCCTCCATTTTGCGGTACGCCAGACCCAGAGTCGATGAACAGGACCCCGTTTCGGCTGTTTCGTCCAAGCCGGCTGGCTCCCGATGAACAGGACGTGTTCCGACCCAGTCGCTTGGTTCCCGATGAACACAATGTTGTTTCCTCCGTTCCGACCCAGCCGATTGGCTGCTGATGAACATGACGCAGTTGCTTCTGTCCGTTGCCTCTCCATGTACATGAGCCCTGGCCGTACATATGCACGAGTACGCGTTCGAGACCCCGCCCGTATGTATGTACGTGGCCGTATTCTTTGTCGTGTGGTTGTACGTACGTGTACATGATTTAGACGGGACTGTCTGAACTGCCACGTCGGGGGCTCTACTACGACACGTGCTGCTACTTACTCGGCCACGGTTCAACCTTGCAGAGAGAGCGATCGAGCAGTATGTACGTACACGTTCGCGACCAGACAGACAACGCTACGTACGCTTCAACCTGGTGGGTCCCAGCTGTCAGTCGATAAGGAGGCACTTCCTTGCGTGCGAAGATATAGCTGGTGGGTCCCAGCTGTAAGGGGGAGGAATCATTTTTTTGCGCATAATAAGGAGGCACTTCCTTGCATGCCAAGATGTAGCTGGTGGGTCCAGCTGTCAGCCTCACCACGCACAGTCCTCTTCCAATGGCTGTCGTTCATTGACCACCTTGACTACGCCGCGCCGAGAGCACCAAGGCGGTGGACGACGGCGAGGCCTCGGAAGGGAACGATGCGGAGCCAGGGAAGACACGGCAGTGGATGCCCACACGGATGGGAGTATGAGGGTTGACTAGTTCGGCTGCGGTGTGAGGCTGCCATCGCCGGAGAATAACAGGGGATGTGGGTGAGTAGAGGGAAGGCCTGGCCAGCGGTGGGAGTAGGGTGGGGCGGTGAGGCCTGCGCGGCCACACAGCCGGCCATGGGAATCAGGAGCAGGCGGTCCCGCCAGAGCTGGTTTGGGCGGCTGGAGCAAGAAGATCAGAGATTGAAAAAGCAGCACGGCCGGTGGATTAACATCCAACGGTCGCTGCTGCTAGAATCGTTTGTTGAGTAAGTTGACAAAGCCTTGCATACGCATCAACTTAGTAGGCCCATAAGTCAGCCTCCAAATATGGTGGGCCCAGTTGTCATGGGGAGGAATCATTTTTTCGCGTAATAAGGAGGCACTTCCTTCCGTGCGAAGATATAGCTGGTGGATCCCAGCTATCAGGGGGAGGAATCATTTTTTTCGCGTAATAAGGAGGCACTTGCTTGCGTACGGCCATGGACCATGTGGGCCCCTACTGTCAGCCTCTCCACGTACATCCCTCTTCCGATGGCTGTCGTTTGTTGACCACGCTGACCACGCCGTGCCGAGAGCACCAACGCGGTGGACGACGACGAGGCCCGGGAAGGGAATGACCCAGAGCCGGTGAAGCCACATCAGTGTATGCCCATGATGAGGGGAGTACGAGGGTTGACTGGTTCGGCTGTGGTGTGAGGCCTGTGTCGCCGGTGAATAACAGAAGGTGTGGGTGAGTAGAGGGATGGCCTGGGCAGAAGTGGGAGTAGGAGGGGGCTGTGAGGCCTGCGCGGCAGCACAGCCGGTCACGGGAGGCGGGAGCAGGCGGTCCCGTCGGCGCTGGTTTGGGCGGCTGGAGCAAGAAGATCAGAGATTGAAGAAGCAGCACGACCGTTGGATGTTATCCAATGGTCACTGCCGCTAGAATCGTTTGTTGACTAAGTTCACAAAGCCCTGCGTACGCGTCAACATAGTAGGCCCACAAGTCAGGCTCCAAATCTATGGCAAACAGCATACAACCCATTTGCCATTATTTTTAATAATTTATAGCCCATTTGCTAATTCTTACGGATTTTTTCGAAGCCATATTCTTTTTGCTAGCATTACAGCCCATATTCTGGCCACGGTTAAAAAATTCAACGAAATTTTGCATATTTCGGTGGGGTCCGAACTGTTTTTAATCCCAAAATTTCGAGTCCGATTCAAACTAATTTGAAAAATAAATATGTATTAATTTAAAATCAAATGGAATTTTCCTGCAAAAAAATCAATGAAATTTAAAATCTGGAAATCATAAAAAACCGTAATTTGAAACTAATTGCCGGTTTGCTGTATTGCTTTTAAAATTTACAACCCATTTTTGGGCAAGCCTCGAATACATCCCTCCTCGTCTTGAAAGATTTACAGCCCAGCAGGGATGGTTTAAGCAAGTAGGCATCGGTTGGATATTCGGCAACAAAAGTAGAAGTGGGCTAGCCATTTTCAGAAACAAAAAAAACAACTGGGCTGGTCTTGTGGTAAACAGAAAATAAAAGTCTGGGCTAGACGGGGTACAGCCCCCGCACAGCCCATTTGATACCCTGCTCCGTCCGTCTCAAAAACAGAAAACAACTGGGCGAGCTGCTGGGTCCCTGGTGTCTGCTAGTCGTTGTGCAATTCTCTCGTTTGTTGACTATGCGTTGACAATGGGGTGGGACCCAGATGTTAGAAACCATTAGGAGGAAGCATTTATTTTGGCTTGTAATAAGGAGGTACTTGCTTGCGTACTGCCATGACCCTGGTGGGTCCCTACTGTCATTCTCTCCACGTACAATCATCTCCTGATTCCTCTCGGTTATTGACCATGTTGACAATGCCAGAGGGAGGCGCCGTGGCGAGCGAACCAAGGCGGAGAATGATGGCGAGGCCTCGGACAGGAAGGAATAGGAGCCGGGGAAGATGCTGCAGTGTAGTCGCTGGCAGAGGGGACTACGAGGGTTGACTGGTTCGAGTGCAGGGTGGGGTTGACTTCGCTGGAGAATAACAGGAGGTGTGTGGGGTAGATGGATGGCCTGGCCAGAGTTTTAGGGTGCGATGGGGCGGCGATGCGTGCGCGGCATCGCAGCCAACCATGGGAGGTGGGAGCAGGCAGTCCCGCCGGCGCTGGTTTGGTTTTGGCGGCTGGAGGAAGAAGAGACTGAAGAAACACGACAGACGTTGGATGTCAATCCAATGGTTAACGTTGGCAGAATCATTTGTTCACTAAGCCGACACCATGTTGCATATGTTTTTCGTAAGAAAAGAAAAACTGGGCTCGTTCGCCAGATAACATTCCCGAAACTACCACCGTTTGATCTTGGACGTCGCAACTAAAACTGCCAGGAAAATGCGTTCGTTTGCCATCCTCCTCCCAGGGAACGTTCGCCAGATAACATTCCCAAAAATCAAATACTTGAGAAGGCGTACAGAACAAGCTAGTCTGGCAGTAAAGAGACGTTCCTGACTGTTAGAAAAAGAGAGATGTGCTGTTGTAACTAGTTTGAATCCAAACCTAGACTATATATAGTGTTATCTACTCTGCAAGTAATGAAACTGACATATCCAACGTTCACTTCTCGTCTTCTCTAGTTACTCTGCCTAGCTTCAGAAGCTCCGGCTGCAGCAACCATGTCCGCTGGCTCGTCCACCTACTCTTCAGTAGGGAATCAAGCCAACAACCAGATGTGCATGAAGTCACCACCCGTACCACCGCCTGTGGGTCTCATCACACCCCCGCCGGCACACTCACCGCAGCCGGTTGCTCATTGCACCCCTCTGCCGTTGGTGTGGTGCCACTGCTGCAAATCACGCAGAGTCATCCGTCGTGTCTCAACTACAACCCTCAACCCTGGCCGAGTCTTCTACAAATGCCCAAATCATGGGGTAATATGGTCAAGTTGTTCGCCTGCTTTCAGTTGCTGAATTTTATTTTTTAAGAGTCTGGTTGATGATCTTCGAATTTGATTCATGCAGAAAAGGGAGGATTCTTGTGATTTGTATTTCTGGGAAGTTGCAGATGTGGGGGAATGGAACTACGCGGATTATTTGGTTAGCCGACGAATCCCAATACTAGCAGGCTGGGGTGTTGGACAAGTAACTGAAGGAATGGCAGAAGAGGAAGATGTAGAGCAGAAGGTTAAAGACGATGCAGTTCATCAGATCATGGCCATGCAATAGCTGGTGAACAGCCCTGGCAGCAATGAGGAGATGAAAGAGCTTGTGAAGATAATGGGCAAGATCGTTGTGCTCTGTAGGATGATTGTCTCTTTATTTGTAGTGTATGTAGCACTCGTGATGTATTCAGTGGCTCTGACATGAGCACTTTGCTGAAACTAGTAATGAATGAAACCTATTTAGCAGGCTAGGCGTCTAGTGTTGTGAACATCTAATGATTTCTATATTAACGGGAATCGGGGGGCATCCCCTTTTGCTAATAAATAAATAGATAAGTAGAGGACCTGTCGGGTCAGCTATGTTCCCATTGCAAGACGTTCAGCAAATTGCAGTCCAACAGCAAACTACCATCAACTACATTTGCAGTTGTACAATCATGAAATACAAGTTTCACAGCAAAATATGAGTACTACTAAACAACAATGTCATCATGTTTCAGTCGTCATACAATCACCAAACACAAATCAACATACATAATAAGTGATGTTTTCACTGAACAACTACTTCATCAGGTTTCAGTTGTCATAGCAAACACAATTTAACATAGTAGATAATAAGTCATCTTCTCACAGGCAAATACGACAAAAGCAATCTAATCATCATCTGCAGCAGCAGCGTCAACATCTTCACCATGTGTGTCAGTCTGAATCGTAATTCCCCCCAGTGTCATCTTCTTCAGCATCAATGTCCTTGAACATTGGCTTCTTATTGATCAACTCATCTACTTCCACAGCCTGACAGGCAATCTTTTCTCCAGCCTTATTGATGTGATGGTCCGCAAACATATCATAAACATCTGTGGAATCATCTACATCACCAGCAGTGTAAGCATCATCTTGTTGTGCAACTTCATTAAACGAATTCCTCTGCTCAAACTTTTGCAATATTCTCCAGTCTTTCCTACGTGCATATGTCTCTTCCAAGAAAAATATTTGTGTTGCTTGATTTGCCAAAATATAAGGGTCGTCGGTGCAGTACACCGCCTTGACATTGATGGATTTGAAATAATCATCAGCTTTGGGTTTTGAGGTCCTGGTAAACTGGTTATACCAACGACAGCAAAACAGAACCATGCACCGATGAACCTCGAAACTGGAGATATACTGCAACTGAACAATGTCTGCTATGTTAGCATACATTTCAGTTGTCACTTTCTTGTGCGTATCCATGCTCATGACGGCACTGTTTTGTGTCTTCCTGCCTTCGTCGCGTGCAAGGGTGTTGTAGCGCACATCTCCAACAACGCAAGATGCATAATGTCTTACCCGAGTATCAGGACCCATTGCTAGTGCGTAAAGGGTATTACTAACTACCTGCCCCTCCTCCCACATCTCCTTAACCTATGGTTAGAAAATAGACAAGCTGATCATCTTATGTACTCTATATATTAAAAAAACTAACAGTGCAATTCAAAAGTTTACACGTCTCTTCAACCATTTCGCAAATCCTTCCCTAACCCGTTTGTCAATGTTTCTTGGATTTTGCACCAGTAACTCCTCTTCGTACACGCTGCAGAACATAGTGATCACGTCAAACATCTAAATATATAAGAATGTGCTGCAAGTTTAGTAGATTATGATGTATAAGCTGCAGTACTTAGCACTTACTCGATATAAGGTAGAATCTCAGGACAGTTATTCAACACATACCAAACCATTTTGTCCAAATCTTTAGGTTTGTCATCTTGTCAACTCTTCCCTGTTACTCGAACAACAGGATCGAAAACATTGAGCTCAAGATTTTTTTCGCCCACCTTTTTGCTAGGCTGATTAGCTGTTTCAATGTATCTTGAGTAGAATGTCAATGCTTCTGTAGCAATGAAGGCCTCTGCAATGGAACCCTCAGGTCTAGCTCTGTTCCTAACATAGCCCTTGAAAGTTCCTAGCCGCCTTTCAATAGGGTACATCCATCCATACTATACTGGACCTCTAAGTAGTGCCTCATCAGGTAGATGAACAACCAAATGCACCATCACATCAAAGAAGGCTGGAGGATATATCTTCTCAAGGTCGCATAGGATAGTTTGTATCCTCTCTTTAAGACGCTTCACAACATCTATCCTGATATTTCTACTGCAGAGTTCCTTGAAGAATTGTCCCAACTCTGCAACTGCTCTGTATAAGTCAGGGCGGCCCAATCCTTTACGGAGAATAGGTAAAACCCTGTGAAGTAGGACATGGCAGTCATGAGTTTTCAACCCTTGTACCTTGGTTCCATCTGCACTGATTCTCCCTTCAGGGTTGGAAGCAAATCCATGTGGGAATCTCACACGTGACAGGATCTTGTAGAATTCTTTTCTCTTTTGCTTGTCCATGACGTACACAGCTGGTGCAATATCCCGTGATTCACCAGTGCTATCCACCTGCAAATCAGATCTGATATCCAGGTGTGTCAAATCAATCCTAGATTTTAAGGTATCTTTTGTCTTGCCTTCAATATTAAGAAATGTGCCGATAATGTTGTCACATATATTTTTCTCGATGTGCATCACATCAAGATTATGCCTCAGATCCAAATCTTTCCAACACTCCAAGTTCCACAAAGTGGACCTGCGGGTAAACAATAATCTCTCTTTTGCCTTGCCACGCTTCCTTTTCCCGCTACCATTATCGGGATGGTTTCCTGGTTTAATATGCCTGACCTTCTCTAATTCCTCCTACAACTCATCGCTGGTGAGCCTCTCTGGTGCATCACGGTTTTCATGAATTGCATTGAACACAGGATTTTGGTATTTTCTAAGACGCAGCTTGTCCTTGTCAAGGAAATGGCGGTGTCCAATGTAACAGACCTTGCTAAGTATTGGGTATGACAGCGGATTCTTGTCACAGCGAACACATGCATTGTAACCATGTGTCGTTAGCCCTGACATAGTGCCCAAAGCCGGATAATCATGGATGCACCAAATTATAACAGCATGCAGAATGAAATCAGCTGGTGGGCTGCTATATAGGTCTCGAGTGAGAACACCCCTCCATAGCTTTTGAAGTTCCTCCACAACAGGCTCCATGAATAAATCAAAATCCTTTCCAGGACTTTTTGGACCTGGGATGAGCAAGGCCATGATGTAGTTTGATTCTTTGGTGCAGACATTTGGCGGCATGTTGTAAAGGATAACAAGCACTGGCCACATGCTATATGTCGCGCTCTAGTGGCCAAATGGGTTGAATCCATCTGTAGCTAAGCCAAGTCTAATGTTTCTCGGCTCAGCAGCAAACTCTTTGTGTTTCAGATTGAAGTTTGTCCAGTCACTGCTATGAGATGGATGGCTCATTACATTCAGATCTCTGTGCTCCTGGTTCCTAGAATGCCACAGTACATCCTATCTTGTTTGAGCATCATGAAACAACCTCTGCAATCTTGGTATAATTGGAAAATGTCTCAGAACCTTATGAGGAATCCTCTTCACAACATCGCCATCTTTCCATCTTGATGATTTGTATTTTGGGCATTCACTTAAGTTCGCATAATCCTTCCGGAACAGAACACAATTATTCTCGCAAACATGGATCATATCATATCCAATTCCAACCGCACGGAGGAAATTCTTCATTTTACTGTAGGTGTGTGGCAGCTCCAACACAGCTGGGTAACAAACGCGGAAAGCAGCCATCATCACATCGAATGATTTGTTGGTCATCCGCTGAGATGTCTTCACCTGAAGAAAGCTGACCATAGCTGAGAATACTGACAGCTTACAACCTACGGTGACTGCCACGTTGCATTGCTCCAACATGTGGGCCCACCGTTTTTCTTGTACAGGTGTAAGTTCTCGAAATGCATGAGCATTTCGTAGCATTATTTCAATCTTGGTCAAAATAACTGGCTCCGCCGCCACATCCTCCTCCTCCTCCTCTTCCACCTGAGCATCAGGCAGATCAAGATGGTGATCTGCTGCTTCCACATAGTCAGTGACATTGACGTTCACAGCTTCACCATGATGAACCCACCTAGTATATGTGACTGACATCCCATACAAGTGTAGATGATTTTGCACAGTTGACGGGGGTCTTGAAATTGAATTCATACAACTGCTACATGGGCAGCGCACATCTGCTTTCGGACTACCGTACTCAGCTCTGATAAAGTTCATGAAGTTTTGAACCCCCTCGACATATGCAGCGGAGAATCGTCGAGCAGAAGTTATCCAAGTCCTGTCCATCTGTCAGACATACAAATTAGTTCTTCTACTAGATATTACAGGAAAAACATATATGTTTCATTATAAAGTCCAGAAAAAATACCTAGGTCGATGTCTAAAGCTATGGCAAGATATTTGGACAAGCAGATCTAAGTAACAAAATATATGTAAAGCTAATTCAGCAAACAGATTGACTGCTAAATTATGGCAGGCTATTTCAGAAATCACTGAGGCCGAGCACACAGCCATCGAAGGCCATCTCAGCAACAAAGATTGAGTGTAAAATGGTGTCGAGCTATTTCACCTAACAGATTGGCTACTAGACAATGGCAATCTACTTCACAATACATACATGGTCCTAAAATATGGCAGGATATTTTAGCAACTAATCAGGCGTGGCATGCCATCTCAGCAAAGCAGATTGAGTGCAGAACAGGGCAAGGTAGCTTTTTAAGTAGAGCATATTGAGTGTAAACTATTTCGGCAAGCAGTGAGATTAACAGCATATATCAGCTAACATCCAGCGCTACTCCGACATGCACGGGGTCTCAGTCTAGAATGCACGTACCGTGGGAGAAGCTGACCGTCGTGCATCTCCAAAAGAACATCACCAGCAGTGGCGGCGCGGCTGGAGGACGGCAGTTTACGAGAGCGTACTGTGGGATCGAGAGGATCGCCATGCGTCCCCTCGAAGAACCGCGGCGCCGACGTATCGGCGCGGCGGGGAGGGCTAGTTTGGCAGAGCGAATGGAGTGGAGGGGGGCGGGGGGAGGGGGGTTTGGGGAATATTATTGGCTAGTTGGCCGAAGGGGAGTTGAATTTGGGATTTGGTGGGAATTTTCGCCCGGTGGGCGAGGGAGTTTGGCGATGGTCGGTTTCTCCAATTGCGGTCCCATGTGTCAGTGAAGAGGCAAGCCTAAGCGCGTTCCCTTTGGGTGAGCGGTGTGTAGAACCGACCGTGTGAGGGGTGCAATGCGACTGCGACAGGCGTGCTGTAAGTGTACCGCCTTTTCCTTTTGAACTTGTAGAGTGTAACACTTGGTTTTGGTGCTTCACGCGATCCATCGTTACAAATCCCGACTAAAACGGCGTGGGCGGGTCTTTTCCCGAGCGATATGCTGGGAGTTTGGCTTAGTTCGTTTGACAGACACAGCGAGAGAAAGATGTGAAATGCGTGAATGTGTAGTGGACGTACTTTTGGAGGGCCTAAGAGAAATTGTGTATGTAAACCCTCTGTATTTATTTACTTCGCATATTAGCTTTGTCTCAGGTCAAACTTTCTAAACTTTTACCAAGTTTATACATACATAAACAATGACAACCACAATACCAAGTAAATACGATTAGAATCATTATTCAATATATTTTCATACAACATATCTTTTTATTGTGAAAGTTCATATTACCGGACGAGATTCATGCAAACATGGCAGATTTTCAATACATTTCGAACTTTTAGGACAAAAAAAGAAAAGAAACCCGACCCTAAACCTATCCTACGGTGACGGCGTATGTCCACTTTCCTTTGTATTCCGCATCGGCGACCACGTCCTCCATCTGCCGTCTCCATGAACGGCGGCGGGGTTCAAGACCCGTGAAGTAAAGGTGCGGTCTCCGGCAAGGAAGAGTAGAAGACGGGAGATGGACCGGCCCACTTGGGACACCATGCCCTGCCGCCTCCCATGCCCTACTCATCCTCGGAGGAGTCCGCGACCTCGGCAGTGCCGGTGGATGTGAGGTCGATGATGGACGTGGATGGTCCATCGCTATTCACGTGCCATATGCACCCCCGAACGTTGGACAACGGCGCGTAGAACACGCGGCTGGCAGAGCTCTTCTCCTCGACCGCCGGCGCGGTCGGCGCTTGTGCGGCCACGTCCGTGTCCGGCTACGCTGGCATTGCATTGCGAGCGACGGGTTGAGCAACGGCGGCGACCTCGAGCTTCATCTCCGAAGACAAGCTCTCCCGCAGAGCGTTCCTGCCCGTGGTCATGGTGGATGTGATGCCAGGGAGGAGGATGTGCTCTGGTGTGGAGTTTAGCTGGGTGTTTCCGCCTTTAAGTAGCGCATACCGGTGAGGCCAAGCGTCCGGGTGCGTCAATGAGTCGCCGGAGTTCGTACCTCGGGCGGCGAGCCTGCTTAATGGCGGCATGTGGATGGACGGCATGTATGCGGGCAGCTGGCACCGGGGGGGAGCACACGAGCGAGGGACGAGGGTTTTTTGTGGGCCAAGGTAGTCAGCTGCGGTCGTGGCAACGTCGCAGATGCCCTTTGCTCACATGCGATCCCACATGTCAGTGACAAAGCAAGATGACCCGCGTTCCCTTGGGTCAGAAGAGCATGCCGGACCGACCGTCTGGGGGTGCGACGTGAACGCGACAGGGGTGCTGTCAGTTCACCGCCTTTTCATTTCGAGCTTGTAAACCGTAACACTTGTAGAGCGTAAGACCGAAAGCATATAGTATGAAGTTGGCACCTCACCTATATCCAGCCTAGTAGCCCACGTGTACAATTGTTATTCATACTAGCATATGTACCAGTATAATTAGTGTACCACCCTTTCCTTTTCAACTCGTGATGCGTAACGCTTGATTAAGTAGCCGGACAATGTGTGTTGCCTGTCTTTGTATGTATTTGAGGTGTGCTGATTGAGGTGTCTGGCTATTTGAAGGAATAATTGAGGTGTGCCCGCTCCGTGCTCGCATTTAGGTGTCCAACTTACCATGTTCCGGCTGTAGTAACTATACTATGTAAGTTGCTTGGAAAAATAGTTACCTAGGTCGATTTTGTGAGCCGTCCACTACGTGTCGCTCCCCATCTTAGTAGTGACAAACCCCTTCAGTTCATGACCCGACACACCTTGACGAGATCGATAGATGTGGAGAGATCGAGTGTGTGTCATGCAAATCAAGGTTTTGGTGTGTGTCTATGATAGAAATGATCGTGTAAGGTGGAGAGTGGGGGGGTGTTTGTGTGTACGCTAGTCGGTCATGTACCATCTAGCTGTAGATCGATTGAAATAGGACTATGGTGGGTCCGGAGATCGATCGATCGACCGATGTACATAGGGGTGTAGAGAAAGATGAATGTATGCTTAAAAAAGATAGATGAAAAGCTTGGTTACAATTAATGCATGGCAGAGTGACCTAGGCGTGTGTCGAAGAGCGACGTGATGAGCGAGATACAATCCCGATACCTCAAGAGGTCGATCATGTGTGACATGCACAAAGAGGAAGAGAGGTGCTATGCGTGTGTGTGTGCGAGAGAGAGAAAGAGTGAGACCCTGAGATGAAACTAAGAGAGATCGAGTGGGTGTGCAATACAGAGAGAGCGTGCGTCAAAGAAAAAAAAACATGACAACACTCTATGTTGGGCGTGTGAGACACATTATGCATGGGAAGACACTTGGTACTTGAATCCAACCTAAAAAAAATTTCAAATATTAGAATTCAACCTAAAGTGGATTCAAATATTTGAACCGGTGATCATAGCATTTGCAAATCATATGTAAAGGGCATTCAATCTTCGTTTCGCTTTTCAACTTACAATATACCATGTACAACCACATACATAAATTTGTATTCAAACAGAAAATGGTTTCCAATTTGTATTCAAACACGTGAATATTTGTTCTCGCACATGCGCTTGCTACTAGGATTTCGCCATGTCTAGCCAGTCCAATAGCAGTAGGAGTACTAGTACTAGTACTACCTTTGTTTTTCATGCCAAATTTTGACCATAATTTTAACTCAAATTTTTTTAATGCATGTCATAAAAAATTATATCATTCAATTCATATTTGAACATAGTTTCCAATGATATTATTTTCGTGACATGCATTAATATTATTTTAGTTAAATCTAAGGTCAAAATTTGACAGAAAATACAAAGGGGACCAATAAACCAGGACGGAGGCATCTGCACTAGAGTATGGAGTGCTTATTAACACATGGCCCACCTCACACTCTCACCAAATTTCTTGGAATCCGTGCTACAATCTCTCCCTCCTCGTCTCTCTCTTCTAGTGTGTTTTTTTACATCAGTCATTTCTCTCTTCTAAATTCAGCCGACATGGGCAGGGGAGGGGGAGATGGAGGGGGAAAGTTTGCTTACCGTCGGTTTGCTCTCAACTACGGTCCCGCAAGCGAGCGAAAACGCAAGACGAAGCGCGTTCCATTCGGTGAGCGATGTGCCGGACCGACTGTGTCGGGGTGCAACGCGAATGCGACAAGTGTGATGTACACCGTCAGTTCCTTTTGAACTTCCATACTTCTTTTTTTGGAATGGCTAACGCGCGCGCGTTGGAGCGCATGATTTCCGACCGGCTGGGCTTGTCCTAATTAAGTAAGTTCATCAGGGTGTATTGTTGATAATTAAGGAAAGGGCGGGCCCCACCCAAGTGAAAATCAGGGGGGTGATTAATTGGGGATGGAAAGGTCCATGCGCATTCACCAGACGAGGATTAAATGGAAAGTAGAGTGGGCCAACGTGCATGCAACCATGTGCTGCTTGTATTGTCAAAGGAGGAGGTGGGGCCACTGTAAATACATGGAAATGGCTGCAGTTATTAAATCGGAAAGAAACTGACTTGGTTGGAAGTTGATTGAGGTTGCGAGAAGGGGATCCGCGCGTTGGCACGCGCGATCGCGGAAGAGTCTTTTCGGTTTTTTTAGGAGTGCGGCAATTCGGTGCCCACGCTCACCTGCACCCGGTCAGAAAAAAATTCACAAAATATTCAAAAAAATTCAAAAAATTCCAATTTTTTTACATGGTAGAAAATTTGATGCATGAGGTCCGCTCCAATTTTCAAATCATTTGGACATCTGAGCAACTCTCGGCAAAAAAGACAAATCGGGTCAGAACAGTGCATGAACAGTAAACTTTTTAACTGACCCTGAATTTGTCTTTTTTGCCGAGAGCTGCTCAGCTGTCCAAATGATTTGAAAATTGGAGCGGACCTCATGCATCAAATCATCGACCATGCAAAAAAATTGAATTTTTTGATTTTTTCTAGTATTTGTTTTGATTTTTTTCGTCAGCGCGGGTGCAGATGAGCCTGGGCTCAAAAGATGATTATCGGGGGTTATCTTCACAAGTTTAAAACAAGGAAAAGGAACACTCACAGCACGCCTGTCGCATTTGCATTAGACCAACACACGGTCGATCTACCCCACCGCTCAACGCCAACCGGCTTGGCATTTCACTGGCATGTGGGAACGCATGTCAGCAATCTGACCATGGGCCAAACTAGCCCGCCCCGCTGTCGCCATTTCCTCCACGCGCATGGTTCGGCCAAAATTTTCGCTCGCTTTATTGAGAAAGTATGCTCACGAAATAATACAAAGAAAATTTTTCACTCGCTGATGAACGAGGCAGTGAGGGGAACGAGGACGGAATTTAATGCATTGTGCCTAAGCGTTTTGGGAATATCTGATTTTCGTAAGGTGACTTATACACCTGGACGGAGGGAGAAACCGCATGTGATCAAACCAAACTCAGCCATCCAATCGCTGACACCTAATTTTCATCGATATAGTTTGTTTATAAGGCTGATTTATTAAATATAAATATGTTTTTACACAGCAAATGATCCCTAAAAACAACAACAAAAAGAAAAACTATCACTGCTCACGGAACGAGCCGGCCTCGTCGTCTTTGGCTGCCGGCGCGAACCAGCCAGAGCTGCCGACATGTGTCTCCGCGGCGTGGTTGTCCTCGGCCTCCAGCTAGTCGTTCACGCGGAGCGTGATGGTGCTCTGCACGGACGCGAGCACCGCCCGGTTCACATCCACGACATTCGGTTCCGCCTGCAGGAGGGCCTCAATGGCAGCGGCATCCGTGCGCTCCGCGTCGAGTTGAGACTCCGCCGCCCGGTTCAAGTCCACGACATTCGGTTCCACCAACAGGAGGGCCTCGATGGCAGCGGTATCCGCGCGCTCTGCGTCGAGTTGAGCCTCCGCCGCCCGGTTCATGACCACGACATCCGGTTCCGCCTCCAGGAGGGCCTCGATGGCAGGGGCATCCGCGCTCTCCGCGTCAAGTTGAGCCTTCGCCACCCGGTTCACGACCACGACATCCGGTTCCGCCTGCAGGAGGGCCTCGATGGCAGAGGCATCTACGTGCTCCGCGTCGAGTTGAGCCTCCGCCGCCCGGTTCACGACCACGACATCCGGTTCCGCCTGCAGGAGGGCCTTGATGGCAGCGGCATCCGCGCGCTTTGCGTCGAGTTGAGCCTCCGCCACCCGGTTCACGACCACGACATCCGGTTTCGCCTACAGGAGGGCCTCGATGGCAGCGGCATCCGCGCGCTCCCCGTCGAGTTGAGCCTCCGCCGCTCGATGCTTTTTTAGGATCGCCAGGTTGAACCGCTGGTCCGCCTACACCATGGAGGACCTGGACGCCGGCACGAAATCGACGTCCATCGTCTCCTTCGCCGCGGGGGCCTTCTGCACCGCGACCTCCGCCATGAACATTGGATCGCCTTCCTCCTTGGAGCTCGGCTCCAGAGGACTCGGGGATTGGCCCGCCGCAAAGCGAGCTTGGGAACGGAGGTCCGTGGCGCCTACCGCCGCCGTGATTTCTGCGCGGCGCTCCGGTGTCAACATCTTGTAGTACGTGATCTTGCTGTGCACCATGGCTATCCGGCGAACTAGGGGATGGCTGATGCGGGCTAGGGGATCGAAAGGTGGGATAATGGGCTGGGAGGTGGGGTTTTGGGGCAGTGGTGACCGGCCGGCAAGTAGCTGGCGTAGGCCGAGCAGCGAAGGTTCCAGTGTGAATAGTGGTACCGGTGATGACCGGTCAATCGGTTTTGACTGTGCGGAGTTTGCAAAGCCAGACGGCTGGAGCCTGGAGAATTGTGGGGTGGGATGGGACCAAAGTTTCAGAGTTTGACGTCGCAGACGTCTGGACCTCCCCACCCGTTAGGTCTGTGGGATTTGTTTTTTTAGATGCTGTAGGTGGGATTCGTATCCGAAAAGACTCTTCCACGATCGCGCGTGCCAACGCGCGGATCCCCTTCTCGCAACCTCAATCAACTTCCGACCAAGTCTGTTTCTTTCCGAATTAATAACAGCAGCCATTTCCATGTATTTACAGTGGCCCCACCTCCTCCTTTGACGATACAAGTAGCACATGGTTGCATGCACGTTGGCCCACTCTACTTTCCCATTAATCCTCGCCTGGTGAATGCTCATGGACCTTTCCATCCCCAATTAATCGCCCCCCCCCCCCCCCGATTTTCACTTGGGTGGGGCCCGCCCTTTCCTTAATTATCAATAATACACCTTGATGAACTTACTTAATTAGGACAAGCCCAGCCGGTCAGAAATCGTGCGCTCCGATGCGCGCGCGCGTATCAAAAAAATTGTGAAGATAACACTTGGTTCTTTGCCTTCGCGCGATACATCGATGGAAATCACCATTATAATGACGCAGAATTTTCTACTAAATCCCGTAAAAAGGCGTCCTCTTCGCCCCTCCGGCCGCAATCATCGCGCTAATCATACTTTCTATTTGACTTCCTTCCCCATTACGGTGACGTCGACGATATCGCGATCGCTGTGGCTTTGGCGAAGTGCGTTCGATGGAGCGCACCATTAACACAGACGACGGTCATGTCATTCGGAAGTGCCGCCTGGAAGCCGAGACAACCGCCTTCTTTGCATCTAGGAAGTCCGTAGGAGACAGCAACTGTCGTGTCACCGTGACTGTTGGATGCGACGTGACCACGTCGTTTGAGCTCGAGCTGCCGCAAGGGGACTCGAACGTGACCGTGTACCCTTACACCGGCACCGGTTTACTGTTGGAAAGGCTCTTCCGCGTCGGGGACCCATCCAGCCTGTGCAACCAACGGAAATGCCGGCATGCAGTTCGGGGCTGGCTCCGCTCATCGATCTACGTCCCAACGAAACAGAGTGGGAGACGGTCGTCCCCGACGGCGTTGTGAGGAAGATAGTCCAGGAGGCGAATCGCCGGCGGTTGCATCAACGAGGAGGGTGTGACTTCAGCTTCGACATGAATGTGGACCGGCGTCATGTCGTTACCCTGCCGGCGCTACGTTCGTGGAGAAGCTTCTTGGCGAGGAAGGTGCTGGGACGTGCCCGGCATGTCTCGCACACACCATCAAACAAGTAGTACAGTAGTACCGCTTATCTAGGCTTTCGCCAGCCTATTGATGCACATACGAGAATTTTTAAATCATATAATGCTCTATGTACGTTTGGTCTTGTCACTAATAAGTACTAGTACTATATTTGTAACCATTGAGTAACTGGTACTACTTGGTGAATGTTGTGTAGCCGTGAATGTCCGAGCTAAATTCTAAACACAGTCACGATCAAATGAGATGTTACCATTGGGCTCCACCACTCCACCAGCCGGAATCACCTTGGCCTATTTGATTTGCAGGATCCTCAAAACGCAGGAATCGCAAAAATATAGGATTGTTCTCTTTGGATGGGAATGGCTTCGATTGGAGTATAGGATTAGGATTGTGTGTTTGATGTCATAGGAAAGACAGATGAATTTTTAAAATACTCCTAGGTTGGAGTAGATGCAGGATTTCCTATATTATTAAATGTAGCACAATAGCTTCGTCCGTCCAGCTTACTACGGGAAAGGTCGTTTCTGGAAGAAGACGATGGAGAAGCGGATTCAGCGAAGAGTGAAATTATGGTTGCTTCGCCCGTGACTTTGTGATTTGACGCCTCATTGCTTTGTGATTTGTGATAGAAGAAGGGAGTAGACTCTGTGCTCTATGCATGCGTCCATGCAAGGGAGAAAGAGGAGAGAGGTTGCATTTTTTTTATTCCTTGAATCAATTTGGCATCGGCACACCACCGAGTTCCGGTTCCCTCTTTTTTTGGCTTTCGCAGCACCCTCCACAATGGTTCTCATTGATGCCAAAAGCTATTTTACCATTTCGCTACACATTGTGGATGCCCTTAAGTGTACCACTTGGTTTTGATTAGTAAAGAGGAGGTGCTTTTGCCACGCGGAAGGCGGGGGAGGTTGGCCTCACGGTTTGCTAACATGCGGTCCCACGTGTCAGTGATGTACCAAGCCGATCCGCGTGCCACGTGACTACATGAGGCAGAACAACGGCAGAAGCAACTTCAGCGAAGAGTGAAATGATGGTTGCTTCGTCCCTCAAACTTATACTACGGGAAAGCTGTAGCTTTGTGATTTGACGCCTCATTGCTCATTACTACTGCGGCGCCACGACCGGGGTGCGTCCCCCCTGTTGCTATGCATTGTTATTTGGTGCATGGCATGTGGACCCGGATGCTGGATGTCCCACATGTTGGCAAAAGGGAGTAGAACATTTATGAAAGCGAGCGCTCCACTCTTACGATGGAGGAGTACAGGACACGGCGGCCCGGTGAACTGTAACTTGTACTGTACTACTGTACTAGTACTATGTGGTAGTCTTGTACTACTCTTGTACCACTTGGTTTTGCTGTTTCGCGTGATCCATCGATACAAACCCGATTAAACAGGTGAGGCTAGGTCTTTTCCCACGTGGTAGGCAGGGTAGTTTGGCATAGTCGGTTTGACAGAGAGACCGAGAGAAAGATGTGAAATGCTTGAATGTTTAGTGGGCCCTTTTTTTTGTGTCATGTGTGTGTGTAGTCGGACCTTTCAGATCACTAGATGATACTAGCCATACAAATTGAAGTAACAATATGAGATCTAAAACTTAAAATACATATGATTTATTGTGTTAGAGTATAGTAGTATTGTATTGCATAGTTGTTAGATATAACATACGAGAACGTGTAGGGACATACTTTTGGAGGGCCTATAGAGAGAAATTCGGCATAAAGTGGATTCAAATATGTGTATTCATCATCATAGCATTTGTAACTCATATCTAGAGTTTATACGGTAAACGTGAATGCTTGTTCGCTCTTACAAAACCAGTACAACAATATTGGGGTGGCGTTAGGCGTGGGAGGTTGTCCTAGTCGGCTCCACGGAGAGAGCGAGAGAAGAGATAAATACACTGGCGGTCACTGTATTTGAAGCGAAAGCATAACACAGTCACCGGACTTCAGAATACGCTCATTAGGGTCACTATATACGTTTGACGATGATTATACGGTCACTCGCTCACCGTTCAGCATCGTATTGCACTCTATTGACCGGCCAAATAGTCTACGTGGCACTATGTTGACTGGTTAAATTTGCCACGTTCCTTGTGGGTCCCACCTGTCAGTTGGCAAAGGAAAGAGATAAGATAAACAGAAATTTACGCAGGTGCGACAAGACTCAAACCCTTGCACGCGAACCACCTGGTTGTGTATGTGTGTGTCAGGGCCTGATGTGTGTGCATGCACGTGTAGGTTGAGCACTTGAGCGTGAGCGTGTGTGTTGGTCGTGTGGTGAGCGCATGCATGCATGCGTGCGTGCGTGTCTGCATGTGTGTGCACGCATGCGTGCGTGTGCGTGTGTGTGTGTGTGTGAGTGTTGCATGCATGCAGTTCGTGTGCATGCGTGCGTGTGTGTATAATCACCACACTAGACCCAGTGTATTAAAAGAACCAGTCAACCAGCATAGCATACCAATACAAGGCCACCTTGTCCGCGCCACTTCGAATCTCTTCTACTAGTGATACCCACCATGCAATATTTTATTTTCATTTGTTTACATTCTTATACCCGCTGACAGGTGGGCCCTATGGTAGTGAGATAATGAGCACTGATGATGCAACACTAGATGCGCCACGTGGACTGTTTAACTGGTCAACTAATCGTGTCTTCAACAAATACAGAGCTCTACGGTGAGCCTGTGACTGTATAACAACCACAAAACGTATATGGTGATCGTAGTGAGTGTATTGTGAAGTCCAGTGATCGTATCGTGCTTTCGTTTCAAATACAGTGATCGTCTATGTCTATCTCGCGCGAGAGAGATGGAACATGCGTGAATGTGACGGGGCGTACTTTTTGAGGGCCTAGAGATAGTTTGTGTGCATACGTGAAAGAGGTGTAGAAAGGGGGGCGATGGGGAGAGAGAGAGATGCTCTTCGTTTCTCTTTATTATGACTAACTTCATAGTATAAAAATATAAACATTCACAATGCGGAATAAATATCATTGGATGCACCATGCAATTAACTTTCGTACTCCATATAACTTTGCAATATTGTATAGATGTAGATTTTATAAAATAAATTTTGGCCACACTTTGCGTAGTTCTAATTCAAAAGGAATCTTGTATGCGAAGTAAACGTGAACATAGGGCTTTTTAGATCAATGGAGCACATGATAAGATGCAACATGTGTGAATGTGTAGTTTACGTATTTGGCAGGGCCTGGAGAGGGTATGTGTACGTATTCGAGAGAGGCGCGGATAGAGGGGGTGTGTGTGCGATGAGAGATAGATAGCACGAGAAATGAGAGAGGTCTAGAGAGATAGAGACGAATAGTATATGTCTCGACGAGAGATGGTCTTGAGTGTGCGTATGCAAGGGAGAAGGGGAGAGAGACATGAGCAGAAAAAGTGTGTGGGGTGTGTGTGTCTGGTATGCATGTGTGGGTCTGACAAGATACCGAGACCTAGGGGTAGGGGTGTGTGAGGTCTGGTGGGCCGAGGTGAGGCCCTCGGTCAGTTCCGTCCTGCGCCACATTGGTCCGCCCGTGACACATTATACGGAGACCCCTGCAGGACTAGTCGCACAAGACAAAGAAACCAGAGCCGCAAAGGACTTTGTGTCCACTGACAAAGCCGGATAGGAATTGTAACCCTAGGCCCGAGTATGTTTATACAAGCCTGGGGCCTAGTTTGTCGATAGCATACACAGAATCCCTTGGTATTCACGTAGTGTACTCTGTACACACCCTAGTCACAAATATACATGACCGGGGGTAGGGTATTTCCTGGATCGCAAGGGCCCGAACTAAGGTAAATCCTTGTCTCTTATTACCATGCATCCAACCTAGCTGTAAGGGATATCCTACTGAATGCTCTCCTGGAATCATATTCGTCAACTAGTAAGAGAGGTGGAGATCGACAATGCGTGCGAGATAGGCCTAAGCATCCGGGAGACACGTAGGCAGGTATATGTATAGAGAAAAGGGTCGATGTAGATCGTGCGTGCCTATGCGTGTGAAAGAGTTCTTGTGACAGAGACTAGTGAAAGGAGTCGTAGATAGTTGTGAGATAGAGAGAGGGAGGGTGATATATATAGACAGCGTGTGTGCGAGAGACACCTCAGGAGAGAGTGTGAGGATGTGCGAGAGAGAAGGCCGATGGATATACAGCGTGTGCGTGTATGTGTGAGAGAGAAAGATAACACGTGTGTGAGGAGGGTACGCGTAAAAGACTGATGTACATATCATTTTAAAATATAAATTGTATCCAAATATTTGGATGGGATCATGATATTTGCGATTCACGTATGAAACGATCATTGGTGTATCAAACATCCATATTCTGTCGAATTTGAGCATGTGTATGGTATTATTCGACATAATTGATCCATAGAGTCAGTATTTTGAAATCCAGGCAATGCATGGCTTTAGCAATTCAAATATAAAAGTGATTATAGTTTATGTTGTGTGTGTAAAGCACATTATACATACAAAAGATACATAGTGAACATTCTAAATAGCTAGCTAGGAACTAGCATACGTTTGAAATCAACTTAAGGTGGTTTCAAATATTCGAATTCAACATGAAGTGCATTCAATTATTTGAATTCGAGATCATGACATTTGTAAATCATACCTAAATTAAGGGTGCGTCCATCTTTGCTTTGCTTTTGTACATAATAACATATAGTCGTGTACAAAATACATTCAAATTTACCACCTCCATTCCAAAATAATAGTAGTTATAGGATTTTCAAGAGTCAAAATTTCAAAAGAAGCGCATAATTTAATGAGGTTTTCAATCATACAAGGTCAAATTTAATGAGGTCTATTAAGGTCAATCCTAATAGTTCAAGAGTACTGTAAACGTGAATGCTTCTGGTTCAAAATTTTGAACGAAGCACTAAAAGAGCCTCTCCTCGCCCGAAACCGCGCGAGACCAATGTTTGGTAGAAGGAAATTACCGTCCTAACTCTGACCCGTGAAGCCTATCGGCCCAACGTCCAGAAGTCTAAACCGGGGTAGGTTTGTAACTTCACTGAGACGCCACACAACCGCCTCCGAAAAACATTCATATACTGCGGGCGCCTAAACGCCGATGCGCTCGGCCGAAATCACTCCCGCCCACTATTTTGGACGCGTGAGATTACCGTCCTACCCCCGACCTGCAGCATGTACGAAATTTTAGATGGGGGCAAAGTTTGTAACTTTCCCCAAATTTCAAACAAGCGCATCCCGGAAACATGGTTCCCCCTTAGCTTCCCCCCTCTCCCATCCGATTCTCCATTCATACTCTGTGGGCGCCAAAACTCCCTCTCCACCAGCCGCGAAACCCCAGCCTCCTCCGTCCGCCACCCCATCGCACTGATCCACCGCCGCCCTCCTCCATCACGCCAGAGCCGATACCCCGACGTCATCGTCCACCGCAACCTCAACCGCAGCGCCCTCCATGACTTAGCAGTTGAAGCCGAGGCAGAGCTGCCTCCATGACGCGGACGTGCGTCATACCCGAGCCACTTCAACCCCTTCGTCCTGCGCCTCACCGCTGCTGCTCGAACGTCGCAACCGTCCACTGCACAGGAGCTGTTCTGCTGCCGACAGAGGGCCACTGCACCACACTCAACAACTTGGCCATGGGTGCGTCCAAGGCTCCACCGTCCTCCACAACATCTGATTTCCAGCGAACCACAAGAAGATCGTCGAAAAATCATAAGGAGGACACAGCATGGCAAGCCGATATTGGTACTCCTCTTCCCTTATTCTTGCAAATTTTACATGTCTGCTTGCAAGGTATTCATCCCACGAAGGAAACTAGTTGACCACTTCTTACTGCACATTCTTCCTGATACTAGATGTTCCAAGTAACTCGCGATGCACAAGGTTTCCCCCCATTTACTATTTCACTTTAGCTAGAGGTCTGTCGCCTGCCTGGATTTCAATTCAGTGTCAGTTGATTGCCAATTAAAGGAAGCACCACCCGCGGAGGCGCGCGGAGCACCTAGTCCGCCTGTTCACCGGGGAATTGATGTCTACTACACAACTTATTCTTGTAGACTCGTGTTGGGCCTCCAAGCGCAGAGTTTTGTAGGACAGTAGCAATTTTCCCTCAAGTGGATGACCTAAGGTTTATCAATCCGTGGGAGGCGTAGGATGAAGATGGTCTCTCTCAAACAACCCTGCAACCAAATAACAAAGAGTCTCTTGTATCCCCAACACACCCAATACAATGGAAAATTGTATAGGTGCACTAGTTCGGCGAAGAGATGATGATACAAGTGTAGTAAGGATAGTAGATATAGATTTTTGTAGTGAGAACAATAAAAAACAGCAAGGTAGCAAGTAAAAAAAGTGAGCATAAATGGTATTGCAATGCTTAGAAACAAGGCCTAGGGTTCATACTTTCACTAGTGCAATCTCTCAACAATGCTAACATAATTGGATCATATAATCATCCCTCAACGTGCGATAAAGAATCACTCCCAAGTTCCTATTAGCGGAGAACATAAGATAGAAATTGTTGTAGGGTACGAAACCACCTCAAAGTTATCCTTTCCGATCAATCTATTGAGCCATCCCTATAGGTGTCACAAATAGCCCTAGAGTTCTTACTAAAATAACACCATATGATACGCATCAACCAACTCTAATGTCACCTAGATACTCCAATGTCACCACAAGTATCCGTGAGTTGATTATTCGATATGCATCAAACAACTTCATATCATAATATTCAATCCACACAAAGAACTTCAAAGAGTGCCCCAAGATTTCTACCGGAGAAAGTAGGACGAAAACGTGCATCAACCCCTATGCATAGATTACCCCAATGTCACCTCGGGAATCCGCGAGTTGAGTGCCAAAACATATATCAAGTGAATCAATATAATACCCCATTGTCACCACGGGTATTCATATGCAAGACATACATCAAGTGTTCTCAAATCTGAAATATTCAATCCAACAATAACGAAACCTCAAAGGGAAAAGATCCGATTCATCACAACAAGGATAGAGAGGGAAGAAACACCATATGATCCAACTATATTAACAAAGCTCATGATACATCAAGATCGTACCAAATCAAGAACACGAGAGAGAGAGAGAGAGAGAGAGATCAAACACATAGCTACTGGTACAAACCCTCAGCCCCGAGGGTGAACTACTCCCTCCTCGTCATGGAGACAGCCGGGATGATGAAGATGGCCTCCGGTGATGATTCCCCCCTCTGGCAGGGTGCCGAAAAAGGGCTGTAGATTAGATCGTGGAGGTACAGAGGCTTGCGGCGGCGTAAAAACTCATCTAGGTTAACTTTCAGGGGTTTCTGAATATATATGATTTTTTAGCGTTGGAATCACGCAAAGAGGTGCCATAGGGGGCCCACAAGGCACTAGGGCGCGCCTCGGGGGGGGGGGGGGGGGGCAGGCGTGCCTAGGTGGCTTGTGGGTCCCCTGTGGCTCCTCTGCTGCTCCTCCGAAGCTTCCTGGGTCTGTTTCCTTCTAGAAAAAGTCGTTAAAAATTTTCGCTGCATTTGGACTTCATTTGATATGGATTTTCTGGAAAACCAAAAACAAGCAGAAAACAACAACTGGCACTAGGCACTAGGTCAATATGTTAGGCCATGAAAATCATATAAAACCCATATAAAAGTGCACCAAAATCATACAAAACTATAATAGACATGGCATGAATACTTCATAAATTATAGATACGTTGGAGACGTATCAGGAATGAGCGCCTCAGTGTCTATCTTAGAGGTGTGAAAGCTGCTGGCGCCCGATCTGGAGGTCCACCGGGCTTAAAGGGATGGCCATGGGGCGCTGCCAAGCACGGCGGTGGGGTGAGGTTGAGGGGAGGGCGGGGCGGCGGAGGCAGGGGTTTGGGCCGGTGGTTGCTGGTGGTTCGAGGAAGATCATCAACAGTGACTGGTGGGAGGTAGATGAAGGCCATATGCTCGTTCCTTGTAGATCGGACGGTGCAGAAAAAATCGACTGACCTATTTGTTTTCAGTCGATTGTTATTTTCATAGGACCACATGTGGTGGTTTGCTGGAGGATTACCTGCACTTCCCAGCCATCCCTATGCTCATATTTCAAAAGCCTAGAATCTAATTTCATGTGCCATGCAAGTTGTAGAGCTATCATATGTCTGCTGTCATTTGTTTTTGACCCACCAGCTATCTGATACTTTTACACTGCACTACTTGTGCACAAACTACACCCATACTCTCTCACTATTGTTTTATTACGCTGGGGTATTTCAGAATCTCAACCACAGTATTCTAAAAAGAAAACACATCTGTCGCTCCAGTCTGCATCGAGGATTGGAAAGGCGCGGTTTGATGCTCTAAAGAAGAGTGTAGTGTCATTCGATGAAGACTATCAACGTAGCTCTGTAGTTGATGACCCCATTCGCCATACACCAGCATCGTAGGTGCTTGCTTTAACTTCATGGTGTCATATGTGGTTGCATGTTGCATATGGTGTCTACCTTGTATATTGCTTCTAAATTGGTTAAATTGCATCTGCTTAGCCATATATTGTGAATATGACATGCCTTCCTGTTTTTGGTACATACTGCATATGTCTATTAACCATGTTCTTACATCAAACTAATGTTCTTGTGTATCCCTCATCAATCACTTATGATGAGACAGTCAGATAGGTGGGTTAGTGTGAGACGTGCTACTCTTTTAAAGAGTGCAGTGTCATCCTCCCCACATGATTCTCAACAAACATCAAGGCTAGATGAAGATAGTCAACGTAGCTCTGTAGTTGGTGACCGCATTTCCCCTACACCACCATCGCAGGTGCTTGCTCTAACTTGGCAGTGTGATATGTGGTTGCATGTTGCATATGGTGTCTAGCTTGTAATTCTTATAATTTGGTTAAATTGCATCTGCTATTCTGCTTAGTTTACACATTATACCTGTTAATGTGACATGCCTTCCTGTTTTTGGTACATACTACATCTGTCTATTAACCATGTCCTTACATAAAACTACTGTTCTTGTGTATCCCGCATCAATCACTTATGACGAGACACCTTTAGTATATGCCGCTTGATATTTGTTGCATCTTGCATATGATTTATAGCATGTACCACGTCTAATTTGTTGAGTATGCCATGCCGTCCTGTTTTTCGTACATATTCTATCCTTGTATCATGTGTTTGCCTTACATCCAAGTAGTGTTCGTCAGTATCATGCATGAATAAGTTATGAAGAGTGATTTTTATTCCTTTTTCTTGTCGTTTGACTTGACAATGCAAAATCAATAAAGCGGAAGGAAATTAGCAAGGTAGTGGATGATGGTGCTCTTTCCGACCAACTGAAATGGAGGGTCTCTACGGATTCTACTCCGCCATCCTCCAAACAAGATTTGCAAGACAACACATGCATAGACAGTCAGCGTAGTTGTGTTGATGATGAGCACATCTCCCCTACCCAACCATCACAGGTGCTTGCTCTAACTTGGCACTGTTATATGTGGTTGCATGTTACGTATGATGTCTAGCTTGTATTGCTTCTAATTTTGTTGAATTGCATCTTTTTAGTTTACACATTATACTTGTGAATAAGACACGTGTTCCTGTTTCTAGAACATACAATATCTGTCTATCACGCCATGTTATTACATCAAAGTACTACTGTTGTGTAACCTGCAACAATCACTTATCATAAGCCACATTTAACTTGGGAGTGTGATATAGGTTGCATCTTGCATTGTTTTCTAGCTTGTACTGCTTCTAATTTGTTGAAATGGCACTTATGACGAGACAGTTTTAACTCGGTAGAGTGTCATTCGTTGCATCTTTCATATGGTGTCTAGCTTTCATTGCTTGTAATTTGTTGAAATGCCTGCTGCTTAGTTTACACATCATAGGTGTGAATATGCAATGCTGTCCTTTTTTCTTACATATTCAATCCTCCTATCATGCGGTCGCCTGACATGAAAGTAGTGTTCGTCAGCATGCATCAATGAGTTCTAAAAAGCGAATTTTATTCATTTTTCTTGTGGGTTTGACTTGACAAGGCAAAAAAATAAGAGTGAGGAAGGAAAAAAAGTAAGGCAGGGGCTGATGGCGGTCATCTGGCGCCACCGGTAAGGAGGCGCTCTAGAGATTCTGCTAGTACAGCTAGTGCAGTAGAAGTTCCAAGTAAATATGATGTGCCCAACAACCCTGCTCCAGCATCCCAGGTGCTTTCTCTAGCTTGGCAGTGTGATATTTATTTGCATGTTGCATATGGTGTCTAGCTTGTATTGCTTCTAATTTGATTAAATTGCATCTGCTTAGTTTACACATTATACATGTTAACATGGCATGTCTTCCTTTTTTTGCATATACTACATTTGTCTATTACATGTTCTAACATCGAAGTATTGTTCGTGTCTATCCTGCATCAATCACTTATGACGAAACACCTTTAACTTGGTAGTGTGATATTGTTTGGATCTTGCATATGATTTATTGCTTGTACTGCTTGACATTTTTTTAAATGCCACTTATGACGAGACACTATTAACTTGGCAGAGTGATATTTGTAGCATCTTTCATATGGTGTCTAGCTTCCATTGCATTGCTTCTAATTTATTGAAATGCCTTCTGCTTAGTTTACGCATCATAGGTCTGATTATCTCATGGCGTCCTGTTTTTCGTACATATTACATCCTCCTATCATGCGGTTGTCTAACATCAAAGTTCAGTTCGTCTAGATCACACATCAACTAGTTCTGAAGAACTAAATTTTTATTCCTTTTTCTCATGGGTTTGACTTGACATGGAAAAAAAGAGGAAGGTACACAGAATGGTAGGGGATGGTGTTACTACTCGAGAGGCACGGAAATGGAAGTGGAACAGCTCTGCAGATTCTGCTGGTACTGATAGTGCAAGAGAAGGTCGAAGTCCACCGGATAAATGTACAAACACAGTATCCCCTGCTACACCACCTGCAAAATGTACCAAAGACAAACGAACCAAACAAGCAATGACAGCCCTAGTGGTTGCAGCACCTTCTTCCACAGTACCAACATGTGCACGACTTACTCGTTCGTCAACTCTGCTAGCGGCAAGTTCCCAAGCTCCTTTGCCACCTGACACTACTTTCGAAGCACTCTTGGCACAAGAGGACTTGGCAAGATCAGATGAACCTTCTGAGCTTCAACACCAAGATGGTAGTTGATCGAGTCATGTTACAGTTGCATGCTTCTTTATATGTAGTCACACAGTTTGATGTACATTATCACTTCCCATGTTCGTTGTTGAACTAGCACCTAGGCGCAAGAGGAAATAGACATCAGGGATAATGCTTGACAGGTTAACTAAATCTAAAGGTGGAAGAATGGAGATCCATTTTGAGTCAGGTTTAAAAAGGCCACGTGATGCTACAGAGTCAGCCAAGTTAGTATCAGAGGCAGCCGTTGCTGTTAGGTGTCATGCACGTATCCTCCCAACATGGATTCAGTATAGGAATGACAAAGACGAAATCCAGTTTAACACCTTCCTCGACCATTTATCTGTAAGTATGGTTATTTATGGAACTTAGTAATATCGTCTTGCTCTGTCCCATACTTTCTAGGTTGCTGGTAATGAGACTGCTATAATTTTGAACAGATGAGGTTCAAGTTGGATCAACAAGATGATGCAACTAGACAAGCATGCACTCATGTTTTCAAGTCTGCTCTGTGACAGTATCGGTATAATCTAAGGAAAACTCACTTTGAAGGCAAGGCTAACAATGAACTTGCCCAAACATCTCTAGTGGAAAATATAACGGATGAAGACTGGACAGCCCTTGTTAAACACTGGTCTGATCCAAAGTATCAAGTATGTTATATAGATGTGATTAGATCACATGTTGAACTCCTATTTATGCATGTCCCTCACAAATCTATCTTCTTCTAGGTGAACTATTCAAAGAACAAGGCCAACCGTACGAAAGTGAAATTCCAACAGACGACAGGATCTCGTAGCTATATTGCACACTACGAGGCTCTGGTAACTAGCTGCTGTTTCAATCTTTTGGCTGTGCCATATTATCAGATCTATATTGACTTGTTCCAAATGCAGAGGAAAGCCCACAAGGACCAAAAAGAACCTGAACCAAATGCAGTGGAAATCTTCAAGGACTGTCACACCAGCAAGACGAAGGGCATGACTACACCAGTCAAAGCCGCTGTAGTAAGTCCTTAATCCTCAGGACCTTTGAACTACTGGTTACTCTGACTTGTGGTGCATTGAACTGCATGGTTTGCAGCCAATGTCTATTACTCTTTTCAATTTTATACACAGTTGTCTGAACGTATCATTGCACTTTACAAGGTTTAAAAGAGAGGAACGATGTTCCTTTGCTCTTGATCTGTAATCTAGTTCCGTGCTGCACACAATGTTACAATTGCCTGTTTGTCTGATCTCAGTAGTTTTGTGATATGAATGATGTCATACTATGCTCACCGTATTATAAACTTTGTCTCTTTATCTTAGCTGTCAATACAATGTGAAGAAATAGACAATACATTAGCCATGGTATATGGTCATATGTTTGGAACCTGGTTTTATTATGTACTTTGCAGTAAAATACAACTAATATTTTACATGGGTTCACCAAAATAAGTTCTGTATATAAACCAAAGCTATTCTGTTTGGTTTTGCTGCCTCATTAATAACTTCTGTTCTGGTACTACTAATGTACAAAGTCAACTTTTCAGCAAGCTATGGAACAAATGGTGGAACCGCAACAACCTCCTGAAGGTGATGAGGCAACCATAACCACAATGTCACCTCTTGGTGAAGTGGGTCAGTATCTCTCCACTAACAGTGCCAAAAGCACCTTCCTGTGTAATATTGGGTTGGTTGTTAAGGAAACCTCATCCAAACTGCCTCATGAACAAGATCTGCAAGCTCGATAGAATGATATATCTGCGCTCCAGACACAAGTCCAATCCCTAACAGAGACCCTTTGTGAAAGAAGAACAACCATTGTTCGATGTCGTCAAGATATGCATGGTTTTGAAACCAGACTATCAAACATTTGCTATATTGTTCAGGAGCCTAGGAGAAATGACAGCGAAGTTTATGGTGCTCCATCAGACACTACAGCATGAAAACGTACCAGTCAGGTCAAATCATCCGAGCTTCTGAACTTCTGATGGTGCATTTACTTTTATGCCAACCCTCCTTTTGTTATATGCTGTAATTTGTTTTGTTGCATTACAAAATTTGTTCTTAACGGGAAGCGACCGGATGAAGAAAACAGCAAGCGATTTTTGTATAGTGTTGGGTGTTCTCTATATTTGCACGGGTGGGGAACTTTGATGCCTAGTGGATGTAATGTGTGCAATCGCCGTAATAGCCTAGCGTTAGTTGCTTGCTTATTTATTTCCTCGTAGTCATCTTTTTCCTCGGTTTGTTAGTGGCCGCAATAACCATGGGCCACATACGGCCCGTGGTAACCATGGGCCTGCTACCTGCTGTAGTGCCCAAGGGCCATCTACGGGCCGTAGGATCTGTGGGCCAAAAGCGGACTGCATTATGGGCCATAAACGGGCCATAGTGGTAATGGTCCATCTAAGGGCTCGTAGCATAACGGGCCGTTAACAGGCCAAAAGTCATCACAGGCTTAATTCTATCGACAGTCATAACGGGTCGTTAATGGGACGAAATACATGATGGGCTAAAAATGGCCCAATGGGTTAACATACCACAAATGGGCCGATTGTTACCACGGACTGAATCTGGGTCATTAGCATAACAGGCCAGTAACGGACCGTAAGTAATCGAGGGCCGGAAATGAGCCCAAGATTTTATGGGCCATTAGAAGGCCGAAAGAAAACACGGGCTGGAAACGGCCTAACTGAATCATGGGCCGTTAATGGGCTCAAAGCCGTTTACTTTTCATGATGGGCCAGAATCACCACAAGCCGTCAATGGGCCCAAACAAAAGGCCTAATATGGGCCGAAAGACGTCACGGGCCATAGATGGGCCCAGAGAAACAAAAGGCCTAATATGGGCCGAAAGACGTCACGGGCCATAGATGGGCCGAAAGTGACAACGGGCTGAAATCATAAGGCACGGCCCACATGGCGCTACTGGGCCGAATTTTGAAAGGCCATAGCAGGCCATGAGTACCCGGGCCGTAAATGGGTTGTATGCGAATAGGCCATTAACAGGCTTTCCTTGGGCTGGCCCGCTTACTTTTGACCAAGTCAAACGGGCCAACCTTTTTAACATAAATGGGCCACTATTGGGCCGTGCCACGTGTCGACGTATCATAGGTGTCTTGCGTCCAATGAATGGATGACATCTATCCCAACGCCGAGCTGACACGTGGTTCCGCCAGCGAATGAGAAATTTACACGTGGAAAATCGTCATTGGTCAGGGCTGCTAACGGGTTATTGGATCCAAACCGAAACCCAATAGCTTAATGGCGATCCATTACGGTGAATGTCATGTGTCAGTTACCCTTGACGAAAACACTTCCATGACGTGACATTTATCGTCATGGAAGTGGACACTTCCGTGATGATAATTTGAGTATTGTCATGGAACACTTGAACAACAGCACAGGTATGACTATCTTGATTCTGTCATAAAATTGTCACGGATGTACATGCATGACAGAAAACTTGACCTACTATGACAAGGAAGTATCATCACGGAAGTGTTTTTTTTGTAGTGACCATGCCAGGTATCATCTTTTTTAGGGATGTTTTTCAATTTTCTAGAGTTGAAGGAACCATTAAACAACACGTTTGTGGTTGACTCTTGTGACATATGTCCTTGAAATCTCTCCCCATTCCTCGTAAAAGGGATGAACATTTACTTAATACCACAAACATGATTTTCCAAACCATTTTTGTGCACTTTTTCATGGACCGAGTGTGCGAAATTGAATTATGTGCATTAATGCCTAGAGAATGCACATAACGGCCCAAATATAGTAAATTAGCCCAGAAAAGTGCCAAATTTGAACACGGTGCATTCTAGGGTGTATGTTGATCGTACAAAAAACCCAAGGACAAACGATGAAAGAAATTTGGACCCCACTTCAAACTTGGTGATTTCCCTCCCGAAGCCACAAAACTTCCTCTGTGATAGTTCGATTTATGAAGAGCGTGTATAACAACATTAGCCAAACCTTCTCAAAAAATTACCACGGCATGTTGAGGTCATACCATGGCACCATGCCAGGTATCATCTTTTTCAGGCATGTTTTTTCAATTTTCTAGAGTTGATAAACCATTAAACGACACATTTGTGGTTTACTCTTGCCACACATATCATTGAAATCTCTCCCCATTCCATTGCAAAAGGCATGGAAATTTACTAAATACCACAAGCTTGACTTTTCAAACCGTTATTGTGCACCTTTTTCATCCACCGATTTTGTGAATTTGAATTATGTGCATAAATGCCTAGAAAATGCAAATACTGGCCCAAATATAGTAAATGAGCCCGAAAAAGTGCCAAATTTGAACAAGGTGCATTCTTGGGTCTATGTTGATCGTATAAAAAAACTCAGGGACGAACAACGAAGGAAATTTGGATTCCCTTCCAATCTTGGTTGTGTTTACGAAACGTTTCCTCCGCAGCACATTATTTGGGCACAGAAACCCCTCACCAACACGTCAATAAAGAAAAGAAAACCCTCACCCCCTCCCCCTTCGTTCCCACTCCTCACTAGCACTACACTCTCTGCAACTCTGCTTGTCAACTTCTATCGCCGCGGCCACCCCTTAGCTGACGACTGTCGCCAGTGGGATTCGGCCCCGTGCCAAACGTCACAGGATTTCGCCGCTGCTGCTTCCCGCCGCCTGTCTGCACCGCCTCTAGCAGACGTCATCGTTGCTCGTTCTCGATAGGTCTGCCCAAATCTTTGATCTCGACGGCGCCCCTTGTAGCCGGCTGCTACCAACAAACGCCACCGCATTTGGTTTCTTCCACTCGTCGACGCCTATCGGCATCGACTTTCTCGAATCTGGTCGATTGTTGTTTTCTACGGGCTTGGGCCGGGTTTTTTTCTCTCTCTCATGGAGAACAAGGTAATTAATTTAGCGAAATATTAGCTCATCTCTTATCGCAGTCCGTCTGTCCCTGTTAATCACCCGGCAGAAATCGCCGTGGATTCATTTTCTTATAGCTGATTCAAGGTTTTTCATTCTAGTGTCCATAGTGCAAGCACAAATCAGGCCACTGTGGTTGCGGCCAGTCGGACAAGAAGTTCTATCTCACCATATCAGATGACTTCCGGGAGCGCATGATATGTTCAATCTCATCCTACCACGGTTGGCATGTCCCAATTTTATGAACATATACCATATATTGCTATATATGGATAAAAGGTGCGACATGCACCATAGACGTCAAAGAGGATTTTTTTTGTAAATTAGGAAAATTAATGTTGTATTTGTTCCCTTAAAAAATGATGTATTGTTCTTTCAGTTACTCTCATATTTGCATGAAATCTTGGTTACATTATCTGTTTAATTATATATTTTTGTACTTTGCTTTCAGCTGTTCTGTTCTCTCAGCTATTCCCATGTTTGCATGTAACGATCTTAATTTTCATTTCCCGCAGTACATCCCTTGCTTTGCAAGAACACGTGTATAAGGAAATCTTGGCCTTTACTTTGTTGATGACTCCATGGATGTCATATTGACCACGCAGCATAGATTTACAATGACAGTTAGGGTAAAAGTTGATAAAGATGGTCACTTCTATTTTGATGCAGACCTTTGGAGAAAATTTTCTAAGTTTTATGTACTGAAAGTTGGCAATAAAATTCAAGTGCGTGCACCACATTCTGGTCAAATAAACATGGATGTTTACTTCCCCAGCGTCATCAGCCGACCATGGTCTGATTGACGTTAGTGTTCTTTCAAATTTCTCCATGTCGTCTTATTACTTATTAGCAAAATTAAAGTAATTGTTCTGGCTAAATGATTACTATTTATGCGCACTATTCTTCTGCCATGTTCTGAATAAATAATCCCTTTCCACCTTTTAAGCAGGATATGTTGGATGCATAGTTAACAAACTATATGTTACTCGGCATACCAAATTTCACTGGAAAGAGTTGGAGCATGTCATACAATTTGTTGCTAATCTAGAAGACCTAGCACAGCATATGGACGCTGGATTTGGGATGGGAATAAATCTACCACTGGTGCACACATTGAACAAGACCAATTGTGTGAACAAAATGCTGGTACAAAGTCTTATTTGTATGTTGTTGTTCATAAACTATATATAGCTTCAATGATATGTTACAATTGGTTTTTGTTCTTCATTGCAATAGAAATTGCCCACTGCAGCTGTTCCTGAATTGATTTCCCGGCGTGGTCAAATTACACTTGTGCCTGCTAAGAATGCCAAAGTGATTGCAAGGTACTACATTTCCCGCACAAATGGAACCATTCAAATTAATAGGTTCTCGGTTGTCCTGGCAATGCATCAACATTTGAAAATTGGAGACACTGTTATACTCATGCTCTACCAAGGCACATGAGGGATCTTCCTTTTTGACGAGATGCCGAGTCGCCGTCATCAAGCTGCTTCCAGCGGATAGTTGTGGTTGTTGGCCTATCTTAAGTATGTAGATATGGACCATACGGTTGTCAAAATTGTTCATTTCATGGAAAGTATTAGTATCACCTTTTATTAAATAGTATCACCACTATATGTTACTCAAATGTTGTTTTTCAGGTTCTTAAATTTTCCATATTGCAAAATGAGATAATATATAGATAGGCCAACCCATACAATTGACATATTTGACATAAAATGAAATAATCAATCGAGCATATATATGCTGAAATTGGTCCAGTGCCTAGTTCGAGGAGTAATTTACAAACCATTATTAGCTCCCTAATTTACATCAATATAATGAACCGCGCGCGCACAAAAAGAGCTACTGCCCCTGACGTGGACCCAGCACGCACAACTACCATCGTCCATCATCATGTCTATTCCGCTTGGCTCAGAATGAGAGGAGGTTGCCAAGTCGATGACCACCTTGATCGATCGAGGCTGGGGCAGCCTTGACATCGGTGATTGCCGGTACTGCCTCGGGCACAGCTCTCACCAGGGCTGCCGCGACCGCCGTCTCGGCATACATCGCCTCGGCGGCCAACGAGACGTTGGCTCTCACCAGGGCTGCCGTCACTGCCCCCAGGCCTGCCCTGGCGACGCCCGGCGCTGCGCTCTCCTCCATCTGGGACATAAGTCTGTGCCTCGTGCGGCGGTCGCCATTGCCGCAGTTGTCCTTGCGTCATCGCGGTTCCTGCTCCGCCGCCCGCACCATCCGCCGCACTCTGCGCCGAGCCCACAGTATCACCCGCTGGCGATCCCTAGCTGCTTTCAGGACGACCCTGGCTAACCTGGTGGCTTGCTCGTACCGCGTTTCCTGCCTCGTCTGGTTGTCATTGGGAGAGGCGACGGCATGGCCATCGACCACAAAGCCGACCATCGCGCCGGCAGCCTCGATTCCGCTATCGCCCAACTCCATCCGGTCGTCAGCCGTTGGGGCCGGGTATGCCGATATGTGTGGGTAACTAGCTAGCAAGGGGATCAGTAGTGAGTCGCCGCCACCAGCCATTGTTGTGGTTATTTATAGCTAGCTAGTAGCTGGCTAGGGGATTGGGGATTTACAATTTACCCCTGTGGCTGGCGCTTGGGCGGGAAGACATCGCTGGAGCGCGGGAAGACTAAGTGGAGCACACAACCGTATGCGGTGTCACGTGTTATCACACACGTGTTAACATAAGGAAACGTATGTGTAACTTACAAATCATCACTCACGAGTACTCGCACCACGCATCATGTGCGATGCTCCTACCATCGCAAACAACTCATTTGCATTTTCAAAGGTTTTTGTACACACATAATCGCACACGAATCATCCAGGTCCATAGGGTGCCTAAGAGAATTCAGACTTTTCCAAGAATTTTAGTCGCACTTTCTTAATTAGCACCAATTGCCCGACTGTCTTTCTCATCATTAAAAGTGTTTTTAGTTTTTAGTTTTTCCCCTCCCACGTATGAGCCAACCAACTACCTCCAAAATTTAATTATGTTTGCATGCATGCGTGGTGGAAGAGGAAAACGATAAGGAAGTGGGCAGTGATTCTACTCTGGCAATTATAATAACCTAATTAATGGGATGTGTTCATTGGCAATTTGGCGCTGTCAATTTTTTCACCTCGCCCACTCCGTGTTCACCTTGGTTGCGCTGCTCCTCCTTCGCTCTCTATCGTCTCTTTCCTCTCACAGCCCCAAATCTGACCTTCCGCGCTCGCCTCCCGCCTCACCCATCGGATTGCGCCATGGATAATCCCCTAGATCCCAGCATCCCGCGGGCTTCCCTCTCGCTGCGGCCCGCGGCACTGCCGCCGTTGAGAGAAACCCACGTATCTATCAGAGGGGATCCATTGCTCTGGACTCACAGATTGGTGGCGCCGTAGGACATGCCGGGGCTGCGTTGGAGGTGGTGGGCAACAAGGGCAAATCGGATCAAGGAAGTGAGGCCTCGATTGGAGACATGTTCGAAGGAGCTTCGCATGGCGAAGCACAAGGCGGAGGCGCAAGTCGATCTCAGGGCAGAGATGCTGAGGGATGTATTCTGGCAGCGTCGCGGCGACTTGGCGCTGGCGCTAATGGCAGAGATCATATTCACGGAGTCGACTGCGGAGGAGAGAACGCGCATGCCTGTGGAATGGTATACGAACCCGGTGCGGCTGTTCAGATGGGTGGTAGAAGAAGCCAAATCACCCAACCTGCTACAGCGGTGGCGTTGGGCATGCATCCTAGGCGAGGTGACCTGTCCTCCTTCCCCGCCAGATACTGGATGAAGATCACCTCAAGTATGCGGCCATGGATGCGTACACATGCTACGAGATGTACAGGCGAATCATTGACATGAGGAAGTGCCTCCTTCCTATAGACGACAAGGGATCGAGCCACAAGCAGAGCATTGGAGGCAAGCGTTAAAACAAGAAGTAGTTGATATGAGGATCGTTTCTCCTAGTTTATTATGCATGTAATTGTCTACTTAGATGTGCAAACGCTATCTATAGCCACTCATGTAATTGGAAGTTTAATTTGGTTATGCAATCATGTTCTGATAAGTATATATGTTGTTGTTCTGTAGACAGAGCATAGATGTTGTACCGACAGAGCAAATCATATCACACACGGACTAAACTACAGAACCCGTCGGTGATGAATTCATCAATCGCTGACAATTATTACCACCAACCATTTTCCCACAACACACACGGCTTATTAACCGGAATTATCTGTGTTGTTATCGGTCTTCCCACACATTTCTGATTACTGACCTGTTTGCCACGTATCACACACATTTGTTAAGGTGAACCGTTTCTGTTGTTTTGGCTCACCGCAAACAGTTCATCCGAGTGAACTGTATGCCGTATATCGCACACACCTCGAACTGGCTGCCTGTTTCTGTTGTGTTGGCTCATCGCAAACAGTTCGTATGCATGAACTGTATGCCACGTATCGCACACGTGTCTCTAATCTGAATCATGCTTGATGTCTCCAGCATCGCACACAGTTCATCTTATTGGCGACGGTTTTATTACGACACCGTTTGTGATTCATGCATCGCACACAGTTTGGTCGTGGGGTCTCTGATTCATGTGTCACGTTAGCGGTCGCCTGCAGTAGTGCCCGCTGACTGGGAAGGACGAGCCTCAGGAGGAGGCCTCCGGAGGAGGGATTGTGCCTCCGGAGGCGCCTAGCGCGGGAGGCGACGCGGCGATGGTGGAGGCTGAAGAGCCGATTCCTCTGCCAAGCTCTACCCCTGCCAAGGAGAACGAGGCCGCGAAAGGAGCCACGGCGAGCCCCCGGCGGTCGCCAGTGCGCGAGGCTCCTGACGCGGTTGCGGTGAGCCCGCGGAGTGCGCCAGCGCGGCAGACTAAGGAGGAGGAGACCACGGCGAGCCCACCACTCTTGACGGGGGATGCTGCTCCCACGAGGAGCGCGGACACGGAGGCCCGGAGGGGGTCTGGCGTCGGGCCCTCGGGGGCCATGATTGTGGATGGTGGCGCAGAGCCACGCACTGGCTGGGCCCTGCAGCTCATGAGCAACAGCGCCGTGCTCAAGCGTGGGGCCGTGCAGGGCCCCAGGGCAGCCCTTGATACGCTTGAGGTAGACCTCCAGGCGGAGGAGGCGCGTCTCATCGAGGAGCGCTAGCGCCTCGCAGAGGGGTGGCGCCAGCTTGACGTGGCCATCAAGGTGGGTCGCTGGCAGGACGAAGCAGCGCGGGAGCGGCACGAGAAAGCCACCCAGGATGCCAAGGAGATCTTTGAGAGCACCGTCAGGGAGGCCGATGAGGCCGACAGGCGCCGCGAGGAGGCGGAGGCCCACGCGAAAGTTCTCTAGGAGCAGGCCGCCGCCAGGGAGTAGGGGCTCCAGGCACGGGATGATGCTATCGTGGCTTACGAGGGGCAGCTTGCCTCCCGCGAGGGCAAGCTCGCCAAGCGCGAGGAAGCCCTTGCGGCCCACGAGGGGGATGCCGAGATCCGCGAGCGGGAGCTCACGAGGACGGCGACTGAGCAGGACGTGGAGCGCGAGCGCCTGGCGACGCTGGACCGCCAGGTGGCAGCCGCCCAAGCCTCCTATGACCAATGCCTCGCCAAGGCCAACGCCCAGCTGGCCGAGAAGGAGAAGAAGATCCAGGCGGATGCTGATGCCAAGTCCAAGAACGAACGCGAAGCGCTCGCCAAGGACTACAGCAAGAAGCTGAAGCTTCAAGAGGATCGCTTCACCAAGAGGCAGGGCGAGCTCACAGATGAGATCTCCAGCCTCAAGAGGCAGGTGAAGGAGGTGGATGCTGCCCGGCAGCTCGCGCTGAAGGCCAAGGCGGACGCTGAGGGAGAACTGGCATCCTGCAGGCACAGGTGGGCGACGTCTCCGACGTCGTTGAGAAAGCCAAGGATGAGGCGTCCCGGGCGCGGGGGCGGCAGCATGAGCACGCAAAGATGTTCCGCCATTTTACGCATCGCGCCCGCACCGCCCTTTCCAGCTTCGCCATCGAGAGGCTCAATGACCCCCTTGAGGACAACGACGCCGGCTACCTGGACTTCTTCACCAAGCTCGTGAAGAGGGTGGAGGACGGAGCTGCGCGGATGAACGGCATCATCGAGGATGAGTGTCGCGACCTCCTAAGCCAGGTGGCGACGCGGGTCTTCAGCAACCTCTTCCGTGCCGACTCCTCCTTCGACTTCGACAGGGTGATGAGCCCTGTCCCTTCAGAGCTTCGCGACGGGCTCGAGAGGGAGGTGCGGGAGCACGTGGAGGCCCTGGTCCAGAAGTTCTCCCATGACAGCGAGAGCTCCGGCGAGGCTGGCGACGGCGACGGCGATGGCGACGATGATAGTGGCGACAGTGCCTCATCCACTTAGGCCCTTTTCTTTTTCTTTTGTCATGTATGAGAGTGGATGTAGCCCCGCGGGGGCGTATTTAATGTTTTGCCTCGAGAGGCATCCTCGTGAGGCATATCTTTCCTTTTTGCTTGCTTTCGTGCTCTACGTCGCTAGGACCTAGCCCCCGAGCGTGCTACGACCGTTGCTGGTATGTTAGGACGCGTTCCTAGACAAGGCCAGAGGGTGTAGGGCTCCGCGAGGTGGTAAGGGCTCCCGAGGCGCGATGCTCGGGAAGCCCCCCTTTGATGCGCAAGCGGCTTGCGCAAAGGAAAAACACCAGCACCCAGCGAGGTTGCGAGGAAGAGAGAGTTTAAAAGGTGCTGAGAAAAACTTGCGAGGCGTTTAGAATTAGCTTGTTCGCGGAGCGTGAGGCTTGGCGTGCCGTGGCCTGCGGGGTGCGCCTCGTGAGGTGCTCACTCGTGAGGCCTCCCGATGGCACTTGGTGGAGATGGGCGCCGTACACTGGTGCGGCGACCTGCTATACAAACGGTTTTTACCTCCTTTCCGCGACAGAGTTTTAAACCGTCGCCTTGCCTGTGTATGCGATAGGGGGGTCCTTCCCACATGACCCAGAAACCGTTGGCGATAGGGAGCGCTGATGCAGATGCGTTGCCAAATGTAATCGTATGCGATGCAGGAACATATCGCACACACTATATTCTGGCACACGTGTGGGATTGGTGATCAATCGCCCACGTTTCTCATGAGTCAAACATTTCTAATTGCGTATGGAAACCAAACGGTGTTTCACATTGGACCGTTTGTGAAATAGTACCTAAGGCACACGGGCCATCATAGATACTGTGCACGATATGTGGCCCATCGCACACGAGTATTATATGTCAATCATCTGCCATGCATGACATCATCGCACATGTTTCCTGAACAATTTATGAGTGGGATTGCATTTTACATTGGGCACGGTTTCCTCTAAGCTCTCGTGTGCGATAATGTGCTATCACAAACGGTTCAGGAGCCCCTACGCACACGTAGAAGTGCTGCAAATCGTCTGCGATTTGTTGTGTATCACCGACGGTTGCGCTATGAGTGATGTGTGCTTTCCATTCTGGATCGCACACCCTCATTTAGTCGAACCATGTGCGCATCAATGGCCAGGTTAAAGCAAAAATATCGCATTTGAATTGCCCTACAAAAAGCAAATTCGCCACAATATGCAATTGAACAAATAGTGTCCACAGGAAGAACATTCATCAGAATTCGCAACAATATGCAACTGAACAAATGCTAGCTCAATTCCACTGATTTATCGACAAATGTAGTACATAATCATAGTGTACGTAATATGAAGACCTCATCACATGGAAAACAATGCATCCATGCGTATATGTTTAGCGGCTAACTCGTGTTGAATGTGTACTCATTGTTTCAGGAACAACCATGCGGAAATCTTCATTATCACCAGTGGGCTTGATGTAGTGATTCATGAAGAAGTTGCTTATAAATCTCCTAACCTCCAGCAATTCACCAGTGGGGAGCGGTTTAGGGGTCATCGGTTCAAAGATGAGATGTAGGATTTTTAGATCAGAATGTGCCATACGACTGGAGTAGAAGATATTAATTAAGATATAGACTTACTGGTACTAAATTGTGAGCATCTTCACAACAATTAGTAGATTTGCAGATGGAGATCATGTGTTTGCAGACATAGTATCCACAAAGGTTGGTCCCTGCTTGTTGCTGAGGACACTAAATTTTTTTGTACAGAATTAGTCATGTATTTGCCCTGTTAGGAGCAACCTAACCGGTGTAAGATGTTTATTTGTTTTTATTTGGAGAGAAATAGAAAGAGGTTTATTTAGAAACTTGAACATTAGACTAGCGTAAGAAAAGGTATTTGCAAACTTTTGGATACATTTTCCGAAAATAACGGATTTCGGTGTCTTACCGGAGAAACAATCTCGTGCTGCAAAGGTAGTGCACTATTGAATTGGTTCCCTTGTTTATTTATGCACGATGCCAACACATCGCAAATGAAGATGAATTTCCACATACTCAGTTCTTGAACCAGATATGAATTCAATTTCAACATCATAGAATTCAATACCTATCCATGAATTGCTGAAGATGCGTCAGATCCTGAGGCTTTATTGACTCTCTGAGAGAATCCAGGTAGTAAACTCTGTTCCGGTTTGGAACAATGACTACCAAGATCCAGTGAATGCTACAGATTAAGAAAACCATGAACTTACCAACTATGACGAAATGTGAAAGACGATCAATGTATGCATGGTTGTTTATTTGACTTACCCTTCATGATATGGCCAGAGAAAGAGTTCTGCATGGGGCGTGAAGCACAAGATACTGGAGACCTTGCCAATGGCCCACTCCCGATTATCTGTGCTACCACGTAATAATGTGCCATTTGCTCCTTGAGGATCTATGAAATGCGCTCTCTCCTTTTTTCTTTGCGTGATCAATCCCCTAAGAGGAATACAATACAGTTAGCTCTTTTTCGTTTACAGCCTTGTATGGAGAAGTTGATCAGAGTTTGTGAAGTAGTTAAAACAGCAAGCATTTAACAAGAGTGATAGCGAGCACATTGAAGTTGAAGAAGAGATGAAAGTCTTCGAATTCCACACTGATGGATCCTTGATCGTGACGGAAATGATCACTGTTGTAGTGGACTAGCAGAACCTTATGACCTTCTGACATTTCATCCATGCAATATTTATGTAACTTGCGGCAACTGGAACTGCACTCCTCTAAGTATTCGTTAACAAGAAATGGCTGGCCATGGACGTACTTGCGTGCTACAAGTACGTCTGCTTTATTTTTAGCAAGTATCTTTCGACTTCTTCATCGAGCAAGCTGTCAAAACCAGTATAACTCTCCGATTCGAACAACTTGCTGGTAATTTGGTTCTGGGCGATGAGTACTTTTAGTAAGAGGCTATCGTTCACATTCCTCCTCGGTCTCGCGGGCCGCTTCCTCGCGGGTTCGGCCGTGCCCGGTTTCCTCTTGGTACTTGAAGCACTTCTGGTGCAAGGTCTGGATGGTTGATAGACGGACTGCTGAGTCGGCGGTGAAGATATGACGGACTGCTGAGCAGACGGTTTAGCTACGCCGGACTACTGAGCTGGAGGTGCTGCTGTGACGGACTGCTGAGCTGTAGGAGCAGAGGCATCGGACTGCTGAGCAGGCGGTGAAGCTATGTCGGGCTTCTGCGCAGGTGGTGCCAACGCGTCAATGTGCTGAGGAGGATGTGCCAACACGTTGGTTTGCTGAGCAGGCAGTGCCGACACATCGGTATGCTGATCACGCGGCTGCGAACCAACGGACTGATGAGCAGGCAGTTCCGGACCTTCTGACTCCTTAGCAGTCCGTTCCACCGGGTTGGTCTGCTGAGCATGCGGTTCCGCTGTGTCTCCCCCTGCTGCTTCAGTGGCCGGCATCTGAACCGGTGGTGCGTCTTCAGCAGTTGTAGGCCTTGCAACTGGCTGCTTAGGGGCGGACGATGACATGGCCTGTACAGCACGAAGTCGGGCGGGCTGATCACAGGTTGATGCATCAGCCATCGGATTACGAGTATTAGGTTCCTCGGGGGAAGCACACGAGAGCTGTTGTGGTAAGGAGAGAGTCATCGGTTGAAGGGCGACATTGATTGCTCTTGGCGGGGCTTGAGGGATCTCATCTATGAAGTCTATTTCCTTTCGTGGCCACTGGATATGATTTAACAGTGTTTCTTCCAAGGTCATCTGCTCATCACAGTCCCCTAGGACATTCTTCAGGGCAAATTTACTGAATCCAGGCTTTACTTCAGTCACGTAGCACTTCACACAGTCCGGCTTCAATGGAACATTGTCCAACAAGAGGCCCCCTTCCGAGTGGGGGGGGGCAAAACCCAGGCTATTGCACATTTTAACGTACCTTCATAATGTGTAAGCACGCCCCTCAGTCTGTCTGTCATTCTAGATAGATCAGATATAGCATCATCATGCGCAGCTGCAGTCTCAGTGTCGCTGGGGTCAGCTGATGCACAGCTACTCTTGTGCGGTGTTGTCACGCAATAAATAGCATCGTCCATGCCCGCCTCCCCTCCTGTCTGCTGGCTATCTCTCAGTGTTAGAGTCTTCTGCATCATCATTGGCTCCTCAATTTCCTTTCGAACTGTCGGATACATGTCCATCCTCAACATTTCATACAAGTCATTCTTGTTCTATTCGCTCCTCGTTTTTTTCATGGTGAGCCTCTCTTCTTTGCTGAGTGTGAAAGCCCTCTTGTGCGGGACATTGACACCTATACCCCTTGCATGGCCGGGGGGCTCTTTTGTTGCCAGAGCATCGGACAGAATGTCACATGGCCCTGAGTTCCTGTAGAACCTTCCAGGGTTGCTGGTGGAAGCCTTTAACATCACGATATACAGTTCTTCGTCATGTGAGTTTTCAAAGTAATAAGAACCGTCGTCACGCCTCCTTGCACGTGCCCGCAAGTAGTCTCTAGTGCGTTCGCCCCTGATTTCACTAAAGGCCGGTTTCCCACCCGCAGCTACTGCTTCTTTGTCCTCCTGGTCCCATATCGGTTTCATGCCGCAGTATCCTGCCACACCCATACGGTGGGGGTGTGTGTTCCTCTTCTGAAGTTCCGATTGCTTGGCACTCTTCTCGGTAAACTCTGTAGTTACCCTGACCCTTTTGAATTCTGTCCAGTCTGCCTTTGTAATTTGGGGGTATGCGGGGATTGGGTCCTTGCCTTCACTCAAGTACTTCTTGTACAACACGTGCTTCCAGTTTCTCCAAGCATCCCTGGCCTTCTTCAGTGCAGTGTGTTCCACCTGCATTCTCCACTGCTCTGGAACATTGAAGTGATCCATGATCTCCTGGACTATCCTGTGCCGCGTTTCTGTCTCAGCCTTCCGAAACCCCGGCAGATTAATGTTGAGCCTTGCCCTGCCAACAAATCCACACACACACTCCCGAACCTCGTGCATGCTTTATCTGGTTTAGTTGGAGCCCAAGACTTTAAATCGATGTCGGTTACTTCATATACACCATTAGGCTGGTATGTGGGCTTTCTTGGAGCGTTCTTCGGTGTCCTGGCCGAAAGGGTGATTGCGGCAGCTCTATCCCATTCCAGATTACCTAATCCCTGATCATCTGCTAGACACCTAGGGTTGTCGGACTCAGATGAAGATACATCGCCTGAAGCATGAGTGATGTCGCTGCTACTCAGCATCTACAGAGAACACATGCAAAATTCAGAAAAGGGGGATAAGCATAAAGCTAACAACTTGGTAGCAAGCTGTCTAGGCATGTCATGTAATAATTTGGAAAATGTACGGCTAATTTGTTCATTTTGTGTGACTCGGGCGCCCACGATCTGTAAATCGACAATAACTAATTGGAACAAATACAGCTTATATGTACTAGTTAGGAAGGTAGATAATGAACATATGTACGCTCTCCATTATTTTATAGCCAATTTGGGAACATATAGAACCAAATAGGAAGAGTGATCGCGAGGAAATATGCCTCACCGCGATGGAGACCAGTAACTGATAGGATTTTGTGCAAACTCGGCAGGAGAGGCGAGGGTTATAGGATAGATATGCTCGAGGGCGGTTGGCGAGCAAACGAAGACGGAGAGGCACGGGCAGCCACATGTTGGGAACGGCAGTGAAGGTAGGGTTGACGCCGAAGAGCGGGCACACGGCCGGGTTGAGCACGCCGGCACAGGAAAGGGTTCTGGTGTGGATCTGGGGGAGGGGGGAGCTGGCGATGGAGTTTTGGTAGAATATGCGGACTGTTGAGTGAAACGGGGGCGGGCGGTGGGGGGTGTTGGCGGCTTCAGTGAAAAAAGGGCGCCGGTCGCGGCGCGGAAAGGCCTATGCAAACGGAAGCCTCTAGGAGCCCGTGTGCACAAACAGCATAATTTCGTTTGAAATGAAGACGTGGTAATTTTGAAATGAAGACATGTGTTCAACGTTTTGGCTTGAATTTTTTTCCACGGTATGCAATCACCATCATACCCTAGGTTTGATTTTCTGGCGCATTTCAGGTTTTGTTTGCTACATTTAAGCCATATTTTGCATTTACCATGCATTTAGTGCATATAAATCAAAACCCTACTGCAACTACATGTGGGTGTTAGCAAAGAAGGTGCAAAAATCATTTCTGTGTCGCTTTGCTAGTTATAATTCATTATCCGAGAAACGGGAAGAATTTTCAAACATTTCGGCTACGAGATGCGGCCACCGGCGTAGGTCTTGTTGGTAATTTAATTACAGGAAATGCTGATGGACTTCGAAAATCACGAAAATCGGTGTGTCACCGTGGCACGATCTCAAGACCCAGTGGAAAAAAATTGGTAAAGTTTGGCACAAGTTACGATGATCGCTCCATGCAAACCGAAGGATCTCACAAGAAGGATCATAGTTCCCAATAGGAGACGTGGCAATTCGGACTCCAATCGTAGTTGACTTCATCGTTTCGCCTCGAATTTTTTTCCATGGTACGCAATCACCATTAGGCCCCAGTATTGATTTTCTGGCGCATTTCGGGTCTCGTTTGCTATATTTAAGCCATTTTTTGCATTTACCGTGCATTTTGTGCATATAAATCAAATCCCAATCGCAACTACATGTGGGTGTTGGCAAAGCGTGCCTACAAAATCATTTGTGTGCCGCTTTGTGTGTTTTCATTCATTGTCCAAGGAATGGGAAGAATTTTCAAACATTTTAGATGCGAGATGCGACCACCGGCGTAGGTCTTGTTGGTATTTTAATTACAGGAAATGCAGGTGGAGTCCGAAAATCACGAAAATCGGTGTGTCACCATGGCGTGCTCTCAAGACCCCGTGGAAATTTTTTGGTAAAGTTTGGCACAAGTTTGGATGATCGCTCGTTGGAAACCGGAGCATCTCACAAGAAGGATCATAGTTTCCAAAAGGAGACGTGGCAATTCGAACTCCAGTTGCTAGTGATTTCATCGTTTCACCTCGAATTTTTTTCCACAGTACGCAATCGCTATTATACCCTAGGTTTGATTTTCTGGCGCATTTCGGGGCTCCTTTGCTATATTCGAGCCATTTTTTTGCATTTACCGGGCATTTAGTGCATATAAATCAAATCCCAACTGCAACTGCATGTGGTGATGAAAGGGATGAGGATTGCCGTTCGATCTGGGTGCATCCAACGGTGCAGACGTACGATCCGTGGGGTTTGGGTTCTGGCCAATCAGAATGCACGACTCACATCGCGCGCAGTAGGGGTCATCGGCCGTGTGCTATTTGCAAACCAGATTGCATATGTCCTGTTCATACATACTGGAGTGAGATCAATTGAGTGTGCTAGCTCTAGGGTATATAATCATAAATAGTTCAAACTCATTGCCTGTGCTGACAACATATCAAGGTCAACATATTAATCGTTCTTTGATCAACAGAAGGCCGGGCATAACTCACAATTCAGTACATGCGACAGTTCTAATTGAACGAATTAAGTTGCAGAATAGACATAATAAATAGTCTTACGTATTAATTCCTATGTACATGGGAGAACTGGGATCATTAGGTTAACCCCGAATGAACTTAGGATTTCTGATGATTTTAAGCCTCTCTTTATGTTTGGTGCGTGATCCCTTGGCTGGCAACTCAGCAAATTCATCGTACTCATCCTCATCAGCAACACCCTCAACGCCTAGTACCCTCCTCTTCCCACGCATCACTACATGGCAGTTCTTATGCAAGGGGTCTTTCACATAGAAAATCTGGGTTGCATCACTGGCAAGAATGAACGGGTCCTTGTGATATGCCATCTTTGTCATGTTAACATAGGTCTTCCTATATTCATCAACCTGTACCTGACTAAGAGGGACCCATTTGCACCTGAATAATGCCACCTTAACTTCCACATAGTTAAGCTTCCAAATCTCTTCGATGGTTCCATAGTATACCCTTTTATCAGCTTCATCTATAGTTATGCATTCTATTCGAATAGAGCTGTTCTGATATGAGGTCTTCTTATCACGTTCCTCAGTGTAGAACGTGTAGCCATTTATGTCATATGATTGGTACCTCAATACCATAGGTGATGGCTTTTGTGCCAACCACATTGCAATGTCATCCATGGATCCGCGTGACAAACGATCCTTCAGCCATCTGACGTAGTCCTTATTGTGCGCCTTCATCACGACATCTAATGGATGCACCATTGGTAAGAAGCTTCGTCGTATCTCCACCAAGTGTTCTTCAGCATAAGCGTCGAGAACTGTACTGTTAAGCAGTACCGTCAAATGGGCTTGATCGGTCTCATCTCCGGGTGCAGCGTGTGGCGCGCCAACAAGGAACGGCTTACCAGCCAGCCTTCCCTCGTGGCGAGAGAGGGGCAAACCTATAGGTCTTTGTTCATGTATTCGGTGCAAAACTCAACCACCTCATCCGCGGTATAACCTTGTAGCATGCTTGCCTCTGGATGGCGTTGGTTCCGACAATAGCGCTTCAATATTCCCATGTATCGCTCGAAGGGATACATGTTGCGAAGAAACATAGGACCACAGTACTTCATCTCGTCGACAGTGGCTGTTTTTATTTTTTGACGGGTATTCGCAGAGTGGCTGTTTACAGTATTAACTCCATTATTGCATCCCCATATGTACCGGGTAGTACATCACATACGGTTATGTCACGGGAACCGTGTCTCACGCACGTTGTCTCCTCACACGGTTTGGTGTGGAAATCATGTGTGAAGTTGTAAGATCGAACACAAACGATATGTACAACCCGTGTGCCATATACAACAGAGTGCGATAAGTAGTTCCCGACCGTTATCAGATCCCCACAGTTTCCCCATTTCCCCCAAATCCCTAGATATCCCCCAAATTCCCTCGCGTGGTGCTGACATTGGGGGAATGCGGACGAGTGGTGCTGATGGTTTCGGTGCGGTTGCTCCGGCTTGTATCGTCGCTCTCGGCAGCGCGATGGGCGGCACCGCCACGACGGCGGTCACCGACGAGCGCTCGCCTAAGGTGCGCTTGCCTAAGGTCATCAGAAGGCCGGTGTACTATGGATCCGAATCGTCTTGTCATGTTCCAATCAATCCCGATCTTTTTTAGCATGTCCAAAGTAGCTCCCTGCTCAATCTGTCCTGAATGACCCCCGCTCCCCCCATCCAGGAAAGCGATCAACCGCTGGATCCGGAGTATGACTCCAGACTCCCGCAACATGAGTTCGACTCCGAGTTTTGTGCCACCGAGAAGTACCAAAAGCTGAGTTGTGCGCACGGACACACTCCCGCTCGACGTGTATGCACGGAGGGATTTGACATTGGCAGATGGTTTCTCAGTTGCCCCTTATAGGTTAGTGCTAAGTTCATCATTTAAGTTGAGTTAATGCCCCCGCCCATCCTAAATATTTAACATTGGCAGGGATATGAGGCTTGTGCCTTTGTTAACTGGTTGGATGATTAATGGCATGGCAGGGCTCGGAGTGTTATCACCAAGCTCGCAGAAGATAACGTAAAGCTGAAGAAGAAACTGACTGATCTGGAGTGTACAATCACTACGATGAAGCAAGAAAGACTCAATCACAGGCAACAGATGAAAGCAAGAGACAAGAAGGAACTAGCATGTGTAGTTGTAGTTATCGCATTAGCCATCTTCTATCCGCTTTTTGCAATGATGATTAGGGGTTTTGTTTGATTATTACTGGCTACATCAATAAGCAAAGCCCATCTATTGCTTGACAACTGTCCTATGAAAATTGCTTGTTTCACATTTGGACGCTCCAACCTGTGTGTGTAATTATCACATTGAGAAATGCGCAACCGCGGGAATTTGGAGCAACTGGGTACTAATAATTGTAGTTCATTATATCAGGATTCTAACCGCCTGCCAAGGCGCCAATATAATCTATCAATCCCCCGCTTCAATTGCCATTCCTCTTTTCTTCATACCCCGCTTCAGTCTCCACCGCCTTCATCGTCCCGGCCGGCCGCGCTACACACTTACACACACTCTGCAATCTCGCTTTCTCTCACTTTGTATACGTACCGCAGCCATGTCGAGCGACAGCGAGGATGACAGTTCCGCCAGCAGTCTGGCGCCCGATGATAGGTCAACCTCGGAATCATCCCGCTCTCTTCCATGAGTCCGGCATTGAGCCCTGACCTCGATTTTATCCGGATCATGGAAGGGACGCCGCCGCCCGAGTCGTCGGACGACGACCAGACGGACGAGGAGCCATCGGAGGACGAAGAAGACGACGATGATGATGAGGAGGAGGAGGAATGTTCGAACGAGGAGGATGATGACGAGGACATCAACGATGATGAAAAGCCAATGGTCAACGGCAAGAAGCGTCCTCGCCAAGACGATGTCGCGGGGCTATCCAACCACAACAAGAAGAAGAAGGACTAAATTCAGCAGACTGTATATCTCTGTCGCCGTTCGCTCATATTAATTCGTTATCTCTGTGTCCCTATCAATCTCATCGCAGACGGTTAGCAATACGTATTCGACAGAGATCTTTTACATTATCGCCCACTATTGGTTTCTTGAATTGTGTGCCTATCGAGCACACAATTCACAACAAAAAATCGTATGCGCTGTCTATAATTATCGCACACAATTCTGATTACCGACCTGTTTGCCAGATATCACACACATCTTGTTACGCCGAATCATTTCTGTTCTTCTGGATCATCGCAAACAGTTCATCCGAGTGAACTGTATGTTGTATATCACACACACCTCGATCTGCCTGACCGTTTCTATTGTTCTGGCTCATCGCAAACAGTTCATATGGATGAACTATATGCGACGTATCGCACACATTTCTCTAATCTGAATCATGCTTGATATCTCCGTCATCGCACACAGTTCGTCTTATTGGTGACGGTTTTATTACGACACCGTTTGTGATTCATGCATCGCACACAGTTTGGTCGCGGGGTCTCTGATTCATGTGTCGCGTTAGCAGTCGCCTGCAGTAGTGGTAGGCCGCCTCCCAAAGCAGCGCTTCTGACGTTTCTTGTGGGCTACTTGAAGAAGCGATGCGCCGTGGGTCACCTCATGAGGCAACGCTCGCGAGGCCTTCTGTGCGCCCTGTCTCTGTGACAACCATATTTCGACAAGTTTCATAACTAGTGGAGCAGCGCGCGCTTGCTAGTTCGCTCGTGGGTGTCACACGAGGAGACAAAGCACCAAGGACCTTGGTGAGGTGACATGCACGGGAGCAGGCCCGCGAGCCAGAGCTCAGTCACTTGGGTTTAGCGGCGCGGCTGGGACTGACCCAAGGACAGGCACCGTATCCAACCCCCGCTCGCGTGAAACGCAGGAGAGAAATCACGAGCGTGCACAACTCCTAAAGCAAACTGCATACCAAGCACACATAATACTTAGGAAATAAAACATTACTACTGCATTAAAGGGGTTTCATTACACAACCAAAAAGATGAGGCTGCCGTGATGGGCATGGGTCAGCTTGAGGATGTCGTGGCCAGGCGGCGCCCTCAATTCGATCAGTCCGCCATGTCTGAGCATGGGGCTTCCACTGGGTTGTGGGCGGGAGGTCTCACGGCCTCGGCAAGCATCGCAAAGAGAGGCTCCGGAGCGTGTACATATCCACTTCGTTCGTGCCCGTGAGGTCAGGGGTAGAACTTGCGGAGGTGTTGGATGTTCCATGTGTTTGGTACCGGAACACCCTCCTTCGTCTCCAGCCGTGCTGCGCCAGGCCGGGAAACATGCACGACCCTGAACGTGCCTTCCCACATGGGCGAGAGCTTGTGGAGTCCATCCCTGGAGAGGATCCTTCGCAGGACAAGATCGCCAGCTTCAAGGGTGCGGGGGCGTATGTTGCGGCTGTGGTAGCGACGCAGTGCCTACTGATATCGGGCGGCGCGGATGGCGGCCCAGCGACGAGCCTCCTCGAAGAGGAGCAGATCAGCCTCCCGCAGGCCATCCTGGTGAGCCTCGTCAAAGGCAAGGACCCGCGGGGACCCGTGCTTGAGCTCAGTAGGAAGGACCGCTTCGTCCCATAGACGAGGAAGAAGGGTGTTTCACCGGTTGGCTTGGTCGCTGTTGTGTGGATCGACCATAGCACGGACTGGAGCTCGTTGAGCCAGCCTTTGCCGCAGGCTGTGAGCTTTTTCTTGAAGCTTTGTGTCTTGAGGCCCATGAGGACCTCTGCGTTTGCACGCACGACCTGGCCGTTGCTTCACGGGTGCGCCACGGAGGCGTAGCAGATCTGCGTGCCAAGGCTGGCGTAGTATGACTTGAAGAGGCCGTTGGTGAACTGTGAGCCATTGTCAGTGATGATGCCGTTGGGGATGCCGAAGCGGCACACGAGGCCCTTGATGAACTTGACGGCTGACCCTGCCGGGATGGAGCAGATGGGCTCCACTTCCGCCCATTTGGTGAACTTGTCGATGGCGACGTAGAGGTAGCGGTAGCAGCCGGCTGCACGAGGGAAGGGGCCTAGGATGTCCGGCACCCAGACCGCGAAGGCCCATGAGAGGGGGATGGTCTGGAGCCCTTGCGCCAGCTGGTGGATTTGCTTGGCGTGGAACTGGCACGCTTCGCAGGATTGGACGAGCTCAGTGGCGTCTTGAAGCGCTGTGGGCCAGTAGAAGCCGCTGCGGAACACCTTGCCGGCTAGAGTGCGTGATGAAGATTGGTGGCCGCAGTCTCCACCATGTATGTCGGCGAGTAGCTCGGGCCCTTGCTCCTCGGAGATGCACCACAACGCGACTCCATTGGGGCGCCTGCGGTAGAGATCGCCATCCCTCGGGCAATAAGATGTAGCCTGGCGGGCCACGCGCTCCGCCTCTGAGTCCTTCTCCGGGAGGGTGCCGTCCTCCAGATAAGCCTTGAACTCGTTGGCCCAGCTGTCGGCCTATGGCTCCAGTGCCAGCAGCAGGCGAGCGCCTGAGGGCGGGCCACAGTCTGGCGCGCCTGTGGGTGGTGCGGGCAGGAGTTCCTCATGAGGCTCCATGGCGCTTGTGGTGGGCGGTGCGGCTGATGGCCTCATGAGCCTCTCCTCGAAGACGCCAGGGCTTTGAGGCTCGCGGCGAGATGCCCGCTTGGCGATGTCATCTGCTTCCTTGTTGTTGCCGCGAGGGACGTGCTGGAGCTCCATGCCAAGGAAGCACTTCTCGAGCCTATGCACCTCCTCCAGATAGGCGGCCATGTGCTCGTCCTTGGGCTTGTAGCTCTTGTTGGAGAAGTTGATGAGGAGCTGCTAATCTCCCTTGATGAGGATGCGCTTTATGCCAAGAGCGAAGGCGGCCTTGAGCCCAGTGATGAGGCCCTCGTATTCAGCGATGTTGTTGGAGACCTTGTCATCATGCTTGAAGCAGAGTTGTACGACGTAGTGGAGCTTGTCTCATGTCGATGAGGAGAGCACGACGCCAGCCCCCGCACCCTGCCGGGAGAACGCGTCGTCGAAGTACATGGTCCAGCAGCCAGGGGAGTCTTTCCCAGGCAGGAGGGGTTCATCCTCACGAGCCTCCTCTTGGTGCGGATTCATCCATTCCGCCATGAAATCTGCCAAGGCTGCTCCCTTGATCGTCCTTGTGGTGAGGAATTCCAGCTCGAAGGCCTGCAGCTCAATGTTCCATTCGGCGACGCGGCTAGTGGCGTTGGGGCTGTGCAGGACTTGCTCCAGTGGGTAAGACGTGATCACTTTGATGGGGTGGCCCTAGAAGTAGTGGTGCAGCTTCCTGGAGGCGATGAGGAGCGTGAGGAGGAGCTTCTACTGCATGGGGTACCACTCGCGCACATCCCGCAGCACCGTGCTGATGAAGTAGACGGGGAGCTCGATGAGATGCGTAGTCATGACAGCAGCGGCTTGCTCTTCGGGGGGCTCGGGAGACAGCTCGTTAGGGGCCTCCTATGGAGGGCCCTCGGCAGGCAAAGGTGCTTCCTTGGGAGGCGCTGGCATGGCCTCGGTAGGCGCAGGTGCGGCAGGCTCCTTCTTGGCGCAAGTAGGCTCTTCTCGTTCTGCCACAAGGGCCGCGTTGGCCGTCTGGGGGGTGGCTGCCAAGTACAGGAGCAAGGGCTCGCGAGGGCATGGGGCAACCATGACGGGAGGGCTTGTCAGGTAATTCTTGAGGTCCTCGAAGGCCGCGTCAGCCTCAGGAGTCCACTTGAAGGGGCCTGATCTCTTCATGAGCTTGAAGAATGGCAGGGCTCTTTCGCCGAACCTGGAGATGAAACGCCCGAGCGAGGCCATGCATCCCGCGAGGCGCTGCATTTCCTTGAGGTAGGAGGCCGCATCTGCTCGATGGCCTTGATCTTCTCGGGGTTGGCCTCGATGCCGCGGTGGGAGACCAGGAAGCCTAGAAGCTTGCCGGAAGGGACCCCGAAGATGCACTTGGTGGGGTTGAGGTTGAGGTTGACCTTGCGCAGGTTGGCAAAGGTTTCTTTGAGATCCACGATGAGGGAGCACGACTTGCAGCTCTTCACGACGATGTCCTCGATGTAGGCCTCTGCATTTCTTCCCATCTAGGGCCCCAGGGCGATACACATCAGCCTCTCGAAGGTAGCCCCCGTGCTCTTTAGGCCGAAGGGCATGCAGATGTAACAATACACTCCGCAGGGGGTGATGAAGGCCGTTCTTTCTTCATCTTCCTTCGCCATCTTGATCTGGTGGTAGCCTGAGAAGGCATCCAGGAAGCAAAGCAGCTCGCACCTAGCGGTGGAGTCGATGATCTGGTCAATTTGTGGCAGTGGGAAGGGGTCCTCGGGGCAGGCCTTGTTGAGGCTGGTGAAATCGATGCACATCCTCCCCTCACCACTGTGCTTGCGGACGACGACAGGGTTGGCCAGCCACTCGGGATGGAGCACCTTGCGGATGACTCCTGCCTCTTGCAGCTTCTGAACATCTTGAACGATGAACTCTTTCTTCTCGGGTGCTTGGCGCCGTGCCTTTTGCATGACGGGGCGTGCGTTGGGGCACACCGCTAAGTGGTGCTCGATCACCTCCCTCGGCACACCGGACAAATCTGATGCTGTCCATGCGAACACATCAGCATTTGCCTGGAGGAAGGCGATGAGCGCGCCTTCCAATTTGGGAGAGAGAGCATTGCCGATGGTGAAGGCGGGTCTGGAGCCACTGCCGTCCACCGAAACTTTCTTCGTCTCAGCGCGTGCCGGAGAGAACAGGTGCTTCTTCTTCGCGGGTGCGGCCTCGGCAGGCCCAACGTCGTCCTTGTCGGTGGGGTGAACAGTGGCGGCAGCCTTGTAGGCGCGCTCGAGGGAGCGTACCGCGTCCTTCTCATCGCAGCGGACGGTGATGGTGTCGCTGCAGCCTGGCATCTTGAGGACGTTGTAGGCATGGTGGGTCACTGCCATGAACTTGACGAGCGCGGGGTAGCCCAAGATGGCGTTGTAGGGCAAGCCAATGTGCGCCACGTCGAAGTCGATGAGCTCGGTGCGGTAGTTCTTGCGGGTGCCCAAGGTGACGGGAAGGTGTACTTGCCCCAGAGGCAGGGTGGAGCCATCGGTCACGCCTGAGAAGGGCCTCGTCAGCATCAGGCGCTCGTAGGGCACTTGGAGCTTCTTGAAGGTCTCGATGGAGATCACGTTGAGGCATGCGACGCCGTCGAAGAGTGTCTTGGTGACGGCGACGTTGTTGATGGTGGGAGTGCACAGCATGGGGATGGTGCCCATACCCCTCGTGGACTTGGGGTGGTCGCTGGAGTCGAAGGAGATTGCGTACTGTGCCCACTTGAGGGGCTGACTAGCCTCAGGCCCCGGCAGGGCTGCATTCACCTTGCGAGAGAATTGCTTGAAGTGGTGGTTGGATGAGGGGGTCTGGGCCCCGTCGAGGATGCATGCCATCTCGCGAGGCTCCTGGTAGCCCCCAGCATTCTCGTCAGGGAGATTGTCGTTGTTCTTGCCAGGGCCGCGGGGCGGCGTTGGCATGAGGGTTGGCCTGCTGTGGCTGGTCGCGCCAGCCCTGCCGGAAGTTGTTGTTGCCGTTGTTGCCACGTTCTCCACAGCGCTTGCCGCTGCGGCCGCCTCCGCGGCCAGCTCCGCGATCATTGCGGTTGCCGCGACCGTCCTGGCGGCTGTCGCGAAACAGCTTGAGCTCGTGGCAGTCCTCGGTGCTGTGGGAGTGCATGTTGTGGTAGGTGCAGAAGGGGCAGCCATCTTTCTTGGCTTCGTCGCGGTCGCGGCCGCACTTCTGCTCAGGCTCTGCCCCAAGCACGGCGGGGCCCTTGCACTTGGCGTCTTTGCCCTTGGCCTTGGCGGCATCAGGCGCCAAGTCTGGGTCGTTGTGGGCGAAGAGGCGGCCCTCTTCAGCCTTGGCGCACCTGTCGGTGAGTTCAGACAGCTCGACCGCGGTGTCGAGCTCGTCGTTGATGGCGAGCTTCTCGCGCATCCTGACGTCTGTGGCGCCGGCGGAGAACGCAGAGATGATCGCGGCGTCGGAGGCGTGAGGTATCTTGTAACACACTTGGCTGAAGCGCTGGATGTACTTGCGGAGAGTCTCGTCCGGGCGCTGGCGCACGGCGTGCAGGTCGTTGAGTGTGAGAGGGCGCTCGTACATGCCCTTGAAATTGGCGATGAACTGCCGACATAGTTCGGACCACGAGGAGACGGAAGCTTCGAGGAGGTTCATGAGCCACGAACGCGCGGCGTCCTTGAGGGCCATGGGAAACCAGTTCGCCATGACCTTGTCGTCACCGCCCGCAGCCTCGATGCCCAAGGTGTAGAGCTGCGGGAACTTTGTGGGGTTGGGAGCGCCGTCGTAGTGGGGAGGCAGCTCCGACTTGAACTTCACAGGCCACACCATGCGGCGTAGCTCGCGAGTGAAGGTGCAGCAGCCCCCGCTGCTGGAGGCGATGCCACCAGCAAGAGCGACGCGGTTCTGGTGCCCGGCCACGGCGATGTCTTGGATGGTGCGGTCCTGGCGCTGGCGCTGCTGCTCGAAGATGACGCGCGCATCTGGCACCGTGCACCAGATGACCTGGCAGCTTGCATCATCGTGGTCTGGCAAGGACGCGCCGCGGGACGGCCCCCGCACGCGCGCGCCGCGGTGTTGTCCCCCGATGTCGTCGAGCGCAGGAGGTGGAGGAGGCGCGTCGTGCTCTGCCTCTGTGCCACACGGCGACATAGGTGGGAGAGAGCGGGAGGGCGCCGGGGCGTTGACGAGCTCGGTGATGCGCGCGAGCCAGGCGTCGTAGCTGGCCTCGGTGGGGCGGTAGCACAGCAGCTCACGCGCCATGAGCAGCACGGCCTGCGGGTCCGGCGGGCGAGCGAGGACGCTGTGTCGATGCGGCCAGGCGGCCGCACGGATGGGTGAAGGGAAGAGGCTTGCTCCTCCCCCGCCACGGGCTCAGTGGCGGCGCCGACGCGCCCACGGCGGTTGTCGTTGGCGACGGGCTCCGTGCGGACCACCCTGGCGGCCCTGCGCAGGGCGTGCTCGCGTCGGACGTCGGCCATGTCGATGTCGAGGCAGAAGGAGTGGAAGCTAGCCCCCTACCTGGCGTGCCAAATGTCAAAAGCTAGGCTTCGGGGACCCTGGCTCAAACATTGGGGGCCAGCTCGCTACCTATCGACTAGACGCTGACCGTGGCGAGGCTACGGCGAGCGGAGCACGACGAGAGCGCACACACACACAGAGCACGGCAGGGACACAAGTATCTACCCAGGTTCGGGCCACCGAGCGGTGTGAAACCCTACTCCTGCTTGGTTGGGATTGTGTGGGTATAGTACCTTCGAGTACAATGTAGAAGAAGGTGGGAAAATTGTCTCCCCTCTACGGTAGCAGCACTGCCCCTTTTATAGCTGCCTTGGTCCTCTTCCCCCGGAAAATATTGGCAGGAAGGGTTGCCACACAACGGCAGTTCAAAGGGAGACAGGCGCTCAGTCTTATCCTGACAAAAGGTGGTCTTCGTCTGCAAAGAAGCCGTCCATGACGCGCTGGTGGGCTCGGCGATGACATCTGCCCTGGCGCGCCTCGTCATCATGGTCTCCTTGCACCAAGCAGGCAAGCTTTGGGACTTGATTTATGAGAGGGCAGCTGGCGCTGCCCCTTTATCACCAAAGAGGAAATCCTCCCTGGCCGCACCTGCTGGTACGGCTCCTATCCCTGTCGTCGTCTTGTGTGGGCGCATCACCCACATGGTGGGCACGTGACCGCGCAACCAGCACCAAGCGGCTCCTCGCACGGGTGGCCTCGGGAGGCCGCCTCGCGAGAGGGGCCTCGAGAGGCTGCCTGCCGCTGCTGGTCGTCTTCGGTGGGTCTGCCCCTCGAGGGGGGTCTTCGTGAGGCCAGCGCCTCGTGAGGTGTCTTGCTTCGCGACGGCCACGGCTGGGCCACCTGTTGGGCCTTTGCCAGGCGTTGCTTCCTGGGCCGTAGGCAGACGGCCCATGGTACCCTGGTTTCCACTGGGCCGACAGTTACCTCCCCCGGAGGGCCCCGAACCTGGGTACATCTTGTGTCCCGCACCCGTGCGTACCGATCTCAGCTCTAGAACCCACCGGCGTCCTCACGCTGCCCCCACTTTTAGCCATCTCATGGCATCTGCCATGATTTCACCACGACTGTTGGCGCCCACTGTGGGGCTGCTCACGGCGTCGGCCGGAGTCAAGTTCCGGAAGAGACCCTTCACCAGCTCCGGCGAGCGCATTGCGCACGGCTTGGTCCGCACGGCTGGCCCGGCCGGCTGAGGTGCGACACCTGGCGCGGACCCTGCCGGCTCCGCAGGCTACTCCGTCGTCCCATTCGGCGCGCTGCGCGTCTTCGTCATGCTCATCCCCGATGAGTACCCTAGCGAGGTACACAGCCTCACCGACTCACCCCTCCCCGTTGGTTGCCTCGTCTCCAGCGACGTTGCAGACCTCTGCACTTGCGTGGAGGTGCTGACCACCGGCTCCAGCCTCGGCTCCTCACGCGGCAAGGAGAAAGCCGCTGCAGCTGCACCCCATACCAGCAGGGTCGACCCGCTGCGTGCGGTGCTACAGAGCCTGCGCGCCCACATCATGCCCGACGCCGACCCGGCTGCCGCTGCGGCCCAGCTCAATGCAGACCGCCAACACCTGCTGGACGAGGCCATGGCGCTCGCTGCGGTGCAGCGCCGGCTGGAGTCCGCCAAGCGGGTGTACGACACCGGCCACGGCCTCACACCGGCTAGCGCTGAGCCCAGCCGAGTCGCCGAGGTGCGGCTCCGTGGTGGCGCCATCGGCCGTGCGCTAGGCGCAGGCCGGCCCACCTACGACACCCCCGTCAAGAACATGTGCGCCGCACAGGAGGCCATGGCGGACCTCGAGTTTCTGGAGGGCGAAGTGCTGCTGCAGCAGCCACGTGTCTGTGACCTCATCACCGCTGCGAACCTGCAGCAGCAGCGGTTCTAGCCGGCCCAACCCACCGCCTCCGCCTCGGAGAACGTCGGGGACCTGGAAAGAGTCCTTCGGGACATGCAGCAGGCATCTTCCCCGCACGCTAACGTGAGCCGATCGGGCCGGCACCGGGCAGGCCGGAGCCGGCGCAACCGCCCCATGACGGCCGGTGACGGCACCGCTGATGAGTCGGCTGGAGACGGCCGGCTCCAGCAGCCGGAACGCCCCTTGCTGCATGCTCGGCGGGCCCAGTCGGCCTCGGTCGGCGCGGTGCCACATGCACCCATCGCCGACCGGCTGGGCCTCGCGAGCCCTATGACGACAACGACACTCGTCATCGCATCGACCGGCTGGCGCGGTCCACGGCCCTCGAGGAGGAGAGCTCCATTGGCCCCGCCTGTTTCGGGCCGCGCATCAGCGAGGAGCCCTTCCCCAAAGGCTTCTCGCTGGCCCGCGGCACCCCCAAGTACAGCGGCGTCACCAAGCCGAAGGACTGGCTGATTGACTACACCACGGCCGTCGGCATAGCCGGCAGCAACAAGCGCGTAGTGGTGCGCTACGTGCCCCTCATGCTGCTCGGCTCGGCCCAGATATGGCTGAATAGCCTGCAAGCCGGCAGCGTGAACTCCTGGCTGGACTTCGAGGATGCGTTTGTGCACAACTTCACCAGCACGTACAAGCGCCCCGGGTCCGCCTTGTCAGCTGTCCATGTGCGTCCAGGGCTAGGACGAGTCCCTCCGCGACTACCTCACGCGGTGGCCGGAGCTGCGCAACTCCTGCGAGGGGGTCCATGAGGTGCAGGCCATCCAATACTTCACCGAGGGGTGCCGAGACGGCACCCTCGTCAAGCACAAGCTGATGTGTTCCGAGCCGGTCACCATGGCGGCGCTCATGGCCACGGCGAACAAGTACGCCACGGCCGACTCCGCAATGCGCGTGAAGGTTTTGCTCGACGCAGCCGTCAAGGCTGTCCAGGTCTAGCCGGCCAACCCTCGGCCGGCTGGCGACAACAACCAGTGCCAGCAAGACAACAACAACAAAAACAAGCGGAAAGGCGAGCAGCTGGCCGCCCGCTACGACAACCGGCAAGTCACCGTTGTGGAGGAAGAGCAGCCAGCGACAACGCACCGGCAAGGCCGCCTGGCAGCCCAAGCTCACCTTCGAGCAGATGATCGACGCCCCCTGCAAGCACCACAGCGGTGCGAAGCCATCTACGCACACTCTCTGGCAGTGCAGCATCACTCAGCGCCTGATGTGAGGCAACCTCCCAGCTCCGCCCCTGGCCCGCCTCCCCCACCGCCTCCGGCAGCCGGCGCCCTCGCCAACAACGCTTTCCCTTGCCAGGATGCGGCCTACATCGTCTTCACCAGCGAGGGTGACGACAAGCACAGCGAGCGCAAGTTCCAGCACGAGGTGAACGCCATCGTCCCCCGGTCCCCCAGTTCATGCACTAGTTCGACCGCCCCGTCAGCTGGACCCGGGAGGACAAACCAGCCGTGATGCCCACGCCGGGCGGCTACGCTCTCATCCTTGACCCCGCCTTCGTCTCTGAGAGGCGCACCTGCCGCTTTTCGCGGGTGCTGATCGACAGCGGTAGCAGCATCAACATCCTCTACCGTGACACCATGATCAAGCTCAGCATCGAGGAGAAGCAGCTGCAGCCCAGCCGGACGGTGTTCCATGGCATCGTGCCGGGTGCCTCCTGCTCCCCAATCGGCAAGGTTTGGCTGGATGTGTTGTTCGACTCCAGCGACCAATTCTGCCGTGAGCCGATCTGGTTCGAGGTGGTCGACCTGGCCAGCCCCTACCATGCGCTCCTGGGCCGGCCCGCCCTGGCCAAGTTCATGGCGGTCCCCCACTACGCCTACCTGAAGATGAAGCTGCCGGGTCCCAAGGGCATCATCACCATCACCGGCGACTACAAGAAGTCCTTGGACTGCGCCCAAGTCGGCTCCAAGCTGGCCGAGTCACTAGTCATCGCCGAGGAGAGGCGCCAGCTCGACCGTCTCATGGCGCTGGCTGGCGAGCAGCCGGCCATGCCGGTTCCGCGGGCCCGGGGGCTACTGTCGGGCCCATGGAACCCGGGGTATCCAGGCCCGTCTGCCTTTGGCCCAGGGCGCAACGCCTGGCATGGGCCCAGCAGGCCGTCACCACCGAGCATCTCGCCAAGACCCCTCATGAGGCCCTGGCCTCCTGCGGCCCCCTCCTCAGGAAGTGGCGAGTAATCCTCAGCACCACCATCAACGGCCTCGCGAGGCCCTCTCACGAGGCGGCTTCCCGAAGTGAGCTCACGAGGCAGCTTCCCGAGGTGGCCTCCCGAGGCCCCCTTCCGCAGGCGCTCGAGACGAAGGCCGTTCGGCGTATCGCGCGGTCGGGAGCCCATCACGTGGGTGACGCGCGCGGCGACGAGCAGCAGCAGAGGCCGTGCTAGCAGGCGCGGATGAAGATGGTTTCCTCTTTCGTGTTAAGGGAGCAGGGCCAGCTATCTACTCTCCAAAGCAACCCCAAAGGTTGCCCGATCGGCGAAGGAAGACCAAGACGACGGGCGCACAGGGCGGAGGTCATCACCGAGCCCACCGGCGCGTCATGGATCATGCTTTGGCAGGCGAAGACCACCTTTAGTCAGGGTAGCCTGAGCGCCTGTCCCCTTTCAAAATCGCCAAGTGTGGCAACCCTTCCCGCCTAAGTTTTGAGGGGGAAGAGGACCAAGGCCGATATAAAAGGACAGTGTTGCCATAGTAGGAGGGGGACTCTCTCCGGACCAGTCTTCCTCCTCCTCCACCTTGTACGCAAGAACTCTCTTGCCCATTGCAATCCAAAACACAAGCAGGAGTAGGGTCTTACACCGCAAGGTGGCCCGAACCTGGGTAAACCGCTGAGTCCTCGCCCCGTCCCTCGCTAGCGCGCTCTCGTCGTAGCCTCACCGTAGCTTAGCCGTGGTAGGAGACGAAGCGGTAGAACGAGCTCACCCCAGTTTTCGAACCTTTGGGTCCCCGGAGCTCGACTTCCGACATTTGGCGTGCCATGTAGGGGTGTGCTACCGTTCTTCTGCTCCGCCAACAGCTCCACCAACCCCATGGCCGACGCACGTCGCGAGCGCGCCGAGCGCAGGGCTGGCCGCGTGGCTCAGATAGGGCCGGTGGCCCGCGGCAATCGCCGCCGCCCCGAAGCCGAGGCTGCTGCCGCCACCGACCCCGTTGCCCGCGACCAGCAGGACTCCTCCCTGTACCCCTCCGTGCAGGCGGACGGCCGCACCGCCACGGCCTCCTCCCTCGCCAACCGTGGGCTGCCGAACCCGCAGGCCGCGCTGCTCATGGCGCGTGATCTGCTCCGCTACCGTCCGGATGACGCCGGCTACGACGCCTGGCTTGGCCGCATCACCGAGCTCGTCAACGTCGCCGGGGACGCTCCGGCACCTTCTCACTCGCTCCGCCCTCCGCCGTCTCGGGCTGGGGACCTGGCGCACGGCGCTCCCCCACCGCCTCCTCTACGCGACGAGCGCGCCGGGCCCAGCGCAGCGCGCGGGCTCGTGAGCCGTCCCGCGACGCGTCCTCGCCAGACCGAGACGAAGCCAGCTGCCAGATCATCCGCCGCGCGCCCCCCGACGCGCGAGTGCTCCTCGAGCGGCAGCGCCAGCGCCAGGACCAGGCCGTTCAGGACGTTGCAGCGGCCGGGCGTCAAAACCGCGCCGCCCTCGCTGGCGGCGTCCCGTCGAGCGGCGTGGGCTGCCACGCCTTTACCCGTGAGCTGTGTCGCGTGGTCTGGCCCGCGAAGTTCAAGCCTGAGCTGCCTCCACGCTACGACAGCACCCCCAACCCCACGGAGTTCCTCCAGCTCTACGCGCTGAGCGTCGAGGCGGCGAACGGCGAGGACAAGGTCATGGCGAACTGGTTCCCCATGGCCCTCAAGGACGGCCCGCGCTCCTGGCTCATGAACCTCCCCGAGGCTTCCATCTCGTCGTGGGCCGAGCTCTGCAGCCAGTTCATCGCCAACTTCAAGGGCACACAGGACTGCTCCCTCACCATCAACGACTTGCGGCGTGTTCGGCAGCGCCCAGACGAGACCCTCCGCAAGTACATCCAGTGCTTCAGTCAGGTGCGCAACAAGATTCCGCGTGCCTCCGACGCGGCCGTCATCTCTGCGTTCTCCACCGGCGTCACAGACGTCAAGATGCGCAAGAAGCTCGCCATCAACGGTGAGCTCGACTCCGTGCTCGAGTTGCTCGACCTCGCCAACAAGTGTGCCAAGGCCGAAGAAGGCTGCCTCTTCGTCCAAAACGACCCCGATGCGGCGCTCGACGCCGCCAAGGCCAAGAGCAAGGACGTCAAGCGCGAGGGCCCTGCCGTGCTTGCGGCGGAGCCCGAGCAGAAGTGCGGCCGTGACCTCGACGAGCCCAGAAAGGACAACCGGCCACTCTGCGTTTTTTTCACAACGTCCGCTCCCACAGCACCGAAGACTGTCAGGAGCTCAAGCTGCTCCGCGACGAGCGCCAGAGCCGCCGGGACGACCGCAACGGCCGCGGCGCCGGCCGCGGGGGTGGCCGCAGCCGCAACAGTAATGGCAGCTACCGCCAGGGCTGGCGCGACCATGCCTCGTGAGGCCGTCTGGCGCGACCAGCCTCATGAGGCGAATCCTCGGGCCAATGCCGCTCTCCCGCCGCTTCCGCTGCCACCCCGGAGGGACGACGCCAACCGGCCTGATGAGGGCGCTGGGGGCTACCAGGAGCCTCGCGCGGTCGCCTGCATCCTTGGCGGGTCCCAAGCCCCCGCGTCTATCCGCCACTTCAAGCAACTCTCTCGCGAGGTGTACGCCGCCCTCCCGAGGCCTGAGGTCGCACGGCCCCTCAAGTGGTCACAGTACGCCATCACCTTCGACTCCAAGGACCACCCCAAGTCCACGACCTCTGCAGGCGCGCTCCCCATGCTGTGCACTCCCAACATCAGCAACGTCGCGGTCACCAAGACCCTCATCGACGGGGGTGCCGGCCTCGACGTACTCTCCATCGAGACCTTCGAGATGCTCCAGGTGCCCTACGACCAGCTGATGCCGACCAGGCCCTTCTCCGGAGTGACCGATGGCTCCACCATCCCGCTAGGGCAAGTGCGCCTCCCCGTCACCTTCGGCACCTGCAAGAACTACCACACCGAGCTCATCGACTTCGACGTGGCGCACATCGGCATGCCTTATAATGCCATCTTGGGCTACCCGGCTCTCACCAAGTTCATGGCGGCCACCCATCACGCCTACAACGTCCTCAAGATGCCCGGCTGCAACGGCATCATCACCGTCGCCTGGGATGAAAAGGACGCAGCCAGCATCCTCGAGCGTGCCTACAAGGCTGCCGCTGTCGCGCACCCGGCTGACGAGGACGCGGCCGAGCCTTCCGAGGCCGCGCCAGCAAAGAAGAAGCAGTTGTTCTCTCAGGACCGCGCCGAGACGAAGAAGATGTCGGTGGACAGCAGCGGCTCCGGCCCTGCCTTCACCATCGGCACAGGCCTCCCTCCTGCATAGGAAAGCGCGCTCGTCGCCTTCCTTCGGGCAAACTCGGATGTTTTCGCCTGGAAAGCATCCGACTTGTCCGGTGTGCCGAGGGAGGTGATCGAGCACCACTTAGCAGTGTGCCCCAATGCACGCCCGGTCAAGCAGAAAGCACGGCGCCAGGCGCCAGAGAAGCAAGAGTTCATCGTCAAGGAAGTCCAGAAGCCCTAGGAAGCCGGAGTCGTTCGTGACGTGCGCCATCCCGAATGGCTCGCCAACCCAGTCGTCGTCCCCAAGAAGGGCGGCAAGGAGCGCATGTGCGTCGACTTCACCAGCCTCAACCAGTTCTGCCCGTATGACCCCTTCCAGCTACCGCGAGATGGCCAGGGCGTTGGCCCCGCCTTCGGTAGCACGCGCATGCCCTTCGGGCTGGGGAACGCCGGCGCCTCTTTCCAGAGGCTGGCACCTTTCGCGCCAGGGCCTCACGAGCCCCCTGGATCCGGAGGAGTGGACTCCCTTGGCGCGCCTCGCCAAGTGGTCTGACGTCACTATAGCGTGGTTCTGCCAGGTGCGCCCGGCGCGTCGTCTCGCGCGGCCCTCGCTCCTTCTCGCCGCGCCTCTCGAGCTTCGCTCCCGGAACCCTATCCTTTTGGTTGTGTAACGAATTTTGCTGATTCTACCTTGATGATTTATGTTACCTGCTAATCTCTACGATAAATTTGATGCCGCCGGAGAGCGCCGCACGCGCGCGACCCCTCCCCTGGCCGACTCCGTGAGCGGGGGCTAGGCATGGTGCCTGTGCTCGGGTCCGTCCCTGCAGTGCCGCCAAATCCAAGTGACTGAGCTCTGGCTCGCGGGCCTGCTCCCATGCACGTCACCTCACCAAGGTCCTTGGTGCCTTATCTCCTCACGCAACAGTCGCGGGTGAGTTAGCGAGCGCGTGCCGCTCCCCCTATCGTGAAATCTGTCGACATGCAGCCCCACAGGAGGCGAGCTGCGTAGGGACCTCGAAGGTGGCCTCTCGCGAGCCGGCCTTGCGAGGCGAAGATTTGTCGAGCAATGAGCCTCGGGAGCAAGCCTCGTGGGCGCGCCTCGCAAGATGCATGGGCTCCCCACGAGCTGTGGCTCGCCCGGCACCACTCTCCGCCCAAAGCTAAGTGTGACTTCCTCGCGAGGCGCCCTTACCATCACTCAAGCTCTCTCCCCTCGTGATCCCGTTGAGTGCAGCATTTTTCTTCTACGTAAGCCGCTTGCACGCTAAAGGGGGGCTCCCTGAGCATCGCGCCTCAGGAGCCCTCACTAGCTCCCGGTGCCCCTCACCTCCTGGCCTTGTTCCGGCATCACGACCGGACATACCAGCGACGGCTGAGGCCCGCTCGGGGGCTGGGTCCTAATGGCATAGAGCGCTGAGGCGAGCAAAGAAAAAAGACCAGCCTCGCGAGAGGACTTCGGGAGAGAATGCATACATCCCCATGTCACAAAAGCATTAAGTTAAACATAGAAGATACTGTTTTCACGCCCCCGCGGGGCTACATCGGTTCAATGTAGGAAAATGAAAAGAAAGAAAGGGCCTAGCCGAGGCGCCGTTGCCCTCAAGACTCCAGTGCAGGGCGCCGCACGCGTCCCCAAGAAGGCACTGCAGGCAAGTGCGGCTCTGTCACCGTACGCGCAGTGCCCGCCTCCAGGGGTTCCGGAGTCGTCCCCGCGCGCGCCTAGTCGGAGTGCTCGTCCTCGCTCTTGACGCGGGGGTAGTCATCGCCGCTTCCGCCGCGTGGCTCCCCGCACTGGAGGGGGCAGCACCGCCGGAGGAGCCGTCCTCACTGGAGGAGCCGCTGTAGCTGTCCTCGCTCTCCGCGCAGCACTCCAGGCGGCTACCGGAGAGCCCGAAGATCTTCACAAAGAGCGTGGCGGCCCCGTCGTGCTTGAACTGGAGGACGTGCTCCCGCTTCAGGCCGCGGGCGAGGGCGAACGACTTCCACCCCTGCCTCAGGAACATGAAGCCCGAGGGGGTGAGCTCCGTCGCCACCCAGGAGGGGTCGTTGCAGCAGCCGTCGGCCTGCACCCACAGGCCCAAGGGCGCGCGGTCCGCCATTGCCGCCGTGAAAGAGTCCGGGAGCCGAAGCCAGGTGCAGGGGCTGCGGTGCATGTTCACAATGAACTCATGCGCCGCCTCCACCGAGTGGCTCCCCGCCTGGGGCGGAAGCGCGGCCGCTCTGCCGCGGCCGCCCCGGCCCCGCGCGCCTCGCCCTCGGCGCCCACGAGCGGCGCTCCTTCCGCGATTGCTGGGCCCGGCGCCGGCGGCCGTCGGGGAGCGCCCGCGTCCCCGGGGCAGAATCTGGGGTGCAGCAACAGGAGTACGGCCGCGCCCTCTCCCCCTCGCCATCTCTTGGGCAGCTCTAACAAGAAGACGGAGGAAGCTGAGGAAGGAGAAGATGGGTGGAGGACTCCGGCTCTCCCCTCTCTCTCTTTATACTCGGTGCGGAACTTCCCCCCCACTCCGCCTTCTTTGGCATCGGGAGTTGGGGCGACGGCAGGTATGAAGGAAGGCAATGATGACCTCGCGCCGCCCGCGCCAGGATTTATATCAGCGCGGCAGTTTCCGAGGCATCGTGGGGAAGTGGGGGCGTCGCCCGTCACATCGTGCGCCACGCATCGCGCCTGGCCGCAGGCGGTTAGGGCCCGCGCCATTTCGCCCCTCGGTAGGCGGGAACGTGCGCGCCGCTGGCCCGGGGGCTACTGTCGAGCCCATGGAACCTGGGGTATCCAGGCCCGTCTGCCTTTGGCCCAGGGCACAATGTCTGGCATGGGCCCAGCAGGCCGTCACCACCGAGCATCTCACCAAGACCCCTCATGAGGCCCTGGCCTCCTGAGGCCCCCTCCTCAGGAAGTGGCGAGTAATCCTCAGCACCACCATCAACGTCCTTGCGAGGCCCTCTCACGAGGCGGCTTCCCGAAGTGACCTCGCGAGGCAGCTTCCCGAGGTGGCCTCCCGAGGCCCCCTTCCGCAAGCGCTCGAGATGAAGGCCGTTCGGCGTGCCGTGCGGTCGGGAGCCCATCACGTGGGTGACGCGCGCGGCGACGAGCAGCAGCAGAGGCCGCACCAGCAGGAGCGGATGAAGATGGTTTCCTATTTCGTGTTAAGGGAGCAGGGCCAGCTATCTACTCTCCAAAGCAACCACAAAGGTTGCCCGATCGGCGAAGGAAGACCAAGACGACGGGCGCGCAGGGCGGAGGTCATCACCGAGCCCACCGGCGCGTCATGGATCATGCTTTGGCAGGCGAAGACCACCTTTAGTCAGGGTAGCCTGAGCGCCTGTCCCCTTTCAAAATCGCCAAGTGTGGCAACCCTTCCCGCCTAAGTTTTGAGGGGGAAGAGGACCAAGGCCGATATAAAAGGACAGTGCTGCCATAGTAGGAGGGGGACTCTCTCTGGACCAGTCTTCCTCCTCCTCCACCTTGTACGCAAGAACTGTCTTGCCCATTGCAATCCAAAACACAAGCAGGAGTAGGGTCTTACACCGCAAGGTGGCCCGAACCTGGGTAAACCGCTGAGTTCTCGCCCCATCCCTCGCTAGCGCGCTCTCGCCGTAGCCTCGTCGTAGCTTAGCCGTGGTAGGAGACAAAGCGGTAGAACGAGCTCACCCCAGTGTTCGAACCTTTGGGTCCCCGGAGCCCGACTTCCGACAGTCCGGCAGCCGCTACGCTGCTTCTCCGAAGAGAAGCAAAGAACCATTGGTGAGGAAATCGCTCGGCTGCTCACAGCCGGCTTCATCATGGAAGTTTTCCACCCCGAGTGGCTGGCCAACCCAGTCCTCGTCTGAAGAAGAACGGTACTTGGCGCATGTGTATCGACTACACGAGCCTGAACAAGGCATGCCCCAAGGTCCCGTTTGCTCTGCCCTGGATCGATCAAGTCATCGACTCCACCGCCGGTTGTGAGCTCCTGTCCTTCCTGGACGCCTGCTCTGGCTACCACCAGATCAAGCTGGACCCGGCTGATGCCCTCAAGACGTCCTTCATCACCCCCTTCGGGGCGTATTGCTACATCACCATGTCGTTTGGCTTGAAGAACACCGGCGTGAACTTCCAGCACTGCATGCAAAAGTGCCTCCTGCCACAGATTGGCAGGAACGTGCACGTCTACGTCAACGACATCGTGGTGAAGACCAAGCAGCACCTCACCCTCCTAGAGGACCTCAAGGAGATGTTTGCCAACCTACGTCAGTTCCAGATCAAGCTCAACCCGGAGAAGTGCTGTAACACCCCAAGAGTGTGATCCTTCTTATATTGTAACCTCAACTATGTTGCCATGTATGGATTTGCCATGTTTGCCCTAATAAATTGTTGCATCTTCATGTTTGTGTTTTCTTTTCTTTTCACTTGTGCATTTCATCTTCATATAAGTTGCCATGTGCATTGCATCCATCATATATGTTGTGTGCTTGTTCCATAGGTATTGTGTGTGATCATCCCCTACTTGCTATCCCTCCCAATTTCATTAATGTTGGCACCCACGCATAATCATCTCCATCTTCTTCTTCTTCTTCTTTTCAAGTAATTCATGTGATCATTTTGCTGTCCCAGATTAATGTCCACTATTTTCCTATAAATCTTACACCATGACTTTACCCTCTCTGTCAAATTCCAGCTCTTTTGAACTTGATTTGGTTGGGTTCAAAAATAGCTCAAGTTTGAAGCTAATTAAAACTTGAATTATTTTTCTATCTCTAAAAAATTGCCAAGTCAATTTATTCAAATTGTTCATAAATCCAGGATCACATAGATATTATCATCTCAGCCTACTTCCATCCCAATCTCCCTGTGTATTTATTTCTTATTTTTTGTCTAAAGATATTGAAAGAAAAGGAAAATGCAGAGAGAGAGAGAGGCAGCAGCAGCAGCCCACTAGTAGCAGCCCAGCGCAGTAGCTTCACCAGCCCAGCACCGCAGCCCACTAGGCACGCCGGCAGCCCAGCTCTCCTGCCCCGCACCTTCCCTCCTTTTCTCACCTGCGCAGCCGCTTACCCCCGCTAGCCCGTCGCCACGTGGCGCCACCGGCCCCGCCTGCCAGCCACTGGCTACAGTGCACCCGCGAGCCCCCGGTTCCAACCACCTCCTCTGCCGCACGCTTTGGCCACCGGAGACAACTCCGGCGAGCCCTCCGCCGCGCCACTATCGCCACCGGTGCCTCCTCTACTTTTGTTCTATCCCGCTGTCGCTGCCAGGTGGGCCCATGAGCCTGACAGTGCCCAATCACCCAACCGGCCCCACCTGTCATTCATGGTGTCACGTGGGCCCAAGGTCCCACCGGTCAGCCTGATGGCTGGGCCCCCTGGGTACACCTAGTGTTTTTTCCTTCTCTTTCTGTTTTAAGCCATTTTTGGAATATTCCATTTCTGGCATATTTCCGTTTCTGTCACGTTCCATTTCTGGCATATTTCCAGTTCTGGCATTTCAGACAATTCCATTTTAGGCAGTATTTTGTAATGTGCATTGTGGCATTTTTCTTCTACATTAACATATGCATATTATATATCAAATTGGTGTAGAAAAATCCAAATAATCCATCTGTGGCATTATTTCTGTCTTTTGAGCAAGTTGTGGTGCATGTCATTTTCACAGCATGTTGCATTTTGTGATTTTTGTGTGATTTAATGCAAGCATCATATGGATAAACTTTGTATAGCATTTTGGAGCATTTTCATGTCAACTTGCTGTTAGTATTTTTCCATGCCATGAAAATCATGTTAGAGCACTGTTACAAGCTTGCAAACATGCTATGATCATGTTGCTTATTTCACTTGCTGAAATATTGCTGTCTGAAACTGCCTGTTATTAAACTTGTCATTTTGTCTTGATGAATGCCACTAATCCATAGCTCGTATGACCATGCTCATTAAACATGTTTTGTTCTATGTCATCAGTACTTTGATGCCATGCCATTTGATTCTATGTAAAGCTCCTGTAGCATGTCCTAATCTTGCTCTAAACATGTCATGTTAGTATAGCAGTTCTGCTGTTAACAGGAAGTTGCATCTTGTTGTTTTCATTCCAATTAATCTGTGGTGCTAATGAACTTGAACCTTTTGGATGAATTGTTATGCATCTATCATAATACAGCCACATATCATGAGTGAGCATTTTAGCATATTGTAGCTTGCTATTTTGATATGTTTAATACAGCCACATATCTATCATAATACAGCCACATATTACGAGCAGAGTTACTATCCCACCGAAGAGACTTCAGGCAAGATGATCATTACCCTTGATATCACTACTATCTTTGCTTGCTAGTTGTCTCATTGCTATCGCTATGTCTCGCTACCTACCATTTGTCTGACAGCCTCCCATATGCCATGATACAGCCTCTAACCTCCACTACCCAGCAAACCGTTGTTTGGCTATGTTACCGCTTTGCTCAGCCCCTCTTATAGCGTTGCTAGTTGCAGGTGCAGTGCAGGTTGTTCCATGTTGGGACATGGATATCTTGGGATATCACAATATCTCTTATTTAATTAATGCATCTATATACTTGGTTGTGTGTGGAAGGCTCGGTCTTTTGCCTAGTGTTTTGTTCCACTCATGTCGCCCTAGTTTCCGTAATACCGGTGTTATGTTCCTTGATTAGCGTTCCTACATGTTCGGGGTATATGGGGCCCCCTTGATAGTTCACTTTGAATAAAACTCTTCCAGCAAGGCCCGACTTTGGTGTTACCATTTGCCAAATAACAACTAAAATTTGCATAGGGAGTAATTAACCCGAGGATTCTTAATCAACAACCCCGGGCCAGTGCTCCACATGAGTGTTGGTCCGAAACAGGCAGACTGCGGGGCCACCATAAGGAAACTCAAGGTTATGGTTTTACTCATAGGCTGACCTATCCGGTCGTGGCCTGAGACGAGATACGTGCGGCTCCTATCGGGGTGTCGGCACGTCGGCTTGGTTGCTCGTTTTGGTGTACCCAATAGAATCATCACCGACAACGGCACCCAATTCACGAGCCGTGCCTTCACAGCATATTGCCAAGAACTTGGAAACAAGATCTACTACGCCTCTGTTGCTCACCCAAGGAGCAATGGACAAGTAGAGAGGGCAAATGCAGAAGTGCTGCGTGGTCTCAAGACCAGAACTTTTGACAGGCCGCACAAGTGTGGAAGGCGCTGGGTGAAAGAGTTGCCGGCGGCTCTTTGGTTAATCAAAACGACACCAAGTCGAGCCACTGGCCAGACACCCTTCTCCCTTGTTTATGGTGCAGAAGCGGTGCTCCCCACGGAACTCAGATATGGGTCACCTCGAGTCTTGGCCTTTGATGAGGAGGATCAAGATGAGTTGTGGCAAGATGATGCCACGCTCCTTGAGGAAGATCGTTTCCGGGCTGCTGTCCGTGCTGCATGGTACCAGCAAGCTTTGTGCCACTACCATAGCCGCAAAGTGAATGCCAGGAACCTTGAGGAAGGCGACCTTGTTCTTCATCGGATTCAGTCCACGAAGGGTCAAAACAAGTTGACGCCGAAGTGGGAAGGCCCTTACCGGGTGGTACGAGTCACTAGGCCTGGCGCAGTCCGCCTAGAGACCGAAGATGGCACTCCGGTGCTCAACTCATGGAATATTGAGAATCTTCACAAGTTTTACCCATAAGGCACGGTTGCCGGGCTGCCCGGCAACCTCTTTTGTACAAGTTTGCCAGCAAGGCATGTAATCCTTTGTACAGAGCCGGGCGCAGATCCCGTGCACAATGAATAAAAGCTAAGTGTTTCACAACTCTTTGTCAAAGTACATATTTATTAATATGTTGCAGGCAGCGTTGTGCTACGTCTTACCTTACATAGGATGATTAACGAACCGTCAAGGTTCCAGCCTCCTCTTTTCTCTTCTTTCTTTTTCTCAAAGGACAGAAGGGTTCCTCGCGTGTAAGTTTCCCGGGGGGGTGACAGTATGGATACCAAGTGACGTTCAAGATATCATTCTATGACAAGAAGTATAGCAAAGAAAAAGCTAAGTTGAAAAACTTTAAAATAAATTCTTTGTTGTAGTTGCATTTTCTCCTTGAACGATTTTGGCCTTTGTATGAGAAACATGCATGCTAAGGAACCTTGTCGTGATCAGCTATGCTCTTACTTTGTTTTGAGTCCGCTCAACAACTTAAGTGGCTGCGTTGTGATCGTCAAGTGTAACCTTGCCGTCAGAGGCACTTCCGACAAGCTGCTAAGGACCCGTTCCTCAAGCGCTCGCGGCAAGAGTGCGCGCACCAGCAAGAGTCCGGCAAGCGTAGGGTACAGAAATCATGCAAAGACAGAATAAGACAAGAGGAGTAGCATGCATACATCCATTTAAAACAAAAGTTATATTACATCAATGCCATAGTGCAGATATAATTTAAGATGAATCTGTCTTTTACAAGATTGCATTCGCGGCAAGGTTTGACTACAAGATCAATGGGTGACCCCACCCTCTGTCCTGGGGATCTGGCCAACCCTATCGGCGATGGGTGCGATGAGCTCTTCGGCGATCCTGGTGTCGGCTCCCCTCGGCAGACTGACGAAGACTTTGGCGAGATCAATGCCTGGGTTCCGGTACGCCACTTTGACGAGCACCTTGAAGAGGACATCCCGGCAAAGCTTGCGAGATTCGCTGGCAAGGTATGCAACTCGAGCCTTGTGATGCCTCTCCAGCGCTTCAACCAAACTTTCGAAGAAGAGAGTGAGCCTGGCGCTGACGGTGTCCCCTTCGGCGATGGAGTAGTGGTATTCCGGCAAGCCCATGGCAGATAGCTATGCAGAAAGGTTCTCCGCAGCAACCACAAGGCGATCAGTCCAAAGCTTGCAGGCGCCTTTGAGCTCGTTGAAGGAGTTCGCGACACTTTCAAGCCGGGTCTTCTCGTCTTGGAGGTCCTTCATCACGATCTTCTCACGCTTTTTGGCTTCATCAAGAGACTTCTCCAAGGCGGTCAGTTTCATCTTGTGATCTTCAATCATGTCGTTGGCCTTGGTGAGCTCTTGGTTCTTGGCGGATACTAAAGTTTGCAGCTCCGCCAAGGTGTGAGTTGCCTTCTCTGCCTCTGCTTTGAGAGCCAAGATCTCCTTGCCGTTGGCAACGATATCTACTTCGAGCGCTCGCACCTTGCCTTCCAGCTCGATCTTGGCGGCCTCTACGACTTCGGCAGCATCGACGGCCTCCTTGATCTGGCTGGCATGCTCTATAACTTGAGCTTCGATGGCCTCTTTGTGTTTGCGCTCCAGCTCCTAGGTTTGCTGCGAAATGAGGGCCTGGATCTCATTATCTTTTCCACGAAGCATAGCGGCAAGCTTTGCTTCACGAGCGGCAAGCTCTTCTTCATGAGCGTCAAGGCCAAATTTGTGCTCGTTCAATCCTACCTCGGTTGCCGCTATCCTCTGCGCAGCCTCCTCATGTGCCTTGTCGACTACAACTTTTTCCAAGACAAACTGTTCCTTGGCCTTGGCAAGCTGGGTGTGTTGTTCTTGGAGATCCTAGAGGCATTCCGCATACCAGATCTGTGTTTCCTCCACACACTTCTTGAACTCCTCCTCCGCCTTGTCATGGACGGCGGCCCTAGAATCCATGCTCTCTGTACGGCTGAGGTAGCATGCCTGAAGCTTCTGAAAATTCATGCCCATGGCCTTGAGGAGCTACTGTTCTTTAGTCTTGTTGGTGTTGGCATGTGGCTCATCGATGACTTCAAGCCCAGCAGCAGCAATGATTTCATCATCCAAGGCTTCTGCTTTCGTGGGCGCCCCGATGCTTGACGTCCCAGGGAGGCTGACGAACAAGTTGTCGCCAACCTTCAGGTATCTGCTTGAGAAGGGCTCCTCAGATATCGAGGGGTGGTCGTCCGCGACCGCCTTGCCGTTCAGGTTCGCCCTCATGGCCAAGTCAGCGCTTGGCACCCCTGAGACAGGGATGTCTTCAGTGGCCTCGGCACTCTTGTTGCTGCCCTCTTCGGCGGTGTCCTTGGCAGCCTCTTCGTGAGTGGCCTTGGCGGCCTCCTCATCAGTCCTCCCGACGGCCTCATCAGCAGCAAGGTTGCTGGCCTCGTCGGCGGCGTCCCTCACGATCTCCTTGATGGTGGAGTCGATGTCCATTTCATCAGCTGGAGGCAGATCTGAAAGGCTGGAGAAGAGAGAAAATCAAGACTCAGATCAAGTTCAAGAAAACAAAAAAGAAGATTTAAAGGAGAAAAGTACTTAACGTAGAAGGCTTACCGGGCTGAGACTGTTGAGAGGGAACAGTTTCCTCTCCGACAACCTCGGTTGTCATCGCTTGGTTGCCGACGGCTTCAGTTGCCGGCACTACATCAACGCAAACAGGCTCGTCTGTAGACGTCCTTGCCGGAGAGCCGCTTGCCGGGGCAGCGGTTGACGGAGACGTCCCAGTTGGATCTGCCTCCGGGCGTTCCTCCTCGTGGCGTTCTTCTCCTCCTCCCATGCCGATGTCAGCGGTGAATATCTCAACACCAACACTTGCCAAAGGAAAGTGAATTGTGGCCTCGCACTGGGGGCTGCGCCGAGGACTGGTATCCATGACGTCATCGCCTGGCACTGTGCTTGTCGCTAGTTCTTCCTCTGTTGTGGTCCTTGCTCTCTTGGCCATCCTTTGCGCCAAGGTCTCCCAGTCGCTGTCAAATCAAGGCAAGGCGGGGCAAGTCAGATTAGCAACAATAGATAATCAATACATACTCTTCTTCCCCCTCGTCGTCGCTAAGGATGGAAAGATCATATAAGCTTTCCGGCCTGGTGCTGGAGGAGGGGGCAGGGTAGAAGTTCTGGCCCGCTTGGTTACCGCAGGCACGGCAAGTCGAGAAGACCCACCTCCTCCGGCAGCAAGTACGGTTGTTTTCCTCGTAGAGGTACGCCGCACTCGCTGCTATTGAGGGGCTTGGCGTCGAGATCCTTGTCATCCGGTGGCCTTGCCGACTGCCTCCTTGTCGGCTACTTCGTCGCCCAAAGATGCTCCATGGACTGGCTCTCCGAAGACAGCTTTCCGGAGGACGCGAGGCTTTCTTGCCAGAACGGCAGGAGCAGGGGGCTCAGGGGGCTCCCTATGCACTTGCTCTTCGGCAATTTCTTCGCCCTGTTCCCCGGCAGGCCCCTCTTGCTCTCCGGCAAGTTCCTCCAGCGGCTCTTCTGCCGTTTCATCATCGGACTCCTCATCAACATCGGCTGACGCGGACCCAGAGCCACTGGCGCGTGCAGCCATCCTCGCCTCTGCCGCCTGATACGTCTCCAACGTATCTATAATTTTTGATTGTTTCATGCTGTTATATTATCAATCTTGGATGTTTTATATACATTTACAGCAATTATATATCATTTTTGGAGACTAACCTATTAACTTAGTGCCCAGTGCCAGTTGCTATTTTCTGCCCTGTTTTTGTTTTACAGAAAATTAATACCAAACGAAGTCCAAATGCCACGAAACTTTTTGGAGATTTTTCTCTGGACAAGATAAACACTATAAGCTTCGAGAGGAGGCCAGAAGCCCTAGGGGGTGCCCATGAGGCACCAGGGCGTGCCTGGGGGGGCAGGCACGCCCTGGTACCTCATGGGGCCCACAGAGCTCTGTTTGACCTAATTCCTCCACTATAAATTCATAAAAAATCAAAAACCCTTAGGGGAGTCCATGAAATACTTTTTCCGCCGCCGCAAGTTTTTGTTCTCGAGAGATCCCATCCGGAGGCCATTTCCGGTGCTCCGCCGGAGGGGGAATCGATCACGGAGGGGCTCTACATCAACCTTGCTGCCCTTCCCATGATGTGTGAGTAGTTTACCACAGACCTTCGGGTCCATAGTTAGTAGCTAGTTGGCTTCTTCTCTCTTTTTGATCTTCAATACAATGTTCTCCTCGATGTTCTTGGAGTTCTATCCGATGTAATCACTTTTTGCGGTGTGTTTGTTGGGATTCGATGAATTGTGAGTTTATGATCAGATTATCCATGAATATTATTTGAGTCTTCTCTGATCTCTTTTATGCATGATTATTATAGCCTCATATTTCTTCTCCGATCTATTGATTTGGTTTGGCCAACTAGATTGATTTATCTTGCCATGGGAAGAGGTGCTTTGTAATGGGTTCGATCTTGCGGTGCTCAATCTCAGTGATAGAAAGGGACATGACACGTATGTATCGTTGCTATTAAGGGTAAAAATATCGGGTTTATTGATACATGAGTTTATCTTGTCTACATCATGTCATCGTTCTTAAGGCGTTACTCCGTTCTTTATGGACTTAATACACTAGATGCATGCTGGATAGCGGTCGATGTGTGGAGTAATAGTAGTAGATGCAGGCAGGAGTAGGTCTACTTGTCTTGGACGTGATGCCTATATACATGATCATTGCCTTGGATATCGTCATGATTATTTGCTTTTCTATCAATTGCCCAACAGTAATTTGTCTACCCACCGTATGCTATTTTCTCGAGAGAAGCCTCTAGTGAAAACTATGGCCCCCGGGTCTATCTAAATCATATTACTAAAACCCTAAAAATATTGCTGCCATTTTCTTTTATTTATTTTATTTTGCATTTTTGTTTCAATCTATCTATCTATCACATACAATTTAATCTTGCAATTGACCGCCGAGGGATTGACAACCCCTCGTTTGCGTTGGGTGCAAGGATTTGTTGTTTGTGTGCAGGTGCTGCTAACGAGGTGTTGCGTGATTCTCCTACTGGTTCGATAACCTTGGTTTCATAACTGAGGGAAATACTTATCTCTACTGTGCTGCATCATCCCTTCCTCTTCGGGGATAATACCAACGCAAGCTACAAGTAGCAGGAAGAATTTCTGGCGCCGTTGCCGGGGAGACATCATCAACATCTATCAAGTACCTTTGCATAAACTCTCATCTCCTTGCATTTACTTTATTTGCCTCTCATTTTCAACTCCCCTACTTCTAAAACATTTTTACAAAAATACAAAAATATTTTCCGTTTGCCTTTTCCTTGTTTGCCCCTTTGAATTGCTCATCTTGTCATCATGACTAGCGTAACTATCCCTCCTTTGTCCCCGGATTTTGAAGTGCTTTACTTCAAACAGAAACAAGGAGAAAATCTTAAAGATGCTTGGTATAGGTTAATGGAATCCTACCGTGTTTGCTCTATAAAAGGGGATTTAAAAATTTTGCTTCGCAATTTCTATATAGGTTTAACCATGCATCATAGACAACTTTTGGATTTTGCCGCAAAGGGGAATTTTATTGAGAGTGAGGCCAATACTGCCTATGAAATAATATAAGGCATATTGGGGATTCCACCACCACAAAAGGGTTTTGCTTTTACTCAAGAGGGAGCTCAAATATTAGACAATTTGGGTGATATGCAGAAAAATTTGGTTGAGTTGCAAAAGTCTAACGAGCCTCTTATAAATATTAGTGGAAATCTCAATCGCACGAACACTTTGATTTCTTTATGCAATAAGCGATTGGATATTTTGGATCTTAAAATTGCCTCTTTTTCTGAGAATAATGGGAAGCGTAAAGAACCTCCCGGGTTTGAGAAAACTCCTACAAAGATTACTAAAACCAAAGATGACAATACTTGAAACTATGCATTATGCCTAGCTAGGGGCATAAAACAATAGCACTTGTTGGGAGGCAACCCAATGAATAATATAAATTTGTTTCTGTTATTGTGTGTTTTCACAATTATGCTACTGGTATGATTGTGTTTTTGTGTTTTTAATTAGTGTTTGTGCCAAGTAAAGCCTTTAGGATGATTTGGAAGATAGTATAATAGATGCTGTTTGGAAAACAGAAAGTTTTGCGTCCAGTGCCCGACTTTTGTTTCTGTACTGGAGCGTCGAAAAAATCTGAAATTTTTACACAGTATTGGTATATGAACTTCCCACGTTGTCCTAATTTTTCAGAATTTTTGGAGTTACAGAATTATGGCTTTTAAATAGATTGCTACAGACTGTTCTGTTTTTGACAGATTCTGTTTTTGATGCACTACTTGCTTGTTTTGATGAATCTATGGATTGTATCGGGGGGGTATAAGCCATGGTGAAGTTAGAGTACAGTAGGTATAATGAAAAAATAAAATATGAATGGGTTTGCAACAGTACTTAAAGTAGTGATTTATTTTGTTATACTAACGGATCTCACGAAGGTTTTGTTGAGTTTTGTGTGATTGAAGTTTTCAAGTTTTCGGCGAGATCACGATGGATGAAGGAATAAGGAGTAGTAAGAGCCTAATCTTGGGGATGCCTGAGGCACCCCAAGGTAATATTCAAGGAAGACTCAAGCGTCTAAGCTTGGGGATGCCCCGGAAGGCATCCCCTCTTTCTTCTACCAACCATCGGTAATTTTACTTGGAGCAATATTTTTATTCGTCACATGATATGAGTTTTGCTTGGAGCGTCTTGTATTATATGAGTCTTTGCTTTGTTTGTTTTTTAGTTTGTCACGATCATCCTTGCTGAACACACCTATCTTGAGAGAGCCACACGTTTATCATCATTTGTTAGAATACTCTATGTGCTTCAGTTAAATTTTTTGAGCTAGGCAGTTGCTCTAGTGCTTCACTTAAATCCTTTTGAGCACGGTGGTGGCCATATTTTGAAGAAATAAACTCTCATGCTTCACTTATATTATTTTGAGAGTTGATAAGATTGAAATTTTGAAGAAATGGATTCTCATGCTTCACTTATATTATTTTGAGAATTGATAAGATTGAAATTTTGAAGAAATATTTGCACTCTCATGCTTCACTTATATCTTTTTGAGAGTTGATGATAGTAACGGTAATTTGCACAAGATATGAATTTGGTCCCAAAGTGATGAATATCCAAGAGGGATATAATAAAAACTTTCATATAGATCATTGGATATGATAAGTCTGATTCCTTGCAATAGTTTTGCGATATGGAAATGATAATATGTGAGTCATGTTAGTGAGTAATTGTGATTTAGTAAGAATATTAGTGTTAAGGTTTGTGATTCCCTATGCATGCACATTAAGTCAATAGTTATGCAAAGAAATTATATCCTACTTATGGTGCTTTATTCGGTGTTAGTTATGTTCAATGCATGTTTATGACCGTTTTCGTTTTTTGGTTGGTTGCTTCTCAATCTTTTGCTAGCCTTCATTTGTACTAAGCGGAAATACTGCTTGTGCATCCAAAATCCTTAAACCCAAGTTGTGCCAAATGAGTCCACTATACCTACCTATATGCGGTATTTCAATGACGTTCCAAGTAAATTTGCGTGTGCCAACTCTAATTTTCAAAAATAATTTTCCTTTTTGTGTGCCCGTACCGCTCATGAAGCGGCAGGGGTGGCCATTATTTTCCATGCTAGGTGTGTTATTCTCACGATGAGTGTTTATTCACTTGTCATTGCATGAGAGGATGGTTGGTAATAGGGATGCCCAGTCCCACAATGAATCAAAAATTAATAACAACAAAATTCCTTGGAAAGTGTTGGTTTGGAGGGCACCCGTGGATATGGCTAGCCATGGATTGTGAAAGAATGGTGGAAAGGAAATAAAATTTACTTTTTGTTTGGGAACCGCCTATGATGTGTCTAGCATGGAAAATAATGGGAATTCTCGGTCGTTTTCGTTGACAGGAAAAGCATGCCTCTCAAAATATTTTTATCTCTCTAATTTAAGCTTTGAGCTCTGGCACATTTGACAAATCTCTGCTTCCCTCTGTGAAGGGCCTATCTATTTACTTTTATGCAATTTTTATTTTTATTTGAGTCTCCATCTTCTCTTACAAATCACCAACTAGAGAGCACTATTGTCATACTTGTGCAATGGATGTAGCTAATATTTGAGTGTGTTTCATGAATGGATCAATGATTGAGCATAATGGGCTAGGGATAACTTTCTTTAGCGTTGATATTTTGAAAGACATGGTTGCTTATTAGCATGCTTGAGTATTTATATCTTCATGTCAAATTATAGACTATTGATTTGAATCATTCAAGTCCAATGTCCATGCTATAAAAGAAAAGAATATGTGATGAATATGATAGGCAGCATTCCACATCAAAAAATCTGTTTTTTTCATTCACCTACTCGAGGACGAGCAGGAATTAAGCTTGGGGATGCTGATACGTCTCCAACGTATCTATAATTTTTTATTGTTCCATGCTATTATATTATCCATCTTGGATGTTTTTATATACATTTACAGCAATTATATATCATTTTTGGAGACTAACCTATTAACTTAGTGCCCAGTGCCAGTTGCTGTTTTCTGCCCTGTTTTTGTTTTACAGAAAATCAATACCAAACGAAGTCCAAATGCCACGAAACTTTTTAGAGATTTTTTTCTGGACAAGATAAACATTAGAAGCTTCGGGAGGAGGCCAGAAGCCCCAGGGGTGCCCACGAGGCACCAGGGCGCACCTGGGGGGCAGGCGCGCCCTGGTACCTCGTGGGGCCCACAGAGCTCCGTTTGACCTAATTCATCCACTATAAATTCAGAAAAAATCAGAAACCCTCAGGGGAGTCCATGAAATACTTTTTCCACCGCCGCAAGTTTCTGTTCTCGAGAGATCCCATCTGGAGGCCTTCTCCGGTACTCTGCCGGAGGGGGAATCGATCACGGAGACGGAGGGGCTCTACGTCAACCTTGCTGCCCTTCTGATGATGTGTGAGTAGTTTACCACAGACCTTCAGGTCCATAGTTAGTAGCTAGATGGCTTCTTCTCTATTTTTTATCTTTAATACAATGTTCTCCTCGATGTTCTTGGAGTTCTATCCGATGTAATCACTTTTTGCGGTGTGTTTGTAGGGATCCGATGAATTGTGAGTTTATGATCAGATTATCCATGAATATTATTTGAGTCTTCTCTGATCTCTTTTATGCATGATTATTATAGCCTCGTATTTCTTCTCTGGTCTATTGATTTGGTTTGGCCAACTAGATTGATTTATCTTGCCATGGGAAGAGGTGCTTTGTAATGGGTTCGATCTTGCGGTGCTCAATCCCAGTGACAAAAAGGGACATGACACATATGTATTGTTGCTATTAAGGGTAAAAAGATGGGGTTTATTCATACGTCAGTTTATCTTGTCTACATCATGTCATCGTTCTTAAGGCGTTACTCCATTCTTTATGGACTTAATACACTAGATGCATGCTGGATAGCGGTCGATGTGTGAAGTAATAGTAGTAGATGCACGCAGGAGTCGGTCTACTTGTCTCGGACATGATGCCTATATACATGATCATTGCCTTGGATATCGTCATGATTATTTGCTTTTCTATCAATTGCCCAACAGTAATTTGTCTACCCACTGTATGCTATTTTCTCAAGAGAAGCCTCTAGTGAAAACTATGGCCCCCGGGTCTATCTAAATCATATTACTAAAACCCTAAAAATATTGCTGCCATTTTCTTTTATTTATTTTATTTTGTATTTTTGTTTCAATCTATCTATCTATCACATACAATTTAATCTTGCAATTGACCGCCGAGGGATTGACAACCCCTCGTTTGCGTTGGGTGCAAGGATTTGTTGTTTGTATGCAGGTGCTGCTAACGAGGTGTTGCGTGATTCTCCTACTGGTTCGATAACCTTGGTTTCATAACTGAGGGAAATACTTATCTCTACTGTGCTGCATCATCCCTTCCTCTTCGAGGATAATACCAACGCAAGCTACAAGTAGCACCGCCCTATTGGCGATATGCGCCAACTCTTCGGGGGTGGTGTCCTGGATGAGGTCTTTCTCCTCCCTGACAGGCCTCTCCACCAGGGTATCAAACCACTCATGTACCGCGTCTTCGGGCGGCTCCTGCCAAAGCGCTTTAACGCCATGGGAATTGCAAGCCGGCATCATCGCAATGATGGAATCCCTGGCGGAGTTGTTGCACAAGGGCACCACGCTTGCCGGCAGCTTGAAGTTGTCGGTGGCGCGGAAGAGCTGCTCGCAGAGGACCCTGTGCTGCAGCACCGTCAGATTGGCGTGCAGCCTAGTCCGCACCTGCATGATATCTGCCGCGTTCCTATAGTCCCAGGCGGGTCTGACCTTGTTCTGAAGGGGTGCGATGCGACGGCGAAGGAAGTCAGCCCCCACCATTTCAATGGTGAGGCCGGCAGCCTTGAGAAGGAGGATGCGTGTCGTGACGATTGTGAGCTTCTTGTCGTCGGCGTCGAAAGAGCTCCAGTCATTGCTGCGCACCACCTTTGTCATTCTGGGCTTGCAGAAATCTGGGAAATTGGCGTCCTTGATCCAACACCATTCTCCGCGCCACTCGTTCCACTTCCGATGGAGCAGCCTCGGAAGATAGACATCCCTGTCCCTGGGGATCCAAGTGATGCCGCCGGAGAGGGCATCTGCTTCGATGCATGGAGTAAAATAATGGCGGAAGAGGGCTACACTGGGTAATACCCCAACGAAATTTTCGCACATATGCGCAAAGACGGCCATACAAGTCATGGCGTTGGGGGCAAAGTCTAGGAGACGGAACCAGTAGGTGTACATGATTTCTATGAAAAATTCAGAGAAAGGCGGGACAAGGCCGCACTAGAAATAGGCAGTGAAGAAAGGGTACTTGTCTTCGCCAGATTTGACGGAGCCGGGAAGGACTTCTGGCGTGGTGTGGGCGGTCGTCACCTTCCCCCACATGATCGAGTACCGATTCACCAAATCGCTCAGACCCAGCACCGGATTGAAGACGACATTGTCTCTCCGCACCACTGCCAACTCCAACTTCTTCGCCTCTGTGTTGGGGTCGACCGCCTTCTCCTGCTTGTTTTGGTTCTTCTTGGGAGCCATGCTTGCCTTGGGGAGGGCGTGTTTGAAAGCAGGCGGGGCGTGGCGCGGCGGTGGAAGATGAGGCCCTATGCTTTTGCGCAAGGAAGAAGACGACGGCGGATGGCTAGATTGGAAAAAGGGGGTAAATGAGCAGCGCTCCTCGCGGTTTTTTTTTTATGGGGAGGGCACGGGGGCTGGCTCTTTACTGTCCCACGTGGCTGCGCTTTTCAGGCGCACTACCTCCCGCGGCCGTTTCGTTCCACCTCTCCCACGCGTGCATTTAATGCGCATCGTGGGGGCGTGGTAAAAGAGAAGATTATGGCAGTTATCCTCTGCCACGCGTGCCTGTGCACTGTTTGGGCCTAGCCCAAATATGCCTCGCAAGCGTGTATGGCCCAGGCCCGGGGGCTCTTGTTGGTGTACTAAAACATGGGTGCCTTCGTACCCTGACTTGTGCATAGGTAGTTGTAGCCTTCCTGCCGGCAAGGGCTTGCTGGAGGATTGCTTCCGTCAAGACACAAGACCGTGAAGAAGACCTCCAGACAGGTTACTGAGAAGTACTATTCTAGTACTGAAGATCAAGATTACCCTTGCCGGCAAGTTTCGTACCTGCAAGGTGAAGACTAAGACTCTGGTTGCCGGCAAGCTCCGTGCCAGCAGGCTCGTTCTGTCCCGTTACCGCTCCACCTCATCATCGGCTAGATAAGCACGTATGATAGGTGTCGAGCGGGCCGGCAGTCAAACGTAGCTGGCCAAGGCACGTGTCAGCATGCCGCGCAAGGATTAACTTTAATGACACCCGTCCCTGGGTCATGTCAAGATAACAGGAGGCCGGTTAGGCAGGTGTGTCGGTGTAAAAACTGGCTGACCTCAGGGTAGGGGGTCCCGAGTTGTGGATCTCGGATCAATGGTAACAGGAACAAAGGAGACGATGTTTACCCAGGTTCGGGCCCTCTCTATGGAGGTAAAACCCTACGCCCTGCTCTTGTTTATATTGATGATGAAGTATCGAGTACAAGCTTGATCTACCACGAGATCGTCAGGAGAAGCCTAACCCTAGAGCTAGGTGGATAGTAATTGTGATTCCGTGTCCTCTACAGGCTAAACCCTCCGGCTTATATACACGCCAGGTAGGGGCATCTAGGGTTACATAGGCGGTATCTAGGGATGCGTCTGGAGGCGGCAGGAGATGTCTTGGGGTATACTCCAAGTCTTCGGAAGATACCATCTTGATCACGTCACAGCTTTCGGAGTCCATCTGGATGAGAACAGGGCCTTCGGGCCCATCCCAAGGACTATGGGCCGTCTAGGTTGGTACCCCCCTAGTCCAGAACACCGTCACTAGCCCCTGAACTGGTCTTCGATGCCGAGGACGACACCTTCGCCCCCAGAAACTATGGATCTGGAGTCTTTGGCTCGATAGACGAGTTCTCGCTTTTTATCTTTAGCTCGGCTTTGAAGTCTTCGGCATGTTCAACGGTTGTTATTTCGGTTCCACTACACGTGGCCTCCAATCCCTGACCTCAATCACCGTGCCTCCTTGGGAATCGAGTCACTTTATAGCGAGACGTCAAAGCATCAGCTTCTTTTGCTTATAAATATATATATACCAGGTCTACGCCAAAGCACATCTTGACCCCTCCTTGCAACCAATACGAGTCCTTCTCTCTACTCCCAGGTCCAACCCCAAGAGCTTCGAGCGATAGCCAATGACGCAGGATCTTCACATCGACCGCATGGCCCCATCAGGGGTGATTGGGGGAGCTGCTCCATCACGCAATTCCACCTAGGGCGTTTAGCCGCCCAGGGATATCTGCCAGATTCAAATCTGACCTCCACTCGCTCGGGGCTAACCGTCGCGGATGGGAAGGCGCGCGCCGAGAGCCACCCTAGCCCTCACGGGGATGAGCAGGTATGCTTCGTTTCCTTTCTCCTTCGTGGCTTTGGATTTCCTATTCATCCCTTCCTCCGGGGCTTGCACAAATTTTATTGGCTTCAACTCCACCACCTCACCCCCAACTCAATCTTACATATCGCGGGGTTCGTTGCCCTTTGCGAAATGTACATCGAACACGAGGCACACTTCGGGCTCTGGCGGAGGTATTTTTGCATAGTGCCCTGCTCCCCAATCGGGGTGTTATTTGAAGTGGGCGCCGCCGAGGTCTGCCGAATCGACGGCACCAACTACCCATCGGGTACCCCTCAGGAGGATTTGGACATCTGGCCGACAGAGTGGTTTTACATAGACGATCTTCCACTATTTGATCCAGTTCAACACGGGCTCCCGGCGTACTCCTCGGAGCCCCTGAAGAAACGCTACAGCTGGAGACCCAGAAGCATTACCCAGGAGGACGACGCCAACATAGTCCGTCTGGCAGCTCCAGTGAAGCAGCTATCTGACACCGGCCTCACCATCATAGATGTGATGGCAACGGTGATCAAATGAAGAGTCGAGCCACTTCAGCAATGCCAACATATGTTGTGCATGTAAAATGGAACCGACAACGCCTCCCGGTCAATAAAGGAGGATCTCGACGACCAGGCGGCACTCGCGGCCGCACTGGCTGGTGTCTATCGAGGCTCAGCGGAGAATTTTGCAAGGCGGCAGTTCTGAGAAGGGCTGTCTAGTTATAACCCCGCTGAGATTGTAAGTTTTCATGGATTTTCATATTTATCCAAGATGTTTCATGGTTAATTTTCTCTGACCGACCCTTTTACTTGATCCGGACAGAGATGGAGACAGTGGGTCGAGGCGTTAAGCAGCCCTGCTCCCGAACCCGAGGTACATCATCGGGCGGAAGACCCTGTCTTCCATGAAGACGAAGAAATGTCCCTCATATACGAGGAGGGAAAGTTCTATATGGAGAGCCTTGATGGCTCAAGGGTATCCGTCACTCCCGATGTGCCGGGGACTCGACCGGCCTCATCGGTAAAGCCCCTTACTTCGACTCGAAAGAGAGCTACTCGACATGGGGCCGCGAGTCCTCTGACTTCTTCTCACAAGGGACGATGCTCAAAACGTTCGCGCAGAGAACCAGCCCCTCAAAGGACCCCTCCACCGGAATTACGCGGAGCCCGGGTCCCAGCGGCGACCGTGGAGGCAGGCCGAGATACTCCCGCCATCCCTAGGTAATAATCTTGCTGTTGTATTTTAGAGAACAAAGTTTCGGGTTCCAATTCTTTTGATCCATTCGCAGGCAGTCGGCTCCTCCCCCATCAACGGAGGATGCAAGAGACGAGGGGACCTCGACACCAGGCAGTGGTGCAGGGCGTCTCCCTACTTCGGGAGCTACCCCCGAGGTATCCCAGCCAGAAGATTCGGGGACCTGCTCGGCCACCCTGTCCAAGGTCGAGAGCGCCATGAACCATCGAAGACAAAAGGCGTCCCTGCGGAATTCTGCCTTTACGAGTCAGGAGTTCAATGCCCTAAGTTCAATGGACGCTTACCTCAGAGCGACCCACGCTATCTTTGAGAAGGTAGTGGGCATTTTATCTCAGGGTTTGCAGGTATGACCTCGCTCCGGTTTCTTTTGCAAATTTATTGTGCCCGCCGTACTCTGTTTGCTTAAAGGCAAACTGAACTGCCGGTACTGGCAGTAGCCCCTAAGTCTCGATATGGGTGCTAGCAACCATGGTGAGGCTTGTTAATGCAAATGATTTTTCCTTTTACAGGGTGCTCGGGAGAAGAATGAGCACCTCGCCAAAGTGCTTTCCCGGACTGAAGGGAAGTTGAGCGATGCTCTAGCCGAGGTAGAGCAAGTGAAAACTTTCACCCGAGAGGCGCACGGTAAGTGCTTTCATTTTATATGTTGCCTTCTTGGTGAGAATCCTTGGGCTGTATAACACCTTGATGCATTGTAGCAGTGGAATCCCTCGGTCATCTAGAAAGGGATCTTAAACAGGCCCGCGAGGAGTTGCTCTACATGGAGTCGCAGCGGCAGGCTAGCCAGCATGTGTTATCCCAAAGGAGGGAGGACTTGAACGCGCTGAAAGCGGAGAATGCCCGGCAGGCTCAGGAGATTGAGGCCCTGAAAGCTCGATTGGCCACTGCCGAGGTGAAGAACCAACGAACAAGTGAAGCAATATTCGGTAACTTTTTTGTTTCCATTTGAAGATGGTCTCTTGGTCGCAGGATTGCCATAGTTGATCGGCAGACTAATATTTAATTCCTGGTAGCTTCATTAACAGGTCAGCCTTTGGAAGCCCCTGGCGTGCTGCCCGAAGACGTCGCAACTCGTCTAGCCGAGGTGCACAAAAGTGCACGGACGTCAATGAAAGTGGTGTTCAATGCCTTATGGCCCGAGGAGGAACATGTGCCCGAAGACATGTCCGTCCTGGCTGAGCGTCTAAAAAGAGCTCGGCACCGGATTCAAGCCTGGAAGGTATCGGTGTGCCGCGAAGGAGCGAGGGAGGCCTGGGCCATGGTCAAGACCCAATACACCAAAGTGGAGATAGCTCACCTGGCCGAGGTAGGGCCCATGGGGCCTGACGGGGAGGAAATCCCCACCTGCCTAGTGTATGAAGATGTCATGTCGGAGGCTCGCTTTTCTCAAAAGGATTGTACCCTAGATACCTTAATAGATGGGCTAGACCGGGCGTAATTGAATTTTTTTATGACTCTATGTATCAAAGTAATTTACGTCATGAAAAAATCTGCGCATCCAAACCTTGTCAACCAGCCATCGGCTTCGACCTCCTCATCCATTGGCCGAGGAGTGTCCCTTACTACTGGCCGAACTAGTCAGATCGGATACTTTGGGCGACCAGGCAATCCGGCTATATGGTTCTAGAGACAAGGGTGGGGCAAAAAGTTATGTTATATTACTTTTTAACGTAAGAAACATCTTCCGAGGAAAATAGTTCTTCCAACAGTTCCTTTCCTTCGGTGCTTTTGTGTCGAGCACTTGTGTCCGAAGACAAGCGACTTCGGGGGTAAAGCCCCTGGTCGGGGTGTAAAGACCCGTTCCACTATTTTCCGAAGCCGTGGCTGACCAATTTGTACGTTTAAGACCGCTAGCTTTCGACTTTGTCCGTCTGAGGTACTGCTCCGGATGACCCGGGAGTAACAATCACAGCAGTGCTCCCTTTGCCCTTTAGCCGAATAGTCAGGAGTGTAAAGGGCAAACACAGGAGCCGGGCAACCCAGCTTGGCCAAATCTTAAGTCAAATTTGGTGCATATGTTGGCTTTATAGGCGATAGGATAAAGGAAGTGGAAAAGGCGCGAGTTGTAAACAACGTGCGGCATGTTAACATGTTCCGTAGGGAAAGACATGTAAAAAATGTCACCGAGGTGAGCAGAGGGTAAAATAATGTTGAATGCAAGAAAAGAAAAGGTATGTACATGGGAAGAGGATGCTCGGGTTTTTATCCGTAGAAATGCCGAAGTAGCGCGGCATTCCAGGGGTTGGGCTCTAGGCATCCGTCCGCGGGATCTCAGATCCGATATGCGCCTCCAACTAGGATCTGGTCGATGATGAATGGTCCGTCCCATTTGGGTGAAAGTTTATGTTTCTGCTTCTCCGAGTGACGCCTCATGACCAGATCCCCGAAGTTGAAATCCTTTCCGCGAACCTCCCTATTATGGTAGCATCTCGCTTGCTGCTGATAGATTGCGGAGCGCGTCCTGGCTATGTTGCGTTCTTCTTCCAAGGCGTCCAATGCGTCCTGCCGATCTAGCTCGGCCTCCCATTCCTCATACATGCGTACCTGAGGTGCGTCATGTATTATGTCACAGGGGAGTACCGCCTCGGCACCATATACCATAAAAAACGAGGTGTACCCCGTGGATCAGTTTGGTGTGGTGCGTAAATCCCATAGGACGGAATCGAGTTCCTCCACCCATTTACATTCCTCCTCTTTAAGGGAGCGTACTAGCCTTGGCTTGATGCCACTGAGAATTAATCCGCTGGCGCGTTCTACCTGACCGTTTGACTGCGGGTGGTAGACTGACGCGTAGTCGAGCTTTATGCCCATCTTTATGCACCATTCCTTCACCTCCTTGGCAGTGAAATTTGTCACGTTGTCCGTTATAATGCTGTGGGGGATACCGTAACGGTGCACCACTCCGGAAATGAACTCGATTACTAGGACTGCCCCCGCCGAGGTGACTGGTTTTGCTTCGATCCACTTTGTGAACTTATCTACCATGACGAGTAGATATTTGTTTTTGCGTGACCCTCCCTTAAGTGGGCCGACCATGTCTAGCCCCCAGACTGCAAAAGGCCAAGTGATCGAAATAGTCCAGAGGGCTGTAGAGGGCATGTGGCTTTGTTGGGCGAACACTTGACAGCCGGGGCAACGTTGTACCAGAATTTTGGCATCGGCCCATGCTGTTGGCCAGTAGAAGCCAGCTCAGAATGCCTTGCTTAGCAAGGTCCGAGCAGCGGCGTGATGTCCGCTCATGCCAGAGTGTATTTTGCTGAGTAGCAATCTCCCTTCCTCTTCGGATATACACCGTTGGAGGACGCTCGTGGTACTTTGCTTGTAGAGCTCACCCTCATGGACTTTGTAGGCTTTAGACTGCCTTACGATCCGACGTGCATCGATTTGGTCCCCAGGGAGCTCTTTCCGAAGTAGGTAAGCGAGGATGGGCTCGGTCCAGGGTGCAATGACTGCCATGACCTCGTGGGCCGAGGCCATTTCCTGAACAGCGGATCCTCCGATTACTTCTTCCTCCATTTCGTCCTCGGGTGGGGCAAATTGCCTCATGTTGTTTGACACCGACGTCTCTGTGTCATCCTGCCAGGTTACAGATGGCTTGAAGAGCTGTTCGAGGAAGGTGTTTTCTGGTACCTTATCCCATTTGGCACCCATCCGGGCTAGGATATCAGCGGCCTGGTTGCTGTCATGGGGGATATGATGAAATTCAAGCCCCTCGAACCTGGCTGAGATTTTTAAAACTGCGTTCCGGTAGGCTGTCATTTTTGGGTCCTTTGCATCGAACTCGCCATTTACTTGGGAGATGGCGAGGTTGGAATCTCCTCGGACCTCGAGGCGTTTAACCCCCATTGAGACTGCTATCCGGAGCCCGTGTAGAAGAGCTTCGTATTCGGCCGCGTTATTGGAGTCTGTGTACATGATCTGCAGCACGTAGCGAATATTGTCGCCTATTGGCGATGTGATTACTACTCCAGCCCCTAGCCCAGCGAGCATTTTTGAACCATCGAAATACATGGTCCAGTGTGAATATGTGTTGTACTCTTTAGGGAGCTCGGCTTCTGTCCATTCGGCCACGAAGTCTGCCAGAAACTGAGATTTAATGGCTTGGCATGGCTGGTACGTTATTTCGAAGGGTAAGAGCTCTATGGCCCACTTGGCTATATGCCCTGTAGCATCTCTATTGTTGATTATGTCGCTTAAAGGGACTTCAGATGCCACAGTGATCGAGCACTCTTGAAAGTAGTGCGAAGTTTCTGCGATGCCATAAATATGGCATAGGCTATCTTCTGATAGTGCGGGTAATGTGTTTTACACGGGGTTAAGACCTCGGAAACATAATAGATTGGTTTTTGCACCTAGAACTTATGGCCCTCCATGTCTCGTTCGACCACGAGTACTGCACTGACCACCTGGTTGGTGGCTGAGATGTACAGTATCATCGGCTCACCTATGCCTGGCACGGCTAAGATGGGGTTTGTGGCGAGGAGGGATTTGATGTCTTCTAGGGCGGCTGCTGCCTCATCAGTCCATTTAAAATTCTTGGTCTGTTTTAGTAGCCTGCATAGGGGTAAAGCTTTTTCCCTGAGTCTTGAGATAAAACGGCTTAAGGCGGCCACGCAGCCCGCTAGCTTTTGGACATGTTTGAGCTCGGTAGGGACCTCTAGTCAGGCCAGGGCTCTTATTTTTTCCGGATTGGCCTCGATACCTCGGCTAGACACGATAAAGCCGAGGAGTTTGCCTGTGGGTATGCCAAAAATGCACTTTTCCGGGTTGAGTTTGATCTGGTACTCCCGTAGGCTGTGAAATGTGTCCCGGAGGTTGTCTACCAACTGTCCGACGTGCTTAGTTTTGACCACCACGTCGTCGACATAGGCCTCGACGGTTTTCCAGATGTGTTTTTCAAGGCATGTTTGAATCATGCATTGATATGTTGCCCCGGTGTTTTTCAGCCCGAAAGGCATTGTATTAAAGCAAAACGGCCCGTAGGGCGTAATAAAGGCGGTCGCGGCTTGATCGGAGTCTTTCATCTTTATCTGATGATACCCTGAGTAGGCGTCCAGGAAGCACAATGAATCATGCCCGACGGTGGCGTCTACAATTTGGTCAATGCGGGGTAGTGGGAAGGGGTCTTTGGGGCAAGCCTTGTTAAGGTCTTTAAAATCGACACACAGGCGCCAGGACTTGTCCTTCTTGGGCACCATGACTAGATTGGCGAGCCACTCGGGATGCTTTATGTCCCTTATGAATCCGGCCTCGAGAAGTTTAGCCATTTCTTCGCCCATCGCTTGACGCTTGTGTTCAGAGAAGCGCCGAAGTGCTTGTTTGACAGGCTTATAGCCCTTTAAGATATTCAAGCTATATCGGTGAGCCAGCAGGGTATCCCTGGCATATCTGAGGAATGCCAGGCAAATATATCCCAGTTTTCTCTAAGGAAGTTGCGTAAGGCCTCATCAATCTCTGGCTCAAGATTCACCATGATGGATGCAGTTTTGGCCGGCTCAGTGGGGTGCACTTGAAACTTGATTATGTCGTCGGCCGGCTTGAATGAGGTCGACTTCGGCCATTCGCCGAGGATGACATCATCTCGGTCGACTTCGGCTCGCAGTGTTGTCAATTCCTCGGCTGTGAGAGCCTCTGATAGGGACTCTAGGGGCAAGCGATGCCGTCTTGTTTTCGGCCCTTAGTGCCCTGTCGGGGTTGCTCAAGATCGTAATGACCCCGTTGGGTCCCGGCATTTTGACCTTCATGTAGCCGTAGTGTGGAATCGCTTGAAATTTTGCGAAGGCATCCCGTTCCAACAGGGCGTGATAGCCGCTTTTAAAGGGAACGATATGGAACGTTATTTCTTCGGATCAGTAGTTGTCAGGCGTTCCAAACACCACATCCAAGGTGATTTTCCCGCTACAGCGTGCTTCGCGTCCGGGTATTATACCTTTAAAGGTGGTGTGGCTCTGTTCGATGCACGATTTATCAACTTGCATCTTGTCCAGAGTATCTTCATATATTAAATTTAAGCTGCTACCCCCGTCCATGAGCACCTTCCGGAGACGGCAGCTGCTCACAATTGGGTCAAGGACCAGTGCCGCAGGGCACCTGCTCAGGGCGGATCTCGGTTGATCTTTATGATCAAAGGTGATCGGCGTGTCTACCCACGCGCCCCGGGCGGCTACTTCCCAGATGGAATTAACTTCCCGGAGGGCTCGCTTCCTCTGGCTATTGGATGTGAAGGTTTCGTAGATCATTAGCACTTCGCCATCGCCCGATGGCTCCTCTGAACGCCGAGGCGCGGTTGTGAGGAGGCCTAGGCCTCCTTTGGCCACTTGCCTCGTCACCCAGCAGTCACGAAGGCTATGAGTTGGGCTGGTGTTCAGTAGGACGGAGTGGATCGGGCACGGCTTATCCAGGAGGCCATCGTGGGTGGTCCTAGATTGGTCCGCGGTTTTCTTAATTTTCCGACGTCGCGCGACCATCGTGCGTTGATCGCGGGGCTCGTGATGAGGCGTGGACCTGTCGCGTTTCAAGTGGTTGCTACAGATCGAGTTTGTTCACGTTTCCTGGGCCAGCCAAGCGTCCTCAATGGCGCAGAATCTTGACACCGGATCGGACAGTTCCGATAGTGTTTGGATACATCGGCGAGTGAGAGCGTTCGAAACGCCCTGGTCCCTACAGCCGCGCTGAAAGGCTGCTATTATTTCTGAGTCCTGGTAATCCGGTATGTCGTTTTTGACAGACAAAAACCTGACCCAGAAGTGCCTGATCGACTCATCAGGCAGCTGTCGTACGTAGGCTAGATCCCAAACATTGGGAGGGCCCAATTTGTCGGGACAGTATTCGATGTGGGATGTCTTCGGGAAGGGAACTTCGACCTCTGTAGGCCGAGGGCTTGAAGCTCCGATGTTTTTGTCCTGCGAGGGAGATGTAGCCGCCGGAGAGGCCGAACTGACTGGGGCATCTAACTTGTCGGTTGTTTCCAGCCGGCCGCTGTCAGAATCGCTTTCCAAAAAGTACCTCAGCCCCTCGCTCTTTATGGAGACATCGGCCGGGGCGACAGAGGTGTCCGGGATCGTTCCTTGCTCCTAAAGGAGAGGGAGCGATCCGGCGATGAGGGTTTCGGGCATAGAAATAGTGCCCTGGGGGTTGGAGTCGTTGACCGATGATCCCATCGATCTTTTGTTGATCTTACAGCGGAACTCTCAATGAAAGCACCAGTGTCAGTGTAAAAACCGGCTGACCTCGGGGTAGGGGGTCCCGAGCTGTGGATCTCGGATCAATGGTAACAGGAATAAAGGAGACGATGTTTACCCAGGTTCGGGCCCTCTCTATGGAGGTAAAACCCTACGTCCTGCTCTTGTTTATATTGATGATGAAGTATCGAGTACAAGCTTGATCTACCATGAGATCGTCAGGAGAAGCCTAACCCTAGAGCTAGGTGGATAGTAATTGTGATTCCGTGTCCTGTACAGGCTAAACCCTCCGGCTTATATACACGCCAGGTAGGGGCATCTAGGGTTACATAGGCGGTATCTAGGGATGTGTATGGAGGCAGCAGGAGATGTCTTGGGGTATACTCCAAGTCTTCGGCAGATACCATCTTGATCACGTCACAGCTTCCGGAGTCCATCTGGATGAGAACAGGGCCTTCGGGCCCATCCCGAGGACTATGGGCCGTCTAGGTTGGTACCCCCTAGTCCAGGACACCGTCAAGGTGGTACAGATCTTTTCGTCAAAGCCTCGCCTCCCCGGCATAGCACCTAACGGTGCATTTAATGCGCTTGTCCTACCCCGTTAGGAGATAGACTTGGTGACGGTGCAAGTACTGTTCACTCCCTGTAATGACCGTATTAGCCATTGTGGTAACCCCTTAGCCTATAAAAGGAGGCCCACGGCTGTAGTTAGAACGGTCGACACCTAGTTCAATTACGCGTTGTAGCTGCACTTCCCGCGCACCTTGCCGGCAAGCTGCGCTCCTTGTAATCTCGAGTTCATATACAATCAAACCACCAAAGCAGGAGTAGGGTTTTACGCTCACAGCGGCCCGAACCTGGATAAATCGTTGCTTGTTCTTACATCTACTAACCGTGCTCTTCGTAGCACATTGATCCCATAGCTGAACCGCAAAGGGATCCTTTCAATCCCATAGATCATCGTTTTCCCGCGACAAAGAGAGACACGAGTTTACCCAGGTTCGGCCCCTCACGGCGGAGGTAAAAGCCTACTCCTGCTTGATTGATATTGCTCTGGATCTTGATTATAAGGGTTCGGATTCGCTAACCTAGCTCTCAAGATCTTGCAACTTTGATCTTGCCTAAAACTTGTCTGTCTATCCTGACTTGTCCCTCTTGGGGTGCCTTTCCCCTCCTAATATAAGTTGAAGGGGCTAGCTTACATGTAGAGTCCTAGTAGGACTACAACTAGTCTCTTTTCTTTTAGAAGCCAGACACTAGTCCGGGTCTTATTCGAACGGTCCAAAACTGGCTTGCTGGGCCACTGATAACCCACAAGTATAGGGGATCAGTTATAGCCTTTCTCGATAAATAAGAGTGTAGAACCCAACGAGGAGCTAAAGGTAGAATCAATATTCCCTTCAAGTTCTATCGACCACCGATACAACTCTACGCACACTTAACGCTTGCTTTACCTAAAACAAGTATGAAACTAGAAGTACTTTGTAGGTGTAATGCTAGAACTACTTTGCAAGAATAAAACTAGGAGTACTTTGCGAGAATAAAACTACGATTAATTTGCAAGATAATAAAAGCTAGTTGTTTAGTAGAAAGCTTTTGTAACACAAGAGAATGATTTGTCCCTAGGCAATCGGTAACTAGACCGGTAATCATTATTGCAATTTTATATGTGGGAGAGGCATGAGCTAACATACTTTCCATAATTGGATCATACGCACTTATGATTGGAACTCTAGCAAGCATCCGCAACTACCAAAGATCATTAAGGTAAAACCCAACCATAGCATTAAGTAACAAGTCCTCTTTACTCCAATACGTAACAACCCCCTTACTCGGGTGTAAGCTTCGGTCACTCTAGCCGCCCACTATAAGAGAATTATGAACGTATTGCAAACCCTACAGCAGGAATCCCTCACGCTTGCGTGACACGGAGGGCACCATAGGATAGCACTAAAAGAAAACATACAACTCAAACCAATCACGATCATCAATCAACCCATAGGACAAAAGGAATCTAGTCAAACATCATAGGATTGCCACATATCATTGGATAATAATATATAGCGTTAAGCACCATGTTTAAGTAGAGATTACAGCGGGGAGAAGAGGTGTTACACCACTGCATAGAGGGGGAGAGAGTTGGTGTTGACGGCGGCAAAGTTGTTGGTGTAGATCGCCGTCACGATGGTTCCCCCGGCGGCGTTCCGGCACCATCGGGAGAGAGGGGGAGAGAGAGCCCTGCTTCTTCTTCTTCCTTGGCCTTCCCCCTAGATGGGAGGAGAGTTTCCCCTCTGGTCCATGGCCTCCATGGCTCTCGGAGGGGAGGAGCCCCTCCGAGATTGGATCTCTCTCTCTGTTTCTCTTCTGTTTCGCGTCCTGTTGGCCGAAAACCGTTTCTTATATTCCCGGAGATCCGTAACTCCGATTGCGCTAAAATTTTAACACGATTTTTTCTCGATATAAGCTTCCTTGTGGCCGAAGAAGAACCCCAACCGACTTATGGTGTGCCCACAAGGCAACACCACGCGGCCTGGGGGGTTGTGCCCGTTTGCCTTGTGGAGGCTGTGGGCCTCCGTTTGCGTTGATTCCACCTCCCAAAAATCACATATATTCCAAAATAATTCTGTGTAAAATTTTATCGCATTTGGACTTCGTTTGATATGGATTTTCTGCGAAACAAAAAACAAGCAGAAAACAGGAACTGGCACTGGGCACTGGATCAACATGTTAGTCCAAGAAATCATATAAAATGTTGCCAAAAGTATGCGGAAATTGTAGGATATTGGCATGAAACAATCAAAAATTATAGATACGACGGAGACGTATCAGCATCCCCAAGCTTAATTCCTTCTCGTCCTCGAGTAGGTAAATGATAAAAAGATAATTTTTGATGTGGAATGCTACCTACATAATCTTGATCATGTAATCTAATCATGGCATGAATATTAAGACACGAGTGATTCAAAGCAATAGTCTATAATTTGATATAAAGACATCAATACTCAGGCATACCTACAAACAATCATGCCTTTCAAAATAAAAAATTTAAAGAAAGTTATCCCTACAAAATCATATAATCCTGTCATACTCCATCTTCTTAACACAAAATATAAATCATGTACAACCCCGATGTCAGCCGAGCAATTGGTTCATACTTTTTAACGCGCTTCAGCTTTTTCAACCCCCACGCAATACATGAGCGTGAGCCATGGACATAGCACTATAGGTGGAATAGAATGCAGTGGTAGGGATCAATCAGGAGAAGTCAAAAAGGGAGAAAGTCTCGTGTCAACTAGGCGGATCAACGGGCTATGGAGATGCCCATCAATCGATATCAATGCGAGGAGTAGGGATTGCCCTGCAACGGATGCACTAAGAGCTATAAGTGTATGAAAGCTCAAACTGAAAACTAAGTGGGTGTGCATCCAACTTGCTTGCTCATGAAGACCTCGGGCATTTGAGGAAGCCCATCATCGGAATATACAAGCCAAGTTCTATAATGAAATATTTCCACTAGTATATGAAAGTGACAACTCAGGAGACTCTCTATATGAAAAACATGGTGCTACTCTGAAGCACAAGTGTGGTAAAGGATAGTAGCATTGCCCCTTCTCTCTTTTTCTCTTATTCATTTTTTTGTTTTCTTTTTTTCTCTCTTTTTTTTGATGGGCTCTTTTTGGCCTCTCTTTTTTTAGAACAGTCAAATGGACCTCATCCCCACTTTTTCGAGGACTCATTAGTCTCCACCATTCTTTCCTCACTGGGACAATGCTCTAATAATGATGATCATCACACTTTTATTTACTTACAACTCAAAATTACAACTCGAAACTAGAACAAATATGACTCTATATGAATGCCTCTGGCAGTGTACCAGGATGTGCAATGATCTAGCGTAGCAAAGATATCAAAAACGGACAAGCCAAGAAAATATCATGCTAGCTATCTTACGATCATGCAAAGCAATATGACAATGATGATGTGTGTCATATAAAAAGAACGGTGGAAGTTGCATGGCAATATATCTCGGAATGGCTATGGAAATGCCATAATAGGTAGGTATGGTGGCTGTTTTGAGGAAGATATAAGGAGGCTTATGTGTGATAGAGCATATCATATCACGGGGTTTGGATGCACCGGCGAAGTTTGCACCAACTCTCGAGGTGAGAAAGGGGAATGCACGATACCGAAGAGGCTAGCAAATTGCGGAAGGGTGAGAGTGCGTATAATCCATGGACTCACATTAGTCATAAAGAACTCACATACTTATTGCGAAAGTCTATTAGCCCTCGAAGCAAAGTACTACTACGCATGCCCCTAGGGGGGAGGTTGGTAGGAGTTAACCATCGCGCGCCCCCGACCTCCACACAAAGGAAGACACTCAATAATAAATCATGCTCCAACTTCTTAGCATAACTAAAGACTATACGTGCATGCTTCGGGAATCACAAACCTTAACACCAATATTCTTACTAAACCACAATCATTCACTAGTACACCCACATATTACCATCTTAATATCACAAAACTATTGCAAGGAATCAAACATATCGTATTCAGTGATCAACAAGTTTTATGTAGGATTTTATGACTAACCATGTGAATGACCAATTCCTGTTGACTCTCTAAATAGATATAAGTGAAACATGAGAATTTAATTCTTTCTATAAAATACCACACTCTAATAAATATAAGTGAAGCAAAAGAGCATTCTACAAATAACGGTTTTCTATATGTAGAGAAATAGGCATCCAAACTTCAAATGATATAAGTGAAGCACATGAAGCATTCTATAAAGCCATACTCAAAAGATATAAGTGAAGTGCAAAGAGCATTCTATAAATCAACCAAGGACTATCTCATACCAGCATGGTGGATTATTCAAAGAAAAAGAAAAAGCACACGACGCTCCAAGAATTTACGCATATCATGTGAACAAAACAAAAACCGAGACATACCGATAATTGTCGAAGAAAATGGGATGCCTTCCGGGGCATCCCCAAGCTTAGACGCTTGAGTCTCCTTGAATATTTACTTGGGGCGCCTTGGGCATCCCCAAGCTTGAACTCTTGCCTCTCCTTATTCTCCCCATATCGATACCTCCTCGTTCTTCGAACACTTCATCCACATAAAACTTAACCGAACTTTTTGTTAGAGGGGTTAGTACATATAACATCAAATCCCATCATGTCCTGTTGTAACATTATTGTATAATTATAATCAAACATTACCCACTGTATGCTATCACAATTCTATGGCTCCCAAGTCAATGGGGCTCAACAAGATTTCAAACATACGCAAATAAAGAAAGTATAACAGCAATCTATGAAAACAGGACAGTCTGTAAAGATGCAAATGAGACATATACTTTTGTAACACAAAAAATTCTAAAAAATTAGGACGTGATAAATTTTTTGCATAGAAGTATTGTGTAAAAATTTCAGAATTTTTGCAAGTTCCAGTAAAATATAGAAATTCAAGCACTACAGCAAAAGTTTCTGTTTTTGCACTGCACATACCAAACAAGCAATTTAAACATCCTGAAGGTAAATCTTGGCACATTATTTTTATAATACAATGGATTTTTACAAGGAGACAATTATTTTTGTTGAAAAGTTTCTGTAATCAAGGTCCACAAAGTTTCCATGGGCATGAACAAAGTTCAAGGCTAGCCCCCACTTCCACATTGCTCATCTGTCTCACTTTCACTTTTCTTTTTTGAAAAAGTTTTATGTTCCCCTCTATATTTTTTGTTTTTAAACTTTTTAAAAGTAAACAACAGAATAAAATGACTCTCTAAAACTTCTGGGTTGTTTCCCAGGCAGCGCTTTCTTTAAAGCCATTAAGCTAGGCATATAGTGCTCAAGTAATCGATCCACCCGGATCCCAAGGTATGTCAAAGCCAATTTTAATTAAGAATGATTTGTAATTTAGTAGTGAGCACAAAGCAACATATATCATGCAATGACGAAGTCTAGCTCTCTTCCTATGCATCGACATGTCATAAAAGAACAATTCATGCACACATAATAAAGGCCGATACATAGCATAAACAGTTTCTTGCAATTTTATCGTATTGGAAACATAGAGAGGTGGAGATATAGTTCCTCTCTCATAATAATTGCAAGTAGGAGCAGCAAGCACATGCATATTATATTTATCAAAATCATCATGTGTAATAGTAAAATGCAACCCATCAATATAATCCTTAATAAGCGCAAACTTCTCCCATATAGTGTAGTTGGGAGAATTCAAAAAGATAATAGGACTATCATGTGTAGGTGCAATAGTAACAATTTCATGTTTAACATAAGGAACTATAGCAAGTTCATCTCCATAAGCATCATTCATATTGGCATCATGGCCACAAGCATAGCAAGCATCAAGTTCATCAAAAAGGGATATTTCAGATGAATCCAAGGGATCATAGCAATCATCATAGCATTCATCCTTCGGTAAGCACGAAGGGAAATTAAACAATGTATGAGTTGAAGAGTTACTCTCATTAGAAGGTGGGCATGGGTAGCTAATCTGTTCTTCCTCCTTTTGTTCTTCGCTCTCCTCGTCATCTTTTTCATCTAATGAGCTCACAGTTTCAACAATTTCTTCTTCCATAGGTTCCTGCAAAATATTAGTCTCTTCTTGGACAGCGAGGTGTCCTCAATATATTCTTGAACATAAGCATTAGAAGCATAGTTTTCATAACAATATTTAAGTATGGCAAACTTTTCAGATTTGTAAAGAGTATCATCACACTTTCAATCAAAGAAGCAATTTCATATGCACCTTTAAAAGCAACAAATTCTTCTATTTGTTCAACATCATAGTAACTATAAACACCTCTGGCAAAAGAAGATAAGATTCCATTATCCTTAAACTCACATTGGTACTGAAGGTGTTTTTCAGGGTCTTCAGAACAACAAGTAAAATCATGTATTTCACATAAATTCCAAGCATAGCAATTCAAAGTATTAATATGATGCCATAAGAGTTTCCCTTTTTGAGACAAGCGGTATCGCACAAAATAAGCATGCTCATCTAATGATTTTCCCTCAACTAAGCTAGTTGGGTTTTCAGCACGAGCACAAAGGGATCGAAGATGATCCAAGTAGAAAGCTTCAGCAGTATGATAGATTTTGGGTGGTTCTTCAACCACTGGTTTAGCAAGTACAACTAATTTTTTTGGTATTTTGCGTTTCCTACCCATAACTAAAGAAAGAAAACAAGAGCACAAAATAAAAAACTACCTAGTGGAACAGAAAATAAAAACTACTTAGTGATAAAGCAAACAAGCACACACGAGAATATCAACCCCACGCTATTGCTCCCCGGCAACGGCACCAGAAAAAGGTCTTGATAACACACAAGTATAGGGGATCAGTTGTAGCCTTTCTCGATAAATAAGAGTGTCGAACCCAACGAGGAGCTAAAGGTAGAATCAATATTCCCTTCAAGTTCTATCGACCATCGATACAACTGTACGCACACTTAACGTTTGCTTTACCTAGAACAAGTATGAAACTAGAAGTACTTTGTAGGTGTAATGCTAGAACTACTATGCAAGAATAAAACTAGGAGTACTTTGTGAGAATAAAACTACGAGTAATTTGCAAGATAATAAAAGCTAGTTGTTTAGTAGAAAGCTTTTGTAACACAAGAGAATGATTTGTCCCTAGGCAATCTATAACTAGACCGGTAATCATTATTGCAATTTTATATGAGGGAGAGGCATGAGCTAACATACTTTCCGTACTTGGATCATATGCAATTGTGATTGGAACTCTAGCAAGCATCCGCAACTACCAAAGATCATTAAGGTAAAACCCAACCATAGCATTAAGTAACAAGTCCTCTTTAATCCCATGCGCAACAACCCCCTTACTCGGGTGTAAGCTTCTGTCACTCTAGCCGCCCACTATAAGAGAATTATGAACGTATTGCAAACCCTATAGCAGGAATCCATCACGCTTGCACGACACAGAGGGCACCATAAGACAGCACCAAAATAAAACATACAACTCAAACCAATCACGATCATCAATCAACCCATAGGACAAAATGAATCTACTCAAACATCATAGGATTGCCACATATCATTGGATAATAATATATAGTGTTAAGCACCATGTTTAAGTAGAGATTACAGCGGGGAGAAGAGGTGTTACACCGCTGCATAGAGGGGGAGAGAGTTGGTGTTGACGGCGGCGAAGTTGTTGGCGTAGATCGTCGTCACGATGGTTCCCCCGGCGGCGTTCCGGCGCCACCGGGAGAGAGGGGGAGAGAGCCCCCTCCTTCTTCTTCTTCCTTGGCCTCCCCCCTAGATGGGAGGAGAGTTTCCCCTCTAGTCCATGGCCACCATGGCTCCCAGAGGGGAGGAGCCCCTCCGAGATTGGATCTCTCTCTCTCTCTGTTTCTCTTCTATTTTGCGTCCTGTTTTCTGGCCGAAAACCGTTTCTTATATTCCCGGAGATCCGTAACTCCGATTGCACTAAAATTTTAACACGATTTTTTTCTTGATATAAGCTTCCTTGCAGCCGAAGAAGAGCCCCAGCCGACTTACGGTGTGCCCACAAGGCAACACCACGCGGCCTGGGGGGGTCGTGCCCGTTTGCCTTGTGGAGGCTGTGGGCCTCCGTTTGCGTTGATTCCACCTCCCAAAAATCACATATATTCCAAAATAATTCTCCATAAAATTTTATCGCGTTTGGACTTTGTTTGATATGGATTTTCTGCGAAACAAAAAACAAGCAGAAAACAGGAACTGGCACTGGGCACTGGATCAATATGTTAGTCCAAGAAATCATATAAAATGTTGCCAAAAGTATGCGGAAATTGTAGGATATTGGCATGAAACAATCAAAAATTATAGATACGACGGAGACGTATCAGCCACCCCCATGTTGGGCCACGTTCTACCTACATGTGGGCACCTGTATTCTCTTCCGCACCAATCAACCCAGGCCGGGTTTGTCCTCCGCCGGGTCATGCTTCCTCCGCCGGGTCTTGCTTCCCTTGCCGGGTCTTGCTTCCTTTGCTGGGTCTTGATATTCCTGACCGGGTTCCGTGCAGGCTCCCAGCTCATAGTGAGCAAGCCCAAGTTGTTTCCTCAATAACCCGGGCCAGGGCCTTCTAGTCTAACCGGGTCATGTCTTGGACCGCCGGGTCTAGCCGCGGGTAATTCCCCCGACATTAGCCCCCAGGTTAGCTTGAATTTATTCATGCTAAGCTCCTGAAATAAGAATAATCAATGTGTTAAGGGACCAGCTCGCTCAACTAGCCGGCTTACTCAATGAACCGGCTCCTCAAAAATCCGGGTCTCTTTGTCATATCAACAGGCCAGCTTCAGAATCAACTTGCTGACGTTGGTTCCACGCAGAAAAATATTAGAAAAATAACCTGTTTGACGTTTGAGTCGGTCTTCCAGTGCTTCGGCTTGATAAAAAATATTGGGAATAAGAAATCCATATGATGTTGAGCCGGCTTTCAATGCTTCCTATGAATAACTTGGAGTAGATAAACTTTTGCAAATTTTTCCACTAAGAACATGAAACCCGGCTTGATCAAAACTGAGAGCTTTGAAGATGGTCCACCTTTATCTCCATATTATCTATAGCCCCCAAGCTCCGAGTGTATCACTTCGTTATGACTTGGTGCTTTGCATAGAAAAATATTTTGACTGAGTAGCCCCCAAGTGTTCGGTTGTCTTGCCTGCAGCTACCTGGGACTTGAACTTAGTCTTGAATGTTGTAGATATATAAATGTAAATAGCATAGCCCCCAAGGGCCGGGTTGCCTGGCCTGCGGCAAGCTGGGACTTTATAATTGTCTTGTGCTCACAAGCTTCAGCCAGTGTAGCCCCCAAGTCTTAAGAGTAGAACGTAGTGATAGCTTAATACTTGTTTAAATATAAATGTTTGCAACCTTGGAGAAATCCGGGTTGTTCATCTGAGTCGCCAGTCATAAACTGAATGTTTTGCATTTCACATGTGGAACCCCCAAGGGCCGGCTCGTCATGAAATGATGGGCCGGGTCTTTTAATTGACTCTGATGACTCAATTTAAACACCTGAATCCTGTAGCCCCTGATACGTCCAATTTGCATCATGATTTCCTACTGTTATTTATAATGTATTTGGTCATTATTTCACTTTATGATGCAATTCTTATGCCATTTCTCTCTTAATTTGCAAGATTTATATGAAGAGGGAGAATATTGGCAGCTGGAATTCTGGACCTGAAATAGCTACAGCAGAGATACCTATTCTACAGAGCTCCAAATGACCTGAAATTTTACGGAGATTTTTTATTGAATATATAAAAAATACTGGAGAAAAGAAATACCAAAGGGGACCGACTAGTTGCCCACAAGGCAACAAGGCGCCCCCCACCCCCCCCGGGGGGCGCCCTGATGTCTTGTGGGACCCACAGCTAGCCTCCGGCCCCCTCCTTCTGCTATATAAGCTCATTTGCCCTAAAAATATTATAGAGAAGACTTTCAGGCCGAAGCGCAGCCATCTTAAGGCGGAACCTGGGCAGGAGCACTTTTGCTCTCCGGTGGAGCGATCCGTCGGAGATACTTCCCTCCGGGAGGGAGAAATCGAAGCCATCGACATCACCAACGATCCTCTCATCACAGGAGGGCCAATCTTCATCAACATGTTCACCAGCACCATCTCATCTCAAACCCTAGTTCATCTCTTGTATTCAATCTTTGTCTCAAAACCTCAGATTGGTACCTGTGGGTTGCTAGTAGTGTTGATTACATCTTGTAGTTGATGCTAGTTGGTTTATTTGGTGGAAGATTATATGTTCAGATCCTTAATGATATTCAATACCCCTCTGATCTTGAACATGAATATGATTTGTGAGTAGTTACTTTTGTTCTTGAGGACATGGGAGAAGTCTTGTCATAAGTAATCATGTGAATTTGGTATTCGTTCGATATTTTGATGATATGTATGTTGTTGCTTCCTTCAGTGGTGTCATGTGAACGTCTACTACATGACACTTCACCATACTTGGGCCTAAGGGAAGGCATTGTGGAGTGATAAGTAGATGATGGGTTGCTAGAGTGATAGAAGCTTAAACCCTAGTTTATGCGTTATTCCGTAAGGGTCTGATTTGGATCCATATGTTTCATGTTATGGTTAGATTTATCTTAATTCTTCTTTCGTAGTTGCGGATGCTTGCGAGAGGGGGTAATCATAAGAGGGTTGCTTGTTCAAGTAAGAACAGCACCCTAGCATCGGTACCCACATATCAAATTATCAAAGTAGCGAACGCGAATCAAATAAACATGATGAAAGTGACTAGATGATAATTCCCATGTGTCCTCGAGAATGCTTTGCTTTATATAAGAGACCGTTCCGGCTTGTCCTTTGCTATAAAAAGGATTGGGCCACCTTGCTGCACTTTTATTACACTTGCTACTTGCTACTCGTTACGAATTACTGAAAGGATCGATATGGTTGACTAGAGGGGGTGAATAGGCAACTACCGATTTTTTTTGTTTTTCTTAACAATTTAGGTTTAGCAACAAAATAGGTTGTCTAGATGTGCAACTAGGTGAGCAACCTATATGATGCTAACAACAACAACAAGGAAACAATACAACACAACAATATCTTGCACAAAGTAAAGGAAAGAAATAACCACAAGTGGAGTCGGTGAAGACGAGGATGTGTTGCCGAAGTTCCTTCCCTTTCAGAGGAAGTACGTCTCCGTTGGAGCGGTGTGGAGGCACAATGCTCCCCAAGAAGCCACTAGGGCCACCGTATTCTCCTCACGCCCTCGCACAATGCAAGATGCCGTGATTCCACTATTGGTGCACTTGAAGGCGGCGATCGGACCTTTGCAAACAAGGTTGGGGCTCTCTCCACAACCGAATTGGAGGCTCCCAACACAACCACGGAGCTTCACCACAATGGATTGTGGCACCGAGGTGACCTCTTCCGTCTAGGGTGCTCAAACACCCAAGAGTAACAAGATCCGCAAGGGATTAGTGGGTGGAATCAAATTTCTCTTGCTGGAAGTGTAGATCGGGGCCCTCTCACCCAAACCCTAGAAGATCAACCAAAGTTATCGGCTAGGGAGGGAGATCGGGCGAAAATGGAGCTTGGAGCAACAATGAAGCTTTGGGGGAAAAGAGGTAAGTCTCTTTGGGGAAGAAGACCCCCTTTATATAGTGGGGACAAATCCAACCGTTATGCCTCTCACAGCCCGCGTCTAAGCGGTACTACCGCTCCACGAGCGGTACTACCGCCCACGCGGTAGTTTCAGGTACACAGCATAGCAGGCGCAGTGCCTCGGGCCGGTAATGCCGCCGGAGCGGTATTACCGCCCGTCCCAGCGGTACTACCGCTGGGGCTGTAGTGCAGCAAAACTAGACTAGGGGAGTACAGAGGCAGCGGCACTACCGCACTTGTATTGCCGCCCTACTGTCGTGAAGAGGCAAAAGTGTCCAGAAGTTTTTGACTAAGCGGAAGTGGAACAGAAGTGGCCGAGCGGTAGTGCCACTCGCAAGCGAGCGGTACTGCCACGCCACTGCTGCTTAGTGCTTTGTGCTACAGCGAGCCAGCGGTAGTGGAGCGGTGGTAGGGACGAAAGTCCCAGAGCGGTACTACCGCCCTACTACCGTGCCACTTCCGCTGAGCACGAAACAGCAACAGAATGCCAAAGCTAAGCGGTAGTACGCACGGTACAGGACCGGCGGTACTACAGCTCGCCAGCGGTACTACCACTCAGGGGAGCGGTACTACCGCTTGGCAGCTTACAGAACATGAACACAAAAGAACACTTGGAACTCCAAGGTTGCGGGAAAGGAAAGAGGGTGCAAAGGGAACGTGTACGTGATGATTCCACCCAAAACCTTTCCGAAGCGGACCCCCTCTTAATAGTACGGTTTTCCTACGACTCAAGTCCACCGAAAAAGAAACGCGGGAAAAATAACCGTCTTGCTTTAACACTCCGAGGGGGCATCAATCGTCTGGTTCCATATGATAGATTATCTGAAATGCTCAATGCACACAATTAGTCTGCAAATGCATTGTCATCAATCACCAAAACCACTAAGGGAGAAATATGCCCTAACAATCTCCCCCTTTTTGGTGGATTGATGACAACACGGGATTTGCACAAAGGATAAAAGAGATAATAAGCAAACCCAACATCTACAAAATATAGACGGGCTCCCCCTAGATGTGTGCACTATTCAGATATGCTTTTGGAATGCAAAGCACACACACTAGGATCAACACTCCGCCTATATTTTATAGACAAGTCAACACTTGCAACAACATGATATACGAGAGAAAAGCATGTATGCAAGTCATGGCATGTGAGCATAAAGATAAGGGCATACTAAGGATAATATCTCACAAGCAAACCAGTACTAGACATAAAGATAAAGATAGGGTAGCATATGTCTCACACCATATGATAGGAACTTAGGTTGTCACAACCACAAACCAAACTAGCAAACGATAAAAGAGTTCACGAGAGATGAAAAGCGACAGCAAACAAGACACACTCGTGACTCGGCAAATCCCTAAGCTCTCTCACCCTTTGGCATCGAGACACCAAAAGGACAAAGAGCACTAAACGGTCCTAGGTGGTAGCGAAGATCCAGGACGCCCTCAGAACTCCTCGTGGTCGTCAGAATCGTCCTCTGCAGCAGCCTGTTGGACCTCTTCCTCAGTATCTGACCACCTGCAGTGCTTGGAGGTCCACTCCTCCTCATTGGCGATCTTGTCCTCTGACCCACTTGCAATCTCCAAGCCGATGTGCCTCATCATGGTCTTGTCGCGACTGCGGGCCTTCTTCTCTGCCACATGAGCCCTGTACTAACCCTGAGCCTAGATGCAGAACAACCTCTTCATTTTCCCTTTCAGCTTGGCAGCCCATGTTGGCTCCTCAGAAGGTGGCACAAACTCATCCTCATCATCTCCCTCAGACTCAGCCGCAGCCTCAGTCTGAGCCTCAGGTGCCGGTGCACCAGGTGTGCCCCATAGATCCTTCTGCCTCAGCTTGATAACCTCATGAGAAACTAGATCAGCAGTCACAAACATCTCATCCGGAAAGGTGAAAGCCCAGGTCTCCTCAATGAGCTTCATCAGTAAGGGGCCGTAGATAGGACACTTGCGCTCAAGCACGGCGGAGTACAGTTCTGACCACATGACATGCGTGACATCCAACACCTACTGTGTGTTCTTCTCCTCCTGACAGAAGAGCAACAAATCCACAAGATAGGAATGAACCATGTCAAGATTCCCAATGCGGGGAAACAAAGAGTTCCTGAAGATGCGATGCATGATATCCAAGTAGGGAATCAGCTCATAGGACTTCTTGCCGGTGGAAGAGGTCTTCTCAATAGAGTACTTGTAGAGAGCAGACTTGTGAGTGGCTCCATCCTCCTTGTGAGGGCGGAATCCAATGGGGTTCTCCTTCCCTTCATCATTGTAGCTCAGGCTTTCCATGAAATCCTTCCAAGTTGCCTTCAGAACCCTTCCATTGGTCATCCAGGTGAGAGACCTAGCCACATCAGAGCCAAAGTAGACCGTGGCATAGAATTGGGCCACAATCTCTACATCAAAGTCTTTGTTGAACGATATGATCCTGAGTATATCCAACTGAGCACACAAAGCATAGGCCACACCAAAGTACTGAGGATGCCTCTCCAAGTGACCGAGATCGACAGACCTGACATCCACATACAGATTCTTCTTGGCCTTGAGAACATCATGATAGATGGACCTCTGCTGCTTGTTCCAAAAGGGCCGATTGACGAGAGCCGGATCTTGAGGGTGGCGGCACAGATTGCGGCGACAAACCACATAGAACTCCTTGGACGGAAGCTCATTCATGGTCTTCTCCTTCTCTTTCTCTTTTTGCTTGCTTGCAACCTTCTTCACATGTGGCTTGGGCTGAGCACTTGAACTGCCACTTGCTTCATCTGACGTGCGAAACCGCTTTGTAACAACCCAAAAATATTTTCTTTTTGATTATCAAAAATGCTTTCTTAAAAAGAAAATACTTTGGATTACTATGGCTCTATTTCTCTCTTTCTTTTGTTTTGAAAGCCATTTTTAAGTTTTCAATTGGGTTTCTAAAATTTTTAAATGGTTTCCGATTTAATGGTTTCTTACTTGAGTAAATATTTTATAGGACCAAAAAATCTTTTCTTTTAGAAAACTTTTTTTTGAATAATTAAGTGTTTCAAAGAAATGGTCCATTTCACCTTTTTCCAAACACTTAGAAAATTCTCAAAAAAATCATCTGTCATTTTCAAAATATCATACAAGCTATCCTCTCACCCTAGGACAATACCCAATACTTTCCCACTCCACAACAATATTATTTATCATATTTAGCAAATTCCAAAACTAGAATTCCATTTATTCCTAGTTCCTTGGATTTACAAAGGAACTATAAATTCCTTAGCTCTTCTGCACTCACAAAAATTACCCCAACTACATGACAGTACCCACATTCAATTTCTCCAAAAATATTCTGTTCCATAGTTCAAAATTTTCAAATTCATTTGAATGAAATTTGGACCAGATTCAATCTCCTTGCTCAAAACCTAATCTAGACTACTCCAAAAATTCTGAAACTTTGCCAGCACCTTTGTTATGCATCAATACCTCACCACAAAAAATTTCAGAAATTCCAAAAATGCCCAGGGCTATCTAGCATTTCATCGAACACCTTATGTGCACTGTCCACCACTATCAAAAAATTCAGAAAATTCAGAGAACTGGGTCATCGATGCCGTGCAGCGCACTTCACTCCTCCTCTCCCTCATCCACATCGCTCCTGGCCATCAATGCCTTGCCGTAGACCCCTCTCGCCAGCCTCTCATCGCTGATGGGTCGGTGGCGAGCCGGTGCAATGGCCGCTGCTCCTAGCCACGACGGGCTGAGAGGATCAGCTCGGCCACCAGCCTCCATCACTCCTCCTCACCGCTCCCTCCTACCTCCCCTCCACGAGGCACCTTCTCCGCAGCTCCCACGCACCGTCATAGCCGCCCGCGCCCGCCTGTCAGTCGCCGGAGACGAACACCGCCGCCAAGGCCGTACGGGAGCCCCGTCATGGAAAAGGTGATAGAGCTCGAGGACCATCGCGCTGGCGCTTCGAGAAGACTCCACCGACCTCACTGATGACCACCGTCCAGGCCGACCACCCCCAACCAACCTCACCAGCCGGAATTACTCCGCCGTGATCCACCACGCCTCGGTCATCTCCGCCTGGCCTATAAAAGGATGCCCCGAGCTTCGTTCTGCACTCACATCACCTCCACCCATCCCCAATCGCTACCCAGAGGAGTCGGACAACCTCGGGGAAGCCTTCTTCCCCGACTCCGGCCGACCGATCCGCCACTGTCACCGAGATCACCACGACGCCGTTCGTCCACCTTCGCCTCTCAAAACTCGCCAGTCACCTCCTACCACTCCAACTCATCCATCCCGTGCGTCAATTTGACGTCCGGAGCTCTCCCCGACGAGATCCACCACCACCCGACGCCGCCGTCCGCCGGAGTTGACACCGCCGTCACAACGGTGCTCGCCGGCGACCACCACCACCACCCACCGACGCGGACCGACGCCCTGAGCACGCTCATATCATCACCGCCCCTCAGAACGCCGGCGATCACCGCCGGTGACCACCGCATCCTCTCTGTACTCGCGCGTGAGGTGCGTTCAAAATTCAAACCTGACGGGTGGGGCCCACCCGTCAGTGTTTTATTCTTTTCTGTTTATTTCGAAAGCGTCTTCTGGCTTAATACGTTTTCTGAACTGGGAAACGTACTTTCGCCCGAGGCGTTTTCTGTTTTACTGCTCAGGGACCCGCTGGCAAGAATTTTATTTACAGAATGGTCCCTGGTTTTAAAACCCTTATTACTTTTTAACCACAACACATTTTTAATTGATTCTTTTTTTGAAAATTTTATTTTTCACTCTAGTTTTTTATAGTATTTATTTAAAAATATTTTGAGTCAACTTTTTGTGCTGTCACAAAAAATTTGATCGAATTTTGAATTCTTATTTTATAGAAAACGAGGAGGGAAACTTTGCCAAAAATTTTGAGGGATCACCTTCTGCCTACTTTGATCAAGGCAAGCATTTTTGAACTTGGGATATGGTGTTTGCATACATGGTTGCATAAGTGATCACCGATATCTAGTGGGCAGTAGGTGCCTACACGGTCATATTTCATTCGTGCATTTCCAGCATGCATTTAAAAATCATTAACTTGGATTAAGTTGGTTATATAACAGGGGTATACCCCCTGTTCATGCCGTGCCGGTTAGCACGAATCACGTCGTGGCATGATGGTGTCATTGTGGCATGAGAAGCGTGCCGGTCATGATAACAAAACCTCCTGAGTCGACCTAGGTCGAGTCTTGTTCCGTCATGCCAAGCTAAAAATAGTGTTGCCACTTGTCTTCCCGCGAAGGGAGTACGGCTTAGTAAGTTGCTAACCCCTTTCCAAGTACACACCACATAGAGGGGCCGTGATGAGGGTTTCATGGCCATGGACTAATGCCAGTCATCGGGCAGGGGGCATGGGTGTATCCGGCTGGGCCGAGAGGGGGGCACCCCTTGTATTCCACGCGTTATAAATTGTGATCCCATGCTATTCGAGACGGTGGTCTCACCGTCTTAGAGTTTTTCTTGAACGATGCTTTGGGTGATTCCTAGCATCAGGAAAGTTAATCTGGTGTGTGCTAGTCAGGTTTGTTTTCAACCCAAAAACTGTGATCGGAATTAGTCAACGTTTCGAGGTTGGCTAGAGAAATCATATACATGTGGGTAAAGAGTACAACCTCTGCAGAGTTAAACCTATTCGAATAGCCGTGTCCACGGTCAACGACGTTAGCTGGGAAGGGTCAAGTGTCGGTCCCGGTGTCGGTCTTCGGAGGAAATAATTAAAATTGAGCGTGATTCACTTTTGCAGGATGATTATCATCGCTACGGATGCTATCATGAATATTATTGTTAACATGAATATTACTGTGGACTAACCTTTTTCTCTTATGTGTAACCTTGAGTATCTCTTGGGATGGTTGTGCCACCTGGATACTCATTTCTTTTCAAGACCTCTCGAGGCGTCGCATTCAGACACCCGTTTGGCATTTCTTTTCAAGACCTCTCGAGGCGTCGCATTCAGACACCCGTTTGGCATTTCTTTTTAAGACCTCTCGAGGCGTCGCATTCAGACACCCGTTTGGCATTTCTTTTCAAGACCTCTCGAGGCATCGCATTCAGACACCCGTTTGGCATTTTTCTTGGAATCCTCGGGTGGTCCAACGCCCGATGTTCCCTTTTATTTTCTTGGAATCCTCGGGCGGTCCAACGCCAGATGTTCCATTTTTATTTTCTTGGAATCCTCGGGTGGTCCAACGCCCGATGTTCCATTTTATTTTTTCTTGGAATCCTCGGGCGGTCCAACGCCCGATGTTCCCTTTTATTTTCTTTGTTCCATTTTTATTTTCTTGGAATCCTCGGGCGGTCCAACACCCGATGTTCCATTTTATTTTCTTGGAATCCTTGGGCGGTTTAACGCCCGATATTCCACATTATATTTCTTGGTTTATTACTAAAATGATATACTTAGCCATCCACACCGTATTGATATTTATCATGCCATGCTTTAATTTCGGTCAGCAGATGCATATAAATTAGTCCATTATGATTATATGCACTCTATTGCATTTGGTATACCTTTTGTTCATAATGTTTGCGAGTACATTCAAACATACTCACTGCTTGTCCCTGGCTTGTTAATTTGGCCAGACCTGGTTGAAGACGATCTTATGGAGGAAGAGTGCGCTAGCGAGCCCGACGCTTAGAGGTGTTCCCAGTCAGTCACCTTGTGGTCTTGAAGTCTACCACGTGTATCATCCGCAGTGCTTCCGCCCCACTAATAAAATAGTCAAGACTCACACTGACGCTTGGCTTTACTTTATTGTATCAGTGTTGTAATATCACCACACCACTGTCTGTACCGCCACCGTCATATATTGACAAGTCTGTAATAAATGTTGAGCACTCTAGCTCAACCTTGTGTAATATTATGTATGTACTGGATATCTATATCAAGAGAGTCCACCAGTTGTTCTGATCTTGGGGCTGGTGTGACTTGAGGCTATTCCGTGATTTATTCTGGAAACAGGCCCGACAATCCTTGGTATCAGAGATAGGCTGACTATAGGAAGCCCTAGGTGCGATCGCTAGTAGTAGAGTTAGTTCTAACAAATTTTAGCAGCATCTCATGCATTGTAACAAATTTTCCTTGGTCGTCATATATTTATGATATGACTATTTGGATTTTTTTTTGTCTACTGTTGTAGATGTCTGGCGGCAACTGCCCGACCCAGATTTTCGGCAATGAGCCTGCGGGGTTTTCCCACCTTCTCGTCATCATCGTCAGGGTCACGATGGGATCTCCGAGCCGTCCGGAGTACACAGTCTATCCCGACAGGATCTCGGACACCCTAACTATGTACCAGGCCTCGGTATATATTTGGGGTGGACATGCCGTGCCTCATCGCAACTATCGGTTTATGGGGAGAGTCATGCCTACTGAGAGGCATGCTATCCAGATGGCTGCCCGAGAGGCCATCACTCGTCTTAGGGACATTCTTCCAGTCATGCAGACACGTCCCTATCATTATCTCCCATGCCATGTTCCATATACTAGTCACTATGCTTTCTCTTGCACCGCGGGAGAAAGGGACGAGGCGATTGAGCCCCTTGTCCAGTACATCATGGCTCTAGAGTCGGTCTTCACTTCACTGGTGGACGACTATCTCGCCGCACGGATGGACTTGGCTCGTGCGAGGGTTCCTCGCAGGAGTGAGTTCCGTTCTCCTTCACCACGCGCTCCTCGCATTCTGACTCCACCACATGATCCTCCTAACCTTTCCGTGATTCGGCACACATCCCAGAGCGATGAGTCTAATCGCTTGGCTGCCCCCACTCCGGTTAGAGCTTCACCACCTACAAGTACAGTACCACCACGGGCAGGCATGACATCGACAGTTGCCCGACTGGAGACCATACCCGAGCAAGAGGAGGTCGAGTCTTCAGCACCCCGTCTGGGACTTACCCTCAGCAGGGCCTACGACGTTCCAGACACTCCGTGATAGCAGACTAGGCATCAGCACCGCCGTCACCTTTTATGAGAGTGTAGCTGTAAAATATTTATTTTTTGTTCCTTTTCTTCTTTGTAAGATGGGGAGTAGTAGACCTTGGATCGCAGCATGCTAAGAGGATGGAGAAGTGCACTAGTCTAAATAATTTGTCATGTAAGCATCACGACTATGATGAGAGTAATGTATAATTAAGTCTTGCATGTATAATATAACTCGCTACTTGTATGTGTCGGAAATATGCCCTAGAGGCAATAATAAATTGGTTATTATTATATTTCCTTGTTCATGATAATCGTTTATTATCCATGCTATAATTGTATTGATTGGAAACTCAAATACATGTGTGGGTACATAGACAACACTGTGTCCCTAGTAAGCCTCTAGTTGACTAGCTCGTTGATCAAAGATGGTTAAGGTTTCCTAGCCATTGACATGAGATGTCATTTGATAACGGGATCACATCATTAGGAGAATGATGTGATGGACAAGACCCAAACTATAAAACGTAGCATATGATCGTGTCAGTTTATTGCTATTGTTTTCTGCATGTCAAGTATCTGTTCCTATGACCATGAGATCATGCAACTCCCTGACATCGGAGGAATGCCTTGTGTGTATCAAACGTCGCAACGTAACTGGGTGACTATAAAGGTGCTCTACAGGTATCTCCGAGGATGTCTGTTGGGTTGGCATGGATCAAGACTGGGATTTGTTACTCCGTGTGACGGAGAGGTATCTCAGGGCCCACTCGGTAATACAACATCACAATGAGCCTTGCAAGCAATGTGACTGAAATGTTAGCCACGAGATCTTGTATTACGGAACGAGTAAAGAGACTTGCCGGTAACGAGATTGAACTAGGTATAGAGATACCGACGATCGAATCTCGGGCAAGTAACATACCGAAGAACAAAGGGAACAGTATACGGGATTAACTGAATCCTTGACATAGAGGTTCGACCGATAAAGATCTTCGTAGAATATGTAGGAGCCAATATGGGCATCCAGGTCCCGCTATTGGTTATTGATCGTAGAGGTGTCTCGGTCATGTCTACATAGTTCTCGAACCCGCAGGGTCTACACACTTAACGTTTGGTGACGATTAGTATAGTTGAGTTATTTTGTTGGTGACCGAAAGTTGTTCGGAGTCCCGGATAAGATCCCGGACATGACGAGGATCTCCGGAAGAGTCCGGAGGTAAAGATTAATATATGTGATAATAGTGTTTTGATCTCCGGAAGGGTTCCGGAATTCACCGGAAGAGGTTCCGGATGTTTACCGAAGTGTTCGGGTGCAGCAACACTTTATATGAGCCAAAGGGGTAAAGCCCACGAGGTATTGCAAGGTGCAAAAGGAAGTTTTGCTCGCGTCTGGGGTGGTACTACCGCTTATCGTAAGCGGTACTACCGCTACGGGCGGTACTACCGCTTATCGTAAGCGGTACTACCGCTTGTACGCGATACTGCAGGGATCCGAGTTGGACTCTTTCCCTGCGGGCCAAACCGACCTTGTGCGGGCAAAACCGACTTGGAGAAGGCTTTTACTCCAAGTTTAGACCCCAAGGCTCAACATATAAATAGAGGGGCAGGGCTAACACACGGGATACATCAAGATTTCCCAAGCCGTGTGTCGGCAACCCTAACCCTCTAGTTCTCCCGTCATAATCTCCGTAGTGCTTGGCGAAGCCCTGCAGAGATTGTTCCTCACCACTATCACCACGCCGTCGTGCTGCCGGAACTCATCTACTACTTCACCATCGCTCGCTGGATCGAGGAGGTGAAGGCGTCATCAAGCCGTACGTGTGTTGAACGCGGAGGTGCCGTCCGTTCGGCACTAGTTCGTGATCGGATCGAGGGACGACTTGCGATTTGGATCGCGGAGACGTTTGACTACATCAACCGCGTTTCTTAACGCTTCCGCTTAGCGATCTACAAGGGTATGTAGATTCACTCTCCCTCTCGTAGATGCTCATCACCATGGATAGATCTTGTGTGTGCGTAGGAAAATTTTTGTTTCCCATGCAACGTTCCCCAACAGTATGTACCTACGCTTTTGGGGGGAAATTATTTCCAGTCTCTTAAAATTTTTCCTTCATAATTTCTTTCCTCATCGGTGTTTACACCAATACCCCAGAAAGAAAATGCATCGTCCCTGGACTCGTTCTATGCCCAGTCCACCAGAGGATAACTTTGCACAAATGGGAAATAACTTCACACCAGGGCAGACAAGTCAGCAAAGCAATGATTCAGCATTCTCACAAGTATGACGTCTTTATGAACAAAGTCAGCAGCAGCACCAGGAAATGATGCAGCATTTGATAAATATGGGAAATCACCAAGGACAGCATCAACCCAGATCAAAATTATCTGAACTTCAGAGAACCAATCCGACTGTCTTTTCTCACACAGACAAACCTTTGGAGGCAGACGACTGGCTGCGTGATATTGAGAGGAAATTGGTCATAGCTCAGTGTACGGACCAGGAAAAAGTACTAAACGCTCCGCATTATTTTTCTGGAACAGTAGCATCATGGTGGGAAAATCTATGCCATACGCATCCCAATGGAGAAGACATCACCTGGGAGCAATTCAAGGAAAGTTTCCGAGGAGCACATATTCCAAACAGCATCATGAAATTGAAGAAAAGAGAATTTGAGGATCTCAAGCAACGGGGCACAACGGTAACTCAGTATCTTGACCAGTTTACTCAGCTAGCCCGATATGCCAATGATGAATATATGACAGAGAGCAAAAAAAATGGAGAAATTCCTAGATGGGCTTGTTCCATCATTAAAGTGGAAATTGGTAGTTCATACTTTTCCGGATTTCAAGACACTGGTAGACAAGGCTATCATCCTGGAAAATGAGCACCGCAACCTGAATGAGATTCGCAAGCGCCGCATGAACCAGTCAGTATAGGTTCGTAACAACAGGCCCCGAAATGAATCTCAGAGGCCTGTGGCACCCCGACCAGCAATTCCAACACCACGACCGCAACAAAACCGCAGTTCCTACAACAACAGGGCCAAGGAAGCAATATACCGTCCTGGCATCACCTATTATGCCTGTGGAGCAGAGGGGCATTATGCTAGGCAATGCCCAAAACAGGGGAATAATGCCCCCAAACCCAACAACAATGGCCGCAGTACTAGTGCAGCTCCGCGACACAACAACCTCAACACCAACAACAATCAAAGAAAGGGGCAGGTTAACCACGTGACATTTGAGGAAGCACAGAATGCACCGGACATCGTGTTTGGTACATTTCCTGTCAACACCATTAATGCTACAGTTTTATTTGATTCTGGAGCTTCCCATTCATGCATCTCTAAAAGATTTGCCTCGATGAATCAATTTTTATTTTCGCCTTTGAAAAATTCGATGGTTATTCAGTCCTCGGGATCAAAGCAAAGCACACAATGGTACTGCCAGGATGTGAACATTTAAATAAAAGGAATGAAGTTTTTAGCAAATCTTATTGTACTGGAAACAGTCGATTTGGATGTTATTTTGGGAATGGACTGGTTGACCACAAATAAAGGCTTTATAGACTGCTACAATCGTACAGTGACTCTCACCAATTGCCAAGGGAAGACAGTAAAGTTTGGAACAAGGGGGATTTCCACCTCACAAGGAAAGCTAAATCAAGTGGACATGACAGAATTAAGCAAGGTTCCTGTGGTATGCGAATACCCCGATGTATTCCCTGAGGAGATACCAGGCATGCCACCAGATCATGAAATTGAATTTGTTATTGAACTAGCACCTAGAACGGCACCCATCTACAAGAAGCCTTATCGAATGCCTCCGACAGAATTGGTTGAGCTGAAGAAACAAATTAAGGAATTACTAGAAAAGGGTTATGTCCGACCCAGCTCATCACCATGGGGATCACCGGTTTTATTTGCTAAGAAAAAGATGGGACCCTAAGGTTATGTATTGATTACAGGGCACTCAATATGGTTACTATCAAAAATAAATACCCACTACCAAGGATCAACGACTTGTTCGACCAACTGGCAGAAACCAAGGTTTTCTCAAAAATAGACTTGAGATCAGGCTACCATCAGTTAAGAATCCGATCATCAGACATACCCAAGACCGCTTTTACCACCAGATACGGATTATATGAGTTCACTATGATGCCTTTCGGATTAACCAACGCTCCTGCTTATTTTGTACATCTCATGAACAAGGTTTTCATGAAATATTTGGACAAGTTCGTGGTGGTGTTCATTGATGATATACTTATCTATTCTAAGACACCAGAAGAACATGAGCAACATCTTCAAATAGTCCTGGAAGAATTACGGAAAAATCAACTATATGGCAAATTCAGTAAGTGTGAATTTTGGTTACGAGAAGTTGGTTTTCTGGGACATGTACTGACAAAGGATGGAATAGCAGTGGACCCAAGTAAAGTAAAGGATGTCTTAGGATGGAAGCAACCCACCAACGTGACTGAAGTCAGAAGTTTTCTTGGTTTGGCTGGCTACTATCGACGATTTATTGAAGGATTCTCCACCATAGCCAAACCCATGACTCAGTTACTCAAGAAGGATAAAAAGTTTGAATGGACTTAAGCATGTGAGAAAAGTTTCCTAGAATTAAAAAAGAGGTTAACAACGGCACCTGTTCTAACCGTGCCAGATGTGCACAAGAATTTTGAAATATACTATGGCGCTTCCAGAAAAGGCCTTGGATGTGTGTTAATGCAGGAAGGAAAGGTCGTAGCTTATGCTTCGAGACAGCTACGACGACACGAAGAAAATTATCCTACCCATGACTTGGAACTAGCAGCTGTAGTACAGGCACTCAAGGAATGGCGACATTACCTTCTTGGTAATCGATGTGAGATATACACGGATCATAAAAGTCTTAAGTATATCTTCACCCAGCTAGAACTAAACTTACGACAACGTCGCTGGCTTGAGCTAATTATGGATTATGATGTGGGAATTCATTACCACCCTGGTAAAGCAAATGTTGTGGCAGATACCCTTAGCCGAAATCCATGCAAAGACAATGACAGTGTGCAATTCTCACAACATGAGTTCAACCGGGAATTTGCCAAACTTAACATGGTTCTAGTCACGGAAGGAACCATTGCTCGCCTGGAAGTAAAACCAACATTGGAGGATCAGATCAAAGAAACCCAGAAAGGACACCCCAGTATCGAGGGAATTAAAAGGAAAGTAAGTTCGGGCAGGGCGTCCAAATTTACCATTGATAATCAGGGAATCCTATGGTACGGGAAGAGATTATGCGTACCCAATAAGGAAGAGCTAAAGCAACAAATTTTGGCAGAAGCCCATACCACCCCATACTCCATTCACCCAGGGGGAACCAAGATGTACAAAGACCTTCAGGACAAATTTTGGTGGCACGGGATGAAAAGGGATATAGCCGTATATGTCGCACGCTGCGACTCTTGTCAGCGCATAAAAGCAGAACACCAGAGGCCAGCAGGATTGTTACAGCCACTCAGAGTGCCTGAGTGGAAATGGGATGAGATAGGGATGGATTTTATTGTCAGATTACCAAGGTCACGACACGGGAATGATGCTATCTGGGTTATCACAGATTTATTAACCAAGGTGGCACACTTCATTCCGATGAAAACAACATATTCAACACAGAAGCTTGCTAAGTTATACCTCTCCTGAATTGTTTGCTTACACGGGGTACCCAAGACCATAGTCTCTGATAGAGGCACTCAGTTTGTCTTTAGGTTTTGGGATCACCTGCAGCAAGCCTTAGGAACTCAACTGGTATTCAGTACAGCGTACCACCCACAAACATGAGGGCAGACTGAACGGATAAATCAGATATTGGAGGACATGCAGAGAGCTTGTGTCCTTACCTATGGAGTCAGCTAGGAGGACAGTTTGCCATATGCGGAATTTTCATACAACAACAGTTATCAAGCCAGTCTAAAGATGTCACCTTTCGAAGCCCTATACGGACGAAGGTGCCGTACCCCACTCAATTGGTCTGAAACCGGAGATAGCCGAATCTTTGGCCTGGAAGTTCTCAAAGAAGCAGAAACAAAAGTAAAACTTATCCGAGACAGACTGAAAGCAGCTCAGAACCATTAGAAGAGCCATTATGACCGGAAACACCGTCAGATCAGCTTTGAACTCGACGAATATGTGTATCTCAGGGTATCCCCAATGAGGGGACTACAAAGATTCAAAGTCAAAGGGAAACTGGCACCATGATTTATTGGACCATTTAGAATAATTGCAAGGAGAGGCAAGGTTGCCTACCAACTGGAGCTACCAGCAGAATTGTCAGATGTTCATGATGTGTTTCACGTGTCACAACTGAGGAGATGTGTCAGTAATCCAGACAAACAAGTCCAACATCAGAACCTGGATATCCAACCAGATCTTACATATAAGGAACGCCCTATAAATTTTTTGGAAGAGTCAGAACGGAGAACCCGTCAGAATGTGATAAAGTTTTACAAGGTCCAGTGGAGTAATCACACAGAAGAAGAAGCAACATGGGAAAGAAAGGATCACCTAAGGACTGAGTACCCGTACCTATTTGAGGGATAGCCGAAATCTCGGGGACGAGATTTTTCTTAAGGGGGGTAGGTGTTGTAACACCCCAAAAATATTTTCTTTTTGATTATCAAAAATCCTTTCTTAAAAAGAAAATAGTTTGGATTACTATGGCTCTATTTCTCTCTTTCTTTTGTTTTGAAAGCCATTTTTAAGTTTTCAATTGGGTTTCTAAAATTTTAAAATGGTTTCTGATTTAATGGTTTCTTACTTGAGTAAATATTTTGTAGGACCAAAAAATCTTTTCTTTTAGAAAACTTTTTTTTGAATAATTAATTGTTTCAAAGAAAAGGTCCATTTCACCTTTTTCCAAACACTTAGAAAATTCTCAAAAAATTCATCTGTCATTTTCAAAATATCATCCAAGCTATCCTCTCACCCTAGGACAGTATCCAATACTTTCCCACTCCACAAAAATATTATTTATCATATTTAGCAAATTCCAAAACTAGAATTCCATTTATTCCTAGTTCCTTTGATTTACAAAGGAACTATAAATTCCTTAGTTCTTCTGCACTCACAAAAATTACCCCAACTACATGACAGTACCCACATTCAATTGCTCCAAAAATATTCTGTTCCACAGTTCAAATTTTCAAATTTCATTTGAATGAAATTTGGACCAGATTCAATCTCCTTGCTCAAAACCTAATCTAGACTACTCCAAAAATTCTGAAACTTTGCCAGCACCTTTGTTATGCATCAGTACCTCACCACAAAAAAATTCAGAAATTCCAAAAATGCCCAGGGCCATCTAGCATTTCATCGAACACCTTCTGTGCACTGTTCACCACTGTCGAAAAATTCAGAAAATTCAGAAAGTTCAGAGAACTGGGTCATCGATGTCGTGCAGTGCACTTCACTCCTCTCCCTCATCCACATCGCTCCTGGCCATCAATGCCTTGCCATAGACCCCTCTCGCCAGCCTCTCATCGCCGATGGGTCGGTGGCGAGCCAGTGCAACGGCCGCTGCTCCCAGCCACGGCGGACCGCGAGGATCAGCTCGGCCACCAGCCTCCATCACTCCTCCTCACCGCTCCCTCCTACCTTCCCTCCATGCGGCACCTTCTCCGTAGCTCCCATGCATCGTCCAAGCCGCCCGCGCCCGCCTGTCAGTCGCCGGAGACGAACACCGCCGCCATGGCCGTACAGGAGCCCCGTCATGGATAAGGCGATAGAGCTCGAGGACCGTCGTGCTGGCGCTTCGAAAAGACTCCACCGACCTCACTGATGACCACCGTCTAGGCCGACTACCCCCAACCAACCTCACCGGCCGGAATTACTCCGCCGTGATCCACCTCGCCTCGGTCATCTCCGCCTGGCCTATAAAAGGATGCCCCGAGCTCCGTTCTGCACTCACATCACCTCCACCCATCCCCAATCGCCACCCAGAGGAGTCGGACGACCTCGGGGAAGCCTTCTTCCCCGACTCCGACTACCCGATCCGCCACTGTCACCGAGATCACCACGACGCCGTTCGTCCACCTCTGCCTCTCAAAACTCGCCAGTCACCTCCTACCACTCCAACTCATCCATCCCGCGCATCAATTTGACGTCCGGAGCTCTCCCCGATGAGATCCACCACCACCCGACGCCGCCGTCCGCCGGAGTTGACACCGCCATCACCACGGTGCTCGCCGGCGACCACCACCACCACCCACCGACGCGGACCGACGCCCTGAGCACCCTCATATCATCACCACCCCTCAGAACGCCGGCGATCGCCGCCGGTGACCACCGCATCCTCTCGATACTCGCGCGTGAGGCGCGTTCAAAATTCAAACCTGACGGGTGGGGCCCACCCGTCACTGTTTTATTCTTTTCTGTTTATTTCGAAAGCGTCTTCTGCCTTAATACATTTTCTGAACTGGGAAACGTACTTTCGCCCAAGGCGTTTTCTGTTTTACTCCTCAGGGACCCGCTGGCAAGAATTTTATTTACAGAATGGTCCCTGGTTTTAAAACCCTTATAACTTTTTAACCACAACACATTTTTAATTGATTCTTTTTCTGAAAATTTTATTTTTCACTCTAGTTTTTTGTAGTATTTATTTAAAAAAAATTGAGTCAACTTTTTGTGCAACACAAAAAAATTGATCGAATTTTGAATTCTTATTTTATAGAAAACGAGGAGGGAAACTTTGCCGAAAATTTCGAGGGATCACCTTCTGCCTACTTTTATCAAGGCAAGCATTTTGAACTTGGGATATGGTGTTTGCATACATGGTTGCGTAAGTGATCACCGATATGTGGTGGGCAGTAGGTGCCTGCACGGTCATATTTCATTCATGCATTTCCAGCATGCATTTAAAAATCATTAACTTGGATTAAGTTGGTTATATACCAGGGGTATACCCCCTGTCCATGTTGTGCCGGTTAGCACGAATCACGTCGTGGCACGATGGTGTCACTGTGGCATGAGAAGCGTGACAGTCATGATTACAAAACCTCCTGAATCGACCTAGGTCGAGTCTTGTTCCGTCATGCCTAGCTAAAAATAGTGCTGCCACTTGTCATCCCGCGAAGGGAGTACGGCTTAGTAAGTTGCTAACCCCTTTCCAAGTACACACCATATAGAGGGGCCGTGATGAGGGTTCCATGGCCATGGACTAATGCCAGTCATCGGGTCAGGGGGCATGGGTGTATCCGGCTGGGCCGAGAGGGGGGCACCCCTTGTATTCCGTGCGTTATAAATTGTGATCCCATGCTATTCGAGACGGTGGTCTCCCCGTCTTAGAGTTTTTCTTGAACGATGCTTTGGGTGATTCCTGGCATCAGGAAAGTTAATCTGGTGTGTGCTGGTCAGGTGTGTTTTCAACCCAAAAACCGTGATCGGAATTAGTCAACATTTCGAGGTTGTCTATAGAAATCCTATACATGTGGGTAAAGAGTACAACCTCTGCAGAGTTAAACCTATTCGAATAGACGTGTCCACGGTCAAGGACGTTAGCTGGGAAGGGTCAAGTGTCGGTCCCGGTGTCCGTCTTCGGAGGAAATAATTAAAATTGAGCATTATTCACTTTTGCAGGATGATTATCATCGCTACAGATGCTATCATGAATATTATTGTTAACATGAATATTACTGTGGACTAAGCTTTTTCTCTTATGTGTAACCATGAGTATCTCTTGGGATGTTTGTGCCACCTGGATACTCATTTCTTTTCAAAACCTCTCAAGGCGTCGCATTCAGACACCCGTTTGGCATTTCTTTTCAAGTCCTCTCGAGGCGTCGCATTCAGACACCCGTTTGGCATTTCTTTTGAAGACCTCTCGAAGCGTCGCATTCAGACACCCGTTTGGCATTTCTTTTCAAGACCTCTTGAGGTGTCGCATTCAGACACCCGTTTGGCATTTTTCTTGGAATCCTCGGGCGGTCCAACGCCCGATGTTCCCTTTTATTTTCTTGGAATCCTCGGGCGGTCCAATGCCTGATGTTCCATTTTTATTTTCTTGGAATCCTCGGGCGGTCCAACGCCCGATGTTCCATTTTATTTTTCTTGGAATCCTCGGGCGGTCCAACGCCCGATGCTCCCTTTTATTTTCTTGGAATCCTCGGGCGGTCCAACGCCCGATGTTCCATTTTTATTTTCTTGGAATCCTCGGGCGATCCAACGCCCGATGTTCCATTTTATTTTCTTGGAATCCTCAGGCGGTCTAACACCCGATATTCCATATTATATTTCTTGGTTTATTACTAAAATGATATACTTAGCCATCCACACCATATTGATATTTATCATGCCATGCTTTAATTTTGGTTAGCAGATGCATATAAATTAGTCCATTATGATCATATGCACTCTATTGCATTTGGTATATCTTTTGTTCATAATGTTTGCGAATACTTTCAAACATACTCACTGCTTGTCCCTGGCTTGTTAATTTGGCCAGACCTGGATGAAGACGATCTTATGGAGGATGAGTGCGCTAGGGAGCCCGACACTTAGAGGTGTTCCCAGTCAGTCACCTTGTGGTCTTGGAGTCTACCACGTGTATCATCCGCAGTGCTTCCACCCCACTAATAAAATAGTCAAGACTCACACTAAGGCTTGGCTTTACTTTATTGTATCAGTGTTGTAATATCACCACACCACTGTCTGTACCGCCACCGTCATATATTGACAAGTCTGTAATAAATGTTGAGCACTCTGGCTCAACCTTGTTTAATATTATGTATGTACTGGATATCTATATCAAAGGAGTCCACCACTTGTTCTGATCTTGGGGCTGGTGTGACTTGAGGCTATTCCGTGATTTATTCCGGAAACAGGCCCGACACGCTTGGACCCGCCTGGCCTCTCAGGATTCTTGCGACGAGCTTGGGGAGCGGAGCTACCACCACCTAGAACCCACAACAGAGAACGAAGGAAAAGCAGGTGTAAATGATTGCATAAGCCAGAGGAATTTAAACAAAAAGGATTGAAGGTTGGTTTGAGGGAAGTGGAAGTTGGCAGCTCCATGCGGTAGTACTGCTGCTCGCGGCAGTAGTACCGCCTATAAGCGGTAGTACCGCTCCTAGGGGAGCGGTAGTACCACCCGAGGCGGAGGTCAGCGGGCCTGACCCCTACTGCGGCAAGAACCGGTACTACCGGAGGTGCCAAATTCAAATTCCCTCCAACCAAACTTCAATCCAACTATTCTAGCAGTCTTCAACGCCCTACTCATGCCTTGATTCGACTAGAAATCAGAGAATGCAACAAATATTGCCCTAAAACCTAGATCCAAAAACTAGAACCATAGGAGAGAAAAATGGGGGCAATACCGGCATCCATGGCAAGAGGAGAACGTGGGGATCGATCCCACCGGACAGAATCGTGGAAGACGGCACGGAATCGGTGGCCCGGAGGTGGCCACCGGAGCAAGGGCGTCGCCTGGGAGAGAGGAGAGCGTGAGGGAGAGAGAGATGAATGGGTATGGGGGAGTTGGAACTCCCCCTGCCCGACTCATAACCCCCTCACGAATTCCGCAGAGCGGTAGTACCGCCCTAGTACGATAGCATGGCAGGAGGCCGGGTAGTACCGCTCCAACGGTAGTACCGTACCGCCCAGACACCAGCGGTAGTACCGCGCAGACGAACACTTGCCGGATCAAGTATAAAAGGGTGGCTTATGCAAATATTAGAGGCTGTAGATGAGATGGCTTGGGTTGGAGACAAGAAAACCAGCAAAAGGGAAGAGGCACTCCAAGTTCAAAGGGACAAACAGAAGAAGAGCAAACTTGGAGTGACTCGAAAGCACAAAACACCTCTCCAAGCGAGGGCGGTGGCCGAAGCCACCTATGTTTGAGTCAATTGGTATGGCACCGCGAAGATTTTAACCTTGGGCCCATGACCAAAACTCATCTTTGAAGCACAAGTACCATCAAAAATGGCTAATGTGAAAGACTTGATCGATTTATGCATAATGGGGGGTGGGAGAGTTCATTGAGAGAACAACACTCCCCCTATGTCCATGCCTACATCTAGAACAAGATAATCATGATGAATGCAGTGAGGTGTGTCGAGATTCAAGCCACATTGCTTGAATCAATGATATTTAACTCATGCCTTAACTCGCGAAATCTTGCCTCATCCAATGGCTTCGTGAAAATATCCGCTAGTTGCTCTTGAGTGTTGATGTAGATAAGATCAATCTCTCCACGCTTGATGTGATCCCGAATGAAATGATGATGAATCTCAATATGCTTCGTCTTGCTATGTTGCACCGGATTGTAGGAGATCTTGATCGCACTTTAATTGTCACATAGAAGAGGCACTTTGTCACAAGTGACACCGTAATCCTTTAAAGTTTGCCTCATCCATAGCAATTGTGCACAACAACTTGCAGCGGCTACATACTCGGCCTCGGTGGCGGAGAGAGACACACAATTTTGCTTCTTTGAAGACCAACTCACCAAAGAGCGACCAAGGAATTGGCACCCTCCGGAAGTTGACTTCCTATCCACACGGTCTCCCGCCCAATCCGAATCCGAATATCCCATGAGATCAAAACTTGCACCTTTGGGGTACCATAAGCCAAAGTTTGGGGTATGAGCCAAATATCGAAAGATTCGCTTGACCGCCACATAGTGGCTTTCCTTAGGTGCGGCTTGAAACCGTGCACACATTCCCACACTCAACATGATATCCGGTCTAGATGCACAAAGGTAAAGCAAGGATCCAATCATGGAGCGATATACCTTTTGATCCACCGCTTTACCATTGGGATCAATGTCAAGTTATCACTTGGTGGGCATTGGAGTCTTGGCCGGCTTGACATCATCCAACTTGAATCTCTTGAGCATGTCTTGGGTATATTTGGCTTGGTTGATGAAGGTTCCTTCTCTTCTTTGCTTGACTTCGAACCCGAGAAAGAACTTCAACTCTCCCATCATAGACATCTCAAACTTCTTTGTCATTAGTGCGGCAAACTCATCATTGAAAGCTTTGTTAGGTGAACCAAATATAATATCATCAACATATAGTTGGCATATGAACAAATCCCCTTTAATCCTCTTCGTAAAAAGAGTGGGATCGATTTTCCCAATTTCAAACCCACGATCTTGCAACAACTCGGTAAGGTGCTCATACCACGCATGTGGGGCTTGTTTAAGGCCATAGAGTGCCTTATCGAGCTTGTATACATGATTGGGGAACTTGGGATCCTCGAACCCCGATGGTTGTTTGACATATACCAACTCATTAAGAGGACCATTAAGAAATGCACTTTTCACATCCATTTGTTGCAACTTAAAATCATGATGAGATGCATATGCAAGCAACATGCGAATAGATTCAAGACGAGCAACGGGAGAAAAGGTTTCACCGTAGTCGATACCCTCGACTTGGGAGTAGCCTTATGCTACCAATCTTGCCTTGTTTCGAACAACAACACCGTTCACATCTTGCTTCTTCTTGAATATCCATTTGGTTCCAATGACATTATGGTTCTCCTTTGGTCTTGGCACCAATTTCCACACTTTGTTGCGCTCGAAGTTGTTGAGTTCATCATGCATGGCTTCAAGACAATCCGTGTCCTCGAGCGCCTCATGTACCTTTTGGGGTTCAACACACGAAACAAACGCGTGATGCGCACAAAAGTTTGTTAATTGACTATGAGTGGTTACCCCTCTTTTTAAGCTTCCATAAACATTCTCCATGACATGTTGTTGATGCTTGAGTTTGGAAGCAATCTTGGCGGCACGGCGCTCCAATAGCTCCTCCGAAGGCATTTGAGGAGGATCATCTTGAACATCTTGAGCGTCGTTTTGAGCTTGCTCTTGATCTTGAGCTTGTTCTTGATCTTGAGCTTGCACTTGATCTTGAGATTGCACATGATCTTGAGCTTGCTCAGAGTCTTGAACTTGATCTTGGACATCACTTGGTGAAACACCATCATCGTGAGATTGATCTTGCCCTTGATCTTGTTCACTCGGTTGAGGGCCTTCGGTTTGCTCTTCGGAAGCGTGTGGGTCAATGGTCGGTGATGGCTCCACTTGCGTAGAGCATTGTCCTTCTCCTTCGGCCACAAGGGGTTCCTCAATGGGGAGTATTTGACCAATCCCCATTCTTCTTATGGCTTGGGGAGGAATTTCATCACCTACATCACAAAGACCACTTTGCTCCACTTGGGAGCCATTATTTTCATCAAACTCTACGTTACACGTCTCCTCAATGAGTCCATTGGACTTGTTGAGAACACGGTAAGCATGAGAGTTTGTAGCATAACCAACAAATATGCCCTCTTGAGCTCTAGGTTCGAATTTAGACAAATGAGCACCCTTCTTGAGAATGAAACACTTACACCCGAACACCCGGAAGTACTTGAGGTTGGGCTTGTTACCGGTAAGTATCTCATATGGAGTCTTGTTCAAGCCTTTGCGGAGGTAGAGCCGATTGGATGCATGACATGCGGTGTTGATGGCCTTGGCCCAAAAGTTGTACGGAGACTTGAATTCCGCCATCATGGTTCTTGCCACATCCATCAACGTCCGGTTCTTCCTCTTCGCTACATCATTTTGTTGAGGGGTATATGGTGCGGAGTATTGATGCTCGATCCCCTCATCACTAAGAAACTCATCCAAGGTGTAGTTCTTGAACTCGGTGCCGTTGTCACTTCTAATCATCAATATCTTTGCTTCATGTTGACATTGAGCTTCATTTGCAAAGTCGATGACGGTTTGTTGGGTCTCGCTCTTCCTCTTGAAGAAGTATACCCAAGTGTATCTTGAATAGTCATCCACAATCACCAAGCAATACTTTCTTCCGCCAAGACTATCAAAGGATGGAGGTCCAAAGAGATCCATGTGAAGGAGCTCCAAGGGCCTCTTCGTGTAGATGATAGTCATGGGTCGGTGAGCCGTCTCATGTAACTTTCCTTCGATACAAGCACTGCAAGCACGATCTTTGGAAAAGCTCACATTTGTTAGTCCACGAACGTGATCCCCTTTGAGAAGACTTTGCAAAGATCTCATATTGACGTGGGCTAGACGGTGATGCCAAACCCACCCCACGTCAACTTTAGCCATTAGGCAAGTCGCGATCTTAGTGGGTCGCTCCGAGAAGTTAACCACATAGAGACCATTCTCGACATGCCCAACAAAAGCTACTTTAAGAGTCTTGCTCCACAAAAGGGCCATGGTATCAAGATCAAAGAATGTGGCAAAGCCCATAAGTGCAAGTTGACGAATGGAAAGTAAATTGTATGCAAGGGTCTCAACAAGCATGACTTTCTCAATTGATAAATCATGAGAAATCACAACCTTGCCAAGACCCAATACCTTAGATGTTGAGGCATCACCAAAGTGAACATGGGTGGGCATAGATGGGCTTGGTTGCACGTCCACCACCAATTGCTTGCTCCCAGTCATATGATTTGTTGCTCCACTATCAAGCAACCATGATCCTCCACCGGAAGCAAACTCCTACAAGATATCAATGCTTGGTTTTAGGTACCCATTCTTGAATGGGTCCTTTGATGTTAGTAACAAGGGTCTTAGGAACCCAAATAGACCATTCAATGTACTCATAATAAGAATCGACAAATTTGGCATAAACATGCCCATCACTAGCACGGCATAAAACATAAGAAGGGTTAAAATCGTCGGCTTTGTTTGATGGAGTGGGATTGCCCTTCTTGACATTTCCACCCACCACCTTATCCTTCTTCTCCTTATGAGCACCCTCTCCCTTCTTGACAAATACCTCGTTGAGAGGGAGAGGTTTCTTGGTCTTGTAGTTCTTCTTCTTCTTTGACTTGGGCACAAACCCAGCCTTTTGATTGCTCAAAAGTTTGTTGAGGTTCTTCTCGCCTTGTATGCAAGTCACAAGGCCTTTCTCGATTTGCTCCTTCAACTTGGAATTCTCCTCCACAAGATGAATATGCTCACAACAAGGGTTAGTAGCATGAGCATTATCAATTAGCACAAAAGGAGGACATGTGGCTATTTCCTTAGTGAGCTTTGCTTGGAGTTAATCATGAGACTCCTTGAGTGTAGCATGTGCACTTTTCAAGGCCTTGTGAGCCTTGTCAAGTAGCTCAAACTCCTCTTTGAGTCTAGCATGGCCAACCCCAAGCTCAACATTCTCAGATTTAAGCACATGAGCAAGAACTTGAGCATGATCATGATCTTTCTTTAGTTTAGCAAGGTCAACGTTTTGCGACTCCTCAAGAGCCGAACGAAGACCTCGCTCTTCCTCAAGGGCGATGGAAAGATCCGCAATCTCATCGACATAGTCATGACTATGGCCTTCCAAGTTAGTGATATTCTCCTCGTGAGACTCAATGATATCATTGGCCTCACCAAGTTGTTCCAAGAGAGCAACAAAGTGCTTCTTGGTCTCACCTTTGAGCTTACCCAAGAACTTGTCGAACTCATTCTCATCCACCTTTACCTCCTCTTTTTCATTCACACAATCCATCAAAGAAGGATTAGAGGTGAAGGAAGTTTTAATGTTGGAGGTTACCTTGTTGATGCCTCTTGCCATGAGGCACTTGGGGATGGAGTTCTCGTTGGGGGCATCGAAGAGAGACACCGAGGTTGGGGAAGAGGTGGCAATGGCCACGGTGGCCGTTGCAAAGACTTCACCACTTGCGTCATCATCATCATCGCTGGAGTTGTACTCTTCTTGCACCACCAATCCCTTTTGTGGCACCTTCTTTGTGGCATTGCCCTTGTTCATGGAGGACTTGACCTTGTCTTTGCGGATGAGCTTGCCACCATTGTCTTCCCTCTTCTCGTAGGGGCAATCCACCACGAAATGACTCACATTGCCACAATTGTAGCAAGTTCTCACACGTTGCTTGCCCTTGGAGCCACTTGAGTTGTTCTTGGAGAAGTTGGGCCTTGAGTTTCTCTTGTTGCCCAAAATTGCCTTGACGCAAGAGCCATGTGCTCGTGGTAAGCATATTTGGTGTCTTCGGGGCAACTCTCCTCTTGTTCCTCTTCATCTTCTTACGGAATTGCCTTGGCCTTCAAAGCAAGGTTGGTCTTCTTTAACCATTGGACACGAGCTAGAGCGTTGTCGACGGTCTTGTTCAAGATGTTCATTGCAATGAATTCATCAAACACTTCACTTGAGGACAAGGTGTGGAAGTCCGGTCTTTGATGGATCACGGAAGACATGCTCTTGTTGAATGGCATGATGGCCTTTAGGAACTTGCACTTGACCCAGGTGTCATCCGTATCCTTGCTCCCATGATCTCGGAGTGAGACCACAAGAGTAGTCAATCTCCGGTATAGCTCACGAGGATCTTGAATGGAAAGATGAATCTTCTGAGATAATTTCTGCACTCCGGATATGAATAAAGAGAGGTGAATAAACAAGAGAGACTTGGGTAAGAATTTCCAACATGGGAAAACATTAGAATCAAAGAAAAAGATATGATGAACACTGAGAGCTTGAATTTAGACCACCGGAGAATAAAACGAGAACGAAGAATATTGAACATGTAGCTCCTGAGCATCTTCACGAGAATCACCGGAGAAGAACATTGCAGAAAAAGAATGGAGAGACTTCACATGAACAAAATGGATACTTGATTGAGGTCTCTGGCTCCGTGAAGAAAAAGGGTGGGAGGGTGGGGAAAAAATAAAGACAACTTCGGATGGAGGAAACGAACACCGTTGAGAAAACTAAGAATTGATCGTGCAAACGTTGAAAGGATCGAATTAACTCGAGGAGAAGCACGTCGGTTGAAAAAGAATTTACATGACAATCTCAATGATCAAGAAGGATGAGCACTCCCATAGAAATATGAGAACACCGCTTAGGAAAGGTATGGAATCAACACTTGACTTTGAAGCAACTCGAATACCACAACAAAAACAAAACAAAGGATTTGGCTTGCAGAATAAGCCGGAACAAACATATGATAGACCCCATATCGTATCCTGTGTCTATTGGAAAAGATATTCTAGGCAATACTTGAATTCCCACCTAAGAACTCCCGAAACTTCTTGGTTATAAGATCAGGTTGCGGATATGGGAACCTACTCAGCACACAACAACAATAATATCCTAATCAGCTGCAACCAATCCGCAACCTTCACACACGACCAAGAAACTTCACAAATCCGTCTGCCTCAGACCTTCGAAAACACAGCGATACTAATCACGGTGGATCATCCGAGCTATCTCCTCCAGTACTGGGGAAAAGTCATGGCACTATTTGCCACCACAAAAAGTATAGAAGCGTTTCGATGTCGGCGTCCTTTGGTATTCTCGGAACCGAAACGATAGCGAGTGTGACAAAACCCCTTGGAGCTCAACTCCCCGGGTCCAATCCATATGGTCAGGAGGCACCAAGAACAGAGTCACGTCACACCGATATCGCAACCATTCCAACAATACCCGCGTGATCCTAAAAAAAATTGAGTGAGAAGAGATAGTAGAATCAAAACACCTATGTCACAATTCCTCACCAGAGCGACGAAGGGATAAGGAGTAAAAAGAATTCCTACTCTCCGATATATAACTAGGACTCAAAGTAGTTTCTTCTAAACTCGTCAACGGTTCGATCAATCAAGGGGGCTCCTATGGTCGGTCGAGGCTCTGATACCAACTTGTCATGCCCAATATGCGATCCTATTCTCGAGGAACTCGGAGGCCCCACCAAGAGTAGAAACGCATATTGGAGACGCTTGCAAGGTGGATATCATTACATGGTACCACATACATAATAGATGGGGATACAAACAAATACTTACAATCATCACATGGATACATCAATACATAACAAACTTCTTACAGAAGGGCAGCATCCGACTACGGATGAAATCAAACGAAAAGAAGGACGACATCCAGCCTGCTAGCCCAGGCTGCCGACCAGGAACCTATCCCAAGATCGACGAAGAAGAAGAAGCAGAAGAACTCCAAAAGCAAACAAGCATCGCTCTCACGTCAAGACATCGCACTACCTGCAACTGTTGTTGTAGTAATCTGTGAGCCACGAGGACTCAGCAATCCCATAACCATGGGTATCAAGACTATCAAAGCTTAAATGGGTATGGAAGGGTAAGGTGGTGAGGTTGCAGCAAGCACTAAGCATTATATGGTGGCTAACTTACGAGTACAAGAACAAGAAGAGCATCTACGCAAAACGGTCGCAAACTACAAATGATCACTAAGTGATCCTGAACACCTACTTACGAGTCAAACATAACCCCACCGTGTTCTCTTCTCGAACTTCCTCGAAAAGAGACGGTCACGGTTACGCACACGGTTGGTGTATTTTAGTTAGGATTTAGCGTCAAGTTCTCTACAACCGGAGGTTATAAATATCCAAGCGCCACATAACCGCGGGCATGGCTTCGCGTAAGATTTAACCCTGCAGGGGTGTTCCAACCTGGCCCATCATAAGCATACACAAGCTGCGGTAGAAATACCTCAACCTCGAGATAGCCCAAAGTATCCTCGGAATCCCTTGTGCACAAGACATTTCGACAATGGTAACACAATTCCAGCAAGACCTCCCGATGTGTCGACGATCCCGATAGGAGCGCGTATCTCGTTCTCAGGACACGGCGGATAAGCGATGCGTACAGGTGCCAAATACCCCAAGTTGCCAAGGGGCGGCCCCGCACAGTGCTCTAGTTTTGGACCAACACCATCGACACTAGCCCACCTGTATTATGTTGAATTAAGAATCCCCGGGGACGCGACCCCCTATGCAAAATTAATTAATTGATTCAGTATTATTATGTTGGCAAATGTTAAAACCAAAGTTGAGCCTTGCTGGAAGCGGTTATTCAAAGCGAACTGTCAAGAGGGTCCCATTCCCCTGATCATGTTAGGAACGCTAAACATGGATCATAACACCAGCATTACGGAAACTAGGGCGGCTTGAGTGGAACAAAACACTAGGCAAAAGGCCGAGCCTTCCACCCAATACCAAGTACATAGATGCATTAATTAAATAAGAGATATTGTGATATCCCAACATATCCATGTCCCAACATGGAACAACCTGCAAGAGCACCTGCAACTAGCAACGCTATAAGAGGGGCTCAGCAAAGCGGTAACATAGCCAAACAACGGTTTGCTGGGTAAGGGTGGTTAGAGGCTGTATCATGGCATATGGGAGGCTGACATATATGTGGTAAGAAGCGCGACATAGCAATAGCAACGAGACAACTAGCAAGCAAAGATAGTAGAGATATCCAAGGTCATGATCATCTTGCCTGAAATCCCGCTAGGAAGAAGACCGAATCCATGAAGTAGTCGAACAAGCGTAGTCAAACGAATCCTCACTCCGAAACGAAACCGGAACTATCGAGAAGAAGCACAACCGGAAAGAAGCAAACAACATGGTAAACACACAAGCATAATCATGGCATTATGCACAACCAAGTATGATGCATGTCAAGTTTAAGGATGCATGGCATGGCAAAGTGCAACAAATACTACTACACATTAAGTGAAGCTCAATATGCAACGAGTTGCATATTGACGAAACTCCACAACAATTATTTAGTTCACTCTCGTTTATGTACATGGCAAGATTACATGTTGTTAATCATGGCAAGAGGTGAAGCATAGTTAATCTACCTATATAGGCTATTTAAATGAGGCCGGAAACAACACATAACAATTCCGGAAAATCCCCATATGCAAATTTCGAATTTGGTACTGTTCTGCCTAAAACATAATTATATTGTTGTTAAACAGCAAAAGTAAGTGCACCAAGTTAATCTACACATTTTTCTAGACCATTTACATATAAAGTTTATTTAATTCGGAGCTACGGTTATTTAGTTATGAAATAAATCATTTTAGCATGTCATTTATGCAATTTAATGCAAACTACAATTTTAAATGTTTTAAACATGCATGAGAATGACATATTCTAGTTGTGTGCAAATTTAATGAAAACATAGGCATATATCAAGATATGAGGCATTTGTCGCCATGGCGGAAAGAAATGGGTGCCACGGCGGCGATAACGGAAATGGTGCCACGGCAACATTCCGGTTCCGGTAACTCGATTGAGATACCGGTGCAAAGGAACAAGTGTGGGTGTGAGCGTGTCATGCAAAAGATGATGGGGAGTGATCCCGGTAATCGGTGGCATGGCAAAAGAGGGGCAACATACAACGACAATCGCATACGGTGCAAACACGCGGTTCATCTCATACATCACACATGCTTTCGTTCACGGGCGTCGTCTCGGCGGTTACCTTTGAAACGTGCGGTTCGAGACGGTTCGGATCGATGCGGTGTAATTGCTCACAGGTCGTAGCGGAAGTAGTAGTACTCGCGACGGTAGTGGTACATGTTCGGAGAGGAACTTGACGAATCCGAGCTCTTCGGGGGTCACCCCGGTTCGTAGTGGTACTTGGCGCTTGCGGTTCCGATCCGAGGTCGTAGCCATGTAGTCGAACTTGACGAACCGGGTCTCACGGGGGACTTGGCGCATTGCGTAGTCGAACTTGGCGTATCCGGTGCGGTAGTCGAACTTGGGTTTTGTGTAACTTGGCGACTCGGAGACGGCAATAGAGGTACTTGGCGGCTCGTGCATCCAACAGATACGTGATAGTCTTGGCGTCGTTCATCAAGGTACTTGTCGAAACCATGGCAGGCGTCGGTGGCACTTGGAGCTCATTGTGCAGTCGTACACAGGGTCAAACCGAGAGCCTTGACGACCCAAAATCCATGAGCGGAGGTGCACGGAGGCCGTGTTGCAGTCAAGGGTCGTGGTGGTGCAACCGAAGATGGAGGTGCTCGGGGATAGGGTGGTCGTGGCGTGGCTCTCCGACGGCGGCAGCAAGGTGGAAGGAGGAAACGGGCGCGGGGTAAGGCGGCGAGCAGAGGACGGAGTTGCAGGTGGTGCGGGCGGCGCGAATGGCAAGAGCGGCCCGGAGCAGCGGCTTGTGCTTGGGCGCGAGCGCGGATACGGGGCCTCGCTGGAGGCCGGCCGGCGACGGAGGGGAGGCGGTGGCGCGAGGGAGGAGCCAGAGGGGCTCGCGATGGAGGGAGACGGGCGGCGCGCGGCGCTCGGTGGCAGGGCCCGCGAGCAGAGAAGAGGCGCGACGAGGTGCAGCACGGCGACCTGCGGGGCCAAGGACGGCGGCGATGTGGGTGTGCGATGGGGATCGAGCGCGACGCAGTTGCGCTGCTGGACGAGGCAGGAAGGGGTCCGGGGAAGGAGGAGCAGGGCGCGGAGGAGGCCATGGGGATCAGGGCGAGGAGCTCCTCTCCTGTGATACGTGTGCGTGTGTTGTGTGGTGGCGGCGGCCAGAGGGAACGAGGGAGAGAGAGGATCGATCGAGAGATGGGGATCGGTCGGGCTAGGGTTCAAGGTTTAAGGTGGGGGCGGCTGGGCCTAGTGGATGCGGCATCAGGAGGCCCAAGTGGCCGGCTGGCTGGGTTGGCTGGCTGGGCTGCTCTCCTCCTTCCCTCTCTTCTATTTTCCAATCACAGAAAATATCAAATCCTGGTGCTCGCATTTATTCCTGGAATTATTTCAGGATTTCCGGCGATGCGCATTCAGTGGGAGGAGACATTCTCGTCGACGACGAGGTGCCTACGGTGACTTCGTAAATTTCAAGATGATATGCCGGCTCAGTCTCTCGAAGGTGCTCATAGGGGTAGGGTGTGCGTGTGTGCATTCATAGGGGTGAGTGTATGCGCGTGTATATGAGCTCTTCGTCTGTACTGTGTTCAAAAAAAATATCAAAGAAGAAAAGGAGAAGAAAGGAAGGGTTAGGGATAGAATTTGGGCATGGAGTATTTTTCATGGACTCACAAAAATGAGCTTGATCCAGAAAAATAGAAATGAACATGTGTGAGAAGTTTGGCTTCGAACTCATTTGAATTAAATTCAAATGAGTTTGAATAGGAAGTGGGTGCTTGGAAGGTCCCAAAATGTTGAGATTTTTGGTGGAGCTCGGGAAAATGATGACAGAATTTATGGGCGAAGTTTGAGGACCAAACTTGAAGTAGAAAAGACATGAGAATTAAATTGCAAGTGTGTTTGGTTAATTCCAAATTAATGGAATATTTTATAATAGCTCCCTAAAATATTGGGAGGACATGTTATAAAGAGAAATCACCATGTGAACTCCCTCAATTTAAATAGATCAAAAGATCTATGCAATTGATTTATTTGAGTTGGAAAAAATTAATGACATGATGGCATGATGAAATGATGCAATGCAAAATAATAATAAGATAGAGCAACCAATATAATAATAATAATGGAAAGAATCGGTCTTGGGGTGTCACAACCACAATGGATTGTGGCTCCAAGGTGACCTCTTCCGTCTAGGGTGCTCAAACACCCAAGAGTAACAAGATCCGCAAGGGATTAGTGGGGGGAATCAAATTTCTCTTGGTGGAAGTGTAGATCAGGGCCCTCTCACCCAGACCGTAGAAGATCAACCAAAGTTATCGGCTAGGGAGGGAGATCGGGCGAAAATGGAGCTTGGAGCAACAATGGAGCTTTGGGGGAAAAGAGGTAAGTCTCTTTGGGGAAGAAGACCCCCTTTATATAGTGGGGACAAATCCAACTGTTATGCCTCTCACAGCCCGCGCCTAAGTGGTACTACCGCTCCACGAGCGGTACTACCGCCCACGCGGTAGTTTCAGGTACACAGCACAGCAGGCGCAGTGCCTCGGGCCGGTGGTGCCGCCGAAGCGGTACTACCACCCGTCCCAGCGGTACTACCGCTGGGGCTGTAGTGCAACAAAACTAGACTGGGGGAGTACAGAGGCAGCGGCACTACCGCGCATGTACTGCCGCCCTACTGCCGTGAAGAGGCAAAAGTGTCCAGAAGCTTTTGACTAAGCGGAAGTGGAACGGAAGTGGCCGAGCGGTAGTGCCGCTCGCAAGCGAGCGGTACTGCCGTGCCACTGCCGCTTAGTGCTCTGTGCTACAGCGAGCCAGCGGTTGTGGAGAGGTGGTAGGGACGAAAGTGCCAGAGCGGTACTACCGCCCTACTACCGTGCCACTTCCGCTGAGCACAAAACAGCAATAGAATGCCAAAGCTAAGCGGTAGTACGCATGGTACAGGACCAGCGGTACTATAGCTCGCCAGCGGTACTACCGCTCAGGGGAGCGGTACTACCGCTTGGCAGCTTACAGAACATGAACACAAAAGAACAGTTGGAACTCCAAGGTTGCGGGAAAGGAAAGAGGGTGCAAAGGGAACGTGTACGTGATGATTCCACCCAAAACCTTTCCGAAGCGGACCCCCTCTTAATAGTACGGTTTTCCTACGACTCAAGTCCATCGAAAAAGAAACGCGGGAAAAATAACCGTCTTGCTTTAACACTCCGAGGGGCATCAATCGTCTTGTGCCATATGATACATTATCTGAAATGCTCAATGCACACGATTAGTCCACAAATGCATTGTCATCAATCACCAAAACCACTAAGGGAGAAATATGCCATAACAATTACCTTGCTAAAAAACTATCAGTTAGCGCTACTTTCAGTGCTTGCAGAAAATGCCTTGCTGAAAACCGCTTATCATTTCCTTCCGCTCCTCGTTGGGTTCGACAGTCTTACTTATCAAAAGGAATACGATTGATCCCCTATACTTGTGGGTCATCAAGACTCATTTCTAGCGCTGTTGCCGGGGAGTGAAGCGCCTTTGGTAAGTGGAATTTGGTAAGGAAACATTTTTATTACATGCTGAAATTTACTGTCACTTGTCACTATGGAAAGTAATCCTTTGAGGGGTTTGTTCGGGGTATCTTCACCTCGACCGGAAGCATTAAGAGTTGCCCCTCAACCTATTGAACCTACTGAAAATATTTATTATGAGATTCCTTCGGGTATGTTAGAGAAACTGCTAGCTAATCCTTATGCAAGAGATGGAACAATACATCCTGATATGCACTTGATCTATGTGGATGAAATTTGTGGATTATTTTAGCTTGCAGTTTTATCCGAGGATGGAGTTAAGAGGAAGGTATTCCCTTTATCTTTGGAGGGAAAGGCATTGACATGGTATAGGCTATTGGATGATATTGGAACATGGGATTGGAACTGGTTGAAGCTGGAATTTCACCAGAAATTTTATCCTATGCATTTGGTTCATCGTGATCGAAATTATATATATAATTTTTGGCCTCGTGAAGGAGAAAGTATTGCTCAAGCTTGGGGGAGGCTTAAGTATATGTTGCACACATGCCCCAATCATGAGCTCTCAACAGAAATAATTATGCAAAACTTTTATGCTCGGCTTTCTCGTAATGATCAATCCATGCTCGATACTTCTTCTACTGGTTCCTTCATAAAGAGAACTATTGAATTCAAATGGGTTCTTCTGGAAAGAATTATACACAACTCTGAAGATTAGGAAATCAACAAAGGTAAAGAATCAGGTATAAATCTTGAGTTTGATTGTGTTAAATCTTTTATGGAAACTGATGTTTTTCATAAGTTTAGTACTAAATATGGACTTGACTCTGAGATAGTAGTTACTTTTTGTGAATCATTTGCTGCTCATGTTGATCTCTCTAAGGAGAAATGGTTTAAGTTTCATCCACCTATTGAATTAAAGGAAGAACCCATCATAGCTAAAGAGGAAATACTTATTTATAATGTTGATCCAGTTGTGCCTACTGCTTATATTGAGAAACCTCCTTTCCCTGTTAGGATTAAGGAACATGCTAAAGCTTCAACTGTGGTTAATAAGAGTAATATTAAATCAATTAAATCTTCTGAACAAATTAATGTTGAACCTAATATTGCAATGGTTAAAGATCTTTTGGTTGATAACATTGATGGACATGTCATATTTCTGTGATGAAGCAACTAGAATTGCTAAGCCGGATCTTAAAGATAAAAACAAACCTATAATTGGCATGCTTGTTATTTCTGTTAAAATTGGAGATCATTGCTATCATGGTTTATGTGATATTTGTGCTAGCGTGAGTGCTATTCCATTTACTCTTTATCAAGAAGTCGTGAATGATATTGCACCTGTTGAGATTGAAGATATTGATGTTACTATTAAGCTTGCAAACAGAGATACTATTGCACCACTTGGGATTGTTAGAGATGTTGAAGTCTTGTGTGGTAAGATCAAATACCCTACTGATTTTCTTGTTCTTGGATCACCACAAGATGATTTTTGTCCCATTATATTTGGTAGACCCTTCTTGAATACAGTTAATGCTAAGATTGATTGCAATAAAGAAAAAGTTAGTGTTAATTTTTGTGATGTATCTCATGATTTTAATATCTCTAGGTTTAATAGACAGCCTCATGATAAAGAATTACCTAATAAATATGAAATTATTGGTCTTGCTTCTATTGTTGTGCCGCTACTGATCCTTTGGAACAATACTTGTTAGACCATGAAAATGATATGCATATGAGTGAAAGAAATGAAATAGATGAAATATTCTTTAAACAAGCACCTATCCTTAAACATAATTTGCCTGTTGAAACTCTAGGAGATGCTCTTCCACCTAAGAGTGATACTGTGTTTGAATTAAAGAAACTACCTGATACACTTAAATACGCTTATCTTGATGAAAAGAAGATATATCCTATTATTATTAGTGCTAACCTTTCAGAGCATGAAGAAAGGAGAATACTTAAAACTCTAAGGAAGCATCGTGCAGCTATTGGGTATACTCTTGATGATCTTAAGGGCATTAGTCCCACTCTATGTCAGCACAAAATTCATATGGAGCCAGATGCTAAACCAGTTGTTGATCATCAAAGAAGATTAAATCCTAAAATGAAGGATGTGGTAAGAACTGAAATATTAAAGCTTCTGGAGGTAGGTATAATTTATCGTATAGCTGATAGTAGATGGGTAAGTCTTGTTCATTGTGTTCCTAAGAAAGGAGGCATTACTGTTGTCCCTAATGATAAAAATGAACTTATCCCACAAAGAATTGTAACTGGTTATAGGATGGTAATTGATTTCAGGAAATTAAATAAAGCAACTAGGAAAGATCATTACCCATTGCCTTTTATTGATCAAATGTTAGAAAGATTATCTAAACATACACACTTTTGTTTCCTAGATGGATATTCTAGTTTCTCTCAAATACCTGTATCAAAAGAAGATCAAGAGAAAACCACTTTTACGTGTCCTTTTGGAACTTATGCTTATAGACGTATGCCTTTTGGTTTATGTAATGCACCTGCTACCTTTCAAAGATGTATGACTGCTATATTCTCTGACTTTTGTGAAAAGATTGTTGAGGTATTCATGGATGATTTTTCCGTTTACGAAACTTCTTTTGATGATTGCTTAAGCAACCTTGATCGAGTTTTGCAGAGATGTGAAGAAACTAATTTTGTCTTGAATTGGGAGAAGTGCCACTTTATGGTGAACGAAGGTATAGTCCTTGGGCATAAAATTTTGAAAAGAGGTATTGAAGTAGACAAAGCCAAAGTTGATGCAATTGAGAAAATGCCATGTCCTAAAGATATCAAAGGTATAAGAAGTTTCGTAGGTCATGCTGGTTTATATAGAAGGTTTATAAAAGACTTCTCTAAAATTTCTAGGCCTCTTACTAATCTCTTGCAAAAAGATGTTACATTTGTGTTTGATGATGATTGCGTAGAAGCCTTTGAAATACTTAAGAAAGCCTTAATATCTGCACCTATTGTTCAACCACCTGATTGGAACCTACCCTTTGAAATTATGTGTGATGCTAGTGATTATGCTGTCGGTGCTGTTCTAGGGCAAAGAGTTGATAAGAAATTAAATGTTATCCATTATGCTAGTAAAACTCTAGACAGTGCTCAAAGAAATTATGCTACTACTGAGAAAGAATTTTTAGCAGTTGTGTTTGCATGTGATAAGTTCAGATCTTATATAGATGATTCTAAAGTAACTGTTCACACTGATCATGCTGCTAGTAAATACCTTATGGAAAATAAAGATGCTAAACCTAGACACATTAGGTGGGTTCTTTTGTTACAAGAATTTGATTTGCATATTGTTGATAGAAAAGGAGCTGAAAATCCAGTAGCGGATAATTTGTCTAGGATGGAAAATGTTCTTGATGACCCACAGCCTATTAATGATAATTTTCCTGATGAGCAATTAGCTGTGGTAAATGCCTCTCGCAGTAGTCCTTGGTATGCAGACTACGCTAATTACATTGTTGCTAAATATATTCCACCTAGTTTTACATACCAACAAAAGAAAAAGTTCTTCTTTGATTTAAGACATTACTTTTGGGATAACCACATTTATATAAAGAAGGAGTAGATGGTATTATTAGACGTTGTGTACCTGAGCATGAACAGGAACAAATCCTACGGAAGTGTCACTCTAAGGCATAGGGAGGACACCATGTGGGAGACAGAATTGCACATAAGGTATTACAATCTGGTTTCTATTGGCCTACTCTTTTATAAAGATGCACGTAAGTTTGTCCATTCTTGTGATGAATGTCAAAGAATTGGTAATGTTGGTAGACGTCAAGAAATGCCTATGAATTATTCACTTGTTATTGAACCATTTGATGTTTGGGATTTTGATTATATGGGACCTTTTCCTAAATCCAACGGGTATACACATCTTCTTGTTGCTGTTGATTATGTTACTAAGTGGGTAGAAGTTATTCCAACTAGTAGTGCTGATCACAACACCTCTATTAAAATGCTTAAAGAAGTTATATTCCCTAGGTTTGGAGTCCCTAGATACTTGATGACTGATGGTGGTTCACATTTTATTCATGGTTGATGGTGTCCTGGACTAGGGGGTACCAACCTAGTCAGCCCATAGTCCTCGGGCCGGGCCTAAAGGCCCTCGTTCTCATTCAGATGGACTCCGGAAGCCACGTCGTGATCAAGATTGCATCTGCTGAAGACTTGGAGTATACCCCAAGACATCCCCTGCCGCCTCCCTACGCATCCCTGGATACCGATCATGTAACCCTAGATGCCCTACCTGGCGTGTATATAAGCCAGAGGGTTTAGCCTGTAGAGGACACGGAATCACAATTACCATTCACCTAGCCCTAGGGTTAGACTTCTCCTTACGATCTCGAGGTAGATCAAGCTTGTACTCGATACTTCACCATCAATATAATCAAAGCAGGACGTAGGGTATTACCTCTTTGAGAGGGCCCGAACCTGGGTAAACACCGTCTCCTTCGTCCCTGTTACCATTGATCCAAGATCCACAGCTTGGGACCCCCTACCCCGAGGTCTGCCGGTTTTACCACCGACACTGGTGCTTTCATTGAGAGTTCTGCTGTGAGATCAGCAAACGATCGATGGCTCACCTGCAGATCAACTGCGGCTCCGGCTACGGGGACATCTTCACCCCCGGCCAGTTATTCGTTTTCGGTAGCATGGTCTTTTGTGCCAACTCTTCGGGCCGTCTAGCCCCCGTCGAGAATTACGCTCCGGATCACGTCGTGACTTTTGGAAGCTTGGAATACACTGCGGATTCCCACGGTGAGCTCGTCCTTTCAGGTTGGACACCTGGCCGGATCGAGGACTTGTCTAACAACGGGGGCTCGACCCTGAAACCGATCTCCCTCGAGGACGTCGGGCCAAGCCCCCTGGCCCCACAAGATCCCGCAGAGGAACCAATCACTCCCACCTTGGGCAACCTCGTCTCGTCATCAAGCCCCGACGTCGGTCTGGATGCAGCCTCGGATACTACGTCGGATTTAGAGCCAACCCGGGTATCAAATCTGGAATCAACACCGGCCCCGCACGAAGCCGCGGACGCGTCAGGCGATCCACCAATCATACTTTGAGTCGACCCAGCTTATAGCCAGGCCATGGATCCCGAGGAGTTATCTCACCTAAATGAGATGCTTGATCGCATCCAAAGCTTATCAATCTCGAACAGTCAGACCTCGGTCTATGACAAGATCGGACTTAAAGCCGACGATCGGGAAATTTACATCCCACACACCACCCATCTAGTCACCACGGTCGATGACTTAACCGACGTGTTAGACTACGATGAAGCCACCGACATGGATGAGGATGTCGACGGCCCTGCAAAAACCACCATGCCGCTGGTCAACACCGGCAAGTGGACCGCAACCTCCACCTACGACGTATATATGGTGGATACCCCCAAGAATCCATCAAGACGTCGGCGAAGATGCGTGAGAGGGACCAATGGGGACCCCAGTGGGCATGACGCCATCGCCAACAATGCCGACACAATGGCAGGCAACGTTGACAACCTGGGAGAGGATCTTCAGGCCTCCCCAGAGCGCCCACGCAACCCCGCAGAGGGCGACAACCCTGACGACCTCTTCGAGGGAGCTAACGACAATTACTTACCTCAATCTAAGGAGGACGAGAGCCTTGGCACTGAGGACTTTATAGTTCCTGAGGACCCCTTTGAGCAAGAACGGTTCCGACGGCGCCTTGTGGCTACTGCCTGAAGTATGAAACGGAAGCAGCAGCAGCTGCAAGCCAACCAAGATGCACTGAATGACAAGTGGGTCAAAATACTCTTAGTCGAGCAAGACCTCGAGGAACGGCGCCGCAGCGCACCTAAATCTTACCCGCGCAGACGTTTGTTGCCTGAGTTTGATGAAGAGCTAACCAATGACGTGCCTTTAACACGTGAATGGGCTGATCAACCTGACTGACTCCCTAGAGGGCATGACAGGCCAGTGCAGGAAAATTTGCACACCCAAACAACGACACGCCGTTACAGCAAGGATCCCGTTGACTACTTCGAGCCTTACGACGCACGACGCCAGATAGAGGCGAACCGGGCACCTCCTCGGTCCATCTATGGATCAAGAGGACGTGCACCGGCCGGGCTCGACGGCTACGACGCCTGGATGGACAGGAACGACCGAGCTCGGGAACAAGCTTATACATGGATATCCCCCGATGTACGACGCGAGACTACTAGGTTCTGAGGTCCCGCTCACCCGTTCTGTTTTACAGACAGGGTAATGGAACATCAGTTCCCTGACGGGTTTAACCCCATCAACATCGAGTCATACGATGGCACTACTGACCCAGCGATGTGGATCGAAGATTTCCTTCTCCACATCCACATGGCACATGGAGACGACCTCCAGGCTATCAAATATCTGCCGCTCAAATTAAAGGGACCGGCGAGGCACTGGCTTAATAGCATGCCTCCTCATTCCATCGGAAGCTGGGAAGCACTCGAGGATGCCTTCAGGGCTAACTTCCAGGGCACATATGTCCGACCTCTAGATGCCGACGACCTCAGCCACGTCATTCAACAGCCCGGTGAGTCGGCAAGGAAATTTTGGAATAGGTTCTTAACTAAAAAGAACCAAATTCTGGACTGCCCCGACGCCGAGGCGATCGCCGCTTTCCGGCATAGCATCCGAGACGAGTGGCTCGCACGCCAGCTCTGGCAAGACAAGCCGAGGACCATGGCGGCCCTCACCTGGCTTATGACCCGCTTTTGCGCGGGAGAGGATAGTTGGCTGGCCCACGGTACTCACAACAGCGAGGCAGGCACTTCGGAAGCTCGTGACGCCAATGGCAAGCTCAGACGCAGTAAAAATAAGCGCAGGCATAAAAATGGCGGGAGCGACACCGAGGACGTCACAGTAAAAGCAGGGTTCAACGGACATAGATCCGGTCAGAAAAAGAGGCCCTTTAAAGGGAGCAAAGACGGACCCAGCCGGCTTGATAAGATCCTCGATAGGCCATGTCAAATCCATGGCACCTCGGACAAGCTAGCAAACCACACAAACCGGAACTGTTGGGTCTTCAAGCAGGCCGGAAAGATAGCGACGGGGGGCCAAAATAAAGCTCAACCTCGCAGCGAGGACGAGGATGAACCTCGGCGATCCAACAATGGAAACCAGAAACAGTTCCCTCCCGAGGTGAAGGACGTAAACATGATTTACGTAACCCACATCCCTAAAAAGGAGAGGAAACAAGCACTTCGGGACATTTACGCCCTAGAGCATGTTGCCCCGAAGTTCAATCCATGGTCAGCTTGCCCGATCACATTCGACAAACATGATCACCCAACCAGCATACGACATGGTGGATCACCTGCTTTGGTCCTGGACCCGATCGTTGATGGATTCCATCTGACACGCGTCCTCATGGACGAAGGCAGCAGCCTCAATTTAATCTACGCGGATATGATCAGAAAGATGGGCATAGACTCATCTAGGATCAAGCACAGCACCACCACCTTCAAAGGTGTTATACCAGGTGTCGAGGCTCGTTGCACGGGAACAGTAACACTGGAGGTAGTCTTCGGATCACCCGAGAACTTCCGGAGCGAAGAGTTAATCTTCGATATCGTCCCTTTTCGGAGCGGATACCACGCGTTGCTCGGGCGCACCGCATTCGCCCACTTTAACGCAGTCCCGCATTACGCATACATAAAGATGAAAATGCCAAGACCAAATGGTGTTATTACAGTCAATGGTAACACCGAACGCTCCCTCCGAACAGAGGAACAGACTGCGGCTTTCGCAGCCGAGGTACAGGCAACCGAGGAGGCAGGTCGTCACACGCCCAGCTCCTCAATGCACACACGGGCTACACAAGCCGACCTCGGTTAGGAAACCATTCCCCCCAAATAGGGGCACGGGCTCCTCATTCGCCTCCCCTTGGAAGGGCATTACGTCCCCAGGGTGCACAACTTTGCACTAAAAATTCCAAGGGCGGCCGAGGAGCCGAAGCAAATGATGCGTCGTTGTCAGCTCGACCGAACAGCGACGCACTTCGGACTTGCATACCAGCAGGGCGCTATAAAAGGCCCAGACAGAAGTAGCATGTCCACATGGCTTAAACCATCCAAATGGCAGTCGCACACCTTCTCAAAGGACTCGACCGACGAAAGCATCAAGCAAACGAACGGCCGAGGTCGCGGACAACCCATACCTACTTTGCTCTCAACGAAGACAAGCTGGTCAACAGCACGGAGACGCAGACGTGCGACAGCGACGAGCTTGGGCTAATAAACCCATTAACATGTCCACCCTGTTCTTACTCCTTTTACTTTTCATTTCTTTTTCTTCGTTGCATCTTTTATGAGTTTCTTTTGTTAAAGCTCGGCATGTACGGCTTGACCACATGAAATAAAGAAAGTGCACCCATCGAGGCCATTCCGCATTTCCTTATGTTTACTGCCTTTGAGCCAAAAGCATACATCTATGATACAACTTTTATTTAAAATTACCATGGGCTTCGCTTTTAATCTCGCCCCCCCCCCCCTACAAGTCCAAAGTATCTATTCGGCGTCTTGGATGTTGCATTATATGAATCAGTTTCAAACCTCGATTTGGGTCAATAGTTGGGTTACCCGGCTCCTGTGGTTACCCCTTATGTTTCCGATCCATTCGGCTAAGGGTGTAAAGGGAGAACCACTGCGATTGTGCCGCCAGCTTGAATGGCAAAGCGCCTCAGTGGAGAAAGCCAAAAACTGACTGTCCTGGTAAGCGTAAACTGGTCGGCCATCTGAAGACAGCGTCCAGCAATGTATCGTTGAAGGTCACCCGTGTTAAACGAAGGGCTTTTTATTAAATCAGCTGAAGTGGTCAGCGGCATAGACCTCGGCCATACAGCCAAACCACTTCATGGACCGGGGGCTCATTATCAGCCCTCACAGTCAAGCTCCTACGACTAAGTGAAAGTTATAAAACCACTATAGTCTGATTGCCTTGTTTTCTCGAGCACGGGCCGCCTTCGGGAACCGAGACGTCGGCTAAGGGTCATGACTGCCTCAGAAACACCCGTTGTGCACTGTACAAAGGGGTCGAAGCCGACGACTGGTCACTTTCAGTTAAACACGGTCACACAGGAGTCAAAAAATAAAAACACACAATCACATGTCGGAAAATAAAGCTGCATTCATTGCAAACAAAAGATAGTTTTTTACATCCAACTACACTTCGGCATACCGAAGTACTATCTAATAATACAGAGTGTCCTTAAGACACTCGGCCTCGGTGATCCGGACCCCTTCCATCACCTTGCCCAGGTACTGCTCCACGGTCCAGGTCTTCCCTTCGGGGGGCCCGGCGGCCATGACCGCCGCTTCAACGCACGGATAGTGCGTATTCACACGGGCATACGCCCGCTGAGCACCCTCCAGGCACGCAGAACACTTCCAGTGCACCAACTGGGGGGCGGCCTCCCAAAGCCGGGCAAAAAACCCAAAGAAGCTGGTCGGCAGGGCCTCCGCGGGCCAAAGATTGGCGCAGAGGTCTTGAAGTGTTGGCTTCACCATGCAGAGGAGCTCCATCAACTGCTTCATCTGATTGTTTAGCAGTTCCGGATGCGAGGGCGCCTGGAATTGTTGCCAGAACGCCCTCTCCGTAGCATGGCCCTCCCGCGTGCCGTAATAGCGGCCTGCGTTCGCCGCGCTCCTCGGAAGATCCATGAAGACCTCTGCGGATCGCCACAGCTGGGTGAGCTCGACGAACCCCTTGCGGCCGAAAACACATTGAAGCAAAAATGGCTTACCAGCAGCGATCTACTTCACTTGCTAAAGCACCTCGCTGTCTGCACGGCCCTGGGTCTGGACCTCGGTGTGCGCCTAGCGCAGCTTCTCGAGCTCGGTGCTCGCCACCTTTGACTTCTCCTGAAGGGCGTTGCGCTCTTGGTAAACGCTCTTCACGGTCTCCTCCACCTCCAGGACCCGTGCCTGGTCCTTGCCCCTGGCCACCTTCTCGGCAGCCAGATCCTCTTCGGCCTTTGCGGCCGCAGCCTTCTGCTGCTCGGCCTCCTGCCGAGCTTTCGCCAGCTCGGCCTTAAGTGCCTCAAGCTCCACCGTAGCAGCTGTCAGGCAAAATAGCTCGGGGTCAGAATTAAATCTTTTAAGAGCATTTTTTCAAAAAAAAAGCAAAATTGGCACTCTCACAACTTCTTGAAGTTTACCTTGAGATAGCTCGATCTACTTGTTCATCAGATCGAGGTCCTCCTCAGACCTCTGCGGTTTCCTGTTCATCTTCGCCACCTCCTCGGAGGCGGAGTTCGGAGCCGAGTGTAGGAGATATGCCCTAGAGGCAATAATAAATGTTATTGATTATCTCCCTGTTCATAATTAGGTTTATGTTCCATGCTATAACTGCTATGGTTCTCGAGTCTACAATAACCACGAGGCTCGGAGGAAGACTCATATGCACGTGTGGGATAATAAACGGTAAAATGTATTCCTAGTCAAGCCTCTATGACTGGCTCAAGTATTGCATGATGATCCTGTTTTCCTGATCATGGGCATGGCTATGCCGGCAATTTTGAGGGCACAATTGTTGGTAGAACACTTGTGTTGAATCGACCCGATTGATGTTATGCTATGAGATACATTCGTCATAAGTTTATGGTTAATAACACAGAGAAGTTAATGTTTGCATAATTCCTTAGACCATGAGAGTGTCGAGTTTCTTCATGCTTGCTTCATGAACTTTGGGGTTTGTTAAACGTCATCCGTAAATGGGTGGCTATTACGGCGGCTTACGGGTTCATGGAAAAGTATGTCAAGGGACTTGATAGCTCAAGATTGGGATTTGCTCCTCCGACGATGGAGAGATATATCTGGGCCCTCTCGGTGTTACGGTATCCATCATCGTCTGGCCAAACACAGGGTGATTTGATCACAGGGATGCCGGAACACGGGAACGAGAAAAGAGAACAATACCGGCAACGAGGTAACTGGCATTGTGGACAAGTGTTGATCCACGAGGATGCCGATGTTTCTCACCTCGGGTAATTGTAACATATCGCGAAGCAAGAGGAATAGCTCACGGCAATTAGAGGTTCACTCGAATATTTATTCGTGTGGGTATAGGGATCGATATGGGTGTCCACGGCTCCGATGTTGATCATTGATCGGAAGGGGTTCCGGGTCATGTCTATGCTTCACCGAACCTATAGGGTCACACGCTTAAGGGTCATCTATCTGCTGAATACTAGACAGGGAGTCTGAGAGAAAATCACCGAAAAAGTTTCGGACGCCGGAAAAGTTTCGGACAGCGGAAAAGTTCCGCAGAGAGATCACCGGATGAGTTCCGGTGAAACTGAAAAGTTGTTTCAGAGGATACCATAAAGTTAAATTGGTTTTGGCACATGCCTGATAATCCTTGGAGGGTGCCAGAATCATTCTGGAAACTTTCTGGAATTTTCCGGGATGAAAACCGGAAATGTTCCGGAGCTGCCGAAACCGCTTCAGATGCTTTTCGCAGATGAAATCACTAAACCGGAATTGTTCCGGCTCACGTTGAAAATTATTTTGGTGGGTACTAGAATTGTTCTAAGCCCACATGAATATTTTCAGTTCGATCAGACGCTGAAAAATGTCGTCGTGAATAGTGAAAGTGCTTTTTGGGATATTTTTGGAAAGCCACCTTTTGGGGCTTTGCTCCAAAAGATCTTGGGGATGACATGGATGGATAGGGGCCAATTTTGGGGCCCCACATGAGGGTGTGGCCGGCCACATGGTGGACTCCTTCATGGAGTCCCCCTTGTTCCTTGGTTTCACCTTTTAGGTCCTTGGGAAGGACTCCTTTCCATGTGGGTTTTGGGTTTTCTTGTAAAACCACCCTACCCCTAGGGTTTCCTATAAATAGGAGGTGTGTGGGCTGCCATAAGACACACTCTTGCTCTCATACACAAAGCCATGCATGATCTGGCATTCTTCTCTCCCTCCCAGCGAAATAGTTTCGTAGAGCCGAAACCTGTCTGGGTTCCGGCAGGAACTAGTTCTGGACGGCGAAGCAATGCCGGATAGATGACACCGTATGTGTGCAACTCTGTAGAGAGATCATAGTTTCGGTCTTAGTTCGAGAGTGCCTCCCGAAGGGCTGTCCGTGTGACCGTCCGAGTTTTGGAGGTCCTCCCGAAGGGCTGTCCGAGTGACAGTCCGAGTTTCGGAGGTCCCCCCGAAGGGCTGTCCGCGACACCGTCCGGGGGACTGTGCGACCGCCTCCCGGAGGGCTGTCCGCGGGGCAGATGAGGGTATACATCCTCGCGGTTGGGAGGTTGTAAAATCCTAGCTGCGGGGATCTGCACCGCCGATCGTCATCGACTCTACTTCCGCTGCGCTACGAGTCGGTAACGATAATGATCAAACCTTGTATGCAGTCTCCATAGTGGTCCTGGGCTGGTGCGTAGGTCGGAAAATTTTTGTTTTCTGCTGCGTTCCCCTTCACCGAGGTCGACACCTGACAACATACATTCACGCCTTAGTCCCTGTTTTTTGACTTCAATCCTCTGGCCAGTCCTGTTTGAAGAACGGCCAGAGTCTTGGGGGCTACTAGATTAGCACCTAAAACATACTCAAGCATCGACCCCAAGGCCAGTTTTTCCAAACCAGCCTTGGGCTCAGGGGCTACTGGCTATCTATGCCGTTACAAATGCCATGCTATGCAACAAATCTTCAAACAAAAGCCAGCTACTATATGCAATCATAAGCACGAAAGTTATTCGCAGCAGAGATATAAAAAGCATACCTCGAAGCTTCTGACGAGGCCCTTGAAGACCTCGAGCAGTCCGGCCTCTGCAGACTGGAAGCCTTGAAGCACCGTGCCGATCAAGGCATGGTGCTCTTCTGCGATGGAGGAGCCCGTTAAGGCTGCCTCCATCTCCTCGGGCCACCCCATGCTAACCCGCCCTGTGGCGGGAGGCGGAGGTGGCGCAACCTCTGAACCCACCACCGAGGTGCTGGGGACGAGGGTCTCCGGCTGTGGCGCAGGCACTGGAGACTGTTCGGGCTGGGCCGATGCCTGGCCCAGCCTTTCCTTAGGGACCTCGGGGGCTGGGTCCCCTTGGCCCGGTGCGGCCAAAGTGTCAACCTCAGCCATAACGTCCGGTACCTCGGCCCCCGATGTGTTGACTGGAGGGGTCGGACCAGATAACGCCTCCCCTAGCCCCTCGAAGGCCGAGGGAGTCTTGGCGGGCTCTGGCTCCCCACTGTCTGACTGGGCCAGCTCACCCGAAGTATCGCCACTGAGGCGAGTCCTGGGCGGGCTGGCAAAAATTCTCTTATGAGTCTCATGTGAGGAACAGGCTTTTGAAGTCTAAACAGAGTGGTAAATACATACCTTTGGGGCGCCGATTTCTTCCTCCCCAGCATGAGGAGGTCCTCGTCTGACTCGTCGGGGAAGCTGGGCTTCTCCGGCAGGACCGGATCGGCGGAGGCCTTGCGCGACCTCTTCGGGCCTTTCAGCCTCGCCTCCTCTTCGGCGCCCTCGGACGCCGCCCTCTTCCCTTTAGGGGAAAGATTCCCTTCCCCCATGTATCCCTCCTCGTCTTCGTGGGTGGAGGAGGCGTGAGTCTCCTCGGACCTGGTGACCGAGGTCTCCCAAGCTCGGAGACCCGCCCTGCCCCTCGGAGGTTTCGACTCCTTGGGGATCACCACATGCAGCTCCTCGGTTAAAAGGGCCGCAAGCTCGGGAGTCCTCTCCCCCTTGGGCTGCGGCGCCGGGCACAGCATTCGCTGCACCTTGGGGATCCACTTTTGCAAATATTTGATTGACTGGTTAGCCGAAATTTATGAGGTACCAAGAAACACAGAGTGTAGAACTGTGTATTGAGATTTACCTCGGGGGCGTCATGGGCGGCTTCGAAGCCGAGGTTGCTCCCGGCCTCAGGAAATCCGTCCTTGGACGGCTTGAACAGCAGCCTCCACATCCCGGCCGGGATGGAGCGGAAGAAGTGGTGGATAGGCACCACGTCCTCGGACTTGTGCGCCCACATCGGGACGGCCCGAGACTGAAGCGGCAGGATGTAGTGGTGAAGCATGACGTTTACCACGTCCGCCAGCTTGATGTTCCTCTGGTTTATCCAGAACTCGATCTTCTGGAGCAGCACCTTCACCTCCGCCGGGTTCCCCCAGTCCATGCCCTTCCTCTTCCAGGACACGAGCTTCTTCGGAGGGCCAGCTGAGAATGCGACCTCGGCCTGGCCAGCAGGGAGTGGCTCGGTGACGTAAAACCACTCCCGCTGCCACTCCTTGACGATCTCTATAAAGGTGCCCTTGAACCAGACCGCCTTCAGGTTCTTGCTGATCTTCGCGTCCCTACACTCAGAGAGCTCGGAGTCGCTGGACCCCGGCTTGACACCGAAGATCTTCAGCCAGAGTCCAAAGTGTGGCTCGATGTGGAGGAAGGCCTCGCAGACGGTGATGAAGGAGGCGAGGTGAAGGATGGAGTTCGGGGCTAGATGGTGAAAATCTAGCCCATAGTAGAACATGATCCCGCGCACGAAATGGTGCAGCAGAAACCCCAGACCTCTGATGAGGTGGGGGACAAAGACAACCCTCTCCCCAGCATCGGGAGTGGGTATGCGCTAGTCCGGATCCGGCGCGTGAGCGCGGACCTCAGTGGGGATGTACCCCACGCTGCACAACTCTAAAATGGTGCCCTCCGTCACGGAGGAACTGCCCCAGTGCCCCTTGAGGTTGTTCTCTGCCATTGTTCGGTGGAAGCAGAGAAGCCCTGAAGACGTGGGAAGAGCTCGGGGTTGGATCTGGGCGATGGAGCTCGAGAGGCAGTAGGCAGGGGAGAAGGGGAGCGTGTTTTCTTTGCGGCTACCCCTTCACTCTTATATAGGCTAATGAAAAGGCCAAGAGTCCCTCCAGCCGCGCCGTTGAAATCGCCATTTCCCGTAAAACATGTTGTTATTCGTATGGGGAGAAACAAAATCTTAATGATATCCCTTAGAAAGTGGGCACGATCTCCGTTTCGATGGGATGTGCTAGTAAAAGGATTGCCTCGGGCCGCGATTCAAGTGAGCAGTAACTGCTCGCCTGGTCATGGGTGGTGCCGCTTCGATAAAGTTATTAGGCTGAAAGCACTGTTCACACCTACGCAGCAGACCTTTGACGCTAAGTAACCCCGCGACCTCGGACGCGGATCGTGTTTTTGTTGGGTTCCGAACAAGGGATGACACCCCTTTGAAGAGTGGTCTGTGGCGGCCTCGAATAAATAAAAATGTCAACAACAAGGGGGGAACTCGTCTGTCAAGCCAAAGACTCCGGATCCGAAGTTGTTGAAGGTGAGGGGGTCGTCCTCGGCATAGAAGACTAGTCCGGGGGCTACTGACGGTGTCCTGGACTAGGGGGTACCAACCTAGTTAGCCCATAGTCCTCGAGCTGGGCCTGAAGGCCCTCGTTCTCATTCAGATGGACTCCGTAAGCCATGACGTGATCAAGATTGCATCTGCCGAAGACTTGGAGTATACCCCAAGACATCTCATGCCGTCTCCCTACGCATCCCTGGATACCGACCATGTAACCCTAGACGCCCTACCTGGCGTGTATATAAGCCAGGGGGTTTAGCCTGTAGAGGACACGGAATCACAATTACCATTCACCTAGCCCTAGGGTTAGACTTCTCCTTACGATCTCGAGGTAGATCAAGCTTGTACTCGATACTTCACCATCAATACAATCAAAGCAGGACATAGGGTATTACCTCTTCGAGAGGGCCCGAACCTGGGTAAACACCGTCTCCTTCGTCCCTGTTACCATTGATCCGAGATCCACAGCTCGGGACCCCCTACCCCGAGGTCTGCCGGTTTTACCACCGACAATGGTGCTTTCCATAAACTTCTTACTAAATATGATGTTAACCATAGAATTGCATCCCCTTATCATCCTCAGTCTAGTGGTCAAGTTGAATTGAGTAATAGAGAAATAAAGTTAATTTTGCAAAAGACCGTTAATAGATCCAGGAAGAATTGGTCTAAGAAACTAGATGATGCATTATGGGCTTATAGAACTGCTTATAAAAATCCTATGGGTATGTCTCCATATAAAATGGTCTATGGAAAAGCATTTCATTTACCTCTTGAACTAGAACATAAGGCATATTGGGCAATTAAAGAACTTAACTATGATTTCAAACTTGCCGGTGAGAAGAGGTTGTTTGACATTAGCTCTTTAGATGAATGGAGAACCCAAGCCTATGAAAATGCCAAGTTATTTAAAGAAAAAGTAAAAAGATGGCATGATAAAAGAATCCAAAAACGGGAATTTAAAGTGGTGAGCATGTTCTATTGTACAACTCTCGTTTCAGATTTTTTGCAGGAAAACTTCTCTCCAAATGGGAAGGACCATATATTATCGAAGAATTTTATCGCTCCGAAGCTATCAAAATCAACAACTCCGAGGGCACTAATCCGAGAGTGGCTAATGGTCAAAGAATTAAACATTATATCTCAGGTACGCCCATTAATGTTGAAACTAATATTATTCAAACTATGACACCGGAAGAACACATCAAAGAGTCCTTTCGGAACACTCCAGAACCCTGAAAAGGGGTAGGTATGTGATTCGGTAAGTAAACCGACTCCAAAAAATCCATAAAAATTATTTCTGTCTGTTTTGGAATATTAGAAAAAATACAAAAATAAGAAAGAGCCGAGGGGACCCACGAAGAGGTCACAAGGCAACAGGGCGCGACCCCCCCCCGGGGCGCGCCGTGTTGCCTTGTGGGCCCCTCGTGTGCCCTCCCGGCTCCATTTTCCTCTCGTATGCTTGTTCTGCAAGATAAAAATTCTTTATATATACTCCCATATGTTTTGATCACCGTATCGCAAGTTTCTTCCCTGTTCTTGTTTCGGGCTGTTTTTCTGTCAGATTTTCGAGGCCAGGCGTCATGTCTTCCTCCTCCTCCAACAACGTGGGAGATTACGCTTGGTTGCTGCAGATGGAACTCAAGAGAGAGGGGAGGAAGAAGTTATCATGGAAGAAGATGATGGAGATTTGTTGGAGGTCCACCCTCCGGCTTCCGAGAGGGGTACCCTTGCCGGCATCTCCACAACTCCAAATCCCCATCAAGCCATGGGAGTCCAGAGGTACAAGAAGGGCTTCCCCCTAGGAGGCCCTCGCACAGGTTACATCGGAACAATTTTCATAACTTGGTTCACAATTATGGAGAGAATACCCCCCGCATGCACATACCTTCCAATTGGGACATCTCTCGTCCAAGTGAAAGTGGTGCAGGGAAGAAAGCATGGGGGCTAGAGAATAAACATATTATGGCTGAAGTCCAGAAGAACGCGGAGATGATCCAGCATGTACTCCGGGAAATTCAGAGCCTAAGGGAGATCCTAATTGATGCAATAAAAAGCAAGTCCATCACTTCATCACCACCATCACCGAAGAAAGACACTTGAGTAAACAGGTATGGGCACCACCCTTGGCTTGTTCCAAGCTTGGGGGAGGTGCCCCGGTATCGTATCACCATCACCTTTTTATCATCATTATCTATCTTAGTTCGATCCTTAGTTATTTCATGATTTAGAAGAATAAAGTTTTAGTATGATCTAGTTTCGAGTGCTTGTTTTGTAATCTATCTATCTATGTAATCGTGTGTGAGAGTTATATAATAAAGAGTAGTTTGAGTTTTGCTTCTTTACTTTTATGTTTCAATCTAAGCAATAAAAGAATGAAAAGATCATATGCTATTTCCTTGGAGAGTAATGACTTTACATGAAGAAAAGTATAGTTGATAAAATTTATTGGAAGTTAACAAACATAGCATTGGTCATTGATGCAATTCATGAAAAATTAATAAAGGAAGAGAGGATTCACATATAAATATACTATCTTGGACATCTTTTATGATTGTGAGCCCCCATTAAATATTCTATGCCAAATAGTTGACGTTGGACAAGGAAGACAACGTAATGAGCTATGTTTGCTTATATTCACATAGAAGTTATATTGTCATAGATCCTCTAACATGTGGTGCTTGCTCACTATCTTTTGCTAGCCAAAAATTCGCACTAAGTAGAGATACTACTTGTGCATCCAAAACCCTTGAACCCAGTTTCATGTCATGAGAGTCCACTATATCTACCTATGGATTGAATAAGATCCTTCAAGTAAGTTTTCATCGGTGCATAAAGAAATAAAAATTGCCTCTAAATATGTATGAACTTTTATTGTAAGGGAAAATAAGCTTGTACGATCTTGTGATGGTGAAGAAATAAAAGCGACAGACTGCATAATAAAGGTTGCAATCACAAGGGGCAATATAAAGTGGCGTTCCTTTACATTAAGAGTTTGCACATCCAAAAATAAAAAGCGCATGACAACCTCTGCTTCCCTCTGCGAAGGGCCTATCTTTTACTTTTCTGTATTTACTTTGATGCGAGAGTCAATAGTATTCTTCTCTATTCCATTTTTATTATTCTCTCTTTGCAAGCACCATGTGGTGGGGAAAGATCTAGGCATATATATCATGTTGGATGTAAGTGATCATGAGTTATTATAGTTGACATTACCCTTGAGGAAAAATTGTTGGGAGGTGAAACAATAAACCCCCATCTTTCCACGTGTCTGATTGAAGCTTTTGCTCCATAAAAATATGCCGTGAGTGTCAGCAATCATAGAAGACTAAATGATAGTTGAGTATGTGGACTTGCTAAACAAAAGCTCTTACATAGACTCTTCCTGAAAATATGATGAATTGTAATTGTTTCAGTGACTAAGAACATAGTTTGTTAGCTTTCAAGAAAGTTTATGCTTTATACTTCAATATTGTGATGAATTATTACTTGTTCATAGGAAGCTTTATGATAATATATTGCTGTTATGAAATTAATCATGATGTTTCCATGTCCGTATTTTATTTTATCGACACCTCTCTCTCTAAACATGTGGTCATGATTATCGATTTTGGCTTTCGCTTGAGGACAAGCGAGGTCTAAGCTTGGGGGAGTTGATACGTCCAATTTGCATCATGATTTCCTACTATTATTTATAATGTATTTGGTCATTATTTCACTTTATGATGCAATTCTTATGCCTTTTCTCTCTTAATTTGCAAGATTTATATGAAGAGGGAGAATACCGGCAGCTAGAATTCTGGACCTGAAATAGCTACAGCAGAGATACCTATTCTACAAAGCTCCAAATGACCTAAAATTTTATGGAGATTTTTTATTGAATATATAAAAACTACTAGAGAAAAGAAATACCAGAGGGGACCCACCAGTTGCCCACAAGGCAACAGGGCGTGCCCCCCTGGGGCGCGCCCTGATGCCTTGTGGGGCCCACAGCTGGCCTCCGGCCCCCTCCTTCTGCTATATAAGCTCATTTGCCCTAAAAAATTATAGAGAAGACTTTCGGGATGAAACGCCGCCGTCTCGAGGCGGAACCTGGGCAGGAGCACTTTTGCTCTCCGGCGGAGCGATTTCGCCGGGGATACTTCCCTCCGGGAGGGGGAAATCGAAGCCATCGACATCACCAACGATCCTCTCATTGTGGGAGGGCCAATCTTCATCAACATCTTCACCAGCACCATCTCATCTCAAACCCTAGTTCATCTCTTGTATTCAATCTTTGTCTCAAAACCTCAGATTGGTACCTGTGGGTTGCTAGTAGTGTTGATTACATCTTGTAGTTGATGCTAGTTGGTTTATTTGGTGGAAGATTATATGTTCAGATCCTTAATGATATTCAATACCCCTCTGATCTTGAACATGAATATGATTTGTGAGTAGTTACTTTTGTTCTTGAGGACATGGGAGAAGTCTTGTCATAAGTAATCATGTGAATTTGATATTCGTTCGATACTTTGATGATATGTATGTTGTTGCTTCCTTTAGTGGTGTCATGTGAACGTCGACTACATGACACTTCACCATACTTGGGCCTAAGGGAAGGCATTGTGGAGTAATAAGTAGATGATGGGTTGCTAGAGTGACAGAAGCTTAAACCCTAGTTTATGCGTTATTTCGTAAGGGGCTGATTTGGATCCATATGTTTCATGCTATGGTTAGATTTATCTTAATTATTCTTTCATAGTTGCGGATGCTTGCGAGAGGGGGTAATCATAAGAGGGTTGCTTTTTCAAGTAAGAATAGCACCCTAGCACCGGTCCACCCACATATCAAATTATCAAAGTAGCGAACGTGAATCAAATAAACATGATGAAAGTGACTAGATGATAATTCCCATGTGTCCTCGAGAACGCTTTGCTTTATATAAGAGACCGTTCCGGCTTGTCCTTTGCTATAAAAAGGATTGGGCCACCTTGCTGCACTTTTATTACACTTGTTACTTGCTACTCATTACGAATTACCTTGCTACAAAACTATTAGTTACCGCTACTTTCAGTACTTGCAGAAAATACCTTGCTGAAAACCGCTTATCATTTCCTTCTACTCCTCGTTGGGTTCGACACTCTTACTTATAGAAAGGACTACAATTGATCCCCTATATTTATTTTATTTTTTTGCTCCAGAGTTGTTGGAGTAGACCGGGCCGCAGGGGCGGCGGACTGCGCACGTGTTTATCGGGCAGCCCGACACATGGCGGATGCCGGCGCGGGACGACGTTGGCGCGTGTCCGCGGTATGACGTCACTTTTTAGTGAACACAGGCCCTGCGTATAAAAATTATATAGACGAGAGTAATTTTTATTTGAAGAAATTAATATGTGCTAATAAAATAGACTGGACGGATATCACCTGATGTATTTGGACGACAGATGATCTGTGCACATGCTAGGAATTAATTGAGATATATGGTGTCACCGTGCATGTGCTAGTATTTTAGTCTCCATGGAGTACTTTTTTTTTATTCATCCTGCGGTGACTCTCATGAACAGTGAACAATTGTCTTACGTATAAATCCTGCGTATAAAAATATTAAAGGCAGAATAATTGTTCACGGAGGAATTAAAGTGTACTAATAAAATAAATAGGGCGGATAACACCTGATTTATTTGGACGACAGATGATCCGCGTGTACGTCCGCGGGATGTCCGACTAGTAGTACTTGGTAGCTTCCTGTAGCTTGACGTGGCGAGTACTAGTTGGAGTACTAGTACTTGATGATTGGTATGGACTAGCATGACGACTTTGATGTAGTCTCGGTCGGGTCTTCGAGGCACACTGTTGGTCGTTTTCTCAGTTGGTATTTTACTCGGACAATGAGTGCAGCACCCCGGAGAGAGAACATCTATACTTGTGCTCCGGTACAATGGCGTGCAACGTTAGTAGCTTTGACCTTCTGCAGCTTTTTCTCGGTAGTTGTGACGTGTGCCTCGGTTGATGCTGTAGTAGCAACAGCAGACACGCACACACATAATACATCAGCAGCCGCCACTAATTTTTTCCTCTCTATTTTTTTTAGCTTGGACTAATCTGCTGCAACGCTATGGTCTTGGGACTTGGAGTTCCCGGTTTTGCAATTTGCGCCGCCTGCCCGCCCTTTCCTTTTTTTTAGTCATCCTGTGTAACGAAGCATCGGATAATTCTCTCGCCTCGGACTTCACGTGACTTTGATCCTTGTACATGTAAGCCAGCCTTTCGTCATCGAGGGAATAGCACTTTTGCTGCTGCTGATCGCTGCTTTTCATTAACAGCGCTTGCTTGCTATCGATCTGGAGGCTTGCGTATGGACGCCGCCGCCTTCGAAGCTATTTTTGACTCTGATCTGATTTATACTGCCGCTTGAAGCTTTTTTCAATCTCAACTGATGAACTTGGAGTCGATGTAAATCCTTCTATGCTGACTCTTCTTCATCCGACCAATCGCGAGCCTCTCAATCCCTGGGAGAGCTCCCTCCAAGAACACAACACCACCGTGCGCAGGCCCCACGGAGGGCGCCAACTGTCATGGTTTTGTCACGGTAGATGTCCTCGTGAAAGGACTTAGTCGTGAGGCCATCGCAGTTGTGTGGAAGCTTGAACGGGGTTGGTCGGAAAAGAGAGACACGAGTTTACCCAGGTTTGGCCCCTCACGGCGGAGGTAAAAGCCTACTCCTGCTTGATTGATATTGCTCCAGATCTTGATTATAAGGATGTGGATTCGCTAACCTAGCTCTCGAGATCTTGCAACTTTGATCTTGTCTAAAACTTGTCTGTCTATCCTGACTTGTCCCTCTTGGGGTGCCTTGCCCTTCCTTATATAAGTTGAAGGGGCCACCTTACATGTAGAGTCCTAGTAGGACTACAACTAGTCTCTTTTCTTTTACAAGTCGGACACTAGTCCGGGTCTTATTCGAACGGTCCAAAACTGGCCTGCTGGGCCACCCCCATGTTGGGCCACGTTCTACCTCCGTGAGGGCACCTGTATTCTCTTCCGCACCAATCAACCCAGGCCGGGTTTGTCCTCCACCAGGTTATGCTTCCTCCTCCGGGTCTTGCTTCCCTTGTCGGGTCTTGCTTCCCTTGCCGGGTCTTGCTTCCTTTGCCGGGTCTTGATATTCCTGGCCGGGTTCCGTGCAGGATCCCAGCTCATAGTGAGCCGGCCCAAGTTGTTTCCTTAATAACCCGGGCCTGGGCCTTCTGGTCTAACCGGGTCATGTCTTGGACTGCCGGTCTAGCCGTGGGTAATTCCCCTGACATATATCATGTCAGCAATATATGATCACGCAAAGCAATATGACAATGAACACAAATCATATGACGGAACGGTGGAAGTTGCATGTCAATATATCTCGGAATGGCTATGGAAATGCCATAATAGGTAGATATGGTGGCTGTTTTGAGGAAGATATAAGGAGGCTTATGTGCGATAGAGCGTATCATATCACGGGGTTTGGATGCACCGGCGAAGTTTGCACAAACTCTCGAGGTGAGATCGGGCAATGAACGGTACCGAAGAGGCTAGCAAATTGCGGAAGGGTGAGAGTGCGTATAATCCATGGACTCACATTAGTCATAAAGAACTCACATACTTATTGTAAATCCTATTAGCCCTCGAAGCAAAGTACTACTCGCATGCCCCTAGGGAGGAGGTTGGTAGGAGTTAACCATCGTGCACCCCCGATTATAACAGCACTCAAGGATTTCATTTCAGATATAAAAATGCTCAAACCTCCCCACCATGCCATGACCAACACTTAGATGAGAAGTTAATAGCAAACTTTAATACCGATATTTCTACTAACCAATGATCATGAACCAATATCCTTTCATATTACGACATCAATATCATTAAACCATACGTTTCATATTTAGTGATCTACATGAAAGTTTTTATTATATCCCCCTTGAATATCTATCCTTTCTGGACAAGTCTTATAACACGTGCAAATTGCCATTACTATTTATTAGACTCTAAAAAAGATTTAAGTGAAGCATGAGAGTGCAATTATTTCTACAAAATATAACCACCGTCGTGCTCTAAAAGATATAAGTGAAGCACTAGAGCAACTGCTAGCTCAAAAGATATAAGTGAAGCACATAGAGTATTCTAACAAATCACGATAAATGTGTGTCCCTCTAAAATAGGTGTGTCCAGCAAACAATGATTGTTGCAAACAAAGAAAAGAAAACTATGGCACAAGACGCTCCAAGTAAAACTCATATCATGTGAAGAATAAAAATGTAGCTCCAAGTAAGTTACCGAGAGATTGTAGACGAAAGAGGGGATGCCATCCGGGGCATCCCCAAGCTTAGACGCTTGGGTCTTCCTTGAATATTACCTTGGGGTTCCTTGGGCATCCTCAAGCTTAGGGTCTTGCCGCTCCTTATTCCTTCATCCATCGTAATCTCACCCAAAACTTGAAAACTTCAGCACACAAAACTCAACAGAAACTTCATGAGATCCGTTAGTACAATAAATCAATCATCCACTTTAGGTACTGTTATAAACTCATTCATAATTGTTCTTGCACAATACCTACTGTATTGTAACTCTTCCATGACTTATATCCACCGATATAATCCATAGTTTCATTAAAACAAGCACACTATGCAATAAAAATAGAATCTGTCTAAAACAGAACAGTACAAAACGACAGAATGTTATCCATACTTATGCAACTCCAAAAATTCTGAAAAAATAGTAAAACGTAAAAAAATTGCATCCCAATATTGTGTAAAAATTTCAGATTTTTCTGAAGTTCCAGCAATAAATTAAAAATCAACTACTGGGCGCAAAACTTTCTGTTTTTCAAACAGCATCAATCATACTATCATCCCAAAGGCATTACTTGGCACAAACACTAATTAAAAGATAAAAACACAATCATAACAGTAGCTATAATTGTGCAAACACACAAAACATAAAATAAAAGAAAAAATTTAAGATACATATTGGGTTGCCTCCCAACAAGCGCTATTGTTTTATGCCCCTAGCTAGGCATAATGCATAGTTTCAAGTATTATCATCCTTAGTTTCCAAATCCTTTTTAATCAAATCCTCCAAAACTTTTCTCGTTAATTCCCTACTCTCATGTTCTTCTTTTCTAGTAGGGGAACTTAAATAATTGAAGGGACTTTGTTCGGTGGTTTTAACATTCATAACTTCAAACTCCGAATCATCACCATAAAGATCCTCATATAAAACATGTATTTCAGCATCAATAGGATCTCTAGCCGTACTTTCAAACCATTCTTAACTAAATCCCTCATAAATTCCCTTAGTGATCCACTCAAATTTATCACAAGTATTGTGGTACAAAGTTTTAATTATTTCAGCATAAGGAACTCTCCTCCTAATATTTTCGCCATACGCAAAATAATCTTTAGGTTCCAACCTACGTATAGTGTCCTTATCATGGAGGATTTCTTCTATTGGAGGATGCTCAAAATCTATTTTATAAAAGGAAAAGATGTCCCTAGCTTCTCGTATTATATAGTCAAATTCATGCATAAGGATAATGGTAGCAATCGTTTTAGTCCTAGGATTATGGATATTGGGAAGTTCATAGAATATCTTTTGTAGAGCGGATGAATATGCAGAAATTTTCTTTCTAACTTAACCACAAGCATAGCAATAGCATCCACATAGCAATTTGTATTATCAAGAATATATCCTTTAATTATTGGTAACGTGCCAACACAAGTAAAGAAATCCTAAATAACGCCTTTTCCAATAATATTACCACTACCTATGCGAAGTTTTTTTCTATGCATAATAGTGGGTTCTTCTTTATCACGATCATCATCGGCAAGATTATCTAGTTTTTCCTTAGCAACTTCACAAAAGCTTCTTTTAATATTTTCATTATTCATAAGCTTTAAAAGTATGGACGGATTGTCCAAAGATTCCGCACTAGTGGCAGGAGCATCATTAACTTTTTCAAACTCAAACATGATAGCAAGCAAGCAAACGAGCAAAGTAAAATATTTTTGTATTTTTCGATTTTTAGAGAAGTGGGGGAGATGAAAACGAGAGGCAAATAAAAAGGTAGAGCAAGTAGATGATAGTTTGAGTTAAGGTACTTGATAGGATTTGATGATGTTTCCCCGGCAACGGCGCCAGAAATTCTTCCTGCTACTTGTGAGCTGCGTTGGGATTTTCCTCGAAGAGGAGGGGAGATGCAGTACAATAGAGATAAGTATTTCCCTCGGTGAGAACCAAGGTTTATCAAACCAATAGGAGAATCATGCAAACCCTCATGAGCAGTATCTGCACACACAAAAGCAAATACTTGCACCCAACGCGGGCAAGAGGGTTGTCAATCCCCTTGAACTCGTTAATTGCAAGAAATAAATCTTGTAAAGGCAAAAGTATAAATTGCAAAATAAAATAAAAAAGAAATAAATTGCAGCAAAGGTTTTTAGGTTTTCTTTTTATGTTTAAGATAGACCCGGGGGCCATAGTTTTCACTAGAGGCTTCTCTCTCGAACACATAGCATACGGTGGGTAAACAAATTACTGTTGGGCAATTGATAGAAAAGTGCATAGTTATGACATTATTCATAGCAATGATCATGTATATAGGCATCACGTCCGAGACAAGTAGACCGACTCCTGCCTGCATCTACTACTATTACTCCACCAATCGACCGTTATCCAGCATGCATCTATGGTATTAAGTTCATGACAAATAGAGTAACGCCTTAAGCAAGATGACATGATGTAGACAAAGTAAACTCAATCAATATTAATAAACCCCATTGTTTTATCCTTAATGGCAACAATACAAATACGTGTCTTGTCCCCTACTTTGTCACTGGGATATAGAGCACCGCAAGATTGAACCCATTACAAAGCACCTCTCCCACTGAAGATAAATCAATCTAGTTGGCCAAACCAAACGGATAGATCGGAGAGAAATACAAAGCTGTAACAATCATGCATAATAAAGTTCAGAAAAGACTCAATTACTTTCAATGAACAATCTGATCATAAACCCACAATTCATCGGATCCCAACAAACACACCGCAAAAGAAGATTACATCGGATAGAACTCCAAGAAGATCGAGGAGAACATGGTATTGAAGATCAAAGAGAGAGAAAAAGCCATCTAGCTACTAGCTATGGACCCGTAGGTCTGTGGTGAACTACTCACACATCATCGGAAGGGTAGCAAGGTTGATGTAGAAGCCCTCCGTGATTGATTCCCCCTCCGGCAGATCACCAGAAAAGGCCTCCAGATGGGATCGCGGAAGAACAGAGGCTTGTGACGGTGGAAAAGTTATATCGTCTTCCATTCTGTTGGTTTGGGAATATATGGCAATTTGTAGGCTTGGAATTAGGTCAAACGGAGCTATGTGGGGCCCACAAGCATAGGGGGCGTGCCTACCCCCCTAGGGCACGCTCCTCGAGCTTGTGGCTCTCTCGTATCTCTTCTGGCCACCTCCCGAAGCTTCTAGGGTCCCTTCTGGTCCAGAAAAAATTAATCTAAAGATTTTTTTTCCCGTTTGGACTTTATTTGATATTGATTTTCTGAAAAGCCAAAAACAAGCAAAAAAACAGGAACTGGCACTAGGCATTGGGTTAATAGGTTAGTCCCAAAAAATGATATAAAATAGCATATAATTGCATATAAAGCATCCAAGATTGATAATATAATAGCATGAAACAATCAAAAATTATAGATACGTTGGAGACGTATCACTACGCATCGAGATGGTGGCTTCACACACCTACAAAGAGCTTCGACATGAGTTTGCCCAAGATGAAGAAAGCTATGCGGCGAGAGTTTGTTCCTTCCACCTACACGGAACATATTTTTCGCCAATTGGAGAACACCAAACAAGGATCCAAGTCCCTCGACGAGTACTTCATGGAGATGAAGAAAGCCTTGCGACGAGCCGGTGTGGACGACCCCACTTGGATGAAGTACCACTTCTCCACGGGATTGAATGACAACATAGCCAAGACGACCTTCCCCCACGACTACGAGTCTCTCGAAGACCTCTACCTTGGTGCTCTCAAGGCAGACCAAGAACTCAAGAAGGCCAAGGCTTCTCCACCCCAAGCACACTTCACAACGACCAAGCTCCACGACGACGAATATGAGGATAGTACCACCAAGATGTCCAAGGCCGACGAGCTCCAAGACAACACTCCCAAGTTTGACTTCACCACCATCCCTCTTTGTGGCATTGACGATGCCGAGTCTATCACGACTCTTTTTTAAGAGGGCGCAGCGACAACTACGACTACGGAGCCACTCAAGGAACATGCTTTGGAGGCGAGTGACAAGGTGGCGAGCAAGGATGATTCTTCCATCTTTGGAGGCGAGAGTGAGATGACCGAGCATGGGATATTCCCTTCGGTCATGGAGGAGACTGATGATGTGCCATCTTTGGCCTTCATCCTCGGCGACGGTGATGAGATGGTTGAGCATGGGATTTTCCCTTCGATCATGGAGACAAGTGATGATATGCCATCTTCGGCCTTCATCCATGGCGACGGCGATGAGATGGTTGAGCATGGGATTTTCCCTTCAACCAAGGCGGAATTTGGAGATGAGTTGAGAGACTTGTGCACCGATGTTGAGAGTGAGAGTGAGTTCACCACTAGCCCCATATATGATGAGATGACCCAATTCTCATGTGAGGAGAGCCACAACCCCGACCACTTGAGTGAGATGAGTGACTCCACCATATGTGACATTGAGGGCACCTACCTTGAGGGAGGGAGTGAGCCACCACATAGTGAGAGTGAGGTAGTTGATTGATCTTGTGAGGCCATTCCGATTTCTAACAACTTAACCACTACCTCTATTGTGTCTTCTCATTCGGTGCAAGGTCCCATTGAAGATGACGCCCCGATCCTCGATGACTTCGTCCCTCCTTTGGACAAGCCGATGGCCATGATGGACTATGATGCACACCCCCCCCCCCCACATGGTTCCATCACGATGTTGACCATGAGTTAGTCTTTGTGTAACGCCTCGGACACACCCGCCGGTGGTCGTTACTCCTGGCGGGATCTAGACTGGCCCCACAAATCAATACTAGTCTTTCCTGCGCACTTTGTCCTCACTCGTGCGCACCCGGGACCAACTTCCCAGTCGGTCACCCATCCTGAAATTACTCCAAACTGAGCACGCTTAACTTTGGAGTTCTTTCCGAATGGGCTCCCGGAAAAGAAGAAATTCCTTATTGATATGAGTAGTCTATCATCCCTATTAAGCCAGGCTATCACATACACCCCCACTCAGAGGAACCGACGTCCTCGTCGGACCACAGGAACGTTCCCTCTTGGCACATACGTCTGTGCATCCAGTCCGGCACATGTGCCATGCCGTGTGCCACGACGGGTCACAAACGTCATGCACAACATGACCGCGCACCTGTCCGCAAACATCCGTGTAACCGCGAGGGTCGGCTCTGATACCAACTTGTAACGCCCCGGACACACCCGCCGGTGGTCGTTACTCCTGGCGGGATCTAGACTGGCCCCACAGATCAATACTAGTCTTTCCTGCGCACTTTGTCCTCACTCGTGCGCACCCGGGACCAACTTCCCGGTCGGTCACCCATCCTGAAATTACTCCAAGCTAAGCACGCTTAACTTTGGAGTTCTTTCCGAATGGGCTCCCGAAAAAGAAGGAATTCCTTATTGATATGAGTAGTCTATCATCCCTATTAAGCCAGGCTATCACACTTTGCCACCTCACCTACACCACATGAGTGGAATGCAAAAGGTAACATAGGTGATGGTGATGCTCTTGTCCCACTAGTGGACATTGATTGCTTGCATGATGATGGTTTACCTATTGCCATGCACCATGCTAGTATGATTACCCCATGTGATGATTTATTACCCATTTATGATGAGTTTGATGATTTCCATGTGGAGTCTACTAGTTGTGATGCCATGTTGCATAGGATATCTTGTGATAATTCTATAGGTCACATCATGTTTGACAATCCGCTTGACTTGTCATATGTTATGCATGAGATCACCCATATCGTATCTTTGCAATCTCATCGTAGTAACTATGCATATGCCATTAAAATAAACCCAATTTGCACATATGGCATAGATGACAGGCCCATGGTTATTGGCATTTGCTTTCTTGTAATGATATTGACATGCTTCCTTTGCATCATTTGCGCAATTGTTCAAATGTGCCATGCCATGACCACCATGTTTCGGACATGCGTTGTTTTAGATGTCATCAAATTTCTCCATATTATACTTTCGCTATTGCACATGAGGAGACCCCCATGGTTTCCTCATACTTACTAGGAGATTTTCATACGTCCTATACTTTGCATGCTTCCCATGATTGTGTGCACCATATGCATCCGATGAATAACAATGCTCTACATAATTCTAGTGATGCACCATACACTTCGTGTCTCCATTATGCTACATAACAAGAATCCCTTCATGATGGATGACATATTTCTCTATCGTGCATCCAATATATTTGAGAATGCAATAATTTGTGCTAGCTCTCACGAGCACATACACATCAAGATGGATGATGTGCACATTTACCACGCACACACATTCTTTCACTTGTGTCTTTCTTGTGTAGGTCATCACACTTACTCGTCAACCTCGGAATCGCACGAGTTGATGAAACGAGCTCTAGAGAGCAATGAAGACGTGCGGCACCATGGAGTGATTATCCTCCACCGTTCTCCTTCGCGCAAGGACTTCGTGCATTTCTTCTACATGACCCTCACATGGTTATGGGTTATTGTCCTTTACATCTCTCATGTCCATTTTGCCATGTTCACCTTACATGCCATGATTGATATGCTTGCCTATGTTACGTCACCGATGATTCATACTTGCTCGTTTCATGCGGTTGATAGCACCTATTGCCATGCTTTGCACATGATTGCTATTGAATGTTGTCATATGTCTCTATATGTTGCATCTCTCATGCTAGATGATTTGCCATGTATTGAGTGCAACAATGCTATTAGTCTTGCTAATGAGATTGCCCCCATAGCTTTCTCCCATATGTTTGGAGCTTTTGACATCTTTCATGTGAAGCATGCTTGTCTTTCCTCTATGCACCATATGCCTAGTGCCATGAATATAGCCATGTTGCTCCATATTATTCATGCACTTTTGCTCCTAATGGTTATGTGCAAGAGCAGAGAACCATCATGATGGATGATGTGTTTGTCTACCATGCGCATACGTTCTTTCCTTTGTTGTGTGCATGCGTAGGATCCACTGACTTCATGTCAACTTCCACTTCACATGAGTTGACCATTCGAGCTCTTGGAGTGGGGTACTTTCACCCGACCTGCTTCTACAACGCATTTCCTACCACTTTGGCATTGTGAAGGATGCACAAGGACACGCTTTCAAGGTGACATCCTTCTTGAGCATGGATATTGTGAATCATACTTCATGTGTTGCTTCCACCATGACACATTGCACACATGCTAGAGATCTTGCTTCAACTTGTCATTGCCACTTTTCCATGCCTCATGACATATATGCCTTGTGTGTTGCATCCAACTTGTGGATTACTTGCTCATATCATATGTTTGATTGCAAAAATGTCATTTCTTCACATATGCCATGTCCCATTGCTTGTCACATGATTGACTTGCTTGCCTCACACATGATGAACAATTGCTCTTTCCATTGTGTTGAGTGCCACACTATTTTCACTACACCCTATGCACATTATGCTTGGATTATCTTGCGCTTTGGATTGCCCCATGTGTTTACATCTCATCTTCTTTGGTGTTGTGAATATTTCCTATGCCTACCATAGACCATTTGTTGATTGCTTTGTGCATGCTTGCTATGACCTAGAGGTAGATGCTTGTTCACTTGTCACACATATTAGCATCACTACCTCCCCTTTGCATGCTTGTTCCCATGATGCCTTTGATTATGCTCATTTCGCATATATCGCCATGCCACAATCCTTTGTCACGCCTTATGTTATGCATGATGATGACACTTGTTGGGTGAATCACCACTTGAATGCTTGGCTTCGCACTAACGTTAACCACATTTGTTTCCAAGTGTTCGTTGTCCTTGCTCCTTCTGAAGGAATCACAAGATGGTGCGACATTGGAGAGTGCCCATTTCGAGCTTCAAGATGATGAGTGCTTGGTGATCGTCCACTTCTACACGGCGACGCCATCTCTTTCCCATGGTGATTTGGTTTTTGATCCGAGGACAGATCTTCTCCAAGGGGAGGGGATGATGCGGAGCATCCTACGGACATCACCATGTCAAGAGTCCCTTCGGCAAGTGACACGTGTGACCTCTACTTCACATACATAAAGGTGAATCATCTCCTTTACTCGTGTTCACTTGACCCCTTCGAGGATGGTATACTACTTGACACTTCTCTCGTGTGCATGCATAGGTATTGTCGGAGCTTCACGGATGACGACGAGGAGTTCAAGCACAAGAGAACGACTACACCATCCACGAGGGAATCATGGAAGCGACGACGAAAGAAGACGGTCCTGCTGAAGCTACAGCGGCCGGACATCCGGCGCATGTGCAGAAGAGAAGGGCGGCACCATATGGCGCCCGAAGAGCATCAGCGGTGAGACATCCGGCGTGAGCTCGGACATCCGGCGCAACATCAATAGGCCGGACATCCAACCCCCTGCCGGAAATCAGGGGAGAGGGACCCGAAGGTTGTCGTCCGCATGACCGGACATCCGGCTCCATCCCGGACATCTGGTGCCTCATGGCCACACATCCGGCGCCTGCCTACGCGCACGGTCGGGCCTGAGTCCCATGTATCTCCTTCCCACCTAACCATTCATGACTTGTATTATAAATAGACCTTCCCCTCCTCATTTCTAGGGTTAGCTAAGATTAGAACTACACTAGAGCCAAAACATAGAGGCCGTGGTAGAGGCTGGGGTAGGCATGTGCAACGTCGCCGCCAGCGCCAACGAGGGACGATTGGTTCCTTTAGAAATAAATGAGTTGGATCTAAGGAACTTGCCAGCTGTGGACTTATTCTGCTACAAGAGCAACTGTACTGGTGGCCGCCACGGAAGGAGGATGATCCGTCGCCGGATCCGTTACCAAAGCCATATGGATAGGAACGTTGTTGTTGACGTCGTTCGTATTGCGAGGGTTGTCTATGCCTCCACATGATTTTCTTCATGGCCTTCTATTCTACTACTAGATGACCCATTGCGCCATTGGCGCAAATACCAATTGCATCCAGGAAGTTAAGCAAGCTATGCGCAACACATTTTATAGATGTTCATTTTATGAATTATCCCCACATATGGGAACACCAAGAACCAATGGACAGACTAACAAACATGGATAACTACCTCTAGATAATGACAAGTGCTTGTTCGTACTGGTCACACTTAGACATGGACTTGCATTTGGAGAGGTTGCAAACAATTAGACACGACCTCGGTGCTGGAGAGCTCAGGTGTGCTTGGAAGTCTTCAAAGTTGTGAAGAACCCAAGAAGTTTCTGAGGGTTTGGAGATCGCCTACTTCATGAATATCTACCATAGTGATGCTAGTCCTTCATGGGCATAAGTCACGGTGGAATAGGCTAATTGCTCCTAAGTGGACCCTTTGTGGGTGAGCGTCCTCTGTGGACCGCTCCTTTGTGGAATCTCGCAAATGGAATCCTTTGTGATTCTAGATCCTTTGTGGATTGAAGCCTCCATTAACATGGATGTAAGATAGCGTCAACTATCCAAACCACGGGAAAAATCCTCACCGAGCATATTGTGTTTGCGATCCTCTCAACTCTACTCATTTACCTTTGCACTTATATGTTTACTTTCCGCTGCCTATTACTCTAGATATGCATGTGTAGGGTGTTCTAAAGATTACTAGAAAAGCTTAAAATCTGTCAACAATTTAAAATTGGGAAAAGATTCCATTCTTGAGCTTAGTAGTCTATTTACCCCCTAGACATACTTCTTGATCCTACATCTTTTTTATTCTTTTTGATTTATAGGGAAAACCGTACTGTAAAGAGGGGTTCAGGTGATATGAAGACAATATTTTCGAACTGTGCTCAATCCAACCTATTTCTTCGACTGAAGACTTTGGAAATCTCTTCTAGCGATGTGCATTTTATTCAGTGTCCGGGATGATAGTTTCATGACGTTGTAGTCACAGTCCTCGCTGAAGAGTTAGGAAACCAGCAGTTTGGTTCTCCTACCATGAGGAATTTGAGAGTTCAAATTTTCGACTGTTACTGAGCTAGCAGCGGCTGGTTGGCAGGCCCCGCCCCGTCCAACAGTCATATCAGGACCTCGGGTTGTGACCCCAACTATAAATAGCCACCCCCCCCCCCCCCCACACACACACACACACACCATAAGTTGGTTGGCTGCTCCGAGTTATTTTGCAACAAGTGTCATTAGAGCAACCCATCCTCCTGAAGCATTTGAGAGAATCCTTATGAGTGATTGAGCATCACTAAATAATTTGTTCTGAGTGAACCGAAGGCTTGTTACTCTTGAAGACCGTGATCTTCCAGACGATTAGTCGTCTGGTCAGAGCATCCAAGAGTTATTGTGGATTGCCGAAGAACGAGTTTGTGATGGTTCGGAGGTCTCCCTTGAAGATCTACCATGAGTGATTGGGAGAGGTCTAAGTGGTCTTAGCTCAAGGAGAACAAGGTGAAGACTTGGTCTTTTGATCTCAGCCTCTCCAGCCAGCAACTTGAACTGGTCAAACATAGTCTTCCCCAAGCAACTGGTTCCATTTCTTCACCCTTTACTTTCTATACTTGTGTGTTATGAAGACTTTGCTTCCTCCTCTCTATGAAGACATTCACTAAAGACTTCCTCATTCTTTTGTTTCTGTTATGTTATGCTTTATCTTCAGTTTAGTTGTACTTAAGTGTACTTGTTTGTTCGTGCGTCTTGTTTACTTGTTCAATTACTTAGTTTGCATGCTTTCCTCTATTCTGGTGACTTTGCCCCCCCCCCCCCCCCCCCCCGTCTAGTCGATTATACTGCACACTTGAGCAATGAATAACTGACGCCAATTCTTCTCCTCTTCTCTGTTGGAATTTTTTGTTGCACCCCGAAGCCAATCTTCGCGCTGCATTTTAGTCTCTACCAACATCCTATACGCCGATCTCACGGAGAAACTGTCGTTCTTCTCGTACTGCCACACCCAGCAATCATTCTGATTCGCAAAATTAATGGTATCAGTTGGAACGCTCCCACATTCATCGGCTGGCGACCAACATCCTATATGGTTCTGAAGCTCCTGCACATTTCACTCCTTGGTGGCGACATGAATAAAATTGCTCACCAACTGTGGCGGGCTTGTAGACGAGCCAAAAGTGAAGTTAAAAGGTTTCATATCTCTAAACCCCATTCCTCCTTTGTATTTTGGCATTCCCATGAAACCCATGCCGTCTTCCTCTCACCAGCTATGCTACCCCACCAAAACTTGCGAATCAGTGACGCTACTTGGACAAATAGGACACACATATGAGGAACATTATGATGGATGCCCCTATTGTGGAATTAAGTCACTTGGCTGTCTCCCACTACTCAAGTCACTTGTTTCTTGTGCTGCCCCGCTCAGCGTCCCCTTTGTGTTTTAGCCATGTCACCATGATATAAGTTGGAACTAAGAGCATCTACAGCCGGGCGCCCCAAACCCGCCTCATACGCCCGGGCGGGCCGTCCGGTCACTGACCGGTCACGAAATTTCGACCCAGACGGGCGCCTCAAACACGCCTCAAATGTCTGGGCTGACCGGCACCCCTCATATCCAGCCCAAATATGGGGCAGCTATGGGGGTGCGCCTGGGCGCGTTCGCCACGTCGGACCCTACAGCCCGACCCCACCGCAAATTGCACCAAATCCACAAAATCGACCTACTGGATCCATTTGCTCCCTCCTCTGTTCTTCCTCCTCCTCGACGTCCGTCTCGCCGCTCCGCCACCGCGCGCGCCCCGCGGCCGTTCCTAGCCTCTGCGCCGCCATGTCCGGCAGAGCAGTCCTCTCTCCCATCCTCGCCGCTGGGGACGTCTTCGTCGGCCTGGAACCCACCGCGGTATGTCCGGCAACTCTCTGGCTCCACCTTGCGCTCTATGTGTTCGATACATTGTCTGACCGGATGTTTTGTGATTTTTTAAGGCAAAACGATGAATTATGATGCTTCGTCAGACGAGGAGTATGGACCGACGGAGCTTGATCAAATGATTGAAGATGAGTTCTTCGATTCCTCGGATTCGGACGAAAGAAGTGGACATGATCATGCTCATGAGCATGCAAGGGGAAATGGACTGGCAGGTGGAGCATATTCTCAACTTCAAGGGCTCAATCAAAGGGAGAAGAGTGATCAATCGGGATAGGGTGTCCGGAGCACGGCTATTGGAGAAGGACTACTTTGCTCCGAACCCAACTTTCCCGGATGATCCATGGTTTCGTCGCCGTTTTCGCATGCGGAAACCATTGTTTTTGCGCATTATGGAGGGAGTGGAGGCACACGATGACTACTTCAAGCTCACAAGGGATTGTTGCGGCCAACTTTCTTTTTGTGCTAAGCAGAAGTGCACGGCTGCTCTACGGATGCTTGCACTTGGTACTGCCGCAGATGCCGTTGGTGAGATGGTCAGGATGGCGGAGAGCACATGCCTGAAGACTACCGTCAAGTTTGCCTGTGTCGTGGTGCAGGTGTTTGGAGCAGAGTATCTGAGAGAACCAAATGTACAGGACACAGAAAGGTTATTGGCTATTGGAGAGGCCAGAGGGTTTCCAGGAATGCTCGGATCAATTGATTGCATGCATTGGCAATGGAAGAACTGCCCCAAAGGTTTGTGGGGAATGTATCAAGGTCACACCAAAGAGGCCACCATCATACTTGAAGCGGTGGCATCACATGACTTATGGATTTGGCATGCTTTCTTTGGAATGTCGGGATCTCACGACGACATCAACATGCTTCAACGATCTCCGGTGTTCAGAAGGCTGTGTAATGGGGAATCGCCGCCGTGCAACTACACCGTCAACGGCCGTGACTACAACATGGGATACTATCTTGCCGATGGCATCTATCCTCAGTGGGCGACGTTTGTGAAGACCATATCCGAACCACAGGGCAGAAAACAAAAGCACTTTGCAACAATGCAGGAAACAGCTAGGAAGGATGTGGAGAGGGCATTCGGAGTGCTTCAAGCTCGTTGGGGAATTGTTCGAAGTGCAGCAATGATGTGGTAATCGGAAACTTTGTGGCAGCTTATGACATGGTTATTTTGCACAATATGATTGTCGAGAATAAGGGTGATGGTGTTTCCCAAACCAATGATTTTGAAGCGCCTGGAGAACAAGTTCAAATCCCGGAAGATCAAGATGAATCATCAGGTGCACTCGCACCTGCTCAATGATCTTATCGAGCATATGTGGACCCACAATGAAAACCAAAGAGACGATGTTTAAGTTGTTGTGCACTTTAAATAAACGTTATGTATTTTCTGTATCAACATTTGCTATTTACGTGCAACATTGACATGTACGATGGACGTGCATGGATTTGCATGGATTTAAGAGATGTGAATGCCGGGCACGATATATGAGGGGCCGTCCGGATGCTTCCGGGCGCGTTTAAGGGGCCGGATTTGCCGAGTCCAGCTGTAGATGCTCTAACAACTGCCCCGCTCAGCGTCCCCTTTGTGCTTTCGCCGTGTCACCATGATATAAGTTGTTCACAAATCACAAGATTAACTCGACATATGTATTGACAACAAGTCGCGACTCGTATCCTCTTTTACCGCTGGAATTCAGGACACTGTACCAAGGGATGTAAGTTAGGAGACACTTTATATTACATATTTATTACATGAAGATGTTGGGATATTTCTTTGCTGTGACCATCAGACCATACCTCAGGTTTTGCTTATGTGGTCTGACCTTTGGGAGGTATTTAATGATGGTTGAGTGATTTGCAAATAAGATAAAGTATTTTATTCCCCCTATCTAGTGTGCTTCCAAGACTCAAAACAGATGCAACCACACTACAAGATGACTTGGCTGCAAAGATTATGATGAAACGAGGAATAAGAAACGAGATGACTAAGAGATTATGAGAAAATTGCACTCGTCTTATTGCTGCATTCCACCAGTCTATTCCGCAAATCTTCGAGTTAAATCCAATGTAAACAAGATGACATTTTAACAGGGCAACGGCCAAAGCTGACCATAAAGAAAAACAATATTATGAACATCAAATAGTTGGTGTCTGTTTAAACTCCACTCCTCACTGCACATTCTTTGCAGTAACTTGTTTGCAATGACTGGTAGATCTCGGCCATTTCCCAACAAATGTCGAGAACCTCCTGGTAGTGCCTAAGGCTGATGCTTCATGTTGCCAACTAGTGGGATCTAGCAGGCTGTGGAACAAGCACGCACACATTCCCACTTGCCTATTGCAACTCCCGTACTATCTGTACAAATACCCAGCAGCGAATGCACAAGTGCGGGAATGACTGATTAACCAAATCCAAACCCTTCATTTGCCTCGTGAATAGCCAATAGCAATCTCTCCTGAAGCTGGTCTTTGGATGTGTACTCAGGCAAGTCCAGTTGGTTAAAGCTGCAGCGAGCGCAAGCAGAATAGCAACTCAGTATATACCTAAATGAAACAATTATGGTTGCTGACAAGTCAAAAGCATAATGGACTAGTGAAGATTGGTTACCAAGTATGAGCTGAGGGCAGATGGTTGGTGCTGCCGTATGCCTTGTGTATCTGGAACCTTTGTGGCCCAGATATTCCTTGGAGCGCACCGAAACCCTCCAGAGGTACCTGCAGTTCGGTTCAAAGCATAAAACACCACATATAACATACACTAAGAGCATCAATTGACAGCAGAATGGATGCTGCAAAGACACATAAATTGAATTCTATACAAAAATGTTTCAAGAAATCAGTCTCAAAGGAAGGGATCGGGAGTTAAACAGGTGAAATAGCCACCTAGAACAATTTTCATAAACAATAATAGCTTCCAATTTTAAAAGGTTGTGCTTTCACCAAATACCTTTGAAGTGCCAGTAACGAACTGGAGAAATCGAGCTTTGTCCTCCTTGCTGAAACCTTGGACAATTTCCCAGAACCATTGAATAACTGGAGAAGCTATGCTGTAGCCAGAATACTCGGTATTTGCCTTTAGGTCGTCCACTGAAAGCATATGTACAAAATAAGTAGAGCACATGCAAGATCTAAACGGATCATTATAGAACTAAATTAACTCTTTCAACTCACAGTCAATATCTGGGAGTCCACTGATTAGCAGTTCAAACTCTTTGTCGTTAAAAATGGATATTAGCTCGCGAGGAATGAGCTCATTAAATCCTTCCATGAAAGCATTAATCTGAGGCCTAATTGCAGTGGTTAAACGATGCTCTGCTACTCTATCCACATATTCATGCTTGTTCTCCTCAGTGACCCTAATGTTACGCCCTCCAGGAATCAACTCACAATCAGTTACCTGCATAGAGTTGGTACTTACAGTCACCACATTAACCAAAGAGAGAGAGGAGTGAGACAGAGAGAAAGGGGGGGAGAGGGCGTACCTCAGCTTTCTCATACAATATCAGCTTCTCTTCATCTGCATCCATGCTAAATGTGAGGTCCAGGACATCACTTATGTCATTCTGCACAAAAGAAAAGGATAATACGTCACATCTGGACTGTCAACGGTCGGCATAAACATAAACGTACACACAAAAATACATACCTCAAGCATCCACTTAAGGTTTCTGTAGTAAGCAGGATCAATGGCTTCAATATCATGGTAAGTAACCTTGGCACCAAGTATGTGCTTGTAGAAAGATCTAGTGAAATGGACATCCAAAAGTTGGGCATCAAAGAGAGCTTTTCCAACCTGGGGTGAGAAAATTGTTAGTAGTAGTGATAGCTGGTAGTAATAATAATATCAATAATCCTTTACTCACCACTCGTCCAACAAATTTGAAATATGAGAGGTGTTCAGTCTGATACACAGAGTTAGGGTTTGGTTGAAATGTCAAGTCATTTCCAACAGTCGTGAATAGAAGGGCACCCTTGTCAAAAATCACTCGTGATAGCAACTGATACCACTCTCTTGTGAGTCCACCGGCATCAATGCCTTCTTCTCCTTGGAAATGAACAGTGAGTCTACCCTTTAAGTCCTGGGGTGAGCGCATCCTAAGCTGATTATAGGAGTCTTCCAAAATGTACGCCCGTCGGACAGAAATTCTAACAGGACTATGATGATGGTCATGCTGATGCTTAATTTTAGACCGGAAATATGCACGTTTGTTGTCAAAATCAATCAGGCGGGGGACCTTCAACATCAGAGAGAATGATTTTTCTAGCAACCCAGAGTTTTGTCGGATAAAAGCATTTAACAATCTTCTGTGTTTCTCCGAGAATTTAACAAAAGCAGTGTGCTTCTCATCAAGACTGGTATGGCTTGCAGATGATTTTTGCCCACTACTAGATGTTGAAGCATCCTCCATATCAGATGTTGAAGGCTCTTGAACAGCATCAGGTTGTCCTGGACGTAACTTCTCGCATGTCACAAAAAAGGATTCTATGTACGGTAATATATTCTGGGTTCCAGCTGGCAAGGGAGGTGCTACACCAGTTGATACTCTAGCTGCATTTGCCGAAGCTGGACTCAAATTTGATGTATATTCTGAAGAGCTCTCTATTTTGCTTATGCAGTTGCTTAGCTCCAACCACAACGCATCCAATGCTGTGTTAATTTCAGAAATCTGGGACAGTGCATCTGCATGGTCCTTCTCTGCAAGAAGCTCTGGATCTTTTCTCTCTTGCAGAGATGTGACAAGAGAACTCAAGGCCTGCACAACTCTTAGAACTGCCATGCCGTTGGCTGATGATGTGCTCAGAATTGCCTTTTCAGAATCTTCATACAAGTAAAGCTCATTCATGGCACAAACAGTCAAATTTTGCATCGAACGTGAAAGCTCATTTATGAAATGGCAACAGATGAAAGGAGCCAAAGCTACAATCTTTTTCAGAACTTCTGCTACAAGGAGATATGCATTGTCTGATAACCTGGAAACAAAAAAGGACCAGCCTCGCTTATGTTAGTTGGTCAGAAGAATATTAGGCAAGGAAAATAAAACTGAGCAAAACAATAGTGTGCATGATTATGGCAATGCCACAGCAGGCCAATAGGGAAAACGAATTGTATAAATTACTGAAGAAGTTCACAGAAGTTAGAAGTTCATACCCATCATGCGCAAGCAATGAACATAGCAACCGAAGCTCGGCTTGCGGAAGACTATGCAAAACAGCTTGCAGGTCACTTATATTATCTGCAGATGATTTACCACTATCCTCGGCATTGGGCTTCGCTCCAGATGATCCAGCAACACCGGCATCCTCTTGGGCATCTTGTGTTGCATTCTCAGGTCCAGACGGTCTCTCAGATGAACTTTCCAATTTAGCTTGATTTACTTCATTCTCAGCATTAAGCATGACAACTTCCAGAAGATTGAGTAACTACAAATATTCAAATGATTAAGAAAAACTAAACTGAGAAAAATATCTATATCGAAAATGGTGAAAACAAATTGTGAACCTGTTCAAGATGAGCTACACTTCTCATATAAAGAGGCTGATTTAATAGAGTTAAAAGTAGAACGAGTGCAAAAGCATTCTGTTGTTCCCCGTCTTCCACAAGGACAACCTTTCCACGCCTCTGGTCATGTGTTTCAGTATGGCAGGTGGGCGGGCAGGGGAACTGAAGAAAGAGTAAGAGCTTAGCCACATTTGGATGATTTCTTGCCAGGTATGTCAGAGTTTCCAGCACACGGCGGGAAACCAGTGGTGGCACACCTGTTTATGGCAACAAAGAAATCAGAATTCAGATAGAATTCTCAGCAAATATATACCAATGGAACAATCAAACTGACAACAAAAACTGAAACAAGATCAAAATTAATTACCATCTGAGGATTGAGGGCGTGAATATGTGATATTTGCATGGCACCCATATAGCCTAAATGACGGCTCTGTTGCATCAATTGATTTCTTAGAAGAGCCCTGCAGATCAAGCATAAGCATGTCGACCAGAATTTGAACCAGCGACTTTCTGCTTTCCCGGTGAGCACAAAGGTTCAAGAGAAGCCTCTGCAGCTGGCCCTTGTATATAGGCTGTACGTAATAAAGGCAAAAGTTATTATTACTATATGCATGCACCACCAGAAACAGTAGAACCACCAGACGAAGAAAGGGAATTACCTGGACAACTCGAAGTAATCGTATAAGAGCATTGAGAGCATCCTTGTCAACAAGAGGAGTCCCTATAGTTTCAATTAACTTGCTGGCCGTTTGACGGGACGAATCACCAGTGTTTCTATCAAGGCCTGAACCAATGATATCACCACGACGAGAGGACTCTCCCCTCCTGTTCCTGGAGTTCATGCCAAATAGTGAACCGCTGTGATATCGATGAGCAAATCTCTCACGCAACATGTTGGCTTCAGCAACTAGTGCAGGTGTCAGTGTAGCAAGTAGAGTATCAGGAGACGTCAAAAGCACCTGGAATAAAAGACCTTTAAGTCAATTCATAGCAAATCAAGTAATGGTAACTGAAGATAGAATCGTAGAACAAGTTATGCCAAAAAAAGCTTCAAAATGAGACAGATCAATAACATGATTATACCTCCTCCCGTATTTCCGAAGGGAAGGTTGCAATAATTGATACAGCGTCCATTTCAACTGGTTGTCCTTCAAGCTCTTGAGACTGTTGCTGCAACCGTTGGGCACGTTGTTGAGCTAGAACCTCTTCACGTATATCAGGTGGCAGTGCAGCAAGGAATTCAGGATCAATGTCCGCATCATGCTGAGGCTGCTCACTGGAAGTCTGAGTCACTTGATTTTGACGTGAAGAAAGAACTTCAGCCCGTAAATCCTCTGGAAGAGCCTCCAAAAATGTAGGATCTATTGAGTCAGTCCCAGTAGCCCTGTTAGGCTCCTGATCCCCCTCACTGGCATTCTGATCAGATTCCTGGACTGTGTTTTGGGGGATCTCCCTAACACTCTCCAATGATATGTCCCTGCTGCTGACTGGTACTGCATTTCCAGAAGGCCTCCGCGATCGAGTAGCTGCCTGTACATCACCCAAAGGTGTCCTGTCTGAAGCCCCATGCCGGTCACCATCATCATGCCCTTCAACACTTCCAATTTCCACATCTAAACTTCTGAGGCTTTCCCCTAGGGTAGCACCACTACCACTGCTTGCTTGGCTTACTGCTTCCACATCACGGACAGCAGCGTCACTACGTTCATATTGCATATCTGCGACATGCTCACTTGCATTGGATGCATCTCTTTGAAGTTCATCACTGTGAGGAGGTGCAGGACCAGCACTTGCAGAGCCATCCACCTCAGACCTTACTGCAGTAATATCATCGTTTTCATTGTTTTCATTTTGTTCTGCTGATCCTTCCCTTGCATCAGTTTCTGGCCCATGCAAATTACTGGGAGGATCGTTTACTTGAGCATCAACAGCAGGTGTGCTCTGCTCATCAGGATGTTCAGCCATAGGCCTTCTCAACTGAGAGAGCAGAAGTTCTTCAATGCCTTCAGGTACTGCAGGGGCGGCAGATCCATTGCGTTGGGGGCCATCATCCAGCCACATATTAAATCGGTGTCCATTCCGTCCACTTCGCAAGCTTCTGAATATAGCATCCAAACGGGAAGAGCTATTTTCATGATTCCGATCAGAGAAAGCCATCTCAACTAAATTTTCTGAAAAGAGACAATAATTTGGTTAAGCTATGCATGATGTACCCCAGGCTGGAACAGTTTAAGAAGGTTAACTGCTTAGGGACTGTTTGGATGCAAAGTATTTTAGAAGATCTTTAAAAAAACATGGTTTCTAAAAAAATGGAGTTTAAAAATCATTTGAGGTGTTTGGCTTCAAGTAATACTATAGCTTTGTAAACCGTAGTATTGCTGATACAATAGTTTTTTGGAGTATTAAAATATTCACTCTTGACTCTTTTTTTAAAACGAGAAAGCAATGCTACATCTTCCCGTCTGGCTCCGTCTACAGAACCGGAGCAAAAAATGATGCTAAAGCCGTACAGGAGAAGTTTATCATACCAAAATTATCACGAAACATGCCAACAGGATAACGGATATACAAATAAAGCAAGCAACAGACCAATATGTAACTTCGGTGCTTCACATGCATACTGTGCAATTTTGGTTAAACTTTCTCAATCTCATCTCAATAATAATATGTATATACACAAAATACCCTATGAAATAGTGCAGGTGCCAAACACCTAGTAGTAGCTTTACAAATACTGCAAGAAACCGCGCTATCTGTATACTGTGGTACATTGCAACTAGGGCTTCAAAAACTGTGGTGGTTTTAGAAATAACCTGCATCCAAACAGAGCCTAAAATGTGTAAACAATAACAAATTTACGAGGATACCTGGTTGCCTCTGTTGCGGAAGTAACATCGAAGGTTCCTCCAAGAGTGGGTGGTCAAGTACACCTTGGTCGCTTGCTCTCCCAAGAAGATTGTATATAGATGTACTACGGCCTTGCCGTCTTGTGCCAAAAATGTCCAATGGCATTACACGCAGTGTATCCCCAGAAACATTGTTGCTCCCCCCAAAAACCTCAATATGGTCAAACACATTAATTCCATTGATCCCCTCCTCTAGCCGAAGGATTACTCCCTCCTCATCCTCATCATCATCATCTTCTTCTTCTAGCAGATCTTCATCAAATTCTTCTTCATCAATCTCACGGTCATCCTGATCCGTGTCAGCATGAGATATCTGATGGGCATCGTCTTCCTCCAGGTTGTTATTTTCCTCATCATCATCGTCTTCATCAACCTCTTCTTCATCTCCTGACATATCTTCATCACTGTCATCTTCATCTTCAGCCATATCATCCTCTCTATTACGTGGAATATCAAACCGAATATCCATTGTGGACTCATTTCCAGTTCTGTCTTCAGCAATCTCATGCATAAAATCATCTTCACCATCATGGGCAAAACCTCCATCTATATCACGATCATGATCCATCTCATCTGCCACTGAATCTGAACTTCTTGAAGCATGAACAGCATTGAAAGTTTCCCTGTGATCAGTTACCATTGCAGTTGGTTGAGAAGTTGTGTCAAGAACCTGGAATCTATTTGATGATGAATCTACATTGTTCTGCTCCGAAACAGTCTTTGATGAATTCTCCCCTTTAGCATTAAAATCTGCTAAATGAACGTGCTCCTTAGTAACCACTTCAAGAGCCTTGACAATACCAGTTACAATCTTTGCTGAATCAGGATGATCCAAATCAAGAACCTGAAGGGTTTTCGTTAGACACTGGACAAGGCCAACCTCAACAAATGTAACTACAGATTCTGCTGAAAGTGAGGAGCCCGTTGGAGAGCGAGCTGACAGAATATCATTGAGCAAATCAACATAAGCATTCATCCTCAACATTGGAGGTTTGCAACCAGTAGAATTGTCTGTGAACTCAACAAATATACTGCAGATTTCAGAACAGATCCTTTTTCGTCCTTCTGAAGAACGAATAGATGAAGCCACCAAAAATTGATTACCCCTTGTTGCCAACTTGTACCTCCAATCACTATCAGGCTTTCTTTCTTTCTTTTGCTTTGTAGCATGTGGAAGGAAATGCTGCAATATATGATTAAATATTCCACCACTGGTCCGGGTAGGACCCCGCGTGCTGCTCAACTCAGCATCGTGGCGAAGAACAACTTGAACGGATGAAGCATAAGTTAATAGTACATCTGTGAGCAGCTTTAGGACAAATGCGTTTTTAGCCAGACATGCAGTAGCATCTTGGATTGCTTGCTTGGACTCTTCATGTGTGACAGCAACAGCCTTCCCTTTACCTTTTGCTGAACTAGAGTCAATATCCATGTCCATGGATGACGAACCATCAGATTGGTCCTCAGCTCTTGGTGGTGGGACAAAGGACATTACTAGATCTAATAGATGCTCAATAACAGTGACAAAGGTTTGTGGTGGCTTGCGATGAGATTTCATACTCCTTGCACTCAAATCAGATTGTTTCCCTTTGGCACTTACAGGAGATGCCATAACCATGTCCCCTGATGTTATCTTTGTTGCAACACCTGATGATTTATCCTTATCAACCAGCTTATCCTTCTCTTTTTCCTTGCTCTTTTCCTTCTCACGGTCCTTCAATAGAACAACATACGGTCTATCTCCAACCATCTCAATCTGGCACACAGCTTGGGCAGCTTTCATAAATATCACTGGGTCCCTGTATACAACAAACGCCAAATTTTGAACAAAATTACGTGGTGTAACCCTAGGATTTGCATGCCGATTAGCAGCCGTGACAAGACTATGGCGTATCTCTAATTCCATAGCTTGCTGAAGAGTATGGGGATCCTCCAAAATATGACGGATAATTGTAGAAACCACACTGTTGAATCCAGAAAACAAGCTACTTGTCGGCAAACTTAGCAACGCATGTAGGCCACCAGACTCAAGAAAACTGATAGCAGCCACATGGACTTTCGTCAGTGTAGCACACAACTGAAGAATAGCATGCATTGTACCAGAAGGCAACTGCTTCTGAATGCATTTACAGCATATCCTCAAAAGTTGCTCCTGGTCCTCCAAGTCCAATAACCCTACACTTGAGGAAGATTCTGAATCCTTCTTCTTGCTGTCATCAATCACAACAGATGTTTGTGTAGGTGAATTATCCTTTTTGAGAACATCAAGCTCAGTAACATCTGGCAACTTGGGTTCCAACTGGAGCATTCTATCAACAGAAAGGAAACAGGAAGTAACCCAATTGGGAACCTTGGTTGTTTGACCTTCCCTTGGCTCCAACTCCCAGCTGCACAGCAGACTCAAAACAACCTTGACAAGACCAGCCTTTGAGGCAACTTCACGAGCAGCGGTATCTCCATGGAGAATCAAAGCAAGAACATGGAAAAATGCAGATAGTGCAGTGTTCTTTAAAGGATCAGATGCCACAAGACATTGCTTCAGATGATCAATCAAATATGTAAGCACCTTCACACGGTTTTGGCCGTCATTCTGTGAGCTGATAGTCACAAGCATATCCCGGACAGGAAAAGCTAATGTTTCCTTTGCCTGTAGCAGCCTAAGACATGAAGATAATACTTCATCCATGGGAGGGAGCTGAACATTTACTTCCTCGAGCTCAAGATCATTAGTTCTGTCATCTTCCTCTTGAACAGGTGTATCAGAATTCCCTAGAGACATAGCAAGAGCTCGAGCAAGATCATCATCCTCTGGTGGTTCCTCCGGGTGTGAGAACAACCAATCAGTCGCGATCTCAACGCTATTTGTTCCAACCTGTCTTAATGCTTCTTCAGCTCTGGCACGAGAAAAGCCCATCTCTATAATCAGGGAAATTGCATTCTCGTCAGGGGGTGGACCAGCCAAACGAGCAGCAATGTTGCTAACAGTGTTTTTTACTTCTACCCCAGAGTAAACATGCCTCATGATGGATGTGACTGAACTGATTAGCTCAGGATTGCATTCTGGAAACTGTGGATGGGCCCAGATGGGAAGAACAGTCTTTAAGACTTTAGACTGAATCAACTTCATGAATCTCTCTGCATCTTGTGGAAACCTGACAGTTCCACTAAAAATAGGTTGCTCAAGTAGTTGTCTTGTCGATGAAGAAAGAATAAATGATGATGTTACAAGATGGTCCATAGCTGCACCATAGCTGGAAAGGGGGCCATAAATCCATGAACAATCAGTATCCTTCTCTTCCTTCCCAGTTTTACTATCAGTCTCCATAGGTGACGAGGGTGCCCTGTTCATTGCGAAAAGCAACTCACTGGTAGCTTCAAATGTGGTTAAGATAGCCTGAATTACACCACGGCAATAAAAAGAATTCACCATGATTGGATTACATGATTCTGGTCTGTCCAACAATATCCCATCAATAAACTCAACAACCTTTCCAAGGTATCGGCACTTTGTAGCAACAGTAATCTCCCTCTCTGGACTGATTGTATGCCCCTCAAAATTGAGGTGCTCCAACACGATAGAAGCAATATTGCTAGCAACAGACACAACAGATGGAGATAGATTTATAGGACTGTTCTCACGGCGAGATGTAAGCAGCATTGCTTTCCCAAGCTCCATAAACAGATGGTTAATATGGTAAGAAAGTGACCTCATCATGTCACAGCAGGAAGAATGCTCAGATCTTTTCTTGTCCTCTTCTGACTTCGTATTTGCATCAGATGAACTGGATGGCTGATCCTGGGAACTTGAGGGCAACCCTGTACTAGGGTATCTATCAGCACCAACTCTGTGAGAGTCAGTAGCTGCACGGCCCATATCACGATAGATATTGATAAGGTCAGACACCTGAGACTCTATGTTCCACCCAGAGCCCCGTCGCCTCAAAAGAGGATCAAGATATTGCCTAAAGGAGGTGTATCTGTTATCATCAGTGTCGCCCACAGCAGCATCAACTTGCTGGGCCTCACTTGCTGAAGGAGAACTAGCTTCAGGCTCTATTTTCTTCTCATCAAAAAGTGAAATTTGCCAAAGCACTTCCCGGTGAACTCTTCCAATATCTTCCAGGACATCCCTGCTGACATCTCCAAATTCTGAGAGTAGAGCATTCATCCAGCGGTTGTCTTTTGATGCCGCAAGGAAGAGCAGAAATTCAACAATAAAAAGTGATGGAATGGCTCCTTTTTCCAACTTAGTCACTTCACATGACCTAAAAACTGTATCAAGTTCCTGTAGGGCATTCTTCAAGTGCTCCTTTAAAGAGGAGCAAAATGCACGCGCAAGTGGAGTAGAATGCTGTTGAGTAAAGCCCTTAAATACCATTGTGCTGTGCAAAGCAATAGGCATCCCACCAGAAGATTGGGTGATGGTAGGTCGCAGCAAGAGTGTCAACAGAGTCTGTAGACCTCCCTTTTCTACAAACAGCCTGCAAGTTTCTGAATTTTCCATTGTCCTGTGCACCAATACCATAACATGGAAAATGCTCAAATGAGAAAACTGCTCATCATTAGTTCCATCTGTGCCAGAATCCATGGCACTTACTAAATCACGCCCTTCAACATCTGTTTCCATATCTGTTTTTTCTTCAGCGCTGGCTGCTTCAGTGATTTTATCGCCACGAGGAGACGAAAGTTTGTTGATTATTTCAATGATGATGTCAACACCAGTACTTCTAAGGGACTGCACATGACGAAGAAGCTCTTCCACTGCATTGGCTAAAAGAACAACACCTTCATTCATTGGTATCAGATATTTCCTACTAGTGAACGTCTCTACAAGAAAACGCAGCGCTGAAGTTTCCCTGACAGACTCAAGTCCTTGGTTATTAAGGCAGATTGCGCCCAGGCCATTGGGTACACATATAAGAGCTTTACAAGATGGTATCACCCCAGCAGTCACTGATGACAGGAAAGCATCAGGAAGACCAAGTTCCTTCAAAGCAGGAAAGCATGTAGGATCCTTATGTATTATCTCACTCATAACAGTAACTGAAGAGAAGTATATATCACCACCAAACTTTCCAACATTCTGGAATATAAGGGAAAGTGACATGGGCAAAGAGTTATCATTGGAACTTTGAGAGCGAGCAGGATTTGCAGGAGAATATGTAGCGGAACCTAATGCCTTGAGCAAAGCCTTAATCAGTCGCTTCTGTGAGTACAGATGGTCATCTTCTGATTTCGATGTATCACTAGCAACCACTGAAGTAATTTCAGCAACACCAATAACACGCTGCACCTCCACATGTAACCTCTGAGACAAAAGTTCTACACCACCCAAATCTTTAAACAGGGAAACAGCAGGGCTGCTGTACTCCATCAGCTTCTGAAGGGTCTTTACTGCCAAACAGACAAGATGCATGTGGGAAGGATCCTTATCTTGCAGGAGAGGCAGGAGAGGTGGAACCATCCCTGAACCCCTAACGGTGGTCCCAGAACTCGAAGATGACAGCACATGAAGCAAAAAGAACTGCAGAAGGGCATCAACAATTAAAGGAGATGAAGTATCATTAGGGCTACTGAGGGACGATATTGCTTTCTGCAGAACACTAAGCAAGACCATGCGGTTTCCACCAGCAGAGATGATACTTGAACCGCTCAGTATCCTAGCTCGCTCATGAGATGATGCATATGCTGCTAACTGTGCTCCCAGTGCAAGCATAGCCAATGCACGGATGGGCCCAGGAACAATATCTTCTGACCGAACAAGCCGGATTAACTCATTTATGTACTCTGGCTCATTTGTGAAGAACGATGTCAGTTCATCATGGGCATCACTGGATTGCACGAGAACAATGAAAGAAAGGAGACTTATGCGACTATATAGCCTGCATGTCCTCGGAGAATTAAAAGCATGTGCATATCTTATCCTTGTAAACAAGGCAAACCGGTGCTCTGGAGGCACATTAAACTTGTCGATACATTGCTTCAATATGCTCAAGTCATCCTCCTTCCGAAGGTGCAGGTCTGGCATATGTATCACACAGAGATTAGATGACTTGTCATTGGCTTGGTCAGAATCTTGGACAGGTGCCAAATTATACTCAAAATGAAGAGTGGACCCAAGACGATGCTGTGTGCCATCATATTTGTTCTCCATGTCTGCTGGGAATAAGCACAAACCCTCCAGCTTATTTCGCTCATTTGCCACAACACAGGAATACAAGCCTAGGCCTTCCTCCTTGCTACCCCATCCTTGGGCCAATGATAGAAGATGGCTATTTATAGCTCCACAGCTGATCAGTTTCCCATTCATATGTAATTTTGAAGGATTTATTTTCACCACTGAAGCAAGAGTTTCCAAAGCCGCAACAACTACCTCAGGATCTGATGATGCCAACAGATTCTTAAAATGCTGATACAAGGAGTAGAGAACAATGGTCAGTTTAAGTGGAATAAAAATAAGGGTGTGAAATTCCCATCTTTGGGACATTAGTAAAGAGTTCAAAGGCACATAGAAAAGAACACCAGCTTACCTCAAGGCCAGCAAAAGTTGTTTTGTTCTGGCAATTTTCCAACACAATTTGCATCACTCTCAAAATTTGTAAGATGGTATTTTTTGTCAACGGTTCACTCTCAGACATATCATCAGACAAGAGAAGATCCTTCCTAGAAGAGATGTATGTCTTGAAATACGTATCAAAATGCATAAACAGAGGCTTCCAATGGTGAAAATTTCCCTGCAACCAATTGTTAGCAGTAAGCGGGTCATGAAAATAAGTGTAAACATAATTGAAATCAAATTCAGAAGAAGTAAAACTGTCACCTTATTGAACTCCCAATGGAAGCCTGATAGTGGTATGGCAATGTCATGTAGTGGAATATTGATTACACGATCAATAAATGCTTTAACTTTTGCTGGCTGCAAAAAATAGAACATGATTTATAACCAATTTATAAAAGGTGTTCCCATGATATAAGACAAATGAATTATGTATATAAGCACAGAGGTGCACATATCGCAAAAAATCACACCTCATTCAAAAAAAGATACTCAAGAAATAAGCATACTTACTATGATGTCACGCAAAGAACACCTTCCTATCATACCTAACCACTTGATCCTGAAAATGTGAGGGAACTATTGCACCTTTCTAAGAGTATGATATCCACTAACTAAACATTTGTGTTCTATTCTAATACTAGTATAAGAGCACAGTTGACCATTGCTAGCTACAAGCTGAATAGGACACTGAAGTCCATCGAAATAGTTCGTAACAAATGGCCCTCAGATAGTATTTACCCTCAGACATTAGAGCACAGGTTTACCTCATAATCTAATTCGAGCAAGGTCCCTAGTATTTTAGACCATCTGAAATTCTGGCTACACCCTAAAACATACAAACCTTTAAATTTGAAACGAAGTACTGATACTAAAAATTACAGGGCACTGATGTATCTGCAAAATCAAGATATATATCTTCTAATCAACTACACAATCTAGAAACAAAAGAAAAAATAGCAAACATGATACCTTTTAAAGCCTATTATTAGAACCTAAACTACCTCTTAAACACATTGGTAACCTCAGTGAGTTAGAAGTCATTACATTATATTTGAACCAAATGTGTAACCTCGACTGAAATGCTGATAACATGTACAGAGAACCAAATATAATAACCCCCAGACACACTAGTAGTATTAAGACATCAACACGGAAGCTGCTATCGAATGTCTTATTTAGGTGTACAAATCACAAGCATAGATGGCCACGTTACACAATAGTGCTATAGCCCTACAGTCAGCAAAAACAGGATCACAAACTCCACATGAACAATACAACAACCACCACAAGTATTGTCCTTTAACAGGCACATCAGACAAAACCACAATACAAAATCCAGAAAGTTGGAGAGCATCCAGTTGCGACAGTTCTGAAGAAGGAACAACTACATGCATAAGCACAAACAGCATGGAAAACAAACCCTTGTACGTAGAACTCATCAATCAAAACTAGTTTGGTGCTTCTCAACATGGTATGAACCTCATGCAGGGACATACGCCACAGTTAGAATAAGATCCTATGCGCTACTGCACTTGATGTACCAACAAAAGGCACCACATTAACTAGGTAGCGCACTTACACAGGTGCATGTAGCGGTAAAATAGCACCGCAACAGTGCAAGCATAAACATAGGATCCTTCGGTGGCAAAACGTGATAACTTTTACTAATAAGATAACCCAATCACAAACACCTGAACACGAGATCACCTTAAACACTAAGTACTAACCGCAGCACCACTTCCCACGCTTCACACCTATCCCCGAGAGAGGCTCATCCACCGGAACCCTGCCACAGAACCGGCACCACAGCAGCGCCGGCGTCAAATCAAAACCCTAGCCTAAGACCTAGTGAGGATTCAGCCAGACTAACCATGTTTGCACCAACAACCACCCCGATCAAAACCCTAAAATAAAGAACGCGAACGGAATCGGGGGAAAAGGAGACTCACCGGCTCGGACTCGACTTTGATCGCCGGCGACACGGCGCGGCTGCCAGACAGGATCTGCTGCAGCCGCAGCGGGAAGCTGGCCCTGTGCGCTGCCATCGCCGCCGCTGCCATCTCCGATCGGGATTTCTCACTTGTGCCTCACCTTCGCAACAAACACAACGCCAAAACAATCAGCGCAACGAAGAAAAATACCCTAAGTATTTCTCGAAAACCCTAGGCCCGATCGCGGTAGCAGGGGGCGGGGGCGGGGGCGGAGGCGGGTACCTTCAGGGTTTTCGACCGACGAGGAGAGCACATCGGCCGCAGAGGCGGAGGCCGCGGGGATTGGGAAGGGAGGCGGCTAGGCGGGATTCGGAGATGGCTAAGGGAGGAGAGAGAAGAGGAGTTGAGGTGTTTGGGTATGAAGAGAGGGGAGAAAACCTGGGGAAGCGGTGCTTTTGTGAAGGGCGAGGAGGGGAACGAGAGAAGAGGAGGCGCAATGTAGGTCACGGGCGCGGCGCGTGACAAGGCTCTGTTTTGGCTAGGTTTTCCAGCTGTGCTTCGCCACGACTTTTCTTTCTTTTTCCTTTTTCCAGAAATCCCTTCCTTTTCTTTTCTTTTTTTTCATCATAAATCTCCTTTTGTTTTCCTTTGATATGTTGTTTTTTTTTGTTTTTTCTTGCATGGCAATATGTGTCTCATTCATATCATAAAGAACAAAGTACAAGTCACGTAAGGACCGACATGACAAAACTGAAAAGATAGCAGAACATCTCTGAGCTTGACACCAACGCCCGTCACCTGCCTCTGGCACCACCACAGCAACCACCGAAGAAAAGAATGACGGATCACCTCCTCACCCGAGCTCGACACGGTTCCATCGCTGATATGCACCTTTGCGGACCTCCAAGGTGGCTCACCAAAAGTGAAGCCCTTGCCGTTGAACGAATCAGACCGGGGCAACACCCCGGACACGCTATCGAACTCCAGATCTGGCACCCCACCACGACTAAGACGCCGAAGGGGGAAACCATACCTGTCATCCACGAACCACGAACCCAGCACACGTTCCGTCTTCCAGACAATCTGCGTCCGCTCCTGGACTACCTCCCAAGCTCCGCGCCGACGCTGGAGCAAACGTCGTCGCAACGGCGGAGCCCGAGGACACAGGTCCACCACGAGGATGCCGCCGCCGCCACGCCATCCTTGCTTGAACAGACTAGTTTCCAAATCCATCCCCAACCATAGGACCGATGGCCTCGTCAGGGAAGGATCCGAAGAATCTTTATTCAGCGTCGTCATCGTCGCCGCCGAAGCCAAGACGATGAACAACCTAAAAACCTAGACTAGAAGGGAGTAAAAACGATCCACGCGCGTGGATCCGGCGACCCCCCTCACCACCGACGACCGAGGTCGCCGGCGGAGGGGAGCCGCCGGAGGACGGCGCTGCAAGATTGCTTACCACGGATGTCATGTGGTCATATAACTCCTTATTCATTTTTACATACGGTATATAGACGCAGACGCTCATACTACCCTCACCCCTATAAACGCACGCACCCACACCCTACCCCTACGTGCACCTCTGAGAGACTGAGCCGGCACATCATCTTGAAATTGACGAAGTCGCCACAGACGCCTTCATGGTCGACGAGAACGTCTCCTCCCACTGAACGCACATCGCCGGAAGTCCTAAAATAAATTCAGGGAAATGTGAGCATCACTGTCAAGTCTATGACTTAAACCTAGGTGGGCTGGGGATACCTCTGTCCTCCTAACCATCCAACAACAGGTTGGTTCGCCTCCTCATTCATTGATAATGAGTGTTACATCATGTACAAGGAGATGAACTGTGGAAGCTGGAGCATCTTCCATCCAAACACTTGGGTTAGAGAACCTAGCTAACCTTGCTAATTCATGATCAAACAAGACACGAGGAAACTCACACGACATGTGATAACAGTCATAAAAAATAGCAGCGATGGCACCCGTGAAGCTAGCTCGGTTCTTCATTGTCTCGATCACCTTCATATTATCCGAGTTAATGATCAAGCGGTTACATCCAATGGATTGTGCTAATTGTAGTCCATACTTGAGAGCCATAACCTCAACTGTGGTAATATCAGAACAAATATCAATTCGGTCGTTCCCTCTTGCAAAAAATCTACCTGAGTTGTCACGGATAACAGCTCCCACGACACCTTGTAGCATCTCATCATCAAAACTAGCATCGACATTCAATTTAATATAGGCTTTTTGGGGCGGAATCCGACCTCCGCGCTTTATAGAAGCTTTTGGTGACTATGCAGCTACGATGTTCGACAAATAGGGTTGAAAGCATTCAATTTAAACGTCCGCATATCTCATTGAAAAATTGCAAGTGTTGGTAAGGGTCTTCGTTTCTTCAGCTTTAAATTGCCTATCATGCAATAATTGCAGTACACTCGAATTCACCTCAAAAGCCACACCAGTAGGATTTGGCCCCGGTGATGTGAAGATTTCTTGTATAGGTGGTCCGGTAAGTTGCATAGTGATGAGTCCAAAATGAATGATGATTTTGATGGTTATTTTGTGCCTACGCCGTAGGCTCTGTGGAATTTTACCGCGTTGACGCGCTGCTTTTTGTTGGTTTTCTCAGGAAACGCCTTTTGGAGCAAATACAATACTATGGAAGGAATCTCAGGAAATTTTGATGGAATCACGTCATTTATTTTGATTATCATTTACCATAAAAGAAATAAAGCAAATGGAGAAAGTTGGAGGCCATGCGACGCCACCAGAGCGCAAGACGGCCACCCATACGAGCGTGTGCGCTCGTATGAGCGGCCGTATGGCGTGGCGGCGACCTCTCCTTGTCGACTACTTCTCCCCCGTGCCTTTGAATCGAAATATATACGTACACAGCCACCAGAAATGCATCCAGAAGGAGAACCTAGCCCCCGGAACCCATCCGGAGGGGGAATTAGCAAGGAGGAGACCGCCATCTTCACCACCACGTGCAAGGGACGCTGGCATCATCACCACTGTCATCATCATCATCCACATCCATCTTCATCTCGTTGTAACATCGGAACCCTAGTGGATCATCTTGTGTGTTACTTGTTTGATTCATCCATGTTTATCATCATCGTTCATGATGTTTGTTGTCTCTATGTACGAGTAAACCCTCTAGTTCTCGGGGATATGGATGAACCTTGATGTGTATAGGAGCTGAAACGTTGATAAGGATATGAGATTCCACTAAAAAAAGACACATCTGTGACTTATGGCCCGAACGGAAAAAATTATGTCATGTATGTGACACTTCTATGACGAGAATTGTGATAAAAACACGTATCATCATAGATGTGGTGGGCTCCTACTTCTATGACAAAAAATTATGACAGAAAATGAGCTTTTCCTCTTGGGCGGGCCGGGGGCGCACCTGTATGACATTCTTTGGGCCGTCCATGACGTAAAAAATCATGGTAGAAGTGAGGGCGAGGAAATTTTCGGGGAGTTCCCGGTTACGGTGGGTGGTCGGGGCCGAGCGATGTAGTGTGGTTTGCGCGTTTCTCTCGTACGGGCGCGTGTGTGCGAGGCGTTCGCTTACTGAACCCGAGCGATCGAGGCGTTCGCTTACTGAACCCGACCGATCGATCGCCCTCGCACTATGTACTGAACACGAGCGATTGATCCCTCGCACTACGTACTGAACCCGATCGATCCCTTCGCTGCTAACTGAGCCCGAGCTATTCCTTCGCTGCTAACTGAACCCGATAGATCCCTTCTCGCTGCTTACTGAAGTCGATCGAGCCCCCGTGCGAGACGTAGCTAGCCGGTTGGGTTGCCTCTCGATGAACAGTGCCCGTTGCTGCCGCGTGCGCGATACGTAGAACGAGTCGACACTTGCATCGATCGAGCCCCTTGCGTGAGTCGTGGTGAGTTGACCTAGCCGGTTGGTTGGCTGTGGATGAACAGTTCCCGTTGCTTCCGCCCGCTCGTATGCCCCACCCCAGTCGGTGGGTTGGCTGTGGATGAACAGTACCCTGGCCGTGTGAAGGTGGTTGGCGCTGGATGAACAGAACCCCGATCGATAGAGGAGGTCGTGCCGCGGTACGCCACACCTCAGTCGGTTGGGGGTGGATGAACAGGAGCCCGTGGAGGCCGTAGGCAGTTGCGGATGAACAGTAGCCCGTGGAGGTGCGCGGTTGGAAGTCGACGGTGATGAACAGTATCCCGTGGAGTCCCGTTTTGCGTTACGCCACACACCTCCCGATGAACAGGACCCCCGTTTCGACCGTAGGTGGTTGGAGAGAAGTCCGTTTTCTCCGTTTTGTGGTACGCCACAGCCCTCCCGATGAACAGGACCCCGTTTCAACCGTATGCGGTTGGCGAGAAGTCTGTTTCGTCCGTTTTGTGGTATGCCAGACCCCTCCCGATGAACAGGACCCCGTTTCGACCGTAGGCGGTTGAACAGAAGTCTGTTTCCTCCGTTTGCCATACGTCAAACCCTCAGCCGATGAACAGGACCCCGTTTCGGCTGTTCCGTCCAAGCCGGTTGGCTTCCGATGAACAGGATGCATTCCGACCCAGTCGGTTGCCTCCCGATGAACACGACGTTGTTTCTCCGTTCTGACCCAGCCGGTTGGCTGCCGATGAACAGGAGGCCGTTGCTGCGTACCCCCACCGTCGCCTCTCCATGTACACGAGCCCTGGCTGTACGTATGCGCGAGTGCGCGTTCGAAACCCCACCCGTATGCATGTACATGACCGTATTTTTTGTAGCGTGGCTGTACATACGTGTACACTATTTAGACGCGACTGCCTGAACTGCTACGTAAGGGGCTCTACTATGACACGTGTCGCTCCTTACACGGCCACGGTTCATCGTGGCAGAGAGACCAATCAACCAGTATGTACGTACACGTTTGCGACCAGACAGATAACGCTACGTACGCTTCGACCTGGTGGGTCCCAACTGTCAGGGGGGGATAAGGAGGCACTTTCTTGCGTGCGAATATATAGCTGGTGGGTCCCAGCTGTCAAGGGAGGAATCTTTTTATTTTTGCGCGTAATAAGGAGGCACTTAATTGCGTGCGAAGATGTAGCTGGTGGGTCCCAGCTGTCAGGGGGAGGAAACATTTTTTCGCGTAATAAGGAGGCACTTCCTTGCGTGCGACCATGGACCTCATGGGTCCCACCTGTCAGCCTCTCCACGTACAGTCCTCCTCTGATGGCTGTCGTTCGTTGACTGATATCTCCTTTTTATTGATCCGGTATTGGAACAAGAAAGGGTATCCCGCACCTATTTCCCCAGAGGTGACCCTGGGTATCGAACACAAAAGAGGAAGATTTCCTTGAAGCAATGGTCTCTAGCAAGCTTTTGCCAAAGTTTCAAATCTAGCTTTTGACCGGATCAGCAAGCAAATTGTGATTCAAACACTTATAATAAAAAGAAGGTACGGGGATGAGGTCTTAATGCTTACAACCATGTATTGGTGTTGGGATCAAAAATGATATTAGTTTGTGCTCGTAAAGTCACCCATCAAGAGGTGCTTGCTTTGTATCGGAGTGGGGGATGTGTCCAAATAACATCTCGACCGGCACGTGTCCTGCATCAAGAATTAGTTGTCCTTCCGCAGGCCCTATCCATCTTGCGGGGTTGCCCCGATAATTAAGATAATAATATCAGACAAAAGCTTTGGGCGTTTAATGACTACACCTCATGAATCCCCAAGGTTATGATCCATGTTACCCTACTAAACCTTACTGTCACCGGTGTTCGGTATAACACTTCACGGTCCCCTCGCTCCTAGCCTCACCGGTGCTCAATCTCCATGATCCTGGGTACCTGCAGGGATGAAGATCGTGGACAAGACAAGAGACATTTCACGAAACAATTTTATTTCACACATACGAGACGCTATGTCAAAGACTTCCATTGATCCCTTCACCAAATACCTGGGGTTGCAAGGCTCATGCCTCACCCCATACCTTACGGGACTACTCACACATAGAGATCAGATCGCGGGAAGAAAACATTGAAGAACACATCTTAGGATTGATCGATTGCAATATGTCTTACAATGGATGCCTTGTGCGATGCACGATTACAAGTATGAACTAGTTGAGAGAGCACTATGGTGGTGGAGATGGCTATGGAGATGAAAATGGCGGCGGCTAGGGTTTGTGGATGAGGATGATGATGAAGAGGTTCTGGCTGAGCTCAATGCTTTCCCGACGCTCTCCCCTTTGACATTTCGACTGGGTCCCCTTTATAAAAGTTGTTCAGGTGGACGACCTGCCTCGGTTTCCACACCAAACGACCGCTCATGCGAGCGCGTGCGGTCGCATGGAACGCCGTCTTTGACTCTGGAGGCCTTCTGGCGCCTCCTGGTGACTTATCTCTTCTCCATTTTCCTTCCTTTCCTTTTGTCCCACATGATTTCTTCCCTTTTTAGCCCATTTCCTGTGGAAAAATATCAAAGAGAGGATTTGTGGAATCCCTTGCACTTATTAGCCGTCAGTGACAATATCGGAGCGAATATCTCTCTTTTAATGAAATATCTCTGTTTAAACAAGGTTGAAATGAGTGTAAAAATATCACTCATCAACTCCCCCAAGCTTAAACTTGATCGTCCTCGAGCAACATAGAGAGAAATCCGAAGCATAACGAACTCAATTGTTTAAACCGAAATAACAAGAAGGATTTGGTTCACTTACGATCGGTATGCCTAGATAGCCCTCCGCTTCTTGACCTGAAAACTTATCATAGATGTAGCGGTGGTATGGTTATAGAGCAAGTGTCAGTAAAGCAAAGATAATCAACACAAAGTTTCTAATCTACTAGATAAAACAACTTTGCAACACTTCATTTCATTTAATCTAGACAACACTTGCTTGCCGGGAATGCACGGAAGAGTTTCTTTAGATAGAGCCATAAAAACATAAGTTAGGGAGTAGAAAGCATGTAGAAAAATATGATGTTCAAGTGCTCATGAGTACACCCACAATTGTATCCTCCTCTAGGCTCTTAAACACTTTGTTTCAATCATTGTTTGCTAGAACTTTGATTGTCACGTGGAGGAGATTATGCCAAATAAGTGATCATGCATAGGTTTTCGTTGTGGCTTAATGTTTGGGAACTATGGACTTTTAGCAATAATGTCTCTTTCGAGCTCTTTTGATCAGTCCCCTTTATTTACCACATACACACCCACTCAAGAGAAAGCCAAATAATATTCGTTTGTAGTGTTGCCACTATGTGCGGTAACAAACTCATAGCCGAAATCCGAGTTGTCGCTCTTGGTGCATCGTTCATTGGCCAGCGGAGTCCTCAGCATATCATCAAGAAGGGTGACGAGGCCACATTTACACACGTAAACGCGTATATAGTAGCAAAGGCCATGGCACCAGTCGGAGGCTATAACACCATGTTGAGATATACAACACAGATTTTTGGCATAATCTCACCCACCTTTCAATTAAGTTCCTCTAGACAATTTAATCCACAAGTTATATCAAATCTATTAAAATTAACAACATGGGGTTGAGCATGATTAAACATTACTTCCACTACAATTTCTCAACTCCCAAGTCTTGAGAGACTTTCTCTTGTGCATAGTTATACTTGGTTAATAACATTTCACTTAAAAACTGTCCCACGGCAAGTCTTAGTTGTCTAAACTAAAGAAAACAAAGGCTACCAAATTATTTCAGCTACTAGAACAAAACCTTTGTATCAACTATAAGACTTACTCCCATCTGCACATATCTCACATACAACTACTACATCTACTCTAAGTATTCAAGTGCAAAAGACGGGGGTCGTAGGACATACCTTCACGGTTGCGAATTTACATACTTCTCTTCCTTACTCTTACATTCCTCGTTGTCCTGGCATAGACCAACTCCTCTGAAAACAAAATGCAAACGAACTCCAAGGGGCTAAATAAAGAACAAGAGCAAAGCAAAGCTTATTCTATTTTTTTGGTTTTTGGGTTTTTGAAAACTAACTTGCAACCGAAAAATCGCAAAAGGCAAAAAAAAAAAAAGCAAAAGCAAATAAAAAGCAAAGTGTTGGAACAACCCAACACGAGTGTTTTGAAGCTCCTCGAGCTTAAGTACAACCTCATTACAACTTATTCAAATACCGCCACATATTGATGTAGAAGTGGTGGTAACCTCCCCCAAGCTTAGGCTCTTGCAAGCCCAAACCGGCGAGATCATTGTGGCGGTTGGTCAGGAGCCCACTCCTGCCTCCAGTTGGAGAAGTTCATGTTCATGTAGGCGGCTGTGCCTCTCAGGGACGATGCGAGGTTGCTCATATCTTGGATAGAGCCCTGGAGGTTGTTGAGGTCTGATAGGTGGTGTAGTCTTGTTGGGGCTGCTCTTCCTCTACGTCGGTGGCGAGTTCTTCTTCATCTACTTGTTCAGGTTTTGGCCCTTCTGGGTCAAAAGTTGCATCTCCTTCCTGTGCAACATAATGCAATTGTCCATTCTCGATGGAGAAATGGTTAAGCATGTTGGGGAACGTTGCATGGAAAACAAAAAAAATTCTACGCACACGCAAGATCTATCCATGGAGATGCATAGCTATGAGAGGGGGAGTGTGTCTACGTACCCTCGTAGACCGTAAGCGGAAGCGTTAGAACAACGCGGTTGATGTCGTCGAACAACTTCACGATCCAACCGACCGAGCACCGAACGTACGGCACCTCCGCGTTCAGCACACGTTCAGCTCGGTGACGTCCTCGACTTCTTGATCCAGCAAGACGGCGAGGTAGTGGATGAGTTCCGGCAGCACGACGGCGTGGTGACGGTGATGGTGATGCTATCTCCGCAGGGCTTCGCCCAAGCACTGCGAAAATATGACCGAGGGACGGAACTGTGGAGCGGGGCGCCGCACACGGCTAAGACAATGTTGTGTACTTTGGGGCGCCCCCTCTCATCTATTTATATATGTGTAGGGGCTTGGAGTAGAAGGAATAGTGTCACGTGAACAGTAACCATGAATAGTACACACGTGGACTTGGACTCCAAAGTCCAATCCTATTCCTACTAGGACTCTCCCTTTTTTCCTTCCCTAGCTGCGTGGGCTTTTGAGGACTTGGTGCACCTGGCCCAATAAGGCCAGGGCGCCTCCCCTTAGCCCATGCCAGCCCTTTGGGACGTGGTGGACCCACTTGTGGACTTCCGGACCCCTCCGGAATCCTCCGAAACCTTCTGGAAGCTTCCCGGTACAATACCGAAAAAACTGCACCTTTTTCCGGAACCCAAAATATGACTTCCCATATATAAATCTTTACCTCTCGACCATTCCGAGACTCCTCGTGACGTCCGGGATCTCATCCGGGACTCCGAACAATATTCGGTTACCAATTCACATAACTCATATAACACTATATCGTCAACGAACGTTAAGCGTGCGGACCCTACGGGTTCGGGAATGATGTAGACATGACTGAGACGCCTCTCCGGTCAATAACCAATAGCAGAACCTGAATGCTCATATTGTTTCCTACATATTCCACGAAGATCTTATCGGTCGAACCGCAATGACAACATACGTAATTCCCTTTGTCCGTCGGTATGTTACTTGCCCGAGATTCGATCGTCGGTATCTCCATACCTAGTTCAATCTCGTTACCGGCAAGTCTCTTTACTCGTTCCGTAATACATCATCCCGTAACTAACTCCTTAGTCACTTTGCTTGCAAGCTTCTTATGATGTGCATTACCGAGAGGGCCCAGAGATACCTCTCCGAAACACGGAGTGACAAATCCCAGTCTCGATCTATGCCAACTCAACGGACACCTTCGGAGATACCTGTAGAGCATCTTTATGATCACCCAGTTACGTTGTGACGTTTGATAGCACACAAGGTATTCCTCCGATATCCGGGAGTTGCATGATCTCATGGTCTGAGGAACATGTATTTGACATTCAAGAAAGCAGTAGCAATAAACAGAACGATCATATGCTAAGCTAACGGATGGGTCTTGTCCATCACATCATTCTCCTAATGATGTGATCCCGTTATCAAATGACAACTCATGTCTATGGTTAGGAAACATTAACCATCTTTGATCAACGAGCTAGTCTAGTAGAGGCTCACTAGGGACACAGTATTTGTTTATGTATTCACACATGTATTTAAGTTTCCGGTCAATACAATTCTAGCATGAATAATAAACCTTTATCATGAACAAGGAAATATAAAATAATAACAACTCTATTATTGCCTCTAGGGCATATTTCCATCAGTCTCCCACTTGCACTAGAGTCAATAATCTAGATTACATAGTAATGAATCTAACACCCATGGAGTCTTGGTGCTGATCATGTTTTGCTCGTGGAAGAGGCTTAGTCAACGGGTCTGCCACATTCAGATCCGTGTGTACTTTGCAAATTTCTATGTCTCCATCCTTGACATATTCACGAATGGAGTTGAAGCGTCTCTTGATGTGTTTGGTCTTCTTGTGAAACCTGGGCTCCTTGGCTATGGCAATTGCTCCAGTGTTGTCACAAAAGATTGTCATTGGACCCGATGCACTAGGTATTACACCTAGATCGGATATGAACTCCTTCATCCAGACTCCTTCATGTGCTGCTTCCGAAGCAGCTATGTATTCCGCTTCACACGTAGATCCCGCCACGACGCTCTGCTTGGAACTACACCAACTGACGGCTCCACCATTTAATATAAATACGTATCCGGTTTGTGATTTAGAGTTATCTGGATCAGTGTCGAAGCTTGCATCGACGTAACCCTTTACGACGAGCTCTTCGTCACCTCCATAAACGAGAAACATGTCCTTGGTCCTTTTCAGGTACTTCAGGATATTCTTGACCGCTGTCCAGTGATCCACTCCTGGATTACTCTGGTACCTCCCTGCCAAACTTATGGCAAGGCACACATCAGGTCTGGTACACAGCATGGCATACATAATAGAACCTATGGCTGAGGCATAGGGAATGACTTTCATTTTCTCTATATCTTCTGCCGTGGTCGGGCATTGAGTCTGACTCAACTTCACACCTTGCAAGACAGGCAAGAACCCTTTCTTTGACTGATCCATTTTGAACTTCTTCAAAACTTTGTCAAGGTATGTGCTTTGTGAAAGTCCTATCAAGCGTCTTGATCTATCCCTATAGATCTTGATGCCCAATATATAAGCAGCTTCACCGAGGTCTTTCATTGAAAAATTCTTATTCAAGTATCCCTTTATGCCATCCAGAAATTCTATATCATTTCCAATCAACAATATGTCATCCACATATAATATTAGAAATGCTACAGAGCTCCCACTCACTTTCTTGTAAATACAGGCTTCACCGTAAGTCTGTACAAAACCATATGCTTTGATTACCTCATCAAAGCGTATATTCCAACTCCGAGATGCTTGCACCAGTCCATAGATGGATCGCTGGAGCTTGCACACTTTGTTAGCACCCTTAGGATCGACAAAACCTTCTGGTTGCATCATATACAACTCTTCTTTGAGAAAACCATTAAGGAATGCAGTTTTGACATCCATTTGCCAGATTTCATAATCATAAAATGAGGCAATTGCTAACATGATTCGGACAGACTTAAGCATCGCTACGGGTGAGAAAGTCTCATCGTAGTCAACCCCTTGAACTTGTCGAAAACCTTTCGCGACAAGTCGAGCTTTGTAGACAGTGATATTACCATCATCATCTGTCTTCCTCTTAAAAATCCATTTATTCTCAATGGCTTGCCGATCATCGGGCAAGTCCACCAAAGTCCACACTTTGTTCTCATACATGGATCCTATCTCAGATTTCATGACCTCAAGCCATTTGTCGGAATCCGGGCTTATCATAGCTTCTTCATAGTTCGTAGGTTCGCTGTTGTCTAACAACATAACTTCCAGAACAGGATTACCGTACCACTCTGGTGCGGAACGTACTCTGGTCGACCTACGAAGTTCAGTAGTAACTTGATCTGAAGTTTCATGATCTTTATCATTATCTTCCTCTCTTATTGGTGTAGGCATCACGGGAACAGTTTTCTCTGATGAGCTACTTTCCAATTCGAGAGAAGGTACAATTACCTCATCAAGTTCTACTTTCCTCCCACTCACTTCTTTCGAGAGAAACTCCTTCTCTAGAAAGGACCCATTCTTGGCAACAAAGACCTTGCCTTCGGATCTGTGGTAGAAGGTGTACCCAATTGTTTCTTTAGGGTATCCTATGAAGACGCACTTCTCCGCTTTGGGTTTGAGCTTATCAGGTTGAAGCTTTTTCACATAAGCATCGCATCCCCAAACTTTAAGAAACGACAGCTTAGGTTTCTTGCCAAACCATAGTTCATATGGTGTCGTCTCAACGGATTTAGACGGTGCCCTATTTAACGTGAATGCAGATGTCTCTAATGCATAACCCCAAAACGATAGTGGCAAATCGGTAAGAGACATCATAGAACGCACCATATCCAATAAAGTACGGTTACGACGTTCGGACACACCATTGCGCTGTGGTGTTCCAGGTGGCGTGAGTTGTGAAACAATTCCACATTTTCTTAAATGAAGGCCAAACTCGTAACTCAAATATTCGCCTCCGCTATCAGATCGTAGAAACTTTATTTTCTTGTTACGATGATTCTCTACTTCACTCTGAAATTCTTTGAACTTTTCAAATGTTTCAGACTTGTGTTTCATCAAGTAGATATACCCATATCTACTCAAATCATCTGTGAAGGTTAGAAAATAACGATACCCGCCGCGTGCTTCAACATTCATCGGACCGCATACATCGGTATGTATTATGTCCAACAAATCAGTAGCTCGCTCCATTGTTCCGGAGAACGGAGTTTTAGTCATCTTGCCCATGAGGCATGGTTCGCAAGTATCAAATGATTCATAATCAAGAGATTCCAAAAGTCCATCCGCATGGAGTTTCTTCATGCGCTTTACACCAATATGACCTAAACGGCAGTGCCACAAGTATGTTGCACTATCATTATCAACTTTGCATCTTTTGGCATCAATATTATGAATATGTGTATCACTACGATCGAGATTCAACAAGAATAGACCATTCACAAAAGGTGTGTGACCATAAAAGATGTTACTCATATAAATAGAACAACCATTATTCTCTGACTTAAATGAATAACCGTCTCGCAATAAACAAGATCCAGATATAATGTTCATGCTCAACGCTGGCACCAAATAACAATTGTTGAGGTCTAAAACTAATCCCGAAGGTAGATGTAGAGGTAGCGTGCCGACGGCGATCACATCAACCTTGGAACCATTCCCGACGCGCATCGTCACCTCGTCCTTAGCCAATCTTCGCTTATTCCGTAGCTCCTGTTTCGAGTTACAAATATGAGCAACCGAACCAGTATCAAATACCCAGGCGCTACTGCGAGCATTAGTGAGGAACACATCAATAACATGTATATCAAATATACCTTTGCTCACTTTGCCATCCTTCTTATCCGCCAAATACTTGGGGCAGTTCCGCTTCCAGTGACCAGTCCCTTTGCAGTAGAAGCACTCTGTTTCAGGCCTGGGTCCAGCTTTGGGTTTCTTCGTGGGAGCGGCAACTTGCTTGCCGTTCTTCTTGAAGTTCCCCTTCTTCCCCTTGCCCTTTTTCTTGAAACTAGTGGTTTTGTTAACCATCAACACTTGATGCTCCTTCTTGATTTCTACCTCCGCTGATTGCAGCATCGCGAAGAGCTCGGGAATTGTCTTCTCCATCCCTTGCATATTATAGTTCATCACGAAGCCTTTATAGCTTGGTGGCAGTGACTGAAGAACTCTGTCAATAACACTCTCAACCGGAAGATCAATTCCCAGCTGAGTCAAGTGGTTGTGGTACCCAGACATTCTGAGTATGTGTTCACTGACAGAACTGTTCTCCTCCATCTTACAGCTAAAGAACTTGTTGGAGACTTCATATCTCTCAACCCGGGCATTAGCTTGAAATATCAATTTTAGCTCTTGGAACATCTCATATGCTCCGTGGCGTTCAAAACGCTTTTGCAGTCCCGGTTCTAAGCCGTAGAGCATGGCACACTGAACTATCGAGTAGTCATCAGATCGAGCCTACCAGGCGTTCACAACGTCTGCAGCAGCTCCTGCAGCAGGTCCATCACCTAGTGGTGCATCAAGGATATAATTCTTCTGTGCAGCAATGAGGATAATCCTCAAGTTACGGACCCAGTCCGTGTATTTGCTACCATCATCTTTCAACTTAGCTTTCTCTAGGAACGCATTAAAATTCAACGGAATAGTAGCACGGGCCATTTATCTACAACATAGACATGCAAAGAAACTATCAAGACTAAGTTCATGATAAATTAAGTTCAATTAATCAAATTACTAATGAACTCCCACTTAAATTAACATCCCTCAAGTTAACTAAGTGTTACATGATCCAAATCAACTAGCCCATGTCCGATCATCACGTGAGATGGGATAGTCATCAATGGTGAACATCTCCATGTTGATCATATCTACTATATGACTCATGTTCGACCTTTCGGTCTCCAGTGTTCTGAGACCATGTCTGTACATGCTAGGCTCGTCAAGTTTAACCCAAGTATTCTGCTTGTGTAAAACTGGCTTACACCCGTTGTATGTGAACGTATAATCTATCACACCCGATCATCACGAGGTGCTTCGAAACGACGAACTTTAGCAACGGTGCATACTCGGGGAGAACACTTTTATCTTGAAATTTAGTGAAGGGATCATCTTATAATGCTACCGTCGTTCTAAGCAAAATAAGATGCATAGAGGATAAACATCACATGCAATCAAAATATGTGACATGATATGGCCATCATCTTGTGCTTTTGATCTCCATCTCCAAAGCATCGTCATGATCTCCATCGTCACCGGCTTGACACCTTGATCTCCATCGTTGTGTCGTGGTTGTCTCGCCAACTATTGCTTCTACAACTATTGCTAACGCATAGCGATAAAGTAAAGCAATTACATGGCGCTTGCATTTCATACAATAAAGAGACAACCATAAGGCTCCTGCCGGTTGCCGATAAATTACAAAACATGATCATCTCATACAATAACGTATATCACATCATGTCTTGACCATATCACATCACAGCATACACTGCAAAAACAAGTTAGATGTCCTCTACTTTGTTGTTGCAAGTTTTACGTGGCTGCTACGAGCTTCTAGCAAGAACCGTTCTTACCTACGGCACAAAACCACAACGGTGATTTATCAAGTTTGCTGTTTTAACCTTCAACAAGGACCGGCCGCAGTCAAATTCGATTCAACTAAAGTAGGAGAAACAGACACCCGCCAGCCACCTTTATGCAAAACAAGTTGCATGTCTGTCGGTGGAACTGGTCTCATGTACGTGGACATGTAAGGTTGGTCCGGGCCGCTTCATCTTACAATACCGCCGAATCAAAATAAGACGTTGGTGGTATGCAGTATGACGATCACCGCCCACAACTCTTTGTGTTCTACTCGTGCATATCATCTACGCATAGACCTGGCTCATGATGCCACTGTTGGGGAACGTTGCATGGAAAACAAAAAAAATTCTACGCACACGCAAGATCTATCCATGGAGATGCATAGCTATGAGAGGGGGAGTGTGTCTACGTACCCTCATAGACCGTAAGCGGAAGCGTTAGAACAACGCGGTTGATGTCGTCGAACAACTTCACGATCCAACCGACCGAGCACCGAACGTACGGCACCTCCGCGTTCAGCACACGTTCAGCTTGGTGACGTCCTCGACTTCTTGATCCAGCAAGACGGCGAGGTAGTGGATGAGTTCCGGCAGCACGACGGCGTGGTGACGGTGATGGTGATGCTATCTCCGCAGGGCTTCGCCCAAGCACTGCGAAAATATGACCGAGGGACGGAACTTTGGAGGGGGGCGCCGCACACGGCTAAGACAATGTTGTATACTTTGGGGCGCCCCCTCTCCTCTATTTATATATGTGTAGGGGCTTGGAGTGGAAGGAATAGTGTCACGTGAACAGTAACCATGAATAGTACACGCGTGGACTTGGACTCCAAAGTCCAATCCTATTCCTACTAGGACTCTCCCTTTTTTCCTTCCCTAGCTGCGTGGGCTTTTGAGGACTTGGTGCGCCTGGCCCAATAAGGCCAGGGCGCCTCCCCTTAGCCCATGCCAGCCCTTTGGGACGTGGTGGACCCACTTGTGGACTTCCGGACCCCTCCGGAATCCTCCGAAACCTTTTGGAAGCTTCCCGGTACTATACCGAAAAAACTGCACCTTTTTCCGGAACCCAAAATATGACTTCCCATATATAAATCTTTACCTCTCGACCATTCCGAGACTCCTGGTGACGTCCGGGATCTCATCCGGGACTCCAAACAATATTCGGTTACCAATTCACATAACTCATATAACACTATATCGTCAACGAACGTTAAGCGTGCGAACCCTACGGGTTCGGGAATGATGTAGACATGACTGAGACGCCTCTCCGGTCAATAACCAATAGCGGAACCTGGATGCTCATATTGGTTCCTACATATTCCACGAAGATCTTATCGGTCGAACCGCAATGACAACATACGTAATTCCCTTTGTCCGTCGGTATGTTACTTGCCCGAGATTCGATCGTCGGTATCTCCATACCTAGTTCAATCTCGTTACCGGCAAGTCTCTTTACTCGTTCCGTAATAAATCATCCCGTAACTAACTCCTTAGTCACTTTGCTTGCAAGCTTCTTATGATGTGCATTACCGAGAGGGCCCAGAGATACCTCTCCGAAACACGGAGTGACAAATCACAGTCTCGATCCATGCCAACTCAACGGACACCTTCAGAGATACCCGTAGAGCATCTTTATGATCACCCAGTTACGTTGTGACGTTTTATAGCACACAAGGTATTCCTCCGATATCCGGGAGTTGCATGATCTCATGGTCTGAGGAACATGTATTTGACATTCAAGAAAGCAGTAGCAATAAACAGAACGATCATATGCTAAGCTAACGGATGGGTCTTGTCCATCACATCATTCTCCTAGTGATGTGATCCCGTTATCAAATGACAACTCATGTCTATGGTTAGGAAACCTTAACCATCTTTGATCAACGAGCTAGTCTAGTAGAGGCTCACTAGGGACACAGTATTTGTTTATGTATTCACACATGTATTTAAGTTTCTGGTCAATACAATTCTAGCATGAATAATAAACCTTTATCATGAACAAGGAAATATAAAATAATAACAACTTTATTATTGCCTCTAGGGCATATTTCCATCAAAGCATAGGTGTGGGTAACAAGTATGCCACTCCAGGAATTTTGATACAATGACGGCCATTACGCACTACTACCATACCAACGCTAGTAAGAACATGAATGTTAACAAGGGTGTTACCGACAATGGGCCGGAGATGATCGTAGTTGAGGCCAAGGGAGTTGGCCAACATGGTGATCACTCCTCCACACACGATATCTCCGTGTGCATGGTTTGCTTGATGCGCGAGGTGTAGCAAAAGTATTGCCCCTAGGTTGGGCGAATAACTGACATCCAGGTTTGCTGTTTTCCCGAGAACTAGCATGTTCTCTTCATTCACCTTAGAAACTTCTCCTCGTGCCTGCAACGAGTTAGTGATAACATAGTAGAAATAACGTATAGCAGGACTTTCAATGCAACTGGCTCTATGCCTAGAGCCATGGTGACTCATCCGAAGAAAGGATTGCCTCGGGTGCGGGTCAGTGAAATCATAAACATATATAATATCATTATCATTGTTAGGGAAGCCAAAGTAATTACACCACTCAACGAAAGTGATGTTGAAATCTTGGTCAAGGAGACGGAAAGTGATCCTCTCCTCATATGCATTTGGCATTAAACCAACATTGTGCGAGAGAGTGCTAAGAAACTCAAGCGTCAATCGTTCATAAGTCTCACATCCCTGATCAACAAAGTGATGCAACCCGGCATTATGACAAAGCAAATTAAAATCATGAGTGATACCTAGCTTGGCGAGAGTATTCGCACAAGCCCATTTGGTTGCTTTGATCTTCCTTGTTGTGAGCTTCTGGAACTTCTTCCTTGCTCCACGGTCGATGAAGACGATCCCCTGAGTGAAAACTTGTTGCGGTGGTGCAGTGGATGAACTCGAACCACCGCGTACGCGAGAAGACCTCAGTGTAAACAACTATAAAACAATTTTTCAGTCCAATACAATGTAACAATAATGATCCTACGGTACTCACAACATCATACTCCTCTAAAAACATCTACAAATCCATGCCAAACTTAAGTTTGAATAAAAAATGTGCATATCCTAAACATGGCAATGCTAGGCATGTAGAACATGGATTCGCGAAAAATAAATTGGGGATCAGAGGAGAAACATACCGTAGATCGATCACACGGAAGGATTCGAACTGAAAACGAATGAGTAGAGAGATCAGGCGAAGTTTTGCTAGGGTTTGGAAAGGTTTGGAGGAAGAAGAAGAAGAAAAGAGAGAGATGGGGGCGAAATACCTTCTTCCTCGGGCCTATTGGAGCCGTCGGCGCGCAAAACAACCGCTTATACGGGCGCTAGCGCCCGTATGGAACGCCGTCTTTGACCCGGATTAAACTCACCTTTGCCTGCGTGCAGATGAAACGACCGCTGAAATGGACGCAGGCATCTGTTTTGAACACTGTCTTTCATTCTGTTTTTTTTTGTGCTTCTGGTCGATGATGTCAAACGACCGCTCGAACGGGCGCATGCGCCCGTTTGGAACACCGACAAACACACTGGAATTTTCTTCATTTTCTGCAAAAGAATCAAACGACCGGTCAAACGGGCGCGTGCACCCGTTTGAAACACCGTCTTTGCTCCTACGGTCTCTGCTGTTTTGCGCTGGAACCTCTGGCAGGTCATGCGACCGTTCATACGACCGCTCGCGGTCGTTTTGAACGCCGTCTTTTGATCTGTCTCTTGCGAGACTTTTCTTTTTCTTTGCTCTCCTGCGGGGTTAGTTCCAAGACAATACATAGACATATTTCCAGGTATTCAAACATCAATATAAATCATCTTGCACAAGACTAGGCCTTCATTAGCACGACTCTTCCAAACTAGCTTCTTCATACGGAACTTCAATCACTCTTTTATTAAAAAAACTTACTTGTCTACTTTATTCGCGTGGGTTGCCTCCCACGAAGCGCTTGTTTTTGGTCGGATAGCTCGATCGTAATGGTGATCAAGGTGGTGCTAGAACACTGAGACCATAGTTTCTGGCATTCAAAATGATGCCACCTCCTGTGTAGGTCTTTAATTTCTTTTTCCTGGGGACATGCCTTATAAAGGGATCTTTAGATGGTAAATCAAAACGAACATCCCCTTCAAACACATTTATCACAGCTTTGATAGTCCTTAGAAAAGGTCTACCGAGAATTATAGGAGCAATAGAATCTTCAGGCATATCTACTATAACAAGATTAATCATGACAGGGCAATCATTTATTTGAACTATAACTCCATGCTTAATACCTACTGCCTGAGTAAAAGTAGAATTAGCCATATTCAATATAATCTCAGTATTAGGATAAGGACCAAGATTGAGACTATCATAAACAGATTTGGGGATAGTGGAAACACTTGCCACTAGATCACATAAAGCACTGAACTTATTAAGTCCTATCTCAATCTCTATAGTAGGTTCAAAAGTATCTTCTTGCTTAGCTGGTAACTTACTGAATAACTTTTTCCTTTCATCATCAAGTTCACGTACCTTGCCTACAACTTCTTCAACAAAGACGTCATATGCCTCATCGTTAGTTACCTCCGGTAGTGGATACTTCATGGATATCATCTTTACAAAATCTGCAATGGTATAATTGTATTCTGGCACATGGCTTGTGTCAAGTACCTCATATTTCTCTTCGTTGCTTCTCACCATTTTAATTTCTTTGACCGGGTTAGGCTCCGGTTTACCTGCAAACTTGGCCAAAATCAAGGACTCTCTGTTATCTTTGCCACTTGTGCCTCCATATTCTTGGATCTGTCTTCAAGTATCTGCACATCATTTGTTAGTCCAACAACCTTACTGGTCAATTGACCGAGTAAGTTATCATTATTCTTCAAGATATTCTTGAAGTTTTCATTCTGCTCAGTCTGGCTAGCAATAAAACTTTTAAGAGTTTCTTCAAGAGTATTTCTATTGCTACCATTAGCTCCATTAAAATTATTGGATGCTCCTGCATTATTAGGATAAGGAAGTTTAGGAGCATATCCATTATTTTTCCAATTGTGATTATAGCTATTACGAGCAATAAAATTAACATCACTAGTATCTTCATTAGTGATGGCATTGACATTTACCTCTTCTTTACCTTTCATCAGAAGGATAAGTTCTTCTAGCTTGGTTGTCAACTCTGAGCTATTTTCTTCTATGACATTCACCTTCTTGGTGGTAGTTCTCTCAACATGCCATTGGGCATGGTTCTCTTGAATATCATCGAGTATCATCTTGACATCTTCTATGGGTTTTCCCATGATTGTTCCTCCTGCAGTTGTATCAAGCATAGTTTTTGACATGTGATTCAAGCCATTATAAAACATATGAAGGATTAACCACTCCTCCATTCCATGATTGGGGCAGTTTCTTATAGCTTCTTTCATTCTATCCCACGCAAGCACTAGTGGCTCACGTTCCTCTTGCTTGAAACCTGTAATCTGAGAACGTAATTGCATAATTTTTGCAGGAGGACAAAACTTAGATAAAAATTTACTGCAACAAGCAGCCCAAGAAGTAATACTACCTTTAGGCAAAGCTAAAAGCCATTCCTTAGCTTTTCTTCTCAAAGAGAAAGGAAATAAGCAAAGTTTAAGAGCATCTGGGTCATAATCCTTTATGCGTGTCATGTTGCAGAATTCAGTAAAATTATGTAAATGCATACCTGCATCTTCAGAAGCAGAGCCTCCAAATTGGTCCTGTTGAACCATGGAAACTAGGTTCGATTTAATCTCATATTCTGCAACTACAACATCGGGTTGTGCAATTGGTTCACGCATGAAATTGTTGCTAGGAGTAGCAAAACTCCCAAGATTACGAGCCATAGTAACTTTTTGATATTTTCAACTAAAAGACTTGCAACAAAATAAAACTTAAACTAAAAACTGAAAGTAAAAACAAAAACCGAAAATTAACTTTAACAAAAACTCTAAACACAAAGACTAGGAATAATAAACTCTCCTCAGCAACGACGCTAGAAAAAGGGCTTGATATCTCCTTTTTATTGATCCGATATTGGAACAAGAAAGGGTATCCCTGATGTCTACTACACAACTTATTCTTGTAGACTCGTGTTGGGCCTCCAAGCGCAGAGTTTTGTAGGACAGTAGCAATTTTCCCTCAAGTGGATGACCTAAGGTTTATCAATCCGTGGGAGGCATAGGTTGAAGATGATATCTCTCAAACAACCCTACAACCAAATACAAGAAATCTCGTGTGTCCCCAACACACCCAATACAATGGTAAATTGTATAGGTGCACTAGTTCGGCGAAGAGATGGTGATAAAAGTGTAGTATGGATAGTAGATATAGGTTTTTGTAATCTGAAAATATAAAAACAGCAAGCTAGCAAGTAACAAAAGTGAGCACAAACGGTATTGCAATGCTTAAAAACAAGGCCTAGGGTTCATACTTTCACTAGTGCAATCTCTCAACAATGCTAACATAATTGGATCATATAACAATCCCTCAACGTGCGATAAAGAATCACTCCCAAGTTCCTATTAGCGGAGAACATAAGATAGAAATTGTTTATAGGGTACGAAACCACCTCAAAGTTATCCTTTCCGATCGATCTATTGAGCTATTCCTATAAATGTCACAAACAGCCCTAGAGTTCGTACTAAAATAACACCATATGATACACATCAACCAACTCTAATGTCACCTAGATACTCCAATGTCACCACAAGTATCCGTGAGTTGATTATACGATATGCATCAAACAACTTCATAATCATAATATTCAATCCACACAAAGAACTCCAAGGAGCACCCCAAAGTTTCTATCGGAGAAAAGATAATGAAAACGTGCATCAACCCTATGCATAGTTTACCCCAATGTCACCTCGGGAATCCGCGAGTTGAGTGCCAAAACATATATCAAGTGAATCAATATAATATTCCATTGTCACCACGGGTATTCATATGCAAGACATACATCAAGTGTTCTCAAATCTGAAATATTCAATCCGACAATAACGAAACCTCAAAGGGAAAAGATTCGATTCATCACAACAAGGATAGAGAGGGAAGAAATATCATATGACCCAACTATATTAACAAAGCTTGCGGTACATTAAGATCGTGCCAAATCAAGAACGCGCGAGAGAGATAAAACACATAGCTACTGGTACAAACCCTCAGCCCCGAGGGTGAACTACTCCCTCCTCGTCATGGAGACCGCCGGGATGATGAAGATGGCCTCCGGTGATGATTTCCCCCCTCCGGCAGGGTGCCGGAAAAGGGCTGTAGATTAGATCGTGGAGGTACAGAGGCTTGCGGCGGCGTAAAAACTCATCTACGTTAACTTTCGGGGGTTTCTGAATATATATGATTTTTTGGCGTTGGAATCACGCGAAGAAGGGCCACAGGGGGCCCACGAGGCACCAGGGCGCGCCTGGGGGGGTGGAGCGCCCTGGTGGCTCGTGGGGCCCCTGTGGGTCTTCTGGCCTCCTCCCGAAGCTTCTACCGTCTCTTATGTTCCAGAAAAAATCGTCAAAAAGTTTCACTGCATTTGGACTTCATTTGATATAGATTTTCTGGAAAACCAAAAACAAGCAGAAAACAACAAGTGGCACTGGGCACTAGGTCAATATGTTAGTCCATGAAAATCATATAAAAGCCATATAAAAGTGCACCAAAATCATACAAAACTATAATAAACATGGCATGAATACTTCATAAATTATAGATACGTTGGAGACGTATCAGCATCCCCAAGTTTAATTCCTGCTCGTCCTCGAGTAGGTAAATGATAAAAGAAATAATTTATGAAGTGTGAATGCTAGCATAGTGCATAAGTTTGATCAATGATAATTTCAATCACTTTTTTCTAGCACCATTATATATCATAAACAGTTGCTCATCTCATAAAACTTCTCATGATCAAGTAGCAAGCTATTCACATGTTTAAAGCATAGGCCATAAACTTTCTTGAAAAATAACAAACTATGTTCTCAGTCATCAAACAATTGCAATTCATCTTATTTTCAGGAAGGGTCTATCTAAGAGCTTTGATCTAGCAAATTCTACATACTCAACCATCATTTAGTCTTCCATGATTGCTGGCACTCAAAGCATATTTTTAGAACAAACCGTTTCAGTCAAACACATAGGAAGATAGGGGCTTAATGTTTTGCCTCCCAACTTATTTATCTCAGGGATAATGTCAACAATAATAACTCATGATCACCTATATTCAACTGGATATATGTGCCTGGATCTTTCCCTACCACATAATGCTTGCCAACTAAAGAATAAATAGAGCGGAATAGGGATGAACATTAATGACTCTTGCATAAAAGTAAATTCAGAAAAGTAAAAGGTAGGCCCTTCGCAGAGGGAAGCAGAGGTTGTCATGCGCTTTTTGTTGTTGGATGCACAAGCTCTTAATGCAAAGGAACGTCACGTGATATTGCCCCTTATGATAGCAACTTTTATTATGCAGTCCGTCGCTTTTATTTCTTTACCATCACAAGTTCGTACAATGCTTATTTTCCCTTACAATAAAAGATCATACATATTTTAGGAGCAATTTTTATTGCTTTTTGCACCGATGACAACTTACTTGAAGGATCTTATTCAATCCATAGGTAGATATGGTGGACACTCATGGCAAGAAACTTGGTTTAAGGGTTTTTGGATGCACAAGTAGTATCTCTACTTAGTACGAATTTTTGGCTAGCAAAAGATCCTAAGCAAGCACCACATGTTAGAGGATCCATGACAATATAACTTCTATGTGAATATAAACAAACATAACTCATTACGTTGTCTTCCTTGTCCAACGTCAACTACTTGATCAAGCTTGAAAATAATTAATGGGGGCTCACAATCATAGAATATGTCCAAGATAGTATATTTATATGTGAGATTTCTCTTCCTTCAAAATTCTTTCATGAATTGTTCAAGTGACCAATGCTATGTTTGTTAACTTTCAATAAATTTTACCACTTATACTTCTTGTATGTGAAGTCACTACTCCCCATGGGACAAGCATATGAAGCATATATAATTTCAACTTTATGATATTCAATTCTTTTACAATTTACTCATAAGATATAAGTGAGGCACAAGAGTAAATGACAAACTACTCCAAAAAGATATAAGTGAAGATCAAATGAGTAGTTAAGTAAATAGGTAGCTATGTGAGGACTCTCTTTCATTTAAAATTTCAGATCTTGATAATTTTATTCAAACAGCAAAGAAAATAAAATAAAATGACACTCCGAGAATAGCACATATCATGTGAAGAAGCAAAAACTTAGGCTCAACCAAAACTGACCGATAATTGTTGATGAAGAAAGGTGGGATGCCTACCGGGGCATCCCCAAGCTTAGATGCTTGAGACTTCTTGAAATATTATATTGGGATGCCTTGGGCATCCCCAAGCTCGAGCTTTTGTGTCTCCTTAATTTCTCTCATATCACGGTTTCTATAAATCTTAAAAACTTCATCCACACAAAACTCAACAAGAACTCGTGAGATAAGTTAGTATAAATCAACTCAAAACCTTAACAATATCTACTGTAGCAAATCACAAAAATTATAATTAAACATTTCATACTAAATGCCTCTTCATATTTAATACTCCTATCCTCAAATAGAAACATTAAACACGCAAACATATGCAAACAATGCAACTATAACAGCAATCTGCCAAAACAGAACAGTCTGTAAAAGGGGAATAAGAATCCATACTTCGCTAACTCCAAAAATTCTGAAAAATTATCACGTGACAGAGAACTCATGCATGCTTACTGTGTAAAAATTTCAAATTTTTATCATGTTCTGACTATTCAGGAATATTCTGGACATAACAGAAAACTTTCTGTTTTCAAACAGCAACACATGAACTTGCAAGCTGGGCATGGTAAAGGCTATAATTGGCATATTATTGAACTAAAAGATACAAAACATGATTATTGATAACAGAAACCAAATATCAACAGAAGAAAATGACACTCCAAGTAAAACACATATTATGTGACGAATAAAAATATAACTCCGAGTGAGGTTACCGATAGTGTTGAAGACGAAAGAGGGGATGCCTTCCGGGGCATCCCCAAGCTTAGACGCTTGAGTCTTCCTTGAATATTAACTTGGGGTGCCTTGGGCATCCCCAAGCTTAGGGTCTTGCCGCTCCTTATTCTCCACATATCGATATCTCACCCAAAACTTGAAAACTTCAATCACACAAAACTTAACGGAACTTCGTGAGATAGGTTAGTATGATAAAAATAAATCATCCACTTAGGTACTGTCAAGACAAAATTCATAATTGTTCTCACATAATGCCTACTGTAGTCTATCATTTCCACAATTTATATTGCTCAATATAAGCTATGGAAACACTAAAACAAGCAAACTATGCACCGAAAACAGAATCTGTCAAAAACAGAACAGCGTGTAGTGAGCGATTTAAAGACCATACTTATGTTGCTCCAAAAATTCTGAAAAATTAGGACAACGTAAACAATTTGTAACCCAATAATGTGTAAAAATTTCAGAATTTTTTCATGCTCCAGTACAGAATAGAAATTCCAGCACTGGACGTAAAAGTTTCTGTTTTTGCACAGAATCAAATCAACAAGCATCCACACTATCTCAAAGGCTTTACTTGGCACATTATTGAAAGAAAACATATAAAACATGATTAATACAGTAGATTAATCATGTGAACACACAAAAACAGTAGGTATAAATAGTGGGTTGTCTCCCAACAAGCGCTTTTCTTTTAATGCCTTTTAGCTAGGCATGATGATTTCAATGATGCTCGCATAAAAGTAAAGAATTGAAACACAAAGAGAGCATCATGAAACATATGACAAGCAAATTTAAGCCTAACACACTTCCTATGCATAAGGATTTTGTGAGCAAACAATTTATGGGAGCAAGAATCAACTAGCATAGGAAGGCAAAACAAGCATGACTTCAAAACTTTCAACATAAAGAGAGGAAACTTGATGTTGTTGAAATATGTAGAAGCATATATTCCTTTCTAAAAATAATTTTCAGTAGCATCATGAAGAAATTCAACAATATAGCTATCACATAAAGCATTCTTTTCATGATCCACAAGTATAAATTTTTTATTACTTTCCACATAAGCAAATTTATTCTCATCAATAGTAGTGGGAGCAAACTCGACAAAATAACTATCATGAGATACTTGATTGACATAATCCAATTGAAAATTAAAATCATGATGACAAGTTTCATAGTTATCATTATTATTTATAGCATACATGTCATCACAATAATCATCATATATAGCAACTTTGTTGTCATAATCAATTGAAACCTCTTCCAAAATAGTGGAATCATCATTAAATAAAGTTGTAACCTATCCAAATCCACTTTTATCAATATAATCATCATAAATAGGAGGCATGCTATTATCATAATAAATTTTCTCATCAAAACATGGGGGAGTAAAAATATCATCTTCATCAAACATAGCATCCCCAAGCTTATGGCTTTGCATATCACTAGCATCATGGATATTTATAGAACTCATACTAGCAACATTGCAATCATGCTCATCATTCAAAGATTTAATACCAAACATTTTATTGAATTCTTCTTCTATCAATTGAGCACAATTTTCCGCTCCATCATTTTCATGAAAGACACGATAAAGACGAATAATATGAGGCAACCTCAATTCCTTTTTTTAATTTTTTTTAGTTTTCTTTTATAAACCAAACTAGTGATAAAATAAGAAACTAAAAGATTCAATTGCAAGATCTAAAGATATACCTTCAAGCTGTCACCTCCCCGGCAACGGCGCCAGAAAAGAGCTTGATGTCTACTACACAACTTATTCTTGTAGACTCGTGTTGGGCCTCCAAGCGCAGAGTTTTGTAGGACAGTAGCAATTTTCCCTCAAGTGGATGACCTAAGGTTTATCAATCCGTGGGAGGCGTAGGTTGAAGATGATATCTCTCAAACAACCCTACAACCAAATACAAGAAATCTCTTGTGTCCCCAACACACCCAATACAATGGTAAATTGTATAGGTGCACTAGTTCGGCGAAGAGATGGTGATAAAAGTGTAGTATGGATAGTAGATATAGGTTTTTGTAATCTGAAAATATAAAAACAGCAAGGTAGCAAGTAACAGAAGTGAGCACAAACGGTATTGCAATGCTTAAAAACAAGGCATAGGGTTCATACTTTCACTAGTGCAATCTCTCAACAATGCTAGCATAATTGGATCATATAACAATCCCTCAACGTGCGATAAAGAATCACTCCCAAGTTCCTATTAGCGGAGAACATAAGATAGAAATTGTTTGTAGGGTATGAAACCACCTCAAAGTTATCCTTTCCGATCGATCTATTGAGCTATTCCTATAAATGTCACAAACAGCCCTAGAGTTCGTACTAAAATAACACCATATGATACACATCAACCAACTCTAATGTCACCTAGATACTCCAATGTCACCACAAGTATCCGTGAGTTGATTATACGATATGCATCAAACAACTTCATAATCATAATATTCAATCCACACAAAGAACTCCAAGGAGCACCCCAAAGTTTCTATCGGAGAAAAGATAATGAAAACGTGCATCAACCCCTATGCATAGATTACCCCAATGTCACCTCGGGAATCCGCGAGTTGAGTGCCAAAACATATATCAAGTGAATCAATATAATACCCCATTGTCACCACGGGTATTCATATGCAAGACATACATCAAGTGTTCTCAAATCTGAAATATTCAATCCGACAATAACGAAACCTCAAAGGGAAAAGATTCGATTCATCACAACAAGGATAGAGAGGGAAGAAACACCATATGATCCAACTATATTAACAAAGCTCGCGGTACATCAAGATCGTGCCAAATCAAGAACGTGCGAGAGAGATAAAACACATAGCTACTGGTACAAACCCTCAGCCCCGAGGGTGAACTACTCCCTCCTCTTCATGGAGACCGCCGGGATGATGAAGATGGCCTCCGGTGATGATTTCCCCCCTCCGGCAAGGTGCCGGAAAAGGGCTGTAGATTAGATCGTGGAGGTACAGAGGCTTGCGGCGGCGTAAAAACTCATCTAGGTTAACTTTCGGGGGTTTCTGAATATATATGATTTTTCTGGAAGTCCCTGTGGGTCTGGGGGGGAGGGGGTGGCGCGCCCTGGTGGCTCATGGGGCCCCTGTGGGTCTTTTGGCCTCCTCCCGAAGCTTCTAGTGTCTCTTATGTTCCAGAAAAAATCGTCAAAAAGTTTCGCTGCATTTGGACTTCATTTGATATAGATTTTCTGGAAAACCAAAAACAAGCAGAAAACAACAACTGGCACTGGGCACTAGGTCAATATGTTAGTCCATGAAAATCGTATAAAAGCCATATAAAAGTGCACCAAAATCATACAAAACTATAATAAATATGGCATGAATAATTCATAAATTATAGATACGTTGGAGATGTATCAATCCCGCACCTATTTCCCTAGAGGTGAGTGATGTCTACTACGCAACTTTTATTCTTATAGGCGTTATTGGGCCTCCGAGTGCAGAGTTTTGTAGGACAGTAGCAAATTTCCCTCAAGTGGATGACCTAAGGTTTATCAATCCATGGGAGGCGTAGGATGAATATGGTCTCTCTCAAATAACCCTGCAATCAAATATAAGAAATCTCTTGTGTCCCCAACACACCCAATACAATGGTAAATTGTATAGGTGCACTAGTTCGGCGAAGAGATGGTGATACAAGTGTAGTATGGATAGTAGATATAGGTTTTTGTAATCTGAAAATATAAAAACAGCAAGGTACAAAGTGATAAAACGGAGCACAAACGGTATTGCAATGCTTGAAAACAAGGCCTAGGGTTCATACTTTCACTAGTGTAATCTCTCAACAAGTCTAACATAATTGGATCATATAACAATCCCTCAATGGGCGACAAAGAATCACTCCAAAGTTCCTATTAGCGGAGAACATAAGATGAAATTATTTTAGGGTATGAAACCACCTCAAAGTTATCCTTTCCGATCAATCTATTGAGCCATCCCTATAAGTGTCACAAACGGCCCTAGAGTTCGTACTAAAATAACACCATATGATACGCATCAACCAACTCTAATGTCACCTAGATACTCCAATGTCACCACAAGTATCCGTGAGTTGATTATTCGATATGCATCAAACAACTTCAGATTCATAATATTCAATCCACACAAAGAACTTCAAAGAGTACCCCAAAGTTTCTATCGGAGAAAAGAATATGAAAACGTGTACCAACCCATATGCCTAGATTACCCCACTGTCACCTCGGGAATCCGCAAGTTGATTACCAAAACATACATCAAGTGACTCAATAGAATACCCCATTGTCACCACGGGTATCCACATGCAAGACATACATCAAGTGTTCTCAAATCTGAAATATTCAATCCAACAATAACTAAACCTCAAAGGGAAAGTTCCTTAGACCATGAGATCATGCCACTCCCGGATACCGGAGGAATACTTTGTGTGCTATCAAACGTCACCTCGTAACTGGGTGATCATAAAGGTGCTCTACAGGTATCTCCGAAGGTGTTTGTTGGGTTGCATGGATCGAGACTGGGATTTGTCGCTCCGTGTGACAGAGAGATATCTCTGGGCCCTCTCGGTAATACAACATCACAAGAAGCTTACAAGCATGTGACTAATGAGTTTAGTCACGGGATCTTGTATTACGGAACGAGTAAAGAGACTTGCCGGTAACGAGATTGAACTAGGTATGGAGATATCGACGATCGAATCTCGGGCAAGTAACATATCACCGGACAAAGGGCATTGCATACGGGATTAACTGAATCCTTGACATTGTGGTTCAACCGATAAAGATCTTCATTGAATATGTGGGAACCAATATGGGCATCCAGGTCCCGCTATTGGTTATTAACCGGAGAGGAGTCTCGGTCATGTCTACATGATTCTCGAACCCGTAGGGTCGCACGCTTAACGTTCGGTAGCGCTAGGGTAGAAATGAGATATTAATATGGTTAAGTCCAAAGGTTGTTCGGAGTCCCAGATGGGATCCGGGACATCACGAGGAGCTCCAGAATGGTCTGGAGGTAAAGATTTATATATGTGAAGTCATATTTTGGGTTCCGGAATTTTTTTGGTTTTTTCCGGTATTGTAGCAGGAAGGTTCTAGAAGGTTCCGGAGTGGGCCCCTCCTGCGTGGGGGGACCCACATGAACGTGGGTAGTGGGGAAAGGCCCCACACCCCTGGTCTAGGCACACCAAGATCCCCCTTAAAAGGAATAGGATCATATCCCGAAGGGATAAGATCAAGATCCCTAAAAATGGGGATAGCGATCGGTAGGGAAAGGAAAGGAGGGATTTCCTTCCTCCCCCCTTGACCAATGACCCTAGTGTTGGGGAACGTCGCATGGGAAACAAATTTTTTCCTACGCACACGCAAGATCTATCCATGGTGATGAGCATCTACGAGAGGGAGAGTGAATCTACATACCCTTGTAGATCGCTAAGCGGAAGCGTTAAGAAACGCGGTTGATGTAGTCGAACGTTTTCGCGATCCAAATCGCAAGTCGTCCCTCGATCCGATCACGAACTAGTGCCGAACGGACGGCACCTCCGCGTTCAACACACGTACGGCTTGATGACGCCTTCACCTCCTCGATCCAGCGAGCGATGATGAAGTAGTAGATGAGTTCCGGCAGCACGACGGCGTGGTGATGGTGGTGAGGAACAATCTCTGCAGGGCTTCGCCAAGCACTACGGAGATTATGACGGGAGGAACTAGAGGGTTAGAGTTGCCGGCACACGGCTTGGGAAATCTTGATGTGTCCCGTGTGCTAGCCCTTCCCCTCTATTTATATGTTGAGCCTTGGGGTCTAAACTTGGAGTAAAAGCCTCCTCCAGGTCGGTTTTGCCCGCACAAGGTCGGTTTGGCCCGCAGGGAAAGAGTCCAACTCGGATTCCAGCAGTATCGTGCACAAGCGGTAGTACCGCTTGAGCGGTAGTACCGCTTCACAGCGGTAGTACCGCTTACGCGGTAGTACTGCCTTACCAGCGGTAGTACCGCTTAAGGCAGCAGCAAAACTTCCTTTTGCACTTTCCAATACCTCGTGGGCTTTACCCCTTTAGCCTATATAAAGTGTTGCTGCACCCGAACACTTCGGTAAACATCCGGAACCTCTTCCGGTGAATTCCGGAACCCTTCCGGAGATCAAAACACTATTATCACATATATTAATCTTTACCTCCGGACTCTTCCGGAGACCCTCGTCATGTCCGGGATCTTATCCGGGACTCCGAACAACCTTCGGTCACCAACAAAATAACTCAACTATACTAATCGTCACCAAACGTTAAGTGTGTAGACCCTGCGGGTTCGAGAACTATGTAGACATGACCGAGACACCTCTACGGCCAATAACCAATAGCGGGACCTGGATGCCCATATTGGTTCCTACATATTCTACGAAGATCTATATCGGTCGAACCTCTATGTCAAGGATTCAGTTAATCCCGTATGATGTTCCCTTTGTTCTTCGGTATGTTACTTGCCCGAGATTCGATCGTCGGTATCTCTATACTTAGTTCAATCTCGTTATCGGCAAGTCTCTTTACTCGTTCCGTAATACAAGATCTCGTGGCTAACACTTTAGTCACATTGCTTGCAAGGCTCATTGTGATGTTGTATTACCGAGTGGGCCCTGAGATACCTCTCCATCACACGGAGTAACAAATCCCAGTCTTGATCCATGCCAACCCAACAGACACCCTCGGAGATACCTGTAGAGCATCTTTATAGTCACCCAGTTACGTTGCGACGTTTGATACACACAATGTATTCCTTCGGTGTCAGTGAGTTGCATGATCTCATGGTCATAGGAACAGATACTTGACATGCAGAAAACAATAGCAATAAACTGACATGATCATATGCTACGTTTATAGTTTGGGTCTTGTCCATCACATCATTCTCCTAATGATGTGATCCCGTTATCAAATGACATCTCATGTCCATGGCTAGGAAACCTTCACCATCTTTTGATCAACGAGCTAGTTAACTAGAGGCTTACTAGGGACACAGTGTTGTCTATGTACCCACACATGTATTTGAGTTTCCAATCAATACAATTATAGCATGGATAATAAACGATTATCATGAACAAGGAAATATAATAATAACCAATTTATTATTGCCTCTAGGGCATATTTCCAACAGTCTCCCACTTGCACTAGAGTCAATAATCTAGTTCACATCACTATGTGATTTACATTGTAATGAATCGAACACCCATTCAGTTCTGGTGTTGTTCATGTTTAGCCCTTGGAAGAGGTTTAGTCATCGGATCTGCAACATTCAGATCCGTGTGTACTTTGCAAATATTTATGTCGTCCTCCTTGATGTAATCGCGGATGGAATTGAAACGTTGCTTTATGTGCCTGGTCCTCTTGTGAAATCTTGGTTCCTTGGCTAGAGCAATGGCACCAGTATTATCACAAAACAGAGTCATTGGGTTAAGCGCACTAGGCACTACTCCAAGATCTGTCATGAACTCCTTCATCCAGACATCTTCCTTCGCCGCCTCCGAGGCAGCGATGTACCGCGCTTCGCATGTAGAATCAGCTACCACACTTTGCTTGGAACTGCACCAGCTAACCGCACCCCCGTTAAGAATAAATACGTATCCGGTTTGTGACTTAGAGTCATCCGGATCAGTGTCAAAGCTTGCATCGACGTAACCCTTTACGACGAGCTCTTGATCACCTCCATAAACGAGAAACATGTCCTTAGTCCTTTTCAGGTACTTCAGGATATTCTTGACCGCCGTCCAGTGTTCCATTCCTGGATCACTTTGAAACCTTCCGACCATACTTATGGCAAGGCTGACGTCGGGTCTTGTGCACAGCATTGCATACATGATAGAGCCTATGGCTGAAGCATAGGGGATGACACTCATCTTTTCTCTATCTCCTGCAGTCACTGGGCATTGAGTCTTACTCAACTTCACACCTTGCAAAACAGGCAAGAACCCCTTCTTGGACTGATCCATTTTGAATTTCTTCAAAATCTTATCAAGGTATGTGCTTTGTGAAAGTCCTATTAAACGTCTTGATCTATCTCTATAGATCTTGATGCCTAATATGAAAGCAGCTTCTCCTAGGTCCTTCATTGAAAAACTCTTGTTCAAATATTCCTTTACGCTTTCCAACATTTCTATATTGTTTCCAATCAGTAATATGTCATCCACATATAATGTTAGAAACGCTATAGAGCTCCCACTCACTTTCTTGTAAATACAAGCTTCTCCCTAAACTTGTATAAACTCGAACGCTTTGATCACCTCATCAAAGCGAAGATTCCAACTCCGAGATGCTTGCACCAGTCCATAAATGGATCGCTGGAGTTTGCAAACTTTGTCAGCATTCTCTGGATTGACAAAACCTTCTGGTTGCATCATATACAACTCTTCCTTAAGGAAACTGTTAAGGAACGCTGTTTTAACATCCATCTGCCAAATTTCATAATCGAAAAAGGCAGCTATTGCTAACATGATTCTGACGGACTTAAGCATCGCTACGGGTGAGAAGGTCTCATCATAGTCAACTCCTTGAACTTGTGAAAAACCCTTTGCCACAAGTCGAGCTTTATAGACGGTGACATTACCGTCCGCGTCCGTCTTCCTTTTAAAGATCCATTTGTTCTGAATGGCCTTACGCCCTTCAGGTAATACTTCCAAAGTCCACACGTTGTTTTCATACATGGATCCCATCTCGGATTTCATGGCCTCTAACCACTTCTCGGAATCCGGGCCCATCATCGCTTCTCCTTAGCTCGTAGGTTCATCGTTGTCCAACAACATGACCTCTAAGACAGGGTTGCCGTACCACTCAGGAGCAGTACGCGTCCTTGTCGACCTATGAGGTTCGATAGCAACTTGATCCAAAGCTTCATGATCATCATCATTAACTTCCTCTTCAGCTAATGTAGGCTCCACAGAAACAACTTTCTGCGCTGTGCTACTCTCAGGTTGAAGTAAAGGTTCAACAACCTCATCAAGTTATATCTTCCTCCCACTCAATTCTTTCGAGAGAAACTCTTTCTCAAGAAATGTTCCGTTTTTAGCGACAAACACTTTGCCTTCGGATCTGAGGTAGAAGGTATACCCAACTGTCTCTTTTGGGTATCCTATGAAGACGCATTTCTCCGCTTTGGGTTCCAGCTTTTCAGGCTGAAGCTTTTTGACATAAGCATCACATCCCCAAACTTTAAGAAACGACAGCTTTGGCTTCTTGCCAAACCAAAGTTCATATGGCGTCGTCTCAATGGACTTCGATGGTGCCCTATTTAAAGTGAATGCAGCTGTCTCTAATGCATAACCCCAAAACGATAGTGGCAAATCGGCAAGAGACATCATAGATCGCACCATATCCAATAAGGTTCGATTACGACGTTCGGACACACCATTACGCTGTGGTGTTCCAGGCGGTGTCAGTTGTGAAACAATTCCACATTGTCTTAAGTGACTGCCAAACTCATAACTCAGATATTCTCCTCCTCGATCAGATCGTAGGAATTTAATCTTCTTGTTACGATGATTCTCAACTTCACTCTGAAATTGTTTGAACTTTTCAAACGTTTCAGACTTGTGTTTCATTAAGTAAATATACCCATATCTACTTAAGTCATCAGTGAAGGTGAGAAAGTAACGATAACCACCGCGCGCCTCAATGCTCATCGGACCGCACACATCAGTATGTATGATTTCCAACAAGTCACTTGCCCGTTCCATTGTACCAGAGAACGGCGTTTTAGTCATCTTGCCCATGAGGCATGGCTCACATGTGTCAAGTGATTCAAAATCAAGTGACTCCAAAAGTCCATCAGCATGGAGCTTCCTCATGCGTTTTACGCCAATATGACCTAAACGGCAGTGCCACAAGAAAGTGGTATTATCATTATCAATTTTACATCTTTTGGCATCAATGTTATGAACATGTGTTACATTACTATCGAGATTCAATAAGAATAAACCCCTCACATTGGGTGCATGACCATAAAAGATATTACTCATATAAATAGAACAACCATTATTCTCTGATTTAAATGAGTAACCGTCTCGCAATAAACAAGATCCAGATATAATGTTCATGCTTAACGCAGGCACCAAATAACATTTATTCAGGTTCATCACTAATCCCGATGGTAATCGAAGAGCGAGCGTGCCGACGGCGATCACATCAACCTTGGAACCATTTCCCACGCGCATCGTCACTTCGTCCTTTGCCAGCCTCCGTCTATTCCGCAGTTCCTGTTTTGAGTTGCAAATATGAGCAACCGCACCGGTATCAAATACCCAGGCACTACAACGAGAGTTGGTAAGGTACACATCAATAACATGTATATCATATATACCTTGTTTGTTGTTGGCCGCCTTCTTGTCAGCCAAATACTTGGGGCAGTTCCGCTTCCAGTGTCCAGTTCCCTTGCAATGAAAGCACTCAGTTTCTGGTTTGGGTCCAGCCTTGGGTTTCTTCACGGGAGGAGCAACTGCTTTGCCACTCCTTTTGGAGTTACCCTTCTTACCCTTGCCATTTTTCTTGAAACTAGTGGTTTTATTGACCATCAACACTTGATGCTCCTTCTAAATTTCAGACTCAGCGGCTTTTAGCATCGCAAACAGCTCGGCGACTGACTTGTTCATCCCGTGCATGTTATAGTTCAACACGAAGCTCTTGTAGCTAGGTGGCAATGATTGAAGAACTCTGTCAGTGATAGCCTCTGGCGGAAGGGGCATCCCCAATTCAGCCAGACGGGTGGAGTACCCAGACATTCTGAGTACGTGATCACTGATAGACCCGTTCTCCTCCATCTTGCAAGCATAGAACTTATCGGAGATCTCATACCTCTCGATCCGGGCATTCTTCTGAAAGATAAACTTCAACTCCTGGAACATCTCATATGCTCCATGACGTTCAAAACGTCTTTGAAGTCCCGGTTCTAAGCCATACAATATTGCACATTGAACTATTGAGTAATCTTCAGAACGAGCCTGCCAGGCGTTCACAACGTCTAGAGACTCAACTGGAGCGGGTGGATCACCAAGCGGTGCATCAAGGACATAAGCCTTCTGGGAAGCCATAAGGATAATCCTTAGATTACGGGCCCAGTCCACAAAGTTACTTCCATCATCTTTCAACTTAGCTTTCTCTAGGAACGCATTAAAATTCAGGGGTGCTACTGCGCGAGCCATGATCTACAACATAAACATAGCAAAGACAACTTAGACTATTGTTCTAGATAATGAGTTTAGTTAATCATATTACTTAAAAACTCCCACTCAAATTGACATCCCTCCGATCATTCGAGTGTAACATGATCCAAATCCACCAACTCAAGTCCGATCATCACGTGAGTTGAGGTGGTTTCAATGGTGAACATCTTCATGTTGATCATATCTACTATATGACTCATGTTCGACCTTTCGGTCTCTTGTGTTCCGAGGCCATGTCTGTACATGCTAGGCTCGTCAAGTTTAACCCGAGTGTTCCGCATGTGCAACACTGGCTTGCACCCGTTGTATGTGAACGTAGAGTCTATCACACCCGATCATCACGTGGTGTCTCGAAACGACGAACTTTCGCAACGGTGCACACTCGGGGAGAACACAATTTATCTTGAAATTTAAGTGAGGGATCACCTTATAATGCTACCGTCGTCCTAAGCAAAATAAGATGCATAAAAGGATTAACATCACATGCAAATCATAAGTGACATGATATGGCCATGAACTTGTGCTTTTGATCTCCATCTCCAAAGCACCGGCATGATCTCCATCGTCACCGGCATGACACCATGATCTTCATCATCTTGATCTCCATCAACGTGTCGCCATAAGGTTGTCGCGCCGACTGTTGCTTCCACGACTATTGCTAACTCATAGCGATAAAGTAAAGCAAAATGGTGAAAATAATTAAAGAAAACTCTATGGCTCCTGCCAGTTGCCGTACTCATCGACATGCAAGTCGTGATATTCTATACAACACATGATCATCTCATACATCACATATATCTCATCATGTAATTGGCCATATCACATCACAATATACCCTGCAAAAACAAGTTAGACGTCCTCTAATTGTTGTTGCAAGTTTTACGTGGCTGCTACGGGTTTGCAAGAACCGTCCTTACCTACGCAAAACCACAACGTGGTGTAGTGATTGCTTTTTGATCTTCTAAAAGAACCCTCTTCATTGAAATCGATTCAATTAAAGTGAGAGAGACAGACACCCGCTAGCCATCTTTATGCAACGAAGTTACCTGTCAGTTGAAGGAACCGGTCTCTCGTAAGCGTACGAGTAATGTTGGTCCGGGCCGCTTCATCTCACAATACCGCCGAATCAAGTATCAACTAGTAACGGCAAGCAATATGTATACACCCACGCCCACAACTCGTTTGTGTTCTACTCGAGATCTCATCTACGCATAGACCTAGCTCAGATGCCACTGTTGGGGAACGTCGCATGGGAAACAAAAATTTCCTACGCACACGCAAGATCTATCCATGGTGATGAGCATCTACGAGAGGGAGAGTGAATCTACATACCCTTGTAGATCGCTAAGCGGAAGCGTTAAGAAACGCGGTTGATGTAGTCGAACGTTTCCGCGATCCAAATCGCAAGTCGTCCCTCGATCCGATCACGAACTAGTGCCGAACGGACGGCACCTCCGCGTTCAACACACGTACGGCTTGATGACGCCTTCACATCCTCGATCCAGCGAGCGATGATGAAGTAGTAGATGAGTTCCGGCAGCACGACGGCGTGGTGATGGTGGTGAGGAACAATCTCTGCAGGGCTTCGCCAAGCACTACGGAGATTATGACGGGAGGAACTAGAGGGTTAGAGTTGCCGGCACACGGCTTGGGAAATCTTGATGTGTCCCGTGTGCTAGCCCTTCCCCTCTATTTATATGTTGAGCCTTGGGGTCTAAACTTGGAGTAAAAGCCTCCTCCAGGTCGGTTTTGCCCGCACAAGGTCGGTTTGGCCTGCAGGGAAAGAGTCCAACTCGGATTCCAGCAGTATCGTGCACAAGCGGTAGTACCGCTTGAGCGGTAGTACCGCTTCACAGCGGTAGTACCGCTTACGCGGTAGTACTGCCTTACCAGCGGTAGTACCGCTTAAGGCAGCAGCAAAACTTCCTTTTGCACTTTCCAATACCTCGTGGGCTTTACCCCTTTAGCCTATATAAAGTGTTGCTGCACCCGAACACTTCGGTAAACATCCGGAACCTCTTCCGGTGAATTCCGGAACCCTTCCGGAGATCAAAACACTATTATCACATATATTAATCTTTATCTCCGGACTCTTCCGGAGACCCTCGTCATGTCCGGGATCTTATCCGGGACTCCGAACAACCTTCGGTCACCAACAAAATAACTCAACTATACTAATCGTCACCAAACGTTAAGTGTGTAGACCCTGCGGGTTCGAGAACTATGTAGACATGACCGAGACACCTCTACGGCCAATAACCAATAGCGGGACCTGGATGCCCATATTGGTTCCTACATATTCTACGAAGATCTATATCGGTCGAACCTCTATGTCAAGGATTCAGTTAATCCCGTATGATGTTCCCTTTGTTCTTCGGTATGTTACTTGCCCGAGATTCGATCGTCGGTATCTCTATACTTAGTTCAATCTCGTTACCGGCAAGTCTCTTTACTCGTTCCGTAATACAAGATCTCGTGGCTAACACTTTAGTCACATTGCTTGCAAGGCTCATTGTGATGTTGTATTACCGAGTGGGCCCTGAGATACCTCTCCGTCACACGGAGTAACAAATCCCAGTCTTGATCCATGCCAACCCAACAGACACCCTCGGAGATACCTATAGAGCATCTTTATAGTCACCCAGTTACGTTGCGACGTTTGATACACACAAGGTATTCCTCCGGTGTCAGTGAGTTGCATGATCTCATGGTCATAGGAACAGATACTTGACATACAGAAAACAATAGCAATAAACTGACACGATCATATGCTACGTTTATAGTTTGGGTCTTGTCCATCACATCATTCTCCTAATGATGTGATCCCGTTATCAAATGACATCTCATGTCCATGGCTAGGAAACCTTCACCATCTTTTGATCAACGAGCTAGTTAACTACAGGCTTACTAGGGACACAGTGTTGTCTATGTACCCACACATGTATTTGAGTTTCCAATCAATACAATTATAGCATGGATAATAAACGATTATCATGAACAAGGAAATATAATAATAACCAATTTATTATTGCCTCTAGGGCATATTTCCAACACCTAGGGGCTTGGAGGGCAAGCCACCAGCCTCCTCCACGCCTATATAAAGGTGGGGAGACGTTGGGGGCAGCCACCCTTCGACCCTTGCCCGTCTCCCTCCTGTTACGCCTCCTCCACCTCGCGCAGACGCTTGGCGAAGCCCTGCTGCAGTTCCGCAGCCACCACCACCTCCACGCCGTCGTGTTGGTTCAGATCTCATCTACCTCCTCTCCCTCTCTTGCTGGATCAAGAAGGAGAGGACCCCGCCGAGCCGTACGTGTGCTAAACTCGGAGGTGCCGTCCGTTCGGCACTAGATTGGATTGGATCGCGATTGGATCGTGAAGAGTATGACTACATCAACCGCGTTACGACGCTAACGCTTTCGGTCTACAAGGGTATGTAGACACACTCCCCTCTCACTGCTATGCATCTCCTAGATTAGATCTTGGGTATTTCGTAGGAATTTTTTTAATTTTCATGCAACGTTCCCCATCACTGCCCTCCCTCTCCCCCACTATATATAGGGGCAAGGGGGAGGGGGCTGTCATGGGTATAAGTCTGACAGTAGTGTATGGGGGTACGGATCAGAGGGCAGAGCCTAGCTACGGCACAGTTGTTACACTCGAATTTACGAGTTCAGGCCCCTCGCGGTGGAGGTAAGAGCCCTACGTCTCGGTGCTCTGGAGCTGTTGATTAAGTGTATAGGTTACAAAGGATGCGAACTCTTGTCATGGAGCTGAGGGGTGGCTTATATAGAGTCTGCCAGGACCCTATGAATGCCACCATAACTAAGGATTAAAGAGGAGGTTTAAGGGCGCCGGTTACTAGTAACATGCGCATTAACTACACTTGATGAGGGTGGACGCACGTCCCGACCGTTGCGCTCCTGGAGAGTCTCTTGGTCTTCTCTGACCGAGTGATGACAAATATTCCGAGTGAAATAGGCCGGTCGAGTGAAGTGTTGTCTCCCAAGTGGTTCATTGAACTCTGAGTGAATGTCAGGCTGCAGAACATCTGACTGCTGGTCTGGCCCTGGGGTCCAGTATAAGGTGTATGGCGTCCTAGTGTAGGGTCTGTAGGTCAGGCCTGTTACCCTATCCCTAGTACATGTCCTCCTCATTAGCCCCCGAATCGGTCGAGGTTAAGCGGGTCGAGTCAAGGCGAATTCCCAGGTGAGTTGAGCGCTACAGGGGCGCTCAAGAACTCCCACAGGACATTAGACGACCTTGTCTTCGCATGATACCTTGACGGATTCTGGACCGTATGATGTCCGAGTGAAAGTCTTCATCCGAGTGAAATGAGTCATCGCGCGTCGGGTGACGGAACAGACCCGAGCGTCTTTGGAATGTCTTTAAAGGACGAGCAATCGGATTGCTGGATCCCGGATTTTGCGGGATTCAAAATCAGATATGAGCGTGCGCTAACGGTTGTGATGCGGTGAGTGGGGAAAGTGGGGCATGACACCTCGATTTTCGCCCTGCTTTTCGCCACGTACCGCTGTATCTCCGCCGGCGAGATTTGAGGGGATCTGCGGGCCCGTGAATCGCTGAAGAAGATTGGTGAACGGAGCAGGCGATGGTATAAAAGGCTGCCGCGCCGGAGAGAGAAAGAGAACCAGATCCCCTTTTCCTCATCTCCTCCAGCCACCCAATCTTCTCTCCCGCACCCCACTCTGCACAAATCCACTTCGGCGTCGGAGTGCTCTGTGGCGATGGCGAAGGACAAGACGGTGAAGCTGGAGCGGGCGAAGAAGGCAGCGAAGGTGAAGAAGGTGTTGAGCTCCAGGGCCACGCCCCCGCGCGGGTGAATCCAGGGCGATTGTCTCCCGCCGACCACCACGGTGGAGGATATCAGCGGGCTCGTCGTGGACGGCTGGTGCGCGATGGGACCTGGAGGCTGCCGGAGGAGGGGGAGATCGAGCCTGCGCCGCGCCCCGGGGAGCGCGTGCTCCTCACCACTCACGTGGAGAGAGGTTCTCTATGCCACCCCATCCCTTCTTCTGCGGCTTCCTGAACTTTTTCAGGGCCCAACTCCATCATCTTCCTCCGAATGCCATAGTGTATCTTGCCGCGTTTATTTCCATGTGCGAAAACTTCTTAGGCTGCCAGCCGCACTGGGGGCTGTTCAAACATATCTTCACATGTCGCTCTCAGTCGGTAAAAAAGGTTGATCCTGATAGAGAGAGGACTCATGTGACTCAGCTGTGCGGCGGCTTAGGTATCCAGATGAGGGGTAGGAGTGCGTTCCCCGCTATGTCTTTTCCTGATTCGGTTAGAGGTTGGCAGTCGACCTGGTTTTACTGTAATGGCATTCCTTGCACCGGTTCGTCGACTGGTCTTCCCCCTTATACGTCCGAGAGAGTCAAGACTCCTCCGTCGCCAACAGTTGATAATGGGGAGAAGACAGACGTGGGGATCTTGGTGAGTGCTGTAGTGGGTCTGATTCAGGGTGGAGTGACGGGCCTGGATCTTCTGGAGGTCTTCCTCAGTCGGCGGATCCAGCCGCTGCAGGAGCGGGCTCATCCCATGTGGCGGTATGTCGGGGCCAATGACTCGACCTGAGTGCATCCGGAGGATGTTGATGAGAAAATGGTGGAGCAGTGGCTCAGATGCATCACTGGTGCACGCAACAATCCGCGAGGGTCGAGACGGATCCCGCCCTACGACGACGCGCACCAACCATCAGAGGTGCGACGCGCATTTCCGAGTGAATCATTTATGCGCAAATTATCTGAGTGAACTGAATGAACTGACTGTCCCTGTTCTTCGTGTCTTGCAGGATTTCCAGAAGATGCTCTCGCCTGTGCCAAATGGAGAACACCTTGCCGGGGACGTGGGGAGCGACCATGGTAGCGTCGAGGACAGCTATGCGGAGGACAGCGAGGAGGAAAGCGATGAATCGGAAGGAAGCGACGAGGTCGAGTCTTCCCCGTCTCTAGAGTTGCGCGCTGAGCGCCGCTCCAAGCAGACTCATGATCCGAGTGCTGGCTCGGGGAAGACGGTGGCTCCGAGTGCTAAGACTCCGAAGCGCACTTGGACATCGACGCCGGAGCCGACAGAGAAGACCGCCAAGCAGCTCAAAGTTGCCTCGCCCAAACCTCGAAAGGCTCTACCCAGGATCAAGGTTACCGTGCCCGTCCCCTCAACGTGAGTGTCGCGTCTCTCCTTTCTGTCTCTGTGAACTTCTGGACTTTTCTGACCGAGTGAGACTTATGAACCAGAGCTGCAACCTCGACGATGTCTCCCATGCAGATCGATGGAGACCGCGTCGAAGCTGAATCGGCGGACGCGGCCACTTCTCAGAAAGGTAGCAATGATTCCATTTTTTACTTTGATCTGTGATCCGATTGAATAGTGTGTCATGACTGATTATGTCGAGTGGACGTAGCTCTTGCAGAAATCATCCATGTCGCGGATGACGATGAAGGACCGCCATGGAAGGACACCGAGAAGGGGACCACAGCTTCGACTGCCTCTCAGACCACCGCACAGAAGACACCACCAAGCAAAGCACCTAAAGTTCTCCCTGCGCCTAACATGACCGCGCCTCTGGGGCAAGGTTCTTCTCAGGCCGGTGCTGGCCCCGTCACAGCCCCATCGACTGCCCTGGTCTCGGCTCCGACTCCTCCCGTCAATATATTCAGTCTGTATAAAGTGCCAGAGGACCAAACTGGAGCCAGCAAGGAGGCGATGATCCAGGCGGACCTGATGACCCAGCGTCTGAAGGAGATGTATGCAGCTGGCAAGTTGGCGTATGATGCCAGTGCTGTTCTCCAGGAGAATGTCCGAGTAAGTGCTCTTGTAAGTTGATCTCCAATTCATTTTTCTTCTATAGGAATTCCAGTCGGTAAACTTTTGGTACACCCACTGGGTGTGTCGTCCGGTGGGGGCACGCTGAGTGCACCCACTGGGTGTAGTCCCCGAGACTGCCGTCAACTGCGGGCAGTCGGCGGGAGTCTTAGAACTTGTTTTTTTATTGTTGTTTGGCCATCACTTGGATAGGGCGGACCATTCCGAGTGGATACCATTCCAGTGGGGGCACGCTGAGTGCACCCACTGGGTGTAGTCCCCGAGACCGCCGTCGACTGCAGGCAGTCGGCGGGAGTCTTAGAACTTGTTTGTTTGTTTTTTTGTTGTTGTTTGGCCATCACTCGGATTGGGCGGACCATTCCGAGTGGATACCATTCCAGTGGGAGCACGCTGAGTGCACCCAGTGGGTGTAGTCCCCGAGACTGCCGTCGTCTGCAGGCAGTCGGCGGGAGTCTTAGAACTTGTTTTAAAGGGTACTTCAGAATCTGGTACTGGTCAAGCTTGTTCCTCCCTGACAAAGGGTACTTCAAGATCTGGTATTGGTCAAGCTTGTTCCTCCCTGACAAAGGGTACTTCAGGATCTGGTATTGGTCAAGCTTGTTCCTCTTAGGAGTGCTAGTCTCTGGGCACTCGGAGTACTTCTTATCATTAACTGGTCCGCTCTCTCTTGTGTTTTAGAGAACCTGTGAGCTTGGGACTCAGTATGTGTCACTGGAGAAGGAGACGGTCCAACTCCGACTGGACTTGGAGGTGGAGAAGAGGAACGTAGCTCGTGTCCAAGTGGAGCTCAAGGCCATGGGAGGTAAGCCTCTGCTACCGAGCGTTCTGCTTTCGCTTTTCTCCATTCTTTGAACCGAGCGACTTCACTCGAACAGATGTGCGTAGTGAAAACCATCGACTCCAAGTGCGGTTCAGGACTTCTATTTCTTTAGAAACTATGAAGCAGGCACTCGAAAGCAAGGACAACGAGCTGGCGGGGGCACAGAAGGTGGCGAGGGAGAAGACCAAGGCCGCCGAAGAGAAGTTGGCCTCGCTCGAGAAGCTTGAAGGAGAAAACAAGTCGCTAAAGATCGCCGCTGAGGAGGCAAAGAAGGAAGTGGCCGAGCTCAAGAAGCAACAGACCGAGTGGGACGGCAAGCTCAAGGCTCAGGCAAATGCTTATGAGCAAGAGAAGAAAACTTTGAGTGAGCAGATCGCCCAGTTTACCCAAAAGAAGGATTCTCTGGAGAAGTACATAGAAGACTTCACGGAGGAGATGTACACCAAGCTTGCAGGTAACTTGTAACATCCGAGCGAGTTTTGACTTATTTCCGAGTGAACTTCATGCATGCTGATACTCGTCTCTCTCCTTTCCTTGTTCACAGAGTACTGCCGAGACTTCGAGCTGGAGACTAACATAATCGAGAGGGACCTGGATCCCACCAGGTCACTCGTCGGTGACAAGGCCGCCCTAGGCATCCTGCAGCTCGAATCTCGCCTTGAAGACGCTCTGGGGTACATCATCCGTCTGCGGGACGCACTCGGGAGGATCGACAAGGAACTGTGGCCAGAAGACACGTTCGAGACTGATCTGGAAGCGATGATGACTCGTCTCAATCAGATTCCAAGCCGAGTGCAAGCATGGAAGAAATTAGCTGCCCGCTGCGGGGCCGATGTGGCCCTCTCTCTTGTCCGTGTACACTGCAAGGACGCGAAGGAAGAGAAGCTGAAGTCTCTCCAGGTCGCCAACATGAAGAAGCTCAAGTTTGAAGACTTCATGGAGACGTTCATAGAGGCAGCCACTCGGATCGCAGATGGCACCGACCTGGACGCCTTCGTCGAGCCGGCCAGCCCCTCTGGAGCATGAGAAAAACTTTAAGCTTTACCCATTTGCCTCGGTATGCCGAGTGGATTTGTATCCGTTAAACTCTTTCGGGTTTCGGGCCCGAGTACTCGCATTTACTTTTGAACTTCTGAAGTTATTCGAATGCTTTCTTTTGAGTCTTTGGATGTATGCAACTTAGGCGAAAGCTGGTTCGCAGCTAAGCCTCCGAGTGAGGGGGACGCCCTTCACTCGGAGTCGTGTTTAACTTAGGCGAAAGATGGTTCGCAGCTAAGCCCCCGAGTGAGAGGGACACTCTTCACTCGGAGTCGTTTTTAACTTAGGCGAAAGCTGGTTCGCAGCTAAGCCTCCGAGTGAGAGGGACGCTCTTCACTCGAAGTCGTTTTTAACTTAGGGGAAAGCTGGTTCGCAGCTCAGCCCCCGAGTGAGAGGGACGCTCTTCACTCGGAGTCGTTTTTAACTTAGGCGAAAGCTAGTTCGCAGCTAAGCCCCCGAGTGAGAGGGACGCTCTTCACTTGGAGTCGTTTTTAACTTAGGCGAAAGCTGGTTCGAAGCTAAGCCTCCGAGTGAGAGGGACGCTCTTCACTCGGAGTCGTTTTTAACTTAGGCGAAAGCTGGTTCGCAGCTAAGCCCCCCGAGTGAGAGGGAAGCTCTTCACTCGGAGTCGTTTTTAACTTAGGCGAAAGCTGGTTCGCAGCTAAGCCCCCGAGTGAGAGGGACGCTCTTCACTCGGAGTCGTTTTTAACTTAGGCGAAAGCTGGTTCACAGCTAAGCCCCCGAGTGAGAGGGACGCTCTTCACTCGGAGTCGTTTTTAACTTAGGTGAAAGCTGGTTCGCAGCTAAGCCTCCGAGTGAGAGGAACGCTCGTCACTCGGAGTCGTTTTTAACTTAGGCAAAAGCTGGTTCGCAGCTAAGCCCCCGAGTGAGAGGAACGCTCATCACTCGGAATCGTTTTTAACTTAGGCGAAAGCTGGTTCGCAGCTAAGCCTCCGAGTGAGAGGAACGCTCATCACCCGGAGTCGTTTTTAACTTAGGTGAAAGCTGGTTGGCAGCTAAGCCCCCGAGTGAGAGGAACGCTCATCACTCGGAGTCATTTTTAACTTAGGCGAAAGCTGGTTCGTAGCTAAGCCTCTGAGTGAGAGGAACGCTCATCACTCAGAGTCATTTTTAACTTAGGCGAAAGCTGGTTCGCAGCTAAGCCCCCGAGTGAGAGGAACGCTCGTCACTCGGAGTCGTTTTTAACTTAGGTGAAAGCTGCTTCACAGCTAAGCCTCCGAGTGAGAGGAACGCTCATCACTCAGAGTCATTTTTAACTTAGGCGAAAGCTGGTTCGCAACTAAGCCCCCGAGTGAGAGGAACGCTCGTCACTCGGAGTCATTTTTAACTTAGGCGAAAGCTGGTTCGCAGCTAAGCCCCCGAGTGAGAGGAACGCTCGTCACTCAGAGTCATTTTTAACTTAGGCGAAAGCTGGTTCGCAGCTAAGTTGAAGGGCGTACACCCACTAGGGGTCGTAAGCCAGAGAATGCGTACGAGTGAACTCAATGTAGCACTGGAAAAGTCATGCTTTTATTCATCAAACATCACTCGAGTGCTTTTATTACATCTCAATATCAAGTATAAAATCGTTGGAGCAAGTCGGCATTCCAAGCACGGGGCTCGTCTACCTGCTTCATAAGGTTGTACAGGCGGTATGCTCCGTTATGTAGAACCTTTGACACAATAAAAGGACCTTCCCACGCTGGAGCAAGCTTATGAGGTCGCTGCTGATCCACTCGGAGCACAAGATCTCCTTCCTGAAAGGACCGACCTCTGATGTGCCTGTCGTGAAAACGTCGTAGGTCCTGCTGGTAGGCGGCTGAACGGATAAGGGCCATCTCCCTTTCTTCTTCCAAGAGATCAACGGCGTCTTGCCATGCCCGCTCTGCTTCAGCTTCGGAATATAGTTCCACTCGGGGCGAATTGTGGAGCAGGTCACTCGGTAGGACAGCTTCAGCTCCATACACCATGATGAAGGGACTGCGATTGGTGGACCGGTTGGGAGTCGTCCTCAGGCCCCACAGAACTGACGGCAATTCAGTGACCCAGGCTTCGGCTACGTGCTCCAAATCGCGCATGAGTCGTGGCTTTAACCCCTGAAGGATCAGTCCATTCGCTCTCTCGGCTTGCCCATTCGACTATGGGTGGGCCACGGATACATAGTCGACCTGAGTGCCTTGGGCAGCACAGAACGCTCTGAATTCCTCTGAGTTGAAGTTTGAGCCGTTGTCAGTAATGATGCTGTGGGGCACACCATATCTAAAGACTATCTCTTTCATAAACTTGATCGTTGTACGAGGGTTTAGCTTCTTGATGGGTTTGGCTTCAATCCACTTAGTGAACTTGTCAACTGCAACCAGCAAGTGGGTGAATCCACTCACCCCAGTCCGGAGGGGTCCCACCATGTCGAGTCCCCAGACTGCAAACGGCCAGACAAGTGGGATCGTCTTCAGAGCGGACGCGGGCTTGTGTGATAAGTTTGCATAGAATTGACACCCGACGCAGTGTTGGACTATCTCCTGTGCAGCTTCATTGGCACGTGGCCAGAAGAAGCCGGCTCGGTAAGCTTTAGCCACGATTGTCCGAGAGGACGCGTGGTGTCCACATGTTCCTGAGTGAATCTCCTCCAAGATCAACCGACCTTCCTCTGGAGAGATGCAGCGCTGAGTCACACCGGTGACGCTCTTTCTGTACAACTGATCGCCCATCACTGTAAAGGCCTTGGACCTGCGAACAATCTGGCGGGCCTCAGCTTCATCTTCTGGAAGTTCCTGTCTAAGCAGGTAAGCAATGTAAGGCACCGTCCAGTCGGGCGTGATTGCCAGGACCTCCATGACCAAGTCAATGACTGCCGGTACCTCGACTTCAGTCGAATCGGAGGGACCGACCACTTGCGGGGGCTCTTCAGTGAAGGGATCTTCTTTCACTGTTGGGAAACGCAAATGCTCGAGGAACACATTGCTGGGTATGGGTTTCCGAGTGGACCCAATCTTGGCTAGATCGTCTGCCTCTTGATTCTTGGCTCGGGGGATGTATGCAGCTCCAGACCCTCGAATTTCTTCTCTAGTTTTCTCACTGCGTTGCAATATCCTGTCATAGCAAGGCTCCTGATGTCCCACTCCTTCATTACTTGATTCACAACTAGATCTGAGTCCCCGTAGACCATCAGGCGTCGGACGTCGAGTGAGATGGCCATACGGAGACCGTAAAGGAGCGCTTCATACTCGGCCTCATTGTTGGAGGAATCGAAGTGAATCTGCAGAACATAACTGAGTCGATCGCCCTTTGGAGACACCAACACAACTCCGGCTCCTGAACCATTCAGCATCTTGGAACCGTCAAAGAACATTGTCCAGTGTTCCGGGTGACTCTGAGTCGGCTGCTGCTGTTCTGTCCATTCGGCTAAGAAATCAGCTAATGCTTGGGACTTGATCGCTTTTTTCGCCTTGAACTTGATGTCCAGGGGCAGGAGCTCGATAGCCCACTTCGCCACTCGACCAGTCGCATCCCGATTGTTCATAATCTCAGATAGCGGGGCGTCGCTGATGACTCACACGATGTGCTCTTGGAAGTAATGGGCTACTTTCTTCACAGTCAGGTAGATGCCATAGACGAGCTTCTGATAATGAGGATACCTCTGCTTGGACGAAGTCAGAACTTCAGAAATGTAATAGACTGGGTGCTAAACTTTGTAAGCTTTGCCCTCTTCATCTCGCTTGACGGTGAGGACGGTGCTGACAACGTGACCAGTGGCCGCAATGTACAAGAGCAACGGCTCGTTGCTGTTCGGAGCGGCGAGCACCGGCTGGGTGGAAAGCAGGGCTTTGAGCTCAACAAACGCTGCTTGTGCTTCAGTAGTCCACTCGAACGAATCAGACTTCTTCATCAATCGGTAAAGGGGTAGTGCCTTCTCACCAAGGCGGGAGATGAATCGGCTCAGAGCTGCGAGGCAACCCGTGAGCTTCTGTACATCATGAAGCCGTTCTGGACGTTTCATTCATACTATTGCACCGATCTTTTCAGGGTTGGCATCTATCCCTCGTTCGGAAATGAGGAATCCGAGTAACTTGCCCCCTGGCACTCCGAAAGTGCATTTTGCTGGATTCAGCTTAATATCATACTTCCGCAGATTTGCGAAAGTCTTAGCTAGGTCAGCCAGCAGGTCGGAACCTTTTCTGGACTTGACCACTATGTCGTCCATGTATGTCTCGATGTTCCGACTGATTTGTGTATGTAAACACTTTTGCACCATGCGCATGAAAGTGGCACCGGCGTTCTTGAGACCGAATGGCATGGTGATATAGTAGAAACACCCGAATGGGGTGATAAAAGCTATTTTTATTTCATCTGGCCCATACAGTAGGATCTGGTGGTACCCGGAGTACGCATCTAGAAAAGACAGTCGCTCACACCCCGCGGTGGAATCTACGATCTGAACTATACGGGGGAGCGGGAAATGATCCTTGTGACAGACCCGATTGATGTGCTTGAAATCGATGCACATCCGGAGAGACTTATCTTTCTTAGGAACCATGACGACGTTGGTGAGCCACTCGGAGTGGTACACCTCATGGATGAACTCGGCTGCCAGGAGCCGAGCAACTTCTTCGCCAATGGCCTTCCTCTTCTGTGTAGCGGAACGACGAAGATGTTACTTCACCGGTTTTGCTTTTGGGTCGACTCGCAAACGGTGCTCAGCCAGCTCCCTGGGTACACCCGGCATGTCGGATGGCTTCCATGCGAAGATGTCCCAGTTCTCATGGAGGAATTGGATGAGCGCAGCTTCCTATTTGCTGTCGAGTGTCGTCGAGATGTTGGTGGGCGCGACATTGGGATCCTCCGGATGAATGTGTACAGGCTTCGTCTCTCCAGCCGACTGGAACGCAGACTCTGCAGCTGGCTTCTTGGAGCGTAGCAGATCACTCGGATCGGCATTTTTCTTGTATTCCTCCAACTCCACCATAGCCATCTGTTCATCAGCAATCTTGGACCCTTGCTGCAAACACTCTTCCACGCGCTGCCTGTTGCCAGTGACTGTGATCACGCCTTTGGGGCTGGGCATTTTCAGCTTGAGATACACGTAACATGGGCGGGCCATGAAGCGTGCGTAGGCCGGCCGTCCAAGGATGGCGTGGTAGGCACTGCGGAAGTCGACCACTTCGAAAGTTAGTCTTTCCTTCCTGAAGTTCTTCTCGTCTCCAAAGACCGCATCCAGGGCGATCTGCCCGAGTGACTTTGCCTTTTTGCCGGGGATCACTCCGTGGAATTGCATACTGCTCTCGCTGAGACGGGACATCGGAATGCCCATCCCCTTCAGGGTCTCAGCGTAGAGTATGTTCAGGCCGCTTCCACCGTCCATGAGGACCTTACGCAACCGAACACCTCTAACGACTGGATCGACCACCAGCACCTGCCGCCCAGGGGTGGCAATGTAGGCCGGGTGGTCCGACTGATCAAAGGTGATCGGAGTCTTCGACCAGTTCAGGAACTTTGTCGTCGACGACATGGCCATGTTTACTTCTCAGTTGATAACCTTCAATAGGCTCTTGCTCTCAACATCCACAAAGATCATCAGAGTTGCGTTGACACTGGGATAGGCTTCATTCTTGTCTTCATCATCAACATCGTCTGGACTTTTCTCACTCGACTGACTCTCCCGGAACTGCTGTATGAGCAATCTGCATTGTCGAGTGGTATGCTTGGGCAATATTAGATTGCCCTCTTCATCTTTTCTGGTGTGAATGTGGCACGGCAAATCGAGGACATCTTGGCCCGACTGATCTTTCTTCTTCCTCGGGATCCACTTTTCTTTAGCCTTCCCTTTGTTTTTGACTTGACCAGCCAGTGCGGCAGCCTCGGCCTGAGCCGATCCGTCAGCTTTGCGCTTCGGCTTCTGACTGGGGTTGTTGTTTCCAGGGCTAGGCTCACTAGCTTTCCCCTTGCCGTTACGGAGATGGTCTTCCTCTTCTCCATTCGCATACCGAGTGGCGATCTCCATCATTCGGCTCATGGTCAAAGATCCCGACCGACCAAACTTCAGGATGAGCTCTCGATATCTGACTCCTGCCTTGAAGGCGCAGACGGCTTGGTGCTCAGTGACGTTCTCAACCACATGATGCAAGGTTGTCCAACGCTGAATGTACTCCCTCAAGGTTTCATTCGGCTTCTGCACACAATGCTGCAGCTCAGTCAATCCGGTGGGGCGTTTGCACGTGCCTTCGAATATTTTGATGAACACTCGGGCCAAATCTTCCCAGCAGTAGATGCTAGCCGGAGTGAGTTGGTTGAGCCAGGCTCGGGCAGACCCTTCCAGCATCAAGGGCAAATGCTTCATAGCCACATAGTCATTGCCTCCTCCAATCTGAACAGCCACTCGATAATCCTCTAGCCAAGTTTCTGGCTTGGACTCACCGGTGAATTTACTCACTCCAGTCGCCAACCTGAAGTTGGGCGGAATCTCTACGGCCCTGATTGCTCTGCTGAAACACTCGGGTCCGAAGATGAAGAATCCACTTCCACTCGGACGATCTCTATCCAAACTCTCTCTGAGAGCTCTGCCTCTGTCGACCAGGTTCTGAGTGAGTACGGATCTCGCGTTAAACTGTGGGTCGGGGAAGTTGACTGGTTCTCTCTGGCGATAACCATCACCATGGCGGGGAGGGCTGGCCCTCCGATCATTGCCGTAAGGATGTCTGGCATCGTACGGTCGGGGCGCGTACGAACCATCCTGCTAAGGGGGCGTCTGCATACGGTGACGATCATCCTGACGCCGCGGAGGCGTATTCCGACTGCGACCCTGCTCCGAGTGCTGGTCTCGGTGGTGGTCTTGGTCGTTTCGCCGCTGAGGCGAGTGTCTGTTTCTTCTCGGGATCACCGGGCTGTGGGCCGACTGGACGGTGTCAGCCCAGATGGATCTGCTGTGAATCCTGTTGCGCGACTGGGACACCGCTGAATTTTGCTCTTCAGCCGCCTTGAGTAAGGCCCAGATCTGCCATAGACCCTCTCCCGCCTCGGATCGGGACGGCTCGATGGAATCTGCTATCCGAGTGGCCGCCGCCAAATTCTGAACGGGAGTGCGAAATACCTGGAAATTCTGCTGCTGGTCATTCGAGAACAATTGCCGCTGTTGACGACTGGAACTGGGCTGATGCTGTCTGCGGGCGTGATCGTCGAGTGATTTCTGGAGCGCCTCCAGACGATTGCGCTCAGCCAAATTGGCCTGGCGCGCGGCCTCCAAAGCCTGAGCCTCGGGAGTCGTCCCGACGATGGGCGTCTGGAGGGTCTGCTCGTTTCTGCACTGCAGTTCCTCCCTTTGCTGCTGAGTGAGAGGTCGGGGGTAGTACTCGTCGTCATGACGGTCCCCGCCACCGTCAAGGCTGGCACGCGACGGGTCGCCGGCTCCCGCACCACTGCGGGTGTACCCAGGCGGACTGGGCGGGGAATCGGCCATTAGCACCTTCGCAGCGGGATCACTGCTCTCGCACTCGGATAAGCTTTCCGAGTCCCCATGCAAGGAGGCGAATGAATCGAAGACGGGCTCATCGGGCTCGATTGCCGCGACTTGCGGGGCCGCAACCTGAAGGGCCATCGCGTGCTTGATCCACCACTGCAGCCGCGAACGTCCGGAACGCTTGCGGCGGCGGCTGGTGAAGCGAGGAGGCGCCGACTGGTACGGTGTTATAGGCGGGCGGCGATGCCAGCACCAGATCCCGCCGCGGGGAAAACGCCGGCGTTGGCGCTGCACTGGCCATCGCGCTGGCGCCTGAGCCGCGTGAGGAAGTGACGGGAGAGGCCAGAGACTTAATGGCAATGGCGCGGAGCGGCGAGGAAGGAGACAGCCAGCGCGGCCACAGTGCCCGTACGGCGCACAGGGGTGGAGCTTGGCCGCGTCTACCGGTGAGCTTTGCCGGAGAGGGAGAGGGTTCCAGGTGGTCCAGGTGGACGGCGGCGTCGCAGTCGGCATGTTTGGACAAGGAGAGGCATCGCGAAGTGGCCGGAGCAGTCGCGTCCGACGCGGTCGACGTGCAGAGCACGGTTTTGGCCTGGCCAGACGCGTGGTCACCGCATGCACTGGCGCACGCGGCGCGCTCTGGCCTGCCCGGTCGTGTCCATGCGATAGTCCCTGCTTCCAGAGGCCTCCCGGTGCAGCTGGTTTGGCAAGAGGTGGCTGGGATAGCTGGCTAGGTTCTATGCAAGTTTCTGGATAGAAACTTGTGCAGCAAGTTGGGGAGAAATGGCTAGGTATTTGAGAGTGAAAGTTTGCCATGATGTAGTGTGGTAGGAAGGTGCATATACTGGGAAAAATTCAGACCAAATGGATCAGTGTAGAGCATAGTTGCTTCACAACTGCCTCTTTGGTCCAGAAATCTTGCAGAGGATGTTGCACTCACTTGGATGGGTTCCTGGAGTCGAAACTTGGTATTTGTGGGTTATTTGATGATGCCAACATGCTATAAAAATTTCAGTCCAATTGGGTTAGTGTACAGGGTACTTCCTTCACAACACTTCCCACTAGACAGAAACTGGGAGGAATTTTGTAGAGAAATTGGCTGAATGAAATGAGCCAAAAATTTGTGGAGACTGATAATATGGGTAGAAGAATGTCCTGGATTAATTTCAGAATTTTTGAAGCAATATAAAATATAGTTGCTTCACAAACTGAAATTATGACCAGAATCAAAGATTGGATGTTGTGCTCACCATGAGGAGTAAATCTTGAACATTTTCACATATCCAAGGTTAACATGGTCCAAAGGATTTATGAGAATTTTCTTGGGATTTTTGGAAGAACAGAAATATGGGTTGCTTCACAACCTAGAGCTCAAAAGGGTTATTCCTTCAATGGAAGAAGGAATATTAAATTGGAATAAAATTGAGATTGAGCAAGAATGGAAGTGACATGACTTGAAAGAAGTTTTTGAGAACTTGAATCACTTGGGAAAGAAAATCAAAAGAAATTCCCAAGTTTTAAGTCCATAGAGCCATTCAGGAACAAATCCAAGCCAAATTCCAAACAAAGTTTCCAAACAAATTTTGAAAAGAAAAGCTGAGAAAACCAGGGTGTCACACTGCCGGGGCCACTCCGGAGGAAACCGCCTCGCGAGGGGCGAGCTTCGCGAGGCCCCTCGCCGCCAGGCCAGACCCTGCCGAGGCCGCCAGGCGCCAGGATGCCTCGTGAGGCTCCCTTCGCGAGGCCTCCTCACGAGGCAGGTCGTACGGCGCCAGCCGCAGGGCTCCGCGCCCAGCACATGGGTGACGTCCCGCTGTCAGGATAAGGACGGCGGGGCGTGACCAAGCCCAGCTTCCATTCTGGTTATAAGGGAGCAGTGGTATCTGCCTCCCCCAAAACAAGCCCCAAGACATTTCCTCTTTGGTGATAGAAGATCAGGACGGATCAGCGCGCCAGGACGGAGGTCATCGCCAAGCCCACCAGTGCGTCACAAGGAGTTGCTTTAGCAGGCGGAGACCGCCTATAGTCAGGATAGGCCTGCGCTCCTGTCCCCCTTTTGAATTGCCGCCCTGTGGCTACCCTTTCCCGCTCATATTTTCGGGGAAGAGGACCAAGGCACTACAAAAAGGGCAGGGCTGCTTCCATGTAAGGGGATCGATTCATTCTCCCCCACACCTCGTGTACTTGGAGCCACAAGCTCTCCATCGCAGAGCAATCCAACACAGGCAGGAGTAGGGTATTACACCGCACGGTGGCCCGAACCTGGGTAGCTCGCGCGTTCCCTTCATGTCCGGTGAGAGCCAGCGAGTCCGTCGCGTCCCCGCCATAGTCCTGTCGTAGGCTGCCAAGCAAAGTCCCCCAGAGTTCGAATCCTAAGTTCTTGGAGAAGTTTCTTGGATGCAGATCCTAGACTCCGAGATTTGGCGCGCCAGGTAGGGGGACTTGCCGTCTTCGCGCCTTCGACCTCGACGCCAGCATCGACATGGACGCAGCCGCCGCTCGCCGGGAACGCGCTGCGCGTCGCGCCGCTGTCAGGGTCCCCGCGGCGCCCGCCGCCCATGGTGTCCCTGGGTGGCGCCTTCGCGCCGCCACCGAGCCTGTTGGGGAGCGCATGGCCTCTTCCGCCCACCCGTCGGTGAACGAGCAGGCGCACGGCCCCTCCGCCGCCACCTCCTCGCCCGCCCGCGCGTCGCGATCCCCCCGCTCCGCGCGCCGCGCTGCTCATGGCACAGGAGCTGCTGCGCTACCGCCCCACCGAGGACGCCTATGACGCGTGGCTTGGGCGCATCACCGAGCTCGTCGATGCCGCGCGCGATGGCCAAGAGCCCTCCCGCTCCCCGCCTGCCCCGCCGTCCCGCGCGGACCGCGCCGGGCACGACGCGCCTCCTCCTCCTCCGGACCGCGACGTGGCCGAGCGCCGCTCCGCCGCGCGTGCCCCGGAGCCGTCACGCGGCTCGCTCGCGCCGGGCAGCGACGGCGATAGCTGCCAGATCGTCCACCGCGCACCCCCGGACGCACGCGTGGCCCTTGAGAGGGCGCGCGACCGCCAGGACCGCGTCCTCCATGACGTCGCCATGGCTGGGCGCCAGAACCGCGCAGCCCTTAACGACGGAGCCGTCACCAACGGGGGCTACCTGGCCCTCGCCCCCGAGCTACGTCGTGTGGTGTGGCCCGATAAGTTCAACCCAGAGCTCCCTCAGCGCTACGATGGCACCGCGAACCCCACGGAGTTCCTCCTGCTCTACACCATCAGCATCCAGGCCGCGAGGGGGGACGATCGGGTCATGGAGAACTGGTTCCCCATGGCCCTCAAGGACACTGCACGCTCGTGGCTCATGAACCTCCCCGAGGCGTCCATCTCTTCGTGGGAGGACCTGTGCAAGCAGTTCGTCACCAACTTCAAGGGCACGAGCGACCGCGCCCTCACGATCAACGACCTGCGGAACGTGCGTCAGCGCCCTAGCGAGCCCCTTCGTAAGTTCATCCAGCCACAAGATCCCGAAGGCCTCTGACGCCGCGATCGTCTCCGCCTTCACCAGTGGCGTCACGGACGTGAAGATGCACGAGAAGCTCTCAGTCAGGGACGAGCTAGACTCCGCGGCAGAGGTGTTCGTCCTCGCCGACCGCTGCGCCAAGGCCGAAGAGGGACGCCTCTTCCTCCACAACGACGCTGACGCTGAGCCCGACGCGGCGAAGCCCAAGGCCAAAGATACCAAGCGCAAGGGCCCAGCCATGCTCGCAGCGGAGCCGGACTGCAAGCGCGGCCGCGACCGTGGCGAGGCCAAGAAGGACGGCCGTCCTTTCTGCGCCTACCACAACATGAACTCCCACAACACAGAAGACTGCCACGAGCTCAAGATGCTTCGCGAGGGCCGCACCGAGCGCCGCAAGGAGCGTGGCAAGGGCCGCGGTGGCGGTAGCGGAGGTGGCCGCTGGGGCGACAACCACAACAACGGCGCTGGCGACAACAGCCGTCAGGGCTGGCAAAACCAGCCGCAGCAGGCTGACCCTCAGGCCAACGCCGCCCCAATACGCGCCAACGACTCCCCTCCCACTGAGAATGCTGGGGGCTACCAAGAGCCCCGTAGGGTGGCCTGCATCCTCGGCAGGGCCCAGGCCCCTCCATCCAACCGCCACTTCAAGCAGTTCTCTTGGGAGGTGAACGCGGCCCTCCCGTCGCTCGATTCCACCGGCCGCCTCAAGTGGTCCGAGTTCCCCATCGCCTTCGACGCCAACGACCACCCCAAGTCCACGAAGGGCGTGGGCGCCGTCCCCCTGCTGTGCACCCCCACCATCAGCAACGTCGCCGTCACCAAGACCCTCATCGACGGAGGCGCCAGCCTCAACGTGATCTCCATCGAGACCTTCGAGACGCTCCAAGTGCCCTACGAGCGCCTGATGCCCACCAGGCCCTTCTCGGGCGTCACCGATGGCTCCACGGTCCCCCTGGGGCAGGTGCGCCTTCCCGTCACCTTCGGCACCCGCAAGAACTACCGTACGGAGTTCATCGTCTTTGATGTGGATCACATCGGCCTGCCTTACAACGCCATCTTGGGCTACCCGGCGCTCACCAAGTTCATGGCCGCGACCCACCACGCCTACGGCCTCGTCAAAATGCCAGGCTGCCGTGGCACCCTCACCGTCCGCTGTGACGGGAAGGATGCACTGCAAACCCTCGAGCACGCCTACAAAACTGCCTCCGTCGCGTACCTGGCCGACGAGGACGCGCCTGGGCCTGCTGAGGAGACGCCCATGAAGAAGAAGCCCCTGCTCCCTCAGGAGCGGGTCGAGTCCAAGAAGGCGTCGCTGGATGGGGGCGAAGCAGGCCCCTCCCTCGCCATTGGCGGCGGGCCCTCCCCCAAATAGGAAGGCGCGCTCGTCACCTTCCTCCGGGCGTGCCCTGATGCGTTGGCTTGGACAACATCAGGCACGCCCAGCCTGCCGAGGGAGGTGATCGAGCACCACTCAGCCACGTGCCGGAGCGCGCAGCCCGTCAAGCGTGAGGAATTTCATCAAGCGCCCAAGAAGTAGGAAGTCGTCACCCAAGAGGTCAACAAGACCCAGGATGCTGGAATCGCCCGTGAAGCCCCCCACCCCAGGAGGATCGCCAGCCTCACCCCCGTCGCCAGGCCGCGCGATGGCGTGCACATGTGCGTCGACTTCATCGCCCTCAACCAGGCTTGCCTCGCAGGCCCCTTCCCTCCTCCGCGCATCGCCGCATGCTCGCCCTGGCTCACGCGCATGCCGTTCGGCTTGGAGGGTGCCGCAGCCACCTTCGCGAGGCTGATGCGCATGAGCCTGGAGCCCCACATTGCAAGGACTACGGAGGTGGTTAACACTCGCCCACCGGCCCACCGCGGCCCCATTCATGACGGAGGCGGGTGTTCCGGTACCAAACACATGGAACGCCCGCCATCACCGTAAGTTCTATCCGTGCTCCACAGATACGAGCGACTTGGAGTTGTACACGCTTCGGGGCTCTCTCTACCCACGCTGCCTTCAGCACGTGAGAGATCCTTCCCACTCTCGTGGAAGCCCCATGCTCAGCACTGGCGGATGCCCCATGCTCCGCGCTGGCGGCTTACTTGAGGGGCCCTCGGCCGTCACATCCTCAAGCTGACCCGTGTCGAACATGGCAGCATGTATCTTACTGTTATGTAATGAACTTGCTTCGTGCATTAGTAAAGCTTATTTCCTTCAAAACCCCATGTGCTTGCCGCTGCAGGGCACGTGCTCATGGTCTCGCCCGTGCCTATCACGCGAGCGGGGGCTGGGCACGGTGTCTCTGCTCGGGTCAGTCCCAGCAGCACTGAAAAACCCAAGCGACTAAGCTCTGGCTCGCAGGCCTGCTCCCGTGCACGTCACCTCACCAGGTCCTTGGTGCTCTTGTCTCCTCGCGTAACACCCACAGGTGACCTCGCGAGCGCGCCCTGCTGCACTATTTGCAAAAACTTGGCAGTTTTCCTGGTGCAGGATACAAAGGCCTCAGGAGCCCCCTCTCGGGAGGCGCCGCGAGCGGGTCATACGGACGGAGGGCCTCATGAGGAACTGCGCCTCATGAGCCGTGCCCTACGAAGGACTCTCCCCAAGCCGCACGCCTCAAAGGAGCTAAGTCTAAAGCACCCCTCGGGTCCTTTCCCTCTCATTTCTCTCTCGTGGCCTCCTGACTTCCTTGGCACGAGCCGCCTGCGCGTCAAGGAGGGACCCTGAGCATCGCACCTCAGGGACTCCTACTAGCCCTAAGAGCCCTACACCCTCTGTCCTTGCCGAGCGCACGCTCCGAGCATCCCAACGACGGTGTAGCCCGCCTCGGGGGCTGGGTCCCAGCGACACAGGGCACGAAGGCAATGTAAAAGGGAAATAAGGGCCTCGAGAGGAAAACAAAAACACATAAATCATTAAGTGCTTACAGCAAAAGTACCATGCAAGTGTTTTTATGCCCCTGCGGGGCCACGTCTACCCTACTACAGCAACAGGTCAAAGGGAATTCAGGCGCGTGAGGCGCCGCCGTCGCCACTCCCACCGCCATCGCGAGGGGGCTCGCCGCTGCCGCCGCTGACTTCAGGCTCGAAGGCGTACAACCCGATGAAGCCGGCCACGCGCTCCCTCACAGCTTCCTCGAGGGGTTTGCGGAGCTCCGCCGGGACAGGGGTCACCACCCGCCCGAAGTCGAAGCGATCGTCGAGGCGGAGGAGGTTGCTAAAGAGTCGCGTCATCGCCTGGGCCAGCAGGTCACGGCACGCTTCCTCGACGGTGGCATCCGTGTCCAGCAGCTGCTTCTTGAGGTCGTCAACCTTGGCTTGGAGCTCGTCCCGCTTGGCCGGGAGGCTCCTCCGCTCATCGAGAGCGGCCTGGGCAGCCGCCAGCTCACGCTCCTTCGCCAGCAGGCGCTCCCGTTCTGGCTACTGCGCGGACGCAGATGCCGCGAGCTCGCCTTCCCGGGTCTTGGCGTTCGCCTCGCGGGTAGCGACCGCCTCCTGGGACCTAAGGATCTCCTCCTCGCGCTTCGGGAGCTCAGCTTCGCGGGACGCGAGCCGGCCCTCGAGGGCCTCCGCAGCCTCCTCCCGCGCCTTAAGCTGGCGCTCGCGCGAGGCAGCTTGCTCCTGGAGCGTCTTCTCGTAAGCGTCCGCCTCCTCCCGCTACTGCTTGGCCTCCTGCGCATCTTCGATGGCCTTCGCGAGGGACGCCTGGGCCTCTTTGGCAAGCTGCTCGCGCTGCGCCTCCTCGTCCCGCCAGCGGTCAAGCTTCGCCGCCTCACGAAGCTGGCTCCAACCCTCCGCCAGCCTCCGCCGCTCCTCCGCACAGAGCTCCGCCTCCTTCCTGAGCTCGCCTTCGAGGGCCTCCAAAGCCGCCTTGACGCCATTGACGGCCGCGCTCCAGGGCGCGGTACCGCTCTCCCGCAGCACCAAGGCGCGGCTCGCCCGGGCCTCCTCATCGCCTGCTGGCGTCGGCAGGTGGGAGGGCACAACCTCGAGCCCCTCCGGCTGCCCCGCGCCATCGCCCCCGGCAGGGGTTGCGCTCGCCGTCTGGCGCGGGGGGTCCGGGATGGCCACTTCCGGCGCCGGTAGCGTCGTCCCGCGCTCCGACGCCGCCCTAAACACTTTAGGGTCCGAGCGCCCGGGCCCGGAGGTGGCTCCCGTGGGGGCTACGTTGGCCTCCGCCGTGGCGGGCGTGGTGCGCTGGGGAGGGGTCGGCGCTTCGGCCCCCTTCCCTGCCATCTCGACACCGATGACGGGAACCGCCTCGGGAGGCGCTAGCGCGGTCTCCTCGCCACCCCCGGTCTCGCCGCCGGGGGCGTCGGTGCGGCAGGCGAGGAGGTGTTCAGAGGAGGGGAGGGCCCTTCGACCTCGGCTTTCCTCTTCTTAGTCTTCTCCTCCTCCTCGGCGGCTGGCTCGGAGCGCCTGCGCAGGCGACAACTCATCAGGACTGCAGCAGCCAGGAAGTAGGGATCGATAGGAAGGGGCGGAGGAACTCACTCGTCCTTGGGGTAGAAGCGCCTCCTCTTCCGCTCCTTGATGGCGCCGCTGCTGCTGCCCCCATCGCGCAGCGCACCTGGGCGGCCGCCCGAGGGCGCGGCGCGATTCTCGTCGGGGTCGGCAGCCACGGTGGTCCCCTCCTCCCGCTCCTCACAGGGCTCGTCGCTCTCCGCAGCATCGCCTCCTCCCCCCGTCTCTGGCACGGGCCTGGCCGGCACGACGCGAAACGCGTCCCCGTCGTCGCCCTCGTCCTCGCCCAGCCGAAGCCGACGACGCGCCGGTGGAGACGGAGGGGGTGGCGGAGACGACTCCTCGCTGCTCCCCTGCCCGGAGTCGGAGGCCTCGTGGTTGCCTGAGGAGGACCCCATCTTCGAAGAATCCTCAAGGAGCTCCTCAGGCTCCTCGAGGTCTGTTCGAATCTGCCCCCACTGGTCAAACTGGGGCATTACCGCGACCAGCTCAGCCTTGTTGGACCAGCGGTGCACCGGGCGCGCATCGTAAGGCACATCCTCTGCCTCCCCTGGGAATAAAACTTCCCAAGCGTCGGCCACGGCTTCGGCCGAGAGGGGCTCCCGTGCCAGCCTGATCCGGTCCCCGGGTCCGGTGATGTCCCACACCGGGTGCGAGCGCTTCTGCAGGGGCGCGATGCGGCGGTGGAGGAACTCCTTGGCAATCATGCCCGCCATAAGCCCGGCCCTGCGCAGCTCCGCCAGCCTTGTCAGGATCGGCCTCAGGGCGGCGCCGCCAAGCTTCTTGTGCTCCCAGCGGGGGATCTTCTCAGCCGGCTCGGTGGGGACCGCCAGGAGAGGACTAGTCCACTGGGCGTCAACATAAACCCAGCGTGACCTGAAGTTCTCCACCTTCTTCAGGATCTTCATGTCGAGAAAAGCCTTGCCCATCTCGTCGTCGATGCGGAAGGAGGCACCTCCGGAGCGGTGGTTCCCAGAAGAAAAAACCCGCAAACTGTAGAAGGTCCGGAAGAGCGCCATGGACGACATCACTCCCAGGAAGGCCTCGCAGAGGTACGTGAAGAGAGCAAGGACGAGGACGGGGTTGGGATGAAGGTGGAGAAGGCAAATCTCATAATGCTCAAGGATGGCATAGAGGAAGTCGGAGAAGGGCGGCACCAGCCCGGCGAAGAGCGAGTGGAAGAAGACGGGGATTACCGTGGGGCCGAGGTCGCGCCGTGGGACCGAGCCCGGCCAGATCTCGGTGGCGCCTCCCTCGAAGTGTGCCGAGGCCAACAGGGGCGGGCCCTGGCCAGCCTGTTCTCGTTGATGGTGGCCGGCAGCAAGGCCGGACCAAGCTTCGCCGTCGGGGAGCTCTTACTGGAGGAGGCCTCGGCGGCCGCGGGTTTCTTGCCTGGGGCCATGGCGGCAGAGAGGTTGGAAGTTGGGGGCAGAGCAACGGAGAAGCTGCTCGCGTGAGACGAAGGGCAAGATGGGGACGAGGAGCAATGACGCGCCTGCGCTCCACGCGGGCAGGCTTTATCGCCAAGACGGCGGTTACCGAGGCATCATGGGGAGTGGGGGTGACCCACCCCGCGGAGGCCGCCACGCGTCACCTCTGGGCCCGACAGCTCGATGGGCCCCGCGTCGTTTCGTCCCTAACGGAGGAAACGCGCGCGCCGCGGGCCCGGGGGCTACTGTCGGCCCAGTGGGAACCAGGGTACCACGGCCCGTCTGCCTCTGGCCTAGAGGACCGCGCTCGGCGGCCGGCCCATGAGAGTGGCCCTGCCGCGGCCGCTCCGAAGGAAGTCGCCTCGCAAGGGGCGAGCTTCGCGAGGCCCCTCGCCGCCAGGCCAGACCCTGCCGAGGCCGCCAGGCGCCAGGATGCCTCGCGAGGCTCCCTTTGCGAGGCCTCCTCACGAGGCAGGTCGTACGGCGCCAGCCGCAGGGCTCCGCGCCCAGCACATGGGTGACGTCCCACTGTCAGGATAAGGACGGCGGGGCGTGACCAAGCCCAGCTTCCATTCTGGTGATAAGGGAGCAGTGGCATCTGCCTCCCCCAAAACAAGCCCCAAGACATTTCCTCTTTGGTGATAGAAGATCAGGACGGATCAGCGCGCCAGGACGGAGGTCATCGCCAAGCCCACCAGCGCGTCACAAGGAGCTGCTTTAGCAGGCGGAGACCGCCTTTAGTCAGGATAGGCCTGCGCTCCTATCCCCTTTTGAATTGCCGCCCTGTGGCTACCCTTTCCCGCTCATATTTTCGGGGAAGAGGACCAAGGCACTACAAAAAGGGCAGGGCTGCTTCCATGTAAGGGGATCGATTCATTCTCCCCCACACCTCGTGTACTTGTAGCCACAAGCTCTCCATCGCAGAGCAATCCAACACAAGCAGGAGTAGGGTATTACACCACACGGTGGCCCGAACCTGGGTAGCTCGCGCGTCCCCTTCGTGTCTGGTGATAGCCAACGAGTCCGTCGCGTCCCCGCCGTAGTCCTATCGTAGGCTGCCAACCAAAGTCCCCAAGAGTTCGAATCCTAAGTTCTTGGAGAAGTTTCTTGGACGCAGATCCTAGACTCCGACAAAACCATTCACAAGGGGTGCATGACCATAAAAGATATTATCCATATAAATAGAACAACCATTATTCCCTGACTTAAAAGAATAACCATCTCGCAATAAACAAGATCCAGATATAATGTTCATGCTTAACGCAGGCACCAAATAACAATTATTCAGGTTCAAAACTAATCCCGAAGGTAAACGTAGAGGGAGCGTGCCGAAGGCGATCACATCAACCTTGGAACCATTTCCGACACGCATCGTCACCTCGTCCTTAGCTAGTCTTCGTTTATTCTGTAGCTCCTGTTTCGAGTTACAAATATTAGCAACCGAACCAGTATCAAATACCCAGGCGCTACTACGAGCACTAGAAAGGTACACATCAATAACATGTATATCAAATATACCTCTATTGACGTTGCCAGCCTTCTTATCTACCAAGTACTTGGGGCAGTTCCGCTTCCAGTGACCATTCCCCTTGCAATAGAAGCACTCAGTCTCAGGTTTGGGTCCAACCTTATGTTTCTTCACGGGAGCGGCAACTGGCTTGCCATTCTTCTTGAAGTTCCCTTTCTTTTCCTTGCCTTTCTTCTTGAAACTAGTGGTCTTATTGACCATCAACACTTGATGTTCTTTCTTGATTTCTACCTCCGCGGCCTTAAGCATCGCAAAGAGCTTAGAGATCGTCTTTTCCATCCCTTACATGTTATAGTTCATCACAAAGCTCTTGTAGCTCGGTGGCAGTAACTGGAGAACTCTGTCAATCACTACTTCATCCGGAAGATTAACTCCCAACTGATTCAAGCGGTTGTAGTACCCAGACATTTTGAGTACATGCTCACTAACGGAGTTGTTCTCCTCCATTTTACAGCTAAAGAACTTGTTGGAGGTGTCATACCTCTCAACCCGGGCATGAGCCTGAAATACCAATTTAAGCTCCTGGAACATCTCATATGCTCCGTGGTGCTCAAAACATCTTTGGAGCCCCGGTTCTAAGCCGTAAAGCATGGCGCACTGAACTATTGTGTAGTCATCATTTCGTGTCTGCCATACGTTCATAGCGTCCAGGTTCACGGGAGTGGGTGGTTCACCTAGTGGTGCATCAAGGACATAAACTTTCTGTGCAGCAGTGAGGATAATCCTCAAATTACGGACCCAGTCCGCATAGTTGCTTCCATCATCTTTCAACTTAGCTTTCTCTAGGAACGCATTAAAATTCAGGGGAGCTACAACGTGAGCCATTGATCTACAACATTAATTTGCAAATACAATTAGACTAAGTTTAGGATAATTGGTCCTGTTAATCAAATTACTAAAGAACTCCCACTTAAATCAACATCCCTCAAGTTGTCTAAGTGTTACATGATCCAAATCAACTGACCATTTCTGATCATCACGTGAGATGGGGCAGTCATCAATGGTGAACATCTCCATGTTGATCATATCTACTATATAACTAATGTTCGACCTTTCGGTCCTCCATGTTCCGAGGCCATGTCTGTACATGCTAGGCTCGTCAAGTTTAACCCAAGTATTATGCATGTGTAAAACTGGCTTACACCCGTTGCATGCGAACATAGAGTCTATCAAACCCGATCATCACGAGGTGCTTCAAAACGAGGAACTTTCGCAATGGTGCATACTTAGGGAGAACACTTTTATCTTGAAATTAAGTGAAGGGATCATCTTATAATGCTACCGTCATCCTAAGCAAAATAAGATGCATAAAAAGATAAACATCACATGCAATCAATATGTGACATGATATGGCAATTATCATCTCGTGCCTTTGATCTCCATCTCCAAAGCACCGGCATGATCTCCATCGTCACCGACATGACACCATGATCTCCATCGTCATGATCTCCATCATCGTGCCATCATGTAGTTGTCTCCGCCAACTATTGCTTCTACGACTATTGCTAACGCATAACGGTAAAGTAAGCAATTACATGGCGGTTAATAGTTGACACGCAGGTCATACAATAAATTAAAGACAACCCTACGGCTCCTGCCGGTTGCCGTACCCATCGACATGCAAGTCGTGAACCTATTACAAAACATGATCATTTCATACATCAACATATATCACATCACGTTTTGGCCATACCACATCACAACATGCCCTGCAAAAACAAGTTAGACGTCCTCTACTTTGTTGTTGCAAATTTTACGTGGCTGCTATGGTCAACTAGCAAGAACCATTCTTACTGATGCAAAGCCACAAGTGTGATATACAAGTTGCCTTTTAACCTTCTACAAGGACCGCCCTTGTCAAATTAGATTCAACTAAAGTGGGAGAGACAGACACCCGCAAAGCCACTTTTATGCAATACAAGTTGCATGTCAGTCAGTGGAACCGGTCTCTTGTGCGAGAACAAGTAAGGTTGGTCCGAGCTGCTTCATCCCACAATACCACCGAATCCAAAAAAGACAAAGGAAGTAAGCAATTTGAACATCAACGCGCACAACTTCTTTGTGTTCTACTCGTGCAAATACATCTACGCATAGACCTAGCTCATGATGCCACTTATGGGGAACGAAGCATGAAAATCAAAATGTTTCCTACGAAACACCCAAGATCTAATGTAGGAGATGCATAGCAACGAGAGGGGAGTGTGTCTACATACCCTTGTAGACCAAAAGCGTTAGCGTCGTAACGCGGTTGATGTAGTCGTACTCTTCACGATCCAATCGCGATCCGATCCGATCTAGTGCCGAACGGACGGCACCTCCGAGATTACCACATGTTCTGCTCGATGGCGTCCTCTCCTTCTTGATCCAGCAAGTGAGGGAGAGGAGGTAGATGAGATCGGAACCAGCACGGCGGTATGGTGGTGGTGGCAGCAGCGGAACTCCGGCAGGGCTTCGCCAAGCGCTGACAGAACGTGGAGGAGTATACGGGAGAGAGGGAGGAGCCAGCAGAAAAGGGTGCGGCTGCCCTCCCTCTCCCCCACTATCTATAGGGGCAAGGGGGAGGGGGCACCGGCCCTAGCCCCTCCTCCAAGGGAGGGGGCGGCGGCCAAGGGGGGAAACTTGGTCCCCAAGCCAAGTGGAGGCGCCTCCACCTCCTAGGGTTTGCCCCCCCCAGGCGCATGGGCCTATGTGGGGCTGGTCCCCTTGGCCCAATAAGGCCAGGGCGCCCCCCACAGCCCATGCATGCTCTAGGGGCTGGTGGAAACCTTCCGTGGACTCCCGGACTCCTCCGGAACCTTCTGGAACCTTCCGGTGACTTCCCGGTACAATACCAAAAAAACCAAACTTTTTCCGTAACCCCGAAAACAACTTTCCATATATTAATCTTTACCTCCGGACTATTCCGGAGCTCCTCGTGATATCTCGGATCCCATCCAGGACTCCAAACAACCTTCAGACTTTCCGCTATTAATATCTCAATACTACACTAGCGCTACCGAACGTTAATCATGCGACCCTACGGGTTCGGGAACATGCAGACATGACCGAGACACTTCTCCGGTCAATAATCAATAGTGGGATCTAGATACCCATATTGATTCCCACATGTCCAATGAAGATCTTTATCGGTTGAACCACGATGTCGAGGATTCAATTAATCCCGTATACAATTCCTTTTGTCCGGCGATATGTTACTTGCCCGAGATTCGATCGTCGGTATCTCCATACCTAGTTCAATCTCGTTACCGGCAAGTCTCTTTACTCGTTCCGTAATACAAGATCCCATGACTAACTCATTAGCCACATTGATTGCAACTTCTTTACGATGTTGTATTACCAAGAGGGCCCAGAGATATCTCTCTGTCATACGAAGTGACAAATCCCAGTCTCGATCCATGCAACCCAACAAACACCTTCAGAGATACCTGTAGAGCACCTTTATGATCACCCAGTTACGAAGTGACGTTTGATAGCACACAAGGCATCCCACTGGTATCCGGGAGTGACATGATCTCATGGTCTAAGGAACAGATACTTGACATGAAGAAAGCTGTAGCAAATAACTAAATGATCTGATGCTAAGCTTACGGTTGGGTCTGTCCATCACATCATTCTCCTAATGATGTGATCCCATTATCAAATGACAACTCATGTCTATGGTTAGGAAACCTTAACCATCTTTGATCAACGAGCTAGTCTAGTAGAGGCTCACTAGGGACACGGTGTTGTCTATGTATTCATACATGTATTTAAGTTTTCGGTCAATACAATTCTAGCATGAATAATAAACATTTATCATGAACAAGGAAATATGATAATAACCATTTTATTATTGCCTCTAGGGCATATTTCCAACAGTCTCCAACTTGCACTAGAGTCAATAATCCAGTTTACATTGTAATGAATCTAACACCCATGGAGTCCTGGTGCTGATCATGTTTTGCTCGTGGAAGAGGTTTAATGAACGGGTCTGCCACATTCAGATCCGTATGTACTTTGCAAAGTTCTATGTCTCCATCCTTAATGTAATTATGAATGGAGTTGAAGCGGCGCTTGATATGCTTGGTCTTCTTGTGAAACCTGGGCTCCTTGGCAATGGTAATAGCTCCAGTGTGGTCACAAAAGATAGTCATTGGATCCGATGCACTAGGTATTACTCCCAGATCAGATATGAACTCCTTCATCCATCCTCCTTCTTGCGCTGCTTCTGAAGCAGCTATATATTCCTCTTCATATGTAGATCCCGCTACAATGCTTTGCTTGGAACTGCACCAACTGACTGCTCCATCATTCAATATAAATATGTATCCGGTTTGAGACTTAGAGTCATCCGGATCTGTGTCGAAGCTAACATCGACGTAACCCTTTACTACGAGCTCTTCGTCACCTCCATAAACGAGAAACATGTCCTTAGTCCTTTTCAGGTACTTAAGGATATTCTTGACCGCTGTCCAGTGATCTACTCTAGGATCGCTTTGGTACCTCCCTGCCAGACTTATGGCAGGGCACACATCAAGTCTGGTACACAGCATGGCATACATTATAGAGCCTATGGCTGAGGCATAGGGGATGACTTTCATCCTTTCTCTTTCTTCTACCGTGGTCGGGCTTTGAGTCTTACTCAACTTCACACCTTGCAATACAGGCAAGAACCCTTTCTTCAACTGGTCCATTTTGAACTTCTTCAAAATCTTGTGAAGGTATGTGCTTTGTGAAAGTCCTATTAGGCGTCTTGATCTATCTCTATAGATATTAATGCCTAATATGTAAGCAGCTTCACCTAGGTCTTTCATTGAAAAACTCTTGTTCAAATAACCTTTTATGCTTTCCAGTAATTCTATATCATTTCCAATCAATAATATGTTATCCACATATAATATTAGAAATGCTACAGAGCTCCCACTCACTTTCTTGTAAATACAAGCTTCTCCGTAAGTTTGCATAAAATCAAAAGCTTTGATCACCTCATCAAAGTGTATATTCCAACTCCGAGATGCTTGCACCAGTCCATAGATGGATCGCTGGAGCTTGCATACTTTGTTAGCACCTTTAGGATCGACAAAACCTTTCGGTTGCATCATATACAACTCTTCCTTAAGAAACCCGTTAAGGAATGCTGTTTTGACGTCCATCTGCCAAATTTCATAATCATAAAATGCGGCAATTGCTAACATAATTCTAACGGACTTAAGCATCGCTACGGGTGAGAAAGTCTCATCATAGTCAACCCCTTGAACTTGTCGGAAACCCTTTGCGAAAAGTCAAGCTTTATAGATGGTGACATTACCATCTGCGTCTGTCTTCTTCTTAAAGATCCATTTATTCTCAATGGCCTGCTGGTCATCGGGCAAGTCCACCAAAGTCCATACTTTGTTTTCATACATGGATCCTATCTCGGATTTCATGGCCTCAAGCCATTTGTCGGAATCCGGGCTCATCATTGCTTCTTCATAGTTCGTAGGTTCGCCGCTGTCTAACAACATGACTTCCAGGACAGGATTACCGTACCACTCTGGTGTGGAACGTACCCTGGTCGACCTACGAAGTTCAGTAGTAATTTGATCCAAAGTTTCATGATCATCATCATTAGCTTCTTCTCCGGATGGTGTAGGCATCAAGGAAACTTCTTTCTGTGATGTGCCACTTTCCAATTTGGGAGAAGGTACAACTACCTCATCAAGTTCTACTTTCCTCCCACTCACTTCTTTCGAGAGAAACTCATTCTCTAGAAAGGACCCATTCTTGGCAACAAAGATCTTGCCTTCGGATCTGTGATAGAAGGTATACCCAATGGTCTCTTTAGGGTATCCTATGAAGATGCACTTCTCCGCTTTGGGTTCGAGCTTATCAGGCTAAAGCCTCTTGACATAAGCGTCGCATCTCCAAACTTTAAGAAACGACAGCTTAGGTTTCTTGCCAAACCATAATTCATACGGTGTCGTCTCAACGGATTTAGACGGTGCCCTGTTTAAATTGAATGCGGCTGTCTCTAATGCATATCCCCAAAACAATAGTGGCAAATCGGTAAGAGACATCATAGAACACACCATATCCAATAGAGTACGATTACGATGTTCGGACACACCATTACGCTGTGGTGTTCCAGGTGGCGTGAGCTGTGAAACAATTCCACATTGTCTTAAGTGCATACCAAACTCGTAACTCAAATATTCACCTCCACGATCATATCGTAGAAATTTAATTTTCTTGTTACGATGATTCTCTACTTCACTCTGAAACTCCTTGAACTTTTCAAATGTTTCAGACTTGTGTTTCAATAAGTAAATATATCCATATCTACTCAAATCATCTGTGAAGGTAAGAAAATAACGATATCCACCGCATGATTCAACACTCATCGGACCGCATACATCGGTATGTATTATTTCCAACAAGCCACTTGCCCTCTCCATTGTTCCGGAAAACGGGGTTTTAGTCATGTTGCCCATGAGGCATGGTTCACATGTCTCAAATGATTCATAATCAAGAGATTCCAAAAGTCCATCAGCATGGAGTTTCTTCATGTGCTTTACACCAATATGACCTAAGCCGCAGTGCCATAAGTATGTGGTACTATCATCATTAACTTTGCATCTTTTGGCATCGATATTATGAATATGTGTATCAGTATGATCGAGATTCAACAGAAATAAACCATTCACAAGGGGTGCATGACCATAAAAGATATTATCCACATAAATAGAACAACCATTATTCTCTGACTTAAATCAATAGCCGTCTCGCAATAAACAAGATCCAGATATAATGTTCATGCTTAACGCAGGCACCAAATAACAATTATTCAGGTTCAAAACTAATCCCGAAGGTAAACGTAGAGGGAGCGTGCCGACGGCAATCACATCAACCTTAGAACCATTTCCGACGCGCATCGTCACCTTGTCCTTAGCTAGTCTTCGTTTATTCCGCAGCTCCTGTTTCGAGTTACAAATATTAGCAACCGAACCAGTATCAAATACCGAGGCGCTACTATGAGCACTAGTAAGGTACACATCAATAACATGTATATCAAATATACCTCTGTTGACGTTGCCAACTGTCGTGGTTTTGTCACGGCAGATGTCCTCGTGAAAGGACTTAGTCATGAGGCCATCGCAGCTAGGTGGTAACTCGAAAGGGGTTGATCGGAATCGAGCGACAAGGGTTTACCCAGGTTCGGCCCCTCACGATGGAGGTAATAGCCTACGTCCTGCTTTGGTTGTATTGATGATGATGATCTCGATTACAAGGGTGCGACTTGGCTAACCTAGTACTCGAGAGCTTGTAACTTAGTCTTTTCCGCCTCCGGGGCTCGCCTTTATATACAGGCCAGGGCCCTGGGTCTACAACAGAGTCCGGGTCGAAGAGACGACCCGTGTCATACTCTAATTCCTACTCATCTTGTTTCATAAGTAAGGAAACTCTTTAGGCGCCTTAGATGGAAAAGCTCTGGGCCATGAGCCGGCCTCCCCTGGGCGGCTTATCCTCTGAACTCCGGTCTTCTGGATCGCCGCGGCCCACCTGTAGAAGCCTTCTTCTAAGTCGCCGTATAGTGACCCGGCCCTAAACGGGCGGGTTATATCCAGGGGTTATATCCCCGACATTAGCCCCCAGGTTGATTTGAATTTATTCATGTCAACCTTCAAATAGGAATAACCTGGACTGATCTTCTGGGTCATGGCCAGCTTATAGTTGCTGGCTTATAACATGCTTCACACTTGTCATACCTTTCGTTGGAAATCCATGACTTCATTCAACTGATATCCGCGAATCTTGCGTGACATCGTTACAAATCTTGAGTGGACCTGACATGCCCGATAATCGAGGCGCCTTTTATCATGGCGTCGCCTTGATTCTCGCGCTCGCCGTTTCCCCTCCTTTCTTTCCCTTATAAATATTTCTGAGGGGGTTTTCATTTTCTCTTTATCACTTTGACCGCCCCACTGCTTCTTCTTCCTCGCGACACGTCTACCAATGTCAGGAGCTCCGCCGCTGTACGACCCCGACGCGTGCCGGCGACCTCAACTGCATCCTTTTCCTCGCGCGCGCCATCGTCGAAGCTGCTCGGGATCATCTCAAAACCATTCACCGTGCCCAGGTATGCTTCATTGCTTCCTCAAATCCGTAGCAGTAGCTTACCCTAGTTCATCGGTGTTCTTGCACAGGCCGTATCACCATTGCCGCTGTTTAGATCTATTTCTAAATGCCTTCTTCACAATGATGTTCCTTCGCTATCCGTAATACCATTTTGCATCTAGGAGCCTCATACCTTTACTAGAAATCCGGAGTAGATCAAACCCTGCTTCCACTGTATGAACTAGGTATAGTGAATATTTCTCTTTTTAAACTGTTTTGTAGATCCATAATAGTAGTTGTTTTTGTTCGAAACTTGTTTCTGCAACACTTAGGATAAATCCAAGAACCTTGGTCTTAGGATGAGCCGCCCTTACTCTTGGCGACTCATGTCCACTTATTATGATCCGCCCAATTTTGATAATCCACTCTTGGCGACTTATTGAACATGGTGACTCGCCCCTGTACCTTTGATCGTATGATGCGAGCTTATCATGAACACGAGTAACCCTGCCATTTACGTTTTTTGCATTCCTCGTTCATATTTAGGCGACTTGTTATGGCGAAGACCACAGTCTGCAACTGGGTGTGTTCTCAAGTCTCTGACCTTGTACTGAACGGTTTTAAAGAGCAAGGCTTCCTGCCGGCTCAAGAAGTAATTGGATATCGAGCCCCTCAAGCAGCAGAAGACATCCCTCACCCCCGCGAAGGGGAAGTCGTGATTTTTACAGACCATCTCCTTAGAGGTTTCTCTCCACCCGGGTCAAAATTCTTCCAGGATGTTCTACACTTCTTCAACCTTCATCCTCAAGACATTGGTCCAAACTCTGTATCCAACCTGTGCCAATTTCAAGTCTTGTGTGAGGTATATCTGCAAATAGAACCCACTGTTCCTCTCTTCAGAGAGTTCTTCTATCTCAACCGCCAAACTGAGTGTGCTGATGGCCCCTGCCTGGAACTTGGCGGGGTCTCAATTCAAAGACGAAGAGACGTTCCTTTTCCTTCAGCTGTTCTGCCAAGTCACCCTAAAGGTTGGAACAAAACGTGGTTCTACTGCAAGAACACAGCTCCAGCTGATGAAAACCCTCTGCCGGGTTATAGAACTGAACGCCTTCCCCCAACCTTTGAACTTCCTGGCTGGGCTTCTCAAGAAGAATGTGCCCAAGTCGCCCATGTATATCCAAGGTTGAGGGCTTTGCTAGCCAACGGTCTGACTGGTGTTGACTTGACCCGGTGCTGGCTTACCTGGAAGATCCTGCCCTTAACCCGCCGAGACGACTTAATGTGTAATTATTCTGGCGAGTCAACCGACCCACAATGGTTCAGTCCCATTGATATGTCAGCTGATGATATAAATAAGGCTACGAAGAAGCTACTCGGGGAACCTCAAGAAATATGCAACAAGACTGGACTGAAACCGTTCTATGCTCTCAACCAAGCTCCTCCAGTAAGCATTCTTGTAATTGTTTTATCCGACTTATCAATCCATAACTTAAGCTTACTTGTTGATCTCGTTAAACTGCAGGTCAACTCTTCATTCCGGAACAAGAAAACGAAGAAGGCAGTCGCCAAATCCAAGGCTGTGCTGGCTCGGAAAAAGATTAAGCCAACCGCTGAACATGAGACGGCAGCTAGGGGCCAGTCGCCATTGGCTGATAATGAATCAGAGGTAGAACTTGACTCCCTTGGCCGTCTTTTTATTGAACTTGCTGACGCCTCTTATTCCCAGGGCGATGCTGATATAAGCCGGGCTGATGACGTTGAGGTAATTTCTATCTCTTCCGACTCAGACACCTTTGTTCCCCAAAAGCTAAGAAAAACTATGAGGAAAGTGCCCTTTTCTCATCCACTTGCTTATTTAGACCTAAAATTTTCTTGAAAGAAATCACAGCATGCCGAATCAATAAGGCGCCAGACGCGAAGTGGTTCTGGAGAGCTTTTGGGCGACTTATCTGACACGCCAAACCTCCGCAAACGTCGAAATGAGGTGCCTCATAGTCCAACTCCATCTCACCCGCTTGCCGGTCTTTTTAAACAACCACGTAACCCGTCTGATTCGGATTATCAGGAGTCACCACCATCATCTGGCGACTCATCTACCACTCAACTACCACCCTTGGTCATCAAACACGGGTAAGTGCTTTTCGATGAGTCATGCTTGGTTATACCTGTTGTATTATTTATCTGAATCTGCTTGTACTTTCGCAGGGCCAAAGCCAAGAAAAGGAAGACTGGCAAATTACCCTCGACCCCAGAGAAAACCGGATCTGAAACTCCAGAGTTGGTGACCCCTGAAGGTCAAGTTGAAACTGCAAAGGACCATGCTGACGAGATTGTTGAACCGCCGCCACAGAATAACCCGCCATCAACTAAAAAGGTGGACACTCAAACCTGTGTGACAGACGAGGTGGGAGACATCAACCCGCCGAATCCTGAGCGTGCTTCGAGCCCAACCAAAGCGGCAGAAAATGTAGTGTTATCGTCTCCCCAAGCCGCCAACAAGGTCACCACCACAGGAGCATCCTTTAAAGCACCAGAGCCCTCAACCGCTTTGGCGAAACATGCACTCCCAAGCTTTGAAGAACTTAGCGCGGCTAACCTTCATGAGGCGTACTTGACCCGGCTATCTACAAGCCGGGACATGGAAGCCAGCATGGTTAACATGCTGAAGAGGAAATATGAGGTAAGAAAAACATCTCTTTTCCACACTGTATATATCATATGTAGCTGCCAAGTCTTAGACATAAACATTCATGATTGTGTCAAAGACTTTAGATATGCTTTTCTTCTTTTTTCTTGAACCATAGCCCCCAAGGGCCGGGTTGTTATGCATATAACGAGCTGGTGCTTAAACTTTGTCTCTTAGACTGAATTGACATGTAGCCCCCAAGGGCCGGCTTGCTTCTGTGAAACAGCCGGATCTTCAACAATTATAGAGCAAAATGTTATGTAGCCCCCAAGGGCCGGCTTGTTTCTGTGAAACAGCCGGGTCTTCATAATATTGATTCAGTATGTAGAAGAGAATTGACCGTGATAGCCGCCAAGGGCGACTCATTGTAATGAGATGAGTTGGAGCTTTCCCTTGATATTTGTAAAAGAAAAATGAACTTGCATTAGCCCCCAAGTGCCATGTAGATTGCTAGCAACTGCTTGGGACTTCAGTTTTCAAACACCAAAGTGGGCATTTTTGTAAGCTCAGGACCATATAATGTTGTACTGATGTGACCTGGTTATGACAGGATCTGTTGAATGATGCCGAGTCAAGAATGGCCGGCTTGCAAGAGCAACTTAAGGCGGAGAAGAAGCTTCGAGCTGATGCCGAGTCAGCAGCTGCGTCTCTAGAAGAATCAGCATCAACTACCGCCGAAAAATTTAGAGCGTTGACAGCCTCTCATGAGAAATAAAAAACCTTGCTGTTGAAACGTGCTGAAGAAGCAGAAAACAAACTCAAACCCCTTTCCGATGAACTGGCCGGGTTAAAGCATCACCTCAATCACATGACCCAGGCCATCTTTGGTAAGTGACCCTCCAATTTTACTGATAACTTGCCTGCGAACTGCAATCATTAGTTGATTCATACTTGGGCAAAAAATTGCAGGGAACCGGACTGTAAATCTTGGACAAGAGCCGCTGGTCAAGCTGAAGGCGATGTACACCTTTCTTGAGCAACTCTATGCAGGGAGTTTGTTCACAATTATGTCAGTGATGAGACATAATGAGCCGCCAAAATATATCAGAGACGTGTTGAATCAGCTCTCCACCGTGCCGAAGTACATTGAGGAGCTCAAGAAATCAGCCGCCCGATCAGCCAGCATGCTATCCCTGAGCCGAGCCAAGGCGTATGTGCCAGATATGGACTTGTCTGAGCTGGCTGGCGGGTTTCCGGAATTTAAGACGGACGGCAGTGAATTCAGTACGACTGACTATTCCAGCTGTTTGAAAGAAACTCGTGTCATGGCGAGTCAGATTGTTGAAGAGGTGGACTTGAAGAGGTACCAGGCGGCTTATACGGAAGATAACCAACGGGTCACACCGCCAATCTTCGAGCCGATCGACCTAACTCCAGCACGCCGTAAGCACATCTTTGCTCCTGATGTTGACCCGTCAATTATCACGGGAGAGGACGCCGAGTTCCAAGGCTTGATCACCCTCTACTGGGACTTCGAAAATCTTCAGATAAGAGGAAGAGCGGAGCCGGAGCAGGATGACCCGGAGACACAAGCCGCCAAGAAGCAGCAGGAGGGAGCTAACCCGGGAGCTGATAACCCGGAGGGCGCTGAAACTGGTGCCCAGGAGTAGAGCTCCAAAGAACTTTGTCATCATGGAGCCCAGCTGTGGCCTTGTAATAGGATAGTTGAAACACTTGGGTGCTCTGACGTGCCTTCGCGCACTTAAAATTATGCAGTATTTTGGATGAAACAGCTGCACTGGTGTGATTGTATATTAACCCGCCAGGTCTCCTTTGGAAGAAACTATGCTTCGTTGAGTATTAGTATGGCGAGTCATATCTGCAGAAACCATCAATAGTTTGTCCGTCTCTGCATAAAACAGGCTTATCATACCCCGGGGCGCTTAATAGCTTGTTCGGCTTGTGGTTAGCACCAGTCTGAAATAAACCATTATGATTTTTTGTTTAAACCGGCTCATCAATGATCCTGCGGCTCATGGCCCAAAGGGGAAACAAAGATAACCCCTATGAAATTTGAACAGAAATCGTGAATAGATATTAATCTTAAGTCGGCTTTCGAGGCACGACAATATAGACCGGCTTTTGAGGCTCGAGTCTTGCTTCAATGAAGCTGGCGTGATAGCCCATGGTTTATCCTCACTCTCTGTAAGCCGGCTCTCACGTGACATCCGATGTTTTAACCAAGACAAGTTCAGGGTCATAGAGATGATTGACTTGTCAACAGTACATCGGGTCACCTAATCGGAGTAGCATCAAGCAGACAGGCATGTTTAACCAAGATAATGTGGCATTAATTGCCGGGTCAAGAGGGTGAGATAGCTAAACTCGGTGAGTTGGAAGCCCCCAAGTGACCAATGATCAAAAACGAAAAGACTCATGCACAATATTTGAGATGAAATGACAGAGGCCCCGAGGTTCGAGGATGCCGGCTTATGTTTATTGACCATAATATATACAAAGGTATGTACAAGTAACTTGAGCCGGTGGCTCTAAGTGTAATAAGGACGGAGATGAGCGATATTCCAAGGCCTGTTGGTCTCCTCCTCCGACGTACGTGATTTATTGTGCTCACGTATATCCATCAGGTAATATGAACCGTTGTTGAGATTCTTGCTGATGACAAAAGGCCCTTCCCAGGGAGGGGAGAGCTTGTGCATACCCGCCTGTTCTTGAATCAGACGGAGTACTAAGTCGCCCTCTTGGAAAGTACGGCTGCGAACTCTACGGCTGTGATAGCGACGTAGGTCTTGCTGATAAATCGCAGATCGTGCTGCTGCTAAGTCACGTTCCTCTTCCAAGGCATCCAGAGAGTCTTGACGAGCTTGTTCATTGTCTGCTTCGACATAGGCAGTAACTCTTGGGGAATCATGACAGATATCACTGGGCAAAACAGCTTTTGCACCATAGACCATGAAGAAAGGCGTATAGCCTGTTGATCTGTTAGGCGTAGTCCGTATGCTCCAAAGGACAGAAGGGAGCTCTTCGACCCAACAACCCGGCGTGCGCTCGAGTGGGACCATAAGCCTAGGCTTGATGCCTCACAAAATCTCCTGGTTAGCACGTTCTGCCTGGCCATTGGACTGAGGGTGGGCAACTGATGCAACGTCAAGCCGGATATGCTCCCTCTGACAAAACTGCTTCATAGCTCCTTTTGACAAATTTGTGCCATTATCAGTGATGATGCTATGTGGATAACCAAAGCGAAAAATCAACTTTTTCAAGAACTTGACTGCTGTGGCTGCATCACAATTGCTGATTGGCTCGGCTTCAACCCACTTGGTAAATTTATCAACAGCAACCAAAAGATGGGTCTTTTTGTCTTTGGACGGCTTAAACGGACCAACCATATCGAGCCCCCAGACTGCAAAGGGCCAAGTGATTGGGATCATCCGGAGCTCTTGAGCTGGAACATGAGCCGGCGCGCAAACTTCTGGCAACCATCACACTTTTGTACGATATCCTCAGCATCTGCGTGAGCCATAAGCCAGTAAAAACCATGCCGAAAAGCTTTTGCCACCATGGATCTTGAGCCGGCATGATGACCACAATCTCCCAGAATGAATCTCATTGAGGATCTCTCGCCCTTCATCAGGAGAAACACAACGCTGGAAAACTCCTGTAATGCTTCGCCTGTGTAACTCGCCATTGACAATGGACATAGACTTGGAGCGACGGATGATCTGTCGAGCCATGAGTTCATCTTCAGGGAGCGCGCCTCGAGTCAGATAATCCAGATAAGGAACTGTCCAATCCGGAATAGTGTGAAGAGCCGCCACCAACAGTGCCTCCGGGTCAGGAACGGCGAGATCTTCCTCGGAAGGTAGCTTGACAGAAGGATTATGAAGCACGTCAAGGAACACATTAGGGGGGACCGGATTACGTTGAGAGCCGAGTCGTGAGAATGCGTCAGCCGCCTCGTTAAGTCGCTGGTCGATGTGATCGACTTGATATCCTTTGAAGTGTCCAGCCACATTGGTTACTTCTTGCCGATAAGCCGCCATAAGCGGGTCCTTGGAATCCCACTTTCCTGAAACTTGTTGAGCGACCAAATCTGAGTCGCCCAAGCACCTGACCCGGCTAAGATTCATCTCCTTAGCTATCCGAAGACCATGGAGGAGAGCCTCATATTCAGCTGCATTGTTAGTACAAGTAAACAGAATCCCCAAGACATAACAAAATTTATCATCTCGAGGGGAAGATATGACGACTCCAGCCCCCGAGCCTTCTAGCTGTCTGGAACCATCAAAATGTATAGTCCAATATGTATTATCAGGCTTCTCTTCCGGAGCTTGGAGTTCAGTCCAATCATTGATGAAATTGACAAGTGCCTGGGACTTGATGGCCGTGCGAGGCACGTATTTAAGATGATGTGGGCCAAGCTCAATCGCCCACTTGGCAACCCGGCCTGTTGCTTCCCTGTTCTGGATGATATCTCCTAAGGGTGCTGAACTGACCACAGTAATGGGGTGTCCAGGAAATAATGCCTGAGCTTGCGACTAGCCATGAAGACACCAAACACCAGTTTCTGCCAATGTGGGTACCTCTGCTTGGACTCAGATAGAACTTTGCTGACATAATAGACTGGCCGCTGCACTGGATATTCTTTCCCTGCCTCTTTCCTCTCGACAACAACTGCAACACTTACTGCTTTGTTATTGGCAGCAATGTACATGAGCATAGGCTCTTTGGAGATGGGAGCAGCGAGGACATGCGGCTCAGCCAACTGCTTCTTAAGGGTTTCGAAGGCAGCATCAACAGCATCGCTCCAGACAAAGTCGTCAGTCTTTTTCAGCATCTGGTACAGGGGGATAGCCTTCTCACCAAGGCGGCTTATGAACCGGCTTAGAGCCGCAATACGACCCGCCATGCGCTGAACATCATTGATATTCTCCGGTTTTTCAAGCGATGTTATTGCCTTAATCTTGTCTGGGTTGGCTTCAATGCCTCGTTCCGATACTAGGAAACCCAGCAACTTGCCTGTAGGAACACCAAAAACACACTTATCCGGGTTAAGCTTCATCTGGTAAGTCCGAAGATTAGCAAAAGTTTCCTTGAGATAATCCAACAGGGTCTCCTTCTTCAACGACTTGACCACGATATCATCCACATAAGCATGAACGTTGCGCCCAATCTGCTTATGAAAGCAATTCTGGACACACCGCTGATAAGTCGCCCCTGCACTTTTGAGCCCGAAAGGCATAGAGACATAGCAAAAGGTCCCAAAAGGTGTGATGAAAGCCGTCTTCGCCTGATCCTCAACGGCCATCTTTATCTGATGATAGCCGGAGTAAGCATCCAGGAAACACAAACTCTCACAACCCGCCGTGGCATCGATGATCTGATCAATGCGAGGGAGGGCAAACAGGTCTTTGGGACAAGCCTTGTTGAGATTTGTGTAGTCAACACACATGCGCCAAGTGCCGTTTTTCTTTAGAACAAGCACTGGATTAGCCAACCACTGAGGGTGAAAAACTTCAACGATAAAACCGGCAGCTAGGAGCCGGGCTACTTCTTCCCCAATAACCTTGCGTCTCTCCTCGTTAAAACGACGGAGGAATTGTCGAACAAGCTTCATTTTTTGATCCACATTAAGGTGGTGCTCAGCGAGTTCTCTCGGTACACCTGGCATGTCAGAAGGTTTCCACGCGAAGATGTCCCGATTCTCACGGATGAACTCGATGAGCGCGCTTTCCTATTTGGGATCCATACCAGTCCCAATAGTGAACGCCTTGGACGGGTCGCCAGGGACAAAATCAACCTGCTTGGTGTCCTTGGCCGACTTAAACTTGAGTGGCGGGTCAGACTCTGTGGTGGGTTTCTTCAAGGGCGTCATATCGGCCGGGTCAACATTCGCAGTGTAGAATTTCAACTCTTCCGCAGCTCAAGCTATCTCGGCATAGGCTGCATCCCCTTCCTCGCACTCAAGGGCAATCTTTCGATCTCCGTTAACTATGATGGTGCATGCTGGTCCAGGCATCTTGAGTTTGAGGTAGACGTAGCAAGGTCGAGCCATAAAGCGAGCATAAGCCGGCCGCCCAAACAGGGCGTGATAAGGGCTCTTGATTTTGACCACCTCAAAGGTCAATGACTCACACCTGTAGTTATCATCAGTGCCAAACGTGACGTCCAGCTTGATCCGCCCGATAGGATATGCAGACTTTCTGGGAACAATCCCGTGAAACACGGTGGAAGACTACTGGAGCTGTTTTTCAGACAGGTTCATCCGTCGGAAAGTGTCGTAGTACAAGATGTTTATGCTGCTTCCTCCGTCCATGAGCACTTTCGTGAGTGAATAGCCACCCACTTGAGGCGCCACCACCAAAGCCAAGCAACCCGGACTATCAACCCGGGGAGGATGGTCCTCTCTGCTCCATGTAATGGGCTGTTCCGACCAACGTAGATATTCCGGGGCCGCCGGCTCAACAACACTGACGGCTCGTTTCCGGAGTTTGCGATCTCGCTTGTCAGTATGGGTCGTGAACACGTGATACTGCCCGCTATTCAACTGCTTGGGATTGCTCTGAAAACCAGACTGATTGCCATGTTGGTGATTGCCCTGCTGTTGACTTCCTTGCCCCGAATGCTGATTGCCACCGTTGTTGCCAGAACCCTGATAACCCGCACCTAAGCCGCCCGGGCCATGAAACCCCGAGTTATGAAAACCACCGGACGAGCCGGCTCCAGGCTGCCCCGGGTTGCCTCCGCCGCCGCCTTGACGGTTCTGAAAGAACTGCTCGCCGAAAGCCTGCATTATGTGACAGTTCTCCCAAGAGTGGGTTGACGGCTTATTAGGGAGGTTGTGCTTTGGGCATGGGCCTTTGAGGGCTTCCTCAAAATTACGGGGCTTGTTGCCACTATAGGATCTTCCCGAATTATTCCCCTTCGGGTATTTGTAACTAGCGTTGGTATTAGCGACCAAATCTGATCCTCCTTCCTGATTCTTACGCTTCCCTCCATTGCCATGATTTCCATTGTTCCCTGAATTGTTCTGCTGGTTACCCTTGCCACCATTGTTTTTCTTTCCCTTGCCAGTCTGGTCATCGTCTGGGCTGGGATCCTTCGTGGTGTCTGACTCGGCATACCTGGTGAGGACATCCATGAGCTCGCCCATATCCTGAACCTTTCGCTTGAGCCGGCCCAGTTTCTGCACGAGCGGCTCAAAGTGGCCGTTTTTCTCCAAGATCAGAACCGCCTGAGCCGCCGTGATGCTGTCGGAGGCATGAATAATTTCTGCGACCCGGCGCGTCCAGTGATGGGCCGACTCACCCTCACGTTGGATGCAGTGCTGAAGATCGACGATCGTCATTGGGCGCTTGCAGGTTCCCTGGAAGTTCTTGATGAAACGGTCCTTCGACTCCGCCCAGGTGTTAATAGAGTTTGGGGGCAAGTTTTTCAACCATGTACGAGCCGGCCCTTCCAACATCATCATCAGGTACTTGGCGCAGACAGGGTCGCTGACATCCAGCATGTCCATGGCTATCTCGTAGCTCTCAATCCAAGCGGCCGACTCAAGGTCAGCCGTGTAATTTGGAACCTTACGAGGGCCTTTGAAGTCCTTGGGCATGCGCTCGTTGCATAAAGCTGGCACCAAACACGGTATCCCGATGGTCCTGCTACTGGAAGTCAATTGGGTTGTGACAAGCGGCGCTTGAGCCGCCGCATTCGTCGCCTCCGCTGCTCGCTGAGCCCGAGCCGTGTCAACGATCTCCTGGGCGTTAAGGGGCTCACGGCGGGGCGGGTCATGAGGCTGCTCACGATGTCGACGGGCACTGCTAGAGACGGCCGGCGACTCATCATGGCGGCTCCTTCTACGGCTTGGAAGCGGGGTAGAGTGGATTCGCTGCCGACTGTAGGAGACGCAGTTTTTAACATCTCAATGGAATTCCGGGCTTCGATCTCAACCGGCGAGTTTCCCGTGATTGGGAGCGCGGCCAGGTTGGTCGCTGCTGCCACCAAGTTATCTAAAGGATTGGTGAAGTGACCCGCCGGCGTGAGGAAGCGATGGGAAGGCGTCTGAACCGGCGGGAGCCGCTGGGCCGGCTCTTGCGGGCGCTGCTGAGCCGGTTGATGTGGTTGAACCAGCGACAACTGCCTGCCTCCGTTCGGGGGTACAAACGGTGCTTCCGGGGTGCCTGCCCCAGCCCCCTGAACAGGCGCATCCTGCGGTGTGTTAAACAGACGCATGGGCTCATAGTTTGGCGGTAGACGGCTCATATGGCACCTCTGATGAACCGCCTCTGAGGCGCTCTGACGGAGCCCCATGCGCCAGGCTTCGGCTTTCAGGAGCTCTACCTCGGCCTGGACTTGAGACTGCAACTCCGCCATGCGAGTGTTTTCAGCGTTGATATCTGCCTGTACCTTAGCCATCTGCTCGCGGAGCTTAGTTACCTCCGTGTTGCGTTCCGCCTGGTTCTCTGCGGTCACCGGTGTCGCAAGGAGCGTCGCCAGGGCGGTTGCCAATTCTGTCAAGGCCTGAGCCGGTGGTACGGCTGAGCCGGCCCCTGAGGTGCCGGTTCCCGTCGCTGCGCCAGCCACCGTGGAGTTAAGGGCCGGGGCTGAGCCGGCCATATAAACAGCAGCCTGGGGGGGGCGTGTTGAAGGAGTCCTGAGCCGGCTGGTCGTCGGAGTAGCCCCCAAGCCCACCATCATAAAGCGGGAGGATCGACTCGGTCTCGCCTACCGAGGACTCGCCATCAGAATAGACGAGGGTATCGCCGCCGGACGCAGAGTTATCTACGAGGTCCACCCCCTGGGTGAAACCGACGAAGACGTGCTTCCGGGCGGCTTGAGCCTGGGCGGGTTGCGCGCGCCGAGCCGGCTCGACGATGTCAGTGCAGATGTCTGGCTCGGGTCCAGATCCGCCGGCTTTGCCGATGAAGACGTGGATTTTGCCGAAGGGGACCCGGTACCCGTACTCGATTGAGTCGGCCTCGGGGCCCCAGCTTGAATCGTCGATGTAGAGCTTGCCGCTGCGACTCTTGGTCATGCGGCTGATCGCGTATCCCTCGATCCCTGCGGGAGTTCCCTTCAAGTACTCCACACCACCGAGCGAGAGCCCCACGGTGGGCGCCAACTGCCGTGGTTTTGTCACGGCAGATGTCCTCATGAAAGGACTTAGTCGTGAGGCCATCGCAGCTAGGTGGTAACTCGAACGGGGTTGATCGGAATCGAGCGACAAGGGTTTACCCAGGTTCGGCCCCTCACGGTGGAGGTAATAGCCTACGTCCTGCTTTGGTTGTATTGATGATGATGGTCTCGATTACAAGGGTGCGACTTGGCTAACCTAGTACTCGAGAGCTTGTAACTTAGTCTTTTCCACCTCAGGGGCTCGCCTTTATATACAGGTCGGGGCCCTGGGTCTACAACAGAGTCCGGGTCGAAGAGACGACCCGTGTCATACTCTAATTCCTACTCATCTTGTTTCACAAGTAAGGAAACTCTTTAGGCGCCTTAGATGGAAAAGCTCTGGGCCGTGAGCCGGCCTCCCCTGGGCGACTTATCCTCTGAACTCCGGTGTTCTGGATCCCCGCGGCCCACCTGTAGAAGACTTCTTCTAAGTCGCCGTATAGTGACCCGGCCCTAAACGGGCGGGTTATATCCTCAACACCAACCTTCTTATCTGCCAAGTACTTGGGGCAGTTCCGCTTCCAGTGACCATTCCCCTTGTAATAGAAGCACTCGGTCTCAGGTTCGGGTCCAGCCTTGGGTTTCTTCATGGGAGAGGCAACTGGCTTGCCATTCTTCTTGAAGTTCCCTTTCTTTCCCTTGCCTTTCTTCTTGAAACTGGTGGTCTTGTTGACCATCAACACTTGATGTTCTTTCTTGATTTCTACCCCCGCGGCCTTAAGCATCGCGAAGAGCTCAAGGATCGTCTTTTCCATCCCTTGCATGTTATAGTTCATCACAAAGCTCTTGTAGCTCGTGGCAGTGACTGGAGAACTCTATCAATCGCTACTTCATCCGGAAGATTAACTCCCAACTGATTCAAGCGGTTGTAGTACCCAGACATTTTGAGTACATGCTCACTAACGGAGCTGTTCTCCTCCATCTTACAGCTAAAGAACTTGTCGGAGGTGTCATACCTCTCAACCCGGGCATGAGCCTGAAATACCAATTTTAGCTCCTGGAACATCTCATATGCTCCATGGTGCTCAAAACGTCTTTGGAGCCCCGGTTCTAAGCTGTAAAGCATGGCGCACTAAACTATCGTGTAGTCATCCTTTCTGGTCTGCCAGACTTTCATAGCGTCCAGGTTCGCGGGAGCGGGTGGTTCACCTAGCGATGCATCAAGGACATAAACTTTCTGTGTAGCAATGAGGATAATCCTCAAATTACGGACCCAGTCCGCATAGTTGCTTCCATCATCTTTCAACTTAGCTTTCTCTAGGAACACATTAAAATTCAGGGGAGCTACAATGTGAGGCATTGATCTACAACAATAATTTGCAAAGACAATTAGACTAAGTTCATGATAATTGGTTTTGTCAATCAAATTACTAAAGAACTCCCACTTAAATCAACATCCCTCAAGTTGTCTAAGTGTTACATGATCCAAATTAACTGACCCATGTCCGATCATCACGTGAGATGGGGCAGTCATCAATGGTGAACATCTCCATGTTGATCATATCTACTATATGACTCATGTTCGACCTTTTGGTCCTCCGTGTTTCGAGGCCATGTCTGTACATGCTAGCCTCGTCAAGTAAAACTGGCTTACACCCGTTGCATGCGAACGTAGAGTTTATCACACCCGATCATCATGAGGTGCTTCGAAACGACGAACTTTCACAATGGTCCATACTTAGGGAGAACACTTTTATCTTGAAATTAAGTGAAGGGATCATCTTATAATGCTACCACCGTCCTAAGCAAAATAAGATGCATAAAAAGATAAACATCACATGCAATCAATATGTGACATGATATGACCATTATCATCTCGTGCCTTTGATCTCCATCTCCAAAGCACCGGCATGATCTCCATTGTCACCGGCATGACACCATGATCTCCATCATCGTGCCGTCATGTATTTGTCTCCACCAACTATTGCTTCTACGACTATTGCTAACGCATAACGATAAAGTAAAGAAATTACACGGCGGTTAATAGTTGACACGCAGGTCATACAATAAATTAAAGACAACCCCATGGCTCCTGCCGGTTGCCGTACTCATCGACATGCAAGTCGTGAACCTATTACAAAACATGATCATCTCATACATCAACATATATCACATCACGTTTTGGCCATACCACATCACAACATGCCCTGCAAAAACAAGTTAGACGTCCTCTACTTTGTTGTTGCAAATTTTACGTGGCTGCTATGGGCAACTAGCAAGAACCGTTCTTACCGACGCAAAGCCACAACGGTGATATACAAGTTGCCTTTTAACCTTCTACAAGGACCGCCCTTGTCAAATCAGATTCAACTAAAGTGGGAGAGACAGACACCTGCAAAGCCACTTTTATGCAATACAAGTTGCATGTCAGTCAGTGGAACCGGTCTCTTGTGCGAGGACAAGTAAGGTTGGTCCGAGCCGCTTCATCCCAAAATACCGCCGAATACAAATAAGACAAAGGAAGTAAGCAATTTGAACATCAACGCCCACAACTTCTTTGCATTCTACTCGTGCAAATACATCTATGCATAGACCTAGCTCATGATGCCACTGATGGGGAACGAAGCATGAAAATCAAAAAAATTCCTACGAAACACCCAAGATCTAATGTAGGAGATGCATAGCAATGAGAAGGGAGTGTGTCTACATACCCTTGTAGACTGAAAGTGTTAGCGTCGTAACGCGGTTGATGTAGTCGTACTCTTCACGATCCAATCGCGATCCAATCCCATCTAGTGCCGAACGGACGACACCTCCGAGATTAGCACACGTTCAGCTCGATGGCGTCCTCTCCTTCTTGATCCAGCAAGCGAGGGAGAGGAGGTAGATGAGATCGGTACCATCATGGCGGTATGGTGGTGGTGGCAGCAGTGGAACTCCGGCAGGGCTTCGCCAAGCGCTGACGGAACGTGGAGGAGTATACAGGAGAGAGGGAGGCGCCAGGAGAAAAGGGTGTAGCTGCCCTCCCTCTCCCCCACTATATATAGTGGCAAGGGGGAGGTGGCGCCGGCCCTAGCCCCTCCTCCAAGGGAGGTGGAGGCGGCCAAGGGGAGAAACTTGGCCCCCAAGCCAAGTGGAGGCGCCCCCACCTCCTAGGGTTTGCCCCCCCCAGGCGCATGGGCCTATGTGGGGCGGGTCCCCTTGGCACAATAAGGCCAGGGCGCCCCCCACAGCCTATGCACACCCTAGGGGCTGGTGCAAACCTTCCGTGGACTCCCGGACTCCTCCGGAACCTTCTGGAACCTTCTGGTGACTTCCCGGTACAATACCGAAAAAACCGAACTTTTTCCGTAACCCCGAAAACAACTTTCCATATATAGATCTTTACCTCCGGACTATTCCAGAGCTCCTCGTGATATGCCAGATCCCATCCGGGACTCCGAACAACCTTCAGACTTTCCATTATTAATACCTCAATACTACCCTAGCGCTACCGAACGTTAAGCGTGCGACCCTACGGGTTCGGGAACATGCAGACATGACCGAGACACTTCTTTGGTCAATAATCAATAGCGGGATCTAGATACCCATATTGATTCCCACATGTCCAATGAAGATCTTTATCGGTTGAACCACGATGTCGAGGATTCAATTAATCCTGTATACAATTCCCTTTGTCCGGCGATATGTTACTTGCCCGAGATTCGATCGTCGGTATCTCCATACCTAGTTCAATCTCGTTACTGGCAAGTCTCTTTACTCGCTCCGTAATACAAGATCCCGTGACTAACTCATTAGCCACATTGCTTGCAAGCTCTTTACGATGTTGTATTACTGAGAGGGCCCAGAGATATCTCTTCATCATACGGAGTGACAAATCCCAGTCTCGATCCATGCAACCCAACAAACACCTTCGGAGATACCTATAGAGCACCTTTATGATCACCCAGTTACGAAGTGACATTTGATAGCTCACAAGTCATCCCATCCGGGAGTGACATAATCTCATGGTCTAAGCAATAGATACTTGACATGAAGAAAGCTGTAGCAAATAACTAAATGATCTGATGCTAAGCTTACGGTTGGGTTTGTCCATCACATCATTCTCCTAATGATGTGATTCCGTCATCAAATGACAACTCATGTCTATGGTCGGGAAACCTTAACCATCTTTGATCAACGAGCTAGTCTAGTAGAGGCTCACTAGGGACACGGTGTTGTCTATGTATTCATACATGTATTTAAGTTTTCGGTTAATACAATTCTAGCATGAATAATAAATATTTATCATGAACAAGGAAATATGATAATAACCAATTTATTATTGCCTCTAGGGCATATTTCCAATAGCCCCCACCCCGCCATCTGTCTAACCCCTGGCACGATCCATTTTTTCCAGCGAACTGCATCCCACAGCCAACACTCCTAAGATAGATCATGGGCACCCTGCCACCCATAATAGATAGTGGGGTAGCTTCTCTGGCATCTTCTTCCTTTCCTCTGACGAACTTCTTCTTTCACAAATCAACTGACCCAAATTGCTATAGCTATTGTGTACTACTTATTAAGTACAAGATAAGAAATGAGTAGTACAGACGAATAGTACCAACTAGTTAGACGAATGGAAATAATACTACTAGTACTACTTATTAAGTATAGTAGGAACGTGAAGAAACGAGTAGTAGTACCAACTACAAGATGAACTGTAAGAAATACTAGTACGTTCTAAAGAGTTCAAGTAACGAGAAAGAACATAACATAGTTCTGCTAGGGGCACAGCACAACACACCCCTGAAATAAAACTAACACCCTGAAATAAAACTAAGCAACTAATCCGATTGACACTGCATTAGAACCAGCATGAGCAACGACACTGCCACCTTACCCGGAGTCCTCGTCCACGTCCTATCTTTGGCCTCCGTGTAGAACGTGTATCCGTTGATATCGTATGCCTGATAAGTCATGAGGTTGACCACGGGGCCATGTGCTAAGGCGTATATGAGCATTCCGTCCGGACAACCCTCTTTCGGGGGATTGGCCAGAACTCGCTCTTTGAACCAACACAAGAAAGTGGAGTTTTGCTCTCTAATAACTTCGGCATCCGTCTTGTGCAGCCCCGGTCACGGTAGTTCTTTGCGATGGTTTCTTTGTGCAGTGTCATGAAAGGATCTAGCACATCTAGATGTTGTAGCACTACTAAGTTTGCTCTGCCAAAGTCGTTGCGTCAACCCGAGTGGCCCACATGTAATTCCCTTCAGCCATTGGTGTGACCTTCTCCTCCGAGCCTCCCAAGGTGCTTGTTGACGGGAAAACCAACAACAGGGTTTCCGACGCCTAGAAAATTCTCACAGAAGGAGATGCACTCTTGGGTCAAATATAGCCCTGGATGATGCTTCCATCCGGACGGGACATGTTACAAACAAATCCTTTGATGACCCCATTCATCCTCTCGAACGGCATCATGCTGTGCAGGAATGTTGGCCCGAGGTCGGTGATGTCGTCCACAATGTGGACACACAGATGCACCATGACGTCAAAGAACACGGGCGGGAAGTACATCTCAAGCTCATTTAGTATGACAACGATCTCTTCCTGTAGCCTTCGGAGCTGCTTCACACTGACCGACTTTCGAGAGATAACGTCGAAAAAGTTGCAGAAGCCAGTAAGCATGTCACGGATGTGCTTGTCCATTATCCCTCTAGGTGCAACCAGGAGTATCTGCGTCATCATCATGTGACAGTCATGAGACTTCATCCCGCTGAACCTTTTATTCTTGGTGTCTAGAAATCTACTTATCTTCCCAAGTAATCGGAACTAACTTTGATTCCGGAAAGGCACTTGAAGAATTGATCGATATCCTTCGGACTTAAGGTGAAGCAAGAGGGGGGGGCAATAATGCTCATCCTTCTTGTTGACTTTTTTGCCCCTGTCTTCTGTCTCCATCTCCGTCTCCGTCTCCTCCGACGACTTCTTACGGGGCATGTGGAGATCTTTCCTGATATTCAAAGATTCCAAGTCTTTTCTTGCCTTCGATCCATCCTTGGTCCCATCCGGCATGTTCATCAGTGTGCCAAGCAAGCTCTCAAGGACATTCTTCATGGTATGCATTTGATCAAGGCTATGAGACGTGTCGAGTTTGGGCCAGTACTCCAAGTCCTAGAAAACAGACCTCGTTTTCCATACCTTCAGCAGCGGCTTCAGCGCCTTTTTCTTCTTTCCCGGCGCGGGGCACTCTTCCCAGTTTTTCAACAACTCATCAATTTCGATGCCGCTCCTCTTACGTGGAGGTCCTCGATGCTCAGCCTCACCATTGAATAGATCTCCATGCTTTCTCCATAGGTCATCCTTCTCGAGCCATCTTTGATGCCCCATGTACATGATTTTTGCAGACCCGCCATCTTTCGGTAGCTGCAGAGGCGTTGTATCATCCAAGCACCCGGTGCATCCGCAATGTCCATGGCACACCTGGCCTGAGACATATCCGTAACCGAGAAAGTCGTGCACCGTCGTGATCAGCGCGGCTCTCATATTGAAATACTCTCCTGCGCTGGCGTCCCATGTCTTGAACGGTGTTGTCCATAACGTGTGTAGCTCCTCTTTCAGTCGCTCGAGATATAGATTAATATCATTTCCCGGTTGTTTCAGCCCTTGAATCAGCATTCTCATGTGTATGTACTTTGTCTTCATGCACTTCCAGGGGGGAGGTTGTACATCCATACAAACATGGGCCATGTGCTATGGTTGGTGTTCTAGTTGCCAAACGGATTCATGCCATCGGTACACGCGCCAAGCACGATGATCCTTGGATCATGTGCAAAATATCGATATTCAGCGTTTAATGCTCTCCACTGGCTAGCATCTGCGAGGTGTCTCAGTTTCAGATCATCTCCATCGTCGGGCTTCACCCTCTCCGCATGCCAGCGCATGAGCTTTGCTTCCTTAGGATCTACAAAATACCGCTGCAGACGGGGAGTGATCGGAAAGTACCATACAACTTTCTGAGGGGATTTCTTTCCGGCCTTCTTGAATCGAGAAGCATTGCACACTGGATAGCTGATTTTTTTCTGCGTGCTCCTTCCGACAAATGATGCAATCGTTGATGCATACGTGGTATCTAATGTGCGGTAGATCAAGAGGGCACACGATTTTCTTGGCCTCCTCGACACTAGTAGGACATAGGCTCCCCGCGGGAAGAACCTTCTTTAGATACTTCAAAAGCACATCGAGGCTTGCGTCGGTCCATTTGTTTTTTGCCTTCGTCTTTAGAAGTTCGAGCGTGAAACTCAAGCGGGTCACCTCGGGATCGCAACCATCATACAATGGAGTCTTCGAGTCTACCTCCTGTTGCGCCAACTTGGCCTCCTCTCTAGAAGCAGCTCTGTCCCTAGTCATCATCTTGCGAAGTAGGTCTCGAACATGAGGGTCCCGCACAACTGAACTTAGTAGCGATGAAGACTGCGGTGTGTCTGCGTCTTCTCCGTCATGTCCGGCCTCTTCTCCGGCTTGTCCGGCCTCTTCTCCACCGCCATGTCCAGTGCCTACTTCTTCGGGTCCATTATCGGTCATCTGTTCGTCTGGCCCCATGTCGTTATTGGCTGCCCCATCGACGTCCTCATCATCTTCACTTATCCACTGAGTATAGCCATCCATGAAACCATTCATGAGCAGGTGCGCCTTCAAACGGCCATCCTTAAAGGGGTCGAGCCAGACTCCTCCTTTGCATCTTCGACACGGACATAAAATCGCCTTCCGGTTATTTTCATACATGTCGTGCACCGCGGATCGCATGTATCTTTCCACCATGCTTCCACTGACCTTCATGATCGCCTCACGGTATAAGCGAAAGAATTATAACCATGAATGCATGCATGCATCAAAGTCATAAAAAAATTCGGCATGACCTTCCCTAAAAATAGGACATATGGAGTTTACCCGAAATTTGCCGCAACGGAAATAAATTGACATTTCAACAAAACGTAGGCAACTCATGTCACACACATTTTGGCAAATACACATAGGCAACTCATGCCATGCACAATTCGGTCATATCCCACGATTCGTTCAAATCGCACACACACATATTTTTCCATTCTTGAAAAACACTAATTTTTACTCACCTAGCCATCGAGAGAGGGATCAAGCACGATGATGAGGTCGGTGTCGCTAGCTAGGGATCGAAAGTGGACAAATATGGCTTACCTCATTAATGAGGGGAGGTAGATAGGTTACTTCATTAAATGAGTAGATCTACTTGGGGAGGAGATGGCTCTAACTAGTGGAGAGGGAGAGAGAGCTAGCTAGCTAGTGAGACAAAGTGAGGAAGAGAGGAAGGGGGCATTAATGGAGATGGTGGAGGGGGGCATTAAAGGAGAGAGAAGAGAGGTAGGAGAAGGAAGGGGGTATTAATGGAGAAGCAAGTGAGGGAGAGGGAGGGGGAGAGGAAAAAGGTGGCTGGTGCACGCTTAGCAGCAGCATGGGGCAAGCGCACGTGCTACTGCTATCAGCTTAGCTGTAGCGCCGGGTATGAAGCCGAAAAGTGGGGTCCACCAGCTAGCCCCGTGTATCCATAGTTGGAGCGCCTGGCAGGCGGCCCGCGCTACTGCTATAAACTTAGCAGTAGCGCATGCTTTATAAGCTGTGCTGCTACTATAGATAGCCCCAGGGGTACGGTGGGGTCCATGTAGCAGCAGCGCGTGAAAGAAAGCCCGCACTACTGCTATCAGTATACCTGTAGCGCCGGGTTCTACCCCGCGTTGCTGCTACTTACCAGTAGCGCCGTCACTTTGCCCCTCGCTGCAGATAAGGGTCTACCTATAGGGTTTTCCCTAGTAGTGAAAGTGCTAAGACAAACGCTTGTGAATTGAGCATTAAGCGAAGTGCTAAGTAGTTAAAAAGGGCTCATCATGGATTCGATTACTTGAATGAAGCTCTAGGTTGTGTCATGATAAGATGTTTGAATATATAAAGCCTTGAGTGATTGGGGACGTGAATATGAGACATGAGTATTAATTGGTATTACATGAAAACATTGACCCATGAAAAGCAATTGTAATTTTGTTTGCACATTTTGATGTTACTTGCTTGTTATCAACTATAGATTAATTCTTTGAGTCACTTTTGCCCTGAGTTCGCACCATATTACATCATTTGATCAAGATTATGATGGGTAGCATTCAACATAAAAAATTATCTTTGTTTATCATTTACCTTCTCGAGGACGAGTAGGAATTAAGCTTAGGGATGCTAATACATCTCAAACGTATCTATAATTTTTCATTGTTGCATGCTATTATATTATCATTTCTATATACTTTTTATAGCAATTTATATTATTTTTATAGATTAATTTAGTGCCAATTCCAGGTCCTGTTTTCTACTTGTTTTTGGTTTCGCAGGAAATCAATATCTACGGAGGTCAAAATAAGTTGCCGATTTCGTACAATTTTTTTGGGGCAACAAGAAACACACGAAGCTTCAGGACACCTCAACTGGAGCTGCCAGGCCCCCCTGCACCGCCTTGACCTGATTCCACCGCCATAAATCCCTATAAATACCAAAACTATTCGTCGTACCTCTAGAAGAATTTTATCGCTGCTGCAAGTTTCTCTTCCACGAAGATCCCATCTGTAGGCCTTTTTCGGAGCTCCGCCGGAGGGGGAAGCCATTTCTGGTGTCTTCTTCATCAACCTTGCTGCCTCCATGATGATGTGTGAGTAGTTTCATCAGGATCGATGGTCCATAGTAGTAGCCAGATGACTCTCTCTCTATTTGGATTCAATACCACGTTCCAGTGAGCTTCTCACATGATCGAGATCAATTCGATGTAATCTGTGGTGTGTTTGTTGGGACATGAGGAATTTTCACTTTATGATCAGATTGTTCATTGAAATAAATTGAATCTTTTGAGGTTTTATTTGCTGTATAATTTAATAGCATTGCATGCTCTCCGATCTATCTAAATTCTTTGGCCAAGTTCGATGGGTTTTTTTCAGAGGGAGTGGTGCTTTGTAGTGGGTTCAATCTTGTGGTGATCTAACCCAGTGAAAAAAGGGCTAAGGCATGTATTGTATTGTTGCCACAAATGGTAAAACGACGGGGTTTTGTCACATTGATGGACTTCTTTCTGTCTACATTATGTCATCTTGCTTATTGCGATACTCTGTTTCTTGCAAACTTAATACCTTGAGATGCATGCTGGATAGTAGTTTTGGGGTGGAGTATTAGTAGTAGATGCAGTTAGATTAACGGTCTACTTATCACGGACGTAATGCCTATATGAGATTATACCATGAACGATCATAGTCATAAATATTACAATCTTTTCAATTGCCCAACTGTAATTTGTTTACCATGTCACTTGCTGTTTTCGAGAGAGATGTCACAAGTGAACCTATGCCCCCCGGGTCTATTCTCCATTGCTTGATTCTTCTATAGAATTGCCACTATTTTGTCATTTTACTTTTTGCTACTATCTATATCTATCACTTGCGTTTTTACCTTTGTAACTAGCAAGACAAGGGTATTGACAACCCTCTTGCCGTGTTGGGGACAAGTTTTGTGTGTGTTTTGTGCGTAGGTACTATTGACCCGTGTAGCTTAGAAGCTCCTACTGGTTCGATAAACCTTGATGCTTAACTGAGGGAAAACATGTGAATTGCTGCTTCACCCTTCCTCTTGGGGAATCCCAACGACTCCTACGGGAGTAGCAAGGCCTCATGGGACACGTCGGCCACGACAAGACATTCACCACTCTCTCCAACAAGTACAATCGGCCTAAGATGTTTCAAGATGTGACGCACTTCACCAACCGTTGCTCCACATGCTGCAAAGCTATGTCAAAAGCTCAATCCCATGGATTATACATGCCTTTACCTATACCATATGCACCTTGGGAGGATATAAGCATGGATTTTGTACTTGGTTTGTCTAGGACTAGAAATGGAAAAGACTCAATATTTGTCATTGTGGACCGCTTTTCCAAAATGGCACATTTTATTCCATGCAACAAAGTAGACGATGATTCACATGTTGCAAATCTCTTTTGCAAGGAAATCTTGTGTCTTTGTGGAGTGCCAAAGACAATTATCTCTGATCGAGATGTCAAGTTCTTGAAGTACCTTTGGAAGACCCTTTGCGCCAAGCTTGGAATCAAGGTTATGTTCTCTTCGGCCTAACACCCTCAAACCGATGGCAAAATCTCGGTGGTCAACCATACGCTATATACACTTCTTTGTGTGCTAATCAAGAAGAAAATGAAGGAGTGGGAGGAGTGCCTACCCGTCGCCGAATTTGCCTACAACCACAAAAGACACACGACTAGGAAAAGTCTCCATTTGAAGTGGTGTACGGCTTCAAGCCGTTGTTCTCATTGGACATCCTCCCGTTTCCTGTCCAAGGGCGCACAAACATGGATGTGAGTGCCTGTGCCACATACATAAAGAAGATGCACGGAGACCAATGTTCGGGATATCGCTTCCCGTCAACTTATCGGTCGACCCAACATAAGAGATAAATCGGCTTATCGGCCGATTTATGGATTTTATCGGTCGACTATTTATCGACAAGGTTTATTAAAAATCTTAGGTTTTCATATCATCAGGATCAATCAACATGGAAAACACGTAAGCCATGTCATCTGTATTCTTCTTAAGCAACTGAGATGTACCGGAAGTTGTCATCTACACAAATAGAAGGCATCAAGAGTACAAAAACTCAACCAAAATAAAAAAATCTGGAGCTAAATCGGTTGGGTCCTCCAGATTTACCGGTGAATATTGGTGAATATCGGCGAATATCGGTGATATATTGGTCTAACAACCGATATATCGGCCAGACTGGTAAATGCTGGTGATATTCAATTATCTTATCGGTCTGACCCCGTTAAGCGATAAATCGGCCGATATATCGGCTTATCGGCCGATATTTTGAACAGTGACTGTAGGATCGAAAGTATGTCTAGAGGGGGGGGGGGTGATTAGACTACTTGACCAAATAAAATCTAACCTTTTCCCAATTTTAATTGTGGGCAAATTTTAGCAAGAATACAAGTCAAGCATCACCCTACACATGCAATTCTAAGAGTATAGGAGCGGAAAGTAAACAATTGCATATGTAAGTAAAGGAGGGGATCGGAGATTTCAAACGCAATGAAGACACGGTGGTTTTTGGCGTGGTTCTGATAGGTGGTGCTATCGTACGTCCACGTTGATGGAGACACTTCAACCCACGAAGGGTAACGGCTGCGCGAGTCCACAGAGGGCTCCACCCACGAAGGGTCCACAAAGAAGCAACCTTGTCTATTCCACCATGGCTTACGTCCACGAAGGACTAGCCTCACTCGGGGTAGATCTTCACGAAGTAGGCGATCTCCTTGCCCTTACAAACTCTTTGGTTCAACTCCACATCATGTCGGAGGCTCCCAAGTGACACCTAACCAATCTAGGAGACACCACTCTCCAAAAGGTAATAGACGGTGTGTTGTTGATGAACTCCTTGCTCTTGTGCTTTAAATGATAGTCTTCCCAGCACTCAAACAACTCCTCACAGATTTGGCTATGGTGGAAGAAGGATTTGAGTGGAAAGCAACTTGCGAAAGGCTAGAAATCAAGATTCAAATGGTAGGAATGGAATAGCTTGGTCTCAACACATGAGTAGGTGGTTCTTCTCTCAGAAAATGTATGGTGGAAGTGTAGGCACGTTCTGATGGCTCTCCTTTCTGAGAAGGAGGTGGTGGAGGGGTATATATAGCCTCCACACAAAATCCAACCGTTACACACTTTTGACCCAACTCGGTGGCACCGAAACCATCATCTCAGTAGCACCGAACTATGTAAAAGATATGAACTTTAGGAATCTCGGTGGGACCGATACGAACAACTCGGATGGACCGAAGTGCAATGGCTAGGGCAAACCTCATCTCGGTGGCACCGATTGCATCAACTCGCTAGGACCGAAGTGAAGCAATAAGGCAACAGAGAGTTGGCAAGCCATCTCGGTGAGATCGATTTGCAAAACTCGGCGAGACCGAAGTAGGTGCAAATGATCACAGAGAGTTGGCAAGGCCATCTCGGTGGGACCGAGATCCATTTCGGTGGATCCGATTTGTTAGGGTTTTGGCAGTGGCTAAGTCTAGGTGAAATCGGTGGCTCCGGATAGGAAATTTCGATGGGGCCGAGTTGGAATGTGGGTTTTGGACATATTTGGGTAGAGAGAGTGGTTGATGGTTTAGGAGTACTGTCACTAAGCACTTGAGCAAAAAGACCATTAAGCAACACCTCATCCCCTTTTAATAGTATTGGCTTTCCTATGGACTCAATGTGATCTTGGATCACTAAACCAAAAATGTAGAGTCTTGATCTTTTGCCAATCCTTGTCCTTTGCATTTTGAGGGGTCCACATCTCTAGTCCATGCCATGCCAATCATTGAACATCCTGAAATCTTTAACTTGAATGGACATTAGTTCAATGAGATATATGTTGTTATGAATTACCAAAACCACCAAGGGAGCAAATGTGCTTTCAGTGACGAAGACACAAGGCTCACCATAGAGCGACAAGTCACAAGGCTCGCCTCCAAGATCAACACAATGAAGAAGCCGATGGTATTCAACCCCGACGATCTAGTATGGATTCATGTTCGCAATGATTGCTTCCCCAATGAACGCAAGTCCAAGATCTTACGTCGTGCGGACGGTCCATTCTAGGTGTTAGAACACATCAACGATAATGCCTACAAGATCGACATACCACTCGACAAGTACAATGTGAGCGACACATTCAACGTCATCGACTTGGCACCTTACCATGGTGATGAAGAACATGATCTGAGATTGGATCTTTCCCAAGGGGAGGAGGGAGATGGTGCGGATCACCCTACGGTCATCCCCATGGATACACCACCATCGCTCCAAGCGCCAAGTGGACCAATGACTAGAGCCTGTGCAAGAGCCATCGAAACCGAGGTTACCGCCCTCCTCTTTGAGCTCCCTGTGCATACCAATGAGACATGGCTACTACCTCAAGCGGAGACCCTTTGCATGCTTAGGTAGCAAAGAAAAAACCATGGGGAAGCCAAGGGCCAAGGCCAAGCTTGGATGGAAGCGAAGTAAGGAGGAGAAGGGAATAAGTGCCAGCACCTACACTTACCCGGACGTCCGGACTCTTACCTAGATGATCCGGGCAAAGCCGGACAAGAAGGCTCTCTGGACAAGTGTCGGGCTGGGCATCCGGGCCTCAGCCGGACGATCCGGACGGCAACCCGGATGATTCGGGCATTAGCGGGACATCCGGCTACCGTCCCGGACATCCGGCTACTGTCCCGGACATCCAGCTACCGTCCCAGACATCCGGATAGGGCCAAAGAAGTCCACCGAAGACTTCCCATGAAGCCGGACCATCCGTGTAACTATCTGGATCATCGGGCTAATGCTCGGACAATTCGGGTAGCTACCCGGATCGCCCGGCCATGCCTGCATGCAATTCGGCCCAAGGGGCCATGTATCCCTCCCCTTCATCCCCAAATGTACTAGCATTATAAATAGATAACCCCCACTTCATTTCTTGGGTTAGCAAAGTATATTGAACTAGATAGAGAGAGCTTTGCTCCTTGTACCTCCTCCTAGAGTATCAGACCCTTCCAAGGAAGAATAATCTCTCACATTACCAAGGCCTCGTAAGGGAGAAGAATCCCCATCATAGGATCAACAAGACCTCCTATGGGAGAAGGATCTCTTGAGATCATCAAGCCCCCATCTCCATAGGATTTGGGAAGAACTACCCTTGCTACTCTTTTCCCCTTGTTGACCTTGTATTCTTGTGGACCTCATGTGTTTGCATATCTAGTGGACGTGTGATTTGGACTTGCCTTTGGGTGTTTCCTCTTGTGATTTGTGTGTTCCTCTTGATTTCCGCTCCAAGTTGTGAAGGATCAGGCCACCTAGGGTTCCTACCCTACATCACTGCTTGCATACCATCATTCCAAATAAACATAGAGTTATTTCTGTCTTTGATGAAATACAATTGACCATACTGAAACTTCCTAGTGATATTGGTATCGACATCATCATAATGGGATGTTGGAGCACATGGACACAAAGGAACGATAAAATCTTCAGAAATGCAACTCAGAATATCAGTAGCTGGATGTACTACCTCAAAGAGGGTCTGAAGTTATCTAGTCTTTAAAATGAAACAGCCCACTTTACCACAATGCGTTGGCCAAGAGAGGGGATTGGATAATTGTATTTTTTTTACTCCTTTTGACTTTTGTTTTTATTTTTTATTTGTAAATATTTCTTATATATATAATGAAATATTTGCTCTACGGTTCCGGGTTTAAAAATAATTAACGTTTAGCAAACACAAAAAAAAATGGTTTACAATCCAAGCATCCCTAGCGGAAGGCAGACACACGAACCACAGGAAAAAAGATCAAGAGAGCAAAATCACCTCATCCACAGGCGGAGGAGGAGCCTCTCGCGAGTCGCCACCTCACAATGTCCCCAAAACCTCTTCCCAGTTATCCTATGGCAGACAAATCCTATCCTCCCTCACACACTACACCATTCACATCTTTTCCCCTCTCTTCTCTCCGGGATACTGGCACAGGAACCAGCTTCTTCTTTTTTCTCTTTGTTTCTCCCTGTCTCCGTGACCTGCAATGGCCTTGGAGACATGCCTCAGAGGCTGGGCCCTGCACGCACCCCAGGCCGGCGTCAGGGAAAGGCTTAGCGGCGGCAGCTACGCGCCATCCAGGCCAAGGACCACCGCCCCCGCCGTCGTCTCGCCGTCCCCGTACCTGTCCGCTCTGGTGGCTGCACGGCGGCCGTCTCGCTTCGTCTGCAAGTGCAAGAACGTCGTCGACGAAGGTACATCGCTACCCTTGCCCCTCCCTCTAGCCTCGGTGGAAAATAAAGGAGCAGATGCTGAGAATAGTCTTATAATGGCACATGCAGTGATTGTGGCGGACGAGAAGAATTGGGACAACATGGTGATCGCGTGCGAGTCGCCGGTGCTGGTGGAGTTCTGGGCGCCGTGGTGCGGGCCGTGCCGGATGATTGCCCCGGTCATCGACGAACTGGCAAAGGACTACGTGGGGAAGATCAAGTGCTGCAAGGTGAACACGGACGACTGCCCAAACATCGCATCCACCTACGGCATCCGGAGCATCCCCACCGTGCTCATGTTCAAGGACGGCGAGAAGAAGGAGAGCGTCATCGGCGCAGTCCCGAAGACCACCCTCTGCACCATCATCGACAAGTACATCGGCAGCTAATTAATCATTCTTAATTAGCGATTAATCGAGGACGCACACACCATTTCTGTTCTGTTCGTCAGACAGCATATATGTATGTATATGATGCACGTATACGATCCACCTATCAGTTGTGAGTTGTACTACTCTTAATTCAGATGCAAATCAAAACTGATTTATTTGGGCGCACGTCAGTATACATGCATGTTCGTAAATCTGTCTTGACATCCTTTCTGCAGCAAAGGAAAAAAGATTGTGATATATATACGAGCCAGTGATTATTTTTTGAGTCAATTACGCCGGTGATGCTAGAACTTGGCGTAAACGGTCACTTTAGTGCTAGAACTTGTGGTGTACATTGAAATGGTGCAAAAACTTGGCTCGGACGTGCAAATACAGCGCTAATCGCGTTTGTATACTGCAACGACGCTGACGAGGCATGCCAGCTTGGCGCAGGGCCCGCTGTCAGTGACAGCACAAAGAAGACGAGGCGTGTGCGTGCCCTTTTTGCGAAAATCACCTCGGTTTTTTCCACAGAAAAGCCCCCGACAAAAGAACACCTCGTTTTTTTTTTCCACGGAGAAGCCCCCACAAAAACGGCGCGGTTGGGATTCGACCCGACGACCTCTAGTACCTTGCGTGAGCTGCTAGCGTATTTATATATCTTCAGTTAGACAACATAAATTAATTTTTAGAAAAAAAGTATGCAGCCGCTGAAATTCGAACAAGCAACGTTGGGTCAACAAGCGAGATGGCCTGCCACCCCAACATTTGTAATTTCATGTTATAAAGAATTGCCACGCATTATGTCTATATCAGAACACGCTCATGGGTTAAAACAGACTTGAGTTAGTGCGGCCCATTTTCAACATGTTAGCCTTTTCGAAATTTTATAAAACATTTGAATTATATTTTGACGTAATATACATATAAATAAAGTAAATGCATTATTAAAAATTTCATATAATTTCATAAAATGTTCACCTATTAAGTTAAGAAAAATCCAAAAATAAATAAATTATGAATCATAAAAACTTTAACTAATTTTAAAAAGTGTTTTCATATTAATTAAAATGTTAAATACATTTCTATATATATTATATTTAAATAAATTCTCATATAAGTTCATTTTTTCATGTTTTCAATAAAATATTCATCCCTTGGAATGGGTATAGCATATAAAAGTGTCCATGCTATAAAAATGTTCTGTTGTTTTAAAAGTGTTCGTGTGTTTCTAATAAAGTTTTTATGTTTTCTAAGAAATAATTATACATTTTAAAACAAATATAATTATATGTATGGAAAAACAAATATGAGCGTAGTGTGCAATCAGACGGCAGTTCCTCCAATGAATACACATTTAAAATTATATGTATATTATTTATAGTTATAATTTAAATCCTTTTACAAACTTCACAAAATAAAAAAAACTAACATGTTAAAAATGGGCCGCACTAACTGCTGTCTGTTTTAGCCCACGAGAACGTTCTGTTGTAGACATAAAGATTGACAATCCTTTATGGATATGGAGCAGCTTTGGTTTGGAATAGCACGCGAGCCTCCTTGTTTACCTCAGGTTGCTGGTTCGATTCGATCCCCGCAACTGCATCTCTTTTCTTGAATTCAAATATTAATTTATGTTTTTTAACTAACGGATATAAAGCGTACGTATCCTTACGTGACAAGCGGCGAGATTCGGTTCTGGTGGCTAGCTCCGCATGTGTTTAGCTCGATGTCGCAGGTTCAAGCCCCCGAGCAGATCATTTTTAGCTCAATTAAAATTTGTTCTGCTAACAGCTGGGACCCGCTTGTCATGTGCTTTTGCGAGAAAAGAAACAAAAAAATGAGGCGGTTTTCGAAAAAAAGCACGCACATGCCTCGTCTTCATTGTTCAGTCGCTAACAGTGGGCCCCGCACCATGATGGCATGCCTCGTCAGCGTCGCGATCATATACAAATACGATTAGCACCGTATTTGCACGCCCGAGCCAAGTTTTTGCACCACTTCGATGTACACCACAAGTTCTAGCACTAAAGTGACCTTTTGCGCCAAGTTCGAGCACCACCGGTGTAATTGACTCTTATTTTTTGACCTGCAAACCGTAGAAGAATAGTTCAACGGTAATTTTCATGAAAAGAAAACAGTAGTATGATACAAGGGGAAAGGAAAAAAATATGAAAAAGAAAGGTCTAAAAGGGCCAAAAAAGGAGTTAGTGACTAGCCAATGCCTGCTCTAGGGAAGAAAACATGCTTTAAAGATTACTATCTATCCACTAGCTAAAGGCATGCTTCTCTTTTATTTTGAATTGCAACAACTTGAGATCTTACTTGAGGTAATATCTCCAGGCCTGAAGTGATTGTTGCTGGGCTCTAAAAATTCTGCCATTTCTTTGGGTCCAAACATTCCAGTAACCTAACATCACAATTTCCACCGAGAAGCTTTTTGGCAGTTGCTCAGCTACAAGTAGGGTTTCTTCATAAACTGAGGTGCTTTTGTGTGAAAAGAAAGAAAAAAATGAGGCTGTTTTCGAAAAAAGCACGCACATGCCTCGTCTTCATTTTTCAGTCGCTGATAGCGGGCCCCGCGCCACGCTGGCATGCCTCGCCAGTGTCGCGGTCGTATACAAACACGATTAGCACCGTATTTGCACGCCCGAGCCAAGTTTTTGCACCACTTCGATGTACACCACAAGTTCTAGCACTAAAGTGACCGTTTGCGCCAAGTTCTAGCACCACCGGTGTAATTGACTCTTATTTTTTTGACCCGCAAACCGTAGAACAATAGTTCAACGGTAAATTTCATGAAAAGAAAACAATAGTATGATACAAGGGGAAAGAAAAAAATGAAAAAGAAAGGTCTAAAAGGGCCAAAAAAGGAGTAGTGACTAGCCAATGCCTGCTCTAGGGAAGAAAAACATGCTTTAAAGATTAGTATCTATCCACTGGCTAAAGGCATGAACATGCTTCTTGTGACGCCCCCGACTCAATCGTGCACTAATCATACACGCAAATGCGCACGATCAAGCCCAGGGACTCACGGGAAGATATCACAATACAACTCTAGACAGAAAATAAAAATAATACAAGCTTTATATTACAAGCCAGGGGCCTCGAGGGCTCGAATACATAAGCTCGAGTTACACAAGAGTCAGCAGAAGCAACAATATCTGAGTACAGACATAACTAAACAAGTTTGCCTTAAGAAGGCTGAGCAAAACAACGACACTAGATCGAAAAGGCGCAGGCCTCCTACCTGGGAGCCTCCGAACTACTCCTGGTCGGCGGTCTCCACGTAGTAGTAGGCTCCGTCGGGGTAGTAGTAGTCATCGGCGGGATCAGCTGTCTCCGGGACTCCGTCATCTGATCGCAGTAATCGGGTAGGGGAAAAAAAGGTAGCAAAGCAACCGTGAGTACTCATCCAAAGTACTCGCAAGACTTACATCAAAACTATTCTAGGTATGCATCGGTTTCAAAAGAGGGGGCTGTATCTGTGGACTAGACTGCAGAAATGCCAGAATAGAGGGGAAAGCCTAGCCTATCGAAGACTAGCATCTTCAGCGTCTTGCAGCATTAGAAGAGTGCAGATTAGTATCATAACATATACTAGTAAGTAATAGTAGCAATGCCCAGAGATCCTTCCTCGACTCCCTGCGAGAAAGCAATCCCGGAGCTAAGATGTCAATTAAATACCACAAGTATCCAGTTCTAGTTGTAGTAGATCGGGATATTTTCCGAGCGCCCTGTTACCGTGGACACGGCTATTCGAATAGATATACTTCCCTGCAGGGGTGCACCAACTTACCCAACACGCTCGATTAACTCTGGCCGGGCACACTTTTATCGGGTCATGCCCGACCTCGGCTGATCGACACGCCGTAGCCCTACTGAAAGAACATGTGGTGCCCCCATGTTTGGTTTTGGTAATTGATGACAATCTCTATGGACTAATGGTTGCCATGAGTTATATTGAAGGGTTTGTCCATATGCATTTCTTGAAGTCCATTTGTTGGTTTCAAGGAGATTATGTGATGACCAAGGTGCTATTCAAGGATTTATCCAAAGATTGGTCATGTGAGAGTTGAGCCTATTGCAAGCATGTCTTGAAGAAGAATATTGTGTGAACATTCATGTTTACCTTCAAGACATCATCCTAATGAAGAGAGTTGGAAAGATTCAAGGTTGATCAAGACTAAGTACAAAGAGTGATTCAAGTTGATCAACACACAAAGCGTAGAAGATGTACCGGGTGGGATCAAGTGATCTCATGGTATGGTAAGCATTGTCCATTGCGGTTTGTGTACTAGCCCATTGTCTACGTAAGTGTTCGTTGTGGGGTTAGGTTTGTTTCCATGGGCGTGCATCAAAAGGAAGGTCTCATATGTCCCATGGAGGATGATGTCAAGTGGTGATCGTCATCAAGGTTGCGGTGTGCAAGTTCAAGTGGAGCATCACAAAGAGATCATGCTTGAAGCTTGCCGTCCATTGTGGTGACAATGGACTTGTGAAGATGTGCCGAAGAGTGGATCACCCATAGTGGAGTATGGGGGAGCAATCAACTAGTCTTCATCGAGCCAACGCAATCAAGAAAGGTGGTCCAACTTGAGGAGGTCAAGATCGTCATCATCTAGCTCAAGTGGACTATGCGCAAGGCAAAGGTTTTCCCTTGATAGGTTTTCTATTTTACCGGTCTCATGGTGGTAGTTGGGAGACCGGGTTATAGGATCGATAGCCGTACTATCAAGGGGGGCTCTCGGATGAGTAGCTTAATTGTATCTTTCGTAGAGAGCTCAAACCATTGCATCTTTCTTGGTTCTTGTTTGGCCTTTTTGCTTTGGGAGTCTTTGAGCTTTTGGTCACCTTCATGACAAGCTCAAGTTCATCGAGAACGGATTTCGTTTGCTTCATCTTGTATGTTCTCGATGTTGGGGTTTATGCCGAATCATCACTGATAGAGGTTTCACATCTCTATATCATAGGCATATCTCTACTGCCACTTCTTACTCTATCCAGTCGCTGTTGGATAGTATTTGTCATCATCTATCCAACAAGCTTGAGTTTGCTCAATTCGGAGCTCATTTGCAGATGTTATGGCAGTTCTGGTTTTTCCTTCTCTGGCGGTTGTACCGCTAGTGTATGCGGTTGTACCGGCCGACCAGTACTTCCGGGACAACCACCACCCTTGGGTTGCAGTCTCCAGGTGTCTGCCAAGCGGTTGTACCACTGCCTCCAGGCGGTAACAACCGCCTGGTTCTTGGCGAACCCCAGGACTGCTGCTCGGCGGTTGTACCGGCCAAGTACCGCTCCAACCATCGCTAAGGGGTGACTCCCATCTGATGTGGAGCGGATGCTGGGCGGTGGTGAACCGGTAGTTCGTGGATGGCTTAGGCGTACCGGTACTACCGGTGACTGGAGCGGTTGTACCGCTCCAGACTTAGCCACCACAAGTACTTGGTCCCGATGGTTGTACCGGTCCTAGTACCGCTCCAACTACCGGTCAGGGGTGATTCCCTATTGTTTTGGAGCGGTAGTAGGGCGGTGGTAGCCCGGTAGTTCCCGGATGGTTTCAGCTGACCTGTACTACCGGTGCAACCTCCGGTTGTACCGCCTGGTACTCTGCTTCAGGGGAACCCGCAAAAAGCGGTTGTATCGGTCCTTGGACCGGTTGTACCGCTCCCGTGTTTTTCTACAACATAACGGGCAGATTCGTGGGGTCCTATAAAAGGGGGTATTCTTCCCCAATGGACCCAATCTCTTGAGCTCGTGTTTGCCCCCCATTGTTGACCTTCTTCGAGCTTGCTATCTCTCAATCCCTCCAATGATTCTTGCTAGTTCTTGAGGGAAAAGAGAGAGGAGATCTAGATCTACGTTTCCACCAATCACTTTCTCCTCTATGTGAGGGGAACCCCTTGAATCTAGATCTTGGAGTTCTTCGTGTTCTCTTCTTCGTTCTTCCTCTCATTTTCCTCCCTAGCATTAGTTGCTTTGGTGGGATTTGGGAGAGAAGGACTTGGGCACTCCGTGTGCCCTTGCCATTGCATTTGGTGCATCGGTTTGAGTTCTCCACGGTGATATGTGGTGGTGAAAAGTTGAGAAGCCTATTACTCTTGGGTGCTTGGTACCCTAGAGCTTGTTCCTCTTGGGTGCTTGGGTGCCCTAGACGGTTGGTGGTGCTTCGGAGCTCAATCATTGTGGTGTAAAGCTCCGGGCAAGCATCGGGGTCTCCAATTAGGTTGTGGAGATTGCCCCGAGCAATTTGACGGGTACCGGTGACCGCCCCCAAGGGTTGCCAAAGTGTACGGGTTCGGTGACCGCCCCCAAGGGTTGCCATTTGTACGGGTTCGGTGACCGCCCTCAAGGGTCCCTTAGTGGAATCACGGCATCTTGCATTGTGCGAGGGCGTGAGGAGATTACGGTGGCCCTAGTGGCTTCTTGGGGAGCATTGTGCCTCCACACCGCTCCAAACGGAGATTAGCATCCGCAAGGGTGTGAACTTCGGGATACATCGTCGTCTCCGCGTGCCTCGGTTATCTCTTACCTGAGCCCTTTACTTATGCACTTTACTTTGTGATAGCCATATTGTTTCTTTTTAGATATCTTGCTATCTCTTAGTTGTTTATCTTGCTTAGCATAAGTTGTTTGTGCACATAGGTGAGCCTAGTCGATTTAGGTTTTGTGCTTGACAAATTAAACGTTAGTTTTATTCCGCATTTGTTCAAGCCTAAACCGTAATTATTTTAAAGCGCCTATTCACCCCCCCTCTAGGCGATATCCATGATCTTTCACCTACCTAGGCTCAACAGAGAGGCCCATCGCCCTTTGCAGTCCTGCGCGTTGCGAGGACGACCGGGACCAGACCTAGCCCCTGTATACACACGCAGGCTTTCGCGGTCCACCCGGGCGCGTGCCGCTCAACTGCTGACGTCTGAAGAACTTCGGCTGATACATACGACGCCGAGTGCCCATACTATTCCCGCGTGGTAGTTAGTGCGAAAAGGCCAGAGGCCTACTCATATCACATATCCTAACCCATTAGGGTGTTGGGAGCTCGCGGAGACGAGCAGTGATCCACGATCTGTGGTCCCATCGCCCCGTCTCGTGGAATTACGGCAAGGGCCAAGATTGCCCGGCCGTGCCACGTAATTATCTCGCGGGTACCCTCTTGGTCAACCCGACTTCACATCTCTCGCGGGTACCCCTCAGGGTCGACCCGACTTCAACCAGGGGACTAAGGTAAAGTCAAAGTATCCGCGTGTCCATAACATCAAGAAGGAATCCGAGGAATCACCCTCGTTGGATTCCCACTCAATGTATCCATCAAGGTGAACTTGGAGGAATCACCCTCGATGGGTTCACACTTGAGGGGTTGCACGACAGAGGCATCATCGGAGGTGTGAAAGAGGAATCATCCTCGGTAACCCACAACCGACTAGCTATGCTATAGAGATATCATCAGGAGTGATGTAGGAGGTATCACCCTCGGCACTCGATAGTAGCTCTGCAGAGTCGTACAACTAAGGGGGAGTGCGGTGCTATGTCAGTCTCTGTACATCGATCACATTGATCGGGGCGCCGGTAACAAAGCGGGGCAACAAGGACAAGGGTGAGGGGTCAGTGATGGATCACTAACCAACCTATACTAAGCATTTAGGATAGCATGTAAGGTATCAACATCAGTTACAAAAACAGGCTATGCATCAGAATAGGAGCAATCAATTATAGTAGCAAAATCTAATGCAAGCATGGGGGAGAAGGAATAGGCGATATAGGAATGATCAAGGGGGTTTTGCTTGCCTGGAAGCTCTGCGGTGAAAGAGGGGTCGTCGGTGGTGTAGTAGTCCTCAGGGGTCTCGTCAGTGTCGGGATCTACCGGAGAAGAAGAGGGGAAAGAAACAGATAAATTCACGGCAACAAAAGCAATCACAAAGCATGACATGACTATATGATATGCCGGGGTGATCTAATGCATCCCTAATTATTTTAGTTGATTTAGGAATTTATTTGGAATTATTATACCAAAGTCATGCACTATTCATTCCTCGAAAACAGGCCAAAAGTTCCATGTTCATCCACTTAGAGTGATCAAACATGAAAACAAATGTCATATTCAAATTCGTATCGTTTTTCTGATCATTTTTCATATGCAAAACTTTTTCAACCGAGCTACGGTTATTTTTCTATGAATTTTTGAAGTTTTAGCCAATTTCTGGAATTTACTGAATTTCTGCTAAGTGTGAGAATTGCCTTAGTTTTTAAACATCACTTAGCTGTTTCCAAAAGGCTACAACTATTGTTCTGTACCTCCTATGATTTCGTGCCTTATATCAATTTTGAGCATTTTTCTGTGATCTACATGTTAGTATCATTTACATCCATGATAGAGTTCAGTTGCTTGGTCGAAACTTCATTTGAAAATTGCCACTTGATGTTGACTCCAGAAACTGTTAAAATATACAAAGTTTGCTCGATGATTGCCATTGATCCATAGCTCTAATGGAGATACTTCCTATAAGTGTTTTGTACTACAACAAGAGTACTATCATGCCATGCCCTTAGATGGCATGACAGATCCCTGTAGCTTGTTCATCAACAGCTCTAAAGTAGCTATGACAATAAAGCTGTTTTTCTGTTTTTCTGTTAACAGAACATAGCACTTTGTGATTTTCATAAGATTTAATCCATGCATCAAATGGATTTGGTCCAGTGGAAACAGTTGAACCTTGTCAAGTGTAGTACCTGCCCATAAAATTTATACTCTTGTTAACAGTTGTTTAGTCGCTGTTTAGGGGCTGTCCAGAGGGTTAATCAGTGTAGTAGTAGAAAAGCTAGCAGCAGCTATAGTAACAAGCAGCAGCAGTACAAGCAGAGCAGCGGTGGGCAGCGGCGTGGCGCGGGCGCGCGGTGCGGTGGAGCAACAGCGGCGGCGGCCAGCGCCGGGAGCAGCGACGCAGCAGCAGCAGCAGTGGCCAGCGGCAGGAGCATGCGGCGCAGCAAGCAGCAGCAGTACGCGCACACGTACACGTACGCGTACGCTCGGGCACGGCGGTGACGGCGGCCTACGACGTCCAAATCGAAGGGGAAAAAAGGGGATCCGAGGGAGGAGCTCACGGTGAGTCCGTTGGCGTGCTCGGGGAGGGTCGGGGTGGACCGGAGCGACAGCATCGACGGCGAGTTGGTGATGGCCAGTTGAAGAAGACGGCGATGGTGTCGGCTACGCAGCTCCCCGGCTCGAATCAATGCCCGGAACGGACGAAGGCGACCTTGGCGGACCTCCTGGACGTGCTCCCGAGTGACGGCGACGACTGTGGCCGCGGTAATGACAGTGAGGCAGCGGTGACCATGAGATTACCGAGCTCGATTTTGAGCGAGAGAGGAGGGGGGAACGATGGGGAACCAAAGGGGAATGGACGAGCTCGATCTAGGGTTTCCGTTTGGCACAGTTATAGGCCAAGGGGGAGGACGTGGAGGCCATCCATGGCCATGACGCCATGGTTGCACGACACGCACACACTCTATCTCCTCCTTTGTACAGAGGGAGGAGAAGGCCTTAGATGGGCTTGGGCTGGCTACTGTAGTACTCACAGCCCACGCACATAGTAGGTTTTAGAATTTTCCCTTTTTCTTTACTGACAATTATTTCAGCTACTGCTTTGCACTTTCATCTGCTATCAAATGATTTTTGTTAACTGTGAAACTTTGCACATAAATCAAGCACAATAATATTAGGTGGCACAAAAAGTTTGTGGCCAAAAGGAGTTATCTAACCATTTTTTAGAAATTGGAAGGGCCAAATAATTGTTGCAGGACCACTCAAATAATTTCCAGGGGCATTTTGGGAATCCAAAAGAGGTTGGTTCCATCATGACAATTATTTAGGAAATATTTGCCATAATATGAACTATTTTGCTGGCTCATTTGAAGATGCAAATATTTGACATGCTATTTGAATTGAATTGGACTTGATTTTTGGACAAGTGGCAAATTGGCTTAGTGATCATGATGACATGGCCACCATTAGGGGGAGATTACTGTAGTATGATTCTCGGGGTGTTACAAATCTCCTCCACAACAGGAAATCTCATCCCGAGATTTAAGAGGTAGAGTAAAGGGGAAGGGATTGGTTACGAAATTCTAACGAATCTTCTCGTTCTTGGCTGCTCTTCTCGAAGAGTTCGCTCCATGATGTTTATTCCTCCATTCCTCTGCTTTCGTGTGTCGTGACGAAGTTGCCATCCTTTCTTCGGAGTCTTCATCGTACTTACGAAAAAGGAAAAAGGTGGTAGCTCCGGAAGAACAGACCTTTACAAGGTTGAGTATCTGGTGGATAACTCAGAGAATGTGGCAGAAAGTATCTCTCGAGTTAAAATTTAAGAAAACATCGAGAGCAAAGTAAGAAGGTGCCATAAGAAGTTTCAAGCGGATAGACCATCGTTTGATGCTTGAAACAGAGTGTGAAAGGGGTTCAGAGCAACAGGAATACGTATTGCGTCTAATACCAGGATAGATCATCTCTCGGAAGGTGGCTCGTGGTAACATACGAAGCCAATCGTGAGGAATAACTTTGGAAATAGGGATGTACAGGAGAGTCAGGTTTCGATCCTGTGGAACTGTGCTTAGTGTGGATTATGAGTAGGGAGGACGGTGACATCTTGCACGGTCATGATAGCAAGGCATGTCGGAGGACAATCTATCAGTTATGTCGGCAACAACGTCGGTACCAAGGGCGAGGGACGGAGAGAACCATTTTCCTGCTCGTTAAGACGAGGCGGACCAATAGGCAAAGTTCTCGTCCATCGGTGGTTACCGGAATGTCATCAACAATAGTAACAGGTTATACTGACAATATTGTACACCAGGGGTGTTGTCATAAGCAGGAAATTATTACTGCTTAGATCATACAAATCCCGAGAAAGGTTAAACAGACGAATGGAAAGGAAAATGTGATTATTAAAGTAATCAGATCATTGGAAAGGAAAATGTGTCTAAACACAAGAATTGGGAGTATATCCCTTCCAAGAATAAGCAGAGCATGATATACCTGGCAGTACCACAAGTACCAAATCATTTGGATAAAGGGGCGATGAAATTCATGATGTTACCCATACAATGGTGTTTGGATAATTGATCAAGAAACATTTAGCATTGTGCTTCCAATGTTCTTGTTGATATTCGGAATACCACAGTCATGCTTCGAGGTAGCAATAATATGGTGTTTCAAGTAAGGGTTGGGTCTGAAGATCACAAAAAATGCATAAGGAACAATTTCAAGAATAGCAAGGAAAACAAGATATAACCAAAACATGACCAAGTCTGTGTTGGCAGGAAGTCAAGGATGTTGTCGATGATAACACAAATCATCGAGGGGCAAGGATGGTATTTCTCACCATGAATTCAATTGACATCTCAGAAGAAGTCAAAATGTTGACGTTGATCACGACACATTTTTTTGAGAGGTTTCATGAAGATGTAACCGATCGGTAAGATGATCAAAGCAGATGGAATGAAGTTCAAGGTCAGCGGAACAACGGATATGATGCAAGCTCGAACTCCGTCATGTTCTGCTAGCAAAACGATATGATGATGAAAGTTTGACATAGGCTTAGCCCATTGTCAGAAATGTGCACCGGGAAGGAGGACCAGGTAGCACAGTTAAGATTAGCACGATAAGTATGTAGCCGATCGGCTGGGAATGGCATTGTCGAGTACAGACTCATAAGCAACAAGGATGTAGTAAGAGTTATTGAATATGAAGGACATTGTCGGATAATAATCCAATAAAATATTAGGTGGTCGGCAAGGATCTGAGAGGAGTATCGGTACTCAACCAAAAGAAGAAAGAATGCAAAGGCATCGGATTATAGAAACATATGAATAATTCGACAGTTAAATACAAAGAAATTATGATATCCAGATCGGTGTATCAGAATCAGATGCTTTGATTAAATATGAGTGAGTTGAATAGAACTAGAGGGACAATCAATCGCAACTTGATTGGCCGAGAGCCAACTCATGTCCAAATGACGTTTGAGCCAGAAGGATGAAGTCTAGGAATTAACTGATGATAGGGAGCATGCATATTCATAATGAATCAATAGGCTTAGAATGACAATGACAATGGATGCTAATGAATATTGCTAGACATATGGAATTAGCCATAATGCAGACATGCAAGACTTTCCAAAGCAATAGGTTGCAGAGGATTCTCGGGAGATCGAATAGCATTTTGAAGAATTTTGTGAATCACATGAACAACTAGGGATGAACGGATCCTCAGTAAGTGTGAGGAATTATACGAAGGTGTATTCATGCAGAAAGGGCTGCAAGGCAGTAGGCACAAGGAATTCTTGGAACATCGGAGAGTGTCTTCGGGATCTTCTGGTGAAACAGGCGATCATCTGGAATGAGGGGACTCTCTAGGAGGAAGTAGTTACGAGAACCTAGAGTTAGAGTTAGCAAAATATTTTACCCGAAAAGAAGAGAGATCAGAATCCCAGAGTAAAGATGCGGAATAAATGATCCTAATACCACCCATTTGCGATGTGGGCCCGTAAGCCACACAACACTATTAGTAAAATAGTTTTTTAAAGACTAGACTCAACTTCGACCAAGGAGTTGGAAGGGGCTCCTATAGGCAGTCGGCTCTGATACCAACTTGTGACGCCCCCGACTCAATCGTGCACTAATCATACACGCAAATGCGCACGATCAAGCCCAGGGACTCACGGGAAGATATCACAACACAACTCTAGACACAAAATAAAAATAATACAAGCTTTATATTACAAGCCAGGGGCCTCGAGGGCTCGAATACATAAGCTCGAGTTACACAAGAGTCAATGGAAGCAACAATATCTGAGTACAGACATAACTAAACAAGTTTGCCTTAAGAAGGCTGAGCAAAACAATGACACTAGATCGAAAAGGCGCATGCCTCCTGCCTAGGAGCCTCCGAACTACTCCTGGTCGGCGGTCTCCACGTAATAGTAGGCTCCGTCGGGGTAGTAGTAGTCATTGGCGGGATCAGCTGTCTCCGGGACTCCGTCATCTGATCGCAGTAATCGGGTAGGGGAAAAAAAGGTAGCAAAGCAACCGTGAGTACTCATCCAAAGTACTTGTTGGGGATATACCCCACGGTATGACCCGGCTAGGAATGACCCGGCATCCCATGGCGGGTTATCGTCATCAGACCAGCTGTTTGGCCTGTAAAGATTATGAAGCTCAAGGCCCAGCGGGCGGCTCGTGGAGCGGGCCAGCTCGCGGGGGAGACAAAAGGAACTCCCTTACTTGGGAGGCAAGATAAGTAGGATGCGGACTAGGGCACGGGTTGGACCGCGACCCAGACTCTATTTGTAAACCCAGGGCCTCAACCTATGTATATATAAAGGGGAGCCCCTGGGTAGAAAGACTAAGTTGCAATCTCTCGAAAGCTAGCTTAGCGAATCCGCTTCCTTGTAATCGAGATCCACATCAATATAATCAAGCAGGACGTAGGCTTTTACCTCGATCTAGAGGGGCCGAACCTGGGTAACTCCGTGTCTTCTCGTTCCTGATCAACCCCGTTAAGCTTCCACACTTGTGTGATGGCCTCATCTCCAAGTCCTTTCACAAGGGCATCTGCCATGTCAAAACCACGACAGTTGGCGTCCACCGTGGGTCCTACGCATGGTGGAGTTGAGTTCTTAGCGGGATCTCTCCCAGGGTTCGGGAAGTACGCGGTTGGCTTGATGATGAAGAGCCGCCACGGGAAGTTCTACATCGACGATTCGTACTGGGGCCCCGACGCCGACCCAATCGAGTACGGGTACCAGGTCCCCTTCGGCAAAATCCACAGCTTCATCGGCGTGGCCGGCGAGTCGGCCGCTGGGATGGAGAACATCGCCGGTGTCGAGTCGGCACGCCACGCTGGTCCGAGCCAGGCGAGACCCGGCCCGCCTCAAGCCAGCCGGAACCATGTCTTAGTAGGGTTCACCCAAGGGGTGGCCTTGTCGGAAAACTCCCTGTGTGGAGATGATAAGCATGTCCAATCTGACGGCGGATCCTTGACGGGGGAAACCGAGTCGATCCGTCCCCTGCATGATGGAATGCTGGGCCACACTGACGAAGTCTTTCCGGAAGCCCTCAAGCCGCCTCGCTTTGCGGCGGTATACATGGCGGGTAGACAAGATCCAGCGCGTGATCCGGCCAACCCAACGGCAGGACAGAACAACACCTTGGCCGGCTCAGGAGGAGCCAGCGCGTCGGCTGCCGACTCTCAGAAAACCGGGGTACAGGCGCTCGCGGACTTGATGAACACGCTGGCAGTCCTGTTGGCCGAGCCAGTCACTGCGGAGAACGCGGCAGCACGCAACAGGAAGATCATGAAGTGTCGCGAGCAGATGACCAAGATCCAAGAGGATATCAACGCAGAGAACACACGCATGGCACAGGTGCAGGCCTGGCTTGCCGAGGAGCGGCAGCGCCTGGACGAGGAGGCGAGTTACCTAAGCCGTCGGCAGGCCGAGTCAGAACTTATCCACCGGAGGCGTCATCAGAGCCGGCTTCCGGTCGATCTTGAGCCGACTCAGCTGTTCACCACACCGCCGGCTCTGGCGAACCCGGGGGCTGGAATTATTCCCCCCGGAGGACCGCCTCTACAGCAGTCAGCTCAGCAGAGGGAGCCGGCCCAGCATCGCACGCCAGATCAGCAACACCAGCCGCCGTCTCATCGATTCCAGACCCCAATTGGACACTACTCCAACCCGGTCGATAACGTGCTAGCGGCAACCCATAACCTGGCGGCGATTCCGATCGAGGGTGACGGTCCGATCCAGGCGGAGGCCAGGAACACCATTGCGATGCTCAAGACAACGGTAGTGCAGCAGGCCAACTACTCGCATCGCCAGCACCGTCTTCACTCAACCCCTCACCAGAGCCGTACCAGGAGCCAGCGTCCAGAGTCACCGGCGGTTTCCAGCAGCGCACATCACAGAAGACCCGCCCCACCGCTGGCGGATCAACATCAACCCAGAATCCCGAATGCACAAGACATTGTGGATGCCGCTCGGGCTCTGCGAGCGTGGGAGGAAGAAAACGCGCGTGCAGGGCACAACCCGCTGGCACACGTCAACCCGCCGCCGAACGTCAACCCGCCGGAAGCGCATGACCCGCCCGCCGCAACCCAGACAGCTGGCAGGCTTGGGGGCTCATCTGGCCGCATGATCGGAACTCCCTGTTTGCTACTAGTGCTGCGAGAAGCGCGCATACCCCCGGATTTCAAAGGTCCTCGCAAGGTTCCTAACTATGCAGCGAATCTGGAGCCCACCGAGTGGATCGAGAGTTACGAACTGGCAATGGACTTATTGGGAGCAAGCGAGGCAGTGTGTGCACGTTATCTGCCTCTCATGTTGGAAGGCCCCGCTCGTACTTGGTTGAAAAACCTACCAGTAAATTCTATCAACACTTGGCAGGAGCTGAAGGAGCGCTTTATTAAGAATTTTCAGGGAACCTGCAAAAGGCCAACCACAATTGTTGATCTGGAACATTGCGTTCAGCGGGAGGATGAGTCAGTGCACCATTGGGCACGCCAGGTTGCAGAGGTCATACATAGTTCCGACAGCATCTCGGCTGCACAGGCGGTGCTTGTTCTGGAATGAACATGCAAGTTTCAGCCACTGGTCCAAAAGCTAGGGCGACTCAAGAGAAAGGCCCAGGACATGGGTGATCTGATGGACATCTTAACCCAGTATGCGGAATCTGACAATACTAAAGATCCGCCATCTGACGAGGAAAAAGCCGGTAAAGACAAGAAGGGCGGTGGCAAGGGCCACCAGCAGAACAATAGTAACGGGCAAAACAACAACGGCGGTAAACGCAAAGGTTATGACGGTAGCTCCGATCTGGTGGCAAACACAAATACAGGGAACAAGAGTCAGCGTCAGAACGATGGTTCTAGGAGGCAGTCCTCTGGTAATCGCCCTCTCAGCTACGAGGAGGCGCTCAAGGGTCCATGTCCGAAGCAAAGCTACAACGGCAAGCCATCTAGCCACTCCTGAGAAAACTGCTACATAATGAAGGAATTTTCCAGACGGGTCTCCCAGAACCCTCATAATGGGGGTGGCAACGGCGGACAACCCGGCAATCAGGGACCCGACTTCTCTGGAGCCGGCTCGCAAGGGCCCTTCGCAGGTCCTGGTTTCCACGGGAACAATGGCCAGAGCAGCGGGTTTCAGGGGACTGGTAATACTGGAGGCAGCAATCAGCGGAACAACCAAGGAAATGAGCACCAAGCCGGTGCGGCAGGGTTTCAGAGTAACCCAAAGCAGCTAAATAGTGGGCAGTATCATGTTTTCACCACAAGCACCTGCAAACGGGATCGAAAGGTGCAACGACGAGCCGCCCACGCAGTTGAGCCGGCAACCCCTTATTACCTCAATTGGTCTGAACAGCCGGTCACCTGGAGAAGGGTGGATCATCCAGTCGTCCTTGATCATCCCGAGCATTTAGCTTTGGTGGTAGCGCCGCATGTTGGCGGTTATACATTGACGAAAGTGCTCATGGACGGAGGCAACAACATCAATATTCTGTACTATGACACGTTCAGACGGATGAATCTATCTAATAAACAGCTGACCCCATCATCTACAGTCTTTCACGACATCGTTCCTGGCAAGTTAGCTTATCCCATGGGAAGAATATCCCTCGAGGTGGCCTTCGGCTCAGAGGATAACTGGCGTTCTGAGTTTCTGTCCTTTCAGGTGGTTAAGCTTAAAAGCCCATACCACGCTTTATTCGGCCGGCCGACTTATGCGCGATTCATGGCACGGCCGTGCTACGTTTACTTGAAGATTAAGATGCCAGGACCAAGGGGAACCATCATAGTTGAAGGCAACTGGAAGATTGCACTCGAGTGCGAGGAAGGAGATGCAGCATATGCCGAGACGGCTTGCGCTGCAGAGGAGTTACGGTATTATGAGGACAATGTTGACCCGTCTGACAGGACCTCCCTGAAGAAGCCCACGACGGAGTTAGACCCTTTGCTCAAATTTAAGTCGGCCAGAAACACAAAGCAAGTTGATTTCACCCCGGGCAATTCTTCTGAGCAGTTCACCATAGGGGCAAACATGGATCCTAAATAGGAAAGCGCGCTCATCGAGTTCATCCGTGAGAACCGGGACATCTTTGCATGGAAGCCTTCTGACATGCCAGGTGTACCGAGAGAACTCGCTGAGCACTCCCTCAATGTGGATCCCAAGTTTAAACCAGTTCGCCAGTATCTCCGTCGTTTTAATGAGGAAAGACGGAAAGCTATTGGTGAAGAAGTGGCCCGGCTCCTAGCTGCCGGGTTCATCATTGAAGTCTTCCATCCTGAATGGCTGGCCAACCCGGTGCTTGTTCTGAAGAAAAACGGGACTTGGCGGATGTGTGTTGATTAGACCGACCTAAATAAGGCTTGTCCTAGTGACCCCTTTGCCTTGCCCCGTATTAACCAGATCATCAACACTACGGCGGGTTGTGAGTGTTTATGCTTCCTGGATGCTTACTCAGGTTATTATCAGATCAAAATGAAGCTGGAAGACCAGGAAAAAACAGCATTCATCACGCCCTTTGGAGCCTTCTGTTATACAACCATGCCATTTGGTCTGAAGAGCGCACAGGCGACTTATCAGCGCTGTGTCCAAAGCTGTCTCCACAATCAGATCGGGCGAAACGTTCATGCTTATGTTGACGATATTGTGGTTAAGTCTTGGAAGAAAGAAACCCTGCTCGAGGATCTCAAGGAAACCTTTGACAATCTCCGTGTCTACCAGATGAAGCTTAACCCGGAGAAGTGTGTTTTTGGTGTCCCTGCAGGGAAGCTTTTGGGATTTCTTGTTTCCATACGTGGCATTGAAGCTAACCCAGAAAAGATCAAAGCAATCACGACCCTGGCTAAGCTAGCTAACCTAAATGCCGTGCAGAAGCCGGCTGGGCGGGTTGCGGCGCTGAGCCGGTTCATAAGCCGGCTTGGAGAGAAGGCCATCCCATTGTACCAGTTGCTTCGGAAGTCGGATGATTTCGTCTGGAGTGATGCTACAGATCAGGCTTTTGAGGCCCTCAAGAAGCAGTTGTCTGAGCCGCCGGTCCTTGCTGCCCTTCGTGAGAAGGAACCAATGTTGTTATATATTGCTGCCAACAACAAGGCTGTAAGTGTGGCAGTCATCGTGGAGCGCAAGGAGGAGGGCAAGGAATATCCAGTTCAGCACCCTGTATATTATATGAGTGAAGTGTTAACCGAGTCCAAGCAGAGGTATCCGCATTGGCAGAAGCTGGTCTATGGAGTGTTTATGGCTAGTCGCAAGCTGAAGCACTACTTCCACGAACATCCAATCACTGTGGTCAGCTCAGCACCTCTTGGGGATATAATCCAGAACCGGGAGGCCACAAGCCGAGTTGCTAAGTGGGCCATCGAGCTCGGTCCGCATCATCTCAAATATGTGCCTCGCATAGCAATCAAATCTCAAGCGTTGGTAGATTTCATTAATGACTGGACAGAGTTACAGGCTCCCGAAGAGAAGCCCGACACAACATACTGGTCCATACACTTTGACGGCTCAAGGCAGCTCGAAGGCTCGGGGGCTGGAGTTGTGATCACTTCCCCACGAGGAGATAAGTTCTGTTATGTTTTAAGGCTCATGTTCCCCTGTACTAACAATGCAGCAAAATATGAGGCATTGCTTCATGGGCTTAGGATGGCTAAAGAGATGAACCTAAGCCGGGTCAGGTGTTTGGGCGACTCAGATTTGGTGGCCCAATAGGTTTCGGGTACATGGGATTCCAAGGACCCCCTTATGGCGGCTTATCGGCACGCAGTCACCAACATTGCTGGGCACTTCAAGGGTTACCAAGTTGATCACATTGATCGCCGGTAGAACGAGGCAGCAGACGCACTCTCTCGCTTGGGATCTCAGCGCAAGCCGGTGCCACCCAATGTCTTCCTGGACGTGTTGCATAACCCGTCTGTCAAGTTACCAACAGAGGACTTAGCTATTCCTGACCCGGAGGCAGCTTTGGTGGCTGCTGTCCATGCTATACCTGATTGGACCGTCCCCTACTTGGCTTACTTAAGCCGGGGAGAACTTCCAGCAAAGGAAATCCTTGCTCGACAGATCATCAGATGATCCAAGTCTATGACTATCGTCAATGGTGAGTTGCACCGATGGAGCATCACTGGGGTCTTTCAGCGTTGTGTTTCGCCTGAAGAAGGCCGCGCAATTCTCAATGAGATTCATTCTGGTGACTGTGGTCACCATGCCGGCTCAAGATCACTAGTCGCAAAAGCTTTCGGCATGGGTTTTTTTGGCTCACTACGCACGCCGATGCAGAAGATATCGTGCGCAAATGCGATGGATGCCAGAAATATGCTCGCCAGGCTCATGTGCCGGCTCAGGAGTTGAGCATGATCCCTATAACTTGGCCTTTTGCAGTCTGGGGGCTTGACATGGTTGGACCCTTCAAACGTTCCAAGAACAGGCATACTCACCTATTGGTGGCTGTGGATAAATTTACCAAGTGGGTAGAAGCAGAGCCGGTCAGTCGTTGCGACGTTGCTACAGCCGTCAAGTTTCTGAAAAAGTTGATATTTCGATTTGGCTATCCGCACAGTATCATCACAGACAATGGAACCAATCTTTCCAAGGGAGTCATGAAACAGTTCTGTCAATAGGACCACATCCGGCTTGATCTAGCATCGGTTGCGCATCCTCAGTCCAACGGACAGGCAGAAAGAGCCAATCAGGAAGTGCTGCGTGGTATCAAACCCCGGCTCATGGTGCCTTTACAGCGGACGCCGGGTTGCTGGGAAGAAGAGTTACCTGCGGTGCTTTGGATCATACGGACTACTCCCAACAGGTTAACAGGCTATACGCCGTTTTTCCTGGTCTATGGTGCAGAAGCTGTGTTTCCAAGCGATATCCATCATGACTCACCTCAAGTGGCGGCTTATGTGGAATCTGATAATGAACAAGCTCGATAAGACGGTCTTGATGCTCTGGAAGAAGAGCGCGAACTTGCCGCGTCCAGATCAGCAATTTATCAACAAGACCTACGTCGCTATCACAGCCGTAGAGTTCGAAGCCGAACTTTTCAGGAAGGTGACTTAGTGCTCCGTCTGATACAAGACCAGACAGGCATGCATAAGCTTTCACAGCCTTGGGAAGGGCCCTTTGTGGTCAGCAAGAATCTTAACAACGGGTCATATTACCTGATTGACATACGTGAGGCAGACAAGTCACGAACCTCTGAGGAGGAGACAAGCCGGCCTTGGAACATTGCTCAACTCCGGCCATACTACACCTAAGTCATCGATTGGGTCACATCTTTGTACATACCTTCTATCGTGTATTTACCTATTTTTGATCAAATAAAATAAAGACCAGCCGCTCTGTATAAGAGAGTGATGTTTCGCCTCAAAATTGTGTGTTGGATCTTTATTTGTTGATCTTGGTTAATTGGGGGCTTCCAACTCCATTGAGTTTAGCTTACAAAACCCTTTAACCCAGCGAGATGCCACAAGTTGGTTAAACCTGCCTGTCAGCAAGATGCTACTCCAAAAAAGTTGACCCGGTGAACGCCTGTTGAATCAATCACAAAGGTGACCCTGAATTCATCAGAGTTAAAACGCTCGATTGGTCTCGTGAGAGCCTGCTTTCAGAAAGCGAGGATAAACCAACAGGCCAAAGTGCCAGCTTCATGAGAGCAATCCAAGATTCGAGCTTTATAAGCTGGTCTTTCAAGTCGTGTTATAAAAATCGGCTTGTTACAATTGAGTTTTCTTTTTGATGCATTCTTTTCACCTTTGCCTGCATACATGCATTCATACATGGCATTTACCTTATGATTTTCCTGGTTCATTACAAGCAGTCAGCAAGGTTACGGATCATGGCATGCATCAAACAAAGCTGTGGCTATCTGACTCGTGCCTCGAAGGCCGGTCTTTTTGTCGAGCCTCGAAAGCCGGCTTAATACTTATCATTATTTTATTCTGTTTTACAGAATCTTTTGTTCCTGGATCAAGATTGAGCTTATATCGACCAAGAGTTGCCGGGTCAACAAGACACCGGGTTATTTTGATCAAGTTTATCATGACAACCAAGTCTCAGGGGCATGAATATATGACCCGGGTTATCATGACGGCTCATTGTCGCAAGCAGCAGAGTACTACAAGTTTAAGGATAATTGGCGGGTTAGCGAAACACCGCACCAAATCAATTTTTTATCGCTAAAGTATCTCCAGAGCATCAAGTGCACGATGGCACAGCAGAGGAGCAAGTATCTTACTACTACTACTATTACAAGCCCCACTTGGGCTATGAGTAAACAAAGTTCTTATAACATGACAAGGGCTACTCGTTCAAGCCGGCGCTTGTATCCGCTGGGTTGATGTCTTGCTGTTCCCCAACACCAGCTGTTGCCGGGTCAGCCCGTGCTTGCTCGTCCTCCTCGGTTTGGCGGTCCCTTGGTATCCACTGAATAGCAGACAATTTCTGGAAAGTTGAGTCGGCGGTAATAATACCAGATGGGTCAACATGAGGAGCAAAGGTTTGCTTACTGCGTGGAGGAGTAAGCATGACTGGTTTATACTTTGGCGGGCTGATGCGCTTATTATCCTCCGAGTAGCCGGCTTGATATTTTGACAAGTCCAGCTCCTCCACCATTTGAGTCGCCGCTACTCGGGTGTCTTTCACACATCGCGCAAAGTCCTCTTGCGAAAATTCGCTGCCATCAACGTTGTATTGGGGAAAGCCGCCAACCATTTCAGTCGGATCCATCTCAGGCAAGAATGCTTTTGCTCGTGCAAGAACCATACCTGTCCCCGCACGAGCCGCCGATTTCAACTTCTCTTGGATCCTTTCCGGAACAGTTGATAAGTCATCAAGCATGTCTTTGATCCTCATAGGGGGCGATCCGGCGTCCTTCACTGCCATGATTGCATACATACCACCAGTGTACAACTGCTCAATATATGTATATATCGCCTTCAACTTCACAAGTGGCAGCTGGACATCATTGTTATTTCTCCTACCTGCACAAGTGGGAACATATGTTCATAAGCCGGCCACTACTCAATTAGGATTTTGACTATAGCCACTCTTACTTACCGAAGATGGCGACCGTCATGTTGGTTATATGACGCTTTAGCGTGTTTAGCTCCTGTGTAACCGGCTCAAGTTGGCCTTTGACCTCTTCCACAAGCTTTTGCAAGCCGGCCTTTTCAATCTCAAAATTGGTCTGGGCTTTCTGCAACAGCCCCGTGGGCTGGTCTATGGATTTTTGACGATTTGCAGCTAAGTTTTCAGCTCTTTTCCGGAGCTCTCTTTCCACCCTTAATTTCTTTTGTAAGCCGGCCACAGATGACTCAGCTTCGTCCAGTATTTCCTGCATATTTACTATACATCAGAAGATAATTCTATAAAGTTCCGAGTCGCCGCAGGCAGATGACCTGGCCCTTGGGGGCTACATCATGCAAAAGTTGTTATGTCATCAAGTCCCAAGCAGTTGCAAGCACCGTACATGGCACTTGGGGGCTAATGCAAGCCATTTTTCTCTCCTGTACAATGGAAGACCCGGTTCTATCATAGAGATGAGCCGGCCCTTGGGGGCTACATGTTGTTTTTTCTACAACACATTAATTGTGATGGATATATTGAAGAACCGGCTCGTTCTTTTCATAACGACCCGGCCCTTGGGGGCTATGGTATCACATTTCAATTATCTACTATTTTACTAAGTCCCAGCTCAGCATACTTTACTGAGCCGGCCCTTGGGGGCTACAATGTGATCAGATGGTTTCTAAGCAAGTCTTCAGGACAATCATATCTTCAAATGCTCAAGACTTGGGGGCTAGATGAGTATATACAAATAATGAGGAAAAAGGGGTATGTCATTACCTCATATTTTCTTTTAAGCATGTTTATCATGCTAGCTTCAACATCCCGGCTCTCAGACAGCCGGGTCAAGTAATTTTGGTGGAGTTCTTCCACACTCAGTTTTTCAACATTTGGAAATTCCAATTTCATTTTCCCTCTCACTGAAGATAACGACACATCCTTGGCCAACGTCGAAGATGACGGCTCATCCTTGGCTGCGATTTTGGCCAGAGCATTTGACGTTTCTGGAACTTTAAAGGCCTCTCCTGTGATATTCACTTCCGTGTCACCCAGTGTATGAGAAGAAATGATATTTTCCATCTCCATAGGACTGGAGGCTCGAGCTGGGCTTGGCAGATTGGCATCCTGTGCCGGGTCATCCATGTGGCTTTGTTCTTCAAGGATGTTTTCTTCCATCACCAGCTCATCAGGATGATCCGGCTCAACCCTTTGGTCCGGGTTATCCTCGCTCATGGGTTCAACTCGAACCTCAGGAGTCACAACTGGCGGGTCTTGAGACTCCGGGATTGCATCAGTGGAAGATGACTCGCCCACCTTTTTCTTCTTGATGGCTTTCTTGATGGCCTTGGCCCTGCAAGCATGTGAACGTATTCAGGTTGAAGGAATTCTTACTACGACAAAGTATAAATTGCCAAATGATTACCCAGGCTTAATGATCAAAGGCGGGAGCTGGGAGGCGGTTGATTCTCTAGAGGGCGACGTCTCCTGATAATTCGAGTTAGAAGGATTAAGGGGTTGCCTGATAAGACCGGCTCGTGGGAGAGATGGAGTTGGGCTATGAGGCACCTCAGTTCGTCGCTTGCGGGTGGCTGGCTCATCAGATAAGCCGGCGGATAACTCTCCACAGCTGCTTCGGAGCTTACGCTTGGACGTGCCGACTTGCTGTGATTTCTTCAAAAGAAATTTTGGGTCTAAGTGAGCATCTAGATGTGAAAAGTACCTTTCTGATGGCTCGTCTCGTTTTCTTCGGCATTAAAGTTTCCGAGCTGGATGATATTGAAATTAACTCAACATTGCCGGCTTGACTGGTCTCGGTGTCATCCTGAGAAGAAGGGGCGTCAGCAAGTTGAATAAGAAGAAGACCAAGCGAGTCGAGTGATACGTCTCTAACGTATCTATAATTTATGAAGTATTCATGCCATATTTATAACAATTCTATATGGTTTTGCTATGATTTGATTAGAACTAACCCGGACTGCCGCTGTTTTCAGCAGAACTACCGTGGTGTTGTTTTTTGTGCAGAAATGAAAGTTTTCCAAATGAGCTGAAACTTTTTGGAGATTTTTTATTGGACAAATAAAAAATATTGGCACCAAGACCCACTGGAGGGGGGGCCACCCAGTGCCCACGAGGCACCAGGGCGCGCCACCCCACCCAGGCGCGCCCTGGTACCTCGTGGGGCCCACGTGGATCCGTTTCGCGTGATTCCAACGCTGAAAAATCATATATATTCAGAAACCCCTGAAAGTTAACCTAGATGAGTTTTTACGCCGCTGCAAGCCTCTATACCAGAGAGATCCCATCTACATCCCTTTTCCGGCACCCTCTCGGAGGGGGAAGGCATCACCAGAGGCCATCTTCATCATCCCGGTGGTCTCCATGACGAGGAGGGAGTAGTTCACCCTCGGGGCTGAGGGTTTGTACCAGTAGCTATGTGTTTGATCTCTCTCTCTCTCTCTCTCTCTCTCGTGTTCTTGAGATGGCACGATCTTGATGTATTGCGAGCTTTGTTGATATAGATGAATCATATGGAGTTTTCCACTCTCTATCTTCTTGTGATGAATTGAGTTTTCCCTTTGAAGTTTTCTTATCAGATTGAGTCTTTAAGGATTTGAGAACACTTGATGTATGTCTTGCATATGGATATCTGTGGTGACAATGGGATATTCACTTGAGTCACTTGATGTATGTTTTGGTGATCAACTTGCGGGTTCCGTGACCTTGGGGATTTATGCATAAGGGTTGGCACACGTTTTCGTCTTGACTTTCCGGTAGAAACTTTGGGGCACTCTTTGAAGTTCTTTGTGTTGGTTTGAATAGATGAATCTGAGATTGTGTGATGCATATCGTATAATCAAACCCGTGGGTACTCGTGGTGACATTGGAGTGCCTAGGTGACATTAGGGTTTTGGTTGATGTGTATCTTAAGGTGTTATTCTAGTACGAACTCTAGGGCTGTTCGTGACAATTAATTGGGATGGCTCATAAGATTGATCGGGAAGGATAACTTTGAGGTGGTTTCGTACCCTACAACAATTTCTTCGTTTGTTCTCCGCTATTTGTGACTTTGGAGTGAACTCTTTGTCGCACGTGAGGGATTTACATATGATTCAACTATGTCAGCAATGTTGGGAGATCGCACTAGTGAAAGTATGAACTCTAGGCCTTGTTTCTAAGCATTGCAATACCGTTTTTATGCCCGTTTACTATTTGCTACCTTGCTGTTTTTATATTTTCAGATTACAAAAACCTATATCTACTATCCATACTACACTTTTATCACCATCTCTTCGCCGAACTAGTGCACCTATACAATTTACCATAGTATTGGGTGTGTTGGGGACACAAGAGATTTCTTGTATTTGGTTGCAGGGTTTTTTGAGAGATACCATCTTCAACCAACGCCTCCCACGGATTGATAAACCTTAGGTCATCCACTTGAGGGAAAATTGCTACTGTCCTACAAAACTCTGCGCTTGGAGGCCCAACACGAGTCTACAAGAATAAGTTGTGTAGTAGACATCAAGCTCTTTTCTGGCACCGTTGCCGGGGAGGTGAGTGCTTGAAGGTATATCTTTAGATCTTGCAATCGAATCTTTTAGTTTCTTATTTTATCACTAGTTTGGTTTATTAAAGAAAACTACAAAAAATGGAATTGAGGTTGCCTCATATTATTCGTCTTTATCATGTCTTTCTTGAAAATAAGGATTCTGATAATTGTGCTCAATTGATAGAAGAAGAATTCAACAAAATGTTTGGCATAAAATATTTGAATGAGGAGCATGATTGCAATGTTGCTAGTATGAATTCTTTGAATATCCTTGATGCTAATGATATGCAAAGCCACAAGCTTGGGGATGCTATGTTTGATGAAGATGATATTTTTAGCACCCCAAGTTTTGATGAGAAAATTTATTATGATGATAGCATGCCTCCTATTTATGATGATTATATTGATGAAAGTGGATTTGGAGAGGCCATGAATTTATTTAATGATGATTCCACTATTTTGGAAGAGGTTTCAATTGACTGTGATAAAAAAGTTGCTATCTATGATGATTATTGTGATGACATGTATTCTATAAAGAATAATTATAACCATGAAATTTGTCATCATAATTTTAATGCTCAAATGGATTATGCCAATCAAGTATCTCATGATAGTTGTTTTGTTCAGTTTGCTCCCACTATTATGAATGAAAAGAAAATTGCTTATGTGGAGAGTAGTAAAATTTCTATGCTTGTGGATCATGAAAAGAATGCTTTATGTGATAGCTATATTGTTGAATTTCTTCATGATGCTACTGAAAATTATTATGAGAGAGGATCATATGGTTTTACATATCTCAATAATATCAAGTTTCCTCTCTTTATGTTGAAAGTTTTGAAGTCTTGCCTGTTTTGCCTTCCTATGCTAGTTGATTCTTGCTCACATAAATTATTTGCTCATGAAATCCCTATGCATAGGAAGTGGTTTAGGCTTAAATGTGCTAGTCATATGCTTCATGATGCTCCCATTGTGTTTCAATTCTTTACTTCTATGTGAGCATCATTGAAATCATCATGCCTAGCTAAAAAGGCATTAAAGAAAAGCGCTTGTTGGGAGACAACCCAATATATATACTTTCTGTTTTAGTGTGTTCACATGATTAAGCTACTGTAGTAATCATGTTTTATATGTTTTCTTTCAATAAAGTGCCAACTAAAACCTTTGGGATAGTGTGGATACTTGTTGATTCAATTCTGTGCAAAAACAGAAACTTTTGCCTCCAGTGTTTAATTTCCCAGATTTTACTGGAGCATCAAAAAATTCTGAAATTTTTACAGGGAATTGATTTACAAATTGTTTACGTTGTCCTAATTTTTCAGAATTTTTAAAGTTACAGAAGTTTGGTAGTTGCTCAGATCATTACAGACTGTTCTGTTTTTGACAGATTCTGTTTTCAATGCATAGTTTGCTTGTTTTAATGTTTCCGTAGCTTATATTATGAGATATAAATTGTGGAAATGATAGAATACAGTAGGCATTATGTGAGAACAATTATGAATCTTGTCTTTACAGTACCTAAGTGGATGATTTATTTTTATCATACTAACCTATCTCACAAGTTCCGTTAAGTTTTGTGTGATTGAAGTTTTCAAGTTTTGGGTGAGATATCGATACGAGGAGAATAAGGAGTGGCAAGACCCTAAGCTTGGGGATTCCCAAGGCACCCAAGGTAATATTCAAGGAATACCCAAGCAACTAAGCTTGGGGATGCCCCGGAAGGCATCCCCTCTTTCGTCTTCAACACTATCGGTAACCTCACTCGGAGCTATATTTTTATTCGTCACATAATATGAGTTTTGCTTGGAGCGTCATTTTCTTCTGTTGATATTTGCTTGATGTTATCAATAATCATGTTTTGTACCTTTTAATTCAATAAAATGCCATTTATAGCCTTTACTATGCTCAGTTTGCAAGTTCATGTGTTGCTGTTTGAAAACAGAAAGTTTTCTGTTATGTCCAGAATATTCCTGAATAGTCAGAACATGATAAAAATCGGAAATTTTTACACAGTAAGAATGAATGAGTTCTATGTCACGTGGTATTTTTTCAGAATTTTTGGAGTTAGGAAAGTATGGATTCTTATTCACCTTTTACAGACTGTTCTGTTTTGGCAGATTGCTGTTATAGTTGCATTGTTTGCATATGTTTGCGTGTTTAATGTTTCTATTTGAGGATAGGAGTATTAAATATGAAGAGGCATTTAGTATGCAATGTTTAATTATAATTTTTGTGATTTTCTACAGTATAGAATGTTAAAGTTTTGAGTTGATTTATACTAACTTATCTCACGAGTTTTTGTTGAGTTTTGTGTGGATGAAGTTTTTAAGATTTAGAGAAACCGTGATATGAGAGGAATTAAGGAGACACAAAAGCTCAAGCTTGGGGATGCCCAAGGCATCCCAATATAATATTTCAAGAAGTCTCAAGCATCTAAGCTTGGGGATGCCATGGTAGGCATCCCACCTTTCTTCTTCAACAACTATCGGTCAGTTTTGGTTGAGCCTAAGTTTTTGCTTCTTCACATGATATGTGCTATTCTTGGAATGTCATTTTATTTTGTTTTTCTTGCTGTTTGAATAAAATACCAAGATCTGAAATTTTTTAAATGAGAGAGAGTCCTTACATAGCTACTTAATGGTTTCACTACTCATTGATCTTCACTTATATATTTTGGAGTAGTTTGTCATTAATTCTCATGCTTCACTTATATCTTTTTGAGACTTAATAATAGTAATGGTAATTTGCACAAGATATGAATTTGGTCCCAAGATGAATATTCAAGAGGGATATAATAAAAACTTTCGTATAGATCATTGGATATGATAAGTGTGATCCCATGCAATGAAAATAATGAAAGAGATCATATGCTAATCTTATGAAAAGTAATGACATTACATAAAGAAAAGTATAAGTGATAAAATTTATTGGAGGTTAACAAGCATAGCATTAGTCAATGATGCAATTCATGAAAAAGTTAATAAGGGAAGAGAAGATTCACATGCAAATATACTATCTTGGACATCTTTTATGATTGTGAGCCCCCATTAAGTATTTTATGTCAAAGTGTTGACGTTGGACAAGGAAGACAACGTAATGAATTATGTTTGTTCATATTCACATAGAAGTTATATTGTTATAGATCCTCCAACATGTGGTGCTTGCCCAATATCTTTGCTAGCCAAAAATTCGTACTAAGTAGAGATACTACTTGTGCATCCAAAACCCTTAAACCCAGCTTCTTGCCATGAGAGTCCACTATATCTACCTATGGATTGAATAAGATCCTTCAAGTAAGTTGTCATCGGTGCAAAAAGCAATAAAAATTGCTCCTAAAATATGTATGATCTTTTATTGTAAGGGAAATAAGCATTGTACGAACTTGTGATGGTAAAGAAATAAAAGCGACGGACTGCATAATAAAGGTTGCTATCACAAGGGGCAATATAACGTGACGTTCCTTTGCATTAAGGGCTTGTGCATCCAAAAATAAAAAGTGCATGACAACCTCTGCTTCCCTCTGCGAAGGGCCTATCTTTTAATTTTATGCATTTACTTTTATGTATTTACTTTTTATGCAAGAGTCAATAGTGTTCTCCTCTACTTCCTTTTTATTTTTCTCTTTTGCAAGCATCATGTGGTGGGGAAAGATCTAGGCACATATATCCAGTTGGATATGAGTGATCATGAGTTATTATTGTTGACATCACCCTTGAGGTGAATAAGTTGGGAGGCGAAATCACAAGCCCCTATCTTTCTATGTGTCTGGCTGAAACTTTTGCTCCATATATATGTCGTGAGTGTTAGCAATCATAGAAGACTAAATGATGGTTGAGTATGTGGACTTGCTAAAAAGCTCCTACATGAGACCCTTCCTGAAAATATGATGAATTGCAATTGCATTGTTGACTAGAATAGTTTGTTAGTTTCCAAGAAAGTTTATGCCTTATACTTCATTGTTGTGATGAATTGTTACTTTCTCATGAGAAGTTTTATGATAATAAATATTGCTGTTATAATAATGATCTTGCTTTGTTCAAGTCCAATGTCCATGCAACAAAAGATTATATGATGATTATGATAGGTAGCATTCCACATCAAAATTTCTGTTTTTAATTGCTACTTTGTCATGATGACTTTTATGAGAAAAAGTTGCTGTTCTGATGCTAGGAAAAGTGATTGAAATTATTATTGATCAAACTTATGCACTATGCTAGCATTCACACTTCATAAATTATTTCTTTTATCATTTACCTACTCGAGGACGAGTAGGAATTAAGCTTGGGGATGCTGATACGTCTCCAACGTATCTATAATTTATGAAGTATTCATGCCATATTTATAACAATTCTATATGGTTTTGCCATGATTTGATTAGAACTAACCCGGACTGACGCTGTTTTCAGCAGAATTACCGTGGTGTTGTTTTTTGTGCAGAAATGAAAGTTTTCCAAATGAGCTAAAACTTTTTGGAGATTTTTTATTGGACAAATAAAAAATATTGGCACCAAGACCCACTGGAGGGGGGCCACCCAGTGCCCACGAGGCACCAGGGCGCGCCACCCCCCCTAGGCGCGCCCTGGTACCTCGTGGGGCCCACGTGGCTCCGTTTCACGTGATTCCAACGCTGAAACATCATATATATTCAGAAACCCCCGAAAGTTAACCTAGATGAGTTTTTACGCCGCCACAAGCCCCTGTACCAGAGAGATCCCATCTACAGCCCTTTTCCGGCACCCTGTAGGAGGGGGAAGGCATCATCGAAGGCCATCTTCATCATCCCGGTGGTCTCCATGACGAGGAGGGAGTAGTTCACCCTCGGGGCCGAGGGTTTGTACCAGTAGCTATGTGTTTGATCTCTCTCTCTCTCTCTCTCGTGTTCTTGAGATGTCACGATCTTGATGTATCGTGAGCTTTGTTGATATAGATGAATCATATGGAGTTTTCCCCTCTCTATCTTCTTGTGATGAATTGAGTTTTCCCTTTGAAGTTTTCTTATCGGATTGAGTCTTTAAGGATTTGAGAACACTTGATGTATGTCTTGCATATGGATATCTGTGGTGACAATGGGATATTCACTTGAGTCACTTGATGTATGTTTTGGTGATCAACTTGCGGGTTCCGTGACCTTGGGGATTTAAGCATAAGGGTTGGCACATGTTTTCGTCTTGACTTTCCGGTAGAAACTTTGGGGCACTCTTTGAAGTTCTTTGTGTTGGTTTGAATAGATGAATTTAAGATTGTGTGATGCATATCGTATAATCAAACCCGTGGGTACTCGTGGTGACATTGGAGTGCCTAGGTGACATTAGGGTTTTGGTTGATGTGTATCTTAAGGTGTTATTCTTGTACGAACTCTAGGGCTGTTCGTGACAATTAATGGGGATGGCTCATAAGATTGATCGGGAAGGATAACTTTGAGGTGGTTTCGTACCCTACAACAATTTCTTTGTTTGTTCTCCGCTATTTGTGACTTTGGAGTGAACTCTTTGTCGCACGTGAGGGATTTACATATGATTCAACTATGTCAACAATGTTGGGAGATCGCACTAGTGAAAGTATGAACTCTAGGCCTTGTTTCTAAGCATTGCAATACCGTTTTTATGCCCATTTACTATTTGCTACCTTGCTGTTTTTATATTTTCAGATTACAAAAACCTATATCTACTATCCATACTACACTTTTATTACCATCTCTTCGCCGAACTAGTGCACCTATACAATTTACCATTGTATTGGGTGTGTTGGGGACACAAGAGATTTCTTGTATTTGGTGCAGGGTTGTTTGAGAGATACCATCTTCAACCTACGCCTCCCACGGATTGATAAACCTTAGGTCATCCACTTGAGGGAAAATTGCTACTGTCCTACAAAACTCTGCGCTTGGAGGCCCAACACGAGTCTACAAGAATAAGTTGTGTAGTAGACATCATCGAGCTCTACCTCAGCCTCATTTTCTACAGCCGCCTCATCAGCATCGACCAGCTTATCCTCTTGCTCCACTGGAGCGGGGGCAGGTTGTCGAGGTTTCTTCTTTTTCCAAAACCTAGAGTCTGCCTGCGTTTATGATAAGTCGGCAATTAAGATTGAGATGAAAAATAAGTCAAGAATAGAATAAGAAAGTGCAAGTACTTACTGGAGGCACAGGGTTGGTCAAGCAGAAGGGAGCTAGCCCAGTTTTGTTACATTTCTCTTGGGGCTCTCCCAGCAGTTTCTTGGTGGCTTTATTGATTTCACCCGCAGACAAATTAACTTGACTGAAGCGTTGTGCGTCAGCCGTCTCACCAGCATAATTGCACATCAAGTCGCCCCTCTGGCTAAGGGGCTGGATTCGCCAGCTTATCCAACACCGGGTCAGGTCGATCCCGGTGAGGCCATTGGCAGTCAAAGCCCTTAACTTGGAATAAAAGGGGGCAATTTGTTTCTGCTCCTCTTCTGACGGCCAACCCGGAAAGGCAATCGTGGCATTGAGCCGGTCCAATCTGTAACCCGGTAGGGGGTTTTCGCCTTGAGGAGCAGTGTTTTTGCAATAAAACCAAGTCTTGTTCCAGCCCTTTGGATGACTCGCCAGCTTGGCTTCAGGAAAGGGACTGTTTTTTCGCCTTTGAACGGAAATTCCACCAAGTTCTATACTAGGACCATCGGTGAACTCGGTCTGATGGTTGATGTAGTAGAATTCTTGGAAGAGAAGGATAGTTGGCTCCGTCTGGAGGTATACTTTGCAGAAAACTTGAAACTGGCACAGATTTGTGATTGAGTTTGGACCAAGATCCTGTGGCCGGAGGTCGAAAAAGTTGAGAACGTCACGGAAGAATTTTGACTCGGGCGGACGAAAACCCCTCTGAAGATGATCTACAAAGATGACCACTTCTTCTTGTTTAGGCTGGGGGGAACTCTCTTCATCAGGCGCCCGCCAACTAATTGTTTCTTGAGCCGGCAAGAGGCCTTGCCCCACGAGTTCGTTCAACATGAGAGTTGAGACGTGGGATCTAACCCAGTTGCAGGCCTTGTCGGTCTTGGGAGCCATAATGATTCAAGATTTCAACTGCAAGGTAATGATGATAAGCCGACGCGTTAGGTTCATAAGGGACAAGCCGTCGGGATATTTGAAGGTATAACCCGGCAAAGTGATAAGACGACCATGATTGCTAAGACCATGACCTGGATTTTTGCGAGCCACGGAAAGCAGTGATAAGCTGGTGAAACAATGAGCCGGCGCCGGCAATTCAGTGGCGTTTTTGGTTTTCGCTAAGTGTTGAGCTAGCTACAAACAAGATTCCAACGGAGCAGTTGCTTTTACAGATCTGAAAAATGCTTCGAAAAGGAAAGTTTAAAGACCTAAGCATGGGTGAAATACGAGAGCCCGTTTGTCAATGGGGGTCTGTTGAAAGCAGTACAAGGATCTAGATGGGAAAAATGGCATTTGCTGCAGTAACTAAAGTACCTATTCAGGTCATCCAGGTGAATCTAGATCTACTAATGAGAGGGGGAGATGAACACTGATGAACTACGATGAACTGCACAGAAGAATGGGGCGCTACAGATCTAAAGGGAGAAGAATCTGGGCGTACCTGAGCACGGCGGATGTGACCAGAGCGTTCTTGATGAGCTCCGGTGACGTCTGGGGCGACGGAGAGGTCGCAGTTGAGGTGGCCGGAGAGCTCAAAGCCATGCGGTGGCGCTTCGGTCGCAAGAAGCGGCAGACGCGAGGAAGAAGACGAGCGAGGGGATAGAACGGTAAAAAAGTAAATCTGAGGCCCCCTCGTGTGAATTTATAAGGCGGTAAGAAGGGGAAAAGGCAGGTGCGAAAACAGAGGCGGCACAGTAACTTTTTAAGTAAAGGGCGCCTCGATTTCCAGGCCTGACAGATATGCTCAAAGATTCGTTGTGACGTCACACCCAAACTCCATAGTTTTAGAAACGGTGATGTCATTGTATGAGGAAGCGAGAAATGTCAAGTGTGGAAGTACCACAAGCCGGCAATATCCCATGACCCGGCCACGAGACAAGCGCAAGAGGCAATAGAAGTTCTGGCTCGCACGAAGATAATTTGGACTCGTTACCAGTATGAAGATTAACATGGATAAATCCAAGTCAATCTGGGGGCTAATGTTGGGGATATACCCCACGGCATGACCCGGCTAGGAATGATCCGGCATCCCATGGCGGGTTATCGTCATCAGACCAGCTGTTTGGGCTGTAAATATTATGAAGCTCAAGGCCCAACGGGCGGCTCGTGGAGCGGGCCCGCTCACGGAGGATACAAAAGGAACTACCTTACTTGGGAGGCAAGATAAGTAGGATGCAGACTAGGGCACAGGTTGGACCGCGACCCGGACTCTGTTGTAAACCCAGGGCCTCAACCTATGTATATATAAAGGGGAGCCCCTGGGTAGAAAGACTAAGTTGCAATCTCTCGAAAGCTAGGTTAGCGAATCCGCATCCTTGTAATCGAGATCCACAACAATATAATCAAGCAGGACGTAGGCTTTTACCTCGATCGAGAGAGGCCGAACCTGGGTAACTCCGTGTCTTATCATTCCCGATCAACCCCGTTAAGCTTCCACACTTGTGCGATGGCCTCATCTCCAAGTCCTTTCAGAAGGGCATCTGCCGTGTCAAAACCACGACAGTACTCGCAAGACTTACATCAGAACTATTCTAGGTATGCATCGGTTTCAAAAGAGGGGGCCGTATCTGTGGACTAGACTGCAGAAATGCCAGAATAGAGGGGAAAGCCTAGCTTATCGAAGACTAGCATCTTCAGCATCTTGCAGCATTAGAAGAGTACAGATTAGTATCATAACATATAATAGTAAGTAATAGTAGCAATGCCCAGAGATCTTTCCTCGACTCCCTGCGAGAAAGCAATCCCGGAGCTAACATGTCAATTAAATACCACAAGTATCCAGTTCTAGTTGTAGTAGATCGGGATATTTTCCGAGCGCCCTGTTACCGTGGACACAGCTATTCGAATAGATATACTTCCCTGCAGGGGTGCACCAACTTACCCAACACGCTCGATTAACTCTGGCCGGACACACTTTTATCGGGTCATGCCCGGCCTCGGCTGATCGACACGCCGTAGCCCTACCTAGGCTCAACAGAGAGGCCAGCACGCCGGTCTACACCCTAAGCGCTCAGGAGTCTTGGGCCCATCGCCCTTTGCACTCCTGCGCGTTGCGAGGAAGGCCGGGACCAGACCTAGCCCCTGTATACACACGCAGGCTTTCGCGGTCCACCCGGGCACGTGCCGCTCAATTGCTGACGTCCGAAGAACTTCGGCTGATACATACGACGCTGAGTGCCCATACTATTCCCGCGTGGTGGCTAGTGCGAAAAGGCCAGAGGCCTACTCAGATCACATATCCTAACCCATTAGTGTGTTGGGAGCTCACGGAGACGAGCAGTGATCCACGATCTGTGGTCCCGTCGCCCCGTCTCGTGGACTTACGGCAAGGGCCAGGATTGCCCGGCCATGCCACGTAATTATCTCGCGGGTACCCTCTTGGTCAACCCAACTTCACATCTCTCGCGGGTACCCCTCAATGTCGACCTAACTTCAACCAGGGGACTGAGGTAAAGTCAAAGTATCCGTGTGTCCATAACATCAAGAAGGAATCCGAGGAATCACCCTTGTTGGATTCCCACTCAATGTATCCATCAAGGTGAACTTGGAGGAATCACCCTCGATGGGTTCACACTTGAGGGGTTGCACGACAGAGGCATCATCGGAAGTGTGAAGGAGACATCACCCTCGGTAACCCACAACTGACTAGCTATGCTACAGAGATATCATCATGAGTGATGTAGGTGGTATCACCCTCGGCACTCGATAGTAGCTCTGCAGAGTCGTACAACTAAGGGGGAGTGCGGTGCTGTGTCAGTCTCTGTACATCGATCAAATTGATCGGGGCACCGGTAACAAAGCGGGGCAACAAGGACAAGGGTGAGGGGTCACTGATGGATCACTAACCAACCTATACTAAGCATTTAGGATAGCAGGTAAGGTATCAACAGCAGTTACAAAAATAGGCTATGCATCAGAATAGGAGCAATCAATTACAGTAGCAAAATCTAATGCAAGCATGGGGGAGAAGGAATAGGCGATATAGGAATGATCAAGGGGGTTTTGCTTGCCTGGAAGCTCTGCGGTGAAAGAGGGGTCGTCGGTGGTGTAGTAGTCCTCAGGGGTCTCGTCAGTGTCGAGATCTACCGGAGAAGAAGAGGGGAAAGAAACAGATAAATATACGGCAACAAAAGCAATCACAAAGCATGACATGACAATATGCTATGCCGGGGTGATCTAATGCATCCCTAATTATTTTAGTTGATTTAGGAATTTATTTGGAATTATTATACCAAAGTCATGCACTATTCATTCCTCGAAAACAGGCCAAAAGTTCCATGTTCATCCACTTAAGAGTGATCAAACATGAAAACAAATGGCATATTCAGATTAGTATCATTTTTCTGATCATTTTTCATATACAAAACGTTTTCAACCGAGCTACGGTTATTTTTCTATGAATTTTTGAAGTTTTAGCCAATTTCTGGAATTTACTGAATTTTTGCTGAGTCTGAGACTTGCCTTAGTTTTTAAACATCTCTTAGCTATTTCCAAAAGGCTACAACTATTGTTCTATACCTCCTATGATTTTGTGCCTTATATCAATTTTGAGCATTTTTCTGTGATCTTCATGTTAGTATCATTTACATCCATGATAGAGTTCAGTTGCTTGGTCGAAACTTCATTTGAAAATTGCCACTTGATGTTGACTCCAGAAACTGTTAAAATATACAAAGTTTGCTGGATGATTGCCATTGATCCATAGCTCTAATGGAGATACTTCCTATAAGTGTTTTGTACTACAACAAGAGTACTATCATGCCATGCCCTTAGATGGCATGATAGATCCCTGTAGCTTGTTCATCAACAGCTCTAAAGTAGCTATGACAATAAAGCTGTTTTTTTGTTTTTCTGTTAACAGAACATAGCACTTTGTGATTTTCATAGGATTTAATCCATGCATCAAATGGATTTGGTCCAGTGGAAACATTTGAACCTTGTCAAGTGTACTACCTGCCCATAAAATTTATACTCCTGTTAACAGTTGTTTAGTCGCTGTTTAGGGGCTGTCCAGAGGGTTAATTAGGGTAGTAGTAGTAAAGCTAGCAGCAGCTACAGTAACTAGCAGCAGCAGTACATGCAGAGCAGCGGTGGGCAGCGGCGTGGCGCGGGCGCGCGGCGCGGTGGAGCAGCAGTGGCGCAGCGGCGGCGGTGGCCAGCGCCGGGAGCAGCGACGCAGCAGCAACAGCGGTGGCTAGCGGCAGGAGCATGCGGCGCAGCAAGTAGCAGCAGTACGCGCACTCGTACGCGTACGCGTACGCTCGGGCATGGCGGTGACGGCGGCCTACGGCGTCCAAATCGAAGGGGAAAAAGGGGGATCCGAGGGAGGAGCTCACGGTAAGTCCGTTGGCATGCTCAGGGAGGGTCGGGGTGGACCGGAGCGACGGCATCAATGGCGAGTTGGTGACGGCCGGTTGAAGAAGACGGCGATGGTGTCGGCTACGCAGCTCCCCGGCTCGAGTCGATGCCTGGAACGGACGCAGGCGACCTTGGCGGAGCTCCTGGACGTGCTCCCGAGCGACGGCAATGACTGTGGCCGCGGTAACGACAGTGAGGTAGCGGTGACCATGAGATTACCGAGCTCAATTTTGAGCGAGAGAGGAGGGGGGAACGATGGGGAACCAAAGGGGAATGGACGAGCTCAATCTAGGGTTTCCGTTTGGCATAGTTATAGGCCGAGGGGGAGGACGTGGAGGCCATCCATGGCCATGATGCCATGGATGCACGACACGCACACACTCTGTCTCCTCCTCTATACAGAAGGAGGAGAAGGCCTTAGATGGGCTTGGGCTGGCTACTGTAGCACTCACAGCCCACGCACACAGTAGGTTTTAGAATTTTCCCTTTTTCTTTACTGACAATTATTTCAGCTACTGCTTTGCAATTTAATCTGCTATCAAATGATTTTTGTTAACTGTGAAACTTTGCACATAAATCAAGCACAATAATATTAGGTGGCACAAAAAGTTTGGGGCCAAAAGGAGTTGTCTAACCATTTTATAGAAATTGGAAGGGCCAAATAATTGTTGCAGGACCACTCAAATAATTCCCAGGGGCATTTTGGGAATCCAAAAGAGGTTGGTTCCATCATGACAATTATTTAGGAAATATTTGCCATAATATGAACTATTTTGCTGGCTCATTTGAAGATGCAAATATTTGACATGCAATTTGAATTGAATTGGACTTGATTTTTGGACAAGTGGCAAATTGGCTTAGTGATCATGATGACATGGCCACCATTAGGGGGAGATTACTGTAGTATGATTCTCGAGGTGTTACACTTCTCTTTTATTTTGAATTGCAACAACTTGAGATCTTGCTTGAGGTAATATCTCCCGGCCTGAAGTGATTGTTGTTGGGCTCTAAAAATTCTGCCATTTCTTTGGGTCCAAATATTCCAGTAACCTAACATCACAATTTCCACCGAGAAGCTTTTTGGCAGTTGCTCAGCTGCAAGTAGGGTTTCTTCATAAACTGAGGTGCTTTTGCGTGAAAAGAAACAAAAAAATGAGGTGGTTTTCGAAAAAAGCATGCACACGCCTCATCTTCATTGTTCAGTCGCTGACAGCGGGCCCCGCGCCATGCTGGCATGCCTCGTCAGCGTCGCGGTCATATACAAACACGATAAGCACCGTATTTGCACGCCTGAGCCAGGTTTTTGCACCACTTCGATGTACACCACAAGTTCTAGCACTAAAGTGACCGTTTGCGCCAAGTTCTAGCACCACCGGTGTAATCGACTCTTATTTTTTTGACCCGCAAACCGTTGAACAATAGTTCAACGGTAATTTTCATGAAAAGAAAACAATAGTATGATACAAGGGGAAAGGAAAAAAAATGAAAAAGAAAGGTCTAAAAGGGCCAAAAAAGGAGTTAGTGACTAGCCAATGCCTGCTATAGGGAAGAAAAACATGCTTTAAAGATTACTATCTATCCATTGGCTAAAGGCATGAACATGCTTCTCTTTTATTTTGAATTGCACCAACTTGAGATCTTGCTTGAGGTAATATCTCCAGGCTTGAAGTGATTGTTGCTGGGCTCTAAAAATTCTGCCATTTCTTTGGGTCCAAACATTCCAGTAACCTAACATCGCAATTTCCAAAGAGAAGCTTTTTGGCAGTTGCTCAGCTGCAAGTAGGGTTTCTTCATAAACTGATGCACCTCTCTTTTTTGTGAGTAATCAATGAACTCCGACATTCTTGAGCAAAGTTGCAGTCCCAAAAAAGGTGCATTGTGGTCTCTTCAGCATTCTAATTTCAGTTGGGGCAGAAAGGATTGTCCAAGTGCATTCCCTTTCTCTTGAGAAGTGCTCTAGTATTAATTTTGCAGTGAGCTACTAGCCAAAAAAATATCTTATGTTGTAGCCTGCTAGAGCTGCTCCAGATTAGCTTGAAGATACGATGCCCCTCCACATCTCCCATCAGGTGCTTGTACATTTGCATGGAAGAATATTTATTTTCTTGACCATTGCAAACCCATTTGTCTTTCCTATTGTTACTGAGCTTTGCAATGAGTTCTTCAAGTTGATTGAATTGGTTGAATGCTTGACTGGATAGTGGCATATGCAAGTGTTCAGTCCAGTCTTCAGAAGCGTAAAACCTTTGAAGAGATAGGATGTCATCAATAGCATAAGAGTGCAGTTCTGGAAATTTATGTTGAAATGGTTCTCCCTGCCACTTGTCTTTTCAGAAGAGAGTGGCTTGCCCAAATATGAGAGTGCAAGATCTAGCATTCTTGAATTCATTTAATAATGCTAAGTGTGCTTTCCACCAGAGTGATCCTTCTAATTTGTCCAAGGGAATGCTTGTTTGGTAGTATCTTTCCCAAATGAGCTTGATCCCGGGTATCTCTTCTGTGTTTAGAAAGTTAAAAACAAGTTCTTAATTAATAAAGCTTTGTTGTGAACAACAATGTCAAGGAGTCCAAGACCTCCTTGCTTCTTTGGCTTGCAAACTTTTTTCCAGGCAATTAGAGTTATGCCCCTACCTTCCATTCCATATTTTCTCCGCAGGAAATTCCTCAGATATTTATTGAGTTGTTCAATTACTCCAGCTGTAAGTGCCAAGGTGCACATAAATAAGATTGGGAGAGAGAGAGAGAGAGAGGAGAAAACTGATTTAATCAACAATAGGCTACCATCATAAGATAGCAAAGTGGAACATCTAGAGAGTCTCCTTTCAATTCTTTGCATGATTATGTTGAAATCCTCAATTCTTGGTCGGAGGTGCTCATAGGAAGGCCCAAGTAGGTGAATGGAAAGCTTCCTTTCTTGCATCCCAGGAGATCATGAAGTGTGGGTAACTGAAAATCAGGCACATTGATTGGCACAAGAACAGATTTATTATAGTTGACTTTTAGTCCAGTGAATTTAGCATAATGCATAATAAGATTTTTCACTTGGATGAGGTGAGCTGGTATTACAGGAAGCACAAGAATAGTGTCATCAGCATATTGAATCACTGGAAATTGAGGGCATGCCTGACTGATAATAGGTGGTTGGATGAGCTTGTGTTGCATTGCTTCATTTATAATGGATTGAAGCATATCAGCTGCAAGAACAAAGAGAAATGGGGACAGAGGGTCCCTGTTGTAGGGTGGAACCTTAGATGAGATCTTTTCACACTTGGAGGTAGGGAAAGGGGAAAATCACAAGAACAACAAGAACACAATGGGGAAATCTCTCAAACAAACCCAATCACACATCCACTAGAATAGCATACATAGGATCCACAAGGTACATGAACAATCAAAGGAAATAACACTAGGGTAAAGTTCTTCCCAAATCCAAGAGGAGATGAGATATTGATGATCTAGAGAGATCCTTCTCCCTTAGGAGGTCTTGATGATCCTATGATGGAGATCCTTCTCCCTTAGGAGGTCTTGATCCCCAAGATGGAGGTACAAGGATCAAAGCTCTCTCAAATAGTCTCAAATACTTTGCCAATCCTAACAAATGGCCTAGGCACCGAATATATAGGTAAAGGGAGGTAAGGGACGAAGTGAGGGGCAAAACAGGAACAAAACAGCCCGCTCGCTGGGAGGGCCGTGCGCACGGGCTAAGTAGGCCCCGTGCGCACGGGGGTCCCGTGGGCACGGTACACGCCCGTGTCCATGGGGTAGCTACTGCGGCGAGGCATGTGCGCACGGGGTGCGCGTTTTCACTTCTAGTAGCATTCTTGGGCACGGGGCCCGGGAAGCCCGTGTGCACGGGGTCGCCTGGGAGGTGCCGTCCTCTTCTCGTTTGCATCCTCTATCTTCCTCGTGGCCTTGGCGTGGTTCCACTTGGCCTTGGTGGTGTTCCTTAGCTTCTTGGCGGGGGTTGTCCTCATTCCTAATGACACACAACAATCCGTGGTGAGGTAGCATCCAAGTTCCATACATATCTATGTGAAACTCGTAGAGGAGTGAGCACCTCGTTCTCGATGGCACGTGCGCGAGCTCTTGTCATAGTCCACTTGGTGCTTGATGAGTCGGTGTGGTGTCCATGGGGATGACCGAAGGATGCTCCACATCATCTCCCCCCCACTTGGGAAAGATCCGTCCTCGGATCGATAACTTCATCACCATGGTAGGGAGATAGATCCTTGACATTGAAGGTGTCACTCACGTTGTACTTGGCGCATGGTATTGTTGTTGTAGCATGCTAGCACCTTGAATGGCCCATCCGCGCGAGGTAGAAGCTTTGACTTGCGTTCGTTGGGGTAACGGTCTTTGCGAAGGTGTAGCCACACGAGATCTCTGGGGTTGAACACCATGGGGTGCTTGTTTGCGTTGAGCTTGTTGGCGAGGCATTGTACTTGGCGTCCGATCGTGTCCTTGTATCTTCATGCACTTTCTTGATGTAAGTTGCTCTTGCGCTTGCGTCCAAGTTCGCTCGCTCTTCTAGTGGTAGCGGGAGGATGTCCAATGGCGACAAAGGGTTGAAGCCATAGACCACTTCGAAGGGGGACTTGCCAGTAGTAGAGTGTCGTGCTCGATTGTAGGCGTACTCGGTGATGGGCAAGCATTCTTCCCACTCCGTGATGTTCTTCTTGATCGACACACGTAGTAGTGGATAGTGTCCGGTTGGTGAGTTCCGTTTGGCCGTCGGTTTGTGGGTGATAGGCCGAAGTGAAGAGGAGCTTGATTCCGAGATTGGCGCAAAGTGTCTTCCAAAAGTAGCTTAGGAAATTGACGTCGCGGTCTGATACAATCGTCTTGGGCATTCCATGAAGTCGCAAGATTTCCCTACAAAAGAGATTTGCAACATGTGAAGCATCGTCTATCTTGATACATGGAATAAAATGTGCCATCTTAGAGAAACGGTCCACAACGACAAATACAGAATCTTTTCCATTTTGAGTTCTAGGTAATCCAAGCACAAAATCCATACTAATGTCTTGCCATGGGTGATACGGAATAGGAAGTAGCATATGTAGACCATGAGATTGAGCTTGTGACTTAGCTTTGCGGCATGTTGAGCACTGGTTGGTGTAGCGTGCGACGTCGCGAAACATCTTGGGCCAATAGTACTTGCTGGAGAGCATCGCAAAAGTCTTGTCACGACCGAAATGTCCCATAAGTCCACCGCCGTGAGCTTCTCGCAAAAGTAATGAATGAAGAGAAGACTCGGGAACACAAAGTTTGTTAGCCCACATAAGATAGCCATCCTTGAGATAATATCGCTCCCAATAACTGTCAGCTTGACATTTGGCATAAGGAGTCGCAAAAGAAGGATCATGCGCATACAAATCTAAATGTGCTCAAAACCAATAACATTCAACTCAAGTTGTGTAACTAACATGCATTTGCGGGAAAGAACATCCGCCACAACATTTTTCTTACCCTTGATATATTTGATGATATAAGGAAAGGACTCAATAAATTCACTCCATTTAGCTTGCCTTTTATTCAACTTGGTTTGACCTTTAAGGTACTTAAGCATCTCATGATCGGTATGTATGAAGAATTCACGTGGTCAAAGATAATTCTCCCAAACATGCAAGACTCTCACCAAAGCATATAACTCTTTGTCATAGATGGGATAGTTAAGTTGAGCACCGGAAAGTTTTTCACTAAAGTATGCAATGGGTCGTTTTTCTTGCATCAAAACGCCACCAATACCATTACCGCTAGCGTCACAATGCACTTCAAATGTTTTCTCATAGTTTGGCAATGCAAAAATTGGAGCATGTGTAAGCAAAGTTTTAAGCTCATGAAATGCGGTATCTTGTGCAAGGTCCCTAAACAAAAGGTGCGTTCTTCTTACTCAAACCATATAATGGTGAAGCAATAGTGCTAAAATCCTTAACAAATCGACGATAAAATCCGGCTAGGCCAAGGAAACTATGCACTTGTTGCAGGTTGGTTGGTTGTGGCCAACTTTTAATAGCATCAATTTTAGATTCATCAACTTCAACACCCTTAGAAGAGACTACAAAACCCAAGAAAACAAGCTTATCAACAACAAAAGTGCATTTTTCCATGTTCGCGTAAAGTCGCTCATTTCTAAGAACTTGCAAGACGTCTCGAAGATGTGTGACATGCTCATCAAGAGATTGACTAAAAACAAGGATATCATCAAAATAGACCACAACACAAATGCCAATGTATTTCCGGAGGACATAATGCATGACATGCATGAAACTGCTAGGTGCTTGAGATAATCCCATCGGCATGACTAACCATTTATATAGACCAAATTTTGTTTTAAAAGCCGTTTTCCATTCATCACCCTCTTGCATGTGAATTTGGTAATAGCCACTTTTAAGATCAATTTTTGAGAAAATAGTGGCTGCACTAAGTTCATCTAGCATGTCATCAAGGCGTGGAATGGGGTGACGATACCGAACGGTGACATCATTAATGGGACTACAATCAGAGAACATGTGGTAACTACCATCTTTCTTAGGTACAAGAATAACTGGAACGACACATGAGCTTAGGCTTTCGCGTACATACCCATTCTCGAGGAGATGTTGCACTTGCCTTTGAATCTCTTTGGTCTCGTTGGGGTTGACGTGGTAAGGTGCCTTGTTTGGAGAGGTGCGCCGGGGATGAGGTCAACGCGATGCTCGATTCCGCACAAGTGAGGTAGACCGGGAGGTGGATCATCGGGAAAGACATCCGCAAACTCCTGCAAAAGATGAGACAAAACCAAAGGAAGATGTTGTGAAGTATTAGTCCGCACCGCTTCATCTTTGCACACAAGTACAAAGTTTAGAACGCTCGATGGGCTCTCACTTACATCCCTGAAATCTCTTTTGTTGGCTAGGAGGACTAAGTTTTTCTTGTCGCTCATCGTGGGGTCACTCAATTTTGGCTTGTGGCGCTTACTCTCTTTGTGGTGGTTCACTCTCTCATCAGTCTTTCCACGATGGCTCGATGCTTTCTTGTCGGCGATGACTTGACCTGGCGACATGGGTCGAAGCACGTACTCCTTGCCCTTCATCTTGAAGTTATAGTGGTTGGTTCATCCATTGTGGATGACACCGCGATCGAATTGCCAAGGTCATCCTAGGAAGAGATGGCACACGGACATAGGAACCACATCGCACTCCAAGGTGTCTTTGTATGCGCCGATCTTAAAGGATACTTGGATGGTGTGCTCCACTTGAATGATGCCAGAGTCACTAAGCCATTGGACCTTGTAGGGGCGAGGGTGCTTCTTCTTGACCAATTGTAGCTTGGAGCATAATTCTTCACTTGCCAAGTTGTGGCAACTTCCGCCGTCGATGATCACCTTGATGGAACGTCCTTGGATGCCCGCTTTGGTATGGAAGATGTGGCATCGTTGATCCACATCTTGATGTTGTTGAAGTGTCGAGACCTTGGAGACAACGAGAGCGGGGCTCGAATCGTTGTCGCAAAAGACTTGCGCATCTTTGTCTTCATTCACTTGTCGGTGCATGGCCACGTGCTCTAGTACTTCCATTTCTTCTTCGCTCATGGAGTCATAGGTGCCGTCATCATTGGCAATCATGGTGCACCGAGTGGGGCATTGGTATGTCTTGTGTCCATGGCCTTGACAAGTGAAACATTGGATTGAACTTGTTTTGCGGTAGGATCCGTTGGAGTAGTTGATGAGGAAGTTCTTGGCTTGGAGTTGCTTGTAGGAGGATGAATCGAAGATGTCGTAGCTTGTTTGGAACTTGACTTGTCACCGGTGCTTGGAGATGCTCGAGTAGTCGTTGAAGGTGACGTAGTGGTGGAGGCTTGATTATATGAGCCGTAGGTCTTGGACATGTACTTTGAGTACATGAAGTCATCTTGTACTTGTCGCTCCGCCTTGGTCGCTTGATGCACTAGCTTGAGGAGGTTGGAGTATGGTTGGAAGTCGGCGATCTTCTTGATGGGGTGGTTGAGGCCATTCAAGAAGCGTGCCATAGTTTGCCCGTCGTCTTCCTTGACATTGGCATGTATCATGGCAACTTCCATCTCTTGGTAGTATTCTTCAACTGACTTTGTGCCTTGCTTGAGGAGTTGTAGCTTCTTGAAGAGATCCCGGCTATAGTGGGTGGGCACAAAACGAGCTCTCATGATATCCTTCATTTGGTTCCAAGTAGTGATTGGTGGTTCGTCTTTCTCCCTTCGTCGCTCAATCACTTGCTCCCACCAAATGAGGACATAGTCTTGAAACTCGAGGGAGGCCATGGCGATCTTCTTTTCCTCTTCATAATTGTGAAGACGGAATATCTTGTCGACCTTCAATGCCCATGAGAGACATTCTTCGGGATCGTTGTTTCCGAAAAACTTGGGCATGGTGAACTTGAGCTTGCCGAAGCGTTGTTCTTCATCATAGTAGCGATGGTGATGTTGCTCTTGTCTTGGAGGTGGGTTTTCAACTTCTTGCTCCTCATGATTGGCTTGACGTGGAGGACGAGAGATTCGTGCACGGTTCCTCCTTTCTTGGCACTCCTCAAGACGAGCAGCTTCATCTTGTTCCATTTGCTGGAGCGCTTCTTCTTGCTCACGTACTCGCTGGTTGTTCTCTTCAATGGCGCGGTTTGCTTGTCGAAGAGCATGTTGCGCTTCAAGTGCTTGTTCCTCACGGCGTTGTTGTTCTTGTCGTAGTGTGTTGCTGTCTTGGTCTTCTTGGCGTTGGCGTTGTTAAGCTTTCCCTTGGCCCATGGCGTCTTGGACTTGGTGCCGATGTTGGTCGCGCTCTCGAAGGCGGTCTTGTAACCCATTGCCATGGAATGGATTTTGTGGAGCTTGATGATCGTCTTGACGAGGAGAACATGCTCGCGGAAGACTTGTGTGGGAAGAGGAATCCGAAGAGTGTCGACTCGAGTGGTGCCGTCTTAAAGATGAAGTGGTGGAAGAAGCGCGGTTGACCATCAATTCACGAAATTCTTCCATTTGAGATGATATCTTGGCATCAAGGTAGTCCCGGGTCCTTGCTTTGGTGTGGCGCAAGTCGGCGGCGAGTTGCTCGATGTGGTCACCCAAAGCTTCACTTTCTTGATGTAGAGCTCGTTGGATGCCGAAGAGATGACCTTTGGTGACGTAGTCGTTCATTTCATCTTGCTCCATTTCCTCGAAGAGCGGGTTTGATTTGCTTGGCCTAGACATCATGGTCAAATAGAGGTGAGTAGGAAATGAGAGAACAATACCAAAGTTACCTTTTCTGAAGATTGAGGATGTATCGAGTATCACTCAATGTAATGCAATAATAGGGGAATTGGTACCGGGTTTGTTTCTCACACCTACAAGAGTAAAGGCTTATCGAGGAGCTTGGTTAGGATGAGTGGCACAAAATTCAAGCCAGTGCTTGTCAAGATATCGACAATGTTGAAGAGATTCACAAATTGCAAGCAAAACAAATAGATCAACCCGAGTATATCACTTGGAACACACACACGGAAGATAAGTGGGATCCGCGCAACCAAGGAATGAGCACAAAATGTGTTTTCACGGAAAAGCTCGTGTTGCACGGATACTAGAGAGACACTAGCGCGATTGCTCAAATGGGCTAGATACGTTTGTGCACCAACCTATGAGAGTAACGTGTCATCTTCAATCCCAAGTATGCGATGTATGTATGATCCAATATGATGTATGATGGAAATGGCTCAATGGTATTGCTTACAAGCTCTTTGTTTCTCTTCTTGTGCTTCAAAGCTTTTCTCTTTTTTTCTCTCTACTATGCCAAAATGCGTGATGCGTGAGCCAATATATGAGACAAGGAAGTAAGATATGTATGGGAGAGACTTATGGCACAATGATTGTCGGTGTATTGAACTTGGGTGTTCATACCCCGACGATGCACAGACTAGCCGTAGCCTTCCCGACGGCAAGGGCTTGTCGGAGGGAAGCACTTCACCAACACTCAAGACTTGGTAATCAAAACCATGAAGAAGAACTCCAGGCAGGTCATGAGAAGTACTAAAGACCAAGGTTCAAGTTTTCGGCAAACATCGAACCGGCAAGCTTTGGGTCGACAAGCCTCAAGACTGACGAGCTCCACTCCTCCGTTCCACTGTGGCAAGTGTCAGGGACTTGCCGAACAGGTGTCGAGCAGGCAGGCGGGTTGGTAGAGCTAGTCGGGGCACGTGGCTGCCCGTCGCCTGAAGGAACAACTTTATCGACACCCGTCCAAGTGGCGTGTCAAGCTTATAAGAGGTAGCTGGGCGAGCGGTGCAGGATACCTTGCCGGCATTCATCCCCAGCGTAACACTAACGGAGCATTTATTGCTTTTGTCCTAATCCATCTGTGTTAGGTATGATAGCACTGTAGCTGTCAGTCCACTATGTAATTACGGTTTTGCCACTATGATAGCCCCTTTCATCTATAAAAGGAGGCCCATGGCAACCGTTACAAAGGTCGACACTCTGCTCAATTGCACTACGTAGCTGCACCTTCGAGCTCTTTGCCAGCTAGGTTGCGCTCTCTTGTAACTTGAGCATTTCCACATATAATCCACCAAAGCAGGAGTAGGGTTTTACGCCTCACGGCGACCCGAACCTGGGTAAATCTTGTGTGCTCCATTGCTGGATATGCTCTTTGTGCATTGTGATTCCCACAGCCGTACCGCAAAGGGACCTTTGCTGGTCCCGTAGATTGTCGTACTTCGACATCTTTGGCGCGCCAGGTAGGGGATCGCATGCGCGATACTTCTCCAGCAGTGTGAGCGCTAGCTTCATCATCCATGGCGCCCAAGAAGGCCAAGGGCACGGCTGCTACAGCTCCTTCTACGTCCAATCTGCCATCGTAGGTGTCCGCAGGAGGTGCGGGCGGTACAGCCGGAGGCGGCGGTGATGGCGGAGGTGGCCAACTTCATCGCCGTTCTGGTGATCCTAGTCACCAGAGTGGCATAGTTCGGAGTGCTGCGAGCCACGACGACGGTGCTGCGATGTCCAAGGACGGCGCGGCGACATCCAAGAACAGCGCGGCGAGGCACACGTCAAGACCATCGCAGGATGGACGCAACACGCTTCCTCGTGACGCTGGCGGCTCCGGACGACGTCAAGACAACAACGCTGAGCATCGTCCTCAAGATGTTCACGGACCACCACCACGTCAACCCACCAGCGAGAATGCGCCGCAGTGGCAGGCACGGGATGGAGCTCCTTCTGGCTCTGTCAGGAGTAGAGAACCATCTCGTTCCTCGCTCCCGGCCATGCCTAGCACGCCGGCGGAGGCCATGGCGTGGGCCCGGATGTTGCTGAACTTCCCGCCAACAGCTGACAAGATGGAGGAGTGGAGAGCCACCATCCAGAGCCTCATCAGTTATGCCAACAACGATGGGGCGCAGCTGGCGGGACCTTCACGGCAACAACCAGTTGCTCCAGCAAGAGCGGCTGGTGAATGGACTGGAGGGGTTGCGCCTATGGTGCAGTCTCCTCCACAACAGCAGCAGCAAGCCCGACAAACCGACGCGCAGGACGAGGTGTTCATGGCATCATCTGAGCCGCGGAGCCGTCAAGATCAGCGCCGGGTACTGCAAGACCGGCGAGTCGAAGACGCTCGTACCACCATCGAGCGGTGTCGGGAAGCACGTCGTCAATCCGATGATCGTGCAGGGCCGGCAGCGAACGAGCCTGCGCCAGGGTACCCTGGGTGCTTTCCGTATGACATCGGCTGTCCAGCGTTTACCCGTGAGCTGTGACAAGTTCGCTGGCCCTCCTCCCGGAGCTTCAAGCCAAAGCTACCGGACAAATACAACGGCAAGCTCAACCCAGCTGAGTTCCTCGGTATATACACCATAGCCGTTCAGGCTGCGGGTAGTAGAGATGAGAAGATTCTTGCCAACTACTTCCCATTGGCGCTCAAGCCTAATGTGAGGTCTTGGCTGATGAACTTGCCGGAGGGCTCCATTTCATCTTGGGCAGACCTATGCCATCAGTTCGTTGGTGCCTACACCGGAGGCCACAAGCTTCCCGGTCAGCTCAGCGATCTGCATGTGCTCCCACAGAGAGACGGCGAGCCCTTGCGCAAGTACATCCAGAGGTTCAGCCGTGTACAGCACAACATCCAGACATCCACCCTGCTGCTGTCATCGCCTCGTTCCACACGAACGTGCGCAATCGTAGGATGCGGGAGGAAATGGCCATCAACAAGGTCAGGGATATCTCTGAGCTATACGCTCTGGCAGATAAGTGTGCGCGTGCCGAGGAAGGGAGGCGACTCCCTGGAGAGGATGCCGGAGCTGCTGTCGATTCAGAAGATGATGACACAACCACTTCGAAGAAGAAGAACCACAAGTGGAAAGGCAAGGCAGTTATGGCCGTTGAGGGAGCTGGAGATACTGGCAAGAACCAGAAGACTGAAGGTGCCTTCACGGAGGTTGTCGCGTGTACCTGCGGTCATGAAGATGCTGCCGGAGAAAAGACTAACGGTCCATACTGCAAAATCCATTGCATAGCTGGTCACGATCTTCAGGAGTGCCTACAAGTCGAGCATCTTGCTGAAAAGTAGAAGCTCGAGTACGAGAAGCGCCACAAGGAGAAAGGCCAGAACAGTGCTGGTGGATCCGGCAAGAAAAATCATGGCGCCCGCGGGTGCCGCCACGGCAAGGCCGACAAGCAAAAGGAGAAACCCGCGCGTGGGTGCGACAAGAAGGAGAGGAAGAGGATGCTGATGACGAAGAAGAAGAATCTGAAAATGAGTTCTAGAATGCTGTTGATGCTATGTGCATTGATGGAGGTGCATCTTTGCACTCCTCTCACCGAAACTTAAGCAGTGGGCCTGTGAGATCAATGCTGCAGAACTGACAGCCGCCGCGCAGAAGCCACTGAAGTGGTCAAACACACCCATCATTTTCGATGCCGAGGACCATCCTGATCGCACGACTGCGGTTGGATGTTTTCCATTGTTGGTTTCACCAACAATTCACAACCTCAAGGTCACGAAGATGCTGGTGACGGTGGCGCTGGCTTGAATTTGATCTCCCCAGATGTCATCAAGAGGCTATAGATTTCTGATGAAGAGCTCCAAGAGACAGGATCATTTCAAGGAGTCAATCCAGGAAGGACCAAGCCTAAAGGGTAGATCACATTGCCGGTCACTTTTGGAAGTGAACTCAACTACAGAACAAAGAAGATGGTCTTCGATGTCGTCAAGATTCCATTACCTTATAATGGAATTCTTGGTCGCCCCGCTCTGGCAAAATTCACGGCAGCGTCACATTACGCCTACAACACATTGAAGATGCCATGGCCCATGGGTGTGATCACCATCCACTCCGACAAGAAGGACGCAGTTATCTGCGCCGACAAGCTTTACCGGGAAGCAGTTGCAGCATCTGCCGGCAAGGCAGTTGCTCCTGCCGACAAAGCTCCCAAGGGGAAGAAGACCGGCAAGCCCAAGGCCTCCGAAAAGCGCACTACAGAGTGCAGCATGTCCGTTGAGGAGCCAGAGACCTCTGCTGGCAAGAGCAGGAAATCCAAAGCTACTCCACCTGCAACGAAGCAAGTCTCTGCAAGGGAAGATGGCACGGGAGGCACTTTCACCATAAGTGCCACCCTTAATGACAAATTGGAAAACACGCTCATTGCTTTCCTATGGGCGAATGTCGATGTGTTTGCGTGGCAACCATCTGACATCCCCCGCTTTCCCAGGAAAGTAATTGAGCATCACCTTGCCGTCTGTCCCAATGCGAGACCCGTCAAGCAAAAGGTCAGGAAGCAAGCTTTGGAGCATCAAGAATTCCTCGCCCAAGAAATCCAAAAACTTGAAGCAGAAGGTTTAGTCAGAGGAGTGATACATCCAACGTGGTTAGCTAACCCTGTGGTAGCACGCAAGGCAAATGGGAAGTGGAGACTTTGTATTGACTTAACTGATATCAACAAAGCATGCCCAAAAGATCCTTTTCCTTTGCCGCGGATTGACCAGATTGTTGACTCCACTGCCGGCTGCGACCTCCTCTCTTTTCTTGATGCCTATTCTGGTTATCATCAGATCTTCATGGTCAAGGAAGATGAGGAGAAAACCGCATTCATAACTCCATGTGGCACATACTGCTTTGTGCGTATGCCTTTCGGATTAAAGAGTGCCGAAACTACATTTATGAGAGCTGTCCAAATTGGTTTTGGGCCTCAGCTGCACAGAAATGTGGAAGCATATATGGATGATATAGTGGTCAAAACCAAGGAGAAATCAACGCTTATCCAAGACCTAGAAGAAAGATTTGCAAATCTATGCAAGATCAACTTGAAGCTCAATCCTGAGAAGTGTGTGTTCGGTGTTCCATCCGGCAAACTTCTCGAGTTCTTTGTTTCTCAACATGGAATTGAAGCCAATCCCAACAAGATCAAAGCTATTGAGCAGATAGAGGCACCAAAGCGCGTCAAGGACGTACGACGTCTTGCCGGTTGTGTTGCCGCACTAAGCAAGTTCATTTCCAAGTCAGCTGAGCGCGCCTTGCCATTTTTTAAAATCTTGAAAAAGGTAGGTCCTATGAAATGGACCCCGGAAGTGGAGGTCGCACTCCAAGACTTGAAGAAATACCTCTCCTCTCCGCCAGTGCTAGTTGCGCCTAAACCACAAGAGCCGTTGCTGCTATACTTAGCGGCAACTAATCAAGTGGTAAGTGCTGCACTAGTTGATGAAAGAGAAGTAGCCGATGAAGAGGCAGCAACCGCATAGCCGCAAGCTGACAAGCCAGAATGTTCTCCGGCAAGGTCAGGTGCCGACAGGTTGAGTGCAGTACAAGCAAGTAATCCATGATAGCAAACTGTGCTGAAGAAGAAGATGGTGCAGCGCCCAGTTTACTTTGTCAGCTCTCTGCTGCAGGGGGCTAGATCAAGATATTTTGGTGTGCAAAAGTTGCTTTTTGGCCTCCTCATGACCTCAAGGACGCCGTGCCATTACTTCCAAGCACACCAAGTTACCGTCATCACTCGCTTTCCTTTGCAACGCATCTTGAGAAATCCAGAGGCCACCGGCAGGATAGTGGAGTGGGCGTTGGAGCTATCAAGCTTTGATTTGAGGTTTGAAAGTACATCAACAATCCAAAGCAGAGCTTTGGCAGAATTCATTGCAGAATGGACACCAACGCAGGACGAAGAAATGCCAGAAACCTCTCCCCGGCAAGGAACAAATGATGATTGGATCATGTACTTTGATGGTGCTTTCACGCTTCAGGGCCCCAGTGTCGGCGTGCTACTTGTCACACCCACCAGAGAGCATCTCAAGTATGTGGTTCAGATGCATTTTCCTAGGGAGAAGGTTACCAACAACACTGCTGAGTACGAAGGGCTACTTGCCGGTCTCCGGATTGCAGTAGACCTTGGGATTAGAAAGATGATCATCAGAAGCAACTCGCAGCTTGTTGTGAAGCAAGTAAATAAAGATTACCAGAGCCCATTGATGGAAGCCTATGTTGATGAAGTGAGAAAGTTGAAAGATTACTTTGACGGTCTGCAAATGGAGCATGTCCCCCGTGCTCAAAATGAGATTGCCGATGACTTGTCAAAACATGCCGCCAAAAGATCACCTGTGGAACCAGGAACTTTTGTGCTACAACTGGCTCAGCCATCTGTTGCACCATCGATGAAGCCATCAAAAAGAAGAAAATCAAACACCGGTGGTTACTTTCCGGCAGAGCTACCAATAGCCACCGGCAAAGACACTACCGATAAGACACCTCTTGCCGGCGAGCAGCAGTCTCCGACAGGGCAAGCCCTTGCCGTTGAGATAGGCGCTCTCACAGAGGAAGAACAACCATTAATTGGTCCTTGTCATTGAGCCACAGGCTCCGGCGTGGGTGATGGTGTCCTGGACTAGGGGGTACTCATCACATTGTCTCCTGACCAGGTGGATCGGGCCGAGGACCCCCATGGCGGTTCACTCATGGGCCACTTCGGGCAGCCCATGACGTACACAAAGAAGACTCCACAAGACTTGGCGCACAAGACGAGGACTCTTCTAAAACCCTAGGCCTCCGGTGCATTATATAAACCGAGGCCAGGCCAGTCGATAGATCATCTCATATTCATTAGAATAGTCTCATGGTAGATACATATACTCTGTACTACACCCCATATGAATACAATCAAAAGCAGGACGTAGGGTATTATCTCTTCGAGAGAGCCCGAACCTGGGTAAAATCTTGTGTCCATGTTACCATCGCTCCAAGACGCCTAGCTTAGGACCCCTACTACGAGATATGCCAGATTTAGAACCGACATTGGTGCTTTCATTGAGAGCCTGCTGGCAGTCACCGCGGTGGGATGGGAATTCAGATCGTCTCCGGTGCGATCTACGCGTCGCAACCGAGCTTTATTGTCGATGTCGGCATCTTCATTGCCTTCTCGACTGGTCACCTCGGTTGGATCGAGGACTGCACTCCATGTCGGATCATCAAGATCGGACGGATACTTTCATCATCATCAACTCCGATCTCTATCAAGATCATGGGGGAATCATCCATGGAGCTCGGGGGCTCGACGTCAACATTGTCCTCGGGCGACAGTGCAGTTTTCTGGACAGCGGATTCGTGTTCGTCGTCCCCGCCTCCTCAAGCGTCGGTTTGATGATTGCTTCAGTGGAATTGTGCAGAATTGAGTCTAGAACAACCCTGTAAAATTTCATCGCGTTCCGATGGAGGAATCTCCAGCGATCTTCGATATACCGGAGCCTTGTCGAATCTGAACGGGAATCTGGATGAGTTTAGGGAGAGGAGTCTAGCAGTCAGCTCGAACGTCCTTTGGAAGATCTAACCGTTCATCGGCTGCAGAATTCCCATATCTATCACCCCTAAAAAATTCAGCTCGATCCGACCATTCAAACTCCGGGACGAGTCCGAGGAGTACATCAATTTTCGGATCTGTTTCCTGCGTGAAAACGAATCCGACCCGAATTCATCTTTCTTCATGAACGGGATATTGGACATCCTTTTTGAGGGAATTTTTTTCTAGGGTATTGTGTGTCATTTTCAAACATCTGCCCACAAATTTTGAGTCTTTTCTGAGGCGATCTTCAGCATCGCGCCGATATCAAACCGGCCCGACCACGTTGCTCCATGGCTACCGACCTGCGCCAACATCGACTGCGCCGTCGCTCCATCGAGCCGACGACAACCACCTCGGATCATCACCTCGACAAGCCGACCAAGAGTTCGGCATCGTGAAGGACAAATAATCATCAAGACAATATCGTCGCCCCACGGATTGCGCGGGTCGGGCGCGCCAGCATCGCCGCGCGGTCACTTCTCAAGCCGGCATTGACCGCGTCACAAGTTCTGACCTGCGTCGGCATTGCCGCGCCATTGCTTCTTCAAGCCGATGTCCACCATGCCGACCTGCTTCGACACCTCGGCTGGCATGGGGCTGCAACGTCCCCTTACCGACCTGCTCCATCACCTCGGCTAGACCGGGGGCTTCGCCATCTCTTCATCAACCTACTTTGGGGACTTCGGCGTCACCAGCTGGCCAGCTTTGTCACCTTGGCTGGACCAAGGGCTTCGCCTCACCACGTCGACCACGCTATGTCGCCACTTCATCAAGCCGAGCTCTTTGCTCGGGCACCTCGGGACCGGCTTGGGGGCTGGGACCTCGACCCACCGCAAGCTCGGCCCGCGTCATCAACACCGAGCACATTAACCAGCTAAGTCGCTTTCATGCTCAACTTTTTCAATTTTTAATTTCTGTTCGGTTCGACCAAGCATTATATTTGTGTTAAAAAAAGAGCTGTTTGTCAAAAATGATGTCTGTTAAAACAACTTTCTTTGCCTAGGTTAACTGGGGGCTCTTAAATTTATATGAGCCGTTTTATAATAAATATTTTTTCTTCTAAGTCGTTGCAAAGTCTTTTTCTAACACTCCTTTTTCAACTCGAGTGTATGGTCAATAGCCGGATAGCCTGGTTTCTCTCTAAAGACGCTCGAGTTTAGTTTGCTAAATTGGCCTCTGAGAAGCACTCCGCCTTCGGGATATGGAGGTTGAAGCCGAAGGCTGACCTACTTGAAGTTTAGAGATCGGATGTGTCATGTTAAAGCATGACGGAAGGAAAATTTTATTTTAAGACCAATTTTCGGATTGGCACCAAAAAACTTGATTTAGTTCGGACGTCAAGTTTTCACATAAAGTTTTTTGGCTTTTCGAGCTTATGGCACTTTTAAGCTATTTGTATGTTTTTCTTTCAGGAGGCGGGACATCCTCATGACCGAGGCGCCCTGCGTAATAATTCAGCTCGGGAGATCTTTTCCGACCCGCAGCTCGGCATCTTTCCTGCCGACCTACACCTCGGCGTTGGCGAAACGCACATGACATCTGGACTAGTTCCCGAGGAGATTCGATCCTCAGGTTGGTCGGCCGCACCCAACCTGAGTCTCGGGGGATACTGTGTGTCTCCAGCATAGCTCTCGCAGTACAACGTCGGATGTCTTTAAAGCATCAGCAATATCAATGGGGGGCTGCGACTAGAGCCGAACCCACCAAAAGCCAAGGTACTCCAAGGAGTCCTCGGCAAAATGTTCTCGGATATTGCTTTATATGCATCAGTTTCGAATTGTGTCTTCGGTCAATAGTTGGGTTGCCCGGCTCCTGTGCTTGCCTCCTACGTTCCGCTTTGTTCGGCTAGGTGTGCAAAGGGAGAACCACTGCGATTGTACTTCCGATTTAACTGGTCAAGTACCTTAGTGGAGAAAGCCAAAAACTAACTGTCACAATGAGCGCAAACTAGTTAGCGATCCGATGACTGTGTCAAACTATAGATCGATAGAGATTACCCCGTGTTAAACGATGGGTCTTTCATAAAATTGACCGAAGTGTTAATGGCTTGACCTCGGCTGACGCTGAACACTAACCAGGGGCTAGTAACTGGCCTCCCAACTTTAAGCTCCTATGACTAAGTGAAAGTTATAAAGCCTGCATATCTGATTGCCTCGTTTCCACTAACACAACCGCCTTCGGGCACCGAGACGTCGGCTAAGGGTTGTCTTGTTACTGCGGAAACACCCTGCGTAGCATCTACAAAGGGGTGGAAGCCGACGATGGGCCACTTTCAAATGATAAACGGTCACAACGGAGTCAAAATAACATATAGCATAAAGCGTTTGTATTCAATATACGAGTGTTGCCTTCCGTAATCATCGTTATAAAGCCATAAATATGCATCAATTTGACTTAAGATTTTGGCCAAGCTGGGTTGCCTGGCTCCTGTGCTTACCCCCTACGTTCCCGATTGTTCGGCTAGGGGGTAAAGGGAGCACCTCTGTGATTGTTACTACCGGGTCATCCGGGTTCGTACCTCAGCTTGGGTGAAGCCAAAAGCTAGCTGTCTTAAGAATATAATTGGTCGGCAATGACGGAAGTGAAAATATCGGTTCATTAAGACCACAGAGTTCGGGAACTTTCCCCAAACTAAATCCTCAATAGTTTCCTCCCACATTGATCGGAGGTGAGGTTTTATGATCATGGTCAACATGACAGCCACTATTTTCCCAGAAGATGTTTCTTACGTTAAATAGTAATATAACATATCTCTCCGCGTACCTTTGTTTATAAAACCGTATGGCCGGATTGCCTTGTTTTCCGTAAATCTTTGCCCTTATAAAGGCTATATAAAGTAGGACAAACACTCACCGGCTACTGGCCGAGGAGGTTGAAGCCGATGGTCGGTCAACAAAGTTTTGTACAATGCGGATCCGAGCATTAATGATGTAAAGTACTTGGATACATAGAATCATTACACATAAATTGTGATTAAAGTCAATTTACTCCGGATATCGATCCTTAGTTCAGCCACCCTTGCCCAAATTAAGGCTCGGGGGCTACTGGGCTTCACGCTTCTCACTTAAAAGCCATTAACGGGTTACAACGATCCCCTGATCTGGTGTTGCCACCCGACCAGTGGCTCGGGGGCTACTGCATCGAGGATTCAATGCTGACAATTTACGAAGTGTGAAATAGTTTCCGAGGAGATTATGATCCTCAGGTTGGTCGGCCGCACCCAACCTGAGTCTCGAGGACTATGCACACCGCGTTTCCATTCCTAAGTATGCTGCCGAGCTAGGAGTTGATCCTCAGGCCGATTTCATAATCGACCTGAGTCTTAGGGGCTACTGGGATCAGCGGTTTTATGTTTTCCTTCAGGTGCATCTCGGATTTCTGGCTGACACACACCTTGAGGGCTACTGGCTATATATCTCGGCAGAGAACAAACCGCACCGATCGAAAAAATTCCACAAAAAAAAATCAGCCCAAGCACGAGGTGGTGCACCACCTCGAAAGCAGTCTGGCATGAAGCTCGGATGCAAGTGGCTGGCTCCCTCGAGGACGTTTCCGGCATTAAGCCCAGCTGGACTCCTTTAACTTTTCAAGACTGAGAAAATCTATGACACCTCGGATATAGACCGGCGTTGGAGCTGGGCAGCTAAAATGTACCTCGGATGCAGACCGGCGTTGGAGCTCGGCTGCGAAAGACACCTCGGATGCAGTCCGGTGTTGTAGCTCAGATGCAAAGAGGACACCGCAGCACTGGAAACACTTTGAACCCGAGGTGTGGCGTAAAAATAACAAGGCATTGATAAAGGCCGAGAATTTAAAAAGGGCTCCTCGGATACCCGACGTGTGAACTCTTTGGATACACCTCGGCGATCCTCGAGATCGGAGATGCGAATATTTGTTGAACCGGCTTTCAAGACCGGCGACCGAAGATGAAGACCAGTTTAGGGGGCTACTGATGGTGTCCTGGACTAGGGGGTACTCATCATGTCATCTCCCGACCAGGTGGATCGGGCCGAGGACCCCCATGGCGGTTCACTCATGGGCCACTTCGGGCAGCCCATGACGTATACAAAGAAGACTCCGCAAGACTTGGCGCACAAGACGAGGACTCTTCTAAAACACTAGGCCTCCGGTGCATTATATAAACCGAGGCCAGGCTAGTCGATAGATCATCTCATATTCATTAGAACAGTCTCATGGTAGATACATGTACTCTGTACTACACCCCATATGAATACAATCAAAAGCAGGACGTAGGGTATTATCTCTTCGAGAGAGCCCGAACCTGGGTAAAATCCTGTGTCCATGTTACCATCGCTCCAAGACGCCTAGCTTAGGACCCCTACTACAAGATATGCCGGATTTAGAACCAACAGTGGGCACAATAGATCGTCCATTTCCTTCAAACAGGGCAACTTCCCGATGATCAAGAAGAAGCTGAAAGAGGAGCCCGACAGTCAAGTATGTACCAGTTTGTTGACAACATCCTATATAGAAAGAGACCAAATGGGGTGAAATTGAAGTCCATTGGCCGAGAAGATGGACAAGCGCTACTGGCAGAGATACATGGAGGCATTTGTGGCTCCCACATTGGGTCACGTGCCCTTGTCGGAAAAGCTTTCTGGCAAGGCTGCTACTGGCTCACAGCCCTCCAAGATGCAACGGCGGTGGTAACAAGGTGTGAAGCTTGCCAGTTCCACGCCAATAATATACATTAGCCAGCTCAAGCCCTTCAAACTATTCCTCTCTCCTGGCCCTTCTCGGTCTGGGGGCTCGACATCCTCGGCCCTTTTCCTCATGCAACCGGGGGCTTCAAGTTCTTGTACGTAGCAATCGACAAGTTCATGAAGTGGCCTGAAGTAGAGCCGGTGAAGAAGGTGACGACACAGTTAGCTATCAAGTTTTTCAAAGGATTGGTTGCTCGTTTTGGCGTACCCAACAGGATCATCACCGACAACGGCACCCAATTCATGAGTCGCGCCTTCACAACATACTGCCAAGAAATTGGGATCAAGATCTGTTATGCCTCTGTTGCTCACCCAAGAAGCAATGGACAGGCAGAGAGAGCTAATGCTGAGGTGCTGCGGGGCCTCAAGACAAGAACTTTCGACAAGCTACACAAGTGTGGAAGGCGTTGGATTGATGAGTTGCCAACAGTTCTTTGGTCACTGAGGACGACACCAAATCGAGCTACCGGCGAGACACCCTTCTCCCTTGTCTATGGTGCAGAAGCGGTGCTCCCCACAGAACTCAGATACAGATCACCTCGAGTCCAAGCTTTCGATGAAGTAGATCAAGAAGAACTGAGGCATGATGATGCCATGCTCCTCGAGGAGGACCGTCTCCGTGATGCTGTACATGCTGCACGTTACCAGCAAGCTTTGCGCCGCTACCATAGCCGCAAGGTGCATGCCCGTAAGCTTGAGGAAGGCGACCTTGTTCTTCGTCGGATCCAGTCTATGAAGGGATCAAACAAGTTGACGCCAAAGTGGGAAGGCCCTTATCGGGTAGTTCAAGTCACTAGACCTGGCTCAGTCCGTCTAGAGAACGAAGGTGGCACCCCAGTGCAGAACTCATGGAATATTGAGCATCTTCGCAAGTTCTATCCATAAGGCGCGGTTGCTGGGCCTCCCGGCAACCTCTTTTGTACAAGTTTGCCAGCAAGGCATGTAATCCTTTGTACAAAGCCAGGCGCAGAACCCGTGTGTAGTTGAATAAAGCTAAGTGTTTCACAACTCTTTGTCAAAGTACATATTTATTTGTGTATGTCAAATGCAATGTTGTGTTACATTTTTATCTTGTATGAGATGATTAACGAACCGACAAGGGTTCTAGCCACTCATTTCTTTTCTTTCTTTTTCTCAAAGACATAAGGATTCCTCCACGTGCAAGTTTACCAGGGGGAGTAGTGGTGTAGAAACCAAATGACGTTCAAGTTATTATCAAGTACAAGAAGCAAGCACAACAAAGAAAGCTAAGTTGCAAAACTTTGAAACAAAATTTATTTGTGGATTTTGCCATTTTCCATGAACGATTTTCGTGTTTGTATGAAAAACTTGCACGCTAAGGAACCTTGTCGAGATTGGTTGCGCTCTTACTTGTTTCGAGTCCGCTCAACAACGTAAGTAGCTGCGCTAAGACCGGGAAGTGTTAACTGTACTGAGAAGCGGCATTTCCGACAAGCTGCTAAGGATTGGTTGCGCTCTTACTTGTTTCGAGTCCGCTCAACAACGTAAGTAGCTGCGCTAAGCTGCTAAGGATCCGTTCCTCAAGCGCTGTCGGCGAGAATGTGCACACCGGGAAGGTTGTCCGGCAAGCGTAGGGCGCAATAAGTACAAAGGAAAAAATTAAAGCAAGGAAGATGCATTCATTCATTCCAGGCATAAAGTTATATTACACATATGTCGAAACAAGCCTAATTTAAGATAAATGTGTTCCTTACATGTCTCTTGAGCAGCGGACAGAAGTAAAGACACAAGATTAGTTCTGGAGGTTGCCGTGTCGGCGGATGCATCTCTCTCTAATCTCATTGCCGAGTGGCATCACCTGTGCCCTGGCGGCTGAGCTGTTAACACCGGCAGGCGTCTTCCTGAGCATGTAGGAGAGGTCGACACCGGGGTTGTAGTGCACCACCTTGGTGAAGATCCTCAAGAAAGCATTGCGCATGAGTGTGCGCGCCTCTTCAGCAAACCTCTTCGCGCGGTTCTTATGTTGTGCATCCAGTGCCGTCAAGAGACCCTCGAAGAACAGCATCAATGTCATGCTTGCCGGTTGGTTGGAGCTCTGCGCGAAGCCCCAGCTTCCCGTCTCCATGACAACCATCTGCTTGGTGATGCGTTCAGCAATGTCAACAAGGCGGCTGGTCCAGATAGCCACAGAGTCCTGCAGCTACACAAATTTCTCCTCGACGTCAGTTAGGAGAGCCTTGGTTTTCTCCAACTCCTTTACCAGGAGTCGGTTCTTGGTGTTTGCATCCTCAAGAGATTTTTCTGAGCCGGTAAATCTGGACAGCAGGTCGTCCTTGGCGTTGGCAGCAGTCTAGAGCTCTCTGTTCTAGTTGGCCAGCGAAGTTTGGAGCTCCGCCAAAGTATGGGGGTCCTTCTGAGATGCTTCCCTAAGAACGGCAACATCCTCGTTCTTGGCGGCTAGCTGTGCTTCAAGCTCTTTGATTTTAGACTCAAGTTGAACCTTGACGGCGTCTGCAGCATCCACAACATCAAGAGCGTCTTTAAGCTTGCTGGCATGTTCCGTGGCTTGAGCTTGAAGTGCTTCTTGGTGCCTTTGCTCCAGCTCCTCGGTTCTCTTGGTCAGGAGGGATTGGATTTCCTCGTCTTTGGCACGAAGCTTGGCGGCAAGATCTGCTTCTCTGGCGGCAAGGTCCTCCTCATGTCAGTCGAGAGCAACCATGCGTCTAATCAAATCAGCATTGGTTGCAGCAGCTATCTTGTCGGCCTCCTCCCTGGCCTTGTTGGCGGTAGCTTGCTCCAGAATGAAGGCGTCTCTGGCGGCGGCAAGCTGGGCTTCGTGCTCCTTGATATTTAAGACCTGATCCTCATACTACATGTGGGCCTCTTCGATCTTGTCCTTGAGATTCTCCTCGGCCATCTCCACGACGGTTTACCGGGTTCGGAGCTTCTCCGAGCGCTTGCTATAGGGCTCTTGCACAACCTTGAAGCCGCACCTATTGCCATAAGGAATGCAAGATCTGCAACATCGTCATTGGCGGCGCGCACCTCTTCAGTGCTCCCCGACATGGGCACAACGACATCACCATCCACATTGTCGAGGGCATCATTTCCAGCACCAGATGAGCTGGGGGCTTCAGATTCGTGTGGCTGGCCCAAGAGCATCAAGAAGTCTCGTGTTGGAGGAGCAGCGGAGGTAGATGGCTGGTCGCTAGCACCCGGCAAGGTGTCGTTGGCTGCTCCCACATCTATATCCATGCCAACGCTTGGCGCTACTGGGGCAGGGATGTCCCCAGTGGCCTCGGTGGCCTCATCTGTGGCCACCTTGGCGGCCTCCTTTGCGAAAATCTTTGCAGCCTCTTCCGCGGCAGCCTTATCGGTTTCCTCAGCAGCAATCCTAGCGGCCTCGTCGCCGGTGCTCTTTGCGATACCTTCAACATCAACAGAAACATCCATGTCTTCTGGTGGAGGTGGATCTGCGGAGATGGAGAAGATGAAGATGGAGTTCAAGATCGGTGTCCAAGAATTCAATATTCAAAGTTCAAGAAGACAAAAAAGAAGTTCAACAATGGAAGAGAAGCGCTCTGGGGAAGTTGATTACCTGTATTGGTCAGTTGAGGGGGAATAGTTTCCTCTCCGGCAACATCTGTTTCCGTCGCCTGGCTGCTGGCAATTTCACTTGCCGGCATGTCCTTAGTGCAGATGGGCTCATCGGTGGTGATCCTTCCCGACTAGCTGCTCTCCGGGTTGGCAGGTTGTGGAGACGTTGCCAAAGAATCAACTTCTTGGCGCTCTTCCTCTTGACGGCTGTCAGCCTAGTGGGAACTAGGGTACCACGGGCCGTCTGCCTGCAGCCCAGGAAGCAACGCTTGGCAAAGGCCCAAGAGGTGGCCCAGCCATGGCCGCCGCGAAGCAAGGCGCCTCGCGAGGCACCGGCCTCACGAGGACCCCCTCCACAAGGGGCGGACCCACCGAAGACCACCAGTACCGGCAGGCAGCCTCGCGAGCCCCCCCTCGCGAGGCGGCCCCCCGAGGTGGCCCCCCGAGGCCTCATCCCGAGGCCACCCGCGAAAGGAGCCGCTTGGCGCTGGTTGCGCAGTCATGTGCCCCCCACGTGGTGACGCACCCGCACAGGACGACGACAGCGACAAGGGCCGTGCCATGATGTGCGGTCAAGGAAGATTTCCTCTTTGGTGATAAAGGGGCAGTGCCAGTTGCCCTCCCACAAAGCAAGTCCCAAAGCTTGCCTGTTTGGTGTAAGAAGACCACGAGGACGAGGCGCGCCAGGGCAGATGTCACCGCCGAGCCCACCAGCGCGTCATGGATAGCTTCTTTGCAGGCGAAGACCACCTTTTCTCAGGATAAGACTGGGCGCCTGTCCCCCTTCAAATTGCCGTTGTGTGGCAACCCTTCCCGCCAACATTTTCGGGGGAAGAGGACCAAGGCAGCTATAAAAGGGGCAGTGCTGCCACCGTAGAGGAGGGATTCCACCTTCTTCTACCTTGTACTCAAAAGCACTATCACCACAGCAATCCCAATCAAGCAGGAGTAGGGTTTTACACCGCTCGGTGGCCCGAACCTGGGTAGATGCTTGTGTCCCTGCCGTGCCCTGTGTGTGTGCGCTCTCGTCGTGCTCCGCTCACCGTAGCCTTGCCACGGTAACCATCTAGTCGATAGGAAGCGAGCAGGCCCCCAGTGTTCAAACCAGGGTCCCCGGAGCCCAGCTTCCGACATTTGGCGTGCCAGGTAGGGGGCCAGCTTCCGTTTCCTTGACCTCGACATCGCCATGGCCGACGCCCGACGCGAGCGTGCCCTGCACAGGGCCACCAGGGTGGTCCGCACGGAGCCCATCGCCAACGACAACCGCCGTGGGCACGCCGGTGCCGCCACTGAGCCCGCGGAGGGGGAGGAGCAAGCCTCTTCCCTTTGCCCGTCCGTGCGGCCGCCTGGCCGCACCGCCACGGCGTCTTCGCTTGCCTGCCGTGACCCGCCGGACCCGCAAGCCGCGCTGCTCATGGCGCGTGAGCTGCTGCGCTACCGCCCCACCGAGGCCAGCTACGACGCCTGGCTCGTGCGCATCACCGAGCTCGTCAACGCCGCCGGAGATGCCTCGACGCCCTCTCGCTCTCTCCCACCTCCGTCGCTGCGTGGCACGGAGGCAGAGCACGATGCGCCTCCTCCACCTCCTCCGCTCGACAACGTCGCAGGCCAACGCCGCGGCATGTGCTCGCCAGACCACGACGATGCGAGCTGCCAGATCGTCCGGCGCGCCAGACACGTGTGTGATCCTCGAGCAGCAGCGCCAGTGCCAAGACCGCACCATCCAAGACATCGCCGCGGCCGAGCGCCAGAACCGCGCCGCCCTCGCCTGTTGCGTCGCCTCCAGCAGCGGGGGCTGCCGCGCCTTCACTCGCGAGCTGCGCCGCGTAGTGTGGCCCGTGAAGTTCAAGCCGGAGCTGCCGCCCCGCTACGATAGCATCCCCATCCCCACGGAGTTCCTGCAGCTCTACACCTCGGGCATCAAAGCTGGGGGCGGTGATGATAAGGTCATGGCGAACTAGTTCCCCATGGCCCTCAAGGACGCCCCGCGCTCATGGCTCATGAACCTCCCTGAAGCTTCCATCTCTTCTTGGTCCGAACTGTGAAGGCAATTCGTCGCCAACTTCAAGCGCATGCACGAGCGCCCCCTCACCCTCAACGACCTGCACGCCGTGCGCCAGCATCTGGACGAGACCCTCCGCAAGTACATCCAGCGCTTCAGCCAAGTGCACAACAAGATCCCGCACGCCTCCGACGCCGCGATCATCTCTACGTTCTCCTCCGGCGTCACAGACGTCAGGATGCGCTAGAAGCTCGCCATCAACGACAAGCTCGACACCGCGGTCGAGCTGTTCGACCTCGCCGACAGGTGCACCAAGGCTGAAGAGGGCCGCCTCTTCGCCCACAACAACCCGGACCTGGCGCCTGACGCCGCAAAGGTCAAGAACAAAGACGCCAAGCGCAAGGGCCCCGCCGGGCTTGCGGCGGAGCCTGAGCCGAAGCACGACCGCGATCGCGACCAACCCAAGAAGGAAGGGCGCCCCTTCTGCGCCTACCACAACATGCACTCCCACAGCACCAAGGAGTGCCACGAGCTCAAGCTACTCCATGACAGCCACCAAGGCGGCGGCGACGATCGCAGCGCGGGCCGCGGAGGCGGCCGCAACGGCAACCGCTGGGAAGACCGCAACAACAATGGCAACAACAACTTCCGGCAGGGCTGGCGCGACCAGCCGCGGTAGGCCAACCCTCAAGCCAACGCCGCCCAGCAGGAATAACGACAATCAGCCTGACGAGAACGCTGGGGGCTAACAGGAGCCTCGCGGGGTGGCCTGCATCCTCGGCGGGGCCCAGGCCCCCTCATCCAACCGCCACTTCAAGCAGTTCTCTCGCGAGGTCAATGCGACCCTCCCCGGGCCTGAGGCTACGCAGCCCGTCAAGTGATCACAGTACGCGATCTCCTTCGACTCCAAGGACCACCCCAAGGCCCAAGTCCACAAGGTCTGTGGGCACCATCCCCATGCTGTGCACCCCCACCATCAACAACGTCACCGTCACCAAGACGCTCGTCGACGGCGGCGCAGGCCTCAACGTGATCTCCATCGACACCTTCGAGAAGCTCCAAGTACCCTACGAGCGCCTGATGCCGATGAGGCCCTTCTCAGGCGTGACCGACGGCTCCACCCTGCCTCTGGGGCAAGTGCGCCTTCCCGTCACCTTTGGCACCCGCAAAAACTACCACACTGAGCTCATCGACTTGGACGTGGCGCACATTAGCTTGCCCTACAATGCCATCTTGGGCTACCCGGCGCTCGCCAAGTTGATGGCAGTGACCCACCACGCCTACAACGTCCTCAAGATGCCAGGCTGCAGCGACACGATCACCGTCCGCTGCGACGAGAAAGACGCAGTACGCTCCCTCGAGCGCTCCTACAAGGCTGCCGCCACTGCTCACCCCACCGACAAGGACAACGTCGGGCCTCCCGAGGCCGCACCCTTGAAGAAGAAGCAGCTGTTCTCTCAGGCACGCGCTGAGACGAAGAAAGTGTCGGTGGATGGCAGCGGCTCCGGGACTGCCTTCACCATTGGCAATGCTCTCTCTCCCAAATAGGAAGGCGCGCTTGTCGCCTTCCTCCGGGCAAATGCTGATGTGTTCGCATGGACAGCATCAGATTTGTCCGTTGTGCCGAGGGAGGTGATCGAGCACCATATAGCGGTGTGCCCCAACGCACGCCCCGTCAAGCAAAAGGCACAGCGCCAAGCGCTCGAGAAGCAAGATTTCAGTGTCCAAGAAGTTCAGAAACTACAAGAGGCAGGAGTCATCCACGAGGTGCGTCATCCCGATTGGCTCACTAACACTGTCGTCGTCCCCAAGCACAAGGGCGAGGGACGGATGTGCGTCGACTTCATTAGCCTCAACAAGGCTTGGCCCCAGGACCCCTTCCCGCTGCCACGAATCGACCAGATCGTGGACTCCACCGCTGGGTGCGAGTTGCTATGCTTCCTGGATGCCTTCTCAGGCTACCACCAGATGAAGATGGCGAAGGAAGACGAAGAAAGAACGTCCTTCATCACCCCCTGCGGAGTGTACTGCTACATCTGCATGCCCTTCGGCCTGAGGAGCGCGGGGGCTACCTTCCAGAGGCTGATGCGCATCGCCCTGGGGCCCTAGATGGGAAGGAATGCAGAGGCCTACATCGACGACATCGTCGTGAAGAGCTGCAAGTCGTGCTCCCTCATCGCGGATCTCAAAGAAACCTTTGCCAACTTACGCAAGGTCAACCTCAAGCTCAACCCCGCCAAGTGCGTCTTCGGGATCCCTTCCGGCAAGCTGCTTGGCTTCCTGGTCTCCCACCGCGGCATCGAAGCCAACCCCAAGAAGATCAAGGCCATCGAGTAGATGCGGCCTCCCCGAAACCTCAAGGAAATGCAGCGCCTCGCGGGATGCATGGCCTCGCTTGGGCATTTCATCTCCAAGTTCGGCGAAAGAGCCCTGCCGTTCTTCAAGCTCATGAAAAGATCGGGCCCCTTCAAGTGGACTCCTGAGGCTGACGTGGCCTTCGAGGACCTCAAGAGGTACCTGACAAGCCCTCCCATCATGGTCGCCCCGCGCCCTCGCGAGCCCCTGCTCCTATACTTGGCGGCCACCCCCCAGACGGTTAGTGTGGCCCTTGTGGCGGAACGAGAAGAGCCTACTTGCGCCAAGAAGAAGCCTACCGCACCTGCGCCTGCCGAGGCTGGGCCAGCGCCTCCCGAGGCAGCACCTTCGCCTGCCGAGGGCCCTCCTCAGGAGGCCCCTGACGAGCCGCCTCCTGAGCTCCCTGAAGAACAAGCCGCTGTGTCACAACTACACGTCTTGTCGAGCTCCCCGTCTACTTCGTTAGCACGGTGCTACGGGATGCGCGCGAGCGGTACCCCATGCAGCAGAAGATCCTCCTCGCGCTCCTCATCGCCTCCAGGAAGCTGCGCCACTACTTTCAGGGCCACCCCATCAAGGTGATCACGTCCTACCCATTGGAGCAAGTCCTGCACAACCCCAACGCCACTGGCCGCGTCACCGAGTGGAACATCGAGCTGCAAGCCTTCGGGCTGGAATTCCTCACCACAAGGACGATCAAGGGCGCAGCCTTGGCGGATTTCATGGCGGAATGGATGGATCCGCATCAAGAGGAGCCTCACGAGGACGAATCCCTCCTGCCTGGGAAGGACACCCTTGGCGGCTGGACCATGCACTTCGATGGCGCGTTCTCCCGGCAGGGCACGGGGGCTGGCATCGTGCTCACCTCGCTAGCAGGAGACAAGCTTTACTACACCGTACAACTCTACTTCAAGCATGACGACATGGTCTCCAACAACATCGCTGAATACGAGGGCCTCATCGCCGGGCTCAAGGCCGCCTTCGCTCTTGGCATCAAGCGCACCCTCATCAAGGGAGATTCGTAACTCCTCATCAACTTCTCCAACAAGAGCTACAAGCCCAAGGACGAGCACATGGCTGCCTACCTGGAGGAGGTGCGAAGGCTCGAGAAGCGCTTCCTCGGCATGGAGCTCCAGCACGTCCCTCGCGGCAACAACAAGGAAGCAGATGACATCGCCAAGCGGGCATCTCGCCGTGAGCCCCAACGCCCTGGCGTCTTCGAGGAGAGGCTCCTGAGGCCATCAGCCACACCACCCACCACAAGCGCCATGGAGCCTCATGAGGAACTCCCGCCCACAACCCAGTGGAAGCCCCATGCTCAGACATGGAGGACTGATCGAATTGAGGGCGCCGCCTGGCCGCAACATCCTCAAGCTGACCCGTGCCCATCACGGCAGCCTCATCTTTTTGGTTGTGTAATGGAACCTATTTTATGCAGCATTAAAGTTTTATTTCCTAAGTATTATGTGTGCTTGGTAAGCAATTTACTTTTGTCGGGCCCATGGAACCCGGGGTATCCAGGCCCGTCTGCCTTTGGCCCAGGGCGCAACGCCTGGCGTGGGCCCAGCAGGCCATCATCACCACGCACCTCACCAGGGCTCCTCATGAGGCCTTGGCCTCCCGAGGCCCCCTCCTCAGGGAGTGGGCGAGCAAGGCTCAGCACCTCCACCAGCGGCCTCGCGAGGTCCTCTCGTGAGGCGACCTCCTGAGGTGGCCTCCCGAGGCCCCCTCCCGAGGGCGCACGAGACGAAGGCCGTTCAGCGGAGCCGCGCGGTCTGGGGCCCATCACGTGGGTGACGCGCGCGGCGACAGAGGCCGCACCAGCAGGCGCGGATGAAGATGGTTTCCTCTTTTGTGTTAAGGGAGCAGGGCCAGATATCTACTCCCCAAAGCAACCCCAAAGGTTTCCCGATCGGCGAAGGAAGACCAAGACGGTGGGCGCGCAGGGCGGAGGTCATCACCGAGCCCACCGGTGCATCATGGATCACGCTTTGGCGGGCGAAGACCGCCTTTAGTCAGGATAGCCTGGGCGCCTGTCCCCTTTCAAAACCCGCCAAGTGTGGCAACCCTTTCCTCCTAAGTTTCATGGGGGAAGAGGACCGATGCGGGTATAAGGGGGGCAGAGCAGCCATTGTAGAAAGGGGAGAGAACTCCGGTTCCCATCACCCTCAACCTTGTACTCTCTCTCTCTCTCTCTCTCTCGCACCAGAGCAATACCAACCAAGCAGGAGTAGGGTCTTACACCGCAAGGTGGCCCAAACCTGGGTAAACCGCTGAGTGCACGGTCTGTCCCTCGCTCAGCGCGCTCTCACCGTAGCCTCGCCATCGCTTAGCCATGGTAGGAGACGAAGTGGTAGAATGAGCTCACCCCAGTGTTCGAACCTTTGGGTCCCCGGAGCCCGACTTCTGACATTTGGCGCGCCAGGTAGGGGTGCGCTACTGTTCTTTCGCTCCGCCCTCTGCTCCACCAACCCCATGGCCGACGCACGTCGCGAGCGCGCCGAGCGCAGGGCTGGCCGCATGGCTCAGACGGAGCCGGTGGCCCACGGCAATCTCCGCCGCCCTGAAGCCGAGGCTGCTGCCACCACCGACCCCGCTGCCCGCGTGTAGGATCGAAAGTATGTCTAGAGGGGGGGTGATTAGACTACTTGACCAAATAAAACCTGACCTTTTCCCAATTTTAGTCGTGGGCAGATTTTAGCAATAACACATGTCAAGCATCACCCTACACATGCAATTCTAAGAGTATTGCAGTGGAAAGTAAACAATTGCATATGTAAGTAAAGGAGGGGATCAGAGATTTCAAACGCAATGAAGACACGGTGGTTTTTGGCGTGGTTCCGATAGGTGGTGCTATCATACGTCCACGTTGATGGAGACTTCAACCCACGAAGGGTAACGGCTGCGCGAGTCCATGGAGGGCTCCACCCACGAAGGGTCCACGAAGAAGCAACCTTGTCTATTCCACCATGGCTTATGTCCACGAAGGACTAGCCTCACTCGGGGTATATCTTCACGAAGTAGGCGATCTCCTTGCCCTTACAAACTCCTTGGTTCAATTCCACATCATGTCGGAGGCTCCCAAGTGACACCTAACCAATCTAGGAGACACCACTCTCCAAAAGGTAATAGACGGTGTGTTGTTGATGAACTCCTTGCTCTTGTGCTTCAAATGATAGTCTTCCCAGCACTCAAACAACTCCTCACAGATTTAGCTATGGTGGAAGAGGGATTTGAGTGGAAAGCAACTTGGGAAAGGCTAGAAATCAAGATTCAAATGGTAGGAATGGAATAGCTTGATCTCAACACATGAGTAGGTGGTTCTCTCTCAGAAAATGTATGGTGGAAGTGTAGGCACGTTCTGATGGCTCTCCTTACTGAGAAGGAGGAGGTGGAGGGGTATATATAGCCTCCACACAAAATCCAACCGTTACACACTTTTGACCCAACTCGGTGGCACCGAAACCATAATCTCGGTAGCACCGAACTGTGTAAAAGATATGAACTTTAGGAATCTCGGTGGGACCGATACGAACAACTCGGATGGATCAAAGTGCAATGGTTAGGGAAAACCTCATCTCGGTGGCACCGATTGCATCAACTCGGTAGGACTGAAGTGAAGCAATAAGGCAACAGAGAGTTGGCAAGCCATCTCGGTGAGACCGATTTGCAAAACTCGGTGAGACCGAGGTAAGTGCAAATGATTACAGAGAGTTGGCAAGGCCATCTCGATGAGACCGAGATCCATTTCGGTGGATCCGATTTGTTAGGGTTTTGTCAGTGGCTAAGTCTAGGTGAACTCGGTGGGTCCGGATAGGAAATTTCGGTGGGGCTGAGTTAGAATGTGGGTTTTGGACATATTTGGGTAGAGAGAGTGGTTGAGGGTTTAGGAGTACTGTCACTAAGCACTTGAGCAAAAAGACCATTAAGCAACACCTCATCCCCTTTTAATAGTATTGGCTTTCCTATGAACTCAATGTGATCTTGGATCACTAAACCAGAAATGTAGAGTCTTGATCTTTTGCCAATCCTTGTCCTTAGCATTTTGAGGGGTCCACGTCTCTAGTCCATGCCATGCCAATCATTGAACATCCTGAAATCTTAATCTTGAATGGACATTAGTTCAATGAGATATATGTTGTTATGAATTACCAAAACCACCAAGGGAGCAAATGTGCTTTCAATCTCCCCCTTTTTGGTAATTGATGACAACATATAGATCAAAGCTTTGACAATTGATTAAATGAATGGAATACGTTGTCGCTTTGAGAAGTATGTGATAAGCAAGAGCTCCCCATAAATTTGTGCATTATTAAAAATTTGCGTTTGAATGCAAATGCACAATCGATTAGGCTCATGGGTCACTCTTCCATGTCACATACAACTTGGTGGAGCGCGCAAAAAGATATGATTGGAATAGAAAGCACGCATCACCAACAAAAGTAAGTGATCATACAAGATAATGATAAAGATAAGCATAGTATGATCAATCACAAGCATAAACGACAGAATATCTCACAGACACTGTAGCAAGCACACACATAGAAACAAAGTACCAATAAGCAAAAAGTAGCAAAAGAACTTGAGCGAAATCCAATGGGCAAAACAAAAGCACTCTCTCTCGAAGCCTATGATCTATACAAATTCTCCCCCTTTGGCAACAAGTACCAAAAAGATCGAATAGGTATAGGACTAATCAGCACTCTAAGCACGGTCCTCCGAAGCTCCTGAAGGCGATCTCCTGCTGGCAGCTCCGGTGTGCGTAGATGGCATTGAGAGAAGAGCGTCTGCGAAGGCTTCTGTAGAAGTTTGCTGGGCTGGTGGAGTGGATACCGGCGGTGGCACTGTGGCAGCAGCAGCAGGTGCAGAGACTGTGGTCCTTGGATCCACAACTGACACTGCAGCTGATCTGGCTGCCCTAGGCAGTGTCTGAAAACGCTCTGTGGTAGGTCTGTCATCTCCACTGTCATCTGACGGGGCTGTCTTGACAGCATCAACATCATTCTGTAGCTGCTCCACGGTAGTCTGAATCTCTGTGACCTTGACATCTAGATCATGAAATTTTGTCTCTATTATCCGCTCTAAGCTAGCCTGGTGCTGGGTGAGGTTGGCCAGACTTCGCTCAATCCTCAGGGTGGCTTCAAGCAGATATGTCATTTGGTCAGACTTAGACTTAAGATTTGCAATTGGAGCATTGGGAGCTGTTGCCTCCTAGGCGGCTTTTGCTTCTTTGGCTTCAATTTCCTGAGCACTAGTGGCTCTTCATCAACATTTGACTCAGGCACTGGGGCCTTGTTCATCTCAGCAGCTGATATGTTCCTGGTGGATCTCTTTGGTGCTGACACCTTAGGCTTGGACTTGGAGGCAGCAGTCTTGATTGCATCAGACAGAAGCTTTTGAGACTTGGCTGGAGGTGCATCAGTAGTAGGTTCCTCCTCCTCCTCATCAATCATCATGGAGGGTCTGCCAATCACACGGGCAGTAGTTTTCCTTACTCTCTTCTTCTTGCCACCTGCAGCTGGTTCTGTGTCACTAGGCTCTTCAAGAGTGAATTGCATAGTCTGTTTTGGCACTTTCCTCACAACAGTCCTCTCTTTGGCACTTGATGGTTTGGTGCTGTACTCCTTAGCAACCATGACTCTCTTTTTCTTGGTTGCTGCTTCGCTAGCAACAAAATCTTCATCCTCACTGTCTGAGGTTTTCTTCTTCCTTGTTCTGGTGGCTGCCTTAGGAAGATCTGGAGAGCTCCTCTCTCCCTCATAGAAACTTTCAGTAGGGCTTGACCCTTCACTTAGATCTGCATGCTGCTCAGACCTGTTCTGGCTGTCGCTGGAATCTGACATCTTGTTGAGCTGACCCTATGAATAGATGGGTATGGGCAGAGTAGATGAATCATCACAAAAAGCAGAGATTTTTCATAAAATTTGAGTTCAACTCTTAGTTTCAAGTTTTCACAGGATGCATTTCGGATGGACCGAGTTGATCATCTCGGTGATACCGAAGCATACAACAGAAACCTTTACACGCCATTTCGGTCAGACCGAGATGGGGTTCGGTGGCTCCGAGATGCTAGGGTTTCACTGAGACTTTACTTTCGGTCTCACCGATACGTACAACTCGGTGGCACCGAGATGTACTAGTACTATGGCCAGAGGCCAAATCGGTAGGACCGAAAATTTCGAATCGGTCGGTCCGAGATGCATTCGGCGGAAACTTAAACCTAAAAATTTTACTCGCATCTAATCTACGGAGTTTGCAGTGTAACAGGAGTTCTCAATCCGTGGCATGAATTCAGGCAGTCCAATCGTGCATTGAATCGGAAATGGGAGCACGAGAGGGATCGAATCTCACCCTAACTCGATGGAGACTCTCTACGGCGGCAACGACGGTGAAGATTTCTATTGACGGCGACGGAATCTGGCGGCGAGGGCGCACTGGAGACGACGGCGAAGTCCGAAGACGGGGGCGACGTCAGCAACGGGGTGCGGGAACGAGTGGGGTCGAGAAATTTCAACCGTTCGGTACGCGCGATATATATACCCGTACGCTGTCGGTGGCGCCGAGTTGGACAACTCGGTGGCACCGATATGTGTAACTGCTCGCAGGTCAGCACATCGGTGGCTCCGAAATGGTTCAACTCGGTTGCACCGAGATGGAAAACCTAGATCAATCTAAGTGATTTCGATTGGACCGAGTTTGAGTGAATTGGTTCGGCCGAAATAAGATAGAAGGTTTTGGAGGTTCAGCCCTTTCAGATCGGTGGCTCCGAGTGCTCCTCACCCGGAGGGTCCGAAAATGACTTGTTCAATTTTTGTGATGCAGCAAGAATAGAATTTGAGACAAGAAAGCATAGATAGCTAGAGAAGGTACTTAGGCAATCTTGTACATCCACTTGGCCAGAAAAACCAAGACAATCAAAACAACAAATGGATGTCCTCGAATGATGAAAACATGCAATCCAACATGCTCACACAATAAGATAGCAAATGAAATATTTGTCAAAACATGCACAACCAATTCTAGCATCTATCAAGCAATGGCGATGACTAGGTCATCTATATATGAGTATATTGACTTAGGAGCCAAATGAGAACATTTGATCATAGGTCATACTCATCATTGAAGCACAAGTGGGGTTGCCACTTTTACATAAAGCATTGATGTGTTCACACCATTAGAGTTGCTTTAGCTCAATTGTTTAGAGCAAAGCTCCCCCTAGATGTGATATTCCCCCTAAGAGGGATGAACTAACCTTGGGTTTTGTCGATGATGACTTCATGTACATGTTGAAGATGTGGATGCTCAATGTTGATGTAGACCATCAAAAGTTGGGAGGAATCCTTTAGAGTTTTGTGCTTTCAATACCTACATGGGTTAGTCCCACACAAGGAACATACAAGGATATCCATAGACATAGAGTGAAATACACACATGATGATGTCCATGAATGCATTGAATAATTTGTCCCTTGCCTTACCAACAAAAGGGTTTGTGACTCCAAGAACTAGTGCAAAATGTGGAAGTTGGTTGCACAAGTTCTTGCCATAAAGTATGAGTGAAGTTCGTTGGCGGAGTCACCCTCAAGAACTCTCTAGTTCTTCTTCTTTTGGACCCACATAAACTTGATGGGAATCCTTGGAGTTGTAGTAGCACTTGATGAAGTAGAACTTGATGAAGTCTTGGGAACCCACTTGACCATGGCTTGAGGAGCTCCTTCAAATGAATCAATCTCTTCCTGAAGCTTGTCCTTGCCTTTTAGCTTGTGGTCTTGTGGTGGAAGATCTTCTTGAGCTTGTGTTCCCTTGAAGGAAGTAGGATCATACTTCACTTGTTGAGGAACAAACTTCGTCTTGGGGTATTGATCTTCTTCCCACTCAACTCCATTGGCATTGAACTTTCATTCAAAACCAGCACCTTGGTTCTTCCGGTGCCTTCCTTGCTTGCGTACAATTTCGTCAAATTGCTTACTCCCGGCAAGACTCTTGTAGACACCTTTTTCTATAATCCCTTTCAATAGCATATTTTCTTGCTCAAGTGTAACTTGGCTAAGAGAATCATTAGTGGAATCAATAGAACTACTAGAAGCAACAACATTGGATTTAGCATTGTTATTGTTACTACTAGAGGTAGAACCATTTTTACCCTTGTTGCTAGTTTGCTTAGGTTTAACTTGTGGCATAAAGGTAGACAAGAGTAAATGCTTGGCAAGATATGAGGAACTATTCTTTCGAAGATCGTCATTGATAGCTTTAAGAAACTCATGCTCTTGCTCTAAATTTAGCTTCTCGAAGCGTAGCTTCTCATGAGTTTTTAGAAGTTCTCTATGATCCTCTTGAGTTGTTTCATGAGCTAACTTAAGAGCATTTAGTTCTTTAGTTAAACGCTCAATCTCCTTCATTGCATTGTCACTCGTTTCCTCTTGACTATCATGATTACTAGCATTTTCATTATAGCTCACATTACTATCCTTGTCAACAAGTAAATCGTCATCACCAAGCAAATCATCTTCATCACTATTGAAATCAAGATACTCGGGGTGTGATACCTTGGGGCCTTTTGCCATGAAGCATCTTCCAATTCCTTCATTTGGTGAGTCAAATAGATCATAGGAGTCAGATGACACAAGTGCAAGTCCGGCAACACCTTGATCTTGACTATAGTCGGAGTTGGAGTGATAACTTCTCTCGGAGTGGTTGTCGGAGTCGGAGCCGGAAACCCATTCACTAACATGAGCTTGATGTCTTCTTCTTGTGTAGCTCTTATATGACTTGTCCTTGCTTCTTCGAGAGTGTCTTCTTTCATAACGATCATCTCTACTCCTTCTCTCCTTATGAGGTGATTCATCTCTTCTATGTCTTCCTCTTGGTGATTCGTCTATTTTCTTGTAGGGAGCCATACACTCATTGGAGTAGTGTCCGGGCTTTCCACAATTGTAGCAGTTACAGTCACGACTTGATGATCTTCTCTCATAGTGTCTTGAGCTAGAGCTTCTTTCTTTCCCTTTGTTCTTGTAGAACTTGTTGAACCTTTTCACCATTAGGCTAATCTCTTCATTGGATACTAGCTTGTCACTTGAAGTTGTTGGAGCATCGGTTGAGGCTTTGTAAGCACCACTTGATTTGTTGTGCAGCTCTTCTTTGTCCTTGAGTGACATTTCATGAGCAACAATCCTTCCAATGACTTCCGTGGGCTTGAGATCTTTGTAATTTGGCATCATTTGGATCAATGTGCAGACGGTATCATATTTTCCATCCAAAGCTCTAAGTATCTTCTTGATGATGAATCCGTCGGTCATCTCTTCACTTCCTAAGCCAGCAATCTCATTTGTGATGAGAGCAAGCCTAGAGTACATCTCAGCGACTCCTTCACCATCCTTCATCTTGAACTTGTCAAGTTGACTTTGAAGCACATCCAACTTAGATTCCTTGACGGACTCGGTACCCTCATGCATATCAACCAAAGTATCCCAAATTTCCTTTGCATTCACGAGGCGGCTGATTTTGTTGAATTCTTCGGGACATAAACCGTTGAATAGAATGTCACAAGCTTGAGCATTGTATTGCAACATCTTCAATTCTTCCGGGGTTGCTTCACGATCCAGTTCCTTGCCATCCTCAAAGAAGTCACCTTACAAGCCAACACGAACAATAACCCAAACGGCGGGGTTATGACCAAGAATATGCATTTTCATCTTATGTTTCCAACTAGCAAAGTTTGTACCATCAAAATATGGACCTCTACGGTGATAGTTACCCTCACTAGACGCCATACTCTCCTAGGTTGTGAAACCAAGGCTATGATCACCAAAGCAATGGAAATCACGGCTTTACGGATACCAAAGCTCCGATACCACTTGTAGGATCGAAAGTATATCTAGAGGGGGGGTGATTAGACTACTTGACCAAATAAAACGTAACATTTTCCGAATTTTAGTTGTGGGCAGATTTTAGCAATAACACATGTCAAGCATCACCCTACACATGCAATTCTAAGAGTATTGCAGCGGAAAGTAAACAATTGCATATGTAAGTAAAGGAGGGGATCAGAGATTTCAAACGCAATGAAGACACGGTGGTTTTTGGCATGGTTCCGATAGGTGGTGCTATCGTACGTCCACGTTGATGGAGACTTCAACCCACGAAGGGTAACGGCTGCGCGAGTCCACGGAGGGCTCCACCCACGAAGGGTCCACGAAGAAGCAACCTTGTCTATTCCACCATGGCTTATGTCCACGAAGGACTAGCCTCACTCGGGGTAGATCTTCACGAAGTAGGCGATCTCCTTGCCCTTACAAACTCCTTGGTTCAACTCCACATCATGTCGGATGCTCCCAAGTGACACCTAACCAATCTAGGAGACACCACTCTCCAAAAGGTAATAGACGGTGTGTTGTTGATGAACTCCTTGCTCTTGTGCTTCAAATGATAGTCTTCCCAGCACTCAAACAACTCCTCACAGATTTGGCTATGGTGGAAGAGGGATTTGAGTGGAAAGCAACTTGGGAAACGCTAGAAATCAAGATTCAAATGGTAGGAATGGAATAGCTTGATCTCAACACATGAGTAGGTGGTTCTCTCTCAGAAAATGTATGGTGGAAGTGTAGGCACGTTCTGATGGCTCTCCTTACTGAGAAGGAGGAGGTGGAGGGGTATATATAGCCTCCACACAAAATCCAACCGTTACACACTTTTGACCCAACTAGGTGGCACCGAAACCATAATCTCGGTAGCACCGAACTGTGTAAAAGATATGAACTTTAGGAATCTCGGTGGGACCGATACGAACAACTCGGATGGACCGAAGTGCAATGGCTAGGGCAAACCTCATCTTAGTGGCACCGATTGCATCAACTCGGTAGGACCGAAGTGAAGCAATAAGGCAACAGAGAGTTGGCAAGCCATCTTGGTGAGACCGATTTGCAAAACTCGGTGAGACCGAAGTAAGTGCAAACGATTACAAAGAGTTGGCAAGGCCATCTCGGTGAGACTGGGATCCATTTCGGTGGATCCGATTTGTTAGGGTTTTGGTAGTGGCTAAGTCTAGGTGAACTCGGTGGGTCCGGATAGGAAATTTCGGTGGGGCCGAGTTAGAATGTGGGTTTTGGACATATTTGGGTAGAGAGAGTGGTTGAGGGTTTATGAGTACTGTCACTAAGCACTTGAGCAAAAAGACCATTAAGCAACACCTCATCCCCTTTTAATAGTATTGGTTTTCCTATGGACTCAATGTGATCTTGGATCACTAAACCAGAAATGTAGATTCTTGATCTTTTGCCAATCCTTGTCCTTAGCATTTTGAGGGGTCCACGTCTCTAGGCCATGCCATGCCAATCATTGAACATCCTGAAATCTTAATCTTGAATGGACATTAGTTCAATGACATATATGTTGTTATGAATTACCAAAACCACCAAGGGAGCAAATGTGCTTTCACCGCGAGCAGCAGGACTCCTCCCTGCACCCCTCCGTGCAGGCGAACGACCACACCGCCACTGCCTCCTCCATCGCCCACCGCGGGCCGCCGAACCCGTAGGCCGCGCTGCTCATGGTGGGCGAGCTGCTCCGTTACCGTCCAGCTGACGCCGGCTACGATGCCTGGCTAGGTCGCATCACCGAGCTCGTCAACGCCACCGGGGACGCTCCGGCGCCTTCCCACTCGCTTCGCCCTCCGCCGTCTCATGCTGGGGACCTGGCGCATGACGCTCCCCCGCCGCCTCCTCAACGCGGCGTGCGGGCTCGCGAGCCGTCCCGCGGCGCGTCCTCGCCGGACCGAGATGAGGCCAGCTGCCAGATCATTCACCATGCGCCCCCTGAAGCGCGTGTGCTCCTCGAGCGGCAGCGCCGGCGCCAGGACCAGGCCGTTGAAGACGTTGCGGCGGCTGGGCGTCAAAACCGCGCCGCCCTCGTTGGCGGCGTCCCCTCAAGCGGTGTGGGCTGCCGTGCCTTCACTCGCGAGCTGCGTCGCGTGGTCTGGCTCACGAAGTTCAAGCCTGAGCTGCCTCCGCGCTATGATGGCACCCCCAACCCCGCGGAGTTCCTTCAGCTCTACACGCTGAGCGTCGAGGTGGCGAACGGCGACGACAAGGTCCTGGCAAACTGGTTCCCCATGGCCCTCAAGGATGGCCCGCGCTCCTGGCTCATGAACCTCCCCGAGGCGTCCATCTCCTCATGGGCCGAGCTCTGCAGCCAGTTTGTCGCCAACTTCAAGGGCACACAGGACCGCTCCCTCACCATCAACGACCAGCGGCGTGTGCGGCAGCGCCCGGACGAGACCCTCCGCAAGTACATCCGGCGCTTCAACCAGTGCGCAACAAGATCCCGCACGCCTCCGACGCGGCCGTCATCTCTGCATTCTCCATCGGCGTCATGGACGTCAAGATGCGCAACAAGACCCCGCACGCCTCCGACGCGGCCGTCATCAATGGTGAGCTCGACTCCGTGGTAGAGCTGCCCGATCTCGCCGACAAGTGCGCCAAGGCTGAGGAAGGCCGCCTCTTCATCCACAACGACCCCGACCCGGCGCTTGACGCCGCCAAGGCCAAGAGCAAGGACGTCAAGCGCAAGGGCCCGGCTGTGCTCGCGGCGGAGCCCGAGAAGAAGCGCAGCCGTGACCGCGATGAGCCCAGGAAGGACAGTCGGCCACTCTGCGCCTTCCACAATGTGCGCTCCCACAGCACCGAAGACTGTCAGGAGCTCAAGCTGCTCCGCGACAAGCGCCAAAGCCGCCGAGACGACCGCAATGGCCGCGGCGCCGGCCGTGGAGGTAACCGCAGCAGCAACCGCTGGGACAGCCGCAAGGGCAGCGGCAACTTCCGCCAGGGTTGGCGCGACCAGCCTCGTGAGGCCGTCTGGCGCGACCAGCCTCGTGAGGCAGACCCTCAGGCCAATGCCGCTCTTCCGCCGCCACCCCGGAGGAACGACGTCAACCGGCCTGATGAGGGCGCTGGGGGCTACCAGGAGCCTCGCGCGGTCGCCTACATCCTTGGCGGGTCCCAAGCCCCCACGTCCATCTGCCACTTCAAGCAGCTCTCTCGCGAGGTGTATGCCGCCCTCCCGAGGCCCGAGGCCGCGCGACCCCTCAAGTGGTCGCAGTACGCCATCACCTTCGACTCCAAGGACCACCCCAAATCCACGGCCTCCGCAGGCGCGCTCCCCATGCTGTGCACCCCCACCATCAGCAACGTTGTGGTCACCAAGACCCTCATCGACGGGGGCGCCGGCCTCAACGTGATCTCCATCGAGACCTTCGAGACGCTCCAGGTGCCCTACGACCAGCTGATGCCGACCAGGCCCTTCTCCGGAGTGACCGATGGCTCCACCATCCCTCTGGGGCAAGTGCGCCTCCACGTCACTTTCGGCACCCGCAAGAACTACCACACCGAGCTCATCGACTTCGACGTCGCGCACATCGGCCTGCCTTACAACGCCATCTTGGGCTACCCAGCTCTCACCAAGTTCATGGCGGCCACCCATCACACCTACAACGTCCTCAAGATGCCCGGCTGCAGCGGCATCATCACCGTCACCTGTGACGAGAAGGACGCGGCCAGCACCCTCGAGCGTGCCTACAAGGCCGCCGCGGTCGCGCACCCGGCCGACGAGGATGAGGCCGAGCCTCCTGGGGCCGGCCCGCGAAGAAGAAGCAGTTGTTCTCTCAGGACCGCGCCGAGACGAAGAAGGTGTCGGCGGACGGCAGCGGCTCCGGCCCTGCATTCACCATCAGCACAGGCCTCCCTCCTGCATAGGAAAGCGCGCTCGTCACCTTCCTTCAGGCAAACTCGGATGTTTTCACCTGGAAAGCATCTGACTTGTCCGGTGTGCCGAGGGAGGTGATCGAGCACCACTTAGTGGTGTGCCTCAATGCATGCCCCATCAAGCAGAAAGCACGGTGCCAGGCACCAGAGAAGCAAGATTTCATCATCAAGGAAGTTCAGAAGCTCCAGGAAGCTGGGGTCGTTCGCGAGGTGCGCCATCCCGAATGGCTTGCCAACCTAGTCATCGTTCCCAAGAAGGGCAGCAAGGAGCGCATGTGCATCGACTTCACCAGCCTCAACAAGTTCTGCCCTCAGGATCCCTTCTAGCTACCGTGGATTGGCCAGGGCGTTGGCCCCACCGTCGGCGGCATGTGCATGCCTTTCGGGCTGAGGAACGTCGGTGCCTCTTTCCAGAGGCTGGCGCCCTTCGTGCCAGAGCCTCATGAGCCTCCTGCTCCTAGCGAGCCCCCAGGGCCTCATGAGCCCCCTGGCCCCGGAGGAGCGGACTCCCTTGGCGCGCCTCGTCAAGCGGTCTGACATCACCCCAGCGCGGTCCTGCCAGGTGCGCTCGACGCGTCGCCCTGCGCGGCCCACACTCCCTCTCGCCACGCCTCCCGCGCCTCCGCTCCCGGAACCCTTCTACCAAGGTGATTTTGTTTAAATGCGGCTGAGGGCGCCCCATGGGCTGCACCAACCTCGAGCTGATCTGTGCCGGACGCGGCAGCCTAGCCGCTATCCTTTTGGTTGTGTACCAAATTTTGCTGATTTTACCTTGATGAGTTATGTTACCTGCTTGATTGCCTATTAAGTTCGATGCCGGCCGGAGAGCGCCACACGCTCGCGACCCCCCCCCCCTGGCCAATTCCGTGAGCGGGGGCTAGACACGGTGTCTGTGCTCGGGTCCGTCCCTGCAGTGCCGTCAAATCCAAGCGACTGAGCTCTGGCTCGCGGGCCTGCTCCCGTGCACGCCACCTCACCAAGGTCCTTGGTACCTTATCTCCTCACGCAACGGCCGCGGGCGAGTTAGCGAGCGCATGTCGCTCCCCCCATCATGAATTTGTCGAGATGCAGCCCCTCAGGAGGCGAGCTGTGCGAGGACCTCGCAGGCGGACTCTCGGGAGCCGGCCTCGCGAGATGAAGACACTTCGAACGCCGAGCCTCGTGAGCACGCCTCGCGAGCTGTGTGAACTCCTCACGAGCTGTGGCTCACCCGACACCGCTCTCCGCCAAAAGCTAAGTCTAACTACCTCGCGAGACGCCCTTGCCGCCACACAAGCTCTCTCCCCTCGCGATCCCGCTGGGTGCTAGTGTTTTCTCTTCTGCGCAAGCCGCTTGCACGCCAAAGGGGGGCTCCCTGAGCATCACGCCTCAGGAGCCCTCACTAGCTCCCGGTGCCCCTCACCTCCTGGCCTTGTCCCGGCATCGTGACCGGACATACCAGCGACAGCCGAGGCCCGCTTGGGGGCTGGGTCCTGACGGCGTAGAGCGCTAAGGCGAACAAAGAAAAAAACCAGCCTCACGAGAGGACTTCGGGAGGGAATGCATACATCCCGAATCACAAAAGCATTAAGCTGAGCATAGAAGATACTATTTTCACGACCCCGCGGGGCTACATCGGTTCAATGCAGGAAAATAAAAAGGGCCTAGGAGAGGCGCCGTCTCCCCCAAGACTCCAGCGCAAGCGCCACGCGCGTTCCCAAGAAGGCGCTGCGGGTAAGTGAGGCTCCGTCACCGTGCGCGCGGTGCCCAGGCTCCGGAGACGTCGCCACCCGCGCCTAGTCGGAGTCCTCATCCTCGCTCTTGACGCGGGGGGAGTCGTCGTCGTTCCCGCCCCCGCCGGAGGCGGCACCGCTGGAGCCGTCGTCCTCGCTGGAGGAGCCGCTGTAGCTGCTGTCCTCGCTCTCCGTGCAGCACTCCAGGTGGCTGCCGGAGAGCCTGAAGATCTTCACGAAGAGTGTGGCGGCCCCGTCGTACTTGAGTTGGAGGACGTGCCCCCGCTTCAGGCCGTGGGCGAGGAAGAACGACTTCCACCCTTGCTGAGGGTGTCCCGGACTAGGGGGTACTCGGGCTGCCGGCCTATCTCTCGTAGGCCGGGTTGGTGGGCCGCCCTCTACACGTCGATGGAAGGCCGGATTGTGGACGACCCCGTGCATCAGAAGGAAACCTCCGAAGACTTGGCGTCTCCTCCAAGAAACAGTTGGCATAATCGGCATGTTTGTCCTCTAATGGTAACCGACCATGTGTAACCCTAGGACCTCCTGGTGTCTATATAAACCAGAAGGTTTAGTCCGTAAAGAGATATATCATTACCTAGGGTTTAGCCCAGTCGATCTCGAGGTAGATCAACTCTGTAACCTTCACACAATCACATCAATACAATCAAGCAGGACGTAGGGTATTACCTCCTTGAGAGGGCCCGAACCTGGGTAAATCGCTGTCTCTACGTTCCCTGTTACCATCGACTCCTTGACCCATAGTTCGGATCCCCTACCTGAGATCTGCCGGTTTTGGAACCGACATTGGTGCTTTCATTGAGAGTCCCGTCGTGGGTCGCCAAGGATCGATGGCTCGCTGTCCCCGGACAGTTCTTCAGCAATGGAACCTGCAGCGGGGATATCATCGTCCTCGGACAACTCTTCTCTTCAGCAACGGAGTTCGCAGCGGGGACATCTTCGTCCCCGGCCAGCTCTTCGCGTTTGGCAACATCGTGTTGCACGCCGATCCGACCGGTCGCCTCAACCAGGTCGCCAGCTTCGCCCCCCGAGCAGGAAATCAGGTTCGGCGGCCTTGAGTACGTCGCCGATGCTCGAGGCAATCTGGTCTTCACTGGGTTCTCGGCCTTACCCGAGGAACCCACCAACCCCGAGGCCTTGACTTCGGATTCCTTCCCCGCCCCCGTCCTCGGGGCGGGCCTCGGTTCGGATCTGACCTTGAGATTGGATCCGACCCCGGAGCCAGAAAACCAAGGGTCGCCCTTGGCCGAACACACTCCCGTTATCGGCGCGCCGGAACCCAGCTCCGATGGCTGCCCGAACATAGATCCGGTTGACCCCTCGATTTTAAGCGAGATGCTGGACCGGATCCAGATGATAAATATCGTGGACGGCCCGTCCTCGGACCAGGAGCAGGTCGGACAGGATGCCGGCCGCGGGGAATTTTCCATCCCACCCACCACCCACTTGGTAGCCACTGTCGAAGATTTAACCGACATGCTGGACTACGCCTCCGAGGAGGCTGACGACATGGACGAGGACATTGATGTCCCGCCCTACACGGATACCTTCCTTGCAACTACAAATACCGGAAAGTGGACCGCCACCTCCACCTATGACGTTTACATGGTTGACACCCCCATGAAGGACGGGGACACAACCAAGAAGGGCGGCGACGACACCACCGAAGACCTGCCCAGACGCCGACGACGGCGAGCCAGAGGGCGAGGGAAGGGCAAGGAAAATCACACAGACACAAATGACACCGGAGACAACGAGACTCCGGATAATTTGGGGGAGCTCGGCGATAACACGCCCGAGCAACGACCTGACGCCCCTGAAGGGCACGAGGACCAGGGTGACCCCGAGGACCTCGATGATTCCGAGGACACTAATTACCTCCCTCCATCCGAAGAGTAAGATAGCCTCGGACCCGAAGACTTTATCATCCCAGAGGATCCCCTGGAACAAGAAAAATTCAAGCAGCAACTCATTGCCCCTGCCCGAAGCTTGAAGATGAAACAACAACAGCTAAGGGCCGAACGGGATACACTCAACGACAGATGGACGATGGTCCTAGCCGCCGAAGAAGGCCTCGACGATCAACGTCAGGGCCAATATAAGAGTTACCCACGGCGGCGCCTCCTTCCAGAATTCGAGGATGAGGCCTTCGAGCCCATACCTCCCAGACGAACTTACGCAGACCAGCCCGACCGGCCCCCTCGAGGACGAGATAGAGCGGCTGGAGAAGCCGAATACCCACCCGCGCCCACTCGAGGACGAGATAGAGCGGCCGGAGAAGCCGAACTTCCACCCGTGCCCCCTCGAGGACGGGATAGGGTGGCCAGGGAAACCGAATAGCCACTCGTGCCCTCTCGCCGAGCTGGCAAAGACCCGGTTCAACCGAATGACCAATACGATCTGCGCCACGACCTGAACGCACGCAAAGACCCGATCCATCTATGGATCCACAGGATACGCACCCGTTGGATGGGACGGATACCAGGCCTGGCGCGATAGAAACGACAGACCTCGGGAGCAGCACCGTGCCCGGATGACAACCAATCTACGACGCGATGTAGCCCGGGCCAGGGGCGCCGCACACCCAATGTGTTTCACTGACGAGGTGATGCAGCATCAGTTCCCCGAGGGGTTTAAACCCGTTAATATGGAATCCTATGATGGGACGATGGGACAACTGTCCCAGCTGTGTGGATTGAGGATTTTTTTCTCCACATTCATATGGCTCGAGGAGATGATCTCCATGCCATCAAGTACTTACCATTGAAACACAAGGGACCGACACGGCATTGGCTAAACAGCCTACCCGAAAACTCCATCGGGAGCTGGGAATAGCTCGAGGATGCATTCCGAGCTAACTTTCAAGGCAACTACGTTCAGCCACCGGACGCCGATGACCTGAGCCACGTTATTCAGTAGCCCGGCGAGTCAGCCCGGCAATTCTGGAACCGGTTTTTGACCAAAAAGAACCAAATCGTCGACTGTCCGGACGCTGAAGCTATTGCGGCATTCAAACACAGTATTCGGGACGAGTGGCTCGCCCGACAGCTCGGCCAGGATAAGCCAAGAACAATGTCGGCTCTTACCTCCCTAATGACCCGCTTTTGCGCGGGTGAGGATAGTTGGTTGGCTCGTCGAAGCAACCACCCCGAAGACCCTGGCACTTCAGAGACCCGGGACAGAAATGGGAAACCCCGGCGCAATAGAAACAATAAGCGCCGGCACTCAAACAATGGCGGTGAAGCCGATGACACAACGGTAAACGCCGGATTCAGCGGCTCGAAATCGGGACAGCGGAAAAAATCCTCTAAAGGGAACCGAGATGGCCCGTCTGCACTGGATAGAATATTGGATAGGCCCTGCCAGATTCACGGCACCCCTGACAAGCTAGCTAACCACACCAACCGTAACTGTTGGGTAATTAAGCAGGCCGGCAAAGCCACAGCCGATGAACAGGGCAAGGGCCCCCGGAGCAAGGACGACGACGAACCTCGCGGGCCGAATAATGGAGGCCAAAAACAGTTCCCTCCAGATGTCAAAACCATGAACATGATCTATGTCACGCACATAACAAAGAAGGAGCGGAAACGCGTTTTCGGGATGTCTACGCCTTAGAGCCGGTAGCCCCGAAATTCAACCCGTGGTCGGCTTGCCCGATCACTTTCGACCGTCGAGATCACCCAACCAGTATACGCCATGGAGGAACGGCGGCTCTGGTACTCGACCCCATCGTGGATGGATTTCACCTCACTAGGGTCCTGATGGACGGAGGTAGCAGTCTTAACCTGCTCTACGCAGATACAGTGAGGAAGATGGGGATCGACCCGTCAAGGATCAAACCCAGCAACACCACCTTTAAAGGTGTAATTCCTGGCGTCGAGGCACGCTGCTCGGGTTCCGTGACTTTGGAAGTAGTCTTCGGCTCGCCCGATAACTTCTGCGCCGAGGACTTGATCTTCGATATTGTCCCTTTCCACAGTGGTTATCATGCACTCCTCGGACGGACCGCCTTCGCTCGCTTTAACGCCGTCCCGCACTATGCGTACCTGAAGCTCAAGATGCCAGGACCAAGGGGCGTTATTACCATGAAAGGTAATACCGAGCGCTCGGTCCGAACAGAGGAACACACTGCGGCTCTAGCCGCCGAAGTCCAAGCCGCCGAAGAGGCGTCGCAAGCCCAGTCCACTGCCAAGACACTGGACGCACGCAAGCGCTCCAGAGCTGCAGCCTCGGTCCCGGCGCACTCCCATGCTCCCCCCAAATAGGGATACGCGCCCCACAGCATGGCCCACCTAGTTGCGAAATACGTACCTCTAGTGCACAATTTCGCGCTCAAAATTCCATGGGCAGTTGTGGGGACACATCAAACAAAGGTCAAGAGCTCGGTTCGACCGACCAATGGCCAACAGATGTCTTCAAATCGACATCTACAATGGGCACCATCTAGAGCCTGATCAGCGTCCAGCTGATATACCACGGCGATTTCTCAAAACCCTTTTTCAAGGGCTCGCCCGCCAAAGATTACTACTTCCGCCGAATACACAGCGGACAGCTTCGCTTCCACGGAAGCTTCTTGATGAGCAAAGGCGCAGACGTGTAGCAGGGCGTAGTAGGGACGTCAAACCACTCATGAAGGCCCTGTGTAAACCTTTACTCTCAATATATACATTTCTTTAAAAAGTATCTATTAAAGTTACTTCGGCAATCCGGATTGTACGGTTGGACGTCACACATTCAAAGGAAATAAAGACCACTTTATTATGGTATACTCGTGCAGTCATTCACGTTGCTTATTCCTTTCCGCCTTTTTTAGCCAAAGTAAACTATCACGATACATGCATTTTAATCCGGCTAATAGACCGGGGGCTTGAACATAGATCTCGCCTTAGACTTTATCCCGGCACTTCTTTTTATTATGTGCTCGGCGTCACGGATATTGCATTATATGAATCAGTTCCGAATTGAGTCTTTGGTCAATAGTTGGGTTGCCCGGCTCCTGTGTTTACCCTCTTACGTTCCGCACTGTTCGGCTAAGAGGGTAAAGGGAGAACCACTGCGATTGTACTTCTAGCTCGCCTGGTTAAGTACCTCAGTGGAGAAAGCCGAAAACTGACTATCCCAATAAGCGAGAACTGGTCGGCGATCCGATGACTGGCGTTAGCCTAAAATCGTTGGAGGTTAGTCCGTGTTATACGAAGGGTTCTCTGTTACAGAAACCATGTGATGATGGTGTCAACCGCGGCTCGTCCGAATATCACAAATGCCGGGGGCTCGTTACCGGCCCCCACCATTAAGCTCCTCTGGCTAAGTGAAAGCACTAAAACCGCATAGTCTGATTGCCTGGTTTTCCGTACATACAACCGCCTCCGGGCACCGAGACGTCGGCTAAGGGTTTACGTATTACGAGAAAACACCCCATGCAATATTTGCAAGGGGACTGAAGCGGACGACTGGTAACTTTCAGATTACAAACGGCCACACAGGAGTCAAAATTAACATAATCAGGCAACTTTGTTCATAGCCGAACAATTTGCATTCGCATAAAAGTTTCAACTCCTTGGTTACAAGGAAACTACATCTACTCATAAATTACATCTTTTGGGCATTGGGCATCTACTGCCCGAGCACTGTCCATTACGGTGGGAAAGTACTGCTCGGGACGCCTATGCTCTTTCCCTGGCGGCGGAGGTCCGGTGGCCATCTCGGCGGGCTTTAGCTTTGGACAATGTACCATTGTCTTGCCGAAGGCCATCCGAGCGCCCTCGATGCATGCGGAGCGCTTCCAGGCGTCGACCCGAGAAGGGGCGCCGTACAACCTCTGCACCAGACCGAAGTAGCTGCTCGGCAGCGGCTCCGACGGCCATAGTTTGACGCAGAGGTCCTTCATCACCGGCTCCGCCATCCGATGCAGCTCCATCAGCTGTTTCATCTGGTTGTTGAGGAGGGGAGGGTGTTCGGGCGCTTGAAATTGCGCCCAAAAAAGCCTCTGCTCGGCCCAACCCTCCTGGCCGGCGAAGAACCTCGCCGCATCCGCCGCACTCTTCGGGAGGTCCACAAAGGCGCCTGCCGAACGCCATACCCGCGTGAGCAACGCGAACCTGTTACCTCCAAAGACACATTGTAGCAAGTACGGCTTACCGTCCGCGATCAGCCTGACTTGGCGGAGCTCTTCTTGATAGCCGCGCGCCTCTGTTCGCGCTTCCTTAGCCACCGCTGCCAACGAGGTCAGCTCGGCGGCCTGCTCCTTATTCTTTTGCTCGAGGGCCTCACACCTTGTGACAGCATCCCCGAGCTCCTGCTGCACTTCCAGCACCCTGGCCTCGTGCTTTTCACTTGCGGTTCTCACCGCCGCCAGCTCGGCAGCCGCCTGTTCGGCTGCCGACTTTTGCGCCGCCGCCAGCTCAGCAGCCGCCTGTTCGGCTGCCGACTTTTGCGCCGCCGCATCCACCTGAGCTGTCCTCAGTGCGGCCTTGAGGCTTTCGACCTCCGTGGCGGCAGCTGCAGTACAATCGGTTATCTCCGTTAGGATACTTCGAACACTGCTTACAAACCTACGGCTGTATTCACTAACACAGCTCGGACTTACCTTGCGCCTCGTCGAACCTCTTGTTCACCAGGCCCAGATCATCCTCGGAGCTCTTTAGCTTCCGATTCAGCTCGGCCAACTCTTCGGCGTTGGCGGCTGCGGCCGACGATGATGCCTGTGCATTATTCTACGCATGTTAGAATCCGAGATATCGATTATTGATCCTCCGACCGGCTTTGCTCAACCGGTCAGAGTCTCGGGGGCTACTATGTATGAGGCTATACATTTACACAAATGAATTTTTCTAAGGAAAAATCATTACTTCACTCACCTTGAAGCCGGTAAGAAGGCCACTAAAGGCCTCCTTCAGTCCGTTATCTGCGGACCGAAGACTTTGCAACACCGCGCCCATGAGGACACGGTGCTCTTCGGCGATAGAGGAGCTGGTTAGAGCATCCTCCATCTCGTCCGGCCACCCGGTCGACGCCCGCTCTGGGGCGGGCGGGGGTGCTGGTGGCGCTCCGGTTCCTTCCCTCTCGAAGTCCGGGGCATCGGACTCCGGACGCCTTGACGTCTCCGGAGTCGTCCTCGGAGAAAGCTCGGCTCGTCCGAGCTCCTCTTTGTTCACCAGAGGGGCCCTCCCCTCTTGGTCTTCGGCGACCGAGGCGTTCACCTCGGCCATGATAATATCGCCTCCTCCCCCTGTATGTGGCACGGGAGGAGTCCTCCTCGACAGGACCTCCTCGGCATCCTTGACGATTGCGGAAGGCGAGGCGTGGGATCCAGAGCTGCCCTCCGCTAGCGCCGCCGATGGAGAATCCCCCTCCGAAGCTCGGTCGATGGGGAGATCGCGCAGCGGACTACAAAATTGCACACAGAAACTTGGTCAGTATCAAATCCAGTTCGGCTAAAAACGGTCAGGCAGTCGCTAGAGCGCGTACCTTTGAGCCTGCGGCTTGGCCCTGGGAATTTTCCGAGGAACCTCTTCAGAGGCCTCAGAGTCCTCGGCAGAAGCCGAGCTATCGCCGGACAAGGCTAGCTTGGCCTTGCACGGTCTTTTGGGAGCGTGTTGAGGAGGCTCCTCCTCGGCATCCTCGGACGCCGCCCTCTTCCCTGTTCGGGAGGAATCGTCTTCCTCCCCGTCCTTTCCCTGCTCCTTCTCCTCCTCTTGCGCGGAGGGAGCATTGGTGTCCCCGGATCTAGCACCCGGGGGTCTTCGGGAGCGGAGGCCCTCTCTGGCCTCCCTCTGTTCGTTCTTCTTATCCTTACTATCTGGCACCTCGTACGGCTCCACGGCCAACATGGCCGTCAGGAGGGGCGTCCTGGGTCCCTCTGGCAGCGGCGCCGGACTGTTGATCCGCTGGGCCTTCTTCAGCCAATTCTGCGGATGAAAAGTAGCAAAGCTAAGTACCTTGTCAAAAGGGAACAGTTCGGATAAAACATACAAAATTGCTCATACCTTCCGTGGGGGATTTGCGGCGTCGAGTCCGATGTCTTCTTCCTCGGCCAGCCAGTCCTTCTGCGGCTTGAATAGCACCCTCCACAGTTGGGCGTGGGAGGTGCGGAAGAAGCTGCGCACGGTGGCCGGGTCTCCGGGCTTATATGCCCACATGGGGGAAGCCCTGTCCTGGAAAGGGAGAATTCGGTGGCCGAGCATGATCTGGATCACGTTGACCAGAGCGACGCCCTTGTCTATCATTTTGGCAATCCGGCTCTACAGCAGCACCACCTCCTTATTCGTCCCCCAGTCGAGGCCCTTCTTGGTCCATGAGACCAGCCTTGTAGGGGGCCCGGAGCGGAAGGCCGGAATCGCCTCCCAATTTGCGCGCCTCGGCTCTGTGATATAGAACCACTCCTTTTGCCATACCTTGACGGTCTCGATGAAGGTACCGTCTGGACATTCCACTCGGGGGAGTTTGCTGACCATGGCACCCCCACAGTCCGCCTGTTGGCCGTCGACGATCTTTGGCTTGATATTGAAGACCTTTAGCCATAGGCCGAAGTGTGGCCGGATCCGAAGAAAGGCTTCACAAATGATGATGAAGGCCGAGATATGGAGAAAGGAATTCGGCGCGAGATCGTGGAAGTCAAGCCCGTAAAAGAACATGAGACCCTTGACGAAGGGGTGAAGGGGAAATCCCAAACCGCGGAGGAAGTGGGGGATGAACACCACCCTTTCACCCTATCGCAGCGTGGGGACGGCCTGGCCGGCCTCTGGAGCACGGTGGGCTACATCGGCGGGGAGATATCCCGCGCCCTTGAACTCCATGATGGCGCTTTCAGTGACAACGGACGCCTCCCACTTGCCCTTAGACCCGGAACCCGCCATTGCTAGATTGGGCGAGTGGAAGGAAAGGTTCTTCAGAAGGCGGATCTGGGCGTTGGAGCTCAAGAGGTGGGGAAGGCAATGGCAAAGGGGAGAAATGAGAGCGTACGAAGGGAACGACGGCTGTGTCCCTTTTATGGGCTGTAAAAACCCACGGTCCTTTTACTGCGCCATAGTCCTCGCCATTTCCCCATGTAACCGTGCCATTATGCGCGTGTGGAGTGAGGCGGATTATTGATCATATCCCTTGAAAACAGGACATGATCTCCATATCAATGGAACGTGCCAATGAAAACTGCCTCGAACCGCGAATCGAGTTTGTCATAAACCAACTTGCGGTCGTGGCAAGGTGTGACCCTTCGGTAAAAGTTGTCAGATGAGAACACTGTTCACGCCGAAGCGGCTAGCCTTCGAGGCTAAGTTATTATTATACTTCGTTACCGAGGTACAGTTCGGCGTATGTACGACCGGACGATGCTTGAGAATACAACTCGGAGTAATACAGGCCTGTTACCGGTGTCGCAGAGGAAAGTGAACTGGTCCACGAAGCCAATGGTGTTCGGCGTCCACCTCGGCTTCGAAGACTAGTTCGGGGGCTACTGAGGGTGTCCCGGACTAGGGGGTACTTGGGCTGCCGGCCTATCTCTCGTAGGCCGGGTTGGTGGGCCGCCCTCTACACGTCGATGGAAGGCCGGATTGTGGACGACCCCGTGCATCAGAAGGAAACCTCCGAAGACTTGGCGTCTCCTCCAAGAAACAGTTGGCATAATCGACATGTTTGTCCCCTAATGGTAACCGACCATGTGTAACCCTAGGACCTCCTGGTGTCTATATAAACCAGAAGGTTTAGTCTGTAAAGAGAGATATCATTACCTAGGGTTTAACCCAGTCGATCTCGAGGTAGATCAACTCTGTAACCTTCATACAATCACATCAATACAATCAAGCAGGACGTAGGGTATTACTTCCTTGAGAGGGCCCGAACCTGGGTAAATCGCTGTCTCTACGTTCCCTGTTACCATCGACTCCTTGACCCATAGTTCGGATCCCCTACCCGAGATCTGCCGGTTTTGGTACCGACACCTGCCTCAAGAACATGAAGCCCGAAGGAGTGAGCTCTGTCGCCACCCAGGAGGGGCCGTTGCAGCAGCCGTCGGCCTGTACCCACAAGCCCAAGGGCGCGCGCTCCGCTAACGCCGCCGCGAAGGAGTCCGGGAGCCGGAGCCAGGTGCAGGGGCTGCGGTGCATGTTCATGATGAACTCGTGCGCCGCCTCCGCCGAGTGGCTCCCTGCCTGAGGAGGTAGCGCGGTTGCCCCGCCGCGGCCACCTCGGCCCCGCGCGCCTCGCCCTCCGCGCCCACGAGCGGCGCCCCTCCCGCGACTGCTGGGCCCGGCGCCGACAGCTGTCGGGGAGCGCCCGTGCCCCCGGGGCGGAACCTGGGATGCGGCAACGGAAGCACTGCCACGCCCTCTCCCCCTCACCATTTCCGTGGTGGCTCTAGCAAGAAGACAGAGGAAGCAGGAGGAAGGAAAAGATGGGTGGAGGGCTCCAACTCTCCCCTCTCCCTCTTTATACTCGGCGCGGAGCTCCCCTCGTCACTCCGCCTTCTCCGGCATTGGGAATTGAAGCAACAGGGAGGCGCTGAGGACGGCAATGATGGTCGTGCGTCGCCCGCGGCGGACTTTATGTCAGCGCGGGCGGTTATCGAGGCGTCGTGGGAGAAGTGGAGGCATCCCCAGTTACATCGTGCGCCACGCGTCGCGCCTGGCCGCAGGCGGTTAGGGCCCGCGCCGTTTTGCCCCCCTGTAGGCGGGAATGTGCGCGCCGCGGGCCCGGGGGCTACTGTCGGGCCCATGGAACCCGGAGTATCCAGGCCCGTCTGCCTTTGGCCCAGGGCGCAACGCCTGGCGTGGGCCTAGCACGCCATCATCACCAAGCACCTCACCAGGGCTCCTCATGAGGCCTTGGCCTCCCGAGGCCCCCTCCTCAGGGAGCGGGCGAGCAAGGCTCAGCACCTCCACCAGCGGCCTCGCGAGGACCTCTCGTGAGGCGACCTCCTGAGGTGGCCTCCCGAGGCCCCCTCCCGAGGGCGCACGAGACGAAGGCCGTTCAGTGGAGCTGCGCGGTCTGGGGCCCATCACGTGGGTGACGCGCGCGGCGACGAGCGGCGATAGAGGCCGCGCCAGCAGGCGTGGATGAAGATGGTTTCCTCTTTTGTGTTAAGGGAGCAGGGCCAGATATCTACGCCCCAAAGCAACCCCAAAGGTTGCCCGATCGGCGAAGGAAGACCAAGACGGCGGGCGCGCAGGGCGGAGGTCATCACCGAGCCAGTCGGCACGTCATGGATCACGCTTTGGCAGGCGAAGACCGCCTTTAGTCAGGATAGCCTGAGCGTATGTCCCCTTTCAAAACCCGCCAAGTGTGGCAACCTTCCCGCCTAAGTTTCAAGGGGGAAGAGGACCGATGCGGGTATAAAGGGGGCAGAGCAGCCATTGTAGAAAGGGGAGAGAACTCCGGTTCCCATCACCCTCAACCTTGTACTCTCTCTCTCGCACCAGAGCAATACCAACCAAGCAGGAGTAGTGTCTTACACCGCAAGGTGGCCCGAACCTAGGTAAACCGCTGAGTGCATGGTCTGTCCCTCGCTCAGCGCGCTCTCATCGTAGCCCCACCATCGCTTAGCCGTGGTAGGAGACGAAGTGGTAGAACGAGCTCACCCCAGTGTTCGAACCTTTGGGTCCCCGGAGCCCAACTTCCGACAACTTTAGGAGGCTGTGCGAGCTCGCGATCTCCCTCTTGCGTATCACGCGAGCGGGGGCTGGACATGGTGCCTGCGCTTGGCTCAGTCCCAGCAGCGCCGCTAAAACCCAAGTGACCGAGCTCTGGCTCATGGGCCTGCTCCCGTGCACGTCACCTCACCAAGGTCCTTAGTACTTTGTCTCCTCGTGTGACACCCATGAGCGAACTAGCGAGCGCGCGCCGCTACACTACTTGCAAAACTTGTCGAAATATGGTTGTCACAGAAACAGGGTGCACAGAAGGCCTCGCTAGCGTTGCCTCGTGTGGTGACCCACGGCGCATCGCCTCTGTAAGAAGCCCGCCGGAAGCCTCACGAGCGCTGCCTCGCGAGGTGGCCTACGGCGCCCATCTCCACCAAGTGCCAGCGGGAGGCCTCACGAGCGAGCGCCTCGCGAGGCGCTCCCCGCAAGCCACGGCACACCAAGCCTCGCATTTCACGAAAAAGATAAGTCTAAACGCCTTGCGACCTTTCCTTGGAACTCCTCAAGATCTCTCTTCCTCGCAACCTCACTGGGTGCTCTTGTTTTTCCTTTGCGCAAGCTGCTTGCACGTCAAAGGGGGGCTTCCTGAGCATCGCGCCTCGGGAGCCCTTACCACCTCACGAAGGCCTACACCCTTTGGCCTTGTCTAGGCATGCGTCCTAACCAACGATGGTCGTAGCACACTCGGGGGATGGGTCCTGACGACGTAGAGCACGAAGGCAAGCAAAAAGGAAAGACATGCCTCGCAAGGATGCCTCACGAGGAGCATAAATTGCGGCAAAGCATTAGGTACTTAACTTAATCGCAAAAACCATGTTTTCACGCCCCCACGGGGCTACATTTACTGTGATACAGGACAAAAGAAAAAGAAAGGGGCCTAAGAGGATGAGGCGCTGTCGCCGCCGTCGTCTTCGCCATCGCCGTCGCCAGCCTTGCTGGAGCTCTCGCTGCCGTGGGAGAACTTCTGGACCAGGGCCTCCACGTGCTCCCGCACCTCCCTCTCGAGCCCGTCGCGAAGCTCCGAAGGGACAGGGCTCATCACCTTGTCGAAATCGAAGGAGGCGTCAGCGTGGAAAAGGTTGCTGAAGACCCGCATCGCCGCCTGGCTCAGGAGGTCACGACACTCTCCCTCGATGATGTCGTTCATCTTCGCGGCTCCGTCCTCCAGCCTCTGCACGAGCTTGGTAAAGAAGTTGAGGTAGCCGGTGTCATCATCTTCAAGGGGGTCCTCGAGCCTCTTGATGGCAAAGCAGGAGAGGGCGGCGCGGGCCTGCTGCGCGAGGGCGCGGTACATCTTCGCACGCTCATGCTGCCGCCCCCGCGCCCGAGCCGCCTCGTCCTTGGCTTTCTTGACAACCTCGGAGACGCCGCCTACCTGCGCCTGCGGGGATGCCAGCTCCTCCTTGGCGTCAGCCTTGGCCTTCAGCGCCTGCTGCCGGGCAACCCCGACCTCCTTCACCTGCCTCTTGAGTTTGGAGATCTCCTCATTGAGCTCGCCCCACCTCTTGGTGAAGCGATTCTCTTGGAGCTTCAGCTTCTTGTTGTAGTCCTTGGCAAGCACCTCACACTCGTTCTTGGACTTCGCATCTGCGTCCGCCTGGATCTTCTTCTCCTTCTTGGCCAACTAGGTGGTGGCCTTGGCGAGGCACTCGTCGTAGGAAGCTTGGGCGGCCGCCACCTGGTGATCCAGCGTCGTCAGGCGCTCGCGCTCCATGTCCTGCTCAGTCGCCGTCCTCGTGAGCTCCCGATCGTAGATCTCGTCATCCAGCTCGTGGGCCGCAACGGCTTCCTGGTGCTTGGCGAGTAAGTCCTCACGGAAGGCAAGCTGCCCCTCACGGGCCGTGACAGCGTTCTCTCGCGTTTGGAGCTCTAGCCCCCTGGCGATGGCCCACTCCCGGAGAACCTTCTCGTGAGCCTCCGCCTCCTCGCGCCGCCTGTCGGCCTCGTCGGCCTCCTTGACGGCGCTCTCAAAGATCTCCTTGGCGTCCTGGGTGGCCTTCTTGCGCAAGTCCGGCGTGGCTTTGTCCTGCCGGTGACCCAGCTTGATGGCCACGTCAAGCTGGCGCCACCCCTCCATGAGGCACAGGCGCTCGTCGGCGAGGCACGCCTCCTCCGCCTGGAGGTCCACCTCGTGGGCGTCAAGTGCCGCCCTGGCGTCCTACAGGGCACCGCGCTTGAGCACATCACTGTTACTCACCAGCTACAGGGCCCAGCTGGTGCGCGTCTCGGCGCCGCCCTTCCCTGTCATGGTCTGAGAGGGCCCGGCGCCAGACCCCCTCCGAGCCTCCGTGTCCGCGCTCCCCGTGGGAGTTGCGTCCCCCGTCAAGAGTGGCGGGCTTGCCATGGTATCCTCCACCTAGGTCTGCTGGCTCGCCGCGCCCGCTCCAGGAGCCTCGTGCGCTGGCGACCGCCGGGGGCTCGCCGTGGCTCCTTCCGCAACCTCGTTCTCCTTGGCGGGGGTAGGGATTTTTGAGGAATCAGCTCTTCAGCCTCCGCCATCGCCGCGTCGCCTCCCGCGCTAGGCGCCTCTGAAAGCACGATTCCTCCTCCAGAGGCCTCCTCCCAAGGCTCGTCCCCCCCCCCCCCAGCCGGCGGAGGCAAGTCCGTGCGCGGCTTGGGAGGAGCCGCCTGCTCCTCTTCCACCTCCACGCGCCCCGTCTCAGCCTTGGGGCGACGGGAGATCCCTCCTGCTCTTCGGCGCCTGCGATGGACGCCGAGGCACAACTCGAGCTGGTTGCTTCCTTCTTCTTCTTCTTCTTCACGGGCTCCCTGCGTAATGCAAGGGCTCAGCCCGGACCTCAGGAGGCAGGAAAAAGACTCGAGGCATGGGACGAGGCTCAAAGTAAAAAGGGAAAAGAACAAGACAAGAAAACTCACTCGTCGTTGGGGACCCATCTCTCTTCTTCAGCTTCAGCGGCGGGCCGCTGCCGCTCCCGCGCGGCTCGCTTGAGCTCCCTCTGGAGGGCTCGGAGCAAGGCCTGCCGAGGCCCTCCTCCGCCGGGCCAGTGCCAGTTTTCTCTGCGGGGGGCTCGGCGGCAGCATCGCCGGTGCCGATGGGCTCGGCGGTCGTGTCGCCGGCGCCAGTCTTCTCCACGAGGGGCTCGGCGGCCGCGTCGCCGGTGCTGGTCCTCTCCGCGAGGGGCGCGTCGGCCTCCGCGCTGGTGCTTCCTTCACCTCCCATGTGCGTGCGCTGGGAGGGCATGACCATGAGTCGGTCGTCGTCGTCATCGTCATCAAGCTCGGCCAACAGCTGGCGGCGGGTTCACGGGGCCGCCTCACCATCGCTCTCCTCTACGGCGCTTGCCGAGGCCTCGGCGTCGTCGCGGCCTCCCAAGCCGGGCACCACCACCAGTGGGTTGTCGCGAGGCCCCTCGTGGTCCTCAGGGATCAGCGCCCACTGGTCGAACCACGGCAACTCCTAAACCAGCTCGGCCCTGTATTTGTAGCGGTACAATGGGAACGCTTCCTTGGCGGATACTCCCCGTCGTCGCCAAGCAGGAGCTGCATGGCCTTATCCACCACTGGCCATGTGAGGTTGACGGCGCTCAGCCTCATCGGGTCCTCAGGGCCGGTGCTGGACCACACCGGGCATGAGCGCTTCTAGATGGGAGCTATGCGTCGGTGCAAGAACTCCTTGGTGACCATCGCCCCCGTGAGCCCCGCGGCCTTCAGCTCATCCATCCTCTCCCAAAGTGGCACCAACCTCTCATCGTTGAGCTTGGCGTGCTCCCATCTGGAGCTCTTCACGGCGGGGGCTATCGGCAGCATCAGCAGGGGGCTGAACAGGCGCGCGTCCATATAGATCCAGCACGCCCTGAAGCCATCCGCTTTCTTCGTGATCTACATGGGGATGATGTCATCCGCCATCCCTTCGACGATGCGGAACGAGGCGCACCCCGAGCGCTGGTTCGCCGCAGACAGCCGCAGGCTATAGAAGTAGCGGAAGAGGGCCACTGAGGGCATCATGCCCAAGAAACCCTCGCAGAGGTAGGCAAAGATGGCGAGGAGGAGGATGGAGTTGGGCTGGAGGTGGAGTGCGTGGATTTGGTAATGCGTAAGGATGGCGCAGAAGAAGTCGGAGAAGGGTGCCACCAGGCCAGCGAAGATGGTGTGGATGTAGAAGGGGAAGGTGGTGGCCTCCAGATCACGGGCCGGGTGTGAGCCCGACCAGATCCGCGTGGCCTTCCACTCATTGTGGTCCCAGGCGGTCATCGGGCATACCTTATCCAGTCCCTCCTCGTTGAGGATGGTGGATCGCAGCAGGGCCGGCTCCAAACCTGCCGCCGCCGGGGCCGCAGCCACTGCCTTGCCTTTCTTGCCGGCGGGTGCAATGGATGTGCGAGGGAGCTTTGGAGGCGAGAGGAGGAGGAGGTCACATGGAGCAGTGCGCAAGGGAGGCGAAGGAGCAGAGGAAAGCAATGATGATGCCGCGCCCCGCGCGGGTCAGTTTTATGGCAGTTACCCAGGCCTCGTGAGGGAAGTGGGGGCGTCCCATGTTCCGTCGTGCGCCACGCGTCCCTGCCTGGGCCCGGCAGTCTACTTAGGCCCCGCGGCGTTTCATTCCCAATGGGCAGAAATGTGCGCGTCACGGGCCCGGGGGCTACTGTCGGCCCAGTGGGAAACAGGGTACCACGGGCCGTCTACCTACGGCCCAGGAAGCAATGCTTGGCAAAGGCCCAAGAGGCGGCCCAGCCATGGCCACCGCGAAGCAAGGCACCTCGCGAGGCACCGGCCTCACGAGGACCCCCTCCACAAGGGGCGGACCCACCGAAGACCACCAGCAGCGACAGTTAGCCTCGCGAGCCCCCCCCCCCCTGTGAGGCAGCCCCCCGAGGCGGCCCTCCGAGGCCTCCTCCCGAGGCCACCCGTGAATGGAGCCGCTTGGCGCTGATTGCACAGTCGCGTGCCCCCCACGTGGGTGACGCACCCGCACAGGACGACGACAGCGATAGGGGCCGTGCCAGCAGGAGCGATCAGGGAAGATTTCCTCTTTGGTGATAACGGGGCAGCGCCTGTTGCCCTCCCACAAAGCAAGTCCCAAAGCTTCCCTGTTTGGTGTAAGAAGATCATGAGGACGAGGCGCGCCAGGGCAGATGTCATTGCCGAGCCCACCAGCGCGTCATGGATAGCTTCTTCGCAGGCGAAGACCACTTTTTGTCAGGATAAGACTGGGCGCCTATCCCCCTTCAGATTGCCGTTGTGTGGCAACCCTTCCCGCCAACATTTTCGGGGGAAGAGGACCAAGGCAGCTATAAAAGGGGCAGTGTTGCCACCGTAGAGGAGGGATTCCACCTTCTCCTACCTTGTACTCGAAAGAACTATCACCACAGCAATCCCAACCAAGCTTGTGTCTCTGCCGTGCCCTGTGTGTGTGCGCTCTCATCATGCTCTGCTCACCGTAGCCTCGCCACGGTCACCATCTAGTCGATAGGAAGCGAGCAGGCCCCCAGTGTTCAAACCAAGGTCCCCGGAGCCCAGCTTCTGACAACGGCCACCTTCCGTCTAGTTATCAGCATCGGTGATGGGAGCGTCAGCCATGCTGCTTGCCAGCGGGTACTGAACGGCAACTTCTGGAGCTGTCGTTCCCTGGTCTGTGCTTCCCGCTGGCTCGCTCGTTGCTGCACTCCTTAGCCTCTTTTCAGACCTCTGCTGCAGTGGCTCCTCATTCCTACAAGGAAAAAATCAGTATGTCAAATAGGCAACAACGAGTAATCAAGAAATGCAACGAGTAGAGGAAGGGACAAGTGCTTACTCTTCCTCCTCGAAAAGGCAAGAGAGCTACCTGTACGCCTGATTTCCAGCATCAGGGACTGGTTCTGGAGGTGGAGAAGATCTGGTGCTTGATACGTCTCCAACGTATCTATAATTTATGAAGCATGTTTATTATAGTTTTGTATGATTTTGGTGCACTTTTATATGGCTTTTATATGATTTATATGGACTAACATATTGACCTAGTGCCCAGTGCCAGTTGTTGTTTTCTGCTTGTTTTTGGTTTTCCAGAAAATCCATATCAAATGAAGTCCAAATGCAGCGAAACTTTTTGACGATTTTTTCTGGAAGGAAACAGACCCAGGAAGCTTTGGGGGAGCAGCAGAAGAGCCACAGGGGCCCCACAAGCCACCAGGGTAGCAGAAGAGCCCTGGTGCCTCGTGGGCCCCCTGTGGCCCTTCTTTGCGTGATTCCAACGCTGAAAAATCATATATATTCAGAAACCCCCGAAAGTTAACCTAGATGAGTTTTTACGCCGCCGCAAGCTTCTGTACCAAGGAGATCCCATCTGGAGCCTTTTCCGGCACCCTGCCGGAGGGGGGGAATCATCACCAGAGGCCATCTTGATCATCCCGGTGGTCTCAATGACGAGGAGGGAGTAGTTCACCCTCGAGGCTGAGGGTATGTACTAGTAGCTATATGTTTGATCTCTCTCTCTCGTGTTCTTGATATGGCACGATCTTGATGTATCGCGAGCTTTGTTAATATAGTTGGATCATATGGTGTTTCCTCCCTCTCGATCTTTGTTGTGATGAATCAAATCTTTTCCCTTTGAGGTTTCGTTATTGTCAGATTGAATATTTCAGATTTGAGAACACTTGATGTATGTCTTGCATATGAATACCCGTGGTGACAATGGGGTATTATATTGATTCACTTGATGTATGTTTTGGCACTCAACTCGCGGATTCCCGAGGTGACATTGGGGTAATCTATGCATAGGGGTTGATGCACGTTTTCAATATCTTTTCTCCGATAGAAACTTTGGGGTTCTCCTTGGAGTTCTTTGTGTGGACTGAATATTATGAAGTTGTTTGATGCATATCGTATAATCAACTCACGGATACTTGTGGTGATATTGGAGTATCTAGGTGACATTAGGGTTGGTTGATGTGTATCATATGGTGTTATTCTAGTACGAACTCTAGGGCTGTTTGTGACACTTATAGGAATAGCTCAATAGATTGATCGGAAAGGATAACTTTGAGGTGGTTTCGTACCCTACAAACAATTTCTATCTTATGTTCTCCGCTAATAGGAACTTGGGAGTGATTCTTTATCGCACGTTGAGGGATGGTTATATGATCCAATTATATTAGCATTGTTGAGAGATTGCACTAGCGAAAGTATGAACCCTAGGCCTTGTTTTTAAGCATTGCAATACCGTTTATGCTCACTTTTGTTACTTGCTACCTTGCTGTTTTTATATTTTCAGATTACAAAAACCTATATCTACTATCCATACTACACTTGTATCACCATCTCTTCGCCGAACTAGTGCACCTATACAATTTACCATTGTATTGGGTGTGTTGGGGACACAAGAGATTTCTTGTATTTGATTGCAGGGTTGTTTGAGAGAGACCGTCTTCATCCTACGCCTCCCATGGATTGATAAACCTTAGGTCATCCACTTGAGGGAAATTTGCTACTGTCCTACAAAACTCTGCGCTTGGAGGCCCAACACGAGTCTACAAGAATAAAGTTGCGTAGTAGACATCAAGCTCTTTTCTGGCGCCATTGCCGGAGAGGTGAGTGCTTGAAGGTATATCTTTAGATCTTGCTATCGAATCTTTTAGTTTCTTGTTTTATCACTAGTTTGGTTTATAAAAGAAAACTACAAAAAAAATGGAATTGAGGTTGCCACATATTATTCATCTTTATAATGTCTTTCTTGAAATGATGGATCGGAAAATTGTGCTCAATTGATAGAAGAAGAATTCAATAAAATGTTTGGCATAAAATCCATGAATGATGAGCATGGTTGTAATGTTTCTAGTATGAATTCTTTGAATATCCATGATGCTAGTGATATGCAAGGCCATAAGCTTGGGGATGCTATGTTTGATGAATATGAAATTTTTAGTCCCCCAAGTTTTGATGAAAACAAATTTGCTTATGTGGAGAGTAATAAAGTTTCTATGCTTGTAGGTCATGAAAAGAATGCTTTATGTGATAGTTATATTGTTGAATTCATTCATGATGCTACTGAAAATTATTATGAGAGAGGATCATATGCTTGTAGATGTTGCATTAATATCAAGTTTCCTCTCTATGTGTTGAAAGTTTTGAAGTTATGCTTGTTTTGCCTTCCTATGCTAGTTGATTCTTGCTCCCATAAAATATTTTCTCAAAAAATCCCTATGCATAGGAAGTGGGTTAGGCTTAAATGTGCTAGTCATATGCTTCATGATGCTCTCTTTGTGTTTCAATTCTTTACTTTTATGTGAGCGTCATTGAAATCATCATGCCTAGCTAAAAAGGCATTAAAGAAAAGCGCTTGTTGGGAGACAACCCAATATTTATACCTACTGTTTTTGTGTGTTCACATGATTAAGATACTGTAGTAATCATGTTTTATATGTTTTCTTTCAATAATGTGCCAAGTAAAGCCTTTGGGATAGTGTGGATGCTTGTTGATTTGATTCTGTGCAAAAACAGAAACTTTTGCGTCCAGTGCTGGAATTTCTATTCTGTACTGGAGCATTAAAAAATTCTGAAATTTTTACACAGTATTGGGTTACAAATATTTTACGTTTTACTAATTTTTCAGTATTTTTGGAGGTACAGAAGTATGGCTTTTAAATCGCTCACTACATGTTGTTCTGTTTTTGACAGATTCTGTTTTTAGTGCATAGTTTGCTTGTTTTAGTGTTTCCATAGCTTATATTGAGTAATATAAATTGTGGAAATGATAGAATACAGTAGGAATTATGTGAGAACAATTATGAATCTTGTATTGACAGTACCTAAGTGGATGATTTATTTTTATCATACTAACCTATCTCACCTGTTCCGTTAAGTTTTGCGTGATTGAAGTTTTGAAGTTTTGGGTGAGATATCGATATGAGGAGAATAAGGAGCGGCAAGACCCTAAGCTTGGGGATGCCTAAGGCACCCCAAGGTAATACTCAAGGAAGACTCAATCGTCTAAGCTTGGGGATGCCCCGGAAGGCATCCCCTCTTTCGTCTTCAACATTATCGGTAACCTTACTTGGAGCTATATTTTTATTCGTCACATAATATGAGTTTTGCTTGGAGCGTCATTTTCTTCTGTTGATATTTTCTTGGTGTTATAAATAAGCATGTTTTGTATCTTTTAGTTCAATAAAATGCTAATTATAGCCTTTACCATGCTCAGTTTGCAAGTTCATGTGTTGCTGTTTGAAAACAGAAAGTTTTCTGTTATGTCCAGAATATTCCTGAATAGTCAGAACATGATAAAAAATCTGAATTTTTTATACATTAAGAGTGCATGAGTTCTCTGTCACGTGGTCATTTTTCAGAATTTTTGGAGTTAGGGAAGTATGAATTTTAAATCCCCCTTTACAGACTGTTCTGTTTTGGCAGATTGCTGTTATAGTTGCATTGTTTGCATATGTTTGCTTGTTTAATGATTCTATTTGAGGATAGGAGTATTAAATATGTAGAGGCATTTAGTATGCAATGTTAAATTATAATTTTAGTGATTTGCTACAGTAGAGAATGTTAAGGTTTTGAGTTGATTTATACTAGCTTATCTCACGAGTTCTTGTTGAGTTTTGTGTGGATGAAGTTTTTAAAGATTTAGGAGAAGCCATGATATGAGAGGAATTAAGGAGACACAAGAGCTCAAGCTTGGGGATGCCCAAGGCATCCCAAATTAATATTTCAAGAAGTCTCGAGCATCTAAGCTTGGGGATGCCCCGGTAGGCATCCCACCTTTCTTCATCAACAATTATCGGTCAGTTTTGGTAGAGCCTAAGTTTTGCTTCTTCACATGAGATGTGCTATTCTTGGAATGCCATTTTTTTGTTTTCTTTGCTGTTTGAATAAAATACTTAAGATCTGGAATTTTTAAATGAGAGAGAGTCCTTACATAGCTACCTATTTACTTAACTACTCATTTGGTCTTCACTTATATCTTTTTGGAGTAGTTTGTCATTTACTCTTGTTCTTCACTTATATCCTATGAGTAAATTGTTGAAATGAATTGAATATCATAAAGTTGAAATTTATATGCTTCGTATGCTTGTCCCATGAGGAGTAGTGACTTCACATACAAGTATAAGTGGTAAAATTTATTGAAAGTTAACAAACATTGCATTGGTCACTTGAACAATTCATGAAAGAATTTTGAAGGAAGAGAAATTTCACATATAAATATACTATCTTGGACATCTTCTATGATTGTGAGCCCCCATTAATTATTTTCAAGCTTGATCAAGTAGTTGACGTTGGACAAGGAAGACAACGTAATGAGTTATGTTTGTTTATATTCACATAGAAGTTATATTGTCATGGATCCTCTAACATGTGGTGCTTGCTTAGGATCTTTTGCTAGCCAAAAATCCGTACTAAGTAGAGATACTACTTGTGCATCCAAAAACCCTTAAACCCAGTTTCTTGCCATGAGTGTCGACCATATCTACATATGGATTGACTAAGATCCTTCAAGTAAGTTGTCATTGGTGCAAAAAGCAATAAAATTTGCTCCTAAAATATGTATGATCTTTTATTGCAAGGGAAAATAAGCGTTGTACGAACTTGTGATGGTAAAGAAATAAAAGCGACGGACTGCATAATAAAGGTTGCTATCACAAGGGGCAATATAACGTGACGTTCCTTTGCATTAAGGGCTTGTGCATCCAACAACAAAAAGCGCATGATAACCTATGCTTCCCTCTGCGAAGGGCCTATCTTTTACTTTTATGTATTTACTTTTATGCAAGAGTCATTAATGTTCATCCCTATTCCGCTCTATTTATTCTTTAGTTGGCAAGCATTATGTGGTAGGGAAAGATCCAGGCACATATATCCAGTTGAATATAGGTGATCATGAGTTATTATTGTTGACATTATCCCTGAGATAAATAAGTTGGGAGGCGAAACATTAAGCCCCTATCTTCCTATGTGTTTCACTGAAACGGTTTGTTCTAAAAATATGCTTTGAGTGTCAGCAATCATGGAAGACTAAATGATGGTTGAGTATGTGGAATTTGCTAGATCAAAGCTCTTACATAGACCCTTCCTGAAAATAAGATGAATTGCAATTGTTTGATGACCGAGAACATAGTTTGTTAGTTTTCAAGAAAGTTTATGGCCTATACTTTAAACATGTGAATAGCTTGCTACTTAATCATGAGAAGTTTTATGAGATGAGCTACTGATTATGATATATATTGATGCTAGAAAAAGTGATTGAAATTATCATTGATCAAACTTATGCACTATGCTAGCATTCACACTTCATAAATTATTTCTTTTATCATTTACCTACTCGAGCACGAGCAGGAATTAAGCTTGGGGATGCTGATACGTCTTCAATGTATCTATAATTTATGAAGTATTCATGCCATGTTTATTATAGTTTTGTATGATTTTGGTGCACTTTTATATGGCTTTTATATGATTTTTATGGACTAACATATTGACCTAGTGCCTAGTGCCAGTTGTTGTTTTCTGCTTGTTTTTGGTTTTCCAGAAAATCCATATCAAATGAAGTCCAAATGCTGCGAAACTTTTTGACGATTTTTTCTGGAAGGAAACAGACCCAGGAAGCTTCGGGGGAGCAGCAGAAGAGCCACAGGGGCCCCACAAGCCACCAGGGCGTGCCACCCCCCCAGGCCCTGGTGCCTCGTGGGCCCCCTGTGGCCCTTCTTTGCGTGATTCCAATGCTGAAAAATCATATATATTCAGAAACCTCCGAAAGTTAACCTAGATGAGTTTTTACGCTGTCGCAAGCTTCTGTACCAAGGAGATCCCATCTGGAGCCCTTTTCTGGCACCCTGCCGGAGGGGGGAATCATCACCGGAGGCCATCTTCATCATCCCGGCGGTCTCCATGACGAGGAGGGAGAAGTTCACCCTCGGGGCTGAGGGTATGTACTAGTAGCTATGTGTTTGATCTCTCTCTCTCTCGTGTTCTTGATATGGCACGATCTTGATGTATCGCGAGTTTTGTTAATATAGTTGGATCATATGGTGTTTCCTCCCTCTCCATCTATGTTGTGATGAATCGAATCTTTTCCCTTTGAGGTTTCGTTATTGTCGGATTGAATATTTCAGATTTGAGAACACTTGATGTATGTCTTGCATATGAATACCCGTGGTGACAATGGGGTATTATATTGATTCACTTGATGTATGTTTTGGCACTCAACTCGCGGATTCCCGAGGTGACATTGGGGTAATCTATGCATAGGGGTTGATGCACGTTTTCATTATCTTTTCTCCGATAGAAACTTTGGGGTGCTCCTTGGAGTTCTTTGTGTGGATTGAATATTATGATTATGAAGTTGTTTGATACATATCGTATAATCAACTCACGGATACTTGTGGTGACATTGGAGTATCTAGGTGACATTAGGGTTGGTTGATGTGTATCATATGGTGTTATTCTAGTACGAACTCTAGGGCTGTTTGTGCCACTTATAGGAATAGCTCAATAGATTGATCGAAAAGGATAACTTTGAGGTGGTTTCGTACCCTACAAACAATTTCTATCTTATGTTCTCCGCTAATAGGAACTTGGGTGTGATTCTTTATCGCACGTTGAGGGATGGTTATATGATCCAATTATATTAGCATTGTTGAGAGATTGCACTAGTGAAAGTATGAACCCTAGGCCTTGTTTCTAAGCATTGCAATACCATTTATGATCACTTTTGTTACTTGCTACCTTGCTGTTTTTATATTTTCAGATTACAAAAACCTATATCTACTATCCATACTACACTTTTATCACCATCTCTTCGCCGAACTAGTGCACCTATACAATTTACCATTGTATTGGGTGTGTTGGGGACACAAGAGATTTCTTGTATTTGATTGCAGGGTTGTTTGAGAGAGACCATCTTCATCCTACGCCTCCCATGGATTGATAAACCTTAGGTCATCCACTTGAGGGAAATTTGCTACTGTCCTACAAAACTCTGCGCTTGGAGGCCCAACACGAGTCTACAAGAATAAAGTTGCGTAGTAGACATCAGTGCTCTCCCTTGTTGCAGAAGCTGTGGACTGAGAATTCCTGCTTCCCCTGCAACTGATGAAGTTCGTGGCCGGGAAGCTGGGCGCTTGCGTTGTTGCCTGATATGTCTCCATCGTATCTACTTTTCCAAACACTGTTGCTCTTGTTTTGGACTCTAATTTGCATGATTTGAATGGAACTAACCCGGACTGACGCTGTTTTCAGCAGAACTACCATGGTGTTGTTTTTGTGTAGAAATCAAAGTTCTCGGAATTGGATGAAACATTTTGGAGATTTTTTATGGAATATATGAAAAATATTGGCGCAAGAATCAACTGGAGAGGGGGCCCCTGTTGCTCACAAGGCAACAGAGCGCGACCCCCCTGGTGGCGCACCGAGATACCTTGTGGGGCCCACAGAGGTCCTTCTGACCTAATTCCAACGCTATAAATTCTCTTTCTATGAGAAAAAATAAGAGAAGAAGTTTCATCGTGTTTTACGATACGGAGCCGCCGCCACCTCCTGTTCTTCATCGGGAGGGCTGATCTGGAGGCCGTTCGGGGCTCCAGAGAGGGGGATTCGTCACCATCATCATCATCAACCATCCTCCATCACCAATTTCATGATGCTCACCGCTGGGTGTGAGTAATTTCTCTGTAGGCTTGCTAGACGGTGATGGGTTGGATGAGATTTATCATGTAATTGAGTCAATTTGGTAGGGCTTGATCCCTAGTATCCACTATGTTCTGAGATTGATGTTGCTATGACTTTGCTATGCTTAATGCTTGTCACTAGGGCCCGAGTGCCATGATTTCAGATCTAAACCCTTTATGTTTTCATGAATATACTTGAGTTCTTGATCCTATGTGCTTGTCATATGCACTTGTTATTGTTCTGATCCATAGACCCCATAGTGACAATTGTTTGGGATACTCTCTGGGGATGACTGTAATTCGAGGAGTTCATGTATTCACCATGTGTTAATGCTTTGTTCCGGTTCTCTATTAAAAGGAGGCCTTAATATCCCTTAGTTTCTTTATGGACCCTGCTGCCACGGGATGGTAGGACAAAAGATGCCATGCAAGTTCTTATCATAAGCACGTATGACTATATACTGAATACATGCCTACATTACATTGATGAATTGGAGCTATTGTGTATTGCTCTAGGTTGTGACTGTTACATGATGAATGTCATCCAACACAATTATCCATCACTGATCCAATGCCTACGCTTTTCGCATATTGATCTTTGCTAAGTTACATCCATTGCTGTTGTTGTTACAATCACTACAAAACTGATACTGTTACTGTTTCTGCTCCTATTGCTACTGTTACTACTGTGCTACTAAACACTTTGCTGTATATATTTAGTTCTCCAAGTGTGGTTGAATTGACAACTCAATTGCTAATACTCGCAAATATTCTTTCGCTCCCCTTGTGTCGAATCAATAAATTTGGGTGAAATACTACCCTCGAAGACTGTCGCGATCCCCTATACTTGTGGGTTATCAAGACCTTTTTCTGGCGCCATTGCCGGGGAGCATAGCTCTATTTGTTGAGTCACTTGGGAATTATATCTATTGATTACTATGAAGAATCTGAAAGACGCTAAGACTAAGATCGTACCCTCTAAGACGAGGGGAGGTAAGGAACTGCGATCACACTCTACACTTGATTCACCTTCTGTTTTGAGTAGGCTTGCAACACCGCCACCTGTTATTCATTCTGATACGTCACAAGTAATTGATGATACTACTTCTGCTATAAAAGATACTTCTGATGATGCTAGTTCTATGCTTGATAATACTGTGCCACTAGGTGAATTTCTTGATTAACAAATTGCTAGAGCTAAAGAAACTGAGAATACTGAAATTGATGAAACTGATGAAAATTGTGATTCACCTATTATTCCTAGGTCTCCTACTAGAGTTGAAATGCCTAGGATACCTGATGGTTATGTTATAGATGGAGAGACAGCTAGGGAAATTCTTGCTTGTAATGATAGAGATGATGTTAGAAAATTACTGGTTAAGCTTAAAAAAAAGTCTATGATGGAGAGAATGAAATATGATCCCAAATTTGCTACCTCTCCTATCTTTGTTACCGATAAGGATTATGAATTCTCTATCGATCCTGAGTTAATTACTTTGGTTGAATCTGATCCTTTTCATGGTTATGAAACTGAAACTGTTGTGGCACACTGATACGTCTCCAACGTATCAATAATTTTTGATTGTTCCATGCTATTATAGTGTCAATCCTGGATGTTTTATATGCAATTATATATCATTTTTTGGGACTAACCTATTAACCTAGTGCCCAGTGCCAGTTGCTATTTTCTGCTTGTTTATGGTTTTTCAGGAAATCAGTACCAAATGAAGTCCAAATGCCGCGAAACTTTTTGACGATTTTTTCTGGACAAAAGAGACCCTGGAAGCTTCGGGAGGAAGCCAGAAGCCTCATGAAGAGGCCACAAGGCAACAGGGCGCGGCCCCAGGGGGGCTCGCCCTGATGCCTTGTGGGCCCCTCGTGGCTCCTTTTGACCTAATTCCACTTCTATAAATTCTCAAATATTGGGAAACCAACGGAGAGCTAGAAGAGAAAACCTTTCTGCCGCCGCAAGCCTCTGTTCTTCCGCGATCCCATCTGGAGGCCTTTTCTGGTACTCTGCCGGAGGGGGAATCGATCATGGAGGGCTTCTTCATCAACCTTGCTGCCCTTCCGATGATGTGTGAGTAGTTTACCATAGACCTACAGGTCCATCGCTAGTAGCTAGATGTCTTCTTCTCTCTCTTTGATCTTCAATACCATGTTCTCCTCGATGTTCTTGGAGTTCTATCCGATGTACTCTTATTTTGCGGTGTGTTTGTTGGGATCCGATGAATTGTGGGTTTATGATCAGATTATTCATGAGAAATATTTGAGTCTTCTCTGAACTCTTTTATGCATGATTTTTATAGCTTTAAATTTCTCTCCGATATATCCGTTTGGTTTGGCCAACTAGATTGATTTATCTTGCAATGAGAGAGGTGCTTTGTGATGGGTTCGATCTTGCGGTGCTCTATATCCCAGTGACAGAAGGGGACAAGGCACGTATTTGTATTGTTGCCATTAAGGATAAAAAGATGGGCTTTAATCATATTGCTTGAGTTTACTTTGTCTACATCATGTCATCTTGCTTAAGGCGTTACTCTGTTTTATACTTAATACCCTAGATGCATGCTGGATAGCGGTCGATGGGTGGAGTAATAGTAGTAGATGCAGGCAGGAGTCGGTCTACTTGTCTCAGACGTGATGCCTATATACGTGATCATTGCCTTGAATATCGTCATAACTATGCGCTTTTCTATCAATTGCCCAACAGTAATTTGTTTACCCACCATATGCTATGTGTTCTAGAAAGAAGCCTCTAGTGAAAACTATGGCCCTCGGGTCTACTTTTATCATATATTAAAATCCAAAAATACCTTGGTGCAATTTATTTACTTTTATTTTCTTTTGCAATTTACTTTTCTATCTATCACTATCAGAATTAATCCTTGCAAGTGACCGCTAAGGGGATTGACAACCCTCTTATTTGCGTTGGGTGCAAGTGTTTATTTTGTGTGTGTAGGTGCTGCTAATGAGGTTCTGTGTGGTTCTTCTACTGGATTGATAACCTTGGTTCTTAACTAAGGGAAATACTTATCTCTACTGTACTGCATCATCCTCTCCTCTTCGGGGAAATCCCAACGCAGTTCACAAGTAGCAAGAAGAATTTCTGGCGCCGTTGCTGGGGAGACATCACCAAAACCTATCAAGTACCTTCACACAAACAATCATCTACTTTCTCTTATTTTCATTTGCCTTTTATTTGCATTTGCCTCTCGTTTTCATCTCCCCCACTTCTAAAACAATTTTACAAAAACACAAAAATATTTGTATTTGCTTGTTTGCTAGTTTGCTTGCTTTGTCGCTATGTCTCAAGAAAACACAAAATTGTGTGACTTTTCCAATACTAATAATAATGATTTTATTAGTACTCCAATTGCTCCTCCCGCCACTAGTGCGGAGTCATGTGACATTAATGCTGCTTTGCTTAATCTTGTTATGAAAGAACAATTTTCTGGTAGTCCTAATGAAGATGCTGCATCCCATCTTAATACTTTTGTTGAACTTTGTGATATGCAAAAGAAGAAATATGTGGATAATGATATTGTTAAATTGAAATTATTTCCATTCTCACTACGAGATCGTGCTAAAACTTGGTTTTCATCCTTGCCTCGAAATAGTATTGATTCTTGGGTATGTGTAAGGATGTTGTTATTACCAAGTATTTTCCTCCCGCTAAGATTATTTCTCAAAGAAATCAAATTATGAATTTTAAGAAACTTGAGCATGAACATGTTGCACAATCTTGGGAGAGAATGAAATTAATGATAAGAAATTGCCCTACTCATGGTTTAAGCTTATGGATGATCATACAAAAAATTTATGCGGGACTAAATTTTGTTTCTAGAAATCTTCTAGACTCTGCCGCAGGTGGTACTATTATGGAAATTATATTGGGAGAAGCTACAAAACTCCTTGATAATATTATGACAAATTATTCTCAATGGCACACTGAAAGAACTCCAACTGGTAAGAAGGTAAATTCTGTCAAAGAAATTAATACTTTGAGTGATAAGATGGATGCTCTTATGAAATTGGTTGCTAGTAAAAGTGCTCATATTAATCCTAATGATGTGCCATTGTCTACTTTGATTGATCAAAATAATAATGCTATTGATGTGAATTTTGTTTCTAGAAATAATTTCAACAACAATGCTTATAGGGGTAATTTCAATCCTAGGCCGTTTCCCGGAAATTCCTCTAATAATTATGGTAATTCCTATGGTAATTCATATAATAATAACAATAGGATGCCCTCTGATCTTGAAAATAATATTAAATAATTTATTAATTCTCAAAAGATTTTCAATGCTATGGTAGAAGAAAAATTGAATAAAGTTGATGACATGACTAGGATCATGGATAGAATTGCTCATGATGTTGAAACTCTCAAAATTAAAATTTTTCCACCCAAGCATGATATAAATGAGTCTATTAAAGCTATATATGTCTCCATTAATGAAAGTAAAGAAAGAACCGCTAGGTTGAGAGCTAAGCGAGAATTTCTAGAAAAAGCTATTCCAACCGGTTTCTATCATAGTAATGATGAAGATATTAAAATGATTGGTGTCTCACCTATTGAATCCTTGTTTAGAAATATAAAACTTGATGAAAAAGGGACTGGAGATGAGTCAACTTTAGCTAGAAGGCATCCCAATTATTTGGAGGGTGGTGATCTTAATGATAAAAATGATAAAAGTGGGTTTGGAGAGGTCAAAACTTTAAATAGCGATGTGCCCACTACTTTTGATTACAAGGACTTTAATTATGATAATTGTTCTGTAGTTGAATGTATTTCCTTGTTGCAATCCATGACTAATTCACCTAATGCTTATGAACAAAATAAAGCTTTTACTAAACATATTGTAGAAGCTATGATAAAAGCTCATGAAGAAAAGCTTGAGTTGGAAGTTTCAATTCCTAGAAAATTACATGATGAATGGGAACCTACTATTAAATTTAAAATTAAATATTATTAATGTAATGCTTTATGTGATCTAGGTGCTAGCGTCTCTACTATACCAAAATCTTTATGTGACGTGCTAGGTCTCACCGATATGGATGCTTGTTCCCTTAATTTACATCTAGCGGATTCCACCATTAAAAAACCATTGGGTAGAATAAATGATGTGCTTATTATTGCAAATAGCAATTATGTGCCCATGGATTTTGTTGTGCTTGATATTGAATGTAATCTGTCTTGTCCTATAATACTTGGTAGGCCTTTCCTACGAACCACAGGTGCTATTATTGATATGAAAGAAGGCAATATAAGATTTCGATTCCCATTAAAGAAAGGGATGTAACGCTTTCCTATAAAGAGAATTAATCCACCATATGAATCTATTATGAGGGCCACCTATGGAATTAATTTGAAGGATGACAATACTTGAAACTATGCATTATGCCTAGCTAGGGGCATAAAACAATAACGCTTGTTGGGAGGCAACCCAATATTTATTTTTGTTGCAAAATTTTATTTTCTTGTGTCACACAATTTTTTCTTCGGTAATGATTGAGTTTTTATCTTTTAATTAGTGTTTTTCCCAAGTAATGCCTTTGGGATGATTTGGATGATAGTATGATTGATGCTGTTTGAAAACAGAAAGTTTTGAGTCCAATGCTGGATTTTTGTTTCTGTACTGGAGCGTGATAAAATTCTGAATTTTTTACAAAGTATTGGTATATGAATTTTTTACTAGTTACTAATTGTTCAGAATTTTTGGAGCTATAGAATTATGGATTTTAAATAGATCTTTACAGACTGTTCTGTTTTAGACAGATTCTGTTTTTGTTGCATAGTTTGCTTATTTTGATGAATCTATGGATCGTATCAGGGGGTATGAGCCATGGGGAAGTTGGAGTACAGTAGCATTATTACAATATTAAATATGAATCAATTTACAACAGTACCTAAAGTTTAAGATTTGTTTGTTATACTAACGGATCTCACGAAGTTTCTGTTGAGTTTTGTGTGCTGAAGTTTTCAAGTTTTGGGTGAGACTACGATGGATAAAGGAATAAGGAGAGGAAAGAGCCTAAGCTTGGGGATGCCCAAGGCACCCCAAGGTAATATTCAAGGAAGACTCAAGCGTCTAATCTTGGGTATGCCCCGGATGGCATCCCCTCTTTCGTCTACAATCTATCGGTATATCACTTGGAGCTATATTTTTGTTCATCACATGATATGTGTTTTACTTGGAGCGTCTTGTGCTATAGTTTTCTTGCTTTTGTTTGATTTTTAGTTTGGCACAATCATATTTGCTGAACACACCTTTTTGAGAGGGACACACATTATTCGTGATTTGTTAGAATACTCTATGTGCTTCACTTATATCTTTTGAGCTAGGCAGTTGCTCTAGTGCTTCAGTTATACCTTTTAGAGCATGACAGTGGTTATATTTTAAAGAAATAGTTGCACTATCATGCTTCACTTATATCTTTTTGAGAGTATAATAAATAGCAATGGTAATATGCACGGGTTATGAATTTGGTCCTAATATGATAGGTATTCAAGAGGGATATAATAAAAACTTTCATGTAGATCACTGAATATGATAAGTTTGATTCCTTGCAATAGTTTTGCGATATTAAGATGGTAATATGTGGGAGGTGCTAGTAGATAATTGTGGTTTAGTAAGAATATTGGTGTTAAGGTTTGTGATTCCCGAAGCATGCACGTATGGTCTGTCGTTATGCTAAGAGTTGGAGCATGATTTATTATTGATTGTCTACCTTATGAGTGGCGGTCAGGGACGAGCGATGGTCTTTTCCTACCAATCTATCACCCTAGGGGCATGCATAGTAGTACTTTGCTTCGAGGGCTAATAAACTTTCGCAATAAGTATGTGAGTTCTTTATGACTAATGTGAGTCCATGGATTATACGCACTCTCACCTTTCCACAATTTGCTAGCCTCTTGGGTACCGTGCATTGCCCTTTCTCACATCGAGAGTCAGTGCAAACTTCGCCGGTGCATCCAAACCCCGTGATTGGATACGCTCTATCACACATAAGCCTCCTTATATCTTCCTCAAAACAGCCAGCATACCTACCTATTATGGCATTTCCATAGCCATTCCGAGATATATTGCCATGCAACTTCCACCGTTCTTTTTATATGACACACATCATCATTGTCATATTGCTTTGCATGATCATATAGCTGACATAGTATTTGTGGCTCAGCCACCGTTCATCATTTTCATACATGTTACGCTAGTATCATTGCACATCCTGGTACACTGCCAGAGGCATTCATATAGAGTCATACTTGTTCTAGTATCGAGTTGTAATTTTTGAGTTGTAAGTAAATAGAAGTGTGATGATCATCATTATTAGAGCATTGTCCCAGTGAGGAGTCTTTAAAAAAAGCCAAAAAGAGCCCAGCGAAAAAAATGAGAGAAAAAGAGAGAAGGGGCAGTGTTACTATCTTTTTCCATGCTTGTGCTTCAAAGTAGCACCATGTTTTTCATATAGAGAGTCTACTATTGTAGGATCGAAAGTATGTCTAGAGGGGGGGGGGGTGATTAGACTACTTGACCAAATAAAAACCTGACCTTTTCCCAATTTTAGTTGTAGGCAGATTTTAGCAAGTACACAAGTCAAGCATCACCCTACACATGCAATTCTAAGAGTATAGCAGCGGAAAATAAACAATTGCATATGTAAGTAAAGGAGGGGATCGGAGATTTCAAACGCAATGAAGACACGGTGGCTTTTGGCGTGGTTCCGATAGGTGGTGCTATCGTACGTCCACGTTGATGGAGACTTCAACCCACGGAGGGTAACGGCTGCGCGAGTCCACGGAGGGATCCACCCACAAAGGGTCCACGAAGAAGCAACCTTGTCTATTCCACCATGGCTTACGTCCACGAAGGACTAGCCTCACTTGGGGTAGATCTTCACGAAGTAGGCGATCTCCTTGCCCTTACAAACTCCTTGGTTCAACTCCACATCATGTCGGAGGATCCCAAGTGACACCTCACCAATCTAGGAGACACCACTCTCCAAAAGGTAATAGACGGTGTGTTGTTGATGAACTCCTTTCTCTTGTGCTTCAAATGATAGTCTCCACAACACTCAAACAACTCTTCACAGATTTGGCTATGGTGGAAGAAGGATTTGGGTGGAAAGCAACTTGGGAAAGGCTAGAAATCAAGGTTCAAATGGTTGGATTGGAATGTCTTGATCTCAACACATGAGTAGGTGGTTCTCTCTCAGAAAATGTATGGTGGAAGTGTAGGCACGTTCTGATGGCTCTCCTTACTGAGTAAGAAGTGGTGGAGGGGTATATATAGCCTCCACGTAAAATCCAACCATTACACACTTTTGACCCAACTCGGTGGCAGAGTTTTGGTCTCCATTGCCTTGGTTTCACAACCTAGGAGAGTATGGCGTCTAGTGAGGGTAATTATCACCGTAGAGGTCCATATTTTGATGGTACAAACTTTGCTAGTTGAAAACATAAGATGAAAATGCATATTCTTGGTCATAACCCTGCCGTTTGGGCTGTTGTTCGTGTTGGCTTGCAAGGTGATTTCTTTGAGGATGGCAAGGAACCGGATCGTGAAGCAACCCCGGAAGAATTGAAGATGTTGCAATACAATGCTCAAGCTTGTGACATTCTCTTCAACGGTTTGTGTCCCGAGGAATTCAACAAAATCAGACGCCGCGAGAATGCAAAGGAAATTTGGGATACTTTGGTTGATATGCATGAGGGTACCGAGTCCGTCAAGGAATCTAAGTTGGATGTGCTTCAAAGTCAACTTGACAAGTTCAAGATGAAGGATGGTGAAGGAGTCGCTGAGATGTACTCTAGGCTTGCTCTCATCACAAATGAGATTGCCGGCTTAGGAAGTGAAGAGATGACCGACAAATTCATCATCAAGAAGATACTTAGAGCTTTGGATGGAAAATATGATACCGTTTGCACATTGATCCAAATGATGCCAAATTACAAAGATCTCAAGCCCACGGAAGTCATTGGAAGGATTGTTGCTCATGAAATGTCACTCAAGGACAAAGAGGAGCTACACAACAAATCAAGTGGTGCTTACAAAGCCTCAACCGATGCTCTAACAATTCCGAGTGACAACCTAGTATCCAATGAAGAGATAAGCCTAATGGTGAAAAGATTCAACAAGTTCTACAAGAACAAAGGGAAAGAAAGAAGGTCTAGCTCAAGACACTATGAGAGAAGATCATCAAGTCGTGACCGAAATTGCTACAATTGTGGAAAACCCGAACACTATTCCAATGAGTGTACGGCTCCCTACAAGAAAAGAGACGAATCGCCAAGAGGAAGACATAGAAGAGATGAATCACCTCATAAGTAGAGAAGGAGTAGAGATGATCGTTATGAACGAAGACACTCTTGAAGAAGCAAGGATTCAAAGAGGAAGGACAAGTCATCAAAGAGCTACACAAGAAGAAGACATCAAGCTCATGTTGGTGAATGGGTTTCCGACTCCGACTCCGACAACCACTCCGAGAGAAGTTATCACTCCAAATCCGACTATTGTTAAGATGAAGGTGTTGCCGGACTTGCTCTTGTGTCATCCAACTCCTATGATCTATTTGACTCAGCAAATGTAGGAATTGGAAGATGCTTCATGGCAAAAGGCCCCAAGGTATCACACCCCGAGTATCTTGATTTCAATAGTGATGAAGATGATTTGCTTGGTGATGATGATTTACTTATTGATAAGGCTAGTGATGTGAGCTATAATGAAAATGCTAGTAATTATGATAGTCAAGAGGAAACGAATGACAATGCTATGAAGGAGATTGAGCGTCTAACTAAAGAACTAAATGCTCTTAAGTTAGCTCATGAAACAACTCAAGAAGATCATAGAGAACTTCTAAGAACTCATGAGAAGCTACGCTTCGAGAAGCTAAATTTAGAGAAAGAGCATGAGTTTCTTAAAGCTGTCAATGATGATCTTCGAAAGAAGAGTTCTTCATATCTTGCCAAATGTTTACTCTTGTCTACCTTTATGCCACAACTTAAACCTAAGCAAACTAGCAACAAGGGTAAAAAGGGTTCTACCTCTAGTAGTAACAATAACAATGCTAAATCCAATATTGTTGCTTATAGTAGTTCTATTGATTCCACTAATGATTCTCTTAGCCAAGTTACACTTGAGCAAGAAAATATTCTATTGAAAGGAATTATAGAAAAAGCTGTCTACAAGAGCCTTGCCGGGAGTAAGCAATTTGAGGAAATTGTACGCAAGCAAGGAAGGCACCGGAAGAACCAAGGTGTTGGTTTTGAACGAAAGTTCAATGCCAATGGAGTTGAGTGGGAATAAGATCAATACCCCAAGACGAAGTTCGTTCCTCAACAAGAGAAGTATGATCCTACTTCCTTCAAGGGAACACAAGCTCAAGAAGATCTTCCACCACAAGACCACAAGCTAAAAGGGAAGGACAAGCTTCAAGAAGAGATTGACTCATTCGAAGAAGCGCCTCAAGCCTTGGTCAAGTGGGTTCCCAAGACTTCATCAAGTTCTACTTCATCAAGTGCTACTACCACTCCAAGGATTCCCATCAAGTTGATGTGGGTCCAAAAGAAGAAGAACTAGAGAGTTCTTGAGGGTGACTCCGCCAACAAACTTCACTCACATTCATTTATGGCAAGAACTTGTGCAATCAACTTCCACATCCTGCACTAGTTCATGGAATCACAAACCCTCTTGTTGGTAAGGCAAGGGACAAGGTATTCAATGCATTCATGGACATCATCATATGTGTATTTCACTCTATGTCTATGGATATCCTTGTATGTTCCTTGTGTGGGACTAACCCATGTAGGTATTGAAAGCACAAAACTCCAAAGGATTGCTCCCAACTCTTGATGGTCTACATCAACATTGAGCATCCACATCTTCAACATCTACATGAAGTCATCATCGACAAAACCCAAGGTTATTTCATCCCTCTTTGGGGGGATATCACATCTAGGGGGATCTTTGCTCTAAAAATTAAGCTAAAGCAACTCTAATGGTGTGAACACATCAATGCTTTATGTAAAAGTGGCAACCCCACTTGTGCTTAAACGATGAGTATGACCTATGATCAAATGTTCTCATTTGACTCCTAAGTCAATATACTCATATATATTGATGACCTAGTCATCGCCATTGCTTGATAGATGCTAGAATTGGTTGTGCATGTTTGACACATATTTCATTTGCTATCTTATTGTGTGAGCATGTTGGTTTGCATGTTTTCATCATTCGAGGACATCCATTTGTTGATTTGATTGTCTTGGTTTTTCTGGCCAAGTGGATGTACAAGAATGCCTAAGTACCTTCTCTAGCTATCTATGCTTTCTTGTCTCAAATTCTATTCTTGCTACATCACAAAAATTGAACAAGTCATTTTCCTCCGTGTGAGGAGCACTCGGAGCCACCGATCTGAAAGGGTTGAACCTCCAAAACCTTCTACATGATTTCGGCCGAACCAATTCACTCACACTCGGTCCAACCGAAATCATTTAGATTGATCTAGGTTTCCATCTCGGTGTCACTGAGTTGAACCATTTCGGCGCCACCGATGTGCTAAACTGCTTGCAGTTACACATATCGGTGCCACCGAGTTGTCCAACTCGGAGCCATCAACAGCACACGGGTATATATACTTCGCGGGCCCGAACGATTGAAATTTCTCAAACCTCTTCGTTCCCGCACCCCGTTGCTGCCATCGCCCAGGTCTCCGGATCGTCGCCCTTGTCTCCAGCGCGCCTTCACCGCCGGAATCCGCCGCCGTCAACGGCAATCTGCTCCGCCATTGCCGCCGTAGAGGATCTCCACCAAGTTAGGGTGAGATTCGACCCCCTTCGTGCTCTAAATTCTGATTCAATGCACGGATGGATTGCCATTATTCTTACCACGGATTGAGACTTTCCTTTACACTGCAAATTCCTTAGACAAGATTCGAGTAAAATTTTAGGTTTAAGTTTCCGCCGAACGCATCTCGGACCGACCGATTAGAGATTTTCGGAGTCACCGATTTGGCCCCAGGCCATTGCACTAGTACGTCTCGGTGCCACCGAGTTGTATGAATTGGTGATACCGAAAGTAAAATCTCTGTGAAACCCTAGCATCTCGGAGACACCGAACCACATCTCGGTCTGACCAAAATGGAGTGTAAAGTTTTTGTTGAGTGCTTCGGTATCACCGAGATGATCAACTCGGTCCGTCTGAAATGCCTTCTGTGAAAACTTGAAACTAAGATTTGAACTCAATTTTCATGAAAAACATCTGCTTTTTTGTGATGACTCATCTACTCTGCCCATACCCATCTATTCACAGGGTCAGCTTTGCAAGATGTCTGATGCCAGTGACAGCCAAAATATGTCAGAGCAGCACACTGATCTCAGTTCAGGCTCTAGTCCTGAGGAAAGCTTTTATGAGGGAGAGAGAAGCTCTCCAGATCTTCCAAAAGCTGCAACAAGGACCAGGAAGAAGAGAACCTCAGATGATGAGGATGAGGGCTTTGTGGCAAGTGAGGCCACAACAAAGAAGAGGCAAGTGGTTGCTAAGGAGTATGGCAAAGCAGCTAGCTCAAAACCTGCTGCCAAAGACAAATCTGCTGTAATGAAAGTCACGAAGAAAACCATGACATTTACACTTGAGGAGCCAAGTGACACAGAAACAGCTGCTACAGGGAAGAAGAAGAGGGCTAGGAAGACAATTGCACAGGTTGTGGGCAAACCCTCCATGAGGATTGATGAGGAGGAGGAAGAGCCTGCAGCTGATGCACCTCCTGCCAATACTCAGAATCTTATGTCAGATGCTATGAGGACTGCTGCCCCCACCAAGTCCAAGCCCAAAGCTCCAGCACCCAAGTGATCCACAAGAAATATCCCAGCAACTGAGAAGAACAAGGCCCCAGTGCCTAAAGCTGATGTTGATGAGGAGCCACTAGTGCTCAGAAAATTGAAGCCCAAGATTCCAGATCATGACAATGCACACCCAGTTGCTGAAAACATGATGCTCAGGAAGGATAAAGGACTGTGTCAGTGGAGATTGTTTGCTCCTTATGCTGCAAGAAGAAGAACTACTTGTGATTACCGCTTCCAGGCCAGAGAACAACAAGACTTCTATGAGACTGTACTGCTTGATAAGAAGCCAATCGTCAGTGACATGAGATGGGTGGATTGGAAGTACATCGATGCAAATGAGGACTATTTTCCCCATGTTCATGAGAGTTTCAGGATAGTTGGTGTTGATGACTTTGTTGGACAGAAGCTTACAAAGTGGAATGATGAGATGATCATGCAATTCTACTCCACAGCTCATTTTTATCCAGATGGCAGGATTGTGTGGATGACTGAGGGATCCAGATACCAGTCAACCATCTCTGAGTGGGCTACTCTTTTTGGTGCTCCAGAGGAAGAGGATGATGACATTGATATCTATGCCAAGCTCAAGATGAACCACAATTCCATGGCCAATATGTACACAGCTATTCCAGAGAAAGACATCGAGACACACAAGTTAGGGTTAGTGAAGCACTTGCTACCCGGTTTGGCCACCACTAACACTATCTTGAGGTACACTCTATTGCCCAAGTCAGGAGATGATAAGATGATACGTGGCCACTCCATCAACTTGCTGCACCTCTTTGATACACCTCAAAAGTTCAAGGTGATGAGCTTGATTGTGGAAACCATCAAGAGGACAGCTGCTGATCAGAAGAGATCTTGTGGATATGCTCCGCACATTCAGATGCTCATCAACTTCAAGGTTGGAACGAGCACATATCTACTTGATCGTGAACATCTTCCATTGCGTCCAGAGTTTGAGGACAATGTTATAGTGATGGACCCTTCGCATCCTACATCTGCTCAAGCACAAGAGAAGATCCGAGCAGTCGCAGAAGCAAAAGCAGCCAAGGAGGCATCTGCTCCAAATGCACCCATTGCAAACCTCAAGTCGAAGAATGACCAGATGACTTATCTGCTGGAAGCCACCCTGAGGATTGAGCGAAGTCTGGCCAACCTCACCAAGAACCAAGCTAGCCTAGAGCGGATAGTCGAGACTAAGATTCATGATCTTGATGTAAAGATCACTGAGGTACAGACCATTGTGGAGAAGCTGAAGGATGATGTTGATGCAGTCAGGGCAACTTCTGATGACAGTGGAGATGACAGACCCACTAGTGAGAGATTCCAGACAGTGCCTAGGGCAGCCAGGTCTGCTACAGTGCCTGTTGCGGATCCGAGGACCACAGTCTCTGCACCTGCTACTGCTGCTACAGTGCCACCTCCGGTCTCTACTCCACCAGCCCAGCAGACGTCAGCTGAAGCCTTCGCGGATGCACTTCTCTCAACGCCGTCTACGCACACCGGAGCTGCCAGCCGGAGATCACCTTCAGGAGCTTCCGAGGATCGTGCCTAGAGAGCCGCATAGTTCTATACCTATTTGAACTTTTTGGTACTTGTTGCCAAAGGGGGAGAATTTGTATAGATCATAGGCTTCGAGAGAGAGTGTTTTGCTCATTGGTTTTTCTCGAGTTCTTTTGCTACTATTTGCTTTATGCTACTTTGGTTTGATGTGTGCTTGATACTACGTGTGTGAGATACTTTGAGATACTTTGATCGTTATGTTTGTGAGATACTATGTGTGTGATTGATCATACTATGCTTCATGTGATGCTTAATGCTTATCCTTATCTTTATCTTTGTATGATCATTCACTTGTGTCTTTGGTGATGCATGCCTACTATTCCATTCATATCATTTTGCACGCTCCACCAAGTTGTATGTGACATGGAAGAGCGACCCATGATCCTAATCGATTGTGCATTTGCATTCAAACGCAAATGATTAATAATGCACAAATTTAGGGGGAGCTCTTGCTTATCACATACTTCTCAAAGCGACGATGTATTCCATTCATTTAATCATTTGTAGAAGCTTTGATCTATATGTTGTCATCAATTACCAAAAAGGGGGAGACTGAAAGCACATTTTCTCCCTTGGTGGTTTTGGTAATTCATAACAACATATATCTCATTGAACTAATATCCATTCAAGTTAAAGATTTCAGGATGTTCAATGATTGGCATGGCAAGGACTAGAGATGTGGACCCCTCAAAATGCTAAGGACATGGATTGGCAAAAGCTCAAGACTCTACATTTTTGGTTTAGTGATCCAAGATCACATTGAGTCCATAGGAAAGCCAATACTATTAAAAGGGGATGAGGTGTTGCTTAATGGTCTTTTTGCTCAAGTGCTTAGTGACAGTACTCCAAAACCCTCAACCACTTTCTCCATCCAAATACTTTCCAACTCGGCCCCACCGAAATTTCCTATCCGGAGCCACCGAGTTCATCTGGACTTAGCCACTGCCAAAACCCTAACAAATCGGATCCACCGATATGGATCTCGGTCCCACCGAGATGCAATAAGGCAACAGAGAGTTGGCAAGCCATCTCGGTGAGACCGATTTGCAAAACTCGGTGGGACCGAAGTAAGTGCAAACGATTACAGAGAGTTGGCAAGGCCATCTCGGTGGGACCGAGATCCATATCGGTGGATCCGATTTGTTAGGGTTTTGGCAGTGGCTAAGTCCAGATGAACTCGGTGGCTCCGGATAGGAAATTTTGGTGGGGCCGAGTTGGAAAGTAGGTTTTGGACATATTTGGATGGAGAAAGTGGTTGAGGGTTTTGGAGTACTGTCACTAAGCACTTGAGCAAAAAGACCATTAAGCAACACCTGATCCCCTTTTAATAGTATTGACTTTCCTATGGACTCAATGTGATCTTGGATCACTAAACCAAAAATGCAGAGTCTTGAGCTTTTGCCAATCCATGTCCTTAGCATTTTGAGGGGTCCACATCTCTAGTCCTTGCCATGCCAATCATTGAACATCCTGAAATCTTTAACTTGAATGGATATTAGTTCAATGAGATATATGTTGTTATGAATTACCAAAACCACCAAGGGAGCAAATGTGCTTTCAACTATGTTGTCACTTTCATATACTAGTGGGAATTTTTCATTATAACTTGGCTTGTATATTCCAATGATGGGCTTCCTCAAATGCCCGAGGTCTTCATGAGCAAGCAAGTTGGATGCACACCCACTTAGTTTTTATTTTTAGCTTTCATACACTTATAGCTCTTAGTGCATCCGTTGCATGGCAATCCCTACTCCTCGCATTGACATCAATTGATGGACATCTCCATAGCCCGTTGATTAGCCTCATCGATGTGATATTATCTTCTCTTTTTGACTTCCCCTTATTAATCTCTATCATCATTCTATTCCACCCATAGTGCTATATCCATGGCTTGCGCTCATGTATTGCGTGGGGGTTGAAAAAGCTGAAGTGTGTTAAAAAGTATGAACCAATTGCTTGGCTTGTCATCGGGGTAGTGCAAGATAAATATTTTATGTTAAGAAGATGGAGCATGACATGGTTATATGATTTTGTAGGGATAACTTTCTTTAGCATTTTTATTTTGAAAGACATGATTGTTTGTTAGTATGTCTGAGTATTGATGTCTTTATATCAAATTATAGACTATTGCTTTGAATCATTCGGATATTAATATTCATACCGTAAAAGAGAATTACATGATGAAACATGTTAGGTAGCATTCCACATCAAAAATTCTGTTTTTATCATTTACCTACTCGAGGACGAGCAGGAATTAAGCTTGGGGATGCTTGATACGTCTCCAACGTATCTATAACTTTTTATTGTTCCATGCTATTATAGTATCAATCTTGGATGTTTTATATGCAATTATATATCATTTTTTGGGACTAACCTATTAACCTAGTGCCCAGTGCCAGTTGCTGTTTTCTGCTTGTTTTTGGTTTTTCAGAAATCAGTACCAAACAAAGTCCAAATGCCACAAAACTTTTTGACGATTTTTTTCTGGACAAAAGAGACCCTAGAAGCTTTGGGAGGAAGCCAGAAGCCTCACGAGGAGGCCGCAAGGCAACAGGGCGTGGCCCTAGGGGGCGCACCCTGATGCCTTGTGGGCCCCTCGTGGCTCCTTTTGACCTAATTCCACTTCTATAAATTCTCAAATATTGGGAAACCAACATAGATCTAGAAGAGAAAACCTTTCCACCGCCGCAAGCCTATGTTTTTCCGTGATCCCATCTGGAGGCCTTTTCTGGTACTCTGCTGGGGGGGGGAATCGATCACGGAGGGCTTCTTCATCAACCTTGCTGCCCTTCCAATGATGTGTGAGTAGTTTACCACAGACCTACGGGTCTATAGCTAGTAGCTAGATGGCTTCTTCTCTCTCTTTGATCTTCAATACCATGTTCTCCTCGATGTTCTTGGAGTTCTATCCGATGAAATCTTCTTTTGCGGTGTGTTTGTTTATTTATTTTCCTCACTGGGACAATGCTCTAATAGTGATGATCATCATACTTCTATTTACTTACAACTCAAAATTACAACTCGAAACTAGAAAAAATATGACTCTATATGAATGCCTCTGGCAGTGTACCAGGATGTGCAATAATACTAGCGTAACATGTATGAAAAATGATGAATAGTGGCTGAGCCACAAATACTATGCCAGCTATATGATCATGCAAAGCAATATCACAATGATGATGTGTGTCATAAAAACGGAACGGTGGAAGTTGCATGGCAATATATCTCGGAATGGCTATGGAAATGCCATAATAGGCAGGTATGGTAGCTATTTTGAGGAAGATATAAGGAGGCTTATGTGTGATAGAGCATATCATTTCATGGGGTTTGGATGCACCGGCGAAGTTTGCACCTACTCTCAATGTGAGATAGGGCAATGTACGGTACCGAAGAGGCTAGCAAATTGCAGAAAGGTGAGAGTGCATATAATCCATGGACTCACATTAGTCATAAAGAACTCACATACTTATTGCGAAAGTTTATTAGCCCTTGAAGCAAAGTACTACTACGCATGCCCCTAGGGGGGAGGTTGGTAGGAGTTAACTATCGCGTGCCCCCGACCGCCACGCAAAGGAAGACAATCAATAATAAATCATGGTCCAACTTCTTAGCATAACGACAGATCATACGTGCATGCTTTGGGAATCACAAACCTTAACACCAATATTCTTACTAAACCACAATTATCTACTAGCACCTCCCACATATTACATTCTTAATATCGCAAAACTATTGCGAGGAATCAACCATATCATTTTCAGTGATCTAGATGAAATTTTTTATTATATCCCTCTTGAATACTTATCATATTATGACCAAATTCATAACCCGTTCATATTACCATTGATATTTATTAGACTCTCAAAAAGATATAAGTGAAGCATGAAAGTGCAACTATTTCTTTAAAATATAACCACCGCCGTGCTCTAAAAGATATAAGTGAAGCACTAGAGCAACTACCTAGCTCAAAAGATATAAGTGAAGCACATAGAGTATTCTAACAAATCACGAATAATGTGTGTCCCTCTCAAAAAGGTGTGTTCATCAAAGATGATTGTGGCAAACTAAAAAGCAAACAAAAGCAAGCAAACTATAGCACAAGACGCTCCAAGTAAAACACATATCATGTGATGAATAAAAATATAGCTCCAAGTGAGTTACCGATAGATTGTAGACGAAAGAGGGGATGCCATCCGGGGCATCCCCAAGCTTAGACACTTGAGTATTCCTTGAATATTACCTTGGGGTGCCTTGGGCATCCCCAAGCTTAGGCTCTTGCCGCTCCTTATTCCTTTATCCATCGTAGTCTCACCCAAAACATGAAAACTTCAGCACACAAAACTCAACAGAAACCTCGTGAGATCCGTTAGTATAACAATTAAATCTTAAACTTTAGGTACTGATGTAAATTGATTCATATTTAATATTAGCATAATGCTACTGTAATCCAACTTCTCGATGACTCATACCCCCTGATACGATCCATAGATTCATCAAAATAAGCAAACTATGCAACAAAAAACAGAATCTGTCTAAAACAGAACAGTCTGTAAAGATCTGAATTAAAGTCATACTTTTGTAACTCCAGAAATTCTGAAAAATTAGGACAACGTGGGAAATTCATATATCAAGAATGTGTAAAAAAATCAGAAGGTTCTGACTCTCCAGCAAAAAATCAAAATTCTAGCATTGGACGCAAAAGTTTCTGTTTTCAAACAGCATCAATTATACTATCATCCAAATCACCCCAGAGGCATTACTTGCCACAAACACTAACTAAAAGATAAAAACACAATCATAATAGAGGCTACAATTTTGTAAACACACAAAAACACAAATAAAAAGTTTATTGGATTGTCTCCCAACAAGCTCTTTCTTTATAGCCATTAAGATAGGCTTGAGATTTCAATGATGCTCTCATGAAAGATAATAATTGAAACACAAAGAGAGCATCATGTAGCATGTGAAAAACACATTTAAGTCTAACATAATACCTATGCATAGGCATTTTATAAGAAAACAAATTATCAAGACAAGCAATATATAGCATATGCAAATAGGAAGAATGGAGCATTAATAATTTTAGCACAAAGAGAGGTAATTTAGTGACATGAAAGTTTCTACAACCATATTTTCCTCTCTCATAATAATTACATGTAGGATCATAATCAAATTCAACAATATAGCTATCATATAAAATTTCATCTTCATTATCCACATGCATAAAAGTTTTATAATCTTCCAAGATAGTGGGATTAACATCAAGTAAAGTCATGACCTCTCCAAACCCACTTTTATCAAAAATTTCATAAGATTGAACACTCTCCAAATATGTGGGATTATTTTACCTAAAGTTGACACTCTTCCAAACCCACTTTAAATATTATTGTAGATATTATTATCAATAACATATTCATCATGAGGCTTAAATAAATTTTCAAGATCATAAGAAGCATTATCACCCCAATCATGATCATTGCAATAAGTAGTGGACATGACAAAATTGTCATCCCCAAACTTGTAGTTTTGCATATTATTAGCACAATTTACATTAATGGAATTTATAATAACATCATGCTTTTCATTCAAGGAGCTATCAAGTGTGGGTGCAATAGCAATGACTTCATTTTTAACATAAGGAACTATAGCAAGTTCATCTCCATAAGCATAATTAATATTGGCATCATGGCCACAAGCATCAAATTCATCAAAAAGCGATATTTCAGGCGAATCAACAGGATCATAATTATCTATAGATTCATGCATATCATTATTCTCTTCCAAAGTAGCATACATTCTCCCAATGAATTCACTAACATAGGTATTGGAAGCATAGTTTTCATAGCAATATTTAAGTATGACAAGATTTTCAGATTTGTAGAGAGTAGCATCTTACTTTTCAATCAAAAAATAAACTTCATAAGCACCCTTAAAAGCAACAAATTCTTCAATTTGTTTGATATCGTAGTAACTATAAACACCCTAGGCATAAGAAGATAAGATTTCATTATCATTAAACTCACATAGGTAGGGGAGGTGTTTTTTAGGGTTCTTAGAGCAACAAGTAACATCATATATTTCGCATAGATTCCAAGCATAGCATAGCAAATAATTTATTTGATTCCATAAGAGTCTCCCTTTTTGAGACAAACGGTGACGCCCAAAATGAGCATGCTCATCTAATGATTTTTCCTCAACTAAACTAGTTGGGGTTACAGCACGAGCACAAATGGATCGAAGATGGTCCATGTAGAAAACTTTAAGTGGATCCATAGTGATCTTAAATTTTTGCTTTCATTTTCTATTTTTGTGTGTTGACCTGAAGGCAATAAAAGCAAGCAAGCAAATAAAATATTTTTGTGTTTTTTGTAAAATTTGTTTTAGAAGTGGGGGAGATGAAAACGAGAGGCAAATGCAAATAAAAGGCAAATTGTGACGCCCCCGACCCGACCGTGCACTAATCATACACGCAAATGCGCACGATTAAGCCCAGGGACTCACGGGAAGATATCACAACACAACTCTAGACACAAATTAAAATAATACAAGCTTTATATTACAAGCCAGGGGCCTCGAGAGCTCGAATACATAAGCTCGAGAACAAGTGTTAGCGGAAGGAACAACATCTGAGTACAGACATAAATGTTAAACAAGTCTGCCTTAAGAAGGCTGAGCAAAACAACGGCAACTAGATCGAAAAGGCACATGCCTCTTGCCTGGGAGCCTCCTAAACTACTCCTGGTCGTCGGTCTCCACGCAGTAGTAGGCTCCGCCAGTGTAGTAGTAGTCGACGGCGGGATCAGCTGCCTCCGGGACGCCATCATCTGGTCGCAGCAATCGTGTCGGGGGGAAAAGAGGTAGCAAAGCAACCGTGAGTACTCATCCAAAGTACTCACAAGACTTACATCAGAACTATGCTAAATATGCATCGGTATCAAAGGGAAGGGTTGTATCTGTGGACTATACTGCAGAAATGCCAGAATAGAGGGAAATGCCTAGCCTATTGAAGACTAGCATCTTCGGCGTCTTGCAGCATTAGAAGAGTGCAGATTAGTATCATAACATATAATAGTAAGTAATAGTAGCAATGCCCAGAGATCCTTCCTCGACTCCCTGTGAGAAAGCAATCTCGGAGCTATCAAATTATTAAGTGACACAAGTATCCAGATCAAGTTGTAGTAGATCGGGATAGAACACTGAGCGTCCTGTTACCGTGGACACGGCTATTCAAATAGATAACTTTCCTGTAGGGGTGCACTACTGTTACCCAACATGCTCGATTAACTCTGGCCGGACACACTTTTCTCGGTCATGCCCGGCCTCGGCTGATCGACACAACATAGTCCTACCTAGGCTCCGCAAAGAGGTCCCTGCTGGTCTACATCCTAAGCGCTCAGGGGTCTTGGGCCCATCGCCCTTTGCACTCCGGGTCGTTGTGCGCAAGGTGGATCCAGGCACCACCCCTCTCCTGGATGGCACGATCCAACATGGCCACAATGCTGAACTGGACATCTGACAGAGCTTTTGGCTGATACATATGGCGCCGAGGGCCCCATTAAACCATTATCCTGCGTGGTGGTAGTGCGTATAGGCCAGTGGCCAACTCAGATCAAATACCCAAATACGTTAAGCGTGTTATTAGTATCTCGCGGACATGAATAGGTCTCAAGTCTCACCTCCGACACCCTGCCGCACCGACTTGGTAACCTGCGGATCAACGACCAGGGACCAGGCCCACCTCTCTCCTAGGTGGTCTCCACCTGCCCTGACGTTCCGCCCCAATAATCTCTCGCGGGTACCCTCACGGTCAACCCGACTTCACACCTCTCGCGGGTACCCCGCGGGGTCGACCCGACTTTAACATGGGTCTGAGGTAAATGCCAAGGTAACCGTGTGGCCATGTGTAATAGCCCGAGACCGACGCTCCACATGCTTTCCATTTATTTTCGTTGTTGCCGTGTGTTTCGTTTGTTTGTTGCATTCATCATTGCATCATTCGCATTGCATCGACACTCCATGCCGTCATTCTTTTCAAAATTTGCATCCGTTCGTAGTTGTCATTTTTCCCCGTCGCCTTCCGTTGACTGTTTCGGGACCAACCACACTTGCACGCGCCCGCGACATCGTTAAAATATCGTTTTCTAAGTGGGAATAAAACATTCTCAGAATGGGTTGAAAGTTGGCGTGCGGTCTTGTTATATTGTAGGTAGACTGCCTGCCAAATTTCGTCGCATTCGGAGTTTGTTTGATGCCCAACCGTTAAACTATAGCGGCACTATAGCCGGTTTAATTATCGGACGTTTTCGGTTTTGTAAAACTGTCACCGGGCCGCACCAATTCCCTCTCAACTTAGCCCAAGCCCCCTCTACACAGCCCACCTAACCCAGCCATCCCCCCTCCGACCGGAGCCATCGGATCGCGATCGGAGGGCTCCGAAACTCCCCCCTAGACCCCCTCCTGCCTATAAATGGACATCACCTCCTCCAAATTTCGAAAACCCTTGCCCCCCTAGCCTTCTCCTTCCTCCCAGCCGCGACACCCATCCATTTCCGCGCCCCGCCAGCCTCCTCTCGCCACTTGGCGCTACCCCAATCGCCGCGCCGCCACCTGAGCCGCCCGTTCAGCCAACCAGAGCTGGCCACGTCACCAACACCCGCCTCCCACGCGCCAGGGCCCGCCAAGCCCATCGGGAGGCCCGCCCGAGCAAATCTGGGCCCCAAGCCAGCCGCCCGTACGCCGCCGCTCGCGCCCGAGCTCCCCGCCTCCTCGCGCCACCTACTGCCCGAGCCGCCCGCGCGACCTCGCCGCCGTCCCGCCACCGGCGACCGTCGCCGCCGCCCAGGCCAGTGCTCCGCCGCGCCCCTGCTTCCCTTCCCTTCTCCCTCCATTCTTTCCCCTGTCCTCTATCCCCCATGGCCGCCATGCCCATGTAGGTCTCCATGGATGTGGAGCGCACCTCCCCGAGCTCCGTCCACCGTCACCGTTTTCTGGATCCGGCACCGGCCGACCGGATCCGCCGTTCCCGGCCTCCCCGCCGTCCTCGAACCCCTCGCCGGAGCCCCAAGGACGCCGCCGCCCCCTGCCTCCTGCTCATGCGCCTCAGGCACGAGGAGAACGACGACCGCGCCTTGTCCGACCATGTGGGCCGCAGCTTCTAGCAAGGCCCAGCTCGCCCGTGGACCCAGCCCAGTCCGCTTCCGCAGCACAGCCAGCCCATGGGCCCTCTGGTGAGCAGCAGCTCCTCGCAGCCCATCTCCCTGTGCACTGCCTTTTATCCAGTGCCCAGTAGGTTCGACCCAATTCCTTTTTTTTCAGCGCTGCGATTTTAGGAATTACCCAGAGTTGGCAGAATTGCAGAAAAACCCTCATGTTCATGCATGTAATAACTAATTAACCGTTCATCGTAATTAAACATATCATATATGTAAAATGCTTAGAATTTCACGTAGATTAATAATATGCAACTTTCATCCATGTTAAAAATGTTAAAATTACTGTTTGCATTAAAATTGCTAAATGACATGCTAAAATGGTTTATTTCATAACTAAATAACTGTAGCTCCGAATTAAATAAACTTTATATGTAAATGGGGTAGAAAAATGTGTAGATTAACATGGTGCATTCTATTTTTATTTTAAAAAACTTTAAAATTATGTTTTAGTAGAACAGTACCAAATTCGAAAATTGCATATGGGGATTTTCCGGAATTATTATGTGTTGTTTCCGGCCTCATTTAAATTGCCTAGATAGGTAGATTAACTATGCTTCACCTCTTGCCATGTTTAAAAAAATTTAATCTTGTTGTGTACATAAACGGGAGTGAATTAAGTAATTGTTTGTGGAGTTTCGTCAGTATGCAACTCGTTGCATATTGAGCTTCACTTAATGTGTAGTAGTTGTTTGTTGCAACTTTGCCATGCCATGCATCTTTAAACTTGACATGCATCATACTTGGTTGTGCATTATGCCATGATTATGTTTGTGTGTTTACCATGTTGTCTGCTTCTTTCCGGTTGTGCTTCTTCTCGATAGTCCGGATATGTTGTGAAGTATGAGGATTCATTCGACTACGTTCCGTTCGACTACTTCATGGATTCGATCTTCTTCCTAGCGGGATTTCAGGCAAGATGATCATGACCTTGGATATCTCTACTATCTTTGCTTGCTAGTTGTCTCGTTGCTATCGCTATGTCGCGCTTCCTACCACATATATGTCAGCCTCCCATATGCCATGATACAGCCTCTAACCACCCTTACCCAGCAAACCGTTGTTTGGCTATGTTACTGCTTTGATCAGCCCCTTTCTTATAGCGTTGCTAGTTGCAGGTGCAGTTGCAGGTTGTTCCATGTTGGGACATGGATATGTTGGGATATCACAATATCTCTTATTTAATTAATGCATCTATATACTTGGTTGTGGGTGGAAGGCTCGGCCTTTTGCCTAGTGTTTTGTTCCACTCATGCCGCCCTAGTTTCCGTAATACCAGTGTTATGCTCCTTGATTAGGGTTCCTAACATGTTCAGGGGTATGGGACCCTCTTGACAGTTCGCTTTGAATAAACGCTTCCAGCAAGGCCCAACTTTGATTTTAACTTTTGCCAACATAATAATACTGAATTAAATAATTAATTTGCATAGGGGGTCGCATCCTCGGGGATTCTTAATTCAACATAATATAGGTGGGCCAGTGCCGATGGTGTTGGTCCAAAACAGAGTCGTTTGCGGCTTCCCCCGGGGCAACTCGGGTCTCAGTTGCTCTACGCTGTGCTCATCCGGTTGTGGCCTGAGACGAGATACGCGCGGCTACTATCAGGGTGTCGGCATGCCGAGAGGTCTTGCTGGACTTGTTTACCATTGTCAAAATGTCTTGTGCACCAGGATTCTGAGGATACTTCGGGCTAACTCGAGGTTGATCAGGTTTTCTTGAGGTTGAGGTCTTCCACCGCAGCTTGTGTTGGTTTGTGATGGACCAGGTTGGAACACCCCTGCAGGGTTAAATCTTTTGCGAAGCCGGGCCCGCGGTTATGTGGCGACTTGGAAATTTATAACCTCTGGTTGTAGAGAACTTGAATCTAAATTCAATTAAAATACACCAACCGTGTGCGTAACCGTGATCGTCTCTTCTTGTGAGGTTTGAACCAAGAAGTGAACACGGTGGGGTTATGTTTGAACCGTAAGTAGGTGTTTAGGATCACTTCTTGATCATTACTAGATTGCGACCGTTATGCGTAGTCACTCTTCTTATTCTTGTACTCGTAAGTTAGCCACCAAACAATGCTTAGTGCTTGCTGCAACCTCACGACCTTACCCTTCCATACCCATTTAAGCTTTGATAGTCTTGTTACCCATGGTTATGGGATTGCTGAGTCCTCGTGGCTCACAGATTACTACAACAGCAGTTGCAGGTACAGGTAAAGCGATGCTTTGACATGAGAGCAATGCATGTTTGCTTTTGGAGTTCTTCTTCTGCTTCTTCTTCTTCGTCGATCATAGGATGGGTTCCCGGTTGGCAGCCTGGGATTAGCAGGGTGGACGTCGTTCTTCTTTTTCATTTGATTTCATCCGTAGTCGGATCCTGCTCTTCTGTATGATGTTTGATGTACTGTTGCATTCATGTATTATGCTGTAGCTTGTGGCGAGTGTAAGCCTTTATCTGGTATGCTCATCTGTTCAGTACATGGTATGATGTAACGATATCCACCTTGCGAAGCGTCTCCCATATGCGCTTCTATCCTTAGTGGGATTTTCGAGTCCCCTGAGAATAGGACCGCATATTGGGCGTGACACCATGACATCAAGGGGGACATCCGAGGAATCACCCTCGATGGATTCCCACTCAATGTATCCGTCAAGGTGAACTTGGAGGAATCACCCTCGATGGGTTCACACTTGAGGGGTTGCACGACAGAGGCATCATCGGAGGTGGTGAAAGAGGAATCACCCTCAGTAACCCACAACCGACTAGCTACGCTACAGAGCTATCATCAGGAGTGAGGTAGGAGGTATCACCCTCGGCACTCGATAGTAGCTCTGCAGAGTCATACAACTAAGGGGTGTGCGGTGCGGTGTTCGGTCTCTGCACCTCGATCCCGTTGATCGAAGCATCCAGTAGTAAAGCTTGGCAACACGGACAAGGTGTGGGGCCACTAATGGATCGCTAACCAACCTATACTAAGCATTTAGGATAGCAGGTAAGGTATCAACAACAGTTGCAAAAGCAGGCTATGCATCAGAATAGGAGCAATCAAATACGGTAGCAAATTCTAATGCAAGCACGGGGAAGAAGGAATAGGTGATATAGGAATGATCAAGGGGGTTTGCTTGCCTGGAAGCTCTGTAGATGAAAAGGAATCTTCGGAAGCATAGACATAGTCGATCACCGGATTACCAGCGGTCTCGGGGTCTACCAGAGAGGAAGGGGGAGCGGGAAACAAATAAATAATGGAGCAATCAAATGCAAAATAATGCATGACACGATGAAACATGGTGATGAGGTGCTCTAATGCATTACTAAGTATTTTAATTGAAGCGGGAAAATATTCGGGAATATTTTCCCGGCTCTAAGCACTATTCATTCAGCGGTTCCGATAGCAAATGTTCAACGTTCGGTATGTTAGAGGGGTGTGACTGGTATGTGGATGACATATTCGGATTTGTTATATTTTTCTAATCATTTTTCATATATAAATTATTTTCAATTGAGCTACGGTTGAATTTATATGAATTTCTAAAGATTTAATCATTTTCTGGAATTTCTGAATTTAAATTTAATTCGAAAATCATTTAAATATTAATTGCTATGGGTACACAGAAGTGTACCCAGAAATGTGCAACAGAGACTGACTGATGGGGCCAGTCAACTGCCCAGCTAGCAGTTGACTGGACCGTTGACTCGTCAACTTGGTCCAGTCAGCAGAGGCTGACTAGTGGGGCCCTGCTGAGTCAGCACGCTGACTGGACCCATCTTATCCGTTTGAACAGTACCAGGGGGCCCCACATGTTAGTTAGTTAATTAAATACATCATTTTTATTAGGTCTAATTAATCCGCGTGGGGCCCGGCTGCCAGCGGGGTTAGGGGGTAATTAGCACTGTAATTAGGCGCTAACGACGCGCCTCGTCAGCAACATCACGCCGGCGAGGCAGAGCACGCCGGCGGCGACCTATAGGGGTGGCGGTAGGACGCCGGCCGACCGATTCCGGCGCCCATTTGGACGACCGCGGGCATGAATCGAATGGGGGCAGCGTTCCGCGCCCAACTGTGCTACGGGCGTGAGCTAAGGGGGACGACAGCCGCGGCGGCAACGACGACCGAATGGCGGCGACTGCTGGGCACTCAAACCAGAGGCTACGGGGGACGGCCGAGGCCAGGAGGAGGTGCGGGAGTTGCGCGAGCTCACAGCGCAGCTCGTGGGTGTCTCGGCGAGGCCGGAGGCGGTCGGAGTCGCGTGGATCGACCGACGACAGGGACTGCGGTCGGCGAAGGGGATGGAAGAAAGCGATGGCGATGCTGCTTCGGGGATGCAACCAAGTGGCGAGGAGGGTGAGGACAATGGCTGCGGTGCACCCGGGCATCACAGAACGGCGAACGACGGCCGGTGGCCACGACAATGAGAGCGGCGTGGCAACGAGCACGCTCGGGCTCGTGCGGGAGGAAGAAGGGGCGAGCGGGTGGGGGGAAACCGAGGGGGCTAGGGTTTCTAAGGAGAGTGAGAGGAAGTAGGGGCTGCTCTTATCCCCTCCCGCAGCACTGCAGCGCGAGGAGGCCGGGCGCGGTGGCCATGGCGCGGCCTTTGCAGAGGCGCAGCGGGAGGTAAGGGAAAGGCCGGCGTTCGCGGGCCGGACCAGCCTATAGCGCTGTTGGGCCGCAGTGTAGAGGGTCCCTTTTCTTTTATTCTTTTTATTTTCTATTTCTTTTATTCCTCTCTGTTTTGTCTTTATCTGGTCCATCAAACGAATTTTGCTATATTTGAAACTTGGCTCATAATTCAGGCACAAGGTTGTGGTGTTGCACAAAAAGTTTCAGAGTATTTGGTAGAGTTTAAATATTATTAGAAATTGAAAAGGTCATTTAAATTACTGCTGGTCCACTGTTTTGCTTGCTAGGTTAATTTTTGGAAATTCAAATAATGTTGGTTTTATTTTTATAATAGCTTTGGGAATTTTTGCAATATTATGAACACTTTTGTTTATTTGTTTGAAGAAGTTTTATTTTGACTTGCAATTTGAATTTTTAAATTTAAATTTGTGAGTTGGATTATTTCTTAATTGTTTTTCTTAGGGCATAATGATGATGACTTGGCATGGGTGATTAGCATAACCAGGGTTTAGTAATCTGGGGATGTCACACAAATGAAAATAAGAGCAAGTAGATGATAGTTTGTGCGAAGGTACTTGATAGGTTTTGGTGATGTCTCCCCGGCAACAGCACCAGAAATTCTTCCTGCTACTTGTAAACTGCGTTGGGATTTCCCTCAGTTAAGAACCAAGGTTATCAATCCAGTAGGAGAGGATGATGCAGTATACTAGAGATAAATATTTCCCTCAGTTAAGAACCAAGGTTATCAATCCAGTAGGAGAACCACACAGAACCTCGTTAGCAGCACCTACACACACAAAAGCAAACACTTGCACCCAATGCAAATAAGGGGGTTGTCAATCCCCTTAGCGGTTTTTGCAAGGATTAATTCTGATAGTGATAGATAGAAAGTAAATTGCAAAATAAAATAAAAGTAAATAAATTGTAGCAAGGTATTTTTGGATTTTAATATATGATAAAGGTATACCCGGGGGCCATAGTTTTCACTAGAGGCTTCTCTCTCGAACACAGAACATACTGTGGGTAAACAAATTACTGTTGGGCAATTGATAGAAAAGCGCATAGTTATGACGATATTCAAGGCAATGATCATGTATATAGGCATCACGTCCGAGACAAGTAGACCGACTCCTTCCTGCATCTACTACTATTACTCCACCCATCGACCGCTATCCAGCATGCATCTAGGGTATTAAGTAGAAAACAGAGTAACGCCTTAAGCAAGATGACATGATGTAGACAAAGTAAACTCAAGCAATATGATTAAACCCCATCTTTTTATCCTTAATGGCAATAATACAAATACGTGTCATGTCCCTTTCTGTCACTGGGATTGAGCATCTCAAGATTGAACCCATCACAAAGCACCTCTCCCTTTGCAAGATAAATCAATCTAGTTGGCCAAAGCAAACGGATAGATCGGAGAGAAATACAAAGCTATAACAATCATGCATAAAAGAGTTCAGAGAAGACTCAAATAATATTCATGAATAATCTGATCATAAACCCACAATTCATCGGATTCCAACTGATACGTCCATTTTGCATCATGTTTTGCTACTGTTATTTATAGTGTTTTTAATCAATATAACACTTTTTGGAGAAATTCTAATGCCTTTTCTCTCTTAATATGCAAGATCTACACAAGGAGGGAGAATGCCGGCAGCTGGAATTCTAGACCTGAAAAAGCTATGTCAGATATACCTATTCTGCACATCTCCAAATGAGCTGAAATTTCACAGAGAATTATTTTGGAATAAATAAAAAATATTGGAATCAAGAAGTACCAGAGAGGGCCACCCAGGTGCCGACGAGGCACCAAGGCGCGCCACCCCCCCCCCCCAGGCGCGCCCTGGTACCTCGTGGGGCCCATGGCCAGCCTCTGGCCCCCATTTTCTGGTATATAAGTGCATTTTCCCAAAAAAATAGAGAGAAGACTTTCGGGACGGTGCGTCGCCGTCTCGAGGCGGAACTTGGGCAGGAGCACTTTTACTCTCCGGCGGAGAGATTTTGCCGGGGAAACTTCCCTCCGGGAGGGGGAAATCGTCGCCATCGACATCACCAGCGATCCTCTCATCGTGGGAGGACAAATCTTCATCAACATCTTCACCAGCACCATCTCATCTCAAACCCTAGTTCATCTCTTGTATTCAATCTTTGTCTCAAATCCTCAGATTGCTACCTGTGGGTTGCGAGTAGTGTTGATTACACCTTGTAGTTGATGCTAGGTGGTTTATTTGGTAGAAGATTATATGTTCAGATCTATTATGCTATTCAATACCCCTCTGATCTTGGACATGATTATGATTTGTGAGTAGTTACTTTTGTTCTTGAGGACATGGGAGAAGTCTTGTCATAAGTAATCATGTGAATTTGGTATTCGTTCGGTATTTTGATGATATGTATGTTGTTGATTCCCTTAGTGGTGTCGTGTGAACGTCGACTACATGACACTTCACCATCCTTGGGCCTAAGGGAATGCATTGTGGAGTAGTAATTAGATGATGGGTTGCTAGAGTGACAGAAGCTTAAACCCTACTTTATGCGCTATTCTGTAAGGGGCTGATTTCGATCCATATGTTTAATGCTATGATTAGAGTTATCTTAATTCTTCTTTTGTAGTTGCGGATGCTTGAGAGAGGGGGTAATCATAAGTGGGAGGCTTGTTCAAGTAAGAACAACACCCAAGCACCGGTCCACCCACATATCAAATTATCAAAGTAGCGAACGCGAATCAAACAAACATGATGAAAGTGGCTAGATGAAATTCCCATGTGTCCTCGAGAACGCTTTACTTACTATAAGAGATTGTTCCGGCTTGTCCTTTGCTATAAAAAGGATTGGGCCACCTTGCTGCACTCTTTGTTACTATTGCTACTTGTCACTTGTTACAAATTATCTTGCTATCAAACTACTCATTACCGATAATTTCAGTGCCTGCAGAAAATACCTTGCTGAAAACCGCTTGTCATTTCCTTCTGCTCCTCGTTGGGTTCGGCACTCTTACTTATCAAAAGGACTACGATTGATCCCGTATACTTGTGGGTCATCAAGACTCTTTTCTGGCGCCATTGCCGGGGAGTGAAGCGCCTTTGGTGAGTGGAATTTGGTAAGGAAACATTTATATTACGTGCTGACATTTACTGTCACTTGTCACTATGGAAAGTAATCCTTTGAGGGGTTTGTTCGGGGTATCTTCACCTCGACCGGAAACACAAATAGTTGCTCCTCAACCTACTGCACCTACTGAAAATATTTATTATGAGATTCCTCCAAGTATGATAGAGAAACTGCTAGCTAATCCATATGCAGGAGATGGAACAGTACATCCTGATATGCACTTGATCTATGTGGATGATATTTGTGGATTGTTTAAGCTTGCAGGTTTATCCGGAGATGGAGTTAAGAAGAAAGTATTCCCTTTATCTTTGGAGGGAAAGGCATTGATGTGGTATAGGATATGTGATGATACTGATACATGGGACTGGAACCGATTGAAACTAGAATTCCATCAGAAATTTTATCCTATGCATTTGGTTCATTGTGATCGGAATTATATATATAATTTTTGTCCTCGTGAAGGAGAAAGCATCGCTCAAGCTTGGGGGAGGCTTAAGTACATGATGTACACATGCCCCAATCATGAGCTCTCAAAAGAAATTATCTTACAGAATTTTTATGCTCGGCTTTCTCATGATAATCAAACTACGCTCGATTCTTCTTGGACTGGCTCCTTTATGAAGAAAACTATTGAATTCAGATGGGATCTTCTGGAAAGAATTAAATGCAACTCTGAAGATTGGGAACTCGACAAAGGTAATGAGTCAGGTATAATACTTGAGTTCGATTGTGTTAAATCTTTTATGGCCACCGATGCTTTTAATAAGTTTAGCACTAAATATGGACTTGACTCTGAGATAGTAGCTTCCTTTTGTGAATCATTTGCTACTCATGTTGATATCCCTAAGGAGAAGTGGTTTAAATATCATCCCCCTGTTGAAGAAAAGATTGAGGAACCCGTTAGTGTTAAAGAAGAAACAACTGTTTACCATGTTGATCCAGTTGTGCCTACTACTTATATTGAGAAACCACCTTTTCCTGTTAGGATTAAGGAACATGCTAAAGCTTCAACTGTGGTTAACAAAAGTAATATTAGAGAACCTAGACCTTCTGAACAAATTAAAGTTGAACCTGATGTTGCTATGGTTAAAGATCTCTTAGTCGATAATATAGATGGGCATGTTATTTATTTTTGTGAGGAGGCTGCTAGAATTGCTAAACCTGTTAGAAATGAACGAGATAAGTTAGACAAGAACAAGCCCGTAGTTGGCATGCCTGTTATTTCTATTAAGATTGGAGATCATTGCTATCATGGTTTGTGTGATATGGGTGCTAGTGTGAGTGCTATTCCATTTTCTTTATATCAAGAAGTAATGCATGAAATTGCACCTGTTGAGATTGAAGATATTGATGTTATTATTAAGCTAGTGAACAGAGATACTATTACACCACTTGGGATTGTTAGAGATGTTGAAGTCCTGTGTGGTAAAATCAAATACCCTACTGATTTCTTAGTACTTGGTTCACAATAAGATAATTTTTGTCCCATTATATTTGGTAGACCTTTCTTGAATACCGTTAATGCTGAAATTGATTGTGTTAAAGAAAAGGTTCGAGTTAAGTTTGGTGGTACATCTCATGAGTTTAATTTCTCCAAGTTTCGTAGACAACCTCATGATAAAGAATTGCCTAGTAAAGATGAAATTATTGGTCTTGCTTCTATTGCCGTACCTCCTACTGATCCGTTAGAACAATATTTGCTAGACCATGAAAACGATATGCATATGAATGAAAGAAATGAAATAGATAAGATGTTCTTTGATCAACCACCTATCCTTAAACATAATTTGCATGTTGAAACTCTTGGAGGCCCTCCTCCACCTAAGGGTGATCCTGTATTTGAATTGAAGCAATTGCCTGATACACTGAAATATGCTTATCTTGATGAAAACAAGATATATCCTGTTATTATTAGAGCTAACCTTTCAGCGCATGAAGAAAAGAGATTACTAAAAACTCTGAGGAAGCACGGTGCTGCTATTGGATATACTCTTGATGATCTTAAGGGCATTAGTCCCACTCTATGTCAGCACAAAATTAATATGGAGCCTGATGCTAAACCAGTTGTCAACCACCAACAACAATTAAATCCTAAGATGAAAGAGGTGGTAAGAACTGAAATATTAAAGCTCCTGGAAGCATGTATAATCTATCCCATAGCTGATAGTAGATGGGTGAGTCCCGTTCATTGTGTCCCTAAGAAAGGAGGTATTACCGTTGTTCCTAATGATAAAAATTAACTCATTCCACAAAGAATTGTAACTGGTTATAGGATGGTAATTGATTTTAGAAAATTAAACAAAGCTACTAGAAAAGATCATTACCCCATACCTTTTATTGATCAAATCTTAGAAAGATTATCTAAGCATACACACTTTTGTTTTCTAGATGGTTATTCTGGTTTTTCTCAAATACCCGTATCACAACCCGATCAAGAGAAAACCACCTTCACTTGTCCTTTTGGAACTTATGCTTATAGACGTATGCCTTTTGGTTTATGCAATGCACCTGCTACTTTTCAAAGATGTATGACTGCTATATTCTCTGACTTTTGTGAAAAGATTGTTGAGGTGTTCATGGATGATTTTTCCGTTTACGGAACTTCTTTTCATGATTGCTTAAGCAACCTTGATCGAGTTTTGCAGAGATGTGAAGAAACTAATCTTGTCTTGAATTGGGAGAAGTGCCACTTTATGGTGAATGAAGGCATTGTCTTGGGGCATAAAATTTCTGAAAGAGGTATTGAAGTTGATAAAGCTAAGGTAGATGCTATTGAGAAAATGCCATGTCGTAAATATATTAAAGGTATAAGATGTTTCCTAGGTCATGTTGGTTTCTATAGGAGATTTATTATAGACTTCTCTAAAATTTATAGGCCTCTTAACAATCTTTTGCAAAAAGATGTTCCATTTGTTTTTGACGATGATTGTCTAGAAGCCTTTGAAACACTTAAGAAAGCCTTAACCACTGCACCTATTGTTCAACCACCCGATTGAAACTTGCCTTTTGAAATTATGTGTGATGCTAGTGATTATGTTGTTGGTACTGTTCTAGGACAGAGAGTTGATAAGAAACTAAATGTTATCCATTATGCTAGTAAAACTCTAGACAGTGCCCAAAGAAATTATGCTACTACTGAAAAAGAATTTCTAGCAGTTGTGTTTGCATGTGATAAATTCAGATCTTACATAGTTGATTCTAAAGTAATTGTTCACACCGATCATGCTGCTATTAAATATCTTATGGAAAAGAAAGATGCTAAACCTAGACTCATTAGGTGGGTTTTATTGCTACAAGAATTTGACTTGCATATTACTGATAGGAAGGGACCTGAGAATCCCGTAGCAGATAATTTGTGTAGAATGGAAAATGTTCTTGATGACCCACTACCTATTAATGATGATTTTCCTGATGAACAATTAGCTATTATAAATGCTTCTCGTAATACTCCATGGTATGCAGACTATGCTAATTATATTGTTGCTAAATACATACCACCTAGTTTCACGTACCAACAAAAGAAAAAGTTCTTCTTTGATTTAAGACATTACTTCTGGGATGACCCACATCTTTATAAAGAAGGAGTAGATGGTATTATTAGACGTTGTATACCTGAGCATGAACAGGAACAAATCCTACGAAAGTGTCATTCTGAGGCTTACGGAGGACACCATGCGGGAGACAGAACTGCACATAAGGTTTTGTAATCTGGTTTTTATTGGCCTACTCTTTTCAAGGATGCTCGTAAGTTTGTCCTATCTTGTGATGAATGTCAAAGAATTAGTAATGTTGGTAGACGTCAGGAAATGCCTATGAATTATTCACTTATTGTTGAACCATTTGATGTTTGGGGATTTGATTATATGGGACCTTTTCCTAAATCCAATGGGTATACTCATATTTTAGTTGTTGTTGATTATGTTACTAAGTGGGTAGAAGCTATTCCAACTAGTAGTGCTAATCATAACACTTCTATTAAAATGCTTAAAGAAGTTATTTTCCCGAGGTTTGGAGTCCCTAGATATTTGATGACTGATGGTGGTTCACATTTTATTCATGGTGCACTCCGTAAATTGCTTGCTAAATATGATGTCAACCATAGAATTCCCTATCACCCTCAAACTAGTGGTCAAGTTGAATTGAGCAATAGAGAAATAAAATTAATTTTGCAAAAAACCGTCAATAGATCTAGAAAGAATTGGTCTAAGAAACTTAACGATGCATTATGGGCATATAGAACTGCTTGTAAAAATCCTATGGGTATGTCTCCTTATAAAATGGTTTATGGAAAAGCATGTCATTTACCTCTTGAGTTAGAACATAAAGCATATTGGGAAATTAAGGAACTAAATTATGATTTCAAACTTGCCGGTGAAAAGAGGTTATTTGATATTAGCTCATTAGATGAATGGAGAGCCCAAGCTTATGAAAATGCCAAATTGTTTAAAGAGAAAGTTAAAAGATGGCAGGATAGAAGAATTCAAAAACGGGAATTTAAAGTAGGTGAGCAAGTTCTATTATACAATTCTCGTTTGAGATTCTTTGCAGGAAAACTTCTCTCTAAATGGGAAGGACCGTATATCATCGAAGAAGTTTATCGCTCCGTAGCCATCAAAATAAACAACTCCGAAGGCACTAATCTGAGAGTGGTGAATGGGCAAAGAATTAAGCACTATATTTCAGGTACCCCCATTAATGTTGAAACTAATATTATTGAAACAATTACACCAGAGGAATACATAAGAGAGACCTTCTGGAACACTCCAGAACCCTGAAAAGGAAGAGGTATGTGATACGGTAAGTAAACCGACTCCAAAAATTCCATAAAAATACTTTCTGTCAGTTTTGGAATACTAGAAAAAAATACAAAAATAAGAAACAGCCGAGGGGACCCACCTGGTGCCCACGAGGCACCAGGGCGCGCCACCCCCCTGGCGCGCCCTGGTGGCTCGTGGGCCCCACGTGAGCCTTCCCGACTCTGTTTTCTTCTGGATTACTTGTTTTGCAAGATAAAAAATCTTTATATATACTCCCGGATGTTTTGACCACCGTATCGCAGAAATCTCCTCTGTTCTTGTTTCATGCTATTTTTCTGACAGATCTAGATCGCTATGGCTTCATCAAGCTCTTCCAAGGACAAGTTCTACGAGAAGGTCATCAACCTCTACCTACCAGAGGTGATGAAACACCCTCAAGCCATTGAGATGCGTGAGGGGGTGCTTCACATCCGGGATGTTCAAGGACCCAAGAAGACCGGGAGCGTGGAGTCCAGGCTCGAAGCGGTGGAGCAGGAGATCCTCAAGTGCCAAGGGATGGTGGAACGTGGTCTCGGCGCCAACCACTCCATGATCACGGAATTCACCCGTAATCACAAGGTGGGGGGCCAATTGATGGGGGACATCATATTCAAGCTTAATGAACGAATCGACTATCTCCAAGGCCAAATCTATGATCTTCAAAACCAAAATTTTGAGTATGAGGCAAGATTCAAAGGTATGAGTTTAGCTGCAAGTTTCAGGACTTCGGAGACCCGTTCATCTTTTTATGATGGGGAACCTATGCCATGGAAGCCGGAGGACAAGCCCATCACTTCATCACCACCACCATCACCGAAGAAGGAGACTTGAGCACATGGGTATGGGCACTCCCCTTGGCTTGTGCCAAGCTTGGGGGAGGTGCCCCGGTATCGTATCACCATCACTTTTATTACCTTTACCTATTTTTAGTTCGATCCTTAGTTATTTTGTGATCTAATTGAATAAAAGTTTAGTATGATCTATTTTCGAGTGTTAGCTTTGTGATCTATCTATCTATGTAATCGAGTTGAGAGTTATATAATAATGAGTTGTCTGAGTTTTTGCTTCTTTACTTTCATGTTCCAATTCTAGCAATGAAAATAATGAAAAAGATCATATGCTAATCCTATGGAAAGTAATGACATTACATAAAGAAAAGTACAAGTTGTAAAATTTATTGGAAGTTAACAAACATAGCATTAGCCAATGATGTAATTCATGAAAGAATTAATAAGGGAAGAGAAGATTCACATGCAAATATACTATCTTGGACATCTTTTATGATTGCGAGCCCCCATTAAGTATTTTATGTCAAATTGTTGACGTTGGACAAGGAAGACAACATAATGAATTATGTTTGTTCATATTCACATCGAAGTTATATTGTTATAGATCCTCCAACATGTGGTGCTTGCCCAATATCTTTGCTAGCCAAAAATCCGCACCAAGTAGAGATACTACTTGTGCATCCAAAACACTTAAACCCAGTTTCACGTCATGAGAGTCCACTATATCTACCTATGGATTGAATAAGATCCTTCAAGTAAGTTGTCATCGGTGCAAAAAGCAATAAAAATTGCCTCTAAATATGTCTGAACTTTTATTGTAACGGAAATAATTGTACGAACTTGTGATGGTAAAGAAATAAAAGCGATAGACTGCATAATAAAGGTTGCTATCATAAGGGGCAATATAAAGTGACGTTCCTTTGCATTAAGAGCTTTTGCATCCAACAACAAAAAGCGCATGACAACCTCTGCTTCCCTCTGCGAAGGGCCTATCCTTTACTTTTATGTATTTACTTTTTATGCAAGAGTCAATAGTGTTCTTCTCTACTTCCTTTTTATTTTTCTCTTTTGTAAGCATCATGTGGTGGGGAAAGATCTAGGCATATATATCCAGTTGGATACGAGTGATCATGAGTTATTATTGTTGACATCACCCTTGAGGTGAATAAGTTGGGAGGCGAACTCACAAGCCCCTATCTTTCTATGTGTCTGGCTGAAATTTTTTGCTCCATATATATGTCGTGAGTGTTTGCAATCATAGAAGACTAAATGATGGCTGAGTATGTGGACTTGCTGAAAAGCTCCTACATGAGACCCTTCCTGAAAATATGATGAATTGCAATTGCATTGTTGACTGAGAACATAGTTTGTTAGTTTTCAAGAAAGTTTATGCCTTATACTCCATTGTTGTGATGAATTGTTACTTGCTCATGAGAAGTTTTATGATAATAAATATTGCTTTTATAATAATGATCATGATGCTACTATGTCCGTATTTTGTTTTTATCGACACCTCTCTCTCTAAACATGTGGATATGATTATCAATATCGGCTTTCGCTTGAGGACAAGCGAGGTCTAAGCTTGGGGGAGTTGAGACGTCCATTTTGCATCATGTTTTGCTACTATTATTTATTGTGTTTTTAATCAATATAACTGTGACGCCCTCTGCTCGATTGTGCACTAATCATACACGCAAACTGTTGGGGAACGTTGCATGGGAAACAAAAAATTTCCTACGCACACGCAAGATCTATCCATGGTGATGAGCATCTACGAGAGGGAGAGTGAATCTACATACCCTTGTAGATCGCTAAGCGGAAGCATTAAGAAACGCGGTTGATGTAGTCGAACGTCTTCGCGATCCGAATCGTAAGTCGTCCCTTGATCCAATCACGATCTAGCGCCGAACGGACGGCACCTCCGCGTTCAACACACGTACTGCTTGATGACGCCTTCACCTCCTCGATCCAGCGAGCGATGGTGAAGTAGTAGATGAGTTTCGGCAGCACGACGGCGTGATGACGGTGGTGGTGAAGAACGATCTCCGCAGGGCTTCGCCAAACACTACGGAGATTATGACGGAGGAAGAAATAGAGGGTTAGGGTTGCCGGCACACGGCTTGGGAAAATCTTGATGTGTCCCGTGTGCTAGCCCTGTCCCTCTATTTATATGTTGAGCCCTAGGGTCTAAACTTGGAGAGAAAGCCTCCACAAGGTCGGTTTTGCCCGCACAAGGTCGGTTTGGTCCGCACGGAAAGAGTCCCACTCGGATTCCAGCAGTACCGCGTACAAGCGTTAGTACCGCTCACGAGCGGTAGTACCGCTTCACACAAGCGGTAGTACCGCTTACGCGGTAGTACGGCTTCACACAAGCGGTAGTACCGCTTACGCGGTAGTACTGCCTTACCAGCGGCAGTACCGCTTAAGGCAGCAGCAAAACTTCCTTTTGCACTTTCCAATACCTCGTGGGCTTTACCCCTTTGGCCCATATAAAGTGTTGCTGCACCCGAACACTTCGGTAAACATCCGGAACCCCTTCCGGTGAATTCCGGAACCCTTTCGGAGATCAAAACACTATTATCACATATATCAATCTTTACCTCCGGACTCTTCCGGAGATCCTTGTCATGTCCGGGATCTTATCCGGGACTCCGAACAACTTTCGGTCACCAACACAATAACTCAACTATACTAATCGTCACCAAACGTTAAGTGTGTAGACCCTGCAGGTTCGAGAACTATGTAGACATGACCGAGACACCTCTACGGTCAATAACCAATAGCGGGACCTGGATGCCCATATTGGTTCCTACATATTCTATGAAGATCTATATCGGTTGAACCTCTATGTCAAGGATTCAGTTAATCCCGTATGCTGTTCCCTTTGTTCTTCGGTATGTTACTTGCCCGAGATTCGATCGTCGGTATCTCTATACCTAGTTCAATCTCGTTACCGGCAAGTCTCTTTACTCGTTCCGTAATACAAGATCATGTGGCTAACTCTTTAGTCACTTTGCTTGCAAGGCTCATTGTGATGTTGTATTACCGAGTGGGCCCTGAGATACCTCTCCGTCACACGGAGTAACAAATCCCAGTCTTGATCCATGCCAACCCAACAGACACCCTCGGAGATACCTGTAGAGCACCTTTATAGTCACCCAGTTACGTTGTGACGTTTGATACACACAAGGCACTCCTACGGTGTCAGTGAATTGCATGATCTCATGGTCATAGGAACAGATACTTGACATGCAGAAAACAATAGCAATAAACTGACACGATCATATGCTACGTTTATAGTTTGGGTCTTGTCCATCACATCATTCTCCTAATGATGTGATCCCGTTATCAAATGACATCTCATGTCCATGGCTAGGAAACCTTCACCATCTTTTGATCAACGAACTCCTTCATCCAGACACCTTCCTTCGCCGCCTCCGAGGCAGTGATGTACTCCGCTTCGCATGTAGAATCAGCTAGACAGTACTGTTTTCGCAATAAATCAAATTTAAATTAATAAAAAAGGAATTTGTAAACCCTACTAGATAGACAAAAGTCCTAGTGACAACTAGCAAAAAGAATCAAGTAAAAACCTATTTTTAAATAAAATATATAAGCAAAATAGTGATTTGAACAAATCTGTTCAAATTCAAATTTTAATACCCAAACATAAAAACTTTTGGACTTAACAGAAACTACATAATTTTATGAAACCGTAGCAATAGGAATCACTCAATTTGGATAAGTAAATTGATAGATATGAATTTTCTAACAGTGCTATTTTTCTGAAAAAAAATGAATTGCGGGATTTATTGGATCTCACCGGAGTAGTCGCCGGAGTTGGGGAAGATGACGGAAAAGGGCTCGGATCCGGTGATTTAGTGACTCCTGGAGGTAGGCAAGCACGGTACGGGGAAGAGGGCGTCGCGGCAACCTCAGGGGAGGCCGAGGAAGGACCAACCGAGCCTCGGGCGGCGGTGGAGAAGCCGCCGGAGTTTACGAACTCCGATGAGCAGTTATGCGGGATAGGGAGGAGGATAAGTTCCCATAGGAGAGGGCTTTGGGCGAGGGGAGAGAGGGAAACACCGGGGCAGTATTTATAGGCCTCTAAGATGCGTCTAGGTGCAGCGGCAAGGGTAAGCAAATCCGGCATGGCCGGATTTTTCGTCGGCGTCGATCTCGGCCATTAAGGCCTCTTAATGACGGGGAGGAGCGGGAAAGGAAGGCTCCGGAGGAGAGGAGGAAGCTTCCGGGCAGGTGGGGAGAAGGAAAGGGGCGGGCGGGCGCGCCAAACACGGCGGCCATGGAGGGGCTGGTCGTCCTGTTGGGAGCGCCCGAGCCAGAGGTCGAGGACGACCTCGCCATGGGCTGGGCCTTAGCAGCGTTTTTTTGGAACGAAAGCACAAAAGTGCTTGAATAAAATAGAAAATGAAATCGGAAAATATTAAAATTTTGCACAAAAATACTAGGGATATGTAGGTCCATGTGAACTATTTATTTTTCCAAAATAAAAAAAAATAAGTATTTGTAAACATTCCAGAAGCAATATGGTGCTTAAAATCAATTTAAAATGACTTTTTAAAAATACCAAATGACTTCAAAATAATTCCCCACTATTTTTCCTTTGGAGGGAGTCATTTTACACTCACTCATAATTAATCTTTTTCAGAAGAAAAGTACTTTAAATAAAACCCAATAAAAGCAATATTCAACAAATTCAAGAAATACCAATGCAAATAATTCCAAGTATTTTTCAAACCACTTTCTGTTGGTTTCATTTTCCATATTTTATTTCTGATATTTGAAGGAGTCATATTACCTTCTCTCTTTAATTATTTTGAAATATAATTGGAAAAGATTTTGAAACCCATATGGTGTATTTCCAAAAGTGGCTCTAATGCCATTTTGACAGTGATCTCCTTACTTCCCACTCTATTTCAAATTATGAAGAAGTCATGTTATCTTCCCTCGGGAAAATCATTGAGTGGCATAAAGTTTCCAGTTTGAAAATATTTTCAAATGGGATTCAAATCCCTTTTCATTTCTATAAATCGAAGAAGTCATATCATCTTCACTCTAGGGATTTATGATGAAATGAATTTGAATTCTTGGAACCCAAATGCAAAAATGAAAGTTTGGGAAAGTCCTTTTATTCCCTCTCATTCAACTTTCAAAAGTTTTAAATTTTCACTCAATTTCACATAATCAATCACACAACAATCAAACAAACAATCATAATTATTTATTTAATATAACATTCCAAAATTTAGATTTTTGGGATGTTACACTGAACATATAATCTTCCACCAAATAAACCAACTAGCATCAACTACAAGATGTAATCAACACTACTAGCAACCCACAGGTACCAATCTGAGGTTTTGAGACAAAGATTGAATACAAGAGATGAACTAAGGTTTGAGATGAGATGGTGCTGGTGAAGATGTTGATGAAGATTGGTCCTCCCACGATGAGAGGATCGTTGGTGATGTCATTTCCCCCTCCCGGATGGAAGTATCCCTGGCGGAATCGCTCCGTCGGAGAGCAAAAGTGCTCCTGCCCAGGTTCCGCCTCGAGACGGCGACACTTCGTCCCGAAAGTCTTCTCCTTATTTTTTAGGGCAAAAGAGCCTATATAGCAGAAGGAGGGGGCTAGACGCCAGCCAGGGTCCCCGCAAGGCATCAGGGCGCGCCCAAGGGGGCGCCCTGTTGCCTTGTGGGCAACTGGTGGGTCCCCTCTGGTATTTCTTCTCTCCAGTATTTTTTATATATTCAATAAAAAATCTCCGTGAAGTTTCAGGTCAATTGGAGCTCTGTAGAATAGGTATCTCTGATGTGGCTATTTCAGGTCCAGAATTCCAGCTGCCGGTATTCTCCCTCTTCATGTAAACCTTGCAAATTAAGAGAGAAAAGGCATGAGAATTGCATCATAAAGTTTAATAATGATCAAAAACATAATAAATAATAGTAGGAAATCATGATGCAAATTGGACCTATCAGATAACATGTCGATTATCCTTGGAAGACCCTTTTTGAATACTGCAGGAGCTGTTATTGATTGCAACAAAAGCAAAGTGACTTTTCATGTCAATGGTAATGTGCATACGGTTTATTTTCCGAGGAAACAAAATTCAATGAACGGTATCAACTATATTGAAAAAGTTTATACAATCACTATTGGAGGATTTAAATTTCCTCTTCCTACTGTTAAAAAGAAATATGAAATTCTTATTGTTGGGGAGATGCATATCCCGTTGAGGTAACTTAGTGTTATACGAAAGTTCTTCGGTTTCATGTTACTCGGAAATAGTTTGTTAGTAAGACTTGATCAACCTTATTAATGGATTCTTTTTGAGGGGCATGTGGTCGTTGAATTTAGTAAGCACAACCTTCTGCAATCATGGTTTGCTCTCTGTTATTTATAGTTTAATAAAGTAAAATGCCATGATTATCCTATTTTTCTGAATTATCCGTGCAATAAAAATGGCCCAAAAATAAAAGTGCTCAGAATTTAATAAAATTTTAACATGATTTTTTCTGGAATATTTAAGAATTTTTGGCACTGAAAACAACCCAGGGAGGTGCCCCTGTTGCTCACAAGGCAACAGGGCGCGACCCACCCTGGGGGCGCGCCAAGATGCCTTGTGGGTCCCACAGGGACCCACTCACTTATCTCTTCAGCCCACTTCATCTCCTACCTCCAGAAAAAAATCGTGGTAGCTCTCTCCTTCATGTTCTTGCTCCCAAACGTAAGATTTTTGATCTCTTTGCTCGGAGCTCCGTTTCCAAAACTGTTTTGAGGGATTGCTCCTTGGTATGTGACTCCTCCATTGCTCCAATTAGTTTTTGCTCTAGTGGATTATATTTTGCATAAATTGCTGCTATTGGTGCTACTGAAAATGAGCTTGCATGTTGAATTCTTTGAGTTCTAAGTAGTTTGAATGCTTGATATAGCCTCTAGGCACTTGTATGAGTAGTTGCTATCAATCTTGTAAAATTTTGTTGACATCATTTTGTGGCCCAAAATTTTTCAAAAATTTGTTCTTAGGAAAATGAACTTCTTCCGTAGAGGTTCTTTAAGCCGGAGTTCCAAAGGGATCATTGGGAATGCCCGGGACCGTGACCTTAACATTCCGCGTAGGACGGAGGTCCAGCCGTGCAAATGGCCACACAATGCCTTCATGGACGAGGCCGGGTTTCACCAAGAGTTTGTGCAATTTGCCGCGAACGCCGGGCTGACCGACTTCCTCACAGATGAGTGTGACCAGTACCACATCCTTACAAATTCCTTTGTGCAAAATTTTCACTTCAAGCCTAGGCTCGATATTCCCATGGTACGCTTTGATTTATATGCTGAACATCATGAAATACCACTTGCTGAGTTTTGTGAGATTTGTTTGATTCCTTCTGATGGGGATCTAAGGGAGCCTCGTCCTTAGGAGTTCGAGGACTTCCTTCGCACTTTGACCGTGGGAGAATTTAGGGGCGTGTCGAAGGCCCGAGTCACTAGTTTACATTTTCCTGCTGTGCACTACTTTGGCTTATTTGTAGGGAAATGTTTGACTGCCAGGGAGGAAGGCGGTACGCTCAGTGCCCCTGACCTCGCCATTTTACGTCGTGCACTTCACAGCGATAACACTTTTAATTCAGGAGCTATCATTGCACGCCGCTTGCACACTAATAGGACTAGGGGTAAAATTCATGGCGGTATTTATGCTACTCGCCTTGCGAGACGCTTTAACGTTGCTATCCACCATAATGATTATTTTCTGCCTAAGATTTATTTAGACCAACAGTCCATGATTGATCACCACTTTATTGATGAACCTGAGCCTCCTCACTACATTCGTTATAACTTGGTATTTAGCGAGAGGACTCGTGAGATTATTTCGTTTCATGCACCTTCTTTGTTTTACTCTCATGCCAGGAACGGATACACCATCATGCCACCGGACATCATTGCTTAGAAGAACGAGTTGGCCACGGCGGAGAATGAGGCCCAGCCTTGGGATGCTCGAGTGCCTCCGCCTAACCACTTCCCTACCGGACCTGATGGATTTTACGGATGGCAGTAGACCAAGTTAGGCCAAAAGCCTAAGCTTGGGGGAGTACGTATTTCTCACCGACATTACATTCATGTTCACACATTCATTCCAGTTGTCGGTGTTCATCCTTTTTCATTGTATATTCATGTTAGTTTTATTTTTGCTTTCTTCTTGTGTGTTTGAAAAACTTCGAAAATCCAAAAATATTTCTCGCTTCTTTTCATTTTTTTTCTTTCTTAGTTAGTTAGTTGGTAGTATTAAAAGAAAACCCAAAAAGATTTCTCGTTTCTTATTTTCTTGTTTGTTGGGAGTTCTCCCGTGTAAATAGTTTTTCTCGCTTTTCGTTTTTCTTCTTTAATTTGCTTTCTTCAGAAAAACTAAAAACTTCAAAAATATTTCAGTGTGTTTCTCTGAATTTCTTTTCTTTTCGTTGAGTCGCCGTAGGGAGAAGACCACGATGAAAATGTTGAGTGGCTCTCATATGCTTTGTGGTTGATCTAACGAAGAGCCGATATTACCTTGTCTTCTAACTTGAATAAAATGTTTGCAGATTCCAGCTTAGTCCACGGCACCTTACACTATTATTATTTTCACATCATTCGGTCGTGCAACTGAAAGGCAATAATGACGATGATTTGATGAAGTGACTGTGGCAAAGAAAGGCTGGTATGAACTCTTTTTGTTTTTGTTTTTGTAAATATGTTTAACTCAATATCCATGATTCAGCATATTATGAGTAAACATGTTTGTGATGACAATTAGAGATTATAGTTGCTCATGCCATGCTTAAGTAGCTAGGAGTGGATAATGATTTATCTTGGAAGTCAACATGCATTAAAATGGTTATGATGTAGTATGTTAGTATGGTATCCTCCTCTGATTGTTTTAAGTGGCTTGACTTGGCACATGTTCACACATGTAGTTGATTCAAAACCAATGCAACCTTCACGATATTTGTGTTCAGGGTGTTTATATCCTACTCATGCTTGTATTCAATGTTAATTATTCTCAATGCATGATTTTGACCGTTGTCGCTCTCTAGTTGGTCGCTTCTCAATCTATTTGCTAGCCTTCGCCTGTACTAAGCAGGAATACTGCTTGTGCATCCACAATCCTTAAACCAAAGTTGTTCCAGATGAGTCCACTATATCTACCTATATGCGGTATTACTCTGCCATTCCAAGTAAATTTGCATGTGCCACCTCTAATCATTCAAATAAACATCTGTTTTGTGTGCCCATACCGCTCATGGAGCGACAGGGGGCGGTCAGTATCTTCCATGCTAAGCGGATTATTCTCAAGATGAGTGTTTATTCACTTGTCATTGCACGAGAGAGGCTGGTAATTGGGATGCCCAGTCCTGTAATCAAAATATAAGAAAACAAACTCCCCCGGAAATTTGATCGTTTGGAGGGCACCCATGAATTCGGATAGCTATGGCTTGTTTTGGTATGGTGGAGGGGGTGGTAAACTTTACCTTTCCTCTTGGGAACCGCCGATAATGTGTTTAGCATGGAAGATATTGAAAATCCTCGGTTGTAGCGTTGATAAGAAAGTACACCTCTCAAAATTGTTTTCATCTCTGATTTAAGCTTCGAGCTCTGGCACCTCTGCAAATCTCTGCTTCCCTCTATGAAGGGCCTATCCATTTACTTTTATATTATTTTACTTTTACTGTTGAGTCTCACCTTCTCATTTTTAGCACCAATCCTGAGAGCACTATTGTCATTCTTATGCATTGAGTATAGTTAATGTTGGGTAAATCATGACTGGATCTCTTCTACCCTGACAATGTTTAGTCGCTACTTGAACTTTGGAGGTGCTCTGCATTTATGTTTTGTGGTCTCAGAAAGGGCTAGCGAAATACCATGTTATCATATTATATCATGATTGTTTTGACAAATTGTTGGCATTTGAGATATGTTATTATTGCTCGCTAGTTGATTATGCCATTTATATGAATAATATGAATTCTAAGTGTTATCATTTGCATGGTAAGTTCATGATCTTTGCTGAAAACTTGGGTGCTATTTAAGCTTATATATGGATACAAGAACAAAAGAGTTCGTAAAAGTTTTTCTTTATCACTTTCAGTTTATCAACTGAATTGCTTGAGGACAAGCAATGAGTGAAGCTTGGTGGAGTTGATACGTCTCCGTCGTATCTACTTTTCCAAACACTTTTGCTCTTGTTTTGGACTCTAATTTGCATGATTTGAATGGAACTAACCCGGACTGACGCTGTTTTCAGCAGAACTACCATGGTGTTGTTTTTTGTGCAGAAATCAAAGTTCTCGGAATTGGAAGAAACTTTTTGGAGATTTTTTATGGAATATATAAAAAAATATTGGCGCAAGAATCAACTGGAGAGGGGGCCCCTGTTGTTCACAAGGCAACAGGGCGCGACGCCCCTGGGGGCGCGCCGGGATACCTTGTGGGGCCCACAAAGGTTCTTTTGACCTAACTCCAACGTTGTAAATTCTCTTTCCCTGAGAAAAAAATAAGAGAAGAAGTTTCATCATGTTTTACAATATCGAGCCGCCGCCACCTCCTGTTCTTCATCGGGAGGGCTGATCTGGAGGCCGTTCGGGGCTCCGGAGAGGGGGATTCGTGGCCATCGTCATCATCAACCATCCTCCATCACCAATTTCATAATGCTCACTGCCGGGCGTGAGTAATTTCTCCATAGGCTTGCTGGACGGTGATGCGTTGGATGAGATTTATTATGTAATCGAGTCAATTTGTTAGTGCTTGATACCTAGTATCCACTTTGTTCTGAGATTGATGTTGCTATGACTTTGCTATGTTTAATGCTTATCACTAGGGCCCGAGTGCCATGATTTCAGATCTGAACCCTTTATGTTTTCATGAATATACTTGAGTTCTTGATCCTATCTGCTTGTCATATGCACTTGTTATTGTTCTGATCCGTAGACCCCATAGTGACAATTGTTTGGGATACTCTCCGGGGATGACTATAATTCGAGGAGTTCATGTATTCACCATCTGTTAATTCTTTGTTCCGGTTCCCTATTAAAAGGAGGCCTTAATATCCCTTAGTTTCCTTATGGACCCCGCTGCCACGGGAGGGTAGGACAAAAGATGTCATGCAAGTTCTTATCATAAGCATGTATGACTATATAGGGAATACATGCCTACATTATATTGATGAATTGGATCTATTGTGTATCGCTCTAGGTTGTGACTGTTACATGATGAATGCCATCCAACATAATTATCCATCACTGATCCAATGCCTACGCTTTTCGCATATTGATCTTTGCTAAGTTACATCCGTTGCTGCTGCTGTTATAATCACTACAAAACTGCTACTGTTACTGTTTTTGTTCCTATTGCTACTGTTACTACTGTGCTCTAAACATTTTGCGGCAGATATTTAGTTCTCCAGGTGTGGTTGAATTGACAACTCAACTGCTAATACTCGCAAATATTCTTTGGCTCCCCTTGTGTTGGATCTATAAATTTGGGTGAAATACTACCCTCGAAGACTGTCGCGATCCCCTATACTTGTGGGTTATCATTACCGGAGAGGTTGTTGCCGGGGAGCCTGGGCCGCTGCGTCTGTGCCGGCAGGTTCGCTGCTTGCCGGTTCCTCGCGCGTCTACCTCCTCCCGGTTGGCCTTCTTACAGCAGTGGCCCTCGTTCAAGCAGGAGGTGCAGGGGGCTCTTCCTCCTTGTCCTCCTCCTCCACACGCTCTTCAGCGCGCACCTCTTCTCCTTGCCGCTCGTCGGCACACTCTTCTTCAGCCTCCGGCGCCTCCGCGCGTTCTTTGTCACCCTCAGGCTTGTCGGTAGCCTCCTCCTCTTCGGTGTCAGCTACCACAGCCTTGGAGCGTGACGCTTTCTTCAACTCCTCTGCTCGCGTGGTGATGAACTCAAGTTCATCATTCTTTGTTGGGTGGATCATGTCATTTTCTTCCCTGATTGGCGTCTCCGCCAAATTGGTGAACCATGCTTCCGTGTCAGCTTGGGTGGGCTCTTGCAGTCTTGCCAGTGACCTTCAATGCATTTGGCATTGCACGCCAGCATCATTGCCAAGATGGAGTCCCTGGCATTGTTGTTGCACAATGGAATCACCTTATCCGGCAAGGCGAATTGGCAGCCCTTGTTGAAGAGCTGACAAACCATCCAGTAGTGTTCCCTGACTGTCAAGTTGTGGTGGAGCCCAGGGTATAGCCGCATCGTGTCGGTAGGGTTCTTGTACTCCCAGGCTCGCTGGCCTCCTCTCTACTGCAGTGGAGCAATTCGGCAGCAGAGGAAATCTGCCCCAACCATTTTGATGGTCAAGCCGACGTCCTTGAGCATCAAGATCCTATCCAAGGCCAAGCCAAACTTCTTGTCATTTAGACCTACGTCACCCCAGCGCTGATTACTCGCGATCTTCTTGGTCCTGGGGACACAGTATGCTAGGAAGTTTGCTTGCTTTATCCAACACCAATCTGCCCTCCATTCATTCCACTTGATGTGCAGCTTGCCATCAAGATACTGTTTCTTCAATCCCGTCCTTGGAATCCAGGCGACACTGCCGGAGAGGGCCTCGCCGCTCTCAATCCGGGGAATGAAGAAACGGTGGAAGAGGGGCACGTTGGGCACAATCCCCACGAAATTCTCGCAGAGATGAGCAAAAACTAACATGCAAGTAATGGCATTTGGGGCAAAATCAAGAATCCTAAATCCATAAGATTGCATGATCTCATAGAAGAAATCTGAGAAAGGGGGACACAGCCCGCAGTAACAGTACCCAGCATAGAAGGGGTACCTATCATCAGTTCGGGGAGTTGTTCCTGGAAGCACCTCCGTGGTTTCATGGTCCTTGGTCTTCCCCGACCAGACATACGCATATCTAGAGACAAGATCGCTCTCTGACAGAGCGGGTGCGAAGACAATGTGTTCCTTCCGCTGCTTGGTGATGGCGGCCTTCCTCTTCTCCGTGTCTGCGTCGGCCTTCTTCGGAGCCATGGCGACAAGAAGGAGACGATATTTGGTGGGAGGCGCTGGCTAGGCGTGCGGTAGCGGAGGGCTCTGTTCTTGCACGAGGAAGAAGAAGGGGGGCGCTAGGAGATGGATTGCAGGCGAAGGAAATGTGAATTGAGCACCTCACCCATAGATTCCCTTTTATGGGGAAGGCACGTGGGCTGGATCTTCACTGCTCGGCGTGGCTGCGCTTTTCCAGGCGCACGACCACATATTACCGTTTCAATCCACCCCTCCCATGTCCGCATTTACTACGCCATCATGGGCGTGCAGTAAACGCAATCATCACAGCGGATAAACCACCGCCACATGTGTCTTTGCATTGTTTTGGGCCTAGCCCAACAATGCTTCGCATGCGTGTGTGGCCTAGGCCCGAGGGCTCCTGTCAGTGTATTGAACATTGGTGTTCATACCCTGACGATGCACAGACTAGTCGTAGCCTTCCCGACGGCAAGGGCTTGTTAGAGGGCAGCACTTCACCAACACTCAAGACTTGGTAATCAAAACCATGAAGAAGAGCTCCATGCAGGTCATCGAGAAGTACTAAAGAAGTACTAAAGAACAAGGTTCAAGTTGCCGGCAAACATCGAACCGGCAAGATTCGGGCCGACAAGCCTCAAGACTGACGAGCTCCACTCAACCGCTCCACCGTGGCAAGTGTCAGGGACTTGCCGAATAGGTGTCGAGCGGGCAGGTGGGTTGGTAGAGCTTGTCAGGGCACATGGTAGCCCGGTGCCTGAAGGAACAACTTTATCGACACCCGTCCAAGTGGCTTGTCAAGCTTATAAGAGGTAGCTGGGCGAGCGGTGCAGGATACCTTGCCGACATTCATCCCCAGCGTGACACCTAACGGAGCATTTATTGCTTTTGTCCTAATCCATCTGTGTTAGGTATGATAGCACTGTAGCTGTCAGTCCACTATGTAATTATGGTTTTGCCAGTGTGATAGCCCCTTTCATCTATAAAAGGAGGCCCATGGCAACCATTACAAAGGTCGACACTCTGCTCAATTGCACTACGTAGGTGCACCTCCGAGCTCTTTGTCGGCAAGGTTGCGCTCTCTTGTAACTTGAGCATTTCCACATATAATCCACCAAAGCAAGAGTAGGGTTTTACGCCTCACGGCGGCCCGAACCTGGGTAAATCTTGTGCGCTCCATTGCTGGATCTGCTCTTTGTGCATTGTGATTCCCACAGCCGAACCACAAAGGGACCTTTGCTAGTCCCATAGATTGTCGTACTTCAACAATGATGATAGCAAGATGATTGCACGCTAAATGTAGCTATGCGGAGTAAGCATATCACTAAGGTGCACAAAGAGTGTGGCCCGACAATTCTCAATTCGCTAGTCCCGATAGGTAAGTTACGCAAAATGGCTCAAGGCTATCAATGCAATGGCAAGGGAATGTACAAAGTTGTCGTCAAGGTTACCGTCCTTGCTTATGGTTGGTATGAAGATGAAGTGATCGTTGTCGATGACGAGTCCGAGGCAAAGATGAATGGCGGTGGTGTTGAAGTCGAACCGTCCCTAATTAGTCGAAACACCTTAGGAAATGGAAACCACAACTCAAAATCTCAACCAAAATGTGTGGTAGCGGAAGTGTGGTATTGCGGAAGATGAAAGGTGAGAAAAATGGTGGAAAGCTGGACTATAAAAATATGTCAAAATGGTACTGTACCGAGCCCATGCACGGGGTCCTGTGGGCACGGGGTATCGGGGGCCTGTGCGCATCGGGTGTTCTGCCAACGCGAGAACACGCCCAAATCTGTGGAAAACGAAGAAAATCCAGGGAAATTCGAGGGTGGGATGGGGTGTAGGGGCTGATCCACTTGCCAAACCACCAATTCGTGCACCAAATCAACAAAACCTCACAAGATCTAACAAATTGCAAAAACAATTGTAGGCTTTTTCGTGGGGATTTTCGAATTTGGGACAAAAACACACAAAATTGGGGCTAGAAAGTGGAGAGGGAGAACTCCAAAGTGTGAATCAACCTTGCTCTGATCCAAGATGTTGTAGGGTGGAACCCTAGATGAGATCTTTTCACACTTGGAGGTGGGGAAAGGGGAAAATCACAAGAACAACAAGAACACAAAGGGGAAATCTCTCCAACAAACCCAATTACACATCCACTAGAATAGCATACATAGGATCCACAAGGTACATAAACAATCAAAGGAAATAGCACTAGGGTAAAGTTCTTCCCAAATCCAAGAGGAGATGAGGTCTTGATGATCTAGAGAGATCCTTCTCCCTTAGGAGGTCTTGATGATCCTATGATGGAGATCCTTCTCCCTTAGGAGGTCTTGATCCCCAAGAAGGAGGTACAAGGAGCAAAGCTCTCTCAAATAGTCTCAAATACTTTGCTAACCCTAACAAATGGCCTAGGCACGAAATATATAGGTGAAGGGAGGTATGGGATGAAGTGAGGGGCAAAACAGGAACAAAACAGCCAGCTCGCTAGGAGGGCCGTGCGCACGGGCTAAGTAGGCCCCGTGCGCATGGGGTAGCTACAGCGACGAGGCCCGTGCACACGGGGTGCGCGTTTCACTTCCAGTAGCATTCTTGGGCACGGGGTCCGGGAAGCCCGTGCGCACGGGGTCGCCTGGGAGGTGTTGTCCTCTTCTCGTTTGCAGCCACCGCCTTCCTCGTGGCCTTGGCGTGGTTCCACTTGGCCTTGGTGGTGTTCCTTAGCTTCTTGGCCCTGGTTGTCCTCATTCCTAATGACACACAACAATCCATGGTGAGGTAGCATCCAAGTTCCATCCATATCCATATGAAACTCATAGAGGAGTGAGTTCACCTCGTTCTCGATGGCACATGCGTGAGCTCTTGTCACAGGTCCACTTGGTGCTTGATGAGTCGGTGTGTTGTCCATGGGGATGACCAAAGGATGCTCCGCATCAGTCCCAATGCCACACCCCTCTTTTGCAGTGGAAGAATTTTCCTGGAACACTATTAAGGAGGACAGATGAAGTGTGTGAGGAGAAAATCATGTTCATCCATTTGATCCACTTTTCTCCAAACCCTCTAGCCTGCAAAATTTCAATGATTGCCTAATGCTCAATGAGATAAAATGCCTTTTCAACGTCAAGTTTGAGCACAACAATTGGTTTCTAGAGTGATGGCATTGATGCAAGTACTCAAAATCCCAAGCTAGGCAATCCTGAATAGTTCTTTGTCTGATGAAGCCATACTGATTTGCATGAATAATTTTTAAGATCACAGATTGAAGTATGTTAGATAACAGTTTTGTGATGATCTTAATGGTGTGGTTCAGCAAAGAGATGGGCCTGAAGTCACTTGCATTCTGTGGATTGTTTTTTGGGGGATGAGGGCGATAAACGAAGCATTGATGCTTTGAAGAGAAATGTGCCCTTCATGAAAAATCTTCAATCAGCTTATAGAAGTCAGGAGCAATGATGTCCCAACATTCTTTAATAAAGTCTCCATTAAATCCATCAGGCCCTGGAGATTTATCACAAGGGAGATGTTTAACAACCTCATCAATTTCCTTCTTTGAGAAAGGTACTTCAAGTTCTTCTAGTCCATCTAACCTTTTAATGAGAGAGGTCAAGTCCAGCAGATTACTGGTGTGGGCAGACTGTCCTAGCCTGTCTTTAAATGATTTCTAGAGAATAAGAGCTTTCGTGAAGTGTTCTATGTGCTCATTACCCAAATCATCTTTCAACATTTGGATGTAATTATGCCTGTATTTAATAGTTGCTTTGGCTTGAAAAAATGAGTTCTCATCTCCAAACTGCACCCATCTAATTGTGGCTCTCTGTCTCCAATAGGTCCTCTGAAATGAGAGAATCTTGAGTAAATGTTCTTTGAGCATGTCTCTTCCATTTCTTTCTAAGAGGGTGAGTTCTCTAAATTCTTCAAACATGTCCCACATCATGAAGACTTCATTGGTGGCTTTGGTAATGTCAGCAAGGTTAGATATATTCTTGCTCCAAATTTTCTGGCCTTTTCTAATTAAGCCTCTAAATTTTGGTAGTGATCAGCTTTGCACTATTAGCCTCTTGTAAAGGTTGGGTCCAGATGCTCTGCACAGTCCCTTTGTAGTTTTGATGTTCTAGCCAGAAATTTTCAAACCTGAAAGTTTGTGCCTTGGGAATGCTAGTGCCAAAAGTGATGACACAAGGAGTATGATCTGACATTGTCTTGGATAGAGGAAAGACCAAGGTGTTGGGATAATTGGAGGACCAACATTCAGAAGTAAATACCCAATTAATCTTCTCCAATAAAGGTGCTTGCTGCATATTACTCCATGTGTAGTTCATGCCTTTATGTGGAATTTCCACTAATGCCAAAGAGCTAATCACCTCCTTGAACTGCATATTTTGGTTCATGTCCCCAGTTCCAGTGTTTCTATTGTGTGGATACCTAATATAATTGAAATCTCCATCAATAATCCAATCAGTGTCATCTAGCATCTCGATGTTTTTACACTAGTTCAGAAAACTACTTCTTCCTTCACTGTCACATGGACCATAAATGTTTGTTAAAATCCAAGAGCTACCAATATGAACACAAGTGAATCTGAGTGACAGGGAAAACCCATATTTTGAAGAGACACAAGTTCTATCAAAAGATTCTCTTTTTGTTTCATGTAAACAAATCACTGAGCAGCCTGTTTCTTCAATTTTATTGGAAATGGCAAGCCACTTGTTGATGGAGTTAATGCCCCTCACATTCCAATTTAGTATGTTCCAGGATCTATGCATTGAGAATTAAGAACTTTTAGACCACAAGACATCATATGGAACTAGCCAGTTTCAGAGACAACATGGCATTCAGATATCTTACACACCCACAATGTCTAGTGGCTCAAAATAGGGCAGAGTACAAGCAACATCTCATCAGCAGGAATATTACAAATATATGCATGCTATTAACCCAACTACTACTCTGCATATTCATGTAGATCATCTGTCCAAGCTTCTCTTCTAGTCCCGCCAGGTTGGCTGCTTCACTCCCTTTTTAGCCTTCTATTTGTGAAGATTTTCCTCAGTGCAGACTTTGGACTGAACCTTGTAGTAAGAGGAATTCAAAATTTTAACCACCTTATTGTTACAAAGAGGTGGCTTGGCAAGGCAAGCCATATAGTTATCATTATGACAAGTTTTTTTTCCTGAAACCTTTATTAAGATGTCGCAATCTTGCACTTCTTCTTACCTCATATTCCAGCAATGGTGCCCTATCCTTTCTTTTCCCTTTGAGGTGCAAAGCACTGGTGGAAGATGCAACCTTCTTAGGGACACATTCCTTTGCAGAGCTGCAATTTTGAGGTGTGGAGGAAGAAGAGTCCCCCCTTCAAAACTTGATGCCTAAAGACATAGAGGAGCCATAGCAACTGGGCAAGTGTCAGGAATAAAGAAATTCATATATTCCTTACAGTTAGATCCATCTCTAATAATTTGCCACATTGGAGATTTGAGGAACAGTTTATTAAAGTCATATTTATCAAGAGTAAGAAGTGTGCCAAAAATGAAATTTACCAACTCAGTGGGTACTTGTATAGCTGCTTCAGCTTCAGTCCTAGAGGCAAATTGTTGCTTCCAAGCAGGCAGACTTTCTTGACCAATGGTTGCGAGAGCATGATTGTCTATAGATGAATCAACATCAACAGGTTCATACATGTATTTTGCTTTAATAGGAAAACCTAGTGGAGTTGAGCTTGCAGAAGTTCCAGACAGTTGAAGAGCTGGAATGCTTGTTGCACTGTAAGATGGAGCTAAGGTGGCCTCAGAGCAATGTTCAATTATTTCAATTTCTTCATCAACTAGGGTACTATAACTAGAATCTCTTTCTTATGCAGGTATCTCATCAGTGGCCAGCCAGCTGAAAAATTGGATCTAGCCCATCAGCCAAGTTAACAACAAAGAATTTGTCTGAATCTTCTTCAGTAACAAAAATGTAGTTGCGAGCAGGTTCCAAGGTGCCAACAACAGTGGGAGCAGGCGCAAAGAGTGGTTCCTGTTGGGTAACCAAATCTAGAGGAGCCAAGTTCAGATCAAGGCCTGACATCACCTGTTGCTCAATCTCTTCAGCAGCATCCACAACTAGCAAATTAAGAGGCACAAACTCAATTTCAGGCAGAGCATGCACTTGATCTAGCGGTAGCGGGTTATCATGCAGAATAGGTTGATGGGCTTAAATGGGCCCAAGAACCAAAATTAGGTTAGCAACTGATACGTCTCCAACGTATCCATAATTTTTTACTGTTAAATGCTATTATGTTACCACTTTTGTATGCTTTTTATATCATTTTATATTTTTTTTCTAGACTAACCTATTAATTTAGTGCCCAGTGTGAGTTCCTTTTTTTTTGCTAATTTTTGGTTTCGCAGAAAATCCATACCTACGGAAGTCCAAAGATGACAAAACTTTTTGATGATTTTTTCTGGACAATAAGAGACCCTAGAATCTCTGGGAGAGGTCGAGGGGACCCACGGGGCAGCCACATGGGTTGATGGCGCGACCAGGGGGTCGCCGCGCCACCAGTCCATGTGCCCCCCCCCCCCGATCCTCCATTTGACCTAATTCCAGGACTATAAATACCCCAATTTTTCGTAACCTTCAGAAGCCCGCAAGCCTCTGTTCCGAAGTGATCCCATTTGGAGCCCTATTACGGTGCTCTGCCGGAGGGGGAAGCCATTGGGGAGGTGATACGTCCCAAACATATCTACTTTTTCAAACACTTTTGCTCTTGTTTTCGACTCTAATTTGCATGATTTCAATGAAACTAACCCGGACTGACGCTGTTTTCAGCAGAACTACCATGGTGTTATTTTTGTGCAGAAATAAAAGTTCTCGGATTGGACTGAAACTTTATGAAGAATATTTCCAGAATATATAAAAAATATCGGCGAAGAGAACTACTGGAGGGGGGCCACCAGAGAACCACGAGCTCAGGGGGCGCCCCCCTAGGGCGCGCCCTGTGAGCTTGTGGGTCCCACAGGCCTCCGTTTGCCCTAATTCCAACTCTATAAGTACCGTCTCATGGAGAAAAAGATCAGAGAGAAAATTTCATCAGGTTTCGCAATACGGAGCCGCCGCCACCTCCTGTTCTTCATCGGGAGGGCTGATCTGGAGTCCGTTCGGGGCTGCGGAGAGGGGGATTCGTCACCGTCGTCATCAACAACCCTTCTTCATCAACAATTCCATGATGCTCACCGCTGGGAGTGAGTAATTCCTTCATAGGCTTGCTGGACGGTGATGGAGTTGGATAAGATTTGTCATGTAATTGAGTCAATTTATTAGGGCTTGATCCCTAGTATCCACTATGTTCAGAGATTGATGTTGCTATGACTTTGCTATGCTTAATGCTTGTCACTAGGACCCGAGTGCCATGATTTCAGATCCGAACCATCTATGTTTTCATGAATATATTTGAGTTCTTGATTCTATTTGCTAGTTATATGCACTTGTTATTGTTCTGATCCGTAGACCCCAAAGTGACAATAGTTGGGATACTCTCTGGGGATGACTGTAATTCGAGGAGTTCATGTATTCACCATGTGTTAATGCTTTGTTCTGGTTCTCTATTAAAAGGAGGCCTTAATATCACTTAGTTTCCGTATGGACCTGAAACACCCCTGTGTAATGAGCTACAGTAATCCTTAATGATTATGCTAAGTCACCCTGATTTGCAATGCTTGATCACAGTGGATTCATATCTCATTTCAAATTCCACCACTGAATTCAAATTCAAATTTTAAGTGAAATTTTGGACTTGCACAAAAGTTGCTGCAAAATAGTTCATTATTTAGCAAATATTCCAAAAGAAATATTTGTTCAGGAAAATAACATCACCTATTTGCAAAAATGAGCTATAGCAATTAAAACAGTGCCAAAAGAAGCATTTTAAATGCCTTTTCAATTATGAAAAATTCAAATCAATTCAAACAAGTCCCAAACTTTTTGTGGCAGTGTAGAAAAATGCAATGCTAATTATGAGTAAAGCTCCACATTTTACAAAACTCATTTGGTGGCTATATAATTTACAAAACAATTTCTGTAAAAAGAAACAGAAAAGAATAAAGAAAAAGGGAGAAACTTACTGTGCCAGTGGGCTTAAGATCAAACAGTGCGGCCTGGCCCGGCCCACCTCGGCCTTTCTCCTTCCTCCTGCCTCTCTCTCCCTGCGTGTCGATGCTGTGCGCGCCCCACCCGGCGATGGGCACGCGTCGGCCATCCCCGGCGCCATCGCCGCCGTGGAGTGGATAAGAGCATCGCCCCGGCCTCCCTGGCGGACCCTAGCCCACCTCCCCCCCTCCTCCATCGCCTCCCTCGCTCGATCCCGAGCACTCCCGACGCAGCGATCGTCATTCTTCATCGATCCCGCAGCCATCGGCCGCCTCTCGCCTCGCCGTCATGTCGTAGAGGTCTGCCGTCGACCGCTACGTCGTCTGCGACAACAAACCGGAGCCGAGAACCACCGCAGCCTCGCCCACGCCATCGTCTTCTTCTTCGGCACCGACGAGCTCCGCCGTCGATTCCGGCCGCCTCTGTTGCTCCCGTTGCTCACCGGGCCTTCGTGTGCCCTCACGGTGAGCCTCCGCTTCTTTCCCCTCTTTCTCCTCCGCGGATCCGTGCCCGTAGCCGTAGCCGCCGTCGTGCCCGAGCTTGCCGCCGCTGCCTCGCCTCGCCATCACGGCCATAGCCATCGCAGCCCTCGCCTGAGCATGGCGACGTGCTCCTGGTGCTCATAGGAGCCCAGCAAGCACGCGCGCATGCCTTCCCGTGCTCCCTAGCGCCGAACCCGGGCTCGACAAAATGGCGCCCTATAGCCGATTTCTGACGCCGACCCGAACGCGCCGTCGCGTTTTGAGGTCGCCGGCGTTTAAACGCCGGCCGCCGCTGACGTGGCGTGGCCTGGGGCCCACCCTGGGACACTGCCAGTGGGTCCTAGGGGCCCCGCTGATCGGGTTGACCTGGTCAACCCTACTGACTGGGCAACCCCAATCACTGACAGGTGGGCCCCACTTCGCTAATTAACTACGGTTAGGATTAATCACTAATTAGTTTAACTAATAAGTCAGTGACATGGGGCCCCACCTCCTAATTAAACCAAATTAGTTAAACTAATCTACTGGTTAGACCTACAGTGTATGACATGTGGGCCCGGCCCACTGTTCATTTGGATAAGGCCCTGCCGAGTCAGCAGCTGGGCCCCACCAGTCAGCCTCTGCTGACTGGGCAGTTGACCCAGTCAACTGGGGCCCACTGTCAGCCTCTGGTGCACTGCTGGGTGCACTGGACCGGGTGCACTTAGCATTTTGCTGGTCTGGATAATTTGGATTTAATAATTAAAATAATTCCAGAAAATTCAGAAAATGATTAAAACTTTGAAAAATCATATAAAATAATCCGTAACTCGGATGAAAATAATTTATATATGAAAAATGATCAGAAAAATAAGATGAATCCGAATATGCCATCCACATACCAGTCACATGCCTCTAACACTGCAAACATGGAACCTTCCCCTCCGGTTCATCCGTCTGACGGATGCCTAAAGCCGGGAAAATATTCCGAGATATTTTCTCGCCCCGTCCGCAACATGTAGCACTGCGTTAGGTCACCCCCAGCGCAGCATATTGCCATGTCATCCATCTTTGTTGCTTTTGTTTGCTTTATATTTATTGTTTCTTCCCCCTCTTCTCTCCGGTAGACCCCGAGACCGACGCTCCCCCCGAGTACGACAACATCGTCGACGACCCCTCTTTCACCGCAGAGCTTCCAGGCAAGCAAAACCCCCTTGATCATTTCAATATCGCCCAGTTCTTTCTCTCCCCTGCTTGCATTAGAATTTGCTACTGTTGTCCAATATCTCCTATCCTGATGCATAGCCTGTTTTTGTAACTGTTGTTGATACCTTACCTGCTATCCTAAATGCTTAGTATAGTATGACTAGTGATCCATTAGTGGCCCCGCACCCTTATCCGTGTTGCCATGCTTTTCTTACGGATGACTCGATCATTGTGATCGACGTGCAGAGACCGACACAGCACCGCACACCCCCTTAGTGGTACGACTCTGCAGAGCTACTATCGAGTCCCGAGGGTGATACCTCCTACCTCACTCCTGATGATATCTCTGTAGCGTAGCTAGTCGGTTGTGGGCTACCAAGGGTGATTCCTCTTTCACCATCTCTGATGTTGCTTCTGTCGTGCAACCCCTCAAGCGTGAACCCATCAAGGGTGATTCCTCTAAGTTCACCTTGACGGATACATCGAGTGGGAATCCATCGAGGGTGATTCCTCAGATTTCCCCCCTTAATGTATGGACACACGGATACCCTATATTTAACTCAGTCCCTTGTTGAAGTCGGGTCGACCCCGAGGGGCACCCGCGAGAGATGTGAAGTCGGGTTGACCGTGAGGGTACCCGCGAGATAATTACGAGGCACGGCCTGGTAAGCAAACCGCCCCAGGAGATGGGTGGATGGGCCTGGCCCTTGCCGTAAGTCCTCGAGATGGGGCGACAGGATCACTGATCGTCACCGCGAGTTCCCAACACACTAACGGGTTTGGATATGTGATCTGAGTAGGCCTCTGGCCTTTTCGCACTAACCACCATGCGGGAATAGTATGGGCACTCGGCGACGTATGTTTCAGCCGAAGTTCTTCAGACGTCAGCAACTGAGCGGCGCGCGCTTGGGTGGACCGCGACAGCCTGCGTGTGTATACAGGGGCTAGGTCTGCTCCCGACCGCGTTCGCAACGCGCAGGAGTGCAAAGGGCGATGGGCCCAAGACCCCTGAAGGCTTAGGATTTAGACCGGCGTGCTGGCCTCTCTGCTGAGCCTAGGTAGGGCTACAGCGTGTCGATCGACCGAGGCCGGGCATGACCCGAGTAAGTGTGTCCGGCCAGAGTTAATCGAGCGTGTTGGGTAAGTTGGTGCACCCCTGCAGGGAAGTATATCTATTCGAATAGCGGTGTCCACGGTAACAGGACGCTCGGAGAGTATCCCGATCTACTACAACTAGAACTGGATACCTGTGATGCTTAATATTATGTTAGCTTAGGGATTGCTTCCTCGCAGGGAGTCGAGGAAGGATCTCTGGGCATTGCTACTACTTACTTATTACTGTATAATATGCTAATCTGCACTCTTCTAATGCTGCAAGATGCTAGTCTTCGATAGGCTAGGCCTTCTCTCTATTCTGCCATTTCTGTAGTCTAGTCCATAGATACTGCCCTTTCATTTAATACCGATGCATAAGTAGACTAGTTCTGATGTAAGTCTTGCGAGTACTTTGGATGAGTACTCACGGTTGCTTTGCTACCCCTTTTCCCCCATACCCTATTGCTGCGATCAGATGACGGAGCCCAGGAGCCAGCTGATCCCGTCGATGGCTACTACTACACCGACGGAGCCTACTACTACGTGGAGACTGCCGACTAGGAGTAGTTCGGAGGCTCCCAGGCAGGAGGCCTGCGCCTTTTCGATCTAGATGTCGTTGTTTTCCTCAACCTTCTTAAGGCAACCTTGTCTAATTATGTCTGTACTCAGATACTGATGCTTCCGCAGACTCTTGTGTAACTCGAGCTTATGTATTCGAGCCCTCGAGGCCCCTGGCTTGTAATATAAAGCTTGTATGACTTTAATTTGTGTCTAGAGTTGTGTTGTGATATCTTCCCGTGAGTCTCTGATCTTGATCATGCGCATTTGCGTGTATGATTAGTGCACGATTGAGTCGGGGGCGTCACAAGTTGGTATCAGAGTCGACTGCCTATAGGAAGCCCCTTTCCAACTCTTTGGCCGAAGTTGAGTCTAGTCTTTGAAAAACTGTTTTACTAACATGGCTTTGTGGCTTACGGGCCCACGTCGCCAATGGGTGGGATTAGGATCTTTTATTCCTCTTCTATACTCTGGGACTCTGATCTCTCTTCTATTCGGGTTAAAAGATTTTGCTAACTCTAACTCTAGGTTCTCCTGATCACATCAACCCGGAGAGCTGGATTATCTGCAACCATTTCTTTCAAAGTTATCATATGCTTCTCACACTGTCATTTGACATCTTGCACTTCCTTGTTTCAGATGCGTCCCGCAACACAGCTCGTACGCCAGACTATGGCTGTGGATGCGACTGGGTTCCCTGCCATTCTGGTCGACCTCTTGACCAGGCTGGAATATCGCTGGTACCCCGAGTACACTATTTACGAGGACTACCGCGAGTTCAACCAGGAGCAGTACCGCGCCGTGGTTCGAATCTTCGATCGACAGAATAACTCCATCACTGAGTTGCACACCTTTCACGGTATTGGAGTGACTGTTGACATGGCAGTCCATGATGCTGCCTATGCTGCTATTGCCCATCTCCGTGGAGAGCACACCCGCTTGGAGGAGACTGGGTTCAGATACATCCCGTATGCCCCCGCTGGGGATGAGAGTGGATACTACACTACTGTCTGTACTCCTTACGTGCCACGTCGTTATGACCCGCAGGTTTTGGTCCAGTACACTGAGACTCTGGATCACACTGCCCGAGCTCTTGCTGTCGAGTTGTACGCCACTCATGCTCGTCTTTACGACGCTCTGACATAGTTGCTGCCAGCAGTCAGTGCAGGGATGCATCCTGAGTATATCCTTTACCTGCGCAGGACGGAGATGCCACCAGGTCTTGAGTGGCCTGCTGTTGGAGGTCATACTCCTCCACGTGGTCCTCTTCTTCCAGTTTGGCACCAGGTTCTGCACCAGAGTGTTCACCGAGCGCAGGATCCTTTTATCGAGGGCACCCTGCGTTGTCACTTGCAGTTGCCTGGCTTCAGCGGTTTTCTCCGACATTGATGTAGCTGTCGCTATGTCCCGTTGTTGTATCCCTCCACTGCGTGCCTGCGTGCCGCCTAGTCTGTCTAGCTTTCCTTTCCATTGTTGTAATGCTGGCTTGTAACAGACTCTATGCATGGATCTGTATATCATGTTTGACTATTGTGTTGTATCTATTGCACTTCCTTTGTTGTGCGTGTTACTTCATGAATGATTCCATACTTCTGCAATTGCTTGTTGCTAAACTACCCCTGTTGAATTTTAACAGGATGGTTAGACCAGCAGGTCGTGGTCATGGCCGTGGTGTCAACAATCCACCACCGCCCAACTATATGGATGGAATGATGCAACAGTTTGAGCTGAACCATCAATTCATGCAAGGGATAATGGATCAGTTTCCTCGTCCAAATGCTAACCAGCAGCCAGCCTCAATAACCTTGCAAGACTTTGTGCGCCTCAACCCGACTGTCTTCCGCAACTCAGTTCAGCCGCTTGATGCTGATGACTGGCTCCGTGACCTCACGTATGAGATGGAGTCTGCTAATGTTGCCCCTGCCAGCTATGTCACTTTCGCGTCCTACTTTCTGAAGGGACCCGCAGCTCAATGGTGGGATAGTCATAGGCGTACTCTAGCAGTTGGAACAATCATCACCTGGGTGGACTTCCAGGCTGCTTTCCATGCCCGCTACATCCCTCAAGGAGTCATGGACCGGAAGAAACGTGAGTTCCACAACCTCACCAGGGCAGCAAGACTGTGGAAGTCTACTAGTGGGAGTTTCTTGAATTGTCCCACTATGCTGAAGAAGATATCGCTACTGATGCCCGCAGACAGGAGAAGTTCCACGAAGGGCTCAACCCTGATATCAAGCTAGCACTCCTTGTCCAAGACTTCGCCAACTTCGCCACCTTGGTGAACAAGGCCATTCAGGTTGAGACTGGTATGAAGGATCACAAGGATGCTCTCAAGCGCACCTGTGACGTGGGCTCATCTTCGGGCTCGTCTTCGCAGAAGCACCGTATCTAGATTCCTGATAGCATGTACCGTCCGACTGTTCCTACACCAAGGCCGTCCTAAGCTACACCTCGTCTGCCTCCTCCACCGTCGAGGCAGCCAAGACCTCAAGCTACACTGCTTCGAGCTCCTGCTCCCCGTCCCAATGACGGTCTGTGCTTCACATGTGGACGTCCAGGTCATCATGCCAAAGACTGTCGTCAGAATCATAATTAATTGGCACTTCCATCTGTTGGCCGTGGTAATGGCCGTGGTAACAATCAGCCTCGCAACATCAATGCCAGACCTTCCTATGGTCGTGGTCAGGCTTATCCTGTTAATATGGCTGAAGCTGAAGACCAACCAGCTACTGTGATGGGTACTCTTCTTGTTAATTCAGTACCAGCTTCTGTTTTGTTTGATTCAGGATCATCACATTCTTTCATATCTGAAGATTTTGCATACATGCATGGCATTAAATATGAAATGTTGCACCATCCGTTAGTGGTAAACACTCCCGCGGGCCAATGCCAAGCCTCCATGTTCAGTCCCAATGTCACCATTGAAATTGAAGGATTGGAATTCCAAGCTTTTCCCATTATTTTGAAGCCTTCCAAAATCGACCTCATACTGGGTATGGATTGGTTGAAGGCTCATACCGCCTCAATCCATTATGCCACCAAAGTCGTACAACTCCTGCACCCCTCGGATGAGATAGTAAACTACCATGCTCATCTCATTCAAAATGCCGAAGCCCAGATTTATGCTTTGAATGCATTGAATGCTTCACCTCTTGAGTGGATCGAAAACGTTCCAGTAGCTCGCGACTTCCAAGATGTTTTCCCAGAAGAACTTCCAAGAGTACCCCCTGTTAGAGCTGTCGAGTTCGTCATCGACTTGAAACCGGGCACTACTCCTATTGCGAAGCGTCCCTATAAGATGCCGCCACATGAACTCCTTGAGCTTAAGGAGGAGATCGACAAGTCACTTCGTAAAGGATTCATTCGTCCAAGTTCCTTTGCTTGGGGAGCACCTTCTCTCTTTGTCAAGAAGAAAGATGGTACGAACCGGTTGGTCCAAGATTACCGACCTATCAACCAGGCAACAATTCAGAACAAGTATCCGCTTCCTCGGATCAACGATCTGTATGAGCAACTTGCTGGTTCATTAGTATTCTCTAAACTTAATGCCTTTGTAACTCGCTATGGCTCATACGAGTACACCGTCATGTCCTTTGGATTAACCAATGCTCCAGCTACGTTATCCCGATTGATGAATTATATCTTCATGGATTACCTCGACAAGTTCGTCGTGGTTTACCTGGATGATATCCTGGTATATTCCAAGAATAAGGAAGAGCATGCTGAACATCTTCGTCTTGTTCTGGAAAAGCTTCGAGAACATCAGCTTTATGCCAAATATTCCAAGTGTGAATTCTGGTTATCTGAAGTGACCTATCTTGGTCATGTGATTTCCAAGGATGGTATTGCTGTCAACCCAGAGCGAGTTCTGGCTATTCTTGACTGGACTCCTCCGAAGAATGTCAAACAAGTCAGAAGTTTTCTCGGACTCGCAAGCTATTGCCGCCGTTTTGTCGAGAACTTTTCCAAGATTGCCAAGCCTCTGACTAATCTGCTTCACAAAGGCATTAAGTTTCAGTGGACAGACAAATGTCAGGAAAGTTTCCAGACTCTCAAGGACAAGCTGACTTCTGCACCAGTGCTTGCTCCTCCGGATTCTCGCAAGGAATTCGTCATTTATTGCGACGCATCTCGTCAAGGATTAGGTTGTATCCTAATGCAAGAGCGCAAGGTGATTGCTTATGCCTCACGACAAATGTGTCCTCATGAAGAGAACTACCCAGTTCATGATCTCGAACTTGCTGCAGTAATTTATGCACTGAAGTTGTGGCGACATTACCTTCTTGGTAATCATTGCGAGATCTACACTGATCATCAAAGTCTGAAGTATTTGTTTACTCAGCCGGATCTGAATCTTCGTTAGCAAAGATGGATGGAAACAATCACAGACTATGACTGCGGTATTACATGTACCCCTGGTAAGGCTAATGTAATGGCCGATGCTTTGAGTTGCAAGTCTTATTGCAACAATCTCATGGTTCAACGAGCTCAACCCCTTCTTTATGAAGAACTTCGCAAGTTGAACCTCCACATTGTTCCACAGGGTTTTCTCAATACCCTTGTTTTGGAACCCACTCTCGAGAAAGCTATTAAGTCAGCGCAAGCAAAAGACGCTGAAGTTGATCAGATGAAAAGGGAACTTGCCTTTGAAAAGGCCAGAGATTTCTTGCTTCCTGAAGATGTAACCTTGTACTTCAGAGATCGCCTTGTGGTACCCCGGTTCAAACTTATGACAAGCAAAGTTATGAAGGAGGCACATGATACACCACTGTCTATTCATCCGGGTAGTACCAAGATGTATCACGACATCCGTCAAAGGTACTGGTGGTCTAAAATGAAGCAAGACATTGCTCGCTATGTTGCTCAATGTGACGTTTGCCGTCGCGTCAAAGCCGAACATCAAAAACCTGCTGGACTCCTGCAACCGCTTCCTATTCCCCTATGGAAATGGGACAAGGTTCAAATGGATCTCATCACTGGCCTTCCCAAATCAAAGAAAGGCCACGATGCTATTCTTGGCGTCGTCGACCAATTCTCCAAAGTTGCACATTTTCTGCCAGTCAAGGATACAATCACTGCTAGTCAGTTAACAGACTTGTATATCTCCAGAATTGTGACACTCCACGGTATTCCGAAGGAGATCAGTTCAGACCGTGGCAGCCTCTTCACCTCAAAGTTCTGGGCAAGTTTCCAAGAAGCTATGGGAACTCATATAACCTGGAGCACAGCTTATCACCCCCAGTCCCAAGGTCAGGTTGAACGGGTTAACCAAATACTTGAAGATATGTTGCGAGCTTGTGTCATCTCATTTGGCAAGAAGTGGGAAGAATCTCTCCCGTATGCTGAATTCTCATACAACAACAGCTATCAAGCTAGTTTGAAGATGGCACCCTTTGAAGTACTATATGGACGTAAGTGCCGAACCCCTCTGAATTGGTCAGAAACTGGGGAACGGCCGCTCATTGGTCCGGATATTATCCAACAAGCTGAAGAGCAAGTCCATATTGTCCGGGAAAATCTCAAGGCGGCCCAGTCCCGCCAGAAGAGTAATTATGATCGAAAACATTGGGGATTAACCTATCAACCTGGTGAGCAAGCTTATCTACGTGCCACTCCTTTGAAGGGCACTCATCGTTTTGGAATCAAGGGCAAGTTAGCACCTCGCTACATTGGTCCCTTCCGCATCCTCACCAGACGTGGATGGGTGGCTTATAAATTGGAATTCCCACCGCAGTTTTCTCACATCCACGATGTCTTCCTTGTGTCACAACTTTGTCGTTGCTTCAAGGATCCGCACCGTGCAGTGGATCATGAGCTGCTCGAATTGCAAGATGATCTCTCTTATAAGGAGCATCCAATCCGCATTCTTGATCAAGCTGAATGTGGAACCCGTCAGAAGACAACCAAGTTCCTTAAAGTGCAGTGGTCGAATCACACAGAAGATGAAGCCACTTGGGAACGCGAGGATCGCCATCGCGAAGAATACCCCGATCTTTTCCCTTCTACCTCTTAATTCTCAGGACGAGAATTTCTTTTGGAGGAGGAGAATTGTAACACCCCTGTATAATGAGCTACAGAAATCCTTAATGATTATGCTAAGTCACCCTGATTTGCAATGCTTGATCACAGTGGATTCATATCTCATTTCAAATTCCACCACTGAATTCAAATTCAAATTTTAAGTGAAATTTTGGAGTTGCTGCAAAATAGTTCATTATTTAGCAAATATTCCAAAACAAATATTTGTTCAGGAAAACAACATCACCTATTTGCTAAAATGAGCTATAGCAATTAAAATAGTGCCAAAAGAAGCATTTTAAATGCTTTTTCAATTATGAAAAATTCAAATCAATTTAAACAAGTCCCAAACTTTTTGTGGCAGTGTAGAAAAATGCAATGCTAATTATGAGTAAAGCTCCACATTTTACAAAACTCATTTGGTGGCTATATAATTTGCAAAACAGTTTCTGTAAAAGGAAACATAAAAGAATAAAGAAAAAGGGAGAAACTTACTGTGCCAGTGGGCTTAAGTTCAAACAGTGCGGCCTGGCCCGGCCCACCTCGGCCTTTCTCCTTCCTCCCGCCTCTCTCTCCCTGTGTGTCTACGCTGTGCGCGCTCGAGCCGGCGATGGGCACGCGTCGGCCATCCCCGGCGCCATCGCCGCCGCAGAGTGGATAAGAGCATCGCCCCAGCCTCCCTGGCGAACCCTAGCCCACTTCCCCCCTCCTGCATCGCCTCCCTCGATCGATCCCGAGCGCTCCCGACGCAGCCGTCGCTATTCGCCGTCGATCCCGCGGCCACCGGCCGCCTCTCGCCTCGCCGTCATGTCATAGAGGTCCGCCGTCGACCGCTACGTCGTATGCGACAATGAACCGGAGCCGGGAACCACCGCAGCCTCGCCCACGCCATCATCTTCTTCTTCGGCACCGATGAGCTCCGCCGTCGATTCCGGCCGCCTCTGCTGCTCCCGTTGCTCACCGGGCCTTCGTGTGCCCTCACGGTGAGCCTCCGCTTCTTTTCCCTCTTTCTCCTCCGCGGATCCGTGCCCGTAGCCGTAGCGATCGTCGTGCCCGAACTCGCCACCGCTGCCTCGCCTTGCCGTCGTGGCCGCAGCCATTGCAGCCCTTGGCTGAGCACGGCGACGTGCTCCTGGTGCTCCCAAGAGCCCAGCAAGCACGCGCGCGCGCCTTCCCGTGCTCCCTAGCACCGAACCCGAGCTCGACCGAACTCCGGCGCCCGCTTGCGAGCTCGCCGCCATCGAGCCTGACCACCCCAGCCTCCGCCACCATCGTAGATCGACGCGGCGTTGTCCACACGTTCGAATGAGCCCAGCTGCGCGCGAAATGGCGCCCTACAACCGATTTCCTACGCCGGCCCAAACGCGCCGTCGCGTTTTGAGGTCGCCGGCATTTAAACGCCGGCCGCCGCCGACGTGGCGTGGCCTGGGGCCCACCCTGGGACACTGCCAGCGGGTCCCAGGGGCCCCGCTGATCGGGTTGACCTGGTCAACCCTGCTGACTGGGCAACCCGAATCACTAACAGGCAGGCCCTACTTCGCTAATTAACTGCGGTTAGGATTAATCACTAATTAGTTTAACTAAAAAGTCACTAACATGGGGCCCCACCTCCTAATTAAACCAAATTAGTTAAACTAATTCACTGGTTAGACCTACAAGGTATGACATGTGGGCCCGGCCCACTGTTCATTTGGATACGGCCCTGCTGAGTCAGCAGCTGGGCCCCACCAGTCAGCCTCTGCTGACTGGGCAGTTGACCCAGTCAATTGGGGCCCACTGTCAGCCTCTGGTGCACTGCTGGGTGCGCTGGACCGGGTGCACTTAGCATTTTACTGTTCTGGATAATTCGGATTTAATAATTAAAATAATTCCAGAAAATTTAGAAAATGATTAAAACTTTGAAAAATCATATAAAATAATCCGTAACTTGGATGAAAATAATTTATATATGAAAAATGATCAGAAAAATAAGACGAATCCGAATATGCCATCCACATACCTGTCACATGCCTCTAACACTGCAAACATGGAACCTTCCCCTCCGGTTCATCCGTCTGACAGATGCCTAAAGCCAGGAAAATATTCCCAGATATTTTCCTGCCCCGTCTGCAACGTGTAGCACTGCATTAGGTCACCCCCAGCGCAGCATATTGCCATGTCATCCATCTCGATTGCTTTTGTTTGCTTTATATTTATGGGATAATTAGTTTTATGCCCCTAGTTGGGTCCCACTCGTCTGTTTTACCCGTAACTTCAGAAACTCACCTGTTCTGTACAAGCCACTTTGCAATTCTTATGCTTTTGCCCTTTGACCCTTTGACCGTCACTTTGAAAAAACTCATAACAAATTCATACTAACTCAGAAAAATGCAAATAAGATATCAAAATGTTCACAAAACATCACCTATATGTGCATGTCATTTTCATTCTTGACAAAAGTGTTGGAAAGTCCTCATCTCAGTTTTACCTCATATGACCTTAGCATGAACAGTACAATCTAAAAAATTCAAAAAATTCTAAATTTTTTTGGTGGCAAACATTGACCAATGTTTTGGGTGCTTGCCAAGTTTCATAACAGAATGACATTCATGGAAGTCGTGGCAAAAAAAATAAAATCAATGCTTCAAAATTTTGTTTTTTTGCCACGACTTCCACGAATGTCATTCTGTTATGAAACTTGGCAAGCACTCAAAACATTGGTCAATGTTTGCCACCAAAAAAAATTAGAATTTTTAGAATTTTTTTAGATTGTACTGTTCATGCTAAGGTCATATGAGCTAAAACTGAGATGAGGATTTTCCAACACTTTTGTTAAGAATGAAAATGACATGCACATATAGGTGATGTTTTTGTGAACATTTTGATATCTTATTTGCATTTTTCTGAGTTAGTATGAATTTGTTATGATTTTTTCAAAGTGACGGTCAAAGGGTCAAAGGGCAAAAGCATAAGAATTGCAAAGTGGCTTGTACAGAACAGGTGAGTTTCTGAACTTAGGGGTAAAACAGACGAGTGGGACCCAACTAGGGGCATAAAATTAATTATCCCTTACATATTGTTTCTTCCCCCTCTTCTCTCCGGTAGACCCAGAGACCGACGCTGACCCCAAGTACGACTACATCGTCGACGACCCCTCTTTCACCGCAGAGCTTCCAGGCAAGCAAAAACCCCTTGATCATTTCAATATCGCATAGTTCTTTCTCTCCCCTGCTTGCATTAGAATTTGCTACTATTATCCGTGTTGGAAATATGCCCTAGAGGCAATAATAAATTAGTTATTATTATATTTCCTTGTTCATGATAATCGTTTATTATCCATGCTATAATTGTATTGATTGGAAACTCAAATACATGTGTGGGTACATAGACAACACTGTGTCCCTAGTAAGCCTCTAGTTGACTAGCTCGTTGATCAAAAGATGGTGAAGGTTTCCTAGCCATGGACATGAGATGTCATTTGATAACGGGATCACATCATTAGGAGAATGATGTGATGGACAAGACCCAAACTATAAACGTAGCATATGATCATGTCAGTTTATTGCTATTGTTTTCTGCATGTCAAGTATCTGTTCCTATGACCATGAGATCATACAACTCCCTGACATCGGAGGAGTACCTTGTGTGTATCAAACGTCGCAACGTAACTGGGTAACTATAAAGGTGCTCTACAGGTATCTCCGAGGATGTCTGTTGGGTTGGCATGGATCAAGACTGGGATTTGTTACTCCGTGTGACGGAGAGGTATCTCAGGGCCCACTCGGTAATACAACATCACAATGAGCCTTGCAAGCAATGTGACTAAAGTGTTAGCCACGAGATCTTGTATTACGGAATAGTGTTTTGATCTCCGGAAGGGTTCCGGAATTCACCGGAAGGGGTTCCGGGTGTTTACCGAAGTGTTCGGGTGCAGCAACACTTTATATGAGCCAAAGGGGTAAAGCCCACGAGGTATTGGAAAGTCCAAAAGGAAGTTTTGCTGCTGCCTTAAGCGGTACTACCGCTGGTAAGGCAGTACTACCGCGTAAGCGGTACTACCACTTGTGTGAAGCGGTACTACCGCTTGTGTGAAGCGGTACTACCGCTCATGAGCGGTACTACCGCTTGTACGCGGTACTGCTGGAATCCGAGTTGGACTCTTTCCGTGCGGGCCAAACCGACCTTGTGCGGGCAAAACCGACCTTGTGGAGGCTTTCTCTCCAAGTTTAGACCCCAGGGCTCAACATATAAATAGAGGGGCAGGGCTAGCACACGGGATACATCAAGATTTCCCAAGCCGTGTGTCGGCAACTCTAACCCTCTAGTTCTCCTGTCATAATCTCCGTTGTGCTTGGTGAAGCCCTGCAGAGATTGTTCCTCACCACCATCACCACGCCGTCGTGCTGCCGGAACTCATCTACTACTTCATCATCGCTCGCTGGATCGAGGAGGTGAAGGCGTCATCAAGCCGTACGTGTGTTGAACGCGGAGGTGCCGTCCGTTCGGCACTAGTTCGTGATCGGATCGAGGGACGACTTGCGATTTGGATCGCGGAGACGTTTGACCACATCAACCGCGTTTCTTAACGCTTCCGCTTAGCGATCTACAAGGGTATGTAGATTCACTCTCCCTCTCGTAGATGCTCATCACCATGGATAGATCTTGCGTGTGCGTAGGAAATTTTTTGTTTCCCATGCAACGTTCCCCAACAGTGGCATCTGAGCTAGGTCTATGCGTAGATGAGATCTCGAGTAGAACACAAACGAGTTGTGGGCGTGGGTGTATACATATTGCTTGCCGTTACTAGTTGATACTTGATTCGGCGGTATTGTGAGATGAAGCGGCCCGGACCGACATTACGCGTACGCTTACGCGAGACAGGTTCCTTCAACTGACATGTAACTTCGTTGCATAAAGATGGCTAGCGGGTGTCTGTCTCTCTCACTTTAGTTGAATCAATTTCAATGAAGAGGGTTCTTTTAGAAGATCAAAAAGCAATCACTACACCACGTTGTGGTTTTGCGTAGGTAAGAACGGTTCTTGCAAACCCGTAGCAGCCACGTAAAATTTGCAACAACAATTAGAGGACGTCTAACTTGTTTTTGCAGGGTATGTTGTGATGTGATATGGCCAATTACATGATGAGATATATGTGATGTATGAGATGATCATGTGTTGTATAGAATATCACGACTTGCATGTCGATGAGTACGGCAACTGGCAGGAGCCATAGAGTTGTCTTTAATTATTTTTGCCGTTTTGCTTTACTTTATCGCTATGAGTTAGCAATAGTCGTGGAAGCAACAGTCGGCGTGACAACCTCATGGCGACACGTTGATGGAGATCAAGATGATGGAGATCATGGTGTCATGCCGGTGACGATGGAGATCATGCCGGTGCTTTGGAGATGGAGATCAAAAGCACAAGTTCATGGCCATATCATGTCACTTATGATTTGCATGTGATGTTAATCCTTTTATGCATCTTATTTTGCTTAGGATGACGGTAGCATTATAAGGTGATCCCTCACTTAAATTTCAAGATAAAATTGTGTTCTCCCTGAGTGTGCACCGTTGCGAAAGTTCGTCGTTTCGAGACATCACGTGATGATCGGGTGTGATAGACTCTACGTTCACATACAACGGGTGCAAGCCAGTGTTGCACATGCGGAACACTCGGGTTAAACTTGACAAGCCTAGCATGTACAGACATGGCCTCGGAACACAAGAGACCGAAAGGTCGAACATGAGTCATATAGTAGATATGATCAACATGAAGATGTTCACCATTGAAACCACCTCAACTCACGTGATAATCGGACTTGAGTTGGTGGATTTGGATCATGTTACACTCGAATGACTGGAGGGATGTCAATTTGAGTGGGAGTTTTTAAGTAATATGATTAACTAAACTCATTATCTAGAACAATAGTCTAAGTTGTCTTTGCTATATTTATGTTGTAGATCATGGCTCGCGCAGTAGCACCCCTGAATTTTAATGCGTTCCTAGAGAAAGCTAAGTTGAAAGATGATGGAAGTAACTTTGTGGACTGGGCCCGTAATCTAAGGATTATCCTTACGGCTTCCTAGAAGGCTTATGTCCTTGATGCACCGCTTGGTGATCCACCCGCTCTAGTTGAGTCTCTAGACGTTGTGAACGCCTCGCAGGCTCGTTCTGAAGATTACTCAATAGTTCAATGTGCAATATTGTATGACTTAGAACCGGGACTTCAAAGACGTTTTGAACGTCATGGAGCATATGAGATGTTCCAGGAGTTGAAGTTTATCTTTCAGAAGAATGCCCGGATCGAGAGGTATGAGATCTCCGATAAGTTCTATGCTTGCAAGATGGAGGAGAACGGGTCTATCAGTGATCACGTACTCAGAATGTCTGGGTACTCCACCCGTCTGGCTGAATTGGGGATGCCCCTTCCGCCAGAGGCTATCACTGACAGAGTTCTTCAATCATTGCCACCTAGCTACAAGAGCTTCGTGTTGAACTATAACATGCACGGGATGAACAAGTCAGTCGCCGAGCTGTTTGCGATGCTAAAAGCCGCTGAGTCTGAAATTCAGAAGGAGCATCAAGTGTTGATGGTCAATAAAACCACTAGTTTCAAGAAAAATGGCAAGGGTAAGAAGGGTAACTCCAAAAGGAGTGGCAAAGCAGTTGCTCCCCCCGTGAAGAAACCCAAGGCTGGACCCAAACCAGAAACTGAGTGCTTTCATTGCAAGGGAACTGGACACTGGAAGCGGAACTGCCCCAAGTATTTGGCTGACAAGAAGGCGGCCAACAACAAACAAGGTATATATGATATACATGTTATTGATGTGTACCTTACCAACTCTCGTTGTAGTGCCTGGGTATTTGATACCGGTGCGGTTGCTCATATTTGCAACTCAAAACAGGAACTGCGGAATAGACGGAGGCTGGCAAAGGACGAAGTGACGATGCGCGTGGGAAATGGTTCCAAGGTTGATGTGATCGCCGTCGGCACGCTCGCTCTTCGATTACCATCGGGATTAGTGATGAACCTGAATAAATGTTATTTGGTGCCTGCGTTAAGCATGAACATTATATCTGGATCTTGTTTATTGCGAGACGGTTACTCATTTAAATCAGAGAATAATGGTTGTTCTATTTATATGAGTAATATCTTTTATGGTCATGCACCCGATGTGAGGGGTTTATTCTTATTGAATCTCGATAGTAATGATACACATGTTCATAACATTGATGCCAAAAGATGTAGAATTGATAATGATAATACCACTTTCTTGTGGCACTGTCGTTTAGGTCATATTGGCGTAAAACGCATGAGGAAGCTCCATGCTGATGGACTTTTGGAGTCACTTGATTTTGAATCACTTGACACATGCGAGCCATGCCTCATGGGCAAGATGACTAAAATGCCGTTCTCTGGAACAATGGAACGGGCAAGTGACTTATTGGAAATCATACATACTGATGTGTGCGGTCCGATGAGCATTGAGGCGCGCGGTGGTTATCGTTACTTTCTCACCTTCACTGATGACTTAAGTAGATATGGGTATATTTACTTAATGAAACACAAGTCTGAAACATTTGAAAAGTTCAAACAATTTCAGAGTGAAGTTGAGAATCATCGTAACAAGAAGATTAAATTCCTACGATCTGATCGAGGAGGAGAATATCTGAGTTATGAATTTGGCAGTCACTTAAGACAATGTGGAATTGTTTCACAACTGACACCGCCTGGAACACCACAGCGTAATGGTGTGTCCGAACGTCATAATCAAACCTTATTGGATATGGTGCGATCTATGATGTCTCTTGCCGATTTGCCACTATCGTTTTGGGGTTATGCATTAGAGATAGCTGCATTCACTTTAAATAGGGCACCATCGAAATCCGTTGAGACGACGCCACATGAACTTTGGTTTGTCAAGAAGCCAAAGCTGTCGTTTCTTAAAGTTTGGGGATGTGATGCTTATGTCAAAAAGCTTCAGCCTGTAAACCTGAAACCCAAAGCGGAGAAATGTGTCTTCATAGGATACCCAAAAGAGATAGTTGGGTATACCTTCTACCTCAGATCCGAAGGCAAAGTGTTTGCCGCTAAAAATGGAACATTTCTTGAGAAAGAGTTTCTCTCGAAAGAATTGAGTGGGAGGAAGATAGAACTTGATGAGGTTGTTGAACCTTTACTTCAACCTGAAAGTAGCGCAGCGCAGAAAGATGTTTCTGTAGAGCCTACAACAGCTGAAGAGGAAGTTAATGATGATGATCATGAAGCTTTGGATCAAGTTGCTATCGAACCTCGTAGGTCGACAAGGACGCGTACTGCTCCTGAGTGGTACGGCAACCCTGTCTTAGAGGTCATGTTGTTGGACAACGATGAACCTACGAGCTATGGAGAAGCGATGATGGGCCCGGATTCTGAGAAGTGGTTAGAGGCCATGAAATCCGAGATGGGATCCATGTATGACAACAAAGTGTGGACTTTGGAAGTATTACCTGAAGGGCATAAGGCCATTCAGAACAAATGGATCTTTAAGAGGAAGACGGACGCGGACGGTAATGTCACCGTCTATAAAGCTCGACTTGTGGCAAAGGGTTTTCACAAGTTCAAGGAGTTGACTACGATGAGACCTTCTCACCTGTAGCGATGCTTAAGTCCGTCAGAAACATGTTAGCAATAGCTGCCTTTTTTGATTATGAAATTTGGCAGATGGATGTCAAAACAGCGTTCCTTAACGGTTTCCTTAAGGAAGAGTTGTATATGATGCAACCAGAAGGTTTTGTCGATCCAGAGAATGCTGACAAAGTTGGCAAACTCTAGCGATCCATTTATGGACTGGTGCAAGCATCTCGGAGTTGGAATCTTCGCTTTGATGATGTGATCAAAGCGTTCGAGTTTATACAAGTTTACGGAGAAGCTTGTATTTACAAGAAAGTGAGTGGGAGCTCTATAGCGTTTCTAATATTATATGTGGATGACATATTACTGATTGGAAACAATATAGAAATGTTGGAAGGCGTGAAGGAATATTTGAACAAGAGTTTTTCAATGAAGGACCTAGGAGAAGCTGATTTTATATTAGGCATCAAGATCTATAGAGATAGATCAAGACGTTTAATAGGACTTTCACAAAGCACATACCTTGATAAAATTTTGAAGAAGTTCAAAATGGATCAGTCCAAGAAGGGGTTCTTGCCTGTTTTGCAAGGTGTGAAGTTGAGTAAGACTCAATGCCCAGTGACTGCAGAAGATAGAGAAAAGATGAGTGTCATCCCCTATGCTTCAGCCATAGGCTGTATCATGTATGCGATGCTGTGCACAAGACCCGATGTCAGCCTTGCCATAAGTATGGTCGGAAAGTTTCAAAGTGATCCAGGAATGGAACACTGGACGGCGGTCAAGAATATCCTGAAGTACTTGAAAAGGACTAAGGACATGTTTCTCGTTTATGGAGGTGATCAAGAGCTCGTCGTAAAGGGTTACGTCGATGCAAGCTTTGACACTGATCCGGATGACTCTAAGTCGCAAACCGGATACGTATTTATTCTTAATGGGGGTGCGGTTAGCTGGTGCAGTTCCAAGCAAAGCGTGGTAGCTGATTCTACATGCGAAGCGGAGTACATCGCTGCCTCGGAGGCGGCAAAGGAAGGTGTCTGGATGAAGGAGTTCATGACAGATCTTGGAGTAGTGCCTAGTGCGCTTAACCCAATGACTCTGTTTTGTGATAATACTGGTGCCATTGCTTTAGCCAAGGAACCAAGATTTCACAAGAGGACCAGACACATAAAGCGATGTTTCAATTCCATCCGCGATTACATCAAGGAGGGCGACATAAATATTTGCAAAGTACACACGGATTTAAATGTTGCAGATCCGATGACTAAACCTCTTCCAAGGGCTAAACATGAACAACACCAGAACTGCATGGGTGTTCGATTCATTACAATGTAAATCACATAGTGATGTGAACTAGATTATTGACTCTAGTGCAAGTGGGAGACTGTTGGAAATATGCCCTAGAGGCAATAATAAATTAGTTATTATTATATTTCCTTGTTCATGATAATCGTTTATTATCCATGCTATAATTGTATTGATTGGAAACTCAAATACATGTGTGGGTACATAGACAACACTGTGTCCCTAGTAAGCCTCTAGTTGACTAGCTCGTTGATCAAAAGATGGTGAAGGTTTCCTAGCCAAGGACATGAGATGTCATTTGATAACGGGATCACATCATTAGGAGAATGATGTGATGGACAAGACCCAAACTATAAACGTAGCATATGATCGTGTCAGTTTATTGCTATTGTTTTCTGCATGTCAAGTATCTGTTCCTATGACCATGAGATCATACAACTCCCTGACATCGGAGGAGTACCTTGTGTGTATCAAACGTCGCAACGTAACTGGGTGACTATAAAGGTGCTCTACAGGTATCTCCGAGGATGTCTGTTGGGTTGGCATGGATCAAGACTGGGATTTGTTACTCCGTGTGACGGAGAGGTATCTCAGGGCCCACTCGGTAATACAACATCACAATGAGCCTTGCAAGCAATGTGACTAAAGTGTTAGCCACGAGATCTTGTATTACGGAACGAGTAAAGAGACTTGCCGGTAACGAGATTGAACTAGGTATAGAGATACCGACGATCGAATCTCGGGCAAGTAACATACCGAAGAACAAAGGGAACAGCATACGGGATTAACTGAATCCTTGACATAGAGGTTCGACCGATAAAGATCTTCGTAGAATATGTAGGAGCCAATATGGGCATCCAGGTCCCGCTATTGGTTATTGATCGTAGAGGTGTCTCGGTCATGTCTACATAGTTCTCGAACCCACAGGGTCTACACACTTAACGTTTGGTGACGATTAGTATAGTTGAGTTATTTTGTTGGTGACCGAAGGTTGTTCGGAGTCCCGGATAAGATCCCGGACATGACGAGGATCTCCGGAATAGTCCGGAGGTAAAGATTGATATATGTGATAATAGTGTTTTGATCTCCGGAAGGGTTCCGGAATTCACCGGAAGGGGTTCCGGGTGTTTACCGAAGTGTTCGGGTGCAGCAACACTTTATATGAGCCAAAGGGGTAAAGCCCACGAGGTATTGGAAAGTCCAAAAGGAAGTTTTGCTGCTGCCTTAAGCGGTACTACCGCTGGTAAGGCAGTACTACCGCGTAAGCGGTACTACCACTTGTGTGAAGCGGTACTACCGCATAAGCGGTACTACCGCTTGTGTGAAGCGGTACTACCGCTCGTGAGCGGTACTACCGCTTGTACGCGGTACTGCTGGAATCCGAGTTGGACTCTTTCCGTGCGGGCCAAACTGACCTTGTGCGGGCAAAACCGACCTTGTGGAGGCTTTCTCTCCAAGTTTAGACCCCAGGGCTCAACATATAAATAGAGGGGCAGGGCTAGCACACGGGATACATCAAGATTTCCCAAGCCGTGTGTCGGCAACCCTAACCCTCTAGTTCTCCTGTCATAATCTCCGTAGTGCTTGGCGAAGCCCTGCAGAGATTGTTCCTCACCACCATCACCACGCCGTCGTGCTGCCGGAACTCATCTACTACTTCATCATCGCTCGCTGGATCGAGGAGGTGAAGGCGTCATCAAGCCGTACGTGTGTTGAACGCGGAGGTGCCGTCCGTTCGGCACTAGTTCGTGATCGGATCGAGGGACGACTTGCGATTTGGAACGCGGAGACTTTCGACTACATCAACCGCGTTTCTTAACGCTTCCGCTTAGCGATCTACAAGGGTATGTAGATTCACTCTCCCTCTCGTAGATGCTCATCACCATGGATAGATCTTGCGTGTGCGTAGGAAATTTTTTGTTTCCCATGCAACGTTCCCCAACAGTGGCATCTGAGCTAGGTCTATGCGTAGATGAGATCTCGAGTAGAACAAAAACGAGTTGTGGGCGTGGGTGTATACATATTGCTTGCCGTTACTAGTTGATACTTGATTCGGCGGTATTGTGAGATGAAGCGGCCCGAACCGACATTACGCGTACGCTTACGCGAGACAGGTTCCTTCAACTGACATGTAACTTCGTTGCATAAAGATGGCTAGCGGGTGTCTGTCTCTCTCACTTTAGTTGAATCAATTTCAATGAAGAGGGTTCTTTTAGAAGATCAAAAAGCAATCACTACACCACGTTATGGTTTTGCGTAGGTAAGAACGGTTCTTGCAAACCCGTAGCAGCCACGTAAAATTTGCAACAACAATTAGAGGACGTCTAACTTGTTTTTGCAGGGTATGTTGTGATGTGATATGGCCAATTACATGATGAGAGATATGTGATGTATGAGATGATCATGTGTTGTATAGAATATCACGACTTGCATGTCGATGAGTACGGCAACTGGCAGGAGCCATAGAGTTGTCTTTAATTATTTTCGCCGTTTTGCTTTACTTTATCGCTATGAGTTAGCAATAGTCGTGGAAGCAACAGTCGGCGCGACAACCTCATGGCGACACGTTGATGGAGATCAAGATGATGGAGATCATGGTGTCATGCCGGTGACGATGGAGATCATGCCGGTGCTTTGGAGATGGAGATCAAAAGCACAAGTTCATGGCCATATCATGTCACTTATGATTTGCATGTGATGTTAATCCTTTTATGCATCTTATTTTGCTTAGGATGACGGTAGCATTATAAGGTGATCCCTCACTTAAATTTCAAGATAAAATTGTGTTCTCCCTGAGTGTGCACCGTTGCGAAAGTTCGTCGTTTCGAGACATCACGTGATGATCGGGTGTGATAGACTCTACGTTCACATACAACGGGTGCAAGCCAGTGTTGCACATGCGGAACACTCGGGTTAAACTTGACAAGCCTAGCATGTACAGACATGGCCTCGGAACACAAGAGACCGAAAGGTCGAACATGAGTCATATAGTAGATATGATCAACATGAAGATGTTCACCATTGAAACCACCTCAACTCACGTGATGATCGGACTTGAGTTGGTGGATTTGGATCATGTTACACTCGAATGACCGGAGGGATGTCAATTTGAGTGGGAGTTTTTAAGTAATATGATTAACTAAACTCATTATCTAGAACAATAGTCTAAGTTGTCTTTGCTATATTTATGTTGTAGATCATGGCTCGCGCAGTAGCACCCCTGAATTTTAATGCGTTCCTAGAGAAAGCTAAGTTGAAAGATGATGGAAGTAACTTTGTGGACTGGGCCCGTAATCTAAGGGTTATCCTTACGGCTTCCTAGAAGGCTTATGTCCTTGATGCACCGCTTGGTGATCCACCCGCTCTAGTTGAGTCTCTAGACGTTGTGAACGCCTCGCAGGCTCGTTCTGAAGATTACTCAATAGTTCAATGTGCAATATTGTATGACTTAGAACCGGGACTTCAAAGACGTTTTGAACGTCATGGAGCATATGAGATGTTCCAGGAGTTGAAGTTTATCTTTCAGAAGAATGCCCGGATCGAGAGGTATGAGATCTCCGATAAGTTCTATGCTTGCAAGATGGAGGAGAACGGGTCTATCAGTGATCACGTACTCAGAATGTCTGGGTACTCCACCCGTCTGGCTGAATTGGGGATGCCCCTTCCGCCAGAGGCTATCACTGACAGAGTTCTTCAATCATTGCCACCTAGCTACAAGAGCTTCGTGTTGAACTATAACATGCACGGGATGAACAAGTCAGTCGCCGAGCTGTTTGCGATGCTAAAAGCCGCTGAGTCTGAAATTCAGAAGGAGCATCAAGTGTTGATGGTCAATAAAACCACTAGTTTCAAGAAAAATGGCAAGGGTAAGAAGGGTAACTCCAAAAGGAGTGGCAAAGCAGTTGCTCCCCCCGTGAAGAAACCCAAGGCTGGACCCAAACCAGAAACTGAGTGCTTTCATTGCAAGGGAACTGGACACTGGAAGCGGAACTGCCCCAAGTATTTGGCTGACAAGAAGGCGGCTAACAACAAACAAGGTATATATGATATACATGTTATTGATGTGTACCTTACCAACTCTCGTTGTAGTGCCTGGGTATTTGATACCGGTGCGGTTGCTCATATTTGCAACTCAAAACAGGAACTGCGGAATAGACGGAGGCTGGCAAAGGACGAAGTGACGATGCGCGTGGGAAATGGTTCCAAGGTTGATGTGATCGCCGTCGGCACGCTCGCTCTTCGATTACCATCGGGATTAGTGATGAACCTGAATAAATGTTATTTGGTGCCTGCGTTAAGCATGAACATTATATCTGGATCTTGTTTATTGCGAGACGGTTACTCATTTAAATCAGAGAATAATGGTTGTTCTATTTATATGAGTAATATCTTTTATGGTCATGCACCCGATGTGAGGGGTTTATTCTTATTGAATCTCGATAGTAATGATACACATGTTCATAACATTGATGCCAAAAGATGTAGAATTGATAATGATAATACCACTTTCTTGTGGCACTGTCGTTTAGGTCATATTGGCGTAAAACGCATGAGGAAGTTCCATGCTGATGGACTTTTGGAGTCACTTGATTTTGAATCACTTGACACATGCGAGCCATGCCTCATGGGCAAGATGACTAAAACGCCGTTCTCTGGAACAATGGAACGGGCAAGTGACTTATTGGAAATCATACATACTGATGTGTGCGGTCCGATGAGCATTGAGGCGCGCGGTGGTTATCGTTACTTTCTCACCTTCACTGATGACTTAAGTAGATATGGGTATATTTACTTAATGAAACACAAGTCTGAAACATTTGAAAAGTTCAAACAATTTCAGAGTGAAGATGAGAATCATCGTAACAAGAAGATTAAATTCCTACGATCTGATCGAGGAGGAGAATATCTGAGTTATGAATTTGGCAGTCACTTAAGACAATGTGGAATTGTTTCACAACTGACACCGCCTGGAACACCACAGCGTAATGGTGTGTCCGAACGTCATAATCAAACATTATTGGATATGGTGCGATCTATGATGTCTCTTGCCGATTTGCCACTATCGTTTTGGGGTTATGCATTAGAGACAGCTGCATTCACTTTAAATAGGGCACCATCGAAATCCGTTGAGACGACGCCACATGAACTTTGGTTTGTCAAGAAGCCAAAGCTGTCATTTCTTAAAGTTTGGGGATGTGATGCTTATGTCAAAAAGCTTCAGCCTGTAAAGCTAGAACCCAAAGCGGAGAAATGTGTCTTCATAGGATACCCAAAAGAGATAGTTGGGTATACCTTCTACCTCAGATCCGAAGGCAAAGTGTTTGCCGCTAAAAACGGAACATTTCTTGAGAAAGAGTTTCTCTCGAAAGAATTGAGTGGGAGGAAGATAGAACTTGATGAAGTTGTTGAACCTTTAGTTCAACCTGAAAGTAGCGCAGCGCAGAAAGATGTTTCTGTAGAGCCTACAACAGCTGAAGAGGAAGTTAATGATGATGATCATGAAGCTTTGGATCAAGTTGCTATCGAACCTCGTAGGTCGACAAGGACGCGTACTGCTCCTGAGTGGTACGGCAACCCTGTCTTAGAGGTCATGTTGTTGGACAACGATGAACCTACGAGCTATGGAGAAGCGATGATGGGCCCGGATTCCGAGAAGTGGTTAGAGGCCATGAAATCCGAGATGGGATCCATGTATGAAAACAAAGTGTGGACTTTGGAAGTATTACCTGAAGGGCGTAAGGCCATTCAGAACAAATGGATCTTTAAGAGGAAGACGGACGCGGACGGTAATGTCACCGTCTATAAAGCTCGACTTGTGGCAAAGGGTTTTTCACAAGTTCAAGGAGTTGACTACGATGAGACCTTCTCACCCGTAGCGATGCTTAAGTCCGTCAGAAACATGTTAGCAATAGCTGCCTTTTTCGATTATGAAATTTGGCAGATGGATGTCAAAACAGCGTTCCTTAACGGTTTCCTTAAGGAAGAGTTGTATATGATGCAACCAGAAGGTTTTGTCGATCCAGAGAATGCTAACAAAGTTTGCAAACTCCAGCGATCCATTTATGGACTGGTGCAAGCATCTCGGAGTTGGAATCTTCGCTTTGATGAGGTGATCAAAGCGTTCGAGTTTATACAAGTTTACGGAGAAGCTTGTATTTACAAGAAAGTGAGTGGGAGCTCTATAGCGTTTCTAATATTATATGTGGATGACATATTACTGATTGGAAACAATATAGAAATGTTGGAAGGCGTGAAGGAATATTTGAACAAGAGTTTTTCAATGAAGGACCTAGGAGAAGCTGCTTTTATATTAGGCATCAAGATCTATAGAGATAGATCAATACGTTTAATAGGACTTTCACAAAGCACATACCTTGATAAAATTTTGAAGAAGTTCAAAATGGATCAGTCAAGAAGAGGTTCTTGCCTGTTTTGCAAGGTGTGAAGTTGAGTAAGACTCAATGCCGAGTGACTGCAGAAGATAGAGAAAAGATGAGTGTCATCCCCTATGCTTCAGCCATAGGCTCTATCATGTATGCGATGCTGTGCACAAGACCCGATGTCAGCCTTGCCATAAGTATGGTCAGAAAGTTTCAAAGTGATCCAGGAATGGAACACTGGACGGCGGTCAAGAATATCCTGAAGTACCTGAAAAGGACTAAGGACATGTTTCTCGTTTATGGAGGTGATCAAGAGCTCGTCGTAAAGGGTTACGTCGATGCAAGCTTTGACACTGATCCGGATGACTCTAAGTCGCAAACCGGATACGTATTTATTCTTAATGGGGGTGCGGTTAGCTGGTGCAGTTCCAAGCAAAGCGTGGTAGCTGATTCTACATGCGAAGCGGAGTACATCGCTGCCTCGGAGGCGGCAAAGGAAGGTGTCTGGATGAAGGAGTTCATGACAGATCTTGGAGTAGTGCCTAGTGCGCTTAACCCAATGACTCTGTTTTGTGATAATACTGGTGCCATTGCTTTAGCCAAGGAACCAAGATTTCACAAGAGGACCAGACACATAAAGCGACGTTTCAATTCCATCCGCGATTACATCAAGGAGGACGACATAAATATTTGCAAAGTACACACGGATTTAAATGTTGCAGATCCGATGACTAAACCTCTTCCAAGGGCTAAACATGAACAACACCAGAACTGCATGGGTGTTCGATTCATTACAATGTAAATCACATAGTGATGTGAACTAGATTATTGACTCTAGTGCAAGTGGGAGACTGTTGGAAATATGCCCTAGAGGCAATAATAAATTAGTTATTATTATATTTCCTTGTTCATGATAATCGTTTATTATCCATGCTATAATTGTATTGATTGGAAACTCAAATACATGTGTGGGTACATAGACAACACTGTGTCCCTAGTAAGCCTCTAGTTGACTAGCTCGTTGATCAAAAGATGGTGAAGGTTTCCTAGCCAAGGACATGAGATGTCATTTGATAACGGGATCACATCATTAGGAGAATGATGTGATGGACAAGACCCAAACTATAAACGTAGCATATGATCGTGTCAGTTTATTGCTATTGTTTTCTGCATGTCAAGTATCTGTTCCTATGACCATGAGATCATACAACTCCCTGACATCGGAGGAGTACCTTGTGTGTATCAAACGTCGCAACGTAACTGGGTGACTATAAAGGTGCTCTACAGGTATCTCCGAGGATGTCTGTTGGGTTGGCATGGATCAAGACTGGGATTTGTTACTCCGTGTGACGGAGAGGTATCTCAGGGCCCACTCGGTAATACAACATCACAATGAGCCTTGCAAGCAATGTGACTAAAGTGTTAGCCACGAGATCTTGTATTACGGAACGAGTAAAGAGACTTGCCGGTAACGAGATTGAACTAGGTATAGAGATACCGACGATCGAATCTCGGGCAAGTAACATACCGAAGAACAAAGGGAACAGCATACGGGATTAACTGAATCCTTGACATAGAGGTTCGACCGATAAAGATCTTCGTAGAATATGTAGGAGCCAATATGGGCATCCAGGTCCCGGTATTGGTTATTGATCGTAGAGGTGTCTCGGTCATGTCTACATAGTTCTCGAACCCACAGGGTCTACACACTTAACGTTTGGTGACGATTAGTATAGTTGAGTTATTTTGTTGGTGACCGAAGGTTGTTCGGAGTCCCGGATAAGATCCCGGACATGACGAGGATCTCCGGAATAGTCCGGAGGTAAAGATTGATATATGTGATAATAGTGTTTTGATCTCCGGAAGGGTTCCGGAATTCACCGGAAGGGGTTCCGGGTGTTTACCGAAGTGTTCGGGTGCAGCAACACTTTATATGAGCCAAAGGGGTAAAGCCCACGAGGTATTGGAAAGTCCAAAAGGAAGTTTTGCTGCTGCCTTAAGCGGTACTACCGCTGGTAAGGCAGTACTACCGCGTAAGCGGTACTACCACTTGTGTGAAGCGGTACTACCGCATAAGCGGTACTACCGCTTGTGTGAAGCGGTACTACCGCTCGTGAGCGGTACTACCGCTTGTACGCGGTACTGCTGGAATCCGAGTTGGACTCTTTCCGTGCGGGCCAAACCGACCTTGTGCGGGCAAAACCGACCTTGTGGAGGCTTTCTCTCCAAGTTTAGACCCCAGGGTGCAACATATGAATAGAGGGGCAGGGCTAGCACACGGGATACATCAAGATTTCCCAAGCCGTGTGTCGGCAACCCTAACCCTCTAGTTCTCCTGTCATAATCTCCGTAGTGCTTGGCGAAGCCCTGCAGAGATTGTTCCTCACCACAATCACCACGCCGTCGTGCTGCCGGAACTCATCTACTACTTCATCATCGCTCGCTGGATCGAGGAGGTGAAGGAGTCATCAAGCCGTACGTGTGTTGAACGCGGAGGTGCCGTCTGTTCGGCACTAGTTCATGATCGGATCGAGGGACGACTTGCGATTTGGATCGCGGAGACGTTCGACTACATCAACCGCGTTTCTTAACGCTTCCGCTTAGCGATCTACAAGGGTATGTAGATTCACTCTCCCTCTCGTAGATGCTCATCACCATGGATAGATCTTGCGTGTGCGTAGGAAATTTTTTGTTTCCCATGCAACGTTCCCCAACAATCCGATATCTCCTATCCTGATGCATAGCCTGTTTTTGTAACTGTTGTTGATACCTTACCTGCTATCCTAAATGCTTAGTATAGTCTGACTAGTGATCCATCAGTGGCCCCGCACCCTTGTCCGTGTTGCCATGCTTTGCTTACGGATGACTCGATCATTGTGATCGACGTGCAGAGACCGACACAGCACCGCACACCCCCTTAGTGGTACGACTCTGCAAAGCAACTATCGAGTGCCGAGGGTGATACCTCCTACCTCACTCCTGATGATATCTCTGTAGCGTAGCTAGTTGGTTGTGGGCTACTGATGGTGATTCCTCTTCCACCACCTCCGATGATGCTTCTGTCGTGCAACCCCTCAAGCGTGAACCCATCGAGGGTGATTCCTCTAAGTTCACCTTGACGGATACATCGAGTGGTAATCCATCGAGGGTGATTCCTCGGATTTCCCCTTGATGTATGGACACACGTATACCATGTATTTAACTCAGTCCCTTGTTGAAATCGGGTTGACCCCGAGGGGTACCCGCTAGAGATGTGAAGTCGGGTTGACCGTGAGGGTACTCGCGAGATAATTACGAGGCACGGCCGGGCAGGCAGACCGCCCCAGGAGAGGGGTGGATGGGCCTGGCCCTTGCCGTAAGTCCTCAAGACGGGGCGATAGGATCACTGATCAACACCGCGAGTTCCCAACACACTAACGGGTTTGGATATGTGATCTGAGTAGGCCTCGGGCCTTTTCGCACTAACCACCACGCGGGAATAGTATGGGCACTCGGCGTCGTATGTTTCAGACGAAGTTCTTCAGACGTCAGCAACTGAGCAGCGCGCGCCCGGGTGGACCGGGATAGCCTGCGTGTGTATACTGGGGCTAGGTCTGGTCCCGGCCGCGTTCGCAATGCGCAGGAGTGCAAAGGGCGATGGGCCCAAGACCCCTGAGCGCTTAGGATTTAGACCGGCATGCTGACCTCTCTACTGAGCTTAGGTAGGGCTATGGCGTGTCGATCGGCCGAGGCCGGGCATGACCCGAGTAAGTGTGTCCGGCCAGAATTAATCGAGCGTGTTGGGTAAGTTGGTGCAACCCTGTAGGGAAGTATATCTATTTGAATAGCCGTGTCCACGGTAACAGGATGCTCGGAGAGTATCCCGATCTACTACAACTAGAACTGGATACCTGTGATGCTTAATATTATGTTAGCTCCGGGATTGCTTCCTCGCAGGGAGTCGAGGAAGGATCTCTGGCATTGCTACTACTTACTTATTACTGTATAATATGCTAATCTGCACTCTTCTAATGCTGCAAGATGCTGCAAGATGCTAGTCTTCGATAGGCTAGGCCTTCTCTCTATTCTGGCATTTCTGCTGTCTAGTCCACAGATACAGCCCTTTCATTTGATACCGATGCATAAGTAGACTAGTTCTGATGTAAGTCTTGCGAGTACTTTGGATGAGTACTCACGTTTGCTTTGCTACCCCTTTTCCCCCATACCAGATTGTTGCGATCAGATGACGGAGCCCAGGAGCCAGCTGATCCCGCCGATGGCTACTACTACACCGACGGAGCCTACTACTACGTGGAGACCGCCGACTAGGAGTAGTTCGGAGGCTCCCAGGCAGGAGGCCTGCGCCTTTTCGATCTAGATGTCATTGTTTTGCTCAGCCTTCTTAAGGCAACCTTGTCTAATTATGTCTGTACTCAGATACTGATGCTTCTGCTGACTCTTGTGTAACTCAAGCTTATGTATTCGAGCCCTCGAGGCCCCTGGCTAGTAATACAAAGCTTGTATGACTTTAATTTGTGTCTAGAGTTGTGTTGTGATATCTTCCCGTGAGTCTCTGATCTTGATCGTGTGCATTTGCGTGTATGATTAGTGCACAATTGAGTCGGGGGCGTCACAGGACCCCGCTACCATGGGAGGGTTGGACAAAAGATGTCATGCAAGTTCTTATCATAAGCACATATGACTATATACGGAATATATGCCTACATTATATTGTTGAATTGGAGCTATTGTGTATCGCTCTAGGTTGTGACTGTTACATGATGAATGTCATCCAACACAAATATCCATCGCTGATCCAATGCCTATGCTTTTCTCATATTTATCTTTGCTAAGTTACTACTGCTGCTACTGTCACAATCATCACAAACTACTTCCGTTACTGTTCTTGTTACTATTGCTACTATTACTGAAACTATCAAAACTATCAAACTACTATGCTACTAAACTCTTTGCTACAGAGATATTATATCCCAGGTGTGGTTGAATTGACAAGTCAACTGCTAAGGCTCATAAATATTCTTTGGCTCCCCTTGTGTCGAATCAACAAATTTGGGTGAAATACTACCCTTGAAGACTGTCGCGATCCCCTATACTTGTGGGTTATCAAGACCTTTTTCTAGCACTGTTTCCGGGGAGCATAGCTCTATTTATTGAGTTCACTTGGGATTTTACACTATAAAGAATCTGAAAGACGCAAAGACTAAGATTGTACCCTCTATGACGAGGGAGGTAAGGAACTGCCATCTAGCTCCGCACTTGATTCACCTTCTGTTTAAGTAGGCTTGCAACACCACCACCTGCTATTCATTTTGATATGTCGCAAGTAATTAATGATTCTACTTCTGCTATAAATGAAACTTGTGATGATGCTAGTACTTTGCTTGTTAATACTATGCCACTAGGTGAATTTCTTGATGAACAAATTGCGAAAGCTAAAGAAATTGAGAATGTTGAAACTGCTGAAAATTATGATCCACCTATTATGTTTAGCTCACCTACTAGAGTTGAAATGCCTAAGATACCTGATGGTTATGTTATGGATGGGGAAATAGCTAGAGAATTTCTTGCTTGTAATGATAGAGATGATGTTAAGAAATTACTGAGTAAGCTGAAAGAAAAAGCTAGGATAGAAAGAATGAAATATGATCCTAAGTTTGCTACTTCTCCTATCTTTGTTACCGATAAGGATTATGAATTCTCTATTTATCCTGAGTTAATTACTTTGGTAGAATCGGATCCTTTTCATGGTTATGAAACTGAAACTGTTGTGGCATACCTTACCAAATTGAATGATATAGCCACCCTATTTGCTCATGATGAAAAAAAATCGTTATTACTATATTCTTAAGTTGTTTCCTTTCTCATTAAAGGGTGATGCTAAGAAATGTTTAATACTCTTGCTCCTGATTGTGTGCGTAGTCCCCAGGATATGATATATTACTTCTCTGAAAAATATTTTCCTGCTCATAAGAAACAAGCTTCCTTACTGGAAATATTTAACTTTGTTCAATCTGAAGAAGAGAATCTCCCTCAAGCTTGGGGGAGGCTTCTCCAATTACTTAATGTCTTGCTAGATCATCCTCTTAAGAAAAATGAAATACTTGATATCTTTTATAATGGGCTAACAGATGCTTCTAGGGACTACCTAGATAGTTGTGCTGGCTGTGTTTTCAGAGAACGAACTATTGGACAGGCTGAAGAACTATTGAATAATATGTTAAAGAATGCCGATGATTGGACACTTCCTGAACCACCACCTAAACCAACTCCGAAGAAGAGAGATATTCTATTCCTTAGTCTAGAAGATATGCAAGAAGCTAAGAAATCTACGAAAGAAAAGGGTATTAAATCTGAAGATGTCAAGAATTTACTAGCTATTGAAGAAATAAATGGACTCGATATCCCGACATAGGTAGTAAAGGTAAATTCTCTTTATAGATTCGATGAAGGTGATATTCCCTATAATAAATCTGCTAGTCAATGCCTAGATGAATTTGATAACTACATTGTTAAGCAAGAGAATTTCAATAGATATGTTAGCAATCAATTGAAACGAAATGCTATTATGATTGATCGCTTGAGTGACTTGATGTTTAGGATTGCTAATGATGTTAGAGGTTTAAGTAAACATTCATCCATGGTTCATACACAGTTAGAACAAGTTTCTAAGTCACAAAATGATTTGCTTAATGAAATGAATAATAGAATGAATGATCGCGCTATTAGAGTTGTGACTAGAGGAGGTAGAATGACTTAGGAGCCTCTATATCCTGAAGGTCGTCCTAAAAGAATTGAGCACGATTCTCAGAGAATTAATGTTGATGCACCTAGTTCATCTAAGAAGAAAAAGAAAAAGAAAAATGCTTCTAGTGAACCTGTGATAGAAAAACCTTGTGAGAATCATAATGATGTTTCTATTTCTGATGCTGAGACACAATCTGGTAATGAACATCCACCTAATGATAATGACGATGTTCATGTGGATGCTCAACCAGACAATGATAAAGAACCTGAGAATGATGTAGAGATTGAACCTACTGTTGATCTTGATAACCTACCTCCTAAGAATAAAATGTATGATAATAGAGATTTCATTGCTGGAAAACATGGTAAAGAAAGAGAACCGTGGGTTCAAAAACCCATGCCATTCCCTAGTAAGATTCTGAAAAATAAGGATGAGGAGGATTTTGAACGCTTTGTTGAAATGATTAGACTCGTCTTCTTGCGAACATGTTTGACGGATATTTTGAAAATGCCTCCATACGCGAAATGCATGAAAGATATTGTCACTAATAAAAGGAAGATACCTGAAGCTGAAATTTCCACTATGCTTGCAAACTATTCTTTTAAGGGTGGAGTGCTAAGAAGCTTGGAGATCCAGGAATACTTCCTATACCATGCTCCAATAAAAGAAGTTATGTCAAAACTGCTTTATGTGATTTAGGAGCCGGTGTCAGTGTTATGCCTTTCTATTTATATAGAAGACTTGATTTGAATAAGTTGACGCCTACTGAAATGTCTTTGCAAATGGCTGATAAATCAGATGCTATACCTATTGGAATTTGTGAGGATCTTCCCATTGTAGTTGCAAATGTTACTATCTTGACAGACTTTGTTATTCTTGATATGCCTGAGGACGACAGCATGTCAATTATCCTTGGTAGGCCCTTTTTTAATACTGTAGGGGCTGTTATTGATTGCAATAAAAGTAAGGTTACTTTTCATGTCAATGGTAGTGAACGTACATTATACTTCCCGAAGAAACAAAGTTCAGTGAATAGGATCAACTCTTATTGTTGGGGAAATGCATATCCCCGTTGAGGTAACTTAGTGTTATACGAAAATTACTCGGTTTCATGTTACTCGGAAATAGTTTGTTAATAAGACTTGATCAACCTGATTAATGGATTCTTTTTGAGGGGCATGTGATCGATGAATTTAGTAAGCATGACCGACTGTACCCTCTATTTACTCTCTGTTATTTAAAGTCCAATAAAGTAGAATGCCATGATTATACTGTTTTCTGAATTATCCGTGCAATAAAAAATATCCCGAAAATAAAAGTTCTCGGAATGACCTGAAAATTTAGTATGATTTTTTCTACAATATTTAATAAACTGAAATACAAACATTTAGTTTATGACTGGTGACTCAGATGAACAACCCAGATTTCTCCAAAGTTGCAACGTTTATATTTAAGCAAGTCTTAAGCTATCACTACGTTCTACTCTTAAGGCTTGGGGGCTACAGGTAATATGGATATAAGGTAGGAACACCTTCAAGTTCTCAGTTTTGAGCGAGCCGGGTCTCATATCCTTGGTGAAGAAAAACAAATTCAAGTGCCGGCTCAATATCATATGGATTTCTTATTCCAAGTCTGAAGCATTAAAAGCTGGCTCAATATCATATGGATTTCTTATTCCAAGTCTGAAGCATTAAAAGCTGGCTCAATATCATACGGATTTCATATTCCTAATATTTTCATCAAGTTTGAAGCATTGAAAGTTGGCTCGGCATCAGATGGATTATTTTTCTCAATATTTTTCTACGAGGATTCAGTGTCAGCAAGTTGATTGCGAAGAAAGAATGTTGATATGACAAAGAAACCTGAATTTCTCCAGGAGCTGGTTCATTGAATAAGCAGGCTATTTGAACGAGCTGGTCCTTTAACATATTAATTATTCTTGTTTTTAGGAGCTTAGCATGGATAAATTCAAGCTAACCTGGGGGCTAATGTTGGGGATATTCCCCACGGTTTGACCCGGCCAGGAGGTATGACCCGGCCCATCACTTGGCGGCTCATGGGTCACCTCGCTTACCGGGTCGACTGAGATGACAAGGCCTAAGGCCCAGTGTGAAACCCGACAGAAGGCCGGCTCATGGAGAGGCCCAGCGGGCGGCTCATGGAGTGGGCCGGCTCGCAGAGAAGGACCAAGAAGAGGAAAGCAAGACCTGACAAGGGAATCAAGACCCGGACTAGGATTCGACTTGTAATAGAAAATAGACTAGTCCTAACCCAACTAGGACTCTACATGTAAGCTGGCCCCTTCAACTTATATAAGGAGGGGCAAGGCACCCCAAGAGGGAGAGGTCAATTAGAGACAAGTCAAGATAGACAGACAAATCAGTAGCTCTCGAGATAGAGGTAGCAGAAGAGCACCCTTGTAATCGAGATCATCATCATCAATAGCAATCAAGCAGGATGTAGGCTTTTACCTCCACCGTGAGGGGCCAAACCTGGGTAAATTCGCGTCTCTCGATTCCGACCAACCCCGTTCAAGATACCACCTAGTTGCGATGGCCTCACCACTAAGTCCTTTTCACGAGGACATCTGCCGTGACAAAACCACGACAGTTGGCGCCCACCGTGGGGCCCATGCACGGTGGTGTTGTGTTCTTGGAGGGAATTTTCCCAGGGATAGAGAAGCTCGCGATTGATCAGATGAAGAAGGCATGGAACAATCGTGCAGGATGAGAAAAAGCCGGTGCGAGAAAATTTACATCAATATTGGTATATACGGGCGTCCGCCGTCAGACCAATCTCATCCGTGTGGCAGCCATCAAGAAGAAAAGACGAGCAGGAGACCTTCCGAGCATGTGCGGCTAGCTGCTGCAAGACCAACCAGGGCATCGACTGGAGTGAAGAAATCAAAAGTCAAACCTAGTTGCGCTCTAGATAGGTTCATGCCACGCTCAGCAAAGAAAAGAAAAGGAAAAGAAATATGAGAAGAGCGTAGCCTAGCACAGGGACGTGAAGCTTCAATCTACACGGCAATCAAGGTTTGACCCGTGGGGCACATAACGCCCAAATACAAGGCGTCTAATCTAATCCCAGTACAAGTCCTATTACGAATCAACTTTCTTATTCCGCCGATGGCTCTTACGATCGGGGACTGAAAAAAAAGGAGGATGGATTGATCCAGCGAGACTCACTAATCATACATCCTGGCGGGCATACACACGGATCATCTGTCATCTAAAAAACATCAGGTGCTATCCTTCCTATGTATTTTATCAGCACATATTAATTCATCCGTGAACAATTACTCTGGCCTGTAATATTTTTACGCATGACAATTATTCATCACAAAAGTGGCGTTATACCACGGATACGGAGCGCGCACCAGCATCATTCTACACTTGTGTTCGTCCGTGCCGCGCTGCTCGACGGACACGCGTGTAAGCCGCCGCTTCCGCGGTTCAGTCTACATCAACACGCCAGGCGACTCCCTCATCCATGCCGGCTTACAAAGCCGCGGCTGACTCGCGCGCCCGCACCGGCTTACACCGCCGCGGCCGACCCACGCTCCCGTGTCGGCTTACAACGCCGCGGCCGACTCGTGCGCCCGCGCCGGCTTACAACGCCGCGGCCGACTCGCGCGCCCCCGCCGGTTTACAACGCTGCGGCCGACTCTCGCGTCCGCGCCGACTTCAAACGTCGCGGCCGACTCCCGCGTCCACGTCAATTTATCGACCAGCTCTCGCGTCTACATCAACACACCGGGGCCTCGCCCGCCCGTATGAGCTTCCCAACGAACGCGCGCAGGCCACCGTCCTCGCGGTCCGGTCTACATCAATGCGCCAGGATCGCGCCCGCTTGCGCGAGTTGCCCAACGGACACGCGTGCGAGCCGCCGCCACCGCGGTCCAATTTACGTCAACACAACGAAGCATGCCAGAGTCCGCTATGTCGACCGGCCCATGCCAAGCTATCCGGCAAAACACGCAGCTCACCATCCTGTGGTCTGGTCTAATTCACTACATCAAAAGAAACAGAAGAGTCGGCCATGGAGGAAACCTCCCCGAAAGAGCAAGGAGAGCCGGCCACAGTAGAGCCGGCAATTCAAAAACCGGCAGCAAAGAAACAGAAAAGAAAATGGCCCTGGAAGAGCCAGGAGAGCCGGACTAAGAGAAAATTGTTGGAAATATGCCCTAGAGGCAATTAATAAAGTGTTTATTATTATCATATTTCTCCGTTCATGATAATGGTTTATTATTCATGCTAGAATTGTATTGACCGGAAACTAAATACATGTGTGGATAATAGACAAATACTATGTCCCTAGTATGCCTCTACTAGACTAGCTCGTTGATCAAAAGATGGTCAAGGTTTCCTGACCATGGACATGAGTTGTCATTTGATAACGGGATCACATCATTAGGAGAATGATGTGATGGACATGACCCAACCGTTAGCATAGCAAATGATCGTTCAGTTTATTGCTATTGCTTTCACTATGTCAAATACACGTTCCTCTGACCATGAGATCATGCAACTCCCGGATACCGTAGGAATACTTTGGGTGTATCAAACGTCACAACGTTACTGGGTGATTATAAAGGTGCACTATAGGTATCTCCGAAAGTGTTTGTTGAGTTGGCATGGATCGAGATTGGGATTTGTCACTCCGACTATCGGAGAGGTATCTCTGGGCCCTCTCGGTAATACAGCATCACAGAAGCCTTGCAAGCACCGTGACTAAAGAGTTAGTTGCAAGATGATGTATTACGGAACGAGTAAAGAGACTTGCCGGTAACGAGATTGAACTAGGTATTGGATACCGACGATCGAATCTCGAGCAAGTAACATACCGCCAGACAAAGGGAACAACGTATGTTGACATATGAGGTTCACCGATAAAGATCTTCGTGAAATATGTAGGAACCAATATGAGCATCTAGGTTCCACTGTTGGTTATTGACCGGAGAGTCATCTCGATCATGTCTACATCATTCCCGAACCCGTAGGGTCCGCACACTTAAGGTTCGATTACGATTTAGTATTATATGAGTTATGTGATTGGTGGCCGAAGTTTGTTCGGAGTCCCGGATGAGATCACGGACATGACGAGGAGTCTCGAAATGGTCGAGAGGTAAAGATTCATATATTGGAAGGCTATATTCGGACATCGGAAAGGTTCCGAGTGATTCGGGTATTTTTCGGAGTACCGGAGAGTTACGGGAATTCACCTGGAGAAGTAATGGGCCTTATTGGGCCATACGGGAAAAGGAGAGGCAGGCCACGTGAGGAGGCCCACGCCCCCCCTTGCCCAAACCGAATTGGACTAGGGGAGGGGGCGAAGCCCCCTCTTTCCTTTCCCTCTCCCTTCCCCCTTTCCTACTCCGTATGGGAGGTGGAATCATACTAGGACTAAGGAGTCCTAGTAGGACTCCCCACACTTGGCGCACCCCTAGGGGGCTGGCCTCCTCCCTCTCATCCTTTATATACGGGGGCAAGGGGGCACCCCAAGGTACAACAATTGTCCCATAGCCGTGTGCGGTGCCCCGATCTCTGTTTTCCACCTTGGTCATATTTTCGGCGAGCTTAGGCGAAGCCCTGCCGGAATCACTTCACCGTCACCGTCGCCACGCCGTCGTGCTGACGGAACTCATCTACTACCTCGACGTCTTGCTGGATCAAGAAGGCGAGGAACGTCACCGAGCTGCACGTGTGTAGAACTCGGAGGTGCCGTACGTTCGGTACTCGATCGGTGGAGCTCGAAGGATTGTTCGACTACATCAACCGCGTTGTGAGACGCGTCCGCTAACGGTCTACGAGGGTACGTAGACACACTCTCCCCTCTCGTAGCGATGCATCTCCATGGATAGATCTTGCGTGAGTGTAGGAAATTTTTGAAATTCATGCTCCGTTCCCCAACAAAAATAGCAAAGAATGGGAGGACATACGACGAGCATCGCAAAGATCATCAACTCGCTACATCGCCTCCGGTTTCAATAAATTCCAGCTTTCAGCTGTTGACTATACGCCGGTTTATGCCACAACCAAGTATATAGAATCTCAAGCCGGCTCCTCGAGTCGACTTAAGACTCGGGGGCTACACAAATATGACTCGGCGGATTTGGCCGGTTTTAAATACAAGAACCCCGGGTCATTGAGGGGAAGACAACCCGGTCCCGGGGACTGCTGCTTTATTTGCGAAAAGGTAAAGGTTGCCAAAGAGGACTAGCTGCCATGATGCGCAGTTCAAACATAGGTATCCTGCCTTATTGGCGAAAAAGTAAAGGTTGCCGAAGAGAACTAGCTGGCACGATGCGCAGTTCAAACATGGGTACCCTGCCATATTAGCGAAAAGAAAGGTTACCAAAGAAGACTGGTCGCCATGATGCACAGTCTAAACATCGGTATCTGGCTCAATAATGATCAATGGAATAAAGCCGGCTTATCTGGACCCCAGATGTTTTGCAGTAGCAGCATTGTCTCCTGTATATCCTATGCTGAGCTTTTCCATGATCATATGGTTACTTGGGGGCTTCCAACTCATCGAGTTTAGCTTACAAAACCCTTTTAACCCGGCAAAAAGCCAAAATATACTTGGTTAAACCTGCCTGTTAGCAAGATGCTACTCCCTAAAGGCGACCCGGCGTACGCCTGATGAGTCAATCACAAAGGTGACCCTGAATTCGTCAGAGTTAAAATGCTCGATTGGTTGCGTGAGAGCCGGCTTTCAGAGAGCTAGGACAAAACAAAAGAGGCCAAAAAGCGTGCTTCCACAGGAAGCGAAACCAAGACTCGAGCCTCGAAAGCCGGTCTTATGTCGTGCCTCGAAAGCCGACATTTTTATACTCTGTTACCATACCCATACATCATCATACATTGCATCATCATGCATTGCATCATCATACAATGCATCATCATCCAATGCATATCTATATTCGTGTATGTTGCAGGAACCGGTCTTCAAAACCGGGTTACAATGTAACTATGCAGGAACAAACAAATCCTTTATGGCCAAAATGGCCGGGTCTTCATCATGGTTTATCATAACCAGTATTAAATGATTGAGATTTTCAAAGCCGGCTCAGAGAGATGGCTATTCTTTCTAAATCCAAAACGCCGGCTTACAGTAAGGAGCATGATGTAATAAATTACCAGTGGCAATTCACAAATTTGGAATATTCTGATGATGCAAAGGAGAACAAAATTCAAAAAAGGATATCATGGCAAAGATCATGGCAATCGGCTTTATCAAAGGCAATGAAATATGAAGTGTTATGCAAGGCAGCACTCTTGACGGATTTAGCAACAAGTTCAGCATTGATATGCAAAGCACTCAACAACATCATCCAGACTGTCTCTCAATCTCAGAAGGAAAAGTAAGTCCCGAGTCGCCGCAGGCACACGACATGGCACTTGGAGGCTACAGTGGATCTGAGTTTATTCTACAATGGAAGGAATAGTCCCGAGTCGCCGCAGGCAATACGACCCGGCACTTGGGGGCTACATTATTCAAATCAAGATTACATTCAGTACAGAAGTCCCATGTCGCTGCAAGCGTGCACCACGACACTTGGGGGCTAATGCATTGTCATTTTAAACTACTTTCATTGAAGACCCGGATCATTATTAATAGTAACCCGGCCTTTGGGGGCTACAGTCATTGACTCTACAGATAGTTCCAGTTCCAGATTGATGAGGACAGCTAACCTGACCCTTGGGGGCTATACTATTTGCAGCTATACATCTACAAGCATCAAAAGTTAAGTTCAAGTCCCAGGTTGCCGCAAGCAAGACAACCCGGCACTTGGAGGCTACAGTGTTCAGTTGTTTAAACAGATCATAAGGTCCAAATTGAAGACCCGACCCATCACATACTGATGAGCCGGCCCTTGGGGGCTACACATGTGAAATACAAACATTCAGTTTATGACTGGTGACTCAGATGAACAACCCAGATTTCTCCAAAGTTGCAACGTTTATATTTAAGCAAGTCTTAAGCTATCACTACGTTCTACTCTTAAGGCTTGGGGGCTACAGGTAATATGGATATAAGGTAGGAACATCTTCAAGTTCTCAGTTTTGAGCGAGCCGGGTCTCATATCCTTGGTGAAGAAAAACAAATTCAAGTGCCGGCTCAATATCATATGGATTTCTTATTCCAAGTCTGAAGCATTAAAAGCTGGCTCAATATCATATGGATTTCTTATTCCAAGTCTGAAGCATTAAAAGCTGGCTCAATATCATACGGATTTCATATTCCTAATATTTTCATCAAGTCTGAAGCATTGAAAGTTGGCTCAGCATCAGATGGATTATTTTTCTCAATATTTTTCTATGAGGATTCAGTGTCAGCAAGTTGATTGCGAAGAAAGAATGTTGATATGACAAAGAAACCTGAATTTCTCCAGGAGCTGGTTCATTGAATAAGCAGGCTATTTGAACGAGCTGGTCCTTTAACATATTAATTATTCTTGTTTTTAGGAGCTTAGCATGGATAAATTCAAGCTAACCTGGGGGCTAATATTGGGGATATTCCCCACGGTTTGACCCGGCCAGGAGGTATGACCTGGCCCATCACTTGGCGGCTCATGGGTCACCTCGCTTACCGGGTCGACTGAGATGACAAGGCCTAAGGCCCAGTGTGAAACCCGACAGAAGGACGGCTCACAGAGAGGCCCAGCGGGCGGCTCATGGAGTGGGCCGGCTCGCAGAGAAGGACCAAGAAGAGGAAAGCAAGACCTGACAAGGGAATCAAGACCCGGACTAGGATTCGACTTGTAATAGAAAATAGACTAGTCCTAATCCAACTAGGACTCTACATGTAAGCTGGCCCCTTCAACTTATATTAGGAGGGGCAAGGCACCCCAAGAGGGAGAGGTCAATTAGAGACAAGTCAAGATAGACAGACAAATCAGTAGCTCTCGAGATAGAGGTAGCAGAAGAGCACCCTTGTAATCGAGATCATCATCATCAATAGCAATCAAGCAGGATGTAGGCTTTTACCTCCACCGTGAGGGGCCAAACCTGGGTAAATTCGCGTCACTCGATTCTGACCAACCCCGTTCAAGCTACCACCTAGTTACGATGGCCTCACCACTAAGTCCTTTTCACGAGGACATCTGCCGTGACAAAACCACGACATAAACTGTTCGGAGGAATTACTCCTTGGTATGTGACTCCTTCGACGGTCCAATTAGTTTTTGTCTAGTGCTTTATGTTTTGCAAAACTTTGCTACTATTGGTGACCATGTATATGAGCTTGCATGTTGAATTTGTATGGCTCAAAGTAGTTTTGATGCATGATATAGCCTCTAGACACCTGTGGGAGTAGTTGCTATCAATTTTGTTGAGTTTTTTTCACTTTTATTTTGGGGACTAAAAATTTCAGAAATTTTTCAGAGAAAAGAAAATGCTTAGGAGGATGTTGAGGGGTTCTTCAAGCCGGAAGTCCGATGAAACTCCGAAGGAGAAGCCCAGTACAACCTTCCTCGTGTGGCCGAGGTGCAGCCGTGCGAATGGCATGCAACACATTCTTGAGGGATGCGGGCATTCATGATGATTTATATTATTTGGCAAACAATGCCGGCCTTATCCCGTTCCTCGAAGATAAGTGTGATCAATACCTCTTGCTCACCAATACTTTTGTGCAAAATTTCTACTTTGATGCTAGGAGGGAGATACCCACCGTATCATTTCACCTCTATGATACCCCTCAAGAAATGACACTTGATACATTTTGCCAAGTATGCAAAATTCCTAACGAGGGCAGCCCTCTAGAGACACGTCCTAGAGATGTTAGAGATTTTATATTTGACGTGACTGTAGGGGAGTCGAGAGGAGTTTCTGATGCTAGAGTTGCTAGTTTACACTTTCCCATTTTGCGTTACTACTCATTATTTGCTGGGAGGTGTTTAACTGGTAGGTGGGAGAGTGGAATGCTCAGTTCACATGATCTTGCTATTTTACGTCATGCTCTTTATGGTGATAGACCTTTTAGGTTGGGAGCTATTGTTGCTCGACGATTACACACTAACTGTTTGAAGGGCGTTATTTATGGTGGCATCTATGCTTCTCGCCTCACCATACATTTTGGGATTCCTATTAGACACGAGGAGGATGAGCTTTGGCCTACAAAATACCTTGATTATGATAGCATGGTTGGACATAATTTTATTGACTCCGGTAGGATTCGATTTCGATATAACTTGGTATTAGTCAGGGTACTCGTGAGGTTATTACTTTGCTTGCGCCATCTTTGTTCGATCTTTCCAGGGGCAGGTACACTATTATGCCTGAGGACATCTATGCTTATTGGGGCTTGACACCGCCCTAAGTACCTCCTGAGCTGGAGCCGGGCCCGGAGCCTATTCATCAGTGGGAGCCTCAGGAGCCTTAGTATTACCCTGGAGCTGATTATTTCCAGCCGTGGCTATAGACCAAGTTAGGCCAAAAGCCTAAGCTTGGGGGAGTACGTATTTCTCACCGACATTACATTCATGTACCATACACTCATTCCAGTTGTCAGTGTTCATCCTTTTTCATTGTATGCCCATGTTAATTTATTTTCACTTTCTTCTTGTGTGTTTGAAAAACTTTGAAAATCCAAAAATATTTCTCGCTTCTTTTTGGTTTTTCATTCTTGTTTAGTTAGTACGTAGTAGTAAAAGAAAACCCAAAAAGATTTCTCGTTTCTTCTTTTGTTTGTTGGGAGTTATCCCGTGTAAATCATTTTTCTCGTTTTTGTTTTTCCTTCGTTAGTTTGCTTTCTTTAGAAAAAACTAAAAACTCCAAAAACATTTCAGTGTGTTTCACTGAAATTCTTTCTTTTAGTTGAGTCATCATATGGAGAAGACTATGCTAGAATTGTTAAGTGGCTCTTATATGCTTTATTGTTGATTTAACGAAGAGCCAATATTACCTTGTCTTCTCCTCTGAATAAAATGTTTGTAGATTCTAGCTTAGTCCATGGCACACTTGCAGTATTATTATTTTTACATCATTCGGTCGTGCAAGTGAAAGGCAATAATGACGATGATTTGATGAAGTGATTGTGGTGAAGGAAAGCTGGTATGAACTCTTCTTGTTTTCCGTTTTTGTAAATATGTTTAACTCAGTCAATCTCGATTCAGCATATTATGAGTAAATATGTTTGTGATGACAATTAGAGATTATAGTTGCCCATGCCATGCTTAAATAACTAAGAGTGGATAATGATTTATCTTGTGTGTCAACATGCATTAAAATGGTTGTGATGTAGTATGTTAGTATGGTATCCTCTTCTGAATGTTTCAAGTGGCTTGACTTGGCACATGTTCACACATGTAGTTGAATCAAAACCAATGCAGCCTTCATGATATTTATGTTTAGGGTGTTTATATCCTACTCATGCTCGTATCGAATGTTAATTATTCGCAATGCATGATTATGACCGTTGTCGCTCTCTAGTTGGTCGCTTCTCAATCTATTTGCTAGCCTTCACCTGTACTAAGCGGGAATACTGCTTGTGCATCCAAAATCCTTAAACCCAAAGTTGTTCCAGATGAGTCCACCATATCTACCTATCTGCGGTATTACTCTGCCGTTCCAAGTAAATTTGCATGTGCCACCTCTAATCATTCAAATAAACATCTGTTTTGTGCGCCCGTAACGCTCATGGAGTGACAGGGTGATCGATATCTTCCATGCTAAGTGGGTTACTCTCATGATGGTGTTTATTCACTTGTCATTGCACAAGAGAGGCCAGTAATCGGGATGCCCAGTCCTCTAATTGAAAATAACAAAAAATATAATAAAACAAACTCCCCAGAAAGTTGATTGTTTGGAGGGCACCCGTGAATTCGGCTAGCCATGGCTTGTGTTTGTATGGTTGAGGGGGAGTAAAATTTACCTTTCTGCTTGGGAACCACCTATAATGTGTTTAGCATGGAAGATATCAAAATCCTTTGTCGTTACGTTGACAGGAAAAGCACACCTCTCAAAATGTATTTATCTCTGTGTAAAGCTTCAAGCTCTGGCACCTCTGCAAATCTCTGCGTCCCTCTGCGAAGGGCCTTTCTATTTACTTTCATGCTATTTACTTTCATTGTTGTGTCATCACCTTCTCATTCAAGCTCCAACTTTGAGAGCGCTTTTGTCATTCTTAGTTTTACATGCATTGAGATCTAGTTAATGTTGGATGTGACTATGACTGGATCTCTTCTACCTGAATTACAATGTTTAGTCGTTGCTTGAACTTAGGAGGTGCTCTACGTTTATATTTTGCGGTCTCAGAAAGGGCTAGCGAGATACCATGTTATCACATTATATCATGATTGTTTTGACAAAGTGTTGGTATCCCAGATATCTTATTATTGCTCGCTAGTTGGTTATGTTATTATCATGAGTAAATGTGAGACCTAAGTGTTATCATTCATATGGTTAGTTCATAATCTTTGCTGAAAACTTGAACGTTAGTTAAGCATATATACAGCAACGAGAACAAAAGAGTTTGTAAGTTTTTCTTCGTCACTTTCAGTTCGTCAACTGAATTGCTTGAGGACAAGCAATGAGTTTAGCTTGGGGGAATTGATATGTCCCAAACCTATCTACTTTTCCAAACACTTTTGCTCTTGTTTTGGACTCTAATTTGCATGATTTGAATGAAACTAACCCGGACTGACACTGTTTTCAGCAGAACTACCATGGTGTTATTTTTGTGCAGAAATAAAAATTCTCGGATTGGGCTGAAAATTTACGGAGAATATTTCAAGAATATATAAAAAATATTGGCGAAGAGAACTACTGGAGCGGGGCCACCAGAGAGCGATGAGCTCAGGGGGCGCGCCCTATGAGCTCGTGGATCCCACAAGCCTCCGTTTGCCCTCATTCCAACTCTATAAGTACCGTCTCGTGGAGAAAAAAAATCAGAGAGAAAGTTTCATCACGTTTTGCGATACGGAGCCGCTGCCACCTCCTGTTCTTCATCGGGAGGGCTGATCTAGAGTCCGTTCGGGGCTCCGGAGAGGGGGATTCGTCGCCGTCGTCATCATCTACCCTTCTTCATCAACAATTCCATGATGCTCATCACCGGGACTGAGTAACTCCTTCATAGGCTTGCTGGACGGTGATGGAGTTGGATGAGATATGTCATGTAATCGAGTCAATTTGTTAGGTCTTGATCCCTAGTATCCACTATGTTCTGAGATTGATGTTGCTATGACTTTGCTATGCTTAATGCTTGTCACTAGGGCCCTAGTGCCATGATTTCTGATCTAAACCATCTATGTTTTCATGAATATATGTGAGTTCTTGATCCTATCTGCTAGTTATATGCACTTGTTATTGTTCTTATCCGTAGGCCCCAAAGTGACAATATTTGGGATACTCTTCGGGGATGATTGTAATTCGAGGAGTTCATGTATTCACCATGTGTTAATGCTTTGTTTCGGTTCTCTATTAAAAGGAGGCCTTAATATCCCTTAGTTTCCTTATGGACCCCGCTGCCACGGGAGGGTAGGACAAAAGATGTCATGCAAGTTCTTATTATAAGCACGTATGACTATATACGGAATACATGCCTACATTACATTGATGAATTGGAGCTATTGTGTATCGCTCTAGGTTGTGACTTCTACATGATGAATGTCATCCAACACAAATATCCATCACTGATCCAATGCCTACGCTTTTCTCATATTGATCTTTGCTAAGTTACTACTGCTGCTGCTGTCACAATCATCACAAACTGCTTCTGTTACTGTTCCTGTTACTATTGCTACTGTTACTGAAACTATCAAAACTATCAAACTACTGTGCTACTAAACACTTTGCTGTAGAGATATTATATCCCAGGTGTGGTTGAATTGACAACTCAACTGCTAAGGCTCATAAATATTCTTTGGCTCCCCTTGTGTCGAATCAACAAATTTGGGTGAAATACTACCCTCGAAGACTGTCGCGATCCCCTATATTTGTGGGTTATCAAGAGGCAGTCTTCATCAACCTTGCTACCTCCATGATGATGTGTGAGTAGTTCCATTAGGATCTACGGATCTATAGTAGTTGCTAGATGTCTCTCTCTCTCTCTCTCTCTCTCTCTCTCTCTCTCTCTATTTGATCCTCAATAAAATGATCTCCTCTGAGATCAATCCATGTAATTCTTGTGGTTTGTTTCTTGGGATCCGATGAATTGTGGATTTATGATCAGATTGTTCATTAAATTTATTTGAATCTCTTGAAGTTTGTTTGGTGCATAGTTTTATAGCTATGTATGCTTTCCGATCTATGAGTCTTCTCTGGCCAACATAGATGAGTAGTTCTTCAGAGGGAGTGGTGCATAGTAGTGCGTTTGAAAGCACATTTGCTCCCTTGGTGATTTTGGTAATTCATGTCAACATACATAGTGTTGGACTAATGCTTCCCTTGAATTATATTTCAGGAAGAGTTCAACTTAGGCAAGTACAAGGATGGAGATGTGGACCCCTCAAGCTACTAAGGAACAATGTTGGAAAAGCTTCAAGACTCTACATTTTTGGTTAAGTGATCCAAGATCACATTGAGTCCATAGGAAAACCAATACTACTAAAAGGGGATGAAGTTTTGATCGTGGACTAACTGCTCAATTGCTTAGAGATATTGCTCCAAAACCCTCAGCCACACTCTCACATTCATCTATGTCCAAAACACAAAATTCATTCTCGGTCCCACCGAAACAAATCTACCTGGACTCACCAAGAAACACTTGACATAGCCACTGCCTAAACCCTAGCAACTCGGTCTCACTGAGATGACCCTTCGGTCCCACCGAAGAACACTTGCCGACCTTCTATAACCAATTGCATTCACTTCGGAATTTTCGAGTGGTTTCAGTCGGCCTCACCGAAGTCCGGAAAGTGATTAGGTCATCACCCATCGGTCTCACTGAGCTGTTCCATCCGGTCTCACCGAAAATCCTAAAGTTCTAACCTTTTGTACTAATTGGTCTCACCGAGTGTTTACACCCGGTCCCACCGAGTAGTGCATAAAGGTGTGTAACAGTTAGATTTTTGGTGCTGCCTATATATACCCCCACCTGTTGTGGATACACATAACAGGTAGGCCCATGAGGGGTCAAAGAATCATAAAGCATAGGGTCGATACGATAGATGGACCCAGACCAATTTCATACCATACTGGAAGTTATGCAGATGCCGGACATACTATCCACTCGGACGACATCCACCATACATCGTGCTGCCACATAACTCACTCGGGTATGTGAAGACCAACAATCAGCACGGCGGATCAGGCGTCACCTTCGTAGTGGATATTAATGAGGCTCTTCTGGTGGGTTACATTAAGTCCTCCACTTGTAACATAGGAGGAGAGTGGTGGCGCACTCAATATAAGCCACCCCTCACCACATAGCTTGGGGCCCTACTGAGGGTGTCCTGGACTAGGGGGTATCAACCTGTACGACTTGTCGTCCATGGGCCGGGCTGGTGATCCGCCGACCACTGAAGAAAGGGCTATCGAAGTTGTGAATACTAGCGTGAGCAAGATGGAAACTTCCGAAAACTTGGCGTGCACTTCAAGGAGAGTCCTAGTAGTTAGCGTGTTTATTCCTAGTTGGCAACCCACCATATGTGCAACCTAGGTACCCCCGGTGTGTATATAAACCGAGGGGTTTAGTCTTTGCGGACACGAACACAAGCCTTAGGGTTTAGAACACAATCATCCGATATCGAGGTAGATCATCTTGTAATCTGTACTCCATTGTACCAATACAATCCAAGCAGGATGTAGGGTTTTACCTCCTCGAGAGGGCCCGAACCTGGGTAAACATCGTCTCCCTTCTCTCCTATTACAATTGTTCCTAGACCCACAGCGTGGGACCCCCTACCCGAGATCCGCCGGTTTTAGCACCGACATTAGTGGCCCATACATGTCCTGATGTACAGTCGCTTGGGACAATGGAGGTATTGGTTAACGATCAAACCCAAGACGGCATGCCTCCGACGCCGAAACCTCAAATCATCGGATCAATGAAAGAAGCAAACTATGTTGGATCACCCCTCCTCCCTCAAGAGCCGAAGTGTAACAATCCCAAACTTATAGTCGAGCCTCACGCTCTCTCTCCTAATCCGACCAACGATCTTTGCGAGCATATGAACCGAGAACTGGTGCGCCAGCCGATGGAGATCGACAAACCCGGCCAAGTGGGAGGAGCCTGGAGCTCAGACCTAAAAGCCAGTCCGACGGGTTCATCCTCGGCACAGCGATCTCGGGATGAACATCTCGGAGCGTCCAACCTACAACCGGTCAGTGTAATCTTTTTTATCCCACCCAACCCCCACATCGAGTATTGCCCGAGCAAGTCAGGAACACTCGATGTCTGGGACCTAATCTATGTCAAACAACAACCCCGCGAGACAGTTCGACAATTTTGGATGAGGTTCCTATTCGTCAAGAAGAAAATTCCGAATTACTGCGACTTAGAAGTCTTGGTGGCTTTTCGTCACAACTGCCAAGATGAGGGCATCTTAAACGCCCTCGCTCGCCGACGAGTTCAAATGTTTTCTGAACTATCGGATTTGGTATCAAGATTTTGCGTCATGGAAGACGCCTGGTTGGCTCAAAAAGAATAGAGGGATTCAATATGCGCTGAAGTAGAGAACCGCGATAGGCATACACAAACAACCAAGCGCCCTCTATGTTCTAAGGCAGAAGAGCCATCACAAAAAAGAAAGAGGCTTGTAACAAGATCAAAATCCGCCCTCGATGTGCTCTTAGACCAACCATGTCCAATCCATTCTGTCTTATTGAACGCAAACCCAACGCATCGCCTTAGAGCTTGCTGGGTGGTTAAGCAGGTGGCAAAGGGAGGGGTTGACCTCCTCAAGAGCACCGAAACGCATAATAAGCGTCCGGCAATATCGCCCGATGAGTGCGAGATCTTAATGATCTACGAAACTCATCCGTCAAGGAATCAACAGAAGAGAGCCCTTCGCGAGATGAACCACATTCATCACGTGGCGACATAGGATAGGTGGTCAGACATGCCTATCACTTTTAGACAAAAGGATCAGCCGAAGACCGACCCGAGCCGAGGAGTGGCAGCCTTAGTCCTCGACCCTATAGTGGACGGAAGCCGGCTACAAAAAGTTTTAATGGATGGTGGCAGTAGTTTAAACCTCATTTATGAGGACACTCTGCCAAAGATGTAATTTGATAAATCACGCATCGAGCCTAGTTATACCACATTTAAAGGGATCAACCCAGGAAGAAAGGAGCGATGTAGCGGAAAAATCACCCTTGATGTAGTGTTCGGAACCCCCGATAACTACCGATCTGAGGAGTTGACATTCCACATTGTGCCCTTCCAAAGTGGTTACCACGCTCTGCTGGGCCGAAATGCATTCACAAAGTTTCATGCCATCCCACATTATGCCTACATGAAGCTCAACATGCCAGGACCCAATGGCGTGATTACCATAGCAAGCAACCCTAATCGGGCACTTAGAGCCAAGAACAAAATGGCGGTGCTCGCCTTGGAATCCTTAGCCAAGGCCTTCACGGCTGAAGAGCTAATGGCGCTTCGCACAACTATCGATAAAGACGACGTCATCCTTGACAAGAGACCGAAATCTACGTCATTTATACCAGCCGATGAAATAGTCAAATTTCAAGTGCATCCAACAGACGCCAATAAAACGACTTCCATTGGTGCACAGCTGGACCCAATGGTAGATGAAGCATTGCGCATCTTCCTTCGGGAAAATTGGGATATCTTTGCCTGGCACCCCTCAGACATGCCAAGAATCCCAAGACATCTTGCCGAGCACAGAATATAATAGAAGGGTTTAAAACTGTTAAATAAGTGCTCTGCCGATTCTCCGAGCCCAAAAGGCAGGCTATGGGGGAGGAACTGGCCAAGTTACTGGAGGCCGTACTCATCTGAGATATCAAACACCCCGATTGGTTGGCCAACCTGGTCATGGTACCAAAAAAGGATAAGTCATGGTGCGTTTGTGTCGATTTCAAAGACGTTAACAAAGCATGCCCAAAGGATTCCTTCCCCTTCCCACGTATTGACTAGATCATGGATGCCACGGCAGGGCATGATTCACTATGTTTCGTCAACGCCTACTCGAGGTACCATCAAATAAAAATGAAGGAGTCTGATAAAGGAGCTACAGCTTATAACTCCCTACGAGCCATTCTGTTTTAATACAATGCCCTTTGGATTAAAAAATGTGCGTGCAACATACCAGCGCATGATTCAAACATGCCTAGAACCGCAGATCGGTAAAACTGTGGAAGCATATGTAGATGACGTGGTTGTCAAAAGTAAAAATGCCAACCAGTTAGTCGACGACCTCCGAGAAACATTCACTAACCTCCGAGCATATAACATAAAGCTCAATCCTGAGAAATGTGTCTTAGGAGTACCAGCGGGCAAGCTGCTCGGCTTCATTGTTTCCCATCGAGGAATAGAGGCCAACCCTGATAAAATACGAGCCCTTGCCCGATTGGAGGTTCCTATAGAGCTTAAGCACATCCAAAGACTAACAGGTTGTGTGGCCGCTCTGAGTTGTTTTATCTCTCGCCTCGGAGAAAAGGCCTTGCCCCTCTACAGGTTGCTGAGACAAACCAAAAAAATTCAATGGACTAGCGAGGCAGGTGCCGCATTAGAAGAGATCAAAACACTCCTTGCTACCAACCCTATACTGGCAACACCTGAAGCAGGCGAGCCGATGTTGCTATACATCTCGGCCACAAACGAAGTCGCCAGCGTCGTGCTTGTCATCGAGCATGACGTAGAAGGGCATAAGCTCCAGGTTCAAAGGCCTGTCTACTATGTTTCCGAAGTACTTACCCCATGTAAAACTAGGTATCCTCATTACCGGAAGATGGCATATGCAGTCTTTTTGGCATCTTGGAAGCTACGACATTATTTTCAGGAATGCTCGATCACAGTGGCATCCGAGGTACCCCTCAATGATATAATCAATAACCGTGATGCCACGGGATGAGTTGCTAAGTGGGCAATTGAAATCCTACCTTTTGAAATTACTTACCGCCCACGCAGAACCATTAAGTCTCAAGTGTTAACAGATTTCGTGGCAGAATGGACGGAAGCAGAGCTCCCTAGAGAGCATAGTACCTACTCTCATTGGACAATGTACTTTGACTGCTCCAAAATGCTTGCTGACTTAGGGGTTGGAGTAGTTCTCACATCACAACCTAGGATAACATACGGTATGTTCTATAAATTATGTACACCGACTCTAACAATGCAGCTAAATATGAGGCTCTACTGCACGGACTTCGGATAGCTATTTCTATGGGAATCCAGCATCTTGAGGTCCGAAGAGATTCTAATCTTGCTACATCTCAAGTTAACGGCGAGTTAGACGCAAAGGACCTGAAGATGACAGCATACCGAAATGCCGTTTTAACAATTTCAGCCCGATTTGAGGGGTTAGAATTCCACCATATCCCAAGAGACAGCAATCAAGCTGCCGATGTCCTTGCCAGAATGGGTGCTAAACGTGACCCAGTTCCCGAAAACACATTCCTATAACGGCTATTTAAACCATCCGTAGCCTGGCAAGAGGAGGATAAGGTAGTCCAATCAAGGGACTCTGAAGAGGTCATCCCTCCGACCATTGAGCAAGATGAGGAAATAATCGGGGGCTCGACTCTCGAAGAGACGTCGTCGACCCATGAGATCATGGCAATAATTGTGCCATGGACTGAACCAATCCTCGCATACTTATTCCGCAAAGAGCTGCCCGAGGACCAAACTGATGCACGACCGATCATCCGAAGATCCAAAGCTTATCAGGTCCATGAGGGCGAATTATACAAGAAAAGCGTCACGGGTGTACTCCAACGATTTATATCCGAGGAGGAAGGTCAGAAGCTCCTTTCAGAAATTCACTCTGGCATGGGCGGCCATCACGCTGCACCTTGGGCCCTGGTAAGCAAGGCTTTCCGAGCTGGATTTTACTAGCCAATGGCCAGAGCAGACACGAAAACACTGGTCCAAAAATGTATCGAATGTCAGGTTTTCACCAATCAAAGTCACATGCCCGCTACAGATCTTCGAACCATTCTGATTACCTAGCCATTCGCGGTCTGGGGGCTTGACATGGTCGGCCCACTTAGAGGGGGGACCAAGAAAAAGAAGTATCTGCTCGTCATGGTAGATAAGTTTACAAAATGGATCGAGGCAAAACCAGTGACCTTAGCCAAAGTGGGGCTAGTGATTGATTTTATCTCCAGCGTGGTCCACCATTACGGTGTCCCTCATAGCATCATAACGGACAATGGGTCCAACTTCACAGCCAAAGAAGTAAAGGCATGGTGCGCAAAAATGGGCATTAAGCTTGATTACGCCTCGGTATATCACCTCCAGTCTAATGGACAGGTCGAACGGGCCAATGGTCTAATATTAAGTGGCATCAAGCCACAGCTAGTTTGCTCCTTAATAGAGGCCAACTGTCACTGGGTAGAAGAACTCGATTCCGTACTATGGGGCTTGCGCACCACTCACAATCGATCCACGGGCCACACACCCTTCTTTATGGTATATGGGGTCGAGGCCATTATCCCAAGCGATCTCATTCATGATGCACCTCGAGTACGCATGTATGAAGAGCGGGAGGCTATGCTCGACAGACAAGATGAACTTGACACCCTTGAGGAGGAGCGTGACGTAGCTCGGGCATGTTCTACCTTTTACCAATAGCAGGTAAGACGCTATTAGAGCCGGGAGGTTCGGGCAAGAGCATCCTACGGCACCATCCGGAGAAGCAGAAGCATAAACTATCCGTCAAATGGGAGGGACCATTTATTATCGACCAGGTACTCACGGGAGGAGCATATCGTATTCGAGACCCCAAGGACAACCGGCTAGAGCCAAACCCATGGAATGCTACGTGACTTCGACATTTTTACGGTTAAAACATATGTCTTTTCTCTTACGTAATATCTCTAGTTATAGATTTATATAGAGCAATTTTTCCTTGTTATTTCACTGGCATCTTTTTTCAAGCTTGTCAAAAGCTCCATTAAACCAATTATATTCTAATTAAGATTTCGGACATGTTAAAATTGTTCGGCGTACTGCCTTGGGGGCTTTACTTAAAAGCCCATATTTTTTATGCATGCATATTTCTCATACGTGCGCCACATTCCATTAATATCATTCTAAAGCCATAATATGCATCGATTTGACTTAAGATTTGGCCAACCTGGGTTGCCTAGCTCCTGTGCTTACCCCTTATGTTCCCAATAACTTCGGCTAAGGGGTAGAGGGAGCACCTCTACGATTGTTACTTCCGAGTTATCCGGGTTAGTACCTCAGGCGGGTGAAGCCGAAAGCTAGCGTTCTTAAGAATATAATTGGTTGGCCACGAAGGAAGCACAAATTTCGGTTTCTTGAAGCCAAGATTGCGGGAATTTCCCCCGAGCTAACTTTTTGTCGAATAGATCGGCTGATAGGTTATGCCGTCATGGTGAATATGACACCCTCAGAAAAGGAACCGATAGAAGAACTATTTTTCTCGGAAGATGTTTCTCACATTAAAAAGTCATATAACATACCTGTCTGCTTCACTTTCGTTTTTCTAACCTCATGGCCAGATTGCCTTGTTCTCCGAAAACCTTGCCCAAGTACTTGGGCCTAGAGTAGGAAACACTCCTCGGCCACTGGCCGAGGAGGCAGAAGCCGATGGCCTGTTAACAAAGTATTACACCGCGGATCCGAGCATACATAATAATGTATTGTACTTCGATACATAGAATCATTACACAAATAAGTACAGTTACAGTACGATTAGTCGACACCATCTATTAAAGAGTCAAGGTCACAGTCTTATTGAGACAGCCGAGCAGCTAGCATCACGTTTTCATAGACTAAGCTAGTGGGTATTTCCTTCCCATCCGCCCCACAAGGACCGACTTGGGACAAGATGCTATGTATCTAGGTCAGTATAATGTGTCTTTATCATAGCCCATGCTTCTCGAGCACCCTCTCGGCAGGCTGATACTTTCCACCCTTGCAAGCGGCGCCAAGCTCCTTTCAGATGATCGGCAAGCTCGACCATTCCTTCGGGGATGGTTTCATTTGGCCATAAAGCTTTAAACACACTCTTCATGTATCTTCGAGATCGCTCATGTAGCTCGCCAAGCTCTGAAATGTCCTCCTTTATAGAGGAGCTAGCGGTCTCTTGGAACCGACCAGTCAAGGCAGCTGCAAAATTAACGGTCAGTTTCAAACAAATAGTTTGGACAATTTCAAATGCTAAAGGTAGTACACACTTACTGGATATGACTCCATTTATCTCCTTGTTCCGCTCCTCGGATGCAGACAGTTGGGCCTTTGGCCTCTCGATTTCAAGTGCTTGCTGCTCATTTGCGGCCTTTAGCCGATTATTTTCCTCCTTACTTCGAGACAACATATCGCGGCCGGCTTGTTCCTGTGACTCCGCATATCGAAGGGACTCTCGAGCCTGCTCTAGGTCCTTTTCCAGTTGACCAATGGTCTCTGCTGCTATCAACATACGTCCCGTTAAGCAATGACTGACATATTTCACGACGGATAGGTGTTACACACTTATCATGTGCCTCTTGTGTAAACTTATCTGGCATGTCCTTCACTTCTGTCTGAGCGGCATCTGGCTTCACCTTAGTCAGCTTCAGCTCCTTGGTTAAATGTTTTCTTCTTCTGAGCAGTCTATTTGAATAGGCACGAATGTTTGTTAAAAATATTATTGGACCCATAAATTGGCCACTCGTGTCCAAATTAAGGCTCGGGGGCTACTGGGTTTCGCGCTGGCTTGATACAAAGAACTACTCGGTCCACTAATCGGATATGTCATCCGACCAGTGTCTCGGGGGCTACTGGCCCTCATAGTGATAACCTCCGAAATAATAAAGTTATTCTGTTGCTTTAAGGTCGGATGACATGCTTTTCGGAAAAATGAGCATTTGTCTATCCGGAGGGCTACTGGGCTCAATAAGAGCTTTAGCGTCAAGAAAACTGTAATAAAACTTACCTGTAGACTGGTACACAACGCGCCTACCGCATCTTCAAAACCGGCTTGAGCAGCTCTAAGATAGGCGTCCACCGAATTAAGAACATTAAATTCTTGATTGGATAAGATGGGATGCCTTAAGGATGCTTTCCTCTGCCGATGATGCATCATGCTTTCGACTTCGGAATTGGTAAGTGAGTAAGCTCCCGAGGTCTCCGGTTGAGGATTTTCTGAAGGAACCTCGGATGTAGAAGCCTGCTCGGCGTTTGTCCTCGGAGCAGGGGCACTCTTGTTTGCGTCCTCTATGTCCTCGCATAATGGCGCTTGAAGGATTGCCTACATATCGTAAAATTCGGCTGTTAGAAGCACACAGTATGACAACTGCCAAAGAAGCTACTATGGTTAAAAGCTCACCTATTGGAGGTGGGCGCAACCTGTGTTGCCTCCTTGGTAGCCTGCCATCTAGATGCACTACGGGTGCTCCCTGGCTGACTCCTTAGAGGGATCGGATTAGTTTTCCGACGCTTAGAGCGACGACCCTTGGGGAGAGAAGTCAGAGCACTCGGGGCCATAGGAGCAGCAGATCTTTTATGAGAAGGGGCTTGAGGAGCACTTACTGTAGAGGATGGTAGGACCCCTGGCAAATCAAGAAGAAGGGCCACTTTGGAGCCGTCGACGCTTTCTTGATAAAAAAACCATCTTTAAAGATTAGGGATAGCTCAGGATCTTCATGAAAACTAGGATCGTTGCCACGAGAGTAAGACTCCAGCTGTGGAGCCGTACAGTTCACTATTTCGATCCAGCGCTTCCACCCCTGCTCGGATATGTTAAACAACTAATCAGAAAATACATTGTTCGGATGGACGTACGAGGTGTACAAGTGAAAGAACTCACCGCTTCGATGGGTTGATCGTAAGAGAATCCGTCCATGAATTTTCGCTGGGCAAAATCCTCGTTCTCTCCTTTGTAGATACCGGCCAGCACGGTCGCTACGGCTGCCTGGTCCTTAAAACCTTTCTTCACAGACTGGGTCGCATCGCTCATTCCATTGTATCTCCATAAAGGATAGAGACATTGCTGAAGAGGCTGGACGCCCCGAAGAATAGCCATGGCCACCACATTGACGGTGGTCAGCTTATGATGAGCCAAGCAGGACACTTAAGCTGCTAGGCGAGTCACCTCGGCATCCTCTTCTTGAGAGGGACTCATCGGCCGCCAGTTGAACCGTTTCTTCGTGGGTGCATGAGAAAAGACAGGGAGCCCGGGCTGGGACGGTTCATAAAGCGGGACGTCGGTTATATAAAACCACTCAGTGGCCCATGTCTCCACATCCTCCTTGGGAGTGCCCGGGAGGTAGCCGGTCCCCACAATCCAGCATACTACGGCTCCTCCGACCTCGTGGATTCCTCCATCTTGGGAATAGGCGATTAAGCAAAAATATTTTTGCCACTGCCCAAAGTTAGCCTCGCAGCCGAGGAACATTCGCAAAGGGCGACGAACCCCGAAATTTGCAAGATCGAATTGGGGAAGAGATGGTGGAGCTAGATCCCGTAAAACTCTAACAGAACCCTGAGGAAGGGATAAATGGGGAAACCAAGTCCCCGTAGGAGAAAGGGAACAAAACAAATTCGTTCTCCCCCGTTTGGTTTAGGGTAATCGTTTGTGAGCACTTTGCCATCTATGGACATTAAACCAGGGTGGGTTAAAGATCGAGAAGATAGGTCTACAGGGGGGGAGAATAGACACTTAACAAGGCAAAGGTGTAGTTTTTAATTTTCTTGACAATTAGGCAGATTTTGGCACTAGTTAAGTTGCAACCAATACTTTCTACACATGCATATCTAGAGATAGGGCAGCGGAAATAGTAGAACATGCAAGTGCAAGGAAAGTAAAGGGGGTAGAGATAGGAAGATCAAATGCAATGAAGACACGAAGATTTTTCCCGTGGTTCCGATAGGTGGTGCTATCGTACATCCACGTTGATGGAGACTTCAACCCACGGAGGGTAATGGTTGTGCGAGTCCATGGAGGGCTCCACCTACGAAGGGTCCATGAAGAAGCAACCTTGTCTATTCCACCATGGCTTACGCCCATGAAGGACTAGCCTCACTCAGGTAGATCATCATGAAGTAGGCGTCTCCTTGCCCTTACAAACTCCTTGGTTCAACTACACATGATCTTGGAGGCTCCCAAGTGACACCTAACCAATCTAGGAGACACCACTCTCCAAAAGGTAATAGATGGTGTTGTTTATGATGAACTCCTTGCTCTTGTGCTTCAAAAGATAGTCTCCTCAACACTCAATCACTCTCTCACAGATTTGGCTTGGGTAGGAGAAGGATTGGAGTGGAAATCAACTTGGGGAGGCTAGAAATCAAGATTCAAATGGTTGGCTTGGAATGCCTTGATCTCAACTCAAGTGTAGGTGGTTCTCTCTCAGATAATGAATGGTGGAAGTGTTGTTTCATTCTGATGACTCTCTTAGAGAGTAAGTGGTGGTAGAGGGGTATAAATAGGCAGCACCAAAAATCCAACCGTTGCAAACTTTTAGCATAACTAGGTGACACTGAAGCAAAATCTCAGTGAGACCGACCTGTGTAAAAGATTCAAATGTTAGGCCTTTTGGTGAGACCGATCAATACAACTCGGACGGACCGATTTGCGATGACCTAAGCAAGACCTCATTCCGGTAGTTCCGATCGTTTCAACTCGGTAATTCCAAAGTGAAATCGGCTGGGTACAGAAACTTGGTCGCTGCACTTCGGTGGGACCAAATGTCATCTCGGTGGAACCGAGTTTCTAGGGTTTGGCTGTGGCTCTGTCTAAGTTGAACTCGGTGGGTCCAGATGAGTTGCTTTCAGTGGGACCAAGTTTGACATTTAGGGTTTGGACAGATTGGAATGTGGTAAAGTGGCTGAGGGTTTTGGAGCAATATCTTCAAACACTTGAGCAATTGAGTCATGATCAAAACCTCATCCCCTTTTAATAGTATTGGCTTTCCTATGGACTCAATGTGATCTTGGATCACTTAACCAAAAATGTAGAGTCTTGGAGCCTTTTCCAATGTGCTTCCTTAGCATTTTGAGGGATCCACATCCACATATCCTTGCCATGCCAATGTTGAACTCTTCCTGAAATGTACTAGACAGAAGTGTTAGTCCAACAACATGTATGTTGACATGAATTACCAAAACCACCAAGGGAGCAAATGTGCTTTCAATCTCCCCCTTTTTGGTAATTGATGACAACATACATCAAAGCTTCAAATAGGAATATATCAGAGAATATATGAAAGCTTTGAGAGACATGTAACATGCATAAGCTCCCCCCTACAAGTGTGCAATCTTTTGAAAGAGTAATTGCTTTTGGAATGCAAGTGCATAGCAGGATAGGAAGCTAAATGAGTTACATGTATCTTGGCTATATTCATCAGAGCAATGATGAGAGTGAAATACCTTCATGTTCAAGATTCTCTCTTGCAAATAATATGTGCAGGAATCAAGAGATCATAAAGTACATGAGTGAGATGCATATACTTACCTTGAAGTGCTTGAGCATTTCACCTGAGGAAAAGGAACTTGAGAAAACAAGGTTAGATAACACACGAGACTTTCTCCAAGGGAAAAGCAAGAACTTCAAGGGTACCAAGATTGGGATGGCATGTATAGGAGATAGTATCACTGGGTGAATACTTCCTTAAGAACAAACATGTCCCCAAAATATCAACTAAGAATTTGCAACAAAATTTCAAGGATTTTTCTCCCCTGAGCTTTGAACTTCCTCTCCCCTTGAATCTGAGATACTAGATATTGAGACTATGTAGGGTGAGACAAAATCAGAGCACTAAGCACTAGATGATCATATAGAATGATCAAGCAAATATATGTTTCTCCCCTCTTAGAAACATACACACTTCTCTCGTCTTATAAAGTGCATCTCTCTCTCCTTTGGATAGGAATAGGCTTTGATGTGCATCGCTCTCTCCCCCTTTGACATCAATTTCCAAGAAGGGTTTAGTTTCAAGGATATTGGGCAAAGAGCTATTGTCCTTGAGGAGCACACCCAGCTGAGATGATATTGGATGCAATATAGGGTATATAATCATTGAGTGGAGCTGGAAACAGGATCTGAAGAGAATTTGATAGAAATTTCCTCTATGCAACGAAGTCAGTGTAATCGAGTAGGATCAATCGGTGGGTTCGAGGTAGGATTGTCACAGGTTGATCACATCGGTGTGTCCGAGTATGTTCATGTCGGTTGTACCGATGAACATTGATACGTCTCCAACGTATCTATAATTTTTGATTGTTCCATGCTATTATAGTATCAATCTTCGATGTTTATATGCAATAATATGCTATTTTATATCATTTTTTGGGACTAACCTATTAACCTAGTGCCCAGTGCCAGTTGCTGTTTTCTGCTTGTTTTTGGTTTTTCAGGAAATCAGTACCAAACGAAGTCCAAATGCCACGAAACTTTTTGATGATGTTTTTTGGACAAAAGAGACCATGGAAGCTTCGGGAGGAGGCCAGAAGCCTCACAAGGAGGTGACAAGGCAACAGGGCGCGGCCCGGGGGGCGCCCTGATGCCTTGTGGGCCCCTCATGGCTCCGTTTGACCTAATTCCACTTCTATAAATTCTCAAATATTGGGAAACCAACAGAGAGCCACCCCGAATAACTTTTCCGCCGCCACAAGCCTCTGTTCTTCCGTGATCCCATCTGGAGGCCTTTTCCGGTACTCTGTCGGAGGGGGAATCGATCACGGAGGGCTTCTACATCAACCTTGCTGCCCTTCCGATGATGTGTGAGTAGTTTACCACAGACCTACGGGTCCATAGCTAGTAGCTAGATGTCTTCTTCTCTCTCTTTGATCTTCAATACAATGTTCTCCTCGATCTCCTTGGAGTTCTATTCGATGTAATCTTCTTTTGCGGTGTGTTTGTTGGGATCCGATGAATTGTGGGTTTATGATCAGATTATTCATGAGAAATATTTGAGTCTTTTCTGAACTTATTTATGCATGATTGTTATAGCTTTGTATTTCTCTCCGGTCTATCTGTTTGGTTTGGCCAACTAAATTGATTTATCTTGCAATGGGAGAGGTGCTTTGTGATGGGTTTAATCTTGTGGTGTTCTATATCCTAGTGATAGAATGGGCCAAGACACGTATTTGTATTGTTGCCATTAAGGATAAAAAGATGGGGTTTAATCATATTGCTTGAATTTACTTTGTCTACATCATGTCATCTTGCTTAAGGCGTTACTCTGTTTTCATTAACTTAATACCCTAGATGCATGCTGGATAGCGGTCGATGGGTGGAGTAATAGTAGTAGATGTTGGCAGGATGTGGTCTACTTGTCTCGGACGTGATGCCTATATACATGATCATTTCCTTGAATATCGTCATAACTATGCGCTTTTCTAGCAATTGCCCAATAGTAATTTGTTTACCCACCGTATGCTATGCGTTCGTGTAACATCCCAAAATTCTAAATTTTGGAATGTTATATTAATTAAATAATAATGATTGTCTTGTTGTGTTATTGTTTGAATTTGAGTGGGATTTGAAACTTTTTGAATGTTTAAATGAATATTTCATGAGAGGAAATAAAAGGACTTTCCCAATTACTCATTTTGATTTTATTTTGAGTTTCAGAATATTTCCAATTCAAATATAAGAGAAGGCAACATGACACCTTCAATATAAAAAAGGAGTTGGAAATATTCTAATTATAAACTTGTATCAAATATTTTCCAAGTCAACAAATATATTAGAGTGGAGATAACATGACTTCTTCATTATTAAAAAGAGGTTGAAAAGTATTTGAATAAATAAAACAGAAACTATTTGCAAAAAGATTTGAAAATCAAATTCAAATCCAATTTGAAGTTATTAAAAAATATATGTATTTTTTAAAGTAATTTATTTGCCTTTGAAAAATAGTTCATATTTTTCTTTGTTTTATCTTGAGAATTTTGATATATATATTGCCTATGGAAAATTTTATTTTATTTGATTTTATTTTTGTTCTCTATTTTTCTTTTAACAAAATTCACCGGCCAGGCCGGCGCCAGCCAAATGGCCCACTGGCCATTTCGGCCCACGGCCGCGCGAGCGCCGAAGCGCTATGGCTCGGCCACACGATCCCCTCTCTCTTTCCCTCAGCCACTGACACGCGGGCCCGCCTCGTTCTTGTTCCTCCTCACGACAGGAGGAGTCCAAGCCGAGCACGACATCGCCTGCGCCGTGCCGTTCAAACCTGGGATTCTATCCCTTGGCCAACCCCTCGCCCAAGTTGACCCCCCCCCCTATATAAGCCGAGGCCCCAGGCTCGTTTTTGCCTCAAATCGCAGCGCCCGAGACCCTATCCACGCCCCGCATCGATTCGCTGGAGTTCGCGAGATCTGCGAGAGCTCCGCAGCTTTGCCCTGCCTCCCCACGCCACTACCGATCACCGCCGCCACCACCATCGCCTTTGTATCGTCGCGCCATGTCTCCCCGCACTCTCGCCCGGCGCCGAAGACCTCCGAAGCCGACGCCCGCATCAAGCCGACGCCAGCGCCGCCGTCTTCTCCGGCGATGACGACGCCCGCGGCCGCGGTAAGCCACCGAGCCCTCCTGTCCGTTTGATCGTTTGCATACAACGCAGATTAGATCTAATCGAACACGAACCGGTACCGGTTTTATCCCGGTTTTTTTCCAGTTTCGATTAAACCGAGCTGCGTCGTTTTTTTCTCGCTTAGCCGCCGCCGCCGATGAAGTTCTTATCCATCGGACGTCTGCCGCTTAGCCATGCCGCAAACACCCAGCAGCCTCTTGCAGCGCGCCACGTGGCATCCCCGCCACGGTCGGCCGAGATCTAGACTTTTCACTTTTTTTCAATTTCAATTCTATATTGATTTTGTTTTTATCATATCTTTAATTCTATAGATCCAAATTTAGTGATTCTTTTTCCTACTAGTTCATAAAAATCCCATCTATCCAGAGAACCAAACTAAAAATATTTTTGAACTTTTTAAATTTGAATTTGACCAAATTTGATTTAAACCCTAAATTGCTAATAACTTTTATTTAAAAATAGGTTTTTAATTAATTATTTTTGCTACTGATTTCTACATGTTATACCTATACAGAGGACTAATAAAAATAATTTTGTTTATAAAAAAAATATAATCTGATCAGATTGATATTTATCTTAATTAGGCCATAACTTTTTTTATTATAAAACCTTTTTAATTGATTCTTTTTGCTAATTAAAGCTAATAGCAAATACTTTCTATTAAACAAGAGTTTTATAATATTTTCTTCTGTTAAAAATATGTTTCTGTCCAGAAAACTTTGTTTGATTATTTTGGAGTTTCGTGAGACTTTTATTTGGTTTCTTTTGATCTTGGAGTTATTGCTTATGTGTGGTTATAATTGCTTGCTTACGATAGATTGACCGGAGTGTGACGAGTAGAACTATCACGATTATGAGTGCGAAGAATCTTCATCAATAGTACAAGGCAAGTTCACTTGATCATGATTTCAAACCTATGTTTTATTTGCATTAGTAGTTATCCTCTTCCACCATGCATGCAAAGTAGGTAATTGGAAACTTGGACTTGGGTAGTATAATGAGGTAGGAGCCCAATGCCCTTGTTACTAAGCCCGGGAACGTTATCATTTTATTTTTCTATGCTTAGTAGACGGGGATTGGTATGAGTGTTCATGGGAGTTGTGAGAGTGATGATTTATAAGTGATGACAACAACCCTCAAGATTTGATGACAACTTCATGAACGATGATGATGACTTCAAGACTCAAGACATGTTTTCAATATACCTCTGGGTGGAGGACGGTTTTGATGGGCACCCTGGAGCAACCAGTGGATGACCCGGGATGCATGGAGAAGCGCCATGACATCTTGCGGAAAGCTTCACCCAGGCCAAAAGAGACGGATGGATACTTCAAAACTAGAAGCTTACCTGTGCAGCCACAAGTCAATATGGGCTCTGGCTTGGTTGGCCTTAGTTGTGACTTTGGCCGGACGGTGCTAGCAAATGTAGCAGAACGGTAGGAATGGAACGGCACTGGCAGTGGTCCAGAGGAACTCTTTGGAAGACCATGTTTCGGTCATCCTGTTCTCAAACACCCTGAAGTGTGAGGATGTAAAAGGAGGGATCGAATCTTGTGGGTAAAGTGCACAAAACTCTGCAGAGTATTAACCTAATCGATTAGCCGTGCCCCCGGTTATGGACAATTTGAGCCTCTGGATTTGGAACTATCAGGAACTCTCATCACCACACCATGATTGATGAATTCTTTGTTGGGGATTTAATAATGACTTTGGGGATATGAGATTTTGGTTGGCAGAACCATCTCATTAATAACAACACTTAGTAGTAATTGCCTGATTCTTTTGTAGTAGGGAAAAACCAGCTTTTCGGCAAAAACTCAGACCCAGAGCCACCACAGCCATATTTCATATAGTGATAGAGTTATTTTTTATCTGCATTCTTATGTGATGTTGCCAGTACATTCAACGTACTGACCTACACAGCTGCAACATCTCATGTTGCAGGATTTATATGACGAGTAAGTGAAACGATAGGGTTACGATGTGTACACTCAACTTTGCCGTTGGTGTTGATGGGACTCCACGACCTTTGTTGATATTCCACTGTTTGGATTAAGGTAATAGTATTTACGTTACTTTATACATGTGATTTTCTGCTATTTCATCGAGTACTGTGTGTGCTAGCATACCGATCCAGGGATGGCACCTTAAACACAGAGACTTGGATCCTTTTCGGAACCGGGTCATTACAAGATGGTATCAGAGCACATGTTGACTGTAGGACGTGACCCCTAGAAACTGGCAAGCCCTTAGGAAAGGATTTCTCTAAAACTCTATTTTCAAAAAGATCCTTAACTCCCATCTTTTCTGACCACTTCGAGGAGGACAAGAGATTGGACAACTGAGGACCACTTCAGAATAAAGAGGATTTTATCGTGCATTAGAAGAATTGAAGATACAATGGTTGAAGACTCCGAAGACTCAAAGAATTTGAAGGCTCTGAAGAAATCCCCAGATTGTTATGAATTAGAAAGACCCTGATATGATCACCTTATAATATTCTCGTACCCTTCTGAAATTCTTTGTTGAAAACCCCCTTGTTTCAAAATTTTAGATGAAGAACTTAACCCTGAACCAAAGACAACACTACGAAGACGTTCCCTGTGGTCCAACTCTTATGGAACTTGTCCGACTGTTGAAGTTGACGATACCCGAGATCAAGGTGTGTCAGAGGAAGACCGGAACATGGAGCGTCAAGACTCAAGTTTTTGGTCGTCAAGAAAACCCCAAGACAGGAGACATCAACTATGGAATGATAGCTCATGGCAGGGACATGGGCATAAACACGGCTATCCATGATGCTATCGCCCACTTGTGCTATCGTCACCGTGCTAAGTTAAGCAAGCATTTCTTTGGAAAGATTGGATGGCAGAAGGCTGATGGAGCTCCTATCACCTTGACAAACGAGCAAAAGATGAAGTTTTCGCCTCTGCTGGTGTATCACCACGATCTGGAGTATTACATCAAGAATCTTCAGATGGACCTTCTGGAAGCCTTATTTGACAAGGAAGCACTTCATGAAGAACTCAGGACCCCGAAGTTGAAAGTAGCCAAGCTGGAGGAGCAAAACCTCGAGATCCAGAAGAGTCGTTAGGAACTGAAGGACAGTAGGACCATGGCCCATACCAAGGATGTTGAAATCCAGAAGTTACGAACTCAACTCCTGGAGATTCAAGGACGTCACAAGAGACTTCGCGTCAATAGAGATGATTTGGCAGAAGAACTTGAGAAGATCCACCACGATCGGAAGAAGCCCAGCGGAGACATGAAGGAAGACCGGAAGAAGCTAGCTTAGCTGTAGTCCACCATTAGTGAATAAAGATAAACGTTTTTGCGATTCGAGTATCTGACCGTACCAACTTATGTGGGTGGCAGTACTATAGGATTGTTTGAATTGAATGAATGTGTGGAGTTATTACATGTTTTAGCTGTTGTGCCATTTGTTTGTATGGGTATCTTTCCCTCTCTCTCTCTCTCTCCAATCTGATCTTGTCCTTACCCAAAACCCTTTGACCCACTAGATGGTGTATGGAGATGAACTCATATTTTCTGGATTGATGACTCAATTGGAAACAGAGCAATGGATTCAGAACATTGAAGACCACATGAAGAATAACAATATAGTCGGCAAGGATATGGTCCAATATGCTCTTCAGTACTTTGGGAAAAGTGCTGCAACCTGGTGGAAAATGCATCAAGCCATACAAGGATATATTAGAGCAAAAACTTGGGAGGAATTCAAGAAGACTCTGCTAAGATCCCGTCTTATCCGGAAGCACTGTGATAACCCGATGAAGAAACCTTGTGCCTGCAAGATATGCGGAGAAATAGGACATACCGAGGAAGAACACAAGGATGGATGCCCGCATTGTGAAGGAAATCACCCAGAGGAAGAATGCCCAACTAGGCAGGTGACATGTTTCTTGTGTGAAGGAACTACTCATTACCCGGCTCAATGCCAAATTTACCCCAAGGTACAAGAAGTCATCAAGCAACAGAAGGAAGCCATGAAGGAAGCCCTCAAGGAAAGTTTAGAGGACCCTGTGATGAAGGAAGACATGGAAGACACAGATGAAGAAGGGCTAAATAACTTTTATTCCAATGCCTGCTATTCATGTGGAGAAGAAGGACATTTTTCACAATATTGCACAAAGGAAAGAAAAGAGTATCTGGGAAACTTCCCGACAAAAGAAGTGGAGTTTGATCCACAGGAAATAGAATCTCTAATCAGTATGAAGAAATCCAGGAAGAAGAAGAGAAAGTATACCAGAAAGAGCCTGTCAGAAGTCGGGCTCCGGGGACCCAAAGGTTCGAACACTGGGGTGAGCTCGATCTACTGCTTCGTCTCCTACCACGGCTAAGCTACGGCGAGGCTACGGCGAGAGCGCGCTAGCGAGGGACGGGGCAAGGACTCAGCGGTTTACCCAGGTTCGGGCCACCTTGCGGTGTAAGACCCTACTCCTGCTTTGTGGTTTTCATTGCAATGGACAAGAGAGTTCTTGCGTACAAAGTGAGGAGGAGGAAGAACTGGTCCGGAGAGATCTCTCCTCCTACTATGGCAGCACTGTCCTTTATACCAGCTTTGGTCTTCTTCCCCCTAGAAACTTAGGCGGGAAGGGTCGTCACACTTGGCGGTTTTGAAAGGGGACAGACGCTCAGGCTATCCTGACTAAAGGTGGTCTTCGCCTACCAAAGCATGATTCATGACGCGCCGGTGGGCTCGTTGATGACCTCCGCCCTGCGCGCCCGTCGTCTTGGTCTTCCTTCGCCGATCGGGCAACCGTTGGGGTTGCTTTGGAGAGTAGATAGCTGGCCCTACTCCCTTAACACGAAAGAGGAAACCATCTTCATCCGCGCCTGCTGGCGCGGCCTCTGCTGCTGCTCGTCGCCGCACGCGTCACCCACGTGATGGGCTCCAGACCGCGCGGCACGCCGAACGGCCTTCGTCTCGAGCGCCTGCGGGAGGGGGCCTCGGGAGGCCACCTCGGGAAGCCGCCTCGTGAGGCTCACCTCGGGAAGCCGCCTCGTGAGGCTCACCTCGGGAAGCCGCCTCGTGAGAGAGCCTCGCGAGGCCGTTGATGGTGGTGCTGAGTATTACTTGCCACTCCCTGAGGAGGGGGCCTCAGGAGGCCAGGGCCTCTTGAGGGGTCTTGGTGAGATGCTCGGTGGTGCTAGCCTGCTGGGCCATGCCAGGCGTTGCGCCCTGGGCCGAAGGCAGACGGGCCTGGATACCCCGGGTTCCATGACGGCGGCCCTCCTCGAGGAGCAGTAGATCGGTCTCCCGCGAGCCATCCTGACGTGCCTCGTCGAAGGCAAGGACTCGCGGGGAGCCGTGCTTAAGCTCCAGTGGGAGGACCGCCTCAGCGCCGTAGACGAGGAAGAAGGGCGTCTCGCCAGTAGGCTTGCTTGCCGTCGTGCGGATGGACCACAGCACGGACTGCAGCTCGTCGAGCCAGCCTTTGCCGCAAGCCTCAAGTTTCTTCTTGAAGCTGCTTGTCTTGAGGCCCTTGAGGACCTCGGCGTTGGCACGCTCGGCCTGACCATTGCTTCGCGGGTGCGCCACCGAGGCGTAGCAGATCTGCATGCCGAGGTTGGCGCAGTAGGACTTGAAGAGGCCGCTTGTGAACTGGGAGCCATTGTCGGTGATGATGCAATTGGGAACTCCAAAGCGGCTCACGAGGCCCTTGATGAACTTGACGGCGGAGCCTGCCGGGATGGTGCGCACCGGCTCGACCTCTGCCCACTTGGTGAACTTGTCGATGGCGACGTAGAGGTAGCGGTAACCACCAGCCGCACGAGGGAAAGGCCCCAGGATATCCAGCCCCCAGACCGCGAAGGGCCATGAGAGGGGAATCGTCTGGAGGCCCTGCGCCGGTTGGTGGATCTGCTTGGCGTGGAATTGGCAGGCCTCGCAGGCCTGGACCAGTGTGGTAGCGTCGCGCAGAGCAGTGGGCCAGTAGAAGCCGCTGCGGAAAACCTTACCGACGAGGGTGCGTGATGAGGAGTGGTGGCCGCAGTCTCCTCCATGTATATCAGCTAGCAACTCGCGCCATTGCTCTTCAGAGATGCACCGCAGCGACACGCCATTGGGGCGCCTGCGGTACAGCTCGCCATCTTGTAGGCAGTAAGCGGTGGCCTGCCGGGCCACGCGCTTTGCTTCGGCGTCCTCCTCCGGGAGGGTACCGCGAAGCAAATAAGCCTTGAACTCCGCGGCCCAGCTATCCGCCTGAGGCTCGAGCGCCAGTAGCAGGCGAGCTCCTGAGGCTAGGCCACAGTCTGGTGTGCCCGTGGGTGGTGCGGGCGGGAGTTCCTCGCGAAGGAGCGCCGTGCTCGCGGCTGGGGGTGCGGCAGACGGCTTGAGGAGCCTTTCCTCAAAGACGTCGGGGCTCTGGGGCTCGCTGCGTGATGCTTGTTTGGCGATGTCGTCGGCCTCTTTGTTGCTGCCGCGGGGGATGTGCTGCAGCTCCAGGCCAAGAAAGCGCTTCTCAAGTTTACGTACCTCTTCAAGGTAGGCGGCCATGTGCTCGTCCTTGGGCTTGTAGCTTTTGTTGGAAAAGTTGACGAGGAGTTGCGAATCGCCCTTGATAGTCAGACGCTTGATGCCTAGGGTGAACGCGGCCTTAAGGCCTGCGATGAGGCCCTCATACTCTGCGATGTTGTTGGAGACCTTGTCGGTGTGCCTGAAGCAGAGCTGTACAGCGTAGTAGAGCCTGTCTCCTGTTGGCGAGGTGAGCATGACCCCAGCCCCCGCGCCCTGTCGGGAGAAGGCGCCGTCGAAGTGCATGGCCCATCCGCCAGGCGCCTCATCCCCTGGCAGGAGGGACTGGGCCTCGCGAGGCTCGTCTTCGTACGTGTCCGTCCATTCTGCCACGAAGTCGGCCAGAGCCGCGCCTTTGATGACTCTGGTGGTGGAGAACTCCAGCTGGAAGGCTTGCAGCTCGATGTTCCACTCGGCGACGCGGCCGGTGGCGTTGGGGCTGCGCAGGACTTGCTCCAAGGTGTAGGAGGAAATGACCTTGATGGGATGACCCTGAAAGTAGTGGCGCGGCTTCCTAGAGGCGACAAGGAGCGCGAGGAGGAGCTTCTGCTGCATGGGGTAGCGCTCGCGTGCGTCCCTTAGCACGGTGCTGACGAAGTACACGGGGTGTTCGACGAGGCGCATAGTTGTCGCGACAGCTTGCTCTTCAGACGCCTGGCGAGGCTCGGAAGGCTCGGGGACCTCACGAGGCTTAGGAGGCTCGCGAGGCCCGGGCGGCTCGCGAGAGCGCGGCGCGACCATGATGAGAGGGCTCGTGAGGTACCTCTTGAGGGCCTCGAAGGCGGTGTCTGCCTCAGGAGTCCACTTGAAGGAGCCGGACCTCTTTAGGAGCTTGAAGAAGGGCAGGGCTCGCTCGCCAAATTTGGAGATGAAACGTCCTAGGGAGGCCATACACCCTGCCAAGCGCTGCATTTCCTTGAGGGTTCGGGGAGGGCGCATTTTCTTGATGGCCTAGATCTTGTCTGGGTTGGCCTCGATGCCCCGGTGCGAGACTAGGAAGCCGAGGAGCTTGCCGAAGGGGACTCCGAAGACGCACTTCTCCGGGTTGAGCTTGAGGTTGACTTTGCGCAGGTTGGCAAATGTTCCCTGGATGTCCGCGATGAGGGATCCAGCCTCGCGAGATTTGACCACGATGTCATCGACGTAGGCCTCCGCGTTCCTCCCCATCTGAGGCCCCAGAGTGATGCGCATTAGTCGCTGGAAGGTGGCGCCCGCGCTCCTTAAACCGAAGGGCATGCAGATGTAACAATATACGCCGCAGGGGGTGATGAAGGCCGTCCTCTCCACATCTTTGGCCGCCATCTTGATCTGATGATAGCCTGAGAAGGCATCCAGGAAGCATAGCAAATCGCACCCGGCGGTGGAATCCACGATCTGATCGATGCGGGCCAGTGGGAGCGGATCCTGAGGGCAGAACTTGTTGAGGCTGGTGAAGTCGACGCACATGCGCTCCTTGCCGCCCTTCTTGGGGACGACGACTAGGTTGGCGAGCCATTCGGGATGGCGCACCTCACGAACGACTCCGGCTTCTTGGAGCTTCTGGACTTCATTGACAATGAACTCTTGCATCTCTGGCGCCTGGCGCCGTGCTTTTTGCTTGACCGGGCGTGCATTGGAGCACACCGCTAAGTGGTGATCGATCACCTCCCTCGGCACACCGGACAAGTCGGATGCTTTCCAGGCGAAAACATCCGAGTTTGCCTGAAGGAAGGCGACGAGCGCGCTTTCCTATGCAGGGGGGAGGCATGTGCCGATGGTGAAGGCGGGGCCGGAGCTGCTGCCGTCCACCGACACCTTCTTTGTCTCGGCACGGTCCTGAGAGAACAACTGCTTCTTCTTCGCTGGCGCGGCCTCGGAAGGCTCGGCCGCGTCCTCGTCGTCCGGGTGCGTGACAGCGGCAGCCTTGTAGGCACACTCGAGGGTAATGGCCGCGTCCTTTTCGTTTCAGGTGATGGTGATGATGCCGCTGCAGCCGGGCATCTTGAGGACGTTGTAGGCGTGATGGGTGGCCGCCATGAACTTGGTGAGAGCCGGGTAGCCCAAGATGGCATTATAAGTCAGGCCGATGTGCGCCACGTGGAAGTCGATGAGCTCGGTGTGGTAGTTCTTGCGGGTGCCGAAGGTGACGGGGAGGCGCACTTGCCCCAGCGGGATGGTGGAGCCATCGGTCACTCCGGAGAAGGGCCTGGTCGGCATCAGCTGGTCGTAGGGCACCTGGAGCGTCTCGAAGTTCTCGATGGAGAGTACGTTGAGGCCGGCACCCCCATCGATGAGGGTCTTGGTGACCGCGACGTTGCTGATGGTGGGAGTGCACAGCATGGGGAGCGCGCCTGCAGAGGCCGTGGACTTGGGGTGGTCCTTGGAGTCGAAGGTGATGGCGTAATGTGACCACTTGAGGGGCTGCGCGACCTCAGGCCTCGGGAGGGCGGCGTACACCTCGCGAGAGAGTTGCTTGAAGCAGCGGATGGACGCGGGGGCTTGGGACCCGCCAAGGATGCAGGCGACCGCGTGAGGCTCCTGGTAGCCCCCAGCGCCCTCGTCAGGCCGGTTGGCGTCGTCCCCCCGGGGTGGTGGTGGTAGCGGCGGGAGAGCGGCGTTGGCCTGGGGATTTGCCTCACGAGGCTGGTCGCACCAGCCCTGACGATAGCTGCCATTACTGTTGCGGCTGTCCCAGCGGTTGCCGCTGCGGCCACCTCCGCGGCCGGCGCTGCGGCCATTGCGGTCGTCCCGGCGGCTCTGGCGCTCGTCGCGGAGCAGCTTGAGCTCCTGACAGTCTTCGGTGCTGTGGGTGCGGATGTTGTGAAAGGCGCAGAGCGGCCGGTTGTCCTTTCTGGGCTCGTCAAGGTCGCGGCCGCGCTTCTGCTCAGGCTCCGCCACAAGCACAGCAGGGCCCTTTCGCTTGACGTCCTTGCTCTTGGCCTTGGCGGCATCGAGCGCCGCGTCGGGGTCGTTGTGGACGAAGAGGTGGCCTTCTTCAGCCTTGGCGCACTTGTCGGCGAGGTCGAGCAGCTCGAGCACGGAGTCGAGCTCACCGTTGATGGCGAGCTTCTCGCGCATCTTGACGTCCGTGATGCCGGTGGAGAACGCAGAGATGACGGACGCGTCGGAGGCGCGCGGGATCTTGTTGCGCACCTGACTGAAGCGCTGGATGTACTTGCAGAGGGTCTCGTCAGGGCGCTGTCGAACACGCCGCAGGTCGTTGATGGTGAGGGAGCGGTCCTGCGTGCCCTTGAAGTTGGCGATGAACTGGCTGCAGAGCTCGGCCCACGATGAGATGGAAGCCTCAGGGAGGTTCATGAGCCAGGAGCGCGGGCCGTCCTTGAGGGCCATGGGGAACCAGTTCACCATGACCTTGTCGTCGCCGTTCGCCGCCTCGACGCTCAGCGCGTAGAGCTGGAGGAACTCTGTGGGGTTGGCGGTGCCGTCGCAGCGTGGGGGCAGCTCAGGCTTGAACTTCGTGGGCCAGAACACGCGACGTAGCTCGCGGGTGAAGGCACGGCAGCCCATGCCGCTCGAGGGAACGCCGCCAGCGAAGGCGGCGCGGTTTTGACGCCCGGCCGCTGCAACGTCCTGAACGGCCTAGTCCTGGCACTGGCGCTGCCGCTCGAGGAGCACCCGCGTGTCGGGGGGCACGCGGCGGATGATCTGGCAGCTGGGCTCATCCTGGCCGGGCGAGGACGCGCCGCGGGACGGCTCACGAACTCGCGCGCTACGCTGGGGCCCGTCGCGCTCGTCGCGCAGAGGAGGCGGCGGGGGAGCACCGTGCGCCAGATCCCAGCGCGAGACGGCGGAGGGCGAAATGAGGGGAAGGTGCCGGAGCATTCCCGGCGGCGCTGACGAGCTCGGTGATGCGGCCAAGCCAGGCGTCGTAGCCGGCGTCAGCCAGACGGTAGCGGAGCAGCTCACGCGCCATGAGCAGCGCGGCCTACGGGTTCGGCGGCCCACGGCGGGCGAGGGAGGAGGCCCTGGCGGTGTGGTCGTTCGCCTGCACGGAGGGGTGCAGGAAGGAGGCCTACTGCTCGCGGGCAGTGGGGTCGGTGGCGGCAGCAGCCTCGGTGTCGAGGCGGCGGAGGTTGCCGCGGGCCACCGGCTCTGTCTGAGCCACGCGCCCAGCCCTACGCTCGGCGCACTCGTGACGTGCGTCAGCCATGGGGTTGGTGGAGCTGAGGGCGGAGCAGAAGAACGATAGCGCACCCCTACCTGGCGCGCCAAATGTCGGAATCGGGCTCCGGGGACCCAAAGGTTCAAACACTAGGGTGAGCTTGATCTACTGCTTTCTCTCCTACCACGGCTAAGCTACGGTGAGGCTACGGCGAGAGCGCGCTAGCGAGGGACGGGGCGAGGACTCAGCGGTTTACCCAGGTTCGGGCCACCTTGCGGTGTAAGACCCTACTCCTGCTTTGTGGTTTTGATTGCAATGGACAAGAGAGTTCTTGCGTACAAGGTGAGGAGGAGGAAGAACTGGTCCGGAGAGATCTCTCCTTCTACTATGGCAGCACTGTCCTTTATACCAGCCTTGGTCCTCTTCCCCCTGGAAACTTAGGCGGGAAGGGTCGCCACACTTGGCGGTTTTGAAAGGGGACAGACGCTCAGGCTATCCTGACTAAAGGTGGTCTTCGCCTACCAAAGCATGATTCATGACGCGCCGGTGGGCTCGGTGATGACCTCCGCCCTGCGCGCCCATCGTCTTGGTCTTCCTTAACCGATCGGGCAACCTTTGGGGTTGCTTTGGAGAGTAGATAGCTGGCCCTGCTCCCTTAACACGAAAGAGGAAACCATCTTCATCCGCGCCTGCTGGCGCGGCCTCTGCTGCTGCTCGTCGCCGCGCGCGTCACCCACGTGATGGGCTCCAGACCGCGCGGCATGCCGAACGGCCTTCGTCTCGAGCGCCTGCGGGAGGGGGCCTCGGGAGGCCACCTCGGAAAGCCGCCTCGTGAGGCTCACCTCGGGAAGCCGCCTCGTGAGGCTCACCTCGGGAAGCCGCCTCGTGAGAGAGCCTTGCGAGGCCGTTGATGGTGGTGCTGAGTATTACTTGCCACTCCCTGAGGAGGGGGCCTCAGGAGGCCAGGGCCTCGTGAGGGGTCTTGGTGAGATGCTCGGTGGTGCTGGCCTGCTGGGCCATGCCAGGCGTTGCGCCCTGGACCGAAGGCAGACGGGCCTGGATACCCTGGGTTCCATGGGCCCGACAGAGCCAAATCTCTACACAGAAGGACCTGAGTTATATCACATGTCTCAAGTGCAAGACCTTAGGTCACTACACCAATATGTGCCCAGGAAAGGAGCCAAGAACCCAAGGAGCAGACGCAATCACCAAAAAGCCCCTGGACTTGTCTGACGTAATTTGTTTCCGCTGTAAGGAAGCAGGGCACTTTGCCAGAAATTGTCCCAATGAAAAGACTTGTGCTAAATAGTTGAGTTTGTAATGCAGTAAGTATAGTTGAAACACTCTTATATTGTGGAGGTGTTGAGTTGAGGCATGTAATGGAAATGCAGGAGATTCAATAAAGTTGGCATGTCATAATCATTGGTATTGATTTGGATTTTTATGAGTTGTTACTATGAGTGAACTCATGATACGTGGAATAAGATTTTGAAGAAATTTGTGTTTTTCATTTTAAGGGTGGTAGAACCCAACATCATTACCCGAATAAAAGAGCTAGTTGTTAGCCACGTCAAACCTTGGAATGGACAAGTCAATGGTGAGTCCGGGTAATTACATCTTAGTTTCGCACGAAGAGAAGGAAGGGATACAGTACAATTTGATGGACTTAAGAATGCTAAGGAAGCTGGATGTTGGAAAAATGATCAGTCACAACCCGATGATGAGTTCGAACTTTACTAGTGGTGAGATGGGGTACAACCCACAGGCCCCAGGACCTGACAAGAAGCAAGCACACTCTTGCTGAAGGAAGAACCCTGGAAGAAGCTACGACTTTATCAACAGACGATCTTATAGGAGTGTACGCAAACCCGAGAGTTGTGAAGAAACGATAGATGTTTTGTTTGGCTTGCAAAATCAATGGATTTATCCGAACTTAGTTCATCGACAAGAGAAACTCTGCAATTCTTGTGAGGATGACCAAGTGTTAGAATGCGAGATTTGCTAAACCATATACATGGTAATGATTTGGGTGCGGAATGGATTGATCACCATGCTGACTTACTCTTATTATTCGCCTTTGCTATGTGGGATGGTAAATCTTGAGTGACTTACCTATAGTAGAGAGGCGACGATGTGAAGCCTAAACCTTAAATGGTACGATGTTTCACCCCTGTACAAGGCAGCTGCTACCAACCGTAGGTTATATGATGAGGATGAAACCCAGACCCGTTTTCTGCAGGAACCCCGATCAAAGTATTTGATGACCACCATGAGAATATCGATAGTTGTTTAGTATTGGCGCAAGACCTGTCAGCCAAGAAGAAACAGTATATGGAAGAACATTCTTTTGGAAAAAAAGGGACTCAAGATCTCGAGGAAACATTATGCATATACCCGAAAAGCCTCATTGACGGCATTATTCAAGATGTGTGAGAAGACCAATGGTGTCAATACTACAATAGAAGTAACGAGTCTTGGATGGACCCGTGACTCTGATTTTAAGGGTGGTAGCACCCCAGACCTTGTGGCGATCAATGGATTTCGAGGAAGACCCCCGAACCCTAACCTTGTAACATCCCAAAATTCTAAAGTTTGGAATGTTATATTAATTAAATAATAATGATTGTCTTGTTGTGATATTGTTTGAATTTGAGTGGGATTTGAAACTTTTTGAATGTTTAAATGAATATTTCATGAGAGGGAATAAAAGGACTTTCCCAATTACTCATTTGGATTTTATTTTGAGTTTGAGAATATTTCCAATTCAAATATGAGAGAAGGCAACAAGACACCTTCAATATAAAAAAGGAGTTGGAAATATTCTAATTATAAACTTGTATCAAATATTTTCCAACTCAACAAATATATTAGAGTGGAGATAACATGACTTCTTTATTATTAAAAAGAGGTTGAAAAGTATTTGAATAAATAAAACAGAAACTATTTGCAAAAAGATTTGAAAATCAAATTCAAATCCAATTTGAAGTTATTAAAAAAATATTTTTTTAAAGTAATTTATTTGCCTCTGAAAAATATTTCATATTTTTCTGTGTTTTATCCTGAGAATTTTGATATATATATATTGCCTATGGAAAAATTTATTTTATTTTCTTTTATTTTTGTTCTCTTTTTAAAAAAATTCGCCGGCCAGGCCGGCGCCAGCCAAACACCCCACTGGCTATTTCGGCCCACGGCCGCGCGAGCGCCGAAGCGCTATGTCTCGGCCACCCGATCCCCTCTCTCTTTCCCTCAGCCGCTGACACGCGGGCCTGCCTCGTTCTTCTTCCTCCCCACGACAGGAGGAGTCTGAGCTGAGCACGACATCGCCGGTGCCGCACCGTTCAAACCTGGGATTCTATCCCTCGGCCAACCCCTCGCCCAAGTTGACCCCCCCCCCTATATAAGCCGAGGCCCCAGGCTCGTTTTTGCCTCAAATCGCAGTGCCCAAGACCCTCTCCACGCCCCACACCGATTCGCCGGAGTTCAGGAGATCCGCATGTCAGGACCCTGATCCTAAATCACACCGGTCTAGCATGTAACACATCATATCACTTTGCGGCCTCACGCACGGTAACCCACGGCTACCGCCTTTACCTGGGTCGGGACCGTTTGCGCCTTTTGGCTCACGTATATGATTGTGTCACTAGCATCCATGTGACAGAGAACCCGGGCCATCATGACTAGTCGTAAACCAAGGTGACACAAACTTACAGGGACAGGCATACATGACCCAGCAATGCACGTGTCGGTCAGCAGCGAGTGTAACCGAGTCGTAGTAAGCTAGAAGGACTCAAGTAAAACACTACGTGACATTTCCCCGTAGGGACAGACACAGGAGCAAAGAAGGACACATGCCGATCAATCCATGTGTCAGGATGGAAGCACTAGGAGGCATTTCCCCATAAGAAAGGCTACCAAGAATAAACAACTAGGTGTCGGATCCCACACATACCAAGCATTTCAATAACATACACACAATATGCTTGATATGTGTAGATACAACATGGCATCACAACAAAACTCTACGACTCAAAGTAATTATTTAAGAGGCTCCGAAGAGCCATACATAACATGATATTACAAACATGGGTCCCTTGACCCAACATACAAAGTCATACAAGCAAAGGAAGCATAAACATGTCTGAGTACAGACAGCTGAAAAGAAAGAAGGCTGGAAAGCATGACTATCTACGAGACCCTCCAGAGGAGCCAGACCTCTGTCTGGGATTCCCAAGCTAATCGTCGAAGCCCACGTAGAACTACTAGTGAGACCGAAGTCTCCTCTGCAAAACATAAATTTGGCAAACGTGAGTACAATTGTACTCGGCAAGACTTACATCAGAACTAACTACATATGTATCGGTATCAACAAGGGGGTTGTGGAGTTTAACTGCAGCAAGCCATCTTTGACTCAGTGGCTATCATGTACTACGACAACCAGTATCCTCTTTGAGGTGGGAAAGCGCACACGAGTCCACATATTCACCATGACAATACACCACTATCGATCCGCTCCCGTCTGCCTACGAGAAGGCCATCCATAGCACTCACGCTTATCTTGCGCATTTTAGAGTATCCACTTCAAGTTATCTATGAACCATATAAGTCTCCAAGTAGTCCATATCCGAGGACGCGGCTATTCGAATAGATCATATTACCCTGTAGGGGTGTACTTCTTCACACACGCTCTCACCACTTACCACCATGTACACGTCATGTATCTTGGCAACCTTCAAGCGGAAGCCTGGCAAGGGTGTCGGCCACAACCTGACTAACCACGCAAGACTCTAGTCCAGGTTTATCGCCTATCCGAGGCTGAACCCGCAAAGGAAGTCCGGCCGAAGTTTCCATCATGGCCCCAAACGATGTGAGCAGGGTTCCCAAGCCCACCATCCGGGTGCCACTTGGTACACCGTGCCACTGTGCCTAGTTCGTCCCAAGCCCACCTGTACCGGGTGCCACTTGGTAGACAAATAACACCACCTATAAACACCAGAAACTAGTTGCAACTCCTGGACAGAGATCAGGGCGATTAATAAGTCGAGAGAGCTTGATTACCGGAGCCCAATGTGTGGTAGTAACTGTCTTGGATAACATACACAGAACTCAGTTCCTAAGAACGGTCTCAATGAGACAACCCACCACGTACTCCGACATGGCCTCTCATCGCTACCTTTACCAAATCGTGTTCACACACTTAGCTCTCACACAGTAGGACATGTTCACCACCATTCCAATCCAACCCAGATGAATCAGAGCTGACACACCTCTAAGCATAGCAGGCATAACAAGCATGCATGAATGAGTAGGCACATCATGGCTCAAACAACTCCTACTCATGCTAGTGGGTTTCAACTATTTACTGTGGCAATGGGTTCAACTACTGCAACAAGTAACAGTTGAATCGTTGTTGTCCTAATGCAGTAAAAGAGAACAAGAGCGAGAGAGTGGGATTGTATCGGAATGCTCAATGGTGGTTTGCTTGCCTGGCACTTCTGAAGATAGTATAGCTCTTCATCGGTGTCAACGATCACAACGTCGGAATCGTCTTCTACCGAGACAGAACAACACCGGCAAACAGGAAAGGAATACAATCAATGCAATGCAACAATATGATGCATGATCATGACATGGCAACATGCTGATGATTTGGGCTAATGCAACTAGCAGCAATTTAAATGAAGTTGGTTTGAACCCAAGGTTCAAATTCAAACTCCATATAGGACATTTCAAATGCCATTTATTCAAATTGTCATGTGCAGCAACTTTAAGTTGTTCAAACCTGCATGGAAATGCCATAAACGGATTCTTCATATTTTTCTGATAATTTTTCATATATAAATTATTTCATTTGGAGTTACGGTTGATTATCTATGATTTTCTGAAGTTTTAAACATTTTCTGGAATTTCCTGGATAAATTAAACTATTTCCAGAAAAATGTATTATTGCGTCAGGATGACGTCAGTGTGACGTCCTCAGGTCAACGGACCGGGTCCAGGTCAAACCTGACGTGTGGGTCCCGCATGTCAGTCTCACATCTAATTAACAGAGTTAATAAGCACTATTGTTAATTTTTAATCTTGGTTAATTAAGGCTTTGGGCACATATGTCAGTGACCCAGAGGGTTAATTAGTGGCGTCATTAGCCACTGATGATGTTGCCACGTCGGCGGCTTACCGCCGGCGACACACAGACGCGGCGGCGTCGCTCATCCCGGCGATTCCGGCGACGAGAAGGGGCGGGGTTGGGCGCGTTGTAACGCCCGCGATGCGGCGCGTCCAACGGTGGTGGCGGGTGGTGCTGGGGCGGCCAGAGAAGTGGCCGGCTGCGAGGTTTGGCGGCGGCCGGAGCTTGGTCGCGTTCGGAATCGTCGCTAGGGGGCGGGAACGACAGCGAAAAGGGAGGGGAAGGAAGCGGAAGCTCACGAGGCGCTCGGAGGACGGCTTAGCTCGCTCGGGGTGGCCCTGATGATGCCGGAACAGCGACGGCGATCTCGGGCATCCGAGGATAAAGACGGCGGCGATGGCGGCTTCACAGGGTGTCGGAGCTCGTGGTACTCGGTGGAGATGAAGCTGGCGACGAGGCGGTGCTCAGGGCACGGAGAGGGAGCGAGGGAGTGGCTGTGGCCGCGAGGTTCACGGCGGCGCGGCTGCGGGTGCGCTCGGGCGACCGTGAGAGGGAGAGCCGAGGAGGGGAGCGAGAGCAGCGAGTGAGGGGAATGGACGAGGGGGTCGAGGCATCGTCGTGGCGTCGTCTAAGCGCGTCGAGGGGGAGCCAGGCAGGCAGCTGCCAGCGTGGCGCGCGCGCGGCACCGTGGCCAGCTTCTCCTCCGCCTTCTGGCAGGAGGAAGAAGACGCCCCTACCCTCGGTGCGCTGGGCCGGCCAGGTGGGCTGCCAGGTTTGTTTCCTCTGTCTTCTCTGATTTCTATTTTTGTTCTGTTTTCTAACTTTTGTAATTTTTTTTGATTTGATTTTCAAACCAAACCAATTTATTAGCTTCTGAAATTTATCATGTGACTTGATAGACTATATTCAAAGCCACTCACAAGTTTTCAGAATTATTGGGGTTATAAAAGTATTTATAGAAATTTATAACCCCAGCTCAAATAAGTTATGGATTAATTCAAAGGCCATAAATGCCTTGGAAAAATGTGGTACATTTATGGTGGAGCTTTTCATCACTTCCCATAAATCGTGAACATTTTTGAAAGGCATTTTGGGTTCATTGAAAATGTTTTTAGCTGGACCTATTTGAATTTCAAAGTGCTAGGGTTTGATCACCCCCATTTCAGGTTGAAGGAAAAATTAACATGATGCATGGATGCAAATGAAGCTATTTACAAACACTTATTCTAGGGCTGTGACAACTCACCCCCACTAAACAAGAATCTCGTCCCGAGATTCAAGACGTGAGGTAAGAAGAAAGAGGGGCACAAAACTAACACAATCTTCTTGATCCAATTGCCCTTCTCGAAGATGTTGATCCATTACATCATATTGATATTGACGTCTTTGCCTTGAAAACTTCATTCAACACGTTGACGAAAAGAACGAAAACTCTACCGGAATGGATCATTGCAATGATCACACGATCAACTCATAGAATGAGACATAAGAACATCTCTTGAGCTGAGACACAAAACACACATCAAGGGCGACGGAAGAAAAACAGATGACGAACGTTTAATTTGGTAGGCAACAATTCCACGCTTGAATAATATGGTGCATGGTTTCAAAGTAGCGAGGAAATAATTACCCTTCATACCATAATGGGACACCTTAGGAGAGGTTACTCGTTGAATTATTTCCTAAGTCAAGCAAAAAGAATTACTTTTGATACAGGGATCATTGAAACTCTTATACCAGACTAAGGCAATTTCACAAATGATCGTTTGAAGGAATCCAACTGAATGGCATACTCAGCTTAGAATGGAAACTATGGTTATAGAACAATCGGCAAACGAAAGGCACATTCCAATTGTTACCGAGGATATAACCTAGTGACTGAGCGTGCTTTCAAGAACTTGAGCATCTCCATATTCATCAGGGTTTTACCAACATCTATGCCAAGATCTTGGCAACACCTCATACTACCATGATGAATAGTGATGGGGGATGCGGATGCAAAGGAAGACAACACATTCTCAGATTTCACCTTAGCAATGCCAAAGAAGCAAAATCTGGATGATCGACCAAGTGACATTTAGCACTCTGCTTCAATGTTCTCCTTGATGTACTAGCTAGCTACAACAGTCATTCTTAAAAGCATCATCGATCAGATCATCAAGTAAAGGTCGGACTTTGGAACACAAAGGGTCCATAAGGAACAACTTCTAGAATAAGTCACGCGGAAATCCTCATGGATAAGATGGTCAAATTGCTCAATCAAGATACTAAAATAATAGATCTTCCGGCTAGGTGTGTCGGCCAAAACATCAACCTTGCCGGAACCTACATCATAGATCTTGGAAAAGTTCCAACCATCATATCTGTCTGAGATTCAGGTCTGGTTGGTAACAGGATATTCCAGACTCAGCATGTCTGAAAAAGAAAGTTTGCAACACAAATCGAAGAGATGACGTTGCGAGATTCTCAGAAATGAACTACGGAAGCAAGCTCCAAAACACGAGCTGGTTCGCGAGACACACGTGAACACACTGTCTAAGACAAACGTGACCATGTGGAGGTCCTACAACAAAACACTACCGAGTTCTGGTTGGGAACCATCGTCGAGGATAACGAAGTCCTTACTTAAAGTCATGATTAGCTCTTAAGAAGGAAGTTCTTCTCCTTGAAAAATTCAATCAGTGGCTTGGTGTGCTAGGAGATACATATGGAATGGAGGTAGCGAGCCTATCAAACCATAGAATACTTCGCACATGCATGACTGACTTGGGACGATTCCAAAGGAAGCAAAAACAAGCTTTCTCGAATCCACGGCGGCAACTTACATCAAATGCACATGAATTAGAGGAAGTCACTTCTTTCGTCCAAACATAAGCTTCATGAATGGGACATGAAGAGAATGCTTACACAAGTTTCCAACACTAGCTTAGTATTCACCATGAATCATGGAGGAGATAAAATGCTGCTGATGGGCTCAACAACAACTCATCTATGTTTCCATGAAGATGGAATTCCACAACTATGTGAACAAACTGATAGCATTGGTCAGACCAAAAAGAATATAATGGTGCATGGTCGAGGGGACAACCACGAGAAAAACAACATTACGAGAATCATTGGTTCTGATTTGATTTGATGATAGCCCATACTCAAATCAAGATTGGATAAGATGATAGGTCCATCAACTGAACACCAAGGTCAATCGATGAAAATATAATCTTTCTTCAACACACTAAAAATGAAATTATTCCCCATTAACTACCGAGCAACGGGGTTACTAGGAGTATTGATTTCACACATCACAGTTCACTTGTCAGCATTCCGGTTGCAACGGCACGGAGACCGATAAATAAATGATGATGGCAAGAAGTATCACTATATAAAGAATTCATAAGATGGTGTGCAATTCCTATGACATTCTTGACATAAAGAGGGTAATACTTCAACGTAGAACAGAACAAAAGCTGGATTGGCATTTTGATCTGCGGAATACAACTATTTTGACCCAATCCTAGAAATGGATGAGGTACCGGAGTTTGTTTCTCCTAGTAATTCTGAAATAGAATGGCTTGATGGACCACGGGAATAATAGGCACCGATGAACACGGATGCACAACTACTCCTGACTATCAATTGATAGACGATGGTCGGAATACAACTGAAGAGGGACAACTCAAAGGAACATATGATTTTCTAGGTTGTGGATGCATAGATTAGCATGTCGAACTAGGCTCAACATATTTCTTCCGGATAATCCATGCAGAAAGGTAGGATTGGCAGAGTCACAAATATAGAATGGAGAACTCATCAAGAGCACTCTTGTTATGATCTTTTGTTTCAAAAGAACTTCTGCCGAGGATGGTTCATGGTATTGGAAGAATGATAAACCACGGACCTCGAGGACTATCACAAAGGTTGCTAATCATTCTGAAGGAGCAACAATCACTACCGTAAGAAATGAGTAGGTTGAATCATGGGTTCAAGAACCCAGCAGTAGAATACTTACTAACTAAATGACATCACAAGATGCTTTCAAAAATGGTGGCCAGAATTATCACACTGGGGACACAACACAAAGGCTGAATGTCTGGGTGGTTCTCTAGGATATCCTAGTTTCCTAATAACTTCAACATATATGTCGAGGCAACGAAGTACCTCAACACACTGATTAGTGTGGTTAATCTGGCCTAAAAGGGACATCGGGAACAGGGAGAAAGGATTTGCAAATGCATCAGATTATTTAGAAACCTTGGATAACTCGAACAGCATAACGGCTGTACGGGCATGAAACATGAAACAACCTGCAAGACAAATGGCAACATAGCAACTGAATTCTTATGGAAACACCGATCCGAGAAGACAAAAACTTTTCTATAAGTCTCCAGTATAGTAACTCGTCATCGTAATAGATAGCTGAGAAAGCCTAGTTTCTTAATCCCCGTAGAAAAGAAGAGGGTGACTCAGAATTAGAGGGACACAGGATAAAGAGTAAAAAGAGCCTTACGTTCTCTTCCACAATCAATTCCCTTATATAACTAAAGCATTTCTAGACTCGACTTCGACCAGTTTGGCTTGGTAATCCTACAGGCAGTCAGGCTCTGATACCAAAGCTGTCAGGACTCCGATCCTAAATCACACCGGTCTAGCATGTCACACATCATATCACTTTGCGGCCCCACGCACGGTAACCCACGGCTGCCGCCTTTACCTGGGCTGGGACCGTTTGCGCCTTTTGGCTCACGTATATGATTGTGTCACTAGCATCCATGTGACAGAGAACCCGGGCCGACATGACTAGTTGTAAACCAAGGTGACACAAACTTACAGGGACAGGCATACATGACCCAGCAATGCACATGTCGGTCAGTAGCGAGTGTAACCGAGTCGTAGCAAGCTACAAGGACTCCAGTAAAACACCGTGTGACATTTCCCCATAGGGACAGACACAGGAGCAAAGAAGAACACATGCCGGTCAATCCATGTGTTCCGGATGGAAGCACTAGGAGGCATTTCCCCATAAGAAAGGCTACCAAGAATAAACAACTAGGTGTCGGATCCCACACATACCAAGCATTTCAATAACACACACACAATATGCTCGATATGTGTAGATACAACATGGCATCACAACAAAACTCTACGACTCAAAGTATTTATTTAAGAGGCTCTGAAGAGCCATACATAACATGGTATTACAAACATGGGTCCCATGACCCAACATAGAAAGTCATACAAGCAACGGAAGCATAAACATGTCTGAGTATAGATAGCTTAAAAGAAAGAAGGCTAGAAAGCCTGACTATCTACAAGACCCCCTAGAGGAGCCACACCTCTGTCTGGGATTCCCAAGCTAATCGTCGAAGCCCACGTAGAACTACTAGTGAGACCGAAGTCTCCTCTGCAAAACATAAATTAGGCAAACGTGAGTACAATTGTACTCAGCAAGACTTAAATCAGAACTAACTACATATGTGTCGGTATCAACAAGGGGGTTGTGGAGTTTAACTGCAACAAGCCAGCTTTGACTCAGTGGCTATCCTGTACTACGACTACCAGTATCCTCTTTGAGGTGGGAAAGCGCACACGAGTCCACATATTCACCATGACAATACACCACTATGGATCCGCTCCCGTCTCCCTACGAGAAGGCCATCCATAGCACTCACGCTTATCTTGCACATTTTAGAGTATCCACTTCAAGTTATCTATGAACCATATAAGTCTCCAAGTAGTCCATATCCGAAGACGCGGCTATTCGAATAGATCATATTACCCTGTAGGGGTGTACTTCTTCACACACGCTCTCACCATTTACCACCATGTACACGTCATGTATCTTGGCAACCTTCAAGCGGAAGCCTGGCGAGGGTGTCGGCCACAACCTGACTAACCACGCAAGACTCTAGTCCAGGTTTATCGCCTATCCGAGGCTGAACCCGCAAAGGAAGTCCGGCCAACGTTTCCATCATGGCCCCAAACGATGTGAGCAGGGTTCCCAAGCCCACCATCCGGGTGCCACTTGGTACACCGTGCCACTGTGCCTAGTCCGTCCCAAGCCCACCTATACCGGGTGCCACTTGGTAGACAAATAACACCACCTATAAACACCAGAAACTAGTTGCAACTCCTGGACAGAGATCAGGGCGATTAATAAGTCGAGAGAGCTTGATTACCGGAGCCCAATGTGTGGTAGTAACTGTCTTGGATAACATACACAGAACTCAGTTCCTAAGAACGGTCTCAATGAGACAACCCACCACGTACTCCGACATGGCCTCTCATCGCTACCTTTACCAAATCGTGGTCACACACTTAGCTCTCACACAGTAGGACATGTTCACCACCATTCCAATCCATCCCAGATGAATCAGACCTGACACAACTCTATGCATAGCAGGCATAACAAGCATGCATGAATGAGTAGGCACATCATGGCTCAAACAACTCCTACTCATGCTAGTGGGTTTCAACTATTTACTGTGGCAAAGACAGGTCATGCAGAGGAATGGGTTCAACTACCGCAACAAGTAACAGTTGAATCGTTGTTGTCCTAATGCAGTAAAAGAGAACAAGAGCGAGAGAGTGGGATTGTATCGGAATGCTCAATGGGGGTTTGCTTGCCTAGCACTTCTGAAGATAGTATAGCTATTCATCGGTGTCAACGATCACAATGTCGGAATCGTCTTCGACCGAGACAGAAAAACATTGGCAAACAGGAAAGGAATACAATCAATGCAATGCAACAATATGATGCATGATCATGACATGGCAACATGCTGATGATTTGGGCTAATGCAACTAGCAGCAATTTAAATGAAGTTGGTTTGAACCCAAGGTTCAAATTCAAACTCCATATAGGACATTTCAAATGCCATTTATTCAAGTTGTCATGTACAGCAACTTTAAGTTGTTCAAACATGCATGGAAATGCCATAAACGGATTCTTCATATTTTTTTGATAATTTTTCATATATAAATTATTTCATTTGGAGTTACGGTTGATTTTCTATGATTTTCTGAAGTTTTAAACATTTTCTGGAATTTCCTGGTTAAATTAAACTATTTCCAGAAAAATGTATTATTGCGTCAGGATGACGTCAGTGTGACGTCAGCAGGTCAGCGGACCGGGTCCAGGTCAAACCTGACATGTGGTCCTGCATGTCAGTCTCACATCTAATTAACAGAGTTAATTAGCACTATTGTTAATTTTTAATCTTGGTTAATTATGGCTCTGGGCCCACATGTCACTGACCCAGAGGGTTAATTAGTGGCGTCATTAGCCACTAATGACTTTGCCACATCGGCGGCTTACCGCCGGCGACACACAGACGCGGCGGCGTCGCTCGTCCCGGCGATTCCGGCGACGAGAAGGGGCGGGGTTGGGCGCGTTGGAATGCCCGCGACGCGGCACGTCTAACGGTGGTGGCGGGTGGTGCTGGGGTGGCCGGAGAAGTGTTCGGCAGCAAGGTTTGGCGGCGGCCGGAGCTCGGCCACGGTCGGAATCGGCGCGAGGGGGTGGGAACGACAGCGAAAAGGGAGGTGGGAAGCGGAAGCTCACGAGGCGCTCGGAGGACGGCTTAGCTCGCTCGGGGTGGCCCTGACGATGCCTGAACAGCGACGGCGATCTCGGGCATCCGAGGATGAAGACGGCGGCGATGGTGGCTTCACAAGGTGTCGGAGCTCGTGGGACTCGACGGAGATGAAGCTGGCGACGAGGCGGAGCTCGGGGCACGGAGAGGGAGCGAAGGAGTGACTGTGGCCGCGAGGATCACGGCGGCGTGGCTGCGGGTGCGCTCGGGCGACCGTGAGAGGGAGAGCAGAGGAGGGGAGCGAGAGCAGTGAGTGAGAGGAATGGACGAGGGGGTCGAGGCGTCGTCGTGGCGTCGTCTAAGCGCGTCGAGGGGGAGCCAAGCAGGCAGCTGCCGGCGTGGCGCGCGGGCGCGGCGCTATGCCCAGCTTCTCCTCTGCCTTCTGGCAGGAGGAAGAAGATGCCCCTGCCCTCGGTGGGCTAGGCCGGCCAGGTGGGCTGCGAGGTTTGTTTCCTCTCTCTTCTCTGATTTCTATTTTTGTTCTGTTTTCTAAGTTTTGTAATTTTTTTTGATTTGATTTTCAAACCAAACCAATTTATTAGCTTCTGAAATTTATCATGTGACTTGATAGACTATATTCAAAGCCACTCACAAGTTTTCAGAATTATTGGGGTTATAAAAGTATTTATAGAAATTTATAACCCCAGCTCAAATATATTATGGATTAATTCAAAGGCCATAAATGCCTTGGAAAAATTTGGTACATTTATAGTGGAGCTTTTCATCACTTCCCATAAATCATGAACATTTTTGAAAGGCATTTTCGGTTCATTGAAAATGTTTTTAGCTGGACCTATTTGAATTTCAAAGTGCTAGGGTTTGATCACCCCCATTTCAGGTTTAAGGAAAAATTAACATGATGCATGGATGCAAATGAAGCTATTTACAAACACTTATTCTAGGGCTGTGACACCGCGAGAGCTCCGCCGCTTTGCCCTGCCTCCCCACGCCACTACCGACCACCGCCGCCACCACCATCGCCTTTGTATCGTCGCGCCACGTCTCCCCGCACTCTTGCCCGACGCCGAAGACCTCCGAAGCCGACGCCCGCATCGAGCCGACGCCAGCGCCGCCGTCTTCTCCGGCGACGACGACGCCCGCAGCCGCGGTAAGCCACCGAGCCCTCCTGTCCGTTTGATCGTTCCCGTACAGCGTAGATTAGATCTAATCGAACACGAACCGGTACGGGTTTTATCCCAGTTTTTGTCCAGTTTACATTAAACCGAGCTGCTTCGTTTTTTTCTCTCTCGCTTAGCCGCCGCCGAAGTTCTTATCCATCGGTCGTCTGCCGCTTAGCCATGCAGCAAACACCCAGCAGCCTCTCGCAGCGCGCTACGTGGCATCCCCGCCATGGTCGGCCGAGATCTAGACTTTTCAGTTTTTTTTCAATTTCAATTCTGTCCTGATTTTGTTTTTATCATATCTTTAATTCTATAGATCCAAATTTAGTGATTCTTTTTCCTACTAGTTCATAAAAATCCCATATATCTAGAGAACCAAACTAAAAATATTTTTGAACTTTTTAAATTTGAATTTGACCAAATTTGCTTTAAACCCTAAATTGCTAATAACTTTTATTTAAAAATAGGTTTTTAATTAATTCTTTTTGCTACTGATTTCTGCATGTTATACCTATCCAGAGGACTAATAAAAATAATTTTGTTTATAAAAAAAATCTGATCAGATTGATATTTATCTTAATTAGGCCATAACTTTTTTTTATTATAAAACCTTTTTAATTGATTCTTTTTGCTAAAGCTAATAGAAAATACTTTCTGTTAAACTAAAGTTTTATAATATTTTCTTCTATTAAAAATATGTTTCTGTCCAGAAAACTTTATTTGATTCTTTTGGAGTTTCATGAGACTTTTATTTGGTTTCTTTTGATCTTGGAGTGATTACTTATGTGTGGTTATAATTGCTTGCTTACGATAGATTGACCGGAGTGTGATGAGTAGAACTATCACGATTATGAGTGTGAAGAATCTTTATCAACAGTACAAGGCAAGTTCACTTGATCATGATTTCAAACCTATGTTTTATTTGCATTAGTAGTTATCCTCGTCCACCATGCATGCAAAGTAGATAATTGGAAACTTGGACTTGGGTAGTATCATGAGGTAGGATCCCAATGCCCTTGTTACTGAGACCGGGAACGTTATCATTTTATTTTGCTATGCTTAGTAGACGGGGATTGGTATGAGTGTTCATGGGAGTTGTGAGAGTGATGATTTATAAGTGATGACAACAACCCTCAAGATTTGACGACAACTTCATGAACGATGACGATGACTTCAAGACTCAAGACATGTTTTCAATATACCTCTGGGTGGAGGACGGTTTTGATGGGCACCCTGGAGCAACCAGTTGATGACCCGGGATGCATGGAGAAGAGCCATGACATCTTGCGGAAAGCTTCACCGAGGCCAAAAGAGACGGATGGATACTTCAAAACTGGAAGCTTACCTGTGCAGCCACAAGTCAATATGGGCTCTGGCTTGGTTGACCTTAGTTGTGACTCTGGCCGGACGGTGCTAGCAGATGTAGTAGAACAGTAGGAATGGAACGGCACCGGCAGTGGTCCAGAGGAACTCTTTGGAAGACCATGTTTCGGTCGTCCTGTTCTCAAACACCCTGAAGTGCGAGGACGTAAAAGGAGGGATCGAATCTTGTGGGTAAAGTGCACAAAACTTTGCAGAGTATTAACCTAATCAATTAGCTGTGTCCCCGGTTATGGACAATTTGAGCCTCTGGATTTGGAACTATCAGGAACTCTCATCACCACACCATGATTGATGAATTATTTCTTGGGGATATAATAGTGACTTTGGGGATATGAGATTTTGGTTGGCGGAACCATCTCATTAATAACAACACTTAGTAGTAATTGCTCGATTCTTTTGTAGTAGGGAAAAACCAGCTTTTGTAGTAGTAATTGCCCGATTCTTTTGTAGTAGGGAAAAACTCAGACCCAGAGCCACCATAGCCATATTTCATATAGTGATAGAGTTATTTTTCATCTGCATTCTTATGTGATCTTGCCAGTACATTCAACGTACTGACCTACACGGCTGAAACGTCTCATGTTGCAGGATTTATACGACGAGTAAGTGATACGATAGGGTTACGATGTCTACACTCAACTTTGTTGTTGGTGTTGATGGGACTCCACGACCTTTGTTAATAGTCCGCTGTTTGGATTAAGGTAATAGTATTTACGTTACTTTATACATGTGATTTTTTGCTATTTCATCAAGTACTGTGTGTGCTAGCATACCGATCCAGGGATGGCACCTTAAACACGGAGACTTGGATCCTTTTCGGAACCGGGTCGTTATAGTTCGAGAGAGAAGCCTCTAGTGAAAACTATGGCCCCGGGGTCTACTTTTATCATATATTAAAATCCAAAAATACCTTGCTGCAATTTTATTTCCTTTCTTTTGTTTTGCAATTTACTTTTCTATCTATCACTATCAGAATTAATCCTTGCAAGTAACCGCCAAGGGGATTGACAACCCTCTTGTTCGCGTTGGGTGCAAGTATTTGCTTTTGTGTGTGTAGGTGTTGCTAACGAGGTTCTGTGTGGTTCTCCTACTAGATTGATAACCTTGGTTCTTAACTGAGGGAAATACTTATCTCTATTGTACTGCATCATCCTCTCCTCTTCGAGGAAATCCCAACACAGCTCACAAGTAGCAGGAAGAATTTCTGGCGCCGTTGCCGGGGAGACATCACCAAAACCTATCAAGTACCTTCGCATAAACTATCATCTACTTGCTCTTATTTTCATTTGCCTTTTTATTTGCTTTTGCCTCTCGTTTTCATCTCCCCCACTTCTCTAAAAAACAAAAATACAAAAATATTTTGTGTGCTATCTTTGTTTGTGTTGCCGTGTGCCTTCTATTTGCTTGCATCTTCGCTTGCTAAAAATCTTTTGATATGGATCCTCATCCACTTGCTAATCTTTTTTTTGTTATGCTCACTACTTATTGCAATGATCATGAATGGGGTGATAGTTCTTCTTATGATCTTGAAAATTTATTTAAGCCTCATGATGAATATGCTCTTGATAATAATGTTTGCAATAATATTGAAAGTGGGTTTGGAAGAGTGTCAACTTTAGGTTAAAAATATCCCACATATATTTGGAGAGTGTTCAATCTTATGAATTTTTTGATAAAAGTGGGTTTGGAGAGGTCATGACTTTAGTTGATTTAATCTCACTATCTTGGAGGATTATAAAACTTTTATGCATGTGGATGACGAAGATAGTATTTTATATGATAGCTATATTGTTGAATTTTATTATGATCCTACATGTAATTATTATGAGAGAGGAAAACATGATTGTAGAAATTTTCATGTCACTAAATTATCTCTCTTTGTGTTGAAATTATTAATGTTTCATTCCCCTTATATGCATATGCTAGATGTTGCTTGTCTTGATAATTTGTTTTCCTATAAAATGCCTATGCATAGGAACTATGTCAGACTTAAATGTGTTTGTCACATGTTTTATGATGCTCTGTTTGTGTTTCAACTATTATCTTTCATGTGAGCATCATTGAAATCTAAAGCCTATCTTAATGGCTATAAAGAAAGAGCTTGTTGGGAGGCAACCCAATATGTATCTTAAATTTTTGCTTTGTTTTTTGTTTTGTGTGTTTGCACAATTGTAGCCTCTTTTATGATTGTGTTTTTATCTTTTAATTAGTGTTTGTGCCAAGTAATGCCTTTGGGATGATAGTATGATTGATGCTGTTTGAAAACAGAAAATTTTGAGTCCAGTGCTGGATTTTTAGTTCTGTACTGGAGCGTGATAAAATTCTGAGTTTTTTAAAAAGTATTGGTATATGAATTTTTTAAGTTGTCCCAATTTTTCAGAATTTTTGGAGTTACATAAGTATGGTTTTTAATAGATCTTTACAGACTATTCTGTTTTAGACAGATTCTGTTTTTGTTGCATAGTTTGCTTATTTTGATGAATCTGTGGATCGTATCGGGGGGTATGAGTCATGGAGAAGTTGGATTACAGTATCATTACACCAATATTAAATATGAATCAATTTACAACAGTACCTAAAGTTTAAGATTTATTTGTTATACTAACGGATCTCACGAGGTTTCTGTTGAGTTTTGTGTGCTGAAGTTTTCAAGTTTTGGGTGAGACCAGGATGGATGAAGGAATAAGGAGCAGCAAGACCCTAAGCTTGGGGATGCACAAGACATCCCAAGGCAATATTCAAGGAAGAACCAAGCGTCTAAGCTTGGGGATGCCCCGGATGGCACCCCCTCTTTCGTCTACAATCTATCTATATTTTTATTCATCACATGATATGTGTTTTACTTGGAGCGTCTTGTGCTATAGTTTGCTTGCTTTTGTTTGCTTTTTAGTTTGCCACAATAATCTTTGCTGAACACACCTTTTTGAGAGGGACACACATTATTCATGATTTGTTAGAATACTCTTTGTGCTTCACTTATATCTTTTGAGCTAGGCAGTTGCTCTGGTGCTTCACTTATATCTTTTAGAGCACGGTGGTGGTTATATTTTAAAGTAATAGTTGCACTCTCATGCTTTAGTTATATCTTTTTGAGAGTCTAATAATTAGCAATGGTAATATGCACGGGTTATGAAATTGGTCCTAATATGATAGGTATTCAAGAGGGATATAATAAAAACTTTCATGTAGATCACTGAATATGATAAGTTTGATTCCTTGCAATAGTTTTGTGATATTAAGATGGTAATATGTGGGAGGTACTAGTGAATGATTGTGGTTTAGTAAGAATATTGGTGTTAAGGTTTGTGATTCCCGAAGCATGCACGTATTGTCCTTAGTGTGATGAAGTTGGAGCATGATTTATTATTGATTGTCTACCTTTGCGTGGAGGTCGGGGGCGCGCGATGGTTAACTCCTACCAACCTCCCTCCTAGGGGCATGCGTAGTAGTACTTTTCTTTGAGGGCTAATAGAATTTTGCAATAAGTATGTGATTTCTTTATGACTAATGTGAGTCCATGGATTATACACACTCTCGCCCTTCCGCAATTTGCTAGCCTTTTCGCTACCGTGCATTGCCCTTTCTCACCTCGAGAGTCGGTGCAAACTTCGCCGGTCCATCCAAACCCCGTGATATGATACGCTCTATCACACATAAGCCTCTTTATATCTTCCTCAAAACAGCCACCATACATACCTATTATGGCATTTCCATAGCCATTCCGAGATACATTGCCATGCAACTTCCACCGTTCTTTTCATATGACACATATCATCATTGTCATATTGCTTTGCATTATCATATAGCTGACATAGTATTCGTGGCTCAGCCACCGTTCATCATTTTTATACATGTTACGCTAGTATCATTGCACATCCTGGTACACTGCCAGAGGCATTCATATAGAGTCATATTTGTTCTAGTATCGAGTTGTGATATTGAGTTGTAAGTAAATAAAAGTGTGATGATCATCATTATTAGAGCATTGTCCCAGTGAGGAAAGGATGATGGAGACTGTGATTCCCCCACAAGTCGGGACGAGGCTCCGAAAAAAAGAGAGGCCAAAAAGAGCCCAAAAAAATAAGAGAAAAAGAGAGAAGGGGCAATGTTACTATCCTTTTCCACACTTGTGCTTCAGAGTAGCACCATGTTTTTCATATAGAGAGTCTCCTATGTTGTCACTTTCATATACTAGTGGGAATTTTTCATTATAGAACTTGGCTTGTATATTCCGATGATGGGCTTCCTCAAATGCATGAGGTCTTCATGAGCAAGCAAGTTGGATGCACACCCACTTAGTTTTTATTTTGAGCTTTCATACACTTATAACTCTTAGTGCATCCGTTGCATGGCAATCCCTACTCCTCGCATTGACATCAATTGATGGGCATCTCCGTAGCCCGTTGATTAGCCGCGTCGATGTGAGACTATCTTCCTTTTTGACTTCCCCTTATTAATCTCTATCACCATTCTATTCCACCCATAGTGTTATGTCCATGGCTCGCGCTCATGTATTGCTTGAGGGTTGAAAAAGCTGAAGCACATTAAAAAGTATGAACCAATTGCTCGGCTGACATCGGGGTAGTGCATGATTAATACTTTATGTTAGGAAGACTAAGCATGACGGGCTATATGATTTTGTAGGGATAGCGTTCTTTAGCATTTTTATTCTAAAAGGCATGATTGTTTGTTGGTATGCCTGAGTATTGATGTCTTTATATCAAATTATAGACTATTGCTTTGACAAACTCATTTCTTAATATTCATACCGTAAAAGAAGAGATTACATGATAAACATGTTAGGTAGCATTCGACATCAAAAATTCAGTTTTTTATCATTTACCTACTCGAGGATGAGCAGGAATTAAGTTTGGGGATGCTTGATACGTCTCCAACGTATCTATAATTTTTTATTGTTCCATGCTATTATAGTATCAATCTTGGATGTTTTATATGCAATAATATGCTATTTTATATCATTTTTTGGGACTAACCTATTAACCTAGTGCCCAGTGACAGTTGCTGTTTTTTGCTTGTTTTTGGTTTTTCAGGAAATCAGTACCAAACGAAGTCCAAATGCCACGAAACTTTTTGACGTTTTTTTTTCTGGACAAAAGAGACCCTGAAAGCTTCGGGAGGAGGCCAGAAGCCTCACGAGGAGGTGACAAGGTAACAGGGCGCGGCCCTGGGAGGGCGCGCCATGATGCCTTGTGGGCCCCTCATGGCTCCGTTTGACCTAATTCCACTTCTATAAATTCTCAAATATTGGGAAACCAATAGAGAGCTACCCCGAATAACTTTTCCGCCGCCAGAAGCCTCTGTTCTTCCGTGATCCCATTTGGAGGCCTTTTCCGGTACTCTGCCGGAGGGGGAATCGATCACGGAGGGCTTCTACATCAACCTTGCTGCCCTTCCGATGATGTGTGAGTAGTTTACCACAGACCTATGGGTCCATAGCTAGTAGCTAGATGGCTTCTTCTCTCTCTTTGATCTTCAATACAATGTTCTCCTCGATCTCCTTGGAGTTCTATTCGATGTAATCTTCTTTTGCGGTGTGTTTGTTGGGATCCGATGAATTGTGGGTTTATGATCAGATTATTCATGAGAAATATTTGAGTCTTTTCTGAACTTATTTATTCATGATTATTATAGCTTTGTTTTTCTCTCCGATCTATCCGTTTGGTTTGGCCAACTAGATTGATTTATCTTGCAATGGGAGAGGTGCTTTGTGATGGGTTCAATCTTGCGGTGTTCTATATCCCAGTGACAGAAAGGGACAAGACACGTATTTGTATTGTTGCCATTAAGGATAAAAAGATGGGGTTTAATCATATTTCTTGAATTTACTTTGTCTACATCATGTCATCTTGCTTAGGCGTTACTCTGTTTTCATTAACTTAATACCCTAGATGCATGCTGGATAGCGGTCGATGGGTGGAGTAACAATAGTAGATGCAGGCAGGAGTCGGTCTACTTGTCTCGGACGTGATGCCTATATACATGATCATTGCCTTGGATATCGTCATAACTATGCGCTTTTCTATCAATTGCTCAACAGAAATTTGTTTACCCACCGTATGCTATGCATTCGAGAGAGAAGCCTCTAGTGAAAACTATGGCCACCGGGTCTACTTGTATCATATATTAAAATCCAAAAATACCTTGCTGCAATTTTATTTCCCTTCTTTTGTTTTGCAATTTACTTTTCTATCTATCACTATCAGAATTAATCCTTGCAAGTAACCGCCAAGGGGATTGACAACCCTCTTGTTCGCGTTTGGTGCAAGTATTTGCTTTTGTGTGTGTAGGTGCTGCTAACGAGGTTCTGTGTGGTTCTCCTACTGGCGTGATAGCCTTGGTTCTTAACTGAGGGAAATACTTATCTCTACTGTACTGCATCATCCTCTCCTCTTCGAGGAAATCTCAACGCAGCTCACAAGTAGCAAACATGTATTCAATGTTAGTTGCGTCTCAGTGGCACCGGTGTTGTTCGGATCGGAGGGACCGAGTTCGAGGCAGAAAGCAAGTTTTGTCAAACTCGGCTCACTAGGCAAATAAAATCTCACAAGGATTTGCAATTAATTAACTAAGGAAACTAGCTAAGACAAGAAAAGATACACAAGAAAAGACTACTAGATGAAGTTTTTTCTTGAAGGGGAGCAAAGCAACAAAAAAACACAAGAGAAATGCTAGAAAAGGAAGCACAAGGGAACATCATCTAGGAAAGGGTCAGACTAGGTCACCTATGTTAGAGTTTATTGACTTAGGAGTCAAGTGAGATGACTTAATCATAGGTCATACTCATCGTTAAGCTCAAAATGGGGTTGCCATTTTTTGTTTAAGCATTTCAATGTATTCACATCTTGTTGAGTTGCTTTAACTCATGTCTTTGAGTGAAGCTTCTCTAAGATGTGATCACTTACATTGGGTTTGGTTGACGTTGACTCCTTCATGTAGTTGAACTAGTTGTGGATGCTCATGAAGTGAAGTTGGGAGCTATCCTTCTTCTTTTGTAGTTCATCTTCCTACATGGGTTAGTCATGCAAGGAACAACATGTGTATCCAAAGTGACAAGAGTGTAGAGAGTGAACATATATTGTCAAAGGATATTTTGATGTTGTCTTGTTCCTTGAACATATCAACATGTAGGTACTTGATCCAAGTTTGTTTTCTCAAGATAGGAGTTGGGAGCAAACTCGTGAAATGATGAATATCTGAATACCTACAAGGGGTTAGATGCAATACATGGGAGCAATGTATCCAAGATGCAATATGATCATCATAAGAGAAATATCAAGGATTAGCCAAATAAGCTCATGCCCTTGCATGCATCCAAGTGAGTTTTTAGTTCAGGTTGGAAGCATCAATGACATTCAACTCACTCCTCAATCGACAAAATATCTTCTCATCAAGAGGTTTATTGAAGATATCCACCAATTGCTTGTCGGTTCGAACATGCTTAAGGTTAATGTCACCTTTAGCAACATGATCTTGAATGAAATGTGTCGAACCTCAATATGCTTAGTTCGAGAATGTTGCACGGGATTGTGTGCAATCTTAATAGCACTCTCATTGTCACAAAGCAATGGAACATGTCTCACATGTATCCCATAATCTTTGAGAGTTTGTGTCATCCATAGTAATTGAGCACAATATTATCCGGCGGCAATGTATTCCGCTTTGGCAGTAGATAGAGATACCGAATTTTGTTTCTTGGAGGACCAAGACACAAGAGATCTCCCAAGAAATTGACAAGTACCTGAAGTGGATTTTCTATCAATCTTATCTCCGGCATAGTCCGAATCGGAGTAGCCAACAAGATTAAAAGAAGATCCTTTGGGATACCAAACGCCAAAGTTTGGTGTATGTAACAAGTATCTCACAATTCTTTTCATGGCCTTAAGATGACTGTCGGTGTATAAAACATGGGTATTTTATACCCTGACTTATGCACAGACGGTGACAGCCTTCTCGGTGGCCAGGGCTTGCCGGGGATTACCAAGATCAAGATTCAAGGCTTAGTTGCAAAGGCACTAAGGAGAAGACCACGACAAGATATCAAGAAGCACATGGCTTGTGCTAGCTATGAAAAAGATACTTGCCGGCGAGGCTCGAGCCGGCAAGATGAAGGCCCGGCAAGCTCCGTGCTGGCAAGCCTTCACTAGCTCGTCAGTGCTCCACCTCATCAAGCAGCTAGTCGCTAATCGGTGAGGTGTCGACCGCGTAGGCAGTTTGGTGAGATTTGTCGGGTCACGTGTCAGCCTGCTGGAAGGAGATTTAACTTTAATGACACCCGTCCAGGAGGCATGTCCAGTTAATAAGAGGTAGCTGGGCGAGAGGTGCAGGAACCTTGCCAGAGCTCATCCTCCACATGACACCTAACGGCGCATTAAATGCTTTTGTGCTAAACCGGCAGAGTTAGGTATGATAGCACTGTTTGCTATCTAATCAACTTGTAATGACTGTTTTGCCACTATGGTTACCCCTTGAGCTATAAAAGGAGGGCCAGGGCAACCATTGATGAGGATCGACACTTTGCACATTCTGTATGCGTAGCTGCTCTTTCTGCACCTTGCCGGTAAGAAGCGCTCCTTGTACTTGTGCTTAAACACATCCAATACACAAAGCATGAGTAGGGTTTTACACCTCACGGTGGCCCGAACCTGGGTAAATCCCTTGCGTTTCTGCTAATTCTGCTCTTTGTGCTTGCGAATCCCCCTAGTCGAACCGCAAAGGGGCTAGATGGGCCCATAGATGGAAGTACGCACGACATCTATGGCGCGCCAGGTAGGGGAGTCCCTTGCGCGAACCTGAATCAGCAGTTTGCGCGTCAGTAACAACTTCATCATCTGTGATGGCGCCCAAGAAGAACGGCGCGTCTGCAGCAGCTCCATCGACCTCCAAGGCTCCGGCGCATACACCCGCAGGCAGCGGAGATGATCCGACCGGCGCAGGCAGAGCGCAGGGCATCACTGGTGCAAGCGGTGCAAGCGGCGTAGCTAGCACTGGTGGCGCAGGCGGAACGCACAACAACAACTCTCAGCTTCCTCATCATTCTCATGATCGAAGCCACGTTGGTGCAGGCTGCGCGGATGGCCAACTCCCGCCTCCTCGACGCATCGACGAGCGAAGCCACCGAAGCAACACCTTTCGGTCTGGCGCGAGTCAAGACCCTGCTGCTGCAGCGTCTAAGGATGTTGCGTCGGGTCACACATCGCGACCGTCGCAAGATGGGCGCGACGTGGCTCCGAATGGCGCAGGCGGCTTCGGTCGGCGACGTCCACATGGCAAGACGCCTGTTGATCAGCCACGGGATCTTCAGGCACCACCTCCTCCACCTCATCGACCCGCTGTTGGACTTGTGCCACGGCAGCAAGATCACAATGGCGCTCCTACTGGCTCTGACAGGAGTCGAACGACGTCGCGTTCTTCGCTCCCAGCCATGCCAGCCACAGCAGCAGAGGCAATGGCATGGGCCCAGATGCTGTTAAACTTCCCACCGGCGGCAGACAAGATGGATGAGTGGAGACCCACCATCCAGAGCCTCATTGGATTTGCCGAAGCCAGCAAGTCACAGCAAGCGGGACCATCTCAGCGCCCGCAAACAGCACCAGTCGCTCCAACTGGTGGCCGTGTTGAAGGTGCTGCGCCAATGGTGCAATCACCTCCGCAGCAACAATGACAACAGCAGCAGCGACAACAACCGCGGCAAACTCACCGGTCCGTTGAGCCCGACGAGATGTCGATGGCTTCTTCGGATCCACGAGTGCGGCAAGTTCAGCGGCAAGTGCTGCAAGATAGGCGGGCAGAAGATGCCCGCACTACCATTGAACGGCGCCGGGAGGCACGCCATCAGTCTGACGTGCGCAACGGCCTAGTCGTTGATGAGCCTGTGCCCGAGGCTGGCGGGTATCTGCCTTACGAGGTCGGATGCCTAGCCTTCACTCGCGAGTTGCGGCAAGTCCGCTGGCCGTCTGTCTGGGCCTTCAAGCCGGAAGCACCAGAAAAGTACGACGGCAAGCTGAACCCGGCAGAATTCTTAGGCATTTACACAATTGCTGTGCAAGCTGCCGGGGGGAGAGATGAGAAGATTCTCGCCAACTACTTTCCGTTGGTGCTCAAGCCCAATGTGAGGTCTTGGTTAATGAACTTGCTGGAAAACTCCATTTCTTCATAGTCTGATCTTTGCAATGAGTTTGTTGGTGCTTTTACCAGAGGCCACAAGGCTCTTGATCAGCCCAGCGACCTACAAGTGATCCCGCAGAGAGATGGCGAATCTTTGTACAAGTACATTCAGAGGTTCAGTCGCGTACATCGCAACATTCTGGATGTGCACCCTGCAGCCGTGATTGCCGCCTTTCACACGAATGTGCGCAATCGAAAGATGCGGGAAAAGATGAACATTAAGCTGCCGAAGACCGTCAATGAATTGTACACATTGGCGGATAAATGTGCGCGCGCTGAAGAAGGAAGGAGGCTTCCCGGGGAGGACGCTGGTGCCGAGGTATGATGCCGCCACCCTGAAGAAGAAAGGCCGAAAGCGCAACAGGAAGCGCAAAGGCAAAACAGTTATGGCTGTCGAGGGCTTCGGCAACTCTGATGCCGCCAAGAAAGCCAAAACAGAGAACTCTGGCAAGGAGGCTGCTATATGCGCCGCTTGTCAGGAGGCGGCGGCAAACGAGAAGGCCGGCAAATCTGATGGGCCATACTGCAAGATTCACCGCACTAAAGGCCATGACCTCCAAGAGTGCCGGCAGGTTGAGCAGCTTGCCGAAAAGCAAAAAGCTGAATATGAAAAGCGCGACAAGGAGAAGGGCCAGGATGGTGCTGGCGGATCTGGCAAGAGAGGCTATGGTGGTCGAGGAGGTCGCCGCGGCAAGGCCAAGCAGCAAAAGAAGAAGCCTGCTAGAGGTCGAGAAAAGAAAGTAGACGATGATGGAAGTGATAAGGAGGACGACGGAGAGTCCAGTGAACAGGAATTCCAGAAGGCAACTGAGGCTATGTGTATTGATGGGGGTGCATCTCTGCACTCTTCTCACCGCCAGCTCAAGTAGTGGGCGCGAGAAGTCAACGCAGCAGAACCGACAATGGGCGCTCAGAAACCGCTCAAATGGTCACACACGCCTATCATTTTTTATGCCGAGGACCACCCTGATCGCACAACTGCGGTCGGGTGTTTGTCGTTGTTGGTTTCACCAACAATACGCAACCTCCAGGTCAGAAAAGTGTTAGTAGATGGTGGGGCTGGTCTGAATTTGATTTCACCAGAGGTAATCAAGAGGCTGTAGATTCCCGACGAGGAACTCAAGAAAACCGGTTCGTTTCAAGGAGTAAACCCGGGAAGAAGCCAGCCAAAAGGGAAGATCACTTTACCGGTGACGTTTGGCGGGGAACTGAACAACGGAACAGAGAAAGTTGTTTTTGATGTTGTAAAGATCCCCTTGCCGTATAATGGAATTCTTGGTCGCCCAGCCTTGGCAAAATTCATGGCGTCATCCCACTATGCTTACAACACGCTGAAAATGCCAGGGCCAATGGGTGTCATAACCATCAACTCAGACAAGAAGGATGCAGTTATCTGCGTCAAAAAGATGTATAGAGAAGCGGTTGCAGCATCATTCTGCACAGAAAGAGACCAAACGGTGTGAAATTGAAGTGTATTTGCCAGGAAGATGGACTAAAGCTATTGGCGGAGATACATGGAGGCATATGTGGCTCTCACATAGGATCAAGAGCACTTGTCGGCAAAGCTTTCCGGCAAGGCTTCTATTGGACCACTGCCCTCCAGGATGCAACTGAGCTAGTAACCAAGTGTGAAGCATGCCAGTTTCATTCAAAGAATATATATCAGCCAGCTCAAGCTCTCCAAACAATACCTCTCTCCTGGCCCTTCTCGGTCTAGGGGCTTGATATTTTAGGCCCCTTCCCCCGTGCTACCGGGGACTTTGAGTTCTTGTATGTTGTAATCGACAAGTTCACAAAGTGGCCTGAAGTGGAGCCAGTGATGAAGGTGACAGCACAGTCAGCCATCAAGTTTTTCAAAGGATTAGTTTGCCATTTTGGTGTTCCCAACAGGGTCATCACCGACAACGGCACACAATTCATGAGCCGCACCTTCATGCAGTACAACCAAGACCTTGGCAGCAAAATCTGTTTTGCATCTGTTGCTCACTCGAGATGCAACGGTCAAGCAGAAAGGGCAAATGCTGAAGTGCTGCGAGGCCTCAAGACAAGAACATTTGATAGGATGCACAAGTGTGGAAGGCGCTAGATTGATGAGTTGCCGGAAGTTCTTTGGTCACTCAGGACAACACCAAATCGAGCCACCGGCCAAACGCCCTTCTCCCTAGTCTATGGTGCAGAAGCGGTACTCCCCACAGAACTCACATACGGGTCACCTTGAGTACTCGCCTACGATGAGGCAGACCAAGAGCAGTTGCGGCAAGATGACGCCACGCTCCTTGAGGAAAATCGTCTTCGGGCAGCTGTGCGAGCTGCACGCTACCACCAACCTTGCGTCGCCATCACAGCCGCAAAGTGCATGCCCGAAGCCTTGAGGAAGGCGACCTTGTTCTTCGGCGCATCTAGTCTGCCAAGAATTCAAACAAGTTGACGCCGAAGTGGGAAGGCCCTTACCGGGTAGCACGAGTCACCAGACCTGGCGCAGTCCGTCTGGAGATCGAAGATGGCATCCCAGTGCAAAACTCATGGAATATTGAGCATCTTCGCAAGTTCTACCCGTGAGACGCAGTTGTCGGGTCTCCCGGCAACCCCTTTTGTACAAGCTTTGTCGGCAAGACATGTAACCCTTTGTACAAAGCCAGGCGCAGATCCTGTGCATAAGTGAAATAAAGCTAAGTGTTTCGCAACTCTTTGTACATATTTGTTTGTGTATAAATGCATGTGATGTTGTGATTACGCTTTGACTTGTATGAAATGGTTAATGAACCGTCAAGGTTTCCAAACCACTCTTTTCTCTTCTTTCTTTTTCTCAAAGGATAGAAGGATTCCTCGCGTACTAGTTTCCCGGAGGGAGTGATGATGAGGACACCACTTAATGACGTTCAAGCGATCATTTTATGCGACTAGAAAAACAGTACATGGAAAAGCTAAGTTGAAAAAAACTTTGACGCAAGTTCCTTTTTACATTCGCAATTTCCCTTGAACGATTTTGTGTTTGTATGAAAAACCTGCACACGAAGGAACCTTGTCGTAATCAGTTGCGCTCTTACTTTGTTTCGAGTCTGCTCAACAATTTAAGTAGCTGCATTTGAAAACGTCAAAGGAAAACTTGTCGGCGGCGACACTGCCGGCAGGCTGCTAAGGACCCGTTCCTCAAGCGCTCGCAGCAAGTGCATGCACCGGCAAGCTTCTGGTATGCGTAGGGTGTAAAATCAAATCATAGAAAGACAAAGTGAAACAAGGGAGATAGCATACATTCATTCATCAGCACAAGTTATATTACATCACAAAAATTAGTGCAGATCTAACATAAGGTCAAATGTATCTTTTACATGGTAGCACTATTTTCAAATGCAAAGGCAAGCTTAATCTTGACGGTCACCTTGAATCCTGGGGACGTGGAGAACCTTGTCAGCAAGAGGAGCAGCGATCTTGTCGGCAGCAGTGACGTCAGTGTTCTGCGGCAACTTCCTGAAGATCCCGGAGAGATCGAGATCAGGATGGCGATGGGTAAGCTTGAGCAGTACCTTGTAAAGGACGTTGCGCGTAAACTTCCGAGATTCATCAGCGAATGAGGCAGACCTATCTTCATGATACATCTTCAAGGCGTCAATGAGACCCTCGAAGAACTTGGTTAGCCTGACACTGGTGGCCTCCTTGTCATTGATAGTGAAGCCCCAGCTCCTCATATCCATAACGGCGATTTGGGAAGTGATGCGTTCAGCAATATTGACAAGGCTGTTGGTCCAGAGGGAGAGGTTTTCCTACAGCTGATTGAATATATTTCAACATCTACGCGCAAGGCCTCCTCTGTTCCCAACTTCTCCGTCAAGATTCTTTCCCGCTCCTTGGCGGACTCGAGATCTGTTTCTAGGCCAGCAAGTTTGGATTTCAAATCCTTGGCTACCTTGTTGGCGGTATCGAGATCTTGATTCTTGGACGAGAGCTGCATTTGTAGTTCCCCTAAGGTGAGGGCTGCTTTCTGTGCTTCGCCCTTGAGAGTCTCAACCTCTTTACTGTTGCCGGCAAGCTCTTCTTTCAACTTGGCCAACTGGGAATCAAGATCCGCCTTGGCGGTGGTAGTAGCAGCAGCTTCGTCAGTAGCCTCCTTGAGCTTGGCGGCATTTTCTTGAGCTTGGGTCTCAATAAAATCCTTATGGTTCTTCTCCAGCTCTTGCGTCCTTTGCTCAAGAAGTTTCTCAATTTTTTCATCCTTGCCGCGAAGTTTGGCGGCAAGGGCTTCCTCTTGTGCGGCAAGATTCTTCTCCCGGGCATCGAGCTGCACTTCGCGCTCTGCCAGCTTGTCGTCCAAGGTTGTCGCCTTCTCTTGGGCAGCGGCAAGCTTTTCCTCTTGCCTCCTCAGATTGTGAAATTGGTTGTTATACCAAGTGCGGATATCTTCTGCCTTCTTCTTCAGCTTCTCCTCTATCACCTCCAGAGCTGTATGTTCTTCTTGAAGCTTGTCCCATCGCTTGCCGTAGCGCTCTTGCACATCCCTGAGACCAGCAGCCATGGTTTCTAGGAAGGCGAGATCGGCTGTGCTATCGGCAGTGTTGTCAGATTCAAGGGTACTTTTGGGGATGGAGGCAAGGATGCGAGCGATTTCTTCATCAAAGTTCAGCTCTCCAGTACCTGATGTGTTGGGGGCTTCGGACCCTTGTCGAGGAGCGGCAAGGATAAGTGTGTTCGTCAAGATCTGGGCAGTTGGTGCAGATGGCGGAGTAGCAGAGTCTGGCTTGTCAGCATCAACCAGCACCATCTCCGTGCTTGTTTGAGTGGGAGCGGATGTGTTGCCGGAAGACTCCCTTATGTCTCCGGCAGCTTCCCTTGCTTCCTCAACGGTAGAGTTGGTGGCCTCTTCAGCAGTCATCTTGACGGCCTCATCAGCAGCTTCCTTTGCAATGTCTGCTACTTCGACAAGGATTTCCCCTTCTTCGGGAGAGGTGGGATCTACAAAGTGGAACAAAAGCAAAGGATAAAATGAAGATCAGTTAACTAGTCAAGTTCAAGAAAACAAAAAAATTTGGAAGTGCTTAAAAACAAGTGGATTACCTATTGGTGCTTGGTGTGGAAGGACAACCCCTTCCCCGGCAACTTTGATTGCCGCCGCACGGTCTCCGGTAGCCTCGCCTGCCGGGATTATCTCAGTGCGGACGGGCTCATCAGTGGAGGCCCTTGCCGGAGAAGCACTCTCCAGGGCGGTGGTTGACGGAGGAACCATGGCAGGATCCTCCTCTGGGCGTTCTTCCTCCTGGTGGCCTTCTCCTGCCTCCTTGTCGAGACCAGAAGAAGAAGCATCGACACCAGTGCCGGCAAGTGGGAACCACGTCACGGCCTCACGCAGGGGGCTGGGCTGGGGGTTGATGACGATGGTATCAGCAGATGCACCCCCTTGCCTAGTGCTTGTCGCGGGCTTGCTTTCTGCCACAGCCTTGGCTCGTTTGGCCCGGTGCACAAGTGGCTCTGTGTCTCTGTAAAAACAGAAAGAATCAAGTCAGAAATCATAATCAAGATGGAGTCAAGACTTAGTAAGTATAAAGCAATTATGCTTACTCCTCGTCTTCTAACTCGATGAGGATGGAGAGGTCATATCTCACCGGCGGAGGCGACTCCCTGGCCCTTTTGAGTGCCAGAGGGGATGAACTTTCTGGCTGAGAAGACCCGACTTCTCCGACAACTTCTTGCTGGGGAGATGGGTGCTGAGCTCGTGGACGCCGAGATGATTGCCGGCACACTTCTTCTTGGTGACCAGTTTTAGTGGTCGTCTTCTTCACGACAGGACCGGCCTTTGGCGAAGAAGCGCGCACTGGCTCCTGGCTGGCCGTCTTCCGAAGAATGCGTGCCCTTTTCTTTGGAGCCCGAGGACCTTCTTCTTCTTCGTCTTCGGGTTCCCCGGCAACTTCATCCCCGGCAGGCTCTTCTTGGTGTTCCTCGGCAACCTCCTCTTCGGGATGTTCTTCTTCATCATCCACGGTTGCCGCGGCCTGAGAACCGCCAGCTTTGTTAATTCTAGCAATTTCTATGGCCTTGCTGGCGATGTATGCCAGCTCTTCGTCTTTGGTAGCCTTGATGAGATCCCTATCTTTCCGGGTGGCTTTCTTCGTCAAGTTTGAGGCCCAGTCCATTTCATTCTCCAGAGTAGGCATTGGCCAGAGGGTTCGACTCCCTGTGCATTGCATTCTGGCATCATCACCAAGATGGAGTCCTGGGCGGAATTGATATGCAAGGGGACGATCTGGTCCGGCAAGTGGAAGGTCCCAGTAGATCTGAACAGTTGCTCACAGAGGCAGGTGTGCTCCATGATGGTTAGATTGTTGCCGAGGCCTGGGTAGAACTGCATGATGTCACCGGCGTTTTGGTACTCGCAGGTGAATCTTTGCCTCTTCTGCAGCAGCGCGGTGCGTCGCCGGAGGAAATAGGCACCCACCATCTCTATAGTCAGCTTGGCGGCTCTGAGGCGAGCAATGCGGTTCACTGCCGGGCCAAGTCTCTTGTCGCTGGTGCCCAAGTTGCTCCAGTCGTCGCCGCGTATGACTCTTTCTATGCGCGGCAAGCAAAAACTGGGAAAATCCTTTTCCTGGATCCAACACCACTCAGCCCACCACTCCTCCCACTTCAAGTGCAGCTGTCCGGGAAGATACTGGTCCTTGGTCTTGGCCCTGGGAATCCATGTGACACTGTCGGAAAGCGCCTTGCCTTCGATTCGAGGAATGAAGAAATGGCGGAACAGATCTACATTGGGGGCGACTCCGATGAAATTTTCGCAGAAATGGGAGAAGACTGACATGCAAGTTCTGGCATTCGGGGTAAAATCCAATAGTTGAAACCCAAAGTTGTACATCATCGCGCTAAAAAAATCCGAGAAGGGAGGAACCAGCCCGCAATAAAAGTACACGCAGAAGAATGGATATGATTCTGAGGGGGTTTTGCCTCCGGCGGGGAGCACCACTAGGGCCTTGTGATCTTTGGTGTCTCGCCCCCACATATAGGTGTACCTCTCGATCAGGGTATTCTCATCCAGCGCCGGCGGCGAGAAGACCACGTTCTCCCTCCGCCGCTTCTCCAGTTCCTCCAAATCCTTCTTCTTCTTCTTCGCCTTGGGGTCGACAGGCTTGGCGGGCTTCTTCCCTGCTGCGTCGGCCTTCTTGGGTGCATGAGGGCTCAAGGAGAAAAGAGGGAGTCGAGGTGAGATGTGAACAGGCGGCGGCGGCGGCGGAAGCTGCTCTGGCTAGAGGAAGAAGATGAGGCAGAGGGAAGCCAGGGTGAATGAGCAGCGTCCCCTCGCGGTTACCTTTTTATGGGGAAGGCGCGAGGGGGCTGGCTCTTTACTGTTTGCCTTGGCAGCGCTTTTGCAGGCGCACTACCGCGAGATAACCGCTACAGTCCACCACTCCTGTATTCCGCATTTAATGCGCGACGTGGGTGTGCTTGGAGGAAAATCATCATTGCAAAATATTGTGGCGGTAATTTCCCGCCGCGTGTTTGTGCATTGTTTGGGCCTAGCCCAACGACGCTTCGGATGCGTGTATGACCCAGGCCCGGGGGCTCCTGTCGGTATATAAAACACGGGTATTTTATACCCTGACTTATGCACAGATGGTGATAACCTTCTCGGTGGCCAGGGCTTGCCGGGGATTACCAAGATCAAGATTCAAGGCTTAGTTGCAAAGCACTAAGGAGAAGACCATGACAAGATATCAAGAAGCACATGGCTTGTGGTAGCTATGAAGAAGATACTTGCCGGCGAGGCTTGAGCCAGCAAGATGAAGGCCCGGCAAGCTCCATGCCAGCAAGCCTTCACTAGCTTGTTAGCGCTCCACCTCATCGAGCAGCTAGTCGCTAATCGATGAGGTGTCAACCGCGCAGGCAGTTTGGTGAGATTTGTCGGGGCACGTGTCAGCCTGCTGGAAGTAGATTTAACTTTAATTACACCCGTCCAGGAGGCGTGTCAAGTTAATAAGAGGTAGCTGGGCGAGCAGTGCAGGAACCTTGCCGGGGCTCATCCTCCACATGACACCTAACGGCGCATTAAATGCTTTTGTCCTAAACCGGCAGAGTTAGGTATGATAGCACTGTTTGCTATCTAATCAACTTGTAATGACTGTTTTGCCACTGTGGTTACCCCTTGAGCTATAAAAGGAGGGCCAGGGTAACCATTGACGATGATCGACACTTTGCACATTCTGCATGCATAGCTGCTCTTCCAGCACCTTGCCGGCAAGATGCGCTCCTTGTACTTGTGCTTAAACACATCCAATACACAAAGCAGGAGTAGGGTTTTACACGTCACGGTGGCCCGAACCTGGGTAAATCCCTTGCGTTTCTGCTGATTCTGCTCTTTGTGCTTGTGAATCCCCCTAGTCGAACCACAAAGGGGCTAGATGGCCCCATAGATGGTTGTACGCACGACAATGACACTCTTTTGGTGCCGCTTGGTATCATGCACACATGCACACACTTAGCATAATGTCGGGATGAGAGGCACGTAGATATGATGAACCAATCATTGATCGGTAAACCTTTTGGTTAACCGGTTTGCCATCCTTTATCAAGTCAAGATGCCACCAGTAGGCATGGGAGTTTTCATACCTTTACTCTCTTGCATGTTGAACTTCTTAAACAAGTCCTTGGTATACTTTGTTTGAGAAACAAAGGTGCCCTCTCTAGTTTGCTTGATTTGCAAACCAAGGAAGAATTTGAGTTCACACATCATAGACATCTCATACTTCTCCAACATCAACCTTCCAAACTTTTCACTAAAAGAAGGGTCAGTAGATCCAAATATGATATCATCAACATATATTTGGCATACAAATAGTTCACCATTGACTCTCTTCGTGAATAAGGTTGAATCAGTTTACCCAATTTCAAAACCTTTATCAAGAAGAAACTTGTTAAGCATTTGTACCAAGCTTTAGGAGCTTGTTTGAGACCATAAAGAGATTTATGACGTTTGTACACATCGTTTGGTTTCTTGGGATTAACAAAGCCGGGAGGTTGTTTAATATAAACTTCCTCCTCAATTTCACCATTTAAGAAAGCACTTTTAATATCCATTTGATAAAGGGTGATATCATGGTGATTGGCATAAGCAAGAAGAATGCGAATGGACTCAAGTCTAGCAATGGGGGCATAGGTCTCACCATAGTCCATAACTTCGACTTGTGTGTAGCCTTGAGCCACTAGGTGAGCCTTGTTGCGTACCACTTGTCCAGCTTCATCTTGCTTGTTCCGAAGCACCTGTCGGAAGTGGGGCTCCGGGGACCCAAAGGTTCGAACACTGGGGTGAGATCGTTCTACTACTTCCTCTCCTACCACGGCAACGCTACGGCGAGACTACGGCGAGGGCGCGCTAGCGTAGGACGGGCGAGGACACAGCGGTTTACCCAGGTTTGGGCCACCTTGTGGTGTAAGACCCTACTCCTGCTTGTAGTTGGGATTATTGTGGGGGAGAGAGTTCTCGCGTACAAGGTTGAACATGATGGAATCCAGAGCTCTCTCTCTTCTCCAATGGCTGCTCTGCCCTTTTATATTGGCCCCGGTCCTCTTCCCCCTCAAAGCTTAGGCGGGAAGGGTTGCCAGACTTGGCCATTTTGAAAGGGGACAGGCGCTCAGGCTATCCTGACTAAAGGTGGTCTTCGCCTGCCAAAGCATGATCCATGACGCGCTGGTGGGCTCGGTGATGACCTCCGCCCTGCGCGCCCGCCGTCTTGGTCTTCCTTCGCCGATCGGGAAACCTTTGGGGTTGCTTTGGAGAGTAGATAGCTGGTCCTGCTTCCCTAACACAAAAGAGGAAACCATCTGCATCTGCGCCTGCTGGCGCGGCCTCTGCTGCTGCTCGTCGCCGTGCGCGTCACCCACGTGATGGGCTCCAGACCGCGCGACACGCCGAACGGCCTCCGTCTCGAACGCCTGCGGGAGGGGGCCTCGGAAGGCCACCTCGGGAAGCCGCCTCGTGAGGCCACTCGGGAAGCCGCCTCGTGAGGGGACCTCGCGAGGCCGTTTATGGTGGTGCTGAGCGTTGCCTGCTACTCCCTAAGGAGGGGGCCTCAGGAGGCCAGGGCCCCATGAGGAGTCTTGGTGAAACACTTGGTGGCGACGGCCCGCCGGGCCCACTCCAGGCGTTGCACCCTGGGCCAAAGGCAGACGGGCCTGGATACCCCGGGTTCCATGGGCCCGACAACACCCATTCGGTTCCGATGATGTTTTGCTCATCTTTGGGCTTCTCAACCAATGTCCATACTTGATTCCCCTCGAAGTTGTGTAGTTCTTCATGCATAGCATTCCCCAATCCGGGTCTTCAAGGGCTTCATCTACCTTCATAGATTCAATGCTAGAGATGAATGAGTAGTGTTCGCAAAAGTTAGCTAAATGAGTTTTTGAGCGAGTAATTCTCCCGGATTTGATGTCGCCAAGAATTTGTTCGACGGGATGGCTCTTGTCGATCCTTTCTCTAACTCAAGGTAGCTTTTGCTTAACTTGTGAAGGAGTTTCCTCCTCATCATCATCTTCCTCATTAGTGTTGGCATCGTTGTTCCCTTGAGATGGTGGAGATGGAGGTTGTGGTGGATCTTCTTGTTGTACTTCCCTATTCCCTTCATCTTGATGTGTACCACTTGTGGATGCCTCCATGTCAACTTGTCATTCACCTCGATGTGAAGTTGGAGCTTCCACTTGAGTAGACAAAGTACTCTCCTTTACCTCCATGGGATGAATCTTGCCAATGGACAAGTCTTGAATTGCTTCTGAAGGATCTTTGTCTCCTACATCAATTAGCAATTGCTCTACTTGAGAGCCAGTAGTTTCATCAAATTTCACATCTACCGTCTCTTTAACTTTTTGAGCGAAGTTGTTGTAAACACGGTAAGTGTGATAGTTTGATCCATAACCGAGTAGGAAACCTTCATGAGATTCAGGAGCAAATTTTGAACGACGATGCTTATCTAGAATGTAACACTTTGAGCCAAATACTCAAAAGTATCCAACTTGGGGTTTGTTACCGGTGAGTAGCTCATATGCCATTTTACCAAGAAGCTTGTGAAGGTAAAGCCGATTTGTAGCATGGCAAGCCGTCTCAACTGCTTCAGCCCAAAAGTGTTTTGGCGTCTTGTACTCATTTAGCATTGTCCTCGCCATCTCGATCAGAGTCCGGTTGTCCGTGCTAAATCCGGCATATCTCGAGGTAGGGGTCCTAAGCTAGGCGTCTTGGAGCGATGGTAACATGGACACGGGATTTTACCCAGGTTCAGGCTTTCTCAAAGAGATAATACCCTACGTCTTGCTTTTGATTGTATTGATATGGGGTACAGTATAGAGTACATGTATCTACCACGATATTGTTGTAATGAATATGAGATATAATTATCTATTGACTAGCCTCTAGCCTCGGTTTATATAATGCACCGGATGCCTAGGGTTTAGAAGAGTCCTTGTCTTGTGCGCCAAGTCTTGTGGAGTCTTGTATATGTTATGGGCTGCCCGAGGTGGCCCATTAGTGAACCGCTATGGGGGTCCTCGCCTCCCAACCCACCTGGTCGGGAGACGATGTGGTGAGTTCCCCCTAGTCCGGGACACCATCAGTAGCCCCCCGAACCGGTCTTCAAGTTGGGGACGCTCCTCAGTTCTTCCAAACTGTTCTTCGTGCTCAGTCGTCGGTCTTGAAAGTTGGTTCAACAAATCTTCCCGTCTCCGATCTTGAGGATCGCCGAGGTGTATCTGAAGAGTTCACACATTGGGTATCCGAGGAGTTCACACGTTGGGCATGCGAGGAGCCCCTTTAAGTTTTCGGCTTTTGGCAATGCCTTCTTATTTTTACGCCACACCTCGGGTTCGAAGTTTTCCCCGTGCGGCGGTGTCCTATTGCAGCTGAGCCCAACGCTGGACTGCATCCGAGATATCTTTTTGAAGCCGAGCTCTAACGCTGGTCTGCATCCATGGTGTCATAGATTACCTCAGTCTTGAAAAATTTGAAGGAGTCCAGCTGAGCTTAGTACCAGAAACGCTCTCTATGGAGCCAGCCATTCCCATCTGAGCTTTATGCCAGAATGCTTCCGAGGTGGTGCACCACCTCGGCCTTGGGATTTTTTGTGGATTTTTCTTTATGATTGGTGCAATTTTATTCTCTGCCGAGATGTATAGCCAGTAGCCCTCAAGGTGTGTGTCGGAATCCGAGATGCACCTCAAGGAAAACATAAAACTGTTGATCCCAGCAGCCCCTGAGACTCAGGTCGATTCGCGAAATCGGCCTGAGGATCAAGTCCTTGCTCGGCAGCATACTTAGGAACGGAAACGCGGTGTGCATAGTCCCTAAGACTCAGGTTGGGTGTGGCCGACCAACTTGAGGATCGTAATCTCCTCGGAAACTGTTTTGCACTTTTGAATTTTCTGCATTGAATCATCAATGCAGTAGCCCCCGAGACTTGGGTTGGGCACATGGCCGACCCTAGGATGGTATCTCCTCGGGAACTAGACCGGTCGGCGTTTGAGTGTCGCCACCACCGAGGTGTAGCTCGGCAGGGAAGATGCCAAACTGCGGGTCGGAAAAGATTTCCTGAGCAGAACCATCACGCAGGAGACCTCGATCAAGAGGATGTCCTGCCTCCTAAAAAACATAAAATAGGTTAAATTTTTCATATGTTCGAAAAACCAAAAAACTTATGTCAAAACTTTACATTTGAATTAAATCAAGTTTTTTGGTGCCAATCCAAAAATTGGTCTTAAAATTAGTTTGTACTTCCGCCGTGCTTTAACATGATACGTATGATCTCCAGACTTCAAGCGGATCAGCCTTCAGCTTCAACCTCCCTTCCCGAAGGTGGAGTGCTTCTCAAGCCAGTTTAGTGAAATAAACTCGAGCAGCTTTAGAGAGAAACCAGGCTATAAGACTATTGACCACACACTCACGTCGGAAAAATGAGTAGTAGAAAAAGACTGTGCAACGACTTAGAAGAAAACATTTATTATGAAATGGCTCATATAAATTTAAGAGCCCCCAGTTAACTTGGGTAGAGGAGGTGTTTTTAACAAACGGTGTTTTTGACAAACAAATTTTTTAACAAACAACTTTTTGTTTAACACAAATATAATGTTTGGTTGAACCAAACAAAAATTAAAAAACTGAAAAAATTTGAGCATGAAAGCGACTTAGCTGGTTAATGTGCTCGGTGTTGATGACGCGGTCCGGGCTTGTGGCGGAACGAAGACGCTCATTGATCTCTCACAGATCCGACATGGTGCGTAGTCCTCAGCCTGGCCGAGGTCCCAGTCCCCAAGCTGGTTCCGAGGTGGCCGAGCGAAGAACTCGGCTTGACGAGGTGACGATGCTACACGGTTGACGTGACGAAGCTGGTCAGCTGGTGATGATGAAGCCCTCGGAGTATGTCGATGAAGCGATGGTGAAGCCCCCGGTCTAGCCGACGTGACGGAGCAGATCGATAAGGTGACGTCGGAGCCCCCATGCCAGCCGAGGTGTCGAAGGTTGGTGCAGTGGTTATCGGCTTGAAGGAGCGACGGCGTGGCGATGCCGCCGCAGGTCAGAATTTGTGACGCGGTCAATGCCAGCATGATGAAGCGACCGCGCGGCGATGCCGGTGCACCCGACTCATGCAATCCGTCAGGCAACGATGTTGTCTTGACAATTATTTGGCCTTCGCGATGCTGAACTCTTGGTTGGCTCGCCGGGGTGATGATCCAGGTGGTTGTTGTCGGCTCGAGGAAGCGACGGTGCAGTCGATGCTGGCGCAGGTCGACATCTATGGAGCAACGTGATCGGGCCGGTTTGACACCGGCGCGACGGTGAAGATCGCCTTGGAAAAGGCTCAAAATTTGTGGGCATGTCCTTGGGAACAAAATACCATACCCTAGAAAAAATTCCTTCAAAAAGGACGTCGATAACCCGTTTAAGAAAAGGATGAACTCGGGTCAGATTCGTTTTCGCACAGAAAACAGATCCGAAAATTGATGCACTCATCAGACGTTTCCCGGAGTTTGAACGGTTGGATCGAGCTGAAATTTTGAGGGGTTGTCGATACGGCAATTCCGCGGCCGATGAACGGTTGGATTTTCAAAAGGATGTCCGAGCTGACTGTTGGACTCCTCGCCCTAAACTCGTCCAGATTCGGCAGGGCTCCGGTATATGGGCAATTGCCGGAGATGCCTCCATCGGAATACGACGAAATTTTACGGGGTCATTGTACACTTAATTCTGCACAATTCCACCAAAGGATTCGTCAAAACGACGCTCGAGGAGGCGGGGACGGCGAACACGAATCTGCTGTCCAAAAAACTGCACGGTTGCCCGAGGGTAATGTTGACGTTGAGCCCCATTGCTTCATGGATGATTCTCGCATGATCTTGATAGAGATCTGTCGGTGTATAAAAACATGGGTGTTTCCATACCCTGACTTATGCACAGACAGTAGCAGCCTTCCCGACGGCAAGGGCTTGCCGGAGGATAGCTCTTATCAAGACTCAAGACTTGGTTAACAAAACCATGAAGAAGACCTCTAGGCAGGTCATTGAGAAGTACTAAAGAAGTATTGAAGATCAAGACTACACTTGCCGGCAAGCTACACACCAGCAATAGAAGGCCCGGCAAGATCCGTGCCGGCAAGCTCCCTTTGCCGCTCCACCGCTCCACCTCAGCGACCAGCTAGTCGCTTGTCAATAGGTGTCGAGCGGGCAGGCAGTTAGGTGAGGCTTGTCAGGGCACATGTCAGTACGCCGCCTGAAGATTAACTTTAATGACACCCGTCCCAGAGGCGTGTCAACAGAATAAAAGGTAGCTGGGCGAGCGGTGCAGGATCCTTGCCGGAGCTCGTCCCCAGCGTGATACCTAATGGCGCATTAATTGCTTTTGTCCTATCCCGTCAGGGTTAGGTATGATAGCACTATAGCCACTATTTACCATCTGTAATTACCATTTTGCCACTATGGTGACCCCTTCTGCATATAAAAGGAGGCCCATGGCTACCTTTACAAAGGTCGACACTTTGCATAATTACACTTAGTAGCTGCACTTCCCGCGCACCTTGCCGGCAAGCTGCGCTGACTTGCGACTTGTGTTCTCACAAATATACACCAAAGCTGGAGCAGGGTTTTACGCCTCACGGCGGCCCGAACCTGGGTTAACTCTGTGTGTTTGCATTGCTGGATCCGCTCTTTGCATACATTTGATTCCCACAGTTGAACCGCAAAGGGATATCTTTGATCCCAAAGATTGTCATACGCACGACATCTCTGGCGCACCAGGCAGGGGATCGCGTGTGCGAATCCGATCCAGCAGTGTGAGTGCCAGCTTCTTCATCATTTTTGATGGTGCCCAAGAAAAAGGGTGTGGCCGCTACAGCTCCTTCCGCGTCCAAGCCACCGTCGCAAAAGTCCGCGGGCGACGCAGGCGGCGCGGACGGAGGCGGTGGAGGCAGTCAGCTTCCCCGTCGTTCTGGTGATCCCAGTCACCATACTGGAGATGGCGGAGGTGGCAAAGTTATTCGTCGTTCTGGTGATCCTAGCCACCAGAGCGGTTTAGTTCGGAGTCGTGCGAGCCAGGATCTCGGTGCTGCGACATCCAAGGATGGCGTGGCGACATCCAAGAATGGCGCGACGAGGCATACGTCAAGACCATTGCAAGATGGACGTGACACGCTTCCTCGCGACGTTGGCAGCTCTGGACGATGATAAGACAAGACCCCTGAGCATCATCCTCAAGACGCTCACGGGCAACCTCCACGTCAGCCCGCTGGCGAAGATGCGCCGCGGCGGCAAGCACGAGATGGAGCTCCTTCTGGCTCTGTCAGAAGTCGAGCAACGTCTCGTTCCTTGCTCCCGGCCATGCCAAGCATGCCGGCGGAGGCCATGGCGAGGGCACAGATGCTGCTGAACTTTTCGCCAATAGCTGACAAGATTGACGAGTGGAGGGCTACCATCCAGAGTCTCATTAGTTTTGCTGACCCTGGCAAGACACAGCAGGCGGGACCTACACAGCGACCACCCATGGCGCCGGCAAGGCTTGTTGGCGAAAGGACTGGAGGTGATGCGCCAACGGTGCAGTCTCCTCCTCAACAGCAGCGGCAAACCCGCCGAAACGATGAGCTGGATGATGTGTCCATGGCGTCCTCCGATCCGTGGGGCCATCAAGATTAGCGCCAAGTACTGCGGGACCGGCAAGTTGAAGACGCCCACACAACCATAGAGCGGCGCCGGGAAGCACGCCGTCAATCAGATGACCGTGTGGGACTAGCAGTGAACGAGCATGCGCTGGGGTATCCTGGATGCTTACCGTATAACATCGGCTGCCCAACGTTCACCCCTGAGCTGTGGCAAGTTCGCTGGCCCTCTTCGTGAAGCTTTAAGCCGGAACTGCCCGACAAGTACGACGGCTCAACCCTTCAGAGTTCCTTGGCATCTACACCATCGCCGTGCAGGCTGCCGGGGGAAGGGATGACAATGTTCTCGCCAACTACTTCCCGTTGGCGCTCAAGCCCAACGTAAGGTCTTGGCTGATAAACTTGCCGGAGGGCTCCATTTCTTCTTGGGCGGATCTATGTCACCAGTTTGTTGGTGCTTACCGGGGAGGCCACAAGCTTCTCGGTCAGCCTAGTGATCTGCATGTGATCCCCCAGAGAGATGGTGAACCCCTTCGCAAATACATTCAGAGATTCAGCCGTATACAACACAATATCCCTGATGTACACCCTGCTGCTGTGATTGCCTCGTTCCATACGAACGTACGCAGTCGCAGGATGCGTGAAGAGATGGCCATTAACATGGTCAGGGATATTGCCGAGCTATATGCTATGGCCGACAAGTGTGTGTGCGCTGAAGAAGGGAGGCGACTCCCCGGAGAGGATACAGGGGCTGCGGTTGATTCCAAAGACGATGACACGTCCACTCCGAAGAAGAACGGCCGCAAGCGCAAGGGCAAAGTGGTTCTAGAAGTGGAGGGATCAAGGAATCCCGGCAAGAAGCCCAAGGCTGAGGGCACCTGCAAGGAGGTTGTCGTCTATACCTGTGGCCATGAGGCTGCTGCTGGTGAAAAGATTGATGGCCCTTATTGCAAGATTCACCACACTGCAGGCCATGATCTCCAGGAGTGCAGGCAAGTTGAGCAACTTGCCGAGAAGCAAAAGCTTGAGTATGAAAAGTGCCACGAGGAGAAAGGCAAGGCCGGTGCTGGTGGATCCGGCAAGAAAAACCGTGGCGCCCGTGGGCGTCGCCACAGCAAGGCCAAGCAGCAGCAGGAGAAGCCTGCTGGAGGCCATGACAAGAAAGAAGACGAGGAAGATGGTGATGACGACGATGAGGAGGAGTTTGAAAATGAGTTCCAGAATGCAGTGGATGCCATGTGTGTTGACGGCAGTGCATCTTTGCATGACTCGCACCGGCAACTGAAGCAGTGGGTTCGCGAGGTCAATGCAGCGGAACCGGCAATAGAGGCACATAAGCCACTCAAGTGGTCCCACATGCCCATCATTTTTGACACTCAGGATCATCCTGATCGCACAACTGCGGTCGGGTGCTTGCCGTTGTTGGTTTCACCAACAGTCCGCAACCTCAAAGTCACTAAAATGCTGGTTGACGATGGGGCTGGCCTGAACTTGATCTCGCCTGAAGTGATCAAGAGGCTGCAAATTCCCAATGAAGATCTGAAGGAAACACGCACATTTCAGGGGATCAATCCGGGAAGGGGCAAGCCCAAGGGCTAGATTACTTTGCCGGTCACATTTGGAAGCGAGCTGAACTACAGGACCGAAAATATTGTCTTTGATGTTGTCAAGATGCCACTGCCATACAATGGAATTCTGGGCCGCCCAGCACTGGCGAAGTTCATGGCAGCATCACATTACGCCTACAACACACTTAAGATGCCAGGGCCGATGGGCGTGATCACTATCAAGTCCAACCAGAAGGACGCAATCATTTGCGCCGACAAAGCTCTACTGGGAGGCAGTTGCAACATCTGCCGGCAAGGCACTTGCTCCTGCCGATAAAGCCCCCGGGGGAGAGAAGAAGAAGAAGACCTGTAAGACCTCCGGCAAGAACTCCGGAAAGCGCACCACGGAGTGCAGCACGTCCGTTGAGAAGCCAGAGAGCTCTGTCGGCAAGAGGAAGAAGATGAAGGCAACTACACCTGCAACTAAGCAAGTTCCTGCGAAGGAGGATGGGACAGGAGGCGCTTTCACCATAAGTGCCACCCTTGACAACAAATAGGAAAGCGCGCTCGTTGCTTTCCTGTGGGTAAATGTCGATGTGTTTGCCTGGCAAGCATCTGACATCCCCGGCGTTCCCTGGGAAGTAATTGAGCACCATATTGCCATCTATCCCCATGCGAAGCCTGTCAAGCAGAAGGTTAGGAAGCAAGCCTTGGAGCGGCAAGAGTTTACTGCCCAAGAAATCCAAACGCTAGAAGCAGTTGGTTTAGTTAGAGGAGTGCTGCACCCAACATGGTTAGCAAACCCAGTGGTTGTTCATAAGGCAAACAGAAAGTGGAGGCTTTGTATCAATTTCACTGATCTAAATAAAGCTTGTCCAAAAGACCTCTTTCCCTTGCCGCGAATTGATCAAATTGTGGACTCCACTGCCGGTTGTGATCTTCTCTCTTTTCTTGATGCCTACTCTGGTTATCATCAGATTTTTATGGCCAAGGAAGATGAGGAGAAAATGGCATTCATTACTCCATGTGGCATGTATTGCTTTATACGCATGCCTTTCGGATTGAAGAGTGCCGGAGCAACATTTGGGAGAGCAGTCCAGATTGGTTTTGAGACCCAATTACATAGAAATGTGGAAGCCTATATGGATGATATTGTGGTCAAAACCAAGGACAAATCAACACTCATACAAGATCTGGAGGAAACATTTGCAAGTTTGCGCAAGATCAACTTGGAGCTCAATCCCGAGAAATGTGTGTTTGGCGTTCCATCCGGCAAGCTTCTCTGATTCTTTGTATCTTGGAGAGGAATTTAAGCCAATCCCAATAAGATCAAATTGATTGAGCAAATTGAAGCACCGAAGCACATCAAGGGTGTCAGGCGTCTTGCCGGTTGCGTTGCCGCACTGAGCAGGTTCATCTCCAAATCAGCTGAGCACCTTGCCGTTTTTCAAAATCTTGAAAAAGGCATGTCCAATGAAACGGACTCCAGAGGCGGAGGCTACGCTCCAAGACTTGAAGGGATACCTCTCCTCTCCACCAGTCCTAGTTGCACCTAAGCCACAAGAGCGATTGCTGCTATACTTGGAGGCAACCAATCAAGTGGTCAGTTGTGCACTAGTGGCTGAGAGAGAAGCTGATGACGAAGAAGCAGCAACCGCAGAGCCACAAGCCGACAAGCTGGAATCTTCTCTGGCAAGGTTAGGTGCCGACAAGTCTGAACTTGTGCAAGCAAATGAACCAGAACAAAAAATTGTACAGAAAAAGAAGATGGTGCAGAGCCTAGTTTACTTTGTCAGCTCTCTCATGTAGGGGGCTAGGTCAAGGTATTCTGGTGCAAAAGTTGCTTTTTGGTCTCCTCATGGCCTCAAGGAAGCTGCGCCACTATTTTCAAGCACATCAGATCACCGTCATTACTCGCTTTCCTTTGCAACATATTCTGCGAAATACAAAAGCCACCGGTAGGATAGTTGAGTGGGCGTTGGAGCTGTCGAGCTTTGATTTGATGTTCGAAAGCACTTCAACAATCCAGAGTAGAGCCTTCGCGGAATTCATTGCAGAATGGACACCAATGCCAGACAAAGAAGTACAAGAGACCTTTTCCCCGGCAAGGAAGTTGTTGACGATTGGATTATGTATTTTGATGGTGCTTTCACGCTGCAAGGCGCTGGTCCTGGCGTGCTACTTGTCGCACCCACCGGAGAGCATCTCAAATATGTAGTTCAAATGCATTTTCCCAGGGAGAAGGCAACCAACAACACTTCTGAGTATGAGGGATTGCTTGCCGGTCTGCACATTGCAATCTACCTTGGTATCAGGAAGTTGATTATCAGAGGTGACTCACAGCTTGTGGTGAAACAAGTTAACAAAGACTACCATAGCTCATTGATGGAAGCTTACGTTGATGAAGTGAGGAAGTTGGAAGAGCACTTTGATAGTCTGCAAATGGAGAACATCCCCCGTGCTAAAAATGACATTGCTGACGAATTGTCAAAGCTTGCCGCCAAGAGATCTCCCGTGGAACCGGGAACTTTTGTGCTACAACTGACTCATCCATCCATTACACCATCAATAGGGTCGGCAAAGAAAAGAAAGTTAAACACTGGTGGTTATTTTCTGATAGAGCTACCAGCAGCCGCCAAGAGAAGTGACACCACCAACAAGACGCCTCTTGTCGGTGAGCAGCAGTCTCAGGAAGGACAAGTCCTTGCCGTCAAGGTGAGCGCTTTCGCAGGAGAAGAGTTACCTTTAGTCCTAGTCGTCGAGCCGCAGGCTCCGGCATGGGCATAGCCGATCATCCAGTACCTCCAAACATGAGAGCTTCCCGATGAGCAAGAAGAAGCAGAAAGAGTAACCCGACAGTCAAGTATGTATCAGTTTGTGATCAACATTCTATACAGAAGAAGGCCAAACAGGGTGAAATTGAAGTGCATTTGCCGGGAAGATGGGCAGAAGCTATTGGCAGAGATACATGAAGGAATGTGTGGCTCTCATATTGGGTCACGCGCGCTTGTCGGCAAGGCATTCCGTCAAGGTTTCTACGGGCCGACAGCCCTTCAAGATGCCTTGGCGGTGGTAACCAGATGCGAAGCATGTCAATTCCACGCCAAGAACATACACCAGCCAGCTCATGATCTTCAAACTATCCCTCTTTCCTGGCCCTTCTCGGTCCGGGGGCTTGACATCCTCGGCCCTTTTCCCCGTGCAACCGGGGGCTTTGAATTCTTGTATGTTGCAATTGACAAGTTTACGAAGTGGCCTGAAGTGGAGCCAGTGAAAAAGGTGACGGCACAGTAAGGTATCAAGTTTCTCAAAGGATTGGTTGCTCGTTTTGGCATACCCAACAGGATCATCACCGACAACGGCACCCAATTCATGAGTCACGCCTTCACAGTATACTGCTAAGAACTTGGAAGCAAGATCTGCTACGCCTCTGTTGCTCACCCGAGAAGCAATGGACATGCGGAGAGGGCAAATGTTGAAGTGCTGCGAGGTCTCAAGACCAGAACTTTCGACAAGCTGCACAAGTGTGGAAGACGCTGGATGGAAGAGTTCCCAGCAGTTCTTTGGTCACTCAGAACGACACCAAATCGAGCTATGCTACCTGTGAGCTGCGTTGCAATTTTCCCCGAAGAGGAGAGGAGATGCAGCACAGTAGAGATAAGTATTTCCATCAGTGAGAACCAAGGTATCAATCCAGTAGGAGAATCAAGCAAAGCCTCGTGAACAGCACCTGCACACACAAAAGTAAATACTTGCACCCAACACGGGCAAGAGGGTCGTCAATCCCCTTGAACTCGTTACTTGCAAGGATTAAATCTTGTAGTGGTAGATAGATAAATTGCAAAATAAAATAAAAGAAAGGAAAATACAGCAAAGTATTTTTAGGTTTTCTTTTTATATTTGAAGTAGACCCGGGGGCCATAGTTTTCACTAGAGGCTTCTCTCTCGAACACATAACATACGGTGGGTAGACAAATTACTGTTGGGCAATTGATAGAAAATCGCATAGTTATGACGGATTCAAGGCATCACGTTCGAGACAAGTAGACCAACTCCTGTCTGCATCTACTATTATTACTCCACCCATCGACCGCTATCCAGCATGCATCTAGGGTATTAAGTTAATGAAAACGGAGTAACGCCTTAAGCAAGATGACATGATGTACACTACTGCAGGCGACTGCTAACGCGAGACATGAATCAGAGACCCCGAGACCAAACTGTGTGCGATGCATGAATCGCAAACAGTGTCGTAATATAACTGTCACCAATAAGATGAACTGTGTGCGATGGTGGAGACATCAAGCACGATTCAGATTAGAGACGTGTGTGTGATATGTGGCATACAGTTGATCCATACGAACTATTTACGATAAGCCAGAACAACAGAAACGGGCAGCCAGTTCGAGGTGTGGGCGATACACGGCATACAGTTCACTCGGAAGAACTGTTTGTGATTACCAACACAACAGAAACGGTCAGACAGATCAAGGTGTGTGCGATACATGGCATACAGTTCACTAGGATGAACTGTTTGCGATTACCCAACACAACAGAAACGGTTCAACTTAACAAGATGTGTGTGATATACGGCAAACAGGTCAGTAATCCGAAATGTGTGGGAAGACCGATAATAACACAGACGATTGCTCCAAATAAGTCGTGTGTGTTGTAGGCAAATGCTTATTGGTAAACAATTGTCAGCGATTGATGAAATCATCACCGACGGGTTCCATAGTTTAATCCGTGTGCGATGTGATTTGCTCAGTCTGCACAACATCTACGCTCTCTGTGTACAAAAGAATATTATTTTGTGTGAATAGTGTGCTCTGTTGGGCACACGAGATATATGGATCACACCCGTGGGCAAGCAATGTGCGCGCACGCGTCGTACTAGCTCGCGCTTCCTTCTATGCTAAGTTTCCATTAATTGATGGCATTTTATGAACACGCCACCGTTTCCCGCCATTTCCCCATCCGTTTCCCGCCGCCACCCAGCGATTGCGCATAAGCCTAGGCGGTGCGCGACACACCGAGGCACAAGCGAAGCCTATAGCCCTTCTAGCTACCTTTTCCAAGCATGCCAACCCACCGAAGCGCCGCCTCTGCCATCAACCTCCTCAACGAGGTCAACGAGCAGGCGCCACGGCCCGTCGAGGCCAAGGTCGTCCCCGGCAACGCGATGGACGACGCCGTGCTATGCGTCATCGCCAGGGCTGAGCAGACCCTTGGCGGACGGCGCTTCAGCGCCACAGATCAAGATAGGCAACTCAGTGCCGAGAGGCTGCAGCTCGACGCACAACATGATCGGTGGTGCGCTGCAGGGCAAGATAGGCGCGTCTCCGCCGATAGGCTGCGGCTCGCCACACTGCGAGACCAATGGACCGCTGCAGAGCGAGAGGCGCGATGCGCCGCACAGCAAGAGCAATTCCATCGGTGCTTGCCTGCTGTCGACGGGACATTGCAGCTGGGTACACGGCCCGTCAGTAGCCCCATTCCTCGCCAGGAGTGGGCAGAGGCCGTCTGCGCCATACTAGCACCAGAGGCCGGCCGCGCCGTGCTTGCACCAGACACCAGTCGCGCCGTCCGCATGGGTCGCGCCGTATGCCTTGTTCGCGCCCCTCTCGATGCCAACGCACTGCTCGCTAGGATCGAGCGCCTCCTTGGCCCAGGTGTCCACATAGGCGCAGTAGAGGAACATGGCTGTCGCATCCTCGAGCTGGTGATCTCCGATGAAATAGCCAACTTGGAGCTCGAGATCGCGCTCTAGATGTACCACAAGCGTGTCAACCACTTGGATGAACGCCTGCATGAGTTCAGGCAGAGGCAAGAGCTACCGTAGGCAGGGGTGGTGGTCATGGATGCGTTTTATTTTGTTGAGTCATTTCGACGTTGATCGCTATGTATTCCCAACAATCATAATATTGCTCTATTTCAATGTGTGTACTCTGTTTTCTGTTATTATATATTGTTCTGTTTCAATGTGTATGTTTTCCATTCTGTACATGTGGATGGTAAACAGCTAGATAGAAATTAGTACGAAAACGAACAATACGTGATGATACTTAACTGGGATCCCATACTTAACTACTAAGTACAATGCATAAAATTGAAAACGACGATACTAAAACTAATAATCCCTCCTTATGGGGCCAGTATTCCGGCAGCCCCTCGCTAGCAGTTCCCTGGTGCGCGGCGGCTTCCCAGCACGGAGGGAGTTCTCCTCTTCCTCCGCCTCGCAGCGCTTGATGCGTCGATCTGCCTCTTGCTGGCGGACGCGTGCGAACGATCTTGCCATTTCGTTGGGCGCCCACCGGAGATCCTCGTCGGTAGCACAATGGAGCTTATCGGCCCACCTCCACGCTGCGATGAGGTGCCTAGCGCCTTTGGCCTTCTTGGCGAAGTACCGGCCGTCTTCGTACACCTCGTCCGCACGTCGACGCGCCCGCCGCCAAAGCTCCAGCTTCTCCTTTTACCAGGCGGCCTCACGGGCTTCACAGGCAGCCTGGTACCTGGCGCGCTCCTCCGCCAACTCCTTCTTGAACGCCACTTGCATGGCTTTCTTAGTCGCCGGCAACGCTTTCCACAGACAAAGATTACTAGCCCCAAAACTACTCCAAAGTTGGGAGTTCCGGCGCAACCTCGTCTGGTGGCGCGTAGGGGTCCTCCTCGTCGCTGCTCTGCGCCTGGACGTCCTCGTGGGGTGGCGCCTCCTCCTTGATGGGTGGGCAGATCGTCGGCGCCATGGCAGAGTTTTGTGAGAGAGAGGGGGGCGAGCGAGGAGAGAATGTAGATGAGAATGCAGGCAGGACAACGTGGGTGGGGTAGTATTTATTGGCGGCCGGAATCTAGATCGACGGGTGTCGGTGTACTAAGACATGGGTGCCCTCGTACCCTGACTTGTGCACAGGCAGTTGTAGCCTTCCTGACGGCAAGGGCTTGACGAAGGATAACTATGACTCAAGACTTATATTAAACAAGACTGTGAAGGAGACCTCTAGGCAGGTCATCGAGAAGTACTATTCTCGTACTAAAGATCGAGATTGCCCTTGCCGGCAAGCTTCGTACCGGCAAGGTGAAGACCAAGACTCTGGTTGCCGGCAAGCAACGGCCCAGCAAGCTCCGCGCCGGCAAGCTTGTTCTGCCCCGTTACCACTCCACCTCATCATCAGCTAGATAAGCACGCATGATAGGTGTCGAGCGGGCAGACAGTCAACACAGCTGGCCAAGGCACGTGTCAGCATGCCACGCCAGGATTAACTTTAATGACACCCGTCCCTGGGACGTGTCAAGATTACAGGAGGGCGCCAGGACCGGTGGTACAGATCTTTTGCCCAAAGCCTCGCCTCCCCGACGTAGCACCTAACGGTGCATTTAATGCGCTTGTCTTACCCCGTCTGGAGATAGACGTAGTGACGGTGCAAGTTACTATTCATACTCTGTGCATGACCATATTAGCCACTGTGGTAACCCCTTGGCCTATAAAAGGAGGCCCATGGCTACACTTAGAACAGTCGACTCTCAGCTCAACTACACGATGTAGCTGCACTTCCCGCGCACCTTGCCGGCAAGCTGCGCTCTTTGTACCTTTGAGCTCACATACAATGAAACCACCAGAACAGGAGTAGGGTTTTACGCTCACAGCGGCCCGAACCTGGATAAATCGTTGCTTGTGCTCATATCTACTAGCCCTGCTCTTTGTAGTATTTTGATCCCACTTCCGAACCGCAAAGGGATCCTCTCGATCCCATAGATCGTCATTTTCCCACGACATCTTTGGCGCGCCAGGCAGGGGATCTGATATTACGAATCAGTGTTCGTAGTTTGAGTACCGGCTCCATCACCTTCATCGATAGCGCCGAAGAAGAAGACCGGAGCCACGACGGCTCCCACCGCCTCCAAGCTACCTTCCCAAGCGTCCGGAGACGGCGCAGGCGGTGCAGTCGGCGCGGGCACTACGGTTGGGACGGCCGGGGCAGGAGGCGCCGGCGGTGCGGGTGTCCAGCATCCCCACCGTGCCGGTGATCGCAGTCAGCACACTAGAGATGGCGCAGACGGCCAACTCCAACAACCCGCTGGTGAGCACGATCATCCCAGTATTACAATTCGGACCGGTGTGAACCAGGACCCCGTCGCCGTGACATCCAAGGACGGAGCGGCGACGTCCAACAACGCTGCGGTGGGACGTGTTCAGCGACCATCACAAGATGGGCGCGCCACGCTTCCCCGCGGCGCTGGCAGTCCTAGACGGCGTCAAGCCGGCCCTGAGCATCGTCCTCACAATGCTCAGGTTCCACCACCACCATGCCAACCCATTGGTGAACATGCGCCATAGCAGTAGGGGCGCGACGAGCTCCCTCTTGGTCCTGCCAGGAGTCGAACGTCGTCCCGTTCCGTGTTTCCCGCCATGCCAACCACGGCGGCAGAGGCTATGGCGTGAGTTCAAATGCTTTTGAACTTCCCGCCAGCCCCAGACAAAATGGAAGAATGGAGGGCCACTATCCAGAGTCTCATCAGTTTTGCCGATTCCGGCAAGACATAGGATGTGGGCCCCTCCAGATGACCACCCACAGTGCCGGTAGGACCATCTGGCTACCGTGTCGGGGACGGTGCACCAACGGTGCAGTCGCCTCCACGCCAACAACCATAGCGGTGGTAAGCTCGCCGATCGGATGACCAGGACACTATGTCCATGGCGTCGTTAGATCCACGGGGCCACCGAGACCAGCGCCAAGTGCTCCACGGTCGGCGCGAAGAGGACGCCCATACGAAGATTGAGCGGCGCCGGGAAGCACGCCTTCTATCCGAGGCGCATCTTTGCACTCACACTGGCAACTGAAGCAGTGGATCCGCGAGGTGAATGCCACGGAGCCTATGATGGGAGCGCAGAAGCCACTCAAATGGTCGCACACGCCCATCGTCTTCGACGCCGAGGATCACCCTGATCGCACCACACTGTGGTCGGGTGTTTGCCATTGTTGGTTTCACCAACAATCCGCAACCTCAGGGTGATGAAGATGTTGGTTGACGGTGGGGCCGGCTTGAACTTGATCTCTCCCGACGTGATCAAGAGGCTGTAGATCCCCGACAAGGATCTTGAGGAGACTGGCACGTTCCAAGGGATCAGTCCAAGAAGGAACAAGCCGAAGGGCCAGATCACGTTGCCGGTCACATTCGGCAACGACCTCAATTGGTCTCTTTTGTCCAGACAAAAATCATCAAAAAGTTTCGTAGCGTTTGGACTCCGTTTGGTACTGATTTCCTGAAAAACCAAAAACAAGTAGAAAACAGCAACTGACACTGGGCACTAGGTTAATAGGTTAGTTCCCAAAAATGATATAAAATGACATATAATTGCATATAAAACATCCAAGATTGATACTATAATAGCATGGAACAATCAAAAATTATAGATACGTTGGAGACGTATCAGCATCCCCAAGCTTAATTCCTGCCCGTCCTCGATTAGGTAAATGATAAAAACAGAATTTTTGATGCGGAATGCTACCTGTTTACCATGTAATCTCTTTTACGGTATGAATATTGAGAAACGATGAATTAACAATATCAACATAATAATATCCATGAATATAAGAAGCATAATCATTAAACTTTCAAAATATACGATCCTTAACAAATGTTATTCCCCACTCATTTTATCATGTTAGCATGGCATGACTCTGCCTTCACTGCCTAAATATAAAGCATGAGCACCCCGGTGTCCAACCAGGCAATTGGATCGTACTTCTAACGCGCTTCAACATTTTCAACTTCACGCAATACATGAGCGCGAGCCTTGGACATAGCACAAGGTGGAATAGAATGCGGTGATAGGGATCAATAGGACAAGTCAAAAAGGGAGAAAGTCTCGCATCAACTCGGCGGATCAACGGATTATGGAGATGTCCATCAATCGATATCAATGCGAGGAGTAGGGATTGCCATGCAACGGATGCACTAAGAGCTATAAGTATATGAAAGCTCAAACTGAAACTAAGTGGGTGTGCATCCAACTCGCTTGATCATGAAGACCTTGGGCATTTGAGGAAGCCCATCATCGGAATATACAAGCCAAGTTCTATAATGAAAAAATTCCCACTAGTATATGAAAGTGACAACTCAGGAGACTCTCTATATGAAAAACATGGTGCTACTCTGAAGCACAAGTGTGGAAAAGGATTGTTGCATTGCCCCTTCTCTCTTTTTCTCTTTTTTTTGTGGTCTCTTTTTTTCCTCTCTTTTTTCTCTCCCTTTTTTTATTTTTCGTCCGGAGTCTCATCCTGACTTGTGGGGGAATCACAATCTCCATCATCCTTTCCTCACTGGAACAATGCTCTAATAATGATGATCATCACACTTTTATTTACTTACAACTCGATATTACAACTCGATACTAGAACAATATGACTATATATGAATGCCTCTGGCAGTGTACCAGGATGTGCAATGATCTAGCGTAACATGTATAAAAATGATGAACGGTGGCTGAGCCACAAATATTATGTCAGCTATATGATCATGCAAACCAATATGACAATGAAGATGTGTGTCATATAAACGGAACGGTGGAAGTTGCATGGCAGTATATCTCGGAATGGCTATGGAAATGCCATAATAGGTAGGTATGGTGGCTGTTTTGAGGAAGATATAAGGAGGCTTATGTGTGATAGAGCGTATCATATCACGGGGTTTGGATGCACCGGCGAAGTTTGCACCGACTCTCGAGGTGAGAAAGGGCAATGCACGGTACCGAAGAGGCTAGCAAATTGCGGAAGGGTGAGAGTGCGTATAATCCATGGACACACATTAGTCATAAAGAACTCACATACTTATTGCAAAGCCTATTAGCCCTCGAAGCAAAGTACTACTCGCATGCCCCTAGGGAGGAGGTTGGTAGGAGTTAACCATCGCGCACCCCCGATTATAACAGCACTCAAGGATTTCATTTCAGACATAAAAAATGCTCGGACCTCCCCACCATGCCATAACCAACACTTAGATGAGAAGTCAATAACAAACTTTAATACCGATATTTCTACTAACCAATGATCATGAATGTATATCTTTTCATATTACGACATCAATATCATTAAACCACACGTTTCATATTTAGAGATCTACATGAAAGTTTTTATTATATCCCTCTTATATACCTATCCTTTATGGACTACTCTTATAACCCGTGCAAATTGCCATTACTATTTATTAGACTCTCAAAAAGATTTAAGTGAAGCATGAGAGTGCAACTATTTCTTGAAAATATAACCACCGCCGTGCTCTAAAAGATATAAGTGAAGCACTAGAGCAACTGCCTAGCTCAAAAGATATAAGTGAAGCACATAGAGTGTTCTAACAAATCACGATAAATGTGTGTCCCTCTCAAAAAGATGTGTTCAAAAGATTATTGTGGCAAACTAAAAAGCAAACAAAGAAAATAAAACTATAGCACACGACGCTCCAAGCAAAACTCATATCATGTGATGAATAAAAATATAGCTCCAATTGATATACCGATAGATTGTAGACGAAAGAGGGGATGCCATCCGGGGCATCCCCAAGCTTAGACGCTTGGGTCTTCCTTGAATATTACCTTGGGGTGCCTTGGGCATCCCCAAGCTTAGGGTCTTGCCGCTCCTTATTCCTTCATCCATCGTGATCTCACCCAAAACTTGGAAACTTCAGCACACAAAACTCAACAGAAACCTTGTGAGATCCGTTAGTATAACAAACAAATCTTAAACTTTAGGTACTGTTATAAATTGATTCATATTTAATTCTTGCATAATGCTACTGTACTCTAACTTCTCCATGACTTATACCACCCGATATAATGCATAGCATCATTAAAATAAGCGAACTATGCAATAGAAAATAGAATCTATCTAAAACAGAACAGTCTGTAAAGATCTAATTAAAAATCATAATTCTGTAACTCCAAAAAATTTGAAAACTTAGGAAAACGTAAACAATTCATATACCAATACTGTGTAAAAAATTAAGGATTTTATCACGTTCCAGTATAGAATAGAAATTCCAGAACCGGGTGCAAAACTTTCTGTTTTTCAAACAGCATCAATTATACTATCATCCAAATCATCCTAAAGGCATTACTTGGCACAAATAGTAATTAAAAGATAAAAACACAATCATAACATAAGCTAAAATTGTGTGACACACCAAAAGGAAAAGGGAAAGATAAAGATAACTATTGGGTTGTCTCCCAACTAGCTCTTTCTTTATAGCCATTAAGATAGGCTTTCGAGATTTTGATGATGCTCATATAAAAGATAAGAATTGAAGCACACAGAAACCATCATAAAACATGTGACGAACACATTTAAGTCTAACATACTTCCTATGCATAGGCATTTTATAGGAAAACAAATTATCAAAACAAGCAATATCTAGCATATGCTAATAGCAAGAATGAAGCATTAATAATTTCAGCACAAAGAGAGGTAATTTATTGACATGAAAGTTTCTACAACCATATTTTCCTCTCTCGTAATAATTACATGTAGGATCATAATCAAATTCAACAATATATCTATCATATAAAATACTATCTTCATGATCCACATGCATAAAAGTTTTATAATCTTCCAAGATAGTGGGATTAACATCAACTAAAGTCATGACCTCTCCAAACCCACTTTTATCAAAAAATTCATAAGATTGAACACTCTCCAAATATGTGGGATTCGTTTTACCTAAAGTTGACACTCTTCCAAACCCACTTTCAATATTATTGCAAACATTATGATCAATGACATATTCATCACGAGGCTTAAATAAATTTTCAAGATAATAAGAAGCATTATCACCCCAATTATGATCATTGCAATAAGTAGTGGACATGACAAAATTATCATCCCCAAGCTTGTAGCTTTGCATAGTATTAGAACAATTGACATTAATATAATTTATAATAACATCATTTCAATCATGCTTTTCATTCAAGGAGCTATCATGAATCACTTTATAAACTTCTTCTTTTAGCACTTCATCACAATTTTCAGATTCACGATTTTGAAGCAAAATGTCATAAAGATAATCAAGTGCACTCAGCTCACTAGCAATTCGTTCATCATAATTGGATTGTTTTAAAAGATTAGCAAGTGGATGAGGATCCATATGTCTATATTTTCATTTTCATTGAGTCACACAATTATTGCAAGCAAGCAAACGAGCAAACAAAAATATTTTTGTGTTTTTGTATTTTTTTTATGAGAAGTGGGGGAGATGAAAACGAGAGGCAAAGGCAAATAAAAAGTAGAGAAAGTAGATGATAGTTTGTGTAAAGGTACTTGATAGGTTTTGATGATGTCTCCGCGGCAACAGCGCCAGAAATTCTTCCTACTACTTGTGAGCTGCGTTGGGATTTTCCCCGAAGAGGAGAGGAGATGCAGCACAGTAGAGATAAGTATTTCCCTCAATGAGAACCAATGTATCAATCCAATAGGAGAATCACACAAAGCCTCGTGAACAACACCTGCACACACAAAAGCAAATACTTGCACCCAACGCGGGCAAGAGGGTCGTCAATCCCCTTGAACTCGTTACTTGCAAGGATTAAATATTGTAGTGGTAGATAGATAAATTGCAAAAGAAAATAAAAGAAAGAAAATTGCAGCAAAGTATTTGTAGGTTTTCTTTTTATATTTAAAGTAGATCCGGGGGCCATAGTTTTCACTAGAGGCTTCTCTCTCGAACACAGCATACGGTGGGTAGACAAATTACTGTTGGGCAATTGATAGAAAAGCGCATAGTTATGACGGATTCATGGCAATGATCATGTATATAGGCATCACGTCCAAGACAAGTAGATCGACTCCTGCCTGCATCTACTATTATTACTCCATCCATCGACCTCTATCCAGCATGCATCTAGGGTATTAAGTTAATGAAAACGGAGTAACGCCTTAAGCAAGATGACATGATGTAGACAAAGTAAACCCAATAAATATGAATAAACCCTGTCATTTTACCCTTAATGGCAACAATACAAATACGTGTCTTGTCCCTTTCTGTCACTAGGATATAGAACACCGCAAGATTGAACCCATTACAAAACACCTCTCCTGTTGAAGATAAATCAATCTAGTTGGCCAAACCAAACGGATAGATCGAAGAAAATACAAAGCTTTCAAAATCATGCATAATAAAGTTCAGAAAAGACTCAATTACTTCTCATGAATAATCTGATCATAAACCCACAATTCATCGCATCCCAACAAACACACCTCAAAAGAAGATTACATTGAATAGTACTCCAGGAAGATCGAGGAGAACATTGTATTGAAGATCAAAGAGAGAGAAGAAGCCATCTAGCTACTAGCTATGGACCCGTAGGTCTGTGGTAAACTACTCACACATCATCGGAAGGGAAGCAAGGTTGATGTAGATGCCCTCCGTGATCGATTCCCCCTCCGGCAGGGTGCCGGAAAAGGCCTCCGGATGGGATCGCGGAAGAACAGAAGCTTGTGGCGGCGGAAAAGTTATTCGAAGTGGTTCTCTGTTGGTTTCCCAATATTTGAGAATTTATAGAAGGTATGGGGATGAGGTCTTAATGCTTACACCAAATCCAGCTTTTGACCGGATCAGCAAGCAAATTGTGATTCAAACACTTATAATAAAAAGAAGGTACGGGGATGAGGTCTTAATGCTTACAACCATGTAATTGTGTTGGGATCAAAAATGATATTAGTTTGTGCTCGGGAAGTCACCCATCAAGAGGTGCTTGCTTCATATCGGAGTGGGGGATGTGTCCAAATAACATCTTGACCGGCACGAGTCCTGCATCAAGAATCAGTTATCCTACCAAAGGCCCTATCCGTCTCGCGGGGTTGCCCCGATAATTAAGATAATAATATCAGATAAAAGCATTGGGTGTTTAATGACTACACCTCATGAATCCCCAAGGTTTTGATCCAGGTTACCCTACTAAACCTTACTGTCACCGGTGTTCGGTATAACACTTCACGGTCCCCTTGCTCCTAGCCTCACCGGTGCTCAACCTCCATGATCATGGGTACCTGCAGGGATGAAGATTGCGGACAAGACAAGAGACACTTCACGAAACAATTTTATTTCACACATACGAGACATTATGTCAAAGGCTTCCATTGATCCCTTCACCAAGTACCTGGGGTTGCAAGGCTCATGCCTCACCCCATACCTTACCGAACTACTCACACATGGAGATCAGACCGCGAGAAGAAAACATTGAAGAACACATCTTGGGATTGATTGATTGCAATATGTCTTACAATGGATGCCTTGTGCGATACACGATTACAAGTATGAACTAGATGAGAGAGCACTATGGTGGTGGAGATGGCTATAGAGATGAAAATGGCGGCGGCTAGGGTTTGTGGATGAAGATGATGATGAAGAGGTTCTAGCTATGCTCGATGCTCTTCTGTTGACATTTTGACGGGGTCCCCTTTATAAAAGTTGTTCAGGTGGACGACCTGCCTCGGTTTCCATGCCAAACGACCGCTCATGCGAGCGCGTGCGGTCGCATGGAACGCCGTCTTTGACCCTGGTTGCCTTCTGGCGCCTCCTGGTGACTTATTTCTTCTCCATTTTCCTTCCTTTCCTTTCTCCCATGTGATTTCTTCCATTTTTAGCCCATTTCCTATGGAAAAAATATCAAAGAGAGGATTTGTGGAATCCTTTGCATTCATTATTCATAAGTGGCAATATCGGAGTGAATATCTCTCTTTTAATGAAATATCTCGATTTAAACAAGGTTGAAATGCGTGTAAAAATATCACTCATCAGGTGCTTGCTCTAATTTGGCAGTGTGATATCTGGTTGCATGTTGCATATCGTGTCTAGCTTGTATTACCTCTAATTTGGTTAAATTGCATCTGCTTACCTTACACATTATACATGTGAATATGACATGCCTTCCTATTTTTGGTACATACTACATCTGTCTATCACACCATGTTCTTACATCAAACTACTGTTCTTGTGTATCCCGCATCAATCACTTATTATGAGACAGTCACGCCCGTGAGTTAGTGTGAGAAGCGCTACTCTTATAAAGAGTGCAGTTTCATCCTCCCCACATGATTCTCAAGAAACAGCAAGGCAAGATGAAGATAGTCAACGTAGCTTTGTAGTTGATGACCACATTTTCCCTACACCAGCATCGCAGGTGCTTGCTCTAACTTGGCAGTGTGATATGTGGTTGCATGTTGCATATGGTGTCTAGCTTGTATTGCTTCTAATTAGGGTAAATTTCATCTACTTAGTTTACACATTATACCTATGAATATGACATGCCTTCCTGTTTTTGGTACATACTACATTGATCTATTAACCATGTTCTTACATGAAACTACTGTTCTTGTGTATCCCGCATCAATCACTTACGATGAGACACCTTTATTCGTTGCATATTGCAGATGATTTCTAGCATGTAGCCATGTATTGCTTCTAATTTGTTGAAATACCCTTATGAGTCCGCCCTTTTAATTTGGCGGAGTGAGATTGGTTGCATCTTTCATATGGTGTCTTCTAATTAGTTGAAATGCCTTCTGCTTAGTTTACACATCATAGGTGTCAATATGTCATGCCGTCCTTTTTTTCATACATATTCCATCCTCCTATCATGCGGTTACCTTACATCAAAGTAGTGTTCATCAGTATCATGCATCAATGAGTTCTGAAGAGCAAATTTTATTCCTTTTTCATGTGGGTTTCACTTTATAAGGCGAAATCAAAAAAGAGTGAGGAAGGGGTTGATTGTGGTCCTCTGCAGCAACGTAAACGGAGCATCTCTGTAGATTCTCCTTGTACTGCTAGTGCATTACATTTTCCAAGTCTCATCTCCCCTACTCCACCATCCCAGGTGCTTGCTCTAACTTCGCAGTGTGATATCTAGTTGCATGTTGCATATGGTGTCTAGCTTGTATTGCTTCTAATTAGGGTAAAATGCATCTGCTTAGCTTACACATTATACATGTGAATATGACACGCCTTCCTGTTTTTGGTACATACTATATCTGTCTATCACACCATATTCTTACATCAAACAATTGTTCTTGTGTATCCTGCATTAATCACTTATGATGAGACACCTTTAAGTTGGCAGTGTGATATTGGTTACGCCTTGCATATAATTTCTAGCACGTACTGCTTCTAATTTGTTGAAACGCCACCTATGACGAGACACTTTTAACTTGGCAGAGTGATATTGGTTGCATCTTTCATATGGTGTCTAGCTTGCAGTGCTCCTAATTTGTTGAAATGCCTTTTGCCTAGTTTCCACATCATAGGTGTGAATATGTCATGCGGTCCTGTTTTTCGTACATATTCCATCCTCGTATCATGTGTTTGTCATTCATCAGAGTAGTGTTCATTAGTATCATGCATGAATGAGTTCTGAAGAGCGAATTTTATTCCTTTTTCTTGTCGGTTTGATTTCACAATGCAAAATCAATAAAGCGGAAGGAAATTAGTATGGCATTGGATGATGGTGGTCCTTCCGAGCAACTAAAATGGAGGGTCTCTACAGATTCTACTCCGCCATCCTCCCAACAAGATTCGCAAGACAACGCAAGGCCAGGCAGTCAACGTAGCTGTGTAGATGATGAGCACATCTGCCCTACTCCACCATCACAGGTGTTTGCTCTAACTTGGCACTATTATATGTGGTTGCATGTTGCATATGATGTCTAGCTTGTATTGCTTCTAATTTTGTTGTATTTGCATCTGCTTAGTCACATTATACTTGTGAATATGACACGTGTTCCTGTTTCTAGAACATACTAAATCTGTCTATCACAGCATGTTCTTACATTAAAGTACCGTTGTGTATTCTACAACAATCACTTACCATAAGACACATTTAACTTGGGAGTGTGATATAGGTTGCATCTTGCATTGTCTTCTAGCTTGTACTGCTTCTAATTTGTTGAAATGGCACTTATGATGAGACACTTTTAAGAGTGATATTGGTTGCATGTTCATATTGTGCCTAGCTTTCATTTCTTCTAATTTGTTGAAATGTCTTCTGCTTAATGTTTTTCATACATATTCCACCCTCCTATCGTAGGTGTGAATATGCAATGTTGTCTTTTTTTCGTACACATTTCATCCTCCTATCATGCGGTTGCTTTACATCAAAGTAGTCTTCATCTGTATCATGCATCAATGAGTTATGCAGAGCCAATTTTATTCCTTTTCTTGTAGTTTTGACTTTAGAAGGCAATATTAAAAAAGAGGAAGGAAAAGAGTAAGTTAGGGGATGTTGGTGGTCCTCCGGACCAACGCAAACGGAGGCTCTCTAGATTTGCCACTGCTACTGCTACTGTAGTTGAAGTTCCAAGTCTATATGATGACTCCATCTCCCCTACTCCACCATCACAGGTGCTTGCTCTAACTTGACAGTGTGATAATCTGTTGCATGTTGCATATGGTGTATAGCTTGTATTTCTTCTAATTTGATTAAATTGCACCTGCTGAGTTTATACGTTATACATGTGAATATGACATGCCTTTCTGTATCTAGAATACACTGCATCTATCTATCACACCATGTTCTTACATCAAAGTACTGCTGTTGTGTATCCTGCATCAATCACTTATGATGAGACGCTATTAACTTGGCAGTGTGATATTGGTTCCATCTTGCATTGATTTCTAGCTTGTACTGTTTCTAATTTTTTGAAACGCCACTTATGACGAGACACTTTTAACATCGCAAAGTGATATTGGTTGCATCTTTCATATGGTGTCTAGCTTGCAGTGCTTCTAATTTGTTGAAATGCTTTTTGCTTAGTTTCCACATCATAGGTGTGAATATGTCATGCGGTCCTGTTTTTCGTACATATTCCATCGTCGTATCATGTGTTTGCCTTCCATCAGAGTAGTGTTCGTCAGTATCATGCATGAATGAGTTCTGAAGAGCGAATTTTATTCCTTTTTCTTGTCGGTTTGACTTCACAATGAAAAATCAATAAAGCGGAATGAAATTAGTACGGCATTGGAGGATGGTTGTCCTTCCAAGCAACTGAAATGGGGGGTCTATACAGATTCTACTCCGCCATCCTCCCAACAAGATTCGCAAGACAGTGCAAGGCTAGGCAGTCATCGTAGCTGTGTAGATGATGAGCACAGCTCCCCTACTCCATAATCACAGGTGTTTGATCTAACTTGGCACTATTATATGTGGTTGCATGTTGCGTATGATGTCTAGATTGTATTGCTTCTAATTTTGTTGTATTTGCATCTGCTTAGTTTACACATTATACTTGTGAATATGACACGTGTTCCTGTTTCTAGAACATACTAAATATGTCTATCACACCATGTTTTTACATCAAAGTATTGTTGTGTATCCTGCAATAATCACTTACCATAAGACACATTTAACTTGGGAGTGTGATATAGGTTGCATCTTGCATTGTCTTCTAGCTTGTACTGCTTCTAATTTGTTGAAATGGCACTTATGACGAGACACTTTTAAGAGTGATATTGGTTGCATGTTCATATGGTGCCTTGCTTTCATTTCTTCTAATTTGTTGAAATGTCTTCTCCTTAGTGCTTTTGATACATATTCCATCCTCCTATCGTAGGTGTGAATATGCAATGTTGTCCTTTTTTTGGTACATATTCCATCCTCCTATCATGCGGTTGCCTTACATCAAAGTAGTCTTCGTCTGCATCATACATCAATGAGTTATCAGAGCCAACTTTATTCCTTTTCTTGTGGTTTTGACTTTAGAAGGCAATATCAAAAAAGAGGAAGGAAAAGAGTAAGTTAGGGGATGTTGGTGGTCCTCCGGACCAACGCAAATGGAGGCTCTCTAGATTTGCCACTGCTACTGCTACTGTAGTTGAAGTTCCAAGTCTATATGATGACTCCATCTCTCCTACTCCACCATCACAGGTGCTTTCTCTAACTTGATAGTGTGATATTTGGTTGCATGTTGCATATGGTGTATAGCTTGTATTTCTTCTAATTTGATTTAATTGCACCTGCTGAGTTTATACGTTATACATGTGAATATGACATGCCTTTCTGTATCTAGAATACACTGCATCTATCTATCACACCATGTTCTTACATCAAAGTACTGCTGTTGTGTATCCTGCATCAATCACTTATGATGAGACGCTTTTAACTTGGCAGTGTGATATTGGTTGCATCTTGCATTGATTTCTAGCTTGTACTGCTTCTAATTTTTTTGAAATTCCTCTTATGACGAGACACTTTTAACTTGGCAGAGTGATATTGGTTGCATCTTTCATATGGTGTCTTGCTTGCATTGCTTCTAATTTGTTGAAATGCCTTCTGCTTAGTTGACACATCATAGGTGTGAATATGTCATGTCGTCATGTTTTTCTTACATATTCCATCCTCCTATCATGCGGTTGTCTTACATCAAAGTATTTCTCATATGTATCATGCATCAATGAGTTTTGAAGAGCGGATTTTATTCTTTGTGCTGTGGGTACGGTTTGACATGGCAAAGTCAAAGAAGAGCATGGAAAAGAGTAAGGTAGAGGATGTTGTTAGTCGTCGGGTGCAACGGAAAAGGAGCTTCCCTCGAGATTCTGCTGGTACTTATAGTGTAATAGAAGGTCGAAGTCCACCTGCTAAATCTACAAACACAGTATCCCCTGCTCCACCAGCTGCAGCACCTCCTTCCATAGTACCGATGTTGTAGGGTGGAACCCTAAGTGAAGATCTTTTTACACTTGGAGAGGGGAAAGGGATGAACTCACAAGAACACAAGAGGCAAATCACTCAAACAAAACCCAAATCACACATCCACTAGAGTAGCATACATGAGATCCACATGAATACATGAACAATCAAGGAAAGTAGCACAAAGGTAAGGTTCTTCCCACTCCAAAGGAGGTGAGGTCTTGATGATAGTCTTCTCCAAGAGGAGGTCTTGATATCCCTTGGGATCTTCTCCTAGGAGGTCTTGATCTCCAAGAGGAGTGGTAGATGAGCAAAGCCCTCTAAAATATCTCAATACACTTTGCTAACCCTAACAAATGTCTTGGGTACGAAATATATAGGAGTAGAGAGGTAAGGGATGAAGTGAGGGGCAAAACAGGAACAAGTCGGCCACCTCGCTGGGAGGGCCATGCGCACGGGGTAAGTGAGGCCCATGCGCCCGGGGGTCCCGTGGGCACGGTACACGCCCGTGCGCACGGGGTGCTACAGCGGTGAGGCCCGTGTGCACGGGGTCCAGGAGCCCGTGCGCACGGGGTGTGCGTATTCGGCTACAGAAGCTCGCTGGGAGGCCCGTGGGCACGGGGTCGGGGAAGCCCGTGCGCACGGGGTCACCTGGGAGTTGCTGTCCACTTTAGGTCCTTCTCCTCTGTCTTCCTCGTGGCCTTGGCGTGGTTCCCCTTGGACTTGGCGATGGTCCTTAGCTTCTTGGCGGTAGTCTCCTTCATACCTAATGACACACAATGTTTCCTTGTGAGGTAGCATCCAAGTTCCATCCATATCCATATGAAAGTCGTATAGGAGTGAGTTCACCTCGTTCTTGATGGCATGTACGCGAGCTCTTGTCATAGGTCCACTTGGTGCTTGATGAGTTGTTGTGGTATCCATGGGGATGATCGAAGGATGCTCCACATCATCTCCCCCCCCCTTGGGAAAGATCCGTCCACGGATCGATATCTTCATCACCATGGTAGGGGGATATATCCTTGACGTTGAAGGTGTCACTCACGTTGTACTTGTCTTGTGGGATGTCGATCTTGTATGCATTGTTGTTGATGCGTGCTAGCACCTTGAATGGCCCATCGGCGCGAGGTAGAAGCTTTGACTTGCGTTCGTTGGGGAAGCGTTCCTTGCGAAGGTGTAACCACACGAGATCTCCGGTGTTGAACACCATGGGGTGCTTGTTTGCGTTGAGCTTGTTGGCGAGGCATTGTACTTGGCGTTCTATCATGAGCCTTGTGTCTTCATGCACCTTCTTGATGTACGTTGCTCTTGCGCTTGCGTCCAAGTTCGCTCGCTCTTGTAGTGGAAGCGGTAAGATGTCCAATGGCGACAAAGGGTTGAAGCCATAGACCACTTTGAAGGGAGACTTGCCCGTAGTAGAGTGGCGTGCTCGATTGTAGGTGTACTCGGCGATCGGTAGACATTCCTCTCATTCCGTGAGGTTCTTCTTGATCAACACGTGAAGTAGTGTAAATATCGTCTGGTTGGTGACTTCCGTTTGACCGTCGGTTTGTGGGTGATAAGCCGACGTGAAGAGGAGCTTTATTCCGAGCTTGCCGCATAGTGTCTTCCAAAAGTAGCTTAGGAACTTGACGTCGCGGTCCAATACAATCGTCTTGGGCATTCCATGAAGGCACAATATTTCCCCATTCTCCATGAGATGTTGGACTTGCCGTTGGATTTCTTTGGTCTCGTCAGGGTTGACGCGGTATGGTGCCTTGTTCGGTAGAGGTGCGCCGGGGATGAGATCAATGCGGTGTTCGATTCCGTGTAGAGGAGGAAGTCCGGGAGCTAGCTCATCGGGAAACACATCCTTGAATTCCTGCAATAGATGAGACAACACTAGAGGAAGATGTTGTGAAGTATTAGTCCGCTCCACTTCACCTTTGCGTAAAAGCACAAAGTGTAGAACACTTGATGGGCTCTCACTCACATCCCTCATGTCTCTTTTGGTGGCGAGTAGGACTAAGTTTTTCATGTCGCTCATCATGGAGTCACTCAATTTTGGCTTGTGGTGCTCACTTTCTTTGTGGTGGTTCACTCTCTCACTAGTCTCTCCACGATGGCATGATTCTTGATTGTCGGAGATGACTTGACTTGGAGACATTGGTCGAAGAACGAATTCCTTGCCCTTCATCTTGAAGCTATAGTGGTTGGTCCTTCTGTTGTGGATGACGCCGCGGTCGAATTGCCAAGGTCTCCCAAGAAGTAGATGGCACACAGACATAGGAACCACATTGTACTCTAAGGTGTCTTCGTAGGCGCTGATCTTGAAGGATACTTGGACGGTGTGCTCCACTTGAATGGTGCCGGAGTCGCTAAGCCATTGGACCTTGTAGGGGCGAGGGTGCTTCTTCTTGACCAATTGTAGCTTGGAGCATAATTCTTCACTTGCCAAATTGTGGCAACTTCCGCCGTCGATAATGACCTTGACGGAACGTCCTTGGATACCCGCTTTGGTATGGAAGATGTGGCAACGTTGGTCCTCGTCTTGATGTTGTTGAAGTGTCAAGACCTTGGAGACAACAAGAGCGGGGCTCGCATCATTGTCGCAGAAGATTTGCACATCTTCATCTTCATTCACTTATCGGTGCATAGCCACGTGCTCGAGGGCTTCCATTTCATCTTCCCTCATGGAGTTGTAGGTGCCGTCGTCGTTGAGGATCATTGTGCGTCATGTTGGGCACTTGAATGATTTGTGGCCTCGGCCCTTGCAAGTGAAGCACTTGATGTCACTTGTCTTGTTTGCATCCATAGGAGGTGTCGAAGACGAAGGTTTTTTCTTGGAGTTGCTTGTAGTAGTAGAAAGACGACTCGAAGATGGCGAAGGTTGCTTGTAGATTGACTTGTCACCGGTACTTGGTGTAGCTCGAGTCGTTGGAGGAGGTGTCGTAGTCGTTGAAGCTTGCATGTATGAACCGTAGGTCTTGGAAGAGTACTTGGAGTACTTGAAGTTCTCTTGCACTTGTCGCTCCGCCTTGGTTGCTTGGTGCACTGGCTCGAGGAGGTTGGAGTACGGTTGGAAGTCTGCTATTTTCTTGATGGGATGGTTGAGGCCATTCAAGAAATGCGCCATAGTTTGTTCATCATCTTCCTTGACATTGGCTCGTATCATTGCAACTTCCATTTCTTGATAGTATTCTTCAACCGACTTGGTGCCTTGCTTGAGGAGTTGGAGTTTCTTGAAGAGGTCGTGGTTGTAATGTGTAGGCCAAAATGAGCTCTCATGACATCCTTCATTTGATTCCAAGTCACGATGGGTGGCTCGCCCTTCTCTTGACGCCTTGAGATCACTTGCTCCCACCAAATGAGAACATAGTCTTGGAACTCTAGAGATGCCATGGCGATCTTCTTTTCTTCGTCGTAATTGTGAACACGGAATATCTTGTCGACCTTCAATGCCCATGAGAGATATTCTTTGGGATCGTTGCCTCCGTTGAACTTGGGCATGGTGAACTTGAGCTTGCCGAAACGTTGTTCCTCATCATGTCGTCGATGGTGATGTCGATTTTGCCGTGGTGGTGGGTCGTCATCCTCATGCTCCGCTTGATTGGCTTGACGCAAGGGTCTTGAAGGTGTAATCCGAGCTCGATTTCTCCTTTCTTGGCGCTCCTCAAGGTGAGCTTCGTCATCTCATTGTTCATGTCATAGCGCTTCTTCTTGTTCACGCACACGACGGTTGCGCTCATTCACGTCATGAGTTGCTTCTCGGAGAGCACGTTGCGCTTCAAGTGCTTGCTCTTCTCGGCGTAGTTGTTCTTGCCGGAGGGCGTCTCTATCTTGGTCATTTTGTCTTGGACGCGGTGGTTGTTGGCCTTGGCTCGCTTGATGTTCTCGTGCTCGAAGTCGGTCTTGTAACCCATTGCCATGGAATGGATTTTGTGGAGCTTGATGATCGTCATGATCATTGCGCCGATGAGATCGTGCTTGATACGTCTCCAACGTATCTATAATTTATGAAGTATTCATGCCATGTTTATTATAGTTTTGTATGATTTTGGTGCACTTTTATATGGCTTTTATATGATTTTCATGGACTAACATATTGACCTAGTGCCAGTGCCAGTTGTTGTTTTCTGCTTGTTTTTGGTTTTCCAGAAAATCTATATCAAATGAAGTCCAAATGCAGCGAACTTTTTGATGATTTTTTCTGGAACATAAGAGGCACTAGAAGCTTCGGGAGGAGGCCAGAAGACCCACATGGGCCCCACGAGCCACCAGGGCGCGCCACCCCCCCAGGCATGCCCTGGTGCCTCGTGGGCCCCTTGTGGCCCTTCTTCGCGTGATTCCAACTCCAAAAAATCATATATATTCAGAAACCCCCGAAAGTTAACCTAGATGAGTTTTTACGCCGCCGCAAGCCTCTGTACCTCCACGATCTAATCTACAGCCCTTTTCCGGCACCCTGCCGGAGGGGAGAATCATCACCGGAGGCCATCTTCATCATCCCGGTGGTCTCCATGACGAGGAGGGAGTAGTTCACCCTCGGGGCTGAGGGTTTGTACCAGTAGCTATGTGTTTTATCTCTCTCTCTCACGTTCTTGATTTGGCACGATCTTGATGTACCGCGAGCTTTGTTAATATAGTTGGATCATATGGTGTTTCTTCCCTCTCTATCCTTGTTGTGATGAATCGAATCTTTTCCCTTTGAGGTTTCGTTATTGTCAGATTGAATATTTTAGATTTGAGAACACTTGATGTATGTCTTGCATATGAATACCCGTGGTGACAATGGGGTATTATATTGATTCACTTGACATATGTTTTGGCACTCAACTCGCGGATTCCCGCGGTGACATTGGGGTAATCTATGCATATGGGTTGATGCACGTTTTCATTATCTTTTCTCCGATAGAAACTTTGGGGTGCTCCTTGAAGTTCTTTGTGTTGGATTGAATATAATGAATCTGAAGTTGTTTGATGCATATCGAATAATCAACTCACGGATACTTGTGGTGACATTGGAGTATCTAGGTGACATTAGGGTTGGTTGATGTGTTTCATATGGTGTTATTTTAGTACGAACTCTAGGGCTATTCGTGACACTTATAGGGATGGCTCAATAGATTGATCGAAAAGGATAACTTTGAGGTGGTTTCGTACCCTACAACAATTTCTATCTTATGTTCTCCGTGAATAGGAACTTTGGAGTGATTCTTTGTCGCACGTTGAGGGATGGTTATATGATCCAATTGTGTTAGCATTGTTGAGAGATTGCACTAGTGAAAGTATGAACCCTAGGCCTTGGTTTTAAGCATTGCAATACCGTTTGTGCTCACTTTTGTTACTTGCTACCTTGCTGTTTTTATATTTTCAGATTACAAAAACCTATATCTACTATCCATACTACACTTTTATCACCATCTCTTCGCCGAACTAGTGCACCTATACAATTTACCATTGTATTGGGTGTGTTGGGGACACAAGAGATTTCTTGTATTTGGTTGCAGGGTTGTTTGAGAGATACCATCTTCAACCTACTCCTCCCACGGATTGATAAACCTTAGGTCATCCACTTGAGGGAAAATTGCTACTGTCCTACAAAACTCTGCGCTTGGAGGCCCAACATGAGTCTACAATAATAAGTTGTGTAGTAGACATCAAGCTCTTTTCTGGCGCCATTGCCGGGGAGGTGAGTGCTTGAAGGTATATCTTTAGATCTTGCAATCGAATCTTTTAGTTTCTTGTTTTATCACTAGTTTGGTTCATAAAAGAAAACTACAAAAAAATGGAATTGAGGTTGCCTCATATTATTCGTCTTTATCATGTCTTTCTTGAAAATGATGGAGCAGAAAATTGTGCTCAATTGATAGAAGAAGAATTCAATAAAATGTTTGGCATAAAATCTTTGAATGATGAGCATGATTGCAATGTTGTTAGTATGAATTCTATGAATATCCAAAATACTAATGATGATTGCACTAGTCATGACAAAAATGTTTCATATAAGCATGTCAATTTTTGTGAAGTGCATAAAGTTTGTGAAGACATGCCTTATAGGGATGATAGATTTTGTAAGAAGCATAAACATGATAGAACCAATTTTTTGCTCAAAGTGATAGATAAATTTGCCACAAAATTATGTTCTCTTTATCCTATTACTTGTGAACTTTGCAATAAAGTTGGGCACCTTAATTTTCAATGCATACTTTTTCATGATCGAATCATGGCTAAATATTGTAATGACTTGACCGCCCTTGAACTATATAATGAGCTTTATCTATTTTTGGGGTGTGAGGAATTGTCACATAAAAATAGTTGGTTTGAAGTATTCATTCTCACGGATGACATTGAAACTAATCTAAAGGAAATCTATATGTTTTGTATAGTAAATTGAAATGAGAATGCTTATATAGCCTACTATATAAAAACGGGAAAACAAATAGAATATAAAAGAAATACTAATGGAAGGGTAAAGATTCCCCCTTTTCCTCCTATTTTCTCTCATGATGAAACAGGTAACGAGGAGGAGCTTCCTATCCAACCAATCTCTTCAATGAGAAGCTCGGAAGAATTAAATAAACCCACACATAATGTGGTAAAGAAAAAGAAAAGAAGGAAAAGTAGAGGTAAAAAGGTATCTCTACCAAAAAATGTTGCTCCTATTATTATTGTGCCTCATGAGAATGAATCAAAAATAATTGTGGAAGATGATACACTTGATGATCATATTGCTTCTTTGTCTTATGGCACAATGTCTGAAGGAACTATTGAGGATGATTTTGTTATGCATATTACTCCTTGTGATGATTATGATTGGGAAAATAATGATACTTCTTATAATCTTGAAAATCTTTTTGGCACCAACTTAGAAAATTATGATGATAATAATTGTTATACTATTGGTGTTGTTCATACTATTAATGATGAGAGTGATTATGCTTATGATATGCCAAGCCACAAGCTTGGGGATGCTATGTTTGATGAAAATGACATGTTTGAGAATTTATTTGCTGCAATTAATGTTTGTCCCAAGCTTCGGGATGCTATGCTTAATGAAGATGATCTTTTTAGTCCCCCTACTTTGAATGATCAAATTTGTTATGATGATTGCATGCCTCCTACTTATGATGATTATTGTGATGATACTTATGTTATAAAAAGTAGTGATGATTATATTTATAAAACTTGTCATAATTATTATTACCCTTTTTTTGAACATTACTCTTTTAATGTGGAAACAATTTATAGTATTCGAATTTCATATGATACTCCCACTCCTATTGATGAGAAGAAATGTGCTTATGTGGAGAGTAATAAAAATTCTATGCTTGTGGATCGTGAAAAGAATACTTTATGTGATAGCTACATTGATGAATCCATTCATGATGATACTGAAAATTATGATGAGAGAGGAACATATGATTCATGATGCTCCCGTTATGTTTCAATTCTTTACTTCTATATGAGCATCATTGAAATCATCATGCCTAGCTAAAAGGCATTAAAGAAAATCGCTTCTTGGGAGACAACCCAATATTTACCCCTACTGTTTTTGTGTGATTACATTATTAATCTACTGTAGTAATCATGTTTTATATGTTTTCTTTTAATAATGTGCCAAGTAAAGCCTTTGGGATAGTGTGGATACTTGTTGATTCGATTCTGTGCAAAAACAGAAACTTTTGCATCCAGTGCTGGAATTTCTATTCTGTACTGGAGCGTGAGAAAATTCTGAAATTTTTATAGAGCATTGGGTTACAAATTGGTTACGTTTTCCTAATTTTTCAGAATTTTTGGAGGTACAGAAGTATGGTTTTTAAATCGCTCACTACATGCTGTTCTGTTTTTGACAGATTCTGTTTTCGGTGCATAGTTTGCTTGTTTTAGTGTCTCCATAGCTTATATTGAGTGATATAAATTGTGGAAATGATAGAATACAGTAGGAATTATGTGAGAACAATTATGAATCTTTTCTTGACAGTACCTAAGTGGATGATTTATTTTTATCATACTAACCTATCTCACAGGTTCCGTTAAGTTTTGTGTGATTGAAGTTTTCAAGTTTTGGGTGAGATATCGATATGAGGAGAATAAGGAGTGGCAATACCCTAACCTTGGGGGTGCCCAAGGCACCCCAAGGTAATATTCAAGGAAGACCCAAGCAACTAAGCTTGGGGATGCCCCGGAAGGCCCCTCTTTCGTCTTCAACATTATCGGTAACCTTACTTGGAGCTATATTTTTATTAGTCACATAATATGAGTTTTGCTTGGAGCGTCATTTTATTTTATTGTGATTTGCTTGCTGTTATCAATAATCATGTTTTGCATATTTTATTTCAATAAAATGCCAATTATAGCCTTTACCATGCTCAGTTTGCAAGTTCATGTGTTGCTGTTTGAAAACAGAAAGTTTTCTGTTATGTCCAGAAAATTCCTGAATAGTCAGAACATGTTAAAAATCTGAAATTTTTACAGAGTAAGAATGCATGAGTTCTCTGTCACGTGGTAATTTTTCAGAATTTTTGGAGTTAGGGAAGTATGGATTCTTATTCCCCTTTTACAGACTGTTCTGTTTTGGCAGATTGCTGTTATAGTTGCATTGTTTGGATATGTTTGCGTGTTTAATGTTTCTATTTGAGGATAGGAGTATTAAATATGAAGATTAATTTAGTATGCAATGTTTAATTATAATTTTAGTGATTTTCTACAGTATAGAATGTTAAGGTTTCGAGTTGATTTATACTAACTTATCTCACGAGTTTTTGTTGAGTTTTGTGTGGATGAAGTTTTTTAAGATTTAGGAGAAGCCGTGATATGAGAGGAATTAAGGAGACACAAGATCTCAAGCTTGGGTATGCCCAAGGCTCCCCAAGATAACATTCCAAGAAGTCTCAAGCAATTAAGCTTGGGGATGCCCCGGTAGGCATCCCACCTTTCTAAATCAACAATTATCGGTTAGTCTTGGTTGAGCCTAAGTTTTTGCTTCTTCACATGAGATGTGCTATTCTTAGAATGTCATTTATTTTTTTTCTTTGTTGTTTGAATAAAATTATCAAGATCTAAAATTTTAAATGAGAGAGAGAGTCCTCACATAGCTACTTATTTACTTAACTACTCATTTGGTCTTCACTTATATCTTTTTGGAATAGTTTGTCATTTACTCTTGTTCTTCATTTATATCCTATGAGTAAATTGTTGAAAAGAATTGAATATCATAAAGTTGAAATTTATATGCTTCATATGCTTGTCCCATGGGGAGTAGTGACGTCACATACAAGAAGTATAAGTGGTAAAATTTATTGAAAGTTAACAAACATAGCATTGGTCACTTGAACAATTCATGAAAGAATTTGAAGGAAGAGAAATTTCACATATAAATATACTATCTTGGACATCTTCTATGATTGTGAGCCCCCATTAATTATTTTCAAGCTTGATCAAGTAGTTGACGTTGGACAAGGAAGACCACGTAATGAGTTATGTTTTTTATATTCACATAGAAGTTATATTGTCATGGATCCTCTAACATGTGGTGCTTGCTTAGGATCTTTTGCTAGCCAAAAAATCGTACTAAGTAGAGATACTACTTGTGCATCCAAAAACCCTTAAACCCAGTTTCTTGCCATGAGTGTCCCCTATATCTACCTATGGATTGAATAAGATCCTTCAAGTAAGTTGTCATCGGTGCAAAAAGCAATAAAAATTGCTCCTAAAATATGTATGATCTTTTATTGCAAGGGAAAATAAGCGTTGTACAAACTTGTGATGGTAAAGAAATAAAAGCGACGGACTGCATAATAAAGGTTGCTATCACAAGGGGCAATATAACGTGACGTTCCTTTGCACTAAGGGCTTGTGCATCCAACAACAAAAAGCGCATGACAACCTCTGCTTCCCTCTGCGAGGGGCCTATCTTTTACTTTTCTGTATTTACTTTTCTATATTTACTTTTATGCAAGAGTCATTAATGTTCATCCCTATTCCGCTCTATTTATTCTTTAGTTCGCAAGCATTATGTGGTAGGGAAAGATCCAGGCACATATATCTAGTTGAATATAGGTAATCATGAGTTATTATTGTTGACATTATCCCTGAGATAAATAAGTTGGGAGGCGAAACATTAAGCCCCTATCTTCCTATGAGTTTGACTGAAACGGTTTGTTCTAAAAATATGCTTTGAGTGTCAGCAATCATGGAAGACTAAAAGATGGTTGAGTATGTGGAATTTGCTAGATCAAAGCTCTTACATAGACCCTTCCTGAAAATAACATGAATTGCAATTGTTTGATGACTGAGAACATAGTTTGTTAGTTTTCAAGAAAGTTTATGGCCTATACTTTAAACATGTGAATAGCTTGCTACTTGATCATGAGAAGTTTTATGAGATGAGCTACTGATTATGATATATATTGACGCTAGAAAAAGTGATTGAAATTATCATTGATCTAACTTATGCACTATGCTAGCATTCACACTTCATAAATTATTTCTTTTATCATTTACCTACTCGAGGACGAGCAGGAATTAAGCTTGGGGATGCTGATACGTCTCCAACGTATCTATAATTTATGAAGTATTCATGCCATGTTTATTATAGTTTTGTATGATTTTGGTGCACTTTTATATGGCTTTTATATGATTTTCATGGACTAACATATTAACCTAGTGCCCAGTGCCAGTTGCTGTTTTCTACTTGTTTTTGGTTTCCAGAAAATCTATATCAAATGAAGTCCAAATGCAGCGAAACTTTTTGACGATTTTTTCTGGAACATAAGAGACACTAGAAGCTTCGGGAGGAGGCCAGAAGACCCACAGGGGCCCCACGATCCACCAGGGCACGCCACCCCCCCAGGCATGCCCTGGTGCCTCGTGGGCCCCCTGTGGCCCTTCTTCGCGTGATTCCAACGCCAAAAAATCATAAATATTCATAAACCCCCGAAAGTTAACCTAGATGAGTTTTTACGCCGCCGCAAGCCTCTGTACCTCCATGATCTAATCTACAACCCTTTTCCGGCACCCTGCCGGAGGGGAGAATCATAACCGGAGGCCATCTTCATCATCCCGGCGGTCTCCATGACGAGGAGGGAGTAGTTCACCCTCGGGGCTGAGGGTTTGTACCAGTAGCTATGTGTTTTATCTCTCTGTCTCACGTTCTTGATTTGGCACGATCTTGATGTACCGCGAGCTTTGTTAATATAGTTGGATCATATGGTGTTTCTTCCCTCTCTATCCTTATTGTGATGAATCGAATCTTTTCCCTTTGAGGTTTCGTTATTGTCGGATTGAATATTTCAGATTTGAGAACACTTGATGTATGTCTTGCATATGAATACCCGTGGTGACAATGGGGTATTATATTGATTCACTTGATATATGTTTTGGCACTCAACTCGCGGATTCCCACGGTGACATTGGGGTAATCTATGCATATGGGTTGATGCACGTTTTCATTATCTTTTCTCCGATAGAAACTTTGGGGTGCTCCTTGAAGTTCTTTGTGTTGGATTGAATATTATGAATCTGAAGTTGTTTGATGCATATCGAATAATCAACTCACGGATACTTGTGGTGACATTGGAGTATCTAGGTGACATTAGGGTTGGTTGATGTGTTTCATATGGTGTTATTTTAGTACGAACTCTAGGGCTATTCGTGACACTTATAGGGATGGCTCAATAGATTGATCGGAAAGGATAACTTTGAGGTGGTTTCGTACCCTACAACAATTTCTATCTTATGTTCTCCGTGAATAGGAACTTTGGAGTGATTCTTTGTCGCACGTTGAGGGATGGTTATATGATCCAATTATGTTAGCATTGTTGAGAGATTGCACTAGTGAAAGTATGAACCCTTGGCCTTGTTTTTAAGCATTGCAATACCGTTTGTGCTCACTTTTGTTACTTGCTACCTTGCTGTTTTTATATTTTCAGATTACAAAAACCTATATCTACTATCCATACTACACTTTTATCACCATCTCTTCGCCGAACTAGTGCACCTATACAATTTACCATTGTATTGGGTGTGTTGGGGACACAAGAGATTTCTTGTATTTGGTTGCAGGGTTGTTTGAGAGATACCATCTTCAACCTACGCCTCCCACGGATTGATAAACCTTAGGTCATCCACTTGAGGGAAAATTGCTACTGTCCTACAAAACTCTACGCTTGGAGGCCCAACATGAGTCTACAAGAATAAGTTGTGTAGTAGACATCAGTGCTCGAGATGGACTTGAGCGTGAAGAAGAATTCGAAGAGTGTCGACTTGAATGACGTTGTCTTGATGATGAAGTCGTGGAAGAGGCGCGGTTGACCATCATGTCACTCAATTCGTCCATTTGAGATGATAGATTGGCGTCAAAGTAGTCCCTTGTTCGTGATTCGGAGTGGCGCAAGTTGGTGGCGAGTTGCTCGATGTGATCTCCCAAAGCTTCACTTTCTTGATGTAGCGCTCGTTGGACGCCGAAGAGATGACCCTTGGTGACGTAGTCATGCATCTCATCTTGCTCTTCAAAGAGCGGGTTCAACGATGTACTTGCCCTATCCATCATAGTCAAGTGGTGGTGAGTAGGAAATGAGAGAACAATACCAAAGTTACCTTTTCCGATGATTGAGGATGTATCAAGTATCACTCAATGTAATGCAACAATAGTAGAATTGGTACCGGGTTTGTTTCTCACACCTACAATGTAAGGCTTATCTAATAGCTTGGTTAGGATGAGTGGCACAAAATTCAAGCAAGTGTTAGTCAAGATATCGAAAATGTTGAGAAAATTCACAAATTGCAAGTAAGACAAATAGATCAACACCCTAGTATAACACTTGGAAACACACACACGAAGATAAGTGGGATCCGCACAACCAAGGAATGAGCTCAAAATGTGGAACCACGGAAAATGCTCTTGTTGCACGGATACTAGAGAGACACTAGCTCGATTGCTCAAATTGGCTAGATACGCTTGTGCACCAACCTAAGAGAGTAACGTGCTTGTATTCAATCCCAAGTATGATATGTATGTATGGTCCAATATGATGTACTATGCAAAAAGGCTCAATGCTATTGCTTACAAGCTCTTTATTTCTTCTCTTTTGCTTAAAAGCTTTTTTTTACTATGCCAAAATGCTTGATGCGAGAGCCGATATCTAAGACAAGTAAGTAAGATATGCACGGGAGAGACTTATAGCACGATGATGATAGCAAGATAAATGCACGCTAAATGTAGCTATGCGGAGTAAGCATATCACTAAGGTGCACAAAGAGCATGGCCCGGCAATTCTCAACTCGCTAGTCTCGATGGGTAAGTGACGCAAAATGGCTCAAGGCTATCAATGCAATGGCAAGGGATAAGTACAAGATGTCGTCGAGGTTACCGTCCTTGCTTACGGTTGGTATGAAATGAAGTGGTCGATGTCAAAGTCGAGGTCGGGGCGATGATGAATGGCGGTGATGGTGATGTAGAACCGTCCCTAAGTAGCTGAAATACCATAGGACACGGAAACCGCAACTCAAAATCTCAATCAAACATGTGTGTTAGTGCGGAAGTCGAAAGGTGGTGCAATGAGTGGAAAAACTGGACCAAAACATGAGGTGAGAACCTCTTTGGTGAGTCCGTGCGCACGGGGTAAGTTGTGCCCATGTGCACGGGGTGTCGGGGGCCGTGCGCACGGGGTGTTCTGCCTGCGCAAGAACACACCCAAATCCATGGCTAAAATCAAAAATTCGCAAGAATTTGTCGGTGGGGAAGGTTGGGGATGGTGGATAGGGGTAGATCCAATTGCCAAACAAGAAATTCGTGGACCAAATCAACAAAATCTCACTGGATCCAACAAATACAAAAAAAAGTTGGTAGGGCTATTTTTGTGTGGATTTTCGAAATTGGGACAAAAGAAAGCAAAATCAGGCTAGAAAGTGGGGGTAGGGACTCCAAGATGTGAATCAACCTAGCTCATGATACCAAGATGTTGTAGGGTAGAACCCTAAGTGAAGATCTTTTCACACTTGGAGGGGGGAAAGGGATGAACTCACAAGAACACAAGAGGCAAATCACACAAACAAAACCCAAATCACACATCCACTAGAGTAGCATACATGAGATCCACATGAATACATGACCAATCAAGGAAAGTAGCACAAAGGTAAGGTTCTTCCCACTCCAAAGGAGGTGAGGTCTTGATGATAGTCTTCTCCAAGAGGAGGTCTCGATATCCCTTGGGATCTTCTCCTAGGAGGTCTTGATCTCCAAGAGGAGTGGTAGATGAGCAAAGCCCTCTAAAATATCTCAATACACTTTGCTAACCCTAAAAAATGTCTTGGGTATGAAATATATAGGAGTAGAGAGGTAAGGGACGAAGTGAGGGGCAAAACAGGAACAAGTCGGCCACCTCGCTGGGAGGGCCGTGCGCATGGGGTAAGTGAGGCCCGTGCGCACGGGGGTCCCGTGGGCACGGTACATGCCCGTGCGCATGGGGTGCTACAGCGGCGAGGCCTGTGTGCACGGGGTCCAGGAGCCCGTGCGCACGGGGTGTGCGTATTCGGCTACAGAAGCTCTTTGGGAGGCCCGTGGGCATGGGGTCGGGGAAGCCCGTGCGCACGGGGTCGCCTGGGAGCTGCTGTCCACTTGAGGTCCTTCTCCTTCGTCTTCCTCGTGGCCTTGGCATGGTTCCCCTTGGACTTGGCGATGGTCCTTAGCTTCTTGGCGGTAGTCTCCTTCATACCTAATGACAAACAATGTTTCCTTGTGAGGTAGCATCCAAGTTCCATCCATATCCATATGAAAGTCGTATAGGAGTGAGTTCACCTCGTTCTCGATGGAACGTGCGCGAGCTCTTGTCATAGGTCCACTTGGTGCTTGATGAGTTGTTGTGGTATCCATGGGGATGATCGAAGGATGCTCCGCATCAACTGACATCTCAACGAGTTACTCATTCCAATGCTCTGCAAGTGGCATGTTCCCAAGCTGCCTTCCCACCTAACACTACTTTTGAAGCACTGCTGACACTACAAGACTTGGCAAGATCAGATGAACCTCATGAGCATCAACACCAAGACGGTACGTGACCGAGTCAAGTTGTAGTTGCGTGCTCCTTTATATGTACTCTCACAGTTTCATCTGCACTAACACTTTCCATATTCGTTGTTGAACTAGCACCTCGGTGCAAGAGGAAACAGACCTCGGGGATAATGCTTGATAGGTTAACAAAATCCAAAGGAGGAAGAATGGAGATCCATTTTGAGGCAGGTTTAAAAAGGCCACGTGATGCTACAGAGTCAGCCAAGTTAGTATCAGAGGCAGCCGTTGCCGTTAGGTGTCATGCACGTATCCTCCCAACATGGATCCAGTACAGGAATGACAAAGACGAAACCCAGTTTAACACCTTCCTTGACCATTTATCTGTAAGTAATGTTATTCATCACAATTTGTAATATTGTCTTGCCCTGTCCCATACTTTCAAGCTTGCTCCTAATGAGACTCCCATTCTTTTTTCAACAAATGAGGTTCAAGTTGGATCCGAAAGATGATGCAACCAAACAAGCATGCACTCATGTTTTTCAGTCTGCTCTGCGACAGTATCGGTATCACCTTAGAAAAACTCACTTTGAAGGCAAGGCTAACAATGAAATCGCCCAAACATCTCTAGTAGAATATATTACGGACGAAGACTGGACAGCCCTTGTTAAACACTGCTCTTATCCGAAGTATCAGGTAGGGTATATGTATGTGATCAGATCACATATTGAACTCGTATTTACGTATGTGCCTTACAAGTCTATCTTCTTCGAGGCTAACTGTTTGAAGAACAAGACCAACCGTTCTAAAGTGAAATTCCAACAGACAACAGGATCTCATAGCTATATTGCACACTGCGAGGCTCTTGTAAATTGCTGCTATTTCCTCCTTTTTGCTGTGCCATATTATCGTATCTATATTGACTTGTTCCAAATACAGAGGAAAGCTCGTGCGGACCAAAAAGAACCTGAACCGAATGCAGTGCAAATCTTCAAGGATTGTCACACCAGCAAGATGAAGGGCATGACTACACCAGTCCAAACCGCTGTTGTAAGTCCTTACTCTTCATGCCTTTGAACTACTTGTTACTGTCACGTGTTCATTTAACTGCTTGGTTTGCAGCCAATGTCAGTTACTGTGTTCACTTTTATACACAGTTGTCTTAACGTATCATTTCACTGTACACGGTCTAAAAGAAAGGAAGGATATTCTTTTGGTCTTGATATGTAATCTAGTTGTGATGTTCACGTGCCCACACAATGATACAATAGCCTGTTTGTTTGATATCCGTTTGCCCGTGATATGAATGATGTCATACTATGTTTATCATATTTTAAACCTTGTCTCTTTATCCTTAGATGCCAATAAATGTGAGGAAATAGACAATACATTAGGCATGCTACATGGACATATGTTCCGAACGTGATTTTATTATGTACTTACCACTAAAATACATGCTAAAGTATTACAGTGGTTCACCAAAATAAGTTATGTATAAACGTGAAAGCTATTTTGTTTGTTTTTGTCTCATTAGTAACTTCTTATCTAGTACACTAATCTACAAAATTCAAACTTTCAGCAAGCTATGGAACAAATGATTGAACAGCCACAACCTCCTGAAGGTGACGAGGGTACCACAGGCACAATGTCACCTCTTGCTGCAGTGCGTCAGTATCTCTCCACTAACAGTGCAAAAAGCACCTTCCTGAGTAATTCCGGGTTGGTTGTTAAGGTAACATCGTCAAAACCGCCTACTGAACAAAATCTTCCGGCTAGACACAGTGATATATCTATGCTCCAGACACAAGTCCAATCCCTAGTGGAGGTCGTTTCTGAAACAAGAATAGTGGTTGATAAATGTCGTCAAGATATGAATGATTTTGACACCAGACTATCAGACATTTGCTTCGTGGTTCAAGAGCAATGGCAGAAAAAAGGGGAAGGTCATGATGCTCCATCAGATTCTACAGCCTGAAACATTACCACTCTAGTCAAATGATCTGTGCTTCTATACATCTCATGGTGCATTTATCTGCAGGGACTGTAAATTTTTATGCCAACAGGCCTTTTGTTATATGGCTGTAATTTATTTTGTTGTGATACAACATTAATCGTGTTGCCAAAGGCCGTAGAAATTAGCAAGCTATTTTTGTATAGTGTAGGTTTATTCTTAGTAATGTATTCGGCATCATCGGCCACCTTTAGGCCGAAAGCATTGTAGGAGCCCAAAGGGCCAATATTCGTCCGGCCCACAACTAGAATGGAGCTAAAAATGATTATGGGCCGTAATCGGTATGTAGCGCACAGAAAATAACTGGGCCTAAATCAGCATAAGCTCTTCTTATTTCTGATCGTTCCATTGGTAGGCCCGTGACCATAGTGGGCCATTAACAGGCCTAAACATAATATGGGCCCATAGTAATAATGGGCCGTTAACATGTCTAAATATCATGCAGGCCTTATTTGGCCCATAAATGACACAGGCTGTTAACGGGGCGAAACGCAGATTGGGCCTTCATTGGGCGAGAATATACCTAGGGCTTGTAGCAGGCCGAAAGATGATTGGGCCTAAAATGTGTCAAATAGCCCGCTGGTCATTAGGAGGCCAAAATGTAGCTCAGCCCATGGTGGCCCATTTACATGGCGGATCGTTAATAGGCCAAAAGTCAGCACGGGCAGTAATTGCACCGACCTACTACACGGGCCTTTAATAGGCCGAAAGTGCTGGCGGGCTGGATTTGTGTCATCGAGAATATGGGTCGCTAATAGGCCCGATGTGACGTCGGGCCACATATGGCCCATGGGTTGCGTCGGCCGTTAACAGGCCGAAAGTCAGACCTGGCCGAAAATGGCCCAATTCCATCACGGTCTGTTTATGGACCGAAAGTTTCATCGGGCCACAAATGGGCCCAAATGTAGCAGGACCTTAAACAAGCCGGAAACACATCAGGCCGTAATTGGGCCCAAATACATAGCCGACTGTTAATGGGCCAGAAGTGACCATGGGCCGCAATGATGAGAAATCCACAACGGGCCAGTGACGGGCCGATTTGACACTATTCGAACGGGCCTTACCTGCAAACGGGTCGTGTGTAAGCAGGCCATTAATGGGCTAGCCCGCTAACTTTGACTGGGCCGGCCCTTTTAACCTAAATGGGCCACTATTGGGCCATGCCACATGTCACTGTTCCATAGGCGCGTATAGTCCAATGGATGGATGACATCTGTCGCGGCGATGAGCTAACACGTGGTTCCGTTGCGAATGAGAATTTTACACGTGGAAAATCGCCATTGGTCAGGGCTGTTAACGGGTTATCGGATCCAAACCCACACCCGATAGCTTAACGGCGACCCGTTACAGTGGATGCCACATGTCGGTTACCCTTGACGAAAACACTTCCATGACGCGCCATTTATCGTCATGGAAGTGGACACTTCCATGGTAATAATTTGAGTATTGTCATGGAACACTTGTACGACAACACAGGTATGACTATCTTGATTCTGTCATAAAATCATCACGGGTGTACATGCATGACAAAAAACGTGACCTACTGTGACAAACACGTATTATCATGGAAGTGTTTTTTTGTAGTGATTGGATCTGTTCTGATTAATGTGGATGGTATGAATAAGGAACATGTTTTTACAGCTACAATTTGAAACTAGCAGTTGTTGCAAACATGCAATCTGATGCAAACACCAAACTAAACAGAAGAGGAGGAAATGATGCATATCCAAATCTATACTAGAACAAAGTTTGAAGGCTTGAGAAGGATGGACTTACATTACAAGTTAACACGGGCTCTACAAAGCCCTTCTCCATGTCGATGGAAAGATAATTCAAGAAATTCACCAAAGGAACTTCTTCATAAGCGTTGCCTTTATTCTACATTTTGTAAATTGTAAATATAGATCTAATAATATCGGAAGAAATAGAGGATAATGAAGCTCAGATGCAGAGTGATGATACATAATCAAATAGCTATCAATTAAGTACATCGTTATAAGGCAAAAGGTACTTACAAGAGCAATGCAGACCTCAACTTGTGCAACGGCATTGGCTTTATTCAACATTTTGGTAAGAGTAAATGTAGATCTGATAATTTGCAGAAAATGGAGGGCAGGGCAGATAATATGCAGAGTAATGCTAGACAATCAACTATCTGTCAAAGTAAGTACAGTAATACTACCTCTGTTCGGAATTACTTGTCACTAAAATGGATGTATCTAGCACTATTTTAGTTCTAAATACATCCAATTGAGCAACAAGTAATTTGATACGGAGGGAGTACATGACAATAGGTACTTACAAGAGCAATGTAGAACTTCATAACCATTGGGTTTATTCTACATTTATGTAAGAGTAAATATAGATCTTATAATTTCGAGCAAACGGTGGATAAGGAAGCTAACATGCACAGTGATGCTACATAATCAAACAGCAATGGGTGTAAGTATGGTGATAAAGGGCAAGAGGTACTGACAAGAGCAATGCAATGCACAGTATTGTTGTGAGATACTATCATCCCTTGAGAATGGATATTCATCTGCATGCAGTTTTCATACAAGAGAGATGGTAAGGCACATGCAGAAATGTAGAAGTTCAAATTTTGATTTGATATCATAGACAGTACCTGATGCTGGGCACGAGACCAGTGCGTAACAAGCTTATTCCAGTCAGCATCTTATAAATGTATTTCAGGAGACTTTACAGAAATTTCATTTCAAGGCTTGCAATCAAAGTGTGTTACCCTCGGGTAGTGACGATACTGCCACAACGCACGCTTGAAAAGCAGAACCAAGCTTTGCTCGTCGCGACTATTTAGATCGGTCCTCGCCTATTTAAAAGATATGGAATGGTTGTTGTGTTGATTCAGCAGATAGCTAGGCAGTAATTAGCATGAATAACATTACTTACACGTAAGTTGCAGAGGAAGATTTGAAATTGGTGTCTGTCTTGACAATAATCCTCCCATGATGGGAAGATACGCACAAAGTTCCTAACAACAATGAAAGCATTATAATTTAAACTGGAAATAGTTGAATGGGGTTCCTGTATGCAGGAATTTGGGCTCTCTGCAGTTCTAATAGGGATTCGGCTAGTGGAGTAGGTACACTTTTTGAGTGGGGGCTTTCTGTGGTACAGTTGGTGCTATGGCAACTGGAATTGGCATATCTTTTTCTATAGTGCGGGTCCTGTGTGGTGAAGCTAGTGCTATGGCCACTGGAGTAGGGGTAAAGTGTGCTAGAGTTGGAGCTGTGTTTTCTAGGGCTGGTGATATGGCCACTAGAACTGTGGTGCTATCTGATTTATCAGGTATCACTGCCTTTTCCAAATACTTTGTTTGTACTCCTTCAGGATCTGCAATCACCATCTTCCTTTTGGACATCTGTTATGAAAGAACAACATTTGAGTGGAAAAACATGGTATGATGACACATGGAATAGGTACTGAAAATGGATAGGCATGGCATATTCTCATATATGATGTGTAAACTAAGCAGATGGTGGTGTAACAAAGTAGAAGTAATGCAAGACATCATATGCAAGATACGTCCGACCAATACAACCTTGCCAAGTTAGAGCAACCACCTTGATGGGAGAATAAGATAGGGCATCTGACTCTAACTCATCTGGAGAGCTTAATTGACTTGGGTCTCTATCTAGGTCAGAATCGTCAATAGGATCATATTCTGAAATGGAATCTGTAGATGGAGAGCGTGTGAGTTCCATTGCATCTAGACACGATCTCAATCCCTTGATGCCAAGTTTGTTAGCCACTGGATTATTCCACAATATTCTTCTTGTGCGCCCATTCTCATATTCATTATGATCATGTTCAATACTTGACATGCATGAAAACATAAAAATAAGTGAGATTATCTTTGTAATGCATAGGGGATGCTAATCCAATAGTGCCTCCCTGTAAACCCCTATGTGCTATCTCTGTGCAATTGTTCTGAGAGATGCCATGTGTGCTGTAATTTGGTGTGTGCATTAATATAATGTGGCCTACTACTCAAAATATAGGCTCCCTGTTGAGAGCTCCAAAAGTAATGATACTTCACAGATGATAGCTTCAAAATGTACTAAGGAAGAACAACTCGACCTGACCTATCGATCGCAAATGTCTCTGCTCCTCTTCCCAACAAGGAACATACTATACTTATTAAATAAGAAGAGAAGAGGAACATGTTAAAGAAGAGCAGAAGAGCAAGCAGATTGTAGATATTACAAGTCTTTCTATAAAATGTCTGTTGCCCACCCATGATGAACCGAACATTTAGCTGACCAATTAAACATGTCTCTATTTTAGTAATATCTGTGTCATATCAGATTCGTATTTGAACAACTAAGCTTTGGAATTATGAGTGGCATGTAGTTTAGCACGAAGGTTGGAGTGCTGCTAGTACGACACAAAGCATCTAGGCAGATCGTAGTGTACATAAAAGGGGGAAACCATAAGCATCATAAATAAATCAGGAAAGTGGAACTGACTGGAAAATATGGGGTTGTATTGCCGCTACTAATCGAAAGCCTTTCGATCCCCTAGAGGCCAGCTCTATTCAACTGAAGGCGCACTACTTTAACTATTAGTCTAGTCTCTCAAAGGCCACACAGCTCCCAGCATTTCCTGGATATTATGGTAGACCAACTCGAAGTGCTCAAAGCATCTAGCAGAAGCGGCCCAATAGACCTGTCGACTGCAGATGTCACTGCTCCCCTTCCTGACAAGAAACATACTATACTTATTAATGAAGAACAGAAGAGGAACATGTTAAAGAATAGAAGAGGAAGCATATTATGGAGATTCCGCTTCTTTCTATACAATGTTCATTGCCCACCCATGATGAACCAGAGCGCACAAAGAAATGCAATTCCCTACTGTCTCTCTATATGTGGCCACATGCATTTGGGAACTCAAGTGGGAGCATTAGCTGACGAATTAAATGTGTGTCTATTAACAAATATCAGTATCATATCACATTCGTATTTCAACAACTAAGCTTTGGAATCATGAGTGGTGTGTTGTTTAGCTTGAAGGGTGGAGTGTTGCTAGTACGACACAAAGCACATACGCAGATCATAGTGTAGATAAAAGGGGAAAACCCTAAGCATCACGAGTAAAATCGGGAAAGTGGAAGTAGCTGGAAAATATGGACTTCGGATCCCCTACAGGGGCAGCTCTCTTCAACGGAAGGTGCACTACAGTTACTATCAGTCTAGACTCTCAAAGGCAACATAGCTCCCAGCATTTTTTGGATATTATGGCAGACCAACTCGAAGAGTTGAAAGCATCCATCAGAAGCAACCAAATAGACCTGTCGACTGCAAATGTCCTTGCTCCTCTTCAGGGACAAGGAACATATTGTACTACTATACTTATTAAAGAAGAACAGAAGAGGAACATGTTAAAGAAGAGCAAGCAGATTTTGGATAATACAATGTTCGTTGCCCGCCCATGATGAACCAGACCGCATAAAGAAATGCAATTCCCTGTTGTCTCTCTATATGTGGCGCACATGCTTTTCAAAACTAAAATGGGAACATTAGCTGACCAATTAAACGTGTCTCTATTTTAGTAATATGAGAGTCATATCACATTCGTATTTGAACAACTAAGCTTTGGAATTATGAGTGGCATGTTGTTTAGCTTGATGGGTTGAGGAGCAGTGCTACCACAACACGAAGTACCTAGGATGATGGTAGTGGAATATAAAAGGGGAAAACCGTAAGCATTGCGAGTATAGTGTTGACCGTGCCATGGCGGATCTGATGGTGCAAACCGCAGAAAGGCTACTTCGTAACCAATGTTTGCTTTCAACTAACGAGTAAGGTTCTAAGTGATGGACAAGAAATCATAGTAAAGTAGTGGTGATCTATTTTCTGGCTGAGATAAATAACTTGAGCAGATATGAAAGAGTACCGCCTCTCTTGGGGCGCCATGTAGGCATCTGCTGAGACGTTGAGGGTGCTGCGGTTGCGATGGCTGTCGGCAGTGTGGAAGCAGATCCGGGAGGGCAGATGGTGGCGGTGGGGGATATGTCCCGACGCAGTGGACGAGACAGTCATAGGAGCAGCCCCGACAAGGTGGACGATGGCGCGGATGAAGCAAGAGGACGCGATGCAAGGATCCTGATCCGGCGCGGTGGATGAGAGACGTCGATCTCTTCTAATGGACGACGGTGTCGAGGTACCTGCTCTGGCATGGTGGAGGCGGATGGCGGTGGATGGGGTGGCGGACGGAGGAGGCTGGGGTGGTGAGGGTGTTTTGGCGCCCACGGAGTACGAATGGGGAAATGGAGCGAGAGAGGAGGGGGGAACCATGTCTTTGGGACGCGCTTGTCTCAAATGCGGGGAAAGTTACAAACTTAGCCCCCGTTTAAAATTTCAGACATCAGAGCAACATTGGTCGGTTGGGGATAGGACGGTAATCTCACATCTCCCAAATATTTGCCGAGAGCGATTTCGGCCGAGGAGAGGGTGTTTTGGCACCCATTGTTGGCGACCATCGTGTATGAATGGGGCTGACAGGCGGTTGTGTCACGTATGAGTGAAGTTACAAACCTACCCCTATTTAAAATATTTGCCGATATTGATTTCGGTCGAGGAGAGTATGTTTTGGCGCCCACCTTGTATGAATGGGGAAATGGAGGGAGAGAGACAGCCTTTGGGATGAGCTTGGATCAAATGTGTTTTGGCGCCCACGTTTGGCGCCCACCGTGTATGAATGGGGTGAGAGGCGGCCGTGTCACGTCTGAGTGAAGTTACAAACCTACCCCTATTGAGACCACTGGAAATCCGGCTGATAGGTTGTGAGTGTCAAGTGTAGACAGTAATTTCCATCTCCCAAACACTGGTTTCAGGCGGCCGACGAGGGAGTGGGTGTTTTGCCGCTTCATTCAAATTTTGGGAGAATAAGCATTCACATTTACCCTGGCAACTAAATTCGAATCCATTTTGTATTCGAATACGAATCATTATACATCATTCTATGTTTTCTTATATATATATTCAAAAGCACAACAAGGATTTATTCCACCTTCATATATGAATATGATTTAGAATTGCCATGATCCAAGAATTCAGAAGGTTGAATCCACTTTGAGCCAAACAGTTATTTCATCCAACATAATCTGCTCACATGAAAAATAGTTCAACTTATGTCCACTCATACAAGTACTGAGGATTACCTCGCCTAAAAAACAGATCATTACAAGACATGGACAACAAATGGACAACAAATAAGGGGTATTACATCATAATCCATGCACACACATTACACAACATGCAAGTATACTAATCTAATGACAATTTCAACTGGTATCTAAAGAAGAACTGGGATTACCCTAGGCTTCAGATAGCAGAAGCAACAGGGCCTGCTCCATCTCCAAATGCAACTTTCTTACTTCCTCCACTGCTTGGTTTGCTTGCATAATGCATGCAACTAATTGCATCGTTTACAGCCTCAAGATCGGGATTACCTCTTTCATGGCAGCCACACCCTCTCTTTCTGCCACTAGTAGAGCCTCAAGAACTATAATATCTGTGCTCTCCAATGGGGTTGCCTCTGAACTGCTACCATGTGGTAATATGGATGGCGCACGGCTTCCACAAATAGATCTTCGGGGTGTACATTGTGTCCTAGTTTGAACTGCATCCTAAAAGGTTTCCGCTGGACATGAGTGACAGTGCCCCGGACTCGGGGGTACCAACCTAGTCGGCCCATAGTCCTCGGGCTGAGCTTGAAGGCCCTGTTCTCATCCAGATGGACTCCGGAGGCCGTGAGATGATCGAGACTGCATCTACCGAAGACTTGGAGTGTACCCCAAGATATCTCCTGCCGCCTCCATGCGCATCCCTAGATACCGACTATGTAACCCTAGATACCCCTGCCTGGCGTGTATATAAGCCGGAGGGTTTAGCCTGTAGAGAGACGGAATCACAATTACTATTCACCTAGCCCTAGGGTTAGACTTCTACTTACGATCTCAAGGTAGATCAAGCCTATACTCGATACTCCATCATCAATGTAAACAAAAGCAGGATGTAGGGTTTTACCTCCATAGAGAGGGCCCGAACCTGGGTAAACATTGTCTCCTTCATCTTTGTAACCATTGATCCGAGATCCACAGCTTGGGACCCTCTACCCCGAGGTCAGCCGGTTTTTACACCGACACTGGTGCTTTCATTGAGAGTTCTGTTGTGAGGTCAATAAAGGATCGATGGCTCACCTGCAGATCAACTGCGGCTCCGGCTACGGGGACATCTTCGTCCCCGGCCAACTCTTCGTGTTTGGCAGCATGGTCTTTTGTGCCGATGTGGGATCGAGGAGATCGGTCTAGAGGGGGGTGAATAGACACTTAACCAACCAAAGTAGCAGTTTTTAGTTTCTCTTGGAACTTAGGCAGATTTTGGCACAAGTTAAGATGACTCCAATACTTTCTACACATGCATATCTAGAGATTGAGCAGCGGAAATAGTAAAGCATGCAAATGTACGGAAAGTAAAGGGGTAGAGTATGGAAGATCAAACGCAATGAAGACACGGTGGTTTTTGGCGTGGTTCTGATAGGTGGTGCTATCGTACGTCCACGTTGATGGAGACTTCAACCCACGGAGGGTAACGGCTGCGCGAGTCCACGGAGGGCTCCACCCACGAAGGGTCCATGAAGAAGCAACCTTGTCTATTCCACCATGGCTTACGTCCATGAAGTACTAGCCTCACTCGGGTAGATCTTCACGAAGTAGGCGATCTCCTTGCCCTTACAAACACCTTGGTTCAACTCCACATCATGTCGGAGGCTCCCAAGTGACACCTAACCAATCTAGGAGACACCACTCTCCAAAAGGTAATAGACGGTGTGTTGTTGATGAACTCCTTTCTCTTGTGCTTCAAATGATAGACTCCCCAACACTCAAACAACTCCTCACAGATTTGGCTATGGTGGAAGAAGGATTTGAGTGGAAAGCAACTTGGGAAAGGCTAGAAATCAAGGTTCAAATGGTTGGATTGGAATGTCTTGATCTCAACACATGAGTAGGTGGTTCTCTCTCAAAAATGTATGGTGGAAGTGTAGGCACGTTCTGATGGCTCTCCTTACTGAGTAAGAAGTGGTGGAGGGGTATATATAGCCTCCACACAAAATCCAACCGTTACACAATTTTGACCCAACTCGGTGGCACCGATCAGAAATCTCGGTGGCACCGAATAGTGTAAAAGATATGAACGTTAGGAATCTCGGCGGGACCGACTGGAACAACTCAAATGGACCGATGTGCAATGGTTAGGGCAAACCTCGTCTCGGTGGCACCGATTGCATCAACTCGGTGGGACCGAAGTGAAGCAATAAGGCAACAGAGAGTTGGCAAGCCATCTCGGTGAGACCGATTTGCAAAACTTGGTGGGACCGAAGTAAATGCAAACGATTACAGAGAGTTGGCAAGGCCATCTCGGTGGGACCGAGATCCATATCGGTGGATCCGATTTGTTAGGGTTTTGGCAGTGGCTAAGTCCAGATGAACTCGGTCGCTCCGGATAGGAAATTTCGGTAGGTCTGAGTTGGAAAGTAGGTTTTGGACATATTTGGATGGAGAAAGTGGTTAAGGGTTTTGGAGTACTGTCACTAAGCACTTGAGAAAAAAGACCATGAAGCAACACCTCATCCCCTTTTAATAGTATTGGCTTTCCTATGGACTCAATGTGATCTTGGATCACTTAACAAAAAATGTAGAGTCTTGAGCTTTTGCCAATCCATGTCCTTAGCATTTTGAAGGGTTCTACATCCTCTTGTCCTTGCCACGCCATTGTTGAACTTGTCTGAAATTCACTAGATAGAGGCATTAGTCCAACAACATGTATGTTGGCATAAATTACCAAAACCACCAAGGGAGCAAATGTGCTTTCAATCTCCCCCTTTTTGGTAATTGATGACAACATACATCAAAGCTTCAAATAAAGGTGTAACTGAGAATGTATTAAAGCTTTGAAGAAAAACATGTAACATGTATGAGCTCCCCCTAAAGATGTGCATATAGAATGATGAAATCACATGGGAAATATACATGCAACATGTATCTTGGCTATATGTATCAGAGCAATATATATGGCATTTAGGTATCCACATGTCCATGATTGTCTCCTTGCAAACAATATATACTAGCAAGAGGTCAATCATGTACATGAGTGTGATGCATATACTTACCTTGAAGTTCTTGATCAAGTACCTGAAGAAATACACTTGAGAAAACAAGGTTAGATAACACAAGAGAAATTTTTCAACAAAAGACACAAGATCAACAAGAAACCAAGATTGGGATGACATGTAGAAGAGAGTATCACTAGGTGAGTACTTCTTTGAAGCAGACATGTCCCCAAAAGAAAGAAATAGTTGTCTCCCCTTAAAGAACTTCCTCTCCCCCTGAATCTGACATTGGATATTGGGAGCAGGTAGGGTGAGAAAACTAAAGCAACTGAAATCATGTTTCTCCCCTCTTAGAAACATGTAACATTCTCTCCTCTTGTAAGGTGCATCTCTCTTGTAGTGATAAGCTTTGATGTAAGCCTCTCTCCCCCTTTGACATCAATTTCCAAGAAGGGACTTCAAGGTTATTGGTCAAGTGGGTTTGGTCCTTAAGAAACACATCTAGCCATTGAGTGGCTCTAGATGCAAGTAGAGGATAAGAATCATTGAGTGAAGCCAGAGCAGAAAAACTCAGAAAATATTTGACAAAAAATTCCTTAGAGCAGCAAAGTCGGTGACTCCGAGTTGTTTCACTTCGGTGGAACCGAGTTTGGTGCAAAGGAACTTTTTGTCAACTCAGCTCACTAGGCAAGGAAATTCTCACAAAGATTTGCAATGAATTGCTGCGAAACTAGCTAAAAGAAAAGAAACACAGGAAAGAAGCAAAGAAACGTCTAGATGAAGTTTTTTTTAAAGAAACACTCTAGCAAGAAGAGAACAAACAAAAGAAACACTAGAGAACTTCATCTAGATGGGTCGGCGACTAGGTCACCTATGTTAGAGTATATTGACTTAGGAGTCAAGTGAGAACACTTGATCATAGGTCATACTCATCGTTTAAGCTCAAAATGGGGTTGCCATTTTTCCTTTAAGCATTTCAATGTATTCACATCTTGTTGAGTTGCTTTGGCTCATGACTTTGAGTAAAGCTTCTCTAAGATGTGAGGACTTACATTGGGATTTGGTGGTGATGTCCATCAAGTAGTTGAACTTGAAGTGGATGCTCAAGAGTTGAAGTTGGGAGCTATCCTATCATTTGTAGTTCATCTTCCTACATGGGTTAGATTTGCAAGGAACAACATGTATATCCAAAATGACAAGTATGAAGCATAACTCAAAAGTTGTCAAAGGATATGTTTAGGTTGTCTTGTTCCTTTTTCCCCCAACAATTGTTGACACTTGGGTTATACAAGATTGCTCAAGGTAAGAGTGAGATGCAATCTTGTGACATGAAGCTTGTCCAAGTACCTACAAAAGGTTAGATAAAATACAAGGGGGCAAAATGTCCAAGATATGAAATGATCAAGAAAGTATCATGGATTAGTCAAGAATGCTCATGCCCTTGTATGCATCCACATGAACCTCCAGTTCACGTTTGAAGCATCAATGATGTTCAACTCACTTCTCAAGTGACAAAACACTTTCTCATCAATGGGTTTGGTAAAGATGTCCGCCAATTGTTTGTCGGTACGAACATGTTTAAGGTCAATGTCACCTTTCTCAACATGATCTCGAATGAAGTGGTGACGAACCTCAATATGCTTAGTTCGAGAATGTTGCACGGGATTGTGTGGAATCTTAATAGCACTCTCATTGTCACATAGTAATGGTACATGTCTCACATGCACACCATAGTCTTTAAGAGTTTGTGTCATCCATAGTAATTGAGCACAACATGATCTCGTGGCAATGTATTCCGCTTCGGCAGTAGATAGAGATACCGAGTTTTGTTTCTTGGAGGACCAAGACACAAGTGATCTACCAAGAAATTGACATGTACTCGAAGTGGATTTTCTATCAACCATGTCTCCGGCATAGTCCGAATCGGAATAGCCAACAAGATTAAAAGAAGATCCTTTGGGATACCATATGCCAAAGTTTGGTGTATGTAACAAGTATCTCACAATTCTTTTCACCGCCTTAAGGTGACACTCTTTTGGTGCCGCTTGGTATCATGCACACATGCACCCACTTAGCATAACGTCGGGACGGGAGGCACATAGATATAGCAATGAACCAATCATAGATCGATAAACCTTTTGATCAACCGGTTTGCCATCCTTGGTCAAGTCAAGATGTCCACTCGTGGGCATGGGGGATTTCATACCTTTACTTTCTTGCATGTTGAACTTCTTGAATAAGTCCTTGGTATACTTTGTTTGAGAGACAAAGGTACCCTCCTTAGATTGCTTGATTTGCAAACCAAGAAAGAATTTGAGTTCACACATCATGGACATCTCAAACTTTTCCGAAATCAACCTTCCAAACTTTTCACTAAAAGAGGGGTTAGTAGATCCAAAGATAATATCATCAACATAAATTTGGCATACAAATAATTCTCCATTAACCCTCTTAGTGAACAAAGTTGAATCAATTTTCCCAATTTCAAAACCTTTTTCAAGAAGAAACTTTGTCAAGCATTTGTACCAAGCTCTAGGGGCTTGTTTAAGACCATAAAGAGCTTTACGAAGTTTGTAAACATGATTAGGTTTCTTGGGATTCTCAAAGTCGGGAGGTTGTTTAACATACACTTCCTCCTCAATTTCACCATTTAAGAAGGCACTTTTAATATCCATTTGGTAAAGAGTGATATCATGGTGATTGGCATAAGCAAGTAAAATGTGAATGGACTCAAGTCTTGCAACGGGGGCATAGGTCTCACCATAGTCCATACCTTCGACTTGTGTGTAACCTTGTGCTACGAGACGAGCCTTGTTGCGTACAACTTGTCCATCTTCATCTTGCTTATTCCGAAACACCCATTTGGTTCCAATAATGTTTTGCTCATTTTAGGCTTCTCAACCAATGTCCAAACTTGGTTCCTCTCAAAGTTGTGTAGCTCCTCGTGCATTGCATTCACCCAATCGGGGTCCTTGAGAGCATCTTCCACCTTCATAGGTTAAACACTTGAGATGAATGAGTAATGCTCACAAAAGTTAGCTAAACGGGTTTTAGAGCGAGTGATTCTCTCGGATTGGATATCTCCAAGTATTTGTTCGACGGGATGATTCTTGTCGATTCTTGCTCTAACTCGAGGTAGCTTTTGCTTGGGTTGTGGTGAGGCTTCCTCATCATCATCTTCTTCTTCGTTGATGTTGTCGTTGTTCGCTTGTGGAGGTGGAGAAGGAGGTTGAGGTGGATCATCTTGTTGCACTTCCTCATTCCCATCATCTTGACATGTTCCGCTTGTGGATGCCTCTATATCAACTTGTTGTTCACCTTGATGTGAAGTTGGGGCTTCCACTTGAGTAGACGAGTTACTCTCCTTCACTTCCACGGGGCGAATCTTGCCAATGAGCAAGTCTTGGATTGCTTCCAATGGTTCTTGATCTCCTACATCAATTGGCAATTGCTCGACTTGCGAGCCGTTAGTCTCATCAAACTTCACATCTACCATCTCTTCAACTTTTTGAGTGAAGTTGTTGTAGACACGGTAAGTGTGAGAGTTCGATCCATAACCAAGTAGGAAACCTTCATGAGATTTAGGAGCAAATTTTGAACGACGATGCTTATCAAGAATGTAACATTTTGAGCCAAATACTCGAAAGTATCCAACTTGTGGTTTGTTACCGATGAGCAGTTCATACGTCGTTTTACCGAGAAGCTTGTGAAGGTAGAGTCGATTTGTTGCATGACAAGCTGTTTCAACCGCTTCCGCCCAAAAGTGTTTTGGCATCTTGTACTCATCAAGAATTGTTCTTGCCATCTCAATAATAGTATGGTTTTTCCTCTCAACAACTCCATTTTGTTGAGGTGTGTACGTACCCGAGAACTCATGTGAAATACCCTTCTCATCAAGAAAGGTGTCCACATTTGCGTTCTTGAACTCCGTTCCGGTGTCACTCCGAACCTTCTTGATCTTCACTTCAAATTGATTTTGGGCCTTTCTTGCGAAGTTCTTGAAGATCTTTTGTACCTGCGATTTGTCATCGAGAAAGAACACCCACGTAAATCTGGAAAAATCTTCAACAATGACCAAACCGAAAGAGTTACCACCAAGACTCTTATAGGAGTTGGGACCAAAAAGATCCATATGAAGTAGCTCGAGTGGTCTCCTCGTGGTCATAATGTTCTTCACGGGATGGCTTCCTCCAACTTGTTTTCCTGCTTGGCAAGCACTACAAAGTCGATCTTTGTCAAATATAACATCTTTCACTCCAAGAATGTGATGTCCTTTAACAAGTTTATCAAGGTTACGCATGCCAGCATGTCCAAGTCTCCTATGCCATAACAAACCTTTAGAAGATTTGGAATTAAACATGTACGAGGTTGGGCTCTCTTAGTGAAATCAATAATGTATAGATCACCTCTACGAATGCTGGTAAATACCATATTATGATTATCTTGATGAAACACTTGGCAATCTACTTTGGTAAATAGAACATTGAAACCAAAATCGGCTAGTCTAGATACGGAAAGAAGATTGTAACCAAGAGATTCAACAAGCATAACATTTTGTATAGAGCTATCATTGGATATGGCCACCTTACCAAGGCCAAGAACCTTACCCTTAGAGTTGTCTCCAAAAGTCACATACTTGCGCGGACCATCATTTTTAGCAAGCTCACGAAACATGTCTCTATCTCCGGTCATGTGATCGGTACATCCACTATCAAGAATCCACTCTTTTCCTCCGGCCACGTAATCTCGAAGATTTGCCATAAGACTAAGATTCTTCATGGTCTTCTCAAATTCAATATCAAATTCTTCGTCCTCATCATAGTAGCCATGCTCAACATCATCATCATCATCATGTATATGATCATCACCTAGGGCAATGAGTTCATTAGTTTCATGATCATGACAATGTTCAAGTTTATGAATTCTAATGGCTTCTGTGATAATGTTACTAATAGTTCTAACATCTCCTTTAGCATGCATAAGATCACGAACCTCAAACAAGCAATCATCAAACTTAGGATCATTGGGACTCATCTTGTGAAAAGCAATAGTCTTATGAAGAATCTCATCAAGATTCTTTAAAGAGTAATCGGGATATCGCTTTTCCAAGTCATGCCATAGAGTATAAGCACATTCAAAGTTTTGCATACAACCAAGCACAATTTTAGGTAATCCTCTAATGATAAGTGTAACGCCCCAGACACACCCGCCGGTGGTCGTTACTCCTGGCGGGATCTAGACTGACCCCACAGATCAATACTAGTCTTTCCTGCGCACTTTGTCCTCACTCGTGCACACCCGGGACCAACTTCCCGGTCGGTCACCCATCCTGAAATTACTCCAAGCTGAGCACGCTTAACTTTGGAGTTCTTTCCAAATGGGCTCCCGGAAAAGAAGGAATTCCTTATTGATATGAGTAGTCTATCATCACTATTATGCCAGGCTATCACATACACCCCCACTCAGAGGAACTGACGTCCTCGTCGGGCCACAGGAACGTTCCCTCTTGGCACATACGTCTGTGCATCTAGTCTGGCACATGTGCCATGCCGTGTGCCACGACGGGTCACAAACGTCATGCACAACATGACCGCGCACCTGTCCGCAAACAGTTGTGATGCCCCGAGACCAATGCTCCAGATGCCTTCCATTTATTTCCATCGTTGCCGTGTGATGCGTTTGCTTGTTGCACTTTGTCATGTCATCGTGTGCATTTTCATCCGCATGTTTTCATAAAACTTGCATCCGTTCGTAGTTGTCGGCTTCTCCCTGTCCCTTTCGTTGTCCGCTTCGAGTCCTGACACACTCGCACGCGCCCGCGGCACCTCCGAAATATTATTTTATAAGTGGGATAAAAATATTCTCAGAATGGGTTGAAAGTTGACGTGCGGTCTTATTATATTATAGGTAGACCGCCTACCAAATTTCATCCCATTCGGAGGTCGTTTGATGCCCCAACGGATAAATTATAGCGGCACTATAGCCGGTCAAACGTCGGACGTTTTCGGTGTTCCGAAAACCGTGTCGTGCTGCACCACTTCCCTCTCTTCTTAGCCCAACCCCCTCTACACAGCCCATCTAGCCCACCTAGCTACCCCCTCCACTCCGGACCGTCCGATGACGATCGAACGGTCCGAAAACGGCCTCAAACCCCTCCATCTAGCCCCCTGCCTATAAAAGGAAGGCCTAGCCCTCCATTTCTGGAAAACCCTAGCCTTCCACCTCTCTCCTCCTCGAAATCCGCATCCAACCAGCTCCCCGCCACCACTCGTCACGCCGCCACCCACCGAGCCACCACCTGCACCGCTGCCCTCGGCCAACCGGAGGCCGCCACGTCGCCCTTGGGCACCTCCCAGCCGCCATGGGCCCGCCCGAGCCCGTGGGAAGCCCGCCGAGCCCATCTTGGCCCGACCCTGCGCCGCGCCTCCGTGCTCGCTCGCCCCTGAGTCCTCCAGATCAGGAGCAGCCCGAGCTCCTCGATTCCTCGAGCGCCGCCGCCACCTCGTGACCCCGCCACCTCGTCGGCCACCGGAGCCTCCCCGGCGAACAGCAGACCAGGCCAGTACCGCCGCTCCCCATGCTTTCTCTCTTTCCCACTTTCTCTTCTCTAATCCCTCTCTCGTTTTCTCTCAGCCATGCCCGCCATGGATCTGCTCCAAGCTCCTGCCCTGCACCTTGCCTCCTCGGCTAGCAAGCAGAGACCCCGTCGGAGGAACCCAACCATCGACGCAATTAACCAACAGTGGGTCAACCATGCCAGGTCGATGCGCTGCCATGCGTTCTCCCTCCTCCATTCTTTTCCTTCCTTCTCCATTTCCTAACCGTCGCCGCGCCGCTGTGCAGAGCTGCTACCGCCGGAGTTGTGTCGTTCTTCGTCCGGCGCGCGTGGCCCTCGCCCGGATCCGACGCCACCCGCCGTCCCGGCCTCTCCCATGCCACGCCGCCGCAAAGCCGCCATCGTCTGAGACGCCATGGACGAGCATCTCCACCACGCCCGCGTTGACCACGCCCCTGCAGCCATCGCCAGGACGCAAGGCCCAGCCACTCGCCTCAGCCTCTGCCTTCCCAGCCCACCTGCCTCTTCAGCCGGCCCAGCCCAGCTGTTGTGGTGAGCAGCTCCACCAGATCCATCGCTCGTGCGCTGCATTGCTATCCAGTGCTCGCTAGTTTCAGCCCAGCATTGTTTTTTCACTGTTCTGCGAGTTTGTCTAATTATCCAGGGAATTGCAGATTTACATAAAACCCCTTGCACTTCATGCATATAATAACCAATTAACCGTGCATTGGATTAAAATAATTTATATATGTAAAATGCTTAGAATTTTGTGTAGATTAATAATTTCCAACTTTCATCCATGTTAAAAATGTTTAAAATTATTGTTTGCATTAATTTGCATAAATGACATGCTAAAACGGTTTATTTCCTAACTAAATAACCGTAGCTCCGAATTAAATAAACTTTATATGTAAATGTGGTGGAAAAATGTGTAGATTAATATGGTGCACTTTCTTTTGTTGTTAAACAACGTTAAAATTGTGTTTTAGGCAGAACAGTACCATATTCGAAATTTACATATGGGGATTTTCCGGAATTGTTTTGTGTTGTTTCCGGCCTCATTTAAATTGACTAGATAGGTAGATTAATTATGCTTTTATCTTGCCATGTTTAACAACATTTAATCTTGTTGTGTACATAAACGGGAGTGAACTAAATAATTGTTGTGGAGTTTCGTCAATATGCAACTCGTTGCATATTGAGCTTCACTTAATGTGTAGTAGTTGTTTGTTGCACTCTTGCCATGCCATGCCTATTTTAACCGGACATGCATCGTACTTGGTTATGCATTATGCCATGATTATGTTTGTGTGTTTACCATGTTGTTTGCTTCTTTCCGGTTGTGCTTCTTCTCGATAGTCCGGTTACGTTGCGAAGTGTGAGGATTCGTTCGACTACTTCATGGATTCGGTCTTCTTCCTAGCGGGATTTCAGGCAAGATGATCATGACCTTGGATATCTCTACTATCTTTGCTTGCTAGTTGTCTCGTTGCTATCGCTATATCTCGCTACCTACCACTTGTTTGTCAGCCTCCCAAAATGCCATGAAACAGCCTCTAACCTTCCACCATCCCAGCAAACCGTTATTTGGCTATGTTACCGCTTTGCTCAGCCCCTCTTATAGCGTTGCTAGTTGCAGGTGCAGTTGCAGGTTGTTCCATGTTGGGACATGGATATGTTGGGATATCAAAATATCTCTTATTTAATTAATGCATCTATATACTTGGTTGTGGGTGGAAGGCTCGGCCTTTTGCCTAGTGTTTTGTTCCACTCATGCCGCCCTAGTTTCTGTAATACCGGTGTTATGTTCTTGATGAGCGCTTCTAACACATGTGGGGCATATGGGAACCCCCCTGTCCATTCGTTTTAGGCTAAGACTTCTCCAGCAAGGCCCAACATTGGTTTTAACATTTGCCAACATGAACCTAATAATTAATGCATAGAGGGTTGCCACCTCGGGGACTCTTTTAATTCCAACATAACTCGGGCCAGCGGCAAAACACAACCGTTGGTCCACCTACCTAGCAGCCTGTGGCGCCCCCTTGGCAACTTGGGTCTCAGCTAACCGTAGCCTTTGCATAGACGGTGGAGTCCGGGGACGAGTGCGCGCGGCTCCGAAGCGGGATCGACACACCGGGTGATCTTGCTGGTTTAGTTTTGCCTGTTACGAGTGGCTTGTCCATCAGGATTCCTTATCGTAAGCATCATGTTATCATGGTGTGAGGATGTTCCATCGGATGCGTGTGGTAATTTATAATGGACTACTTGGAGCACCCCTGCAGGGTTAAATCTTTCGCGAAGCCGTGCCCGCGGTTATGTGGCGACTTGGAAATTTATAACCTCCAGTTGTAGAGAACTTGACACTAAATCTAATTAAAATACACCAAAGCAATGGAGACCAATGCTCTGATACCAATTGTGGGATCAGGGAGATAGGTCTAGAGGGGGGTGAATAGACACTTAACCAACCAAAGTAGGAGTTTTTAGTTTCTCTTGGAACTTAGGCAGATTTTGGCACAAGTTAAGATGACTCCAATACTTTCTACACATGCATATCTAGAGATTGAGCAGCGGAAATAGTAAAGCATGCAAATGTACAGAAAGTAAAGGGGTAGAGTATGGAAGATCAAACGCAATGAAGACACGGTGGTTTTTGGCATGGTTCTGATAGGTGGTGCTATCGTACGTCCACGTTGATGGAGACTTCAACCCACGGAGGGTAACGGCTGCGCGAGTCCATGGAGGGCTCCACCCACGAAGGGTCCATGAAGAAGCAACCTTGTCTATTCCACCATGGCTTACGTCCACGAAGGACTAGCCTCACTCGGGTAGATCTTCACAAAGTAGGCAATCTCCTTGCCCTTACAAACTCCTTGGTTCAACTCCACATCATGTCGGAGGCTCCCAAGTGACACCTAACCAGTCTAGGAGACACCACTCTCCAAAAGGTAATAGACGGTGTGTTGTTGATGAACTCCTTGCTCTTGTGCTTCAAATGATAGACTCCCCAACACTCAAACAACTCCTCACAGATTTGGCTATGGTGGAAGAAGGATTTGAGTGGAAAGCAACTTGGGAAAGGCTAGAAATCAAGGTTCAAATGGTTGGATTGGAATGTCTTGATCTCAACACATGAGTAGGTGGTTCTCTCTCAGAAAATGTATGGTGGAAGTGTAGGCACGTTCTGATGGCTCTCCTTACTGAGTAAGAAGTGGTGGAGGGGTATATATAGCCTCCACACAAAATCCAACCGTTACACACTTTTGGCCCAACTCGATGGCACCGATCAGAAATCTCGGTGGCACCGAATAGTGTAAAAGATATGAACGTTAGGAATCTCGGCGGGACCGACTGGAACAACTCAGATGGACCGATGTGCAATGGTTAGGGCAAACCTCGTCTCGGTGGCACCGATTGCATCAACTCGGTGGGACCAAAGTGAAGCAATAAGGCAACAGAGAGTTGGCAAGCCATCTCGGTGAGACCGATTTGCAAAACTCGGTGGGACCGAAGTAAGTGCAAACGATTACAGAGGGTTGGCAAGGCCATCTCGGTGGGACCGAGATCCATTTCGGTGGATCCGATTTGTTAGGGTTTTTGCAATGGCTAGGTCCAGATGAAGTCGGTGGCTCCGGATAGGAAATTTCGGTGGGGCCGAGTTGGAAAGTAGGTTTTGGACATATTTGGATGGAGAAAGTGGTTGAGGGTTTTGGAGTACTGTCACTAAGCACTTGAGCAAAAAGACCATTAAGCAACACCTCATCCCCTTTTAATAGTATTGGCTTTCCTATGGACTCAATGTGATCTTGTATCACTTAACAAAAAATGTAGAGTCTTGAGCTTTTGCCAATCCATGTCCTTAGCATTTTGAAGGGTTCCACATCCTCTTGTCCTTGCCACGCCATTGTTGAACTTGTCTGAAATTCACTAGATAGAGGCATTAGTCCAACAACATGTATGTTGGCATAAATTACCAAAACCACCAAGGGAGCAAATGTGCTTTCAGCCGACTCCTCAGGCCATCTGGCCTCCGTTGAGAATTACGCTCCAGATCACGTCATAACCTTTGAAAGCCTGGAGTACACCGCAGATTCACGCGGAGAACTCATCCTTACCAATTGGACGCCAGGCCGGATCGAGGGCCTAGCGGACATCGAGGGCACGGTCCCGGAACCGACCTCCTTCGAGGACGTCGGGTCAAATCCCTTGCCCCTATAGGACCCTGTGGAGAGGTTGGCTACCTCCACCATGGGCAGCCTCGTCCTGGCATCAAGCCACGATGCCGCTCCGATCATCACTTCGGATACTACGTCGGATCTTGAGCCGGCTCGGATGGCGGATTCGGAATCAACCCCGGCTCCGCACCAGGCTAATGACGCGTCAGGTGATCTACCAGTCATGCTTTGAGTCAGCCCGGCTTATAGCTAGGCCATGGACTCCGAAGAGCTAGCTCACTTAAATGAGATGCTGGATCGCATCCAAAGCTTATCAATCTCCAATAGCCAAACCTCGATCTATGACAAGATCGAACTTAAAGCCGATGATCGGGAAATTTATATACCACCCACCACCCATCTAGTCGCCACGATCGATGATTTAACCGATGTGCTGGACTACGATGAAACCACGGACATGGATGAGGATGTCGACGGCCTTGCAGAAACCGCCATGCCGCTGGTCAACACCGGCAAGTGGACTGCGACTTCCACCTACGATGTATACATGGTGGATATCCCCAAGAACCCGCCTAGACGGCGGCGGAGATGCCCAAGAGGGACTAGTGGATACCCCAGCGGGCATGATGCCACCGCCAACAATACCGATGCGGCGGCAGATAATGCAGACAACCTGGGAGAGGATTTTCAAGCCTCCCCAGAGCGCCCACACACCCCCCACAGAGGATGACGATCCCGATGACCTCTTCGAAGGAGCAGACAACAACTACTTACCTGGATCCGAGGAGGATGAGAGCCTTGGCACCGAGGACTTTATAGTCCCCGAGGACCCCGTCGAGCAAGAGCGGTTCTGACGACGCCTCGTGGCCACCGCCCGAAGTATGAAAAGGAAGCAGCAGCAGTTGCAGGCAAGCCAAGATGCGCTGAACGACAAATGGGTTGAAATACTCTTAGCCGAGCAGGACTTCGAAGAACGGCGCCGCAGCGTGCCTAAATCCTACCCACGCAGGCGTTTGCTGCCAGAGTTCGACGAAGAGCTAGCCGACGACGTGCTTTTAACACGCGGACGGGCTGATGAACCCGATGGACCCCCAAGAGGGCGCGACAGGCCAGAGCGAGAGAATTTATGCACTCAAACGACGACACGTCATTACGGCAAGGACCCCGTCGACTACACCGAGCCTTATGATGCGCGACGCCAAATAGAGGCAAACCGGGCACCTTCGCGGTCCATATATGGATCAAGAGGACGGGCACCAGCCGGGCTCGATGGCTACGACGCCTGGATGGACAGGAATGGCCGAACTCGGGAGCAAGCCTATACTCGGGTTTCCCCCGAAGACCAACGCGTGACTGCTCGGTTCTGAGGTCCTGCCCACCCGATTTGTTTCACAGACAGGGTAATGGAACATCAGTTCCCCGACGGGTTTAAACCCATCAACATCGAGTCATATGATGGTACTACTGACCCAGCGGTGTGGATTGAGGATTTTCTTCTCCACATCCACATGGCGCATGGAGATGACCTCCACGCCATTAAAAATCTGCCGCTCAAATTAAAGGGGCCGGCGAGGCATTGGATCAATAGCCTGCCACCTCATTCCATTGGAAGTTGGGAAGCGCTTGAGGACGCCTTCAGGGCCAATTTTCAGGGCACATACGTCCGACCTCCGGATGCCGATGTCCTCAGCCACGTCATTCAATAGCCCGGCGAGTCAGCAAGGAAGTTTTGGAACAGGTTCTTAACTAAAACGAACCAAATTATGGACTGCCCTGACACCGAGGCCATCGCTGCTTTCCGACATAGCATCCGAGATGAGTGGCTTGCATGCCAGCTCGGACAAGATAAACCAAGGACCATGGCAGCCCTCACCTCACTCATGACCCGCTTTTGCGCGCGGAGAGGACAGCTGGCTGGCCCGCAGTACTCACAACAGCGAGGCCAGCACTTCGGAAACGCGCGACACCAATGGCAAGCCGCGGCGCAACAAAAATAAGTGCAGGCATAGAAACGGTGGGAGCGGTCTCGAGGATATCGCTGTAAATGCTGGGTTCAACGGACGTAGATCCGGTCAGAAAAAGAGACCCTTCAAATGGAGCAAAGACGGACCCAGCCAGCTCAATAAGATCCTCGATGGGCCATGTCAAATCCATGGCACCTCGGACAAGCTCGCAAACCACACCAACCGGAACTACTGGGTCTTCAAGCAGGCCGGAAAGATAGCGAGGGAGGGTCAAAGTAAAACCCAACCTCGCAGCGAGGACAAGGATGAACCTCGCCGATCCAATAACGGAAACCAGAAGCAATTCCCTCCTAAGGTGAAGGACGTAAACATGATTTACGTAACCCACATTCCTAAGAAGGAGAGGAAACGAGCACTTCGGGACATTTACGCCTTAGAGCCCGTCGCCCCGAAATTCAACCCATGGTCGGCTTGCCCGATCACATTCGATAAACACGATCACCCAACCAGCATCCGACATGGGAGCTCTGCTGCCTTGGTCCTGGATCCCATCATTGACGGGTTCCATCTGACGCGCGTCCTTACGGACAGAGGCAGTAGCCTCAATTTAATCTACGCGGACACGATCAGGAAAATGGGCATAGACTCATCCAGGATCAAACCCAGCGCCACCACCTTTAAAGGTGTTATACCCGGTGTCGAGGCTCGCTGCACGGGAACAGTAACACTGGAAGTAGTCTTCGGATCACCCGAGAACTTCCGAAGTGAAGAGTTAATCTTCGATATTATTCCTTTTCGGAGTGGATACCACGCGCTGCTCGGGCGCACCACATTCGCCCGCTTCAATGCAGTACCGCATTATGCATACTTAAAGATGGCAGTGCCAGGACCAAATGGTGTAATTACAGTCAATGGCAACACCGAACGTTCTCTCCGAATAGAGGAACAAACCGCGGCTTTCGCAGCCGAGGTACAGGCAACCGAGGAGGCATCTCGCCACAAGCCCAGCTCCTCAAAGTGCGTACGGGCCGCTCGAGCCGACCTCGGCCAGGCCACCATCCCCCATAAATAGGGGCGTGGGCTCCTCGCTTGCCTCCCCTTGGAAGGACATTACATCCCCAGGGTGCACAATTTCGCACTAAAAATACCATGGGCGGCCGAGGAGCTAAAGTACACTATGTCCTGCTATCAGCTCGACTGAGCGGCAACCCACTACGGACTTGCATACCAGCAGGGCACTCTAAAAGGCCCAAGCAGAAGCAGCATCTCCACATGGCTTAAACCATTCAAACGGCAGCCGCATACCCTTTCAAAGGACTCGACCAAAAAAAAGCATCAAGCAAATAAGAGGCCGAGGTCGCGAACAACCCACACATCTTTCACTTTCAACGAAGGCAAGCTGATCAACACCACGGAGATGCAGACGTGCGATAGCGACGGGCTTGGGTGAATAAACCCATCAGCACATCCACCTTGTTTTTTACTCCTTTGCTTTTTTTCCTTTCAAGTTGTATCTTTTACAAGTTCCTTTTGTTAAAGCTTGGCATGTACGGCTTGACCGCATTTAATAAAAATGCACCCATCGAGGTCATTACGCATTTCATTATGATCATTGCCTTTGAGCCAAAAGCATACATTTACGATACAACTGTTTAAAACTACCATGGGCTTCGCTTTTTGATCTCATGCCCCCTACAAGTCCGAAGTGTTTATTCGGCGTCTTGGATGCTACATTATATGAATCAGTTTTGAACCTCGATTTCGGTCAATAGTTGGGTTGCCCGGCTCCTGTGCTTACCCCTTATGTTCCGACCTTTTTTCGGCTAAGGGTGTAAAGGGAGAACCACTGCGATTGCGCTGCCAGCTCGAATGGCAAAGCGCCTCAGTGGAGAAAGCCGAAAACTGACTGTCTTGGTAAGCGTAAACTGGTCGGCCATCCGAAGGCAGCGTCCAGCAGAGCACCGTTAGAGGATACCTGTGTCAAACGAAGGGCTTTTCATTAAATTAGGCAAAGTGATTATCGGCATCGATCTCGGCGAAAATAGCCAATCCACTTCAAGTCCGGGGGCTCGTCATCAGCCCCCACAGTTAAGCTCCTATGACTAAGTGAAAGCAATAAAACTGCTATAGTCTGATTGCCTTGTTTCCATGAGCATGGACCGCCTTCGGGCACCGATACGTCGGCTAAGGGTCACGATTGCCTTGGAAACACCCGCTATACTTTGTACAAAGGGGCTAAAGCCGACGACTGGTCACTTTCAGTCACATACGGTCACACAGGAGTCAAAAAAGACACACACACACAAGTATATACGCAAGCAAGCATACATCGGAAAATAAAGCCGCATTCATTGCAAAATAAAGGATAAAGTTTTTTACATCCGAACTACACTTCGGCATACCGAAGTACAAGTTTAAAAATACATCTCTTCCTTTGGGCACTCCGCCTCGGTAATCCGAGCTCCGTCCATCGCCTTAGCCATGTACTGCTCCACGGTCCAATTCTTCCCTTCGGGGAGCTGGGCTGCCACGATCGCCGGTTCAACACGCGGGAAGTGCGCATTCATGGGGGCATATGCCCGCCGAGCGCCTTCCAGGCACGCCGAACGCTTCCAGCGCAGCAACTGGGGGGCGGCCTCGTGCAGACGGGCGAAGAACCCAAAGAAGCTGGTCGGCAGGGCCTCCGTCGGCCAAAGGTTGGCACAGAGGTCTTGGAGCACTGGCCTCGCCATGCGCAGGAGCTCCACGAGCTGCTTCATCTGATTGTTTAGCAGCTCCGGATGTGAGGGCGCCTGGAATTGCAGCTTGAACGCCCTCTCCGCGGTATGGCCCTCCTGCGCGCCGTAGAAGCAGCCGGCGTCCGCTGCGCTCCGTGGAAGATCCTCGAAGATCTCTGCGGATTGCCATAGCTGAGTGAGCTCGACGAACCCCTGGCGGCCGAAAACACATTGAAGCAAAAATGGCTTACCAGCAGCAATCTGCTTCACTTGCTGAAGCGCCTCGTGATCTGCGCGAGACTGGGACTCGACCTCGGCATGGGCATGGCGCAGCTTGTCGAGCTCGGTGCTCGACACCTTCTCCTTCTCCTGAAGGGCGTCGCGTTCCTTATAGACACCCTCCAGGGTCTCCTCCACTTCCAGGACCCATGCCTGGTCCTTCCCCCTAGCCACCTTTTCGGCAGCCAGCTCCCCTTTGGCCTTTGAGGCCGCAGACTTCTGCTGCTCGGCCTCCTGCCGAGCTTTCACCAGCTCGGCCTTGAGTGCCTCAAGCTCCATCGTGGCAGCTGTCATATAAAACAGCTCGGGGTCAGCTTTGAATCTTTTTCCGAACAAAATAAGCACAATTATAACTCATTGAAGTTTACATTGAGACAGCTCTAGCTGCTTGTTGATTCGATCGAGGTCCTCCTCGGACCTCTGCAGCTTCCTGTTCATCTCCGTCACCTCCTCGGAGGCGGAGTTCGGAGCCGAGGTCGATACCTGCAAACATTTGCCTTAGTACCTAGCTTTCCTATTTTAGATCCTCTAGGCAGTCTTTTTGAAGAAACGCTGGAGTCTTGGGGGCTACTGGCACGCTCAAGCATCGACCCCAAGGCCGGTTTTTTCAAAATAAGCCTTGGGCCCGGGGGCTACTGGCTAACTACACTCTTATAAAACACCTCGCTAGACTACAAGACTTCGGACACAAGCCTGCTACATAAACACATTAAGGGAAAGGTGCAAAAACGTACCTCGAAGCTCCTTACGAGGCCCTTGAAGACCTCGCGCATTCCGGCTTCCGCTGACCGGAAGCCTTGCAGCGCTGCACCAATTAAGGCATGGTGCTCCTCTGCGATGGAGGAAACCGTTAAGGCCGCCTCCATCTCTTCAGGCCACCCCATGCTAACCCGCCCTGTGGCGGGAGGCGGAGGTGGGGCAACCTCCGAACCCACCACCAAAGTGCTGGGAACGAAGTTCTCCGGCTGCGGTGCTAGCACGGGAGACTGATCGGGCTGGGCCGAGCTCTAGCCCAACCCTTCCTGGGGGATCTCGGGGACGGGTTCCCCTTGGCCCGGTGCGGCCGAGGTTTCAACCTCGGCCATGACAACCGTTACTCCGGCCCCCAGTGTGTCAACCAGAGGGGCCGTATTGGATGACACTTCCCCCAGGCCCTCGAGGGCTGGGGGAGTCTGGGCGCGCTCAGGCGTCTCGCTGCCCGATGGAGGTAGACCGCCCGAGGAGTCAACTCTAAGGTGGGCCCCGGGTGGGCTGATGAAATATTGCCCGTAAGCCTCATGTCAAGGAAATAAGCTGTCAAAAACCCAAATAAAGTAGTAATTGTGCACCTCCGGGGCGCCGGTTTCTTCCTCCCTAGTGCGAGGAGGTCTTCTTCCGGCTCATCGGGGAAGATGGGCTTCTCCGGCAGGACCGGATCAGCGGGGGCCTTGCGCAGCTTCTTCCGCCGCACCACCTCTTCGGCGTCCTTCGACACCACTCTCTTCCCTTTAGGGGAAGACTACCCTTCCCCCTCGACCCCCTCCTTGTCTCCATCGGTGGAGGAGGCGTGGGTTCCTTCGGATCGAGTGACCGAGGTGTCCCGACCTCGGCGACCCGCTCTACCCCTCGGTGGTCTGGACTCCTTGGGGATCACTACATATGGCTCCTCGATGAGGAGGGCCACAAGCTCGGGAGTCCCTTCCCCCTCGGGCAGCGGCGCTGGGCACAGCATCCGCTGTGCCTTGGGAATCCACTTCTGCAAACAATCGGAAAATGTAACGCCCCGGACACACCCGCCGGTGATCGTTACTCCTGGTGGGATCTAGACTGGCCCCACAGATCAATAGTAGTCTTTTCTGCACACTTTGTCCTCACTCGTGCGCACCCGGGACCAACTTCCCGGTTGGTCACCCATCCTAAAATTACTCCAAGCCGAGCACGCTTAACTTTGGAGTTCTTTCCGAATAGGCTCCCGGAAAAGAAGGAATTCCTTATTGATATGAGTAGTCTATCATCCCTATTAAGTGATGCGGAGCATCCTACGGTCATCCCCATGGACCCACCTACGTCTCCCCAAGTACCAAGAGGACCGATGACACGAGCACGTGCAAGAGCTCTCGAAACCGAGGTGACATCTCTCCTTAGTGAACTTCCATTCGACTCGAGTGAGACATGGCTACTACCTCAAATGGAGACACTTTGCATACTTAGGTACAAAGGAATCGGCCAAGGACAAGGAATGGAGCAAGATGGACACCAAGGACTTGGAAATGACTGTGCCCAGCCCAGGAACACCGGTACAACCGCCCCACTACCGGTCAACAACCGGTCCTCCGGTTTAACCGCTCCACTACCGCCCAAGTACCGGTCAACCTTCTGTAGTCGAGCGGAGCAAGGCCGGTACCAGCCCGGTTATTCCCCCAGCGCCAGCCAGCCCGGTACAACCGGTCCCCCAAGCGGTACAACCGGTCCTCCCTTCAGCAAACACCTCTAGGAACCGGTGCCTGAGCCCCAGCGGTACAACCGCCCGCAAGTCCGGTACAACCGGTCAGACTGCGCGCTGTGAAAGGGCAACGACCCATGTATCCCTCCACTTACCCCTTGGACTATAACTACTCGTCTCCTAGCTCCGAATTAGGGTTAGCAAAGTAGTTAGCTCTTTGAGATAGAGCTTTGCTCATCCATACCTCTCCCATGGAGATCAAGACCTCCATGAGACCCATGTGAGAAGATCCGCTCTGGATTCAAGACCTCAACTCCTCTACGGATTGGGATGAACTAGCTACCGTGTATCCTCTTGTGTTGACTTTGGATCTTGTATCTCTACTATGTGTATGTGGATCTAGTGCATGTGTGATTTGGATTGTGTCATTTGAGTGTTCTTCTGGTGTTCTTCTTGGATTTGCTCCTTTTCCCCCTCCTAAAGTGTGAAAAGATCGTCATCTAGGGTTCCACCCTACATCATCTTGGATCAGAGCCACGTTGATTCACACTTTGGAGGTCTTCCCCTCCACTTTCTAGCCCCAATTTTGTTGTTTTTGCCCAATTTCGAAAATTCCCCACAAAAATAGCCATACCAAAAAAAATGATTTCTTGGTTTGATGATGTTTTGTTGATTTTGATCCATGGATTTGCTATGTTTCAAGTGGATCTAGCCTTCCCCACCACGAAATTCCCCAAAAATTTTCCTTTCCCCACCAATTTTCCTCTTACATCTCGTGTTCTTCCGCCAGATTTGAAATCTGGAAATTTTTCCCGTGTTTACCGGTTGTACCGCCCAACTACCGGTCAACTACCGGTCGACCGGTACAACCGCCCTACCACCGCCCTACCACCGCCACACCTGACAACTTCCGCAACATCGACACTTTCTACGAGAAAGGCATCTTCCACAACGGTGCAGCGGCATCTTCGCCAACGTACTGAAGACCGTGCACTCCCCTTCCTCGACATCGACAACGACTGTCTCACCATCATGACACCACAACCATAAGCAAGGACGGTAACCTCGACGACATCTTGTTCTTTCCCTTGCCATTACATTGTGAATCCCCGAGACCATCTTTTGCGTAGCTTTCCTACGAGACTAGCCATTTGAGTATTGCCGGCAACGCTACTTGTGCACTTTAGTGATACCGAGCCGCATAGCTACCATCGCGTGCATACATACTCATATCATCTCTTGTGCCAAAATTTTGTTCCCGCATATACATCATTGCTATCATCGTAACAGCATTTCGCATAAGTGGCCAAAGGAAAATATCGAACGAAAGAGAAGCTTTTAAGCAAAGAGAAAAGAGTAACAACAAGCTTGTAATCAATAGCCATAGCATCGCCACATTACATATCATATTTGATCATATTGGATCATCGTGACCGAGTTCACCGGGAATCATACATACATAGCATAAGTGAGATAGGAAGCGTTACGTTTTGCCTCTTATAGGTTGTGCACAAGTTCGTATCCGCCTATTGAGAAATCGCGCTAGCGTCTCTCTAGTGTTGTGCAACATGAGCGTTTTCCGTGGATTCCACATTTTGAGCTCATTCCTTGGTTGCACGAACTCATTTATCTATCCGTGTGTGTGTTTCCGTGTACTCCTTATTGCTATTGGTCTACTTGTTTTCACGTGCGAACTTGTGAATCTTTTTCAACATTATTGATATCTTGCTAACAATTGCAGAAATTTTGTGCCACCATCCTAACCAAACTCCTCCAAAAGCTTTCCTTGTGTAGGTGTGAGATTGACACGATCCGGTACCAATTGCACTATTTCCATAATACCATATTGGGTGGTCATTGAGCCATCTTCAACATTGGATAAGGTACATTGGTCTAGTTCGTTTCTTTCTTCCACTAACACTTGTTTGAGAATCATGGATAGGCCGAGCACTTCTATCAACCCCCTCTTCGATGAGCAAGAAGAAGCACCGAACGACTACATCACCAAGGCTCACCTCTTTGGCGTCCAACGAGCATTACATCAAGAGAGCGAAGCATTAGGCCAACGCATCGAACAACTCGCCTCCGACTTTCGACAAACCCTTGATGACAAGCTATCTTCGCAAATGGACGAGTTCCAGACCATGATGCTCAACCGTGATTCTTCCACTTCCTCGTCATCAAGATCAAGACGGCGCCATTCGAGCCGACACTCTTCGGACACTTCTTCGGATGCAAGTCTTCCACGAGCACACTCTCATCGTCCTCAAGCACATGACGACCGGCAAGCTTCAAGAAACCCATTCCATGGCAATGGTTTACAAGACCGCATTCGAGAGCGCTAACGACAACAACGACAAGCACAAGCCAACGGGAACCAAGATCAAGTTCCACACCACCAACGTCAAGTGCACCAAGACGACGACGCCCTACACCAAGAACGACAACGTCGGGAGGAGCAAGCGCTTGAAGCTCAACGTGCCCTACGCGAATCAACTCGCAACATCGCCGAACGCAACCGCCGCGTGCGCGAACAAGAAGAAGCCGCACGACTTGAGGAGCGCCAAGAGATGCGGAACCGTGCACGAATCCCAAGGCCGCCATGTCAAGTCAATCAAGATGAACACGACGAGGATGAGCTAGAAGATCAACCTCCTCGGCTCGAGCGTCATCGCAACCTCCGCCAACGCAATGAGGAGCGCTACGGCAAGCTCAAGTTCACCATGCCTAAATTCTCCGGTGGAAATGATCCCGAAGAATACCTTTCATGGGCATTGAAGGTCGACAAGATATTTCGCCTTCACAACTACGACGAAGAAAACAAGATCGCCATGGCATCTCTCGAGTTCCAAGACTATGTTCTCATTTGGTGGGAGCAAGTGATCGCAAGACGTCAAGAGAAGGGCGAGCCACCCACCGCGACTTGGGATCAAATGAAAGATGTCATGAGAGCTCACTTTGTGCCCACACACTATAGCCGCGACCTCTTCAAGAAACTACAACTCCTCAAGCAAGGCACCAAGTCGGTTGAAGCATACTACCAAGAGATGGAAATTGCATTGATACGAGCCAACGTCAAGGAAGATGATGAACAAACAATGGCGCGTTTCTTGAATGGCCTAAACTACCCAATCAACAAAATTGCGGACTTCCAACCGTACTCCAACCTCCTCGAGCTAGTGCACCAAGCAACCAAAGCGGAGCGACAAGTACAAGAAGACTACAAGTACTTCAAGTACTCTTCCAAGACATACGGTTCATACACTCAAGCTTCACCGACTTCCACAGCTCCTTCCACGACTCGAGCTACACCAAGTACTGGTGACAGGTCAAGCTCCAAGCAACAAACGACATCTCTGAGTCGTCTTCCTCCTACTACAAGCGACTCCAAGCCAAGAGCTTCGTCATCAACAACTCCTTCGGATGCCACCGACAAAACAAGTGACATCAAGTGCTTTACGTGTAAAGGACGAGGCCACAAGTCCTTCGAGTGCCCAACAAGACGCACGATGATCATGAACGCTGACGGCACCTACGATTCTATGAGCGAAGATGAAATGGCAGCCATCGAGCAAGTGGCCATGCACCGTCAAGTGAATGAAGAAGAAGATGATCAAGTGTTTTGCGACAATGATTCGAGTCCCGCTCTTGTTGTCTCCAAGGTCTTGACACTTTAACAACATCAAGATGAAGACCAACGTTGCCACATCTTCCATACCAAAGCGGGAATTCAAGGACGTTCCGTCAAGGTCATCATCGACGGCGGAAGTTGCCACAATTTGGCAAGCGAAGAATTATGCTCCAAGCTACAATTAGTCAAGAAGAAGCACCCTCGACCCTACAAGGTCCAATGGCTTAGTGACTCCGGCACAATACAAGTGGAGCACACCGTCCAAGTATCCTTCAAGATCAGCGCCTACGAAGATACCTTGGAGTGTCATGTGGTTCCAATGTCTGTATGCCACCTCCTACTTGGGCGACCATGGAAATTCGATTGCGGCATCATCCACAATGGATGGACCAACCACTACAGTTTCAAGATGAAGGGCAAGGAATTCGTTCTTCGACCAATGACACCAAGTCAAGTCATCGCGGACAAGCAAGCATCTACCCATCGTGGAGCGAAAAGTGAGCGAGTGAGCCACCAAAATGAGAGTGAGAGCCACAAGCCAAACATGAGTGACTCCACGATGCGTGACAAAACAGATCTAGTTCTTTTAGCCACCAAAAGAGACTTGAGGGATGTGAGTGAGAGCCCATCAAGTGTTCTTCACTTTGTACTTGTATGCAAAGATGAAGTGGTGCGGACTAATACTTCACAACATCTTCCTTTTGTATTGTCTCATTTATTGCAGGAATTCGCGGACGTGTTTCCCGATGAGCTACCTCCAGGACTTCCTCCACTCCGCGGAATCGAACACCGCATAGACCTCATCCCCGGCGCACCACTACCGAACAAGGCACCATACCGCGTCAACCCCGAAGAAACCAAAGAAATCCAAAGGCAAGTGCAACATCTCATGGAGAATGGGTATGTACGTGAAAGCTTGAGCCCTTGTGCCGTTCCGGTCATTCTCGTGCCTAAGAAAGATGGTTCCTATCGCATGTGTTCCGATTGCCGTCCTATCAATGCTATCACCGTTAGATATCGCCATCCCATTCCACGCCTAGATGACATGCTTGATGAACTTAGTGGAGCCACAATTTTCTCTAAAATTGATCTTAAAAGTGGCTATTATCAAATTCGCATGCAAGAAGGTGATGAATGGAAAACCGCTTTCAAAACCAAATTTGGCTTGTATGAATGGTTAGTCATGCCTATGGGTTTATCCCAAGCACCTAGCACTTTTATGCGTGTGATGCACTATGTTCTTCGCAAATTAATTGGCATTTGTGTTGTGGTTTACTTTGATGACATCCTTGTGTTTAGTGGAACTCTCGAAGATCATGTCAAACACCTTAGAGAAGTATTGCAAATTCTTAGAGACGAGCGACTTTATGCTAACATGGAAAAATGCACTTTTGGTGTTGATAAGCTTGTCTTCTTGGGTTTTGTTGTCTCATCTAAGGGAGTTCATGTTGATGAAACTAAAATTGATGCTATTAAGAATTGGCCACAACCAACCAATTTGATTCAAGTGTGTAGTTTCCTTGGCTTAGCCGGCTTTTACCGTCGCTTTGTGAAGGATTTTAGCACCATTGCATCACCATTGCACGCATTGAGTAAGAAGAATGCACCATTTGTTTGGGGTCCATCTCAAGATGCCGCATTTCTTGAGCTTAAATCCTTGCTTACACATGCTCCATTGCTTGCATTACCCAACTTTGATAAAACTTTTGAAGTGCATTGTGACGCTAGTGGTAATGGCATTGATGGTGTGTTAATGCAAGAGAAACGACCCATTGCATATTTTAGTGAGAAGCTCTCCGGCGCGCAACTTAACTACCCTATCTATGACAAAGAGTTATATGCTTTAGTGAGAGTCTTGCATGTGTGGGAACATTATCTCCGTCCACGTGAATTTGTAATCCATACGGATCATGAAACGCTTAAGTACCTTAAGGGCCAAACAAAATTGAATAAGCGTCATGCTAAATGGAGTGAGTTCATTGAGTCATTTCCTTATGTTATCAAGTATATCAAAGGTAAGGAAAATGTTGTGGCGGACGCTCTTTCCCGCAAGTGCATGTTGGTTACCAAACTTGAGTTGAATGTTATTGGCTTTGAGCACATTAAAGACTTGTATGAGCATGATTCGTCATTTGCAACTCCTTATGCCAAATGTTTACCTCATAAAACTTGGAAGCAATATTACCTGAAAGATGGTTATCTTATGCGAGCTAACAAACTTTGTATTCCCGAGTCTTCTCTTTGTTTCCTACTTTTGCAAGAAGCTCATGGTGGAGGACTCATGGGACATTTTGGACGTGACAAGACATTCGCTACGCTCTCCAAGAACTACTTTTGGCCCAAGATGTTTCGAGACGTCTCACGCTACACCAACCGGTGCTCTACATGCCGCAAAGCTAAGTCCAAAGCTCAATCTCATGGTTTATATATGCCACTTCCTATTCCATATCACCCATGGGAAGATATTAGCATGGATTTCGTGCTTGGTTTGCCTCGAACTCAAAACGGCAAAGATTCCGTATTTGTTGTTGTGGACCGTTTCTCTAAGATGGCACATTTCATTCCTTGCAACAAGATAGACGATGCTTCACATGTTGCAAATCTCTTTTGTAGGGAAATCTTGCGTTTGCATGGAGTGCCAAAGACGATCGTGTCGGACCAAGACGTCAAGTTCCTTAGCTACTTTTGGAAGACACTATGCGCCAAGCTCGGAATCAAGCTCCTATTCTCATCGGCATATCACCCTCAAACCGATGGCCAAACGGAGGTCACGAACCGGACTCTTTCCACACTTCTCCGCGTGTTGATCAAGAAGAACATAAGGGAGTGGGAGGAATGTTTACCCATCGCCGAGTTCGCCTACAATCGAGCAAGACACTCTAGTACCGGCAAGTCCCCCTTCGAGGTCGTCTACGGTTTCAACCCTTTGTCCCCATTGGACATCTTACCGCTACCGCTACAAGAGCGAACCGACATGGACGCGAGTGCACGCACAAGTTTCCTCAAGAAGATGCATGAAGATACAAGGCACACGATCGAGTGCCAAGTACACCGCCTCGCGACCAAGGTCAACATCAACAAGCACCCCATGGTGTTCAACCCCGGTGATCTTGTATGGCTACACCTTCGCAAAGACCACTTCCCCAACGAGCGGAAGTACAAGCTACTACCTCGAGCCGATGGACCATTCAAGGTGCTAGCACACTACAACGACAATGCATACAAGATCGACATCCCTCGTGACAAGTACAACATGAGCGACATCTTCAACGTCAAGGATTTATCTCCCTTCCATGGTGATGAGAATTCCGATCCGAGGACGGATCTTTCCCAAGGGGGGGAGATGATGCGGAGCATCCTACGGTCATCCCCATGGACCCACCTACGTCTCCCCAAGTACCAAGAGGACCGATGACACGAGCACGTGCAAGAGCTCTCGAAACCGAGGTGACATCTCTCCTTAGTGAACTTCCATTCGACTCGAGTGAGACATGGCTACTACCTCAAATGGAGACACTTTGCATACTTAGGTACAAAGGAATCGGCCAAGGAAAAGGAATGGAGCAAGATGGACACCAAGGACTTGGAAATGACTGTGCCCAGCCCAGGAACACCGGTATAACCGCCCCACTACCGGTCAACAACCGGTCCACCGGTTTAACCGCTCCACTACCGCCCAAGTACCGGTCAACCTTCTGTAGTCGAGCGGAGCAAGGCCGGTACCAGCCCGGTTATTCCCCCAGCGCCAGCCAGCCCGGTACAACCGGTCCCCCAAGCGGTACAACTGGTCCTCCCTTCAGTGAACACCTCCAGGAACCGGTGCCTGAGCCCCAGCGGTACAACCGCCCGCAAGTCCGGTACAACTGGTCAGACTGCGCGCTGTGAAAGGGCAACGACCCATGTATCCCTCCACTTACCCCTTGGACTATAACTACTCGTCTCCTAGCTCCGAATTAGGGTTAGCAAAGTAGTTAGCTCTTTGAGATAGAGCTTTGCTCATCCATACCTCTCCCATGGAGATCAAGACCTCCATGAGACCCATGTGAGAAGATCCGCTCCGGATTCAAGACCTCAACTCCTCTACGGATTGGGATGAACTAGCTACCGTGTATCCTCTTGTGTTGACTTTGGATCTTGTATCTCTACTATGTGTATGTGGATCTAGTGCATGTGTGATTTGGATTGTGTCATTTGAGTGTTCTTCTTGTGTTCTTCTTGGATTTGCTCCTTTTCCCCCTCCTAAAGTGTGAAAAGATCGTCATCTAGGGTTCCACCCTACATCATTAAGCCAGACCATCACATACACCCCCACTTAGAGGAACCGACGTCCTCGTCGGGCCACAGGAACGTTCCCTCTTGGCACATACGTCTGTGCATCCAGTCCGGCACATGTGCCATGCCGTGTGCGACAACGGGTCACAAACGTCATGCACAACATGACCGCGCACCTGTCCGCAAACATCCGTGTAACCGCGAGGGTCGGCTCTGATACCAACTTGTAACGCCCCGGACACACCCGCCGGTGGTCGTTACTCCTGGTGGGATCTAGACAGGCCCCACAGATCAATAGTAGTCTTTCCTGCACACTTTGTCCTCACTCGTGCGCACCCGGGACCAGCTTCTCGGTCGGTCACCCATCCTGAAATTACTCCAAGCTGAGCACGCTTAACTTTGGAGTTCTTTCCGAATAGGCTCCCGAAAAAGAAGGAATTCCTTATTGATATGAGTAGTCTTTCATCCCTATTAAGCCAGACCATCATAGAAAACTGGTTAGTCGAAATCTATAATGTGCCAGGAAACACAAAGTGTAAAACTTTGTGTGAAAATTTACCTCGGGGGCTTCATGGCCGGTTTCAAAACCGAGTTCCCTCCCTGCCTCGGGAAAACCATCCTTGGATGGCTTAAACAGCAGCTTCCACATCCCTATCGGGGTGGAGCGGAAGAAGTGGTGGACGGGAACCGCATTCGCGGGCTTGTACGCCCACATCGGCGTAGGCCGGGATTGGAGTGGCAGGATGCGGCGGTGGAGCATGACGTTCACCATGTCCGTTAGCTTGATGTTCCTCTGTGTGATCCAGAATTCGATCTTCTGGATCAGTACCTTCACTTCGGCCAGGTTCCCCCAGTCCTTCTTCTTCCAAGATGCGAGCTTCTTTGGGGGGGCGGCGGAGAACTCGACCCCAGCCTGGCCATTAGCAAGCGGTTTGTGGATATAGAACCACTCGCGCTGCCACTCCTTGACCGTCTCGATGAAGGTGCCCTTGAACCAGACCACCTTCTGGTTCTTGCTGATCATTGCGCCCTTGCACTCAGAGAGCTCAGAGTCGCTGGACTTCAGCTTGACGCCAAAGATCTTCAGCCATAGCCCGAAGTGCGGCTCAATGCGGAGGAAGGCCTCACAGATGGTGATGAAGGAGGCGAGGTGAAGGATGGAATTCAGGGCTAGATGGTGGAAATCTAGCCCATAGAAGAACAAGATCCCGCACACGAAAGAGTGCAGCGGGAACCCCAGGCCTCTGATGAGGTGGGGGATGAAGACAACCCTCTCACCGGCGTCGGGATGATGTGATGCGAGCCTCCGTGGGGATGTACCCCGCGCTTTGCAGCTCCAGGATGGTGCCCTCCGTCATGGAGGAGCTGCCCCAGTGCCCTTTAAGGTTGGACTCTGCCATTGATGAGGGAGGAGAGCGCTGCGGAAGTGGGAGAGCTCGGGAACGGATCTGAGCGATGGAGCTTAGGAGGTTATAGGCAGGGAAGCAAGGGAGCGTACTCTCCCTGTTGTCACCCTCTCGCCCTTATATAAGCTGGTAAAAAGGCCAAGAGTCCCTCTGACCACATCATAGAAATCGCCATTAATCCGCAAAAGATGTCGTTGTGCGTATAGGGAGAAACAAAATCTTGATGATATCCCTTAAAAAGTGGGCACGATCTCCATTTCGACAAGACATGCCAGTAAAAAGACTGCGTCGGGCTGCGATTCGAGTAAGCAGTAACTGCTCGCCGGGTCGTGGGTGGTGCCGCTTCGAAAAAGTTGTCAGGCCAGAAAGCACTGTTCACATCTATACGGCAGGCCTTTGAGGCTAAGTAATCCCATGACCTCGGATATGGGTCGTGTTTGGGATCCGGGCGAGGGATGCCACCCCTTTGAGGAGTGATTGGCGGTGGCTTTGAATAAAAAGATAAGTATCAACAGGAAGAGGGAACTCGTCTGTCGAGCCAAGGTCTCCGGATCTGAAGTTGTCAAAGGCAGGAGTCACGTCCTCGGCATAGAAGACCAGTTCGGGGGCTACTAACAGTGTCCTGGACTAGGGGGTACCAACCTAGTCGGCCCATAGTCCTCGGGCTGAGCCTGAAGGCCCTGTTCTCATCCAGATGGACTCCGGAGGCCGTGAGATGATCAAGACTGCATCTGCCGAAGACTTGGAATGTTCCCCAAGATATCTCCTGCCGCCTCCATGCGCATCCCTAGATACCGACTATGTAACCCTAGATACCCCTGCCTGACGTGTATATAAGCTGGAGGGTTTAGCCTGTAGAGGGACGGAATCACAATTACCATTCACCTAGCCCTAGGGTTAGACTTCTACTTACGATCTCGAGGTAGATCAAGCCTGTACTTGATACTCCATCATCAATGTAAACAAAAGCAGGACGTAGGGTTTTACCTCCATAGAGAGGGCCCGAACCTGGGTAAACATTGTCTCCTTCGTCTCTGTTACCATTGATCCGAGATGCACAACTCGGGACCCCCTACCCCGAGGTCAGCCGGTTTTTACACCGACAATGAGTAAGAGATAGTTACGGCATGATCCAGGTAGTAAGCTTACATGGTAAACTACATACAAATTATTGCCGAGCATGGCAATCTATATTGAATTGGATGGAAATTGCATCAGCAGAAAACAAAATTAAATGGTAAGATGAAAGCCAGTGTATCATCGTTATATTTAAGTTGCCCAGGCATATAAACAGTTGAAATATCCTGAGAAAGACTTAAATAGTGTGCCCTCGTATAAACTAGCAAGACAGTCTTGTGATGGAGTTCATAGGAAAAGTTAAAGAGTCAAATGAAGTAGGCATGCATTTCTTTAGGACAGTACGGCAGGCACTGCTGACACATTGGCCAACTCAGGTATAGCCTAACAAGTAACAAACAAGCATTCGAATCAAGCAATACAGCAAAGCAGGCAACTAAACTATTTGTAATTCTGTAGGGTTACAGGTTGAGAGCACAAGCCAAGAAACTAGCCCACACGCATGACATTTCACAGTAACTAAAACACACTGGCTTACCATAGGTCGCTCTGAAGGCTCGCTGCTATTGCAATGTCCTTTGAAGATGTTGTCAGCTTCCCGTGCATGCAAATCTAGTCGTTGTAGTTTATTCTTCCCCCTCTATTTTGGTAAAACTAATTTTAATCACATGCACTGGTTCAAAATGATCATCAATGGTTCATATAAACTAATGAATGAAGGGTGTGCGCTTACATGACAATATATGTGCTTCACTCTATTTTTATGCTTGGTCGAGGTGCCAGCCCCAAAAGAAAAAGCATTTTGCTTGATGCAGTTGGTAGCTCCATAATGAATAAAAGCAACAAATTAGTCATGCAACTTGGGAAGATCAAGAACACACAAAAAAGTTATGAAGAGAGGCTCGGAGCAGTGCGGTAATAGCTAGCATTGAAAAATGTAGGTTAAGACGAACCAAAAGTAGTGAAACTACAAGCTAGTTTGCTGATGTGTAATTTAGCATATCGAACATAGAAGCAGTCCAGTACAATATTTGTAACCAACAGGTGACATCAGAACAACACCATTACCATAAATATAGCATGAAGAAGTAATAGGTGGCAGTAATATCTAGGAAGTACAGTAATACTTAGGACAAAACAAAAGCATTGTAACTAAAGGTTCACTGATTTGTAATTTAGCACATATAACCTGTTCACTACCACACGTTTGGACCTACAGGCTACAGGTGCAAGCAGAATCACGCCTCTCATAAAAAATTGAATGATGCCCTGAAGAAATTCGAAGGTGCGGTGCTTATGCTAAGAAATTGAACGTAGGCGCCGGCCGCTGGAGAATAGTACCTGATTCTCGGTGGCGTATGGGCATCATGGTCATATGTGAAAGCTAAGTGTTGTCGATGGTGCTCGTGTTGCGGTTGAGATTGGGCCGACTGTCGCCGTTGGTGAAGCGGCTCTGGTGCTTCGGTTACGGCGCCTGTCGACATCCAAGAATGTTGATCTGTGGTAAGTGAACTGATGTACAGTAAAGATGAGAAAAACCAAAGGAGTACAAATTGAAATAACCTGATGAGGCGGCGGCATAAGTAAAGCTAGGCCGATGCATTTGAATATGGCGACCGTGGAGTGGGTCCGGTGCAGTGGACGAAGGCATCGGCGAAGCACATCCGGCGCGGTGAACAATGCTTTCAGTGAGGCGGATCTGTTGTGGCGGACGAGGGCGTCTATGAAGGGCTAGCGATGTGGCGGACGAGGGCATCGGTGAAGGGCCTACACTGTGGTGGATGAGGGCGTCAATGAAGCAGATCCGGTGCGGTCGTCCATGATGGCGGTCAAGGAGATCTGGTGCGATGGACAAGCCAGTCGCTAAAGCGGCTCTGGTGCAGTGGTGAGTAGGCAGTTGGGGGTTCCAAGGTGCAGAAGGTAGATCCGGCGGGGTGTGAGGTGCACCACTGCGGTGGAGGACTAGATTCGGCGGCTTGGGGAGGGGGAGGGGAGGGGTTCTCGCGAAGAATGTTGGTGGCAAAGAGGGGAAAACAATGGAGTTACCAAAGCAGCCCTTTTCCGTTGATGTGGCAGGGGTAAAAGAGGAATATCGCAGGGCTAAACTTTTGGGCACGAGATATTTTGATCTGAGTAGGAAGTTTGAAAGCTTTTGGCGGCTAAAATTATGTGTTCTGCTCTTCTACAACCGACTATAATATCATGGCCGAGTAATTATTTGTTGTGCATGCAAAAAAACATAAAGGTGCAAGTTTCAAAAATCAATGTCTCCAACTCAAAACTTAGATTGCCCATTCAATTCAAATATGGATCATTGAGCTAGTGGAAGCAAATACCATCATATGCTCCAATTCAAATGAAATTCCAAATGTGTTTATCCTAAATATGATGACATAAACAAATATGTATGTGTATGAATAAAGTGGATGATTATAAGGTTTGAACACGAGTGAATGTGCATATCTCTAGGTTTGATATATGAATTTGAAATCATGCAGTTCCGGGTTAAAAAATGTACCCCCATTTAAATGAATTACATAAGCTAATAAAGGAGTCGAATTCAAAATTTTCAATCTTAGGTCAGTAATTCTGGTACTTCAAAGTATACCTCACATGTTCAAAAGTATCGCTATCTCAAAGTCCAAAATATGAAACAGATTGATCAAGCATGATTGCACACACTCTTGACCATATATTTCCATTACGTCTATGTCTCTCAGACATACACCCCTCACTCTTTATCTGAAGCACACCTCCCCGGCCCCTCTTCCCCCCCCACACAAGCCTTTCTCTCTCCCTCGGACACAAACACGCGCACACATTATCCCCTCTCTCTCTTCTAGGTCTGCCCCCCCCCCAATATAGGTATCTATCTCTTTGTCTCGCGGACATGCACACATCTGTTCCCCCACTCTCTAGGTCTCTCGGCATCTCTCTTTCCCAAGCACACACACTATCTAGTCGTGTAACTTTCCCATACACACAAAACACTACCCCCAGCATCTTTCTCCCTAGGCATCTGGCTCTCGCACACTCTCCAGCATCTCTCTATCTCTCTCTCACATGCATTGATACACATCTCACTCACCACCACCCCTACACACAAACACCCTCCCTCTCCTTGTGCACCTCTCTCCTCTTTCCATCTCTCCCACATGCGCACCTGACCCTCCTTTCCCTCTACATGTCGTGACTCTCTCCATAGCTCTCAAGCTGGTCATCGATCTCAAATTTGCACGCTATTCTTTCCACCATCTATTTAGATCTCTCATGAAGTCTCTCTCACGCAAACAATGACTCGCTTTCCTTGCGTCTCCCTATACAGAGGCCATTTTCACACACCATCAACCTCGTCTCCCCATCTATAGGCCATTTTCGCACACCATCGACCTCTCTCTCTCTCTCTCTCTCTCTCTCTCTCTATATATATATATATATATATATATATATATATATATATATCGCACCCCTCTCACACACACACTCGACGTCTCTTCCAAATAGCACGCACCCCCGCCCGCACCCACGCTATCCCGACAACAGACATGCCTCTCTCTCTTGGAGACACATGCCATATCATTCTCCCTTTCCTACTAGGTTTACATCATTAGTGGTCTCTCTTCTCCACACACGCACTCTCCCTCTCACACACACGCGCGCGCACAAACAAACAAACAAACACACACACACACACCACCCCATCTATCTGGATCCCTCTTTTAAGAAACACACCCTTGTATATTCTCTCCAGCTCTAGGTGTATATCCTTGTCTCTCTCTAACTCACACGCACACCAAAATTCTCCATCTCTCTAAGTCACACCTCTCTCCCTTTGTCCGCGTGTGTATCTCACACACTCACTCTCTGACTATGTCTATCTCTCTCCACGCCACACAACACAAAGCCCCATAGGTCTCTCTCTATCTTCCACACACACACAGAAACACACAAAGACTCTCTTATCTCCGCCTTAGTGTCTCTATATCACACACACGCATGATCTCTCACTCACACACACGCTCAACCAAGGTTTTTTGGCGGAAAACTTACGGTCTATCCATCAACAGTCATGGCAGTACAACGAACATGAGACGTGGGAAAAATACATCTACATGTTCGTAGACCACCTAGTGATGACTACGAGCAGTAGAGCGAGCCGAAGGCGCACCGCCGTCATCGCCCCTCCTTACCGGAGACAGGAAAACCTTGTTTTAGACAGTCGGAAAGTCATCGTGCTAAGGCCCCACATTAGGCTCGTTTGAGCACTAGAGTATTTAACAAAAAACTACCACTTTCCAACAAGCCCTAGCTAGAAATTACTGTACAAAAATTAGTAAAACATACCAAAAATTTCTTAATCTATGGCAAAAAACTACTACCAAGTGCCGATTAGGCTCGTTTAAACCCGTTTATGAGAGGGTAGGCCCACACGCCCGTGCTGACAAGGCACCTTAAGTCAAAACCGTCTGTTTGACCGTTGTGTTGACTGTTATGACAGGTGGGACCCATATGTAAGCATCAATCCTCTTCTTCCTCCTCCAAGTATTTTTCCTGAACATTACTTCAAATAGTTCATATGCGTGGTCGTCGCTGGCGCCGGTGATGGGCGAGCTGGCCGCCACGACGCCAGGCAAGCTGGCCGCCGGCCGCCGGGCGAGCAAGCCGCCGCGCTGGCCTCCGCCCGAGCCGGCTGGCTGGCCTTAGCGCGGCACGCGCGAGCAAGCCGCCGCGCCGCCATGCCAAACAAGCTAGCCGGGCCAGCAGGTTGTGTGCTAGCTTGGCTAGCTAGCGGCCGTGAGCGCCGCTTCGAGCTGGCCTCCGGGCTGCCGCAAGATGGGCTCCGTGCCGCCGTCGTTTTTGACCTCGCCTTCTGCTGGCGGCGGTAGCTGCCTGCCATGGCTGGGGATGATGAGGTGGATGAGCTGGACGTAGGAGGAGAGTTGGTGATTTTTTTACAGACTGACATGTAGGTCCCACATGTCGTAATGCCTAACTTGCTGGTCAAACAGACGGCGTTGACTTAAGGTGCCACACGGATTTAAACGAGCCTAATCGGCAGTTGGTAGTAGTTTTTTTCCCACGGATTAAGAAATTTTTGGTATGTTTTTGCTAATTTTTGTAGAGTGGTGGTTTCTTGGCACGGCTGGTTGGAAGTGGTAGTTTTTTTGTTATATACTCCAATATGTATAACAAAGAATCCACTAGTAACAAATTGCAATACTTCATTGCATTGTAGTGGTCGCGGGAGTCAAGCTCTCAATGCATGGTTGTGGGCTCGATACCCGCCCAAAGCATGGCGGCCTTTTTTATATATTTTGATAACCGTGTTGCGAGCAACATTGTGTCGTCGTGCTCGAAAAAAAACTCTGTTAATCCCACCGCCTGCGTGAGAGAGTGTGTTCTATTCCTCCTACTGGAGCACACTTTTCGAAAAAACCAAAGATAATCGTACACGCACATAAAATATTTCGCAATATTTCAGTAGAGCTTTAGAAACAAACAAGTGAAATTATGTTGTGAATATGACTCATTTTAGACTGGGCCATAAATTTTGTCCATTAACAAAATCAGTGGTAATCATATTCTTTTTGTTTCTCAAGCTGTAATTCAAATATAATATTCTTTCTTGTGGCATGGTTGAAATATACATATACATGTTAAATTAGTTTGAGTTTTTTAAGAAAATTTTCTTTGTACACTGGTAGTTTGACTTTTGAAAGTCCGATGCACGTGTCACACCACAACCTAGGTGCACCGGATAGCCTAGCCACTTGCACGGGTTTTCCCTCCCGTATAGTTTGCACGCGCCATCATCTCGTGGCTCGCATGCGATCAGGCCGGGAGGTGCCCTGTGAGAAGGGATATTATATCACAGTAGCCTTTCTCGCCTGCAAGCCGCCCCTCGCTTGTTGCTTCCTCAATGCCTCCCAATTAAGCCAGAGGAGCCAGAAAAGCCTGCGCCGCATTGGGAGTAGTGCAATATGGCCCTGGACCTAAAGTATGTAGCTTGTGCCGTTGCACGCATGGACTTCGCTCCTTATAGTACTAGAGTACATTGCACGCATGGACTTCGCTCCTTATATTGGATCGGCACTAAAGTCGCACTACGATCAGCTTTAAACTCTATAAAAAAACATCCTCTTTGACGCGATTAGTGTGCATGTCACCGTCGCTAATGAATAGGCTGCTAGTGTGCATGTGAGAGGAGCGATTGAGTAGGTCAGCTACGCGCATGAATAGAGCAGCAGGCAGGTTTGCAGTACGCAGGTGTACTTTTCGTGCATTGATAGCACAGCAATGGTTCTATAGAACAGTAGTACCCTCCACTAGCAACTGTAGGTCATTGGTCTTGAGATTCAAAAGTTCAAAACTGGTACACTATGTAGTAGTACTAGTACTCCTACTCCCTCCCTTCCGGTTTATAGGGCTTATATCTGAAATTCCATCAACCAAGGTAGATGTTCATTGGCTGGGACGAATTAGTCTTGTTTAGAAACTGCCCAATTATCGCATAGCTTTTTCTCCACAAAAACCGTGCTCTACGTGGTATTAAATCTCAGTCTGTTGGACTCCCAACGCAATAACTACAGCGCCTGACATATGCTCTGCGCACGGCCGCATGCGTGCCCCTCTCTCTCATCTCATGGCGCATGCACAGGCCAGTCATCATTTTTTTATCTCGTTTTAATGGCCACTTTGTTGCATGCATGCAATTGAGGGAAGGAAATGAGTAAAGACTTGGCTCCATGATTTATTTATTTCGAGAACAGCAGACAAGGAATTAAATGCAACGTAGCAATCGAAAAGACCACAACGCTTCAATCAAGCCGGCCTCAAAACAAGCCTTGGATTCGCCAGGCGGTTCTCCTCCTCGAAGGGACGAGGCCCTACGGTTACACTCTTATCTTCTCCTCGTCAGTTCCCCACCCGAAGAGACCAAGGTAGTTCATCGCTGCTGCCATGGATTCGCCAGGCGATTCTCCTCCTCGTCGAGGCTGGGAGACCTTGGACGACAATCCTCTGGGAGAAATCGCACGCCGCTCCGACTTCCTCACCGCCGCGAGACTCAGTGGTTCCTGCACCAACTATTTTAAGACGGTGCATAAACAGGCTTGGGAGAAGGCCATGCTTGTTGGTCTTACATGCGTCCTCGAGGAGGAGGTTATTCACTGGGACAATCCATTGAATAATCCACCGCAACATGGCCGTGGTTGCACGTTGATGCCGCTTGAGTTGCCGACATTGAGAGGCAGTCGAATTTTGTCCGATAAGCAGGTCGGTCAATGAGTTTGATCATGCTAATATAATTATTTATTTCAACCCGTAATTCCTTCGTTGCCCACCATTGCACAGGTTTGGGTTGGTGCCAACAGAGATTGGCTTGCATACATATGGTCGGATACCAATATAACTTTGCACAACATCCACAATAGTGCGACCTATCACGTAGACCCCTTGTCCAGCATTGGGATCAGCCTTGCGGACTGACAAGGCTTGAATACGTATGATGATGCCACCATGAAATTGAAGAATATAGCAATTGCAGTTTCGCCGACAAAGTACCGCAGCTATGACGATTACTATCTCATCGCGGTGTTCAACTTAAGGATTGCCATCAATAAGGATGGCCCTAACGGCAGAGGCTGGCACATGTTGGCCGCGGTAGATTTGTTCCCGTACGAGTTCGAGGACGCCGTGTGCCATGTAGGCCACATCTTGGCGGTGACAAACCCGGGGACTTATTTCATCTGGGTGTCATCCTACGGTATGGGAAATAACAAATGGAATGCACTAACCATCATTTGCATCCCTAACGGTAGTCCATTATTTTGCAGGGTCCATGCATCCCCCGATCAAAATCAGATCGCCGATCCTGGATGTGCGTGTGCATCCGCGATTCGGTCTAACCTGGAACCTTGTAACTGACTTTAGCCAATTGGGATCAACTATCTTAGCAGTCGTTACCCATGGTACCCTTGATGGGAAACAAGGTGCCATGATCTACCATGATCGGACCCTCACCATGTACCCAGGTATTCCATTCTCTCATTGTCGTGTGCTAGAGTAGTGTATTATCTTATTGCCGTGTGACCTTATAGTAGCAAACATGTTTAATACTAGTACTTGTTAGTTAGTATCTTCTTTTGTTGACTGGGACTGGAACCACTAGGAGGACATGTTTAGTACTACTAGTACAATTGAATATTAGATTTTTTTAACCCTCTCGCCTTCTCTTGCATTGTACTAGTACTACTACTTCAGATCCATAGTACTAGTGTGTCGCATGGATCGGCGGGAGTAGTACTTTTTACCTAGGAGGGCGCGTATAGCTAGGCTCTTGAACCAATTCCCACCATTTTTGTTTTTCCATGTCTTATCTCCTGCATGTAGGCAAAAGTGGCTATATATAATAAGTCGGTTACTGTACTTCCTCTTATAGTATTATAGTAGTACTACTTGCTGCACAATATTACTGCGCACCATATTTGAGCACAACATTATCCTGCATGGACCTTGACCATGTACGTCACCATGTGTCCAGATCTAAGATGCCACGAGTACTAGATGAACGGCTCCAAGTTCGACCCCCGTGATGCTATGTGGGAGCCGAGGAACACTCTTGGAGTGTGCTCGCTTTTCATTGGGGACAGCTACCCCATTGTGGAACGGATGCCATCTTCCGTGCACGACACCAAAGGTCTGCCGTTCATGAAGCATGGTTGTGTTTTCAGTGCGCACCACCGGATGAACAACATGTTGGGACACGATATCCCTGATTTATGCCGCTTCAGCTTGGATGAGTCTCCATCGTGTGGAACCACACTAGAAAGCTACGACAATGATTCCTGTTGCCCACCGCTATGGATCATGTCATCTATGAAGAACACCTGGGACTGGAACCACAAGGATGACATGGAGCCCATCTATAACGTGTAAGTGGAGTATGGTAAATTGTGAATGGTAGAGTTGTAAATCTAGGTAGAGTAGTCGTGCACAAATTTATCACATGAAGTGGAGATGAACTTGTGTAGCATCTTGGCATTTGTCCTTTAAACTTACTAGTAAATGAAGTATGTGTACATGAAACTTGTGTGGCTGTTGCACGGGCTCCAACACGCTTTGTGAGAAAAAACGGTGGCACAGCTTTGGCTAAAGGTGATGTGGCAGCTTCATACAACAGCGGTTGTTTGCTATAGTACTACTAGTAGTAGTACGACTACTCATACTCCTATAAAACCTTGCGCTTGGCTCTTCGCCTCTTCGGGAAGTCCAACAATGATGATAGTAATACTACAGTACTGTATATGCTTCTGGCAATCTAACACCGAATGAACTGTTGCACGTCCACCGAGCCACCACGCGCATGGGTGAGGGAGAGGGCCTACTAAGCAAGCTTCTCCTAGTCCTTTGAGCCACCGTGCGCGTAGGCGAGGGCGAGGGCGTAGCAAGCAAGCTTCTCCACGTTCTGTGAGTTGACGGGACACATCAAAGTAGTAGTAGTACTACTAGTCCATATATACTGCCTCCTTTCCGGTTAATATGGCTCAACTTGAAATGAGATAAATACACTGGCGGTCACTGTATTTGAAGTGAAAGCACAATACGCTCACTGGACTTCAGAATACCCTCATTACGGTCACCATATACGTTTTGTGGTGATTATACGGTCACTAGCTCACCGTAGAGCACCGTATTGCACTCTGTTAACCGGCCAAATAGTCTACATGTCACTTTGTTGTCTGGTTAAATTGGCACGTGGTTTATGGGCCCCACCTATCAGTTGGCAGAGGAAAGAAATAAGTTAAACAAAACTATACGTAGGCGAGACAAGAGTCCAACCCTTGCGCGCGAACCACCCTGGTTGTGTATGTGTATGCATGCATGTGTAGGTTGAGCACCTGAGCGTGAGCGTCTGTGTTGCGTCGTGTGTTGTGTGCCGCATGGATGCGTGAGCGTCTGTGTTGCGTCGTGTGCTGTGTGCCGCATGGATGCGTAAGTGTTGCGTGCATGCATGTGTACGTGTGAGTGTTGCATGCATGCATGAGGGCGTTGCGTGCGTTTTGTGTGTGCATGTGCACGTGTGAGTGTTACATGCATGCATGCATGAGGGTTCTAGTCCCTCTCATTCACATGTTAATATTTCAAGCTTCATTAAAAACTTGCATGCAAGAATTAAGAGAAAACTCAGCAATACATGTGAAAGTTCGGGTCATTTGTTGTTCACGCATGCATTGCAATTAATATGTTGGTAAACAATATTTTCTTGAGGAAAACGAGCTCATTAATTGAGTACTTTTGCAAAGTAGTACTACAAAAATTCTTCTGCCACTCATCATCTACTACCTTTTTTGGTGAAATTTTTGAATTGAGCTGTATATAAACCGGAAGGAGGGAGTAGGTACGTAATTGGCGCCAGGAGCCTTCGCCAATGGTTCTTGTTGTTGGACAGGATGAGAGTAGGGGCATAAATAGATAGGAAGTCTTGGCGATCCATTATTCCCCATCAGTCAGAGAAAACTATTCGACTAGTCTTCACAGTGAAGTGACAATACACGCTGCAGCAGATGGGACACTTGATTAATAAGCTGAGCCAGCGTGTTGGTGTTACTAAATCAGCCTTACCCTGTAATGCCATCATGTCTGCCAGTGGAGCACGCTTCCGCAATTACGCGTACGCACCTCTCTCTTCCATTAACTGACATATGAGCCTGCTTGAGGTAGACCCACATGTCATCCGCTTAACTATTTACACTACGAAGGACGGTATATACTAGTAGTACTAGTAGAATTGAGATTTAATGCACCTTCTTCCCCGTCTCTCCCTCTTCTTCCTCCTCTCTTCCCATATTCGTTAGCACACCATTTTCCAGCGCTCACTGCTCGCCCGCCCGTGCCATCTTCCTCGGTCGCTCGTGCGCACCATCTCCCCCCGCTCACTGCTCGCCCACACACGCCATCTTCTTTGCTCGCCCGCCCGTATCCACTTCCCCGCTCGCCCGCACGCACCAAAAACCCCAATCACTCAGCACCCTAAAAAACCCAATGGCAGAACCGACTGACATGCAGAGCCGTGATTGGAATTCCCTCCCCGCTCTTGGAGTAGATCTGTAGTCGTATGGACCTGCTCAGCACTGTACGTCTGGCCACATGCTCGGTGACTATGCACCGTCTACTCGTCGGCAGCCGGTCGGCCCTTTTCAAGATACCCTGCTTGCCGATTCCCGATCCTCGTAGGTGGCCCAGACACCGACATGATGATCCTATGGAGGTTGCCGTCGTGCCCCTCGACATGCTACCACTTCCCTCCCACCTGTCCCTCATGCACCGCCACTACTGGGCGGGCATGAAGGCCAACTGGATCGTCCCCATCCATGAATCGGGTAGTCCATGGAGTCTCGTGGATATCTACACCCAGCGAGAGATCACCCTTCCATCATTGGATACTGCCGACATCGAGCCTTGCGGCCCCGCCGCACACTCCTGCCTACTACGCACGAGAGGCGTCGGGCACCTGGTTGGACCTCCGTTTGCTGAAGGTTGTAATCTATGAAGTGCCCACAGCATCAGATGACTACATGGATTACAAGCTCATTGCCTTGTTCGACGGGGGATTAGCCTATTTGGAATCCGGTCACCATACATGGTTATGGATCATCATCAATCCTGTTTACCCTCCCTTGCTGTCTGATGCTATAGTGCACGATGGCATAGTTTACGCGGTGGATAGAGAAATTGGTTGCATATATTGGTGGAATCTATCCTCGTGTAATTGTTCTATCTCATCTCATCTTTACCATATGAATACAACTGCCTATTGATAGTTAGAAATTTAGAATAGATAGTATGAGTATAACCACATCATTGCTATATGTTCCTCTCATTTCCTAGATTGTTATGACCACAACAATTGGCATCTACTGATTGTTAGAATAGATATTATGAGTGTAACCACATGATTGCTATATGTTCCTCTTATTTCCAAGATTTTTATAACCACGCATGTTATTATTAGAGTTGATATGAGAACAATTGGCATCTAACTGTTATGGTAGAATATGAGTAGACCCCTGGCATGGCTGTTTTCCTCTCTTTCTTACATGATCTTTGAACCATGACATATTGCTAGAATATGAAAGCCATTGGCATTTTTTTAAAATTAGGGTATGATTATAACCACGGCATTGCAATTCTCTCGCTATGATCTGTGTCACTGTTATAATAATCTTAATTCATCAGATACTCTGAACATGATTGCATATTTTTGTCCTTTTGGTCTCCAATTTGATTTGTTGCAATAGACGAAAATGCCCTGGCCTTTGTAATTCCAGGACCTGTAAATATAGCTGCCAATGGGTGGTGGTTTATCGCTCGTTCTACTGACGGTGGGAATTTGATGCTCATTTGCACGTACCAAAGTGACCCAACTATTTCATCAAACCACATGCAGTACAATGCGTGGGGCGTTCGCGGCTGTGATGGCTATGGCTGCTTCATGTTCGAGAAAGATTCCAGCTCCATTGGGACAGGCGTATTCAATTGGAGGCGGGTTTACAACCTCGGCAACCACTCCCTGTTCCTCGGGCTCAATTATCCGATCATCGAACATATCACCGGAGATGATTATCATGCTATGCCAGTTCCATTCGCCAGGGGGAACTGTGTTTACACATCGTACCATGGGTTTCATGAAGCACCATATCCAGAGATTCGTCGACACAGCTTGTTGCCAGATGATATTCAGTGTGTGAAAGGCATCAAGCTTCCAAGCGATGAATGGCTTTTGCAAACCCGACATGCGGCGATGTGGTTCATGCCAACAGCAAATATGCATAACTTGATTCGTAGTGATATCTAGACTGAGCCATGTATCCTGCTGGTGTCGCATGATCCTGTTTTGTTGATTATTTTGTAATGTAGTTAGTTTGAAGGATAAATTCCTTTCTGGGATCAAGTGCATGCTACATCGCCTGCGTAGCATGTATTTTGATAATGTTGGAGATGCTGTGCAGAAGCCATATATAGCAATTAGGCTTCAAGTGCGTACTTGTTGGTGAAAGTGTTGTCCAATGGGAATTATATTTTGTATTACTCATGTGGCCTACAAAGTAGGTCGCACAGCCTTGTAACTTTGAAAGCACCTGTTTCTAAGCTCCTTCTAAACAAGCTTGCATAATTCCCTTAAAACTAAGCCTTTAGCAACGCACCTCTAATATTATTTAAAGCAATATGGAAGCAACATGGAGATTAGATTAGTACTAGTAGTCCTCTACCGTATTGCACTACTCGTACTACTAAGTAGTACTTGTACGACTAGTAGTACTAGTACACGTCGGTCAAATTATTCATCATGTCCTCACATTGAATGGACGTGACAACATGCTACGTGTGAGGTGACACAAGAGTCCCGGCGGCGTGTTTGGTTCACCAAAGTGAGCCTCACCCCTCTGGTAGTGCAGCAACACTCTCCCATTCTCTCCCAACTCTCCCGGTCTCCCCGCCTCCCAGCCGCCGCCTTGTTTCAATCTAGTTGGTACGATGGGCGATGAGCTAGTGGAGTTGCTATACTTCATTGCAAGTAGTCAAAAGGAGGACGCTGGAAAATTTGATCTCAACAAGGAAGCTCTTCAAGCTAGCCGCATGAAGGAAGGAACCAGCGAGGCCGCTCCTATGAGTATTCGTCCCGTCGCCCTGTATTTTGATCTTTATGGGGGTTTTCAAGTCTTTAGAGAGTATGCATGTAGTAATGAAGCCGAGACCCCAGTTTGTTCGGGTGTCATGGATTTTAGATTTGGACTGGCACTTTCTGTCGAAATCTTTCATCATTTACTTAAACAGTTGATTGATCATACATTGAGTACCATTTAACTGGAATTAACTGCTTCAAGTCCAAGAAGGATTGGCAGATGCTGCCGGCTGACGTCAAGTTTGATCCCACGAATCAGGAGCTAATCGAGCACCTTGAGGCCAGAGTGAGTGCTGACAGCGCGAGACCTCACCCTCTCATCGATTTGTTCATACCGACCATCGACAGTGAGCACGGCATATGCTACACCCATCCTGAGAAACTTCCAGGTGAGACACCAATGAACCTTCTACTTGCACAAAATATATTCCTTTATTTTTGCAAATTTCTGAGGTATTCTACCCGGCCTGGGATTATATTTCGCCGATACTACAGGTATCACACTGAGTGGCCTAAGCAAGCATTTCTTCCAGCGCAACTGCAGGGTGTTCAAAAGGGGCACGCGGACGCGTCGCAAGATACAATCGGAGTGCGGCATGCACACAATGTGGCACAAGACCGACAATACCATGCTGATGATGGTCAACAGCCAGCAGATGGGCAACAAAAAGGTTCTGGTGCTGCACAGCAACAAGAACTTCGACCAGCAAAGGACCAACTGGGTGATGCACCAGTACCACCTCGGGGACCTCGAGCAAGAGAAGGAGCGGGAGCTGGTCGTCTGCAAGATCTTCTACCAGACGAACACAAGGGCCAGGACTAAATATAGTATAAGTTAGTTTGGTACGAGTTCTGCCTGGTCGTCTGCAAGTTGGTGTTGGTGTTATGGATCTTTTGGTATGAACTTGGCATTTGCTTCCAACCATCATGTCGAGGGTCGACGTGGATATAACGCTGAATCAATTGTTGCGAAACGAATTTTCTGGCACCTGATAAGTAGTAAAAGCACCTGCCGTTCGAATTCCTAGTTCTCCAAAATTTTAACATCTTCCAGTACGCAGGGGATCCATCAGGTTTCACAGGCTGACAGCTGGACGCAGCATGACAGGACTGGGCTGTGGCACGCCAAGCCCAGCTGCAAATTGCACCACTGGTATTCCCTAAAACCAACTCAATTGTCCCACGTCTTATTAACTTACGAAAATAAAATAACATTTTATTTGGTAAATCAATAAGTTCTTACAAAACAATTGTTTATCATTATAAGTTGGCAGGTAAATCATGGTGATTGCATACAAAAATCATTATTAAACGTGTTAAGATTTTACGGACCAATGTAATAATAGAATTGCAATCACGTCTCAATCTAATAGAATGTTTATGCTACCGTCGCAACTCACACGCAAATTACCTACCGTTATTATAAAATGCCAAGACCAGGTTTATTTTTTAACATTGCACTGTCCAGCCGTGTTGGGCTGCAAATCAAATTTTTATTGCGAATTGCTGGGCTGCAAATCTTACAAGACAAGGAGGGATGCATTTCGGCCCGGGAAATGGTCTGTAATAAGTAATGGGCTGTATATATAAACGACACAGCAAACTGGCAATTACCCCTAAAAAAGAAAACCGGCAATTAGTTACAAATTTCAGTTTTTTCTTTCGATTTGGAGATTTTAAATATCATTAGATTTTAACCAAATTTAAATTTATTTTCAAATTAGTTTGCTTCTGACTTGATATTTTGGGACTAAAATAGTTCGGACTCCACCGAAATATGCAAAATTACGTTGAACTTTTTCACCGTGGTTGTAATAAATTCCTTAAGAATTAGCAAATGGGCTGTAAATTATTAAAAAAATAGCAAATGGGTTGTATGCTGTCTACCACAGATTTGGAGGCTGACTTAAGTTGATGCGCAAGGCTTTGTCAACTTAGTCAACAATAACCCGTAAAAAAATTAGTCCACAATTGACTCTACCAGCATGACTGTTCGATGTCAATCCAACGGCCATCATGCTTCTTCAATCTCTGATCTTCCTGCTCCAGCCGCCCAAACCAGCACCGGCGGGACCGCCTGCTCCAGCCTTCCGTGGCCGGCTGTGCTGCCGTGCAGGCCTCACCGCCCCACCCTACTCCCATCGCTGGCCAGGCCATCCCTCTACTCACCCACACATCCTGTTATTCTCTGGCGACGGCAGCCTCACAGCGCAGCCGAACCAGTAAACCCTTGTATTCGCCTCCACATGGGCATCCACTACCAAGTCTTCCCTGCCTCTGGGTCAATCCCTTCCTAGGCCTCGCCGTCGTCACCGCCTTGGTGCTCTCGGAACGGTGTCGTCAACGTGCTCAATGAACGACAACCATCGAAAGAGGTATGTATGTGGAGAGGCAGACAGCTGGGACCCAAGAGGTCCATGGTCGCACGCAAGGAAGTGCCTCCTTATTATGCGCAAGAAAAATGTATCCTCCCCCTGCTAGTGATGGGGAACGAATCATGAAAATCAAAAAAATTCCTACGAACACCCAAGATCAATCTAGGAGATGCATAGCTATGAGAGGGGAGTGAGTCTACATACCCTTTATAGACCGAAAGCGTTAACGATCTGGAGATCGTGGTTTGCGTAGTCGTACTCGCGTCGCGATCCAATTCGATCCAAGCACCGCACGTGCGGCACCTCCGAGTTTAGCACACGTACGGCTCGGTGATGTCTCCTCCTCCTTGATCCAGAAAGTGTGGAAGAAGAGGTAGATGAGATCTGATCCAACACGACGGCGTGGTGGTGGTGGTGGTAGCGATACTCTGGCAAGGCTTCGCCAAGCGCTACACGGACGAGAAGTGGAGGGAGAGGGAGAGGGCAGCCATCATGGTCAAGGGATGGGCTGCCCCTTGCGCCTCCTCTCTATTTATATAGGGGGAGGGACGTGGCCAGCCCTTGCCCCTCCTCCAAGGGAGGGGGTGGCGGCCAAGGAGGGGAAGAGTGCGCTCCAAGCCAAGTGGAGGGCCCTCCCCTTTAGGGTTTTCCACCCCTAGGCGCATGGGCCTTGTAGGGGCTGGTGTGCCTGGCCCAATAAGGCTAGGGCGCCCCCCCTACAGCCCATGCTACTGTATGGGATGTGGTGGAACCCTTCGAGGACTTCCGGACCCCTCCGGAACCCTCTGGAACCTTCCGGTGACTTCTCGGTACAATACCGAAAAAACCGGACTTTTCCCGGAACCCCGACAACAACTTTCCATATATAAATCTTTACCTCCAGACTATTCCGGAACTCCTCGTGACATCCGGGATCTCATCCGGGACTCCGAACAACCTTACGTCACCAATGTTAATATTTCATTACTACCCTAGCGCTACCGAACGTTAAGCGTGCGACCCTACGGGTTCGAGAATCATGTAGACATGACCGAGACTCCTGTCCGGTCAATAACCAATAGCGGGACCTGGATACCCATATTGGTTCCCACATATTCAACGAAGACCTTTATCGGTTGAACCATGATGCCAAGGATTCAGTTAATCCTGTATGCAATTCCATTTGTCCGGCGATATGTTACTTGCCCGAGATTCGATCGTCGGTATCTCCATACCTAGTTTAATTTCGTTACCGGCAAGTCTCTTTACTCGTTCCGTAATACAAGATTCCGTGACTAAACTCATTAGTCACATGAAGCTTCTTGTGATGTTGTATTACCGAGAGGGCCTAGAGATATCTCTCCATCACACGAAGCGACAAATCCCAGTTTCGATCCATGCAACTCAACAGACACCTTCGGAGATACCTGTAGAGCACCTTTATGATCACCCAGTTATGAAGTGATGTTTGATAGCACACAAAGTATTCCTCTGGTATCCGGTAGTGGCATGATCTCATGGTCTGTCCATCACATCATTCTCCTAATGATGTGACCCCATTATCAAATGACAACTCATGTGTATGGTTAGGAAACCTTAACCATCTTTGATCAACGAGCTAGTCTCGTAGAGGCTCACTAGGGACATGGTGTTGTTTATGTATTCACACATGTATTTAAGTTTCCAATCAATACAATTCTAGCATGAATAATGAACATTTATCATGAACAAGGAAATATGATAATAACCAATTTATTATTGCCTCTAGGGCATATTTCCAACAGTCTCCCACTTGCACTAGAGTCAATAATCTAGTTTACATCATAATGAATCTAACACCCATTGAGTCTTGGTGTTGATCATGTTTTGCTCGTGGAAGAGGTTTAGTCAACGGGTCTGCCACATTCAGATCCGTATGTACTTTGCAAAGTTCTATGTATCCCTCCTTGATTTAATCACAGATGGAATTGAAGCGGCGTTTGATGTGCTTGGTCTTCTTGTGAAACCTGGGCTCCTTAGCAATGGCAATAGCACCAGTGTTGTCACAAAAGATAGTCATTGGATCTAATGCACTAGGTATTACTCCTAGATCGGATATGAACTCCTTCATCTAGACTCCTTCTTGCACTGCTTCCGAAGCAGCTATATATTCCACTACACATGTAGATCCCGCTACGACGCTTTGCTTGGAACTGCACCAACTGACTACTCCACCATTGAATATAAATACATATCTGGTTTGAGACTTTGAGTCATCTGGATCTGTGTCGATGCTAGCATCGACGTAACCCTTTACGGCGAGCTCTTCGTGACCTCCATAAACGAGAAACATGTCCTTAGTCCTCTTTAGGTACTTAAGGATATTCTTGACTGTTGTCCAGTGATCTACTCCTGGATCACTTTGGTACCTCCCTCCCAGACTTATGGCAAGGCACACATCAGGTCTGGTACGCAGCATGGCATACATTATAGAGCCTATGGCTGAGGCATAGGGGATGACTTTCATCCTTTCTCTTTCTTCTGCCGTGGTCGGGCTTTGAGTCTTACTCAACTTCACACCTTGCAACACAGGCAAGAACCCCTTCTTTGACCGGTCCATTTTGAACTTCTTCAAAATCTTGTCATGGTATGTGCTTTGTGAAAGTCCTATTAGGCGTCTTGATCTATCTCTATAGACTTTAATGCCCAATATGTAAGCAGCTTCACCCATGTGGCACCCCGGCTCAGAGTCACCAGAGCACCCCGTATTCCAGCCCAGAGATCAAGTCATCTGGAATACGGCACTGCTTGGCATAGAACAAATCAGCTCTTTATTACAAATAGTTGGGGTACAAGGGTTTGAGATATTACAAAGGGTTGCCTCGGCAAAGCTACGCTTGCTATAATAATTCTATCCTAGCAGCGGCTCGAATCCTAGCAGTAGAATCACGACGTCGAAATGGACTCCACTCCGCAGGGACTCTGGCTGGGACGCGTCCTAGCTCGCAACTCGAACATCTCCACTAAGCAAACATGGCAGCACCTGCAAACTGGCATGACACGCCAGGTGAGTACTTTGAATGTACTCGCAAGCTCGCAACAAACAAGAGCATCAAGGCATAACAATGTCATAGCAATCATGATTAAATCAGATTTAGATGCTACTAAAAGGGTGGAAGAAAATAATAACATGCTATTGCTACAACTATCAAACTTGTTACCACTACGGAACCACTTTGCCCTGAGCCACATGATTGAACCACTTACTCTCGTGACCAACTCATGGTCACCTTGGAAACTTCTGACAATCGTCCCCGAGAATCATCCTCAACAATTACCAGCGGTCCTCAACAATCGGTCACCTAACTATACTGAGACGAGTTCTTCCATCATTAACACGTCATTCCCTCATTGGTGTTGATCAGACAGTGTGACTTAGTACGAAGTATGTCCAATACCGTGGACGCGGCTATTCGAATAGATTCTTACACTCTGCAGAGGTTGCGCACGTTATCCACACTATGAAGCTCATGGTCCCATACCTCGGTACACTTCCCTTTCAGGTGGACCGGTGCTGCTCCAACGAAACTTGCCTAACCCGTGACCCTTCATCGTACCACCGACAATCATCCTCCCCTGGAGTCATGCCCTGGGTGGCCCCTGTGTCACTCTTGACACCTGCCACCATCGTGGCCAACCAAACTGTCCCAAACGGGGACCTGAGCTCAATAACCAAACCGGGCTCACAAGGTTATCGTCGTCTACCTGATCAGGGCAGCACGCACGCATAACCTCCCCTCTTTGGTGGTACCGATAAAAGAGCACGCTGTTAGACTAAGCCAAGGCTGTCCCATTCCAGCAGGTGTGGCTGTACTGGAAAGTTCGATTCAGTGTCACTTGATCAACGATGAAGAAATTTATCCCCAAGTAATCATAATCATTACCGACACTCCGATATACAAGTGATCCAAGTTACCACAATAACCAACTGGAAATCCAATGAGCAACGTGATCAACTTCTACTACTGATCCCATATATGCAGTACCGGAGGAATCACAAAATAATCATAGACGGTAATCTCATAGTCCGACAGCATTACAACATAAATCTGGAAATCTACTATTATCCTATAATCCCATCATCATCATGACAGTAACTTATCCAAGATCCTCAAAGTATTACATGAATTAATCCCCTCCTAAATAATTCATATTTAGCATTAAAATAATTATTTAAACCATGATATTGCAATGCAATTATGCAAATGAGAGTTGTGGCTTGCCTTGCACCAATAGAGTGTGGGAGTACTCCTGGCCTTCACCAACTAGGCAAAACAATCTGAAAAGCATTTTTGAAAGCATTTTCAAATACCACATAAACCATTTTCTTTTGACCAGAAATTCTAAATAGCAAAGAAAAATCCCAAATTTTTACATCAACTAGAGGAGCTCATAAGAAAAATAATGCAAAAAGAATGAACTCATTCGGACTTATGGTTTAAAAGTTATTGATGGTCAAAGTTCACTCAAACTTCTGGAATTATTTGAATTTAAACAAAAAATCAGAAAAACCTCAGACGGCCACGTCGAAGACGTAAACCGGCTAGGCGTTTCCACTAGCGTACCGCTTCGGAAGCGAGAGGAGTCGTTGACGGGTGGGGCCCGCCTGTCATATTTAAAGGAGAGAGAGAGAGAGAAACAGAAGCAGGGCGGCTCACCAGCGAGGATTGCTGGCGATGACGATGACGGCGAGCTTCGGGAACGGCGGGGATGGATCGGGAAGACGATGACGCACACTCCTATACCCGCAGCTCGTCAGGAGATGGCCGGACGGCGTCGCCTCCTTCGTCTCAGGCGGCGGCGAGCTTCGGGTGACGATCGATCCGGCGACTCCGGCGAGCACTCGGGCTGGGAAAGGGCTGGGACGAGTCAGTGGAGCTCCACGAGCTCACTGGTGGTTTCAGCTGGGCCTGGGGTGGATGGAGATGAGCGGACGGAACTAGCGCAGAGCGGCGGAGCTCGCCGGGGATGGAGCAGAAGAGCTCTCCGGCTCACTCTGGTGCTGCTGGGCGGCGATTGGGAGAGGGAGAGACCGATGGGTGAGGAGAGGGAGGGCTGGGAGGCGGCTTTTATAGCCGGGCGGCGATGCCAGCACCGGATCCCGTCGCGGTGAAAATGCCGGTGATGGCGCTACGCTGGCCATCGCGCTGGCACCCGAGCCGCGTAGGGATGGGACGGGAGAGGGCAGAGGCTTAATGGCGCTGGCGCGGCGCGGCGAGGAAGACGCCAGCTAGCGCGGCCATAGTGCATGTACGACACATAGGGGCAGTGCTTGGCCGCATCTGCCGGCGAGCTTCGCCGGAGAGGGAGAGGGTTCCAGACGGACCAGGTGGACGACGGCGATGAAGTCGGCATGCTGGGACAAGGAGGGACAGCGCGAGGTGACCTGAGCGAGCGTGCCCGACGCGGACGACGTGCAGAGCACGGTTTTGGCTCGGCCAGATGCGTGGTCACCGCGTGCACTGGCGCATGCGATGCGCTCTGGCCCGAGTGATCATGTCCACGTGGTAGTCTTTTCAACATGAGGCCTCCCTGTGCCCTTGGTTTGACAAGAGCTGGTCTGGCCAGCTGGCTAGGTTCCAGGCAAGTTTCTGGACAGAAACTTGTGCAACAAGTTGAGGAGAAATGGCTAGGGCTTTGGGAGTGAAAGTTTGCCACACTGAAATGCAGTAGGAAGGTGCACATGCTGGGAAAAATTGAGACCAAATGGACATGTGTAGAGCATAGTTGCTTCACAACTGCCTCTCTGGTCCAGAAATCTTGCAGAGGATGTTGCACTCACTTGGATGGGTTTCTGGAGTTGAAACTTGGTATTTGTGGGTTATTTGATGATGCCAACATGCTATAAAAATTTCAGTCCAATTGGGTTAGTGTACAGGGTACTTCCTTCACAACACTTCCCACTGGACAGAAACTGGGAGGAATTTTATAGAAAAATTGGATGAATAAAATGAGCCAAAAATTTGTGGAGAATGCTAATATGGGTAGGAGAATGTCCTGGATTAATTTCAGAATTTTTGAAGTAATATAAAATATAGTTGCCTCACAAACTGAAATTATTGCCAGAATCAAAGATTGGATGTTGTGCTCACCATGAGGAGTAAATCTTGAATATTTTCACATATCCAGGGTTTACATGGTCCAAAGGATTTATGAGAATTTTCTTGGGATTTTTGGAGGAACAGAAATATGGGTTGCTTCACAATCTAGAGCTCAAAGCGTTATTCCTTTAATGAAAAAAAAGAATATTAGATGGGAATAAAATTGAGATTGAGCAAGAATGGAAGTGACATGACTTGAGAGGAGTTTTTGAGATCTTGAATCACTTGGGAAAGAAAATCAAAAGAATTTCCCAAGTTTTAAGTCCATAGAGCCATTCAGGAACAAATCCAAGCCAAATTCCAAACAAAGTTTTCAAACAAATTTTGAAAAGAAAAGCTGAGAAAACCAGGGTGTGACAACCCAGGTCTTTCATTGAAAAACTATTGTTCAAATAACCTTTTATGCTTTCCAAAAATTCTATATCATTTCCAATCAACAATATGTCATCCACATATAATACTAGAAATGCTATAGAGCTCCCACTCACTTTCTTGTAAATACAAGCTTCTCCGTAAGTTTGTATAAAACCAAAAGCTTTGATCGCCTCATCAAAGCGTATATTCCAACTCCGAGATGCTTGCACCAGTCCATAGATGGATCGTTGGAGCTTGTATACCTTATTAGCATCCTTAGGATCAATAAAAACTCCGGGCTGCATCATATACAACTCTTCCTTAAGAAAACCATTAAGGAACGCGGTTTTCACATCCATCTGTCAGATTTCATGATCATAAAATGCGGCAATTGCTAACATAATTCTAATAGACTTCAACATCGCTACGGGTGAGAAAGTCTCATCGTAGTCAACTCCTTGAACTTGTCAGAAACCCTTTGCAACAAGTCGAGCTTTATAGACGGTGACATTACCGTCGGCGTCTGTCTTCTACTTAAAGATCCATTTGTTCTCAATGGCCTGCCGGTCATCGGGTAAGTCTACCAAAGTCCATACTTGGTTCTCATACATGGATCATATCTCGGATTTCATGGCCTCAAGCCATTTGTCGGAATCTGGGCTCATCATTGCTTCTTCATAGTTCGTAGGTTCACCGTTGTCCAACAACATGACTTCCAAGACAGGATTACCGTACCACTCTGCTGCGGAATGTATCCTGGTTGACCTACGAAGTTCAATAGTAACTTGATCTGAAGTTTCATGATCATCATCATTAGCTTCCTCTCCGGCTGGTGTAGGCATCACGGGAACTTCTTTCTGTGATGTGCTACCTTCCAATTCAAGAGAAGGCATAATTACCTCATCAAGTTCTACTTTCCTCCCACTCACTTCTTTCGTGAGAAACTCCTTCTCTAGAAAGGACCCATTCTTGGCAACAAAGATCTTGCCCTCGGATCTGTGATAGAAGGTATACCCAATGGTCTCTTTAGGGTATCCTATGAAGACGCAATTCTCCGCTTTGGGTTCGAGCTTATCAGGCTGAAGCCTCTTGACATAAGTGTCGCATCCCCAAACTTTAAGAAACGACAGCTTAGGTTTCTTGCCAAACCATAATTCATACGGTGTTGTCTCAGCGGATTTAGACGGTGCCCTGTTTAAAGTGAATGCGATTGTCTCTAATGCATAACCCCAAAATGATAGTGGCAAATTGGTAAGAGACATCATAGAACACACCATATCCAATAGAGTACGATTACGATGTTTGGACACACCATTACGCTATGGTGTTCTAGGTGGCGTGAGCTGTGAAACAATTCCACATTGTCTTAAATGCATACCAAACTCGTAACTCAAATATTCTCCTCCATGATCAGATCGTAAGAATTTTATATTCTTGTTACGATGATTCTCCACTTCACTCTGGAACTGTTTGAACTTTTCAAAAGTTTTAGACTTGTGCTTCATTACGTAAATATACCCATATCTACTTAAATCATCTGTGAAGGTCAGGAAATAACAATATCCACCGCGTGCTTCAACACTCATCGGACCGCATACATCGGTATGTATTATTTCCAACAAGTCACTTGCCCACTCCATCGTACCAGAAAATGGGGTATTAGTCATCTTGCCCATGAGGCATGGTTCAGATGTCTCAAATGATTCATAATCAAGAGATTCCAAAAGTCCATCAGCACGGAGTTTCTTCATGCGCTTTACACCAATATGACCTAAGCGGCAGTGCCACAAGTATGTGGTACCATCATCATTAAATTTTCATCTTTTGGCATCAATATTATGAACATGTGTATCACTACGATCGAGATTCAACAAGAATAAACAATTCACCAAGGGTGCATGACCATAAAAGATATTATTCATATAAATAGATCAACCGTTATTCTCTGACTTAAATGAATAACCGTCTCATAATAAACAAGATCCAGATATAATGTTCATGCTTAACGCAGGTACCAAATAACAATTATTTAGGTTCAAAACTAATCCCGAAGGTAAACGTAGAGGGAGCGTGCCGACGGCAATCGCATCAACCTTGGAACCATTTTTGACGCGCATCGTCACCTCGTCCTTAGCTAGTCTCCATTATTCCGCAGCTCCTGTTTCGAGTTACAAATATTAGCAATCGAACCAGTATCAAATACCCAGGCGCTACTACGAGCAATAGTAAGGTACACACCAATAACATGTATATCAAATATACCTTTGTTGACATTGCCGGCCTTCGTATCTGCCAAGTACTTGGGGCAGTTCCACTTCCAGTGACCATTCCCCTTGCAATAGAAGCACTCAGTCTCAGGTTTGGGTCCAGCCTTGGGTTTCTTCACGGGAGCGGCAACTGGCTTGCCATTCTTCTTGAAGTTCCCTTTCTTTCCCTTGTCTTTCTTCTTGAAACTGGTGGTCCTGTTGACCATCAACACTTGATGCTCTTTCTTGATTTCTACTTCCGTGGCTTTAAGCATCGCGAAGAGCTCAGGGATCGTCTTCTCCATCCCTTGCATATTATAGTTCATCATGAAGCCCTTGTAGCTTGGTGGCAGTGACTGAAGAACTTTGTCAATCGCTACTTCATCCGGAAGATTAACTCCCAACTGATTCAAGCGGTTGAAGTATCCAGACATTTTGAGTACGTGCTCGCTAACGGAGCTGCTCTCCTCCATCTTGCAGCTAAAGAACTTGTCGGAGGCTTCTTACCTCTCGACCCGGGTGTGAGCCTGAAATACCAATTTCAGCTCCTAGAACATCTCATATGCTTCATGGTGCTCAAAACGTCTTTGGAGCCCAGGTTCCAAGCCGTAAAGCATGGCGCACTGAACTATCGTGTAGTCATCATTTCTTGTCTGCCAGACGTTCATATCATCCAGATTTGCGGGAGCGGGTGGTTCACCTAGCGGTGCATCAAGGACATAAGCCTTCTGTGCAGCAGTGAGGATAATCCTCAGATTACGGACCCAGTCCGCATAGTTGCTCCCATCATCTTTCAACTTAGTTTTCTCTAGGAGCGCATTAAAATTCAGGGGAGCTACAGCGCGAGCCATTGATCTACAACAATAATTTGCAAAGACAATTAGACTATGTTCATGATAATTGGTTATGTTAATCAAATTACTAAAGAACTCCCACTTAAATCAACATCCCTCAAGTTGTCTAAGTGTTACATGATCCAAATCAACTAACCCATGTTCGATCATCACGTGAGATGGGGTGGTCATCAATGGTGAACATCTCCATGTTGATCATTACTACTATATGACTCATGTTTGACCTTTCAGTCCTCCATGTTCCTAGGCCATGTCTGTACATGCTAGGCTCATCAACTTTAACCCAAGTATTCCGCATGTGTAAAACTGGCTTACACCCATTGTATGCGAATGTAGAGTCTATCACACCCGATCATCACGAGGTGCTTCGAAATGATGAACTTTCACAACAGTGCATACTTAGGGAGAACACCTTTTATCTTGAAATTAAGCGAAGGGATCATATTATAATGCTACCGTCGTCCTAAGCAAAATAAGATGCATAAAAAGATAAACATCACATGCAATCAAATATGTGACATGATATGGCCATTATCATCTCGTGCTTTTGATCTCCATCTCCAAAGCACCAGCATGATCTCCATCGTCACCGGCATGACACCATGATCTCCATCATCATGTCGTCACGTGGTTGTCTCCACCAACTATTGCTTCTACGACTATTGCTAACTCATAACGATAAAGTAAATCAATTACATGGCGTTTAATGATTGACACACAGGTCATATAATAAATTAAAGACAACCCTATGGCTCCTACCGGTTGTCGTACTCATCGACATGCAAGTCATGAACCTATTATAAAACATGATCATCTCATACATCAACATATATCACATAACGTTTTGGCCATACCACATCACAACATTCCCTGCAAAAACAAGTTAGACGTCCTCTACTTTGTTCTTGCAAATTTTACGTGGCTGCTAGGGCAAACTATAAGAACTGTTCTTATCTATGCAAAACCACAATGGTGATATACAAGTTGCCTTTTAACCTTCTACAAGGACCGCCCTTGTCAAATCAGATTCAACTAAGGTGGGAGAGACAGACACCCGCAAAGCCAATTTTATGCAATACAAGTGGCATGTCAGTCAGTGGAACCGGTCTCTTGTGCGAGGACAAGTAAGGTTGGTCTGAGCCGCTTCATCCCACAATACCGCCGAATCCAAATAAGACAAAGGAAGTAAGCAATTTGAACATCAACGCCCACAACTTCTTTGTGTTCTACTCATGCATATACATCTATGTATAGACCTAGCTCATGAGGCCACTGGTGGGGAACGAAGCATGAAAATCAAAAAAAAATCTGACGAACACCCAAGATCAATCTAGGAGATGCATAGCTACGAGAGGGGAGTGAGTCTACATACCCTTGTAGACAGAAAGCTTTAACAATCTAGAGATCGTGGTTGGCGTGGTCGTACTAGCGTTGCGCTCCAATCCGATCCAAGCACCGCACGTGCGGCACCTCCAAGTTTAGCACACGTACGGCTCAGTGACGTCTCCACCTTCTTGATCTAGCAAGCGAGGGGGAAGAGGTAGATGAGATCTGATCCAACACGACGGCGTGGTGGTGGTGGTGGCAGGGGAACTCTGGCAGGGCTTCGCCAAGCGCTACACGGACGAGAAGTGGAGGGAGAGGGAGAGGGCAACCGTCGTGGTCAAGGGATGGGCTGCCCCTTGCGCCTCCTCTCTATTTATATAGGGAGAGGGACGTGGCCAGCCCTTGCCTCTCCTCCAAGGGAGGGGGTGGCAGCCAAGGAGGGGAGGAGTGCCCTCCAAGCCAAGTGGAGGGCCCTCCCCTTTAGGGTTTTCCACCCCTAGGCGCATGGGCCTTGTAGGGGCTGGTGTGCCTAGCCCAATCAGGCCAGGGGCAGCTCCCTATAGCCCATGCTACTGTATGGGATGTGGTGGAACCCTTCAAGGACTTCCGGACCCCACCGGAACCCTCTAGAACCTTCCGGTGACTTCCCAGTACAATACCAAAAAAACCAGACTTTTTCCCGGAACCCCGACAACAACTTTCCATATATAAATCTTTACCTCCGGAATCCTCATGACGTTCGGGATCTCATCCGGGAGTCAGAACAACCTGCGGTCACCAATGTTAATATCTCAATACTACCCTGGCGCTACCAAACGTTAAGCGTGCGACCCTACGGGTTCGAGAATCATGTAGACATGACCGAGACTCCTCTCCGGTCAATAACCAATAGCGGGACCTGGATGCCCATATTGGTTCCCACATATTCAATGAAGATCTTTATCGGTTGAACCACGATGCCTAGGATTCAGTTAATCCCGTATGCAATTCCCTTTGTCTGGCGATATGTTACTTGCCCGAGATTCAATCGTCAGTATCTCCATACCTAGTTCAATCTCGTTACTGGCAAGTCTCTTTACTCGTTCCGTAATACAAGATCCCATGACTAAACTCATTAGTCACATGAAGCTTCTTGTGATGTTGTATTACCGAGAGGGCCCAGAGATATCTCTCCGTCACACAGAGCGACAAATCCCAGTCTCGATCCATGCAACTCAACAGACACCTTCGGAGATACCTGTAGAGCACCTTTATGATCACCCAGTTACAAAGTGACGTTTGATAGCACATAAAGTATTCCTCCGATATCCGGGACTGGCATGATCTCATGGTCTGAGGAACTGATACTTGACACAAAGAAAGCTGCAGCAAATAACTAAGTGATACGATCTGATGCTAAGCTTACGGTTGGGTCTGTCCATCACATCATTCTCCTAATGATGTGATCCCATTATCAAATGACAACTCATGTCTATGGTTAGGAAACCTTAACCATCTTTGATCAACGAGCTAGTCTCGTAGAGGTTGACTACGGACACGGTGTTTGTTATGTATTCACACATGTATTTAAGTTTCCAATCAATACAATTCTAGCATGAATAATAAACATTTATCATGAACAAGGAAATATGATAATAACCAATTTATTATTGCCTCTAGGGCATATTTCCAACAGCTAGCTGGGACCGACCAGCTACATCTTCACACGCAAGGAAGTGCCTCCTTATTACGCGGAAAAAAATTGATTCCTCCCCCTAACAGTTGGGACCCACTAGGTACGTCTTCGCACACAAGGAAGTAAAAAAAATTGCTTCCTCCTAATGGTTTCCCGACATCTGGGTCCGACCCCATTGTCAACGTAGTCAATAAACGAGAGAATTGCACGACGAATGGCTGACACCTGGGACCCAGCAGCTCACGCAGTTGTTTTTTTGTTTTTAAGATGGAGCAGGGTATCAACTAGGTTGTGTGGGGGTTGTGGCCCGTCTAGCCGAGGCTTTTATTTTATGTTTACCACATGACCAGCCCAGTTGCTTTTTTTCTTTCTAGAAATGGCTAGCCCACTTCTATTTTTTGCAAAATACCCAACCGAGGCCTACTTGCTTTTCTCAGCCCTGCTGGGCTGCAAATCTTTCAGGACGAGGAGGGATGCATTCGGCTTACCCAGAAAATGGGTTGTAAATTTTAAAAAAAACAGCAAGCCGGCAATTTTTTTCAAATTTTTTTTATCCCGATTTTGAGATTTTAAATTTCATTGGATTTTTTTGCGGTGAAAATTTCGTTGGATTTTAAATTAATATAAATTCACTTTTCAAAATAGTTTGAATCTGACTCGAAACTTCGGGATTAAAAATAGTTGTGTAGGATCTAAAGTATGTCTAGAGGGGGGTGATTAGACTACTTGACCAAATAAAAATCTATCCTTTTTCCCAATTTTAGTTGTGGGCAGATTTTAGCAATTCTATCAAGTTTAGCATCAACCTACACATGCAATTCTAAGAGTATAGCAGTGGAAAGTAAAACATTGCACATGTAAGTAAAGGAGGGGTTTGGAGATTTCAAACGCAATGAAGACACGATGACTTTTGGCGTGGTTACGATAGGTGGTGCTATCGTACGTCCACGTTGATGGAGACTTCAACCCACGAAGGGTAACGGTTGCGCGAGTCCACGGAGGGCTCCACCCACGAAGGGTCCACGAAGAAGCAACCTTGCCTATTCCACCATGGCTTCCATCCACGAAGGACTAGCCTCACTCGGGGTAGATCTTCATGAAGTCGGCGATCTCCTTGCCCTTACATACTCCTTGGTTCAACTCCACATGATCTTGGAGGTTCCCAAGTGACACCTAACCAATCTAGGAGACACCACTCTCCAAAAGGTAATAGATGGTGTGTTGATGATGAACTCCTTGCTCTTGTGCTTCAAATGATAGCCTCCTCAACACTCAATCTCTCTCTCACAGATTTGGCTTGGGTAGGAGAAGGATTGGAGTGGAAAGCAACTTGAAGAGGCTAGAAATCAAGGTTCAAATGGTTGGATTGGAATCTCTTGATCTCAACACATGAGTAGGTGGTTCTCTCTCTTAGAAAATGTATGGTGGAAGTGTAGGCACGTTCTGATGGATCTCTTAAAGAGTAAGAGGGGGTGGAGGGGTATAAATAGACTTCACCCAAAATCCAACCGTTACACACTTTTGACCCAAATCAATGAGACCGAATGTGAAACTCGGTGAGACCGATTAGTGTAAAAGATGTGAACGTTGGGCTTTTCGGTGGGACCGAAGTGGAACAACTCAGTGGGACCGAAGTGCAATGGCTAGGGCAGAACCCAGTCTCGGAAATTCCGATTATTTCAACTCAGTGATTTCGAAGTGAAACAATGTCATCACAGAAACTTGGCAATGCCATCTCGGTGGAACCGAGATCCGTTTCGGTCAAACCGAATTGCTAGGGTTTGGAAGTGGCAATGGGAGTGGTTATCTCGGTGGGTCCGGATGGGATGTTTTCGGTTGGACCGAGATGGAGATTTAGGTTTTGGACAGATGTGTTTTTGAGAAAATGACTGAGGGTTTTTGGAGCAATATCACTAAGCACTTGAGCAACAACCTCATCATTAATACCTCATCCCCTTTTAATAGTATTGGCTTTCCTAAGGGACTCAATGTGATCTTGGATCACTAAACCAAAAATGTAGAGTCTTGTAGTTGCCAATTCTTGTCCTTGACATTTTGAGGGGTCCACATCCATTAGTCCTTGTCATGCCAATCATTGATCATTTCTGAAATCTATTAGCAATGAATATTAGATCAATGATATATATGTTGTTATTGATTACCAAAACCACCCGGGGATTAGTTGCACTTTTAATCTCCCCCTTTTTGGTAATTGATGACAACATATAGATCAAAGCTTCGATAAATGATATAATCAATGGAATACATCGTCGCTTTGAGAAGTATGTGATAAGTAAGAGCTCCACCTAAATTTGTGCATTATTTAAAATTTGTGTTTGAATGCAAATGAACAATCGATTAGGATCATGGGTCACTCTTCCATGTCACATACATCTTGGTGGAGCGCTCAAAATGATAAGATTGCAAAGTAGTAAGCACTCATCACCAAACAACCGAATGAATGAACATACATAGATAGTGATAGTGATAGACAATGTGCATAGCAGGAAGCATCGTATGATCAAACACATAACCAAACGTAGTATCATCACAAGCATAACGATCAAAGTAGCACAAACCAACCTGTAGCAAGAAACTCAAGGAAAAATAAATGAACAAAAGCAAGACACTCTCTCTCGAAGCCCTAATGATCTATACAAATTCTCCCCCTTTGGCAACAAGTACCAAAAAGACCGAATAGGTATAGAGCTAAACGTCGCTCTGGGCACGATCTCCGGAAGCTCCTGGTGGTGAAGTCCTCTGACTTCCAGCACCGGTGTGCATCGATGTTGGAGTAGAGAGAAGTGCATCTACAAATGCCTCGGAAGAAGTTTGCTGAACTGGTGGAGGAGTGGCAACAACTAGAGCAACTGACGAAGCAACTGAGGGTGCGGCAGCTGGAGCTGAAACTGTGGCTCTGGAAGTGTCTGGAACTGCTGTTGACCTGACCTGGGTCCGGAACTGTGTGGTCATGGGAAGTACTGAACCATGATGCTCGTCATCATCACTGCTAGCAAGCTTTGCATCATCCACCTCTTTCTTCAGGCTCTCAACTGTAGATTGCATCTCTGTCACCTTGACATCCAGATCATAGAATTTTGCCTCAACAATCCTCTCAAGACTCTTCTAGTTCGCAGCTAAGTTGGCCAGACTCTGCTCGATCCTCTGAGTAGCTCGAAGAAGATAGTGCATCTGATCGGCGTCTTCAGTGATGGAGTAGGTGTGACTCTAGGCTCTGCAGACTTAGCAGCTTCAGCTCGTGCTTCCATCTTTGCATGTGCTGCGGCCAAAGTGGGATGGGATGGATCCATCATCACTGTGTTGTCCTCAAACTCCAGCTTAAGCGGCAAATGCTCTCGGTCTAGCAGATATGTCTTGTTACCAACTTTGGAGTTGATAAGCACCTGAATGTGTGGAGCAAATCCACATGACCTCTTCTGATCCGCGGCAGTTCTCGTGATAGTCTCTACAATAAGATCCATGACTCTGAATCTCTCAGATCGATCAATGTGATGAAGCATATTGATGGAATGTCCTCTGATCATCATCTCATCTCCTGACTTGGGCATCAAGGTATATCTCATGATTGTGTTGGAGGTAGCAAGTCCTGCCAACAAATGATAAACTAAGCCTAGCTTGTGTGTTTCAACATCATCCAAAGGAATTTCCTTGTACATGTTGGCCATGGAATTGTGATCCATCTTGCGCTTGGCATATACATCAATGGCATTTCCTTCGGGCTTGGGCACATCTAGCAAAGTTGCCCATTCTTCAACTGTGGACTCATATCTAAATCCTTCTGTCATCCACACAATCCGGCTATCAGGATAGAAACGAGTTGTGGAGTAGAATTGCATGATCATCTCATCATTCCAAGCAGTCAATTTCTTCCCTATGAACTCATCAATGCCTATCATCTTGAAGCTCTCGTGCACATGAGGAAAGTGGTCTTCATTATCATCAATGAATTCCCAGTCCACCCATCTCATATCACTGACTATGGGCTTCTTGTCAAGCAACAAAGTCTCATAGAAGTCCTATTGTTCCTTGGTGTGAAAGTGGTAGTCTACAGCAGTTCTCCTTCTCACAACATAAGGGTCTAACTCTCTCCACTTCCTCAGGCCATTGTCCTTCCTCTCTTTCATGTTTTCAGCAACTAGATGTGTATCATTGTCCTCAGGCAATCTGGGTCTTAGCTTCCTCAGAACCAAAGCTTCATCATCAGCAGCAGTCTCAGGCACTGAGGCCTTCTTCTTCTCACTGGCTGGCACATTCCTTGTAGTTCTCCTAGGCTTGGAGGTAGGAGCTTTAGGTTTTGACTTGGAAGGAGCAGCAGTCTTTTATGGCATCTGCCATGAGCTTTTGTTGCTTGGCAGTAGGTGGGTTAGCTGCTGGCTCTTCCTCTTCTTCTTCATCAGTTGGATCTACAAACATGGATGGTTTTCTGCCAACAACATGAACTAGCCTCTTTCTTTCCTTCCTTTTCTTCCCTGCAGCTTGTGCTTTTGAGCCACTTGGCTCCTTAGGAGTGAGTGTCATTCCTCTCTTTGCTGCAACTCAGACAGGAACTTTCCTAGTCACCTGCCTTTCCTTCTGATTTCCATACTCCTTGGAAACAACAACTAGCTTTTTCTTGGAGGTTACTTCCTCAGGATGGAAGTCCTCATCCTCAGTTTCTGAGCCCTTTGCTTTTCTTGTTCTCTTGGCAGCCTTAGGCAATTTGCTGGGAGTGCTTCTGCTGCCTTCATCATAGCTGTTCTCAGGACTAGAACCTGCACTCAAATCAACATTTTGCTCTTCAGATCTGTTCTGGCTGTCACTGGCATCTGACATCTTGTAAGCTGACCTGTGAAGTAGTTGGGCATAGGCAGAGTGGATGAGTCATCACAAAATGCAGCTAGTTTTCAAAAATTTGAGTTCAAATCTTAGTTTCAAATTTTCACAGAAGACATTTCGGATCAACCGAGTTGATCATTTCGGTGATACCGAAGCACTTTACAGAGACTTGGCACATAGTTTCGGTTAGACCGATATGTGGTTCGGTCTCTCCGAGATGCTAGGGTTTCACAGAAACTTTATTTCGGTCTCACCGATCAGTACAACTCGGTGGCACCGAGACGTACTAGTGCAATGGCCAAAGCCAGATCGGTGACTCCGAAATTTTCAGATCGGCTGGTCCGAGATGTATTCTGCGGAAACTTAAACCTAAAATCTCTACTCGAATCTAATCTATGGAATTCATAATTGGCATAGAGGTTGCAAACCGTGGTATGAATCATGGCAAAACCCCTAGTGCATTGAATCGGAAATAGAGGCACTAAGGGGTCAGATTTTACCCTAACTTGGCACAAATCCTCTACGACGGCAACGGAGGGAGATATTTCTGTTGACGGTGGCGGAATCCAACGGTGAGGGCGCGCTGGACGGAACTACGACTATCCGGAGACTGGGGCGACGACAGCTGTGGGGCGCGAAGACAAAATGTTTGAGAAATTTCAACCGTACGGACTCGCTGGATATATATACCCATCAGCTGTCGGTGGCTCTGATCGAAACATATCAGTGGCTCCGAGATGTGTAACTGCTAGCAGTACAACACATCGGTGACTCCGAGATGGTTCAAATCGGTTGCACCGAGAAGAAAACTCAGATCAATCCTAATGACTTCGGTGAGACCGAATGTGAGTGAGTTGGTCAAACTGAAAGGCATTTAGAAGGTTTTGGAATTCAGTCTTAGACAGATCGGTGACTCTGAGTGCGCCTCACCCGGAGGGTCCAAAAAAGACTTGTTCAAATTTTGTGATGTAGCATGAAGAGAATTTGAGACAAGAATGAATAGATAGCTAGAGAAGGTGCTTAGGCATTCTTGTACATCCATTTGGCCAGAAAAACCAAATCAATCAAACTACAAATGGATGTCCTCGAATGAGAAATATGCATAACAACATGCTCACACAATAAGATAGAAAATGAAATATGTGGTAATCATGCACAAACAATTCTAGCATCTATCACACAATGGGCGATGACATAGTCATCTATATATGAGTATATTGACTTAGGAGCCAAATGAGAACATTTGATCATAGGTCATACTCATCGTTTAAGCACAAGTGGGGTTACCACTTTTACATAAAGCATTAATGTGTTCACACCATTAGAGTTGCTTTAGCTCAAGTTTTAGAGCAAAGCTCCCCCTAGACGTGATATCCCCACAAAGAGGGATGAACTAACCTTGGGTTTTGTCGATGATGACTTCATGTAGATGTTGTAGATGTGGATGCTCAATGTTGATGTAGACCATCAAGAGTTGGGAGCAATCCTTCACTACAAAAAAAAGACACATCCGTGACATTATGGCCCGAACGAAAACTTTTTCTGTCATGGTTGTGACACTTCTATGACAATAATTGTGACAAAAACACGTATCATCATAGATGTGGTGGGCTCCTACTTCTATGACAAAAAATTATGACAGAAAATGGGCTTTTCGCCCTGGGCGGGCCGAAGACGCACCCGCATGACATTCTTTGGGCCGTCCATGACATAAAAAATCGTGGTAGAAGTGAGGGCGAGGAAATTTTCGGGGAGTTCCCGGTTACGGTGGGTGGTCGGGCCGAGCGATGCAGTGTGGTTTTGTGCGTTTCTCTCTCGTACGCCCGCGTGTGTGCGAGGCGCTCGCTAACTGAACCCGAGCGAGGCGTACGTTCGCTTACTGAACCCAAGTGATCGATCGCCCTCGCACTACGTACCGAACACGAGCGATCGATCCCCTTGCACTACGTACTGAACCTGATCGATCCCTTCACTGCTAACTGAAGCCGATCGATCCCTTCATTGCTAACTGAACCCGAGCGATTCCTTCGCTGGTAACTGAACCCGATTGATCCTTCTCACTGCTTACTGAAGCCGATCGAGCCCCCGTGCGAGACGTATCTAGCCGGTTGGGTTGCCTCTTGATGAACAGTGCTCGTTGCTGCCACGCGCGCGATACACGTAGAGACGAGTCGAGACGCATCGATCAAGCCGGTTGGTTGGCTATGGATGAATAGTCCCATTGGTGCCGCCCGCTCGTACGCCACACCCCAACCGGTGGGTTGGCTGTGGACGAACAGTACCCTGGCCGTGTGAAGGTGGTTGGCGCTGGATGAACAGGACCCCGAGGAGGCCGTGCCGCGGTACGCCATACCCCAGCCGGTTGGGGGTGGATGAACAGGACCCCATGGAGGCTGGATGAATAGTAGCCGGTAGAGGCTGGATGAACAGGACCCCCGTGGAAGCTGGATGAACAGTAGCCTATGGAGGCTGAGGAAGTTGACGGTGGATGAACAGTAGCCCGTGGAGTCCCGTTTTGCGGTACGCCACACCCCTCCCGATGAACAGGACTCCGTTTCGACCGTAGGCAGTTGGGTAGAAGTCCGTTTCCTCCGTTTTGTGGTACGCCAGACCCCTCCCGATCAACAGGACCCCGTTTCGACCGTAGACGGTTGAACAGAAGTCCGTTTCCTCCATTTTGCGGTACGCCAGACCCCCAGCCGATGAACAGGACCCCGTTTCGACCGTAGGCGGTTGAACAGAAGGCCGTTTCCTCCGTTTTGCAGTACGCCAGACCCCGAGTCAATGAACAGGACCCCGTTTCGGCTGTTCTGTCCAAGCAGGTTGGCTCCCGATGAACAGGACGCGTTCCGACCCAGTCGCTTGGCTCCCGACGCTGTTTCCTCCGTTCCGACCCAGCCGGTTGGCTGCCGATGAATAGGAGGCCGTTGCTGCCGTCCGTTGTCTCTCTCCATGTACACGAGCCTGGCCGTACGTCTGCGCGAGTACGCGTTCGAGACCCCGCTCGTATATGTATGTACGTCGCCATATTTTTTGTCGTGTGGCTGTACGTACGTGCACACGATTTAGACGGGGCTACCTGAACTGCTACATCGGGGGCTCTACTACGACACGTGCCGCTCCTTACACGGCCACAGTTCATCGCGGCAGAGAGACCGATCGACCAGTATGTATGTGCACGCTTGCGACCAGAAAGATAACGATACGTACGCTTTGACCTGGTGGGTCCCAGCTATCTGGGGGATAAGGAGGCACTTCCTTGCATGCGAAGATATAGCTGGTGGGTCCCAGCTGTCATGGGGAGGAATCATTTTTTTCGCGCAATAAGGAGGCACTTCCTTACGTGCGAAGATGTAGCTGGTGTGTCCCAGCTATCACGGGGAGGAAACTTTTTTTCCAACGTAATAGGAGGCACTTTCCTTGCGTGCGACCATGGACCTCGTGGGTCCCAGCTGTCAGCCTCTCCACGTACAGTCCTCTTCCGATGACTCTCGTTTGTTGACCACGCCGCGCCGAGCGCACGAAGGTGGTGGACGATGGCGAGGCCCCAGACGGGAACGACCAGGAGATGGGGAGGATGCGGCAGTGGAGTCGCAGATGGAGAGGAGTACGACGTACGAGGGTTGACTGGTTCGGTGCGACCTGGGGCTGCAGTCGGCAGAGAATAACTGGAGGGGTGGAGGGGTGGAGGGATGGCCTGGCCGGCGGTGGTGTAGCGATTCGCAGCGAGGCATGCGAAGCAGCGTCACTGGCCGCCGGAGGCGGGAGCAGGAGGTCCCGCCGGCGATGGAGGAAGAAGACGAGAGATTGAAGATGCATGTCGGCCGTTGGATGTACATCCAACGACTACAGATGTCAGAATCATTTGTTGACTAAGTTGACAACGCCTTCCGTAGGCTTCGACCTATTGGCCCACAATGTCAGCCTCCTTACGTGCGAAGATATAGCTGGTGGGTCCTAGCTGTCAGGAGGAGGAATAATTTTTTTTTCCCGTAATAAGGAGGCACTTCCTTGTGTGCGAAGATGTAGCTGCTGGGTCCCAGCTGTCAGGGGGATGAAACAATTTTTCCGCGTAATAAGGAGGCACTTCCTTGCGTGAGAAGATGTAGCTGGTGGGTCCAAGCTGTCAGGGGGAAGAATAATTGTTTTTCGCGTAATAAGGAGGCAGTTGCATGCGTGCGTCCATGGACCTGGTGCGTCCCCACTGTCAGCCTTTCCACGTACAGTCCTCTTCTGATGACTCTCGTTTGTTGACCACGCCGCACCGAGCGCACCAAGGCGGTGGACGACGGCGAGGCCCCAGACAGGAACGACCAGGAGATGGGGAAGATGCGACAGTGGAGTCACAGACGGAGAGGACTAGGTGCGATCTATGATGTCTCTTGCCGATTTGCCACTATCGTTTTGGGGTTATGCATTAGAGACAGCTGCATTCACTTTAAATAGGGCACCATCGAAATCCGTTGAGACGACGCCATATGAACTTTGGTTTGGCAAGAAGCCAAAGCTGTCGTTTCTTAAAGTTTGGGGATGTGATGCTTATGTCAAAAAGCTTCAGCCTGAAAAGCTGGAACCCAAAGCGGAGAAATGCGTCTTCATAGGATACCCAAAAGAGACAGTTGGGTATACCTTCTACCTCAGATCCGAAGGCAAAGTGTTTGTCGCTAAAAACGGAACATTTCTTGAGAAAGAGTTTCTCTCGAAAGAATTGAGTGGGAGGAAGATAGAACTTGATGAGGTTGTTGAGCCTTTACTTCAACCTGAGAGTAGCGCAGCGCAGAAAGTTGTTTCTGTGGAGCCTACATTAGCTGAAGAGGAAGTTAATGATGATGATCATGAAGCTTTGGATCAAGTTGCTATCGAACCTCGTAGGTCGACAAGGACGCGTACTGCTCCTGAGTGGTACGGCAACCCTGTCTTAGAAGTCATGTTGTTAGACAACGATGAACCTACGAGCTATGGAGAAGCGATGATGAGCCCGGATTCCGAGAAGTGGTTAGAGGCCATGAAATCCGAGATGGGATCCATGTATGAAAACAAAGTATGGACTTTGGAAGTATTACCTGAAGGGCGTAAGGCCATTCAGAACAAATGGATCTTTAAGAGGAAGACGGACGCGGACGGTAATGTCACCGTCTATAAAGCTCGACTTGTGGCAAAGGGTTTTTCACAAGTTCAAGGAGTTGACTACGATGAGACCTTCTCACCCGTAGCGATGCTTAAGTCTGTCAGAATCATGTTAGCAATAGCTGCCTTTTTCGATTATGAAATTTGGCAGATGGATGTCAAAACAGCGTTCCTTAACGGTTACCTTAAGGAAGAGTTGTATATGATGCAACCAGAAGGTTTTGTCGATCCAGAGAATGCTGACAAAGTTTGCAAACTCCAGCGATCCATTTATGGACTGGTGCAAGCATCTCGGAGTTGGAATCTTCGTTTTGATGAGGTGATCAAAGCGTTCGAGTTTATACAAGTTTACGGAGAAGCTTGTATTTACAAGAAAGTGAGTGGGAGCTCTATAGCGTTTCTAATATTATATGTGGATGACATATTGCTGATTGGAAACAATATAGAAATGCTGGAAAGCGTAAAGGAATATTTGAACAAGAGTTTTTCAATGAAGGACCTAGGAGAAGCTGCTTTCATATTAGGCATCAAGATCTATAGAGATAGATCAAGACGCTTAATAGGACTTTCACAAAGCACATACCTTGATAAGATTTTGAAGAAGTTCAAAATGGATCAGTCCAAGAAGGGGTTCTTGCCTGTTTTGCAAGGTGTGAAGTTGAGTAAGACTCAATGCCCAGTGACTGCAGAAGATAGAGAAAAGATGAGTGTCATCCCCTATGCTTCGGCCATAGGCTCTATCATGTATGCAATGCTGTGCACAAGACCCGATGTCAGCCTTGCCATAAGTATGGTCGGAAGGTTTCAAAGTGATCCAGGAATGGAACACTGGACGGCGGTCAAGAATATCCTGAAGTACCTGAAAAGGACTAAGGACATGTTTCTCGTTTATGGAGGTGATCAAGAGCTCGTCGTAAAGGGTTACGTCGATGCAAGCTTTGACACTGATCCGGATGACTCTAAGTCGCAAACCGGATACGTATTTATTCTTAATGGGGGTGCGGTTAGCTGGTGCAGTTCCAAGCAAAGCGTGGTAGCAGATTCTACATGCGAAGCGGAGTACATCGCTGCCTCGGAGGCGGCGAAGGAAGGTGTCTGGATGAAGGAGTTCATGACAGATCTTGGAGTAGTGCCTAGTGCGCTTAACCCAATGACTCTGTTTTGTGATAACACTGGTGCCATTGCTCTAGCCAAGGAACCAAGATTTCACAAGAGGACCAGACACATAAAACGACGTTTCAATTCCATCCGCGATTACATCAAGGAGGACGACATAAATATTTGCAAAGTACACACGGATCTAAATGTTGCAGATCCGATGACTAAACCTCTTCCAAGGGCTAAACATGAACAACACCAGAACTGCATGGGTGTTCGATTCATTACAATGTAAATCACATAGTGATGTGAACTAGATTATTGACTCTAGTGCAAGTGGGAGACTGTTGGAAATATGCCCTAGAGGCAATAATAAATTGGTTATTATTATATTTCCTTGTTCATGATAATCGTGTATTATCCATGCTATAATTGTATTGATTGGAAACTCAAATACATGTGTGGGTACATAGACAACACTGTGTCCCTAGTAAGCCTCTAGTTGACTAGCTCGTTGATCAAAGATGGTTAAGGTTTCCTAGCCATTGACATGAGATGTCATTTGATGACAGGATCACATCATTAGGAGAATGATGTGATGGACAAGACCCAAACTGTAAACGTAGCATTTGATCGTGTCAGTTTATTGCTATTGTTTTCTGCATGTCAAGTATCTGTTCCTTTGACCATGAGATCATGCAACTCACTAACACCGGAGGAATACCTTGTGTGTATCAAACGTCGCAACGTAACTGGGTGACTATAAAGGTGCTCTACAGGTATCTCCGAGGGTGTCTGTTGGGTTGGCATGGATCAAGACTGGGATTTGTTACTCCGTATGACGGAGAGGTATCTCAGGGCCCACTCGGTAATACAACATCACAATGAGCCTTGCAAGCAATGTGACTAAAGTGTTAGCCACGAGATCTTGTATTACGGAACGAGTAAAGAGACTTGCCGGTAACGAGATTGAACTAGGTATAGTGATACCGACGATCGAATCTCGGGCAAGTAACATACCGAAGAACAAAGGGAACAGCATACAGGATTAACTGAATCCTTGACATAGAGGTTCGACCGATAAAGATCTTCGTAGAATATGTAGGAGCCAATATGGGCATCCAGGTCCCGCTATTGGTTATTGGCCGTAGAGGTGTCTCGGTCATGTCTACATAGTTCTCGAACCCGCAGGGTCTACACACTTAACGTTTGGTGACGATTAGTATAATTGAGTTATTATGTTGGTGACCGAAAGTTGTTCGGAGTCCCGGATAAGATCCCGGACATGACGAGGATCTCCGGAATAGTCCGGAGGTAAAGATTGATATATGTGATAATAGTGTTTTGATCTCTGGAAGGGTTCCGGAGTTCACCGGAAGGGGTTCCGGATGTTTACCGAAGTGTTCGGGTGCAGCAACACTTTATATGAGCCAAAGGGATAAAGCCCACAAGGTATTGGAAAGTGCAAAAGTAGTTTTGCTGCCGCGTAAGCGGTACTACCGCTTGGTGAAGCGGTACTACCGCCGGAGCGGTACTACCGCTTGTGTGAAGCGGTACTACCGCCCAAGCGGTACTACCGCTTGTGTGAAGCGGTACTACCGCTTGTGCGCGGCTGTGCACGGTTCGGCAGGGATCCGAGTTGGACTCTTTCCCTGCGGGCCAAACCGACCTTGTGCGGGCAAAACCGACCCGGAGGAGGCTTTTACTCCAAGTTTAGACCCCAAGGCTCAACATATAAATAGAGGGGCAGGGCTGGCACACGGGACACATCAAGATTTCCCCAAGCCGTGTGCGGCAACCCTAACCCTCTAGTTCCTCCGTCATAATCTCCGTAGTGCTTGGCGAAGCCCTGCAGAGATTGTTCCTCACCACCATCACCACGCCGTCGTGCTGCTGGAACTCAACCACTACTTCACCATCGCTCGCTGGATCGAGGAGGTGAAGGCGTCATCAAGCCGTACGTGTGTTGAACGCGGAGGTGCCGTCCGTTCGGCACTAGATCGGAAGGATCGTGATTGGATCGCGGGACGCTCGGCGATTTGGATCGCGAAGACGTTCGACTACATCAACCGCGTTTATTAACGCTTCCGCTTAGCGATCTACAAGGGTATGTAGATTCACTCTCCCTCTCGTAGATGCTCATCACCATGGATAGATCTTGCGTGTGCGTAGGAAAATTTTTGTTTCCCATGCAACGTTCCCCAACAGTGGCATCATGAGCTAGGTCTATGCGTAGATGAGATCTCGAGTAGAACACAAACGAGTTGTGGGCGTGGATGCATACATATTGCTTGCCGTTACTAGTTGATATTTGATTCGGCGGTACTGTGAGATGAAGCGGCCCGGACCGACATTACGCGTACACTTACGCGAGACAGGTTCCTTCAACTGACATGTAACTTCGTTGCATAAAGATGGCTAGCGGGTGTCTGTCTCTCTCACTTTAGTTGAATCGATTTCAATGAAGAGGGTTCTTTTAGAAGATCAAAAAGCAATCACTACACCACGTTGTGGTTTTGCGTAGGTAAGAACGGTTCTTGCAAACCCGTAGCAGCCACGTAAAATTTGCAACAACAATTAGAGGACGTCTAACTTGTTTTTGCAGGGTATGTTGTGATGTGATATGGCCAATTACATGATGAGATATATGTGATGTATGAGATGATCATGTGTTGTATAGAATATCACGACTTGCATGTCGATGAGTACGGCAACTGGCAGGAGCCATAGAGTTGTCTTTAATTATTGTATGACCTGCGTGTCAATCATTAAGCGCTATGTAATGCTTTACTTTATCGCTAAACGTTAGCTATAGTCGTGGAAGCAACAGTCGGCGCGACAACCTTATGGCGACACGTTGATGGAGATCAAGATGATGGAGATCATGGTGTCATGCCGGTGACGATGGAGATCATGCCGGTGCTTTGGAGATGGAGATCAAAAGCACAAGTTCATGGCCATATCATGTCACTTATGATTTGCATGTGATGTTAATCCTTTTTATGCATCTTATTTTGCTTAGGACGACGGTAGCATTATAAGGTGATCCCTCACTTAAATTTCAAGATAAATTGTGTTCTCCCCAAGTGTGCACCATTGCGAAAGTTCGTCGTTTCGAGACACGCCGTGATGATCGGGTGTGATAGACTCTACGTTCGCATACAACGGGTGTAAGCCATGTTGCACGTGCGGAACACTCGGGTTAAACTTGACGAGCCTAGCATGTACAGACATGGCCTCGGAACACAAGAGACCGAAAGGTCGAACATGAGTCATATAGTAGATATGATCAACATGAAGATGTTCACCATTGAAACCACCTCAACTCACGTGATGATCGGACTTGAGTTGGTGGATTTGGATCATGTTACACTCGAATGACCGGAGGGATGTCAATTTGAGTGGGAGTTTTTAAGTAATATGATTAACTAAACTCATTATCTAGAACAATAGTCTAAGTTGTCTTTGCTATATTTATGTTGTAGATCATGGCTCGCGCAGTAGCACCCCTGAATTTTAATGCGTTCCTAGAGAAAGCTAAGTTGAAAGATGATGGAAGTAACTTTGTGGACTGGGCCCGTAATCTAAGGATTATCCTTACGGCTTCCCAGAAGGCTTATGTCCTTGATGCACCGCTTGGTGATCCACCCGCTCCAGTTGAGTCTCTAGACGTTGTGAACGCCTGGCAGGCTCGTTCTGATGATTACTCAATAGTTCAATGTGCAATGTTGTATGGCTTAGAACCGGGACTTCAAAGACGTTTTGAACGTCATGGAGCATATGAGATGTTCCAGGAGTTGAAGTTTATCTTTCAGAAGAATGCCCGGATCGAGAGATATGAGATCTCCGATAAGTTCTATGCTTGCAAGATGGAGGAGAACGGGTCTATCAGTGATCACGTGCTCAGAATGTCTGGGTACTCCACCCGTCTGGCTGAGTTAGGGATGCCCCTTCCGCCAGAGGCTATCACTGACAGAGTTCTTCAATCATTGCCACCTAGCTACAAGAGCTTCGTGTTGAACTATAACATGCACGGGATGAACAAGTCAGTCGCCGAGCTGTTTGCGATGCTGAAAGCCGCTGAGTCTGAAATTCAGAAGGAGCATCAAGTGTTGATGGTCAATAAAACCACTAGTTTCAAGAAAAATGGCAAGGGTAAGAAGGGTAACTCCAAGAAGAGTGGCAAAGCAGTTGCTCCTCTCGTGAAGAAACCCAAGGCTGGACCCAAACCAGAAACTGTGTGTTTTCATTGCAAGGGAACTGGACACTGGAAGCGGAATTGCCCCAAGTATTTGGCTGACAAGAAGGCGGCCAACAACAAACAAGGTATATATGATATACATGTTATTGATGTGTACCTTACCAACTCTCGTTGTAGTGCCTGGGTATTTGATACCGGTGCGGTTGCTCATATTTGCAACTCAAAACAGGAACTGCGGAATAGACGGAGGCTGGCAAAGGACGAAGTGACGATGCGCGTGGGAAATGGTTCCAAGGTTGATGTGATCGCCGTCGGCACGCTCGCTCTTCGATTACCGTCGGGATTAGTGATGAACCTAAATAAGTGTTATTTGGTGCCTGCGTTAAGCATGAACATTATATCTGGATCTTGTTTATTGCGAGACGGTTACTCATTTAAATCAGAGAATAATGGTTGTTCTATTTATATGAGTAATATCTTTTATGGTCATGGACCCGATGTGAGGGGTTTATTCTTATTGAATCTCGATAGTAATGATACACATGTTCATAACATTGATGCCAAAAGATGTAGAATTGATAATGATAATACCACTTTCTTGTGGCACTGCCGTTTAGGTCATATTGGCGTAAAACGCATGAGGAAGCTCCATGCTGATGGACTTTTGGAGTCACTTGATTTTGAATCACTTGACACATGTGAGCCATGCCTCATGGGCAAGATGACTAAAACTCCGTTCTCTGGAACAATGGAACGGGCAAGTGACTTATTGGAAATCATACATACTGATGTGTGCGGTCCGATGAGCATTGAGGCGCGCGGTGGTTATCGTTACTTTCTCACCTTCACTGATGACTTAAGTAGATATGGGTATATTTACTTAATGAAACACAAGTCTGAAACATTTGAAAAGTTCAAACAATTTCAGAGTGAAGTTGAGAATCATCGTAACAAGAAGATTAAATTCCTACGATCTGATCGAGGAGGAGAATATCTGAGTTATGAGTTTGGCAGTCACTTAAGACAGTGTGGAATTGTTTCACAATTAACACCGCCTGGAACACCACAGCGTAATGGTGTGTCCGAACGTCGTAATCGAACCTTATTGGATATGGTGCGATCTATGATGTCTCTTGCCGATTTGCCACTATCGTTTTGGGGTTATGCATTAGAGACAGCTGCATTCACTTTAAATAGGGCACCATCGAAATCCGTTGAGACGACGCCATATGAACTTTGGTTTGGCAAGAAGCCAAAGCTGTCGTTTCTTAAAGTTTGGGGATGTGATGCTTATGTCAAAAAGCTTCAGCCTGAAAAGCTGGAACCCAAAGCGGAGAAATGCGTCTTCATAGGATACCCAAAAGAGACAGTTGGGTATACCTTCTACCTCAGATCCGAAGGCAAAGTGTTTGTCGCTAAAAACGGAACATTTCTTGAGAAAGAGTTTCTCTCGAAAGAATTGAGTGGGAGGAAGATAGAACTTGATGAGGTTGTTGAGCCTTTACTTCAACCTGAGAGTAGCGCAGCGCAGAAAGTTGTTTCTGTGGAGCCTACATTAGCTGAAGAGGAAGTTAATGATGATGATCATGAAGCTTTGGATCAAGTTGCTATCGAACCTCGTAGGTCGACAAGGACGCGTACTGCTCCTGAGTGGTACGGCAACCCTGTCTTAGAAGTCATGTTGTTAGACAACGATGAACCTACGAGCTATGGAGAAGCGATGATGAGCCCGGATTCCGAGAAGTGGTTAGAGGCCATGAAATCCGAGATGGGATCCATGTATGAAAACAAAGTATGGACTTTGGAAGTATTACCTGAAGGGCGTAAGGCCATTCGGAACAAATGGATCTTTAAGAGGAAGACGGACGCGGACGGTAATGTCACCGTCTATAAAGCTCGACTTGTGGCAAAGGGTTTTTCACAAGTTCAAGGAGTTGACTACGATGAGACCTTCTCACCCGTAGCGATGCTTAAGTCTGTCAGAATCATGTTAGCAATAGCTGCCTTTTTCGATTATGAAATTTGGCAGATGGATGTCAAAACAGCGTTCCTTAACGGTTACCTTAAGGAAGAGTTGTATATGATGCAACCAGAAGGTTTTGTCGATCCAGAGAATGCTGACAAAGTTTGCAAACTCCAGCGATCCATTTATGGACTGGTGCAAGCATCTCGGAGTTGGAATCTTCGTTTTGATGAGGTGATCAAAGCGTTCGAGTTTATACAAGTTTACGGAGAAGCTTGTATTTACAAGAAAGTGAGTGGGAGCTCTATAGCGTTTCTAATATTATATGTGGATGACATATTGCTGATTGGAAACAATATAGAAATGCTGGAAAGCGTAAAGGAATATTTGAACAAGAGTTTTTCAATGAAGGACCTAGGAGAAGCTGCTTTCATATTAGGCATCAAGATCTATAGAGATAGATCAAGACGCTTAATAGGACTTTCACAAAGCACATACCTTGATAAGATTTTGAAGAAGTTCAAAATGGATCAGTCCAAGAAGGGGTTCTTGCCTGTTTTGCAAGGTGTGAAGTTGAGTAAGACTCAATGCCCAGTGACTACAGAAGATAGAGAAAAGATGAGTGTCATCCCCTATGCTTCGGCCATAGGCTCTATCATGTATGCAATGCTGTGCACAAGACCCGATGTCAGCCTTGCCATAAGTATGGTCGGAAGGTTTCAAAGTGATCCAGGAATGGAACACTGGACGGCGGTCAAGAATATCCTGAAGTACCTGAAAAGGACTAAGGACATGTTTCTCGTTTATGGAGGTGATCAAGAGCTCGTCGTAAAGGGTTACGTCGATGCAAGCTTTGACACTGATCCGGATGACTCTAAGTCGCAAACCGGATACGTATTTATTCTTAATGGGGGTGCGGTTAGCTGGTGCAGTTCCAAGCAAAGCGTGGTAGCAGATTCTACATGCGAAGCGGAGTACATCGCTGCCTCGGAGGCGGCGAAGGAAGGTGTCTGGATGAAGGAGTTCATGACAGATCTTGGAGTAGTGCCTAGTGCGCTTAACCCAATGACTCTGTTTTGTGATAACACTGGTGCCATTGCTCTAGCCAAGGAACCAAGATTTCACAAGAGGACCAGACACATAAAACGACGTTTCAATTCCATCCGCGATTACATCAAGGAGGACGACATAAATATTTGCAAAGTACACACGGATCTAAATGTTGCAGATCCGATGACTAAACCTCTTCCAAGGGCTAAACATGAACAACACCAGAACTGCATGGGTGTTCGATTCATTACAATGTAAATCACATAGTGATGTGAACTAGATTATTGACTCTAGTGCAAGTGGGAGACTGTTGGAAATATGCCCTAGAGGCAATAATAAATTGGTTATTATTATATTTCCTTGTTCATGATAATCGTGTATTATCCATGCTATAATTGTATTGATTGGAAACTCAAATACATGTGTGGGTACATAGACAACACTGTGTCCCTAGTAAGCCTCTAGTTGACTAGCTCGTTGATCAAAGATGGTTAAGGTTTCCTAGCCATTGACATGAGATGTCATTTGATGACAGGATCACATCATTAGGAGAATGATGTGATGGACAAGACCCAAACTGTAAACGTAGCATTTGATCGTGTCAGTTTATTGCTATTGTTTTCTGCATGTCAAGTATCTGTTCCTTTGACCATGAGATCATGCAACTCACTAACACCGGAGGAATACCTTGTGTGTATCAAACGTCGCAACGTAACTGGGTGACTATAAAGGTGCTCTACAGGTATCTCCGAGGGTGTCTGTTGGGTTGGCATGGATCAAGACTGGGATTTGTTACTCCGTATGACGGAGAGGTATCTCAGGGCCCACTCGGTAATACAACATCACAATGAGCCTTGCAAGCAATGTGACTAAAGTGTTAGCCACGAGATCTTGTATTACGGAACGAGTAAAGAGACTTGCCGGTAACGAGATTGAACTAGGTATAGTGATACCGACGATCGAATCTCGGGCAAGTAACATACCGAAGAACAAAGGGAACAGCATACAGGATTAACTGAATCCTTGACATAGAGGTTCGACCGATAAAGATCTTCGTAGAATATGTAGGAGCCAATATGGGCATCCAGGTCCCGCTATTGGTTATTGGCCGTAGAGGTGTCTCGGTCATGTCTACATAGTTCTCGAACCCGCAGGGTCTACACACTTAACGTTTGGTGACGATTAGTATAATTGAGTTATTATGTTGGTGACCGAAAGTTGTTCGGAGTCCCGGATAAGATCCCGGACATGACGAGGATCTCCGGAATAGTCCGGAGGTAAAGATTGATATATGTGATAATAGTGTTTTGATCTCTGGAAGGGTTCCGGAGTTCACCGGAAGGGGTTCCGGATGTTTACCGAAGTGTTCGGGTGCAGCAACACTTTATATGAGCCAAAGGGATAAAGCCCACAAGGTATTGGAAAGTGCAAAAGTAGTTTTGCTGCCGCGTAAGCGGTACTACCGCTTGGTGAAGCGGTACTACCGCCGGAGCGGTACTACCGCTTGTGTGAAGCGGTACTACCGCCCAAGCGGTACTACCGCTTGTGTGAAGCGGTACTACCGCTTGTGCGCGGCTGTGCACGGTTCGGCAGGGATCCGAGTTGGACTCTTTCCCTGCGGGCCAAACCGACCTTGTGCGGGCAAAACCGACCCGGAGGAGGCTTTTACTCCAAGTTTAGACCCCAAGGCTCAACATATAAATAGAGGGGCAGGGCTGGCACACGGGACACATCAAGATTTCCCCAAGCCGTGTGCGGCAACCCTAACCCTCTAGTTCCTCCGTCATAATCTCCGTAGTGCTTGGCGAAGCCCTGCAGAGATTGTTCCTCACCACCATCACCACGCCGTCGTGCTGCTGGAACTCAACCACTACTTCACCATCGCTCGCTGGATCGAGGAGGTGAAGGCGTCATCAAGCCGTACGTGTGTTGAACGCGGAGGTGCCGTCCGTTCGGCACTAGATCGGAAGGATCGTGATTGGATCGCGGGACGCTCGGCGATTTGGATCGCGAAGACGTTCGACTACATCAACCGCGTTTATTAACGCTTCCGCTTAGCGATCTACAAGGGTATGTAGATTCACTCTCCCTCTCGTAGATGCTCATCACCATGGATAGATCTTGCGTGTGCGTAGGAAAATTTTTGTTTCCCATGCAACGTTCCCCAACAGTGGCATCATGAGCTAGGTCTATGCGTAGATGAGATCTCGAGTAGAACACAAACGAGTTGTGGGCGTGGATGCATACATATTGCTTGCCGTTACTAGTTGATATTTGATTCGGCGGTACTGTGAGATGAAGCGGCCCGGACCGACATTACGCGTACACTTACGCGAGACAGGTTCCTTCAACTGACATGTAACTTCGTTGCATAAAGATGGCTAGCGGGTGTCTGTCTCTCTCACTTTAGTTGAATCGATTTCAATGAAGAGGGTTCTTTTAGAAGATCAAAAAGCAATCACTACACCACGTTGTGGTTTTGCGTAGGTAAGAACGGTTCTTGCAAACCCGTAGCAGCCACGTAAAATTTGCAACAACAATTAGAGGACGTCTAACTTGTTTTTGCAGGGTATGTTGTGATGTGATATGGCCAATTACATGATGAGATATATGTGATGTATGAGATGATCATGTGTTGTATAGAATATCACGACTTGCATGTCGATGAGTACGGCAACTGGCAGGAGCCATAGAGTTGTCTTTAATTATTGTATGACCTGCGTGTCAATCATTAAGCGCTATGTAATGCTTTACTTTATCGCTAAACGTTAGCTATAGTCGTGGAAGCAACAGTCGGCGCGACAACCTTATGGCGACACGTTGATGGAGATCAAGATGATGGAGATCATGGTGTCATGCCGGTGACGATGGAGATCATGCCGGTGCTTTGGAGATGGAGATCAAAAGCACAAGTTCATGGCCATATCATGTCACTTATGATTTGCATGTGATGTTAATCCTTTTTATGCATCTTATTTTGCTTAGGACGACGGTAGCATTATAAGGTGATCCCTCACTTAAATTTCAAGATAAATTGTGTTCTCCCCAAGTGTGCACCGTTGCGAAAGTTCGTCGTTTCGAGACACGCCGTGATGATCGGGTGTGATAGACTCTACGTTCGCATACAACGGGTGTAAGCCATGTTGCACGTGCGGAACACTCGGGTTAAACTTGACGAGCCTAGCATGTACAGACATGGCCTCGGAACACAAGAGACCGAAAGGTCGAACATGAGTCATATAGTAGATATGATCAACATGAAGATGTTCACCATTGAAACCACCTCAACTCACGTGATGATCGGACTTGAGTTGGTGGATTTGGATCATGTTACACTCGAATGACCGGAGGGATGTCAATTTGAGTGGGAGTTTTTAAGTAATATGATTAACTAAACTCATTATCTAGAACAATAGTCTAAGTTGTCTTTGCTATATTTATGTTGTAGATCATGGCTCGCGCAGTAGCACCCCTGAATTTTAATGCGTTCCTAGAGAAAGCTAAGTTGAAAGATGATGGAAGTAACTTTGTGGACTGGGCCCGTAATCTAAGGATTATCCTTACGGCTTCCCAGAAGGCTTATGTCCTTGATGCACCGCTTGGTGATCCACCCGCTCCAGTTGAGTCTCTAGACGTTGTGAACGCCTGGCAGGCTCGTTCTGATGATTACTCAATAGTTCAATGTGCAATGTTGTATGGCTTAGAACCGGGACTTCAAAGACGTTTTGAACGTCATGGAGCATATGAGATGTTCCAGGAGTTGAAGTTTATCTTTCAGAAGAATGCCCGGATCGAGAGATATGAGATCTCCGATAAGTTCTATGCTTGCAAGATGGAGGAGAACGGGTCTATCAGTGATCACGTGCTCAGAATGTCTGGGTACTCCACCCGTCTGGCTGAGTTAGGGATGCCCCTTCCGCCAGAGACTATCACTGACAGAGTTCTTCAATCATTGCCACCTAGCTACAAGAGCTTCGTGTTGAACTATAACATGCACGGGATGAACAAGTCAGTCGCCGAGCTGTTTGCGATGCTGAAAGCCGCTGAGTCTGAAATTCAGAAGGAGCATCAAGTGTTGATGGTCAATAAAACCACTAGTTTCAAGAAAAATGGCAAGGGTAAGAAGGGTAACTCCAAGAAGAGTGGCAAAGCAGTTGCTCCTCTCGTGAAGAAACCCAAGGCTGGACCCAAACCAGAAACTGTGTGTTTTCATTGCAAGGGAACTGGACACTGGAAGCGGAATTGCCCCAAGTATTTGGCTGACAAGAAGGCGGCCAACAACAAACAAGGTATATATGATATACATGTTATTGATGTGTACCTTACCAACTCTCGTTGTAGTGCCTGGGTATTTGATACCGGTGCGGTTGCTCATATTTGCAACTCAAAACAGGAACTGCGGAATAGACGGAGGCTGGCAAAGGACGAAGTGACGATGCGCGTGGGAAATGGTTCCAAGGTTGATGTGATCGCCGTCGGCACGCTCGCTCTTCGATTACCGTCGGGATTAGTGATGAACCTAAATAAGTGTTATTTGGTGCCTGCGTTAAGCATGAACATTATATCTGGATCTTGTTTATTGCGAGACGGTTACTCATTTAAATCAGAGAATAATGGTTGTTCTATTTATATGAGTAATATCTTTTATGGTCATGCACCCGATGTGAGGGGTTTATTCTTATTGAATCTCGATAGTAATGATACACATGTTCATAACATTGATGCCAAAAGATGTAGAATTGATAATGATAATACCACTTTCTTGTGGCACTGCCGTTTAGGTCATATTGGCGTAAAACGCATGAGGAAGCTCCATGCTGATGGACTTTTGGAGTCACTTGATTTTGAATCACTTGACACATGTGAGCCATGCCTCATGGGCAAGATGACTAAAACTCCGTTCTCTGGAACAATGGAACGGGCAAGTGACTTATTGGAAATCATACATACTGATGTGTGCGGTCCGATGAGCATTGAGGCGCGCGGTGGTTATCGTTACTTTCTCACCTTCACTGATGACTTAAGTAGATATGGGTATATTTACTTAATGAAACACAAGTCTGAAACATTTGAAAAGTTCAAACAATTTCAGAGTGAAGTTGAGAATCATCGTAACAAGAAGATTAAATTCCTACGATCTGATCGAGGAGGAGAATATCTGAGTTATGAGTTTGGCAGTCACTTAAGACAGTGTGGAATTGTTTCACAATTAACACCGCCTGGAACACCACAGCGTAATGGTGTGTCCGAACGTCGTAATCGAACCTTATTGGATATGGTGCGATCTATGATGTCTCTTGCCGATTTGCCACTATCGTTTTGGGGTTATGCATTAGAGACAGCTGCATTCACTTTAAATAGGGCACCATCGAAATCCGTTGAGACGACGCCATATGAACTTTGGTTTGGCAAGAAGCCAAAGCTGTCGTTTCTTAAAGTTTGGGGATGTGATGCTTATGTCAAAAAGCTTCAGCCTGAAAAGCTGGAACCCAAAGCGGAGAAATGCGTCTTCATAGGATACCCAAAAGAGACAGTTGGGTATACCTTCTACCTCAGATCCGAAGGCAAAGTGTTTGTCGCTAAAAACGGAACATTTCTTGAGAAAGAGTTTCTCTCGAAAGAATTGAGTGGGAGGAAGATAGAACTTGATGAGGTTGTTGAGCCTTTACTTCAACCTGAGAGTAGCGCAGCGCAGAAAGTTGTTTCTGTGGAGCCTACATTAGCTGAAGAGGAAGTTAATGATGATGATCATGAAGCTTTGGATCAAGTTGCTATCGAACCTCGTAGGTCGACAAGGACGCGTACTGCTCCTGAGTGGTACGGCAACCCTGTCTTAGAAGTCATGTTGTTAGACAACGATGAACCTACGAGCTATGGAGAAGCGACGATGAGCCCGGATTCCGAGAAGTGGTTAGAGGCCATGAAATCCGAGATGGGATCCATGTATGAAAACAAAGTATGGACTTTGGAAGTATTACCTGAAGGGCGTAAGGCCATTCGGAACAAATGGATCTTTAAGAGGAAGACGGACGCGGACGGTAATGTCACCGTCTATAAAGCTCGACTTGTGGCAAAGGGTTTTTCACAAGTTCAAGGAGTTGACTACGATGAGACCTTCTCACCCGTAGCGATGCTTAAGTCTGTCAGAATCATGTTAGCAATAGCTGCCTTTTTCGATTATGAAATTTGGCAGATGGATGTCAAAACAGCGTTCCTTAACGGTTACCTTAAGGAAGAGTTGTATATGATGCAACCAGAAGGTTTTGTCGATCCAGAGAATGCTGACAAAGTTTGCAAACTCCAGCGATCCATTTATGGACTGGTGCAAGCATCTCGGAGTTGGAATCTTCGTTTTGATGAGGTGATCAAAGCGTTCGAGTTTATACAAGTTTACGGAGAAGCTTGTATTTACAAGAAAGTGAGTGGGAGCTCTATAGCGTTTCTAATATTATATGTGGATGACATATTGCTGATTGGAAACAATATAGAAATGCTGGAAAGCGTAAAGGAATATTTGAACAAGAGTTTTTCAATGAAGGACCTAGGAGAAGCTGCTTTCATATTAGGCATCAAGATCTATAGAGATAGATCAAGACGCTTAATAGGACTTTCACAAAGCACATACCTTGATAAGATTTTGAAGAAGTTCAAAATGGATCAGTCCAAGAAGGGGTTCTTGCCTGTTTTGCAAGGTGTGAAGTTGAGTAAGACTCAATGCCCAGTGACTACAGAAGATAGAGAAAAGATGAGTGTCATCCCCTATGCTTCGGCCATAGGCTCTATCATGTATGCAATGCTGTGCACAAGACCCGATGTCAGCCTTGCCATAAGTATGGTCGGAAGGTTTCAAAGTGATCCAGGAATGGAACACTGGACGGCGGTCAAGAATATCCTGAAGTACCTGAAAAGGACTAAGGACATGTTTCTCGTTTATGGAGGTGATCAAGAGCTCGTCGTAAAGGGTTACGTCGATGCAAGCTTTGACACTGATCCGGATGACTCTAAGTCGCAAACCGGATACGTATTTATTCTTAATGGGGGTGCGGTTAGCTGGTGCAGTTCCAAGCAAAGCGTGGTAGCAGATTCTACATGCGAAGCGGAGTACATCGCTGCCTCGGAGGCGGCGAAGGAAGGTGTCTGGATGAAGGAGTTCATGACAGATCTTGGAGTAGTGCCTAGTGCGCTTAACCCAATGACTCTGTTTTGTGATAACACTGGTGCCATTGCTCTAGCCAAGGAACCAAGATTTCACAAGAGGACCAGACACATAAAACGACGTTTCAATTCCATCCGCGATTACATCAAGGAGGACGACATAAATATTTGCAAAGTACACACGGATCTAAATGTTGCAGATCCGATGACTAAACCTCTTCCAAGGGCTAAACATGAACAACACCAGAACTGCATGGGTGTTCGATTCATTACAATGTAAATCACATAGTGATGTGAACTAGATTATTGACTCTAGTGCAAGTGGGAGACTGTTGGAAATATGCCCTAGAGGCAATAATAAATTGGTTATTATTATATTTCCTTGTTCATGATAATCGTGTATTATCCATGCTATAATTGTATTGATTGGAAACTCAAATACATGTGTGGGTACATAGACAACACTGTGTCCCTAGTAAGCCTCTAGTTGACTAGCTCGTTGATCAAAGATGGTTAAGGTTTCCTAGCCATTGACATGAGATGTCATTTGATGACAGGATCACATCATTAGGAGAATGATGTGATGGACAAGACCCAAACTGTAAACGTAGCATTTGATCGTGTCAGTTTATTGCTATTGTTTTCTGCATGTCAAGTATCTGTTCCTTTGACCATGAGATCATGCAACTCACTAACACCGGAGGAATACCTTGTGTGTATCAAACGTCGCAACGTAACTGGGTGACTATAAAGGTGCTCTACAGGTATCTCCGAGGGTGTCTGTTGGGTTGGCATGGATCAAGACTGGGATTTGTTACTCCGTATGACGGAGAGGTATCTCAGGGCCCACTCGGTAATACAACATCACAATGAGCCTTGCAAGCAATGTGACTAAAGTGTTAGCCACGAGATCTTGTATTACGGAACGAGTAAAGAGACTTGCCGGTAACGAGATTGAACTAGGTATAGTGATACCGACGATCGAATCTCGGGCAAGTAACATACCGAAGAACAAAGGGAACAGCATACAGGATTAACTGAATCCTTGACATAGAGGTTCGACCGATAAAGATCTTCGTAGAATATGTAGGAGCCAATATGGGCATCCAGGTCCCGCTATTGGTTATTGGCCGTAGAGGTGTCTCGGTCATGTCTACATAGTTCTCGAACCCGCAGGGTCTACACACTTAACGTTTGGTGACGATTAGTATAATTGAGTTATTATGTTGGTGACCGAAAGTTGTTCGGAGTCCCGGATAAGATCCCGGACATGACGAGGATCTCCGGAATAGTCCGGAGGTAAAGATTGATATATGTGATAATAGTGTTTTGATCTCTGGAAGGGTTCCGGAGTTCACCGGAAGGGGTTCCGGATGTTTACCGAAGTGTTCGGGTGCAGCAACACTTTATATGAGCCAAAGGGATAAAGCCCACAAGGTATTGGAAAGTGCAAAAGTAGTTTTGCTGCCGCGTAAGCGGTACTACCGCTTGGTGAAGCGGTACTACCGCCGGAGCGGTACTACCGCTTGTGTGAAGCGGTACTACCGCCCAAGCGGTACTACCGCTTGTGTGAAGCGGTACTACCGCTTGTGCGCGGCTGTGCACGGTTCGGCAGGGATCCGAGTTGGACTCTTTCCCTGCGGGCCAAACCGACCTTGTGCGGGCAAAACCGACCCGGAGGAGGCTTTTACTCCAAGTTTAGACCCCAAGGCTCAACATATAAATAGAGGGGCAGGGCTGGCACACGGGACACATCAAGATTTCCCCAAGCCGTGTGCGGCAACCCTAACCCTCTAGTTCCTCCGTCATAATCTCCGTAGTGCTTGGCGAAGCCCTGCAGAGATTGTTCCTCACCACCATCACCACGCCGTCGTGCTGCTGGAACTCAACCACTACTTCACCATCGCTCGCTGGATCGAGGAGGTGAAGGCGTCATCAAGCCGTACGTGTGTTGAACGCGGAGGTGCCGTCCGTTCGGCACTAGATCGGAAGGATCGTGATTGGATCGCGGGACGCTCGGCGATTTGGATCGCGAAGACGTTCGACTACATCAACCGCGTTTATTAACGCTTCCGCTTAGCGATCTACAAGGGTATGTAGATTCACTCTCCCTCTCGTAGATGCTCATCACCATGGATAGATCTTGCGTGTGCGTAGGAAAATTTTTGTTTCCCATGCAACGTTCCCCAACAGTGGCATCATGAGCTAGGTCTATGCGTAGATGAGATCTCGAGTAGAACACAAACGAGTTGTGGGCGTGGATGCATACATATTGCTTGCCGTTACTAGTTGATATTTGATTCGGCGGTACTGTGAGATGAAGCGGCCCGGACCGACATTACGCGTACACTTACGCGAGACAGGTTCCTTCAACTGACATGTAACTTCGTTGCATAAAGATGGCTAGCGGGTGTCTGTCTCTCTCACTTTAGTTGAATCGATTTCAATGAAGAGGGTTCTTTTAGAAGATCAAAAAGCAATCACTACACCACGTTGTGGTTTTGCGTAGGTAAGAACGGTTCTTGCAAACCCGTAGCAGCCACGTAAAATTTGCAACAACAATTAGAGGACGTCTAACTTGTTTTTGCAGGGTATGTTGTGATGTGATATGGCCAATTACATGATGAGATATATGTGATGTATGAGATGATCATGTGTTGTATAGAATATCACGACTTGCATGTCGATGAGTACGGCAACTGGCAGGAGCCATAGAGTTGTCTTTAATTATTGTATGACCTGCGTGTCAATCATTAAGCGCTATGTAATGCTTTACTTTATCGCTAAACGTTAGCTATAGTCGTGGAAGCAACAGTCGGCGCGACAACCTTATGGCGACACGTTGATGGAGATCAAGATGATGGAGATCATGGTGTCATGCCGGTGACGATGGAGATCATGCCGGTGCTTTGGAGATGGAGATCAAAAGCACAAGTTCATGGCCATATCATGTCACTTATGATTTGCATGTGATGTTAATCCTTTTTATGCATCTTATTTTGCTTAGGACGACGGTAGCATTATAAGGTGATCCCTCACTTAAATTTCAAGATAAATTGTGTTCTCCCCAAGTGTGCACCGTTGCGAAAGTTCGTCGTTTCGAGACACGCCGTGATGATCGGGTGTGATAGACTCTACGTTCGCATACAACGGGTGTAAGCCATGTTGCACGTGCGGAACACTCGGGTTAAACTTGACGAGCCTAGCATGTACAGACATGGCCTCGGAACACAAGAGACCGAAAGGTCGAACATGAGTCATATAGTAGATATGATCAACATGAAGATGTTCACCATTGAAACCACCTCAACTCACGTGATGATCGGACTTGAGTTGGTGGATTTGGATCATGTTACACTCGAATGACCGGAGGGATGTCAATTTGAGTGGGAGTTTTTAAGTAATATGATTAACTAAACTCATTATCTAGAACAATAGTCTAAGTTGTCTTTGCTATATTTATGTTGTAGATCATGGCTCGCGCAGTAGCACCCCTGAATTTTAATGCGTTCCTAGAGAAAGCTAAGTTGAAAGATGATGGAAGTAACTTTGTGGACTGGGCCCGTAATCTAAGGATTATCCTTACGGCTTCCCAGAAGGCTTATGTCCTTGATGCACCGCTTGGTGATCCACCCGCTCCAGTTGAGTCTCTAGACGTTGTGAACGCCTGGCAGGCTCGTTCTGATGATTACTCAATAGTTCAATGTGCAATGTTGTATGGCTTAGAACCGGGACTTCAAAGACGTTTTGAACGTCATGGAGCATATGAGATGTTCCAGGAGTTGAAGTTTATCTTTCAGAAGAATGCCCGGATCGAGAGATATGAGATCTCCGATAAGTTCTATGCTTGCAAGATGGAGGAGAACGGGTCTATCAGTGATCACGTGCTCAGAATGTCTGGGTACTCCACCCGTCTGGCTGAGTTAGGGATGCCCCTTCCGCCAGAGACTATCACTGACAGAGTTCTTCAATCATTGCCACCTAGCTACAAGAGCTTCGTGTTGAACTATAACATGCACGGGATGAACAAGTCAGTCGCCGAGCTGTTTGCGATGCTGAAAGCCGCTGAGTCTGAAATTCAGAAGGAGCATCAAGTGTTGATGGTCAATAAAACCACTAGTTTCAAGAAAAATGGCAAGGGTAAGAAGGGTAACTCCAAGAAGAGTGGCAAAGCAGTTGCTCCTCTCGTGAAGAAACCCAAGGCTGGACCCAAACCAGAAACTGTGTGTTTTCATTGCAAGGGAACTGGACACTGGAAGCGGAATTGCCCCAAGTATTTGGCTGACAAGAAGGCGGCCAACAACAAACAAGGTATATATGATATACATGTTATTGATGTGTACCTTACCAACTCTCGTTGTAGTGCCTGGGTATTTGATACCGGTGCGGTTGCTCATATTTGCAACTCAAAACAGGAACTGCGGAATAGACGGAGGCTGGCAAAGGACGAAGTGACGATGCGCGTGGGAAATGGTTCCAAGGTTGATGTGATCGCCGTCGGCACGCTCGCTCTTCGATTACCGTCGGGATTAGTGATGAACCTAAATAAGTGTTATTTGGTGCCTGCGTTAAGCATGAACATTATATCTGGATCTTGTTTATTGCGAGACGGTTACTCATTTAAATCAGAGAATAATGGTTGTTCTATTTATATGAGTAATATCTTTTATGGTCATGCACCCGATGTGAGGGGTTTATTCTTATTGAATCTCGATAGTAATGATACACATGTTCATAACATTGATGCCAAAAGATGTAGAATTGATAATGATAATACCACTTTCTTGTGGCACTGCCGTTTAGGTCATATTGGCGTAAAACGCATGAGGAAGCTCCATGCTGATGGACTTTTGGAGTCACTTGATTTTGAATCACTTGACACATGTGAGCCATGCCTCATGGGCAAGATGACTAAAACTCCGTTCTCTGGAACAATGGAACGGGCAAGTGACTTATTGGAAATCATACATACTGATGTGTGCGGTCCGATGAGCATTGAGGCGCGCGGTGGTTATCGTTACTTTCTCACCTTCACTGATGACTTAAGTAGATATGGGTATATTTACTTAATGAAACACAAGTCTGAAACATTTGAAAAGTTCAAACAATTTCAGAGTGAAGTTGAGAATCATCGTAACAAGAAGATTAAATTCCTACGATCTGATCGAGGAGGAGAATATCTGAGTTATGAGTTTGGCAGTCACTTAAGACAGTGTGGAATTGTTTCACAATTAACACCGCCTGGAACACCACAGCGTAATGGTGTGTCCGAACGTCGTAATCGAACCTTATTGGATATGGTGCGATCTATGATGTCTCTTGCCGATTTGCCACTATCGTTTTGGGGTTATGCATTAGAGACAGCTGCATTCACTTTAAATAGGGCACCATCGAAATCCGTTGAGACGACGCCATATGAACTTTGGTTTGGCAAGAAGCCAAAGCTGTCGTTTCTTAAAGTTTGGGGATGTGATGCTTATGTCAAAAAGCTTCAGCCTGAAAAGCTGGAACCCAAAGCGGAGAAATGCGTCTTCATAGGATACCCAAAAGAGACAGTTGGGTATACCTTCTACCTCAGATCCGAAGGCAAAGTGTTTGTCGCTAAAAACGGAACATTTCTTGAGAAAGAGTTTCTCTCGAAAGAATTGAGTGGGAGGAAGATAGAACTTGATGAGGTTGTTGAGCCTTTACTTCAACCTGAGAGTAGCGCAGCGCAGAAAGTTGTTTCTGTGGAGCCTACATTAGCTGAAGAGGAAGTTAATGATGATGATCATGAAGCTTTGGATCAAGTTGCTATCGAACCTCGTAGGTCGACAAGGACGCGTACTGCTCCTGAGTGGTACGGCAACCCTGTCTTAGAAGTCATGTTGTTAGACAACGATGAACCTACGAGCTATGGAGAAGCGACGATGAGCCCGGATTCCGAGAAGTGGTTAGAGGCCATGAAATCCGAGATGGGATCCATGTATGAAAACAAAGTATGGACTTTGGAAGTATTACCTGAAGGGCGTAAGGCCATTCGGAACAAATGGATCTTTAAGAGGAAGACGGACGCGGACGGTAATGTCACCGTCTATAAAGCTCGACTTGTGGCAAAGGGTTTTTCACAAGTTCAAGGAGTTGACTACGATGAGACCTTCTCACCCGTAGCGATGCTTAAGTCTGTCAGAATCATGTTAGCAATAGCTGCCTTTTTCGATTATGAAATTTGGCAGATGGATGTCAAAACAGCGTTCCTTAACGGTTACCTTAAGGAAGAGTTGTATATGATGCAACCAGAAGGTTTTGTCGATCCAGAGAATGCTGACAAAGTTTGCAAACTCCAGCGATCCATTTATGGACTGGTGCAAGCATCTCGGAGTTGGAATCTTCGTTTTGATGAGGTGATCAAAGCGTTCGAGTTTATACAAGTTTACGGAGAAGCTTGTATTTACAAGAAAGTGAGTGGGAGCTCTATAGCGTTTCTAATATTATATGTGGATGACATATTGCTGATTGGAAACAATATAGAAATGCTGGAAAGCGTAAAGGAATATTTGAACAAGAGTTTTTCAATGAAGGACCTAGGAGAAGCTGCTTTCATATTAGGCATCAAGATCTATAGAGATAGATCAAGACGCTTAATAGGACTTTCACAAAGCACATACCTTGATAAGATTTTGAAGAAGTTCAAAATGGATCAGTCCAAGAAGGGGTTCTTGCCTGTTTTGCAAGGTGTGAAGTTGAGTAAGACTCAATGCCCAGTGACTGCAGAAGATAGAGAAAAGATGAGTGTCATCCCCTATGCTTCGGCCATAGGCTCTATCATGTATGCAATGCTGTGCACAAGACCCGATGTCAGCCTTGCCATAAGTATGGTCAGAAGGTTTCAAAGTGATCCAGGAATGGAACACTGGACGGCGGTCAAGAATATCCTGAAGTACCTGAAAAGGACTAAGGACATGTTTCTCGTTTATGGAGGTGATCAAGAGCTCGTCGTAAAGGGTTACGTCGATGCAAGCTTTGACACTGATCCAGATGACTCTAAGTCGCAAACCGGATACGTATTTATTCTTAATGGGGGTGCGGTTAGCTGGTGCAGTTCCAAGCAAAGCGTGGTAGCTGATTCTACATGCGAAGCGGAGTACATCGCTGCCTCGGAGGCGGCGAAGGAAGGTGTCTGGATGAAGGAGTTCATGACAGATCTTGGAGTAGTGCCTAGTGCGCTTAACCCAATGACTCTGTTTTGTGATAACACTGGTGCCATTGCTCTAGCCAAGGAACCAAGATTTCACAAGAGGACCAGACACATAAAACGACGTTTCAATTCCATCCGCGATTACATCAAGGAGGACGACATAAATATTTGCAAAGTACACACGGATCTAAATGTTGCAGATCCGATGACTAAACCTCTTCCAAGGGCTAAACATGAACAACACCAGAACTGCATGGGTGTTCGATTCATTACAATGTAAATCACATAGTGATGTGAACTAGATTATTGACTCTAGTGCAAGTGGGAGACTGTTGGAAATATGCCCTAGAGGCAATAATAAATTGGTTATTATTATATTTCCTTGTTCATGATAATCGTGTATTATCCATGCTATAATTGTATTGATTGGAAACTCAAATACATGTGTGGGTACATAGACAACACTGTGTCCCTAGTAAGCCTCTAGTTGACTAGCTCGTTGATCAAAGATGGTTAAGGTTTCCTAGCCATTGACATGAGATGTCATTTGATGACAGGATCACATCATTAGGAGAATGATGTGATGGACAAGACCCAAACTGTAAACGTAGCATTTGATCGTGTCAGTTTATTGCTATTGTTTTCTGCATGTCAAGTATCTGTTCCTTTGACCATGAGATCATGCAACTCACTAACACCGGAGGAATACCTTGTGTGTATCAAACGTCGCAACGTAACTGGGTGACTATAAAGGTGCTCTACAGGTATCTCCGAGGGTGTCTGTTGGGTTGGCATGGATCAAGACTGGGATTTGTTACTCCGTATGACGGAGAGGTATCTCAGGGCCCACTCGGTAATACAACATCACAATGAGCCTTGCAAGCAATGTGACTAAAGTGTTAGCCACGAGATCTTGTATTACGGAACGAGTAAAGAGACTTGCCGGTAACGAGATTGAACTAGGTATAGTGATACCGACGATCGAATCTCGGGCAAGTAACATACCGAAGAACAAAGGGAACAGCATACAGGATTAACTGAATCCTTGACATAGAGGTTCGACCGATAAAGATCTTCGTAGAATATGTAGGAGCCAATATGGGCATCCAGGTCCCGCTATTGGTTATTGGCCGTAGAGGTGTCTCGGTCATGTCTACATAGTTCTCGAACCCGCAGGGTCTACACACTTAACGTTTGGTGACGATTAGTATAATTGAGTTATTATGTTGGTGACCGAAAGTTGTTCGGAGTCCCGGATAAGATCCCGGACATGACGAGGATCTCCGGAATAGTCCGGAGGTAAAGATTGATATATGTGATAATAGTGTTTTGATCTCTGGAAGGGTTCCGGAGTTCACCGGAAGGGGTTCCGGATGTTTACCGAAGTGTTCGGGTGCAGCAACACTTTATATGAGCCAAAGGGATAAAGCCCACAAGGTATTGGAAAGTGCAAAAGTAGTTTTGCTGCCGCGTAAGCGGTACTACCGCTTGGTGAAGCGGTACTACCGCCGGAGCGGTACTACCGCTTGTGTGAAGCGGTACTACCGCCCAAGCGGTACTACCGCTTGTGTGAAGCGGTACTACCGCCCAAGCGGTACTACCGCTTGTGTGAAGCGGTACTACCGCTTGTGCGCGGCTGTGCACGGTTCGGCAGGGATCCGAGTTGGACTCTTTCCCTGCGGGCCAAACCGACCTTGTGCGGGCAAAACCGACCCGGAGGAGGCTTTTACTCCAAGTTTAGACCCCAAGGCTCAACATATAAATAGAGGGGCAGGGCTGGCACACGGGACACATCAAGATTTCCCCAAGCCGTGTGCGGCAACCCTAACCCTCTAGTTCCTCCGTCATAATCTCCGTAGTGCTTGGCGAAGCCCTGCAGAGATTGTTCCTCACCACCATCACCACGCCGTCGTGCTGCTGGAACTCAACCACTACTTCACCATCGCTCGCTGGATCGAGGAGGTGAAGGCGTCATCAAGCCGTACGTGTGTTGAACGCGGAGGTGCCGTCCGTTCGGCACTAGATCGGAAGGATCGTGATTGGATCGCGGGACGCTCGGCGATTTGGATCGCGAAGACGTTCGACTACATCAACCGCGTTTATTAACGCTTCCGCTTAGCGATCTACAAGGGTATGTAGATTCACTCTCCCTCTCGTAGATGCTCATCACCATGGATAGATCTTGCGTGTGCGTAGGAAAATTTTTGTTTCCCATGCAACGTTCCCCAACAAATAATATATAATAACATAAAATAATTTAAATATATATAATATAGTTAGAAGGGAAAACATAAGTTGGACCTGGGCATTCTTATTCTTATATATATAGAAAAATAGAAAAGAGTTATGTGTTTTCTTAAAAAAAACATAAGTTGGGCTACAGATGTTTAAGACAAAATAAAACCTAGGCTGGGAGGCCCATGGGCCAGTAGATACATGCTGGAGCTCAAAACAATAAGTTTAAAATGGGCATGTCGTGGGCTGCGCCCTGCGCATGTTAAAAAACAAAACCTAGGCTGGGCAGGCCACAACCCAGCTGATACTTGTTCGCCCTCTGAAAAAATTATACCCGCTAGCTCCCCGATGACAGTCTTCGTTGTAAATTTATCTCGTTTATTGACTACATTGACAGACCCGTGGGCCCCACATCAGTATAACATTAGGAGAAACGAATATCCATTTCCGAGAGAAAGCTTTTTTTCCAATGAGGCACTTGCTTGCGTAGGGCCATGGACCTTGTGGGTCCCGACTGTCAGCCTCTCCATGTACAGGACGGGAACGAACCGGAGCCGGGGAAGACGGGGTAGTGTAGTAGTAGTTTGCGCGCCTTCTTTGTGTTGAGTACGCCATAGTAGCCCAGTAGCTATACCCCCTTACTCGCACCTGCTCGGGCCGGGATCGATTACCCCTATATTCCCAATTTTTTGCCTCTGCTATTACTGACATGTGAGTCCCCCCTTGTCATCCACACACACCACCTCCAACACTAACCGGAATTTCTTCCCTACTTTTCTCTGTTTTTCGCACTCTCAACATTGTCTGGGCATTTTGAAAATAGCATATCTTTTTGACTGTGCATCATATGAAGATGTGCTATACATGAATGTTGATCAACATGATGTTAGCTTGCTGTTAGTTCCATTTTTGACCATGAATAAAATTTGGAACATGCTGTTATCCCTGTTTGAAAAGGGCGTCTTGATATAAATGCTCTGCCTCTGAAACTTGCAGTTTCTTATCTGAAACTGAAACTTGCAGTTTCTTCTCTGAAAATCACATGGTCTGCACTTTTATATGAAACTACATTTTTGAAAGTACTAAAAATAGATCTCTGGAATTCAGAAAATACTTCATATGCTCAATACTGCAAAGATCTGAAATTCAAAAGACATTCATATCTGAAAGTACCCAAAATACACAACACAAAACACAATTCACAACCTGCAAATACTGATAACCCTAAGCTCCTCCTATGATTATTCATCGGGGCACTCCCCTCCTATTCCTCGGCGGTAGATCGCCGCCCCGTGAGACGAGGTGAACGGCGAGGGAGCCTTGGAGACACCACCGATTGGGTACGGTCGACGAAGACTCCACCGGCTCGCTCTGACACGGCAACCTCACAAACGGCACCGTGTGGCTGCTCGATCCTTGATCCTCTGGATGCTCGATCTTGGATCGATACTCCCACCACCTCCGCCTCACAACCGGATTCGGCGAACCTGTCTGCTCCATGGCCCAAAGGAGCAGCTCTATGGACTCCCGCGCGACTCCATTCGGGTGGATCGCTGCCTTTATGCTCTTTTTTCAGATATTTGGCCATCGCCATCACTGTCGCCGCTAATTACCGCTGGTTATCAAACCAAGACTGTATCTCCATCATCCTGGCTAGCTTCACAGGGTCGCCGTCTGCGATCGTCACGTATCGGTTATACTCCTCCATTGATCTACTTCTCAACAACACCTTCACTCGCCGGCGGTGGTTTTGGAATGGAAGAGGAGCGGCGGCGGTTTTGGAATGGAAGAGGAGAGAAGCGGCAGTGGTCTTGGAATGCAAGAGGAGCGGCGGGCGGCGGTTTTGGAATGGACGAGGGCGGCAGCGCGCTGTCAGTGGATCCATCCTAATAACTAATTTACCCCTCACTTACAAAGCGACCCCACATAAACTTGAGTACTGACCCCACGTTACCTAGTACTGACCAACGGAAGGCTTACAAAAATGCCTACCACCCTAAAACTTTCTTTTTAGTTTGCATATATAATTTGGTCAAAGTCAAACTTTGTAATGTTGGACTAACTTGATAGGAAAAAATAGCAACATTCACAATATGAAATCAATATTATTAGATGCATCCTGAAATTAACTTTCATATACCATATATCTTTGGTATTGTAGATGTTGATCTTTTTTTATATAAATTTGGTCAAAGTCAAAAGAAATGGAGGGAGTATTGAAGAGCTTGATAGGGTTGTTGTCGCCTGCATCATCATGCCTTGTTTCACAGCTTCCAAGATTCACAACCTACTCATAAGATTCCCATAATAAGTACAACAAAGATGCCTATGCATCTCATTGATTCACATATCAGAGCCAATATTAACTTTAAAACTAAAACAAAGTTGTGAGAATGTGTACATGTAAAGAAAAATCGATTGATGCTTCTCTGAGAAAAGAGTAATCCCTGGAGAAGTGCCAATATATCCAGCAAACCATAAACCTAATTCATGTAAGCTATTTGATTCAAGGATTTGCTGCAATACTGAAACCAGTCCAGTTTATGGGCACGCATGTCAAACACCGGCAGATTAACATGTTCTGCATAAGCTGGTCACCAAGAACTTGTGGAACCATCCGAACATCTGTGCCCGTTGGAAGCCACGTTATTTTAGATGGTGGCACTCACACTCTGCATATGCGGGTTCCATCCAAACATTTGTGCAGTTCCACTAAAATGTAGCTGAATAACCCTATTTGCACAGATAATGAAAAAGCGTGATTAATATAATAGTGGCACTAGTTGATGAAACATACACAAATAAATAGAAGCAACTTCATTTTCTTAATGGGAAAAGATTGTGATACAATAAGTTTATTAAAAGAAAATACAACAGTAGCACAGTATGACAAAGCATGATGATGTGGATGAAGGACAGTGTCGGAGGTCGGGCTCCGGGGACCCAAAGGTTCGAACACTGGGGTGAGCTCGTTCCTACCACCTTGTCCCTCCACTACAGCTAAACTACGGTGAAGCTACGGCGAGGGTGCGCTAGCGAGGGTAGGCCGGAGACACGGTGGTTTACCCAGGTTCGGGCCACCTTGCGGTGTAAAACCCTACTCCTGCTTGGTTGGGATTGCTCTGGTGAGTACAAGCGTACAAGGTGAGGAAGGTAGAGTCGGTCTCGGATCCTCTCTACAGCGGCACCCTGCCCTCCTTTATACCTGCCTTGGTCCTCATCCCCCGAAAACATTGGCGGGAAGGGTTGCCACACAACGGCAATTTTAAAGGGGGACAGGGGCGCAGTTATCCTGACAAAAGATGGTCTTCGCCTGCAAAGTGCTTATCCATGACGCACCGGTGGGCTCGGTGATGACCTCCGCCCTGCGCGTCCACTGTCTTGGTCTTCTTTCACCGATCGGGCAACCTTTGGGGGTTGCTTTGGGAAACGGACTGCTGGCCTTGCTCCCTTAGCACAAAAGGGGAAATCCTCTCTATCCGCGCCTGCTGGCGTGGCCTATGTCGCGCGTTCGTCGCCGCGCGCATCACCCACGTGATGGGCACGAGACCGCGCGACCGTGCCGAATGGGACTCGTCTTGTACGTCTTCGGTAGGGTGCCTCGAAAGGCAACCTCGGGAGGCCGCCTCGCGAGATGGCCTCACGAGGCCTTCGGTGAAGTGGCTGTCATGCTCGCCCGCTCCCTGAGGAGGGGTCCTTAGGAGGCTAGGGCCTCGTGAGGGGTCTTGCTTGAGGCGACCGCTGGTGGGCCACCTGCTGGGCCATCGCCCAGTGTTGCGCTCTGGGCCGCGGGCAGACGGGCCGAGGTACCCTGGGTTCCATGGGCCCGACAGTAGCCCCCGAGCCCGCGGTGCGCACGTTCCCGCCTTCAGGGGCGAAACGACGCGGGCCCTAACCGCCTACGGGCCAGGCGCGATGCGGCGCACGATGTGACGGGGGGCACCCCCACTTCTCCCACGACGCCTTGGGAAACTGCCCGCGCTGACATAAAGCCTGCCCGCGCACGGCGCGAGGCCATCATTGCCTTCCTTCGCGCGCTGCCGCCTCCCTGCATTTTCCTTCTTGTGCACAGCTCCTCCTTCCTCTCCCGAAGCTTCGCTGTCCCAGAGCCTGGCTGCTCCACCATGGCGCCCCCAGGCAGGAAGGGAAAGGCGACGGAGGCGGCGGTCGTGGAGGTGGTGCCGGGGCCTGCTCTCAGTAGGCCCACGATCGTCAACGCCGAGGGGCTTAGCAAGGTGCTTCCGATGACCTTCACCGCTTTCAATGAGTGGGGGGCCACTCGGATCTGGCCGGCTTCGCGTCCGTCTGCCGACCTCGATGCTACCTCCGCCGTCCTCTACCTTCACGCAATCTTCGCCGGCCTGCTGCCGCCGTTCTCCGATTTCTTCAACGCCATTCTTTCGCACTACCAGGTCCACGCGCTGCACCTCAAGCCGAACTCTGTTCTCCTCCTCTCTGCATTCGCCTTTTTATGCAAGGCCTTCCTGAGTGTGGCGCCCTCGGCGGCGCTCTTTCGCCACTTCTTCTGCCTGAGGCTGTCGGCAGCGGACCAATGCTCCGGGTGCGCCTCGTTCCGAATCGTGGAAGAGACGGCCGGTGATGGCATCGACATGCGGCTCACCAAGGAGGTAGAGGGCTTCAGGCGGCAATGGGTGTATGTGGATGCGGCCCAATTCAGCCCCCTGCTGCAGCTGCCGCGGGCTCCGGCGGCGAGAAGCTCCGGGTGGGGGCATGAGAGGCTCGCCGACCCGAGGCTGGCGCCGGTGTGGAGGAGGTTAGCCGAGCTGAGGGCTGCGAAGGTGACAGTGGTCACCGTCGTGAGGGAGTTCCTTCGTCGGCGCATTGCTCCCCTCCAGCGACACTCCCGCCCAATGTGGGCCTTCACCGGCCCGGAGGATCCGATGCGGTTGAGCAAGGACAGCCTGCTGCCGGAGGTGTTGAACGAGGTGCTCCACACCCTGACCGGCGAGGAGGCAGACAAGCCACCCAGGGATGGGCTGCCCCCGTACCGCTACAAGAACAAGGCAACGCTGGCCGGCGGGATGCCACGCTTCGACCAGTGGGGGCCGCTGCCAGAGGGCCTCGAGGGGCCTCGGGACAACCCTTTGCTGGTGGTCCCTCATCACTACACCATGACAAAAGTTTAAGGGCAATTAACTGCCGGGAAAGATGAAGAATTCGGGTCAATTTTCTGCCGGCAAAGCTTTAAGTGCCGGGCTAAACTTTGTAGGTCATGATAAATGCCGGGAATGATAAAGTTAGAAGGGCAGCCCATCTGCCAGCATCCTCAGGTCAGCCCAATTGCCCTGAAATCCAAATGAGGGTGAATGGCCTGCCCTTAACACACGTTGGCGGGGACGAAAAATTAGAGGCAAAGCGCGCGAGGCACGCACGTGGGAGAAGAAAAAATAGAACTCACCGGAAGCCCATCACGGCCCTAATTTCTTTCCCCTTCTCATCCTCATCCGCTCTCTCCCCCTCAGCCGCCGCACTAACCCTAGCAACACCGTCGCCGACGCCCCCCATCCACACCACCCCGCCCCACCAAGCGCCGCCGCCCAGCGTCGTCTCCCCTGCATGCCCCATTCACACTGGGCCACGAAGAGAAAACCCCCGACAAATCGCCCAGCCCTCTCCCAATTTCTTCGTCCCCTTCTCACCCCTCCCACACCGCCGTGAAGAAAACCACCGCCGTCCTCGTCTCCCTCGCCGCCGGGCTCCACGACAGCAGCCACAACTGGCGAGCTCAGCCCCTCCCAAGCCCCTCCACCCACCCCTCTCTCTCCATCGCGACGCCTCTCCCCGCCGCCACCTATGCTGCCGATTCTGGCATCCATCGGTGGCGCGCAGCACAGCCCCGAGCTCCCCTGCCTCCGCTACGTCCCCCCCGCCCCCCCGGCTGGATCCGCCCCAGGCGGCCTCCAGCAATCACCCGTGATCCCTCTCCCATGCCTAGGGTTTGGGGCGCGACTCCGGTGACCTTGGCTGCTCCTCTCCGTCGCCTACCACGGTCCCACACGCACCTGCAGCTGTGCTCCTGACTGGGAGTGGTGGATGGGGAGGCCGCTGCTTCCTCCGCGTGGTCCTGCTCGGCGACGACGAGGCCCTGCGAGGAAAGGGCTCCACTGTTCCGTGCTCCTCCGACTTGCTACTGCCGGCACCATGGAGGTCCACCCCCCATTCTCCCTCCTCTCTTTCCCTGTACTGCAGCAGCCCCTGATGCCATTGGATTCAGATTTGTTCACTTGTTTTACTTGTATGTCTCCTAAGAAAACCTGCAGAAAACTGTATTGTGTAATGTGCCAATGCAACATTTTGGTTCATTTCTTGCATGAAACTGTAGTAGACTATCTCTTCTATAATAAACTTATACAAAGTGTACAAGTAAATTGTAGCCTAATATGTGAAGTACTTGAATGATTGTTCAGCTGTAGTACTTGTTGCTACAAAATATCTTAGTGTTAGTGCTACACATTTTCAGTGTTAGGTGCTACAACATTGTTCAGTTTGGAGAGGTTCCAGTGCTTTGCCATCATTGTTTCTTGTGTTTTTGCTAAGCCTGCAAGTGTAGGCTATAGGAATCTACAATTTGGAGAGGTTCCAGTGCTTATTTGTTGCTGCTGTTATGTTGTACATGATCTGCTGCAATTTGAAAGAGGCTCCAATGCTTTGATTTCTTGTTGTTAAGCCTCTAAGTGTGGGTTCTCAAATCTGCAATTTGGGGATATTCTAGTGCTTTGATGTTGTTGTCAATTTTGTACTAGCACTTGCAAAAATTGGCAGTGTTCAAGTGCCCTGCTCCTGCTCTTTCCGTGCTTATTCTAAGTCTGTAGGTGTGTGCTGTTTTGCTTGTGGACAATCTCATGCATTGGATCTGCATTGGATGGCAGATAAGCGGAGAGGGAGCTTGCAACAGCAGCTCCAGCCCCTTCCCGACGAACTGCAGGTCATAGACGAGGTCCCGGCCGAGGTATCCCTCCTCTCCCCTTCCCTTCCTGCCACCTAAAGAGTGATTATTGTGTATGTTGCACACAAGTTTCCAATGTTCATGCTTAGCTGATATCTTTTGTTAACTCAATTGCTTGCTCTGATGAATCACTAGGACAGTATCTGAACAAGGCGGCTCTTGAAAAAGGCCCCCTTCTTTGATTATAAATCCTAAACTGATCATAAATTATGAGCAAAGACCCTTCCAGGATTCCCATCACAGTGTTTTGTTTTTGTTGGCTTGCATTGATATACAAAATATATGCATCGCTAACATCTTGCGCTAACTTAATTGTTTGCTCTGATGAATCACAAGGACGGTATCTGAGTAAGCTGGCTCTTGAAAAAGGTCCCCTTCCTTGATAATAATTCCTAGTCTAATCATATACTCTGAGCAAACCTGCGCAAATCTGAATTTATGTTTTGGAAAATCATGTATCATGTTTAAATTCTACTAGTCATGGCTCTATGCATTAGTATTTGGTATTAGGACATGATCATGCTCCTGTGGTTGCTCTATTTGATAAGAGCTGAACATGCTTTTTTGCCTTTAGATATCTATATATGCTACCGTGCTGGTCTAGTTGGATGTTATGCATCTTGTTTGGTATGTCTAGACAAGATATACATGTTCTGCTCAATGAAGCAGTAGCTTACAATTATATACTCTCTCCGTCCCAAAATAAGTGTAGCTTATTTAGTACCAAGTTGAAGTTAGTACAACTTCGTACTAAATCAGCGACACTTATTTTGGGATGGAGGGAGTATTATGTTAATCTAAATCTTTCAGTTGCAATGTATAGCTTGATTGACGCTTGTAGCAGCCGTGCAAGATAAAAGGAAAAGCCGAGTTTCTTACCTTTTCCCTTGATATATTCTCCTTGCTGAACAAACAAATAGTTTTCCATAAACTGACATGTCACCATTCTGCTTGCTGGATGCTTGTTGCCAATATTTAGCACACACCTAAAACTATCTATTAATAATGCCAAAGTTGTATATATAATTCTAATGTGCCCACTCACTCTAGTGCGTCGTTTGTATTGAATGATTGTTGGTTGCAGGCCTGCCATGTTCCAAGCTGTAGGTAGAGACCAAGATGCCGAGTGATGGACACTGGCTGTGATGGATCAATAACAACTACTAATTGCTACTCCCTCCGTCCCATAATATAAGAGCGTTTTTTACACTAGTGTCAAAAACGCTCTTATATTATGGGACAGAGGGAGTAAGTTGCTATGCACATATAGCTACTGTGATGCTCTCATCCTCGTGGAGTAGTAGGAACATGGAATGGATCACACTTTTTTCTTGTATTGTACAAATAAATTTGAAGGATCTGCATACATATACATATCACACTGTCTTAGTTCAAATCCTCACTGTCTTGGTTGCTCCATGTGTGCATGTAGACACGATGGATCATTGTACTTTTGGCTGTCCTGTCATGCTGGACTTGTATGCCTATGTGTGCATGTAGGCACGCATGATGGTTGTTTGTGCTTTTGGCTGTCTTGTAATACTGACTTGCGAACCTGCTATGTACGCATGATGGATTGTTCATATTACGCATGATGCATGTGCGTTGTTATATATGTATATATGACACAAAATGGAGTGCAAATAAATGATAGCTGTTGAACTCCATGTAAAAATAATGTATGGCACAAAATAATATTTAGATTTGTGTGCTCGCAGCGGACACAAATACAGGCAGAAAAACTGTCGGGAACACTTCTATCTGCCCTGAATTGCTAAACTGCCGGGGAAGAGCTATATGCCGGGAATAGTTTCAACTACCGGCAAAGCTTCAAACATGTAGGGCAGTGTAATTGCCGGGATTTTATATAACTGCCGGGAATTCTCTTTCCCGACAGGACTTTCAAGGGCAGTTTGTAAATGCCGGCAAAAACCATTCCCGGTAGTTTGTCTGCCTCCCGAGGCCACAGCGGGAGTCGCAGGGGACGGCGGCAGCACATCCGGTGTGATGCCCCTGCTCGACCGTGCACTAATCATACACGCAATGCACACGATCGAGATCAGAGACTCACAGGAAGATATCACAACACAACTCTAAACACAAATAAAAGTCATACAAGCTTTATATTACAAGCCAGGGGCCTCGAGGTCTCGAATACATAAGCTCGAGTCATACAAGCATCAGCGGAAGCAACAATATCTGAGTACAGACACAAAGTTAAACAAGTTTGCCTTAAGAAGGCTAGCACAAACAATGACACTGATCGAAAAGGCGAAGGCCTCCTGCCTAGGGCCTCCGAACTACTCCTGGTCGGCTGGCTCAACCCAGTAGTACGTGCCTCCGGGGCTCTCCTGGTAGTAGTCTCCTGCGATGGCATCTGGCTCCGGGACTCCATCGTCTGATCGCAACAACCGGGTATGGGGAAAAAGATAGCAAAGCAATCGTGAGTACTCATTCAAAGTACTCGCAAGACTGACATCAGATCTATACTAATTATGCATCAGTATCAAAGGAATGGGGCTATATCTTTGGACTAAACTGCAGAAATGCCTGAACAGAGGGGGAGAGGCCTAGCCTATCGAAGACTAGCATCTTGAAGCAATCTTGCAGCATCAGAAAAGAGTAGAGTGTAGTAACACATAATAGCAGTTATAATTTTAGTAATGCCCTGAGATCCTTCCTCGACTACCCTGCGAGAAAGTGATCCCGAGAGCAGTAGTATTAGTTTAACAGTGTAATAGTATCCATTTGTAATTGTAGCGGATCAAGATACAACTCCGAGCGTCCTGTTACCGTGGACACGGCTATTCGAATAGATAACTTCCCTGCAGGGGTGCACTACTGTTACCCAACACGCTCGATCACATCTGGCCGGACACACTTGCTGGGTAATGCCCGGCCTCGGAAGATCGACACGATGCAGTCCTACCTAGGCTCAGCAGAGAGTTCCAGCACACCGGTCTAAATCCTAAGCACGAAGGGGTCTTGGGCCAACGCCCTTCGCACTCCTGCACGTTGCGTGACTGGCCGGGGCCCAGGCGTGACACTGAATACACCAGTGATGTAACCAGCCCACCCCAGCAATCAGCCCGCATCTCTGAGCTATGACATCTGAAGAACTTTTGGCTGATACATACGACGTAGAGTGTCCCATAACCATTATCCCACATGGTGGTAGAGCGTATAGGGCCAACGACCCACTCAGATCAAATACCCAAATCCGTTAGGCGTATTTAGTAACTCGCAGAGACGAACAGGGTTCCTGTCGCTCCGACTTGGTAACACATGTCGCGCGGGTGCTCTTGGAGCCGACCCGTCTTTAATATTACTCTCTCGCGGACACCCTTGGGGCCAGCCCGACCTTAACAGTTTATGTATTGCGATAAGTAAACATTTCCGTGATCATCACCCAGAGTGATCACGGCCCGATAACAAGCATGGCAACGGACAAGGCTGAAGGGCCACAGATGAATCAATAGCATAGCTAACTAAGCATCATGGGACAACCGGTAGGTATCTACAGTGGGCGATGAAAACAGGCTATGCATCAGAATAAGAGCTATCGGAATAACAACAGAAGCAATTCAAATGCAAGCATAAGAGTGAAGGAATGGGCGATATCTGGATGATCAAGGGGGTTTTGCCTGCCTGGAAGCTCTGCTGAAAGGGGTTGGTCGTCTGAAGGCTGCTCGTCCGGAGCGTAGTCGTACTCAACTGCGTCGGCGGCGGTCTCGGCGTTTATCGGGGGGAGAAGGAGGGGGAAGAAACAATAAATACACGACAACAAAAGCAATCACTATGCATGACATGCCTAAATGATATGCAGGTGTGGTATATTGCCTATCTAATTGTTTTAGATGATTTAGGAATTTATCTGGAATTATTTTATCAGGGTCATGCACTATTCATCTATTGAATACGGGCAAAAAGTCCCATGTTCATCTAGATAGGAGTGATGGTCAAGCATTTTGACCACATATTTGGATTCTTCATATTTTTCTGATCATTTTTCATATATAAATTATTATCATCCGAGTTACGGTTTATTTTATATGATTTTTCAAAGTTTTAATCATTTTCTAGAATTTATTTAATTATTAAATTCGAATTATCCGAAACAGTAGTAGATGACGTCAGCATAACATCATGATGACGTCAGCAGTCAACCCAGCCGGTTGACTGGTCAAACCTGACCAGTGGGACCCACTGGTCAGTGGCACAGAAGTTAATTAGGATTAAATTAAACTAATTAACGATTAATTAGAGGGTGGGCCCTACTGGTCAGTGTCTAATTAGTAATTAATTTAATTAACAGATTAGTTTAAATTCAAATTAGTGTTAATTAACAGGTGGGGCCCGTATGTCAGCGACCCAGCTGCCCAGTCAGCCGAGTTGACTCGGTCAACTCGGTCAACTGGGCCCGTGGGGCCCATCGGTCAGTGGCCCAGGGCGCGCCAGGTGGCAGCCACGTCGGCGCCGGCGCCGGAATCACGCCGGCGAGCCCTCCCACGGCGGTTCTTCGCCGGCGAGGTTCGGGATTCGCGTACAAGCGGCCATTTGCCGCGTTTTCGGTCGCGTTCGAAAGCTACGGCAGTGCCGCGTCCAACGGTGGCGGTTGTGGCGGCGGGGGTGGCCGGAATCGAGCGCGGCGTCGACGGTGAGCGGCGACGTTCTCGGGCAGAGCTCGGGATCGGCAACGTAGTGCGCGCGCGAGCGAAGTGAGGGGCTAGGCGGGGCCTACGGTGCGCTAGAAGCGCGCTACGGTGGTCGGGCAAGTCCGTAAGGACCCGAGAGCGCGGCGACGGCAGTAATGGCGGCGGTCGGAGCATGGCTTCGCGGGCGAGCTAGCTAGGCGACGCAACGGCGACGAGAGAGAAGGGGAGGAGGCAGAGGCTCACCGGGAGCCTGTAGAGGAGCAAGATGGGCCCGGGGGAGGCTCGAGGAGGACGGAAATGGCGGCGAGTCGACGGCGGCCGAAAACGGGGAGGAGCTTGATCCCCTCGCTGTGGCGGTGCAGGGCTCGATCCCGTGGCCGGAGAGGAGGTAGAGGAGGAAGGCGAAGCGGATGGGCTCGGTCTCAGGCGCTGGGGAGGCATGTGGCCATGCCGGCGAGCTCGGCCATGTCGACGGCGTCGGGCGTTTGCGCGGGAGGAAGAAGATGAGCGAGGGAGAGAGAGGGGAAAGATCTGGGGGGCGGCTAGGGTTGCCGCGGTGGCCATCTTATCCTCCAGGGGGCCCTGTAGCGACGCGGTCGGCGTGCGGGCGCGGCTGCGACGGCAATCGGCGATGGGCGCGGGCGTGCGCGGGCGACCGCGGGTGAGCAGTAGGAAGGGGACGCTGGGGTGGGCTGGGCCGTTTTCTGGTCTGACTTAGGCCCAGGTGCGGCGGCCCTTTCTATTTTTCATTTTCTGTTTCTGTTTTCTCCTTTTTCTTTTCTGTCTTGCAAAATGTCTGGCTTCCATTTCAATTTTATAAAATATGGGAATTGTCCATTTAAATACTAGGCAATATAACTCACTGCCAGAAAAAGGTTTGGTGACAATATGATTTCATTTGAAATTTTATTAAACAAAATGGTATTAAATACTGCTGTTTCGTACTGTTTTTGATGATGTTAGAGTCATCTAACTAATCCAATTAATGTTGAGCTTATTTCTATAATTGCCTTGGGAATATTTGCAATTTTATGAACATTTTAGTTTCCAAATTGGAACAACTTTTAAATTCACTTTATATTTGAATTTCAATTTGAATTGGAATTTGAAATGAGATATGAAACAAATGATGATCAAGCACTGTTAATCATGGTGACTTGGCATTATCAGAAAGTGACCACTGTAGCTTAATTACATGGGGTGTTACAATTCTCCTCCTCTAAAAGAAATTCTCGTCCCGAGAATTAAGAGGTAGGATGAAAGAGAGCGGGATACTCTTCACGAAGACGATCTTCGCGTTCCCAAGTGGCTTCATCTTCGGAATGATGTGACCACTGAACTTTAAGGAACTTGATTGCCTTCTGACGGGTTCGACGTTCAGCTTGATCAAGAATGCGGATCGGATACTCTTGATAAGAAAGATCCTCTTGTAGCTCAAGCATTTCATGATCCACTGCTCGGATAGGATCCTTGAAGCAGCGGCGGAGTTGCGACACATGGAAGACATCATGCACTTGAGAAAGGTTTGGCGGCAATTCCAATTGATATGCCACTTCTCCTCGACGGGCGAGAATACGGAACATGCCAATGTAGAGAGGAGCTAACTTGCCTTTGATCCCAAATCGGTGAGTGCCCTTCATCGGAGTGACACGAAGATAAGCTTGTTCGCCACGTTGATAGACCATTACCCGGTGTTTTCGATCATAATTGGTCTTCTGACGAGACTGAGCAGCTTTCAAATGTTCACGGACAATACGGACTTGTTCTTCAGCTTGTTGAATAATCTCCGGACCGAAGAGTGGCCGTTCCCCTGTTTCTGACCAATTCAGTGGGGTCCGGCACTTACGTCCATAAAGAACTTCAAAGGGTGCCAGCTTCAGACTAGCTTGATAGCTATTGTTGTATGAGAATTCAGCATACGGGAGAGATTCCTCCCATTTCTTACCGAATGAGATGACACAAGCTCGAAGCATATCTTCAAGCACTTGATTGACTCGTTCAACTTGTCCCTGGGACTGGGGGTGAAAAGCGGTGCTGAAAGACAGATGAGTTCCCATAGCTTCTTGGAAACTGTTCCAAAATCTTGAGGTAAAGAGGTTGCCACGGTCTGAGCTGATCTCCAATGGAACACCGTGAACTGACACGATTCTGGAAACATACAAGTCTGCTAACTGACTAGCAGTGATTGTCTCCTTGACTGGCAGAAAGTGAGCAACCTTTGAGAATCGGTCAATGACGACAAAAATAGCATCATGACCCTTCTGCGATCTGGGAAAACCAGTGATGAAATCCATTTCAACTTTGTCCCATTTCCATTCAGGAATAGTAAGTGGTTGCAGAGCTCCAGCAGGCCTTTGATGTTCTGCTTTGATGCGACGGCAAATGTCACACTCAGCAACATAGCGAGCAATGTCTCGCTTCATATCAGGCCACCAGTATCTCTGTCGAATGTCTTGGTACATCTTGGTACTACCAGGGTGAATTGAAAGAGGCGTATCATGAGCTTCTTTCATGACGCGCGGGGTCAGATCCAGATTGTCCTTTCTAGGAACCACTAAGCGATTTTTGAAGAACAAGGTGCCATCAGCATCAATAGTGAAGAATGAGGGCCTTCCTCTTTTGAGATCGCGCTTAATCTTCTCGACCTCAGAGTCAGCTTTCTGTATATGCTTGATGAGGTCCTCGAGATCTGGTTCAACAATCAGGGTATTGAGATGACCCTGAGGAACAATGTGAAGGTTCAACTTGTGAAGTTCTTCGTAGAGAAGGGGTTGTGCTTGGTGAACCATGAGGTTGTTGCAATAAGACTTGCGACTCAAGGCATCGGCCATTACATTGGCCTTGCCAGGGGTATAAGAAATATCCATGTCATAGTCACCTATTGTCTCGAGCCATCTCTGTTGATGAAGATTCAAATCTGGTTGAGTATATAGATACTTCAGACTTTGGTGGTCCGTGTATATCTCGCAACGATTACCGAGAAGGTAATGTCGCCGCAGCTTCAGAGCATAGATAACTGTTGCTAACTCAAGATCATGTGTGGGATACTTATCTTCGTGAGGACACAATTGACGAGAGCCATAAGCAATCACTCTGCGCTCTTGCATCAGGACACAGCCTAATCCTTGACGGGATGCGTCGCAATATATCACAAAGTCCTTGCGGGAATCAAGGGGAGCTAGCACTGGGGCAGATGTCAACTTATCTTTAAGTGTCTGAAAACTTTCTTGGCACTTTTCCGTCCACTCAAACTTCTTGCCTTTGTGAAGCAAATCAGTCAGTGGCTTAGCAATTTTGGAGAAGTTCTCGATGAAACGGCGGCAATAGCTAGCAATCGTCACACCGATACCGTGAAAAGTGTGCAACTCAGTGACGGAGTCGTTCCGCTGATCAAAGATACGAACATCGGCATGGTACTGCTCCTGGTTGAACTCGCGGAAATCCTTGTAAACCATGTACTCGAGGTACCAACGGTAGCCCAGTCTGGTCAGGAGGGCGATCAGGATAGCTAGCAAACTAGTCGCATCACGAGCCCAAGTCCGAAGTACAAGCTGCGTCGCCGGACGCGGCGAAACAAGCGGTCTATCTGAAACAGAGGAAATTCAAGAAAGTAATTTGCAGATAATCAAAGCTCCGGGTGGACGTGATTACGAGAACCTAGAGTCAGAGTTAGTAAAACTTTAACCCGAATAGAAGAGAGAGTAGAATCCGAGAGTATAGAAGAGGAATAAAAGATCCTAATACCACCCATTGGCGACGTGGGCCCGTAAGCCACACAGCCATGTTTGTAAAATCTAATTTTGAAAGACTAGACTCAACTTCGACCAAGGAATCGGAAGGGGGCTTCCTACAGGCAGTCGGCTCTGATACCAACTTGTGACGCCCCTGCTTAACCGTGCACTAATCATACACGCAATGCACACGATCGAGATCAGAGACTCACGGGAAGATATCACAACACAACTCTAAACACAAATAAAAGTCATACAAGCTTTATATTACAAGCCAGGGGCCTCTAGGGCTCGAATACATAAGCTCGAGTCATACAAGCATCAACGGAAGCAACAGTATCTGAGTAGAGACACAAAGTTAAACAAGTTTGCCTTAAGAAGGCTAGCACAAACAACGACACTGATCGAAAAGGCGAAGGCCTCCTGCCTAGGGCCTCCGAACTATTCCTGGTCGGCTGGCTCAACCCAGAAGTACGTGCCTCCGGGGCTCTCCTGGTAGTAGTCTCCTACGGTGGCATCTGGCTCCGGGACTCCATCGTCTGATTGCAACAACCGGGTATGGGGAAAAAGATAGCAAAGCAACCGTGAGTACTCATCCAAAGTACTCGCAAGACTGACATCAGATCTATACTAATTATGCATCGGTATCAAAGGAATGGGGCTATATCTTTGGACTAAACTGCAGAAATGCCTGAACAGAGGGGGAGAGGCCTAGCCTATCGAAGACTAGCATCTTAAAGCAATCTTGCAGCATCAGAAGAGAGTAGAGTGTAGTAACACATAATAGCAGTTATAATTTTAGTAATGCCCTGAGATCCTTCCTCGACTACCCTGCGAGAAAGTGATCCCGAGAGCAATAGTATTAGTTTAACAGTGTAATAGTATCCATTTGTAATTGTAGCGGATCAAGATACAACTCCGAGCGTCCTGTTACCGTGGACACGGCTATTCGAATAGATAACTTCCCTGCAGGGCTGCACTACTGTTACCCAACACGCTCCATCACATCTGGCCGGACACACTTGCTGGGTAATGCCCGGCCTCGGGAGATCGACACGACGTAGTCCTACCTAGGCTCAGCAAAGAGGTCAGTACGCCGGTCTAAATCCTAAGCACAAAGGGGTCTTGGGCCATCGCCCTTCGCACTCCTGCACGTTGCGTGACTGGCCGGGGCCCAGGCGTGACACTGAATACACCAGTGACGTAACCAGCCCACCCCAGCAATCAGCCCACATCTCTGAGCTGTGACGTCTGAAGAACTTTCGGCTGATACATACGACGTAGAGGGTCCCATAACCATTATCCCACGTGGTGGTAGTGCGTATAGGGCCAACGACCCACTCAGATCAAATACCCAAATCCGTTAGGCGTATTTAGTAACTCGCAGAGACGAACAGGGTTCCTGTCGCTCCGACTTGGTAACACATGTCACGCGGGTGCTCTTGGAGCCGACCCGTCTTTAATATTACTCTCTCGCGGACACCCTTGGGGCCAGCCCGACTTTAACAGTTTAAGTATTGCGAGAAGTAAACATTTCCGTGATCATCACCCAGAGTGATCACGGCCCGATAACAAGCATGGCAACGGACAAGGGTGAAGGGCCACAGATGAATCACTAGCATAGCTAACTAAGCATCATGGGACAACCGGTAGGTATCAACAGTGGGCGATGAAAACAGGCTTTGCATCAGAATAGGAGCTATCGGAATAACTACAGAAGCAATTCTAATGCAAGCATAAGGGAGAAGGAATGGGCGATATCTGGATGATCAAGGGGGTTTTGCTTGCCTGGAAGCCCTGCTGAAAGGGGCTGGTTGTCTGAAGGCTGCTCGTTCGGAGCGTAGTCATACTCAACTGCGTCGGCGGCGGTCTCGGCATCTATCGGGGGGAGAAGGAGGGGGAAGAAACAATAAATACACGACAACAAAAGCAATCACTATGCATGACATGCCTAAATGATATGCAGGTGTGGTATATTGCCTATCTAATTGTTTTAGATGATTTAGGAATTTATCTGGAATTATTTTATCAGGGTCATGCACTATTCATCTATCGAATACGGGCAAAAAGTCCCATGTTCATCTAGATAGGAGTGATGGTCAAGCATTTTGACCACATATTCAGATTCTTCCTAGTTTTCTGATCATTTTTCATATATAAATTATTTTCATCCGAGTTACGGTTTATTTTATATGATTTTTCAAAGTTTTAATCATTTTCTGGAATTTATTTAATTATTAAATTCGAATTATCCGAAACAGTAGTAGATGACGTCAGCATAACGTCATGATGAGGTCAGCAGTTAACCCAGCCGGTTGACTGGTCAAACCTGACCAGTGGGACCCACTGGTGAGTGGCACATAAGTTAATTAGGATTAAATTAAACTAATTAACGATTAATTAGAGGGTGGGCCCTACTGGTCAGTGTCTAATTAGTAATTAATTTAATTAACAGATTAGTTTAAATTCAAATTAGTGTTAATTAACACGTGAGGCCCGTATGTCAGTGATCCAGCTGCCTAGTCAGCCGAGTTGACTCAGTCAACTGGGCCTGTGGGGTCCATCGGTCAGTGGCCCAGGGCGCGCCAGGTGGCAGCCACGTCGGCGCCGGCGCCAGAATCACGCCGGCGAGCCCTCCTGCGGCGGTTCTTCGCCGGTGAGGTTCGGGATTTATGTACAGGCAGCCATTTTCCGCGTTTTCGGTCGCGTTCGAAAGCTACGGCAGTGCCGCGTCCAATGGTGGCGGTTGTGGCGGCGGGGGTGGCCGGAATCGTGCGCGGCGTCGACGGTGAGTGGCGACGTTCTCGGGCGGAGCTCGGGATCGGCGACGTAGTGCGTGTGCGAGCGAAGTGAGGGGCTAGGCGGGGCCTACGGTGCGCTAGAAGCGCGCTACGGTGGTCGGGTAAGTCCGTAAGGACCCGAGAGCATGGCGACGGCAGTAATGGCGGCGGCCGGAGCACGGCTTCACGGGCGACCTAGCTAGGCGACGCAACGGCGACGAGAGAGAAGGGGAGGAAGCGAAGGCTCACCGGGAGCCTGTAGAGGAGCAAGATGGGCTCAGGGGAGGCTCGAGGAGGACGGAAATGGCGGCGAGTCGACGGCGGCCGAAAACGGGTAGGAGCTCGATCCCCTCGCTATGGCGGTGCAGGGCTCGATCCCGTGGCCGGAGAGGAAGTAGAGGAGGAAGGCGAAGCGGATGGGCTCGGTCCCAGGCGCTGGGGAGGCCTGTGGCCACGCCGGCGAGCTCGGCCATGTCGACGGCGTCGGGCGTTTGCGCGGGAGGAAGAAGATGAGCGAGGGAGAGAGAGGGGAAAGATCTGGGGGGGCGGCTAGGGTTGCCGCGGTGGCCATCTTATCCTCCAGGGGGCCCTGTAGCGATGCGGTCGGCGTGCGGGCGCGGCTGCGACGGCAACCGGCGATGGGCGCAGGCGTGCGCGGGCGACCGCGGGTGAGCAGTAGGAAGGGGACGCTGGGGTGGGCTGGGCCGTTTTCTGGTCTGACTTAGGCTCAGGTGCGGCGGCCCTTTCTATTTTTCCTTTTCTGATTCTGTTTCTCCTTTTTCTTTTCTGTCTTACAAAATGTCTGGCTTCCATTTCAATTTTATAAAATATGGGAATTGTCCATTTAAATACTAGGCAATATAACTCACTGCCAGAAAAAGGTTTGGTGACAATATGATTTCATTTGAAATTTTATTAAACAAAATGGTATTAAATACTGTTGTTTGATACTGTTTTGATGATGTTAGAGTCATCTAACTAATCCAATTAATGATGAGCTTATTTTTATAATTGCCTTGGGAATATTTGCAATTTTATGAACATTTTAGTTTCGAAAGTGGAACAACTTTTAAATTCACTTTATATTTGAATTTCAATTTGAATTGGAATTTGAAATGAGATATGAAACAAATGATGATCAAGCACTGTTAATCATGGTGACTTGGCATTATCAGAAAGTGACCACTGTAGCTTAATTACATGGGGTGTTACATCCGGGCGGCCTCGCAGCCAGTTCGCCCGCGGGCTCTGGGACAATGATGACATCACCCCTCTTGGTGCCGCGCCCACCGCGCTCGACAAGACGGGGGGCATGAGGAACCCCCGTGTGGAGGCCGTGGAGGCGCGAACCTCCGGGGGAGGCGCTGAGGGCGAATCCCGCGGTTCCCTCGTGGAGGAGGCCGGTGCTGAAGCCCGGGCCACCGCACCTGCGGGCCCTGCCCCTGGAACCGGTCGCGAGGACGGGCCCCGCGAGGGCGGCGGTGGCAGCGCCCTGCCGCGGCCGCTGAAGAAGAGGAAATTGGTCACCAATGATGAGTAAGCTTCCGCCTCCCCTTCCCTCGCATCTGGCGCGCCGCGTGTGCCTGAATCCTTGCTGTATGCAGGACCTCCTCGAGCAAGAAGAAGAAGAAGAAGAAGGCGCCCCCCGGCTTGGAGGCCGCACCGTCGGTCGCCGGGGCAGGGGGAATGAGGAAGACGTGCGCCGTCTCGACACCGAGGCCGGGCTCGCGGAGGCAGAAGGGCAGGTGGCCCCTCCCGAGCCGCAGGAGGACGCGGCTCCGGAGGTCCAAACGGGCGAGCCTCAGGAGGCACCCTCAGGAGGCGGCTCCGTGGTTCCTAAGGCGCCCGCTGATGGGGCAGACGTCGTGATGGTAGAGGCGGAGATGCCAGCTCTCCCGCCATACACTGCGGGTGGTGGAGGAGACGCGGAAGGCCCGCGCGGCCTGCTAGGGCATAGAGCTTCCACCGGGGGCGCGCCGAGCTCGCGGGGCGTGCCGCCACGGCGAGACGAGGAGGAGGCCCGTGCGAGCCCTCCACTCTTGGCGAGCGGTGCCGGGCCCTCGCGAGCCGCGATGGCGGAGCGCGACGAAGGGCCGGACCCGGACTGGGCCCTGGCGCTCATGAGTAGCCGCACCACGATCAGCCACGGGGTCTTGCAGACTGCCACGGCCGCGTTAGGCCAGCTCGGGGCAGAGCTTCAGGCTGTAGAGGCGTGCCTTGCCGAGGAGCGTCTCCGCCTGGCCCGAGGGTGGCACCAACTTGAAGTCACCGTCAAGCTGGGCCAGTGCCAGAACGAGGCCGCTTGCGCGAGAGGCGAGAAGGCCGCCACCGAGGCGAAGGAGGCCAGCGAGCGCGCTTTCCAAGAGGCCAAGGCGGTGGACAGGTGGTGCGAGGCGGTGGAGGCCCGCAGGAAGGAGCTTGAGGATCAGAACGCCGCACTGGAACGGCAGCTCCAGGCGCGGAAAGACGCCATCTCTGCCCTCAAAGAGGGACTGGCGGCCCGCGAAGTAGACCTTGCGGTCGGCGAGTGGGAGCTCACGCGGACGGCGTCTGCGCAGGATCTGGAGCGCGAACGGCTGGAGGTGCTGGAACGCAAACTAGCCGCCGCTCAGAGCACCTACGCCCAGCGTCTGGACAAGGCAAACGCCAATCTGGCGGCCAAGGAGAAGAAGATCCAAGAGGATGCCGACAGGAGGGTCGCACAGGCCCACAAGACGCTTGCCGAGGAGTACAACAAGAAACTGAAGCTACAGGAGGACCGCTTCAAGGCGAGGCACGAGGAGCTCCAGCACGAGATCGCGGGCCTTAAGGAGGTGTTGACCGAAGCGGAGACCCGACGAGAAACCGCGCGGAAGGCCTAGGCCAACGCCGAGGCCGAGCTGGCCTCCCTCCAGCAGCAGGTGGGGGGGTGTTACCGCTGTCGTGGAGCAGGCGCGGGATGAAGCGGCCCGAGCGCGAGGGCGGCAGCTCGAGTGCTCCAAGTTGTTCCGCACCCTCGAGCTCCGGGCCCGCTGCGCCTTGGGTTCCATTTGCAAGGAGGACGTCAGCAGCCCCCTCGAGGCCCACGGCGCCAGCTACCTCGACTTCTTCACCAAGCTCATGGAGCGGCTCAAGGTAGGCGCCAAGAAGGTGGGCGGAATCATCGAGGAGGAGTGCCGCGATCTCCTCACCCAGGCTGCGACGCGCATCTTCAGCCACCTTCTCCATGCCGACCCCAACTTCGACTTTGACAAGGTTATAGCTCCTGTCCCGGAGGAGCTCCGTGGTGGCCTCGGGAAGGCGGTGGGGGATCACGTGGATGCGTTGCACACGCAGTTCGCCCACGGCAGCAGCGAGAGCTCAGGCGGAGCCGAGGAAAGCGAAGACGATGATGGCAGCAACAGCGGCGATGGCGACGCGTCCTCTTAGGCCCTTTCCTTATTGTCTTGCGCATAGTTAATCGTGACCCATGGGGGTGTGAAGACAATGACTTTTCTTTTAAGTACTATGTAATTTATCGTGATGCATGTTTCCTCACGAGGCTCTCTCGTGAGGCCTATTTCTCTTTCCTTGTTTGCCTTAGTCCTCTACGTCGTCAGGACCCAGCCCCCGAGCGGGCCTACAGCCGTCGCTGGTATGTCAGGTCGCGATGCTTGGACAAGGCTAGGAGGTGAGGGGCACAGGGAGCTAGTGAGGGCTCCTGAGGCGTGATGCTCAGGAAGCCCCCCTTTGGCGTGCAAGCGGCTTATGCGAAGGAGAGAAGATCAGCACTCAGCAAGGTTGCAGGAAGAGGAAACTTGAGAGGCGCCACGAGCGGCTCGTGAGGTACTTTTGTACTTAGCTCTTGCGGGTGTCGATTGCCGCGTCGTGGCTGCGGGGCGCGCCTCGCGAGGCTCCTGCTCGTGAGGCCTTCCGCCAACACTCGGCGGAGATGGTCGCCATAGGCTAGCTCACGAGGTTTCATGGGGGGTTTATGAAGACATCTTGTCATGAGCCGCCTCGCGGGGCAGCGCTCGCGAGGCCTTCGAGTGCCTTCTTCCCATGATAACTTGCATTGGTTTCATAAAACGGGGGAAGCGGTGCGCTCGCTAACTTGCTCGCGGGTGTCACGCGAGGAGACAAGACACCAAGGACCTTGGTGAGGTGGCGTGCACGGGAGCAGGCCCGCGAGCCAGAGCTCGATCACTTGGGTTTTGCAGCGCTACTGGGACTGACCCGAGCACTGGCACCGTGTCCAGCCCCCGCTCGCAAGATGCGCAGGAGGAAGGTCGCGAGCACGCACAGCTCCTGAGGCAAGCAACTTAGCAATACATGAGATATCTTAGAAAATAGAGCTTTAGTGAAACATATTAATAAGTTCATTACACAACCAAAAAGAGATTGTCTGCCATGTTCGTCACGGGATCAGCGTGAGGTTGGTGTAGTCCGTGGAGCGCCCTCAAGTGATTGTTCCACCAGCGCGGAGCATGGGGCTTCCACTAGGCATGGGTATGATCGCGGGTCGATCATTCCGCCAGCGCGGAGCATGGGGCTTCCACTTGGGCGTGGGCATGATCGCGGCTCGATCGTTCCGCCAGCGCGGAGCATGGGGCTTCCACTTGGGCGTGGGCATGATCGCGGCTTGATCGTTCTGCCAGCGCGGAGCATGGGGCTTCCACTTGGGCGTGGGTGGGAGCTCTCGCGTGCCCGTCAGGCGAACGCAGTGAGAGTCTCCGGGGCGTGTACAACCCCATTTCGTTCGTACGCGTGAGGGTCATGGGTAGAACTTGCGGAGGTGTTGGATGTTCCAGGCGTTAGGCACAGGAACTCCGTCCTCCGTCTCCACCCGCGTGGCGCCCGGCCTGGAGACATGAGCAACCCTGAAAGGGCCTTCCCACATGGGTGAGAGCTTGTGGAGTCCCTCTCTGCAGAGGATCCTGCGGAGGACCAGGTCGCCGACCTCGAGAGTGCGGGGGCGGATGTTACGGCTGTGATAGCGACGCAGGGCCTACTGGTACCTTGCGGCGCGAAGGGCGGCCTGACGGCGGCCCTCCTCAAGGAGCAGCAGGTCGGTCTCCCGCGAGTCGTCCTGACGCGCCTCGTCGAAGGCAAGGACTCGCGGAGAGCCATGCTTAAGCTCCGACGGAAGGACCGCCTCAGCTCCATAGATGAGGAAGAAGGGGGTCTCGTCGGTAGGCTTGGTTGCCGTTGTGCAGATGGACCATAGCACAGATTGCAGCTTGTCAAGCCAGCGCTTGCCACAGGCTTCGAGCTTTTTCTTGAAGCTTCTTGTCTTGAGGCCCTTGAGGACCTCAGTGTTGGCATGCTTGGCCTGGCCGTTGCTTCGCGGGTGCGCCACCGAGGCGTAGCAGATCTGCGTGCCGAGGCTGGCGCAATAGGACTTGAAGAGGCCGCTTGTAAACTGGGAGCCATTGTCGGTGATGATGCGGTTGGGGACGCCAAAGCGGCTCACGAGGCACTTGATGAACTTAACGATAGACCCTGCCGGGATGGTGCGCACGGGCTCGACCTCTGCCCACTTGGTGAACTTGTCGATGGCGATGTAGAGGTAGCGGTAGCCGCCAACCGCACGAGGGAAGGGCCCCAGGATATCCAGCCCCCAGACCGCAAAAGGCCATGAGAGGGGAATCGTCTGGAGGCCTTGCGCCGGCTGGTGGATTTGCTTGGCATTGAACTGACAAGCCTCGCAGGCTTGGACCAGCGCTGTTGCGTCATGCAGCGCAGTGGGCCAGTAGAAGCCGCTGCAGAACACCTTGCCGATGAGGGTGCGTGATGAGGAGTGGTGGCCGCAGTCTCCACCATGTATGTCGGCGAGCAGCTCGCGCCCCTGCTCTTCAGAGATACACCGCCGTCCTGTAAGCAGTAAGCGGTGGCCTAGCGGACCACTCGCTCTGCTTCCGAGTCCTCCTCCGGGAGTGTGCCACGGAGTAGATAGGCCTTGAATTCCGTGGCCCAGCTATCCGCTTGGGGCTCGAGCGCCAGCAGCAGGCGGGCTCCTAAGGCTGGGCCGCAGTCTGGTGCGCCCATGGGTGGTGTGGGCGGGAGTTCCACGTGGAGCAGCATGGTGCTCGCGGCTGGCGGAGCAGCTAATGGCTTGAGGAGCCTTTCCTCAAAGATGCCAGGGCCCTGGGGCTCGTGGCGAGATGCTCGCTTGGCGATGTCGTCGGCCTCCTTGTTGCTGCTGCGGGGAACGTGCTGCAGCTCCAAGCCAAGGAAACGCTTCTCGAGTTTACGTACCTCCTCTAGGTAGGCGGCCATGTGCTCGTCCTTGGGCTTGTAGCTTTTGTTGATGAAGTTGACGAGAAGCTACGAGTCACCCTTGATGGTGAGATGTTTGATGCCCAGAGCGACAACGGCCTTGAGGCCGGTGATGAGGCCCTCATACTCCGCGATATTGTTGGAAACTTTGTTTGTGTGCCTGAAGCAGAGTTGCACAGCATAGTAGAGCTTGTCTCTTGTTGGCGAAGTGAGCATGACCCCAGCCCCCGCGCCCTGCCGGGAGAAGGCGCCATCGAAGTGCATGGTCCAGCCGCCAGGCACCTCGTCCCCAGGCAGGAGCGATTTTTCCTCGCAAGACTCCCCCTCGTACGGGTCTGTCCACTCCGCCACGAAGTCAGCTAGAGCTGTGCCTTTGATGACTCTGGTGGTGCAGAACTCCAACTGGAAGGCTTGCAGCTCGATATTCCATTCGACGACGCAGCCAACAACGTTGGGGCTGCGCAGGACCTGCTCCAAGGGGTAAGAAGAGATGACCTTGATGGGATGGCCTTAAAAGTAATGGCGCAGCTTCCTGGAGGTGACGAGGAGCGCGAGGAGGAGCTTCTGCTGCATGGGGTAGCGCTCGCGCGCGTCCCTTAGCACCGTGCTGATGAAGTACACGGGGTGCTCGACGAGGCGCGTAGTCATGGAGGCAGCTTGCCCTTCAGGTGGCTCGCGAGGCTCGGCAGGCGCGGGAGGCTCACGAGGCTTAGAGGGCTCGGGAGGCTCGAAGGGCTCGTGAGGTTCACAAGGCTCCGGAGGTCCGCGAGGCTCGGAGGGCTCGGGAGGCTCATGAGGCTCGGAAGGCTTTTCCTTAGCGCAGACGCGCTCCTCTCGTAGCGCTACGAACGCCGCGCTGGCCGTCTGGGGGGTAGCCGCCAAGTACGGGAGCAAGGGCTCGCGGGAGCGCGGCGCGACCATGATGGGCGGGCTCGTGAGGTACCTCTTGAGGTCTTCAAAGGCAGCGTCTGCCTCAGGAGTCCATTTGAAGGGGCCGGACCTCTTCATGAGCTCGAAGAAAGTGCCCCAGGGAGGCCATGCATCCCGCCAAGCGCTGCATTTCCTTGAGAGTCCAGGGAGGACGGATTCTCTCGATGGCCTTGATCTTTTCTGGATTGGCTTCAATGCCACGGTGGAAGAGCAGGAAGCCGAGGAGCTTGCTGGAGGGGACTCCAAAGACGCACTTGTCGGGGTTGAGCTTGAGGTTGACCTTGCGCAGGTTGGCGAACGTGTCCTCGAGATCCTTGATGAGGGACCTGGCCTCACGAGACTTGACCACAATGTCATCGACGTAGGCCTTCACGTTCCTCCCCATCTGAGGCCCCAGCATGATGCGCATCAGCCACTGGAAGGTGGCTCCGGCACTCCTCAGGCCGAAGGGCATGCAGACGTAACAGTATATCCCGTAAGGGGTGATGAAGGCCGTCCTCTCCACATCTTCTGCCGCCATCTTGATCTGGTGGTAGCCTGAAAAGGCATCTAGGAAGCAGAGCAGCTCGCATCCGGCCGTGGAGTCCACAATCTGGTCAATGTGCGGCAGCGGAAAGGGGTCCTGAGGGCAGAACTTGTTGAGGCTCGTGAAGTCGACGCACATATGTTCCTTGCCGCCCTCATTGTGGACGATGACCGGGTTGGCGAGCCATTCGGTATGGCGCACCTCATGGACGACTCCAGCTTCTTGCAGCTTGTGCACTTCTTGAACTATGAATTCTTGCTTCTCGGGCGCCTGGCACCGTGCTTTTTGCTTGACGGGGCGTGCATTGGGGCACACCGCTAAGTGGTGCTCGATCACCTCCCTCGGCACACCGGACAAATCAAATGCTTTCCAGGCGAAAACATCTAAATTTGCCCGAAGGAAGGTGATGAGCGCGCTTTCCTATGCAGGAGGAAGGCCGGCGCCGATGGTGAAGGCAGGGCCTGAGCCGCTGCCGTCAACCGACACCTTCTTCGTCTCGGTACGGTCCTGAGAGAACAGCTTCTTCTTCTTCACGGGCATGACCTCAGGAGGCTCGACCGCGTCCTCGTCAGCCGGATGGGCAGCTGCGGCGGTCTTGTAGGCGTGCTCAAGGGAGCAGATCGCGTCCTTCTCGTCACAGGAGACGATGATGATGCCACTGCAGCCAGGCATCTTGAGGACGTTGTAGGTGTGATGAGACACCGCCATGAACTTGGCGAGCGCGGGGTAGCCCAGGATGGTGTTGTAGGGCAGGCCGATGTGGGCAACATCGAAGTCGATGAGCTCAGTGTGGTAGTTCTTGCGGGTGCCGATGGTGACGGGGATGCGCACCTGCCCCAGAGGCACCGTGGAGCCATTGGTTACGCCCGAGAAGGGTCTCGTCGGTATGAGCTGCTCGTAAGGCATGTGGAGCTGCTCGAAGGTCTCGATGGAGATCATGTTAAGGCCGGCGCCTCCGTCGATGGGGGTCTTGGTGACCGCGATGTTGCTGATGGTGGGAGTGCACAGCATGGGGAGCGCGCCTGCGGCGGTCGCGGACTTGGGGTGGTCCTTGGAGTCGAAGGTGATGGCGTACTGCGACCACTTGAGGGCCCCGCGGCCTCTCGCTTTGGGAGGGTGGTGTTCACCTCGCGAGAGAACTGATTGAAGTGGCGGTCAGACGCTGGAGCCTGAGCTCCGCCGAGGATGCAGGCCACTGCGCGAGGCTCCTGGTAGCCCCTAGCGCCCTCGTCAGGCTGGCTGACATCGTTCCTCCGGGGTGGCGGCGGCAGCGGTGGAAGAGCGGCGTTGGCTTGAGGGTTTGCCTCACGAGGCTGATCGCGCTAGGCGGCCTCACGAGGCTGGTCTCGCCAGCCTTGGCGGAAGTTGCCGTTGCCGCTGCGGCCGTCCCAGCGGTTGCCGCTGCGGCCACCTCCGCGACCGGCGCCGTGGGCGTTGCGGTCGCCTCGGCGGACCAGGCGCTCGTCGCGGAGCAGCTTTAGCTCCTGGCAGTCTTCGGTGTTGTGGGAGCACGAGTTGTGGTAGGCGCAGAGAGGGCGGTCTTCTTTTTTGGGCTCGTCACGGTCACGGCCGTGCTTCTGCTCGGGCTCCGCCTCAAGCACGGTAGGGCCCTTGCGCTTGATGTCCTTGCTCTTGGACTTAGCGGCGTCGGGCGCTGTATCGGGGTCTTTGTGGACGAAGAGGCGACCTTCTTCAGCCTTGGCGCACTTGTCGGCGAGGTCGAACAGATCAAGCACCGAGTCGAGCTCGTTGTTGATGGCGAGCTTCTCGCGCATCTTGACGTCCGCGACGCCCGTGGAGAACGCGAAGATGACGTCCGCGTCTGAGGCGCGCAGAATCTTGTTGCGCACCTGGCTGAAGCGCTGGATGTACTTGCGGAGGGTCTCGTCCGGGCGTTGCCGCACATGGCGCAGGTCGTTGACGGTGAGGGAGCGGTCATGCGTGCCCTTGAAGTTGGTGACGAACTGGTCGCAGATTTCGCCCCACGATGAGATGGACGCCTCGGGGAGGTTCATGAGCCAAGAGCGCGGGCCGTCCTTGAGGGCCATGGGGAACTAGTTCGCCAAGACCTTGTCGTCGCCGTTCACCGCCTCGATGCTCAGCGCGTAGAGATGAAGGAACTCCGCGGGGTTGGGGGTGCCGTCGTAGCATGGAGGCAGGTCTGGCTTGAACTTTACATGCCACACCACCCGGCGCAGCTCGCGAGTGAAGGCGCGGCAGCCCACGCCGCTTGAGGGGACACCACCGGCGAGGGCGGCGCAGTTCTGGCGCCCAGCTGTCGCGACCTCCTGGACGGCCCGGTCTTGGTGCCGGCGCTGCTGCTCGAGGAGCACACGCGCGTCAGGCGGCGCGCGGCGGACGATCTGGCAGCTGGCCTCGTCTTGGACCGAAGAGGACGCGCCGCGGGACGGCTCGCGCGCCCGCACGTTGCGCTAGTGCCCGGCGGGTTCGTCGCACAGAGGAGGTGGCGGGGGAGCGCCATGCGCTACGTCCCCAGCGCGAGACGGCGGAGGACGGAGCGAGTGGGAAGGCGCAGGAGCGTCCCCGGCAGTGTTGACGAGCTCGGTGATGCGACCAAGCCAGGCGTCGTAGCCGGTGTCAGCTGGATGGTAGCACAGCAGCTCACGCGCCATGAGCAGCGTGGCTTGCGCGTTCGGCGGCCCACGGTGGGCGAGGGAAGAGGAGGTCGTGGCGGTGCGGCCGTCTACCTGCACGGAGGGGTGCAGGGAGGAGTGCTGCTGCTCGTGGGCGGCAGGGTCGGTGGCAGCAGCGGCCTCGATGCGGCAGCGGTTGCCGCGGCCCACTGGCTCCGTCTGGGTGACGCGGCCCGCCCTGCGCTCAGCGCGCTCGCGGCGAGCGTCGGCCATGAAGCTAGCGGAGTGGAGAGCAGAGCGGAAGAATAGCAGCGCACCCCTACCTGGCACGCCAAATGTCGGAGGTCGGGCTTCGGGGACCCAAAGGTTCGAACACTGGGGTGAGCTCGTTCCTACCGCCTCGTCCCTCCACTACAGCTAAACTACGGCGAAGCTACGGCGAGAGCGCGCTGGCGAGGGTAGGCCGGAGACATGGTGGTTTACCCAGGTTCGGGCCACCTTGCGGTGTAAAACCGTACTCCTGCTTGGTTGGGATTGCTCTGGTGAGTACAAGCGTACAAGGTGAGGAAGGTAGAGTCAGTCTCGGATCCTCTCTACAGCGGCACCCTGCCCTCCTTTATACTTGCCTTGGTCCTCATCCCCCGAAAACATTGGCGGGAAGGGTTGCCACACAACGGTAATTTTAAAGGGGGACAGGGGTGCAGTCTATCCTGACAAAAGATGGTCTTCGCCTGCAAAGCGCTTATCCATGACGCGCCGGTGGGCTCGGTGCTGACCTCCGCCCTGCGCGTCCACCGTCTTGGTCTTCTTTCACCGATCGGGCAACCTTTGGGGGTTGCTTTGGGAAACGGACTGCTGGCCTTGCTCCCTTAGCATAAAAGGGGAAATCCTCTCTATCCGCGCTTGCTGGCGCGACCTCTGTCGCCGTTCGTCGCCACGCGCATCACCCACGTGATGGGCACAAGACTGCGCGACCCAGCCGAATGGGACTCGTCTTGCACGTCTTCGGGAGGGTGCCTCGGGAGGCAACCTCGGGTGGCCGCCTCGCGAGATGGCCTCGCGAGGCCTTCGGTGAAGTGGCTGTCTTGCTCGCTCGCTCCCCGAGGAGGGGTCCTCTGGAGGCCAGGGCCTCGTGAGGGGTCTTGCTTGAGGCGCCCGCTGGTGGGCCACCTGCTGGGCCATCACCCAGTGTTGCGCTCTGGGCCGCGGGCAGGTAGGCCGAGGTACCCTGGGTTCCATGGGCCCGACAGACAGGACTGACCTGTGTGAGATGACTTAGTGAGATCAAGTTATTCTTCAGGTCGTCGTATCTTGCCATGAAGGCAATTCATTGAAAACTATGAACAAATTCAGTGCGGCAGTAGGAGGGGACTTGAGTCATTCCAATCTCTTTTTTTGTGCAATTCAACTAAAACTATGGTGCCCGCCGTGCTACGAGGGAGAGAGGGGCCCTGCGCCGCCTCGACGGTAGGTGTCATAGGGACCGATGAGTGGACTCAACGGTAGGCCTAATAGGGCACATCGACCCAATTCTCCCGGATACACCTTCTACAAGTGATGAACCAGGAAGGGCCTTGCGTCATTCCAATCACTTTTTTGTGCAGTTCAACTAAAATTAAGCATCCCTATTTGCAGAGATACTTAAACGTGTCATTACTTTAAGAATGGGACTATTTGATGAAACGTATACTAACAAAGAGAAGCACTTTCATTATCTACATTGGAAATGAAATGATAGCAAAGACAGTAGCTCTATTTTAACTGTATTATTACTTCATTTTATCAGTGGCACTAGCGATGCCAAAACATTGCCTCAAATTATTAGTGGCATTAGATTAAGGTGCGAAATAATACATAACACTATTGCTTTCTCATGGCAGTGCCAAAACATTAGGACAAGATCACTAGCTGCATGCAGAGTCAACATGCAGGATCGTTCTGGCAAAGGGTAGTTCCAAAAAGGAACATACCTCGTCATGGGAACCATATCTGCAGTCAACGCCATAGTAGATGGGTTGACACCAGTCACCAACATGGATGATTATATTCATGCGACCTTTTTATGCAGCTCACCTAAAATGAAGCAATGTTTGCATCATGCAGTTAGCAAGAAGTACTTGGTCCCATGAGCTGGTAGCTTCTTCATTAGTTGCACTAAAACTGAGCAACATCAAGGTTGGTCGTCAAGCTCGTGGAATGTGCAACTATAATTTGGATATGCTTTTGTGCAGTTCAACTAAAATCAAGCGTCCATGTTCGTTACACAAATATGTGCAAAGTGCCATTGTGGTGACAGTGACGGCTAATCTTGCAAAGGCTAATTAACTGTTGGAGGAGATTAACCACAGAGTTCAACGAGAAGGTTAGGAACTCCAATCACCCTTTGTGCGGTTCCACTAAAATCAAGAGATGTTGCCGGTTTGACATTTTAGTAGAACTACACAAGACACTCTTTCCAAAAAAGAAGTGTTTTGTGCAGTTCACCAAAAGGTCACAATAGCAACGAGGTGAAATGTATATCTCTGTTTGCACAAATAGGTAGAAAGGCGGGTGAATAACAAGTGATGAAACATACGTCAAATGAAAAGAAGCATCGTCCTTATCTTAATGGCAATCATAGAAGGACAGTACCAATTTCTAAAGCTGCAGCATTGCTTCGTACTACCGGGGGCATTAAGATTAACAATGACAACTGTTAACTTTGACATTACTTTAATAATGCCATTGCTTGATTTTACTAGCTACATTAGATTAACAGGTGCTAAAGAGTTGGTATAAGGGCATGTTACAGTAGGCATACCAGGACAGTTGCATTTCTAATGAAAAGAAGCAACTTACTTATCTTAACGGGAAATATAGCAGGACATTAAAACATGGCCATTGCTTCATATTACCAGGGGCATTACATTAAAAAAAAACATTGGTTAAACATGTCCTTACTTTAACAGTGAGATTGCTGCATTTTACCAGCGGCATTAGATTAACAACAGTTGAAAATTGCCATAAGGGCATCGGACAGTGGGTGCACCAGCACCATGTACCTCCCCCGATGCATAAAGTGGTGATGCTAACAAACATCCAAACAGGATATCTGGGTTGGTCCCATTTTTGTACACTATAGCCACCTTTTACTATGTGAGGGCAGCAAATCTAGTGCTGGAAATACTCTGTTGACTTGTCCCCCAGTCCCCACTTTCTTTCCTTTTTCAACCAGTAGATCGGTTCTATATCCAGTTTGTACTTTGTTTTCCCTTTATTTCCCTTCTCAACCAAGAGACCGGTTGGGTAGCCAGTCTCTACTACCCCCACCCCCCCAATCTTTCCTCTTTGAACCAAGTCCTAGAGTCATGCTAGAACTTTTCCCCCGTTCTTCCCGCTATGAACCAAGTCGTAGATTTGACTGCATGAACTAGCTTTACCTCTAATAGTAATAATTTAGGTGGCTTTGGAACAGCCGATCGAGCCAATCTACGAGGGGGCTGAGAAGTAGAAAAAGATTCACATGCATCGACGTGGGGACCTGGGGCAGTAGAGCTAGGCCGGTTTTGAAGGAAGTTATACCTGAAGTTCGTCGGGATTTGGCTAGGTGGGCGGCCGGAGGCCGGATCTGCCCACACCACGGCAGCGAGGAAGACTGGGTCGAAGGCCCTCCCTAGCCGGCGCTGTGTGGGAGAGAATGGCAAGGCACGCGTATCGGGACGCGCCAGCAATGGGTTTGCTCCGTCGCCGACGAGGACCGCGTGAACATTGCACCTTCACCCCTTCCCCGGCGGAGGGGATCCGGCAGGATCTATGACCAGCGGTGAGCAGAGAGAGAGTGTGGCCACCGCTGTCGTGTTTAGATCTGGAGAGGATGAGTGTGTGAAGAGAGCAACCCTAGCAAGCAAGAGCGGATGCTCCTGCTTATATACATATAGTGGAGTAGTTTATTTTTTCTCTCCATAAAAACAATCATTTAAAATTGTGTACGAGCCAGGTCGCACTTTGTATTGTTCACTTCTGGTCCCCGGCCCTCCATTAATTGAACAACCACACGGGTCAAATTATCACGGCTGAAAATATAGAACGAACAAGCTCGAACTCTTTTGAATTTGAGATGTCGATGGCACCATTTGAACACATTGCATCCATGGACTAAGTAGTTTGAATTTGAGGTAATGTGTGGCTTTTGCAGTTCACATCTAAATGGGGGCACACCATACATTTTGTTTGCTTACCACGCTATACTTATAAAACATGCACAATTTACATTTCGAATAGCTAGCTAGAGCTTGAAATGTATTATTTCCAACATAAAGGGAAATAAAATTTCTGAAAATTCGTGATCTTAGCATTTGCAAAAAAAATGTAAGAGTCATCAATCATTGTTCTGATTTTTAACATAAACTATATGCAACCTTTTTTGAGGGAGACCGGGTCTATTGTAAATGTTTGCAAGTACATAGCATCTATAATAAAAAATGCATCCAAATTCCGAGACCAGCGAACAACCAACTGCAGTCAGAAAGAGCTATCGACGCGTCGTTGTTGCTGCTATCCTACCGGAGCCGGCTTGACCTCGTCAATGACTGTCGAGGAGTCTTCATGCACGTGCCCCTAAGGAGCAGTGCCCCGGAGGCATAGTTGTCATCATTGATCTAAGGCACATAATTAATATAACACCAAATTCTCCCATATGACAAGAAACGCTAACCTCACTGCCCCAAGGAGACAACATGAATCTACGCCGGAGCTCCATCGACTATGTCCCGACAGACAAACTCGATGAGGATCAAAGCTCAAAGAGCAAACTAGTAGAAAAGGCGTCAATCGATGTCGCTGATGTCCGAATGTAGCCGGCTTCACCTTCTTGATGGCAACAGAGTAGTCTTTGTGCATGTGCCCCTAATAACCAGCGCCCTGGAGGAACATAGTTGTCGTTGTTTAACCCTCGCATTGATCCAAAGCACATGACACCAAATCTCGCCAGATGACAAGAAACCTTAACCTCACCGTCCCAAAGGAGACGGCAAGAATCTACGTTGGAGTTCCATCGACTATGTCTAGACGAATGAACTCAAGGAGGATTGAAGCTCGGAAGACAGACTCGGAATAAGAAGCGCCGACATCGTCCGCCTGAGTGTTGCGCGTGCGAGGACTAAAACCCCTAAAATAAACTAATAACCGGAGCATAGGCACCGGGATTCCCCTCCCCGCCGCCGGTCGACGGAGCGATGGGAAGAGGGGAGGGGTGAATCCACCGGCTCATCGGTGAAGCAGGGAGGGGAGAGGTTGCCCTAGCCGCCTAGGGTGAGTGGATTAGATTTGTATTCATACCAAGAATGGATTCAAATTTTATTGGTATTGCAATATACTTAGTGCTGATCCTACTTTTTTTTAGATTTATCAACAGAACTACAGCCGTATGTTAGTACGACACAACCTGCACGATATGTACACGATAGCCAATCCAGCCGTCTGCTGGACTCTGGTCACATGGATGGACGAACTGATCTCCCCTGTCGTGCAGGGATCGTCCAGGCAATGACGTGTGTACAACACTACTCTAGTACTACTATCGCTGGTGTCTCTCTTCTAGTACAACTCAGCCGACGTGTCGGGCCTGAGGGACGGGGGAGAGTGTGCCTATGGTCGGCTGCTCAATTGCGGTCCCACATGTGAGTGCAAACGCAAGATGAGTCGTGTTCCATTCCGTGAGCGGCGTGCCGGACCGACTGACCGTGTGGGGTGCGACGCGAACACGACGTGCGTGCTGTATACATGTAGTACCACCGTTTTATTTTTGTTTTGCTCCATGGCGCAATCCATCGATACAAAATTATACTATTTAAAAGTGGAGGGTGGGGCTTTTCCCGCGCGTTAGGCGGGGCAGTTTTGCCTAGTCGGTTCGACAGAGAGGCAAGGAGGACGAGGGAGTAGTGAATTCAACTTACTGCTGTAAAGATGGGGCTGTGTGATTTGACGGCTCGTTACTGATGGAAATGTGGGGCCTTGTGATTTGATTGCTCATTATAGTCATTATTACTGCGGCGCTACGACCGGGGTGAGTCTCCCCCTCCATGGTGTACAGGTGCTAAGCATGCCACATATGCAAAAAAATCTGATGTGACAAGGTAGGAGTAAAGAGAAGAGAGAGGAGTTTGGTGACCCCAGGAAGAACGAATGCGAAGCGCGTGGACCTATGCAAAATACTTAAATGAGAGAACTTTACGCAACGCATGAAGGAGTTTAGTTGTCAAAGAAAGACTTAGCACCCCATCTAAGCACGTAGTACTATGCATAATTTGGTGCATGAAACGTTGATCTAGCTGGTGGCTGTCCCTCATCCTGCATCATATACTAGTACTCCCTCTGGTCCTTTTTAGTCTGCATATAAGTTTTGTCCGAAGTCAACGTATCTCTACTTTGACCAAACTTATAGAAAAAAGTATCAACATTCACAATGCCAAATTAATATTGTTAGATTCATTGTGAAATGTAGTTTCATAGTATATATATTTTGTATTGTAGATGTTGATATTTTTTAATATATATTTGGTCAAACTTTGTAAAGTTTGACTTGACAAAAATCTAATACGCGGAGTAAAAAGGACCGGAGGGAGTATAGTAGTACTACGTACGTACTGTACTAGTATCGTTGTTCTCTCTTTTCTACTTTAGTAGTAACTCAGCCAACGTGCGTTCCATTCCGTGAGCGGCGTGCCGGACCGACCACATAGGTGCGACGCGAATGCGAAGAGCGTGTTGTATATGTCCCACCTTTTTCTTTAATTTGAGCTTGTTAGTTTTGCTCCATGGCGCAATTCATCGATACTTACAAAACTATAGGCGAGGGCGGGGCAAGTTTCGCCTGGTCAGTTTGACAGAGAGGTGAGGAGGACAAGGGAGTAGCGGATTCAACTTACTGCGGGAAAGGTGGGGCTTTGTGATTTGACGGCTCATTACTGCTGGAGTGTGGCCTTGTGATTTGACTGCTCGTTATAGTCATTATTACTGCGAGGGGTAAGTCTCCCCTTCCGTTCCCCACTCTAATCTGGTGCATGACACGTCGACCCGGATGCTGGCTGTCCCACATGTCAGCGAAAGGAGGTATAATTGTTGCCGACGACCTAAGGAGAAGCAAAGAACCGTGCGGTATACTCTAGTTTTCCACTGGAGTACTAGCCCGACGCGGAGGAGTGCGAAACACGGCAGCCCAGTGCGATATGGCGATAAAAATGATCTAGTTTGCTTGTGATCCCATGGCACCGCTCATCGTTATCACTGTTTTAGTCGTGCCTCGCAGCCTAGTACAAACGAAATAATATGATGAGAATGGCAACGGATAATAATTGTCTTACCTATTCAGGATAATTTAGAAGGACACATGCGGAAACGCCCGAAAGACACAGTGGCAAAAGAAGAAGACACAGGGGCAAATGAAGAAGGAAGATTACCCGCAAAAAAAAGAAAAAATGAAAACGCAGACAATGGTCTGGGTGCTGCTCTCTACTTCATGAAGGGTTGCTGGGCGCGGAGTTCTAACTGCTTCTTCATCGCCTCCACGACCTTCATCGCCTCTCGCCTCTCGTCCGCGATCTTCTTCATTGCTTCCATGGCGCAGGATTTCTCGAGGCAAGCGTGGATGATCTCTTTCACATCCGCATGATGTTGCTTAACAGCAGCCACGTTCTCGGTGCGGAGCTTCGCCATGTCATCCCTAAGTTCCCCGGTGACGACGGTCAGCATCTTCACCGAGACACTGCTCTTCTCTCGCAGCTTCTCCCAGCCGGCGATCTCCTCCTTCAGCGCAGGTCGAGCTCGTGGCAGAGCTTCGCTTTGTCCTCCCGAAGTTCCACGATTTCGCCAGTCGCCTTATCAACCGAGGCATTGCTCTCCTTCACCAGCTTCAGCAAGCCGGCGATCAACTCCTTCTGCTTGTTGAGCTAAGCGGGCATGTCGTCGCGGGCTAACGACTTCAGCATTGCCCGGTCGGCATGTTCGCCTCCGCGGCGAATGCGCTTCTGAGACCCCTCTCCTGCCCATGAGAGATCTTTCGAGGCCTCCGCGGCGCGGCGGGCCCTCTCTTTTTTTCCGTGGCCAAGGTCGTCGCTCCCTTGTTCTTTCTCGACCCAGAGCTCTTCCTACCGGCCATGGTAGACGCAAGGAATGACGAACAAGAAAGGCTTATGAGGAGGAATGTGCAGTAATATTCGAGTAGTTAGTTTCCCTTTTTATAACCTAGTACTAATATGCTGCAAAGTGGAAACACGTTTAGGTTAGATCGGTGTGAACAGGTTTGCAATTAATTATAGCATGGTACTTTGGAATGTGACGGGAAACTAGCTCGAAATTTATTGATGGTTTTGGAACGGCTCCCGATGAGTTCTCGTGACCAAGCATTCAAAAACTTGTGATAAATCATTGACCATCTTTTTCCAAACGACCAACTATTTTCATAGAAATACAACACATATAGATGGAGTATTTTCATAGAAATACAATACATAGATGGAGTGATTGTCGTGGTTGCAAACCGCCATGGCGCCATGTGTTCACTGCAGCAGCAACTGAGCAGGTCAGTCCATCGCTGGCGGGGAAGGAGGGCAGGTCACCTCACCTACGATGCATCCCCAGTGCCGTCGCCGCCGCTGGTTGAGCGATTTGGCTTCTCCTACAGCCCATTTGAACAGTTGCACCGGCTTCTCATGCCATTCCGCAGGCATGCGCGTTCTCTCCTCCGTAGTCGACTCTGTGAATATGATCTCTGCCATTACCCCCAGCTCGAAATCAATGCAACGTTGCCAGATGCTGACATCCCTCAGCATCTCACCCCTGAGATCGACATGCGCCTCCGTCTTGTGCTTCGCCAGGCGCAGCTCAACCCCGACATGTCCTCCGGCACCACCGCTCTGTGATTCCAGAGAAATGGATCCCCTCTAAAACACATGTGGGTTTCGCTCAAAGGCGGCAGTGCCGCGGGCCGCAGGGAGAGGGCAGCCCGCGGGATGCTGGGATCTAAGGGATTATCCATGGCGGAATCAGATGGTCGAGGCGGGGAGGCGAGCATAGGCGGTGGGAGAGCCCTAGTAGGCGAGCGTAGTACTCCACTCCGTCCATTTTTAAATACAAAGGCCACCAACAGTAACCTAGGCAAAAATTGATGACGTTGCCTTGTAGTACTAGCAACCCATGATTTAACTACTCGCATGCATGCAGTGGATGATAGTAATGTCATTCTCAATTACTACCTCCGTCTTGGTTTATTGGTCCTCATTGTATTTTGTACCAACTTTTGACCAAATATTTAACTAACAAAATATTAATGCATGTCATAAAAAATAATATCATCTCAAACAATGTTGAAATACGAATCCAATGATATAATTTTTGGTGACATGCATTAACATTTTATTAGTTAAATATTTGGTCAAAATTTGGCACAAAATACAATGAGGACCAATAAACCAGGACGGAGGTAGTAGTACTTCCTCCCTCATGAGGTCACGCCACTCAATTTGCATGCGCTGTATTAATTGACCATCCATTAAGTGAACGACTCTACAAGCGTCAAATTATCACATGGGGTGGCTCTTCGTACAAAAATGCGTTCCACCGTCTACCCGTGTGTGTGTGCGTGAGGGAATGAGTGCATGCGTGCACATCTTCTCTTCATGCACGTACTCCACCAGTGTGTGTGGGGGAGAGAGAGAGCGTGGTATACATTGACCTAGAGAGAGATGGTGTGTCCCCGCAAAAAAGAGAGATATGGTGTGTGTCGGAAAGAGTACCCACGCGTGTGTGTGACAGTGTGAGAAAGGACGAGTGCATGCGTGCACCTCTCCTCTTTGTGTACGTACTAAACCTAGAGTACAAGTGTATGTGTGTGACATCGACCTATAGAGAGATGGTGTGTGCCAGAAGTCCCAAGAAAGTCGTCAGTGTAGGTGTGTGCGTGGGTAGGAGGGAGAGAGATGATACTTATGTGTCAACGCAGTGCGTGTGCAAAAGAGGCTAGTCAATAGTTCGCCACGAGACTATTCCTGGCGAATGCCCCAATAACCGTAATATATTCATCCGACGGTGGAAGTTATTGGACGAAAACAACACTAAAAAAAGAAATGCCATGGCATTTATTTTTTACTAACACACCACGCCCCTCCCCTGCTCATGAAACCGCCACACGATCGTTCGCAACTGCCGATTTGCTAGAAATCCCGATAGGCCGGGCTTTTGGCGGTAGGCGGGGAGCTTGGACTGTCGGTTTGCTCACATGCGGTCGCACATGTGAGTGATGTACCAAGTCGATGCGCGTCCCTTCGGTGAGCGGCGGGCCGGACCGACCGTGTGTTGGTGCGACGCGAAGCCGACAGGCTGTAAGTTTGCCGCCTACTCCTTGACGAGATTGATCGATACAAATCCCGATTAAGAGCATGGTTAATAGTATAGCCAACAACCAGCTATATGGAGTTGTCATGTAACTTATAGCCAACCTAATAGCCCACTCATACAATAGTTAGTCATACTAATATACTATAGTACCATTATATATGGCCCACCTCTTCCTCTCACAAAGAGTGTTAGAGCTCATGCTACAGCCGGCTGTAAGTTAGTAGCCCGCTTCTCTTCTCTTTCCTCTTCTCTTTCCTCCAACTAGGCAAAAATCTGATGTGGCATCTCTTATAGCTCGCCTACGTCACTCTATTGTACTACTTGCTCTAAGAAAGGGTAGGGCGGCGTTTTTGCCGCGCAGGAGGCGTGGTAGTTTTTTTTACAATGAGATGGACCCGGCACAACAAAAGTCAAAGCGGTGGGCAGTACTACTACACTTGTCGGAGGCGTACGTGGGCCCGCGTTCTCGGATGTGTACGAGGCGAAGCCGGATGCCCGCCAACCTCTCATAGCGATAGCGAGGAGCCCACTACTGGCTATTTTCTATATAATATTTTTTTGCGAATATATTTTCTATATAATCAACTTTGAATTCAATCGTTCACGTGTGTACCCTGTTGTGTCTACAACATTCTTCTGGAACCAGCAGCACGTCACTGTGATCAATCCACAAAAGAAGCTCGCAACAACCCCTCCCCCATGTGTCACGTGGCCTCTTGGGTGCACCCACATCATTTTAATCATAATATATTGACTAAAAAAAGAGAGACATTTTGTAGCGTGCCATTGGAATTCTAACTTACATGCTTTTGCACATACTTGAAGTACTAGTGCCACATCATCTAAAGCCTTTCTACACATGCACATTTCTTATAGAAATGTGCTCCACCATGTACCCGCGTGTTTGTATGTGGGAACGAGTGCGTGCGTGCACCTCTTCTCTTTCGTACACATAGTCTGTGTGTCTGAGAGAGAGAGAGATGGTGTGTGCAAGAAATCATGGGAGATTCATGAATTTGTGTGTGGGTGGGGGAGGGGGGGAGGGAAATATAGATGGAGTATGTGTCAATGATGCAATTTGTGTGAAAGAGAGGCCTATATTATACATATATGTATGTGCATGCGGGTGATATACGAGAAGAGAGGGGAGGGGTCGTCTGCGTGATATATCAATAGAGACAGATGGAGGGAAGAACTCTACGAGCCTACAAGCACTGGGAGAGGGGGTGTTGGGAGATGGTGCGAGAGGCCAACTGGACGGAGACTCGGAAGGAGTGTACAAGTGGGAGATCGATATTTTAAGAGAGGGGGCAAGAACGTGCGTGGTTGCGCACGTCTAAGAGATGAAGCAGAAGGCATGGATGATGAGAGGTGAGACGATAGATAGACAAATGTATGTGTGGTAGCTAGGCAGTCCTATCTAGAGAGGTAGATTGATCGATGTGTACGTGGGAAAAAGGGAGAGACCTGACTAGATATAGATCGATCGCTTTGTGTGGAAAACAGGGAAAGACCTAGCTATATATATATATAGAGAGAGAGGAATATCGATCGGTGCGCATGCATGTGAGAGATAATTAAAGAAGGCCTGAAGTGACGAAGAGGGGGAGGTGTGTGTGTGTGGGTGGGTGAGAGAGTCCTACTAGTTAACTAGAGGTAATGTACGAGTGCGAGATCGATAATAAGAGATGAGGGGGCGAGAGCGTGCTCGCCCATGCGCGTGTGTGTGGGCTTTCGCGGTTCGTAGCTGGGGCGTGAGGGATGGATGGTGAGAGGGGGAAGGGACTGTGAGTACATATGTGTGTGGTAGGCAGACCTGCTAGCTAGAAGGGGTATATCGATCGGTGTGTGTGGGAAAGAGAGGGCGATGGAGAGATCTACCTAGCTTGAGAGATCATGGTAGATAGACCTGAAGAAAGATATTGTGTGTGTGTGTTCGATGGATAATGCCGAGTGGGAGAGTGTGTGTGCATGCATGCACGAGAGAAATTTAGTGGTACAACGATAAAGAGAAGACGACTGTGTGGGTGCAAAAGACTTGGTGAGATCATAATCAATATAAAAGTGAATTCAAATATTTGAATAAGAGATCATGATGTTTGAAACCCATGCATGCATGATATAATGGAGATATGTGGTGTGGTTTTGAATCGAGCATGCTATACTATATACACATCGAACAAGGCCAAATTGATTTGAATTTGATATACCGTTGGTAGGCATTGTTTGACCACATTTCATCCATGCATGGACAAAACTATTCAAATTGGAGACAATGGGTGGCTTTGGGAGCTAACATCTAAATGCAATGTGTGTGTTGTGTATTAAACACATTATACATATCAAACATCGTTTAGATTCCGAACATCTAGCTAGAGCATACATGTACTACGATTTGAATTCAACATAAAATGGATACACATATTTGAATTCGAGATCATATGGTACATGTAGTTCATATTTAAATGGGAATTTAGTACTATATTCATGTAGTGTGTTGTGAAGATAATATTTAGATGATGGTATAACTAACCTGACAACAATCCCATTCAAATACAGAAAATGGCCTCAATTTTAGTCCATACGGTAGACGGTACAAATTGTTTTTTGTTATTGTTGAGGGAAGTACGAATTGATATGGTACCGTACACGGTAAGCTTGTTCTCCCGAATTTTTAAGTTGTTCATTGTTGTTTTTGAATGGCATTTGTAGTAATTCATATAGTAAAACAGGACATGACTGTCTCTTGTGTGGTGTGAATTGTTTTTTTTACACGTTAAGCTTGTTCTCCCGAAATTTCAAGCCGCGCCTTGTTATCCTAAAATTTCAAGCTATCTCTTTGTCTCTTGTGCTGCGAAACTCCCGCCCCTTCAACCCGCACCTTGTTATCCCGAAATTTCAACGCGCGCGAAAACTCCCCCTCCTCCGAAATCGGTCGTGCTGCCCCGACACGCGAAATCCCCCTTCTATCCCTCAGCCAAAAATCCCACCTCGACGTCCCATTGTCCAAACGGGTAGGGGTACTTTCGTAACTTACCCCACATTTCGGACAAGCGCGTCCCTTAGCCATGGTTCCCCCTCCCACCCCCTCCGCCCCCCATTCATACACCGAGGCCGCCAAAACCCGCGAAACCCCACGCTCCTCGGTCCGCCACCTGATCGCCGCCCAGCCGGAGCCTCTTCCCCGACGACATCGTCCGCCGCAACAGCTCAACGTCCCTCATCCACCGCACCGGATGAGGATCCGTCGTCGATCTCGTCGTCCCGCCGGTTCAGCCGCCCCATCCTCCACCTCCAAGGAGCTGCCCCAATGTTTGCCTCGTCTATCGCGCCACCTCCATTCCCACAACGCCGTCTTCACCTGCACCACCGGAACTGCAGCACCATCACCGATTCCTCGGATGAAGCTGAGGCCTAGTCGGCGCCACCAAAGAGGTTCTACACTAATCGCAGCATTTTCTCCTTTATTTGATCTCACGGTGCTGCCACTGCTCGATCCCGAGCCGCCATGGCGCGGCTCCATCGACGGCGGCATCACCGACCACTTCCTCCATGGCGTCTCTCCGCCATGGCGTTGCTCCCTCGGCGGCGATGGCCACATCAGTAGGAGCTGCTGCTGCGGCTCCGGCTATCGCTGGCCATGCTGCTGCTGCTCCGGCTCTCGCTCGCACTGCTGCTCTACTCTTGCTCTCACTACTGCTGCATGAGCAGCAGCTCCGGCACTCACTCGTGCTCCTGCTGCTGGTATTGGTCTCGCACGCGCTGATGCTCCGGGCGCTGCTACTGTTGCACGACCAGCTGCCCCGGCTGCTCTCTGGTAGTACGTTCCCTGCTGGAGCGGCTGCCGATTTAGATCACTGCTTCTCTGCCACTAAAGCTCGAGCGGCCAAAACGACTAGTGCATTGCTTCTCTGCTACAACTGCGTTCAGTTCCGACAGTAAAATTCAGTTCCGACAGCAAAATTCAGTTTCGAGAGTACATTTCAGTTTCGACGGTAAAATTCAGTTTCGACAGTTAAATTCAGTTTCGACAGTTAAGTTCAGAGACGAGCGGCTGATGTCTTTTAAATCTAGCACTTTTTGGTGATGTATTTTACATCAACTACTGGAGATGCTATTAGAATCCCACTTCAGGTTAACGTTGTCTCTCTTGTCCTGCTTCAGCCTCGCCGTCGTACACCTCACCGGAGCTGGCCCAACGACAAAACCGTCCATCACAGCAGAGGAGTACCCTCGGCTCCATCTGCAGACGCCTAAGATCTTCTTCCCAGCCTCCGACAGCCACATCAGCAGCAGCATCCTCAGCGACCAACCCAATGATGCTGAGATCGACATGGCTTCGCCAAAGAGGTTGTACACTTGTCGCATCGCTTTTTTACTCTACATGTAATTTATATTGTCCACTGAGCACACATAGTAATGAGAAATACGAATAGTTTCTCCTATATGACAAGCAGTGAGGTACTAGGCAAGTTAGTTATCCGTGATGGACTCTCTCGAAAGCCATCATTATTTATTTCTGCGCGTTGGAGCTGTGCATGTGTAGATGGGCTTGGGAGTTGAGCTAGTAGGGCATTAGGCTGGGTCCAAAGTAGTAGAAGTAGTACAAAAACATTTTTGGAGTGTAGGCTTTTGCCTGTTCAAGCCTGCCTACTAGAATGGCCACTGGTTGAATGGAAAAGTGAAGGAAAGACATAGGAATTGGAAAGTTTCCTATGGTACTACTATTCATGCATTTGGTTCAAAGGAATGGAGCAAGGGAAAACTGTAGGATTTTTTCCTTTAGTGTCTCTTTCAAAGAAAAACCATAGGAATTTTAATATCCACTCGGCCCTCCTTTTCAAATTCCTATTCATGAAGAACAAGACTAAGTGATAGTAGCATAATTGCATTATAACTCTACATTTTCATGTGGTTTGACTTTAATATGACCATGCTTCTTTGTATTTCTGTGATCTTCCAATTCCTGTGAACCAAACACCCAGATTGACAGAAATCCTGTGTTAGCAAATGCTCTATTTTGCACGTGCATTCCTATCCTATTCCTGTGTATTTCCTATCCCTGCGTTGTGAGAATCATCCAATTCAAATGAGCCTTTACATAATTATACTTCTGATACAGATAGGTGTCAAAGAAAACTTTGTGTGGTTTGTCCCGCTCCCGCCACGCCATCGTCCACCCCAGCTGAGCTGCTCCAACGACGGAAGCATCCACCGCAGCAGAGATCCCCCTCCAGACCTTCTTTCGCAGTCTCAGATCTTCTTCCCCGCTGCCGGCAGCCACCACCACTGCATTACCATCATCAACCGAGGAGATGACATTGAGGACTCCATGGGTCCGCAAGAGAGGTTGCACTCTTTCGTGTCTGCTTATGTTATGCATCGCTTAATATTACCTGCTACTTTATCATCCTGTTCACCTCTTAGACTCCGAGTCAGGTCCAAACTAATAATCAAACGTGAGTTTTTAAATGGTTGTGGGGTACAAATTGGGGCAGCAATGAATAGTATCTCTGTCTACTATCTGCTTAATCTCAGGTGTCTACTATGTGTTTCATGTTGGGTGGGAAACAACTTGTAAAGGAGCCATTACCTGTATTTTTTAACTAAAGCTATTATCTACCTGCTATCATTGGTTTGGGTCTATCTACTGGTTGCTACCATCACTCTGGATTTCTGCATGCATTCCTTACATAATCTCACTATGTTTTATTCCTATGCATGTCAGTTATTGTACACAATGGTACTGAACATGTAGAGCAAAAGAGAAGAGCCTTGCGTGGCAATATAATGTTATGCAGACGTCGCTCCATGGTGGCCGCAATGGCAGCTCCCCTTCCCCCCATTCCAGATTGTAATCAAGAGGAAGATAACTGTTCAGAGGGGGATTCAGAGGGAGCAGACCACTCCTATTTACCCCCCGAGGTCTTTGCTCTCACTTGGCATGCTGATGTTGGTCATATCATGCATATGGTGCCTTGCATTGCTTACTTTACACATCATATATGTCATCTGCTTAGTTTAGACATGTTTTGTGTGAATGCCATCTGTTTAGTTTCTATATCATATATGTGAATTATGCAATGCCATCTTGTTTAGCCAGGCATCATATATGGGAATTTTGCAATTCCATCCTGTTTAGCCAGTCATCATCCGCTTTCTGGTCCTTTGCCGTCTGCCAAGGCAGACGGCAAATCAGCTGATTCCTGTAGTGTCATATCATGCATATGGTGTCTTGCATTGCTATGTCATTTGCTTAGTTTAGACATGCTTTGTGTGAATGCCACCTGTTTAGTGTCTAATTACCATAAATGTGAATTATGCAATGCCATCTTGTTGCAAGGCATTATATATGTGAATTATGCAATGCCATGCTGTTTAGCCAGGCATCATATGTGTGAATTATATCATGCCATCCTTTTTTTGTATAAGGTATTCCATTTGTCGGCAATGTTTGTTTATTCAACTACTCTTCCTGTGCATCAGCCATTTGAATCGGTTATGGAAAAATCTGGAGTGAAAACAAGGTCTTCTGAGCAGACAATGCTACCTGCCGAAGCAGATATCTTGCTGGTTACAGATAGCTCCTCAGAGGAGGATTCAGAGACAGATGACCAGTCCTATTTTCCCCCTGAGGTGTATGCTCAAACTTGGCAGGGTTATATTACTCATATCATGCATATGTTGTTTTGCATTGCTTAGTTTAGTCATCATATACACAATATTGAATGCCATCTGCTTAGTTTAGACATCATATATGCGATTGCCATCTGCTTACTTGCTTAGTATATAAATCATATATGTGAATTATATCATGCCATCATGTTTAGATAGATAGCATGTATGTGACTTATGGCATGCCAACCTATTTAATAAAGACATCATGTAGTTATATCATCTCATCCTGTTTACATAGTCATCATATTTTGAATTATGTCATTCTATCCGTGAATTATATCATGTCATCATGTTTCCATAGACAGCATGTATGTGAATTATGGCATGCCAACCTATTTAATAAAGACATCATATCTGAATTATGTCATTCTATCCTGTTTAGTTAGCCATCATATATGTGAAATTGTGTCATTCTATCCTGTTTAGTTAGCCATCATATATGCGAAATTGTGTCATGCTATCCTGTTTGGTTAGACAACATATATGTGAATTATTTCATGCCCTCTTTTATTCCCCACTATCCATTGCACCTGTCTAGCATACAATGTCTATACATTCAATTACTTTTCTTTATTATCAGCCATTTGAATTGGAGGGGGGTGATGGCAGTATCTAAGGGAGTAAAAACATGGTCTTCAGAAAAGACAGTGCTACCTGTCTATGCAGATAGAACCACAGTTGTACTTGCCCAAGAACCAGCCCCACCACACATAACCCAGACTCTTGCAGATTGTACCCCTACCCAGTTGGACAGAGAACCAGCTACACCCCATCTAACCCTAAACCCCAGCAGATAGTAACCCAGTTCCACTTGACACAGCACCATCTCCACCACAAAGCTCCCAAACATGAGCAGTTAGTAAGGCAATTGCAGTGCCCAAAGCACGAGGACTAGCACTGCGAACCCCAACTCAATGCTTCAAGCAGAAGAACTGCTGTTCTCAGGTCAGATTCCGTAGCTATCGTGCAAACTCCTTTGCTCTTGCATCACTGTATTTACTCATACCAACTATTTCAAATTTGAAGGATCCAATTGAAACTCTAATGGCACAACAGGTATGTTTTAAACCTGTTTCTTTAACTGGTTTGCATTTGTAACTTCTTGCTCTATGTTGATTTCAGTTTCAATTGTATAAATAGTTATGTTCTCATGTCATGAACATTACAAGTGTTGTTAGTTTCCCACACTTATATTCAGTCTATGCCGCTTTGTCTTAAACATATATGATTTGAACTGCGTCTCTATCTTGATTTGGCAACATAAACTAGGATGATATAGACAATACAGTGACCATAGTACATAAATATATGTTTGTTTCATGTTGTTATCCTGTCAACATTACTAATGAACTGGTTTACCAAAATGAGTTTCATATACTACATGCTAAACATGTGATGTGTCTGCTTGTTCCTCTTTTCGAATGCCGGCGGAAAAGAGTACCCCATTATGCAACGGTAAAGGAAGTAATGCAGACAAGGTTCAAGATAGTGAGACAACAATGTTGGTCTCCAAGAAAGCTGATAAAAACTATCTTCAAGACAGTGAGACAACCCCAAAGTCCTGCCTTGATGTAGTGTTCGAGTTACTGGGCACTACCGCTGGCACAACCTCTTCGAACTCGCTGCCTGAATCAGTTCGGCTTCTTGAGTCTCAACTGCAAGTTGAAAGACAACGATCAGCTGTGCTGCGACAAGAAGCCGAAGGACTGAGGAAGTCCCTGCAGAATTCAGATGCATACTTTCTGGAGAAACAACAAGAGTTGAAGGATTTTAGCGCCAAACAAGAGAAAGCTAATAAGCTTGCTAAGCTTCTTGCCAGCATGGTGGGTGCCCAGGGTATCGTTTCTTGAGCTCTTCTGAAGTGGTTTCAGTTCTGGACTTGTTTTGCTGCCGCGTTTATTTGCACTGGTGGCCAATTTAGACGCCCAGTGTATGTAATATGCTGCTTTGTTCCCTAATATTTGCACTGGTAGCGAACTTTGATGCCCAATGGATGTAATCTGTGTAATCGCCGTAATAGCCTAGCGTTAGTTGCTTTCTTATTTATTTATTTACTTATAGTCTTGTTTATTTGTTTGCTTGTAGTCACTACAATTCTTTTTCCTCGGTTTGCTAGTGGCCGAAATAACCATGGGCCACATACGGGCCGTGGTAACGATGGGCCTCCTACAGGACGTAGGATCCATGGGCCTCCTAAGGGCCGTAGGATCCATGGGCCTCGTACGCGTCGTAGGATCCATGGGCCGTTAACGGGCCAAAATCGTAACCTTCCGTTTATGGGCCCAGACCATAACGAGCCGTTAACAGGCAGGAAGACAGCACAGGTTTAATTCTATTAAGGTGCATGACGGGTCGTTAATGGGCCGGATTACAGGACAGGATGAAAACGGCCCAACTGTTAACGGGCCACAAACGGACCGATTGTTACCATGGGCTGAATTTGGCCCATTAGCATAACAGGCCAGTAACGGACCGTAAGTAATCAAGGGTCGAAAATGAGCCCAAGAATTTATGGGCCCTTAGAAGGCCGAAAAAGAGCACGGTCTGGAAACGGCCCAACAGAATCATGGGCCGTTAATGGGCTCAAAGATATTTACTGTTCATGATGGACCTGATTCACAACGGGCCATCAATGGGCCCAGAGATGCGAAAGGCCTCATATGGGCTGAAAGACTTCACGGGCCATAGATGGGTCAAAAGTGACAACGGGCTGGAATCATATGGGACGGCCCACATGACGCTACTGGGCCAAAATTGAAACGCCATAACGGGTCGTGAGTACCCGGGCCGTACATGGACTGTATGCGAGCAGGCCGTTAACAGGCTTTCCATGGGCCGACCCGTTAACTTTTGACCAAGTCAAACGGGTCGGCCTTTATAACCTAAATGGGCTACTGTTGGGCCGTGCCACGTGTCACTGTTCCATAGGCGCATCTCATCCAGTGAATGGACGCCATCTGTCATAACGCCGACCAGACACGTGGATCAGCTGGCCAATGAGAATTTTACACGTGGAAAATCTCCAGTGGTCAGGGCTGTTAATGGGTTATCGGATCCAAACCGGAACCCGATAGCTTAACGGCGACCCGTTACGGTGGATGCCATGTGTCGGTTACCCTTGACAAAAACACTTCCATGACGCGGCATTTATCGTCATGGAAGTGGACACTTCCGTGATGATAATTTCAGTATTGTCATGGAACACTTCTACGACAGCACATGTATGACTATCTTGATTTTGTCATAAAATTGTCAACAGAAAATGTGACCTACTATGACAAAGACGTATCATCACGGAAGTGTTTTTTTGTAGTGCTTGGAGTTTTGTACTTTCAACCTACATGGGTTAGTCCCACAAGGAACAAACAAGGATATCCATAGACATAGAGTGAAATGCACATATGATGATGTCCATGAATGCATTGAATACCTTGTCCCTTGTCTAACCAACAAGAGGGTTTGTGACTCCATGAACTAGTGCAAGATGTTGAAGTTGATTGCACAAGTTCCTGCCATGAATGAATATGAGTGAAGTTTGTTGGCGGAGTCACCCTCAAGAACTCTCTAGTTCTTCTTATTTGGGACCCACATCAACTTGATGGGAATCCTTGGAGTTGTAGGTGTACTTGATGAGGTCTTGGGAACCCACTTGACCAAGGCTTGAGGTGGTTCTTCAAATGATTCAATCTACTCTTGAAGCTTGTCCTTGCCTTTTAGCTTGTGGTCTTGTGGTGGAAGATCATCTTGAGCTTGTGTTCCCTTGAAGGAAGTAGGATCATACTTCTCTTGTTGAGGAACAAACTTCGTCTTGGGGTATTAATCTTCTTCCCACTCAACTCCATTGGCATTGAACTTTCGTTCAAAACCAATAGCTTGGTTCTTCTGGTGCCTTCCTTGCTTGCGTACAATTTCCTCAAATTGCTTACTCCTGGCAAGGCTCTTGTAGACACCCTTTTCTATAATTCCTTTCAATAAATTGTTTTCTTGCTCAAGTGTAACTTGGCTAAGAGAATCATTAGTGGAATTAATAGAACTACTAGAAGCAACAACATTAGATTTAGCATTGTTATTGTTACTACTGGAGGTAGAACCCGTGTTGCTAGTTTGCTTAGATTTAACTTGTGGCACAAAAGTAGACAAGAGTAAACGTTTGGCAATGTAAGAAGAACTCTTCTTTCGAAGATCGTCATTGATTGCTTTTAGAAACTCATGCTCTTGCTCTAAATTTAGCTTCTCTAAGCGTAGCTTCTCATGAGTTCTTAGAAGCTCTCTATGATCCTCTTGAGTTGTTTCATGAGCTAACTTAAGAGTGTTTAGTTCTTTAGTTTGATGCTCAATCTCCTTCATAGCATTGTCATTCGTCTCATCTTGACAATCATGATTACTAGCAAGTTCATTATAGCTCACATTACTAGTCTTGTCAACAAGCAAATTATCATCACCAAGTAAATCATCCTCATCACTATCAAAGTCAAGGTATTCGGGGTGTGATACCTTGGGGCCTTTTGCCATGAAGCATCTTCCAATTCCCTCATTTGGTGAATCAAATAGGTCATAGGAGTTGGAGGATACGAGAGCAAGTCCGGCAACACCTTCATCTTGACTATAGTCGGAGTTGGAGTAATAACTTCTCTCGGATTGGTTGTCGGAGTCGGAGACGGAAATCCATTCACCAACATGAGCTTCATGTCTTCTTCTAGTGTAGCTCTTGGATGACTTGTCCTTCCTTTCCGAATCCTTGCTTCTCCGAGAAGGTCTTCGTTCATACCAATCATCTCTACTCCTTCTCTCCTTGTGAGGTGATTCATCTCTTCTATACTTTCCTCTTGGTGATTCGTCTCTTTTCTTGTGAGGTGTCGTACACTCATTGGAGTAGTGTCCGGGTCTTCCACAATTTTAGCAATTACGGTCACGACTTGATGATCTTTGCACATAGTTTCTTGAGTTTGAGCTCCTTTCTTTTCCTCTACTCTTGTAGAACTTGTTGAATCTCTTCACCATTAAGCTTATCTCTTCATTGGATACTAGCTTGTCACTTGAAGTTGTGGGAGCATCGGTTGAAGCTTTGTAAGCACCACTTGACTTGTTGTGTAGCTCCTCTTTGTCCTTGAGTGGCATCTCATGAGCAACAATCCTTCCAATGACTTTCGTGGGCTTGAGATCTTTGTAGTTGGGCATCATTTGAATCAATGTGCACACGGTATCATATTTTCCATCCAAGGCTCTAAGAATCTTCTTGATGATGAATTTGTCGGTCATCTCTTCACTTCCTAAGCTGGCAATCTCATTTGTGATGAGAGCAAGCCTAGAGTACATCTCGGCGACTCCTTCACCATCCTTCATCTTGAACTTATCAAGTTGACTATGAAGCACATCAAACTTGGATTCCTTGACGGACTCGGTACCCTCGTGCATATCAACCAAAGTATCCCAAATTTCCTTTGCATTCTCGAGGCGGCTGATCTTGTTGAACTCCTCGGGGCACAAACCACTGAAGAGAATGTCACATGCTTGAGCATTGTATTGCAACATTTTCAATTCTTCTGCGATTGCTTCACGATCCGGTTCTTTACCATCCTCAAAGAATTCACCTTGCAAGCCAACACGAACAACAACCCAAACGGTGGGGTTATGACCAAGAATATGCATTTTCATCTTATGCTTCCAACTAGCAAAGTTTGTACCATCAAAATATGGACCTCTACGGTGGTAATTTCCCTCACTAGACGCCATACTCTCCTAGGTTGTGAAACCAATGCAATGGAGACCAAAGCTCTGATACCACTTGTAGGATCGAAAGTATGTCTAGAGGGGTGTGATTAGACTACTTGACCAAATAAAAATCTATCCTTTTCCCAATTTTAGTTGTGGGCAGATTTTAGCAATTCTATCAAGTCTAGCATCACCATACACATGCAATTCTAAGAGTATAGCAGCGGAAAGTAAAACATTACACATGTAAATAAAGAAGGGGTTTGGAGATTTCAAACGCAATGAAGACACAATGGTTTTTGGCGTGGTTCTGATAGGTGGTGCTATCGTACGTCCACGTTGATGGAGACTTCAACCCACGAAGGGTAATGGTTGCGTGAGTCCACGAAGGGTCCACGAAGAAGCAACCTTGCCTATTCCACCATGGCTTCCGTCCATGAAGGACTAGCCTCACTTGGGTATATCTTCACGAAGTAGGCGATCTCCTTGCCCTTACAAACTCCTTGGTTCAACTCCACATGATCTTGGAGGCTCCCAAGTGACACCTAACCAATCTAGGAGACACCACTCTCCTAAAGGTAATAGATGGTGTGTTGATGATGAACTCCTTGCTCTTGTGCTTCAAATGATAGTCTCCTCAACACTCAATCTCTCACAGATTTGGCTTGGGTAGGAGAAGGATTGGAGTGGAAAGCAACTTGAAGAGGCTAGAAATCAAGGTTCAAATGGTTGGATTGGAATCTCTTGATCTCAACACATGAGTAGGTGGTTCTCTCTCAAAAAATGTATGGTGGAAGTGTAGGCACGTTCTGATGGCTCTCTTAGAGAGTAAGAGGGGGTGGAGGGGCATAAATAGCCTTCACCCAAAATCGAACCGTTACACACTTTTGACCCAAATCGGTGAGACCGAATGTGAAACTCGGTGAGACCGATTAGTGTAAAAGATGTGAACGTTGGGCTTTTCGGTGGGACCGAAGTGGAACAACTCGGTGGGACCGAAGTGCAATAGCTAGGGCAGAACCCAATCTCGGAAATTCCGTTTATTTCAACTCGGTGATTCCGAAGTGAAACAATGTCATCACAGAAACTTGGCAGTGCCATCTCGGTGGGACCGAGATCCATTTCGGTCAAACCGAATTGCTAGGGTTTGGCAGTAGCAATGGGAGTGGTTATCTCGGTGGGTCCGGATGGGATGTTTTCGGTGGGACTGAGATGGAGATTTAGGTTTTGGACAGATGTGTTTTTGAGAAAATGACTGAGGGTTTTTGGAGCAATATCACTGAGAACTTGAGCAACAACCTCATCATTAATACCTCATCCCCTTTTAATAGTATTTACTTTCCTAAGGGAATCAATGTGATCTTGGATCATTCAACCAAAAATGTAGAGTCTTGTAGTTGCCAATTCTTGTCCTTGACATTTTGAGGGGTCCACATCCATTAGTCCTTGCCATGCCAATCATTGATCTTTTCTGAAATCTATTAGCAATGAATATTAGCTCAATGATATATATGTTGTTATTAATTACCAAAACCACCCGGGGATTAGTTGCACTTTCAAGTTCGGACCCCACCAAAATATGCAAAATTTCGTTGAAATTTTTAACCGTGGCCAGAATATGGGCTGTAATGCTAACAATAAGAATATGGGCTGCTAAAAATTCCTTAAGAATGAGCAAATGGGTTGTAAATTATTAAAAATAATAGCAAATGGTCTGTATGCTATTTGCCACAGATTTGGAGGCTAACTTGTGGGCCTACTAAGTTGACGCGTACGCAGGGATTTGTCAACTTGGTCAACAAATGATTCTAGCAGCAGTAACCATTGGATGTTAATCCAACGGCCGTGTTGCTTCTTCAATCTCTGATCTTCTTGCTCCAGCCGGCCAAAACAGCGCCGCCGAGACCGCCTGCTCCTGCCTCCCATGACCGGTTGTGCTGCCGCGCAGGCCTCACCGCCCCACCCTACACTCACCGCTGGCCAGGCCATCCCTCTACTCACCCACACCTCATTTTATTCTCCAGCAACGGCAACCTCACACCGCAGCCGAACCAGTAAACCCTCGTACTCTCCTCCGTGTGGGCAACCACTACCGCGTCTTCCCCGGCTCCGGGTCGTTCCCTTCCTAGGCCTTGCCGTCGTCCACCGTGATGGGTAACGTGATGGGGAACGAAGCATGAAAATCAAAAAAATTCCTACGACCACCCAAGATCTAATCTAGGAGATGCATAGCAACAAGAGTGGAGTGTGTCTACATACCCTTGTATACCGAAAGCGGAAGCGTATAAAACGTGGCGGATGTAGTCGTACTCTTCGCGATCCAATCACGATCCAACAGATCTAGTGCCGAACGGACGGCACCTCCGAGTTTAGCACATGTGCGGATCGATGACGTCTCCTCCTTGATCCAGCAAGTGAAGGGGGAGAAGTAGATGGGATCACAACCAACACGACGGCGTGGTGGTGATGGTGGTGGGGGAGTGCCGGCAGAGCTTCGCCAAGCCAAACCGGGACGAGGAGAAGGGAGAGACGGGGAGGGCTGCGGCTAGGCAAAGGGGTGAACCCCTACCGTTGCGCCTCCCTCTATTTATATAGGGGTGGAGGAGGGCGGCCAACCCTGACCCCTCCTCCAAGGAGAGGGTGTGGCGGCCAGGGAGGTGGCTTGCCCACCAAGACAGGTGGGGTGCCCCTCCTCCCCTTAGGGTTTTCCCACCCCTGGCTGCATGAGCCAAGTGGGGCTGGTGCGCCTGGCCCAATAAGGCCAGGGCGCCTCCCCTCAGCCCATGCTGGCCTTCGGGACTGGTGGGACCCACTGGTGGTCCCCCGGAACCCTTCGGTGTCCCCCGGTATACTACTGGTGGACCCCCGAACTGCTCCAAAACCCGAATAAAACTTTCCATATATAAATCTTTACCTCCGGACCTTTTCGGAACTCCTCGTGATGTCCGGGGTCTCATCCGGGACTCCGAACAACATTCGGTTGCCAACATCAAATATCCCAATACTACTATAGCGTCATCGAACGTTAAGCGTGCGACCCTACGGGTTCGGGAATCATGTAGTCATGACCGAGACACCTCTCCACCCAATAACCAATAGCAGGACCTGGATGCCCATACTGGTTCCTACATATTCTTCGAAGATCTTTATTGGTTGAACTACAATGCCAAGGATTCAGTTAATCCCGTATGCAATTCCCTTTGTCTGGCGATATGTTACTTGCCCGAGATTCCATCGTCGGTATCTCCATACCTAGTTCAATCTCATTACCGGCAAGTCTCTTTACTCGTTCCGTAATATAAGATCCCGTGACTAAACTCATTAGTCACATGAAGCTTCTTGTGATGTTGTATTACCGAGAGGGCCCAGAGATATCTCTCCGTCACACGGAGTGACAAATCCCAGTCTCGATCCATGCAACCCAACAAACACCTTCGGAGATACGTGTAGAGCACCTTTATGATCACCCGGTTACGAAGTGATGTTTTATAGGACACAAAGTATTCCTCTGGCGTCCGGGAGTGGCATGATCTCATGGTCTAAGTAATAGATACTTGACATGAAGAAAGCTGTAGCAAATAAACTAAGTGATACAATCTGATGCTAAGCTTACGGTTGGGTCTGTCCATCACATCATTCTCCTAATGATGTGATCCCGTTATCAAATGACAACTCATGTCTATGGTTAGGAAACCTTAACCATCTTTGATCAATGAGCTAGTTTAGTAGAGGCTTACTAGGGACACGATGTTGTTTATGTATTCACACATGTATTTAAGTTTCCGGTCAATACAATTCTTGCATGAATTAAAAACATTTATCATGAACAAGGAAATATGATAATAACCAATATATTATTGCCTCTAGGGCATATTTCCAACAGTCTCCCACTTGTACTAGAGTCAATAATCTAGTTTACATCGTAATGAATCTAACACCGATGGAGTCCTGGTGCTGATCACGCTTTGCTCGTGGAAGAGGTTTAGTCAACGGGTCTGCCACATTCAGATCCGTGTGTACTTTGCAAAGTTCTATGTCTCCCTCCTTGATGTAATCACGGATGGACTTGAAACGGCGTTTGATGTGCTTGGTCTTCTTGTGAAACCTGGGCTCCTTGGCAATGGCAATAGCACCAGTGTTGTCACAAAAGATAGTCATTGTATTCGATGCACTAGGTATTACCCCTAGATTGGATATGAGCTCCTTCATCCAGACTCCTCCTTGCGCTGTTTTTGAAGCAGCTAGAACTGCACCAACTGACTACTCCACCATTCAGTATAAATACGTATCCAGTTTGAGACTTTGAGTCATCCGGATCTGTGTCGAAGCTAGCATCGACGTAACCCTTTATGGCGAGCTCTTCATCACCTCCATAAACGAGAAACATGTCCTTAGTCCTCTTTAGGTACTTAAGGATATTTTTGACCGTTGTCCAGTGATCTACTCCTGGATCACTTTGGTACCTCCCTGCCAGACTTATGGCAAGGCACACATCAGGTCTGGTACACAACATGGCATACATTATAGAGCCTATGGCTGAGGCATAGGGGATGAATTTCATCCTTTCTCTTTCTTCTGTCGTGGTTAGGCTTTGAGTCTTACTCAACTTCACACCTTGCAACACAGGCAAGAACCCCTTCTTCGACTCGTCCATTTTGAACTTCTTCAAAATCTTGTCAAGGTATGTGCTTTGTGAAAGTCCTATTAGGCGTCTTGATCTATCTCTATAGATTTTAATGCCCAATATGTAAGCAGCTTCACCCAGGTCTTTCATTGAAAAACTCTTGTTCAAAAAACCTTTTATGCTCTCTAGAAATTCTATATCATTTCCAATCAACAATATTTCATCCACATATAATATTAGAAATGCTACAGAGCTCCCACTCACTTTCTTGTAAATACAAGCTTCTCCATAATTTTGTATAAAACCAAAGGCTTTGATCAACTCATCAAAGCGTATATTCCAACTCTGAGATGCTTGCACCAGTCCATAAATGGATCGCTGGAGCTTACATACCTTTTTAGCATCCTTAGGATCAATAAAACCTTCCGGTTGCATCATATACAACTCTTCCTTAAGGAAACCACTAAGGAACGCGGTTTTCACATCCATCTACCAGATTTCATAATCGAAAAATGCAGCAATTGCTAACATAATTCTAACAGAATTAAGCATCGCTACGGGTGAGAAAGTCTCATTGTAGTCAACCCTTAAACTTGTCGAAAACCCTTTGCGACAAGTCGAGCTTTATAGACGGTGACATTACCATCAGCGTCTGTCTTCTTCTTAAAAATCCATTTGTTCTCAATGGCCTGCCGGTCATCGGGCAAGTCCACCAAAGTCCATACTTTATTTTTATACATGGATCCTATCACGGATTTTATGGCCTCAAGCCATTTGTCAGAATTCGGACTCATCATTGCTTCTTCATAGTTCGTAGGTTCGTCGTTGTCTAACAACATGACTTCCAGGACGGGATTACCATACCATTCTGGCGTGGAACGTACCCTGGTTGACCTACGAAGTTCAGAAGTAACTTTATCCGAAGTTTCATGATCATCATCATTAGCTTCCTCTCTGGCTGGTGTAGGCATCACGGGAACTTCTTTCTGTGATGTGCTACCTTCCAATTCGAGAGAAGGTACAATTACCTCATCAAGTTATACTTTCCTCCCACTCACTTCTTTCGAGAGAAACTCCTTCTCTAGAAAGGACCCATTCTTGGCAACAAAGATCTTGCCCTCAGATCTGGGTAGAAGGTATACCCAATGGTCTCTTTAGGGTATCCTATGAAGACGCACTTCTCCGCTTTGGGTTCTAGTTTATCAGGCTGAAGCCTTTTAACATAAGCGTTCAATCCCAAACTTTAAGAAACGACAACTTAGGTTTCTTGCCAAACCATAATTCATACGGTGTCGTCTCAACGAATTTAGATGGTGCCCTGTTTAAAGTGAATGCGGCTGTCTCTAATGCATAACCCCAAAACGATAGTGGCAAATCGGTAAGAGACATCATACAACGCACCATATCCAATAGAGTACAATTATGACGTTCGGACACACCATTACGCTGTGGTGTTCCAGGTGGCGTCAGTTGTGAAACAATTCCACATTGTCTTAAATGTGTGTCAAACTCATAACTCAAATATTCACCTCCGCGATCAGATCATAGAAATCTTATGTTCTTGTTACGATGATGTTGGGCCAGTGGGAACCAGGGTACCACGGCCCGTCTACCTGCGGCCCAGGATGAAACGCCTGGCAAGGCCCAGGAGGCGGCCCAGTCACGGGCGCCGCGAAGCAAGACACTTCGCGAGGCACCAGCCTCACGAGGATCCCTCCGCACGGAGCGGACCACCAGGACTTGGCGGCAGCAGCAGCTACAGGAGGCCTCGCGAGGCCCCATCGCGAGGCGGCCACCCGAGACCACCCAAGCCTGACGCTAGCCGCACAGCCCTGCGCCAAGCACGTGGGTGACGCGCGTGGCGACGAGCGGCGGCAGGAGTTGTACCAGCAGGCGCGGACAGAGTGGATTTCCTCTTTGGTGCTAAAGGGGAAGCACCAGTAGCCCACCTCCAAAGTAAACCCCAAAGCTTGCCCGTTTGGTGTATGAAGACCAGGACGATAAGGCGCGCAGGGCGGAGGTCATCACCGAGCCCACCGGCGCGTCATAGATAACACTTTTGCAGGCGAAGACCGCCTTTTGTCAGGATAAGCCTGGGCACCTGTCCCCCTTCAAATTGCCGTTGTGTGTGGCTACCCTTCCCGCCAACATTTTCGGGGGAAGAGGACCAAGGCGGCTATAAAAGGGGCAGTGCTGCCACCGTAGAGGGGGATCGGTTCCCTTGTCTTCAACCTTGTACGCGAGAGCTTTTCTTGTCCACCATAATCCCAAACACAAAGCAGGAGTAGGGTTTTACACCGCAAGGTGGCCCGAACCTGGGTAGCTATCGCGTCCCCTATCATTCCCTGTGCTTAGCATGGTCTTGCCGTGGTCACCGCGGAGCGGATAGGAATGAGCGCGCCCCGGAGTTCGAACCAGGGTCCCCGGAGCCCCGATTCCGACATTTGGCGCGCTAGGTAGGGGCATGCTTCCGTTTCATCTGCTCCGCCATCGCCACGGCCGACGCTCGTCGTGAGCGTGCGGACCGCAGGGCGGTCAGGGTGGCCCAGATGGAGCCGGTCGCCCGTGACAACCATCGTCGCCGCGCCGGTGCCGCCACCAACCCTACTGCTAGGGAGCAGCAGGCCTCCTCCCTCCACCCATCTATGCAAGAGGCAGGCCACACCGCCACCGCGTCCTCGCTTGCCCGCCGTGAGCCGCCGGGCCTGCAGGCCGCGCTGCTCATGGCGCGCGAGCTGCTGCGCTACTGCCCCACTAAAGCCGGCTACGACACCTGGCTGGGCTGCATCACCGAGCTCGTCAACGTCGCCGGAGACGCCCCCGCGGCCTCCCACTCGCTCCTCCCTCCGTCGCCACGCACCGGGTAAGTGCCACATGGCGCACCTCCACCGCCTCCTCCATCGAACGGGGACGCCGGGCGCCACCGCGGTGCGTGGGTAATGTCTACTACACAACTTATTCTTGTAGACTCGTGTTGGGCCTCCAAGCGCAGAGTTTTGTAGGACAGTAGCAATTTTCCCTCAAGTGGATGACCTAAGGTTTATCAATCCGTGGGAGGCGTAGGTTGAAGATGGTATCTCTCAAACAACCCTGCAACCAAATACAAGTAATCTCTTGTGTCCCCAACACACCCATACAATGGTAAATTGTATAGGTGCACTAGTTCGGCGAAGAGATGGTGATAAAAGTGTAGTATGGATAGTAGATATAAGTTTTTGTAATCTGAAAATATAAAAACAGCAAGGTAGCAAGTAACAAAAGTGAGCACAAACGGTATTGCAATGCTTAAAACAAGGCCTAGGGTTCATACTTTCACTAGTGCAATCTCTCAACAATGCTAACATAATTGGATCACATAACCATCCCTCAACGTGCGATAAAGAATCACTCCCAAGTTCCTATTAGCGGAGAACATAAGATAGAAATTGTATGTAGGGTACAAAACCACCTCAAAGTTATTATTTCCGATCGATCTATTGATCTATTCCTATAAGTGTCACAAACAGCCCTAGAGTTCGTACTAAAATAACACCATATGATACACATCAACCAACTCTAATGTCACCTAGATACTCCAATGTCACCACAAGTATCCGTGAGTTGATTATACGATATGCATCAAACAACTTCATAATCATAATATTCAATCCACACAAAGAACTCCAAGGAGCACCCCAAAGTTTCTATCGGAGAAAAGATAATGAAAACGTGCATCAACCCCTATGCATAGATTACCCCAATGTCAGCAAGGGAATCCGCGAGTTGAGTGCCAAAACATACATCAAGTGAATCAATATAATACCCCATTGTCACCACGGGTATTCATATGCAAGACATACATCAAGTGTTCTCAAATCTGAAATATTCAATCCGACAATAACGAAACCTCAAAGGGAAAAGATTCGATTCATCACAACAAGGATAGAGAGGGGAGAAACACCATATGATCCAACTATATTAACAAAGCTCGTGATACATCAAGATCATGCCAAATTAAGAACACGAGAGAGAGAGATAAAACACATAGCTACTGGTATAAACCCTCAGCCCCGAGGGTGAACTACTCCCTCCTCGTCATGGAGACCGCCGGGATGATGAAGATGGCCTCTTGTGATGATTCCCCCCTCCGACAGGGTGCCGGAAAAGGGCTGTAGATTAGATCATTGAGGTACAGAGGCTTGCGGCGGCGTAAAAACTCATCTAGGTTAACTTTCGGGGGTTTCTGAATATATATGATTTTTTGGCGATGGAATCACACGAAGAGGGACCACAGGGGACCCACGAGGCACCAGGGCGTGCCTGGGGGGGGGGGTGGCGCGCCCTGGTGGCTCGTGGAGCCCATGTGGGTCTTCTGGCCTCCTCCCGAAGCTTCTAGTGTATCTTATGTTCCAGAAAAAATCGTCGAAAAGTTTCGCTGCATTTGGACTTCATTTGATATGGATTTTCTGGAAAACCAAAAACAAGCAGAAAACAGCAAGTGGCACTGGGCACTAGGTCAATATGTTAGTCCATGAAAATCATATAAAAGCCATATAAAAGTGCACCAAAATCATACAAAACTATAATAAACATGGCATGAATACTTCATAAATTATAGATACGTTGGAGACGTATTAGCATCCCCAAGCTTAATTCCTGCTCGTCCTTGAGTAGGTAAATGATAAAAGAAATAATTTATGAAGTGTGAATGCTAGCATAGTGCATAAGTTTGATCAATGATAATCACTTTTTCTAGCATCAATATATATCATAATTAGTAGCTCATCTCATAAAACTTCTCATGATCAAGTAGCAAGCTATTCACATGTTTAAGTATAGGCCATAAACTTTCTTGAAAACTAACAAACTATGTTCTCAGTCATCAAACAATTGCAATTCATCCTATTTTCAGGAAGGGTCTATGTAAGAGCTTTGCTCTAGCAAATTCCACATACTCAACCATCTTTTAGTCTTCCATGATTGCAGACACTCAAAGCATATTTTTAGAACAAACCGTTTCAGTCAAACACATAGGAAGATAGGGGCTTAATGTTTCGCCTCCCAACTTATTTATCTCAGGGATAATGTCAACAATAATAACTCATGATCACCTATATTCAACTGGATATATGTGCCTGGATCTTTCCCTACCACATAATGCTTGCCAACTAAAGAATAAATAGAGCGGAATAGGGATGAACATTAATGACTCTTGCATAAAAGTAAATACAGAAAAGTAAGAGATAGGCCCTTCGCAGAGGGAAGCAGAGGTTGCCATGCGCTTTTTGTTGTTGGATGCAAGAGCTCTTAATGCAAAGGAAAGTCACGTTATATTGCCCCTTGTGATAGCAACCTTTATTATGCAGTCCGTCGCTTTTATTTCTTTACCATCACAAGTTCGTACAACGCTTATTTTCCCATACAATAAAAGATCATACATATTTTAGGAGCAGTTTTTATTGCTTTTTGCACCGATGACAACTTACTTGAAGGATCTTATTCAATCCATGGGTAGATATGGTGGACACTCATGGCAAGAAACTGGGTTTAAGTGTTTTTGGAAGTAGTATCTCTACTTAGTACGAATTTTTGGCTAGCAAAAGATCCTAAGCAAGCACCACATGTTAGAGGATCCATGACAATATAACTTCTATGTGAATATAAACAAACATAACTCATTACGTTGTCTTCCTTGTCCAACGTCAACTACTTGATCAAGCTTGCAAATAATTAATGGGGGCTCACAATCATAGAAGATGTCCAAGATAGTATATTTATATGTGAAATTTCTCTTCCTTCAAAATTCTTTCATGAATTGTTAAAGTGACCAATGCTATGTTTGTTAACTATCAATAAATTTTACCACTTATACTTCTTGTATGTGAAGTCACTACTCCCCATGGGACAAGCATATGAAGCATATAAATTTCAACTTTATGATATTCAATTCATTTCAACAATTTACTCATAGGTTATAAGTGAAGCACAAGAGTAAATGACAAACTACTCCAAAAAGATGTAAGTGAAGATCAAATGAGTAGTTAAGTAAATAGGTAGCTATGTGAGGACTCTCTCTTATTTAAAAATTTCAGATCTCAAGTATTTTATTCAAACAGCAAAGAAAACAAAATAAAATGACATTCCAAGAATAGCACATATCATGTGAAGAAGCAAAAACTTAGGCTTAACCAAAACTGACCGATAGTTGTTGATGAAGAAAGGTGGGATGCCTACCGGGGCATCCCCAAGCTTAGATGCTTGCGACTTCTTGGAATATTAATTTGGGATGCCTTGGGCATCCCCAAGCTTGAGCCTTTGTGTCTCCTTAATTCCTCTCATATCACGGTTTCCCTAAATCTTAAAAACTTCATCCACACAAAACTCAACAAGAACTCGTGAGATAAGTTAGTATAAATCAACTCAAAACCTTAACATTCTCTACTGTAGCAAATCACTAAAATTATAATTAAACATTGCATACTAAATGCCTCTGCATATTTAATACTCCTATCCTCAAATAGAAACATTAAACAAGCAAACATATGCAAACAATGCAACTATAACAGCAATCTGCCAAAACAGGACAGTCTATAAAGGATGAATAAGAATTCATACTTCCCTAACTCCAAATATCCTGAAAAATTACCATGTGATAGAGAACTCATGCATGCTTATTGTGTAAAAATTTCAGATTTTTATCATGTTCTGACTATTCAGGAATATTCTGGACATAACAGAAAACTTTTTGTTTTCAAACAGCAACACATGAACTTGCAAACTGAGCATGGTAAAGGCTATAATTTGCATTTTATTGATCTAAAAGATACAAAACATGATTATTGATAACACAAAGCAAATATCAACAGAAGAAAATGACGCTCCAAGCAAAAATCATATTATGTGACGAATAAAAATATAGCTCCAAGTGAGGTTACCGATAATGTTGAAGACGAAAGAGGGGATGCCTTCCGGGGCATCCCCAAGCTTAGACGCTTGAGTCTTCCTTGAATATTAACTTGGGGTGCCTTGGGCATCCCCAAGCTTAGGGTCTTGCCGCTCCTTATTCTCCTCATGTCGATATCTCACCCAAAACTTGAAAACTTCAATCACACAAAACTTAACGGAACTTGTGAAATTGGTTAGTATGATAAAATTAAATCATCCACTTAGGTACTGTCAAGACAAGATTCATAATTGTTATTACATAATGCCTACTGTATTCTATCATTTCCACAATCTATATTACTCAATATAAGCTATGGAAACACTAAAACAAGCAAACTATGCACCGAAAACAGAATCTGTCAAAAACAGAACAGCGTGTAGTGAGCGATTTAAAAAACATACTTATGTACCTCCAAAAATTCTGAAAAATTAGGAAAATATAAAAAATTTGTAAAAAAATTCCCTGTAAAAATTTCAGAATTTTATCACCCTCCAGTACAGAATAGAAATTCCAGCACTGTACGCAAAAGTTTCTGTTTTTGCACAGAATCGAATCAACAAGTATCCACACTATCCCAAAGGCTTTACTTGGCACATTATTGAAGCAAAAGCTATAAAACATGATTAATACAGTATCTTAATAATGTGAGCACACAAAAACAGTAGGGGTAAATATTGGGTTGTCTCCCAACAAGCGCTTTTCTTTAATGCCTTTTAGCTAGGCATGATGATTTTAATGATGCTCACATAAAAGTGAAGAATTGAAACATAATGGGAGCATCATGAAGCATATGACAAGCACATTTAAGCCTAACCCACTTCCTATGCATAGGGATTTTGCGAGAAAATATTTTATAGGAGCAAGAATCAACTAGCATAGGAAGGCAAAACAAGTATAACTTCAAAACTTTCAACACATAGAGAGGAAACTTGATATTATTGCAACACCTACAAGCATATGATCCTCGCTCATAATAATTTTCAGTAGCATCATGAAGAAATTCAACAATATAGCTATCACATAAAGCATTCTTTTCATGATCCACAAGCATAGAAATTTTACTACTCTCCACATAAGCAATTTTCTTGTCATTCATAATAGTGGGAGCAAACTCAACAAAATAAGTATCATGAGATACTTGATTGGCATAATCCAATTGAAAATTAAAATCATGATGACAAGTTTCATATTTATAATTATTTGTTATAGCATACATGTCATCACAATAATCATCATAGATAGGAGGCATGCAGTCATCATAATAAATTTTCTCATCAAAACTTGGGGGACTAAAAATATCATCTTCATCAAACATAGCATCCCCAAGCTTGTGGCTTTGCATATCATTAGCATCATGGATATTCAAAGAATTCATACTAGCAACAGTGCAATCATGCTCATCATTCAAATATTTTATGCCAAACATTTTATTGAATTCTTCTTCTGTCAATTGAGCACAATTTTCCGATCCATCAATTTCAAGAAAGACATGATAAAGACGAATAATATGAGGCAACCTCAATTCCATTTTTTTTGTAGTTTTATTTTATAAACCAAACTAGTGATAAAACAAGAAATTAAAAGATTCGATTGCAAGATCTAAAGATATACCTTCAAGCACTCACCTCCCCGGCAACGGCGCCAGAAAAGAGCTTGATGTCTACTACACAACTTATTCTTGTAGACTCGTGTTGGGCCTCCAAGCGCAGAGTTTTGTAGGACAATTGCAATTTTCCCTCAAGTGGATGACCTAAGGTTTATCAATCCGTGGGAGGCGTAGATTGAAGATGGTATCTCTCAAACAACCCTGCAACCAAATACAAGTAATCTCTTGTGTCCCCAACACACCCAATACAATGGTGAATTGTATAGGTGCACTAGTTCAGCGAAGAGATGGTGATAAAAGTGTAGTATGGATAGTAGATATAGGTTTTTGTAATCTGAAAATATAAAAACAGCAAGGTAGCAAGTAACAAAAGTGAGCACAAACGGTATTGCAATGCTTAAAAACAAGGCCTAGGGTTCATACTTTCACTAGTGCAATCTCTCAACAATGCTAACATAATTGGATCATATAACCATCCCTCAACGTGCGATAAAGAATCACTCCCAAGTTCCTATTAGCGGAGAACATAAGATAGAAATTGTATGTAGGGTACGAAACCACCTCAAAGTTATTCTTTCCGATCGATCTATTGAGCTATTCCTATAAGTATCACAAACAGCCCTAGAGTTCGTACTAAAATAACACCATATGATACACATCAACCAACTCTAATGTCACCTAGATACTCCAATGTCACCACAAGTATCCGTGAGTTGATTATATGATATGCATCAAACAACTTCATAATCATAATATTCAATCCACACAAAGAACTCCAAGGAGCACCCCAAAGTTTCTATCGGAGGAAAGATAATGAAAACGTGCATCAACCCCTATGCATAGATTACCCCAATGTCACCTCGGGAATCCGCGAGTTGAGTGCCAAAACATACATCAAGTGAATCAATATAATACCCCACTATCACCACGGGTATTCATATGCAAGACATACATCAAGTGTTCTCAAATCTGAACTATTCAATCCGACAATAACGAAACCTCAAAGGGAAAATATTTGATTCATCACAACAAGGATAGAGAGGGAAGAAACACCATATGATCCAACTATATTAACAAAGCTCGCGATACATCAAGATCGTGCCAAATCAAGAACATGAGAGAGAGAGATAAAACACATAGCTACTAGTACAAACCCTCAGCCCCGAGGGTGAACTACTCCCTCCTCGTCATGGAGACTGCCGGGATGATGAAGATGGCCTCCGGTGATGATTCCCCCCTCCGGCAGGGTGCCGGAAAAGGGCTGTAGATTAGATCGTGGAGGTACAGAGGCTTGCGGCGGCGTAAAAACTCATCTAGGTTAACTTTCGGGGGTTTCTGAATATATATGATTTTTTGGCGTTGGAATCACGTGAAGAGGGGCCACAGGGGGCCCACGAGGCACCAGGGCGCGCCTGGGGGGGGGGGGGGTGACGCGCCCTGGTGGCTCGTGGAGCCCCTGTGGGTCTTCTGGCCTCCTCCCGAAGCTTCTAGTGTCTCTTATGTTCCAGAAAAAATCATCAAAAAGTTTCGCTGCATTTGGACTTCATTTGATCTGGATTTTCTGGAAAACCAAAAACAAGCAGAAAACAGCAACTGGCACTGGGCACTTAGTCAATATGTTAGTCCATGAAAATCATATAAAAGCCATATAAAAGTGCACCAAAATCATACAAAACTATAATAAACATGGCATGAATACTTCATAAATTATAGATACGTTGGAGACGTATCAGCGGGCGCGGGAACCGTCCCGCAACGCGTCTTCGCCGGACCCCGACAACGAGAGCTGCCAGATTGTCAGGCGCACGCAGCCCGACGCGTGCTCCTCGAGCAGCAGCGCCAGCGTCAGGACCGCACCATCCAGGAGGTCACGGCTGCCGGTCGCCAGAACCGCGCCGCCCTCGCAGGCGGCGTCACCTCCAGCATCGGGGCTACCGCGCCTTCACCCGAGAGCTGCGCCGCGTGGTGTGGCCCACGAAGTTCAAGCCGGACCTGCCTGCTCGCTATGATGGCACCCCCAACCCCACGGAGTTCCTACAGCTCTACACTCTGGGCATCGAGGCAGCGAACGGTGATGACAAGGTCATGGCGAACTGGTTCCCCATGGCCCTCAAGGACGCGCCGCGCTCCTGGCTCATGAACCTCCCCGAGGCGTCCATCTCTTCATGGGCCGAGCTGTGCGCAGTTTGTCGCCAACTTCAAAGGCACGCACGAGCGCCCCCTCACGCTCAACGAACTGCGCGCCGTGCGCCAGCGCCCTGACGAGACTCTGCGCAAGTACATCCAGCGCTTCAGCCAAGTGTGCAACAAGATCCCGCGTGCCTCCGACACTGCCATCATCTCTGCGTTCTCCTCCGGCGTCACTGACATCTGGATGCGCGAGAAGCTCCCCATCAACGACGAGCTCGACACCATGGTTGAGCTGTTCGACCTCGCCGATAAGTGCGCCAAGGCTGAAGAGGGCTGCCTCTTCATCCGCAATGACCCAAATCAAGCGCCTGACGCCGCCAGGGCCAAGAGAAAGGATGCCAAGCGCAAGGGCCCTGTCTTGCTCACGACAGAGCCCGAGCAGAAGCGCGGTCGCGATCGCGCCGAGCCCACTGCCACGAGCTCAAGCTGCTTCTCGAGAGCCGCCAGGATGGGCGCGGCGGCCGCAACGATCGCGGCCGGCCGTGGAGGCGGCAGCAGCAACAACCGCTGGGGCGACCGCGGCAACAACGGCAACGCCAACTTCAGGCAGGGCTAGCGCGACCAGCCACGGCAGGCCAATCCTCAGGCCAACGCTGCTCTGCTGCCTCCGCCTCGAAGGAACAATGGCAACCAGCCTAACGAGGGCGCCGGGGGCTACCAGGAGCCTCGCGAGGTGGCCTGCATCCTTGGCGGGGCCCAGGCTCCCCCGTCCAACCGCCACTTCAAGTAGTTCGCTCGCGAGGTGAATGAAGCCCTACCGAGGCCTGAGGCTTCTCAGCCCCTCAAGTGGTCGCAGTATGCCACCTCCTTCGACTCCAAGGACCACCCCAAGTCCACGGAGGCAGTGAGCACGATCCCCATGTTGTGCACCCCCACCATCAGCAACGTTGCTGTCACCAAGACGCTCGTCAACAGAGGTGCTGGCCTCAACGTGATCTCCATCGAGACCTTCGAGAAGCTCCAAGTACCCTACGAGCAGCTGATGCTGACGAGGCCCTTCTCAGGCGTCACTGACAGCTCCACGCTGCCTCTGGGGCAGGTGTGCCTCCCCGTCACTTTTGGCACCCGCAAGAACTACCGCACTGAGCTCATCGACTTTCACGTGGTGCACATTGGCCTGCCGTACAACGCCATCTTGGGCTACCCCGCGCTCGCCAAGTTCATGGCCGTGACCCATCACGCCTATGATGACCCACAAGTATAGGGGGTCAATCGTAGTCCTTTCAATAAGTAAGAGTGTCGAACCCAACGAGGAGCAGAAGGAAATGACAAGCGGTTTTCAGCAAGGTATTCTCTGCAGGTACGGAAAATAGTGGTAACAGATAGTTTGGTAGCAAGGTAATTCGTAACAAGTAACAAGTAGTAACGGTAACAAAGGTGCAGCAAGGTGGCCCAATCCTTTTTATAGCAAAGGACAAGCCGGAACGAACTCTTATAATAAGCAAAGTGTTCTCGAGGACACATGGGAATTTTATCTAGTCACTTTCATCATGTTTGTTTGATTCGAGTTCACTACTTTGATAATTTGATATGTGGGTGGACCGGTGCTTGGGTGCTGTTCTTAATTGAACAAGCCTCCCACTTATGATTACCCCCTCTCACAAGCATCCGCAACTACGAAAGAAGAATTAAGATAAATCTAACCATAGCATGAAACATATGGATCCAAATCAGCCCCTTACGGAATAGCGCATAAACTAGGGTTTAAGCTTCTGTCACACTAGCAACCCATCATCTAATTACTACTCCACAATGCCTTCCCTTAGGCCCAAAGATAGTAAAGTGTCATGTAGTCGACGTTCACACGACACCACTAAAGGAAGCAGCAACATACATATCATCAAAATATCAAACGAATACCAAATTCACATCATTACTTATGACAAGACTTCTCCCATGTCCTCAAGAACAAAAGTAACTACTCACAAATCATATTGATGTTCAAGTTCAGAGGGGTATTGAATAGCATTAAGGATCTGAACATATAATCTTCCACCAAATAAACCAACTAGCATCAACTACAAGAGGTAATCAACACTACTAGCAACCCACAGGTACCAATCTGAGGTTTTGAGACAAATCTTGAATACAAGAGATGAACTAGGGTTTGAGATGAGATGGTGCTGGTGAAGATGTTGATGAAGATTGGTCCTCCCATGATGACAGGATCGTTGGTGATGTCGATGGCTTCGATTTCCCCCTCCCGGAGGGAAGTATCCCCGGCGGAATCGCTCCGCCGGAGAGCAAAATAGCTCCTACCCAGGTTCCGCCTCAAGACGGCAGCGCTTCATCCCGAAAAGTCCCCTCTATAATTTTTTTAGGGCAAAAGACCTGATATAGCAGAAGGAGGGGGCCAGAGGCCAACCATTGGCCCCACAAGGCACCAGGGCGCGCCCAGGGGGGCCGCGACCTGTTGCCTTGTGGGCAACTGGTCGATCCCCTCCAGTATTTTTTATATATTCAGTAAAAAATCTCCGTGAAATTTCAAGTCAATTGGAGCTCTGTAGGATAGGTATCTCTGTTGTAGCTATTTCAGGTCCAGAATTCCAGCTACTAATATTCTCCCTCTTCATATAAATCTTGCAAATTAAGAGAGAAAAGGCATAAGAGTTGCATCATAAAGTGAAATAATGATCAAAAACGTTATAAATAACAGTAAGAAATCATGATGCAAATTCGACGTATCAACTCCCCAAAGCTTAGACCTCGATTGTCCTCAAGCGAAAGCCGAAATCGATAATCATGACCACATGTTTAGAGAGAGAGGTGTCGATAAAAATAAAATACGGACATGAAGGCATCATGATCTTTATTGTAACAACAATATATCATCATAGAACTTCTCATGAAAAAGTAATAATTCAATCACAAGTTAAAGTATGAACCATAAACCAAATTGAAAACTAACAAACTATGATCTCAGTCACTGAAGCAATTGCAATTCATCGTATTATCAGAAAGAGTCTATGTAAGAGCTTGTTTAGAAAGTTCACATACTCAACTATCATTTAGTCTTCTATGATTGCTGACACTCACGGCATACTTATGGAGCAAAAGTTTCAGTCAGACACATAGAAAGATAGGGGCTTATAATTTCGCCTCCCAACGTATTTACCTCAGGGGTAATGTCAACAATAATAACTAATGATCACCTACATTCAACTGGATATATATGCCTGGATCTATCCCCACCACATGATGCTTGCCAAGAGAGAAAAATAAAAACGGAATAGAGGAGAATACTATTGACTCATGCATGAAAGTAAATACATAAAGTAAAAGATAGGCCCTTCGCAGAGGGAAGCAGAGATTGTCATGCGCTTTTTGTTTTTGGATGTGCAAGCTCTTAATGTAAAGGAACGCCACTTTATATTGCCGCTTGTGATAGCGACCTTTATTATGCAGTCTGTCGCTTTTATTTCTTCACCATTACAAGTTCGTACAAAGCTTATTTTCCCTTACAATAAAAGTTCATACTTTTTTGGGAGCAATTTTTATTGCTTTTGTACCGATGACAACTTACTTGAAGGATCTTATTTAATCCATAGGTAGATATAATGGACTCTCATGGCATGAAACTGGGTTTAAAGGTTTTTGGATGCACAAGTAGTATCTCTACTTAGTACGGATTTTTTGGCTAGCACAGGATAGGGGGCAAGCACCACATGTTAGAGGATCCAAAACAATATAACTTCTATGTGAATATAAGCAAACATAATTCATTACGTTGTCTTCCTTGTCCAACGTCGACTATTTGACATAGAATATTTAATGGGGGCTCACAATCATACAAGATGTCCAAGATAGTGTATTTATATGTGAGACCTCTCTTCCTTTATTACTTTTTCATGAATTTCAACAATGACCAATACTATGTTTGTTAACTTCCAACAAGTTTTATCAACTACACTTCTTTTATGTGAAGTCATCACTCCCCATGGGATTAGCATATGATCTCTCTTCTTATTATTTTTATTTTATTTCTAAGATTGGATCAACAAAAGCAAAACACTCAACTCAAACTACTCTTTATTATATAACTTCCACACACAATTACATGGATAGATAGACCACAAAGCAAGCACTCGAAACTAGATCATACTAAAACTTTATTCTTCTAAATCACGAAATAACTAAGGATCGAACTAAGATAGATAATGATGATAAAAAGTGATGGTGATACGATACCGGGGCACCTCCCCCAAGCTTGGCACAAGCCAAGGGTGGTGCCCATACCCATGTACTCAAGTCTCCTTCTTCGGTGATGGTGGTGATGAAATGATAGGCTTGTCCTTCAACTTCAGCAAGTACTCCAAATTGCCATTGATCCTCCAAAGTGCACGATTCTGCTCTTCTAACACAATAACTTCACGGGTAAGCGACGTATTCTGAGCACAAACTGCTTGAAAAACCTTAAGTGTATTGTTTTCAGATGGGGAAAGATTTTTATAAAGATTTTGCCATGTATCTTCCCTTTTTGGTGCTTCTCCCGTGCGTGTGGCTGACCCTTCTTCTCCCTGAACCTGATCCTCCATGGACTTTCCTGATCCCTCCTCCATCTCGGTGTCCTCCTCGCCGGACGACCACTCATAATAGACTTCACTGAAAGGACGCTTGCTGGGCGATGCTTGCACAATCCGGTGCTTGGTGCGGAGTCTTCGGGGAGCCATGGGGATCTAGATCTGTCAGAAAAACAGCCCGAAACAAGAACATAGGAGAAACTTGTGATGCGGTGGTCAAAACACCCGTGAGTATATATAAAGAATTTTTATGTTGCAAAACAAGCATACGAGAGGAATACAGAGTCGGGAGGGCACACGAGGGGCCCACAAGGCATCACGGCGCGCCCCAGGGGGGGTCGCGCCCTGTTGCCTTGTGGGCGACTCGTGGGTCCCCTCGGATATTTCTTATTTTTGTAATTTTCCTAATATTCTAAAATGAACAGAAATATTTTTTATGGAATTTTTGGAGTCGGTTTACTTACCGTATCACATACCTACCCCTTTTCAGGGTTCTGGAGCGTTCCGGTAGGACTCTTTGATGTGTTCCTCCGGTGTCATTGTCTGAATAATATTAGTTTTGACATTAATGGGAGTACCTAAGATATAATGCTTAATTTTTTGTCCATTCACCACTCTCAGATTATTGCCTTCGGAGTTGTTTATTTTGATGGCTCCAGAGCGATAAACTTCTTCGATGATATACGGTCCTTCCCATTTAGAGAGAAGTTTTCCTGCAAAAAATCTTAAGCAAGAATTGTACAATAGAACATGATCACCTACTTTGAATTCCCATTTTTGGATTCTCTTATCATGCCATCTTTGAACTTTTTTTTAAACAACTTGGCATTTTCATAAGCTTGTGTTCTCCATTCATCTAGAGAGCTAATATCAAATAACCTCTTTTCACCGGCAAGTTTAAAATCATAGTTAAGTTCTTTAATTGCCCAATATGCTTTATGTTCTAACTCAAGAGGTAAGTGACCTGCTTTTCCATAGACCATTTTATATGGAGACATACCCATAGAATTTTTATAAGCAGTTCCGTAAGCCCATGATGCATCATCAAGTTTCTTAGACCAATTCTTTCTAGATCTATTAACGGTCTTTTGCAAAATTAATATTATTTCTCTATTAGTTAATTCAACCTGACCACTAGACTGAGGATGATAAGGAGATGCAATTCTATGATTAACATCATATTTAGCAAGCAATTTACGGAAAGCACCATGAATAAAGTGTGAACCACCATCAGTCATTAAATATCTAGGGACTCCAAACCTCAGAAATATAACTTCTTTAAGCATTTTAATAGAAGTGTTATGATCAGCACTACTAGTTGGAATAGCTTCTACCCACTTAGTAACGTAATCAACAGCAACAAAAATATGAGTATACCCGTTGGATTTAGGGAAAGGCCCCATATAATAAAAACCCCAAACATCAAATGGTTCAATAACAAGTGAATAATTCATAGGCATTTTCTGACGTCTACCAACATTACCAATTCTTTGACATTCATCACAAGAGAGGACAAACTTACGTGCATCTTTGAAAAGAGTAGGCCAATAAAAACCAGATTGTAATACTGTGATAGCCCGGCTTAATAGGGATGATAGACTACTCATATCAATAAGGAATTCCTTCTTTTCCGGGAGCCCATTCGGAAAGAACTCCAAAGTTAAGCGTGCTCAGCTTCGAGTAATTTCAGAATGGGTGACCGACCGGGAAGTTGGTCCCGGGTGCGCACGAGTGAGGACAAAGTGCGCAGGAAAGACTAGTATTGATCTGTGGGGCCAGTCTAGATCCCGCCAGGAGTAACGACCACCGGCGGGTGTGTCCGGGGCATTATAAGTTGGTATCAGAGCCGACCCTCGCGGTTACATGGATGTTTGTGGACAGGTGCGCGGTCATGTTATGCATGACGTTTGTGACCCGTCGTGGCACACAGCATGGCACATGTACCGGACTGGATGCACAAACGTATGTGCCAAGAGGGAACGTTCCTGTGGGCCAACAAGGACGTCGGTTCCTCTGAGTGGTGGTGTATGTGATAGCCTGGCTTAATAGGGATGATAGACTACTCATATCAATAAGGAATTCCTTCTTTTCCGGGAGCCCATTCAGAAAGAACTCCAAAGTTAAGCGTGCTCAGATTGGAGTAATTTCAGAATGGGTGACCAACCGGGAAGTTGGTCCCGGGTGCGCACGAGTGAGGACAAAGTGCGCAGGAAATACTAGTATTGATCTGTGGGGCCAGTCTAGATCCCGCCAGGAGTAACGACCACTGGCGGGTGTGTCCGGGGCGTTATAAATACCTTGTGTGCAGTTCTGTCTCCCGCATGGTGTCCTCCGTATGCCTCGGAGTAACACTTTCGTAGGATTTGTTCCTGTTCATGCTCACGTACACAACATCTAATAATACCATCTACTCCTTCTTTATATAAATGTGGGTCATCCCAAAAGTATTGTCTTAAATCAAAGAAGAACTTTTTCTTTTGTTGGTATGTGAAACTAGGTGGTATATATTTAGCAACAATGTAATTAGCATAATCTGCATACCAAGGAGTATTACGAGAAGCATTTATCACAGCTAATTGTTCATCAGGGAAATCATCATTAATAGGAAGTGGGTCATCAAGAACATTTTCCATTCTAGACAAATTATCTGCTACGGGATTCTCAGCTCCCTTTCTATCAATAATATGCAAATCAAATTCTGGTAGCAAAAGAACCCACCTAATAAGTCTAGGTTTAGCATCTTTCTTTTCCATAAGATATTTAATAGCAGCATGATCAGTATGAATAGTAACTTTGGAATCAACAATGTAAGATCTGAATTTATCACATGCAAACACAACTGCTAAAAATTCTTTCTCAGTAGTAGCATAACTTCTTTGAACACTGTCTAGAGTTTTACTAGCATAATGAATAACATTCAATTGCTTATCAACTCTTTGGCCTAGAACAGCACCAACAACATAATCACTAGCATCACACATAATTTCAAAGGGTAGGTTCCAATCAGGTGGTTGAACAATAGGTGCAGAAATTAAGGCTTTCTTAAGTATTTCAAAGGCTTCTACACAATCATCATCAAAAACAAATGGCACATCTTTTTGCAAGAGATTAGTAAGAGGCCGAGAAATTTTAGAGAAGTCTTTTATAAACCTTCTATAGAAACCATCATGACCAAGGAAACTTCTTATACCTTTGATATCTTTAGGACATGGCATTTTCTCAATTGCATCAACTTTAGCTTTATCAACTTCAATACCTCTTTCAGAAATTTTATGCCCAAGGACTATACCTTCCTTCACCATAAAGTGGCACTTCTCCCAATTCAAGACAAGATTAGTTTCTTCACATCTCTGTAAAACTCGATCAAGGTTGCTTAAGTTATCATCAAAAGAAGTTTCGTAAACGGAAAAATCATCCATGAAAACCTCAACAATCTTTTCAAAAAAGTCAGAGAATATAGCAGTCATACATCTTTGAAAGGTAGCAGGTGCATTATATAAACCAAAAGGCATACGACGATAAGCATAAGTTCCAAAAGGACAAGTAAAGGTGGTTTTCTCTTGATCTTCAGGTGAAACAGGTATTTGAGAAAAATCAGAATAACCATCTAGGAAGCAAAGGTGTGTACGCTTAGATAATATTTCTAACATTTGATCAATAAAAGGCAAGGGGTAATGATCTTTCCTAGTAGCTTTATTGAATTTTCTGAAGTCAATTACCATCCTATAACCAGTTACAATTCTTTGTGGAATAAGTTCATTTTTATCATTAGGAACAACGGTAATACCTCCTTTCCTAGGAACACAATGAACAGGAATTACCCATGTACTATCAGCTATGGGATAAATTATACCTGCCTCCAGAAGCTTTAATATTTCAGTTCTTACCACATCCTTCATTTTAGGATTCAGCCTTCTTTGATGATCAACAACGGGTTTAGCATCTGGCTCCATATGAATTTTATGCTGACATAAGGTGGGACTAATGCCCTTAAGATCATCGAGAGTATATCCAATAGTGGCACGGTGCTTCTTCAAAGTTTTAAGTAATCTCTTTTCTTCATGCTCTGAAAGGTTAGCATTAATAATAACAAGATATATCTTCTTTTCATCAAGGTAAGCATATTTAAGTGTATCAGGTAATTTCTTTAATTCAAACACAGGATCACCCTTCGGTGGAAGAGAATCTCCCAAGGTTTCAATAGGTAAATTATGTTTAAGAATAGGTGCTTGTTTAAAGAACAACTCATCTATTTCATTTCTTTCATTCATATGCATATCATTTTCATGGTCTAGCAAATATTGTTCTAAAGGATCAGTAGGAGGCACAACAATAGAAGCAAGACCTATAATTTCATCTTTATTGGGTAATTCTTTATCATGAGGTTGTGTACGAAACTTAGAGAAGTTAAATTCATGATATATATCACCAAACTTAACTCTAACTTTCTGTTTAACACAATCAATTTCAGCATTAACGGTATTCAAGAAAGGTCTACCGAATATAATGGGACAAAAATTATCTTGTTGTGAACCAAGTACTAAGAAATCAATAGGGTATTTGATTTTATCACACAAGACTTCAACATCTCTAACAATCACAAGTGGAGTAATAGTATCTCTGTTTGCAAGCTTAATAGTAACATCAATATCTTCAATCTCAACAGGTGCAATATCATTCATTACTTCTTGATATAAAGAAAACGGAATAGCACTCACACTAGCACCCATATCACATAAACCATGATAGCAATGATCTCCAATCTTAACAGAAACAACAGGCATGCCAACTACAGGCTTGTTCTTATCTAGCACATCTCGTTCATTTCTAACAGGTTTAGCAATTCTAACAGCCTCATCGCAAAAGTAAATAACATGCCCATCAATATCATCAACCAAAAGATCTTTAACCATTGCAATATTAGGTTCAAATTTAATTTGTCCAGAAGGTCTAGGTGTTCTTATATTACTTTTGTTAACCACAGTTGAAGCTTTAGCATGTTCCTTAATCCTAACAGGGAAAGAAGGTTTCTCAATATAAGCAGTAGGCACAACTGGATCAACATTGTAAACAATTGTTTCTTCTTTAACACTAACAGGTTCTTCATTTAATTCGATAGGTGGATGATATTTAAACCATTTCTCTTTAGGGAGATCAACATGAGAAGCAAAAGATTCACAAAAAGTAGCTACTATCTCAGAGTCAAGTCCATATTTAGTACTAAACTTATGAAAATCATCAGTTTCCATAAAAAATTTAACACAATCAAATTCAAGATTTATACCTGACACTTTACCTTTGTCAATTTCCCAATCTTCAGAGTTACGTTTAATTCTTTCCAAAAGATCCCATCTGAATTCAATTGTTCTCTTCATAAAGGAAACAGTAGAAGAAGTATCGAGCATGGATTGATCATTATGAGAAAGCCAAGCATAAAAGTTTTGAATAATTATTTCTCTTGAGAGCTCATGATTGGGGCATGTGTGCAACATATACTTAAGCCTCCCCCAAGCCTGAGTGATACTTTCTCCTTCACGAGGCCAAAAATTATATATATAATTCCGATCACGATGAACCAAGTGCATAGGATAAAATTTCTGGTGAAATTCCAGCTTCAACCAGTTCCAATCCCATGTTTCAGTATCATCACAAAGCCTATACCACGTCAATGCCTTTCCCCCCAAAGATAAAGGGAATACTTTCTTCTTAACTCCAACTCCGGATAAACCTGCAAGCTTAAACAATCCGCAAATTTCATCCACATATATCAAATGCACATCAGGATGCACCGTTCCATCTCCTGCATAAGGATTAGCTAGCAGTTTCTCTATCATACCCGAAGGAATTTCATAATAAATATTTTCAGTAGGATCAGTAGGTTGAGGAGCAACTCTCAATGCTTCCGGTTGAGGTGAAGATACCCCTAACTAGCCCCTCAAAGGATTACTTTCCATAGTGACAAGTGACAGTAAATTTCAGCACGTAATATAAATGTTTCCTTACCAAATTCCACTCACCAAACGCGCTTCACTCCCCGGCAACGAAACCAGAAAAGAGTCTTGATGACCCACAAGTATAGGGGACCAATCGTAGTCCTTTCGATAAGTAAGAGTGTCAAACCCAACGAGGAGCAGAAGGAAATGACAAGTGGTTTTCAGCAAGGTATTCTCTGCAAGTACTGAAAATAGTGGTAACAGATAGTTTGGTAGCAAGGTAATTCGTAACAAGTAACAAGTAGTAACGGTAACAAAGGTGCAGCAAGGTGGCCCAATCCTTTTTATAGCAAAGGACAAGCCGGAACGAACTCTTATAATAAGCAAAGGGTTCTCGAGGACACATGAGAATTTCATCTAGTCACTTTCATCATGTTTGTTTGATTCGCGTTCGCTAATTTGATAATTTTATATGTGGGTGGACCGGTGCTTGGGGTGCTGTTCTTACTTGAACAAGCCTCCCACTTATGATTACCCCCTCTCACAAGCATCCGCAACTATGAAAGAAGAATTAAGATAAATCTAACCATAGCATGAAACATATGGATCCAAATCAGCCCCTTACGGAATAGCGCATAAACTAGGTTTTAAGCTTCTATCACTCTAGCAACCCATCATCTAATTACTACTCCACAATGACTTCCTTTAGGCCCAAGGATGGTGAAGTGTCATGTAGTTGACGTTCACACGACACCACTAAAGGAAGCAACAACATACATATCATCAAAATATCGAACGAATACCAAATTCACATGATTACTTATGGCAAGACTTCTCCCATGTCCTCAAGAACAAAAGTAACTACTCACAAATCATATGCATGTTCAAGATCAGAGGGGTATTGAATAGCATTAAGAATCTGAATATATAATCTTCCAATAAATAAACCAACTAGCATCAACTACAAGAGGTAATCAACACTACTAGCAACCCACAGGTACCAATCTGAGGTTTTGAGACAAAGATTGAATACAAGAGATGAACTAGGGTTTGAGATGAGATGGTGCTGGTGAAGATGTTGATGAAGATTGGTCCTCCCATGATGACAGGATCGTTGGTGATGTCGATGGCTTCGATTTCCCCCTCCCGGAGGGAAGTATCCCCGGCGGAATCGCTCCGCCGGAGAGCAAAATAGCTCCTACCTAGGTTCCGCCTCAAGACGGCAGCGCTTCATCCCGAAAAGTCCCCTCTATAATTTTTTTAGGGCAAAAGACCTTATATAGCAGAAGGAGGGGGCCAGAGGCCAACCATTGGCCCCACAAGGCACCAGGGCGCGCCCAGGGGGGCCGCGCCCTGTTGCCTTGTGGGCAACTGGTCGATCCCCTCCAGTATTTTTTATATATTCAGTAAAAAATCTCCGTGAAATTTCAAGTCAATTGGAGCTCTGTAGGATAGGTATCTCTGTTGTAGCTATTTCAGGTCCAGAATTCCAGCTGCCGATATTCTTCCTCTTCATATAAATCTTGCAAATTAAGGGAGAAAAGGCATAAGAGTTGCATCATAAAGTGAAATAATGATCAAAAACGTTATAAATAATAGTAAGAAATCATGATGCAAATTCGACGTATCAACCTACAAGGCTGGCGCCACCGCCCACCCTGCTGATGAAGACGACATCGAGCCTCCCGAGGCCTCACCCACGAAGAAGAAGCAACAGTTCTCTCAGGCGCGTCCTGATATGTCCTAAACGTATCTAATTTTCCAAACACTTTTGCTCTAGTTTTGGACTCTAATTTGCATGATTTAAATGGACCTAACCCGGACTGACGCTGTTTTCAGCATGATTGCCATGGTGTTGTTTTTGTGCAGAAATAAAAGTTCTCGAATGGACCTGAAAATTTGCGCAAAGATCCACCAGAGGGGGGGGGGGCACCAGGCGCCACAAGCTTGGGGGCCGTGCCTGGCAGGCTTGTGGGGCCCTGCCAACTCCGTTTACCCTAGTTCCAGTGCTATAAGTACCTATTCGTGGAGAAAAAAACCAGAGAGAAAGAATCATCGCGTTTTACGATATGGAGCCGCCGCCACCACCTGTTCTTCATCGGGAGGGCTGATCTAGAGTCCGTTCGGGGCTCCGGGGAGGGGGATTGGACACCGTCATCATCATCAACCATCCTCCATCACCAATTTCATGATGCTAACCGCCGTGTGTGAGTAATTTCCTCGTAGGCTTGCTGGACGGTGATGGGTTGGATGAGATTTACCATGTAATCGAGTCAATTTGTTAGGGCTTTGATCCCTAGTATCCACTATGTTCTGAGATTGATGTTGCTATGACTTTGCTATGCTTAATGCTTGTCACTAGGGCCTGAGTGCCATGATTTCATATCTGAACCTTTATGTTTTCATGAATATATTTGAGTTCCTGATCCTATCTTGCAAGTTATATGCACCTATTACGTGTCATGATCCGCATACCCCAAGGTGACAATAATTGGGATTCTTTCCGGTGATTGCCGTAGTTTGAGGTGTTCATGTACTCACTATGTGCTAATGCTTTGTTCCAGTTCTCTATTAAAAGGAGGCCTTAATATCCCTTAGATTTCCTTATGGACCCCGCTGCCACGGGAGGGTAGGACAAAAGATGTCATGCAAGTTCTTACTATAAGCACGTATGACTATATACGGAATACATGCCTACATTACATTGATGATTGGAGCTATTGTGTTTTGCCCTAGGTTGTGACTGTTACATGATGAATGTCATCCAACATAATTATCCATCACCGATCCAATGCCTACGCTTTTCGCATATTGATCTTTGCTAAGTTACTTTCGTTGCTGCTACTGTTACAATCACTACAAAACTGCTACAGTTACTGTTTCTGCTACAGTTGCTACTGTTACTACTGCTATTGAAACTATCATACTACTGTGCTACTAAACACTTTGCTGTAGATATTTAGTTTTCTAGGTGTGTTTGAATTGACAACTCAACTGCTAATACTCGCAAATATTCTTTGGCTCCCCTTGTGTCGAATCAATAAATCTGGGTGAAATACTACCCGCGAAAACTATTGCGATCCCCTATACTTGTGGGTTATCAAGACCCTTTTCTGGCGCCGTTGCCGGGGAGAATAGCTCTATCTGTTGAGCCACTTGGGATTTATATCTGTTGATCACTATGAAGAATCTGAAAGACGCTAAGACCAAGATCGTCCCCTCTATGACTAGAGGAGGTAAGGAACTGCCATCACACTCTGCACTTGATTCACCTTTTGTTTTGAGTAGGCTTGCGACACCACCACCTGCTATACATTCTGATATGTCGCAAGTTATTTTCATGTTACTACTTCTGCTATGAATGAAACTATTGATGATGCTAGTACTATGCTTGATAATACTGTGCCACTTGGTGAATTTCTTGATGAACAAATTGCTAAAGCTAAAGGAATTGAAAATGTTGAAACTCTTGAAAATTATGATTCACCTATTATACCTAGCTCTCCTACTAGATTTGAAATGCTTGAAACATCTGATGGTTATGTTTTTGATAGGGAGACAGCTAGGGCAATTCTTGCTTGTAATGATAGAGATGAGGTTAGAAAATTGCTTGCTGAGTTGTAAGAAAAATCTATGAGGGAGAGAATGAAATATGATCCTAAGTTTGCTACCTCTCCCATATTTGTTACTGATAAGGATTATGAATTCTCTGTCGATCCTGAGTTAATTACTTTGGTTGAATCTGATCCTTTTCATGGTTATGAAACTGAAATTGTTGTGGCACACCTTACTAAGCTGAATGATATTGCTACCCTATTTGCTCATGAGGAAAAAATTTGTTATTATTATATTCTTAAGTTGTTTCCTTCCTCATTAAAGGGTGATGCTAAGAAATGGTTTAATACTCTTGCTCCTGGTTGTGTGCGTAGTCCCTAGGATATGATATATCACTTCTCTGAAAAATATTTTCCTGCTCATAAGAAACAAGCTGCCTTACAGGAAATATTTAACTTTGTGCAAATTGAAGAAGAGAATCTCCCTCAAGCTTGGGGGAGGCTTCTCCAATTACTTAATGCTTTGCCTGATCATCCTCTTAAGAAGAATGAAATACTTGATATCTTTTATAATGGACTAACCGATGCTTCTAGGGACTACCTAGATAGTTGTGCTGGTTGTGTTTTCAGGGAACGAACTGTTGGACAGGCTGAAGTACTATTGAATAATATATTGAGAAATGCCGATGATTGGACACTTCCTGAACCACCACCTAAGCCAACTCCAAAGAAGAGAGGTATTCTATTCCTCAGTCCAGAAGATATGCAAGAAGCTAACAAATCTATGAAGGAAAAAGGTATTAAAACTGAAGATGTTAAGAATTTACCACCCATTGAAGAAATACATGGGCTCGAAATCCCGACACAGGTAGTGGAGGTAAATTCTCTCACTAGATTTGATGAAGGTGATATTCCGTATAATAAATCTGCTAGTCAATGCCTGTATGAATTTGATAATTACATCATTAAACAGGAACACTTTAATATGTATGTGAGCAATCAACTAAAACGGAATGCCATCATGATTGAACGCTTGAGTGATTTGATGTTTAGAACTGCTAATGATGTTAAATGCTTGAGCAAACATGCTTCTATGGTTCAGACTCAGTTAGAACAAATTGGTAAGTCACAAAATGATTTGCTTGATGAGATGAATAATAAAAAGAATGATCATGTTGTTAGAGTTGTTACTAGAGGGGGAAGCATGACTCAGGATCCTCTATATCCTGAAGGTCATCCTAAAAGAATTGAACAAGATTCTCAGAGTAATAACATTGATGCACCTAGTCCATCTAATAAGAAAAAGAAAAATGGTAAAACTTTGCCTGCTTCTAGTGAACCTGAGATAGAAAAACCTCCTAAGAATCATAATGATGTTCCTATTTCTGATGCTGAGACACAATCTGGTAATGAACATACACCTAGTGATAATGATAATGATGATGTTCATGTTGATGCTCAACCAGATAATGGTGTAGAAATATGTCGGTGTAATGAGAACCAGGGTCTCATCAACCTTCTTAGCATGGGTCATTTCCGTCCAGGATTGTTGCCTGGCAACCCCGGCAAGGCCAAGCTTCCCGGCGAATACCATATCTGGCAACCATTATATTAACAAGCAAGAACAAGAGCTCGTTGGGGAGAAGCTTCTTCCCAGCGGCATGATCTCCTAGCAAGACAAGACCCAGCAAGGCTTGCCGGGGGACAGCTGGGAACAAACACAAGAATATCAAGAAGGCATTCAAGCCGATGATCATAAGACAGAAGATCGAAGGCTGGATTCCCGGCAAGATACTTGCCGGGAAGGCTCGCGAAGGCTCGGCAATGCCTCGCACCCGGCAAGATCCCACCGCCCTACCACCGCTCCAGCGTAGCGACCAGCCTGTCTTTTAGGGTTTGTCCTCCTGGATGCGTGTCATGGCACTAGCGGCGGATGGGGTTAAGCGGCGCCGATGGGACGGGCTCTTTTTCCGTCCCCAAGAAAGTAAGGGACACCTAAGTGGAGCATTTAATGCGTTTGTCCTAAGTTGTCAGTGATAAGCATGTAAACACTGTAGCAACTTTACACCTCTTGTACTTGCTGTTCGCCACTGTTGGTGACCCCTTTGTCATATAAAAGGAGGCCCAAGGCGAAGCTACAGGGAAGAGGAAGCTTTCTGGCCCAGCGGCATGCGTAGCCGCCCTTCTTGTGTACTGTTCACCAAGAAGCGCTCCGTGTATCTGAGCTCAAACACCCACAATAAACCAAAGCAGGAGTACGGTTTTACACTACTCAGCGGCCCGAACCTGGGTAAAACATCCCCGCGTTGATCGTTGGATCCGCTCTTTGTGTACATCTTCACCCCAGCCGAACCGTAAAAGGGATCCACGCGGTCCCATAGGTGTCGTACGCCGACATCTTTGGCGCGCTAGGTAGGGGGAGAGGTTGCGCGAACCCGATCTAGCGGTCAGCGCGTCAGTTTTTGATCGTCTTCATCGTCATGGCGTCCAAGAAGAAGCGGGGAGCGGCTGAAATTCCTTGCGAAAGCTAAGTCCTAAAACTTTAATCGCTTTCTGCTACGTAGTCTTATCCTTGATGGTGTTTTTGTATAACCTGTGCGCGGGGGAGCGCTCTTAAAACACTCTGTGCTCCTGGTTGTTCTGGGTCCGCCCAGCAACACAGATGCAGCTGTAGTTGTTTCTAGAGCGTTAAGCTCCCGAAGAGGCGGCATTCTCGATAGGCTGCTAGACAGGACCCGGTCCTAAGCGCCATTGACCAGGATGTGCGCATTCAGGAGGTATTCCGGCAAGCGTCGGGATTCATTGTACAAAAATGCATTCATTCAAGAAAAGGGCTTAGCAAGTTTTATTTTAAGGTTTTTGCGTAAACCCGTATGCTGAGGAGCCTTCCCGGGGCTAGTTGCGCTCCTTGTCGCCTCGAGTCCGCTCGGCGATGTGAGCAGCTGCACTAAAGCTGGGAAGGAAAAACCTTTTTCGGGAGGCGGCATTCCCGGCAAGCCGCTAAGGACCCGCACCTCAAAGCGCTGCTGACTGGATCGTGCGCACCGGAAAGTGTTCCGGCAAGCAAGGGAATATTCGGCAGAAGTCAAAATTACAACAAATTAGTCATAAAGCCAGAAGCTAATTAATTTGTTGTGTTAAAACGCTGTCGTGGCATTACATGTCCGAATCAGTGTTGCAGGTATACAGGTGGGCGATTACTTTGCCGCTTTCCCGGCAACATCATTGCTGGAAGCCGGCGTCGAGAACGTCAAAGTTCTTCGCTGAAGTCATAAGCCTTCCCGGCAACATCCTTGCCGGAAGCCGGCGTCGAGAACGTCAAAGTACTCCGCTGAAGTCATAAGGCTTCCCGGCAACATCTTTGCCGGAGGCCGGCATCGAGAACGTCAAAGTTCTCTGCTGAAATCGCAAACTTTTCTAGAAATATTCTTCGGCGGAAGAATAGCAAACCTTGTCGTCGAGCCATGAGCCATCCGCTCCGACAAGGGGGCTTTCAACCTTGTCGTCGAGTCATGCGCTCCGACAAGGGGGCTTTCCACCTTGTCGTCGAGTCATGCGCTCCGACAAGGGGGCTTTCAACCTTGTCGTCGAGTCATGCGCTCTGACAAGGGGGCTTTCAACCTTGTCGTCGAGCCATGCGCTCCGACAAGGGGGCTTTCAACCTTGTCGTCGAGGCATGCGCTCCGACAAGGGGGCTTTCAACCTTGTCGTCGAGCCATGCGCTCCGACAAGGGGGCTATCAACCTTGTCGTCGAGGCATGTGCTCCGACAAGGGGGCTTTCAACCTTGTCGTCGAGCCATGCGCTCCGACAAGGGGGCTTTCAACCTTGTCATCGAGCCATGCGCTCCGACAAGGGGGCTTTCAACCTTGTCGTCGAGTCATGCGCTCCGACAAGGGGGCTTTCAACCTTGTCGTCGAGTCATGCGCTCCGACAAGGGGGTTTCAACCTTGTCGTCGAGTCATGTGCTCCGACAAGGGGGCTTTCAACCTTGTCGTCGAGCCATGCGCTCCGACAAGGGGGCTTTCAACCTTGTCGTCGAGTCATGCGCTCCGACAAGGGGGCTTTCAACCTTGTCGTCGAGTCATGCGCTCCGACAAGGGGGTTTCAACCTTGTCGTCGAGTCATGCGCTCCGACAAGGGGGCTTTCAACCTTGTCGTCGAGTCATGCGCTCCGACAAGCGGGCTTTCAACCTTGTCGTCGAGTCATGCGCTCCGACAAGGGGGATTTCAACCTTGTCGTCGAGCCATACGCTCCGACAAGGGGGCTTTCAACCTTGTCGTCGAGCCATGCCCTCCGACAAGGGGGCTTTCAACCTTGTCGTCGAGGCATGCGCTCCGACAAGGGGGCTTTCAACCTTGTCATCGAGCCATGCGCTCCGACAAGGGGGCTTTCAACCTTGTCGTCGAGTCATGCGCTCCGACAAGGGGGCTTTCAACCTTGTCGTCGAGTCATGCGCTCCGACAAGGGGGTTTCAACCTTGTCGTCGAGTCATGTGCTCCGACAAGGGGGCTTTCAACCTTGTCGTCGAGCCATGCGCTCCGACAAGGGGGCTTTCAACCTTGTCGTCGAGTCATGCGCTCCGACAAGGGGGCTTTCAACCTTGTCGTCGAGTCATGCGCTCCGACAAGGGGGTTTCAACCTTGTCGTCGAGTCATGCGCTCCAACAAGGGGGCTTTCAACCTTGTCGTCGAGTCATGCGCTCCGACAAGGGGGCTTTCAACCTTGTCGTCGATCCATGCACTTCGACAAGGGCTGTTTTTCTTAAAAAACTATACTTCGAGAAGGAAAGGGCATGGCAGTCATGACCCACGCCAAATTTGGCCCCACCTCCAGCATCGAGATCTTTGAGTTCTCTGCTGTAGGCGGGCCCGGGGGCTCCTGTCGGTGTAATGAGAACCAGGGTCTCATCAACCTTCTTAGCATGGGTCATTTCCATCCAGGATTGTTGCCTGGCAACCACGGCAAGGCCAAGCTTCCCGGCGAATACCATATCTGGCAAGCATTATATTAACAAGCAAGAACAAGAGCTCGTTGGGGAGAAGCTTCTTCCCATCGGCATGATCTCCTAGCAAGACAAGACCCGGCAAGGCTTGCCGGGGGACAGCTGGGAACAAACACAAGAATATCAAGAAGGCATTCAAGCCGATGATTAGAAGACAGAAGATCGAAGGCTGGATTCCCGGCAAGATACTTGCCGGGAAGGCTCGCGAAGGCCCGGCAAGGCCTCGCACCCGGCAAGATCCCACCGCTCCAGCGCAGCGACCAACCTGTCGTTTAGGGTTTGTCTTCCTGGATGCGTGTCATGGCACTAGCGGCGGATGGGGTTAAGCGGCGCTGATGGGACGGGCTCTTTTTCCGTCCCCAAGAAAGTAAGGGACACCTAAGTGGAGCATTTAATGCGTTTGTCCTAAGTCGTCAGTGATAAGCATGTAAACACTGTAGCAACTTTACACCTCTTGTACTTGCTGTTTGCCACTGTTGGTGACCCCTTTGTCATATAAAAGGAGGCCCAAGGCGAAGCTACAGGGAAGAGGAAGCTTTCTGGCCCAGCGGCATGCGTAGCCGCCCTTCTTGTTTACTGTTCACCAAGAAGCGCTCCGTGTATCTGAGCTCAAACACCCACAATAAACCAAAGCAGGAGTAGGGTTTTACGCTACTCAGCGGCCCGAACCTGGGTAAAACATCCCCGCGTTGATCGTTGGATCCGCTCTTTGTGTACATCTTCTCCCCAGCCGAATCGTAAACGGGATCCACGCGGTCCCATAGGTGTCGTACGCCGACATCTTTGGCGCGCCAGGTAGGGGGAGAGGTTGCGCGAACCCGATCTAGCGGTCAGCGCGTCAATTTTTGATCGTCTTCATCGTCATGGCGCCCAAGAAGAAGCGGGGGGCGGCTGAAATTCCTTGTGAAAGCTAAGTCCTAAAACTTTAATCGCTTTCTGCTGCGTAGTCTTATCCTTGATGGTGTTTTTGTATAACCTGTGCGCGGTGGAGTGCTCTTAAAACACTCTGTGCTCCTGGTTGTTCTGGGTCCGCCCAGCAACACATATGCAGCTGTAGTTGTTTCTAGAGTGTTAAGCTCCCGAAGAGGCGGGGTTCTCGATAGGCTGCTAGAAAGGACCCGGTCCTAAGCGCCATTGACCAGGACGTGCGGATTCGGGAGGTATTCCGGCAACCGTAGGGATTCATTGTACAAAAATGCAATCATTTAAGAAAAGGGCTTAGCAAGTTTTATTTTAAGGTTTCTGCGTAAACCCGTATGCTGAGGAGCCTTCCCGGGGCTAGTTGCGCTCCTTGTCGCCTCGAGTCCGCTCGGCGATGTGAGCAGCTGCACTAAAGCTGGGAAGGAAAAACCTTTTTCGGGAGGCGGCATTCCCGGCAAGCCGCAAAGGACCCGCTCCTCAAAGCGCTGCTGACTGGATCGTGCGCACCGGAAAGTGTTCCGGCAAGCAAGGGAATATTCGGAAGAAGTCAAAATTACAACAAATTAGTCATAAATCCAGAAGCTAATTAATTTGTTGTGTTAAAACGCTGTCGTGGCATTACATGTCCGAATCAGTGTTGCAGGTATACAGGTGGGCGATTACTTGGCAGCTTTCCCGGCAACATTATTGCCGGAAGCCGGCGTCGAGAACGTCAAAGTTCTTCGCTGAAGTCATAAGCCTTCCCGGCAACATCCTTGCCGGAAGCCGGCGTCGAGAATGTCAAAGTTCTTCGCTGAAGTCATAAGCCTTCCCGGCAACATCTTTGCCGGAGGCCGGCATCGAGAACGTCAAAGTTCTCTGCTGAAATCGCAAACTTTTCCAGAAATATTCTTCGGCGGAAGAATAGCAAACCTTGTCGTCGAGCCATGAGCCATGCGCTCCTACAAGGGGGCTTTCAACCTTGTCGTCGAGTCATGCGCTCCGACAAGGGAGCTTTGAACCTTGTCGTCGAGTCATGCGCTCCGACAAGGGGGCTTTCAACCTTGTCGTCGAGTCATGCGCTCCGACAAGGGGGCTTTCAACCTTGTCGTCGAGCCATGCGCTCCGACAAGTGGGCTTTCAACCTTGTCGTCGAGGCATGCGCTCCGACAAGGGGGCTTTCAACCTTGTCGTCGAGCCATGCGCTCCGACAAGGGGGCTTTCAACCTTGTCGTCGAGGCATGCGCTCCGACAAGGGGGCTTTCAACCTTGTCGTCGTGCGATGCGCTCCGACAAGGGGGCCTTCAACCTTGTCGTCGAGCCATGCGCTCCGACAAGGGGGCTTTCAACCTTGTCGTCGAGCCATGCGCTCCGACAAGGGGGCTTTCAACCTTGTCGTCGAGCCATGCCCTCCGACAAGGGGGCGTTCAACCTTGTCGTCGAGTCATGCGGTCCGACAAGGGGGCTTTCAACCTTGTCGTCGAGCCATACGCTCCGACAAGGGGGCTTTCAACCTTGTCGTCGAGCCATGCCCTCCGACAAGGGGGCTTTCAACCTTGTCGTCGAGTCATGCGCTCCGACAAGGGGGCTTTCAACCTTGTCATCGAGCCATACGCTCCGACAAGGGGGCTTTCAACCTTGTCGTCGAGCCATGCCCTCCGACAAGGGCTATTTTTCTTAAACAACTATACTTCCAGAAGGAAAGGGCATGGCAGTCATGACCCACGCCAAATTTGGCCCCACCTCCAGCATCTAGATCTTTGAGTTCTCTGCTGTAGGCGGGCCCGGGGGCTCCTGTCGGTGTAATGAGAACCAGGGTCTCATCAACCTTCTTAGCATGGGTCATTTCCGTCCAGGATTGTTGCCTGGCAACCCCGGCAAGGCCAAGCTTCCCGGCGAATACCATATCTGGCAAGCATTATATTAACAAGCAAGAACAAGAGCTCGTTGGGGAGAAGCTTCTTCCCAGCGGCATGATCTCCTAGCAAGACAAGACCCGGCAAGGCTTGCCGGGGGACAGGTGGGAACAAACACAAGAATATCAAGAAGGCATTCAAGCCGATGATCAGAATGCAGAAGATCGAAGGCTGGATTCCCGGCAAGATACTTGCCGGGAAGGCTCGCGAAGGCCCGGCAAGGCCTCGCACCCGGCAAGATCCCACCGCCCTACCACCGCTCCAGCGCAGCGACCAGCCTGTCGTTTAGGGTTTGTCTTCCTGGATGCGTGTCATGGCACTAGCGGCGGATGGGGTTAAGCGGCGCTGATGGGACGGGCTCTTTTTCCGTCCCCAAGAAAGTAAGGGACACCTAAGTGGAGCATTTAATGCGTTTGTCCTAAGTCATCAGTGATAAGCATGTAAACACTGTAGCAAGTTTACTCCTCTTGTACTTGTTGTTCGCCACTGTTGGTGACCCCTTTGTCATATAAAAGGAGGCCCAAGGCGAAGCTACAGGGAAGAGGAAGCTTTCTGGCCCAGCGGCATGCGTAGCCGCCCTTCTTTTTTACTGTTCACCAAGAAGCGCTCCGTGTATCTGAGCTCAAACACCCACAATAAACCAAAGCAAGAGTAGGGTTTTACACTACTCAGCGGCCCGAACCTGGGTAAAACGTCCCCGCGTTGATCGTTGGATCCGCTCTTTGTGTACATCTTCTCCCCAGCCGAATCGTAAAAGGGATCCACGCGGTCCCATAGGTGTCGTACGCCGACATATTTGGCGCGCCAGGTAGGGGGATAGGTTGCGCGAACCCGATGTAGCGGTCAGCGCGTCAGTTTTTGATCGTCTTCATCGTCATGGCGCCCAAGAAGAAGCGGGGGGCGGCTGAAATTCCTTGTGAAAGCTAAGTCCTAAAACTTTAATCGCTTTCTGCTGCGTAGTCTAACCTTGATGGTGTTTTTGTATAACCTGTGCGCGGGGGAGCGCTCTTAAAACACTCTGTGCTCCTGGTTGTTCTGGGTCCGCCCAGCAACACAGATGCAGCTGTAGTTGTTTCTAGAGCGTTAAGCTCCCGAAGAGGCGGCGTTCTCGATAGGCTGCTAGAAAGGACCCGGTCCTAAGCGCCATTGACCAGGACGTGCGGATTTGGGAGGTATTCCGGCAAGCGTAGGGATTCATTGTAGAAAAATGCAATCATTTAAGAAAAGGGCTTAGCAAGTTTTATTTTAAGGTTTCTGCGTAAACTCGTATGCTGAGGAGCCTTCCCGGGGCTAGTTGCGCTCCTTGTCGCCTCGAGTCTGCTCGGCGATGTGAGCAGCTGCACTAAAGCTGGGAAGGAAAAACCTTTTTCGGGAGGCGGCATTCCTGGCAAGCCGCTAAGGACCCACTCCTCAAAGCGCTGCTGACTGGATCGTGCGCACCGGAAAGTGTTCTGGCAAGCAAGGGAATATTCGGCAGAAGTCAAAATTACAACAAATTAGACATAAATCCAGAAGCTAATTAATTTGTTGTGTTAAAACGTTGTCGTGGCATTACATGTCCGAATCAGTGTTGCAGGTATACAGGTGGGCGATTACTTTGCAGCTTTCCCGGCAACATCATTGCCGGAAGCCGGCGTCGATAACGTCAAAGTTCTTCGCTGAAGTCATAAGCCTTCCCGGCAACATCCTTGCCGGAAGCCGGCGTCGAGAATGTCAAAGTTCTCCGCTGAAGTCATAAGCCTTTCCGGCAACATCTTTGCCGGAGGCCGACACCGAGAACGTCAAAGTTCTCTGCTGAAATCGCAAACTTTTCCCGAAATATTCTTCGACGGAAGAATAGCAAACCTTGTCGTCGAGCCATGAGCCATGCGCTCCGACAAGAGGCTTTCAACCTTGTCGTCGAGTCATGTGCTTCGACAAGGGGGCTTTCAACCTTGTCGTCGAGGCATGCGCTCCGACAAGGGGGCTTTCAACCTTGTCGTCGAGCCATGCGCTCCGACAAGGGGGCTTTCAACCTTGTCGTCGAGCCATGCGCTCCGACAAGGGGGCTTTCAACCTTGTCGTCGAGCCATGCGCTCCGACAAGGGGGCTTTCAACCTTGTCGTCGAGGCATGCGCTCCGACAAGGGGGCTTTCGACCTTGTCGTCGAGCCATGCGCTCGGACAAGGGGGCTTTCAACCTTGTCGTCGAGCCATGCGCTCCGACAAGGGGGCTTTCCACCTTGTCGTCAAGTCATTTGCTCCGACAAGGGGGCTTTCAACCTTGTCGTCGAGCCATGCGCTCCGACAAGGGGGCTTTCAACCTTGTCGTCGAGTCATGCGCTCCGACAAGGGGGCTTTCAACCTTGTCGTCGAGTCATGCGCTCCGTCAAGGGGGCTTTCAACCTTGTCGTCGAGTCATGCGCTCCGACAAGGGGGCTTTCAACCTTGTCGTCGAGTCATGCGCTCCGACAAGGGGGATTTCAACCTTGTCGTCGAGCCATACGCTCCGACAAGGGGGCTTTCAACCTTGTCGTCGAGCCATGCCCTCCGACAAGGGGGCTTTCAACCTTGTCGTCGAGGCATGCGCTCCGACAAGGGGGCTTTCAACCTTGTCATCGAGCCATACACTCCGACAAGGGGGCTTTCAACCTTGTCGTCGAGCCATGCACTCCGACAAGGGCTGTTTTTCTTAAACAACTATACTTCCAGAAGGAAAGGGCATGGTAGTGATGACCCACGCCAAATTTGGCCCCACCTCCAGCATCTAGATCTTTGAGTTCTCTGCTGTAGGCGGGCCCGGGGGCTCCTGTCGGTGTAATGAGAACCAGGGTCTCATCAACCTTCTTAGCATGGGTCATTTCTGTCCAGGATTGTTGCCTGGCAACCCCGGCAAGGCCAAGCTTCCCGGCGAATACCATATCTGGCAAGCATTATATTAACAAGCAAGAACAAGAGCTCGTTGGGGAGAAGCTTCTTCCCAGCGGCATGATCTCCTAGCAAGACAAGACCCGGCAAGGCTTGCCGGGGGACAGCTGGGAACAAACACAAGAATATCAAGAAGGCATTCAAGCCGATGATCAGAAGACAGAAGATCGAAGGCTGGATTCCCGGCAAGATACTTGCCGGGAAGGCTCACGAAGGCCCGGCAAGGCCTCGCACCCGGCAAGATCCCACCGCTCCAGCGCAGCGACCAGCCTGTCGTTTAGGGTTTGTCCTCCTGGATACGTGTCATGGCACTAGCGGCGGATGGGGTTAAGCGGCGCTGATGGGACGGGCTCTTTTTCCGTCCCCAAGAAAGTAAGGGACACCTAAGTGGAGCATTTAATGCGTTTGTCCTAAGTCGTCAGTGATATTCATGTAAACACTGTAGCAACTTTACACCTCTTGTACTTGTTGTTCGCCACTGTTGGTGACCCCTTTGTCATATAAAAGGAGGCCCAAGGCGAAGCTACAGGGAAGAGGAAGCTTTCTGGCCCAGCGGCATGCGTAGACGCCCTTCTTATGTACTGTTCACCAAGAAGCGCTCCGTGTATCTGAGCTCAAACACCCACAATAAACCAAAGCAGGAGTAGGGTTTTACGCTACTCAGCGGCCCGAACCTGGGTAAAAAATCCCCGTGTTGATTGTTGGATCTGCTTTTTGTGTACATCTTCTCCCTAGCCGAACCGTAAAAGGGATCCACGCGATCCCATAGGTGTCGTACGCCGACAAAATAGAACCTGCTGTTGATCTTGATAACCCACCTCCTAAGAACAAAACATATGATAAAAGAGACTTAGTTGCTAGAAAACATGGAAAGGAGAGAGAACCATGGGTTCAAAAACCTGTGCCTTTCCCTACTAAACCATCCAAAAACAAGGATGATGAAGACTTTGAGCGCTTTGTTGAAATGCTTAGACCTGTCTTTTTGCGCACTCGCTTGATTGATATGTTGAAAATGTCTCCCTATGCTAAATACATGAAAGATATTGTCACTAATAAAAGAGAAATACCTGAAGCTGAAATTTCCACCATGCTTGCAAATTATTGTTTTAAGGTGGAGTACCTAAGAAGTTAGGAGATCCAGGAATACCTACTATACCATGCTCCATTTAAATAAGTTATGTCAAAACTGCTTTATGTGATTTGGGAGCCGGTGTTAGTGTTATGCCTTTCTGTTTATATAGAAGACTTGATTTGAATAAGCTCACACCTACTGAAATATCTTTGCAAATGGCTGATAAATCAACTGCTATACCTATTGGAATTTGTGAGGATGTTCCTGTTGTAGTTGCAAATGTTACGACCTTGACAGACTTTGTTATACTTGATATGCCCGAGGACGACAACATGTCGATTATCCTTGGTAGACCTTTTTTGAATACTGCAGGGGCTGTTATTGATTGCAACAAAAGCAAGGTTACTTTTCATCTCAATGGCAATGAGCATATGGTTTATTTCCTGAAGAAACAAACTTCGATGAACGGTATCAATTGTATTGAAAAAGTTTCGACAATAACTATTGGAGGCTTCAAATTTCCTCTTCCTACTATCAAAAAGAAATATGAAATTCTTATCGTTGGGGAGATGCATATCCCCATTGAGGTGACTTAGTGTTATACGAAAATTCTTCAGTTTCATATCACTCGGAAATAGTTTGTTAATAAGACTTGATCAACCTTATTAATGGATTCTTTTTGAAGGGCATGTGGTCGATGAATTTAGTAAGCACAACTTTCTGTACCCACCTTTTGCTCTCTGTTATTTTTAGTAGAATAAAATAAAATGCCATGATTATCCTGTTTTCTGAATTTTCCGTGCAATAAAAAATGGCCCAAAAATAAAAGTTCTCAGAATGCCTTGAAAATTTAGTATGATTTTTTCCGGAATATTTAAGAATTTTTGGTACTGAACACACCCCAGGGGGGTGCACCTGTGAGCCACAAGCCCACAGGGCACGCCCACCCCCTGGGCGCGGCCAGCAGGCTTGTGGGTCCCATAGGGACCTACTCACTTATGCCAGCCACCCATCTCCTTCTTCTTCCACCAGAAAAAATCAAACTTGCTCCCAAGCCCGTGTTCTTGCTCATTTTGCTGTGATTTTCGATCTCCTTGCTCGGAACTCCATTTCCAAAACTGTTTTGAGGAATTACTCCTTGGTATGTGACTCCTCCAATGCTCCAACTAGTTTTTGTTCTAGTGCTTTATACTTTGCAAATTTTTGCTGCTATTGTGACCATGTTTATGAGCTTGCATGTTAAATTTGTATGGTCCAAAGTAGTTTTCATGCATGATATAGCTTCTAGATACATGTGGGAGTAGTTGCTACCAATTTTGTTGAGTTTCGTTCACTTTTATTTTGAGTCACTAAAAATTTTAGAAATTTTTCAGAGAAAGAGAAAATGTTTAGGAAGATGTTCCATGGTGGTTCCTCGAGCAGGAGTGCTCCTAGGCCCGCAATACATGAGCTGGATACCGAACCGCCATGGGAGGCCGCGGTGCTACTGTGCGAGTGGCCGTCGGATGCCTTCATGATTCGAGCCGCCATCAAGGAAGAGTTTGATATGTACGTGTGCAACGCCGAGCTCACGGAGTTCCTGGCAGACAGGTGCCCGCAATACTATGACCTCACTGACTCCTTTGTGTGAAGATTCACGTATATATATCAGCGCACTTCACATGATGTTATTTTCAACCTATATGAAAATCCTTTTCGCATGTCTGTTGAAGAATTTAGTGAAGTATGCAAAATTCCATTCTGGGGGACTTGCACTGAACCTCGTAAATCTGATTGCAATGAATTCCTCATGAACATTACTAAGAGTGAAACCAGAGGCATCACACAGGCTACTATGGGGAGCATTCATTTTCCTGCCATACATTATTTTGCTCTGTTCATTGGTAGATGCATTAATGGTAAACATGATCATAGTCATCTTTGCGCCCCTGACCTGAGCGTTCTTAAGAGTGCGGTGCTGGGAGATAGACAATTTAACATGGGGGCTATTGTTGCATGTCGTTTACATAATAATGCCTTAGTTGGTGATTTCTTTGGTGGAATTTATGCCACTCGCTTAGCTACCTATCTTGGTGTGCCCATTAAAAAAATGAGACCCTTTTGCCACCTAGTTTTCTTGATTATGATGCTATGGAACGCCACCAGTTCCTTGAGAGGGGTTATCCCCCGTTCAGATAGATGCTAATCTTTAACAGGTGTCATGTTTTCCATATTGTTTTGCCTGCTCCTACCTTCTTTGATTTCCAGGGAAAACATAGACATTTCATACTTGAGGAGGAGGCTGAGGAGTACGAGAGGGCGGCAGAGACCGAGCGCCTTAATGAGGCAGCACGCCAAGCTGTTCATCCAGGACAAGACTGGCCATAGACCAACTTAGGCCAAAAGCCTAAGCTTGGGGGAGTACGTATTTCTCACCGACATTACATTCATGTTCACACACTCATTCCAGTTGTCGGTGTTCATCCTTTTTCATTATATACCCATGCTAGTTTTATTTTCGCTTTCTTCTTGTGTGTTTGAAAAACTTTCAAAAATTCAAAAAAAATTAGTTGTAGTTTCTTCCTTGTCTAGTTAATTCGTAGTAGTAAAAGAAAACCCAAAAAGATTTCTCGTTTCTTCTTTTACTTGTTGGGAGCTTTCCCGTGTAAATAGCTTTTCTCATTTTCCGTTTTCCTTCGTTAATTTGCTTCCTTCAAAAAAACCAAAAACTCCAAAAATATTTCAGTGTGTTTCTCTGAATTTCTTTTCTTTTCGTTGAGTTGTCACAAGGAGAAGACCATGATGAAAATGTTGAGTGGCTCCCATATGTTTTATTGTTGATCTAACAATGAGCCACTATTACCTTGTCTTCTCCTTTGAATAAATGTTTGCAGATTCCAGCTTAGTCCACGGCACACTTGCACCATTATTATTCTTTCCACATCATTCGGTCATGCAAGTGAAAGGCAATAATGACAATATTTGATGAAGTGATTGCAGTGAAGAAAATCTGGTATGAACTCTTCTTGTTTTTGTCTTTGTAAATATGTTTAGCTCAGTATTCATGATTCAACATTATTATGAGTAAACATATTTGTGATGACAATTAGAGATTATAGTTGCTCATGCCATGCTTAAATAGCTAGGAGTAGATAATGATTTGTCTTGAGTGTCAACATGCATTAAAACGGTTGTGATGTAGTATGTTAACGTGGTATCCTCCTCTGAGTAATTCGAGTGGCTTGACTTGGCACATGTTCATACATGTAGTTGAATCAAAACCAACATAGCCTCCATGATATTTATGTTCAGGGTGTTGATATCCTACTCATGCTCCTGTTCAATGTTAATTATTCGCAATGCATGTCTATGACCGTTTTCGCTCTCTAGCTGGTCGCTTCTCAATCTATTTGCTAGCCTTCGCATGTACTAAGCGGGAATACTGCTTGTGCATCCAAATCCTTAAACCAAAGTTATTCTAGATGAGTCCACTATATCTATCTATATGCGGTATTACTCTGTCGTTCCAAGTAAATTTGCATGTGCCACCTCTAAACATTCAAATGAACATCTGTTTTGTCTGCCCGTACCGCTCATGGAGCGACAGGGGGCGGTCAATATCTTCCATGCTAAGCGGGTTACTCTCAGATGAGTGTTTATTCACTTGTCATTGTACGAGAGAGGATGGTAATCGGGATGCCCAGTCCTATGCTCAAATCGAAATCATATAATGCAAACAAACTCCCCCGAAAAGTTGTTGGTATGGAGGGCACCCGTGAATTCGGCTAGCCATGGCTTGTGTTGGTACGATGGAGGGGGACTAAACTTTACCTTTCCGCTTGGGAACCGCCTATAATGCGTTTAGCATGGAAGATATTGAAAACTCTCGGTCGTAACGTTGACAGGAAAAGCATACCTCCCAAAATTATTTTCATGTCTAATTTAAGCTTCGAGCTCTGGCACCACTACAAATCCATGCTTCCCTTTGCGAAGGGCCTATCCATTTACTTTTATGTTATTTTATTTTTAGTGTTGAATCATCACCCTCTCATTTAAGCACCAGTTGGAGAACACTATTGTCATCTTTATGTATAGTTAATGTTGGGTGTGACCATGACTGGATATCCTCTACCCTGAATTACAATGTCTAGTCGTTGCTTGAATCTCAGAGGTGCTCTGCATTTATGTTTTGCGGTCTCAGAAAGGGCTAGCGAGATACCATGTTATCATATTATATCATGATTGTTTTGACAAAGTGTTGACCTTCGAGATATCTTATTATTGCTCGCTAGTTGGTTATGTTACTACCATGAGTAAATGTGAGACCTAAGTGTTATCATCAATATGGTTAGTTCATAATCTTTGCTGAAAACTTGGATGCTAGTTAAGGATATTTACAGACAACAAGAACAAAAGAGTTTGTAAAAGTTTTTCTTTATCACTTTCAGTTTGTCAACTGAATTGCTTGAGGACAAGCAATGCGTTAAGCTTGGGGGAGTTGATACGTCCTAAATGTATCTACTTTTACAAACACTTCTGCTCTGGTTTTGGACTCTAATTTGCATGATTTGAATGGAACTAACCTGGACTGACGCTGTTTTCAGCAGAATTGCCATGGTGTTGTTTTTATGCAGAAATAAAAGTTCTCGGTTGGACCTGAAAATTTGCGGAGAATTATTTCAGAATATATAAAAAATATTGGCGCAAAGATCCACCAGAGGGGGGCCACCAGGCGCCACAAGCCTGGGGGGCGCGCCCACCCCCCCAGGGCGCGCCTGGCAGGCTTGTGGGGCCCTACCAACTCCGTTTACCCTAATTCCAGTGCTATAAGTACCTATTCATGGAGAAAAAATCAGAGAGAAAGAATCATCATGTTTTACGATACGAAGCCACCGCCACCACCAGTTCTTCATTGAGAGGGCTGATCTGGAGTCCGTTCGGGGCTCCGGAGAGGGGGATTCGACGCCGTCGTCATCATCAACCATCCTCCATCACCAATTTCATGATGCTCACCACCGTGTGTGAGTAATTTCCTCGTAGGCTTGCTGGACGGTGATGGGTTGGATGAGATTTACCATGTAATCAAGTCAATTTTTAGGGCTTTGATCCCTAGTATCCACTATGTTCTGAGATTGATGTTGCTATGACTTTGCTATGCTTAATGCTTGTCACTAGGGCCCGAGTGCCATGATTTCAGATCTGAACCATTATGTTTTCATGAATATATTTGAGTTCTTGATCCTATCTTGCAAGTTATATGCACCTATTACGTGTCATGATCCGCATACCCCAAGGTGACAATAATTGGGATTCTTTCTGGTGATTGCCGTAGTTTGAGGAGTTCATGTATTCACTATGTGCTAATGCTTTGTTTTGGTTCTCTATTAAAAGGAGGCCTTAATATCCCTTATATTTCCTTATGGACCCCGCTATCACGGGAGGGTAGGACAAAAGATGACATGCAAGTTCTTACTATAAGCACATATGACTATATACGGAATAAATGCCTACATTACATTGATGAATTGGAGCTATTGTGTATCGCCCTAGGTTGTGACTATTTCATGATGAATGTCATCCAACATAATTATCCATCACCGATCCAATGCCTATGCTTTTCGCATATTGATCTTTGCTAAGTTACTTTCGTTGTTGCTGCTGTTACAATCACTACAAAACTGCTATTGTTACTGTTTCTGCTAGTGTTGCTAGTGTTACTACTGCTATTGAAACTATCATACTACTGTGCTACTAAACACTTTGCTGCAGATATTTAGTTCTCTAGGTGTGGTTGAATTGACAACTCAACTGCTAATACTCGCAAATATTCTTTGGCTCCCCTTGTGTCGAATCAATAAATCTGGGTGAAATACTACCCGCGAAAACTGTTGCGATCCCCTATACTTGTGGGTTATCAAGACGCACCGAGACGAAGAAGGTGCCAGTGGACGGCAGCGGCTCAGGTCCTGCCTTCACCATTTGCATGGGCCTCTCTCCTGCATAGGAAGACGTGCTCGTCACCTTCCTTCGGGCAAATGCGGATGTGTTCGCTTGGACAGCATCTGATTTGTCCGGTGTGCCGAGGGAGGTGATCAAGCACCACTTAGCGGTGTGCCCCAACGCACGCCCCGTGAAGCAAAAGGCATGGCGCCAAGCGCCAGAGAAGCAAGAGTTCATTGTCAAGGAAGTCCAAAAGTTGCAAGAGGCAGGAGTCATCCGTGAGGTGCGCCATCCCGAATGGCTTGCCAACCCAGTCGTAGTACCCAAGAAAGGTGGCAAGGAGCGAATGTGTGTCGACTTCACGGGCCTCAACAAATCCTGCCCTCAAGACCCCTTCCCGCTGCGTCCCATTGACCAGATCATGGACTCCACCACCGGGTGTGAGTTGTTGTGCTTCCTAGATGCCTTCTCAGGCTACCACCAGATCAAGATGGCAACGGAAGACATGGAGAAAACGTCCTTCATCACCCCCTGCGGGATATACTGCTACATCTACATGCCCTTCGGCCTGAGGAGTGACGGATCCACCTTCCAGAGGCTGATGCGCATCGCCCTGGGGCCAAAGATGGGAAGAAATGCAGAGACCTACATCGATGACATTGTTGTCAAGACTCGCGAGGCTTGGTCCCTCCTCGCGGACCTCGAGGAAACGTTCAACAACCTACGCAAGGTCAACCTCAAGCTCAACCCAGACAAGTGCGTCTTCGGAGTCCCTTCCGGCAAGCTGCTTGGCTTCCTGGTCTCCCACCGCGGCATCGAGGCGAACCCCGAGAAGATCAAGGCCATCGAGAAGATGTTCCCTCCCCAGAACCTCAAGCAAATGTAGTGCCTGGCGGGATGCATGGCCTCACTTGGGCGCTTCATCTCCAAGTTCGGCGAGCGAGCCCTGCCGTTCTTCAAGATCATGAAGAGATTCGACCCCTTCAAGTGGACTCCTGAGGCTGACGCCGCCTTCGAGGACCTCAAGAGGTACCTAACGAGCCCGCCCATCATGGTCGCGCCACGCTCCCGTGAGCCTCTGCTCCTGTACTTGGCAGCCACCACCCTGACGGCCAGCGCGGCCTTGGTGGCGGTATGAGAGGAGCACGTCTGCATCCAGAAGAAGCTTGCTGAGGCCGCGTCAGCGCCTGCCGAGGCTGCACCATCGCCCGCCGAGGGCCTTCCTCAGGAGGCCCCTGTCGAGCCGCCTCGCGAGCCGCCTCCTGAGCCTTCCGAGTGTCATGAGCCCCCAGGGCCATCCGAAGAGCAAGATGCTACCACAACCACGCGCCTCGTCGAGCACCCTGTGTACTTCGTCAGCACGGTGCTGCGGGATGAGCGCGAGCGCTACCCCATGCAGCAGAAGCTCCTCCTCGCGCTCCTCGTCGCCTCCAGGAAGCTGCGCCACTACTTCCAGGGCCATCCCATCAAGGTGATCACATCCTACCCACTGGAGCAAGTCCTGCGCAGCCCCAACACCGCGGGCCGCATCGCCGAATAGAGCATCGAGCTGCAGACCTTTGAGCTGGAATTCTGCACCACACGGGTGATCAAGGGTGCAGCCTTGGCGGACTTCGTGGCACAATGGATGGACCCACACCAAGAAGAGCCTCGCGAGGACGAATGCCTCCTGCCTGGAGATGAAGCACCTGGCGGTTGGACCATGCACTTCGACGACGCGTTCTCCCGGCAGGGTGCGAGGGTTGGCGTCGTGCTCACCTCGCCGAAAGGAGACAAGCTCTTCTATGTTGTCCAACTCTGCTTCAAGCATGACAACAAGGTCTCCAACAACATCGCAGAGTACGAAGGCCTCATCACTAGGCTCAAGGCCGCCTCTGCTCTGGGCATCAAGCGCATCATCATCAAGGGCGACTCTCAGCTCCTTGTCAGCTTCTCCAATAAAAGCTACAAGCCCAAGGACGATCACATGGCCGCCTACTTGTTGGAAGTTCGCAAGCTCGAGAAGCGCTTCCTTGGCCTGGAGCTCCAGCACATCCCTCGCGGCAGCAACAAAGAGGAAGACAACATCGCCAAGTGGGCATCTCGCCGTGAGCCGCAGAACCCCGGCGTCTTCGAAGAAGAGGCCATCAGCTGCACCACCTGCCGGGAGCGCTACGGCGCCTCATGAGGAGCTCCCTCCCGCACCACCCACAGGCGCACCTGATTGTGGCCCATCTTTGGGCACTCGCTTGCTGCTCGCGCTGGAGCCTCAAGCAGACAGTTGGGTCACGGAGTTCAAGGCCTACTTGCAAAGCGGCACCCTCTTGGAGAAGGACTCAGAGGCAGAGCGCGTGGCTCGACAGGCCACCGCCTACTGCTTGCAAGATGGCGAGCTCTACCGCAGGCGCCCCAATAGCGTCGCATTGCGGTGCATCTCCGAAGAGCAAGGTCGCGAGCTGCTTGCTGACATTCATGGTGGAGACTGTGGCCACCACTCTTCATCGCGCACCCTCGCTGGCAAGGTGTTCTGCAGCGGCTTCTACTGGCCCACCACGCTTCAAGACGCCACCGAGCTGGTCCAATCCTATGAAGCCTAAGAATTCCACACCAGCCAAATCCACCGGCCAGCGTAAGGCCTCCAGACGATCCCGCTCTCGTGGCCCTTCGCGGTCTGGGGGCTGGACATCTTGGGCCCCTTCCCTCGCGCGGTAGGCAGCTATCGCTACCTCTACGTCGCCATCGACAAGTTCACCAAATGGGCAGAGGTCGAGCCAGTCTGCACCATCCCGGCAGCCTCAGCCATCAAGTTCATCAAGGGCCTCGTGAGCCGCTTTGGCGTTCCCAACTGCATCATCACTGATAACGGCTCGTAGTTAACCAGCGACCTCTTCAAGTCATACTGCGCCAGCCTTGGCACGCAGATCTGCTACACCTCCATGGCACACCCGTGAAGCAACGGCCAGGCCGAACGTGCCAACGCTGAAGTCCTCAAGGGCCTCAAGACACGAAGCTTCAAGAAAAAGCTTGACGCCTGCGGCAAATGCTGGCTTGATGAGCTCCAGTCCGTACTATGGTTAATCCGCACGACAGCAACCAAGCCTACTGGCAAGACTCCCTTCTTCCTCGTCTATGGAGCTGAAGCAGTCCTACTGTCTGAACTCAAGCACGGCTCTCCGCAAGTCCTCGCCTTCAATGAAGCTCATCAGGTTGGCTCGCGAGAGGCTAACCTGCTACTCCTAGAGGAAGCCCGTCGCCAGGCACGCACTGCCCGATACCAGCAGGCTTTGCGTCGCTATCATAGCCGCAACATACGCCCCCGCACTCTCGAAGCTGGCGACCTCCTCCTGCGAAGGATCCTCTCCAGAGAAGGACTCCACAAGCTCTCACCCATGTGGGAAGGCCCATTCAGGGTTGCCCATGTCTCTCGGCCTGGCGCCGCTCGGCTAGAGACGGAGGAGGGTGTTCCTATGCCCAACACATGGAACATCCAACACCTCTGCAAGTTCTACCTGTGACCTCACGCGTACGAACGAAATGGAGCTGTACACACTCCGGAGCTCTCCTTGCGCTAGCCTGATGGGCCCGCGAGAGGTCCCTCCCACAACCCAGTGGAAGCCCCATGCTCAGCGCTAGCGAAACGATTGAAATGAGGGCGCCGCCTGGCCGCACCATCCTCAAGCTGTCTCGTGTCCGTCACGGCAGCCTCTTCTCATGCAATCAATATGTGACATGATATGGCCATTATCAGCTCATGCTTTTGATCTCCATCTCTAAAGCACCAGCATGATCTCCATCGTCACCGGCATGACACCATGATCTCCATCATCATGATCTCCATCATCGTGTTGTCACGTGGTTGTCTCCGCCAACTATTGCTTCTATGACTATTGCTAACTCATAGCGATAAAGTAAAGCAATTACATGGCGTTCAATGATTGACACGCGGGTCATACAATAAATTATAGACAACCCTATGGCTCCTGCCGGTTGCCGTACTCATCAACATGCAAGTCGTGAACCTATTACAAACATGATCATCTCATACATCAACATATATCACATCACGTTTTGGCCATACCACATCACGACATGCCCTGCAAAAACAAGTTAGACGTCCTCTACTTTGTTCTTGCAAATTTTACGTGGCTGCTAGGGCAAACTATAAGAACCGTTCTTATCTACGCAAAACCACAACGGTGATATACAAGATTCATTTTAACCTTCTACAAGGACCGCTATTGTCAAATAAGATTCAACTAAGGTGGGAGAGACAGACACCCGCAAAGCCACTTTTATGCAATACAAGTTGCATGTCAGTCAGTGGAACCGGTCTCTTGTGTGAGGACAAGTAAGGTTGGTCTGAGCCGCTTCATCCCACAATACCACCGAATCCAAATAAGACAAAGGAAGTAAGCAATTTGAACATCAACGCCCACAACTTCTTTCTGTTCTACTCGTGCATATACATCTACACATAGACTTAGCTCATGATGCCACTGATGGGGAACGTGATGGTGAACGAAGCATGAAAATCAAAAAAAATCCTACGAACACCCAAGATCTAATCTAGGAGATGCATACCAATGAGAGGGGAGTGTGTCTACATACCCTTGTAGACCGAAAGCGGAAGCGTATAAAACGCGGTTAATGTTGTCGTACTCTTCGCGATCCAATCACGATCCAACCGATCTAGTGCCGAACGGACGGCACCTCTGAGTTTAGCACACATGCGGCTCAGTGACGTCTCCTCCTCCTTGATCCAGCAATCGAAGGGGGGGAAGTATTTGGGATCACAACCAGCACAACGGTGTGGTGGTGATGGTGGTGGTGGAGTGCTGGCAGGGCTTCGCCAAGCCAAACTGGGATGAGGAGAAGGGAGAGAAGGCGAGGGTTGTGGCTAGGCAAAGGGGTGAACCCCTCCCCTTGCACCGCCCTCTATTTATATAGGAGTGGAGGAGGCTGGCCAGCCCTGACCCCTCCTCCAAGCAGAGGGGGCGGCGGCCAGGGAGGTGGCTTGCCCACCAAGACAGGTGGGGCGCACCTCCTCCCCATAGGTTTTTCCCACCCCTGGCCGCATGGGCCAAGTGGGGCTGTTGTGCCTGGCCCAATAAGGCCAGGGCGCCTCCCCCCAGCCCATGCTGGCCTCCGGGACTGGTGGGACCCACTGGTGGTCCCCCGAAACCCTTTGGTGTCCCCTGGTACACAGTCGGTGGACCCCCGAACTTCCCCAGAACCCGAATAAAACTTTCCATATATAAATCTTTACCTCTGGACCATTCCGAAACTCCTCATGACGTCCGGGATCTCATCCAGGACTCCGAATAACATTCGGTTACCAACATCAAATATCCCAATACTACTCTAGCACCATCGAACATTAAGCGTACGACCCTACGGGTTCGGGAATCATGTAGTCATGACCAAGACAACTCTTCGGCCAATAACCAATAGCGGGACCTGGATGCCCATATTGGTTCCTACATATTCCTTGAAGATCTTTATCGGTTGAACCACGATGCCAAGGATTCAGTTAATCCCGTATGCAATTCCCTTTGTCCGGCGATATGTTACTTGCCCGAGATTTGATCATCGGTATCTCCATACCTAGTTCAATCTCATTACCGGCAAGTCTCTTTACTCATTTCGTAATACAAGATCCCATGACTAAACTCATTAGTCACATGAAGCTTCTTGTGATGTTGTATTACCGAGAGGGCCCAGAGATATCTCTCCGTCACACGGAGTGACAAATCCCAGTCTCGATCCATGCAACCCAACAAACACCTTCGGAGATACATGTAGAGCACCTTTATGATCACCCAGTTATGAAGTGACATTTGATAGCACACAAAGTATTCCTCCGGCGTCCTGGAGTGGCATGATCTCATGGTCTAAGGAACAGATACTTGACATGAAGAAAGCTGTAGCAAATAAACTAAGTGATACAATCTGATGCTAAGCGTACGGTTGGGTCTGTCCATCACATCATTCTCCTAATGATGTGATCCTGTTATCAAATGACAACTCATGTCTATGGTTAGGAAAACTTAACCATTTTTGATCAACGAGCTAGTCTAGTAGAGGCTTACTAGGGACACAGTGTTTTTTATGTATTCACACATGTATTTAAGTTTCCGGTCAATACAATTCTAGCATGAATAATAAACATTTATCATGAACAAGGAAATATGATAATAACCAATTTATTATTTCCTCTAGGGCATATTTCCAACACACACCCTTGGTGCTCTCGGTACGGCGTCGTCAACGCAGTCAAAGAACGACAACCATCGGAAGAGGACTGTACGTGGATAGGCTGACAGCTGGGACCCACGAGGTCCATGGTCGCACGCAAGGAAGTGCCTCCTTATTATGCGCAAGAAAAATGATTCCTCCCCCTGGTAGCTGGGACCCACCTGATTTGGAGGCTGACTTGTGGGCCAACTAAGTTGATGCATACGTAGGTCTTTGTCAACTTAGTCAACAAACGATTCTAGCAGCATTGCCTGTTGGATGTTAATCCAATGGTCGTGCTGCTTCTTCAATCTCTGATCTTCTTGCTCCAGCCATCCAAACCAGCGCCGGCAAGACGGCCTGCTCCTGCCTCCCATGGCCGGCTGTGCTGCCACACAGGCCTCAACGCCCCACCCTACTCCCACCGTTGGCCAGGCCATCCCTCTACTCACCCACACCTCCTGTTATTCTCCGGCGATGGCAGCCTCACACCGCAGCCAAACCAGTAAACCCTCCTACTCCCCTTTGCGTGGGCAACCACTGCCGTGTCTTCCCCGGCTCTGGGTCATTCCCTTCCTAGGCCTCGCCGTCGTCCACCACCTTGGTGCTCTCGGTACAGCGTCGTCAACGCGGTTGTAGGATCGAAAGTATGTCTAGAGGGGGGGGGGTGATTAGACTACTTGACCAATAAACCTATCCTTATCCCAATTTTAGTTGTGGGCAGATTTTAGCAATTACACCAAGTCAAGCATCACCCTACACATGCAATTCTAGGAGTATAGCAGCGAAAAATAAAACATTGCACATGTAAGTAAAGGAGGGGTTTGGAGATTTCAAACGCAATGAAGACACGGTGGTTTTTGGTGTGGTTCCGATAGGTGGTGCTATCGTATGTCCATGCTGATGGAGGTTTCAACCCACGAAGGGTAACGGTTGCGCGAGTCCACGGAGGGCTCCACCCACGAAGGGTCCACGAAGAAGCAACCTTGCCTATTCCACCATGGCTTCCGTCCACAAAGGACTAGCCTCACTCGGGGTAGATCTTCATGAAGTAGGCGATCTCCTTGCCCTTACAAACTCCTTGGTTCAACTCCACATGATCTTGGAGGCTCCCAAGTGACACCTAACCAATCTAGCAAACACCACTCTCCAAAAGGTAATAAATGGTGTGTTAATGATGAACTCCTTGCTCTTGTGCTTCAAATGATAGTCTCCTCAACACTCAATCTCTCTCTCACAGATTTGGCTTGGGTAGGAGAAGGATTGGAGTGGAAAGCAACTTGAAGAGGCTAGAAATCAAGGTTCAAATGGTTGGATTGGAATCTCTTGATCTCAACACATGAGTAGGTGGTTCTCTCTCAGAAAATATGTGGTGGAAGTGTATGCACGTTCTGATGGCTCTCTCTTAGAGTAAGTGGGGGTGGAGGGGTATAAAAAGCCTTCACCAAAAATCTAACCGTTACACACTTTTGACCCAAATCGGTGAGACCGACTATAAACTCGGTGAGACCGACTAGTGTAAAAAGTGTGAACTTTAGGCTTTTTGGTGGGACCGAAATGGAACAACTCAGAGAGACCGAAGTGCAAAGGCTAGGGCAGAACCCAGTTTCAGAAATTCTGATTATTTCAACTCGGTGATTCCGAAGTGAAATAATGTCATCACAGAAACTTGGCCATTCCATCTCGGTGGGACCGAGATCCTTTTCGGTGAAACCAAATTGCTAGGGTTTGGCAGTGGCAGTGTGAGTGGCTATCTCGGTGAGTCCGGATGGGATGTTTTCAGTGGGACCGAGATTGAGAATTAGGGTTTGGACAGATGTGATTATGAGTGTGATTGAGGGTTTTTTGGAGCAATACCACTGAGCACTTGGGCAACAACCTCATCACCAATACATCATCCCCTTTTAATAATATTGGCTTTCCTAAGGGACTCAATGTGATCTTGGATCACTAAAATGAAAAATGAAGAGTCTTGGAGTGGCCAATCTTGTCCTAGACATTTTGAGGGGTCCACATCCATAAGTCCTTGCCATGCCAATCATTGATCTTTTCTGAAATTTACTAGCAATGAATATTAGATCAATGAGGTATATGTTGTTATTAATTACCAAAACCACCCGGGGATTAGTTGCACTTTCAATCTCCCCCTTTCTGGTAATTGATGACAACATATAGATCAAAGCTTCGACAAATGATATAATCGATGAAATACATCGTCGCTTTGAGAGCTATGTGATAAGTAAGAGCTCCCCCTAAATTTGTGCATTATTTAAAATTTGCGTTGGAATGCAAATGCACAATCGATTAGGATCATGGGTCACTCTTCCATGTCACATACATCTTGGTGGAGCGCTCAAAATGATATGATTACAATAACATAAGCACTCATCACCAAACAACTGAATGAATGATCATACATAGATAATGATAATGATAAGCAATGTGCATAGCATGAAGCATAGTATGATCAAAACACACAATCACGTAGTATCATCACAAGCATAACGACCAAAGTAGCATAAACCAAATAGTAGCAAGAAACTCTCAAGGGAAACCAAACGAACAAAAGCAAAACACTCTCTCTCGAATCTCTAATGATCTATACAAATTCTCCCCCTTTGGCAACAAGTACCAAAAAGATCGAATAGGTATAGAGCTAAACGTCGCTCTGGACACGATCTCCGACAGCTCCAGGTGGTGAAGTCCTCTGGCTGGCAGCTCCGGTGTGCGTCGATGTCGGAGTAGAGAGAAGAGCATCTACAAATGCCTCTGAAGAAGTCTGCGGGACTGGTGGAGGAGTAGCAACGGCAGGAGCAACTGAGGGTGCAACTGTAGGTGTAGCAGCTGGAGTTGAGACTGTAGCTCTGGAAGTGTCTGGAACTGCTGCTGACCTACGCTGGGTATGGAACTAAGTAGTGGTAGGAAGTACTGTACCATGATGTTCCTCATCATCAGTGCTAGCATGCTTTGCATCATTCACCTCTTTCTTCAAGCTCTTAACCGTGGATTGCATCTCAGTCACTTTGACATCCTGGTCATAGAATTTTGACTCAATGATCATCTCAAGACTCTTCTGATTTGCAGCTAAGCTGGCCAAACTTTGCTCAATCTTCTGAGTAGCTCGAAGAAGATAGTTCATCTGATCGGCCTTTGTCTTCTATGATGGAGCAGATGTGGCTCTAGGCTGTGCAGACTTGGTAGCTTCTGCTCTTGCTTCCTTCTCAGCTTGTGCTGTGGCTGAAGTAGGATGAGATGGATCCATGATCACAGTGTTATCCTCAAACTCCGGCCTAAGTGGCAAGTGCTCACGTTCAAGCAGATATGTCTTGTTACCAACTTTGGAGTTGATAAGCAGCTGAATGTGTGGAGCAAATCCACATGACCTCTTCTGATCCACGGCTGTCCTCGTGATAGTCTCAACTATAAGGTCCATGACTCTGAATCTCTCAGAATGATCAATGTGATGCAACATGTTGATGGAGTGTCCTCTTATCATCCTCTCATCTCCAGACTTGGGCATCAAAGTGTGCCTCATGATCATGTTGGAGGTAGCAGTCCAGCCAACAGATGGTAAACTGATCCTAGCTTGTGAGTCTCAACATCATCCAAAGGGATCTCCTTGTACATGTTGGCCATGGAGTTGTGATCCATTTTGTGCTTGGCATAAACATCAATATCATTCTCCTCTGGCTTGGGCACATCAAGCAAAATAGCCCATTCCTCAACTGAGGACTCATATCTGACTCCTTCTGACATCCACACAATCTTGCCATTGGGGTAAAAGTGAGCAGTGGAGTAGAACTGCATAATCATCTCATCATTCCAAGCTGTCAACTTCTTCCCTATGAACTCATCAATCCCAATCAACTTGAAGCTCTCATGCACATGGGGAAAGTGGTCTTAATTTGCATCAATGAACTTCCAATCCACCCATCTCATGTCACTGACTATGCTTCTTGTCTAGCAATACTGTCTCATAAAAATCCTGCTGATCCTTGGTGTGGAATCTATAGTCTACATCAGTCCTTCTTATTATAGCATATGGATCTGATTGCCTCCACTTTCTTAGACCATTGTCCTTCCTTTCCTTCATGTTCTCAGCAATAGGATGAGTGTCATTGTGTTCTGGCAACCTGGGTCTAAGCTTCCTCAGCACTGTGGCTTCATCATCTTCATCATCAGCAGTTACAGGCACTGGGGCCTTGTTCTTCTCACTTGCTGGCACATTTCTTGTAGTTCTCTTGGGCTTGGCAGCTGTAGGCTTGGCCTTGGAAGAAGCGCCAGTTTTCATAGCATCCCCCATGAGTTTCTGCTGTTTAGGAGGACGTGGATTAGCTGCTGGCTCTTCCTCATCTGTTGCATCATCTCTTCTCATGGAAGTTGGTTTGAAGATCACATGAGCTATTTGCTTTCTCTCCCTTTTCTTCCCTACAGCCTTTGGCTTTGCCTGAATGGGTGCCTATTGAGATCCTCCTGGATTCTCTGAAGAAATGCCTCTCTTGGCAGCTGTAGAGGCAGACATCTTCCTAGTGACTCCTCTCTCCTTATGAGTGCCTGCATACTCTTTCTGAACAGTGGCTTTCTTCTTTTTGGAGGTGACCTCTTCCAATTGGAAGTCCTCATCCTCATCATCTGAGCCTTTTTACCTTCCTAGTTCTTCTGGCAGCCTTAGGCAGATTACTTGGAGTGCTTCTGCTACCTTCTTCATAACTGCTCTCTGGACTTGTCCCAGCACTCAAAACAACATTTTGCTCCTCAGACCTGTTCTGACTGTCACTGGCATCTTGCAAGCTGACCTGTGAAGTAGTTGGGTATAGGCAGAAAAGATGAGTCATCACAAAAAGCAGCTGGTTTTTCAGAAATTTGAGTTCAAATCTTAGTTTCAATTTTTCACAGAAGACATTTCGGAACAACCGAGTTGATGATTTCGGTGATACCGAAGCACTTAACAGAGACTTGACACACAGTTTCGGTCAGACTGATATGTGGTTCGGTCTCGCCGAGATGCTAAGGTTTCACGGAAACTTCATTTTGGTATCACCGATCAGTACAACTCGGTGGCACCGAGACGTACTTGTGCAATGGCCTGAGCCAGATCGGTGACTCCGAAAATTTCAGATCGGCTAGTCCGAGATGTGTTCTGCGGAATTTTAAACCTAAAATCTTTGCTCGAATCTAATCTAAGGAATTTATATGAGGCATGGAGATATTGCAAACTGTGGCAAGAATAATGGCGAAACCCTAGTGCATTGAATCAGAAATTGAAGCACTAAGGGGTCGGATTTTACCCTAACTTGGCGCAAATCCTCTACGGAGGCAACGGAGGGAGTGATTTCCGTTGACGGCGGCGGAATCCAATGGCGAGGGCGCGCTGGACGGAACGGCGACTGTCCGGAGACTGGGGCGACGGCAGTGGTGGGGCACGAGGACGTGACGTTTGAGAAATTTCAACCATACCGACTCGCAGGATATATATACCCATCAGCTGTCGGTTGCTCCGATTGAAACAAATCAGTGGCACCGAGATGTGTAACTGCTAGTAGTACAGCACATCGGTCTCTCCGAGTTGGTTCAAATCGGTTACACCGATATAGAAACCTAGATCAATCCAAATGGTTTCGGTGAGTCCGAATAAGAGTGAGTTGTTCACAACGAAAGGCATTTAGAAGGTTTTGGAATTCAGTCTTAGACAGATTAGTGACTCCGAGTGTGCCTCACCTGGAGGGTCCGAAAAAGACTTGTTCAAATTTTGTGATGTAGCATGAAGAGAATTTGAGACAAGAAATCATAGATAGCTAGAGAAGGTGCTTAGGCATTCTTGTACATCCACTTGGCCAGAAAAACCAAGACAATCAAAACAACAAATGGATGTCCTCGAATGAGAAATATGCATAGCAACATGCTCACACAATAAAATAGCAAATGAAATATGTGGCAAACATGCACAATCAATTCTAGCAACTATCACACAATGGGCGATGACATAGTCATCTATATATGAGTATATTGACTTCGGAGCCAAATGAGAACATTTGATCATAGGTCATACTCATCGTTTAAGCACAAGTGGGGTTGCCACTTTTACATAAAGCATTAATGTGTTCACACCATTAGAGTTGCTTTAGCTCAAGTCTTAGAGCAAAGCTCCCCCTAGATGTGATATGTCCCAAAAGAGGGATGAACTAACCTTGGGTTTTGTCGATGATGACTTCATGTGGATGCTCAATGTTGATGTAGACCATCAAGAGTTTGGAGCAATCCTTTGAGTTTTGCACTTTCAATACCTACATGGGTTAGTCCCACAAGGAACAAACAAGGATATCCATAGACATAGAGTGAAATGCACATATGATGATGTCTATGAATGCATAGAATACCTTGTCCCTTATCTTACCAACAAGAGGGTTTGTGACTCCATGAACTAGTGCAAGATGTTGAAGTTGGTTGCACAAGTCCTTGCCATAAATGAATATGAGTGAAGTTTGTTGGCGGAGTCACCCTCAAGAACTCTCTAGTTCTTCTTCTTTGGGACCCACATCAACTTGATGGGAATCCTTGGAGTTGTAGTAGCACTTGATGAAGTAGAACTTGATGAGGCCTTGGGAACCCACTTGACCAAGGCTTGAGGTGGTTCTTCAAATGAGTCAATCTCTTCTTGAAGCTTGTCCTTGCCTTTTAGCTTGTGGTCTTGTGGTGGAAGATCATCTTGATCTTGTGTCCCCTTGAAGGAAGTAGGATCATACTTCTCTTGTTGAGGAATAAACTTCGTCTTGGGGTATTGATCTTCTTCCCACTCAACTCCATTGGCATTGAACTTTCGTTCAAAACCAACACCTTGGTTCTTCCGATGCCTTCCTTGCTTGCGTACAATTTCCCCAAATTGCTTACTCCCGGCAAGGCTCTTGTAGACACCCTTTTCTATAATTCCTTTCAATAAATTGTTTTCTTGCTCAAGTGTAACTTGGCTAAGAGAATCATTAGTGGAATCAATAGAACTACTAGAAGCAACAATATTGGATTTAGCATTGTTATTGTTACTACTAGAGGTAGAACCCTTTTTGCCCTTGTTACTAGTTTGCTTAGATTTAACTTGTGGCTTAAAAGTAGACAAGAGTAAACGTTTGGCAAGGTATGAAGAACTCTTCTTTTGAAGATCGTCATTGATAGCTTTTAGAAACTCATGCTCTTGCTCTAAATTTAGCTTCTCGAAGCGTAGCTTCTCATGAGATCTTAGAAGCTCTCTATGATCCTCTTGAGTTGTTTCATGAGCTAACTTAAGAGTGTTTAGTTCTCTAGTTAGACGCTCAATCTCCTTCATAGCATTGTCATTCGTTTCCTCTTAACTATCATGATTACTAGAAAGTTCATTATAGCTCACATTACTAGTCTTATCAACAATCAAATCATCATCACCAAGTAAATCATCCTCGTCACTATTAAAGTCAAAGTATTCGGGGTGTGATACCTTGGGGCCTTTTGCATAAAGCATCTTCCAATTCCCTCATTTGGTGAATCAAATAGATCATAGGAGTTGGAGGATACGAGAGCAAGTCTGGCAACACCTTCATCTTGACTATAGTCGGAGTTGGAGTGATAACTTCTCTCGGACTGGTTGTCAAAGTCGGAGCCGGAAATCCATTCACCAACATGAGCTTGATGTCTTCTTCTAGTGTAGCTCTTGGATGACTTGTCCTTTCTTTTTGAATCCTTGCTTCTCCGAGAAGGTCTTCGTTCATAACGATCATCTCTACTCCTTCTGTCCTGGTGAGGTGATTCATCTCTTCTATATCTTCCTCTTGGTGATTCGTCTCTTTTCTTGTGAGGTGTCGTACACTCATTGGAGTAGTGTCCGGGTCTTCCACAATTGTAGCAATTACGGTCATGACTTGATGATGTTTGCTCATAGTTTCTTGAGTTTGAGCTCCTTTCCTTTCCTCTACTCTTGTAGAACTTGTTGAATCTTTTCACCATTAGGCTTATCTCTTCATTGGATACTAGCTTGTCGCTTGAAGTTGTGGGGGCATCGGTTGAAGCTTTGTAAGCACCACTTGACTTATTGTGTAGCTCCTCTTTGTCCTTGAGTGACATCTCATGAGCAACAATCCTTCCAATGACTTCTGTGGGCTTGAGATCTTTGTAGTTGGGCATCATTTGGATCAATGTGCACACGGTATCATATTTTCCATCCAAGGCTCTAAGAATCTTCTTGATGATGAATTTGTCGCTCATCTCTTCACTTCCTAAGCCGGCAATCTCATTTGTGATGAGAGCAAGCCTAGAGTACATTTCAGCGACTCCTTCACCATCCTTCATCTTGAACTTGTCAAGTTGACTTTGAAGCACATCCAACTTGGATTCCTTGACGGAGTCGGTACCCTCGTGCATGTCAACCAAAGTATCCCAAATTTCCTTTGCATTCTCGAGGCGGCTGATCTTGTTGAACTACTGTAACGCCCAATATGAAGCTCTATCGCAATCTCGTGATGAAGTCGAGATCGTGACAGAACCCCATTTTGGATCGCATGGCAAGGTGGTTCTCAAATACATACAACCGAATGAACAGATGAGTGTACCAGATAAAGGCTTACACTCGCCACATGTTACAGCATAATATATCATAATCATCATACAATCATCCAAATGAAAGACAGGGTCCGACTGCGGACGAAAACAAACGAGAAAACACCACCCTGCTATCATCCCCGGATCAACCGACTAGGGCCCACTACGGATCATCTGGCATCGTGACGTACATACGTCCATGCCCATCGTCATACTCCCAATGGAGCATCTCGGGCTCACCTGTGTCTGTCTCAAGCGTACCTGCAACTGGTGTTTATAGTAATCTGTGAGCCACAAGGACTCAGCAATCTCATCACCCAAGGTAACAAGACTATTTAAGCTGGTAGGAATGGAAGGGGTAAATGTGTTGAGGTTGCAGCAAGCACTAAGCATGTTTAAGTGGCTAACATATGAGTACAAGAATAAAGATGAGCATACTACGCATAACGGTCGCAAGTTTAATATGATCAAGAAGTGATCCTGAACACCTACTTACGGTTCAATCATAACCCCACCGTGTTCTCTTCCCGAACTTACTCGAAAAGAGACCATCACGGTTATGCACACAGTTGGTGTATTTTATTAGAATTAGTGTCAAGTTCTCTACAACTGGAGGTTAAAATATCCAAGTCACTACATAACCGTGGGCACGGCTTCACGTAAGATTTAACCCTGTAGGGGTGTTCCAACCTGGTCCATCACAAACCAACACAAGCTGCGGTGGAATACCTCAACCTCAAGAAAACCCGATCAACCTCGAGTCAGCCCGAAGTATCCTCGGAATTCCGGTGCACAAGACATTTCGACAATGGTAACACAAGTCCAGCAAGACCTCCTGTCGGTGTACTAAAGTATGGGTCTTTTTAGTACCCCTTACTTGTGCACGGGCAGTTGTAGCCGTACCGTGGCAGGCCTTGCCGGGGAATAGCTAGGAGTAATCACGAGACTAAGATGCCGAGGAGACTTTCAAGTCAACGACCAGACAGAAGACCAAAGGGTTGCGGAGGCCCGGCAAGACCCTTGCCGGCAAGGCCTCGCGCCCGGCAAGCCCCGGGCCCGGCAAGGATTCGGTCCCGGCAAGGCTCTGCACAGTGCAGCGCTATCGCTCCAGTGCAGCGGCCAGCCTTGTCGTTTAGGGCTTGTCCTCATGGCGACGTGGCGTAATGCTGGCCACGAGATGCTTAAGCGGTGCTGATGGGATGGCTGCTTTTGCCCATCCCCTGTAAAGCTTTTCCAAGCACGAGACGCTAAGGGACACCTCGACGGACACCTCACGGTGCATTTAATGAGTTTGTCCTAGGCCATCAGGGTTAGGTATGATAACACTGTGGTAACACTGTAGCTACTTTCCACCTCATGCCTTATCTCGTACGCCACTGTGGTAGCCCCTTTGACTTATATAAAAGGAGGCCCGAGGCGTACAGAAGGGGGACTTCGGGAAGCCCATTCTGCATGTGTAGCTACGGAATACTATAGCTCCCAGAACTTGGCCTAGGACATCCGCGATAATACAATCAAAGCAGGAGTAGCATTTTACGCATCCGTGCGGCCCGAACCTGGGTAAATCCCCGTGTGCTGTTCGTTAGTTCTGCTCTTTGTGCAATCCTCTCCCCTTGCCGAACCGTAAAGGGATCCGCCTGATAGCGATCCCATAGGTGTTCATTTCCCACGACATCTTTGGCGCGCCAGGTAGGGGTAAGGATCGAGGTTGTGTGAACCTGATCTAGCGATCAGCGCGTCAGATCATCGATCATCTTCACCACCATGGCTCCCAAGAAAAAGGGTTTCACGGCGGTTGGTCCATCTGCATCCGTCGTGCCTGATGCTGCGTGCACAGGCGACGGGGTGGATGCGGGTGGAGGAGGTGGAGGCTCCGAGCTTCCACGGCGTTCCGGCGATCCGAGCCGGACGAGCAACAGGTCCAAGGATGGAGCTGCGCAACCTGCGGGTGGTGCAGCGACTTCCAAGGATGGATCGGCGCCTTCCAGGACGAATACGCCGGCGCATGCACCGTGACCTTCTCAGGACGCGCGTGACGTGCGGCCTCAAGACGTTGGTGGTTCTAGGCGTCCGCATGGAAAGACCCCTGCGCATCACTCCCAGGGTGTGCAGGGCCAAGATCCGCGCCAGCACGCTGGTGGGAGCCGCGCGCGGGTGCAGAGCCGTGATGGTGCTGCTTCTAACCCTGTTAGGAGTTTGAGCACCTCACGTTCTTCGCACCTGTCGCCGCCACCTACGCCAGCAGAGGCGTTGGCACGAGCTCAGCTACTCCTAGACTTCCCTCCCGCCGCGGAGAAGCTAGACGAGTGGCGAGCCGCTATCCAGAGCCTCATCAGCCTAGCCAACAACGACGTACCACAGCAGGGTGAACCCTCGCGGCTGCAGTCGTCTAGGCTGGTGCGTGGCGATGGAGAGAAGACCGGAGCTGGAACGACTACGTTGCATTCCCCTCCACTGCGTCAAGAGCGGTCGTTAACTCGACGGACCAGTGCCCGTGAGGATGGTTCCACGGCGTCATCTGATCCGCGGGTTCGCCGCTATCAACGTCACGTTCTTCGGGAACGGAAGAAGGAGGACGCTCGAACCATCATCGAGCGCCGAAGAGAAGCACGTCGCCAGTCTGACAAGCGCGCTGGGACTGCTGTTGACGAGCCCGCGCCAGGGTACCCTGGCTGCCTACCCTACGAGGTGGGTTGTCCGGCGTTTACTCGTGAGCTGCGGCAAGTCCAGTGGCCTAGCTCCCGCTCCTTCAAGCCGGAAGTACCGGAGAAGTACGACGGCAAGACCTATCCGTCCGAGTTCTTGAGCATCTACACCATCGCGGTGCAGGCTGCCGGGGCTCGTGACGATAAGGTACTGGCCAACTACTTTCCGCTGGTGCTGAAGCCCAACGTGAGATCGTGGTTGATGCACCTGCCCGAGAATTCCATCTCTTCTTGGGCCGACCTGTGTCATCAGTTTGTTGGCGCCTTCACCGGCGGCCATCAAGCTCCTGGCCAGGAGAGTGATCAGCACATCATCCCCCAGAAGGAGGGCGAAACTTTGCGCAAGTATATCCAGAGGTTCGGCCGCATCCAGCACAACATTCCTGACATTCATCCCGCCGCCGTCATCAGCGCCTTTCATCAGAATGTGCGCAATCGTAAGATGCGGGAGGAGCTGGCGATGAACAAAGTCAGGGATGTCGCCGAGCTCTACGCTTTGGCCGATAAATGTGCTCGGGCAGAAGAAGGAAGGAGGCTCCCCGGCGAGAACGCTGGCGCTGGAGTCGACTCCGATAGCGAAGACGCTCCTTCCCCGGCAAAGAAGGGGCGACGGAAGAACAAGAAGCGCAAGGGCAAGGCCGTGCTTGCCGTTGAAGGTTCCGGCAACACCGGCGCCACCAAGAAGTCCAAGACCGACGACCCCGGCAAGGAGGTTGCCGGGTGTGCGGCGTGTCAGGCCTTGGCGGCTGCCGACAAGCCAGAAGGATCCGGCAAGCAGTACTGCAAGATCCACCGCACCAAGGGCCATGATCTCCAAGACTGCCGGCAAGTTGAGGAGCTTGCCGAGAAGCAGCACGCCGAGTACGAAAGGCGCGACAAGGAGAGAGCCCAAGATGGTACCGGGGGGTCTGGCAGGAAGCGCGGTCGAGGAGGTCGCCGCGGCAAGCCCAGGCAGCAGCAAGAGAAGCCGGCCCGGGGCTGTGGCAAGAGGCAGGGGGATGATGATGATGATGCAGAGGGCGACGAATCCAGCGAACACGAGTTCCAGAAGGCTACAGAGGCCATGTGCGTCGATGGGGGCGCTTCATTGCATTCCTCTCACCGCCAGCTCAAGCAGTGGGCGCGCGAGATTAATGCGGCAGAGCCATCCCTCGATGCCCGGAAGCCACTGAAGTGGTCCCACACGCCTATCATTTTTGACGCCGAGGATCACCCTGATCGCACAACTGCGGTCGGGTGTCTGCCGTTGTTGGTTTCACCAACGATCTGCAACCTCCAGGTGACGAAAATGTTAGTTGACGGTGGGGCCAGCCTGAACTTGATCTCGCCGGACGTCATCAAGAGGCTGCATATTCCTGACGAGGACCTTGAGGAGACAGGCTCATTCCAAGGGGTCAATCCGGGAAGGAACCAGCCGAAAGGCAAGATCACGCTGCCGGTAACATTCGGCAGCGAGCTGAACTTCAGGACGGAGAAGGTCGTCTTCGACGTTGCCAAGATTCCGTTGCCGTATAATGGAATCCTCGGCCGCCCAGCGCTGGCTAAGTTCATGGCGGCCTCGCACTACGCCTACAACGTCTTGAAGATGCCCGGTCCAATGAGCGTCATCACTATCCACTCCGACAAGAAAGACGCGCTCATTTGCACCGACAAGCTTTACCGGGAAGCAGTTGCAGCGTCCGCCGCCAAGGCGCTTGCTCCTGCCGCTCAAGATCCCGGCAAGAAGAAGCCCGGCAAGACCTCTGGTACAAACTCTGGCAAGCGCGCCTCTCCGAAGTGCTGCGCTACCGTCGAGGGTGCACCAGAGAGCTCTGCTGGCCAGACCAAGAAATCCAAGGCTGCTCCGCCTGAGACCAAGAAGGTGCCCGCCAAGGAGGACGGGACGGAGAGAACTTTCACTATAAGTTCCACCCTTGATGGCAAATAGGAAAGCGCGCTCGTGGCTTTCCTGCGGGCGAATGTCGATGTGTTGGCATGGCAACCATCTGACATCCCCGGTGTTCCCAGGGAAGTAATTGAGCACCACCTAGCTGTCTGCCCTCACGCGCGGCCCGTCAAGCAGAAGGTGCGGAAGCAAGCTTTCGAGCGACAAGAATTTATTGCAGAAGAGATTAAGAAGCTTGAGGCGGCAGGCCTGGTTAGAGGAGTCCTCCATCCTACATGGTTGGCCAATCCAGTTGTTGTGCGCAAGGCGAACGGTAAATGGAGGCTATGTATTGACTTTACAGATATCAATAAAGCCTGTCCGAAAGATCCCTTTCCCTTGCCGCGCATCAACCAGATTGTGGATTCCACTGCCGGCTGCGATTTGCTGTCATTTCTTGACGCATACTCAGGCTATCACCAGATCTTCATGGCGAAGGAAGACGAAGAGAAGACCACATTTATCACTCCGTGTGGCACATATTGCTTCTTGCGTATGCCTTTCGGGTTGAAAAGTGCTGGTTCGACCTTCGCAAGAGCTGTCCAGATTGGTTTCGGGGCCCAGCTGCATAGAAATATGGAAGCTTACATGGACGACATAGTGGTCAAAACCAAGGACAAAGCAATGCTCATTCAAGATCTGGAGGAGACATTTGCAAATCTGCGCAGGATCAACCTGAAGCTCAACCCCGAGAAGTGTGTATTCGGTGTTCCATCCGGCAAGCTTCTCGGGTTCTTTGTATCCCAGCGTGGAATTGAAGCTAACCCCGACAAGATCAAGGCAATTGAGCAGATCGAAGCGCCAAGACGAGTTAAGGATGTGCGCCGCCTTGCCGGCTGCGTCGCTGCTTTGAGTAGGTTCATCTCAAAGTCTGCTGAGCGCGCCCTGCCGTTTTTCAAAATTCTGAAGAAGGCAGGTCCAATGAAATGGACTCCAGAAGCGGAGGCAGCGCTGCAGGATTTGAAGAAGTACCTCTCCTCTCCGCCAGTACTAGTGGCGCCTAGGCCGCAAGAGCCGTTGCTGCTATATATAGCGGCAACGAATCAAGTGGTTAGTGCTGCGCTGGTAGCGGAGAGGGAAGCAGAGGAGGATGCAGCAGCAACGGCAGGCCCGCCAAGTGACTTGCCGGGGCCGGCCCCGGCAGAGTCTGGTGCCGACAAGGAAAGATCCGTGCAGTCAAGTCAGGCTGTGCAGAAGAAGAAGATGGTGCAGCGCCCAGTCTATTTCGTCAGCTCCCTGTTGCAGGGGGCTAGGTCGAGATATTCTGGTGTGCAGAAGTTGCTCTTCGGTCTTCTCATGGCCTCGAGGAAGCTGCGCCATTACTTCCAAGCACATGAGATCACCGTCGTCACTCGCTTTCCGCTGCAGCGGATTCTCCGGAACCCGGAAGCAACCGGCAGGATCGTGGAGTGGGCATTGGAGCTGTCATGCTTTGGTCTCAAGTTTGAAAGTTCTTCAACTATCCAGAGCAGAGCCTTGGCAGAGTTCATTGCAGAATGGACCCCAACGCCAGACGACGAAGTTCAAGAATCAGCGATTCCCGGCAAGGAAACAGATCGCGAATGGATCATGTACTTTGATGGAGCCTTTTCGCTGCAAGGCGCCGGTGCCGGCGTGCTGCTTGTCGCACCCACCGGAGAGCACCTCAAGTACGTCATGCAGATGCATTTTTCCCGGGAGAGATCGACCAACAACACGGCAGAGTATGAAGGACGGCTTGCCGGTCTCAGGATCGCGGCAGACCTTGGGATCAAGAAGCTCATCATCAGAGGTGACTCCCAGCTCGTCGTGAGACAAGTCAACAAAGATTATCAGAGCCCGTTGATGGAAGCTTACGTCGGTGAAGTGAGGAAGCTGGAAGAGCGCTTTGACGGTCTTCAGACAGAGCATGTTCCTCGATCAGAGAACAGCATTGCCGACGACCTGTCGAAGCGTGCCGCACTCAAGCTACCTGTGGAACCAGGGACTTTTGTGCTCCGCTTGACTCAACCATCCGTGTCGCCATCGACAAGGCCTGATAAGAGAAGAAAGTTAAGTACCGGCGAGTACTTCCCGGCAGGGCTTCCCGAAGCCCCCGGCAAGAATCTTGCCGGGAACGACACGGTTGCCGGTGAGCAGCGGTTTCGCGCAGGACCCCAGGTTCTTGCCGCTGAAGCAAGCGCCCCTGCTGCCGAAGAAACACCGGTTGCTGGTGAGCAGCGGCTTCGCACAGAACCTCAGAATCTTGCCGCCGAAGCAAGCGCCCCTGCTGCTGAAGAAATACCGGTTGCCGGTGAGCAGCTGCTCCGCCAAGAACCTCAGGTTCTTGCCGTAGAAGCAAATGCTCCCGCAGCTTAAGAGTCGCCTTTAGTCCTTGTCGTCGAGCCACAGGCTCTGGCATGGGCACAGCAAATAGTCCGTTTCCTTCAGATAGGAGAACTCCCTGAAGAGCAGGAAGAAGCTGAGAAAGTAGCCCGTCAGTCAAGTATGTACCAGTTCGTCGACGACGTCCTGTACAGAAAGAGACCCAACGGTGTGAAATTGAAGTGCATTCCTTGGGAGGATGGACTAGAGCTGTTGGCGGAGATTCATGGGGGCATATGTGGATCCCACATAGGCTCAAGAGCCCTTGCCGGCAAGGCTTTCCGGCAAGGATTCTTCTGGCCTACTGCTCTCCAGGATGCAACTGCACGAGTAACCAAGTGTGAAGCGTGCCAATTCCATTCGAAGCAACTTCATCAGCCGGCTCAAGCTCTCCAGACGATCCCTCTCTCCTGGCCCTTCTCGGTCTGGGGACTCGACATACTGGGTCCCTTCCCCCGCGCTGCCGGGGGCTTCGAGTACTTGTATGTTGCCATCGACAAGTTCATGAAGTGGCCAGAAGTGGAAGCAGTGAGGAGGGTGACAGCACAGTCAGCAGTCAAGTTCTTCAAGGGGATTGTGTGCCGTTTTGGTGTGCCGAACAGGATCATCACCGACAACGGTACGCTGTTCACTAGTCGCACCTTCATGTAGTACGTCCAAGACCTTGGCGGCAAGATCTGTTTTGCCTCTGTTGCTCACCCGAGAAGCAACGGCCAAGCGGAAAGGGCGAACGCTGAAGTGCTGCGTGGTCTCCGGACCAGAACTTTCGACAAGCTGCGCAAGCATGGAAGACGCTGGATTGATGAGCTGCCGGCGGTTCTTTGGTCGATCAGGACGACGCCAAATCGAGCCACCGGCCAGACACCCTTCGCTCTGGTCTACGGAGCGGAGGCAGTTCTCCCCACGGAACTCATATACGGGTCACCTCGAGTGCCCGCTTATGATGAGCCTGAGCAAGAGCAGCTGCGCCAAGATGACGTGCTGCTCCTTGAGGAGGACCGTCTTCGGGCTGCTGTGCGAGCCGCTCGCTACCAGCAAGCTTTGCGCCGCTACCATAGCCGCAAGGTTCACGCCCGGAGTCTTGAGGAAGGCGACCTTGTTCTTCGGCACGTTCAGTCGGCCAAGAATTCCAACAAGTTGACGCCGAAGTGGGAAGGCCCTTACCGGGTAGTGCGAGTCACCACGCCTGGCGCTGTCCGCCTGGAGACCGAAGAGGGCTTGCCAGTGAGCAACTCCTAGAACATCGAGCACCTTCGCAAGTTCTACCCGTAAGGCGCAGTTGTTCTGGTTTCTTGCTGTGATAGCGATATGGCCAGCAGGCTGCTGACGACCCGAATCCAGCGCTCGCGGCAGCGTAACGCTCCGGCAAGATCCCGGCAACGCCATTCTGTACGAGTGTTGCCGCTGGCATGTAATCCTTTGTACAGAGCAGGCGCATCCTTTGTGCATATTTAATAAGATCTGTGTGCTTTACATTTCTTGTTGATTTCATGTCATATATATGCATGTATTATCTGAGAGGTGTATTGCACTCAATCCCGGTAAGAGCTAACGAACCGTCAAGGTTCCATACTTTTATTTTCTCTTCTTTCTTTTTCTCAAGAGATAGAAGATTCCCTCGCGTGCAAGTTTGCCGAGGGGGGAAGGAGGATGGTGGTATGGATACCAGACGACGTTCAAAGTTGGCGCCTTGCCGAAAAAAGAAGAATAGCGACGAAAAGCAGAGCTAAGTTGCTGAACCCCTTAAGCAGATTTTGATTTTTGTAAGGCTTTATTCCCTTGAACGATTTCGGCTTTGTATGGAAAACCTGCACGCGATGGAATCTTGTCGTGATCGGCTGCGTCCTTACTCTGTTTCGAGTCCGCTCAACAGTCTAGGTGGCCGCGCTGAAAGCGTGAAGATTTCTTGCCGTGAGCAGCACCGCCCGCAAGCTGCTGACGACCCGAATCCAGCGCTCGCGACGGGGTTGCGTTCCGGCAAGTTCCCAGCAAAGCGTAGGGCATACGCCATACAGAAAGAAATTGAACAAAGGGAATAGCATGCCATAATTCAAAGAGAGCAAGTTATATTACATCTAGTGCTTGCCACGTTTCTGATATAAGACAAATTGTCTTTTTCATATGACGCCGGCGGCAAGATGGAGAGGAGATGAGGCGGATGTGGCTAGTCCCGGCGATCGCCCTCGACCCTCTTCACCTGGCTCACCCGATCGACGATGGGCGCGACAATCTCCTTGAGAGCCTTGACGTCCGAGTCCTTCGGCAAGCTCTTCGAGGCTTTGGAGAGGTCGATGCCAGGGTTCCTGTACGCCACCTTCATCAACACCTTGCGGAGGACGAGCTGGCAGAGTTTTCGGGATTCGTTGGCCAGCTTGCTTGTCTGGTTCGCCTGGAGTAGCTTGAGGGCGTCGACGAGCTTGTCGAAGAACATGGTTAGCCTGGCGCTTGAGGATATGTTGTCGTCGACAGAATATCCGAAGCCCGGCAAGTCCATGGCCTCCAGCCCCGCGCCAAGCTTCTCGGCGACGTCCGCCAGCCTGGCAGTCCAGAGCTTCACGCTAGCAGTGTACTCGTTGTGGGTGGTGGCGGCGTTCTGGAGCAACTCCTGTTCGTCGTGGAGGTCTTTGATAAGAGTCCTCTCACGAACTCGGGCGGCCTCAAGAGACTCCTCCAGCGTGGATAGCTTCAGCTTCAGATCTTCAATGGAGTCCTTGGCGGAGGAAAGCTGCTGGACCTTCTCGGACGCGGCAGCCTGCGTCTCCATCAGGCTATGGAGAGCCTTGTCTCTCTCGGCCTCGAGTGCTGAGACCTTCTTGCCGTAGTCCTCGAGAGCGGCCTCCAGCTGCTTCGTCTTCTCCTCCAGCAAGTTCTTGGCGGTCTCCGCAGCCCCATCAGCGTCGAGGGCCTCTTTGAGCTTGCCGGCATGGTCCTCAGTTAGAGCTCTGAGCGTCTTCAAGTGTTTCTGCTCAAGCTCCTGGACCCGCCGTGCGACAAGACTTTCGAGCTCTTCATCCTTGTTGTGAAGCTTGGCGGGAAGCGTTGCCTCGCGCGCGGCAAGGTCCTCTTCTTGAGCGTCAAGGCTGATGCGGCGCTGCGTCAAGAGGGCTTCTGCCGCGGCGGCTTGCTGGGCGGCCTCCTCCTGCGCTTTCTCGATGTCTGATTGCTTCAACAGGAGGATGTTCCGCTCTTCCGCCAGCTGCTCCCGGTAAATATTCAGCTCTTGGAGGGCCTCGCCGTACCAAGCATGTGTCTCCGTGACGCGTTGTTGGAAATCTCCTTCCGCGGACTCGACGAGCACTACCCGGGAGTCCAGTTTCTCCTTCCGGGCGCGGTAGAGCGTTTGGAGCTTCTGATAGTTGTCACTCATGGCTTGAAGCAGCTGCTCCTCCTTGAGCTCACTGGCGGCGGCGGCGGTGATTTCCCCGTCAAGATGTTCTCCTTCAACCAGCTCTTCAATGTTTGCCGACCCCGGCATGCTGACAACGTTTTTGCCGGCCCTGATGTATTGGCTTGAGGAAGGGGCCTGGGACGACGAGGGTTGATCTTCGGCAGTTGAGGGCCCGCGGCAGTAGAAGCGCTTGGCGCTCCTGCGGCGGAAGCGCCGTCAGTATGGCCGCGGGTCTCCTCACCGGCTCCCTCGGCGGGCATCTTGGCGGCCTCCTCTTGCACGGCCTTGGCGGCCTGAGCGGCAGCGGTCTTGGCGGCCTCAGCGGCAGCGGTCTTGGCGGCCTCAGCGGCAGCAGCTTTGGCGGCCTCGGCGGCGGCATGCTTGGCGGCCTCCTCGGCAGCAACCTTGTCGGCTTCAGTGGTGGCATCCTTGGCAGTCTCTTCAACGTCAACGTCAGTGTCCATGAGCTCTGTCGGAAGAAGATTGAAAGCCAAGGAATTGATTAAGATGAAGCTGGGAAGGAAGTTCAAGAAGACAAAAAGAAGAAAAACCAAAGCGACAAGAGTTCTTTGGGGCAAGTAACTTTACCTGCGTCAAGGAAGAGGTTGCTGGAGCCTGCACTTGCCGGCCCCTCCCCTTCGTCGCGGCATAGATTGCCCGAAGACTCGCCCCTGGGCGGTGTGGTCGACGGAGGTGGCATGGCAGAGGCAGCTCCCGTTGTTGCTTCTCGCTGTTGCCCCGCTCCTGCACGCCCGGAGATGTCAGCAGAGAAGATGCACACCCCGGCATGCGCCAGTGGGTAGTGAGTAGAAGACTCATGCTGGGGGCTGCGCCGGGGGCTGCGTCGAGGGCTGCATCGAGGGTTGCGTTCTGGGCTTGACTCCGAGCTGACGAGAACCGTTTCCGGCGCACCCGAGGTGCTTGCCGGCGGCTCGATGCTTGTTGAGGTCTTGGCCCTCTTCGCCATCCTCTGCGCCGGAGTCTCCGCATCCCTGAGGAGGCAAAAACAGAGCAAATTAATCAAACAAAACTAGAAGGATAAGAATCAAGGCTGTGGGGGGACTCTTACTCTTCTTCTTCTTCCTCGGAGCTGATGGCGGAGAGGTCGAAGCCGACCCCCACCGTAGTTCTTGACGGGGGAGTAGGAGGATTGGTCCTGGGCCGCTTGGCAGCGGCAGTTTGCGGTGCGGCCTCGCCGGCCGCCCCTTTGCCGGAAGCCTCGCTGCTTGAGGAAGGTTGGCGGGCTGGAGCGCCAGTGGGATTCTTCCGGAGGACGCGCCTCTTCCTGTGTTGAAGAGCTGGGGGCTCTTCCTCCTCCTCTTCTTCCTCTTCGGCAGCACCTCCGGCAGAAGAACTCCCGGCAGCGGCTCCGCTCAGCTCCCCAGCAGCCTGACCTCGCCCGGCAAGATCTTCCCGCAGCAAGTCCTCGTCTTCGCTGGACTCAGTGCTGTCGGCTTCTTCGGCAAGGTTCGCCTCTTCCGCCCTGTTGGCGATGTAGGCGAGCTCCTCCTCCATGGTGGCGCGGACAAGGTTCTCCCCGCAGATGGCCTTCTCCGTCAAGTTGTCGAAGAACGCCAGCGCCTGCTCCGCGGACGGCTCGATCCACCTCTCGTCGATGCTATGGGCATTGAACACCGGCATCATGGCGATAATGGAGGCCAGCGACGAGTTGTTGCATAGTGGGACGACGCCTGTCGGCAAGTCTCCCACTGCTCCAGATTTGAACAGCTGCTGGCAGAGGGCCACGTGCCCTATGGCTGTCAGATCATTATCCAGCCCAGGCCGCACCCTCATGACGTCGGCGGCGTTCGCGTACTCCCAGGCAGGGCGCCCCTTGTTCTGCAGTGGGGCGATGCGCCGGCGAAGGAAATCCGAAGCAATCATCTCCACCTTCAACCCGGCAGCCTTGAGGCACAGTATCCTGGTGATGGCGATGGTGAGCTTGCTGTCGTCGGGGTCCGCGGCGCCCCAATCCTTGCCGCGGACCACCTTCTGCTTCCGCACCTCGCAGAACGGTTTGGGCTCCTTTTCCCGGACCCAGCACCACTTGCCGCGCCACTCATCCCATCTCTCGCGGTAGAGCCCCTCTGGGTACGTCTCCTTGGTTGCCGACCTCGGAATCCAAGCGATGCTGCCGGAGAGGGCGTCGCCCTTTTGGATGCGGGGGTAGAAGTAGTGCCGAAAAAGTGCAGTGCTCGGGATGACCCCAACGAAATTCTCGCAAAGGTGCGCGAAGACGGACATACAAGTCACGGCATTCGGCGTGAAATCTAGCAGCTGGAAGCCGTAGGTGAGCATGATATCTACGAAGAAATCCGAGTACGGAGGACAGAGGCCGCACCAGAAGTAATCGGCAAAGAAGGGATAGTCTCCTGGCTCTGCCCGACGAGAAGCTACACTCACTTTGGTGGCTGGGTGCGCCGTGGTCTCAGTCGCCCATGCGAACTGGTACCTCTTCTTCAAGGTCTCCGCGTCAAGCGTCGAGGGGAAGACAGCGCGTTCCTTCCGCATCTTCACCAACCTGCTCTCCGCGGCGGCCGCTTCCGCCGCCTTGCCCTTGCTCGACTTGGGCGGCATGGTGGCTATCGAAGTGGGCGCTGAAGACGTCGAGGGCACGGTGGAGGAGGGTGGAGGGAGACAAGCTCTGCTTTGGGCGCGAGGAAGAAGACGACGGCGACGGTTCTGAGATTGAGATTGGAAAGGCGGAGGGGGTAAATGAGCAGTGCCCTCTGCGATTCCCTTTTTATGGGGAAGGCGCGAGGCAGGCTCTTTACCGCCCGCTTTTGCAGCGGAGTTTCCGCCCACGTCTCCCACGTCGCGCGATTAATGCGCATAGTGGAGGGGCATGGTAAAAGAGATAATGATTACAAGCAGTTATTCCCTGCCACGCGTGCCCGTGCACTGTTTTTGGGCCTAGCCCAACAGGCCTGGCACCCGTGTATGACCTAGGCCCGGGGGCTCCTGTCGGTGTACTAAAGTATGGGTCTTTTTAGTACCCCTTACTTGTGCACGGGCAGTTGTAGCCGTACCGTGGCAGGCCTTGCCGGGGAATAGCTAGGAGTAATCACGAGACTAAGATGCCGAGGAGACGTTCAAGTCAACGACCAGACAGAAGACCAAAGGGTTGCGGAGGCCCGGCAAGACCCTTGCCGGCAAGGCCTCGCGCCCGGCAAGACCCGGTCCCGGCAAGCCCCGGGCCCGGCAAGGATTCGGTCCCGGCAAGGCTCTGCACAGTGCAGCGCTATCGCTCCAGTGCAGCGGCCAGCCTTGTCGTTTAGGGCTTGTCCTCATGGCGACGTGGCGTAATGCTGGCCACGAGATGCTTAAGCGGTGCTGATGGGATGGCTGCTTTTGCCCATCCCCTGTAAAGCTTTTCCAAGCACGAGACGCTAAGGGACACCTCGACGGACACCTCACGGTGCATTTAATGAGTTTGTCCTAGGCCGTCAGGGTTAGGTATGATAACACTGTGGTAACACTGTAGCTACTTTCCACCTCATGCCTTATCTTGTATGCCACTGTGGTAGCCCCTTTGACTTATATAAAAGGAGGCCCGAGGCATACAGAAGGGGGACTTCGGGAAGCCCATTCTGCATGTGTAGCTACGGAATACTGTAGCTCCCAGAACTTGGCCTAGGACATCCGCGATAATACAATCAAAGCAGGAGTAGGGTTTTACGCATCTGTGCGGCCCGAACCTGGGTAAATCCCCGTGTGCTGTTCGTTAGTTCTGCTCTTTGTGCAATCCTCTCCCCTTGCCGAACCGTAAAGGGATCCACCTGATAGCGATCCCATAGGTGTTCGTTTCCCACGACACCTCCCGACGTGCCGACACCCCGATAGGAGCCGCGCATATCTCGTCTCAGGCCACGATCAGATGAACACTACATACGGTTACCAAAGACCCCAGTTGCCCAGGAGGTACCGCAAGTGGCTCTAGTTTCGGACCAACACCACCAGCACTGGCCCACCTGTATTATGTGGAATTAAAAGACCCCAAGGGGGCCAGCCTCTATGCAATTTTAATTAAGTTCAAGGTTATTATGTGGGCAAATGTTAACACCAAAGTTGGGCCTTGCTGGAAGCGGTTATTCAAAGCGAACTGTCAAGAGGGTCACATTCCCCTGAGCATGTTAGGAACGCTAATCAAGGATCATAACACGGTATTACGGAAACTAAGGCGGCATGAGTGGAACAAAACACTAGGCAAAGGCCGAGCCTTCCACCCAACACCAAGTATATAGATACATTAATTAAATAAGAGATATTGTGACATCCCAACAAATCCATGTTCCAACATGGAACAACCTGCACTGCACCTGCAACTAAAACGCTATAAGAGGGGCTGAGCAAGCGGTAACATAGCCAAACAATGGTTTGCTGGGTAGGGTGGTTAGAGGCTGTATCATGGCATATGAGAGGCTGACATGTATGTGGTAGGCAGCGTGACATAGCGATAGCAACGAGACAACTAGAAAGCAAAGATAGTAGTGTTATCAAGGGTAATGATCATCTTGCCTGAAGTCTCTTTGGTAGGATAGTAATACTACTCCTCGTACACGTTCCCAACAGGATCCTCGAACTCGGACTCGTCTCCCGGTACTACCCAAAAGAAAGAACAAGCACCAGAATAAACAATCAATCATGGCATAAATGCACAAGCAAAAGATGGATGCGTGACATGAATGAAGTAACGGTGCTACCAGAACGATAGAAATAGCAACGGAAAAATGAATGATGAAGGAAATAATGGATATGGCAAGATCTTGGCAATCCAAGTATGCCACTAGAAAGATCGGAAGATTTCAATTGAAATCGATATAAAGATCACGAAGAACGGATGCACGAAACTCAAATGGTGAATAAAACAATATGCAAGGCAAAACTATAGTTAACAGCAACATAGCAACTTGCAAGCATCAAAACAACTAGCTACAGTACTCCAATATGCTCAAACAAGATATGTGGTTGAAGTACACTACATGCACAGCAAAACATCCCATAGGTTCAAATCCATTAGCATCACTAGTTAATTGGGATGAAGGCAACAAGATGCAAACATAATGTTACAGCTGAAAATAACAGAGCATATGCTGACAGAAACAATGACAGTCAGTTTTCACATGGTTGGTGCAGTAGGCAAAACAACATGAAAGTGCACGAAATTGGCATGCACCTACAGTACACATGGCATAGATCATTTCATTACATTGGCACAAATTCATATGAAGCATGGATTCATCACAATGGAGCTCACAACATTGCAACATGATGTTGACAGAAAACTGAAACACTGACTAGGCATGTTTAGAGCAACATTTATATATGCTACATGAGGTTAACATGGCATCAATTGGCATGGAATGAATGGACTGACAACAAGGATCAAATCATGTTTACTGATCATGTTCAAAAGAGGCATAGATTAGTGGCTACCATCAAGGAAACATAACAAGATTTAACAGATTTTCAACAAGTGCAAAATAGAAACATGGACTAAGCATGTTTACAAGCTTGTGGCAGTCATATCATGGCAAGACATGGCATGGAATAAATACTAGCAGAAAGATGGCATGAAAATGCTTCAAACTCATGTTGACAAGTTGCTCATGTGACATATGCAATAATTCACACAAAAATGACAAAATGGCATATTATGTGAAAATGGCATGCATGCAAACTTTCTCAAATGATAAATCTAATGTCACAGATGGATTAGTTGGATTTTTCTACCCCAAATTCATATATAATATGCCTATGTTTCAATACGAAAAATGCTCAAAATGCCACAAATACATATTGGACAGAAATTGAATTGATCTATATTCCAGATTTGGCATATGCCGAAAATGGAAACGGCCAGAAAAGGAAAACTGCCGAAAACGGGAAAAGACAGAAACGGAAAAGACAAAACGGCGGCGCGGCTACGCGTACCTGGGGATACCTAGCCACAGTGGCCGACAGGTGGGACCAGGGCCCACTTGGCAGAGGCGTGCGTGTGTGTGCATGACAGATGGGCCCGCGGCGCTGTGTGCATGACATGCGGGCCCCGGCAACTGTGACTGTGACTCTAAGCAGAGGAAACAGAGGCGGGCACCGGCGACGGCAGGAGCGTGCCAGAGGGCTCGCCGGAGTTGCCTTCGGTGGCCTAATGGTGCGGCAGCGGGGTGGAATCGATGCGCGGGAGAAATCCACGCACACGCATGCCTCTCACGCAACCGGATGACGACGGAGGCGACACCGGCGACGTGGAACAGAAGTGGCGGCGACGAGCTCGTGCTGCTCACAGCAGTGGCTAAACGAAGCAAAACAGCGGCGGGATCGGCTCTACAGCGCGAGGCGGGCACGACGGACACGCGCAAGAAGACTAAGGAGGTCGGGGCACTCGCCGGAGATGAGGCCCGACGGCGGCGGGTATGGCTCGCATGGCAAAAGCAGACGGGGCTGCAAGCTAGAGGGAAAAAGGGGTCGGGGATGTGCGCATGCTCACGTTGGGTGCGTCGGAGGGGTTGCGTGGGCTCGGGGAAGACGGAGTCGGCCGGGATCGACGACGAAGCACCGGCGACCGAAGCGGAAGGGGAAGACGGCGCGCGGTGCGAACTTGGCGTCCCACGGAGAAGTAGTGGATGTCGGGGACATAGTCGACGTCGAGGAACTTGCCGAACACAGTGCGGACAACAGAGGAGGACGACGGCTACGGGGACGACATGGTCGTGTTCTCAGATGCGCTCAGGACGCGGTCGGGTCGGCGGATTTGGTGGGTCTCTCGCCTGGCGGCGGCGGCGAGATGTGAGAGGGAAACCCTAGGGACGCCCTGGACATGGAGCTGGACTAAATAGGGGGCTAGGGCGACGGGACGGAGCTCGCGTGCTCTCAGGCGCGCGGTCCCCATGGCGACGGCGAGAGGAGGATGAAAAGGTGGGTGCGGGTCGCCTATAGCCAGCGGCTGCCAGGCGGGGCCGGTGGCGCCACATGGTCTCGGGCTAGAGGGGGGTTAGCGCGTGCGCAGGTCAGAAAGGGAGGCGTGCGCGGCTGGCGGGTTGCGGCTGCTGGGCTACTGCTGTTGCTGCTCTGGGCTACGCTGCTGGTCTGTCTCTTCTTTTCCTTTTCCATTCCTTCAACTAGAAATAAAAGAAGAAAAGCATAGGGAGTTTAGAGAGAGGTGTGAGAGACATAAAAATATCTCCATGCTTCCTAGCAACGAAGTCTTTTTTTTCATACCTTTTGTTTTTAGGCGGTGGGTTACCAAGATCCTCAGCAGGTTCAATATCAATATCATTATCTGGCTCTCCAACATTTTCTGGCTGAGTATCTGCAAGAACCTCATTAGTAGCATCAGGTGTATGTTCATCACTTGATTGTGTTTCAGCATCAGAAATAGAAACATCAAGATTAACATCAGGAGGTTTTTCTACCTCTGGTTCACTAGAAGCATGCAAAGTCTTATCATTTTTCTTTTTCTTCTTCTTTTTAGAAGAACTAGGAGCATCTACAGTAGCTCTTTGAGAGTCTTGTTCAACTCTCTTGGGGTGTCCCTCAGGATAAAGAGGCTCCTGGGTCATCCTACCACCCCTAGTCATAACTCTAACAACATGATCATGCATATTTCTATTCATATCAATAAGCAAATCACTTTGAGATTTAGCAACTTGATCTAACTGGGTCTTAACCATAGAAGCATGCTTACTAACTCCTTTAACATCATTGACAATTCTAAACAATAAATCACTCAAATGATCTATTGCATGAGCATTATGTTCTAATTGTTTCATAACACGAGCATTGAAATAATTTTGCTTACCAATATAATTATCAAACTCAAGATAGCACTGATGTCGAGTTTTACCATAAGGGACATCTTTTTCATTAAACTTTAACAAAGAATTTACCTCTACCACCTGTGGTGGTGGTGGTGCATTGAGCCCATGTATTTCTTCAATAGGTGGTAAATTCTTAACATCTTCGGCTTTAATACCTTTTTCCTTCATGCATTTCTTTGCTTCTTTCATATCTTCAGGACTGAGAAATAGAATACTCCTCTTCTTCGGAGTGGGCTCAGGCAGTGGTTCAGGAAGTGTCCATTCATTGTCATTCTTCAATATATTCATTAATAATTCCTTCGCTTGATTGACGGTTCGTTCCCTGAAAACACACCCAGCACAACTGTCTAGGTAGTCCCTAGAAGAATCATTTATACCATTATAGAAGATATCAAGTATTTCATTTTTCTTCAGAGGATGATCTGGCAAAGCATTAAGTAGCTGGAGAAGCCTCCCCCAAGCTTGTGGGAGACTCTCTTCTTCAACCTGCACAAAGTTAAATATTTCCTGCAAGGCAGCTTGTTTCTTATGAGCAGGGAAATATTTTTCAGAGTAGTAAATCATATCCTGGGGACTACGCACACAACCAGGAGTAAGAGTATTGTACCAAGCCTTAGCATCACCCTTTAATGAAAAAGGGAACAACTTAAGAATATAGTAGTAACGAATCTTTTCCTCATGAGTAAAAAGAGTGGCAATATCATTCAACTTAGTAAGATGTGCCACAATAGTTTCAGATTCAATACCATAAAAAGGATCAGACTCAACCAAAGTAATCAGCTCAGGATCAACAGAGAACTCATAATCTTTATCAGTGATAAAGATGGGAGAAGTGGCAAACTTAGGATCACACTTCATTATCTCCCTCATAGATTTTTCTTTCAACACAGCAAGAAGTTCTAAAGCTTCTTCTCTATTATTGCAATCAAGAATAGCTAAAGCAGTTTCTTTATCAAAGCAATGCTCATCAGGTATTTCAGTTCTAACAGGACTAGAAAAGAAAGGTGAATCGAGATTTTCAAGAGTTTCAACACTCTTGGCTTTCTCAATTTCTCTAGCCTTAGCAAGTTGTTCGTCAAGAAATTCACCAAGTGGCACAGTATTATCAAGCATAGTACTAGCATCATTCAAAGCAGAAGTAGTATCATTCATAGCATCATTCAAAGCATCATTCATAGCAGAAGTAGCATCATCAATAACATGAGACATAGCAGAATTCATAGCAGGTGGTGGTGTTGCAAGCTTACTCAAAACAGATGGTGAATCAAGTGCAGAGCTACATGGCAGTTCCTTACCTCCCCTCGTAGTAGAGGGAACGATCTTGGTTCTATCATCCTTAAGATTCTTCATAGTGACAAACAGCTATAAATTCCAAGTGACTTCACAAATATAGCTATGCTCCCCAGCAACAGCTCCAGAAAAAGGTCTTGATAACCCACAATTATAGGGGATCGCAACAGTTTTCGAGGGTAGAGTATTCAACCCAAATTTATTGATTCGACACAAGGGGAGCCAAAGAATACTTGGAAGTATTAGCAGTTGAGTTGTCAATTCAACCACACCTGGAGACTAAATATCAAAATGATTAGTAGCAAGATAATATGATAGTTTGATAGCAAGTGGCAAAAGTAGCAATAGTAACAGTAATAGTAACAGTAGCAGATTTGTAGCAAGTGTAACAGTAGCAGCAACAGTAGTAACTTAGCAAGTATCAATAAGTGGAAACTCGTAGGCACTTGATCGGTGATGATGGGTGTGTTGGATGATATCGATCATATAGCAGTTATAACCTAGGGCGACACAGAACTAGCTCCAGTTCATCAATACAATGTAGGCATGCATTCCGTAAATAGTCATACGTGCTTATGGAAAAGAACTTGCATGACATCTTTTGTCCTACCCTCCCATGGCAGCGGGGTTCATAAGGAAACTAAGGGATATTAAGGCCTCCTTTTAATAGAGAACCGGAACAAAGCATTAACACATAGTGAATACATGAACTCCTCAAACTACGGTAATCACTGGAAAGAATCCCAGTTATTGTCACCCTAGGGTATACGGATCATAACATGTAGCAGGTGCATACAACTTGCATGATCGGATCAAGAACACAAATGTATTCATGGAAACATAAATGGTTCAGATCTGAAATCATGGCACTCGGGCCCTAGTGACAAGCTTAAGCATAGCAAAGTCATAGCAACATCAATCTCAGAACATAGTGGATACTAGGGATCAAGCCCTAACAAAACTAACTCGATTACATGATCGATCTCATCCAACCCCTACACCGACCAGTGAGCCTACGAAGAAATTACTCACTCCCGGTGAGGAGCATCTTGGAATTGGCGATGGAGTGAGGTTGGTGATGACGAAGATCGAAGATTCCCCTCTTCGGAGCCCCAAACGGGCTCCAGATCTGGCCTCCCGATGAAGAACAGGAGGTGGCGGTGGCTCCGTCTCGTGAAACGTGATAATTCTTCTCCTATTATTTTCTCCCCGAATAAGAATTTATAGACTTCGAGATAGGGTCAGGAGGGCTACCAGGGGCCCACATGGCACTTGGGCGCGCCCCAGGGGGGCGCGCCCACGTGCCATGTGGCCACCTGGGACTCCCTCTGCAGTGGGTCTTGGCTCCATAATTCATCATATATTCCTAAAAAATCCATAAAAAGTTTCGTCCAGTTCTGAGAACTTTGATTTGTGCACAAAAACAACACCATGGCAATTCTGCTGAAAACAGCATCAGTCCGGGTTAGTTCCATTCAAATCATGCAAATTAGAGTCCAAAACAAGAGCAAAAGTGTTTGGAAAAGTAGATACGACGGAGACGTATCAGAGCCCAACTTGACTGGGCCGGCCCAAGCGTTGCTCCCTGGGCCCGCGGCAGACGGGCCGTGGTACACCGGGTTCCACTGGGCCGACAATCGCAAATGGAGGAACTTCGCGACATCATGATCAACCGCGCTTGTTCCCCGACTTCATCTTCAAGACAGTGTCATTCAAGTCGACACTCTTCGGATTCTTCTTCGCGATCAAGTCCATCACGAGCACATTCTCATCGGCACAATGAACATGACGAGCAAGCTACACAAAATTCATTGGGCAAGTACCACATGTTGGAGGATCCATGACAATATGAATGTGTGATTGTGGTGAGGTCCTCTCCTCTCCTAGGCGTCTCCTAGACCTTGCCCCGGTGGCCACTCCGGCCCCGGCGGCCACCACCTCTGTGCCACCTGCCACTCCGGCGGTGGCAGCCACACTCCTTGGCCCTCTTGCTGAGAGGGGGGGAGACAATGGATCCACCATCACTCAATTTTGCCAGAGGTAAAGAGTTCCAACTCTCTATGAGAAAGAATTTTGGTCACTCGGTTGTGTTTTCACCAGGTTTTCGCCAGAAAGAATTTGTGTTGGTAGCCTCCTTTTGCCGTGCCCGATTTCGGTTGGATTTTCATACGGTCAGCATTTCTCTCCAATCTTGCTTTGGTGGATATCCGTAAGGTTTTAGAGTGCATTGTCTTAAGGATAGGTCTTTCAAGTTCTCGGTGGCGTCCAAGGCTGTGGGCTTTGAAATCTATAACCAAGGTCGTGTTGTTGAGAAAGATTTTGAAAGAGTTTTTTCGCTTTGGGCTGCAGGGGGGGGAATAGGCGAAGAGAGGAGATTTTGTTCTACAAAGAGGAAGATGCCTCGTGGACTCTGGTTGATTGCGGTGGATCACGTTCACGTGTCGTTCATCCGGACAACTCCGGTGATCACCGTCAGCCATCAGTTTTCTTCCGTCTGGCTAGCCGTCCGGAATCAAGCAGTAACGGTGCCTCAGGGAGTAATGCCACAAGTTTTAATGAGATGTTTAATGCTGATAATTCTTCAGTGGGCGCAATCCCGGATGTGACACCCATGAGCGCCAATTGGTCACGTTCAAATGGTTCTGTTCTTTGCTACGCTTGTAGTCGTGTCGGCCACTACGCCAAAGAGTGCACTGAGAAAAGACTCACTGGGCTTTACCCGTTTCTTCGGTTTGCTTCCTTTAGCAGCCCAGCAGAAGAGTCCTGGGCCCCTGGTGCGGTGAACGACTGGTTCCACTCGATCGGTCCGGCCCGCAAGACCCCGGTGGTTTTCAATTTCAGAGAGCTCTGTTTGGGGGCTTTTCCTAATTTTCAGCCTAGATTGGCACTTGCCTCTTCGGCTTCTCCAACACCCAGCTCTGCTCCTCCACCTCATTGCTCAAACACCGCACTCGCTTCGTCAAGGTCGCCATCGGAAGTTGCTCCCAGGGTTTCGGCCACCATGGCAAATATCCCTATTGACCCACGTCCATTCGTGCCCCATGGGTATGAACTCCAGCACATTGAGGGGCGCAATGGGGTGGCTCGGGTGGTAGTTCCTCATCGTCAGCGCTGCCATGAAGACTGGGCCATCGCCACCATTCACCCGATTCCGGTCGACGTGCCATTCCCCAATGTAAGAGAAGTTCTTGAGGATTTTGTTGTGGTTCACAAGCGCCTGGGTCTTCGGGATGTGCAGAGGTGTCCTTTTGGTGAAGCATATGTGCGCCTCACGCGGGTCAGAGATAGAGACAAACTAGTTCTTGATAGCCCTCATGAATTTTGAGATGTTTTTATTACTTTTACCAAGCATGATGAAGGGAGAAACCATAGGAGGGTGCATTTCAATAGGACAGTTTGGCTTCTACTCACGGGTGTCCCGTTTGATTTCTGTAATACAGAAGATATTGCTACTGCTATTAGTCACTTTGGTCGGTTAATCTCTTGGGATAAAGAGGATGAGCATATGGGCTGCATCGTGCTCGGAGCTAGGGTCATGAACCATGAGATCATCCCTAAAAGTGTTAGATGGTCAAAAGGAGATGAGTTTAAGGAAGATGGTTGGTCGTCCTCTGTTGAAGTGCTCTCGAGTGATATGATGGGTGGTGGACCTGCTGATGAGGACCCCATCCCACCAGACAACATGGACCCACACCCACTGCCTGAAGATGCTGACCAGGAGCTTGGGTTTCATCAGGAGGCTATGAACAACAACATTATTGATAATCTTGAAGATGGTGAATGGGAGCAGGATGACAATTGGGTTCAACAACAGCCTATGGTTCATAATGAGGCTCTTCATGACTTACTTGATGCTGTGCAGCAAGAAGAAATTGCCTAGGCAGATGGTGAAGAACTGCTACCTGCTGTCAGTAATAGCAGTCTATCTTCAGATATGTCATTCTCTGAGGGTGATAACTCAAACATCATGGGCCCTATTGTTCCAGTTCCAGTAGGTGCACTATTTCAGCAAGCTCACATTCCTCAAGCAGCCAATGCTATAGCCAATGGACTGCAAAACATTATCCAAGCTTACCAGTCTGATGATGAGGAGGATATTCAGCCAATGCAGATCATTGAGGACATACAGACGAATGTGGCTGCTGTGATTCTCCCTCCTCACAATGAGATTTTGGCTGGTCCTGAGGTTGGGCACATAGGGGATTCAATGAATGATGTTGTAGCAGACAGGGGCCCTGTTGCAGTTCAAGAGAATTTTGCTGCAGTTATTCCAGAGACTGACAAGCAAGCCGATGTTCCTACTTTATCTAAGGTTGGGGCAATGTGGTAACTAATCCAGCTATAGTTGAGTTACCCAGCTTGAGCATACAGCAATCACAGCCAAGTGTTGAAGCAATACCAAAAATTAATTCTGCTACTGGTATCTCTGACTTTGTGAACACCAGCAGAGGTAGCCCTGCTCTACCTTCTCACAGTGAGGATCTCCAGGCTGGTACTGAAGGTAATTGGGTTCAGGATATTAATGTCCTTTTTAACAATGCTCCCTCTATGCTGGGTTTGAAAAATATACAATCCTCTGCCCTTGCTAATAATGAAACTGCAATTTCTAAAGAAGGCTTGCTCATATGGAAACAACACTTTGCAGAACAACCCAAGGAGGATGTCAATACTTTTTCTGTCAGCATTCCTGTAAGTTGGTTTAACTTCATAGTGCATCTACTCATGACACCAGATAAATTTGGCTGGACCATGGACATGTTAAAATCCCCCATGTGGGAACTGCTTTGTGAACTGAAGGAGATGAAAAATCTATTCTATTTCATATCCCTGACAAATGTTCCACCACTCATGCACCTGTTTGTCAGATGAATGTGGAGGAGAGAAACCAGGCTATGGGGAAAAACAAGGAAAATGAGGGGGACTCCTCCAACCAGCCAGATATGGATTCTCAGGCTCTCTTACAGCCCTTTGGACCTGAGAACTCTAAAAAAAGAGGTGGCAAAACTCCCCTTGTTGAAACTGAGGTAAGGAGGAGTGATAGAATAAAACAAGATAATGCTGGTTTTAGGAGGAGTTCATGCTCTAACACTAAATGCCTACCTTGCAATGCTGCTCCTCCAATTGCTCAAAAAACAGTAGTTAAGAATCTCACTGCTACTTTTTGCAAGGTGGCTGACCAGGAATTGGAGGCAAAGCTGGCCAAGAAACCCAAAAGAAAGTCAGGGGAGGAGATGGTCAAGGTGACCTTGACCAAGGGATATGAATCCATTACCAAGAGCACAAAATGATTGAACACCATCCTCTGCTTGTTGTCAGGGAGGGCTCAACCTCCTTCTGCTCTTTAACTCTAATATTGGATGTAATGGATCTTAGTGTAATGTCTGGAACTATCTCTTTTGTAAAACTCTACTATTTGTGGATCTGTTGCTACTGGAGGATAATGATGCACTATATGATATGGGTGTTTTGCTTCTTCTTGTTGGTCAGTTGTTTATGGATGACAAAGAAGAACTGTATGAAATTGGTATTTTGTTACTACATGCCGATCTGGGGTCCCTGGAGGACAATGATGCATGGTTTAATCTGGATGTTCACCTGTGCTATATTTTCCTTGGATCAAGTGATGGAACTTGATCTTTGGCTACATATAACATCAGTTTGTCATGAATAACACAACAAAAAATTGGAACATACTCAATTGGAACATTAGGGGGATGAATTCTGAGCAAAAATGGTTGGCTTTAAGGCAAAAGATTGAAGAAAGTGATTGTGCAATACTCTGTTTACAGGAAACCAAAAGACAGGAGATTGACTCTGCTTATCTCAGGAATTTTTGTCCAAATAGAATCAACAAGTTTGCCTTCCTTCCCTCAAATGGGGCTTCAGGTGGCCTTCTGGTTGCATGGAATGGTTATTTATTTGAGGGGGAGGTCATTGCCCAAAACAGATTCTCTCTCTCATTGCAGTTCACAAGCTTACAATCTAACCAATCATGGGGTCCTCACAAACATATATGGTCCTTGTGAAGTGCAAGACAAGATCGATTTCATTACTTGGTTCCACAATATCCACATGCCAATTGATACTGACTGGATCCTAATGGGTGATTTTAACTTCATTAGATCTCCAACAGACAGAAGCAGACCAGGTGGAGATGTAAATGAGATGCTGCTTTTCAATGAGGCCATCAATAATCAGGGCTTGGTGGAATTACCTCTGCATGAGAGGAAAGTTAGCTGGAGCAATATGCAACAAAACTCACTTATGGTAAAATTGGGCTGGTTCTTTACCTCAGTTTCTTGGATGACTTCCTTTCCAAACACTACTGTCTTTCCACTTGTAAGGCCCATTTCAAATCATCTGCCATGTGTTATCAAAATTGGTACTGCAATTCCAAAGGCAAAAGTGTTTAGGTTTGAAAATTATTGGCATCAACATTCAGATTTCAAACAAGTGGTAGCTGTTGCTTGGAACATTCCAGTGGGAAACATGGATGCTGCTAAGAGTCTTAATGCAAAATTCAAAAATCTTAGAAGAGCTCTCAAACAATGGGCTAGATCACTTTCCTGTCTGAAGACTCAAATCTCTACCATCAATGAGGTGATTTTCCTTCTAGACCTAGGAGAGTTTGAGTGGAATTGCAGATTAATTCTTAAGGAGCATCTTCTTACCCTGCTAAAAAATCAAAAGATCTATTGGAATCAAAGGGGTAAAATTTGGTGATGAGAATACAAAAAATTTCACACCAAGGCTACCATTAATCATACGCACAACCACATTGCTGTCATTCAAAATGAAGATCAAGTGGATATTACAGATCATGCTGGGAAGGCAACAATTCTATGGGAAGCTTTTAAGAAAATAATGGGGACCTCTGAAAAAACCACTATGCATTTTGATATGGAATCTTTATATGAGCCTCTCCCTGATGCATCAGTGTTTAATAAGTTGAAGCTCCCTTTCACTGAGGAGGAAGTTAATGAAGTGGTCAAAGAGCTGCCAAATGACAAATCCCCTGGACCTGATGGATTCAATAATGAGTTTTTCAAGGCTTGTTGGGAGATCATCAAAGTGGATGTGTTCAGACTAATTCATGATTTTCATGTTGGGCAAATCTCTCTGGAAAGCATCAACACTTCCTACATCACCCTTATTCCCAAGGGACAAACCCCCTTAACAGCAAATGACTACAGGCCCATCTCCCTTCTGAATTGTTGCCTCAAACTCATCACCAAACTCTTGGCAAATATGCTCCAGAAAGTGATTCTTACTATGGTCCACATTAATCAGTATGGTTTTCTCAAAGAAAGGGCCATTCATGATTGTTTAGGATGGGCTTATGAGTACTTGCATCAATGTCATAAACCAAAGGAGGAAGTGATTGTCCTAAAGCTAGATTTTGAGAAAGCCTTTGACATAATTGAACACCAAGCAATCCTGGAAATTCTTAGAGCTAAAGGTTTTGGTGAAAGATGGATAAACTGGATTAAAATGTTGTTTACATCTGCTTCATCTGCTGTCATGCTGAATGGGGTCCCTGGGAAGAAATTCTATTGCATCAGAGGAGTAAGACAAGGGGATCCTTTATCTCCCCTGCTGTTTGTATTGGCTGCAGATTTGCTACAATCAATTCTAAACAAAGCTATGCAACTAGGGCTTTTACCACCACCTCTACAGGTGAACTCTTGCCCTGATTTCCCCATTGTTCAATATTCTGATGACACCCTGGTCCTTCTCCAAGCAGATGCAAAATAGTTACACTATCTTAAAGCTTTCCTTACCAGTTTTGCTGAGGCCACAGGGCTCAAGGTGAACTATCAAAAATCAAGCCTCATTCCAATCAATGTTTCTGATGATACGGTTCAAATCCGGACCAGCACATTCCATTGCAAGAAAGGGGCTTTTCCTTTTACTTATTTAGGAGTGCCATTGGGTCTACACAAATCATCTCTTGAGCAATGCCTCCCTCTTGTCAACGGGATAGCAAAGAAATTGGTGGGCTTGTCTTCTTTCATGACCCTGGCTGGCAGAATACTACTGGTCAAATCAGTTCTGAATTCACTGATTATTAACTTCATGGGTTGTCTTGATGTACCAGTAACCATTAAAAATCAAGTTATTAAATACTTGAGGCATTGTCTATGGAGAGGTCCTGATCTTGATGATCATAGACCAGCTATGGTTGCTTGGACCACTATCTGCAGGCCAAAGGATCAAGGAGGACTTGGGGTGCTGGATATTTTTGTGCAAAACAAAGCTCTGCTTCTTAAAAACATGCACAAGTTCTATAGCAGAATCAACATACCATGGGTTAATCTGATCTGGGAATCTCATTATAATGATGGAACACTATCTGGAAGCAATTGGGTTGGATCATTCTGGTGGAAAGCAAATTTAAGTCTCATTGAAGATTATAAATCCATGGCCAGATGTAATGTGGGAGATGGCAAGAGTGCTCTTTTCTGGTCGGACCTCTAGCACAATGCTTGCTTGCAAAACATGCTGCCACATTTATTCTCCTTTGCAAAAGATTAGCATTATACTGTGAATTCAGTTCTGCAGCTGGAATATTTAGAGGACCTATTCCACTTGCCTCTCTCAACACAAGCTTATGAGGAATTTGAAATTATGGAAGACATTTGTGAAGATTTAAAAAGGTCAGAGTTTGTGGACTGCACTGATACATGGAGCTATATTTGGGGTAATGAGAAATTTTCAGTAGCCAAGGCATACAGAACAATGATGGGAATAAGAGTGGTGCCTCAACAATTCTAATGGATCTGGGGGAGCTCCTGCCAACCTAAGCATAAGGTGTTCTTCTGGAGACTGTTACATGACAGGCTAAACACAAGAAACTTGTTAAGAAGGAAATCTTTCCTGCTAGAAAATTACGACTGTGCCATTCACAACTGCCAGCAAGAAGAAACTCTACAACACCTATTCTGGACATGTCCTTTTGCCTCACAATGTTGGGACCAAATTTGCCCCGATAGACAAAGCAATGCTTCAGTGTTGGAAGCTTTTGCTGATCTAAAACAACAACTGCAACTTCCTTTCTTTATGGAAATTATCATATTAGCTTCATGGGCTATCTGGATCACAAGAAAAAACTTCATTTTCCAAAATATTCAGCCCAATTTACAGAGATGGAAGGACACAATTAAGTCAGAATTGCATCTTCTCAGATTCAGGATCAAGAGGAAGTATGCTAGGGAATCTTTAATTAGCTAGATCACTTGCCTTTGTGATTTTTTGATGCCTCCTTTGCATCTTTTTAGTTCCTTCTGTTTGTAGTCTTTCTTTTTCCTTTTCTGGCCTAGTCCAGCTTAGCTGTTTAGCTCCTTTTTCTTCTTTTCTTTTTTCTTTTTCTTCTGGCTTAATTCAAGCCATGTATACTCTCTAAGTTCTTTTCTTTTAATTGATTTGCAGTGGGGTTTTTTCCCTACTGTGTATAGTCAAAAAATGGGTTACAATACTGCCTTTGAGCATGAGAATGACAAGCGCGCCAAGCCCAAGGTCAAGATCAACCATGACTACGGCAAAATGACCAAGATGGCAACACCCTCCGCAAGAATAACAATGTCATGAAGAATAAGCACTTGAAGCGCAACGTGCTCTAAGAGAAGCAACTCAAGCCGTCAACGAGCGCAACCGTCACGTGCGTGAACAAGAAGAAGCGCTTCGACGTGCAAGACAAGAAGACGAAGATCACCAAGAAGAGCGTCTTGAGAGGAGACACCGAGTTTGGATTCCACCTCCAAGACCCCCACACCAAGCAAATCAAGAAGAGCATGAGGATGATGGTCCACCACCGCGGCACGACCGACATCACCGTTGACAACAAGACGAAGAACCGTTTCGGGAAGCTCAAGTTCACCATGCCCAAGTTCGCCGGAAGCACCGACCCCGAACAATATCTTTTGTGGGCATTGAAGGTCGACAAGATGTTTCGCCTCCACAATTATGAAGAAGAAAAGAAGATCGCGATGGCTTCCCTTGAGTTTCAATACTACGTCCTCATTTGGTGGGAGCATGTGATCGAGTGGAGAAGGGAAAAAGGAGAGCCACCAATCATGACATGGGGCCAAATGAAGGATATCATGAGAGCTCGTTTTGTGCCTACTCAGTATAGTCGTGATATTTGCAAGAAGCTACAGCTCCTCACGCAAGGAACCAAGTCGGTTGAAGAATACTATCAAGAGATGGAGATTGCCATGATCCGAGCCAATGTCAAAGAAGATGACGAGCAAACCATGGCAAGATTCTTGAATGGCCTCAACCATCCAATCAAGAAGATCGCCGACTTCCAACCTTACACGAACCTCCTCGAGCTAGTGCACCAAGCGACCAAGGCAGAGCGACAAGTGCAAGATGACTTTAAGTACTTGAAGTACTCCTCCAAGAACTATGGCTTCTACAATCAAGCTTCTACCACTACGGCACCATCGACTACTACTCGAGCATCGCCAAGCATCGGTGACAAGTCAAGTTCCAAGCAAGCTCCGTCATCTTCCTTCAAGTACAAACAAGCCAAGAACTTCATCGTCAATTACAACAACGGACGACCCCGCCAAGACTAGCTCAATACAATGTTTCACTTACAAGGGACGTGGCCACAAGACATTTCAATGTCCAACAAGGCGCACCATGATCGCCCATGAAGATGGCACCTACGACTCCATGAGCGAAGAAGAAATGGAAGCAATAGAACACGTGGCTATGCGCCGACAAGTGAATGAACATGAAGATGCGCAAATCTTTTACCACAATGCTTCAAGCCCCGCTCTAGTGGTCTCCAAGGTCTTGACACTTCAACAACATCAAGATGAGGAACAACGTTGCCACATCTTCCATACCAAAGCAGGAATTCAAGGACGTTCCGTGAAGGTCATCATCGACGGCGGAAGTTGCCACAACTTGGCAAGTGAAGAATTATGCTCCAAGCTCCAATTGGTCAAGAAGAAGCACCCCCGCCCCTACAAGGTCCAATGGCTAAGCGACTCTAGCAACATTCAAGTGGAACACACCGTCCAAGTTTCCTTCAAGATCGGCGCATACGAAGACACCTTGGAGTGCGATGTGGTTCCTATGACTGTGTGCCATCTACTTCTCGGGAGACCTTGGCAATTTGACCGTGGTGTCATCCACAATGGACAGACCAACCACTATAGCTTCAAGATGAAGGGTAAGGAGTTCGTGCTTCGACCAATGTCACCAAGTCAAGTAATCGCCAACACGCAAGCATCTACACATCATGGAGAGAGTAGTGAGAGAGTGCACCACCCAAAAGAGAGTGATCGCCACAAGCCAAAAATGAGCGAATCCACGATGAGCGACAAGAAAAACCTAGTCCTACTAGCCACAAAAAGAGATTTGAGGGATGTAAGTGAGCGCCCATTGAGTGTTCTTCACTTTGTGCTAGTGTGCAAAGGTGAAGTGGTGCGGACTAATACTTCACAACATCTACCTTTGGTGTTATCTCATCTATTGCAGGAATTCATGGATGTGTTTCCCGATGAGCTACCCCCCGGACTTCCTCCACTATGCGGCCTCGAACACCGCATCGACCTCATCCCTGGCACACCTCTACCGAACAAGGCACCTTATCGCATCAACCCCGAATAGACCAAAGAAATCCAACGGCAAGTCCAACATCTCATGGAGAACGGGTATATACGCGAGAGCTTGAGCCCATGTGCCGTTTCGGTAATTCTCCTGCCTAAGAAAGATGGTACCTATCGCATGTGTTTGGATTTTCGTCCCATAAATGCTATCACCGTTAGATATCGCCAACCCATTCCACGCCTTGTTGATATGCTTGATGAACTTAGTGGAGCCACAATCTTTTCTAAAATTGATCTTAAAAGTGGTTACTATCAAATACGCATGGAAGAAGGCGATGAATGGAAAACGGCTTTCAAAACAAAATTTGGCTTATATGAATGGTTAGTCATGACTATGGGATTGTCGCAAGCACCTAGTACCTTCATGCGCGTCATGCATTATGTCCTTATAAATACATTGGCATTTTTGTTGTGGTCTACTTTGATGACATCTTAGTCTGTAGCCAAGCTCTTGAGGATCATGTGAAACACCTTAGAGACGTCTTGCAAGTTCTTAGAGACGAGCATTTATATGATAATATGGAAAAATGCACATTTAAGTTGATAAGCTAGTTTTCTTGGGTTTTGTTGTGTCATCTAAGGGTGTTGAAGTTGATGAGTCTAAGATTGACGCTATTAAAACTTGGCCACAACCAACCAACTTGCAACAAGTGCGTAGCTTCCTTGGTCTAGCCAGATTTTATCGCCGTTTTGTCAAGGACTTTAGCACTATTGCCTCACCTTTACATGCCCTGAGTAAGAAGAACACACCTTTTGTTTGGGGACCTTCCCAAGATACCACATTTCATGAGCTTAAATCTTTGCTTACACATGCTCCAATTCTTACCTTGCCTAACTTTGAGAAAACATTTGAAGTGCATTGTGATGCAAGTGGTAATGGCATCGGAGGTGTTTTAATGCAAGAGAAACGACCCATTGCATACTTTAGTGGAAAACTTTCCGGTGCTCAACTTAATTATCATATCTATGACTAAGAATTATATGCTTTGGTGAGAGTCTTGCATGTTTGGGAGCATTATCTTCGACCTCGTGAATTTTTCATTCATACTGATCATGAAACGCTTAAGTACCTCAAAGGTCAAACTAAGTTGAATAAATGGCATGCAAAATGGAGTGAATTTATTGAGTCCTTCCCTTACATTATCGAATATATCAAGGGAAAAGAATATGTGGTAGCAGATGCTCTTTCCCGCAAGTGCATGTTAGTCACTCAACTTGAGTTGAATGTTATTGGCTATGAGCACATTAATGATTTATATGAGCATGATGATTCTTTTGCAACTCCTGATGCCAAATGTCTTGCTAATACTTATTGGGAGCGATATTATATCAAGGATGGATATCTTATGCGAGCTAACAAACTTTGTGTTCCCAAGTCTTCTCTTCGTTTGTTGCTTTTGCAAGAGGCTCACGGTGGTGGACTTATGGGACATTTCGGCCGTGACCAGACTTTTGTGACGCTCTCCAACAAGTACTATTAGCACAAGATGTTTTGCGATGTCACACGCTTCGTCAACCGATGCTCTACATGTCACAAAGCTAAGTCACAAGCTCAATCTCATGGTTTATATATGCCACTACCTATACCATACAATCCATGGGAAGACATTAGTATGGATTTTGTGCTTGGCTTACCTAGAACTCAAAATGGAAAAGACTCTGTATTTCTCATTGTTTATCGTTTCTCTAAAATGGCACATTTCATTCCTTGCAACAAGAACGACGATGCTTCACATGTTGCAAATCTGTTTTGTAGGGAAATCTTGCGCCTTCATGGAATTCCCAACGATTGTCTTAGACCGCGACGTCGAGTTCCTAAGCAACTTTTGGAAGACGCTATGCGGCAAGCTTGGCATCAAGCTACACTTCACTTCATCATATCACCCACAAACCGATGGCCAAATGGAAGTGACCAACCGGGCGCTCTCTACACTCCTTCACGTGTTGATCAAGAAGAACCTCACGGATCGGGAGGAATGCCTACCGATCACTGAGTACACCTACAATCAAGCACGCCACAATACCACCGGCAAGTCACCTTCCGAAGTGGTGTATGGCTTCAATCCTTTGTCTCCATTGGACATCCTACCGCTTCCACTACAAGAGCGAGCAAACTTGGACGCAAGTGCAAGAGCAATGTACATCTAGAAGGTGCATGAGGATACAAGGCTCACCATCGAACGCCAAGTACAACGACTCGCCAACAAGCTCAACACAAACAAGAACCCCATGGTGTTCAACCCCGGCAACCTCGTGTGGCTACACCTTCGCAAGGACCGCTTCCCCAACGAATGCAAGTCAAAACTTCTACCTCGAGCCGATGGTCCATTCAAGGTTCTCGCACGCATCAACGACAATGAGTACAAGATTGACATCCCGTGCGACAATTACAATGTGAGTGACACGTTCAACATCAAGTATCTATCTCCCTACCATGGTGATGAAGATCTCGATCAGAGGATGGATCTTTCCCAAGGGGGCGGGGAGATGATGCGGAGCATCCTTCGGTCATCCCCATGGATACTACAACAACTCGTCAAGCACCAAGTGGACCTATGACAAGAGCTCGTGTACGTGCCATTGAAACCGAGGTGAACTCACTCTTATTCAACTATCACATTGATATGGATGGAACTTGGATGATACCTCACAAAGCAACTCTATGTGTCATTAGGTTTGATGGAATCGACCGCCAAGACGCTAAGGAACAACACCAAGGCCAAGAGGAACCCCGCCAAGGCCACGAGAACGATGGAGGAGAAGTACCACAAGTCGACAGCACCTCCCAGGAGACCCCGTGTGCACGGGCCCCCAAGACCCAATGCCCATGGGATATGTTCAACCTACTGGATAGGTGTGCGCACACCCCCATGGGCACGGGCTCCTGGACCCCGTGCGCACGGGCCTCGCCGCTGTAGCACCCCGTGTGCACGGGCGTGTACCGTGCCCATGGGACCCCCGTGCGCACGGGCCACCCAGCGAGGTGGCTGTCTTTTGTCTGTTTTGCCCCTCACTTCGTCCCTTACCTCCCATCTCCTATATATTCCGTGGATAGACCATTTGTTAGGGTTAGCAAAGTGTATTGAGATATTTGTTAGGCTTTGCTCATCTACCACTCCTCTAGGAGATCAAGACCTCCTAGGAGAAGATCCCAAGGGATTCAAGAACTCCATCTTGGAGAAGACTACCACCAAGACCTCATCTCCTATGGATTTGGGAAGAACTTTGCCATGTATCTTTACCTTTGATTGTTCTTGTGTTCATGTCGATCTCATGTTTGTTTCTCTAGAGGATGTGTGATTGGGTTTTTTGAGTGATTTCTCTCTTGTATTCTTGTGAGTTCATCGCTTTTCCCCCTCCAAGTGTGAAACGATCTCTACTTAGGGTTCCACCCTACAACACGCGGGGAGCAACACCAATGCTCGAAGATGTTCCAGGAGGTCGCAGAGCACGCCCGCAGTTCCGTGGCGGCCATCTCCGTCGAGGGGGTGGCGAATCCTCTGGAAACCGACGACGCCAGCTACATGGCCTTCTTCACGAGGCTCATGTGGCGGCTGGAGGCAGGCTTCGCTCCGTGGAATGAGATCCGCGACGCCGAATGCCGCGACCTTCTGCGCTAGGCATCAACCCGCATCTTCGGCAACCTGGTACGTGTTGACGAGAGCTTCAACTTCGACCTGGTGCTACCACCGGTCCCCAAGGAGCTTCGAGGCAAGCTCGCGAGGGCGGTGGAGGACCACGTGGCGGACATGGTGGAGCGGTTCGCGCCTGTTGGAGAGGGGTCCGGTGTAGACGGGGGTGCCGACGCTGAGGACGCCGATAGCGGCTCAGCCGCCCGAGCCCTTCCCGCTCTTCCTCCTGTAATAGAGTAGAAACGGCCCCGTGGGGGCGTGAAAACATCCGCACAACACTTTTGTCATAAGTACTTGTTGTTTTATGTGTTTTTGTTTTCCTCTCAATGGCTCTTCCTTCTCTTTTTACATTGCCTTTGTGCCTTGCGTCGCTGGGACCCAACCCCCGAGGAGGGCTACACCGTCGCTGGTATGCCTGGAGCGTGTGCTTAGCAAGGCTAGAGGGTGTAGGGCTCTTAGGGCTGGTAGGAGTCCCTGAGGCACGATGCTCAGGGTCCCCCCTTGACGCGTAGGTGACTCGTGCCAGGAGAAATCAGGCTGCCTCGAGAGGGAATCAAGAGGGAAAAAGACCCGAGGGGTGTTTTAGACTTAGCTCCTTCGAAGTGCATAGCCTGGAGCGAGTCCCCCGCAGGGAGCGGCTCGTGAAGCGCAGTCCCTCGTGAGGTCTTCTCTCTACGAGTCCTCCTAAAGGGGCTGCTAGGGTCTTTGATATCCTGCACTAGGGAAATTGCCAACTTTTTGCAAGTGATGCCGCAGGGCGCGCCCTCGGGGTCGCCTATGGGTGTCGTGCGAGGAGACAAGAGCACCAAGGACCTGGTGAGGTGACGTGCACGGGAGTAGGCCCGCGAGCCAGAGTTCAGTCGCTTGGGTTTTGTAGTGCTGCTGGGACTGACCCGAGAACAGACACCGTGCCCAGCCCCCGCTCGCGCGACAGGCACGAGCACGATCACGAGCGCGTGCCCCTCCTGAGGCATACTCAGCTGCAGGCAAAAGAGATCCTTGAAGGAAATAAGATTTACTGATGCATGAAACAAGTTCATTACATAACAGAAAGATACATGCTGTCGTGGTCGACACGGGTCAGCTTGAGGATGTCATGGCCGAGGGCCCCTGAAAAGATGACAGAACGCTGCCATGACGGACATAGGTCAGCCTAAGGCTGATGCAGCTGAAAAGCGCCCTCATGTCAAAAATCCGCCAGCGCTGAGCATGGGGCTTCTACGAGAGTGGGAAGGAGCTCTCACGTGCCGAGGGCAGCATGGGTAGAGAGAGCCCCGGAGCGTGTACAGCTCCATTTCGCTCGTATCCGTGGGGCACGGATGGAACTTACGGTGATGGGGGTGCCCCACGTGTTTGGTACCGGAGCACCCTCCACCGTCAAAAGTGGGGCCGCGGCGGGCCGGGCGGTGGTCGTTAACCACTTCCGCATTCATTACGATGCGGGACTCCAGGCTCATGCGCATCAGCCTCACGAAGGTGGCTGCAGCACCCTCCAGGCCAAAGGGAATACGCATGAGCGGAGGTGATGGAGGGACGCGGCTCGCGGGGTGAGCCTGGTTGAGGATGACGTAGTCGACGCAGATGCGCCCGCCGCTGCGTGGCGCGGAGATGGGGGTGGGGTCGGCGATCCACTCGGGGCGGGGGGCTTCATGAACGGTTCCTGCATGTTGTAGCTTGTTACCTTCCTAGGCGACGACTTGCTGCTTCTCGGGCACCTATTACCATTGCTTGTGCTTGACGAGCCGCGCGCTCTTGCGCGCAGCGGTGGGGTGCTAGATCACCTCCTTCGGCAGGTCGGGCAGACCTGATGTTGTCCAAGCTGAGGTAGCAAGGCGTGCGCAAAGGGAGGCGACGAGTGCGCCTCTCTATTTGGGGGAGGGCCCACCACTGCCGGCGTGGGAGGTGCTTGCCTCACCCCCCCCTCCAGCGATACCTTCTTGGGCTCGGCTCGCTCCGGAGTGAGCAAGGGCTTCTTCTTCGCGGGTGCCTCCTCAGAAGGCCTGGGGACGTCCTCATCGGCTGGGCACACGGTGGAGGCAGCCTTGTAAGCATGCTCGAGGGTCTGCATCGCGTCCTTCTCGTCGCAGCGGATGGTGAGGGTGCCGCTGCAGCCAGGCATGTTGACGAGGCCGTAGGCGTGGTGCGTCATGGCCATGAACGCGGAGAGCGCCGTGTAGCCCAGGATGGGGTTGTAGGGCAGGCCGATGTGAGCGGCGTCGAAGAGGATGAACTCCGTACGGTAGTTCTTGCGGGTGCCGAAGGTGATGGGAAGGCGCACTTGACCCAGGGGGTGGGTAGAGCCTTCGGTGACGCCCGAGAAGGGCCTAGTGGGCATCAGGTGCTCATAGGGCACTTGAAGCGTCTCAAAGGTCTCCACGGAGAGCACGTTGAGGCCCGCCCCGCCGTCGATGAGTGTCTTGGTGACATCCACATTGCTGATTGTGGGAGTGCACATCAGGGGGACAACACCCACGGCCTTCATGGATTTTGGGTGGTCAGCGGCGTCGAAGGCGATAGGGAACTCTAACCACTTGAGGTGGCTGGTGGACTCAAGGGCGGGGAGGGCCGCGTTGACCTCATGGGAGAACTGCTTGAAGTAGCGGTTGCACGGAGGGGCATGTGCCCCGCCAATGATGCAAGCCACCCTACGAGGCTCCTTGTAGCCCCCGGTGTTCTCAGCGGGAGGGGGTCGTTGGCGGGGCGGAGCGAGGTGACGTTGGCCTGGGCGTTGGCCTGCCGCGGCTGGTTCTGCCAGTCCTGGCAGCCGTTGCTGTTGTCGTTGTTATCGCTCCAGCGGCCACCTCTGCTGCCGCCGTCGTGGCCCCTGCCATGCTCCTTGCGGTTGCCGCGGCGCTCGGTGCGTCCCTCACGAAGCAGCTTGAGCTCGTAGCAGTCTTCAGTGTTGTGGGAGCTCACGCTATGCTAGGCGCACGTGGGACGGCCGTCCCTCTTGGCCTCACCATAGTCGTGGTCACGCTTGTAATCCGGCTCTACCGCGAGTACGGCAGGGCCCTTGCGCTTCGTGTCCTTGGTGTCCTTGGCGTCCTCGCCCTTAGACTTAGCCGTGCCAGCCTCAGCGTCAGGGTCGTCATGAAGGAAAAGGCGTCCCTCCTCGGCCTTGGCGCAGCGATCGGCGAGGAGGAATAGCTCCGCCACAGAGTCGAGCTCGTCCCTGACGGAAAGCTTCTCGCGCATCTTCACGTCTCTGACGCCATTAGTGAAGGCGGAGACAACCGCGGCGTTGGAAGCCTTCGGGATCCTGTTGCACACCTGACTGAAGTGCTGGATGAACTTGCGGAAGAACTCGCCAGGGCGTTGGTGCACGGCCCGCAGGTTGTTGATCGTGAGGGGGCGGTCGCTCGTGCCCGTGAAGTTGGCGACGAACTGCTTGCATAGGTCCTCCCACGAGGAGATGGACGCCTCGGGGAGGTTCATGAGACACGTGAGCGCGGCGTCCTTGAGGGCCATGGGTAACCAGGTCGCCATGACCTAGTTGTCCCCCCTTGCGGCCTGGATGCTGATGGTGTAGAGCAGGAGGAACTCCGTGGGGTTGGCGCTGCCATCGTAGCGAGGGGGAGCTCTGGCTTGAACTTGTCGGGCCACACCACGCGGCGCAGCGCGGGCGCGAGGGCCTGATAGCCCCTGGTGGTGGCGACGCCTTTGTCTAGGGTTGTGCGGTTCTGGCACCCAGGCGCGAAGATGTCGTCGAGAAGGCGGTCTTGGCGATTGCGGGCCTTCTCCAGGGTCACGCGCCCGTCCGGAGGCGCACGGCGAATGATCAGGTAGCTGTCACCGTCACCATCTGGCGCAAGCGAGCCGCGGGACGGCTCCGGGGCGCGTGCTATAGGGCGGCGCCCAACCACGTCGCGGTCCGGGGGAGGAGGAGAGGCATGTCATGCCCGACCCGGTCAGCGCGAGACGGCGGGGCAGGCATGGAGAGGGAGGGCGCCTAGCCATCGCGCGTAGCGTCGATGAGCTCGGTGTTGTGCTAGAGCCAGGCGTCATAGCCGTCCTCGGTGGGACGATAGCGCAGCAGTTCCTGCGCCATGAGCAGCGCGGCGTGCGGAGCGTGAGGGTCGCGACGCGTAAGCGAGGAGGTGGCGGCGGAGCGGCCGTGCGCCTGCTCGTTCACCAACGGGTGGGCGGAGTAGGCCACCCGCTCCCCAACAAGCTCGGTGGCGGTGCGAGGGCGCCGTCCACGGGCACCTCGGGTGGCGGGCAACCTAAGACCTAGTGTTCGAACTCTGGGGACTTTGCTTGGCAACCTAAGACCTAACCACGGCTATGGTGAAAGCGCCTGTGACGCTTTCACCCTCACCGGACACGACGGAGATGCGCGAGCTACCCAGGTTCGGGCCACCGTGCCGTGTAACATCCTATTCCTGCCTGTGTTGGATTGTTCTGTAGAGCTTGCGGCTCGAGGTACACGGGGTGTTAGGAGAGAATGGCTCGATCCCTTTAGATGGAGGCCGCCCTGCCCCCTTTGTAGTGCCTCAGTCCTCTTCCCCAAAAATATGAGCGGGAAAGGGCAGCCACTGGGCGACAATTCAAAGGGGGACAGACGCGCAGGTCTATCCTGACTAAAGGCGGACTTCGCCTAATAAAACAGCAGCCCTGACGCGATGGTGGGCTCGGTGATGACCTCCTTCCTGGCGCCCGGTTTCCATCCTGATCCCCTCTGCACGAAAGAGGAAACACTTTGGAGCTCCCTTTGGGGGAGGCAGACGCCGCTGCTCCTTTATTACCAGAATGGAAACTGAGTCTAGTCGCGCCCCGCTGTCCTTGTCCTGACAACGAGACGTCATCCACGTGAGGGGCGCAGTGCCCAGCGGCTGGCGTCACTCTACCGGCTTCGCGAGGCGGCCTCGCGAGGGGGTGTCTCGCGAGGCGACCCGGTGCTTGGCGGCCACTGCAGGGCTTGACGCGGCGGTGAGAGGCTTCGCGAGGCCTACCCTTCGCGAGGTGACTTCCCCGAAGCAGCAGGGCTATCTCGATGGGCCGGCCCAAGTGTCGTCCTCAGGGCCCGCGGCAGACGGACCGTGGTACCCTGGGTTCCACTGGGCCGACAGCATCTCTCTCAAGAACATAGCAACGGTGGGTACACTAATTACTGTTGGGCAATTGATAAAAGCACATAATTATGTTGTTATTCATGGCATTATCAGTACATACACATTACGTCCGTGACAAGTATACCAAAACCATTCTGGATCTCCTACTGTTAATCCACTTCGAGAGCGCTTTTATGATTGCCTCTCTACATATTAAGTTCATAACAAATAGAGTAATGCATGAAGTATGATGACATGGCATGACTCCATCTTCCTAACATGAGTACAAATCATGAGCACCCCGTGAGGGAGTCCTGGACTAGGGGCTCCCCGAGTGTTCGGCCTAGTTTGGTTGGGCCGGACTGTTGGGCCGCATTGAAGATCGAGCAGAGGGTCGACCCCGTGTCCGGATAGGAATCTTCGTTATCTTGATGTGTCCTCCAAGGCAAGAATAGGTGTCTCGGCGTGATTGTTCCTTCTTTGTAACCGACAATGTGTAACCCTAGGGCCCCTGGTGTCTATATAAACCAGAGGGTTTAGTCTGTAGAGGCAAGAACAACAACCGTAGACATACCCACCTAGGGTTTAGTTCATCCGATCTCGAGGTAGATCAACCCTTGTAATTATCATACACATCCAATATAATCAAGCAGGGCGTAGGGTTTTACCTCTTAGAGAGGGCCTGAACCTGGGTAAACTTCGTGTCCCCTATTTCCTGTTCCCCATTTATCCAAGATCCACAGTTCGGTACCCCCTACCCAAGATCTGCCGGTTTTGACATCGACATTGGTGCTTTCATTGAGAGTTCCGCTGTGTGATCGCCGAAGGATCGATGGCTCGCCTCATCATCAACAACGGCATCATCTCTGGGAAGACCTTCGTCCCCGGCCAGCTCTTCGCGTTCGGCGGTTTCGTCCTACGTGCCAACTCGGCCGGTCATCTAGACCAGGTCGACAGCTTCGCCCCTGGCCATCGGATCAGGTTCGGAAACCTGAACCTTGTCGCCGACATCCGAGGCGATCTGACCTTCGACGGGTACACGGTTTCGCCCGGAGCACCCGAAGGCATACAGGGTTCGTCTTTGGACCCTCTTGCTGTTCCAACCCATGGGCCAACCCTCTCTACACCACCAGCTTTGAGCTCGGATACGACCTTGCCATCCGAAGACAGGGAGTCAGACCCTGCCGGACTCGTCACCCCCATCTCGCACCCGGCCTCGAGCACAGACGCGATCTCGCTGACCCCAAGCCAGGAGTCAACCCTGGTCGAACTCGTCACCATTACTCTGGACTCCTTCTCGAATCGGAGCTTGACTCCAGTGTTTGGACACCCGGAGACGACGCCCGCCGGACTCGCCCGAGCCCTTGAGCCCGAGAGCGATCCCGAAGACAATCATATCGCCGATCTGGCCCAGCTCACGTTGTTAAACGAAGCGCTGGATCGGATCCAGTCGTTAACCATCGTTGAGGATCTACCTCTGGCTTACGCTTGGCCCGATCTTGAGGCCGGGCTCAGGGAATTTTGCATCCCACCCACCACCCACTTTATAGCCACTGTCGAAGATTTAACCGACATGCTAGACTACGTTTCCGACGAAACAGACGGCATGGACGAAGACGTCGAAGCCGCACCCAGCCAGACCCCGCCCACCACCGGGCGTTGGATGGCTACCTCCACCTACGATGTCTATATGGTGGACACTCCCAAGAAAGACGACGACGACACCCCCAAGCAGGTTGAGGATAAGCCCGTCGAAGAACCACCAAAGCGCCGACGACCGCGTCGACGGTCTAAAGGATGTAGGGGCAGGGAAAGTAACACAGGTACTGGGGAGGACGACTCCGTGGATAACGTGGATGAACTCGAAGACCCCGTCGGCCCCGAACACCAACCCTATGGATCGGAGGAGCAGGAGGGCCAGTACAATCCCCAAGACCCCAACGACTCCGAAGATAGTAATTATCTACCCCTCTCTGAAGAGGACGTCAGGCTCGGAGACGAAGAATTCATCATCCCTGAGGATCTGCTGGATCAAGAGCGGTTCAAGCGACAGCTCATCGCTACCGCCCGTTGCCTTAAAAAGAAATAGCAGCTGCTGAAGGCCGAACAGGACACCCTCAACGACAGGTGGACGAAAGTCCTGGCGGCCAAAGAGGGATATGGCTACGAGCGGCAAACCAAGAGCTATCCCAAACGCAAACTACTGCCACAGTTCGACGACGAAGCTCTCGCGCCTTCGCCGCCAAGATACACTCAGGCAGACCAGCCCGATCGCCCCCCTCGAGGACGGGACTGAACGGCTGACGGGGCCGAACACCAGCCCGCTCCCCCTCGCCATAAAGGCAAGGAGGCAGTACAGCCGGGCCACAGGTATGACCTGCGTTAGGACCTGGCCAATAGAACTGGCCAGACCAGATCCATCTACGGACCAAGAGAACACGCCCCTGCAGGAGAGGACGGCTATCAAGCTTGGCGCGACCGGAACGACCAAGCTCGGGATCGATACCGAACTCAAATGACAACCGGTCTTCGGCGCGATGTAGCTCGGGTCAGGGGCGCCGCTCACCCAATGTGTTTCACAGACGAAGTGATGCGGCACCAATTCCCAAAAGGTTTAAGCCCGTAAACATTGAACAATACGACGGGACTACAGACCCGGCATTGTGGATCGAAGATTTCCTTCTCCACATCCATATGGCTCGAGGATACGACCTCCACACCATAAATAGTTACCATTGAAGCTCAAAGGACCAGTCAGACACTGGCTGAATAGCCTCCCCAAAAACTCCATAGGGAGCTGGGAGGAGCTCGAAGATGCATTCCGAGCTAACTTTCAAGGCACCTATGTCCGACCCCCAGACGCAGACGACTTGAGTCACGTAATCCAGCAGCCCGGAGAGTCAGCCCGGCAGTTTTGGAATCGGTTCTTGACTAAGAAGAACCAAATCGTCGACTGTCTGGACGCCGAAGCCAAACCCGCATTCAAGCACAGCATCCGCGATGAATGGCTCGCCCGACAGCTCGGCCAAGATAAGCCGAAGACAATGTCGGTCCTTACTTCACTTATGACCAGCTTTTGCGCGGGCGAAGATAGCTGGTTGGCTCGTAGAAGCAACAACCTATCAGACCCCGGTACCTCAGAGGTTCGGAACGTAAACGGAAAACCACGGCGTAACAAGAACAAACACGGAAATAACAACGGAGAAGCAGATGACACGGCAGTTAACGCCGGTTTCAGCAACTCTAAATCCGGTCAACAGAAGAAGCCCTTTAAAGGAAACAAAGACGGCCCATCCGTCCTTGATAAAATCCTGGACAGGCCTTGCCAAATACACGGCACCTCAAACAAACCTGCTAACCACACTAACCGTAACTGTTGGGTGATCAAACAGGCCGGCAAGCTCACGGCCGAGGAAAAAGGCAAGGGCCCCCAGAGCGAGGACGACGAAGAGCTTCGTGGCCCAAATAATGGAGGTCAGAAACAATTCCCTCCCGAGGTCAAAACGGTGAACATGATTTACGTCATCCACATACCAAAGAGGGAGCGCAAACGCGCACTTCAGGACGTCTACGCCATGGAGCCTGTAGCCCCGAAATTTAACCCCTGGTCGGCATGTCCGATCACTTTTGACCGAAGAGACCACCCAACCAGTATCCGTCACGGAGGTTCGGCGGCCCTGGTCCTTGATCCCATAGTCGATGGGTACCACCTCACTAGAGTCCTTATGGACGGAGGTAGCAGCCTAAATTTAATCTATGAAGACACGGTAAGAAAAATGGGTATTGATCCGTCAAGAATCAAACCCAGCAACACTACCTTTAAAGGAGTGATACCAGGTGTCGAGGCCCGCTGTTCGGGCACCATAACTTTGGAAGTAGTGTTCGGCTCGCCGGACAACTTTCGGAGTGAACACTTGATCTTCGATATCGTCCCATTCCGCAGTGGTTATCACGCACTGCTGGGATGGACGGCGTTCGCTCGCTTCAACGCGGTCCCGCATTATGCATACCTTAAGCTCAAGATGCCCGGACCAAGAGGTGTCATCACAGTTAATGGTAACACAGAGTGCTCCCTCCGAACTGAGGAGCACACTGCGGCCCTAGTGGCCGAAGTACAATGCGGCCTCGAAGTGCCAAAGCACTCGCTCACCGTCAAGGGACGCGACTCAAGCAAACGTGCACAGACCGCACCTCAGCATGAGGGGTCACCAGGCGCTCAAAATAAATAGGAATTCGCCCTCTGCAACACGCCCACCCCATCGACGAAATATGTGCCTCGCATGCACAACTTCGTGCTTAAAATACCATGGGCAGCTGCAGGGGTAACCGTATCAAACAGCAAGTGCTCGACTCAACCTAGCTAGGGGCTCATAAGTCTTCAGATAATGACAGGTGCCATCAAGGACCTACCCGGCGTAAAGCTCAGCACAAAGCGGCGACCACTCAAAGGGGCTCGATCATCGATCGAACACCTCTCAAGGATCTTGCCTTCAAACGAGCAAAGGCGCAGACGTGCAACAGGGCACAGTAGGGACGTTAAACCACGTATCAAGGCCCTGTGTAAACCTTACCTCTGTAAACGATTCCTATGAAATATATGTATTACTATTGCTTCGGCAGTTCGAATTGTACGGATAGACGTCCAGATCTTAAAGGAAGCAAAATAAGACTTTTAAATTTTTCTGACCTAGTTCAGTCTTTTCTGCGTATATATCCTTTTTCTCGCTCTTCAACGACGAAGCACACCATCCTAGTGATCATTATTTTCAAATACACCGACTACTAAACCGGGGGCTATAGCCACCTTATGCATCAAGTCCAACACTACCTTTCGTGTGTTCGGCGTCTCGGATATTGCATTATATGCATCGGTTCCGAATTATGTCTTGGGTCAATAGTTGGGTTGCCCGGCTCCTGTGCTTACCCCCTTACATTCCACATGTTCGGCTAAGAGGGTAAAGGGAGAACTACTGTGATTGTACTTCTAGCTCGTCTGGTCAAGTACCTCAGTAGAGAAAGCCGAAAACTGACTGTCATAATACGCGAGAACTGATCGGCGATCCGATGACAAGTGTTAAACTAAGAATCGTTAGCGATTACACCGTGTTATACGAAGGGTTGGTTATCGGCCGATCATGTGATATAGGTATACACCTCGGCTCGCCGATCACACACCAGGGGCTAGTCACTAGCCCCACAGTCAAGCTCCTATGGCTAACTGAAGTAATAAAACCATATAGTCTGATTGCCCGGTTTCCCTCACACAAAACCTCCCTCGCGGACAGAGACGTCGGCTAAAGGGTTAAAGTGCGGAGGTGGAAACACCCCTGTAGCATCTACATGGGGGCTGAAGCCGACAACTGGTAACTTTCAGACTATACAAACGGCCGCACAGGAGTCAAAATAATAAAGCATAAGATGCACAAACATACAGCGCAAACATATCATATACCAAAAGGTCAAGCATTGTTATCTCATACATGCTGGGCACATCACTCATACATTACATCCTTTGGACACTGGGCCTCTATTGCCCGAGCTCCGTCCATGACTTCGGTGAAATAAAGCTCGGGGCGCCGATGAGACTTTCCGGCTGGTGGAGGCCCGGTTGCCACTTCGGTTGGCTTCATCTTCCGCCACTGGACCTTGGTCCTGGCGAAGGCCATCCGAGCTCCCTCAATGCAGACCGAGCGCTTCACCGCTTTGATCCGAGGAGAGGCATCGTGTAGTCTTTGCACTAGGCCGAAGTAGCTGCTGGGGATCGGCTCTGCAGGCCACAAATGAACGAAGAGGTCCTTCATGGCTAGCTCCTCCGTCTGGTGCATCTTCATCAGCTGCTTCATCTGGTTGCTCAGAAGGGGAGGGTGTTCGGGCGCTTGGAACTGCGCCCAGAAGAGTTTGCCCTCAACTTCTCCCTCCTGAGCAGCAAAGTACTTAGCGGCATCGGCCGCGCTCCTCGGAAGGTCCACAAACGCGCCTGGAGAGCGCCATACTCGGGTGATTAACGCGTACCGCTGACCTCCAAACACACTCTGCAATAAGTAAGGCTTACCAGCCGCCATTTGCTTCACTTGACGGAGCTCTTCGCGAGCGCTCCGGGACTCCGTCCGTGCCTCCTCGGCTTCTTTGCCCACTTTGGAGAGTTCAGCGGACTGGTCCATGCTCTTCTGCTCAAGGGCCTCACACTTAGTGATGGCATCCTTGAGCTCCTGCTCCACCTCGGCCACTCGCGCCTCGTGCTGGCTCCGAGCAGCTTGTTTAGCCAATAGATAGGCAACCGCTTTCTCAGCGGCCGTCTTCTGAGCCGCGGCCTCTTTCTTGGCCTCCTCTAGTGCGGCCTTGAGGCTCTCGACCTTCGCGGCGCCGGCTATAATCAAAATTGACATAACAAATTAGGATCTAAACCTGCGCACTGTAAATAATTTCCGAACTTTAAGATTTCGGTCACGCTTACCCTGCGTCTCTTCGAAACGCTTGTTGATGTGGTCGAGCTCCTCATCGGCAGCTTGGAGCTTCTGATTTAGCTCGGACAGCTCCGTGGCATTAGAAGCCACAGCGTGTGAGGAAGCCTGTAATATCAAGATACAGTCACTAAGTCTCCGAGGTACAAGATTGTCGATCCTCTGTCCGGTTTTTTCCAAACCAGACAGAGTCTCGGGGGCTACTATGTATATGCAGACAGGCATAACAATTTACTTTCTAGTAATAAAAATGCATTACATCGCTCACCTCGAAGCCTGTTAAAAGGCCATCGAAGGCGTCGTTCAATCCGCTGTTGGCAGATTGAATCCTCTTCATCACCATGCCCATCAGGGCACGGTGTTCTTCCATTATGGAAGCACTGTTCAGTGCCTCCTCCAGGGCGTCCGGCCGCCCAGTTGCCACCTGCTCGGTGGAGGGCTGTGCCGGGGATGGAACCCTCGTCCCCCTTCTAGTAGGGGACGGAACCGTCACCTCCGGAGACCTGGAGGGCTCCAGAGCTGTATTCGGGGAGGGCCCGGACTGGCCGGGCTCCCCTTCTTTGCTTGCCAGCGGGGATTTATCCCCCTGGTCTTCAGCGGCCGAGGTGTGTACCTCGGCCATGGCCTCGTCGGCCCCACCCGCCATCTCCTGGCCAGGAGGTGTCTTTTGAGACAACACCTCCTCGGGGTCTCCCATGGCTGTCGGGGGTGGGGAGCGCGTTGTCGTCCCACTCTCCGCCAGTTCTGCTGGTGGAGAGTCTCCCTCTGATACACGATCGGCAGGGATCTTGCGAGAAGGGCTGCAACATAACATATGCGGTCAGTGACAAGCTAAGTAAATAAAATACTTGGGAGGGTCTTCGGATTTGTACCTCTCGGCCGGGGGCTTGGCCCGGCGGTTCCGTTGAGGAACCTCTTCGGACGCTACAGACACCGCATCGGAGCCCGAGCTGTCTGGCAGGACCAACTTTGGCCTGCATGTCTTCTTGGGGTGGGAGGTTGGACCTCCTCGACGTCCGCAGACGCCGCCCTCTTCCTTGTGTGGGAGGAGTCGCTCTCCTCCCCTTCCTCGGCTTCCTCTTCCTCGTAGGTTGAGGGAGCTTGGGTTTCCTCGGACCGAGTGTCCGGTGGACCCCTTGAGCGGAGGCCATCTCTGGCCTCCCCCGTCTTTTTCTTCTTCGGCTTTTCCTTCTTTGCGGGCGCCTTATAGGGCGCCGGCACCAGCATCTTGGACAACAGGGCTGTCCTGGGGTCTTTGGGCAGCGGAGCCAGTCTATTAGTCCGCTCCGCTTTGGCCAGCCAGTTCTGCAGTGGGAAGGAAGGGTTAGGATGGATGCCGAGCTATGGCATGTGTCCAGATTAGAATACGGATAAGATTTGATTACCTCTTTGGCATGGGTAGCGGCGTCGAGCCCGATGTCTTCTTTCTCCGCCGGCCAGTCCTTTTGTGACTTGAACAACACTTTCCACAAATTCTCATGTGTGGTGCCATAGAAGTGTTGCACAGTCTTGGGATCTTCGGGCTTATAAGCCCACATTGGGGAAGCCCGAAGCTGGCACGGCAGGAGGCGGCGATGGAGCATTACCTGGACCACATTGGTCAGCGCCGTCTTCGCTGACACAATATTGGAGATGCGCTTTTGGAGCGCAGTCACCTCGGTGCGTGTTGGGGATATAACCCCGTGGTAAGACCCGCCCAGGCGGGGCCGGGTCACACCAGGCGGCTCGTGAGCCCAAGACTTGTAAGGTGGGCCGGAAGATGAAGGCAAGGCCGCATGGCGGCTTACCAGATGGGCCGTTGACAGAGGTCCGGAGACAGAAGTGGGCTTGAAGACCCGGGTGGCTAAGCCGCCCGGAGGCGGCTTACCTACGATGGTAAGGCGGCTTAGAGACAGAGTAGAACACGTTGTGTGGGTCGGTTAATGACTCGTGTAACCCGGGGCCTTGACCTCATATATAAAGGTTAGACCCCGGGGCGGCTGAGACAAGAAACCAAGTTATCGAGAACTAGGTCAAGCAATCCTCTCCCTTGTAATCGATACTCCAATCAATACAGCACAAGCAGGACGTAGGCTTTTACCTCTACTTGAGGGGCCGAACCTGGGTAAACTCGTGTCCTTCGTCCCGATCAACCCCTTTGAGTCCACTACCATGGCGCTGGCCTCGAACCTAAGTCTTCGGACATCTGCCGTGTTAAAACCACGACAGTTGGCGCCCACCGTGGGGCTAGCGCTCGGTGGTGTTGAGTTCTCAAAGGGCTCTCTCCCAGGGATCGAGGGGTACGCGGTTGGCAGGATGACCAAGAGTCGCCGCGGCCGGCTCTACATCGACGACGCCGGCTGGGGCCCCGAGGCTGACTCCATTGAGTACGGTTTCCGGGTCCCCTTCGGCGGGATTCATGTCTTCATCGGCAAGATCGGCGGATCTGAACCCGGGCCGGACACCTGCACCGACATCGTCAAGCCGGCCCGACGCGTGCAACCCGCCCGACGCGTGCAACCCACCCGTGCTAAACCGGGCAGGAAGCATGTCTTCGTCGGCTTCACTCAGGGCATGGATCTCGAGGGGTCCATGTCGCAGGAGGAAACTCTCATCTGCTCCGAGGATGGATCTTCGAGCGGAGAGACGGAATCAATTTACCAGCTCCACAATGGCGGGCTCGGGGGCTACGTCGAGCCTTACCTCGAGTCGGAGTTCCATGAGCCGGAGGAGTATGAGCCGTTGAACCGCGCTGCCGTCTTCATGGCGGGTACAGCGGCGGCTCATGGCAGCTCAGCCGTCGAGGCAACCGGGTCTGGGGCTGGCAAGCCACCGGCTCAGGTTCTTCTGGATCTGATGGGTGAGCTTACAACCCTGATGGCGGCTGAAGTCACGGCTGAAAACCAAGCAGCCCGTAATACGGAGATCGCGAGGTTGAAGAACCAGATGACTGAGGTCCAGCAGGAGATTAATGAATTGAAGGTTCAAATGGATGCTGAGGCGGAGCGCCTTAGGGCGGACGCTTTCCGTCTTGAGCTGGAACAGCAATCATCAGCGGCGGTTCAGCAGATGAGGCATCAATCCCGCTTGCCGGATCAGTATGAAGCAAGGAATCTTTTCAACACACCAGGAACGGGACAGAACGTGCCTTTGGCCGTAACCCGGACGGCGGAAGTGCCTGGAAGCCGGGCGACGGTTCAGCATCAGCAGATTAACCCGCCCCGGCCGAACCAGGTTACGCCAACTTCTTTTCCTACACCGCCGGGCCATTATTCTAACCCGGTGGAGAACATGGTGGTGGCGGCAACCCGGCTTGCTGCTATCCCGATCCCCGACGAGTCGCCTTTCGCGGAAGAGGTGCGGAACGCGGTTGGATACCTGCGAACGGCGGTGGCCCAGCAGGAGAAGTATGCTTACAGCCGGAGTCGCGTGCACTCAACCCCCATCCCCAGTCGTAGCTACAGCCGGCGTTATGAGTCGCCGGCGGTTTCTAGCAGTGAACGACATCGGAACCCGCCACGAGCTGACCGGGCGGCTCTGGATGCTCAGGCACTGGTGGATCGAGCGAGAGCACAGCGAGAGGCGGCGGCTCTGGCGGCAGCGGCGGCTTATCAGGAACCCACAGTCGCACCCTCCGTCTCAGCCGGAGCGGGGTTAACTTCCAGGGCTGTGGGGGTGCCGTGCTTAGCGCTTTGCGGAATGAGCGCCTGCCGAAGGATTTCAAGGGCCCTCGCAAGGTGCCCAATTACACAGCTGACCTACCTCCAGAAGCATGGGTCGAAAGCTATGAGCTGGCCATGGAGATGTTGGATGTTAGTGATGCAGTATGTGCCAAGTATTTCATCATGATGCTGGAAGGGCCGGCTCGCACGTGGTTGAAGGGATTGCCACCCAACACCATTACGTCCTGGGCCGAGTTGAAGGCGAAATTTATCAAAAAATTTAAAGGGACGTGCAAGCAGCCCATGACGATCGTGGATTTGGATCATTGTGTGCAACAGGCGGATGAGTCAGCCCATCATTGGGTCCGGCGGGTCTCGACCATCATCCACTCTTCAGAACAGATCACGGCGGCTCAAGCAATTTTGATTCTGGAGAAGAATTGTCACTTTACACCTTTGAAGCAGAAGCTTGGCCGGCTCAAGCGCACGTGTCAAGACATGGGGGAGCTCATGGCGGCTCTCACCAAATACGCAGACTCTGACAACACGAAAGACCCGGGCTCTGATGATGAAAAATCAGGTCGGGGGGAGAAGGGTAACAATGGAAAGGGTCAGCAGCAGAACGCGGCTGGAAGCGGAAATTCGGGCAAGCGGAAACACCCGGACGGTGGGTCAGAACTGGTGGCGAACACCAGCGCTGGAAACAACCGTGCTAAGGGCAACGGGAACTTCAGGCAGCATTTTAACAAGGGTAAAGCTCCCTTCAACTTGGAAGCGATGCTCAATAAACCTTGTCCAGAGCATAGTCAGCCCGATAAGCCGGCAGGCCATACATGGAGGAATTGCAGCATTATGCGGCAGTTTCGAGACTACAGCCTTCAACAACATCATAACCACGGCAATGGTCCATCCGGCGGTTCAGGGCCAGGCGGGTCCGGAGCCGGCTTTGGTCCCGGCGGTTCAGGGTCCGGTTACCAGGGTCAAGGCAATCAAGGAGGTCATCATCAACAGTCTGGCGGTAGCGGCCAGCAGCAGCATAACCAGTCGGGTTTCCAAAGCAACCCGAAGCAGCTTAGCGGGGGTCAATATCATGTTTTCACAACCAGCTTTGACAAGCGAGACCAGAAGGTGCGCAAGCGGGCGGTTAATGCGGTCATGCCGGCTCTCCCGCAGTATTTGAAGTGGTCTGAGTATGACATCACTTGGAGCAGGGCGGATCACCCGCCGCGGGTTGACAACCCGGGGCAGCTAGCTTTGGTGGTTGCCCCCCAAGTAGGTGGATATGTGTTCACTAAGGTGCTTATGGATGGTGGCAGCAGCATCAACATCCTGTACTACGACACTTTCAGCCGGATGGGTTTGCTTGACAAGGATCTTAAGCCCTCTTCCACAGTGTTTCATGGTGTGGTGCCTGGCAAGTCGGCTTATCCAGTGGGCAAGATTTCTCTGGAGGTAGCTTTTGGTGATGAATACAACTACAGGGTGGAGTCCTTGTGGTTTGAGGTGGTCAAAATTAAAAGTCCATATCATGCTTTATTTGGACGGCCGGCTTATGCCAAGTTCATGGCTAGGCCTTGTTATGTCTACTTACAGCTCAAGATGCCCGGGTTAAGAGGAACGATTACCATGCATGGCGATCGGAAAACGGCTCTTGAGTGTGAGGAAGGTGATGCAGCTTATGCAGAGTCAAGTTGTGCAGAGGCAGAGCTCAAGTTTTACACAGAGAATGTCGACCCGGAGGATATGACTCCGTTGAAGAAGCCCACTACAGAATCAGAGCCGCCCCTCAAGTTTGCGGCGGATGATACCAAGCAGGTGGATTTCACCGAGGGCGACTCATCTCAGCAGTTTACTATTGGGGCTAACATGGACCCCGCATAGGAAAGCGCGCTCATCAAATTCATCCGTGAGAATCGGGACATCTTTGCATGGAAGCCGTCTGACATGCCGGGTGTACCGAGAGAATTTGCTGAGCACCATCTTAACGTGGATCCTAAGTTCAAGCCGATCAAGCAATTCCTTCGTCGTTTCAATGAAGAGCGGTGCAAGGCTATTGGAGAAGAGGTGGACCGGCTCTTAGCGGCAGGGTTCATCGTGGAGGTCTTTCACCCGGAGTGGTTAGCTAACCCGGTGCTAGTGCTTAAGAAGAACGGCACTTGGCGTATGTGCGTGGATTACACGGATCTTAACAAAGCCTGTCCAGTTGACCCGTTTTCTCTCCCCCGGATTGATCAGATCATTGATGCAACGGCGGGTTGCGAAAGTTTATGCTTCCTGGACGCCTATTCAGGTTATCACCAGATCAAGATGGCAGTCAAAGACCAAGAGAAGACGGCTTTCATCACGCCTTTTGGTGCTTTCTGCTACGTGTCTATGCCTTTTGGGCTCAAGAGTGCCCAGGCGACTTATCAGCGTTGTGTGCAGAACTGTCTTCACAGTCAAATTGGACGTAATGTTCATGCTTATGTGGATGATATTGTGGTCAAGTCAAGGAAGAAGGAAGATTTGCTGGACGACCTGAAGGAAACTTTCGATAACTTACGGGTTTACAAGATGATGCTTAACCCGGCCAAGTGTGTTTTTGGAGTTCCTGTAGGCAAGCTTTTGGGATTTCTGGTCTCTGAGCGTGGAATTGAAGCTAACCCGGACAAGATAAAAGCGATTACTTCTTTTTCTGAGCCGGCGTGCATAAATGACGTCCAGCGCCTGGCGGGTCGGATCGCTGCGTTAAGCCGATTCATAAGCCGCCTGGGCGAGAAGGCAATCCCTTTATATCAGATGATGAAGAAAACAGACGATTTTGTCTGGAGCGAGGCGGCGGGTGAGGCGTTTGAGGCGCTTAAAAAGCAGCTGACTGAGCCGCCAGTCTTAGCCGCTCCGGCTGAGAAGGAACCCTTACTCCTCTATGTGGCGGCTAACAACAGGGCAGTCAGCGCTGCGGTTGTTGTGGAGCGCAAGGAGGCAGGGAAGGAATATCCGGTTCAAAGGCCGGTTTACTACGTCAGCGAAGTTTTGATTGAGTCCAAGCAACGATACCCACATTGGCAGAAACTGATCTATGGGGTATTTATGGCGAATCGAAAGCTGAAGCACTATTTCCTGGGACACCCGATCATAGTGGTTAGCTCTGCCCCGCTGGGAGACATAATTCAAAACAGAGAATCCACTGGCCGGATTGCTAAGTGGGCATTGGAGCTTGGACCTCTTAATCTGAAGTATGTGCCTCGCATGGCTGTCAAGTCTCAAGCCTTGGTGGACTTTATAAACAACTAGACGGAGTGTCAGTCGCCAGAGGAGAAGCCGGACAGCACTTACTGGACGATTTACTTTGACGGGTCTAGACAGTTGGAAGGCTCGGGGGCTGGAGTCGTCTTAACTTCCCCTAAAGGTGATAAGTTCTGTTATGTGCTAAGGCTGATGTTTCCTTGTACTAACAATGCAGCTGAGTATGAGGCTTTACTTCATGGCCTCCGGGTGGCCAAGGAGATGAACATAAGCCGGGTTAGATGCCTCGGCGACTCGGACCTTGTGGCTTAGCAAGTTTCAGGCACGTGGGACTCCAAAGACCCACGGATGGCGGCTTATCGTCAGGCGGTTGACACCATTGCAGGTTACTTCAAAGGTTATCAGGTGGATCATATTGATCGTCGCAAGAACGAGGCGGCTGATGCATTATCAAGGCTTGGCTCTCAGCGTAAGCCGGTGCCGCCTAACGTGTTCTTGGATGTGTTATATCACCCGTCAGTTAAGCTACCTTCGGAGGAGGATCTAGCTATACCTGACCCGGAGGGGCAGCTGGTGGCGGCTCTGCATGCCATTCCTGACTGGACGTTACCTTATCTGGCGTATCTAACTCGCGGCGAGTTACCTGAGGACGAGACCTTGGCAAGACAAATCATCAGACGATCTAAGTCCATGACAATCATCAATGGCGAGTTACATAAGCGCAGCGTCCCTGGTGTCTTCCAGCGTTGTGTTTCTCCGGAAGAAGGCAAGGAGATCTTGAATGAAATCCACGCCGGAGATTGTGGTCATCATGCCGGCTCAAAATCTCTGGTGGCCAAGGCTTTTCGACGTGGTTTCTTCTGGCTGACGGCTCATAAGGATGCAGAAAACTTGGCCCTCAAGTGTGATGGCTGTCAGAAGTTCGGGCGACGTGCTCACGTGCCGGCTCAGGAATTGCGCATGATCCCAATTACCTGGCCGTTCGCGGTTTGGGGGCTTGATATGGTCGGGCCCTTCAAGAGGTCCAAAGATAAGAAGACCCACCTTTTGGTGGCGGTGGATAAGTTTACCAAGTGGGTAGAGGCTGAGCCGGTCAGCAAGTGTGACGCGGCTACGGCGGTTCAGTTTGTCAAAAAATTGATCTACCGTTTTGGTTACCCCCACAGTATCATCACATATAATGGCACAAACCTATCCAAGGGGGCTATGCAAGCTTTCTGTGAAAGTGAACACATCCGGCTTGACGTTTCTGCTGTGGCTCATCCACAGTCCAATGGTCAGGCGGAGCGTGCTAACCAGGAGATCCTGAGAGGTATCAAGCCCCGGCTTATGGTTCCTCTACAGAGAACGCCGGGTTGTTGGGTTGAGGAGTTACCATCAGTTCTATGGAGCATCAATACAACTCCTAACATGTCAACAGGCTATACGCCTTTCTTCATGGTTTACGGCGCAGAAGCCGTATTACCAAGCGACATACGACATGACTCGCCACGGGTGGCGGCTTACGTTGAGGCAGACAATGAGACGGCGCGTCAGGACGCGTTGGATGCTTTGGATGAAGAGCGTGATCTGGCGGCGGCCCGATCGGCGATTTATCAGCAAGACCTGCGTCGTTATCACAGCCGCCGGGTCAAGACCCGGACGTTCCAAGAAGGCGACTTAGTGTTGCGCCTGATTCAAGATCAGACGGACGCGCACAAGCTGTCTCCTCCATGGGAAGGGCCTTTTGTGGTTAGCAGAAATCTCAACAATGGGTCATACTATCTCATCGACGTACGGGACGAGTCACGCACTTCTGGGCAGGAGACCTACCGGCCGTGGAATATCGCCCATCTACGGCCTTACTATACTTAAGAGTAATCGACTCCCCCCCCAATTGTATATCATCATTGTATATATCACATATATATATATAATAAAGTTGGCATCCCTGCAAGCCGGGGCCTCTGCCGTTTTACGTATCTCACATGGCTCAAAGATGGATACAATCATACGATCATTTGGGGGCTTTCAACCTGCCGGGTTAAGCTTCAACCTTCTTGGTCAGGCTCTTCAGCCGAAATTACAAGGTCACTTGGGGGCTTCTAACCCGCCGGGTTAAGCTTCAACCCTCTTGATCAAGCTCTTCAGCCAAGATAGCAGTATCAATCGGCGGCTTACAAGATGGTGTGTAAGTTGATATCGTCAACAAAGATCACTAGGAGTGCAGCGAGTTATGAACTCACCTCCTTTTCTGATCTGCAAAACCGGGTTATACCTGCCTGTAAGTAGCTGCGCTTTGTCAGGGGTGCAGCGAGTTCTAAAACTTACCCCCTGCAAAGGCCTCTTACAGCGGCGAGGCAAACCCTTACATCTGCAAGGCCGGGTTATACCTGCCTGTAAGTAGTTGCGCTTTGTCAGGGGTGCAGCGAGTTCTAAAACTTACCCCCTGCAAAGGCCTCTTACAGCGGCGAGGCAAACCCTTACATCTGCAAGGCCGGGTTATACCTGCCTGTAAGTAGCTGCGCTTTGTCAGGGGTGCAGCGAGTTCTAAAACTTACCCCCTGCAAAGGCCTCTTACAGCGGCGAGGCAAACCCTTACATCTGCAAGGCCGGGTTATACCTGCCTGTAAGTAGCTGTGCTTTGTCAGGGGTGCAGCGAGTTCTAAAACTTACCCCCTGCAAGGGCCTCTTACAGCGGCGAGGCAAACTCTCATCTGCTGCGTCTCTTTCTGGTTCACTACGCTCTCGTCAGTTGTTAAGAGTTCAAAGTAGTGAGACTACCCAGAAGAACCGGCTTATCTGTTCGGAAAGAAAGGCAAGGTTATGAGATTTTACGTCTCCGGGTTAGGCTTTTTTAAGCCGCCCTTACAACAGTATAGAACATGTTCTGTCTTGTTTGTTGTTTGCAGGGTTTTATCTATAAGAACTATACAAGGATTTATACGTGCACGATGGCACGGCTCAGACAGTTAAAGTTTTTCTAAAGACTATTACAAAGCTCTCCACGAGAGCCCAAAAGGCAACAGATTAAGTTTGGCGGCTCAGACGGCCGCGTTATCAAATTTACAACGTTCAGCTTGCTGGCGGGTCATCCTGCGCCGGGTCTTCGACCTCTTCGATCTGAAGATTGTCCACGTCCCAGTTGCAGTGTGTTAGTGCTTCAAACTGGGCGTCTTCAAAGATAGGAGACGGGTCAATCTCAGGAGCGAAGAGATGCTTACGGCGGGCAGGAGTCAAGTCTCTACATTCAAAGGTTGGACAGCGCACTTTCTTGGAAGCCTCGCTGTAAGCCGCCTGGTAAGTTGACACATCAAGTTCCTCCACCAGCTTTGAGGCAAGCACCCTGGAGGCTTTTCTGCATTGGGCATAGTCTTCTGCTGTGAATTCAGAACCATCGTCTTTCCTGGATGGGAACCCGTCCATCATTTCTTCAGCAGTCAGCTCAGGAGCGAAGGCTAGGCACCGGCTTAGCGCGGCTATAGCTCCCTGCCTGGCGGCTGATCGTTTCAGCTCTTCAACCTGCTTAGGCAGCGTGGATAGCAGTTCTATAACTCCCCTCATGTACTTGGGGATGCTCTTCTCAGTCAACATTGCCTTGATGGTAAGAAGAGTCCCGCAGTAGAGTTGTTCGGCTAAGGAGTATACTGCTTTCAATTTTAGCAAGTTACCAGATGAAAACTGGCGGCTTCTCTGGCCTGCAAGACAAAGTTTGGCGTTATAAGCCGCCCTCACAAGATTTTCAACAGCAAGGAAACCGGCCAAGTTTTTTGAAGCTTACCAAAAACAGCAGAAGTCATCCTGGAGATGTGGCGCTTGAGGGTTTGCAGTTCTTCTGACACACCTGCAAGCCGCCCTTCAGCATCTTCTGCGCGTTTGGTCATGGCGGCTTGGTCCGATTCAGTGTTTTTCTTGAACAGCGCAAAGTCAACTTGCGTCTTCTCAAGTTCTTGTACGGCAGTTCGATATTTATCTTCCGCCTCTGATCGGGCGGTTTGTTGTGAAGCAAGATAATCCTTCAGGCGGGTAATCTCAGATTCAGCCGCCTCCAAAACATCCTGTGGTGTACAACACATGAAAAAAGTTGTCAGGATGAGTTATTAATGAAGCAATTACGTTGCAAGTCTCAAGCAGATTGCAAGCAATATACTCGACACTTGGGGGCTAATGTGTTTTCAGTCTACCATAGAGTCCCGGCTCATCTTTTTCAACATAAGCCGGCACTTGGGGGCTACATATGGCATTTTCAAATTCATCCAAATAATGTTCTGGCTCATCATTTCATAATGACCCGGACTTGGGGGCTACAGCTCAAGCTATAAGTGTGTTGCAGAGGGAAGACCCGGCTTATTATTTGAAATATTAATCCGGCTCTTGGCGGCTATGGAAGGATATAAGGGAAAAGTTGGTAAAAATATTACCTCATATTTCTTCTTCATCAGGCTGACGAGCTTCAGCTCCATATTCCGGCTTGACTCCAGGCGGTTCAAGAACCCAGCGTGAAGCTCGTCAACAGTTAACTTCTCCAGCACAGAGTGTTCAAAGTTAAACTTCTCAGGCGAAGAAGCTTCAGCCTTGCCAGAGTGCCTTGACAGTACATGGGGCTCAGGAGTTTGGTGACCCGCCTCAGTTATAACAACATATGGAAAAACTGTATCTTCAACAACCATTGAATGGCTGGGCGGCTTAGGGTCATCCCTTGCAGGGCTTTCAGCGGCCGTGTCATGACCCGCTGGCTCTGATGGCTTGTGAGTATCTTCAGATGCATCCTTCGTAATGTCATCAGCTGGTGAAGGGGAGGCCGGCTTAGCAAATACTGGCTCTTGGGCAGTAGGGGCGGCAGTAGACCCGCCAGTCTTCCTTCGTTTCGCTTGGGCCCTGGAAGGTGCAGATGATGGTTACACACATGTCAGAGATATTAAAGCATTCGGTGCAAAGTAAAAAGTACGCACTCCGGGTTGATCTTCATTGGAGGCAGCTTGGAAGAAGTCGAGTCGCCGGATGAAGGAGGAGAATCCTGAAAGGCAGTTAAAACAATACAAGACAGAGTAAGGTTATAATGCAAGGTTGATTAAAGTTACGTTTCAGTTAAAGAATACCTCAGCTGGCCGTTTCCGTTGAGCCGGAGCATGTGATAACCCGGCCATGAGATCTTTAGAGCCGGCGCTCCGGGTCTGACGTCGGGAGGTGTGATGTTGCTTTTTCAAAAGAAAATTGGGGTCTAAATGAGCAAGAGGATGAGAGAAGGGGACTTTCCGGACGACCCGCCATACTCTGTCTTGGGGAAAGGTCTCTGGGTCAGAAATGTCAATTACCTCAGGGGCGTTTGCGTGGCTCGCCTCCGTCTCATCCTGTGAGTAGTTATTGTCAGTAAGTTGCCTAAAGAGAACGGCCAAGGAAGTCAAGTTTTACCTCCGAGTCGTCAGATTCAAGCGGCTCTGGAGTGGTGGCTTTCTTCTTCTTCTGAGCCGGAGTTTTCACCTTTGGTTTCCTCACTGGCGGATTATACTTCTTTTTCCAAAAAGGGGAGTCGGCCTGTGTAAGCCGCCAACAAAGGTTAAGAGGTGCAGGACAAATGTGACCAATTGAGGGAAGAGAGATTTACGTCTGGAGCCGGGTTCTTGGCGTAGAATGGTTCAAGACCAATTTTGTTGCAAGCCTCCTGTTTTTCACCAAGGAGTCCTTTGATGCCAGTGTTGATATCTTCGTCAGACAAGGGAGTATTCTTGAAACAAAGAGGGTCATTGGGTTCACCCGTATATTCGCACATGAGCCGATCACGAAGACTCAGCGGCATGATTTTCCAACTTACCCAGCAACGGGTTAAGTCGACACCAGTCAAGCCGTTCGCCAGTAAGGCTTTGACTTTGGCGTAAGCCGGGGCATACTTTGCTCGTTCGGCAGCAGTCATCCGTGCTGGCAGTGGGTTGTCATTTGTATAGCAGAGCCGGGTTGGACGGTAACCCGGCAGGGAGTTCTCACCTTCAGGAGAGGTGTCTTTACAATAAAACCAGGTCTTGTTCCAGTCTTTGGGATGACTTGGCAAGATGGCTATGGGGTATGGCAGATCTCTCCGTCTCTGGATTGTAATGCCCCCAAGCTCTAAACTGGGCCCAGCCTCCATTTCAGTTTGACGGTTAGCATAATGATAGTCATGGAAGAGGTCAACAGACGGCTCTTCTTGCAGGTAGACTTCACTTAAGACTTGGAACTCCCAAATGTTGGTGACTGAATTTGGGCCTATGTCTTGAGGGTGGATCTTGAAGAAGTGAAGAACATCTCGAAAGAATTTTGACCCTGGAGGGCAGAACCCGCGGAGGATATGATCAGTGAATATGATAATCTCCCCTTCCTTGGGCTTAGGCCTCTTCTCTGGCCCTGGGACCCGCCAATGTATTACATTTTTAGCCGGCAGCATGCCGGACTCAACAAAGTTAAGCAGAAGCTCTTCAGTGACTCCAGAGCTGACCCAGTCGCAGGACGATGGAGCCCTTGACATGATGGCGGTTAGGCTACGGAAAAGCAAAGAAGATGGCAGGTTAGAACAACATCTATTGGATAAGGCAGCTATGGTCAGTATAACAGTGAAGAGGTAAGCCGCCAAAGTAGTCTGGTGAAGAGCCGCCAAGGCAACGGCGGGTTAGAAAATATTAAATGGATAAGGCAGCTATGGTCGGTATAAGGGCGGGGAGTTAAGTCACCAAAGCATATCAATCAATAGTCGCCAATGTTGTGGCGGGTTACATGGACTTGGCAACACTGAGAAAATGGCTAAGTGCAGATAAACAGGTTTTGCATATTGTTATTTCAGTTGCAAGATCTACAGGTGAAGGGAAAATGAAAAATATTCATGACCTAAAAATAACGGTGGGAAGACAGATCAATCTGCCCGCAGAGATAAGTGTTGTATGGACCTAAAACAGATGGGGCATTGGCCTCGGAGGAGTACCCGCAACAGATAGGCAGTACTATAGGGCATGGAGTGGTGCTCGATGCCATGATGGACGCTGACGAACAGCGATGAACACAAGAACGCAGAAGAACTCGAGAAACCCTAATGAGGGTAGATGCAGATTCAACAAGAGCCAAGGGAGATTACCTTCTGGATGCGGAGGAACCGGAGACGCTCTGGTTCAATTCAGGCTAATGCAGTGGCCGGCGATGAGGGTGACGGCGAGGACCAGTTGGCCACGGCGGAGCTCTGGAGAGAGGAGGTTTCGAGCAAGGAGGAAGATGACAGTGACGGCAGGGAAGGAGAGAGGGGACCACGTGTCCCTATTTATGGGCCAGAGAGGCAACAGTGCGCGCGAGAATTGAGGGGCACAGTGATTACTGACCAAATGTGGCGCCTCGATTTTCGGGATGGCCTTTCAAATGAGGAGATCCGTTGCAGACGTCACGGAATCTTTTTCAGAATATTCGATATGACGTCATGGCGGGTTATAAATTGTCTTTCCAGATGACAGACGTATGAAGACTCGCCGCCAAGTAGGTTGAAGATTGACATGAGCTGGCTTAAATCAACCTGGGGCCTAATGTTGGGGATATAACCCCGTGGTAAGACCCGCCCAGGCGGGGCCGGGTCACACCAGGCGGCTCGTGAGCCCAAGACCTGTAAGGTGGGCCGGAAGATGAAGGCAAGGCCGCATGGCGGCTTACCAGATGGGCCGTTGACAGAGGTCCGGAGACAGAAGTGGGCTTGAAGACCCGGGTGGCTAAGCCGCCCGGAGGCGGCTTACCTACGATGGTAAGGCGGCTTAGAGACAGAGTAGAACACGTTGTGTGGGTCGGTTCATGACTCGTGTAACCCGGGGCCTTGACCTCATATATAAAGGTTAGACCCCGGGGCGGCTGAGACAAGAAACCAAGTTATCGAGAACTAGGTCAAGCAATCCGCTCCCTTGTAATCGATACTCCAATCAATACAGCACAAGCAGGACGTAGGCTTTTACCTCTACTTGAGGGGCCAAACCTGGGTAAACTCGTGTCCTTCGTCCCGATCAACCCCTTTGAGTCCACTACCATGGCGCTGGCCTCGAACCTAAGTCTTCGGACATCTGCCGTGTTAAAACCACGACAGTGCGTGACCCCCGGTTGAGGCCCTTCTCATTCCATGAGGTGAGACTCATAGGGGGTCCGGATCTGAAGGCGGGAGCCGCGGCCCAGGTTGGGCCGCGGGGTTCGGTGATGTAGAACCATTCTTTCTGCCAGATTTTAACGGTGTCGATGAAAGTTCCTTCCGGCCACACGACCCGGGTAAGCTTGCTTACCATGGCCCCTCCGCAGTCCGCTTGCTGGCCGTCAACCACCTTTGGCTTGACGATGAAGGTCTTCAGCCACAGGCCGAAGTGGGGCTGGATCCGCAGAAAGGCCTCACAGATAACTATGAAGGCCGAGATGTGCAGGATTGAGTTCGGGGCTAGATCATGGAAATCTAGCCCGTAGAAGAACATAAGTCCCCTGACGAAGGGGTGGAGCGGGAAACCGAGTCCTCGGGTGAAGTGACGGACGAATACCACCCTCTCCCCGGGCTTCGGATTGGGGATGATCTGTTCCTTCTCCGGCCGTCGGTGGACGATGTTGGCTGAAAGGTAGCCGGCGCGCTTGAGGTCCTCGATGTCACGGTTGGTGACGGATGAGGCCTCCCACTTGCCCTTGGAACTGGATCCGGCCATGGTCGAGCGGCGGAAGTTGCGAGAAGTTAGCGAAAGCTTTGGGCGCTGGAGCTCTGAGGGATTTGGGGGCAATGGCGAGGTGATGGAAGCGTGGGGACAAAAGGGATGCCTTTCCCCTTCTTATAAGCTGTTAAAATACCAAGCGTCCCCCTACTGCGTCGCAGACATCGCCTCTTCACGATAAAATCGTGACATTATGCGCGGTTGGGTTAACGAAAATCATTGATAGTATCCCATAAAGGACGGGCACGATCTCCACATTGATGTGATGTACCGATGGAGGCTCAGCCTCGAACCGCGAAACGAGTGCGCGCAATGGTTCAATGTTTAAGACCGGTTGCGACCCTTCGCCAAAAGTTGTCAGAAAAAAAGATGATGTTCCCACTAGGGCGATTGGCCTTCAAGGTCTGGGTTACATTGATAGTTCGGATCCGAATATAGCCTAAGCGGTGTCTTGGTCGAACTCAAGACAGCCACCCTTGGAGCTTTTTTGTTGCAGTAGGCACACTCAGGATTTGGAAAAAGGAGGAACTCGCCTTGCAAAGCCGAAGACAGTACATGCGTGAGGATTCCGGATACATCGTCATTGAAGGCTAGTTCGGGGGCTACTGAGGGAGTCCTGTACTAGGGGGTCCCCGAGTGTCCGGCCTAGTTTGGTTGGGCCGGACTGTTGGGACGCATTAAAGATCGAGCAGAGGGTCAACCCCGTGTCCGGATAGGAATCTTCGTTATCTTGATGTGTCCTCCAAGGCAAGAATAGGTGTCTCGGCGTGATTGTTCCTTCTTTGTAACTGACAATGTGTAACCCTAGGGCCCCTGGTGCCTATATAAACCAGAGGGTTTAGTCCGTAGAGGCAAGAACAACAACCGTAGACATACCCACCTAGGGTTTAGTTCATCCGATCTCGAGGTAGATCAACCCTTGTAATTATCATACACATCCAATATAATCAAGCAGGACGTAGGGTTTTACCTCTTAGAGAGGGCCCGAACCTGGGTAAACTTCGTGTCCCCTATTTCCTGTTCCCCATTGATCCAAGATCCAAAGTTCGGGACCACCTACCCGAGATCGGCCGGTTTTGACACCGACACCCGGTGCCAAACCAAGCAATTTCATCATACCTTTTCTCGCTTCAGCATTTTCAACTTCACTCAATATTTGAGCGTGAGACATGGACTTAGCTCTACGGGTGGAATAGAGTATGTTGGTAGAGGTTTATAAGGGGTGGAAAAAGTGGAGAAAGTCTCGCATCAACTCGGCAGATCGTTAGGCAATGGAGAGGCCTTACAATCGGTATCAATGCGAGGAGAAGGGATTGCCATGCAACAGATGCACTAGAGTTATAAGTGTATGAAAGCTCGCTACTAAAACTAAGTGGGTGTCCATCCAAATGCTTGCGCATTGAGACCTCGGGCAAGCCCGTCATTAGAATATACAAGCCAAGTTCTAGAATGTAAAAATTCCCACTAGTATATGAAAGTGACAAATCATGGAGACTCTCCTCATGAAGAACATGGTGCTACTTTGAGCACATGTGTGGTAAAAGGATAGTGGCATTGCCCATTCTCTCTTTCTCTCTCATAATTTTTTTCTTTTCTCTTTTTCTAGAACAATTTCATGAACCTCATCCCCACCTTTTCGAGGACTCATTAGTCTCCATCATTCTTTACCTCACTGGGACAATGCTCTAATAATTATGATCATCACACTTCTTTTTTACTTACAACTCAATAAACTGAAATAATATGGGTCTATATGAATGCCTCTAGTAGTGTAACTGGATGTGCAATGATCTAGCATAACATGTATTACAATGATGAACGGCGGCTTTGACACAAATACCATGTCAGCTCTATATGACCATGCAAAGTAATATGATGATGAACACACAAGTCATGTAAATAGTAATCCTAGAAGTTGCATTACAATATATCTCGGAATGGCTATGGAAATGCCATGATAGGTAGGTATGGTGGCTGTTTTGAGGAAGGATATGATAAGCCTTATGTGTGATAGAGCTTATCGTATCACAGGGTTTCGATGCACCGGTGAAGTACACACCAATTCGCGAGGTGAAAATGTGCAATGCACGGTACTAGAGAGGCTTGCAATATATGGATAGGTGGGAGTGCCATACTAGTTCATGAACTCAAATTAGTCATAAAGAACTCATATACTTATTGTGAACGTTTTATTCGCCCTCGAATCAAAGTACTACTCGCATGCCCCTAGGGAGGAGGTCGGTAGGAGTTAACCATCGCGCGCCGGCGCCCCCAATTCGAACAACACAAAGGATTTCAACGAGGAATAAATATACTCCAACATCCCTGTCATTCCATGACCGACACTTAAATGAGTAATACATAACAAGCTTTAATATTGATATTCTTACTAACCAATGATTATGCACTAATAATCTTTCATATTACTACATCAATATAATTAAATCACACGCTTCATATTCAGTCATCTACATGAAGTATCTTATTTTACCACTCTTGTATACCTATCATTCTTGGACTAGTCTTATAACCCCGTGCACATTACCACTTCCTATTTAAGACTCTCAAAAAGATATAAGTGAAGCATGAAAGTGCAAATCATTTCTATAAAATATACCTACCACCGTGCTCTAAAGATAGAAGTGAAACACATGAGCAAGTGCCTAACTCAAAAGATATAAGTGAAGCATTTAGAGCATTCTAATAAATTATGACAAATTTGTATCTTTCTCAAAAGGTGTGTTCAGCAAACAATGATTGCGGCAAACTAAGAAACAAAATAAAACTATACCACACGACGCTCCAAGTAGAACTCATATCATGTGATGAATAAAAATATAGCTCCAAGTGATATTACCGGTAGATTGTAGACGAAAGAGGTGATGCCATCTGGGGCATCCCCAAGCTTAGATGCTTGGGTCTTCCTTGAATATTACCTTGGTGACAGTGTCTTGGACAAGGGGGTGGCAACCTAGTCAGCCCATAGTCCTCGGGCTGGGCCCGAAGACCCTTGTTCTCATCCAGATGGACTCTGGAAGCCACTACGTGTTCAAGATTGCATCTGCCGAAGACTTCGCGTGTACCCCAGGATGTCTCCTGCCGCCTCCATGATGATCCCTAGATACCACCTATGTAACCCTAGGTGCCCTACCTGGCGTGTATATAAGCCAGGGAGCTTAGTCTGTAGAGGGAACGGAATCACATTCACCATTCACCTAGCCCTAGGGTTAGACTTCCCCTTATGATCTTGAGGTAGATCAAGCTTGTACTCGATACTTCATCATCAATATAATCAAAGCAGGACATAGGGTATTACCTCTTCGAGAGGGCCCGAACCTGGCTAAACACTGTGTTCATCGTCCTTGTTACCATTGATCTGAGATCCATAGCTCGGGACCCCCTACCCTGAGGTCTGCCTGTTTTGACGCCGACACCGGTGCTTTCGTTGAGAGTTCTGCTCTGAGATCAACGAAAAGATTGATGGCCCACCTACAGATCAACAGCGACTCTGGCTTTGGGAATATCTTTGTCCTGGCCAGTTATTCGTTTTCGGTAGCAAGATCTTTTGCGCCGACTCTTCAGGCCGTCTAGCTCCTGTCGAGAATTACGCTCTGGATCATGTCGTGACCTTTGGAAGCTTGGAATACACCGCGGATTCCCGCGGTGAGCTCTTCCTTTCAGGTTGGGCACCAGGCTAGATTGGGGGCTTGGTAGGCAGTGAGGGTTCGACCTCGGAACCGATCTCCCTCGAGGACGTCGGGCCAAGCCCCCTGGCCCCACAAGACCCCATGGGGGAATCAATCATCCCCACCTCGGAAGACCTCGTCTTGGCATCAGGCCCCGACGCCGGTCCGGACGCGGTCTCGGATACCATGCCAGATTTAGAGTCAGCTCGTGCAGCAAATCTGGAATCAATCCCGATCCCGCACAAGTCCAAGGAAGCGCAAGTCCAAGTGTCAAGCGGATCCTTCAATCATACTTCAAGGCAGCCCAGCTTACAGCCACGCCATGGACCTCGAGGAGTTATCTCACTTAAACGAGATGCTTGATCACATTCAAAGCCTATCAATCTCGAAATGTCAGACCTCGGTCTATGATAAGATCGAACTTAAAGCCGACGACCGGGAAATTTACATCCCACCCACCACCCATCTAGTCGCCACGGTCGATGACTTAACCGACGTGTTAGACTATGACGTGGCCATTGACATGGATAAGGATGTCGACGGCCCTGCAGCAACCACCACACCGATGGTCAACACTAGCAAGTGCACAACAGCCTCCACCTAGGACGTATATATGGTGGATACCCCCAAGAACCCATCGAGACATCGGCAGAGACGCTCGAGAGGGGCCAATGGGGACCCAAGTGGGCATGACACCACCACCAACAATGCTGATGCGACGGCAAGCAACGTCGACCACCTGGGAGAGGATTTTCAAGCCTCCCAGAGCGCCCACATAGCCCCATAGAGGACTGACCGTGACGACCTCTTTGAGGGGGCTGACGACAACTACTTACCTCAATCTGAGGAGGACAAGATGCTTGGAACCGAAGACTTTATAGTCCCCGAGTACCCCTTTAAACAAGAACGATCCTAATGGCGCCTTGTGGCTACCGCCCGAAGTATGAAATGAAAGCAGCAGCAGCTGCAAGAAAATCAAGATGCCTTGAATGATAAGTGGGTCAAAATACTCTCAGTCGAGCAAGACTTCGAAGAATGCCGCCGCAGCGCGCCTAAATCTTACCCGCACAGGCATTTGCTGTCCGAATTCGAAGAAGAGCTAACCAACAATGTGCTTTTAACACGCGGACGGGCTAATCAACCTGACCGACCCCCTAGAGGGTGCGATAGGCCAGTGCGGGAAAATTTGCACACCCAAAAAATCACACGCCGTCACGGCAAGGATCCCATTGACTACTCCGAGCCCTACGATGCACGACGCCAGATAAAGGCGAACCGGGCACCTCCTCAGTCCATCTACGGATCAAGAGGACGTACACCAGGCTGGCTCGACGGCTACAATGCCTGGATGGACAGTAACGGCCGAGCTCGGGAACAAACTTATACACAGATATCCCCCAACGTCCGACGCGAGACTGCTTGGTTCCGAGGTCCCGCTCACCCGATCTGTTTTACAGACACAGTGATGGAACATCAGTTCCCTGACGAGTTTAAACCCATCAATGAGTCATACGATGGCACAGCTGACCCAGCGGTATGGATCGAAGATTTCCTTCTCCATATGCATATGGCCAATGGAGATGATCTCCACGCTATTGAATATTTGCCATTAAACTAAAGTGGCCAGCGAGGCATTGGGTGAACATCCTACCTCCTCATTCCATTGGTAGCTAGGAGGCGCTTGAGGATGCCTGCATGGCAAACTTTTAGGGCACTTATGTCTGGCCCCCAGACGCCGACGACCTCAGCCTTGTCGTTCAGCAACCTGGTGAGTAGGCAAGGAAATTCCGCAAGAGGTTCTTAACTAAAAAGAACCATCGTAGACTGCCCCGACGCCGAGGCAATCACTTCTTTTCGGCACATCATCTGAGATGAGTGGCTTGCGCAGCAGATCGGACAAGATAAGCCGAGTACCATGGCGGCCCTCACCTCACTTATGACCCGCTTTTGCGCGTGGGAGGATAATTGGCTGGCCCGCAGTACCCATAATGGCGAGGAGGCCACCTCGGAAGCTCGTGACGCCAATGGCAAGCCTAGGCGTAGCAAGAAAAAACGCAGTCATAAAAATGGTGGGACCGACGCCGAGGACGCTGCAGTAAACGCAGGGTTCAACGGACCTCGATCCGGTCAAAAAAAGAGGCCCTTTAAAGGGAGCAAATATGGACCCAGCGAGCTTGATAAAATCCTCGGTAGGCCATGTCAAATCCATGGCACCTTGGACAAGCTAGCAAACTACACCAACCGGAACTTCTCGGTCCTCAAGCAGGCCGGAAAGATAGCGACGGAGGGCCAAGGTAAAGCTCAATCGCGCAGCGAAGACGAGGATGAACCTCGACGGCCCAATAGCGGCAACCAGAAATAGTTCCCTCCAGAGGTAAGGGACGTCAACATGATGTACGTGACCCACATACCCAAAAAAAGGAGAGGAAACAAGCACTCAGGGACATTTCCGCCCTAGAGCCTGTCGCCCGAAGTTCAACCCGTGGTCGGCTTGCCCGATCACATTCGATAAACATGATCATACGACCAGCATACAGCATGGCGGATCGGCTGCTCTGGTCCTGGATCCGATCGTTGATGGGTTCCATTTGATGTGCGTCCTTATGGACGGAGGCAGTAGCCTCAATTTAATCTATGCAGACAAAGAAAGATGGGCATAGGCTCGTCTAGGATCAAGCCCAACACCACCACCTTTAAGGGTCTTATACCAGGTCTCGAAGCTCGCAGCACGGGGACAGTGACACTGGAGGTACTCTTGGGATCACTGACGGTGTCCTGGACTAGGGGGTACTCCCCACGTCGCCTCCCGACCAGTGGGTCGGGCCGAGGACCCCCATGGCAGTTCATTAATGGGCCAGTTCGGACAGCCGATGACATATACGGGGAAGATTCTACAAGACTTGGTGATCAAGACAAGGACTCCTCTCCACCGACGTAGCCGACTAGGACTCTTGTTATCCTAGGCCTCCGGTACATTATATAAGCCGAGGCCAGGCTAGTTGATAGATGATTATGACATTACTCATCATACCCCTAGGGTTTAGACCACAACATATGATCTCGAGGTAGATCAACTCTATACCTTGATACTTCATCAATATAAACAAGCGCAGGACGTAGGGTTTTACCTCCATAGAGATGGCCCGAACCTGGGTAAAACACCGTGTTCATCGTCCCTGTTACCATCGATCCGAAATCCACAGCTCGGGACCCCCTACCCCGAGGATTGCCGGTTTTGACACCGACAATGGTGCTTTCATTGAGAGTTCCGCTGTGTGATCAAACAAGGATCAATGGCTGGCCTGCAGATCAACTGCGGCGTCGGCATCTTCATCGCCGGGTCACCTCGGCTGGGCCGAGGACCAGGCTCCTCTTCGGATCGTCAAGATCGGACATATGTCCTCGTCATGATCAACTCCGATCTCTATCAAGATCATAGAGGAATCATCCATGGAGCCCGGGGGCTCAACGTCAACATTGCCCTCGAGCGACCGTGCTGTTTTTCTAGACAACGAACTTGTATCCGCCGTCACCGCCATCGCGAGCGTCGGTTTGACAATTGCTTCGGTGGAATTGTGCGGAATTGAGTTTATAACAACCCTGTAAAATTTCATCGCGTTCCGATAGAGGAATATCCGGCGATCTCCGATATACCGGAGCCCTGTCGAATCTGGACGGGAATCTGGACGAGTTTAGGGCGAGGAGACCAGCGTCTATCTCGGACGTCCTTTGGAAGATCCAACCGTTGATCGGCTGCGCAATTCCTGTATCTACCAGCCCTCAAAATTTCAGTTCGATCCGACCGTTGAAACTCCGGGAACGGCCCGAGGAGTGCGTCAATTTTTGGATCTGTTTCCTGCGCGAAAACGAATCCGACCCGAGTTCATCTTTTTTCGTGAACGGGATATTAGACATCCTTTTTAAAGGAAGTTTTTTTCTAGGGTATTGTGTATTGTTCTCAAACACGTGCCCACAAATTTTAGTCTTTCCCGAGGCAATCTTCACCGTCGTGCCGATGTCAAACCTGCCCGACCATGTTGCTCCACGGCTGCTGACCTGTGCCAGCGTCGACTGCGCCGTTGCTCCATCGAGCCGACGACAACCACCTCGGATCATCACCTCGGCAAGCCGACCAGGAGTTCGGCATCGTGAAGGACAAATAATCATCAAGACAAGATCGTCGCCCCATGGATTGCACGGGTCGGGCGCGCCAGCATCGCCGCGCGGTCACTTCTCAAGCCGGCATTGACCGTGTCACAAGTTCCGACCTGCATCGGCATTTTCGCGCCATTGCTTCTTCAAGTCGATGTCTCGTCGACATGCTTTGACACGTCGGCTGACATGGAGGCTCCGACATCTCTCAGCCGACCTGCTCCAACACCTCGGCTAGACCGGGGGCTTTGCCATTCTCTTCATCAACCTACTCCGGAGACTTCGGCGTCACCAGCCGACCAGCTTCGACAGCTCGGCTAGACCGGGAGCTTCGCCATCGCTGTATCGACATACCCGGGGACTTCGGCGTCACCAGCCGACCAGCTTCATCACCTCGGTTGGACCGGGGGCTTCGCCTCGCCACATCGACTGTGCCGCGTCGCCACTTCATCAAGCCGAGCTCTTCGCTCGGGCACCTCGGGACTGGCCTGGGGACTGGACCTCGACCCGCTGCAAGCTCGGCCAACGTCATAAACACCGAGCAACTTAACCAACTAAGTCGCTTTCGCGCTCAACTTTTTTCAATTTTTAATTTCTGTTCGGTTCGACCAAGCATTATCTTATGTTAAAATATGTTTGTTAAAAACGAGGTTCGTTTAAAACACTTCTTTTCTTTGCCCATGTTAACTGGGGGCTCTTAAATTTATATGATACGTATTTATAATAAGTGTTTTATTCTAAGTCGTTGCAAAGTCTTTTTCTACCACTTCTTTCTCGACTCGAGTGTGTGGTCAATAGCCGAATAGCCTCGTTTCTCTCTAAAGCCACTCGAGTTTAGTTCGCTAAACTGGCCTCTGAGAAACACTCCGCCTTCGGGATAAGGAGGTTGAAGCCAAAGGCTGACCTACTTGAAGTTTAGATATCGGTGTTGGGGAACGTTGCATGGGAAACAAAAAATTTCCTACGCACACACAAGATCTATCCATGGTGATGAGCATCTACGAGAGGGAGAGTAAATCTACATACCCTTGTAGATCGCTAAGCGGAAGCGTTTAAGAAACGCGGTTGATGTAGTCGAACGTCTCCGCGATCCAAATCGCAAGTCGTCCCTCGATCCGATCACGAACTAGCGCCGAACGGACGGCACCTCCGCGTTCAACACACGTACGGCTTGATGACGCCTTCACCTCCTCGATCCAGCGAGCGATGGTGAAGTAGTGGTTGAGTTCCAGCAGCACGACGGCGTGGTGATGGTGGTGAGGAACAATCTCTGCAGGGCTTCGCCAAGCGCTACGGAGATTATGACGGAGGAACTAGAGGGTTAGGGTTGCCGCACACGGCTTGGGGAAATCTTGATGTGTATCGGGTGCTAGCCCTGCCCCTCTATTTATATGTTGAGCCCTGGGGTCGAAACTTGGAGAAAGAGCATCCTCAAAGTCGGTTTGGAACAAAAGGAAGAGTCCTTCTCGGATTCCAGTACCAAACGCCACGGTTCCCGGCGTCTGGCCCAGACGCCATGGGCCTCGGCGTCTGGCCCAGGGCCAGACGCCAGGGTTCCTGGCGTCTGGACCCTGCCCTCTGCAAAACTGCCTTTTGCTAACGCCCCGTGGGTCTCACCTCTTGGCCCAAACATATCGTCCAATATATCGATCTTTACCTCTCGGACATTCCGAGACTCCTCGTCATGTCCGTGATCTCATCCAGGACTCCGAACAACTTTCGGTCACCAACAAAACAACTCAACTATACTTATATCGTCACCAAACGTTAAGTGTGTAGACCCTGCGGGTTCGAGAACTATGTAGACATGACCGAGACACCTCTACGGTCAATAACCAATAGCGGGACCTGGATGCCCATATTGGCTCCTACATATTCTACGAAGATCTTTATCGGTCGAACCTCTATGTCAAGGATTCAGTTAATCCCGTATGCTGTTCCCTTTGTTCTTCGGTATGTTACTTGCCCGAGATTCGATCGTCGGTATCTCTATACCTAGTTCAATCTCGTTACCGGCAAGTCTCTTTTACTCGTTCCATAATACAAGATCTCGTGGCTAACACTTTAGTCACATTGCTTGCAAGGCTCATTGTGATGTTGTATTACCGAGTGGGCCCTGAGATACCTCTCCGTCACACAGAGTAACAAATCCCAGTCTTGATCCATGCCAACCAAACAGACACCCTCGGAGATACCTGTAGAGCACCTTTATAGTCACCCAGTTACGTTGCGACGTTTGATACACACAAGGTACTCCTCCGATGTCAGGGAGTTGCATGATCTCATGGTCATAGGAACAGATACTTGACATGCAGAAAACAATAGCAATAAACTGACACGATCAAATGCTACGTTCTTAGTTTGGGTCTTGTCCATCACATCATTCTCCTAATGATGTGATCCCGTTATCAAATGACATCTCATGTCAATGGCTAGGAAACCTTACCCATCTTTGATCAACGAGCTAGTCAACTAGAGGCTTACTAGGGACACAGTGTTGTTTATGTACCCACACATGTATTTGAGTTTCCAATCAATACAATTATAGCATGGATAATAAACGATTATCATGAACAAGGAAATATAATAATAACCAATTTATTATTGCCTCTAGGGCATATTTCCAACAGTCTCCCACTTGCACTAGAGTCAATAATCTAGTTCACATCACTATGTGATTTACATTGTAATGAATCGAACACCCATGCAGTTCTGGTGTTGTTCATGTTTAGCCCTTGGAAGAGGTTTAGTCATCGGATCTGCAACATTTAGATCCGTGTGTACTTTGCAAATATTTATGTCGTCCTCCTTGATGTAATCGCGGATGGAATTGAAACGTCGCTTTATGTGTCTGGTCCTCTTGTGAAATCTTGGTTCCTTGGCTAGAGCAATGGCACCAGTATTATCACAAAACAGAGTCATTGGGTTAAGCGCACTAGGCACTACTCCAAGATCTGTCATGAACTCTTTCATCCAGACACCTTCCTTCGCCGCCTCCGAGGCAGCGATGTACTCCGCTTCGCATGTAGAATCTGCTACCACGCTTTGCTTGGAACTGCACCAGCTAACCGCACCCCCATTAAGAATAAACACGTATCCGGTTTGAGACTTAGAGTCATCCGGATCAGTGTCAAAGCTTGCATCGACGTAACCCTTTACGACGAGCTCTTGATCACCTCCATAAACGAGAAACATATCCTTAGTCCTTTTCAGGTACTTCAGGATATTCTTGACCGCCGTCCAGTGTTCCATTCCTGGATCACTTTGAAACCTTCCGACCATACTTATGGCAAGGCTGACATCGGGTCTTGTGCACAGCATTGCATACATGATAGAGCCTATGGCCGAAGCATAGGGGATGACACTCATCTTTTCTCTATCTTCTGCAGTCACTGGGCATTGAGTCTTACTCAACTTCACACCTTGCAATACAGGCAAGAACCCCTTCTTGGACTGATCCATTTTGAACTTCTTCAAAACTTTGTCAAGGTATGTGCTTTGTGAAAGTCCTATCAAGCGTCTCGATCTATCTCTATAGATCTTGATGCCTAATATGAAAGCAGCTTCTCCTAGGTCCTTCATTGAAAAACTCTTGTTCAAATATTCCTTTACGCTTTCCAGCATTTCTATATTGTTTCCAATCAGTAATTTGTCATCCACATATAATATTAGAAACGCTATAGAGCTCCCACTCACTTTCTTGTAAATACAACCTTCTCCGTAAACTTGTATAAACTCGAACGCTTTGATCACCTCATCAAAACGAAGATTCCAACTCTGAGATGCTTGCACCAGTCCATAAATGGATCGCTGGAGTTTGCAAACTTTGTCAGCATTCTCTGGATCGACAAAACCTTCTGGTTGCATCATATACAACTCTTCCTTAAGGTAACCGTTAAGGAACGCTGTTTTGACATCCATCTGCCAAATTTCATAATCGAAAAAGGCAGCTATTGCTAACATGATTCTGACGGACTTAAGCATCGCTACGGGTGAGAAGGTCTCATCGTAGTCAACTCCTTGAACTTGTAAAAAACCCTTTGCCACAAGTCGAGCTTTATAGACGGTGACATTACCGTCTGCGTCCGTCTTCCTCTTAAAGATCCATTTGTTCTGAATGGCCTTACGCCCTTCAGGTAATACTTCCAAAGTCCATATTTTGTTTTCATGCATGGATCCCATCTCGGATTTCATGGCCTCTAACCACTTCTCGGAATCCGGGCCCATCATCGCTTCTCCATAGCTCGTAGGTTCATCGTTGTCTAACAACATGACCTCTAAGACAGGGTTGCCGTACCACTCAGGAGCAGTACGCGTCCTTGTCGACCTACGAGGTTCGATAGCAACTTGATCCAAAGCTTCATGATCATCATCATTAACTTCCTCTTCAGCTAATGTAGGCTCCACAAACAACTTTCTGCACTGCGCTACTCTCAGGTTGAAGTAAAGGTTCAACAACCTCATCAAGTTCTATCTTCCTCCCACTCAATTCTTTCGAGAGAAACTCTTTCTCAAGAAATGTTCCGTTTTTAGCAAAAAACACTTTGCCTTCGGATCTGAGGTAGAAGGGATACCCAACTGTCTCTTTTGGGTATCCTATGAAGACGCATTTCTCCGCTTTGGGTTCCAGCTTTTCAGGCTGAAGCTTTTTGACATAAGCATCACATCCCCAAACTTTAAGAAACGACAATTTTGGCTTCTTGCCAAACCAAAGTTCATATGGCGTCGTCTCAACGGATTTCGATGGTGCCCTATTTAAAGTGAATGCAGCTGTCTCTAATGCATAACCCCAAAACGATAGTGGCAAATCGGCAAGAGACATCATAGATCGCACCATATCCAATAAAGTTCGATTACGACGTTCGGACACACCATTACGCTGTGGTGTTCCAGGCGGTGTCAGTTGTGAAACAATTCCACATTGTCTTAAGTGACTGCCAAACTCATAACTCAGATATTCTCCTCCTCGATCAGATCGTAGGAATTTAATCTTCTTGTTACGATGATTCTCAACTTCACTCTGAAATTGTTTGAACTTTTCAAATGTTTCAGACTTATGTTTCATTAAGTAAATATACCCATATCTACTTAAGTCATCAGTGAAGGTGAGAAAGTAACGATAACCACCGCGTGCCTCAATACTCATCGGACCACACACATCAGTATGTATGATTTCCAATAAGTCACTTGCCCGTTCCATTGTTCCAGAGAACGGCGTTTTAGTCATCTTGCCCATGAGGCATGGCTCACATGTGTCAAGTGATTCAAAATCAAGTGACTCCAAAAGTCCATCAGCATGGAGCTTCTTCATGCGTTTTACACCAATATGACCTAAACAGCAGTGCCACAAGAAAGTGGTATTATCATTATCAATTCTACATCTTTTGGCATCAATGTTATGAACATGTGTATCATTACTATCGAGATTCAATAAGAATAAACCCCTCACATTGGGTGCATGACCATAAAAGATATTACTCATATAAATAGAACAACCATTATTCTCTGATTTAAATGAGTAACCGTCTCACAATAAACAAGATCCAGATATAATGTTCATGCTTAACGCAGGCACCAAATAACACTTATTTAGGTTCATCACTAATCCCGACGGTAATCGAAGAGCAAGCGTGCCGATGGCGATCACATCAACCTTGGAACCATTTCCCACGCGCATCGTCACTTCGTCCTTTGCCAGCCTCCGTCTATTCCGCAGTTCCTGTTTAGAGTTGCAAATATTAGCAACCGCACCGGTATCAAATACCCAGGCACTACAACGAGGGTTGGTAAGGTACACATCAATAACATGTATATCATATATACCTTGTTTGTTGTTGGCCGCCTTCTTGTCAGCCAAATACTTGGGGCAGTTCCGCTTCCAGTGTCCAGTTCCCTTGCAATGAAAACACACAGTTTCTGGTTTGGGTCCAGCCTTGGGTTTCTTCACGAGAGGAGCAACTGTTTTGCCACTCTTCTTGGAGTTACCCTTCTTACCCTTGCCATTTTTCTTGAAACTAGTGGTTTTATTGACCATCAACACTTGATGCTCCTTCTGAATTTCAGACTCAGCGGCTTTCAGCATCGCAAACAGCTCGGCGACTGACTTGTTCATCCCGTGCATGTTATAGTTCAACACGAAGCTCTTGTAGCTAGGTGGTAATGATTGAAGAACTCTGTCAGTGATAGCCTCTGGCGGAAGGGGCATCCCCAATTCAGCCAGACGGGTGGAGTACCCAGACATTCTGAGCACGTGATCACTGATAGACCCGTTCTCCTCCATCTTGCAAGCATAGAACTTATCGGAGATCTCATATCTCTCGATCCGGGCATTCTTCTGAAAGATAAACTTCAACTCCTGGAACATCTCATATGCTCCATGACGTTCAAAACGTCTTCGAAGTCCCGGTTCTAAGCCATACAACATTGCACATTGAACTATTGAGTAATCATCAGAACGAGCCTGCCAGGCGTTCACAACGTCTAGAGACTCAACTGGAGCGGGTGGATCACCAAGAGGTGCATCAAGGACATAAGCTTTCTGGGAAGCCGTAAGGATAATCCTTAGATTACGGGCCCAGTCCACAAAGTTACTTCCATCATCTTTCAACTTAGCTTTCTCTAGAAACGCATTAAAATTCAGGGGTGCTACTGCGCGAGCCATGATCTACAACATAAATATAGCAAAGACAACTTAGACTATTGTTCTAGATAATGAGTTTAGTTAATCATATTACTTAAAAACTCCCACTCAAATTGACATCCCTCCGGTCATTCGAGTGTAACATGATCCAAATCCACCAACTCAAGTCCGATCATCACGTGAATTGAGGTGGTTTCAATGGTGACCATCTTCATGTTGATCATATCTACTATATGACTCATGTTCGACCTTTCGGTCTCTTGTGTTCCGAGGCCATGTCTGTACATGCTAGGCTCGTCAAGTTTAACCCAAGTGTTCCGCGTGTGCAACATGGCTTGCACCCGTTGTATGTGAACGTGGAGTCTATCACACCCGATCATCACGGCGTGTCTCGAAACGACGAACTTTCGCAACGGTGCACACTCGGGGAGAACACAATTTATCTTGAAATTTAAGTGAGGGATCACCTTATAATGCTACCGTCGTCCTAAGCAAAATAAGATGCATAAAAGGATTAACATCACATGCAAATCATAAGTGACATGATATGGCCATGAACTTGTGCTTTTGATCTCCATCTCCAAAGCACCGGCATGATCTCCATCGTCACCGGCATGACACCATGATCTCCATCATCTTGATCTCTATCAACGTGTCGCCATGAGGTTGTCGCGCCGACTGTTGCTTCCACGACTATTGCTAACGTTTAGCGATAAAGTAAAGCATTACATAGCGCTTAATGATTGACACGCAGGTCATACAATAATTAAAGACAACTCTATGGCTCCTGCCAGTTGCCGTACTCATCGACATGCAAGTCATGATATTCTATACAACACATGATCATCTCATACATCACATATATCTCATCATGTAATTGGCCATATCACATCACAACATACCCTGCAAAAACAAGTTAGACGTCCTCTAATTGTTGTTGCAAATTTTACGTGGCTGCTACGGGTTTGCAAGAACCGTTCTTACCTACGCAAAACCACAACGTGGTGTAGTGATTGCTTTTTGATCTTCTAAAAGAACCCTCTTCATTGAAACCGATTCAACTAAAGTGAGAGAGACAGACACCCGCTAGCCATCTTTATGCAACGAAGTTACATGTCAGTTGAAGGAACCTGTCTCGCGTAAGTGTACGCGTAATGTCGGTCCGGGCCGCTTCATCTCACAGTACCGCCGAATCAAATATCAACTAGTAACGGCAAGCAATATGTATACACCCACGCCCACAACTCGTTTGTGTTCTACTCGAGATCTCATCTACGCATAGACCTGGCTCATGATGCCACTGTTGGGGAACGTTGCATGGGAAACAAAAATTTTCCTACGCACACACAAGATCTATCCATGGTGATGAGCATCTACGAGAGGGAGAGTAAATCTACATACCCTTGTAGATCGCTAAGCGGAAGCGTTTAAGAAACGCGGTTGATGTAGTCGAACGTCTCCGCGATCCAAATCGCAAGTCGTCCCTCGATCCGATCACGAACTAGCGCCGAACGGACGGCACCTCCGCGTTCAACACACGTACGGCTTGATGACGCCTTCACCTCCTCGATCCAGCGAGCGATGGTGAAGTAGTGGTTGAGTTCCAGCAGCACGACGGCGTGGTGATGGTGGTGAGGAACAATCTCTGCAGGGCTTCGCCAAGCGCTACGGAGATTATGACGGAGGAACTAGAGGGTTAGGGTTGCCGCACACGGCTTGGGGAAATCTTGATGTGTATCGGGTGCTAGCCCTGCCCCTCTATTTATATGTTGAGCCCTGGGGTCGAAACTTGGAGAAAGAGCCTCCTCAAAGTCGGTTTGGAACAAAAGGAAGAGTCCTTCTCGGATTCCAGTACCAAACGCCACGGTTCCCGGCGTCTGGCCCAGACGCCATGGGCCTCGGCGTCTGGCCCAGGGCCAGACGCCAGGGTTCCTGGCGTCTGGACCCTGCCCTCTGCAAAACTGCCTTTTGCTAACGCCCCGTGGGTCTCACCTCTTGGCCCAAACATATCGTCCAATATATCGATCTTTACCTCTCGGACATTCCGAGACACCTCGTCATGTCCGTGATCTCATCCGGGACTCCGAACAACTTTCGGTCACCAACAAAACAACTCAACTATACTTATATCGTCACCAAACGTTAAGTGTGTAGACCCTGCGGGTTCGAGAACTATGTAGACATGACCGAGACACCTCTACGGTCAATAACCAATAGCGGGACCTGGATGCCCATATTGGCTCCTACATATTCTACGAAGATCTTTATCGGTCGAACCTCTATGTCAAGGATTCAGTTAATCCCGTATGCTGTTCCCTTTGTTCTTCGGTATGTTACTTGCCCGAGATTCGATCGTCGGTATCTCTATACCTAGTTCAATCTCGTTACCGGCAAGTCTCTTTTACTCGTTCCGTAATACAAGATCTCGTGGCTAACACTTTAGTCACATTGCTTGCAAGGCTCATTGTGATGTTGTATTACCGAGTGGGCCCTGAGATACCTCTCCGTCACACAGAGTAACAAATCCCAGTCTTGATCCATGCCAACCCAACAGACACCCTCGGAGATACCTGTAGAGCACCTTTATAATCACCCAGTTACGTTGCGACGTTTGATACACACAAGGTACTCCTCCGATGTCAGGGAGTTGCATGATCTCATGGTCATAGGAACAGATACTTGACATGCAGAAAACAATAGCAATAAACTGACACGATCAAATGCTACGTTCTTAGTTTGGGTCTTGTCCATCACATCATTCTCCTAATGATGTGATCCCGTTATCAAATGACATCTCATGTCAATGGCTAGGAAATCTTAACCATCTTTGATCAACGAGCTAGTCAACTAGAGGCTTACTAGGGACACAGTGTTGTTTATGTACCCACACATGTATTTGAGTTTCCAATCAATACAATTATAGCATGGATAATAAACGATTATCATGAACAAGGAAATATAATAATAACCAATTTATTATTGCCTCTAGGGCATATTTCCAACAATCGTATGTGTCATGTTAAAACACGACAGAAGCACAAAATTTTTAATTTTCGGATTGGCACAAAGAACTTGGTTTAGTTTGGACGTAAAGTTTTTACTGAAGTTTTTTGGTTTTCCAAGCCTATGGCACTTTTACCCTATTTGTGTGTTTCCAGCATAACTCTCGCAGTGCAACGCCGGACACCTTTACAGATTCGGCAATATCAACAGTGGGCTGCAACTAGAGCCGAACCCACCAAAAGCCAAGGTAATTCATGGAGTCCTCGACAAAACATTCTCGGATATTGCTTTATATGCATTAGTTTCAAATTGTGTCTTCGGTCAATAGTTGGGTTGCCCGGCTCCTGTGCTTGCCTCCTACGTTCCGCTTTGTTCCGCTAGGTATGCAAAGGGAGAACCACTGCGATTGTGCTTCCAGCTCGAATGGTTAAGCGTCTCAGTGGAGAAAGCCGAAAACTGACTGTCACAATGAGCGTAAACTGGTCAGCGATCCGATGACCGTGTCAAACTACAGATCGATAGAGGTCACCCCGTGTTAAACGATGGGCCTTTCATAAGATTGGCCGCAATGTTACTGGTTTGACCTCGGCTGACACCGAACACTAACCGGGGGCTAGTAACTGGCCCCGAACTTTAAACTCCTATGACTAAGTGAAAGTTATAAAGCCTGCATATCTGATTGCCTCGTTTCCGCTAACGCAACCACCTCCAGGCACCGAGACGTCTGCTAAGGGTTGTATTGTTAGTACGAAAACACCCTGTGTAGCATCTACAAAGGGGTGGAAGCCGACGATGGGCCACTTTCAGGTTATAAATAGTCTCAATGGAGAATTTGCCTTCCATAATTATCATAATAAAGCTATAAATATGCATCAATTTGACTTAAGATTTTGGCCAAGCTGGTTTTCCTGGCTCCTGTGCTTACCCCTACATTCCCGATTGTTCGGCTAGGCGATAAAGGGAGCACCTCTGTGATTGTTACTACCGGGTCATCCGGGTTAGTACCTCAGACTGGGTGAAGCCGAAAGCTAGCCATCTTAAAGGATATAATTGGTCGGCAACGATGGAAGTGAAAATTTCGGTTCATTATGGACCACAGAGTTCGGGAACTTTCCCCCAACTAAATCCTCAATATTTTCCTCCCACATTGATCGGAGATGAGGTTTCTTGATCATGGTCAGCATGACAACCCAAAGAAAGGAACCGATAGCGGGACTATTTTCTTTGGAAGATGTTTCTTACGTTCAATAGTAATATAACATATCTCTCCGCGTACCTTTGTTTATAAAACCGTAGGGCCAGATTGCCTTATTTGCCGTAAATCTTTGCCCTCATAAAGGCTTAATAAAGTAGGACAAACACTTCCCGGCCACTGGCCGAGGAGGTTGAAGCCGATGGTCGGTCAACAGAGTTTTGTACAATGCGGATACGAGCATTAATGATGTAAAGTACTTGGATACATAGAATCATTACACATAAATTGTGATTAAAGTCAATTTACTCCGGATATTGATCCATAATTCGGCCACCCGTGCCCACATTAAGGCTCGGGGGCTACTGGGCTTCGCGCTTATGATATACAAATATTAAAGGGGCACATCGATCCCCTGATCAGGCGTTGCCACCCGACCAGTGGCTCGGGGGCTACTGCATTGCCTATTCAATGCAGAAAATTCATAATGCCTAGTGTTCGGCTTGACCGAGCTATGAGCAAATGCGTCTTCGGACAACAATAGGTACCATCTGGGACCTATCCGGCATCACGCTAATATATTACGGCAACTTCTCAAGACCCTCTCTCAAGGGCCCGTCTGCCGATCACTATTTCCTCTAATATATTACACCACGTTTCTATTCCTAAATATGCTGCAGAGCTAGGAGTTGATCCTCAGGCCGATTTTGTGAATCGACCTGAGTCTCAGGGGCTACTGGGATCAGCGGTTTTATGTTTTCCTTCAGGTGCATCTCGGATTTTTGGCCGACACACACCTTGAGGGCTACTAGCTATATATATTGGCAGAGAATAAATTGCACTGATCGAGAAAAATATATCGGCATAAAGCACGGATGCAAGTAGTTCGGCATAAAGCTCGGATGCGAGTAGCTGGCTCCATAAAGGGCATTTCCGGCATTAAGCTCGGCTAAACTCCTTCAGAGTTTTTCATAGACTAAGGTAATCTATGACACCTCGGATGCTGACTAGCGTTGGAGCTCGGCTGCAAAAAGATACCTCGGATGTAGTCCGGCATTGAAGCTCGGATGCAGGAGGACACCTCGGATGCAGTCTGGCATTGTAGCTCGGACGCAAGAGGACACCGCCGCACGGGAAATACTTCAAACCCGAGGTGTGGCGTAAAAAATAACGAGGCATTGATAAAGGCCGAGAACTTAAAAGACTCCTCGGATACCCGACGTATGAACTCTTCGGATACACCTCGGCGATCCTCAAGATCGGAGATGGGAAGATTTGTTGAACCAGTTTTCAAGACTGACGACCGAAGACGAAGAACAGTTCGGAAGAACCAAGGAGCGTCCCCAACTTGAAGACCGGTTCAGGGGGCTACTGGCGGTGTCCTGGACTGGGGGGTACTCCCCACGTCGTCTCCTGACCAGTGGGTCGGGCCGAGGACCCCCATGGCAGTTCACTAATGGGCCAGTTCGGACAGCCGATGACATATACGGGGAAGATTCTACAAGACTTGGTGATCAAGACAAGGACTCCTCTCCACCGACGTAGCTGACTAGGACTCTTGTTATCCTAGGCCTCCGGTACATTATATAAGCCGAGGCCAGGCTAGTTGATAGATGATTATGACATTACTCATCATACCCCTAGGGTTTAGACCACAACATATGATCTCGAGGTAGATCAACTCTGTACCTTGATACTTCATCAATATAAACAAGAGCAGGACGTAGGGTTTTACCTCCATAGAGAGGGCCCGAACCTGGGTAAAACACCGTGTTCATCGTCCCTGTTACCATCGATCCGAGATCCACAGCTCGGGACCCCCTACCCCGAGGTCTGCCGGTTTTGACACCGAAAATCACCTGAAAATTTCAGGAGCGAGGAGTTAATCTTCGACATCGTCCCCTTTCTGAGCGGATACCACGCACTACTCAGGCGCACCGCATTTGCTCGCTTTAATGCAGTCCCGCATTATGCATACTTAAAGATGAAAATGCCAGACCCAACGGTGTTATTACTGTCAATGGTAACATCAAATGTTCCCTTCGAACGACAGCACAGACCGCGGCTTTCGCAGCCGAGGTACAGGCAACGGAGGAGGCAGCTCATCAAGTGGCCAGCTCTTCAAAGCGCACACGGGCTGCGCGGATCGAACTCGGTCAGACATTCACTCACCCCAAATAGGGGCACGAGATTCTTGTCCGCCTACCCCTGGAAGGTCATTACGTCCCTAGGGTGCCTAATTTTGCACTAAAAATTCCATGGGTGGCCGAGCAGACGAACAAAATGACACATCATTATTGGCTTACCCAAACAACAATGCAGCTCAGACTTACACACTAACAAGGCACCGTAAAAGGCCCAAACGGGAGTACGATGCCCAAATGGCCTAAACCATCAAAGCAACAGTCGCACACCTTTTCAAAGGACTCAACCGACGAAGGCATCAAGCAAGCGGACGACCGAGGCCGCAGACAGCGCATCAATGACGACGAGCTGGTCAACAGCACGGAGACGCAGACGTGCGACAGGGAGGTACTTGGGCTAATAAACCCGACAACATATCCACCCTGTTGTACTCCTTTTTTAACCTTTTCTCCTTGTTTTGTATGTCTTATGAGTACCTTTTGCGAAAAGCTCGACATGTAACAGCTTGACCACACGAAATAAAGAAAATGCACCCATTGAGGTCATTGCACATATTCCTCGCATTTACTGCCTTTGAGCCAAATGCATATATTCACGACATAGTGGTTATTTAAAACTGTAACGGGCTACGCTTTTAATCTCATGCCCCCACCACAAGTCCGAAGTAACTATTCAACGTCTTGGATGTTGCATTATATGAATCAGTTTCGAACCTCGATTTTGGTCAATAGTTGGCCCGGCTCCTGTGCTTACCCCTTATGTTTTTGATCCATTCGGCTAAGGGTGTAAAGGGAGAACCACTGTGACTGCGCCGCCAGATCAAATGGCAATGCGCCTCGGTGGAGAAAGCCAAAAATTGACTGTCTTGGTAAGCTTAAACTGGTTGGCCATCCAAAGACAACGTCCAACAATGTCTCGTTGGAGGTTACCCTTGTTAAACAAAGGGCTTTTTAATAAAAACAGCCGAAGTGGTTAGCGGCACAGACCTCGGCCATACGCCCAAACCACTTCAAGTACCGGGGGCTCGTCATCAGCCCTCACAGTCAAGCTCCTACGACTAAGTGAAAGCTATAAAACCACTATAGTCCGATTGCCTTGTTTCCATGAGCATGAACCTCCTTTGGGAACCGAGACGTTAGCTAAGGGTCATGATTGCCTCAAAAACACCCACTGTACACTGTACAAAGGGGTCAAAGCCGACAACTGGTCACTTTCAGTTAAAAACAATCACACAGGAGTCAAAAAATAAGAACATACAGTAGCATGTCGGGAAATAAAGCCGCATTCATTGCAAACAAAAGATAGCTTTTTACATTCAACTACACTTTGTCATACCGAAGTCTTAACTAAAAATACAAAGTGTCCTTAGAGTACTCGACCTCGGTGATCCGAGTCCCTTCCATTGCCTTGCCTAGGTACTGCTCCACGGTCCGGGTCTTCCCTGCAGGGGGGCCGGTAGCCATGACCGCCGCTTGAATGCGCGGATAGTTTGTATTCACGCGGGCGTACGCCCGATGGGCACCCTCCAGGCAAGCGGAACGCTTCCAGTGCGCCAACAGGGGGGAGGCATCTCGCAGCCGGGCAAAAAACCCGAAGAAGCTGGTCGGCAAGGCCTCTGTGGGCCAAAGGTTGACATAGAGGTTGAGGAGCGCCGGCTTCTCCATACGTTGCGTGGCCCTGGTTGTTCAGCAGTTTCGGATGCGAGGGTTCCTGGAATTGCTAACAGAATGCCCTCTCCGTTGCGTGGCCCTCCTGCGTGCTGCAATAGCGGCCAGCGGCCGTCACGCTCCTCGGAAGATCCGCGAAGGCCTCTGTGGATCGCCATAGCTAGGTGACCTCGACGAACCCCTTGCGGTGAAAAACACACTCAAGTAGGAATGACATACGAGCAGCGATTTGCTTCACTTGCTGAAGCACCTCGCGGTCGGTGCGGGACTGGGTCTAGACCTCAGCGTGCACCTGCTGCAGCTTCTTGAGCTCCTCGCTCACCACCTTCTCCTTTTCTAGAAGGGCACCGCGCTCTTGGTACATGCCCCTCAGGGTCTCCTTCACCTCCAGGACCCGCACCTGGTCTTTACCCCTAGCCACCTTCTCGGCGGCCAGGTCCTCCTCGGCCTTCATGGCCGCAGCCTTCTGCTGCTCAGACTCTTGCCGAACTTTTGCCAGCTCGACCTTTAGCGTCTCAAGCTTCGCCGTAGCAGCTGTCATATAAAACAGCTCGGCGGGAGCATTCAAATCATTTAAGAGCATATTCTCATAGTTTTTTTATGTTTACCTTGAGACAGCTCAATCTGCTTTTCTATCAGGTCGAGGCACTCCACGGACCTCTGGAGTTTCCTGTTCATCTCCGCCACCTCCTCAGATGCGGAGCTCGGAGCCGAGGTCGATACCTGAAAACACACACTCATGCCTTAGTCCCTATTCTTGACTTCAGTCCTCTGGCCAGTCCTTTTTGAAGCACGACCAGAGTCTTGGGGGCTACTGGCTGGCTATGCCCTTACAGATCCTACACTACCCAACAGAGTCTTCGAACAAAAGCCCGTTATTACAGATCCTATACCTGAAATAGCATACCTTGAAGCTCCTGATGAGGACCTTGAAGGCCTCACGGATTCCGGTCTCTGTGGACCGGAAGCCTTGCAGCACCGCGCGGATCAGTGTGCGGTGCTCTCCTGTGAGGGAGGAACCCATCAAGGTCACCTCCACCTCCTCAGCCCATCCCGTGGCAGCCGGCATCGGGGCTAGAGGCTGTGGCGCTGCGACTTCTACGCCCGCTGCCAAGATGGGCGTGACGAGGGCCTCCAGCTGCGCGTCCTATGCGTCGAAGACTGTTCAGGCTGGGCCAGCGTCTGACCCTGCCCTTCCTTGGGCACCAGGGAGACTGCCTCCCCTGTGCGGTCGAGGCATCGATCTCAGCCACAACGACCAATACCTTGGCCCCCATTGTGTTGACGGGGGGGGGGGGGGGGCGCCGGACCAGATGACGCCTCTCCTAGCCCCTCGTGTGCCGGGGAGGTCCTAGCGGGCTCGGGCGTCCCGCTGTTAGATGGCGGCAGCTTGCCCGTAGTATCGCCGATGAGGCTTGTCCTTTGCGGGATGGTAAAACACCTTATAATTCTCATTCGATGAACAGGCTTTCAAAATCTAAACCAAGTGGCAATGGCGTACCCTCGGGGTGACAGTTTTTTCCTCCCCAACGTGAGGAGGTCTTTGTCCGACTCATCAGAGAAGCTGGCCTTCTTCGACAGGACAGAATGGCGGGGACCTTGCGTGGCCGCTTCGTGCCTTTCGGCCTCTCCTCCTTCTCGGCGCCCTCGGACGCCGCCCTCCTCCTTCTCGTCTTCGTGGGTGGACGAGGCGTGTGTCTCCTCGGATCAAGTGACCGAGGTCTCCCGAGCTCAAAGGCCTACCTTGCCCTTGGAGTCTTCGACTCCTTAGAGATAACCACGTGCGGCTCCTCGGTTAGGAGGGCCATGAGTTGAGGGGTTATCTCCTCCTTGGGAAGCGGCGCCGGGCACAACATTTGCTGCGCCCTGGGGATCCATTTCTACAAACGTACAATTGATTGATCAACGGAAGTCAATGAAACATGAAGTATAAGGTTGCGTATTAAGAATTACCTCAGGGGCGTCGTGGCGGCTTCGAAGCCGAGGTCACTCCCAGCCTTGGGGAATCCTTCCTTGGGCGGCTTGAAAAGCAGCTTCCACATCCCTTCCGGGGTGGAGCGGAAGAAGCCCCTGATGGGCCCCACGTACTCGGGCTTATACGCCCACATCGGGTGGCCCGAGATTGGAGTGGCAGGATCCGGCGGTGAAGCATGACGTTTACCACGTACGTCAGCTTGAGCTTCCTCGTGTCTGACCAGAACTCGATCTTCTTGGACAGTGCCTTCACCACCGTCGGGTTCCCCCAGTCCATGCCCTTGCTCTTCTAGGATACGAGCTTCTTCGGAGGCCCAGCCGAGAACGCTGGGACCTCGGTCTGGAAGCGGCTCGGTGATGTAAAACCACTCGCGCTGCCACTCCTTGATGGTCTCTATGAAGGTGCCCGGGAACCAAACCACCCTCTGGTTCTTGCTGATCATCGTGCCTCCGCACTCTGCAAGCCTGGAGTCACTGGACTTCAGCTTGACACCGAAGATCTTCAGCCACAGACCAAAGTGCGGCTCGATGCAAAGGAAGGCCTCGCAGACGATGATGAAGGAGGCGAGGTGGAGAATGGAATTCGGGGCTAGATGGTGGAAATCTAGCCCCTAATAAAAATGATCCCGCACACGAAGGGGTGCAGCGGGAACCCCAGACCTTTGATGAGGTGGGGAACAAAGACATCCCTCTCCCCGGCGTTGGGAGTAGGTATGCGCTAGTTTGGGTCCGGCACGCGAGTGCGGACCTCAGCATGGATGTACCCCGTGCTGTGTAGCTCTAAAATGGTCCCCTCCATAACGGAGAAACTGGCCCAGTGACCCTTGAGGTTGTTCTCCGCCATCGCAGGATGGGAGGGGAAAGGCACCGTGGGAGTGGACGGAGCTCGGGCTCGGATCTGAGCAACGTAGCTTGAGAAGCAGAAGGCAGGGAAGAAGGGGAGCGTATTTCTTCTATTTTGCCCCCTTTCTCTTATATAGGCTGATAAGAAAGGCCAAGAGTTCCTTCAGCTGTGCCATTGAAATTGCCACTACCCGTAAAAGATGTTGTTATGTGTACAGGGAGAAACAAAATCTTGATGATATCCCTTAGAAAGTGGGCATGATCTCCGCTTCGACGGGATGTGCCAGTAAAAGGATTGCCTCAATCGGGCTACAATTCGAGTAATCAGTAATTGCTCGCTCCGTCGTAGGTTGTGCCTCTTCGATAAAGTTGTCAGACTGAAAGCTCTATTCACACCTATGCGGCAGGCCTTCGAGGTCAAGTAACCCCGCATCCTCGGACACAGATCGAACTTCGGTTGGGTTCCAATCAGGGGAACCACCTCTTCGAGGAGTGGTCCGTAGCGGCCTTGGATACAGGAATTGTCCACAAAATGGGGGAAACTCGTTTGTCAAGCCAAAGACTCTAGATCCGAAGTTGTTAAAGATGGAGGGGTCGTCCTCGGCATAGAAGACTAGTTCGGGGGCTACTGACGGTGTCCTGGACAAGGAGTGCCAACCTGTTCGACCCATAGTCCTCGGGCTGGGCCCGAAGACCCTTGTTCTCATCCAGACGGACTCCGGAAGCCACTACGTGTTCAAGATTGCATCTGCCGAAGACTTGGCGTATACCCCAAGATGTCTCCTGCCTCCTCCATGATGATCCCTAGATACCGCCTATATAACCCTAGGTGCCCTACCTGGCGTGTATATAAGCCAGGGGGTTTAGTCTGTAGAGGGCACGGAATCACAATCACCATTCACCTAGCCATAGGGTTAGACTTCCCCTTACGATCTTGAGGTAGATCAAGCTTGTACTCGATACTTCATCATCAATATAATCAAAGCATGATGTAGGGTATTACCTCTTCGAGAGGGCCCAAACCTGGGTAAACACCGTGTCCATCGTCATTGTTACCATTGATCCGAGATCCACAGCTCGGGACCCCCTACCCCGAGGTCTGCCGGTTTTGACACCGACCCTTGGGGTGCCTTGGGAATCCCCAAGCTTAGGGTCTTGTCGCTCCTTATTCCTTCTGATACGTCCATTTTGCGTCATGTTTTCTTACTGTTATTTATAATCTTTTTGGTCATTATATCACTTTATAATGTAATTATAATGCCTTTTCTCTCTTAATTTGCAAGATTTGCATGGAGAGGGAAATTACCGGCAGCTGGAATTATGGACCTAAAAGAGTACAACGGAGCTCCAAATGACCTGAAACTTTACAGAGATTTTTCAAAAAAATACTGGAACGAAGATCCAGCGGAGGGGGGCCACTTGCTGCACAAAAGGAAACAGGGTCCGCCTACGCCCCAGGGCGTGCCCTGATGCCTTGTGGGGCCCACAGCTGGACTCTGCCCCCCTCCTTCTGCTATATGACTCCATTTGCCCTAAAAACATTAGGAGGAATACTTTCGGGATGAAGCGCCACCGTATCAAGGCCGAACCTGGGCAGGAGCACTTTTGCTCTCCGACGGAGCGATTCCGCTGGGAGGGGGACATCGAAGCCATCGACATCAGCAGCGATCCTCTCATCATGGGAGGACCAATCTTCATCAACATCTTCACCAGCACCATCTCATCTCTATCCCTAGTTCATCTCGTGTATTCAATCTTTGTCCCAAAACCTCATATTGCTACATGTGGGTTGCTAGTAGTGTTGATTACATCTTGTAGTTGATGCTAGTTGGTTTATTTGGTGGACGATTATATGTTCAGATCCTTAAGCATACTCAATACACCTCTGATCTTGAACATGAATATGATTTGTGAGTAGTTTCTTTTGTTCTTGAGGACGTGGGAGAAGTTTTTGTTATAAGTAATCATGTGAAGTTGGTATTCGTTTGATATTTTGATGATATGTATGTTTTTCTTTCTTTAGTGGTGTCATGTGAACGCCGACTACATGACACTTCACCATATTTGGGCCTAAGGGAATTCATTGGGGAGTAATAAGTAGATGATGGGTTGCAAGAGTGACAGAACCTTAAACCCTAGTTTGTGCGTTATTCCGTAAGGGGCTGATTTGGATCCATATATTTCATGCTATGGTTAGATTTGTCTTAATTCTTTTTTCATTGTTGCGGATGCTTGCGAGAGGGGGTAATCATAAGAGGGTTGGATGTTCAAGTAAGAACAACACCCTAGCACCGGTCCACCGACATACCAAATTATCAAAGTAGCGAATGCGGATGAACTAAACATGATGAACGTTACTAAATGAGAATTCCCATGTGTCCTCGAGAACATTTTGCTTATTATAAGAGAACTTTCTGGCTTGTCCTTTGCTATAAAAAGGATTGGGCCATCTTGCTGCACGTTGTTACTATTGTTACTTGTTACTTTATATGAATAATCTTCCTACAAAACTATCCATTACCACTACTTTCAGTACTTGCAGAGCATACCTTGCTAAAAACCACTTGTCATTTCCTTCTGCTCCTCGTTGGGTTCGACACTCTTACTTATCGAAAGGACAATGATAGATCCCCAAGACTTGTGGATCATCAAGACTCTTTTCTGGCACCGTTGCCGGGGAGTGAAGCACATTTGGTAAGTGGAATTTGGTAAGGAAACATTTTTATTACGTGCTGAAATTTATTGTCACTTGTCACTATTGAAAATAATCCTTTGAGGGGCTTGTTCGGGGTATCTTCACCTCAGCCGGAAGCAATAAGAGTTGCATCTCAACCTACTGAACCTACTGAAAATATTTATTATGAGATTCCCTCAGGTATGTTGGAGAAATTGCTAGCCTTATGTAGGAGATGGAACAACACATCCTGATATGCACTTGATCTATATAGATTAAATTTTTGGATTGTTTAAGCTTGTAGGTTTATCCGAGGATGGAGTTAAGAAGAAAGTATTCCCTTTATATTTGGAGGGAAAAGCATTGACATGGTATAGTATATTGGATGATACCAGAACATGGGATTGGAACCGGTTAAAGATGGAATTTCACCAGAAGTTTTATCCTATGCATTTGGTTCATCGTGATCGGAATTATATATATATATATATATATATATATATATATATATATATATATATATATATATATATATATATATATATATCCAAGCTATTCTGTTTCGCGTAATTATTATGTTACTCTACTTGAACTGACGATTTAGAGAGGTTGTACTGATGCTTTCATTTTCCCCGAACTGATCGTCTTCTTTGGTTCAAAAAAATTTTGCGATTTTTTTTGTCGGAACGGGGCATGTAATATATCGTTGGAAAGCTCTTGACATCTAGATTACAGGTCATATAGAACTTTTTTGCAAAAACCTCATGGTTTTAGAGCAGTTTTAAAAAAAACCTGTTTTTCTCAAATTCAAAAATGTGAATCGTATTTTGGACTTTATTTTCAAACTGTTTGTCGGAATTGCGAAAATGAGATGGCGTTGGAAAGCTTGTGAAAATCCGTTTCTTCCATATATATATATAATGTTTTTTCAAATTCAATATGATTTAAAAGTAATTTGAAAAACGGAGAAATTTTGGGCAAAATGTATTTTCACGGTTATTTGCAAATGGTTTGTCGGATTGATGCAAATGGTACGGTGTTGGAAAGCTATGGAAAATGCGCAACTTTTGCGTATAGAATGTTTTTTCTAATTCCTTACGGTTTAAATTCAAATTTGAAGATGGTGAAAGTTGGTTTCAAACGCGATTTTTTTAAAAAAAATTGTCGAAATGGGGCAAATAATATACCGTTGGAAAGCTGTCAAAAATGCGGAACTTAGTCATGTTGAACATTTTCTTAAGTTCACAACCATTTAGAGTAATTTTGCATACGATGAGACCCATCCTGTTGTTTTCCGTTCGAAAAACAGAGTACTCGTACTGATCTATGTGTGTGTTTGTACTGAGGTATTTTTCAGAGTAATATTGAATGTTTCCGAAAACAGAGTACTCGAACTAATCACTGTATGGTTTTGTACTGAGCGTGTTTTCACAGGACTTTACTCTGTTTTTTCGGTATGGTTTTCCTCGTAACTTTTCAAATGTTTACGGTATTGTACTGATCTATATGTGTGATTGTACTGAGGTATTTTTCATAGAGTAATATTGAATGGTTCCGAAAACACTCGAACTAATCACTGTATGGATTTTTACTGAGCGTGTTTTCAGAGGACTTTACTCTGTTTTTTCGGTATGGTTTTCCTCGTAACTTTTCAAATGTTTACGGTATTATCGTCCCCGAACTTGCATGGTTTATATCGTTGAACTAAATGATAGTTTTTCAAAAAGAAAATGTTTTGTGTTTTTTTGAACTCAAACATTTTTCTGCAACGATGTTCTGGACTTCTTTCATTTTACAACGTGAACTTTTACCTTTTGAATTTCTGTGGGGTTTCTTTTTGTTTGAGCTTTTTCCCAAACTTTATCTGGCACGTGGTGTTGAACTTGCAACTGTTTTAATTGTGAACTTGTGTTTTTACAATGCCAAAGCTAGCAAATAGGAGATTCACCCAACAAAGGGGCTAATTAACACAATACACATGAACTGAGAAACCATTTTCCAAACAAGAGAAATAAACCAGTACAAGCACGAGTATAGCAAGAGGAGTTCCTGGATTGTTTATATGAATGCAAATGTTTGTTCAGTACACCATGTTAATGTTATTCAGTACACGATGTGATGCAACTACAAACTCCCTGAAAGTTGTAAGCAAAAGAGGACACAAAACTTGATATGCACTCATACAAGCATCACAAATGCTACCAACCGCAGTTCAAAATCTGCGAGAAAACAAGTTCAGTAACACCAACCCAACCAAGTTCATCTACAGGTTGCATGCCTTTTCACAGGTTTCCTGCATGGGGCTTGGATGCATTTCCCTTGGCTCGTTTGCTCTCCTGTATCAAATGCAATTCCATCTGCTGCATACATGCCCAGGAACCGGTTCTCCGAAAGGCGAATAGCCATCAATCGCTCTAGCCAATTCCAGCCCCAGCTATTTCTTCTAAATGTTGCCTTGAACCTGCTTACCACTGCAAAAGGAGAGAAGAAATTTAATTGCAATACCAGTAGCAAATTCACAAATACATCACACTATTTAGATTAATCTAATAAGCATTGCATGAAATACGTCAAATATTCAGTGCAATCCAACAAGTATTAATCTAATCTGCATGTGCACAATACCATCAACGTTGAACTTGTTGTGTTCTTATTTTTGAACCTTCCCAGTAGTAATACATGTACTGAGCGGTACATGCTTTTGTTGTTGAGCAGCTAACCTACAGAAACAAAAACAGTCCTGGGTAAAGTTGAACTACTCCCTCAGTATACTTGAACTACTCCTGCACACACATTTTTAAACTACTCCAGTTATGAGATAAACAGAGCACTATACACACATTTACCATCTTCCTCAGTATACTTGAACTACTCCTGCACACACACACACACACGAAATTATCACCTTTTTGTATAGTCAAACTACACCTGCATATACACACACGAACGATCAGCTTCTGCATAGTTGAACTACTCCTCTCACGAGATAAAGAGAGCACCAAGCCATGTAAAAATCATCCAAAAACACTATTTTTCCTAGTGACCTTCTACTTACATCTCCCTTCTTTCACCCAAAATGGCGAATTAGAAAGAGCGAACCTAAAGTGCAAACTGCTGTGAACTCTGAACTTTTCTGTAGCTTTTTGTTGAACTGAAGCATGCTTTGGAGCAGAATGGGAACAAGAACCAGCATCAGTGCATCACGCATTCACCTCAAAAGAAAAATACAAAAGGCTGCCAGTGCCAACATAAAGCCTAGTCAACACCATCGATATCCAGTTCTCCACCACCAAAAATGCGATCGATCAAATACACACCAAGCCCAACACACACTTGCACAAACCAGCGCACACACGCACTAACATGGACCACGGCACGCAATAGCATGCACATGGAAATGAAGCATTATTCTGTTACTAAAATAAAAAGGGGAAGATGCCAAAACCTGTAGTTATGTGCCATATTTTCAGTGCCATATCACACAAGTCTATATCAGAAAAAGTATATCTCAAGGATCTGCTAGTTATAAGAATGGGAGAGAGTGATTGTTAACTACCTTTTTTGCTGTTGTTCTTCACTGTTTGGTTTATAGGATGCCAATGATGAACTGAATCATTTAGTTCTGTCTTCTCCCCTCAGGCCTGAATCAAGAGCAGCACCGGTTCAATTCAAAATAAATTGACAGTGCATGGATGTGTGCGAAGCAAGCATACCCATCAGCAAATGGAATGCCTCAGTGAATTGCACTCACTCAGTCCCCAAAATCAAAAAAAATACAGAGGCGGAAGAAAACGAGACGAAAGCTTCTGACCGCTGCGTTGTTGAACGAACCCTTGTCGAACGGCCTCGGTTGGCGGTAGTGAACGGACTAGGGAGGCGGCTGTGAACGGACTGGGATGGCGTCACAGTGGGAGGCGGGCGAGGAAGCACCACACGATGGAAGGCCAGCGGGAGCAGCGTGGCGCGGTGGGATGCCGGCTGGAGTAGCACGGCGGCGAGGTAGGATGAGGCATGACGGAGATGGGGAGAGGAGATGGATGTCTGTAAGTTGGCTGGAGACAACGCAGCCGAGGAAGGTTGGCGGCGCGGCGGCCGGGACCTGGCGGCACGGCGGAGGTGGCATGGCAGCGCGGGCGGCCGGGGCCTGGGGGCGCGACGGAGGTGGCATGGTGGCGCGGGCCTGGCGGCGCGGCGGAGGTGGCCTGGTGGCGCGGCGGCGGGGAACTGGCGACGCGGGGTGCAGCGTTGGATTTGGGGGATCGGGTCGGGGGGAGGTTGGGGATGACTAGGGTCGGCCCGGGGTGTTTTTTTTATTTGGGCTGTTCGTAGGCTGCGCCGCTACGGTGGCACTTCGGGGAAAAATGGATCACGCTCTATATAGCGCCGACAGTAACAGAATAATATTCTGTTTCTAGTAACAAAATAGTCCTTTCCTATATAAGTATACACACATACACATCCGAGCTATTCTTTTTCGCGTAACAAAATATTATTCTGTTACTCTACTTGAACTGACGATCTAGAGAGGTCATACTGATGCTTTCATTTTCGCCGAACTGATCGTCTTCTTTGGTTCAAAAAAATTTTGCAATTTTTTTTGTCGGAACGGGACGTGTAATATATCGTTGGAAAGCTCTTGACATCTATATTACAAGTCATATAGAACTTTTTTGCAAAAACCTCATGGTTTAAGAGCAGTTTTGAAAAAACCGTTTTTCAAATTCAAAAACGCGAATCGTATTTTGGATTTTATTTTCAAACGGTTTGTCAGCATTGAGCAAATGAGATGGCGTTGGAAAGCTTGTGAAAATCCGCTTCTTCCATGTATAGAATGTTTTTTCAAATTCTATATGATTTAAAAGTAATTTGAAAACGGTGAAATTTTGGGCGAAATGTATTTTCACGGTTTTTTGCAAACGGTTTGTCGGATTGACGCAAATGATACGGCGTTGGAAAGCTCTGAAAAATGCGCATCTTTTGCATATAGAATGTTTTTCTAATTCCTTACGGTTTAAATTCAAATTCGAATATGATTAAAGTTTGTTTCAAACGCGATTTTAAAAAAAAATTGTCGAAATGGGGCAAATAATATACCGTTTGAAAGCGGTCAAAAAATGCGGAACTTAGTCATGTTGAATATTTTCTCAAATTCACAACCATTTAAGAGTAATCTTGAATATGGTGAGACCCATCCTGTTGTTTTTCCGTTCGAAAAACAGAGTACTCGTACTGATCTATGTGTGTGTTTGTACTGAGGTATTTTTCATAGAGTAATATTGAATGTTTCCGAAAACAGACTAGTCAAACTAATCACTGTATGGTTTTGTACTGAGCGTGTTTTCACAGGACTTTACTCTGTTTTTTCGGTATGGTTTTCCTCGTAAGTTTTCAAATATTTACGGTATTGTACTGATCTATGTGTGTGTTTGTACTGAGGTATTTTTCATAGAGTAATATTGAATGGTTCCAAAAACAGACTACTTGAACTAATCATTGTATGGATTTGTACTGATAGTGTTTTCAGAGGACTTTACTCTGTTTTTTCGGTATGATTTTCCTCGTAACTTTTCAAATGGTTACGGTATTATCGTCCCCGAACTTGCATGGTTTATATCATTGAATTGAATGATATTTTTTTTAAAAGAAACTGGTTTGTCTTTTTTTTTAACTCAACATTTTTCTGCAACGACGTTCTGGACTACTCCTGCACACACACACACGAAATTATCACCTTTCTGTATAGTCGAACTACACCTGCATATACACACACGAACGATTAGCTTCTGTGTAGTTGAACTACTCTTGTCACGAGAGAAAGAGAGCACTGAGCCATGTAAAAATCATCCAAAAACACTATTTTTCCTAGTGACCTTGTACTTACCTCTCCCTACTTTCACCCAAAATGGCGAATAAAAAAGAGCGAACCTAAAGTGCAAACTGCTGTGAACTCTGAACTTTTCTGGAGCTTTTTGTTAAACTGAAGCATGCTTTGGAGCAGAATGGGAACAAGAACCAGCATCAGTGTATCACGCATTCACCTCAAAAGAAAAATACAAAAGGCTGCTAGTGCCAACATAAAGCCTAGTCAGCACCATCGATATCCAGTTCTCCACCACCAAAAATGCAATCGATCAAATACACGCCAAGGCCAACACACACTTGCACACACTAGCGCACACACGCACTAGCATGGACCAGGGCACGCAATAGCATGCACATGAAAATGAAGCATTATTCTGTTACTAAAATAAAAAGGGGAAGATGCCAAAACTGTAGTTATGTGCCATATTTTCAGTGCCATATTACACAAGTCTATATCAGAAAAAGTATATCTCAAGGATCTGCTAGTTATAAGAATGGGAGAGAGTGATTGTTAACTACCTTTTTTTTGCTGTTGTTCTTCACTGTTTGGTTTATAGGATGCCAATGATGAACTGAATCATTTAGTTCTATCTTCTCCCCTCAGGCCTGAATCAAGAGCAGCACCAGTTCAATTCAAAATAAATTGACAGTTCAAGGATGTGTGCTAATCAAGCATACCCATCAGCAAATGGAATGCCTTAGTGAACTGCACTCACTCAGTCCCCAAAATTAAAAACAAAAATTACAGAGGCGGAAGAAAACGAGAGGAAAGCTTCTAACTGCTGCGTTGTTGAACGACCCCTCGTTGAACGACCTCGGTTGGCGGTAGTGAACAGACTAGGGAGGCGGCTATGAACGACCTGGGATGGCATCGCAGAGGGAGGAGGGCGAGGAAGCACCGCGCGATGGAAGGCCGGCGGGAGCAGCGTGACGCGGTGGGATGCCGGCTGGAGTAGCACGGCGGCGAGGTAGGGAGAGGAGATGGATGTGAGTAAGTTGGCTGGAGACAGCGCAACCGAGGAAGGTTGGCAACGTGGCGGCCGGGGCCTGGCGGCACAGCGGAGGTGGCATGGCGGCGCGGGCGGCCGGGGCCTGGGCGCGCGACGGAGGTGGCATGGCGGCGCAACGACGCGGGCCTGGCTGCGCGGCGGAGGTGGCCTGGTGGCGCGGCTGCGGGGACCTGGCGACGCGGGGTGCAGCGTGGAATTTGGGGGATCGGGTCGGGGGGAGGTTGGGGACGACTGGGGTCGGCCCGGGGTGTTTTTTTTATTTGGGCTGTTCGTAGGCTGCGCCGCTGCGGTGGCACTTCGGGGAAAAATGGATCACACTCTATATAGCGCCGACGGTAACTGAATAATATTATGTTTCTAGTAATATATATATATATATATATATATATATATAGCCGGTCTATTCTGCTAATATTAGCAGAATAGTTATTCTGCTAACACTTCCGAACTGCACGCTCAACGGAAGTGCACTGCATCCCTGTTCAGAGCGTACTGCAATGCTTTACGTGAGAACTGCTTCAGAGTTTTGTGGTCCGCCCGTGAGTTCTGTGTGCAATCGGGTGTTGCGGGATGATTTAATTTGTTTCTGGACGCCAGTTGTCTTTTATTCTTTGTAATTTACAGGAAAAACGACTAAAATCTGCGCAAATCGAGCGATTTCGCGAGCGAGCTTTGCTCTGTTCGTTCGTGTTTGCGTCGGATGCGACTTTTTCGCGCTCGGATGTTGTTTGTTAGTAGGAATTCTTTGATTTGTGTTTGTTTAATCGCTCCCTTTACTCTACAATCTGTGTAATTTTTATGAATTAGGTTTCAATTTCTGCGAAATCGATTGTGCGGGCGTATGAGCTTCGTCCGCTTCTCTGTTCTTGTTTGTTTTTTTTTGGATTTTGTGCGTCGATGCATTTTGAATCTTGTAGTTAGTGTCTCTGTTTGGTTTGAATTCACTGTAATGCGCCTGTAATCTTCATATTTTGGTGTGCATTTTTTAAGAAGAGTGCATGCTGTTCATCCCAGTGACCGTGGGTTCGATGTAATTTTTTGCGGGGTATTAATTGAGTGATTGCGCAATTTTTAGTCGAGATACCGAACTGCGAGTGGAATTGTCACCCCTGTTCTGGATCTGTACTGCTTCAATTTTATTGTTGCATTTTTTGGCATACGGTGTAGTGTAATGCATTTTCGTTAGTAGTGGACTTCACTGTAACTGTATTACGGCGGGCATGACAACTTATGAGATTTCTCTTTTCTTAATATGCATTCTTTGTTTTAGAGAACTGCATAAATATGCACTTTCGTACTACATTAGCAGTACAGTTATTCTGCTATTCTGCTATTAGAATAGATGGTCTATTTTGCTGATGTTAGCAGAATAGTTATTATGACAATTTTTTGAACTGCATTACTATGACAATCCTTTTGAACAGCATAGGTTAATTGTAAAGTTTTGACTATTCGCATTGCATTGTTACTGTTCAGAGCACTGCATTTTTTTTATATAAGGACCGCACTATGTTTATTAGAGAACTGCATTTCTGTCACCAGCAACTTGTCTAAGAGGGTGATAAAATGATGCAGATGAGGTCGCATACATTAAAAAGGCACCGTTAAAAGCGTCTGATGGACATAATTTTAAAATCATACAGCATAAGCAAAGCATTATAATATGTCACAGATGGCTTATTTTATCTTAGACAACCTACAGTGCAAAAATTGTAAACTTCAGGGAGTCTTCTTCTTTGTAGAAAAACACCATGGCCACTTCTCCGGCCTCAAAGCCATTCTGGGAGACAAAATCTTTCCAGCCAGTAGTTATGTTGATGCAGTCTTCAGAGTCAATGTGGTAGTCAGCTTGCATGTCTGCATACCCATTCTTGTGTATTGTCTCCAAAGTAAGCTTCCCTGAACTTCGAGCAGCAAACCTTATTGTGGATGGCAGTTTCTGCATTTTGGCATGCATGGAAAAAGAATTTTTATAAGTAAACACCAAATGTTTTTCTTTATGTTAAGATGATGTGTTTATGTTGACTTAAATATGTACAGATATATGACTACTATTTAAGAAAGCAGTTGCAATGTATGAACAAAATTATGTACTACTCTGTAACACCTTTGCACTGCAAGGTCATTTTGCAGTGTACTGCGTTAGCATATTAAGAGAACTGCAATAATGAGCTATGGAACCTCTTTTTGTTCGTGTGCTGGGGTTCTGATCTAACTAGTGTTGACACCTGGTGTGGTACTGAAGAAAAATAGGTAGAACTATCTAGTCTTAATTGCTGACAAATCTGAACAACAACAACGATCTTTGTATTGATGATACTACTGAAGAAATTGATGGAAATATACATTCAGATGTGGATTTGCAGCCTAGATTGGTCAAAAATTATGAGGGAAAAACATACCCATTTTTCCTGGAGGTCTGCGGATGTGAGGCGATGAAGAAATGGTGGCCGAAACCCCCTGTTGGGTATCAGCAGGCACCCGAGCTTGCTGCGCCACTCAGACTCGGTGAGCTCCAGACCATCGGCGTACACGCATGCGTCCGCTGTCGGCAACATCCTTGCCAAGCACCCGCACTTACAGTCCATGGCTGGTTCAGTGGAAATTCAGAGAACAGTTGGTGATGGGCGGAACCCTAGATCTACGATTTGAAGAAGAAGAGGAAGGGGGAGGAGTTGTGTGAGTCCGGAGCACGAATGGATAGGTTTTATGAAGCGAATTGAGCAACGAAAGTAATAAATGTTGTGGTGGGTGTTAGGTGGTGGAAGGATTCTGATTCAGTTCGTCATAATGCATTTGAGAAGCAACAGTTCTGCTTACTTGAGTCTAACGAACTGCAGTTTTTATGCAAACGAACTGCATAATGCGTAGATTGTGTTAGTGTTTTTATTTTTCTAGTCATTGTTTTATTTTATTGGGCCGTGGTTTTTCGTGGTATGTGGGAATGTTTTTTATATTAGTGGCCTCTCTCGCGTGTTGGGCCTTTTGGGGAGAAAAGACGCATTCGGCCCAAGTAGGCCTGCCGGCACGGCTGCTTGGCGGTGCGCTGTGTGTACGCGCAAATGTTTAGTCCCACCTCGCCCGCCGAGAGTGCCCGCGACCGGTTTATAAGCCCTGACGAGGTAACGCTTTCGAACTCCTCTAGTTAATGATTGGGCGCTTATACACGGCGCTCGCTGCACTTTCCTACCCGACTTGTGGACCCTTGTGTGCCCGGCCCCACGCATCATGGCTCAGAACGGACTCGCCTGTGCTCATAAGAGGGCGCGTAACCTAGTACGAGACTGGCTGGGGCCTGGTACCACCTGGGTGGTCAAAATTTTTCATATTTTTCCTCTTACGTATCTTTCTAATCTACGGTGTGCGCTGCTTTGTTAGATCGTTGTGCACTGCATTCGTCATGATTCTGTACTGCATGTGCCCACATTTTCGCACTACATATGCAGGAGCATTTTTGCACCGCATGCATCCTATTTGTGCACTGCATCTTGGTCCAATTTTTTTTCATATTTTTTCCTGTTACGTATGTTTCTAATATAGGGTGTGCACTGCTTTGTTAGATCGTTGTGCACTGCATTCGTCAGTATTCTGTACTGCATGTGCCCACATTTTCGCACTGCATGCATCCTATTTGTGCATTGCATCTTCGTCCGTTTGTGCACTGCTCAAATCACATACTTTATTTTGGACTGCAGTATGTTCTAATATTGAACTCTAGTTTTGTAATTGAAATAAAACTTCTTCATAACATAAGCAAAGTTCATCATTACAAGCCATTCTGTTTGACAAGCAAACTAAGTTCAGCAAAAACAAACGATCACAAGCAAACTAACTTTACATAAGCAAACAACAGAAAGCAAATTTGATGATAAATCTAAAACGACGCGAGCAATGTTGGAGATACTTTCTTGGCCAGCACCGTCTGCTTATTTACCACGTGAAGTCTGCCCAGCTCCTGGCGTGCTTCTTGGTGGGCTCCTCCTTCTCCAGCTTTGCGCGGCGAAGCCCGTCTTGGCTGAGGGTGATGCGGTTCCATATCTCGTACGCTGTGTACGCGTCCTTTGCCGCGTACTCGATGTGCCTCATGGACAGGGGCAGGGAGTCCCAACGCCTGTGTTCTTCGTTGGTGATCTTCTTCTTCATGTCGTTGTAGTACTCATCGACAAGCATACCGGCGACGTCTGCAAGGGAGTCCAAGTCCTTGGTGGCCTCGGGCACCCTCCATTCCTTCTGGATGTCGATGAACTTGGCCACCTCCAAATTGACGCGCTCGAGCCTGGTTTTGTCGCCGTCGATGGAGAAGCCAGCAAACGTGTACCTGGGCTCGGCGAGGAAGTTGTCGAAGACGGTGCACCTTTCAGCGGCACTCAGTTGGAAGAGGAGCACCGGTTGAGTCTTGCTGATGGAGAGTTGGACGAGGGCGGGTTTCTGCGTCTCGTCAGGGTCGTTGGTGTACTCCAGATCAATTTCGACGATCTTGTGGCGCTGGAGCCTGAGGTGGCGCTCGTACTACTCGAGGGAGGTCGCCATCTGCTTCTTGTCGTTGGTGTGGATCACCTGCAACTTGGTGTAGCCGTGGGCCTGCACCTGCCTGTACTCGTCGACGAACCCCATCGCCGGCAGAAGGGCTTGGTGTATTCTGTGTAGATTGATGAGAGGGAGGGATTTGGTTGCAACACAATGGTGACTTGTGTTGTTATGGATGAGGAAGCCTTGGCGGGGGTCTGAATTTAAGGGGGAGATGGCCGCAACGGATGAACTGCACGATCTCGCTGACGATGCAGTTGTGCAGATCGTGGGTTGGGTTGCGTCTGTGATTGTGGGTTTGTGGCGATGCAACCGCTCGGATTGGGCGGTTGTCCCTGAACGTGGTTTTATTTTATTTTGATCAGTAATCTTTGTTAGCCACCATGTTTTCTCAGGACGCACATTGTCTCATTATATGTGGTGAACGTGTTGCCGAACTGCATTGCTTATGGTACCGTACTTCTTCTTCTAAAACAATGCACTACATTGTCGAGAGCTGCGGACTGCAACTGTTGCGTGTACTTGCTGCAGCCCCTGGCACGGGTTGGGACCCCCCCCCCCAATTTTTTTGTGTTGTGACACTTATTTGAAGGCAGACTTTTTTTCGGACGCGTTATCTTAACACGCGCGTTGTTTTTTCGACTTTAACTGTTTTTACGAACTATATGTATTTTTCCTTTTTTTTGACCGTACGAACTTCATTTTCCATAATAGCAAACTGCATCTGGTACGAAGTTCTTTGTTTTGAACTGGTCCGTCTAATTTAGCCTGGCCGTTTTGGGCCGGCCCGTTTATGCAGCCCTTCCCACGTGGCCCTCACACGTGGCCCTCCCATGGGCTCCCACTGCTCCGCTCATAGGGAGAGACCGAAAAAAACCTCTAGCCTTTCTTCCAGTGCCTCCCGAAACATCTCTCCCTCGTGCAAATCGCCGTCGCCTGCAGTAACCGCCGTCAGCCGCGGAACCGCCGTCCTCAAGAGCTCCATATTCCTGCATTCCGCGCCCTCCTCCGCTCCTCCACCCCTTCCCGATCCGCTCCCCCACCTCTTCCTCTCCGCTCCCGCCCCCGCCCCCACCGCCGCCGTTCATCCCCTTGGTTATGGTACGTTTCTCGTGACCTCGGTCGTGATTGTCCCCCTATCTAGTTTTGTGATTCCCGTAGCGGCTGCGTGTTTTGCTCATGTATTTTTTCCGTAAGCAGGCGATTTGTTCTCGATTTGAAGTCGGTACTCGTGTGTGCTCTATAGGCAGTGCAAGGTGCATCTAGGGTTTTTTTAGATTTCGTTGATTTTGTTGCTGGTATTTGTCACTCCGTCCTTGTGTTGCACGCAAACGCCATGTCTTCGCCAAGCAGAGTAGATGGAGGAGTTCAAGGTATGTGGACTGCTTGCTTGGCCTTGTTTATTTTTTCACCTTGATTATCAAGTTGCCTAGTTCATCCTGCAGATTTGTTTATGCTGTGTTAGTTCTCAGCGTTGCTGGCATTATTGTCATGTGATGTTTTTAATTTCTGTTCCTGGTTTTATTGTATCCAGTAGGTGATTTTGTTGGCACTAGTCATGTTGACACTGTTCATGATACGCGAATTGGCACTCGTTTTCCTGCAGGTAAGAATCATGGTGGTGATGCAGTCCATGAAGTGAATTCACCAATTGAATCTTCTCCTATAAGTGTGGCCCCTCCTTTTGGTATGTTGTTTGTTCTTTTTCGTATTTAGTTTTGCCAAATTGGTTGTATCACTCTGTTTCTTGTAAATTTCATATGTGTCCTATGAGTTTTGAACTGCATTGTTCTTATATATACTTGCTATTTTTGGTGTGCATGCTTTGTTTATTGTGTATGCTGCTTACTTGATGTTGTACAAACTGCTGTTGCCTTGCTAAAGTTAGTCAGGCATTTTTTTGGAAACAAATGTGTAGTTAGTGTATGCAGCACTGCATTTATATGTGTATGTGAACTCCACTGTATGTATGTGTGAACTGCATTATCGTTTTATTCAGGTTGTGTATGCAGATGGGTGAACTCCACTACATTGATATATGAACTGCATTATTTTTTATTTTAGCTTGTGTATGCAACATTACATTTATATGTATAGGTCTACTGCATTTGTTCCTTTTGTGCACTTCTTAATGACCATAGTTAAACTTCATTTGGACGCAGTGTCTAGTTTTTCTGTTGGGGCGTCTGGGTTTGAGGAGGTTACTCAATTGATTGACCATTATTTTGCAGAGGGTGACGTTGGTGTGAGTTTTGACCAGAGCCTTAGGCGTCCCGTCTTGTCTGAAACACAATCACAATCTGGTGATGGTACAGAGGAAGTTACGCAGGAGTGGATGGTCCCGGATCAGCTTCATGCATATGAATTGAAGCAACGCAAGAAAAGGTTGAGGTTTGAAAGTGGCTCAAATGAGTATGTGGAGAAAGAGAAGCAGAGGAGGGCTGCAGATGGTGCCAAGGGTGGCAAATTTGGTAAAGTCAAGCAGCCTGCTTTGCAGAAGGGGAGACTGAGTCCTGTTGCTGAGGAAGCTGGTACTCCTCGGTGGAGTCCTCGTGTTGCTTGCATGAACAAGAACCTTGGTAAGAGAACTGCTGAAGCTGGTGCAGAGGATCCTCAGCGGAAGCGACCACATGTCAGTGAAGGGCCCAACTCTGACGATGACGACTTTGTGCTTGCGGATTATGTGAGGGATGTTCAGACTGGTAGACGGAAAGACTGTGGTCCATCTAAGAGTCAACCCAAGCGGCCCCGTGATGATGGCGACGAAGATGCGGATGCTGAGTTTGGTGGGGAGGCGGATGTTGTCCCAAAGGTTTGTTGAAGTGGACTGCATTTGTTTCTTTCATTGTTATTCTATCTGCCTTTTTTGTCTCTTTTTGTGGCTAATCTTCTAATGTGGACTGCATTTTCCTTTACACAGAGGAAGAAGTCTAGTAAGAGCAAGGTAACTGAAGATGACGGTGAGGGAGATGATGCTCGATTTAACAAGACCGTACATTTGTCGCTCCCCACTATGTGCAAAGCTGCCGCTTTATTGAAAGAATTACACAGCAATCGTGTTCGGGATGTTGGCTTTAGTGTTGTCTTTGAATTGACAGTAAAGAAAAATGTGTCGCGCATTCTTATGTGCTATCTGATGGGAGTGATTGACCCTGCCACGATGACAATGGACTTTGGCAATGGCAGGGTTCTTCGAATCAATCGTGATGCAGTTCATCACATTTTTGGTTTTCCTATGGGACGTTTCACTGCACCCATGCCTGCTACCAGTGGCCATGATGACTCGTTGTCTGCCCTCAAGGATGAGCTTGGCTTTGACCGTTCACGAAGTATAGGTGTCAAGGACTTGGTTCAAAAGCTGGCGGTGTTGGTGGAGGATGAGGATCCTATGACGGTTGATCTTGCTGTCAAGGTATTCTTCCTGATACTTTATCAGACTTTGCTGTGCCCTGGGCCTGCAGTTCGTTTGGGCAGGGTTGCTGCCATGGTTGAGAACATGGATTATGTGGCTATGGCGCAGATGGACTTTTGTCAGCTTGTTGTTGATGAGCTGTAGGTAGCTGTGGTGAAGTGGCAGACAGAAGGTAGCAAGCAGAATTGTGCAGAGGGTTGTGCCATTGTCCCCCTGATTATGTATCTTGATTGCTGGAAGCTTCACAAATTTTCACTTATGCACACGTTGACGCCACGCGCGTCATTCCTGACGAACAAGGTCCTGATGAAGTTATACAACGAGGATATGCTTGTCAAGGGAAATATTTATCTGGAAACTTACAAATTTGGGAGGCTGCCGGTTAGTGCATCAGAGTTTTTTTAAGAAAATTTGCAGTCATTATAAATCTGAACTTTCTAGTATTCACATGTGTACTTCTTTCTCTTTTTATCTTTTTTGAAGTAGAAGGCGTCAGGCGATATTGTGTACACCCGTCCTGTTGCAGTGCTGTGTGGCAGCTCTGATGCGGGGCCTAGCAGTCATGCTAAGTTCTATGAGCCTATATGTAGCCAGCTTCCTGCCTATGATGATGAGCCGCCACCTACTCGTGGTTTCACGGCTCGTCGGATGTTTGATAATAGAAGCTCTTCTGAACAGACATTTGTTGGTGGCAAAAAACACGAGGAGATTGATGAGCTTCTTCTGAAGGTTTTGAAGTTAACTGAAGATTTGCCAACCTCTGGTGACAGGTTGAGGACAGTTGCTAGATTTTTCCCTGCTGGCCATGGCCCCCATGAAGAAGATATTGTTGCTACTCACAATTTTGATTGTGGTGTGGTTGAAAGCTTGAAGATTGCAGTGACGAATCTTCGATCTCCGTATGCTCAGTTGAAACATTCACAGCACGAAAAATGCGCTCGGTATGAGAAGGATGCCGAGCACATTTTGGATGAAATGAACCGACAGGACGCTGGCGCTGATAATGTACGTTGTCCGTTTTTTGTCCTTTTGAACCTCTTTTGTGTATAATGTGGACTGCTCCTCACTCTTTGTTTTTCTCATAGGCTGGAGTGGAATCTGCTGGTGTTCATGCATCTAGTGACGATGGAATTGGTCAGGTATAAGTACTTCTCCCATGCATGTTCTCCTATGTGCTTCTATTCTTGAACTTGTATTTTTTGCTTTCCATTTTATTTTATTTTGTGTGTACCTCACGATTGTAAAATGTACCGCTTGTGCATAGTTAAAGTTTTTTTCCCTTTTTTGGTCGTTACCATCTTATTTTGTTTTTTTTGTTCTATGCTCGTAGACTGGAGTTGCTGCTTGTGATGTGCACAAGGATTCTTCTGACGGCTCTGAGAAGGATGAGGACTTGGCTGATGCGTCGTCCCCTCTGGATGTTGTAGTTGATAAGGTTTAGTGGAATTTCTTTATCTGTTAGTGGGTTGTAATCTAATTTTTGTTGTTGCTATAAGCTTGACGTACGCTGTTCTGTTCACTCAGATGCATCTCTTTTACATATGTGAGCTGCATAGTTTTACATGTGTGAGCTTCAGTCTTTGACTGAAGTGAACTGCAGTTCTTTTACATATGTGGGCTGCAGTCTTTGACATAAGTGAACTGCAGTTCTTTTGCATATATGGGCTGCAGTCTTTTGACATAAGTGAACTGCGTGTTGATGTGTTAATCTCCCCTCGCTCATTTGTGTTATTGTGGCTTTTTTAAACTTTTTACAGCCTGGAGATGAAAACATAGAAGTTCGTCAATCGGTTGGCGTTGTTCGTGTTGATGTGAACCAGGGGGGTTGTGTTGTTGCTGGTGGTGATAGTGTGAATGCTTCTGTATCAGTTGCCGTTGATAGTGGAGAACCTTCTGTAGCTCAGGAATGCCACCATGCTGTTGCCCCTAGTCGGCATGAAGATGATGATGTTGACATTGAAAAGCCGTTGGAGAATGTCGTTCCTGCTGATAGTGTTGCAGGTTCTCCTGTTTGTCTGGCGTCCAACGATGTTACTGATGTATTCAGAGTGGAGCCTCATGTATCTCAACTATCTGAGGACGTTGCGGTTGACCGGACTGTTGAAAATCCAGACAACGCTGATGTTGCTACAGTAGGGCAGTCCAGTGAGGCTGTGGTGGTTTCGTCGCAACTAGCCGATAAAATGTTCTGGTTAGCTCTGAAGAGCAATATCGTGAAGACTCTAACACTGAAGGCAAGTGTTTTGTTTCGAACGGTGAAGTTGAAGTTTTTCTCATTCATTTTTTAATTACTATGGTAGCTACATCAGATGTTTATTGATAAGTGAACTTCTTCTTTGTTGGTGATTTTTCAAAATAGTTGCTAGCTAGCGCATTTCCTTATTTTACAATTGAACTTCATATTTTAGATAAGTGAACTTCATCTTTTATTTGTTCCTTTTTTATTATAGATGACGAACTTCCTGTTGTGACACCGTCAAGCATTGATCCAGCTCTTCTCAAAAGATACAACGAGTTGTATACTGCTGTTACCAGGGCTCAGAGGGACAAAAAGAAGAAGTATGTCTTTTTATAAATTGTTTTGTTAATATGTATTTTCTAATCGCAGTCTTTGCCCTTTTTCGTTCTTGTTATTTTTGTAGTATCTTATGTTTCATTTTTTCAAAAAAATTTAGGGACATGATTGCTTTTAAAACTGAGTTGGCCGATATTACCATTGGCGAAGTTGGTCAATCTTTTTGGACGAAAGGGATGCTCACTACAGGCCTTGTAAATTTCGGGGTTTCTTTGCCGGTAGATAAGTTTAAGGGATCTCCGACGATGGTTGTCCCGTACCATATTTGTGTAAGCATGCAGAACTCTTTTGTTTTTGTTTGATTATCTTTTATGTTTTCGTGTGATGACCTGTTTGCTTCAACATTGTTTCTTGTTTGGTTTTGTTTTGGCAGACAAGTATTTGGAATGGTTGTAGTGTAGGCAGGAGTGTGAAATTGATGTTCTCTTCAAAAGCTGAGGAGCGTGTCGATAAAAAAGATATGGTGAGTAATGTTTTTATGTGTCCATAACCATTTTTTTGTGTTGGTTTTATAGTGTTCTGTTTCTTGTTCTTGTAATACTTTTATTTATTTATACTTCCAACAGGTTCTGTTTGCAACATTTGATCCGCCAGACACGAGGGATGGCGTTGGCCATTATTGTGTAGTTGCCTTGAATGTGAAGGAAAGGCGGTTTGAATTTCTTGACTCGCTCAATAAACCTGGCAGCTCTGAAGCGAACAGGATTTTTAGGAGGATGGTTAAAAATATCAAGCGTGCATGGAAAGAAGGTAGCTCAAGTTCTGATGAGCAGCTAAATCCTCCTACACTTGATGGCTTTACGTTGAAACATGTGCTTGTCCCAATTCAGCCAAATGGGTATGTTTCTTGTAGCCCCTCTCCCCCATATTCCTCATCTGTTTTATTTTATATTTATGTGAAACTAATGTTTTTGTTCTTTTTTGCAGGCATGATTGTGGATTCTATATGTTTCAATTCTTGCAGACTTGGGATGGTGTTCGAGTTGCTCAGTTTGGGGTGGAGCACATTCGCTACATCAGAAAGGCCATGCTCTACAGCTGGCTCACATCGACAAAGTGTTCCTTTGAGTTATCGTCACTTTTAATATTTGCAGATAAAGGTTGTGTTAGTGAACTGCTTTATTTGCCTTACAAAAAATTTGTCTACTGCTTGCTTCTGCTTCTTAAGGTTTTTTATTAGTGTGCTAGTGAAATGCTTTTTTGACAGTGGAGGGCTATGTTTTTGTTGTGTAAGTGAGCTGCATTGTTGTAGACAAGTGAACTGCATTATTCGGTGCAAGTGAGCTGCATTGTTCTAGCCAAGTGGGCTGCATTGTTCTAGATAAGTGGACTGCATTGTTCTATACAAGTGGGCTGCATTATGTTCTCTAGTGAACTGCATTTTTTAATATTAGTGAGCTGCATTTAATGTTTTTGGTTTTGTATTTTGGGCTGAATGTTCCCATGTTTTTTCTCCTCGTTATCAGGTTTTGATGGAGGTCTTCATGGAAGTTGTACATCACTATTTGAGTCCCAGGGTTCTGAGGCAGTTATGGAGGATTGTGCCATTGAAATCTCTCCAGAGAATTCTAGTTCTTTGGCTGGAGATGGACGTGATGGTGGAAAGGTTGCTCCACCTGGCTCTCGACATGGGGTAGTTGATATTGATGATGATTTCGTTATGCCGGTGCCACGCGTCACTAGGACTAGGAGTGCAGCAATCAATCGTCCTCCCGTTGACGATGCGCAAGTAGTTTCGAACAAGAGAGCAGGAGAGAGGGCTTTTAAGTTGAGAGATTCTTTAGAGAAATTGAGGCCTCCGAGGTTCAAATATATTGATGAGGCGAGGAAAATAAAGGATCTCGTTCTCAGCCAAGATTTTGTAACCAAATACAACGAGTAAGTTTTATGTGTGTGTCCTTCATCCTTTTTGTGTGTTTTGTTTTGAACTTTATTTTGATCGCGTCTGTGTATCTTTACTGCAGAAACGCATTCTTGATGGTGAATAATGCTTTCGGTGATGTCGAAACAGTCAAAGTTGACTATATCTTTAATACATTTGGCAAAGGAGCTTGCATGGACTCGTATCTCATGGATTATATCATTAAGTACTGGAAGCGATATCCTGAAATGAGTTTAGTTTATCAGTCTGGTGAACGTGTGCTACTTTCACCTTTATTTATCACGGTAAATGTGTTTGCTGTCATGTATTTTTTTTGCTTTGGTGCATTTTTTGTCTTGTACTGAATTTTTTATGTCCATGCGTGCATGTATCTTATTCTTTTTTCATGTCCCATTTGTTCTTTTTCTATGCAGTATGTTCTTCAAATGGAAGTCACTGTGAAGAAAAATGATCAAGGATACCCTGTGTTGCCGGTTGTGCATAGCCCATTTATTTTAGAAGATGCGGTCAAGCAGTTCAAGGTTTTTGTTGGCGATGAAAACCTGTTGGACGCAAAACTTGTAAGGCCATTGTTTCCATCATTTTTTCTTCTTTGTTGCATTTCTTTTTATAGTTATTTGAAGCAGTGGTCCTAATGCTATGTGTTGAATGAACTTCATTTCATTTGTTTTTTGATGCGACAGATTTTGATGCCGCGCTCCAAGGACGAACATTACACCCAATACACGATGAACCGGCATCGCGAGACCATTGATATCCATGACACCAGGAGGTACACTGGCCATACTGATTACACGACAAAGTGGCGCAGGAGCGAGTTCCATTCAGAATGCACTGAAGTGGTATGTCATGTTTTTCTCATTTTGGTTTACCGAAGATCTGTTTTTTACTTGTTGTGCTTCAAGAATTTACTGGTTTTTTGCTATACATTTTAGCCAACTGCGTAGCTTTGTATTTCTCCTACTGCATATTTTTTTAAACTGCATAGTGACTACATTGTTAGTAGACATAGCACCACACTTGTTAATACAGTGCACTGCAACATCTGTGACACAGAACTGCATTTCTCCCACCGCCAAACCTGGGGGTAAAAGAGTGATAAAACGAATGAACTATCATGCATTAAAAGAGGGACTGTCTAGACGTTGTGAAGAACTTGTATTTTGCATTGTCTGATAGTTATTGATATGTAACGTTTGTTTTTTTACTTTGTGCTGCCTTTCCCCCTTTTGCCAGATGAGGAGGATGACTCAACTGTTGAAGAGGGTTTATGGTGAAAAGTTGTATACCTCTAAGAATCACCCTGACTGGGTTAAATTGGCAGAGAAGCCCTCTTACCAGGGCGTGCCAACGCAGGGCCAAACGAGTGTGGAATCTATGTTCTGAGGTTGACGCAGGTGTATGACGGCGTGCATATAGTTGAGAAAATGGTGAAATCCGATGTAATACTTTCTCTATCTGTCCTTTTTGTTACTGTTTTTTTAATGTTTTCACTTTTCGTTCTTATCACAACCTTTTTTAATCACCTATCTGCATTTTTTAATTTTTTCAGCCTGCTGTTGAAGATTGGAAGGCGGAGTACATTTTCCAACTGCTGTTCAATCCTTTGAACATGTTGTATTATGAAGACATGCCGCCTGAGCTATGAGATCTGATTGCAAGCCTTGGTCTTTCTTCCCTGTCACAGTCGCAGTCGTCTACGCAGTAACAGTCATTGGCATATTCTGGGTAAAGCCCTGTGTTTGGACAAGAGCTAGGTTTATGGTGTGTACTGTGTGCTGTCTAAGGTAGATAATGTGTATGAAAGGCTACTTTTCTGTCTTGTTTAGCGTCTATTTTTGCAGTTTGTACATGGTTGAAACTGCGCGTGTGTTTTTTTTATAATAAATGATTTATATATGTAAAATCCGGTTTTTGTTCACGTGTGTTTTTGCTTTTCTTGCAAACCGTGCTGTTGTAGCTGTGTCTTTTTTCATCCTTTTATCTGTGCCAAAAACCTGTAGAATGGCACTGCATTCATGTGTGGGTCACACCCCGTGACCACACTATCTATCTTAGGGGTGTGGCTCTGGGGTTGCGTGCGTGTTTTGGGATTGGAAACAGAAATAGCCGCACTGCGCCTGTGAACCAAGGGCACTGCGTGCGTTAGCGCGAGGCCGAGCAGGGGGGGAGGGGGGGGGGTCGTGACACCCCTCCCCTCCCCCCTGTGAGGCCGAGCCTGGAATGAGCCGGAGCAGGCGACGACGCGGCGTGCCGCGGCGTCGCATGCGGAGGCAAGTCCGTCACACCCCGTGACCCCACTATCTATCTTAGGGGTGTGGCTTTGGGGTTGCGTGCGTGTTTTGGGGTTGGAAACAAAAATAGCCGCACTACGCGTGTGAACCAAGCACACTGCATGCGTTAGCGTGAGGCCAAGCAAGGGTGGGGGAGGGGGGTCGTGACCCCCCTCCCCTCCCCCATGCGAGGCCGAGCCTGGAATGAGCCGGAGCAGGCGACGACGTGACGTGCCACGGTGTCGCATGCGGACGCGTGTCCGTCACACCCCATGACCCCACTATCTATCTTAGGGGTGTGGCTCTGTCGTTGCGTGCGTGTTTTGGGGTTGGAAACAGAAATAGCCGCACTGCGCCTGTGAACCAAGCGCAGTGCGTGCGTTAGCGCGAGGCCAAGCAGGGGGAGGGGGGTCGTGACCCCCCTCCCCTCCCCCCTGCGAGGCCGAGCCTGGAACGAGCCGGAGCAGGCGATGACGCGGCGTGCCACGGCGTCGCATGTGGAGGCGAGTCCGTCACACCCCGTGACCCCACTATCTATCTTAGGGGTGTGGCTCTAGGGTTGCGTGCGTGTTTTGGGCTTGGAAACAGAAATGGCCGCACTGCGCCTGTGAACCAAGCGCACTGCATGCATTAGCGTGAGGCCGAGCAGGGGGGGAGGGGGGGTCGTGACCCCCTCCCCTCCCCCCTGCGAGGTCGAGCATGGAATGAGCTGGAGCAGGCGACGTCGCGGCGTTGCCGCGGCGTCGCATGCGGAGGCGAGTCCGTCACACCCCGTGACCCCACTATTTATCTTAGGGGTGTGGCCCTGGGGTTGCGTGCGTGTTTTGGGGTTGGAAACAGAAATTGCCGCACTGCGCCTGTGAACCAAGTGCACTGCGTGCGTTAGCGTGAGGCCGAGCTGGGGGGAAGGGGGGTCGTGACCCTCTCCCCCCCCCCCTGCGAGGCCGAGCATGGAATGAGCCGGAGCAGGCGACGTCGCGGCGTACCGCGGCGTCGCATGCGGAGGCGAGTCCGTCACACCCAGTGACCCCACTATCTATCTTAGGGGTGTGGCTCTGGGGTTGCTTGCGTGTTTTGGGGTTGGAAACAGAAATAGCCGCGCTGCGCCTGTGAACCAAGGGCACTGCGTGCGTTTGCGCGAGGCTAAGCAGGGGGGAGGGGGGTCGTGACCCCCTCCCCTCCCCCCTGCGAGGCCGAACCTGGAACGAGCCGGAGCAGGCGATGACGTGGCGTGCCGCGGCGTCGCATGCAGAGGCGAGTCCGTCACACCCCGTGACCCCACTATCTATCTTAGGGGTGTGGCTCTGGGGTTGCGTGCGTGTTTTGGGGTTGGAAACAGAAATAGCCGCACCGCGCCTGTGAACCAAGCGCAGTGCGTGCGTTAGCGCGAGGCCAAGCAGGGGGAGGGGGGTCGTGACCCCCCTCCCCTCCCCCCTGCGAGGCCGAGCCTGGAACGAGCCGGAGCAGGCGATGACGCGGCATGCCGTGGCATCGCATGAGGAGGCGAGTCCGTTACACCCCGTGACCCCACTATGTATCTTAGGGGTGTGGCTCTGGGGTTGCGTGCGTGTTTTGGGGTTGGAAACAGAAATAGCCGCAATGCGCCTATGAACCAAGCGCACTGCATGCGTTAGCGCGAGGCCGAGCAGGGGTGGGGGAGGGAGGTCGTGACCCCCTCCCCTCCCCCCTGTGAGGCCGAGCATGGAATGAGCCGGAGCAGGCGACGACGCGGCGTGCCACAGCGTCGCATGCGGAGGCGAGTCCGTCACACCCCGTGACCCCACTATCTATCTTAGGGGTGTGGCTTTGGGGTTGCGTGCGTGTTTTGGGGTTGGAAACAGAAATAGCCGCACTACGCATGTGAACCAAGCGCACGGCATGCGTTAGCGCGAGGCCGAGCAAGGGTGGGGGAGGGGGGTCGTGACCCCCCTCCCCTCCCCCTGCGAGGCCGAGCCTGGAATGAGCCGGAGCAGGCGACGACGCGACGTGCCACGGCATCGCATGCGGAGGCGAGTCCGTCACACATCATGACCCCACTATCTATCTACGCATGCGAGGCCGAGCAGGGGGGAGGGGGGTCCTCCCCTCTCCCCTGCGAGGCCGAGCCTGGAACGAGCCGGAGCAGGCGATGACGCGGCGTGCCACGGCGTCGCATGCGGAGGCGAGTCCGTCACACCCCGTGACCCCACTATCTGTCTTAGGGGTGTGGCTCTGGGTTGCGTGCATGTTTTGGGGTTGGAAAAAGAAATGGCCGCACTGCGCCTGTGAACCAAGAGCACTGCGTGCATTAGCGTGAGGCTAAGCAGGGGGGAGGGGGGTCGTGACCCCCTCCCCTCCCCCCTGCGAGGCCGAGCATGGAATGAGCCGGAGTAGGCGACGTCGCGACGTGCCGCGGTGTCGCATGCGGAGGCGAGTCTGTCACACCCCGTGACCCCACTATCTCTCTTAGGGGTGTGGCTCTGGGGTTGCGTGCATGTTTTGGGGTTGGAAACAGAAATGGCCGCACTGCGCCTGTGAACCAAGCGCACTGCATGCGTTAGCGTGTGGCCGAGCAGGAGGGGGAGGGGGGTCGTGCCCCCTCCCCTCCCCCCTGCAAGGCCGAGCATGGAATGAGCCGGAGCAGGCGACGTCGCAGCGTGCCGCAGCGTCGCATGCGGAGGCGAGTCCGTCACACCCAGTGACCCCACTATCTATCTTAGGGGTGTGGCTCTGGGGTTGCGTGCGTGTTTTGGGGTTGGAAACAGAAATAGCCGCACTGCGCCTGTGAACCAAGGGCACTGCGTGCGTTAGCGCGAGGCCGAGCAGGGAGGAGGGGGGTCGTGTCCCCCCTCCCCTCCCCCCTGCGAGGCCGAACCTGGAACGAGCCGGAGCAGGCGATGACGCGGCGTGCCGCGGCGTCGCATGCGGAGGCGAGTCCGTCACACCCCATGACCCCACTATCTATCTTAAGGGTGTGGCTCTGGGGTTGCGTGCGTGTTTTTGGGTTGGAAACAGAACCCCCCTCCCCCCCCTACGAGGCCGAGCCTGGAACGAGCCGGAGCAGGCGACGACGCGGCGTGCCACGGCGTCGCATGTGGAGGCTAGTCCGTCACACCCCATGACCCCACTATCTATCTTAGGGGTGTGGCTCTGCGGTTGCGTGTGTGTTTTGGGGTTGGAAACAAAAATGCCGCACTGCGCCTGTGAACAAAGCGCATTGCGTGCGTTAGCGAGAGGCCGAGCAGGGGGGAGGGGGGTCATGACCCCCCTCCCCACCCCCTGCGAGGCCGAGCCTAGACCGAGCCGGAGAAGGCGATGACGCGGCGTGCCACGGCGTCGCATGCGGAGGCGAGTCCGTAACACCCCGTGACCCCACTATCTATCTTAGGGGTGTGGCTCTGGGGTTGCGTGCGTGTTTTGGGGTTGGAAACAGAAATAGCCGCACTGCGACTGTGAACCAAGTACACTACGTGCGTTAGCGCGAGGTCGGGCAGGGGGGAGGGGGTCATGACCCTCCCTCCCCTCGCCCCTGCGAGGCCGAGCCTGGAATGAGCCGGAGCAGACGACGATGCGGCGTGCCGCGGCGTCGCATGCGGAGGCGAGTCCGTCACACCCCGTGACCCCACTATGTGTCTTAGGGTGTGGCTCTGGGGTTGCGTGCGTGTTTTGGGGTTGAAAATAGAAATAGCCGCACTGCGCCTGTGAAACAAGCGCACTGCGTGCGTTAGCGCGAGGCCGAGCAGGAGGGGAACGGGGGTCGTGACCCCCCCTCCCCTCGCCCCTGCGAGGCCGAGCCTGGAACGAGCCGGAGCAGGCGACGACGCGGCGTCCCGCGGCGTCGCATGCGGAGGCGAGTCCGTCACACCCCGTGATCCCCACTATTTAAGGGGTGTGGCTCTGGGGTTGCGTCCGTGTTTTGGGGTTGGAAACAGAAATAGCCGCACTGCGCCTGCGAACCAAGCGCACTGCGTGCGTTAGCGCGAGGCCGAGCAGGGGGGAGGGGGGTCGTGACCCCCCCTCCCCTCCTCCCCTGCGAGGCCGAGCCTGGAATGAGCCGGAGCAGGCGACGACGCGGTGTGCCGCGGCGTCGCATGCGGAGGCGAGTCCGTCACACCCCATGACCCCACTATCTATCTTAGGGGTGTGGCTCTGGGGTTGCGTGCGTGTTTTGGGGTTGGAAACAGAAATATCCGCACTGCGCCTGTGAACCAAGCACACTGCATGCGTTAGCGCGATGGCGAGCAGGGGGGAGGGGTGGTCGTGACCCCCCTCCCCTCCCCCCTGCGAGGCCGAGCCTGGAACGTGCCGGAGCAGGCGACGACGTGGCGTGTCGCGGCTTCGCATGCGGAGGCGAGTCCGTCATACCCCGTGACCCACTATCTATCTTAGGGGTGTGGCTCTGGGTTAATTCACGAAATTGATAGTCACTTAAGAAATGCAGGGAACCGCTCTGTATATTTTAGAAATGAACTGAACTGAAATGAACTGAACCGCGCACCTCCGGTATAGTGAACTGCATACTCTAGCGTAAGTGGACTGCAGTTTCATGATACGAATGTGATGCATGTTGTTATGCTGGTGAACTACAATTTTTTTGGTGGACTGCATTATTTGACATAATTGTGGTGGCATGTTGTCCCCTTTTATGTTATGGTTATTATTTAGTGTTCCTTCGGTATTTATTATTGGAAGTACTTACGTGTCAACTAAACTGTACTTATCGTTTTGGAGTACTGGTACTGTTATCCTTAGCCTGTCAGTGCTCAACATAAGTACTTCAACATGACATGATTGCTGGATAAACATAATAGCAAGCAAGCTAGATAACTTGTTCAATCACATAAGAAAACTACATACTTGACATAATCAAACTTGTTTAACCTGATACACATGACATTACGAAACTGGTTCACTCTAACAGAAGCAAAGTACGAAGTTGAAACAATAGAAGGTACAAGCACAAGCACAAGCAACTCCAAGGCCAGATTTTGATGTTTTCGTCATCACTCGTAGCCGTAGTAGGGGTTGTCATAATTCTTCTCCGCTTCTTTTGAGCTCTCCAGACCTTCTCTGATGTTTTCAATTTTTTTTTCCATGACTCATAGATGGCGTACGCATCTATCACTGCGTACTCGATGAGGTAATCTGGCAGTGGGCTGATCCCCCACAGTTTATGGTCTTCTTCCCCGTCGATCTTTTTCTTCATGTTGTTCGAGAATGGGTGGATCACGCTGCCTGCAACATCAGCCAAAGAGTGGAACCTCTTTCTTTCCTTGAATGAAACTCTCCATTTGCGCTGGATGTCGATGTATTTGTCGGGGTTGATCTCCAAACCAGATTTCTGCAGCTTCTGTTTGTCACCTTCAATGCTGAAGCCGACAAAGGTGTACAACTTGTCCTCCTTCAGGAGCGGGTGGAGGCCCTTGGGCCTGCAAGGGGGAAAATAGATTGAAGATGAATCCATCAAGTACATGCTTATATAGTATAATTCATGGATGAATAAATTTCAGAAACTAGTATACAAAGTTCAGAAATTAAATTCAAGCACAACATGTTATTTTTCTTTTGGTATTTACAGTCGAGTCAATGATCTATCTGCTGCTTACTACTAGTTTAGTTTTCCTTGTTGAATAAAATAACATATACCAGTGCATCACCAAGTTTCTTTACATTTTTTTGCTGATGAAAAAAACATCAGGCCAAGTTCAGAAACTAGTTTACTACATCAATTCCAGAAATTATACTATTGCATCAAGATCAGAAACTACACTAGTACATCAAGCTCAGAAAATAATGTGGTACATCAAATTCATAAATTAATCTAGTGCATCAATTTCATAAACTAATCTAATGCGTCAGGTTCAAAATCTATTCTATTGCATCTACTTCAGAAACTTCACTAGTACATCAAGTTCATAAACTAGTTTAATCAAATTTCATGGTGCATTACTAATTAAATAGATGCATGAAGAGGTTGAATGAGTAGGATGGTTCACCATTTTGTTGCCGTGGTGATGTGGTATACCAGGCAGAGTTCCTCCACGCATAACTGCAGAACTGCTGCCCTCCGCGGAGGTTCATCTTCCCTGGTATACTCCACATCAACGCCGATGTACCGAGGGTACAAGCTGTCGAGCCTCTTCCTGATCCTGCTGATCATCTTGTCGGCTTCATGTGGATTGCTGGTGCATACGACATCCAGCGTCTCCTTGCCGTGGAGGTCAACCTTCTTGAGGCACTTGGTGTAGTCGAGCTTCTGACCGGGGACCTGAACGTCGTCGACCTCCCTGGTCTGGTCGGACGTCTAACCACGGGGACGCTTGGCAGATGGTTCCTCCACCATTGCCCTCCTCCAGAAAATGGTGGGCTTGAGACAGAGATGTTGTGGGGAGTTGCTAGTTGAGATGGAGCGGCAATGCTGTTTTCGGAATGGAGCGGCAATGGAAGCGGAGGTGGCTTTTTGTGGCGTTTGGGTCATGGAGGAGGCGGTTGGACGCGGGCTCGCCGTGGTAGTGGGGGTAGTGGACGTGCGCTTGCTGTTTCACTGCGTCGTGGCAACCGCCGAGTGGCAGTGCTCGCGGTTGCCTGGAAAAAACAACCGTCCAAGCGTCGTTTTTAGGATGGGAATTAACTGATTTTAAAGTAGTATTTAGTTGAAAGAGAACTGCAATGCTTAACTGACATCACATCTTGCTTCAACATATTGAACTGCATTATTTGGGGCCGCGGACTGCATCCTTTTTGTAATTTTGCAGCTTCTTGCATTTTTTTATGTGTGAGCGAACTGCAATTCCTTGCTAGTTGTGTGGCGGGGGGCTTGGTGGTTTGGGCCGTGAGAATGTGTTGGGCCCGTTGGGGTGTAAGTCACATCCGGCCCACGTATGCCTTGCGTTGCGACACGGGTGCTTTGCTCTGTGTTGTGTGTATGCTCTATGGTTTAGTCCCACGTCGCCCGCCGAGAGCGCCCGCGACCGGTTTATAAGCCCTGGCGAGGCAATGCTTTTGAACTCCTCTTTTTACTGATTGGGCGCTTATACACGGCGCTCGCTGCACTATTCCCCTTGACCTGTGGGCCCTTGTGTGCCCGGCCCCACGCATCGTGGCTCAGAACGGACTCGCCTGCGTATAATTGTGGGCATAGACTTAGTACTGCTTGTACCAACGTTGCGGACTGCACTAAGTCTATGCCTTGTGTACTGCGGGAAAGTGCATCTCTTGTGCTTCTTGTAAGTATTCACTGCATGTACACACCTTGTGCACTGCCTGATATTACTTTCGTGAACTGCATTCACCTTTTTTTAGAATGGTTTGAGAATTATAATTTTTTAGAAATATAAATATTAATGAGCTGCGTTTAGTGGGTGGGAGGAGCTGGAGTCAAAGTACACCTTCTTTGTGTCTTCCTTTTTCTCTTGTGAACTGCATGTACACACCTTGTGCACTGCCTATGTTTACCTTTCTTATTAGGTAGGAGTTGCAGTCAGAGTACTTAGTTTTTTCGTCTTCCCTATTTTCTTGGTAACGTAGGTTTTATTAATTGTACTTCTATTCTGGTGATGTAACTTCCATTATTTTTTTCACTTTTTTGGTGCGCACTCCATGTAATTTACTTCCGCACTGCATACGTCGACGAAGAGAACTTCATGTACTTCACTAGTGTACTGCATTTTTCTTCGTTATTCACTGTCTGCTCAAAGCTGTTTCAAAATAGTTGTTTGGAACAGTTTTGTTGAACGATGTTTTTGAAAATCTGTTTGTATGTGTGTAGTATGTTTTGGTGTCACACATCAGATTTTTCAAACTTGTCTGAATACTTGTTCTAATACAAAACTCAACAATCAAAACCTAGTACAGCGACATTGTTTTACAAAGAAACATTCAATATGAAGCAAGGGACATAAGCAAAACCTAGCAAACAGGAAACAAGGAACAACACAGTTAAAGTAAAATGAAACTAAACCAAGCCCTGTTCATTTCTAGTTGTTGTATGGGATTACAGCCTTGTTCTTCTTCTTCGCTTCTTTTTCTGTTTTTGCCATGTCTAGCCCCATTATGACATCGTAGATGATTCTGCATGACTCGTAGGTTGCGAATGCATCTATTGCTGCATACTTGATAAGCTTGTCTGACAGCGGGCAAAACCCCCACAGAGTATGGTCTTCGTTGCGGTTGATTTTGTTCTTCATGTCATAGTAGTGAATGTCGATCAGCCTGCTGGCAACATCAGCCAAAGAGTCAAATTTCTTGTTCTTGTATGGGTCTCCCCATTCCACTTGAATATCAATGTAGTTGTCGGAGTTTATCTCCAAGCCAGATAGCTGCAGCTTGTTTTTGTCTCCTTCAATGGCGAATCCAGCGAACGTGTATTCATCATTCATGAGGAATTTGTCCAGTTCCATTGGCCTGCAAGTTGTTTGTATAGACTGAATATAGTGAGACGGTACCAGTTATTTGAGGACCACCCAATGTTTTTTTGATTTTCTGAACTGAACTGCATTATGAAACCCTGAATCTGTTGCAATGAGTAGCTGCTAATACTTTGTACAGCATAACTAGTAAATCTCATAATAGATTCCAGAAAGAAATGCATGTTTGTTGTCTTGAATTGAAATTCATACAGGATTCAGATAGATTGGACCATGATCTTTTTACCTCCAAATTCATACAGGATTGAAAGTAGGTAGTAGTAGTGCAGTTTTCTATTGTCAGCCAGATAATTTGTATTTGGTAAAATAAAATCAAACTGTGTGGATCCCTAGATCCCCTAATTCAAGAATTGAACACATGGGTTACATGGAGCCAACCGAAAATTGTCAATGAATTCTTATGCCATGCTTTTAAAAAATGAGAACCCAACTTTATATAAGGGCATTTGCGATGAAAAAAATAAAAAATCCATGTAGTCAACCAAGAGTACATATTGATAATTATTGTCACCTGTCTTTAGCCACAGAGATGTGGTAGACAAGACACTCTTGTTCTACGCATAGCTGGAGCACTGCTGCCCGCTGTGGCTTCACGTAGTGCGTGTACTCGATGTCAACGCCGACTAGTTTAACGGGCATTCTGCCGAGCTTCCTCCTGAGCGTGGACATCATCTTGTCGACGTCTCGACCTTTGCTTGTGCAAACGACGTGGGGCTTGTGGTTGCCGTGGAGCTCGACGTCGTGGAGCTCCCTGGTGTACCTGCGGCTCTGCTTGTACAGAGGTGCATCCGCCATGGCTCTCCTCTGCTCTCTCGCGTTTGTTCTGGAGAGAGAGGTTAGTAAAAGGAAGTGGGGAGAAGAAGCGGCAATGGGGTTTTTGGGGACGAAGCAGTTCTGTTTTTGCTCTTTTTTCTGGCAGTTTGTGACAGGACGTGGGAGTGGTGGAGGGGGTGGTAGCGTGGTGCTGTTGTGGTTTCAGTTACGTGACAACTGCAAAGAGGTTCTGCGATGTGGAGGCTGTGCTAGTGCGTTCGAAATCTGAAACAACGTCCCCTCTTTTTTCGGGACAACTTCAAATAGGCACGCAACTGTCAGAAATGATATGATTGTGTTTTTGGTGAATTTTCTTACTAAGTGCACTTCTTGGATATCATGATAGAACTATCTACGTCCATAAATTCTACTGCATGCAACTAATTTTAGACTTCGTATACTGCATTAGATCAGATCAAGATTCATATAGATGTAACCGCACTGCTTTTTCGATGGAGTGTATTTTTATAAATGATAGTGAACCAACTTTTGTGGGGGTGGAGGGTTGTGTGGGTAGGTGTACCGGACTGCTTTGGTTAACTAACCGAGCGGCATTCTTCATTTTAACAGAACTGCAATACAGTAGAAAGGGAACTGCATTCCAGAAGTAACAATACTTCCTGCTTCTGCAGGATGAACTGCATTGTTGTAGGCTGCGCACTGCATTTGTACGTTGACTTGGGGCTTCCTGTATTTATTTATGAGAGCGAACTGCAGTTTCTGGCAGTGCCCACACACATTTTTTTGTTGTGGTTATTCATTTAAAAAACTTTTTAATTTTTCTTGTTGTTTTATTTTAGTTTTTATTTTATTTTTGTAGTCACTGTTTTCTTTAAGTTGGCCGTGGTATTTTAACCACTCTCGCGTGTTGGGCCTGTGTTTGGGAGCGAAGACGCATTCGGCCCAAGTAGGCCTGCCGGCACGGCAGCTTCGCGGTGCGCTGTGTGTACGCGCTATGGTTTAGTCCCACCTCGCCCACCGAGAGCGCCCGCGACCTGTTTATAAGCCCTGGCAAGGCAACGCTTTCGAACTCCTCTTGTTACTGATTGGGCGCTTATACACGGCGCTCACTGCACTATTTCCCTCTGACCTTTGGGCCCTGCCCCACGCATCGTGGCTCAGAACGGACTCGCCTGTGCTCATAAGCGGGCGCAGACTTAGTACGAGACTGGCTGGGGCCTGGTTACACCTGGGCGGTCAATTTTTTTTTCTTTTTGTATTGCAAGTATTTTTTTTTCTTTTGCACTGCGTGTACGAACGTTGCGCACTGCACTACGTGTACTAAGTCTGTGCCTTGTGCACTGCACGAAAGTGCATGCACTTCCCCTTGTGCTTCATTTAAGCATGTATTGCACTACATGTACACACCTTGTGCACTGCCTGATATTACTTTCGTGAACTGCATTCATCTTTGTTTTAGAATGGTTTGCGGATTATGATTTTTTAGAAATATAAATATTAATGAGCTGCGTTTAGTGGGTGGGAGGAGTTGCAGTCAAAGTACACCTTTTTCTTGGTAACATAAGTTTTATTAATTATCCTTCATTCTTGGTAACATAAGTTTTATTAACTCTCCTTTAATTTTCACTTTTATTTTCTGCGTGACTAGACCTTTTGCATTCCTCTTCTATATATTTAGGCCAAATTATAACCTTCCTTTTGTAGTTCATTTCCCCTGTGGCCGCAACTTCTCTCCTTCCTCTAGCCTCCCTTTCTTTCTTTTCATTTTCTAGGGTTTGTTGCGATGGCTCCAGGCCCCTGCGCGAATCTCTCCTGCTGCGGCCATGCTTGTGGTGTGCCGAGGCGCTGCGATTGCTCAGCTTGCTTGCAGGCCCGTCGTGCTCGCCGGGGGGGCAAGGTCTTGTGCCGAGCTGGGCAAGCGGAGCAGCTTGCATATGTCACAGTTTTCACGGAGGGATTGGATCTGGACCATATCAACGCCGTTGCGTTCTATTCCACCCTGCTTCGCCGTGGCCTTGGCCGCACAAGTCCTTTTGTCCATCAGCTTACGCCCACACACATGGAGACTCACTACTAGATGGTAATTTTCCTTTGATCTGATTTTTTTCTTTGTGACTTTTATTAGTTTGTATAATTCCATACTTTCTAAACTTCTAGTACTTTAGGAGCGCACTTCTTTTTGTTTATTGAAGTGTACTGCACGGTGTTCTTATATCTTGTTTTTATTTTTTTTCTTGCGTGTATGCAGCTCGTGTTTGTTTTGCATGTACTATGATGTTCCATGAATATAGAGTTCGTACTGCATGGTTACAAGATGTGAACTACATAGGTGAGAGATGAGCACTACTAGTTTGCACATTTTTTCCCCATAAACGGTGTGTACTACATGCAACTGTTTTGCGAACTGCATGACAGTTAGAAGCGTACTGCAGATTTGCATGTTCCGTACTGCATGTACCTCCCTTGCATAAGAGGTTCGTGAACTGTGTGTGTGTTTTATCTGTACTGCTTGTTGGTCTGTTCTGCACTTCATCTAGCTCGCGTCTGTACTGTGTGCAGGTTTGTTTCTGCTGTGTACACAATATGAGAATTGTACTGCTAGTATCGTCCTCTAACAGTTTTATTATTTTTTGCAGAAAATCCCCAATGAGCTGTTAGGTATCTCTGGCTCAAGAAGAAGGGTATTCTCCAAGTTGTTCTCGGCAATGGACACCCGAAACCAGCTGAGTACCGTGTAGGCGTTGATGGGCGGCTGTATCTGCAGAAAGGCTGGAAGCAATTCGTCATTGAAAGTGGCCTGAAGTCTCAGCAAGTTGTTGTCCTCAACTTTTTTGAACCCGAGGATCGTATGTTTGAAATCACGTTTGACGTGATTGGTTAAGATTATGAGGTTGAATGTAATAAGTACTTTTGCGTATCGAATGCTTCATCTTTGACGTGATTGTAATAACAACTTTTGTGATCTGAACCGCCTGGCTTATAGGTCCGAACTTCGTGCTGTCTATGAGCTAACTGCATTTTTTTAATGGATTGAGGATCAAAGTGCGTCAATGTTTACTCCAGATTGCTATATATATGGTTTTCTCTATACATCATTTCTCTCGTATGGTTTAGTGGAAGAACTCAAAGTCAGCGGGAAATTTGTGTTTACACAAAATTCAAACTGCTGCATAAGTCATACAGATATGCAAACTGCTATATATATGATTAATTTATTGAACTGTATCTATTTAGGTCGTTAACCTGCTGCTTCTTCTCGGTGACTGGATTGCGTCTAATGTTGCACTTTGTCTTGTTTTCCATGGCGGTGTTGCCGCTTCTTGTCTTTGCTCTGTTGTGTTTGTAGCCCCTTGCCTGGCTGTTGATGGCGGTTTTTGTTTTCCAGCACTGTGAACTGCAATCTTCTTTGGTCCTCGCTTGCTGGTTGATGGCGGTTTTTGTTTTCTAGCGCTGTGAACTGCAATCTTCTTTGCTCCTCGCGTACTGGTTGATGGTGGTTTTTGTTTTCCAGCGCTGTGAACTGCATCCTTTCGCGCTCCTACCCTGTTTTTTGTATGTGGTGTCGTTCTCGGTTGTTTCTGTACAACAGCATTCCCTTCTGTTTTCTGTCACTTGTTTGGTGGTCTTGTGGGCATTGTTTCTTCATGTTCTTCGTCCACTTCACTCTCTTCTTCTTCCTCCTCCTCTTCTTCATCTGCTTCTTCATAAGCCACTTCTTCTTCAGATGTATCACCATCTTCTTCTATGATTTCATCTTCTTCATCTTGCTTGTTTTGTGATCTTGTTCTTTCGGGGCAAGTTCTTGAATTGTGTCTGTCCCTCCTATTGCAGATGCTGCAAAGTCTCAGTTTCGTCCATTTCTTAGTGTTGTCAGCGGACTCTCTGTTTGGTTGTGCATGACCATGGCCATGGTTTTCTTGTTCATGTTTTCTTTTATATGTCCTGGAATTGTGGCCGCTGATAGCATTACATGACTTGCACCTATTTATTCCCAGTGGCCGACCATCACTGTCCAGCTCAGGTTGTGGCTTACTGTTTTTGTCATCATTTTTCTCCTTGCATGCAACCTTTTTTTGGGTTGCATCGCCCCCTTTCTTCCTCCCTCTCGTGTTTGAAACAGGAGGTGGAAGAATTGTTTCCTTTTTTATTGCACCGGTAGTTCTGTGTTCGGCATCTTCCACTTGCTCGATATTCTATGCTTGTTTTATTTTTGCTGCTTCTTCTTCTTCTTCTTCGTTCATCACATCAACTTCCTCGATCAGTGCCCCATACCAGACAACGCCCTGTAGTACCCGGCGTCGGACCTTGTCCCTCTGTTTGCAAGGTCCATTGCTGTTTCTGACAGCATTTTTCTACGGCAAAATAGTGAACTTCCATTTGGTGCTGTTTGTTTGTAGTCTCTTCTGTCAAACGTTGGATTTGATCTTGCATTCCGGGTGTATCTTTTCATGATGTACACCTCAGGAATCTTGTCTACTCTCAAGTGATGCAGCATGCATACCACATGGACGCAAAAGAGCCGTACAGACAACACATGTTTCTTTGTTTTGTAAGTGAACTGCATGAAATTAATAAACGCAGTTTTTTTTGTTAATTGTTCATTTTTAAGGAAGTGAACTTCACTTGGTTTTGTGAGTTACTCATGCATGTGGACTTTTAAATTTCAGTAAGTGAGCTTCATGCATAACTTTCATAAATTAGGATTTTTTGTGCTAGCGAGCCGCACCTGTGTGTGTCCAGAGTTTGCACTCACATTCGTAGACACTGTTCTTTTCATCGGCGACCACTTGGAAATCATGCCTTGCCCAATCAAATGCATCCGATCTATTGTAGTGGTGTACGAGATACTTTGTTGGGTTCTTAGGGCACTGTTCTGCTCTGAATGCAGTGCTGCGGTAGAGTGTTTCTTTGAAATCTGCAAACACTGCCCTTGTATATACTTTTGACAGCTGAACTTCGAACCCAAACCGTGTCGTTGTCTTTACCTCTGACTGCATGTCAGAAATGCTGCGTTACGAATCAGAGAACTGAAAATATTGTTTGTTGTTGTAGTTATTTAGCAGTTTTTGTAGTTATGAACTGAAAATGCTACGTTACCTCATTTCCAACTGTCTCTGCATGCTCGATGACCTTCCTGGTCTGAATGCACTTGTCCACCTGTTGAGCAAACAAATGTAGATCATGCTTCTCTTTGTCGAAGTTTTTCTTCAATATGCGGTTCATGCTCTCGCTTCTCTGCGTGGAAGTCATCCAAGCACAGAAAATTTCCTTGTAGTAAGCTGAGATCCACTCGTGCCTGTCATCCCATAGCGAATTCATCACTTCGTTGTTTTGCAAGTTGTATTTCTGCATGAGGTCCTTCCATGCCCGTTCAAATTCTGACGGCATTAGTGGGTGGTTCAGCACCGCTGTGAGTTCATCCTTGAGTTTCTCGTACGCCTTATACAGCAAGGCGAGGTGGTCTTTATACTTCTTCATGATGTGCCACCGACACAACTTATGTAATGTTTCCGGGAGGATAGTTTTTAACGCTGCCTTCATCGAAGAACATTGGTCTGAGAGGCACAAGTAGTGTATTTTTATTAAGTTGTTTATGTGTAAGAAAGACGGAAGAAATAGAAGTGTACCAAACAAACGTAAGTATACAAGTGTTGTATTGTACCTGTGAGCATGCAGATTGGCGGCTTGTAGTTCATACACCTCAAGAATGTTTTGAAAACCCACTCGAACGACGGTATTGTTTGATCTCGCACAAGGGCGACAGCAAATATGGTGCTCTGTAGATGATGGTTCACTCCCACGAAGACTCCCAGCGGCATGTGCAACTTGTTAGTATTATATGTCGTGTCAAATGTAACGCAGTCTCCAAAATCTTCATACAATCCTCTGCAACTTTCGTTGGCCCAAAAGACGTTTCTTACACGATTATCAGCATCGACGTCGTAATCATAGAAGAACTCTGGGTTGACCTTCTGCATCTTCTCGAAGAAATCCAGAAGTTTCTCGACGTCATCTTGAGACTCTTCTCTAGCAAACTTTTGTTTCCTGCATTTCAAACGCAATGCAAACTCTTCTGATCAAACAGGAAATAATTACCCACAGAATGCTCAAGCGATATGTTCTATGACATGCTTACTTGTTGACCCAGTCGCGGCTAGTATGTCCCATGAACTGCAGACCACCGGACATACGCGACAACATTGACATCATCTGTGCGTGTGTGTGGTTGTCCAGCTGCATTTCCTTCACCAACTGGTCAATCAAAGGATCGTCTTTTTTGTGTGAGTGCATGTGCAAAAGCATCCCGGGGCTTTCTAGCATCTTGTGATTGTGGTTGAGCTCAACCGTTTCTATCACAAAACTCCCATTCTTCCTCATTTTGACTATAATTCTTGCCTTGCAGCCAATCCTTTTTTATGTCTTCTCACGTTTCCGGTCATAATCTGACACAGTCTGCTTGTGCGTCCCTTCTCTTGAGCAGACAATGTAGGCATTTGACTTGTGTTTTGCCCTCTTGCGTATGCCAAACCCTGCATATCTTGCATAAGTGTTGTAAAAGTCCCATGCTTTGTCGTACGAGCTGAACTTCATTCCAGGGGCAGGTATGAGGTTTGGCTTCATGTTTTTATCCTGCATCATGTGCAATGCTCTATGAGACAAAGTGTACTGTTCTGTTTAAATACGAGGACTGCATATGAGTTAAGAAAGCACTGCAATGTTACTAAGTTTTTGGAAGAGTCGACTGTATTAGATGTTAGGCCAAACTTCACAGGAAATGTCAGTGTGCACTGCAATGTTATCTGAATGGACTGCAAATATTATTATTTTTTCAGGACATAAACTTACATGTGTGTATTGTCGTTCATCCGTTGGCATTTCAGCTCGTCGGGTTGTATTGGACATGGTGGGGTTATAGCAGATCTGTGTAGTTGAGGATCTCGCGGTGGCAATAGTGAGTAGGACTTGTACCTGCCGTTGACTTCTGACCGAGGCACCCTTGGTGGTCGCAGTGTTGAACTTGGTGCAGCATGTGCACGCTGAGCTCTGTTTTGTCGTGCAACAGGTGCACGCTGAGATTTGTTTTCTGGTGCAGGAGGTGGACGCTGAGCTCTATTTTGTCGTGCAGCAGGTGCACGCTGAGCTTTGTTTTCTGGTGTAGGAGGTGGACGCGGTGGTAATCTAGGGTTGTGGTGATGTCTCACTGGATTGGTTTGAAATTGTTGGAGCGGCGACACATCATCATAATCATCATCTTCTGCAACATCATGGACAACATCATCATCGTTGTCTGTTCGTACATGTTGTCCAAATGTAGTGAACTCGTGCTTGTACTCTGGGTTGAGAACTGTTATTGGCTCATCTTCATCGTCATCATCGTCATCATCCTGTTGGTGAGTGCCCTCCCACATGAAGGTGACATCGTCGCCATCTTCGACTACCTCTTCTTCCTGGAAAAAATCTTCTTCCGGAGAGTATTGCAGCCTGTTTGTTGTTGTGAAGAATCCTCGAGGAATCTTGACTCTAGTATCTCTTCCGGAAGAAGCTTGACTCTTCCGAAAGTTGATGGTCCCTGGGTTGTCAATTATGTGCGGCATTTTGTTTCTGGTGAACATCATTTCCTGCACAAAACGGCCGAGCTGCATTGTCAGGTAAAATGAACAGAATCATGCGAACTTCATTGTGATTAAAAGGATACTGCGAACTAATGCACGCGGACTGCATCATCCCGCAGGGTGAACTGAAGTAACCGCACTGCATCATTGTCCATAGTGAACCTACACAACCATACTGCATAGACGAGCAACTGCACTGCAATTGTAATCACGGCGTACTGCATCATTGTCCATAGTGAACCTACTCAACCGTACTGCATAGACGAGCAACTGCACTGCAATTGTAATCACGGCGTACTGCATCATTGTCCATAGTGAACCTACACACCCGTACTGCATAAACGAGCAACTGCACTGCAATTGTAATCATGGCGTACTGCATCATTGTCCATAGTGAACCTACACACCCATACTACATAGACGAGCAACTGCACTGCAATTGCAATCATGGCGCACTGAAGTAACTGCACTGCATCGTTTTTGGAGGCGTACTGGACTGCGTGTACTGCTTTGTCTGGAATAAGTAAACTGAGAGAGATGAAGAAGTGTACTACTTACCTCCTATTACAGTGTGCTACTTGTAGACTGCGTTGGATTTTTATCCCCGAAGAGGAGAGGATGATGCAGCACAGTAGAGTAAGTATTTCCCTTAGTTAAGAAACCAAGGTTATCAATCCAGTAGGAGAACCAAGCAACACCACGTAAACAGCACCTGCACACAAAACGTAAACCTTCGCACCCAACGCAAACAAGAGGTTGTCAATCTCTCGGCGGTCAAGTAACGAGATTAAAAGGTATATGATAGATTGATAATAGAATAAAAGATAAAAAATATACAGCAAATATTTTTGGTATTTTTGTATAAGAAAAAAAGATAGATCTTATAATAAAAGTAGACCCGGGGGCCGTAGTGTTCACTAGAGGCTTCTCTCAAGAAAATAGCATACGGTGGGTAAACAAATTACTGTTGGGCAATTGATAGAAAAGCAAATAATTATGACGCTATCCAAGGCAACGATCATGATATAGGCATCACATCCAAAACAAGTAGACCGACTCCTGCCCGCATCTACTACTATTACTTCACACATCGACCGCTATCCAACATGCATCTAGTGTATTAAGTCCAAAAGAACGAAGTAATGCATAAAGAACGATGACATGATGTAGTCAAGATAAACGCTAATAAGAATCTATCCCAACTTTTTATCCTTAATGGCAACAACACATGCGTGTCAACTCCCCTTCTGTCACTAGGACTGAGCACCGCAAGATTGAACCCATTACCGAGCACCTCTTCCCATTGCAAGAAGATCTAATCTAGTTGGCCAAACCAAACCAAAACTTCGGAGAAGAAATACAAGGCTATACTAAATCATGCATAAAAGAGATCAAAGAAGAACTCAAATAAAACAGGGATAGATCTGATCATAAACTCACAATTCATCGGATCCCAACAAATACACCGCAAAAAGTCATTACATCAGATGGATCTCCATGAAGATCATGGAGACCATTGTATTGAGAAACAAAGAGAGAGAGAAAGCCATCCAGCTACTAACTATGGACTCGAAGGTCTATGGTGAACTACTCACGCCTCATCGGAGAGGCGGCAAGGATGATGTAGAGCCCCTCCGTGATGGATTCCCCCTCCGGCGGAGTACCGAAAAAGGCCTCCAGATGGGATATCTCGAGAACACAGGCTTGCGGCGGCGGAAAAAGTATTTCGTGGACTCCTCTAGGGTTTTGGGATTTCTCTGAATTTATAGTGGCGTAGGTTGGGCAAATGGACGCAGGGGGCCCACATGGCACCTGGGCGCCCCCCTGGGACTCGCCGTGGTGCCATGTGGCCCACCCTTTCATCTTCTGCCTTGGTTCTCAAGTTTGCGTTGATCCTTATCTCCATAAAAAATCTCCAAAAAGTTTCGGGATGATTCGATCTTATCTGATAGTGATTTTCTATAAAACAAAAATAAGGCAGAAAACAGGAACTGGCACATGGCACTAAGTTAATAGGTTAGTCCCCAAAAATGATATAAAAATGTATGAAATGATATTAAAAACATCCAAGAATGATACTATCATAGCATGGAACAATCAAAAATAATAGATACGTTGGAGACGTATCAAGCATCCCCAAGCTTAACTCCTACTCGTCCTCGAGTAGGAAAGTGACAAAACAAATTTTTGATTGTGGAATGCTACCCAACATACTCATCAAGTTTCTTTTCATAGCATAGACATGAGGACTTATATGATTCAAAGCAATAGTCTATATTTGACATGAAGACATAAATATTCAAGTGATGCTAACAAGCAACCATGCCTTTCAAAATAACAATGCTAAAGAAAATTATCCCTAGCCCATTATGCTCAATCATTGATCCATTCATGAAACACACTCGAATATCAATTATATCCCATGCACACACATGATCACATGACCCCCTAGTTGGTGCTTTTAAAGAGAAGGATGAGACTTGATATTGCATAAAAGTAAATAGAAAGGCCCTTCGCAGAGGGAAGCATTGATTTACAGAGGTGCCAGAGCTCAAGTTTTTAAAGAGAGATGAAAATTTTATTTTGGGAGGCATGCTTTTCTCGTCAACGAGAACGACTAAGAGTTCGCAATACCTTCCATGCTAGATACATCATAGGCGGTTCCCAAACAGAAAATAAAGTTTTGCTCCCCATCATCGTTCCATGGTTTTGAGACTTTTGGTCCCTTTTTTCCATTCACATCCGAAGGAGTTTGTTTTTCCACCTTTCCTTATCACAATCCATGGTAGCCGTATTCAAGGGTGCCCTCCATACCAACACTTTCCAAGGAAATTTAATTTATTTTTGGACCGGGTATCCCTTTTACCGCCACACTCTCGTGCAATGACAAGTGAATAAACACTCATCTTGAGAATGACATATCCAACACGGAATTCATCGGACACGCCTCATCGCTTCATGAGCAATACGGGCACACAAAAGAGAAGTTTATTTTGAATTTTTTTTAGAGATGGCACATGCAAATTTACTTAGGACGGCAATGAAATACTGCATATAGGTAGGTATGGTGGACACAAATGGCAAAACTGGGTTTAGGATAATGGATGCACAAGCAGTATTCCCGCTTAGTACAAGTGGAGGCTAGCAAAAAGATTGAGAAGCGACCAACTAAGAAACCATGATGATGCACATGCATACATAAAACATAACCAACACCGAATAATGCACCACAAGTCGGATGTAACTTCATTGCATAACTATTGACTTTATGTGCTTGCATAGGGAATCATAAACCTTAACATCAATATTCATACTAGAGCATAATTACTTATGAACATAACTCACATATCATCATCTACATATCTCAAAACTATTACAAAGAATCAAGTTTTCAAGTCCCATAAAACTTTATGCTAGTTTTCATTATCCCTCTTGAATATTCATCACATGGGGACCAAGCTCATAGCTTGTACAATTTACCATAACTATTTTCAACTCTCAAAAAGATATAAGTGAAGCATGAGAGTACATTTCTTCCAAATTTCTAGCATTCTCAAAAAGATATAAGTGAAGCAAGAGAATAAATTTCTACAAAATATCTAGCATAGCAACTCTCAAAAAGATATAAGTGAAGCAAGAGAGTTCATGTGTTTCTCTAAAAAAAAACCACCACCGTGCTCAAAAAGATTTAAGTGAAGCACTAGAGCAACCACCTAGCTCAACAAATTTAAGTGAAGCACAAAGAGCAATTCTAACAAATCATGATGACATGAGGCTATCTCAAGCAAATGTGTTCAGAGGTGATGATTGTGATAAACTAAAAAGCAAACAAAGAAAAGACTCATATCATACAAGACGCTCCAAGCAAAACTCATATCATGTGACGAATAAAAATATAGTCTCAAGTGTGATACCGGTAGTCGTTAGAAGAAAGAGGGGATGCCTTCCGGGGCATCCCCAAGCATAGACGCTTGAGTCTCCTTGGATATTACCTTGGGGTGCCTTGTGCATCCCCAAGCTTAGTCTTTTGGATCTCTTCATTCCTTCATCCATCATGGTCATACCCAAAACTTGAAAACTTCAATCACACGAAACTCAACAAAACCTTCGTGAGATCCGTTAGTATAACAAAACAAATTACCACTATAAGTACTGTTCCAAACCCATTCATATTTATTTTTGCATTATACCTACTTTGTTATAACTTTTCCATGGCTTGCACCCCCCGATACAATCCATAGTTTAATCAAAACAAGCACACAATGCAACAAAAACAGAATCTGTCAAAAACAGAACAGTCTGTAGCAATCTGCCGAAACGCCATACTTCTGTAACTCCAAAAATTCTGCAAAATTAGGACAACGTGGGAAATTTGTATATCAATCATGTGTAAAAACTTCAGAACCATTTGAAACTCTGACGAATTTATAAAATTCCTGGACTGGGCGTAAAAGTTTCTGTTTTTCACAGAATCGAGTCCACTATCAACCACATCATCCCAAAGGTCTTACTTGGCACAAACACTAATTAAAATATAAAAACCAACTAAAAACATAAGAAAATAAAAGGTAAACAAAAGAACAGAACCAAAAAGTGAAAAATAAAAATTTATTTTATTCGTTGGGTTGCCTCCCAACAAGCGCTATTGTTTTATGGCCCTAGCTAGGCATAATGCAATACATCAAGTATTGTATAACTCCTCCTTTTTCATAGAAGAGCTTTTGTGAGGAGGCTTTTCAAAAACAACATGAAACACATCATCCATAGAAATCTTAGCATTAGAAATTTGCCCATCTTTGTAGCCTTTTTGATTCCCGGCTACGATCCAAGAATAGTGACTGTTAACGTCATTGAAGATATGTTGGATCATATCCATAGGAGGGACTTCCTTTTTGGTATTCTCATCAAAGATACGATTACTACGAAATAAAAACCTCAACAAATTATCATTAGTATGTAGGATCTCTTTGATGACCGGTTTCTTACGGTCTATACCATAGAAATAAAAGATCTCTTTAGCCTCCTTTACCAAGTGATCAAATTCATGCATAAGGACAAGGGTAGCTAATTTCTTAGCCTTAGGGTCCTTTATGACAGGAAGATCATAGAACAATCTTTGAAAGGTAGGATGAGTACGAATAAATCTTCTTTCAAATTTAAGAACAAATCCGGCAATAGCTTCCGCATAGTCTGCGGGTCTTTTTGGAATCGGTACTTCATCCAAAGATAAAGTTCCAACACAATTAAAGAACTCTTGGATGGTACTTTTCCCTACGACATTCCCATGTCCCAACACAAAAGTTTTAGAATTGAGATTGGTAGAACTTCCAATTTTCGGAGTCCTACCGTCATCCGTTCTTACCATACCAAAGTCACTCATGGTGACAAGAAGCAAAAATACAAAAGAGAAAACGGCGAAGGAAAAAGGCAAATAAAACGGCAAAAGGGAAAGCAAATATTTTTATAATTTTTTTTTAGAAGTGGGCGAGAGGAAAACGAGAGGCAAATGGCAAATAAAGTAAATGCAAAGGTAAGTGTTGAGAGTGTAGGTACTTGGTAATGTTGATGATGTCTCCCCGGCAATGGCGCCAGAAATTCTTCCTGCTACTTGTAGACTGCGTTGGATTTTTATCCCCGAAGAGGAGAGGATGATGCAGCACAGTAGAGTAAGTATTTCCCTCAGTTAAGAAACCAAGGTTATCAATCCAGTAGGAGAACCAAGCAACACCACGTAAACAACACCTGCACACAAAACACAAACCTTCACACCCAACGCAAACGAGAGGTTGTCAATCTCTCGGCGGTCAAGTAATGAGATTAAAAGGTATATGATAGATTGATAGATTGATAATAGAATAAAAGATAAAAATATGCAGCAAATATTTTTGGTATTTTCATATAATAAAACAAGATAGATCTTATGATAAAAGTAGACCCGAGGGCCGTAGTGTTCACTAGAGACTTCTCTCAAGAAAATAGCATACGATGGATAAACAAATTACTGTTGGGCAATTGACAGAAAAGCAAATAATTATGACGCTATCCAAGGCAATGATCATGATATAAGCATCACATCCAAAACAAGTAGACCGACTCCTGCCTGCATCTACTACTATTACTTCACACATCGACCGCTATCCAGCATGCATCTAGTGTATTAAGTCCAAAAGAACGAAGTAATGCATAAAGAACGATGACATGATGTAGTCAAGATAAATGCTAATAAGAATCTATCCCAACCTTTTATCCTTAATGGCAACAACACATGCGTGTCAACTGCCCTTCTGTCACTAGGACTGAGCACCGCAAGATTGAACCCATTACCGAGCACCTCTTCCCATTGCAAGAAGATCCAATCTAGTTGGACAAACCAAACCAAAACTTCGGAGAAGAAATACAAGGCTATACTAAATCATGCATAAAAGAGATCAGAGAAGAACTCAAATAAAACAAGGATAGATCTGATCATAAACTCACAATTCATCGGATCCCAACATACACACCGCAAAAAGTCATTACATCGGATGGATCTCCATGAAGATCATTGAGACCATTGTATTGAGGAACAAAGAGAGAGAGAGAGAGAGAGAGAGAAAGCCATCTAGCTACTAACTACGGACCTGAAGGTCTATGGTGAACTACTCACACATCATCAGAGAGGCGGCAAGGATGATGTAGAGCCCCTCCGTGATGGATTCCCCCTCCGGCGGAGTACCGAAAAAGGTCTCCAGATGGGATCTCTCAAGAACAGAGGCTTGCGGCGGTGGAAAAAGTATTTCGTGGACTCCCCTGTGGGTTCTGGGATTTCTCTGAATTTTTAGCGGTGGAGGTATGACAAATGGACGCAGGGGGGCCCACATGGCACCTGGGTGCGCCCCCCTAGGGCGCGCCGTGGTGCCATGTGGCCCACCCTTGCATCTTCTGCCTTGGTTCTCAAGTTTGCGTTGATCCTTATCTCAAGAAAAAAATCTCCAAAAAGTTTCAGGATGATTCAATCTTATCTGATAGTGATTTTCTGTAAAACAAAAATAAGGCAGAAAACAGGAACTGGCACATGGCACTAAGTTAATAGGTTAGTCCCCAAAAATGATATAAAAATGTATGAAATGATATTAAAAACATCCAAGAATGATACTAGCATAGCATGGAACAATCAAAAATAATAGATACGTTGGAGACGTATCACAGTGCTTTCTTCCATTTGCAGGAGGAAGTTCCCTTCGCGTCCGTCTGCAACACTCTTGCATTCACCCGTGCAGTCGACATGCCCTTCAGGAGTTCATGAGCATTCTGGACGCTGCTCAAGGTGTGTGGAGACGGAGGATTTGCGCTGAAGGTCGTTGAGGGAGTTCTGGACTAGGGGGGTCCTTGGGTGTACGGCCTAATTGTCATGGGCCGGACTGATGGGCCATGTAGGACAAAGCGGAAGATTGCCCCCGTGTCCGGATTGGACTCTCGTGTTTGTTTTACGGTAGGTTTAGGTGTCCAGGCGTGGTGATTCCTTTCTCTGTAACCGACTATGTACAACCCTAGGCCCCTCCGGTGTGTATATAAGCTGGAGGGTTTAGTCTGTATAGAGGATCAGAACAACAATAGGCATACCACTTAGGGTTTAGCCATTACGATCTCGAGGTAGATCAACTCTTGTAATCATCATCTACATCAAATACAATCAAGCAGGACGTAGGGTATTACCTCCATTAAGAGGGCCCGAACCTGGGTAAACATTGTGTCCCATTGTCTCCTATTACCATTGATCCTTAGACTCACAGCTCGGGACCCCCTACCCGAGATCTGCCGGTTTTGACACCGACATTGGTGCTTTCATTGAGAGTTCCGCTATGCGGTCGCCAAGAGGATCGATGGCTCGCCTTGTTATCGACAACGGCATCATCTCCGGGGAGACTTTCGTCCCCGGCCAACTCTTCATGTTCGGCGGCTTCGTCTTGCGCGCCAACTCGACTGGTCATCTCGACCAAATCGACAGCTTCGCCCCTGGTCATTGAATCAGGTTCGGAAGCTTGGATTACGTCACTGATATCCGAGGTGATCTGATCTTCGAAGGGTTCGCGGGTTTGTTTGGCGAGCCCGGCGATCTCGGAGAGGAGCCCTTGGATCCACTGTCTGACCTCATCCAGGGGTCAACCCACCTCGCGTCTCCGGCTTCGAGTTTGGAACCGATCATCACGTCTGAGGGCGGAGGGCTAGACTTCGCCAGACTTATTACACTCGTCGAATGCCCGGATTTAGGGACGGACGCGACTCCATCATCTGCCGGCCCGGAGTCAACCCTGGCCGCACTCACTATCAATAAGCCGGACTCTCTTCCGGAGGCTAGCTCAACTCCGATGTCCGGCCCCGTGAAGTCCGCATCTACCGAACTCGCCCAGGTGGCTAACTCCGAGCATAGTTCAGCGGATTCTCGTGCTGCCGTCCAGCCCTCACTACTAAATGAGGCGCTGGACCGAATTCAGACCCTTGCAATCACTGAGGCTCTGCCCTCAGTCTGTGCCTGGCCCGATCGGGAGGCCGTGCTCAGGGAATTTTACGTCCCACCCACCACCCACTTAATAGCCACTTTCAAAGACTTGACCGACATGCTAGACTACGCTTCCGAAGACATCGACGGCATGGACGAAGATGTCGCAACCGAACTTGGCCAAAACCCGCCCATTACAGGGCGTTGGACAACCACTTCCACATACGATGAATACATGGTGGACACGCCCAAGAAGAAGGACGACGGCACTCCAGAACAAAACGAAGATAAGCCCGTCGATGACCCACCAAAACGCCGATGTCAGCGGGCCGGTCTCGATCACGCCGGGGAAGGGAAAGTAACACTGGCACTGGGGAAGAAGACACCCCGGAAGACGTTGACGAACTCAACGAACCTGTTGCCACCGAGCATGAACAGCTCGGACGGGAAGAGCAGGAGGACCAGGTCGACCCCGAAGACCCCGAAGGCAACAATGATTCCGAAGATAGTAACTATCTACCCCTCTCCGAGGAGGACGTCAGCCTCGACGATGACGACTTTGTCATCCCCGAGGAACGGCTAGAGTAGGAGCGCTTCAAGCGACAGCTCATCGCCACCGCACGGAGCCTCAAAAAGAAACATCAGCAGATAAAGGCCGAACAAGACACGCTCAATGACAGATGGACTAAAGTCCTGGCGGCTGAACAAGGGTACGGCTATGAACACTAGACAAAGAGCTACCCTAAGTGCAAGTTACTGCCGCAATTCGATGACGAGGCCCTTGCGCCAATACCATCGAGATACAACCAGGCTCATCAGCCCGATCGTCCACCTCGTGGACGGGACAGGACGGCCTATAATGCCAAACACCAGCCCGCTCCTCCTCACCATAAAGGCAAAGAAGCAGCAATGCCGTGCTATAAGTACGACCTGCGCCAGGACCTTGCCAATAGAGCTGGCCAGATCAGGTCCATCTACGGATCAAGAGGACATGCCCCCACATGAGACAACGGCCATCAAGCCTGGCGCGACAGAAACGACCGAGCTCGGGACCAACACCGAACTCAAATGTCATCGGAACTCCGTCGCGACGTAGCTCGGTACAGGGGCGCCGCACACCCAATGTGCTTTACCAATGAGGTAATGCGGCACCAGTTTCCGGAAGGGTTTAAACCCGTAAACATCGAACAGTACGACGGGACAACGGACCCGGCGGTATGGATCGAAGACTTTCTTCTCCACATCCACATGGCTCGAGGAGATGATCTCCACGCCATTAAGTATTTACCTCTAAAACTCAAAGGACCAGCAAGACACTGGTTGAACAGCGTCCCTGAAAACTCTATTGGAAGTTGGGAGGACCTTGAGGATGCTTTCCGGGCCAATTTCCAGGGCACCTATGTCCGGCCACCGGATGCGGACGATTTGAGTCACGTAGTCCAACAGCCCGGAGAGTCAGCTCGTCAATTCTGGAACTGGTTCTTAACTAAAAAGAACCAAATCGTCGACTGTCCGGATGCCGAGGCCTTAGTCGCATTCAAACACAGCATTCGCGACGAGTGGCTCGCCCGACAGCTCGGCCAAGAAAAGCCGAAAACAATGTCGGCCCTTACCGCACTCATTGTTGAGTATATGTGTTATGTGCATATTGTGTATTGGGCCCGCCTCCTAGTTCCTTGTATAGTTGAGGTCCGTGGCCCACCTTTGTACATCATATATACGTGCCTATGCACGAAGAGCAATACATCGTGCAATCATAATCTCATACATGGTATCAGTTTCCTAGGTTTCTTTCTCGCTTCCGCCGCCGCCGCCGCGCGTCTCCTCCGCGCTGCCGCCGCCACCCAGCCGCCGCCGCCGCCCGCGCGCCTCCCCGCGCCGGCCGCCGCCGCCGCCACCTCGCCGCCGCCGCTCGCGCGCCCTCCGCGCCGGCCGCCGCTCTTGCTTCCGCCGCCGCCGCCGCCGCCGCGCATCTCCTCAGCGCCGCCGCCGCCGCCCGCGCGCCTCCCTGCGCCGGCCGCCGCCGCCACCCCGCCGCCGCTGCTCGCGTGCCCTCCGCGTCGGCCGCCGCTCTTCCCGATCGCTCCCGAGCCGCTCACCGCTTCGTCGCTCGCTACCAGCCCGCGCGCCCGCTAACCTGATCCTGTTGCGATCCGTTGGCGTCTCGTGTCCTCCCGTGCTTGTGTTCTCGGCGAGAACATATCAATCACGTATCTGGCGGTGGTTTGCTATACGTGCATAGCTAGCTCGCTTTGACTCCGTCAACAGCATCCACCTGCCTGAGTGCTTGGTTGGTAGCTCCGTGCAGAATCGATCAGCTACCGTGTTAGCTTTCGTCTACGTACGTGCAGTCTGGGTGCACCAGCGATGGCGTCCACCGGCCCGTCCGCCGCCGCCTCTGCCGTCCCGCAACCGGAGCCCTCTGGTGCGGCTCCGCTGCCGGCGCCCTACGGCGCGGCCCCGCCGCCGTACGGGACGGCCGCCACCTACGGCGCGTCCGGCGTCGCCCCGCCAGCCCACCCCGACTTGCCGCACGGCTCGGCTCCGCTGCCCCCGCTGGCGTACGTCGCCGCCCCACCGCCGACGCTCTCCGGCCAGTCCGTCGTCGCCCCGCCGCCGGCGTCGACTATGCCCGTCGACCCCTTGCTGTCGCGCGGGGCGTTCGACGCGCCCGTTCCCACGTACGGGGCTCCGCCCGCGTACGGGGCTCCGTCTGCGTACGGGGCTCCCGGGTACTGGTGGGGGTCGTCAGCGGGCCAGCACTCGTCCGCTGGAGAGTACCCACCGCCACTGCCGAGCGGTGGCTACGGCCTCCCCATGGCGTCTCCGTTCCCCTCGCCGGCCCTGCCGCCGGCGCCCTGGGACCCGGTGCTCCTTCCCGCGCTGCATGCCGCTCCTACGCCGAACAACTACACCGGAGGTGATGATTGGTACATGGACACCGGGGCTACGGCTCACATGTTTGCTCATCCTGGTAATCTTGCCTCTTTCACTCCCGTCACCACCGACCGCCACATCATTGTCGGCGACGGTTCTACACTCCCTATCACACATGTCGGGCACACTTCTTTTCCTTCTAATTCCATGCCTATTACTTTGTCTAACATACTTGTGTCACCTCATCTTATTAAGAACCTTGTTTCCGTTCGTCGTTTAACTCGTGAAAATCCTGTTACTGTTGAATTTGGCGAGCTTGGGTTTTGTGTCAAGGACGCTCGAACCAGGATGGCACTTCACCGATGTGACAGCCTCGACGAGCTCTATCCGGTGCATTCGCCGTCCACCTCCACCACCGCACCGGTTGCTCTCTCCGCCGGCGTCGATCTCTGGCACGCTCGTTTGGGTCATCCCAACCCCGTCACACTTCGTCATATTCTTAGGAGTTTCAGTTTCAGTTGCCATAAGATAGAGGATCACACCTGTCATGCCTGTCGTGTCGGCAAACATGTTTGCCTCCCGTTTAATAACTCCACCACCATAGCTTCTTTTCCTTTTCAGTTGATTCATAGCGATGTGTGGACCTCTCCGGTTCCTAGTAATTCGGGCTATTTATATTATCTGGTTATCCTTGATGATTATTCTCATTATGTGTGGACTTTTCCTTTGCGTAGAAAGTCGGATGCACTCTCCACTTTGACGGCTTTTTACTCCTATGTCAGCACGCAGTTTGGGCGTCCCATCCTTGCTCTTCAGACTGACAATGGAAAAGAGTTCGACAACCTTGCTTTCCGCACTTTTCTGTCGCACCACGGCACAGTTTTTCGCCTCACATGACCGTATACTTCCCAGCAGAACGGTCGAGCCGAACGCGTCCTTCGCACTCTGAACGACTGCGTTCGCACGCTCCTGTTCCATGCTAACGTGCCGCCTCGTTTCTGGCCGGACGCACTCGCTACTGCTTCTCTTCTTCTTAACATTCGCCCTTGCCGCCCACGGTGGAACTATGCACCTCACCATCTTCTCATCGGTACGCCCCCATCTTATGATGGCTTGCGTATTTTCGGGTGCCTTTGCTATCCTAGCACTGCCGACTCCGCTCCTCACAAACTCGCACCTCGTTCTGTCGCTTGCATCTTCATCGGCTACCCCTCCAACTCCAAGGGATATCGGTGCTACGATCCCGTCTCCCACCGTGTGTTCACTTCCCGGCACGTTTACTTTGATGAGCATGTGTTTCCGTTTCACCAGGTACCCCCGGCTGTTCCTCCCGCCACCGGTGACGCGGGCTCCTCGACGCCTCTCCCAGGGCGCTCGCGCGCCTCTCTTGGCCCGCCCCCTGGCTTTGAGGCGCGCCCCCCGCATGCGGCGCCCCCTCCAGCCGTGGCGCCGGCGCCCCCGCTGTTGGCGCCCGCGGTCCCCCCGGCGCCCCCGGCGCACCCGACGCCCGCGGCCCCCTCGGCGCCCCCGGCGCCCGTGGCCCCCCCGGCGCCTGTGGCCGGTCCGGTCACCCGCGCCCGTACAGGCGTTTTTCGCCCGAGCTCGTGCTACGCCTCGGATGACTACGTCCATGCGGCGTCCACCTCTGAGCCGTCGCCGTTGCCGTCCTCCGTTCGCGCCGCTCTTCGTGACCCGCTCTGGATGGCTGCGATGCAAGAGGAGTTTGATGCCCTGTTGCGCAATCGGACGTGGCAGCTTGTTCCCCGTCCCCGGCACGCCAACGTGATTACCGGGAAGTGGGTCTTTAAACACAAGCTCCGTCCTGATGGTACCCTTGATCGCTACAAAGTGCGCTGGGTCATTCGTGGCTTCCGACAGCGTGCTGGCATCGACTTCACCGACACCTTCGCTCCGGTCGTCAAGCCCGGCACGATACGCACGGTTCTCCACCTTGCGGTCTCCCGTGCTTGGCCGGTGCACCAGATGGACGTCTCCAACGCCTTCCTCCATGGTCACCTCGAGGTGCAGGTCTTCTGCCAGCAGCCCACCGGGTTTGTTGACCCGGCGCTTCCCGACCACGTGTGCCTGCTTTCGCGGTCCTTGTACGGACTCAAGCAGGCTCCGCGCGCTTGGTACCAGCGCATCACGGCGTTTCTCCACCAGCTTGGGTTCCGCTCTACCCGCTCGGACGCCTCGCTCTTCGTCTATCATCAGGGCTCTGACACGGCTTACTTGCTGCTCTATGTCGACGACATCATCCTGACGGCATGTACGGCTGGTCTCCTCAGTCAGCTCACGGCTCGTCTTCGCGCTGAGTTCGCCATCAAGGACATGGGTCCTTTGCACTACTTCCTCGGTGTCGAGGTGGTGCGCCGTCCGGATGGCTTCTTCCTTCATCAGCGGAAGTACGCTCACGAGCTCCTGGAGCGCGCCGGCATGCTTAACTGGAAGCCCGCCGCAACGCCTGTTGATACGAAGGCCAAGCTTTCTGCCACGGATGGTTCTCCTGCTTCGGATGCTGCTTTCTATCGGTCTATCGTTGGTGCTCTCCAGTACCTCACTCTGACTCGACCGGAGATCCAGTATGCCATGCAGCAGGTGTGTCTTCATATGCATGCTCCTCGAGACGTTCACTGGGCTACCGTCAAGCGGATTCTCCGCTATATCTGTGGCACTATGGATCTTGGCGTCACGCTTCACGCCTCCGCCGACACCGCCCTCACCGCCTATTCCGATGCAGACTGGGCGGGCTGCCCTGACACTCGTCGCTCCACTTCGGGCTATTGTGTCTACCTTGGACCCTCACTTATCTCGTGGTCGTCCAAGCGGCAGCCGACGGTCTCTCGTTCTAGTGCTGAGGCTGAGTATCGTGCGGTGGCCAACGCCGTCGCCAAGTGTTCGTGGCTTCGCTAGCTGCTTCAGGAGCTCTCTTGTCCTGTTGACCGTGCCACGGTGGTCTACTGCGACAACGTCTCGGCGGTCTACCTCTCCGCTAACCCGGTGCATCATCGACGGACCAAGCATATTGAGTTGGATATTCATTTTGTTAGGGAACAGGTGGCCCTTGGCCATATTCGTGTTTTACACGTCCCTACTTCCCAACAATTTGCCGATATCATGACCAAGGGCTTGCCTACGGCGTCATTTGAGGAGTTTCGGTCCAGTCTTTGCGTTAGCCGCGGTGCTGCTTCGACTGCGGGGGGGTGTTGAGTATATGTGTTATGTGCTTATTGTGTATTGGGCCCGCCTCCTAGTTCCTTGTATAGTTGAGGTCCGTGGCCCACCTTTGTACATCATATATACGTGCCTATGCACGAAGAGCAATACACCGTGCAATCATAATCTCATACACTCATGACCCGCTTTTGTGCGGGCGAGGAAAGCTGGTTGGCTCGTAGAAGCAACAACATAACCGACCCCGGCACCTCAGAAGCTAGGGATGGAAACGGGAAACCACGGCGCAATAAGAACAAGCGCCGGAACAATAACGGAGAAGCAGACGACACGGCAGTCAACGCCGGATTCAACAACTCCAAATCTGGCCAACGAAAGAAGCCATTTAAAGGCAATAAGGATGGTCCATCCGCCCTGGATAAAATATTAGAGAGGCCTTGCCAGATTCACGGCACCCCCGACAAACCTGCCAATCACACCAACCGCAATTGTTGGGTGTTTAAGCAGGCCGGCAAAATCAACGCCGAAGACAAGGGCAAGGGACCCCAGAGCGAGGACGATGAAGAACCCTGCTGCCCGAACACTGGAGGGCAAAATCAATTCCCCCCTGAGGTGAAGACGGTGAACATGATCTACGTCACCCACATACCCAGGAGAGAACGCAAACGCGCACTAAGGGATGTCTACGCCATGGAGCCTGTCGCCCCAAAATTCAACCCCTGGTCGGCTTGTCCGATCACCTTTGACCGAAGGGACCACCCAACCAGTATCCGTCATGGCGGTTCGGCGGCCCTGGTCCTCGACCCCATTATCGATGGGTATCACCTCACTAGAGTCCTTATGGACGGGGGTAGCAGCCTCAACCTAATTTATGAGGACACTGTTCGGAAAATGGGCATAGATCCATCAAGAATCAAGCCCAGTAATACCACCTTTAAGGGGGTAATTCTAGGTGTTGAAGCCCGCTGCACGGGCATAATAACTCTGGAGGTAGTATTCGGCTCTCCAGACAACTTTCGAAGCGAAGACTTGATCTTCGACATCGTCCCTTCCCGCAGTGGCTATCACGTGCTACTGGGGTGAACCGCCTTTGCCCGCTTCAATGCAGTCCCGCATTATGCATATCTAAAGCTCAAAATGCCCGGACCCAGAGGTGTCATCACAGTTAATGGCAACACGGAACGCTCCCTCTGAACTGAGGAGCACACTGTGGCTCTGGCAGCCGAAGCACAGTGCGGCCTTTTCAAGCCGAATGACTCATTGGCCATCAAAGTCCGGGATACAGGCAAACGTGCCCGATCCACACTACAACGCGGGGGCTCGTTGGAACCCCAGCCAGAATAGCAGTTTCGCCTCCGGAGCACGCCCACCGAGCGAGCAGAATATGTACCTCGCGTGCATAATTTCGCACTTGAAATACCTTGGGCAGCAACGGAGGCAACTTTATCACAATGTCCATAGCACAGTTCGATCCTACGCGAACCTCTGGATTTGCAAACCAGTACAGGTTACATAAAGAACCTATTTGGCATAAAGCTACACAGTGACTTTTCCTTTGCAGATTCCTCACCGCAGGACCCAATCGCCGGACTAACAACCTTCAAAGATGTCTTTCCCTCCAAGGTGCAAAGGCGCAGACGTGCAACAGAGCAGTGCAAGGACATCGAACCATACCATAAGGCTCTGTGTAAACCTTTCCCTTGCGTCGAAATTCAAACATGTAAAATGTACTCTTACGTTTTGGCAATTTTATCGTACGGCTCGACGTCATATAAATAGTGTAAAAGCTGAAATTAACACCTCAATTTTTTCGACCTATTCGGTCTGTACCCTCTGCGAGAGTTCCGCTGGTCAGTGGGTAAAGGGAGAACTACTACGATTGTATTTCTGGCTAGTCCGGTCAAGTACCTCAGTAGAGAAAGCCGAAAACTGACTGTCATAATATGCGAGAACCGGTCAGCGATCCGATGACTTAGTGTTATACTATGAATCGTTGGTGATTACTCCGTGTTATACGAGGGGCTAGTCTTCGTCCAGCCGTGTGGAAAAGGTGCATAGTTAGGCTAGCCTATCACACACTAGGGGCTAGTCCTTAGCTTCGCAGTCAAGCTCCTATGGCTAAGTGAAAGCAATAAAACCGCATAGTCTGATTGCCTGCTTCCACCCACATAAACCTCCTTCATGGACCAAGACGTTGGATAAGTGTTGATATGTGAAGTTTGGAACACCCTTGTAGTATCTACCTGCGGGCGGAAGCCGGCGACTGGTAACTTTCAGTATAAAATAGCCGCAAAGGAGTCAAAATAACAAAGTCGCACAAATAAGTAGCGCAAGCATAATATATACATACACCAAAAGGTTCAAGGCATAGTTTTACACGCCATGATAGATCACTCATACAATACATCCTTGGAGCATTGACTCTCGATCGCCCGAGCTCCCTCTAGGACTTCGGCGAAGTACATCTCCAGATGCCGGTGCTCTTTCCCTTTGGGAGGGGGACCAGTAGCCACTTCGGTGGCCTGCATCTTCGACCACTGGACCTTGGTCCTGGCGAAGGCCATCCGATTACCCTCTATACAGGCCGAGCGCTTCACCGCATCAATCCGCGAGGGTGCGTCAAGCAGCCGCTTTGCCAGCCCGAAGTAGCTACTGGGAATTGGCTCGGCCGGCCACAGCTGGATGGACATGTCCTTCATGGCTAGCTCCGCCACCCTGTGTAGCTCCACCAGTTGCTTCATTTGGTTGCTCAGGAGGGGAGGATGTTCGGGCGCCAGGAACTGTGACCAGAACAGTTTCTCCGTTGTCTCCCCCTTCTGAGCACGGAAGTACTTCGCGGCGTCGGCCGCACTCCTCGGAAGGTCCGCAAATGCGCCTGGAGAGCGCCATACTCGGGTGAGTAACGCGTACCGCTGACCTCCAAAGATACTCTGCAATAAAAAAGGCTTACCAGCCGCTATTAGCTTCGCCTGGCGGATATCCTCGCGAGCACTCCGGGACTCGCTCCGCGCCTCTTCGGCGTCCCTGCTAATCTTGGCGAGCTCAGAAGAATGCGCCGAAGTCTTCTGCTCAAGAGCCTCACACTTCGTGATGGCTTCCTTGAGCTATTTCTCAACTTCGGACACCCAAGCTTCGTGCCGGCGCCAGGCAGTCTGTTCGACCTCTAGATCGGCAGCTGCTTTGTCAGTGGCCGCCTTGATCGCCGCGGCCTCTTTTTTGGCTTCGGCGACGGCATTCCTGAGGGCCTCGACCTCAGCTGCGCCAACTGTTGCCACATACAAATATAATATATGTCAGCCTTCCCCGGACTACTCTAAATCCGAACTATTGAAACACTAAAATTTGCATACCTTGCGTTTCCTCAAACCGCTTGTTGACGCGGTCGATCTCCTCGTCCGCAACATGGAGTTTCCGATTCAATTCGGAAATCTCCACGGCGTTGGCCGCCGCAGCTAGCATGGAGGCCTGTCATGTCAAAACGCAACGAATTAAATGTCCGAAGACTATGTATGTCGATCCTTTGTCCGGTTCTTTTCAAAACCAGACAAAGTCTTAGGGGGTACTGTGTATAGGAAGACAGGCCTATTCCTTTTTCTAGTAAAAATAATAGAGAGCATTACATCGCCTACCTCGAAGCCCGTCAGCAGGCTACCAAAGGCATCATTCAGTCCGCGGTTGGCGGACCGAATCTTCTCCATCACCGCACCCATCAGGGTACGGTGTTCTTCCACAATGGAAGCACTTTGCAGTGCTTCCTCCAAGGCATCCGGCACCTCAGACGCCACCGGATCGGTGGAGTGCGGCGCCAGAGTTGGAGTCTTGCCCCCCCTTAGCAGGAGGCCGCGCAGTTGGCTCCGGAGTCCTAGTGGTCTCTGGAACCGTATTCGGTGGAGGGCCGGACTTGCCGGGCCCTCCCTCTTCTTGTGCCAGAGGGGATTTCTCCCCCTGGTCTTCGGCGACCGAGGTATTCGCCTTGGCCATCGCTTCGTCGGCCCCGCCCGACCTCCCTTGGCCGGGAGGTGTCCGTTGGGAGGACACCTCGGTGTCCTCCATAGCGACGGGAGGCGGGGACCGCGGCGGCGTTCCGCTCTCCGCCATGTCAGTGGGCGGGGAGCTCCCCTCCGACAATGGCGCGGCAGGGACCGTGCGCGAAGGGCTGCAACAAAGGGTACTGATTGTTCGATCGAAATAAAAAGATAATAGTGCCAGAGAAACCAATGTAAAATATTCGGGAGCTTACATTGTGGCTAGGGGCTTCACCCTGGTGTTCCGTTTAGGAACGACCTCGGATGCCACGGATCTAGTTTCGGAGTCCGAGCTGTCCGGAAGGATCAGCTTCGGCCTCTTCTGAGCGGCCTCCTTGGCATCTTCGGTGGCCGCCCTCTTCTTCTGGCGAGGGGAATCGCTCCCCTCTCCTTCCTCCTCTTCTTCCCCCTCGTCCTCGTCATGAGCGGAGGGGGCTTTGGTCTCTCCGGACTTGGTTTCCGGAGGACCCTTTGAGCGGAGGCCACCTCTGGCCTCCTCGTTCTTCTTTTTCTTGGACTTCTTCTCGGGCGCCTTGTAGGGCGCCGGGACCAGCATCTTGGAAAGCTGGGCAGTCCTCTGATCTTCGAGCAGCGGAGCCGGACTGTTAATCTGCTCTGCCTTCGCCGTCCAGCCCTGTGATATGAAAGGGATTTGGAATCAGGTATTGAGTTGTAATGAATGGTGCTCGGATTGGTGATCGAGCTAGGGTGTGCTTACCTCCGTCGCCGGAGTGGAAGCGTCGAGTCCGATGTCTTCGGTCTCCTTCGGCCATTCCTTCTGGGACTTGAACAACAACTTCCATATATTCTTATGTGAAGTGCCGTAGAAGTGCTGTATGGTCCTAGGGTCTTCGGGCTTGAACTCCCACATAGGGGATGCCCGAAGTTGGCATGGGAGGAGGCGGCGGAAGAGCATCACCTGAACCACATTGGCCAGAGCGGTGTTGCGATCCAGCATGTTGGAGATGCGCTTTTGGAGCACCTTCACCTCAGATTGGGATCCCCAGTCAAGGCCCTTCTCGTTCCAGGAAGTGAGCCTCATGGGGGGTCCGGATCTGAAAGCCGGAGCCGCCGCCCAGTTGGCATTGCGGGGCTCGATGATATAAAACCACTCCTGCTGCCAAACCTTGACAGTATCGATGAAGGCCCCTTTGGGCCAGACGGCGTTGGCGAGCTTGCTCACCATGGCCCCGCTGCAGTCTGCCTGCTGGCCGTCGACCACCTTCGGCTTCAGATTGAAGGTCTTGAGCCACAAGCCGAAGTGTGGGGGATTCTAAGGAGAGCTGCACATACGACTATGAAAGCCGAGATGTGAAGGATTGAGTTCGGGGCTAGATCGTGGAAATCTAGCCCATAGAAAAACATGAGGCCCCAGAGAAAGGGGTGGAGAGGAAATCCGAGCCCTCGGAGGAAATGGGGGATAAAGACTACCCGCTCCCCAGGCTGAGGCAATGGGACTATCTGGTCCTCCTCCGGAGCTTGGTGCGGGATATCCGGAGACAAATAACCCGCGAGCTTGAGGTTCTCGATGTCCTAGTTAGTGACGGTCGAGACCTCCCACTTGCCCTTCGAGCCAGATCCGGCCATAACTTGCGGACGGAGAACGGTGGAGGGAGAGCTTCGAGCTGAGGGCACTGGAGCTCTGGTAAGATTGGGATGCAAGGGGGAGATGAGAGAGTGAGGTCAAAAAGGGGGTACCTTTCCCCTCTTATAGGCTGTGAAAAATACCAAACGTCCCTCCCCCGCACCGTAAACCTCGCCTGTTCCCAACGAAGTCGTGACTTAAGGCACGGTTGGGTTACCCAAGTTTCATTGATGAGTATCCCGTAAAGGGCGGGCACGATCTCTATTTTGATGGGACGTGCTAATGGAGGCTTGGCCTCGAACCACGAAACGAGCGCATGACGATTAAAGAATGGTTGTGTCGCTTCGCCGAAAAAGCTATCAGTAGAAAGATACTGTTCTCACTTGGACGCTCGGCCTTCGTGGCTAAGGAGATGTGTTAATAGTCTGGAGCCGGATACAAGACCATTTGTGCAGGAAGTTAGCTCAAGTGTTTGGAAGAGGGAGGAACCCGCCTTGCAGCGCCGAAGACAGTTCACGCACCGGATACATCGTCATTGAAGGCTGGTTCAGGGGCTACTGAGGGAGTCCTGGACTAGGGGGTCCTTGGTTGTACGGCCTAATTGTCATGGGCCGGACTGATGGGCCATGTAGGACAAAGCGGAAGATTGCCCCCGTGTCCGGATTGGACTCTCGTGTTTGTTTTACGGCAGGTTTAGGTGTCCAGGCGTGGTGATTCCTTTCTCTGTAACCGACTATGTACAACCCTAGGCCCCTCCGGTGTGTATATAAGCTGGAGGGTTTAGTCCGTATAGAGGATCAGAACAACAATAGGCATACCACTTAGGGTTTAGCCATTACGATCTCGAGGTAGATCAACTCTTGTAATCATCATCTACATCGAATACAATCAAGCAGGACATAGGGTATTACCACCATTAAGAGGGCCCGAACCTGGGTAAACACTGTGTCCCATTGTCTCCTGTTGCCATTGATCCTTAGACTCACAGCTCGGGACCCCCTACCCGAGATCTGCCGGTTTTGACACCGACAGTCGTCGCAGCCTTCATCCAAAAAGCTGCGATGGATGAAGGAACCTTGCGCACACTTCTCCTTCGTCGAATTGGTGCTATGTCGAGGGCAGCACCAATCCACATCTTGTGCAGCTTGGCCGAGAGGCGATGGGTGGCGGCGCTGCTTGGCCGCTGACGCGGTAGAAGGCCGGTAGAGGAGGGGCAGCGTCGCTGCCGGCCGCCGCCGCGGGAGAAGGCCGGGAGGGGAGTGGCGGCGGCGCTCCTAGGCCGCCGCCGTGGGATAAAGCGGGGAGGGGAGGGGCGGCATCGCTCCCAGGCCGCCGTCGCGGAAGAAGGCGGGGAGGGGAGTGGCGGCAGAGCCCCCTAGCCGCTGACGTGGAAGAAGGCGGGGAGGGGAGGGACGGCGGCGCCCCCAGGCCGCTCCCGCGGTAGAAGGCGAGGAGGGGAGAGGCGGTGGCGCTCGCAGGCCGCTCCCACGGTAGAAGGTGGGGAGGGGAGGGGCGGCGGCGATCGGGTGTGAGATGTGCAGAATAAGCCCAGGTGTTATCAGAATAAGACTCTTAAGGGGTGTTATCAGAATAGACCCACCCTATATATATATATATATATAACTATTGAATTCAAATGGGATCTTCTGGAAAGAATTAAACGCAACTCTGAAGATTGGGAAATAAATCTTGAGTTTAATTGTGTTAAATCTTTTATGGAAACTGATGCTTTTCATAAGTTTAGTGTGAAATATGGACTTGACTCTGAGATAATAGCCAGTTTTTGTGAATCATTTGTTGCTCATGTTGATCTCCCTAAGGAAAAATGGTTTAAGTTTCATCCACCTATTGAAGTAAATTGTGAAGAACGTATTATAGCTAAAGATGAACCAATCATTTATAATGTTGATCCAGTTGTACCCACTGCTAATATTGAGAAACCTCCTTTCCCAGTTAGGATTAAGGAACATGCTAAATCTACAACCGTGGTTCATACGATTAATATTAGAACACCTAAACTCTCTAAACAAATTAAGATGGAACCTAATATTGTAATGGTTAAAGATCTCCAGGTCCGTAATATCTATGTAATTTCCATAAAAGTACCACCTACGGCAGAGTCTAGCAAATTTCTAGAAACAAAGTTTAGTCCCGCATAATTTTTTGTATGATCATCCATAAGCTTAAACCATGAGTAGGACAATTTCTTATCATTAATTTTATTATCTCCCATGCTTGTGCATCATGTTCTTGCTTAAGTTGCCTAAAATTCATAATTTGATTTGTTAAAGAAATATTTTTTGCGGGAGGAAAATACTTGGCAATGAAAGCATCCTTACACTTATCCCAAGACTCAATACTATTGTGAGGCAAGGATGAAACCAAGTTTTAGCACGATCTCTTAGTGAGAACGGAAATAGTTTCAACTTAATAATAGCATTATCCACATCTTTTTTCTTTTGCATGTCACAAAATTCACCGTAAGTATTAAGATCGGATGTGGCATCCTCATTAGGATTTTTGGAAAATTGTTCTTTCATAACAAAATTTAGCAAAGTGGCATTAATATCATAAGACTCCGCACTAGCAACGGGAGGAGGAATTGTAGTACTAATAAAATCATTATCATTAGTATTGGAAAAGTCACACAATTTTGTCTTTTGTTGAGCCATAGTGGCAAAGCAAACAAGCAAAAATATTTTTGTGTTTTTGTAAAAAAAAAATTAGAAGTGGCGGAGATGAAAACGAGGGGCAAAGACAAATAAAATAAATGCAAGTGGATGATAGTTTGTGCGAAGGTACTTAACAAATTTTGGTGATGACTCCCCGGCAACGGCGTCAGAAATTCTTCCTGCTACTTGTAGACTTCGTTGGTATTTCCCCGAAGAGGAGAGGATGATGCAGCGTAGTAGAGATAAGTATTTCCCTTAGTTGAGAACCAAGGTTATCAATCCAGTAGGAGAACCACGCAAAATCCCGTAAACAACAACTACACACACCAAAGCAAACACTTGCACCCAACGCAAATAAGAGGGTTGTCAATCCTCTTTTAGCGGTTACTTGCAAGGATTAAGTCTGATAGAGATAAATAAATAAATTAAATTACTAAATAAAATAAAATTTAAAAAATTGCAGCAAGGTATTTTTTGTTTTTTTATATATGATAAAGTAGACCCCGGGGGCCATAGTTTTCTATACGGTGGGTAAACAAATTACTGTTGGGCAATTGATAGAAAAGCAAATAATTATGACGGATTCATGGCAATGATCATATATATATATATATATATATATATATATATATATATATATATATATATGTATATATATATATATATATATATAGGGATCACATCCGAGACAAGTAGACCGACTCCTGCTTGCATCTACCACTATTACTCCACTCATCGACCGCTATCCAGCATGCATCTAGAGTATTAAGTATAAAAGGGAGTAACGCCTTAAGCAAGATGACATGATGTAGAGAAGTAAACTCAAACAATATGAATAAACCCCATCCTTATATCCTTAATGGCAACAATACAAATACATGTAATGTCCATTTCTGTCACCGGGATTGAGCACCGCAAGATTGGACCATCACAAAGCACCTCTCCCATTGCAAGATAAACTAATCTAGTTAGCCAAACCAAATCGATAGATCGGAGAGAAATAAAAAGCTATAATAGATCACGCATAAAAGAGTGCAGAAAAGACTCAAATATTTCTCATGAATAATCTGATCACAAACTCACAATTCATCGGATCCCAACAAATACACCGCAAAAGAAGATTACATCGGATAGAACTCCAAGAACATCGAGGAGAACTTTGTATTGAAGATCAAAGAGAGAGAAGAAGCCATCTAGCTACTAGCTATGGACCCATTGGTCGGTGGTAAACTACTCACACTTCATCAGAAGGGCAACAAGGTTGATGTAGAAGCCCTCCGTGATCGATTCCCCCTCCGGCAGAGTGCCGGGGAAGGGCTCCAGATGGGATCATGGAAGAACAGAGGCTTGCGGCGACGGAAAAGTTTTCTCGTCTGGCTCTCAGAAGGGTATGGAATATTTGTGAATTAATAGTGGAAGAATTAGGTCAGGAGGTTCCACGAGGGGCCCACAAGCCTGGGGAGCGCGCCCCCTGAGCTTGTCGCTCCCTCGTGACTCCTTAGGTATTCTCCCAAACCTTCTAGGGTTTCTTATCGTCCACAAAACATTAATCCAAAGTTTTTTTTGCATTTGGACCTTTTTCATAATGTTTTTTTTGAAATGACAAAAACAAGCAAAAAACAACAACTGGCACTGGGCACTAGGTTAATAGGTTAGTACCAAAAAATTATATAAAATAGCACCAAGTTGCTTATAAAACATCCAAGATTGATAATATAATAGCATGGAACAATAAAAAATTATAGATACGTTGGACACGTATTAAGCATACCCAAGCTTAATTCCTGCTCGTCCTCGAGTAGGTAAATGATAAAAACATAATTTTTGATGTGGAATGCTACCCAACATGTATAATATGTAATCTCTTTGTGGTATATAAGTAGTGAAGTGATGAATTAACAATATCAACATAATAATATCCATGGACATAAGAAACATAATCATTAAACTTTCAAAATATACGATCCTTAACGAGTGTTATCCCTACTCACTTTCCCATATTAATCATGGCACAACTCTATCTTCACCGCAAATATATAAATAGTGAGCACCCCGGTGTTAAACCATGCAATTGGATCGTACTTCTAACGCGCTTCAGCATTTTCAACTCTCATGCAATACATGAGCGCAAGACATGGACATAGCACTAGGTGGAATAGAAAGTGGTGATAGTTTTCAAATAAAGAAAAAGGAGAGGAAGAAACTCTCGCATCAACTCGGTGGATCAACGGGCTATAGAGATGCCCATCAATCGATATCAATGTGAGGAGTAGGAACCGCCCTTTTGTCAGGATAGACTGGGCTCCTGTCCCCCTTCAAATTACCGTTGTGTGGCGACCCTTCTCACCAATGTTTTTCCGGGGAAGAGGACCGAGGCCAGTATAAATGGGGGCAGGGTGCTGCCATAGAGGGGGGATTCCCACCTTCTCCTACCTTGTACTCTTGTGAACCAGAGCAATCCCAACCAAGCAGTAGTAGGGTCTTACACTGCAAGGTGGCCCGAACCTAGGTAACCGCGGTGTCTCGCGTCGCTCTCCGTTCCCTCGCCCGCGCACTCTCGCCGTAGCCTCGCCGTGGTCACCAACGGGCCGGTAGGAATGAGCTTGGCCCCAGTGTTCGAACAAGGGTCCTAGGAGCCCTGATTCCGACATTTGGCGCGCCAGGTAGGGGGCACACTTCCGTTCTTCCGCCTCGCCTTCCGCCTCGTCATCGCCATGTCCGATGCTCGCCACGAGCGCGCAGAGCGCAGGGTGGGCTGCGTGGCCCAGACGGAGCCGGTCGGCCATGGAAACCGCCACCGTCACGTCGACGCCACCATTGCCGCCACGGACCCGGCAGCGCAGGAGCAATAGGACTCCTCTCTGTACGCCTCCATGCAGCTCGATGACCGCACCGCCACGGCCTCCTCCCTCGCCCGTCGCGGCCTGCCGAACCCACAAGCCGCACTACTCATGGCGCGTGAGTTGCTCCGTTACTGCTCCACCGACAGCAGCTACGACGCTTGGCTTGGCCGTATCATCGAGCTCATGAACGTCGGAGATGCTCCGGTGCCTTCTCACTCGCTCCACCCTCCGCCGTCTCACGCCGGAGATGTGGCGCATGGTGCTCCCCCTCCACCTCCTCCGTCTGACGAGGTAGCCAGGCGCCAGCGCGATGAGCGGGCGCTTGAGTCGTCTCGCGGCGCATCCTCGGCGCTCTGTGACGAAGACAGCTGCCAGATCGTCCGGAGCGCGCCGCCCGACGCGCGCGTGCTCCTTGAGCAGCAGCGCCAGCGCCAGGACCGGACCATCCAGGAGGTCGCAGGGCCGGGCATCAGAACCGCGCCGCCCTCGCTGGTGGCATTCCCTCCAGCTGCGTGGGCTACCACGCCTTCACTCGTGAGCTGCGTCGTGTGGTGTGGCCCACAAAGTTCAAGCGAGATCTGCCTCCTCGCTATGACGGCACCCCAACCCCACGGAATTCCTTGCTACTTGTGAGCTGCGTTGGGATTTCCCCGAAGAGGAGGGCATGATCCAGTCTAGTAGAGATAAATATATCCCTCAGTTTATGAAACCAAGGATATCAATCCAGTAGGAGAATCAAGCAACAACTCGTTAGCAGCACCTGCACACAAAATAACAAATCCTTGCACCCAACGCGAACAAGGGGTTGTCAATCCCTTGGCGGTTAATTGCAAGATTAAATTGTATGGTGATAGATAGATATATAGATCGAACAAAAATACAAAATACAAAATAAAGTAAAATTGCAGCAAGGTATTTTTAGGATTTTTAATATATGATAAAGGTAGACCCGGGGGCCATAGTTTTCACTAGAGGCTTCTCACTTGAAAATAGCATACGGTGGGTAAACAAATTACTGTTGGGCAATTGATAGAATAGCAAATAATTATGACGCTTTCCAAGGAAATGATCATTTATATAGGCATCACGTCCGAGACAAGTAGACCGAAACGATTCTGCATCTACTACTATTACTCCACACATCGACTGCTATCCAGCATGCATCTAGAGTATTAAGTTCATAAAGAACGGAGTAACGCCTTAAGCAAGATGACATGATGTAGACAAAGTAAACTCACGCATGAATAAACCCCATCCTTTTACCCTTAATAGCAACGATACATACGTGTCATGTCCCTTTCTGTCACTGGTATTGAGCACCGCAAGATCGAACCCATTACAAAGCACCTCTCCCATTTCAAGATAAATCAGTCTAGTTGGCCAAACCAAATCAATAGATTAGAGAGAAATACGAAGCTATAACAATCATGCATAAAAGAGTTCAGAGAAAACTCAAATAATATTCATGGATAATCTGATCATAAACTCACAATTCATCGGATCCCAACAAACACACCGCAAAAAGTGATTACATCGGATAGAACTCCAAGAACATCGAGGAGAACATTGTATTGAACATCAAAAAGAGAGAAGAAGCCATCTAGCTACTAATTATGGACCCGAAGGTCTGCGGTAAACAACTCAAACATCATTGGAAGGGCAGCAAGGTTTATGTAGAGCCCCTCCGTGGTTGAATCCCCCTCTGGCAGAGTGCCAGAAAAGGCCTCCAGATGGGATCTCTCGAGAACAGGAACTTGCGGCGGCGAAAAAAGTATTTCGTGGACTCCTCGGTTAGTATCCTCAAACATATTAACATGCACATATTAAATAACTATTCAAGTAGGAAACCATAGCTACTGCAAATCCATCATGCAAGTGGCTGTCGTGGCTTGCCTGGGGATGAGGAATCCACCGGGGAGTAGTGCGGAGAGTCCGCGGAAAAGATCGCCGGAAACAGTTCTCTCTCGGAGGGGCTGTTTACGGGCAAGGGAAAAATGGTCATTTTCACTATGTCGAAACAGTATGAAAATGGTACCAACATGACGGGCTCGAAGAGACGAAGAAGTAGGCTTTGGAATTACCTCAATCGGAGTTGCGGAGAAAAAGTTATGCACGTTTGTTCGTTAGCAGAAAAACAAACAAGATTGTGTCCGTTTTGAGTGCTAACAAGCAAACGCCCGCAATGTAAAGGCTTCGGCCGGCTGAGCTGAAAAAGAGAAAGCGCATTCTGAGAAATACGTCTTCAGAAAAGGTAAAGCGTATCTAGCCAACTGCACTTCCACTTAAGCCAGCGGGCCCGGGCTCTGGTCAATGCTAAGGGGCTGACGAGTGGGGCCGAGGGGTCCACTGGCTGGCTGGGACGGGGTCGTCTCCTACCCCGCGTTCGACCATGAGGCAGAGACAGCGGTCGCTTGCCGGCGACGGCCCCGACGTCTCCGGCCACCGCTGGCCGAGGCGAGGGCACCGTCAGGACCGGGGCAAGACGCCGGTTCCATCTACCCCGGGCACGGACGCCGAGGGAGGCCGGGGTTGCACTGGCTTGGCCGCCCGCGGAGAGAGCAGAGGAGGATTCCGGCGAGGCTCGCCGGTGCTACTGTGGGTCCCCGGACGAGCTCCGGCTACTGGTGCGACCAGGGGGACGAGCCGCTCTCGCCTGGAGGGCTCATTCCCGCCGGGAAGCAACAGAGGGAGCAGAGCTCCGACCCCACGGCGGACGGCGGCGACTGCGATGGTGGGCAGGTGGCTACAGAGGGGAAAGGGATAGGTTGAGGCTATGGGGAGGCTCGCCGGGCTCTGTTGGTTCGTCTGGTGGTGGTAGAGAGAAGGAAGAGGAGTGGCTCGCTGGAATTTAGCCGAGGCTTTCCGGCGGCCGTGGCGGCGATTGGCGGGCATAAGAGGCTCCGGCGAGGGAAGGAGAGGTAGGGGAGGACCAGTGGAGCAAGGAGAGGAGGATGGTGAGTACGGGAGTGCTCGGGACGACCTTAAATAGCCGCGGCGACGCGGTGCTCGTACGCAGCCACGGTGACGCGTGCACCGGCACACCGGAGCTTCGGGAACACGCCTGGAGGAGAGGAGAGGCGTCCAGAGAGGTCACGGAGGAGTAGAGAGGGCTCAGGCGAGGTCGGGAAGGCTCGGGAGGGCTCAGGCAACCGGATACAGCGGCGACAGGGGCGGGCATATCACAGGCGCGGCTGCCGCGCCGCGTAGGAGGGGACGTGAGAGGGGGAGAGGGGTCCAGGAGAAGGGCGACGACAAGATGAAGCCCCTGGACACGGCTAGGTGTTGAGAAAGAGGAGGAAACTGACGAGGCCGAGGGCCCCAACTGCCAGAGCGCTCGGACGGCATGCCGGCCGCGTGGTCACCACATGAACTGGTGCACGTGGTGCACCCTGGCACCCAATTTGGTGTCTACTAGGAAGTACTTGCTCCTCAAGGCAGCTTGGAAGTGAAAGATCAGAAAAAGAGACCAAGAGTAGATGTGAGGCTTCACTAGAAGTTTGCTGTAGTAAACTTGACTGCTCATCTGTGATCAACAGTGAGGTGATAAGAGCCGAATGTGATGTCTGGGAGGTTTAGATTAAGAGGGACTACAGTCCTATGAAGTTTGGAAGGATTTGGACCAAGGTTTAATATAGTTGCTTTGCAACTGACCAATCTGGTCCAGAAAACAAATCTGGATGTGGCACTCACATATAAAATGAGATGGAGCTGAATTTTTGAGGAGACTAGTTATTTTGGCATATGAAGAAACTGTATAAATTTCATACCATTTGGATAAACCAAAATGGTATTTCCTTCACACAGCATCCCACTGGACAGAATCTTAGAAAAATAGCTGAGGAGAAATGGCTAGATAAAATGATCCCAAATCTTGTGCAGATAGGTTATATGGGTAGGAGAATTCTATGGTAAATTTTCAGCAATTATGAAGCAATATAAAATATAGTTGCTTCACAACAGAAAAATATGACCAGAAGCCAAGATTTGATGGTATGCTCACATAGATGATTGTATAGGGTTGAAACTTGGTGGAGAGTCATGATTTGAGCATATGAAGATGCTTGCAAAATTTTAACTCATTTCGATCAACCTAGCTAGTACTTCCTTCACTAAGCTTCCAGTTGACCAGAAACTTTGGAAATTTTACAAGGAATATTTACTAGCCCACTTGAGTTGAATTTTGGCAAGAGGCAATTATTTGTATAGGAAAGAGTTCAAAAAAAGTTTGAGAGCAATCAAGCAAATATAAAGGGTACTTGCTTCTCAACTTGACGGCTAGGGCAGAATCAGAAAAGGAATATTGGTCAAATATTTTTGAACATGGCACGGAAGGATTTTGACATATCTGAGGAAGATATGTCCCAAAGGATTTATGAGAATTATTTGGGAATTTTTGGAATGACATAGATGTGGGTTGCTTCACAACCCAGAGCAAATAGGGTTATTCCTTTAATAGAAAAAGGAATATTCCCAAGAAAAAGAATATTGGGATTGGTCCAAGATGGAAATGGCAAGGTCTTGAGATGGTTTTGAGGTTTACAAGCCACTGGGGAGAGGAATCAAGGGTGATCTCTCCAGGTTTCCAAGACCACTAAGCCACTGAAAAGCAAATCCAGACCAAAATCAAAAGAAAAAGAAATGGGCAAAATCCAGGGTGTTACAATTGCTCTTTGTGCTTCAGTTAAATTTTTTGAGCTAGGTGGTTGCTCTAGTGATTCACATAAATCTTTTTGAGCACGGTGGTGGCTTTGTTTTAGAGAAACACATGAACTCTCTTGCTTCACTTATATCTTTTTGAGAGTTGCTATGCTAGATATTTTTTAGAAATTTATTCTCTTGCTTCACTTATATCTTTTTGAGAATGCTAGAAGTTTAGAAGAAATGTACTCTCATGCTTCACTTATATCTTTTTGAGAGTTGAAAATAGTGATGGTAAATTGTACAAGCTATGAGCTTGGTCCCCATGTGATGAATATTCAAGAGGGATAATGAAAACTAGCATAAAAGATTTTTTGGGACATGAAAAACTTGATTCCTTGCAATAGTTTTGAGATATGTAGATGATGATATGTGAGTTATGTTCATGAGTAATTACTAGCAAAAGGGCCCGTGCGTTGCAACGGGAGAAAAAAATTCATAATCTCCAATGGCCATGACCACATTTTCTGCATCACCGAGATAAACTACCACTCTCATTTTCGTGAAATCGTGAACAATTTTTGAAAATCATGAACATTTTTTTAACTTGTGAACACTTTTCAAATTTGTGAAACATATTTGAAATGATGACCATTTTTCAAATTCGTGAACACTTTTACAAATTTTCGAACATTTTCTAAACTCAAGAACATTTTTTGAATTCATGAACATTTTACACTATTTGCAAAGATTTTTTAGAAAATTATGAACATTTTTTTAAACAGTTTTGTTGAATAGGCAAACTTTTCTAGAATCGATGAACATGTTTTTGGAAATTGGTGGAACAATTTTTGAAATTCACAAACATTTTTTTGATTTGACAAATATTTTTTGAAATGCGTGAGCATTTTTTGAATAAGCGAACATTTTATGAATCAATGAACTATTTTGTAAGTCACGAACATTTTTTGAATTTTAAGGATATTTTTCAATTCATGAACATTTTTTGAATTGGCGAAATTTTGTTCAATTTCATTAACATTTTTTGATACACAACTTTTTTAAAAAACTCATGAACACTTTTTGATTTCCCGAACATTTGCTTTAAAAATTGCGAACATATTTTGAATATGCAAACATTTTTTGAATTTACAAACATTTATTAGTTATTAAATATTTTATTTCAAAATTCTGATTTTTTTACATTTCGGAACTTTTTTGAAGTCCAAAATTATTTAAAGTAGAAAAAAAACAAAGACGGAAAAGAAAAATGAGAAATAAAAACGAAATTTAAAAAACAGGCCTCCCGGACATGGGCCGGCCCAAGTAGGTGCACTGTGTCTCCTCCCAGCGCGCCGAGCACAGTATAGAAGGTTCCTACTGCATGGGCCGGCCCAGGCGGGGATTCCCCTGTGTGAATTTTTTTTATCACTTATAGGTGACATTGGTAGGTAATATTTTTCAACTTTGGGGGCAATTTTGGTGACTTACCGCCAGAAGCAATAGCCTCTTTATTATTAGGTATAGAATGCGTGTGCGTTGCAACGGGAGAAACAATCCACCCACATGACCATGTAATTTGACGAAAAAGGGTTTCCCCCGCTTTATATTATAAAGCAACCACCGAACCACAAGTTCAACAGGACAAAAGAAAGGCATGTAATTTGTGAACGCATGGTACAATATTCTATCAACTAAGATGAAATCAAAAAAATAAAATGAGCAAAGCTAGAGGATTAACATACATCTCCAGTGACAAGATTAATTGTGCAAAGCAAAAAAGGATAGCAAGGTATCAACAGACTTAGCTTGATGCCACATCAATTCACATGTTCGAAGTTTGATCCTCAAACAGACCAATCTTGAAAATATTTTGTTGTTCAATAAATATGAACCGAAGGAATCAAACATATAAAGTAATTCTAAGAAATTAAGAATCTACAATTGACACATAATTGTGGTGCTAATTGCAGAATGGCCATTTTCTTAAACAAATTTTAGAACCAAAGATGTTAAATGGGAAACTCCTGGCTTCTGAGATAATGGAACTGGGTCTTCTCATACTACTATCCCTGACTTATCCATACTACTATCCCTGACTTATCCTGCATAAGATCTCGCTGCAGAAACAAAAAATTGTACTCTGAAAACTATAATGAAGAAAACTAAACTGACACATCCATCAGGGCCTGCAGTTTACAGAAAATAGGATGCTCTAATGCGAAGAAGTGCTGATTAACAGCGTGTCATCATCGCATTTAAGAACTGCTGCAGTTTCAGCTGCCTTACAGTTTTTACTAACATACGATGGCTCTAAAAAAAGAAAACACATCTGGTTAACAGTACCCCCACACAGCAAATTACATTAGTAAAAATGCTTTTAGTTGTTTGATAAACAGTAGTTCTAGCAATGATTTGGAAGCATGACTGATAGCTAATTACATAAGTGAAAACCCAATTCGCAGCAGCAGGAGCAACACATATACGTAAAATATAAGAAATCGGCCCCTTCTCCCCAATCAGACGCATTGAACACTGCAGAATTTCAGAAACGATTTGCTGAGCGCTATGCCTGTGCTATGCTATCACATGAACGTACCTGGGCGCGGCCGGCAGTTGGGGGTGGCCAGCGCGTACCTGGGCATCGACGCCGAGGACGGTGTGCTGGGGCACGTCGAGGAGCAGGAGCGTGACCCCCTTCCGCGCCAGCTCGGTCGCCGCCTCCGGGTCCATCCTCCGCGCAGCCGCACCCGCCGCCGCGCCTCCCCTGCTGCTCCCCATGCCAGCAGCGCCAGGTGTGGTCAGCTCTCGACGTCACTCGGTGCTGGGCTCCGACGAGCTCCTGCCTAGGCCGTCGGCCGCCCCTCCTTTCTCCCTTCTTCTCCCCCTCACCTCCCCGTCTCCTTTTAGACCAGGAGCCGCGGATGCCATGGACCTGCCCGGGAAGCCGCGCTCCGGCCTTCCTCGGCGTCACCGGCGACCCCCACCTCGCTGCCCGCCTCCCTAGCCGCGCCGCCGGCAGCCGCTCGAGCCGCCGCGTTGACTCGATCCAGAAGGGACGCTCAAGCGTCGCGTGTGTAGCCGGGCCAGAACGAAACGTTTTTTTCTCTATTTTATTACCACTTAAAACTGTAGCACGGGTTAATTACCGAAAAACGCAAGGACCTTTTTGTAAAAACGCCGCAACGACGGACTACAGAAGCGATCGCCGCTTTATTATTAGGGAGAGATGCTCTAGTATGAATATTGATTTTAAGGTTTATGATTCTCTATGCATGCACATAAAGTCAATAGTTATGCAATGAAGTTTTATCCTACTTGTGGTGTATTATTCGGTGTTAGTTATGTTTTATGTATGCATGTGTATCATCATGGTTTCTTAGTTGGTCGCTTCTCAATCTATTTGCTAGCCTCCACTTGTACTAAGCGGGAATACTGCTTGTGCATCCATTATCCTAAACCCAGTTTTGCCAATTGTGTCCACCATACCTACCTATATGCGGTATTTCAATGCCGTCCTAAGTAAATTTGCATGTGCCATCTCTAAAAAAATTCAAAAATAAACTTCTCTTTTGTGTGCCCGTACCGCTCATGAAGCGGCGAGTGGGTGGCCGATGAATTCCATGTTGGATATGTCATTCTCAAGATGAGTGTTTATTCACTTGTAATTGCACGAGAGTGTGGCGGTAAAAGGGATGCCCAGTCCCAAAATAAATTTAAATTTCCTTGGAAAGTGTTGGTATGGAGGGCACCCGTGAATACGGCTAGCCATGGATTGTGATAAGGAAAGGTGGAAAAACAAACTCCTTCGGATGTGAATGGAAAAAAGGGGCAAAAGCCTCAAAACCATGGAACGATGATGGGGAGCGAAACTTTATTTTCTATTTGGGAACCGCCTATGATGTATCTAGCATGGAAGGTATTGGGAACTCTTAGTCGCTCTCGTTGATGAGAAAGGCATGCCTCCCAAAATAAAATTTTCATCTCTCTTTAAAAACTTGAGCTCTGGCACCTCTGTAAATCAATGCTTCCCTCTGCGAAGGGCCTTTCTATTTACTTTTATGCAATATCGAGTCTCATCCTTCTCTTTAAAAGCACCAACTAGGGGGTCACGTGATCATGTGTGTGCATGGGATATAATTGATATTCGAGTGTGTTTCATGAATGGATCAATGATTGAGCATAATGGGCTAGGGATAATTTTCTTTAGCATTGTTATTTTGAAAGGCATTGTTGCTTGTTAGCATTACTTGAGTATTTATGTATTTATGTCAAACTATAGACTATTGCTTTGAATCATATAAGTCCACATGTCTATGCTATGAAAAGAAATTTGTTGAGTATGTTGGGTAGCATTCCACATGAAAAATATGTTTTGTCACTTTCCTACTCGAGGACGAGCATGAGTTAAGCTTGGGGATGCTTGATACGTCTCCAACGTATCTAATATTTTTTATTGTTCCATGCTATGATAGTATCAATCTTGGATGTTTTTAATATCATTTCATACATTTTTATATCATTTTTGGGACTAACCTATTAACTTAGTGCCATGTGCCAGTTCCTGTTTTCTGCCTGTTTTTGGTTTTACGGAAAATCACTATCAGATAAGATCAAAATGCCCCGAAACTTTTTGGAGATTTTTTTCTGGAGATAAGGATCAACGCAAGCTTGGAAGCCAAGGCAGAAGAAGATAGGGTGGGCCACATGGCACCGGGGCGCGCCCCAGGGGGGGCGCCCAGGTGCCATGTGGGCCCCCTGCCTCCGTTTGACCTAATTCTTCCACTATAAATTCAGAGATGCCCAAAAACCCTGAGGGGAGTCCACGAAATACTTTTTCCACCGCCGCAAGCCTCTGTTCTCGAGAGATCCCATCTGGAGACCTTTTCCGGTACGCCGCCGGAGGGGAATCCATCACGGAGGGGCTCTACATCGTCCTTGCCGCCTCTCCGATGATGCATGAGTAGTTTACCATAGACCTTCGGGTCCATAGTTAGTAGCTAGATGGCTTCTTCTCTCTGTATGTTTCTCAATACCATGTTCTCCTTGATCTTCATGGAGATCTATCTGATGTAATGACTTTTTGCGGTGTGTTTGTTGGGATCTGATGAATTGTGAGTTTATGATCAGATATATCCTTGTTTTATTTGAGTTCTTCTCTGATCTCTTTTATGCATGATTATTATAGCCTCATATTTCTTCTCCAAATTTTTGGTTTAGTTTGGCCAACTAGATTGGATTTTCTTGCAATGGGAAGAGGTGCTTTGTGATGGGTTCAATCTTGCGGTGCTCAGTCCTAGTGACAGAAGGGGAGTTGACACGCATGTATTGTTGCCATTAAGGATAAAAAGTTGGGATGAATTATTGTTAGTGTTTATCTTGACTACATCATGTCATCGTTCTTTATGCATTACTTCGTTCTTTTGGACTTAATACACTAGATGCATGCTGGATAGCGGTCGATGTGTGAAGTAATAGTAGTAGATGCAGAATCGCTTCGGTCTACTTGTTTTGGACGTAGTGCCTATATCATGATCATTGCCCTAGATAGCGTCATAATTATATGCTCTTCTATCAATTGCCCAACAGTAGTTTGTTTACCCACCGTATGCTATTTTCTTGAGAGAAGCCTCTAGTGAACACTATGGCCCCCGGGTCTACTTTTATCATAAGATCTATCTTGTTTTCATACACAAAAATACCAAAAATATTTGCTGCATATTTTTATCTTATGTTTTATTATTAATCTATCAATCTATCATATACCTTTAATCTCGCTATTCGACCGCCGAGAGATTGACAACCTCTCGTTTGCGTTGGGTGCGAAGGTTTGCGTTTTGTGTGCAGGTGCTGTTTACGTGGTGTTGCTTGGTTTTCCTACTGGATTGATAACCTTGGTTTCTTAACTGGGGGAAATACTTACTCTACTGTGCTACATCATCGTCTCCTCTTCGGGGATAAAAATCCAATGCAGTTTACAAGTAGCACGCCCCGACCTCGAGCTGCTCCACCAGCTTCGTGAAGAAGTCCAGGTAGCTAGCGTCGTCGTCCTCAAGGGGGCCACCGACCCTCGTCTGGCAGATGGTGGCCAAGGCGCTGCAAGCTCGGTGCGAGAGGGCGAGGAACATCTTGGAGCGCTGGTGCTGCCACCCGCATGACCTGGCCGCCTCCTCCTAGGCCAGCTCGATGACTTTGCTTATTCCGCCCACCTATAGCTGAAGGGAGGCCAGCTCTGCCTCCACGTCCGCCTTGTCCTGCAGCGCGGTCTGCCACCGCTCCTTCGCCATTGTCAGCACCTCCCTGAGGCTGGCGATCTCCTTCCGAAGACCATCGTTCTCCTTCTGGAGGTCCTCCCGCTTCGCCTTGAAGCGGTCCTCCTGGGTCTTCAGCTTCTTGGAGCAGTCTTCAGCAAGCGCCTTGCGATTCTTCTCGACCCTTGTGTCAGCTTCCTACTGGATCTTCTTCTCCCTGGCCTCTAGTTGGGCGTTCGCCTTGTCCATGCACTGGGTGTAGTAATCCTGAGCGGTGGCCACCTCTCGCTCCAGCATCTCCAGCCGCTCGCGCTCTATAGCCTGCTCGGACATCGTCCGCGCAAGCTCCTGCTCGCGTATCATGAGGTCCGCCTCACGGACCACAAGCTCCTCCTCGCGGGTGGAGACGGCGTCCTCCTACGCCTAGAACTGTCGCTCTAGCGCGGCATTCTGCTCCTGGAGCACCTTCGCGTGGGCCTCCGCCACCTCGCGACGCTTATCGGCCGCGTCATCCTCCCGAATGGCGTTCTCAATAATCTGCCTCACCTCGAAGGCGGCCTTTTGCCGCTTTACTCGCGCGGCCTCGTCTTGCTGCTGGCCCAGCTTGAAGGCGATGTCAAGCTACCACCACCCTTCTACGATACGCAGACGCTCCCCATCGAGATGCGCCTTCTCCGCCTGGAACTCTGCGTCGAGCTAGACCAGCGCCGCCCTTGCACTCTGCAGGACACCACACTTGTGCAGGGTGCGGCTGTTCACGAATTCCAGAGCCCATGCCGGGTCTGACTCCTCGTTGTCCTCCGCCGCCGCAGCCTGAGAAGGACCGACGCTCCCATCGGCAGCCGTGTCGTTCACCAGGAGCGGGGGGCTCCCCGAGGCCTCCTCCTCCTCTCGCCACGGCGGCGTGCCCCGTGAGTTCGCCGCGCCTGTGCCGGAAGCCTCATGCGCAGGCAAGGGCTGGGGGCTCTCTGTGCCGCCCTCGGCATCTGCCCCCTCCTCGGCAGGAGACGCGTTCGACGGACGAGCGGGCTCCTCAACCTCCCCCATCATCGCATCCTCTCCCGCAGCGGGAGCCTCAGAAGGCACGGCCCCGCCTCCGGAGGCCGTCTCCCGAGGCTCCTCTTCCTCATCTCCGGGAGCCATGTCCGTGCGCAGCTCCGGAGGGATCACCTCTTCCTCCTCCACCTCCGCACGCCTCGTCTCTGCTTTGGGGCGGTGGGGACTTCCTCACCCCCCCGCGGCACCTGCAACAGGCGTTGGGGCTCCCTTCGGGCCGGTGGTCCTCCTCCTCTTTTTCTTCTTCTTCTTCTTCTTCTTCTTCTTCTCGCTCGTGGATCCCCTGCGCGGAAACGAGGGCACAGCCCCAACCTTTGGGGAAGGAGAAAATGAGCATAAAGCAGTGGAGACGGGTGCAGAGCTTACTCGTCCCTGGCAGTCCACTTCCTCTTCTTCACCACCGGAGGCGGGTCAATGTCCCGTCCTTGCGCGCCTTGCCGGCAACGTCCTCCTTGAGGGCCCCTGTAGCCTCGGCCTCTGTGCAGATCTCCTCCATAGGGGGCTCGGTCGCCACACGGCCGGGGTCCACCTCCGTCGCACGCGGCCCGTCAGCCGTGGCGCTGGAACTTCCTTCGTCCCCGTGCCGACTCGCCGGGTGGGCGCCGCCGCGGACTGCATAGTGTCAGCATCGTCGTCGCCGAGGTCGCAGATGAGCTGGCGGTGAGTTCGCGGGGGTGCCCAGTCGACGTCCTCCTCCGTGGCCTCCCTCGAGTCCTCGGCTTCACCGCTGCTCCCCATGCCTGGCACCACCATGAGCAGGTTCTCGTGGGGCCCCATGTGGCCCTCCGGCACGAGGCCCTACTGGTCGAAGATGGGCATCTCCACGACCAGCTCCTTCACGTCTTGGTAGTGGAACAGCGGGAGCGCGTCCTTAGGCGGGTCCGCCACGGTGCCGTCGAGTAGGAACACCATGATCCCATCCAACACGTCCTGCTTTAGGCTGACGACGCTCCACCTCATGGGGTCCCTCGCACCGGTGATCTACCACACCAGGTGCAAGCGCTTCTGGAGTGGCACAATGCGCCACCGCAAGTACTCCTTGACTACCGTGGCCCTCGTGAGGCGCTTGGCCCGGTGCGCGGCCATCCGCTCCCAGACTGGCTCCATCCTCGTGTCGGTGAGCTTGTGGTGCCCCCATCCAGGGATCTTCACAGCAGGTTCCGTTGGGATCGTTAGGAGCTGGCTGTTCTGGCGCGCGTCCATGTAGACCCAGGGGTGTCGGTGGCCCTCCACCTTCTTTGCGATCTTCAGGCTGATGATATCACCCTCCGTCCCCCATCCCCCGACGGCGAGGAACGAAGTGCACCCCGAGCGCTGATCCGCCACGGTCAGCCACAGGCTAAAGAAGTGGCGGAAGAGCGCCACCGAGGGCATCACGCCCACGAAGGCCTCGTAGTAAAAGGCCAAGATGGCGAGGAGGAAGATGGAGTTGGGATGAAGATGGAGGGTGTGGATCTGATAGTGGGAGAGGATGGCACAAAAGAAGTCAGAGAACGACGGCACCAACCCGACGTAGATGCAGTGGATGAAGAAGGGGTAGGTCGTCGGCTCGAAGAAGCGTGCCGCGCGTGAGCCCGACCACTCGTTCTGGTCGTTGGCGACAATCGGGAGCACCTTATCTAGGCCCTCCCTGTTGACGATGATGGAGCGCTGCAGCGCCGTCCCTATGATGGGTGCGCTTGGGGCCGCGGCCGCCGACTTTCCCTTTTTGCCGGCGGGGCGCCATTGATGCACGACGAGATATTGGGGAAGGGTGGAAGACGAAGCAGTGCGCAACAGCGGAGTCATGAGGAGTTGGGCGTGAGGGAATCGAGGCGGAGATAAGAAGGAAAGATATAATGGCCGTACGCTGCGCGCGGGCAGGCTTTATGTTAGCGCAGTGTGGTTACCGAGGCATAGTGGACGAAGCGGGGGCGTCCCACGTCCCATTGTGCACCAGGCGTCGTTCCTGGGCCACACAGTCTGTTAGGGCCCGCATTATTGCGCTCCCAGCGGGCGGGAACGTGCGCGCCACAGGCCAGGGGGCTACTATCGGGCCAGTGGGAACGAGGGTACCACGGCCCGTCTGCCTGCGGCCCAGGATGCAACACCTGGAGATGGCCTGGCTGGCGGCCCGTCCACGGGCGCCCCGAAGTGGAAGCGCCCCACGAGGTCCCAGCCTCACGAGAGCCCCTCCCCAGGATGTGGCCCAGCAAGGCTTAGACCCAGCCGCTGCAAGAAGCCTTGCGAGGCCGTCTCGCGAGGCGGCCTCCCGAGGTTGCCTCCCGAAGATGTCCAGGTCAGATGCTGTCTGGCTCGGGTCCCGCGGTCTCACGCCTACCACATGGATGACACGTGTGATGACAAGTGGCGGTAGGATCCGTACGAGAGGGCGCGGACAGAGAGACTTTCCTCTTTGGTGCTAAGGGTGCATTGCCAGCTGCCCACCTACCAAGCAAGTCCCAAAGATTACCCGTTCGGTGATAGAAGACCAGGATTGTGGGTGCGCAGGGCAGAGATCATCACCGAGCCCATCGGCGCGTCATGGATAGCTACTTTGCAGGCGAAGACCGCCCTTTTGTCCGGATAGACTGCGCTCCTGCCCTCCTTCAAATTGCCGTTATGTGGTGACCCTTCCCGCCAATGTTTTGTGGGGGAAGAGGTGTGAGGCCAGTGTAAATGGGGGCAGGGTGGTGCCATAGAGGGGGGGATTCCCACCTTCTCCTACCTTATACTCTTGTGCACCAGCGCAATCCCAACCAAGCAGGACTAGGCTCTTACACCGCAAGGTGGTCCGAACCTGGGTAACAACGGTGTCTCGTGTCGCTCTCCGTTCCCTCGCTCGTGCGCTCTCGCCGTAGCCTCATCGTTGTGACCAACGGGCCGGTAGGAACGAGCTTGCCCCCAGTGTTAAAACAAGGGTCCCCGAAGCCCCGATTTCGACACCCGGCAAGGCAAGGAGTCGGCAAGCTGCTTGCCGGCAAGTGAATTACCGACGAGCTCTGTGCCAGCAGGCCTGTTCTATCCCGTTACCGCTCCACCTCATCATTGACTAGATAGGCTCGTATGATAGGTGTCGAGCGGGCAGGCAGTCAGCACAGCTGGCCAGGGCACGTGTCGGTGTGCCACGTAGAGATTAACTTTAATGACACCCGTCCTTGGGGTGTGTCGAGATTATAGGAGGCCGGCTGGACAGGCGGTCCAGATCTTTTCGACCACAACCTCGCCTCCCAAGCATAGTACCTAACGGCACATTTAATGCGTTTGTCCTACCCCGTTAGGAGATAGACTTGGTGACGGTGCAGTCACTATCAAATTCTGTAATTATCGTTTTAGCCACTTTGGTAACCCCTTGGCCTATAAAAGGAGGCCCACGACTATAGTTAGAATGATCGACTCTTAGTTGAATTACACGCTATAGCTGCACCTCCTGTGCACCTTGCCGGAAACTGTGCTCCTTGTAACTTGAGCTCATACATGATCAAACCACCAAAGCAGGAGTAGGGTTTTACCCTCACAACAGCCCAAACCTGGAAAACCCTGTGAGTGTTCTTGCATTTAGCGATCCTGCTCTTCGTGACACATCGACACCCGTAGCCGAATCGCAAAGGGGCCCTCTCGGACCCATAGATCGTCATTTCCCATGACATCTTTGGCGTGCCAGGCAGGGGCTCGTGTGTTACGAATCAGGTTCGGTACTATGACTATCCGCTAGATCACCTTCGTCGATGGCGCCGAAGAAGAAGAGTGGAGCCGCGATGGCTCCCACCACCTCCAGGATGCCCTCGCAGGCGCTCGCAGGTGGTGCAGGCGGCGTAGCCGGCACAGGCGCTGCGGTTGGGAAGGGAGGAGCAGGAGGAGCAGGCGGTGAAGGCGATCATCTTCCATGTCGCACTGGCGAGCCCAGCCGCTACACCGGAGATGGCGTAGGCGGCCAACTTCCGAAGACTACTGGTGAGCATAGTCGCTGTAGGAATACTGTGTGGACTGGCGCGAGCTAGGACCCCGTCGACACGACGTCCAAGGACGGAGCGGAGACATCCAACAACGCCGCGACAGGAAGTGTACCGCGACCATCGCAAGATGGGCCCGACACACTCCCCGGCGGCGCCGACGGCTCTAAATGACCGCACAGCAAGACCCCTATGCAACAACTTCCAATTGCTCACGGGGCCCCACCACCACCACCAAGCCGACCTGTTGGTGAGCATGTGTTGCAGTAACAAGAGCGTGGCGGAGCTCCTCTTGGCCCTGCGAGGAGTCGAACGCCGTCCTGTTCTGTGCCGCAGGCCATGCCGACCACGGCGACAGAGGCCATGCCGCGGGTTCAAATGCTTTTGAACTTCCCACCAGGCCCTGACAAGATGGACGAGTGGAGAGCTACCATTCAGAGTCTCATTAGTTTTGCCAGTCCCGGCAAAACACAGGGGATGGCGCCCTCGCGGCGACCCCCACAATGCTGGCAAGGCCAAGTAGTTAACTTGTCGGAGACGCTGCACCAACGGTGCCATCGCCTCAGCGCCATCCGCCACCACAGCGGCAAGCCCATCGATCGGGCGACCAGGACACGCTATCCATGGCATCGTCGGATCCGCGAGGCCGCCAAGATCAGCGCCAAGTGATCCAAGAGCGGCGCGTCGAGGACACTCGCCCGACGATCGCGCGGCACCGGGAGGCGCGTCGTCAATCAGACGATCATGCTGGGCTAGTTGCCGATGTGCCTGTGCCAGGGTACCCTAGGTGTTTACCTTACGAGGTAGGCTGCCCAGCGTTTACTCGTGAGCTGTCAAGTTGTCTGGCCCACCTCCCGTGCTTTCAAGCTGGAGCTGCCCGACAAGTACGATGACATGCTCAGTCCGACAGAGTTCCTCGGTTCTACACCATTGCGGTGCAGGCGACCGGGGGACCAGACGAGAAAATAGTGGCCAACTACTTCACGTTGGCGCTCAAGCCGAACGTCAGGTCCTAGTTGATGAACTTGCCTGAGGGCTCCATTTCTTCATGGTCGGATCTACGCCATCATTTCGTGGGTGCCTACCAGGGTGGCCACAAGCTCCCTTGCCAGGCCAGCGATTTATATGTGATCCCCCAAAGAGAAGGAGAGAACCTCCGCAAGTACTTACAGAGGTTCAGTCGTGTGCACCACAACATCCCCGATATTCACGCTGCGGCTGTCGTTGCCGCGTTGCACACTAATGTGCGCAACCACATGATGCAATCTGAGATGAATATCGAGAAGGTCAGGACCATCAATGAGTTGTACTCCTTGGCGGACAGGTGTGCACGTGCTGAAGAAGGGACGCGACTCCCCGAGGAAGATGCTGGTCCGAAAGTCGATTCTGAGGACGACGACGCATCGACCCCGCAGAAAAAGAACAGGAAGCGCAACAGAAAGCGCAAGGGCAAGACTGTGATGGCCTTCGAGGGCTCCGGTGATATCAACGCCGCCAAGAAACCCAAGGCGGACAGCCCCGGCAACGAGGTTGCCGGGTGCGATGACTACGGGGAGGCTGCGGCGAGAAGGCCAGCAAGACCGATGGGCCGTACTGCAAGATCCACTGCACCAAAGGCCACGACCTCCAGCAGTGCCGGCAAGCAGAGCAACTTGCCGAGAAGCAGAAAGCTGAGTACAACAAGTGTGACAAGGAGAAGGTCCAAGATGGTGCCGGAGGGTCCGATAAGCGAAACCGTGGTGGCTGCGGAGGCCACCGCGGCAAGGCCAAGCAGTCGAAAGAAAAGGCTGCTCAGGGCCAGGAAGGAGAAGATGATGGTGATGAGGATGAAGATGGGTTCAACAGGGAGTTCCAGAACGCAGTGGATGCCATGTGTGTTGACGGAGGCGCATCTTTGCACTTCTTGCACCAGCAACTGAAGCAATGGATTCATGAAGTGAATGTGGCGGAGCCGGTGATGGAAGCACAGAAGCCACTGAAGTGGTCACACACGCCCATCATTTTTGACACCGAGGACCACCGTGGCCGCACCACTTCAGTCGGGTGTTTGCCATTGTTGGTTTCACCAACAATCCATAACCTCATGGTGACAAAGATGTTGGTTGATGGCGGGGCTGGCTTGAACCTGATCTCTCCATATGTGATCAGGAGGCTGCAGATCCCCAACAAGGATCTCGAGGAGACAGGCACTTTCCAAGGGATCAGTCTGGGGAGGAACAAGTCGATGGGCCAAGTGAAATTGCCTGTCACGTTCGGCAGCGAGCTCAACTACAGGATGGAGAAGATTGTCTTCGACGTTCTCAAGATGCCGCTGCCGTATAATGGAATTCTAGGCCGCACGGCCCTGGCTAAGTTTATGGCTGCATCTCATTATGCGTACAACGTCATCAAGATGCCGGGGCCGATGGGGGTCCTCACCATCAAGTCCAACAACAGAGATGCAATCATTTGCATCAACAAGCTCTACCGGGAGGCAGTGGCAGCATCTGCCATCGAGGCACTTCACTGGTACAGTGAGTTTCTATATAAACGGTTTTTACCCCCTTTCTGCGACAAAGTTTTAAACCGTCGCCTGCCTGTGTGTGAGATAGGGGGGGTCCTTCCCACACAACCCAGAAACAGTCGGCGATAGGGAGGACGCAAGCATACGTTTCATATAACTAAGCGTATGCGATGCCCCCATCTTTCCCAAAGGCTTCGTCCTTGCTACTCGTGTGTGCTCGCATTATCATTGCACACGCTATTCTGTGGTGCAATGTTTACGATGTGCACCCCATCACAAACAGTTCATCATTGTAAAGCGTGTATGATAAGGAGACTATCACATACATTCACTTCTCCCGAACCGTATGCGATATTGAAAGTGCAACTAATCCCCGGGTGGTTTTGGTAATTCATAACAACATATATCTCATTGAACTAATATCCATTCAAGATAAATATTTTAGGATGTTCAATGTTTGGCATGGCATGGATTAGATATGTGGACCCCACAAAATTTTAAGGACAAGGATTGGCAAAAGCTCAAGACTCTACATTTTTGTTTAAGTGATCCAAGATCACATTGAGTCCATAGGAAAGCCAATACTATTAAAAGGGGATGAGGTGTTGCTTAATGGTCTACTTGCTCAAATGCTTAGTGATATTGCTCCAAAACTCTCAGCCACTCTCTCCATCCAAATATGTCCAAATCCGAAAACTCCAACTCGACCCCACCGATTTTTCCCATCCGAAGCCACTGAGTTCATGTTGACATAGCCACTGCCAGAAACCCTAATGATTCAGTCACACCGATACGGATCTCGGTCCCACCGAGATGGCCTTGCCAACTCTCTGTTATCATTTGCATTTACTTCGGTCTCACCGAGTTTTGCAGATCGGTCTCACCGAGATGGCTTGCCAACTCTCTGTTGCCTTATTTTCACTTCGGTCCAACCGAGTTGATGCAATCGGTGCCACAGAGACGAGGATTGCCCTAAGCCCTAGCACATCGGTCCCACCGAGTTTTTCCGGTTGGTCCCACCGAGATTCCTAACGTTCACATGTTAATTCACTTCGGTCTCACCGAGATTTTTGTTTCGGTGCCACCGAGTTGGGTCAAACATGTGTAACGGTTGGATTTTGTGTGGAGGCTATATATACCCCTCCACCCCCTGTTTCACAAGAGAGAGAGCCATCAGAACGTGCCTATACTCATATCACAAGATTTCTGAGAGAGAACCACCTACTCATGTGTTGAGATCAAGATATTCCATTCCTACCACTTAAATCTTGTTCTCTAGCCTTTCCCAAGTTGCTTTCCACTCAAATCCTTCTTCCACCATAGCCAAATCTGTGAGGAGTTGTTTGAGTGGTTGGGAGACTATCATTTGAAGCACAAGAGCAAGGAGTTCATCATCAACACACCACCTATTACCTTTTGGAGAGTGGTGTCTCCCAGATTGGTTAGGTGTCACTTGGGAGCCTCCGACATGATGTGGAGTTGAACCAAGAAGTTTGTAAAGGAAAGGAGATCGCCTACTTCGTGAAGATCTACCCAAGTGAGGCAAGTCCTTCGTGGGCGATGGCCATGGTGGGATAGACAAGGTTGCTTCTTCGTGGACCCTTTGTGGGTGGAGACCTCCGTGGACTCGCGCAACTGTTACCCTTCGTGGGTTGAAGTCTCCATCAACGTGGATGTACGATAGCACCACCGTGTCTCCATTGCGTTTGCTATCTCCAAACCCTTCCCTTTACCTTCATGTGCAATGTTTTACTTTCCGCTGCTATACTCTTAGAATTGCATGTGTAGGTTGATTGCTTGACTTGTCATAATTGCTAAAATCTGCCCACAACTAAAATTGGGAAAAGGAAATATTTTTATTTTGTCAAGTAGTCTAATCACCCCCCCTCTAGACATACTTTCGATCCTACAAGTGGTATAAGAGCTTTGGTCTCCGTAGCCTTGATTTCCATTGCTTTGGTGATCATAGCCTTGGTTTCGCAACCTAGGAAAGTATGGCGTCTTGTGAGGGTAATTATCACCGTAGAGGTCCATATTTTAATGGTGCAAACTTTGCTAGTTGGAAACATAAGATGAAAATGCATATTCTTGGTCATAACCCCGCCATTTGGGCTGTTGTTCATGTTGGCTTGCAAGGTGAATTCTTTGAGGATGGCAAGGAACCGGATCGTGAAGCAACCGCGGAAGAATTGAAGATGTTGCAAGACAATGCTCAAGCTTGTGACTCTCTTCAACGGTTTGTATCCCGAGGAATTCAACAAAATCAGCCGCCTCGAGAATGCAAAGGAAATTTGGGATACTTTGGTTGATATGCATGAGGGTACCAAGTCCATCAAAGAATCTAAGTTGGATGTGCTTCAAAGTCAACTTGAAAAGTTCAAGATGAAGGATGGTGAAGGAGTCGCCAAAATGTACTCTAGGCTAGCTCTCATCACAAAGATTGCCGGCTTAGGAAGTGAAGAGATGACGGACAAGTTCATCATCAAGAAGATCCTTAGAGCTTTGGATGGAAAATATGATACCGTTTGCACATTGATCCAAATGATGCCAAATTACAAAGATCTCAAGCCCACAGAAGTTATTGGAAGAATTGTGGCTCATGAAATGTCTCTCAAGGATAAAGAGGAGCTACACAACAAATCAAGTGGTGCTTACAACGCCTCAACTGATGCTCCCACAAGTTCAAGTGACAAGCTAGTATCAAATGAAGAGATAAGCCTAATGGTGAAAAGATTCAACAAGTTTTACAAGAGCAAGGGAAGAGAAAGAAGCTCTAGCTCAAGACACTATGAGAAGAGATCATCAAGTCGAGATCGAAATTGTTATAATTGTGGAAGACCCGAACACTATTCCAATGAGTGTACGGCACCTCACAAGAAAAGAGAAGAATCACCAAGAGGAAGATATCGAAGAGATGAATCACCTCATAAGGAGAGAAGGAGTAGAGAAGATCGTTATGAACGAAGACCCTCTCGAAGAAGCAAAGATTCGGAACGGAAGGACAAGTCATCCAAGAGCTACACAAGAAAAAGACATCAAGCTCATGTTGGTGAATGGGTTTCCGGCTTCAACTCCGACAACTACTCCGAGAGAAGCTATCACTCTGACTCCGAAGATACACAAGATGAAGGTGTTGCCGGACATGCTCTAGTATCATCCAACTCCCACGACATATTCGAGTCACCAAATGAAGGAATTGGAAGATGCTTCATGGCAAAAGGCCCCAAGGTATCACATCCCGAATACCTTGACTTCAATAGTGATGAGGATGATTTTCTTGGTGATGATGATCTACTTATTGATAATGCTAGTAGTGTGAGCTATAATGAAAATGCTACTAATCATGATAGTCAAGAGGAAATGAATGACAATGCTATGAAGGAGATTGAGCGTTTGACTAAAGAACTAAATGCTCTTAAGTTAGCTCATGAAACAACTCAAGAAGATCGTAGAGAACTTCTAAGAAGTCATGAGAAGCTACGCTTCGAGAAGCTAAATTTAGAGCAAGAGCATGAGTTTCTTAAAGCTATCAATGATGACCTTCGAAAGAAGAGTTCTTCATATCTTGCCAAACATTTACTCTTATCTACTTATATGCCACAAGTAAAATCTAGCAATAAGAGCAAGAAAGATTCTTCTTCTAGTAGTAACAATAATCATGCTAAATCCAATGTTGTTGCTTCTAGTAGTTCTCTTGATTCCACTATTGATTCTCTTAGCCAAGTTACACTTTAGCAAGAAAATAGCTTATTGAAGGGAATTATAGAGAAAGGTGTTTACAAGAGCCTTGCTGGAAGTAAGCAATTTGAGGAAATTGTTCGCAAGCAAGGAAGACACTGGAAGAATCAAGGTGTTGGTTTTCAACGATAGTTCAATGCCAATGGAGTTGAATGGGAGGAAGATCAATATCCGAAGACGAAGTTTGTTCCTCAATAAGAGAAGTATGACCCCACTTCCTTTGAGGGAACACAATCTCAAGATGATCTTCCACCACAAGACCACAAGCTAAAAGGCAAGGACAAGCTTCAAGAGGAAATTGATTCATTTGAAGAAGCTCCTAAAGCCTTGGTCAAGTGGGTTCCCAAGACTACGTCAAGCTCTACTTCATCAAGTTCAACTACAACTACAAGGATTCCCATCAAGTTGATGTGGATCCCAAAGAAGAAGAACTAGAGTGTTCTTGAGGGTGACTCTGCCAATGTATTCCACTCATATTCAATTTGGCAAGAACTTGTGCAATCAACTTTCATATCTTGCACTAGCTCATGGAGTCACAAACCCTCTTGTTTGTAAGACAAGGGACAAGGTAACCTAATGCTTTCACGGACATCATCATTTGTGTAATTCACTCTATGTCTATGGATATCCTTGTATGTTCCTTGTGTGGGACTAACCCATGTAGGTATTGAAAGTGCAAAACTCCAAAGGATTGCTCCAAACCCTTGATGATCTACATCAACATTGAGCATCCAAATCTTCACTATCTACATGAAGTCATCATCAACAAAACCCAAGGTTAGTTCATCCCTCCTTGGGGGGATATCACATCTAGGGGGAGCTTTGCTCTAATAATTGAGCTAAAGCAACTCTAATGGTGTGAACACATTAACACTTTATGTAAAAATGACAACACCACTTGTGCTTAAACGATGAGTATGACCTATGATCAAATGTCCTCATTTGACTCCTAAGTCAATATATTCATATATAGATGACCTAGTCATCGCCATTTCTTGATAGTTGCTAGAATTGGTTGTGCATGTTTGACACATATTTCATTTGCTATCTTATTGTGTGAGCATGTTGATTTGCATGTTTTCTTCATTCGAGGACATCCATTTGTTGTTTTGACTGTCTTGGTTTTTCTGGCCAAATGGATGTACAAGAATGCCTAAGAACCTTCTCTAGCTATCTATGCTTTCTTGTCTCAAATTCTATTCTTGCTACATCTAAAAAATTTGAACAAGTCATTTTCGGACCCTCCGGGTGAGGAGCACTCGGAGCCACCGATCTGAAAGGGTTGAACCTCCAAAACCTTCTAATTGATTTCGGCTATACCAACTCACTCAAACTCGGTCGAACCGAAATCACTTAGATTGATCTAGGTTTTCAATCTCGGTGCCACCGAGTTGTCCAAATGGGCGCCACCGAAGTGCTAATCTGCTTGCAGTTTCACGTTTCGGTGCCACCGAGCTGTCCAACTCGGAGCCACCGACAGCTCGCGGGTATATATATCTGGCAAGACCGAACGGTTGAAATTTCTCGACCTCACGCCCCACAGCCGCTGTCGCCCCTGTCTCCGGACTTCGTCGTTGCCTCCAGCGAGCTCTCGCCGCTGGATTCCATCGCCGTCAATGGCAATCTGCTTCGCCGTTGCCGCCGTAGAGAATCTCGACCAAGTTAGGGTGAGATTCGATCCCTTTCGTGCTCCAACTTCTGATTCAATGCATGTTAGGATTGCCATGATTCCTGCCACGGATTGATAACTCCTATTACAGTGAAATAGATTCGAGTAAGATTTTTAGGTTTAAGTTTCCGCAGAATGCATCTCGGATCGACCGATTAGAAACTCTCGGACTCACCGATTTGGCCCCAGGCCATAGTACTAGTACGTCTCGGTGCCACCGAGTTGTACGAATCACTGAGACCGAAAGTAAAATCTCAGTGAAACCCTAGCATCTCGGATCCACCGAACCCCATCTCGGTCTGACCGAAGTGGCGTGTTAAGTCTCTGTTAAGTGCTTCGGTATCACCGAGATGATCAACTTGGTCCATCCGAAATGCCTTCTGTGAAAACTTGAAACTAAAATTTGAACTCAACTTTTGTCAAAATTTCTGCTTTTTGTGATGACTCATCTACTCTACCCATACCTATCTATTCACAGGGTCAGCTTGCAACATGTCAAGTGCTAGTGACAGCCAGAACAGGTCAGAGCAGCATGAGGATCTCAGTGAAGGATCCAGTCAAAATGAGAGTTACTATGAGGGAGAGAGAAGTTCTCCAGACTTGCCAAAGGCAACTACAAGATCAAGGAAGAAGAGAACCTCAGACAGTGAGGATGAGGATTTTGTGGCTAGTGAAGCTATCACTAAGAAGACAGTTGTAAGGAAGGAATATCGTACTTCTGCTAGTGCCAAGGAGAAAGTTGCTGTTAGGAAAGTGCCTAAGCCAAAGGCAAGAATATCTTCAGCTCCACAAGAAACCATGACATTCACTCTTGAGCAGTCAGATGATGAAATGGGTGATGCAAAGAAGAAGAAGAAGAGAGCCAGAAAAACTACTGCTCCAGTGATTGGCAGATCTTCCATGAGGGAAGATGATGAGGAAGAGGAGGAGGAAGAGCAAGCTGAAGCAGCTCCAGCAAAGACTCAAAAGCTCATGGCCGATGCTATGAGGACAGCTGCTCCCTCCAAGTCCAAGCCCAAGCCTAAAGCACCTGCACCCAAGAGGTCAACCAGAAATATCTCAGCTGCAGAGAAGAACAAGGCCCCAGTGCCTGCAGCAAATGTTGATGATGAGCTGCTAGTGCTCAGAAAGCTCAAGCCCAAGATTCCAGATCATGACAATGCACATCCCGTTGAACAAAATATGATGGCAAGGAAAGACAAGGGTCTGAGAGAGTGGAGACAAGTACATCCATATTCTGCCAGAAGAAGAACATCTTGTGACTACCGCTTCCACACCAGGGAACAACAAGACTTTTATGAAACTGTTTTGCTTGATAAGAAGCCCATTGTCAGTGACATGAAGTGGGTGGACTGGGAATATATTGATGACAATGAAGACTATTTCCCCCATGTTCATGAGAGCTTCAGGATAGCAGGAGTTGACAAGTTTGTCGGTCAGAAGCTCACAAAGTGGAATGATGAGATGATTATGCAATTCTACTCCAGAGCTCACTTCTATCCAGATGGAAGGATTGTGTGGATGACTGAGGGATCCAGGTACCAGTCAACAATCTCAGAATGGGCTGCTCTCATTGGTGCTCCTAAGGAAGTTGAAGATGACATTGATGTGTACGGGAAGCCAAGAAAGGACCATAACTCCATGGCTAATTTGTACAAGCCCATTCCTCAGAAAGACCTTGAGACACACAAGCTAGGATCTGTGAAGCACTTGCTTGCTGGGCTGGCCACTATTAACACAATCTTGAGGTACACTTTGTTGGCCAAGTCAGGAGATGACAAGATGATACGTGGCCACTCCATCAACTTGCTCCATTTATTTGATGTGCCACAAAAGTTCAAAGTCATGAGTTTGATTGTTGAGACGATCAAGAGGATAGCTGCGGATCAGAAGAGATCTTGTGGATATGCTCCACACATTCAGATGCTTATCAACTCCAAAGTTGGAATAAGCACATATCTACTAGATCGTGAGCATCTTCCTCTTCAGCCTGAGTTTGAAGACAATGTAGTGGTGATGGACCCTTCCCATCCTACATCTGCTCAAGCTCAAGAGAAGATCCGAGCAGCTCAAGCAGCTAAAGAAGCAGAGAAAGCCACAACTCCCAATGCACCAATAGCAAACCTCAAGTCTAAGCAAGACCAAATGACATATCTGCTGGAAGCAATCCTGATAATTGAGTGAAGTTTGGCCAACTTAGCCACGAACCAGGAGAGCCTAGAGCGGATTGTGGAGGACAAGATATACAATCTTGATGTCAAGGTCATAGAGATTCAGTCCATTGTGGAGAAGCTTAGAGATAATGCTGAGGATAGCGATGAGCATCCCACTACAGAGTGGTTTCAGACTGTGCCAAGTGCACCAAGATCTACAGATGTGCCAGTTGCAGACACGAGGACCACTCTTTCTGCACCTGCCGCCACTGCTCTAGTGCCACCACTAGTTTCTACACCACCAGTGCAGCAGACCTCAGCCGAAGCATTTGCGGATGCAGTTCTCTCCACGCCATCTACGGACACCGGAGCCACAAGCTAGAAGACACCTTCAGGAGCTCCAGAGGATCGTGCCTAGAGAGACGTATAGCTCTCTACCTTTTCAAGCTTTTTTGGTACTTGTTGCCAAAAGGGGGAGAAATTGTATAGATCATTAGGCTTCGAGAAAGAGAGTGTCTCGCTTTCGCTCTTTGGTTTTTCTTGAGTGCTTGCTACTTTGCCACTATGTTCGTTTGTTTTGTGCTACTTGTTTGTTATGCGTGTGAGATACTATGGTTGGTTGTGTGGTTGATCATACTATGCTTCATGTGATGCTTAAATGCCTATTCTTATCATCATCTTTGTATGATCATTCACTTATGTTCTTGGTGATGCGTGCATGTAATTTCATTCATATCATTTTGTGCGCTCCACCAAGATGTATGTGACATGGAAGAGTGACCCATGAACCTAATTGATTGTGCATTTGCATTCAAACGCAAATTTTTAATAATGCACAAATTTAGGGGGAGCTCTTGCTTATCACATACTTCTCAAAGCGACGATGTATTTCATTCTTTTAATCATTTGTTGAAGCTTTGATCTATATGTTGTCATCAATTACCAAAAAGGGGGAGATTGAAAGTGCAACTAATCCCTGGGTGGTTTTGGTAATCATAACAAGATATATCTCATTGAACTAATATCCATTCAAGATAAATATTTCAGGATGTTCAATGTTTGGCATGGCATGGATTAGAGATTTGGACCCCTCAAAATGCTAAGGACAAGGATTGGCAAAAGCTCAACACTCTACATTTTTGTTTAAGTGATCCAAGATCACATTGAGTCCATAGGAAAGCTGGTACTATTAAAAGGGGATGAGGTGTTGGATAACGGTCTACTTGCTCAAATGCTTAGTGATATTGCTCCAAAACCCTCAGCCAATCTCTCCATCCAAATATGTCCAAAACCTAAAACTCCAACTCAGCCCACCGATTTTTCCCATCCGGAGCCACCGTGTTCATGTTGACATAGCCACTACCAGAAACCCTAATGATTCGGTCACACCGATATGGAATCGGTCCCACCGAGATGGCCTTGCCAACTCTCTGTTATCATTTCCATTTACTTCGGTCTCACCGAGTTTTGCAGATCAGTCTCACCGAGATGGCTTGCCAACTCTCTGTTGCCTTATTGCTTCACTTCGGTCCAACCGAGTTGATGCAATCGGTGCCACAAAGACGAGGATTGCCCTAAGCCCTAGCACATCGGTCCCACCGAGTTGTTCCAGTCGATCCCACCGAAATTCCTAACGTTCACATGTTAATTCACTTCGGTCTCACCGAGATTTTTGTTTCGGTGCCACCGAGTTGGGTCAAACGTGTGTAACGGTTGGATTTTTGTGTGGAGGCTATATATAACCCTCCACCCTCTCTTTCACAAGAGAGAGAGCCATCAGAACGTGCCTATACTCCTATCACAAGATTTCTGAGAGATAACCACCTACTCATGTGTTGAGATCAAGATATTCCATTCCTACCACTTAAATCTTGTTCTCTAGCCTTTCCCAAGTTGCTTTCCACTCAAATCCTTCTTCCACCATAGCCAAATCTGTGAGGAATTGTTTGAGTGTTGGCGAGACTATCATTTGAAGCACAAGAGCAAGGAGTTCATCATCAACACACCATCTATTACCTTTTGGAGAGTGGTGTCTCCTAGATTGGTTAGGTGTCGCTTGGGAGCCTCCGACATGATGTGGAGTTGAACCAAGAAGTTTGTAAGGGCAAGGAGATCGCCTACTTCGTGAAGATCTACCCAAGTGAGGCAAGTTCTTCATGGGCGATGTCCATGGTGGGATAGAGAAGGTTGCTTCTTCGTGGTCCATTTGTGGGTTGAGCCCTCCGTGGAGTCGCGCAACCGTTACCCTTCGTGGGTTGAAGTCTCCATCAACGTGGACGTACGATAGCACCACCTATGGAACCACGCCAAAAATCTCTATGTCTCCATTGCGTTTGCTATCTCCAAACCCTTCCCTTTATCTTCATGTGCAATGTTTTACTTTCTGCTACTATACTCTTAGAATTGCATGTGTAGGTTGATTGCTTGACTTGTCATAATTGCTAAAATCTGCCCACAACTAAAATTGGGAAAAGGAAAGATATTTATTTGGTCAAGTAGTCTAATCACCCCCCCTCTAGACATACTTTTGATCCTACAGATATATAATTAAGAAGATTAGTTAATGACCGTACGAGTGTTGGAGAGGAATACGAAACGTCGGACTGTCATACCAGTGTCGTACAGGGTAACTATCGCACAAGCTATTCTATGGTGCAACGTTTACGATGCATACGACATCAGAAACAGTTCAATTATAGTAAAGCATGTACGATAAGGCGACTATCACAAACATTTTGTTTGCTCATACCATTTGTGATGTTGTCTCACATCACACACGCTTTGCTTTACAGACCGTGTGCATGGTCACCATGTTTTCTCTCTATGAAACGTGTCAGATTATGAGGTACATCACACACGTTGTGCTTTACAGACCGTGTGCGGGGTAATGACCTGCAGAGCATATTTTCACCCTAATTTAATCGCTGCAATTTAAAATTGTACCAAATTTGAATTTGAATTTGAAATTGAAAGTAGGAAATACTTTATACATATTCATCATGTTCAACAACCAATGCATTATTTGATTCACAGGTACATATGTTCAAGAATTACATCAAAAAATTAAAGAATTACATGAGCACCAAATAAAGAATGATGAACCAGGGTTGTATACTTGTATTAAAGACGGTAAAGAAAGAGGCGAAATACATTTTGGTTGCCGAACAAGGTGAAGCGGAATGCCCATATCATGTCCATGCCGAAGGCACACACGACTCTAGTCCAACCCCTTGTGATGGCCGACCGCCCGTCCTTCACTGTCTTCATGAGGACTTCTAGATAATCATTGTAGTTTGGTACAAATACTTTAACCTTTGCATACCCACCAATCATGTAGTTTGAAAGGTAATCTTGAGTAAACTTCTTTGGGAACCACTCCAAGGAAAAAGATTCAGACATTGTCATCTAACACAACTCATTATGGGCAGTAAAAAGAAGCCTGCAGAGTTCTTACTTTCCATCCTGCAGTTCACTATTGTATTGGACAAAGTGTAAACAAATAGTTTAATCGCCATCCTTCGACCCATTTTACTAAGAATCTTTATTAATCCTCACTTGATGCTGGTTCATGAATATGTCATTGCCCCATAAGCAGAAAGGGTCGAAGCACGGATCTTTACCAATGACATATGTACCTACAAGCACCAAGTCAATATTAGAAGCTAAACTGATTTGCACAATGATTTAGTACAATTCTCCCTCCATCCCGTTATATAAGATCTTATTACATCCAATATATACTCACATATTGGATGACTTAATATCTTATATTATGGGGCGGAGGGAGTATATATAAGCCATGGGATAAACTAACCTCGATGGACAACAATAGTAGTTCCCAATATTGTCATGTGTAAGTACATCGAAAGGCATGATAAGCACAACACGCTAAACATCAACCAAATATAGCCATGGTAGTCAACATAATCTCCAAATGGTAGCTTTAGTGTGGAGGTATAAGCACGTTAGTTAAGAAAACAAGTGGAAAGGTGTGTTAACTGCAATAGGCCTAACAATTAACAACAACCAAATATAGTCATTCAAACTAGTATTGTGCAGGTTTAAGCACACTAGTTATTGTAAAATAAAAAGGAAATGGGTGTTAACTACAACAGCCTTAACATCAACAAAATATAGTCATGCATAGTGGTATTATTGAAATTGCATAGATCATAGCTTGTGCTTAAACATGAAATTGTACAATTGAACATCACGTTGTAAAATGACTGAAATAAATAGAGAGTGTGTTAACTAAACAAGGCTAAACAAGAAGCAAATATGGCCGTTGAAATGGTAATGATGAAATTGAACTGCACAGTTCATACTTGCACGTATAGAACATCACATTGTGAATAACTGGAATAAACAAGACGTAGTACGAACAACCAAATATAGAAATTGAAACTGGACACATGCTAACTACAAACAACCGAATAACCACAAATCGCTAAAAGAGGCATATGCTCGCTACAACAGGCTCAACAACAACCAAATATAGTCATTCATAGTGGTATTGTTGAAATTGCAAAGAACATAGCTTGTGCTTAAATATCAAATTGTATAATTGAACATCGCAATGTGAAAAAACAGGGGGTGTATTGCCTAAACAGGGCTTAACAGGAAATAAATATGGTCGTCGAAGTGGTATTGACAAAATTGTACTGCACGGTCAATACTTGCACATATAGAGCATCACATTGTGAATAACTGAAATAAACAAGGCATACCACAAACAACCAAATATAGCAATTGAAACTGGACATATGCTAGGTACAAACAACCTAACAACCAAAAACCATTAAACAATGCACATGCTCACTACAACAGGCTTAACAGCAAGCGAATATAGTCACTCGTAGTGCTATTGTTGAAATTGCACAGAACTAAGGTTGTGCTTAAACATCAAATTGTATGAATGCACATCACAATGTGAGAAAATTAAAATAAACATGGGGCGTGTAAACTACACCAGCTTCAACAGGAACCAATTTTGGCTGTTGAAACTGGTGTTGATCAAATTGAACTGCACAGTACATTCTTGAACATATAGAACATCACATTGTGAATAACTGAAATAAGTAAGGCATACAACAAACAGCCAGATATAGCAATTGAAACACGACAGAGTTAATACATAGCATGGCAAAAGTTACAAGCACGATCATATGATGTTTCCCCCTTGGAAGAGGCACGACAAAACAAATCAAGGGTTTTCTCACTTGTCACAAATGGGCTCCTACCAATTGGAAGAGCACGGACTCTGGGTGTGCTCCCTATTGTCGTAGATGGGCTCCTTCCCCTTGGAAGAGTATGGATGTAGGGTGCCCTCCCTGGTGTCATAGATGGGCTCTTTTCCCTTGGAAGAGCCGGAGAGGGTGCCCTCCTCGTGGTCGTCGTCGATGAGGTCTGACTTGGAAATTGAGGATCCCAAGCCAGCGATGCATAATATGTCCTTTAGATTTGACAAAAGGGGCTCGATGGTGATGAAGGATGGCAAAGTCTTGACAGCGAGGCTTACACTACTAGAAAAAAGGCTATTAGTGGCGCACCTGTTTTTGCTATTAATGGCGCACTATAGGTGCGCCACTATTAACACGCCATTAGTAACAAATAGTAATGGCGCACCTCTGGTGCGCCATTAGTAATCCAAATACTAGTGGCGCATCACCTGGTGCGCCATTAATAACACTTCAGGTGCGCCATTACTAGTTTTAACTAGTAATGGCACACCACAACCACGGTGCGCCATTACTAGTTTTAACTAGTAATGGCGCACCACACCACGGTGCGCCACTAGTAATTTTTTTTTTCAAAATTTTTTTTTTTGAAAAATAAATTTTTTTTTTCAAAAAAAAAATTTGTTAGTAGTGGCGCACCGTGGGTGTGGTGCGCCACTACTAACAAAAAAAATTTCAAAAAAAAAAAATTTCGAATTTTTTTTTTCAAATTTTTGTAAATTTTTTTATCCCTGCAAAATGTAACAAAATAAGCAGAAAGACAAACAAACTATTTATAACATATAATATATATAAAAAAAATTTAAAATAAAACAAACTAATTAGAAATTAAAAAAAAATTCATCAATTCCATTTTATGCATACAAATTATAGTACACACACATAAAATATATATATATATATATATATATATATATATATATATATATATATATATATATATATATATTTCATCCATACATACAAATTCATACATTTAATAAACATAATTTGTTCGAATCAACAAGTCACACAATCAAAATACATACACCGCTACTAGTAGTCAATGGCATCAAGTAATGACATGTTACATCAGCATTCTCATGATTTACAAAGAGAGAGAGAAGCAGGTTCGAGGGGAGAAGAGAGCAACATCAGTTGTTTGAGGAAATCTGCAAAAGAAACAAATGACCAGATGATGATTAAATTAAATGAATGTTTAAAAACACTCCAGGTAGCTGGTACTGCACAAGATGATTGCATTTGCATAGATGATGGAAACTGAGAAATTGGCAAGCTACACTAAATGAACAAGCTACACTAAAATTAGTTGCTAGATGTACAATCTACACTAAATGAAAAAATTACTAATGAAGTAGATGTGCTACTGTATATAAAGAGCAAGATACTTGTGCGTGTATATTTCTAGACATTGGCAAGATACTTGAAACTACCAAGCAACCAGGACATGAAAAGAATTAGAAAAAAGGAACAATCTAATGTACTGCTTCAGTATGTACAGGCGGTTGCCATGTCATGTTTGGTTGAGTTACAATCACGTTATTTGAGGGTTATTAAGTTGACAAGCATCAGCTTGGATTGAAACCGAAACTTCTGTGTGCATACTCACATCCTAGTCCTAGCACGAGCTTTCTGAAACCTCATGAGACAGACTAAACTACAGAACGACACCCAGGTGACCGTGGCGCATCGATACAATGAGCCTGTGGAGAGGGAGAAAGTAGGCAAATAAGCACCAGATTTTCTTTACAAGAGATCAAACAACAACAGGATGTTACTAAAGGAGTAAAGGTGAACTTAGTTTAGACCTCATCAATAGCAACGAGACCAAGAAGACCTCTGTTGTAGAGCTTTGTTAACTTTGCCTTGAAGCCAGATGTTGCAACTAACTCAGGAGTGACATACAACAATTTTAAAGAAGGATTACCAGAATCGAGATCTTCATGTATCTGAGGAAAGAGCGTATATGTTTAATAAAACTTTGAAGTCAAAAGGAAAAGTAAGCATGCAGAAGTTGTTCACTCTTTAGATCCTAGACACCATGATCTAGTTCATGAATTCCAATTCTCAGAGAATTAATACTTCCTCCGATCCATATTATTTGTCGCTAATTTAGTACAGAGTACAACTTGTGCACCACCGGCTAGTGTATGAATTCATAGGGTCGAAATGTCAGTTGGGACAGTTAAAATATACACCGAAAGCAATGCAAGAACTGAGCATGTCTCACGAGAGCCTTATATCGCAGTGTGTAAAGACCCTTACCTTGTTTTTGTTAACAGTTGTTTGTGTCGAAGAGAGAAATTCAGCTGGAATTCCTTTACTTTTCAAGCTGCTAACCTGATTCTCCTGTAAATTTTGCAGACCAAATGACTTTCAAAGCTATCCCAAGATTTAAGGGTAACAGAGAAAAAGTGGAAGGGTGGATAGTTAAACTTACCATTAGCGCTGATCAGCAGATTTTACATACAAGAAATCAAGAAACTGTTAGTATAAATCAAAAAGTATGTACATACATTCTTTTCAAGTAGTAGAACTTGTGAAACTGAAAGTATGGAAACTTGATGGGTCAATTCACCTATGAAGGGTGAGATGACAAGAACAACGCCTGCCTTCACTAGAGCAGGGATCTGGTAGCATATTGACTTGCCACCTCCAGTTGGCATCAAACAGAAGCAATCCCTTCCTGCAAATTTGTTGTTTGACAGATTAAACAAAGTAAATATTTGAAGTACTAATCTCATCGACATTCAGGGGGTTAAACACGAAAACAGAACACGAATGTGGAAACAGGGGCAGAGTGAGGACCTGAAAGAACAGCCTCTATGGCCTCTAGCTGCCTTCCTCGGAACTCTGAGTACCCAAAATACTGCTTCAAGACGCTCTCCAGCTCCTTGGGAGATTTCGTTCCATGCCTCGAGCCTGCCGACCCGCCTTTTAGGGGAAGTGCCTTCTTCATTTTCAGCTGTACCACCTAAAGCATCAGACTATCAGTATCAGAGGATCCATGAATGTGGCCTGATCATTTGGAGCATTTTAACTGCTGTAGCACACTGTGCTTAAACGCCCTTTGGTATAACAAAAATGATGATTTATATAGTCCTATCGGCAGGAAAATAACAATAGAGCAGAAAACCATAAGATGATTGACCCATTGCAAGGATACTTAGAAAAGCATACTGTGTTGTTTGTTGTCACACTGTTGATGTTCCCCCAAATAATCTCCAGAATGGTATGAAGATGCTATTAACAATTTCTCAATAATCCAATTTCTCAGTTACATAGGCTTAGTTATCCAGGAACATGTATAGATGATATCATCCAAATCACTGCGCTCAAGTACTCTCCAGAGTTGTCTCCAGATATCAAGATTCTTCTCAAAAGGCGTAAGGACAAGTTCTTCATTCTCTTGCAATCTGCAGAACATTTCTTTTATAATTGACTTTTGTAGAACAAACAACATAGTAGCAAATTTAAAATTAACTTAGATGGACTGCATGCTCAGACATTGAAAAGAGTAGTCAGGAATATGTACATTGCTTCCATTCAAGCTGAAGAAACCAATTAAAAGCTTCTATAGCTCTATGTGCTTTGTTTATATACTGTTCAATTTGAATACTTAAATTAGTACTTTACATTTTCATTGCCCAGAAAGAATGAACCAGCTTCAGAATTTAGCACGAATATTCAGAACAAGTCCAGGTATGATTTCTAACATAAGATTCCAAAGATACCCAAGTCTAAGGTCATAGTTGCAGAAAACCTGGGGTTTTATGGCTACAACACATGACCTGGGTTTTACATTGATATATCGACATAGTTTCATAAACAAACAACACCCTAACCAACTACTGCTGAAGTATTTTGTAGCAAGTAGTGTTACTTAAATTGTTAACATGCCAAGGTGGGGAGTTAGTTAGGTGAGTTTTCCGAAATGGTATGAATACAAAATTGGGAGATTTCCTGCAACTAAGAGCATAAACCCGATATTTCCTGAAATACACTCGACAACCGTTTCCTGTACAAAGGAGCAATGTAACTTTTGAACAACGACACTGCTAGAAACACAGCAGAGAAGTGCACCAACCTGGCGAGGTTCTTCCGCCACTCCAGGAAGGCCCGCTTCTCGTTGGTGTCGAGCTCCTCGGTCGTCATCTGGGCAGTCCACGGGGGCCTAAAAACATTCCGATTCCGTTCAACCATGCACAGCTCATCCCACTCCAGACGACCAAAGAAGAAAGAAACGACGGTGCCGAGCACTCACCGGCGGGGCACCCTGAGGCTGTCGGCGTGCAGGGCCTCCTGCTCCTCCCGCAGAAGCCGCCTCTCCTCCTCCGTGTCCCCCGCCCCATCCCTGCAACGCAAAATAACCGCAGCACCCGTGTCAGAGGCAATTCGTCGAACACCTGCGGGGAGCCAAAACAGAACCGGGCGCTTACAGATCGATGAGGCCGGAGCCGAGCGCGGCGGAGAGAGCGGCGGCGCCCTCCGCGTCGTCTCCGTGGAGGAGTTCCTCCTCGGCGGCTCGCTGGAGGACGGCGTCGATGTCGCTGACCTCGATGACGGACTCGAGCGGCAGCGCCTGCTGCGCGCGGCGGGAGATAACGAGCTGCTGGCCCCTCTCCTTGGCGGCCAAGGCCTGCTTGGTAAACGTGGCGCGCGGTGGGACCGAGGGAGGCCGGAGGAGAGGTCGGGGAGGCCGGGGACAGGCGGCGGCGCACGGATCTGGTCGCGGGGAGGCCGCCGGCTGGCGGGCTCCAGGGGCGGCGCGGGGCTCGGCCGAGCTCGAGCTCGAGCCTTGGCCATGGCAGGCTCCTGCATGGGGAGAGAGAGGGAGGTGAGAGGAGGAGAGGAAGGAGAAGGGGCGCGGGGAGAGCCGGCGCGGGGGGTCGGCGCGGCGGCTGGCGGCGGTGGGCTAGGGGGGGATGTGTGTGTGGGGGACTGGGGGGGGGGTGTGGTGGGTGGTGGCTGCGACATGAACAGTGCACATCAATGGCGCACTTCGTGTAGGTGCACCATTGTTACCTAAAATAGCAATGGCGCATCTATACGTAGTGCGCCATTGTTACCTGAAATAACAATGGTGCATCTATACGTAGTGCGCCATTGATATGTCTAGGGGATGGGTCAAACCTTGGTCAAACTTAGTAGTGGCGCACCGTGGGTGTGGTGCGCCATTACTAGTTAAAACTAGTAATGGCGCACTTTTCCCTGGTGCGCCATTGCTAAGTCTGGGGAGGGGTGTGGGGCCAGGACAAAACTAGTAATGGCGCACCACACACCAGGTGCGCCATTAGTAATATAAACATTAATGGCGCACCAATATCTGGTGCGCCACTGATATATAGCAGTGGCGCACCACATACATGGTGCGCCATTAATGTCCATATTAGCTATAGCCGTTTTTCTAGTAGTGTTAGGAGATCAGTGGCGGGGCCTTGGGTGAGATCGACGGTGGTTGAACCCGAGGGGTTGGGGGTGGGCCACTTAATCTGTGACATAGCCCGTGTCAAGCCGCCTCTGTCGACGACCTCAATGTCATAGTCGGCATCCATGAGTTACCAATATACGCGACACCGCTGATGGAAAGCCTCCGGCGAGTCATCGTCATCAGCTTCCTTGGCGGCCTCGGCGGCCACCTCCCAACGTCGGGCGGAGAGGCCAGGATAAACCTCTTTTTGGCCATTCGCTCCTCGAGCTTACCGGGAAGCTTAGCCGGGATTAGGTTGCGACACTCTGGATTGGGGGAGGGTGGGGATGGGGATCTGTGGTGAAGGGGGTGTTTCACAGGAGCCATCTAAGAAACTCAGGGCGGCGAGCACATGCAGATCGATGGGTAACCTGCACGGGAAGACCGGCATAGGTTGACGGTCGAGGCGGCAGCGGCGGCTGCAGGCTAGCTATGGTTTCGAGCGAGGGGGTGGGGGTGGTGTGTGTGAGCGAAGGCTTTGGCTGGGGTGTGTGTGTGGAGGGGGGCAAGGTGGTGTTTGACGAAATGCCGCGGTTAGTGAACATTTACTAGGAGGGAATAAAATGCCCGGGCTACTGAAAATTTGGATGAAGGGATTGAAGCAGAGCGGGAGCAAAAAACATAGCACATGGTCCAAACATAATAATCGTGTGCTATCAATCAGAAAAGCCCTCCCGGCAGGTAGATATTTTAAGCGGAACGGGACCAACAGACATCGCACACTGCCCAAGCATGATAATCGTGTGCTATCAGACAAAAAAATCCTCCGGGGGGTAGATATTTTTTTAGATTGCGAGGGAAGCCTCGTGGATCACAATCGATTGTGCTGATGTGGCAGGGATATTTTTTTATTTCATTGCACATGGTCCAAACATAATAATCGTGTGCTATCAAACAGAAAAACCCTCCCGGGTAGATATTTTAAGCGAAACGGGAGCAACAAACATCACACATGGCCCAAACATGATAATCATGTGCTATCAAACAAAAAACCCTCCGGGCGGGTATATATATATTTTTAGATCGCAAGGGAAGCCTCGTGGAGCACAATCGACTATGTTGATGTGGCAAGAATATTTTTTTAGATCATCACACACGGTCCAAACATAATAGTCGTGTGTTATCAAACAGAAAACCCTCCCGGCGGGTAGATAGTTTAAGCGGAACAGGAGCAACAGACATCGCACACGGCCCAAACATGATAATCGTGTCCTATCAAATAGAAAAACCCTCATGGCAGGTAGATATTCTATAAGATTGCGAGGAAAGCCTCGTGGAGCACAATCGACTGTGCTGATGTGGCAGGACACGGGCGTTGAACACGAGTACTCTGAGGGAACCGTGTCTATTGCGTCTATAAATTTGGCAAAAAAACACGGGAAAGGGTCAGAACACAAACACACCTACATGTGCACCAAATATATGCATGAAAAGGGTGGTTTGATGTTCAAATATCCAATGCACAACTTTGATGTGGCAAGCGCACAATATTGCTTGTCCGTCCCCCTACTTCGTGTCGGCGGGAGGGGAATCATAGCTATGAAAGCATGCCCCCAAATAGCTAGGTCCGGCATCTCACCCTGCCGTAACACAGGAATCCATCATGGTCACCCCCCTCGCTACCGGTCAAGAAGGTTGACCATGCGGACCCACAAATGTGCTTGTGTGCGCGGTATGGGTGACACCACGAACCACCTGCGGGTGGCACAACTATATATATATGAAAGGGTGGTGTGATATTTAAATACCAATTTCACAAATCTGATGTGGCGCATGTGCCTCGCAATCAGGACATCCCCAACCCCATGGAGGTTCAGGACGTGCGGAGTAGCAGTGCCCCACCCCCTACCACACACACTTCGAGAGGGAATCTCACCAAAACCTACTGTAACACGGACCGAGAAGAACCCACCTTGCATATCTCTCATTGTCGGTCGAACTGATGGACGTCCACATGGCCCCACAGATGGGCTTGCCACCTATAAGCACGCGGGGGAGTGCCCGAAGACAACCACCGCCTGCATGTGGCCCAAACATATACATGTATGGAACTATTGTGTGGTGTTTGAATACTGAATGCACAACTTTGATGTGGCACCGTGCTTTGGAACCGGAAAGTCCACACACAGAGCGAGGGTTCACGACGCACAATATCTCGCTCCCCCCACACCTCGAGCCGCTTAGAGGGACTCATGCGTACGCGTGCGCTCAAACTTTGGTCTGGAATCTCACCGTGACCTACCATAACACGAACCAAGAAGAATCCACATTGGTAACCTCTCTCGTTGTCAGTCGAAGTGATGGACGTCCATGCAGGCCCAGGAATGGGCTTGCCGCTGATAGCACAAGAGGGAATGTTTGAAGAAAACCACCACATGCATGTGGGATAACGATGTATGGAAGTTTTGTCTCGTGTATGAATCAATACCCAATGCACAACTTTGATCTGGCGTCTGCTTTGGAACCGGAAAGTCCCCACACAAAGCGAGGGTTCACGATGAGTAGTATGTCGGTCCCCCAGCCCCACTTCGAGCCGGTGATAGAAGGATTTATGCATACGCATGCATGCGCTCAAACTTTGGTCTGGAATCTCACCATGAACTACCATAAAATGAACCAAGAAAAATTAATCCACCTTGGTAATAACCTCTCTCGTCGTCGGTCGAAGTGATGGACATCCACCTGAGCCCACGAATATGGGCTTCCCCCCGATAACCACGCGAGGGATAGTGTCCGAGACAACCATTTCCTACATGCATGTGTCCCAAACATATGTATATGGAGGTGTTGTTTGTTGAATGTAGCCAATTAATGCACAACGTGGATGTGTCACCTGCCTCACAAACTGTAAAGTCCCCACATGGAGCGAGGTCGATGGCGCATTGTGTGCTGCCCCCCATCCCAATTCGATACGGAGTGAGGGATTCATGCGTACACATGCGCTCAAACTATACTATATATGTAATCTTAGCATGACCTTATGCAAAAGAGAGACAAAAAATTACTCCCCTCCTATGTCAAATTAACCTCTCTTGTTGTCGGTCAAAGTGATGGACCAAGCGAGGACACAGATGGAAGCATCGCCGATAACCGCGTGAGTGAGTGCTAGAGGATAACCAACGGTTGCATGTGTGGGCCAAACATATCTATTGGAGGTGTTGTGTGTGATGTTTGAAAACCCAATGTACAACTTTGATGTGGCCCGTGCCTCAGAAATCGTAAAGTCCCACACGAAGCGAGGTTCACGATGCATCGTATATGATGCCCCCTCTTCCGCGCATGCTATATATATACTCCTACCGTAACACAAACCAAAATGAATCCTCCTTGGTCTTAACCTCTCGCTGTAGGTCAAAGTGATCGACCTCACGGGCTCATGGATGGAATCGATATCACCAATAAAACCGCGCGAGAAAGCCATAGGGAAACCACCGCCTGCATGTGGCCGAAAGAGGTGTTGTGTGATGTTTGAATACCCAATGCACAACTTTGTTGTGTGGCACCTGCTTCACAAACTGGAAACGCCCCACACGGAGGTTCACGACGCGTAAAGTTCCCCTCACTTTGAGCTGGTGGGATGGATTCATGTGTACGCACGCACTCAAACTTTGTTCTGGAATCTCACCATGATCTACACCGTAACACAGGCCAAGATGAATCCACCTCTGGTCAAATGCCTCTCGTTGTCGATTAAAGTGATAACATGCGTGGGCTAACGAATGGGCGCGTCGCTAATAACCGCACAAGGGAGTGTCGTCCGAGGACCACCACTGCATGCATGTGGCCCATTCATATGTATGAAAGGGTTGTGTAATGTTTAAATACCCAATTCACGACTTTGACGTGGCACCTGCCTCGCAAACCGGTCAATCCCACATGGAGGCTCACGACGCGTAGTGTGCCGGACCCCCCCACCCACCCACCACACCAGCGCCGCCACTTCGAGGCATGTCAAACTTCTTCTGCAGTGAACATGTGACCAAAGGAGCATCGTGTTAAAATTTTAAAAAACTTCAGAGATCATTCACACATTTTTATACATTGATTGATTTCCCAGGGATTTAACGTGTAAATATCAAATTTGAAATACATGGACAAGCGATAGTGCACCAAAATGGATTGGAAAATTATATGCGTGTCCTCGGGTGCATGTTTACTCCCCGTGCAAGAAATGGCAAGAAATTTCGAACATTGAGAATCTTGATTTTTTATATTCCAGTAAATCCAAAACCTAGTTGAAATTCATGAAACTTGTCGTGGTGCCATGATATGACACCAATAGACTGTGATATTGTTTTTTGGTCAAATTCGAGACAAGTTTTGATATAAGTTTCTTGCAACTGGTAGATTTTATTAATAATTGGAAAACAGTATCGCAAACGGTTTATTTATTCGAACCGTGGGCATTAGGCTAACTATGTACGGGCCAAGCTTCGGTTAATTAATAAACGGTAGAATTAATCCTCAAAAAAGAAAAACAATATACGTGCCGCCACGCGTCCCACGTATCGTGCGAGCAGGCGTGAGTTGACGGGACGCATGCGAGCAGTCCGCCGTACAGGCAGACCGAGAGGCATGCGAGCAGGTGTGTGAATTGACGGGAGGCATGTTCGCTATGCAGTGTCATCGGGAGACATGCGAGTAGCTGTGTGAAATGACGATACGCATGTGAGAAGTCCGGTGCGCAGGCTCGCCTCTCGGCGAGCCAACCCAGCCCTTGACTGGTGCCCGCCTCGCTCCCACTACTCCATATTAATGGAGCACCCTAGCCGCTGGTTATAATAGGCGACTGCACCCCCCATTCTGGCTACGCACACAATCCTCTCTCCCCGCCTGCATCCTTGACCCGTTCTCAGTAGTCACCGCCGTCTGAAGTGTGTCAGGATGCCGACGAAGCGCACCATGGGAGGGAGTGGGGATGCTGGTGCTGGTGAAGCACAACACTGGCATGTGCAGCTGCATGAGCTGAATTTCATTTCTAATATCAGTTTGAACCTTGTAATCTTCGAATTGGAGCCTTCTAACTCTGGAATCTAAACCTTGTAATTTTTCGGGCTTTTGTAGTACAATCGTTGAAATGGCATCGTATGAGACTCGTATATTGGTAGTACTATTTTGACCTTCATATGCAATGGATGATTAATATCTGGACCTCAATGGACTTGATTTTATTTACCATTCTCGAATGTGTTTCCCTTGTCGATCTCAATCGCAAATGATCTATATTGTGGACATGACAACGATCTGTGACATTATTGTACATAGTTGGTTTCCTCAAGTGTGTGCCCAGAATTATCGCACTCGAGTGTCCATCATTACCCGTCAGTGTAACTTTGACCTCATCACCCACGGCTAAACTTGGCGCCTCTTCGAGCACACACGTGGTCAAATGAAACGCGTGTGGGGTGCTCAACAGCTCAAGCGTGCACTAGAATCCTCCGCTAGGAACGCGGTGACAAGACGTGATGATTATAGGCTGTCCGGCCACCATTTATAACAGCAGCCATTTATCCCTTGTGTCTCTTCAACCTTTCGATCGCGCCCCAGTATTGCTAGAAGCACACCCACAATGACAAATACAGAGAGGGTATCCTGCGCGGCTCCAATGGCGGTCCCAGCGGCTGCCGACGACGAGCAGTAGTTCACCATGCATGCCGTAGTGGACACCCACAGAAAGTTCATAGAGCTCTTGGTGGTGTACACTAACCACCCGATCTGGGTGGAGAACTCCATCCACACTATGGAGTTGTTGCTTGTTGCAGAGAAGTACAAGGTGGTCGGGTTCGACCTCGAGTACACCCGCCCTCGTGCCAGGTCTATTCACAAGGTCGCCATCGCCCAGGTGTGCGTGCGCAATCACGTCCTCGTCTACCACTACTGCCTTGGCACAAGGCCTTGCGAGCGTTTTGCCTGGTTTGTCAACAGCCCCCACTACATGTTTGCTATGGTGGACATCACCAACGATGTAAAGGTGCTAAAGAATTCGGGCATCGCCTACCAGAATCTTGTCGACATCTAGGGCCAATACAAGATCTGGGCTAGCAAGAAGCATGAGAAGGACTCACTGGTTCACCACGCCGAGGCCATCATCGACCCCTACCACAGAGACATGAAGGATTCCGACAACAAGGACAAGCGTGCCTGGCACTCGACCTGGATGGAGAAACTCGACGAAGCTCACGTCGTGTACGCGACCAAGGAGGCGTACACGAGCAACGAGATGTACAGGTGGATCGTTGACATGAGAAAGTACCTTCGTCCTGCCCCAGGCGAGGGATCGAGCCACAGAGCAGTGGCGGCAGCGTCACAAGAAGTAGATGATTAGATGATCGTTTCTCCTAGTTTACAATGCATGTAATTGTTTATTGAGGTGTGTGCGAATTTTTTGTATAGTCACCTATGTAATTGGATGTTTAATTTGGTTATATATGTTGTTCTTCTATAGATAGAGCAAATTACATCACAGCCGACTAAACTAGGGAACCCCTCGGTGATGATTTTCATCAATCACTGACAATTGTATACCAGCAAGTGTTTGCCGACAACACACACGGGTTATTAGCAGAAATCGTCCGTGTTGTTATCCGTCTTCCCACACATTTCGGATTACTGACCTGTTTGTCGTGTATCACACACATCTTGTTAAGTTGAACCGTTTCTGTTGTGCTAGGAAATCACAAACGCTTCATCCGAATGAACTGTATGCCGTGTATTGCACACACCTTGATATGTCTGACGGTTTCTGTTGTGTTGGGTAATCACAAACAGTTCATCCAAGTGAACTATGTTGGGTATTATGGTAGGGTGCGTCGACTGCAAATTAAAATTTTCCTACGCGCAGAACAACCAAGAACATGCTACAGGAATGGATCACGGATCGTTACCACTATACACGCAGTGCCGTGCAGCGGAAGTAGAGTTGGGGCAGCACGTCTCCGGAGTCGTCTCCTCCTCGTCGATCTCCCATGTAGCCGATCGGATCCCGCGAACAGGTTCGCCGGACCGGCACAAGTGCACCGCCTCTAACGGTATCCATGCGTGCAGGAGGAACATCGTGCGGTGGACTGCTAGGTCCAGTCACACAACCGGCGGCGAGTGGAGGTGGCTAGTTGCAACACATGCAAAGCCCTAGTGGCGGCGCCGAAGCGATCAACAAAATGATTGTGCCGCACCTCCACTATTTATAGGCATCCATCGCGGGCTCAACACTTGGGCCTCGCATGGATCCTAAAGCCCAAAGTCTGTTCGGCCTAGATCCGAGTCCGAGTAGGATCACACCTGACTCGTGGAGTCGGACCCAGCCTCACAGGTTCCTTCCCTTAAGCGCGTGACCCCTTAGGTTCAAGTCGACTTGGTCGCAGTTCGGTTCACCTCCGACCTGCTCGGTTGGTAGCGGCCTCTAGCAAGGCATGCCGACCACCAAGTAGACAATGAGGCTGGTTAGGCGAACCTGTACATCATACTTCTATTCCCTTTGCCACACGATATATGTTGTCGGGCTCAAGGCGAGTCTATCATCCTTGTGGTAGCCCGATCTCTTTCTCGTTCTAGTGATGCCGACCACAAACCGGATTATCTCATAATCCACGTCGCATGGCCATGCTTATTCTGGTCGGATCACATGAGGGGCCCAGAGTATATCTCTCCTGGTCGGAGGGGCAAATCCCATCTTGCTCGACCATGTCTCGCAGCATGGGTCTGGACAAGCCCGAAACCTACCTTTATAACTACCCAGTTACGGAGTAGCATTTGGTCGGCCCAAAGCAGGTCTGTCACCATCCCGAGTACATGCGCCAGCTCAGGTCATAGGACATAGAACGTTGTTGTACTAGAGACTCATAGATGACATATCGCTGCGTCTCATAGTTGGATCTGTCCAATCTGATATCCATCCGAGCTCGAATCCGGACACCTCGAATCCAACCTCAGATCCGATCAGATCCATCCAGTTCGGCAGCATCACATGCTTCATGGCTAGTGAGACAAAATCATCCACCGTATTGCATTCTAGTCTAGTCGGACGTGTGTCCACGCGTCACTTACGACTAGGGACCATTTAGGACATATCATACAACATAAGATCTCACAAACAAGTCACGTACTTGCCAACAAGCATCATTGATAACGTCCAAGGACTATCTTTATTCATAAACACATAGGAAATATCATCATACATGATTGCCTCTAGGGCATATCTCCAACAGTCTCCCACTTGCACTAGAGTCAATCAAATAGACATCGAATGCCCATAGCTCTAACGTGCCCCTCATGCTTGGGTTGTGGAAGCAGCTTAGTCAGCGGATCTGCAACATTTGCATATGTGTGAATTTTGCATAACTCTACATCACCACTCTTTACGATCTTTCGTATCAGGTGATAAATCCGATCTATGTGTCTGGTCTTGTGGTGATTCCTCGGCTCCTTGGCCTGTGCGATGGCACCAGAATTATCACAATAAAGGTCCAACGGTTTTACCGAGGCTGGGAGAACACCAAGATCATCCCGAAAGTTCCAGAACCCAACACCTTCCTTTGCAGCTTCACAAGCCGCAATGTATTCGGCTTCTGTGGTAGAATCGGCCACCGTATCTTGCTTGGAACTCATCCAACTCACTGCTCCTCCATTCATGACATACACGAATCCGGACTGTGATCGACAATCATCTCTGTCGGTTTGGAAACTAGCATCGGTGTAACCCTTTACGACGAGCTCTTCCTCACCTCCATAAACTAGGAACATCTCTTTAGTCCTTTTCAGGAACTTCAGAATAGTCTTTACCGCCGCCCAGTGACTCTCACCTGGGTTGGCCTGGTATCTGCTTGTCAAGCTTATTGCAAAAGCAACATTGGGCCGAGTACATATCATGGCATACATGATCGATCCAATTGCCGAGGCATACGGAATCCGACTCATCCTGCTTCACTCATCAGATGTCGAAGGACTCTGAGTCTCGCTTAGCCTTATACCATGTGAGACAGGCAAGAACCCCTTCTTGGCCTCACTCATGTTAAACCGTTTCAACACTTTGTCTATGTACGTGCACTGGCTTAAACTGAGCAGCCTTCTCGATCTATCTCTATTGATCTTAATGCCCAATATGTAAACCGCTTCACCAAGGTATTTCATCGAAAAATTTCCATTCAGTGATTCCTTGACCGAGTTCAGCATCAAAACTTTGTTTCCGATCAGCAATATGTCATCCACATACATGATCAAAAACACTACTGAGGTCCCACTCAACTGCTTGTATAAACAAACGTTCTCTTCACTTTTGATGAAACCGAGACCAGTGACGACCTCATCAAAACGAATATTCCAGCTCCGAGATGCTTGCATACCTTACTAGTGCTAGTCGGATCGACAAAACCCTCGGGCTGTATCATATACACGTCATCAGTCAAATTCCCATGAAGGAAAGCCGTTTTGACATCCATCTGCCATATCTCGTAATCAAAATATGCAGCTATAGCTAGTACGATCCTCACCGACTTCAGCATCGCTACCGGCGAGTAGGTCTCATCGTAGTCAATTCCTTGAACTTGTCCATAACCTTTTGCGACAGGCCGAGCTTTGTGGATCTGAACATTTCCATCCACATCGGTTTTCTTCTTAAAGACCCATTTACAACCAATGGCAGTGACGCCAGGTGGCGGATCAACCAAGTCCTAGACTTGATTTTCATCCATGGACTTTAACTCGGATCTCATGGCCTCTAGCCATGCCTCGGAATCTGGGATCACCATTGCTTCCGCATACATAGCCGGCCCGTCGCTTTCTAGCAACAACACATCACGCACTCTGCGTAATCTTTCCGACCTTCGTGGTTCCGGTGCCGCTTCCACCTCGGGTTCCCTGGTAGACTCCGATATGATCACATTACCAGCTGAGTTGTCCCCAAGTGGTTCTCGAACTTCTTCGAGTTGCACCTGCCTCCCACTGGCTTCCCGCCCGAGAAACTCTTTCTCAAGGAAGACCCCGTTTCAAGCAACAAACACTTTGATCTCTTCACGGTTGTAGAAGCTATATCCCAAGGTTTCCCTCAGATATCCCACAAATATGCACTTATCCGACTTGGGTGTAAGCTTGTCCAACATAAGTTGCTTGACAAGTGCTTCACAACCCCAAATCTTTAGAAAAGACAACTTGGGACTCTTCCCAGTCCACATCTCATGGGGTGTCTTGTCTACGGATTTTGATGGTACTATGTTGAGTGTAAAAGCTGCAGTTTCTAGAGCGTATCCCCAGAATGACAAGGCTAAATCCGATTTGCTCATCATAGATCGAACAATGTCCAACAAGGTACGATTCCTCCGTTCCTACACACCATTTCTCTGTGGTGTTCCCGGAGGTGTGAGCTGAGGTACTATACCTCAGCTTTTCAGATGATCAACAAACTCCTGGCTCATGTACTCACCTCCACGATCAGATCGTAGAAGCTTTATAGTCTTGCCGAGCTGATTCTCTACCTCGTTCTGAAACTCATTGAACTTTTCAAAGGTCTCCGACTTGTGCCTCATCAAATAGGTATATCCATATCTACTCAAGTCGTCAGTAAAAGTCACGAAGTACTGATAGCCACCTCTGGCAGTTCTGCTCATTGGACCACACACATCACTGTGTATGACCTCCAACAGCTCGGACGCCCTCTCGCAACTCTTTGCAAAAGGAGACTTAGTCATCTTGCCTAGCAAGCATGATTCACATGTCTCTAATGACCCAAAGTCAGACAAAGTTAGAATTCCATCATCTGTGAGCTTCTTCATGCATTTCAGACTAATGTGTCCAAGCCGGCAATGCCAAAAGTATGTCAGATTTATCTCATTAGGCTTATGCCTCTTGACATTCATATTATAGAAAGGTTCCGTTTCGAGATTCAAAATAAATAGCCCATCAACAATGGGTGCTGTGGCACCCCGGCTCAGAGAACCGGTTTACCAATGTTTCCAACCCAGAGATCATGTCTTCTGGAAACACACAAACTCTTGGAACAGAACTGAACTGATCTTTATTGATAAACTTCGGGTACAAGCTCTTATATTACATTAATAGCGAGGCCAAAAGCACACCTGGTGCTATGACAATATCTACATTATTTATGAAACATATCGGGGCCTCGGTACTACTAGGGAGTCCTACGGCGTAGCGGAACATAGCAGAATCTCCATCCACAGGGACACTGCTGGGACACAACCTAGTTAGCATAGCACGAACCATCGGGACCTCCGTCCTCGGCTTCTCCTGCATCTGGCATGATACGCCAGGTGAGTACTTTGAATGTACTCACAAGCTCACGACAACCAAATAATGCAGCAAACAATAGCATGGCAATCAACATGTTCAATTCTTAAGTGATTCACTTACTGTCACCGGTCACGAACTTACTCTCTTCCGAGTTGTCCCACAACCCTCGGAATACTCATGAGTCATCGAGTACTTCCGTTCATACGACGAGTTCTTCCATCATTATTATCAATGTTACGGTTGACCACCTAGTGAGGCCTGGTACGGACTGTCCAATACCGTGGACGCGGCTATTCGAATAGATTCTTCACTCTGCAGAGTTTGCGCACTTTACCCACACCATGGAGCACCTGGCCTCGTGATCCCATTCGGGTGGACCAGTGTTGCACCAACGAAACTTGCCTAACCCGTGACTCTCCGATCGTACCATCGGCAATCATCCTCCCCCGGAGTCCTGCCCTGGGTGGCCCCTGTGTCACCTCATGACACCTGCCACCGCCGTGGCCAAACTAAACTGTCCCAAACGGGGACGCCGGCACAATACTCAATTGGGCTCACTAGGTTATCACCGTCTACCTGATCAGGGTAGCACGCACGCATAACCCTCCCTGTCTGGAGGTACCGGTGGAAGAGCACGGAGCCAGACCAAGTCAAGGCCGTCCCATACCGGCAAATGTGGTTGCACGGATAAGTCCGGACAGGTGACTCTAAATCAACCGACTAGGTTTTCATTAGCAAGCATAGTGTTCTATCACAATAACTTGAGATGGCAGCAACTAGGCATTTGAATCAATTTACTTTGAATTATTATATAGCAAACAAGTGAAAGTAATTCATTTAAATATGCAATGCTATTGAAATGCTTCATGAAATGGATGTCCTGGCTTGCCGTGCTCTGTTGGGTTGCCCAAAAACTCCTGGTCTTCAAAACCACCAAAGTTTCATTCTGAAAATATTTTAAAACGGCAATTTAAAATGTCACATATCACTGTTTTGTCCACCAGAAATTCTGTTAGTATGAGAAAAATACCAAATTTTACCAGAAATTAGAGGAGGTCAAGACAAACCAAATGCAAAAAGAATCAATTGATTTGGACTTATGGATAAAAAGATATGGCTGGTCAAAGTTGCTGGTCAAATATGAATTAAAAACAGAAATTCAGAAAATCAACAGAGGGCCACGTCGAATGCGTACTTTGCGCGGGCGCATCCACTTACCGCTTCGGCGCGCGTGGCTGGGTGGCTGACAGGTGGGGTCGGCTGGTTTAAACAGAGAGGGAGAGAGAGAAAGCAGAGACGGGCGGCTCACCGGCGGCGCTCACCGGCGATAGAGACGTTGGCGGAGTCGGGCGACTGCGGGGATGGGTCGAGCGTGCGACGCCTGTCCTCCCTGTACCAGCAGCTCCTCCGGGGACGGCCTAACGGCGTCGCCCCCTTCCTCTCCAGTGGCTGCAGCTTTCGGGGCTCGTCGGCGACGGTGAATCCGGCAAGGATTGGGCTGGGCAAGAGGTCGAGGAGGACCAGGGAAGCTCACTGGACTCGTGGGTGAGGTCGGGTGAGGCTGGGATGGGGTGGAGGGTGCTTGGTGGCGGAGCTCTTCTGGGCGGTAGAACTCCGGCGAGGAGAGAGGCCAGAGGGCCTCTCGGCCGTGCCTCGGTGCTCTGGAGGGCGATTTGAGGTGGAGGGAGTGGGGTGAGGAGCTCGGAGGGGCTGGGCATGGCCTTTTATAGGCCGGAGCGAGCTCTCTGGAAGCGGCGGGGCTCGGGCCATGTCGCCGGCACGAGGACACCGCGCTGGCTGGCCGGTTGCGGTTGACGGGATAGGAGATAGCAGGCGGAGTTAATGCGTGCAGTGGCTGCACGCGGAGGAAGACGACGGCAGCAGAGCAACTGTGCCCGCACGGGCGGCACAGTGCCCGTGTGCGTGGCGGCCGCCGGGGACGATTCCGGCGAGGGGAGGGTTCCAGAACGGCCAGGTGGGAGGAGGAGAAGATGTCGGCAAGCTAGGACAATGCGAGGCCACGCGGGGCAGCCGGACGCGTCACCTCAGACACGGGCGCGGTGCAGAGCGCGTGCATTGGCATGCCAATGTCGTGCTCACCACGGGCATTGTTGTCTAGAGGCCTCTCCTGTCCAGCGCACCATGTCTAGCGTGTTCTCCCTTGGTCATTTAGTCCCTCCATGCCTCTGGTTTGGCTAGGTTCACTCTGATACGAAGTGTAGCTTCAGCTACAGTTTCTGACAGAAACTTAGAGAGGGATCTAAAGAAGAGGTGAGCTGGGGATGAAGCCAGTGGAGATGTCTTGAGTGATTCATGTTGGAAGAACTACAGGCTGACCAATTTTAAAAGAGTTTGGAAATGTTTTGGATGGGGTTCATGTGTAAGCTGCCACACTGGTCCAGAAACTAGATTAGCTTGGTTTGCACACATGGTGGATCTTCTGAAGATGAATTTTGGCATGAGGGAGTCATTTGATGCATAGAATATGCCATAAAAATTTCATGGCCATTGGATACCTCTAGCTAGCACTTCCTTCACAGAGGTCCCAAAAATGTAGCAACTTGGCAGAGCCTTGTTGCTAAAAAGTTGTATTGGCCAAGGTGATATTTTTGGATATTGTGGCTAGATAGGTTCACTAATATCTCAGGGAATTATTTGGGAATTTTCTGAGTTAGGAAAATAGAGGTTGCTTCATAAATGGCCAATTCTGACCAGAAAGAAAATAGCTATTCTGGCCTAAATTTTATATTGGACAATGGAATGTTTTTGGAGATTATGAGATTATATGATGATAAGAAGGTGTGACATGAATTTGGGATTTTATTGATCATCAAAACTATAGGTTGCTTCATAACCCATAGTGATGACATAGTTTCCCAAAGGAAGAAAATAAATTATTGAAAAAGATTAGAAATGGATTTTGGTCCAGAAGGTGTATGACATGGTGTTGGCAAGAGGTTGAAAGCTTTGGATCACTTAGGGAAATGTTCAGAGGTTTCCTAAGTCCAAGTCAACTGAAATGATTCGAAAGTCAACCAAATTTGCAAACAAAGCCAGAAGGTTTTCGAAAAGAAAAAGTTGCCAAAAACCAGGGTGTCACAAACCTACCCCCCTTAGGATGAATCTCGTCCTCGAGATTCGGTTGCTCAGGGAACAAGTACGGGTATGCGGATCTTAGAAAATCCTCTCTTTCCCAGGTAGCGTCTTCCTCGGTGTGGTGATCCCACAGTACCTTGTAAAACCTGATCACCTTACTCCTGGTAGTTCTTTCCATTTCATCCAAGATTCTGACAGGTTTCTCTTCGTAGGTCAGATCTTTAGCCAGTTCTAGCTCACCCATATCTGCTTGCTTGATCGGTGGTGCAATGCACTTTCTTAATTGTGATATGTGGAAAACATCGTGAACACCAGACAACTCCGGTGGTAATTCCAACTGATATGCTACCCTGCCTCTCCTAGCAATTACTGGAAAGGGACCGATGTATCTCGGTGCAAGCTTTCCCCGGGTATGAAACCTTTTTACTCCCTTCATGGGGGTTACTCGAAGGTAAGCATGTTCTCCGGGCTCAAAAGTCACTTCTCGGTGCTTTCTATCGTAATAACTCTTTTGACGGGACTTGGCTGCCCGAAGACGCTCCTGAATATCCTTGACTTGCCTCTCAGCCTCGAGCATCAAGTCCGTGCCAAAGGTACGACTATCTCCTGTCTGAGACCAATTTAATGGGGTGCGGCACTTCTGCCCATACAATGCTTCAAATGGTGACATCTTAAGACTTGACTGATAACTGTTGTTATAGGAAAATCCTGCATAGGGTAGGCTATCTTCCCATTTGGGTCCGTAAGTGAGAACACAGGACCGAAGCATATCCTCTAGTATCTGGTTCACTCGTTCGGTCTGTCCATCTGTCCGCGGATGGTACGCCGTGCTATGTTTTAGAATGGTTCCCAAGGCTTGGTGCAATCGCAGCTAGAATGCTGAGGTGAATAAGGAACCCCTATCCGAGGTGATAGACTTGGGTACTCCATGAAGGCTGACTATCCGGAACATGTAGAGTTGCGCAAGCTGATTTGCGTTGAAAGTGGACTTTACCGGAATAAAGTGAGCCACTTTTGTGAGTATATCCACGATGACCCAGATAGCATCATGGCCTCTTGTTGACTTGGGTAGTCCAACAATGAAGTCCATACATATGTCGTCCCACTTCCACTGGGGAACCGGTAAAGGTTCCAGTAGCCCAGCAGGTTTCTGGTGTTCAGCCTTGACTTTGTTGCAGATGTCACAGCAGGCGACATAGTATGCTATACCCCTTCGCATTCCTGGCCACCAAAAGGTTTCCCTTAGGTCCTGATACATCTTTGTGCCCCCCGGGTGGATAGAGTACGCGGACTCATGAGCTTCTCTGAGTATTTGTTGTCTCAGATTGTCCTGATCGGGCACACATATCCGTTTCTCAAACCATAAGGTGCCTTGGTCATCCACACGGAAAGACTTGGCTTTCCCTTCCTGAATCAGCTCCTTGAGCTCTTGTATCCTTCATCTGATTTTTGAGCTTCTTTGATTTCTCCCATAAGTGTTGGAGTAATTTCCAAGGTATCTGGGTTAAGGGGGCCGCATAGCACCATATTGAGTTTGGCAAACTCTTCTTGTAATCGTGGCTGGATATTTGCAGTTAATGTATTCATGGTGCCTTGTTTTCTGCTAAGAGCATCAGTGACCACATTAGCCTTTCCCGGGTGATAACTTATTCCAATGTCATAATCCTTGACCAGTTCTAGCCATCTTCGCTGTCTGAGATTCAGGTCAGGCTGAGTGAAAATATACTTGAGACTCTTATGGTCCGTGTATACTTCACACCATTGTCCAATGAGGTAATGCCTCCAAATCTTTAAGGCATGAACCACGGCTGCTAATTCTAGATCATGTGTGGGGTAGTTTTCTTCATGGGGTCGTAGCTGTCTGGATGCATATGCTACAACCTTTCCTTCTTGCATTAATACGCAGCCGATTCCACGCCTGGAAGCATCGCAATATATGTCAAAACTCTTGTGAATGTCTGGAAGAACCAAGACAGGGGCCGTGGTTAGCCTTGTCTTTAGCTCCATGAAGCTGATGTCGCATTCCGCTGTCCAGACAAACCTTTGATTCTTCTTCTGCAATTCTGTCAGTGGCTTGGCTATCTTAGAGAAGCTTTCTATGAAACGACGGTAATAGCCTGCCAATCCTAGAAAGCTACGGACTTCGGTCACCGAGGCTGGTGTCTTCCAGTTTAATACTACAGTTATTTGCTGGGGTCGACAGCTACTCCTTGTTCTGACAAAATGTGTCCCAGAAATCCCACCTCTTTTAGCCAGAATTCACACTTACTGAACTTGGCATACAGACGATGGGTCCTTAATCTTTCCAGGACAGCACGAAGGTGTTGTTTGTGCTCTTCTTCATCCTTGGAGTATATCAGGATGTCATCGATGAACACCACCACGAACTTGTCCAGGAAATCCATGAAGACCTTGTTCATCATGCTCATGAAATAAGCTGGACCGTTTGTCAATCCAAACGACATGACTGTAAATTCATACAGACCATATCGGGTGGTGAAAGCTGTCTTGGGTATATCCTCCTTTCTGATTTTTAGCTGATGATATCCTGTTCGGAGGTCAATCTTGGAGAATACCCGTGCTCCGTTCAGCTGGTCGAACAAATCGTCAATGTGAGGGACCGGGTACTTATTTTTGATGGTGACCTCATTCAACTGGCGATAGTCTACACACATTCGTAGACTTCCATCCTTCTTTTTGACAAACAATACGGGTGATCCCCATGGTGAGATGCTTGGACTAATGTACCCTTTCTGTAACAATTCATCCAACTGCTTCTTTAATTCCACCAGCTCTAGACTCGGCATACGATAGTATTTCCTGTAAATCGTGGCAGTTCCGGGAATCACCTCAATTGCAAACTCTAATTCCCGGTCGGGTGGCATCCCTGGCAGTTCCTCGGGAAATACATCCGGGAATTCGCAGACTACCGGAATCAAGTTCATATATGTACTGGTAGTTTGGTACGCCATTCCCTTTCTTGACATCATTTTGCTGGCAAGGAATTGAACTGTTTGTCCTGCCGGGTTAACCAGTGTCACTGTTCTGGTGGCGCGGTTGATGCACACCTGATGTGGTGTCAACCAATCCATCCCCAGTATTATATCCAATCCAGTGGATTCAATGGCAACGAGTGTAGCTGGAAATTTGACTCCATGTATCGAGATTTCTAGACCTTTATATATCAGATTTGTTCTGAGCAGGGAGCCAAGAGATTGTACCACCATGATTTTATCCAAAAGCGAAGGGGAAAGTTTGTGCAAGGTGGCAAAACTCCGCGAAATAAACGAATGGGAAGCCCCAAAATTAAATAAAATTACTGCAGGTATGTCGTTAACAGAAAACATACCAAGGACTACGTCTGGTGCTTAGCAGGCTTCTCAGCGGAGATATGATGGATGCATCTGTGGCTAAAGTTATGGTTCGGGCAGCGTCCGATAGTGTTGACCTGTGGCTTGAAGTCGGATGGTGGCTTCCCGTTCCTGGCAGGGCACTGTTTGGAGCAGTGTCCGCTTTGGCCACAAGTAAAGCAAGTGTTATTGCGGCGGCAGTCCTCCATCACTGGCTGTTTGCCAAAGGTCTTGTCCTGGCTGACGGTCTTATGGTTGTTGTTGCCATTGTTCCATGCGGGCTTGTATTCAGATGTTGACTGCCAAATGCGTGGATTTTGCGCAAACTGCTCACGGTTGTCCTTCTTGGGTTCAAACTTTCTCTTGCGGTCATCATATCCGGACTTATGTTCTCGTTCAGCTATGAAAGCCTTGTTCACCAAAGTCTGGAAGTCAGGAAAGTCCAGCATACAGAGCTGACAACGGAGGCGTGATTCAGTCCTCCTAGGAATCGGTCTATCTTCCTTTCTTCAGTGGATACGTCATGGGTAGAGTACCGTTCCAGATTGTTGAACTTGTTCAGATACTCCCCCACGGACATATTTCCTTGCGTAAGAGCAAGAAATTCTCTTTGCTTCACATTCATTATGCCGGCAGGGATATGATACTTGCGAAATAACTCCTTGAACTTCTCCCAAGAAATATCTTCTCCAGAAGGCCACATTATCTTGGTGTTGTCCCACCATATAGCTGCTGGCCCTTCTAGGTAGTGAGTGACAAAAGGAACCTTATCTGACTCCTCACAGCGAGCTATGTCTAGCTTCTTTTCCATGGTCCTCAGCCAATCATCAGCTTCCATAGGGTCCACAGCTTGACCAAAACTGGGTGGCTTGGTGCGCTGAAAGTCAGACAACTTAGAGTGTGTCCCATTGTTGTTGTTCTGGCCCACCATAGCCTGCATGCTTTTCAGAAATTCCATGAGATCCTGATTTCTTTTCTCTTCAAACATCCTCATGATCTGATCTGTGGTCGGTGCCTGAGGCGGTGGTGGTGGTAAATCTTCTGGTGGCTGTCCTGCTTGTCTTGCGGATCGACGAACGGGGGTTCCATCGCCGCCTTGGCTACTACCTCTCTTCATCCTAAATTTGTTCCCATTGCAAAATACCGAATCGATGAGCAACATCCATAAGGGAAACACAGTAATATGACACCAGAAAGAAAATTCATGAAAAAGGGCGAATAAGGCGAACAACATAATTATACAAGATAATCCAACATCATACATGGCAAGCTAGTAGGGGGGATATCATGACTAGACTGCTCATACGGCAGTTGACATATGCAAAGATGCATGTTCTAAAACTCAAGCCTCCACTCTAGTGGCGCGGGTGGCACGAACACTGCCAAACCGAAGACTCCTCGTCATCTGATCCTGAGTCGAAATTGGAACTGATGATGTGGATCGCATCCTCCGGATCAAAGGAAACACGACAACGCTGCTGAGATGGTTCTCCTTCCGAGGAAGAAGGAGCACGATGCCTCAGCATCGGAGCAGTTGGAGTGGCTAAGAGTGAGGCCCACTCTGCCGGGGTCTCACGTCGGCTACCAGACGAAAAGCCTGGTGGTGCAGTAGAGCTAGAAGGAGTATCAAGCATACGTGGAGGTGGAACTGGCGGTGGATACATGGGTGGAAATGTAGGATGAGGTGGAGACGGTGCTGTAGTCGCGGCTGCAAGTGCCTCTTGAACACGAGACAGCTCCTCAGCCAAGGAAATGATCATACGATAACTGGCGTTCAGATAACGAGATAGAACACCAGTCGCACGATCACTCGCCGGGTCAACTGGCGCGAAAATGACTCGCCCTGTCGTAGGTGACAGGGTGGGGTAGTGAAAGAAACCTGGATGAGTCTGCATCTCGACCTTGTGGAAGCGCAAGTCAGTGAGAGCCTCCATCGCAGCAAACTGGATCGCCAGCTCTGGAGTAGAAGCCGTCCCGCCCTTGGAAGAGCGAGAGTAGCTACCAATATCTGAACTCGCGGTCAGAAAAGCCTCCGCGTGATACTCGTACACCGACTCGGTAAGCTGCTCCCGAAACACCTGGTATACGTGGTCTTTGCCATTGGGATACAGCCGAAGCCAGACGTTACGGAGCAGTACTGGAAAGGTGAACGGTGCTGGTTCATGGTGATAGTGGTACGGAACTGGTGCCATCTACACTCACAAAGCCAACGGTTAGTAAAACAATGAATCAGGATGCATGCCATGCAACAATCAAATGCAGCAAGCAAGGTGCACACTCAAAGCCCTACACTAATCGTGTTTCTGGCGCGGGTTAACTAGGGTGTCCTACAGTCATCACGGCTATGATACCAAGTGTTGTGGCACCCCGGCTCAGAGAACCGGTTTACCAGTGTTTCCAACCCAGAGATCATGTCTTCTAGAAACACACAACAACTTGGAACAGAACAGAACTGATCTTTATTGATAAACTTCGGGTACAAGCTCTTATATTACATTAATAGCGAGGCCAAAAGCACACCTGGTGCTATGACAATATCTACATTATTTATGAAACATATCGGGGCCTCAGTACTACTAGGGAGTCCTACGGCGTAGCGGAACATAGCAGAAACTCCATCCACAGGGACACTGCTGGGACACAGCCCAGTTAGCGTAGCACGAACCATCGAGACCTCCGTCCTCGACTTCTCCTGCATCTGGCATGATACGCCAGGTGAGTACTTTGAATGTACTCGCAAGCTCACGACAACCAAATAATGCAGCAAACAATAGCATGGCAATCAACATGTTCAATTCTTAAGTGAGTCACTTACTGTCACCGGTCACCAACTTACTCTCTTTCGGGTTGTCCCACAACCCTCGGAATACTCATGAGTCATCAAGTACTTCCGTTCATACGACGAGTTCTTCCATCATTATTATCAATGTTACGGTTGACCACCTAGTGAGGCCTGGTACGGACTGTCCAATACCGTGGACGCGGCTATTCGAATAGATTCTTCACTCTGCAGAGGTTGCGCACTTTACCCACACCATGGAGCACCTAGCCTCGTGATCCCATTCGGGTGGACCAGTGTTGCACCAATGAAACCTGCCTAACCCGTGACTCTCCCATCGTACCACCGGCAATCATCCTCCCCCGGAGTCCTGCCCTGGGTGGCCCCTGTGTCACCTCGTGACACCTGCCACTGTTGTGGCCAAACTAAACTGTCCCAAACGGGGACGCCGGCACAATACTCAACTGGGCTCACAGGGTTATCGCCGTCTACTTGATCAGGGTAGCACGCACGCATAACCCTCCCTGTCTGGAGGTACCGGTGGAAGAGCACGGAGCCAGACCAAGTCAAGGCCGTCCCATACCGGCAAATGTGGTTGCACGGATAAGTCCGGACAGGTGACTCTAAATCAACAGACTAGGTTTTCATTAGCAAGCATAGTGGTCTATCACAATAACTTGAGATGGCAGCAACTAGGCATTTAAATCAATTTACTTTGAATAATTATATAGCAAACAAGTGAAAGTAATTCATTTAAATATGCAATGCTATTGAAATGCTTCATGAAATGGATGTCCTAGCTTGCCTTGCTCTGTTGGGTTGCCCAAAAACTCCTGGTCTTCAAAACCACCAAAGTTTCCTTCTGAAAATATTTTAAAACAACAATTTAAAATGTCACATATCACTATTTTGTCCACCAGAAATTCTGTGAGTATGAGAAAAATACCAAATTTTACCATAAATTAGAGGAGCTCAAGACAAACCAAATGCAAAAAGAATCAATTGATTTGGACTTATGGATAAAAAGATATGGCTGGTCAAAGTTGCTGGTCAAATATGAATTAAAAACAGAAATTCAGAAAATCAACAGAGGGCCACGTCGAAGGCGTACTTTGCGCGGGCGCCTCCACTTACCGCTTCGGCGCGCGCGGCTGGGTGGCTGACAGGTGGGGTCGGCTGGTTTAAACAGAGAGGGAGAGAGAGAAAGCAGAGACGGGCGGCTCACCGGCGGCGCTCACCGGCGATAGAGACGGCGGCGGAGTCGGGCGACTACGGGGATGGGTCGAGCGTGCGACGCCGGTCCTCCCTGTACCAGCAGCTCCTCCGGGGACGGCCTAACGGCGTCGCCCCCTTCCTCTTCGGCGGCGGCGGCTTTCAGGGCTCGTCGGCGATGGTGAATCCGGCAAGGATTGGGCTGGGCAAGAGGTCGAGGAGGACCAGGGAAGCTCACTGGACTCATGGGTGAGGTCGGGTGATGCTGGTATGGGGTGGAGGGTGCTTGGTGGCGGAGCTCTTCTGGGTGGCAGAACTCTGGTGAGGTGCGAGGCCAGAGGGCCTCTCGGCCGTGGCTCGGTGCTCTGGAGGGCGATTTTTGGTGGAGGCAGTGGGGTGAGGAGCTCGGAGGGGCTGGGCATGGCCTTTTATAGGCCAGAGCGAGCTCTCTAGAAGCGGCGGGGCTCGGGCCACGTCGCCGGCACGAGGACGCCGCGCTGGCTGGCCGGTTGGGGTCGACGGGATAGGAGATAGCAGGCGGAGTTAATGCGTGCAGTGGCTGCACGCGGAGGAAGACGACGGCAGCAGAGCAACTATGCCCGCACGGGCGGCACAGTGCCTGTGTGCGTGGCGGCCGCCGGGGACGATTCCGGCGAGGGGAGGGTTCCAGAACGGCCAGGTGGGAGGAGGAGAAGATGTCGGCAAGCTAGGACAATGCGAGGCCACGCGGGGTAGCCGGACGCGTCACCTCAGACATGGGCGCGGTGCAGAGCGTGTGCATTGGCATGCCAATGTCGTGCTCACCACGGGCATTGTTGTCTAGAGGCCTCTCCTGTCCAGCGCACCATGTCTAGCGTGTTCTCCCTTGGTCATTTAGTCCATCCATGCCTCTGGTTTGGCTAGGTTCACTCTGATACGAAGTGTAGCTTCAGCTACAGTTTCTGACAGAAACTTAGAGAGGGATCTAAAGAAGAGGTGAGCTGGGGATGAAGCCAGTGGAGATGTCTGGAGTGATTCATGTTGGAAGAACTACAGGTTGACCAATTTTAAAAGAGTTTGGAAATGTTTTGGATGGGGTTCATGTGTAAGCTGCCACACTGGTCCAGAAACTAGATCAGCTTGGTTTGCACACATGGTGGATCTTCTGAAAATGAATTTTGGCATGAGGGAGTCATTTGGTGCATAGAAGATGCCATAAAAATTTCATGGCCATTGGATACCTCTAGCTAGCACTTCCTTCACAGAGGTCCCAAAAATGCAGCAACTTGGCAGAGCCTTGTTGCTAAAAAGTTGTATTGGCCAAGGTGATATTTTTGGATATTGTGGCTAGATAGGTTCACTAATATCTCAGGGAATTATTTGGGAATTTTCTGAGTTAGGAAAATAGAGGTTCCTTCACAAATGGCCAATTCTGACCAAAAAGAAAATAGCTATTCTGGCCAAAATTTTATATTGGACAATGGAATGTTTTTGGAGATTATGAGATTATATGATGATAAGAAGGTGTGACATGAATTTGGGATTTTATTGATCATCAAAACTATAGGTTGCTTCATAACTCATAGTGATGTCATAGTTTCCCAAAGGAAGAAAATAAATTATTGAAAAAGATTAGAAATGGATTTTGGTCCAGAAGGTGTATGACATGGTGTTGGCAAGTGGTTGAAAGCTTTGGATCACTTAGGGAAAGGTTTAGAGGTTTCCTAAGTCCAAGTCAACTGAAATGATTCGAAAGTCAACCAAATTTGCAAACCAAGCCAGAAGGTTTTCGAAAAGAAAAAGTTGCCAAAAACCAGGGTGTCACAGGTGCATAGCCATGGAACATACCATTCAAAAATATTGAACAACCATTGTCCTTTAAATTGAATTCATAACCTTGACTCGTCAAGCATGAGGCAGATATAATGTTCTGACTAAGTGCATGAATGTAATAACAATTATTCAATTCCATAATGAATCCGGAAGGAAGCTGGAGCTGCATCGTGCCGACCTCCAACGCTGCAACTCTTGCTTGGTTGCCGACCCTGATGTCAATCTCCCCTTGTGCCACACGCCTAGTTCTTACCAGCCCCTGCATCGAGTTGCAAATATGAACAACTGATCCGGTATCAAATACCCAAGAGCTACTAGCTATGTGTCGTAGAGGAACACGATCACCTATGGGGCCCCTTGGCCCCTTTGTGGTTCGGCAAGGGGGAGGTCACGTTGCACAAAGAGCGGAGGCCATGACGCAGCGCGACGATGATGACTCAGGTGGTTTTTATCCAGGTTCGGGCCGCTGTGAAGCATAAAACCCTACTCCTGCTTTGGTGGATTGAGTGGAAGAACCCAACAAGCACGCAGCGCTCTAGCCCGGCAAGGTGGCCTCGGGAGAGCAGCTACGCACGTACAAGTGTGCAAGGGTCCGAATCCTTCTCTAGGTTGCCCTGGACCTCCTTTTATAGTCCAAGGGGTAACCACAATGGCAAAACAGTCTTTATCCTATGATTAGATAGCGAACAGTGCTATCATACCTAACTCTAGCAGTTAGGACAAGGCGCATTAAATGCGCCGCTAGGTGTCATGCTGTGGAGGAAGCCCGGCAAGCCTGCCACGCCGCTTAATCACCTTTTTGCTTATCATCTTGACATGCCTCTGGACGGGTGTCAAATGGATGTGATCTGTCTTCCAGTGGACCGCCACGTGCTCAGTGGAAGCCACTTAATCGCTTGGGGGCTCGACACCGTATCGATAAGTGACTGGCGTCACTGTGCGGTGGAGCGGTGGAGCCTTGGCGGGGATCTTGGTCTTGTTGACCCCGGCAAGCTTGCCGGGGCTTATCTTGGACTTGCTTCCGGGGCAGCCTCGACCTGGCCGAGCTCTCCTGCTCGGTGAGGGAGACCTTCCCAGGAATATATCTTGCTGCCTTGGTATTCTTGATGCGCTCCTTGATCTCACGAAGAGCGGCTTCTCTGGCTTGGCCTTGTGATAGATACTGGTGCTGGACGTGTGATCCTTGGCACGCTTGTGCATAAGTCCGGTCAGCAAATGAGGGTGTTTGTTGCACCGACAAAAGCCCCCGGGCCTGGCCCATACATGCTGCCGGGCATCGTTGGGGTAGGTCCTAACAATGCACAGGCGGGCACCTAGACCATGCCGCGGTGGGATTCTTCTCTTTGAGATCTTCTTTGCTTCTTCATTAACCTTGAACTTGGATCAATTTCCGGTCTTTCCGCGGGTCGTGCGACGCCAAACGTAGTGGGTCCACCTCTGTTATGGCCCATGAATGGCCTTTATTCACGGGGAGGTAACTGCCATTTTACGCATCCCACTACGCCCGTCGCCCCCGCCACGTACGCCACATGCATCGCACGGGGTAGGTAACGGACGCATAGGGCGCGGAAAGGAGTGCCATGGCAGAAAACCAGGTGCCCTGGATCGGCTCAGGAGGGCGGTTGAAGAATCTGGACGCCGCCCGTGGTGCGGGCAGGCCGGATTGGAGGAGTGGGACGGCCGCCCCGTGGTAGTGGGAATCAGCCCCCTGCCCCAGCTCGGCTATAAAAGGAAGCGCGAGGGGGAAGAGAGGCATTCGACCGCACATATCTTCCTCCTCTCCAAGCTTGATTCCTTTTTCTCCATCACGAGGGGTCGAGGCCGGAGCAATGCTCCCGCGGCGGCGAAGAGGGCGTCTTCTCGACAGCGGGCCACCGCACCTCCCGCAGCCACTGGGAAAGAGTCCAGTGCGTGAGGTGGAGGCGTAGGGCGTGGGCGGGGCCGGCGAGGTGCTTGGGGCAGAAGTGGGCGTGGTGGTACGCCCACCGCGCCCCCTCCTGCAGCGTTAGCCCCGCCGGTGGGCCACATTGGAGACACGGCCTTGGAGTTCATCCTCAAGCTACACGGGCCGCTGCGCAGTCGCCTACGGCTTCCCCGCCCTTTCGCAAGGGTGATGGAGGTTGATCAGCTGCCGAGGTTGAGGATGCACATGAGGGGCTGTTGCAACGGCAACATATGGGTGGACACCGACTTCCCCACCCCTCATGTCATGCTTCTTCGCCGCGGCTGGAAGACGTTCGCGCGTGCTGATAGCCTGTCGGAGGGCCATGTCCTCCATTTCAAGTTAATGGAGGCTGACCTCCTCTCCGTCAAGGCCTTCGGGCGCTCAGGCACTCGTCTAGTGTGCTGCGCGGAGAGCTCGACCAATGACGAAAGCTCATCCTCGAACGGCAGCGACGAGGAGGAGACCGGTGGGGAGGACGATGACAGCGAGCCACCGGTCGTCAAGCGTGAAGGCGACGACACGGACTCTAACTGAACGCGGACCGCACCATCACCGTCAGCTCGGCGCCGGCAGCACCATCATCTGCGCCTGGTCTTCTCGCCGGCAGAGCGATTTGCCAAGGGTTCGAGGCGTGGATGCCTTCGCCTCCTCTAGCAGTCTTCCAGCTGGATCCCGGCAGGCTTCCTCGTGGACTCCGGCTTCGTCTTCCCTATCGGTGTTCCTGTCTTGGCGCGTCCCTCTGGTCCTGGCGGGGGTGACCAGCGGATCGCCTAGTCGCTCCTTCCGCTCTTCCGGCCTCGTCCACGTTATCTCGACCCTGTCGGCCGGCGTCCAGGTGGTCCCGACAGGGTCAGGCTGGGCTTCTGCCCAGGTGCTCCTTTTGCCCTCTTGTTGTCTCGATCCACCTACTAGGAGGAGAGGGACAAGAAAGGGATTACGGGGCACTTATCTTTTTTAGATCTAAAATATGTAGGCATTTGGCAATCTTTAGGCCAAATTATGTAACTTCCTGCCCATGCTTGTACTCTGTATGATTTGTACTTGTTGATCAGTGTATTAATGAAAAAGAGTGCTTGCCGGGTTTTCGCGCATGTGCAAGGTCCATGCTAAGGAACAAGTCCTTATTACTTTCAAGTAAACAAAGTTTTCCCGGCAGCACATCTTGCCGCCCCCCTCCTTCTGCTACTACTACGCTCTCGCATCAGCAAGGGTAGGAGCGAAAATGGGGGCAGGCCCTTCGTCCGTCTCCTTCCAACTGCCACTACGACCAACTTCTGACCGAAGAGATTTCGGTCTGGAAAGGAGGGAGCACAGAAGTATAGGAGCGACCAAGTTTTCTTACGCACTAGTATTTCACACAAAGATACTTCATGAATGGCGAGGTGAACTTATCTGTGTCTGCTGTTCCCGGTAGCGATGGGCTGCCGGGGGCTGGTGTGCTGGCTCGCCCCTTTCTCCTTCCGGGAAGTTTTACCATGGCAGAGGCGTAGCTGTGAACCAAAGAAGCACAAGGGAGAGAACAGCAGCATATAATCTCTTTGTAAAGTATTAGCTAGCTTATGCTAAGCATGATTGCAATCCTATCAAAGATATTCTTAATCTAAGCATGCATGCAAGTTCCTAGGGCGCCAGCGCTTCATTTTATTGTCTTTGCACAGGGTCTGCGCCTGGCTTTGTACAAAGGGTTACATGCGCATCGGCAAGGCTTGTACAAAAGGTGGTTGCCGGGACTGAGCCTGACAACCGCGCCTTACGGGTAGAACCTGCGAAGATGCTCAATATTCCATGAGTTTTGCACCTTAATGCCATCTTAGGTCTCTAGATGGACTGCGCCAGGTCTGGTGACTCGTACTACCCGGTAAGGGCCTTCCCACTTCGGTGTCAACTTGTTGGAACCCTTGGCGGATTGAACACGCCTAAGGACAAGGTCACCTTCCTCAAGGCTCCGGGCGCGCACACTGCGACTATGATAGCGGCGCAGGGCTTGCTGGTATCGTGCAGCATGTACAGCCGCCCAGAGACGATCTTCCTCGAGGAGCATAGCATCGTCATGCCGTAGCTGCTCCTGCTCTACTTCATCTTAGGCAAGTACTCGAGGTGACCCGTATATGAGTTCCGTGGGGAGCACTGCTTCTGCCCCATATACAAGGGAGAAGGGAGTCTGGCCGGTGGCTCGATTCGGTGTCGTACAGAGGGACCATAGAACCATCGGCAGCTCGTCGATCCAGCGTCTGCCGCACTTTTGCAACTTATCGAAAGTTCTCGTCTTGAGTCCTCGCAGCACTTCAGCATTCATCCTCTCAGCTTGTCCATTGCTCCGGGGATGAGCAACAGAAGCAAAAGAGACCTTGCTTCCAAGACTTTGGATGTATTGAGTGAAGGCGTGGCTCGTGAATTGGGTGCCGTTATCATTGATCACCTTGGCGGGTACTCCAAAGCGGCACACCAATCCCTTCAAGAACTTGATAGCTGACTGTGTGGTCACCTTCCTCACTGGCTCTACTTCTGGCCACTTTGTAAACTTGTCGATTGCCACGAAGAAGAATTCAAAGCCCCCGGCAGCACGGGGGAAGGGGCCCAAGATGTCGAGCCTCCAGACCGAAAACGGCCAGGATAAAGGGATCGTCGGGAGAGCTTGAGCTGGTTGATGGACGTTCTTGGAGTGGAACTGGCAGGCTTCACATCTGGCGACTAGCTCAATTACGTCTTGGAGGGCCGTGGGCCAGTAGAAACCCTGCCGGAAAGCTTTTCCGACTAGGGCTCTGGATCCAAGGTGGGAGCCGCACATGCCCTTGTGTCTCTCTGCTAGCAACTCCTATCCAACTTCCCGGCAGATGCATTTCAATTTCACACCGTTTGGTCTTTTTCTGTATAGAGTGTCATCGACAAACCGATACATATTTGACCTTCGGGCTACTCTTTCAGCTTCTTCTTGCTCTTCGGGAAGTTCTCCTGTTTGGAGGTAGTGGACTATATGCTGCGCCCAAGTTGGAGCCTGAGGCTCAACAACAAGGATTAATGGCATCCCTTCGTTCGTGGGAGCGCTCATCTCGACCGCAAGAACCCGCGGTTCCGCGGGAGGCGGCTGCTCACCATCTGAAGTAGAGCTGTTCCTGGCAACACCTCTACCCGCGGCTTCGGGAAGCTCTGCCGGGAGATACTTGCCGGAGTCCAACTTCCTCCTTTTTCTGTCCATCGTTGAAGGGGACACTGATGGTTGGGTCAGGTGGAGGACAAAAATCCCTGGTTCCACAGGGAGCTTTTGTGCAGCGCATTTTGACAGGTGATCAGCAATGTTGTTTTCCGTACGCGGTACGTGCTCTGTTTGCAATCCATCAAAACGCTCCTCCAGCTTCCTCACTTCCTCCACATATGCCTCCATCAACGGGCTCTGGTAGTCCTTATTGACTTGTCTCACCACAAGTTGTGAATCACCGCGGATGATCAGTTTCTTGATTCCCAACTCTATCGTGATCCTGAGCCCGGCAAGGAGCCCTTCATACTCAGCGGTGTTGTTGGTGGCTTCCTCCCAGGGAAAGTGCATTTGGACCACATATTTAAGGTGCTCTCCGGTGGGCGCGACGAGGAGCACGCCGGCTTCGGCGCCCTACAGTGAGAAAGCACCATCAAAATACATGACCCATTCCTGAGGCGCTTCCCTGCCGGGGAGAACTGTCTCTGATACTTCTTCATCCAGAGTGGGCGTCCATTCTGCAATGAATTCTGCAAACGCTCTGCTTTGGATAGTTGAAGTGCTCTCATATTTCAAACCAAAGCTTGACAACTCTAGTGCCCATTCAACTATCCTGTCGGTGGCTTCAGGGTTCCTTAATATGCGCTGTAGTGGAAGGCGGGTGACAACTGTGATCTCGTGGGCTTGGAAGTAATGGCGCAACTTCCTCGAGGCCATGACGAGGCCGAAGATTAGTTTCTGCACTCCAGAGTACCTTGACCTAGCCCCTTGTAGTAGGGAGCTGACAAAGTAAACTGGTCGTTGCACCACCTTCTTCCTTGCCGTGGTTGATTCAGCTCCTTCCCCGGAGAGGACAGTTGCCGCAGCCGCTTCCCCATCCACTTCTCGCTGCGCCACTAGCGTTGCACTAACCACTTGATTCGTTGCCGCTAGATATAGCAACAATGGCTCTTGTGGTTTAGGAGCGACTAAAGTGGGAGCAGAGGAAAGGTATGCTTTCAGGTCTCGCAGCGCTGCTTCTGCCTCAGGGGTCCACCTCATTGGTCCTGCCTTCTTCAAGATTTTGAAGAAAGGCAAAGCACGCTCGGCAGACTTGGAAATGAACCTACTCATCGTGGCAACACATCCAGTCAAACGCCTCACATCCTTAATAGTCCTTGGTGCTTGAATCTGTTCAATTGCTCTGATCTTATCTGGGTTGGCCTCTATCCCTCGCTGAGACACAAAGAAACCAAGGATCTTGCCGGAGGGGACACCAAACACACACTTCTCCGGGTTCAGCTTCAAATTGATCTTGCGCAGGTTTGCAAAGGTCTCCTCTAAATCTTGGATAAGTGTTGATCTGTCCTTGGTTTTGACCACTATATCATCCATGTAAGCTTCGACATTCCTGTGCAGCTGAGGTCCAAATCCAATTTGTACTGCCCTTGCAAAAGTGGATCCGGCACTCTTTAACCCGAAGGGCATCAGTACAAAGCAATACGTGCCCCATGGAGTTATGAATGCGGTCTTTTCCTCATCTTCCTTGGACATGAATATCTGGTGGTAGCCGGAGTACGCATCCAAGAAGGAAAGTAGATCACACCCGGAAGTGGAATCCACAATCTGATCGATGCGCGGCAAGGGGAATGGGTCCTTCGGGCATGCTTTGTTCAAGTCAGTGAAATCAATGCAGAGCCTCCATTTCCCGTTAGCCTTGCGCACCACTACCGGGTTCGCCAACCAGGTGGGGTGCAGCACTCCTCTGACCAAACCAGCCGCTTCAAGTTTCTTGATCTCCTCGGCGATGAACTGCTGCCACTCCAAAGCTTGCTTTCTGACCTTCTGTTTCACAGGCCGGGCATGAGGGCAGACAGCTAGGTGGTGCTCGATTACCTCCCTGGGAACACCGGGGATGTCAGACGGTTGCCAAGCAAACACATTGACATTCGCCCACAGGAAGGCAACGAGCGCGCTTTCCTATTTGTCATCAAGGGTGGAGCTGATGGTGAACGTACCACCAGCGCCATCCTGCCTTGCCGGGACCTTTTTCACGGCAGGTGAAGCAACCTTAGACCTCTGGCTAGTGGAACTTTCCAGCAGGTCCTCAACAGGTGCAGTGCACTCCGTAGAGGCGCGCTTCCCGGAGTCCTTGCCGGCATCCCTGCTAGCCCCCTTCTTTCTCTTTGCCTCCTTGGCGGGAGCTGGGGCTTCTGCCGCTTCAGCTGCCACCGCGGCTCGATACATTCTGTCCACACATATGATTGCATCCTTCTGTTCTGAGGGGATGGAAATGACGCCCATCGGCCCCGGCATCTTCAAAGTGTTGTAGGCATAGTGGGACGCTGCCATGAACTTTGCCAGAGCCGGACGACCAAGAATTCCATTGTACGGCAGGGGGAGTTCAACAACTTCGAACACAACCCTCTCGGTCCAGTAGTTCAGTTCCCCACCAAAAGTTACCGGCAGTGTAATCTTCCCCTTAGGACGGCTCCTGTCGGGGTTGATTCCTTGGAACGTGCCAGTCACCTCGAGCTCTTAATCAGGGATCTGCAACTTGCTGACCACCTTGGGGGAAATCAGATTCAACCCAGCCTCGCCATCAACTAGCATCTTAGTGACCTTGAGGTTGCGTATTGTTGGGGAAACCAACAATGGCAAACATCCAACCGCAGTGGTGCGATCAGGATGATCCTCTTCGTCAAAGATGATAGGCGTGCGGGACCATTTCAGCGGCCTCCGGGAGTCTGCAGCTGGCTCCACGGCATTGACCTCACGCGCCCACTGCTTGAGTTGGCGATGAGAGGAGTGCAGAGAGGCACCCCCATCAATACACATGGCTTCAGTTGCCTTCTGGAACTCTTGTTCACTGGTATCTTCTCCATCTCCACCATCACTCTCATCCTCTTCTTCTTTCTTTTCATGGACCCTAGCAGGCTTCTCTTCTTGCCGCGGGGCCTTGCCGCGGCGGCCACCTCTGCTGCCACGGCCCTTTCCACCATTGCCTTCTTGGCCCTTCTCTCTATCGCGTTTCTCATATTCTGCCTTTTGCTTCTTGACAAGCTGCTCGACCTGGTGGCATTCTTGGAGATCGTGACCTTTAGTGCGGTGGATCTTGCAGTATGGCCCATCGGACTTTCCGACTTTCTCCGCCGCCGCAGCCTCCCGGCAATCAGCGCACGCGGCAGCTCCCTTGCCGGGGGCTTCGGTCTAGGCCTTCTTGCCGGAGCCGAGATCGCCAGAGCTCTCAACGGCCAATACTAACTTGTCCTTGTGCTTCTTATTGCACTTCCGGTTCCTCCCCTTCGGGTTAGAGGTTTCTTCATCATCCTCCGAGTCAACCTCAACGCCCTCCTCCTTGCCAGGGAGTCACCTTCCTTCCTTAGCCCGAGCGCATTTATTCGCCAAGGTGTACAACTCATTGATGGTCTTGGGCAGCCGAATGTTCATTTTGGAATGAATCCTTCTGTTGCGCACGTTCGAATGGAACGTGGAAATCACAGCTGCCGGGTGTATCTCTGGAATGCTGCGGTGCACTCGACCTAACCTCTGCATATACTTCCGCAAACTCTCTCCTTCTTTTTGCGGAAGGACTTGCAAATCACTGGGTCTTCCAGGCTCTTGGTGGCCACCCGTGAAGGCGCCAACAAATTCATTGCACAAGTCAGCCCAGGACGAAGTGGAGTTCTCTGGCAGGTGCATCAGCCATGACCTCACGTTTGACTTGAGCGCCAAACGGAAGTAGTTAGCGAACACCTTCTCATCTCTGCCCCCAGCAGCTTGAACGACAATTGTGTAAATGCTTAAGAACTCTGCCGGGTTCAACTTTCTGTCGTACTTTTCTGGCAATTCTGGCTTGAAGACTCGGGCAGAGGGCCAGCGGACCTGCCACAGCTCGCAAGTGAAGGCGGGGCACCCGACCTCATAAGGCAGGTACTCGTCATCACTGGGCGCGGGTTTGTCAACAACTGGGCCGTTGCGCCTGTCCGATTCACGGCGCGTCTCCCGGGGTCGCTCTATTGTGACGCGCGTGTCTTCCTTTCGCCGATCCTCTAATATTCGCTACTGATCCTGGCGGGCCCGTGGACCAGACGAGGCCATCGACGTCTCGTCGGGCTCGTTGGTACACTGCTCTTGCCGTGGCTGTCTCTGGGCCTGCTGCCATGGAGGGGAATGTACTGTTACTGTGGCGCCCCCAACACGGGCATTAGCCCTGGCCGTCGCAGCCGCTCGCGGGTGCTGCGATGGCTCTCCTTGCCGTGGTCCTCCAGCTTCAGCGAAACCGATCAAACTCTGGAGAGTGGCCCTCCACACATCCATCTGATCAGCTGTCGGAGGAAATCTCAGCAGGAGTTGAGCTCGCGCCATGGCTTCCGTAGCTGTGCTCGGCATAGCTGACGAAGCGGACCGCGATGTCGCTCGACTCCTGGTAGAACCAGCAGGAGCATCGCCACGTTCTCGCCGCCATGAGCCGGTCGCCACGGTGGGTTGATGATGAACGGGCTGCGCTCGGGGGTCAGTAACCCCGTTCCGCACGCCTTGCTCTGGGCGAGGTGCATGCTCAGTAGCTGCGTTAACGGCAGGCGCTGCTGGAGGGTCTCGACTCACGCCAGAGCGGGCGTCATTGCTGTGGCCATGTCTGCTAGCACGGCGGAGAGGTTGAGGCTGAGCGTTCCCTCCATCCGCGGCCTGCGGGTCGTGGCCGTCGAATTGTTGTCGATGTTGTCCACCCTCGGCGCCTCCTGCCCCAGCTTCGGCCACGGGGGACACGACGACGGCACCGCCTGTGCCGGTCATGTCGCCCGCGGCGCCCGCCTCTCCCAACACCGCCGCGGCATCTGTGGTGTCCGCGGCCGCGTGCGAGGGAGCCTTCGAAGTGGAAGGGTGCGTGGTCGCGTTGGGCTTCTTCTTGGGTGCCATGGATGGAAAACGGTGATGATGATGATGATGATGTACGCGCGCTCCACAACCACTGGTTTGCGCAAACGACGCGCCCCCTACCTGGCGCGCCAAAGATGTTGTGGAGGAACACGATCACCTATGGGGCACCTTGGCCCCTTTGTGGTTCGGCAAGGGGGAGGTCACGTTGCACAAAGAGCGGAGGCCATGACGCAGCGCGGCGATGATGACTCAGGTGGTTTTTACCCAGGTTCGGGCCATTGTGAAGCGTAAAACCCTACTCCTGCTTTGGTAGATTGAGTGGAAGAACCCAACGAGCCTGCAGCGCTCTTGCCCGGCAAGGTGGCCTCGGGAGAGAAGCTACGCGCGTACAAGTGTGCAAGGGTCTGAATCCTTCTCTAGGTTGCCCTGGACCTCCTTTTATAGTCCAAGGGGTAACCACAATGGCAAAACAGTCTTTATCCTATGATTAGATAGCGAACAGTGCTATCATACCTAACTCTGGCAGTTAGGACAAGGCGCATTAAATGCGCCGCTAGGTGTCATGTTGTGGATGAAGCCCGGCAAGCCTGCCACGCCGCTTAATCACCTTTTTGCTTATCATCTTGACACGCCTCTGGACGGGTGTCAAATGGATGTGATCTGTCTACCAGTGGACCGCCACGTGCTCAGTGGAAGCCACTTAATCGCTTGGGGGCTCGACACCGCATCGATAAGTGACTGTCATCACTGTGCAGTGGAGCGGTGGAGCCTTGGCGGGGATCTTGGTCTTGGTGACCCCGGCAAGCTTGCCGGGGCTTATCTTGGACTTGCTTCCGGGGCAGCCTCAACCTGGCCGAGCTCTCCTGCTCGGTGAGGGAGACCTTCCCAGGACTATATCTTGCTGCCTTGGTATTCTTGATGCGCTCCTTGATCTCACGAAGAGCGGCTTCTCTGGCTTGGCCTTGTGATAGATACTGGTGCTGGACGTGTGATCCTTGGCACGCCTGTGCATAAGTCCGGTCAGCAAACAAGGGTGTTTGTTGCACCGACAGTATGTCAGCAAGGTAAATGTCTATAACATATTCAACAAGTATACCTTTGCCTGAAGAAGCATTTCCGGCCTTCTTGTCATGCTCAGCAAGCCACTTGCTACAATTCCACTTCAAGTGACCAGTTTCCTTGCAATGATGGCAAATGGTCTTCGAGTCCAGTCTAGACTTTGGCTCAGCGGCGGAGGTTACCATCTCCGTGCCCTTTGCCTTAGCCTTCTTCTTGGAACAACTCTTCTTGAACTTAGCCGATTTCTGCACCATCAACACTTGATGCGTACCTTTCTTAATATCCTGCTCTGCCACCTTGAGCATCCCATGCAACTCAGTGAGCTTCTTATTGTAGGATCGAAAGTATGTCTAGAGGGGGGTGATTAGACTACTTGACCAAATAAAACCTAACCTTTTCCCAATTTTAGTTGTGGGCAGATTTTAGCAATAGTATATGTCAAGCATCACCCTACACATGCAATTCTAAGAGTATAGCAGCAGAATGTAAGCAATTGCATATGTATGTAGAGAGGGGGTAGGAGATTTCAAACGCAATGAATACACGGTGGATTTTTGGCATGGTTCCGATAGGTGGTGCTATCGTACGTCCACGTTGATGGAGGCTTCAACCCACGAAGGGTAACGGCTGCGCGAGTCCACGGAGGGCTCCACCCACGAAGGGTCCACGAAGAAGCAACCTTGCCTATTCCACCATGGCTTACGTCCACGAAGGACTAGCCTCACTCGGGGTAGATCTTCACGAAGTAGGCGATCTCCTTGCCCTTACAAACTTCTTGGTTCAACTCCACATCTGGTTGGAGGCTCCCAAGCGACACCTAACCAATCTAGGAGACACCACTCTCCAAAAGGTAATATACGGTGTGTTGTTGATGAACTCCTTGCTCTTGTGCTTCAAATGATAGTCTTCCCAGCACTCAATCAACTCCTCACAGATTTGGCTATGGTGGAGAAGAGATTTGAGCGGAAAGCAACTTGGGAAAGGCTAGAGATCAAGGTTCAAATGGTAGGAATGGAATATCTTGATCTCAACACATGAGTAGGTGGTTCTCTCTCAGAAAATGTATGGTGGAAGTGTAGGCACGTTCTGATGGCTCTCCTTACTGAGAAGGATGGGGTGGAGGGGTATATATAGCCTCCACACAAAATCCAACCGTTACACACTTTTGACCCAACTCGGTGGCACCGAAACGATCATCTCGGTAGCACCGAACTGTGTAAAAGATATGAACTTTAGGAATCTCGGTGGGACCGATACGAACAACTCGGATGGACCGAAGTGCAATGGCTTAGGGCAATCCTCATCTCGGTGGCACCGATTGCATCAACTCGGTAGGACCGAAGTGAAGCAATAAGGCAATAGAGACTTGGCAAGCCATCTCGGTGAGACCGATTTGCAAAGTCGGTGAGACCGAAGTAAATGCAAACGATTACAGAGAGTTGGCAAGGCCATCTCGGTGGGACCGAGATCCATTTCGGTGGATCTGATTTGTTAGGGTTCGGCAGTGGCTAAGTCTTGGATGAACTCGGTGGGGCCGGGTTGGAAATATCAGTGGGGCCGAGTTGGACTTTAGGTTTAGGACATATTTGGGTAGAGAGAGTGGTTGAGGGTTTAGGAATACTGTCACTAAGCTCTTGAGCAAAAAGACCATTAAGCAACACCTCATCCCCTTTTAATAGTATTGGCTTTCCTATGGACTCAATGTGATCTTGGATCACTAAACCAAAAATGTAGAGTCTTGATCTTTTGCCAATCCTTGTCCTTAGCATTTTGAGGGGTCCACTTCTCTAGTCCATGCCATGCCAATCATTGAACATCCTGAAATCTTAATCTTGAATGGACATTAGTTCAATGAGATATACGTTGTTATGAATTACCAAAACCACCAAGGGAGCAAATGTGCTTTCACTTATCCATACCATGCATATGATAGTTCGAAATGAACGTCCCATAGCTAGGCGAAAGAGAACCCAGAACTGCATCTGTAGCAAGCTCATCCAAGAGCGGGAAGCCTAACTGGTCCAAAGCTTGCACATATCCGATCATGTTTATCACATGCGGGCTCAGTGGATCACCTTCCTTCAGCTTGCAATCCATCAAGGACCGCCAGACGTTGAACCTTTCGGTCCTAGCCTGTGTGTGAAACATGCTCTTGAGACTCTCAATCATATCATAAGCCTCAATGTTTTTGAAATGCTGTTGCAAATCGGGCTCCATACAAGCTAGCATCAGATAGCTAATCTCCATTGATTCATCAACGAGTTTCTGGTAGCCATTCTAGGTTGTGGCATTAGCATTATCGGCAGGTTCCTCCGGAAGTGGATCCTCTATGTCGGTGCAACAAACACTTATGTTTGTTGACCAGACTTATGCACAGACGAACCGGAGGTCACATCTCCAATGATAGTCTACCCCAGGAACAAGACCAAGACGGAAGAGCCATTCTTCTGAAGATCAAGAAGCGCATCAAGAGAACCAAGACCGCAAGATATATCCAAGGGGAAGCCTCCCTTACCGGGCAGGAGAGCCTGGTCAGGTCGAGACCGCCCCCTGGAGCAAATTCAGGATCAATCCCGGCAGGCTTGCCGGGATAACTGAGTTCAAGACCCTCGCCAAGACCCCACAGCTCCACCGCCCCTCCGAGCAGTGACGCCAGTCACTTATCAGTGCGGTGTCGCAGCCCCAAGTGATTAAGTGGCCACCACGAGACGCATGGCGGCCAGATGGAAGACAGATCACCTCCACTTGACATCCGTCCAGAGGCGTGTCAAGACAATAAGCAATAGCTGGATCAGGCGGCGCGGCAGGCTTGCCGGGCTTCGTCCACAGCAGGACACCTAGTAGTGCATTTAATGCACTTTGTCCTAACTGCCAGAGTTAGGTATGATAGCACTGTTTGCTATCTAATCACAGGATAATGACTGTTTTGCCATTGTGGTCACCCCTTGGACTATAAAAGGAGGTCCAGGGCAACCTATGAAAGGATCCGGCCACTCCGAAACCTCACATACCTGTACGCGCGCGGTTGTTTTCCCGAGGCCGCCTTGCCGGGGACCAGCAACCCGCGCTCGTGGCCTTCTTCCATTCAATCCACCAAAGCAGGAGTAGGGTTTTACGCTTCACAGCGGCCCGAACCTGGGTAAAAATCGCCCGTGTTGCCATCGTCGTGCTGCTCCACGGCTTCCGCTCTTTGTGCAATGTGACCTCCCCCATGCCGAACCACAAAGGGGCCGAGGGGTCCCATAGGTGATCGTGTTGATCCACGACACTCTGGAACATGTTCCTTCTTATCGTGCTTGAGACCAATTCTCAAATTTCTATACCAGGTGGTAAAATTTGTTCCATTAAGTTTATCCTTTTCCAAGATCGATTTCAATGCAAAGTTGGGTTGAGCAGGTGGTGCCATTGATCTACAACAGAAAAAATATGCAATCACTAAGCAATGTGTTTATGTAGAGTAATTCAAGCCTTAAATAGAAATACTCCCATTGAAGTCAGCATCCCTCCGCAAACTCTCAGTGATTCAGGATCCGACTAGCGCGCAAACCCGAGGTTGTGAAGCACGCATTCATCCTCATCTCCATCGCCATCTTCGTCCATGGCGCCCAAGAAAAAGTCCAGCGCGACCGCACATCCGTCCACTTCAAAGGCTCCCTCGCATGCGGCCGCAGACGTTGCGAGCGCCGCGGCTGCGTCGGGAGAGGGTGGCGTCGCGGGCGACTTGGCAGGCGCAGGTGGTGCCATCGCCGTATCGCCCGTGGCTGGAGCTGGAGCGGAGTGCGCCGGAGAAGGACAACATCAGCAACGAGACAATAGCTGTGACCCGCCGGCCGTGGGAGGAGCGGGCGTCCAGCCTCAACCTCCTTGTTGTGCCAGCGGGCGCGGTCGCAGCAACGACGCCCACTCTGGTGCGAGCCGAGACCCTCTGGAGCAGCCCACCATCGGCGCGGCCGCTGGACCCGTCCCTCGTCCAGGACAGGGCAGGCAGCGCGGGGCTGCTAACCCCCGAGTGCAGCCCACTCTTCATCAATCTGCCATGGCGACCGGCTCTCGGCAGTGCGAACGCAACGAAGCTCCTACTAGTTCCATCAGGAGTCGAGCGACGTCGCGGTCCGCCTCGTCGGCACTGCCGAGCACAGCAACGGAAGCCATGGCGCAGGCTCAACTCCTGCTAAGGTTCCCTCCGGTGGCTGATAGGATGGATGAGTGGAGGGCCACTATCCAGAGTCTGATCGGCTTTGCTGAGACGGGGGGACAGCGGCAGGTGGAGCCGTCGCAGTGCCAACAGACAGCCGCAGTGGCCAAGGCGGATGGCCACGACGGGAGAGCCATGATGACCGTGCACTCCCCTCCACTGCCACAGGCCCAGCGGTAGCCGCAGCGGGGGAAGCGTGCCAACGAGCTCGACGGAACGTCGATGGCTTCGTCTGGCCCGCGTGCTCGCCAAGATCAGTGGCAAGTTTTGGAAGATCGGCGGAAAGAAGACGCGCGAGTCACCATAGAGCGGCGCCGTGAGATGCGCCGCGCATCAGACAGACGCAACGGTCCGGTCGTTGACGAACCCGCGCCCAGTGACGGCGGGTACCTACCTTACGAGGTTGGGGGCCCCGCCTTCACTCGCGAGCTGCGGCAAGTCCACTGGCCGTCTGCCCGCGTGTTCAAACCAGAGCTGCCTGAGAAGTATGATGGAAAGCTGAACCCGGCAGAGTTCTTGAGCATCTACACAATCGCCGTTCAAGCTGCTGGGGCCAGGGATGAGAAGGTGTTCGCCAACTACTTCCTTTTGGCGCTCAAGCCAAACGTGAGGTCTTGGCTGATGCACCTGCCCGAAAATTCTATCTCATCCTGGGCTGACTTGTGCAACGAGTTCGTGGGCGCCTTCACGGGCGGCCATCAAGAACCCGGGAGACCCAGTGACTTACAAGTCCTGCTGCAGAAAGAAGGGGAAAGTCTGCGGAAGTACATGCAAAGATTCAGCCGAGTGCACCGCAATATCCCTGAGATACATCCGGCAGCTGTGATTGCCGCGTTCCACTCGAACGTGCGCAACAGGAGGATTCGCTCTAAGATGAGCGTTCGGCTGCCCAAGACCGTCAACGAGTTATATACCCTGGCGGATAAGTGTGCTCGGGCTGAGGAAGGAAGGCGACTCCCTGGCGAGGAAGAGGGTGCTGAGGTCGACTCTCACGGCGACGACGAAGCCTCCAACTCGAAGGGGAGGAACCGGAAGCGCAACAAGAAGCGGAAGGACAAGTCAGTGTTGGCCATCGAAAATTCCGGCAATCTTAGCTCTGGCAAGAAGGCCAAGACCGAAGTCCGCGGCAAGGAAGCTGCCGCGTGCGCTGATTGCCGAGAGGCTGCGGTGGCGGAGAAAGCCGGGGGATCCGACGGACCATACTGTAAGATCCACCGCACGAAAGGTCACGACCTACAAGAATGCCACCAGGTTGAGCAGCTTGTCAAAAAGCAGAGGGCAGAGTATGAGAAGCGCGACAAGGAGAGAGATCGAGAAGGCAATGGTGGGAAGGGCCGCGGCAACAGAGGAGGACGCCGCGGCAACAGAGGAGGACGCCGCGGCAGGATTCCACAATAGAACGATAGGCCCGCCAGGGGTCGCGAGAAGAAAGAGGAAGAAGATGAGAGTGATGGGGGAGATGGAGAAGAAACCAGTGAGCAGGAGTTCCAGAAAGCAACTGAGGCTAGGTGCATTGACGGAGGTGCCTCTCTGCACTCCTCTCATCGCCAACTCAAGCAATGGGCGTGAGAGGTCAATGCCGTGGAACCAGCTGCCGACTCCCGGAGACCGCTGAAGTGGTCCCGCACGCCCATCATCTTCGATGAAGAGGACCATCCTGATCGCACCACAGCGATCGGATGCTTGCCATTGCTGGTTTCCCCAACAATTCGCAACCTCAAGGTCACCAAGATGCTGGTTGACGGCAGGGCCGGGTTAAACTTAATCTCCCCGAAGGTGGTCAGCAAACTTCAGATTCCCAAAGAAGAGCTCGAAGCAACTGGCACATTCCAGGGGATCAACCCCGGCAGGCATCGTCCTAAGGGGAAGATCACGCTGCCGGTAACATTCGGAGGGGAGCTAAACTATCGGACTGAGAAAGTGGTGTTTGATGTCGTCGAGCTCCCCCTGCCGTATAATGGGATTCTTGGTCGTCCGGCCCTGGCAAAGTTCATGGCAGCATCCCACTATGCCTACAACACTTTGAAGATGCCAGGACCGATGGGCATCATTTCAATCCCATCAGACAAGAAGGATGCTATCATTTGCGTGGACAAGATGTATCGAGACGCGGTAGCAGCAGAGGCAGCAGAAGCCATCGCTCCCGCCAAGGATGCAAAGAAAAAGAAGGAGGCTGGCGGGGACGCCGGCAAGGACTCCGGGAAGCGCGCCTCTTCGGAGTACGCTGCACCTGTTGAGGATCTTCCGGAGAGTTCCACCAACAAGAGACCTAAGGTTGCTTCGCCTGCTGTGAAAAAGGTCCCGGCAAGACAGGATGGCACTGATGGCACCTTTACCATCAGTTCCGCCCTCAGCGACAAATAGGAAAGCGCGCTCGTTACCTTCCTGCAGGCGAATGTCGACGTGTTTGCTTGGCAACCGTCTGACATCCCCGGTGTTCCCAGGGAGGTAATCGAGCACCACCTAGCTGTTTGCCCTCACGCCCGGCCTGTGAAACAGAAGGTTAGGAAGCAAGCTTTGGAGCGGCAGCAGTTCATTGCCGAGGAGATCAAGAAACTTGAGGCAACTGGATTGGTCAGAGGGGTACTGCATCCAACTTGGTTGGCCAACCCGGTGGTAGTACGCAAGGCAAATGGGAAGTGGCGGCTGTGCATCGATTTCACAGACTTAAACAAGGCCTGCCCAAAGGACCCTTTCCCCTTGCCGCGCATCGACCAGATCATGGATTCTACCTCCGGGTGTGACCAGCTTTCTTTTCTGGATGCTTACTCCGGGTACCACCAGATATTCATGTCCAAGGAAGATGAGGAGGAACACTTGTTCAAGACCTAGAAGAAACCTTTGCAAACCTGCGCAAGATCAATCTGAAGCTGAACCCGGAGAAGTGTGTGTTTGGCGTGCCCTCCGGCAAGCTTCTTGGATACTTTGTGTCTCACCGAGGGATAGAAGCCAACCCAGACAAGATCAAGGCAATTGAACAGATACAAGCCCCAAGGACTGTCAAAGACGTGAGACGCTTGACTGGGTGTGTTGCCGCGATGAGTAGGTTCATCTCCAGATCTGCCGAACGCGCCTTGCCCTTCTTCAAGATCTTAAAAAAGGCAGGACCAGTGAAGTGGACCCCGGAAGCTGAGGCAGTGCTGCAATACCTAAAAACTTACCTCTCCTCCGCTCCCACCTTGGTCGCTCCTAAGCCACAAGAGCCGTTATTGCTATACTTGGCAGCAACAAATCAAGTGGTTAGTGCAGCGCTGGTGGCGCAGCGGGAGATGGAGGGTGAAGCAGCTGCAGCAACTGTCCTTCCGGGGGAGAGAACTGAAACTGTCACGGCAAGGAAAAAGGTGGTGCAGTGGCCGGTCTACTTCGTCAGCTCGCTACTCCAAGGGGCTCGGGCGAGGTATTCTGGAGTCCAGAAACTGATTTTCGGCCTCGTCATGGCCTCAAGGAAGCTGCGCCATTACTTCCAAGCACACGAGATCACGGTGGTCACTCGCTTCCCGTTACAGCGCATATTGAGGAACCCTGAAGCCACCGGCAGGATAGTTGAACGGGCACTGGAGTTGTCAAGCTTCGGTTTGAGGTATGAGAGCACTTCAACTATTCAGAGCAGAACATTAGCGGAATTCATTGCGGAGTGGACGCCCATGCCAGATGAAGAAACGCCAGAGACAACTCTCCCCGACAGGGAGGCGCCCCGAGAATCGGTCATGTATTTCGATGGTGCCTTCTCATTGCAAGGCGCCGGAGCTGGCGTGCTCCTCGACGCGCCCACTGGAGAGCACCTCAAATATGTGATCCAAATGCACTTTCCCCGGGAAGAGGCCACCAACAACACTGCTGAGTATGAAGGACTCCTTGCCGAACTCAGAATAACTATGGAGTTGGGAATCAAGAAGCTGATCATCCGTGGCGATTCGCAACTGGTGGTGAGACAGGTCAACAAAGACTACCAGAGCCCGTTGATGGAGGCATACGTGGAGGAAGTGAGGAAGCTGGAAGAGTGCTTTGACGGGTTGCAAATAGAGCACGTGCCACGTGCGGAAAACAGCATTGCTGATCACCTGTCTAAGTGCGCTGCACAAAAGCTCCCTGTGGAACCAGGGATTTTTGTCCTCCACCTGACCCAACCTTCAGTATCCCCTTCGACGATGGCCAGAAAAAGGAGGAAGTTGGACTCCGGCAAGTATCTCCCGGTAGAGCTTCCAAAGGCCACCGGTAGAGATGTTGCCGGGAGCAGCTCTACTTCGCATGGTGAGCAACCGCCTCCCATAGAACCACAGGTTCTGACGGTCGAAATGAGCGCTCCCATGAATGAAGAGACGCCCTTGACCCTTGTTGTCGAGCCTCAGGCTCCAACTTGGGCACGACACATAGTCCACTACCTTCAAACAGGAGAACTTCCCGAAGAACCAGAAGAAGCTGAAAGAGTAGCCCAGAGGTCAAATATGTATCAGTTTGTCGATGACACTCTGTACAGAAGAAGGCCGAATGGTGTGAAATTGAAGTGCATCTGCCGGGAAGTTGGACAGGAGTTACTGGCAGAAATACACAATGGCATGTGCGGCTCTCACCTTCGATCCAGAGCCCTGGTCGGAAAAGCTTTCCGGCAGGGTTTCTACTGGCCCACGGCCCTCCAAGACGCAACTGAGCTTGTCGCCAGATGTGAAGCCTGCCAGTTCCACTCCAAAAACATTCATCAGCCAGCTCAAGCTCTCCAGACGATCCCTCTATCTTGGCCGTTTTCGGTCTGGGGGCTCGACATCTTGGGCCCCTTCCCCCGAGCTGCCGGGGGCTTTGAATTCTTGTTCGTGGCAATCGACAAGTTTACAAAGTGGCCAGAAGTAGAGCCAGTGAGAAAGGTGACCTCACAAGCGGCTGTCAAGTTCTTGAAAGGGTTGGTGTGCCGTTTCGGAGTACCCGCCAAGGTGATCACTGACAACGGCACCCAATTCACGAGCCGCGCCTTCACCCAATACATTCAGAACCTTGGGAGCAAGGTCTCTTTCGCTTCCGTTGCTCATCCCCGGAGCAATGGTCAAGCAGAAAGGATGAATGCTGAAGTGCTGCGAGGACTCAAGACAAGAACTTTTGACAGGCTGCTAAAGTGTGGAAGACGCTGGATCGACGAGCTGCCGGTGGTTCTTTGGTCCCTCCGTACGACACCAAATCGAGCCACCGGACAGACCCCCTTCTCCCTCATATACGGGGCAGAAGCAGTGCTCCCCACGGAACTCATATACGGGTCACCTCGAGTACTTGCCTAGGATGAAGTAGTGCAGACGCAGCTACGGCATGACGATGCCGTGCTCCTCGAGGAAGATCGTCTCCGGGCGGTTGTACGTGCTGCACGATACCAGCAAGCCCTGCATCGCTACCATAGCCGCAGTGTGCGCGCCCGGAGCCTTGAGGAAGGCGACCTTGTCCTTAGGCATGTTCAGTCAGCCAAGGGTTCCAACAAGTTGATGCCGAAGTGGGAAGGCCCTTACCGGGTAGTACGAGTCACCAGACCTGGCTCAGTCCGTCTGGAGGCCGAAGATGGCACTAAGGTGCAAAACTCATGGAACATTGAGCATCTTCGTAAGTTCTACCCGTAAGGCGCGGCTTCCAGGCCCAGCCCCGGCAGCCACCTTTTGTACAAGCCTTGCCGATGTTGCATGTAACCCTTTGTACAAAGCCAGGCGAAGACCCTATGCACAGATAGTAAAACAAAGCGCTGGCGCCCTAGGAACTAACATGCATGTTAGATTGAGCATCTCTTTGATAGGGCCACAATCATGCTTGATGCAAGCAGCTAACCCTTAACATAGAGATCATATGTTGTTATCCTATCTCCTTCAAGCTTCTTTGGTTCGCAGCTATGCCTCTGCCGTCGCGAAGCTCCCCGGAAGGAAGAGAAAGGAAATCAGCGCGCCAACCTTGGCAGACTGCAACTGCCGGGAGTAGCGAACTCAAATAAGTTCCCCTCGCCCTTCCAGATATACTTCTGTATGAGAAAAAAAAACTTGAACATATGAAACCTTGGTCGCTCCTATACTACTGTGCTCCCTCCTTTCTATACCAAAGTCCCTTTGGTTGGAAGTTGGTCGCAGTCGCAGTTGGAAGGAGGCGGACGAAGGGCCTGCTCCTACTTTCGCTCCTACCCTCGCCAAGGCAAGGACGTAGTCGTAGCAGAGAGAAGGGAAACGGCAAGATGTGCTGCCAGGGAACGTCGTTTACTTGAAAGTAATAAGGGCTCGTCCCTTATCATGGACCTTTCACATGTGCGAAAAACCCGGCAAACACTCTTTTTCATTAATATGTTGATCAACAAGCACAAATCATACAGAGTACAAGCATGGGCGGGGGATTACATTATTTAAGCTAAAAGTTGGCGAGCGCCTACAAGTTTTAAGATCTAAAAAAGATAAGTGCCCCGTAATCCCTTTCTTGTCCCTCTCCTCCTAGTAGGCGGATCAAGACAGCGGAAGGGCAAAAGGAGCAGCTGGGCAGAAGCCCGGCCTGACCCTGTCGGGACCACCCGGGCGCCGACCGAAAGGGTCGGGAGAACGTGGGCAGCATCCTGGTCACCACCGCCAGGACCAAAGGGACGCGGCAAGATAGGAACACCGGCAGGGAGAACGAAGCCGGAGCCCACGGGGAAGCCTGCCGCAACCCAGCTAGAAGACTGCTGGAGGAAGATGCAGGCATCCACGCCTGGGACCCCCGGCAAATCGCTCTGCCGGGGAGAAGGCCAGGTGCAGATGATGGTGCTGTCGGCGTCGGCTGACGGTGACGGTGCGTCCGGCGTTCAGCCAGACCCGTCACCGTCGTCCTCCCCACTGGCCTCCTCCTCGTCGCTATCGCTCGAGGAGGAGCTTTCGTCATCTGTCGAGTTCTCCACGCAGCACCCTAATCGGATCCCCGGACGACCGAAGACCTTGACGGAGAGCAGGTCAGCCTCCATTAATTTGAAATGGAGGATGTGCCCCTCCGTCAAGCCATGGGCGCGTGCGAATGTCTTCCAACCCCGCCGGAGGAGCATCGCGTGAGGCGCGGGGAACTCTGTGTTCACCCACACGTCGCCATTACAGCAACCCCTCATGTGAAGCCTCAGCCCCGGCAGCTGGTCGATCTCCAGCACCCTCGTGAACGGCCCGGGGAGGCGAAGACGACTACGCGGGGGCTCACGCAGCCCAATGATGAACTCCAGCGCCGTATCTCCGGCATGGCCGCCTGTCGGAGTGGGAGCAGGCGGCGGCGCAACAACTGCACCGCCACCACGTCCACTTCTGCCCCGAGCGCCTCGCCGACCGTGACCACGTCCTGCGCCACCGCTTCGGGCACTGGGCTCTCCCCCGGTCGCCGCGGTGGGCGTAGTGGCGCTCTGGCGAGAAGAGGCTCTCGTCGCCGCTACGGGAGCGTGTCCTCGACCCCTCCCTCTCGGCATTGCGCAAGGAAGAAAAGAAGGTGCATGAATGGATGCCTCCACTCCCCCTCACGCTCCCCTTTTATAGCCGAGCGCAGGGGGCTGGGGGCTGGTTCTCCATCTCCTCTGGGAGGGTTCCTTCGAATCCGGCTCGTCAATGCTACTGACAACGGCTAGAATCGTCGGCCGCCCTCCCTGCGCCAATCCAGGGTGCATGGGTTTCTGCCATGGCACCCCTTTCCACACCCCGCGCCTCCGTTATCTACCCCGCGCTATGCATGCGGCGTACGTGGTGGGAGAGACGGGCGTAGTGGGAGGCATGAAATGGCAGTTATCATCCCGTGAATAAATGCCATTCACGGGCCATTACAGAGGCTGCCCTACCACGTTTAGCGCCGCGCGATCCACAAGAAGGCCGAGAACTCATCCGAGTTCAAGGTTAATGAAGAAGCAAAGAAGATCTCAAGAAGGAAGGACCCCACCATGGCGCGGCTCCGGTGCTCGCCTGTGCATTGTTAGGACCTGCCCCAACGATGCTCGGCAGCACGTATGAGCCAGGCCCGGGGGCTTCTGTCGGTGCAACAAACACTTACGTTTGTTGACCAGACTTATGCACAGATGAACCGGAGGTCACATCTCCAACGATAGTCAACCCTAGGAACAAGACCAAGATGGAAGAGTCATTCTTCTGAAGATCAAGAAGCACATCAAGAGAACCAAGACCGCAAGATATATCCAAGTGGAAGCCTCCCTTACCGGGCAGGAGAGCCTGGTCAGGTCGAGACCGCCCCCTGGAGCAAGTTCAGGATCAATCCCGGCAGGCTTGCCGGGATAACTAAGTTCAAGACCCTCGCCAAGACCCCATAGCTCCACCGCCCCTCCGAGCGGTGACGCCAGTCACTTATCAGTGCGGTGTCGCAGCCCCAAGTGATTAAGTGGCCACCGCGAGACGCATGGCGGCCAGATGGAAGACAGATCACCTCCACTTGACACCCGTCCAGAGGCGTGTCAAGACAATAAGCAATGGCTGGATCAGGCGGCGCGGCAGGCTTGCCGGGCTTCGTCCACAGCAGGACACCTAGCAGTGCATTTAATGCACTTTGTCCTAACTGCCAGAGTTAGGTATGATAGCACTGTTTGCTATCTAATCGCAGGATAATGACTGTTTTGCCATTGTGGTCACCCCTTGGACTATAAAAGAAGGTCCAAGGCAACCTATGAAAGGATTCGGCCACTCTGAAACCTCACATACCTGTACGCGTGCGGTTGTTTTCACGATGCCGCCTTGCCGGGGACCCGCAACCCGCGCTCGTGGCCTTCTTCCATTCAATCCACCAAAGCAGGAGTAGGGTTTTACGCTTCACAGCGGCCCGAACCTGGGTAAAAATCGCCCGTGTCGCCATCGTCGTGCTGCTCCACGGCTTCCGCTCTTTGTGCAATGTGACCTCCTCCATGCCGAACCACAAAGGGGCCGAGGGGTCCCATAGGTTATCGTGTTGATCCACGACACTCTAGAACATGTTCCTTCTTATCGTGCTTGAGAACAATTCTCAAATTTCTATACCAGGTGGTAAAATTTGTTCCATTAAGTTTATCCTTTTCCAAGATCGATTTCAATGCAAAGTTGGGTTGAGCAGGTGGTGCCATTGATCTACAACAGAAAAAATATGCAATCACTAAGCAATGTGTTTATGTAGAGTAATTCAAGCCTTAAATAGAAATACTCCCATTGAAGTCAGCATCCCTCCGCAAACTCTCAGTGATTCAGGATCCGACTAGCGCGTGCGACTAGTGAGCTTTAGCATCACTGCTAGCCAACATGCCTATCTGGTAAGCAACTCTTTGCTAATCATATCTCTATACGACTCTTGTCGGTCAGGAAGGTATCTTATACCCCGGCTTCCAACCTTCTTTGCCACAAGTCCCAAAACCGTTTTGATAGCCTTGTCAAGTTAACCTGATGCAGTGCATGTCCGTGTCCGACATGAACACCTCAGTTCAAGGAAATCTAGCAGCACCCCAATTTTATGAGCCCACTACTAGACGTACTTGACGTGTGAAGGTGCAACATCGGGGATGGCAAATAAACTTGATATTAATGAGGGATCTTTCTACCATTTCAACATGCATAGAAACAAGAAGCATAACAATCACAAATAAACATATGTGAAATAGTATGGCTCCTTCATGGACGTCCTTCCAGGCCCGCTCCGACTCTGATGACCAAGTCGGTACTCCATCTTGTTCGTCACGCCGGGACGCCAAAGCCTCGAAATTGATCTCTGTCCTCCAACTACTACAACTAGTAATGAATTTTACAAAGAATCATAAGTCGACACGCAGGCTGTTATACATTATAATGACAACACTTTGGCTCCTGCCAGCTGACAAATCATGACACGCATGCCATGTATAATTTACATACATGCATCACATACATATGATCCATACTATTCACATCAAACCTGCAAAACAAAGTTATGCATAGAATCGCATTCTACCGGTTTGAGTGATCGTGTACAAAATACAAGGCGCTACAGATACAGGTTTGAGCCGATCTCTTAAATGACAACAGATCTCATCTGCCTCCTCCACATATCTAATATGCATACGACCTGAATCCAAATCCTATAGCAGAGGCTCTGATACCACTTTTGGGTTCTACGGTAGGGTGCGTCGACTGCAAATTAAATTTTTCCTACGCGCAGAACAACCAGGAACATGCTACAGGAATGGATCACGGATCGTTACCACTAGACGCGCAGTGCCGTGCAGCGGAAATTAGAGTTGGGGCAGCGCGTCTCCGGAGTCGTCTCCTCCTCGTCGATCTCCGACGTAGCCGATCGGATCCCGCGAACAGGTTCGCCGGAGCGGCGCAAGTGCACCGCCTCTAACGGTATCCACGCGTTCAGGAGGAACGTCGTGCGGCGGACTACTAGGTCCAGTCACACAACACATGCAAAGCCCTAGTGACGGTGCCGAAGCGATCAACAAAATGAGTGTGCCGCACCTCCACTATTTATAGGCATCCGTCGCGGGCTCAACACTTGGGCCTCGCACGGATCCTCAAGCCCAAAGTCCGTTCGGCTGGGATCCGAGTCTGAGTAGGATCACACCTGACTCGTGGAGTCTGACCCAGCCTCACAGGTTCCTTTCCTTAAGCGCGCGACCCCTTAGGTTCAAGTCGACTTGGTCACAGTTCGGATCACCTCTGACCTGCTCAGTTTGTAGCGGCCTCTAGCAAGGCGTGCCAACCACCAAGTAGACAATGAGGCTGGTTAGGCGAACCTGTACATCATACTTCTATTCCCTTTGCCACACGATATATGTTGTCGAGCTCAAGGCGAGTCTGTCATCCTTGTGGTAGCCCAACCTCTTTCTCATTCCAGTGATGCCGACCACAAACTGGATTATCTCATAATCCACGTCGCATGGCCATGCTTATTCTGGTCGGATCACACGAGGGGCCCAGAGTATATCTCTCATGGTCGGAGGGGCAAATCCCATCTTGCTCGACCATGTCTCGCAACATGGTCTAGACAAGCCCGAAACCTACCTTTATAACTACCCAGTTACGGAGTAGCGTTTGGTCATCCCAAAGCAGGTCTGTCACCATCCCGAGTACATGTGCCAGCTCAGGTCTTAGGACATAGAACGTTGTTGTACTAGAGACTCACAAATGACATATCGATGCGTCTCATAGTTGGGTCTGTCCAATCTGATATCCATCCGAGCTCCGATCCGGACACCTCGGATCCAACCTCGGATCCGATCAGATCCATGCAGTTCGGCAGCATCACATGCTTCATGGCTAGTGAGACAAAATCATCCACCGTATTGCATGCTAGTCTAGTCCGACGTGTGTCAATGTGTCACTTACGTCTAGGGACCATTTAGGACGTATCATACAACATAAGATCTCACAGACAAGTCACGTACTTGCCAACAAGCATCATTGATAACATCCAAGGACTATCTTTATTCATAAACACATAGGAAATATCATCATACATGATTGCCTCTGGGGCATATCTCCAACAAACTGTATGTCGTGCATCGCACATACCTTGATCGGTCTGACCGTTTCTGTTGTGTTGGGTAATCACAAACAGTTCATACTAGTGAACTGTATGCCATGTATTGCACACACCTCGAACTGGCTTCCCATTTCTGTTGTTCTAGCTCATCGCAAATAGTTCGTATTGTTCAAATGTATGCCATGTATCGCACACGCGTCTGTAATATGAATTGTGCTTGATGTCCCCCCCTATCAAAAACAGTTCGTCTTATTGGTGATGATTTTGTTACGACACCGTTTGCGATTCATGCAGCGCACACAGTTTGGTCGCGGGGTCTCTGATTCATGTGCCGCATTAGCGGTCGCCTGCAGTAGTGCTTGCTCCTGCCGTCAAAAGCTCCCGGGGGAGGGAAGAAGAAGAAGACCGGCAAGACCTCTAAGGAGGACTCTAAGAAGCGCACTTTAGAGTGCAGCACACCCGTTGAGGACATGCCAGAGAGCTCTACCGGCAAGAGCAAGAGATCCAAGGCCTCGGCACCAGCGACCAAGCAAGTTTCTGCGAGAGAAGATGGGATGAGTGACACTTTTTCTGTAAGTGCCATTCTTGGTGACAAATAGGAACGCGAGCTCGTTGCCTTCCTACGAGCGAATGTCGATGTGTTTGCTTGGCAAGCATCTGACATCCCCGATGTTCCTACGGAGGTTATTGAGCACCACCTTGTTGTCTGCCCTCATGCAAAACCCGTCCAGCAAAAGGTTAGCAAGCAAGCCTTGGACGGCAATAGTTCATCGCTGAGGAGATCAAGAAGTTGGAAGCAGCAGGGCTGGTTAGAGGATTACTACACCCCACGTGGTTAGCCAACCCAGTGGTGGTGCACAAGGCAAATGAGAAGTGGAGGCTTTGTATTGACTTCACTAATGTGAATAAAGCTTGTCGGAAGGATCCTTTGCCGTTGTCGTGCATCGATCAGATCGTAGACTCCACCGCCGGATGTGAATTACTCTCTTTTCTTGATGCCTATTCTGGTTATCATCAGATTATTATGGTGGAGGAAGATGAGGAGAAAACCGCATTCATCACCCCATGTGGCACGTATTGCTTTATACGCATGCCCTTTGGGTTGAAGTGTGCCGGGGCAACATTTGCCAGAGCAGTTCAGATTGGTTTTGAGACTCAATTGCACGGAAATGTGGAAGCCTACATGGATGACATTGTGGTCAAAACCAAGGACAGGTCAACACTGGTCCAAGATCTCGAAGAAACGTTTGCAAACTTGCGGAAACTCAACCTGAAGCTCAACCCCGAGAAGTGTGTGTTTGGCGACCTGTCCGGCAAGCTTCTGGGGTTCTTTGTGTCTCAGAGGGGGATTGAAGCCAATCCTACAAGAGCAAAGCGATTGAGAAGATTAAAGGACCAAACCACGTCAAGGATGTCACGCGCCTTGCCGGCTGCGTTGCCGCCCTTAGCAGGTTCATCTCCAAATCAGCAGAGCGCGCCTTGCTGTTTTTCAAAATATTGAAAAAGGCAGGTCCCGTGGAGTGGGCTCCAGAAGCTGAGGTCGCGCTCCAAGATTTGAAGGGGTACTTGTCCTCTCCGCCAGTCCTAGTTGCGCCTAGGCCACAAGAAACGTTGTTGCTATACTTAGCGGTGACGAATCAAGAGGTTAGTGCCGCACTGGTGGCTGAAAGAGAGGCAGAAGAAGAGGAGGAGCAGCCGCAGAGCCACAGGCCGCCTTGCCGGAATTTTCTCCAGCAAGGTCAGGTGCCGACAAGCCAGAGATTGTGCAAGCAAGTGGACGAGATCAACAAGCAGTGCTAAGGAAGAAGATGGTGCAACGCCCAGTCTACTTTGTCAGCTCCCTCCTGGAAGGGGCCGGATCCAGGTATTCTGGTGTGCAGAAGTTGCTCTTTGGCCTTCTCATGGCCTCAAGGAAGCTGCGCCACTTCTTTCAAGCACACCAAGTCACTGTCGTCACTCGCTTGCCGTTGCAACGCATTTTGAGAAATCCAGAAGCCACCGGCAGGATTGTGGAGTGGGCGTTGGAGCTGTCAAGTTTTGATTTGAAGTTTGAGAGTACCTTAACGATTCATAGTAGAGCTTTGGCAGAATTCATTGTAGAATGGACCCCGACACAAGACGAAGAAATACCAAAGACCTCTGTCCCTGTCAAGGAAACTGTTGATGATTGGATCATGTACTTTGACGGTGCTTTCACGCTGAAAGGCGCCGGTGCCGGCATGCTGCTCATAGCACCCACTGGAGAGCACCTCAAGTACGTGGTTCAGATGCACTTTCCCACGGAGCAGGCTACTAACAACACTACTGAGTACGAGGGATTGCTTGCCGGACTGTGCATTGCAATCGACCTCGGTATTCGAAAGCTGATTATCAGAGGCGACTCGCAGCTTGTGCAGAGACAGGTGAACAAGGATTACCAGAGCCCTTTGATGGAGGCTTATGTTGATGAAGTGAGGAAGTTGGAAGAGCACTTTGGCGGTCTGCAAGCGGAGCATGTTCCTTGTGCCCAGAATGAGATTGCCGACGACCTGTCAAAGCTTGCCCCCAAGAGGTCTCCTGTGGAGCCAGGAACTTTTGTGCTACAACTGACTCAGCCATCCATTACACCATCAAGGCTAGCGAAGAAAAAAGTAAGACGTTGGTGGTTACTTTCCGGCAGAGCTGCCAGCAGCCGCCAATAAAGTGGACACCGCCAACAGATGCCCTTGGCCGATGAGCCACAGCTTCCGGCAAGCCAGATCCTTGTCGTCGAAGCAAGTGCTCCCGCAGAGGAAGAAATGCCTTTACTCCTTGTCGCCGAGCCGCAGGCTCTGGCATGGGCGCAGCAAATTGTCCAGTTCGTCCAAATAGGGGAGCTTCCCGACGAGCAACAAGACGCGGAAAGAGTAGCCCGTCAATCAAGAATGTACAAGTTTGTCGACGACACCTTGTACGCGAAAAGACCAAACGCGGTGAAATTGAAGTGCATCTGCCGGGAAGATGGACAAAGGCTGTTGGAAGAGATACATGAAGGGTTGTGTTGCTCTCATAATGGGTTGCGCATGCTTGTTGGCAAGGCGTTCCGTCAAGGATTCTACTGGCCGACAACCCTTCAAGACGCCTTGGCAGTGGTCATCAAGTGCGAAGCATGCCAGTTCCACTCCAAGGACATTCACCAACTAGCTCAAGCCCTCCAAACCATCCCTCTTTCCTGGCCTTTCTCCGTCTCGGGGCTCAACATCATCGGCCCCCTCCCCCGTGCTACCGGGGGCTTTGAATTCTTGTACATTGCAATCGACAAGTTTACCAAGTGGCTTGATATGGAGCCAGTGAGAAAGGCAATGACATAGTTAGCTATCAAGTTCCTCAAAGGATTGGTTACTCGTTTTGTTGTACCCAATAGGATCATCACCGACAACGGCACCTAGTTCACAAGCCCCGCCTTCATAACATATTGCCAAGAGCTTGGAAATAAGATCTACTACGGCTCAGTTGCTCACCCAAGAATCAATGGGCAAGTAGAGAGGGCAAATGCAAAAGTGTTGTGTGGTCTCCGGAACAGAATTATCGACAAGCTGCACCAGTGTGGAAGGCGATGGGTGGAAGAATTGCCAGCTGTTCTTTGGTTGATCTGGACGATGCCAAGTCGAACCACTGGCCAGACACCCTTCTCCCTTGTATATGGTGCAGAAGCGGTGCTCCCCACGGAACTCAGATACGGGTCACCTCGAGTCTCGGCCTTCGATGAGGAGGCTTAATATGAGCTACGGAAAGATGATGCCACGCTCCTTGAGGAAGATTATTTCCGGGCAGTTGTCCGTGCTGCACGGTACAGCAGGCTTTGCGCCGCTACCATGGCCACAAAGTCAATGCCAGGAAGCTTGAGAAAGGTGACCTTGTCCTTCGTCAGATTCAGTCCCTGAAGGGGAAAAACAAGTTGATGCCGATGTGGGAGGGCCCTTACCAGGTGGTACGAGTCACTGGGCCTGGCGCCGTCCGCCTAGAGACCGAAGATGGCACAACTGTGCTTAACTCATGGAATATTGAGCATCTTTGCAAGTTTTCCCCATAAGGCGCGGTTGTCGGGCTCCCTGGCAACCTCTTTTGTATAAGTTTTCTGGCAAGGCATTTAATCCTTTGTATAGAGCCAGGCATAGATCCCATGCATAGTGAATAAAGCTACGTGTTTGACAACTCGTTGTGAAAGTACATATTTATCTATGTGTTGTAGGCAGTCTTGTGTTATATTCTACCTTGATTACAATGATTGACGAACCGTCAAGGTTCCATCCTCAACTTTTCTCTTCTTTCTTTTTCTCAAAGGAAGGAAGGGTTCCTCGCGTGCAAATTCCCCGGGGGGAGTGACGGTATGTGTCGGTGTACTAAAGCATGGGTGTCTTCGTACCAAGACTTGTCCATAGGCAGTTGTTGCCTTCCTGATGGCTAGGGCTTGGCGGAGGATAACTACAAAACAAGACTTACTAAACAAGACCGTGAAGAAGATGGTGTACTAAAACATGGGTGTCTTCGTACCCAGACATGTGCACAGGCGGTTGTAGCCTTCTTGATTGGAAGGGATTCACGGAGGATAACTACGAAACAAGACTTACTAAACAAGACCATGAAGAAGACCTCCAGGCAGGTGATCGAGAAGTACTAGTTTAGTACTGAAGATCAAGACTACCCTTGCAGCCAAGCTTCGCACCGGCAAGGTTAGTAACCAGCAAGACCAAGACCCGGCAAGCAGCTTGCCGGCAACCGAAGGCCTGGCGAGCTCCGTGCCAGCTAGTTTGTTCTGTCCCATTACCGCTCCACCTCATCATCGGCTAGATAAGCATGTGTGATAGGTGTCGAGCGGGTAGGCAGTCAACATAGCTGGCCAAGGCACGTGTCAGCATGCCACGCCAGGGTTAACTTTAATGACACCCGTCCCTGGGACATGTCGAGATGATAGGAGGGCGCCAAGATCGGTGGTACAGATCTTTTGCCCAAGGCCTCGCCTCCCCAACATAGCACCTAACGATGCATTAAATGCGCTTGTGTTATCCTGTTAGAAGATAGAGGTGATGACTGATACATCCATTTTGCATAATGTTTTCCTACTATTATTTATGGTGTTTTTGATCAATATAACACTTTCTGGAGTAATTCTAATGCCTTTTCTCTCATAATATGCAAGGTTTACACAAAGAGGGAGATTGCCGGCAGCTGGAATTTTGGACATGAAAAAGCTACGTCAGAGATACCTATTCTGCACATCTCCGAAAGAGCTGAAATTTATCGGAGAATTTTTTGGAATATATAAAAAGTATTGGGCAAAAGATGTACCAGAGGGGGCCACCCAGGTGCCCACGAGGCACCAGGGCACGCCTGCCCCCCCCCCCCCGAGGCGCGTCCTGGTGGCTTGGGAGGGCCCTGGCCAGCCTCTGGACCCGTCCTTATGGTATATAATCCCATTTTCCCTAGAAAAAACTCAAAGGAATACTTTTGGGACGGTGCGCCGCCGTCTCGAGGCGGAACTTGAGCAAGAGCACTTTTGCTCTCTGGCAGAGCGATTCTGCCGAGGATATTTCCCTCCGGGCGGGGGAAATCGAAGCCATTGTCAGCACCAATGATCCTATCACCGTGGGAGGACTAATCTTCATCAACATCGTCAACAACACCTTCTCATCTCAAACCCTAGTTCATCTCTTGTGTCCAATCTTTTTTCACAGAACCTTAGATTGGTACCTGTGGGTTACTAGTAGTATTGATTACATCTTGTAGTTGATGCTAGTTGGTTTATCTGGTGGAAGATTATATGTTCAGATCCATTATGCTATTTAATACTGCTCTGGTCTTGGACATAATTATGATGACTGAGTAGTTACTTTTGTTCTTGAGGACATGGGAGAAGTCTTGTTATAAGTAATCATGTGAAGTTGGCATTCGTTCGATATTTTGATGATGTGTATGTTGTTGATTCACTTAGTGATGTCATGTGAACGTAGGCTACATAACACTTCACCATCTATGGGCCTAAGCGAATGCATTGTGGAGTAGTAACTAGATGATGGGTTGCTAGAGTGACAGAAGCTTAAACCCTAGTTTTTGCGCTATTCCTTAAGTGGCTGATTTGGGTCCACACGTTCAATGCTATGGTTAGATTTATCTTAATTCTTCTTTCATAGTTGTGGATGCTTTCGAGAGTGGTTAATCATAAGTGGGAGGCTTGTTCAAGTAAGAACAGCACCCAAGCACCGGTCCACCCACATATCAAATTATCAAAGTAGCAAACACGAATAAACTAAACATGATGAAAGTAACTTGACAAAATTCCCATGTGTCCTCGAGAGTGTTTTACATATTATAAGAAACCGTTTCGGCTTGTCCTTTTCTATAAAAAGGATTGGGCCACCTTGCTGCACTTTTCTTACCATTACTACTTGTTACATTACAAACTATCTTGCTATCAAACTATCTGTTACCTACAATTTCAGTACTTGCAGAGAATACCTTGCTGAAAACCGCTTGTCATTTCCTTCTGCTCCTCGTTGGGTTCGACACTCTTACTTATCAAAAGGACTATGATTGATCCCCTATACTTGTGGGTCATCAAGACTCTTTTCTGGCGCTATTGCCGGGGAGTGAAGCGCCTTTGGTGAGTGGAATTTGGTAAGGAAACATTTATATTACGTGCTAAAATTTACTGTCACTTGTCACTATGGAAAACAATCCTTTGAGGGGTTTGTTCGGGGTGTCTTCACCTCGACCGGAAGCACAAAGAGTTGCTCCTCAACCTATTGCACCTACTGAAAATATTTATTGTGAGATTCCTTCAGGTATGATTGAGAAAGTGCTAGCTAATCCTTATGTAGGAGATGGAACACTACATCCTGATATGCATCTAATCTATGTGGATGAAGTTTGTGGATTATTTAAGCTTGCAGGTTTACCTGGAGATGAAGTTAAGAGGAAGGTTTTCCCTTTATCTTTGAAGGGAAAGGCATTGACATGGTATAGGCTATGTGATGATATTGGAGCATGGGATTGGAATCGGTTGAAATAGGAATTTCATCTAAAGTTTTATCCTATGCATCTAGTTCATCGTGATAGGAACTATATATATAATTTTTGGCCTCGGGAAGGAGAAAGCATCGCTCAAGATTGAGGGAGGCTTAAGTACATGATGTACACATGCCCCAATCATGAGCTCTCAAGAGAAATTGTCTTACAAAACTTTTATGCTCGGTTTTTTCACAATGATCAAACCATGCTCGATTCTTTTTCGACTGGCTCTTTTATGAAGAAGACTATTGAATTTAGATATGATCTTCTAGAAAGAATTAAATGCAACTCTGAAGATTGGGAACTCAACAAAGGTAATGAGTCGGGTATAATGCCTAAGTTTGATTGTGTTAAATCTTTTATGAATACCGATGTTTTTCATAAGTTTAGCACTAAATATGGACTTGACTCTGAGATAGTAGCCTCTCTTTGTGAATCTTTTGCTACTCATGTTGACCTTCCTAAGGAGAAATGGTTTAAGTATCATCCACCTATAGAATTAAAATAAGAACCCATTAAGGTTATGGAAGAAGAAACAATTGTTTACAATGTTGATCCAGTTGTACCTACTGCATATATTGAGAAACCACCTTTTTCCTGTTAGTATTAAGGAACATGCTAAAGTTTCAACTGTGGTTAACAAAAGTAATATTTGAACACCTAGACCCTTTGAACAAATTAAAGTTGAGCATAATGTTGCTATGGTTAAAGATGTCTTGGTCGATAAAATAGATGGGCATGTTATTTACTTCTATGCTGAAGCAGCTAGAATTGCTAATCCCAATCCTGAAGATAAGAGTAGACCCGTTGTTGGCATGCATGTTATTTATGTTAAAATAGGACATCATTGTTACCATGGCTTATGTGATTCGGGTGCTAGTGTGTGTGCTATTCCTTTGACCTTATATCAAGAAATTATGAATGACATTGCACCTATTGAGATTGAAGATATTGATGTCATATTAAGCTTGCGAACAGAGATACTATTGCACCACTTGGGATTGTTAGAGATGTTGAAGTCTGGTGTGGTCAGATCAAATACCCTACTGATTTCTTAGTTCTTGGATCACCACAAGATGATTTTTGTCCCATTATATTTGGTAGACCTTTCTTGAACATTGTTAACGCTCAAATAGATTGTGCTAAAGAAATTGTTAGTGTTAACTTTGGTGGTGTGTCTCATGAGTTTAATTTCTCTAAGTTTCGTAGACAACCGAATGACAAAGAATTGTCTAGTAAAGATGAAATTATTGGTCTTGCTTCTATTGCCGTACCTCCTACTGATCCATTCGAACAATATTTGCTAGATCATGAAAATGAAATGCATATGAATGAAAAGAATGAAATAGATAAGATGTTCTTTGATCAACCACCTATCCTTAAACATAATTTGCCGGTTGAAACTCTTGGAGGTCCTCCTCCACCTAAGGGTGACCCCATATTTGAATTGAAACAATTGCTTGATACCTTGAAGTATGCTTATCTAGATGAAAAGAAGATATATCCTGTTATTATTAGTGCTAACCTTTCAGAGCATTAAGAAAAGAGGCTACTAAAAGCTCTAAGGAAGCACCGTGCTGCCATTGGATATACTCTCGATGATCTTAAGGGCATTAGTCCCACTCTATGTCAGCACAAGACTAATATGGAGCCTGATGCTAAACCAGTTGTTGACCATCAACGACGATTAAATCCTAAGATGAAAGAGGTGGTAAGAACTGAAATATTAAAGCTTCTAGAAGCAGGTATAATCTATCCCATAGCTGATAGTAGATGGGTAAGTCCCATTTATTGTGTCCCTAAGAAAGGAGGCATTACAGTTGTTCCTAATGATAAAAATGAACTCATTTCACAAAGAATTGTAACTGGTTATATGATGGTAACTGATTTTGGAAAATTAAACAAAGCTACTCGAAAAGATCATTACCCCTTACCTTTTATTGATCAAATGTTAGAAAGATTGTCAAAGCACACACACTTTTGTTTTCTTGATGGATATTCTGGTTTCTCTCAAATACCTATAGCACAATCCGACCAAGAGAAAACTACATTTACTTGCCCTTTTGGAACTTATGCTTATAGACATATGCCTTTTGGTTTATGCAATGCACCCGCTACCTTTCAAAGATGCATGACTGCTATATTCTCTGACTTTTGTGAAAAGATTGTTGAGGTTTTCATGGATGATTTTTCTGTTTACGGAACTTCTTTTGATGATTTCTTAAACAACCTTGATCAAGTTTTGTAGAGATGTGAACAAACTAATCTTGTCTTGAATTGGGAGAAGTGCCACTTTATGGTGAATGAAGGTATTGTCTTGGGGCATAAAATTTCTGAACGAAGTATTGAAGTAGATAAAGCTAAAGTTGATGCGATTGAGAAAATGCCATGTCCCAATGATATTAAACGTATAAGAAGTTTCCTTGGTCATGCTGGTTTCTATAGGAGATTCATTAAAGACTTCTCTAAAATTTCTAGGCCTCTTACTAATCTCTTGCAAAAAGATGTTCCATTTGTTTTTTATGATGATTTTGTAGAAACCTTTGAAACACTTAACAAAGCCTTAACCACTGCACCTATTGTTCAACCACCCAATTGGAACTTGCCTTTTGAGATTATGGGTGATGCTAGTGACTATGTTGTTGGTGCGGTTCTAGGACGAAGAGTTGATAAAAAATTAAATGTTATCCATTATGCTAGTAAAACTCTAGACAATGCTCAAACAAAGTATGCTACTACTGAGAAAGAATTTCTAGCAGTTGTGTTTGCATTTGATAAATTCAGATCTTACATAGTAGATTTCCAAGCAATTGCTCACACCGATCATCCTGCTATTAAATATCTTATGGAAAAGAAAGATGCTAAACCTAGGCTCATTAGGTGGGTTCTTTTGTTACAAGAATTTTATTTGCATATTACTGATAGAAATGGGAGCTGAGAACCCCGTGGCTGATAACTTGTCTAGGTTAGAAAATGTTCTTGATGACCCACTACCTATTGATGATAGTTTTCCTGATGAGCAACTAGCCGTCATAAATGCTTCTCATAATACTCCTTGGTATGCAGACTATGCTAATTATATTGTTGCAAAATTTATACCACCTAGTTTCACATACCAACAAAAGAAGAAGTTCTTCTTTGATTTAAGACATTACTTCTGGGATGACCCACACCTTTATAAAGAAGGAGTAGATGGTATTATTCGACGTTGTATACCTGAGCATGAATAGGAACAAATCCTACGGAAGTGTCATTCTGAGGCCTACGAAGGACACCATGCGGGAGATAGAACTGCACACAAGGTATTACAATCCGGTTTTTATAGGCCTACTATTTTCAAGGATGCTCGTAAGTTTGTCTTATCTTGCAATGAAAGTCAAAGAATTGGTAATATTAGTAGACGTCAGGAAATGCCTATGAATTATTCATTTGTTATTGAGCCATTTGATGTTTGGGGATTTGATTATATGGGACCTTTTCCTTCCTCTAATGGGTATACACATATCTTAGTTGCTGTTGATTACGTTACTAAGTGGGTAGAAGCTATTCCAACTAGTAGTGATGATCATAACACTTCTATCAAAATGCTTAAAGAAGTTATTTTCCCGAGGTTTGGAGTCCCTAGATATTTAATGACTGATGGTGGTTCACATTTTATCCATGGTGCATTCTGAAAATTGCTTGCTAAATATGATGTCAACCATAGAATTGCATCTCCTTATCACCCTCAATCTAGTGGTCAAGTTGAATTGAGCAATAGAGAAATAAATTGATTTTACGAAAGGCAATTAATTGATCTGGAAAGAATTGGTCTAAGAAACTTGACGATGCATTATGGGCTTATAGAACTGCTTTCAAAAATCCTATGGGTATGTCTCATTACAAAATGGTTTATGGAAAAGCATGTCACTTACCTCTTGAACTAGAACATAAAGCATATTGGGCAATTAAAGAACTCAATTATGATTTCAAACTTTCCGGTGAAACGAGGTTATTTGATATTAGCTCGCTAGATGAATGGAGAACCCAAGCTTATGAAAATGCCAAATTGTTTAGAGAAAAAGTTAAAAGATGGCATGATAAAAGAATTCAAAAACGGGAATTCAAAGTGGGAGAGTATGTTCTATTGTACAATTCTCGTCTCAGATTTTTTGCAAGAAAAGTTCTCTCTAAATGGGAAGGACCGTATATCATCGAGGAGGTTTATCGCTCCGGTGCCATTAAGATCAATAACGCCAAAGGCACCAACCCGAAGGTTGTCAACGGGCAAAGAATTAAGCATTACATCTCAGGTACACCCATTAATGTTGAACCCAATATTATTGAAACAATTACACCGGAAGAATACATTAGGGAGTCCTTCCAGAACGCTCCAGAACCCTGAAAAGGAAGAGGTACGTGATACGGTAAGTGAACCAACTCCAAAAATTCCATAAAAATATTTTCTGTCAGTTTTGGAATATTAGAAAAAATGCAAGAATAACAAACACTCGAGGAGGCAACCCAGGTGCCCACGAGGCACCAGGGCGTGCCTGTCCCCACCCCCAAGCGCGCCCTGGTGGTTCGTGGGCCCCTCGTGTGCCTTCTCGACTTCTTTTTTTTCTGGACTACTTGTTTTGCAAGATAAAAATTCTTTATATATACTCCCGGACATTTTGACCACCGTATCGCAGAAATATCGGCTGTTCTTGTTTCGTGTTATTTTTCCGACAGATCTAGATCGCCATGGCTCCCCGCAAGCTCCGTGCCAAGCACCGTATTGTGCAAACATCTCCAGGCAAGCGCCCCTACAATGAGACTTACTATGAGTTGTCGTCGGGAGAGGAAGACAATGGCAAGGAGGACAAGATCGCGGAAGTAGCGGGAGCTCAGGCTCCAGAAGGTGGACAAGCCATCCCCGTGGAGGAGACTGTAGAGAAGGGAGATATCCTTCAACCCTTATATGATCATCTCCCCCCATCCATAATTGAATCCCTAAGAGTCTTTGAAACAATTTGTGCTCAAAATACATCTCTCACTCGTGAGGTTATTTTGTTGGAGGAGCAAAACATTGCCCTTCGGAGCATCAACCGTAAGTTGGAGTTTCTCTTGAAATTGAAGGACAAGGCCACCACATCATCATCATCATCACCAAAGAAAGAAACTTGACCACATGGGTATGGGCACTCCCCTTGGCTTGTGCCAAGCTTGGGGGAGGCACCCCGGTATCGTATCACCATCTCTTTTATCATCTTACCTATTTTTAGTTCGATCCTTAGTTATTTCATGATTTAGTTGAATAAAAGTTTAGTATGATCTTTTTTTTAGTGCTAGTTTCATGATCTATCTATCTATGTAATTGAGTGAGAGTTATATAATAAAGAGTAGTTTGAGTTTTTGGTTGTTTACTGTTATGTTTCAATCCTAGCAGTGAAAATAATGAAAAAGATCATATGCTAATCTTATGGAGAGTAATGACATTACATAAAGAAAAGTATAAGTGGTAAAATTTATTGAAAGTTGACAAACAAAGCATTGGTCAATGATGCAATTCATGAAAACATTAATAAGGGAAGAGAAGATTCACATGCAAATATACTATCTTGGACATCTTTTATGATTGTGAGCCCCCATTGAGTATTGTATGCCAAATTGTTGACGTTGGACAAGGAAGACAACGTAATGAATTATGTTTGTTCATATTCAGATATAAGTCATATTGTCATAGATCCTCCAACATGTGGTGCTTTCCCAATGTGTTTGCTAGCCAAAAATCCGCACCAAGCAGAGATACTACTTGTGCATCCGAAACCCTTAAACCCAATTTCATCTTATGAGAGTCCACAATACCTACCTATGTATTGAATAAGATCCTTCAAGTAAGTTGTCATCAGTGCATAAAGCAATAAAAATTGCTCCTAAATATTTATGATCTTTTATTATAAGGGAAAATAAGCATTGTACGAACTTGTGATGGTGAAGAAATAAAAGCGACGGACTGCATAACAAAGGTTGTTATCACAAGGGGCAATATAACGTGACGTTCCTTTGCATTAAGTGCTTGTGTATCCAAAAACAAAAAGCGCATGACGACCTCTGCTTCCCTCTGTGAAGGTCCTATATTTTACTTTTATGTATTTAGTTTTTATGCAAGAGTCAATAGTGTTCTCCTCTATTCCTTTTTATTTTTCTCTTTGCAAGCATCATGTGGTGGGGAAAGATCTAGGCACATATATCCAGTTGGATATGAGTGATCATGAGTTATTATTGTTGACATCACCCTTGAGGTGAATGAGTTCGGAGGCAAAACTATAAGCCTCTATCTTTCTATGTGTTTGGTTGAAACTTTTTTGATCCATATGTATTCTTGTGAGTGTTAGTAATCATAGAAGACTAAATGGTGCTTGAGTAAGTGTACTTGCTAAAAAGCCCTGCATGTGACCCTTCTTGAAAATATGATGAATTGCAATTGTAAAGTTGACTAAGAACATAGTTTGTTAGTTTTCAAGAAAGTTTATGCCTTATACTTCGATATTGTGATGAATTGTTACTTGCTAATGAGATGTTTTATGATAATAAATATTGTTGTTATAATAATGATCATGATGCTACTATGTCCGTATTTTGTTTTTATCGACGCCTCTCTCTCTAAACATGTGGACATGATTATCGATATTGGCTTTCGCTTGAGGACAAGCGAGGTCTAAGCTTGGGGGAGTTGATACGTCCATTTTGCATCATGTTTTCCTACAATTATTTATGGTTTTTTGATCAATATAACACTTTGTGGAGTAATTCTAATGCCTTTTCTCTCATAATATGCAAGGTTTACATGAAGAGGGAGATACCTATTCTGGCCGCTGGAATTCTGGACTTGAAAAAGCTACGTCAGAGATACCTATTCTGCACGTCTCCCAATGAGCCGAAATTTAACGGAGAATTATCTTGGAATATATAAAAATATTGGGCAAAAGAAGTACCAGAGGGGGCCACCCGGGTGCCCACGAGGCACCAGGGCACGCCTGCCCCCCCCAGGCGCGCCCTGGTGGCTTGTGGGGCCCCTAGCCAGCCTCTGGCCCTTCCTTCTGGTATATAATCCCATTTACCTTAGAAAAAATCAGATGAAGACTTTCGGGATGGTGCGCCGCCGTCTCGATGCGGAACTTGAGCAGGAGCACTTTTGCTCTCTGGCGGAGCGATTTTACCGAGGATACTTCCCTCCGGGAGGGGGAAATCGAAGCCATCGTCATCACCAATGATCCTCTCATCGTGGGAGGACTAACGTTCATCAACATCTTCAACAACACCATCTCATCTCAAACCCTAGTTCATATCTTGTGTCCAATCTTTGTCTCAAAACCTCAGATTGGTACATGTGGGTTACTAGTAGTATAGATTACATCTTGTAGTTGATGCTAGTTGGTTTATCTGGTGGAATATTATATGTTCAGATCCATTATGCTATTTAATAACCCTCTGATCTTGTACATAATTATGATGAGTGAGTAGTTACTTTTTTCTTGAGGACATGGGAGAAGTCTTGTTATAAGTAATCATGTGAAGTTAGAATTCGTTCGATATTTTGATGATGTGTATGTTCTTGATTCTCTTAGTGGTGTCATGTGAACGTTAGACTACATGACACTTCACAATCTATGGGCCTAAGGGAATGCATTGTGGAGTAGTAATTAGATGATGGGTTGCTAGAGTGATAGAAGCTTAAACCCTAGTTTATGCGCTATTCCGTAAGGGGCTGATTTGGATCCACACATTTAATGCTATGGTTAGATTTATCTTAATTCTTCTTTCGTAGTTGTGGATGCTTGCGAGAGTGGTTAATCATAAGTGGGAGGCTTGTTCAAGTAAGAACAACACCCAAGCACCGGTCCACCCACATATCGAATTATCAAAGTAGCGAATGCGAATCAACTAAACATGATGAAAGTAACTTGACAAAATTCACATGTGTCCTCGAGAGTGTTTTACATATTATAAGAAACCGTTCCGGCTTGTCCTTTGCTATAAAAAGGATTGGGACACCTTGCTGCACTTTTGTTACCGTTACTACTTGTTACTTGCTATGAACTATCTTGCTATCAAACTATCTGTTACCTACAATTTCAGTGCTTGCAGAAAATACCGTGCTGAAAACCGCTTGTCATTTCCTTCTGCTCTTCGTTGGGTTCGACACTCTTACTTACCGATAGGACTAGATTGGTCCACTATACTTGTGGGTCATCAATGACGGTGCAATTCACTATGCATACCCTGTAAATGACCGTATTAGCCACTGTGTTAACCCCTTGGCCTATAAAAGGAGGCCCACGGCTACAGGGAGAACAGTCGACACCCATTTCAACTACACGTTGTAGCTGCATTCCCCGCGCACCTTGGTGGTGAATTGCGCTCCTTGTAACTTGAGCTCATACACAATCAACCACCAAGTAGGAGTAGGGTTTTACGCTCATAGCGGCCCGAACCTGGATAAATCTCTGTGTGTTCTTGCATTTACCTAGAATCTGCTCTTTGTTACACGCATGTCCCCGTAGCAGAATCGCAAAGGGGGTGATTCAGTCCCATAGATCTCCGTTTCCCACGATATTATGGATACCAAATGACGTTTAAGATGTCATTCTACGACAGGAAATTCAACAAAGAAGAAGCTAAGTTGAATTTTTTTGAAACAAATTCTTTGTTGTAGTTGCAATTCTTCCTTGAACGATTGTTACCTTTGTATGAGAAACTTGCACCCTAAGGAACCTTGTCGTGATCAGCTACGCTCTTTCCTTGTCTCAAGTCCGCTAGATAATTTAAGCGGCTGCGATGTGACTGTCGAGTGAAACTTTGCCGGCAGCGGCACGTCCGACAATCTTCTAAGGACCCGTTCCTCAAGCACTCGCGGCAAGAGTGAGCACACCAACAAGATTTTGGCAAGCGTAGGGTACAAAAATCATGCAAAGACAAGATAAAACAAGGGAAATAGCATACAGTACATCCACCCAAAACATAAGTCATGTTACATCAATGCCATGGTACATGCCTAACTTAAGATCTATATTTTGCATGGCTACACTGGCAGAGAGATGTGACAGCGAGGCCAATGCTTGAGCTCACCTTCAGTCCGGGAGAGCTGATCAATCTTGTCAAGGAGAGGGGCGACGATCTCCTCGGCGTCCCTGGTGTCGGTACCCTTCGGCAAGTTCTTGAAGCACTTGGAGACGTCGACACCAGGGTTGGGATGGACGATCTTGACGAGCACCTTGAAAAGCACATCCTTGGCAAGCTTGGGGGATTCGCGCGCAAAGGCGGCAGCTCGCCCTTGCTGGTGCTCCTTCAGCGCATCAAGGAGGCCTTCAAAGAAGCTGGTCAAGCTAGCGCTAGTGGCCGTGTGGGGATCAGTGGTGAAGTCGCGCCCTTCGATGTACATGTCTGCTAGCTAAGCGCTGACATCTTTGGCGGCTTCGGCCAGGCGTGCAGTCCATTGCTTGACATTCTCTGTCAAGTAGCTAAAGGAGTTCTCCGCGTCGGCACGCTGTTGCTTTACCCCTTCCAGTTCTGACGTCAGTGCCGTCTCCCATTGCCGGGCCTCTTTGAGTTTCTCTTCCAGGGAGGAAACTTTCCCCTTCAGATCTTCTTGCGCGACCACGGCTTGGTTGAGCTCTTGGGTCTTGGTTGATAGCTGTGTTTGCAGATCCGCCAAGGGGCAAGCTGTTTCCTGCGCTGATTCCTTGAAACCCAAGACCTCCTTGTTGCTCTCGGGAAGGCTCTTCTCATGTTCTAATATCTTCGAGTCTAGCTCAATCTTGGCAGCCTTGGCAGCCCTGACGGCTTCCAGGAGCTTGTCGACATGAACCTGGGCTTGAGTTTCGATGGCCTTCTGATGGCCCTACTCTAGCTCCTTGTTTCATTGCTCGAGCAAAGTCGGGATCTCCTCGTCCTTGCCACGGAGCTTGGCGGAAAGTGCTTCCTCTCGGGCGGCAAGGTCTTTCTCCTTGACGATGAGCAGCGCCTCGCGCTCCGTCAACTGGCTGCCCAAGGCCGCTGCGTTCTCAAGCCTTTCGTCCTGCCTCCTGATGCATCAGGACTTCTCATTGTACCATTGGCAGATCTCTTCTGCCTTCTCCTCCAGCTTCTGTTCAGCCAGCTCCACAGCTTGCTGCTGCGTGTGCATTCTCTCCCAGCGCTTGCTGTAGCGGTCTTGCACGTCCTTGAAGCTAGGGCCCATCGCCCTCAAGAACGCAAGGTCCGCGGCGGTGTCATTGGAGTCGTCTGGTGCTGCAACATTGCTGGAGAAGGGTGCCAAGATCTCCGTGATGGCATCGTCGAAAATAGGCTCCCCAGCACCAGATGAGTTGGGGGCTTCGATCTCCTATTGCCGACGAGCAAGTTCCAAGGGGCCTGTCAGGGCCTGCATCTCGGGTACACTGGGATGGAGGTCAGTGGTTGGCCTGCCGATGCCGGCCTCCCCCATCTCAGCATCTTTAGTGGTGGACCCCGATGTCCCACCTGTCGGGCCCATGGAACCCGGGGTATCCAGGCCCGTCTGCCTTTGGCCCAGGGCGCGACGCCTGGAGTGGGCCCGGCGGGCCGTCACCACCGAGCATCTCTCCGAGACCCTTCCTGAAGCCCTGGCCTCCTGAGGCTCCCTCCTCAGGGAGTAGCAAGCAACGCTCAGCACCACCATCAACGGCCTCGCGAGGTCCCCTCACGAGGCGCCTTCCCGAGTTGGTCTCATGAGGCGGCTCCCCGAGGTGGCCTCACGAGGCCCCCTCTCTCAGCGGTCCCCCGAGGCGTCCTCCCGATGGCTTACAAGGCAAGGAAGATCCGGCTCAGTCGCGCGGTCTCAGCCCATCACATGGGTGACGCGCGCAGCGATGGGCAGCAGCAGAGGCCGCGCCAGCAGGCGCGGATGCAGATGTTTTCCTCTTTTGTGTTAGGGAAGCAGGGCCAGCTATCTACTCTCCAAAGCGACCCCAAAGGTTGCCCGATCGGCGAAGGAGGACCAAGACGGCGGGCGCGCAGGGTGGAGGTCATCACCGAGCCCACCGGCACGTCATGGATCATGCTTTGGCAGGCGAAGACCACCTTTAGTCAGGATAGCCTGAGCGCCTGTCCCCCTTCAAAATCGCCAAGTGTGGCAACCCTTCCCGCCTAAGTTTCCAGGGGGAAGAGGGCCAAGGCTGATATAAAAGGGCAGTGCTGCCATTGTAAAAAGAGGGTGGAAGGTTGGGAACCTGTTCTTCCTCCTTCACCGTGTACGTGAGAACTCTCTTGCCCACCGCAATACAACGCACAAGCAGGAGTAGGGTCTTACACCGCAAGGTGGCCCGAACCTGGGTAAACCGCTGTGTCTTCGCCCGTCCTACGCTAGCGCGCTCTCGCCGTAGCGCTGCCGTGGTAGGGGACAAAGTAGTAGAACGAGCTCACCCCAGTGTTCGAACCTTTGGGTCCCCGGAGCCCGACTTCCAACATTTGGCGCGCCAGGTAGGGGTGCGCTACTGTTCTCCTGCTCCGCCTTCAGCTCCACCAGCCCCATGACCGACGCCCGTCGCGAGCGCGCTGAGCGCAGGGCTGGCCGCGTGGCCCAGACAGAGCCGGTGGCCCGCGGCAGTCGCCGCCGCCCCGACGCCGAGGCTGCCGCCGCCACCAACCCCGCTGCCCGCGAGCAGCAGGCCTCCTCCCTGCAACCCTCCATGCGGGCGGACGGCCACACCACCACAGCCTCCTCTCTCGCCAACCGTGGGCCGCCGAACCCGCAGGCCGCGCTGCTCATGGCGCGCGGGCTGCTCCGCTACCATCCTGATGACGCCGGCTACGACGCCTGGCTTGGTCGCATCACCGAGCTCGTCAACGTCGCCGGGGACGCTCCGGCGCCTTCTCACTCACTCCGCCCTCCACCGTCTCGTGCTGGGGACCTGGCGCACGGCGCTCCCCCGCCGCCTCCTCTACGTGACGAGCGCGTCGGGCCCCAGCGCAGCGCGCGGGCTCGTGAGCCATCCCGCGGCACGTCTTCTCCGGACCACTGCGAGCCCAGCTGCTAGATCATCCGCCGCGCGCCCCCCGACGCGCGAGTGCTCCTCGAGCACCAATGCCAGTGCCAGGACCAGGCCGTTCAAGACGTTGCAGCGGTCGGGCGTCAAAGCCGCGCCGCCCTCGCTGGCGGCGTCCCCTCGAGCGGCGTGGGCTGCCGTGCCTTCACCCGCGAGCTGTGTCGCGTGGTCTGGCCCGCTAAGTTCAAGCCCGGGCTGCCTCCGCGCTGCGACGGCACCGCCAACCCTACGGAGTTCCTCCAGCTCTACGCGCTGAGCGTCGAGGCGGCGAACGGCAACGACAAGGTCATGGCGAACTGGTTCCCCATGGCCCTCAAGGACGGCCCGCGCTCCTGGCTCATGAACCTCCCCGAGGCTTCCATCTCGTCGTGGGCCAAGCCCTGCAGCCAGTTCATCGCCAACTTCAAGGGCACACAGGACCGCTCCCTCACCATCAATGACCTGCGGCGTGTTCGACAGCGCCCAGAAGAGACCCTCCGCAAATACATCCAGCGCTTCAGTCAGGTGCGCAACAAGATCCCGCGCGCCTCGGATGCGGCCGTCATCTCTGCGTTCTCCACCGGCGTCACGGACATCAAGATGCGCGAGAAGCTCGCATCAACGGTGAGCTCGACTCCGTGCTCGAGCTGCTCGACCTCGCCAACAAGTGCGCCAAGGCCGAAGAAGGCCGTCTCTTCGTCCACAACGACCCCAACGCGGCGCTCGACGGCGCCAAGGCCAAGAGCAAGGATGTCAAGCGCAAGGGCCCTGCCGTGCTTGCGGCGGAGCCCGAGCAGAAGCGCGGCCGTGACCTCGACGAGCCCAGGAAGGACAACCGGCCACTCTGCGCCTTTCACAATGTCCGCTCCCATAGCACCGAAGACTGTCATGAGCTCAAGTTGCTCCGCGACGAGCGCCAGAACCGCCGAGACGACCGCAACGGCCGCGGCGCCGGCCGCGGAGGTGGCCGCAGCGGCAACCGCTGGGACAGCCGCAACAATAATGGCGGCTACCGCCAGGGCTGGCGCGATCAGCCTCGTGAGGCGAATCCTCAGGCTAATGCCGCTCTCCCGCCGCTGCCTCCGCCACCTCGGAGGAACGACGTCAACCAGCCTGACGAGGGCGCCGGGGGCTACCAGGAGCCTCGCGCGGTCGCCTGCATCCTCGGCGGGTCCCAAGCCCCCGCGTCCATTCGCCACTTCAAGCAACGCTCTCGTGAGGTGTACGCTGCCCTCCCGAGGCCAGAGGTCGCGCGGCCCCTCACGTGGTCGCAGTACGCCATCACCTTCGACTCCAAGGACCACCCCATGTCCACGGCCTCCACAGGCGCGCTCCCCATGTTGTGCACTCCCACCATCAGCAACGTCGCGGTCACCAAGACCCTCATCGACGGGGGTGCCGGCCTCAACGTGCTCTTCGTCGAGACCTTCGAGACGCTCCAGGTGCCCTATGACCAGCTGATGCCGACCAGGCCCTTCTCCGGAGTGACCGATGGCTCCACCATTCCGTTGGGGCAGGTGCGCCTCCCCGTCACCTTCGGCACCCGCAAGAACTACCACACCGAGCTCATCGACTTCGACGTGTCGCACATCGGCCTGCCCTACAACGCCATCTTGGGCTACCCAGCTCTCACCAAGTTCATGGCAGCCACTCCTCACGCCTACAACGTCCTCAAGATGCCCGGCTGCAGCGGGATCATCACCGTCGCCTGTGACGAAAAGGACGCGGTCAGCACCCTCGAGCGCGCCTACAAGGCTGCCGCTGTCGCGCACCCAGCCGACGAGAACGCGGCCGAGCCTTCCGAGGCCGCGCCCGCGGAGAAGAAGTAGCTGTTCTCTCAGGACCGCGCCGAGACGAAGAAGGTGTCGGTGGACGGCAGCGGCTCCGGCCCTGCCTTCACCATCGGCACGGGCCTCCCTCCTGCATAGGAAAGCGCGCTCGTCACCTTCCTTCGGGCAAACTCGGATGTTTTCGCCTGGAAAGCATCCGACTTGTCCGGTGTGCCGAGGGAGGTGATCGAGCACCACTTAGCGGTGTGCCCCAATGCACGCCCTGTCAAGCAGAAAGCGCGGCGCCAGGCGCCAGAGAAGCAGGAGTTCATCGTCAATGAAGTCCAGAAGCTCCAAGAAGCCGGAGTCGTCCGTGAGGTGCGCCATCCCGAATGGCTCGCCAACCCAGTCGTTGTCCCAAAGAAGGGCGGCAAGGAGCGCATGTGCGTCGACTTCACCAGCCTCAACAAGTTCTGCCCTCGTGACCCTTTCCAGCTGCCGCGAGGTGGCCAGGGCGTTGGCCCCACCGTCGGCGGCACGGGCATGCCCTTCGGGCTGAGGAATGCCGGCGCCTCTCTCCAGAGGCTAGCGCCCTTCGCGCCTGGGCCTCGTGAGCCTCCCGCTCCTCATGAGCCCCCTGGCTCCGAAGGAGCAGACTCCCTTGGCGCGCCTCGCCGAGTGGTCTGACGTCACTGCAGTGCGGTTCTGCCAGGTGCGCCCGGCGCGTCGCCTCACGCGACCCTCACTCCTCCCCGCCGCACCTCTCGAGCTTCGCTCCCGGAACCTTATCCTTTTGGTCGTGTAATGGATTTCACTGATTTCGCCCTAACGAGTTTTGGTGCATGCTAATTTCTATGTTAAGTTCGATGCTGGCCGGAGAGCGCCACGCGCTCGCGACCCCTCCCCTGACCAGCTCCGGGAGCGGGGGCTAGGCACGGTGCCTGTGCTTGGGTCCGTCCCTGCAGTATCGCAAAATCCAAGCGACTGAGCTCTGGCTTGCGGGTCCGCTCCCGTGTACGTCACCTCACCAAGGTCCTTGGTGTCTTATCCCCTCTCGCAACGGCCATGGGCGAGATACCAAGCGCGTGCCGCTCCCCCACCATGAATCTGTTGACATACAGCCCCTCAGGAGGCGAACTGCGTGAGGACCTCGCGGGCGGCCTCTCACGAGCCGAGCCTAGTGCGCGCGTCTTGCGAGCGCGCCTCGTGGGCATAGCTCGGGAGCGGCAAAGGCAGACTCGGCGAGTGGTGGCTCGTGCCATGTCCATCCGCGCGGCGACAAGCGAGCCCACCGGTGAGACCCCCGTCTTCCTCGTCTATGGCGCGGCATGGTTCCCCCTCTGGAGTTAAGCACGGTACCCCGTGAGCCTTGTCGTCGACAAGGCGCGTCAGGGCGGCTCGCGGGAGACCGACCTGCCACCCCTTGAGGAGGGCCGCCGCCAAACCGGCCTCGCGCCCCCGTTACAGCCGCGGCGTCCGCCCTCGCACTCCCGAGGTCTGCGACCCCGCCCTATGCAGAACCCTCTCTAGAGAGGGGCCCCATAAACTGCCACCCACATGCGAAGGACCTCCCCGGGTTACTCATGTCTCCAGGCCCGGCTCAGCTCGGCTGGAGACGGAGGACGGAGTTCCTGTGCCTAATGTCTGGAACATCCAACACCTCCGCAAGTTCTACCCGTGACCCCCACGCGTACGAACGAAATGGGGCTGTACACGCCCCGGAGCTTCTCATTGCGTTCGCCTGATGGGCCCGTGAGAGCTCCCGCCCACGCCCCGGTGGAAGCCCCATGCTTCGCGCTGGCGGAACGATCGACCCGCGATCATTCCCACACCCATGTGGAAGCCCCATGCTCTGCGCTGGCGGAACGATCGACCCGCGATCATACCCACGCCCCAGTGGAAGCCCCATGCTCTGTGCTGGCGGAACGATCGACCCGCAATCATTCACACACCCCTGTGGAAGCCCCATGCTCCGCGCTGGCGGAACAACCAACTGAGGGCGCCCCACGGGTTGCACCAACCTCAAGCTGACCCGTGTCGGACACGGCAGCCGCATCTCGTTTTAGTTATGTAACGGGTCGCTATCTTGCTTCAGCAAAGCTTAGTTTCTTGCATGGCATTCCGTCTTGTTCTTTCTTCATGAGCCCCGCGCGCTCACGATGTCCCTCATGAGCCTCACGCGAGCGGGGGCTGGACACGGTGTCTGTGCTCGGGTCAGTCCCAGCAGCGCTGAAAAACCCAAGCAGTCGGGCTATGGCTCGCGGGCCTGCTCCCCATGCACGCCACCTCCCCAAGGTTCTTGGTGTTTGGTCTCCTCGCGTGATGCCCATAAGCGAATCGACGAGCGTGCGCCGCTCCCCTGTAGTTGAGTACTCTACATGCAGCTATCGCAGGAGCAGGTTCCCGGAGGGGCCTCGCGAGGTGGCCCCACCAGGCCCCCAGGAAGCCTGCAGGCCCCGCCTCGGGAGAACGCGCAGGCAGAGCCCTCACGACTCGCCATACCGGCGGTGATTATGGCCCGCTCGGGGGCTAGGTCCTAACGATGCGGAGCGCTATGACGAGCAGAAAGAGCAAAACGAGCTGCAGAAGCACGGGCATTCGATACAGTCAGGAGCAAAGTACATAAAATCCTAAAGCGTTGTCCTCACGCCCCCACGGGGTCACGATCAGCTATACACAGGATACAGGGAAGGGTCTAAGAAGATATGTCGCCATCACCGCCGCTGCCACCGTCATCGTCATCCCCCTCCACTCCGCTCGAGCTCTCGCCAGGAGCGAAGTGCTCGTGCAGGGCGTCCACGTGGTCCGCCACCGCCTTCCCAAGGGCGTCGCGAACCTCCTTGGGGACGGGAGCTATCACCTTGCCGAAGTCAAAGTTGGGGTCGGCGTTCAGAAGATGGCTGAAGACGCGCGTCGCGGCCTGGGTGAGGAGATCGCGGCTCTCCTCCTCGATGATTCCGCCTACCTTCTTGGCGCCCACCTCGAGCCGCTCCATGAGCTTGGTGAAGAAGTCGAGGTAGCTGCCGTTGTGGGTCGAGGTAGCTGACGTCCTCCCTGCAAATGGAGCCCAAGGCGCGGCGGGCCCGGAGCTCGAGGGCGCGGAACATCTTAGAGCGTTGAACTTGCCGCACCCACGCTTGGGCCGCCTCGTCTCGTGCCTGCTCCACGACCACGGCAACACTCCCCACCTGCTGCCGGAGGGAGGACAGCTCGGCCTCGGCGTCGGCCTGGGCCGTCAGCGCGGTCTTCCGCCGTTTTTCAGCTTCGGCTAGCATCTCCTTGAGGCCCGCGATCTTGTGCTGGAGCTCCTCGCGCTTGGCCTTGAAGCGGTCCTCCTACCGCTTCAGCTTCTTGCTGTTCTCGTTGGCAAATGCTTCGCAGCTCTGCGTAACCCTCCTGTCGGTGTCCTCCTGGATCTTCTCCGCCTTGGCCGCCAATTTGGCGTTGGCCTTGTCTAGGCGCTCGGCGTACGAGTTTTGGGCAGCGGACACCTCTCGCTCCAGCGTCTCCAGCCGCTCGCGCTCCAAGTCCTGCGCGGATGCCGACCGTGCGAGCTCCTGCTCACGGATGTCAAGGTCTGCCTCGCGAGCCGCCAGCCCCTCTTCGAGGGCAGAGATGGCATTCCTTCGTGCCTGGAGCTGTTGCTCCAGCGAGGCGTTCTGGTGCTGGAGCTCCTTTTCGCGGGCCTCCGCCGCCTCGCGCCGCCCGTCGGCCTCGCTGGCCTCCCGGACAGCGTTCTCGAAGATCTCCTTCGCATCCTGGGCGGCCTTCTCGCGCTTCTCCCGCACGATGCCGTCTTGGCGGCGGCTCAGTTTGATGGCCACATCAAGCTGGTGCCATCTCTCCGCGAGGCGCTGATGCTCCTCGATGATGCGCGCTTCTTCCGCCCGAAGGTCTGCTTCCAGCTGGTCAAGGGCAGCCCTGGCGCCTTGCAGGGCCCCGCGCTTGAGCACGGCGCTGCCGCTCATGAGCTGCAGGGCCCAACCGGTGTGCGCCCGAGCGCCGCCCTCTCGCGAGGGCCCGCCGCTGCCGGTCGGGAGCGAAGGGCTCGCAGGGGTCCCCTCTTCGTTCCGATGATGCGACGCACCACGGGGGCTTAGCGACCCACCGATCTGTGGGGCCCCGCACGCCGTCGAGTCCGGCTAACCTCCTGCGACATCGCCGTCGACGGCATTCCGGGGGGTGGAAGCCGGCGCCACCGTCTCCGTCGCCGCGTTTTCCGCCCCGGCGTCGGGCGTCCCTGGAATGCCGGAGCCGTCCCTCGACAACGCCTCCCGTGACTCGCCAGCTCGGGACCCCAGAGCCGCATCTTCCTGCGGGCCAGGAGGCGCAGCCTCCTCCTCGGTCCTCGTGGGGTCAGCCCCAGTGGCGAAGCTGCCAGTGCCCTCCGCGCGCCCCACGGTCCTAGCAGCCGGCGGAGAAGCTTCCGCCAGGGCAGGGGACCTCCCCTCCCTCTTCTTCTTCTTCTTGCTCGAGGAGGTCCTGGAGACGGAAAGAGAAACAAGGACTCAGATGCGCGCAACACACCGGGCGTAGGAGAAAGGAAAGCAAGTGCTTACTGGTCCCTGGCAAACCACCTCCTCTTCTTTAGCGGCCACGGAGGCGTGTTGCTACCGCCGCCTTCGCCGGGCCCTCCCTCGCGATCAACCCCCCTTTCGGGAGGGCCGCGGGGCCCGCCTCCGCCACCGCCTCCGGGGCCCCGCGGCTTCGCGGCTGCCGCGCGGGGGCTTCCCGCGCCCTCCGCCCAGACGGACGCGGCAGGCAAGGCCGTAGGCGGGGTGGCGCCATCATCGCTTTCGAGCTCGCAGACGAGTTGGCGACGGGCCGGACGCACCAGGCGGCCTCCGCCCCCCGCCGCGCCCGCCGAGGCCATGGCGCTACCGCGCTCGCCTGAGCCAGCGACCGCCAAAAAAGGGTTGTCACGGGGTCCTTCGAGGCCCTCTGGGAGCAGTCCCCACTGGTCGAAACGCGGCATTGAGCCCGCCAGCGCCTCCTTGTTCCTGTAGAGATACATGGGAATCCCGTCCCTGGGTGGCTCACTTGCTTCCTCGCCGGTCAGGGTATGGAGCATCCCGTTCAGCGCCTCCGGCAGCAAGCTGTCCATGCTCAACCGCATCGGATCCTGTGGGCCGGTGAAGGCCCACATCGGGCGGGAGTGTCGCTGCAGGGGGGCTATGCGGCGCCAGAGGAACTCCTGCACGATCATGACTGCCGTTACTTTCGCGGCCCTCAGCTCGGCCAACTTCTTCCATACCCGCGCCAGCCGCGGGTCGGCGAGCCTTTCGTGCCCCCACCCGGAGCTTCTCGCGGCCGGGGATGTCGGCATCTGCAACAAGGGGCTGAGTTGGGCCGCGTCCACGTACACCCATTGCCGCCTGAAGCCCTCGGCCTCTTTGGTAAGCCTCATGTCAATACCGTCGCCTGCCGCGTCGGCTGCAATGTAAAACGAGACGCACCCGGAGCACTGGTTCGCCGCGGTCAGCCGCAGGCTGAAGAAGTGACGGAAGAGCGCCACTGAGGGCGTCACACCCAGGAAGGCCTCGCATAAGAAGGCAAAGGCGGAAAGAAGGAGGACGGAATTCGGCTCGAGATGCAGCGCATGGACCTGGTAGTGGGAAAGAATGGCATTGAAGAAATCGGAGAACGGAGGCAGCAGGCCCGCGAAGAGTGCAGGAAGGAAGAGGACGGCAGAGGTGGCGTCGAGGTCGGCGGCCAGGCGCGAAGCCGTCCAGATGCGAGTGGCCCCCCACTCGTTTGAAGCGGCCGCGGTCATTGGGAGCACCTTGCCGAGCCCCTCGGCATTGACGATGATGGGCCTACCCAGAGCGGGCTCCGGCACCATTTCCGCGACCACCGTGCTCGCCGCCTCTTCCTCCCTTCCGGCGGGTGCCATGGCGGCACAGCAAGGGGTTGGGGCGGCGGAGCTTTGGGAGAAGTAGAAGAAGCCGTGCGTAGGAAGGAAGGCGCAGGGAGGCGGAGTGTGCGAAGGAAGGCAATGATGGTCTCGCGTTGCCCGCGGCAGATTTATGTCAGGACGGTAGTTCTCGAGGCGTCGTGGGAAGTGGGGGCGTCGCCCGTTGCATCGTGCGCCACGCGTCGCGCCTGGCCGCAGGCGGTTAGGGCCCGCGCCGTTTCGCCCCTCTATAGGCGGGAACGTGCGCGCCGCGGGTCCGGGGGCTACTGTCGGGCCCATGGAACCCGGGGTATCCAGGCCCGTCTGCCTTTGGCCCAGGGCGCGATGCCTGGAGTGGGCCCGGCGGGCCGTCACCCCCGAGCATCTCCCCAAGACCCTTCCTGAGGCCCTAGCCTCCTGAGGCTCCCACCTCAGGGAGTAGCAAGCAACGCTCAGCACCACCATCAACGGCCTCGCGAGGTCCCCTCACGAGGCGCCTTCCCGAGTTGGTCTCACGAGGCGGCTCCCCGAGGTGGCCTCACGAGGCCCCCTCTCTCAGCGGTCCCCCGAGGCGTCCTCCCGATGGCTTACAAGGCAAGGAAGATCCGGCTCAGTCGCGCGGTCTCAGCCCATCACGTGGGTGACGCGCGCGGCGATGGGCAGCAGCAGAGGCCGCGCCAGCAGGCGCGGATGCAGATGTTTTCCTCTTTTGTGTTAGGGAAGCAGGGCCAGCTATCTACTCTCCAAAGCGACCCCAAAGGTTGCCCGATCGGCGAAGGAGGACCAAGACAGTGGGCGCGCAGGGCGGAGGTCATCACCGAGCCCACCGGCACGTCATGGATCATGCTTTGGCAGGCGAAGACCACCTTTAGTCAGGATAGCCTGAGCGCCTGTCCCCCTTAAAAATCGGCAAGTGTGGCAACCCTTCCCGCCTAAGTTTCCAGGGGGAAGAGGACCAAGGCTGATATAAAAGGGCAGTGTTGCCATTGTAAAAAGAGGGTGGAAGGTTGGGAACCTGTTCTTCCTCCTTCACCGTGTACGCGAGAACTCTCTTGCCCACCGCAATACAACGCACAAGCAGGAGTAGGGTCTTACACAACAAGGTGGCCCGAACTTGGGTAAACCAATGTGTCTTCGCCCGTCCTACGCTAGCGCGCTCTCGCCGTAGTCTCGCCGTAGCACTGCCGTGGTAGGGGACGAAGTAGTAGAACGAGCTCACCCCAGTGTTCGAACCTTTGGGTCCCCGGAGCCCGACTTCCGACACCACCGGAGGGTTGGGAGGACCCCTCAAGGGTTTTCCTGGCCTCCTCAGCGGCGGACGCAGTGGCCTCCGCGGCAGGGATCTTGGCATCCTTGTCGGCGGTGCTCTTCGTGATTTCCTCCATGGGTACCTCCCTCTCTTCAAGAGGGGTTGGTTCTGCAGGACAGAGAAAAAGTGGGAAGCAAGATGAAACCCAAACTCCAGGACAAGTTCAAGAAAACAAAAAAAAAGGATCGACAAAGGTTGCATTGTGCTTGGAAAGAAACTTACCTTGATGAGCACGTGGAGCAGATGCCTCTTTGCCACCGGTAACTTCGGTTCCTGTAGCCTGGTCCCTGGCAACGTTGGTTGCCGGAGGGGTCTCGCTGCGAAGGAGCCCATCTTGGGGCTCCTCTGGAGGAGGGCTACTCCTTGTCGGTGAAGGCCTTGGCAACGGGTCGGAGGTCGAGGGTGCCGTCAAGGGATCCATCCCTTGACGCTCTCCTTCCGACTGGTTGCTTTCCGACCCCTTGTCGGACTCCATTGTAGGAGGCTCGACGGTGGTGCCTGCTAGCGGGAACTGGCTATGAGCCTAACGCGGAGGGCTCGGGCCGGCAACCGCAGGCGAAGTTACTCCTTGATCGGTGTCGGTTACCATCTCGCTCTCCCTAGCGGTTCTAGGCCTCTTTGTAGACCTCTCCGCCAGCACCCTCTTGTCCCTACAGGACCAGATATATTGAAGCAATTAGTTCAGACAACAACATTCAAAACAGTTACAAGCATGGCGGAAGGAGATGGAAGACTTACTCATCCTCCTCTTCTGGATCGCTGAGGACGGACAGGTCCCAGTGCGCCGTGGTGCCACACCAGAGGTTGGAGCAGGTGGTGGCGTCTCCCTGGCCCGTTTGGCTCTTGACAAAGCTAGGGGCTATGACGTTCCCTTGCGCTCTGCGATTGGTGACGTCTGCTACTGGGTAGCGACTCCGCGAGGGTGCTGGCGCTGAGAAGGCTGGACCCGGGGAGCTATAGCTGCCGCCTTGCTGCAACAAGTTTCCCACTTACCGGCTTGGTGTGCGCTGCCTTCTTTTGGGCAGGTTTCTTGACGACGGTCATCTTCACCTTGGCAGGAGGAAGGCGAGGTGGCTCTTCTTCCTCCTCCTCGTCCTCTTCGGCCGAAGTCCCCACGGCTCCTCATCCTCCTCCTCCTCTTCTTCCTCATCAGACTCCTTGTTCTGGTCCACCTCGCTGGCATGCTCTTCGGTGTTAGCCCGCCGTTGTGCAGCCTTGGCAGCTTTCTTCACCTCTGCAGCCGAACTGGTGGCCTTCTCGGCTCTCTTCGACGCTATGGCGAGATCCAGAGAGGAAGCTTGGTGTCGCTCGCCCGAAAACTGGGCACAGGAGAAGGAATGCTCTGTTCTTGCGTGAGGAAGGAGATGGCGGCGGATGGCAAGATTGCGAAGAGGGGGTAAATGAGCAGCGCCCCTCGCGGTTTCCTTTTTATGGGGAAGGCGAGGGGGTGGCTCTTTACTGTCCTACGTGGTTGCGCTTTTCAGGTGCACTACCTCCCACGGCTGCTTTGCTCCACCTCTCCCACGCCTGCCTTTAATGCGCATTGTGGGCGAGTGCGGTAAAAGAGAAGATTATGATAGTTATCCTCTGCCACGCATCGCCTTTGCACTGTTTGGGCCTAGCCCAACGACGCCTCGCATGCGCGTGTGGCCCAGGCCTAGGGGCTCCTGTTGGTGCACCAAAACATGGGTGCCATGACTTGTGCATAGGCAGTCGTAACCTCCATGACGGCGAAGTCTTGCGAAGGACTACTGTGAACCAAGACTCAATAAACAAGACCGTGAAGAAGACCTCCAGGCAGATGATCGAGAAGTACTAGTTCAGTACTGAAGATTAAGACCACCCTTGCCGGCAAGCTTCGCACCACCAAGGTGGGAGCCCGGCAAGGCAAGGACCAGGCAAGTTGCTTGCCGGCAAGTGAAGGCCCGATGAGCTCCGTGCCAGCAGGCCTGTTCTGTCCCGTTACCGCTCCACCTCCTCATCGATTAGATAGGCTCTTATGATAGGTGTTGAGCGGGTAGGCAGTCAACACAGCTGGCCGGGGCACGTGTCGGCATGCCACGTAGACATTAACTTTAATGACACCCGTCCTTGGGGCGTGTCGAGATTACAGGAGGCCGGCTGGACATGCGGTCTAGATCTTTCTACCACAGCCTCGCCTCCCCTGCATAGTACCTAACGGCGCATTTAATGCGTTTGTCCTACCCCATTAGGAGAAAGACTTTGTGACGGTGCAGTCAATATTCAAATTCTATAATTACCGTTTTAGCCACTTTGGTAGCCCCTTGGCCTATAAAAGGAGGCCCACGGCTACAGTTAGAACGGTCGACTCTTAGTTGAATTACATGTTGTAGCTGCACCTCTCGCGCACCTTGCCGGAAAGCTGCGCTCCTTGTAACTTGAGATCATACATGATCGAACCACCAAAGCAGGAGTAGGGTTTTACGCTCACAGCGGCCCGAACATGGAAAAACCCCTGAGTGATCTTGCATTTGCTGATCCTGCTCTTCGTGACACATCGATGCCCGTAGCCGTCGCAAAGGGGCCCTCTCGGTCACATACATTATCGTTTCCCATGACTAGGATGGTAGTTGATTTCAGGAAATTAAATAAGGCCTATAGAAAGGATCATTACCCCTTGCCTTTTATTGCTCAAATGTTAAAAATATTATCTAAGCACACACACTTTTGCTTACTAGACGGATACTCTGGTTTTTCTCAAATACATGTATCGCCAGAAGATCAAGAGAAAACCACCTTTACTTGTCCGTTTGAAATTATGCTTATAGATGTATTCCTTTTGGTTTATGTAATGCAGCTGCTACCTTTCAAAGATGTATGACTGCTATATTCTCTGATTTTTGTGAAAATATCGTTGAGGTATTTATGGGTGATTTTTCCATCTATGGAACTTCTTTTTATGACTGCCTAAGCAACCTTGATTTTTGCAGAGATGTGAAGAAACTAATCTTGTCTTGAATCCGAAGAAGTGCCACTTTATGGTGAATGAAGGTATAGTCCTTGGGCATAAAATTTCTGGAAGAGGTATTGAGGTTGATAAAGCTAGAGTTGATACAACTGAGAAAATGCCATGTCCTAAAGATATCAAAGGTATAATAAGTTTCCTTGGTCATGTTAGTTTCTATAGAAGGTTCATAAAAGACTTCTCTAAAATTTCTAGGTGTCTCACTAATCTTTTGCAAAGATGTCCCATATGTTTTTTTATGATGATTGTGTAGAAGCCTTCGAAATACTTAAGAAAGCCATAATTTCTGCACCCATTTGTCGGTGCACCAAAACACGGGTGCCTTTAGTACCCTGACTTGTGCACAGGCAGTCACAGCCTTCTTGATGGCGAGGGCTTGTCGGAGGACTACTATGACTTAAGGCTCAATAAACTAGACCGTGAATAAGACCTCCCGGTAGGTCATTGAGAAGTACAATTCTAGTACTTCAGGTCAAGATCACCCTTGCCTCCAAGCTTCGCACCGGCAAGGTGGGAATCCAACGAAGGAAGGACCTGGCCAGCTACATGTCGGCAAGCGAAGGGCCGGCAAGCTCCATGCTAGCAGGCCTTTTCTGTCCCGTTACCACTCCACCTCATCATCGACCAGATAGGCTCGTATGATAGGTGTCGAGCGGGCAGGCAGTCACCACAGCTGGTCGGGGCACATGTCAATGTGCCACCAAATTAAGGATTAACTTTAATGACACCCGTCCCTGGATCGTGTCAAGATTACAGGAGGCCGGCTGGACAGGCGCAAGCATAGCACCTAACGGTGCATTTAATGCGCTTGTGTTACCCCGTTAGGAGATAGGCTTGGTGGTGGTGTTATCACTATTCATACACTGTAATTACCATTTTAGCCATTGTGGTAACCCCTTGGCCTATAAAAGGAGGCCCACGACTACAGTTAGAACGGCCGACTCTTAGTTCAATTACGCGTTGTAGCTGCACTTCCCGTGCACCTTGCAGGCAAGCTGCGCACCTTGTAACTTGAGCTCATAAACAATCAAACCACCAAAGCAGGAGTAGGGTTTTACGCTCACAGCGGCCCGAACCTAGATAAACCCCTGAGTGTTCTTGCATCTACTGATCCTGCTCTTCGTGACACGTCGATCCCCAAAGCCAAATCGCAAAGGGGCCCTCTCGGTCCCATAAATCATCGTTTCCCATGACATCTTTGGCGCGCCAGGCAAGGGCTCGTGTGTTACGAATCAGTGTCGGTACTGTGAGTACCAATTTGATCACCTGTGTCGATTGCACCGAAGAAGAAGAGTGGAGCCGCGACGGTTCCCACCACCTCCAAGACGCCCTCACAAACGCCCGCAGGCGGCGTGCCTGGCGCGGGCGCTGCGGCTGGGACAGGCGGAGCAGGAGCCGCGAGCGTTGGAGGCGATCAGCTTCCAAGTCGCACTGGCTAGCCCAGCCGCCACACCGGAGATGGCGTAGACGGCCAACTCCCGAAGCCTTCGGGTGAGCATAGTCACCGTAGTAATAGAGTGCAGACAAGTGCAAGCCAGGATCCAGCCGGCGCGACGTCCAACAACCCCGCGGCGTGGCGGATACCGCGACCATCGCAAGATGGGCGCGAGACGCTCCCCGACGGCGTCGGTGGTTCTAAACGACCGCCCGGCAAGACCCATGTGCAGCAACTTCAAGTTGCTCACAGGGCCCCACCACCACCACCACGCCGACCTGTTGGTGAGCATGCGCCGCAGTAGCAAGAGCATTGCGGAGCTCCTCTTGGCCCTGCCAGGAGTCGAACACCATCTCGTTCTGCGCCGCTCGCCATGCCGACTAAGGGAGCAGAAGCCATGGCACGGGTTCAAATGCTTTTAACTTCCTGCCAGGCCCTGATAAGATGGACGAATGGGGAGCTACCATTCAGAGTCTCACCAGTAATGCCGATCCCAGCAAAACACAGGAGGTGGCGTGCTCGCGATGACCACCCACAGCGCTGGCAGGACCAACTACCTACCTTGCCGGAGACATTGCACCAACGTTGTAGTTGCCTCAGCGCCATTCGCCACCACAGCGGCAGGCCCACCGGTCGGGCGACCAGGACACATTGTCCATGGCGTCGTTGGATCTACGAGGCTGCCAAGATCAGTGCCAAGTGATCCAAGAGCGGCGAGTCGAGGACGCCCGCACGATGATCGCGCGGCGCCGAGAAGCGCGTCGTCAATCAGACGACCATGCTGGGCCAATTGCCGACGTGCTTGTGCCCGGGTACCCTGGGTGTTTACCTTACGAGGTAGCCTGCCCAACGTTTACTCGTGAGCTGCGGCAGGTTGTTTGGCCCACCTCTCGTGCTTCCAAGCCGGAGCTGCCAGACAAATACGATCGCACGCTCAGTCCGGCAGAGTTCCTTGGCGTCTACACCATTGCGGTGCAGGCTGCCGGGGGACGAGACGAGAAGATACTGGCCAACTACTTCCCGTTGGCGCTCAAACCCAACGTCAGGTCGTGGTTGATGAACTTGCCTGAGGGCTCCATTTCTTCATGGTAGGATCTATGCCATCATTTCCTGGGTGCGTTCCAGGGTGGCCACAAGCTCCCTGGCCAGGCTAGCGATCTACAAGTGATTCCCCAAAGAGATGGAGAGAACCTCCACAAGTACATACAGAGGTTGAGTCGTGTGCACCACAACATCCCCGATGTTCATCCCGCTGCTGTCGTTGCCGCATTCCGCATGAATGTGCGTAACCATAGGATGCGGTCTGAAATGAATGTTGGGAAGGTCAGGACCATCAATGAGTTGTATGCCTTGGCAGACAAGTGCGCACGTGCCGAAGAAGGGAGGCGACTCCCTGGGGAAGATGCTGGTCCGGAAGTGGACTCCAAGGACGATGACGCATCAACCCCCCAGAAAAAGAATAGGAAGCGCAAGGGCAAAACTGTGATTGCCGTCGAGGGCTCCGGTGACGCCAACGCCGCCAAGAAACCCAAGGCAGATAGCCCCGGCAAGGAGGTTGATGGGTGCGATGACAGTCGGGAGGCTGCGGTAGGCAAGAAGGTCGGCAAGACCGACGGGCCGTACTGCAAGATCCACCGCACCAAAGGCCACGACCTCGAGTAGTGCCGACAAGTAGAGCAACTTGCCGAGAAGCAGAAACTGAGTACGAGAAGCACGACAAGGAGAAGGGCCAAGATGGTGCCGAAGGGTCTGGCAAGCAAAACCGTGGTGGTCGCGGAGGCCGCCGTGGCAAGGCCAAGCAGCGAAAAGAGAAGCCTGCTCAAGGCCAGCAAGAAGAGGATGATGGTGATGAGAATGAAGATGGGTCCGACAGGGAATTCCAAAACGTAGTGGATGCTGATACGTCTCCAATGTATCTATATTTTTTTATTGTTTCATTCTACTATAGTATCAATCTTGGATGTTTTATATGCAATAATATGCAATAATATATCATTTGTTGGGACTAACCTGTTAACTTAGTGCCCAGTGCGAGTTGATGTTTTCTGCTTGTTTTTAGTTTTTCAGGAAATCAGTACCAAACGAAGTCCAATGCCACGAAACTTTTTGGAGATTTTTTTCTGGACAAAAGAGACCTTGGAGACTTGGAGAGGAGGCCAGAAGAGTCAGAGGCCTCCACAAGGCAACAGGGCGCGACCCTAGGGGGCGCCCTGATGCCTTGTGCGGCCCTCATGGCACCTCCTGGCCTAATTCCACTTCTATATATTCTCAAATATTGGGAAACCATCAGAGAGCCAGACAAGAAAACTTTTCCGCCGCCAGAAGCCTCTGTTCTTCCTTGATCCCATCTGGAGCCCTTCCCCGGCACTCTGTCGGAGGGGGAATCGATCATGGAGGGCTTCTACATCAACCTTCCTGCCCCTCCGATGATGTTTGAGTAATTTACCACCCACCTATGGGTCCTGTTGGGGATATTCACCAGCAAGGAGACCCGACAGAGCGTTGACCCGGCCATAAGGCGAGCTTAATGGGCCAACTCACTGCGGGGCTGAAGTCTCTATATGGGCCGGCTTAGCAAGGCCGGTAAGAGTAGGCCGGCTTACATAATGAGTCGGCTCACGACGAATCAGATGGCAAGGAGAGATGTCTTGAAGAACAAGTAGGAAGGAATAAAGAGGCGGGTCAAAGAGCGACCCGGACTCTCATGTAATCTAGGGTTCCACCTGTGTATATAAAGGGGAGCACCTATACGAAAAGATTAAGTGGCAATCCCCTCGAGAGCTAGGTTAGCGAATCCGCATCCTTGTAATCGAGATCTACAGCAATATAAACAAGCAGGACGTAGGCTTTTACCTCCACCGTGAGGGGCTGAACCTGGGTAACCCGGCGTCTTCTCGTTCCTATTCAACCCCGCTAAGCTTCCACGTTAGTGCGATGGCTTCATCTCTAAGTCCTTTTACCTGGACATCTATCGCGACAAAACCATGATAGTTGGCGCCCACCGTGGGGCTCACGCACGGTGGAGTTGAGTTCTTAGCAGGATCCCTTCCAGGGTTCGGAAAGTATGCGGTTGGCATGATGACCAAGAGCCGCCGCGGGAAGTTCTACACCGACGATTCATACTGGGGCCCCGACGCCGACTCAGTCGAGTACGGGTACCGGGTCCCCTTCGGCAAGATCCATACCTTCATCGGCATGGTCGGCGAGCCGGCCACCGGTTTGGAGGGCATCGCTGGTGTCGAGTCAGCGCGCCGGGTTGGTCAGCTCCCGGCGAGACCCGGCCTGTGTCAAGCCGGCCAAAATCACGCCTTCGTGGGCTTCACCCAAGGGGTGGCCCTGTCAGAGAACTCCCTGTCTCAGGACGACACGCTGGTCCAATCTGACGGCGAGTCCTCGATGGGGGAAACCGAGTCAATTCTCCCGCTGCATGATGGTAGGCTGGGGCACACGGACGACGTCTTCCCAGAGAGCCCTGATCCGCCTCGCTTCGCGGTGGTGTACATGGCAGGTAGGCAAGATCCAGTGCGAGACCCGGCCAATCCGACGGCGGGACAGAACAACCTCCTGGCCGGCTCATGAGGAGCCGGCGCCTCGGCCTCCGGCTCTCAGAAGACCGGGGTTCAGGCACTCGCGGACTTGATGACAACGCTGGCGACCCTGTTGGCTGAGCCGGTTACTGCAGAGAACGCGGCGGTGCGCAACACGGAGATCGTGAAGTGTCGCGAGGAGATGGCCAAGATCCAGGAGGACATCAACGCAGAGAACGCCCGCATGATACAGGAGCAGGCACAGATCGCCGCGGAGAGGCAGCGCCTTGACGAGGAGACACAGTACCTGAGCCGCCGGCAGGCTGAATCCGAGCTCGTTCATCGGAGGCGTCGCCAGAGCCGGCTTCCGGCTGATCTCGAGCCAACTCAGCTATTCACAACGCCACCGGCTCCCACAAACCTGGGGGCTGGAGTTATCCCCCCGAGAGAGCCGCTACAGCAGCTTATTCAGCAGCAAGAGTCGGCTCGACTTCGTACACCAGATCAGCAGTAGCAGCCGCCGTCTCAACGGTTCCAAACCCCAATTGGACACTACTCCAACCCAGTGGATAACGTGCTGGCAGCAACCCACAACTTGGCATCTATCCCGATTGAGGGGGACGGCCCGATTAAGACAGAGGCCAGGAATGCCATTGCGATGCTCAAGACGGCAGTGGTGCAGCAAGCCAATTACTCGCATAGCCAGCATCGGCTTCACTCAACCCCTCATCAGAGCCGCTCCAGGAGTCAGCGCCCTGAGTCGCCCGCGGTCTCCAGCAGCGCGCACCGCCGGAGGGCCGCCCAACTACTGGCAGAGCAGCAGCAGCCTAGGATCCCGCAGGACGTGGCTGACGCAGCCCGGATTCTGCGGGCATGGGAGGAGGAAAACGCGCGGGCAGGGCGTGACCCGCCGGCACACGTCAGCGCGCCGGCGCGCATTAACCCGCCGCCGAATGCTAACCCACCGGAAGTGCATCGTTCGCCTGAGATAACCCGGCCTGATGGCCGGCCTGACAGTTCGTCGAGCCGCCTGGTTGGAACCCCCTGCTTGGTGCCAGCGCTGCGAGAGGCGCGCATTCCCTCAGATTTCAAGGGGCCCCCAAGGTTCCTACGGAGTGGGTCGAGAGCTATGAGCTAGCGATGGACTTGTTGGGTGCAAGCGAATCAGCCCTGGCACGTTACTTGCCGTTGATGTTGGAGGGCCCTGCACGTACCCGGATGAAAAACTTACCGGCAAACTCTATCAGCACCTGGCAGGAGCTGAAGGAGCGTTTCATCAAGAACTTCCAGGGGACCTGCAAGAGGCCAACCACAATTGTGGATCTTGAGCGTTGTGTCCAGCGCGAGGATAAGTCAGCACACCATTGGGCTCGCCGGGTTGCAGAAGTTATGCATAGTTCTGATAGCATCACGGCGGCTCAGGCGGTGCTTGTTCTGGAGTGAACATGTAAGTTCCAGCCGCTGGTTCAGAAGCTTGGGCGGCTCAAGCGAAAGGTTCAGGACATGGGAGACCTCATGGATGTTTTAACCCGGTATGCAGAGTCAGATAACACCAAGGATCCGTTGTCAGACGAGGAGAGGTCCGGCAAGGGAAAGAAGGCTGGCGGTAAGGGTCAGCAGCAGAACAATGACAACGGTCAGAGCGACAATGGTGGGAAGCGCAAGGGTTACGATGGTAACTTGGATTTGGTGGCGAACACGAACGCGGCAAACAAAGGTCAGCGTCAGGATGAAGGTTCCAGGAAGCAGCCCTCTGGCAATCGCCCTCTCACTTATGAAGAACTCATCAAAGCTCCTTGTCCGAAGCACAGTTACAATGGTAAACCATCCACTCACTCTTGGGAAAATTGCTATGTGATGCAAGAGTTCGCCAAGCGTGCCTTCTAGCATCATCTTCATGGTGGGGGCAATGGCGGACAACCCGCCAACCCAGGACCCAGCTTATCAGGAGCCGGATTGCAGGGGCCCTTTGCCGGACCCAGCTTCTAGGGAAATGGTGGCCAAGGCGGCGGGTTCCAGGGGGCTGGGAATCCGGGAGGCGGCAATCAGAGAGGCAACCAGGGAAACCAGCATCAGGCTAGCGCGGCAGGATTTCAGAGTAACCCGAAGCAGTTAAATAGCGGACAGTATCACGTCTTCACCACTAGCACCTGTAAGCGGGATCGGAAGGTGCAGCGGAGAGCCGCCCACGTGGTTGAGCCGGCAACACCGTACTACCTCAACTGGTCGGAGCAGCCGGTCACCTGGAGCAGGGCGGACCATCCAGTCATACTCGATCACCCCGGCCACTTGGCTCTGGTGGTTGCGCCACAAGTCGGTGGTTATACCTTGACAAAGGTGCTCATGGACGGGGGCAGCAGCATCAACATCCTGTATTATGACACGTTCAGGCAGATGAATCTGTCCGATAAGCAGTTAACTCCGTCTTCTACAGTCTTTCACGGCATTGTTCCTGGTAAGTCGGCATATCCCATGGGAAGAATTTCCCTTGAGGTGGCCTTTGGCTCAGAAGATAACTGGCGTTCTGAGTTCCTGTCCTTCGAGGTGGTCAAGCTCAAGAGCCCATACCACGCCCTGTTTGGCTGGCCGGCTTACACACGGTTCATGGCGCGCCCATGTTATGTCTACCTGAAAATGAAGATGTCAGGGCCAAGGGGAACCATCACAGTGGAAGGAAACCGAAAAATCGCACTCGAGTGCGAGGAAGGAGATGCAGCTTACGCGGAGACGGCTTGCGCCACGGAGGAGTTGCGGTATTACAAGGAAAATGTTGACCCGGCTGACAGGACATCTCTAAAGAAGCCCACTACGGAGTCCGACCCCCTGCTCAAGTTTAAGTCGGCCAGAGATACAAAGCAAGTTGACTTCACCCCAGGCAACTCTTCGGAGCAGTTCACAATCGGGGCGAATATGGATCCCAAATAGGAAAGCGCTCTCATCGAGTTCATCCGTGAGAATCGGGACATGTTCGCATGGAAACCTTCTGACATGCCAGGTGTACCGAGAGAACTCGCTGAGCACTCCCTTAATGTGGATCCAAAGTTTAAACCAGTTCGCCAGTTTCTCCATCGCTTCAACGAGGAGAGGCGGAAAGCCATTGGAGAAGAAGTGGCCCGGCTCCTAGCTGCCGGGTTCATCGTCGAAGTCTTTCATCCCGAGTGGTTGGCTAACCCAGTGCTTGTTCTGAAGAAAAACAGGACTTGGCGGATGTGTGTTGATTACACAGACCTGAATAAGGCTTGTCCAAGTGACCCCTTCGCCTTACCCCGTATTGGCCAGATCATCGATGCTACGGCTGGTTGCGAGAGTCTATGTTTCCTGGATGCTTATTCCGGTTATCATCAGATCAAGCTGAAGCCGGAAGACCAGGCAAAGACGGCTTTCATCACTCCTTTTGGGGCCTTCTGTTATACAACAATGTCATTTGGTCTGAAGAGTGCCCAGGCGACTTACCAGCGTTGTGTTCAGAACTGTTTCCACAAGCAGATCAGGCGGAATGTTCATGCTTATGTGGACGACATCGTCGTTAAGTCGCGGAAGAAAGAGACTCTATTGGAGGATCTCAAGGAAACATTTGACAATCTCCGTGTCTACAAGATCAAGCTTAACCCGGAGAAGTTTGTTTTTGGTGTCCCTGCAGGAAAGCTTCTGGGGTTCCTTGTCTCTGAGCGTGGCATTGAAGCTAACCCGGAAAAAATCAAGGCAATCACGACCCTGGCTAAGCCGGCCAAGCTAAATGACGTGCAGAAGCTGGCTGGGCGAGTTGTGGCTTTAAGCCGGTTCATAAGCCGGCTTGGTGAAAAAGCAATTCCGTTATATCAGTTGCTCAAGAAATCGGATGACTTCGTCTGGAGTAAGGAGGCAGATCAGGCTTTTGAGGCCCTTAAGAAGCAGCTATCTGAGCCGCCTGTCCTTGCTGCCCCTCGCGAGAAGGAGCCGATGCAGTTGTACATTGCTACCAATAACAGGGTTGTAAGTGTGGCGGTCGTCGTTGAGCGCAAAAAGGATGGCAAGGAATATCCTGTCCAGCATCATGTATATTACGTCAGCGAAGTGTTAAGCGAGTCTAAGCAGCGATACCCGCATTGGCAGAAACTGGTCTACGGAGTGTTCATGGCTAGCCGCAAATTGAAGCATTACTTCCACGAGCATCCAATCACGGTGGTTAGTTCAGCGCCCCTTGGGGATATAATCCAGAACCGGGAAGCCACAGGCCGGGTTGCTAAGTGGGCTATTGAGCTCGGTCCGCATAATCTAAAGTACCTGCCTCTTACAGCAATCAAATCTCAGGCATTGGTTGACTTCATCAATGATTGGACAGAGTTGCAGGCTCCTGAAGAGAGGCCCGACACAACATACTGGTCTATACACTTCGACGGCTCGAGGCAGCTCGAAGGCTCGGGGGCTGGAGTTGTGATTACTTCCCCACGAGGAGACAAGTTCTGTTACGTCTTGAGACTCATGTTCACTTGCACTAATAACGCAGCTGAGTATGAGGCGCTGCTTCACGGGCTTAGAATGGCCAAGGAAATGAATCTGAGCCGGGTCAGGTACCTGGGCGACTCAGACCTGGTGGCCCAGCAAGTTTCAGGTACGTGGGATTCCAAGGACCCGCTTATGGCGGCTTACCGACAGGCAGTCACCAATATTGCTGGACACTTCAAAGGTTATCAGGTCGACCATATTGATCGCCGGCAGAACGAGGCGGCAGACGCACTCTCTCGTTTGGGTTCTCAGCGTAAGCCAGTGCCACCCAATGTGTTCCTGGACGTCCTGCACAACCCGTCTGTCAAGTTGCCAACGAAGGAGGATCTGACTATTCCTGACCCGAAGGCGGCTCTCGTGGCAGCTATCCATGCCATCCCTGATTGGATGGTCCCCTACTTGGCTTACTTAAGCCGGGGAGAACTGCCAACAGAGGAACTCATCACTCGACAGATCATCAGACGATCTAAGTCTATGACGATTGTCAATGGCGAGTTACACAGGCGAAGCGTCACTGGTGTTTTTCAACGTTGTGTTTCACCTGATGAAGGCCGCGCAATTCTCAATGAGATTCACTCTGGCGATTGCGGGCACCATACCGGCTCAAGATCACTGGTCGCAAAGGCTTTCCGGCATGGGTTCTACTGGCTTACAGCTCATGCTGATGCAGAGGACATTGTCCGTAAGTGCGATGGTTGCCAGAAATACGCTCGTCAGGCCCATGTGCCGGCTCAGGAGTTGAGGATGATTCCAATCACTTGGCAATTCGCGGTCTGGGGGCTTGACATGGTGGGGCCCTTCAAACGTTCCAAGAACAAGCATATGCACCTCCTGGTGGCTGTGGATAAGTTTACCAAGTGGGTGGAAGCAGAGCCGGTCAGCAACTGCGATGCAGCAACGGCTGTCAAGTTTCTGAAAAAGCTGATCTTCCGATTTGGTTACCCGCATAGCATCATTACAGACAATGGAACCAATCTCTCCAAGGGGGCTATGGAACAGTTCTGTCAACAGGAGCACATCCGGCTTGACCTGGCATCGGTTGCGCATCCTCAGTCCAACGGGCAGGCAGAAAGGGCTAATCAGGAATTACTGCGCAGTATCAGACCCCGGCTCATGGTGCCGCTACAGCGCACGCCGGGTTGCTGGGAAGAAGAGTTATCTTCAGTACTTTGGAGCATACGGACTTCTCCCAACAGGTCGACAGGCTACACGCCGTTCTTTCTAGTCTATGGTGCAGAAGTCGTGCTCCCAAGCGATATTCGTCACGACTCCCCTCGAGTGGCGGCTTATGTGGAGGCAGATAATGAGCTGGCATGTCAAGACGCGCTTGATGCTTTGGAGGAGGAGCGTGACCTTGCTGCATCCAGATCGGCAATCTATCAGCAAGACCTACGCCGCTATCACAGCCGTAGAGTTAGAAGCCGTACTTTCCAGGAAGGTGACTTAGTGCTCCGTCTGATTCAAGACCAGACAGGCATGCATAAGCTTTCACCGCCTTGGGAAGGGCCCTTTGTGGTCAGCAAGAATCTCAACAACGGGTCCTATTACCTGGTTGATATACGGGAAGCAGAGAAGTCACGCACGTCTGAGGAGGAAACAAGCCGGCCCTGGAACATTGCCCAGCTCCGGCCGTATTACACCTAAGTCATTGACTAGGTTACACCTTGTACATATCTTCTATCATGTATATACCTCTTTTTGATCAAATATAATTTCGACCAGCAACACTGTATGAGGGGGCTTGTTTAGCCTCAAAACTTGTGTACTGGATCTTTATTTGTTGATCTTGGTTACTTGGGGGCTTCCAACTCAATTGAGTTTAGCTTACAAAACCCTCTTAACCCGGCGAGATGCCACAACGTTGGTTAAACCTACCTGTTAGCAAGATGCTACTCCCTATACAAATGACCCGGCGTACGTCTGATGAGTCAATCACGTATGTGACCCTGAACTCATCCGAGTTAAAACATTCGATTGGTTGTGGAGAGCCGGCTTTCAGAAAGCGAGGACAAACCAGCAGGCCAAGTGCCAGCTTCATGAAAGCGTCTTTCGGTTTGGGCTTTCTAAGCCGGCCGTTTCAAGCATAGTCCGACTTGCAATTTTTTCGCATACATACATTCTTGCAAACATACTTACATTCAGGCATATCATCTCTGCATACATACATACATCCATGCGTGTCATTCACTTAGGTCTATTTGAGCTACTTGATTTGTTGAAAACAGTAACAAAGATTACTCGTTCAAAGTGTCATTGTCACTGACCATCACATATGGTTATATTGGTTCGGCAGATTCATTCCATTGCAAGCCGGCTCTCAAGGCCAAAAGGAGGATTCACAGAAATGCAAAGTATTTACACTAATATTAGAAGTTTATGCTACCCTATTACAAGCCGCCCATCAGCTGCGGCCTTGGCAAAAAAATTCTCTCAAGGATCGGCCTGCTACGATAAGCCAGCGTTTACGCCGCCGGGTCAGAGCTGGCGCCAGTGCCTGATGGATCACCATGAGCCGGCTCTTCGTGGCCGTCGTCATCCTCCTCTTCTTGGCTTGAGTCACCGGTCGACCACTGAATTGAGCGCAATGCTTCAAATAGGGCGTCTTCGGATATCAGGGAGGACGGATCGACGTCAGGAGCAAAGGATTACTTACGTGTACGGGTTAGAGCCACCGGCTGATGATTTGGGGCCTCGATCCGTTCATTGTTCGTTGAATAAGGCGCCTGATATCTGCTCAAGTCAGCTTCTTCTGCAATGGCGGTGGCCGCAACCCGGGTTTCCTTGAGGCAGCGTTGGAAGTCCTTCTTTGAGAATGGCGTGTCATCGATATTGAACTCTGGGTATCCGCCTGCCACCTGAGCCGGGTCAAGCTCCGGCACGTATGCTTTAGCCCGCGCAAGCGCGGTCAGAGCTCCCATGCGGCAACACGCTCTTTTCCAGTCGTCGAACCACCTGGGCACGATTGACAGCTCTTTTATTGTATCCGCAATCAGCTGAGGCGGTGCCTTGGTATTTTTGGCGGCCATTATGCAACGGCAGCTGCCTATATACAGTTGTTCTACCAAAGTGTAGACCGCCTTCAGTTTCACCACTGGTAGCTGCACAAGAGTTTGATTTTTTCGGCCTGCGAAGCACAAGTCTGCACGATCAGTTAAGCCGGCTAAGGATGATAAGCCGGTCCAATGAATTATGCTCAGTTTTGCTTACCAAATATGGCTCGACACATGGCGGTAATTTGACCTTTCAGAGTTGTTAGTTCTTGGGTTGCCGGCTCAAGCTTGGCCTCTGTTTCTTCGGCTCTCATGGCTTGGGCGGCTCTTGCAGCCTCAGTCTCTTGCAAGGTGGCTTGTACAATCACCAAAGCTTTCTTCGACTCCGCGGCGGCTTCCTCATATTCTTGGCGCAATTTCTTCTCTTTTCTGGCCTCCTTTCGAAAGCCGGCGGCCTGGGTTTCTACTTGGTCCAGCATCTCCTGCAGGGCAGACTGTTATACATGACATGCATATGACCCGGACCGCCCTGAAGGACAGCCCGGCTCATGGGGGCTACATATTATCGAGCTTCACAATAAGCAAGGAAGTCCCATGCAGTTGCGGGCAATCTACATGGCACTTGGGGGCTAATGCATGAGTTGATTTTTCTGCTTAGTTATGTAGACCCGCCCATCATGAATGCTGAGCCGGCCTTTAGGGGTTACCGATTGAAGTTGAGCTTACAAATTATCATACTTTGGAAGTTTCGGGTCATTATTTCATATTAACCCGGCCCTTGGGGGCTCATGCATCCATGGATCTATTCTGTTAAATTATGAAGACCCGCCCGTCGTTAATGACGAGCCGGCCCTTGAGGGCACCAGTGGACGGTTCTATGTACAAGTTTCAATCGAAAGTTCTGGGTCGTTATTGCATAATGACCCGGCCCTTGGGGGCTACATATATATATGGTACAAGAGGAAGGGTGCAGCTTACCTCATATTTCCACTTCAAGGCAGTGACCATGGCGATTTCTGTGTCCCGGCTTGCAACTAGCCGGGTTAATACAGCTCGATGGAGGGTACTGGCGTCTTGGTCTTCAAACTTAGGAAGCTCAAGAGCCGTTTTCTCTTTGTCCTTCGATGCCGGTTCAGGTTTGGTCGGGACTTTGGTAAGGGCGGTGGAAGGTTCTGGCGCAGCAGTTTGCCGTACACTCGTCACCGCTACTTCTTCGAGAGCCGGCGCTTCTTCTTGAGCCGGCACATCGGGCTGCGGAACGGGTTGATCTTCAACTATATTCTCCTTCTCTTGAGCTAGTGGGGAGGCGTGAGCCGAACTTGTCATGTTCAACGGCGGCGGGCTGTTTTGGACGGCCGGCTCGTCCTGGGCTGCCAAAGTGGTTTCCTCTACTTGAGGGCTTGTCTGAATGGCCGGGTCAGATGACTCGGCAGCTGCTTTCTTCTTAAAGGCTTTGGCGCTGTACAAGGGATGGGGGAGTTACTTATTCACAGGGATGAAAGATAAGAGGTCAATATTCATTACAGGAACGTCTACTTGCCCAGGGTTGATATTGAAAGCCGGCACCTGTGTGGCGCTTGACTCGCCTGAGGAATGCGACGTCTGATAGGCTGAGTCGTTAAAGGGTAAGGGTTCTTTATAAAGGCCAGCTAGAGGAAAAGAATAAGTTGGGCTAAGAGGCACCTCAACTCGAGCTTTGCGGGATGGCGGCTCATATGGAAGCCCGCTACTTAGTTCGCCTTCACTGCTCCGGGTCTTCCTTTTGGAGGACCCGGCTCGACGAGTTTTCTTCAAAATAAATTTGGGATCCAAATGAGCATCTTGGTTGGAAAAGGGCACCTTACGGACGGCAACCCGGGGCTTCCTTCGAACCTTGCGAATCACAGCCCGGGTTTTCTTCCGAATAGGTGTTGGTGAGTCAGAATCAGAAGAGATTAATGTTACCTCCGGCTCGTCGGTATGGCTAATTTCAGTTTCGTCCTGTAGAGAAGAGGCATCAGCAAGTTGAATGAAAATACGGCCAAGTGAGTCAAGTTCTACCTCATCCTCGTCCTCTGTAGCCGGCTTATCAGTACCGGCCGGCTCATCCTGCTGTTCCGCTGGAGCGAGGACGGGTTGTGGGGGCTTCTTCTTCTTCCAAAATTTGTCGTTTGCCTGTATTAAGACGAGTTGACAGATGAGGATGGTGACTTAAGAACAGAGTAAACAAAAAAGGGGGTGCAAACACTTACTGAAGGCACCAGGTTGGTTAAGCAAAAGGGGGCCAGCCCGGTTTTGTTGCATTTCTCCTGAGGCTCTCCTAGTAGCCTCTTGATGATTTTGTTGATATCACTTGCTGATAGATTGACTTGGCTGAACCGTTGAGCAACGGCCGGTTCACCAGTGTAATTGCACATCAGGTCGCCTCTGTGGCTAAGAGGCTGGATTCGCCAGCTTACCCAGCACCGGGTCAGATCAATCCCAGTAAGGCCGTTGGCAACCAAGGCCCTTAGTTTGGCGTAAACAGGGGTGAATTGCTTGCGTTCTTCTGTGGATGGCCAACCCGGAAAGGCCACTGTAGCGTTAAGCCGGTCCGGTCTGTAACCCGGCAGGGGATTTTCACCTTGAGGGGCGGTGCTCTTGCAGTAAAATCAAGTCTTGTTCCAGCCCTTGGGGTGACTCGCCAGCTTGGCCTCAGGAAAGGGAGTGTTTCTTCGCCTTTGAATTGAGACGCCGCCAAGTTCTATGCTGGGGCCATCGGTGAACTCAGTCTGATGATTGATATAGAAGAATTCGCGAAAGAGTAGGACAGTTGGTGCCATTTGAAGATACACTTCGCAGAAAACTTGAAATTGGTAGAGGTTGGTAATTGAGTTTGGTCCAAGATCTTGCGGTCGGAGGTCGAAGGAATGGAGAACATCACGGAAAATTTTTGACCCGGGCGGTCGAAACCCCTTGTGCAGATGTTCTGTGAAGATTACCACTTCACCTTGTTGGGGCTGAGGGGTGCTTTCTTCCTCAGGTGCCCGCCAGTCGATTGCGGTTTGAGCCGACAAAAGGCCTTGCCCTACGAGCTCATTCAGCATCAGAGTTGACACTTGTGATCTGAACCAGTTGCAGGATTTGTCGGTCTTGGGGGCCATAGCGACTTAAAAGTTTAGCTGCAAGGACAAAAATGACAAGCCGGTGTGTTAGTTTAAAAGGGACAAGCCGTCAGAATGTAAGACCCGGCCGAATGATGCAGGTCAGGATGTCTAAGTTCATAACCCGGATTCAGGCGCGCCGTCTCCGGCAATCATAAGCCGGTATTGACGACAGTGGCAGTTTGGATTTCTCTAAGTGTTGAACTAGTGACAAACAGGAATCTAACGGAGCGATTATTATTACGGATCTGAAAATATCTCGGAAAGAAAGTTCAAAACCTAGGTGGAAATAGAAACAGAGGCCTGTGTTCAATGCGGGTTTATGGAGGTTGGTTCGGACGATCTAGATGCAAAAAATGGTGCTACCGCGATAAAACAAATGCTTATGCGGTCCATTTCACTGATTCTCATCTACTAAGGGAAGAAGAACGTCAAAGAACACGAAGAACACTGATGAACTGCAGAGAATGGGTGTCATAGATCCAGAGGAGCAAGGGTTGGAGTGTACCAGATTGCGGCGAATGCGGTGGCGGTGTCCCGTTGAGCTCCGGCGATGATGGGTGTCGGAGAAGGCGCGGTCGAGGTCGTCGGAGAGCTCTAGGGCGGCGGCGCTTCGAGTCCGACGAGTAGGCGCGAGGAGGAAGAAGATGAGAAGTAAAAAGTGAAAATGGGGAGGAGCTGGCGTATTTATGGGCGCGGTAAAGGTTAAAACGGCAAGGGCGAAACCCCAGGTGGCGCAGTAATTTTCGGTGGCGTGGCGCCTCGATTCTCGCGCCTGACAAGACGGGACGTACCCACTAAAGGATTTAAAATGATATCATTCCGGATTTCGCGGAAGTGGATCGTGACGTCATGAAGAACAAGAATTGAACATGCTAAGTTTGAATCTGAGGGGGTGAACCCGATGATCGCTTAACCGGCAACTTGAGCCGGTCCGAGATGGCGACTTAAAAAAGAAAAGGGGGCGGCTTGGGGGCACTTGGAAGTATGTTATTAATGATTTATTTTTTCAGGATGGAGTTTAACGTCAATAAATTCAATTCAAACTGAGGGCTAATGTTGGGGATATTCACCAGCAAGGAGACCCGGCAGAGTGTTGACCCGGCCATAAGGCGAGCTTAATGGGCCAACTCACTGCGGGGCTGAAGTCTCTATATGGGCCGGCTTAGCAAGGCCGGTAAGAGTAGGCCGGCTTACATAATGAGCCGGCTCACGACGAATCAGATGGCAAGGAGAGCTGTCTTGAAGAACAAGTAGGAAGGAATAAAGAGGCGGGTCAAAGAGCGACCCGGACTCTCATGTAATCTAGGGTTCCACCTGTGTATATAAAGGGGAGCACCTATACGAAAAGATTAAGTGGCAATCCCCTCGAGAGCTAGGTTAGCGAATCCGCATCCTTGTAATCGAGATCTACAGCAATATAAACAAGCAGGACGTAGGCTTTTACCTCCACCGTGAGGGGCTGAACCTGGGTAACCCGGCGTCTTCTCGTTCCTATTCAACCCCGCTAAGCTTCCACATTAGTGCGATGGCTTCATCTCTAAGTCCTTTTACCTGGACATCTGTCGCGACAAAACCATGACAGGTCCATAGCTAGTATCTAGATGATTTCTTCTCTCTCTTTGATCTTCAATACAATGTTCTCCTCGATGTTCTTGGAGTTCTATCCGATGTAATCTTCTATTGCGTTGTGTTTGTTGGGATCCGATGAATTGTGAGTTTATGATCAGATTATTCATGAGAAATATTTGAGTCTTTTATGATCACTTGTATGCATCATTAATTATAGCTTTGTATTTCTCTCCCATCTATCAATTTGCTTTGGCCAACTAGATTGGTTAATTTTGCAATGGGAGAGGTGCTTTGTGATGGGTTCAATCTTGCGGTGCTCAATTCTAGTGACAGAAAGGGACATGACACGTATTTGTATTGTTGCCATTAAGGATAAAAAGATGGGGTTTATTCATATTGCTTGAGTGTACTTCTCTACATCATGTCATCTTGCTTAAGGCGTTACTCTGTTTTATACTTAATACTCTAGATGCATGTTGGATAGCGGTCGATGAGTGGAGTAATAGTAATAGATGCAGGCAAGAGTCGGTCTATTTGTCTCAGACGTGATGCCGATATATATGATCATTGCCATGAATCTGTTATAATTATTTGCTTTTCTATTAATTGCCCAACAGTAATTTGTTTACCCACCGTATGTTCTGCGCTCGAGAGAGAAGCCTCTAGTGAAAGCTATGGCCCCGGGATCTATTTTATCATTTATAAAAAACCAAAAATACCTTGCAGCAATTTATTTACTTTTATTTTATTTAGTAATTTACTTTATCTATTTATCTCTATCAGACTTAATCCTTGCAAGTAACCGCTAAGAGGATTGACAACCCTCTTATTTGCGTTGGGTGCAAGTGTTTCCTTTTGTGTGAGTAGTTGCTGCTTACAGGATTTTGCGTGGTTCTCCTACTGGATAGATAACCTTGGTTCTTAACTGAGGGAAATACTTATCTCTATTAGACTGCTTCATCCCTCCTCTTCGTGAAAATACCAACGCAGTCTACAAGTAGCAGGAAGAATTTCCTGCGCCATTGCCAGGGAGAAATCACCAAAATTTATCGAGTACCTTCGAACAAACTATCATCCAGTTGCATTTATTTTATTTGCCTTTATATTTGTTTTTTCCTATCATTTTCATCTCCCCCACTTCTGTACAAAATTAAAATATCAAAAATATCGTGTCTGTTGTCTTTGCTTGTGTTGCCATGTGCTTTCTATTTGCTTGCTAAAAAAACTATTGATATGGATCCTCATACACTTGCTAATCTTTTCAAAAAATTGAATTATGATGAACCAATTGCTAGTGAGTTGAGTGCACTTGATCATCTTTATGAAGTTTTGCTTGAAAATCATGAATCTGAAAATTGTGATGAAGTGTTTAAAGAAGAAATTTATAAAGTGATTATGATAGCTCCTTGAATGAAAAGCATGACTGCAATGATGTTATTATAAATTCTATTAATGTCAATTGAGATAATGTTATGCAAAACTACAAGCATGGGGATGATAATTTTGTCATGTCCACTACATATTGCAATGATCATGATTGGGCTGATAATGTTTCTTATGATCCTGAAAATTTGTTTAAGCCTCATGATGAATATGTTATTGATAATTATGTTTGCAACAATATTGAAAGTGGGTTTGGAAGAGTGTCAACTTCAGGTAAAAAAGAATCCCACATATTTGGAGAGTGTTCAATCTTATGAATTTTTTGATAAAAGTGGGTTTGGAGAGGTCATGTCTTTAGTTGATGTTAATCCCACTATCTTGGAAAATTATAAAACTTCTATGCATGTGGATCATGAAGATAGTATTTTATATGAAGCTATATTGTTGAACTTGATTATAGTCCTACATATGATTATTACGAGAGAGGGAAATATTCATGTCACTAAATATGGGACCATAATAATATGATTATGTGACCCGGCGTCGGCGGCAGCGACCCGGCGCGACACTGTAGCTGCACAGTACCAGCCGCTCTATGACGCAAGCGAAGACACACAATAGTGTCGGATGATCGGCGGGGCCCAGAGCCGGCGGGTCCGGCTGTCCGGCGTAAGGCGATGACAGCTGGGCCCGGAGCCCTTGTAGATTACCATTGTAGCCCCGGGGAGCCAGCATATAAGACCCCCGGGGAGCCATCCATGCAGACGGGTTTAGATGCGCATTAGTCCATTCCACTCCCCCCATGCAACATACCCATTCGTTTCATTAGGAGAAGGAGAGAGCTAGATCTCCTTCCTCCTCCACCCAAACAGCTCCAAGAGCACCATTGTAGTTTTTTCTAGCGATCCATCTAGCAGAGCTCGCAGGACTAGGTGTGTTACCTCCCCTGGAGGGCCCCGAACCTGGGTACATCGTGTGTTGTCCACCGCTTGTCCCCAATCTCGGGTCCGGAACCCTCCGACCTCCGGCCCCAACCATGCTCGATAAGCCTACCGATGGCATCTACCATGATAACACTACGACAACTTGTCTTCATAATTTATTTTCCTATAAAATGCCTATGCATACGAAGTGTGTTAGACTTAAATGTGATTACATGCTATATGATGCTCTCTTGATGCTTCAATTCTTGTCTTTTATGTGAGCATCATTAAAATCTCACGCCTATCTTAACGGCATCTGCCGTGAGAACACCACGATAGTTGGCGCCCACCGTGGGGCAGTCTGCGGCGTCGGCTAGAGTTTCATTCCGGACGAGATCCTTCACTCCCACTAGCGAGCGTTTGTGCGCGCTGGGCCTGGCACGGCACTCAGCGCCGCCTGCCTCACCGGTGGCTCCATCGTCCCTTTCGATGAGTTGCGTGTTGTCGTCGCGCTCGTGTAGGCTGAGCTCCCTAGTGGGGTGATCGTCGCATCAGACCCGCTGCCCTCCGGCATCGGCGATGTCCCTGGCGACTCCGGGTTCCCTACCCCCGGGTGGAAGAGCCCGAAACCGCTTTCAGTCATCTGCGGGCATTGGACTGAGGCATGCGTGCCCTCGCAGTCCCAGATGCTCGTCTAGCCCCCACCACGGTCGAGCTCGACGCGGTGCGCAAGCTGTTGCTCGTCGAGGCCACCGAGCTCATGGCCGCCCGACGCCGGGTCGAGATGGCACAGCGAGAGTTCGACACCGCCCCCGTTTCGGTTCCGGCTCCGAGTCAGGCGGCCGTCCTACTTTGCGGTGGTTCCCCCGATCGAACGCATCCTACTCCGTATTCACCATCGAGGCAACCGACAGGCACAGCCAGATCGGGCGGTCTCACGAGGTGAATGCCACTGCCCTGCCCGTTCCCCGGTTCATGCATTGGTCCGAGCAACCAGTCACATGGGGCCGGGAGGACCACCTGGCTCTGATGCCCCCCTTCGGGTGATCATGCCCTCGTTATCGAATCCACCTTCGCGACCAAAGAGCGTGCTTGCCACTTTACCCGGGTGCTCATCGACGGTGGCAGCAACATCAACATCCTCTATCGTAGCACCATGGTCAAGCTGGGCCTGAATAAGAAGCACCTGCAGCCCAGTCGGACGACCTTTCACGGCATCGTACCCGGTCTCTCCTGCTCCCAGGTCGGTAAGGTCCGGCTGGACGTTCAGTTTGGCGACGCGCGCAACTTCCACCGTGAGCCAATTTGGTTTGAAGTGGTGAATCTGAGCAGCCCTTATCATGTGTTGTTGGATCGGCCCTCGCCGTATAAATTCATGGCGACGCCCCATCATGCCTACCTGAAGCTTAAAATGCCGGGTCCAGAGGGCACCATCACTGTAACCGGCGACCACGGGAAGTCCACCAAGTGCGCGGACGCAGCCTCCAAGATGGTCTAGTCTTTGGTCGTGGCGGAAGCGAAGCGTCGGCTCGACTGGCTCGTGGGCCTCACCAACGAGCAGTCGTCGTGCCGGCTCTCCCCCCGTCCATGAAGCCGGATGTCGAGGCGTCGTTCCAGCCGTCTAAGGACACCAAGCAAATCGCCCTATCCCGGCCAACCCGGCGCAATGCGTTCCCATCAGCACCCATCTCATAAGCGAGCAAGAGGGCGAGCTCGTTGACTTCCTTCGCCAGAATCAAGATATCTTTGCATGGTCCCCCAAGGACATGCCGGGTGTCCCGAGGAAGTTCGCCGAGCACAAGCTGCACATCCGACCGGATGCCAAGCCGATCAAATAGCCGCTTCGCAGCTTCTCCGAGGAGAAGCGAAGAACCATTGGAGAGGAGATAGCCCGGCTGCTAGCGGCCGGCTTCAACATGGAGGTTTTCCATCCGAAGTGGCTGGAGAACCCAGTCCTCGTCCTGAAGAAGAATGGCAAGTGGCGCATGTGCATCGGTCTGAACAAAGCGTGCCCCAAAGATTCCTTCGCCCTGCCTCGGATCGACCAGGTGATTGATTCCACGGCCGGCTGCGAGTTGTTGTCGTTCCTGGATGCCTACTCCGGCTACCACCAGATCAAGCTGGACCCGGCCGACCGGCTCAAGACTTTCTTCATCATGCCCTTAAGAGCTTACTGTTACATCACCATGTCGTTCAGCTTAAGGAACGTCGGCGCGACCTTCCAGCACTATATGCAGAAGTGCCTCCTGCCCAGATTGGCAGAAACGTCCACGTATACATGGACGATATCGTGGTCAAGACCAAGGAGTGCCCCACCCTGCTAGCCGACCTCAAGGAGACATTTTCCAACCTGCGCACATACCTGATAAAGTTCAGCCCAGAGAAATGTGTGGCCGGCATCCCAGCTGGGTAGCTCCTTGGTTTCCTAGTCTCCAAGCGCGGAATCGAGGCCAACTCGAACAAGATCAAGGCCATCGAGCGCATGCGCAAGCCGGCTCGGCTGCGCAACGTGCAGAAGTTCACCGGCTGCTTGGCATCGCTCAGCCGCTTCCTCAACCTGCTAGGACAGAGGCCCCTACCCCTATACCAGCTAATGAAGAAGACGATGTCATTCGAGTGGAACGACCAGGTGGACGAGGATTTCCAGGACCTCAAGCGCATGCTTTCCACCGCGCCTGTTCTGGCCGCGCCGGCCGAAAAGGGGCCGCTCCTGCTATATATCGCGGCCACAACCAGGGTGGTTAGCGTGGTCATGGTGTTGGAACGGCCGGAAGCCGGGAAGGCGCAGCCGGTCCAGCGCCCAGTCTACTACCTCCGCGAGGTCTTGTCCGCCTCCAAGCAGAACTACCCCCACTACCAGAAGATGTGCTATGGTGTGTACTTCGCCGCGAAGAAGCTGAAGCCGTACATCCAGGAGCATCTCATCACCGTGGTGAGCACGGCCCCTCTTTCGGAGATCATCGGCAGCCGGGACGCCACTGGCCAGGTCGCCAAGTGGGCCATTTAGCTGGCTGCTTACCCGATCCACTACGAGCCCCGCACGACCATCATGTCTCAGGTGGTCGCCGACTTCCTCGTCGGTTGGGCCGAGACCCAATACCTGCCACAGCCTCCCGACTCGACACACTGGCGCATGCACTTTGATGGATCGAAGATGCGCACTGTCCTGGGGGCCGGCATCGTCATGTACTCCCCCAAGAACGAATGCTCAAGTACGCGCTGTAGATCCACTTCGCCGTCTCCAACAACGTGGCCGAATACAAAGCCCTCGTCCACGGCCTCCGGGTCACCAAGGAAATCGGCATCTGACACATCCTCTATTACGGCGACTCTGACTTGGTGGTTCAGCATGTCTTAGGCGAATGGGACACCAGGGATGCCAAACATGGCTAGCTACCGCAACCTGGTCTAGCAATTGACCGGCAGCTTCGATGGTTGCGAGTTTCTTCACGTCCCTCAAGCCGAGAATAAAGCGGTCGACACTTTGGCCAAGATTGGTTCGAGCCGACAAGCCATCCCAGCCGGCGTCTCACTCGAGCACCTACGCAAGCCCTCCATCAAGCCGTCTCAAGAATCAAAGTCCATCTTCATGCCGGCAGACCCGGCTGCCCCCGCCTCTGGCTTGAGGACTGCCGGCCCGGCCCTGGGGTCTGCTTGCCCCGGCTTGGGAGCTGCCGCCCCGATCTCACAGACTGCTGCCTCCAACTTAGTCCCGAGGGCTGCCGTTTTGGTCCTTGGGGCTGCCGGCTCGGCCACGCCGCCGCCGACCCGGCCGGTCCTGCGCAAGCCGCCGTCTTGACGGTGGAGGAGGCACCATCTTGGGCACAACCGATCCTCACCTTCTTGGTAAGCGGTGAACTCCCTGGCGACGAGGTCACGGCCCGGCAAGTGCAGCGCCGGGCCTCCGCCTACTCAATCGTCAACAACAAGCTCATCAAGCGCAGCACGACCGGTGTTTTCCAGCGCTGCACCAAGCCGGACAAAGGCCTTGAGATCCTACAGGACATCCACCAGCGCGAGTACGGACACCACGCCGCCTCGGGGTCCCAGGTGGCCAAGGCTTTCCGCCACTGTTTCTACTGGCCCACTGCCCTGAAGGACGCGGAGCAGCTGGTCCTCAAATGCAAGGGCTTTCAGCACTTTCGCAGCCGGAGCCACCAGTCGGCTGCGGCTCTCTAGACTATCCCCATCATGTGGCCCTTTGCCGTCTGGGGCCTCGACATGGTGGGGCCGTTCAAAACCGCTCGAGGTGGCATGACGCATCTGCTCATGGCCGTCGACAAATTCACCAAGTGGATCGAGGCAAGACCGATCAAGAAGGTCGACGGTCCCACAACCGTCAAATTCATTAAAGACATCGTAGTCCGCTATGGCGTCCCCAATAGCATCATCACCGAGAACGGCACCAATTTCGCCAAGGGCTCGTTGGCTCGCTACTGCTCCATCTCCGGCATCCGGCTCGACTTGGCCTCCATCACACATCCCCAGTCGAACGGCCAGGCGGAGCGGGCGGACGGCCTCATTCTGGCTGACATTAAGCCCCGACTCATCGAGCCGCTCGTGCGCTCTCCCGGCAGCTGGATTGACAAGCTGCAGGCCGTCCTATGGAGCCTACGCACCATGCCTAGCCGATCGACCGGATTCACGCCTTTCTTCCTCGTCTACGGGGCCGAGGCAGTCATGCCCATGGACATTGAGTCTGATTCGCCTCGTGTTGCCATGTTCACGGAGGCAAACACGAAGGAGGCGCGTGAGGACGCCGTCGATCTGCTTGAGGTGGCGCGCCTGCTGGCCCTGGGTCGGTCGGCGATCTACCAGCAGAGGCTATGCCGCTATCACAGCAGGAAGGTCAAGCCCCTCGCCTTCCATGAGGGCGGCCTGGTACTCCGGCTGATCCAGCGGACAGCCGGCTAGCACAAGTTGTCCTCCCCATGGGAGGGCCCTTTCATCGTTAGCAAGGCCCTGCACAATGACGCGTACTACCTCATCGATCCGCATAAGACGAACAAACGCAAGAGGGATACCTCCGGTGAAGAGACGGAGCGCCCTTGGAACGCGAAACTCTTCCGCCGGTTTTACAGTTGAACCAGTGTATGTATGTACTACCACCTTTGAAAATTAATGAAATCGGCAGGTCCCCCGAACGACACTCGATTGCTGCCCCTTTCCTTTATCAAGCTATTTTACCTCCTATGCGCTTCACCGCATTTTTTGCATGCCTCCCGCCGGGTCGGCACATCCGGCTCGGGGGCCCGGGGGCTCGCTGGCTAGTCCGCGCTCCGCCTTCCACAGTCGGCAACAGTGCGTGCTCACCGCCGAAGCCCTCTCTTCGCCACAAGCCACAGACTGGTACCCTGCTATCCGGCCGGCAAGAGCCAAAGGCCGAAAGCATCCTCACGTGGAGAAATGGCTAAGGAAGAGCGTCCAGCACGGTCGACCCGGCCCCCACTCACACTCGTCTCCACACGGACCGGCCGCGCTCCAGCCGACTCTTCCGCCTATAGCTAGCCGACCCAGTGGGTGGTTCGCTTGCGCTCACATCCTAAGAGTCTAAGTACTATGTGCCCTTTTTCAGAAACCGACTCCTCGTCCCAGCTATAGACCGGCTCCCGGCTGTCCGGCTGGCGGGGAGAAGGTTGAGAAGGAAGGTGCACGGGAAAAGAATCAAAGGGAAAAGCAAGGGTGAATTGTTGACCGTCAAAAGTCGTGCATAAACAGAACACATGAGTAGACGTACACGTAATAAAAGGCCCATGGCCAGGAGTTCATTACATAAACTTACACCCCCAGTGGGTGGACTTGCGAGCTAACTACAAATGTCCAGAAAAAAAGAAAAACAGATGAAAGCCGGCTTTCTAGGTCCCCAACTAGCTGGGTTCGGCCTCAGACGCGGTTGGCTCGGGTCCCGTGGAGTCAGCACCGTCCTCCTCGCTGGCCGACTGCCTCGACTCGCCACCGTCACTGGAGTCGATGTCCTCCTCCACGTCCTACTCGCCATTAAGGGCCAGCCCGAGGGTATCCTCCGGTAGCTCTGTCCTGTCTTACGCGTGGTCCCTGACAAACTCGTTGAGGTCGACGTAGGAAGCAAGGGCACTAGCGCGGCAGGCGATGGCCTTCGTAGTTGGCGCCAGGTCCGCCTCGGCTCGCCAGGTGGCCAACTACCCCATCTCCACACCGGGATACCATGACTTGACGAAGCCCAATGCCATTTGGGCGCCGGCCTGGGCAGTGGAGGCTTTCGACACCTCCAGGCGCTCAGGCGCCGCCACCAGCCACCGAAGAATCATAAGGGTGGTCTCGGGCATGACGGCTCCGGGCCATAACGCTACCGCCAGCCTTAGACCGGCCTCTGGGAGCCGGCTCAAGTAGCGTCTGAGTTGCGGCACCCGGACGTCGGCAGCGAGAATGATCTCCCGCGCGTCCTAGGCGGCACTTTCTTCGATAATGTGCCCTTGGCGCCTCCGATACTGATGATGCTCCTCCATGGCCGCCTCGGCGGCGCCCTACATATCTGGGAAGTTTTCTGAAGACAACAGAAGCAGAGGTCAGGTTCCGGTCCAGGCGCCATAGCCGGCAGGCCAGTTGGGACGACGACAAAACTTACCATCAAAGAGCTCCTCCAGCTGATGCATCTCCGCTGCAGCTGCCCTCCATGGGCGTCCACTCCGCAGCCTGCACCTCCAGGTCGCGGCACGCGTTCGCCATCTTCTGGAGCTCCGCGCAGTGTTCGGCCGCCTGCTGCTTCTTCTTGGCCTCCAGCCGAAAGCACGTCTCCGCAGCCCGGCGGGGGTGAAGCTCGCTCTCGTGGAACTGCCACTCGGCCTCGTCCAGCCAGTTCTGCAGTGACGCGGCGTCGACTAAGGCCACCCGGAAGCAATTCTTAGAAACCAACGAATTTAAGACTCAAGAAGATCCGGCCCGACTGCCCAGTAGCTGGCCCAAATCTCGAGGGCTACACCTAATGGGTGCGCTTGCGCACCCCCACTGAGAAAGAGGCCGGATCGGCTCATACCTCGCGCCTGATGCAGCTCCGCCTCTTGGGACAAGAGACGGCATAGGAGCGCGTCGTTGCGGGCCTGACCTTCCCGGCTGCAGGTCAGCAGTCGGTTCCACATCTCCGCTCGCCGGTCACTCGCGACCTACGGGAAAAACAAGAAGAGTTTAAGCAACAGCATATCCTCGGGAAGGCTCGACCCAGCCGCTTAGCAGCTGGCCCGATCCTCGGGGGCTACACCCAGTGGATGCGCTGACGCACCCCCATAGTTCGAAACACGAGTCAACAAGAACAAAAACTCACCACGACGGACCGCTCAGCCATGCGCGGCCTGCCTGCGAGCTCCTCCGCCCGCCTGCAGCACTCGGCGAGCTCTGACGTCTTCGTGTCCTCCAGAAGCCCCGCGGCCGCTCACTCCCGCTGCAACAGGGCGACCAAGTCGTCGCTCTCCCCCGGCAACCCGGAGTCGTGGTCGGGGGTCCGCGCGCCCGATCCCTTGGGCGCCAGGGTTTGGGAACCCCCCGACGGAGCCTCCGGACCGAGCGGTGATTTCCCTACACCCGGCGTGACAGAGATCAGCATCCGGTGATCACCTACGGCTGTGGCAGCCGTGGCACGCACCTCCGCTCCCGCGTTGGCCGCTCTCTCCGTTCCCGATGGCACCTCGACCAAGGGGATTTCCCGCGCTCGGGCATCAGCGTCTGCCTGCGCCTTTGCCTCGGCGTCCGCCTGCGCCATCGCCTCGGCGTCCGCCTGCGATTTCGCCTCGGTGTCCGCCTTCTCCTAGGTGGTTCCCCCTTTCCTTGGCAGCGGGGTCCGCTCGCGCCCGGGTGATGGCTCCGGCCTATTCACGAAGCTCATCCCCACCGGCATCCCACAGGGCCGTAGCCTGGTCGGCCGGCCGGTTCTCACCCATGCCGGGTCCGCTTCCCCGAACGGATGGGCTGGCGGCTATGGCGACGTCTTTTGGGGCCCTGCGTAAGGGCGCGCCTATCAGTAGGCGCACGGAAACGATCATGAAAACAAAGGACCAGATCTGAGAACGCAGCTTACCCCGAGCTCATAGGGATGGTCGGCTTGATGGATTGGGTTGGCGGCTTCACAGCCGCCTACCGTCCCTTGCACTTCCGGGCGGCGGATCGGACCTTCTTCATTGCAGTCGCCCGGTGGTCGCCGCCGGCTCCGCGGGCCATTTTTCCCCCAGGCAAGTCGCGGCCCCCGGCTTTGTAGCCGATTGGTTCCAATGCGGCCTCCCCTCCCCCGACGGCTCTCCCACCCGGCGAAGCCACTTCCGGGCCACGGGCACGAGGGAGGCTGGCATGGGTGGCTGCTCGACGCCATCTTCACCGGTGTTTTACTCCGCGTCCCCCTCCGATGGGTCCTCTGGGGATGGGCCCGCGACCCCGGCCACCCCATCGCCGGCCTCTAGGTCCACCTCCTGCTCCTCGTCGGAGGCCTCGCGGTCCGGCGCCGGGACGGCATGGGAACCCCTACCCCTCGGCAACTTGCTGGCCCGATGTGCACTGCGGCCGGCCTCGCGCATCAGGCCAGAGAACGAGGGTGGAAAACGCAAAACATGGGGTCCGAGGACTCACCTCGGGAATGGTAGCATCCCAGCTGTACAACTCTTTGCCAAAGCTCCACTCGTCCGCGGCGAGCCCGGCCCCGGAGATGTTGTTGACATGGTGAGCGATCTCGGCCAACATCAGCTCCTTCGATGACATCCGGCAGGGGTCATGCCGGCCGCCCATCTCACAGATCCGATGCGGCCACTCCTGCAGGGGCAGCACCTGGCGGTCGATGAAGGCGGCGATGAAGTCGGAGGCTCGGAGCCCCTCTCCCTTCAGCATCTTTGTTAGCCAGCTGCAGATGTTCAAGATATATGTAGGCGGCTGCCAGCGGGCTGTTGTCGCTCATTTTTACCTTCGCAGGAGCAGGGTGAGGAGTTTCCTCCTCTTCCTCCTCATCTGTGGATTCCTCGGGCTACTCTTCCCCTTCCTCCTCTTCGGACCCCTTAGCCTGGTTGTCTTCGCCCGCAGGCTCTTCGGCATGCTCTTGGGAGGGGTCTCCTCCGCTGGTTCCCGGGGTTGTGGCCTGCTTTTTGGCTGGACCCTTGGTCACCCGGGAGCAAACCACTTTCTTGAGCTCCTTTGATCTTACGGCAAGGAACTCTTTCCAATAATCCTTCGTCGGATGAGCCATATCGTCCTCGGCTCTGATGGAATTCTCCACCAAGCCGGCAAACCAGCTTTGCACATCCTCCCCGCCGGCGAAAACTGTCTTGGCGTCACAATCCGACATCATTGCTAGGATGGAGGCCTTGGCGGTATTGTTGCAGCATGGGATCACCTTTTTCAGCAGGTCGAAGGTGCAACCCTTGTTGAAAAGCTGGCAAATGAGCTAGTAATGCCCCTTTACCGTCAAGTTGTTGTCTGGACCTGGATGCAGACACATTGTGTGAGCGGGGCCCTGGTAATCCCACGCTTGTCGGCCCCCTCTGTGCTGCAGTGGAGCAATCCGACGTCGGGTGAAGTGTGCCACCACCATCTCAATCGTCAAGCCTGCATCCTTGAGAGCTAGGATTCGGCACAAGGCCAATCCCAACTTGGCGTCATTGAGATCGACATTGCTCTAGTCGTTGGTTTTCTCAACTCTCTTGGTCTTGAGGTGACAGAAGGCTGGGAAGTCCTTTTGTTTAATCCAACACCAGTTAGCTCACCACTCGTTCCACTTGGTGTGCAGCTTGCCATCCAAGTAGTGCCTCTTCAAGTTGCCCTTGGGATCCAGGTGTCCACGTTGGGTGTGAAATCCAGCATTCTGAATCCAAAACTGTTCATCACCTCAACAAAAAAATCATAGAAGGGCGGGCGCAAAGCGCAGTAGAAATACCCAGCGAAGAAGTGGAATTGGTCGTTTGCAGGAGGAAGGGATCCCGGGAGCGCCAACATGACCCCGTGGTCGCTCGTCTTTCTTGCGTACACATACGTGTAGTCCGTCGTCAGGTTATCCTCTGTGAGCGCCAGCGGAAAGACGGCGCTAGCCCGCCACCGTGCAGCCTTAGCGGCCTTCCTCTCCTCCGCTGCCGAACTAGTGGCCTTCCCGGATCTCTTTGGCGCCATGGCAAGATCCGGAGGGAAAGCTTGGTGGCACTTGCATGAAACTGGGCATAGGAGAGGGAATGCTCTTTTCTTGTGCAAGGAAGGAGACGACAGCGGATGCTAAGATTGGAAAGAGGGGGTAAATGAGCAGCTCCCCTCGCAGTTTCCTTTTTATGGGGAAGGCACGGGGGTGGCTCTTTACTGTCCTACGTGGCTGCGCTTTTCAGGCACACTGCCTCCCGCAGCTACTTCATTGCGCTTTTCAGGCACACTACCTCCCGCAGCTACTTCATTCCACCTCTCACATGCTTGCATTTAATGCGAATCGTGGGGGTGAAGTAAAAGAGAAGATTATGACAGTTATCGTCTGCCACACGTGCTTGTGCACTGTTTGGGCCTAGCCCAACGACACCTCGCATGGGCGTGCAGCCTAGGCCCAAGGGCTCCTGTCAGTGCACCAAAACACGAGTGCCTTTGGTACCCTGACTTGTCCACAGGCAGTCGCAGCCTTCTTGACGCCGAGGGCTTGCCGGAGGAGTACTGTAACTTAAGGCTCAATGAACAAGACCGTGAAGAAGACCTCCCGGCAGATCATTGCGAAGTACTATTCTAGTACTTCAGATCAAGAAGGCTGGGAAGCCAGCGAGGCATGGACCCGGCAAGCTACTTGCCGGCAAGCGAATGCTCGGCAAGCTCCATGCCAGCATGCATTTTCAGTCCCGTTACCACTCCACCTCATCATCGACCAGATAGGCTCGTATGATAGTTGTCGAGCGGGGAGGCAGTCAACACAGCTGGTCGGGGCACGTGTCACCGTGCCTCCTAAGGATTAACTTTAATGACACCCGCCCCTGGATCATGTCAAGATTACAGGAGGTCGGCTGGACAGGCGGTATAGATCTTTTCGGCCATAGCCTCACCTCCCCAGTGTATCCCACAATGGTGCATTTAATGAGCTTGTCCTACCCCGTTAGCAGATAGACTTGGTGATGGTGCAGCACTATTCATACTCTGTAATTACCATTTCAGCCACTGTGGTAACCCCTTGGACTATAAAAGGAAGCCCACGGCTATAGTTAGAATGGTCAACTCTTAGTTCAATTACGCTCTGTAGCTGCACTTCCCGTGCACCTTGCGGGCAAACTGCTCTCCTTGTAACATGAGCTCCTACACAATCAAACCACCAAAGCAGGAGTAGGATTTTACGCTCACAGCGGCCTGAACCTGGATAAACCCCTGAGTGTTCCTGCATCTACTGATCCTGCTCTTCGTGACACATCGATCCCCGCAGCCGAATCGCAAAGTGGCCCTCTCGGTCCCATAGATCGTCGTTTCCCACGACACCATTGTTCAACGGCCTGATTGGAACCTGCCATTCGAAATAATGTGTGATGCTAGTAACTATGCTATTGATCTTGTTCTAGGTTAAAGAGTTGACAAGAAATTGAATGTTATTCAATATGCTAGTAAGACTCTAGATAGTTCTCAAAAGAATTATGTGATGGCTCCATATTTTACGCATATTTAGAGCTCATCTGTTGCATATTAGCTTGGTATATCAAGTCATATCATCTTCCATTGAGCCAATTATATGTCCATATGCATGATTTCAAGTTTTTGTCCTTTTCACCGTGAACATTGCATAATCTTTATTCTTAGTTGGTTTTTATTATTTTTATTTGTCTTTGTGTGTCTTGTAGGTTATATGGACTTCCCAAGCACTTAGCACGATGAAAGGAGTTCAAAAAGTGGACATCCAGGACCCAGACTTAGCCATTTCGAAGGTAGAAAAAGTGATTTTTCCAAAATGCCCCAAATCAAGATCTAAAACCAGAAATGGATCGGCGTCGTTCATACAAATCCAACGAGCCCAAGAACATCATATTCTAAGTTTGTATGGAGAAATGGCAGCCATTTTATCGAAGGGATGCAACAGAAGAAATGAGTATGAAAGACGGCGTTCCATACAACCGCTGCTAGTCGTTTGAGCGCCCGTATGATTTCCAGACAGCACCAAAAGTTGCCTCAGGTGACGGGATTCTTCATGGATTTCGTCCCTATTTGTTCCCATGACTTACTTGGCCTTCAAGGGGCGATTTGGGAGAGGATAAGGCTCATCTAGAGCCCTTGGATCAAAGGAGAGAAGCCACATCAAGGGAGTAGGCATAGGGAGAGCTCTTATATAACACCATCAACCCTAGCCGCCACCTACTAATTCATCATTCATCATTCATCTCCACATCCAGCCGCCACCACATCAAGAACACCATTGAGGAAACCAAGAGGGAGACCGGAAGGGACCACCGCCGGAGGGGCGCGGCCATGGGCCACTGCAGTCGCACCATCACCATCTTCATCCGCCACCGCGCCGCCTCCATCATCACCCCTTCTTCCTCCCCCACCACGGTCTCCGTGATGAGTTGTAATAACTCTTGATCCCCTCTTTATGCGATGTTTTTTGAGTAATTGTTGGATATGGGTCGATCGATTAGGTAGTGGTTGTTTGATATGTTTCATCTATTTATGTGTGTTGTTTATTTTCCTATGAGGCAATTTAGTGATTGGATACGTTCAATCCATTGGAGAAGTTGGAGACGTTCAACTCTTAGGACACACATGAAGTAGATAGAGGATTGTGCAAACCGATGGACCTGTGACGTGACAGGTGCAGATATCTTGCGGGGAACACAATTACTGTAGGAATCACGGTTGTTCATAGAGCCTAATGCCTTTGTCCGGTCCTCAAAGCACGAGGACCTTAATATCTTTGCGTTTGCTGCCTCTGGTATGGGACAAGAAGTAGGATGGATGAGTTATCTCAATATAGCGTGTCTTGAGAGATAACATTATGTGAGGGACCGCCCACCATCCGTAGATTATAGATTATCGTATCCTATGATGCAGGTACTGACTTAGCCACTACGTGGCATAGTCGTAAAGCCTAACTCCATTCCGTGCCCGTGCCAAATGAGACTGTACCTAGATGCCAGCAACCTCATCTAAAACATCACATACCTCTATTAGTCTATTTCCTTAGTATAGTTTATTATTTATTTTTTCGTTCTCTCTTGTACTTTTTTGTCTTCTTACTATTCCCTAGCAACCTACTTAAGTGAACTATTTCCAAACTCCGATTTGGGTGTGAGCATGGTTGTGTTAGTGACAACACAACTGCAGGGATTGTGGTGCCATCGTATTCGCTCCCTGTGGGATCGACAAACCTTACTTATCACGAAATTGCTACATAGCCCTATGCACTTGCAGGACATCAAACTTTTTCTGGAACGGTTGCCAGGGAGCATAGTGCTTGGCTATTACTTTCCCATTCACACATAGTTTATTTTTGTTGTTTGCAAAATTGGCTTCTCATGTGTTCTGAGATGTCTAGTTAGGAATAGAAAAAATCTGCAATGGAGGAGAAGAGCGACAAGACCCCACCTTTGGCTATCAATGATGAGAAGATACAAGAATGGATAGCACTACCGGAAGAATGGGCACCAATTACATATGATGAGTACTTTGTAACGTGCAATGTGAAAGAACATGTGCTGCCCCCATGTTTGGTTTTGGTAATTGATGACAATCTCTATGGACTAATGGTTGCCTTGAGTTATATTTGAAGGGTTTGTCCATAGGCATTGCTTGAAGACCATTTCTTGGTTTCAAGGTTATTAGAAGAAGAATATGTGTTGACCAAGGTTCTATTCAAGGATTTATCCAAAGATTGGTCATGTGAGTGTTGAGCCTATTGCAAGCATGTCTTGAAGAAGAAGATTGTGTGAACATTCATGTTTACCTTCAAGACATCATCCTAATGAAGAGAGTTGGAAAGATTCAAGGTCGATCAAGACTAAATATGAAGAGTGATTCAAGTTGATCAACACACAAAGCGTAGAAGATGTACCGAGTGGGATCAAGTGATCTCACGGTATGGTAAGCATTGTCCATTACGCTTTGTGTACTAACCCATGTTCTATGCGAGAGTTCTATGTGGGGTTAGGTATGTTTCCATGGGCTTACGTCAAGAGGAAGATCTCATTCAACCCATGGAGGATGACATCAAGTGGTGATCGTCATCAAGATTGCGGTGTGCAAGTTCAAGTGGAGCATCACGAAGAGATCACTGCTTGAAGCTTGCCGTCCATTGTGGTGACAATGGACTTGTGAAGATGTGCCGAAGAGTGGCTCACCCATAGTGGATTATGGGGGAGCAATCAACTAGTCTTCATCGAGCCGGCGCAATCAAGAAAGGTGGTCCAACTTGAGGAGGTCAAGATCGTCATCATCTAGCTCAAGTGGACTATGCGCAAGGCAAAGGTTTGCCCTTGATAGGTTTTCTATTTTACCGGTCTCATGGTAGTAGTTGGGAGACCGGGTTATAGGATCGATAGCCGTTCTATCAAGGGGGGCTCTCAAGTGAGTAGCTTTATCGTATCATTCGTAGAGAGCTCAAACCATTGCATCCTTGCATCATCTTTCTTGGTTCGTGTTTGGTGTTTCTCTTTGTGAGTCTTTGAGCTTTTGGTCATCTTCATGACAAGCTCGAGGTCATCGAAAACGGAGTTCATCTATGCATCTTCTATGATGTTTTCGATGTTGGAGTTTATGCCGGGTCTTCATTCTTAGAGGTTTCTCATCTCTATATGTTAGGCATTTCTCCCCTGTCGCTGTTGGATAGTGCTTGTCGTTATCTATCCAACAAGCTTGAGTTTGCTCAATTCGGAGCTCATTTGCAGAAGTTATGGCAGTTTCAGTCTCTGGGCAGTTTTCTTGTCACCCAAGCGGTAGTACCGCTCGGTACCACGGTAGTACCGCTGTGGTCTACCGCAGCGAGTACCGCTTGTGGGATTTTCTTCTGTTGCCGATATTTGTTAAACGGAAGTAGTGCGGTAGTAGAGCGGTAGTACCGCTTAGTGCGGTACTTCCGCCCTCCACTACCGCTGCTACTACCGCTTGTGTTTCGAAGAGTGTGCAAGCTTCTGTTGCTCTATTCTCCTTAGCGGTAGTAGAGCGGATGTAGGGCGGTAGTACCGCTTGCGGCGGCAGTACCGCTCCACTACCTCATTTCTGAGCTGTTCTCCGAACCTTTGTGGTAGTACCGCTTGTGGGTGCGGTAGTACCGCTTCGTGCGGCACTACCGCGCTCCTGTGCTTGCTGTACTCACTGGCTTCGGCTGGTAGTACCGCTCTAAGCGGTAGTACCGCTCCTTGGAGTGGTAGTACCGCTTGAGTGCGTCCAGCACAGGTAACGGTTCGATTTGGTGGGGGGTTATAAAAGGGGGTCTTCTTCCCCCTTGCCCCCAACGGTTCTTTTATCCCCTTGCAGCTCTCTCTCCTCCATTGTTGACCTTCTAGAGCTTTGCTATCTCTCCATCCCTCCAATGATTCTTGCTCCTTCTTGAGGGAATAGAGAGAGGAGATCTAGATCCATCTTTCCACCAATCCTTTCTCCTCTATGTGAGGGAAACCTTGTGGATCTAGATCTTGGAGTTCTTGGTGTTCTCCTTGTTCTTCCTCTCACTTTCCTCCATAGCTTTTGTTGCTTTGGTGGGATTTGAGAGAGAGGGACTTGAGCACTTCGTGTGTTCTTGCCATTGCATTAGTTGCATCGGTTTGAGTTCTCCACGGTGATACGTGGAAGTTAATAGTTGAGAAGCTTATTACTCTTGGGTGTTTGAGCACCCTAGAGCTTGTTACTCTTAGGTACTTGGTACCCTTGAGCTTGTTCCTCTTGGGTGCTTGGGCACCCTAGACGGTTGAGGTCACCTCGGAGCCACATTCCATTGTGGTGAAGCTCCGTGGTTGTGTTGGGAGCCTCCAATTAAGTTGTGGAGATTGCCCCAACCTTGTTTGTAAAGGTTCGGTTGCCGCCTTCAAGGGCACCATTAGTGGAATCACGGCACCTTGCATTGTGCGAGGGCGTGAGGAGAATACGGTGGCCCTAGTGGCATTGTTGGGGAGCATTGTGCCTCCACACCGCTCTAACGGAGATTAGCATCCGCAAGGGTGTGAACTTCGGGATACATCGTCGTCTCCGCGTGCCTCGGTTATCTCTTACCCGAGCCCTTTACTTATGCACTTTACTTTGTGATAGCCATATTGCTTCTAGTTATATATCTTGCTATCACTTAGTTGTTTATCTTGCTTAGCATAAGTTGTTGGTGCACATAGGTTTATCTTGCTATCACTTAGGTTTTGTGCTTGACAAATTAAACGCTAGTTTTATTCCGCATTTGTTCAAGCCTAAACCGTAATTATTTTAAAAGTGCCTATTCACCCCCCCCCCCTCTAGGCGACATCCACGATCTTTCACAATGCTTGTAAAATGAAAGGTCACTACGCTTATTAATGTAATTACAATGTTGATCCTATACAAGTAATATATAACAGTAGAGATAAATGCAATTCTAGTATTGAAGTTCTTCAGTTAGTACTTTATTATGGTATCGATGAAGTTTTATAGTATATGGGAGATGCATGGATAACTGATATGGTGCTTGGTAGTGCTTATACGAAATTGCATCCTATTCACCATGCTTGCAAAGATAATTTCCACGATAATGATTTGGTTATGACTATTCCGGAGAGGTTTGCCACCTTGAAAGAAATGAGCCTTTTGCAGGATATGTGCAAGGATGAAAAGAAGGATGCAAAGGAAGAGCCAGGGCACTCATAGATACATGGTTGCAAGAAATGGTAAGAGAACATTTATTATATAAATACCAAACTAACTTGCAGCCAACAAAAGGGGATCACGAAGAACAAATTACCATTGATGAACAAGTGTGGTTGGAAGAAGAAAACATCATGGAAGAAGAAGTGGATGAAATCCCACCTCCCACTCGTAAGAGTAATCTTTTGCACACACTCAGTGAGTTCTTCGAGGATGCAACTCTCAAGAAGAGCATAAAAACTATGAATACATTAGAACTACTAGCGTTTTTAAATACATGCACATATATGCTATGTTCTATGTATGAAGTTTCTTGTAGAAGTTGCCGGTCTCTAAAACATCTTGACTTCCAGTGCACAAACACCTATGATGAGGTGGTAGCACACTACAACAGTAGTAATAATGCCACCGAGGAAGTCATGCGGTATGTGTTAAGCACAAGTGCATGGAAATTATTTGCGGAGATCGAAGTTGTTCAAGCTTGTAGGAATGATGAAATTCTTTATTGGATGCATTATGTGATGGATTCCATCAATTATTATTGTCGAGAATATCGTTCCAATGAAAAAGATACTAACATGCAGGAACAAGGGTATGATGATTACTCTAGTTTGGATGAACTTGAAGCTAATGAACTTGACTTGCGATTGTCACCGTCTGGTCGGGACGTCTAGTGTTAGCAATAGTGATGATCTAAAGGAGGAAAATACTTTTGATTTACCTGTGCTAATGTCCAAGTATGCTTCGTTTGACGATTTTATTATGTAGGAGAAACCATTAGGGAGTGATGACCAACCCACTCCAAACAAAGAATTTTATGAAGTGTTCCCCTACGAAGGTAGCCAAGGTAAGCTATTAAAGTTTATATATAAGTATCTAGCCCTCTCCTTGCAGAATTCTAAGAAGACATGCCTATCGCACTCGGTGCATCGGTTCTCGCTTTAGAGCGAGAACCTCTTTTCCTACATGAAGCCAATGCACCGCAAGCATGTACAACTCCGACCACACTCTGCTATGAGGTGCTCCAAACCTCAGGCGGAGTCAGGTCTCACGCTCGGGGCTGATATCCCTTGGGATCCGGGTGGATGACCGAATGGAGCGCCGAAGCCCAGCTACATGGCTATAAAGAAAGCGCTGCTTCGGAGGCAACCCGGAAGTAAGTAGGTGTCTTTCTTAGATTTTTCTCTTTGAGTCTAGTTGCATTCATATTTGCATTGGAACTTTTATTTTGTTTTGCATAGTTGCTATTATAATTGGTCTTCGTATAAACTTTGTTGGTAAAAATTTAGCATATCGATAGCCCAATATTTTGGTGCATACCTCCTATTTTTTTCATGCAAAAAATAGTACGTGACTAACGAGCGGAGGAAGCACAAAAACTTTCACGAAGTTTTGTAGCTCCAGGGAAAAAGACGGCGTACCATATGATCGCTCCCGATCGTATCCGCACCCGTATCAGCTCGTGGCCGCGGGCAGAAAAGGTCCAGAATGAAAGACGGCCTACCATATGAGCGCTCGCGCTCGTATGTGAGGTCGTATGATCTGGTGGCCATGAAGAACAACCTTACAGAGAAAAAGACGATGTTCCGTATGAGTGCTTGCGGTCGTATGCGTACCCGTATGAGATGGTGACATAGGGCATGGTCTTCCAGAGCGAAAGACGGCGTACCGAACGATCGCACCCGGTTGTACATATGCCCGTATGAGGGAAAAATACACCATTTGATTCATTTTCGACGTCTCGGTCGATGGGGTATTTTCTAACTGATTATTTGCTTTGTACTTTCATTAAAATACCTTCGAAGCTCCTTGACGAATAAATCTTTAGCAACCTATGTTTTCTTTTATTTTATTTTCCGGTTGGGTGTATGAACTCCGTTCGTATATCGAATCGATGCTTTTATTTTGTATCTTATTTTCGCTAGAACTTGAACCTTATGTGGTGATGTTTATGGTATGGTGCCAACTGTATGAAGATCCGCACAAGCCACTTGGTTGCTTCCTGATACGTCCATTTTGCATCATGATTTCCTACTATTATTTATTATGATTTTGATCATTATTAAACTTTATGATGCAATTCTTATGCCTTTTCTCTCTTAATTTGCAAGGTTTACACAAAGAGGGAGAATACCGGCAGCTGGAATTCTAGACCTGAAATAGCCACATCAGAGATACCTATTCTACAGAGCTCCAATTGACATGAAACTTCACAGAGATTTTTTATTGAATATATAAAAAATACTGGAGAAAAGAAATACAAGAGGGGACCCACCAGTTGCCCACAAGGCAATAGGGTGCGCCCCCCTGGGCGCGCCCTGATGCCTTGTGGGGGCCCTGGCTGGCGTCTGGCCCCCTCCTTCTGCTACATAAGCTCATTTGACCTTGAAAAAAAATAAGAAGAAGACTTTCGGGACGAAGCGCCGCCGTCTCGAGGTGGAACCTGGGCAGGAGCACTTTTGCTCTCTGGCGGAGCGATTCCGCCGGGGATACTTCCCTCTGGGAGGGGGAAATCGAAGCCATCATCATCACCAACGATCCTCTCATCGTGGGAGGACCAATCTTCGTCAACATCTTCACTAGCACCATCTCATCTCAAACCCTAGTTCATCTTTTGTATTCAATCTTTGTCTCATAACCTCAGATTGGTACCTGTGGGTTGCTAGTAGTGTTGATTATTCCTTGTAGTTGATGCTAGTTGGTTTACTTGGTGGAAGATAATATGTTAAGATCCTTAATGATATTTAATACCCCTCTGATCTTGATCATGAATATGTTTTGTGAGAAGTTACTTTTGTCCTTGAGGATATGGGAGAAGTCTTGTTATACGTAATCATATGAAGCTGGCATTCGTTTGATATTTTGATGATGTGTATGTTGTATTTCTTAGTGGTGTCATGTGAACGTCGACTACATGACACTTCACCATATTTGGGCCTAGAAGATTACATTGGCGAGTAATAAGTAGATGATGGGTTGCTAGAGTGACAGAAGCTTAAACCCTAGTTTATGCGGTATTCCGTAAGGGGCTGATTTGGATCCATATCTTTCATGCTATGGTTAGATTTATCTTAATTCTTCTTTCGTAGTTGCAGATTCTTGCAAGAGGGGTTAATCATAAGTGGGAGATTTGTTCAAGTAAGAACAGCACCCAAGCACTGGTCCACCCATATATCAAAATATCAAAGTAGCGAACGCGAATCAACTAAGCATGATGAAAGTGACTAGATGAAATTCCCATGTGTCCTCGAGAACACTTTGCTTTACATAAGAGTTCGTTCCGGCTTATCCTTTGCTATCAAAAGGATTGGGCCAACTTGCTGCACTTTTGTTACACTTGTTACTTGTTACTCGTTACAAATTATGTTTCTATCAAACTACTCGTTACCGCTACTTTCAGTGCTTGCAGAAAATACTTCACCGAAAACCGCTTGTCATTTCCTTCTACTCCTCGTTGGGCGGACACTCTTACTTATCGAAAGGACTAGGATTGATCCCCTATACTTGTGGGTCATCACTTCCGTTCAGTATGTTTCAACTGGAAGTGCCCGGTAATGTTTTTCAATTTGAACCTTGCTCAAATAAAAGATGATTAGTTGTATGTTTCTCACCTTAAGTGTGAACTCTCCTTTTAGTTAGGCACTTAGGAGCTCCACACTTTTGCTTTATATGTTGTCTCACGCGCGCTTCATCCAAATCAAGGAGTTGATCTCTCTTAGAATTAGTTTGTTGACTTAAGCGAGGTGCTTAGTGAACGAACATGCGGTGCCCCCATATTTGGTTTTGGTAATTGATGACAATCTCTATGGACTAATGGTTGTCTTGAGTTATATTTGGAGGATTTGTCCATAGGCATTTCTTGAAGTCCATGTGTTGGTTTCAAGGAGTTTATGTGATGACCAAAGTGCTATTCAACGAATTATCCAAGGTTTGGTCATGTAGAAGACATGATGCAAGGTTGATCAAGACTAAGTCAAAGAGTGAATCAAGTTGATCAACACATAGAGCGTAGAAGATGTAACGAGTGGGATCAAGTGATCCCATGGTATGGTAAGCATTGTCCATTACGTTTTGTGTACTAACCCATGATCTTTGTGAAGTGCCTTTGTGTGGTTATGTGTGTTTCCATGGGCGTGCATCAAAAGGAAGATATCATATAACCCATGGAGGATCAGATCAAGTGGCAGTGATCGTCATCATGATTGCGGTGTGCAAGTTCAAGTGGAGCATCACGAAGAGATCACATGCTTGAAGCTTGCCTTTCATTGTGGTGACAATAGACATGTGAAGATGTGCCGAAGAGAGGCTCACCCATACTGAAGTATGGGGGAGCAATCTACTAGTCTTCATCGAGCCGGCACAATCAAGAAAAGTGGTCCAACTTGAGGAGGTCAAGATCGTCATCATCTAGCTCAAGTGGACTATGAGCACGGCGAAGGTTTGTCCTTGATAGGTTTTCTATTTTACCGGTCTCATGGTGTTCATTGGGAGACCGGGTTATAAGATCGATAGCCGTACTATCAAGGGGGGCTCCCGAGTGAGTAGCTTATTCGTATCGTTCGTAGAGAGTTCAAACCTTTGCATCCTTGGCATCATATTTCTTGGTTCTTGTTTTGCTTTTCTCTTTGTGAGGTTTTAGAGCTTGTGGATATCTTCGTGACAAGCTCAAGTCCATCGGAAACCGATTTCCTATGCATCTTCTTTTGCGTTTTCGGTGTTGGAATTTTTACTGGTCTTATTTGAGAAAGGGTTCTCACCATTTTATTTTGGGTATTTTCTCAATTTCTATTTCTTGATTTTTTTCTATCAAGATTGTGTTAGCCCTTGTCTTTAGCTTTCCAACAAACTTGATTTCGTCGAATTCGGAGTTCATTTGAAAAACTTATGACCGTTTCAATTTTACCGGTTCCCGCATCTCTCTGCCTACTGCGGGTGCCCGGGGTCACCCGAGCCCCTCCATAGACACCTCTCTGACCGGTCCGGGTGCCCCGGGTCACCCAGGCCGCTTCCTCACCTCCTCTCTGATCACCCCGGGTGCCAGAGGTCTTGGACCCCTGGGTGCCCGGGCTCCTCCGCCACCTCCTCTCGGCCACCTCCGGGTGCCCGGGGTTGGGACTCCCAGGTGCCCGGCCCCCTGCCGTTGTGCTTCCCTTGTTCGTCTGGGTGCCCGACGTTTCGTGGCTTTTCCTATGGGTTGTCCGGGTGCCCGGACCCCTTTTGTCCGGGTGCCCGGGGTACAACGATCACATTTTTCTTTGGGGTATTTATACCCCCTTCTTCCACCTTCAACCCTAATCCTCTTGCAAGCTTTTTCCCCCACCATTGTTGACCTCTTGGAGCTTGCTATCTCTCAATCCGTCCAATGATTTTTGCAAGTTTTTGAGGGAAAAGAGAGAGGAGATCTAGATCCACATTTCCACCAATCACTTTCTCCTCTATGTGAGGGGAACCCCTTGGATCTAGATTTTGGAGTTCTTTGTGTTCTCTTTCTTGTTCTTCCTCTCATATTCCTCCATAGATTTCGTTGCTTTGGTGGGATTTGGGAGTGAGGGATTTGGGTACTCCGTGTGCCCTTGCCATTGCATTTGGTGCATCGGTTTGAGTTCTCCACGATGATACGTGGTAGTGAAGTTTGAGAAGATTTTTACTCTTGGGTGCTTGGTACCCTAGAGCTTGTTCCTCTTGGGTGCTTGGGCGCCCTAGACGGTTGGTGGTGCCTCGGAGCTCAATCATTGTGGTGTAAAGCTCCAGGCAACTGTCGGGGTCTCCAATTAGGTTGTGGAGATTGTCCCGACAAATTTGTACGGGTTTCGGTGACCGCCCTCAAGAGTTGCCAAAGTGTACGGGCACCGGTGACCGCCCCCAAGGGTTGCCATTTGTACGGGTTTGGTGACCGCCCTCAAGGGTCCCTTAGTGGAATCACAGCATCTTCCATTGTGCGAGGGCGTGAGGAGATTACGGTGGCCCTAGTGGCTTCGTGGGGAGCATTATGCCTCCACACCGCTCCAAACAGAGATTAGCATCCGCAAGGGTGTGAACTTCGGGATATATCATCGTCTCTGCGTGCCTCGGTTATCTCTTACCCAAGCCCTTTTCTTATGCACTTTACTTTGTGATATCCATATTGTTTCTTGTTATATATCTTGCTTTCACTTAGTTGATTATCCTGATAAGCATAAGTTGTTGGTGCACATAGGTGAGCCTAGTCGTTTTAGGTTTTGTGCTTGAAAAATTAAACGCTAGTTTTATTCCGCATTTGTTCAAGCCTAAACCATAATTATTTTAAAGCGCCTATTCACCCCCCTCTAGGTGACATCCACGATCTTTCAATTGGTATCAGAGTCTCGTCTCTCATTATTAGGCTTAACCTCCTAGAGAGTAAATATGTCGACTAGGGGATTAGGATTCTTTGACACTCTTAGTTTCGATGGCACAAGTTTTGATGTTTGGGTAATTCACATGCTTAGTCATTTCCAGGCCATTGACCCGGGTTTAGAGTGAATTGTAGATATGGGTTTTTCTCCTCTGAAGGATCCTCAAAGATTATCTATAGAGGATGAGAAAAACTCTTATCTCAATGCTCAAGCTTCTAATGTGATGTTTGATGCTTTGAGCAATGTAGTTTTATTTCAACTCATGCCATTTTGGGATGCTCATGAGTTATGGACAAAGCTTCAAGATAAATATGGTGTGTCCAAGATTTGTGGGGATGATTGTTCTCCCTCCACCTCCGGCCGTGTTGTCTTCTCAACTTCCTCTACTTCACCTACATGTGGTTTGCCACAATGTAATGATATGTTGAGTAGTGTTGGTCATTGCAATGATGATAGTGGGCTTATTATTGATGATCCTTCGTCACTATCTTATTACAATGCTCCATCTTTGGACTTTAACACTTCAAGCACTCTAGACGCTTCACATGCTTGTGTTGATAGTCCTTGCATATCATGTAGAAATTCCATGACTAAATCTCATGATGATATGTTTGCTATGCCTTGTTGCCATGATAAAAATGCATGTATTTCCTCTAGTTGTTGTGCTAACAATGTAGAGGAAACCCAACACTCTATGGAACAAGATATGGTATTGAATGGTGCCTCAAGGGATCCTACATCATCATCTATTGCTTTTGGCCTTATGGCTAAGGCTTCAAAAGTACCTCCTACTTTAAACCCTAATATGTCTCTTGATTATGATGTTGATGCTAATGATGATGAAGAGAATGATAATGTTGCTTCCTTAAAAATCAAGGCGGAAATTATTTTTAAAGCTCTTAATAAGAACAAAATTGCTCGTTCCAACTTCATGGAAATTATGTCTATTGCCATTGAGGGCAAGAAATACATTGAAGAGTTGGAATGTCATCTCGAGGAGCATGAGATCACCATAGAGAAAATGGAAGCTCATGAGCGTGATTACGCAAATGAGATCGCGGAGCTATCTCAAGATCTTGAACATGAACAAACCACCTCCGAGTCTCTTGAGGAGACCTTTGCTGTAGAATTATCTAGAGTGCGGGAATCCCATGATAGAGCCCTTGAGGTGGCCAATGATGTCAAAATTAAAAATGCTAAGCTTGAAGTTGCACATGCTAGAATCATTGAGGACTTTGAGCACCTCGAAAATGGCTCAAGGGTCATTAAGGGTGAGCTCATCGAACTCACCGAGTCACATGCTCAACTTAAAGCTTCATATTTAAAAGAGCTTTCCAAGTTGCCTTCTCCTCTTGTTGATAATAATGATGCTAGTGCTACTAACTCTATTTCTTGTGAAGCATCCATATTGAAGGAGAATGTTGAGCTACATGCTCAACTTGAGTTGCTATCTAGCAATTATGGGAAATTGGAAGAAAGTCATGCAAAGCTCTCAAGCTCTCATGATGATCTTCTAGTCTCCCATAATGTGCTAAAGTTAGCTCATGAGCTATGTACTAGTAAGGTACCATCTAGTGAGCCTCATGTGGACACTAGCACTACTTTGAGTCAAAATGCTACATTGCCATGTGCTAGTCCTTGTAGTTCATCAACTCATACTGTTGCTACTTCTTGTGATGAATTACTTTCCTTGCCTTGTTGCTCTAACAATGATTCTTATACTTCCTCTGATACTTGTGTTGATACTAACCATGTAGAGAAAATCAAAGAGCTCAAGGCCCAAGTCACTTCATTGAAGAAAGACTTGGAAAAGTGCCATGAAGGGAAGTCCACACTCAACAATATCTTGAGTGTGCAAAAATCCCCCAATGACAAAGGTGGACTTGGATTCAACTCCAATAAGAAGAAGAAGTCCATGGGCAACAAGAAGAAGGGCCAACAACAAGTCAAGAATTCGTCCAAGATTGTTTGCTTCAAGTGCAAGATTGAAGGGCATCATGTTAGATCTTGCCCATTGAAGAAGAAACCTCATAGTGACAAGCAACAAGGGAAGCGGACACAAGTTCAATCTCATGCTCAACCACAAGTTGAAGAAAGGCCACTTCCCAAGAAGACTCAAGTTAATGCTTCTCAAGTTGAGAAATCAAGTGAGAAGAAAGTGAAGAGTAGACGTTGCTACTTATGCCGTGGGAAAGGTCACGTTGCTTCTTCATGCACGAATGGTACCTTATCCAACCCTATTCTAATTGATGATGTCTATTCTCTTGGGAAGGATAATGTTGGCAATGTGTTTGCCAAGTTTGTTGGTACTCAAAGTGGTGTCAAGAAAAGAACCATTTGGGTTGCCAAACCTATTGTGACTAACCTCTTAGGACCCAACTTGGTTGGGCACCAACAAGCTCAAACTTGATCAATAGGTGTTGTTGGAGGGCATTCGAGACTTGGCTACCTCATGAAGAATTAAGGGATCTTCATCATTGTATTTTCTCATGCCAAGTCATTTGGATTATCAAGTTTCTATCTTATATCCAATGTGCCTCCTTGCAGTAACTTGTACTTAAATTGTTTACATTGAAAGTTACTTGCCCCCTTGCATGTTTTGGTTTTGTACCTTGCATGTGTGTGTACATGTTGTGCTTCCAATTTTCTTATCTTGAGAAATCAAGTATGTGTATGGTTGTTTGCACATCATGTACGTGTTAGTAGTGTGTTGAGCCTAGTTTGCATCTTGTTTGTATCTTAGTTGGCTCTTGTGAGAGATTAATGGAACATCCCACTTTGGGGGAGTGATGTGCTTTGTGCACGTCACGATCCTACAAATGTGTGTACATGAGGAATACCACCTAGTATTGATATTGCAACATTATCTAGTCTCTATGTGGTATGTTGCTCATGAGAAATTCAAATTCTATATGATACATTAATTGTCTCTTGTTGGTTTCTATTTTCCTCTTGTTAAGTTTTTGGGGTATCACATTATGGGGGAGTAATATGCTATGTGTATATTACAAGCCTAGAAAATGTGTACATTTGAAGTATTGCCACTTAGAGTTAATATTGTAAATTATCTTGTTCCTAGGTGGCATGTTAGCTCAAACAAGTTCCTATATGCCTAAATACTTTTAATTGCTCATCTTTTGGATCTTGTTTGTGAGAGAGCTTCTTGGTATGGTTTCTCTCCAAATGTATCTTCATATCATTCTTGGGGAATCGCTTGCTTCAAGTTATTCTAATCATTGCTTGCATGATTGGTTTCCGATCTTGAGCTACCAAGAATCTCTATCTAAGCATATTATCCTCAATTCTTATCATGTGACACATGCTTATGTTGTTTGGTGTGAAGATGATGTTGGATATCATCAAAATCTACCACCGGGAATTATCTCCAAATGCTTCTTGTCTTTTGACAAGTGGTACCCATTTATGTGGTAGAAATTGTTGATCATCTTCACATTGGCTTTTGTTTATAATTGCCTTATTCCTTGCCAAGAAATTGTTTCAACTCCCGTTGTCTTCCTTGCCTCTTGTGGATCTTGTTGATTAATTGAACTTGTCTAGTTTTTCTATAGATATAGTGAAAGTGGTGATCCCATCTTGTGCATTTTTGTATTCAAATGCAAATTCTTTTTAATGCACAACTCTTGGGGGAGCTATCCTATCTTCTTTAGAACACTCTCTTAGTGATCCGTATCAAGTGCATGGTGGAAGGAAAGCATTTTCTTTTTGGTACTTTGTGCCATCATGAAAAGTTGTAGAGGGTTTGGTTTGCTTGGAACCTCCCTCTCTTTTGGGAGTTTGATTTCTTTCAATTGATGTGTATCAATGGATATCTCATTCCTTGATGTATCCTTTTATTGGTATCCTTCAAGTGATAAGTTCTTCTTTGAGTATCTTATTTTCATTTGGCATCTTTTCTTTTGGTATCCCATCAACCATGTGTTGATTTGGTTCTTGAAAGTCTAGAGCATGTATATTTACTATATGTAGATTCTTTGGCATGCTTTCTTTCTTTGACCCAATATATAGGGGAAACTCCATCATGCCTCATATTGGCTAAGATGTGCATGAAATTCAATTTCATATCTATATGCACATATTTATGTGGAGTTTGTCCTATGTATTGTTGGTTATCTAACTCTTTGGTCACAATGAGTTTGGGTACCATTTTGTTTGTGTTGTTGTTCTAGGAACAATTGGAGATGCATTGGATGCTCGGCTCATTCAAAAGGAAGGTGGTGTCACCATGTGATTATTGGAGTCAAGATAGGACGATCAATGAACTACTATCTACTACATTCAATTGGTATCTACTACATCCTTCCAATGTCATCTCGGTAACAAGTATCTATTCATGCACACATTTCTTGCATGAAGTTCTTGATTAGTTCTTGTGATACTTGTTTCCTTTCTCAAAGCATCCCAACAATGATCTCTTGTTGCTAGTTGTGATGTCTTTGATGCCCATATGGTTGAAGTTCATTTATATACTATAAGATAATATTAAGCCATGTGCTATATGATTTTCAAGCAAAGATCTTATTGGTATATTTTATGACTTCCTTTTGGATATCCTTTTCTTTCCTTGTGCCACCATTTCGTGTGTACATCCTTCTTTGTGGATTGATATCATCATGATTTTCATCTACCTAGAATCTTATACACTTGAGAGAAGTTACATCTTTAGTGGATATCCTTATTCTTTCACGTCCACCATCTCATTCTCCTTTTATTTCCTTGGTGGTTCCGTGAAAGGATTTATCTTGAGTGCGGATCTTATATCATTGCATCTTGATGCACCCTTGTGTGGTGAAGATTGTTTTCCTCATGCTTGTCATAATGAGGTTTGTAACACCCCAAATGTAATCCTTCCCATTTTGTAATATATCCAACCTTTGTCATGATCTAATTCCATGTGGGTTCCATCTTTTATGGCTTCTTATTGTCTTGCTTTGTTGGTTTATTTTTTTTCATTGCCATGCTCATCATTGTTATGTTGTATTGTGCCTATTGTCATTTTGCATTCTTCATGCTCATCATGTGCATTGTGGTATTCATCTCGTTGTGCTGCACTATGTTTGTAATGTTGCTTGCCTATGCATTTGACCCATGCATCATCACCTCCCCATTCCTTCTTATTCCTTCCTTGATGCAAGTGCCATTTTTCCCCTTCTCCTTTAATGTTCAGTATTTGCCAATAAATCTTGCACCATGCCTTATACCTCTCTGTCAAGTTTAATCCTTTTTGGAGTTGTTTTAGTTGGGTTCAAAAATGGCTCAAGTTTGAAGTTAATTCAAACTTGATTTATTTTTCTGCCTCTAAAAATATCCAAAGCAATTTTATCAAATGGTGCATAATTCCAGGAGTCCACACATATTCTTACTTCTTTCTAATTCGTCCCCAATATCCCTGGCCTTTTCCCTTTTGTTGGCTGTTTATTTAATGGGCAGAATAAGATGAAAAGGAAAAGGCCCAACTTACTCGCAGCTGTGTGGGCCTTTTCCCTCCAACCGGCCAGCCCACTTGCTCCTTCAGGCCCATCTAGCCAACCAGCGACAGGAGGGTCGTCTTTCTCTGTACGGCGCGCATCTAGGTCGCCACGTTGACGAGCTCGTCGATTTGATGGCCGTCCGGCGCCCCTAGCCCTTATAAAACTTGTCCAAACCCTACCCTGGCCTCTCCTCTATCCATTAAGCCCCTCTCCTACCCTCACGGCCGCTCAGGTAAGCGCCACGCACCTCGCCGTCGACCTGCCCGCCATGACCCGACCGAGCTTCAGCTCGAGCTCGGGATAGCCCCTCGCCGCGCCTCCGACCACCTCGGTCGCCGTGGAGAAGACCTCCAAGTTCCTCTTCGCCCCCTGTCACCACGCACGCACCTCTACGGCCTCTGGATCGATTACCCCGACCCGTCTTCTTCCTCTTCTTCCCGGACCCGAAGACCGGCAAGTTCAGCGCTTCCTCGCGTCGTCTCCGTTGCGTGACTAGCCACTTCTTCATGTCCTAGGTGAGCTAGATAACTCCCTCTTCATCCCTGCCTTTTACCGTGCCCTCTAGTTAACCGTAGTCTTCACCCTTGTCGTGCCATTGTCGCGCTCCCCGCGATCTGGCAAAATGCAGTATTTTTTTGTGGTATTCTTGTTGTCAACAACAGCTTGTATCCCTAGCTCTGGATAACCACCGTCACGCACCCGCAGCTCATCGCGCCGCACGCCCGCGTCTCGTGCGCATCCTTCCAGCCTCCCGCAGCTCCGACGAGATTATCTGCCGCTCGCTGCGCCCGACACCTCCTCTGTTTTGCTCGTGCCCGAGCACACGCGCACGCGCGACACGACGAGCAGCGGCCACTCGCATACCATTTCCGCACACCCGCCGGTAATCTACAGCCGTTGTTGCCATCGTCTTGCCCGCCAGCGTCAACCCCGAGCATCACCGTGAGGCCATGGCTTCAAAAGGCTCGACCTTCTGTTGTTGTTTTAGGAACCTAGGCTTTCGTTTATGTCACAAGCACATGTAGCGACCCGACCTCAAACGGTCAAGCCTCTGTGTATCTGTGCCATCCCTGGATCGGTATGCTGGTACACACAGTACATCAATGTATATATCAAAGTGCAATCACATGTATAAATAACGTAAAACTGATATGTACCTCATAAGTCTCAGCGGAAACAGACAATCGGGTGTGGAGTCCCATCAACGCCATCGGCAAGTTGAGTGTAGACCGTAACCCTATATCGTAACTCTTACTCGTCGTAGAAGTCCTACAACATAATACGTTGCAGCCATGTAGGTCAGTACATTGAATGTACTGGCAAGATCACTGTAAGAAAAACATATGATAAACTATACTATAGGCAATATGGCTTTGTGGCTCTGTGTCTGAGTTTTTGCGTAAAAGCTGGTTTTATTTTTCCTACATCAAAGGAATATCAGGAGTCATCACTACAGAGTTATCTACTATGACATGGTTCCGCCAACCGATGTCTCACAGCCCAAATCATCATAAGTTGCCCACAATTAAGTTATCAGTCCGGTGTTGAGAGTTCCGAGATGGATCCAAGTCCAGAGGCTCAAATTGTCCGTAACCGGGGACACGGCTAATCGATTAGGTTTTAACTCTGCAGAGTGTTGTGCACTTTACCCGCAAGATTCGATCCCTCTTTTTACGTTCTCGCACTTCAGCGTGTTTGAGAACAAGATGACCCAAACATGGTCTTCCGAAGGGTTCCTCTGACCACTGTCCGGGCTCATCCAATCCTACCGTAGTTCTACATCTGCTAGCACCATCCCAGCCAGAGTCACAACTAAGGTCAACCAAGCCAGAGCCCATAGTGACTTGCGGTTGCACAGGTAAGCTTCCGGGCATGAAGTATTCTTTCGTCTCTTTGAGTCTTGGTGGAACTTTCCACATGAGTACTGGCCAAGTCCAGCTCACTAGGCAAATCCACTGGGTACTCCAGGGTGCCTCACAACCAGTCCACCCAGTAGTGTGTATTGAAATCTTGTCTCGAGTCTTGAAGTCTTGAGGTCTCAAAGATGCAGTCCTTGCAGATGCCATCATGAAGTTGTCGTCTTTGACGTAAAGTCCTCCATTCTCACACCACTCTCGAGCACTCATACCAATCCACGTCTACGATAGCATAGCATAATATAAACAATGTTCTCGGGTCTTGGTAACAGGGTGATGGGTTCCTACCTCATGCATACTACTCAACTACAAGATTCAATATACTACTGGAGGAATGGTGAAAAAAAGTAACACTAAATGCAATAAAACATAGGTATGAAAGTATGGTCAAAGTGAACTTGCCTGGTAAGTTGATGAAGATATTATCGCTCTCAGAAAATGAACTTGATAGAACTATTCGTCACTCCGAGAATATCTATATAATCAAACATAGTATTCACATAAGCAAACACTCTACCAATCAATTCTATCAATCATATCAGCACTCAATCAAAATAAAAGCAACAAATACATTAATAAAGAAATCAATAAGAAAACCAAATAAAGTCCAAAGGGAAAATCCCAAAAGAAAATCTCTAAAGAAAACTACTGGCAAAACTCGATGCCTTAGCCACAACCAACAAAATAGTTTTGTCCTAATTATAAATTTAACAGCAAAGAAAATCACTAAACTAATACTTAACAGAAAAGAAAATATAAAACAACTAAGTTAAAAGAAGGTATTTTTCATAAACTTTTACTAGCAAAAAGAAACAAATAAAAAACTTTTATAAAACCCATTTTATGACCTAGCAAAGTTTTACTACAAAACTAAAGGAAATAATTAACTTTAAAAAAAATAAAATAAAAATTGTCTACTGTTAATTAACAGAAACAAAACTATGTTTGTCAACAAAATACAAAAAAGGTTTTAGTTAAAAATAATAATTAAATACTAAGGGAAAAGAAAATAACACTAAACTATGTAAAACGGTACTGTTTTGCCTAAAACCCTAATTTAAAATAAACAAAAACAAATTTGCAAAATCCTACTGTTTAGACAAAAGATCAAGTGATCACTAGCAAAAATAATTAATCAAAAAGCTATTTTTAAATAAAAGTTATTAGCAATCTAGTGTTTGTAACAAATCTGTTTGAATTCGTAATTTAAACAGTTCAAAAATATTTTTCATTGGTTTCTCTGGATAGATGAGATTTTTGTGAATCCGTAGCAAAAAGAATCATCAAAATTGGAGTTGTAGATCTAAAGATATAAAAAAACAAAACCGAATCTAAACTGAAAACTGAAATTTCGTGAAAACATTAAATTATGGCCAGAAGACACTTGGCGAGCTGCTATTCGCGGAGGGTGTTCGCTGCGTGGGCTAACGAGTGGACGGCCGCTATTTAAGGCTTTCGGCGGTGGCGGTTTACAAAAAAAACAATCAGTTGGTTCGATCTAGACCAACGAGAACCGATTAAATAAACCGATCTATAAAAAAAATAACGCTTCCATCTAACGTGAGGAAAGAACGAACCGAGGAGGAGGTGGCGCTTACAGAGGCTGCAGCGGCGCCGGCAGAGAAGATGACGACGGCGAGGCGGCGGCTCCGACGATCACGGGTGGGGGCGGCGGTGTCCAGGTGATGCGGTGCGGCGAGGACGACCGGTTTTTGGTGTAGGTGGAGGTCGGGGATATCCAGGGCGAGCGGGGCGAACTCGAGAAGCTCCTGTGAACCGGGAGCTCCGGCGATGGCAAACAAGGTTGAGGCGGCAACTCCGGTGGCTCCTGGGCGTCGAGAATATGTCAATGAGGTGCGCAATGGCGAGGGAAACCCAAGAACAGAGGGGGGGAATCTCGAGGAGGCTCACCAACGATGCACTCATCCGACGAAAAAGCTTTGGTGGTCGAGATCGGAACGGAGACGGCTTGTGGTATGGTGGGTTTGGGGCGTGGGTTTTCAAAGGGAATCGGGAGAGGGACTAGCCAGGTATTTATAGGACATATTCGTGCGCGAGGGGAAACCTCAGGATCAAGATTTTTGACATGACCAAATAAAATATAAAAAACATTTTTGCAATAACTCCAAAATGAAATAGAATTTGGATTTAAAATAAATTGCAAATAGTTTCTGTTTTCAAATTTGAATGTCAAACAAAACTTTGTCTCTGATTTTGGAGTGTCATTTTCCTCCTGTCATGTTATTTGTTTATCAGAGAATTTTGACAAGATTCAAACTTAAAATTAAATAGGGATTCAAACAGAGAATTTTGGGAAAGTCCTTTTATTCCCTCTCATTTGAACTTTCAAAAGTTTCAATTTTCACTCACTTTCAGTCAATCAATCAAACAAACAATCAAATTTATTTAATATAACATTCCAAAATTTAGAATTTTGGGATGTTACAGCACAGCACCAGCGCAGTGGCTAGCACCACTTATTCCTATCCGAGCGACCAAGGATCAAATAACCACGGTCGCACCTCTTTTCCACTAATTTTTGCCTCACCCAGGTCAAGCCATTGTTGTTAATTCTTCAAAGGTTGAGCCCCTATTTGGACACTAGCACTTAGTTATCCTACTGGCCAGCGCAGCTCTCTCTATACAGGAGGGCCAGGGTTTGAGTCCCAGGAGCCCCAAATTTTTGCACTGTTTCTTTTCTTTTTGCACGCACACTCAGCGCATACTTGGGCTTAGCCCGATTCTGCTGCTGTTGTTGTCTTGCGCCCGAGCGTCATTTTTCTATCCCGCGCTCACAGATTCGGCCCATGGTGCATTTTTTTCCTGTCTATGAATTTCTCTAATTCCAGGACATTGCACATTTACAGTTCTGCCACTGTTTTGCATTGCTTATAACTATATATCCATGCATCCAAATAAAACATGTCATATATGGAAAATGTCCATAATTTCATGTAGTTTCATAATATGCAACTTTCATTCGTGTTAAAAATGTCTAATATTGTTCTTCGCATTCTTTTGCATAAACGACATGCTAAAATGTTTTATTTCATAACTAAATAACCGTAGCTCCGAATTAAATAAACTTTATATGTAAATGGGGTGGAAAAATGTGTAGATTAACATGGTGAACTTCCTTTTGCTGTTAAACAACTTTAAAATTGTGTTTGGGGTAGAACAGTACCAATTCCATAATTCTCACATGGGGTTTTTCCGGAATTGTCTTGTGTTTTTTCCTGCCTCATTTAAATTGCCTAGATGCATAGATTAAGTATGCTTCATCTCTTTCCATGATTGTCAACATTTAATATTGATGAGTAGCATAAATGGGAGTGAACTAAATAATCGTTGTGAAGTTTTGTCAACATGCAACTCGTTGCATGTTGAGCTTCACTTAAGTTGTGTAGTATTTGTTTGCTACACTTTGCCATGCATCTTGACGTGATCATGCATCATCATATTTGTGCATTTGTGCCATGGCTGTCTGTTTATTTCGGTGCTTTTCTTTCTTTTGGGTAGTACCGGGAGACGATTCGGAGTTCGAGGATCCTGTTGAGTCCGTGTACGAGGAGCAGTCTTACCATCCTACGGAAGAGCCGACAGGCAAGATGATCAACCCCCTTTGATGATATTGCTATCTTTGCTTGCTAGTTGTTTGATGCTATCGCTATGTCGCGTTACCTACCACAAATATGTCCAGCCTCCATTATGCCATGAAATAACCTCTAACCACCCTTCCTAGCAAACCGTTGCTTGGCTATGTTACCGCTTGCTCAGCCTCTTTTCTTATAGCTTTGCTAGTTGCAGGTTGTTCCATGTTGGGACATGGATATGTGGGATATCACAATATCTCTATTTAATTTAATGCATCTATATACTTGGTGTTGGGTGGAAGGCTTAGCCTTTTGCTTGGTGTTTTGTTCCACTCACGCCACCTTAGTTTCCTAATGCTGGTGTTATGATCCATGTTATATCGTTCCTAACACGCTTAGGGGAATGGGACCCTCTTGATGTTTCGCTTTGAATAACCGCTTCCAGCCAGGCCAAACCTTGGTTTTACCATTTGCCTAATAACAACTAAAATTTGCATAGGGAGTAATTAACCCATGGATTCTTAATCAACAACCCCCGGGCCAGTGCTCCACATGAGTGTTGGTCCGAACTTGAGCCACTTGCGGTACCACCCTGGGCAACTGGGGTATTCGGTAACTGTACGTAGTGTTCATCCGATCATTGGCCCAAATATGAGATACGCGCAGCTCCTATCAGGGTGTCCGCACGTCGGGAGGTCTTGTTGGACTTGTGTTACCATTGTCAAAATGTCTTGTGCATCGGGACTCCTAGGATACTTTGGGCTATCCCGAGGTTGAGGTACTCTCACCGCAGCTTGTGTTGGCTTGTGATGGGCCAGGTTGGAACCCCCCTGCAGGGTTAAATCTTACGCGAAGCCGTGCCCGCGGTTATGTGGCAAGTGGATATTTTAACCTTCGGTTGTAGATAACTTGACACTAAATGCTAATAAAAGACACCAACTGAGTGCGTAACCGTGACGGTCTCTTTTCGAGGAAGTTCGAGAAGAGAACACGGTGGGGTTATGTTTGAAACGTAAGTAGGTGTTCAGGATCACTTCTTGATCATTTCTAGAATGCGACCGTTATGCGTAGTTTACTCTTCCTGCTCTTGTACTCGTAAGTTAGTTGCTTAACATGCTAGTGCTGCCGCAAACCCACGTACGTACCACATCCTACCCAATAGCTTAAATAGCCTTGTCATGCAAATGGGAGTTGAGATTGCTAATTCCTCTGTGGCTCACAGAGTAGTATACGATAGTTGCAGGTGTTTCCGATGTTGACTACGTTGATCCTGAGTCCCTCCAGTGGGAATACGACGATGAACATGGGCGCATGTATGTGACTCTGCCGGATGATCCATAGTTGGCCTAGTCGGTGTGATCCGGGGATCCACTTGGTGATTTTCATGTTTATGTAGGTCCATAGTCGGACTATATGATATATTTGGATGATTGTATCAGTATTCTATATCTATTACTATTCGGGTTCTATCCCCCCCTTAATTATGTTGTATGTGTGTATGATAATCACCTTGTGAAGCGACTCGATATGTGCTTCTATACTTAGTGGGATTGTCGAGACCCATGAGTATTTTCCCGCATATTGGGCGTGACAAGTTGGTAATCAGAGCCATACCGACTATAGGAGCCTTTGCTTGATCGAACCGCTGACGAGTCTAGAAAAATGTTTTGAGTCCTAGCTATATATATATATATCGGAGAGTAGGAATTATTTTTACTTCTTATCCCCTTCGTCGCTCTGGTGAGGACAAGTGACGTAATGATTTCCACTCTTCTACCCATTTTCACTCAAAAAAATTTAGGATCACGCAGGTATTGTTGGAATCGTTATGATCTTGTTGTGACAGGGATTCTGTCTTGGTGCCTCCTATCTTGGGACAGGTCCGGGGGAGTCGAGCTCCAAGGAGTTCTTGTCATACCGATATCATTTCAGTTCCGGAATACCCGAGCACGCCGACATCGAAAAGACTCTTCTATCTTGCAAGTGGTGAGATAACCCCGACATCACCCTGTACTGGGGAGGTAGTTCGGGAGTACTGCCATAGCTAGCATAGCGGATGTGCATTCCCAAGGTCTGAGGTACACAATTTCCAAGATTCTCATTATGTGTTGATGGAGGCGGTACATTGGAGCGTAGAATTCTGCTAGGAGTTGTGTGTGATAGTTTGCTCCTTGTATCGTTGTGCCGGATTGCATAACCAAGAGTTTCGGGAGTTTTAGGTGGGAATTCAAGTATATCTTAGGATATCTTCTCTACAGGCACATGATATGATTGGGGTCTATCTTGTGTTTGTTTCATCCCGTACCTTGTGCATTATTCCAATTAATATCTTTAAGTGGCTTCTCGATCATGATGTTTCAGCTATCTTTCGGAATTGCATTCGTTCATTTATGTTCGGATGTACCTTGTTCAAGCTTGTTGCAATTATTCTATCCGTTGATTCCACTTGTCAACTATCATTTCAAGATTCTAATTCGGATGTCATCTTGTTCAGGATGGCTCCCGTAACTCGTGGAAGTGCTTCAGGAGCTGGTGAAGAAGACCACCCACCCTCCCCACCTCCGCCGCCCTAAGCTTGGCGTTCTCTTATGGCTGCTACAAATGCAAATACTCAAATGATGATGCAACTCATGCAGAGTTTCCAAGCACAACAAGCAAGTCAAGCTAATCAAGGGCAAGCTCAAAGTCAAGGCCAAGGGCAGTTCCAACATTAGCCTCAATTCGCTACACTCAGCCAGTTCCTCGCTAACCAGCCAAAGTCTTTCAGTTTCTGCACCCAACCTTTGGATGCGGACGATTGGTTGGTCAACATCAACAAGCATTTCGAGTGCAGCAACGTCTGTCCTGAGGACTATGTTAAGTTCGCGTCTTTCCAGCTCAAGGACCAGGCAGCTGAATGGTGGCAGCAGTACAAGGATTCTAAGGGAGATCGAATCATCACTTGGGCAGACTTCACTCGGGATTTCAAAGATCACCACATTCCGTCCAGTCTCTTTGCAGAGATGCGTGAGAAGTTCCGTAACTTGAAGCAAGGGTCTATGACTGTCTATCGGTACAATGTCGAATTCCAGAACCTTGCACGCTATGCCAAGCAAGATATTCCAGATGAGCAGAGTAAAATCTATTAGTTTCGTGGTGGTCTCCGTGATGATTTACAGCTTTGTCGTGGATGATCACGATCACCTATGGGGCCCCTCGGCCCCTTTGTGGTTCGGCAAGGGGGAGGTCACGTTGCACAAAGAGCGGAGGCCATGACGCAGCGTGGCGAAGGTGACACGGGTGGTTTTTACCCAGGTTCGGGCCGCTGTGAAGCATAAAACCCTACTCCTACTTTGGTGGATTGAGAGGTGGAACACAAACAGCACGCAGCGCTCGAGCCCGGCAAGGCGGCCTCGGGGGAGCAGCTACGTGCGTACAGGTGTGCAAGGATCTGAATCTTTCTCTAGGTTGCCTTGGACCTCCTTTTATAGTCCAAGGGGTAACCACAGTGGCAAAACAGTCTTTATCCTATGATTAGATAGCGAACAGTGCTATCATACCTAACTCTGGCAGTTAGGACAAGGAGCATTAAATGCGCTGCTAGGTGTCATGCTGTGGATGAAGCCCGGCAAGCCTGCCGAGCCACTTAAGCATCTATTTGCTTATAACGTTGACACGCCTCTGGACGGGTGTCAAACGGATGTGATCTGTCTTCCAGTGGACTGCCACGTGCTCTGTGGAAGCCACTTAATCACTTGGGGGCTCGACACCGCACCGATAAATGACTTGCACCGCCGTGCGGTGGAGCGGTGGAGCGGTGGAGTAGTGATGCCTTGGCGGGGGTTTTGGACTTGGTGACCCCGGCAAGCTTGCCGGGGCTTGTCTTGGACTTGTTCCTGGGGGCGGCCTCGACCTTGCCGAGCTCTCCTGCTCGGCAAGGGAGGCGTTCCCAGGAATGCATCTTGCTGTCTTGGTATTCTTGATGCGCTCCTTGATCTTTACGAAGAGCGACTTCTCTGGCTCGGCCTTGTGATGTAAGCTGGTATTGGGTGCACGGTCTCTGGTACGCCTATGCATAAGTCCGGTCAACAAACACAGGTGTTTGTTGCACCAATAGAAGCCCCAGGACCTGGCCCATACGTGATGTCGGGCATCGTTGGGGTAGGTCCTAACAATGCACAGGCGAGCATCAGGACCGCGCCACGGTAGGGTTCTTCTTCCTGATATCTTCTTTGCTTCTTCATTAACCTTGAACTTGGATCAGTTCCCGGTCTTTCCGCAGGTTGTGCGACGCCAAACGTGATGGGGCCGCCTATGTGATAGCCCGTGAATGGCTTTTATTCACGGGGTGGTAACTGCCATTTTACGCATCCCACTACACCCGTCGCTTCCGCCACGTACGCCGCATGCATCGTGCGGGGTAGGTAACGGATGCGTAGGGCGCGGGGAGGAGTGCCATAGCAGAAAGCCAGGCGCCCTGGGTTGGCGCAGGAGGGGTGGTTGAAGAATCTGGACGCCGCCTGTGATACGGGCGAGCCGGATTGGAGGAGTGGGGCGGCCGCCCCGCGGTAATGGGAATCAGCCCCCTGCCACCACTCGGCTATAAAAGGAGGCGCGAGGGGGAAGGGAGGCATTCAACCGCACATACCTTCCTCCTCTCTTCTTGCCTTCTTCTTTCGCCATGCCGAGAGGGAGAGGCCGGGGTCACGCTCCCGTAGCGGCGACGAGAGTGTCTTCTTGACAGCGGGCCGCTGCGCCCCCCGTAGCCACTGAGGGAGAGCCTAGTGCGCGGGGTGGAGGTGTACGGCTTGGACGGGGCCGGCAAGGTGCTCGTGGCAGAAGTGGGCGCGGTGGTACGCCCGCTGCGTCCTCTTCTGTGGCATTAGCCCCGCCGGCAGGCCACGTTGGAGACACGGCTTTGGAATTCACCCTCAAGCTGCGTGGGCCGCTGTGCAGTCGCCTACAGCTCCCTTGCCCTTTCGCAAGGGTGATGGAGGTCGACCAGCTGTCAAGGTTGAGGATGCACATGAGGGGTTGCTGCAATGGCAACATATGGGTGGACACCGACTTCCCCGCCCCTCATGTCATGCTTCTTCGCCGTGGCTGGAAGACATTTGCGCGCGCCCATAGCTTGTCGGAGGGTCATGTCCTCCATTTCAAGTTAATGGAGGCTGACCTCCTCTCCGTCAAGGCCTTTGGGCGTTCCGGTGCTCGCTTAGGGTGCTGCGTGAAAAGCTCGACCGACGATGAAAGCTCCTCCTCGAGCGATAGCGACGAGGAGGAGGCCAGTGGGGAGGACGACGGCGACGGGTCTGGCTGAACGCCGGACGCACCGTCACCGTCAGCCAGGCGCCGGCAGCACCATCATCTGCACATGGTCTTCTCCCCGGCAGAGCGATTTGCCGGGGGTTCCAGGCGTGGATGCCTTCGCCTCCTCCAGCAGTCTTCCAGCTAGACTCTGGCAGGCTTCCTCATGGACTCCGGCTTCGTCTTCCCTGCCAGTGTTCCTGTCTTTCCACGTCCCTCTGGTCCTGTCGTGCTCCTCTGGTCCTGGCGGTGGTGACCAGGGCATCGCCTAGCCGCTCCTTCGGCCTTCCGGCCTTCGTCCACATTCTCCCGACCCTGTCGGCCGGCATCCAGGTGGTCCCGACAGGGTCAGGCTGGGCTTCTGCCCAGGTGCTCCTTTTGCCCTCTTGCCGCCCCGATTCACCTACTAGGAGGAGAGGCACAAGAAAGGGATTACGGGGCACTTATCTTTTTTTAGATCTAAACATGTAGGCACTTGCCAATTTTTAACTTAAATTATGTAATCCTCTGCCCATGCTTGTACTCTGTATGACTTGTACTTGTTGATCAGCGTATTAATGAAAAAGAGTGCTTGCCGGGTTTTCGCGCATGTGTAATATTCATGCTAAGGAACGAGTCCTTATTACTTCCAAGTAAGCAAAAAATTTCCGGCAACACATCTTGCCGCTCCCCTCCTTCTGCTTCTACTACGCTCTCGCTTCGGCAAGGGTAGGAGCAAAAATGGGGGCCGGCCCTTTGTCCGCCTCCTTCCAACTACAACTACGACCAACTTCCGACCGAAGAGATTTTCGGTCTAGAAAGGAGGGAGCACAGAAGTATAGGAGCGACCAAGTTCTCTTACGCACAAGTATTTCACACAGGGATACATCATGAATGGCGAGGTGAACTTATCTGCGTCTGGTGTTCCCGGTAGCGATGGGCTGCCGGGGGCTGGTGCGCTGGCTTGCTCCTTTCTTCTTCCCGGTAGTTCTACCACGGCAGAGGCATAGCTGCGAACCAAAGAAGCACAAGGAAGAGAACATCAGCATATAATCTCTTTGTAAAGGACTAGCTAGCTTATACTAAGCATGATTGCAATTCTATCAAAGATATGCTCAATCTATGCATGCATGCAAGTTCCTAGGGCGCCAGCGCTTCGTTTTATTGTCTGTGCATAGGGTCTGCACCTGGCTTTGTACAAAGGGTTACATGCGCATCGGCAAGGCTTGTACAAAAGGTGGTTGCTGGGGCTGAGCCTGGCAACCGCGCCTTACGGGTAGAACTTGCGAAGATGCTCAATATTCCATGAGTTGTGCACCTTAGTGCCATCTTCGGTCTCTAGATGGACTGCGCCAGGTCTGGTGACTCGTACTACCCGGTAAGGGCCTTCCCACTTCGGCGTCAACTTGTTGGAACCCTTGGCGGATTGAACACGCCTAAGGACAAGGTCGCCTTCCTCAAGGCTCCGGGCGCGCACACTGCGGCTATGATAGCGGCACAGGGCTTGCTGGTATCGTGCACCACGTACAGCCGCCCGGAGACGATCTTCCTCGAGGAGCACAGCATCGTCATGCCGTAGCTGCTCCTGCGCTACTTCATCGTAGGCAAGTACTCGAGGTGACCCGTATATGAGTTCCGTGCGGAGCACTGCTTCTGCCCCATATACAGAGAAGGGAGTCTGGCCGGTGGCTCGATTTGGTGTCGTACGGAGGGACCAAAGTACCACCGGCAGCACGTCGATCCAGCGTCTGCCGCACTTTTGCAACTTGTCGAAAGTTCTTGTCTTGAGTCCTCGCAGCACTTCAGCATTCATCCTCTCAGCTTGTCCATTGCTCCGGGGATGAGCAACAGAAGCAAAAGAGACCTTGCTTCCAAGTCTTAGGATGTATTGAGTGAAGGCGCGGCTCATGAATTGGGTGCCGTTATCAGTGATCACCTTGGCGGGTACTCCAAAACGGCACACCAACCCTTTCAAGAACTTGATAGCTGACTGTGCGGTCACCTTACTCACTGGCTCTACTTCCGGCCACTTTGTAAACTTGTCGATTGCCACGAACAAGAATTCAAAGCCCCCGGCAGCTCGGGGGAAGGGGCCCAAGATGTCGAGCCCCCAGACCGAAAACGGCCAGGATAAAGGGATCGTCTGGAGAGCTTGAGCTGGCTGATGGACGTTCTTGGAGTGGAACTGGCAGGCTTCACATCTGGCGACAAGCTCAGTTGCGTCTTGGAGGGCCGTGGGCCAGTAGAAACCCTGCCGGAAAGCTTTTCCGACCAGGGCTCTGGATCCAAGGTGGGAGCCGCACATGCCTTTGTGTATCTCTGCCAGCAACTCCTGTCCAACTTCCCGGCAGATGCATTTCAATTTCACACCGTTCGGCCTTCTTCTGTATAGAGTGTCATCGACAAACTGATACATACTTGACCTCCGGGCTACTCTTTCAGCTTCTTCTTGCTCTTTGGGAAGTTCTCCTGTTTGGAGGTAGTGGACTATGTGCCGTGCCCAAGTTGGAGCCTGAGGCTCGACAACAAGGATCAATGGCATCTCTCCATTCGTGGGAGCGCTCATCTCGACCGTGAGAACCTGCGGTTCCGCGGGAGGCGGCTGCTCACCATCCAAAGCAGAGCTGCTTCTGGCAACATCTCTACCTGCGGCTTTTGGAAGCTCTGCCGGGAGATACTTGCCGGAGTCCAACTTCCTCCTTTTTCTGGCCATCGTCGAAGGGGATATTGAAGGTTGGGTCAGGTGGAGGACAAAAATCCCTGGTTCCACAGGGAGCTTTTGTGCAGCGCACTTTGACAGGTGATCAACAATGATGTTTTCCGCACGTGGTACGTGCTCTGTTTGCAGCCCATCAAAGCGCTCCTCCAGCTTCCTCACTTCCTCCACGTATGCCTCCATCAATGGGCTCTGGTAATCCTTATTGACTTGCCTCACCACAAGCTGTGAATCACCGCGGATGATCAGTTTCTTGATTCCCAACTCTACCGCGATCCTGAGTCCGGCAAGGAGCCCTTCATACTCAGCGGTGTTGTTGGTGGCTTCCTCCCGGGGGAAGTGCATTTGGACCACGTATTTGAGGTGCTCTCCGGTGGGCGCGACGAGGAGCACGCCAGCTCCGGCGCCCTGTAGTGAGAAGGCACCATCAAAATACATGATCCATTCTTGAGGTGCTTCCCTGCCGGGGAGAACTGTTTCTGGTACTTCTTCATCCGGAGTGGGTGTCCATTCAGCAATGAATTCTGCCAACGTTGTGCTTTGGATAGTTGAAGTGCTTTCATATTTCAAACCAAAGCTTGATAGCTCTAGTGCCCATTCAACTATCCTGCCCGTGGCTTATGGATTCCTCAGTATGTGCTGCAGTGGGAAACGGGTGACCACTGTGATCTCGTGTGCTTGGAAATAATGGCACAACTTTCTCGAAGCCATGACAAGGCCGAAGATCAGCTTTTGCACTCCAGAGTACCTTGACCTAGCCCCTTGCAGTAGAGAGCTGACAAAGTAAACTGGTCGTTGCACCACCCTCTTCTTTGCCGCGGCTAGATCTGCTCCTTCCCCGGCAAGGACAGTTGCCGCGGCTGCTTCCCCGTCCACTTCTCGCTGCACCACTAGCGCTGCACTAACTACTTGATTTGTTGCCGCTAGATATAGCAACAACGGCTCTTGTGGTTTAGGAGCAACTAAAGTGGAAGCAGAGGAGAGGTATGCTTTCAGGTCTCGCAGCGCTGCTTCTGCCTCAGGGGTCCACCTTACTGGTCCTGCTTTCTTCAAGATTTTGAAGAAAGGCAAAGCACGCTCGGCAGACTTGGAAATGAACCTACTCATCGTGGCAACGCATCCGGTCAAACGCCTCACATCCTTAACAGTCCTTGGTGCTTGAATTTGTTCGATTGCTCTGATCTTGTCGGGGTTGGCCTCTATCCCTTGCTGAGACACAAAGAAACCAAGGAGCTTGCCGGAGAGGACACCGAACACGCACTTCTCCGGGTTTAGCTTCAAATTGATCTTGCGCAAGTTTGCAAAGGTCTCCTCCAAACCCTGGATAAGTGTTGATCCGTCCTTGGTTTTGACCACTATATCATCCATGTAGGCTTCGATATTCCTGTGCAGCTGAGGTTCAAAACCAATTTGTACTGCCCTTGCAAAAGTAGATCCAGCGCTCTTTAACCCGAAGGGCATGCGTACAAAGCAGTACGTGCCACATGGAGTTATGAACGCAGTCTTTTCCTCATCTTCCTTGGACATGAATATCTGGTGGTAGCCGGAGTACGCATACAAGAAAGAAAGTAGATCACACCCGGAGGTGGAATCTACGATCTGATCGATGCACGGCAAGGGGAACGGGTCCTTTGGGCATGCTTTGTTCAAGTCAGTGAAATCGATGCACAGCCTCCATTTCCCGTTAGCCTTGCGCACCACTACCGGGTTTGCCAACCAGGTTGGGTGCAGTACTCCTCTGACCAAACCAGTCGCTTCAAGTTTCTTGAACTCCTCGGCAATGAACTGTTGCCGCTCCAAAGCTTGCTTTCTGACCTTCTGTTTCACAGGCCGGGCGTGAGGGCAGACGGCTAGGTGGTGCTCAATTACCTCCCTGGGAACACCGGGGATGTCAGACGGTTGCCAAGCAAACACATCGACATTCGCCCGCAGGAAGGCAGCGAGCGCGCTTTCCTATTTGCCATCAAGGGTGGAGCTGATGGTGAACGTACCACCAGCCCCATCCTGCCTTGCCGGGACCTTTTTCACGGCAGGTGCAGCAACCTTAGATCTCTTGCTAGTGGAACTCTCCGGCAGATCCTCAACAGGCGCAGCGCACTCCGAAGAGGCGCGCTTCCTGGAGTCTTTGCCGGCATCTCTGCTAGCCTCCTTCTTTTTCTTTGCATCCTTGGCGGGAGCTGCGGCCTCTGCTGCTTCAGCTGCGACTGCATCTCGATACATTCTGTTCACACATATGATTGCATCCTTCTTGTCTGAGGGGATGGAAATGATGCCCATCGGACCTGGCATCTTCATAGTGTTGTAGGCATAGTGGGATGCTGCCATGAACTTTGCCAGAGCCAGACGGACAAGAATTCCATTGTACGGTAGGGGGAGTTCAACAACGTCGAACACCACCCTCTCGGTCCGGTAGTTCAGTTCCCCACCAAATGTCACCGGCAGCGTAATCTTCCCCTTAGGACGGCTCCTACCGGGGTGGATTCCTTGGAACGTGCCGGTTACCTCGAGCTCTTCATCGGGGATCTGCAACTTGCTGACCACTTTTGGGGAAATCAGATTCAACCTAGCCCCGCCGTCAACTAGCATCTTAGTGACCTTGAGGTTGCGGATTGTTGGAGAGACCAACAATGGCAAACATCCGACCGCAGTGGTGCGATCAGGATGATCCTCTTCGTCAAAGATGATAGGCGTGCGGGACCACTTCAGCGGCCTCCGGGAGTCTGCAGCTGGCTCCACGGCATTGACCTCACGGGCCCACTGCTTGAGCTGGCGATGAGAGGAGTGCAAAGAGGCACCCCCGTCAATACACATGGCTTCAGTTGCTTTCTGGAACTCTTGTTCGCTGGTATCTTCTCCATCTCCACCATCACTCTCTTCCTCTTCTTCTTTCTTCTCACGGCCCTTAGCAGGTCTCTCTTCCTGCCGTGGGGCCTTGCCGCGGTGGCCTCCTCTGCCGCCATGGCCCTTTCCACCATTGCCTTCTTGATCTCTCTCTGTCGTGTTTCTCATATTCTGCTCTCTGCTTCTTGACAAGCTGTTCGACCTGATGGCATTCTTGGAGATCATGACCCTTTGTGTGGTGGATCTTGCAGTATGGACCATCGGATTTTCCGGCTTTCTCTGCTGCAGCAGCCTCCCGGCAATCAGCGCACGTGGCAGCTTCCTTGCCGGGGGCTTCGGTTTTGGCCTTCTTGCCGGAGCCGAGATCGCCAGAACCCTCAACGGCCAATACTGACTTGTCCTTGCGCTTTTTATTGCGCTTCCGGTTCCTCCCCTTCGGGTTAGAGGTCTCATCATCGTCCTCCGAATCAACCTTAGCACCCTCCTCCTCGCTGGAGAGTCGCCTTCCTTCCTCAGCCAGAGCGCACTTATCCGCCAAGGTGTACAGCTCGTTGACGGTCTTGGGCAGCCGAACGCTCATTTTGGACCGAATCCTTCTGTTGCGCACGTTCGAATGGAAAGCGGCAATCACAGCTGCCGGGTGTATCTCCGGAATGTTGCCGTGCACTCAACTGAACCTCTGCATATACTTCCACAAACTCTCTCCTTCTTTTTGCGGAAGGACTTGCAAATCACTGGGCCTCCCAGGCTCTTGATGGCCACCTGTGAAGGCGCCAACGAACTCGTTGCACAAGTCAGCCCAAGAGGAAATGGAGTTCTCTGGCAGGTGCATCAGCCACGACCTCACATTTGGCTTGAGCGCCAAAGGGAAGTAGTTGGCGAACAAGTTCTCATCTCTGGCCCCAGCAACTTGAACAGCAATTGTGTAGATGCTCAAGAACTCTGCCGGGTTCAACTTTCCGTCGTACTTTTCTGGCAATTCTGGCTTGAAGACTCGGGCAGACGGCCAGCGGACCTGCCGCATCTCGCGAGTGAAGGCCGGGCACCCGACCTCGTAAGGCAAGTACCCGTCATCACTGGGCGCGGGTTCGTCCACAACTGGGCCGTTGCGCCTGTCCGACGCACGGCGCGTCTCCCGGCGTCGCTCTATGGTGACGCGTGCGTCTTCTTTCCGCCGATCCTCTAAAACTTGCCGCTGATCTTGGCGAGCTCGCGGACCAGACGAGGCCATCGATGTCTCGTTGGGCTCGTTGGTACGTTGCTCTTGCTGTGGCTGCCGCTGGGCCTACTGCCGTGGAGGGGAATGCACGGTTACTGCGGCCTCCCCAACACGGGTATCGGCTCTGGTCGCCGCAGCCGTTCGCTGGCACTGCGATGGTTCTACCTGCCGCTGCCCTCCAGCTTTAGTGAAACCAATCAAACTCTGGATAGTGGCTCTCCACTCGTCCATCTGATCAGCGGCCGGAGGGAACCGTAGCAGGAGTTGGGCTCGCGACATGGCTTCCGTAGCCGTGCTCGGCATAGCTGACGAGGCGGACCGCGACGTTGCTCGACTTATGGTAGAACCCGCAGGAGCTTCGCCGCGTTCACGCCGCCGTGAGCCGGTCACCATGGCAGGTTGATGAAGAGCGGGCTGCGTTCGGGGATCGGCGACCCTGTTCCGCCCGCCTTGCTCTGGACGAGGTGTATGCTCAGTAGTCGCGCCAACGGTGGGTGCTGCTGGAGGGTCTCGACTCGCGCCAGAGCGGGCGTCGCCCCTCCAGTCACTAACAGTGGACTCAACGTCACAAACTAACCACGAGTTAGCCACTGTGTCTATGACAGGTGGGACCCACAGGTCGGGTTTGACCCTGGCCGACCTGTTGACCACTGATATCATGCTCACGCAGTAATACATTTTCTGGATTTAGTTTAATTCAAAATAATCAGGAAATTCTAGAAAATGTTATAAACTTCAAAAAATCATAGTAAATCAACCATAGCTTAGATGAAAAAGATTTATATATGAAAAATAAAAATATGAAGAATCTGTTTATGCCATGTTCATGCATGTTTGAACAAGTTAAAATCAGCAACTAGGGCAATTCATGAGTAGGGCAATTTATGAATTAGCATTTGGAGTTGGAATTTGATCTTGTTTGAATTCCACTTCAGTTAAGTTGGCTAAATATTGCATTCGGTCAATTTAGTACCTTAACTTGTCATGTCATTCATTTGTTTGTGCACTGCATTGAATGTGCTCTTTTTCTTGTTGTCAGTGTTTATTCCTTCTCGGTAGAAGACGATTCCGACGTTGTGATCGTTGACATTGATTAAGACTAATACTATCTTCAAACGTGCCAGGCAAGGAAACCCCCCTTAAGCATTTCGATACAATCCCACTCTCTCGCTCCTGCTCACTTTTACTGCATTAGGACAACAACATTTCAACTGTTACTTGTTGCGGTAGTTGAACCCATTCCTCGGCATGACCTGTCATTGTCACAGTAAATAGCTAAACCTTCCTAGCATGATTAGGAGTTTCTTGAGTCATGTGGTGTCTTCATCCATGCCATGCCTGCTATTGCTTAGAGTTGTGTCAGGTCTGATTCATCTGGGAATGAATTGGAATGTTGTGATCATGTTTTGATGTTGAGAGCTAAGTGTGTGAACACGATCTGGTAAAGGTAGCGATGAGAGGCCATGTAGGAGTACATGGTGGATTGTCTCATTGAGACCGTCCTTAAGAACTGAATTATGTGTATGTTATCCAAGACTAGCTACTACCACACATTCGGCCCCGAAATATGACCCCGCTCTACTTATTAATTGCCTTTATCTATGTCTAGGAGTTGCAACTAGTTTCTGGTGTTTGGAAGTCGTCCTAGTAGTCTACCAAGTGGCACCCGGTACAGGTGGGCTTGGGACAAACTAGGCACCATGGCCCAGTGTACCAAGCATAGTACCATCTGTCGAGGTGGACATGGGAACCCTGCAAACATCGTTTGGGGCCGTAATGGAAACTTCATCTGGACTTCCCTTGCGGTTTCAGCCTCAGATAGACGATAAAGCTGGACTAGAGTCTTGCGTGGTTAGTCAGGTCGCAGTCTACACCCCCGTCGGCTTTCGCTTGAAGTCTGCCGAGCACATGTCGTGTCCATGAGCTAAGTAGTGGACACATGTGTGAAGAAGTACACCCCTGCAGGGTTATCAAACTATTCGAATAGTAGCGTCCTCAGAGACGTATATGGTTCATAGATAACTTGAAGTGGATACTCTGAAATGCGCAAGATAAGTGTGAGTGCTATGGATGGCCTTCTTGTAGGGAGACGGGAGAGGATTCATAGTGGTGTATTGAATGGTGAATATGTGGACTCGTGTGCGCTCTCTTACCTCAAAGAAATTACTGGTAGCCGTAGTACATGATTGCCATAGAGTAAAAGTTGGCATGTTGTAGTTAAACCCCACCACACCCTTCTTGATAATGATGCATATGTAGATAGTTCTGATGTAGGTCTTGCTGAGTACCTTTGTACTCATGGTTGCTTAATTTATGTTTTGCAGAGGAGACCTCAGTCTTGCTAGTGGTTTCTACGATGAGTTCGACGTTGACCGATTGACTTGGGAATCCCAGACAGAGGTCTGGCTCCTATGGAGGGTCTTGTAGATAGACAGGCTTTCTAGCCTTCTTTCTTTACAGTTGTCTATACTCAGACATGTTTATGCTTCCGTTGCTTGTATGACTTTGTATGTTGGGTCATGAGAACCATGATTGTAATATCATGTTATGTATGGCTTTCCAGAGACTCTTAAATAAATACTTTGAGTCGTAATGTTGTGATGCCATGTTGTATCTACACATATCATGCTTATTGTGTGTATGTTTTGAATTGCATTGGTATGTGTGTGATTCAACGCCTAGTTATCTGCTTTGGTAGCCTTCCATACAGGGAAATGCCTCCTAGTGCTTCCACTGAGCCTTGGTAGTACGCTACTGCTCCGGAACACATGCATTGAACGACATGTATCCTTCTTTGCTCCTGTATCTGTCCCTACGGGGAAATGTCGCGTGGTGTTACTGGAGTCCTGATAGCTTGCTACAGCCCAGTTACACACGCTCATGACCGACACATGCATTGCTGGGTTACCTATGTTTGTCCCTATATGTTTGTGCCACCTTGGTTTATGACTAGTCATGTTGACCCGGGTTCTCTGTCATATGGATGCTAGCATCACAATCATATACGTGAGCCAAAAGATGCAAACGGTCCCGGCCAAGGTAAAGGCGGCAGTCGTGGGCTACCGTGCGTGAGGCCGCAAAGTGATGTGATGTGTCTTATGCTAGATCGGTGTGACTTAGGATATCATTATGCTACTACTAAGAAAGAATTTGAAAGAATTTTTAGGAGTTGTGTTTGCATGTGATAAGTTCAGAACTTATATTGTTGATTCTAAAGTAACCATTCACACCAATCTTGATGCTATTAAATATCTTATGGAAAAAAGATGCTAAACCTAGAATGATGAGGTGGGTTTTTACTACAAGAGTTTGATTTGCATATCATTGATAGAAAAAGGGAGCTGAGAATCCTGTAGCAGATAACTTGTCTAGAATGGAAAATGTTCTTGATGACCTACTGCCACTTGATGATAGTTTTCCTGATGAGCAATTAGCTGTTATAAATGCTTCAACTTCTCTTAATAATCTTTGGTATGCAGACTATTGCTAATTACATTGTTGCTAAGTATATATCACCTAGTTTCACTTATCAACAAAAGAAAAAGTTCTTCTTTGATTTAAGACATTATGTTTGGGATGACCCACATTAATATAAAGGAGTAGATGGTGTTATTAGATGTTTTGTACCTGAGCATGAACAAGAACACGGAGGACACCATGCATGAGACAGGACTGCACATAAGGTATTACAGTCTGGTTTTTATTGGCCTACTCTCTTCAAAGATGCACATTAGTTTGTCCTTTGTTGTGATGAATGTCAAAGAATTGGTAATATTGGTAGACGTCAGGAAATGCCTATGAACTATTCACTCATTGTTGAACCATCTGATGTTTGGGGCTTTGATTATATGTGACATTGTCCTTCCTCTAATGGGTACACTCATATTTTAGTTGTGGTTGATTATGTTACTAAGTGGGTAGAAGCTATTCCAACTAGTAGTGTTGATCACAACACATCAATTAAAATGCCTAAACAAGTTATCTTTTCTAGGTTTGGTGTCCCTAGATATTTAACTACTGATGGTGGTTCACATTTTATTCATGGTGCATTCCGTAAGCTCCTAGCTAAATATGATGTTAACCATAAAATTGCATCACCATATCATCCTCAGTCTAGTGGTCAAGTTGAATTGAGCAATAGAGAAATAAAATTGATTCTGCAAAAGACTGTTAATCTAGGAAGAATTGGTCTAAGAAACTTGATGATGAATTATAGGCTTATAGAACTCCTTATAAAAATCCTATGGGTATATCTCCTTATAAAATGGTCTAGGGAAAAGCTTGTCATTTACCTCTAGAATTAGAACATAAAGCTTATTGGGCAATTAAAGAACTTAACTATGATTTTAAACTTGTCAATGCAAAGAGGTTATTTGATATCAGCTCTCTGGATGAATGGAGAACCCAAGTTTATGAAAATGCAAAGTTGTTTAATGAAAAAGTTACAAGATGGCTTGACAAAAGAATCCAAAAACGGGAAGTTAAAATTGGTGATCAAGTTCTATTGTATGGGTCGTCGAGAGGACCCACGAGGAGGTCACAAGGCAAAATGACGCGCCATACCCCCAGGACGCGCCGTGTTGCCTTGTGGGCCCCTCGTGTGCCTTCCCGACTCCATTTTCTTCCCGAATACTTGTTTCACAAGATAAAAATTCATTATATATACTCCCGGATGTTTTGGCCACCGTATCGCAAGTTTCTCCTCTGTTCTTGTTTCGTGTTGTTTTCTGAAAGATCTAGACAACTATGTCGCCTCCAAGATCGTACAAGGACAAGTTCTATGACAAGGTCATTAACCCTTACCTTCCGGAGGTGATGAAACACCCTCAAACCATTAAGATGTGTGAGAGGGTGCTTCACATCCGGGACGTTCAAGGGCCCAAGTAGAATGGAAGCGAGAAGGCTAGGCTTGAGGCGGTGGAGCAGGAAATTTTCAATTGTCAAGGGATGGTGGTGCGCGGACTCAGTGCCAACCACTCAATGATCACAGAATTCATCCCTGAGCACAAGTGGGACAACAAGGATATTTGGGAGGCTTCAAGAACGAATTGATCTTCTCCAAGCGCAAATCTATGATCTACAAAATCAAAATTATGAGTATGAGTCTAGGTGACGGTGTCCTGGATTGGGGGGTGCTAAACTAGCCGGCCCATCTCTTCGGCTGGGCCAATGGCCCTCGCGAGTGACCAAGGGGACGCTAGAAGCCACGCACGGGAGGCATGATCAGGACTGCCTCCACCGAAGACTTGACGTGTACTCCAAGATCTCTGTCGCTGCCTATCTCCTAGCTACCGACCTTGTAAACCTAGATACCCTCCCTGGCTTGTATATAAGCCATAGGGTTTAGCCCAGAGAGGGGACATCAACGCAAAACCACTCACCTAGCCCTAGAGTTAGACCACACATTACGATCTCGAGGTAGATCAACTCTGTACTTGATACATCTTCACTAATATAAACAAGAGCAGGACGTAGGGTTTTACCTCCATCAAGAGGGCCCGAACCTGGGTAAACATCGTCTCCTTCGTTTCTGTTACCCTCAATCCAAGATCCACAGCTCGGGACCCCCTACCCTGAGGTCTACTGGTTTTGACACCGACACTGGTGCTTTCACTGAGAGTTCCGCTATGCGATCGATGGAAGGATAGATGGGATCGCCGATCAATGTCCATGGGCTCATAGAGCACATCTCCATGCCTGAAGCTTCAGTCACAGAGATGCCTTCACGTAAAGTTGAGGCGAACCATGACACCTCTCTGGTTCCGATGGGGAATTCCCCCAAGGATAAGGGGTTGAGATATTTTTTGGAGAGCAGGTCGGACAGCGGCCTACCGGAGACAGCCGAGGAGGCCGACCTCCAGATTAGTTCGGCCAACCCGATGGCCACGGATCCGACATTGAATAAGAATAACAGGGTTTCGAGCCTGCGATTTTTAAAGATCGGAGCTAATCCGCTCACCTCCCACATAGAATATCGCACCGATAACTCCGGACCGCCCAACATCTGGGATTTGGCCTATGTGCAGCAGCTCCCTGACGAGCCTATCAGGAAATACTGGGCCAGATTCCTGTTTGTCAAAAACAAGATACCAGATTACCTAGACTCTGACATAATTGCAGCTTTCCAGCGTGGATGCAAGGATAAAGGCGTTTCGAACGCCCTTTCTCGTCGCTGCGTTCAAGCACTTTCGGAATTGACCAACCTGGTGGCACGATTCTGTACCATCAAAGATGCCTGGTGGACCGAGGAAAACACAGACTCGATCTATGAAGACTACCCGGAACGCGACCGATCGGCACTTCGGCACGAACCTCGCAAGCGGAACACCCTGGACGATCGACCTCAGAAGAAGAAGAAAACCTCCGGTCACCCCGGGACAACTCTCGACGGCTTTCTGGATAAACCATCCCCGATCCACGCCGTGCTGATTAACTCCTACCCGATTCATAGCCTTCATGACTGTTGGGTGTTGAGGCAGGTGGCTAAAGGGGGACCCGCCCTCTTGGCAGGCACCTCCTGCCGCCTTGAACAGACCTCAGAAGAAGACAAGGTCCTAATGATCTATGAGACTTTACGTCCAACAACCAGCGCAAACAGGCCTTGCGAGAAATCAATTTCGTCCGGCAGGTGCCATCTCGGGGCGCGTGGATAGACACGCCGATCACCTTCGATCATAACGATCAGCTGAGATCGGCCCCAGATAGATGGCCCGCTGCGCTGGTCCTCAACCCTATCATGGACAACTGTCGGCTACATAAGGTCCTTATGGACGGAGGCAGCAGCTTGAATCTAATATACGCGGACACTCTAGATAAGATGCACATCGATAAATCGCGCATACAACAGAGCACCACCACCTTTAAAGGTATAGTCCCAGGACGAGAGGGACGCTGCAGCGGCCTGGATGTGGTCTTCAGAACCATGGATAATTACAGCTCTGAGGAGATCACGTTCCACATCGCTCCTTTCAAGGGTGGATACCACGCCCTTCTCGGACGGGATGCTTTTTCTAGATTTCAAGTAGTGCCACACTACGGCTACATGAAGCTCAAGATGTCGAGCCTGAAAGGGATCATTACCATCTCAAGCGACCCTGACAGTGCACTCAAAGCCAAGAATAAGACGGCATCCATTGCCCTCGAGACTTTGGCCGAGACCTTCGCGGCCGATGAGCTAACCGCGCTACACGCCGAAGTCGACCGGGACGACGTCGTCCTCGACAAACAATCGAAGTCTACTTCTTTCAAACCGGCCGACGAAATAGTCAAATTCCATGTACACCCCATGGACCTTGCTAAAACGGCGTCCATAGGGGCAAACCTTGACCCAGAAGTTGCCGAAACACTACGCTCCTTCCTCAAGGAAAACTGGGACATATTCACCTGGCACCCCTCTGACATGCCAGGGATACCCAGAGGCTTGTAGAGCATATCCTGAACATATTAAAAGGCCATAAGCCTGTCAATCAAACACTCCGGCATTTCTCCGAGCCCAAGCGTCAAGCAATGGGTGAGGAGCTGGCAAAACTATTGGAGGCAGGTTTCATCCGAGATATAAAACACCCCGACTAGCTCGCCAATTTGGTTATGGTACCAAAGAAGGATAGGTCTTGGCGCTTGTGTGTCGATTTTAAAGACCTCAACAAAGCTTGCCCCAAAGACCCCTTCCCCTTACCCCATATCGACCAAATCGTAGACGCCACAGCGGGCCATGATGCGCTGTGCTTCCTGGACGCCTACTCAGGTTATCATCAAATAAAGATGCAGGAATCTGACTAGGCGGCAACAGCATTAATGACACCCTATGGGCCATTTTGCTTCAAAACAATTCCCTTTGGACTAAAGAACGCTGGTGCCACATACCAGCGTATGATTCAAACATGCCTAGAAAAACACATCGGAAAGACCGTCGAAGCCTACGTGGACGATGTGATCGTCAAAACTAAACACGTTGGCCAGTTGGTAAACAACCTCCGCGACACATTTACCAGCCTACGAGAATACCAAATAAATCTCAATCCAGAGAAATGCGTCTTCAGAGTCCCGGCGGGAAAACTCCTCGGCTTCACCGTATCCAGCCGAGGAATTGAAGCCAATCCGGCTAAGATTCGTGCATTGGATCGTTTGGAGATTCCAAGAGAGCTAAAACACATACAAAAGCTGGCAGGCTGCATGGCGGCCTTGAGCCGCTTCATATCACGCCTCGGAGAAAAAGCCCTGCCCTTATACAAGCTGTTAAAGCAGACCAAAACATTCAAATGGACAAAGGAGGTTGCGGCAACCCTGGAAGACATTAAGGCTCTCATGCCACCAACCCCATCCTGGCAGCACCAGGTGTCTGTGAACCGATGATATTATAAATCTCAGCCACAAACTAGGTGGTTAGTGCGGTTCTCGTGGTCAAACGAGATATGGAGGGTCAGAAATTCTAGGTCCAGAGGCCCGTATATTATGTATCCGAAGTCCTAACTCCATGCAAGTCACGCTACACTCACTATCAAAAAATAGCCTACGCGGTCTTCATGGCATCACATAAACTTCAGCACTACTTTCAAGAGTGTTCGGTGACCGTGGAATTCGATGTCCCGTTAAGTGACAAAATCAATAATAGGGATGCAATGGGGCATATCGCCAAATGGGCCATAGAGCTCCTACCCTTCGAAATCACGTACAAATCACGCCAGGCCATTAAATCCCAGGTGTTGGCGCACTTCTTGGCCGAATGGACCGAAGCCGAACTCTCCCGTGAATACAGTACTTACTCGCATTGGACAATGTATTTTGATTGCTCCAAAATGCTCGCTGGCCTAGGGTCTGGCGTCGTCCTCGCATCGCCCATGGGAGAAAACATTAGATACGTGCTGCAAATCATGTACACGGACTCCAACTATGCGGCCGAATACGAAGCCCTCCTGCACGGATTCCGGATAGCTGTCTCCATGGGTGTCAAATGCCTGGAGGTCCGAGGTGATTCTAACCTCGCTGTCCGCATGGAAGCTCGATCACCTATGGGGCAGGGCTGCCCCTTCGTGGTTCGGCAAGGGGACGGTCGCATTGCACAAAGAGCAGAAACGGCAGGGCCAGCGCAGCGGTGGACAACTCTCTTTTACCCAGGTTCGGGTCGCTTTGCAGCGTAAAACCCTACTCCTGCTTTTGGTGGACTGATCTGGAGGAACACGAAGACGCGACGTACTCAAGCCCGGCAAGTGTGCCTTCGGGAGAGCGACGTGCGTACAAGTGTTCATGGGTGGAAAAGTGTTCGAACCCCCTTGCTAGGTTGCCTCGGGCCTCCTTTTATAGCTAAAGGGGCGACCACAGTGGCAAGATAGTCATTCTGGTGGGATTGGATAGCTAAACAGAGTTATCATACCTAACTCTGGCAGTGAAGACAAAGTGCATTAAATGCACTGCTAGGTGTCATGCTGAGGTTGAAGCCCGGCAAGCTGCCGCGCCGTCTATCCATCTTATCTCTGTCTTAGCTTGACACGCCATCTGGACGGGTGTCAATAATGCTAACCTCTTATCCAGCGGTGTGCCACGTGCCTGACAGGATCCACCTAACTACCTGTGAGCTTGCCACCGCATCGATTGATGACTTGCGTTCGATGAGGTGGAGCGGTGGTGTCTTGGCGGCGGCCAGCAGGCTCAGGGCCTGCCGGGGCTCTGTCTTGTGGCTTTGGCGGCCCCAGAGACCCTGCCGGGGTAGCTGGGGTTGGCTCGCAGGTGCGACCTCGACCCCGCCGGGCTCGCCTGTCCGGCAAGGGAGGCTCTCTTGTGAGTTTCTCCGATTGGTTTAGCTGTTGTTTGAACTTGACGTCCCCGGCACGGCCAGTTTGTCCTGGAGGCTGCCTAAGTCTGTGCACAAGTCAGGGGGAAACAAACACCCCCATTTGTGTACACTGACAGGAGCCCCCGGGCCTGAGCCATACGCGCTACGGGCATCGTTGGGTTAGGTCCAAACAGTGCACAGACACGCGGCGAAAACCCAATGTTCGTGCATCAGTAATCCTGCAGACCCGTCAATCACACGTCCATCCCACGTAATTACTACGTGTCGTGGAATCATGGGTCTGCTGCAGTTACTGGGTAGTGCGCCTATTAAAGGCGGTTTTTGGCAGGGGGAACAGTGGGGAGCCAGCCCCCTCGCGTGGTCCCAATAAAAAGGGAAACGCGAAGGGGCGCTGCTCATTCGCACCTTTCACCCCTCCCGCTTCATCTTCTTCCTTGCGACAGAAGTTTCCTCCGCCGCCACCATCCGCCCAGCGCCGCGCTACACATCTTCCTTCCCCCCCCCCGGTCCAGAGGAAATGGGTCGCAAGAAGGCCGCCGTAAAGGGGAAGCAGGCGGCCAAACCCGTGGACTCAAGAGCGGAGGAGAAGAAGAAGAGAGAGGCGGAGGAACTAGTCCAACGGTGGCGGCAGAACGTGGTCTTCTCGCTGTCGGATTTGGATGACCATACCATGATCAACAGGTACGCCTTCATGTGGGGGAAGGAGACCAAAGGCCATGAAGCACGAGCCGTTCTTCCCGATGGCCCTGAGATCCCAGAGGATTCATATCCCTTTTTCTGCGCGTACTTTTATTGCGGGCTTTCTCCCCCCTTCTCCGATTTCTTCTGCGCCATGATGGACTCTTTTGGGTTCCACCTGCTGGATTTCACCCCTAATGCAATGACGTGCATGCCGATATTTGCCCACTTGTGCGAGAATTTTGTCGGGGTCGCCCCCAACGTGGATCTGTTCTGTCATTACTACATTCCTCGTATTGAGGATAAATCCCTTTTGGGGAATATATCTTGGATTCCGCGGGGGAAGAAAGAGGATTGGGGATACCTTGGAGGGCAAGTGCGCGGCAAGTGGGAAGAATGGAGGGGAAATTGGTGTTGGATTCAGGATCCAAATGCCCCTCCGTTCTGTTTTCCGCGAACCAAGTGCGCGGTGCGCATCATGGATTGGAGCAACCCTGGCCTCTCTGATGAGAAGCTTCACCTGGAGTTGAATAGGATCATCCGCCTCAAAGCTACCGGGCTCACTACTAAGCACGTGGGGGCTGATTTCCTTCGGCATCGCATTGCACCGCTGCAGCAAAGGGATAGATTTGCCTGGGAATACCAGAATGCCGGAGACTGGATGCGGCTCTATCCTGGCCGCGGCAACAACCTGACAGTCATGAGTCATGCTTGGCTGTGTGAGCAACTGTTCCATAAGGTCGGCACCTTCCACTTGCCGGCAAGGATTGTTCCGCTGCACATCAACTCTGCCAAGGACCAAATTCTCAAGTGGATGCTCGATCGCAATGCCAGTGGGGTCAAGGCAGACTGGGAACTGCCCAGCTTGGAGCAGATGGAGTGGTCCTCTAGTTTAGAGGAGAGGTCCACCAGGGAGGAGACGGACCTCACCAAGAGCACCACTGCAGAAGAGCAAGAGTACATACTCAGCAGGCTCGAGGAAGCCCGAAGACTTAAGGTTGCCGGGGAAGCCGGCCGTGAGGGTGGCGATGATGAAGAAGGCTCCTCTGATGAGGAGCATGTTGATGACAAGATTGCCAAGCTCAAGGCGATAGGGGCCGCAGCTGCCGGGTCATAGGCTGCCGGGGCTCAGGGAGCCGAGGCGCTCAAAGACGAGGAAGAGTTCGAGGTGGGCCCCCAGGCTCCGCAGCAATGGCGCCATCTTCGCAAGAGAGGTGCCCGAGAGCCAGTGGTTCCGTCAACGTCGTGGACTGGGCCCAAAGTGAAGAAGACGACTGCCAAGGGCGGCAAGGTGGATACACCACACCGCCACTTAGCCCGCCTGGTTCAAGCCTCGACGCCGTCTCCCCGGCAACGGGTTGTCAAAGGCGTCGATCCTACGCCAGCGTCAAACCCAGCCCCGGCAACGAGCAAGACCCCGCCACCGCTCAAGAGAGCCAGAGACTCGCCTCCACCCCTGGTGTACGAGATGGACGCCATGCTCGACGACCCAGAGTGAGGAATATCTTGGCTTCTCTTACTTTTGATTACTTTTTTTCTTGTTTCCTAACTGATGTTGTGTTGTTGACCTTGGCAGGGACGAGGAGGCCCTTGCGCACCGGGCCAAATGGGCCAGACCAGCAGCGGCAGGACCAGGCTCTCCGCCGGGTGCCGGCCTGGCGGGGAACACCATGGACGTCACTACGCACAGCCCCCGGGCCAGCCCCCTTCGCGAAGGTACGGGACAGGCCTCGGGTACTGGCTGGGACGCCGACGTTTCTCCTTCGTCTCCCAGCAAGGAAGTTGAAGAAGGTCATCAGGAAGAAACCCACCAAGGAGGGGTAGCTCTCTCTGCGCCTCCCATGATAGATACCCTGGGAAAGGATTCTCTGGCAAGGGCTCTTACCGCGGGTTCGGCTAGCCACCCCCCCCCTGAAGGGGTGGTTGTTGATCAACCCCCGGCAGCAAGTGTTGCCGGGGAAGGGGAAGTTTCTTCCCAACAACAGCTAGCAGGTAAGCCACTTGCCTTCCGGATTTCCTCTCCCTTGATCCTTTAACCTGAGTTTTTGATCATTATTTTTCTTCTGCTCTTGCCTCTGCGTGTAGGCTCCCCATTCGAAGAAGAACTCCTGGAGGAGGTGGCCAACATTGGGAAGGATGATGCCGCTGAAGCCACCAAGATTGCTGCCGGTGAAGGGCGAAGCGAGGTTCCTGGGAACACCCAGGAGATGGTGGAAGAAAACAACAATCCTTCTGGCAAGGCAGCCGATCCTCTGGAAGCAGCTGAGTACAAAGTGCCTCTCCAGTCAGATGCATCCAACCTGAGGGTGCCCCTGCCTGCCGTAACGGCACAACCTCCTCCAAGTAGCTTGGCCCTGACGGTCACCCATTCAGAGTCGGCAGCCCCTAGCTCATCAATCCTGAGCGAGGTGAATTTTAGTGAGGAAATCACCTGCATAATGGCCCCCCTGGTGCAGAGGGCCAAGGCGATGAATGATTCCGTCGACTGCTCCAAAGACTTGAATTTCCTGGAGGCGGTGGCTGCTGGGCTTAAGGACGTGCAGGAGAGGTACAACCAGAGGCGGCAAGCGATCCAAGAAGAGCACAAGACCCTGGACGTGTCCACCCAGCAATTAAAGGATAAGGCAGAGGAGCTGCGCACTTGGTTCAACGAGCGGTCCCGCGAGTTCAGAGACCACAAGGAGAAGATGGCCGCTGCTGTAGAAGAAGCAAGAATCCGCGATGGTAGGTTGACGGAGCGCGAAACACAGCTCAACGCCAAAGCCCAAGATCTTGCCGCTCGTGAGCAGGCCATGGCTGACATCCTTCGCGTCAAGGACGATGATCTGGAGATCCTTGTTTAGCAGCGGACCAAGGAGCTGGCGGACGGCCACGAGAGAGCCATCGACGCGCAGACCCAAGATGCGGCAGCCAAACTCAAGGAGGTCACTGATAACCTTGCCGCGGCCTCTAAAGCCAAAGCGGAGCTCGAGACCCAAGTGGGAAATCTGGAAGAAAAGCTTGCCGGGAGCAAGAAATAGACCGAGGCTCTCCGGGAAGAAGCGCGGAAGGCGGTACCACACTAGAGGAGCTGCAATCGCAGCTTGCATCCAAGAGCCAGGGTCTGACTGCTGCCACCGGTACTATAGATGGCCTGAGCTCTAATCTTGTCACTCTTGAAAAGGACCTCGAGCTGGCCAAGGATCGGGAGAGAATTTTGACGGAGAAGGTGAGCACTGCGGAAACTCTCCAGAAGGATGCAGAGCTCAATCTCAAGAACCAGGTTGAGCTGTACGACCTCTGGGTGAAGAACATGGTTGACATAGTTGAACGCATCTCCTCCCAGATCGGCAACATGAACATGAAGAGTTGGATCTTCTCCGTCAATGAGCATGAGGCCCCAAGCGTCAGGCTGACACACTTCTTCGAGGGCCTGATCGACGGGCTGAAGGTATATGAAGACGACAGAACTGCGTGCTTCGCCAAAGAGTCCTGGCAGTTTGCTCGGGACGCTGTCTTCAACATCCTCATCAACCTTGCACAGCACCGTCCCGATGTGGATTACTCCGATGCCTTCAGGAAGCTGCCGGATGGGACAGACACATCCGCCGCTGCGCAACTTGTCGGGCCGTTAGGCGACAAGGTTCTTCGGGTGCCCCGGGTCTAGGGAGGACGCCGGGATTGAACTCCTTTATTCTATCTGCAGTAGTGCTATCAAACAAAAGACATATTTTGGACTCATGTTATGTCCTTGCTACTTTCATGGTGTAATTGCACTCTTAAGTAGTTGAATGTGCTTATGCTATCCCTCCGTTTTATTCTGTGTTTGGTCTTTGTACATTTTTCGACCATTCTACGCATGCTGAAGTCCTGCCGGGGCTAGTCACCGGCCGTGAGCGCTTTGAGGACGGATCCTTAGCAGCTTGCTGGCAGTGCCACCACCGGCAGGTTTCCCTTCATCGTTATCAATGCAGCCGCCTGAGCTGTTGAGCGAACTCGAAACAGATAAGGGCACAAATGACTACGGCGGGGCTCCTTCGCGTGCAAGTCTACTATGTACAACCACCACACGAAAACGGAGGGAATCGCAACAAAGTAGATCAACGAATAGGAAATCGAGGGGTTTTCCAACTTAGCTTTTCTTTCTGCTGCAATCTCCGTTGTGCAAATGATCGAATAGTCAAGCTTCTTCCTCCCGCCTTTCCCCTCGCGAACCTTACACGCGGAGATCCCTCTCTTCTCGCGCATGGAAGGCACGCAAGGGATCTCGACGCGTTAAGGACGTTGCTAGGGATAGGCAAGGTGGGACCTATCGCGGTGTCCCCGACAGCATCTCACTACTGTCGGGGAAAAACACACGCGTTCGCTAGGCTCGCCGCGACTCGCAACCCCGCCAGGGTCTTTCAACTCAGCTTTCGTTGTCACGGCAGGGGAGTCGCGGCTTGCCCTCGGCTTAAGTGGGGTCATGTCTACGGCCGCGCCCACGGCCACGCGGGAGACGGAAGGTAGAACTCCACGTCTCCCATGCCACGGTCGCCGCTCCAACTTGGGGGCGGAGGTAGCCACTGGCCTCCAGCTTTTCCGCCGCCCGCTTCCCCGCGGCGAGCTCGACGAGCGCGTCGCCGGTGTCGGCCGTACTCGTCGCAGCGCCCGCTCCGTCCACAGTGGCGGCGCCATCGGCGCCACCTGCAGGAGGAGGTGGTCGGCGTTGGAGCGTACGGGATTTGGCATGCGAGCTGGTTTCAGCCCTGGCCGCCACGAACGGCGCAAGAGATGACGAAGATGATGGCGATCGGCGCGCTGGCTATTGCTTCAGGTTCGCACAAGCGAGCCCCCTACCTGGCGCGCCAAAGATGTCGGCGTGGAAGCTCGATCACCTATGGGGCAGGGCTGCCCCTTTGTGGTTCGGCAAGGGGACGATCGCGTTGCACAAAGAGCAGAAATGGCAGGGCCAGCGCGGTGGTGGACAGCTCTCTTCTACCCAGGTTCGGGCCGCTTTGCAGCGTAAAACCCTACTCCTGCTTTTGGTGGATTGATCTGGAGGAACACGAAGACGCGACATACTCAAGCCCGGCAAGCGTGCCTTGGGAAGAGCGACGTGCGTACAAGTGTTCGTGGGTGGAAAAGTGTTCAAACCCCCTTGCTAGGTTGCCTCGGGCCTCCTTTTCTTTACCTAATAATAAAGGACGGAGGCTTTCATAGTTCTCCATACATTTATTAGTTTTTTCTATGCGTTTTTTGGTTTTCCGTGTGTTTTTATGTAATTGGGCCATGGAGTTCGTTTCAAGAGGAAGCGCCATTGTGCTGGGCCTGCGCACGATGTACTACCGTTGCAGAGTCGGTCACCTTTTGCCCAAAAACAAAAAACAAAAGGCAGCCTCGGTCTCCTTCCTCTTCTTTCATTCATCCAACCCACGATGATCCGGGTGGAGTTTGAGACAGACTCATAGCTACTCACTGAGGCAATGGATCTGCGAAAGGCCGACTCGTCCGCGTACTCTGCCATAATAGAAGACACTAAGTTCCAGCTTAAGCTCTGGTTTTCGCGTCATGTCGTTTCTTTCTGTAAGCGTACTGCAAACACTGTTGCGCACGAACTAGCTAGTATGGGTCGTATGTGTGAGCCGAACTCTTCTGTGGAGTGGGAGTCGGATGTACCTGCCAATGTGGCTGTTTGTGCCTTGGGCGATTTGCCTAAGCACGGTTAAGTTATAAAGCTATGCTTTACCCCTAAAAAAAAAAAAAAAAAAAACCACGATCTCTTTCTTTCTCTGTACGAGGAGCACGTCCCCCTCCAAAGAAAAAAGGAGAAATAGGAGGATGATGGACTGCTTGATCCAACCCGGTCTCCTTCCTCTTCTTTCATCCACTAATCCAACCCGATCAACTTCCTCTTCTTTGATCCAATCTTTCCTACTTCCTGCGCCCATGGGGTGTCCGGCAGGGACTCCTTTGGCATCAGGGACTCCGACAGAGGGATTCCTTTGGCGGTTCCACATGCCACATATAAATACACATCTACTATCCCTTGACGGAAGCCCCAACCAAATTGCGTCGTTTTGTCCGTGCTCGACCGTTCTGTCAAAGTCGTCGGAATCTCGCCATTCTGCCAACCTCGCCAGAATTTATCCGTACTACCGACTTCGTCGGAATTACGTCTGCCCGCGCTCTAAGAAGGTACTTCGTTCAAACTGCTCGAGCAATACTGATTTGGAGTTGTTTTGGTCAAGCGACTAAACTGAATGAGACGTACCTGCAAGTTTCTCTGGTGGTTGACAACGAGGTGCCACCATGCCACTGATCTGAATATGGATGATCAAAGGTCTGCACGTTGGTGGTGATTGCAGGAATTGGAGAAGAGACGAGAGGAAAAGGGAAGAGAACGAGTCAAGTCTGACATAGCACCGACGGAGATAGCCACGTGCAATCCGAGTATGTTTCGCTAGCGGATGGCTAGTATCGATCGGCAGCTATAGGGAAAGCAAGAACCAATTGATCGCGACTGAATCTAAGAGGGCTCGTTGTCATGGACCAGTACAATTGAAGTGCGGGCATGCAATGCATCCAGGGAACCACGAGTGGATCCGAGCCACCATTACACATTGATTAAGCGGCTTAAGCCTGGACGCGGGATTGTTTGGATTTTGAGGGACACCAACGCCAAACGTGCAACACGCCATAGGAGTAGTTTGTGCAGCAGGGCCTCCTTGCCTCCCTCACGGGCTACACACGCTGCACTCAGATGCAACACGCTGGTCTTCCAGGGAGCCACCGCCGAGCGCGCCGGTGTTTCCAGAGTACACAAGGCCCTGTAAACACTTATAATTTAGGTGGTGTTGGCACAACCTGACCTTGCTGATGCGACATCCGACATGAGGAATTTTTTCTAGCAGTCACGCACCTCTGAAGGCTAACTGGACTACTTTCCGAATTGACCGGACGCGAAAAGATAGACAAGCACAGAGGAGGTAGCTGATTGATTCACCATACAATTATACTATTATTTCAAGACGTGATTATCTACTGCTGAAAGTGTTGATGCATTGGTGTTGGCAGGTTTTGCGAGTAATTGAAATGCCTTTATAAGTAGAGGTATTAGAGATATGAAGTTCTAACTCTGTTCTTGGGGTAATCTGGAAAAGAACTTGGTGATTTTGAGTAGTTCTACGAGTATAAGTCTTATCCTTTTTTTGAATATTGGTAAGAGCATAGATCTCATCGACCAGGAAATAATCCATCAGGTAAGCAAAAGACTGAATCAGCACCATCTGTACGGAACAGTACCTGCACATATTATTTCCAAGATGAAAATTGATGTTTTATTTACTGTAAGGAACCACCTTATGGCCTTTGCGTATTGCAGGAACTACCAAGGTTCTGAATCTTCCTGTTTGATCCAAAATGCATATACAGTTGATTAGCGATGGAGATACTATCTGGTATGAACAACATAATCATCCTACAATACTAACATGTATTCAGTTAACTCATTTATGCACAGAATAGTGATGCATATTATGTATCTATTGTATCCGAAGCTTCAATGCAATTTATGCAGAACTTGTCATCAACAGGATTGAGCGATGTCGCATATAAGCTTTAGCTCGCTGGTTCAGATTATCAGTGTTAATCTTATGGTCGTGGCTATTTTTTAGACTTTTTGGAGATAGCTCAAATAACCTGGTGTAAAGCTGTGAAGGAATTCTTTTAAGGATACCTTAACTTTGTTTATCCCCTAGATCAGTTTAAGTATATTAAGCTCACATTTATTTAGATGTATAGCTTACATGGCAGTCTTGTTTTAACAGACTATTGAGGCATTAAGCAATGTATATTTTGCTCAACATATTCTCGCGTATACTGCTAGCCATGCATTTTCCTTTGGGGAGAACCAGGAGTACAGGCGCATGCGCTTTAAGCGAACAGGAATAGCGCAAGTCCTCCCTACCCCTCCTCTCCAATTCTGCCCAAGTGCATCCTACTTTCTCCCTGTTTGCTTAAAGTTTTTCTTATTTATACTGCTTGAGGTTCTTAATTTATAATCAGTTGTGGTTACGGTAGTTGATTGTTTGCTAGACCTTTGTGTCGTCAATTATACGGATTGATTGTGTGTTCAATCTTACTGACAAATGACTATTTCCCTTTTCATGACATGGAAGAACAGAGGGTGTCATGTGTGAGATGAGAGAGGCAACTGATGTGGTTCTTTATCATGTTGCTACCATCGCAGCCACGCGTTAATTAAATTTCAAGTGATATGCTAATTATGTGACATCATTTTTTTTACTAAAGGTTAGTACAAATGGTTGACATATTGATATTACTTGGGCCTGAACTCATGATTTCCTTTTTGCACTTCTCAAAAATATATGTGCACCAAGAGCTCTATAAATGCGGAAAGCGGAAAGAGCCTTGGCGTGCTGGCTACATATTCATCTACCTTGACAACCTTTAAGTATCGACAGTTGAATAATTATAGGCTTTCTTTGCAGAACAGAAAATATAATTTTTAATGCTACCCAATATTCATAATTAAAAAAGAGAGATTGTACGTGCCTCAATCTGTCTCAAGCTAGAGTGTATAGTCTGATTTTGCTTTGTCCATATTTCAAACCTAACACATACTGGAGCCAAATATTCAACACAGAGTAGCCCAAAATATCGGTGGATTACATAGGTTTTGTAACTCCCTTACATCCATTGTGCACTAACCTACTCCAATTTCCATCATATTGGAGAATTTCGAGCTAGACTTCTGCTATCTACAGATTTTGTCTTCCAGGTTATCACACTGCATGTATTCACCAATGTGGTGTAGCCTAATATTACTTCCTAACCATATACTTCACCGATAGTTCATATCTTTAGTTGGGCCATATATTACACACACCATGTCCTTTTATTGCAGGAACCACCCAACATGTCTTGGCAAAGACGGAAAGAGAATGAGTTTTTCATTTCATATAGATGATTATTTGATGTTTCTGATGATTGGCTCGACTCATTCCTTCTAGCGAAGACCCTCAAATAATTCTCACCTGTGTGTGGGAGGGAGGGGTCTTGAGCCGAAAATTGCTTTTGGAGCTCGGCCTCCATGGAGGACGGTTTTTGAAAAATTAAAAATTTTAAAAATGCATAACTTTACATTTCAAAAAATTCTGAAAAAAAATACAAATATACACGTTGGCATAACACACATGTGTGTAAATTTTCAGGACGAAATACGTTGAAATGAGGCCTGTGCAAAAAAGACAAATATGTGGCTTTTCAACACATTATACTATCCATCCCAAAAGTTCATGAGTATGTTCTTTTTGCACATATCGCATCTCAATGTATTTCATCCAGAAATTTTGCACACATACACATCACATCCTTGTATACTTGTACACTTTTTTTAGATTTTTTTGAAACCAAAAGTATGAATTTTGAATTTTTCAGAAAATTCGGCCTCCATCGAGGCCGAGCTCCAAAATGCCATTCTCGTCTTGAGCCATGTTTATTGGTTAGATATGTGTATTATTTACAACCGTTGAAACACACGGGCATTTTTGCTAGTATAGCTAAAGGGGCGACCACAGTGGCAAGATAGTCATTCTGGTGGGATTGGACAGCTAAACAGAGTTATCATACCTAACTCTGACAGTGAAGACAAAGTGCATTAAATGTACTGCTAGGTGTCATGCTGAGGTTGAAGCCCGGCAAGCTACCGCGCCGCCTATCCATCTTATCTCTGTCTTAGCTTGACACGCCATCTGGACGGGTGTCAATAAAGCTGACCTCTTATCCAGCAGTGCGCCACGTGCCTGACAGGATCCACCTAACTGCCTGTGAGCTTGCCACCGCATCGATTAATGACTTGCGTTCGATGAGGTGGAGCGGTGGTGTCTTGGCAGGGGCCAGCAGGCTCAGGGCCTGCCGGGGCTCTGTCTTGTGGCTTTGGCGGACCCAGAGACCCTGCCGGGGTAGCTGGGGTTGGCTCGCAGGTGCGACCTCGACCCCGCCGGGCTCGCCTGCCCGGCAAGGGAGGCTCTCTTGTGAGCTTCTCTGATTGGTTTTGCTGTTGTTTGAACTTGACGTCCCCAGCAAGGCCAGTTTGTCCCGGAGGCCGCCTAAGTCTGTGCACAAGTCAGGGGGAAACAAACACCCCCGTTTGTGTACACCGACACTCGCCATCTCACAAGTCAACGGCAAGTTCGACGCCAAGGACCCGAAGATGACAGCTTACCGGAACACCGTCATAAAGATCTCGGCTAGGTTTGAGGGGCTGGAATTTCATCACATACCCCGAGATTGCCACCAGGTGTCACGCCCAATATGCTGTCCTATTCTCATGGGACTCGAAAATCCCGCTAAGGATAGAAGCGCATATCGGAGACGCTTGGCAACGTGGATATCGTTACATCATACCACATACTGAATAGATGAGAATACCAGATAAAGGCTTATACTCGCCACAACTACAGCTTTAATACATGAATACAACAGTACATGGCAAACATCATACCGAAGAGCAGGATCCGACTACGGATGAAATCAAACGAAAAAGAAGAACGACGTCCACCCTGCTAGTCCCAGGCTGCCAACCGGGAACCCATCCTATGATCGATGAAGAAGAAGAAGCAGAAGAAGAACTCCAAAAGCAAACATAGCTCTCACGTCAAATCATCGCATTACATGTACCTGCACCCGTTGTTGTAGTAAACTGTGGGCCACGAGGACTCAGCAATCCCATAACCATGGGTATCAAGACTAGCAAAGCTTAGTGGGTACGGAAGGGGTAAAGTGGTGAGGTTGCAGCAAGGACTAAGCATTGTATGGTGGCTAACTTACGAGTACAAGAGTAAGAAGAGTAACTACACATAACGGTCGCAATCTAGTAATGATCAAGAAGTGATCCTGAACACCTACTTACAAGTCAAACATAACCCCACCGTGTTCTCTTCCCAATCTTACTCGAAAAGAGACGATCACGGTTACGCACGCGGTTGGTGTGTTTTAATTAGAGTTTAGTGTCAAGTTCTCTACAACCGGAGGTTATAAATTTCCAAGTGCCACATAACCGCGGGTACGGCTTCGCGTAAGATTTATCCCTGCAAGGGTGCTCCAAGTAGTCCATCATAAATTACCACATGCATCCGTTGGAACGTCCTCACACCATGATAACACGATGCTTACGATAAGGAATCCCGGTGGACAAGCCACTCGTAACAGGCAAAACTAAACAAGCAAGACCTCCCGGTGAGCCAGATCCGTGTCTAGAGCCGCTCGGTCTCTATCTACGAGCATCATCCGTCTATGCTAAGTGGACGGTAGCCAAAAGAGCTCGAGTTTCCCCGAGGCGGCTCTGCCAACTGCTAGGTAGGTGGACCAACACTCATGAGGAGCACTAGCCCGGGGTTGTTGATTAATTATCCATGGGGGCCGGCAGGTCCCTATGCAAGTTTTAGTTGTTATTAGGCAAATTGTAAAACCAATGTTGGGCCTTGCTGGAGAAGTCTCTACCTAAAACGAATGAATAGGGGGGGTTCCCATATGCCCCACATGTGTTAGGAGCGCTCAACATGGGACATAACACCGATATTATGGAAACTAGGGCGGTATGAGTGGAACAAAACACCAGGCAAAAGGCCGATCCTTCCACCCAACACCAAGTATATAGATGCATTAATTAAATAATAGATATTGTGATATCCCAAGATATCCATGTCCCAACATGGAACAACCTGCAACTACACCGCTATAAGAAAGGGGCTGAGCAAAGCGGTAACATAGCCAAACAACGGTGTGCTGGTTAAGGGTGGTTAGAGGTTGTATCATGGCATATGGGAGGCTGACATATATGTGGTAGGAAGCGTGATAACCCACAAGTATAGGGGATCGCAATAGTTTTCGAGGGTAGATTATTCAACCCAAATTTATTTATTCGACACAAGGGGAGCCAAAGAGTACTTGGAAGTATTAGCAGTTGAGTTGTCAATTCAACCACACCTGGAGACTAAATATCTGTAGCAAAGTGATCAGTAGCAAGATAATATGATATTTTGATAGCAAGTAACCAAAGTAGCAGTAGTAACAGTAACAGTAGCAGATTTGTAGCAAGCGTAACAGTAGCAGCAGTAATAGTAACTTAGCAAGCAGCAGTATGTGGAAACTCGTAGGCACTGGATCGGTAATGATGAACGTGTGTTGGATGATATCGATCATGTATCAGTCATAACCTAAGACGACACAGAACTAGCTCCAGTTCGTCAATGTAATGTAGGCATGCATTCCGTAAATAGTCATACGTGCTTATGGAAAAGAACTTGCATGACATCTTTTGTCCTACCCTCCCGTGGCAGCGGGGTCCATGAGGAAACTAAGGGATATTAAGGCCTCCTTTTAATAGAGAACCGGAACAAAGCATTAACACATAGTGAATACATGAACTCCTCAAACTACGGTAATCACCGGAAAGAATCCCAGTTATTGTCACCCTGGGGGATGCGGATCATAACACATAGCAGGTGCATACAACTTGCAAGATCGGATCTAAAACACAAATATATTGGTGAAAACATAAACGGTTCAGATCTGAGATCATGGCACTCGAGCCCTAGTGACAAGCATTAAGCATAGCAAAGTCATAGCAACATCAATCTCAGAACATAGTGGATACTAGGGATCAAGCCCTAACAAAACTAACTCGATTACATGATCGATCTCATCCAACCCATCACCGACCAGCGAGCCTACGAAGGAATTACTCACTCCCGGTGAGGAGCATCATGGAATTGGCGATGAAGAGAGGTTGGTGATGACAAAGACCGAAGATCCCCCTCTCCGGAGCCCCAAACGGGCTCCAGATCTGGCCTCCCGACGAAGAACAGGAGGTGGCGGCGGCTCCGTCTCGTGAAACGCGATAATTCTTCCTCCTTGATTTTTTCTGGGATAATGTGATTTTATAGGCTTGGAGGCTGGGCCAGATGGGCTACCAGGGGCCCACATGGCACTGGGGCGCGCCCCGGGGGGGCGCCCAGGTGCCATGTGGCCACCCTGGTGCCCCTCTCCGGTAGTTCTTTGCTCCAATATTCCTTATTAATTCCATAAAAATTCTCCAGAAAGTTTCAGCTCATTCTGAGAACTTTGATTTCTGCACAAAAACAACACCATGGCAATTCTGCTGAAAACAGCGTCAGTCCGGGTTAGTTCCATTCAAATCATGCAGATTAGAGTCCAAAACAAGAGCAAAAGTGTTTGGAAAATTAGATACGACGGAGACGTATCAAAGCGCGGCATACCTATAGCAACGAGACAACTAGCAATCAAAGATACTAGAGATATCCGGAAAGAAGCAAACAACATGGTAAACAAACATAGCATAATCATTTCATGATGCACAACAAAGTATGATGCATGTCCGGTTTAAAGATGCATGGCATGGCAAAGTGCGAAAATTCAAATACTACAAATTAAGTGAATCATGAACTCATCAAGGTTAAATGTTGGTTAACATGGCCTCAAGTGCGTCATGAGAAAACTCCACATTCAAATCATTTAGTTCACTCTCGTTTATGTACTCAACAAAGTTAAATGTTGGTTAACATGGAAAAAGATGAAGCATGATCAAACTATCTATCTAGGAATGAGGCCGAAAACAACAAACAACGATTCCGGAAAATCCCCATATGTAAATTTTGAATTTGGTACTATTCTACCTAAAACACATTTTTAATGTTGTTAAACATGCAAATAAAGCTCACCATGTTAATCTACACTTTTTTTCACCCCATTTACATATAAAGTTTATTTAATTCGGAGCTACGGTTATTTAGTTATAAAATAAACTATTTTAGCATGTCATTTAGCAAAATAAATGCAAACAACATTTCAAATGTTTTTAACATGGATGAAATTGGATATTGTGAAACTACATGAAATTCTAAACATTTTACATATATGATTCAATTTAATCCGATGCAGGGTTCATGAGTTATTACATGCACAAGGATGACATTTAAGTATATGCAATTTAATGAAAATGATGGCATAATATGATATAAGACATTTGTCGCCATGGAGGAAAGTAATGGGTGCCATGGCGGCGAAAACGGAAATGGCGCCACGACAACATTCCGATGATCCGGTAACTCATTGAGATGCCGGTGCAAAGGAATATAGATTGTGCGGAATGTGCAAAAGAAACGGGGAGTGATCCCGGATACCGGGTGTCCCACGTGTCGGCGACATGGCAAACAAGGAGAAACGTGCAATGAACAATCGCGCACATGATGCAAACACGAGCATTTCATACAACACGTATGCATTCGTACACGGTGCTCGTCTCGACGGTATACCTTCCAAGTGTGCATTCTCGGAGCGGGTCGAGTCGATGGTAGTGGAAGTAGTGGTAGTTGGCAAAATGCACGGCGGTGGTAGTGGTACACGGTCGTCTCGAAAGTAGTGGTTCTCACTTGTTTTGGAGAAGAACTTGATGATCCAAGCCCTTCGGGTCGACGGTAGTGGTACTCGTGACACACTTGCGTAGGTCTTGCCGGGTCTTGACGAACCGAAGGGGTACTTGGCGGTCTCGGTCTCCAACGGTCGTCGAGGTACTTGACAATGATGTAGATGAACTTGGCGACAATGTGTCTCGTGCTCACGGAACGACGAAGACACACAGCGCCTGCCAGTTCTTGGGGGTCTTCGCGTCAATGGGTAGCAAATGTTGCTGGTCTTGGGTCCTTGGTGGCCAAGGTAGCGGTCTTGCAAGCAAGAACGAAGGAGGCGGCAGGGCATCCAGAAGGTGCATGGGGTGAACAGTGGCGGAGCGTGACGAGCAACAAAGGGGGGGCCAATTTCAAACTAAAAGCAAATTGTGCACAAAAATAGATGCAGCTCACATGCTCACAAATCACAACATAAACTGGAATAAGATATACGTCTTATATACATATATATTGCTTGTTCACACAAATACAGGATAACACCAACATACCCGGTATTGTGGACAATTAAAGAGTGCTCCATAACGACTGACCAATAGATGCAGCTCTTCGTTTACGTCCTTGCAATCCAGAAACCAAAGCTCTATACTTCTTCTTCTTTAATTTGGGTTGCATCGGGCCCAACCTCAAGTATGCTCGCCTCACTTCATCTCTTTGGTTCGGGGGGTACTACCAAACTTGTGGGCGTAATGAAGGATCTTGCTGCAAGAATTCAATGCCTCGAAAAATAACAGGTTCTTCTTCTTGGTCTTGGCCCTGTTCCGGTTCTTCTTCATATTGGCTCCAATCTACATTTTCAAATTCATCGTCATCTTCCAGTTCATCTTCATCTTGTTGTTGCATTTGATCCACCAATTCCACCAATGCTAGAGAATTGTGAGTGGTGTGAGCTGATGGTTCTTGTTCAACACTTTCCTGACCTCTTTTTCTTTTCAAAAAGGATGCCATTGTTTGTTGTTTCACCATTGTTACCTGAGATAAAAATTCAAATAGCATTGTCACCTATTCTCTGATGAATCAGAACATGTCCAGTACTAGTGTACTACTAAAAAAGCATAGCACAAAAATCACTGAATTTATGCAAGTCTCTGAACATTGAACATCACTGGATTTATGCAAGTCTCTGAACAATGAACATCACTGAACACTGAACATCACTGAATTAATGCAAGTCTCTGAACATTGAACATCACTGAATTTTTTCTTGAAACATACCTAGCTTGCTCTTGCTGTCTTGCAGTCTTGCTGCTGTCCTCTTTGCCAATCGTCGGCAGGCACACTTGGGCAGGCCACAGCCGGCAGTGGTGCGAGCAGGCAGCAGCCGGCATCCAACGCCCACACCAAGAAGCACTAAGGGCAGCAGCAGCAGCACTGAAAGGCAGGCGGGCAGCAGCCGGCGCTCAGCGCGGCGGCCTGGAGCCGGAGGGGCGGAGGCCGGAGGGTGGTGTGCTGGCGAGGGTCGGCCAACCCGCGCGGCGGGCCGGCGGACGGCGGCGGTGTTCCAGTCTCCAAGACCTAGGCGCCATCCATTGCGATTTGGGGGAAAGAGAGATGTTTCTGTGATTCTGTCGATTTGGAGAAAGAGAGACGAGCGTGCGTCAGTGCGTAGGAGAGAGTTGTTGCTTCATTGGGCTGGGCTGTATCCTTACTACTTAATATATATTTTTCAAATTTGAAAGGGGGGGTCGTGGCCCCCTTTGGCCCATACGAGGCTCCGCCAGTGGGGGTGAAGGAGATGAGCGAGGCTTGGCGTGGAGATCCCTCCATGGCCCTCCATGGCAAGGAGGTGGTCGACCCACAGCGGAACAACAACAGGAAGGGCGAGAGGAGAGCAGAGGTTGGGCGCAGGCGGAGCTGCGAGCGTTGGAGTCGAGGCATGCAGCGGCGGGAGACGCGGCGCGAGGGACTAGGGTGGCACGGCGGCTGCCATGGTGGCCGCGTGCAACAGCTTGAGAGGAACAACAGCGTCAACAGCGCCATGGGCGAACAGGGAAGGCGGAGAAGCGGACCAGGGGCGCTGCAGCTCGCTGGCCATGGCGTCGGGCAGCGGTGACATGGCCCTTGGCGGCGGCTGGTGATGTAGTCGGAGGAGGAAGGGGTCGCGCGAGAAGGCACAGGGCGTGGCAGGAGAAGAGGAAGCGGCGGACAGCAGCAGCTTGCTCGCCGGCAACGGGCGGAGCAGCGGAATCAGGGCACTGCTCCTCTCTCTCTGTGTTGCGGCGCGAGGTGGGAGACGAGGAGGAGGGGATCGAGGGGTGAGAGTGAGGGATCGAGAGGAGATTGGGATCGAGCTAGGGTTCGGTCGTCCCAGGAGATGGGCTGGTGGGGGCGGCTGGGCCTAGCAGGCCGGCCTGGGTGGTTGGGCTGGCTGGGCATCTTCTCTCTATTCCTTTTCTATCCCAATTACAGAAAATAGAAGGAAGAAAAGAGAGGGGAGAAAGGTTAGGGAGAATTTGGGGAAGGGATTAATTTTCCTGGACTCACAAAAATGCGCTGGATCCAGAAAAATTGCAAACAGACATAGTGAAGTGTTTGGACAACAACTCATTTGAATAAAATTCAAATGAGTTTGAATAGGATGTGGGTATTTGGAAGGTCCAAAAATGTTGAGATTCTTAGAGGGGCCTCGATAAATGGGAAAATAATTTTGAGGAAATTTTGGAGAGCAAACTTGAAGCAAAAAGGCTTGAGATTACTTGCAAGTGTGTTTAAGGGTGATTGCAAATTAATGGAATATTTTGTCGTAGCTCTCTAAAATATTGGGAGGATATGTTATAAAGAGAATGACCATGTGAATTCCCTCGATTTTAATGGACCAAAGATCCATGCAATTTATTTATTTGAGTTGCAAAAATTAATAACATGATGGCATGATGAAATGATGCAATGCAAAAGAAATAACATCAGACAAACAATATAATAATAATAATAATAATAATAATAATAATAATAATAATAATAATAATAATAATAATAATAATGGAAGGAATCGGTCTCGGGGTGTCACAACACTCCCCCACTTACAAGAGATCTCGCCCCGAGATCTAGAATTAGAAGAGGAAGAAGAAGAGGTAAAACAAAGTTGATTCTTAGATAAATGAGTGAAACCAAAGAACCTTGAGAGGTTGAAAAACTTGAAGAAATGGCATGACTGAGATGAACGAAGTTGAAAGCACCCCGGTAGAAAAGTGGAAGAAGGAACACCAGGAGAAACTTGGAGGTTGCAAAACAAGAATTAAGAGCTCAATGGACAGGAAAGAATTTGGGCAGCCCTTTGGTAGAAAAGGGAAGCAAAGCTTGATAAGATGAAAGGACTTGGAAAGAGTGCAACAACACCATGCCTCTGGAATGAAAGAATAGAAGCTAACTCGATAGAAAGAAAAGAACGCAGAAGAAGATGACTACTTCTCCGACAATTGAATTTGAGAAGCATCCTTACAAAGAAGGATTGAACAGAGTTGTTGGAAAATCAACAACAAAAAAAATAGGCTTGTTGTGAGCTTATGGAAAACATATCAACATTTGAGGTGACAAACTGCCACTAACGGAAACAATTGATTGTTTGAGATCTCGAAGAGATGAAAACCTCTTTCAACAAGAAGAGGAGAAACTTGGATCATGGATAATGACCATAATAGCAACAATCCTTTGGAAAATGCTTTAGGTGAATCTATACCAAGATAGCTCCGAGGAAGAAATGATGGTTTGAGATGAGCTCGTGCTCGAAAAAATTAATGGGTTTAACTATCTCATTCTTGACAACTGTTGAATAATGAAGCACGAAGAAAAATTGTCAAGAAAGACATAACTGAAGGTACGAAATGACAAAACAAGAAAGAACAGATATAAAGTACTAGTAGAAACACTTATGTCTGGTTGTAATATTTTCAGTGGTATAAATATAAAAGCACATCAATTCCTCACGTTATACCACCTATAGCTGCAGGGCAATTGCTTACAGATAAGTCTGAACTTTTTATCCTGCAACTGTATCAATTGCCCAACTTCCTGCATGGTCTCTCTGGAGACCAGAAACATCAGTCCAAACCAAAGGGTACTCTTCCCTCCAATCACTTCTCGTTCAGCTTCATACGCCTCTTTATCCTCCTTGACAGTCGTCTTTGACTCTTAGTCCTAGATTGATACATAAACACAGTTCTAGCGTAGAACCTGGAAACAGTTTCCTTAATGATCCCACAGTCTTCATATTTATGTGCATCGGTCACCAACTTTGATAGTTCATCTGCTGAGAACATCTGAAACAAATGGGCGTCAGCCAGTCACTTAAATGACAAGTTTTCATCAAATGCAACACACTGTCAAAATATGATGATTTACCTCGTGAGGATTGCCAAATACAATTTTCTCTTTTGGGTAACATACCATCTTCAGAGCTGTTGCAATTTTCAGTGTGTCCCAATCCTGAGAATTTATGGATGATACCTCCTCGAGGAAGGCACTCGCACTGCACCAGCTCTCAGAAATTGACTTCAAACATTTATCACAGTCATGCAACATGCATGCTGTCTCAATAATGCACTCATTAACCTGGATACAAAGAGCATTGCTCGATCAATAATTGATACAGCAATTAGGCAAATTTATTACAGTGAAAGCTTTGGTCGGCAACAAAGGCACAAACTTTCAGAAAGTGTGTTCATGACCTGTGATCAATAAAGCATGAAGCACTTCATATCAGACATGCGAGAAGTTAAAGTGCTGATCTCACCATGTGTGGTTTGACATCAAAGCCATAACGATCTAGGAGCATTTTTAGCCCTTGACTGGTCCGGAGACAGTCCCCCTCAGCTAGATTTGACTTCTCTTCAGGCACAAAACTATGCAAGAGATAATTCAGGCCGCGCATCACCTCCATCACAGGTTCATCAAACAGGCAGGGTATTCCCTGAAATAAGGCATGGCAAAAACGGTGCTCAAAATTGTCCAAACACATGCATGGTATTCCGTAAAAAATGCATAGCAAAAATGGTGCTCAAAATTGTCCAGACAACGGGAAAAAGGGAGCTTACACTTACCAATTTTGCTTCAATGATTGTTTTGTATTCAGGCTTTCCAACAGCCAATTTCTGCCGAGGTTGGTGCCACTTCAAAAGCATATTAGTAAGCTGATAGTTGACACCATTATCAAAGTTGATGGCATCTGCCTTGTCCGTAAAAACTTGGAAGTCTTTTCGCCAAATGATCTGATAACAAAATTAATATGGACAAGGTTGGCAAACAGGAGAAAGGAACAAGGAGTCAAACATACCATGTCTCTGAATCATGTGAGAATCAACAGTTTTACATCTCAGTTGTACAGATACTTATGGGCCTGTTTGGTTGATGTACTAAGGTTGCAACCGTTGAGCAAGCTTTTTAGCAAACATGTATGAGGTCAGGCAATAAACTTTGCCGCTTAACTTTACCACGCATAAGGGTATCTTGCAAAACTTTCCAAGTCAGTGATATATGTGACTGAACCAAACAGGTCACTTATTGGTCAAACCTGCCTAACTTGTGGAACCAAACAGGAAACCTATTTAGTGGCCCGCAAACCGCCCCCCCCCCCCCGCGCGGGGGGGGGCGGGGTATATCTACGGGTTTGCGACTGGAATACGGATCGGAACCCTATCCGCGCACCGCCGCAAATCCCCAATCCCTCTCCCGATTTCTCGTCGCCCGCGACCACAATCCCCCTCGATGTGGTGCGGTATGTGGTCGGCAGCCGGTGGTGGCGACGACCCCGAGCGGCGGCGGCGCGAGGAAAAGGGCCGCCCGAAAGTACACAAACTGCGGGCTGTCGCCGCCGCCGTCGCTCCTCTGCCGCGAGACGGAGGAGTACGACCGCAGGCAGGCGCTCCTCCGCCGCGGGCTGTCCTGCGGCTCCTCCGTCGCAGGCAGCTCCTCCGCCGCTGCCCCCCCCCCCCCCCCCCCCCCCGACGGAGGCGAATGGCATGGAGGCCGCCATCCTCGCACGCTTCAGTGCGCGGGAGGAGTTGGCGCAGCGCCGCCGCAGGGAGGAGGAGGTCAACGATGTTCTAGCAAGTTACCATTTTATTGCTAGCTGGTTGTTACATGCATGTATTCATATGCCTGTAGATTCTAATTTCCCTTGTGTGTGTGTGTGTGTGTGTTCTTGACTTCTTGTACCAGATAGTTGCTTTGCTTTTGCAAGAAAGGGATGGAGATAAAGCTCAGTTGAGGTCTCAAATCAGGTCTCCGGCAGCAATAATCCTAACTCCGACGGCAGCAGCATCTCCAACACCAACTACACTTATTAGCAGTTCCCACGGTGAAAGGTTTTACCTTTTCCTGCAGCTATATAAATCTTTCATGTACGTTGCTAGTTGCTAGTTGTAGATCTGCATCTAGTTTCACTGAGTGTTAGTCAGATGTTAACTAGTTTGCTTTCCTTGTGGGCAGGTCTTATCCATGAAAGTGAATTGTTTGATGAGGATATCCATGAAACTGAACTGTTTGACGAGGATATCCATGAACCGGATTGTTTGATGAGGATTATGATGAAGAAGGCAAAGGAAGAGAGGAAGGAGAAAATGAAGGAGACGACGATCATGAGAATAATGGGGTTCATATGTCTGATGCGGGGTCTTTTTCAGAATCAGGAAGGAAGTTCTTATTAGAGGCTTGGAAAGAGTTTGTTCCTGTTGTTGTTGGCGGGGTTATCATCACAAGTAAAATGCAAGTATTGTGCTCGTGAGATCAGTGCCAAGCGTAATTCAGGAACAAGCTCAATGCACGACCATCTACGGAGGTGCAAGCTTCGGAAAAATGCACTTAGAGTGGCGACTGTCATGAGTCCGGAAGGAGTTGCATTAGGCAACTGGTCTTTTGACCAAGAGGTGTCCCGTTTGGAATTAGCGAGGATGATAGTGTTGCATGAGCTACCTTTTATGATTGTTGAATATGAGGGCTTTCGGAAGTCCAAAAAATGATGTCGAGAAAAACAGTAAAAGGCGTTGAAGTTATTTCAAGAACAGAAGGCTGCTCTTCGAGATGTATTAAATAACTCAAACTCCAGAGTTTCATTGACAATGGCATGTGGACATCCAATCAGACATTAGGATGTGTATGTATAACTTGTCACTTTATCGATATGGATTGGAAGTTGTAAAAGAGAATTGTGAAGTTTTCAGTGATGGAAACTCTGCACACGGGATCAACAATGTTCAACATGGTCCTCAGGTCCATTCAGGACTGGGAAGATTGAGAAAAGTTGATCTCAGTCACGTTGGACAATGCATCAAATAATGGTTCGACAGTGAAGTAGTTAAAGAACAATTTCCTTCAGAAGCATATGCTACTTGGTGCTGGTAAGATGTTCCCCCAATATTGTGCAGCTCACCTTTTAAATTTGATGTCAAGCAGAATTCAAGTTCCTTGACTCTTATCATCTTTAATGTGAAATACATTTGAAGCTCTCCAGCTAGAAAAGAAAAATGTTTGGAGAAATTGTGGCACAAGTTGGAGGGCCAGTTCTTTTCAGCTCCTGAATTCTCGAGAATCAGATTCTGGGAAACTGCCAACAAAATCAGCCATCAGATTTCAGTTTGAGATTGTGGTATGAGTTGTGTACTGAATATGACTACGAACAGGAAACTGAATATGTGGTGGACTCGGATTGATGATGGTATATGGACTCGGAGCGGTGACGGTATATGGACTCGGATTGGTGATGGTAAGCGGTGGTGGAAATTGATGGAAGGTGGTGGTTGGCAGCGGAGGGGATGATGGTGATGGTAGGTGGTGGTATATGGCATCGGCGATGAAGATGGTGCGGCGGCGGCGTGACAACTTGTGAACAGAACTCGAAACTCTAAAGGACTAGACGCTAAGACCAGCAACTCGACACGACGATGCAACCGCAAAGTCAACAAAGCAAAACACCGAACAGAAAATTGCAATAAGGCTCAGATTGGTTCGGATATGATGATCTAACCCTAATTTTTGTTGTGGCTTTTTCTTGGACAAAAGGTAAGAAAATAGATCTAATCTGGGGGTAACTGAAAATTCTCACCGAGCAACCTGAAAACTAATACCACTTGATACGGGGCTAGACCCGGTTTCGACCGATCTTTCACGACTGGAGTGGATTCCCGCGAAGAACACGATGAACACGGGGAAGAACGGAGAGAAATCACAAGGGGAAACACTCAAGAACAAGTCCAATCACACATCCACTAGACTAACAAACACATAGATCCACAAGATACATGAACAACAAAGGTAAAGTTCATCCCAAATCCTATGAAGGAGATGAGGTCTTGATGATCTAGGTAGATCCTTCCCACGATGGGGGGTCTTGATATCCACTTGGGGGATCTTCTCCGAAGAGGTCTTGAATCCACACATGGATCATCTCCAAGGAGGAATCCCACAAGGGGAGGTACATGGAGCAAAGGCTCTACTAACAATGAGCTATCACTTTGCTGACCCTAGAAATGAGGAGGGGGAGGTCTATTTATAGTCTTAGCCACGAAGGGGTAAGTGGGAGAAGGATACAAGGCCAAAGGCCCGCGGCTGCACATAGGCAGGCACCGGATGTCCGGTGGGTGTCGGACGTCCGGTGGCTCGGGACGGTCCGAACGTTGCAGAAGAGAATTGTGAAGTTTTTAGTGATGGAAACTCTGCACACGGGATCAATAATGTTCAACATGGTCCTCAGGTCCATTCAGGACTAATGGACCGGGAAGATTGAGAAAAGTTGATCTCAGTCACGTTGGACAATGCTTCAAATAATGGTTCGACAGTGAAGTTGTTAAAGAACAATTTCCTTCAGAAGCATACGCTCACGTTTTAAATTTGATGTCAAGCAGAATTCAAATTCCTTGACTCTTATCATCTTTAATGTGAAACACATTTGAAGCTTTCCAGCTAGAAAAGAAAAATGTTTGGAGAAATTGTGGCACAAGTTGGAGGGCCAGTTCTTTTCAGCTCCTGAATTCTCGAGAATCAGATTCTGGGAAACTGCCCACAAAATCAGCCATCAAATTTCAGTTTGAGATTGTGGTATGAGTTGTGTACTGAAATGTCCGTAATGTCCCTAAAACTAAACAAACTATTCACAATATACACATTTAGTCAATAAAATCTTCCCTGCAACAAAAACTTTTGCTGCACAAAATTCATTCATCAACACATTGATTGCTGCACAAAATTACACACTAGCCTCTATACTACTAATTGCTGCATAAAATCATGTTCTGCACAATCCACAAGAACAGTGGAAGCTGCGTTGGCTGGCTACCAGGACCAAGGTGCATAGCACAAGAACAAAGAAAGCTGCAAAAAATTGAGAGAGAAAGGGTCGAGATAGAGGAGATATCTCCTCACTGGCAAAGAGGCAAGCTCTATCCGCCGGCTGGAAAGAGATGCAGCAGGCCGTACCAACAGAAGGGATGACAACTGCTAGAGATCGACGTGGAGGAGAAGCTGGACCGGTGGCGGCGGCGAGGCGAGGCTGGCATGTGGTTGGTCGACGGAAGCTCCCGTGTCATGCGGTGGCGTGACGTGCGGGGGACGAGACGGCATCAGGCGAGGCAAGGCAGGCGTCTAGCAGCAAGGACGGGGCCGGTGTCTGGCTGGTCTACAGGAGCAATGATGAGGGAGGGAGGCAGACACCAGCAGCAGTGGGCGGTAGCCGGAGCCACCTCCTCTCTTGGTTGCGGCGGCGGCTAGGTTGGGACAGAAGAGACAAGAAGAAAGGGGAGTCATGGGAGAGGGGTGGCATTTGCCTTGTAGGGCTCAAATAGGGATGTTGCCTGAAAACAAAACGTTTTCTTTCGAGGGGTTAGTCAGTATCATGAGAACCAAGGGTTGGGGGCGATTCTGAGATACACTAGGATTCTGGCTAGATTCTCGGGGAAGAAACGAGTTCTTTTGAGCTTTTGATTCTCCAGACCCTGATTCTCCAAAATCGGGTGAAAAGAACTGGCCAGGAATACCATGCAAGAAAGAGTTAAAGCTCGATGTTGTCACTAGATGGAACTCAACCTTGGAGATATTGGACACAGCAATCAGGTTCAGGAGAGCTTTTGCTACTTTGGGCATTCAATATCTGAATTAGACATGCACGCCTAGCTTCGAAGACTCGAGAGGACAACAGCGGTGCGTAGACTCCTCAAGGAATTCTACAATGCAACATATGTCACTTCCGGCTTAGAGCGAGAAGCTAGTGAGGTAGATACTGGAATCAAAGACATGATCACTTACATGCAAAAGAAGTTTCAAGAATTATTGGAAAATGTCATGGGTTGTTCTCTATGTTCATGTGACCTTGGACCCATGGTTCAAGTGCACATACCTGGAATTTCTCTTCCAACAGGAATATGGTGATGATGCCGTATCAAAAATTGAGAGAGTTAAGCATGTGTTCCAAGGGTTGTTCAATCAGTATGCTCAAATAGATGACAATGGTTCAGAGCTTGTACAGCAGGTAGCTAATGTAGAGATGGATGGTGATGGTAATGATCCAATGGCAGGTTGGGATCGAAATGTGAACCTCGAGCCCTGCTCTGCAAGTGTGTTAACTACAGAACTTGGGACATATCTGGCGAAGCCCCTAGTCCCTCGCGCTGACAATTTTGATATCCTCTCTTGGTGGAGGATGAACTCTCCTGAATATCCAACACTTGGTCACATGGTGAAGGTATATTGGCAATGCTTGCCTCAAAAGTAGCATTTGAATCAGCGTTCAGTACAGGGCAAAGAGCAAATTTTAGGAGTCAATTGGCCCCTCAGACAGCTGAAACGCTCGTATGCTTGCAAGACTGGATAAGAACCACCGGTTGAACTATAAACTTCATTTATTTTCAATTTCTTGCAGTGCTCGACTCAATAAACCTTACTCCCTCTGTTCCATAATTCTTAGTCATGGTTTTAGTTCAAATTTGAACTAACCACGACAAGAATTATGAAAAATTATGAAAAGGAGGAAGTATTAATTATCATACTCTTGGTTTGAATTGTAGGTTCTTCTAAACTGAGCACAACATCTATTTTTTATTATACTGGGGAAGATGAACATGATATGTGACATGTCCAGGAGTTGTTTCAACTAAGATTCCTTCTGTATTTGTCATGCATGTCTTTGCTAGGATCAGACAGTTATATTTCACTGATCCTCCTGTTATGTAACTAAACTTACAAATGTGACTGCTAGTTTCTTTCAAACTTTTAGTTTTCTCTTGATGCCTAAAGATGTAACACATCAGAACAAAGAGACATGACAGAATTGAGCAGAACAGAATATGGATGTGTTTCTGAATAAATTTTGCATAGCTATACAATCATTTAGTAGTATGGTTGATACAATGCCGTATGACATTGCTTATTTTGTTTTCTGCTATGCTTCTTGTATGCTGGCATGCATGCAGGCATGGTTGTTCTCGCTAAAGCCATGTTACTTTCACAATCTGAGACACTGTTCCAAATATCGGCCAGTTAACTGTCGATGTGGTCAGTTAATTGCTATTCAGACGCCTCCCGAGAACATGCTATTTGAGCCATTAACTGGTAGGTCCAGTTAATTTGTCTGGCAAGCCGATTTATCAGCTGTCAGGCCGAATTATCAGCTGGGCCAATTAACTGCTAGGCACTTTTTTAGCCCAAAACTAGCCCATTCCCTCCGTTGTTGCTATGTAGCCTAGGATGGCCTTCCAGATCGGCTGCAACATCATCAGAACATCAAGGTGACACTTTTCCTTGTTGCTATGTAGCCTACGATTGCATATTTAGACACTTAGTTGCCATGTTGCTATATAGCCTAGGATATATAGATATGGCCCTAGTTAACCTCCCGATAAATGGGTTACCGATAAATTCAGTTAAATGATCGATTCGCCAATTAATCCCTACTCGGCACCCGACCAATATGGTACCAGTTACCGATATCCTGAACATTGATGTGAGATTCTTCTTGCTTCTACCATGTTGGAAGCTTAGGGTTTTCCAGTAAAGGAGGAGGCTTTATTTTATTTCCTTTCTCATCAATGCTGGTGTTTGGATGCACTTCTTTTGAGTATTATATGTCCCAGAACAGATTTGTCCTAGTTTCCTTCTCAATGTGCCCTAGTAATGTAATCCTGAATGTTCTATTGATCAATGTTACTACCTTCGTCCGGGTTTAAAAGGCCCCCCGACCAAAACACTAGGATCAAGGCAAAATTTACTCTCCATAGACAATCGCATGGACCAATGGAAGAGGGAGCACGGTGCAGCTAAATCGAGCATGCCTGTGGTCAAGGAGAGGTGGGCGGCAACATGATTGGCTCTGGAGTGCCCACTGTGTCCACATTGTATCTAGGGCATATTCCGATTTCATTTCCTTACATTTTAATTTGAAATGATGGGATACAGCACGATGCGTGTATCCCGGCATATCCACACATATCCCCATGTCCCCCGTACTAGGACACAAATTCGTCTGTTCCTACCATGCCCGTGCTTTTTAGTTCATAATCATCTCCTTAATGTCAAAAAGATAAAAATGCCAATCATGTACGATGCAAGTTCGGTTAAGTTGGTGATAGGCGATATTAAGAAATAACTATGTAAGGGCTAAAAACGAAGGTGGAACTAACATGGTTTGCCCTCTGTTGTGTGACGAAGTTTCCCCATATATTCTGAAAGAGTAAGAATCCAGAAAAAATAGGTCAATGATAACAGGAGCAACAAAGCACGTCAGTAGTGATGAGAGGAAGAACAACAAAGCACCTCCATGGCATCTGGTTCGTAGAGACTGATCCCATCAGCATAGAAAATTGCGAACCCAGACGGGGTCTCAAACAGCACCATGATCAGCAAATTGTCCCCCAAATCGTCAACTGTGCATACACAAATCAAGCAAGAAAAGCAGGATTAGAAAGAACAAACAACAAAAATCAACTATTCAGACATCAGGCATAAAGGCAGCAGCGGTGCTACCAAGTATGCCAATACCTGTGTTGGCAGTGAACATCTACCAGTAACATACTTAACCCCCTTTAAAGAACACCCAATCCCTCCCCCTCCCTCACTCTCCGCCACCGCGACGCATCATCCTTCTGCGCCAGCTCATATGCTCAGGCTCCTTCACAGCCTCCACTGCTGGATGCCTTCGACATCTTCCTTATAGTCTCCAGCACTGCTGATTTACTATGAGTTGTTTCCCGTCTCCATCCACTTGAAGCTTCCGTTCCCCAGAATCACCGTCAGGTTTGAGCCGCACACTCCAAATCACAGCTTTTGTATCCCGATACTCCAAAACGCGAAAGAAGTTCAAGTTAAAATGTCGGCTTATACAGATCGGGTTCGTGGGTCCTTACCCCTCCCACGCGTCAACCCTAAGCCGTGGATCCGACGCCTTCGGCGGATCAGCCGCAGCCTAACAACTACATCCCCTTTGGCAGCACGCTCGGCGGCGCCGCAGATGTCCCTCCCCCACCCTCCAAGTCAGCCGACTCTATTCCCGAAACCTGACTCGCCTACGGAATGGGAGGAGGATGGGCTTTCAGGATCAAATAGAAATTGATTCCCTCACTGCAGAAATATCCTCGCAACATCTATATGCGCTACTACAAGGTAGGGTTTCATTTAGGCCTGCGACGGATTAAGTGGAGAACGGCGTCGGGCAGTTACTCACCTATCCTGAGGTACGAATTCGCCGGAGGAGGGGACCGGCGTCGCTGTCGACGCCCTTGCTCCATCGTGGTTGAGGACGAATTAGCCTGAGAAGCACGCCGGGACCGCCGTCTGCCCTTTCGCCCCATCGCTGTGCACCGGACGTGAGAGATCTGCGGCCGCGTGGGGAATAAATAGAGTTGAGTAGGTTGTTAGAGCAACTCCAACGCGACCAAACGGACACTTTGTTTTGTCCGCTAGTCCGTTATTTGTCCGTGGGCTCGTTCCGTCCGGGCCAAAATCACTGTTCTGACCTTGTCCGAATAATTTGTCACAAAGTGGACTCTGAATGAAAAAATTTCACAATCTGACCCTTTTGAAAACGCCACAGACCGCGGCGTTTCTGGGACACACCGAAACGCCAAGCTATTTCACGTTGCTGCCCTGGCCCACAGTCAGGCTAGAAACGCCGAGCCAGCTAGCGTTGCTGGAAACGCCAGGGGATTTGGCGTTTCTGGCCTTCCGGGACGGAGTAGTAGTAGCGCCGTAGCCGCTGGTGCAGAGCAGACGCTAGAAATCTTGCTGCTGTATTGAGAGAATCAGGAGAAGGCAAGCATGCATTCCATCTAGCCTCTCTAGATGTCTTGCTCCTTCTCTCTCTTACTCATGCCATGCTGCTATAGGGCAGAGAACAGAAACATGCGTGACAAGCTGCTGGCGCAGGAGAACGAGGCAAACAGTGGTGCTTAGATGTAGGACAGGAGTACTTCCTAGCCTTTAATAAAATAGTAGTATGGATGATGTTTAGGAGAGAGGTGGATGGCAGTAGTACTGATGGTGTTTGATGGATGTAACCAGTGGATGGTAGTAGACTTTTGTGTAGGGATATGACTAGCTAGAACTAGCTGTGACAACACTAGTACAGTTGTCGGTAGATGATGCATGCAAGGATAGGAATAGTGGTTGGCAGCAACACATCTAGCAGCTCAGATGTGTAATTTTGGTTGTAGTACTGCCATTCTCTAGTAATCATATGGACTTAGTATAAAATGGTGTGTGATCTAATATAATTATTTCTGTTTTTTTCTCTTTATTTACATGCGTAGTAGCTGGTAACAATGGAGATTTTTCTGCATCACAAACGGTGGTAGCAAGGATACATATTTACCCAGAAGGAACTAAACATGCGACAACGAAGGTGGCTAGAGTTACTTAAGGATTATGATATGAACATAAATTACCATCCAGGTAAAGCTAACGTTGTTGTTGATGCACTTAGTAGAAAGGCTGATTGCAACATGGCGTGTCTAATCACTACACAAAGAGACATTTTGAGGGACATGGAGAAACTGGGTATAGAAGTATATGTACGTGATTCAACTAGCACTGGTATGGCATTACAAGTTAAGCCTGATCTGCAAGACAAAATTCGGATGAAACAAATGGATGACCCCTTTCTTTTGAACCTCCGAAAGGGAATAGAACAAGGAAAGCCATCAGAGTTTCATATACGAAGTGACGGGTCTGTATGGTTGAGAAACCGCATATGTGTCCCTGACCAGTCAGAGTTAAAGTTGGAAATTATGCAAGAGGCACACTCCACACCATACACCATGCACCCAGGGAGCACAAAGATGTATCATGACATTAAAGGAATTTTTTGGTGGCCCAACATGAAGAGAGAAATAGCAAAATTTGTTTTAGAATGTCCAATATGTCAACAAGTAAAGGTAGACCATAAAAAACGAGCAGGTCTTCTACAACCTTTAAAAATACCCACCTGGGACGTGACAACCCGTAGTGCTACTCCTACTGTTCATCATCACATCCATCATTTGCTACTTCTGCAAAACAACAACAATAGCAAGAATGAGTATGATTTCATACTCAGCAAGCACACGGGTACAAAAGGAATATCTCATGGTAGTAGTGACAAAAAGATAGGGGTTAGTTGTATATAAAAGAATCTGATGGTAACGGAAAAATAATGGAGATTTAATTTAAGAGGAAGGAAATGAAAAACTGGCATCACATATGACCGCAAGCTTCCCGACCCGGGAGTCACGGGGGTGAAATTTCACACTTTTACACTCTTAAGAGGGGTACTCCGACGTCGACAGCCTCGACTAGAACCACACAGGTTCTAGAAGAGCAGAACCCTTAAATCCCCTAAGACCCGACTACTCGACTTACTAGTGTCGGTCGCTCCTACGGATCCATCACTGACACGTTCCTGAACGAGTATCGTTCTTAGCGGAGAGTCCTGACAGTCTCATACATGTACTGTGACCGGTACAATGTTTTTGCCGTCGTGATGCCTTATTTTTATCAATTTTATAGAACTGGTCAGTAGAAGAGGAAATATTATCTCAAAAGATCACCAAGATCCCATCTCTAGCTTCTGCACAAGATTAGCTAGTCTTGCATGTGCTATTCTTAGCATAATGAGTGTACAGATCCAACAAGCAAAAGTGATGTGTACTTAGTCAGAACATGACATGTGGTACATGATAGAAAGAGAGAGAGAAAAAACAAAATAGACTAGATAGTTCTTGGGAGATAGGACGCGTGCATTTTCCACAAACTAGCATGCAGAACCAAACAACCATGCGTACTGTACAAGAACACACTAGCATTAGCTGGTGTGAAGGAATTAACAACAAGACTAGTGCTACAGTCTAGCTATACAGAGAAGTACTAGCTATAGCAGCATGGCATGAGTAAGAGAGAGGAGCAGGACATCTAGAGAGGCTAGACGGAACGCATGCTTGCCTTCTCCTGATTCTCTCAATACAGCAGCAAGATTTCTAGCGTCTGCTCTGCACCAGCGGCTACGGCGCTACTACTACTCCGTCCCGGAAGGCCAGAAACGCCAAATAGCTTGGCGTTTCCCGGAAGGCTAGAAACGCCAAATCCCCTGGCGTTTCCAGCAACGCTAGCTGGCTCGGCGTTTCTAGGCTGACTGTGGGCTAGGGCAGCAACGTGAAATAGCTTGGCGTTTCAGTGTGTCCCAGAAACGCCGCGGTCTGTGGCATTTCTAAAAGGATCAGATTGTGAAAAAATTTCATTCAGAGTCCACTTTGTGACAAATTATTCTGACAAGGTCAGAACAGTGATTTTGGCCTTCCGTCCGCCCCCTTCTGCATTTGGGTCAGTTGTGCGCCCAACCGATCGACCCAAATTCTCGTCCGCGCAAAAAACAATATGAATTTAAAAAAGACCCACGGTAATAGATCATGTCAGCGGTCATGTCATCGCCCAGAGTTCATGCCGGCACCATGCCAGCGGACAGCATACATGCGAGCCTAAAAAAAGCACGCAGTTCTTGCTAGCGCACTTGCGAGCGGCCGGCACACATGGCAGCACAGAAAAAGGGGCGGGAGTTCAACCACGCCATCTCGTCTGTGGTCGCATACTTGCCGGCATTAAAAAAATGGCGCTCTCCGCCATAGATCACTCGTCATCGAACTTGAGCATGTCGGCTTGCATCATCTTGAACCAAGGCCTCTTTCTCGGGGACATCGTGCTTAAGTCCACCTTCATGATCTCTTATACGTCTTCAACGTATCTATAATTTTTGATTGTTTCATGCTATTATAGTACCAATTTTGGATGTTTTATATGCATTTATATGCAATTTTATATCATTTTTGGGACTAACCTATTAACCTAGTGCCCCAGTGTCTGTTGCTGTTTTTTTGCTTGTTTTTTGGCTTTTCAAAAAATCAATACCAAATGGAGTCCAAATGTCACGAAACTTTTTGATGATTTTTTCTGGACCAGAAGGTTCGGGAGGAGGCGAGAAGAGCCACGGGGTGGCGACAAGCTCATAGGGCGTGCCCCCTAAGCTTGTGGGCCCCCCGTGGCACTCCAAACCCTTTCCACTTCTATAAATACCCAGATATTCCCAATATGCCAGAGAGCCACCCGAAACACTTTTTCCGCCGCCGCAAGTTTCTGTTCTCGAGAGATCCCATCTGGAGGCCTTTTTCGGTACTCTGCCGGAGGGGGATTCCATCACGGAGGGCTTCTACATCAACCTTGCTGCCCTTTCGATGATGTGTGAGTAGTTTACCACAGACCTACGGGTCCATAGCTAGTAACTAGATGGCTTCTTTTCTTCCTTTGATCTTCAATACAATGTTCTCCTCGATGTTCTTGGAGATCTATTCGATGTAATCTTCTTTTGCGGTGTGTTGATTGGGATCCGATGGATTGTGGATTTTTTATCAGATTATCAATGAATATTATTTGAGTTTTCTCTGAACTCTTTTATGCATGATTGTTATAGCTTTGTATTCTTCTTCGATCTATTGATTTGGTTTGGCCAACTAGATTGATTTTTCTTGCCATGGGAAGGGTGCTTTGTAATGGGTTCAATCTTGCGGTGCTCAATCCCAGTGATAGAAGGGGACATGACACGTATTTGTATTGTTTCCATTAAGGATAAAAAGATGGAGTTTATTCATATTGGTTGGATCTATCTCTCTACATCATGTCATCTTCCTTAAGGCATTACTCCGTTCTTGTTAACTTAATACCTTAGATGCATGCTGGATAGCGGTCGATGGGTGGAGTAATAGTAGTAGATGCATGCAGGAGTCGGTCTACTTGTCTCGGGCATGATGCCTACATGATCATTGCCCTAGATATCGTCATAACTATGCGCTTTTCTATCAATTGCTCAATCGTAATTTGTTTACCCACTGTATGTTTTTTATCGAGAGATAAGCCTCTAGTGAAAACTATGGCCCTCGGGTCTATCTTTTATCATATTGCTTTCAATCTACAAAACCAAAAATCCAAAAATAGCTTGCTGCAATTTATTTACCTTTTGTTTTACTTTGTATTTTCATCCATCTATCACTATCAGATTTGATTCTTGCAAGTAACCGTTGAAGGGATTGACAACCCCTTTATCGTGTTGGGTGCAAGTATTTGTTTGTTTGTGCAGGTACAACTATTGGAGACTTGTGTGTTCCTCCTACTGGATTGATACCTTGGTTCTTAACTGAGGGAAATACCCATCTCTACTTTGTTGCATCACCCTTTCCTCTTCGAGGGAAAAACAAACGCAAGCTCAAGAAGTAGCAGGAAGAATTTTTGGCGCCGTTGCTGGGGAGGATCTACATCAAGCCTATCAAGTACCATCATGAACTCTCATCTCTTGCATTTACATTCATTTGCCATTTGCCTCTCGTTTTCATCTCCCACACTTCTAAAATGTTTTCAGAAAAATACAAAAATATTTCCGTTTGCCTTTTTCGTTCGCCTTTTTATTTGCTTGCTTTGCTTGTGTTGCCAAGTGCCCTCTATTAGCTTGCTTCTTCGCTTGCTAAAACAATTATTGTTATGGACCCTCATCCACTTGCTAATATTTTCAAAAGATCCAATTATGATAAACCAATTGCTAGGAGTTGAGTGTATTTGATTATCTTTACGAAGTTTTGCTTGAAAATCATGAATCTGAAAATTGTGATGAAGTGTTAGAAGAAGAAATCCTATATACCTAGGAGATTCATTCCCACTAACCTATTTATCTAAACATGCAACCTATTCACCTCAGCATACATGCCATGTCAGCAGTTATCTTCCAATCATTTTCCCTTTTCCATGCATAAATAGCCGAACAGCCCCGTTTCCATGCATAAATAGCCGAACAGCCCAATGCTTTTAATAACGGATGATCATGGCACGAGCCCACCAGCTTGGCTAGCCCCAACGCAGCGTATTTCTTTGATGATTCTTGGTCTTCTGTAACCGATGATCAGCTTTGACTGTCAATGATGATTCGCTTTTCCGTGGGCGACCGATACTCCCGAGTCTTAAAAATCCACCACCGCTGTGACCTACTACTCATCTCGTCTCCACTGTATGTATCTCTCAGGATCCAGCATCATGATCTCTCCCGTCCTCCTCTCCTTATTACGCCATCGGGTTTTTTGTGGCACACGCACCTCCGCCCTCACCTCTCATGCCGCTCTAGTGCGACATGCTGCTGGGTAATTGCTTGTCGACGATCCACCGTCGCGCCACGCCATTGACCTATTGCTGCGTAGGAATTGTCGTGTGGCTTGCTGCCATGCGCAATGGGGATCTTGAGCCACCCTCCACCCCTCGCGTTCCCCATCTTCTTTATCAGGTTGGACGCTCCGGACGGATGCAAGTGGAGATATGATCTGTGTGATCCACATAGTTATGATTATTTGATGACTTTATCTGTGTATCCATCCCTGATCTTTGTGATGAGATGGTAAATTATTTATCTGTGCAACTCATAGTGATATTGAATCAGGCTACGGCATACTGGTGACATGTATGTACCATCTGAATTACTTTATCAGTAGTCCACAATGGTAATAAAGCAAAATAATTACTTTGTGTATGTGATCTGCATCGTTGTTGGCGGCAAAGTGTTTCTCTGCTCCCTACCATAGGGTACTGAATCAAGGCACACCCAAGCTGGTTCTTCAGATGTTGAAACAAAAAGGGGAAGAAATTGTACAAGGATGGCTTGAATCCTTTTGGTGCTTTCTTGAGGAAGGCAGATATATTTGAGCATATAATCAGCAACACGTGTTATCAATGGTATGCGCTCAGTTTAAGTTTCAACCTTTTTCTTTTATATTTTTATATGGATCATACAACCGCTAACCCAGTCCAACGCACTATTGTCAAAAACAAAAGAAACAGTTCACGACACGTCTTCCCCAGTTTAAGTATTTTGCTTATAAATGCAAACAAATTAATCCCTGCTAACTGTGTTGTTTTCCCAAGTATTTTTTTCATTTGCATATGTTGAACTGTCTAAGTGACAAGCTATCTGCATTTCTTGATTCCAAATCAATAAGGATTGTAATTGTCTCATACTGCTTAATAAGAAGGCTATGATCTTCTCCACCTTGCTCATGGGTCATTAGTAGATGTTTGTATGGCTTTTCTATTTGCATTTGTGTTTCGGAGATTGTATTTATGAAGTTTGTTCAAGAGATTATGCAACGTATTCATCTCATTCATGATACTGGATGGAAAGATCCCGAGAGTAGCCTCCGTGCATGTCATCCGACCTATGTCATGCAGACCCTCCATCATCATCATCATCATCATCATCATCATCATCCTCTGGATGAGCTTTCCAGTGACATGAATATTTTAGGTAAATACTTTTGTTGCCACACACATACATATTGCTTATTTTCTAATTAGTTAATATTATGCTACCCTGCTATAGTGGAGGTATAAACATCCTATGGTATACCGATAAAGGATCACAAGGACAGTGATTAGTAATTCAGTATAGATGGGAAGTTGATCGCCACATCTCAAGTCAGCTCAAATAATGTAAGTTATGTGTAATATCTCATTGCTCGACTTCATGAAAATAATAATCAGAATATGCCTATTGTCCGAGGTCTAAACAAAAAAATCATCATGTTTAGATTTTAAACCATAAAAATTGTTATTCTTTATTTGCTTAACGTATTTTATAAGGTTTCATGCATAGTTTCTTTTTGTTGCAAACAAACTCCAGCTTCAACGTGATAATTTGGATCTCAGTGCTTATGTTTATAAGTACTCACATGCTCTTTTCAGCCAACACTTTGAGATGAAGGAATTGGTGCTCACATTGTGAAAAAAGAGGGAGAAAGGAATCTATTCTTCTCATTGATATTGGAGCTCCATTACTCAATGTCAAGCACTGCAAGAAACTATAGTGGCAATATACATGTTTAGTTTTCATTCTTTGTGCAAATCGTATTAGTATTCATGTGAGTCGCATATATTACTTATGTCATATCACTATATTTAGTAAAAAACTTAATCACATATTCACATTTTGCAATATTTATAATTATACAAAGTAGTGTATCCATTGCAGTTTTTTCATCTTAAGTTTGCATATACACTATGCAAAAAGTTATTCAATGTATGTACAATCATATTCATAGGACTTAGAGTTCCCGCAGCAACGCGCGGGTATCATCTAGTTTATAAAGTGATTCATGATAGCTCTTTGAATGAAAAGCATGATTGCAATGATGTTATTATAAATTCTATTAATGTCAATTGTGCTAATAATATGCAAAGCTACAAGCTTGGGGATGTTGATTTTGTTACGTCCACTACTCATTGTAATGAACATGATTGGGGTGATGCTTCTTATGACCTTGAAAATTTATTTAAGCCTCATGATGAATACGTTATCGATAATAATGTGTGCAATAATATTGAAAGTGGGTTTGGAAGAGTGTCAACTTTAGGTAAAAAATAGTCCCACATATTCGAAGAATGTTCAATCTTATGAAATTTTTGATAAAAGTGGGTTTGGAGAGATCATGACTTTAGTTGATGTTAATCCCACAATCTTGGAGGATTATAAGATTTTTATGCATGTGGATCATAAATAGAATATTGTTTATGATAGTTATATTGTTGAATTTGAGTATGATCCTACATGTAATTATTGTGAGAGAGGAAAATATGGTTGTAGATATTTTCGTGTTACTAAATCACTTCTCTTTGTGTTGAAATTATTAATGCTTCCTTTTTACTATTTGCATATGCTAGAAATTGCTTGTCTTGATAATTTGTTTGCTTATAAAATGCCTATTCATAGGAAGAGGGTTAGACTTAAATGTGTTAATTACATGCGATATGATGCTCTCTTTGTGCTTCAATTCTTGTCTTTCATGTGAGCATCATTAAAATTATCAAGCCTATCTTAATGGCTATAAAGAAAGGGCCGGTTGGGAGACAATCCATTATGTTTATTTTCTGTTTTTGTGAGTTCACACAATTATGCTACTATTATAGTGGTATTTTTGTGTTTTAAATTAGTGTTTGTGGCTTTGTGCCAAGTAAGACCTTTGGGAAGATGTGGAAGATGGGACAGGGTGGTCAGACGCGGGCGTGGTGGTGGTATTGATTTTGTACCCTTTCAGGAGTACTAGTACTTCGCAAAAGTACATTCATTTGTGAGTTTTCTCTTAATCCTTGCATGCAACGATTTAATGCACATTGAAATTTGAACATGTGATGGGGAGCTCTAAATTTGACACTTTTAAAACGGAAAAACTAAACATATAAACTGGAAGAGAGTGAGTATACCGTAGGATGTGTCCCATACGAAACAAGCCCCCTGGTTTGTCACCGCGAAGATGCGGTTAAAAAGGAGCACAGCGTCTTCGTACTCGTACGGCAACAAATCGGCCGGACAGCATGGTCCACCTTTGACCGCCACGTTCAGGATTGTTCGTGAAAGCAATCGCGATGATGAACACCGCGATGAGACTGTAATTTTTGTTGGCGCACGATCTTATTGGGGCTTCCGGGATTGCTATCTTCTTCAATCTCACCATGGTTCCATCGTACCAATTCAGGCGATGCCCATTGCATGGCCGATCCCAATGGTGGATAAAGGTTCGACGGGAACGGTGTCACCGTTGTGGATGTTGTGCAAATTGATGTTGGTACCCTCCCGTACATATGCAAGCCAATCTCCATTGGCACCTAGCCAAACCTGTGAAACAGTGGGCAGCAGGGGAATTATGAAATGGAACACAGAAGTAGCCTTTAGAATACATTTACATGATCAAACTCATCTCACTTACCTGCTCATCGGACAAAATCCGATTGCCCCTCAACGCCGGCATCTCAAGGGGCGTCAACTTGCAACTACGGCCACGGCGCCCTGGAGAGACCACCCAGGAAACATCCTCGTTCTCGAGGACGCATGGCAGACCATCTAGCATTGCCTTCTCCCACGCATATTTACACACCTTCTTAAAATATTTGGTGCAAGTACCGCTGAGTCTTGCGGATGTGAGGAAGTCGGAGCGACTTACGGTTTCTCCCAAAGGATCGTCGTCCAAGGTCTCCCAACCTCGACGAGGACAAGAAGCACCACCGCCTTGCGAATCCATGGAAATGGCGATGAACTGCCTTGTCCCTTGGGGAACTTCTTTAGACGAGAGAAGATGGTAACTGCAAGGCTTCGTCCCTTCGGAAAGGATGTTCTGTGGACGTGCACTAGTGTATATTTGAGATTAGGGAGCCGGCGGGCGGCTCGTTGTGCGGCACGTTCGCGTCCATCCACTACCCTGGAATTAAAGCACACACGACATTTACAGCGACTGGAGTAGTTTGTTTTCCGGGCGCATGGACCAACGCGGACTAGCGGACCTCATTGTCCTTTTTCGAGCACGACTTTGACAACTACGTGCTTGACATGCATGCATGCAAATCTTGCGTGGCCAAACTGTGCGAGGCGGAGAGGTAGGCTGTCGAACTACAGCCTGCATGTTGTAGCCATGTCATCCACCGCAACCTAAGGCCAATTCATACTAAGTTGGTGTATGTACAGGGAGAAGAAGAAGGTGCAGTAGAAGGCTAAGAGATGGGAGGAGGACGCGTGCGTGTTGGCGTACTGTATGAGAGAGAGAAAGGTGGCGATCTAGCTGGCTTAATCAATGCGAGAGCAGGAGGCGAAGCGGAAGTGCAGGGGTATTGTTTGGCACGAAAGTTCCTTGGAGCTCGTGCTGCAGCAGGTGTACTGCACATCCCGCTTCTCTTCTCCTTCCTCTTCCACTGCCTGGGCACGTCCGCAGGAATCGACCGGTCTACTAGTGCTACAAAAAGATGCATGCATGACCACTAATTTCATTCATTCATCTTAAAAGCAGTTTACATTGAGGAGTACTACTATTAGATAGATCTCAAGTCCATACAAACCATGCAATAGGAGTACTAACTAGTACTACGCACATAACCTAAGCTAGACCACACTACTCGTCGTCGAAGATGGGTAGGCGGCCACATGCTGCAACTCCATCTCCTCTTGCTCCTCCTCTAGTTTGGCGAACATCTCATTGATCCCCACTCCCGTTGCCGGAGGAAGCGGTGGTTGGCCTCCACCTCGGCCTCCGAATGGATGGACTCGAGGATGGCCTGCTGTTCCGCCGCCCACTCCTCTTGGGTCAACTCCTCCATGGCGTCGGCCATGGCGAAGCATGCAGCCGGTGGCGCCGGCTCCACCTCGCCCGCGTCGTTATCCTCCTCCTCCAAGTCCGCTTCGCCCGCAATGTCCTCCTCCTATTCCGGCTCCGCGTCACCCGCGTCATCGTTAGTCTCCTCCGGGTCCGTGTCCTCCGTGACCGCGTGCTGCTCCGCCTCCTCCTCCGGCTCCGGCTACTCCGGTGGCAGGACGACTGCGATCCGGGCTTCGCACCGCCTCCAGATCTCCGGAAGCAACTCAAAGCGCCGCTCCGGCGGTAGCATGGCGTATGTCGTTACCTTCGGCCGGGCCATGGCTATCGGGCGACGGCGAGCGGAGAAGAGGAAGTGGGAGGGGAATGAATGCGGCTACTGTTTGGGTTCGCCGTCCGGCTTTAATAAATGCAGTCCATCACGTGTACCCGCACGTGCACAAATTGTACACATATGGGTCTGTTTAGGGTGCGTCACGTAACTCGCATGCGCGTGCACAAATGGTGTGTTTGGTAGGGAGTATGTGTGTGTGCCCCTCTACTCTTCGGACATGTACTTGATAACCCACAAGTATAGGGGATCGCAACAGTTTTCGAGGGTAGAGTATTCAACCCAAATTTATTGATTCGACACAAGGGGAGCCAAAGAGTACTTGGAAGTATTAGCAGTTGAGTTGTCAATTCAACCACACCTGGAGACTAAATATCTGTAGCAAAGTGATCAGTAGCAAGATAATATGATATTTTGATAGCAAGTAACCAAAGTAGCAGTAGTAACAATGACAGTAACAGTAGCAGATTTGTAACAAGCGTAACAGTAGCAGCAGTAATAGTAACTTAGCAAGCAGCAGTATGTGGAAACTCGTAGGCACTGGATCGGTAATGATGAACGTGTGTTGGATGATATCGATCATGTATCAGTCAAAACCTAGGGCGACACAGAACTAGCTCCAGTTCGTCAATGTAATGTAGGCATGCATTCCGTAAATAGTCATACGTGCTTATGGAAAAGAACTTGCATGACATCTTTTGTCCTACCCTCCCGTGGCAGCGGGGTCCATAAGGAAACTAAGGGATATTAAGGACTCCTTTTAATAGAGAACCGGAACAAAGCATTAACACATAGTGAATACATGAACTCCTCAAACTACGGTAATCACCGGAAAGAATCCCAGTTATTGTCACCCTGGGGGATGCGGATCATAACACATAGCAGGTGCATACAACTTGAAAGATCGGATCTAAAACACAAATATATTGGTGAAAACATAAATGGTTCAGATCTGAGATCATGGCACTCGGGCCCTAGTGACAAGCATTAAGCATAGCAAAGTCATAGCAACATCAATCTCAGAACATAGTGGATACTAGGGATCAAACCCTAACAAAACTAACTCGATTACATGATCGATCTCATCCAACCCATCACCGACCAGCGAGCCTACGAAGGAATTACTCACTCCCGGTGAGGAGCATCATGGAATTGGCGATGAAGAGAGGTTGGTGATGACGAGGACCGAAGACCCCCCTCTCCGGAGCCCCAAACGGGCTCCAGATCTGGCCTCCCGATGAAGAACAGGAGGTGGAGGCGGCTCCGTCTCGTGAAATGCGATAATTCTTCCTCCTTGATTTTTTTCTGGGATAATGTGATTTTATAGGCTTGGAGGCTGGGCCAGATGGGCTACCAGAGGCCCACATGGCACTGGGGCGCGCCCCAGGGGGGGGGGCAGGTGCCATGTGGCCACCCTGGTGCCCCTCTCCGGTAGTTCTTTGCTCCAATATTCCTTATTAATTCCATAAAAATTCTCCAGAAAGTTTCAGCTCATTCTGAGAACTTTGATTTCTGCACAAAAACAACACCATGGCAATTCTGCTGAAAACAACGTCAGTCCGGGTTAGTTCCATTCAAATCATGCAAATTAGAGTCCAAAACAAGAGCAAAAGTGTTTGGAAAAGTAGATACGATGGAGACGTATCAACTCCCCCAAGCTTAACTCATTGCTTGTCCTCAAGCAATTCAGTTGGCAAACTGACAGTGATAAAGAAAAACTTTTACAAACTCTTTTTGTTCTTGTGCTTATGATTATGCTCAAATAGCATCCAAGTTTTCAGCAAAGATTATAACTAACCACATTCATAATAACTCTTAGAAATCATATTCATTCATATCCATGGCATAATCAACTAGCGAGCAATAATAAAATATCTCAGGTGCCAACACTTTGTCAAAACAATCATGATATAATATGACAATAGTGGTATCTCGCTAGCCCTTTCTGAGACCGCAAAACATAAATGCAGAGCGCCTCCAAAGTTCAAGCAGCGACTAAACATTGTAATTCATGGCAACAAAGATCCAGTCATGATGCATTCAACGATTAACCACACACAATGCATGAGAATGACAATAGTGCTCTCCAGTCTGGTGCTTGTTTGAGAAGGTGATGACTCAACAATAAAAGTAAATAGATAGGCCCTTCGCAGAGGGAAGCATGGATTTGCAGAGGTGCCAGAGCTCAAAGTTTTAAAACAGAGGTAAAATTTAATTTTGGGTGGCATGCCCTTCCTGTCAACGTTACGACCGAGATCTTTTGATATCTTCCATGCTAAACAAATTAGTGGCGGTTCCCAAGCGATAAAAGTAAAGTTTACTTCCCCTTCACCTTATCGTAGTCCGAGGCAGATTCGAAATCGTTTGCCCTTCATTCCACTTACGGTTCATAAGAGTTTGTTTAAATAATTGCAAGTTTAGGTTTTGGAACTGGGAATCCCGAATACCGCCCTTTTCTCGTGCGATGACAAGTGAATAAACACTCGTCTGAGAATAACTCACTTAGCATAGAAGATATTGACTTCCCCCTGTCGCTCCATGAGCGGTCCAGGCACACAAAACAGATGTTCATTTGAATAATTTAGAGGTGGCACATGCAAATTTACTTGGAACGGCAGGGTAATACCGCATATAGGTAGATATGGTGGACTCATCTGGAACAACTCAGGTTTAAGGATTTTGATGCACAAGCAAAATTCCCGCTTAGTACAGATGGAGGCTAGCAATAAGGTTGGAAAGCGACCAGCCAGAGAGCGAATATGGTCATGAACATACAGTATGCATAATCAACATTGAGTACTAGCATGAGTAGGATATGAGCGCCATGAACATAAATATCATAGAGGCTATGTTGGTCTTGATTCAACTACATGCATAAACATGTGCCAAGTCAAGCCACTTGAAACATTCAGAGGAGGATACCATATCATCATACCACATCACAATCATTTTAAGTGCATGTTGACATCCAAGGTAAATCATTATCAACCCCCTAGCTACTTAAGCATGGCATGAACAACTATAATCTCTAATTGTCATCACAAACATGTTTGATCATAATATGCTGAATCATGGATACCGATCTAAACACATTCATAAGAACAAGAACAAGTTGAGTTCATACCCGCTTTTCTTCGCCACGGTCACTCCACCAAATCATCGTCATTATTGCCTTTCACTTGCACGATCGAATGGTATGAAAATAATAATAGTGCAAGGGTGCCATGGACTAAGCTGGAATCTGCAACATTTTAATACAAAGGAGAAGACAAGGTAAAATGGGCTCTCTGATAGATAATCAATAATGCATATGAGAGCCACTCAACATTTTCATCGTGATCTTCTCCTTATAAGAACTCAACCAAAAGAAAAGAAAAGAATTTCAGAGAAACACACTGAAATATTTTTGAAGTTTTTGATTTTTCTTGGAGAAGGCAAATTAAAGAAAGAAAAGCAAAAACGAGAAAAACTATTTACACGGGAAAGCTCCCAACAAGCAAAAGAAGAAACGAGAAATCTTTTTGGGTTTTTGATTTTTATAGGCTACAGCTTGCCTTATTTGGATTCGGTGTTATTGTGGGATGAAGCGGCTCAGACCAACCTTACTTGTCCTCGCACAAGAGACCGGTTCCACTGACTGACATGCAACTTGTATTGCATAAAAGTGGCTTTGCAGGTGTCCGTCTCTCCCACTTTAGTTGAATCTGATTTGACAAGGGCGGTCCTTGTAGAAGGTTAAAAGGCAACTTGTATATCACCGTTGTGGCTTTGTGTAGGTAAGAATGGTTCTTGCTAGTTGCCCACAGCAGCCACGTAACATTTGCAACAACGAAGTAGAGGACATCTAACTTGTTTTTGCAGGGCATGTTGTGATGTGGTATTGCCAAAACGTGATGCGATATATGTTGATGTATGAGATGATCATGTTTTGTAATAGGTTCACGACTTGCATGTCGATGAGTACGGCAACCGGCAGGAGCCATAGGATTGTCTTTAATTTATTGTATGACCTGCGTGTCAACTATTAACAGCCATGTAATTGCTTTACTTTATCGTTATGCGTTCACTGCTAGGGAAAACCCTAGCAGTAGCGCTGGTTTTTTGCCTACCAGTAGCGCGGGGGGCCACGCTACTACTACGGCGCTACAACTAACTTGTAGCAGTGGTGTTGGTTAGACGAGCGCTACTGCTATCCCTACTTAGCAGTAGCGTTGGTTTGTGCAGCGCTACTGCTATATAGCTGTAGCGCTCCCGCGCTGCTAATATACCAGCGCTACTGCTACTTGTCAACTAGCGCTACTGCTAACGTTACGCATAATATTTTTTTGGTACGTATTTGCGCTGTCTTTGTACAGGGTTCATACAGTAGTCTAATCATATCATGAACAAACAATATTCTCATCATATCATACACATAATAGTCTCATCATATCATCACATCATCCGAAACAAATGATGTCTCTCATCATCATCTCGATATAGCGATACAAGTTACGTGACATGTCTCGAATACAAGCAACTGCATGGTCATCACATACACATGTTTCATTATCTATATCTAAACTATGATATAGAAGAGAAGAGCGATCACTATGAGCAAGAGCGCGATAATGTAGTAGTTCTTGAGGCGCCGGTTCCTTTGCCTCTCTCGCGCTAGCGTGAACCTCAAGTAACTATCTTCCGCTTCGGCTCTGCTATCGAACCCTCTCTGGCTGCCGCCCGGGAACCGGTACACCTGGGCCTAACACTGAGGCCATTCGTCGTACACTCCTGGAACCTTCCCTACGTACACGGCGTAGCACTTCTTCGCCATCGATGATATATATACCTGCATCGTCACATGATGAATTCATCGATAATATGCAACATAATATATAGTTTAGCAACACAAAGAGACAGAGTTAGCAAAAATAGAAGCAACATATCGTAAACATAAATAACAAAGTTCATCATACCCAAACTAATTAACTAGAGTGATCTACGCTAGTTGAGGAGGACAGTTTAATTACATCACAAAGTTTCGTCGTGCATAAATTCAAAGTTTCGTCATAGAGAAAGTAGTGACTAAACGGACACATTGTCATCGTCAATCACTCCAACATGTCATGCCATCCTTCCAAATCAGGGAGGAAGGACCCGAGCGACGTGAAAGGCTTCAGGTCGAGACGCTGAGTGGCTACGCGTGTTCGGACGTCTTCTCGTGACATTTGCCCTTCTTCATAGAACATCCCTGTTTTTTCGACGACCTCCTTCATGATGACTTGGGCAAGTTCATGCTGGATGTGATAGAACTCAGCTCGTAGTCGATGATCCGGTACATTTCCTAGTTTCTTGGCCCATTGCAGAATATCGGCATCGCCGGATTTAGGTGACATGCGAAAATTCTGTCGATCCTTTCTGTACTCCAGCATGTGGTGGATGACGTAGAATCCATCACTGAGACTACCATTCGGTTGCTGGATGCAGCAGAAGTCGGTCTTATGGGCGAAGCAGGGCGCGCGGTTCTTTGTCCTCTTGACCGTGATCTCTCCACCCCGTTAGCGGTAGCTTAAGATAGCACTGTCGAGAACACTCTTGATGTGTGTGTAATCCTTTTTCTTTATGTTCTTCGACGAGTCCAAGTAAAGAGCGTGGGAGAATCGGGGGTTAAGAATGATGAGGACGGCGCGCCCCTCGCTGCGCAAAATAAGTACACCTCAAATTAGCCTCCACGCGTGCAAATGAATGATTGAAATTTACGAAAGTATTTATGTGTCATAGAGGATATCCGCGGATGACTTACATGGGATGATAAGGCAGGAGAATCGTCTCCTTGTCCTTATTGGCGACCATGAAGTCGGCGATGTAGGTCCTCGCATATTCACGGTGCTCAGCGCAGACTGCCAAGAAGGCCTCGTGCATAAAGTACGGGTCCACGACTGAGATATAAGATATTTGCTCGCGCCTGATAATGTAGTTCATGTACAAGGCATAAAGGCGGACGAACGTAAAATCCAGCTTTGTCATGTGAAACATGTCGAAGAGGTAATCAAATCGAAGGAAGAACTTATCCGCGGGGAATGTCTGGACGTACAACCTTTGCTGCGGCACATTAACCACGTAGAGCGGGTATCCTGGATTTGTCGAGACGAGAAGGCTTTTCTCTCTCGACAGCACATCGTCATGAAGTCTCCTTAGATTGCCATCTATGCCCTCTAGCGCTGCCTTAGGTAGGATCGGATCACCGGGGACATGGAATTTCGCCGCACCTTTGATAGGTATACGGTCTGCAACCCGAGGCTGCGGAGGCGGCTGACTGATAGAAGCAGCTTTGTCGCCAGTAAGGCCTTTCCTCGGTCTCTTCCTATGCATCTTGGGTGCCGGAAGTGAGCCTAACATACCGTCCCTAACCCCCGCCCCCAGTGTTGTCAGGCTCAGCATTGCACGACCCTCATGTTGTTGATCCTGGGTTGAGGCGGCATCTGGAGGCGTGTCCTGCAAGGATTGCATGAAGAGAGACTTCTTGCAATCAACCTTAAGACGTTCCTGCTCTGGCAATTCAGGTATCAACTCATCACGCTCAAAGCCTGAGTCATACTGCTGAGCCATCAATCCTCCGTCGTCATAGCCGCCGGTATTGATAAACCGTAGAGGGTCATCATCCTAGTCCATGACATCATCCATTGCTTCTTCGACGGCGGCGACGTCATCAGCCACTAATGGAGCCTCTTCCTCATGTCGTCCGCTATCACCCGGCACGACAGGCGCCGCTAATTGGGTAGGTGGGGTGGTTGTGTTCATACCTTGCTGAGGCTTGGTCATTGGTGTGCTCCCGGCCGCCTCTAGACGAAGGAGATTCTTCGGCCACAACAGGACCCAACTCTTGCAATCGCCAAGCTGCGGCGGGGTCTCGTCATCATCTCCTCCTAGTGGTACCGGAGGAGCCAAATTCTCGTGGCCCGCTTTGACACTGGCCACGAAAACCTTGAAGACTCCAGGGGGCATCAGCCGGCTGTGGAACGAGCGATCCTTCGGCTTCACTATCGTTGCCTTTCCCACGTCCACCTTCTGGCCGCTGATGGTGTACAGTATGGTGCATGGGGTTTCATCGGCCTGCGAAGACTTGTCTGCGACGTCAGACATCCGAAAGGCAATGGAAACAGAAGATTATATATATGTTGAAGAGGGCCGGTGTGACAGGTAGTTACCGTGAGGGCGTCGAGCTCAGCCAAAGACGAAGCCCCGCCGAGCACGCCAGAGATGGAGGACGGGCTGCTATGAGCAGGTGCGGTTGTGTGAGCAGGTGCTGATGCGACATTCACCGAGTTGCTCCCGATGAAGCTGGGAAGGGGAAAGTCCACTGCCTCTTTATCTGGATTTTGCTTCATCCATTCGACAATTGCCGGAACCAAGGCACCAATCGAAGCTACAAGTTCCTCTCTACAGACAGCTACCGCTGCTTTGACTGCCTCGCTCACCAACTCAGGTCGTATCGCTTCTTTGGTCTCAGCTGTTCTCTTATCGACCGCAATCTCAACCTTCTGGTCGATGTTCTTTTCGTTTAACTTCCATCTCTGCTTTCTCTCCTCGGTGTCCTCATGATAGTAGTACTTCCACGTGGCGCCGTCTCCGACGGCGTGCACACGTCCATACGACGGCCGCTTGTCCAACGGGAGTCCTTTTATTAGATTCAAGGCTCGGTTGAAAGGGGTGTCCCACTTGGGCCTCGCCGACGACTCAGACAACGAGTCGCTTTCGGTCGCCATCCTGTGCTATTCTTCTGCAAAATGAACATGGATCGTTTACAAATGTGACTAAACGTGTAGTCGAATTGATCAGAAGCTAAAATAAGGTGGTAAAATAATAATTACCAGCAGTCTCATGAACTCCCTCGTGGGCGTGTCCGTTTCGAAAACCTTATTTACTGGGTCCCAAGTGTACCGGGCCCTGATGAAGTCATGCTCCTGCGGGACGGTGAACTCCGCCAAGGGGTCTGGGATCCTCGCGGCTTCACGTTCCGCATCCTCCTTGGCCCATATGGGCCTCTTGCCCGAGTAACCACGACTTCCGAGGTGGTGGTACCCCGTATTCCTTTCCTGAAGCCCCTTCATGTACTCTGATTTTTCTTTGGCAGCTTCGGCAGCGCAAGCCGCCTTGAATATTTCGAACTGCTCTTCCGTAATTGTCGGATTATCCTTTACAATCTCGGAGTAGGGTTCCTTTTTGGCGATCCAACTTTTCACCCTTACTTTCCAGGCGGACAGCGCGCCGCTAAACTTGCCCATGGCTCTGTTGTTTATCTTCTTCATTCCCTTGTCTAGCCACGGTGATGGATATTTGGTTTCATCCCGGTCGGGGAACAGGAATCTCTGGTGCAACTTCATTAGGAGGAAGTGCTCCATATTTGGTATCTTCCTTAAGTTTTTGTCGTTGATGCTGGCAGTTTCCCGTAGGATGCATCCTATTTGATTGTCGTAGCACTTGCGCACTTCCTCAGGCTCTGTTGGCTCGAAATTGCCGGGGTCCACCGCCGTGACCACCAGTCTTCCGGTGCCGAGCTGGTTTGGGTGCCGTATCCTCTTCGCTTTCGGTTCTTTACCGGCTAATTCGCCAGCATCGGTGCCGGTCTTGGCACCGGTGTCAGTGCCCGTGTCGGTGTCGGTGCAACCCTCGGATGTGACAGGGGGGCCTGCAACAACCGTTGTTCGTCTAGATACTCAAAAAAGTTGTGTGCCACCTCGTAGACGTCTTCGCAGTTATCAGAACCCCCGCTTTCGTCGTTGTTAGCCATGTTTCCTATGATTAAGTCTGCTCGTTTAATTCTAGACCTAATAAAATGAATAATGACAAAAAAAAGTGTTGGGGAACGGAGCATAAATTTCAAAAATTTCCTACGCTCACGCAAGATCTATCCATGGAGATGCATCGCTACGAGAGGGGAGAGTGTGTCTACGTACCCTCGTAGACCGTTTAGCGGAAGCGTCTCACAACGCGGTTGATGTAGTCGAACAATCCTTCGAGCTCCACCGATCGAGTACCGAACGTACGGCACCTCCGAGTTCTACACACGTGCAGCTCGGTGACGTTCCTCGCCTTCTTGATCCAGCAAGACGTCGAGGTAGTAGATGAGTTCCGTCAGCACGACGGCGTGGCGACGGTGACGGTGAAGTGATTCCGACAGGGCTTCGCCTAAGCTCTCCGAAAATATGACCGAGGTGGAAAACGGAGATCGGGGCACCGCACACGGCTATGGGACAATTGTGTGTCTCCAAGGGGTGCCCCTCCTCCGTATATAAAGGAGGGAGGGAGGAGGCCGGCCCCTAGGGGTGCGCCAAGTGTGGGGAGTCCTACTAGGACTCCTTAGTCCTAGTAGGATTCCACCTCCCATACGGAGTAGGAAAGGGGGAAGGGAGAGGGAAAGGAAAGAGGGGGCTGCGCCCCCTCCCCTAGTCCAATTCGGTTTGGGCAAGGGGGGGGCGCACGCCTCCTCACGTGGCCTGCCTCTCCTTTTCCCGTATGGCCCAATAAGGCCCATTACTTCTCCCGGTGAATTCCCGTAACTCCCCGGTACTCCGAAAAATACCCGAATCACTCGGAACCTTTCCGACGTCCGAATATAGCCTTCCAATATATGAATCTTTACCTCTCGGACATTCCGAGACTCCTCGTCATGTCCGTGATCTCATCCGGGACTCCGAACAACATTCGGTCACCAATCACATAACTCATATAATACTATATCGTCATCGAACCTTAAGTGTGCGGACCCTACGGGTTCGGGAATGATGTAGACATGACCGAGACGACTCTCTGGTCAATAACCAACAGTGAAAACTGGATGCTCATATTAGTTCCTACATATTCCACGAAGATCTTTATCGGTGAACCTCATATGTCAACATACGTTGTTCCCTTTGTCCGGCGGTATGTTACTTGCCCGAGATTCGATCGTCGGTATCTAATACCTAGTTCAATCTCGTTACCGGCAAGTCTCTTTACTCATTCCGTAATACATCATCTTGCAACTAACTCTTTAGTCACGGTGCTTGCAAGGCTTCTGTGATGCTGTATTACCGAGAGGGCCCAGAGATACCTCTCCGATAGTCGGAGTGACAAATCCCAATCTCGATCCATGCCAACTCAACAAACACTTTCGGAGATACCTGTAGTGCACCTTTATAATCACCCAGTAACGTTGTGACATTTGATACACCCAAAGTATTCCTACGGTATCCGGGAGTTGCATGATCTCATGGTCAGAGGAACGTGTATTTGACATAGTGAAAGCAATAGCAATAAACTGAACGATCATTTGCTATGCTAACGGTTGGGTCATGTCCATCACATCATTCTCCTAATGATGTGATCCCGTTATCAAATGACAACTCATGTCCATGGTCAGGAAACCTTGACCATCTTTTGATCAACGAGCTAGTCTAGTAGAGGCATACTAGGGACATAGTATTTGTCTATTATCCACACATGTATTTAGTTTCCGGTCAATACAATTCTAGCATGAATAATAAACTATTATCATGAACGGGGAAATATGATAATAACTAATTTATTATTGCCTCTAGGGCATATTTCCAACAGTCTCCCACTTGCACTAGAGTCAATAATCTAGATTACATCTACATGTAATTAACACTTAATCAGTTCTAAAGCTGATCATGTTTTGCTTGTGAGAGAGGTTTTAGTCAACAGGTCTGCAATATTCAGATCCGTGTGTTCTTGGCAAATCTCTATGTTATATGTAGATGCTGCTACCACACTCTGTTTGGAGCTACTCCAAAAGATTTCCCCACTATACTTATCCGGTCTGAGACTCATAGTCTTTCGGATCAGTGTTTAAAGCTTGCATCGACGTAACCCCTTACGACGAACTCTTTATCATCTCTATTCCTGAGAAATTCTTCCTTAGTCATCTTAAGGATAATTTGACCGCTGTCCAGTGATCTACTCCTGGATCACTTTGGTACCTCTTTTGCCAGACACATGGCAAGGCACACAGCTTGGCATACTTTATAGAACCTACGGCCGAGGCATAGGGGATAACCTTCATCCATTCTATTTATTTTGCCGTGGTCGAGATTTGAGTCTTACTCAACTTCACACCTTTCACCACAGTCAAGAACTCCTTCTTTAACTGATCCATTTTGAACTTCTTCAAAATCTTGTCAAGGTATATGTTTTGTGAAAGTCATATGAGGCGTCTCAATCTATCTCTATAGATTTTGATGCCTAACATGTAAACAACCTTTACCTAGATCTTCAAGTCTTACTCCACTTCACACCAGCCAAGAACTTATTTCTTTTGACTTGATCCATTTTGAACTTCTTCAAAATCTCATCAAGGTGTGTGAAAATCTTTTATCAGGTGTCTTGATCTATCTCTATAGATCTCGATGCCCAAACCGTGGATAACTCAAAAACAGGTTTTTTATTGAAAAACTCCTTTCAATTAATTCTTTATGCTTTCCAGAAATTCTACATCATTTCTAATCACATATACTTATTAGAAATGTTATAGAGCTCCCACTCACTTTGTTGTAAATACAAGTTTCTCCATAAACTTGCATAAACCCAAACGCTTTGATCACTTCATCAAAGCGAGTATTCCAGCTCCGAGATGCTTGCACCAGTCCATAGATGGATCGCTGGAGCTTGCATACTTTGTTAGCATCTTTAGGATCGACAAAACCTTCCGGTTGCATCATATACAATTCTTCCTTAAGGAATCCATTAAGGAATGCCGTTTTGACGTCCATTTGCCAGATTTCATAATCATAAAATGCGGCAATTGCTAACATAATTCTGACAGACTTTAGCATCGCTACGGGTGAGAAAGTCTCATCGTAGTCAACTCCTTGAACTTGTCGATAACCTTTAGCAACAAGTCGTGCTTTATAGACGGTGACATTACCATCAGCGTCCGTCTTCTTCTTAAAGATCCATTTATTTTTAATAGCTCGCCGTTCATCGGGCAAGTCTACCAAAGTCCACACTTTGTTCTCATACATGGATCTAATCTCGGATTTCATGGCCTCAAGCCATTTGTCGGAATCCGGGCTCGCCATCGTTTCTTCATAGTTCGTAGGTTCACCGTTGTCTAACAACATGACCTCCAAGACAGGATTGCCGTACCAATCTGGTGCGGAGCGTGTCCTGGTTGACCTACGAGGTTCTGTAGCAACTTGATCTGAAGCTTCATGATCATCATCATCTACTTCCTCTCTGGTCTGTGTCGGTGTCACATAAATTTCTTTCTGTGGCGTACTACTATCCAGAGGAGGTACAATTACCTCATCAAGTTCTACTTTCCTCCCACTCACTTCTTTCGAGAGAAACTCCTTCTCTAGAAAGGATCCATTCTTAGCAACGAATACTTTGCCTTCGGATCTGTGGTAGAAGGTGTACCCAACGGTCTCCTTTGGGTATCCTATGAAGACGCACTTATCCGCTTTGGGTTCGAGCTTATCTGGCTGAAGCCTTTTGACATAAGCATTGCATCCCCAAACTTTCAGAAACGACAGCTTAGGTTTCTTGCCAAACCACAGTTCATACGGTGTCGTCTCAACGGATTTAGACGGTGCCCTATTTAAAGTGAATGCAGCTGTCATTAATGCATAACCCCAAAATGATAGTGGCAAATCGGTAAGAGACATCATAGAACGCACCATATCTAATAGAGTACGATTACGACGTTCGGACACACCATTACGCTGTGGTGTTCCAGGTGGCGTGAGCTGTGAAACAATTCCACATTGTCTTAAGTGATTGCCAAACTCGTAACTCAAATATTCTCCTCCACGATCAGATCGTAAGAACCTTATTTTCTTGTTACGATGGTTTTCTACTTCACTCTGAAATTCTTTGAACTTTTCAAATGTTTCAGATTTATGCTTCATCAAGTAGACATAGCCATATCTACTCAAATCATCTGTGAACGTGAGAACATAACGATATCCACCGCGCACCTCAACACTCATCTGACCGCATACATTGGTATGTATTATTTCCAATAAGTTGGTTGCTCGCTCCATTGTTCCGAAGAACGGAGTTTTAGTCATCTTGCCAATAAGGCACGGTTCACATGTCTCAAATGATTCATAATCAAGCGATTCCAAAAACCCATCTGCATGGAGTTTCTTCATGTTTTTAACACTGATATGACCTAAGCGGCAGTGCTACAAATATGTGGTACTATCATTATCTTTTGGCATTTGTGTTATGAACATGTGTATTACTACGATCAAGATTCAATAAACCTTTCATTTTAAGTGCATGATCATCAATGATATTATCCAAATAAATAGAATAACAATTATTCTCTGAAATTGAATAACCGTTTTGCAATAAACACTATCAGATATAATGTTCATGCTTAACGCAAGCACCAAATAACAATTATTTAGGTTCATCACTAATCCTGAAGGTAGAGAGAGCGTGGCGATGGTGATCACATCAACCTTGGAGACACTTCCAATGCACATCGTCACCTCGTTCTTTAGCTAGCCCTCGTTTATTCCGAAGCTCCATGTTTCAAGTTGCAAGCAACTGAACAAGTATCAAATACCCAGGTGCTCCTACGAGTACTAGTAAGGTACACATCAATAACATGTATATCAAATATCTATGTTGACATTGCCAGTCTTATTATCTACCAGTTACTTTGGGGAAGTTCCGCTCCTTGTGACATTTCCCTTTGCAATGGGAGCACTAAGTCTCGGGTTTGGTTCAGCCTTGGGTTTCTTCGCGTGAGCGGCAACTGTTTTACCGTTCTTCTTGAAGTTCCCTTTTCTTTCCCTTGCCCTTCTTGAAACTAGTGGTCTTATTAACCATCAACACTTGATGCTCCCTTTTTTGATTTCTACATCCGCAGATTGTAGCATCGTGAATAGCTTAAGGATCTTCTATCCCTTGCATGTTTATAGTTCATCACGAAGATCCAGTAGCTTAGTGATAGTGACTAGAGAACTCTATCAATCACCACTTTATTCGGAAGTCTAACTCCCATTTGATTCAAGTGTTTGAAGTACTCAGACATTCTGAGTACATGCTCACTAACGGAGCTGTTCTCCTCCATCTTGTAGCTATAGAACTTTGTCGAAGGTGTCATACCTCTCGACCCGGGTGTGAGCTTGAAAAACAAATTTTCAGCTCTTGGAACATCTCATATGCTCCGTGTTGCTCAAAACATATTTGGAGCTCCGGTTCTAAGCCGTAAAGTATGGCGCACTGAACTATCGAGTAGTCATCTTTTCTTGTCTGCCAGACGTTCATAACGTCCTCAGACGAAGCCGTAGGGGTATTTCACTGAGCGGTGCATTAAGGACATAAGCCTTCTGTGCAGCAGTGAGGACAATCCTCAGATCACGGACCTAGTCCGCATAGTTGCTTCCATCAACTTTCAACTTCGTTTTCTCTAGGAACATAATAAAAACAGGGGAACTACAGCGCGGTCTATTGATCTACAACATAAAATTGCAAAGATTATTTAGACTATGTTCATGATAATTGAAGTTCAATTAATCAAATTACTTAAGAACTCCTACTTAGATTAACATCCCTCAAGTTGTCTAAGTGTAACATGATCCACATCAACTAAACCACGTCTGATCATCACGTGAGGTGGATTAGTTATCAATGGTGAACATCTTTCATGTTGATCATATCTACTATATGACTCATGTTCGACCTTTCGGTCTCTTGTGTTCCGAGGCCATGTCTGTACATGCTAGGCTCGTCAAGTTTAACCCAAGTATTCTGCGTGTGTAAAACTGGCTTACACCCGTTGTATGCGAACGAAAGAATCCATCACACCCGATCATCACGTGGTGTTTAGAAGCGTCGAACCTTCGCAACGGTGCATACTAGGGGAGAACACTTATCTTGAAATTTAGTGAAGGGATCATCTTATAATGCTATCGTCGTCCTAAGAAAAATAAGATGCATAAAAGGATTAACATCACATGCAATTCAATATATGTGACATGATATGGCCATCATCGTCTTGTGCTTTTGATCTCCATCAGCAAAGCACCGTCATGATCTCCATCGTCACCGGGTTGACACCTTGATCTCCATCGTAGCGTCGTGACACCTTGATCTCCATCGTAGCGTCGTGACACCTTGATCTCCATCATAGCGTCGTGGTTGTCTCGCCAATTATTGCTATTACTACTACTACTGCTAACTCATAGCGGTAAAGTAAAGCAATTACATAGCGTTGGCATTGCATACAATAAAGAGACAACCATAAGGCTCCTGCCGGTTGCCTGATAATTTACAAAACATGATCATCTCATACAACAACTTATATCACATCATGTCTTGGCCATATCACATCACCAGCATACCCTGCAAAAACAAGTTAGACGTCCTCTACTTTGTAGTTGCAAGTTTTACGTGGCTGCTACGGGTTTGCAAGAACCGTTCTTACCTAAGCAAAACCACAACGTGGTGTAGTGATTGCTTTTTGATCTTCTAAAAGAACCCTCTTCATTGAAACCGATTCAACTAAAGTGAGAGAGACAGACACCCGCCAGTCACCTTTATGCAACGAGTGCACGTAGCGGTGAAACCTGTCTCGCGTAAGCGTACGCGTAATGTCGGTCCGGGCCGCTTCATCTCACAATACCGCCGAATCAAGTAACAACTAGTAACGGCAAGCAATATGTATACACCCACGCCCACAACTCACTTGTGTTCTACTCGTGCAAATCACATCTACGCATAGACCTGGCTCGGATGCCACTGTTGGGGAACGGAGCATAAATTTCAAAAATTTCCTACGCTCACACAAGATCTATCCATGGAGATGCATCGCTACGAGAGGGGAGAGTGTGTCTATGTACCCTCGTAGACCGTTTAGCGGAAGCGTCTCACAACGCGGTTGATGTAGTCGAACAATCCTTCGAGCTCCACCGATCGAGTACCGAACGTACGGCACCTCCGAGTTCTACACACGTGCAGCTCGGTGACGTTCCTCGCCTTCTTGATCCAGCAAGACGTCGAGTTAGTAGATGAGTTCCGTCAGCACGACGGCGTGGCGACGGTGACGGTGAAGTGATTCCGACAGGGCTTCGCCTAAGCTCTCCGAAAATATGACCGAGGTGGAAAACGGAGATCGGGGCACCGCACACGGCTATGGGACAATTGTGTGTCTCCAAGGGGTGCCCCTCCTCCGTATATAAAGGAGGGAGGGAGGAGGCCGGCCCCCTAGGGGTGCACCAAGTGTGGGGAGTCCTACTAGGACTCCTTAGTCCTAGTAGGATTCCACCTCCCATACGGAGTAGGAAAGGGGGAAGGGAGAGGGAAAGGAAAGAGGGGGCTGCGCCCCCTCCCCTAGTCCAATTCGGTTTGGGCAAGGGGGGGCGCACGCCTCCTCACGTGGCCTGCCTCTCCTTTTCCTGTATGGCCCAATAAGGCCCATTACTTCTCCCGGTGAATTCCCGTAACTCCCCGGTACTCCGAAAAATACCCGAATCACTCGGAACCTTTCCGACGTCCGAATATAGCCTTCCAATATATGAATCTTTACCTCTCGGACATTCCGAGACTCCTCGTCATGTCCTTGATCTCATCAGGGACTCCGAACAACATTTGGTCACCAATCACATAACTCATATAATACTATATCGTCATCGAACCTTAAGTGTGCGGACCCTACGGGTTCGGGAATGATGTAGACATGACCGAGACGACTCTCTGGTTAATAACCAACAGCGGAACCTGGATGCTCATATTAGTTCCTACATATTCCACGAAGATCTTTATCGGTGAACCTCATATGTCAACATACGTTGTTCCCTTTGTCCGGCGGTATGTTACTTGCCCGAGATTCGATCGTCGGTATCTAATACCTAGTTCAATCTCGTTACCGGCAAGTCTCTTGACTCGTTCCGTAATACATCATCTTGCAACTAACTCTTTAGTCACGGTGCTTGCAAGGCTTCTGTGATGCTGTATTACCGAGAGGGCCCAGAGATACCTCTCCGATAGTCGGAGTGACAAATCCCAATCTCGATCCATGCCAACTCAACAAACACTTTCGGAGATACCTGTAGTGCACCTTTATAATCACCCAGTAACGTTGTGACATTTGATACACCCAAAGTATTCCTACGGTATCCGGGAGTTGCATGATCTCATGGTCAGAGGAACGTGTATTTGACATAGTGAAAGCAATAGCAATAAACTGAACGATCATTTGCTATGCTAACGGTTGGGTCATGTCCATCACATCATTCTCCTAATGATGTGATCCCGTTATCAAATGACAACTCATGTCCATGGTCAGGAAACCTTGACCATCTTTTGATCAACGAGCTAGTCTAGTAGAGGCATACTAGGGACATAGTATTTGTCTATTATCCACACATGTATTTAGTTTCCGGTCAATACAATTCTAGCATGAATAATAAACTATTATCATGAACGGGGAAATATGATAATAACTAATTTATTATTGCCTCTAGGGCATATTTCCAACAAAAAGGCCCTATGTTTTGCCGGAATGTTGATTCATTCCCGTTCCATCAAATCCCGGGCACTCGATATGTCCTAGTTTCTAGCACAAGTCATGCCGAAATTCACGGAAAATTTCTGCATGACCTTTGCTAAAAAGTGGACAAATCGAGCGCCTGAAATTTGTCGGAACGGAAATGAATCAACATTCCGGCAAAACATTGTCCACTCGGAATCAGATTCCCTGCAAACAACAAAAGGCCACTTCGGCACATTCATAGGTCACTTGGGCACAATCGAACAATTCAAATTTCCATATAACAGGACCACTTCAAGAAAATATAGAACTTGAAGAAAATTTGCTATAAACCCTAGAGCATTGGGTCGACAGCAACTGTCTCATACTGTCCTAATTTGCAACTCTCTCATACTCTCCTAAAAAAATATTTAGTTAACTACATTGGGTCCACAACAAGCTTATTTCTATATTGAATTTTTGCTCTAAACTAATTTTTTCTCTAAAAAGAATTTATATAAACATTTGACGAACCCTAATCTTCTGTCCACAACAACTACAACTACTTAACCATCTACAACTACTTAAGCAAGCATCTACAACTACATAAGCACAGGAACCATAAACATTTGATGAACCCTAGCTAATTTGATGAACCCTACAATTTCATGAACCCTAGGAACCCTAGCTAGGCAGAGGTAGGGGAGGAGGAGGAGGAGGTGTAGGTGTGGTCACCTTGGGCGTCGAGCGAGGCAAGGAGGAGGAGGAGGTCGGAGCGGCCGAGGACGCGGCGGAGGTGTGGAGGAGGTCGTCGGCGTCGGGCATCGGGGTCGACCGCGCGGCGTCGGGGTCGGGGCTCGGGCGACGGCGAGGGAGGGGGCGCGACGGAGTGGGGATTTGGGGGAGAATTGGGGGAGAAAGGAGGGAAGGCCGCGGGGGGGGGGGGGGGTTAACTCAAAATGGCAGTAGCGCGGGTTCCAACCCACGCTATAGCTAACTTAGCTATAGCGCGGGTTAGAAACCTGCGCTACCGCTATAGTAAGTAGCTATAGCGCGGGTTCTAAACTCGCGCTACCGCTATAGTAATTAGCTATAGTGCGGGATCTAAACCAGCGCTACTGCTATTTCTTTCTCCATTTTCTTTTTTTAATTTTTCTTTTCATTTTCTTTTTTTCCTTTCTCCTTTTCCTTTTTTTTCATTTTCATTTCTATTCCTTTCCTTTTTATTTCTTTTCCTTTTTGGTTTACTTTTCCTTTTTCTCCTCCGAAAGACGACCGAGCCGACGTTGTCCGATATGCATGGTGGGAAGGGGATATATACAATGTATATAACTAAGGCAATATATATTACATCATTTGGCTGATAAAGGTTAAGTGTGTATACAAAATAGGAACATATATATAAATGATGGTTTCTCAGCGTCGACGTTGTCGTTTCTGAGTGAGCTTCTTTCCTTTCTTGTTCTCTGCCGAATAATTGAGCCCCTCGTTGTGACTTTTCCTTTTCCATGGAGTACGATTTTTATTAGGTAATGTAGTCTTGCTTCTTCTTTTGACATATGCTTCATCGTCATCGTCATCTTCCCTCATCGGGTCGCCGTACTGGTCGTAGTCTTCCTCATTAGCGACTCCATCCATTCCGACGATGCTGCTTTTGCCTCTCCTCACGACAACACGGCTGGGATTGCTCGGGTTGGTTATGAAGAAGCATTGTGTCACGTGCTTAGCGTGTACCCATGGCTCAGTTTTGGCAATGACGTTCACGGTAGCCGCGCTCTTCGCGTCGGGTATAGACATGGTAGTGAAATACCGGTTTTCTCTTTCGACGGCCTTAGCCCATCTGACACGGAACATCGTCGCACTGTGCAGTCCAGCGTAGTCAAGCTCCCAAATCTATTTGACCCTTCCGTAGAATCTTTCAGTTGCGCCGTTGTCGCCGGTCATGCATTCCATTGTCACCCCTGAGTTCTGGTAATCACTGTCTATGTCTTTGCCCTCCGTGTAGAACGTGTATCCGTTGATATCATATGCTTGATAGGTCGCGAGGTTGGCCGCGGGGCCATGTGCTAAGGCGTGTATGCGCAATCCGTCCGCACTGCCCTCTTCCGAGGGATTAGCAAGAACATGCTCTTTGAACCAATGCAAGAAAGTGGAGTTGTGCTCTCTAGTAACTTCGGCGTCCGTCTTGTTTAGCCCCTTGTCACGGTACTTCTTTGCGATGGTTTCTTTGTGCAGTGCCACGAAAGGATCTACCACGTCTAGGTGATGTAGCACTACTAAGTTTGCTATGTTCAAGTCATTGCGTCGACCCGAGTGGTCCACATGCAATTCCCTCTGGCCGTTCGTGTGACCTTCTCCTCCGAGCCTCCCAAGGTGCTTGTTGACGGGCAAACCAACAACAGGGTTTTCGCCACCTAGATAATTCTCCCAGAAGGATATGCACTCTTGGGTCAGATAGCCCTGCACGATGCTTCCATCTGGACGGGACATGTTAGGAACGAATCCTTTGATGACCCCATTCATCCTCTCAAATGGCATCATGCTATGAAGGAATGACGGCCCAAGGTCGATGATGTCGTCCACAATGTGGACACACAAATGCACCATGACGTCAAAGAACGCGGGCGGGAAGTAAATCTCAAGCTCATTTAGTATGACAATGATCTCTTCCTGTAGCCTTCAGAGCTGCTTCACACTGATCGACTTTCGAGAGATAACGTCGAAAAAGTTGCAGAGACCAGTAAGCGTCTCATGGACGTGCTTGTCCATTATCCCTCTAAGGGCAACCGGAAGGATCTGCGTCATCAACATGTGACAGTCATGAGACTTCATCCCGCTGAACCTTTTCTTCTTGGTGTCTAGAAATCTGCTTATCTTCCCACAGTAACCGGAACTAACTTTGATTCCGGTAAGGCACTTGAAGAATTGATTGATCTCCTTCGGACTTAAGGTGAAGCAAGAAGGGGGGCAATAATTCTCTTCCTTCTTGTTGACTTTTTTGCCCCTGTCCCCCGCCTCCGTCTCCGTCTCCGTCTCCTCCGACTTTTTACGGGGCAACATGTGGAGATCTGCCCTGATGTTCAAATCTTCCAAGTCTCTTCTTGCCTTCGGCCCATACTTGGTCTTATCCGGCATGTTCATCACTGTTGCAAGCAAGTTCTCAAGGACATTCTTCATGATATGCATTTGATCGAGGCAATGAGGCGTGTCGAGTTTGGGCCAGTACTCCAAGTCCCAGAAAACAGACCTCGTCTTCCATACCTTCAGCAGCGGCTCCGACGCCTTTTTCATCTTTCCCAGCGCGGGGCACTGTTCCCAGTTTTTCAATAGCTCATCGATTTCGGCACCGCTCCTCTTACGTGGAGGTCCTCGATGCTCAGCCTCACCATTGAATAGATCTCCACGGTTTCTCCACGGGTCATCCTTCTCGAGCCATCTTCGATGCCCCATGTACACGATTTTCCCAGACCCTCCATCTTTCGTTAGCTGCTGAGACGTTGTATCATCCATGCACCGGGTGCATCCGCAATATCCGTGGCACACCTGGCCTGCGACATATCCATAACCGAGATAGTCGTGCACCGTCGTTATCAGCGCGGCTCTCATATAGAAATAGTCGCCTTTGCTGGCGTCCCATGTCTTGGATGGTGTTTTCCATAACATGTCTAACTCCTCTTTCAGTAGCCCCAGATACAGATTAATATTATTTCCTAGTTGTTTCGGCCCTTTAATCAGCATGCTCATGTGTATGTACTTTGACTTCATGCACAACCAGGGGGGGAGGTTGTACATCCATACAAACACAGGCCATGTGCTATGGTTGGTGTTCTAGTTGCCAAACGGATTCATTCCATCGGTACTCGTGCCAAGCACGATGTTCCTTGCATCATCTGCGAAATATCCATATTCGGCATTGAATGCTCGCCACTGGCTAGCATCCGCGAGGTGTCTCAGCTTCGGATCATCTCCGTCGTCGGGCTTCACCCTCTCCGCGTGCCAGCGCATGAGCTTTGCTTCCTTAGGATCTACGAAATAACGCTGCAGACGGGGAGTGATCGGTAAGTACCATACAACTTTCTGAGGAGATTTCTTCTCGGCCTTCTTGTATCTAGAAGCATTGCACACCGGACAGCTGGTTTTTTCCGCGTGCTCCTTCCGATAAATGATGCAATCGTTGATGCATGCATGGTATCTAATGTGGGGCAGATCAAGTGGGCACATGGTCTTCTTGGCCTCATCGACACTAGTAGGACACAGGTTCCCCGCGGGAAGAACTTTATTATGTAGATACTTCAAATGCTCATCGTGGCTTGCGTCTGTCCAATTGTTTTTGGCCTTCGTCTTTAGAAGTTCGAGCGTGAAACTCAAGCGGGTCACCTCAGGATCGCAACTGTCATACAATGGAGTCTTCGAGTCTACCTCCAGTTGCGCCGGCTTGGCCTCCTCTCTAGAAGCAGCTCTGTCGCTACTCGTATTCTTGCAAAGCAGGTCTCGAACATGAGGGTCCTGCACAACTGAACTTAGTCGCGTCAAAGACTGCGTCGTGTCCGCCTCTTCTCCGCCGTGTCCGGCCTCTTCTCCGCCGTGTACGGCCTCTTCCCCGCCGTGTCTGGCCTCTTCTCCGCCGCCATGTCCTGCGCCCTCGTCTTCGGGTCCATCGTCGGTCATCTCTTCGTCTAGCCCCATGTCGTTATTGCCTGCCATGTGGACATCCTCATCATCATCTTCAATTGTCCACCGAGTATAGCCATCCATGAAACCATGCATGAGCAGGTGCGCCTCAAACGGTCAAAGGGGTCCAAGATGACAATTAGTTTGCATCTTCTACATGGACATAAAATCCCAGTCCGGTTATTTGAATACATGTCGTGCACCGAGGATCGCAACCATCTTTCCACCACCCTTCCACTGACCTTCATGATTGCCTGTGCGGTATAATAAGCAAAAAAAATTATTACCATGCATGCATATGCATACATCAAAGTCATACAAAAATTTGGCATGACCTTCCCTAAAAATAGGACATACAGAGTTTGCCCGAAATTCGCCGAAACGGAAATAAATCGACATTTCAGCAAAACATAAGCAACTCATGTCAAGCACGATCTGACAAATACACATAGGCGGCAACTCATGCCACACGCACATTCCCACCATCATAGCGCAAACACACATATTTCCATTCTTGCAAAGCACAACTTTTTACTCACCTATCGCCCCGAGAGAGGGATCGAGCACACGGTAGCTATAGATGGCCGGTGCCGCTATCTAGGGATCAAAAGTAGTGGACAAAGATGCATGGCTTACTTCTAAAATGGGTAGATCTAGTTGGAAGGAGATGCTCTACCTAACTAGTGGAGAGGGAGGGAGAGCTAGCTAGTGAGACAAAGGTAGGAGTGGGGAAAGGGAAGGAGGGAGTGACAAATAAAGCGAGGAAGAAGCTAGAGAGAAAGAGAGGTCATTAATGGAGGAGATGGTGGATGGGGGCATTAATGGGGAGAGAAGAGAGATAGGAGAAGTAAGAACTAAGTGAGGGAGCTAGAGGAGGGAGAGGGGAAAGGGGGAGGGGGAGGGTGGGGAAAAGGAGGCTGCTACGCATACCAGTAGCGCGGTATTGCTAACAACGCTACTGCTAAGCTCTATAGCAGTAGCGCGTGTCGGTGGCCCATCGCTACTGCTAAGAGGGGCCCACCTGCTGGCACCGTGCACACATAGCGGTAGCGGTGGGCCACCGACACGCGCTACTGCTACGGGAATAGTAGTAGCGCTGGTTTTTGTCGTACGCTACTAGTACGGGCAGCCCCGGTGAGTGACGATGGGACCACTTAGCAGCAGCGCTGGTTCACAGGCCAGCGCTACTGCTACCTTCCAACCTGTAGCGCTGGTAAGTTCCACGCGCTACTACTAAGTAGCAGTAGCGCTGCGACCCAGCCCCGCGCTACTGCTAAGGTTCTATCTATAAGCTTTCTCCTAGTAGTGGTTAGCAATAGTCGTAGAAGCAATAGTTGGTGGAGACAACTACATGACGGCATGATGATCGAGATCATGATGGTGGGGATCATGGTGTCATGCCGGTGACGATGGAGATCATGCCGGTGCTTTGGAGATGGAGATCAAAGGCACGAGATGATAATGGCCATATCATGTCACATATTGATTGCATGTGATGTTTATCTTTTATGCATCTTATTTTATTTAGGACGGCGGTAGCATTATAAGATGATTCCTTCACTTAATTTCAAGATAAAAGTGTTCTCCCTAAGTATGCACCGTTGCGAAAGTTCGTCGTTTCGAAGCACCTCGTGATGATCGGGTGTGATAGACTCTACGTTCGCATACAACGGGTGTAAGCCAGTTTTACACATGCAGAATACTTGGGTTAAACTTGATGAGCCTAGCATGTACAGACATGGCCTCAGAACACAGAGGACCGAAAGGTCGAACATGAGTCATATAGTAGATATGATCAACATGGAGATGTTCACCATTGATGACTGCCCCATCTCACGTGATGATCGGACATGGTCAGTTGATTTGGATCATGTAACACTTAGACAACTTGAGGGATGTTGATTTAAGTGGGAGTTCTTTAGTAATTTGATTAATAGGACCAATTATCATGAACTTAGTCTAATTGTCTTTGCAAATTAATGTTGTAGATCAATGGCTCGCGCTGTAGCTCCCCTGAATTTTAATGCGTTCCTAGAGAAAGCTAAGTTGAAAGATGATGGAAGCAACTATGCGGACTGGGTCCGTAATTTGAGGATTATCCTCACTGCTGCACAGAAAGTTTATGTCCTTGTTGCACCGCTAGGTGAACCACCCGCTCTCGCGAACCTGGATGCTATGAACGTATGGCAGACAAGAAATGATGACTACACGATAGTTCAGTGCGCCATGCTTTACGGCTTAGAACCGGGGCTCCAAAGATGTTTTGAGCACCACAGAGCATATGAGATGTTCCAGGAGCTGAAATTGGTATTTCAGGCTCATGCCCGGGTTGAGAGGTATGACACCTCCGACAAGTTCTTTAGCTGTAAGATGGAGGAGAACAGCTCCGTTAGTGAGCACGTACTCAAAATGTTTGGGTACTACAACCACTTGAATCAGTTGGGAGTTAATCTTCCAGATGAAGTAGTGATTGACAGAGTTCTCCAATCACTGCCACTAAGCTACAAGAGCTTTGTGATGAACTATAACATGCAAGGGATGGAAAATACGATCCCTGAGCTCTTCGCGATGCTTAAGGCTGTGGAGGTAGAAATCAAGAAAGAACATCAAGTGTTGATGGTCAACAAGACCACCAGTTTCAAGAAGAATGGCAAGGGAAAGAAAAGGAACTTCAAGAAGAATGGCAAGCCAGTTGCCGCTCCCATGAAGAAACCCAAGGCTGGACCCAAACCTGAGACTGAGTGCTTCTATTGCAAGGGGAATGGTGACTGGAAGCGGAACTGTCCCAAGTACTTGGCAGATAAGAAGGCTGGCAACGTCAACGGAGGTATATTTGATATACATGTTATTGATGTGTACCTCACTAGTGCTCGTAGTAGCGCCTGGGTATTTGATACCGGTTCGGTTGCTAATATTTGTAACTCAAAACAGGAGCTGCAGAATAAATGAAGACTAGCTAAGGACGAGGTGACGATGCGCGTCGGAAATGGTTCCAAGGTTGATGTGATCACCGTCGGCACGCTCCCTCTACGTTTACCATCAGGATTAGTTTTGAACCTGAATAATTGTTATTTGGTGCCTGCGTTAAGCATGAACATTATATCCGGATCTTGTTTATTGCAAGACGGTTATTCATTTAAGTCAGAGAATAATGGTTGTTCTATTTAAATGGATAATATCTTTTATGGTCATGCACCCCTTGTGAATGGTTTATTTCTGTTGAATCTCGATCGTAGTGATACACATATTCATAATATCGATGCCAAAAGATGCAAAGTTAATGATGATAGTACCACATACTTGTGGCACTGCCGCTTAGGTCATATTGGTGTAAAACGCATGAGGAAACTCCATGCTGATGGACTTTTGGAATCTCTTGATTATGAATCATTTGAGACATGTGAACCATGCCTCATGGGCAAGATGACTAAAACCCCGTTTTCCGGAACAATGGAGCGGGCAACTGACTTGTTGGAAATAATACATACCGATGTATGCGGTCCGATGAGTGTTGAAGCATGCGGTGGATATTGTTATTTTCTTACCTTCACAGATGATTTGAGTAGATATGGGTATATTTACTTAATGAAACACAAGTCTGAAACATTTGAAAAGTTCAAGGAGTTTCAGAGTGAAGTAGAGAATCATCGTAATAAGAGAATTAAATTTCTACGATCTGATCGTGGAGGTGAATATTTTAGTTACGAGTTTGGTATGCATTTAAGACAATGTGGAATTGTTTCACAGCTCATGCCACCTGGAACACCACAGTGTAATGGTGTGTCCGAACATCGTAATCGTACTCTATTGGATATGGTGCATTCAATGATGTCTCTTACCGATTTGCCACTATCATTTTGGGGATATGCATTAGAGACAACCACATTCACTTTAAACAGGGCACCGTCTAAATCCATTGAGACGACACCGTATGAATTATGGTTTGGCAAGAAGCCTAAGCTGTCATTTCTTAAAGTTTGGGGATGTGACATTTATGTCAAGAGGCTTCAGCCTGATAAGCTCGAACCCAAAGCGGAGAAGTGCATCTTCATAGGATACCCTAAAGAGACCATTGGGTATACCTTCTATCACAGATCTGAAGGCAAGATCTTTGTTGCCAAGAATGGGTCCTTTCTAGAGAAGGAGTTTCTCTCGAAAGAAGTGAGTGGGAGGAAAGTAGAACTTGATGAGGTAGTTGTACCTTCTCCCAAATTGGAAAGTAGCACATCACAGAAAGAAGTTTCCGTGATGCCTACACCATCCGGAGAAGAAGCTAATGATGATGATCATGAAACTTCGGATCGAGTTACTACTGAACTTCGTACGTCGACCAGGGTACGTTCCGCACCAGAGTGGTACGGTAATCCTGTCCTGGAAGTCATGTTGTTAGACAACGGTGAACCTATGAACTATGAAGAAGCAATGATGAGCCCGGATTCTGACAAATGGCTTGAGGCCATGAAATCCGAGATAGGATACATGTATGAAAACAAAGTATGGACTTTGGTGGACTTGCCCGATGACCGGCAGGCCATTGAGAATAAATGGATCTTTAAGAAGAAGACAGACGCTGATGGTAATGTCACTTTCTATAAAGCTCGACTTGTCACAAAGGGTTTCCGACAAGTTCAAGGGGTTGACTACGATGAGACTTTCTCACCCGTAGCGATGCTTAAGTCTGTTAGAATTATGTTAGCAATTGCCGCATTGTATGATTATGAAATTTGGCAGATGGACGTCAAAACAGCATTCCTTAACGGGTTTCTTAAGGAAGAGTTGTATATGATGCAACGAAAGGTTTTGTCGATCCTAAAGGTGCTAACAAAGTATGCAAGCTCCAGCGATCCATCTATGGACTGGTGCAAGCATCTCGGAGTTGGAATATACGTTTTGACTAGGTGATCAAAGCTTTTGGTTTCATGCAAACTCGGAGAAGCTTGTATTTACAAGAAAGTGAGTGGGAGCTCTGTAGCATTTCTAATATTATATGTGAACGACATATTATTGATTGGAAATGATATAGAATTACTGGAAAGCATAAAAGGTTATTTGAACAAGAGTTTTTCAATGAAAGACCTAGGTGAAGCTGCTTACATATTAGGCATTAAAATCTATAGAGATAGATCAAGACGCCTAATAGGACTTTCACAAAGCACATACCTTGACAAGATTTTGAAGAAGTTCAAAATGGACCGATCGAAGAAAGGGTTCTTGTCTGTATTGCAAGGTGTGAAGTTGAGTAAGACTCAAAGCCCGACCACGGCAGAAGAAAGAGAAAGGATGAAAGTCATCCCCTATGCCTCAGCCATAGGCTCTATAATGTATGCCATGCTATGTACCAGACCTGATGTGTGCCTTGCCATAAGTCTGGCAGGGAGGTACCAAAGTGATCCAAGAGTAGATCACTGGACAGCGGTCAAGAATATCCTTAAGTACCTGAAAAGGACTAAGGACATGTTCTTGTTTATGGAGGTGACAAAGAGCTCGTCGTAAAGGGTTACGTCGATGCTAGCTTTGACACAGATCCGGATGACTCTAAGTCTCAAACCGGATACGTATTTATATTGAATGGTGGAGCAGTCAGTTGGTGCAGTTCCAAGCAAAGCGTCATAGCGGGATCTACATATGAAGCGGAATATATAGCTGCTTCGGAAGCAGCGCAAGAAGGAGTCTGGATGAAGGAGTTCATATCCGATCTGGGAGTAATACCTAGTGCATCGGATCCAATGACTATCTTTTGTGACAACACTGGAGCTATTGCCATTGCCAAGGAGCCGAGGTTTCACAAGAAGACCAAGCATATCAAGCGCCGCTTCAACTCCATTCGCAATTACATTAAGGATGGAGACATAGAACTTTGCAAAGTACATACGGATCTGAATGTGGCAGACCCGTTAACTAAACCTCTTCCATGAGCAAAACATGATCATCACCATGACTCCATGGGTGTTAGATTCATTACAATGTAAACTGGATTATTGACTCTAGTGGAAGTGGGAGACTGTTGGAAATATGCCCTAGAGGCAATAATAAATTGGTTGTTATCATATTTTCTTGTTCATGATAAATGTTTATTATTCATGCTAGAATTGTATTGACCGGAAACTTAAATACATGTATGAATACATACACAACACCGTGTCCGTAGTGAGCCTCTACTAGACTAGCTCGTTGATCAAAGATGGTTAAGGTTTCCTGACCATAGACATGAGTTGTCATTTGATAACGGGATCACATCATTAGGAGAATGATGTGATGGACAGACCCAACCGTAAGCTTAGCATCAGATCGTTTAGTTATTTGCTACAGCTTTCTTCATGTCAAGTATCTGTTCCTTAGACCATGAGATCATGTCACTCCCGGATACCAGAGGGATGCCTTGTGTGCTATCAAATGTCACTTTGTAACTGGGTGATCATAAAGGTGCTCTACAGGTATCTCCGAAGGTGTTTGTTGGGTTGCATGGATCGAGACTGGGATTTGTCACTCCGTATGATGGAGAGATATCTCTGGGCCCTCTCGGTAATTCAACATCGTAAAGAGCTTGAAAGCAATGTGGCTAATGAGTTAGTCACGGGATCTTGTATTACGGAACAAGTAAAGAGACTTGCCGGTAACGAGATTGAACTAGGTATGGAGATACCGACGATCGAATCTCGGGCAAGTAACATATCGCCGGACAAAGGGAATTGTATACGGGATTAATTGAATCCTCGACATCATTGTTCAACCGATAAAGATCTTCGTTGGACATGTGGGAATCAATATGGGTATCCAGATCCCACTATTGATTATTGACCAGAGAAGTGTCTCGGTCATGTCTGCATGTTCCCGAACCCGTAGGGTCGCACGCATAACGTTCGGTAGCTCTAGGGTAGTATTGAGATATTAATAGCGGAAAGTCCAAAGGTTGTTCGGAGTCCCGGATGGGATCCAGGATATCACGAGGAGATCTGGAATAGTCTGAAGGTAAAAATTTATATATGGAAAGTTGTTTTCGGAGTTACGGAAAAAGTTCGGTTTTTTCAGTATTGTACCGGGAAGTCATCGGAAGGTTCCAGAGGAGTCCGGGAGTCCACGGAAGTTTTCCACCAGCCCCTAGGGAATGCATGGGCTGTGGGGGGTGCCCTGGCCTTATTGAGCCTAGGGGACCAGCCCCACATAGGCCCATGCGCCTGGGGGGGCAAACCCTAGGAGGTGGAGCCGCCTCCACTTGGCTTGGGGGCCAAGTTTCCCCCCTTGGCCGCCGCCTCCTCCCTTGGAAGAGGGGCTAGGGCCGGCGCCCCCTCCCCTTTGCCCCTATATATAGTGAGGGAGAGGGAGGGCAGCCGTACCCTTTTCTCCTGGCGCCTCCCTCTCTCCCGTATACTCCTCCATGTTGTGTCAGCGCTTCGCAAAGCCCTGCCGGAGTTCCACTGCTGCCACCACCACCATACCGCCGTGATGGTTCTGATCTCATCTACCTCCTCTCCCTCGCTTGCTGGATCAAGAAGGAGAGGACCCCATCGAGCTGAATGTGTGGTAATCTCGGAGGTGCCATCCATTCGGCACTAGATCGGATTGGATCGCGATTGGATCGTGAAGAGCACGACTACATCAACCGCGTTACGATGCTAACGCTTTCTGTCTACAAGGGTATGTAGACACACTCCCCTCTCGTTGCTATGCATCTCCTACATTAGATCTTGGGTGTTTCATAGGAATTTTTTGATTTTCATGCTCCGTTCCCCATCAGTGGCATCATGAGCTAGGTCTATGCGTAGATGTATTTGCACGAGTAGAACACAAAGAAGTTGTGGGCGTTGATGTTCAAATTGCTTACTTCCTTTGTCATGTTTGGATTCGGCGGTATTGTGGGATGAAGTGGCTTGGACCAACCTTACTTGTCCTCGCACAAGAGACCGGTTCCACTGACTGACATGAAACTTGTATTGCATAAAAGTGGCTTTGCGGGTGTCTATCTCTCCCACTTTAGTTGAATCTTATTTGACAAGGGCGGTCCTTGTAGAAGGTTAAAAGGCAACTTGTATATGACCGTTGTGGCTTTGCGTCGGTAAGAATGGTTCTTGCTAGTTGCCCATAGCAGCCACATAAAATTTGCAACAACAAAGTAGAGGACGTCTAACTTGTTTTTGCAGGGCATGTTGTGATCTGGTATGCCGGGGCCCGCGTGCTCCTACATTAGATCTTGGGTGTTTTGTAGGAATTTTTTTGATTTTCATGCTTCGTTCCCCATCAGGGGCAGCACGGTGGTGGGAGGCGGTTGAGGGGTGGGCGGGGCGGCGACACTAGGTGGTTAGTCCTATGGCGGCTCGATGGTTGAGAGAGAAGATGAACAGTGCATCATTTCCGGAGGTTGAAGAAGACCATCTGGCCATCCATGTTGCATCCAACGGCTCGCAAGATTTGACTGACCCAATTAGTTCCTTCAGATTGGAGGATCCACGTGGCGTTCAAGGTCTCGAAGGTAGATTCCACATCAGCACCCGGTTTACGGCCTCGGCGCGGGACTAGTCGAGCTCACGCTCCTAGCAGGCGCGACTGGCTTCCGCCGCGACAACCACCATGCGGGCCTCCTCCTCGCAGGGGGAGACCACAATGACCCGCTAGCTCCTCCTCCTCCTCGCCGACATGCTGGAGCACGCACTCGTCCTCCTCCTCTTTGTACACTGCGGGTATGCGGCATTGATGCGCGAGAAATGGTCGGTCGAAGCACGCGGGCCCCGGCATGCGCAACGGTGGCGGCGGCATATTGATGAGTGCGCGTATGGGAGCTTAGTTTAGTTTTATATAGGGTTGGTCAAACTTAAAAGAACTCCGTACTAGTACACGTAAACATTAGACTGAGGCATCGCTTACCACATTAATTACCAAAGCATCGATACAGAATCCTCTGCAAGTGCGTGCACCGCGGCCGCGCGGTCGACCGAACGATGCGTCACGGTGTCGCACTCGAAGGACATCCACCGAACCTTTTTGTGTCTGTGAAAACAATCCCCGAATATCATGCTACATTTTTTTGCTGGAAAAGTTCTTCATGCTAAAATATTTCTTTAGAGAGAATGTTTTAGGTGCACCCTAATAATATTTTTTAGAGAGATTATGTGTGTGTGACGGAGAGAGAATGTGTGTATGTGTCTATATGTGTGTTGTGGCGAAAGAGCAATGTAGAGACGGTGTGCGTGTGATAGAGAGGTGTAAATGTGCAAATGATCGTGCATGAGTGAGACATAGAGAGATGCCGAGATATGGTGTATGCATGAGAGAATGGTCTTGTATTTGTGTGTATGCATGAGAGAGAGAGAGAGAGAGAGAGAGAGAAGCATCCGTAACACAACAACCATCTCTCTCGATTCGTCCCTCCCTCGCACACTCGCATGTAACACATGCATTAACACACACATGCATTTTCACACCCTCACCCAGCTCCTGCCCACCCTCCTACTTGTGATCTGCGTTGGGATTTTCCTCGAAGAGGAGGGGAGATATGGTACAGTAGAGACAAGTATTTCCCTTAGTGAGAACCAAGGTTTATCGAACCAATAGGAGAAGCACGCAAACCCTCGTGAGCAGCACCTGCACACACAAAAGCAAATACTTGCACCCAACGCGGGCAGGAGGATTGTCAATCCCCTTGAACTCGTTAATTGCAAGGATTAAATCTTGTATAGGCAAAAGTATAAATTGCAAAATAAAAGAAAAAGAAATAAATTGTAGCAAAGGTTTTTAGGTTTTCTTTTTATGTTTAAGATAGACCCAGGGACCATAGTTTTGATTAGAGGCTTCTCTCTCGAACACATAGCATACGGTGGGTATACTGTTGGGCAATTGATAGAAAAGTGCATAGTTATGACGTTATTCACGGCAATGATCATGTATATAGGCATCACGTTCGAGACAAGTAGACCGACTCCTGCCTGCATCTACCACTATTACTCCACCAATCGACCGCTATCCAGCATGCATCTATGGTATTAAGTTCATGACAAACAGAGTAACGCCTTAAGCAAGATGACATGATGTAGACAAAGTAAACTCAATCAATATGAATAGACCCCATCGTTTTATCCTTAATGGCAACAATACAAATACATGTCTTGTCGCCTACTTTGTCACTGGGATATAGAGCACCACAAGATTGAACCCATTACAAAGCACCTCTCCCACTGAAGATAAATCAATCTAGTTGGCCAAACCAAACGGATAGATCAGAGAGAAATACAAAGCTATAACAATCATGCATAATAAAGTTCAGAAAACACTCAATTACTTTCAATGAACAATCTGATCATAAACCCACAATTCATCGGATCCCAACAAACACACCGTAAAAGAAGATTACAACGGATAGAACTCCAAGAAGATCAAGGAGAACATTGTATTGAAGATCAAAGAGAGAGAAGAAGCCATCTAGATACTAGCTATGGACCCGTAGGTCTGTGGTGAACTACTCACACATCATCGGTAGGGCAGCAAAGTTGATGTAGAAGCCCTCCGTGATCGATTCCCCCTCTGGCAGATTACCGGAAAAGGCCTCAAGATGGGATCATAGAAGAATAGAAGGTTGCGGCGGCGGAAAACTTATTTCGTCTTGCGTTCTGTTGGTTTGGGAATATATGTGAATTTATAGGCTTGGAATTAGGTCAAACGGAGCTGAGTGGGGCCCACAAGCTCAGGGGGCGCGCCCCTCGAGCTTGTGGCTCTCTCGTATCTCTTCTGGCCACCTCCTAACGCTTCTAGGATCCCTTTTGGTCCAGAAAAATTAATCTAAAGATTTTTTTTTATTTGGACTTTATTTGATATTGATTTTCTGAAAAGCCAAAAACAAGCAAAAACAGGAACTGGCACTGGGCACTGGGTTAATAGGTAGTCCCAAAAAATGATATAAAATAGCATATAATTGCATATAAAGCATCCAAGATTGATAATATAATAGCATGAAACAATAAAAAATTATAGATACGGTGGAGACGTATCAGCTTCCCCAAGCTTAATTCCTGCTCTTCCTCGAGTAGGTAAATGATAAAAACAGAATATTTTATGTTGAATGCTCCCTAACATGTGTCTCATGTAATCTCTTTATGGTATAAATATTGAGAAACGATGAATTATCAATATCAACATAATAATATCCATAAATATAAGAAGCATGATCATTAAACTTTCAAAATATACGATCTTTAACGAATGTTATCCCCACTCATTTTATTATGTGAGTATGGCATCACTCCGCCTTCACCTCATAAATATAAATCATGAGCTCCCCGGTGTTAAACCAGGCACTTGGATCGTACTTCTAACGCGCTTCAACATTTCCAACTTCACACAATACATGAGCGTGAGCCATGGATATAGCACTATAGGTGGAATAGAATGCGGTGGTAGGGATCAATAGGAGAAGTCAAAAAGGAAGAAAGTCTCGCATCAACTTAGCGGATCAACGGACTATGGAGATGCCGATCAATCGATATCAATGCGAGAAGTAGGGATTGCCATGCAACGGATGCACTAAGAGCTATAAGTGTTTTTGAAGCTCAACTAAAACTAAGTGGGTGTGCATCCAACATGCTTGGTCATGAAGACCTCGGGCATTTGAGGAAGCCCGTCATCGGAATATACAAGCCAAGTTCTATAACGAAAAATTCCCACTAGTATATGAAAGTGACAAAATAGGAGACTCTCTATATGAAGAACATGGTGCTACTCTGAAGCACAAGTGTGGAAAAGGATAGTAACATTGCCCTTTCTCTCTTTATCTCTCATTTTTATTATTATATTTTTTTGGGCTCTTTTTGGGCTCTTTTTTTCTCCTTTTTTTATTTTTTTGTTCGAAGTCTCATCTCGAGTTGTGGGGGAATCATAGTCTCCATCATCCTTTCCTCACTGGGACAATTCTCTAATAAAGATGATCATCACACATCTATTTACATACAACTCAATAAAAACTATACAGAATGACTCTATATGAATGCCTCTGGCAGTGTACCAGGATGTGCAATGATCTAGCGTAACATGTATGATAATGATGAATGGTGGCTGTGCCACATATCTCATGTCAGCTCTATACGATCAAGCAAAGCAATATGACAATGAACACAAGTCATATGACGGAACGGTGGAAGTTGCATGGCAATATATCTCGGAATGGCTATGGAAATGCCATAATTGGTAGGTATGGTGGCTGTTTTGAGGAAGATATAAGGAGGCTTATGTGGGATAGAGCGTATCATATCACGGGGTTTGGATGCACCGACGAAGTTTGCACCAACTCTCGAGGTGAGATCGGGCAATGCACGGTACCGAAGTGGCTAGCAAATTGCGGAAGGGTGAGAGTGGGTATAATCCATGGACTCACATTAGTCATAAAGAGCTCACATAATTATTGTAAAGCCTATTAGCCCTTGAAGCAAAGTACTACTCACGTGCCCCTAGGGTAGAGGTTGGTAGGAGTCAACCATCACTCACCCCCGATTATAACAGCACTCAAGGATTTCATTTCAGACATAAAAATGCTCAAACCTCCCCACCATGCCATGGCCAACACTTAGATGAGAAGTTAATAACAAACTTTAATACCGATATTTCTACTAACCAATGATCATGAACCAATATCCTTTCATATTACGACATCAATATCGTTAAACCATACGTTTCATATTTAGTGATCTACATGAAAGTTTTTATTATATCCCCCTTGAATACCTATCCTTTCTGGACTAGTCTTATAACACGTGCAAATTGCCATTACTATTTATTAGACTCTCAAAAATATTTAAGTGAAGCATGAGAGTACAATTATTTATACAAAATATAACCACCACCGTGCTCTAAAAGATATAAGTGAAGTACTAGAGCAACTGCCTAGCTCAAAAGATATAAGTGAAGCACATAGAGTATTCTAACAAATCACGATAAATGTATGTCCCTCTCAAATAGGTGTGTCCAGAAACAATGATTGTGGCAAACTAAAAAGCAAACAAAGAAAAGAAAACTATGGCACAAGACGCTGCAAGTAAAACTCATATCATGTAATGAATAAAAATATAGCTCCAAGTAAGTTACTGATAGATTGTAGACGAAAGAGGGGATGCCATCCGGGGAATCCCCAAGCTTAGACGCTTGGGTCTTCCTTGAATATTACCTTGGGGTGCCTTGGGCATCCCCAAGCTTAGGGTGTTGCTGCTTCTTATTCCTTCATCCTTCGTAATCTCACCAAAAACTTTAAAACTTCAGCACACAAAACTCAAGTGAAACTTCGTGAGATCCGTTAGTATAATAAATCAATCATCCACTTTAGGTACTGTTATAAACTCATTCATAATTGTTCTTGCATAACACCTACTGATGGAAATATGCCCTAGAGGCAATAATAAAGTTGTTATTATTTTATATTTCCTTGTTCATGATAAAGGTTTATTATTCATGCTAGAATTGTATTGACCGGAAATTTAAATACATGTGTGAATACATAAACAAATACCGTGTCCCTAGTGAGTCTCTACTAGACTAGCTCGTTGATCAAAGATGGTTAAGGTTTCCTAACCATAGACATGAGTTGTCATTTGATAACGGGATCACATCATTAGGAGAATGATGTGATGGACAAGACCCATCCGTTAGCTTAGCATATGATCGTTCTGTTTATTGCTACTGCTTTCTTGAATGTCAAATACATGTTCCTCCGACCATGAGATCATGCAACTCCCGGATACCGGAGGAATACCTTGTGTGCTATCAAATGTCACAACGTAACTGGGTGATCATAAAGATGCTCTACAGGTATCTCCGAAGCTGTCTGTTGAGTTGGCATGCATCGAGACTGGGATTTGTCACTCCGTGTTTCGGAGAGGTATCTCTGGGCCCTCTCGGTAATGCACATCATAAGAAGCTTGCAAGCAAAGTGACTAAGGAGTTAGTTACGGGATGATGTATTATGGAATGAGTAAAGAGACTTGCCGGTAACGAGATTGAACTAGGTATGGAGATACCGACGATCGAATCTCGGGCAAGTAACATACCGATGGACAAAGGGAATTACGTATGTTGTCATTGCGGTTCGACCGATAAGATCTTCATGGAATATGTAGGAACCAATATGGGCATCCAGGTTCCACTATTGGTTATTGACCGGAGAGGCGTCTCGGTCATGTCTACATCATTCTCGAACCCGTAGGGTCCGCACGCTTAACGTTCGTTGACGATATAGTGTTATATGAGTTATGTGAATTGGTAACCGAATGTTTTTCGGAGTCCCGGATGAGATCCCGGATGTCACGAAGAGTCTCGGAATGGTCGAGAGGTAAAGATTTATATATGGGAAGTCATATTTTGGGTTCCGGAAAAAGGTGCAGTTTTTTCGGTATTGTACCGGGAAGCTTCCAGAAGGTTCCGGAGGATTCCGGAGGGGTCCGGAAGTCCACAAGTGGGTCCACCACGTCCCAAGGGCTGGCATGGGCTAAGGGGAGGCGCCCTGGCCTTATTGCGCCAGGCGCACCAAGTCCTGAAAAGCCCACGCAGCTAGGGAAGAAAAAAAAAGGAGAGTCCTAGTTGGAATAGGATTGGACTTTGGAGTCCAAGTCCACGTGTGTACTATTCACGTGGTACTGTTCATGTGGTACTATTCACGTGGCACTATTCCTTCTACTGCAAGCCCCTACACATATATAAATAGAGGAGAGGGGGCGCCCCAAACAAGACACAACATTGTCTTAGCCGTGTGCGGCGCCCCCCTCCACAGTTCCGTCCCTCGGTCATATTTTCGCAGTACTTGGGCGAAGCCCTGCGGAGATAGCATCACCATCACCGTCACTACGCCGTCGTGCTGTCGGAACTCATCCACTACCTCGCCGTCTTGCTGGATCAAGAAGTCGAGGACATCACCGAGCTGAACATGTGCTGAACGCAGAGGTGCCGTACGTTCGGTGCTCGGTCGGTTGGATCGTGAAGTTGTTCGACGACATCAACCGCGTTGTTCTAACGCTTCCGCTTACGGTCTACGAGGGTACGTAGACACACTCCCCCTCTCGCAGCTATGCATCTCCATGGATAGATCTTGCGTGTGCGTAGATTTTTTTTTGTTTTTCCATGCAGCGTTCCCCAACACCTACTGTATCTAACTCTTCCATGACTTATGCCCCCCGATATAATCCCTAGTTTCATTAAAACAAGCACACTATGCAATAAAAACAAAATCTGTCTAAAACAGAACAATATGTAATGACATAATATTATCCATACTTCTATAACTCCAACTATTCTGAAAAAATAGGAAAGCATAAACAATTTGTATCCCAACACTGTGTAAAAATTTGTGATTTTTCTGACGGTCCAGCAATAAATTAAAAATCAACTACTGGGCGCAAAACTTTCTGTTTTTCAAACAACATCAATTATACTATCATCCAATTCATCCCAAAGGCATTACTTGACACAAACACTAATTAAAAGATAAAAACACAATTATAACAGTAGCTATAATTGTGCAAACACATAAAACAGAAAATAAAAACAAAAATTTAAGATACATATTGGGTTGCCTCCCAACAAGCGCTATTGTTTTATGCCCCTGGCTAGGCATAATGCATAGCTTCAAGTATTATCATCCTTAGTTTCCAAATCCTTTTTAATCAAATCCTGCAAAACTTTTCTCATTAGTTCCCTACTCTCATGTTCTTCTTTTCTAGTAGGGGAACTTAAATAATTGAAGGGACTTTGTTCGGTGATTTTAACATTCATAACTTCAAACTCCGAATCATCACCATAAAGATCCTCATATAAAACATGTATTTCATCATCAATAGGATCTCTAGCCATACTTTCAAACCATTCTTCACTAAATCCCTCATCAACTCCCTTAGTGATCCAATCAAATTTATCACAAGTATTGTGGTACAAAGTTTTAATTATTTCAGCATAAGGAACTCTCCTCCTAATATTTTCACCATACGCAAAATAATCTTTAGATTCCAACCTACGTATAGTGTCCTTATAATGGAGGATTTCTTCTATTGGAGGATGCTCAAAATCTATTTTATAAAAGGAAAAGATGTCCCTAGCTTCTCGGATTATATAGTCAAATTCATGCATAAGGATAATGGTAGCATTCTTTTTAGTCCTAGGATTATGGATATTGGAAAGTTCATAGAATATCTTTTGTAGAGCAGGATGAATATGCAGAAATTTTCTTTCTAACTTAACCACAAGCATAGCAATAGCATCCACATAGCAATTTGTTTTATCAAGAATAGATCCTTTAATTATTTGTATGACTCCCGTGCAATTAAAGAATTCTTGGATGATGTTCTTCCCAATAATGTTCCCGTTGCCACATGATAGACTTTGGTTTTAAAATTCATGGGAGCTTTGTTCTCAGGAGGATCATGGTTAAAACCAAATAATTTAAGTTTTTCCTCAAGATATTCACTAGTACTATCTTCACTAGCACTTTCAACAGTAACTTTCTCGAACTCAGACATGATAGCGAGCAAAGTAAAATATTTTTGTGTTTTTAGATTTTTAGACAAGTGGGGGAGATGAAAACGAGAGGCAAATAAAAAAAGAGCAAGTAGATGATAGTTTGAGTGAAGGTACTTGATAGGATTTGATGATGTCTCCCCGGCAACGGTGCCAGAAATCCTTCCTGCTACTTGTGAGCTGCGTTGGGATTTTCCCCGAAGAGGAGGGGAGATGTAGTATAGTAGAGATAAGTATTTCCCTTAGTGAGAAGCAAGGTTTATCAAACCAATAGGAGAATCACGAAAACCCTCGTGAGCAGCACCTGCACACACAAAAGCAAATACTTGCACCCAACGCGGGCAAGAGGGTTGTCAATCCCCTTGAACTCGTTAATTGCAAGGATTAAATGTTGTATAGGCAAAAGTATAAATTGCAAAATAAAAAAAAAAGAAATAAATTGCAGCAAAGGTTTTTAGGTTTTTTTTTATGTTTAAGATAGACCGGGGGCCATAGTTTTCACTAGAGGCTTCTCTCTCGAACACATATCATACGGTGGGTAAACAAATTACTGTTGGGCAATTGATAGAAAAGCGCATAGTTATGACGTTATTCACGGCAATGATCATGTATATAGGCATCACGTCCGAGACAAGTAGACCGACTCCTGCCTGCATCTACTACTATTACTCCACCAATCGACCGCTATCCAGCATGCATCTATGGTATTAAGTTCATGACAAACAGAGTAACGCCTTAAGCAAGATGACATGATGTAGACAAAGTAAACTCAATCAATATGAATAAACCACATCGTTTTATCCTTAATGGCAACAATACAAATATGTGTCTTGTCCCCTACTTTGTCACTAGGATATAGAGCACCGCAAGATTGAACCCATTACAAAGCACCTCTTCCACTGAAGATAAATGAATCTAGTTGGCCAAACCAAATGGATAGATCAGAGAGAAATACAAAGCTATAACAATCATGCATAATAAAGTTCAAAAAAGACTCAATTACTTTCAATGAACAATCTGATCATAAACCCACAATTCGTCGGATCCCAACAGACACACCGCAAAAAAAGATTACATCGGATAGAACTCCAAGAAGATTGAGGAGAACATGGTATTGAAGATCAAAGAGAGAGAAGAAGCCATCTAGATACTAGCTATGGACCCGTAGGTCTGTGGTGAACTACTCACACATCGTCAGTAGGGCAGCAAGGTTGATGTAGAAGCCCTCCGTGATTGATTCCACCTCTGGCAGATTACCGGAAAAGGCCTCCAGATGGGATCATGGAAGAACAGAAGCTTGCAGTGGTGGAACAGTTATTTCGTCTTGCGTTCTGTTGGTTTGGGAATATATGGGAATTTATAGGCTTGGAATTAGGTCAAACGGAGCTGCGTGGGGCCCACAAGCTCAGGGGGTGCGCCCCTCGAGCTTGTGGCTCTCTACTATCTCTTCTGGCCACCTCCCGAAGCTTCTAGGGTCCCTTCTGGTCCAGAAAAAATTAATCTAAAGTTTTTTTTTCCTTTGGACTTTATTTGATATTGATTTTCTGAAAAGCCAAAAACAAGCAAAAAACAGGAACTGGCACTGGGCACTGGGTTATTCACAAAAAATGATATAAAATTGCATATAAAGCATCCAAGATTGATAATATAATAGCATGAAACAATAAAAAATTATAGATACGTTGGAGACGTATCACGCCCCAAGGCCACTACATCGCTCTCTCGCGCACACACAATCTCTTCCCGAAAACCCTATTTAGCATGTACCTCTCCGTCACATACACCCTATACCACACACACACATCTATCTCTCGCTATGTCTCTCTGCCTCACAAACACACTCCACATGGTCCTCTCTTTGTATCCCGCACACGATCGCTCTATATTTCTTAAACACTCTTGCACACGATGTATCCATCTCGCACCATTAGCCTCTCTCGCCTGCACACACATTATCTCCCTAGGTTTGATTTCTCTCAATATCTCGCACACAAACACTACCCCCCCTCGGACACTATCTATCCTCGTCCAAGGTTATATAGCCGCCACAGTCACTTGTGCTCCTCTGCACCCCGGCATGCACAACACCTTGATCTTCAAGGAGGGCATCGGGAAGAACGATGACGCAGACCAGACCGCACTAGAGAATGCGGGGCCACTGGGAAGCAAGGCGACGTAAAAGTGGCTGACTGGCTCCTTTGATCTCTCTCTCTCTCTCTATCTCTTTCTCTCTCTCTCTCGCACAAAAATATCAATCCCTCACCCCACAAGTGCACACACAAGCTCTCCACCCCCTCTCGTCCATGTTTTTTGAGCTCTCTCTTCAAACCCTTTATCTCTTCTCCTTCCACATGTACAAAATCTCGATCGCACGCACGCATCTCGCTCCCTATATATACATGTCTCCATCTTTCTCACAGACCTAACTTCTCCCTCCCTATATATATGTCTCTCTCTCGGACACTTCCTCTCTCTCTCTCTCTCTCTCTCTCTCTCGTGAGGTTTCTCTCCTACTCTCTCACCCACATATATACAATCATTCCTGCCCTTTGTTTCTCTCTTCCATGGGGTGTATATCTTGTGTGTTGCGCTCACACATTTCTCTCCCGCCATTGCTCCATCTTCACACCCTCTCTCTCTATGCTTCATTCACACACGCAGGAATTCACACATTGGGATGTGTTCAAATGTTGTTTTGGATTGGATCATGTAGAGTTATGGTTGGTTTTGTTGCATCCAACTAATTAATAATTATGAAATGCATTTAGATTTTCATTTGAGTTGGATTATGTGAGTTTGAGTATATTGTCTAGTACTGTAGACTTGGTATACATTTTGGAATTCAACACAGATTCTAACTATTGAATTGTATAAACCATTACATTTGAAGTCAATAGCTTAATATATTTATTTCACAACTACATCATATAATTAATGCCACAACATTAAACTAAGAAAACAGATGTACTCAACACGCCAGACGGGGAGTACAGTGTTACAAATTTTTAGGTCGGCGGCGAAATCTCCCGCTTCCATCAAAATCTCACGCGACCCAGATTCGAGCATTGCGAAATTACCATCATACCCTTGGTCAAATAGGCCGACAGACGGTGTTTGGTTTGGTACCTTCACATTCACTCCGCCCAGCCACCCCCACCCCCACACCCAGAGTACACCTCAATAATCCCCATTTTCTACCCCACCCCAAAATAGACTTCTCCACGGCACCGCAGCACCCCACAACAAGCCGACCGCGGTTAGCCGACCTTCCTGCCATTCCCCTTGTACATCGGCACACTCGTCCACCGCAGCGCATCTGCCTCATCGACGACGTCGTACGCCGCACTGAAGCCGGTCCATCATCCCCGTCGTACAGTGCGTAGGAGCTGCTTCCCCGGCGCCGTCGTACACGGTCTCGGATCTGCTTCCCAAAAGCCGACGGCAAGCGCAGCAGCAGCAGCACCGTCGGCGACAATGAACTGACTCCCGTTGCCGCCCATGATGCACAGACGCCGCCGCAACCTTCGTGCTCCTCTGCAATTGGTAATGTGTACATTGATTCTCTTAGCAGTACGTGTGCTGTTCCGATTTTGTTCATACCTACCCTTCAAATTTCCATGCTGCTATTGTTCCCCTTTCATGGCTGCTATTGTTCCAGTAAAAGTAATTGGTTATAGCTTGCATTATCCAACAGAATATCATCTTGTAATTGGGTGTCGCTCCTGTATTGTGGTGTGCTTACGTTGGTTCTTCATCTCTAACCAGTAGTGTGGCAGATGATTAAAAGTTTTTAAGTATAGCAGGGAGGTGATCCCCTGTTCTATTGACTCAGAATGAAACCACAATGTAGTTCTATGTCGGTGTACTAAAGTAGGGGTGCCCTCGTACCCTAACTTGTGCACAAGCGGTTGTAGCCTTCTTGACGGCAAGGGCTTGACGGAGGATAACCATGACTCAAGACTTAGAATAATAAGACCGTGAAGAAGACCTCACGGCAGGTCATCGAGAAGTACTATTCTCATACTAAAGATCAAGATTGCCCTTGCCGGCAAGCTTCGTACCGGCAAGGTGAAGGCCAAGACTCTGGTTGTCGGCAAGCTCCTTGCCGGTAAGCAACGGCCCGGCAAGCTCCACGCCAGCAAGCTTGTTCTGTCCCATTACCGCTCCACCTCATCATCGGCTAGATAAGCACGCATGATAGGTGTTGAGCAGGCAGGCGGTCAACGCAGCTGGCCAAGGCACGTGTCAGCATGCCACCCAGGATTAACTTTAGTGACACCCGTCCCTGGGACATGTCAAGATTACAGGATGGCGCCAGGACTGGTGGTTCAGATCTTTTGCCCAAAGCCTCGCCTCCCCGACGTACCACCTAACGGTGCATTTAATGCACTTGTCTTACCCCGTCTGGAGATAGACGTGGTGACAGTGCAAGTTACTATTCATACCCTGTAATGACCATGTTAGCCTCTGTGGTAACCCCTTGTCCTATAAAAGGAGGCCCACAGCTACACTTAGAACGGTCGACTCTTAGCTCAACAACACGCTGTAGCTGCACATCCCGATCACCTTGCTAGCAAACTGCGCTCTTTGTAACCTTTGAGCTCTCATACAATCAAACCACCAGAACAGGAGTAGGGTTTTACGCTCACGGCGGCCCGAACCTGCATAAATCGTTGCTTGTGCTCATATCTACTAGCCCTGCTCTTTGTAGTATTGTGATCTCACTTCCAAACCGCAAAGGGATCCTCTCGATCCCATAGATCGTCGTTTTCCCACGACATCTTTGGCGTGCTAGGCAGGGGGTCTCATATTATGAATCAACGTTCGTAGTTTGAGTACCGGCTCCATCACCTTCATCGATGGCGCCGAAGAAGAAGACCGGAGCCACGACGGCTCCCACCACCTCCAAGCGGCTTTCCCAGGCGTCCGTAGATGGCGCGGGCGGCACAGTCGGCGCAGGCGCTACGGTTGGGACGGCCGGTGCAGGAGGCGCCGGCGGTGCGGGTGTCCAGCATCCCCACCATGCCAGCGAACCCAGCCACCACACCAGAGACGGCGCAGGTGAGCCTGTTCATCCTAGTATTACAATTCAGACCGGTGTGAAGGGACGGAGTCGCGACGTCTAGGGACAGAGTGGCGACGTCCAACAACGCTGCGGCTGGACGTGTGCAGCGACCATCGCAAGATGGGCGCGCCACGCTTCCCCGTGATGCTGGTGGTCCTGGACGGCGTCAAGCCGGCCCTGAGCATCGTCCTCACGATGCTCAGGTTCCACCATCACCACGCCAACCTATTGGTGAACATGCACCGTGGCAGCAGGGGCGCGACGAGCTCCCTCCTGGCCCTGCCAGGAGTCGAACGCCGTCCCGTTCCGTGTTTCCCACCTTGCCAACCACGGCGACAGAGGCTATGGCGCGAGTTCAAATGCTTTTGAACTTCCCGCCAGCCCCAGACAAAATGGAAGAATGGAGGGCCACTATCCAGAGTCTCATCAGTTTTGCCGATCCCGGCAAGTCACAGGATGTGGGCCCCTCCAGACGACCACCCACAGTGCCGGCAGGACCATCTGGCTGCCGCGCCGGAGACGGTGCACCCACAGTGCAGTCGCCTCCACGCTGGCAACCACCACAGAGGCAAGCTCGCCGATCGGATGACCAGGACACCATGTCCATGGCATCGTCAGATCTGTGGGGTTGCCGAGACCAGCGCCAAGTGCTCCACGAACGGCGCGAAGAGGACGCCCGTACGAGGATTGAGCGGCGCCGGAAAGCACGCCGTCTATCAGACGACCGTGCCAGGCCGGCAGCATACGTGCCAGCGCCAGGGTATCCTGGGTGCCTACCTTACGAGGTGGGCTGCCCAGCATTTACTCATGAGCTGCGGCAAGTTTGCTGGCCGTCCGCCCGCCCTTTCAAACCTGAGCTGCCCGACAAGTATGACGGCACACTTAGTCCAGCAGAGTTCCTTGGCATCTACACCATTGTGGTGCAGGCTACCGGGGGACACGACGACAAGCTTGTAGCCAACTACTTCCCATTGGCGCTTCGGCCCAACGTCAGGTCATGGTTGATGAACTTGCTAGAAGGCTCCATTTCTTCTTGGGTGGATCTATGCCTTCAATTCGTGGGTGCCTACCAGGGTGGCCACAAGCTCCCCGGTCAGGAGAGCGATTTACATGTGATCCCCCAGAGAGATGGCGAGACCCTCCGCAAGTACATACAGAGGTTCAGCCGCGTGCACCACAATATTCCTGATGTTCATCCCGCAGCTGTTTGCATCGCATTCCACACGAATGTACGCAACCGCAGAATGCGATCTAAGATGAATGTCATGAAGGTCAGGACCATCAACGAGTTGTGCGCCTTGGCGGACAAGTGTGCACGTGCTGAGGAAGGGAGGCGACTCCTAGGGGAAGATGCTGGCACCGACGTCGATTCTGAAGACGATGACGCAGATGATGCATCGACCCCACAGAAGAAGAGCCGGAAGTGCAATCGGAAGCACAAAGGCAAGACAGTGATGGCAGTTGAGAGCCCCGGTGACGCCAACGCCACCAAGAAGTCCAAGGCAGAAAGCCCAGGCAAGGAGATTGCCGGATGTGCTGACTGCCGGGAGGCTGCAGCTGGCGACAAGAGTGGCAAGACCGGCGGGCCATACTGCAAGATCCACCGTACCAAGGGCCACGACCTCCAGGAGTGCCGGCAAGTGGAGCAGCTTGCCGAGAAGAAGAAGCAAGAGTACGAGAAGCGTGACAAGGAGAAGGGCCAGGATGGTACTGGTGGGTCCGGCAAGCAGAACCGTGGTGGCCGAGGGGGCCGCCGCGGCAAGGTCAAGCAGCCGAAAGAGAAGGCTGCACAAGACCAAGATGATGGTGATGAGGACGAAGATGAGTCCGACAAGGAGTTCCAGAATGCAGTGGACGCCATGTGTGTTGACGGAGGCGCATCTTTGCACTCCTCGCACCGGCAACTGAAGCAGTGGATCCGTGAGGTGAATTCCGCGGAGTCCGTGATGGGAGCGCAGAAGCCACTCAAGTCGTCGCACACGCCCCTCGTCTTTGACGCCGAGGATCACCCTGATCGCACTACTGCGGTCGGGTGTTTGCCGTTGTTGGTTTCACCAACAATCCGCAACCTCAGGGTGACGAAGATGTTGGTTGACAGTGGGGCCGGCTTGAACTTGATCTCTCCCGACGTGATCAAGAGGCTGCAGATCCTCGACAAGGATCTTGAGGAGACCAACACGTTTCAAGGGATCAGTCCTGGGAGGAACAAGCCGAAGGGCCCGATCACGTTGCCGGTCACATTCGGCAGTGACCTCAATTACAGGATGGAGAAGATCGTCTTCGATGTCATCAAGATGCCCCTGCCCTACAATGACATTCTGGGCCGTCCAGCGCTGGCCAAGTTCATGGTCGCATCGCACTTCTCCTACAATGTCATCAAGATGCCAGGGCCGATGGGGGTCCTCACCATCAAGTCGAACCACAAGGACGCAATCATCTGCGCCGACAAGCTCTACTGGGAGGCAGTGGCAGCATCTGCCGTCAAGGCACCTGCTCCTGCCGGCAAAGCTCCCGGGGGAGGGAAGAAGAAGAAGAAGTCCGGCAAGACCCCTGATACGGACTCCGGGAAGCGCACTTTAGAGTGCAGCACGCCCGTCGAGGACATACCAGAGAGCTCTACCGGCAAGAGCAAGAAGTCCAAGGCCTCTGCGCCGGCGACCAAGCAAGTTTCTGCGAGAAAGGATGGGATGAGTGGCACTTTTTCTGTAAGTGCCACTCTTGGCGACAAATAGGAAAGCGAGCTCGTTGCCTTCCTACGGGCGAATGTCGATGTGTTTGCTTGGCAAGCATCTGACATCCCCGGTGTTCCTAGGGAGGTAATTGAGAACCACCTTGCTGTCTGCCCTCATGCAAGACCCGTCAAGCAGAAGGTCAGGAAGCAAGCTTTGGAGTGGCAAGAGTTCATTGCCAAGGAGATCAAGAAGTTGGAAGCAGCAGGTCTAGTCAGAGGAGTGTTACACCCTACGTGGTTAGCCAATCCAGTTGTAGTGCACAAGGCGAATGGGAAGTGGAGGCTTTGTATAGACTTCACTGGTATAAATAAAGCATGTTCAATGGACCCTTTCCCTTTGCCGCGCATCGACCAGATTGTAGACTCCACTGCCAGCTGTGATTTACTCTCTTTCCTTGACGCCTATTTTGGTTATCATCAGATCTTTATGGCCAAGGAAGATGAGGAGAAAACCGCATTCATCACTCGATGTGGCACATACTGCTTTTTGCATATGCCTTTCGGATTGAAGAGTGCCAGGGCAACCTTTGCCAGAGCAGTTCAGATCGGTTTTGAGCCACAGCTGCACAGAAATGTGGAAGCCTACATGGATGATATTGTGGTCAAGACCAGAGACAAGTCAACCCTGATTCAGGATTTGGAAGAGACATTTGCGAACTTGCGCAAGCTCAACTTGAAGCTCAACCCCGAGAAGTGTGTGTTCGGTGTTCCATCCGGCAAGATTCTTGGGTTCTTTGTGTCTCAGAGAGGGATTGAAGCCAACCCCGAGAAGATCAAAGCAATTGAGCAGATGGAAGCACCGAGACGCGTCAAGGATGTAAGGCATCTTGCCGGCTGCGTTGCCGCCCTCAGCAGGTTCATCTCCAAATCGGCAGAGCGCGCCTTGCCGTTTTCCAAGATATTGAAAAAGGCAGGTCCAGTGAACTGGACTCTAGAAGCGGAGGCCCCGCTCCAAGATTTGAAGGAGTACCTGTCCTGTCCGCCAGTCGTACTTGCGCCTAGGCCGCAAGAGAAGTTGCTGCTATACTTAACGGCGACGAATCAAGTCGTTAGTGCTGCACTTGTGGCTGAAAGAGAGGCTGATGAGGAAGAGGTAGCAGCCGCAGAGCCACGACCCAACGAGCCAGAATCTTCTCCGGCAAGGTCAGGTGCCAGCAAGCCAGAGATTGTGCAAGCCAGCCAGCCAGGTTAACAAATTGTGAAGAAGAAGATGGTGCAGTGCCCAGTCTACTTTGTCAGCTCCCTCCTGCAAGGAGCTAGGTCAAGGTACTCTGGTGTGCAGAAGTTGCTTTTCAGCCTTCTCATGGGCTCAAGGAAGCTGCGCCATTATTTTCAAGCACACCCAGTCACCGTCGTCACTCGCTTTCCGTTGCAACGCATCTTGAGAAATCCGGAGGCAACCGGTAGGATTGTGGAGTGGGCATTGGAGCTATCGAGCTTTGATTTGAAGTTTGAGAGTACCTCAACAATTCAGGGCAGAGCCTTGGCGGAATTCATTGCAGAATGGACCCCAACACCAGACGAAGAAGTTCCAGAGACCTCGCACCCCGGCAAGGAAACTGTTGACGATTGGATCATGTACTTTGACGGTGCTTTCACGCTGAAAGGCGCCGATGCTGGCGTGCTGCTTATAGTACCCACCGGAGAGCACCTCAAGTACGTGCTTCAGATGCACTTTCCCCGGGAGTAGGCCACCAACAACACTGCTGAGTATGAAGGATTGCTTGCCGGTCTATGCATTGCAATCGACCTTGGTATTCGGAAGCTAATTATCAGAGCTGACTCGCAGTTAGTGGTGAGGCAAGTCAACAAGGATTACTAGAGCCCTTTGATGGAGGCGTACATTGATGAGGTGAGAAAGTTGGAAGATCACTTTGACGGTCTACAAACAGAGCACGTTCCACGTGCCCAGAATTGGATTGCCGATGACCTGTCAAAGCTTGCCGTCCAAAAGATGCTTGTGGAACCAGGAACTTTTGTGCTCCATCTGACTCAGCCATCCGTTACACCATCAAGGTTGGCGAAGAAGAGAAAGCAAGATGTTGGTGGTTACTTTCCGGCAGAGCTGCGGCAGCCGCCAAGAAAGCAGATACCGCCAACAAAATACCCTTGGCCGGTGAGCTGCAGTTTCTGGCTAGCCAGATCCTTGCAGTCGAAGCAAGCGCTCCCGCGGAGGAAGAAATGCCTTTAGTCCTTGTCGTCAAGCCACAAGCTCCGGCATGGGCACAGTCAATTGTCCAATTCCTTTAGACAGGAGATCTTCCCGATGAGCAAGAGGATGCAGAAAGAGTAGCCCATCAATCAAGGATGTACAAGTTTGTTGACAACATTCTGTACAGAAAGAGACCAAATGGAGTGAAATTGAAGTGTATCTGCTGGGAAGATGGACAGAGGCTATTGGAAGAGATGCATGAAGGGATGTGTGGCTCTCATATTGGGTCGCGCGCGCTTGTCAGCAAGGCGTTCCATCAAGGATTCTACTGGCCGACAGTGCTTCAAGACGCCTTGGCAGTGGTCATCAGATGCGAGGCATGCCAGTTCCACTCCAAGGACATTCACCAGCCAGCTCAAGCCCTCCAAACCATCTCTCTCTCCTGGCCTTTCTCGGTCTGGGGGCTTGACATCGTCGGTCCCTTCCCCCGTGCTACCAGGGGCTTTGAATTCTTGTACATTGCAATCGACAAGTTTACAAAGTGGCCTAAGGTGGAGCCAGTGAGGAAGGTGACGACACAGTCCGCCATCAAGTTCCTCAAAGGATTGGTTGCCCATTTTGGTGTCCCCAATAGGATCATCACTGACAACGGCAGCCAATTCACGAGCCGCGCCTTCACAACATATTGCCAAGAACTTGGAAATAATATTTGCTACGTGTCTGTTGCTCACCCAAGGAGCAATGGGCAAGTAGAGAGGGGAAATGCAGAAGTGCTGCGTGGTCTCAAGACCAGAACTTTCGACAGGCTGCACAAGTGTGGAAGGCGCTGAGTGGAAGAGTTGCCGATGGTTCTTTGGTCGATCAGAACGACGCCAAGTCGAGCCACTGGCCAGACACCTTTCTCCCTTGTTTATGGTGCGGAAGCGATGCTCCCCACAGAACTCAAATACGGGTCACCTCGAGTCTTGGCCTTCGATGAGGAGGCTCAAGATGAGGTGTGACAACATGATGCCATGCTCCTTGAGGAAGATCATTTCCGGGTTGCTATCCGTGCTGCATGGTACCAGCAAGCTTTGCACCGCTACCATAGCCGCAAAGTGAACGCCAGGAACCTTGAGGAAGGCGACCTTGTTCTTCATCGATTCAGTCCACGAAGGGTCAAAACAAGTTGACGCCGAAGTGGGAGGGCCCTTACCGGGTGGTACGAGTCACTAGGCTCGACGCAGTCCGCCTAGAGACCGAAGATGGCACTCTGGTGCTCAACTCATGGAATATTGAGCATCTTCGCAAGTTTTACCCGTAAGGCGCGGTTGCCAGGCTGCCCGGCAACCTCTTTTGTACAAGTTTGCCGGAAGGGCATGTAAACCTTTGTACAAAGCCGGGCACAAATCCCGTGCACATAAATAAAGATAACTGTTTCACAATTCTTTGTCTAAGTACATATCTGTTTATATGTTGCAGGCAGCCTTGTGTTACATTTTCCCCTTGCATAGGATGATTAACGAACCGTCAAGGTTCCGGCCTCCTCGTTTCTCTTCTTTCTTTTTCTCAAAGGACAGAAGTGTTCCTTGCATACAAGTTTCCTGGGGGGAGTGATGGTATGGATACCGAATGACGTTCAAGATATCATCCTACGGCAAGAAGCACAGCAAAGAAAAAACAGCTAAGTTGCAAAACTTTAAAGTAAATTCTTTGTTGTAGTCGCAACTTCTCCTTGTATGATTTTGGCCTTTGTATGAGAAACCTGCATGCTAAGGAACCTTGTCATGATCAGCTACGCCCTTACTTTGTTTTGAGTCCGATCAACAACTTAAGTGGTTACGTTGTGATCATCAAGTGTATACTTGCCGGCAGCGGCACTCCCTGCAAGCTGCTAAGGACCAGTTCCTCAAGCGCTCGCGGCAAGAGTGCGCGCACCGGCAAGTTTCCGGCAAGCGTAGGGTACAAAAATCATGCAAAGACAGAATAAGACAAGAGAGATAGCATGCATACATCCATCCAAAACACAAGTTATATTACATCAAAGAGAAGTGCAGTTCTAACTTGAGATAAATCTGTCTTTTACATGATCGTGCACTAGACAAAGTATAGCTACAAGATTAGTGGGTTTCTCCACTCTCTGTCCTGGGGATCTGGCCAACCCTATCGGCGATAGGTGTGACGAGTTCTACGGCGACCCTGGTATCGGCTCCCTTCGGCAGACGGGTGAGGACCTTGGAGAGATCAATGCTTGGGTTCCGGTACACCACCTTGAAGAGGACATCCCGACAGAGCTTGTGAGATTCGCTGGCAAGGCATGCAGCTCAAGCCCCGCTACGCTTCTCCTGTACCTCGATCAAGCTTTTGAAGAAGATAGTGCGCCTGGTGCTAGCAGTGTCCCCTTCGGCGGTGGAGTAGTGGCATTCCGGCAAGCCCATGGCGGATAGCTGTGCAGATATGCCCTCCGCGGCAACCACGAGACGGTCAGTCCAAAGCTTGTAGGCGTCCTTGAGCTCATTGAAAGTTCTAGCGGTGCTCGCGACCAAGGCCTTCTTGTTTTTGAGGTCCTTTGTCAAGGTCTTCTCGTGTTTCCTGGCTTCATCAAGGGACTTCTCCAAGCCAGACAGATTCATCTTGTGATCTTCGATAGTGCCGGTGGCCTTGGTGAGCTCTTGGCTCTTGGCAGACACCGAAGTCTACAGCTCCGCCAAGGTGTGAGTTGCCTTCTCTGCCTCTACTTTGAGCACCAGGATCTCCTTGCCGCTGGCGGCGATATTCACCTCGAGTGCTCACACGTTGCCTTCCAGCTCCATCTTGGCGACCTCTGTGGCTTCGGCAGCATCGACGGCCTCCTTGATCCTTTTGGCATGCTCTGTAGCTTGAGCCTCGATGGCCTCCTTGTGCTTGCACTCCAGCTCCTGAGTTTGCTGTGAGATGAGGGCCTGGATCTCATTATCCTTCCGTGAAGTGTGGCGGCAAGCTCTGCTTCCTGAGTGGCAAGCTCTTCTTCATAAGCATCAAGGCCAACCTTGCGCTCATTCAGCTTTGCTTCCTCTACTGCTACCTTCTACGTGGCCTCCTCTTGTGCCTTGTCGGCCTCGGCCTTCTCCAGAATAAATTCCTTCTGGGCCTTGGCAAGCTGAGTATGACGTTCTTGAAGGGCTTGGAGGCATTCCGCGTACCAGATCTACGTTTCCTCCACGCGCTTCTTGAATTCATCCTCCGCCTTGCCAAGGACGGCTGCCCTGGAGTCCAAGCTCTCCGCGCGGCTGTAGTAGCACACCAGAAGCTTCTGGAAGTCCTCGCCCATGGCCTTGAGGAGCCGCTGCTCTTTGGTCTCATTGGTGTTGGCATGCGGCTCATCGACGACCTCGAGCCCGGCAGCAGCAGTAACCTCACCATCCAAGATCTCTCCTTTAGTAGGTGCCCCAATGCTTGACGTCCCAGTGGGGTTGACTAACAGGTTGTCGCCAACCTTTATGTATCTGCTCGAGAAGGGCTCTTCGGGTGTCGGGGGGTGATCGTCCGTGGCCGCCTTGCCGGTCAGGATCGCCCTCGTGGCCGAGTCAGCGCTTGGCGCTCTTGGGACAGAGATGTCTCCAGTGGCCTCGGCACTACTGTTGCCACCCTCCTCAGCAGCATCCTTGGCGGACTCTTCATGAGCTTCCTTGCCGGCCTCCTCGTCAGTCCCTGTCGGGCCCATGGAACCTGGGGTATCCAGGCCCATCTACCTTTGGCCCAGGGCGCAACGCCTGGCATGGGCCCAGCAGGCCGTCACCACCGAGCATCTCACCAAGACCCCTCATGAGGCCCCGGCCTCCTGAGGCCCCCTCCTCAGGAAGTGGCGAGTAATCCTTAGCACCACCATCGACGGCCTCACGAGGCCCTCTCACGAGGCGGCTTCCCGAAGTGACCTCGCAAGGCAGCTTCCCGAGGTGGCCTCCTGAGGCCCCCTCCCGCAGGCGCTCGAGACGAAGGCCGTTCGGCGTGCCGCGCCGTCTGGAGCCCGTCACGTGGGTGACGTGCGCGGCGACGAGCAGCAGCAGAGGCCGCGCCAGCAGGCGCGGATGAAGATGGTTTCCTCTTTCGTGTTAAGGGAGCAAGGCCAGCTGTCTACTCTCCAAAGCGACCCCAAAGGTTGCCTGATCGGCGAAGGAAGACCAAGACGATGGGCACGCAGGGCGGAGGTCATCACCGAGCCCACCGGCGCGTCATGGATCATGCTTTGGCAGGCGAAGACCACCTTTAATCGGGATAGCCTGAGCGCCTGTCCCCTTTCAAAACCGCCAAATGTGGCAACCCTTCCCGCCTAAGTTCCTAGGAGGAAGAGGACCAAGGCTGGTATAAAGGACAGTGCTGCCATAGTAGGAGAGAGCTCTCGAGACGGAAGAGATCCCTCCGGACCAGTCCTTCTTCCTCCTCACCGTGTACGCAAGAACTCTCTTGTCCATTGCAATCCAATACACAAGCAGGAGTAGGGTCTTACACCGCAAGGTGGCCTGAACCTGGGTAAATCGCCGAGTCCTCGCCCCGTCCCTCGCTAGCGCGCTCTCGCCGTAGCCTCGCCGCAGCTTAGCCGTGGTAGGAGACGAAGCCGTAGAACAAGCTCACCCCAGTGTTCGAACCTTTGGGTCCTCGGAGCCCAACTTCCGACATTTGGCGCGCCAGGTAGGGGTGTGCTACCGTTCTTCTGCTCCGCCCTCAGCTCCACCAACCCCATGGCCGACGCACGTCGCGAGCGCGCCGAGCGCAGGGCTGGCCGCCTGGCTCAGACAGAGCCGGTGGCCCGCGGCAATCGCCGCCGCCCCGAAGCCGAAGCTGCTGCCGCCACCGACCCCGCTGCCCGCGAGCAGCAGGACTCCTCCCTGCACCCCTCCATGTGGGCGGACGGTCGCACCGCCACGGCCTCCTCCCTCGCCAACCGTGGGCCGCCGAACCCGCAGGCCGCGTTGCTCATGGCGCGTGAGCTGCTCCGCTACCGTCCGGATGACGCCGGCTATGACGCCTGGCTTGGCCGCATCACCGAGCTCGTCAATGTCGCCGGGGACGCTCCGGCGCCCTCTCACGCACTCCGCCCTCCGCCGTCTCGTGCTGGGGACCTGGCGCATGGCGCTCCCCCGCCGCCTCCTTTGCGCGACGAGCGCGCCGGGCCCCAGCGCAGCGCGCGGGCTCGTGAGCCGTCCCGCGGCGCGTCCTCGCCAGACCGAGACGAGCCCAGCTGCCAGATCATCCACCGCGCACCCCCCGACGCGCAAGTGCTCCTCGAGCGACACGCCAGCACCAGGACCAGGCCGTTCAGGACGTTGCATCGGCCGGGCGTCAAAACCGCGCCGCCCTCGCTGGCGGCGTTCCCTCGAGCGGTGTGGGCTGCCGTGCCTTCACCCGCGAGCTGCGTCGCGTGGTCTGGCATGCGAAGTTCAAGCCTGAGTTGCCTCCACGCTACGACGGCACCCCCAACCCCACGGAGTTCCTCCAGCTCTACGCGCTGAGCGTCGAGGCGGCGAACGGCGACGACAAGGTCATGGCGAACTGGTTTCCCATGGCCCTCAAGGACGGCCCGCGCTCCTGGCTCATGAACCTCCCCGAGGCTTCCATCTCGTCGTCGGCCGAGCTCTGCAGCCAGTTCATCGCCAACTTCAAGGGCACACAGGACCGCTCCCTCATCATCAATGACCTGTTGCGTGTTCGGCAGCGCCCAGACGAGACCCTCCGCAAGTACATCCAGCGCTTTAGTCAGGTGCGCAACAAGATCTCGCGCGCCTCCGACGCGATCGTCATCTCTGCGTTCTCCACCGGTGTCACAAACGTCAAGATGCGCGAGAAGCTCGCCATCAATGGTGAGCTCGACTCCGTGCTCGAGCTGCTCGACCTCGCCGACAAGTGCGCCAAGGCTGAAGAAGGCCGCCTCTTTGTCCACAACGACCCCGACGCGGCGCTCGACGCCGCCAAGGCCAAGAGCAAGGACGTCAAGCGCAAGGGCCCTGCCGTGCTTGTGGCGGAGCCCGAGCAGAAGCGCAGCCGCGACCTCGACGTGCCCAGAAAGGACAACCGGCCACTCTGCGCTTTTCACAACGTCCGCTCCCACAGCACCGAAGACTGTCAGGAGCTCAAGCTGCTCTGCGACGAGCGCCAGAGCCGCTGGGACGACCGTAACGGCCGCGACGCCGGCCGCGGAGGTGGCCGCAGCGGCAACCACTGGGACAGCCGCAACAGTAATGGCAGCTACCGCCAGGGCTGGCACGACCAGCCTCGTGAGGCCGCCTGGCGCGACCAGCCTCATGAGGCAGATCCTCAGGCCAATGGTGCTCTCCCGCCGCTGCCACCGCCACCCCGAAGGAACGACGTCAACCAGCCTGACGAGGGCGCTGGGGGCTACCAGGAGCCTCGCGCGGTCGCCTGCATCCTCGCGCGGTCGCCTCCATCTGCCACTTCAAGCAGCTCTCTCACGAGGTGTACGCCGCCCTCCCCAGGCCTGAGGTCTCGCGGCCCCTCAAGTGGTCGCAGTACGCCATCACCTTCGACTCCAAGGACCACCCCAAGTCCACGGCCTCCGCAGGCGCGCTCCCCATGCTGTGCACTCCCACCATCAGTAACGTCATGGTCACCAAGACCCTCATCGACGGGGGTGCCGGCCTCAACGTACTCTCCATCGAGACCTTCGAGACGTTCCAGGTGCCCTACGACCAGCTGATGCCGACCAGGCCCTTCTCCGGAGTGACCGATGGCTCGACCATTCCGCTGGGGCAAGTGCGCCTCCACGTCACCTTCGGCACCTGCAAGAACTACCACACCGAGCTCATCGACTTCGACGTGGCACACATCGGCCTGCCTTATAATGCCATCTTGGGCTACCCGGCTCTCACCAAGTTCATGGCGGCCACCCATCACGCCTACAACGTCCTCAAGATGCCTGGCTGCAGCGGCATCATCACCATCGCCTGCGACGAAAAGGACGCGGCCAGCACCCTCGAGTGCGCCTACAAGGCTGCCGCTGTCGCGCACCCGGCCGACAAGGACGCGGCCGAGCCTTCTGAGGCTGCGCCAGCGAAGAAGAAGCAGCTGTTCTCTCAGGACCGCGCCGAGACGAAGAAGGTGTCGGTGGACGGCAGCGGCTCCGGCCCTGCCTTCACCATAGGCACAGGCCTCCCTCCTGCATAGGAAAGCGCACTCGTCGCCTTCCTTCGGGCAAACTCGGATGTTTTCGCCTGGAAAGCATCCGACTTGTCCGGAGTGCCGAGGGAGGTGATCGAGCACCACTTAGCGGTGTGCCCCAATGCACGCCCGGTCAAGCAGAAAGCACGGCGCCAGGCGCCAGAGAAGCAAGAGTTCATCGTCAAGGAAGTCCAGAAGCTCCAGGAAGCCGGAGTCGTTCGTGAGGTGCGCCATCCCGAATGGCTCGCCAGCCCAGTCGTCGTCCCCAAGAAGGGCGGCAAGGAGCGCATGTGCGTCGATTTCACCAGCCTCAACAAGTCCTGCCCTCAAGATCTCTTCCAGCTACCTCGGATTGGCCAGGGCGTTGGCCCCACCGTCGGTGGCATGCGCATGCCTTTCGGGCTGAGGAACGCCGGCGCCTCTTTCCAGAGGCTGGCGCCCTTCGCGCCAGGGCCTCGTGAGCCCCCTGCTCCTCGCGAGCTCCCGAGGACTCGTGAGCCCCCTGGCCCTAGAGGAGCGGATTCCCCTGGCGCGCCCCGCCAAGCGGTATGACCTCGCCCCAGCGCGGTTCTGCCAGGTGCGCCCGGCGCGTCGCCTCGCGCGGCCCTCACTACTTCGCGCCACGCCTCTCACTCCCTCAGAACTCTTCCGCCAAGGTGATTTTGTTTAAATGTGGCTGAGGGCGCCCCACGGGCTGCACCAACCTCAAGCTGATCCGTGCCGGACATGGCAGCCTAGCCTCTATCTTTTGGTTGTGTAATGGATTTTGCTGATTTTACCTTGATGAGTTATATTACCTACTTAATTGCCTGTTAAGTTCGGTGCTACCGGAGAGCGCCACACGCTCACGACCCCTCCCCTGACCGATTCCGTGAGCGGGGGCTAGGCACGGTGCCTGTGCTCGGGTCCATCCCTGCAGTGCCGCCAAATCCAAGCGACTGAGCTCTGGCTCGCGGGCCTGCTCCCGTGCACGCCACCTCACCAAGGTCCTTGGTGCCTTATCTCCTCACGCAACGGCCACGGGTGAGTTAGCGAGCACGTGCCGCTCCCCCCATCGTGAATCTATTGACATGCAGCCCCCTAGGAGGCGAGCTACACGAGGACCTCGCGGGCGGGCTCTCGCGAGCCGGCCTCACGAGGCGAAGACACTTCAAACGCCGAGCCTCGTGAGCACGCCTCGCGAGCTCCTCATGAGCTGTGGCTCGCCCGACACCGCTCTCCGCCGAAAGCTAAGTCTGACTACCTCGCGAGACACCCTTACCATCACTCAAGCTCTCTCCCCTCGCGATCCCGCTGGGTGCTAGCGTTTTTCTTCTACGTAAGCCGCTTGCACGCCAAAGGGGGGCTTCCTGAGCATCGCGCCTCAGGGGCCCTCACTAGCTCACGGTGCCCCTCACCTCCTGGCCTTGTCCCGGCATCGCGACCAGACATACCAGCGACGGCTGAGGCCCGCTCGGGGGCTGGGTCCTAATGGCGTAGAGCGCTGAGGCGAGCAAAGAAGAAAGACCAGCCACACGAGAGGACTTTGGGAGAGAATGCATACATCCCCATGTCACAAAAGCATTAAGTTAAACATAGAAGATATTGTTTCACGCCCCCGCGGGGTTACATCGGTTCAATGCAGGAAAATGAAAAGAAAGAAAGGGCCTAGGCGAGGCGCCGTCTCCCCCAAGACTCTAGCGCAGGCGCCGCACGCGTTCCCAAGAAGGCGCTGCTGGTGAGCGCGGCTCCGTCACCGTGCGCACGGTGCCCCGCCGCCAGGGGTTCCAGAGTCGTCGCCGCGCGCGCCTAGTCGGAATCCTCGTCCTCGCTCTTGACGCGGGGGGAGTCCTCGCCGCTTCCGCCCCCGCCGGAGGGGACAACACCGCCGGAGGAGCCGTCCTCGCTGGAGGAGCCACTGTAGCTGTCCTCGCTCTCCGCGCAGCACTCCAGGCGGCTACCGGAGAGCCCGAAGATCTTCATGAAGAGCGTGGCGGCCCCGTCGTACTTGAACTGGAGGACGTGCCCCCGCTTCAGGCCGCAGGCGAGGGCGAACGACTTCCACCCCTGCCTCAGGAACATGAAGCCCGAGGGGGTGAGCTCCGTCGCCACCCAGGAGGGGCCGTTGCAGCAGCCGTCGGCCTGCACCCATAGGCCCAAGGGCGCACTGTCCACCATCGCCGCCGCGAAAGAGTCCGGGAGCCGGAGCCAGGTGCAGGGGCTGCGGTGCATGTTCACAATGAACTCATGCGCCGCCTCCGCCGAGTGGCTCCCCGCCTGGGGCGGAAGCGCAGCCGCTCCGCCGCGGCCGCCTCGGCCCCGCGCGTCTCGCCCTCCGTGCCCACGAGCGGCGCTCCTTCCACGATTGCTGGGCCCGGCGCCGGCAGCCGTCGGGGAGCGCCCGCGTCCCCGGGGCGGAACCTGGGATGCAACAGCAGAAGCACGGCCGCGCCCTCTCCCCCTCGCCATCTCTTCGGCAGCTCTAGCAAGAACAGAGGAAGCTGGGGGAAGAAGAAGATGGGTGGAGGACTCCGGTTCCCCTCTCCCCCTCTTTATGCTCGGCGTGGAGCCCCCCTCGTCGCTCCGCCTTCTCCGGCGTTGGGGATTGAAGCAACAGTGTGTCAAGGAAGGCAATGATGGCCTCGCGCCGCCCGCGCCAGGATTTATGTCAGCGCGGCAGTTTCCGAGGCGTCGTGGAGAACTGGGGGCGTCGCCCGTCTCATCATGCACCACGCGTCGCGCCTGGCCGCAGGCAGTTAGGGCCCGCGCCGTTTCGCCCCTCATCACTGAGGATGGAGAGATCATACAAGCCCTCAGGCATGGTGCTGGAAGAGGGCGGCGGGGTAGAAGTCCTGGCCCGCTTAGTTGGCGCAGGCGTATGATACGTCTCCAACGTATCTATAATTTATGAAGTATTCATGCCATGTTTATAACAATTCTATATGGTTTTGGTATGATTTGATTAGAACTAACCCGGACTGATGCTGTTTTCAGCAGAATTGCCATGGTGTTGTTTTTTGTGTAGAAATAAAAGTTCTTGGAATTGGATGAAACTTTTTGGAGATTTTTTATGGAATAAATAAAAAATACTGGAACCAAGACCCACTGGAGGGGGCCACCCAGTGCCCACGAGGCACCAGGGCGCGCCACCCCCCAGGCGTGCCCTGGTACCTCGTGGGGCCCACGTGGCTCCGTCTGACCTGAGTCCAATGCTGAAAAATCCTATAAATAGAGAAACCCCCAGAAATAACCCTAGAACTTCGACTCCGCCGCCGCAAGCCTCTGTACCTTCGAAATACCATCTACAGCCCTTTTTCGGCACCCTGCCGGAGGGGGGGAAATCATCACCGGAGGCTATCTTCATCATCCCGGCGGTCTCCATGACGAGGAGGGAGTAGTTCACCCTCGGGGCAGAGGGTATGTACTAGTAGCTATGTGTTTGATCTCTCTCTCTCTCTCTCTCTCTCTCTCTCTCTCGTGTTCTTGATATGGCACGATCTTGATGTATCGCAAGCTTTGTTAATATAGTTGGATCATATGGTGTTTCTTCCCTCTCCATCTTTGTTATGATGAATCGAATCTTTTCCCTTTGAGGTTTCGTTATTATCAGATTGAATATTTAAAATTTGAGAACACTTGATGTATGTCTTGCATATGAATACCCGTGGTGACAATGGGGTATTATATTGATTCACTTGATATATGTTTTGGCATTCAACACGCGGATTCCCGCGGTGACATTGGGGTAATCTATGCATAGCGGTTGATGCACGTTTTCATTATCTTTTCTTCGATAGAAACTTTGGGGTGCTCCTTGGAGTTCTTTGTGTGGATTGAATATTATGATTATGAAGTTATTTGATGCATATCGTATAATCAACTCACGTATACTTGTGGTGACATTGGAGTATCTAGGTGACATTAGAGTTGGTTGATGTGTATCATATGGTGTTATTTTAGTACGAACTCTAGGGCTGTTTGTGACACTTATAGGAATAGCTCAATAGATCGATCGGAAAGGATAACTTTGAGGTGGTTTCGTACCATACAAACAATTTCTATCTGATGTTCTCTGCTAATAGGAACTTGGGAGTGATTCTTTATTGCACGTTGAGGGATGGTTATATGATCCAATTATATTAGCATTGTTGAGAGATTGCACTAGTGAAAGTATGAACCCTAGGCCTTGTTTCTAAGCATTGCAATATCGTTTGTACTCACTTTTGTTACTTGCTACCTTGCTGTTTTTATATTTTCAGTTTACAAAAACCTATATCTACTATCCATACTACACTTTTATCACCATCTCTTCGCCAAACTAGTGCACCTATACAATTTACCATTGTATTGGGTGTGTTGGGGACACAAGAGATTTCTTGTATTTGGTTGCAGGGTTGTTTGAGAGATATCAGCTTCAACCTACACCTCCCACAGATTGATAAACCTTAGGTCATCCACTTGAGGGAAAATTGCTACTGTCCTACAAAACTCTGCGGTTGGAGGCCCAACACGAGTCTACAAGAATAAGTTGTGTAGTAGACATCAAGCTCTTTTCTGGCGCCGTTGCCGGGGAGGTGAGTGCTTGAAGGTATACTTTAGATCTTGCAATCGAATCTTTTAGTTTCTTGTTTTATCACTAGTTTGGTTTATAAAAGAAAACTACAAAAAATGGAATTGAGGTTGCCTCATATTATTCGTCTTTATCATGTCTTTCTTGAAAATGATGGATCAATAAATTGTGCTCAATTGATAGAAGAAGAATTCAATAAAATGTTTGGCATAAAATCCATGAATGATGAGCATGATTGCAATGTTGTTAGTATGAATTCTATGAATATCCAAAATACTAATGATGATTGCACTAGTCATGATAAAAATGTTTCTTATAAGCATGTCAATTTTTGTGGAGTGCATAAAATTTGTGAAGACATGCCTTAGGGATGATAGATTTTGTAAGAAGCATAAACATGATAGAACCAATTTTTGCTCATAGTGATAGATGAATTAGCTACAAAATTATGTTCTCTTTATCCTATTACTTGTGAACTTTGCAATAAAGTTGGTCACCTTAATTTTCAATCACTACTGGAATCTGATAATTTGCCGTCTGTTGTCTCTTTGCCGTCAGCCAGCTGACGGCAAAGACAGTCTTTGCCGCCAGCTTTGGGGAAGCAGACGGCAAAGAAAGGACTCATGGCAATGATAGTTTTGCCGTCAGTCCTTCCTTTGCCGTCTGCTTGCTGACGGCAAAGAGCAATATGTCAGACGGCAAAGAGGAGGGTGGGCCCCACCGAAGAGTGGCATTGGCTAGGTCAACTCTTTGCCGTCGGCTAGCAGGTGGCAAATAATGAAATAGCAGATGGCAAAGAGCACTGGGCCCCACCCGCCGTGCGGTACCATTGAGGGCTAACGGACGGCCGCTATGCCGTCTGCTAGCAGACGGCAAAGAGCGATATGCCGTCCGCTAGCAGACGGGAAAGCGGGGGTTTGCCTTAACGGCTACCTTCCGCCCGAAACCCCCCACTCGCCACTCCCCCCACCCCGCGCCTCTCTCTCTCTCCCTCTGTCGCCGCCTCCGTGCCCGTCGCCGCCGCCGACCCACCGCCCCGCCGCCCCACGCCGATGCCTCGCCGCCCCGCCGCTCCCCCGCCCCGCCGCCGCCGCGCCTCGCCGCCCCCCTGCCCCGCCGCCCCATTGCCCCGCCGCTCTGCCGCCACCTGCCCTGCCCCCTACCCCGTCGACCCGCCACCCCCTGCCCCATTGACCCGCCGGAGCGCCGCCCCCCTGCCCCGTCGACCCGCCGGAGCGCCGCCCCTCTCACCCCCGACGGCCCCCTCCGGTGAGGCCCCCACTCACCTCTTTGTTTTTTTTCTTTTGATTTTTTTTCTTTTTTTATTTAATTGCTACTGTTAATTGCTACTATTAATTAGTGTTATATGTTAGGTTAGTGGTAGTAGTGCTATATGTTAGGTTAGTGGTATATGCAACGTGGAGGCGCGATGGCTAGGGTTGGCCGTTGGCCGTTGTTGGAGAAGTGCGGCGGCAGCGCAACGTGGAGGCGCGATGGCTAGGGTTGTCCTGGGTGGATGTAGAAGGGAGATGGGGTGCGGTCTGGCGTGGGCCGTTGGCCGTCTGGAGAGGGAGAGGGAGGGAAAGGGAATCCCGAGCGTGGCCGCCGACCGACTATATTAGCCCGAACTCACGGCACCGGCCGGCTATATAGGTTAGGGGTACCTCGGCGTCGATGGAACCCTAAATGACGGCTATTTAGGTTAGGGGGTTCCTTGGCGTCGATGGAACCCTAAATGACGGCTATTTAGGTTAGGGGGTTCCTCGGCGTCGATGGAACCCTAAATGACGGCTATTTAGGGTAGGGGGTTCCTCGGCGTCGATGGAACCCTAAATGACGGAGGAGGAGGAGGAGAAGAAAAGAAGAAGAGGAGGAGGAGGAGGAGAAGAAAAGAAGAAGAGGAGGAGGAGGAGAAGAAAAGAAGAAGAAGAAGAAGAAGAGGAGAAGAGGAGGAGAAGAAGAAGAAGAAGAAGAAGAAGAAGAAGAGGAGAAGAAGAAAAGAAGAAGAAGAGGAGGAGGAGGGGAAGAAGAAGAAGAAGAAGAAGAAGAAGAGGAGGAGGAGGAGAAGAAAAGAAGAAGAAGAAGAGGTGTCGATGGAAAAACCCTAAATGATAACTCTTTAGGTTAGGGGTTGTTGCGGGGAACGAGCAGTGCGAATCGTTTTTTTTACAACTTGGCGGTGGCATCCTGTTGTAAATATTTACTTTGGTTGACGGAAAAAACAATAATGCTATGTTACTCATCTTTGGATTTAAATGTGCAGTTGTTTCGTCGCTGCGAGGGTCTGGTGTTCGACGACCTCCCCGTGCGTTTGACGAGCTCCCTTGCATTCGTGGGTGAGCACAAATGACATCTCCTCCCCCCCTTAATTTGCTCTGTTTCGGTCTTCATGCCGATGAAACTTGCTAGCTATAGGTGTCTTCAATCATCAGTATGCGTGACCAGTATGCGTCTCCCATTCGAAAGGGCGGCATCTATAAATATGCATGTCTTTGCATATTTATAACCGCTATCCTTTCGAATTGTCCAACGTTATCCATGGACAGCCCGAGTATGTGTAGATTGGGTTCGTTTTCCCATGCTCTGCTCCGGATCCGATGTAGAATTTCGTCAGTGCCTCCCTGTTGTTCTCCAGGTACACATCCTCTCTGTTTATTGCCGAGACATGTATCAGGAGAACAGCGGGGAGGTGCTGCCGAAATTCTGCGTTGGATCCGGAGCAGAGCATGGGAAAACGAACCCAATCTACACATACTCGGGTGGGATTAGGACCTATCTTTACCTATTAGCGTGTAGGTTGCATGGGTGTAATAAAATTGACAAACTTAATTAACTGATGAATTATATATATATTTCTTGTGTGTTTAGTAGGTAGGCAAGATGAGTGATCGTGCATGGATGTACACCGGCCACACTAGTCAGGAAGACATGACCACTGAATGGTTAACAAAAACCAAGGGGTTTGTGAAAGCCGCATTTGCAAATGGCCAGAGAAAAACTAGTGCCCCTGTCTTAGGTGCGACAACTTTAAAAAGAGGACAGAGGATGAAATGGGTAAACACTTGCAGAAGTGGGGTTGTACGCCTGATTATACGGTGTGGACATTTCATGGTGAGTCTGCCCAACGTACCAGAGCTGAGGTGGTTCGTCGTCGCACCGACGAGCATGGTACTGGGATCGACGATATGGTGCAAGACTTTGATGATTCTCGGGATTCGGACGAGGAGATGGAGGAATCTGCAAAGGCCTTCAATGAAATGTTGGAGTCTTCAAAACGTCCTCTCCACGAGCACACTGAGCTTTGTCAGCTGGATGCCATCGCACAAGTAATGGCTCTGAAGGCTCAATTCAACTTGGGCAGAGAATGCTACGACGCGATGATGACACTATTTGGACGTTTTCTACCCAAAGGCCATGTAATGCCTGCAAACCTATACTAGTCGGACAAAATCCTCCGTGCACTTAAGATGCCCTATGAGAAGATAGATGCCTGTGAGAACGGATATGCCTTATTTAGGCTTGAGTATGAGGGCTTGAACTATTGTTCCATTTGCAAGTCTTCCAGGTATGTTGTGGTAGACAACGGTATGGGTGAGAAGAGGCAGACCAAAATCCCCGTTAATGTTCTTCGGTATCTGCCAATCATACCAAGACTTCAACGTCTTTTCGTGGTCGAAGAGACGGCCAGACAGATGACATGGCACAAATTGGGCAAAAGAACCGAACTAGATGCAGATGGGAATCAGATGATGGTACACACATCGGATGCTTTTGCGTGGAAGAAGTTCGATGAATTACATGGGGATAAAGCGGCAGATCCAAGGCATCCTCGAGTCTGCATCGGCACGGATGGGTTCAATCCGTTGGTATGACGGCAACCCAATACAGTTGTTGGCCTATATTTGTCATTCCACTCAATCTCCCCCCCGGACAGATTATGCAAAGAAAGAACATTTTCCTGACGTTGATAATTCCAGGGCCCAACTATCCGGGGAAGAATATGAATGTGTACATGCAGTCGCTTAAGGATGAATTGCAAGAAGCTTGGGATAATGGGTTCAAGACATACGACGCCTCTAGCAAACAAAACTTCATAATGCGTGTCTGGTACATGTACTCGATGCATGATTTGCCGGCGTATGCGCTATTCGTTGGCTGGTGTGTGCATGGAAGGTTCCGGTGCCCCACATGCAAGGCAGCTCTTCAGTTTGGTTGGATGGAGGCGGGTCGCAAGTATTCTTGCTTCGACTTGCATAGACCGTTCCTGGATCCTCGCCATAAGTTCAGAAAAGACAAGAAGAACTTCATCAAAGGTAGAGTTGTCAAAAACTCTGCACCACTTGCGTTGACAGGCCAACAGATCCAGAGCGTCCAGCGTATTTCAAGGGGTATAATTCGGAACACGCCTGGATTCACAAGACATGCTTGTGGGATCTGCCTTACTTCAAAGACCTCCTTCTTCCACACAACATCGACGTGATGTACACTGAAAAGAATATCGGCGAGGCCCTTTTTGGTACATTGTTCGGCATAGAGGGGAAGTCAAAGGATAATCCTAAGGCTAGAGTCGATCAGCAGACTCTATGTGATAGACCGTTACAGAACATGCGATAACCGAAAGGAAAGAATAACTGGACAAAGCCAAAGGCCTGGTTCAATCTTGGAAGGCCAGCTATGAGGGAAATTATCTTGTGGGTGAAAATGCAGTTGATGTTCCCCGATGGGTATGCAGCGAATCTAAAGAGGGGAGCGAGTCTTGAAAAATTGAAAATATTTGGTCTCAAGAGTCATGATTGGCACATATGGCTTGAGCGGGTAATGCCGGTGATGTTGCGTGGCTTTATCCCTGAGGATGAATGGCTAGTACTGGCAGAGCTGAGCTATTTCTTCCGTGTTCTTTGTGCGAAAGAACTATCGCCTGCGGTGATAGATGACATGGAAAAGTTGGCGCCGGAGTTGCTCTGCAAGTTAGAGAAGATCTTTCCACCGGGCTTCTTTAATCCAATGCAGCATTTGATTTTACATCTCCCGACCGAGGCAAGATTGGGGGGGCCCGTGCAAAATCGTTGGTGCTATGCAACTGAGAGGATGCAGAAGACGCTTCGAGCAAAATGTAAAAATAAACGTAGAATTGAAGCATCGATGACCGAGGCATTCATTACTGAGGAGGCGGCAAACTTCGTGACATCACACTACGAAGCCAAAAATCGTCATTTGCATAATTCGAAGCCTCGGTACAATGCTAGCGACCCTAAAAAAGGTGGATCCAATCTCAGCCTATTCAAAGGGAAGCTCGCGCCAGCCGGTGCTTCAAAACCAATAGAGTTGGATGTCGAAGAATGGCGGACCATTTCGTTGTATATCTTCAACAACCTAACAGAAGTGCTGCCGTACATCGAGTAAGTTGTCGGTACATTGTTTCACAACTTCTAATTATTCCTTTGAACTGCTCTTTTTCCCGGATATTTGATACAGTCGATACGTCGCCAAATTCTCGGATGGAGCGATGATCCAAAAGGATTCCATCGAAGAGTATGAGCTTCTGGCAAAGCATGGAGGCGGCTATCCCGGTTTCATCTCTTGGTTCAAACAAACGGTAATTAGCATTAATAGACCATTTCATTTCTTGGTCTAATTTGCGGCTAATGCAACAATTCTTTCGTATTAAACTTGTAGGCTAATTCAGAGTCTATGGACGCCGAATTGAGACACGCCGCTAATGGCTTTGACTATAAGGTCCGTTCATTTGAGAAATACGACATCAACGGGTATCGCTTTCGTACCTTTGGCAAAGAGCTATCTATGGCCGACCGAAAATCTACAAATTGTGGTGTCTCTGCTATCGGCGAAGGAGGTACCGAGTATTATGGAAGAGTTGAAGCAATTTATGAACTTCTATTCTATGGTGAAAACCGACCGAACGTCGTAGTCTTCAAATGTTATTGGTTCCAGCTGAAGGAGACTAGAAGGACTCATGAACATATAGGGCTAGTAGAAATCAAACAAAGCACCCATTAAGATGTTCCCGATGTCTATATTACGGCTCAACAGGCGACCCAAGTTTTCTATCTACCGTGGGCATGCCAAACTAATGCAAATCTGAAGGGTTGGGATGTCGTTTATGAAGTGCCACCACGTGTTAGACCACCTCCCCCCAATGAAGAGGATTATGAACCTCACATTAACCCAGACACATATGATGGAGAATTCTTCCAAGAAACACGTCTTTCCAAAAAACGTTTCAAGAACCGCTCTACTTCACCCCAGAACATGGAAGTAGACAGCGACAGTGAATCCGACAACACCCCTGAGACAGAACAAGAAGAGTTTGAACAAGAAGAGGTTACTGCTGCGGATGACCTGTCAATGCTTGACCGATTACAGAACGGCCTTCCACATGTTGATGCCACCGAACCCGATGAGCACGTCATTCATGACGACATGCGTGATAGTGATGATGATGATGATGATGATCCCGGAGCATATATAGACGATCCAGACTATTATTAGTTAGTATGCATCCCAACTTAAATTATATACATATTATTATTCATGTCAGTTCTTCAATTTTTTTATGTTGTACTAATTTCGTTTACTCTTTGTCATGGCAGGTGTTGAAAGATGGTGGGCACGGGTCCAGAGCGCGCCGCGGGTACTTCTTCGGCGGCGGCCCGCGGGAGGGGTACTTCCATTCCACTCGTACCTCTCCGGAGAGCGTTGTTAGACAGTATGGGGACACCGCCGGGCGCTTCTTCATCGGCGTCGTTGCCCACCGGGAGAGGAGGTCGGGGAGGGAAGAAGAGAGGAGGTAGATCAGGACGCAGGGGCGGGAGAGGTAGGCAGGCTGCTACGCCTTCCTCGCCGCCACCCCCAGCTGATTCACCCGAGCACAGGACTGCTAGGGTGGACCCGTTTGAGGTGGAGGCTACGGGGACTCCGCACCACGAGCCTCGGGTCGACGGGCCTTCGGCCTACGAGACTCCGGACCCAGAGGCTTCGGCCCACGACACTCCGGACCAGGCTACGTCCCAGGAGACGTCCGGATGGGGTACCTGGCCGGATCTGCGTGAGGGGCCGAGTGGCCATGCTGATGGTGGCGGGGATGATCCGTTTACTGATAGTGAGGGCGAGGTGGTTGAGGGGGGCACCGTGTACCAGCGTGGTGGTACACGGCTCCCGCCCGTGCCGGCGACCCGCGAGCTGCGACCGGTGATTAGGCCTGATGGGGAGAAGTAAGTGCATTTACTCTTTTTGTACCTTTTGCCTTCAGGTTTCTTCAAATATCTAATGCGTTGGCCTTGTCATACTGCAGGGGTTGGGTACACGCCAGTGGAGTCCGCAGGCCCAACACCGTCCTTGGTGTGCTTTGCTGGCAAAACTTCCCAGGGTTTGTCACGTTGCCCGGTGAGGGTCAGCTTCCACAGCTAGGATTGAGCTGGGAGTACTACTTGGCTGCCCAGGCCCCGCCGGACCACATGATCGACGGTGTCTTGTGCCACACGATTGCCGAGATGGTGATCAGAAGCTTTTGGGTAATTTCTCCTTTGCACAATTAAAAATTAACAATAGCTAGTTATTTTACTAATCAGTTTTGTCTTGTTTGATTGCAGACCTTCTACAGGTGTGAGGAGGGATACGAGGAGGAGGCGGCACAGGTTATCGATAGCGAGTGCATGCGCCTACTACAAAACTTATGGCACGAGGCTCGACCGCAGGCTGTTCGAGACTACTACGCCACGTGTGGTATTAAGAAGGACAAGGCGTCGTGCCGGGCTAAGTTTCTGAAGAAGGATCAGTACATGAAGGTAATTAACTATTCTTAAGGCATTGTACTTAGTTTCCTTGATTTGATTCGTAGGCGTAGCGCTCAAATTTCTCTTTACTAACTTAGGTGCCCCCGAGATGGTGTGCGGATAAGATGGATTGTTGGGAGGCGTTGATGGATGAGTGGTGCACATGCCGCTGGCGAGCCGTCCACGACAATGCCAAGGACCGGCGTGCCCAAATGGTTGGTGTGCCACACCATCAAGGCAGCGCCAACTTATTTCAGTTCGGGCGGAACCGGGTATGTGGTATGCTTCATGATTCATGCAATTCATTCTTCATGCTAGCTTGAGCCCTTTACTAATACTTTGTTCCTCTCTTTTAGGCGGGACACAATAACACGGAGGTGCCAGAGGTTTACGACCTCTATGACATGGCCCATACTGCCTCGTACAAGAAGGTCAAGGCATTCTCTGAGGCTGACCTTGATAATCCAGAGAACTTCACCAACATCTCCTCCCACCACAAGCTCGTGAGGTACAGAGATGAGGGGAAAGCGAGGAAAGGGGAGGACTTTAACCCGAGCCAGCATCCCTTTGATCCAGAGCTGGTGATGATATCTGGTGGCGGGAGGCCCCATGGCTCGATAACCATTGGAGATGGACTTATACGTTGTCCTCGCACTCTCCCGGAGATCAAGGCGCGCCAAACGAGCTCCTGTCCTGAGATAAGGCCTCGTCCACGGCCAGTCGATCTCGCCATCGAGGTAAGTTATACGGACTTAGATATCTTTCCTCCATTACATTATGTGTGTGCCCATCCATGATTAAAATGCTAACGAGGAGTGGTGTTGCAGGCTGCTCTTCATAAAGAGAGAGAGACAACCCAGGCGCTTCTGGAGGAGAGGGACCGGCTGGCGGCGGAGAGGGAACGGCTGGCGGAGGAGAAGACGGCTAGGTTGTTGGAGGAGGAGAGGGAACAGAATGATGCGTCTCACCAGGCCATGTACGAGCTCCTCGTGGTAAGTTTCTTATGCATATTAGCCAAATCATGCACATAATATGTTCGTTTCATTACTAACCTATATGACTGACTCGTCAAAACCAAATGTGCAGTCTATGTGCGAGAAGACCGGTCAGACCCCTCCGCCGATGCCGGTCATTACTAGAGCGGGAACGGTGAGTTTCATTTGAATGGTCATTAGTTACAAGTCTTAACATTTGAGTGTCATCATGCTAACGAGACTTTGCAAATGATCTTTGGTGCAGCATAACTCCGAAGCCGCATCGCACAACCCGACGAACCCCGATGCTTGACCTCCGGTAAGTTTTCTCTATTATGCCACATACTTAGCTTATTTTCCCCAAAAAAGACATACTTATATAGCTAATTATCCTCCAAAATGACATAATTAGCTTATTTAGTCCATTTATGACATAATTAGCTTATTCATTGCAAAAATGGCATAATAACCTTGGTTACCTCATAAATGTCATATACTTAGCTTATTATCCTCCAAAATGACATAATTACCTAAGTTAGCTCTAAAATGACCTATACTTACCTAATTTAGCTCAAAAATGGCATAATTACCTAGGTTAGCACAAAAATGACCTATACTTACCTTATTTTCCTAGGTTAGCACAAAAATGGCATACTTACCTAGGTTAGCTCTAAAATGACACAAATAAGGAATAAGATGAAGAAAAACAAGGAAGAGGAGAAAAAGAAGGAATAGAAGAAGAAGAAGAAGAAGAAGAAGACTAGAAGAAGAAGAAGAAGAACAAGAAAAAGAAGAAGAAGAAGACTAGAAGAAGAAGAAGAAGACATACTTAGCTAATTATCCTCCAAAATGACATAATTAGCTTATTTAGTCCATTTCTTCTTCTTCTTCTTCTTCTTCTTCTTCTAGTCTTCTTCTTCTTCTTCTTCTTCTTCTTCTTCTTCTTCTTCTTCTTCTTCTTCTTAGCTTATTTTCCCCAACAAAGACATACTTAGCTAATTATCCTCCAAAATGACATAATTAGCTTATTTAGTCCATTTATGACATAATTAGCTTATTCGTTTCAAAAATGGCATAATAACCTTGGTAACCTCATAAATGTCATATACTTAGCTTATTTTCCTCCAAAATGACACAATAAGCTTAGTTAGGTCAAAAATGGCATAATTACCTAGGTTAGCTCTAAAATGACACAAACAAGCAATAAGAAGAAGAAAAACAAGAGGAGAAAAAGAAAGAGAAGAAAAACTCTTCTTCTTCTTCTTCTTCTTATTCTTCTTGTTCTTCTTCTTCTTCTTCTAGTCTTCTTTTTCTTCTTCTTCTTCTTCTTCTTCTTCTAGTCTTCTTCTTCTAACTTTCTTATTTCCCATTTTGCAGATTTGATTCACTTCACGGAAGCTTGCATTGATGGAGTGCTTGTGTTTACTTTTTGTTTTGATTTTGTATCCATGAACAATGTGAAACTTGCTACCTATGGATGAAACTATTGTAATATGGTGAAACTTGCACATTTTTTTGGTATATCTGTTGGATGATCATATTCATATGGCAGGGATATAGTTTCTTATGTGTTAGATATCATATACTTGCTGTGAAACTTGCACATACTGTTTGCCCTGTGAAATATATATATATATATATATATATATATATATATATATATATATATATATATATATATATCATATATTTGCTGTGAAAATGCTTGGATATAACAAAAAACAGAATAAAAAGGGGCAATACATGCACTTTGCCGTCTGCCAGCGGACGGCAAAGGTCTTTGTCGTCAGCCCGCGGACGGCAAAGGTGCCACGTGGCAGCAACCTGTGCAACCTGGGAGTACTGGGTCTGACCCATTTGGTCATTATGCCGTCCGCTGGCAGACGGCAAAGGCGAGTGGTTCTTTACCGTCCGCAAGCAGACGGCAAAAAAAAGAGCGGCAGACGGCAAAGAGCGTGGAGGAGTGACGTTATGCCACGGGTCTGCTAACGTCAGGAAGCAGACGACAAAGGGGAGAGCACGTTTGCCGTCTGCCGGCAGACGGCAAAGTCTCCCGTTAGCCACCTAACGTGGCTAACGTCTATTCTTTGCCGTCCACTTTCGTTGCCGTCTGCTTGGCCAGGAAAGCTGACGGCAAAGGTCTTTGCCGTCTGCTGTACGAATGCAGACGGTAAAGAAGCTCATTACCGTAGCTTCCAGTGCCGGACGCATTTGCCGTCTGCGGCAGACGGCAAAGACCTTTGCTGTCCCCTTTCTGGTCCTTTGCCGTCTGCCAAGGCAGACGGCAAATCAGCTGATTCCTGTAGTGAATGCATACTTTTTCATGATCAAAACATGGCTAATTATTGTAATGACTTGACCGCCCTTGAACTATATAATGAGCTTTATCTATTTTTGGGGTGTGAAGAATTGACACATAAAAATAGTTGGTTTGAAGTATTCGTTCTCACAGACAACATTGAAACTAATCTAGAGGAAATCTATATGTTTTGTGTGGTAAATTGCAATGAGAATGCTTATATTGCCAACTATAGAAAGACGGGAAAACCAATAGAATATAAAAGGAACACTAATGAAAGGGTAAAGATTTCCACTTTCCCTCCTATTGTCTCTCATGATGAAATAGGTGACGAGGAGGAGCTTCCTATTCAACCAATCTCATCAATAAGAAGCTCGGAAAAATTGATTAAACCCACACATGATGTGGTGAAGAAGAAGAAAAGAAGAAAGAGTAGAGGTAAAAAGGTATCCCTCCCAAATAATGTTGCTCCTATTATTGTTGTGCCTCATGAGAGCGAATCAAAAATAATTGTGGAAGATGATATACATGATGATGATATTGCTTCTTCTTCTTATGGTACAATGTCCGAAGGAACTATTGAGGATGATTTTATTATGCCTATTACTCATTATGATGATTATGATTGGGAAAATAATGATACTTCTTATAATCTTGAAAATCTTTTTGGCACCAACTTAGAAAATTGTGATGATAATAATTGTTATACTATTGGTGCTATTCATACTATTGATGATAATACTGATTATGCTAATGATATGCCAAGCCACAAGCTTGGGGATGCTATGTTTGATGAGAATGACATGTTTGAGAATTTATTTGCTGCAATTGATGTTTGTCCCAAGCTTGGAGATGCTATACTTAACGAAGATGATCTTTTTAGTCTCCCTACTTTGAATGATCAAATTTGTTATGATGATTTCATGCCTCCTATCTATGATGATTATTGTGATGATACTTATATTATGAAAAATAGTGATGATTATTATTATAATACTTGTTATAATCCTTTTACTGAACATCACTCTTTTAATGTCGAAACAATTTATAGTATTCAAGTTTCATACTATACTCCCACTATTATGAATGAGAAGAAAATTGCTTGTGTGGAGAGTAATAAAAATCCTATGCTTGTGGATCATGAAAAGAATGCTTTATATGATAGCTATATTGATGAATCCATTCATGATTCTACTGAAAATTATTATGAGAGAGGAACATATGATTCATGATGCTCCCGTTATGTTTCAATTCTTCACTTTTTATGTCAGCATCATTAAAATCATCATGCCTAGCTAAAAGGTATTAAAGAAAGGCGCTTGTTGGGAGACAACCCAATACTTATGCCTACTGTTTTTTGTGTGTCCACATGATTAAGCTACTGTAGTAATCATGTTTTATATGTTTTCTTTCAATAATGTGCCAAGTAAAGCCTTTGGGATAGTGTGGATGCTTGTTGATTTGATTCTGTGCAAAAACAGAAACTTTTGCGTCCAGTGCTGGAATTTCTATTCTGTACTGGAGTGTGAAACAATTCTAATTTTTTTATATTGTATTGGTTTACAAATTGTTTACGTTTTCCTAATTTTTCAGAATTTTTGGAGGTACAGAAGTATGGTTTTTAAATCGCTCACTACATGCTGTTCTGTTTTTGACAGATTCTGTTTTCGATGCATAGTTTGCTTGTTTTAGTGTTTCCATAGCTTATATTGAGTAATATAAATTGTGGAAATGATATATACAGTAGGCATTATGTGAGAACAATTATGAATCTTGTCTTGACAGTACCTAAGTGGATGATTTATTCTTTATCATACTAACCCACCTCACGAAGTTCCGTTAAGTTTTGTGTGATTGAAGTTTTCAAGTTTTGGGTGAGATATCGATATGAGGAGAATAAGGAGTGGAAAGACCCTAAGCTTGGGGATGCCCAAGGCACCCCAAGGTAATATTAAAGGAAGACCCAAGCATCTAAGCTTGGGGATGCCCCGGAAGGCATCCCCTCTTTCGTCTTCAACATTATCGGTAACCTCACTTGGAGCTATATTTTTATTCGTCACATAATATGAGTTTTGCTTGGAGCATCATTTTATTTTGTTGATATTTGCTTTGTGTTATCAATAATCATGTTTTGTATCTTTTAGTTCAATAAAATGCCAATTATAGCCTTTACCATGCTCAGTTTGCAAGTTCATGTGTTGCTGTTTGAAAACAGAAAGTTTTCTATTATGTCCAGAATATTCCTGAATAGTCAGAACATGATAAAAATCTGAAATTTTGACACAGTAAGCATGATTGAGTTATCTGTGACATGGTAATTTTTCAGAATTTTTGGAGTTAGGAAAGTATGGATTCTTATTCCCCTTTTACAGACTATTCTGTTTTGGCAGATTGTTGTTATAGTTGCATTGTTTGCATATGTTTGCATGTTTAATGTTTCTATTTGCGGATAGGAGTATTAAATATGAAGAGGCATTTAGTATGAAATGTTTAATTATACTTTTAGTGATTTGGTACAGTAGAGAATGTTAAGGTTTTGAGTTGATTTATACTAACTTATCTCACGAGTTCTTGTTGAGTTTTGTGTGGATGAAGTATTTAAGATTTAGGGAAACCGTGATATGAGAGGAATTAAGGAGACACAAGAGCTCAAGCTTGGGGATTCCCCAGTAGGCATCCCACCTTTCTTCATCAACAATTATCGGTCAGTTTTGGTTGAGCCTAAGTTTATGCTTCTTCACATGATATGTGCTATTCTTGGAACGTCATTTTCTTTTGTTTTCTTTGCTGCTTGAATAAAATACTTAAGATCAGAAATTCTTTAATGAGAGAGAATTCTCACGTAGCTACTTAATTACTTAACTACTCATTTGATCTTCACTTATATCTTTTTGGAGTAGTTTGTCATTTACTCTTGTGCTTCACTTATATCCTATGAGTAAATTGTTGAAATGAATTAAATATCATAAAGTTGAAATTTATATGCTTCATATGCTTGTCCCATGGGGAGTAGTGACTTCACATACAAGATATAGAAGTGGTAAAATTTATTGAAAGTTAACAAACATAGCATTGGTCACTTGAACAATTCATGAAAGAATTTTGAAGGAAGAGAAATTTCACATATAAATATACTATCTTGGACATCTTCTATGATTGTGAGCCCCCATTAATTATTTTCAAGCTTGATCAAGTAGTTGACGTTGGACAAGGAAGACAACGTAATGAGTTATGTTTGTTTATATTCACATAGAAGTTCTATTGTCATGGATCCTCTAACATGTGGTGCTTGCTTAGGATCCTTTGCTAGCCAAAAATTCGTACTAAGTAGAGATACTACTTGTGCATCCAAAAACCCTTAAACCCAGTTTCTTGCCATGAGTGTCCACCATATCTACCTATGGATTGAATAAGATCCTTCAAGTAAGTTGTCATCGGTGCAAAAAGCAATAAAAATTGCTCCTAAAATATGTATGATTTTTTATTGCAAGGGAAAATAAGCGTTGTACGAACTTGTGATGGTAAAGAAATAAAAGCGACTGACTGCATAATAAAGGTTGCTATCACAAGGGGCAATATAACGTGACGTTCCTTTGCATTAAGGGCTTGTGCATCCAACAACAAAAAGCGCATGACAACCTCTGCTTCCCTCTACGAAGGGCATATCTTTTACTTTTCTGTATTTACTTTTCTGAATTTACTTTTATGCAAGAGTCATTAATGTTCATCCCTATTCCGATCTAATTATTCTTTAGTTGGCAAGCATTATGTGGTAGGGAAAGATCCAGGCACATATATCCAGTTGAATATAGGTGATCATGAGTTATTATTGTTGACATTATCCCTGAGATAAAAAAGTTGGGAGGCGAAACATTAAGCCCCTATCTTCCTATGTGTTTGACTGAAACGGTTTGTTCTAAAAATATGCTTTGAGTGTCAGCAATCATACAAGACTAAAAGATGGTTGAGTATGTGAAATTTCCTAGATCAAAGCTCTTACATAGACCCTTCCTGAAAATAAGATGAATTGCAATTGTTTGATGACTGAGAACATAGTTTCTTAGTTTTCAACAAAGTTTATGGCCTATACTTTAAACATGTGAATAGCTTGCTACTTGATCATGAGAAGTTTTATGAGATGAGCTACTGATTATGATATATATTGATGCTAGAAAAAGTGATTGCAATTATTATTGATCAAACTTATACATTATGCTAGCATTCACACTTCATAAATTATTTCTTTTATCATTTACCTACTCGAGGACCAGCAGGAATTAAGCTTGGGGATGCTGATACGTCTCCAACGTATCTATAATTTAAGAAGTATTCATGCCATGTTTATAACAATTCTATATGGTTTTGGTATGATTTGATTAGAACTAACCCGGACTGACGCTGTTTTCAGCAGAATTGCCATGGTGTTGTTTTTTGTGCAGAAATAAAAGTTCTTGGAATTGGATGGAACTTTTTGGAGATTTTCCATGGAATAAATAAAAAATACTGGAACCAAGACCCACTGGAGGGGGGCCACCCAGTGCCCACGAGGCACCAGGGTGCGCCACCCCCCCCCACGCGCGCCCTGGTACCACATGGGGCCCACGTGGCTCCGTCTGACCTGATTCCAACGCTGAAAAATCCTATAAATAGAGAAACCCCTAGAAATAACCCTAGAACTTCGACTCCGCCGCCGCAAGCCTCTATACCTTCGAAATACCATCTACAGCCCTTTTCCGGCACCGTGCCGGAGGGGGGGAAATCATCATCGGAGGCTATCTTCATCATTCCGGCGGTCTCCATGACGAGGAGGGAGTAGTTCACCCTCGGGGCTGAGGGTATGTACTAGTAGCTATGTGTTTGATCTCTCTCTCTCGTGTTCTTGATATGGCACGATCTTGATGTATCGCAAGCTTTGTTAATATAGTTGGATCATATGGTGTTTCTTCCCTCTCTATCTTTGTTGTGATGAATCGAATCTTTTCCCTTTGAGGTTTCGTTATTGTCGGATTGAATATTTAAAATTTGAGAACATTTGATGTATGTCTTGCATATGAATACCCGTGGTGACAATGGGGTATTATATTGATTCACTTGATATATGTTTTAGCATTCAACTCGCGGATTCCCGCGGTGACATTGGGGTAATTTATGCATAGGGGTTGATGCACGTTTTCATTATCTTTTCTCCAATAGAAACTTTGGGGTGCTCCTTGGAGTTCTTTGTGTGGATTGAATATTATGATTATGAAGTTGTTTGATGCATATTGTATAATCAACTCACGGATACTTGTGGTGACATTGGAGTATCTAGGTGACATTAGAGTTGGTTGATGTGTATCATATGGTGTTATTTTAGTACGAACTCTAGGGCTGTTTGAAACACTTATAGGAATAGCTCAATAGATCGATCGGAAAGGATAACTTTGAGGTGGTTTCGTACCCTACAAACAATTTCTATCTTATGTTCTCCGCTAATAGGAACTTGGGAGTGATTCTTTATTGCACGTTGAGGGATGGCTATATGATCCAATTATATTAGCATTGTTGAGAGATTGCACTAGTGAAAGTATGAACCCTAGGCCTTGTTTCTAAGCATTGCAATATCGTTTGTGCTCACTTTTGTTACTTGCTACCTTGCTGCTTTTATATTTTCAGATTACAAAAACCTATATCTACTATCCATACAACAGTTTTATCACCATCTCTTCACCGAACTAGTGCACCTATACAATTTACCATTGTATTGGGTGTGTTGGGGACACAAGAGATTTCTTGTATTTGGTTGCAGGGTTGTTTGAGAGATACCATCTTCAACCTACGCCTCCCACGGATTGATAAACCTTAGGTCATTGCGCTTGGAGGCCCAACACGAGTCTACAAGAATAAGTTGTGTAGTAGACATCTAGCTCTTTTCTGGCGCCGTTGCCGGGGAGGTGAGTGATTGAAGGTATATCTTTAGATCTTGCAATCGAATCTTTTAGTTTCTTGTTTTATCACTAGTTTGGTTTATAAAATAAAAGTACAAAAAAAATGGAATTGAGGTTGCCTCATATTATTCGTCTTTATCATGTCTTTCTTGAAAATGATGGATCGGAAAATTGTGCTGAATTGATAGAAGAAGAATTCAATAAAATGTTTGGCATAAAATCCATGAATGATGAGCATGATTACAATGTTGTTAGTATGAATACTATGAATATCCAAAATACTAATGATGATTGCACTAGTCATGATAAAAATGTTTCTTATAAGCATGTCAATTTTTGTGGAGTGCATAAAGTTTGTGAAGACATGCCTTATAGGGATGATAGATTTTGTAAGAAGCATAAACATGATAGAACCAAATTTTTGCTCATAGTGATAGATGAATTTGCTACAAAATTATGTTCTCTTTATCCTATTACTTGTGAACTTTGCAATAAAATTGGTCACCTTAATTTTCAATGCATACTTTTTCATGATCGAATCATGGCTAAATATTGTAATGACTTGACCGCCCTTGAACTATATAATGAGCTTTATCTATTTTTGGGGTGTGAAGAATTGACACATAAAAATAGTTGGTTTGAAGTATTCATTCTCACAGACAACATTGAAACTAATCTAGAGGAAATCTATATGTTTTGTGTGGTAAATTGCAATAAGAATGCTTATATTGCCAACTATAGAAAGACGGGAAAACCAATAGAATATAAAAGGAACACTAATGAAAGGGTAAAGATTTCCACTTTCCCTCCTATTGTCTCTCATGATGAAATAGGTGACGAGGAGGAGCTTCCTATTCAACCAATCTCATCAATAAGATGCTCGGAAAAATTGATTAAACCCACACATGATGTGGTGAAGAAGAAGAAAAGAAGAAAGAGTAGAGGTAAAAAGGTATCCCTCCCAAATAATGTTGCTCCTATTATTGTTGTGCCTCATGAGAGCGAATCAAAAATAATTGTGGAAGATGATATACTTGATGATTATATTGCTTCTTCGTTTTATGGTACAATGTCCGAAGGAACTATTGAGGATGATTTTATTATGCCTATTACTCATTATGATGATTATGATTGGGAAAATAATGATACTTCTTATAATCTTGAAAATCTTTTTGGCACCAACTTAGTAAATTGTGATGATAATAATTGTTATACTATTGGTGCTATTCATACTATTGATGATAATAGTGATTATGCTAATGATATGCCAAGCCACAAGCTTGGGGATGCTATGTTTGATGAGAATGACATGTTTGAGAATTTATTTGCTGCAATTGATGTTTGTCCCAAGCTTGGAGATGCTATACTTAATAAAGATGATCTTTTTAGTCCCCCTACTTTGAATGATCAAATTTGTTATGATGATTTCATGCCTCCTATCTATGATGATTATTGTGATGATACTTATATTTTGAAAAATCATGATGATTATTATTATAATACTTGTTATAATCCTTTTACTGAACATCACTCTTTTAATGTCGAAATAATTTATAGTATTCGAGTTTCATACTATACTCCCACTATTATTAATGAGAAGAAAATTGCTTGTGTGGAGAGTAATAAAAATCCTATGCTTGTGGATCATGAAAAGAATGCTTTATATGATAGCTATATTGATGAATACATTCATGATGCTACTGAAAATTATTATGAGAGAGGAACATATGATTCACGATGCTCCTGTTATGTTTCAATTCTTCACTTTTATGTGAGCATCATTAAAATCATCATGCCTAGCTAAAAGGCATTAATGAAAAGCGCTTGTTGGGAGACAACCCAATACTTCTGCCTACTGTTTTTTGTGTGTCCACATGATTAATCTACTGTAGTAACCATGTTTTATATGTTTTCTTTCAATAATGTGCCAAGTAAAGCCTTTGGGATAGTGTGGATGCTTGTTGATTTGATTCTGTGCAAAAACAGAAACTTTTGCGTCCAGTGCTGGAATTTCTATTTTGTACTGGAGAGGGAAAAAATTCTGAAATTTTTACACAGTATTTGGTTACAAATTTTTACGTTTTCCTAATTTTTCAGAATTTTTGGAGGTACATAAGTATGGTTTTTAAATCGCTCACTACATGCTGTTCTGTTTTTGACAGATTCTGTTTTCGATGCATAGTTTGCTTGTTTTAGTGTTTCCATAGCTTATATTGAGTAATATAAATTGTGGAAATGATATAATACAGTAGGAATTATGTGAGAACAATTATGAATCTTGTCTTGACAGTACCTAAGTGGATTATTTATTCTTTATCATACTAACCCACCTCACGAAGTTCCGTTAAGTTTTGTGTGATTGAAGTTTTCAAGTTTTGGGTAAGATATCAATAGGAGGAGAATAAGGAGTGGAAATACCCTAATCTTGGGGATTCCCAAGGCACCCCAAGGTAATATTCAAGGAATACCCAAGCATCTAAGCTTGGGGATGCCCCGGAAGGCATCCCCTCTTTCGTCTTCAACATTATCGGTAACCTCACTTGGAGCTATATTTTTATTCGTCACATAATATGAGTTTTTCTTGGAGCGTCATTTTATTTTGTTGATATTTGCTTTGTGTTATCAATAATCATGTTTTGTATATTTTAGTTCAATAAAATGCCAATTATAGCCTTTACCATGCTCAGTTTGCAAGTTCATGTGTTGCTGTTTGAAAACAGAAAGTTTTCTGTTACGTCCAGAATATTCCTGAATAGTCCGAACATGATAAAAATCTGAAATTTTTACACAGTGAGCATGAATGAGTTCTCTGTCACGTGGTAATTGTTCAGAATTTTTGGAGTTAGGGAAGTATGGATTCTTATTCCCCTTTTACAGACTATTCTGTTTTGGCAGATTGCTGTTATAGTTGCATTGTTTGCATATGTTTGCGTGTTTAATGTTTCTATTTGAGGATAGGAGTATTAAATATGAAGAGGCATTTAGTATGCAATGTTTAATTATACTTTTAGTGATTTTCTACAGTAGAGAATGTTAAGGTTTTGAGTTGATTTATACTAACTTATCTCACGAGTTCTTGTTGAGTTTTGTGTGGATGAAGTATTTAAGATTTAGGGAAACCGTGATATGAGAGGAATTAAGGAGACACAAGAGCTCAAGCTTGGGGATGCCCAAGGCATCCCAAATTAATATTTCAAGAACTCTCAAGCATCTAAGCTTGGGGATGCCCCGGTAGGCATCCCACCTTTCTTCATCAACAATTATTAGTCAGTTTTGGTTGAGCCTAAGTTTTTGCTTCTTCACATGATATGTGCTATTCTTGGAATGTCATTTTCTTTTGTTTTCTTTGCTGCTTGAATAAAATACTTAAGATCTGAAATTCTTAAATGAGAGAGAATTCTCACATAGCTACTTAATTACTTAACTACTCATTTGATCTTCACTTATATCTTTTTGGAGTAGTTTGTCATTTACTCTTGTGCTTCACTTATATCCTATGAGTAAATTGTTGAAATGAATTAAATATCATAAAGTTGAAATTTATATGCTTCATATGCTTGTCCCTTGGGGAGTAGTGACTTCACATACAAGAAGTATAAGTGGTAAAATTTATTGAAAGTTAACAAACATAGCATTGGTCACTTGAACAATTCATGAAAGAATTTTGAAGGAAGAGAAATTTCACATATAAATATACTATCTTGGACATCTTCTATGATTGTGAGCCCCCATTAATTATTTTCAAGCTTGATCAAGTAGTTGACGTTGGACAAGGAAGACAACGTAATGAGTTATGTTTGTTTATATTCACATAGAAGTTCTATTGTCATGGATCCTCTAACATGTGGTGCTTGCTTAGGATCCTTTGCTAGCCAAAAATTCGTACTAAGTAGAGATACTACTTGTGCATCCAAAAACCCTTAAACCCAGTTTCTTGCCATGAGTGTCCACCATATCTTCCTATGGATTGAATTAGATCCTTCAAGTAAGTTGTCATCGGTGCAAAAAGCAATAAAAATTGCTCCTAAAATATGTATGATTTTTTATTGCAAGGGAAAATAAGCGTTGTACGAACTTGTGATGGTAAAGAAATAAAAGCGATGGACTGCATAATAAAGGTTGCTATCACAAGGGGCAATATAATGTGACGTTCCTTTGTATTAAGGGCTTGTGCATCCAAGAACAAAAAGCGCATGACAACCTCTGCTTCCCTCTGCGAAGGGCCTATCTTTTACTTTTCTGTATTTACTTTTCTGAATTTACTTTTATGCAAGAGTCATTAATGTTCATCCCTATTCCGATCTAATTATTCTTTAGTTGGCAAGCATTATGTGGTAGGGAAAGATCCAGGCACATATATCCAGTTGAATATAGGTGATCATGAGTTATTATTGTTGACATTATCCCTGAGAAAAATAAGTTGGGAGGCGAAACATTAAGCCCCTATCTTCCTATGTGTTTGACAGAAACGATTTGTTCTAAAAATATGCTTTGAGTGTCAGCAATCATGGAAGACTAAAAGATGGTTGAGTATGTGGAATTTGATAGATCAAGGCTCTTACATAGACCCTTCCTGAAAATAAGATGAATTGCAATTGTTTGATGACTGAGAACATTGTTTGTTAGTTTTCAACAAAGTTTATGGCCTATTCTTTAAACATGTGAATAGCTTGCTACTTGATCATGAGAAGTTTTATGAGATGAGCTACTGATTATGATATATATTGATGCTTGAAAAAGTGATTGAAATTATTATTGATCAAACTTATGCATTATGCTAGCATTCACACTTCATAAAATATTTCTTTTATCATTAACCTACTCGAGGACGAGCATGAATTAAGCTTGGGGATGCTGATACGTCTCCAACGTATCTATAATTTATGAAGTATTCATGCCATGTTTATAACAATTCTACATGGTTTTGGTATGATTTGATTAGAACTAACCCGGACTCACGCTGCTTTCAGCAGAATTGCCATGGTGTTGTTTTTTGTGCAGAAATCAAAGTTCTTGGAATTGGATGAAACTTTTTGGAGATTTTTTATGGAATAAATAAAAAATACTGGAACCAAGACCCACTGGAAGGGGGCCACCCAGTGCCCACGAGGCACCAGGGCGCGCCACCCCCCCACGCGCGCCCTGGTACCTCATGGAGCCCACGTGGCTCTGTCTGACCTGATTCCAATGCTGAAAAATCCTATAAATAGAGAAACCCCCAGAAATAACCCTAGAACTTCGACTCCGCCGCCGCAAGCCTCTGTACCTCTGAAATACCATCTACAGCCCTTTTCCGGCACCCTGCCGGAGGGGGGAAATCATCACCGGAGGCTATCTTCATCATCCCGGCGGTCTTCATGACGAGGAGGGAGTAGTTCACCCTCGGGGCTGAGGGTATGTACTAGTAGCTATGTGTTTGATCTCTCTCTCTCTCTCTCTCGTGTTCTTGATATGGCACGATCTTGATGTATCGCGAGCTTTGTTAATATAGTTGGATCATATGGTGTTTCTTCCCTCTCTATCTTTGTTGTGATGAATCGAATCTTTTCCCTTTGAGGTTTCATTATTGTCGAATTGAATATTTCAGATTTGAGAACACTTGATGTATGTCTTGCATATGAATACCCGTGGTGACAATGGGGTATTATATTGATTCACTTGATATATGTTTTGGCATTCAACTCGTGGATTCCCGCGGTGACATTGGGGTAATCTATGCATAGGGGTTGATGCACGTTTTCATTATCTTTTCTCCGATAGAAACTTTGGGGTGCTCCTTGGAGTTCTTTGTGTGGATTGAATATTATGATTATGAAGTTGTTTGATGCATATCGTATAATCAACTCACGGATACTTGTGGTGACATTGGAGTATCTAGGTGACATTAGAGTTGGTTGATGTGTATCATATGGTGTTATTTTAGTACGAACTCTAGGGCTGTTTGTGACACTTATAGGAATAGCTCAATAGATCGATCGGAAAGGATAACTTTGAGGTGGTTTCGTACCCTACAAACAATTTCTATCTTATGTTCTCCGCTAATAGGAACTTGGGAGTGATTCTTTATTGCACGCTGAGGGATGGTTATATGATCCAATTATATTAGCATTGTTGAGAGATTGCACTAGTGAAAGTTTGAACCCTAGGCCTTGTTTCTAAGCATTGCAATATCGTTTGTGCTCACTTTTGTTACTTGCTACCTTGCTGTTTTCATATTTTCAGATTACAAAAACCTATATCTACTATCCATACAACACTTTCATCACCATCTCTTCGCCGAACTAGTGCACCTATACAATTTACCATTGTATTGGGTGTGTTGGGGACACAATAGATTTCTTGTATTTGGTTGCAGGGTTGTTTGAGAGATACCATATTCAACCTACGCCTCCCACGGATTGATAAACCTTAGGTCATCCACTTGAGGGAAAATTGCTACTGTCCTACAAAACTCTGCGCTTGGAGGCCCAACACGAGTCTACAAGAATAAGTTGTGTAGTAGACATCAGCGTAGTAGGACGAGATGACTCGCCCGCTCCGGCAACTGACGCAGCTGTACTCCTCATAGAGGTACGCCGCGTTCACTGCTGTTGAGGGGCTTGGCGTTGAGTTCCTTGTCGTCCGGCAACCTTGCCAGTTACCTCCTCGCCGGTAACTTCCTCACCTGAGGGTACGCCATGTACTTGCTCTCCGGAGGCAGCTCTTCGAAGGATACGAGTTCTCGTTGCCGGAGCGGAAGGAGCGGGGGGCTCTTCGGATACTTGTTTTGTAACAGTCTCCCCGCCCCGTTCCCCGGCAAGTTCTCCCTGCCCTTCGGCAAGTTCCTCCAGCGGTTCCCTTGCCGTTCCATCACCAGATTCCTCACCAACATTGGCTGTCGCGGACCCAGAGCCGCTGACGCCTCCAGCCATTCTGGCCTCTACCGCCCTGTTGGCAATGTGCTCCAATTCTTCGGGTGTGGTGTTGCAGAAGAGATCTTTTTCCTCTCTGATGGGCCTCTCCACCAAGGTGTCGAATCACCCTTACACCGCGTCTTTGGGTGGCTCCTGCCAAAGCGTTTCAACGCCATGGGCATCGCAGGATGTCATCACTGCGATGACGGAATCCTTGGCAGAGCTGTTGCATAAAGGCAGCACCCTTGCCGGTAGCTTGAAGTTGCCGCTGGAGCGGAAGAGGTGCTCGCAGAGGGCCCGATGCTGCAACACTGTCAGGTTGGCGTGAAGTCCAGTCCAGACCCGCATGATATCTGCCATGTTCTTGTAGTCCTAGGTGGGCCTGCCATTGTTCTAGAGAGGAGCAATGCGGCGGTGAAGGAAGTCAGCCCCCACCATTTCAGCGATGAGGCCGGCAGCCTTGAGGCGGAGGATGCGCGTGGTGGCAATTGTGAGCTGCTTGTCGTCAGCGGCAAAAGACCTCCAATCCGTACTGCGCTCCACCCCTGCCGTCCTGGGATGGCAGAACTCCGGAAAATCCTTTTCCTTGATGCAACACCATTCCCCGCGCCCCTCGTTCCACTGATGATAGGGCAGCCCTGGAAGGTAGGCGTTCTCATCCCTGGGGATCCAAGTGATGCAGCCGGACAGAACATCTGCTTCAATGCATGGAGTAAAGTTTTGGCGGAAGAGAGCTACACTAGGCAATACTCCTATGAAGTTTTCGCACATATGTGCAAAAACAGCCATACAAGTCTTGGCGTTGGGGGTGAAGTCAAGAAGGCAAAACCCATAGGTATACATCAGTTCTACGAAGAACTCAGAGAAGGGAGTAACGAGCCCACGGTAAAAATATGCAGCGAAGAAGGGGTACTTGTCTGGTCCATGCCTGATGGAGCCGGGAAGGACCTCTGGCGCGGTGTGGGCGCTCATCTCTTTCCCCCACATGATCGAGTATCGACTCACCAAGTCGCTCTGATCCAGCACCGGCTCGAAGACAACGCTGTTTCTCCGCGCCGCAGCCAGTTCTTCCTCGGGATCGACCGCCTTCCCCGGCCGGTTTTGGTTCCTCTTGGGAGCCATAGTTGCGCTGGGGAGGGCGAATGTGGAGGCAGGCGGGGAAGAGCTGCGTTGTGCGGCGGTGGAAGTGGAGGGCGCGTTTTCTGCTCTGGCGCAAGGAAGAAGACGATGACGGCGGCAATGGCGAGATTGGGAGAAGGGGGGTAAATGAGCAGCGCCCCTCGCGGATTCCTTTTTATGGGGAAGGCGCGGGGGCTGGCTCTTTTACCGTCCTACGTGGCTGCACTTTTCAGGCGCACTACCTCCCCACGCCCGTTCCATTCCACCTCTCCCACGCGTGCATTTAATGCGCGTCATGGGGGGGGGGTGTGGTAACAGAGAAGATTACAACAGTTATCCTCTGCCACGCATGCCTGTTCACTGTTCGGGCCTAGCCCAACGATGCCTCGCATGCGCGTATGGCCCGGGCCCAGGGGCTCCTGTCGGTGTACTAAAGCAGGGGTGCCCTCGTACCCTGACTTGTGCACAGGCAGTTGTAGCCTTCTTGATGGCAAGGGCTTGACGGAGGATAACCATGACTCAAGACTTATAATAACAAGACCGTGAAGGAGACCTCAAGGCAGGTCATCGAGAAGTACTATTCTCGTACTGAAGATCAAGATTGCCCTTGCCGGCAAGCTTCATACCGGCAAGGTGAAGGCCAAGACTCTGGTTGCCGGCAAGCTCCTTGCTAGCAAGCAATGGCCCGGCAAGCTCCGAGCCGGCAAGCTCGTTCTCTCCCGTTACCGCTCCATCTCATCATCGGCTAGATAAGCATGCATGATAGGTGTCGAGCAGGCAGGCGGTCAACGCAGCTGGCCAAGGCACGTGTCAGTATGCCACGCCAGGATTAACTTTAATGACACCCGTCCCTAGGACGTGTCAAGATTATAGGAGGGCGCAAGGACCGGTGGTACAGATCTTTTGCCCAAAGCCTCGCCTCCCCGATGTAGGACCTAACGATGCATTTAATGCACTTGTCTTACCCCGTATGGAGATAGACGTGGTGACGGTGCAAGTTACTATTCATACCCTGTAATGACCATGTTAGCCTCTGTGGTAACCCCTTGGCCTATAAAAGGAGGCCCACGGCTACACTTAGAACGATCGACTCTTAGCTCAACTACACGTTGTAGCTGCACTTCCCGTGCACCTTGCCGGCAAGCTGCGCTCTTTGTAACCTTTGAGCTCTCATACAATCAAACCACCAGAACAGGAGTAGGGTTTTACGCTCACGGCGGGCCGAACCTGGATAAATCGTTGCTTGTGCTCATATCTACTAGCCCTGCTCTTTGTAGTATTGTGATCCCACTTCCGAACCGCAAAGGGATCCTCTCGATCCCATAGATCGTCATTTTCGCACGACATTCTAGCAAAGTTGAATAACCACAAAGTAGGATATTAAAAATTGCTCATGCCAACATTGCTGATGAGTGCTTTAATGTTTCCTACAAGTGTGTGAGTATTACTATATTTTTCTTGCCATGTTGGGATTTTATAAAACTACTAACGCCAACATGCATAGGGGTAATGAAGATCAAATACGGGATGTTGGGGACATCTTCAAGGAACGTCGCAAGATAAAGACGAGTTGCACCGAACCTGTAAGTTTTGGTAAGTAACAGCCTTTCAATTACTTTGACATGGTATGTGTCTGGTAGCAGTATTGTAGATGGGACGAGGCCAAGCCCTGGGCAAGCCCCGAGCCGAAAACAACGTCAAACAATGTTGTGTGCTTGGCTAGGGTTCTTGCCATGCAATCCAGCAGTGTGGCAAATTTTTAAACAATAATAGGTGGGACAAACAATTGCCTCTACACTTGATTAGGCTCTCTATCATTTGTAGGATCTCAATTTACTCACTGGACCCACCATGCCGTAGGATGAAAAACTATAACCTTTGTAATTTCATGTCGAAGCTAGTCAGTCAAACACGGCTACACAGGCCCTGGAGATCATTTGGTTGCTGGTTGTTTTGCTGCAGCTACCCTTGGCTTAGTGCACCCCTCTGCTAGTTTTCCTATTTGGCTTAGCCATGTGTTCTTTGATGTATATATTGTAGTTTCTGTAAGCTAGCTCTGCTTGATATGTAATAAGCACACTCTTAATCGTCCTAATGCTTTCCTTTTTAGCTTGATGTAGGAAGTGGGTGTTCTCACCCTAGGAGTCTGTTTTTATATTTATCCTTTTGCACTCACTTCTAGAAGTCATGTTTATGGGGCTTCTACTGAATGGATCGGGGAGCTCTCACTATTGATCTAAAAAAGAAGTAACTTCTTCATGTTAGGATGTAGTTCGTGCGAGGAGGGAAGTATGGTCAACCTCAGGATCAGGTTTTGAGGCTAGTCCTATGTGCCAGTTCCCAAATGATGCTGGATTACACACAAGGTGCCAGTTCCCTAATGATGACGGATTAGACACAAGGTGCCAATTCCTAAATGATGCTGGATTACACACTAGCCAGGTGGAGTCGTCAAGTGTTCGTGTCCTCGTGGCTCTAGTAAAGGCTGAAAGAAAGTGTGCAGCAACCCTTGAGAATATGATGTAGGGTACGGGCCAAAGTACCCCGATTTGTCCCGATGTTCACGAATTGGAAGGGGCTATGCGGAGGAACGCGAAGAACACGAAGAACAAGAGGGGAAATCACAAGAGGAAACACTCAAGAACAAGTCCAATCACACTTCCACTAGGCTAACAAACACACAAGATCCACAAGGTACATGAACAATCAAAGGGAAAGATACAAGGTAGCGTTCATCCCAAATCCACGAGGAGATGAGGTCTTGATGATCTAGATAGATCCTTCTCCCTTAGGAGGTCTTGATGATCTAGTGAGATCCTTCTCCCTCAAGAGGAATCCCACAAGGGGAGGTACATGAGATAAGCTCCAATGTGTAGTTCTAATCTTAGCTAACCCTAGAATGGAGGAGGGGAGGGGTATATATAGTGCTAGTCACGAAGTGGGATGTGAGAGGGGGATACATGGGCCTCTGGCCCGTCTCTGCGTGCAGGCAGGCGCTGGATGTCCGGGCTGGGGGGCCGGATGTCCGGCCGTTCGTGAGACGCCGGATGTCCGGGGCATGGGCCGGATGTCCGGCCCGACGGTGGCCGTTCTTCTGTAGTCCTCACGCTGGATATCCGGGGAGGTGCCGGATGTCCGGCCCGTCGCGTGGCGCTGGATGTCCAGGGGTCGTCCGGATGTCCAGCCGCTGATGCTCTTCGGTGCCAGATGGTGCTGGGCTTCTCTGTGGCGCAGGCGCCGGATGTCCGGCCCTTGGCCCGGATGTCCGGACGCTGTAGCTTCAGCAGCTCCATCTTCTTCCGTCGTCGCTTCCATGCTTCCCTTGCGGATGGTGTAGTTGTTCCTTGGCGCTTGCACTCCTCCTCGACGTCCGTGAAGCGCCGACAATACCTATGCATGCACATGGGAGAAGTGTCAAGTAGTATACCATCCTCGAAGGGGTCAAGTGAGCATGTGTAAAGGAGATGATTCACCTTTATGTATGTGAAGTAGATGTCACACGTGTCACTTGCCAAACGGACTCTTGACATGGTGATGTCCGTAGGATGCTCTGCATCATCCCTCCTCCTTGGGAAAGATCCGTCCTCGGATCGAAATCCAAATCACCATGTGAAAGAGATGGTGTCACCATGTAGAAGTGGATGATCACCAAGCACTCAACATCTTGAAGCTCGAAATGGGCACTCTCCAATGTCGCACCGTCGTGTGATTCCTTCAAAATGAGCAATGATAACAAACACTTTGAAAAACAAATGTGGTTAGCATTAGTGCAAAACCAAGCATTCAAGTGGTAATTCACCCAACAAGTGTCGTCATCATGCATATCATATGGTGTGACAAAGGATAGTGGCATGTCATGTAAGCATATCAATTCAGCACAATCAAAGGCATCATGGAAACAAGCATGCAAATTGGAGGTAGGGATGCTAATATGTGTGACAAGATAACAAGCATCTACCTCAAGGTCATAGCAAGCATGCGCAAAGCGCTCAACAAATGGGCGATGGTAGGCATAAGAATCATTCACAACTCCAAATAGAATTAGATGTCTAAACACATGGGGTAATCTAAAGTGCAAAACAATACAAGCATAATGTGCACATGGTGTAGTGAAGATAGTGTGGCACTCAACACAATAGAAAGAGCAATTGTTCATCATGTGTGAGGCAATCAATTCAAGCATGTAGCAATTAATGGGACATGGCATATGTGAAGAAATGACATTGTTGCAATCAAACACATGGGAATAGCATGGGATAATCATGTTCGATGCAACACACAAGGCATATATATCATGAGGCATGGCAATGTGGCAATGGCAAGTCAAAACAAGATCGCTAGCATGTGTGCAATGTGTCATGGTGCAAGCAACACATGAAGTATGATACACAATAATCATGCTCATGGTTTGGGGGTTCTCGAAAGAGAAGGATATCACCTCGAAAGCATATTCTTGTGCGTCCTTCACAATGCCAAAGCACGAGCAAGTGCGATGTAGAAGCGCGTCGGTCGAAATTGACTCGCTCTCAAGAGCTCGAATGGTCAACTCACGTGAAGTGGAAGTTGACATGAAGTCGAAGGATCCTACACATGCACACAACAAAGCAAAGAACGTATGTGCATAGTAGATAAACACATCATCCATCATGATGGTTCTCTTCTCTTGCACATAACCATTAGTAGCAAAAGTGCATGAACAATATGATGCAACAATCTTTATGTTCATGGCACTAGGCATATGGTGCAAAGAAGGAAGACAAGCATGCTTCACGTGAAATATGTCAAAAGCTCCGAGTATATGGAAGAAAGCTATGGGGGCAATCTCATTAGCAAGAATAAAAGCATTGTTACACTCAATACATGGCAAATCATCTAGCATGAGAGAGACAACATATGGAGCAATTGGACCACATTTAATAGCAATCATGTGCAAAGCATGGAAATGGATGCCATCAACCGCATGAAACGAGCAAGTATGAATCATCAGTGATGCAACAAGGCACGCAATCATAGTAATCATGTCGTGCAAACTAGTAGTGCGAAGATGCAACATACTAGAAGAATCATGGCAATCATGTCATGTGAGCAAATAGTGGATATAGGCAATGCACATGACATATCGCAAGCACGAGCACAAAGCAATATCAAAGTATCCTCATAGGCATGGATCACAAATGGAACATGGCAATAACAAGCACTATATCCACCAAGCTTGCAAATACACTGTTGGTGTATAAAACATGGGTATTTTATACCCTGACTTATGCATAGGCAGTGGTAGTAGCCTCGATGGCCAGGGCTTGCCAGGGAGAACCAACGTCAAGATCAAGCAGCAAGACAAAGCATATGGCTAAGCGCTGAAGATACAAGAGTCACTTGCCGGTAAGGTGCGAGCCGGAAAGGTCAAGGCCCGGCAGGCTCTGTGCCGGCAAGCCTTTGCCAACTCCTCATCGCTCCACCTCACCAAGTAGCTAGTCGCTAATCCGTGAGGTGTCGAGCGTGCAGGTAGTTTGGTGAGGTTTGTCGGGGCACGTGGCAGCATGCTGGAAGAAAGATTACCTTTAATGACACCCGTCCAGAAGGCGTGTCAAGATAATAGGAGGTAGCTGGGCGAGCAGTGCAGGAACCTTGCCGGGGCTCCTCCTCCACATGACACCTAACGGCACATTAAATGCGTTTGTCCTAATCCGGCAGAGTTAGGTATGATAGCACTGTTTGCTATCTAATCAACATGTAATGACTGTTTTGCCACTATGGTTTCCCCTTGAGCTATAAAAGGAGGGCTAGGGCAACCTTTACAGGGGTCGACACTTTGCTCATTCTGCATGTGTAGCTACTCTTCCCGCATCTTGCCAGCAAGAAGCGCACATTACACTTGAGCTCAAACACATCCAATACACAAAGCAGGATTAGGGTTTTACACCTCAAGGTAGCCCGAACCTGGGTAAAATCCTTTGCGTTTGCTATTGATTCTGCTCTTTATGCTTGCGCATTCCCCTAGCCGAACCGCAAAGGGGCTAGATGGCCCCATAGATGGTCGTACGCACGACATCTTTGGCGCACCAGGTAGGGGGATCGCTTGCGCGAACCTGAATCAACAGTTTGCGTGTCACTTTCATCTCCGTCATCTTTGATGGCGCCCAAGAAGGGCGCATCCGCAGTGGCTCCATCGATGTTCAAGCTTCCGTCGCAGACGCACACAGGCGGCGGAGATGATCCCGCCAGTGCTGGTGGTGCAGGAGGCACGACCGGCGTGGGCGGCGTAGCCAGCACCGGAGGAGCAGGTGGAGCACACCACAACAACCCACAGCTTCCTCGCCAATCCGGCGATCGAAGCCATAACGGTGCAGGAGGCGTGGATGGCCAACTCCCGCCTCCTCGACGCACCGGCGAACGAAGCCATCGAAGCAACACCATCTGAACCGGCACGAGTCAAGACCCAGCTGCCGTGGTATCTAAAGATACCACCTCAGGACGCACACCGCGACCATCGCAAGATGGGCGCGACGCGAATCCAAACGGTGCTGGCGGTTCCGAACGGCGGCGGCCGCATGGCAAGACGCCTGTTGATCAACTGCAAGATCTTCAGGCACCACCTCCACCGCGCCAGTCCACTGCTGGGCAAGAGCCGCGGCGACAAGATCGTGGTGGCACTCCTGCTGGTTCTGCCAGGAGTAGAGCGACATCTCGTTCTTCGCTCCCAGCTATGCCAGCTACAGCAGCGGAGGCCATGGCGCGAGCACATATGCTGTTGAACTTCCCTCCGACTGCTGACAAGATGGATGAGTGGAGAGCCACCATTTAGAGCCTCACCGGGTTTGCCGAAGCCAATAGTTCGCAGCAGGCAGGACCTTCGCGGCATCCAGTGACAGCACCAACCGATGGCCGCGGAAGAGGAGCGGCGCAAATGGTGCAGTCACCCCCACAACAACGACATGAGTAGCCACGGCAAACTCATCGATCCGTTGAACCCGACGAAATATCGATGGCTTCTTCGAATCTGTGAGCGCGGCAAGATAAGCGTCGAGTGCTGCAAGATAGGCGGGCAGAAGATGCTCGCACCACCATAGAACGACGTCGGGAGGCGCGCCGTCAGTCTGACGTGCGCAACGGCCTAGTTGTTGATGAGCCTGCGCCCGGGGTTGGCGGGTATCTACCTTACGAGGTTGGATGCCCAGCCTTCACTCGTGAGCTACGGCAAGTCCACTGGCCATCGTCCCGAGCCTTCAAGCCAGAGTTGCCAGAAAAATATGACGGCAAGCTTAACCCGACAGAATTCTTGGGCATTTACACAATCGCTGTGCAAGCTGCCGGGGAAAGAGATGAAAAGATTCTCGCCAACTATTTCCCATTGGTGCTGAAACCCAATGTGAGATCTTGGCTGATGAACTTGCCGGAGAATTCCATTTCTTCATGGTCAGATTTATGCAATGAGTTCATTGCTGCTTTTACCGGAGGTCACAAGGCTCCTGGTCAGCCCAGCGACTTGCAAGTGATCCCACAAAGAGATGGCGAGTCCCTGCAGAAATATATTCAGAGGTTCAGCCGTGTGCACCATAACATCCCTGATGTGCACCCCGCAGCTGTGATTGTTGCCTTTCACACGAATGTGCATAATCGGAAGATGCGGGAGAAGTTGAATATCAGATTACCAAAAATCGTCAATGAGTTGTATACGTTGGCAGATAAATGTGCATGGGCTGAAGAAGGGAGGAGACTTCCTGGGGAGGATGCTGGCGCTGAGGTTGATTCAGAGGATGACAATGCCGCCACCCCGAAGAAAAAGGGCCGGAAGCGCAACAGGAAGCGCAAAGGCAAGACTGTTATGGCTGTTGAAGGTTCTGGCAACTCCAATGCCGCCAAGAAAGCTAAAACCGAGAGCTCTGGCAAGGAAGCAGCTGCATGCGCTGATTGCCAGGAAGCCGCGGCTGGCGAGAAGGCCGGCAAGTCGATGGACCGTACTTCAAGATTCACCGCACAAAAGGCCATGATCTCCAAGAGTGCCGGCAGGTTGAGCAACTTGCTGATAAACAGAAGGCTGAATATGAAAAGCGCGATAAGGAGAAAGGCCAAGATGGTGCTGGCAGATCTGGCAAGAGGGGTCGCGGTGGCCGAGGAGGTCGCCGCGGCAAGGCTAAGCAGAAGGAGAAACCTGCTCGAGGCCGAGACAAGAAAGAAGAAGATGATGATGACGATGAAGACGAGGACGAAGATGAGTCCAGCGAACGAGAATTCTAGAAAGCAACCGCAGTCATGTGCATTGATGGGGGTGCATCTTTGCACTCCTCTCACCGCCATCTCAAGCAGTGGGCGCGTGAGGTTAATGCGGCAGAACTGGTAGTGGGTGCTCAGAAGCCGCTCAAGTGGTCCCACACTCCCATCATTTTTTATGCGGAGGATCACCCTGATCGCACAACTGCGGTCGGGTGCTTGCCGTTGTTGGTTTCACCAATGATATGCAACCTCCAAGTCACGAAAATGTTGGTTGACGATGGGGCCGGCCTGAATTTGATTTCACCAGAAGTCATCAAGAGGTTACAGATTCCCGATGAAGATCTCCAGCAAACGGGCATGTTCCAGGGAGTCAATCCGGGAATGAGCCAACCCAAGGGGAAGATCACTCTGCCGGTGACATTTGGCGGGGAATTGAATTACAGAACTGAGAAGATTGTGTTTGACGTGGTTAAGATTCCTCTGCCTTACAATGGAATTCTTGGTCGCCCAGCTTTGGCAAAGTTCATGGCAGCATCCATTATGCCTATAACACTCTCAAAATGCCAGGGCTGATGGGGGTCATCACCATCAACTCCGACAAGAAAGATGCAGTGATCTGCGTCGACAAGATTTATAGAGAAGCGGTTGCAGCATCCGCCGCTAAGGCGCCCGCTCCCGCCAACAAAAAGAAAAACAAGAAGAGCGGCAAGACCTCTGACAAGTCTTCCGGGAAGCGCACCTCTTCGGAGTGCTGTGCACCCGTTGATGACGTGCCGGAAAGCTCTACCGCCAAGAAATCCAAGGCTACTCCACCAGCAACTAAGAAGGTGCCGGCAAAGGAGGACGGCACTGGCAGTACTTTCACCGGTAGTTCCGCTCTTGACAGCAAATAGGAAAGCGTACTCATTGCCTTCCTGCGGGTGAATGTCGATGTGTTTGCATGGCAACCATCTGACATCCCTGGTGTTCCTAGGGAGGTAATTGAGCACCACCTTGCCGTATGTCCCCATGCTCGGCCCGTCAAGTAGAAGGTCAAGAAGCAAGCTTTGGAACGGCAACAGTTTATCACCGAACAAATAAAGAAGTTAGAAGCAGCTGGTTTAGTTAGAGGTGTACTACATCCAACATGGTTGGCAAATCCAGTTGTAGTGCGAAAAGCAAATGGAAAGTGGAGACTTTGTATTGACTACGCAGATATCAACAAAGCATGTCCAAAGGATCCTTTCCCTTTGCGCGTATTATTCAAATTGTTGACTCTACTGCCGGCTGTGATTTACTCTCTTTTCTTGATGCATACTCTGGTTACCATCAGATCTTCATGGCCAAGGAGGATGAGGAGAAGACCATATTTATTACTCCATGTGGCACATACTGCTTCGTGCGTATGCCTTTCGGACTAAAAAGTGCTGGTTCAACATTTGCAAGAGCAGTCCAGATTGGTTTTGAGCCCCAGTTGCACAGGAATGTGGAAGCATATATGGATGATATAGTGGTCAAAACCAAGGACAAATCAACCCTCATTCAAGACTTAGAAGAAACATTTGCAAACTTGCGCAGAATAAATTTGAAGCTCAACCCCGAGAAGTGCGTGTTTGGCATTCCATCCGGCAAGCTTCTCGGGTTCTTTGTATCTCAATGTGGAATTGAAGCTAATCCCGACAAGATCAAAGCCATTGAGCAAATTGAAGCACCCAAGAACGTCAAGGATGTGCGACATCTTGGCGGCTGTATTGCTGCATTAAGCAGGTTCATCTCCAAATCTGCTGAGCGCGCCTTGACATTTTTCAAAATTTTGAAAAAGGCAGGTCCTATGAAATGGACTCCGAAAGCGGAGGCCGCGCTGGAAGATTTGAAGAAGTACCTCTCCTCTCCGCCAACACTAGTTGCGCCTAAGCCACAAGAGCCGTTGCTGCTATACTTGGCGGCAACAAACCAAGTGGTCAGTGCTGCATTAGTGGCAGAGAGAGAAGCAGACAATGATGAAACGGCAGTAGCAAGCCCATCAAGCGACGAACCGGAATATTCTCCGGCAGAGACTGGTGCCGACAAGTCAGAATCAGCGCAGGCAGATACGACAAGTCAAGAAGTAGCACCGAAGAAGAAAATGGTGTAGCGCCCAGTGTACTTTGTCAGTTCCCTTTTTTACAGGGGGCTAGATCAAGGTACTCTGGTGTGCAGAAGCTACTTTTTGGCCTTCTCATGGCCTTGAGAAAGCTGCGCCATTACTTCCAAGCACATGAGATCACCGTCGTCACTCGCTTTCCGTTGCAGCGTATCTTGAGGAATCCAGATGCAACCGGCAGGATAGTGGAGTGGTTGTTGGAGCTATCCAGCTTTGCACTTAAGTTTGAGAGCACTTCAACAATTTACAGTAGAGCTCTGGTAGAATTCATTGCCGAATGGACACCAACACCCGACGAAGAAATTCAAGAAACAATTCTCCCCGACAAAGAAACACCTATGGAGTGGATCATGTACTTTGACGATGCTTTCTCGCAGCAAGGCACCGGTGCCGTAGTGCTTCTTGTCGCACCCACCGGAGAGCACCTCAAGTATGTGGTACAAATGCACTTTCCCAGGGAGAAAGCTACAAACAACACTGCTGAGTATGAAGGGCTCCTTGCCGGTCTCAGGATCGCAATAGACCTCAGAATCAGGAAATTGATTATCCGTGGGGACTCGCAGCTCGTTGTCAAGCAAGTTAACAAAGATTATCAGAGCCCATTGATGGAAGCTTATGTGGAAGAAGTGAGGAAATTGGAAGAACACTTTGACGGACTGCAAACAGAGCACGTCCCTCGTGCGAAAAACAACATTGCTGATCATTTGTCAAAGTGTGCTGCCCAAAAGCTTCCCGTGGAACCGGGAACTTTTGTGCTCCATTTAACTCAACCATCTGTCACACCATCAATGCAGGCGAGCAAAAGAAGAAAGTTGAACACCGGTAAGTACTTCCCGGCAAAGCTTCCAGAAGCCGCCGGCAAGGAAGTTGCCAGTAACAACACGTCTGCCGGCGAGCAGCGGCCTCACGCAGAACCTCAGGTTCTTGCCATCGAGGTAAGCACTCCCGCAGCCAAAGAGATACCTTTAGTCCTTCTCGTCGAGCCACAGGCTCTGACATGGGCATAGCAAATCGTCCATTTCCTTCAAACAAGGGAACTTCCCGATGATCAAGAAGAAGCCAAAAAAGTAGCCCGACAGTCAAGTATGTATCAGTTTGTTGACAGCATTCTGCACAGAAAAAGGCTAAATGGGGTGAAATTGAGGTGCATTTGCCGGGAAGATGGACTGAAGCTGTTGGCGGAGATACATGGAGGCATATGTGGTTCTCACATAGGATCAAGAGCTCTTGTCGGCAAAGCTTTCCGGCATGGTTTCTATTGGCCCACTACTCTCCAGGATGCAACTGAGCTAGTAACCAAGTGTGAAGCATGCCAGTTCCATTCGAAGAATATCCATCAGCCAGCACAAGCCCTTCAAACAATTCCACTCTCTTGGCCCTTCTCGGTCTGGGGGCTCGATATCTTGGGCCCTTTTCCCCGTGCTACCGGGGGCTTTGAGTTCTTGTACATTGCAATCGACAAGTTCACAAAGTGGCCAGAAGTAGAGCCAGTGAGGAAGGTGACAGCACAGTCAGCCGTCAAGTTCTTTAAAGGATTAGTTTGCCGTTTTGGTGTTCCTAATAGAATCATCACAGACAACTGCATGCAATTCATGAGCCGCGCCTTCATGCAGTACTTCCAAGACCTTGGAAGAAAGATTTGTTTTGCATCCGTTGCTCACCCGAGAAGCAATGGCCAGTGGAAAGGGCAAATGCTGAAGTGCTGCAAGGCCTCAAGACGAGAACTTTTGACAAGTTGCACAAGTGCGGAAGGCGCTGGATTGATGAGTTGCTGGCAGTTCTTTGGTCACTCAGGACGACACCAAATCGAGCTACCGGCCAAACACCCTTCTCCCTAGTCTATGGTGCAGAGGCGGTGCTCCCCAAAGAACTCACAAACGGGTCACCTCGAGTGCTTGCTTACGATGAAGCACAGCAAGAACAGCTGCGGGAAGATGATGCCACGCTCCTTGAGGAGGATCGTCTTCGAGCTGCTGTGCGAGCTGCACGCTACCAGCAAGCCTTGCGCCGCTATCATAGCCGCAAAGTACACGCTCGAAGCCTTGAGGAAGGTGACCTTGCTCTTCGGCGCATTTAGTCCGCCAAGGGATCCAACAAGTTGACACCAAAGTGGGAAGGCCCTTATCGGGTAGTGCGAGTCACCAGACCTGGCGCAGTCCGTCTGGAGACCGAAGATGGCATCCCAGTGCAAAACTCATGGAACAATGAGCATCTTCGGAAGTTATATCGATAAGGCGCGGTTGCCGAGACCCCTGGCAACACTTTTTGTACAAGCCTTGTCGGCAGACATATAACCCTATGTACAAAGCCAGGCGCAGATCCTGTGCATAAGTGAAATAAAGCTAAGTGTTTCACAACTCTTTGTTAAATACATTTCCACTTATGTATGATTACATGTGATGTTGTGTTATACTTTGCCCTGTATGAAATGATAATGAGCCGTCAAGGCATCCATCCACTTCTTTCTCTTCTTTCTTTTTCTCAAAAGGATAGAAGGTTCCCTCGCGTGCAAGTTTCCCGGGGGTGGGGGTTGATGGTGTGGATGCCACCAAATGATGTTCAAGTGATCGTTTTGTAACAAGAAACACGACAAAGAGAAGAAAGCTAAGTTGAAAAACTTTGGAATAATTTCTTTGTTGTATTTGCAATCTTCCTTGAACGATTTGTGTCGTTGTATGAGAAACCTACACGCTAAGGAACCTTGCTGTAACCAATCGCGCTCTTTTTTTTTGAGTCCGCTCAACAACTTAAGCAACCGCGTTTGAATCGTCAAAGGTAAAACTTGCCGGCAGCGACACTTCCGGTAGGCTGCTAAGGATCCATCCTCAAGCGCTCGTGGCAAGAGTGTGCGCACCGACAAGTGTCCGGCAAGCATAGGGTGTACAACTCATGCAAAGGCAGAATAAGACAAGGAAAATAGCATACATTCATTTCAAAACTGCTTAAGTTGCATTACATCTCAAGCACAGTGCAGATCTAACTTAAGAATAAATGTATCTTTTACATGATAGCGCTGGAGGAAAATGGAGCGACAAGGTTAGTTCTGGAGGTCGCCTTCGTGCCGGGGAACAAGAAGCACCTTGTCGGCTAGTGGAGCCACGATTTTGTCGACGGCCGTGATATCAGTGTTCTCCGAAAGGCGTCTGAATATACCGGAGAGATCAACATCAGGGTTCCGGTAGGCGATCTTGGCGAGCACCTTATAAAGGACGTCACGGCCGAACTTGCGGGATTCGTCAGCAAATGAAGCAGACCTGTTCTCATGATAAGTCTTCAAAGCATCAATGAGGCCTTCGAAGAACTTGGTCAATCTGGCGCTGGCGGTCTCTTTGTCATTAACGGTGAAGCTCCAGCTCCTCATGTCCATGAAGTCAAGTTGGGAAGTTATGCGCTCAACTATGTCAACAAGTCTGTTTGTCCAAAGGGAGAGCACCTCGCGCAGCTCCGTGAATTTGTTCTCAGCATCTTCCCAAGAGGTTTCTTCTGCGTCAAGCTTCTCCGTCAAAATTACTTCTCTTTCCTTGGCAGCTCCGAGATTTTTCTCCAGGGTGATAAGCTTGGATTTCAGATCCTCCATTGCCTTGCCGGTTATATTAAGATCTTGATTCTTAGATGCTAGCTACGTCTGCAGCTCCCCTAGGGTATGAGCTGCCTTCTGTGCTTCACCTTTGAGAGCCTTGATCTCTTTACTATTGGCGGCAAGATCTTCCATCAACTTATTCACCTGGGACTCCAAATCTGCCTTAGCAGTGGCAGCAACGGCATTGTTGGTAGCTTCCTTGAGCTTGGCGGCACTCTCTCGAGCTACGATTTTGATGGAGTCTTTGTGGTTCTTCTCCAGGTCTTGGGTCCTTTGTTCAAGGAGTTTCTCAATCTATTCATCCTTGCCGCGAAGCTTGGTGGCAAGGGCCTCTTGTTGGGCGGCAAGATTTCTTTCCCGGGCATCGAGCTGTGCCTCATGCTCTGCCAGCTTGCCGTCCAAAGTTGTTGCCTTCTCCTGGGCGGCAGCAAGCTTTTCCTCTTGCCTCCTCAGATTGAGGGATTGACTGTTGTACCATGAGCGGAGTTCTTCTGCTTTCCCTTTCAGCTTCCCTTCGACCAGATCCAAGGCCGTGTGCTCTTCTTGAAGTTTTATCCAATGATTGCTGTAGCGATCTTGCACATCCTTGAAACCGGTAGCCATGGTTTCTAGGAAGGCCAGATCTGCTGCCTTGTTGGCGGAATTGTCAGCTTCAGTAGCACTTTGAGAGAAGGGGGCTAAGATACGGGCAATCTCCTCGTCAAAGTTTGGCCCTCCAGTGCCTGATGAACTGGGGGCTTGAGATCCTTGCTGAGGAGCAGTGAGCGTCAGGGCATCCGTCAGGGCTTGCATGGTTGGCACAGTTGGTTGAGCAGTAGGGTCTGGCTTGTCAGCAGCAACCACCACCATTTCTGTGCTTGCTTGGACGGGGGCAGACATGTTGCCGGGAGACTTCCCTAGCTCTCCGGTAACTTCCTTTGCCTCCTGAGCAGCATATTTAGCGGCCTCTTCAGCAGAGATCTTGGTGGCTTCATCGGCAGTGCTCTTAGCAATTTCTGCCATGTCTGCAAGGATTTCTCCCTCTTCGGGAGAAGTTGGATCTACGAGATGGAGCAAAAGCGAGAGCAAAAACTGATTCAGTTTACAAGTCAAGTTCAAGAAAACAATTTTTTTGATAAGTGCTTAAGGACAAGTGGATTACCTATTGGTGTCCGTTGAGGAAGGGTGTTTCCTTCCCCGGCAACTTCGGTTGCCGTCGCACGGTCTCCGGCAGCCTCACTTGCTGGGACAATTTCGGTGCGGGCGGGTTCATCAGCGGAGGCCCTTGTCGGAGAAGCGCTCTCCGGGACGATGGTTGACAGAGGAACCACAGCATGATCCACCTCTTGGCGCTTTTCCCCTTGTCTTCTTTCTCCTATCTCCTTGTTGAGCTTAGGAGGAAGAACTTCGGTGCCGGCGCTCGCGAGCAGGAATTGCACCACAACCCCACGCAGGGGGCTGGGCTGGGGGCTGACGACGATGGTATCGGTAGATGTAGCCCCGTGCCCAGTGCTTGCTGTGGGTTCGTGCCCTATTGCACCTCTTGTTCGCTTCGCCCTGTGCACGAGCAGTTTTGTATCCCTGCGAAGACAAAGGAAGACAAGTCAAATGACAGTCTAGACAAAATCAAGATGTGATGAAGATAAAATAATTATGCTTACTCTTCGTCTTTAGACTCGCTGAGGATGGAGAGGTCGTATCTCACTGGCGGAGGCGACTCCCTGGCTCTTTTGATTGCCGGTGGAGACAAAGATGCCTGTTGAGAAGATTCAACTTCAACGACAACCCCTTGGTGCGGAGGTGGACGCTGAGCTCGAGGACGCCGAGTTGATTGCCGGTGCACTTCTTGCTGCTGACCAGTTCTGGTGGTTGTCTTCTTCACAGTAGGGCCAGCCCCTGACGAAGAAGGTCGCACTGCCTCCTGGCTAGACGCCATCCGAAGAACGCGCGCTTTCTTCTTCGCGCCTTGAAGATCTCCTCCTTCTTCAGCTTCACCGGCAACCTCTTCCCCGGCAGGCTCCCCCTGGTGCTCTTTGGCAACTTCGTTTTCGGGGGTCTCTTCCTCCTCCTCAGTTGCCGCAGCCCGGGAACCACTGGCCTTGTTGGTCTTCAAGGCCTCTTCGGTTCTGTACGCGATATACGCCAACTCTTCGTCTCTGGTGGCTTGGATGAGGTCCTTCTCTTCTTGAGTAGGCCTCTCTATTAGATTGGAAGCCCAGGTCATTTCATCTTCGAGTGAGGGCAGCTCCCAGGCAGCTTCGACTCCTCGAGCATTGCATGCTGGCATCATCGCCAAGATGGAATCCCTGGCAGAATTATTGTGTAGCGGCACAACCTTGTCCGGCAAGCGAAACTTGCCGGAGACCCTGAAAAGCTGATGGCAGAGACTGATGTGTTGCATCACCGTCAAGTTGTTGGCCAGGCCCGGGTACAGCCGCATGATATCTCCAGCATTCTTGTACTCCCAAGTGTACCTTTGCCTCTTCTGCAGCGGCGCAATGCGTCGCCGGAGGAAATCAGCTCCTACCATCTCGATGGTCAGCCCGGCAGACTGGAGGCGAGCGATTCGGCGCAGTGCCGGCCCAAGCTTCTTGTTGCTGGCGCCAAGATCACTCCAATTCTTGCTGCGGTCGATCTTCTCTGTGCGCGGCAAGCAGAAATTGTGGAAGTCCTTCTCCTTGATCAAGCACCATTCTGCTCGCCATTCCTCCCATTTCAGGTGCAGCAGCCCGGCAAGATATTTCCCCTTAGATTTGGCCCGGGGAATCCAAGTCACGCTGACGGAGAGCGCATCACCTTCGATGCGGGGAATGAAGAAATGGAGGAAGAGGTCGACATTGGGGACGACTCCGACAAAATTTTCGCACATGTGGGCGAAGACTGCCATGCAGGTCATTGCATTTGGAGTAAAATCCAGCAGCCGAAACCCGAAGGTGTACATCAGCTCGACGAAGAAATCCGAGTATGGGGGGACCAGGCCACAGTAGAAGTAGGCGCAGAAGAATGGGTATGCTTCTCCGGCGACCTTGATGTCGGCGGGAAGCACAACCGGAGCCTTGTGGTCCTGGGTATCCCTTCCCCACATGTACGCGTACCTGGAGATCAGCGTGTTCTTGTCCAAAGCCAGTGGCGAGAAAACTGCATTCTCCCTCCACCACTGCTCCAAGTCCGCTTTCTGCTTCTCTGCTTTGGGGTCGACGGGCTTGGCGGGTTTCTTCCCCTCTATATCACCCTTCTTGGGCGCCATGAGGGCTCGGAAGGGAGGATTGGAGGTGGAAGAGGCGTGAAGCAGTGGCGGCGGCGACGGCGGATCTGCTTGGGCGAGAGGAGGAAGAAGATGCAATGAAGGGCGGTGTGAATGAGCAGTGCCTCCTCACGGTTACCTTTTTATGGGGAAGGCGCGGGGAGGCTGGCTCTTTACTGTCCAACGTGGCAGCGCTTTTGCAGGCGCACTAAGACAAACCGTCGCTACAGTCCGCCACTCCTGCGACCCGCATTTAATGCGCGACGTGGGCATGCGATAGAAAATCATCATTACAAGATTTTACGGCGGTAATTTCTTACCACGTGTCTGTGCATTGTTGGGGCCTAGCCCAACGATGCTTCGGACGCGCGTGTGGCCCAGGCCCGGGGGGCTCCTATCGGTGTATAAAACTTGGGTATTTTATACCCTGACTTATGCACAGGCAGTGGTAGCAGCCTCGATGGCCAGGGCTTGCCTGGGAGAACCAACGTCAAGATCAAGTAGCAAGACAAAGCATATGGCTAAGCGCTGAAGATACAAGAGTCACTTGCCGGCAAGGCGCGAGCTGGCAAGGTCAAGGCCCGGTAGGCTCTGTGCCGACAAACCTTTGCCAACTCCTCATTGCTCCACCTCACCAAGCAGCTAGTCACTAATCCATGAGGTGTCGAGTGGGTAGGTAGTTTGGTGAGGTTTGTCGGGGCACGTGGCAGCATGCTGGAAGAAAGATTACCTTTAATGACACCCGTCCAGAAGGCGTGTCAAGATAATAGGAGGTAACTGGGCGAGCGGTGCAGGAACCATGCCAGGGCTCCTCCTCCACATGACACCTAATGTCGCATTAAATTCGTTTGTCCTAATCCGGCAGAGTTAGGTATGATAGCACTGTTTGCTATCTAATCAACATGTAATGACTGTTTTGCCACTATGGTTACCCCTTGAGCTATAAAAGGAGGGCCAGGGCAACCTTTACAGGGTCGACACTTTGCTCATTCTGCATGTGTAGCTGCTCTTCCCGCATCTTGCCGGCAAGAAGCGCACCTTACACTTGAGCTCAAAACATCCAATACACAAAGCAGGTGTAGGGTTTTACACCTCACGGTGGCCCGAACCTGGGTAAAATCCTTTGCGTTTGCTGTTGATTCTGCTCTTTGTGCTTGCGCATTCCCCTAGCCGAACCACAAAGGGGCTAGATGGCCCCATAGATGGTCATACGCATGACATACACATATAAGTACTAGAATCAAGGATCATGTGAAATGCAAAGCATGGGTCACCTAAGCATGTCATCCAAATGGAAATGAGCATATCATGCAAAGTGAACATGGCAATATGGGCATAGAATATGTAATGGACAATAACCCATAACCATGTGAGGGCCATGTATAAGAAATGCGCGAACTCCTTGCGTGAAGTGGGTGGGTGGAGGGTAAGTTCTCCATGGTGGCGCACATCTTCATTGCTCTCTAGAGCTCGTTTCGTCAACTCGTGTACTTGCGAAGTTGATGAGTAAGTGTGAGGACCTACACAAGAAAGACACAAGCGAAAGAATGTGTGTGCATGGTAAATGTACACATCATCCATTATGATGTGTATGTGCACGTGAGAGTTAGCACAAAACAAGCAATGCTCAAGGAAATTTGAGGCATGGTATATGAACATGCCATCCATCATGAAAGAATAGTTGTTATGTATAACACGATGGGGACACAAATTGAGCATGCAAGTATATGGCACATCAATATGATTTTCATTCATGGGGAGCATATCGTGCACACAATTATGAGGATCATGCAATGGATGGGAGTGATCAATAGCGGAAGCATAATATGGAGAAAATTGACAACATGGCAAACAATGCATGTCCGAAGCTAGGTGGTCATGGCATGGCATATGATGGCAATGATGCAAAGGGAGCATATCAATATCATCACAAGAAAAACAAATTCCAATAACCATGGGTTTGTCATCTATGCCATATGTGCAAATTGGGTTAATTTCAATCGTATATGCATAGTTACTACGATGAGATTGCAAATTGGACATATTGTTGATCTCATGCATAGCATATGACAAGTCAAGCAGATTATAAACATGATGTGACCGAGAGAGTTATCACTAGAAATCCTATGCAACATGGCATCACAACTAATAGACTCCACATGTCAATCATCGAACTCATCATAAATGGGTAAATCATCGCATGGGGAAATCATACTAGCATGAAGCATGTCAATAGGAGGATCGATATCATGCAAGCAATCAATGTCCACTAGTGGGACTAGCTCATCACCTCCACCTATGTTACCTTTTTCATACCATTCATGTGGTGTAGGTGAGGTGGCAAAGACCAAATTGTGGTCATCTTCATCGTGATGGAACCATGTGGGGGTGCATCATATTCCACCATGGCCATCGTCTTGTCCATAGGAAGGACGAAGTCATCGAGAATCGGCGCGTCACCATATGTGGGACCTAGCACCAAATGAGAAGACACAATAGAGGTAGAGGTTAAGTTGTTAAAGTGCAAAATGTCCTCACATGACCTATCAACTTCCTCTCTCAACTATTGTGGTGGCTCACTCACTCCCTCAAAATAGGTGCACTCAAACTCACATATGGTGGAGTCACTCATCTCACTCAAGTGGTGGGGGTTGTGGCTCTCCTCACATGGGAATTGGGGCATCTCAGCATATATGGGGCTAGTGGTGAACTCGCTCTCACTCTCAATATGGGTGCTCATGTTGCTCAACTCATCACCATACGCCGCCGTGGTCGAAGGGAAAATCCCGTACACAACCGTCTCATCACCGTCGCCGTGGATGAAAGCCGAAGATGGCACATCATCACTCGCCTCCATGACCGAAGGGAAAATCCCATGCTCGATCATCTCACTCTCGCCTCCAAAGATGGAAGCATCATCCTGGCTCGCCACCTTGTCGCTCGCCTCCAAAGCTTGGTTCTTGATTGACTCTGTAGTCGTAGCCGTCGCCGCGCCGTCTTCAAAAAGAGTCATGGTAGACTCGGCATCGTCAATGCCACAAAGAGGGATGGCAGTGAAGTCAAACTTGGGAGCGTCGTCTTGGAGTTCGTCGGGCTTGGACATCGTGGTGGTACTATCCTCATGCTTGTTGTCATGGAGTTTGGTCGTCGCGAAGTATGCTTGGGGTGGAGAAGCCTTAGCCTTCATAAGTTGTTATTCCGCCTTGAGAGCACCAAAGTAGATGTCGTCGAGGGACTCGTAGTTGTCAAGGAAGATAGTCTTGGAGATGTCATTGTTGAATCCCATCATGAAGTCGAACTTCATCCAAATGGGGTCGTCCACACCGGCTCGTCGCAAGGCTTTCTTCATCTCCATGAAGTACTCATCGAGGAACTTGGATCCTTGTATGGTGTTCTCCAATTGGCGTTGAAGATGTTCCGTGTAGGTGGAAGGCACAAAGTCTCGCCACATCGCTTTCTTCGTCTTGGGCTAACTCATGTTGAAGCTCTTCGAAGGTGTGTGAAGCCACCATGTCGACGCGTAGTCGTGGAAGGTCCGTGTGGCGCACTTCACTTTATCTTTGGAGGGGACTTAATGTAGCTTGAGGTAGTCGTCCATCCTGCGCTCCCACTCGAGATACTCCTCGGGGTCTTGAGTTCCATAGAAAGGAATCTCGTGGTCGGTGTCGAGGTCGTAGTAGCTCGTGGAAGTTGCGGACTTGAGCTTGGGGAGCTTCTCTTGAGCGTAATCTTGAGGTGCTTGTCGTCGAAGATGCCGCATGTCCAAAGGAGAAGATGCCTTGAAGTCGCTTGGCGAAGATGCCAAGGTAGGTGGTGAAGTCGAGGAGCGGTGGTTGTTGTTGAGCTCTTGACCTTCACGTTGTAGTCGGTGATGGTGTCGATGCCGTTGTGATCTTACCGGAGATGGTAGCTCAGAAGGATGTACACTTGAGCGCCTTCTCAAAGATGATGAAGACCTCTTGCCGGTTTTGATGAGGGCTTTGAGCTCCTCCATTTGAGCATCCATCTTGGCGTCTAAGTGGTTATTCATGGCATCAAACTCGTCGTTGTTGGTGTAGACTGAAGTAGATGTGCTTTGCCTATCCATCACAAGACTCGAGCAAAGGTGAGTTGGAAATGAGATAAACAATACCAAGCTACCTTTTCCCAAAGTTGAGGATGTATTCCGTGTCACTCAATGTGAATGGAGAGAATAGTGGAATTGGTACCGGACTTGTTCACTCACACCTACAAAAGTAAAGCTTATCGAGTGGCTTGGTTAGGACAAGTGGCACAAAATTCAAGCAAGTTGAAGTCCAAGATATGTAAATGTTGAAATCAATCCAAAGGACTCAAAATGCAAAGCAAGTGATCAATAATATAGAGAAGGGCAATAAAGAAACACACGCGGTGGGATAATGAGGCTTCTGCAACTATAGGAATGAGCAATACAAAATTGCCTAACGAAGACTAAGCTCGTGTTGCACAAACACAAGGAGAGACATTAGCTTGATTGCACATTTGGGCATGATTCACCACTTGGCACCAATCCTACATGCAGGCAAAATGTTTCCTATTCCATGTATTCTCATGCACAAGTATCTCTTTCTATGTTGAACTCTCTTTGCTTACAAGCTTTGATTTCTTTCTTGCTTAAAAGCTTTTTTTCTCTTTTTTTTTCTCTTCCTTTCCACTATGCTTATTGAGCCTCAACCAAAATACATGAGACAATTATCACAAGATATGCACGGGAGCAAACAATTGCACTATATGATATATCAAATGATGCAACACTATGATATCGTATCACTATGGTGCTCAAGTTTTCGCAAAGCCTGGCAATACTCGGATAGCTAGTCTCGATAGGTAAGGAGGTAATCGCAAAGATGGTGGGGATAACAATGTGTAATGGCAAGGAAGGAAAAGTTTATGACAGAATGGATACCTTCGTCACACTTAACCTTTCACGAAGTCGGGGGTAACCGGCCTTGCTTCCGGTTGAAGATGGTCTCAAAGGATGGATGGTCGTCGTCGGTTGCGATCGTCGGTGGTTGATGTAGTCGATGGCACAATACAAGTGTTCGGTGGTTGATGAAGAAGTAACCATCCCTAAGTAGCCGAAACACCTTAGGAGACTCAAATCACGGCTCAAGCAACCACAAACGCAATGGGAACCAAAATGGGTTAGGTTGTGGAAGTGTGGGTGGTATTGCGAAAGTTATGGTGGAGGGCCTAGGCAAACTTGCCAAATTTTTAAAAATTTGATGGAGTCAAATGGTGGTGGAACTAATTTTGGGTGATGGGGGATGTCAATAGCTACAAAATGAGCTAAAGAACGTCGAAATCAGACTCCGGATGAATTAGTTATGACCGAAACGGTGAAACACAAGTGGCTGAAATCTACACGGGAAAAATGTCCGGGGTGTAGGCCAGATTTCCGGGGCTCTGTGTCCAGATCCACGTCCGTTTTGGCGCTCCAGGAGCCGGATGTCCGGCCGGGGGCCTGGATGTCCGGCCCGACTAATTCCAGATCATGATTTTGAGCTCGAAAACTCGATTTGATGCGGAATTTCGGGATTTCAATGGCAAAATTGAAGGGGAAAAAGATGAAATTAAGGCTAGGGAACGCAAGAGGAGGTAGATCCACTTGCCAAGCACAAGATCCACGGATCAAAATCAACAAAAACTCACTAGAATCGACAAAATACAAGACATTTTGGGGGCTTTTTTGGTGGGGATTTTCAAATTGGGAGGAAAACAAACAAAATTAGGCTAGAACATGGGGGTGTAGGGCTCCAAATTCATGTCAATGTGGCTCATGATACCAAGATGATGTAGGGTACGGGCCAAAGTACCCCGAGTTGTCCCGATGTTCACGAATTGGAGGGGGCTATGCGGAGGAATGCGAAGAACACGAAGAACACGAAAAACAAGAGGGGAAATCACAAGAGGAAACACTCAAGAACAAGTCCAATCACACATCCACTAGGCTAACAAACACACAAGATCCACAAGGTACATGAACAATCAAAGAGAAAGATACAAGGTAGCGTTCATCCCAAATCCAAGAGGAGATGAGGTCTTGATGATCTAGATAGATCCTTCTCCCTTAGGAGGTCTTGATGATCTAGTGAGATCCTTCTCCCTCAAGAGGAATCCCACAAGGGGAGGTACATGAGCTAAGCCCCAATGTGTAGTTCTAATATTAGCTAACCCTAGAATGGAGGAGGGGAGGAGGTATATATAGTGCTAGTCATGAAGTGGGATGTGAGAAGGGGATACATGGGCCTCTGGCCCGTCTCTGCGCGCAGGCAGGCACCAGATGTCCGGGCTGGGGGGCCGGACGTCCGGCCGTTCGCGAGACGCCGGATGTCTGGCGCACGGGCCGGATGTCCGGCTCGACAGTGGCCATTCTTCTGTAGTCCTCACGCCGGATATCCGGGGAGGTGCCGGATGTCCGGTCCGTCGCGTGGCGCCGAATGTCCGGGGGTCGTACGGATGTCCGGCCGCTGATGCTCTTCAGCGCAAGATGGTGCTGAGCTTCTTTGTGGCGCAGGCGCCGGATGTCCGGCCCTTGGCCCGTATGTCTGGCCGCTGTAGCTTCAGCAGCTCCATCTTCTTCCATCGCCGCTTCCATGCTTCCCACGCGGATGATATAGTTGTTCCTTGGCGCTTGCACTCCTCCTCGACGTCCGTGAAGCGCCGACAATACCTATGCATGCACATGGGAGAAGTGTCAAGTAGTATACCATCCTCGAAGGGTCAAGTGAGCACGTGTAAAGGAGATGATTCACCTTTATGTATGTGAAGTAGATGTCACACGTGTCACTTGCCAAACAGACTCTTGACATGGTGATGTCCGTAGGATGCTCCACATCAGAATGTAGCTGAGTTCCTGAAGAAGCGAAAAGAGCAATCAGATGCTCTCTTCACCCAAGCCAAACAAAAGATGGAAGAAGCCAGAAAGAAGCTAGCAAAGGCAGAGCAGGCTAAGCATCTCCTGCTATCTAAAACTGTTGTCAATCCAAATTTTTATTCATAATAGCTAGGTTCAAATGTTGATCCAGTCAGCATGCATATTGTGATGTGCGTGCATCGACTGAGATGTATGTAAGTCTGTGATGCCGAGATGTGGCACAGAATATATTTTTTCCGGGTCATGTAATAACTTAAATTATTTCCAGAACAATAACAGAGAAACCATTGGACATGGTATAGTTCACACGCAAGCCCGACATTTCAAGTTCAACTTTCACATCAAACTCATGTTCACAAATATCTTCACATTCATAGATAATGTTCAGAACCAACTAATAGCCATAGTTGAAATAGTTTATGCATCCCAATGATTCACTTCAAAGCTAAAAAAATATGTGAGTTGGATTACAAAGAAAGAAAAATCTCTTGTTCTTACTACTAACATCAATGCTTCTTCGAAACAACATTTAGTTCATAGCCATAACACAAATTCCTTCTGAGATCATTGATGAAAAAGGTGCATTTTCTACCAATGGCATTGGAGGGACTCCCATATAATTTTGTGGAGTTCCACTAAAATTGAGGTATCTACTTCTGTTTGCACAAACATGCCTGAGATGGAGAATGACATCCGCGTTTGGGCACTAGATTGACAGCAGCATATTACTCCATGTGTGACATTGCATCATTTTTCAAGTGGCATTGGATTGACAGCAATAAAACAATGGCAATATAAGGGTATGGCGATATTGGGCGCGCCAACACCATGTAAAGTACCTCCACAGATGCAATTAATTGGCAAGGCAGAGCTGGTTGCCGAGAGCAACAAACATATCAGTGCGGGCACAACAACACTAGACCGTACGAAATTAATTACATTTCTAAGAAACTTGATGATGCACTATGGGCTTGCAGACTGCTTATAAAAATCCTATGGGTATGTCTCCATACAAAATGGTCTATGGAAAAGCATGGCATTTACCTCTTGAACTAGAACATAAGGCATATTGGGCAATTAAATAACTTAATTATGATTTTAAACTTGCCGGTGAGAAGAGGTTATCTGATATTAGCTCACTAGATGAATGGAGAACACAAGCTTATGAAAATGCCTAGCTGTTTAAAGAAAAAGTTAAAAGATGGCATGATAAGAGAATTCAAAAATAGGAATTCAAAGTAGGTGATCATGTTCTGTTATACAATTCTCGTTTAAGATTCTTTGCATGAAAGCTTCTTGATACGTCTCCAACGTATCTATAATTTTTTATTGTTCTATGCTATTATAGTATCAATCTTGGATGTTTTTATATGCAATTATATATCATTTTTTTTGGGACTAACATATTAACCTAGTGCCCAATGCCAGTTGCTGTTTTCTGCTTGTTTTTGGCTTTTCAGAGAAACAGTGCAAAATGAAGTCCAAATGCCACGAAACTTTTTTAGATTTTTTTTTCTGGACAAAAGAGACCTTGGAAGCTTCGGGAGGAGGCCAGAAGCCTCACGGAGGCTTCACAAGGCAACAGGGGGGGTGCGCCGTGTTGCCTTGTGGGGCCCACGTGGCTCCGTTTGACCTAATTCCACTTCTATAAATTCACAAATATTGGGAAACCATCAGAGAGCCAGAAGAAATAACTTTTCCACAGTCGCAAGCCTCTGTTCTTCCGCGATCCCATCTGGAGGCCTTTTCCGGTACTCTGCTGGAGGGGGGAATCGATAATGGAGGGCTTCTACATCAACCTTGCTACCCTTCCGATGATATGTGAGTAGTTTACCACAGACCTACGGGTCCATAGCTAGTAGCTAGATGGCTTCTTCTCTCTCTTTGATCTTCAATACAATGTTCTCCTTGATGTTCTTGGAGTTCTATCCGATGTAATCTTCTTTTGCGGTGTGTTTGTTGGGATCCGATGAATTGTGAGTTTATGATCAGATTATTCATGAGAAATATTTGAGTATTCTCTGAACTTTTTTATGCATGATTGTTATAGATTTGTATTTCTCTCCGATCTATCGGTTTAGTTTGGCCTACTAGATTGATTTATCTTGCAATGGGAGAGGTGCTTTGTGATGGGTTCAATCTTGCGGTGCTCAATCCCAGTGACAGAAGGGGACATGACACGTATTTGTATTGTTGCCATTAAGGATAAAAAGATGGGGTTTATTCATATTGCTTGAATTTGCTTCTCTACATCATGTCATCTTGCTTAAGGCGTTACTCTGTTTTTATTAACTTAATACTCTAGATGCATGCTGGATAGCGGTCGATGAGTGGAGTAATAGTAGTAGATGCAGGCAGGAGTCGGTCTACTTGTCTAGGATGTGATGCCTATATACATGATCATTGCCATGAATCCGTCATAATTATTTGCTATTCTGTCAATTGCCCAACAGTAATTTGTTTACCCACCATATGTTTCTATGCTCAAGAGAGAAGCCTCTAGTGAAAACTATGGCCCCCGGGTCTATCTTTATCATATAAAAAACCTAAAAATACCTTGCTGCAATTTATTTACTTTTATTTTAATTAGTATTTTAGTTTATCTATTTACCTCGATAAGATTTAATCCTTGCAAGTAACCGCTAAGAGGATTGACAACCCTCTTATTTGCGTTGGGTGCAAGTGTTTGCTCTTGTGTGTGCAGGTGCGCTTAACGGAATTTTGCTTGGTTCTCCTACTGGATTGATAACCTTGGTTCTTAACTGAGGGAAATACTTATCTCTACTGTACTGCATCATCCTCTCCTCTTCGGGGAAATACCAACGCAGACTACAAGTAGCAGGAAGAATTTCTGGCGCCGTTGCCGGGGAGACATCATCAAAATTACCAAGTACCTTTGCATAAATTATCATTCACTTGCATTTACTTTATTTACCTTTTATTTGCATTTGCCTCTCGGTTTCATCTCCCCCACTTCTAAACTTTTTAACAAAAACACAAAAACATTTTATTTGCTTGTTTGCTTGCTTGCTTCACCATTATGGCTAGTTCTTCACTCGTAACCACTACCCCTGACAATGAAGTACTTAATTTTGAACAAAGGGGAGGAGAGAATTTAAAAGATGCTTGGTATAGGATTTGCGATGCTCAAAATAGATCAACTCATAAGCAATCCACTATCGTTTTTCTTCGAAATTTTTATGTGGGAATTACTACTTGGTATAGATTTATTCTTGACACTATTACCAGAGGGAATTTCTTGATGTGTCCCACTTCGGATGCTTTCAATGCTATGGGAAATTTAGTGGGTTCACCCCCTATCATTATTAATGAAACGACATTGACTTTGGAGCATGTTATGCAAATATTAGAAGCTATAGAAAATAAAATGCCTACTGTCGTGGTTTTGTCACGGCAGATGCCCTTGTGAAAGGACTTAGAGATGAGGCCATCGCACGAGCGTGGAAGCTTAGCGGGGTTGAACGGGAATGAGAATACGCCGGGTTACCCAGGTTCGGCCCCTCACGGTGGAGGTAAAAGCCTATGTCCTGCTTGATTATATTGCTGTAGATCTCGATTACAAGGATGCGGATTCGCTAACCTAGCTCTCGAGTGGGTTGCAACTTTAGTCTTTTTCGTATAGGTGCTCCCCTTTATATATACAGGTGGAACCCTAGATTACATGAGAGTCCGGGTCGTTCTTTGACCCGTCTCCTACTCTGCCCTACTTGTCCTCCAAGACGGCCATCACGCCATTCACCTTTTCATGTGCCGGCCCATTGCCTAAGCCGGCCTATCCTCATTAGGCCTCGTCAGAACCGGCCCATCAAGAGTCCTTCAGCCCCGCAGTGAGCTGACCCGCTGAGCCTGCTCTATGGCCGGGTTAACACCCTGCCGGGTCTATATGCTGGTAAACATCCCCAACATTAGCCCTCAGTTTGACTTGAATTTATTCACGTTAAACTTCATCCTGAAAAAGCAAAGCATTAGTAAAACTCTCCAAGTGCTTCCCAAGCCGGTCTGTTATAACACCGTCTTTGACTGACTCAATTTGCCGGGTTAAGTAGATCGACGGGTCATTCCTTCAGGTTCAGACTTTGCATTTTGTATTTCCTTTTCCTGATGACGTCGCAATCCACTTCCGCAAATCCGGGATGACATCATGCCGTATCTTTTGAGTGGGTTCGTATGGTCCTGTCAAGTGTGAAAATTGAGGAGCTCACAGCCAAAAGTTACTGCGCCGCCTGGGGCTCCGCACCTCTCGTTTTAATTTTTACTGTGCCTATAAAAAGACCAGCTCACCCCCACTATCGTTTTTTCACCCTTTGCTCGTCTTCTTCCTCGCGTCCGTTTCTCCTCAGACCCGAAGCGCCGCCGCCCTCGAGCTCTCCGACCACCTCGACAGCATCCTTCTCTGCCGCCCAGTCGTCGCCGGAGCTCATCCGAACACTCCGGCCACCTCCGCCGTGGTCAGGTACACCCAAATCCTTCCCCCTCAGATCTGTAGCGCCTCATTTCCCATTGCAGTTCGTCGGTCGTTCATCTGTGTTCATCTTTCTCCTCTCATCAGTAGATCTAGACTCACTGGAATCATCTGAACAGGCTCTTTTAGCATTATGGCGATGCCATTTCTGCCGCCCAAATCACTGTACTGCTTTCCATAGACCGCATTAACAAAACGGCCCCTCGTATTCATCCGTGCTTAGGTATTTATATTTTCTTTTTCGAAACATTTCCAGATCCATAATGGTAACCGCCCTGTTAGATTCTTGTTTGTAGCTAGTTCCATACTTAGGAGAAACCCAAAGCACCACTGACTCACCAGCACCGGCTCATTATCACGCCGGCTTATCACTGCTTTCGGCGGCTTGCATAAATCCGGGTCATGACTTTTATCAACCGTGGTTGCCTTATTATTTTGCTGGGTTATACATCATGAGCTTAACACGCCGGCTTATCATTATTGCCTTTGCAGTTGAAATCTGAAATCGTCATGGCCCCCAAGACCGACAAGTCCTGCAACTGGGTCAGATCCCAGGTCTCAACTCTTATGTTGAACGAGCTCGTGGGGCAAGGCCTCTTGCCGGCTCAAGAGACAATTAGTTGGCGGGCACCTGATGATGAGAGCTCTCCCCAACCTAAGCAAGACGAAGTGGTTGTCTTCGCAGATCACCTTTAGAAGAGTTTTTGTCCGCCCGGGTCAAAATTCTTCCGTGACGTTCTCAATTTTTTGACCTTCGGCCATAGGATCTTGGCCCAAATTCAATCACCAACCTTTGCCAGTTTCAAGTCTTCTGCGAAGTGTACCTCCAAACAGAGCCAACTGTCCTTCTCTTCCGAGAATTCTTCTATATCAACCATCAGACCGAGTTCACCGATGGCCCTAGCATAGAACTTGGTGGCATCTCTATTCAAAGGCGAAGAAACACTCCTTTTCCTGAGGCCAAGCTGGCGAGTCATCCCAAGGGTTGGAACAAGACTTGGTTTTACTGCAAAAGCACTGCTCCTCATGATGAAAACCCCCTGCCGGGTTACAGACTGGACCGGCTCAACGCCACGGTTGCCTTTCCGGGTTGGCCATCAATAGAGAAACGTAAGCAAATTGCCCCTATTTATTCCAAGATAAGGGCCTTGGTTGCTAACGGCCTTACCGGGATCGACTTGACCCGGTGCTGGATAAGCTGGCGAATCCAGCCCCTTAGCCAGAGGGGCGACTTAATGTGCAATTATACTGGTGAGCCGGCTGACCTTCAACGCTTCAGCCAAGTCAATTTATCTGCGAGTGACATCAACAAGGTCACCAAGAGATTATTGGGAGAGCCTCAAGAGAAATGCAACAAAACCGGGCTAGCACCCTTCTGCTTGACCAATCCTGTGCCTTCAGTAAGTGCTTGCACCTTCTTATTCTGCTCTTGACTCGCCTTCTTCATCTCATTCTTAACTGCCGACTTGTCACAAATGCAAGCAGACGACAAGTGTTGGAAGAGGAAGAAACCTCGACAACCCGCCCCCGCTCCAGTGGAGCAACAGGATGAGCCGGCTGATGCTAATGAGCCGGCCGCAGAAAATGAGGCTGAGGTAGAACTCGACTCGCTTGGTCGTCTTTTTATTCAACTTACTAACGCCCCTTCTCTTCAGGATGAAGCTGAAATTAGCCACACCAACGAGCCAGAGGTAAATTTGATCTCTTCAGACTCTGACTCTCCAATACCCATTCGGAAGAAAACCCGGACTGTAATCCGCAAGGTTCGAAGGAAGCCCCGGGTTGCCATCCGTAAGGTCCCCTTTTCACACCAGGACGCTCATTTGGATCCCAAATTTGTTTTGAAGAAAACACATCAAGCCGGGACCTCCAAAAGGAAGACCCGGAGCAGTGAAGGCGAGTTAAGTGGCGGACTTCCGTATGAGCCGCCATCCCGCGGAGCTCGGGCAGAGGTGCTTCTTAGTCCAACTCCCTCTTTTCCTCTAGCTGGTCGTTTCAAAGAGCCCTTACATTTAAATGACTCGGCATATCAGACACCACCCTCCTCGGGCGAGTCAAGCGCTACTCAGGCGCCGACTTTCAACATCAACCCTGGGTAAGCAATCACTCCTGTGCCATAGCGGTTCCTTATTCTTCACCCTTTAAAATGAATAACTCCTTTGTTTCTGATATAGTGCCAAGGCTATCAAGAAGAAAGCACCTGCCGGGTCATCTGACCCGGTCATTCAACCAGGCCCTCAAGGGGAGAGAGAGACCACCTTGGTCAGCCAGGACGAGCCGGCAGTCCAGAACAGCCCGCCCCCTCAAGACACCGCCAGCCCGGCTTGTGCTCCCTCGCCTGTTATCCAAGAACGAGAAAATCCAACTAAGGAGCAGCCCGAAGAGTCGCCCGTGGCACCAACTCAGGATGACGTGGTGGTGACCGGAGAACAGCAAGCGAGTCCGGAGGCTTCTACCGCTCTTACCAAAATCCCTGCCAAGCCTGAGCCGGTCTCGAAGGACAAGGGAAAGACAGCTCTTAACTTTTCTTCGTTCGAAGACCAAGATGCCAGCACTCTACACCAGGCTGTGCTGACCCGGCTGTCTGAAAGCTGGGACACAGAGATCGCCATGATAACTTCATTGAAGCGGAAGTATGAGGTAATTTGCACCCTTCGTTCTGTACCATATATATATGTAGCCCCCAAGGGCCAGGTCATTATAGAATGATGACCCGAGACTTCAAATTTGAGCTTGTAAGCAGAATGTCACCCGGTGACCCCAAAGGCTGGCTTGCCATTCAGGACGGGTGGGCCTTCATAACTTAGCAGAATAGATCAATTTATGCATTAGCCCCCAAGTGCCATGTAGAGTGCCTGCAGCTGCATGGAACTTGCCTTGCTATTTGTTTTAAGCTCGAAAACAAGTAGCCCCCGCGTGCCGGGTTGTCCTTTAGGGCGGCTTGGGTCATATGTGTATGATATATAACAGACTGTCTTGTAGGATATGCTAGATCAAGTGGAGGCGCAGGCTTCCTTCTTCCGAAAGGAAGCACGGAAGGAGAAAAGGCTGCGCAAAGAAGCTAAAGAATCCCCTGCTGAGGCCAACAAGTCGTTGGTCATCGTGCGGAACACTTTGCAAGAGACAGAGGCCGCAAGAGCCGTGCGAGCTGAAGAGGCCGAAGCCAAACTTGAGCCGGTGACTCAAGAACTGGTGACTCTGAAAGGCCAAATCACCGCCATGTGCCGAGCCATCTTCGGTAAGCAAAACAGACCATGCGCCAATAGTTCCGACTTAAATATGCTAAGCCGGCTGGACTGATCGTGTGTACGTACTTTGGCAGGTCGGAAGAATCAAACTCTTGTGCAGCAACCAGTGGTGAAATTGAGGCGGTGTACACCCTTGTAGAACAACTGTACATAGGCGGCCGTCGTTGCATAATGGCCGCCAAGAACACCAAGGCGCCGCCATAGTTGATTGCAGACACGTTGAAAGAGCTGTCAGTCGTGCCCAGGTGGTTTGAGGACTGGAAGAAGGCATGTTGCCGCATTGGGGCTCTAACAACACTTGCGCGAGCCAAGGCATACGTGCCTGAGCTTGACCCGGCTCAGATTGTGGGCGGGTACCCAGAGTTCAACGTGGACGACTCGCCATTCACCAAGAAGGACTTCCAACGCTGCATCAAAGAAACCCGGGTTGCAGCCACCGTGATCACAGAAGAGGCCGATCTGACCAAGTATCAGGCGCCTTACTCGAAGGAGAATGAGCGGATAGAGCCACCTAACCATGAACCGGTGGCCCTAACCCATATGCGTAAGCCATCCTTTGCTCCTGAAGTCGACCCTTCCTCCCTGATATCCGCCGATGCCCTATTTGAAGTGTTGCGCTCAATTCAGTGGTCGACCGGTGAATCAAGTCAAGAGGAGGAGGATGACGACGGTCACGAAGAGCCGGCTCATGGTGCTTCATCGGGCGCTGGTGCCAGTTCTGACCCGACGATATAAACACTGACTTATCCTTTTGTAGGCCGAACTTGTAAAAATCTGTCGCGGCCGTTAGCGGGCGGCTTGTAATAGGGTAGTATGAAACACTTGTGCTGATGCCAGTGCCATCATGTACTGAGCTTGTTTATTGCATGTACCAATACTATGGATGCCTTGCCTCTGAAATCCTCTTTTGGGCTTCGAGAGCCGGTTTTTGCAATAGAGTGATTCTGCTGAAACAACAATTGCATGTAATGGTTACTGTTGAAGTCACATAAACAAGTAATCTTTGTTATTGTTTGTAAAGAATCAAGAATACCAAAGTGAGGTAAAGTAAATGCTATGCATGGATGTATGCATGTATGCAGAGATGAGATGAGTGCCAAAGAACATAATCGTAAGCCGGAATATGCTGGAAACAACTGGCTCATAAAGCGCAAGCCGGCTGCTAAACACAACTTGAAACGGCCGGCTCATAAAGCGCAAGCCGGAATATGCTTTCATGAAGCTGGCACTTTGGCCTGTTGGTTTGTCCTCGCTCTCTGAAAGTCGGCTCTCACACAACCAATCGGACGTTTTAACTCTGACGAATTCAGGGTCACCAATGTGATTGACTCGTCAGACATACGTTGGGTCGTTTTTAGGGAGTAGCATCTTGCTAACAGGAAGGTTTAACCAACCTTGTGGCATCTCGCCAGGTTAAAGGGTTTTATAAGCTAAGCTCAATTGAGTTGGAAGCCCCCAAGTAACCAAGATCAACAAATAAAGATCCAGCACACAAATTTTGAGGCAAAACAACACTTTTTATACAGTGCTGCTGGTCGTTATTTTATTTGATCAAAAAAGAGGTATATACATGATAGAAGGTATGTACAAAGATGTGACCCAGTCAATGACTTAGGTGTAGTATGGCCGGAGTTGGGCAATATTCTAGGGCCGGCTTGTTTCCTCCTCAGAGGTACGTGATTTATCTGCCTCACGTATATCAATCAGGTAATATGACCCGTTGTTGAGATTCTTGCTGACCACAAAGGGCCCTTCCCAAGGTGGTGAAAGCTTATGCATGCCTGTCTGGTCTTGTATCAGACAGAGCACTAAGTCACCTTCCTAAAAAGTGCGGCTTCGAACTCTACGGCTGTGATAGCGACGTAGGTCTTGCTGATAAATTGCTGATCTGGATGCGGCAAGGTCGCGCTCTTCCTCCAGAGCATCAAGAGCATCTTGGCGAGCCTGCTCATTATCTGATTCCACATAGGCCGCCACTCAAGGGGAGTCATGACGAATATCGCTTGGAAGTACAGCTTCTGCACCATAGACTAGGAAAAACGGTGTATAGCCTGTTGACCTGTTGGGAGTAGTCCGTATGCTCCAAAGCACCAAAGGTAATTCTTCTTCCCAGCAACCCGGCGTGCGCTGCAAAGGCACCATGAGCCGGGGTTTGATACCACGCATCAATTCCTGATAGGCCCTTTCTGCCTGTCCGTTGGACTGAGGATGCACAACCGATGCTAGATCAAGCCGGATGTGCTCCTGTTGACAGAACTGTTCCATGACTCCCTTGGACAAATTGGTTCCACTGTCTGTAGTGATACTGTGCGGGTAGCCAAATCGGAATATTAGCTTTTTCAGAAACTTGACAGCTGTAGCCGCGTCGCAGTTGCTGACCGGCTCTGCTTCCACCCACTTGGTAAACTTGTCCATAGCCACCAGTAGGTGCGTATGCTTGTTCTTAGAACGTTTGAAGGGTCCCACCATGTGAAGCCCCCAGACAGCGAACAACCAATTAATCGAGATCATCCTCAACTCTTGAGCCGGCACATGGGCCTGGCGAGCATATTTCTGGCAACCATCACACTTACGGACAATGTCCTCTGCGTCAGCATGAGCCGTGAGCCAGTAAAAACCGTGCCGAAAAGTGTTCACGACCAGTTATCTTGAGCCAACATGGTGTCCACAATCGCCAGAGTGAATCTCATTGAGAATTGCGCGGCCTTCTTCAGGTGAAACACAACGCTGAAAAACACCAGTGACGCTTCGTCGGTGCAACTCGCCAGTGATAATAGTCATAGACTTGGATCGTTTGATGATCTGCCGAGCGAGGATTTCCTCTGTTGGCAGTTCTCCCCGGCTTAGGTAGGCCAAATAGGGGACCGTCCAATCAAGGATAGCGTGGACAGCAGCCACTAGAGCCACCTCCGGGGTCAGGAATGGCCAAGTCCTCCTCTGTTGGTAACTTGACAGACGGGTTGTGCAAAACGTCCAGGAACACATTGGGTGGCACTGGCTTGCGCTGAGAACCCAAGCGAGAGAGTGCGTCTGCCGCCTCGTTCTGCCGACGATCAATATGGTCAACTTGATAACCTTTGAAGTGTCCAGCAATATTTGTAACTGCCTGCCGATAAGCCGCCATAAGGGGATCCTTGGAATCCCATGTACCTGAAACTTGCTGGGCCACTAAGTCTGAGTCGCCCAAACACCGGACCCGGCTCAGGTTCATCTCCTTGGCCATCCGAAGCCCATGAAGCAAAGCCTCATATTCTGCTGCATTGTTAGTACAGGGGAACATGAGTCTCAAAACATAACAAAACTTATCTCCTCGTGGGGAAGTAATCACAACTCCAGCCCCCGAGCCTTCAAGCTGCCTTGAGCCGTCATAGTGTATGGACCAGTATGTTGTGTCGGGCTTCTCTTTGGGAGCCTGCAACTCTGTCCAATCATTAATGAAATCCACCAATGCCTGAGATTTGATTGCTGTGCGAGGCACGTATTTGAGATGATGCGGACCGAGATCGATGGCCAACTTAGCAACCCGGCCTGTCGCCTCCCGGTTCTGGATTATATCCCCAAAAGGTGCTGAGCTGACCACAGTGATTGGATCTTCGTGGAAGTAATGCTTCAGCTTGCGGCTAGCCATAAATACTCCGTAGACCAGTTTCTACCAATGTGGATACCGCTGCTTGGACTCGGTTAACACCTCACTGATATAATACACAGGGTGCTGGACTGGATATTCCTTGCCATCTTCCTTGCGCTCTACCACAACTGCCACGCTTACCGCTTTGTTATTGGCAGCAATATATAGCAACATTGGTTCCTTCTCACGAGGGGCAGCAAGGACTGGCGGCTCAGACAACTGCTTCTTTAGGGCCTCAAAAGCCTGATCTGCAGCATCACTCCAGACGAAGTTATCTGATTTCTTAAGCAACTGGTACAACGGAATTACCTTCTCTCCAAGCCGGCTGATGAACCGGCTCAATTCCGCAACCCGCCCAGCCAGCATCTGCATGACATTCAGATTGGCCGGCTTAGCTAGGGTTGTGATTGCTTTGATTTTTTCCAGGTTAGCTTCAATGCCATGCTCGGAAACAAGAAATCCCAGAAGTTTTCCTGCAGGGACACCAAAAACACACTTCTCCGGGTTAAGCTTCATCTGGTAGACACGGAGATTGCCAAATGTCTCCTTGAGATCCTCCAACAGAGTTTCTTTCTTCTGGGACTTAACCACAATGTCATCAAAATAAGCATGAACGTTCCGCCCGATCTGTTTATGAAAGCAGCTCTGGACACAACGGTGGTAAGTCGCTTGTGCACACTTCAGACCGAACGGCATGGTTGTATAACAGAAAGCTCCAAAAGGTGTGATGAAAGCCGTCTTTTCCTTGTCTTCCAGCTTCATTTTAATCTGATGATAGCCAGAGTAAGCATCCAGGAAGCATAAGCTCTCACAACCAGCCGTAGCATCAATGATCTGGTCAATAGGGAACAAGGCAATGGGGTCACTAGGACAAGCCTTATTCAGGTCTGTGTAATCAACACACATCCGCCAAGTCCCATTTTTCTTCAGAACAATCACCGGGTTAGCTAGCCATTCAGGATGGAAGACTTCGACGAATAGCTAGGAGCCGGGCCACTTCTTCACCAATAGCTTTCCGCCTTTCCTCATTAAAACGACGGAGATACTGGCGAACTGGCTTGAACTTGGGATCCACATTAAGGGAGTGCTCAGCGAGTTCTCTCGGTACACCTGGCATGTCAGAAGGTTTCCATGCAAAAATGTCCCGGTTCTCACGGATGAACTCGATGAGCACGCTTTCCTATTTGGGATCCATATTTGCCCCGATGGTGAACTGCTCAGAAGAATTACCCGGGGTGAAATCAACTTGCTTTGTGTCTCTGGCTGACTTAAACTTGAGCAGAGGGTTTGACTCTGTTGTGGGCTTCTTCAGGGACGTCCTGTCCAACGGGTCAACATTGTCCTTATAGTACCGCAATTCCTCCGCAGCGCAAGTTGTCTCGGCATATGCTGCATCTCCTTCCTCGCACTCGAGTGCAATCTTTCGGTTGCCTTCAACTGTGATGGTTCCCCTTGGTCCTAGCATCTTCATCTTCAAGTAAACATAGCACAGTCGTGCCATGAACCGCGCATAAGCCGGCCGGCCAAATAAGGCGTGGTATGGGCTCTTAAGCTTAACCACCTCAAAGGACAGGAACTCAGAATGTCAGTTATCCTCTGAGACAAAGGCCACCTCAAGGGAAATTATTCCCATGGGATAAGCCGACTTGCCAGGAACAATGCCGTGAAAGACTGTAGAGGACGGAGTTAACTGCTTATCAGACAGATTCATTCGCCTGAACGTGTCATAGTACAGAATGTTGATGCTGCTGCCTCCGTCCATGAGCACCTTAGTCAGGGTATAGCCGCCGACTTGTGGCGCAACCACCAGAGCCAGGTGGCCAGGGTGATCGAGGAGGAGAGGATGATCTGCCCTGCTCCAGGTAACCGGCTGTTCAGACCAGTTGAGATAGTAAGGAGTTCCGGCTCAACTGTGTGGGCGGCTCGTCGCTGCACCTTCCGATCCCGCTTGCAGGTACTAGTGGTGAAAACATGATACTGTCCGCTATTTAACTGTTTCAGGTTACTCTGAAACCCTGCCACACCAGCTTGATGCTAATTTCCCTGGTTGTTTCTCTGATTGCCACCTCCAGTATTACCAGCCCCCTGGAACCCGCCGCCTTGGCCACTGTTCCCCTGGAAGCCGGGTCCTGCAAAGGGCCCTTGCAAGCCTGCTCTTGAGAAGCCGGATCCCTGGTTGGTGGGTTGTCCGCCGTTGCCGCCCCCATTATGATGATTCTGGAAGACCCGCTTGGCAAACTCTTGCATGACATAGCAATTTTTCCAGGAGTGACTGGATGGCTTACCATTGTAACTGTGTTTTGGACAAGGAGCCTTGAGAGCTTCCTCGTAAGTGAGAGGGCGATTACCAGAGGACTGCCTCTGAGAACCGTCGTTCTGGCACTGACCTTTATCCTCTGCGTTTGTGTTCGCCACTAGATCAGAGCTACCATCGTAACCCTTGATTTTGCCACCGTTGTTGTTCTGACCATTACTGATGTTCTGCTGCTGACCCTTACCGCCCGCTTTCTTCCCCTTGTCGGATTTCTCCTCGTCCCATAGCGGATCCTTGGTGTTATCTGACTCCGCATACCAGGTCAAGACATCCATGAGGTCCCCCATGTCCTGGACCTTTCGCTTGATTCGCCCAAGCTTCTGGACCAGGGGCTGAAACTTGCATGTTCGTTCCAGAACGAGCACTGCTTGCGCGGCCGAGATGCTGTCTGAGCTATGTATGACCTCCGCAACCCGGCGAGCCCAGTGATGCGCCGACTCATCCTCGCGCTGGACACAACGCTCAAGATCAACAATTGTGGTTGGCCTTTTACAGGTTCCCTGGAAATTCTTGATGAAGCGCTCCTTCAGTTCCTGCCATGTGTTGACAGAATTCGCCGGTAGGTTTTTCATCCAGGTGCGTGCAGGGCCTTCCAACATCAGAGGCAGGTAACGTGCGCACACTGACTCACTTGCGCCCAACAAGTCCATTGCCAGCTCATAACTCTCGATCCACTCGGTGGGCTCCAGATTCGCTGTATAGTTAGGAACCTTGCGAGGACCTTTGAAATCGGGGGGGATGCGCGCCTCTCGCAGCGCTGGTATTAAACATGAAGTTTCGATTATGCGGCTTGAAGAGCCCCCAAGTCGGCCATCTGGCTGGGTTGCGATGGGCGAGTTGACATTCGACGGCGGGTTGATATCCGGCAACGGGTTGACTCATGCCGGTGTGTTGACGTGCGCCGGCGGGTTATGCCCTGCACGCGCGTTTTCCTCCTCCCACGCTCGCAGAACCCGAGCAGCGTCCACATTGTCCCGCGGGATCCTAGGTTGAGGTTGATCCGCCAGCGGTGGGACGGCCCTTCTGTGATGCGCGCTGCTGGAAACCGCTGGTGACTCCGGATGCCGGCTCCTGGTACGGCTCTGGTGAGGGGTTGAGTGAAGACGGTGCTGGCTATGCGAGTAGTTGGCCTGCTGCACTACTGCGGTCTTGAGCATGGCAATAGCGTTCCGGGCCTCTGTCTGAATCAGGCCGTCCCCTTCAATTGGAATAGCTGCCAAGTTGTGGGTCGCTGCCAGCACGTTATCAACCGAGTTAGAGTAGTGTCCAATTGGGGTCTGGAATCGGTGAGACGGCGGCTGCTGCTGTTGGTTTGGCGTGCGATGCTGGGCCGGCTCCCGCTGCTGAACCGACTATTGCAAAGGCGGCTCTCCCGTGGGGATGACTCCAGCCCCCGGGTTCATCGGTGCCAGCGGTGTGGTGAACAGCTGAGTCGGCTCGAGATTGGCCGGAAGCCGGCTCTGATGACGCCTCCGGTGGACAAGTTTCGACTCGGCCTGTCGGCGGCTTAGGTAACTCGCCTCCTCCTCTAGACACTGCCGCTCCTCGGCAATCCGGGCCTATTCCTGTACCATGCGGGCATTCTCGGCATTGATGTCCACTTGGATCTTGGCCATATGCTCGCGACACTTCGTGATCTCCGTGTTGCGTGCCGCTGCGTTCTCCGCAGTGACCGGCTCGGTCAACAGGGCTGCGAGCATGGTCATCAAGTCCGCGAGTGCCTGAACCCTGGTTTTCTGAGAGCTGGTGGCCGATGCGCCGGCTCCTCCTAAGCCGGCAAGGATGTTGTTCTGTCCCGACGTTGGATTGGCCGGGTCACACACCGGATCTTGCCTACCCACCATGTATACCGCCGCGAAGCGAGGCGGCAATGGGCTCTCTGGAAAGACATCGTCCGTGTGCCCGAGCCCTCCAGCATGCGGAGGAAGGATTGACTCGGTTTCTCCCGTCGAGGACTCGCCGTCAGATTGGACGAGCGTACCATCTTCAGACAGGGAGTTCTCCGACAAGGCCACCCCTTGGGTGAAACCTACGAAGACATCGTTTCGGGCGGCTTCACGCGGGCCGGGTCTCGCCTGACTCGGCCCAGCGCGGCGTGCCGACTCAACGCCGGCGATGCTCTCCAACCCGGCGGCCGACTCGCCGACCACGCCAATGAAGGTATGGATTTTCCCGAAGGGGACCCGGTACCCGTACTCAATCGAGTTGGCGTCGGGGCCCCAGTATGAATCATCGATGTAGAACTTGCCGCGGCGGCTTTTTGTCATCATGCCAACCGCGTACCTCCCGAACCCTGGAAGAGATCCCGCTAAGAACTCAACTCCACCGTGCGTAGGACCCACGGTGGGCGCCAACTGTCATGGTTTTGTCACGGCAGATGCCCTTGTGAAAGGACTTAGAGATGAGGCCATCGCACGAGCGTGGAAGCTTAGCGGGGTTGAACAGGAACGAGAATACGCCGGGTTACCCAGGTTCGGCCCCTCATGGTGGAGGTAAAATCCTATGTCCTGCTTGATTATATTGCTGTAGATCTCAATTACAAGGATGCGAATTCGCTAACCTAGCTCTCGAGGAGGTTGCAACTTAGTGTTTTTCGTATAGGTGCTCCCCTTTATATATACAGGTGGAACCCTAGATTACATGAGAGTCCGGGTCGTTCTTTGACCCGTCTCCTACTCTGCCCTACTTGTCCTCCAAGACGGCCATCACGCCATTCACCTTTTCGTGATCCGGCCCATTGCCTAAGCCGGCCTATCCTCATTAGGCCTCGTTAGAACCGGCCCATCAAGAGTCCTTCAGCCCCGCAGTGAGCTGACCCGCTGAGCCTGCTCTATGGCCAGGTTAACACCCTGCCGGGTCTATATGCTGGTAAACATCCCCAACACCTACTATTGAACATCTTGAAAACTTAGATAAAAAGGTCCACAATCATATTACTCAATTTGGTTCCAAGGTGGGGATTGCTTTGAAAACTTTAAAGGAAAAGGAACCAATAATTAACGAAAGGATAGACCGAAGCTCCGCTAGAATTGATAAATTGGAAGAAATTATGAACAACTTGGGTTCTGCTTTTTCCTCCACTAAAAACATTGATAGGACTCCTCCAAATAAAAATTGCAAGTTCATATATGTTCCTAAGGCCAAGGGTGCTACTTCTAGTAAGGGGAGCGAGGATCTTAAAATGATTAGCGTGCATCCCAATTTCATTGATATAATTAAGGAACCTATCCATAAAAAAAAGATTCTTGATTTTGTGCCTAGAAGTGTGCTGATGAGAAACTCCTATGTTAAATCTACTAGAAAAAATGGATGTGTGATTGAGGAGTTGGAAACCAAGGATGACAACACTTGAAACTATGCATTATGCCTAGCTAGGGGCATAAAACAATAGCGCTTGTTGGGAGGCAACCCAATTAATAAAATAAAATTTTGCTTTTACCTACTGTTTTTGTGTGTTTGCATGATTATAGCTTCTGCTATGATTGTGTTGTTATGTTTTAATTAGTTTTTGTGCCAAGTAATGCCTTTGGGATGATGTTGATGATAGTATAATTGATGCTGTTTGGAAAACAGAAAGTTTTGCGTCCAGTGTTGGAATTTTAGTTCTGTACTGGAGCATCATAAAAATCTGAAATTTTTACACAGTATTGGTATATGAATTTTTTACATTGTCCTAATTTCTCAGAATTTTTGGAGTTACATAAGTATGGCTTTTAAATAGATCTTTACAGACTGTTCTGTTTTAGACAGATTCTGTTTTTGTGGCATAGTTTGCTTATTTTGATGAATCTATGGATCGTATCGGGGGTATGAGTCATGGAGAAGTTGGAGTACATTAGAATTATGCCAATATTAAATATTAATCAATTTACTACAGTACCTAAAGTTTAAGATTTGTTTGTTATACTAACGGATCTCACGAGTTTTCTGTTGAGTTTTGTGTGCTGAAGTTTTCAAGTTTTGGGTGAGACCACGATGGATAAAGGAATAAGGAGCGGCAAGAGCCTAAGCTTGGGGATGCCCAAGGCACCCCAAGGTAATATTCAAGGAAGACTCAAGCGTCTAAGCTTGGGGATGCCCCGGAAGGCATCCCCTCTTTCGTCTACAATCTATCGGTAACTCACTTGGAGCTATATTTTTATTCATCACATGATATGTGTTTTACTTGGAGCGACTTGTGATATAGTCTGTTTGCTTTTGTTTGCTTTTTAGTTTGCCACAATCATCTTTGCTGAACACACCTTTTTGAGAGGGACACACATTATTCGTGATTTGTTAGAATAATCTATGTGCTTCACTTATATCTTTTGAGCTAGGCAGTTGCTCTAGTGCTTCACTTATATCTTTTAGAGCACGGCGGTGGTTATATTTTAAAGAAATAGTTGCACTCTCATGCTTCACTTATATCTTTTTGAGAGTCTCATTATAGCAATGGTAATATGCACGGGTTATGAATTTGGTCCTGATATGATAGGTATTCAAGAGGGATATAATAAAAACTTTCATGTAGATCACTGAATATGATAAATTTGATTCCTTGCAATAGTTTTGCGATATTAAGATGGTAATATGTGGGAGGTATTAGTAGATAATTGTGGTTTAGTAAGAATAATTTTGTTAAGGTTTGTGATTCCCGAAGCATGCATGTATGATCTGTCGTTATGCTAAGAAGTTGGAGCATGATTTATTATTGATTGTCTTCCTTTGTGTGGCGGTCGGGGGCGCGTGATGGTTAACTCCTACCAACCTCCTCCCTAGGGGTATGCATAGTAGTACTTTGCTTCGAGGGCTAATAAACTTTTGCAATAAGTATGTGAGTTCTTTATGACTAATGTGAGTCCATGGATTATACGCACTCTCACCCTTCCGCAATTTGCTAGCCTATTCAGTACCGTGCATTGCCCTTTCTCACATCAAGAGTTGGTGCAAACTTCGCCGGTGCATCCAAACCCTGTGATATGATACGCTCTATCACACATAAGCCTCCTTATATCTTCCTCAAAACAGCCACCATACCTACCTATCATGGCATTTCCATAGCCATTCCGAGATATATTGCCATGCAACTTCCACCGTTCCTTTTTTATGACATACATCATCATTGTCATATTGCTTTGCATGATCATATAGCTGACATAGTATTTGTGGCTCAACCACCGTTCATCATTGTTATACATGTTACGCTAGCATCATTGCACATCCTGGTACACTGCCAGAGGCATTCATATAGAGTCATATTTTTGTTCTAGTATCGAGTTGTAATGTTGAGTTGTAAGTAAATAGAGGTGTGATGATCATCATTATTAGAGCATTATCCTAGTGAGGTAAGAATGGTGGAGACTAATGAGTCCTCAAAAAAGTGGGGATGAGGTCCATGAGATCGTTCTAAAAAAAGAGGCGAAAAAGAGCCATGAAAAAAAATGAGAGAAAAAGAGAGAAGGGGCAATGTTACTATCCTTTTCCACACTTGTGCTTCAGAGTAGCACCATGTTTTTCATATAGAGAGTCTCCTATTTTGTCACTTTCATATACTAGTGGGAATTTTTCATTATAGAACTTGGCTTGTATATTCTGACGACAGGCTTCCTCAAATGCCCGAGGTCTTCATGAGCAAGCAAGTTGGATGCACACCCACTTAGTTTTCATGTTGAGCTTTCATACACTTATAGCTCTTAGTGCATCCGTTGCATAGCAATCCCTACTCCTTGCATTGACATCAATTGATGAGCATCTCCATAGCCCGTTGATTAGCCTCGTTGATGTGAGACTATCTTCTTATTTTTGACTTCTCCTATTTATCCCTACCACCATACTCTATTCCACCCATAGTGCTATATCCATGGCTTGCGCTCATGTATTGCGTGGGAGTTGAAAAAGAAGAAGCGCGGTAAAAAGTATGAACCAATTGCTTAGCTAAAACCGGGGTAGTGCATGATAAATATTTTGTGTTAAGAAGATGGAGCATGACAGGATTGTATGATTTTGTAGGGATAACGTTCTTTAGCATTTTTATTTTGAAAGACATGATTGTTTATTAGTATGCCTGAGTATTGATGTCTTTATATCAAATTATAGACTATTGCTTTGAATCATTTGGATCTTATTATTCATACCGTAAGAGAAACATTACATGATGAAACATGATAGGTAGAATTCCACATCAAAATTTTTGTTTTTATCATTTACCTACTCGAGGACGAGCAGGAATTAAGCTTGGGGATGCTTGATACGTCTCCAACGTATCTATAATTTTTGATTGTTCCATGCTATTATAGTATCAATCTTGGATGTTTTTATATGCAATTATATAGCATTTTTTTGGGACTAACCTATTAACCTAGTGCCCAGTGCCAGTTGCTGTTTTCTACTTGTTTTTGGCTTTTCAGAGAAATAGTACCAAATGAAGTCCAAATGCCATGACACTTTTTGGAGATTTTTTTCTGGACAAAAGAGACCTTGGAAGCTTCGGGAAGAGGCCAGAAGCCTCACGGAGGCTTCACAAGGCAACAGGGCGCGCCCCGGGGGGGTGCGCTGTGTTGCCTTGTGGGGCCCACGTGACTGCGTTTGACCTAATTCCACTTCTCTAAATTCACAAATATTGGGAAACCATTAGAGAGCTAGAAGAAATAACTTTTTCGCCGTTGCAAGCCTCTATTCTTCCGCGGTCCCATCTGGAGGCCTTTTCCGGTACTCTGCCGGAGGGGGAATCGATCACGGAGGGCTTCTACATCAACCTTGCTGCCCTTCTGATGATGTGTGAGTAGTTTACCACAGACCTATGGGTCCATAGCTAGTAGCTAGATGGCTTCTTCTCTCTCTTTGATCTTCAATACAATGTTCTCCTTGATGTTCTTGGAGTTCTATCCGATGTAATCTTCTTTTGCGGTGTGTTTGTTGGGATCCGATGAATTGTGAGTTTATGATCAGATTATTCGTGAGATATATTTGAGTCTTCTCTAAACTCTTTTATTCATGATTGTTATAGCTTTGTATTTCTCTCCGATCTATCGGTTTAGTTTGGCCTACTAGATTGATTTATCTTGCAATGGGAGAGGTGCTTTGTGATGGGTTCAATCTTGCGGTGCTCAATCCCAGTGACAGAAGGGGACATGACACGTATTTGTATTGTTGCCATTAAGGATAAAAAGATGGGGTTTATTCATATTGCTTAAATTTGCTTCTCTACATCATGTCATCTTGCTTAAGGCGTTACTCTATTTTTATTAACTTAATACTCTAGATGCATGCTGGATAGCGGTCGATGAGTGGAGTAATAGTAGTAGATGCAGGCAGGAGTCGGTCTACTTGTCTAGGACGTGATGTCTATATACATGATCATTGCCATGAATCCGTCATAATTATTTGCTATTCTGTCAATTGCCCAACAGTAATTTGTTTACCCACCGTATGTTTCTATGCTCAAGAGAGAAGCCTCTAGTGAAAACTATGGCCCCCGGGTCTATCTTTATCATATAAAAAACCTAAAAATACCTTGCTGCAATTTATTTACTTTTATTTTAATTAGTATTTTAGTTTATCTATTTACCTCGATAAGATTTAATCCTTGCAAGTAACCGCTAAGAGGATTGGCAACCCTCTTATTTGCGTTGGGTGCAAGTGTTTGCTCTTGTGTGTGCAGGTGCGCTTAACGGAATTTTGCTTGGTTCTCCTACTGGATTGATAACCTTGGTTCTTAACTAAGGGAAATACTTATCTCTACTATACTGCATCATCCTCTCCTCTTCGGGGAAATACCAACGCAGACTACAAGTAGCACTTCTCTCTAAATGGGAAGGACCATATATCATCGAAGAAGTTTATCGCTCCGGAGCCATCAAAATAAACAACTCCGAAGGCACTAATCCGAGAGTGGTTAATGGGCAAAGAATTAAACATTATATCTCAGGTACTCCCATTAATGTTGAAACACATATTATTCAAACAATGACACCGGAAGAGCGCAAAGAAGAAACCTTCCGGAACGCTCTAGAATCCTGAAAAGGAGTAGGTATGTAGTACAGTAAGTAAACCGACTCCAAAACTTCCATAAAAGTACTTTCTGTTCGTTTTGGAATATATAAAAAATTGGGAAAATAATAAATAGTCCGAAAAGTGCACGAGGGAGCGACAAGCCTGGGGGGCGCGCCCTACCCCCAGGTGGCGCCTACCGAGCTTGTGGCTCCCCCGTGGACTTTCCTGACTCCGTTTTTCTTCCACGTTACTTGTCCTGCACGAAAAAAATTCATTATATATACTCTCGGATGTTTTGACCACCGTATCGCAAGTTTCTCCTCTGTTCTTGTTTCGGACTGTTTTTCTGACAGATCTTGATCACCATGGCGCCTCCAAGCTCGTCCAAGGACAAGTTCTACGAGAAGGTCATCAACCCGTACCTTCCGGAGGTGATGGAACACCCTCAAGCCATTGATATGCATGACGGGGTGCTTCACATCCTGGACGTTCAAGGGCCCAAGAAGACCGGGAGTGAGAAGGCCAGGCTAGAAGCGGTGGAACAGGCGATCTTCAAGTGCCAGGGGATGGTGGAGCGCGGACTCAGTGCTAACCACTCCATGATCATGAAATTCATCCGTGAGCACAAGGTGGACAACAAGACTATTGGGGACGTCATCTTCAACCTCAATGACCGGATTGATCATCTTCAGGCCCAAATCTGTGATCTACAAAACCAAAATTTTGAGTATGAGGCCAAGTTCAAAGGTATGAGTTTAGCTGCAAATTTCTGGACACCGAAAGACGTTCATCTTTTTATGATGGGGAGCCTATGCCTTGGAAGATGGAGGACCAGCCTATCACTTCATCACCACCATCACCGAAGAAGGAGAATTGAGTACACGGGTATGGGCACCACCCTAGGCTTGTGCCAAGCTTGGGGGAGGTGCCCCGGTATCATATCACCATCACTTTTATCATAATTACCTATCTTAGTTCTATCCTTAGTTATTTCGTGATTTAGAAGAATAAAGTTTTAGTATGATTTAGTTTCGAGTGCTTGCTTTGTGATCTATCTATCTATGTAGTAGAGTGTGAAAGTTATATAATAAAGAGTAGTTTGCATTTTGCTTCTTTACTTTTATGTTTCAACCTAAGCAATAAAATAATAAAAGAGATCATATGCTAATCCCATGGGGAGTGATGACTTCACATAAAAGAAGTATAATTGATAAAACTTGTTGGAAGTTGACAAACATAGAATTGGTCATTGTTGCAATTCATGAAAAAGTAATAAAGGAAGAGAGGTCTCACATATAAATATACTATCTTGGACATCTTTTATGATTGTGAGCCCCCATTAAATATTCTATGTCAAATAGTTGACGTTGGACAAGGAAGACAACGTAATGAGTTATGTTTGCTTATATTCACATAGAAGTTATATTGTTTTGGATCCTCTAACATGTGGTGCTTGCCTCCTATCTTTTGCTAGCAAAAATTCCGTACTAAGTAGAGATACTACTTGTGCATCCAAAAACCCTTAAACCCAGTTTCATGTCATGAGAGTCCACCATATCTACCTATGGATTGAATAAGATCCTTCAAGTAAGTTGTCATCGGTGCAAAAGGAATAAAAATTGCTCCTAAATATGCATGATCTTTTATTGTAAGGGAAAATAAGCTTTGTACGATCTTGTGATGGTGAAGAAATAAAAGTGACAGACTGCATAATAAAGGTCGCTATCACAAGGGGCAATATAAAGTGACGTTCCTTTACATTAAGAGCTTGCACATCCAAAAATAAAAAGTGCATGACAACCTCTGCTTCCCTCTGCGAAGGGCCTATCTTTTACTTTTATGTATTTACTTTCATGCAAGAGTCAATAGTGTTCTCCTCTATTCCTTTTTTATTTTCTCACTTGGCAAGCATCATGTGGTGGGGAAAGATCCAGACATATATATCCAGTTGAATGTAGGTGATCATGAGTTATTATTGTTGACATTACCCTTGAGGTAAATTTGTTGGGAGGCAAAATTATAAGCCCCTATCTTTCTATGTGTCTGACTGAAACTTTTGCTCCATAAGTATGCCATGAGTGTCAGCAATCATAGAAGACTATATGATAGTTGAGTATGTGAACTTGCTAAACAAAAGCTCTTACATAGACTCTTTCTGATAATACGATGAATTGCAATTGCATCAATGACTGAGATCACAGTTTGTTAGTTTTCAATATGGTTTATGGTTCATACTTCATCTTGTGGATGAATTGACACTTTGTCATGAGAAGTTTTATGATAATATATTGCTGTTATAATAAAGATCATGATGCTTTCATGTTCGTATTTTGTTTTATCGACACCTCTCTCTCTAAACATGTGGTCATGATTATCGATTTCGGTTTTTCGCTTCAGGACAAGCGAGGTCTAAGCTTGGGGGAGTTGATACATCCATTTTGCATCATGTTTTCCTACTGTTATTTATTATGTTTTTGATCACTATCTCATTTTATGATACAATTCTTATGCCTTTTCTCTCTTATTTTGCAAGATTCACATGAAGAGAGAGATTGTCGCCAGCTGGAATTCTGGACCGGAAAGGGGTGAAACAGAGATAGCTATTCTGCACACCTCCAAATGACCTAAAAATTTACGGAGAATTATTTTGGAATATATAAAAAATATTGGCTGATGAAATATTAGAAGGGGACCCACCAGGAAGCGACAAGCTTGGGGGCACGCCCTACCCCCCTGGGTGCCCCCTCCCCCCCCCCCCCCGAGCTTGTGGCGCCCCTGGCAGGCCTTCAGGGCCCATCTTCTGCTATATAAGGCTATTTTCCCTCGAAAAAAATAAGAAGAAGACTTTCGGGACGAAGCACCGCCGTCTCGAGGCGGAACCTGGGCAGGAGCAATTTTGCCCTCCGGCGGAGTGATTCCGCCGGGAATACTTCCCTCCGGGAGGGGGAAATCGAAGCCATCGACATCACCAACGATCCTCTCATCGTGGGAGGACCAATCTTCATCAACATCTTCACTAGCACCATCTCATCTCAAACCCTAGTTCATCTCTTGTATTCAATCTTTGTCCCAAAACCTCAGATTGGTACCTGTGGGTTGCTAGTAGTGTTGATTACTCTCTGTAGTTGATGCTTGTTGGTTTATTTGGTGGAAGATTATATGTTCAGATCCTTAATGCTATTCAATACCCCTCTGATCTTGAACATGAATATGATTTGTGAGTAGTTACTTTTGTTCTTGAGGACATGGGAGAAGTCTTTTCATAAGTAATCATGTGAATTTGGTATTCGTTCGATATTTTGATGATATGTATGTTGTTGCTTCCTTTAGTGGTGTCGTGTGAACGTCGACTACATGACACTTCACCATCTTTGGGCCTAAGGGAAGGCATTGTGGAGTAGTAATTAGATGATGGGTTGCTAGAGTGACTGAAGCTTAGACCCTAGTTTATGCGCTATTCCGTAAGGGGCTGATTTGGATCCATATGTTTCATGCTATGGTTAGATTTATCTTAATTCTTCTTTCGTAGTTGCGGATGCTTGTGAGAGGGGGTAATCATAAGTGGGAGGCTTGTTCAAGTAAGAACAACACCCAAGCACCGGTCCACCCACATATCAAATTATCAAAGTAGCGAACGCGAATCAAACAAGCATGATGAAAGTGACTAGATGAGAATTCCCATGTGTCCTCGAGAACTCTTTGCTTTATATAAGAGACCGTTACGGCTTGTCCTTTGCTATAAAAAGGATTGGGCCACCTTGCTGCACTTTGTTATATTTGTTACTTTGTTACTTGTTATGAATTATCTTGCTATCGAAACTATCTGTTACCGCTACTTTCAGTACTTGCAGAAAATACCTTCCTGAAAACCGCTTGTCATTTCCTTTTGCTACTCGTTGGGTTTGACACTCTTACTTATTGAAAGAACTACGATTGATCCCCTATACTTGTGGGTCATCAGCGATGTGTATGTTCCAACATATTTACGGATCTGCTATGATGATGAAACAACACCAGCTAATGTTACACGCATGCATGATGATGCGTTGCATGAGATGTGCATGGGCCAGGTAGGAAAATATGTTCAGGTTCAGATGGAAATTATTTCAGGATTTCGCATGCATGCCTCGCCGGAAAATCAAAGAAACAAATCTATCAAATATTGTGGTAAGCCACGTTTGCTGGAAGACAACAAGTATTTTGTGGAGATCAAATTTGAGGCTACTTGTGGCGTATCGATTGAAGATAACAAATATTTTCTATTTCTATTTTTACCAAGGAAGGAGAAAAACCACGTGAGTTTTGCTGGGACTTGCTACCCATTGGATTTCGTGTGTTTGATGGAGTCTGGTTGCGGTCCACCGATGCTACAAGAGATAACATGGAGGATTAACTAGTTACGTTGTAACATAGGTGATCAATGTGGCCGGATACTTTATTAGTTAAATCTTGGATTAGTTTAAATAGGAGAGAGACAGACTGTTAGAATCCGGAGTTGTTAGGGTTGTTGGTTGATTTGTGCATCGCCGATATGCTTATATATAAATGGCTGGCTACGGCCAATGTAAGGCAGGTTATATTTTTATGAATAGACACGATGTGTTTTTAGGGTAAAATACCCGTATCGAGTTTTGGGGGAAGCTGTCTAAAAATCCCTAAGTTTTGGAGGAAGCTTTAGAAAACCTCTGTGTTGCGATTTCTCTGCGAGGAAATTGTTTTGCGCGTGAGTACCGTCGTCGAGATTGGTTTTCTCGTGCTGAGCCGCAAGGTTCAAACCCTCTATTTCATGTACATCGCGTGCACGGGCAAGAGGTTGCTACTGCTGAAGGTGGAGTGTCGTGAAAGATTGGGCCGGAACAACATAGCGTATGTCGCCATCGAGGTTTGGTCTTCATTAGGTGGTACCATAGCATCAGGTTCTTCACAACACTATCAAGAAGATGGCGAGCGCATCGTTATTCAGTAAGTTAAGCTATGGATTTCAGTTGGAGGAGGAAGGCCGTTGGACTGGGCTTTTTCACACCCGTGTGGTAGTGAGAGAGAGATCATGTGCTATGACGATCGATCACATGAATTTGATCAACGCAGCAGACATCGAGATGGTGGAGAAGCTGGAGATACCAATAACAGCACATCCAAAACCATACTTGTTCCATTGGGGTCATGAAGAGCTCACTGTCACGCACCAAACTAAGGTACCATTTTTGTTGGGAAAGTTCTTTTGCGAGGTTTTGTGCAATGTGATTCCAGCGTCGATGGTTTCGTGCCACTTGTTGTTGGGTGAGCCATGGTACAAAGATCATGATGTTGTGTATAATTATCACACACACATATACTGTCAAGAAGGGAAAAAAGTGCAATCTTGTGCCCATGGATGAGGAGCGTTTCATTACATGGAGGAAAGAACATCTTGAGAAGATAAAAGAGGAGGAAGAAGCAAACAGGAAGAAGGATGAAGCTGTTGATATTTCCTGTGTCGCCGTTCGGTCTAGAGATAAAAATATTACTAATGAGGAAGACTCAAAACCGAGGACGGTTTCATTTCAAGGGAGAGAGGATGATAGAACCAGCTATATTCCTCGTAGTACCGGTGTAACTCCATTAGTCACTGTTGGCGATGTGTATGTTCCAACATATTTATGGATCAACTATGATGATGAAACTGCACTAGCTAATGTTACATGCATGCATGATGATGCGTTGCATGAGATGTGAATGGGCCAGGTAGAAAAATATGTTCAGGTTCAGATGGAAATTATTTCAGGATTTCGCGTGCATGCCACGCCGGAAAATCAAAGAAACAAATCTGTCAAATAATGTGGTAAGCCACGTCTGATGGAAGACAGCAAGTATTTTGTTGAGATCAAATTTGAGGCTACTTGTGGCGTACCGATTGAAGAGGCCAGGTACTTTATTAGTTAAATCTTGGATTAGTTTAAATAGGAGAGAGACCGACTGTTAGAATCCGGAGTTGTTAGGGTTGTTGGTTGATTTGTGCATCGCCGATATGCTTATATATACGGGTGGCTATAGCCAATGTAAGGCAGGTTATATTTTTATGAATAGACACGATATGTTTTTAGGGTAAAATACCCGTATCAAGTTTTGGGGGAAGCTGTCTAAAAATCCCTAAGTTTTGGAGGAAGCTTTAGAAAACCTGTGTGTCGCGATTTCTTTATGACGAAATTGTTTTATGCGTGAGTACCGTCGTCAAGATTGGTTTTCTCGTGCTGAGCCGCAAGGTTCAAACCCTCTATTTCGTGTACATCGCATGCACGGGCGAGAGGTTGCTACTGTTGAAGGTGGAGTGTCGTGAAAGATCGGGCCGGAACAACAGATCGTATCTCGCCATCAAGGTTCGTACTTCATCACGCGCCGGCAGTGTGTCTCCTCCCTCACCGATGGCGACCGCATCAACGCCCTTCCACGGCGGACAGGATCCGGTGGAATCTTTCACCGCCGGTGAGGAGAGAGACAATGGGTACCGCCTGTCTTGTTTAGATTACGAGAGGGTAAGAGTGTGAAGGGAGCAACCCTGGCTAGCAGCAAGCGCTGAAACTCCAGCCTACGTGTATAGTGACGATTTTCATTTTTCACTCCATACCAATCGTTAAATTGTATAACGCGCCATTGAAAAACAGAACTCTTACCCCGCTAAAAAATGTATTTTATAAACGTGGCAACTCGATCAGTAGCAAGCCACCGCCTCCAATTCGTTCACGTGTGGTCCCGAACCGTCAACACCTGCGGATCAAATTATCACGCGAGCTAACTCTTCATACGAAAGTGCGCTCCACCACGTACCTGATACCTGCGCATGCAGAAATCGTGCACCTACGGGTTTATTTGTTTACGGTGCGTTACGTAACTCTCATGTGTGCGAGACAGGGAGAGACCGACTGTGTGTGCCTCTTCTCTTTGTATATGTACTCCAGTGTTTGTGTGATGTCCAAATAATAATAATAATAATAATAATAATATTACAGCATTCCTGTGGGGACCGTTGGATCGTCGATCAAATGGACACATGTAGAGGTCAGGTCCAGAGGTTGTATCCACGATCCAACGGCCCGAGAGCTCTTGTATCATGGGAGTATGGGAGGCCTTGGAGCACCAGATTTTTTCCTACAAGGGATCATCCTACTAACAAATGGTGTTTGTGCATGGGAGCTGGCACAGAGACAGAGAGTAACCTAGAGAGAAAGAGGGGGGAGAGCATGCATACGAGAGATCGACCTCGAGATAGATCGTGTGTCTAAGAGAGAGAGAGAGAGAGAGAGAGGGAGAGAGAGAGAGAGAGAGAGGAGGGAGTGCATGTGTGACAAAGACATGAAGTGTGTGCGTGCGAGAGGTATCAACATAAAGAGAGACGGTAGCTAGTGTGTGTGTGCATGATCGAGAGAAATAGAGGTAGACAAAAGATCGAGGATCAGAGAGAGACATCAGAGTATACCGGTGTGAGAGAGGTAGACAAGAATGCTCGGTGATTGATACGTCTCCAACGTATCTATAATTTTTGATTGTTCCATGCTATTATATTATCAATCTTGGATGTTTTTATATACATTTACAGCAATTATATATCATTTTTGGGACTAACCTATTAACTTAGTGCCCAGTGCCAGTTGCTGTTTTTTGCCTGTTTTTGGTTTTTCAGAATATCAGTACCAAATGAAGTCGAAATTCCACGAAACTTTTTGGAGATTTTTTTTCTGGACATAACAAGTACTGGAAGCTTCGGGAGAGGGCTAGAAGATGAAGCAGTGGCCCACGAGGCACCAGGGCGTGCCCCAGGGGGGTGGCGCGCCCTGGTGGCTCATGGGGCCCACACAGCTCTGTTTGACCTAATTCCACCACTATAAATTCTCTAAAATCGGGAAACCAACAGAGGAGTCCACAAAATACTTTTTTTGCCGCCGCAAGCATCTGTTCTCAAGAGATCCCATCAGGAGGCCTTTTCCGGCATTCCGCCGGAGGGGGAATCGATCACGGAGGGGCTCTCCATCAACCTTGCTACCCTTTCGATGATGCGTGAGTAGTTTACCACAGACCTTTGGGTCCATAGTTAGTAGCTAGATGGCTTCTTCTCTCTTTTTGATCTGCAATACAATGTTCTCCTCGATGTTCTTGGAGTTCTATCCGATGTAATCACTTTTTGCGGTGTGTTTGTTGGGATCCGATGAATTGTGAGTTTATGATCAGATTATCCATGAATATTATTTGAGTCTTCTCTGAACTCTTTTATGCATGATTATTATAGCTTCGTATTTCTCTCCGATCTATTGATTTGGTTTGGCCAACTAGATTGATTTATCTTGCAATGGGAGAGGTGCTTTGTAATGGGTTCGATCTTGCGGTGCTCAATCCCAGTGACAGAAAGGGGTATGACACGTATCTATCGTTGCTATTAAGGGTAAAAAGATGGGGTTTATTCATACGTGAGTTTACTTTGTCTACATCATGTCATCTTGCTTAAGGCGTTACTCCGTTCTTTATGGACTTAATACACTAGATGCGTGCTGGATAGCGGTCGATGTGTGGAGTAATAGTAGTAGATGCAGGCAGGAGTCGGTCTACTTGTCTCAGACGTGATGCCTATATACATGATCATTGCCTTGGATATCGTCATGATTATTTGCTTTTCAATCAATTGCCCAACAGTAATTTGTTCACCCACCGTATGCTATTTTTCTGAGAGAAGCCTCTAGTGAAAACTATGGCCCCCGGGTCTATCTAAATCATATATTAAAAATCCTAAAAATACCTTGCTGCACTTTTACTTTATTTATTTTATTTTATATTTTTGTTCAATCTTTCCATCTATCACCATACAATTTAATCTTGCAATTAACCGCCGAGGGATTGACAACCCCTTGTTTGCGTTTGGTGCAAGGATTTGTTGTTTTGTGTGCAGGTACTGCTAACGAGGTGTTGCGTGATTCTCCTACTGGATTGATAACCTTGGTCTCATAACTAAGGGAAATACTTATCTCTACTGTACTGCATCTCCCTTCCTCTTCAGGGAATTACCAACGTAGCTCACAAGTAGCAGGAAGAATTTCTGGCGCCGTTGCCGGGGAGACATCATCAACATCTATCAAGTACCTTCGCATAAAACTTTCATCTCCTTGCATTTATTTTATTTGCCTCTCATTTTCATCTCCCCCACTTCTAAAAAGTTTTTACAAAAATACAAAAATATTTTCCGTTTGCCTTTTTCTTGTTTGCTAGTTTGCTTGATTGCTATCTTGATTGCGTAGTCACGATGTCTCAAGAAAATACAAAATTGTGTGATTTTTCTAATACTAATAATAATGATTTTATTAGTACTCCGATTGCTCCTCCCGCCGCTAGTGCGGAGACTTGTGATATTAATGCCGCTTTGCTAAATCTTGTTATGAAAGAACAATTTTCTGGTAGTCCTAATGAAGATGTTGCATCCCATCTTGACACTTTCGTAGAATTGTGTGATATGCAAAAGAAAAAAAGATGTGGATAATGATATTGTGAAATTAAAACTATTCCCATTCTCATTGAGGGATCGTGCAAAAATTTGGTTTTCATCTTTACCACGAAATAGTATCGATTCTTGGGATAGGTGTAAAGATGCTTTTATTACCAAGTATTTTCCTCCTGTGAAAATTATTTCCCTTAGAAATCAAATTATGAATTTGAAGCAACTTGATCATGAACATGTTGCCCAATCTTGGGAAAGGATGAAATTAATGATAAGAAATTGCCCTACTCATGGTTTAAATTTGTTGATGATCATACAAAAAATTTATGCGGGATTAAATTTCGTTTCTAGAAATCTTTTAGATTTCGCCGCGGGTGGTACTTTTATGGAAATTACGTTGGGAGAAGCTACTAAATTGCCTGATAATATTATGGCAAATTATTCACAATGGCATACTGAAAGAGTTCCCACTAGTTAAAAAGTGAATTCGGTTGAAGAAATTAGTACTTTGAGTGATAAAGTTGATGGGCTTATGAAATTGGTTGCTAGTTAAAATTCTCATATTGATCCCAATGATGTGCCATTGTCCACTTTGATTGAGCAAAATAATGATGATATTGATGTGAATTTTGTCTCTAGAAGTAATTTCAACAACAATGCTTATAGGGGTAATTTCAATGCTAGACCGTTTCCTGGAAATTCCTCTAATAATTTTGGCAATCCTTATGGTAATTCTTATAATAATAATAATAGGATGCCCACTGATCTTGAAAGTAATATTAAAGAATTTATTAATGCTCAAAAAGTTTTCAACACTACGTTAGAAGAAAAATTGAGTAAACTTGATGATATGTCTAGGAGCATTGATAGAATTATTCATGATGTGGAAAATCTTAAGACTAAAATTATGCCACCTAAAATTGATATTAATGAATCAATTAAAGCTTTATATGTCTCCATGGATGAGAGTAAGAAAAGAACCGCCATGCTAAAAGCTAAACGAGAATTTTTAGAAAAAGCGATTCCTCCCGGTTTTTATCGTAGTAATGATGAGGATCTTAAAATGATTGGTGTTTCATCTATTGACTCTTTGTTTAGCAATATAAAACTTGATGAAAATGGGACTGAAGAAGAGTCAACTTTAAGTAGAAGGCGTTCCCATAATTCGGAGGGTGAAAATCTTAATGAAAAAAATTGATAAAAGTGGGTCTGGAGAGGTAAAAAGTTTAACTAACGATGTGCCCACTCTCTTGGAGTACAAAGATTTTAATTATGGTAATTGTTCTTTGATTGAGTGCATTTCTTTGTTACAACCCATGCTAAATTCACCCAACGCTTATGAGCAAAATAAGGCTTTTACTAAACACATCATAGAAGCAATGATGAAAGCGTTAGAAGAAAAGCTAGAACTAGAAATATCAATTCCTAGAAAATTATATGATGAGTGGGAACCCACCATTAAAGTTAAAATTAAAAATTATGAGTGCAACGCTTTATGTGATTTGGGTGCTAGCGTTTCCACAATTCAAAAATCTCTATGTGATGTGCTAGGTTTCACTAATATAGATGAATGTTCTCTTAATTTGCATCTTGCGGATTCCACTATTAAAAAGCCTTTAGGTAGAATTAATGATGTTCTTATTCTTGCAAATAGGAACTATGTGCCCATTGATTTTATTGTACTTGACATTGAATGCAATCCTTCTTGCCCCATAATACTTGGTAGACCGTTCTTACGAACCATAGGTGCCGTTATTGACATGAAAGAAGGGAATATAAAATTTCAGTTTCCATTAAAAAAAGGGTATGGAACATTTCCCTAGGAAGAGAATTAAAGCACCATATGAATCCATTATGAGGGCCACTTATGGAATCAACTTGAAAGATGACAATACTTGAAACTATACATTATGCTTAGCTAGGGGCATAAAACAATAGCGCTTGTTGGGAGGCAACCCAATGAATAAAATAAATTTTTACTTTTTGTTTCTGTTATTGTGTGTTTTCACATTTATGCTACTGTTATGATTGAGTTTTTATGTTTTAATTACTGTCTGTGCCAAGTAAAACCTTTGGGATGATTTGGAAGATAATATAATTGATGCTGTTTGGAAAACAGAAAGTTTTGCGTCCAGTGCTGGAATTTTGGTTCTGTACTGTAGCGTCAGAAAAATCTGAATTTTTTACACAGTATTGGTATATGACTTTACCACGTTTTTCGAATTTTTCAGAATTTTTTGAGTTACAGAAGTATGGCTTTTAAATAGATTTCTACAGACTGTTCTGTTTTTGACAGATTCTGTTTTTGATGCGTTGCTTGCTTGTTTTGATGAAACTATGGATTGTATCGGGGGGTATAAGCCATGGAGAAGTTAGAATACAGTAGTTATAATGCAAAAATAAAATATTAATGGGTTTGCAACAGTACTTAAAGTAGTGATTTATTTGTTATACTAACGGATCTCACGAAGGTTTTATTGAGTTTTGTGTGATTGAAGTTTTCAAGTATTGGGTGAGATCACGATGGATGAAGGAATAAGGAGTGGCAAGAGCCTAAGCTTGGGGATGCCCAAGGCACCCCAAGGTAATATTCAAGGAAGACTCAAGCGTCTAAGCTTGGGGATGCCCCGGAAGGCATCCCCTCTTTCTTCTACCAACCATCGGTAATTTTACTTGGAGCTATATTTATATTCGTCACATGATATGTGTTTTGCTTGGAGGGTCGTGTATTATATGAGTCTTTGCTTTGTTTGATTTTTAGTTTGTCACAATCATCTTTGCTGGACACACCAATTTGAGAGAGCCACACGTTTATCATGATTTGTTAGAATACTCTATGTGCTTCACTTAAAATTTTTGAGCTAGGCAGTTGCTCTAGTGCTTCACTTAAATCTTTTTTAGCACGGCGGTGTCTAAATTTTGAAGAAATATTTGAACTCTCGTGCTTCACTTATATTATTTTGAGAGTTGATAAGATTAAAATTTTGTAGAAATATTTGCGCTCTCATGCTTCACTTATATCTTTTTGAGAGTTGATAATAATAATGGTAATTTGCACAAGATATGAATTTGGTCCCAAAGTGATGAATATTCAAGAGGATAATAATAAAAACTTTCATATAGATCATTGGATATGATAAGTGTGATTCCTTGCAATAGTTTTGCGATATGGAGATGATGATATGTGAGTCATGTTAGTGAGTAATTGTGATTAAGTAAGAATATTGGTGTTAAGGTTTGTGATTCCCTATGCATGCACGTAAAGTCAATAGTTATGCAACAAAATTATATCCTACTTATGGTGCATTATTCGGTGTTAGTTATGTTCAATGCATGTTTATGACCGTTTTCGCTTTTTGGTTGGTTGCTCCTCAATCTATTTGCTAGCCTTCATTTGTACTAAGAGGAAATACTGCTTGTGCATCCAAACTTCTTAAACCCAAGTTGTGCCAAATGAGTCCACCATACCTACGTATATGCGGTATTTCCATGCCGTTCTAAGTAAATTTGCGTGTGCCAACTTTAAAATTTTCAAAATAATTTTCCGTTTTGTGTGCCCGTACCGCTCATGAAGCGGCAGGGGGTGGCCAATATTTTCCATGCTAGGTGTGTTATTTTCACGATGAGTGTTTATTCACTTGTCATTGAACGAGAGAGTGGCTGGTAATAGGGATGCCTAGTCCCATAATGAATCAAAAATTAATAACAACAAAATTCCTTGGAAAGTGTTGGTATGGTGGGCACCCGTGGATACGGCTAGCCATGGATTTTGAAAGAATGGTGGAAAGGAAATAAACTTTACTTTCTGTTTGGGAACCGCCTATGATGTGTCTAGCATGGAAGATATTGGGAATTCTCGGTCGTTTTCGTTGAAAGGAAAAGCATGCCTCTCAAAACAATTTTATCTCTCTAATTTAAGCTTTGAGCTCTGGCACATATGCAATTTTTATTTTTATTTTGAGTCTCCATCTTCTCTTATAAAGCACCAACTAGAGAGCACTATTGTCATACTTGTGCATTGTGTGTAGCTAATATGGAGTGTGTTTCATGAATGGATCAATGATTGAGCATAATGGGCTAGGGATAACTTTCTTTAGCGTTGATATTTTGAAAGACATGGTTGCTTGTTAGTATGCTTGAGTATTTATGTCTTCATGTCAAACTATAGACTATTGCTTTGAATCATTCAAGTCCAAATGTCCATGCAAGAAAAGAAAAGAATATATGATGAATATGATCGGTAGTATTCCACATCAAAAATTCTGTTTTTATCATTTACCTACTCGAGGACGAGCAGGAATTAAGCTTGGGGATGCTGATACGTCTCCAACGTATCTATAATTTTTTATTGTTCCATGCTATTATATTATCAATCTTGGATGTTTTTATATACATTTACATCAATTATATATCATTTTTTGGGACTAACCTATTAACTTAGTGCCATGTGTCAGTTGCTGTTTTTTGCCTGTTTTTGGTTTTCCAGAATATCAGTACCAAACGAAGTCCAAATGCCACGAAACTTTTTGGAGATTTTCTTCTGGACATAACAAGTACTGGAAGCTTCGGGAGAGGGTCAGAAGATGAAGCAGTAGCCCACGAGGCACCAGGGCGCGCCCCAGGGGGGTGGCGCGCCCTGGTGGCTCATGGGGCCCACACAGCTCCGTTTGACCTTATTCCACCACTATAAATTCTCTAAAATCGGGAAACCAACAGAGCAGTCCACGAAATACTTTTTCCGCCGCCGCAAGCTTCTGTTCTCGAGAGATCCCATCTGGAGGCCTTTTCCGGTACTCCGCCGGAGGGGGAATCGATCACGGAGGGGCTCTACATCAACCTTGCTGCCCTTCCGATGATGCGTGAGTAGTTTACCACAGACCTTTGGGTCCATAGTTAGTAGCTGGATGGCTTCTTCTCTCTTTTTGATCTTCAATACAATGTTCTCCTCGATGTTCTTGGAGTTCTATCCGATGTAATCACTTTTTGCGGTGTGTTTGTTGGGATCCGATGAATTGTGAGTTTATGATCAGATTATCCATGAATATTATTTGAGTCTTCTCTGAACTCTTTTATGCATAATTCCTTAGACCATGAGAGTATTGATACGTCTCCAATGTATCTATAATTTTTGATTGTTCCATGCTGTTATATTATCAATCTTGGATGTTTTTATATACATTTACAGCAATTATATATCATTTTTGGAGACTAACCTATTAACTTAGTGCCTGGTGCCAGTTGCTGTTTTCTGCCCTGTTTTTGTTTTACAGAAAATCAATACCAAACGAAGTCCAAATGCCACGAAACTTTTTGGAGATTTTTTTCTGGACAAGATAAACACTAGAAGCTTCGGGAGGAGGCCAGAAGCCCCAGGGGGTGCCCACAGAGCTCCGTTTGACCTAATTCCTCCACTATAAATTCCCAAAAAATCAGAAACCCTCAGGGGAGTCCAGGAAATACTTTTTCCGCCGCCGCAAGTTTCTGTTCTCGAGAGATCCCATCTGGAGGCCTTCTCCGGTACTCCGCCGGAGGGGGAATCGATCATGGAGGGGCTCTACATCAACCTTGCTGCCCTTCCGATGATGCGTGAGTAGTTTACCACAGACCTTTGGGTCCATAGTTAGTAGCTGGATGGCTTCTTCTCTCTTTTTGATCTTCAATACAATGTTCTCCTCGATGTTCTTGGAGTTCTATCCGGTGTAATCACTTTTTGCTGTGTGTTTGTTGGGATCCGATGAATTGTGAGTTTATGATCAGATTATCCATGAATATTATTTGAGTCTTCTCTGATCTCTTTTATGCATGATTATTATAGCCTCGTATTTCTTCTCCGATCTGTTGATTTGGTTTGGCCAACTAGATTGATTTATCTTGCCATGGGAAGAGGTGCTTTGTAATGGGTTCGATCTTGCGGTGCTCAATCCCAGTGACAGAAGGGGACATGACACATATGTATCGTTGCTATTAAGGGTAAAAAGATGGGGTTTATTCATACGTGAGTTTATCTTGTCTACATCATGTCATCGTTCTTAAGGCGTTACTCCGTTCTTTATGGACTTAACACACTAGATGCATGCTGGATAGCGGTCGATGTGTGGAGTAATAATAGTAGATGCAGGCAGGAGTCGGTCTACTTGTCTCGGACGTGATGCCTATATACATGATCATTGCCTTGGATATCAATTGCCCAACAGTAATTTGTTCACCCACCATATGCTATTTTTATGAGAGAAGCCTCTAGTGAAAACTATGGCCCCCGGGTCTATCTAAATCATATTTTAAAAATCCTAAAAATACCTTGCTGCACTTTTACTTTATTTATTTTATTTTATATTTCAGTTCAATCTATCCATCTCTCACCATACAATTTAATCTTGCAATTAACCGCCGAGGGATTGACAACCCCTTGTTTGCGTTGGGTGCAAGGATTTGTTGTTTTGTGTGCAGGTACTGCTAACGAGGTGTTGCGTGATTCTCCTACTGGATTGATAACCTTGGTTTCATAACTGAGGGAAATACTTATCTCTACTATACTGCATCTCCCTTCCTCTTCAGGGAATTACCAACGCAGCTCACAAGTAGCAGTGATCGATGGAGCGCGTGGGTGTGCGACGGAGAGAGAATGGGAGAAGTCACATGGTGTACACATGAATGGTTAGGGAGCGAGATACATTGTGTGCAAGGGAGGCCTAGAGAGACGGGGTGCGTGTAATGAAGGGGCCTACAAACATTATGTGAGAGATACCTAGAGAGAGCGCGGGAGAAAGAATGTCGAGTGCGTGTGTATGTGTGCTACGAAGAAAGAGAGTTCTTGCTACAAACAAATAGGGAGCGCGAGAGACACTACACAGAAAGGGCGTGTTTCAAGAAGGGGCGGGATATCTACATAGATACAAGGAGCGCGAGAGAGACATATATGAGAGAGGGGAAGCGAGAGTGTGTAAGATGGATAAACCTAGCCAGAGGCTGGTCGATAAGTGTGTGTGGGAGAGACAGGAGTCGGGGGTGCGAAAGCGAGAGTTGTGTGTGTGTGTGTGTGAGGGAGACGGGACCCGGGAGGGGGGGGGCGAAAGCAAAGAGTTGTGTGTGTGCGTGTGTGTGTGTGTGTGTGTGAGAGAGAGAGAGAGAGAGAGAGGGAGAGAGAGTGAGTGAGTGAGTTTGTCTGACCAGTAAACAAAGGAATAGTTTCAGTTTTGGAATGGAGGTGAAGAGCGAAAGGAGCTCCCGACAAACGGTGTGTGTGCGAGAGAGAAAGAAATTTTAGTGGTAGGAGTCATATCTACAAAGAGATGAGGTGCGTGAGAGATCCCTAGAGAGGGAGAGACAAAATGAAAGCCGAGTGAGAGAGTGTGTGTGGTGGGGGTAAATAATGCTAGGTAGTTGGAGAGATACCAGAGCACGATAGAGATGTAAGAGATAATGAAAGTCGAGTGGTCTATAGAAATAGAGAGAGTGCGACACCTCTCAAGAGAGATGGTGAGAGACTGTGTTTGTGAAAAAAGAGAAACATGTACTGAGTGTGCGGGTGAGATAGAGAAAAGAGAGTGATAGCTATATGAAGGAGCACGCGAGAGAGACCTAGAGAGAGATGGGCATGAAAGGAGATTCAAATATTTAGTTGCATGTATAAAAGATGTCAACATAAAAGGGATTGAAATATTTGATTTAGAGATGATGATACATGTAATTCCTACTCGAACCAAAATTGATCTATCAAACATGCATATTCATTTGAATTTGGGCACATGTATGTTATTTAATTTCTTGATATTAGTGATCCATGCACTTGAGTTGAACATAAAGTGGTTTCAAATATTTGAATTCAACCTTATGAATTTGAGATCATGGCATTTGTAAACCATATTTATATATAAAGGGTGTTGTACTTTTGAAAGTATATATAAAAAATGATGTATATAGATTTGTATTCGAATACAAAATGGATCCTGCCCGAAAAAAAAGAATACAAAATGGATTCGAATTGAGTTGGCACGGTAAACGTGCAAGCTTATTCTCCTAAAATTTGAAAGAAGCGGCGAAACACCCAGTCCCTCCTCGGCCGTAACCGCCCGAAACCAAATTTTGGGAGATGGAAATTACTGGCTATGCCCTGACATGCAAAACCTACAGGCTTGACTTCTATAGGTCTTGATAGGGGTAGGTTTGTAATTTCACTCAAACGTGACATAACTGCCTCTCACCCCGATTCATACACGGTGGGCGCCAAAACACAGTCTCACCTCGGTCGAAATTGGCTCTCACCCTGATTCATACACGGTGGGTGCCAACAATGGGCGCCAAAACAAACTCTCCTTGGCCGAAATCGCTCTCGACAAATATTCGAGGTATGCGAGATTACCGTCCTACCCCCAACCGACCAATATCGCTCTGATGTCTGAATTGTAAATGGGTTCTAAGTTTGTAGCTTTCCCCGCATCTGAGACAAGCACGTCCCAAAGACATGGTTCCCCCTACCTCTCTCCCTCCATTACCCCATTCGTACTCCGTGGGGGCCAAAACACCCTCTCCACCCCAGCCTCCTCCGCCCGCCACCCCATCCGCCGCCGTCCTCCTCCACCATGCCGGAGCTGATACCCCGACACCGTCGTCCATTACAAGAGATCGACGTCTTTCATCCATGGCTCCAGACCAGGATCCTAGCATCGCGTCCTCTCGCTTCATCCGCGCCATCGTGCACCTTGCTTTGGCCACTCCTACGACCGTCTCGTCCACCGCGCCAGGACATATCCCCCGCCGCCACCGGCTGCCCTGCCAGATCTGCTTCCATGCCGCCGACAGCCATCCCAACCGTAGCATCCTCAACTTCTCAGCAGATGCCTACACGGTGCCGCAACAAAGATGGTACTCTTTCATATCTACTCAACTTATTTATCTCAGCCAGATAGATCGCCACTGCTTTACTGTGATTTCTTGTCCATCACTCAGAACCTTACTTCTTAGTTGAAAGCAAACATTGTTTGCGAAGTAGCCTTTGTCCCCTTTGCACCTTCAGATCCGCCATGGCACGCTCAACACTATACTTGCAATAATTATGGTTTTCCCCTTTTATATTCACTACCATCATCCTAGGTGCTTCGTGTCGTGCCAGCACTGCTCCTCAACCCATCAAGCGAAAAAACATGCCACTCATATTTCCAAAGCTTAGTTGTTCAAATACGAATCTGATATGATGTTGATATTACTAAAACAGAGAACATTTAATTGGTCAGCTAATGTTCCTACTTTAGTTTCGAAAAAGCATGTGCGCCACATATAGAGAGACATCAGGGAATTGCATTTCTTTATGCGCTCTGGTTCATCATGGGTGGGCAACGAACATTGTAGTATCCAAAATCTGCTTGCTCTTCTTTAATCTGTTCCTCTTCTGTTCTTCTTTAATAAGTATAGTAGTACAGTATGTTCCTTTCCTGGAAGAGGAGCAGGGACATATGTAGTCGGCAGGTCTATTGGGTTGCTTCTGATGGATGCTTTCAACTCTTCTAGTTTGTTCGCCATAATATCCAGGAAATACATGAAGTTGTGTCACCTTTGAGAGTCTAGACTGATAGTAACAGTAGTGTGCCTTCAGTTGAAGAGAGTTTCCCCTGTAGGGGATCCAAAGCCTTTCTAGCCGTACCCACAATACAAGCGCATATTTTCCAGCTAGTTCCACTTTCCCGATTTTACTCGTGATGCTTAGGGTTTTCCCATTTTATCTACACTATGATTTGTATGTGCTTTGTGTCGTACTAGCAGCACTCCACCCTTCAAGCTAAACAACACACCACTCATAATTCCAAAGCTTAGTTGTTCATATACGAATGTGATATGATAATGATATTAGTTAACAGACACACATTTAATTGGTCAGCTAATGTTTCCACTTGAGTTCCCAAATGCACGTGGCCACATATAGAGAGACGGCAGGGAATTGCATTTCTTTGTGCACTCTGGTTCATCATGGGTGGGCAATGAACATTGTATTATCCAAAATCTGCTTGCTCTTTTTTAACATGTTCCTCTTCTGTTATTTAATAAGTATAGCAGTACAGTATGTTCCTTGTCGGGAAGAGGAGCAGGGACACTTGCAGTCCACAGGTCTATTGGGTCATTTCTGATCGATGCTTTCAACTCTTCGAGTTGGTCTACCATAATATCCAGGAAATGTTGGGAGCTGTGTCGCCTTTGAGAGTCTAGACTAATAGTAATAGTAGTGCGCCTTCAGTTGAAGAGAGATGCCCCTGTAGGGGATCCAAAGCCTTTCTAGCTGTACCAGTAATAGAAGCCCATATATTCTTCTGCTAGTTCCACTTTCCTGATTTTACTCGTGATGCTTAGGGTCTTCCCATTTTATCTACACTATGATCTGCGTAGGTGCTTTGTGTCATACTAGCAGCACTCCACCCTTGAAGCTAAACAACACACCACTCATATTTCCAAAGCTTAGTTGTTTATATACGAATGTGATATGATAATGATATTAGTTAATAGACACATTTAATTGGTCAGCTAATGTTCCCACTTGAGTTTCCAAATGCACGTGGCCTGGTTTATCTTGAGCTTAGTTTCCAAATGTATAGAAAGAAGTGGAATCTCCATAATATGCTTCCTCTTCTATTCTTTAACATGTTCCTCTTCTATTCTTCTTTAATAAGTACAACATGTTCCTTGTCAGGAAGGGGAGTAGGGAGATCTGCAGTAAACAGGTCTATTGGGTCGCTTCTACTAGATGCTTTCAGCACTTCGAGTTGGTCTGCCATAATATCCAAGAAATGCTAGGAGCTGTGTGTCCTTTGAGAGACTAGACTGATAGTAACAGTAGTGTGCCTTCAGTTGAATAGAGCTGGCCTGTAGGGGATCGAAATGCTTCCGATTAGTAGCGGCAATACAACCCCATATTTTCCAGCCAGTTCCACTTTCCCGATTTATTTATGATGTTATGGTTTCCCCCTTTTATCTACACTATGATCTGCCTAGATGCTTTGTGTCGTACTAGCAGCACTCCATCCTTTAAGCTAAAACTACATCCCACTCATAAGTCCAAAGCTTAGTTATCAAATTCGAATCTGATACGATACAGATACTAATAAAATAGCAACACATTTAATTGGTCAGCTAATGTTACTACGCGAGTTTTGAAATGCACATGCGCCACATATAGCGACATGAGGGAATACTATTTCTCTGTGCGCTCTCATCATCATGGTTTGGAAATAAACTTTGTATACAATATATTTTGAACCTATCATCTACCAACTATCATTACTTCTGGAGCTCCCAACAGGGGGCCTATTTTTTTAGCAGTAGTGCCAGATTATATTAATGTACGCACCAAATTACAGCACACATGGGCTCTCTCATCAGAATTCCAGAGGTAGCACACAAGGGTTTATAGGTAGCCCCTATAATATTAGGATATCCTATGCATCAGATATTGAACATGATCACAATGACTATGAGAATGCGCACATCAGAAGAATACTACGGAAAAGTACAATGGCTAACAAACTTGGCATCAAGGGATTGAGTTCCATTCTGGATGGAATGAAACCCACACGCTCCCCACCTACAGATTCATGTTCAGAATATGATCCTAATGACTATTCTGAGCTCGTGCAGTTAAAGGCAGATCACCAATCGTGTTCACCCATCAAGGTGCCTATTATAATTTGGCAAGGTTTTATTGGTTGCATGTATCTTGCATAAGGTGTCTTGCATTTCTTCTACTTCGTTGCACCGCCATCTGTTTAGTTTACTCATCATATATGTGAAGATGCCATGCCCATCCATTATCAATACCTATTCCATCTGTCATCATACCATGTTTTTCCATTCAAATGTTGTTCTTGTGTATCAGACATCCAAATGGAAGAGGGTGATTGCAAAACCTGAAGGAGTACAAACAAAGTCTTTGAAAAAGGTGGTGGTACCGGAGAAATCAGATAGCACCACACTTATATTGGTGATTGAACCAGCGCCAGAAAACCTAGGCCCGACTCCAGCAGACTGTACCCATACTCCACTGTCCATACCACAAGCCTCACCACACAGGAACCACACTCCAGCAAAAGGTATGCCGATTTCAGTTGCCATAGCACCAGCCGTACCACAGAAAAATCCCAGTCCAGCAAAAAGTACACCAAATCCACAGGCCAAAGACCTATTCCAACTGCAGAGAGCCCCAATTCCCGTAGATTGGAACCCCATTCTAGTTATTCTCAGTTTAAAAGACAATGTTTTCAATGTTGTTAGGAACCACGTGCGTATCTTCCCATCATGGGAAGATTATAGTGAAGACAAACACCATTTTCACATCTTCCTGTCCCACTTACGTGTAAGTGTTATTATTCATGGTGGTTATTGTCTTGTTTTCTGTTGATTGAACACATCAATGATTTACATTACATTCTTCTAAATAGGCGAGGGTCAATCTGGATAGAAATGACAAGCAAAACTTGCTTGCGCTTTACAAGGACGCGTTGCAGTAGTATTGGTGTTACCTGAGGAAAACACACTTTGATGGCAAGTCTATAAACGAAATTTCGGTGAAGTCTCCTGATGTAGGGTGGAAACCTATGGTGATGATCTTTTCACACTTGGAGGGGGAAAAGGACAAATTGAGAGAAGAACACAAGAACAAACACTCAATTGATACAAATCCAATCACAGATGTGCTAAATCCACATACACAAGAGGGATACAAAGGTCCAAATCCAACACAAGAGGATGCATGGTAGCTGGTTCATCCCAATCCAAGAGGAATTGAGGTCTAGATATCCAAGAGGATCTTCCCACAAGAGGGTCTTGAATCCACTAGGGGATCTTCTCACATGGAGGTCTTGATCTCCATGGGAGTAGATAGTGGATGAGCAAAACTCAATCTCTAATCTAAGCTATCACTTTGCAAACCCTAAAACATGGGTGGAGGAGGAGTTTATATAGTCTAGGGGAAGATAGGGTTACATGGGCCTCGGCCCAAGTCACACACGCAGGCAGGGTCCGGATGATCCGGGTGGCTATCCGGATGATCCGGGCGTCGGGGGTCCGGATGATCCGGGCGGCCGTCAGGATCGTCCGGACGTGTTGTAACTGTTAGAAGGTAATAGAGATGGATTGGTGGAATCGCTGGATGTATTATTGAGCCTCGAGGGCGAGTATATATTGACTACAAGACTTGGAGGGCAAGACGCCTCTCCTAGAGACAAGGTAGGAGATGGATTACAAATCCTAGACTACCAAATACATGTAACCCAAATATATCTCTAACATCCCCCCGCAGTCATAGCGGTAGAGTTGCAAACAACATGAGCATCGCGGACGGTCAGACTGGAGAGAATAGTAGCCGACGGGCTGACATCCCCCCGCAGTCACAGCGGGAGCGTCGTGGACGGTGTCGCGTTGCGGACGCGTGGACTGTAGAGGAAGCCAGCGAGTTGCACAAGCAAGGTGATAGCCCTTTGTGCCGTTGTCAAGGTAGCCGAGAGTGTAGGGGGGTGTAGCCGTGGTCGAGGTAGCCATGCGAGGGACGCCGTGGTCGATGTCGAGTCGGGGTGGCCGGTGTCGAGGTAGTCGCCGTGGACCGGGAAGAAGAGCGGTGGCGGCGGCCTGAGGGGGCGGCGGCGGCGGCTAGGTCAGAAGCTGTCAGGGCCGGTTTTCTAGGACATAAAATCCCAGTAAATGACCCTCGTGTCATCACCAGCCCCAGGATTACTGTTCGCTGGTGGACACTACCTTGATACAGAATTCCAAGAAGTTACAAGAATTTGAGTGCAAGATCGTAAAGGTCCATTGAGTACCACAATGATTTCTACTGACGGGTGACGGAAGCGACTCGTGGATCTCCAACATCGATGGGGCTCCATTCCCACAGGAACAGCTAACCTGGATAACTCCTATCTCGCGTGGCTGCTATCTCCGATTCCTAGGTTGTGGGGGTGTCTTCGTAGCGCTCTCCTCCGAATCATGATCTGGCCGAGACAATAGCCAGGGACAAGCCTGTGAGTACATTTGAATGTACTCGCAAACATCATGGACAAAAGATATAATAAAAGCAGGCAGAATGCATGTAATTAACTTTAAGCCTATTCAACAATATTATGACATGGTGAGAGTTTAATGTAATCATGTAGAGTATTATATTGCATAGAAAATAAAGGTTAGCCATCCGATATTAGCAAAGTATAAGTAATCATGTTGTTATCAAAATTTTAAAGTTGGGTTTCAAGAGATAGAACCATCCCGAAGGAATCTTAATGAAAGCGTAAGTGGAACGTCGGGCCTTAGACCTCCCGAGTATTCCAAGAAATAAAATGCCAAATGGAACATCGGGCGTTAGACCTCCCGAGGATTCCAAGAAATAAAGTGCCAGTCGGGTGTCTGAAGCGACACCTCGAAAGGTCTTGCAATGCATGCCACAGTTGGGCGTTTGAGGTGACACCTCATAAAGGGCTTATTATGAAAGTAGCAACACGAGTATCCAGGTGGTAAAACCTTCCCATGAGATACTCAACATTTCATATATGAGAAAAGGTTAGTCCATAACAGCATTAATGATAATAATCATCCATCATAATTCATGATCAATTTCTGCTTTAGTGATTTCCTCTGAAGATCGACACTAATACCGACACTTGACCCATCCCAGACTGTAGCCCTTAACCGCGGACACGGCCAGTCGAATAGGTTTTAAAACTCTGCAGAAGTTGTACTCTTTACCCACAAGTAAAGGATTTCTTAAGTCAACCCCGAGACATTGACTAATTCTGATTACGGTCTTTGGGTTGAAAACACACCTAACCAGCACACACCAGCTTAACTTTCACGATGCCCGGAATCACCCAAGGCATCATCCAAGAAAAACTCTAAGATGGGGAGACTCCAATCTCGAATAGCATGGGATCACAAAATTTATACCGCGCACAATAACAAGGGGTGCAAGCCCCCCTCTCGGCCTCAGTTAGACACACCCATGCCCCCTGACCAAGTGGCATGCCTACCAGTGATCAATGGTATCTTCCACTATGGCCCTTCTGTACGGTGTGTGCAATGAAAGGGGTTAACAACTTACATAACCGTACCCTACCTGTGGCAGGGACAAGTGGCAGCACAAAACAAGTATGGGGGTTACCGAAACAAGACTCGATCTACGGTCGACTCAGGAGGTTTAAGTTTTCCTGCAGTGGTTAGCACAATTTATTTCTTTGGTAGTACCCAACAGGGTCACCACCTGGCATCTCCCGACATGCCATCACCGATCATTCTCGTCACAACGAGACATCTGTTTCATGGTCACTTTTATATGTGACAGATTCTTTCCTGCATGTTAGTCAAAACAAGCATATGCATTTGTGGCACAAATGTTTCATGTTTAAGTGAACTCAAATACTCACAAGGAACCACATATGCATGACCATCTATATGCAAATTTCATTTGAGTCGACATGATCATGTTTCAAAAATCTAGCAAGCAATCAATCAAAGTTTCATCATATCAAGTGTTCAAGATGCTTGCCTTGGGTATGTAGTGGTGTTGGTTCACTCGACAATTTTGTAAAAATCATCTTCCCTCCATATTTCCTATTTTCAAAATATTGCAAATCTCACATAAATTCAAAACAGTACTAAAAAGTGTTTTATAATTTTTTGAAATAAAAACTAAAATAAACGAGATGAAAGATGAAAAATAATAGAAAAGGTATCAATTCATTTGGACTTGTGGTTTAAAAATTAGAGGTAGTCAAAGTTGTGGTCAAAATCTGGTTTTAAATAAAAACATAAAAAGAAAATGTTTCGGCAGCGAATACGCTTTTCAGTGGGGAATATGTACTCGGGGAAATACGTTTCCACTTAAAACAGCACGCGGTGACATGTGGGTCGCTGATAGTGGGTCCCACGGGCCCACTTGTCAGGTTTGACAAGGTCGCCTCGCTATGCACCGCTCGGGAACAGGGGACATGCAGCGGCCGACGGCGATTGCCGGTGAACGACGGCGATTCTCATCGAGCCGAAACCACCACTGTGCTCAGGAGGCCAAGGCGGTCATCTGGAGGTACGGAACGATCGAAGGCAAGTACGGGGTAGCCTGCGGCGAGGTTCTCCTGCGGACGGCGGCGTCGGGTGAAAGGGGGCTTTTGCCCACGGCACATCTCTGGGGAATTTGAGAGGTGGGATGGATTGGTGAGGGTTCTAGGAGGCTAGTGGTGAAGAAACTTGCGAGGGGGAGGCATTGGTTGCGTCGGAATCAACCGGAAAGCAGAGGCGGCCGAAGTTGCCGGAGGTGGGGAAGACGACCGTCTCCGGCCGTTCTGATGCTTAAGGGATCTCTGGGAGGGAGAGAAGAGTGTGGTGAGGAGTGGAGAGAGCCTGGGGTGGCCAATTTATAGGCGGACGACGTCGATTCATCGCGGCCATATCCAACCGACGCAACAGTGGTCAATCATGGCGAATAGTGGTCGGTGATGAGGTCGGCGACGCCATTGTGAGGTCGGTGAGCCGCTCAGGTAGGTAGCATTTAAGGTGAGGCATGCTAGCGCTCGTGGATTGGGCCAGGGGCCCCTGGACGGTGCCAGCCACGGGCAGGCTACGGCGGCGACCATTACGGCGGCCTGAGAAGGTAGCTGGGGGCGGCGCGGTCGGTGGAGGGGTCGGTGAGGGCGGTGGAGAGGCTACAGGGATAGGGGGATGAGCGCGGTGACTCTGGTGGCTCAGAGACGAGCCACGCGTCTCGGGCGGTGGCGTAGCCGAGACGTTGCCGCCCTGGATGGTGGCTGGTCGACGCTAGGGGACGGGCTCTACTGCGGCGGGGCCATAGCTGGTGTAGGCGGTGGCTCGGGCACGCAAGGAAGCCAGGGGAGGCAATGCTAGGGAATGCAGATCTCGGGCACTCGCAACGGCAATACGGGCGCTCTGCTCGTGCTCTAGACATGCACGCAGGGTGCTCGACGATTTGTCACGGGGACCCAATGTGATCCAAAAGAGTTAACTTTTGGCAGGGTGGCAAAGAATGGTCTGGTAAGAGTGATGGACATGATGGTTCGGCCAAATGAGCAAGTTTACAATGCAAGTTCATGAGCTTGCAGATTACTGTCAGGCACATGAGGTGCTTGTTGAAATGCTAGGGCCATCTAGAAGGTTTTGTTGAATGTGAAAATTGGCAGCATAATGTCTCATTGGATGATAAAGCTGATGGTGGAGTTGGTTTGGCAGAAGAATAACTTGCAAGTGCAAGTTTTACCAGAATTCACTTCTGGACAGAAATTACAGGGGATTATTTGGTGAACTTAAAAGAGTCAAATAGAGCTGATATTCTGGACTTAAGATTTTGGTTGGATGGACTAGAAGATGTAAAAATTTCAGAATTGTTTGAGCAATGGAAAATGGGGTTGTAGTTACAACTCAAGGATGGAACATAATTGAAAATTTGATGGTTTGCTCAAAATTTTCAAAAGAACAAGTTGTATTTTTGCACAAAAGTGATCTATAGGCATCACATGACCCCTCATAATTTTTGGGGAATTTTAAAAGAATTATTTAAAAGGGTCTTAGTGCAATAGAAGCATTTCAGAGTTTGAAAAAGCCATTAAAAGAATTTATTTGAGGAAAATTTTATTATGAAAATATTTCCTACTGAATTCGAAAAGATAAATGAAAGGATTAATAAATACTTTCAAAAGTCACAATATTTTCTAAAAGTTTCTATATGGAGGGAAGAATTTTGGAAAACAGGAACAGAAAAGATTCTGAAGTGATTAAAGGACCAAATATAATTCAAAATTTTATTTCTGTCAAAATTTTACTTAATAAAAACATGGTTAAAATTTTGGGGTGTTACAAACTCTACCCCCCTTAAGAGAATCTCGTCCTCGAGATTTGTTAAGGGCGGAAGAATTAAATGCAGATCACAACAAACAAACAATCATATGCAAACTGCAATCGTAGCAATGCATTCGTGACATACGCCCTAAAATACAACACAAAAGTTGCATCATGCAAACTAGCGCTAAATACTGCAACAAACATACTCATGGTTGTCTACGGCATGAAGGTGGGATCTACAGGGCAACGGGGTTACTATGGATTCGGCAACTACTTTGGTGGACTCAGTCCACTTCATTGACATCTAGTCGGGTGTGCTCCGCGGATGTCAAGTTTCTCCATGTGCTTCAGCTTCGGAGCTGGTTGGGGTAGGATGAGGAGTTACAGGGCTGCGGTAACGACGGTGTCTCTCACGAGATGTCGTAGCGACAGTCCCATTGGAGTAGGTCTCCAAGAGGCTATGGAGTTCCTCCGGGTTGACGAATGCGTGGCCTGGTTGGATGATAGAGGTAGACCTTGGGGGCTCGATTGGTCTCCCGAACAGCACTACTGGGGTGCTGGTGGCGGGTGCAGCTTCACTCCTCACCGGGGTCAGGAGAGCAAGCATCCTGCGGGCCGCAATCAGATCATTGGTGACCTGATCGAAGAGTGCCTCTTGCGCTCTTAGGTAGCGCACCAGATGCACTAGAGCAGGATCTGACTCTTGGTCTCCGTTGGCGACTAGGGTCGGGCTACCATAGCCTTCACGACTAGGGTAGTAGAAGAAAGGACGGATGTTAACTCTCGGTGACAGATGCCGGAGTTGAATTACAGCCTGTCGGGCTGCGAGCTGGATGGCTTAGGGTTCGTCAGAGGTAGTCCTCCCGGTGAACCGGTAGGGGCGTTCTGAGGTGGTGCCCCTTCCATAGATGTGCACCGTGGCCCAGAAGTGATGGATGGTGTCACTCGTGTGCTCCTGGTACACAACATACTCCGGGGGCTCTTCTATGCCAAAAGCATGACGCGAGAGATTGGCGAGGACTGCTACAAAGTCTTCGAGCTCAGCTGTGGTGGTCTCGTTGCAAACGATGGGACCAGGCATCTTGGTGGTTTGGATATCAGGTTGCGAGTAAAGGCTGTGGTGTGTTGAGTAGAGGCAAGGCTTCCTTTATAGGTCAGTTGAGTCTTCCATCGCACACTTGTGGATGGGACAACTCAGGTGTCGGCCACAGGCACACGGCCTATGGGCTGGGCTGATAGGTTGGGCACCGACTGTCAAAAAGATGTCGACTGGCCACTGTACAGGCTATTGGATTGGATGGGCTTGGCTATGGACAGGAAAAGATTTGGATGGTGTGGAAACCTAGGGATAGTGACCAGGCTAAGATAGGATTAGCCAATGGTCAGCCTGGCTCTGATACCAAAGTTGTCAGGGCCGGTTTTCTAGGACATAAAATCCCAGCAAATGACCCTCGTGTCATCACTAGCCCCAGGATTACTATTCGCTGGTGGACAGTACCTTGATACAGAATTCCAAGTAATTACAAGAATTTGAGTACAAGATCGTAAAGGTCCATTGAGTACCGCAATGATTTCTAGTGGCGGATGACGGAAGCGACTCGTGGATCTCCAATGTCGATGGGGCTCCATTCCCACAGGAACAGCTGGCCTGGATAACTCCTATCTCGCATGGCTGCTATATCTGATTGCTCGGTTGCGGGGGTGTATTCATAGCGCTCTCCTCCGAATCATGATCTGGCCAAGACAATAGCCAGGGACAAGCCTGTGAGTACGTTTGAATGTACTCGCAAACATCATGGACAAAAGATATAATAAAAGCAGGCAGAATGCATGCAATTAACTTTAAGCCTATTCAACAATATTATGACATGGTAAGAGTTTAATGTAATCATGTAGAGTATTATATTGCATAGAAAATAAAGGTTAGCCATCCGATATTAGCAAAGTATAAATAATCATGTTGTTATCAAAATTTTAAAGTTGGGTTTCAGGAGATAGAACCATCCCGAAGGAATCTTAATGAAAGCGTAAGTGGAACGTCGGGCGTTAGACCTCCCGAGGATTCCAAGAAATAAAATCCAAATGGAACATCGGGCGTTAGACCTCCCGAGGATTCCAAGAAATAAAGTGCCAGTTGAGTGTCTGAAGCGACACCTCGAAAGGCCTTGCAATGCATGCCACAGTCGGGTGTCTGAGGTGACACCTCATAAAGGGCTTATAATGAAAGTAGCAAGGGGTGCATGCCCTGTAGGAGATATGCCCTAGAGGCAATAATAAATGTTATTATTTATCCCCATGTTTTTAATTATGTGTATATTCCGTGCTATAGCTGCTATGGTTCATGAGTCTGCAATAACCACGAGGCTCAGAGGAAGACTCATATGCACGTGTGGAATAATAAATGATAAAATGTATTCCTAGTCTGGCCTCTAAGACTAGCTCAAGTGTTGCATGATGATCCTGTTTTCCTGATCATGGGCATGACTATGCCAGCAAACCTTGAGGACACAATGTTAGAAGAACACTTGTGGTTGAATCGACCCGAATTGATGTTATGTTATGAGATATCTTCGTCACAAGTTAATGGTTAATAACACAGAGAAAGTTAACGTTTGCATAATTCCTTAGACCATGAGAGTATTGATACGTCTCCAATGTATCTATAATTTTTGATTGTTCCATGCTGTTATATTATCAATCTTGGATGTTTTTATATACATTTACAGCAATTATATATCATTTTTGGAGACTAACCTATTAACTTAGTGCCTAGTGCCAGTTGCTGTTTTCTGCCCTGTTTTTGTTTTACAGAAAATCAATACCAAACGAAGTCCAAATGCCACGAAACTTTTTGGAGATTTTTTTCTGGACAAGATAAACACTAGAAGCTTCGGGAGGAGGCCAGAAGCCCCAGGGGGTGCCCACAGAGCTCCGTTTGACCTAATTCCTCCACTATAAATTCCCAAAAAATCAGAAACCCTCAGGGGAGTCCAGGAAATACTTTTTCCGCTGCCGCAAGTTTCTGTTCTCGAGAGATCCCATCTGGAGGCCTTCTCCGGTACTCCGCCGGAGGGGGAATCGATCACGGAGGGGCTCTACATCAACCTTGCCGCCCTTCCGATGATGCGTGAGTAGTTTACCACAGACCTTTGGGTCCATAGTTAGTAGCTGGATGGCTTCTTCTCTCTTTTTGATCTTCAATACAATGTTCTCCTCGATGTTCTTGGAGTTCTATCCGGTGTAATCACTTTTTGCTGTGTGTTTGTTGGGATCCGATGAATTGTGAGTTTATGATCAGATTATCCATGAATATTATTTGAGTCTTCTCTGATCTCTTTTATGCATGATTATTATAGCCTCGTATTTCTTCTCCGATCTGTTGATTTGGTTTGGCCAACTAAATTGATTTATCTTGCCATGGGAAGAGGTGCTTTGTAATGGGTTCAATCTTGCGGTGCTCAATCCCAGTGACAGAAAGGGACATGACACGTATGTATCGTTGCTATTAAGGGTAAAAAGATGGGGTTTATTCATACGTGAGTTTATCTTGTCTACATCATGTCATCGTTCTTAAGGCGTTACTCCGTTCTTTATGGACTTAATACACTAGATGCATGCTGGATAGCGGTCGATGTGTGGAGTAATAATAGTAGATGCAGGCAGGAGTCGGTCTACTTGTCTCGGACGTGATGCCTATATACATGATCATTGCCTTGGATATCGTCATGATTATTTGCTTTTCTATCAATTGCCCAACAGTAATTTGTCTACCCACCGTATGCTATTTTCTCGAGAGAAGCCTCTAGTGAAAACTATGGCCCCCGGGTCTATCTAAATCATATTACTAAAACCCTAAAAATATTATTGCCATTTTCTTTTATTTATTTTATTTTGTATTTTTGTTTCAATCTATCAATCTATCACATACAATTTAATCTTGTAATTGACCGCCGAGGGATTGACAACCCCTCGTTTGCGTTGGGTGCAAGGATTTGTTGTTTGTGTGCAGGTGCTGCTAACGAGGTGTTGCGTGATTCTCCTACTGGTTCTATAACCTTGGTTTCATAACTGAGGGAAATACTTATCTCTACTGTGCTGCATCATCCCTTCCTCTTCGGGGATAATACCAATGCAAGCTACAAGTAGCAAGTATCGAGTTCCTTCGCACTTGCTTCATGAACTTTGGGGTTTGTTAAACATCATCCGTAAGTGGGTGGCTATTACGGCGGCTTACGGGTTCATGGAAAAGTATGACAAGTAACTTGATAGCTCAAGCTTGGGATTCGCTCCTCCGACGACGGAGAGATATTCTTTGGGCCCTCTCGGTGTTATGGTATCCATCATTGTCCTGCCAGACACAATGTGATTTGATCACAGGGATGCTGGAATGCGGAAAAGAGAAAAGAGAACAAAACCGGTAACGAGGTAACCGGCATAGTGGACAAGTTGTTGATCCACGGGGATGCCGATAAATCTCACCTCGGGTGTTTGTAACATATCGCGAAGCAACAGGAATAGCACACGGCAACTGGAGGTTCACTCGAATATTTATTCGTGTGGGTATAGGGGTCAATATGGCGTCCATGGTTCCGCTATTGATCATTGATCGGAAAGTGTTCCGGTCATGTCTATACTTCACCGAACCTATAGGGTCACACGCTTAAGGGTCATCTATCTGCCGAATACTAGACAGGGAGTCTGAGAGAAAGTCAACGGAAGAGTTCCAGAGATAACACCGGAATAGTTTCGGTAAAAACGAAAAGTTGTTTCGTAGTATACCATTAAGTCAAAATGGTTTTGGCACATGCCTGGAACTTTTTGGAGGGTGCCAGAATTGTTCTGGGAAGTTCTGAAATTTTTCTGGAGAAAAAAACCGGAAATGTTCCGGAGCTGCCAGAACCGCTTTGGTTGCTTTTCGCTGATGAAAATCACTGATCCGGAATTTTTTAGAAACACGTCCAAAATTATTTTAGTGGGTACTGGAAATGTTCTAAGACCTACAGAAATATTTTAGGATTAATCGATCGCGGAAAAATGTTTCATGAATAGTGGAAACACTATTCTGAATAGTGAAAACACTATATGTAATAGTGGAAACACTATTAGGGGATGATGCAGGCATGGTGATGCAGGCAACACTATTTGGAAGCCTCCCCATCTTGCCCTTTATGTGGGACATAAAGCATGGGCATTTTGGGTTTTTCAAGTGCCACCCTACCCCTTGGTTTTCCTATAAATAGAGGTGGACATGAGCTCTCCACACACACTCCAACTCTCTCACAAATGCCATGCATGATCTGGCTTTCTTCTCTCCCTCCCAGCGAAATAGTTTTGTAGAGCCGAAAGGCTGTCTGGGTTCCGGTGGGAACTAGTTCTGGACAGCGAAGCCCTGCCGGATAGCTGACACCGTATGTGTGCAACCCCGTAGAGAGGTCGTAGGTTCGATCTTTTTGCCCGAGGGGCTGTTCGAGGGTCCTCTCGAAGGGCTATCTGAGTTACTGTCCGAGTTTCGAGGGTCCTCCCGAAGGGCTGTCCGTGACATCGTCCGGGGGACTGTCCGACCGCCTCCCAGAGGGCTGTCCGAGGGACTGTCCGAGGGGCAGACGAGGGAGTACATCCTCGCGGTTGGGAGGTTGTAAATCCTAGCTGCGGGGATCTGCACCGACGATCTACATCGACTCTACTTCCGCTGCGCCACGAGTCAGTAACGGTCAGATCAAACCATGTATGCATCTCCATAGTGATCCTGGGAATGTTCGTAGTGCGGAAATTTTTTGTTTTCTGTCGCGTTCCCCTACAGTGGCATCATGAGCCGTGCTATGCGTAGATGCAGGTTACGATCTAGAATACATAGATATGTATGGGTGTTGCACAATATAATTTGTAGTAGATGAGTTCTATTACTGAAAATTATTTGTGCGGGTAGTATATGAAATCTATTACCCGATGTTCTTGTTGCTTCCCTTGAATTTACGTAGTCCTGATCTTGACGGCATTGTGGAATCTTACAAAGTTCTGGCAATCTGCGATCCTTCCATGTTGCTCCTGAGTATGCTTGTTGACAGATCAACGAAGTGCTAACAGTTCTTTGGGTTCCACTTTACTTAAAGAAAGATGGATGTTTTGCAGACTAAAGGGCAATGCAGCTATGATCTGCACGGGGTTCTTGCGTATGACGAAGTTCAGTATGGGGCTTGAGATTTTATTATCTCGTGTTTCATATGCCCCGCAAAGTTAATCTAGCAACTTGAATAATCATACTTGATGATGAACGTTAGTAGCTTTGGTTTGTTTCGAAACCTTAGAAGCCACGTAAAATAAAATTTTGCATAAACCTATTACAGGCGTCTAACTTGGTTTTGCAGGATGACATGAGATGTGCATGTGATGTGGTATAGCAGTTCTCATATTAATTTGATTATGTATGAGATGACTATATAATGTAAAATTAACATGACCTGCGTGTCATGATTCAGCATGATGGCTGGAGCCATATGCTTTTCACTTTAATGACCTGCGTGTCAACCTTAAGTAATGCACTTATTTTATTAGCTATATAGATAGCAATATTATCTGGTGCATCGACAAGGTGGTCGCAATCTTCGCGAAGGTGAACACCGACGCAAATGCCGAAGACGAAGAAATTAAAGACTTCTCCGTCAGAAAGGGCTATACCATATCATGCTATTATGAATTGCCTGAGATGTTTATCCCTTATGATGCACCCTTTTTGATTGCGCGGTAGTCATTTTTATTAGGGTGATCTCTCACAAAAATATCAAGTAGTTACTGTTCTCCCAAGTGTAGCACCATCACGACACCTATCTTTTTGGAGTGCGTCATGTTTCCATGAGTACAAACGATTAGAGAAGTGTGAGGCGGGTGAGTTGAGACCTCGCAGCGAGATCACTTGGTTGTCTTGACGTTCTGGCTTGATCGTTCTGAGCTCGGAACACGCCCATCGAAAGATGAACAAGAGTCACATAGAGATGTGATCGGCAAGTTGGCCTACCTATTGAAATTCCCGTCATCGGTGATGTTTCCATCAATGGTGTTGAATTGAAATTTGGATCTTGTATCACTCACAATCAATTATGAGAGATATTGATTTGAGTGGGAGCGCACTGTAGAATTAACTCGTTTAATTCTCTATGCAATTAATTATGAACTTAGTCTAAGTGTAAATTGCATAATAGTTATAGAATAATGGTTCGCGTTTCCACCTTCCCTATTAAAATTGAATAAGCTGTTAAATATCTGGTTAAACTTTATGATTGGTAACGTAATGTGAGGATTGTCCTCAAGAGTGCCGAGAAGGACTTTGTCCTATCGCATGCTTTCGGTATTCTCCCGCTAATGCTATGGATGATGTGACTCTCGTCATTCGATCCAAAATCTAGAATTCCGTTACGGTCAAGTGCAATATGTTTGCTTCCATGAGACCCGAACTTCAAGAGTTTGGGATAGTTATGTGATATTCATGGAATTGAAAATTGTTTTCAGATGCAGACAAAGGCTAAAAGATATGAAATATCCAAAGCAATGTTTGTTTGCAAAGTATTAGTAAAGTGTTTACTAGGCACTTGACTAATGAGAGAGGGTTCCAGTAGAACGTCTATCATATGATGAAGGTGAATAAAACAACAACTTAAAGAGAAAGGAAATGTCCAAAGGGTGTTAGTGTGACTTACACGCCTAGGAAGTTCGGGGCTAACGCCACTCTTAAAGTTGGGTGCTTCTTCTGAGAGTAGGAGAAATACTAAAAGTAAAACTGTTGGAAGTATAAAGGCAAAAAGTGAGAAGACTGGAATATCCAGCTCGTGTATGAATGTCATACGAATTATTGATGTATGGAAGGCTGGTCAAAGAAATAGTTCTTGGGAATTATGATTAAACTGTTAGTCACTGATTCTTGGGTATTGTGATTAAATTTGATCACAGGAATACCCGTTCGATTGCATTCTCTTGCAACTCGATAGAAGAACTACTACAACCTAAATGACTTGCTAGTAATGAGGTTTAGATACGCACTGGGAACATAGTAAATGCTACTACACCTTCCATCGGTGTATTACCTCTGTATTTATTTTCATAATTCATTTTAGAGTTTTATACACTCTAGCCCATTGCATAATGTTTGTTGCAAGAAGGTTGTTCATGATAGAACAATTGTTGTTCGGTGTTATGAATAAACATAAGGGCCATGCTTCCATCATGGATGGAATGTATGTTATGAACATTGACAATGATATGATGCATCCATAACACTGACGCTAAATGTCGCAAGACTAAAAGAATACCACATATGTGTGGCACTGCATTTGGTCACATTGGAGAAACCCGCATGGAGAAATTCCATTATGATGGATTTTGAAGTCATTTAATTATGAATCATCAGACACTTGAAACTTTTGTCCGAAAAGTGAAATGACTGAAATACCGTTCACAGGCCATAAGGAACGAGCAACAAACTTATCGGTGATCATAGATTATGATGTGTGTAGTCCGATAAATGTTGTTGCTAGTAGTGGATTTATCTATCTTCAGAAATGACTCAAGTAGATATATGGATATTTACTTGATGAGACGTAAGTCTGGATCTTTTGAAATCATTCGAAAGGTTCTCAAAATGAAGTGGAAATTATTGTAACAAGAAAAAATTATGTTTCTGCAAACTAGATTGCATAAAGGAATATTTGAGTTACAAGTTTAGCGAATGTCTGATGAGTTGTGAAAAGAGTTTCATAACTTACACCTCCCGGAACACCACTGTAAGTGGAATGTTCGTGATGATGTAATCAAACCATTTATGACATGGTAAGATCAAAGATGACATAAATCAATTTGCCATTATCCCTTTTAAAGTAATGCTTTAGAGACTGCCGCTTTTACACTGAAAAGAGCGCCATCAGATCTGTTGAAATGACGCCATGGTTTGGTAACCCCAACCATGTTATATCTTTTCTTAACATTTGGAATATGGGGCTTGTGTAAAATATTTACAAACCTATTCCAAATCAGACAAGTCCTACTTTGTAGGTTATCCCAAATTATTGGGTATTTCTGCATCACTATACCGAGGCAAAAATGTTTGCCACAAAGTGCGGTATGATTTTGAAGAAAATGGTTCTTGCAAAAAGGTGAGTGGGAGGACAATGCAACTCGATGAGATAACAATATCTTCGTCATCAGGTCAAAGGAAAGAAACCTTGGAAGTGATTCCAGAGTTTCCTACTGCGACTGATACGGAAGCCTCTACATGGGATGTATGGACTTCGGTCGAACTTGCAGCTGAACCACGTAGGCAAAACTCGTGCAAACCTCTCAGGTGCGCAAATGAGATATTGTTGTTGGACAACAGTATTCCTACGATAATCAAGGAAGCGATGATGGGCCCTGACTCCGGAATTGGCTAAATGCCAATATAATCCGAGATAGTTTCCATATATATGATTCAAGATTGAATCTTGATAAACCCTTCGGAAGACTTAGAGTCTAACGAATATTAATGGAACTATAAACTGATACGGATAAAAATGTTTTATCCATAAAGCTCGACTTGTTACTTATAACAAATTCAAGGAATTAACTTCGGCGAGATTGTCTCCCCGTAGCGATGCTTAAAGTCGGTTCGGGTTAAACTAGCAATTGATACATATTTCAATCATGAGATATGATACATGGATGCCAAAAGGATTTCCATGAAATGGAAATGCTACCTAGGATTTTCATGTGATACAGTCCAAGGTGTTTTGTCATTCCAGAGGATGCTAGTGAGTATGCAAACTTCATAGTTCTAGCAATGGACAGAAGAGAGCAAAATTGAGTTGGAATATTCGTTTTTGATGAAATAGTCAAAAGAGTTTGATTTCATCAATGGATAACGAAGATGCTTGTGGTTACAAGAAAGTAAGTGGGAGCATAATAATATTGCTGAAAACCTTGTGTGCTTGACACATTGTTGATTGGAAATAATATAAATTTCTTGACACGAATTAGGACTTCATTGAAAATAGTTTTTCGATGAAGTGCTTGGGCTAAGTAGCCTTGATATTAGGCATAATTATCTATGGAGATAGAATTGCCTAATAGGGCAAAGCCAAGATACATATTGACAAGATGCTAAAACGTTTTAGCATAAGACCACCAAGGAGTGATTCTTGCCGAAGTCACATGGAAAGAGTTTTGCAAGACTCGGTGTCCTAAAACACTGATGAGCAAAATACATGATGGAAATTCCACACACCTTTTGGTTTGGATTAAATCATGTATTCCATGGTATGTAAAACAACCAGATATGTCCGATACTCCCAAGCTGTTGCGAGTATAGATACCAAAGTGATCAAAGTACTGATCATGGGACAACAGTGAAAAATGTCATTGAGTACTAAAGTAGCACCGATGACATGTTTTCTCGCAAGCGGAGATTATGAAGTGCTCGTTGTAAGTAGTTACATCGATACAATATTCACCAATTCTCCATGCAATTTTCGATTTAAGTTAAGGGTTTTGTATGGTGGCACGGTAGTTGGAAATTGTTCCAAACAGGTTACTGTGGTGATTTCTATAACAAAGGCTAAGTATGTTGATGCTTTGGAAGTGACAAAGAAGATGTTGAATCATATAGTTCATTCATGAACTTAGTATGGTTCCAAGAGGGCTTTGGTCAATGGGACACTATTGTAGATAGTTGCTCCATAGCTCAGTCTGAGGAATCAAGGTTTGACCTGTGATTCACATATATACAAAGCCAAGTCCACACAAAATATAAATTTTGTGAAAGCGTGAAAACGCGAGGAGATGCAAACATACACACGGAACTGAAGTTGTCAGATCCGTTGACATCAGGCTATACCACAAGCGAAGCATATTTTACACCATTATGCCATAGGTGTAAAGTGCATTAGCATTGACTAGATTATTGACTCTAGTGCAAGTGGGAGTCTGTAGGAGATATGCCCTAGAGGCAATAATAAATGTTATTATTTATCCCCATGTTCCTAATTATGTTTATATTCCGAGCTATAACTGCTATGGTTCTCGAGTCTGCAATAACCACGAGGCTCGGAGGAAGACTCATATGCCCATGTGGAATAATAAATGATAAAATGTATTCCTAGTCTAACCTCTAAGACTAGCTCAAGTGTTGCATGATGATCCTGTTTTCCTGATCATGGGCATGACTATGCCAGCAAACTTTGAGGACACAATGTTAGAAGAACAGTTGTGGTTGAATCGACCCGAATTGATGTTATGCTATGAGATATCTTCGTCACAAGTTAATGGTTAATAACACAGAGAAAGTTAACGTTTGCATAATTCCTTAGACCATGAGAGTATCGAGTTCCTTCGCTCTTGCTTCATGAACTTTGGGGTTTGTTAAACGTCATCCGTAAATGGGTGGCTATTACGGCGACTTACAGGTTCATGGAAAAGTATGACAAGTAACTTGATAGCTCAAGATTGGGATTTGCTCCTCCGACAATGGAGAGATATTCTTTGGGCCCTCTCGGTGTTACGGTATCCATCATCGTCTGGCTAGACGCAATGTGATTTGATCACAGGGATGCCGGAACGCGGAAACGAGAAAAGAGAACAAAACCGGTAATGAGGTAACTGGCATAGTGAACAAGTTGTTGATCCACGGGGATGCCGATAAATCTCACCTCGGGTGTTTGTAACATATCGCGAAGCAACAGGAATAGCACACGGCAACTGGAGGTTCACTCGAATATTTATTCATGTGGGTATAGGGGTCAATATGGGTGTCCACGGTTCCGCTATTGATCATTGATCGGAAAGTGTTCCGGTCATGTCTATACTTCACCGAACCTATAGGGTCACACGCTTAAGGGTCATCTAACTGCTGAATACTAGACAGGGAGTCTAAGAGAAAGTCAATGGAAGAGTTCCAGAGAGAACACCGGAATAGTTTTGGTAGAAATGAAAAGTTGTTTCAGAGTATACCATTAAGTCAAAATGGTTTCGGCACATGCCTGGAACTTTTTGGAGGGTGCCAGAATTGTTCTGGGAACTTCTGAAATTTTTCTGGAGAAAAAAACCAGAAATGTTCCGGAGCTGCCAGAACCGCTTTGGTTGCTTTTCGCTGATGAAAATCACTGATCCGGAATTGTTTCAGAACGCATCCAATTTTTTTTAGTGGGTACTAGAAATGATCTAAGACCTACAGAAATATTTTCGGATTAATCGGTCGCCGAAAAATGTTTCTTGAATAGTGGAAACACTATTCTGAATAGTGAAAACACTATATGTAATAGTGGAAACACTATTGTAAATAGTGGACACACTATTAGGGGATGATGCAGGCATGGTGATGCAGGCAACACTATTTGGAAGCCTCCCCATCTTGCCCTTTATGTGGGACATAAAGCATGGGCATTTTGGGTTTTTCAAGTGCCACCCTACCCCTTGGTTTTACTATAAATGGAGGTGGAGAAGAGCTCTCCACACACACTCCAATTCTCTCACAAATGCCATGCATGATCTGGCTTTCTTCTCTCCCTCCCAGTGAAATAGTTTCGTAGAGTCGAAAGGCTGTCTGGGCTCCGGTGGGAACTAGTTCTGGATGGCGAAGCCCTGCCGGATAGCTGACACCGTATGTGTGCAACCCCGTAGAGAGGTCGTAGGTTCGATCTTTTTGCCCGAGGGGCTGTTCGAGGGTCCTCCCGAAGGGCTGTCCGAGTTTCGAGGGTCCTCCCGAAGGGCTGTCCATGACATCGTCTGGGGGATTGTCCGACCGCCTCCCGGAGGGCTGTCCGAGGGACTATCCGAGGGGCAGACAAGGGAGTACATCCTCGCGATTGGGAGGTTGTAAATCCTAGCTGCGGGGATCTGCACCGGCGATCTACATCGACTCAACTTCTGCTGCGCCACGAGTCGGTAACGATCAGATCAAACCTTGTATGCATCTCCATAGTGATCCTGGGCATGTTCGTAGTGCGGAATTTTTTTGTTTTCTATCGCGTTCCCCTTCATGCCCCCCTCTCGGCCTCAGCCGGACACACCCATGCCCCCTGACCAAGTCGCATGCCTACCAGTGATCAATGGTATCTTCCACTATGGCCCTTCTGTACGGTGTGTGCAATGAAAGGGGTTAACAACTTACTGAACCGTACCCTACCTGTGGCAGGGACAAGTGGCATCACGAAACAAGTATGGGGGTTACCGGAACAAGACTCGATCTACGGTCGACTCAGGAGGTTTAAGTATTCCTGCAGTGGTTAGCACAATTTATTTCTTTGGTAGTACCCAACAGGGTCACCACCTGGCATCTCCCGACATGCCATCACCGATCATTCTCATCACAACGAGACATCTGTTTCACGGTCACTTTTATATGTGACAGATTCTTTCCTACATGTTAGTCAGAACAAGCATATGCATTTGTGGCACAAATGTTTCATGTTTAAGTGAACTCAAATACTCACAAGGAACCACATATGCATGACCATCTATATGCAAATTTCATTTGAGTCAACATAATCATGTTTCAAAATTCTAGCAAGCAATCAACCAAACTTTCATCATATCAAGTGTTCAAGATGCTTGCCTTGGGTATGTAGTGGTGTTGGTTCACTCCACAATTTTGTAAAAATCATCTTCCCTCCATTTTTCCTATTTTCAAAATATCGCAAATCTCACATAAATTCAAAACAGTACTAAAAAGTGTTTTATAAATTTTGGAAATAAAAACTAAACTAAACTAGATGAAAAATGAAAAATAATAGAAAAGGAATCAATTTGTTTGGACTTGTGGTTTAAAAATTAGAGGTAGTCAAAGTTGTGGTCAAAATCTGGTTTTAAGTAAAAACATAAAAAGAAAATGTTTCGGCAGCGAATACGCTTTTCAGTGGGGAATATGTACTCGGGGAAATACGCTTCCACTTAAAACAGCGCACGGTGACGTGTGGGTCGCTGACAGTGGATCCCACGGGCCCACTAGTCAGGTTTGACCAGGTCGCCTCGCTCTGCACCGCGCGGGAACAGGGGATAGGCGGCGGCCGGCGGCGATTGCCAGCGAATGACGATGATTCTCGTCGAGCTGAGACCACCACTGTGCTTAGGAGGCCGAGGCGGTCATCTGGAGGTATGGAACGATCGAAGGCAAGTACGGGGTAGCCGGCGGCGAGGTTCTCCAGCGAACGGCGGCGTTGGGTGAAAGAGGGCTTTTGCCCACGGCGCATCTCCGGGGAATTTGAGAGGTGGGATGGATTGGTGAGGGTTCCAGGAGGCTAGTGGTGAAGAAACTTGCGAGGGGGAGGCATTGGTTGCGTCAGAATCAACCGGAAAGCAGCGGCGGCCGAAGTTGCCGGAGGTTGGGAAGACGACCGTCTCCGGTCGTTCTGATGCTTAAGGGAGCTCAGGGAGGGAGAGAGGAGTGTAGTGAGGAGCGGAGAGAGCCTGGGGTGGCCAATTTATAGGCGGGCGACATCGATTCATCGCGGCCATATCCAATCGACGCGGAAGTGGTCAATCATGGCGAATAGTGGTCGGTGACGAGGTCGGCGAGGCCGTTGCGAGGTCGGTGAGCCACTCAGGTAGGTAACATTTAAGGTGAGGCATGCTGGTGCTGGAGACGGGCAGGCTGCGGCGGCGACCATTATGGCGGCCTGAGAAGGTAGCTGGGGGCGGCGCGGTCGGTGGAGGGGTCGGTGAGGGCGGTAGAGAGGCTACAGGGAGAGGGGGATGAGCACGGCGGCTCTAGTGGCTCAGAGACGAGCCACGCGTCTCAGGCGGTGGCGTAGCCGAGACGTTGCCGCGCTGGACGGTGGCAGGTCAGTGCTAGGGGATGGGCTCCAGTGCGGCGGGGCTGTAGCTGGTGTAGGCGGTGGCTCAGGCACGCATGGAAGCCAGGGGAGGCGATGCTGGGGAAGGCAGAGCTCGGGCACTCGCGACGGCAATACGGGCACTCTGCTCGTGCTCTAGACATGCACACAGGGTGCTCGACGATTTGTCACGGGGACCCAACGTGGTCCAAAAGAGTTAACTTTTGGCAGGGTGGCAAAGAATGGTCTGGTAAGAGTGATGGACATGATGGTTCGACCAAATAAGCAAGTTTACAAAGCAAGTTCATGAGCTTGCAGATTACTGTCTGGCACATGAGGTGCTTGTTGAAATGCTAGGGCCATCTAGACGGTTTTGTTGAATGTGAAAATTGGCAGCATAATGTCTCATTGGATGATAAAGCTGATGGTGGAGTTGGTTTGGCAGAAGAATAACTTGCAAGTGCAAGTTTTACCAGAATTCACTTCTGGACAGAAATTACAAGGGATTATTTGGTGAACTTAAAAGAGTTAAATAGAGCTGATATTCTGGACTTAAGGTTTTGGTTTGATGGACTAGAAGATGTAAAAATTTCAGAATTGTTTGAGCAAGGGAAAATGGGGTTGTAGTTACAACTCAAGGATAGAACAGAATTGAAAATTTGATGGTTTGCTCAAAATTTTCAAAAGACCAAGTTGTATTTTTGCACAAAAGTGATCTATAGGCATCACATGACCCCTCAGAATTTTTTGGGGAATTTTAAAAGAATTATTTAAAAGGGTCTTAGTGCAACAGAAGCATTTCAGAGTTTGAAAAAGCCATTAAAAGAATTTATTTGAGGAAAATTTTATTATGAAAATATTTCCTACTGAATTCTAAAAGATAAATGAAAGGATTAATAAATACTTTCAAAAGTCACAATATTTTCTAAAAGTTTCTATATGGATGGAAGAATTTTGGAAAACATGAATAGAAAAGATTCTGAAATGATTAAAGGACCAAATATAATTCAAAATTTTATTTCCGTCAAAATTTTACTTAATAAAGACATGCTTAAAATTTTGGGGTGTTACAGAAGCGCGGCGGCGGTGCTCGAAGTAGGCGAGGAAGAACCCGACAGCGTGACGAAGACCGGCGTGGACGGTGGCGTTCCCGTGCCTAGGGAGAAGGCGCGATGCATACCACGTAGAAGTCGACGCGCGGGGACGTCAGAGTGGACCGCATGCCGCGGCGCTACGGCCCGAAGGGCGACGCAGCGGCAGCGCGCGGGGACGGGGCGACGGCGGGGAAGACCTCAGGGCAGTGGCAGGGATCGCGTGCCACGCTCACTATGGCCTGATGGGGCGACGCAGCGGCAGCGCGAGGGTCGGTGCAACCACGGGGACGGCCTGAAGCGGACGACCTCGGGGCGGCGGTGGACCGCGGGCCGCGGCGCTATGGCCCGAAGGGGCGACATAGCGGCAGCGCGTGGGTCGGTGCAGCCGCGGGGAGAACCACGGGGCGACGGCAGGGACCGCGTGCCACGCTCGCTACGGCCCGATGGGGCGACGCAGTGGCAGCGCGAGGGTCGGTGCAGCCAAGGGGACGGCCTGGAGCGGACGGCGTTGGGGTGACGGTGGACCGCGAGCCGTGGCACTATGGCCCGAAGGGGCGACGCAGCGGCAGCGCGCGGGTCGGTGTAGCCACGGGGAGAACAACGGGGCGGCGGCGCTGCGGCCCGAAGGGGAGACGCAGCGGCAGCTCGTTGCTCGATCGGTGGAGGATGCACTGTACTCGGGGACAGGGCGGCGATGGCCAGCGCGGAGCGACGGGCGAGCGGACGCGTGGATGACGGCCGTGACGGGCCGCAGCATCGCGCGACGCCGCCGGGTCGGAGAAGGGGCCGAGCGGCACGCCAGTGTTGGAGTAGAGGCGCGCGTGGTCGACGGCGGCGGCGGGCGACGCAAACCGATCTTAGATCGGAAAACCCAAATGAAACGCCGATCAATGCGACTGGCGTGAGAGAAAACCCCGATCAAAGGATCTGAAAAAAGACTCTCTAGGGCAGCCGATCAACAGGACGAACCCTAGGTACGGGCGGTGCAGCCCCCGGCGGCGATCATGGAGACCGATCGCCCCGGGGGCGGCGTGGAGCGGAAGCGGCGGGCGGCGGCTAGGGTTTGGATCGGTTAGGCTAATACCATGTTAGAAGGGAATAGAGAGGGATTGGTGGAATCGATGGATGTATTATTGAGCCTCGAGGGCGAGTATATATTGAGTACAAGAAATGGAGGGCAAGACGCCTCTCCTAGAGATAAGGTAGGAGATGGATTACAAATCCTAGACTACCAAATACATGTAACCCAAATATATCTCTAACAGTAACAGCCGCGGTCGGCCCGGATGTCCGGGTTGTTGTCCGGATGTCCGGGTGGGTCCGAATGATCCGGGCTGGGGTCCGGATGTATCCGGCTTCGTCGAAGAGGCTGCTGTACATTTGGTCGCTGTGGCCGGATCATCCGGCTAGGTGTCTGGATCGTCCGGGTGAGGGTCCGGATGATCCGGGCAAGTCCTGTCTTGCTCCATTCCTTCTCCGTCTTCGCGTACTCCTCCTTCTATTGCTCGGCCTTGCTCCTTAGCTTCTCCATGGCTGGTTCCTTGGTACCTGATTATGCAAAGTGTCTCCGCTTGAGGTAGCAGCCATGTCTCATGTGATTCGAAAGGGAGTTGTGAGAGGACAGATGTCACCTCGGTCTCGATAGCTCTTGCACGGGCTCTTGTCATCGGTCCACTTGGTGCCTTGGGTGGTGATGACGTGTCCATGGGGATGACCGAAGGATGCTCCGCATCATCTTCCCCCCTTGAGAAAGATCCGTCCTCGGATCGGAATCCACATCACCATGGAAGGGAGATAAGTCCTTGACGTTGAAGATGTCACTCACGTTGTACTTGTCACTTGGAATGTCGATCTTGTAGGCGTTGTTGTTGTAGCGTGCTAGCACCTTGAAGGGTTCATCGGCTCGAGGTAGGAGTTTGGAATTGCACTCGTTGGGGAAGCGGTATTTGCGTAGGTGTAGCCACACAAGATCTCCGGAGTTGAACACCATGGGGTCCTTGTTGATGTTGACCTTGGTCGCGAGTAATTGTTCTTGGCGCTCTATAGTGTGCCTTGTATCTTCATGCATCTTCTTGAGGTATGTCGCTCATGCGCTCGCGTCCATGTTGATGTGCTCTTGTAGAGGTAGTGGTAGAATGTCCAATGGGGACAAAGGGTTGAAGCCATAGACGACCTCGAAGGGGGACTAGCCGGTAGTCGAATGTCTTGCTCGATTGTAGGCGTACTCGGCGATGGGCAAACATTCCGCCCACTCCCTTATGTTCTTCTTGATCAACACGCGGAGGAGAGTGGATAGCGTCCAGTTGGTCACCTCCGTTTGGCCGTCGGTTTGTGGATGATAAGCCGAAGAGAATAGTAGCTTGATTCCGAGCTTGGCGCATACTGTCTTCCAAAAGTAGCTAAGGAACTTGACGTCATGATCTGATACAATTGTCTTGGGCACTCCATGCAAATGCAAGATTTCCCTACAAAAGAGATTCGAAACATGTGAAGCATCGTCTATCTTGTTACATGGAATAAAATGTGCCATCTTAGAGAAAAGGTCCACAACAACAAATACCGAATCTTTGCCGTTTTGAGTTTTAGGAAAACCAAGCACAAAATCCATACTAATATCTTCCCATGGTTGATATGGAATGGGAAGTGGCATATATAGACCATGAGATTGAGCTTTAGACTTAGCTTTGCGGCATGTAGAGCATCGATTGGTGTAGCGTGAGACGTCTCGAAACATCTTTGGCCAAAAATAGTTCTTGGAGAGCGTGGCGAATGTCTTGTCACGTCCGAAATGGCCCATGAGTCCTGCATCGTGAGCCTCTTGCAAAAGCAACAAATAAAGAGAAGACTCGGGGATACAAAGTTTGGTAGCTCGCATAAGATAATCATCTTTCAAATAGTATCGCTCCCAAGTTTTGTGCGTTAGGCATTTGGCATATGGAATCGCAAATGAAGCATCATGCGCATACAAGTCTTTCATGTGCTTAAATCCTATAACATTCAACTCAAGTTGAGTAACTAGCATGCACTTGCGGGAAAGAGCGTCCGCCACAACATTTTCCTTACCTTTGATGTACTTGATAATATAAGGAAAAGACTCAATGAACTCACTCCATTTAGCATGACGCTTGTTCAATTTTGTTTGACCCTTAAGGTATTTAAGCGTTTCATGATCCGTATGGATGACAAATTCATGAGGGCAAAGGTAGTGTTCCCATACATGCAAGACTCTCACTAAAGCATATAACTCTTTGTCATAGATGGGGTAGTTAAGTTGCGCGCCGGAGAGTTTTTCGCTAAAGTATGCAATGGGTCACTTCTCTTGTATTAACACGCCACCTATGCCATTACCACTAGCGTCGCAATGCACTTCAAAAGTTTTCTCAAAATTGGGTAAGGCAAGTAAAGGGGCATGAGTAAGCAAGTTCTTAAGCTCATGAAATGCAGCATCTTGGGAAGGATCCTAAATAAATGGTGCATTCTTCTTACTCAATGCGTGCAATGGTGATGCAATGGTGCTAAAATCCTTCACAAAGCGTCGACAAAATCCGGCTAAGCCAAGGAAACTACGCACTTGAAGCAAATTGGTTGGTTGTGGCCACGTTTTAATAGCATCAATTTTAGTTTCATCAACTTGAAAACCCTTAGAGGAGACTACAAAGCCCAAGAAAACAATCTTGTCAACACCAAAAATGCATTTTTCCATGTTAGCATAAAAACACTCGTTTTTAAGAACTTGCAAGACGTCCCTAAGATGTATGACATGATCTTCAAAAGATTGGCTAAACACAAGAATGTCATCAAAGTATACCACAACACAAATGCCAATTAGTTTGCGAAGAACATAGTGCATCACACGCTTAAAAGTGCTAGGTGCTTGAGATAAGCCCATAGGCATGACCAACCATTCATACAAACCAAATTTGGTTTTGAAAGCCATTTTCCATTCATCACCCTCTTGCATGCGAATTTGATAATAACCACTTTTGAGATCAATTTTTGAGAAAATAGTGGCTCCGCTAAGTTCATCTAGCATGTCATCAAGGCATGGAATGGGATGGCGATATCTAACGGTGATAGCATTAATGGGTCGACAATCGGAACACATGCGATAACTACCATCTTTCTTAGGCACAAGAATAACCGGAACGGCACATGGACTTAAGCTTTCGCGTATATACCCATTCTCCATGAGATGTTGGACTTGCCTTTGAATGTCTTTGGTCTCGTTGGGGTTGACGCGGTAAGGTGCCTTGTTCGGTAGAGGTGCGCCGGGGTTGAGGTCTATGCGCTGTTCGATTCCGCGAAGTGGAGGAAGTCCGGGAGGTAGCTCATCGGGAAAAACGTTCGCGAATTCCTGCAATAGATGATACAACACCAAAGGTAGATGTTGTGAAGTATTAGCCCTCACCGCTTCATCTTTGCACACAAGCACAAAGTGAAGAACGCTCGATGGGCTCTCACTCGCATCCCTTATGTCTCTTTTGGTGGCTAAAAGCACTAAACCTTTCTTGTCACTCATCGTGGAGTCGCCCATTTTTGGCTTGTGGCGCTCACTCTCTTTTAGGTGGTTCACTCGCTCACTATTCTCTCCATGATGGGTAGAAGCTTGCTTGTCGGCGATGACTTGACATGGCGACATGGGTCGAAGCACGAATTCCTTGCCCTTCATCTTGAAGCTATATTGATTGGTCCGTCCGTTGTGGATGACGCCACGGTCGAATTGCTAAGGTCTTCCAAGGAGGAGATGGCATACGGACATGGGAACCACATCACACTCCAAGGTGTCTTCATATGTGCCAATCTTGAAGGACACTTGAACGGTGTGCTCCACTTGAATGGTGCCGGAGTCGCTTAACCATTGGACCTTGTAGGGGCGAGGGTGCTTCTTCTTGAGCAATTGTAGCTTGGAACATAGCTCTTCACTAGCCAAATTGTGGCAACTTTCTCCGTCGATGATGACCTTGACAAAATGTCCTTGGATACCCGCTTTAGTATGGAAGATATGGCAACGTTGGTCTTCGTCTTGTTGTTGTTGAAGTGTCAAGACCTTGGAGACAACAAGAGCGGGGCTCGAATCATTGTCACAAAAGACTTGATCGTCTTCATCTTCATTCACTTGTCGGTGCATGGCCACGTGCTCAAGGGCTTTCATTTCTTCTTCGCTCGTGGAGTCATAAGTGCCATCCACATTGGCGATCATGGTACGCTGTGTGGGGGCACTCAAATGACTTGTGGCCCCGGCCTTTGCAAGTAAAGCACTTGATGTCACTTGTTTTGGCGGTAGCATCCGGAGGAGTTGTTGATGACGAAGCTCTTGGCTTGGTTGTACTTGGAGTAGGACGACTCGGAGGTGTCATTGGTTGCTTGGAGCTTGACTTGTCGCCGGTACTTGGCGTAGCTCGAGTCGTAGTAGTAGGTGTCGTAGTCGTTGAAGCTTGAGTGTATGAACCATAGGTCTTGGAAGAGTACTTGGAGTACTTGTAGTCCTCTTGTACTTGTTGCTCCGCTTTGGTTGCTAGGTGCACTAGCTCGAGGAGGTTGGTGTACGGTTTGAAGTCCGCAATTTTCTTGATTGGATGATTGAGACCATTCAAGAATCACGTCGTAGTTTGTTCATCATCTTCCTTGACGTTGGCTCATATCATGGCAATTTCCATCTCTCGGTAGTATTCTTCAACCGACTTGGTGCCTTGCTTGAGGAGTTGTAGTTTCTTGAAGAGATCGCGGTTATAGTGTGTAGGCACAAAACGAGCTCTCATGACATCCTTCATTTCAGTCCAAGTCGCGATGGGTGGCTCGCCCTTCTCTTGATGCCTTGTGATCACTTGCTCCCACCAAATGAGAACATAGTCTTGGAACTCTAGAGATGCCATGGAGATCTTCTTTTCCTCGTCATAATTGTGAAGACAGAATATCTTGTCGACCTTCAATGCCCATGAAAGATATTCTTTGGGATCGTTGCCTCCGTTGAACTTGGGCATTGTGAGCTTGAGCTTGCCGAAGCGTTGTTCCTCATTTTGTTGGGGGCGATGTCGATGTCGCTCTTGTCGTCGTGGAGGCTCTTCTAGCTCTTGCTCCTCATGCTCCTCTTGATTGACTTGACGTCGAGGATGTGGGATACATGCATGGTTCCTCATTTCTTGGCGCTCTTCAAGATGTGCAGCTTCATCTTGTCGCTCTCGTCGGAGGGCCTCTTCTTGTTGACGCACTCGGCGGTTGCACTCGTCGACGGTGGGAGTTGCTTCGCGTCGGGCACGTTGAGCTTCGCGTGCTTGCTCCTCATGATGTTGTCGTTCTTGTTGTAGAGTGTCGCCGTCTTGGTTTTCTTGACGTTGACGTTGTGGAAGTTGATCTTGGTCCATGGCGCCTTGTGCTTGACGGTGTTGTCATTCACGCTCTCGAAGGCGGCCTTGCAAACCGTTGCCATGGAATGGGTTATGTTGAGCTTGATGGTCTTCATGTTCTTGATGACAATGTGATTGTGGTCGAGGACGACTTGCATCCGAAGACGTGTCCGAAGAGTGTCAGCTCGAGTGTCGTCCTCTTGATCTTGAAGAGGATGAAGTGGAAGATGCGCGGTTGACCATCATGGTACGGAACTCTTCCATTTGAGATGATAGCTTGTCATCAAGGGTTTGGCGAAAGTCGGAGGCGAGTTGCTCAATGCGTTCGCCTAAAGCTTCACTTTCTTGATGTAATGCTCGTTGGACGCCGAAGAGGTGATTCTTGGTGACATAGTCATTCGGTGCATTGTCTTACTCATCAAAGAGTGGTTGGTGGAAGTGGGTGGCCAATCCATGATTCTCAAACAAGTGTTAGTGGAAGAAAGGAACGAACTAGACCAATGTACCTTATCCAATGTTGAAGATGGATCGATGATCACCCAATATGGTATTATGGAAGTAGCACAATTGGTACTGGATCGTGTCAATCTCACACTACACAAGTAAAGCTTTTGGAGTAGCTTGGTGAGGATAGTGGCACAAAATCTTTGCAATTGTTAGCAAGATATCAATAATGTTGAAAAAGATTCACAAATTCGCAAGCGAAACAAATTGGCCAATAGCAATGAGTGGCACACGGAAACACACACATGGATAGATAAATGAGGTCGTGCAACCAAGGAATGAGCACAAAATGTGGAATCCACAGAAAACGCTCATGTTGCACAACACTAGAGAGACGCTAGCACGGTTGCTCAATAGGCGGATACGAAACTTGTGCACAACCTATTAGAGACAAAACGTATCGACTTTCTATCTCAAGTATGCTATGTATGTATGATTCCCGGTGAACTCGGTCACGATGATCCAAGATGATCAAATATGCTATGCAATGTGGCGATGCTGTGGCTATTGCTTACAAGCTTGTTGTTGCTCTTTTTCTTTTTGCTTAAAAGCTTTTCCCTCTCTCTTGATATTTTCCTTATGCCACTTATGCGAAATGATCGTACGAAGATTGCAATTATGTATATGTGAGAACAATTGATGACATAAGAGATAATACGATGATATAGGCACGCTATGATAGCTATGCGGAACGTGTATCACTAAAGTGCACAAGTAGCATTGCTCGGCAATACTCAAATGGCTAGTCTCGTAGGAAAGTGACGCAAAAGATGGTCTCAGGGTTAACAATGCAATGGCAAGGGAGATGTATAAAGATGTCATCGGTGCTACCGTCCTTGCTTACGGTGGTGGTGTCACTGTGAAGAAATGGTCATTGTCAATGTCGAGGCGAAGTTGAGCGGCGGTGTTGTCGATGACGAACCGTCCCTAAGTAGCCGAAACACATTAGGAAACGGAAAACAACACTCAAAATCTCAATGGCAAAAGTAAAGGGGAAATTTTTGTTTTTGCCACTCTAGATTTTGCCAATTTTCCTTATGCCACTCTAGATTTTGACATTTCTCTTTTGCCACTCTTAGCTTTTGACAATTATCACAATTGTCATTCTGTGGCAAAAGCAAAATAATTTTATTTCATTTTTGCCACTCTTAGCTTTTGACAATTATCACAATTGCCACTCTAATTTTTTTGCTTTTGCCATGGGAATGGCAATTGTGATAATTGTCAAAACTAAGAGTGGCAAAAGTGAAATGTCAAAATCTAGAGTGGCATAAGGAAAATTGGCAAAATGTAGAGTGGCAAAAACAAAATTTTCCCAAAGTAAAGAGGTGGTAGCGGAAAGCGGTGGTATGGCATTGGTAGACAATGGGTTTGCAGAAGTGCGATGGTGGGCTCAGAAAAGACTATGCGAAAGTGGTGGCGGTGGCTGAAATTTTCTTGCTGAAAATTCAGTTTTGATAGGTGAAGCCAGATGATCCGGGTCTGGGTCCGGACAATCCGGGCGATGTCCGGATGATCCGGGTGAATGCCCGGATGATCCGCGCAGGTCGTCTGCTCGGCGGTTAGCTCGGGAAGAACTCCAAATCGGGAAGAAAAAGAAAAATTGGGGCGATTTTGGGGTGGATTTCGAGGTGCGGATGGTGGGGAATGCTAGATCCACTTGCAACACAACGAATCCACGAATCAAAATCAACAAAACATCATCAAACCAACAAATCACAAAAAAAATTGGTATGGCTCTTTTTGTGGGGAATTTTCGAAATTGGGCAAAAACAACAAAATTGGGGCTAGAAAGTGGAGGGGAAGAACTCCAAAGTGTGAATCAACCTAAGCTCTGATCCAAGATGATGTAGGGTGGAACCCTATGGTGATGATCTTTTCACACTTGGAGGGGAAAAGGGCAAATTGAGAGAAGAACACAAGAACAAACACTCAATTGACACAAATCCAATCACACATGTGCTAAATCCACATACACAAGAGGGATACAAAGGTCCAAATCCAACACAAGAGGATACATGGTAGCTAGTTCATCCCAATCCAAGAGGAATTGAGGTCTTGATATCCAAGAGGATCTTCCCACAAGGGGGTCTAGAATCCACTAGGGGATCTTCTCACATGGAGGTCTTGATCTCCATGGGAGTAGGTAGTGGATGAGCAAAACTCAATTTCTAATCTGAGCTATCACTTTGCTAACCCTAAAACGTGGGTGGAGGAGGAGTTTATATAGTCTAGGGGAAGATAGAGTTACATGGGCCTCGGCCCAAGTCACACACGCAGGCGGGGTCCGGATGATCCGGGTGGCGGTCCGGATGATCCGGGTGTTGGGGGTCCGGATGATCCGGGCGGCCGTCCGGATCGTCCGGACGTGTTGTAATAGCCGCGGTTGGCCCGGATGTCCGGGTTGTCGTCCGGATGTCCGGGTGGGTCCGGATGATCCGGGCTGGGGTCCGGATGGATCCAACTTCATCGAAGAGGCTGCTGTACATTTGGTCATTGTGGCCGGATCGTCCGGTTGGGTGTCCGGATCGTCCGGGCTTTGTCTGGATCGTCCGGGTGAGGGTCCGGATGATCCGGGCAAGTCCTGTCTTGCTCCATTCCTTCTCCGTCTTTGCGTACTCCTCCTTCCATCGCTCGGCCTTGCTCCTTAGCTTCTCCATGGCTGGTTCCTTGGTACCTGAGTATGCAAAGTGTCTCCGCTTGAGGTAGCATCCATGTCTCATGTGATTCGAAAGGGAGTTGCTAGAGGAGAGATGTCACCTCGGTCTCGATAGCTCTTGCACGGGCTCTTGTCATCGGTCCACTTGGTGCCTTGGGTGGTGATGACGTGTCCACGAGGATGACCGAAGGATGCTCCGCATCATCTCCTGTGCTAAATTTACAAGACATTGAATGGAAAAACCTTGTTATGCACTATTCTCGTCCCCAGGAAGAGGTACTGTCTATGAGATCACATGACAATTTGAACTCCTACATTTCTGCATGTGCCTTAGAGATCTCTTTTGCAGGAAAACTACTCGAAGAATAATAAAGGTTTGAAATGGATGACAGGATATCGCAACTATGCTGCTCGCTGCTTTGCTATTGTTAGTACATGTTGCCCTGTATCATTGTACTTATATTCATACCTGGTTGATTATGTGACATCTGTGTGCATGATAGCTTGCTTATCCACTGTTTGCTCCAAATTATCAGATCTATATTAATGCTTACATTAATGTAGAATAAACCCAATGCTTATGAAGAAGTTTAGATCTGCATTGTTCTTGTAAGTACCTATTGTCCTTTATCACTGTACTTATATTGACAGCTAGTTGTTCATGTACCATCACTCTGCAGCTTATTTCCCCTTGCCCTCCATTTTCTAGACCATATCAGATCTATATTTACTCTTACCAAATGTTGAATAAAACAAATGATACTGAAGAGGTTTAGCTCTGCATTGCTCTTGTCAGTACCTTTTTGCATGTATTGTTGTACTTACATTTATAGCTAGTTGATTATGTAGCATCACCCTGCATCTTAGCTTAAATATTCTCCATTTGTTCCTATATTATCACATCTATATTTATGCTTAACAAAATGTACAATAAAGGCAATGCTTATGAAGAAGATTCTGTGGTAAACTACTTGAATTGCCCCCCCCCCCATCAGCATGGACAAGGGCTTTATGGAGCCGGTCTTCACTAATAACATAAGTTTGTCCTTCTCGGGCCTTCAAACTTTGTTGTGTATATTTGGATAGGCATGACTGCAACTCCTGTTTATTTTTCGCATTTGCATCAAATTGCATGTTTAAAGTTTATTATGAAAAAGTTCATAAACATAAGTTTGTCCTTCTCAATTTCAGTTTTTAGTTATACAACCAAGTTCCTTATTCATACCATGTAAATTAAACTAAACAGAGCAAGTGAACTTCTTTAGAGTGCATGCATGCTTGTGTTCTTGATCTGTAATCCAGTTGTGTGGTGAAACTACCCACTCCAGCACAATGTCATATCCTGCTATGTCTTAACTATTGACGGTGTCCTGGACTAGGGGGTACTCATCACGTCGTCTCCCGACCAGGTGGATCGGACCGAGGACCCCCATGACGGTTCACTCATGGGCCTCTTCGGGCAGCCCATGATGCATACAAGGAGGACTCCACAAGACTTAGCGCACAAGACGAGGACTCCTCTAAATCCTAGGCCTCTGGTGTATTATATAAACCGAGGCCAGGCTAGTCAATAGGGGAACATATGTTCATTACAACGGTCTCATGGTAGATACATGTACTCTGTACTACACCTCATATCAATACAATCAAAGCAGGACGTAGGGTTTTACCGCTTCGAGAGGGCCCGAACCTGGGTAAAAACATCATGTCACTCATCTCCTGTTACCCATCGATCTGATCTCACAGCTCGGGCCCCCCTACCCGAGATCTGCCGGTTTTGACACCGACACTGGTGCTTTCATTGAGAGCCCCGCTGTTCGATCGCCACGATCCGATGGGAATCTTCATCCGACACCAAATCAGGTGTTATACTTTCAGTTTATTTCATTCTACATAGATCAATTTGTTCGCAAATTATTTTCGTCGCCGTGTGTGATTTCTTTTCACAGATCGGTTTTTGCTCTCGCCTAAAAATCGGATCAAAAGATGGTGTTCTTGTTTTATGCATCGTCGCACGACCCGGTCTCCACTCCACGCATGGCACCTTGAGGCAGCCCCTCGGCAGGTACACGTCGGGCTAGGGCCAGCGGCCACCACGCGCCATCTTTTTTGCTCACTGTTTGGCGTAGGTTTAAGTGAAGATGAAGCTGTACCCTGAGATCAAGATCAATCGTAACACGTGTTGCTGATTCCGGGGAAATCAAGTTCGGTCCGGCATGCAAGCCGACCAGGAAGTCAAATCTGGTGCACGCACTCCAAGTCCATGGCTGCAGCTTCGTTGTGCGCATCAGGAGATCATCAGGGAGATTCAATTACTACTTTTCTTTCTTTATTAAGTCTGGAGGAAATAGACTACTTTGATAAGTAGTTTGTCTTCCACGTACGTACTTATTAAAGCATGCAAAGTATTAATTGCTTTACAATTTTTGATGTTTGATCGTTGTGTAAACTAGCTTTGAAAAGTGCCACTGTTGTTAAGGAAGCTCCTCGGCGCGGCCCCGACCTGGCCATCTCCTCTTCGGCCCGGTTACCTATGCGCCGACCGATGGACACTTCACGCGTGGCACGGCCTGCATTGAGAATTGAAACTTCGTCATGCCATTAGCACATCGCCACGACACCGTCATTTAGATCGAGGGATGATCAGTATGTCAGATCCGAGCTATGCAAAAATTAAAAGCGATCCGACCAGTGGCGATCCAGCCGAGGAGTTTGCGCGAGCAAGTACTGCACATATGGAGCAGTGCAGGTTGCCCGGCATGAATTCTGCTCCTCGACGACATACAGGGAAGATTCAATCCTTCCTTCTTTTTATTATTTAATTATTAAATGTGGGGCCAGGCTATACTGTACTTTTGACTAATTAGCTCTTCGTGCACTCTCCACGAACTAGTATTAGTGGCCTATATATCTAACGGTAGTACTTCCTACTTCATCAAAGTGTGCTAATTGTTTTACGATATGGAGATTTGATTGCCAGTGCAGCCTTGCTTCGAAAGTGCTACTCGCCTTAACGAAGCCGCGTTGCCCCGACCTGGCCATCTTCTCGCAAGCTCGGTTTTTCAGACGCGACACGGTCCATGATGCGTATTCGACTTCGTCACGTCGTCAGCTGATACGTCTCTGTCGTATCTATAATTTTTGATTGTTTCATGCCAATATTCTACCACTTTCACATATTTTTGGCAACATTTTATATAATTTTTGGGACTAACATGTTGATCCAGTGCCCAGTGCCAGTTCCTGTTTTCTGCTTGTTTTTTGTTTCACAGAAAATCCATATCAAACGGAGTCCAAATGCAATAAAATTTTACGGAGAATTATTTTGGAATATATGTGATTTTTGGGAGGAGGAATCAACGGAAGGCGGTGCTTGTGGGCCCCACGAGGCACCAGGGCACGCCAGGGGGGCCAGGCGCGTTGTGGTGCCTCGTGAGGCCCTCGTAGGTCGGTTGCTGCTATTCTTTGGGCGCAAGGAAGCTAATATCCGGAAAACAATTGTGTTAAAATTTCAGCGCAATCGAAGTTACGAATCTCCGGGAATTTAAGAAACGGTGAAAGGCCAGAAAACAGGAACGCGAAACAAAAGAGAACAGAGAGAGAGATCCAATCTCGGAGGGGCTCCCGTGATGCGGAGCATCCTACGGACATCACCATGTCAAGAGCCCGTTTGGCAAGTGACACGTGCGACACCTACTCCACATACACAAAGGTGAATCATCTCCTTCGAGGATGGTATACTACTTGACACTCCACTCGTGTGCATACATAGGTATTGTCGGAGCACCACGGACGAGGAGGAGGAGTGCCAGCGCACGTGTACAACTACACCGTCCACGAGGGAAGCTTGGAAGAGAAGGAAGAAGAAGCAAGGACAAGCTTCTGGAAAGCCCGGAACTTCCGGCCCCCGGACCTTCCGGCCACCGTCCCGGAACTTTCGGCCCCCGGACCCTCTGACGTCCAGAACAGCCCCAGGCATGCCAACTCTCTGGACAGCCCGGACCCTGCCTGGAAGCTACCCGGAACCTCCGGCCTCCGGAACCTCCGGCCCTACCCGGAACTTCCGGCCCTGCCTGCGTGCATTGACTTGGGCTGAGGCCCGTGCACCCCTTCACCGCCTAGACTATATATACTCTTCTTCCACCTACGTTTTAGGGTTAGCATTATGATAGCTCATTAGTTGAGCAGTGCTCCTACCTCTACTCTTGAGAGAGAGAGACCACTTCCATGGAGTTCAAGACCTCCATGTGAGAACATCCTCCGGGATATCCAAGACCTCGACTCTTCTCCGGATCGGGATGAACTAGCTACCGATTGTACCCTCTTGTGTTGGATTTGGACCATTGTATCCCTTATGTGTATGTGGATTTAGCACATGTGTGATTGTTTCTTGTCTATTTGAGTGATTCCTCTTATTTTCCCCTCTCGTGTTCTTCGTGTTCCTCGCGGGATCCGCTCCAATCGTGAAAGATCGACACCGTTAGGGTCCACCCTACATCATCTTGGTATCAGAGCCACGTTGATCACGATTTTGGAGTCTCCCCCACCGTTTTCTAGCTTGATTTTGTTGTTTTTGTCCTAATTCGAAAATCCCCACCAAAAATAGCACTCCCAATTTTTTTTGTGATTTGTTGGTTGGATGATGTTTTGTTGATTTTGATCCATGGATTCGTTGTGTTTCAAGTGGATCTAGCCTTCCCCATCTTTTTCCCCATTTCCATCCACGAAATCTTCTCAATTTTGCCCCGAGAAATCGTGTTTTTCCGCCCCCGTTCTCAGATCTGGAATTTAGGGTTCGTCCCGGAAGAAATTCCACGACCCCCGGAACTTCCGTCCTCACCCCGGAACTTCCGGGCTAAACCGAAAGTTTACCCAAAAATCCCCCGGTTTCCCCCACACGTCTCCCGCGACCCCCGGAACTTCCGGCAAACCCCCGGAACTTCCAGAGCCCGGAACTTCCGGCCCTAACCCCAGAACTTCCGGCCTAACCAGAAACATTACACAGAATTTCAGCATCACCCTTCTCCACCATTTTCATCACAACTTTTCGCTCCGAACTCCGATTTGAGTGTTCTTTGGCTCGTTTTGAAGCTATCGACGTGCCCGAGGACCTCATCTTGGTTTCACCACCATTTGACTCCATCAAATTTTGGAACTTTGGCATCTTTGCCTAGGGCCTCCACCATATCATCCGCTATTCCACCATAGACTTCCGCAAACTAATTCATTTTGATCCCCATTGCATTTGAGTTTGTTTGAGTTGTGGCTTGTGTCTCCTAAGGTGTTTCGGCTACTTAGGGACCATGACTTCCACTCTGACAACGTGTATAGCCCCACCATCCTCTTCCTCCACCTTACCCTTTTTGACCGGGTTTCCACCAATACTTCCGCAACCACCACCGCTCATCCGTTACCACCATTTGACATTTGACGTTGAGATTTTGAGTTCGCGGTTTTTCCATTTCCTAAGGTGTTTCGGCTAATTAGGAACGGTTCGACATCGAGAACACCGCCACTCATCATCGCCACGAGGTCGTCATCGACAACGACCACCTCACCATTTTGACACCATCAACCATACATAAGGACGGTAACCTCGACGACACCATTGTATATTCCCCTTGCCATTGCATTGTTAACCCCTAGCCCATTTTGCGTCACTTGCCTATCGAGACTAGCCATTGAGTATTGCCGGTAACGTTACTTGTGCACTTTAGTGATTATCGATCCGCCCTTCCATTGCATACATACCTCATCTTGGTATCATCGTATCATCTCTTGTGTCACAAGATTGTTCCCGAATATACATAATTGCTATCTTGGTTTGTGCATTTCGCACAAGTGGCCATATTAAAAAAAAGCTTTTAAGCAAAGAGAAAAACAAAGAGCTTGTAAGCAAGAGCCATAGCATCATACCACATTGCATATCAAATTACCATCATTGATCATCTTGGATCATCGTGTGAGAAACACCGGGAACCATACATACATAGCATACTTGGGATAGAAAGTCGATACGTTTTGTCTTCCCTAGGGTGTGCACAAGTGTCGTATCCGCCTATTGAGAAATCGTGCTAGCGTCTCTCTTGAGTTGCGCAACACGAGCGTTTTCCGTGGATTTCCACATTTTGTGCTCATGCCTTGGTTGCACGACCCCATTTATCTATCCGTGTGTGCGTTTCCGTGTGCCATTCATTGCTATTGGTCTACTTGTTTCATTTGCGAATTTGTGAATCTCTTTCAACATTATTGACTCTTACTCAATTGCATCAAATTTTTGTGCCACTATCCTCACCAAGCTACTCCATAAGCTTTCCTTGTGTAGGTGTGAGAATAGACAAGATCCGGTACCAATTGTGCTACTTCCATAATACATTATTGAGTGATCATTGATCCATCTTCAACATTGGATAAGGTACATTTGGTCTAGTTCTTTCCTTTCTTCCACTCACATTTTTGCTTGAGCATGATGGATAGGCAAAGCACATCTACTTCGGTCTACACCAACAACGACGAGTTCGATGCCACGAAAAACTTCATCGACGCCAAGATGCAAGCTCACAAGGAGGAGCTCATAGCCCTCATCAAGACCGCCAAGAGGTCTCCCTCATCTTCGAGAAGATGCTCAAGTGCACATGCTTCCGAGCTACCATCTCCGGCAAGGTCACATCGGCATCGACACCATCACCGACGAGAACGTGAAGGTCAAGAGCTCAACACCAACCACCGCTCGACGACTTCACCATCTACCTTGGCATATTCGCCAGGCAACTTCAAGGCATCTTCGCCTTTGGATATGCGACATCTTCGACGGCAAGCACCTCAAGAGAAGCTCCCCAAGCTCAAGTCCGCGACTTCCACGAGCTACTACGACCTCGACACCGACCACAAGCTTCCTTTCTATGGGACTCAAGACCCAGAGGAGTATCTCAAGTGGGAGCGCAAGATGGACGACTACCTCAAGCTACATCAAGTCCCCTCCGAAGATCAAGTGAAGTGCGCCACAAGTAACTTCCACGACTACGCGTCGACATGGTGGCTTCACAAACCTTCGACAAGCTTCGACGTGAGTTGGCCCAAGACGAAGAAAGCGATGCGGCGAGAATTTTTGCCTTCCACCTACACGGAACATCTTCGACGCCAATTGGAGAACACCATCCAAGGATCCAAGTCCATCGACGAGTACTTCAAGGAGATGAAGAAAGCCTTGCGACGAGCCGGCGTGGACTACCCCATTTCGATGAAGTTCCACTTCATGATGGGATTGAACAACGACATCTCCAAGACTATCTTCCTCGAGAACTACAAGTACCTCGACGACAACTACATTGGTGCTCTCAAGGCGGAAGACGAACACATGAAGGCCAAGGCTTCTCCACCCCAAGCACACTTTGAGAAGGCCAAGCTCCAAGACGGCGAGCATGAGGATAGTACCACCATGATGCCCAAGCCCAACGAGCTCCAAGACGACGCTTCCAAGTTCGACTTCACCGCCATCCCTCTTTGTGGCATTGATGATGCCGAGTCTACCACAACTCTTTTTGAAGACGGCGCGGCGACGACTACGACTACGGAGCCTCTCAAGGAACAAGATTTGGAGGCGAGCGACAAGGTGGCGAGCAAGGATGATGCTTCCATCTTTGGAGGCGAGAGTGATGATGTGCCATCTTCGGCATTCATCTACGGCGACCGCGACGATGACTTGAGTGACTTATGCCACCATATTGAGAGTGAGAGTGTCTTCACCACTGGCCCCATATATGATGAGTTACCCCCATTCCCATGTGCGGAGAGCCACAACCCCTACCACTTGTGTGAGATGAGTGACTCCACCATATGTGACTTTGAGTGCACCTACTTTGAGGGAGTGAGTGAGCCACCACATAGAGAGAGTGTGATAGTTGATAGGTCTTGTGAGGCCATTTCAAACTCTAACGACTTAACCTCTACCTCTATTGTGTCTTCTCATTTGGTGCTAGGTTCCATATATGATGACGCGCCGACCCTCGACGACTTCGTCCTTCCTTTGGACAAGACGATGGCCATGGTGGACTATGATACACCCCCACATGGTTCCATCAAGATGATGATGACCACGAATTGGTCCTTGCCACCTCACCTACACCACATGAGTGGAATGAGAAAGGTAACATAGGTGAAGGTGATGCTCTTGTCCCACTAGTGGACATTCTTGACATTGATTGCTGGCATGATGTCGATCCTCCTATTAACATGCTTGATGCTAGTGTGATTTCACCATGCGATGATTTACCCATTTATGATGAGTATGATGATTGCCATGTGGAGTCTATTAGTTGTGATGCCATGTTGCATAGGATATCTTGTGATAATTCTCTCGGTCACATCATGTTTGCAACCCCTCTTGACTTGTCATATGCTATGAATGAGATCTCCCATATGTCATATTTGCAATCTCATCGTGGTGACTATGCATATGCCATTAAAATGAACCCAATTTGCACATATGGCATCGATGACAAGCCCATGGTTATTGGCATTTGTTTTTCTTATGATGATATTGATATGCTTCCTTTGCATCATTTCTCTCATATGCCATGCCATGACCACCTAGCTTCGGACATGCATTGTTTGCCATGTTGTCAATTTTCTCCATATTATGCGTCCGCTATTGCTCATGAGGCGACCCCCATAGTTTCCTCATACATGTTAGGAGATTTTGATCCATCCTATAACTTGCATGATTTCCATGATTGTGTGCACGATATGCTCCCCATGAATAATGCTTTTGATGTGCCACACACTTGCTATAATTTGCATCCTAATCATGTTATACATAACAATTATTCTTTCATGATGGATGACATGTTTCTCTATCGTGCCTCAAATTTCTTTGAGCATAGCTTGTTTTGTGCTAACTCTCACGTGCACATACACATCATGATGGATGATGTGTACATTTACCATGCACACACTTTGTTTCGTTTGTCTTTTTCTTGTGTAGGTCCCCATCCTTACTCGTCTACCTCGCAAGCACAAGAGCTGACGAAACGAGCTCTAGAGAGCAATGATGATTTGGGATTCCGTGGATTGTCATTCCCACCGCTCCCACCGCGTAATGACTTCGCGTATTTCTTCTACATGGCCCTCACATGGTTATGGGTTATTGTCCATTATATATATCCTTTGCCCATATTGCCATGTTCACTTTGCATGATATGCTCATTTCCATTTGGATGACATGCTTTGGTGACCCATCCTTTGCATTACACATGATCCATACTTCTAGTACTTATATGTGTATTTGCACGCTTGGTGGAGATATTGATTGTTCTTGCCATGTTCCATTTCTCATTCATGCCTATGATCCTATTGATGCTTACCCCATTACTTGTCTTTCTTGCGATATGTCATGTGCATTGTCTATGTCTATTATTTGTTCACATGACATGATTGCCAAGATTTCCTCTAGTGTGTTGCATCTTCGCTCCACTAGTTTGCACGATATGATTGCCATGATTGCTAACCTTGTTGCATCACCGATGATTCATACTTGCTCGTTTCATGCGGTTGATGGCATCCATTCACATGCTTTGCACATGATTGATATTGCTTCTTGTCATATATCTCCATATGTTGCATCTCTCATGCTAGATGATTTGCCATGTCTTGAGTGCAACAATGCTTTTAGTCTTGCTAATGAGATCGCCCCCATAGCTTTCTCCCATATGTTTGGAGCTTTTGCCATCTTTCATGTGAAGCATGATTGTCTTCCTTCTTTGCACCATATGCCTAGTGCCATGAATATATCCATTGTTGAATCATATTATTCATGCACTTTTGCTTCTAATGGTTATGTGCAAGAGAAGAGAACCATCATGATAGATGATGTGTTTATCTACCGTGCACATACGTTCTTTGCTTGGTTGTGTGCATGGGTAGGATCCTTCGACATCGTGTCAACGTCCACTTCCCGTGAGTTGACCATTCGAGCTCTTGAGAGCGAGCCACTTTCGACCGACGCAATTCTACATCACATTTCCTACCACTTCGGCATTGTGAAGGACGCACAAGGACATACTTTCGAGGTGATATCCTTCTCTTTTGAGAATCCCACCACCATGAGCATGAATATTGCGGATCATACTACTTTTGTTGCTTGCACCATGAGACTTATTGGTCATCTTGGACCACTTGATTGCGCACATGTTCGAGATCTTGCTTTGACTTGTCATTTTCACCTTTCCATGCCTCATGTCATATATTCCTTGTGTGTTGCATCCAACTTGTTGCCTACTCGCTCCTATAATATGCTTGGTTGCAACAATGTCATCACTCCACATATGCCATGTCCCATTAATTGTCACATGATTGACTTGATTGCCTCACACATGATGAACACTTGCTATTTCTATTGTGTTGAGTGGCACACTATTTTCACTACACCCTATGCACGTTATGCTTGGATTGTCTTGCACTTGACCCATGTGTTTAGACACTTCATTTTATTTGGTGTTGTGAATGATTCCTATGCCTACCATAGACCTTTCATTGAGCGCTTTGTGCATGATTGCTATGACATTGAGGTAGATGCGTGTTCATTTGTCACACACATTAGCATCTTCACCTCACCTTTGCATGATTGTTTCCATGATGACTTTGCGTGTGCTCAATTAATTTGCTTACATGCCATGTCTCACTTCTTTGTCAAACCATATGCTATGCTTGATGACTACACTTGTTGGGTGAATCACCACTTGAATGTTTGGTTTTGCACTAACGCTAACCACATTTGTTTTTCCAAGTGTTTGTTGTCCTTGCTCCTTTTGAAGGAATCACAAGATGGTGCGACATTGGAGAGTGACCATTTCGAGCTTCAAGATGAAGAGTACTTGGTGATCGTCCCCTTCTACACGGCGAAGCCATCTCTTTCCCATGGTGATTTGGTTTTCGATCCGAGGTCGGATCTTTCCCAAGGGGGGGAGATGATGCGGAGCATCCTACGGACATCACCATGTCAAGAGCCCGTTTGGCAAGTGACACGTGCGACACCTACTCCACATACACAAAGGTGAATCATCTCCTTTACGCGTGTTCACTTGACCCCTTCGAGGATGGTATACTACTTGACACTCCACTCGTGTGCATACATAGGTATTGTCGGAGCACCACGGACGAGGAGGAGGAGTGCCAGCGCACGTGTACAACTACATCGTCCGCGAGGGAAGCTTGGAAGAGAAGGAAGAAAAAGCATGGACAAGCTTCTGGAAAGCCCGGAACTTCCGGCCTCCATCCCGGAACTTCCACCCCCCCGGACCTTCCGGCCACCGTCCCGGAACTTCCGGCCCCCGGACCCTCCGACGTCCAGAACAGCCCCAGGCGTGCCAACTCTCTGGACAGCCCGGGCCCTGCCCGGAAGCTACCCGGAACCTCCGGCCCTGCCCGGAACTTCCGGCCCTGCCTGCGTGCATTGACTTGGGCCGAGGCCCGTTTACCCCTTCGCCCCCTAGACTATATATACTCTTCTTCCACCTACGTTTTAGGGTTAGCATTATGATAGCTCATTAGTTGAGGTGTGCTCCCACCTCTACTCTTGAGAGAGAGAGACCACTCCCATGGAGTTCAAGACCTCCATGTGAGAAGATCCTCCGGGATATCTAAGACCTCGACTCCTCTCCGGATCGGGATGAACTAGCTACCGATTGTACCCTCTTGTGTTGGATTTGGACCTTTGTATCCCTTATGTGTATGTGGATTTAGCACATGTGTGATTGTTTCTTGTCTATTTGAGTGATTCCTCTTGATTTCCCCTCACGTGTTCTTCGTGTTCTTCGCGGGATCCGCTCCAATCGTGAAAGATCGACACCGTTAGGGTTCCACCCTACATCATCCCGCCCCTCCGCCGCCATGGCAGCCATGGACCAGAGGGGAAACTCTCCTCCCATCTAGGGGGGAGACCAAGGAAGAAGAATAAGAAGGGGGGCTCTCTCCCCCTCTCTTCTAGTGGCGCCGGAGCGCCGCCAGGGGAAACATCGTGATGGCGATCTACACCAACAACTTCACTACCGTCAACACCAACTCTCTCCCCGTCTATGCAGCGGTGTAACACCTCTTTTTCCTGCTGTAATTCTCTACTTAAACATGGTGCTTAATGCTACATATTATTATCCAATGATTTGTGGCCATCCTATGATGTTTGAGTAGATTCGTTTTGTCCTATGGGTTGATTGATGATCGTGATTGGTTTGAGTTGTATGTTTTATTTTGGTGTTTTCCTATGGTGCCCTCCGTGTCACGCAAGCGTGAGGGATTCCCGCTGTAGGGTTTGCAATGCGTTCATAATTCTCTTATGGTGGGCGGCTAGAGTGACAGAAGCTTACACCCGAGTAAGGGGGTTGTTGCGTATGGGAGTAAAGAGGACTTGATACTTAATGCTATGGTTGGGTTTTATCTTAATGATCTTTGGTAGTTGCGGATGCTTGTTAGAGTTCCAATCATAAGTGCATATGATCCAAGTACAGAAATTATGTTAGCCCATGCCTCTCCCTCATATAAAATTGCAACAATGATTACCGGTCTAGTTATCGATTGCCTAGGGACAAATCATTCTCTTGTGTTACAAAAGCTTTCTACTAAACAATTAACTTTTATTATCTCGCAAATTACTCCTAGTTTTATTCTCGTTAAGTACTTCTAGTCTTATCCTTACACACGCAAAATAGTTTCATACTTGTTCTAGGTAAAGCGAACGTTAAGCATGCGTAGAGTTGTATTGGTGGTCAATAGAACTTGAAGGGAATATTAATTCTACCTTTAGCTCCTCATTGGGTTCTACACTCTTATTTATCGAAAAAGCTACAATTGATCCCTTATACTTGTGGGTTATCAAGACCTTTTTCTGGCGCCGTTGCCGGGGAGCAATAGCGTGGGGTTGATATTCTCGTGTGTGCTTGTTTGCTTTATCAGTAAGTAGATTTTATTTTCTGTTCTAAGTTGTTCTCTATCTTTAGTTATGGATATGGAACATGAAATCCCAAAAAAATTAGTTGTACTTGCTACTCATGGAGATGGAGAACCTCCTAAAACCCTCGATGCTCGTTATGTGGAAAACATTAAATACTACTTCGATAATCCTGATAAAACTCCATTCAACTTGATAATGGGAGTTACTTTGGATCAACAGGAATACTTTAGGGATTGTTGCTTGTCTCAAAAAGGGAAACTCTTATGGGATCAAATTTATTATTTGCATTGGTATGCTCGGAATTTATGCTTAAGATATGATTATACTTGCTGCTCTAGGATGAAGGCTCCACACCTTCCCTTTTCATGTGAATTTAATGATAATGAAACCTTGGCTTCTTATGCTAATGGTATATATGATTAGTATGATGTGGAACGAATAGAAGAATTTGTTGCTTTTAAGGGTGCTTATGAAATTGAATCTTTGTTTGAAAAGTATGAAGATTGTGATGATGCTGTCTACAGATCTGAAAATTTTGTTATACTTAAATATTGCTATGAGAATTATAAATACAATGCCGATATTGATGACTTTATTGAGAAAGTCTCCGCTGTCCAAGAAGAGACTAATATTTTGCAGGCTCCTATGGAAGAAGAAAATGATGACACTGTGAGCTCATTAGATGAAAAAATTGAGGAGGAGAGCGAAGAACAAAAGGAGGAAGAGCGGATTGATCACCCGTGCCCACCTTTTGATGAGAGTAACTCTTTATCTCATACATTGTTTAATTTCCCTTCATGCTTACCGAAGGATGAATGCTATGATCCCTTTGATTCGTTTGAAATATCCCTTTTTGATGAAACTGATGCTTGCTATACTTGTGGCCATGATGCCAATATGAATTATGCTTATGGAGATGAACTTGATATAGTTCCTTATGTTAAAAAAGAAATTGTTGCTATTGCACCCACACATGATAGTCCTATTATCTTTTTGAATTCTCCCAACTACACTATATCGGAGAAGTTTGCTCTTATTAGGGATTATATTGATGGGTTGCGTTTTACTACTACACATGATAATTTTGATGAATATAATATGCATGTGCTTGCTGCTCCTACTTGCAATTATTATGAGAGAGGAACTACATCTCTACCTCTCTATGTTTCCAATACGATAAAATTGCAAGAAACTACTTATGCTATGCATTGGCCTTTACTTGATGTGTATGAATTATTCTTTTATGACATGCCGATGCATAGGAAGAGAGTTAGACTTTGTTGTTACATGATATATATTACTTTGTGCTCACTACTAAATTACAAATCATTGTTAATTAAAATTGGCTTTGATATACCTTGGGATCCGGGTGGATCCATTACTTGAGCACTTTATGCCTAGCTATGGCTTTAAAGAAAGCGCTGCCAGGGAGACAACCCAGAAGTTTTAGAGAGTCATTTATTTCTGTTGTGTGCTTTTAAAAAAGTTTAAAAACAAAAAAAATATACAAGGGAACCTAAAACTTTTCAAAAAGGAAAGTGAAAGTAAGAAAGACGAGCACCATTGAAGTGGGGGAGCTCCTTGAACTTTGTTCATGCCCATGGAAACTTTGCAAATCTTGAATTACAGAAACTTTTCAACAAAAATAATTATCCCCTTGTACAAATCCATTGTATTATAAAAATAATGTGCCAAGATTTACCGTTAGGATGTTTAAATTGCTTGTTTGGTATGTGCAGTGCAAAAACAGAAACTTTTGCTGTAGTGCGTGAATTTACATTTTTTACTTGAACGTGCAAAAATTCTGAAATTTTTACACAGTACTTCTATGAAATTTTTTTATTTTTTCCTAATTTTTCAGAATATTTGGAGTTACAGAAGTATGGTCAATGTTTAGATTACTACAGACTGTTCTGTTTTTGACAGATTCTGTTTTTGATGCATTGTTTTGCTTGTTTTGATGAAACTATGGATTGTATAGGAAGGTATAAGCCATGGAGAAGTTAGAATACAGTAGGTATAATGCAAAAATAAAATATGAATGGGTTTAAAACAGTACTTAAAGTAGTGATTTGCTTTATTATACTAACGGATCTCACGAAGGTTTTGTTAAGTTTTGTGTGGATGAAGTGTTCAAAGATCGAGGAGGTATTGATATGAGAAGAATGAAGAGAGGCAAGAGCTCAAGCTTGGGGATGTCTAAGGCACCCCAAGTAAATATTCAAGGAGACTCAAGCATCTAAGCTTGGGGATGCCCCGGAAGGCATCCCATCTTTACTCAACAAGTATCGGTATGTTTCGTTTTTTTTGTTCACATGATATGCGTAAATTCTTGGAGCGTCGTGTGCCTTTTATTTTTCTTTTAATAATGCACCATGCTGGTATGGGATAGTCCTTGGTTGATTTATAGAATGCTCTTTGCACTTCACTTATATCTTTTGAGTATGGCTTTATAGAATGCTTCATGTGCTTAACTTATATCATTTGAAGTTTGGATGCCTGTTTCTCTTCATATAGAAAACCGTTATTTATAGAATGCTCTTTTGCTTCACTTATATTTATTAGAGCATGGTCTTTTGTAGAAAGAATTAAACTCTCTTGCTTCACTTATATGTATTTAGAGAGTCAACATGAATTGGTCATTCACATGGTTAGTCAGAAAATCCTACATAAACCTTGTAGATCACTAAATATGATATGTTTGATTCCTTGCAATAGTTTTGCGATATGGAGATGATAATATGTGAGTTATGCTAGTGAGTAATTGTGATTTAGTAAGAATATTGGTGTTAAGGTTTGTGATTCCCTATGCATGCACGTAAAGTCAATAGTTATGCAATGAAGTTATATCCTACTTATCGTGCATTATTCAGTGTTAGTTATTCTCAATGCATGCTTATGACCATTTTCGTTTTATGGTTGGTTGCTTCTCAATCTATTTGCTAGCCTCCATTTGTACTAAGCGGGATTACTGCTTGTGCATCCAAACTCCTTAAACCCAAGTTGTGCCAAATGAGTCCACCATACCTACCTATATGCGGTATTTCCATGCCGTTCCAAGTAAATTTGCACGTGCCAACTCTAATTTTTCAAAATAATTTTCCATTTTGTGTGCCCGTACTGCTCATGAAGCAGTAGGGGTGGCCAATATTTTCCATGCTAGGTGTGTTATTCTCACGATGAGCGATTATTCACTTGTCATTGCACGAGAGAGTGGCTGGTAATAGGGATGCCCAGTCCCACAATGAATCAAAAATTAATAACAACAAAATTCCTTGGAAAGTGTTGGTATGGAGGGCACCCATGGATACGGCTAGCCATGGATTGTGAAAGAATGGTGGAAAGGAAACAAACTTTATTTTCTATTTGGGAACTGCCTATGATGTGTCTAGCATGGAAAATATTGGGAATTCTCGGTCGTTTTCGTTGACAGGAAAAGCATGCCTTTCAAAATAATTTTATCTCTCTAATTTAAGCTTTGAGCTCTGGCACCTCTGCAAATCTCTGCTTCCCTCTACGAAGGGCCTATCTATTTTACATTTATGCATTTTTATTTTTATTTTGAGTCTCCATCTTCTCTTATAAAGCACCAACTGGAGAGCACTATCGTCATACTTGTGCATTGGGTGTAGTTAATGTTGAGTGTGTTTCATGAATGGATCAATGACTGAGCATAATGGGCTAGGGATAACTTTCTTTAGCGTTGATATTTTGAAATACATGGTTGTTTGTTAGTATGCTTGAGTATTGATGTCTTTATATCAAATTATAGACTATTGCTTTGAATCACTCGTGTCTTAATATTCATGCCATGATTAGATTACATGATCAAGATTAGGCTAGGTGGCATTCCACCTCAAAAAATTATCCTTTTTATCATTTACCTACTCAAGGACAAGCAGGAATTAAGCTTGGGGATGCTGATACGTCTCCGTCGTATCTATAATTTTTGATTGTTTCATGCCAATATTCTACCACTTTCACATATTTTTGGCATCATTTTATATTATTTTTGGGACTAACATATTGATCCAGTACCCAGTGCTAGTTCCTATTTTCTGCATGTTTTTTGTTTCACAGAAAATCCATATCAAACGAAGTCCAAATGCAATAAAATTTAACGGAGAATTATTTTGGAATATATGTGATTTTTGGAAGGAGGAATCAATGCAAGGCGGTGCTGGTGGGCCCCACGAGGCACCAGGGCGCGCCAGGGGGGCCAGGCGCGCCGTGGTGCCTCGTGAGGCCCTCGTAGGTCGGTTGGTGCTATTCTTCGGGCGCAAGGAAGCTAATATCCGGAAAAAATCGTGTTAAAATTTCAGCGCAATCGAAGTTACGGATCTCCGGGAATTTAAGAAACGGTGAAAGGCCAGAAAACAGGAACGCGAAACAGAAGAGAACAGAGAGAGAGATCCAATCTCGGAGGGGCTCCCGCCCCTCCACCGCCATGGCAACCATGGACCAGAGGGGAAACTCTCCTCCCATCTAGGGGGGAGGCCAAGGAAGAAGAAGAAGAAGGGGGGCTCTCTCCCCCTCTCTTCCGGTGGCGCCGGAGCGCCGCCGGGGGAAACAACATGATGGCGATCTACACCAACAACTTCACTACCGTCAACACCAACTCTCTCCCCGTCTATGCAGCGGTGTAACACCTCTTTTTCCTGCTGTAATTCTCTACTTAAACATGGTGCTTAATGCTACATATTATTATCCAATGATTTGTGGCCATCCTATGATGTTTGAGTAGATTCGTTTTGTCCTATGGGTTGATTGATGATCGTGATTGGTTTGAGTTGTATGTTTTATTTTGGTGCTGTCCTATGGTGCCCTCCGTGTCGCGCAAGCATGAGGGATTCTCGCTGTAGGGTTCGCAATGCATTCATAATTCTCTTATGGTGGGCGGCTAGAGTGACAGAAGCTTACACCCGAGTAAGGGGGTTGTTGTGTATGGGAGTAAAGAGGACTTGATACTTAATGCTATGCTTGGGTTTTACCTTAATGATCTTGGTAGTTGCGGATGCTTGCTAGAGTTCCAATCATAAGTGCATATGATCCAAGTACGGAAAGTATGTTAGCTCATGCCTCTCCCTCATATAAAATTGCAACAATGATTACCGGTCTAGTTATCGATTGCCTAGGGACAAATCATTCTCTTGTGTTACAAAAGCTTTCTACTAAACAATTAACTTTTATTATCTCGCAAATTACTCCTAGTTTTATTCTCGTTAAGTACTTCTAGTCTTATCCTTACACCCGCAAAATAGTTTCATACTTGTTCTAGGTAAAGCGAACGTTAAGCGTGCGTAGAGTTGTATCGGTGGTCGATAGAACTTGAAGGGAATATTAATTCTACCTTTAGCTCCTCGTTGGGTTCGACACTCTTATTTATCGAAAAAGCTACAATTGATCCCCTATACTTGTGGGTTATCATCAGCGCATTGCCTCTACACCGTCGACTCGTGTCAACGTCTCCACATAGCCGATTTGACTTATGCACCAGGCCACACCTCTTTAATAATTTACTTTGCGAAAATTAATTATGCAAAGAATTTTAAAATATATATATATATATATATATATATTATTTGTTATTACCTTTGTCTTGCACTATTAACGTGTGTAGGTAAGCGACTTCGACTGCGTCACGTGGTCACCTCGGCATGCCTCCGTCGTCGTCCTGCCTCCGTCGACCAAATTATGTCATCACCTTGGCGCGCTACCATGTGTTGGCACCCCTATGCCGCACTTCATCAGGCCGACGTCTAATATGCCAACCTGTTCTGACACCTCGGCTGGACCGGGGACTTCGCCATCGCTTCATCATCACCTCGCTGACCTGCCGCGTTACCTCGGCTGGACCGGGGGCTTCGCCTAAACTACATCGGTGATGTTGTACTGTCACTTCATCACCCCGAGCTCTTCACTCAGGCACCTCGGGACCGGCTTGGGGGCTGGGACCTCGGTCAAGTCGAGGAATACGCACCATGTCGGATCTGTCAAAGTTTGCTGGGCATCCTCGTCCCGCCACAAGCCCGGATCACGCCATCAACACTGAGCACATTAAACAGCTAAGTCGCTTTCATGCTTAAATTTTTTAAATGTTTAATTTTTGTTCAGTTCAACCAAGCATTATATTTGTGTTAAACAAAATAGCTATTTGTCAAAGACAGTGTTTGTTAAAAACAATGTTTGTCAAAAACAACTTCCTTTACCCTGGTTAACTGGGGGCTCTTATATTTATATGAGCCGTTTTATAATAAATGTGTTTTCTTCTTTGTCGTTGCAAAGTCTTATTCTACTACGCCTTTTTCCAACGCGAGTGTGTGGTCAATAGCCGGATAGCCTAGTTTCTCTCTAAAGCCGCTCGAGTTTAGTTCGCTAAACTGGCCTGAGAAACACTCCGCCTTCAGGATAGGATGTTGAAGCCGAAGGCTGACCCGCTTGAAGTCTGGAGATCGGATGTATCATGTTAAAGCATGACGGAAGCACATATTAATTTAAGACCAAATTTGGATTGGCACCAAAAAACTTGATCTAATTTAGACATAAAGTTTTTATGTGAGTTTTCTGGTTTTCCAAGCTTATGGCACTTTTAACCTATTTGTGTGTCTCCAGCATAACTCTCGCAGTGCAATGCCAGACACCTTTAAAGCATCGGCAATATCAACGGGGGCTGCGGCTAGAGCCGAACCCACCAAAAGCCAAGGTACTCCATGGAGTCCTCGGTAAAATGTTCTCGGATATTGCTTTATATGCATCAGTTTCGAATTGTGTCTTTGGTCAATAGTTGGGTTGCCCGGCTCCTATGCTTACTCCTTACGTTCCCGATTGTTCGGCTAAGGGTAAAGGGAGAACCACCGCGATTGTACTTCCGGTTTGTCTGGTCAAGTGCCTCGGTGGAGAAAGCCGAAAACTGACTGTCACAATAAGCGTAAACTGGTCAGCGATCTGATGATGGTGTCCAACTACAGATCGATAGAGGTTACCCCGTGTTAAATGATGGACCTTTCATAAAATTGGCCGAAGTGTTAATGGCTTGACCTCGGCTGACACCGAACACTAACCAGGGGCTAGTAACTTGCCTCCCCAATTAAAGCTCCTATGACTAAGTGAAAGTTATAAAGCCTAGATATCTGATTGCCTCGTTTCCACAAACACAACCGCCTCCGGGCACCGAGACATCGGCTAAGGGTTGTCTTGTTAGTATGAAAACACCATGCGTAGCATCTACAAAGGGGTGGAAGCCGACGATGGGCCACTTTCAGATTACAAACAGTTGCAGCGGAGTCAAAATAACATATAGCATAAAGCGTTTGTATTCAATATACGAGTGCTACCTTCCGTAATCATCGTTATAAAGCCATAAATATGCATCAATTTCACTTAAGATTTTGGCCAAGCTGGGTTGCCTGGCTCCTGTGCTTACCTCCCACGTTCCCGATTGTTCGGCAAGGGGGTAAAGGGAGCACCTCTGTGATTGTTACTACCGGGTCATCCGGGTTCGTACCTCAGACGGGTAAAGCCGAAAGCTAGCTGTCTTAAGAATATAATTGGTCGGCAACGACGGAAGTGAAAATCTCGGTTCATTAAGACCACAGAGTTCGGGAACTTTCCCCAAGTAAATCCTCAATATTTTCCTCCCACATTGATCAGAGGTGAGGTTTCATGATCATGGTCAACATGACCGCCTGGGAAAAGGAACTTATAAAGGAACTATTTTTCCTAGAAGATGTTTCTTACGTTAAATAGTAATATAACATATCTCTCTGTGTACCTTTGTTTATAAAACCGTATGGCCGAATTGCCTTGTTTTCCATAAATCTATGCCCATATAAAGGCTTTATAAAGTAGGAAAACACTCCTTGGCTACTGACCGAGGAGGTTGAAGCCGATGGTCGGTCAACAAAGTTTTGTAAAATGCGGATCCGTGCGTTAACGATGTAAAGTACTTGGATACATAGAATCATTACACATAAATTGTGATTAAAATCAATTTACTCCGGATATCGATCCTTAATTCGGCCACCCTTGCCCAAATCAAGGCTCAGGGGCTACTGGGCTTTGCGCTTTTCACTTAAAAGCCATTAATGAGTTACATCGATCCCCTGATCTGGTGTTGCCAGCTGACTAGTGGCTCGGGGGCTACTGCATTGACGATTCAATGCAGACAATTTACAAAGTGCAAAACAGTTTCCGAGGAGATTATGATCCTCAGGTTGGTCGGCCGCACCCAACCTAAGTCTCGAGGACTATACACACCGCGTTTCCATTCCTAAGTATGCTGCCGAGATAGGAGTTGATCCTCAGGCCGATTTCGTGAATCAACCTGAGTCTCAGGGGCTACTGGGATCAGGGGTTTTATATTATCCTTCAGGTGCATCCCGGATTTTAGGCCGGCACACACCCTGAGGCTACTGGTTATACATCTCGGCAGAGAATAAGTTGTACCCATTGAAATAATATCCACCAAAACTCAGCCTAAGCCCGAGGTGGTGCACCACCTCGGAAGCAGTCTGGCATAAAGCTCGGATTCGAATGGCTGGCTCCAAAGAGAGCATTCCCGGCATTAAGCTCGGCTGAACTCCTTCAATCTTTTCAAGACCGAGGTAATTTATGACACCTCGGATGCAGGCCGACGTTGGAGCTTGGCTGCAAAAATACACCTCTGATGTAATCCGGCATTGGATCTCGGCTACAAGAAAATACTGTCACCCGGGAAAAACTTCAAACCCGAGGTGTAGCATAAAAATAACAAGGCATTGATAAAGGCTGAGAACTTAAAGGGGCTCCTCGGATACCCGACGTGAGAACTCTTCGGATATACCTCGGCGGTCCTCAAGATCAGAGATGGGAAGATTTGTTGAACCAGCTTTCAAGACTGACGACCGAAGACGAAGAACAGTTCAGAAGAACCAAGGAGCGTCCCCAACTTGAAGACCGGTTCAGGGGGCTACTGACGGTGTCCTGGACTAGGGGGTGCTCATCACATCGTCTCCCGACCAGGTGGATCGGACTGAGGACCCCCATGACGGTTCACTCATGGGCCACTTCGGGTAGCCTATGACGCATACAAGGAAGACTCCACAAGACTTGGCACACAAGACGAGGACTCCTCTAAATCCTAGGCCTCTGGTGCATTATATAAACCGAGGCTAGGCTAGTGAATAGGGGAACATATATTCATTACAACGATCTCATGGTAGATACCTATACTCTGTACTACACCTCATATCAACACAATCAAAGCAGGATGTAGGGTTTTACCTCTTCGAGAGGGCCCGAACCTGGGTAAAAACATCATGTCCCTTGTCTCCTGTTACCCATCGATCCGATCTCACAGCTCGGGTCCCCCTACCCGAGATCTGCCAGTTTTGACACCGACAACTATGAAGTATGCCATATTATGTTAATGTTATTTAAAGCATGTCTCTTTATTTGCCAATCTGAAATGGGATTAATTGATAGCACACTGGCCATTGATGATTATACGTTCTTTAGCACTGCATGTATGCTTGTGTTCTTGATCTGTAATCTAGTGGTGTGGTGAAGCTGGCCACTCCTGCAGAATGCCATTTCCTGCCATTTCTTAACTATGAACAATGCCATATGATGTTAATGCTATTTTAAACCATGTCTCTTTATTTGCCAATAAGAAATGGGATGAATTGACAGCACTGAAGCTTATACGTGCAAAACCTGTTATCTGTTTTCTTGTTTGTCTTTCAGAGTGATATCTCTGACGCCAGGAAGAACTGCCACAATGATAGTGAGACAAACCCATTGCTTGTCCCTCCAACATATATTGCGGGGAAGAAGGCAACACATCTTGGAGATAGCGATACAACCCCAAAGTCATGTCTTGATGTAGGGTTCAAGTTACTCGCTAATAGCGGTGACACACGCTCGATGAAGTCGCCACCTGAATCTGTTTGACTTCTTTAGTCTCAACTTCAAGCAGAAAGACGTGGCTCAGCTCAAATCCTACTGGAAGTCCAATCTCTATGGAAGATCAACGAGAAGTATAGTGCGTCCATTGATGCTATCCAGCTAGAGTTGGCGGATATAAGCGTCAAACAAGCACAGTCTCATCAGCTTGCTCAGCTGCTTGTGCTGCAGCTGTCGTGCAGGGCTAACCTTTCTTAACTATGTTGAAGTGCCGTCGGTTCTGTATATTATTTTGTCGGCGCGTTTATTTGCACTGGTGGCGACCTTTGATGCCCAGTGTATGTAATCTGCTGTATGGTTGCGCTTTATTATCACTGGTGGCAAACTTTGATGCCCAGTGGATGTAATATCCCATTATTTCTTTATTGTATAGTCTAGGTTTATTCTTAGTCACCATGCTGTAATTTATTTACTGTATATGCTATCGTTGCTAGGCCGTAAGCTTTGACGGAGATCAATGGACCAAAATGTTATTCGTCCATCAGTGCTATATATATAAAAAAATAGACTACGCAAATGGGCCGGCCCGCAACTCTATATTTGGGTCGAAACGTGGGCCCACAATCATCTCGGGCCGTTAGCAGGCCAGAACGTAAACAGGGCCCAAGTAGTTTCGGGCCTTTAACAGGCTGAGTAAACCACGGGCCTTAGTTGGGCCAGAAAATACCATGGGCTTTTAACACGCTGAAAATTAGATTGGTCCTGAATTGTGCCGAACAATTCACAGGCCGATAGCAGGCCGAAATATACCTCGGCCCATGATTGGCCCAATTATATGATGGGCCGTTAACAGTTCAAAATTTATCTCGGGCCTTGGTTGGCCCAATAACATTATGGGCTGTAAGCAGGCCGGATGCAAAGCGGGCCATAATTAGGCCCAATTATATAACGGGCCTTTAAAATGCCGATAGTAAAAGTGGGCTAAAATTTATCCGTGAAGACCACGGGCCGTTAAGAGGCCGAAAGTCACTTCTACCAGAAATGGGCCCAAATGCTGCACAGGCCGTTAAGAGGCCGAAAGTCACTTGTACCAGAAATGGGCCCAAATGTTGCACGGGCCGTTAAGTGGCCAAAAGTCACTTGTTCCAGAAATGGGCCCAAATGTTGCATGGGCCGTTAAATGGCCAAAAGTTAAACCAGGCCGAAAACGGCCCAAGTGCACGAAGGGCCTATAACAGGCCGAAACAATCATCGAGCCAAACTGGGTAAAACTGTTCAATGGGCCTATAACAGGCCGTAATACAAACCGGGCCTTAAATGGGCCCAAAACACAGTGGACTATTAACGGGCCATTCTGATATGGGTCGTAATTTGGCCCAAAACATGGTAGGCTGTTAACAGGCCGGCCCACTAGTATCTGACAAAATCTTGTGGACCTTTGGCTGGGCCGGCCCATTTAACCTTAATGGGCCACTATTGGGCCATGCCGCATGTCGATGTATCATAGGCGTCTCTTGTCCAATGAATGGATGACATCTGTCGCAACGCCAAGCTGACACATGGTTCCGTTGGTGAATGAGAATTTTACACATGGAAAATTGCCATTGGTCCGGGCTGTGAATGGGTTATCGGATCCAAACCCGCACCCGATTGCTTAACGGTGACCCGTTATGGTGGATGCCACGTGTCGGTTACCCTTGACGAAAACACTTCCATGACGCGCCATTTATCGTCATGGAAGTGGACACTTCCATGATTATAATTTGAGTATTGTCATGGAACACTTCTACGATGGCACATGTATGACTATCTTGATTCTGTCATAAAATCGTCATGGATGTACATGCATGACAGTGGTAGAGTCCACGACCGCGTAGTTCTGTCCATCCCTATCCCCGTTGTCAACCATACTCTTTAGGCGGTTAAGCCCTTAAAAGAGACGAGGCTCTGATACCAATTGAAAGGATCGATATGGTTGACTAGAGCGGGGGTGAATAGGCAACTACCAATTTTTAGCTCTTTTAATCAAATTAGGGTTAACAACAAAATAGGTTGTCTAGATATGCAACTAGGTGGACAACCTATATGACAAGCACCACAACAAGCAGACAAGCAAGCACAATATACAAACAAAATATAAGCTTGCATAGAGTAAAGGTAAGAAGTAACTGCAAGTGGAGACGATGAAGACAAGGATGTGTTATCGAAGTTCCCTCCTTTTGGGGGAGGTAAGTCTCCGTTGGAGCGGTGTGGAGGCACAATGTTCCCCAAGAAGCCACTAGGGCCACCGTATTCTCCTCACGCCCTCGCACAATGCAAGATGCCATGAATCCACTAGTGGTGCCCTTGAAGGCGGCAAAGGAACCTTTAATTAGAGGCTTCCAACACCACCACGAAGCTTCACCACAATGGAATGTGGCTCCGAGGTGACCTCTTCCGTCTAGGGTGCCCAAACACCCAAGAGTAACAAGATCCGCAAGGGATTAGTGGGGGAATCAAATATCTCTTGGTAGAAGTGTAGATCGAGGCCCTCTCCTCCAAACCCTAGAAGATCAACAAGTTTTGATGGCTAGGGAGAGAGATCGGGCGAAAATGGAGCTTATGGCAACAATGGAGATTTTGGGAAAAGAGGTGATCCTTCTTGAGGAAGAAGACCCCCTATATATAGTGAGGACAAATCCAACTGTTTTTCTGCCCAGCCCGCAGTTAAGCAGTATTACCGCTTAAAGCGGCAGTTCCAGCTTTAGTGTAGTGAGCGAGAGAAGTGCTGGAGTGGTAGTGCCCCCGGAGTGGTACTACCGTCCACCCATCAGCGGTACTACCTCTTAGGGTCACATAGTACAGTGGAACAGCGGTACAGGGAGGCGTTAGAGGGGAAGTACCGCATGGAGCGGTACTACCGTCCTACTACCGCCCTAGTACCGGATAAGCTCAGAGGGCAATAGCAGCTCCAAAATAAGCGGTAGTAGCAGCGGTACTAGAATGCGCTAGTACCGCGCGGGCGGTACTGTCGCCCTACTACCGCGCTACTGCTGCGAATTAAGGGTAGGCCTACAGAAGGCCACTCCCAAGCGGTAGCGACTGTGATACTGGTCTACGGAAGTACTGCTAAGCAGTATTATCGTGGACCATAGAGGTACTACCGCTTGGGTGCTGACAACTTGCCCAAGCACAAAAACAGATGGACCTCCAAAGTTGTGGGAAGGGTATGTGGGTGCATATGGGGTTGTGTACATGGTTATTCCACCCAAACCTTTCCAAAGCGGACCCTCTTTTAATAGTACAGATTTCCTACGACTCAAATCCACAGAAAAGAAACGCTGCAAAAACCCGTCTTCACTCTTTCTTTCACCGAGGGGAATAACACCGTCTTGTGCCATGTAATAGAATATCTGAAATTCTCAATGCACACGGTTAGTCCGCAAATACCATTGTCATCAATCACCAAAACCATTAGAGAGAAATATGCCCTAACAACTGCCATCATCTTACAGCAGTAGAAGAGAGGAGCGTATATGGTAACATCTTGTACATACATATAACACTAACCTACCCAGAGATCCTCTCCTTGTCTCCTTGTGAGAAAGCGATCTCCGGGTATTCCTGTCTGTTATCTGGGTGTGTTTTATCAAGTATCCAGTTTTAGTTGTAAGCGGTCGGGATACAACTCCAAGTCGTCCTGTTACCGTGGACACGGCTATTCGAATAGTTTACTTCCCTGCAGGGGTACACCACATTTCTCGATATGCTCGATTACCTCTGGCCGGACACACTTTTCTGGGTAATGCCTGGCCTCGGATAATCGACACACCGAAGTCCTACATAGGGCCTCTAGAGAGGTCACTCACCGGTCTACATCCTAAGCGTGAAAGGGTTGTTCGGTCGCTCACCCAATCCGCTCCTGCATGTGGCAAGACTGGTCGGGGACCAAGCCCACCTTTGTATACATAGCAGGCATGCCACTCACCCCAATAATCAGCCCGCAGTTCTGAATTGTGACATCTGACAAATTTTTCGTGACGAACTGACGATGCCGAGGGACCCATAACCATTATCCCGCGCGGCGGTTAGTGCGTATATCCCAGTGGCAATTTCAGATCAAATACCCAAATCTCATTAAGCATGTCATTATTATATAACCATGGACACCGACCAGGGCCCAGGCCCACCTCTCTCCTAGATGGTCTCCTCCTGCCCTATCATTCCGCCACAACGAATCACTCGCGGGTACTCTTCGAGCCGACCCAACTTTAATGTATCATGTATCATGTATACTATAATAGTATAAGTATACCCGTGATCATCGTCCCAAGGGGATCACGGCCCGATAGTATAGCATGGCAGACGGACAAGAGTGTAGGTCCACTGATGGGACTCTAGCATATCTATACTAAGCATAGTAGGATAAGAGGTATTGTATCAACAACAGTTAACAAAAACAGGCTATGCATCAGAACAGGATCTACCGATAAGACACCAACTGAACCGACTCTCTAATGCGAGAAGTAGAGAGAAAGAATGGGCGATATCGGAATGATCAAGGGGGTTTGCTTGCCTGGAAGCTCTGATGCGAAGGACGGGTCGTCGGTGACGTACTCGTACTCGGGGTCAACGGCAGTCTTGGGGTCTACTGGAAAGGAAGCAGAGGAGGGGGGAAACAGAAATATAACGGGCAGGCAAATGCAACACACATGCATCTCATGGCAATATGTGTTGATTATGTGCTCTAATGCATTACTATGCATTTTAAAAGAAGAGGGAAAATATTTGAGAATATTTTCCCAGCTCGAGATATTATTCGGTTAATCGATCCTGATGCAAAATATCAATGTTCATTATGATAGAGGGGTTTGTCATGCATGCAAATGACATATTCGAATTCGTTGTTTTTTTCTGATCATTTTTCATATAAAAAATATTTTCATTTGAGTTATAGATTATTTTATATGATTTTCCAAAGTTTTATTATTTTTCTGGATTTCTGGATTTATTTTAATTTCGAAATTCATTAAATGGAAATTTCTATGGGTACATAGAAGTGTACCCAGCAGTGGCACAGGGAGGCTGACAGGTGGGGCCAGTGGACTAGGTCAACTGCCTTGTCAGCAGGTCCAGTCAGCAGTCAACAGGGTTGTTGACTAGTCAAACCTAACCAGTGGGTCCCACTAGTCAGTGACAGGGGTATTAATCAGTGTTTTAATTAGCTTAATTAAGTCTCATTAGCAGGTGGGGCCTACACGTCAGTGGCAGTGGCATAGTTTAATTGCTACAGTGAATGGACCCATGTATCAGTGCTTGTTAGCAGATTAGGTTAGCGCTTAATCAAACTGTTAAAGACCCGGGCCCACATGGCTGTGGCCCAGGGGCACCTTAAACCGCGTGCGCGCCGGCGGCAAGACACCTGCGATCACCCGAGATGGCGGCGATGCACGGGATCGCCGCACAGGCGACCAAATCGAGCGGGGCGAGCACTGTTCGAACGAGCACTTTGCGCCGCTCGAACTGCGCAAGTGGCAGCACCGGGGACGGTCGGAAATGTTGCCGGTGTTGAGCCGAGACGGCGGCTACTATGGGTGCTCGCCGGGAAAGGGGGCTATGGCGCACGGCAGCAAGAGCTGGAGGGCTCGCTGGCCTTCTAGGAGTGCTAGGAGCTTGATGCGATACTCGGAAGCGAGCCGCGCTTGCTATGGCTGCGATGGCAAGGCGACCAGCGGTGGCAAGCTTCGGCTATGGTGGCACGGCGGCTAGATGTAGCGAAACAAGGGGGGCAGAGGGGAAACAGGCGGTGCTCACTAAGGAGCTCAAGGGTGGCTCGTTGATGACTTAGGAGCGGTAGACGGCAGTGAATTCGGCGATGACATTCCGATGAACGGAGGTTGAAGACGATAACGATCCGGTGCTGTAGGGCTCTCCGGCTTGACATCTTGAGTGCAGACAACGAAGACGACCACGGCGGAGCAGATGGACACGATTGCAGGCGCCGGGGAGGACAGTGGCTGCGCATGCAAGGTGGTTCATGGCGATGGCGGTTCGGCCTCGTGTGGGGGAGGAAGAAAGCAGCATGGGGAAGGGGGGAATGGTGCTAGGGTTTGCCAGGGCGTCGAGGGGGGCTTATAGATGCCGGGGAGGGGCTGGATGACCACCGCGTGGCCATCCATGGCCATGGACGCGCTGCGGTCCTCCACCGCGCTCGGGTGAACAGGAGGAAGAAGAAGAGGGTGCTGGTGAGCTGGGCCTCACTGTTGCCAGCAGGCCACAAGTGCACAGTAGACTTTTAGTTTTTATTCTGTTTCTTTTTCTGTTTTATATATTCTCCTTTATTTTACATTTAATTTTGCTACTAAATGATTTAGTTAATTATGAAACTTGGCACATAATAGCTAGGCAATATATTGAAGAGGCCCACAAAGTTTGTGGTCATTTGGAATTGTATAAATATTTGTTTATTTAAGAATGGCCAAACTAAATGTTGTGGGACCACTTTAAATATTGCTAGGGGCATTTTGGGAATTCAAACATGGTTGGTTTCTACATGAAAAATAATAGGGGGTTATTTAGGATATTACCAACATTTTTTTTGACTGTTTGGAGAAATAATATTTTGACTTACAATTTAAATTTGAATTTAACTTTGATTTTTATCACATGGCAGTTAAGCTTGCAAAACATGATGACATGGCATCATTAGAGGGGAGGTCACTGTAGCTTAATTATAGTGGCATTACAGTAGGAGTGCTCAAACGACTTTCCTGCCCATTGTCGCCTCCGACTTGTTGGCGCACCATTCGGCCAACCTTGAGTCTCTTGTTGGGATCCATGTTGGCTTGTTCATTGCATTGCAAACCCGTGTCCATACCTCTCTTTCCAGAAGACACTGTAGTAGAATATGGTCTATGCTTTCCTCGTCTTGATTACAAAAAGGGCAAGCCTCTTGATGATCTAGTCCACGTCCCGCCAGCCGGTCCAAAGTCCAACATTGTTTTTTAGAGCTAGCCATGCATAGAAGCGACACCTCAATGGTGCTGTTGATTTCCATGTGAACTCGGCTGAAGGAATTACCTCTCTTCCCCAGAATTTTGATGCATAGTCCGATCGACTCGAGAAACATTCGTTCGTCTCCCATGCCCATGTGATGGAATCAGGTGTGTCCGCATGCAGCTGAACCGTTGCTATCAGGGTCCACAGACCAAAGTACTCCTGAAGGTCCTGAGTCATCATCACTGGGCCAATATCAATCGCCCAAGTGCCATTAGTTACTCCTTGGGCAACCGTTCTTGTTGCCCTTGAACGCTGCCCAACACCCGCATAGATGCTTGTTCCATCTCCAACTGACGATCGGGCTGTGGCGCTACCTCTTGTACCCTGAGCCCATGCAACCACCGGTCTTCCCAAAACAAGGTGCTTGTTCCATCTCCAACTTACGATCGGGCCGCGGCCCAGAATAATTGCAACGACTCCCCAGGCAAGCGATCTCAAACTCTGCCCATGGTTTGGACGTGTTTGGGCGTTGCAACCATGGCCATCTCGTCTACATAGCAATGTTAAGCCAGCTTAGGCTTGGTATACCCAGTCCACCAGCTCACCATGGAGAGCACACTGATTCCCATGCTACCGGACATTGGCCCCCATTAGCTTGGGGTTTTGCACAACAAAGGAATCCATGACATATCTTAACCATGGCCATGATAGTTTTGAGTGGAATGTCGAGCGCCATCATTGCATGTATTGGGATTGCAGATAACACTGATTGAACTATGATCATTCTCCCGCTTTTCAGCATATTTGCAGCCTTCCAATTTTGAAGGCATCCCGCAAGCTTATCCACCAAACCCAAAAGTTACGCCCGCTATTTGTTTCCTTATAGTGAGTGGGAAGCCCTGTTGACACCAGATTTTGGCGTGGTCAAAAACTTAATTAAGGTTGCCTCAAATAGAAAAGTTCTCAACATTAGAAAGTTCTGTATTGCCAGAATGAGAAACTTTGATGTTTGGGTCATCACCATCCGATCTAATCTAAAGGGCCGAAACGTGCTCGAAGTACTAAGATTTTGTATTCAGAGTATTGTTCGGCCAATTGCGCCTCCAAGACGGCCTCATATGAAAAAGTGTTCTACACGGATTGTCTTCGTCTCATCGAAGCGGTCAATTTTTATATAAAATTCGTCTTAATCCAAGGTCATATGCAAAAGTTAGAGATATCAGAGCGCGGCCCTACCACGGGCCAAAAAGTGGCGTGCCCCACCAGACACCCATATAGTTGATGTCTGATGGGTAGCGCCACTAATTGCCTCTTTTGCACGTGCGATTCGGTCCTGAAGATATCCTTGAATCGAAAAACGTTCAACATGAAAGTTGTTCGCCTCATCGAAAAGGTTAAATTTTCTTTTGGGATCATCTTCATCCGAGTCCGTTTGTGGCCTCTGAGAGTCAAAAACCAAACTGATGTCTCAAACTTACCTAAATCCGAGTTTGGTTAATTTTGGAAAGATTTGGACAGGATTTGGAGTATTTTTTTTGTATGGGAAGTCCAGCTGCCTCATATATATGTAAGAGGTGACGGCCGATTGAACAACACACAATCGAATAAATCAATCTGCTACCTTTTCATGTTCATCTAATTTTTATCTCTCTCCCTTGTATCTTTCTTCTCGTTCTTCGTTCGTTCTTCTTCTTAGAGGGCAGCGATCCACGAGGCTCTAGGGGCGATCAGGTCGACTTAGGGTAGCCCATAGCTGCCGCATGACCAGACAGGGTCCCTCCCGGGCATGTGGGGTTTCGGGTCCTCAAAAGCACCTGCCAGATTGCTTGTGTACCTCGCTACCGGATGGGTCTCCTTCGACGTGAGCTGCGGTGCATCACCCCCGGCGTCGAGGGTACACGGTGACATGTTCGTGCGCAAACACACTTTTTGGCAACTCCATTGGGGACGAAGCTTCGAATGGTCTCCAGCTCGTTCTTGCTCCAAAGAGATCATCATCAAGGGTTTGCAATCTATAAAGGTAATATGAATACCCAATCCCTTTGTGTAGATGCAAATAATTCATATGGTGTTACTAGATCGTTCAATGAGTACACTCTATCGGCCAACCCTAGTTTTTTCAATCATGCATCTAATTATGTGCAAAGGCCGATTCAAAGTAATTTACATCACTAGTGGAAAAACAGCTAGCCACAACTTTCATTGGTGGAGCACCATTTTCCATCAACGCCAGCACTATTTTTTTCAAGTAGTGCTAGCATCGGCATAATCGGTACGCCAGCTTCAAGCGCATAGTGCTGGCATGGACATTTTGTGAGACGCCACCAATATGTGGGCCCAATTGAGCTGAGCAGTTCGAAGATACTATTGGCGTAGGATCTCTACGCATGCCATAGATAAAAGTCCTAGTGTTGTCGTACCTTTTATTGAAACGTTGATAACCCAAGTATAGGAATCGCGACAGTCTTTGAGGTTAGTATTTCACCCAAATTTGTTGATTTGACACAAGGGGAGCCAAAGAATATTTATGAGCCTTAGCAGTGGAGTTGTCAATTCAACCACACCTGGGATATAATATTACTGAAGCAAAGTGTTTCGTAGCAGAGTAGATTGATAGTTTTAGTAACAGTAGTAATAGTAATAGGAACAGTAACAGAAGCAGTTTTGTGATCATTGTAACAGCAGCAACAGTAGTAACTTAGCAAAGATCAATATGAGAAAAGCATAGGCGTTCGATCAGCGATGGATATTTGTGTTGGATGACATTCATCATATAACAGTCACAACCTAGAGCCATACACAATAGCTCCAATTCATCAATGTAATGTAGGCATGTATTCCGTATATAGTCATACGTGCTTATAATAAGAACTTGCATGACATCTTTTGTCCTACCCTCCCATGGCAGCGGGGTCCATAAGGACACTAAGGGATATTAAGGCCTCCTTTTAATAGAGAACCGGAACAAAGCATTAACACATGGTGAAAACATGAACTCCTCGAATTACAGTCATCCCTGGAGAGTATCCCAACTATTGTCACTTTGGGGTCTATGGATCAGAACAATAACAAGTGCATATAACTAGCAGATAGGATCAAGAACTCAAATATATTCTTGAAAACATAGAGGGTTCAGATCTGAAATCATGGCACTCTGGCCCTAGTGAGAAGCATTAAGCATAGCAAAGTCATAGCACCATCAATCTCAGAACATAGTGGATACTAGGGATGAAGCCCTAACAAATTGACTCGATTACATGACAAATCTCATCCAACTCCATCACCGTCCAGCAAGCCTACGGAGGAATTACTCACACCCGGTGGTGAGCATCATGAAACTGTTGATGGAAAAGGGTTGGTGATGACGACGGCGACGAATCCCCCTCTCCGGAGTCGCGATCGGACTCCAGATCATCCCTCTTGGTGAAGAACAGGAGGTGGCGGCGGCTCCGTATCTTAAAATGTGATGAAACTTTCTCTCTGATTTTTTTCTCCGTGAGACGGTACTTATAGAGTTGGAGTTAGGGCAAACGGAGGCATGTGGGACCCACAAGCTCACAGGGCACGCCCTGGGGGTGAGCGCGCCCCCTGAGCTTGTGGCTCCTGGGTGGCCCCCCTCCTGTAGTTCTCTTTGACAATATTTTTTATATATTCTGAAAATAATCTCCGTAAATTTTCAGCTCAATCCAAGAACTTTTATTTCTACACAAAAACAACACCATGGTAGTTCTGCTGAAAACAGCGTCAGTCCGGGTTAGTTTCATTCAAATCATGCAAATTAGAGTCTAAAACAAGAGCAAAAGTGTTTGGAAAAGTATATACGTTTGGGACATATCAACTCCCCCAAGCTTAACTCATTGCTTCTCCTTAAGCAATTCAGTTGACAAACTGAAAGTGATAAAGAAAAACTTTTACAAACTTTTTTGTTCTCATTGATGTATATATGCTTAACTAGTGTACAAGTTTTCAGCAAAGATTATGAACTAACCATATGAATGATAACACTTAGGTCTCACATTTACTCATGAAAATAATATAACCAACTAGCAAGCAATAATAAGATATCTCAGATGCCAACAATTTGTCAAAACAATCATGATATAATATGATAACATGATATCTCACTAGCCCTTTCTGAGACAGCAAAACATAAATGCAGAGCACCTCTGAGGTTCAAGCAGCGACTAAACATTATAATTCAGGGTAGAAGAGATCCAGTCATGGTCACATCCAACATTAACTAGAATCAATGCATAAAAATGACAATATCGCTCTCAGGTTTGGTGCTTTAATTGAGTGGGTGATGACTCAACAACGAAAGTAAATAACATGAAAGTAAATAGAAGGGCCATTCACAGAGGGAAGCAGAGATTTGCAAAGGTGCCAGAGCTTGAAGCTTAAAACAGAGATTAATACATTTTGAGATGTGTGCTTTTCCTGTCAACGTCACGACAAAGGATTTCGATATCTTCCATGCTAAACACATTATAGGCGGTTCCCAAGCGAAAAGGTAAAGTTTACTCCCCCTCAACCGTACAACCACAAGCCATGGCTAGCCGAATTCATGGGTGCCCTCTAAACAATCAACTTTCCAGGGGAGTTTGTTTTATTATATTTTTTTATTTTCAAATTACAGGACTGGGCATCCCAATTACTAGCCTCTCTCGTGCAATGACAAGTGAATAAACACCATCATGAGAGTAACCCACTTAGCATGGAAGATATCGACCGCCCCGTCACTCCATGAGCGGTACAGGCACACAAAACAGATGTTTATTTGAATCATTAGAGTTGGCACATGCAAATTTACTTGGATCGACAGAGTAATACCGCATATAGGTAGATATGGTGGACTCATCTGGAACAACTTTGGGTTTAAGGATTGGATGCACAAGCAGTATTCCCGCTTAGTACCGGCGAAGGCTAGCAAATAGATTGAGAAGCGACCAACTAGAGAGCGACAACGGTCATAATCATGCATTGCGAATAATTAACATTGGATACAAGCATGAGTAGGATATAAACACCCTGAACATAAATATCATGAAGGCTGCATTGGTTTTGATTCAACTACATTTGTGAACATGTGCCATGTCAAGCCACTTGAATTATTCAGAGGAAGATACCATACTAACATACTACATCACAACCATTTTAATACATGTTGACACACAAGATAAATCCTTATCCACTCCTAGCTATTTAAGCATGGCATGAGCAACTATAATCTCTAATTGTCATCACAAATATGTTTACTCATAATATGCTGAATCATGGATACTGAGTTAAACATATTTACAAAAACGAAAACAAGAAGAGTTCACACCAGCCTTTCTCTGCAACAGTCACTTCATCAAATCATCGTCATTATTGCCTTTCACTTGCACGACCGAATGATGTGAAAATAATATTAGTGTAAGTGTATCATGGACTAAGCTGGAATCTGCAAACATTTTATTCAAAGGAGAAGACAAGATAATATTGGCTCTTTGTTAAATCAACAATAAAGCATGTATGAGCCAGTTTAACAATTATAACATAGTCTTTTCCATACGACGACTCGACTAAAAGAAACGAATTTCAGAGAAACACACTGAAATATTTTTGGAGTTTCTAGTTTTTCTGAAGAAAGCAAACTAACGAAGGAAAAACGAAAAGCGAGAAAAACTATTTACACGGGAGAACTCCCAACAAACAAAAGAAGAAACGAGAAATCTTTTTAGGTTTTCTTTTACTACTACGAACTAATTAAACAAGAAAGAAAAACCGAAAAGAAGCAAGAAATATTTTTGGGTTTTTGAATTTTTCAAACACACAAGAAGAAAGCGAAAATAAAACTAACATGGATATACAATGAAAAAGGATGAACACCGACAACTGGAATGAATGTGTGGTACATGAATGTAATGTCGGTGAGAAATATGTACTCCCCCAAGCTTATGCTTTTGGCCTAACTTGGTCTATGGCCACGGCTGGCCTGGATAAAACTCATGAAGGTAGTCCGGGTTATACTGGAGTGCATCCGCTACAGCCTGGTGGGCTGCCTCATTATGGCGAGAAGTCTCCACTGTCGTCTCTTGTGCCTCAGCCTCCTCCTCATGTATAAAATATCTTTGTTTTTCCTGAAAGTTGAAGAAGGCAGGAGCAGGCAAAGTAATATGGATAACATGACACTTATTAAAGATTAGCCTGTATTGAAATGGTGAGGTATCTCTTTGGAGAAATTGATGGTGCTCCATGGCCTCATAATCTAGGTAGCTAGGTGGCAACAAAGTATCATTTTCTTTAATGGGTACGCCGAGATAAATAGCTAAACGCGTAGCATAGATACCACCAAATAAATCACCAACAAGAGCATTGTTATGTAAACGACGCATGGTAATGGCCCCATATTAAATTTTCTATCCCTCAACAGCGCACTTTTAAGAATGCTTAAGTCAGGTGCACTAAGTGAGGGGGCCCCTGTGGGACCCATAAGCTCACAAGGCGCGCCCTGCGAGCTTGTGGCTCATAGGTGCACCCCCCTTGGGTGTCTTCAGTGCCAAAAATTCTTAAATATTGTAGAAAAAATCATACGAAATTTTCAGATCATTCAGAGAACTTTTATTTTTGGGACATTTTTTATTGCGCAGATAATTCAGAAAACAGGATAATCATGGCATACTACTTTATTGAATTTTAAGTAACAGAGAGTAAATAAAAGGTACAATAAGTTGTGCTTACTAAATTCATCAACCACATTGTAACACCCCTATGTAGTGAGCTACAGTGATCCTCATGATTATGCTTAATCACTTTGCGTTTGCAATGCTTGATCACCTTTGGAATCATATCTCATTTCAAATTCCACCACTGAAATCAATTCAATTTGCAAGTGAAATTTAAAGTTGCACAAAAGTTGCTGTAAAATAGTTCATCATTTAGCAAATATTCTATAACAATTATTTGTTAAGGAAAACAACATCACCACAATGCTAAAATGGGCTATAGCAATTAAAACAGTGCCAAATCAGCATTTTTAAATGACTTTTCATTTATGCAAAATTAAAATCAATTCAAACTTCTCTGAAACTTTTTGTGGCAGTGCCAAATATTGCAATGCATTTAAATGGCCAAGTCCCATATTTTACAAAATTCATTTGGCAGCACAAAATAATGCAAAACAGCTTCTGTAAAAGAAAACAGAAAAGAAAATAGGTAGAGGTCACTATGCACTGGGCCTTAGAGCACAGTGCCTGGCCCAGCCTGCTCACTCGCATGGTCGCCGTCCTCCTCGGCCCCGTGTCGGCGCGCCCGTGGCCGCGCGCGCGCTCGCCGTCCAAACGCCGACACGGCGACGCTACAGCGCCACCGAGGGGATAAGAGGGAGCCCCTGTAACATCCCCATGTAATAGCTACAGTGATCACCCTTTTGTTAATGCCAAGTCATCATGATTAACTAGTCTTGATCATAATTGGAATCATATCTCATTTCAAATTCCAAATCAAGTTGAAATTTAAATATGAAGTGGAAATAAAAGTTGTTTAAATTTGACAACCTAAAATGTTCATAATATTGCAAATATTCCCAAAGCAATGATAAAAATAAAATCAACATTAATTGAATTATTTAAATGACTCTAACATCATGAAACAGTAACAAAACAACAACATTTAATCCCTTTTTATTTAATAAAGATACAAGTGAATTCAAATATCACCCCAAGCAATTTCTGGCAGTGCTGGATATTGCCTAACATTTGATTTGACCAATTGCATATTTTATAAAAGTTAAATGGTGACCAAACATTTGCAAAAACAGAAAAGAATACAGAAAATAGAAAAATAAAAAGAAAAGAAAAGTGCACTGTGGACTGGGCTCTAGTCCACAGTACTAGGCCCAGCCCACCAGCGCCCCTGTCGTCTCCCTCCTCCTACTGGCATCGCGGCCGACCGCGCCCGACGCCTGTTCACCGTCTCCGCCGAGCGTTCTCGCTCCCCGCTCCGTAACAGGAGTCCGCGGGTGGATAAGGACTCCACCGCAGCACCCCCTGCTAACCCTAGCTCCATATTCCCCCTCCTCTCACTCTTCTCTCTTCCTCTCCTCCATGGACGCCGCGGTCGACGCCATGTCCGACCGCACCCGCGCGCTCTCCGTCGTCCCCGTCACCTGAGACCGCGCCAGGAGCTCCGGCGTGGACCACCTCGTCTCCCTCGCTACTGGATCGGCACCGAGTCATCGCATCGCCGTCGCTAGCATCATCGTTTTTTGCCACGGCCGCCCCGGCATCGTCGTCGATCTGCTCATCTCCGGCAAGCTCCGGCCTCACCGAGCCCTCTCCGAGCTCACTATGAGCTACCGCTCCTTTTCCCTCTCTGCCCCGTGCTTTTCCGCCACCGCATCGCTCATGGCCGCCGTCGCCATTGCATCTGCTCCCGCCGCTGCGGCCTAGCTTGTTGCTGTTGCTGCCGTCCCTGTCGAGGCCAAATGAGCACGCCAACGTGCTCACAGCAACCTCCTGGTGCTCCCTATCCCTTTAGATCGCCTGCAAATGGGCCGAATCGATGTTTTCGTCAAGCTCCGAATCCGGCCGCCGCCGCGAGCTCGACTCCGGCTAGCACCGTTCACCCCAGCTCCTCCCGCATGTACCAACGGATGCGCCGCATCGCCAGCTACCCGTAGCCGCAAACTGCACTCGATTTGGTGCCCTGTAGCGCCCGCGCAGTGAACGTCCGCCGTCGGTTTGGTCGTCGCCGGCGTAGCTCCGGCCGCCTGACGTGTCCGGCGACGTTTAGCACTAATGACGCCGGTTTAATTAACCTGAGTGTATGACAGGCGGGCCCTGCTGTTTAATTAAACCCGGTTAGTTTCTGGTTAGGATTAGTTATAACCACGGTGGCCCCACGCGTCAGTTTTGACCCTGCCCAGTCAGCGTTGACTGGGCCCACCGGTCAGTGACCGTGGCCCACTGACAGGTGGCCCCCACTTTAATTAAACCTTTTTATAAATAATTAAATGGATAATTAATATGTTAATTAATCTAATTACTAATTGAGCCACTGACATGTGGGCCCACCCACTAATTAACCTTTTTTAGTTAATTTAAACCATTGTATTAACTTCTGTGTATGACATGTGGGACCCACTGGTCAGATTGACCAGTCAACCGGCTGGTTTGACTGCTGACGTCATCATGACATTCTGCTGACGTCATCTAACACTGTTTCGGATAATTCTAATTTAATAATTAAAATAAATCCAGAAAATGTTTAAAACTTTGAAAAATCATATAAGATAAACCGTAACTCGGATGAAAAAAAATTATATATGAAAAATGATCAAAAAAATATGACGAATCCGAATATCCTACCCACACACCTGCAACACCCCTCTAACATACGGAACATGGAACCGCCCCCTCCAATTCAGTGTACCGATAATCACCCGGAGCTGGGAGAACACTCCCGGATAATTTCCCGCTCCGACTAACTTGCGTAGTACTGCATTAGGGCAACCCTCGAATAACGTGCAGCCATGCCATGCATCTGTGTTGCAATTGTCTGTCTTTTATTTATTGTTTCTCCCCCCTCTTCTCTCCGGTAGACCCTGAGACTAACGCTGCTGCCGAGTACGACTACGCCCCTGAAGACCAGCCCCTTTCAGCAGAGCTTCCAGGCAAGCAAAACCCCCTTGATCATCCAGATATCGCCCACTCTTTCTCTCTTATGCTTGCATTAGAATTGCTTCTGTTGTTATTCGGATAGCTCCTATTCTGATGCATAGCCTGGTTTCGTCGTCTGCTGTTGATACCTACCTGTTGTCCCATGATGCTTAGTTAGCTATGCTATTTGATCCATCTGTGGCCCTTCACCCTTGTCCGTATGCCATGCTTGTTATCGGGCCGTGATCACTCTGGGTGATGATCACGGAAATGTTTACATATTGCAATACTTTAAACTGTAAAGTCGGGCCGGCTCCAAGAGTGCCCGCGAGAGAATGATATTAAAGACGGGTCGGCTCCAAGAGCACCCGCGAGCCGTGTATTACCAAGTCAGAGCGACAGGGATCCTGTTCGTCTTCGCGAGTTACTAAACACGCCTAACGGATTTGGGTATTTGATCTGAGTTGGCCGCTGGCCTATACGCACTACTACCACGTGGGATAATGGTTATGGGACCCTCGGCGCCGTATGTATCAGCCGAAATCTCTGTCAGACGTCCAGTTCAGCATTGTTGCACGGTCGGATAGTGCCGATGGCGCTGGTATCCACCGTCCTCACAACGACCCGGAGTGCATAGGGCGATGGCCCAAGAACCCTGAGCACTTAGGATGTAGACCGGCGGGGACCTCTCTGTTGGGCTCTAGGTAGGGCTGCGGTGTGTCGATCAGCCGAGGCCGGACATGACCGAGAAAAGTTTGTCCGGCCAGAGTTAATCGAGCGTGTTGGGTAACAGTAGTGCACCCCTGCAGGGAAGTTATCTATTCGAATAGCCGTGTCCATGTTAACAGGACGCTCGGAGTTGTATCCTGATCTGTTACAACTATGAATGGATACCGTTACAATGATAAACTGATACTACTGCTCTCGGGATCACTTTCTCGCAGGGTAGTCGAGAAAGGATCTCAGGGCATTACTACAATATAATTGCTATTATGTGTTGCTATATTCTACCCTCTTCTGATGCTGCAAGATTGCTTCAAGATGCTAGTCTTCGATAGGCTAGGCCTCTCCCCCTCTGTTCCGGCATTTCTGCAGTTTAGCCCAAAGATACAGCCCCATTCCTTTGATACCGATGCATAATTAGTGTAGTTCTGATGTCAGTTTAGGGTTGTGTTGTGATATCTTCCCATGAGTCTCTGATCTCGATCGTGTGCATTTGCGTGTATGATTAGTGCACGGTCGAGCAGGGGGGTCACAAGTTGGTATCAGAGCCGACTGCCTATAGGAACCCCCCTTCCAACTCCTTGGCCGAAGTTGAGTCTAGTCTTTCAAAAAACTGTTTTACTAACATGGCTGTGTGGCTTACGGGCCCACGTCGCCAATGGATGGGATTAGGATCTTTTATTCCTCTCCTTTACTCTGGGACTCTGATCTCTCTTCTATTAGGGTTAAAGATTTTACTAACACCAACATTAGGTTCTCGTGAGCACATCCACCCGGAGATTTCAATCAACCTTCTTTGAATTGTGAACCAGGATCTGCTTCACAGTGTTCACGGCCCGCAGGATCCTTTTATCGAGGGCACACTGCGTTGTCATTTGCAGATTCCTTGCTCCAATAGTTTTCTCCGGCGTGATGAAGCCTTTGCTATGTCCCGTTGATGTATTCCTCACCGCGTGCCTGCGCGCCGCCTAGTTTGTATAGCTGCGTGCGTTTCCGAACTCCTACTGCCGTTGGTATCCAACTCCGTGCATAGATTTGTATGTCTCTAACGACTACTAATATGTATCTAATGCCCTTCTTGTTCATTACTCATGTTACATCATGAATCACCTCTTACACATGCAGTTGTTCTTGCTAAACTGCCCCTGTTGATTTGGCAGGATGGCTGACGACCCTCCACCTCCACTCTATATTGCCGCAATGATGCAGCAGTTTGAGCTGAATCGTCAATTTATGATTGGAGTAATAGCTCAGTTTCCAACTCAGAATGCTCAGCAACAGCCTGCCCCAATAACACTACAAGAATTCATGCGCCTCAACCCGTCCACCTTCCGCAATTCGACTGATCCAATGGAGGCTGATGATTGGCTCCGTGACATCGCCTTTCAGTTGGAGTCGGCTAATGTTCTCCCTGACAGCTACGTCACCTATGCGACGTATAACCTGAGGGGTTCAGCTGCCCAATGGTGGGAAAGCCATAGGCGTATGCTGCCAGTAGGAACGGTAACCACTTGGCAAGAATTTCAGTCAGCCTTCCAAGCACGAGACATTCCTCAAGGTCTGATGGACCAGAAGAAGAAGGAATTCCGCAAACTCACACAGGGCAAAATGACTATTGATGAATATCAGAGGAAATTCCTTGAATTATCCCGCTATGCTGAAGATGACGTCTGCAATGATGCATGCAAGCAGGAGAAATTTCGTGAAGGACTGTGTCCTGATATAAAGCTCGCACTTGTTGCCCATGATTGTGCAGACTTTGCGACGCTTGTCAGCCAAGCTTTCCAAACTGAAACTGGTCTGAATGAGTACCATGAGTCGCTCAAGCGTACTCGAGAGATTGGCTCATCCGCGGGTCAGCCTGCTCAGATATGTCAAGTCTGGATTCCGCACAATGTCTATCACCAACCTGCTCCAACACCAAGGCCGTCTTATGTTGCACCTCGTCTGCCTCCACCACCAAGACAACGGAATATTCCAAGTGGACAACCCAAAGCTATGGCTCCTCCCCATAATGATAGTTTATGCCGCAAGTGTGGACAGTCAGGGCACCTTACTATCAACTGCCGCCAGGAACAGCCTCAGGATGCACCACGTCCTCCTATTGGTCGCAAGAAGAGCTGTCGGAACCGTCGATTCAGAAGCAGTAATGCCAGGCCGTCTGCTATGGGTTGTGGTCAGGTCGCCCATGTCAAGATTGAAGAAGCTCGTGAGGCCCCTAGAATCGTGATGGGTACCCTTCCAGTTAATTCAGTGGCAGCTACTGTTCTCTTTGATTCAGGAGCATCACATTCATTTGTGTCTCAACCGTTTTCTCAGTTGCATGGGTTAGCTATGGAATCTTTGGCTACTCCTTTAGCGGTTCACGCCGTCGGATCTCAGAGTCGTGCCACCATGGTGAGCCATAGTACTCCCATTATAATTGGAGGTCTAGTGTTTCGTGCTTCTCTTATTGCCCTTAAATCATCCAACATAGATGTCATTCTCGGTATGGATTGGCTAGAAGCCCATAATGCTTTCATCGACTGTGCTGCTAAGAAAGTTCAACTCACACACCCTTCTGGCCAGACAATCCAATACTCTGTCCGAGCAGCTCAGAATGCCGAGAGCCAGTTATATGCTCTGAATGCTTTGAACGCTTCACCTCGTGAGGGAATTGAGAACGTTCCAGTCGTTCGCGATTTTCCAGACGTCTTTCCAGAAGAACTTCCAGGGATACCCCCGGTTAGAGCTGTCGAGTTTGTCATTGACTTAAAACCAGGCACTACCCCTATTGCTAAGCGTCCCTATAAGATGTCGCCGCATGAACTCCTTGAACTTAAGGAGGAAATCGACAAATCACTTCAAAAGGGTTTCATCCGCCCCAGTTCTTCTGCTTGGGGAGCACCTTCTCTCTTTGTCAAGAAGAAGGATGGTACGAACCGTCTGGTCCAAGATTACCGACCTATCAACCAAGCAACAATTCAGAACAAGTATCCGCTTCCCAGAATCAACGATCTGTATGATCAGCTAGCTGGTTCCTCAGTATTCTCTAAACTTGATTTAAGATTGGGATACCACCAGATTCGAGTTCGTAAAGAGGATATTCCGAAGACAGCCTTCGTTACTCGCTATGGTTCTTATGAGTGCACTATCATGTCCTTTGGCTTAACGAACGCTCCAGCAACCTTCTCTCGATTGATGAACTATATCTTCATGGACTACCTCGACAAATTCGTCATGGTTTATTTGGATGATATCCTTATATTTTCCAAGAATGAAGAAGAACACGCCGAACATCTTTGGCTTGTACTGGAGAAGCTGCGAGAACAACAACTGTATGCCAATTATTCCAAGTGTGAGTTCTGGTTATCTGAAGTGACATATCTCGGCCACGTGATTTCCAAAGATGGCATTGCTGTTAACCCAGATCGAGTTCAGGCTATTCTTGACTGGACTCCTCCACAAACTGTTAAGCAAGTCGGAAGTTTTCTCGGTCTTGCTAGCTATTGCTGCCGTTTCGTCGAGAACTTCTCCAAGATTGCCAAGCCTCTAACTGATTTGCTTCACAAAGGCGTTAACTTTGAGTGGACAGACAAATGTCAAGAAAGTTTTCAGACACTCAAAGACAAGCTGACATCTGCACCAGTGCTTGCTCCTCCAGATTCTCGCAAGGACTTTGTGATCTACTGTGACGCGTCTCGTCAAGGATTAGCCTGTGTCCTAATGCAAGAGCGCAAGGTAATTGCTTATGGCTCTCGACAGTTGCGTTCTCATGAAGAGAACTATCGAACACACGATCTTGAACTTGCAGCTGTTATTTATGCATTGAAGTTATGGCGACATTACCTACATGCTAATCGTTCTACACGGATCATAAAAGTTTGAAATACTTGTTCACCCAACCCTCTCTGAACCTCCGTCAGCAAAGATGGATGGAGGCCATTACGGACTATGATTTGGGTATTTCTTATACCCCTGGCAAGGGTAATGTGATGGCTGATGCTTTGAGCCGTAAATCCTACTGTTGTGAACTTGAGGTTCAACTGCAGCAGCCACTACTGTATGAAGAGCTTCGAAAGCTGAACATCGAGATAGTTCCTCAAGGTTATCTAAATACCTTGGTTGTTGAACCAGATCTCGAGCACAACATCAAGACACGGCAGAAATATGACTCTGAAGTCGAGAAGATTAAGAAATACCTCTCCAAGGGAAATTCTTCATTCTACCATATTGATAATGATGGTGCCTTGTTCTTCAAAGGCCGCCTAGTGGTCCCCAGAAAGCACAATTTGGACTCACGCTCGGATGTCATGAAAGAAGCACATGACACACCTTTATCTATTCATCCGGGAAGTACTAAGATGTACCAAGACATTCGTCAGCGGTACTGGTGGCCTGCTATGAAGCGAGATATTGCTCGTTATGTTGCTGAGTGTGACGTTTGCCGTCGCATCAAAGCAGAACATCAAAGACCTGCTGGAACTCTCCAACCACTTGCTATTCCTGAATGGAAATGGGACAAGGTTGAAATGGATTTCATTACTGGTTTTCCCAGATCGCAGAAGGGTCATGATGCTATTTTTGTCATCATTGACCGATTCTCAAAGGTTGCTCACTTTCTGCCAGTCAAGGAGACAATCACTGCTAGCTAGTTAGCAGACTTGTATGTTTCCAGAATTGTGTCACTCCACGGTGTTCCGCTGGAGATCAGTTCAGACCGTGGCAGCCTCTTTACCTCAAGGTTTTGGAACAGTTTCCAAGAAGCTATGGGAACTCATCTGTCCTTCAGCACCGCTTTTCACCCCCAGTCCCAAGGTCAAGTTGAAAGAGTCAATCAAGTGCTGGAACATATGCTTCGGGCTTGTGTCATCTCATTCGGTAAGAAATGGGAGGAATCTCTCCCGTATGCCGAATTCTCTTACAACAATAGCTATCAAGCTAGTTTGAAGATGGCACCCTTTGAAGTTCTTTATGGACGTAAATGCCGAACCCCTCTGAATTGGTCAGAAACTGGGGAACGGTCACTCGTCGGTCCGGATATTATCCAACAAGCTGAAGAACAAGTGTGTATCGTTCGTGAACATTTGAAAACTGCTCAGTCCCGCCAGAAGAGCAATTATGACCAGAAACACCAGGTAATGGTTTATCAACCTGGCGAACAAGCTTACCTTCGTGTCACTCCGATGAAGGGCACTCATCGATTTGGAATCAAGGGCAAGTTAGCTCCTCGCTACATTGGCCCGTTCCGTATCCTCGCCCGACGAGGAGACGTGGCATATCAATTAGAATTGCCACCAAATCTTTCTCAAGTTCATGATGTCTTCCATGTGTCGCAACTCCGTCGCTGCTTCAAGGATCCTATCCGAGCAGTGGATCATGAAATGCTTGAATTGCAAGAGGATTTTTCTTATAAGGAGCATCCGATCTGCATTCTTGATCAAGCTGAACGTCGAACCCATCAGAAGGCAATCAAGTTCCTTAAAGTTCAGTGGTCGAATCATTCTGAAGATGAAGCCACTTGGGAACGCGAGGATCGTCTTCGTGATGAATACCCCGACCTTTTCCCTTCTACCTCCTGAATTCTCGGGACGAGAATTTCTTTCAGAGGAGGAGAATTGTAACATCCCCATGTAATAGCTATCGTGATCACCCTTTTGTTAATGCCAAGTCATCATGATTAACTAGTCTTGATCATAATTGGAATCATATCTCATTTCAAATTCCAAATCAAGTTGAAATTTAAATATGAAGTGGAAATAAAAGTTGTTTAAATTTGACAACCTAAAATGTTCATAATATTGCAAATATTCCCAAAGCAATGATAAAAATAAAATCAACATTAATTGAATTATTTAAATGACTCTAACATCATTAAACAGTAACAAAACAGCAACATTTAATCCCTTTTTATTTAATAAGAATACAAGTGAATTCAAATATTACCCCAAGCAATTTCTGGCAGTGCTGGATATTTCCTAACATTTGATTTGACCAATTGCCTAGCTTGTTGTTGTTGCTGCCGTCCCTGTCGAGGCCAAATGAGCACGCCAACGTGCTCACGGCAACCTCCTGGTGCTCCCTATCCCTTTAGATCGCGTGCAAACGGGCCGAATCGACGTTTTCGTCGAGCTCCGAATCCGGCCGCCGCCGCGAGCTCGACTCCGGCCAGCACCGTTCACCCTAGCTCCTCCCGCATGTACCAACGGATGCGCCACATCGCCAGCTACCCGTAGCCGCAAACCGCACTCAATTTGGTGCCCTGTAGCGCCCGCGCGGTGAACGTCCGCCGTCGGTTTGGTCGTCGCCGGAGTAGTTCCAGCCGGCTGACGTGTCCGGCGACGTTTAGCGCTAATGACACTGGTTTAATTAACCTGAGTGTATGACAGGCGGGCCCCACTGTTAAATTAATCCCGATTAGTTTCTGGTTAGTATTAGTTATAAGCACGGTGGCCCCTCGCGTCAGTTTTGACCCTGCCCAGTCAGCGTTGACTGGGCCCACCGGTGAGTGACCGTGGCCCACTGACAGGTGGCCCCCACTTTAATTAAACTTTTTTATAAATAATTAAACTGATAATTAATCTGTTAATTAATCTAATTACTAATTGAGCCACTGACATGTGGGGCCCACCCACTAATTAACCTTTTTTAGTTAATTTAAACCATTGGATTAACTTCTGTGTATGACATGTGGGACCCACTGGTCAGATTGACCAGTCAACCGGCTGGTTTGACTGTTGACGTCATCATGACGTTCTGCTGACGTCATCTAACACTGTTTCGGATAATTCTAATTTAATAATTAAAATAAATCCAGAAAATGTTTAAAACTTTGAAAGATCATATAAAATAAACCGTAACTCGGATGAAAATAATTTATATATGAAAAATGATCAGAAAAATATGACGAATCCGAATATCCTACCCACACACCTACAACACCCCTCTAACATACGGAACATGGAACCGCCCCCTCCAGTTCAGTGTACCGATAATCACCCGGAGCTGGGATAACACTCCCGGATAATTTCCCGCTCCGACTAACTTGCGTAGTACTGCATTAGGGCAACCCTCGAATAACGTGCTGCCATGCCATGCATCTGTGTTGCAATTGTCAGCCTTTTATTTATTGATTCTCCCCCCTCTTCTCTCCGATAGACCCCGAGACTGACGCTGCTGCCGAGTACGACTACGCCCCTGAAGACCAGCCCCTTTCAGCAGAGCTTCCAGGCAAGCAAAACCCCCTTGATCATCCAGATATCGCCCACTCTTTCTCTCTTATGCTTGCATTAGAATTGCTTCTATTGTTATTCTGATAGCTCCTATTCTGATGCATAGCCTGGTTTCGTCGTCTGCTGTTGATACCTACCTGCTGTCCCATGATGCTTAGTTAGCTATGCTATTTGATCCATCTGTGGCCCTTCACCCTTGTCCGTATGCCATGCTTGTTATCGGGCCGTGATCACTCTAGGTGATGATCATGGAAATGTTTACATATTGCAATACTTTAAACTGTAAAGTCGGGCCGGCTCCAAGAGTTCCCGCGAGAGAATGATATTAAAGACGGCTCGGCTCCAAGAGCACCCGCGAGCTGTGCATTACCAAGTCGGAGCGACAGGGATCCTGTTCGTCTTCACGAGTTACTAAACACGCCTAACGGATTTGGGTATTTGATCTGAGTTGGCCGATGGCCTATACGCACTACCACCACGTGGGATAATGGTTATGGGACCCTCGGCGCCGTATGTATCAGCCGAAAGCTCTGTCAGACGTCTAGTTCAGCATTGTGGCACGGTCGGATAGTGCCGATGGCGCTGGTATCCACCGTCCTCACAACGACCCGGAGTGCACAGGGCGATGGCCCAAGACCCCTGAGCACTTAGGATGTAGACCGGCGGGGACCTCTCTGTTGGGCTCTAGGTAGGGCTGCGGTAAGTCGATCAGCCGAGGCTGGGCATGACCGAGAAAAGTGTGTCCGGCCAAAGTTAATCGAGCGTGTTGGGTAACAGTAGTGCACCCTTGCAGGGAAGTTATCTATTCGAATAGCCGTGTCCACGGTGCAGGACGCTTGGAGTTGTATCCTGATCTGTTACAACTATGAATGGGTACCGTTACAATGATAAACTGATACTACTGCTCTTGGGATCAGTTTCTCGCAGGGTAGTCGAGAAAGGATCTCAGGGCATTACTACAATATAATTGCTATTATGTGTTGCTATATTCTACCCTCTTCTGATGCTGCAAGATTGCTTCAAGATGCTAGTCTTCGATAGGCTAGGCCTCTCCCCCTCTGTTCCAGCATTTCTGCAGTTTAGCCCAAAGATATAGCCCCATTCCTTTGATACCGATGCATAATTAGTGTAGTTCTGATGTCAGTCTTGCAAGTACTTTGGATGAGTACTCACGGTTGCTTTGCTACTTCTTTTTCCCCATACCCGATTGTTGCGACCAGATGATGGATCCCAGGAGTCAGCTGCTACCGCCAATGACTGCTACTACACTTCCGGTGGGGCCTACTACTACATGAAGATCCCCGACGACCAGGAGTAGTTCGGAGGTCCTAGGCAGGAGGACTTCGCCTTTTCGATCAGTGTCGCTGTTTGTGCTAGCCTTCTTAAGGCAAACTTGTTTAACTTTGTGTCTGTACTCAGATACCTTTGTTTCCGCTGATGCTTGTATGTCTCGAGCTTATGTATTCGAGCCCTCGAGGCCCCTGGCTTGTAATATAAAGCTTGTATTATTTTATCTTGTGTTTAGGGTTGTGTTGTGATATCTTCCCGTGAGTCTCTGATCTCAATCATGTGCATTTGCGTGTATGATTAGTGCACGGTCGAGCAGGGGGGTCACAGCCCCCCAGCCCCGTCATCGTCCCTATCCACTCTCCCCCTCTTCCTCTCGCCCCCCCCCCCCCCCCCCCCCGCATCGATCTGGAGAAGCGCCCGACGCGGCCATCGCCGTCGCCGCGTCGATCCTGCGGCCACTGGCCTCACCGCGTCGCGCCGCCGTGTCCATCCGCTCCGTCGTCGACCGCTTCGTCGCCTGGTACCATCCATTGGAGCCGGGAGCCACCGCATCGACCGCTTCTTCCTCGTCTTCCTCCTTGGCCACCGTAGATCGCCGCCGCCCGTACGTCGCCGTCGAGCCTTCCCCGAGCCCACTGAGCACATCTCCAGGCTCACTGTGAGCCCCTCTCTCTTTGCACTCGCGTGCGTCCCCTAGCTGTGGCTGTCATTGTTGTCGGAGCTCGCCGCCACTTCCATGCTCGCTGCCGTAGCTATCGTCATTGCCATGCCCCGCTGAGCTCACAAACGTGTTCAGGGGAGCTCCCTGGTGTCGCATGTGCCCTCCGTTAGCCCTCCCGAGCCCCGTAGCTGCTAGCCCGATCGCACCCGAACGCCAGCAGCCACCCCGCTCGTCACCGTCGTCGCTGTAGGCCATCTCCGACGATGCCACTGCCACCATTAGACGCGGCGTGGAATGCCAGTTCGAACGCAGCCGGCCCCGCGAAAAATGGTCGCCTATAGGCGATTTCTGGCAAGACCCCGAGCCGCTCTGCCGCGGATTTGGTCGCCGGAGCTAGCTCTGGCGCCAACGCTGATGTGGCCGGCCCTGGGGCCCACCCTGGGTCACTGCAGGTGGGTCCCGTGGGCCCCGTTGACCACGTTGACCCGAGTCAATGTGCTGACTGTGCAACTCCAGTCACTGACACGTAGGGCCCGCATGCTTAATCACTGTTTTGCTAATTAAGTTAATCTGGTAATTAGATCAGCCACTGACAGAAGGGCCCCACCGCTAATTAACCCTCTTAATTTAATTAAACATTGTTAACTCCCTGTGTCACTGACATGTGGGGCCCTGGCACTGTTTAAACGGATAAGGTTGACCCAGTCAGCCTGCTGACTCAGCAGTGGCCCACCAGTCAGCCTCTGCTGACTGGGCAGTTGACCCAGTCAACTGGGCCCACTGTCAGCCCCTGTGGTTTTTGGCTGGGTACACTTTTGGGTGTACTTAGCATTTTAGCCCTCTGTTTTTCGAATTAATATTTAATCCAGGAATTTCAGAATATTGCTAAAACTTTGAAAATTCATATAAATTCAACCGTAGCTCGGATGAAAATAATTTATATATGAAAAATGATCAGAAAAATGAGACAAATCCGAATATGCCATCCACATACCTATCACATGCCTCCAACACTACAAACATGGAACCTTCCCCTCCGGATCGCCTGACCGATAATTGCCTATAGTCGGGAAAATATTCCCAGATATTTTCCCGCTCCGTCTGTAATGTGTAGCACTACGTTAGGTCACCCCTAGCACAACATATTGCCATGTCATGCCCTGTGATGCATTTGTTTGCTTTGTATTTATTGTTTCTTCCCCTCTTCTTCTCCGGTAGACCCCGAGACTGCTGTTGACCCCGAGTACGACTATGTCGTCGACGACCCGTCCTTCTCAGCAGAGCTTCCAGGCAAGCAAAACCCCCTTGATCATTCCTATATCACCCATTCTTTCTCTCTCGCGCTTGCATTAGATTTTGCTACTGTGTTCGATAGCTCCTATTCTGATGCATAGCCTGTTTTGTAACTGTTGTTGATACCTTACATGCTATCCTATATGCTTAGTATAGGTTGGTTAGTGATCCATCAGTGGCCCCTCACCCTTGTTCGTGTTGCCCTGCTTTGCTACCGGATGACTCGATCCGTGTGATCGACGTGCAGAGACCGACATAGCACCGCACACCCCCTTAGTTGTATGACTCTGTAGAGCTACTATCGAGTGCCGAGGGTGATACCTCCTACCTCACTCCTGATGATATCTCTGTAGTGTAGCTAGTCGGTTGTGGGTTACCGAGGGTGATTCTTCTTTCACCACCTCCGATGATGCCTCTGTCGTGCAACCCCTCAAGTGTGAACCCATCGAGGGTGATTCCTCCAAGTCCACCTTGACGGATACATCGAGTAGGAATCCATCGAGGGTGATTCCTCGGATTCCCCCTTGATGTTATGGACACACGGATACCTTGACTTTACCTCAGTCCCTTGTTGAAGTCGGGTCGACCCCAAGGGGTACCCGCGAGAGTTACTGAAGTCAGGATGACCGTGAGGGTACCCGCGAGATAATTACGCGGCACGACCGGGCAGGCTGGCCGCCCTAGAGAGGGATGGGCCCGACCCTTGTCGTAAGACCGCGAGACGGGGCGACAGGAGCACTGATTGTCACCGCGAGCTCCCAATGCACTAACGGTTTGGATATATGATCTGAGTAGGCCTCTGACCTTTTCGCACTAACCACCACGCGGGATAAGTTATGGGCACTTGGCGTCGTACGATTCTCCCAAAACCTCTGTCAGACGTCCAGTTCAGCATTGTGGCCGGGTCGGATTGGCGCCATCCAGGACAGAGGTGGTGCCTGGATCCACCCTGCGCACAACGAACCGGAGTGCAAAGGGCGATGGGCCCAAGACCCTTGAGTGCTTAGGATGTAGACCGGCGGGGACCTCTCTGCGGAGCCTAGGTAGGACTACGGCGTGTCGATCAGCCGAGGCCGGGCATGACCCGGAAAAGTGTGTCCGGCCAGAGTTAATCGAGTGTGTTGGGTAAGTTGGTGCACCCTTGCAGGGAACTTATCTATTCGAATAGCCGCGTCCATGGTAACAGGACGCTCGGAGTTGTATCCCGATCTACTACAACTTGAACTTGATACTTGTGATACTTAACTGATATGATGGCTCCGGGATCACTTTCTCGCAGGGAGTCGAGGAAAGATCTCTGGACATTACTAATATATATATTTCTTACCATATGTTACGTTGTTCTACTCTCTTCTGTTGTTGCAAGACGCTGCAAGATGCTAGTCTTCGATAGGCTAGGCCTTCCCTCTATTCTGGCAATTCTGCAGTTTAGTCCACAGATACAGCCCCTTCACTTTGATACCGATGCATACTTAGTTTAGATCTGATGTAAGTCTTGTGAGTACTTTGGATGAGTACTCATGGTTGCTTTGCTACCTTTTTCCCCCCTACCCGATTGCTGCGATCAAATGACGGAGTCCAGGAGCCGGAGATCCTCAATGGTGCCTACTACTACGTGGAGACCGACGACCAGGAGTAGTTTAGAAGGCCCCCAGGCAGGAGGCCTGCACCTTTTCGATCCAGTTGTCGTTGTTTTGCTCAGCCTTCTTAAGGCAACCTTGTCTAATTATGTCTGTACTCAGATACCGATGCTTTCGCTGACTTTTGTGTAACTCGAGCTTATGTATTCGAGCCCTCGAGGCCTCTGGCTTGTAATATAAAGCTTGTATTATTTTATTTTGTGTCTAGAGTTTTGTTGTGATATCTTCCCATGAGTCCCTAGGCTTGATCGTGCGCATTTGCGTGTATGATTAGTGCACGATTGAGTCGGGGGCGTCACACACATGCCCCTCAAAAAGAATCCATTAATAAGGTTGATCAAGTCTTACTAACAAACTATTTCCGAGTAACATGAAACCGAAGAATTATCATATGGCACTAGGTTACCTCAACAGGTATATGCATTTCCCCAACAATAAGAATTTCATATCTCTTTTTGACAGTCGGAAGAGGAAATTCGATACCTCCAATAGTGATTGTCACAATTTTTTCAATGGACTTGATACTATTCACTGAACTTTATTTCTTCGGGAAGTATACCATATGTTCATTACCATTGACATGAAAAGTGACCTTGCTTTTGTTGCAATCAATAACAGCCCCTGCAGTATTCAAAAAGGGTCTACCAAGGATGATAGACATACTGTTGTCCTCGGGCATATCAAGAATAACAAAGTCTGTTAAGATAGTAACATTTGCGACTACAACGGGAACGTCCAATGGGTATAGCAGTTGATTTATCAGCCATTTGCAAAGATATTTCAGTAGGTGTCAACTTATTCAAATCAAGTCTTCTATATAAAGAGAAAGTCATAACACTAACACCGGCTCCTAAAATATATAAAACAGTTTTGACATAACTTCTTTTAATGGAGCATGGTACAGTAGGTATTCCTGGATCTCCTAACTTCTTAGGTACTCCACCCTTAAAAGAATAATTTGCAAGTATGGTGGAAATTTCAGCTTCAGATATCTTCCTTTTATTAGTGACAATATCTTTCATGTATTTAGCATATGGAGCCATTTTCAAAATATCCGTCAAACGTGTTCGCAAAAAGATGGGCCTAAGCATTTCAACAAAGCGTTGAAAATCCTCCTCATCCTTATTTTTTGGAGGTTTACTAGGAAAAGGCATGGGTTTTTGAACCCATGGTTCTCTTTCTTTACCATGTTTTCTAGCAATGAAATCTCTTTCATCATATCTTTTATTCTTAGGAGGTGGGTTATCAAGATCAACAACATGTTCTATTTCCACATCATTATCCGGTTCTTTATCATTGTTTGGTTGAGCATCATCATGAACATCATCATTATCATTATCATTAGGTGGATGTTCATTATCAGATTATGTCTCAGCATCAGAAATAGAAACATCATTATGACTCTCATAGGGTTTTTCTATCACAGGTTCACTAGAAGCATGCAAAGTTTTATCATTTTTCTTTTTCTTTTTCTTCTTAGACGAACTAGGTGCATCAACATTAATTATTTCAGATTCTTGCTCAATTCTTTTAGGATGACCTTCAGGATATAGAGGCTCCTGAGTCATTCTACCTCCTCTAGTCACAACTCTAACAACACGATCATTCATTATATTATTCATTTCATTAAGCAATTCATTTTGAGACTTAGAAACTTGTTCTAACTGAATATGAACCATGGATGAATGTTTACTTAAACCTCTAACATCATTAGCAATTCTAAACATCAAGTCACTCAAACGATCAATCATGCCAGCATTACGTTTCAGTTGATTGCTAACATGCATATTAAAATTCTCTTGCTTAACAACGTAATTATCAAATTCATCCAGGCATTGACTAACATATTTATTATAAGGGATATCACCTTCATTGAATCTATAAAGATAATTTACCTTTACTACCTATCTCGGGATATCAAGTCCATGTATTTCTTCAATAGGTGGTAAATTCTTAACGCCTTCAGATTTAGTACTCTTTTCTTTCATAGATTTCTTGGCTTCTTGCATATCTTATGGACTAAGGAATAGAATACCTCTCTTCTTCGGAGTTGGTTTAGGTGGTGGTTCAGGAAGTGTCCAATCATCGCATTCTTTAGCATATTGTTCAATAGTTCTTCAGCCTGTCCAACAGTCTGTTCCCTGCAAACACAACCAGCACAACTATCTAGGTAGTCCCTAGAAGCATCAGTTAGTCCATTATAAAAGATACAAAGTATTTCATTTTTCTTAAGAGGATGATCTGGCAAATCATTAAGTAATTGGAGAAGCCTCCCCCAAGCTTGAGGGAGATTCTCTTCTTCAGATTGCACAAAGTTAAATATTTCCTGTAAGGCAGCTTGTTTCTTATGAGCAGGAAAATATTTTTTGGAGAAGTAATATATCATATCCTGGGGACTATGCACACAACCAGGAGCAAGAGTATTAATCCATTTCTTAGCATCACCCTTTAATGAAAAAGGAAACAACTTAAGAATATAGTAGTAGCGAATTTTCTCCTCATGAGCAAATAGGGTGGCTATATCATTCAATTTGGTAAGGTGTGCCACAACAGTTTCAGTTTCATAACCATGAAAAGGATCAGATTCTACCAATGTAATTAACTCAGGATCAATAGAGAATTCATAATCCTTATCGGTAACAAAGATAGGAGAAGTAGTAAACTTAGTATCATATTTCATTCTCTCTATCATAGCCTTTTCTTTCACCTTACTCAGTAATTTCTTAACATCCTCTCTATCATTACAAGCAAGAAATTCTCTAGCTATCTCCCCATCCATAACGTAACCATCAGGTATCTTAGGCATTTCAACTCTAGTAGGAGAGCTAGGCATAATAGGTGAATCATAATTTTCAGAAGTTTCAACATTCTCAATTTCTTTAGCTTTAGCAATTTGTTCATTAAGAAATTCACCTAGTGGCACAGTATTATCAAGAAGAGTACTAGCATCATCACAAGTTTCATTTATAGCAGAAGTAGTATCATCAATTACTTGCGACATATCAGAATCAATAGCAGGTGGTGGTGTCGCAAGCATACTTAAAACAGCAGGTGAATCAAGTGCGGAGCTAGATGGCAGTTCCTTACCTCCCCTCGTCTTAGAGGGTACGATCTTAGTCTTAGCGTCTTTCAGATTCTTCATAGTGTAAAATCCCAAGTGAACTCAATAAATAGAGCTATGCTCCCTGGCAACGGTGCCAGAAAAAGGTCTTGATAACCCACAAGTATAGGGGATCGCGACAGTCTTCGAGGGTAGTATTTCACCCAAATTTGTTGATTCGACACAAGGGGAGCCAAAGAATATTTATGAGCCTTAGCAGTTGAGTTGTCAAATCAACCACACCTGGGATACAATTTTTCTGCAGCAAAGTGTTTAGTAGCACAGTAGTTTGATAGTTTTGATAGTTTCAGTAATAGTAGCAATAGTAACAGGAACAGGAACAGAAGCAGTTTTGTGATGATTGTAACAGCAGCAGCAGTAGTAACTTAGCAAAGATCAATATGAGAAAAGCATAGGCATTGGATCAGCGATGGATATTTGTGTTGGTTGACATTCATCATATAATAGTCACAACCTAGAGCGATACACAATAGCTCCAATTCATCAATGTAATGTAGGCATGTATTCCGTATATAGTCATACGTGCTTATAATAAGAACTTGCATGACATCTTTTGTCCTACCCTCTCGTGGCAGCGGGGTCCATAAGGAAACTAAGGGATATTAAGGCCTCCTTTTAATAGAGAACCGAAACAAAGCATTAACACATGGTGAATACATGAACTCCTCGAATTACAGTCATCCCCGGAGAGTATCCCAATTATTGTCACTTTGGGGTCTATGGATCAGAACAAGAACAAGTGCATATAACTAGCAGATAGGATCAAGAACTCAAATATATTCATGAAAACATAGAGGGTTTAGATCTGAAATCATGGCACTCGGGCCCTAGTGACAAGCATTAAGCATAGCAAAGTCATAGCAACATCAATCTCAGAACATAGTGGATACTAGGGATGAAGCCCTAACAAATTGACTCAATTATGACAAATCTCATCCAACTCCATCACCATCCAGCAAGCCTGTAGAGGAATTACTCACACCCGGTGGTGATCATCATGAAATTGTTGATGGAGAAGGGTTGATGATGACGACGGTGATGAATCCCCCTCTCCGGAGCCTCGATCGGACTCCAGATCAGCCCTCCCGATGAAGAACAAGAGGTGGCGGTGGCTCCGTCTCATAAAACGCGATGAAACTTTCTCTCTGATTTTTTTCTTCGTGAGACGGTACTTATAGAGTTGGAGTTAGGGAAAACTGAGGCCCGCGGGGCCCACAAGCTGACAGGGCGCCGCGTCCTGGGGGTGGGCGCACCCCCTGAGCTTGTGGCTCATGGGTGGCCCCCCTCCAGTAGTTCTCTTCGCCAATATTTTTTATATATTCTGAAAATAATATCCGTAAATTTTCAGCTCAATCCAAGAACTTCTATTTCTGCACAAAAACAACACCATGGTAGTTCTGCTGAAAACAGCGTCAGTCTGGGTTAGTTTCATTCAAATCATGCAAATTAGAGTCCAAAGCAAGAGCAAAACTGTTTGGAAAAGTAGATATATTTGGGACGTATCAAACGCCAACACTAAGTTTTTCATATATATATATATATATATATATATATATATATATATATGAGTGCTAAAAGAAGAAGTTTATAAAGTGATTCATGATAGCTCCTTTAATGAAAAGCATGATTGCAATGATGTTATTATAAATTCTATTAATGTCAATTGTGCTAATACTATGCAAAGCTACAAGCTTGGGGATGATAATTTTGTCATGTCCACTACTGATTGCAATGATCATGATTGGGGTGATAATGCTTCTTATGATCTTGAAAATTATTTAAGCCTCATGATGAATATGTCATTGATAATAATGTTTGCAATAATATTGAAAGTGGGTTGGAAGAGTGTCAACTTTAGGTAAAAAGAATCCCACATATTTGGAGAGTGTTCAATCTTATGAAATTTTTGGATAAAGTGGGTTTGGAGAGGTCATGACTTTAGTTGATATTAATCCCACTATCTAGGAACATTATAAAACTTTTATGCATAGGGATCATGAAGAGAATATTTTATACGATAGCTATATTGTTGAATTTGATTATGATCCTACATGCTATTATTATGAGAGAGGAAAATATGGTTATAGAATTCTTCATGTTATTAAATTTCCTCTCTTTGTGTTGAAATTTTTGATGCTTCATTCTTCCTATTTGCATATGCTAGATATTGCTTGTCTTGATAATTTGTTTTCCTATAAAATGCCTATGCATAGGAAGTATGTTAGACTTAAATGTGTTTGTCACATGTTTTATGATGCTCTTTCCGTGCTTCAATTCTTGTCTTTGATGTGAGCATCATTAAAATCTCAAAGCCGATCTTAATGGTTGTAAAGAAAGAGCTTGTTGGGAGACAACCCAATAGTTATCTTAAATTTTTGCTTTTTATTTCTGTCGTTGTGTGATGACACAATTTTAGCTACTATTATGATTGTGTTTTTATGTTTTAATTAGTGTTTGTGCCAAGTAATTCCTTTGGGATGATTTGGATGATAGTATAATTGATGCTGTTTGAAAACAGAAAGTTTTGGGCCCAGTATTTGATTTTTAGTTCTGTACTGGAACGTCAAAAAAATCTGAATTTTTTACACAGTATTGGGATACAATTTTTTTACGTTGTGTTAATGTTTCAGAATTTTTGAAGTAACAAAACTATAGATAATATTCTGTCATTACATACTGTTCTGTTTTAGACAGATTCTATTTTTATTGCATAGTGTGCTTGTTTTAATGAAACTATGGATTATATCGGGGGTATAATTCATGGAATAGTTAGAATACAATATTTATTATGCAAGAACAATTATGAATGAGTTTATGACAGTACCTAAAGTGGATGATTGATTTATTTTACTAACGGATCTCACGAAGTTTCTGTTGAGTTTTGTGTGCTGATGTTTTCAAGTTTCTGGTGAGATTACGATGGATGAAGGAATAAGGAGCGGCAAGAACCTAAGCTTGGGGATGTCCAAGGCACCCCAAGGTAATATTCAAGGATGACCCAAGAGTCTAAGCTTGGGGATGCCCCGGATGGCATCCCCTCTTTCGTCTACAATCTATCGGTAACTTACTTGGAGCTATATTTTTATTCATCACATGATATGAGTTTTACTTGGAGCGTCTTGTGCCATAATTTTCTTTTCTTTGTTTGCTTTTTAGTTTTCCACAATCTTCTTTTGCTAGACACACCTTTTGAGAGGGACACACATGTATTCATGATTCGTTAGAATACTCTATGTGCTTAACTTATATCTTTTGAGCTAGGCAATTGCTCTAGTGCTTCACTTATATCTTTTAGAGCACGACGGTGGTTATATTTTAGAGAAATAGTTGCACTCTCATGCTTCACATAAATCTTTTTGAGAGTCTAATAAATAGTAATGGCAATTTGCACAGGTTATAAGACTAGTCCATAAAGGATAGGTATTCAAGAGGGATATAATAAAAACTTTCATGTAGATCACTAAATATGAAATGTGTGGTTTAATGATATTGATGTCGTAATATGAAAGGATATTGGTTCATGATCATTGGTTAGTAGAAATATCGGTATTAAAGTTTGTTATTAACTTCTCATCTAAGTGTTGGTCATGGCATGGTGGGGAGGTCTGAGCATTCTTAGGTCTGAAATGAAATCCTTGAGTGTTGTTATAATCGGGGGTGCGCGATGGTTAACTCCTACCAACCTCCTCCCTAGGGGCATGCGAGTAGTACTTTGCTTCGAGGGCTAATAGGCTTTGCAATAAGTATGTGAGTTCTTTATGACTAATGTGAGTCCATGGATTATACGCACTCTCACCCTTCCGCGATTTGCTAGCCTCTTCGGTACCGTGCATTGCCCGATCTCACCTCGAGAGTTGGTGCAAACTTCGCCGGTCCATCCAAACCCCGTGACATGATACGCTCTATCACACATAAGCCTCCTTATATCTTCCTCAAAACAGCCACCATACCTACCTATTATGGCATTTCCATAGCCATCCCGAGATATATTGCCATGCAACTTCCACCGTTCCGTCATATGACTTGTGTTCATTGTCATATTGCTTTGCATGATCATATAGCTGACATAGTATTTGTGGCCCAGCCACATTTCATCATTTTCATACATGTTACGCTAGATCATTGCACATCCTGGTACACTGCCAGAGGCATTCATATAGAGTCATTCTGTATAGTTTTCATCGAGTTGTAAGTAAATAAAACTATGATGATCATCATTATTAGAGCATTGTCCCAATGAGCAAAGGATGATGGAGACTATGATTCCCCCACAAGTCGGGATGAGACTCCGGACGAAAAAAAGGGAGAAAAAAAGAGGCCAAAAAGTGCCCAACAAAAATAATTGAGAGAAAAAGAGAGAAGGGGCAATGTTACTATCCTTTTCCACACTTGTGCTTCAGAGTAGCACCATGTTCTTCATATAGAGAGTCTCCTATTTTGTCACTTTCATATACTAGTGGGAATTTTTCGTTATAGAACTTGGCTCGTATATTCCGATGATGGGCTTCCTCAAATGCCCGAGGTCTTCATGAGCAAGCAAGTGTTGGAAATATGCCCTAGAGGCAATAATTAAATGGTTATTATTATATTTCCTTGTTCATGATAATCGTTTATTATCCATGCTATAATTGTATTGGTTGGAAACACAAATACATGTGTGGATACATAGACAACAACATGTCCCTAGTGAGCCTCTACCGGACTAGCTCGTTGATCAAAGATGGCCATGGTTTCCTGGTCATAGACATGAGTTGTCATTTGATAACGGGATCACATCATTAGGAGAATGATGTGATGGACAAGATCCAAACTATGAACGTAGCATATGATCGTGTCAAGTTTATTGCTATCGTTTTCACATGTCAAGTATCTGTTCCTATGACCATGAGATCATGCAACTCACTGACACCGGAGGAGTACCTTGTGTGTATCAAACGTCGCAACGTAACTGGGTGACTATAAAGATGCTCTACAGGTATCTCCGAGGGTGTCTGTTGAGTTGGCATGGATCAAGACTGGGAATTTGTCACTCCGTATGACGGAAAGGTATCTCAGGGCCCACTCGGTAATACAACATCACAATAAGCTTGCAAGCAATGTGACTAAAGAGTTAGCCACGGGATCTTGTATTACGAAACGAGTAAAGAGACTTGCCAGTAACGAGATTGAACTAGGTATGGAGATACCGACGATCGAATCTCGGGCAAGTAACATACCGATGGACAAAGGGAACTGCATACGGGATTGACTGAATCCTTGACATCGAGGTTCGACCGATAAAGATCTTCGTTGAATATGTAGGAACCAATATGGGCATCCAGGTCCCGCTATTGGTTATTGACCGGAGAGGAGTCTCGGTCATGTCTGCATATTCCCGAACCCGTAGGGTCGCACGCTTAACGTTCGGTAGCGCTAGGGTAGTATTGAGATATTAATAGTGGAAAGTCCGAAGGTTGTTCGGAGTCCCGGATGGGATCCGGGACATCACGAGGAGCTCCGGAATAGTCCGGAGGTAAAGATTCATATATGGAAAGTTGTTATCGAGGTTCCGGAAAAAGTTCGAGTTTTTTCGGTATTGTACCGGGAAGGTTCTAGAAGGTTCTGGAGTGGGGCCCACCTGCATGGGGGACCCACATGAACGTGGGTATTGGGGAAAGTCCCCACAACCCTGGTCTAGGCGCACCAAGATCATCCTTTAAAAGGAATAGTATCATATCCCAAAGGGATAAAATCAGGATCCCTAAAAAAGGGGGGATAGCGATCGGTGGGGAAGGAAAGGAGGGATTTCCTTCCTCCCCCTTTGGCCAACGACCCTAGGGCCTTGGAGGGCAAGCCACCAGCCCCCTCCACGCCTATATAAAGGTGGGGAGGCATTGGGGGCAGCCACCCCTTGGACCCTTGCCCGTTACCTCTCCCAACTCCTCCCACGTTTCACCGATACGCGCTTGGCGAAGCCCTGCCGGAATTCCGCTGCCACCACCACCACCATACCGTCGTGTTGGTCCCGATCTCATCTACCCCCTCTCTCTCGCTTGCTGGATCAAGAAGGAGAGGACGCCGCACGTGTGCTAAACTCGGAGGTGCCGTCCGTTCGGCACTTGATCGGGAGTTCGTGGACGGATCGTGATTGGATCGCGAAGACGTTCGTCTACATCTATCGCGTTTCTTAACGCTTCCGCTTAGCGATTTACAAGGGTATGTAGATGCAATCTCTCCTCTCTTAGATGTTCATCTCCTAGATTGATCTTGGTGAGCGTAGGAAAAATTTTGTTTCCCATGCAACGTTCCCCAACAGCAAGTTGTTTGCACACCCACTTAGTTTCAGTTGAGCTTTCATATACTTATAACTCTTAGTGCATCCGTTGCATGGCAATCCCTACTCCTCGCATTGATATTGATTGATGGACATCTCCATAGTCTGTTGATCCTCCTAGTAGATGCGAGACTTTTTTCCTTTTTGACTTCTCCTATTGATCCCCATCACCGCATTCTATTCCACCTGTAGTGCTAAAGAGCGTTAGAAGTACGATCCAATTGCCTGGTTTAACACCGAGGTGCTCATGATTTATATTTATGCAGTGAAGGCGGAGTCATGCCATGCTAACATTGCAAAATGAGTGGGGAATAACATTCGCTAAGGATCGTATATTTTGAAAGTTTAATGATTATGCTTCTTATATTCATGGATATTATTATGTTGATGTTGTTAATTCATTGTTTCTCAATATTTATACTGTAAAGAGATTACATAATAAACATGTTAGGTAGCAATCCACATCAAAAATTCTGTTTTTATCATTTACCTACTCGAGGACGAGCATGAATTAAGCTTGGGGATGCTGATACGTCTCCAATGTATCTATAATTTTTGATTGTTCCATGTTATTATATTATCAATCTTGGATGTTTTATATGCTATTTTATATCATTTTTGGGAACCAACCTATTAACCCAGTGCCTATTGCCAGTTGCTGTTTTCTGCTTGTTTTTGGTTTTCCAGAAAATCAGTACCAAACGGAGTCCAAACGCTACGAAACTTTTTGATGATTTATTTTGGACATAAGAGACCCTAAAAGCTTCGGGAGGAGACCAGACGGCAAACGAGGAGACGGCAAGGCAACAGGGCGCGCCTAGGGGGGTAGGCACGCCCTGTTAGCTTGTGGGCCCCACGTGGCTCTGTCTGACCTAATTCCACTTCTATAAATTCTCAAATATTGGGAAACCAACAGAGAGCAACCCGAAATAACTTTTCCGCCGCCGCAAGCTTCTGTTCTTCCACGATCCCATCTGGAGGCCTTTTCCGGTACTCTGCCGGAGGGGGGATTGATCACGGAGGGCTTCTACATCAACGTTGTTGCCCTACTGATGATGTGTGAGTAGTTCACCACAGACCTACGGGTCCATAGCTAGTAGCTAGATGGCTTCTTCTCTCTCTTTGATCTTCAATACAATGTTCTCCTCGATCTTATTGGAGTTCTATTCGATGTAATCTTCTTTTGCGGTGCGTTTGTTGGGATCCGATGAATTGTGGGTTTATGATCTGAATATTCATGAGAAGTAATTGAGTCTTTTCTGAACTTTACTATGCATGATTGTTATAGCTTTGTATTTCTCTCTGATCTATCCGTTTGGTTTGGCCAACTAGATTGATTTATCTTCAGCGGGAGAAGTGCTTTGTAATGGGTTCAATCTTGCGGTGCTCTATCTCCCAGTGATAGAAGGGGACAAGACACGTATTTGTAGTGTTGCCATTAAGGGTAAAACGATGGGGTTTATTCATATTAGTTGAGTTTACTTTGTCTACATCATGTCATCTTGCTTAAGGCGTTACTCTGTTTTTATTAACTTAATACCCTAGATGCATGCTGGATAGCGGTCGATGGGTGGAGTAATAGTAGTATGCAGGTAGGAGTCGGTCTACTTGTCTCGGACGTGATTCCTATATACATGATCATTGCCTTGAATATCATCATAACCATGCGCTTTTCTATCAATTGCCCAACAGTAATTTATTTACCCACCGTATCCTATGTGTTCGAGAGGGAAGCCTCTAGTGAAAACTATGACCCCTGGATTTATCTTAAATATAAAAAGAAAACTAAAATATATTTGCTGCAATTTATTTACTTTTATTTTGTTTTGCAATTTATCTATCTACCACTACAAGATTTAATCCTTGCAAGTAACGAGTTCAAGGGGTGTGACGACCCACTTGCCCGCGTTGGGTGCAAGTATTTGCTTTTGTGTTTGCAGGTGCTGTTCACGAGGCTTTGTGTGATTCTCCTACTAGTTTGATAACCTTAGTTCTCACTAAGGGAAATACTTAGAGCATCTCCAGCCGTTTGCCCCCCCAGGGGCTTTAAATAGTTCCGCCTGGGGGCCAACCGGCGATAAAATCGGCGTGGGGGGGCTATGGTTCCCACTCGCCGACCCAAGATCGCCCCCCCAGCCGCGGATTTCGGCCCACTTTCGGCGCAAATTGGCCCAATTTCGGCGTGCTTCAGCATAAATTCAACACAAACTAATTTTTATCACATAGTTCATCACAGAAATCAATACAAATCAAATAGTTCGACAAATGAAACTCATATTTCATCACACGTCGAGCTAGGCGTTGCCCTTGAGCCTCCATAGGTGCTCCACCAGATCGTGTTGCAGTTCTTGATGCACTTGTGGGTCTCGGATCTCCTGACGCATATTGAGGAAGGCAGTCCAGATTGCCGGTAGCTGGTGATCAACTTGGGCAAGAGGACCCTGCCTGTAATATGGTTTAGTGTCAAACACTGGCTCTTCCTGCTCGCTCTCAATGATCATGTTGTGCAAGATGACACGGCAAGTCATGACTTCCCACATTTGATCATTCGACCAGGTCAGAGCAGAGTACCGGACAACAGCAAATCGAGATTGGAGCACACCAAATGCCCGCTCGACATCCTTCCTGCAAGCCTCCTGACACTTGGCAAAGTAGGAGTTCTTACCTCCTGGCACAGGGTTTGAGATAGTCTTCACAAATGTGGACCATCTCGGATAGATGCCATCTGCTAGGTAGTATCCCTTGTTGTAGTGCCACCCATTGACCTCGAAGTTCACCGGAGGAGCATGACCTTCAACAAGCTTGGCAAAGACATTTGAGCACTGCAGTACGTTGATGTCATTGTGAGTTCCTGGCATACCAAAGAAGGAGTGCGAAATCCAGAGGTCCTGTGTGGCCACTGCCTCAAGTACCACACTGCAAGCTCCTTTGGCGCCTTTGTACATCCCCTGCCAAGCAAATGGACAGTTTTTCCATACCCAATGCATGCAGTCGATGCTACCAAGCATCCCAGCAAATCCTCTTGCTGCATTCTGTGCTAGGATCCGAGCAGTGTCTTCAGCATTGGGTGATCGCAAGTATTGTGGTCCAAACACTGCCACCACTGCCCTGCAGAACTTGTACAAACACTCAATGGTGGTGGACTCGGCCATACGTCCATAGTCTTCCAGTATATCACCGGGAGCTCCGTATGCAAGCATCCTCATAGCTGTCGTGCACTTCTGGAGTGAGGTGAATCCAAGTGTGCCGGTGCAATCCTTCTTGCACTTGAAGTAGCTGTCGAACTCACGGATGGAATTCACAATCCTGAGGAAGAGCTTTCGGCTCATCCGATAACGGCGCCGAAATACTTTCTCGCTGTGTAGTGGAGCGTCGGCGAAGTAGTCGGCGTAGAGCAAGCAATAGCCCTCCAGCCGATGCCTCTGCTTTGCCTTCTGCCGGCCCGGCGCCAAGCCACCTCGCCGCGGCTTCGCATTGCTTGCGAACAGGTCGGCCAGAGCGGCGAGGACAATGAGGTGCTCTTCGTCCTGGGCGTCGGCATCGGCTTCCTCCTCCAGCAGCGCCGCGAACGCCTCCTCGTCGTCCGAGTCCATCGCCGAGCGGACAAATCGCCGAACACCTGGCGGGCGTGGTAGGCGCGCAGCCGCCGGTATCCCCGCTTGCGTGGCCGGAGCGCCGGAAAAGCTCGCCCAGGAGCGGGGTTGAGGCTGCCGCGGTGAACCCTCTCTTTCTCGACGGGGAAATGGCCTTTCTAGCGGCGGTGGGTAGGTGGGCGGCGCCGGGATCGGCACGGCGGCGGAAGGGATAGCGCGCGCGGGGGGCGAATCTGGAGGTGGAAAAAACGTCTTCCGCCTGACAGTGGTGGCCCATGCGCCGTTTTCCCTTCCGCTGGAGCCCCCAAGCGCCCCCCAGTGCACTGGGTTCGGCCTGGGATCACCGGGCCAAAAAATGGGCCGAACCGGCGAAAATCGGCGTCCTGGGGGCGCGACTGGGGGGATTTTTCGGTGCCGGCGGTAAAAAACACGCCCTGGGGGGGCTGTTGGGGGCGCGAGTGGAGATGCTCTTATCTCTACTGTACTGCATCTCCTCTCCTCTTCGGGGAAAATCTCAACGCAGCTCACAAGTAGCAGTCATCCAAAATACAACGTTCGGTTACAATGTTTTCCACACGTAGAATGGGCAACAGCATGGCGACCGAGTCAACCAAAAAGATTGAGATTGTGAAGTAAAACTATCTTGGCTCTGAGGAAGTATGGCTCACCATCCTGCGAAATTACATGAACCATGGCCTGCAAGTTCAAATTCAGGGGAATCTTTCTTTAGGCTCCTGTCACAAAACAAAGTGGTAATTGCAAGATTGTAATAGCAAACCTTATATTAGAATGTGAGTAACTACAAGAAGACTGTCACGATTTTCTAACCAACTAATGGTATATGGTTTGTATAATATTAGCATGACCAGATCAGATGTAAGACTCTAAGCATTCATCCTAGTTTGATTGGCTCCGGGCTCACCTAGCAGTGCATCTAATCAACATATCAGTATCCCAACCTGAAATTTGTTTTATCCCAAGCTGATATTTGTTTATGAAATAGACAACATCTGGGTTACTAACACCTAATCAGCAACATCTAGAACCACACATCAGCATCTAGTAGCGGCACATCAGGGAGTACATCTAATCTAAAGGAAAGAAATCAAGATTTTGTGGGGAGAAAAGGCAGAGGAGGTCTCACCTTTGCTCCAACGAGCTGCTGCTCCTGCGTGAAGACTGCTGCTCCTCCTGGGTGAAGGTTGTTGTTGCTCCTGCGTAGCGGGATAGGGCTCCGAAGAGAGCTGTAGTGGCGCCGGAGGAGAGGTTTCGAGTAGCCACGAGACTAACCGCCGTCCATGTCCGCGGCGTCGGCTGAAGGCAACTCGAGCGGCGGTAGCTGCTGGGGATAGGCGGTGGAGGTTAATGGGGACTGGCGGCGGCGGAATTTGATGGGGACCGACGGCAGCGGCGGTGGCTCCATTGCGTACAGTGGCCGCGGCGGTAGCTGCGGGGGAGGAACCCTAGAAAAACTCTCTATTCCTGTGGTGCGGATCAGAGGAGCTTGACCGAGTGCGCCGTGGATTTCTCGGGCCCCCTGTTCAGGTGTGAATGGGTGGGGTGTAGTGGCATATACGTTGTAATATGTGTGAATAACAGGGGCAATAGGCTATACCTCTTCGTTTTTAAGTGGGCTTCTGCGGGAAGCACCCCTTCCCCCAGCTTTTTCTCATTGTGAAGGAAAGGGGTGGTGGAAATAAGTTAAGCCCAAAGCCTAAAACGAGTTCTTTTGGGCTTCTGACTTATTTTCACAATGAGCTGCTAGAAGCCTCAAAAGAACAGGCCCTAAGTTGGGTGGTAATGGACCCACCAGAGCTTGTCGAATCGGCACGAGCCCCGCGTGCGAGCCCACGTCGGCGGAGCAAGTCATAAGTTTGGGACTCCGCCGCCTTGGCCGAGCTCTCCTCTGGCCCCGTTGGCTACGGCATGAGCTCGCCATGGCCAATGCAACCGGCCCTGTCCAGCGAATCATCCCGCTGTAGCGCGACATCCGTTTGATCCGGCAGCTACGCCACCGGCGCCGAAGCTGCCGGGAATCGAACGAGGGCACCTGTGCTGGTTTGCGGCTGTCGATGCCCTGCTGATAAGCATATGTCGCACACAGAATGAAATCCAGAGCGAGAGTTCTACATCTGCGCTAATCGTGGAAAGATACGTACGTAATATGACAGAAAATACCTCTCGGTCTATTTCTGCTAATTTGCACAATTCAACTCTATCGTCTAGTGTCTCTCACATGAATATGTGTATGTATATTGTGATCCACAGACATCGGGGACAAATTATTGCTACACATGGATATGGGTTGATCTCGTGTAGAAGTACGTAAACGAGTTGCTCTAGTACTCCATTCGACCACTAATACAACAGATAGATGAGATGCAACTCAAGAATGATGTGATGCGCGGCCAAATCCAAAAATATAAGATGCTTCGATATGCGCTTTTAGCTGGTGTTATGCTTGGCCTCGTTCTCCCAGCTGGATCGGTGGCAGCATTTCTTCTCGTGGGAGTCATTACACTGATGATGTTCTTAGTCTAGATCAAGTAGTAGTAGAAGTTATATTTGTTATTGTTTTCATCCTTCAACTATCATGTATCTAGGCTAGATTAATGAGATCGATGTTGTTCTAATTATTGGTCTTGAACTATATTTTAGTATGTTATATATTTACACAAAATATTAAAATAACAAAATAATAAATAATAGAATAATAACATAATAAAATAATAAACTAAACATCTATAGCAATATAAAACAATGTGCCCAACAAATAAAGTAAAAAAGAAAATTTAATAAAATTAAAAAACATTAGCAATGGCGTGGGCCACGTCGGCCAACGCTAGCAAATGCAACGCCGGCCCCCAAGTCAATTAACCACCCACCTACCACAGCTCCATTCCACACCCACTCCAAATCCACACCCCGTGCCGTCGCCGACGGCAGTGACAGCACCCCCGACCACCGTCTCCGTCGCTTCCTCCACTGCCGCCGTCAAGGACCCGCCGCCGTCGCCGTCTTCGTCTTCTCCGCCGCCATCTCCGCCTACGTCCCCCCATCACCGTTGCCTCCGCCTCCACCGCCGCCGCCCCCATCATCTCCACCCCGCCACCTCACCGTCTCCGCCGCCGCCGGTGAGTTCTAGGTAGTGTGTAGTTGTAGTGTAACATTCTAGTGTAGTTGTAGTGTAGAATTTTTAATGTAAGAGCAATGTAGAATTTTTAGTGTGTGGTTGTAGTGTAAGATTTTAGTGTAAGAGCAGTGTAGAATTTTTAGTGTAAGAGTAATGTAGAATTTTTAGTGTAAGAGTAGTGTACTATTTTTAGTGTAAGATTATAGTATAAGATTTTAGTGTAGTTGTAGTGTAAGATTTTAGTGTAAGAGCAGTGTAGAAGTTTTTGTGTAAGAGTAATGTACAATTTTTAGTGTAAGATTATAGTATATGATTTTAGTGTAGTTTTATTGTACGTAGTTCTATGTAGCGTACTTGTAGTGAAAGAATTTAGTGTAGTTGTAGTGTAAGATTTTAGTGTAGCTGTAGTACCGTATGTTTATTTACATTGTAAATTGTAGGTTTTGCAGGTACTCGTCAATATGTCCAATTTTTACTAACTTGTTAGGTATATATGCACCGTCACAGATGGCTTCGAAGTTTCGTGGTGTGCGGCAGAAGGGGAATAAGTAGCATGCGACCATTAGGAAGGACAATGTCATCCATGAGCTTGGCCACTGGGACACCCTGGAGTTAGCGGCGCGCGCCTACGATGCCAAGGAGGTTGAGTTCAATCAGGAAGAGGCGATTCTGAACTTTCCTGAGTGTCGTGAGTATGCGAAGTTCCTCGCGTTGGAGGGCATAAGGATATGCACTAGGGCTGAGAAGACACTACACCACAACACTACATCCCCGACGGCCAGATTGGTCGGGAATCCAAGGTCTGCCAATAGTTAGTCGGCCGGGAAAGACTATTGCTGACCGACAATGTTTGTTGGGGAAAGTCCAGATGGGAAAACCCTTTCCCGACCAACATGTCTTTCCCGACCGACTGCTTGTCGGCTATGGTGTATCTTTCCCGACCAACATTCAGTTGGGCCTATCATGGACCTTTCCCGACCAACAATCCATTTGGGCTGCCATGGGCCTTTCCCGACCAACTATCAGATAGGGTATTTTTTTTTCCATCCGACAATCGGTTAGGGGTGCCATGGACCTTTCCCGACCAACGTTCAGACAGGAGTTTGTTTTGCCGACCAAAAATTTGATAGCATTTTTTTAGGAAACCAACATTTAATACCCACCAATTATTTGGCATTTGCCTTCCCGAAATAGTTCCAATCAAGTAACATAGCTCATTACAACACAATATCAATCAAATTATAGTAACATACATGTACTCCAAAAATATTAAACCAAAACCAAACGAAAATAGCACATTAATTAATTCTCACAAATAAAGGAGGTAACCAATTAAGAACATTTACGGTTCAGTGAACGAGGCACCAGATAGGTTTATAAAATGATAGCTTGGAGATGCATGTCCTACGAATCATGTTTGCTCCATTACACAGAATATCCAGTTGACCGAGACACCATATAGATTTACACAGTGATAGCTAATAGATGCATGTCCGACGATTCATAGTCTGCTCCATTACACAGTTAACGCAAACTGCCAGCTTCATGGTTACTGGTCATCTTGTATGTGTTTCCTTCAAAGGATCAAGGCAAAGAGACAGTTTCAGCTTATATTCCTAACAAGGGAAAGCTCCTGGTTCAAAAAATAGTGATCAATGTTAAACCCACATACACCCAAATATAGCAGAAACAACAAAATAGGGAAATTGGTGCACCTCATATATTTCCCTTTGCTCTGGAAAGAATAGCAAAATTTATATAAAGCATAGCTTTGTACTATTAAGGTCATGACAACAACCCACTTATGGATGCATGACACCAGTGATTACTCGACAAAGCAACTGAATTGTAGCATATATAAGAAGTTTATTAATCTACAGTAGACTAACTCCAAATTTATTGCTCCCTAATTGAGAGTACTATGGTTCAGTTCATTTTTACAGCAGTTTTACGTTATTAGGAACGCCACAACACCTCAAAATTTCCAATATAGACTTTATGTCAACCATGAATTCTGTTCCAGTATAGTAATTAGCAGTAGCACACTTTTATTTTGTCTCAGTGGGATCTGAAACAACTTAAAGAGGTTTGTATGTTTAATCTTTGTAACCAGTAAATCTTCTGGTACGCATAAAATTCTAAAAAACTAAGTGCTCATAATTATTTCATCAATAGTGATTGCTTGCAAGAATATGTCAGTTGGACTCAGCTATCTGCATCTGTCCAACTTTTATCCAATACTAGCTGAACTCAACTGAAAAATAAAGTCAAAATCAAAACATTTATGTGCCTCACAATGGATCAGAGGAACAATGTAGTTTTTAATTCAAAATCTGAACCAAACAGATCTGAGCTATACTAAAAAAATGTCAAAATCAAGGCCTGGCGACGCCTCACAATGGATCAGGAAACAATTTAGTTGTTGCAGGAACTATTGCTATGCAAGCACAATTTTGTCAACCATGAACACCACCTTCCAGCTTGTGTACGTGTGTGTGTATTTGATGATTGACTGGCCAAGTTTACATGCATATGTCTGAATATTAACGACCTTATTTCTGATAGCATAGAATACTCTATGTGCGGCTCTGAATTTGAGTGCTTTGTTTCACGCTTCTCTTGAGTAAGAGAAATGGAGACATGATAATGTTAGGATCAAGGAGGCGTGCACATGAATTTTTAAATAGATATCAGCGCTTTAAATGGAATATCTTGAAGATTTTTTTCCCCACTAAAAAACTCAGCAATATTTATCTCAATAATGTTTCAGTTATGATAACCAAGAGAAACTATTTGTGCATACAAGTGTTTTAGAAGCTACAATATAGTCGTGGCAAGTCAGGATATATGTTCCATTCGTTTCATCCATCATTATACATAATAATTTCTATGTATTGACAGTAGCGACCATAATGCGCATGCAATACACTGGAAAATACTAATACAAGTATTGTTCGCTCTATTCGCTTGGTCAGTTTACCTTTTATTATAAAATAAGCAGTCTCCAGTATATGATTTGTTCAAATGTCCAATGTCAAAACCTAAACAGTAAGAAACCAAAATGTAACCTGTTAGTCATAAATTCTACAAGGTGTTAAATTGATAATATAGATTCCAACAGAAACAACAAAACATAGCACAAACTGGAGTGAAATGTCCATATCATGTAGTTCACAACAGGAAAGAACAAAACAAGTTATTTCTCAACTTATCATAGCAAAGAAATAAGTAATGGCATGTAAATTGTGTAGGGGCAGAGTTGATAGGATGCACTGTACGCATATGACTCTTGACCAACTGTTATTTACAACGTTTAGAAAAAATTCTTTTGCAGAAATAATGCATGCCAACTCCAAACTGGAAGAAAAAGAGTGTCATCGACATCCAGGTCAAGGACAGCAAACATATATGTGGGCAATATTAGTTTTGTCATCCCATCCCAAATATTACAGAGAGTAGAGGTGTACCTGTTTTTCCTCATCAGGCTTCTTTGCAGCTTCATCTCTCTATTGCCGGATCGATCTGCAAACACAAAAAGGATAGCTAAAGAATCATTATTTGCCAATAATCAAACAACTATGATCTAGTAGAGATGTGTGGTTCTATTGCAAACTTAGTAACTGACGGACAGGGATCTGAGAGAAGTCAAGATAAACGAAGACATGACTACAGTTGCACATCAAAATTAGAAGCAAACATGAAGGACTTTGTGATTGGAAGTAGGGGTCGAAGGGCAAAGCCGCTGGGGGGAAGGAAACACAGCGGGCAGGGCGCCACCACCGGGAGGAACGCGTAGCCACCACCAGGAAGAATGGGTCTGTGCCCGGAGCGCGAGGGTATGGCTGCAGTCTGGTTGCAGCAAAACAGCATAGAAGTGTGGGTCGTCGTGTGGGGCGGGCGGGAGGAGGAACGGAACAGTGCGGCAGCCACCAAAAATCGGCTCGTGGGGAAGATGAAGGCATAGTGGATCTACGCCGTGGGGGATGCTAGGGCTCCGTATGGACGAGGCGCGCGAGAGGGGCGAGCCCTCCACGGCTAGATGCGCACAGATCGACAACCACGTACCCGTTCCTCCACTTCGGGGTGGAGCTCACTTGCTTCATGAATGACAATCGACGGGGCGGTGAGGCCTTTCTCCACATCGGGGCGGCAAGACCTTCCTCCACGTCGGGGAGGAGCTCGATCTGAGGGTGAGGAGTGGAGGAAGAGAATGGGAGCCGCCACTCAGATTTGGAGAGAAAGAGATAAGGGAGAGAGGGCAGAGCGAATAGGTGGGCTCTGGACTGCGGGGGCAAGAGGCCAAAAATTTTGGATTTCTCCCCGCTAAGTTTGCCAGGCACTCGCGTGCGCGGGTATTTTGGGCGGCCCCGTTGGCGACCCACGGTCGGTCGACATTATTTGCCGACCAACAGTTTGATCGTAGTGCAACTTTTACTGACCAACAGTTTGATACTATACATTTCAACATTCCCGACCGACAGTTGGTCGTTACACGGGAGTATTCCCGACCAACAGTTTGATAGAAGGTTTTTCGACCAACAGTCGGTCGGCGAAAGTTACTTTTGTCAAGACACGTCAGTAGGGAATGCAGTGTCGTGGTGTAGTGAGAAGGAGAACAAACAGGCCGAGATGCAGTTCTTTGACCCATTGGTGAGCGAGCTTGTGAGAGATAAGAAACTCTTGGAGACCAACAAGATGATGCTACTTCAGTATGCATCCATGAAGAGCGCAGAGGAGGATCCCATAGACTGGGATGCCTTGGAGCGTGAGGAGGACGGTCAGCAGGGGTGTCATAGGTCCACTAGGGATGACCACGAGGCCGGTCCCTCTGGCCACTAGCTTGCTAGATGGGTAACACTACATATTTCATATGAACTGTTTAACTTTATGCATGTTTTATGTTTGAACTATGCATGGTTTGTAGAACTGCTTAATTACAAGTATGTGTTAATATCTAGATGGCCGGGTAGCGCTAGTTCGTACTAACTTCTTAATTAGCTAGGTATATATGTGTTTTATGTTGCATTATATCTATGCATGTGTTATGTATGCTTATTTTTGTCAACATGATGAAAGCAGTAAATGGATGCCCCATGTGAGACCCGTGGTTCAGTGATATGCCAAAAGGATAAGAAGTTCTTCATAGATCTTCTGAATGACTTCCCCACTAGGACGGTATGTTTTAGTTGAACATGTTCTGATTGAGTTTCATATGGTATATGGTTGTGCACAAAATTGTCTAACTAGTTCTTTCTTTCAATTTTGCTCAGGTCATCCCTTGCGGGGCAAGGCGTGACTTCTTAGAGAAGTTCCGAGTTCCGCTTGATGCCACCATCACATTCCAGTGCACCCTCATGAAGATGCTGACGGCCCAACACTTCAATTGTCTTGTCACCAACGAGCCAAACCACACCTATTTCGGTTGCCCTGGTTGGAGAGCCCTTGCAACTGCTTACGAGATGGAAGCTGGGGAGAGAGCCACGTTCTACCCCGACTACGATCATGACGAGATCATGGTCTACTACAGGCCTGCTGGTAGCGATGGTTCACTTACTCCAGACTATGACCCTGAGTCCGCCCGCCGAAAAGTCTAGTTAGCTAGTTGGCATGCATGGAAGATCTCATGTTATTACGACCTCTATTTATTTGAACTTGTACATGTGTTACTTTGCCTACTTTGTTGAACTATATCAATAAGTGCATTGTTTAACTTAAATGTTGTCATTGGGTCTATTTATTACTATTAAAAGTTGATTTAATTACTGTTCTTAAACCGGATTATGCTGTCATTTTGGTTGGGATCGCTGCTGTACAACTTTTATTTCAAATTTGAAAATCAAATTACTGGCGTCGCGACAACATGGAATGCCACTACTGATGAATATTACTGCCGGCGTTGGCCACGTGGCATGCCATTACCCTCCAAAATACTGCTCGCGTAGGCTCCACGCCAGCACTATTTTTTAACAATGGCGCCATATTGGTGGCGTCGTGTGTCCACGCCAGCAAGGCCCTTTTTGGCGTGCCATAGCTAGGCTTTTCTGCACTAGTGCATGCTTCAACTTCTTATGATACTAGTACCATGCATCATATGTATTCCAACTCCCACGCATTGGCAACCCCACAAATCCATATGCCGATGAACAATGTGATGAGTTCGGCTAATCAAGTTGAAACAGCTCATGTATGAACTTTCAATAGCTCGCAACAAAGTGTTTCACCTTTTTATTCATCGACAACTAACTTGCAACATGTTAATCCAAACATGCTGGTGGATAGGGGAATTGGCCATGCTACTACTAGTTATTCAACCAATTACCCTGAAACATCATATGCTACACCTTATGCTACTAATTGTTTGGCACCATACACAACTGTTGATGTCCATTATTCGGCTCCGCACCTTCACGGTCATGGCCGAATAAGTGAAACTTTTGCAGGAGCGCACATGCCTTCAACTAATGTAGCAATCCCTTACAGAATGGGAAGTGGCTATATTAAGAACGGATATAGCCCAAAATAACAAGATTAGTGCTCTTTGCCTTGAAGAACGTGATAAGGGGCTAGTTTCTGATTATAATGCAATAAAAGCTAGAGTTTTGCAAGAAGATGAATCTTTGCCAATTGATAGAATTGGCGAGCAAAAATATGGTTCTACAACAATGGATATGCCTTCACCTAGTACTACATCATATTATACACCCCTACACAATTGCAAAGTTTCGGCAACACCCATGTGTCATTGACGGAAGAATCTAAAATCATTGGGGGGCAATCGTATCCGGAGTGGGCTGAAATTGAGAAAAAGCTACAAAACTATTCTGCGGCTCGCCTCCAAGAGTAAATAGATAGAGAATTGGCTCAAAGAAAAGAAGTCTTGCCAATTGATATAATTGATGAAAAGAATGATGATTCGGAAACTAAAAGTGTTTCAGTTGAAAAAGCCGAATCAAGTAGTATATATTCTGAATCCATCCAATCCAAAGAGGCAAGCATCATTGAGAAAGGGCATGGCAAGCATAGGAAAACAGTCGTGATTGATTTTTCTGAAGTTAATGGAACCTACTTCCTGCCCTATGAGTTCCGTGCTATAGAAATTGACAAAACTCAAGGACAAGAACAAGTAGCTGGACAAAGTTCGATTGACTAGGATCTTCAAAGTAATGATGCACGGAATCAAGAAAAAGATGATGACAAGGCGTTGGGGAGTCATCCAAAGACAGAGCAAGATATTGTTCAAGTCACACCACCATCATGCTCTCCCAACATATTTGAAGAGGTATGTCTAGCAAGTAATTTACCTATTTTCAAATTTGGTCACAACTTTATTGTTGATGCATCTATCAGAAAAATTCTCATAAGTAATTTTGAAAGACCAATGAAGGGTAATTTACTTGTTAGCAATAAAATTATTATAGAGCATATCGGTCAACCCATTGCGCCATTTATAAAGACCGATAGTGACTTATTATTACAGCCCAGGCTTTCCCCGTTACTTTATCTAAAGTTCATATCTAATTGGGTAGCTTTGCTTATTTATTACTTGGCTTACACTTGGTCTCAATTGAGACATGTATGTTCTAACTATTTTCGTTTTAGAAATTTAAAGCCAAGGTTAAATTCTTTTGAGAAAATCGATGCCAATATAATAGCTTATCCAAAGACATCGGAGATATAGTGCAAAACAGAATGCATAGCCGAATGGGAAGATTCCAAATCTGAACCATTCATGTGCTTAGTTCCAAAGCCGTTCTCACAACAAGATCGGCTTGAGAATAAAAACTATACCTTCAATTCATGCATGTGTGATCGAATATTTGATTTATTGCTGAAAAATAATTGCATTAGAATTCTTTATCACCATGTCAAGCCATCAATCCAAGGACGAATGTATTGTAAGCTGCATGATTCGTTCGAGCATAATTTTGAGTATTGTAATATGTTTCGTCAAATAGTTAAATCGGCCATTGATAAAGGATGATTGAAATTTGTTGAAACACCAAAGGATGACCAGTCTATTCTGATTGGTCTTGATGGCAAAATGTTTTTGGATCGACTGCTTCAAGACGATTCCTTTAAAGGTGAGACGGTAGAAACTATAGGTGATGGAATCAAGCTTCCTAGTGAAGAGATTATTCAACTGCGTAACAAAGATATTCTTGAGGGTGAGAATTCCATTGAAGCTACAATGAAGACGCCAAGCACTGGAGGGCAGCCAGAAAATCCAAAGACTGATGCAAGCAAACCCAAGGAAAACAATGGCCGAAATAAGCACAAGGGCAAAAAATCGAAAGTTACTTTCGCATAGTTACTAGCTAAATATCAAAAGGCGGGCGAAGTAAAAAGTGCTTATCAGCCAAGTAATTCAAAAGCATTAAGATCACCCCCTAGGCGCAAATATGAGGATTGGTATTGGCAAAGTGAGAATTTCAATGCAACATATTCATATCCTTATTTTGGGGCGCCAATGCCAATGCCGTGGATGCCTCCCTATGCTCACGTAAATCCGTATCCATCATGGGACAGGTACGATACAAGGCACATTCTCCATCTTATTATAAACCATCTCCCCATTATTATGCAGCTCCAAGTAGACCAACGTTCAGTGAGCAGCCATATGTTCAAGACCGTTTCAATAAAAAAGAATCAGTCCGGAGCTCAAGAAAGAAGAAAGGGGTGGTCAAACAAGTATATCGAGTTAAAAAGATGGTCGCAATAGTGCCAATTCGAATTTGATCTTAAAAAATAAATAGCAAATTAAAGAGTTAACATTGGCTACAAAAGGCAAAGAAGTGAAGCAATCAATTGTTAAAATCAAAGTGCCAAATCTGAAGAGAAGAAGTTGAGAGTGCACAAGGCCGGAAAAGAGTTACCATTGCTTGAAACAAAATCATAGCTGAGGCACCCACTCGGCTTATCGTATTGGAAAAACAAGGAATTACAAAAGCTTAGTACACAAGAACTGAGAAAAAAGAACATGGCATGGGTTCCCAAGAGGAGCAGTCAAAATAAAAATGATGTCCAACCTTCTATTGCAACAAGCGTTACAAAAGTGAAGAAAGAGAAGGATGGAAGCAAAAAACAATTAAGCCGAAGGTTTGCACTGCCCCATCAGAATCTTCGGTTATCACATCATCCATATTCGTCAAACATGCCATTGATGTCTTCATGGAATTCATCCCCAGGTATGATCGGTTACCCTGCATGGGCTTATTTAGATCCATGGATGCAATATATTTTTTTATATCATGGAAGGGTATTACCAAATCACTATACATTTGATTAGCTACAAGTTTGTTGCTGATCCAAAGGGACGAAATACTTGATTTGTCATTTCATTTGTTTATTTCGGTTATACGTGCTTTGGTGGATGAAGTTTACATGGACCTTTTGGTAATGGCCGATATTTATCTGTCGCCCTAAGAATATGTCAAAGCCTGGCTGGTGTAGTATTCTAACATCGTCCTTAGTTCGATTGGAGAGCAAGACAAGGTACGTGTTCAAGGAAATTTATACGTATACGTATATTGTGCTTGCATGGAGTTGAGACATTATGACTGATGTCATTCAAAATATGTTGCATAGACCAATTCATAGCAAAATTGGCAAGTGGGCTTATACTTTGATTAAATATTATTTGTCCTACAAATCTTTTAAATTTAGGAGAGGCCAAATCATTGTTGGTTTTATTATTGAGCATCGGATTTGTGACATGCATAATATTGATATTAGCCTTGTCTCTCCAGTACTATGGAGATTATGTTTTGATGGTTGAATTCATAACAATGGCCAAGGTGTTGGTGATGTTTATATATCTCCTTATGGTGCTATTTTGTGAAGCCTCATGCCACTTAAAATATTTTTTGCACAATAATCAAAGCCAAATATGCAATGTTATTCGGTTTGGAGCTTTTGGTTGCCATAGATGCTACACACATTGAGGCTTTCGGTAATTCGTTATGAGTAGTGCAACAAATATCCAAGGGTTATCAATGTTTTGACGAATCACTTATAATTTATCTTGAAGTATATCCACATGTAAAGTTTACCTTGGGTTGCTTTAATATTGCTTGCTTCTAGACATGATAATTGGAGAGAAAATGACTTGACACAACAAGCATCCAGCTACCATGTTGATCATGGTGTATTGCACATCTATCAATAGCCGATGGTTATTCTCTCCAACATAGGTAAGGCCGAACTGGTGCTCACTGCTTCGGCCACTAACGAAACTTTTAAGCAGGCGGAGCAAGGATTGGAGGAAGTTCATTGTTGATTTTCTGCAAGATCCTAGGGAAGGGTGGACAAGATGGTTCGGCTGATGGCTTTGAGATGCATATCTATGGAACTTTATCGCTGGATTGTTATAGAAGTTGAGAAGGTTTTACCCAAGTTTGCATCAAGGGTTCAAACAAGTAATGGCCGATATATACTTATCGCCCTAAGCACATACAAAATGGCCAATGGAGTGTTGAAATCATCCTTCGATCAAGCTTTGTGCAAATTATTTTTTGGCATGCAAGCTTTGCCGAAAAACAGGAGGGCATGTGTTGACACCAGATTTTGGCGTGGTCAAAAACTTAATTAAGATGGCCTCAATTAGAAAAGTTCTTAACATGAGAAAGTTACGTATCATCAAAATGAGAAAGTTTGATGTTTGGGTCATCACCATATGATCTCATCTAAAGGGCCGAAACTGTGCTCGATGTACTAAGATTTTGTATTCAGAGTATTGTTCGACCAATTACGCCTCCAAGACGGCCTCATATGAAAAAGTGTTCTACACAGATTGTCTTCGTCTCGTCGAAACGGTCGATTTCATATAAAAACCGTCTTAATCTGAGGTCATATACAAAAGTTAGACCCATCAGAGTGCGGCCCTACCACGAGCCAAAAAGTGGCGCGCCCCATCAGACACCCATATAGCTGATGTCTGATGGGTAGCACCACTGATTGCCTCTTGTGCACAAGCGGTTCGGCCCTGAAGATGGCCTCGAATCAAAAAAATGTTCAACATGAAAGTTGTTCGCCTCGTCGAAACAGTTAAATTTGTGTTTGGGCCCATCTTCATCTAAGGCCGTTTGTGACCTGTGAGAATCAAAAACCGAACTGATGTCTCAAACTTACCCAAATCCGAGTTCGGTTAATTTTGGAAAGATTTGGAGTCTTTTTCTTGTATGGGAAGTCCAGCCGCCTCATATATATGTAAGAGGTGACAACCAATTGAACAACACACAATCGAACAAATCAATCTACTACCTTTTTGTGTTCATCTACTTTTTATCTCTCTCCCGTGTATCTTTCTTCTCGTTCTTCGTTCGTTCTTCTTCTTGGAGGGCAGCAGTCCACGAGGCCCTAGGGGCGATCAGGTTGACCTAGGGCAGCCCATAGCCGCTGCGTGTCCAGATGGGGTCCCTCCCGGGTGTGTGGGGTTTCGGGTCCTCAAAAGCACCTGCCGAATTGCTTGCGTACTACTACTTGCACTACAAAAAAAGACACATCCGTGACATTATGGCCCGAACGAAAAGTTTTTCTGTCATGGTTGTGAAACTTCTATGACAATAATTGTGACAAAAACATGTATCATCATAGATGTGGTGGGCTCCTACTTCTATGTCAAAAAATTATGATAGAAAATGGGCTTTTCGTCCTAGGCGGGCTGGAGACACACCCGCATGACATTCTTTGGGCCGTCCATGACGTAAAAAATCATGGTAGAAGTGAGGGCGAGGAAATTTTTGGGGGGTTCCCAGTTACGGTAGGTGGTCGAGGCCGAGTGATAGTCTGGTTTGCGCGTTTCTCTTGTACGCGCACGCGTGTGCGGGGCGTTCGCTAATTGAACCCGAGCGAGGCGTTCGCTTACTGAACCCGAGCGATCGATCGATCCCTTGCACTACTACATGTACTGAACCCGAGGGATCAATCCCACTGCGTACTGAAGCCGAGCGATCCCTTCGCTGCTAACTGAACCCGAGCGATCCCTTCGCTGCTAACTAAACCCGAGCGATCCCTTCGCTGCTAACTGAACCCGATCGATCCTTCTCACTGCTTACTGAAGCCGATCGAGCCCCCGTGCGAGACGTAGCCAGCCGGTGTTGGGTTGCCTCTAGATGAACAGTGCCCGTTGCTGCCGCGTGCACGATACATGTAGACATGAGTCGAGACGCATCGATCGAGCTGGTTGGTTGGCTGTGGATGAACAGTTCCAGTTGCTGCCGCCCGCTCGTATGCCCCACCCCAGCCGGTGGGTTGGCTATGGATGAACAGCACCCTGGCTGTGTGAAAGTGGTTGGCGCTTGGATGAACAGGACCCCGAGGAGGCCGCCACACCCCAGCTGGTTGGGGGTGGATGAACAGGACCCCTTGGAGGCTGGATGAACAGTAGCCAGTGGAGGCAGGAGGAAGTCGACGGTGGATGAACAGTAGCTGGTGGAGGCTGGGGGAGGTCGACCGTGGATGAACAGTAACCACATGGAGTCCCGTTTTGCGGTACGCCACACCCCTCCGGATGAACAGGACCCCCGTTTTGACCATAGGCAGTTGGGGAGAAGTTCGTTTCTTCCGTTTTGTGGTACGCCAGAGCCCTCCCGATCAACATGACCCCGTTTCGACCGTAGGCGCTCGAACAGAAGTCCGTTTCCTCCGTTTTGCGGTACGCCAGACCCCCAGCCGATGAATAGGACCCTGTCTCGACCGTAGGCGGTTAAACAGAAGGCCGTTTCCTCCGTTTTGTGGTACACCAGACCCTGAGTCGATGAACAGGACCCCGTTTCGGCTGTTCCATCGAAGCCGGTTGTCTCCCGATGAACATGACGATGTTTCCTCCGTTTCGACTCAGCCGGTTGGCTGCCGATAAACAGGAGGCCGTTGCTGCGGTCCGTTGCCTCTCCATGTACACGAGCCCTGGCCATACGTATGCGCGAGTACGCGTTCGAGACCCCGCCCGTATGTATGTACGTGGCCGTATTCTTTGTGGTGTGGCTGTACATATGTGTACATGATTTAGACGGGACTGTCTGAACTGCCATGTCGGGGGCTCTACTACGACACGTGCCGCTACTTACTCGGCCATGGTTCATCCTTGCAGAGTGACCGATCGACCAGTATGTACGCACACATTCGTGACCAGACAGACAACGCTATGTACACTTCGACCTGGTGGGTCCTAGCTATCAGGGGATAAGGAGGCACATCCTTGCGTGCGAAGATATAGCTGGTGGGTCCCAACTGTAAGGGGGAGGAATCATTTTTTTGTGCTTAATAAGGAGGCACTTCCTTGCGTGCGAAGATGTAGCTGGTGGGTCCAGTTGTCAGGCTCACCGCGTGCAGTCCTCTTCCGATGGTTGTCGTTCATTGACCACGTTGACTACGCCGCGCCGAGAGCACCAAGGCGGTGGATGACGGCGAGGCCTAGGAAGGGAACGACGCAGAGCCGGGGAAGACGCAACAGTGGATGCCCACGCGGATGGGAGTACGAGGGTTGACAGGTTCGGCTGCGGTGTGAGGTTGCCATCGCCGGAGAATAATAGGGGATGTGAGTGAGTAGAGGGAAGGCCTGGCCAGCGGTGGGAGTAGGGTGGGGCGGTGAGGCCTGCGCGACAGCACAGCCGGCCACGGGAGGTAGGAGCAGGCGGTCCCGCCGGCGCTGGTTTGGACGGCTAGAGCAAGAAGATCAGAGATTGAAGAAGCAGCACGGCCGTTGGATTAGCATCCAAAGGTCACTGCTGCTAGAATCGTTTGTTGACTAAGTTGACGAAGCCCTGTGTATGCGTCAACTTAGTAGGCCCACAAGTCAGCCTCCCAATCTGGTGGGTCCCAGTTGTCATGGGTAGGAATCATTTTTTTCGTGTAATAAGGAGGCACTTCCTTCCGTGCGAAGATATAGCTGGTGGGTCCCAGCTGTCAGGGGGAGGAATCATTTTTTTCGCGTAATAAGGAGAAACTTGCTTGCATGTGGCCATGGACCATGTGGGTACCTACTGTCAGCCTCTCCACGTACATCCCTCTTCTGATGGCTGTCGTTTGTTGACCACGCCGCACCGAGAGCACCAACGTGGTGGACGACGGCGAGGCCTAGGAAGGGAAAATGACTCGGAGCCGGCGAAGCCACAGCAGTGGATGCCCACACTGAGGGGAGTATGAGGGTTGACTGGTTCGGCTGCGGTGTGAGGCCTATGTCACCGGAGAATAACAGGAGGTGTGGGTGAGTAGAGGGATGGCCTGGCCAGCGGTGCGAGTAGGAGGGGGCGGTGAGGCCTGCGCGGCAGCACAGCCGGCCATGGGAGGCGGGAGCAGGCGGTCTCGCCGGCCCTGGATTGGGCGGCTGGAGCAAGAAGATCAGAGATTGAAGAAGCACGACGGCCGTTGGATTGACATCCAACGGTCACTTCTGCTAGAATTTTTTGTTGACTAATATATAATAAGTAAAGAATTCTTGCATACGCGTTAACTTAATAGGCCCACAAGTCAGCCTCCCAATCTATGGCGGACAGCATACAACCCATTTGCTATTTTTTAAAAATAATTTACAGCTCATTTGCAAATTTTTATGCAATTTATTGCAGTCCATTTTCTTTTTGTTGGCCAGGACCAGGGCTAAAATTTTAAACGAAATTTTGCATATTTCGGTGGAGTCCAAACTATTTTTAATCCCGAAATGTCGAGCTAGATTTAAAATAATTTCAAAATATATTTAAATTAGGTTAAAAACCAATGAAATTTGAAATCTGAAAATGTGAAAAAAATTAGAAATTTGAAAGTAATTGCCAATTTCTTATGTGTTTTTTATATTTACAGCCCATTTCATATTAATTTTAAGATTTGTAGCCGTCTTGAAAGATTTGCAGCCTAGTAGGGCGGAGAAAAACAAGTTGGCCTGGGTTGGGTTGGCCTCGATTGGGTATTCATCAGAAAAAAAAACTGGGCTAGCCATTTTCACAAAGAAAAAATAGCTGGGCTGGTCTTGTGCTAAACGTAAAAAGAAGACTAGGCTAGACGGGCGACAGCCCAGTTGATACCCTGCTACGTCTCAACAATAACAAAAAAAACTGCTCGAGCTGCTAGGTCCCAGGTGTCAGCCGCACTTGTGCAGTTCTCTTGTCTATTGACTATACACTGACAATGTCGTGGGTCCCAGATGTCAGCAAACCACTAGGAGGAAGCATTTTCTTTTTTGCTTGTAACAATGAGGCACTTGCTTGCGTACGGCCATGGACATGGTGGGTCCCTACTGTCATCCTCTCCACGTACAGTCCTCTCCATCAATTCCGCTCGTTTATTGACCATGTTGACAACGCCAGACGGCGGTGACACGGCGAGCGCACCAAGGCACGCGGTGGACGACGGCGAGGCCTCGGACGGGAATGAACAGGAGCCGGGGAAGATGCGACAGTGAAGTCGCGGGCAAAGGGGAGTACGAGGGTTAACCGGTTCGGGTGCAGGGTTGGGCTCACGTCGTCGTTAACGATTTAGGAGATGGTAGGGCGGCAATGCGTGCGCGGAGGCGCACCCAGCCGTGGGAGGCAGGAGTACTTAACAACGTTAACTGAAAGCAGTTGGAGCACTTAACAATCAGAGCTGAAAGCAGTATGAGTACTTATACAGGTTCAACCGTACAAGGCACGCCTCGAACAGTGCTACTTTGCCTACTGTTAACGAAGGGTGAGGCCACCAAGCCCCAGGACAAGGCCCAGGCGCCACCCTGCGCATCCACAACTTTCTGAAAGTGGCTTCATCTCGCAATGTGGTCAATAAATAGGATATTCGCTTCAGAGCCATGGAAAAGCATGAACGTAACCTTCTGTCCTATTCTCCAAGATCGACGGGCCTTCGTGATTTGAGACCACCCATGAATAATTATCTTTTCACCTCTAAGGGAAATGGAGTAGGTCGACATAAACATCATGTTGTGACCAAGCACAAGTCTGAGTCGACCATGGCCAGGCATCTGTATAGGAACAATAAAACTGGGCAATTTCTGTTTCAAGAAGAAGAACACATCTGTAAAACTGTGTATAAGCAAGAGTTTATGAACAACATATATAACAGAAAATAGCTCGTACCATCAGTTTCTTGACACAGTTGGACCTGTTCAACGTGTGCACCAGTGGCACACATATCCACGTGGCCTTCCACTGTTGAAATGCCCCACAAGGTCCTCAAGACGATCAATAAAGTGTAGGAATTGGTGGATGTCGTCCCAATCGACTTTGGTGCCATCAGTAACCGTCGATTTCTTATCAAATAACAGACGAGTAGTGTCCTGCACTTCGTAATAACCTACACGTGTCACCAATTACAAGAAATATTAGTTAGAAGTAGCATCATTGTGAGAGAAGGGAATCACAAATTGTTGCTACTTCTAAAGTCAAATTGTGATCAGTTAGAAAGAATAGGTGGATTACAAAGTAAAAGAGGCCGCATGCAAGAACCAGATACAAAACTAACATGGACGAACCACTGGAACGACGTCAGGGTGGAAGGTCACAGGGAAGATAAGACTAGGTTCTACTATTTCCATGAACATTGGTGTGCCAACTTTCAGTCCGTAACACTTGACAAAGTTTATCCAAGTTTGGCCATAAAAAAAGGAGCGATCTTCTTGGTTAATGAACCTAACTGTGAACTTATATCCATGGCATGTCTCCAATGTGACCATTATACTGGTGTATTCAGTTATGGCAAGGCCGACCTTCTTGAGTACATGTGTTCTGAAAGAGCAAGGGATGCACTGCAGGAAAAATAATATGAGAACACAATTTATTCGCTATCCAAATCTAGAAATAATTTCCTCTTTCACGTCAGTGTTCAGCATGGTACTAGTACCTTTTATCCAAATATAGCAATCCAAATTTCCAAATTAGTCCAACAGCATGTTCAAAAACCCCAACCCTACCGGACAGAAAAGAGGATTCTAGGAACATACCGTGCGATTTTTGAAATCCTGTGTTAGGATGAGAAGGAACAAGTCTGGCATCTCACCAAGGGCGCAGAAACCTGTAGGGTCCTCACACTTTGGGCACTGCAAATGAAACACACTAGATTCAGTACGAAGAAAAATGCATCAACGGCGGCGGTTGCCATCCTAGGATTACCGGCGACAAAGGGACAAGGATTTATCAGGGATGGATGAAGATTTCGTACCTGGTTCTCCATGATAAAACCCTAAGCAATCGCTAAGAGGTGGTTTTCTCTGAACAAGCAGACGAGGGAGAAGGTGTAACACCTCGATTTTTGGCCCTTTCTTTTTTCTTTTGGATTTCTTCGAATTTTTATTTGGAGTTCTTTTTCCGTGGCTATGTGGTCTTGAAACCTGGGAAAATCTTCTCTCCTGCCACTTCCTAGTGGCTTGTCATTCTCAAATCTATCCCAAGGCCATGTCATTTCCATCTTAGCCCAACTCCAATATTTATTTCTTGGGAATATTCCTTTTTCTATTAAAGGAATAACCCTGTTAACTCTAGGTTGTGAAGCAACCTATATTTCTGTCTTTCCAAAAATTCCCACAAAATTCTCATAAATTCTTTGGATGATATCTTCCACAAATATGTCAAAATCCATCCTTGCCTAGTTCAAAAATAATTCAGGAATATTCATTTCCTATTCTGTCGAGCAGGGCACTTTGTGAAGGAAGTGCTATTTATCTTTTCTTTATTGCCCTCAAAAATTTTGGGCACTCTTTCCTATCCGAATAATTACCACATGCCAAAATTCAGCTTCATTTGCCTAGTAAATCTTCCTTAGCAAATTTCCAAAGTTTCTGTCCAGAGAGAAGCTTTGTAAAGGAAATACTAGCTAGGCTAATCCAAATGAGTTGAAATTTTGGAAGATAATTTATATGATCAAATAATGACTCTCCACCAAATTTCATCTTCATCCAACAAACTATGTGAGCACACCTTCAAATCTTGGTTTCTGGTCACAATTTCAGGTTGTGAAGCAACTATACTTTATATTGCTTCAAAAATTCTGAAATTAATCCAAGACCTAAATATCCCTATATCATTGGAGCATGCAAAAATTCACATCATTTTTCCAAGCCATTTTCTCTACAAAATTCCCCCAAGTTTTTGTCTAGTAGAAAGCATTGTGAAGCAAGTACCACTTTGGTGTACCTAAATGGTATGAAATTTTTGCAGTACCTTAATATGCCCAAATGACCATCCTACACCAAATTTCAGCTAAATCAAAGCATCCATGTGAGTGCTACTTTCTGATCTAGATTCTGGCCAATTTTTGCAGTTGTAAAGCAACTGCACTCAAACCTTGTCCAAATGACCTCAAAATCCACAGGATCATAGTCCTTCCTACCCTAAGCCTCTGTGACATCCTAGTTACTCCTTATCCCCTCCCATTTGATCACTACTTCATGCCTAAGTTTGCAACATCAAACTTCAGTCGACCCCTCCCATCAACCCACAGTAGGTTTCTTCGAGCTATCACTTCAGGGAGGTCCCACTCAGCAAGGACTATGCGGTAGACACCTTTTTAGAGTCGCGCGTGCCCTCAGAGTACCAGGCCACGCGGTGACCGCGTGGTTAGCACGCCTTGGTCGCGCTCTGGCCGTCGTTTTGCTTCGGGCGTCTTCCTCTTGCCCGTTCTCGCGTGTCCCCTGGTGCCGTCCACCCTCCTCCATCTCCCACGTAACCCCCTGGCCCCTCTCCCCCTCCTCTATCTCACCCGACGCGTCGCGGCGACCGTGTCCAGGAGCAGACTACGTCTGCTCCACCACGGTCGGTCGGCCACGCTGCCCCGAGTCTTCTCGAGCACGCCCGAGCTCTCTCCGCACAGCGTGCACCCCCCTGGCACCTCTCCCCTCCTCCTACGCGTGTCCCCGAACCCGGCGCACGGCGCACGCATCGCCTCGGCCACGAGCTCGCCCGCCTATAAAGAGGCTATCCCGAGCCCTCTCGACATCACCAGCCTCTCCTCCACCGTCCTAGTACTCCTCCCTAACTCTCATTCGAGCTCCTGAAGCTCTCCTACCCCTCCTATGGCCGACCCACCGCCGCTGTCCTCGGCCTAAATTCGCGCAATGCCGAGCCCGAAGCTCCTTCCTTACCTCACTACGGAGCTTTCCTAGCCACCCCGAAGCATTCCAACACCCTACTCCATCCTCTCCTCAACCGGAGCCGTGCGCCCCAACATCGCCGTTGCCGCCGTCCGCCCTGCCGACGTGCCGGTCGTCTCCGGCAGCCCCAGTGGCCAAGGCGACCACCGGCGGGCGCGCCTTCGAGCGGGGCTCCCTCCTGGACCCTCGGCTCGACTTCCTGCGTGGCGGAGCGACAGGAACCGCGGCAGCCGGCTTCCTCTCTGTCTCCCGTCGGGAGATTGAAGAAGAGGTGGGGAGGAGAGAGAGAGGTGGCGTGGGGCCCGCGTGTAAGTGGCACAGCGCCTGGGCCCGCCAGTTTAAGTGAAGACGATTTTAGAAGAATGCGTTTTCCGTTTCTGAAAACGTATTCTGGTACAGCTTCAGACCGAAATACGCTTTCACTATGCTAAAAACATATTTCCCTGAAAGGTGCTTTCAGTTCTCAGCCCGCGGCCGAAACCTCTAAATTGCGGACGTTCGTCCGTTAACCGCAGAAATGGACAGTTTTTAATTCTTTTTCTGCCTAACGAACAAACGGCCGTAACTTCGCAACCGTAACTCCGATTCAGGTGATTCCAAAGCCCACGATCTCAGTTCGTCGAGCCCATTCCGATGGTATCATTTTCATGAGGTTGTCACATTGTGAAAATGACCATTTTGCCCTGGCCCTTAAAATAGCTCCGCCAAGAGGGAAACTTTTCCGGCGATTCTTTCCGCGAGTTCATCGCACCCCTCCCCGATGGTTCCTCCATCCCCAGGCAAGCCATGACAGCCACTTGCATGATGGCATTGCAGTATCCATGGTTCCTACTTGAATATTTAAATAATTGCTTGCTCATTTAATGATTTTGCTAATGCCTCGAATATGCTTGAGAATCCATGTCTATGCTCATGCCATGTTCATTTTCATGTAGTAAGTGACATGATTAATTGTTAATGATATTATTCTCATATTTTATTCTTGTAATCATTTCCGATGCTAGTGAGAATGATATGCTCATATGAATAGTTATCGGTTGGTTATGAAAATACTTGTGATATTCTTGATCATCGTTATGCCATGCTCATTTGCATCCCGTAGAATAAATGATTTATCATTGTTGATGTTATGATGTTATATGGTTATGTTGCCCATCCATGGTTACACTGATATCATGCTCATATGCATTGTTATTTCATTACGTTTTTATGACTCAGCTCATCACCTTTCAAGTTGAACCTGACATTAATCAAACTTGAACAAATCTGTTGGCTGAGTCATGGTGCCACCGAATCGAGCTAACCAGTGCAGCCACACTTGCCTTATGGGGGGCCCTAATGCGGTCTATTGTCATGCCTCTCGCCGGTGCCTCCTACGAGGGAAGGTTGTGCTCTGGCGCTACCCTGGCCCGGTAGGCAGTCATAACCTTGAGGACCCGAGTTTTATGGATCTGAGGTCCCCGTTTGGGATGATGTTTTGTTTGGCCACGACGGTGGCGGCCACAAAGGTGGCGGATGTCACGAGTTGGCATCGGGGTCACCCAGGACATAGCCCAAAGGGGAGTTTGTCGGAGTGGCCGGGAGAGTGTCATGCAATAGATTGGTTTTGTCGGAATGTCGTTGGTCCACCCGAATGGGAGCACGAGGCCATGAGTTCCGTGGTGTGGGTACAGTGTACTAACCTCTACAGAGTGTATAATCTATCGATAGCCGCGCCCTCGGTTATGGGCCCAGTTCGTAGTAGGTCACACCGTGGGTCAACAGTAATAATAATCTGAATAATAACAACCCCGGTTCGATGAGAAAAGAAGTTGGTTGATCTTTATGTGGTCACGAGGTGATCACGATGGTATTCATGATGGTGGTTGATCATGAGGTGATCTTGTGATGATCACGCCGGTAAGAAAGATTGATACATATGGTGGTTACGAGATAACCTCCGAGCAGAGTAAGTTGGTCCATGAGACCTTAAACGTCGACCCCCTTGCATGCTAGTGCTAGTATCATCATGTTCATATCATGAAGTATATGTACCTGTCATGCTCATGTTGTTGCCATGCTCATGTTGTTGCCATGTTCATGTTGTTGCCATGCTCATGTTATTGCCATGCTCATGTTGTTCTAGTAGTATCGTGTTCATCTTTGATGATTAACCTGTAAATGCCATGCTGTTGTATGTCTTGATTGCTTTGGTTGCTGTGAGCTTGCGAGTACATTCAAAGTACTCACCTGGCGTGTCATGCCAGATTGCATGTCATGCCGTGATTGATTGTTTGACGAGGATCCCGAGGTTGCGCTCTAGGATGCGTCCCAGCCAGAGTCCCTGCGGGGTGGAGTTCATCACCGTCGTCGTTGTTCCGCTGCTAGAATTTATTCCGCCTCGAGATATTCCGCTGCTAGCATAGAACTACCTTAGCAGACGAAGTGTCGCCGTGCCCCTGTAACCTTTGTAATATCGGACCCTTGTACCCGTGTTATTTGTAATAAAGGGCTGATTTGTTCTATGCCAAGCAGTGCTGTATTCCAGAAGACTTGATCTCTGGGCTGGAATACGGGGTGTTCCGGTCTCTCTGAGCCGGGGTGCCACAGAAGGGGATTCAGGTCGAGTGAAATAATGCTGCTTCATCCGTCGAGCTTACTGCTTATGCTAGAAGGTGGGGTTTTGTGATTTGACGGCTCATTGAGCATTACTGCGGCGCTACGACCGGGGTGAGTCTACCGTGCAGTTGTGCACTCTAATTTGGTGCATGGCCTGTGGACCTGGTTGCTGGATGTCCCACATATCAGCGAAATGAAGTAGAAAGGCAGGAGTAACTAGTTACACATAAATATTTTTTTGATAAGAGAGATACTTCCTCTGTAAAGAAATATAAAAATCTTTTATATCACAACTTTATAAATAAGAAAAATCAAGGGGAATATATATATTTATGTATATATATATATATATATATATATATATTTATGTATATATATATATATATGTGTGTGTGTGTTTTTTTAGAATAAAATACTCAGATAGGCTGACGGCTCTTGACTTTGGGCCACAGGCCGGTGGGCATGCATGTTTGGGGGCCCATGTGTTTTAAGTCAGCGCATTTCATCCCATAAATATTGCATCCGATAGGGACGGCGCAGGTTTTAGATGCTGTCACAAGGAGAAGACAGAAAATTGAATAAAGCACGGCAGCTGTTAGACTGAAATTGAACGACACTTCCTAACCGGCAATCAGAGTTGCAATTCTTTCAGGATGTCCAACGTGATATACGCTAGTACTACTTATACACACAGGACACTTGCTTCACCATGGCATATATTACATCAAAAGCTCTCAGAGGATAGATCAGTTCGGCAGTTGCGTGCTGCTACTGAAGAATTTCAAAGTTAATTAGGACCAGATCTCCTTGCAGAGAAACTTTGATTCTGACATCATCCCCAACCGCAAGATTTGATTGAGTTTTGAACCTTGACCATACTTTAGCATCAATCATCATGCGACCATCCTTTCTACTTAAGGTATATTGCGCAGGTCCATTCACACCAAGGCTGCGCATGGAAAGAGAAACTTGGCCACGGTCTCCCGGATTATTGAACGACTCCCTCATTGCTCTAGGAATTTTTTGTTTGCAAACAAGAGGACATACGCAAACGGTTAGATCAACACGGTGAATCATGTGAAACAATGATCACCCACAAGTATAGGGGATCAATCGTAGTCCTTTCACTAAGTAAGAGTGTCGAACCCAACGAGGAGCAGAATGAAATGACAAGCGGTTTTCAGCAAGGTATTCTCTGCAAGTACTGAAAGTAGCGGTAACAGATAGTTTCGGTAGCAAGATAACAAGTAACAAGTATCAAGTATAATAAAGTGCAGCAAGGTGGCCCAATCCTTTTTAGAGCAAAGGACAAGCCGGAACGAACTCGTATAATAAGCAAAGCGTTCTCGAGGACACATGGGAATCTCATCTAGTCACTTTCATCATGTTTGTTTGATTCGCGTTCACTACTTTGATAATTTGATATGTTGGTGGACCGGTGCTTGGGTGTTGTTCTTACTTGAACAAGCCTCCCACTTATGATTACCCCCTTTCGCAAGCATCCGCAACTACGAAAGAAGAATTAAGATAAATCTAACCATAGCATGAAACATAGGGATCCAAATCAGCCCCTTACGGAATAGCGCATAAACTAGGGTTTAAGCTTCTATCACTCTAGCAACCCATCATCTAATTACTACTCCACAATGCCTTCCCTTAGGCCCAAAGATGGTGAAGTGTCATGTAGTCGACGTTCACACGACACCACTAAAGGAAGCAATAGCATACATATCATCAAAATATTGAACGAATACCAAATTCACATGATTACTTATGACAAGAATTCTCCCATGTCCTCAAGAACAAAAGTAACGACTCACAAAACATATTCATGTTCGAGATCATAGGGGTATTGAATAGCATTAAGGATCTGAACATATAATCTTCCACCAATTAAAACAACTAGCATCAACTACAAGATGTAATCAACACTACTAGCAACCCACAGGTACCAATCTGAGGTTTTGAGACAAAGATTGAATACAAGAGATGAACTAGGGTTTGAGATGAGATGGTGCTGGTGAAGATGTTGATGAAGATTGGTCCTCCCATGATGAGAGGATCGTTAGTGATGTCGATGGCTTCGATTTCCCCCTTCCGGAGGGAAGTTTCCCCGGCGGAATCGCTCCGCCGGAGAGCAAAATAGCTCCTGCCCAGGTTCCGCCTCGAGACGGCGGCACTTCGTCCCAAAAGTCTTCTTCTCATTTTTTCTAGGGCAAATGGCTTCATATAGCAGAAGGAGGGGGTCGGAGGCCTACCAGGGGACCCACAAGCTTGGGGGGCGCGCCCAGGGGGGTAGGGCACGCCCCCTAGGCTTGTGGCTTCCTGGTGGGCCCCCTCCTGGTAATTCTTTCGCCAGTATTTTTATATATTCCAAAATAATTCTCCGTAAATTTTTAGGTCATTTGGAATTGTGCAGAATAGCTATCTCTGTTTCACCCCTTTTCGGTCCAGAATTCCATCTGCCGGCAATCTCCCTCTTCATGTAAATCTTGTAAAATAAGAGAGAAAAGGCATAAGAATTGTACCATGTAGTGAAATAATGATTAAAAACATATTAATTAACAGTAGGAAATCATGATGCAAATTGGACGTATCAACTCCCCCAAGCTTAGACCTTGCTTGTCCTCAAGCGAAAGCCGAAATCGATAATCATGACCACATGTTTAGAGAGAGAGGCATCGATAAAAATAAAATACAAACATGGAGCATCATGATCTTTATTATAACAGTAATATATCATCATAAAACTTCTCAGGAAAAAGTGACAATTCAATCACAAGTTAAAGTATGAACCATAAACCAAATTGAAAAGTAACAAACTATGATCTTAGTCACTGAAGTAATTGCAATTCATCATATTATCAGAAAGAGTCTATGTAAGAGCTTTGTTTAGCAAGTTCACTTACTCAACTATCATTTAGTCTTCCATGATTGCTGACACTCACGGCATACTTATGGAGCAAAAGTTTCAGTCAGACACATAGAAAGATACGGGCTTATAATTTTGCCTCCCAACGTATTTACCTCAAGGGTAATGTCAACAATAATAACTCATGATCACCTACATCCAACTGGATATATATGCCTGGATCAATCCCCACCACATGATGCTTGCCAAGAGAGAAAATAAAAACGGAATAGAGGAGAATGCTATTGGCTCTTGCATGAAAGTAAATACATAAAGTAAAAGATAGGCCCTTCGCAGAGGGAAGCAAAGGTTGCATTCACTTTTTGTTTTTGGATGTGCAAACTCTTAATGTAAAGGAATGTCACTTTGTATTGCCCCTTGTGATAGCGACCTTTATTATGCAGTTTGTCGCTTTTATTTCTTTACCATCACAAGACCGGACAAAGCTTATTTTCCCTTACAATAAAAGATCATACATATTTAGGAGCAATTTTTATTGCTTTGCACCGATGACAACTTACTTGAAGGATCTTATTCAATCCATAGGTAGATATAATGGACTCTCATGGCATGAAACTGGGTTTAAGGGTTTTTGGATGCACAAGTAGTATCTCTACTTAGTGCGGAATTTTGGCTAGCAAAAGATAGGGGGCAAGCACCACATGTTAGAGGATCCAAAACAATATAACTTCTATGTAAATATAAGAAAACATAACTCATTACGTTTTCTTCCTTGTCCAACGTCGACTATTTGACATAGAATATTTAATGGGGGCTCACAATCATAAAAGATGTCCAAGATAGTGTATTTATATGTGAGACCTCTCTTCCTTTATTCTTTTCATGAATTGCAACAATGACCAATACTATGTTTGTCAACTTCCAACAAGTTTTATCAATTATACTTCTTTTATGTGAAGTCATCACTCCCCATGGGATTAGCATATGGTCTTATTTTTTTTCTTTATTTATTTCTAAGATTGGATCAACAAAAGCAAAACACTCAACTCAAACTACTCTTTATTATATCACTTTCACACACAATTACATAGATAGATAGATCACAAAGCAAGCACTCTAAACTAAATCATACTAAAACTTTATTCTTCTAAATCATGAAATAACTAAGGATCGAACTAAGATAGATAATGATGATAAAAAGTGATGGTGATACAATACCGGGGCACCTCCCCCAAGCTTGGCACAAGTCAAGGGTGGTGCCCATACCCATGTGCTCAAGTCTCCTTCTTCGGTGATGGTGGTGATGAAGTGGTGGGCTTGTCCTTCAGCTTCAGTAAGTACTCCAAGTTTCCATTGATCCTCCGAAGAGCACGATTCTGCTCTTCTAACATAATAACTTCATGAGTAAGAGACGTATTCTGAGCACAAATCGCCTCCAAAACCTTTAGTGTATCAATTTCAGATGGTGGAAGATTATTACAAAGAGTTTGCCACGAATCTCCCTTTTCTGGTGCTTCACTCCTGTGCATGGTTTGATCTTCTTCTCCATGAATCCGGTCCTCCATGACCTTCCCTTGTTCCTCCTCCATAGCAGTATCCTCCTCTCCGGACGACCACTCATAATATACTTCATTGAAAGGACGTTTGCCGGGTGAAGGTTGAACAATCCGGTGCTTAGTGCGGAGTCTTCGGGGAGCCATGGCGTTCTAGATCTGTCAGAAAAATAGCCCGAAACAAGAATAGAGGAGAAACTTGCGATGCGGTGGTCAAAACACCCATGATTATATATAATGAAATTTTCCCATGCATGATAAGTAATATGGAAGAAAAACGGAGTCGGGAAAGTCCACGAGGGAGCCACAAGCCTAGTAGGCGCGCCCCCCAGGCTTGCCGCCTCCTCATGCACTTTTCAGACTGTTTATTATTTTCCTAATTTTTTATATATTCCAAAACAAACAGAAAGTACTTTTATGGAAGTATTGGAGTCGGTTTACTTACCGTACCACATAGCTACTCCTTTTTAGGATTCTGGAGTGTTCCGGAAGGTTTCTTCTATGTGCTCTTCCGGTATCATTGTTTGAATAATATTAGTTTCAACATTAATGGGCGTACCTGAGATATAATGTTTAATTCTTTACCCATTAACCACCCTCGGATTATTGCCTTCGGAGTTGTTTATTTTGATGGCTCTAGAGCGATAAACTTCTTCGATGATATACGGTCCTTCCCATTTAGAGAGAAGTTTTCCTGGAAAAAATCTTAAACGAGAATTGTATAGTAGAACATGATCACCTACTTTGAATTCCTGTTTTTGGATTCTCTTATCATGCCATCTTTTAACTTTTTCTTTAAACAACTTGGCATTTTCATAAGCTTGGGTTCTCCATTCATCTAGAGAACTAATGTCAAATAACCTCTTTTCACCGGCAAGTTTAAAATCATAGTTAAGTTCTTTAATTGCCCAATATGCTTTATGTTCTAGTTCAAGAGGTAAATGACATGCTTTTCCATAGACCATTTTATGTGGAGACATACCCATGGGATTTTTATAAGCAGTTCTGTAAGCCCATAGTGCATCATCAAGTTTCTTAGACCAATTCTTTCTAGATCTATTAACGGTCTTTTGCAAAATTAATTTTATTTCTCTATTAGTTAATTCAACTTGACCACTAGACTGAGGATGATAAGGAGATGCAATTCTATGATTAACATCATATTTAGCAAGCAATTTACAGAAAGCACCATGAATAAAATGTGAACCACCGCCAGTCATTAAATATCTACGGACTCCAAACCTCGGGAATATAACTTCTTTAAGCATCTTAATAGAAGTGTTATGATCAGCAGTACTAGTTGGAATAGCTTCTACCCACTTAGTAACGTAATCAACAGCAACAATAATACGTGTATACCCATTGGATTTAGGAAACGGCCCCATATAATCAAATCCCCAAACACAAAATGGTTCAATAAAAAGTGAATAATTCATAGGCATTTCCTGACGTCTACCAACATTACCAATTCTTTGACATTCATCACAAGAGAGGACAAACTTACGTGCATCTTTGAAAAGAGTAGGCCAATAAAACCAGATTGTAGCACCTTGTGTGCAGTTCTGTCTCCCGCATGGTGTCCTCCATATGCCTCGGAGTGACACTTTCATAGGATTTGTTCCTGTTCATGCTCAGGTACACAATGTCTAATAACACCATCTACTCCTTCTTTGTATAAATGTGGGTCATCCCATAAGTAATGTCTTAAATCAAAGAAGAACTTTTTCTTTTGTTGGTATGTGAAACTAGGTGACGTATATTTAGCAACAATGTAATTAGCATAGTCTGCATACCAAGGAGTATTCCGAGAACCATTTATCACAGTTAATTGTTCATCAGGGAAATCATCATTAATAGGAAGTGGGTCATCAAGAACATTTTCCATTCTAGACAAATTATCAGCTACGGGATTCTCAACTCCCTTTCTATCAACAATATGCAAATCAAATTCTTGTAGCAAAAGAACCCACCTAATGAGTCTAGGTTTAGCATCTTTCTTTTCCATAAGATATTTAATAGCAGCATGATCAGTATGAATAGTAACTTTGGAATCAACAATGTAAGATCTGAATTTATCACATGCAAACACAACAGCTAAAAATTATTTCTCAGTAGTAGCATACTTTCTTTGAGCACTGTCTAGAGTTTTACTAGCATAATGAATAACATTCAATTTCTTATCAACTCTTTGGCCTAGAACAGCACCAACAGCATAATCACTAGCATCACACATAATTTCAAAGGGTAGGTTCCAATCAGGTGGTTGAACAATAGGTGTATAAATTAAGGCTTTCTTAAGTATTTCAAAGGCTTCTACGCAATCATCATCAAAAACAAATGGCGCATCTTTGTGCAAGAGATTAGTAAGAGGCCTAGAAATTTTAGTGAAGTCTTTTATAAACCTTCTATAGAAACCAGCATGACCAAGGAAACTTCTTATACCTTTGATATCTTTAGGACATGGCATTTTCTCAATTGCATCAACTTTAGCTTTATCAACTTCAATACCTCTTTCGGAAATTTTATGCCCAAGGACTATACCTTCATTCACCATAAAGTGGCACTTCTCCCAATTCAAGACAAGATTAGTTTCTTCACATCTCTGCAAAACTTGATCAAGGTTGCTTAAGCAATCATCAAAAGAAGTTCCATAAACGGAGAAATCATCCATGAAAACCTCAACAATCTTTTCACAGAAGTCAGAGAATATAGCAGTCATACATCTTTGAAAGGTAGTAGGTGCATTACATAAACCAAAAGGCATACGACGATAAGCATAAGTTCCAAAAGGACAAGTAAATGTGGTTTTCTCTTGATCTTCAGGTGAAACAGGTATTTGAGAGAAACCAGAATAACCATCTAGGAAACAAAAGTGTGTATGCTTAGATAATCTTTCTAAAATTTGATCAATAAAAGGCAAAGGTAATGATCCTTTCTCGTAGCTTTATTTAATTTCCTGAAATCAATTACCATCCTATAGCCAGTTACAATTCTTTGTGGAATGAGTTCATTTTTATCATTAGGAACAACGGTAATACCTACTTTCTTAGGAACACAATGAACATGACTTACCCATCTACTATCAGCTATGGGATAAATTATACCTGCCTCCAAAAGTTTTAATATTTCAGTTCTTACCACATCCTTCATTTTAGGATTCGGCCTTCTTTCGTGATCAACAACTGGTTTAGCATCTGGCTCCATATGAATTTTATGCTGACTGATAACCCACAAGTATAGGGGATCAGTTGTAGCCTTTCTCGATAAATAAGAGTGTCGAACCCAACGAGGAGCTAAAGGTAGAATCAATATTCCCTTCAAGTTCTATCGACCACCGATACAACTCTACGCACACTTAACGTTTGCTTTACCTAGAACAAGTATGAAACTAGGTGTAATGCTAGAACTACTTTGCAAGAATAAAACTAGGAGTAATTTGCGAGAATAAAACTACGAGTAATTTGCAAGATAATAAAAGTTAGTTGTTTAGTAGAAAACTTTTTGTAACACAAGAGAAGGATTTGTCCCTAGGCAATCGATAACTAGACCGGTAATCATTATTGCAATTTTATATGAGGGAGAGGCATGAGCTAACATACTTTCCGTACTTGGATCATATGCACTTATGATTGGAACTCTAGCAAACATCCTCAACTACCAAAGATCATTAAGGTAAAACCCAACCATAGCATTAAGTAACAAGTCCTCTTTACTCCCATACGCAACAACCCCCTTACTCGGGTGTAAGCTTCTGCCACTCTAGCCGCCCACTATAAGAGAATTATGAACGTATTGCAAACCCTACAACGGTAATCCCTCATGCTTCCACGACACGGAGGGCACCATAGGACAGCACCAAAATAAAACATACAACTCAAACCAACCACGATCATCAATCAACCCATAGGACAAAACGAATCTACTCAAACATCATAGGATTGCCACATATCATTGGATAATAATATATAGCGTTAAGCACTGTCGTGGGTACGACCATCTATGGGGCCATCCAGCCCCTTTGTGGTTCAGCAGGGGAGGTCAACGTGCACAAAGAGCAGAATCAATGGAGGATGCAAGGGATTTACCCAGGTTCGGGCCGCTAAGAAGCGCAAAACCCTACTCCTGCTTTGGTGTATTGGATGTATGAGAGCACAAGTACAAGGAGCGCTTCTCCCGGCAAGGCGCAGAGAGAGCAGCTACGCATGCGAAACATGCTAGGGTTTGGAAAAGGATCTGAATCCCTCTAACTGTTGCCTTGGCCCTCCTTTTATAGCTCAAGGGGTTACCACAGTGGCAAAACAGTAATTACATAGCGATTAGATAGCAAACAGTGCTATCATACCTAACTCTGCCAGTTTAGGACAAAGGCATTAAATGCTTCGTTAGGTGTCATGTGGAGAGGTAGCCCCGGCAAGGTTTCTGCGCTGCTCGCCCAGCTACCTCGTATTATTCTGACACGCCTCCTGGATGAGTGTCATTAAAGGCAAATCTTCTCCCTGCGAGCCGACACGTGCCCGGCAGATCCCACCAACCAGCTTGCGCTGTCGTCACGTCACCGATTAGCGACTAGCTGCTCGGTGAGGTGGAGCGTGTGGCTCCCCGGCTCAGAGGACCGATTTACCCAGTGTTTCCAACCCAGAGATCATGTCTTCTGGAAACACACAACAACTTGGAACAGAACATAACTGATCTTTATTGATATATCTCGAGTACAAGCTCATAATTTACATCGCTAGCGAGGCCAGATGCACTGCACGTACTATGACAATATCTACATTATTTATGGAACAGAGCAGGGCCTCGATACTACTAGGTGATTCTACGGCATAGCGGAACATCACGTGGGAACTCCATCCCAAGGGACACTGCTGGGACACGGCCTAGTTAGCGTAGCATGAACCATCGGGACCTCTGTCCTCGGCTTCTCCTGCATCTGGCATGATACGCCAGGTGAGTACTTGGAATGTACTCGCAAGCTCACAGCAACCACAACAATGCAGCAAATAACAGCATGGCAATTAACATGTTAAGTGCTTAAGTTTCTTACTTACTGTTACCAAATACCAACTTACTCTCTTCTGGGTTGTCCCACAACCCTCAGAATAATCATAATCCACTGAGCACTTCCGATCATAAGACAAGTTCTTCCATCATTATTATTATTTCGATTGACCACTGAGTGTGACCTAGTGCAGACTGTGTCCAATACCGTGGACGCGGCTATTCGAATAGATTCTTACACTCTGCAGAGGTTGCGCACTTTTCCCACACCATGAAGCTCCTAGTCCCGTACCTCGGTACACTTCCCTCTCGGGTGGACCGGTGCTTCTTCAGCGAAACTTGCCTAACCCGTGACTCCTTCATCGTACCACCAACAATCATACCCTCCCAGGGTCATGTCCTGGGTGGCCCCTGTGTCACCCCGTGACACCTGCCACCGTCGTGGCCAACTAAACTGGTCCCAAACGGAGACGCCGGCAAAATAACTCAACTGGGCTCACCGGATTATCGTCGTCTACCTGATCAGGGCAGCACGCACGCATAACCCTCCCTCTTTTGGTGGTACCGATAAAAGAGTATGCAGTCAGACTAAGTCAAGGCCGTCCCATACCGGCAGATGTGGCTGCACTGATAAGTCTGGGTCGGTGGCACTTGATCAACCAATTAGGTTTAGTTTTTACAAATACTTAACAAGCATGGTTATTTATCATGAACAACTTAACATGGCAGTAGCTATGTATCAAAGTAATTTACTATGAATTATCACATACTAAAATAATTCAAAACAATTCAATTAAATAACCAACACTATTGAAATGCCTCATGTAATGGATGATGTGGCTTGCCTTGCTCTGTTGGGTTGTCCACAAACTCCTGGGCTTCAAAACCAAAAGTATTTCCTTCTGAAAATATTTTGAAGAAGCAAAGGAAAATGTCACATAACACATTTTTGTTCACCAAAAATTCTGTGAGCATGAGAAAAATACCAAAATTTACCAGAAAATAGAGGGGCTCAAGACAAACCCAATGCAAAAAGAATCAATTGATTTGGACTTATGGATAAAAAGTTATGAGTGGTCAAAGTTTCTGGTCAAATCTGGTTTAAAAACAAAAAATAGAAAAATCCACAGAGGGCCACGTCGATGGCGTAAAGTTGAGGGGCGCCTCCACTTACCGCTTCGGCGCGCGAGGCGAGCCGCTGACGTGCGGGCCCCGCTGTCAGATTTAAAAGGGGAGAGAGAGAACAAAGCACCGTGGAGCTCCGGCAATGCCAACGGCGGCGAGGTCCGGCGACTACGGGGATGGAACGAGCACACGGAGACGAAGCCGTGCGTACCCGTGGATTGGCGGGAGATGGCCGGACGACGTCGTCCTCTTCCTCTCCGGTGGCGGCAGTTTTTGGGTGTCGTCGGAGACGGCGATTCCGGCGGAGTTTTGGCTGGGCAAGAGGTCGGGCGAGGTCACGAAAGTGTGTGGAGCTCGCGGGTGGAGTCAGTTGAGGCTGACGTGGAGCGAGACGGCTGGGTGGCAGAGCTCGGGTGGCGGCGGAACGCCGACGAGATGCGAGGCCAGAGGGCCTCTCAGCCTTGGCTCGTTGCTCGGGAGCTCGATTGGGAGTGGGCGCAGGGCGATGAGGAGTTGGGAGGGCTGGGCACGGCCTTTTATAGGCGGGGGCTTGGTTTCTGGAGCGGGCGGAGCTACGGCCACCTCACCGGCGCAAGGACGCCACGCTGGCTGGCTTGGCGCGGGCAACGGGATGGGAGAGGGCAGGAGAGTAAATGCGGGCAGTGACGAAGACGACGGCCAGCAGGGCCACAGTGCGAGCACAGGCGCCACACTGGCCGCGTGCGGTGGCGGCCGCTGGGAGCGATTCCGGCGAGGAGAAGGTTCAGGAGCGGGGTGCGTGGACGGCAGCGGCGACGTCGGCACTACCAGACACAGTACGGCAACGCGGGATGGCCGGAGTCATCCCATCAGACGCGGGGGAGGTGCAGAGCGTGGGCACTGGCATGCCAGTGCCGTGCTCACCACGGTGGCTGGCATCTGGAGGCCACGTACGTCTGGCGCACCGTGTCCAGCACGTCGACCCTCGACCACTTAGTCCCACTGTGCCCTTGGTTTGGCTAGATTCACTTTGATTCGAAGTGTAGCTTCAACAACAGTTTCTGACAGAAACTTTGGGAGAGCTCTAGAGGAGATATGAGCTGGAGATGGAGCCAGTAGAGATGTCTGGAGTAATCTACTTTGGAAGAGTAACAAGCTGGCCAAGTTTGAGAAATTTTCAACAAGGTTTGAATGTGGTTCATGTACAACTACTGCTACTGGTCCAGAAACAGGATGAGCTTGTAGCACTCGTAAGGTTGATCTGCTGGAGCTGGAATTTGGTGTGTGAGGGTTATTTGGTGGATAGAAGATGCCATAAAAATTTCAGCTCAATTGAATACCTCTAGCTGGTACTTCCTTCACAGAGGTTTGGATTGAGTAGAAACTTGTCAGAATATTGCTGCTGAAAATTTGTACAGGACAAGATGATATTTTTGGATATTGTGGCAAGATAGGTTCCCTAGTATCTTAGGGAATATTCTGAAAGTTTTCTGAGTTGGGAAAATATGAGTTGCTTCACAAAGGGCCAGTATTGTCCAGAAGGAAAATGGAGTTTTCTGGACAAAATTTTATACTGGACCATGAAATGTTTTTGAAGATTGTGGAAGTAGATGATGACAAGAAGGTGTGGTATTAATTTGAGATTTTTCTGATCATCAGAACTATAGGTTGCTTCATAACCCATAGTGATGACATATTTTCCCAAAGGAAGAAAATGAGTTATTGGGAAAGATTGAGAATTGGAATTTGATCCAGTAGGTGTGTGTTAAGATTTTGGCAGGATATTGAGGGCTTTGGATCACTAAGGGAGGAATTCAAAAGTTTCCTAAGTCCAAAGTCAATTGAAAGATTCAAAAACCATCCAAATTGCAAATAAAGCTAGAAAGATTTTGAAAAGAATAAGTTGCCAAAAACCAGGGTGTCACAAACCTACCCCCCTTAGAATGAATCTTGTCCTTGAGATTCGGTTGCTCAGGGAACAAATATGGATATACTAATTTCAGAAAATCCTCTCTTTCCCAAGTAGCTTCTTCCTCGGTATGATGCTCCCACATTATCTTGTAAAATTTCATTACTTTACTCCTGGTAGTTCTTTCCATCTCATCCAATATTCTGACAGGTTTTTCTTCGTAGGTCAAATCCTTGGTCAGCTCTAGCTCGCTCATATCTGCCTGCTTGATTGGTGGGGCAATGCACTTTCTCAACTGTGATATGTGGAAGACGCCGTGAACGTCAGACAACTCCGGTGGTAACTCTAGCTGATATGCCACTCTGCCTCTTCTAGCAATTACTGGAAAGGGACCGATATATCTCGGTGCAAGCTTCCCTCGGGTATGAAACCTCTTTATTCCTTTCATGGGGGTAACTCATAGATAAGCATATTCTCCAGGCTCAAAAGTTACTTCTCGGTGATTAGGGTCATAGTAACTCTTCTGACGGGACTTGGCTGCTCGAAGACGTTCCTGAATATCTTTGACTTGCTTCTCAGCCTCGAGCATCAAATCCGTGCCGAAGATACGGCCGTCTCCTGTCTAGGACCAATTTAAAGGAGTGCGACACTTTCGTCCATACAGAGCTTCAAATGGTGACATCTTGAGACTCGACTGATAACTGTTATTGTAAGAGAATTCTGCATAGGGTAGACTATCCTCCCATTTGGGTCCATAGGTGAGAGCACAAGACCAAAGCATATCTTCCAATATCTGGTTCACACGTTCGGTCTGTCCATATGTCTGTGGATGATATGCCGTACTATGCTTTAGCACGGTTCCCAGGGCTTGGTGCAATCGTAGCCAGAATGCTGAAGTGAACAAGGAGCTTCTATCCGATGTGATAGACTTAGGTACTCCGTGAAGGCTGACTATCCGGGACATGTAGAGTTGTGCTAGCTGATTAGCTTTGAAAGTGGTCTTTACCGGAATAAAGTGAGCCACTTTCGTAAGTATATCCACGATGACCCACATAGCATCATGGCCTCTTGTTGACTTGGGTAGTCCAAGAATGAAGTCCATGCATACCCATTTCCACTGGGGAACTGGTAAAGGTTGCAGTAGTCCAGCGGGTTTCTGGTGTTCAACCTTGACTCTGTTGCAGATGTCACAACAGGCGACATAGTATGCAATGTCCCTTCGCATCCCTGGCCACCAAAAGGTTTCTCGCAAGTCCTGGTACATTTTTGTTCCTCCCGGATGGATAGAGTATGCGGATTCATGTGCCTCTCTGAGTATTTTCCGTCTCAAATTTTCTTGACCAGGCACGCATATTCGGTCCTCAAACCATAAAGTGCCCTAGTCATCAATTCGGAAGGACTTGGCCTTTCCTTGCGGAATGTGCTCCTTGATCTCTTGTATACCTTTATCTGATTTCTAAGCTGCCTTAATTTCTTCCATAAGTGTCGGAATAATTTCCATTGTATCCGGGCTAATTGGGCCGCATAATACCATATTCAGCTTGGCAAACTCTTCTTGTAGCCCTGGATGGATACCCTCAGTTAGTGCATTCATGATGCCTTGTTTTCTACTGAGAGCATCGGCGACCACATTGGCTTTTCCCGGATGATAATTAATTCCAATGTCATAGTCCTTGACCAATTCAAGCCATCTTCTCTGCCTGAGATTAAGATCGGGTTGGGTGAAAATATACTTGAGACTCTTATGGTCTGTGTATATTTCACATCGCTGCCCAATGAGATAATGCCTCCAAATCTTTAATGCATGAATCACGGCTGCCATTTCCAAATCATGAGTGGGATAGTTCTCTTCATGGGGTCATAGCTGTCTGGATGCATATGCTACAACCTTTCCTTCTTGCATTAGAACGCAGCCGATTCCACGCCTGGAAGCATCACAATATATGTCAAAGCTCTTGTGGATATCTGGAAGAACTAAGACAGGGGCCGTAGTTAGCCTTGTCTTTAATTCCACGAAACTGCTATCACATTCTTTCGTCCATGCAAATTTGTGGTTCTTTTTCAGCAATTCTGTCAATGGCTTGGCTATTTTTTAGAAGCCTTCAATGAAGCGACGGTAGTAGCCTGCCAATCCCAGAAAACTACGGACTTCAGTTACTGTGGCTGGTGTCCTCCAGTTTAATACAATAGTCACTTTGCTGGGGTCGACGGCCACACCCTGTTCTGACAGAACATGTCCTAGAAAGCCCACCTCTCTTAGCCAAAATTCACATTTGCTGAACTTGGCATACAAGCGATGGGTCCTTAGTCTTTCCAGAACAGTACAGAGGTGTTGCGTGTGTTCTGCTTCATCTTTCGAATAGATAAGAATATCATTGATGAATACTACCACAAATTTGTCCAAGAAGTCCATGAAGACCTTGTTCATCATGCTCATGAAGTAGGCAGGAGCATTTGTCAGCCCGAATGACATGACTGTAAATTCATACATACCATATCTAGTAGTGAAGGCTGTCTTGGGGATATCTTCTTTCCTGATTTTTAACTGATGATACCCCGTTCGAAGATCAATCTTGGAGAATACCCGGGCCCCGTTCAACTGGTCGAACAGATCATCAATGCGGGGGAGCGGATATTTATTTTAATGGTAACCTCATTTAATTGGCGATAGTCCACGCACATTCGTAGGCTACCATCCTTCTTCTTAACAAACAACACAGGTGATCCCCATGGCGAGGTGCTTGGACGAATATACCCTTTTTGTAGTAATTCATCCAGCTGTCTCTTCAATTCCACCAGCTCTGGGGAAGGCATGCGGTAGTACTTCTTATAGATTGGAGCGGTTCCGGGAACAACATCAATTGCAAACTCTAGTTCCCGATCAGGTGGCATTCCCGGTAATTCTTCCAGGAATACGTCCTAAAATTCACTGACTACTGGAATCAAATTTATATCTGTAGCAGTGGCTTTGAATGCCATTCCCTTCTTTGACATCATTCTGCTAGCAGTGAATTGCACTGTTTGGCCTGCCGGGTTAACCAGTGTCACCGTCCTAGTGGCACAGTTGATACACACCTGATGTGGTGTCAACCAATCCATTCCCAGTATTATATCTAGTCCAGGGGATTCAATGGCAACAAGAGTAGCTGGAAACTTGATGCCATGTATCAAAATTTCCAAATCCTTGTATATCACATTTGTTCTGAGCATGGAGCCAGGGGATTGCACCACCATGATTTTTTCGAAAAGAGAAGGAGAAAGTTTGTGCAAGGTGGCAAAACTCCGCGAAATAAACGAATGAGAAGCCCCAGAATCAAATAAAATTATTGCAGGTATGTCGTTAATAGAAAACATACCAAGGACCACGTCTGGTGCTTCACGGGCTTCCTCAGCGGAGATATGATGGACTTGGCCGTGATAGAAGTTCAGATTGGGGCGGCGTCCATCATTGTTGACTTGTGGCTTGTAGTCAGATGATGGCTTCCCATTTCTTGCGGGGCACTACTTGGAGTAATGCCCGCCCTGGCCACAATTAAAGCATGTATTATTGAGGAGGCAGTCCTCCACCACTGGTTGTTTGCCGAAGGTCTTGTCCTGGCTGACGGGCTTGCTGTTGCTGTTGCCATTGTTCCAGGCAGGCTTGTATTCAGACGGCCCTGGTTGCCAGATGCGTGGCTTCTGCACAAACTGCTCACGATTGTCCTTCTTGGGTTCAAACTTCCGCTTGCGATCGTCATATCCTGATTTATGCTCTCGTTCGGCTATGAAAGCCTTGTTCACCAGAGTCTGAAAGTCAGGAAAGTCAAGCATACAAAGCTAACAACAGAGGGTATGATTGAGTCCTCCTAGGAATCTGTCAATCTTTCTTTCTTCTGTGGACACGTCATGGGTAGAGTACCGTGCCAGATTATTAAACTTGTTCAGATACTCACCCACTGACATATTCCCTTGAGTAAGGGCCAAAAACTCCCTCTGCTTCACCTTCTTTATGCCGGTGGGAATATGATACTTGCGAAATACCTCCTTGAACTTCTCCCAAGAAATATCTTCCCCAGGAGGCCACATTATTTATGTATTATCCCACCATATAGCTGCTGGTCCCTCCAGGTAGTGAGTAACAAAAGGAACCTTGTCTGACTCATCACAGCGGGCTATGTCCAGCTTCTTTTCCATGGTCCTCAGCCAGTCATCAGCTTCCATCGGATCCACAGTTTGGCCAAAACTGGGTGGCTTGGTCCGCTGAAAATCAGACAATTTAGAGTGTGTTCCGTTAGTGTTATTCTGACCCACCATAGTCTGCATGCTTTTCAGGAATTCCATGAGATCTTGATTTCTTTTCTCTTCAAACATTCTCATAATCTGATCAGTGGTTGGTGACTGTGGTGGCGGAGGTGGCAAATCTTCTGGTGACTGTCCTGCTTGTCTGGCGGATCGACGAACGGGAGTTCCATCGCCGCCTTGATTACTACACCTCTTCATCCTAAATTTGTTCCCATTGCAAAATACCGAATCGATGAGCAACATCAATAAGGGAAAGCACGGTAGTATGACACCAGAAAAAGAAGCTAAATAAAAAGAAAAGATAAAGAGAACAACATAATTATACAAGGCAACCCAACATCATACATGGCAAGCTAGTAGTGGGATTATCATGACTGGACTGCTCATACGGCAGTTGACATATGCAGAGATGCTATGATGCATGCACTGAAACTCAAGCCTCCACTCTAGTAGCGTGGGTGGCACGGACACTGGCAAATTGAAGACTCCTCGTCGTCTGATCCTGTCTCGGAATCTGAGCTGATGATGTGAATCTCGGTCTCCGGATCAAAGGTAACACGGCGACGTTGACGAGAAGGTTCTCCCTCTGAAGGAGAAGAAGCACGATGCCACAGCATCGGAGCAGCTGGAGTAGCTAGGAGTGAGGCCCATTCTGCTGGGGTCTCACGTCGGCTACCAGACGAAAAGCCTGGCGGTCCGAACAAACTAGAAGGAGTCTCAGAAGGTGGAACGGGTGGAGTATACACGGGTGAAAACGGAGGTGGAGGAGGAGACTGTGCTGCCGCAACAGCTGCAAGTGCCTCGCGGGCATGAGTCAGCTCCTCAGCTAGTGAAGTGATCATACGGTAACTGGCGTTCAGATAACGAGATAACACCAGTAGCACGATCACTCGCCGGGTCAACAGGTGCGAAAAGGACTCGCCCTGTCGCAGGCGACAGGGTGGCGTAGTGAAAGAAACCTGGATGAGTCTGCATCTCGACCTCGTGGAAGCGCAAGTCTGTGAGAGCCTCCATCGCAGCAAACTGAATCGCCAGCTCTGGAGTAGAAGCAGTTCCGCCCTTGGAAGAACGGGAGTAGCTGCCAATATCTGAACTCGTAGTAAGAAAGGCCTCCGCGTGATACTCGTATACTAAACCAACAAGCTTCTCTCGGAACACCTGGTACACTGGGTCTTCGCCGTTGGGATACAGCCGAAGCCAGACACTACAAAGCAGTACTGGAAAGGTGAACGGTGCCGGCTCATGATTGTAGTGGTACGGAACTGGTGCCATCTACACTCACAAGGCCAACGGTTAGCACAATAATAAACTATATGCATGCCATGCAACAATCAGATGGAACAAGCAAGACACACCCCAAGACTCTAAACTAATCGTGGTTCTAGCGCAGGGTTAATAGGGTGTCCTACAGTCAGCGCGGCTCTGATACCAAACGTTGTGGCACCCCGGCTTAGAGGACCGGTTTACCCAGTGTTTCCAACCCAGAGATCATGTCTTCTGGAAACACACAATAACTTGGAACAGAACAGAATTGATCTTTATTGATATATCTCGAGTACAAGCTCATAATTTACATCGCTAGCGAGGCCAGAAGCACTGCACGTACTATGACAATATCTACATTATTTATGGAACAGAGCAGGGCCTCGATACTACTAGGTGATTCTACGGCGTAGCGGAACATCACGTGGGAACTCCATCCCAAGGGACACTGCTGGGACACGGCCTAGTTAGCGTAGCGTGAACCATCGGGACCTCCGTCCTCGGCTTCTCCTGCATCTGGCATGATACGCCATGTGAGTACTTGGAATGTACTCGCAAGCTCACAGCAACCACAACAATGCAGCAAACAACAGCATGGCAATTAACATGTTAAGTGCTTAAGTTGCTTACTTACTGTTACCAAATACCAACTTACTCTCTTCTGGGTTGTCCCACAACCCTCGGAATAATCATAATCCACTGAGCACTTCCGATCATAAGACAAGTTCTTCCATCATTATTATTATTTTGATTGACCACTCAGTGTGACCTAGTGCGGACTGTGTCCAATACCATGGACGCGGCTATTCGAATAGATTCTTACACTCTGCAGAGGTTGCGCACTTTTCCCACACCATGAAGCTCCTAGTCCCGTACCTCGATACACTTCCCTCTCGGGTGGACCGGTGTTGCTTCAACGAAACTTGCCAAACCCGTGACTCCTTCATCGTACCACCAACAATCATACCCTGCCAGGGTCATGTCCTGGGTGGCCCCTGTGTCACCCCGTGACACCTGCCACTGTCGTGGCCAACTAAACTTGTCCCAAACGGGGATGCTGGCAAAATAACTCAACTGGGCTCACAGGATTATCGTCGTCTACCTGATCAGGGCAGCACACACGCATAACCCTCCCTCTTTTGGTGGTACCGATAAAAGAGTACGCAGTCAGACCAAGTCAAGGCCGTCCCATACCGGCAGATGTGGCTACACTGATAAGTCCGGGTCGGTGGCACTTGATCAACCAATTAGGTTTCGTTTTGACAAATACTCAACATGCATGGTTATTTATCATGAACAACTTAACATGGCAGTAGCTATGTATCAAAGTAATTTACTATGAATTATCACATACTAAAATAATTCAAAACAATTCATTTAAATAACCAACACTATTGAAATGCCTCATGTAATGGATGATGTGGCTTGCCTTGCTCTATTGGGTTGTCCACAAACTCCTGGGCTTCAAAACCAAAAGTATTTCCTTCTGAAAATATTTTGAAGAAGCAAAGGAAAATGTCACATAACACATTTCTGTTCACCAGAAATTCTGTGAGCATGAGAAAAATACCAAAATTTACCAGAAAATAAAGGGGCCCAAGACAAACCCAATGCAAAAAGAATCAATTGATTTGGACTTCTGGATAAAAAGTTATGAGTGGTCAAAGGGGAGAGAGAGAACAGAGCACCGCGGAGCTCAGCCGATGGTCGCCGGCGATGCCAACGGCGGCGAGGTCCGGCGACTACGGGGATGGAACAAGCACACGGAGACGAAGCCGTGCGTACCCGTGGATTGGCGGGAGATGGCCGGACGACGTCGTCCCCTTCCTCTCCGGCGGCGGCAGTTTTCGGGTGTCGTCGGAGATGGCGATTCCGGCGGAGTTTTGGCTGGGCAAGAGGTCGGGCGAGGTCAGGAGAGTGTGTGGAGCTCGCGGGTGGAGTCAGTTGAGGCTGAGGTGGAGCAAGACGGCTGGGTGGCGGCGGAACGCCGGCGAGATGTGAGGCCAGAGGGCCTCTCGGCCTTGGCTCGTTGCTCGGGAGCTCGATTGGGAGTGGGCGGAGGGCGATGAGGAGCTGGGAGGGCTGGGCGCGGCATTTTATAGGCGGGGGCGAGGTTTCTGGAGCGGGCGGAGCTACGGCCACGTCGCCGGAGCAAGGATGCCGCGCTGGCTGGCTTAGCGCGGGCGACGGGATGGGAGAGGGCAGGAGAGTAAATGCGGGCAGTGGCGGCTTGCAGAGGAAGACGACGGCTAGCAGGGCCAGAGTGCCAGCATGGGTGCCACAGTGGCCGCGTGCGGTGGCGGTCGCCGGGAGCGATTCCGGCGAGGAGAAGGTTCGGGAGTGGGGTGCGTGGACGGCAGCGGCGACGTCGGAACTACCAGACACAATACGGCAACGCGGGACGGCTGGAGTCATCCCATCAGACGCGGGGGAGGTGCAGAGCGCGTGCACTGACATGCCAGTGCCGTGCTCACCATGGTGGCTGGCATCTGAAGGCCACGTACGTCTAGCGCACCGTGTCCAGCACGTCGACCCTCGACCACTTAGTCCCACTATGCCCTTGGTTTGGCTAGATTCACTCTGATTCGAAGTGTAGCTTCAACAATAGTTTCTGACAGAAACTTTGGGAGAGCTCTAGAGGAGAGATGAGCTGGAGATGGAGCCAGTAGAGATGTCTGGAGTAATCTACTTTGGAAGGATAACAAGCTGGCCGAGTTTGAGAAATTTTCAACAAGGTTTGAATGTGGTTCATGTACAACTGCTATTACTGGTCCAGAAATAGGATGAGCTTGTAGCACTCATATGGTTGATCTACTAGAGCTGGAATTTGGTGTGTGAGGGTTATTTGGTGGATAGAAGATGCCCTAAAAATTTCAGCTCAATTGAATACCTCTAGCTGGTACTTCCTTCACAGAGCTTTGAATTGAGCAGAAACTTGTCAGAATATTGCTGCTGAAAATTTGTACTGGACAAGATGATATTTTTGGATATTGTGGCAAGATAGGTTCCCTAGTATCTCAGGGAATATTCTGAAAGTTTTCTAAATTGGGAAAATATGAGTTGCATCACAAAGGGCCAGTACTGTCCAGAAGGTAAATGGAGTTTTCTGGACAAAATTTTATACTGGACCATGAAATGTTTTTGAAGATTGTGGGAGTAGATGATGACAAGAAGGTGTGGTATTAATTTGAGATTTTTCTGATCATCAGAACTATAGGTTGCTTCATAACCCATAGTAATGAATTATTGGGAAAGATTGAGAATTGGAATTTGATCCAGTAGGTGTGTGTTAAGATTTTGGCAGGATATTGAGGGCTTTCGATCACTAAGGGAGGAATTCAAAAGTTTCCTAAGTCCAAAGTCAACTGAAAGATTCAAAAACCATCCAAATTGCAAATAAAGCCAGAAAGATTTTGAAAAGAATAAGTTGCCAAAAACTAGGGTGTCACAGAGCGCTGGCGTGCTGGCGAAAGATTGCCGGTACGGAGCTTGCCGGGTCTTCACCTTGTCGGTTCAGCCTTGCCGGCAAGGAATGTCTTCATCTTCAGCACTGGTTGAGTGCTTTGTCTTGAACTTCTCTCCAGTAGCTTCTGCCACTGGGCCCTGAATCTTGGTCTTGGTGGTTTCCGGCAAGCCTTGGCCGGCAAGGAGGCCGCTACCGTCTGTGTATAGGTCAGGGTATAAAATACTCATGTTTTATACACCGACAGGAGCCCCCGGGCCTGGGCCATACGCGCGTCCGAAGCGTCGTTGGGCTAGGCCCAAACAATGCACAGACACACGGCGGGAAAACTGCCGCTGTAATTTTCGTCATGATGGTTATCCTGACGCACGTCCAATCCACGCATTAAATGCGGGTCGTGGGAACTTGGACTGTTGCGGTTATATCGCGGTAGTGCGCCTGTAAAAAGCGCTGCTGGGGTAAATAGCGAAGAGCCAGCCCCCTCGCGCCTTCCCCATAAAAAGGCAACCGCGAGGAGGCGCTGCTCATTCGCCCCTGCCTTTCCTCTACTTCATCTTCTTCCTCTCGCCAGAGCCCCCTCTTTCCGCCGTCGCCGCCCTCAATCCGCACCTCACCTCGACATCCTTCTTCCTCCCGAGTTCTGATGGCGCCTAAAAGAGCCGATGCGGTGGGGAAGAATCCCGCCAAGCCGCTCGACCCCAAGGCGGAGGAGAAGAAGAAGGCGTTGGAAGAGCTGGAGAAGCGGCGGAGGGAAAATGCGATCTTCTCGCTGTGTTCCTTGGATGGCAACGAGTTGATCAGGAGGTACGCGTATATGTGGGGAAGGGACACCAAGGATCACAAGGCTCCAGTGGTGCTTCCTGAGGGCGACAAGGACCCCGCAGATTCGTATCCATTCTTCTGCGCTTATTTCTATTGCGGAATGGTTCCCCCATTCTCAGATTTCTTCAGCGCCATGATGTTCAGTTTTGGGTTTAGACTGCTGGATTTTACTCCAAATGCGATGACTTGCATGGCAGGCTTTGCTCATCTATGCAAGAACTTTGTCGGGGTCGCCCCCAACGTCGATTTGTTCCGCCACTCCTTTATTCCCCGGATCGTAGACAAATCACTTTCTGGCAGTGTGACATGGATTCCCAGGGCGAAAACCAAGGGCCAGTATCTTGCCGGGCAGCTCCATCTCAAGTGGGACGAGTGGAGGGCGGAATGGTGCTGAATCCAGGACAAGGATTTCCCTCAGTTTTGTATACCGCTCTTGGCACCACCGATGCGAAGCTTCGCCCGGTGCCGAACAGGATTGCCCGTCTCAAGACCGCCAAGCTGACCATAGAAATGGTTGGTGCTGATTTCCTTCGGTGACGCATCACGCCGCTCCAGAAGAGAGAAAGATTCGCTTGGGAATATCAGAACGCCGCCGATATTATGCGGTTGTATCCTGGGACCGGCAACAACTTGACGATGATGGAGCATGCCTGCCTCTGCGAACAGTTCCAAAAAACTGGCACATTCCATTTGCCGGATGGAATTATCCCGCTGCACATCAACTCCGCCAAGGACTCCATCTTGTCGATGATGCCGGACTGCGATGCTCACGGAGTCAAAGCAGACTGGCCACTGCCCACCTTGGTGAACGAGATGGGCTGGGTCTCCAACCTGACAGAGAAAGCTTCCCTGAAGGAAAAGGATCTCATCCGGGCCACCAACGAGGAAGAATTGGCGTACATCGCCAGCAAGGCCGCAGAGATCACGAGGATCAATGTGGCAGGCGGTCTTGGCGCTGCGGCAGCTGAAGATGATGACGAAGAGTATCACGAGGAAGAAGCTGCCGAATAGCAATAGGAAGAGCTTGCCGGGGGCGAGACTGCCAGGGCTGAGGTTGCCGGGACCGAGGTTGCCGGAGAGCCCGAAGAGGAAGAAGGTCCTCGAGCCCCGAAGAAGAAGCGCTGTCATCGCAGGGCGGTCAGTCTAGAGCCGTTGCGCACCTCTTCGCCAGGGGCTGGTCCTTCGGTGAAGAAGATGACCACAAAGACCGGCCACCAAGAAGAGGTACGCCGGTAATCAACTCGGCGTCCCCGAGCCCAGCCTCCATCCCCCCGGCAAGAGGTTGCCGAGGAAGCTGAATCCACTCAGCCGACGGGTTCACCTCCCCCGGCACTTAAAAGGGCCAGAGAATCGCCTCTGCCAGTGATATATGGCTTCGATGTCCTTGACGAGTCTGAGGAGGAGGAGGAGTAAGTAGCTTCGCTTATCTCTGCCAAGTTTTGACTTTATTTGATCGCCATTTTAACTTGATTTCTCTTGTCTTGACAGGGACCCAGAACCACTTGTGCACCGGTCGAAGCGGGCCAAGTCTGCAACAGCACAAGATCCTGCGGCGAGTGCTGGGCAGGGGGTTGGGACGGCTGAAACCATCGTCGTTAGCCCCCAGCCCAGCCCCCTGAGTGAGGATGTGGTGCAGATCCCAGCTACTGGCGCCGGCACCGAAGTTCCTTCTTCTGAGCCCGATAGAGAGGCGGGGGAGGTCTGCCAAGAAGAAGAACGCCAAGAGGCGGACCCCGCTGTGGCTCCCCCGTCAACCATTGTCCCTGGGAGTGCTTCTCCAACAAAGGCCTCCGCCGATGAGCCTGCCCGCATGAAGGCTGCCCCGACAAGCGGAGCTGCCGATGGCCGTGCGCCAGCAACACAAGTTGCCGGGGAAGGAGACGCCCTTCCTCAACAAACACAAATGGGTAATCCTCTTGTCTTTAAACATCTCTCACGAAAAAATTTCTTTTTTGTTTTCTTGAACTTGACTTGTAATTCTGAATCTGATCCTGCCCTTGCTCCTGCTCTAATCCACAGCTCCAGCCTCCCCCGAAGAAGGCGAAGTTCTTGTGGAGGTGGCCAATATCGCAAGGGATGCCGCTGACGAAGCCACGGAGATTGCCGCTGAAGAGGGTCTTGTGCAAGTTGCCGAGGAGGCCAGAGTGCTCCCCGAGGAATTCGAGAGGTCCTCTGGCAACACGCTTGACCCCGCCAGGACAACGCGGATAAGGCGTCAGCCAATACTGTCATGCCGAACCCCGACAACCAACCAGCAGCGTCAACCTTGCAGATCCCATCAAGCAGCTTGGCGCTGATCACTTCTCAGCGTGAATCTGGAGCCCCCAGCTCATCTGGCACCACGAGGCTAAACTTTGATGAAGAAATAGCCCGGATTCTACCCCCCCCCCCCCGGCCCAGAGAACCGGCAAGGCCACTGATGCAACTGACAATGCCGAAGATCTTGCCTTTATGGAGATCATGGCCGTCGGGTTCAAAGGAGTCCAGGAAAGGTACAGCCAGAGGTGGAACAAGGTCCAGGAAGAGCGCAAGGCTGCAGACCTGGTAGACCAGAAGCTAAAGAAGAAAGCGGACGAGTTGCACACATGGTACAATGAGCAGGCCCGCAATCTTGTAAGGCGGGAGGAAAAGCTTAATGCTGCCAAGGATGAAGCAACAATTCGCGACGGCAAGTTGGCAGAGCGTGCGGCGCTGCTCAATGTCAAGGAGAAAGACCTTGCCGCCCGAGAGGGAGCTCTTGCTGCCACCCTCTGCGGCAAGGATGAGGAGATCGAGAAACTCCTTGAGCGGAGGACGCAAGAGCTGGAGAAGAATCAGAAAGATATTGTTGAAACCCAAGCTCAAGATAGCGCCGCCAAGCTCAAGGAGGCTTCCGACAAGGTTGCTACCGCTACTGCCGCCAAGACAGAGCTGGAGTCCCAAATGGCCAAGTTGAAGGAGGATCTTGCTGGTAGCGGCAAAGAGGTCGAGAATCTTAAGAACGAAGCGCTGAAGGCAGCCCGCACTCTGGGGGACTTGCAGACGCAGCTGTCGTCTAAGAATCAAGATCTCGATGCTGCTGCCAAGACAATTGGAGATCTGAAATCTCAACTAGCCACCTTGGTATCGGATTTGGAATCCGCCAAGGAGAGTGAGAGAGTCTTGACGGAGAAGCTGGAAAAGGAAGAGGCCTTGAAGAAGGATGCTGAAAACAACTACGCCCAACTGCATCACAACCTCTCCCTCTGGACCGGCAGGCTTGTCAATGCTGCTGAGCGCATCTCTTCCCAGAATACCATCATGGACATGAAGAGCTGGGGCTTCACTGTCAACGACAAGGAGGCCACCAGCGTCAGACTGACCAAGTTCTTCGAGGGCCTCATTGATGCCTTGAAGACGTATCATGAGTACAGGTCTGCTTCATTCGCTGATGAATCCCGGAAGTTTGCGCGTGAAGTTGTATACAGGGTGCTGCTCAAATTTGCCCATCGCAATCCCGGCCTCGATCTCTCCGGGGTCTTCAGGAAGCTGTCGGAGAACACTGATGTCACCGCCGCCGACAAGATTGCTGCTCCTCTTGCCGACAAGGTTCTCCAAATTCCCAGGATCCAGGGCAATCGTCGGGACTGAGCTTGTCGTTATATCCATCGCTGTGCTGTCATGTAAAAGATACATTCAATCTTATGTTAGATATGCACCGCTTTCGTGATGTAATATAACTTATGCCGATGGAATGAATGTGTGCCGTTCCCCTCGTTTCATTTTGTCTTTGTATGATTGTGCTCCCTACGCTGTTCGGAAACTTGCCGGTGCGTACACTTGCCGCGAGCGCTTTGATGAGCAAGTCCTTAGCAGCCTGCTGGATGTGCTGCCGCCGGTAAGGCGACTTGCCGGGCCAGAACACAGCTGCTAAGCTTGTCGAGCAGACTCGAGGCAAACTAGAACGCGAACTGTCCGCGACAAGGTTCCTCCGCATGTAGGTTTCTCATACAAACACAGAATCGTTCAAAGGAAATAGCGAATGTAACAAGAAAAAAGTTTCAAAGTTTTTCAACTTAGCTTTTCTCTGTACTGCTTCTCCTGTCATATGAAATGATCACTTGAACGTCATTAAAATGGTATCCCATCTCCCCCATCTCCACTCCCCCCGGGAAACTTGCACGCGAGGGACCCTTCTGTCCTTTTAAGAAAAAGAAAGAAGAGAAAAGAGTGGTTTGGGAACCTTGACGGTTCATCAACCATTCCATACAAACTAAAGTGTAAATCACAACATCACATGCATTCATATATAAATGAATATGTATGAACAGTTGCGAAACACTTAGCTTTATTATGCACATGATCTGCGCCTGGCTTTGTACAAAGGGTTACAAGTCTTGCCGACAAAGCTTGTACAAAAGGGGTTGCCGGGAGGCCCGGCAAGCGTGCCTTATGGGTAGAACTTGCGAAGATGTTCAATATTCCATGAGTTCTGCACTAGGGTGCCATCTTCGGTCTCCAGACGGACCGCGCCAGGTCTGGTGACTCGTACTACCCGATAAGGGCCTTCCCACTTCGGCGTCAACTTGTTTGATTTCTTGGCGGACTGAACGCGCCGAAGAACAAGGTCGCCTTCCTCAAGGCTTCAGGCGTGCACTTTGCGGCTATGATAGTGGCGCAAGGCTTGCTGGTAACGTGCATCTCGCACAGCCGCCCGAAGACGATCCTCCTCAAGGAGCGTTGCGTCATCTTGCCACAGCTGCTCTTGCTCAGCTTCATCGTAAGCGAGCACTCGAGGTGACCCGTATATGAGTTCCGTGGGGAGCACCGCTTCTGCACCATAGATTAGGGAGAAGGGTGTTTGGCCGGTAGCTCGATTTAGTGTCGTCCTGAGTGACCAAAGAACTGCCTGCAACTCATCAATCCAGCGCCTTCCACATTTGCGCAGCCTGTCAAAGGTTCTTGTCTTGAGGCCTCGCAGCACTTCAGCATTCATCCTTTCCGCTTGGCCGTTGCTTCTCGGGTGAGCAATAGATGCAAAACAGATTTTGCCGCCAAGGTCCTGGACGTACTGCATGAAGGTGCGGCTCATGAACTATGTGCCGTTGTCGGTGATGATTCTGTTAGGAATCCTGAAACGGCAAACTAATCCTTTAAAGAACTTGACGGCTGATTGCGCTGTCACCTTCCTCACCGGCTCCACTTCAGGCCACTTTGTGAACTTGTCGATGGCGACGTACAAGAACTCAAATCCCCCGGTAGCGCGGGGGAAGGGGCCCAAGATATCAAGCCCCCAGACCGAAAAGGGCCATGAGAGAGGGATTGTTTGAAGAGCTTGAGCTGGCTGATGTATGTTCTTCGAATGGAATTGGCATGCTTCACATTTTTTTACTAGCTCAGTTGCATCCTGGAGGGCAGTGGGCCAATAGAAGCCTTGCCGAAAAGCTTTGCCGGCAAGCGCCCTTGATCCTATGTGAGAGCCACATATGCCTCCATGTATCTCCGCCAACAGCTTCAGTCCGTCTTCCCGGCAAATACACTTTAATTTCACACCGTTTGGTCTCTTTCTGTATAGTGTGTTATCCACAAACTGATACATACTTGACTGACGGGCTACTTTCTCAGCTTCTTCTTGCTCATTGGAAGTTCTCCTGCTTGAAGGAAACGAACTATCTGCTGTGCCCATGCCGGAGCCTGTGGCTCAACGACAAGGACTAAAGGCATCTCTTCGGCCGCGAGAGCGCTTGCTTCAGTGGCAAGAACTTGAGGTTCTGCGCGAAGCTTCTGCTCACCGACAACCGTGTCATTGTCTCCGGCAACCTTTTTGCCGGCGGCTTCTGGGAGTTCCGCCGGAAAATACTTGCCGGTATTCAACTTCCTTCTCTTACTGGCCTGCGTTGATGGAGTGACTGTTGGTTGATTCAAATGGACCACAAAAGTTCCTGGTTCCATAGGTAGCGTTTGAGCGGCACACTTTGACAGGTGATCAGCAATGCTATTTTCCGCACGAGGGATGTGCTCTGTTTGCAACCCGTCAAAGTGTTCTTCCAATTTCTTCACTTCGTCCACATATGCTTCCATCAACGGTCTCTGGTAATCTTTGTTTACTTGCTTCACAACAAGCTGCGAGTCACCACGGATGATCAACTTTCTGATTCCAAGGTCCACTGCGATCCTAAGACTGGCAAGGAGCCCTTCGTACTCAGCAGTGTTGTTTGTAGCTTGCTCCCTGTGAAAGTGCATTTGAACCACATACTTGAGGTGCTCTCTGGTGGGTGAGACAAGCAGCACTCCGGCATCGGCGCCTTGTAGTGAAAAGGCACCGTCAAAGTACATGATCCATTCTTTGGCTGTCTCTTTGCCGGGGAGAGCCGTTTCTTGAATTTCCTCGTCATGCGTTGGTGTCCATTCTGCAATGAACTCCGCCAAGGCTCTGCTCTGGATGGTTGAAGTGCTTTCAAACTTAAGTGCGAAGCTCGACAATTCCAATGCCCACTCTACTATCCTGCCAGTTGCCTCTGGATTTCTCAAAATGCGTTGCAACGGAAGGCGAGTGACGACGGTGATCTCGTGTGCTTGGAAGTAGTGACGCAGCTTTCTTGAGGCCATAAGAAGGCCGAAAAGCAATTTCTGCACCCCAGAGTATCTTGATCTAGCCCCCTGCAGAAGGGAACTAACATTATACGGGTCGCTGCACCACTTTCTTCTTTGGCATCACTTGTTGGTTAGTTTCATTTGCTTGCGCTATTTCTGACTTGTCGGCGTCGGACCTTGCCGGAGAAGATTCCGGTTTGTCGTCGGACGGGCTTGCCATGGTCGCTCCCTCGTCATCGACTTCCCTCTGCGCCACTAATGCAGGACTAGCCACTTGGTTCGCTGCCGCTACGTATAGCAGCAACGGCTCTTGTGGTCTAGGCGCAACTAGTATCGGCGCGGAGGAGAGGTATCTTTTCAAATCCTACAGCGCGGCCTCCGCTTCCGGAGTCCATTTCATCGGACCTGCCTTTTTCAAGATCTTGAAAAATGGCAGGGCGCGCTCAACAGATTTTGAATTGAACCTACTCAAGGTAGCAACGCAGCCGGCAAGACGCCGTACATCCTTGACGCTCTTTGGTGCTTGAATCTGCTCAATTACTTTGATCTTGTCGGGATTTGCCTCAATTCCTCATTGAGATACAAAGAATCCGAGAAGTTTGCTAGACAGAACGCCGAACACACACTTCTCGGGGTTGAGCTTCAAATTGATGTTGCGCAAGTTTGCAAATGTTTCTTCTAAATCTTGAATGAGGGTTGATTTGTCCTTGGTTTTGACAACTATATCATCCATATACGCTTCCATGTTCCTGTGTAGCTGGGGCTCAAAACCAATCTGGACTGCCCTTGCGAATGTTGAACCGGCACTCTTTAACCCAAAAGGCATATGCACGAAGCAGTATGTGCCACATGGAGTAATGAATGCGGTTTTCTCCTTGTCCTCCTTGGCCATGAATATCTGATGGTATCCAGAGTATGCATCAAGGAAGGAGAGTAAATCACAGCCAGAAGTAGAGTCTACAATTTGATCAATGCGTGGCAAGGGGAAAGGATCCTTTGGACATGCTTTGTTAATATCAGTGTAGTCAATACAAAGTCTCCACTTTCCGTTTGCTTTGCGCACCACAACTGGATTTGCCAACCAAGTTGGATGTAGTACACCTCTAACCAGGCCTGCTGCTTCAAGTTTCTTGATCTCCTCGGCAATGAACTAATGCCGCTCCAAGGCTTGCTTCCTGACCTTCTACTTGACGGGCCGGGCGTGGGGACAGACAGCAAGGTGGTGCTCAATTACCTCCCTGGGAACACCAGGGATGTCAGATGGTCGCCATGCAAACACATCGACATTCGCCCGCAGGAAGGCAACAAGCGCGCTTTCCTATTTGCTGTCAAGGGTGGCACTGATGGTGAAGGTACCGTTAGTGCCGTCCTCGCTCGCCGGCACCTTTTTGGTCGCTGGCGAAGTAGCCTTGGATTTCTTACCGGTAGAGCACTCCGGCAAGTCTTCAACAGGCGTGCAGCACTCTGAAGAGGTGAGCCTCCCAGAATCCTTGTCAAAGGTCTTGCCAGACTTCTTGATTTTCTTTTTCTTGGCGGGAGCTGGCGCCTTGGCGGCCTCTGCTGCAACCGCATCTCTGTACATGTTATTGCCGCAAATAACTGCATCTTTTTTGTCAGAGTTGATGGAAATGACACCCATCGGCCCTGGCATCTTCAACGTATTGTAAGCATAGTGAGATGCTGCCATGAATTTTGCCAAGGCTGGGCGGCCAAGAATTCCATTATACGGCAAGGGGATCTTGACAACATCAAACACAATCTTTTCTGTTCTGTAGTTCAATTACCCGCCAAACGTCACCGGCAACGTGATCTTTCCCTTGGGCTGGCTTCTTCCCGGGTTTACTCCTTGAAACGTTCATGTCTTCTCGAGCTCCTCGTCAGGAATCTGCAACCTCTTGATTACTTCTGGAGAAATCAAGTTTAGGCCGGCCCCACCGTCAACTAACATTTTTGTGACCTGGAGGTTGCGAATTGTTGGCGACACCAACAACGGCAAACACCCGACCACGATTGTGCGATCAGGGTGGTCCTCGGCATCGAAAATGATAGGCATGTGTGACCACTTGAGTGGCTTTTGAGAGCCCATTGCCGGTTCTGCAGCGTTAACCTCACGCGCCCACTGCTTAAGTTGGCGGTGAGAGGAGTTTAAAGATGCACCTCCATCAACGCACATGGCCTCAGTTGCCTTTTGGAATTCTTGTTCACTAGACTCTCCGTCGTCCTCTTCTTCTTCACTTCCATCATCTTCCTCTTTCTTTTCGCGGCCTCTAGCAGGTTTTTCTTTCTGCTGCTTGGCCTTGCCGCGACGGCCTCCGCGACCACCACGGCCCTTTTTGCCGGATCCACCGGCACCATCTTGACCCTTCTCTTTGTCACGCTTTTCATATTCAGCCTTCTGTTTTTCAACAAGGTGCTCGACTTGTCGGCACTCTTGGAGATCGTGGCCCTTGGTGCGGTGAATCTTGCAGTACAGCCCATCAGACTTGCCGGCCTTCTCGTTTGCCGCCGCCTCCTGGCAAGCGGCGCATATAGCAGCCTCCTTACCGGAGTTCTTAGTCTTAGCTTTCTTGGTGGACTCAGAGTTGCCAGAGCCTTCAACAGCCATAACAGACTTGCCTTTGCGCTTCCTGTTGCGCTTTCGGCCCTTCTTCCTCGGGGTGGCAGCATCATCATCCTCGGAATCTACCTCGGCACCAGCATTTTCCCCGGGAAGCCTCCTTCCTTCTTCAGCGCGTGCGCACTTATCTGCCAACGTATAGAGCTCGTTGACGGTCTTGGGCAATTTGACGTTCATCTTCTCCCGCATCCTACGATTGCGCACATTCGTGTGGAATGTGGCAATGACAGCTGCGGTGTGCACATCTGGAATGTTACGGTGCACACGGCTGAACCTCTGGATATACTTGCGCAAAGTTTCACCATCTCTTTGCGGAATCACTTGCAGGTCGCTGGGCTGTCTAGGGGCCTTGTGGCCTCCGGTAAAGGCACCAACAAACTCATTATAGAGATCTGCCCATGAAGAAATGGAGTTCTCCGGCAAGTTCATCAGCCAAGATCTCACGTTGGGCTTTAGCGCCAATGGAAAGTAGTTAGCGAGGATTTTCTCATCCCTTCCCCCGGCAGCTTGCACGGCAATCATGTATATGCCCAGAAACTCTACTGGGTTCAGCTTGCCATCGTACTTCTCTAGTACTTCTGGCTTGAAGGCCCGGACGGACGGCCATCGGACTTGCCGCAGCTCACGGGTGAAGGCAGGACATCCGACCTCGTAAGGCAGATATCCGCCAACCCCTGGCGCAGGCTCATCAATGATGGGGCCGTTGCGCGCGTCGGATTGACGGCGCGCCTCCCGGCGCCGTTCAATGGTGGTGCGGGCGTCTTCTACCTGCCTGTCTTGCAGCACTTGTCGCTGGTCTTGCCGCGCTTGTGGATCCGAGGAGGCCATCGACATCTCGTCGGGATCGAGAGACCGTTGAGCTTGCCACGGCTGTTGGTGTTGCTGCTGTTGAGACTGTTGCCGCTGGGGTGATTGCACCGTTAGCGCAGCACCGTCAACGCGGCCACCAGTTGGAGCTACTGGTGCTGTTTGCGGACGCCGTAAGGGCTCCGCTTGCTGTGATTTGCTGGCCTCGGCAAACCCAATCAAACTTTGGATGGTGGCTCTCCACTCATCCATCTTCTCTACCGCTGGAGGGAAATTCAGCAGCATCTGGGCTCGTGCCATTGCTTCTGCTGCTGTGGCTGGCATGGCCGGAAGCGAAGACCGCGATGTCGCTCTACACCTGGCAGAGCTAGCAGGAGCGCTATCGCGGTCTTGCTGCCGTGGCACATGATCAGCAGCGGGTCGCTGTGGCGGAGGCGGTGCCTAAGCATCTGGGATTTGATCAACAGCAGTCTTGCCGTGAGGTTGCCGCTGTCCGGAGTCGTTGGCGCCGCTCGGAGCCGTACAGCTCCCGTTGTGCAAGGGGCGCGGCGTCTATCCTGAAGCAGCATCTTTGGACGCCGCCACGGCGGGGTCTTGGCTCGCGCCGGCCCGGGCGTTGCCGCTCCGGTGGCTGCGTTCGTCGGCACGGCGAGGAGGAGGAGGAAGACGTCCATCTGCCCCGCACGCGCCGTCTCGGCTTCGTTCGCCAGAGGATCGAGGAAGTCGACCGCCTACAGCGTGCTCGTCTCTCGCACCGACCATGGTGGGCATGGCGACCGCGCCGCCTGCGCTGGTCGTGCCAACCGAGGTATTCGTATCGCCCGCATTGACCGCGCCGCCTGCGCCACCTGCGGATACGTGCGAAGGGGCCGTCATCGTGATGCCCTTCTTCTTGGGGGCCATCGATGACGAGGAGGACTGTGATGAAGTTGATGAAGCTGATGCGCAATCCACTGATTCATGTTCGCGCAAGCGACTCCCCTACCTGGCCCGCCAAAGATGTCGTGGGTATGACCATCTATGGGGCCATCCAGCCCCTTTGTGGTTCAGCAGGGGAGGTTAACGTGCACAAAGAGCAGAATCAATGGAGGACGCAAGGGATTTACCCAGGTTCGGGCCGCTGAGAAGCGTAAAACCCTACTCCTGCTTTGGTGTATTGGATGTATGAGATCACAAGTACAAGGAGCGCTTCTCCCGGCAAGGCGCAGAGAGAGCAGCTACGCATGCGAAACGTGCTAGTGTTTGGAAAAGGATCCGAATCCCTCTAACTGTTGCCTTGGCCCTCCTTTTATAGCTCAAGGGGTTACCACAGTGGCAAAACAGTAATTACATAGTGATTAGATAGCAAACAGTGCTATCATACCTAACTCTGCCAGTTTAGGACAAAGGCATTAAATGCTTCGTTAGGTGTCATGTGGAGAGGTAGCCCCGGCAAGGTTTTTGCACCGCTCACCCAGCTACCTCGTATTATTCTGACACGCCTCCTGGACGGGTGTCATTAAAGGCAAATCTTTTCCCTGCGCGCCGACACGTGCCCGGCAGATCCCACCAACCAGCCTGCGCGGTAGAGACCTCACCGATTAGCGACTAGCTGCTCGGTGAGGTGGAGCGCTGGCGAAAGCTTGCCGGTACGGAGCTTGCCGGGTCTTAACCTTGCCGGTTCAGCCTCGCCGGCAAGGAATGTCTTCATCTTCAGCACTGGTTGAGTGCTTTGTCTTGAACTTCTCTCCAGTAGCTTCTGCCACTGGTCCCTGAATCTTGGTCTTGGTGGTTTCCGGCAAGCCTTGGCCGGCAAGGAGGCCGCTACCGTCTGTGTATAGGTCAGGGTATAAAATACCCATGTTTTATACACCGACAAGCACCATGTTTAAGTAGAGATTACAGCGGGGAGAAGAGGTGTTACACCGCTGCATTGAGGGGGGAGAGTTGGTGTTGACAGCGGCGAAGTTGTTGGTGTAGATCGCTGTCACGATGATTTCCCCGGCGGCGTTCTGGCGCCACCGAGAGAGAGGGGGAGAGAGCCCCCCTCCTTCTTCTTCTTCCTTGGCCTCCCCCCTAGATGGGAGGAGAGTTTCCCCTCTGGTCCATGGCCACCATGGCTCCCGGAGGGTAGGAGCCCCTCCGAGATTGGATCTCTCTCTCTGTTTCTCTTCTGTTTCGCGTCCCTGTTTTCTGGCCTTTCACTGTTTCTTAAATATCCGGAGATCGGTAACTCCGATCAGGATGAAATTTTAACACGATTTTTCTCTCGATATAAGCTTCCTTGCGCCGAAGAAGGGCCCCAACCGACTTACAGTGTACGCACAAGGCAACACCACGCGGCTTGGGGGGGAGGTCGCGCCAAGATGCCTTGTGGAGGCTGTGGGCCTCCGCTTGCGTTGATTCCACCTCCCAAAAATCACATATATTGCAAAATAATTCTCCATCAAATGTTATCACATTTGGACTTCGTTTCATATGGATTTTCTGTGAAACAAAAAAGAAGCAGAAAACGGGAACTGGCACTAGGCACTGGATCAATATGTTTGTCGGCCTAGTGGGAACCAGGGTACCACGGCCCATCTGCCTCTGGCCCAGAGGACCGCGCTCGGCGTCCGGCCCATGAGAGTGGCCCTGCCACGGCCACTCCGTAGGAAGCCGCCTTGCGAGGGGCAAGCTTCACGAGGCCCCTCGTCGCCAGGCCAGACCCTGCCGAGGGCGCCAGGCGCCAGGATGCCTTGCGAGGCTCCCTTCACAAGGCCTCCTCACGAGGCAGGTCGTACGGCACCAGCCGCGGGGCTCCTCGCCCAGCACATGGGTGACGTCCTGCTGTCAGGATAAGGACAGCGGGGTGCGACCAAGCCCAGCTTCCATTCTGGTGATAAGGGAGCAGCGGCGTCTGCCTCCCCCAAAGCAAGTCCCAAAGGCTTTCCTCTTTGGTGATAGAAGATCAGGACGAATCAGCGCGCCAGGACGGAGGTCATCGCCAAGCCCACCAGCGCGTCACAAGGAGCTGCTTTAGCAGGCGGAGACCGCCTTTAGTCAGGATAGGCCTGCGCTCCTGTCCCCCTTTTGAATTGCCGTCCTGTGGCTACCCTTTCCCGCTCATATTTTCGGGGAAGAGGAACAAGGCACTACAAAAGGGGCAGGCCTGCTTCCATGTAAGGGGATCGATTCATTCTCCCCCACACTTCGTGTTCTTGGAGCCACAAGCTCTCCATCACAGAGCAATCCAACTCAGGCAGGAGTAGGGTATTACACCGCACGGTGGCCCGCACCTGGGTAGCTCGCGCGTCCCCTTCGTGTCCGGTGAGAGCCAGCGAGTCCGTCGCGTCCCTGCCATAGTCCTGTCGTAGGCTGCCAAGCAAAGTCCCCCAGAGTTCGAATCCTAAGTTTTCGGAGAAGTTTCTTGGACGCAGGTCCTAGACTCCGACAATGTTAGTCCCAAAAATAATATAAAATGTTGCCAAAAATATGTGAAAGTTGTAGAACATTGGCATGAAACAATCAAAAATTATAGATACGACGGAGACATATTAGCATCCCCAAGCTTAATTCCTGCTCGTCCTCGAGTAGGTTAATGATAAAAAATTAATTTTTGATGTGGAATGCTACCTAGCTTAATCTTGATCATATAATCTAATCATGGCATGAATATTAAGACATGAGTATTTCAAAGCAATAGTCTATAATTTGATATAAAGACATCAATACTCAGGCATACCAACAAACAATCATGCCTTTCAGAATAAAAATGCTAAAGAATGCTATCCCTACAAAATCATATAGCCTTGTCATGCTCCATCTTCTTAACACAAAATATAAATCATATACAACCCCGATGTCAGCCGAGCAATTGGTTCATACTTTTTAACGCGCTTCAGCTTTTTCAACCCCCACGCAATACATGAGCATGAGCCATGGACATAACACTATAGGTGGAATAGAATGCGGTGGTAGGGATCAATAAGGAGAAGTCAAAAAGGGAGAAAGTCTCGCATCAACTAGGCCGGATCAATGGGCTATGGAGATGCCCATCAACTGATATCAATGCGAGGAGTAGGGATTGTCATGCAACGGATGCACTAAGAGCTATAAGTGTATAAAGCTGAAGCTGAAAACCAAGTGGGTGTGCATCTAACTTGCTTGCTCATGAAGACCTCGGGCATTTGAGGAAGCCCATCATCGGAATATACAAGCCAAGTTCTATAATAAAAAATTCCCACTAGTATATGAAAGTGGCAACATAAGAGACTCTCTATATGAAAAACATGGTGCTATTCTGAAGCACAAGTGTGGTAAAGGATAGTAGCATTGCCCCTTCTTTCTTTTTCTCTCATTTCATTTTTTTTGTGTTCTCTTTTTTTTGTGGGCTCTTTTTGGCCTCTTTTTTTAGAACAGTCTCATGGACCTCATCCCCACTTTTTCGAGAACTCATTAGTCTCCACCATTCTTTCCTCACTGGGACAATGCTCTAATAATGATGATGATCACACTTTTATTTACTTACAACTCGATAAAAACTATACAAGATGACTCTATATGAATGCCTCTGGCAGTGTACCAGGATGTGCAATTATCTAGCACAGCAAAGATATCAAAAAAACGGACAAGCCATGAAAATATCATGCTAGCTATCTTACGATCATGCAAAGTAATATGACAATGAATGCTCAAGTCATGTATATGATGATGATGGAAGTTGCATGGCAATATATCTCGGAATGGCTATGGAAATGCCATAATAGGTAGGTATGGTGGCTGTTTTGAGGAAGATATAAGGAGGCTTATGTGTGATAGAGTGTATCATATCACGGGGTTTGGATGCACCGGCGAAGTTTGCACCAACTCTCGAGGTGAGAAAGGGCAATGCACGGTACCGAAGAGGCTAGCAAATTGCGGAAAGGTGAGAGTGCGTATAATCCATGAAGTCACATTAGTCATAAAGAACTCACATACTTATTGCGAAAGTTTATTAGCCCTCGAAGCAAAGTACTACTATGCATGCCCCTAGGGGGAGGTTGGTAGGAGTTAACCATCGCGCACCCCCGACTGCCACACAAATGAAGACAGTCAATAATAAATCATGCTCCAACTTCTTAGCATAACGACAGATCATACGTGCATGCTTCGGGAATCACAAACCTTAACACCAATATTCTTACTAAACCAGAATCATTCACTAGTACCTCCCACATATTACCATCTTAATATCGCAAAACTATTGCAAAGAATCAAACATATCATATTCAGTGATCTACAAGTTTTATGTAGGATTTTATGACTAACCATCTGAATGACCAATTCCTGTTGACTCTCTAAATAGATATAAGTGAAGCATGAGAGTTTAATTCTTTCTAAAAAAGACTTGCCCACGCTCTAATAAATATAAGTGAAGCAAAAGAGCATTCTACAAATAACGGTTTTTTATATGTAGAGAAACAGGCATCCAAACTTCAAATAATTTAAGTGAAGCGCATGAAGCATTCTATAAAGCCATACTCAAAAGATATAAGTGAAGTGCAAAGAGCATTCTATAAATCAACCAAGGAATATATCATACCAGCATGGTGCATAAAAGAAAAGGGAAAAATAAACACAAAAGACGCTCCAAGAATTTACGCATATCATGTGAACAAAACAAAGAACGAAACATACCGATATTTGTCGAAGGAAGATGGGATGCCTTCCGGGGCATCCCCAAGCTTTGATGCTTGAGTCTCCTTGAATATTAACTTGGGGTGCCTTGGGCATCCCCAAGCTTGAACTCTTTCCTCTTCTTATTCTCCTCATATCGATACCTCCTCGTTCTTCAAACACTTCATCCACACAAAACTTAGCCGAACTTTTTATTAGAAAGGTTAGTACATATAACATCAAATCCCATCATGTCCTGCTGTGACATTATTGTATAATTATAATCAAACATTACCCACTGTATGCTATCACAATTCTATGGCTCCCAAGTCAATGGGGCTCAACAAGATTTCAAACATACGCAAATAAAGAAACTATAACAGCAATCTGTGAAAACAGGACAGTCTGTAAAGATGCAAATGAAACATATACTTCTGTAACTCAAAAAATTCTGAAAAATTAGGAAAAGATAAAAACTTTGCATAGCAGTACTGTTTAAAAATTTCAGAACTTTTGCACGTTCTAGTAAATTACCAAAATTCAAGCACTACAGCAAAAGTTTCTGTTTTTTCACAGCACACACCAAACAAGCAATTTAAACGTCCTAAAGGTAAATCTTGGCACATTATTTTTATAATACAATGGATTTGTACAAGGGGATAATTATTTTTGCTGAAAAGTTTCTGTAATTCAAGATTCACAAAGTTTCCATGGGCATGAACAAAGTTCAAGGACGTCCCCCACTTCAACAGTGTTCGTCTTTCTTACTTTCACTTTTCTTTTTGAAAATTTTTAGGTTCCCCTCTATATTTTTTTGTTTTTAAACTTTTTAAAAGCACACAACTGAATAAAATGACTCTCTAAAACTTCCGGGTTGTCTCCCAAGCAGCGCTTTCTTTAAAGCCATTAAGCTAGGCATAAAGTGCTCAAGTAATTGATCCACCCGGATCCCAAGGTATATCAAAGCCAATTTTAATTAACAATGATTTGTGATTTAGTAGTGAGCACAAAGCAACATATATCATGCAATGACGAAGTCTAACACTCTTCCTAGGCATCGGCATGTCATAAAAGAACAATTCATGCACACATAATAAATGCCGATACATAGCATAAATAGTTTCTTGCAATTTTATCGTATTGTAAATATAGAGAGGCGGAGATGTAGTTCCTCTCTCATAATAATTGCAAGTAGGAGCAGCAAGCACATGCATATTGTATCCATCAAAATCATCATGTGCAATGATAAAATGCAACCCATCAATATAATCCTTAATAAGCGCAAATTTCTCCGATATAGTGTAGTTTGGAGAATTCAAAAAGATAATAGGACTATCATGTGTGGGTGCAATAGCAACAATTTCATGTTTAACATAAGGAACTATAGCAACTTCATCTCCATAAGCATCACTCATATTGGCATCATGGCCACAACCATAGCAAGCATCAATTTCATTAAAAAGGGATATTTCAAATGAATTCGAGGGATCATAGCAATTATCCTTCGGTAAGCACGAAGGGAAATTAAACAATGTATGAGTTGAAGAGTTACTCTCATCAGAAGGTGGGAACGGGTAGCTAATCCGCTCTCCCTCCCTTCGTTCTTCACTCTCCTTCTCATCTTTTTCATCTAATGAGCTCACAGTTTCAGCAATTTTTTCTTCCATAGACTCCTGCAAAATGTTAGTCTCCTCTTGGACAGCGGGGACTTCCTCGATATATTCTTTAACATAAGCATTAGATGCATAGTTTTCATAGCAATATTTAAGTATCGCAAAATTTTCAGATTTGTAAAGAGTAGCATCATACTTTTCAATCAAAGAAGCAATTTAATGGGTACCCTTAAAAGAAACAAATTCTTCAATTTGTTCAATATCATAGTAACTATAAACACCTTTGGCATAAGAAGATAAGATTCCATTGTCCTTAAACTCACATTGGTATTGAAGGTGTTTTTTAGGGTCTTCAGAACAACAAGTAAAATAATATATTTCGCATAAATTCCAAGCATAGCATTGCAAACAATTAATTTGATGCCTTAAGATTTTCCCTTTTTGAGACAAGCGGTGTCGCACAAAACAAGCATGCTCATCTAATGATTTTCCCTCAACTAAGCTAGTTGGGTTTTCAGCATGAGCACAAAGGGATCGAAGATGATCCAAGTAGAAAGCTTCAGCAGTATGAAAGATTTTGGGTGGTTCTTCAACCATTTGTTCAGCAAGTACAACTATTTTTTTTGGTATTTTATGTTTCCTACCCATAACTAAAGATAGAAAACAAGAGCACAAAATAAAAACTACTTAGTGATAAAGCAAACAAGCACACACGAGAATATCAACCCCACGCTATTGCTCCCTGGCAATGGCGCTAGAAAAAGGTCTTGATAACCCACAAGTATAGGGGATTAGTTGTAGCCTTTCTCGATAAATAAGAGTGTCAAACCCAATGAGGAGCTAAAGGTAGAATCAATATTCCCTTCAAGTTCTATCGACCACCGATACAACTCTACACACACTTAACGTTTGCTTTACCTAGAACAAGTATGAAACTAGGTGTAATGCTAGAACTACTTTGCAAGAATAAAACTAGGAGTAATTTGCGAGAATAAAACTATGAGTAATTTGCAAGATAATAAAAGTTAATTATTTAGTAGAAAGCTTTTTGTAACACAAGAGAAGAATTTGTCCCTAGGCAATCGATAACTAGACCGGTAATCATTATTGCAATTTTATATGAGGGAGAGGCATGAGCTAACATACTTTCCGTACTTGGATCATATGCACTTATGATTGGAACTCTAGCAAGCATCTGCAACTACCAAAGATCATTAAGGTAAAACCCAACCATAGCATTAAGTAACAAGTCCTCTTTACTCCCATACGCAACAACCCCCTTACTCGGGTGTAAGCTTCTGTCACTCTAGCCGCCCACTATAAAAGAATTATGAACGTATTGCAAACCCTACAGCGGTAATCCCTCACGCTTGCATGACACGGAGGGCACCATAGGACAGCACCAAAATAAAACATGCAACTCAAACCAACCACAATCATCAATCAACCCATAGGACAAAACGAATCTACTCAAACATCATAGGATTGCCACATATCATTGGATAATAATATATAGCGTTAAGCACCATGTTTAAGTAGAGATTACAGCGGAGAGAAGAGGTGTTACACCGCTGCATAGAGGGGGGAGAGTTGGTGTTGACGGCGGCGAAGTTGTTGGTGTAGATCGCCGTCACGATGATTTCCCCGGCGGCGTTCAGGCGCCACCGGGAGAGAGGGGGAGAGAGCCCCCCTCCTTCTTCTTCTTCTTCCTTGGCCTCCCCCCAAGATGGGAGAAGAGTTTCCCCTCTGGTCCATGGCCACCATGGCCCCGGGAGCGCAGGAGCCCCTCCTAGATTGGATCTCTCTCTCTGTTTCTCTTCTGTTTCGCGTCCCTGTTTTCTGGCCTTTCACCGTTTCTTAAATATCTGGAGATCCGTTACTCTGATCGGGCTGAAATTTTAACACGATTTTTTTCTTGATATAAGCTTCCTTGCAGCCGAAGAAGGGCCCCAACCGACTTACGGTGTGCCCACAAGGCAACACCACACGGTTGGGGGGGAGGTTGCGCCAAGATGCCTTGTGGAGGCTGTTGGCCTTTGTTTGCGTTGATTCCACCTCCCAAAAATCACATATATTCCAAAATAATTCTCCGTAAAATTTTATCGCATTTGGACTTCGTTTGATATGGATTTTCTGTGAAACAAAAAACAAGCAGAAAACAGGAACTGGCACTGGGCACTGGATCAGTATGTTAGTCCCAAAAATAATATAAAATGTTGCCAAAAGTATGTGAAAGTTGTAAAATATTGGCATGAAACAATCAAAAATTATTGATACAATGGAGATGTATCATTGACATAAAGTGGGATTAATGCCCTGAAGATCATCAAGAGTGTATCCAATAGCAGCTTGGTGCTTCTTCAGAGTTCTAAGTAATCTCTTTTCTTCATGCTCTAAAAGGTTAGCACTAATAATAACAAGATATATCTTCTTTTCATCAAGATAAGCATATTTAAGTGTATTAGGTAATTGCTTTAATTCAAACACAGGATCACCCTTGGGTGGTAGAGGATTTCCCAAGGTTTCAATAGGCAGATTATGTTTAAGAATAGGTGCTTTCTTGAAGAACAACTCATCTATTTCATTTCTTTCATTCATATGCAAATCATTCTCATCGTCTAGCAAATATTGTTCTAAAGGATCAGTAGGAGGCACAACAATAGAAGCAAGACCTATAATTTCATCTTTATTGGATAATTCTTTATCATGAAGTTGTCTACTAAACTTAGAGAAATTAAATTCATGAGATATATCACCAAACTTAACTCTAACCTTCTCTTTAACACAATCAATTTCAGCATTAACGGTATTCAAGAAAGGTCTACCAAATATAATGGGACAAAAATTATCTTGTTGTGAACCAAGTACTAAGAAATCAGTAGGGTATTTGATCTTACCACACAAGACTTCAACATCTCTAACAATCCCAAGTGGTGTAATAGTATCTCTGTTTGCAAGCTTACTAGTAACATCAATATCTTCAATCTCAACAGGTGCAATATCATTCATTACTTCTTGATATAAAGAAAACGGAATGGCACTCACACTAGCACCAATATCACATAAACCATGATAGAAATGATCTCCAATCTTAACAGAAACAACAAGCATGCCAACTACAGGCTTGTTCTTATCTAGCATATCTCGTTCATTTCTAACAAGTTTAGCATTTCTAGCAGCCTCATCACAAAAGTAAATAACATGTCCATCAATATCATCAACCAAAAGATCTTTAACCATTGCAATATTAGGTTCAACCTTAATTTGTTCAGAAGGTATAGGTGTTCTTATATTACTTTTATTAACCACAGTTGAAGCTTTAGCATGTTCCTAAATCCTTACAGGGAAAGGAGGTTTCTCAATATAAGCAATAGGCACAACTGGATCAACATTGTAAACAATTGTTTCTTCTTTAACAATAACGGGTTCTTCATTTAATTCAATAGGTGGATGATATTTAAACCATTTCTCCTTAGGGAGATCAACATGAGCAGCAAAAGATTCACAAAAGGTAGCTACTATCTCAGAGTCAAGTCCATATTTAGTACTAAACTTATGAAAAGCATTAGTTTCCATAAAAGATTTAACACAATCAAACTCGAGATTTATACCTGGCTCTTTACCTTTGTCGATTTCCCAATCTTCAGAGTTGCGTTTAATTCTTTCCAGAAGATCCCATTTGAATTCAATAGTTCTCTTCATAAAGAAACCATTAGAAGAAGTATCGAGCATGGATCGACCATCATGAGAAAGCCGAGCATAAAAGTTTTGAATAATTATTTCTCTTGAGAGCTCATGATTGGGGCATGTATGCAACATATACTTAAGCCTCCCCCAAGCTTGAGCGATACTTTCTCCTTCACGAGGCCAAAAATTATATATATAATTCCGATCATGATGAACCAAATGCATAGGATAAAATTTCTGGTGAAATTCCAGCTTCAACCGGTTCCAATCCCATGCTTCAGTATCATCACATAGCCTATACCATGTCAATGCCTTTCCCTCCAAAGATAAAGGGAATACTTTCTTCTTAACTCCATCTCCGGATAGACCTGCAAGCTTAAACAATCCACAAATTTCATCCACATATATCAAGTGCACATCAGGATGCACCGTTCCATCTCCTGCATAAGGATTAGCTAGCAGTTTCTCTACCATACCCAAAGGAATTTCATAATAAATATTTTCAGTAGGTTCAGTAGGTTGAGGGGCAACTCTCAATGCTTCCGGTCGAGGTGAAGATACCCCGAACAAGCCCCTCAAAGGATTACTTTCCATAGCGACAAGTGACAGTAAATTTCAGCACATAATATAAATGTTTCCTTACCAAATTCCACTCACCAAAGGCGATTCACTCCCCGGCAATGGCGCCAGAAAAGAGTCTTGATGACCCAAAAGTATAGGGGATCAATCGTAGTCCTTTCGATAAGTAAGAGTGTCAAACCCAACAAGGAGCAGAAGGAAATGACAAGCGTTTTCAGCAAGGTATTCTCTACAAGTACTGAAAGTAGCAGTAACAGATAGTTTTGATAGCAAGATAATTCGTAACAAGTAACAAGTAGTAATGGTAACAAAAGTGCAGCAAGATGGCCCAATCCTTTTTGTAGCAAAGGATAAGCCGGAACAAACTCATATAATAAGCAAAGCGTTCTCGAGGACACACGGGAATTTCATCTAGTCACTTTCATCATGTTTGTTTGATTTGCATTCGCTACTTTGATAATTTGATATGTGGGTGGACCAGTGCTTGGGTGCTGTTCTTACTTGAACAAGCCTCCCACTTATGATTACCCCCTCTCGCAAGCATCCGCAACTATGAAAGAAGAATTAAGATAACTCTAACCATAGCATGAAACATATGGATCCAAATCAACCCCTTACGGAATAGCGCATAAACTAGGGTTAAGCTTCTATCACTCTAGCAACCCATCATCTAATTACTACTCCACAATGCCTTCCCTTAGGCCCAAATATGGTGAAGTGTCATGTAGTCGATGTTCACACGACACCACTAAAGGAAGCACAACATACATAACATCAAACTATCGAACGAATACCAAATTCACATGATTACTTATGACAAGACTTCTCCCATATCCTCAAGAACAAAAGTAACTACTCACAAATCATATTCATCTTCAAGATCAGAGGGGTATTGAATAGCATTAAGGATCTGAACATATAATCTTCCACCAATTAAACCAACTAGCATCAAGTACAAGATGTAATCAACACTACTAGCAACCCACAGGTACCAATCTGAGGTTTTGAGACAAAGATTGAATACAAGAGATGAACTAGGGTTTGAGATGAGATGGTGTTGGTGAAGATGTTGATGAAGATTGGTCCTCCCACGATGAGAGGATCGTTGGTGATGTCGATGGCTTCGATTTCCCCCTCCCGGAGGGAAGTTTCCCCGGCGGAATCGCTCCGCCGGAGAGCAAAATAGCTCCTGCCCAAGTTCCGCCTCGAGACGGCGGCGCTTCGTCCCGAAAGTCTTCTTCTCATTTTTTTTCTAGGGCAAATGGCTTCATATAGCAGAAGGAGGGGGCTGGAGGCCTGCCAGGGGCCTGTGACACCCCCGACTTAATCATGCACTAATCATACACGCAAATGCACATGATCAAGCCTAAGGACTCACTTGAAGATATCACAACACAACTCTAAGCACAAATAAAAGTCATTCAAGCTTTATATTACAAGCCAGGGGCCTTGAGGGCTCGAATACATAAGCTTGAGTCATACAAGCTTCAGTGGAAGCATTAGATATCTGAGTACAGACATAAAAGTTAAACATATCTGCCTTAAGAAGGCTGCGCAAAACAACGACACTGCATCGAAAGGCGCAGGCCTCCTGCCTGGGTGCCTCCTATCTACTCCTGGTCATCGGTGGTCCCCACGTAGTAGTACTCTCCATCGGAGGGGTAGTAGTAGTCGTCGACGGGGGCAGCTGGCTCTGGGGCTTCGACATCTGGTCGCAGCAATCGGGTATGGGGAAAAAGGGGAAGCAAAGCAACCATGAGTACTCATCCAAAGTACTCGCAAGACTTACATCAGATCTATACTAGTTATGCATCGGTATCAAAGGGGAGGCTGTATCTATGGACTAGACTGCAGAAATGCCAGAATAGAGAGAGAGCCTAGCCTATCGAAGACTAGCATCTTCAACGTCTTGCAGCATTAGAAGAGTGCAGATTAGTACATAAATATAGTAGTAGCAACAAGTAGTACAACACCCAGGGATCCTTCCTCGACTCCCTGCGAGAAAGCGATCCCGGAGCTATCATAATTAAACATCACAAGTTCTAGTTATAGAAGATCGGGATACTTTCCGAGCGTCCTGTTACCGTGGACACGGCTATTCGAATAGATATACTTCCCTGCAGGGGTGCAACATCTTACCCAACATGCTCGATTAACTCTGGCCGGACACACTTACTTGGTCCATGCCCGGCCTCGGCTGATCGACACGTCGTACACCTACCTAGGCTCAACAAAGAGGCCAGCACGCCCGTCTAAATCCTAAGCACTTAGGGATCTTTGGCCCATTGCCCTTTGCACTCCTGCGCGTTGCGTACGTGGCCAGTGAGCAGACCTAGCCCCCTTAATACAAGCGCAGGCTTTCCCAGTCCAACCTGGCTCTCGCTGCTCAACTGCTGACATCTGGAGAGCTTCGGCTGATACATACGACGCCGAGTGCCCATACTATTCCCGCGTGGTGGTTAGTGCGAAAAGGCCAAAGGCCTACTCAGATCACATATCCTAACCCATTAGTGTGTTGGGAACTCGCGAAAACGAGCAGAGACTCATGATCATGTGACCCCGTCGCCCCGTCTCCTGGACTTACGGCAAGGGCCAGGAATGCCCGGCCGTGCCACGTAATTATCTCTCGGGTACCCTCACGGTCAACCCGATTCCACATCTCTCGCGGGTACCCCTCGGAGTCAACCCGACTTCACATTACTCACGGGTACCCCTCGGAGTCAACCCGACTTCACATTACTAGCGGGTACTTCTCAGGGCCGACCCGTCTTTAAATCAGGGACTGAAATAAGTGCATGGTATCCGTGTGTCCAAAACATCAAGGAGGAATCCGAGGAATCACCCTCGTTGGATTCTCACTCAATGTATCCATCAAGGTGAACTCGGAGGAATCACCCTCGATATGTTCACACTTGAGGAGTTGCACGACAGAAGCTTCATCGGAGGTGGTGAAAGAGGAATCACCCTCGTTAACCCACAACCGACTAGCTACGCTATAGAGATATCATCAGAAGTGATGTATGAGGTATCACCCTCGGCACTCGATGTTAGCTCTGCAGAGTTGTACAACTTAGGGGGTGTGCGGTGAGGTGTCGGTCTCAGCCCATCGATCACATCGATCAGGGCACCAGTATCAAAGCGAGACAACTAGGACAAGTATGAGGGGCCATAGATGGTTTACTAACCAACCTATACTAGCATATAGGATAGCAGGAATGGTATCAACAATAGTTACAAAGATAGGCTATGCATCAGAATAGGTATTTTGGTACAACAACTGTAGCAATTCTAATGCAAGCAAGATGGAGAAAGATTAGGCGATATAGGCATGTTCAAGGGGGTTTGCTTGCCTGGAAGCTCTGCGGCAAAAGAGGGGTCGTCGGTGGAGTAGCAGTCCTTAGGGGCAGCGTCGGTCTCGGGGTCTATCGGGGAAGAAGAGGGGGAAGAAACAATAAATAAAAGCAAACAATGCAACACAAATGCATGGCATGGCAATATGCAGTGCTGGTGGTGACTTAATGCAACACTACACGTTAGAGACGACACGGGAAAATATCTGGGGATATTTTCCCGGCTCTGGGCATCTGTCAGACAGATGAACCGGAGAGGAAGGTTCCATGTTTGCATGGTTGTGGGCATGTGACAGGTAAACAGAGGGCATATTCGTGTTCGCCTCATTTTTCTGATCAACTTTCATGTAGAAAACTTTTCGATCCGAGCTACGGTTTATTTTCTACGATTTTTCAAAGTTTTAAACATTTTCTGAAAATCCTGCAATTAATTTAATTAATAAATTCGCATTATCCAGAACAATAAACGCTTATGACATCAGCATGACGTCAGGATGACGTCATCGGTCAACTCCAGCTGGTCCAGGTCAAACCTGACCGCTGGGTCCCACATGTCAGTAACACAGTAGACTAACATAGGTTAATTTTAACTAAATGGGTTAATTAGCTAGAGGGCCCCATCTGTTAGTGACTAATTAGTAATTAGATTAATTTTATTTATAAAACTAATTAAAATAGCGGTGCAGCCCGCCTATCAGTGACTGGGGTTGCCAAGTCACCACGTTGACTGGTCAACCCAGTCAACTGGGGCCCTTGGGCCCACTGGTCAGTGAGCTAGGGAGGCCCACGTGGCGGCCAGGTCAGCGGCAGCCGGCGACTCGTCGCCAGCAATGCTAAAACACGGTGGGATCCTCGGGACTCGCCAGAAAATGGCTACGGTGGGCCGTTTCGAGCGCGGCCGGTGCCGTTCGAACATGCACTCGACGCCGTGGCGAATGGCACCGGTGGCGCGGGCTGGGGTGGCCGGACTTGGCTGGAACGGCGACGGCGAGCGGCGGCGCATGTGGGCGAGATCGGCTAAGGCAGTGTGGGGCACGGCAAGCCAAACGGGCGACGGCGTCGGGCTCCTACGAGCTCCAGGAGCTCACCTACGAGCTTGGGCTGCGGTGGCCACGACGGCGAGCTCATCGGCGGCGATGAGTATGGCCATGGCGAAAAAGCTAGCTAGGGAGCGCGCGCGAGCTCAAAGAGAGAGGGGAAGGAAGCGGAGCTCACCGGGGAGGCTCACGGTGGCCCGGTGGAAGCTTAGTAGCAGCAGCGGCGCCGGAATCGACGCGGATCACCGGCGACTCAAGGAGGAAGACGAGCTCGCTGCGGTTGCTGTGGTGGCTCGCGGCTCCAATGGAGGGCACCAGGCGATGGAGTGGACGACGGCGGAGCGATCGGACACGGCGGCACGGCGCGGGGACGTCGGTGGCTATGGGATCGACGTCGATGACGACGGGGGCGCTCGGGTGCGAGAGAGAGAGGGCGAGCGAGCGAGGGAGAGAGGGGGAGAAGTGGCTAGGGTTTGCCAGGGGGGTGCGGGCGACGCCCTTATCCACGCCGCGGCGGCGACGGCTGCGGGGATGACCGACGTGTGGGGATCCCCAGCCGTGGCCGTGCGCGCGGTGACACGCAGGGGAGAGAGAGAGCGGGAGGAGGGAGAAAGAGGGAGGTGGGCTGGGCCATGCCACTGTGCACTTAGGCCCAGCTCAAAGTAGTTGTTTAGGCCTTTTCCATTTTTCCTTTTCTATTTCTTTTTCCAGCAACCTTTTGCATTTATTTTTAGCCATTAATTGACTTTGCCAAAATGTGGAGCTGGTCAAAACAAATACTAGGGAATATTGTGTACTGCCACAAAAAGTTTGGAGGCCATTTGAATTCATTTGAATTTTTCATAAATGAAATGGCATTTAAATTGCTGTTTTTGCACTGTTTTAAATGCTCTAGCCCATTTTAGCAAATAGGTGATGTTGTTTTCCTGAACAAGAATTTGTTCTGGAATATTTGCTAAATGATGAACTATTTTTTAGCAATTTTTGAGCAACTTCAAATTTCACTTGCAATTTGAATTGAATTCAGTGGTGGAATTTGAAATGAGATATTAATCCAATGTGATCAAGCATTGCAAATCAACTTGTCTTAGCATAATCATTATGGATCACTGTTGCTCATTACAGAGGGGTGTTACAGGGCCCCACAAGCTTGGGGGGCGTGCCCCCTAGGCTTGTGTCTTCCTGGTGGGCCCCCTCCTGGTAATTCTTTTGCCAATATTTTTTATATATTCCAAAATAATTCTCCATAAATTTTCAGGTCATTTGGAGTTGTGCAGAATAGCTATCTCTGTTTCACCCCTTTTCGGTCCAGAATTCCAGCTGTCGGCAATCTCCCTCTTCATGTAAATCTTGTAAAATAAGAGAGAAAAGGCATAAGAATTTTACCATGAAGTGAAATAATGATTAAAAACATATTAATTAACAGTAGGAAATCATGATGCAAATTGGATGTATCAAACAACATGGAAAGACAAAAGAACGAATCACTTGGGCTGCCAGTGCTTACCAAAAAGGTGGTGATATCGGTTTTTGTAAGGACTTTGGAATATGCAGTGCGAACTGCAGCCCAGTCGGTTGCCGGTGCAAGTGCTAGTTCTGTTGCCGCTGCACGGGGCGGAGCAGATGCATGTGCAAGTTCACGTGTTGGTGCAGGTGCCAGAGTCGTTGCTGGTTCCAGTGGCGGTGCGACTGGTAGTGCCGCTGCTGCTGCCGGAGACGGTGCTCCTTCTGGAGCTGGTGCTGGTGTCGGTGCCCGATCCTCTGGTACATCAGCCTGATCCGCTGACGCAGTCGGTGCCCAATCCTCTGCAGGATCATACTGAGATGCTGCCGCTGTCAGTGCTAGAGCCAGTGCCGGTGTCGGAGCAGGTGCCGGTGCTCGATCCGCTGCGGCTGCCGATGCTGGAGGTGGTACCGATGTGCGAGACAACATCGCTCATCTTTGGTCTACTTTGATTTCAGACTGCAGCTTTGTAACTTTGCTATGCATCCTTCTTAAGCGAGAGTGCACATGAGCAATTCGAACTTCCTCTGGCTCCGTGACCCGGATCCTGTCCTTTTCTTTCCTTCTTTTAAAGGCGACAAGGACTAATTCTGGCATGTTTGTTAAAGTAAACTGCAGTTGATCAGAGGGCTTCAGATTGTACTCAGACAACAAACGGATCCAATTGTGTCCACTAATATAAGTGATTGACAGTGCCTTCATTATTCACACATCATAAGAAGTGAAACCTGCTAAAATAACCATCATAGAGCAAACCAAACGGTTTATTCTATAACGAATGTGACATGGCAATACCTGCATCGTAAAATTGCAGCAAAAGTAAGAAAACATGACAGTTAATCAATGAGATTTACTTTATGTGACACGACTTAATCCTTACCAGGAAATCACTATCTTCAAGTTCTAAATTGAAGGTTGTTCGTCCAATTACGGGTGGCATGCAGGGCCCCTCCTTACTCCCACAAGCAGGACAGTCCAAAGGTCATGACAACTCATATGGAGCAAACATCCGCGGGAATGGAAATCCTGGTGGGTGCGATAAACCCTGCAATGCATACATATATTGGAGTGTAACCATAACTGATGTATACTCCCTCCGTCCACAAAAATAAGATGATCTGGATATTTCAAAATATACGGACCGAATTGAGTGGACAAACACACCAAAACGTGTCTAACTCTATATACATCTGATTCATAAAAAATGTAAACATCTTATGTCTTTGAACAGAGGGAGTACTGTACTAGCATGAAAAAACACAGATATCAAACAACCAAAATTGGTATTATAGGTTCACCATTTCTAAAACATTAACATAGAGTGTTCTCAGGATTCATCACAAAAGAAAAGTGGCAGTAATAAGCCATACATGGTTCACACACACAAATCAAGTACTGAACAATATTACTTACTACACACAAGCCAAGTTGCACTAATTAAACTCTATAGACTATTTCTTGCCACCGACCTACGGGATGTGCCCCACATAACTGACCAGGCCATGGACATCGTGAGAGATGTCTATCGGCACCTTCGCCATCCCGTCAACCTTGGAGAACCTATCAGTGTGGTCTTTCCACTCATAAACATGCCGATGAAGACAGGTCGCGTCAGATTTGTTGGGAAGCTTTACAAGAACCACGCCCTTTGTAATCGCAGGCACAGCTATGAAATTGTTGTGGTGAAGTACACCCTCGAGAACACGCCTGACAACAATGCTACAGGAAAACACTTGTTCACGACATGTGGCTACAAGGACACAACAGCTGGATAGTTTAGTAGTGCACATCCTCAGGTTTTCCAGTTCACACGGCATGACTTTGAGAACTTCATCTCCACAGCGGACCTGGTTCTAATTCAAATAGAAACCAATATTTTATTACTGCCTCTGTTCACAAATAATATATGATTTTCTATATTTTACTTCACATAAGACTACATATAAGCACATAAATGAGTGAACAAAGATACTAAAACATGTCTACATCAGATACACAAAAAAGTTAGAACATCTTATATCTGTGAACAGAGCGATTACTTACAATACCCATAACACAAGTTACTGAGAGTACTATATTCTCTTCCTATAGCTAGCGTTGATGTTCATAAAGTAGTTAAAAGTAATCTATAAGAAATCTGTGTTATGTGCAAAAATCATATGCATGTCAACCTCTCGCATGTTTTGGTCAAAAGAAACATTTAGAACAGTCATTTGGCACACAAAAACCACATGAAAGATCGCCCAGAAAGTTATACTACTAGTACTACGTGTACATTACACAAACATCGCATATTAGCAAGCACTTTGCAAGTTAGATCAGAAAACACGATCAAGATCGCCAAAAAGATCGTCAACAAGAGATATTACCTCGACCGGCTTAACGAGGGATCCCGTAGAGGTGGCCTTGGCCAAGGCGATGGCCTTGAGCTTGTCTGTGGTCATCTCGGCAGGGTGCTTGCACTTCTTCAGACTCTGAGCCTCGACGGTTTTGGCCAGAGCCATAGACATCACTTTGGCCGGTGCTCCAGCGTCCATCAAGAAACTGTCAAATAGAAATAAAAGGAAAGAAAACGATAATCAGAAACCCAAAAGAAGAACAGAGAGGGAGTTAGGATCGGTCGTGGGGTTGCAAAAGATGACTAAAATGGAAGTATAGTAGCACCATTGATGCGCTCACCTTTCCTTCTTTGGGAGAGAAGAACAATGGCAGAAGCGAGTTGGGGTTTTCTTGAAGAAATGAGGAACAAGATGAGGGAGAAGCGAGTGGGGTTTTCTTGAAGAGAGGAAGATGAGGAAGAAGAGTGAAATGATGGTTGCTTCGTTCATCCAAATTACTGCTGGAAAGGTCGGGTTTTGCGATTTGATGCCTCATGGGGCATTACTACGGTGCTACGACCGCGATAAGTCCACCGTGCAGTTGTGCACTCTAGTGCGGAGTAATTTGGTACATGGCAAGTGGACCCCGATGTTGGCTGTCCCACACGTCGGCGAAAGTAAGTAGCAAGGTTCCCGACAACCGTGGAGGAGGATTCGCACGGTAGAGCATCTCCACTATTTCTTAATAAAATATTTTTTTGATTACAACAAGCGTTTCCACTCTTACGATGGAGGAGTGCGAAACTCGGCAGCCACTTGAACTTACACTACTAGTACACCTACTAGGCATATCCAGTGGTTCATACAGCAGTCTTATCTTGTTGCTAGTGTAGTAAGATATGACGATAAAAAATGATGTATAGTAAACTGATTATACCACCCGAAGAAAAGTAACTAATTATAAATAAATCTATTGTGAGGGATATTGTTGCGAGTGTTTCAGCATATTTTTGGTTTACATCGCGGCTAGTATTCATGAACGAGGTGAACTCACTCCTATATGACTTCCATATGGATATGGATGGACCTTGGATGCTACCTCACAAGGAAACATTGTGTGTCATTAGGAATGAAGGAGACTACTGCCAAGAAGCTAAGGACCATCGCCAAGTCCAATGGGAACCACGCCAAGGACACGAGGAAGACGGAGGAGAAAATCCACAAGTGGACAGCACCTCCCAGGCAACCCCGTGCACACGGGCCCTCCAGACCCCGTGTCCACGGGCTACCCAGAAGGCTACTGGAAACGGATGCGCACACCCTGTGTGCATGGGCCCCAGGACCCCGTGCACACAGGCCTCACCACTGTAGCACCCCGTGCGCACGGGCCGCACTTACCCCGTGCGCATGGCCCTCCCAATGAGGTGGCCAACTTGTTCCTGTTTTACCCCTCACTTCGTCCCTTACCTCCCTCCTCCTATATATTCCGTGGATATACCATTTGTTAGGGTTAGCAAAGTGTATTGAGATATTTTAGAGGGCTTTGCTCATCTACCACTCCTCTAGGAGATCAAGACCTCCTAGGAGAAGATCCGAAGGGATATCAAGACCTCCTCTTGGAGAAGACTATCATCAAGACCTCACCTCCTTTGGAGTGGGAAGAACCTTACCTTTGTGCTACTTTCCTTTGATTGTTCTTGTATTCATGTGGATCTCATGTATGCTACTCTAGGGGATGTGTGATTTGGGTTTTCTTTGAGTGATTTGCCTCTTGTGTTCTTGTGAGTTCATCACTTTCCCCCCTCCAAGTGTGAAAAGATCTTCACTTAGGGTTCTACCCTACAACATCTTGGTATCATGAGCAAGGTTGATTCACATCTTGGAGTCCCTACCCCCCATTTTCTTGCCTGATTTTGCTTTGTTTTGTCCCAATTTTGAAAATCCCCACAAAAATATCCCTACCAATTTTTTTTGCATTTGTTGGATCTTGTGAGATTTTGTTAATTTGGTCCATAAATTTCGTGTTTGGCAACTGGATCTACCCCTATCCACCATCCCCAACCTTCCCCACCGACAAATTCTTCTAAATTTTTGATTTTAGCCACGGATTTGGGTGTGTTCTTGCGCAGGCGGAACACCCCGTGCGCACGGGCCCCCGACACCCCGTGCCCACGGGGCCCCGTGCACACGGGCATAACTTACCCCGTGCGCACGGCCTCACCAGAGAGGTTCTCACCTCGCGTTTTGGTTCAGTTTTTCCACTCATTGTACAACTTTCATCTTCCGCACTAACACACATGTTTGATTGAGATTTTGAATTGCGGTTTTCGTTTCCTAAGGTGTTTCAGCTAATTAGGAACGGTTCGACATCAACATCACCGCTATTCATCATTGCCACAGACTCGACCTCGACATCGACCACTTCAATTCATACCAACTGTAAGCAAGGACGGTAACCTCGATGACATCTTGTACTTATCCCTTGCCATTGCATTGATAGCCTTGAGCCATTTTGCGTCACTTACCCATCGAGACTAGCGAGTTGAGAATTGCCGGGCCACGCTCTTTGTGCACCTTAGTTATATGCTTACTCCGCATAGCTACATTTAGCGTGCATATATCTTACTATCATCATCGTGCCATTAAGTCTCTCCTGTGCATATCTTACTTACTTGTCTTAGATATCGGCTCTCGCATCAAGAATTTTGGCATAGTAAAAAAAAGAGAAAGAAAAAGCTTTTAAGCAAAAGAGAAGAAACAAAGAGCTTGTAAGCAATAGCATTGAGCCTTTTTGCATAGTGCATCATATTGGACCATACTTACATATCATACTTGGGATTGAAGATGGCACGTTACTCTCATAGGTTGGTGCACAAGCGTATCTAGCCCATTTGAGCAATCTAGCTAGTGTCTCTCTAGTATCCGTGCAACAAGAGCATTTTCCGTGGTTCCACATTTTGAGCTCATTCCTTGGTTGTGCGGATCCCACTGATGCTTGGGTGTGTGTTTCCAAGTGTTATACTAGGGTGTTGATCTATTTGTCTTACTTGCAATTTGTGAATCTTTTCAACATTTTCGATATCTTGACTAACACTTGCTTGAATTTTTTGCACTCATCCTAACCAAGCTACTAGATAAGCCTTACTTTGTAGGTGTGAGAAACAAACCCGATACCAATTCTACTATCGTTGCATTACATTGAGTGATACTTGATACATCCTCAATCCTTAGAAAAGGTAACTTTGGTATTGTTCTCTCATTTCCTACTCACCACCACTTGACTATGATGGATAGGCCAAGTACTTCGGAGAACCCGCTATTTGAAGAGCAAGAGGAGACGCATGACTACGTCACCAAGGGTCATCTCTTTGGTGTCCAACAAGCGCTACATCAAGAAAGTGAAGCTTTGGGAGATCACATCGAACAACTCGCCACCGACTTGCGCCACTCCAAATCAAGAACAAGGGACTACTTTGATGCCAAGATATCATCTCAAATGGAGGAATTGCGCGACATGATGGTCAACCGCGCCTCTTCCACGACTTCATCTTCAAGATGGCGTCATTCAAGTTGACACTCTTCGGATTCTTCTTCACGCCCAAGTCCATCTCGAGCACGATCTCATCGACGCCACGATCATGATGATCATCAAGCTCCACAAAATCCATTCCATGGCAATGGGTTACAAGACCGACTTCGAGCACGAGAACGTCAAGCGCGCCAAGGCCAAGTACCACCACATCCAAGACATATTGACCAAGACGGCGACGCCCGCCGGCAAGAACAACTACGCTGAGAAGAGCAAGCATTTGAAGTGCAACGTGCTCTCCGAGAAGCAACTCATGCCGTGAACGAGTGCAACCATCGTGTGCATGAACAAGAAGAAGCGCTACGACATGAGCAATGAGACGAAGAAGCTCACCTTGAGGAGCGCCAAGAAAGGAGAAATCGAGCTCGGATTACACCTCCAAGACCCCGCGCCAAGCAAATCAAGCAGAGCATGAGGATGACGATCCACCACCATGGGAAGATTGACATCACCATCGACGACATGATGAGGAACAACGTTTCGGCAAGCTCAAGTTCACCATGCCCAAGTTCAACGGCGGCAACGATCCCGAAGAATATCTCTCATGGGCATTGAAGGTCGACAAGATATTCCGCCTTCACAATTACGATGAGGAAAATAAGATTGCCATGGCACCTTTAGAGTTCCAAGACTATGTTCTCATTTGGTGGGAGCAAGTGATCGCAAGGCGTCAAGAGAAGGGCAAGCCACCCATCGCGACTTGGAATCAAATGAAGGATGTCATGAGAGCTCATTTTGTGCCTACACATTACAACCGCGATCTCTTCAAGAAACTCCAACTCCTCAAGCAAGGCACCAAGTCGGTTGAAGAATACTATCAAGAAATGGAAGTTGCCATGATACGAGCCAATGTCAAGGAAGATGATGAACAAACTATGGCGCGTTTCTTGAATGGCCTCAACCATCCCATCAAGAAAATAGCGGACTTCCAACCGTACTCCAACCACCTCGAGCTAGTGCACCAAGCAATCAAGGCGGAGAGACATGTGCAAGAGGACTACAAGTACTCCAAGTACTCTTCTAAGACCTATGGTTCATACACTCAAGCTTGAAAGACTACGACACCTCCTCCAATGACTCGAGCTACATCAAGTACCAGCGACAAGTCAAGCTCCAAGCAACTTATGACATCTTTGAGTCATCCTCCTTCAAGTACATCCAAGCAAAAGCCTTCATCATCGACACCTCCTACGAATGCCAACAAGAAAAGTGACATCAAGTGCTTCACTTGCAAGGGCCGAGGCCACAAGTCATTTGAGTGCCCAACACGACGCACAATGATCCTTAACGCCGACGGCTCCTATGACTCCATGAATGAAGATGAAATGGAAGCCCTCGAGCACGTGGCTATGCACCGACAAGTGAATGAAGATGAAGATGCGCAAATCTTTTGCGACAATGATGCAAGCCCCTCTCTTGTTGTCTCCAAGGTCTTGACACTTCAACAACATCAAGATGAGGACCAACGTTGCCACATCTTCCATACCAAAGTGGGTATCCAAGGACGTTCCGTCAAGGTCATCATCGATGGCAGAAGTTGCCACAATTTGGCAAGTGAAGAATTATGCTCCAAGCTACAATTGGTCAAGAAGAAGCACCCTCGCCCATACAAGGTCCAATGGCTTAGCAACTCCGGCACCATTCAAGTGGAACACACCGTCCAAGTATCCTTCAAGATCGGCGCCTACGAAGACACCTTGGAGTGCGATGTGGTTCCTATGTCCATGTGCCATCTACTTCTTGCGAGACCTTGGCAATTAGACCGCGGCGTCATCCACAATGGAAGGACCAACCACTATAGCTTCAAGATGAAGGGCAAGGAGTTCATGCTTCGACCAATGTCTCCAAGTCAAGTCGTCACCGACAATCAAACATCGGGCCATCATGGAGAGACTAGTGAGAGAGTGAACCACCACAAAGAAAGTGAGCGCCACAAGCCAAAATTGAGTGACTCCACGATGAGCGAAAAGAAAAACTTAGTCCTACTCGCCACCAAAAGAGATTTGAGGGATGTGAGTGAGAGCCCATCAAGTGTTCTTCACTTTGTGCTTGTGTGCAAAGATGAAGCGGCGCGGACTAATACTTCACAACATATACCTTTGGTGTTATCTCATCTATTGCAGGAATTCACGGATGTGTTTCCCGATGAGCTACCTCCCGGACTTCCTCCACTTTGCGGAATCGAACATCGCATTGACCTCATTCCCAGCGCACCTTTACCGAACATGGCACCATACCGCGTCTACCCCAATGAGACCAAAGAGATCCAACAGCAAGTCCAACATCTCATGGAGAATGGGTATGTACGCGAGAGCTTGAGTCCATGTGCCGTTCCGGTAATTCTTGTGCCTAAGAAAGATGGTACCTATCACATGTGTTTCGATTGCCGTCCCATAAATTCTATCACCGTTAGATATCACCATCCCATTCCACGCCTTGATGACATGCTTGATGAACTTAGTTGAGCCACCATTTTCTCAAAAATTGATCTTAAAAGTGGTTACTATCAAATACGCAGGCAAGAAGGTGATGAATGGAAAACGGCTTTCAAAACAAAATTTGGCTTGTATGAATGGTTAGTCATGCCTATGGGCTTATCTCAAGCATCTAGCACTTTTATGCGTGTGATGCATTATGTTCTTCGCAAATACATTGGCATCTGTGTTGTGGTCTATTTTGATGACATTCTTGTGTTCAGTCAATCTGTTGATGAGCATGTGAAACACCTTCGAGACGTCTTGCAAATTTTTAGAAATGAGTGTCTTTCTGCAAACATGGAAAAATGCACTTTTGGTGTTGATAAGCTTGTTTTCTTGGGCTTTGTTGTCTCTTCTAAGGGTGTTGAAGTTGATGAGTCTAAAATTGATGCTATTAAAACTTGGCCACAACCAACCAACTTACAACAAGTGCGTAGCTTCCTTGGTCTAGCCAGATTTTATCATTGCTTTGTTAAGGACTTTAGCACTATTGCTTCACCATTACATGCTTTGAGTAAGAAGAACGCACCTTTTGTTTGGGGACCTTCCCAAGATACCGCATTTCTTGAGCTAAAGAATTTGCTTACACATGCTCCAATTCTTGCCTTGCCAAACTTTGAGAAAACTTTTGAAGTGCATTGTGACGCTAGTGGTAATGGCATAGGTGGCGTTTTAATGCAAGAAAAGCGACCCATTGCATATTTTAGTGAAAAACTTTCCGGTGCTCAACTTAACTATCCCATCTATGACAAAGAGTTATATGCTTTGGTGAGAGTCTTGCATGTTTGGGAGCATTATCTCTGACCTCATAAATTTGTTATCCATACCGATCATGAAACGCTTAAGTACCTTAAAGGTCAAACCAAATTAAATAAAAGGCATGCTAAATGGAGTGAATTTATTGAGTCCTTCCCTTACATTATAAAATATATCAAGGGAAAGGAAAATGTTGTAGCGGACGCTCTTTCACGCAAGTGCATGTTAGTTACTCAACTTGAATTGAATGATAGGCTTTGAGCACATTAAAGATTTATATGAGCATGATGATTCTTTTGCAACTCCTTATGCCAAATGTCTTGGTAACACTTATTGGGAGTGATATTATATCAAGGATGGATACCTTATGCGCGCTAACAAACTTTGTGTTCCCAAGTCTTCTCTTCGTTTGTTGCTTTTGCAAGAGGCTCGCGGCAGTGCACTTATGGGACATTTCGATCGCGACAAGACTTTTGCCACACTCTCCAACAAGTACTATTTGCCCAAGATGTTTCGCGATGTCGCACGCTACACCAACTGATGCTCCACATGTCGCAAAGCTAAGTCACAAGCTCAATCTCATGGTTTACATATTCCACTTCCTATACCATATCATCCATGGGAAGACATTAGTATGGATTTTATGCTTGGCTTGCCTAGAACTAAAAATGGAAAAGACTCGATATTTGTAGTAGTTGACCATTTCTCTAAAATGGCACATTTCATTCCATGTCACAAGAACCACGATGCTTCACATGTTGCAAATTTGTTTTGTAGGGAAATATTGCAACTTCATGGAATGCCCAAGACGATTGTATCGGACCGCGATGTCAAGTTCCTAAGCTACTTTTGGAAGACACTATCCAGCAAGCTCGGAATCAAGCTCCTTTTCACGTCGTCCTATCGCCCACAAACCGACGGTCAAACGGAAGTCACCAACCAGACACTATCTACACTACTTCGCGTGTTAATCAAGAAGAACCTCACGGAATGGGAGGAATGTCTACCGATCGCCGAGTACGCCTACAATCAAGCACGCCACTCTACTACGGGCAAGTCTCCCTTCGAAGTTGTGTATGGCATCAACCCTTTGTCGCCATTGGACATCCTTCCGCTTCCACTACAAGAGCGAGCGAACTTGGACGCAAGCGCAAGAGCAATGTACATCAAGAAGGTGCATGAAGACACAAGGCTCACGATCGAATGCCAAGTACAACGCCTCGCCAACAAGTTCAACGCAAACAAGCACCCCATGGTGTTCAACACCGGAGATCTCGTGTGGTTACACCTTTGAAAGGACAGCTTCCCCAACGAACGCAAGTCAAAGCTTCTACCTCGCACCGATGGGCCATTCAAGGTGCTAGCACGCATCAACAACAATGCATACAAGATCAACATCCCGCGAGACAAGTACAACGTGAGTGACACCTTCAACGTCAAGGATCTATCCCCCTACCATGGTGATGAAGATATCGATCCGAGGGCGGATCTTTCCCAAGGGGGGGGGGAGATGATGCGGATCATCCTTCGATCATCCCCATGCATACCACAACAACTCATAAAGCACCAAGTGGACCTATGACAAGAGCTCGCGCACGTGCCTTTGAGAACGAGGTGAACTCACTCCTATACGACTTTCATATGGATATGGATGGAACTTGGATGCTACCTCACAAGGAAACATTGTGTGTCATTAGGAATGAAGGAGACTACCGCCAAGAAGCTAAGGACCATCGCCAAGTCCAAGGGGAACCACGCCAAGGCCACGAGGAAGACGGAGGAGAAAAATCCACAAGTGGACAGCACCTCCCAGGCAACCCTGTGCGCACGGGCCCTCCAGACCCTGTGTCCACGGGCTACACAGAAGGCTACTGGAAATGGATGCGCACACCCCGTGCGCACGGGACCCAGGACCCCGTGCACACGGGCCTCGCCGCTGTAGCACCCCGTGCGCACGGGCCTCACTTACCCCGTGCACATGGCCCTCCCAGCGAGGTGGCCGACTTGTTCCTGTTTTACCCCTCACTTCATCCCTTACCTCCCTCCTCCTATATATTCCATGGATAGACCATTTGTTAGGGTTAGCAAAGTGTATTGAGATATTTTAGAGGGCTTTGCTCATCTACCACTCCTCTAGGAGATCAAGACCCCCTAGGAGAAGATCCCAAGGGATATCAATACCTCCTCTTGGAGAAGACTATCATCAAGACCTCACCTCCTTTGGAGTGGGAAGAACCTTACCTTTGTGCTTCTTTCCTTTGATTGTTCATGTATTCATGTGGATCTCATGTATGCTACTCTAGGGGATGTGTGATTTGGGTTTTGTTTGAGTGATTTGCCTCTTGTGTTCTTGTGAGTTCATCCCTTTCCCCCCTCCAAGTGTGAAAAGATCTTCACTTAGGGTTCTACCCTACAACAACGGTCCTGGGTGGGTCCCCTGTGTGTACGTGCCTTCTATCCCATGCTACCTCAGCGTACAGTCGAGCTGTGGTGGAGTACTACTATTTTTAGCAGACAACGCAACCGGAGAAGTAGAATCAAGGGATGCAGGCGGCAACCGCTCCGAAAGGGTGTCTCCGAAGGATTGACATCCAGTGGCATGATGTGCTCATGTCACCTATGAACAGTAGTGTAACATGCCCATTTTTTTAACGTCTGATCGAGAATGAACGGTGAGATCAATGTCAACAGTACTCGGGGTACAGCGCACGGAGAGTATGCTGCTACAGTGCTCGACCGAACAGGAACCATACGAAGCACGCCTCTATAGTGCTCTGTGCTACAGTGACTGTTCTGGACCGTCTGAGTTTGATCCAACGGTCATGTTACGTCGTGACATGCCCATGTAGAGGACACCTAAACAGCACCGAAGTCCCTCTGCTTCTCCAAGCACACGACAGTGGTGATGCAGGGTGCCACCGCCAGCAGAGCCTGCTCCCGGTCGACGGGAGCCAGCTCAGCAAAGACGGCGTCCAATGGCACAAATGGATTCCGATGACGTAGCCCGGAGAGGATTCCCCCGGCAATGGCGACGGCCGCCTGCACCCCCTCCTTGTCCAGCGTCACCCCCACCACTGCGCGGAGACGGTTCAGCTCCTCGGAGATATAGGTGAAGAAGGAGACCAGGTCAGGAAGCCGCAGCTCGTTGAAGTTGATGGGGTGGTCGAACGGGTTTAGCCCAACAGCCGGCATGGTCACGCTGGCACGATGGTAGGCATCGTGAAGCTGCAACACTTGCATGGCAACATGGTCCAGCAAGTGGTTGAGGCGATCCTGGACCTCATCACGATCGGCCCGCTCGCGCTCCAGCCGGCTCGCCATCAGGGCAACGTGGCCGCCTAGGTTATCTCCCGCTTTCTGCAACAACGCCGCTGACGCCTCAAGCATCTTTGTGGTGGACTCCTGCCGCTTTTGAAGCTCCGTGAACTCCCGCTCATAACGGAGGAGCATGGCACTCTTCTCCTCCCTGAGCTCACGGATCTCCTCGTCCTTGGCCCTGAGCTCCGCATCCTTGGCCTGGAGCTCCTCTGTCAGGCGCCTCACCTCAGACTCCGTGATCTGGTGCGCCGCCATGGAACCCGGTAGAAGCAATGGGGAAAGGAAGCAAAGGGGGTGAAACGGCTGGAAGGCAATGCAATCTACGGGAAGGCGGAGGGATCGGGGTAAATCTTTTGGTTTTCACCACGGGAAACCCCAGTCGATGCCTTTTCACATCAGGGAGCAGTGGGTTTTACTGGCGGAGTCATCATGACTAATTCCTGCCGCGCCTGCTCCCGTAAAAAAAAAAGAATTCTATCGTGCCCAAGGACAAAAGCAACGCAGCGGTGGATAGTATTTTAATTTACCTAGCGGCAAGGAGGGAAAAATGCTTGAAAAAACAAATGTGGCGGTGGCCTAGCTGATCGGTCGCACTATCCCAACTAGCTAGCCATCGTGCTTGTACTCGGCAGGAAAGGTGGGGTTTTGTGATTTGACAACTCATTACTTCGGCGCTACGACCGAGGAGGACCCAGAAACCGCGCGGTAGGGCATCCCACACTCCCACCATCCATGTCTCAGTAAGGAAGAAAATATGCGTGCACCACCGGAGAGGACCCAGAAACCGTGCGGTAGGGTGTACCATGTCTCAACACGGAGGAAAATGTGTGTGTAAAAATATATGAGACGTAGCTATGGTAAGAACTGGGACCCAGCCAGTGGGTCAAAAACACCCCACTAGCCACACAACTTCATCATGCTAACGTGGCATGGAGGATAGGTGTGGTTAGCTCCGTCTCGACCAGCCACGAGGTCTCTTGTTCCTAGGCGATTCATCTATTTTCCAAGCACTTTTTTTAGTTATAATAACACCACGGCCAGCTCGCGCCGCTCTTCGTGTTTGCCCGTGCGTATAAAGATTGTAGATGGAGAGGAGAGAGAGATCGCAGACATGGGACCAGGCAGTAAGTGAGTCAACGTTCATGCACGTGCTGACGAGCCACTCCCTCTACTCTACTCAACGTGATACAGTATAAAATCAAGTTATGCGACAAAGCCAACAACCGTTGCTATTTCTGGCTATCGACGTACGCTTTGTAGTCCAAGTTGCTGGCTCGAATCTCGTCCTTCTGATTTTTTACTTTTAGGTCCAAATTTGTTCCATGATGAGTGGGACCCCCATGTGTTGTTCCGATATTTCTGTGTACGAGATATTTTTTGCACGAACACTTTGCGCGGTTAGACAAGTTACAACACCAGTTACACGTATTTTACAAGTTTAGGAACAAAAGTGACAGCGGCGGAGAATATCACGTGCTCCCCGCGGCTTAGATGCTACGGTGATACGAGATTCTACGTTGTTGGATCTGATATCCAATGGCATGTGAGTAGTCTTTGTACTTTTGCGCAATTCCCGAACTCTTCGAGGGCTTTTTTGCAAAAAAAACATACAGACCTCTGTGAGCCACTGGATCTTGGATCCAACGGCTCCCAGGAGCTCGTATCATGGTAGCATATAAGGTGTGGGAGAACCCAATATTCTCACGTATGAGAGAATATAAGGTGCTCCCCGTAGCTTAGCCCCTACGGCGATACGAGCTACTAGCAGCCGTTGGATCTGAGATCCAATGCCATGTGCGTAGTATTTGTACTTCTGCGCAATTCTCAAACTCTTTGAGGCCTATATTGCAAAAACATTCACACCTCCTAATCGGAGCTGTTAGATCTCCAGGGAGCTCGTCTCACCGTAGTATCTACGGCATGGGAGCACCTCATATTCTCTCGTGCGAGAGAACATCAGGTGCTCTCGCTGCTTGGATGCTATGGTGATACGAGCTTGGAGGCGGTTCGATCTGAGATCCAATGGCATCTGAGGAGCTCGTATCACCACAGCATCTAAGGTGTGGTAGCACGTGATATTCTTATAGACGAGAGAATATTAGGTGCTCCCGCATCTTAGATGCTACGGTGATACGAGCTTTGAGGCCGTTAGATCTGGGATCCAATGGCATCTGAGTAGTTTTTGTACTAATTGTGTGCAATTCCCAAACTCATTAACGTATTTTTGCAAAAATATTCAGACCTCGTGTGAGTCGTTGGATCTCAGATCTAACGGCACACAAGAACTCGTATCACCATATAGCATCTAAGGTAGGAGCACCTGATATTCTCCCGGGGGGTGGGGGCACAACCCATCGGTGTTTGGGAGGGTGGGGCCAAATGTTTAAAAGATATAATCTAAACCCTCCTAAAAAAGACCTTCACAATTTTATCTAAGGTTGGGGGTAACTAGGGGGTTACCCCCCTCGACAATCTACATGGCTCCGCCTATGCAAGAGGCGTAGAGCGAGCGTCTATGTGTGAGAGAGATGACGCGAGGTCAATTGAGTCATATACAGAGGGAGAGATCGAGTTAGTGTGGGCTAGCGTACACTCGAATGAGAAAGACGATACAGAAAGATATCGTTCGATGAAGCTGTAGTGAGGGTTGGAGGGAGATAGTTACTGAGAGAGTGGCCTAGATAGACTTTGTGTTTGTGCGCGCGGCGTGCATGGAGTTTTTTTTACAGAGGCAACATATGTGTCTAGAGGGAGAGAGGGAGGGTGATATAGAGGGAGAGAGAGAGAGCTCGTCATGGAGGGCCCGACGAGGTTGTGTGTGAGAAATACATTTGTTGAGAGCGTGAGGGTGGGTGTGAGATAAATGGAGATCGAAACATGAAGAGAAATAATGAGCGTGTGTCGGATACCAATAGCTCTATTAACAAAGAGATGAAGATCGATCGATACAGGAAGTATGTGTGGTGAAGGGGGGGGGGGGCGATGGACAGACCTAAACACAACATTCGAGTGTACATAGTAGTAGACTTAATATTCACGTTTCAGTTTAGTGTACAATGTAAACATTGAATTGAGGACCATGTATGGCTGATACGTCTCCAACGTATCTATAATTTTTGATTGTTCCATGCTATTATAGTATCAATCTTGGATGTTTTATATGCAATTATATATTAATTTTTTGGATTAACCTGTTAACCTAGTGCCCAGTGCCAATTGCTGTTTTTGGCTGTTTTTGCCTATTCAGAAAATCATTATCAAACGGAGTCCAAACGAAGAAAAAACTTTGGATTATTTTTTTCTGGACCAGAAGAGACCCTGGAAGCTTCGGGAGAATACTAGAGGAGCCACGAGGAAGCGGAAAGTCCAGGGGGCGTGCCCCCCAGGCTTGTAGGCCCCTCGTGGCACCTCTTGACCTAATTCCAACGCTATAAATTCCAAAATATTCCCCGTATACCAAAAGTATAGAAGAGAAAACCTTTCCGCCGCCGCAAGCCTCTGTTCTTCCGCGATCCCATCTGGAGGCCTTTTTTGATACTATGCCGGAGGGGGAATCGACCACGGAGGGCTTCTTCATCAACCTTGCTGCCCTTCCGATGATGTGTGAGTAGTTTACCATAGACCTACGGGTCGATAGCTAGTAGCTAGATGGCTTCTTCTCTCTCTTTGATCTTCAATACCATGTTCTCCTTGATGTTACTGGAGTTCTATCCGATGTAATCTTGTTTTGCGGTGTGTTTGTTGGGATCCGATGAATTGTGAGTTTATGATCAGATTATCTATGAGAAATATTTGAGTCTTCTCTGAACTCTTTTATGCATGATTGTTATAGCTTTGTATTTCTCTCCGATCTATCCGTTTGGTTTGGCCAACTAGATTGATTTATCTTGCAATGGGAGAGGTGCTTTGTGATGGGAGAGGTGCTTTGTGATGGGTTCAATCTTGCGGTGCTCAATCCCAGTGACAGAAAAGGACATGACACGTATTTGTATTGTTGCCATTAAGGATAAAAAGATGGGGTTTAATCATATTGCTTGAGTTTACTTTGTCTACATCATGTCATCTTGCTTAAGGTGTTACTCTGTTTTATACTTAATTCCCTAGATGCATGCTGGATAGCAGTCGATGAGTGGAGTAATAGTAGTAGATGCAGGCAGGAGTCGGTCTACTTGTCTCGGACGTGTTGCCTATATAGATGATCATTGCCATGAATCCATCATAATTATTTGCTTTTCTATCAATTGCCCAACAGTAATTTGTTTACCCACCGTATGCTATGTGTTCGAGAGAGAAGCCTCTAGTGAAAACTATGGCCCCCGGGTCTACCTTTATCATATATTAAAATCCAAAATACTTTGCTGCAATTTATTTACTTTTGTTTTATTTTGCAATTTACTTTTTATCTATCGCTATCAGAATTAATCCTTGCAAATAACCGCTAAGAGGATTGACAACCCTCTTATTTGCGTTGGGTGCAAGTGTTTGCTTTTGTGTGTGTAGGTGCTGCTAACGGGGTTCTATGTGGTTCTCCTATTGGATTGATAACCTTGGTTCTTAACTGAGGGAAATACTTATCTCTACTATACTGCATCATCCTCTCCTCTTCGGGGAAATACCAACGCAGTCTACAAGTAGCAGGAAGAATTTCTGGCGCCGTTGCCGGGGAGACATCACCGAAACTTATCAAGTACCTTCGCATAAACTATCATCCACTTGCATTTATTTTATTTTCCTTTTTATTTGCATTTGCCTCTCGTTTTCATCTCCCCCACTTCTAAAACAATTTTACAAAAAACACAAAAATATTTTCTTTTGTTTGCTAGTTTGCTTGCTTCATCGCGATGTCTCAAGAAAACACAAAATTGTGTGACTTTTCCAATACTAATAATAATGATTTTATTAGTATTCCAATTGCTCCTCCCGCCACTAGTGCGGAGTCGTGTGACATTAATGCTGCTTTGCTTAATCTTGTTATGAAAGAACAATTTTATGGTAGTCCTAATGAAGATGCTCCATCCCATCTAAATACTTTTGTCAAACTTTGTGATATGCAAAAGAAGAAATATGTGGATAATGATATTGTTAAATTGAAATTATTTCCGTTCTCACTACGAGATCGTGCTAAAACTTGGTTTTCATCCTTGCCTCGAAATAGTATTGATTCTTGGGATAAGTGTAAGGATGCTTTTATTGCCAAATATTTTCCTCCCGCTAAGATTATTTCTTTAAGAAATCAAATTATGAATTTTAAGAAACTTGAGCATGAACATGTTGCGCAATCATGGGAGAGAATGAAATTAATGATAATAAATTACCCTACTCATGGTTTAAGCTTGTGGATGATCATACAATTTTTTTATGCGGGACTAAACTTTGTTTCTAGAAATTTGCTAGACTCTGCCGTAGGTGGTACTTTTATGGAAATTACATTGGGATAAGCTACAAAACTCCTTGATAATATTATGACAAATTACTCTCAATGGCATACTGAAAGAACTCCAACTGGTAAGAAGGTAAATTCTGTTGAAGAAATTAATACTTTGAGTGATAAGCTGGATGCTCTTATGAAATTGGTTGCTAGTAAAAGTTCTCATATTGATCCTAATTATGTGCCATTGTCTACTTTGGTTGAGAAAAATAATGATGCTATTGATGTAAATTTTGTCTCTAGAAATAATTTCAACAACAATGCCTATAGGGGTAATTTCAATCCTATACCGTTTCCTGGAAATTCCTCTAATAATTATGATAATTCCTATGGTAATCCATATAATAATAATTATTATTATAGGATACCCTCTGATCTTGAAAGTAATATTAAATAATTCATTAATTCGCAAAAGATTTTCAATGCTATGGTAGAAGAAAAATTGAATGGAGTTGATGAAATGTCTAGGAACATGGATAGAATTGCTCATGATGTGGAAAATCTCATAATTAAAATTTTGCCACCCAAGAATGATATAAATGAGTCTATTAAATCTATCTATGTCTCCATTAATGAAAGTAAAGAAAGGACCGCTAGGTTGAGAGCTAAGCGAGAATTCCTAGAAAAAGCTATTCCACCCGGTTTCTATCGTCGTAATGATGAAGATATTAAAATGATTGGTGTCTCACCTATTGAATCTTTATTTAGTAACATAAAACTTGATTAAAATGGAACTGGAGATGAGTCAACTTTAGCTAGAAGGCGTCCCAATTATTTGGAGGGTGAAGATCTTAATGATAAAAATGAAAAAGTGGGTTTGGAGAGGTCAAAACTTTAAATAGTGATGTGCCCACTACTTTGGATTACAAGGACTTTAATTATGATAATTGTTCTTTAGTTGAATGTATTTCCTTGTTGCAATCCATGATTAATTCACCTAATGCCTATGAACAAAATAAAGCTTTTATTAAACATATCTTGGAAGCTATGATAAAAGCTCATGAAGAAAAACTTGAGTTGGAAGTTTCAATTCCTAGAAAATTGCATGATGAATGGGAACCTACTATTAAAGTTAAAATCAAAGATTATGAATGTAATGCTTTATGTGATCTAGGTGCTAGCATTTCTACTATACCAAAATCTTTGTGTGATGTGCTAGGTCTCACCGATATGGATCCTTGTTCCCTTAAGTTACATCTAGCGGATTCCACTATTAAAAAGTCTTTGGGTAGAATAAATGATGTGCTTATTCTTGTAATAGAAATTATGTGACCTTCCATTTTATTGTTCTTGATATTGAATGTAATCCGTCTTGTCCTATAATACTTGGTTGGCCTTTCCTACGAACCATAGGTGCTATTATTGATAGGAAAGAAGGTAATATAAGATTTCAATTTCCATTAAAGAAAGGGATGGAACACTTCCCTAGAAAGAGAATTAAGCCACCATATGAATATATTATGAGCGCCACCTATGGATTTAATTTGACGCATGACAACACTTGAAACTATGCATTATGCCTAGCTAGGGGCATAAAACAATAGCGCTGGTTGGGAGGCAACCCAATGAATAAAATAAATTTTTGTTTTACTTTCTGTTCTTGTGTGTTTACACAATTGTAGCCTCTGTTATGATTGTGTTTTTATCTTTTAATTAGTGTTTGTGCCAAGTAATGCCTTTGGGATGATTTGGAAGATAGTATAATTGATGCTGTTTGAAAACAGAAACTTTTGCGTCTAGTGCTGGAATTTACGATTTTTGCTGGAGAGTCAGAACCTTCTGAATTTTCTTCAAAATATTGATATATGAATTTCCCACGTTTTACTAATTTTTCAGAATTTTGGGAGTTACATAAGTATGACTTTAATTCTGATCTTTATAGACTATTCTGTTTTAGACAGATTCTGTTTTTGTTGCATAGTTTGCTTATTTTGATGAATCTATGGATTGTATCGGGGGGTATGAGTCATGGAGAAGTTGGAGTACAGTATCATTATGCCAATATTAAATATGAATCAATTTATAACAGTACCTAAAGTTTAAGATTTGTTTGTTATACTAACAGATCTCACGAGGTTTCTGTTGACTTTTGTGTGCTGAAGTTTTCAAGTTTTGGGTGAGGCTACGATGGATAAAGGAATAAGGAGCGGCAAGAGCCTAAGCTTGGGGACGCCCAAGGCACCCCAAGGTAATATTCAAGGAAGACTCAAGCGTCTAAGCTTGGGGATGCCCCGGATGGCATCCCCTCTTTCGTCTACAATCTATCGGTAACTCACTTGGAGCTATATTTTTATTCATCACATGATATGTGTTTTACTTGGAGCATCTTGTGCTATAGTTTGTTCGCTTTTGTTTGCTTTTTAGTTTGTCACAATAATCTTTGCTGAACACACCTTTTTGAGAGGGACACACATTATTCGTGATTTGTTAGAATACTCTATGTGCTTCACTTATATCCTTTGAGCTAGGCAGTTGCTCTAGTGCTTCACTTATATCTTTTAGAGCACGGCGGGGGTTATATTTTAAAGAAATAGTTGCACTCTCATGCTTCACTTATATCTTTTTGAGAGTCTAATGAATAGCAATGGTAATATGCACGGGTTATGAATTTGGTCCTAATATGATAGGTATTCAAGAGGGATATAATAAAAACTTTCATGTAGATCACTGAATATGATAAGTTTGATTCCTTGCAATAGTTTTGCGATATTAAGATGGTAATATGTGGGAGGTACTAGTAGATAATTGTGGTTTAGTAAGAATATTAGTTTTAAGGTTTGTGATTCCCGAAGCATGCATGTATGATCTGTCGTTATGCTAAGAAGTTGGAGCATGATTTATTATTGATTGTCTTCATTTGTGTGGCAGTCGGGGGTGCGCGATGGTTAACTCCTACCAACCTCCCCCCTAGGGGCATGAATAGTAGTACTTTGCTTCGAGGGCTAATAAACTTTCGCAATAAGTATGTGAGTTCTTTATGACTAATGTGACTTCATGGATTATACGCACTCTCACCTTTCCGCAATTTGCTAGCCTCTTCGGTACCGTGCATTGCCCTTTCTCACATCGAGAGTTGGTGCAAACTTCGCCGATGCATCCAAACCCCGTGATATGATACGCTCTATCACACATAAGCCTCCTTATATCTTCCTCAAAACAGCCACCATACCTACCTATCATGGCATTTCCATAGCCATTCCGAGATATATTGCCATGCAACTTCCACCGTTTTGTTTTTATGACACACATCATCATTATCATATTGCTTTGCATGATCATATAGCTGACATAGTATTTGTGGCTCAGCCACCGTTCATCATTTTTTATACATGTTACGCTAGTATCATTGCACATCCTGGTACACCGACAGAGGTATTCATATAGAGTCATATTTGTTCTAGTTTCGTGTTGTAATTTTTGAGTTGTAAGTAAATAGAAGTATGATGATCATCATTATTAGAGCATTGTCCCAGTGAGGAAATAAAAAATAAAGAAAAATAAATAAAGAAAATAGAAAAAAAGAGGCCAAAAAGAGCCCAAGAAAAAAAGGAAAAAAAAGAAAAAAAAGAAAGAAAAAAAATGAAATGAGAGAAAAAGAGAGAAGGGGCAGTGTTACTATCTTTTTGCATACTTGTGCTTCAAAGTAGCACCATGTTTTTCATATAGAGAGTCTCCTGTTTTTCACTTTCATATACTAGTGGGAATTTTTCATTGTAGAACTTGGCTTGTATATTCCGATGATGGGTTCTTCAAATGCACGAGGTCTTTATGAGCAAGCAAGTTGGATGCACACCCACTTAGTTTTCATGTTGAGCTTTCATACACTTATAGCTCTTAGTGCATCCGTTGCATGGCAATCCCTACTCCTTGCATTGACATCAATTGATGGGCATCTCCATAGCCCGTTAATTAGCCGCGTCGATGTGAGACTATCTTTGACTTCCCCTTATTAATCTCTACCACCACATTCTATTCCACCTATAGTGCTATATCCATGGCTTGCGCTCATGTATTGCGTGGGGGTTGAAAAAGCTGAAGCGCGTTAAAAACTATGAACCAATTGCTTGGCTAAAACCGTGGTTGTGCATGATAAATCCTTTGTGTTAAGAAGATGGAGCATGACAGGTGTCGTGTGTATGACCATCTTTGGGGCCATCTAGCCCCTTTGTGGTTCGGCTAGGGAGATCAACAAGCACGAAGAGCAGAACCAACAGAGGCGCAAAGAGTTTACCCAGGTTCGGGCCACCGTGAGGTGTAAAACCCTACTCCTGCTTTTGTTGTATTGGATGTGTTTGAACACAAGTACAAGGAGCGCTTCCCCGGCAAGGTGCGAGAGAAGTAGCTACGCATGCAAGTTGTGTAAAAGATCGACCCCTGTAAACGTTGCCCTGGTCCTCCTTTTATAGCCCAAGGGGTTACCACAGTGGCAAATCAGTCATTATAGGTTGATTAGATAGCAAACAGTGCTATCATACCTAACTCTGCCAGTTTAGGACAAAAGCATTTAATGCTCCGTTAGGTGTCATGTAGGGGAGGAGTCCCGGCAAAGGTTCTGCACCGCTCGCCCAGCTACCTCCTATTGACTTGACACGCCTCCTAGACGGGTGTCATTAAAGGCAAATCTTCTTCCGGTGTGCTGACACGTGCCCGACAAATCTCACCAACCAGCATGTGCAGTCAACACCTCACTGATTAATAACTGGCTGCTTGGTAAGGTGGAGCGCTGGTGAACTGGCGGAAGCTTGCCGGCACGGAGCTTGCCGGGTCAGATCTTGCCGGCATGAGATGTCTTCATCTCCAGTACTAGTCAGGTACTTACTAATGCTTTGTCTTGTTCTTTTCCTGGTAGCTTCTGCACCTAGGTTTTGAATCTTGATCTTGGTCGCTCCCGGCAAGCCTCAGCCGGGCAGGGAAGCTACCACTATCTGTGCATAAGTCAGGGTATAAAATACCCATGTTTTATACACCGACAGGAGCCCCCGGGCCTGGGCCATACACGCGTCTGAAGCGTCGTTGGGCTAGGCCCAAACAATGCACAGACATGCGGCGGGAAAACTGCCACCGTAATTTTTGTTATGATGGCTTTGTTCCGGCAAGGGTGTTGTCGGGCCGATGAGCTATCCCTTCAACATTTCTGATCCTTGTCATCTGAGATCTTCTTTGCTTCTTATAACTTGGCCTACACATGCATGTAAGGCACCTTTGGGCCAGGCCCAAGACAATGCACAGGCACGCGTGGCGAAGAATAGCTGCCAAGTCTGTCATAACTTCCTCCTTTTTCCGCGCCCTCCCACCATGCACACAGGCGAAGCAATGGTTTGGCGAAGAGGGGCGGTCGCTGGAGTGGCGCGTCTAGCAAGGGATGCAGGGCGAGGGATTGGCGAAACTGGACGGTTGCTGGAGCGGCGCGTCCGGCCAGGAATGCAGGGCACGGGATTGGAAGAACTGGGCGGTCGCCCTAAAACAGTGAAGAGCCAGCTCTCACGCCCTCCCTATAAAGAGGGGGGGCTGCGGAGAGCGATGCTCATTCACCTCTTCCCATTCCAATCTCCAGCCACCGTCGTCTCCTTCTTCTGCCTCCCCCCTGCATCTGCTGCCATTATGACGAGGGGAAAGGGTCGAGCTCGGGCATCTGCCGCCGCCACGAGAGCTTCTACTCGACACCATGCCCATGCCTCGGCCATGGATGCGGAAGCCGGTTCCAGCGTTCGAGGAGGGGCCGCGGGTCGTGGAAGACGCGGTGCTCGGGGTCGAGGCGGTCGTGGCGGCGCCTTCGTCGTTCCGTCTCTGGCCACTCAGCCCCCGGCAGAAGGCCATACAGAGGACATGGCGCATGAGTTCATCGTAGAATTGCGTGATCGGCCGCGGAGTTGGCTACGGCTTCCCCACCCTTTTGCCAGGGCGATGGAGGGCAGTCATCTGCGCGGCTTGTGGCTGTGCATGGACGGCTGCTGCAATGGCCCAGTCTGGGTGACCGTTGAAACTTCCGCCAACGGCATCATGTACTTCATGCGTGGATGGAAGTCCTTCGTCCGTGCTCACTGCCTGGGGCAGGGACACCTCCTTCACTTCAGGTTGGACGGATCCGACACGCTCTTCGTGAAGTTCTTCAGGGCTTCAGGCACTCGACTGGAGTGCTGCGCGGAAAGCTCGAGCGACAGCGACACCGCTTCCTCCAGTGAGACTGAGGATGACCATGATGACGACGACGAAGGTCCCCGAACGTCAAGATCGAGGACGATGGCTCCGACTCCAGCTGAACGCTGGCTGCACCATCATCTGGTCTTCCGGGAGCGAGTCGTGCTCCACCTAGGCGCTCCTTTTGCCCTTGTATTGCACTCGATGTAAACGCTGAGTAAAGGGCTAAGAAAATGTAATTGAGCGCTCTTTAATGAACATCTATTATTTGTCATGCTCAGATGAATGCGTGTTGTTCCCCTTGTCTTATCCTTTTCTTTGTATGATCATGCTCCCTACGCTGTTTGGAAACTTGCTGGTGCGCATACTTGCCGCGAGCGCTTTGAGGAACAGGTCCTTAGCAGCCTGCTGGAAGTGCCACCGGCGGCAAGGTAACTTGTCGGTCTCAATGCAGCTATAGACCTTGCCAAGCGGACTCGAGGCAAAAGCAGAGCGCAAATGATCACGACAAGGTTCCTTCGCGTGCAGGTTTTTCATACAAAGAGAGAATCGTTCAAGGGAAACTGCAAATATAACAAGGAATTTGTTTCAAAGTTTTCCAACTTAGCTTTTCCTTGTCTCATGTTCCTTGTCGCAAAATGATCGCTTGAACGAAAGCTTAGCTTAGTGGTGTCCACACCATCACTCCCCCCGGGAAACTTGCGTGCGAGGAACTGTTCTTTCCCTTTGAGAAAAAGAAAGAAGAGAAAAGAGGAGGTTGAAGACTTTGCCGTCTCGTTAATCATTTCACATAAGTCAAAGCATAACACAACATACATGCAAACATACATAAAGAATGTATTTGACAAAAGAGTTGTGAAACACTTAGATTTATTTACTTATGCACAGGATCTGCGCCTGGCCTTGTACAAAGGGTTACAAGTCTTGCCGACAAAGATTGTACAAAAGGGGTTGCCGGGAGACCCGGCAACTGCGCCTTCTGGATAGAACTTGCGAAGATGCTCAATATTCCATGAGTTCTGCACTTGAATGTCATCTTTGGTCTCCAGAAGGACTGCGCCAGGTCTGGTGACTCGTGCTACCCGATAAGGGCCTTCCCACTTCGGCGTCAACTTGTTTGATCCCTTGGCGGACTGAACGCGCCGAAGAACAAGGTCGCCTTCCTCAAGGCTCCGGGCATGCACTTTGTGGCTGTGATAGCGGCGCAAGGCTTGCTGGTAGCGTGCAGCTCGCACAGCCGCCCGGAGACGATCTTCCTCAAGAAGCGTTGAGTCATCTTGCCGCAACAGCTCTTGCTCGGCCTCATCATAGGCGAGCACTTGAGGTGACCCGTATATGAGTTCCGTGGGGAGCACCGCTTCTGCACCATAGACTAGGGAGAAGGGTGTTTGACTAGTAGCTCGATTTGGTGTCGTCCTGAGTGACCAAAGAACCGCCGGCAACTCATCAACCCAGCATCTTCCACACTTGCGCGACCTGTCAAAGGTTCTTGTCTTGAGACCACGCAGCACTTCAGCATTCATCCATTCTGCCTGTCTGTTGCTTCTCGGGTGAGCGACAGAGGCAAAACAAATCTTGCTTCCAAGATCTTGGATGTACTGCATGAAGGTGCGGCTCGGGTGCCGTTGTCGGTGATGATTCTGTTAGGAACCCCGAAACGGCAAACTAGTCCGTTGAAGAACTTGATGGCTGACTGTGCTGTCACCTTCCTCACTGGCTCTACTTCAGGCCACTTTGTGAACTTGTCGATAGCGACGTACAAGAACTCAAAGCCCCCGGTAGCACGAGGGAAGGGGCCCAAAATATCGAGCCCCCAGACCGAAAAAGGCCAGGAGACAGGGATCATTTGAAGGGCTTGAGCTGGTCGATGTATATTCTTTGAATGGAACTGGCATGCTTCACACTTGGTTACTAGCTCAGTTGCATCCTGGAGGGTAGTGGGCCAATAGAAGCCTTGCTGGAAAACTTTGCAGACAAGCGCTCTTGATCCTATGTGAGAGCCACATATGCCTCCATGTATTTCTGCCAACAACTCTAGTCCATCTTCCCGGCAGATGCATTTCAATTTCACACCATTTGATCTTTTTCTATACGGAGTGTTATCCACAAACTAGTACGTACTTGATTGGCGGGCTACTTTTTCAGCTTTTTCTTGCTCATCGGGAAGTTCTCCTATCTGAAGGAAATGAACTATCTGCTGTGCCCATGCCGGAGCCTGTGGCTTGACGACAAGAACTAAAGGCATTTCTTTGGGAGTGGGAGCGCTTGTCTCAATGGCTACAACTTGTCGTTCTGCTAGAGGCTGCTGCTCACCGGCAACCATAGTGTTGTGTCCGGCAACATCCTAGCCGGTGGCTTCTGGAAGCTCTGCTGGGAAATACTTGCCGGTGTTCAACTTTCTTCTTTTGCTGGCCTGCATTGATGGAATGACTGATGGTTGATTCAAATGGATTACAAAAGTTCCTGGTTCCACAGGAAGCTTTTGAGCAGCACACTTTGACAGATGATCAGCAATGCTATTTTCTGCACGAGGGATGTGCTCTGTTTGCAATCTGTCAAAGTGCTCCTCCAATTTCCTCACTTCTTCCACATATGCTTCCATCAACGGGCTCTGATAATCCTTATTCACTTGCTTTACAACAAGCTGCGAGTCACCACGGATAATCAACTTTCTGATTCCAAGGTCCACCGCGATCCTAAGACCGGCAAGGAGCCCTTCGTACTCAGCAGTGTTGTTTGTGGCTTTTTCCCTGGGAAAGTGCATTTAGACCACATACTTGAGGTGCTCTCCGGTGGGTGCGACAAGCAGCACTCCGTCACCGGCGCCTTGCAGCAAGAAGGCACCGTCAAAGTACATGATCCATTCCTTAATTGCCTCTTTGCCGGGGAGAGCTGATTCTTGAATTTCCTCATCTTGCGTTGGCATCCATTCTGCAATGAACTCCGCCAAGGCCCTGCTCTGAATAGTTGATGTGCTTTCAAACTTAAGTGCAACGCTCGATAGTTCCAACGCCCACTCCACTATCCTGCCGGTTGCATCTGGATTTCTCAGAATGCGCTACAACGGAAAGCGAGTGACGACGGTGATCTCATGTGCTTGGAAGTAGTGACGCAGCTTTCTCGAGGCCATAAGAAGGCCGAAAAGCAATTTTTGTACACCAGAATATCTTGACCTAGCCCCCTGCAGAAGGGAACTAACAAAATAAACAGGTTGATGCACCACCTTCTTCTTCGGCACCACTTGCTGATTCGTTTGCGCTGTTTCTGATTTGTCGGCACCAGACCTCGCCGGAGAATATTCCGGCTTGTCGTTGGACGGGCTCGCCGCTGCTGCTTCCTTGCCATTGACTTCCCTCTGCGCTACTAATGCAGCACTGACCACTTGATTTGTTGCCGCTAGGTATAGCAGCAACGGCTCTTGTGGTTTAGGCGCAATTAGTGTTGGCACAGAGGAGAGGTATCTTTTCAAATCCTGTAGCGCGGCCTCCGCTTCCGGAGTCCATTTCATTGGACCTGCCTTTTTCAAAATCTTGAAAATGGCAAGGCGTGCTCAGCAGACTTTGAAATGAACCTACTTAAGGCAGCAACACAGCCGGCAAGACAATGCACATCCTTGACACTTTTTGGTGCTTGAACCTGCTCAATTGCTTTGATCTTGTCGGGATTTGCTTCAATTCCATGTTGAGATACAAAGAACCCAAGAAGCTTGCCGGATGGAACGCCAAACACACACTTCTCGGGGTTGAGCTTCAAATTGATCTTGCGCAAGTTTGCAAATGTTTCTTCCAAGTCTTGAATGAGGGTTGACTTGTCCTTGGTTTTGACTACTATATCGTCCATATATGCTTCCACATTGCTGTGCAGCTGGGGCTCAAAACCAATCTGGACTGCTCTCGCAAATGTTGAACCCGTACTCTTTAATCTGAAAGGCATACGCACAAAGCAGTATGTGCCACATGGAGTAATGAATGCGGGTTTCTCCTCATCCTCCTTGGCCATGAATATCTGATGGTTCCCAGAATACGCGTCAAGGAAGGAGAGTAAATCACAGCCGGAAGTAGAGTCTACAATTTGATCAATGAGCGGCAAAGGGAAAGGTTCCTTTGGACATACTTTGTTAATATCAGTGTAGTCAATACAAAGTCTCCACTTTCCATTTGCTTTGCATACTACAACTAGATTTGCCAACCAAGTTGGATGTAGTACACCTCTAACTAATCCTGCTGCTTCAAGTTTTCTAATTTCTTCGGCAATGAACTGTTGCCGCTCCAAAGCCTGCTTCCTGACTTTCTGTTTGACGTGCCGAGCGTGAGGATAGACGGCAAGGTGGTGCTCAATTACCTCCCTGGGAACGCCGGGGATGTCAGATGGTTGCCATGCAAACACATCGACATTCGCCCACAGGAAGGCAACGAGCGCGCTTTCCTATTTGCTGTCAAGGGTGGAACTGACGGTGAAGGTACCGCCAGAGCCATCCTCCTTCGCCGGCATCTTCTTTGTTCCTGGTGGAGTGGCCTTGGATTTCTTGCCGGTGGAGCACTCCGGCAAGTCTTCAACAGGTGCGCAACACTCTGAAGATGTGCGCTTCCCGAAATCCTCGCCAGAGATCAAGCCGGACTTCCTATCTTTCTTCTTCTTGGCGGGAGCTGGCGCCTTGGTGGCCTCTGCTGCAACCGCATCTCTGTAAAGTTTGTCGACGCATATGACTGCATCCTTCTTATCAGAATTGATGGAAATGACACCCATCGGCGCTGGCATCTTCAATGTATTGTAAGCATAATGGGATGCTGCCATGAATTTCGCCAAAGCTGGGCGACCAAGAATTCCATTATATGGCAAGGGGATCTTGACCACATCAAACACAATTTTCTCTGTTCTATAGTTTAGTTCCCCGCCAAACGTCACCGGCAACGTGATCTTCCCCTTGGGCTGGCTCCTTCCTGGGTTCACTCCTTGGAATGTACTAGTCTGCTCGAGCTCTTCATCGGGAATTTGCAGCCTCTTTATTACTTCTGGAGAAATCAAATTCAAGCCGGCCCCACCATCAACTAACATTTTCGTGACCTGGAGCTTGCGAATCGTTGGTGAAACCAACAACGGCAAACACCCGACCGTAGTTGTGCGATCAGGGTGATCCTCGGCATCGAAAATGATATGCGTGTGTGACCACTTGAGTGGCTTCTGGGCACCCATTGCCGGTTCAGCTGCATTAACCTCACGCGCCCATTGCTTGAGTTGGCGGTGAGAGGAGTGCAAGGATGCGCCTCCGTCAATGCACATGGCTTCTGTTGCCTTCTGGAACTCTTGCTCACTGGACTCCCCATCGTCCTCTTCTTCTTCACTTCCATCATCTTCCTCTTTCTTTTCCCGGCCTCTAGCAGGCTTCTCCTTCTGCTGTTTGGCCTTGCCGTCGCGGCCTCCTCGACCTCCGCGGCCCTTTTTGCCGGATCCGCCAGCACCATCCTAGCCTTCCTCCTTGTCGCGTTTTTCATATTCAGCTTTGTGCTTCTCAGCGAGGTGCTTGACTTGTCGGCACTCTTGTAGATCATGGCCCTTGGTGCGGTGAATCTTGCAGTATGGCCCATCAAACTTGCCGGCCTTCTCGTTTGCCGCCGCCTCCTGACAAGCGGCGCATACAACAGCCTCCTTGCTGGAGTTTTCTGTCTTGGCTTTCTTGGCAGACTTAGAGTTGCCGGAGCCCTCGACGGCCATGACTGTCTTGCCTTTGCGCTTCCTGTTGCGCTTTCGGCCCTTCTTCTTCGGGGTGGCAGCATCATCATCCTCGGAGTCCACCTCGGTACCAGCATCCTCCCCGGGAAGTCTTCTCCCCTCCTCAGCATGTGCACATTTATCTGCCAATGTATAGAGCTCGTTGATGGTCTTCGGCAGCCGGACGTTCATCTTTTCTCGCATCTTCCGATTGCGCACGTTTGTGTGGAACGCGGCAATCACAGCTGCCGGGTGCACATTTGGGATGTTGCGGTGTACACGGCTGAATCTCTGTATGTACTTGCGCAGGCTTTCACCATCTCTCTGCGGGATCACTTGTAGATCGCTGGGCTGACCAGGGGCCTTGTGGCCTCCGGTAAAGGCACCAACAAACTCATTGCAAAGATCTGACCACGATGAAATGGAGTTCTCCGGCAAGTTCATCAGCCAAGATCTCACGTTGGGCTTGAGAACCAACGGGAAGTAATTGGCGAGGATCTTTTCGTCTCTTCCCCCAGTAGCATGCACGGCAATCGTGTAGATGCCCAGAAACTCTGCCGGGTTCAGCTTGCTGTCGTACTTTTCTGGTACTTTTGGCTTGAAGGCCCGGACGGACGGTCAGCGGACTTGCCGCAGCTCACGAGTGAAAGTTGGACATCCAACCTCGTAAGGCAGATATCTGCCAACCTCGGGCGCAGGCTCATCAACGACAGGGCGAATCCGTTGAGGGCTCCACTTGCTGTGACTTGCTCGTCTCGGAGAATCCGATGAGGCTCTGAATGGTAGCCCTCCATTCATCCATCTTATCCGCTGTTGGAGGGAAGTTCAGCAGCATTTGAGCTCGCGCCATTGCCTCTGGTGCCATGGTTGGCATGACCGGAAGCGAAGAATGTGACGTCGCTCAACTCCTGGTAGAGCCAGCAAGAGAGCCATTGTGATCTTGCTGTCGTGGCACATGATCAGCAGCGGGCTGTCGTGGCGGAAGTGGTGCCTGAGGATCCGGGACTTGATCGACAGGTGTCTTGCCGTGCTGTGGCGCCCCGCCTGAATACCACTGTAGCCAGACGGTCACCGCACACACCAGCCCAGGAAAATCACTTTGGCATGCGCTTTTACAACAAGTATCATGAACACAGGCATTTCTTTTAATGGATATATATAAGTCTTACATGATATTTTACAAGGGTGATGGCAGCGGAAAAACTCTATCTAAGGCAGCATGGTCGTGGTGCGGCTCCAATCCACAGGGATCTCACTGGGTTACTCTTCTAGCCCGCGAACACTCCGGCTCCTCGCTAGAGGTCGTCGAATCCTTAGGTGAACCTGGCCACATTGAAGGCCGCTGAGTACTTTTGAATGTACTCGCAAGCAAACCAATCCAACATATACACCAAGCAATGCAATCCATGGCATTCAAGCATGCATTCATTATCTTAACAATATTAACTATCATGTCTTAGCAGGGTTATCTAGCAATATTATATCATAACAGGATTATCTAGCATGATAACTATCAAAGTAACTGTAGTATGACGAAGATACATCATATCAAGTAATTAATCCATACTCCGAATCTTTCGGGCATATGACCGCTTCTCTCTTAGCCATCCCATGGCTAACATCTCAAATTCCTGACAACATCCGATGTCCATGCATCTGTACTGCAAGTCGGACCAACTTTACCATTCTCTGGTTCAGTCTTAGCAATAACATTATATAATTTGCTCCTCCAGACTCGACACAGACCAAATAGTGTGATCTAGTACGAACTGTGTCCCATGACCGAGGACGCGGCTATTCGAATAGATTTACACTCTGTAGAGGTTGCGCACTTTACCCACACTATGGATCTCCTGGCCTCGTACTCCCACTTGGGTAGACCAGTGCGGCTCCAACAAAACTTGTCTATTGCCTGGCACTCTTACGGTCCCACCGACAATCATACCCTCCCAGGGTCATGTCCTGGGTAGCCCCTGTGTCACCCCGTGACACCTGCCACCGTCGTGGCCAAACAAAACTGTCCCAAACAGGGACTGCGCGCAAACAAACAACTGGGCTCACAAGGTTATCGCCGCCTATCGGGCCAGGGTAGCTTGCACGCATATACTTCCCTCTTTGGAAGTACCGAAAAGAGGCAAGACAATAGACCAAGCTAGGGCCTCCCCATCCAGGCAAGTGTGGTTGCACTCGATGAGCTCGGTTCGGTGGCACTATGACTCGATCCAGCCGATGGAGGAGGTTGTCATTATATCACATTCTTTATTATTGCTATAACAGTAACAATGCATGATGTAACAATTATGAGAAACATAACAACCTATCTCCATACAATATCACAACGAGTCATTAGTGAGACAACATTTAAATGGCAAGTTATCACTTTACAAGTTCTAGCTGTAAGTTACGACCATCTGAACCCTTGCATGAAACCGGCAAATAAACCAGTAGCCACCAGAACGGTCTTTACAACTCAGATCTGGGACGTTACCGGAATAACTCAACCCCGGCTCAAGACGGCTGAAAAGCAGCTCAGAGCATGAGACGGTGTTGATAAAAAGAGTGTAGCGGTCCCGTAAGACGGCCGAAGAACAGCTCAGAGCATAGGGTTACCGCTTACAGAAAGAAATTCAACAGCTGCCCGAGACGGCCGAAAAGCAGCTCAGAACATGGGCCAGTTGTTGAAAAGAGAAACATAAAGTCGGCATCCACCCCGGACGGCCGGAAGCAGCTCAGAACACAGGCGTGGTGCCGTCACCAAAGAAAGGCAGGCAAGGGTTCATTAGCGTCACATACAGCTCACCACTACGCATACGAGCATTAGCATCTTAACTTAAAGACGCAAGAATAACACAGAGCAATGCTTTAGGGCACATATCCGATGGTCGGCTTGCCTGGGGGTCGACGGATTCACCGGAGCGAAGTGCGAGCACCTCGCGGAAAATTCGCCGGAAAGGATTCTCTCTCGGAGGGGCTGAATATAGGGCAGGGACAAAATGGTCATTTTCACAGTGTGAAAACATTATGAAAGTGACCTTATCGTAACGGGCTCGACGAATAGAGAAGGTGGGCTTTGGAATCACCTCGATTGGAGTTACGAGTAAAAAGTTACACAGGTTTCTCTGCCAGGGACCTATCTATAAAAACAATATTCTCAACGGGGTCCTTGACAGCTCGGCGGGTTGCGCACTTCCGCAGAATGCGCTTTCCTTCGGAGCAAACGGAAACCCACCGAGGGCGCCTCCACTTATCCCGCGTGGCGGGGCTCCTCTCACTGACTGGTGGGGTCGGGACCCACCCGTCAGGTCCTCCCTCTCTCTCCTCCTTCTTCCTCCTTCCTTCCCTCTGCTTGCCCCGACGCGGCAACAGAGCTCCGGCTCCGGCAGGGTCCCCGGCACCTGGTGGGCCTCTCGGCCAGGCGATGGCGCGGGCGTGGTCGCCGGCGATTGCCGCATCCAGTGGTGGGCGGGGCGGTCACCGGGGACGGCTAGGAGTGTTGCGGCGTGCGGCGACAGTAGGCGGTGAGCTTCGGCCAATGGAGGGACTCCGGTGGGTATTGGGGTAGGGAGAGGGCACTGGCGAGGTCGCCGAGGATTGGCGCATCTGGGGGTGAGGTCTATGGGCCCTGGGGATGGCCGGACGCGGGGTTGGAGGGCAGAGGCAGTGGGCGAGCTCCGGCGAGGTAATTGGCCGAGAGAGAGAGCAGAGGTGGTCTGGAGGAAGAGGGGAGGAGGCTGAGGGGGTCGGGGATGCCCAGGGAGGCTCGAGCCACGGCTATTTATAGCCGGTAGAGGACGGGCGGATGTGGATGGCCGCCGTGGCGTCCTCATCTACACCCTGGAGCTTCCAGCGAGGTGCCAAGCACTTGGTGGTGCCGACATGACGAACGCCAGAGGGAGGGGACGGATCGGAGGAGAAGAAGCCAACGGGAGAGGGAAAACGACGGCGGTCACGGGCGGACAGTGGCCATGGCGGCAGCGCCGTGATGTGGGGAGGAAGAAGCTGGAGGGGAGAAGGGTCTAGGGAGGGGCAGGTGGACGCCGCGGAGCCGTTTGACACGCCGGGACTCGCCGGAGCTGGCCGTAGCTGGCCTGCCGATGAGAACAGTGCGCTGACCACCATTTTGGCCTGTCCTAAGCGTGGTCACCACGGGTGCCACGTGCTCTGGAGTTTTCCTGAATGCAACATCATATCAACGGGGTGTCTCACTGCTCATATAGATGAGAGATGTGGCTGGGATCATCTAGATAGCTTTGAGGTGAGTAAAACTTGCAGAAAAAGATTTTGACAGCAAACTTGGGTGGACTCTTCTGGAGAAATGGATGAAGGAGAGGAGCTGGATCCTTGTCACAATGAGATAGGGTGGGAAGGAGTTGGTGCTGGTAGAATTTGAGGCCATTTGGACAAGTTTTGCATACACTTCCTTTCCAATGCAAATTCTGGTTCAGAAACTTGACTTTGAAGCTGCACTCATATGGCTTGATAAATTAACTGAATTTTGGTGTAGGGTGATGATTTGGGAGTATGGAGGTACTGGAAAATTTTCAACTCATTTGGAAATGCCAAAATGGTACTTCCTTCACAGAGCTGTCTGCTGGACAGAAACTAGATGGAATTTTTGGGAGAAATTGGCTAGATAAAATGATGTGAATTTTGGCATACTCACATAATATATGGAATTTGAGGTCCTGGATTAATTTGAGAATTTTTGAAGTAATATAAAATATAGTTGCTTCACAACCTCAAAATAAATCCAGAAACAAGAATTGGATGATGTGCTCAAAATTTGAGCTGTGGAACTTGGGTTCTTGATGGAAATGGTGAAGATATGGGTAGGAGAAGCTCCACAAATTATTTGGGATTTTTCCTGGCTACCAAAATGGTAGTTCCTTTGGAAATTGCCCAAAGTGCAATATTGGCTTTAAATAGGAAAATACAATTTCCTTTATTTAATAATTGCCAATATTTTTATGGGAGCTCAATATGATCACAAAGAATATCTCCACAAGTTTTCATGAACTTTGGAGATGGGTAGATATTTTCTAGATTTAATTCCTTTAACTGACAGAAAAATGAATTAATTGTAAATGAAAAATATTGCAAATGACTTGGCAATATTTTTGCATATTCAGGGTTTATAGATGTGGGATGATCAATGGAAAAAGTTTGGGAGGCAACAGAGCAAAGAAAATTGGGGTTCCTTTGTAACGGAAGGAATTAGGGTTTCTCGTCCGATAACTCGGAAGGTAGGGTTTCGGCGGAAAAATCCTGAGAATAAATCTTGGATGGCAAGGTTTGACTAGAGAGAATCTCTGGTTGGATAGGGAAGGCAAGGCTATATGACCATCTTCATATACCCAAGAGCGAGAGAAAATCCGATAACATCGAAAAAAAGACGGGAGTCCAAATCCCGCGAAGGGAAAAATCGAGGAGCGAAAATCATGGTGTTACAAACCTACCCCCCTTAAGAAAATCTCGTCCTCAAGATTTCTGGGCTTACCTCCCGGCTAAGGGGAACTTACCTGTGTGTGACTTGGATCCATCAACTGTCTTGTCTTCCTTAATTTGCCGGTCCTTTTAACTGCCTCTTCTGATGGCTCAGGTGCTGTCTTCTCAAGCGGCTGTATTGAATCCTTCTCTTTCCGGTCAGGTGTACCTTTTGTCCTGGTAGTTTGTTGCTTGGTGGGGTAGCAGTAGTACCGACAAATAGCTTGGTTTCCCTGGCCTGGAGCTAGCTGCTTCGGGTTTCGATACTTGGTACACTGACTCTCATGGGCAAGGCATCCTTTCTGGGTACAGAGCTCTCGTGCTCGTATGGCCTCGAGAGACTAGGGGTAGCTTTCTTTCTGCCTTGTCAGAATGCTCAGTATGGCTCTAGGTTTCGTACTGATGTTTCCTTCTATTTTATGCACTCTTGACTTTGTCCTTAGGTGATCCACAATCCAAGGGACCGAGCTACGGCTGCTATATCTCCAACTGAAAGGTCAGGCATGATCACAAAGTAATCATAGATGGTAATCTCCTATTCCAATGACACCGTGGTATTTATGAATAGTCAATGTCGATGTGTATGTACTTTTAGCTATTTGATCTGAATGTATTATTTCCATGTGAATTCAGACTATCAACTTTGTCAATTACTGAGGTGGCTCTGCCGCATACAGCCTCTGTAGTCCTTGTTATGATCACTGAGCTGAACATAGTATTGTTAGCATCCGTTGTATCTTTCGGAGCATATCGTCTTAACTTGGTTGATAGCCCAGATTTATGATGAGTATAACAAGCTGGCTACATTGTTGTGGCCGTGTATGCAAGAGTCTGACAAAGATTGATAATATCACCTTGTCAATGGGGCTTTATTTTATTGATCGTCACGGAGACTGCTTGTCCACAACTTCTTTGTTCTTGAGAATTCCTTTAACGGACCTGTCATGACCTGCCAATACGGCTCCTTAGTCATATCCCAGCTTGTCGGGCTTGCATTCACACTTACTCTTGCATATCTCGTAGGGGTTGCTGTGTTCATATCCTTCTTTGAACTATGGGGCCAATGTTTTCCTGAGCACAGTCCTTCCCGTGTACGAGTGGCTCGCATGAACTGATCCACTGGACTGCATGCTCACAACATATGCAGGGGTAGGATAAATCCTTTCATAATCATTGAGTTCTGAAGCAAACGTGTGTCTGGGCTAGTTTGTGCTTCTGACAAGATTGTTGCGGGCACGATGGCGTGCTAAAGAAGGCTGAATTCCTTACGCTCGAAGCTTCTGCCAGGGTAGTGTGCTGAAGAAGGCTGGGTATCATACCTCAGAAGCTTTCCCTCATGTGGCTTACTGCGGAAGGTCAGGTGCCTTATGCTGAAAGCTTTCCGCGGTAGCACGCTGAGGAAGCTGGGAGTGCCGTACCCCGGAAGATTTTTCCACCAGTGGCGTAGCAAAGAAGGTTGGGAGTCTTGCATCGCAAGCTTCTCCCGACAACTTGCGGAGGGAGGCTGTGTTCCTTGTACCAAAAGCCTTTCACTGTGATATGTAGTCGGACATGTGGCCGGTTCTGGCTTCCTTCCGAAGTATCCGGAATTTACCCATAGCGGAGCCAGAACTTGGTATAGTCCATACCTTGTTGGTCATGCACACCGCTAGTCCTTCTGCTGGTCTGATCATTGTTGCTGTAGAGGTTGCACAACCGATGCAGACTTCATGTTGCTAATTAATTCAGAATACCTTTTGCATTCAAAGCAGGTGTTGCTGGTAGTGAGCAGTTGACAGATAGTTCCACCCAGTTTAGCTGAGCTTCCAGGTGTTTGGAATCCTCATTGATTCTGGGCAGCCATGAACTCATCCATATTTCTTGCAGACCTTGTTCATCATGCCCGGAAAATCTGTATATGCATCGAAGAATTCCAGAATATGCTTTGGAAATTTGTATCAACATACCAGAGTGTTGTTGTTGCTCTCGACACATTCACCTTCTTGAAATATGTCTTCTGTGGATAATAAATGATTCTTGAGTCATTGAGAAAAGACTCAAGGTTCATCCCACTGACTGAAACAATCCTTGTGTCGAGGACGGAATAATTTGCTCTTGCTAGTGTCCATTCCTGATAGCTCATCTGACTGTTCCTTTGGTGTGACCATTTCTACGGCAAACTCTCTCAGGTATATTCTGGCCTTGTCTGTTGCACGCAGAGTCTGCTTCTGACCCATCCTTTATTCTTGACAGATCCGGTGTTGCTGTTTGAATATCATGTGATTGACTTGAACTGACTGAGTTGGACTATTGGGTATTATCCAAGTTGTGCTCGGGTCTTCTTAGGCAGCTCTTGCGGATGGATCCAGTCGAAGCGATAGAACGGAATCGACAAAAGAAGCAAGAACCGCGAAAAACCCAAAAAGCCAATAAAACTCAAATTTTGCGGACCTTACACACGTGGCCAAAGATTCACTAGTATAACTAACCTAGCGCACTCGATGCACCTCTAAGGACTTAGAAGCGAAACCACACAATGCTCCTGGTAGCAATTGAGGTCAAGCTCCTACTACTTCCTTAGGGAACATCAAACTTGACGCATGACCATAGCCAAAGTGGCTTGGTCAACGATCCTAGCGTTGTTGGGGAAAGATAGAATTTGTAAGTGTTTCCCAAAGGAAACTAGATTTAGGAAGAGAAGTGCCATGGTTAGCAAGCAAGGTGAGGATATCTGGTTTACCTAGGGTTTAAGGGTTCACGGGTCGTTGCCTGGTGCGGACATTTCACACCGGAGGCAAAGGCCACGAGAGTTGGGGTCTGATGGAGCCAAAAACCTATGGGGTCGCCTTATGATCAATAGTAGCCATGCCGATTTAGCAAAGATGGCTGAAATCCATCGGGGCTTTCTACTGATCAAGATGCAATAAAATCCGGCTAGGGTAACCTACCGTCAGCCTGGCTCTGATACCATCCGTTGTGGCGCCCCGCCTGAATACGACTGTAGCCAGATAGTCGCCGCACACACCAGCCCAGGAAAATCACTCTGGCATGCGCTTTTACAACAAGTATCATGAACACATGCATTTCTATTAATGGATATATATAAGTCTTACATGATATTTTACAAGGGTGATGGCAGCGGAAAAACTCTATCTAAGGCAGCATGGTCTTGGTGCGGCTCCAATCCACAGGGATCTCACTAGGTTACTCTTCTAGCCCGCGAACACTCTGGCTCCTCGCTAGAGGTCGTCGAATCCTTAGGTGAACCTGGCCACATTGAAGGCCGTAGAGTACTTTTGAATGTACTCGCAAGCAAACCAATCCAACATATACACCAAGCAATGCAATCCATGTCATTCAAGCATGCATTCATTATCTTAACAATATTAACTATCATGTCCTAGCAGGGTTATCTAGCAATATTATATCATAACAGGATTATCTAGCATAATAACTATCAAAGTAACTGTAGTATGACGAAGATACATCATATCAAGTAATTAATCCATACTCCAAATCTTTCGAGCATATGACCGCTTCTCTCTTAGCCATCCCATGGCTAACATCTAATATTCCTGACAACATCCGATGTCCATGCATCTGTACTGCAAGTCGGACCAACTTTACCATTCTCTGGTTCAGTCTTAGCAATAACATTATATAATTTGCTCCTCCAGACTCGACACAGACCAAATAGTGTGACCTACTACGAACTGTGTCCCATGACCGAGGACGCGGCTATTCGAATAGATTTACACTCTGCAGAGGTTGCGCAGTTTACCCACACTATGGAGCTCCTGGCCTCGTACTCCCATTCGGGTGGACCAGTGCGGCTCCAACAAAACTTGTCTATTGCCTGGCACTCTTACAGTCCCACCGACAATCATACCCTCCCAGGGTTATGTCCTGGGTGGCCCCTGTGTCACCCCGTGACACCTGCCACCGTCGTGGCCAAACAAAACTGTCCCAAACGGGGACTGCGCGCAAACAAACTACTGGGCTCACAAGGTTATCGCCGCCTACCGGGCCAGGGTAGCGCGCACGCATAACCTTCCCTCTTTGGAAGTACCGACAAGAGGCAGGACAATAGACCAAGCTAGGGCCTCCCCATCCAGGCAAGTGTGGTTGCACTCGATGAGCTCGGTTTGGTGGCACTATGACTCGATCCAGCCGACGGAGGAGGTTGTCATTATATCACATTCTTTATTATTGCTATAACAGTAACAATGCATGATGTAACAATTATGAGAAACATAACAACCTATCTCCATACAATATCACAACGAGTCATTAGTGAGACAATATTTAAATGGCAAGCTATCACTTTAAAAGTTCTAGATGTAAGTTACGACCATCTGAACCCTTGCATGAAACCGGCAAATAAACCAGTAGCCACCAGAACGGTCTTTACAACTCAGATCTGGGACGTTACCGGAATAACTCAACCCCGGCTCAAGACGGCTGAAAAGCAGCTCAGAGCATGAGACGGTGTTGATAAAAAGAGTGTAGCGGTCCCCTAAGACGGCCGAAGAACAGCTCAGAGCATAGGGTTACCGCTTAAAGAAAGAAATTAAACAGCTGCCCGAGACGGCCGAAAAGCAGCTCAGAACACGGGCCAGTTGTTGAAAAGAGAAACATAAAGTCGGCATCCACCCCGGACGGCCGGAAGCAACTCAGAACACAGGCGTGGTGCCGTCACCAAAGAACGGCAGGCAAGGGTTCATTAGCGTCACATACAGCTCACCACTACGCATACGAGCAATAGCATATTAACTTAAACACGCAAGAATAACACAGAGCAATGCTTTAGGGCACACATCAGATGGTCGGCTTGCCTGGGGGTCGATGGATTCACCGGAGAGAAGTGCGAGCACCTCGCGGAAAATTCGCCGGAAAGGATTCTTTCTCGGAGGGGCTGAATATAGGGCTGGGGCAAAATGGTCATTTTCACAGTGTGAAAACATTATGAAAGTGACCTTATCGTAACGGGCTCAACGAATAGAGAAGGTGGGCTTTGGAATCACCTCGATTGGAGTTACGTGTAAAAAGTTACAAAGGTTTCTCTGCCAGGGACCTATCTATAAAAATAATATTCTCAACGGGGTCCCTGACATTTCGGCGGGTTGCGCACTTCCGCAGAATGCGCTTTCCTTCGGAGCAAACGGAAACCCACCGAGGGCGCCTCCACTTATCCCGCGTGGCGGGGCTCCTCTCACTGACTGGTGGGGTCGGGACCCACCCATCAGGTCCTCCCTCTCTCTCCTCCTTCTTGCTCCTTCCTTCCCTCTGCTTGCCCCGACGCAGCAACAGAGCTCCGGCTCCGGCAGGGTTCCCGGCACTCCGGTGGGCGTGGTCGCCGGCGACTGCCGCATCCAGTGGTGGGCGGCGCGGTCACCGGGGACGGTCTGGGAGTGTGGCGGCGTGCGGCGACAGTAGGCGGTGAGCTTCGGCCAATGGAGGGACTCCGGTGGGTATTGGGGTAGGGAGAGGGCGCTGGCGAGGTCGCCGGGGAACGGCGCATCTGGTGGTGAGGTCTATGGGCCCTGGGGATGGCCGGACGTGGGGTTGGAGGGCGGAGGCAGTGGGCGAGCTCCGGCGAAATTGCCGTGCTCCGGCGAGGTAATTGGCCGGGAGAGAGTGCAGAGGTGGTCTGGAGGGAGAGGGTAGGAGGCTGAGGGGGTTGGGGATGCCCGGGGAGGCTCGAGCCGCGGCTATTTATAGCCGGCCGAGGACGGGCGGATGAGGATGGCCGTCGTGGCGTCCTCATCTACGCCCTGGAGCTTCCGGCGAGGTGGCAAGCACTTGGTGGTGCCGATCTTACGAACGCCAGAGGGAGGGGACGGCTCGGAGGAGAAGAAGCCAACGGGAGAGGGAAAACGACGGCGGTCACGGGCGGACAGTGGCCATGGCGGCGCTGCCGTAGCGTGGGGAGGAAGAAGCTGGAGGGGAGAATGGTCTAGGGAGGGGCAGGTGGACGCCGCGGAGCCGTTTGACATGCCGGGACACGCCGGAGCTGGCCGTAGCTGGCCTGCCGACGAGAACAGTGCGCTGACCACCGTTTTGGCCTGTCCTAAGCATGGTCACCACGGGTGCCACGTGCTCTGGAGTTTTCCTGAATGCAACATCATGTCAACGGGGTGTCTCACTGCTCATATAGATGAGAGATGTGGCTGGGATCATCTAGATAGCTCTGAGGTAAGTAAAAGTTGCAGAAAAAGATTTTGACAGCAAACTTGGGTGGACTCTTCTGGAGAAATGGATGAAGGAGAGGAGCTGGATCCTTGTCACAATGAGATAGGGTGGGAAGGAGTAGGTGCTGGTAGAATTTGAGGCCATTTGGACAAGTTTTGCATACACTTCCTTTGCAATGCAAATTCTGGTCCAGAAACTTGACTTTGAAGCAGCACTCATATGGCTTGATGAAATGAACTTAATTTTGGTGTAGGGTGATTATTTGGGAGTATGGAGGTACTGGAAAATTTTCAACTCATTTGGAAATGCCAAAATGGTACTTCCTTCACAGAGCTGTCTGCTGGACAAAAACTAGATGGAATTTTTGGGAGAAATTGGCTAGATAAAATGATGTGAATTTTGGCATACTCACATAATATATGGAATTTGAGGTCCTGGATTAATTTGAGAATTTTTGAAGCAATATAAAATATAGTTGCTTCACAACCTCAAAATAAATCCAGAAACAAGAATTGGATGAGGTGCTCAAAATTTGAGCTGTGGAACTTGGGTTCTTGATGGAAATGGTGAAGATATATGTAGGAGCAGCTCCACAAATTATTTGGGATTTTTCCTGGCTACCAAAATGGTAGTTCCTTTGGAAAGTGCCCAAAGTGCAATATTGGCTTTAAATAGGAAAATACATATTCCTTTATTTAATCATTGCCAATATTTTTTATGGGAGCTCAATATGATCACAAAGAATATCTCCACAAGTTTTCATGAACTTTGGAGATGGGTAGATATTTTCCTGGATTTAATTCCTTTAACTGACAGAAAAAGGAATTAATTTTAAATGAAAAATATTGCAAATGACTTGGCAATATTTTTGCATATCCAGGGTTTATAGATGTGGGATGATCATTGGGAAAAGTTTGGGAGGCAACAGAGCAAAGAAAATTGGGGTTCCTTTGTAAAGGAAGGAATTAGGGTTTCCCTTCCGATAACTCGGAAGGTAGGGTTTCGGCGGAAAAATCCTGAGAATAAATCTTGGATGGCAAGGTTTGACTAGAGAGAATCTCTGGTTGGATAGGGAAGGCAAGGCTATATGACCATCTTCATATACCCAAGAGCGAGAGAAAATCCGATAACATCGAAAAAAAGACGGGAGTCCAAATCCCGCGAAGGGAAAAATCGAGGAGCAAAAATCAGGGTGTTACACGTGCGGTTGCCGCCCTGAGTCGTCGACGCCGCTCGGAGTTGCGATGCGCCCATCATGCGACGGGCGCAGCGTATGCTTTGACGTAGCATCTCTGGATGCCGTTGTGGCGGGATCTTGGCTCACGTCGGCCCGGGCATTGTTGCTCCGGTGGCTGCGTTTGTCGACGCGGCGAGTGGGAGGAAGACGTCCGTCCGTCCCTTCGGCGCAGTCGCGGCTTCGCTCGACGGAGGGTCGTGGAGGTTGACTGCCTCCAGCGCCTCCGCCTCCTGCTCCGACCACGGTGGGCACGGCGACCGCGCCGCCTGCGCTGGTCGTGCCAACCACGGTGTCCGCACAGCCCGCATTGGCTGCGCCGCCCGCAGATACGTGCGAAGGAACCTTGGAGGTGGAAGGAGCCGTCATCGTGATGCTCTTCTTCTTGGGAGCCATCGACGATGACGAAGATGAAGAAGTCGATGAAGTTGACGCGCAATCCACTGATTCAGGTTCATGCAAGCGATCTCCCTACCTGGCGCGCCAAAGATGTCATGCGTACGACCATCTATGGGGCCATCTAGCCCCTTTGTGGTTCGGCTAGGGAGATCAACAAGCACGAAGAGCAGAACCAGCAGAGGCGCAAAGAGTTTACCCAGGTTCGGGCCACCGTGAGGTGTAAACCCCTACTCCTACTTTTGTTGTATTGGATGTGTTTGAACACAAGTACAAGGAGCGCTTCCCCGGCAAGGTGCGAGAGAAGCAGCTACGCATGCAAGTTGTGTAAAAGATCGATCCCTGTAAACGTTGCCTTGGTCCTCCTTTTATAGCCCAAGGGGTTACCACAGTGGCAAATCAGTCATTACAGGTTGATTAGATAGAAAAACAGTGCTATCATACCTAACTCTGCCAGTTTAGGATAAAAGCATTTAATGCTCCGTTAGGTGTCATGTAGGGGAGGAGTCCCGGCAAGGATTCTGCACCGCTCGCCCAGCTACCTCCTATTGACTTGACACGCCTCCTGGACGGGTGTCATTAAAGGCAAATCTTCTTCCGGTGTGCTGACACGTACCCAACAAATCTCACCAACCAGCCTGCGCAGTCGACACCTCACTGGTTAATGACTGGCTGCTTGGTGAGGTGGAGCGCTAGTGAACTGGCGGAAGCTTGCCGGCACGGAGCTTGCCGGGTCCTCATCTTGCCGGGTCAGATCTTGCCGGCGTGAGATGTCTTCATCTCCAGTACTAGTCAGGTACTTACTAATGCTTCGTCTTGTTCTTCTCCTGGTAGCTTTTGCACCTGGGTTTTGAATCTTGATCTTGCTCGCTCCTGGCATGCCTCAGCCGGGCAGGGAAGCTACCACTGTCTGTGCATAAGTCAGGGCATAAAATACCCATGTTTTATACACTGGCAACAGGATTATATGATTTTGTAGGGATAACTTTCTTTAGCATTTTTATTTTGAACGACATGACTGTTTGTTCGTATGCCTGAGTATTGATGTCTTTATATCAAATTATAGACTATTGCTTTGAATCACTCAGATCTTAATATTCATACTGTAAAGAGATTACATGATGAAACATGTTAGGTAGCATTCCACATCAAAAATTCTGTTTTTATCATTTACCTACTCGAGGACGAGCAGGAATTAAGCTTGGGGATGCTTGATACGTCTCCAACGTATCTATAATTTTTGATTGTTCCATGCTATTATAGTATCAATCTTGGATGTTTTATATGCAATTATATGCACTTATATATCATTTTTTGGGACTAACCTATTAACCTAGTGCCCAGTGCCAGTTGCTGTTTTTTGCCTGGTTTTGCCTTTTCAGAAAATCATTATCAAACGGAGTCCAAACGAAGAAAAAACTTTGGATCAATTTTTTCTGGACCACAAGAGACCCTGGAAGTTTCGGGAGAAGACCAGAGGAGCCACGAGGAAGCGGCAAGTCTAGGGGGTGCGCCCCCTAGGCTTGTGGGCCCCTCGTGGCACCTCTTGACCTAATTAGAATGCTATAAATTCCAAAATATTCCCCGTATACCAAAAGGACAGAAGAGAAAACCTTTCCGCCGCCGCAAGCCTCTGTTCTTCCGTGATCCCATCTGGAGGCCTTTTCCGGTACTCTGCCGGAGGGGGAATCGACCACGGAGGGCTTCTTCATCAACCTTGCTGCCCTTCCGATGATGTGTGAGTAGTTTACCACAGACCTACTGACAAACTGAAAGTGACAAAGAAAAACTTTTACAAACTCTTTTGTTCTTGTTGTCTGTATATATACTTAACTAGCATCCAAGTTCTCAGCAAAGATTATGAACTAACCACATGAATGATAACACTTAGGTCTCACATTTACTCATGGCAATAACATAACCAACTAGCGATCAATAATAAGATATCTCGGATGCCAACACTTTGTCAAAACAATCATGATATAATATGATAACATGGTATCCCGCTAGCCCTTTTTGAGACCGCAAAACATAAATGCAGAGCACCTCTGAGGTTCAAGCAGCGACTAAACATTGTAATTCAGGGTAGAGGATATCTAGTCATGGTCACACGCAACATTAACTATACTCAATGCATAAAAATGACAATAGTGCTCTCGAACTGGTGCTTAAATGAGAGGGTGATGACTCAACAATAAAAGTAAAATAACATAAAAGTAAATGGATAGGCCCGTCGCAGCGGTGCCAGAGCTTGAAGCTTAAATCAGAGACTAAAATAATTTTGAGAGGTATGCTTTTCCTGTCAACGTTACGACTGAGAATTTTCAATATATTCCATGCTAAACACATTATAGGCGGTTCCCAAGCAGAAAGGTAAAGTTTACTCCCCCTCCACAATACCAACACAAGCCATGGCTAGCCAAATCCATGGGTGCCCTCCATACCAACAACTTTCTGGGAAGTTTGTTTGCATTATATAATTCGATTTTGAGCATAGGACTAGGCATCCCAATTACCAGCCTCTCTCTTGCAATGACAAGTGAATAAACACTCATCTGAGAATAACCCGCTTAGCATGGAAGATACTGACCACCCCGTATCGCTCCATGAGCAGTACGGGCACACAAAACAGATGTTCGTTTGAATGTTTAGAGGTGGCACATGCAAATTTACTTGGAACGGCAGAGTAATACCGCATATAGGTAGATATAGTGGACTCATCTGGAACAACTTTGGTTTAAGGATTTGGATGCACAAGCAGTATTCCCGCTTAGTACAGGCGAAGGCTAGCAAATAGATTGAGAAGCGACCAGCTAGAGAGCGAAAACGGTCATAGACATGCATTGCGAATAATTAACATTGAACACGAGCATGAGTAGGATATCAACACCCTGAACATAAATATCATGGAGGCTATGTTGGTTTTGATTCAACTACATGTATGAACATGTGCCAAGTCAAGCCACTCGAATTACTTAGAGGAGGATACCATGCTAATATACTACATCACAATCATTTTAATAGATATTGACACTCAAGATAAATCATTATCCACTCCTAGCTATTTAAGCATGGCATGAGCAACTATAATCTCTAATTTTCATCACAAACATGTTTACTCATAATAATGCTGAATCATGAATACTGAGCTAAACATATTTACAAAGACAAAAACAAGAAGAGTTCATACCAGCTTTTCTTCACCGCAATCATTTCATCAAATATCGTCATTATTGCCTTTCACTTGCACGACCGAATGATATGAAAATAATAATAGTGCAAGAGTGCCGTGGACTAAGCTGGAATCTGCAAACATTTATTCAAAGGAGAAGACAAGGTAATAGTGACTCTTTGTTAGTTCAACAATAAAGCATATGAGAGCCACTAAACGTTTTCATCATGGTCTTCTCCTTACGACAACTCAACAAAAAGAAAAGAGAGAAACACATTGAAATATTTTTGGAGTTTTTGGTTTTTCTGAAAAATAAATTAACGAAGGAAAACGAAAAACGAGAAAAACTATTTACACGGGAAAGCTCCCAACAAGCAAAAGAAGAAATGAGAAATCTTTTTGGGTTTTCTTTTAATGCTATGAATTAACTAAACAAGAAAGAAACTACAACTATTTTTTTGGATTTTCAAAAGTTTTTTCGAACACACGAGAAGAAAGCGAAAATAAAACTAACATGGATATACAATGAAAAAGGATGAACACCGACAACTAGAATGAATGTGTGATACATGAATGTAATGTCGGTGAGAAATACGTACTCCCCCAAGCTTAGGCTTTTGGCCTAAGTTTGTCTATGGCCATGGATTGAAGTCAGCACCTCCAAGATAATACTGAGGCTGCTGAGGGTCCCACTGGTAAACGGACTCCTGAGGCTCCCACTGATAGACGGGCTCCTGACACGGCTCTGGCTCAGGTGCTGGCTCTGGTGCTTGGGGTTGGTCCAAGCCCCAATAAGCATAAATGTCCTCGGGCATGATGATATATCTGCCCATGTGAATATCAAACAAAGTAGGCGCAGACAAAGTAATAATCTCACGAGTACCCTGGCTGAATACCAAGTTATATCTAAAACGAACGTCTCCAGAATTAATAAAGTTATGCCCAACCATGCTGTCATAATCAAGATACATATTTGGTAAAAGCCTCTCTTCCGCCTCGTCTTGCCAGATAGGAATCTCAAAGTGTTGAGCGAGATGGGAAGCGTAAATACCACCATAGATAACGCCCTTCGAATGGTTGGTGTGCAACCACCGGGCAACCATAGCACCCAAACTGAAGGTCCTATCAGCGTAAAGAGCATGGTGCAAAATAGCAAGGTCAACCTAGCTGAGGGTTCCACTCTCCCACCGACCAGTCAAACACCTCCCAGCAAATAATGAGTAATAGCGCAAAACAGGGAAATGTAAACTAGCAACCCTAGCCTCAGAAACTACTCTCGACTCCCCCACGGTAACCTCAGAGATGAACTCCGAGACATCCCTAGGATGTGGCTCTACTGGGATGCCCTCATTAGGAAGTTTTCATACTTCGCAAAAATCCTCAAGTGTCATCTCTTCAGGAACATCATACAAGTTAAATGACACCATGGGTGTATCTCTCCTAGAATGAAAGTGAAAACTTTGCACGAAAGTGTTTGTGAGGAGAAGATACTGATCACACTTATCTTCGAGGAACGGGATGAGGCCGGCATTGTTGGCCAAATAGTAGAAATCATCATAAATTACCACATCCCTCAAGACTCTGTCGCATGGCCATTCGCACGGCCGCACCTCGGCCCAGCGAGGGAGGTGATACTTGGGCTTCGGAGCCTCCTTAGGACTCCGGCTCGAGGAACCGCTCAACCTCCACTTGAGCATTTTCTTTTCTGAAAATTTCTGAAATTTTTAGTGACTCAAAATAAAAGTGAACGAAACTCAACAAAATTGATAGCAACTACTCCCACAAGTATCTAGAAGCTATGTCATGCATCAAAACTACTTTGGACCATACAAATTCAACATGCAAGCTCATAAACATGGTCACCACAGCAGCAAAAATTTGCAAAGTATAAATGACTAGAACAAAAAACTAATTGGAGCATTGGAGGAGTCACATACCAAGGAGTAATTCCTCAAAACAGTTTTGGAAATGAAGTTCCGAGCAAGGAGATCGAAAATCACAGCAAAATGAGCAAGAACACGGGCTTGGGAGCAAGTTTGATTTTTTTTCTAGAGGAAGAAGAAGGCAATGGGTGGCTGGCATAAGTGAGTCGGTCCTTGTGGGACCCACAAGCCTGCTGGGCGCGCCCAGGGGGTGGCGCGCCCTGTGAGCTTGTGGCTCACAGGTGCACCCCCCTGGGGTGTGTTCAGTGCCAAAAATTCTTAAATATTGCATAAAAAATCATACTAAATTTTCAAGGCATTCTGAGAACTTTTATTTTTGGGCCATTTTTTATTGCACGGAAAATTCAGAAAACAGGATAATCATGGCATTTTATTTTATTCGACTACAAATAACAGAGAGCAAAAGGTGGGGACAGAAAGTTGTGCTTACTAAATTCATCAACCACATACCCCTCAAAAAGAATCCATTAATAAGGTTGATCAAGTCTTATTAACAAACTATTTCCGAGTGACATGAAACCGAAGAATTTTCGTATAGCACTAAGTTACCTCAACGGGGATATGCATTTCCCCAACAATAAGAATTTCATATTTCTTTTTGACAGTAGGGAGAGGAAATTTGAAACCTCCAATAGTAATTGTCGAAACTTTTTCAATACAATTGATACCATTTACCGAACTTTGTTTCTTCAGAAAATAAACCGTATGCTCATTACCATTGACATGAAATGTAACCTTGCTTTTGTTGCAATCAATAACAGCCCCTGCAGTATTCAAAAAGGGTCTACCAAGGATAATCGACATGTTGTCGTTCTCGGGCATATCAAGTATAACAAAGTCTGTTAAGATAGTAATATTTGCAACTACAACGGGCACGTCTTCACAAATTCCAATAGGTATAGTAGTTGATTTATCAGCCATTTGCAAAGATATTTCAGTAGGTGTAAGCTTATTCAAATCAAGTCTTCTATATAAAGAGAAAGGCATAACACTAACACCGGCTCCCAAATCACATAAAGCCGTTTTAACATAACTTCTTTTAATGGAGAATGGTATAGTAGGTATTCCTGGATCTCCTAGTTTCTTAGGTACTCCACCCTTAAAAGAATAATTTGCAAGCATGGTGGAAATTTTAGCTTCAGGTATTTTTCTTTTATTTGTGACAATATCTTTCAAATATTTAGCATAAGGAGGCATTTTCAGCATATCAATCAAGCGAGTGCGCAAAAAGACAGGTCTAAGTATTTCAACAAGGCGCTCAAAATCTTCCTCATCCTTGTTTTTAGATGGTTTAGTAGGAAAAGGCATGGGTTTTTGAACCCATGGTTCTCTTTCTTTTCCATGTTTTCTAGCAACGAAGTCTCTTTTATCATATCTTTTATTCTTAGGAGGTGGGTTATCAAGATCAACAGCAGGTTCTATTTCTACATCATTATCTGGTTGAGCATCATCATGAACATCATTATCATTATCATTATCCTTATTATTATCACTAGGTGTATATTCATTACCAGATTGTGTCTCAGCATCAGAAATAGAAACATCATTTTGATTCTCAGGAGGTTTTTCTATCTCAGGTTCACTAGAAGCATGCAAAGTCCTATCATTTTTCTTTTTCTTTTTCTTCTTAGATGGACTAGGTGTATCAATATTAATTCTTTGAGAATCTTGTTCAATTCTTTTAGGATGGCCTTCAGGATATAGAGGATCCTGAGTCATGCTACCTCCTCTAGTAACAACTCTAATAGCACGATCATTCATTTTATTATTCATCTCATCAAGTAAGTCATTTTGTGACTTAGCAATTTGTTCTAACTGAGTCTGGACCATAGAAGCATGTTTACTCAAACCCTTAATAGCATTAGCAATTCCAAACATCAAATCACTCAAGCGATCAATCATGATGGCATTTCATTTTAATTGATTGCTAACATGCATATTGAAATTCTCTTGCTTAATAATGTAGTTATCAAATTCATTCAAGCATTGACTAGCAGACTTATTATAGGGAACATCACTTTCATCAAATCTACGAAGAGAATTTACCTCTACTACCTGTGTCGGGATGTCGAGCTCATGTATTTCTTCAATAGGTGGTAAATTCTTAACATCTTCAGCCTTAATACCTTTTTCTTTCATAGATTTCTTAGCTTCTTGCATATCTTCTGGACTGAGGAATAGAATGCCTCTCTTCTTTGGAGTTGGCTTAAGAGGTGGTTCAGTGTAACACCCCCTGTAATCATGCTATAGTAATCTCCCCCTAATGGTGGCCATGTCATCATGATTACTATGCTAATTGCCACTTGTCCAAAATCAAAGTCGAATTCAAATTTAAATTGCAAGTGAAATTATTATTTCTTCGAACAGTAAAACTAAAATGTTCGCATTATCCTATAAATTCCCCTGATCATTGTCATGTTGAAACCAACTTCTTTTGACTCACAAATAAATTCCTATGAGTTTCATAAATGCTCCAACAGCAAATAAAATGGCCTTTTCAAAATAAACAATTATATAAACATTCCCAAATAAAATGAAACTTTGTGTGTAGCACCCAAAATATTGTATTTGAATTATATGTGCAGTATCATGTAGAACTAATATCATTTAGTGCCTAAAATAAATAGAAAACTGAGACAAAAAGATTGACAGAAAAAGAAAATAGGAAAGTGTTGCTGTGCACTTTGGCCCGTATGAACAGAGGCCCAACCCATCACCACTTTCATCCTCAACCTCCTGTTCACAGGAGGTGCGCTGGACGCGCGTGCGGCGTCCATGCCGTGGATGGCCACACGGCGACCATCCGCCGATGCCCCTACGTGGATAAGGCCACCCCGACCCCCTCCGAACCCTAGGTCAACCATTCTCCCCCTCTGTCGCTCTCCTCCTTCGATTTCTTCGTCGCCCGAAGCCACCATCGTCGTGTCATCGTCGTCTTCGCGGACAGGAGCTTCTCCAAGCCACGATTGGGTCTCCAGGAGGTGCGCTGCATCCATCTACGTCGACTACGAGGATCGTTTCGACTTGAATCACACCGCGCCATTGCCATCGACCGATCTCCTTCATCTCCGACCACCGCCTCCCGGCGTCGATTCGCACTGCTCCGACCACCCCCGGCCTCGCCGCCTGCTCCCCCGGCTCCGCAGTGAGCGCCTACACAAATTCCCCCGCTTTCCCCCTTGTTTAGTCACCGTTTGCGCCGCCCACCACCTCCCTGTGGGCTCGCGATCACCGCACCGGCCGCGCCTCGCATGGCCGTGCGCCACCCGCGCCCTGCCTCACCCAGTCCGCGCCGTGGCCGCGGTCTGCGGGCCTCCGCCCGCTGCCACTCGCGCGCACCCGCACTGCGCCCAGCTGCTGCTGCCAGTGCTGCTTCCCGCGCCCCTCGCTACTGCTGCCCCTTCTGCTGCTGCCCGCTGCGTGCTGCTGCTTGGCCGCCGCCGCCGCTTGCCCCTTGCTGCTGCGTTGCTGCTGCTATATGCTGCTGCGCTGCGGCTGCTCGCTGCTGCTGCCAATGCTGGTCCCCGCGCCCCTCGCTACTGTTGCCCCTTCTGCTGCTGCCCACTGCGTGCTGCTGCTTGGCCGCCGCCACCGCTCGCCCCTTGCTGCTGCGCTGCTGCTGCTATATGCTGCTGCTGCCGCCGCTGCTGCCGCACCACGGCCACCGCTCCCCCCTGCGCTGCTGAGCTGTAGTGGCCGCTGCTCTCTTTGCTGCTGCAGCCGCTCGCCCGACGTCGCCCGCTACCGGCCGCTCCCGCCGCTGCCTTGCTTCCGGCCTGGCCGCCGGTGCCCTTGTGCCCGTGTTTGTCCAACACTAGGGCCGGCCATGTGTACTTAGGGACTAATCCCTAATTAGTTTAGTATAATAACCCCCATTAATTAGTCACTGGTAGTAGGCCCCACTTGCTAATTAAGTTAATTAAATCAATTTTAAACTGTGTTAAATATAGTGTCGATGACATGTGGGTCCCCTTGATCCTATTGACTGGTCAACGTTGACCCAGTCAACGCTGACTGTACAGCTGACTGGGCTGTTGACTTTGACTTGGCCCCACATGTCATTGACTGTGGCTGGCACTGCACTAGGTGACAAAAGTATTTTACTGTTTTATTTTCGAATTAATAATATTTTTAGAAAATGCAGTAAACTTTGAAAAATCATAGAAATTAATCTGTAACTCGGATGAAAATAATTTATATATGAAAAATGATCCGAAAAATGAGACGAATCCGAATATGTCAACCACATACCTGTCACATGCCTCCAACACTACAAACATGGAACCTTCCCCTTCGGATCGTCTGCCCGATAATTGCCTAAAGCCGGGAAAATATTCCCAGATATTTTCCCGCTCCGTCTAAAATACCTAGCGCTGCATTAGGTCACCCCTAGCATAGTATTCCGACATGTCATGCCACCGTGTTGCATTTGTTTGCTTTATATTTATTGTTTCTTCCCCCTCTTCTCTCCGGTAGCCCCCGAGTCTGACGAGACCCCTAAGGACTGATACACCACTGAGGACCCCTCTTTCACCGCAGAGCTTCCAGGCAAGCTAACCCCCCTTGATCATTCCTATATCGCCCATTCTTTCCCTCTCATGCTTGCATTAGATTTTGCTGCTGTATTCGATAGCTCCTATTCTGATGCATAGCCTGCTTTTGTAACCTGTTGTTGATACATTACCTGTTATCCTAGCATGCCTAGACTAGCTATGATGTTGTTCCATCAGTTGGCTCTACATCCTTGTCCATGTTGCCATGCTAGATTATCGGGCCGTGATCCCCTTTGGGCGAGGATTGCGGGCATGTTTACACCATTACATTACAATGTTTATACGGGTGCTGAAGGGCAGGTGGTACCATACAGTAAGAGATGGACCTGAGTCCCGACAGCTCCTTACTAAAGTCGGGTCGGCTCCAAGAGCACCCGCGAGTGATTCATACAAAGACGGGTCGGCCCCAAGGGTACCTGCGAGAGATATCTGTGGCGGAATGACAGGGCAGGTGGAGACCACCTAGGAGAGAGGTGGGCCTGGTCCCTGGTCGTTGGACCGCGGGTTACCAAGTCGGTGCGGCAGGGCGTCGAAGGTGAGCCTTGAGCCCTGTTCGTGTCCGCGAGCTACTGATAACACGCTTAACGGATTTGGGTATTTGATCTGAGTTGGCCACTGGCCTATATGCACTACCACCACGCGGGATAATGGTTTAATGAGGCCCTCGGTGCCGTATGTATCAGCCGAAAGCTCTGTCAGACATCCAGTTCAGCATTGCGGCCGGGCAACAGCAGATACCCACAGGCACAACGTGGTGAGGCTGACCCTGCGCGCAACGACCCGGAGTGCAAAGGGCGATGGGCCCAAGACCCCTGAGCGCTTAGGATGTAGACCGGCGGGGACCTCTCTGTGGAGCCTAGGTAGGACTACGTCGTGTCGATCAGCCGAGGCCGGGCATGACCCGAAAAAGTGTGTCCGGCCAGAGTTAATCGAGCGTGTTGGGTAACAGTAGCGCACCCCTACAGGGAAGTATATCTATTCGAATAGCCATGTCCACGGTAACAGGACGCTCAGTGTAGTATCCCGATCTACTACAACTTGAACTGGATACATGTTACTTTAATTAATATGTTAGCTCCGGGATCGCTTTCTCGCAGAGAGTCGAGGAAGGATCTCTGGGCTTTGCTACTACATACTTATTACTTTATTATATACTACTGATCTGCACTCTTCTAATGCTGCAAGACACTGCAAGATGCTAGTCTTCGATAGGCTTGGCCTTCCCCTCTATTCTGGCATTTCTGCAGTATAGTCCATAGATACAGCCCCTTCCCTTTGATACCGATGCATACTTAGCATACATCTGATGTAAGTCTTGCGGGTACTTTGGATGAGTACTCACGGTTGCTTTGCTACCTTTTTTTCCCCTCTACCCGGTTGTTGCGATCAGATGACGGAGTCCCGGAGACAGCTGATCCCGTCGATGACTATTACTACCCCGACGGAGCCTACTACTACGTGGAGACCGACGACCAAGAGTAGATAGGAGGCTCCCAGGCAGGAGGCCTGCGCCTCTTTGATCTAGATGTCGTTGTTTTGCTCAGCCTTCTTAAGGCAACCTTTGTCTAATTATGTCTGTACTCAGATATTGATGCTTTCGCTGACTCTTGTGTACTCGAGCTTATGTATTCGAGCCCTCGGGGCCCCTGGCTTGTAATATAAATCTTGTATGATTTTATTTTTGTCTAGAGTTGTGTTGTGATATCTTCCCGTCAGTCCCTGGGCTTGATCGTGTGCATTTGCGTGGATGATTAGTGCACAATTGAGTCGGGGGCGTCACAAGTTGGTAACAGAGCCGACTGCCTGTAGGAAGCCCCTTTCCAACTCCTTGGCCGAAGTTGAGTCTAGTCTTTGAAAAACTGTTTTACTAACATGGCTGTGTGGCTTACGGGCCCACGTCACCAATGGATGGGATTAGGATCTTTTATTCCTCTTCTTTACTATGGGATTCTGATCTCTCTTCTTTTCGGGTTAAAGATTTTGCTAACTCTAACATTAGGTTCTCGTGATCACATCCACCCGGAGATTTGAATTAACCCTTCTTCGAATTGTGGGCCAGGTTCTGCTTCACAGTGTTCACAGGCCGCAGGATCCTTTTATCAAGGGCACCCTGCGTTGTCACTTGCAGATTCCTCGCTCCAGTAGTTTTCTCCGACGTTGATGTAGCCTTTGCTATGTCTAGTTGTTGTGTCTCTCCACCGCGTGCCTGCATGCCGCCTAGTTGTCTAGTTGCGTGTGTTCCAACACCTGCTGCCATTTGTAACCGACTCTGTGCATGGATCTGTATGTCTTTAATGACTACTGATATGTATCTAATGCACTTCTTGTTCATTGCTCATGTTACATCATGAATGACCTCTTACACATGAAGTTGTTCTTGCTAAACTGCCCCTGTTGTTTTTAGCAGGATGGCTGACGATCCTCCGCCTCCGCCCTATATTGCCGCAATGATGCAGCAGTTTGAGCTGAACCGTCAGTTCATGTCCGGGCTAATGAACCAATTACCAACTCAGAATGCTCATCAACAGCCTGCCCCAATAACTCTGCAAGAATTCGTGCGCCTCAACCCGTCCATTTTCCGCAACTCCACCAATCCTATGGATGCTGATGATTGGCTTCGAGACATCCTGTTTGAAATGGAGTCAGCTAATGTTGCCCCTGCCAGTTATGTCACCTTTGCAGCATTTCACTTGAAGGGTCCAGTTGCTCAATGGTGGGAAAGCCATAGGGGTAGCATGCCTGCTGGAACTGTAACCACTTGGCAGGAATTTCAGTCAGCCTTCCGTTCACGGCACATTCCTCAAGGTCTGATGGACCAGAAGAAGAAGGAGTTCCGCAAACTCACTCAGGGCAAAATGACTGTGGATGAATATCAGAGGAAATTTCTCGAATTATCCCGCTATGCTGAAGATGACGTCTGCACTGACGCTCGCAAGTAGGAGAAATTCCGTGAAGGACTACGTCGTGATATAAAGCTCACACTTGTTGTCCATGATTGCGCGGACTTTGCGACGCTTGTTAGCCAAGCTTTCCGAGCTGAAACTGGTCTGACTGAGTATCAGGAGTCGCTCAAGCGTACTTGAGATGTTGGCCCATCCTCAGGTCAGCCTGCTCAGAAACGTCAAGTCTGGATCCCGCATAATGTCTATCACCGACCTGCTCCAACACCAAGGTCATCTTATGTTGCACCTCGTCTGCCTTCGCCAGCGAGACAGCTTAGAGTTCAGCCCAATGTTGTGGCCCTTCCTTGTCTGCCCGCACCGCCAAGACAACCCAGTGCTCAAAGTAGACAGCCCAATACTATGGCTCCTCGCCCCACACGTGGAGTCTGTTGTAAATGTGGACTGCCAGGTCATCATTCCAGGTTTTGCCCATGGAGCCAGAATGTCAGACCGACTACTGTTGTACTTGGCCATGTCAACCATGTTAATGCCGAAGAACCTCAGAAGGAACCGACTATCGTGATGGGAACCCTCCCTGTTAACTCAGTACCAGCTTCTGTTCTTTTTGATTCAAGAGCATCACATTCCTTCATATGTGAGGCGTTTGCATGCAAGCAAGAATTATCATTCGAAAACGTGTACCCTCCGCTGGTGGTTAGCTCTCCAGGATCCAGGTGGGATACCTCGATGATAGCCCACAACAACCACATTGCAATTGGAGGATTAGTGTTCACCGCTTCACTCATGGCCCTCAAGGTCTCTACCATAGATGTCAATCTCGGTATGTATTGGCTGAAAGCACATAATGCTTTCATCGACTGTGCCGCTAAGAAAGTCCAACTTACACATCCTTCTGCCAGACAATCCAATACTCAGCCCGAACAGCTCAGAATGCCGAGAGCCAGATATTTGCTCTGAATGCATTGAATGCTTCACCTCTTGAAGGCATCGAGAACGTTCGAGTTGTTCGTGATTTTCAAGATGTCTTCCCAGAGGAACTTCTAGGAGTACCCCCTGCTAGAGCTGTCGAATTCATCATAGACTTGAAACCGGGCACTACTCCTATTGCCAAGCACCCATACAAGATGCCACCGCATGAACTCCTTGAACTTAGGGAGGAAATCGACAAATCACTTCGTAAGGGATTCATTCATCCAAGTTCTTCTGCTTGGGGAGCACCTACTCTCTTTGTTAAGAAGAAGGATGGAACGAATCGGTTGGTTCAAGATTATCGACCTATCAACCAAGCAACAATTCAGAACAAGTATCCACTTCCTAAAATCAACGATCTGTATGATCAACTTGCTGGTTCCTCAGTATTTTCTAAACTTGATTTGAGATTGGGATACCACTAGATCCGAGTTCGTGAAGAGGACATTCCGAAGACAGCCTTCGTTACTCGCTATGGTTCTTATGAATACACTGTCATGTCCTTTGGCTTAACCAACGCTCCAGCACCTTTTCTTGGCTAATGAACTACATCTTCATGGATTACCTCGACAAATTCGTCATGGTTTATCTGGATGATATCCTTGTATATTCAAAGAATGAAGAAGAACATGCCAAACATCTTCGGCTTGTACTGGAGAAGCTGCGTGAACATCAACTGTATGCCAAGTATTCCAAGTGCGAGTTCTGGTTATCTGAAGTGACATATCTCGGCCACGTGATTTCCAAAGATGGCATTGCTGTTAACCCAGAACGAGTTCAAGCTATTCTTGAATGGACTCCCCCGAAGAATGTCAAGCAAGTCAGAAGTTTTCTCAGACTTGCCAGCTATTGCCGCCGCTTTGTCGAGAACTTCTCTAAGATTGCCAAGCCTTTGACTGATTTGCTTCACAAGGGCGTTAATTTTGAGTGGACAGAGAAATGTCAGGGAAGTTTTCAGACACTCAAAGACAAGCTGACGTCTGCCCCAGTGCTTGCTCCTCCAGATTCTCGCAAAGACTTCGTGATTTATTGTGACGCATCCAGTCAAAAGGTGACTGCTTATGGCTCTCGACAGTTGCGTCCTCATGAAGAGAACTATCCAACGCATGATCTTGAACTGGCAGCAGTTATTTATGCATTGAAGTTATGGCAACATTACCTACTTGGTAATCGTTGCGAGATCTACACGGATCAACAAAGTTTGAAGTACTTGTTCACTGAACCTCCGTCAGCAAAGATAGATGGAGGCCATTACAGACTATGACTTGGGTATTTCTTATACCCCTGGCAAGGCTAACGTAATGGCTGATGCCTTGAGCCGCAACTCCTACTGTTGTGAACTTGAGGTTCAGCTACAGCAACCACTCCTGTATGAAGAGCTTCGAAACCTGAACCTCGAGATAGTTCCTCAAGGATATCTAAATACCTTGGTTGTTGAACCAGATCTCGAGCGCAACATCAAGACAAGGCAGAATTATGACTTTGAAGTCAAGAAGATTAAGAGCTATCTCTCCAAAGGAAATTCATCGTTCTTCACTGTTGATGATGATGGTGCCTTGTTCTTCAAAGTCCGCCTAGTGGTCCCTAGAAAGAATAATATGGACTCGCGCTCGGATGTCATGAAAGAAGCACATGACACACCTTTGTCTATTCATCCGGGTAGTACCAAGATGTACCAAGACATTCGTCAGCGGTACTGGTGGCCTGATATGAAGCGAGACATTGCTCGTTCTGTTGCTGAGTGTGACGTTTGCCGTCGCATCAAAGCAGAACATCAAAGACCTGCTAGAACTCTGCAACCACTTGCTATTCCCGAATGGAAATGGGACAAAGTTGAAATGGATTTCATTACTGGATTTCCCAGATCACAGAAGGGTCATGATGCTATTCTTGTCGTCATTGACCGATTCTCAAAGGTTGCTCATTTTTTGCCAGTCAAGGAGACAATCACTGCTAGTCAGTTAGCAGACTTGTATGTTTCCAGAATTGTGTCACTCCACGGTGTTCTGTTGGAGATCAGTTCAGACCGTGGCAGCCTCTTTACCTCAAGGTTCTGGGAAAGTTTCCAAGAAGCTATGGGAACTCATCTGTCCTTTAGCACCGCTTTTCATCCCCAGTCCCAGGGTCAAGTTGAACGAGTCAAGCAAGTGCTTGAAGATATGCTTCGCGCATGTGTCATCTCCTTTGGCAAGAAATGGGAGGAATCTCTCCCGTATGCTGAATTCTCTTACAACAATAGCTATCAAGCTAGTCTGAAGATGGCACCATTTGAAGTTCTTTATGGACGTAAGTGTCGAACTCCTCTGAATTGGTCAGAAACTGGGGAACGGCCACTCTTCGGTCTGGACATTATCCAACACGCTGAAGAACAAGTCCGTATCGTTCGTGAACATCTGAAGACTGCTCAGTCTCGTCAGAAGAGCAATTATGACCGTAAACACAAGGTAATGGTCTATCAACCTGGCGAACAGGCTTATCTTCGTGTCACCCCGATCAAGGGCACTCACCGCTTCGGAATCAAGGGCAAGTTAGCTCCTCGCTACATTGGCCCATTTCGTATTCTCGCAAGACGTGGAGAAGTGGCATATCAGTTGGAACTACTGCCAACCTTTCTCAGGTTCACGATGTTTTCCATGTGTCACAACTCCGCCGCTGTTTCAAGCATCCGATCCGAGCAGTGGATCATGAAGTGCTTGAATTGCAGGATGACCCGTCTTATAAGGAACATCCGATCCGTATTCTTGATCAAGTTGAACGTCAAACCCTTCAGAAGGCAATCAAGTTCCTTAAAGTTCAGTGGTCGAATCATTCAGAAAATGAAGCCACTTGGGAATGTGAGGATCGCCTCGTGAAGAATATCCCGATCTCTTTCCTTCTACCTCCTGAATTCTCGGGACGAGAATTTCTTTTAGAGGAGGAGAATTGTAACACCCCCTGTAATCATGCTACAGTAATCTCCCCCTAATGGTGGCCATGTCATCATGATTACTATGCTAATTGCCACTTGTCCAAAATCAAAGTCGAATTCAAATTTAAATTGCAAGTGAAATTATTATTTCTTTGAACAGTAAAACTAAAGTGTTCGCATTATCCTATAATATGCCCTGATCATTGTCATGTTGAAACCAACTTCTTTGACTCACAAATAAATTCCTATGAGTTTAATAAATGCTCCAATAGCAAATAAAATGGCCTTTTAAAAATAAACAATTATATAAACATTCCCAAATAAAATGAAACTTTGTGTGTAGCACCCAAAATATTGTATTTGAATTATATGTGCAGTATGATGTAGAACTAATATCATTTAGTGCCTAAAATAAATAGAAAACTGAGACAAAAAGATTGACAGAAAAAGAAAATAGGAAAGTGCTACTGTGCACTTTGGCCCGTATGAACAGAGGCCCAGCCCATCACCGCTTTTATCCTCAACCTCCTGTTCACAAGAGGTGCGCTGGACGCACGTGTGGCGTCCATGCCGTGGATGGCCACACGGCGACCATCCGGCGATGCCCCTGTGAGGATAAGGCCACCCCGACCCCCTCCGAACCCTAGGTCAACCATTCTCCCCCTCCGTCGCTCTCCTCCTTCGATTTCTTCGTAGCTCGAAGCCACCATCATCGCGTCGTCGTCGTCTTCCCGGCCAGGAGCTTCTCCGAGCCACGATTGGGTGTCCAGGAGGTGCGCTGCATCCATCTACGTCGACTATGAGGATCATTTCGACTTGAATCGCACCGCTCCATCGCCATCGACCGATCTCCTTCATCTCCGACCACATCTTCCCGACGTCGATTCGCACTGCTCCGACCACCCCCGGCCTCGCCGTCTGCTCCCCCGGCTCCGCGGTGAGCGCCTACATAGATTCCCCCACTTTCCCCCTTGTTTAGTAGCCGTTTGCGCCACCCACGACCTCCCTGTTGGCTCGCGCTCACCGCGCCAACCGCGCCTCGCATGGACGTGCGCCACCCGCGCCCTGCCTCGCCCAGTCCGCGCCCTGGCCGCGGTCTGCGCGCCTCCGCCCGCTACCGCTCGCGCGCTCCTGCGCTGTGCCCAGCTGCTGCTGCTACCTACTGCGGCTGCTCGCTGCTGGTGCCAGTGCTGCTCCCCACGCCCCTCGCTACTGCTGCCCCTTCTGCTGCTGCCCGCTGCGTGCTGCTGCTTGGCCGCCGCCGCCGCTCGCCCCTTGCTGCTGCGCTGCTACTGCTATATGCTGCTGCTGCCGCCGCTGCTGCCGCACCGCGGCCACTGCTCCCCCCTGCGCTGCTGCCCTGCAGTGGCCGCTGCTCTCTTTGCTGCTGCAGCCGCTCGCCCAACGTCGCCCGCTACTGGCCGCTCCCGCCGCTGCCTTGCTTCAGGCCTGACCGCCGGTGCCCTTGTGCCCGTGCGTGTCCAACGCTAGGGCCGGCCCTGTGTACTTAGGGACTAATCCCTAATTAGTTTAGTATAATAACCCCCACTAATTAGTCACTGGCAGTGGGCCCCACTTGCTAATTAAGTTAATTAACTCAATTTTAAACTGTGTTAAATATAGTGTCTATGACATGTGGGTCCCCGTGATCCTGCTGACTGGTCAACGTTGACCCAGTCAACGCTGACTGTACAACTGACTGGGCTGTTGACTTTGACTTGGCCCCACATGTCATTGACTGTGGCTGGCACTGCACTAGGTGACAAAAGTATTTTACAGTTTTATTTTCGATTTAATAATATTTTTAGAAAATGCACTAAACTTTGAAAAATCATCGAAATTAATCCGTAACTCGGATGAAAATAATTTATATATGAAAAATGATAAGAAAAATGAGACGAATCCGAATATGTCATCCACATGCCTGTCACATGCCTCCAACATTGCAAACATGGAACCTTCCCCTTCGGATCGTCTGTCCGATAATTGCCTAAAGCCAGGAAAATATTCCTAGAAATTTTCCCGCTCTGTCTAAAATACCTAGCACTGCATTAGGTCACCCCTAGCATAGTATTCTGACATGTCATGCCACCATGTTGCATTTGTTTGCTGTATATTTATTGTTTCTTCCACCTCTTCTCTTCGGTAGCCCCCGAGTCTGACGAAACCCCTCAAGACTGCTACACCACTGAGGACCCCTCTTTCACCGCAGAGCTTCCAGGCAAGCAAACCCCCCTTCATCATTCCTATATCGCCCATTCTTTCCCTCTCATGCTTGCATTAGATTTTGCTACTGTATTCGATAGCTCCTATTCTGATGCATAGCCTGCTTTTGTAACCTGCTATTGATACATTACCTGTTATCCTAGCATGCCTAGACTAGCTATGCTATTGTTCCATCAGTTGGCTCTACACCCTTGTCCATGTTGCTATGCTAGATTATCGGGTCATGATCCCCTTTGGGCAAGGATCGCGGGCATGTTTACACCATTACATTACAATGTTGATACGGGTGCTGAAGGGCAGGTGGTACCATACAGTAAGAAATGGACCTGAGTCCCGACAACTCCTTACTAAAGTCGGGTCGGCTACAAGAGCACCCGCGAGTGATTCATACAAAGACGGGTCGGCCCCAAGGGTACCTACGAGAGATATCTGTGGCGGAATGATAGTGCAGGTGGAGACCACCTAGGAGAGAGGTGGGCCTGGTCCCTGGTCGTTGGACCGTGGGTTACCAAGTCGGTGCGACAGGGCATCGAAGGTGAGCCTGGAGCCCTGTTCATGTCCGCGAGCTACTGATAACACGCTTAACGAATTTGGGTATTTGATCTGAGTTGGCATTATGTATCAGCCGAAAGCTCTGTCAGACGTCTAGTTCAGCATTGAGGCCGGGCGACAGCAGATACCCACAGGCACAATGTGGTGAGGCTGACCCTGTGCGCAACGACCCGGAGTGCAAAGGGCGATGGGCCCAAGACCCCTGAGCGCTTAGGATGTAGACCGGCGGGGACCTCTCTGCGGAGCCTAGGTAGGACTACGTCGTGTCGATCAGCCGAGGCCGGGCATGACCCGGAAAAGTGTTTTCAGCCAGAGTTAATCGAGCGTGTTGGGTAACAGTAGTGCACCCCTGCAGGGAAGTATATCTATTCGAATAGCCGTGTCCACTCTAACAGGATGCTCAGTGTAGTATCCCGATCTACTACAACTTGAACTGGATACCTGTTACTTTAATTAATATGTTAGCTCCGGGATCGCTTTCTCACAGGGAGTCGAGGAAGGATCTCTAGGCTTTGTTACTACATACTTATTGCTTTATTATATGCTACAAATCTGCACTCTTTTAATGCTGCAAGACGCTGCAAGATGCTAGTCATCGATAGGCTAGGCCTTCCCTTCTATTCTGGCATTTCTGCAGTATAGTCCACAGATACAGCCCCTTCCCTTTGATACCGATACATACTTAGCATAGATCTGATGTAAGTCTTGCGAGTACTTTGGATGAGTACTCACGGTTGCTTTGCTACCTTTTTTTCCCTCTACCCGGTTGCTGCGATCAGATGACGGAGTCCCGGAGACAGCTGATCCCGTCGATGACTACTACTACCCCGACGGAGCCTACTACTACGTGGAGACTGACGACCAAGAGTAGATAGGAGGCTCCCAGGCAGGAGGCCTGCACCTCTTCGATCTAGATGTCATTGTTTTGCTCAGCCTTCTTAAGGCAACCTTTGTCCAATTATGTCTGTACTCAGATACTGATGCTTTCCCTGACTCTTGTGTACTCAAGCTTTTGTATTCGAGCCCTCGAGGCCGCTTGTAATATAAAGATTGTATTATTTTATTTTTGTCTAGAGTTGTGTTGTGATATCTTCCTATGAGTCCCTGGGCTTGATCGTGCGCATTTGCGTGTATGATTAGTGCACGATTGAGTCGGGGGCTTCACATTCAGGAAGTGTCCAATCATCGGCATTTCTCAATATATTATTTAGGAGTTCTTTAGCCGGTCCAATAGTTCGTTCCCTGAAAACACAACCAGCACAACTATCTAGGTAGTCCCTAGAAGCATCGGTTAGTCCATTATAAAAGATATCAAGTATTTCATTTTTCTTAAGAGGATGATCAGGCAAAGCATTAAGTAATTGAAGAAGCCTCCCCCAAGCTTGAGGGAGATTCTCTTCTTCAATTTGCACAAAGTTAAATATTTCCTGTAAGGCAGCTTGTTTCTTATGAGCAGGAAAATATTTTTCAGAGAAGTAATATATCATATCCTGGGGACAACGCACACAACCTAGAGCAGGAGTATTAAACCATTTCTTAGCATTATCCTTTAATGGGAAAGGGAAAAACTTAAGAATATAATAGTAGCGAATTTTTTCCTCATGAGCAAAGAGGGTGGCAATATCATTCAATTTAGTGAGGTGTGCCACAACAGTTTCAGTTTCATAACCATGAAAAGGATCAGATTCAACCAAAGTAATTAACTCAGGATCGATAGAGAATTCATAATCTTTATCAGTAACAAAGATAGGAGAGGTAGCAAACTTAGGATCATATTTCATTCTCTCCCTCATAGATTTTTCTTTCAACTCAGCAAGCAATTTTCTAACATCATCTCTATCATTACAAGCAAGAATTGCCCTAGCTGTCTCTCGATCGAAAACATAACCATCACGTATCTTAGGAATTTCAAGTCTAGTAGGAGGACTAGGCATAATAGGTGAATCATAATTTTCAAGAGTTTCATCGATTCCAACATTCTCAATTTCTTTAGCTTTAGCAAGTTGTTCATCAAGAAATTCACCTAGTGGCACAGTATTATCAAGCATAGTACTAGCATCATCATGAGTATCATTTATAGCAAAAGTAATATCATCAATTACTTGCGACATATCAGAATGAATAACAGGTGGTGGTGTCGCAAGCCTACTCAAAATAGAAGGTGAATCAAGTGCAGAGTGTGATGGCAATTCCTTACCTCCTCTAGTCATAGAGGGTAAGATCTTGGTCTTAGCGTCTTTCAGATTCTTCATAGTGATCAACAGATATAAATCCCAAGTGACTCAACAAATAGAGCTATGCTCCCCGGCAACGGCGCCAGAAAAAGGTCTTGATAACCCACAAGTATAGGGGATCGCAACAATTTTCGAGGGTAGTATTTAACCCAAATTTATTGATTCGACACAAGGGGAGCCAAAGAATATTTGTGAGTATTAGCAGTTGAGTTGTCAATTCAACCACACCTGGAGAACTAAGTATCTGCAACAAAGTGTTTAGTAGCACAGAAGTATGATATTTTTGATAGCAGTAGTAACAGTAACAGAAGCAGCTTTGTAGTGATTGTAACAGCAACAGCAACGAAAGTAACTTAGCAAAGATCAAAATGCGAAAAACGTAGGCATTGGCTCAGTGATGGATAATTATGTTGGATGACATTCATCATGTAACAGTCACAACCTAGGGCGATACACAATAGCTCCAATTCATCAATGTAATGTAGGCATGTATTCCGTATATAATCATACGTGCTTATAATAAGAACTTGCATGACATCTTTTGTCCTACCCTCCCGTGGTAGCGGAGTCCATAAGGAAATCTAAGGGATATTAAGGCCTCCTTTTAATAGAGAACCAGAACAAAACATTAACGCATAGTGAATACATGAACTCCTCAAACTACGGTAATCACCAGAAAGAATCCCAATTATTGTCACCTTGGTGTATGCGGATCATAACACGTAATAGGTGCATATAACTTGCAAGATAGGATCAAGAACACAAATATATTCATGAAAACATAAAGGGTTCATATCTGAAATCATGGCACTCGGGCCGTAGTGACAAGCATTAAGCATAGCAAAGTCATAGAAACATCAATCTCAGAACATAGTGGATACTAGGGATCAAAACCCTAACAACTTGACTCGATTACATGGTAAATCTCATCCAACCCATCACCATCCAGCAAGCCTATGAAGAAATTACTCATGCCCGGTGGTGAGCATCATGAAATTGGTGATGGAGGATGGTTGATGATGACGACGGCGTTGAATCCCCCTCTTCGGAGCCCCAAATGCACTCCAGACTAGCCCTCCCGATGAAGAACAGGAGGTGGCAGCAGCTTCGTATCATAAAACACGATGATTCTTTCTCTCTGATTTTTTCTGGGCGAATAGGTATTTATGGCATTGGAGTTAGGGTTGCCGGAGTTGCCAGGGGGCCACAAGCCTGCGAGGCGCGCCCCCTGGGCTTGTGGCGCCTGGGTGCCCCCCCTCAGGTACTCCTCTTCACCAGTATTTTCTATATATTCTAAAATAATTCTCCGTAAATTTTCAGGTCCATCCGAGAACTTTTATTTCTGCACAAAAATAGCACCATGGCAATTCTGCAGAAAACAACGTCAGTCCGGGTTAGTTCCATTCAAATCATGCAAATTAGAGTCCAAAACCAGAGCAAAAGTGTTTGGAAAAGTAGATACGTTTGGGACGTATCACCTACGGGTCCATAGCTAGTAGCTAGATGGCTTCTTCTCTCTCTTTGATCTGCAATACCATGTTCTCCTCGATATTCTTGGAGTTCTATCCGATGTAATCTTGTTTTGCGGTGTGTTTGTTCGGATCCGATGAATTGTGAGTTTATGATCAGGTTATTCATGAGAAATATTTGAGTCTTCTATGAACTCTTTTATGCATGATTGTTATAGCTTTGTATTTCTCTCCGATCTATATGTTTGGTTTGGCCAACTAGATTGATTTATCTTGCAATGGGAGAGGTGCTTTGTGATGGGTCCAATCTTGCGGTGCTCAATCCCAGTGACAGAAAGGGACATGACACGTATTTGTATTGTTGCCATTAAGGATAAAAAGATGGGTTTTAATCATATTGCTTGAGTTTACTTTGTACATCATGTCATCTTGCTTAAGGCGTTACTCTGTTTTATACTTAATACCCTAGATGCATGCTGGATAGCGGTCGATGGGTGGAGTAATAGTAGTAGATGCAGGCAGGAGTCGGTCTACTTGTCTCGGACGTGATGCCTATATACATGATCATTGGCATGAATCCGTCATAATTATTTGCTTTTCTATCAATTGCCCAACAATAATTTGTTTACCCACCGTATGCTATGTGTTCGAGAGAGAAGCCTCTAGTGAAAACTATGGCCCCCCGAGTCTACCTTTATCATATATTAAAATCCAAAATACTTTGCTGCAATTTATTTACTTTTGTTTTATTTTGAAGTTTACTTTTTATCTATCACTATCAGAATTAATCCTTGCAAATAACCGCTAAGAGGATTGACAACCCTCTTATTTGCGTTGGGTGCAAGTGTTTGCTTTTGTGTGTGTAGGTGCTGCTAACGGGGTTCTGTGTGGTTCTCCTACTGGATTGATAACCTTGGTTCTTAACTGAGAGAAATACTTATCTCTATTATACTGCATCATCCTCTCCTCTTCGGGGAAATACCAATGCAGTCTACAAGTAGCAATGGCTTACATTTTATTTTTGAATTCGTGCCATACATGCATGGATTGGAAAAGTAGATGCACTATACTGACTCGTTTGTTGTTGTATTTGTGTGTGTGTGGTCATATGCTTGAATACATACAAAGTTTTCTCACCACCATACCATTCATCTTTTAAATTTGAATTTGCATTAAAAAACCTAGTGTGGATACCATGAAATGTGAAATCCACGTTGAGATCACTATATCACAAACTCACTCTAATCCCAAAACTCGTCATAAATCAATTACCCTCCCTTTTGGAATGACCAATTATTTGCAAGGAAAATATGGGCATTGTAATTCATATAGATTCATTCACCAATTTTAAAAAAGATTCCTTTCGCATTCTCGAATGGTAGCACCCGACGACGTACCAGCCAGACCAGGCTCGTGTCGTGGTGGTGGCGTGCGTGGTACGCTAGCCAACCCCAACCAAAAGAACCGCGATAAAACTTCGCACCTCCACTCAAGCCTCCGCGTTTCGAATCGAAATATCTGGCGGCCAGAATTCCAGCCCTGTGAAATTCCCCTTATGTCCCCAGTCCATAATGACTACTCCTACTACTACCGATGAACACTGGAGGGATGCTTTAGTAACTAGCCCATGTTACCTACCATGCCGAGCACGTTCAAGTCCCTCGGTCGCCGCTACCCAAGGTCACCCGTTAACTCCATTGCCTACTACACTAGGATGAGTATAGAATGGAGCTTCGTTTGTTCGTGCCTACTACCTCCGTCCTGGTTTATTGGTCCTCTTCGCATTTTGTTCTAAATTTTGACCTTACATTTAACTAACAAAATGTTAATGCATGTTACCAAAAATAATATCACTGGAAACTATGTTCAAATACGAGTTGAACGACATAATTTTTGGTGACATGCATTATTATTAGAGTATGACGCAATGCACTGGTACACAGGGAGTATCTTTTTACTAGGCATATATAATTTGTTTGAAGTCTAACTAAGCACTGTTTGACCAAATTCTATCTTAAAAAATATGAACATCTACTACAACACTAAAGATGTATCGCCTAAAAGTTCATTTCATGATGCCTGTAATGATATTGTTTCGAATCCTGGTTTTTAAGTTCCAGAAAATCTAAAACTTACCTGAAATTCATGAAACTGCGCATGGTCTCGTGATACGGCACAAATAGGCTGTAGATTTTTTTGTTCAATTTGAGACAAGCTGCTTATGGAAAGTTGCACACATGAACAACCAAGGTATTTTGGAACAAAGAGCTGTCACGGTAACGCGAACGGTTCACTAATATATTCAAACCGTGGGCATTAGACCAGCGTGCCGCCACGCGTCCCGCTTCTCATAGGCAGGTGCCGTCCGAGCAAGCGTGTGAGTCGACGCGTGGCGTGCGAGCAGGCCGCTGCGCAAGCTCACCGGGAGGCGAGCCCTTTGACAAGCCTCCACCACCCACCTTCATCCCAACCACACCCACTTTTAATGGCGACCGTGCCGCAGTTTAAATCACCGCCGCACTCCCCGCTCTCGCTAAACTACCCACCTCGCAGTGTCCCGCCCCCCCCGAATGATCGGTGCGGAATTCGTTGCACGTAGATCTTCCATTTATTGGGAATTCGTTCGACGACTTTTCACAAGTACAGCCGTAAGTACAGTTGCGGGTGTCAACGATCAGCAGTACTCTTTTTTATCCATTTCTTTATTACCCCAGAGGGGCCCACCCTGGTGGGACCGAGAGAAAGAAAGCCCAAACAAGATGTCCAAATAAGAACATCCACGCCCATACCGATAAACTATTCATCCCAAAAGGATTATATCCATTGATAAGTTGTGAAGAGTTTAACCATAGGTAATCTCTTAACCATCCCATCAAATAAGTGGAGGATTCATTAAATTGTGAAACGTTGCCCTTCTTTATGCTTGTCCTGCAAAGCTGGATCTATTCTCTCTGCCTCTCCGATTCTCCTGTCATTTGCCTCCAATCAGCCTGACCTCGCCGTATGCCATGGCGCATCACGATGGGCTGCCCCTAGTCTTCCAGTTTCCTGAGAAAGACCCTAATGAGGTTCCAGACGAGCTTAACCTGGCCGTGCGGGAAGTCGCCGCGTTTGTCCCCGCCCCCGTTCTAGCTCCCGTCGCCGTGCCAGCGCCAGCGCCCATCCCCATGGCATTGATGGGCTGGGAGCCACACACTGTCGCCCAGCTTGAAGCCGCGGGGATCCACGAGGTCCCCGCTAACTTGCACGCGCCCGTGCACCTACCAGCGCATGCGCCTGCGTGTGCACTGACGCACGCGCCCGTGCCGGTGCACATGCACACGAATGTCTCCGCCACGCCATTGCCAGTGCCTGTCCCCTCGCCGGTGCCAGTGCCTCCCTCAGCGGCATGGGTTGCCGCCGTCGACCACTTCCTTGCAGCGACGCCAGTCGCCGCCTCCTGCCGGTTGACTAGCTCTGGGAGACCGAAGTCCAGAACATATTGGCCTTACTTGAAGCTTGGGCCAACGTGCAGGAGTATGCCAACGCCGGCACAAGACGCCGCCGTCGCTGCCGGCCAGTGGCCCAACGGCACACAAGGCACGGCAAAGGAGCCACTTTTCGCCGCAAGACGCACCCACCGCCGCTGCAATTAGTTTTATTCATTTATTTTTTTAGTTCGATTGTGGTATGAATGTAAAGTCACAGTCAGACTGAATGTGGCAACCCAGCTCAGAGTCACCGGAGCACCCCGTATTCCAACCCAAAGATCAAGTCTTCTGGAATACGGCACTGCTTGGCATAGAACAAATCAGCTCTTTATTACTATTAGTTGGGTACAAGGGTTACAAAGGGTTTACAAAGGATTACAATGATGCTGCTCTGACTATGGTGGCTCTATGCTAGAAGCGGCACGACTAATAGCAGCGGAACCACGACATCGGTAATGGACTCCAGTCCACAGGGACTCTGGCTGGGACACATCCTAGCTCGCAACTCGAACACCTCTGCTATGCAAACAGGGCAGCACCTGCAAACTGGCATGACATGCCAGGTGAGTACATTGAATGTACTCGCAAGCTCACAACAAACGCAAGCATCAAAACATAACAACATCATAGCAATTATGGTTATGCATCAGTATTAGTTACTATTAAAAAGGGTGGAAGAAAACAATAAACATGTTATCTCCGAACCATTAATACTCTGAGTCATCTGGCCCACCTTACTCTTGTTAAACCAGTCAAGACAGCCATGCTCGTGACCCACTCACGATCACCTCAATACCACCCGATGATCATACTCAAGACCATTTCCAGGATCACCAGCGATCCGTTACAAGATGAATACTGAGACGAGTTCTTCCATCATTAACAAGTCATTCCCTCATCGGTGTTGATCAGACAGTGTGACTTAGTACGAACTGTGTCCAATACCGTGGACGCGGCTATTCGAATAGATTCTTACACTCTGCAGAGGTTGCGCACTTTACCCACACTATGGAACTCCTGGTCCCGTACCTCGGTACACTTCCCTTCCGGGTGGGCTGGTGCTGCTCCAACGAAACTTGCCTAACCCGTGACTCCTCCATCGTACCACCGACAATCACTCCCCCTACCGGGTCATGCCCTGGGTGGCCCCTGTGTCACTTCTGACACTTGCCACCGTCGTGGCCAAACAGACTGTCCCAAACGGGGACCTGAGCTCAATAACCAATCGGGCTCACAAGGTTATCGTCGTCTACCTTATCAGGGCAGCACACACGCATAACCTCCCCTCTTTGGTGGTACCGATAAAAGAGCACGCGGTTAGACCAAGCCAAGGCCATCCCATTGCGGTAGGTGTGGCTGCACTGGAAAGTTCGGTTCAATGGAACTTGATCAACAATGAAGGAACTTATCCCCAAGCAACTATAGGCATTACTGACTCTCCGGTATCACAATGATCCAAGTTACAACTATAACTAGCTAAAAATCCAATGAACAAAATGATCAAATACCACTACTGATCCCCTATATACGGTATCGGACGGAGTCACCAAATAATTATAGACGATAATCTCTTAATCCACCTGTGTCATAACACCATCCAACTTGAAATCTACTAATGACTATAATCTCATCATCAACATGACAGTAGCCTACTCAAGATCTTCAAAGTGTTGCATGAATTACTTATTTACAAATAATTCATAATCAGCATTAAAATAATTATTTAACCATGATATTGTAATGCAATTATGCAAATGAGAGTTGTGGCTTGCCTTGCACCAATGAAGTGTGGGAGTACTCCTGGTCTTCACCAACTACTCAAATCAATCTAAAAAACATTTTTGAAAACATTTTCAAATATCACATAAAGCATTCTCTTCTGTCCAGAAATTATAGGCAGCAGAGAAAAACACCAAAATATTACAGCAAATAGAAGAGCTCATAAGAATAATAATGCAAACAGAATGAACTCATTTGGACTTATGGTTTAAAATTTATTGATGGTCAAAGTTGGGTCAAACTTCTGGATTTAAATGAATTTAAACAGAAAATCAGAAAACCCACGGGCGGCCACATCGAAGGCGTAAACTGGGTTTACGCCTCCACTTGCGTACCGTTTCGGGCGCGCAGTGGGTCACTGATGGGTGGGGCCCCTTGTCAGATTTAAATGGAGGGAGAGAGAGAGAGCAGAGAGCGGCCGCTCACCAGCGATGGCTAGCCGGCGAGGAGGCTGCGGCGGCGCCGGAAAATGGTCGGGATGGATCGGGCGCTCAACGGCAAGCACGCCCGTACCCGTAGCTCGTTGGGAGACGGCCGGACGGCGTCGGCCCCTTCTTCTCAGGCGGCGGCGAGCTACGGTGGTCAATGGATCCGGCGACTCCGGTGAGCTCTCGGGCGGAGGAAGGGCTGGGACTGGTCAGTGGAGTGCCACGAGCTCAGTGGTGGCCTTGGCTGGAGCTGGGGTGGACGGAGGCGAGCTGGAGAAGCAGGGGCAGAGTGGTGGAGCATGTGATACCCTGGTTTTCCCAGCTTTTCATCTCAAAATTTGTTTGAAAACTTTGTTTGGAATTTGGCTTGAATTTGTTCCTGAATGGCTCTATGGACTTAAAACTTGGGAAATTCTTTTGATTTTCTTTCCCAAGTGATTCAAGCTCTCAAAAAATTCTCTCAAGTCATGTCACTTCTATTCTTGCTCAATCTCAATTTTATTCCCATCTAATATTCCTTTTTCCATTAAAGGAATAACCCTTTGAGCTCTAGGTTGTGAAGCAACCCATATTTCTGTTCTTCCAAAAACCCCAAGAAAATTCTCATAAATCCTTTGGACCATGTAAACCCTAGATATGTGAAAATATTCAAGATTTCCTCCTCATGGTGAGCACAACATCCAATCTTAGATTCCGGCAATAATTTCAGTTTGTCAGGCAACTATATTTTATATTGCTTCAAAAATTCTGAAATTAATCCAGGATATTCTCCTACCGATATTAGCATTCTCCACAAATTTTTGGCTCATTTCATTCAGCCAATTTCTCTATAAAATTCCTCCCAGTTTCTGTCCAGTGGGAAGTGCTGTGAAGGAAGTACCCTGTACACTAACCCAATTGGACTGAAATTTTTATAGCATGTTGGCATCATCAAATAACCCACAAATGCCAAGTTTCAACTCCAGAAACCCATCCAAGTGAGTGCAACATCCTCTGCAAGATTTCTGGACCAGAGAGGCAGTTGTGAAGCAACTATGCTCTACACATGTCCATTTGGTCTGAATTTTCCCCAGCATGTGCACCTTCCTACTGCATTTCAGTGTGGCAAACTTTCACTCCCAAAGCCCTAGCCATTTCTCCTCAACTTGCTGCACAAGTTTCTATCCAGAAACTTGCCTGGAACCTAGCCAGCTGGCCAGACCAGGTCTTGTCAAACCAAGGGAACAGGGGGGCCTCATGTTGAAAAGACTACCGCGTGGACATGATCACTCGGGCCAGAGCGCACCGCATGCGCCAGTGCACGCAGTGACCATGCGTCTGGCCAAGCCAAAACATTGCTCTGCACGTCGTCCGCGTCGGGTATGCTCGCTCAGGTCACCTCGCGCTGTCCCTCCTTGTCCCAGCATGCTGACTTTGTCGCCGTCGTCCACCTGGCCCGTTTGGAACCCTCTCCCTCTCCGGCGAAGCTCGCCGGCAGACGCGGCCAAGCTCCGTCCTGTGCGTCGTACGGGCACTGTGGCCGCGCTGGCTGGCGTCTTCCTCGCCGTGCCACGCCAGCGCCATTAAGCCTCTGCCCTCTCCCGTCACTTCCTCACGCGGCTCGGGTGCCAGCGCGACGGCCAGCGCAGTGCCATCGCCGGCATTTTCCCCGCAGCGGGATCCGGCGCTGGCATCGCCGCCCGGCTATAAAAGCCGCCTCCCAGCCCTCCCTCTCCTCACCCATTGCTCTCTCCCTCTCCCAATCGCTGCCCAGCAGCACCAGAGTGAGCCGGAGAGCTCTTCTGCTCCATCCCCGGCGAGCTGCTCCGCCGCTCTGCCCTAGCTCCGTCCGCTTGCCTCTATCCACCCCAGGCTCAGCTGAGACCACCAGTGAGCTCGTGGAGCTCCAATGACTCGTCCCAGCCCTTTCCCAGCCCGAGTGCTCGCCGGAGTCGCCGGATCGATCGTCACCCGAAGCTCGCCGCCGCCTGAGACGAAGGGGGTAACACCGTTTGGCCATCTCCCGACAAGCTGCAGGTACAGGAGTGTGCGTCATCGTCTGCCCGATCCATCCCCGCCGTTCCCGAAGCACACCGCCATTGTCATCGCCGGCAATCCTCGTCGGTGAGCCGCCCTGCTTCTGTTTCTCTCTCTCTCCTTTAAATATGACAGGCGGGCCTGTCGGGCTCATGGAACCCGAGGTATCCAGGCCCGTCTGCCTTTGGCACAGGGCGCAATGCCTGGCGTGGGCCCAGCAGGCCATCATCACCAAGCACGTCACCAGGGCTCCTCATGAGGCCTTGGCCTCCCGAGGCCCCCTCCTCAGGGAGCGGGCGAGCGAGGCTCAGCGCCTCCACCAGCGGCCTCGCGAGGTCCGCTCGTGAGGCGACCTCCTGAGGTGGCCTCCCAAGGCCCCCTCCCGCAGGCGCTTGAGACGAAGGCCGTTCGGCGTGCCGCGCGTTCTGGAGCCCATCACGTGGGTGACGCGCACGGCGACGAGCAGCAGCAGAGGCCGCGCCAGCAGGCGCGGATGAAGATGGTTCCCTCTTTCGTGTGAAGGGAGCAGGGCTAGCTATCTACTCTCCAAAGCAACCCCAAAGGTTGCCTGATCGGCGAAGGAAGACCAAGACGACGGGCGCGCGGGGCGGAGGTCATCACCGAGCCCACCGGCGCGTCAGGGATCATGCTTTGGCAGACGAAGACCACCTTTAGACAGGATAGCCTGAGCGCCTGTCCCCTTTCAAAATCGCCAAGTGTGGCAACCCTTCCCGCCTAAGTTTTGAGGGGGAAGAAGACCAAGGCCGATATAAAAGGGCAGTGCTGCCATTGTAGAGAAGGCTCTCGAGCTAGGCCCCCAGGGATCGATCCCACCGTCTTCAACCTTGTACGCGAGAACTCTCTTGCCCGCCATAATCCCAACCACAAGCAAGAGTAGGGTCTTACACCGCTAGGTGGCCCGAACCTGGGTAAACTGCTGAGTCCTCTCCCCTTCCCTCGCTAGCGCGCTCTCGCCGTAGCCTCGCCGTAGCTTAGCCGTGGTAGGAGACAAAGCGGTAGAACGAGCTCACCCCAGTGTTCGAACCTTTGGGTCCCCGGAGCCCGACTTCCGACAGGGCCCTACCCGTCAGCGACTCCTCTCGTTTCCGAAGCGGTACGCTAGTGGAAATGCCTAGCCGTTTTACGTCTTCGACGTGGCCGTCTGAGGTTTTTCTGATTATCTATTTAAATTCAAATAATTCCAGAAGTTTGACTGAACTTTGACCATCAATAACTTTTAAACCATAACTCCAAATGACTTCATTCTTTTTGCATTATTTTTCTTATGAGCTCCTCTAGTTGCTGTAAAAATTTGGGATTTTTCTTTGCTGTTTAGAATTTCTGGTCAAAAGAAAGTGCTTTATGTGGTATTTGAAAATGCTTTCAAAAATGCTTTTCAGATTGTTTTGCCTAGTTGGTGAAGGCCAGGAGTACTCCCACACTCTATTGGTGCAAGGCAAGCCACAACTCTCATTTGCATAATTGCATTGCAATATCATGGTTTAAATAATTATTTTAATGCTAACTATGAATTATTTAGGAGTGGATGAATTCATGCAATACTTTGAGGATCTTGGATAAGTTACTGTCATGATGATGATGGGATTATAGGATAATAGTAGATTTCCAGATTTAGGTTGTAATGTTGTTGAACTATGAGATTACCGTCTATGATTATTTTGTGATTCCTCCGGTACTGCATATATGGGATCAGTAGTAGAAGTTGATCACGTTGCTCATTGGATTTTCGGTTGGTTATTGTGGAACTTGGATCACTTGTATATCGGAGTGTCAGTAATGATTATGATTACTCGGGGATAAATTCCTTCATTGTTGATCAAGTGCCACTGAACCGAACTTTCCAGTGCAGCCACACCTGCCGGAATGGGACGGCCTTGGCTTAGGCTAACAGCGTGCTCTTTTATCGGTACCACCAAAGTGGGAAGGTTATGTGTGCGTGCTGCCCTGATCAGGTAGACGACGATAACCTTGTGAGCCCGGTTTGGTTATTGAGCTCAGGTCCCCGTTTGGGACAGTTTGATTGTCCACGACGGTGGCAGGTGTCAAGAGTGACACAGGGGCCACCCAGGGCATGACTCCTGGGGAGGATGATTGTCGGTGGTATGATGGAGGGTCACGGGTTAGGAAAGTTTCGTTGGAGCAGCACCGGTCCACCCGAAAGGGAAGTGTACCAAGGTACAGGACCAGGAGCTCCATAGTGTGGGTAACGTGCGCAACCTCTGCAGAGTGTAAGAATCTTTTCGAATAGCCCCGTCCACGTTATTGGACACAGTTCATACTAAGTCACACTGTCTGATCAACACCAATGAGGTAATGACGTGTTAATGATGGAAGAACTCGTCTCAGTATAGTTAGGTGACCGATTGTTGAGGACCGCTGGTAATTGTTGAGGATGATTCTCGGGGACGATTGTCAGAAGTTCCCAAGGTGACCATGAGTTGGTCACGAGAGTAAGTGGTTCAATCATGTGGCTCAGGGCAAAGTGGATTCCGTAGTGGTAACAAGTTTGATAGTTGTAGCAATAGCATGTTATTATTTTCTTCCACCCTTTGAGTAGCATCTAAATCTGATTTAATCATGATTGCTATGACATTGTTATGCCTTGATGCTCTTGATTGTTGCGAGCTTGCGAGTACATTCAAAGTACTCACCTGGCGTGTCATGCCAGTGTGCAGATGCTGCCATGTTTGCTTAGTGGAGATGTTCGAGTTGCGAGCTAGGACGCGTCCCAGCCAGAGTCCCTGTGGAGTGGAGTCCATTTCGACGCCGTGATTCTGCTGCTAGGATTCGAGCCGCTGCTAGCATAGAATTATTATAGCAAGCATAGCTTTGCCGAGGCAACCCTTTGTAATATCTCAAACCCTTGTACCCCAACTATTTGTAATAAAGAGCTGATTTGTTCTATGCCAAGCAGTGCCGTATTCTAGAAGACTTGATCTCTGGGCTGGAATACGGGGTGCTCCGGTGACTCAGAGCCGGGGTGCCACAAGGTTTGGTATCAGAGCAGGTCTGGCTATAGGACATCCTAGCTAACCCGGACGCTAGAAACCGTTAGTTTAGAGTCCAGCCTGCTTGTGTGTTGCATCTAAGTTGCTGCCCTTGGTTGTTGCATTTGTTTGTTGCATGGCATGCATATAGATTTGGCTTACGAATCAGTTGATTTTGTAGATGGCATCCGTTCCAGTTGACTACAACTCAGCCCTTGCACCCCTCAGCTTTGCATCCCTGCTTTGGGATGTCTGGCGTCTTCTCTATCCCAATGGGGAGATGCCAAGGTACCAAGTGTTCCAGACCTCGCTTGCAGGAATGCTGCTTGAGTATCATGCCAATGTCATCCTGTCAATCGACCTACCTTTGGGGAAGCGCACCTATAGTCTTCATGGTGGCTATGCCTCTACCCCGGATCGCGCTGTCCAACTTGCCGCTCTGGCAGGCCTCACCATTCTTCGTCGTCAGAAAAGCGCGATGCAGGAGAATCGTGCCTTCCACTACTATCCCACCATGTCCACCACTCCTAGATGGATTAGATTTCCTCCTGTCCGCTCGGATGACGATGCCGTTGTGGCATACATGTCTCGTTACATGGTCGCAGAGTACGTCCTCATCGCTGAGCTAGTCCGAGATGCAACTCGTGCCCGGAGAGCCCTTGGTATCGCTTTAGCTCCGTCGACCTCTCCGCCAGCTATTTCACTCTCCAGCAACCCGCCATCCAACTCTAGCACCTAAGTATCCGCGAGGTTCATGTTGCATGAGTTGTGGCAGTGCCAAGTGCTGTAAATTACCCTGAGTAGCAATAAAGTGTGGTTTTGAGAGTTTGGTGCTTTTCCTTGAGCAGTCTTTACTTGCTCTTCTTTGGTTTTCGGTGTCATACTACTTTCCCCTTAGGAGTTGCTCATCAACTGTCGGACGCGAAGAGATAATGAGGATTGCAAGTACTTGGAGGTTGAGTTGAGCAGTATGAAATTCTCAGGATCACATTGCTCAAGGGAGCATTTGGTGGAAAGCAAATAGTACTCTGAATTGACTATCGGTGCCAAGTTTACATCGGTGATGTGATTGTCATAGCAGTAATGGTTTAAGCAAGCAGGGAGACCAGTGTGTGCAAGGCCAATGATATGTTTACCGTACAAGTTGGAATTCAAGAAGGATAGTCGGCCAACTTTTCCATAGGTAACCAACAAGCGGAGTTGTGCGGATGTATATATATAGCAGCATGGCACAGTAAGAAACTTCTGGTATAAGCAATCTAGTCGTCCTCTGCACGCCACCAGAGAAACTTATAAGGCAAGGCTCTTCGAGTCTTCCTCAGTATGATATATGGATGGCTTCCAGCACAAGATGCCCTGTCTTCCTCGATAAGCTACCGAGGGAAAGCTTCCAGTATAAGGTATAGAATCTTCCTCGACAAGTAACCAGGAGGGAAAGCTTCTGGGGAACGCTACCCAGCCTTTTCCAGCACGCTATTCCGGCAAAAGCTTCGAGCACAAGCTATCCAGTCTTTTTCAGCACGATACCCGATGGCTCCTAACACAAGCTATCCAATCTTTGTCAGCACGGCCCTACAAATAGTTGGCAACATTGGTATAAGTTAGTACACGGTGTGTTGGCAGTGCATCTCGAGAAACTATGTCATAATTGTTCGGTCAAAAATATGAGCTAGTCATTACACAAAGATCTACCTCGGGGAATCAGATGTTCAGCTACACGTGCTTATACATATTGTAGGAATGCTGCCCGGGTCATGACAGTTAGTCGTACGAAAGCAACTATGTTTGAGCCGGACTACCAAAGGAAGGTAAGGATCCAACACCTGCATAAGTTACGCAAGCAAACGAAGGCTAGTATAACCATCAGCAAGTTGTAAGGACTCACAAGCTATGAAGTAAGACAAGTTGGAACCACAATTTGGGCAGTGGATACCAAGGTATTTATGAACTTGGTATATGGTTCCCATGAACCCTTGCTCGCTTTTCTTTGGAAACGGCACCACGCCCGTCTGCTGAGCTATTTTTCGGCCGTTCAGGGTGGATGCCGACATTATATTTCTCTTTTCAACAACTGTCCTGTGTTCTGAGCTGTTTTTTTCGGCCGTTCCAGGCAGCTGTTGAGTTTCTTTTGGTAGCGGTGACTCTATGTTCTGAGCTGTTCTTCGGCCGTCTTAGGGAGCCGCTACATTCTTTTTGTCAACATGGTCTCATGCTCTGAGCTGCTTTCCAGCCGTCTTGAGCCATGATTGAATTACTCCAGTAAAAGTCCCAGATCTGAGTTGTAAAGACCGTTCTGGTGGCCACTGGTTTATTTGCCGATTTCATGCAAGGGGTTCGGAGGACCAATGCCTTACCACTACAGCTTGTGAGATGAAAAGCTTGCCAGATAAGTGTGATTGCACTAGGTTGAGGACCAGGCATGCTTGCCAGAATATTGCATCTGATAACACCCGTGGTCATATGAAGAGTTGAGGATACGTGACCAATTACCTGTGGCAAAAGAATCAGGAAAGAGAACAATAAAGAAGAGCAAGACTGAAGATGTAGGCATGATTATCATTACAGAAACAACATGATACGAATACCTAAGATTGGCTGATTTCGTATCAATCATCATGAATACACCACCAAGTGGCCCGCTTCGCTCGGTATTGAAGGATTTCATATCAGCCATCGCAAGACTTATGGATATCTCGACAGGATGGGCGCTTGCAATGTTACATCACAACTTCAAATCAAATGCCTATGCATGCGCTCCCCTGTCATGAGCAAGGTTATTCTGCCAGGACCACCGTCAGTCAAGGTATTACTATAAGGTATTACTCCTTTGGACATGACGAATACTAGCCAAATCGTCAATACAGAATGGAAACAAAACAGTCAGCTCAGAGGATTCAGCCATTCTGCAAACAGTCAGACCCCACTCAGAAAAACATTATGATTCTCAGCATTGTAACTCGATACAATAACCAGTTGGGTTGTGTCCACTAAGGAAAGTTGTTCATAATCCTTATTGGTACCAGACGGAAGCAGGACATGCTCATCAAACATCACTCCCGGACTTATGGAAGATGACTTACTCTAGTCAGGAACATAGGCCAGATGAACCAGCAGACATGGTAATAACGAAGTCAACATAATGTTGGATATGCGAGGCAAGATCTGTCAGAATGTGGGTACGGTAAAGCAAACCATCCCAAAGTAAGAAAGTCAGGTCATATGAGAGGATGCCTAAGTCGGAATTGATTTCCTTAAGGTGGAATATTCATACTGATTCTCTGAGCAACCAAATCTCAAGGATGAGATTTATCCTAAGGGGGGTAGGTTTGTGACACCCTGGTTTTCCCAGCTTTTCTTCTCAAAATTTGTTTGGAATTTGGCTTGAATTTGTTCCTCAATGGCTCTATGGACTTAAAACTTGGGAAATTCTTTTGATTTTCTTTCCCAAGTGATTCAAGCTCTCAAAAACTTCTCTCAAGTCATGTCACTTCTATTCTTACTCAATCTCAATTTTATTCCCATCTAATATTCATTTTTCCATTAAAGGAATAACCCTTTGAGCTCTAGGTTGTGAAGCAACCCATATTTATGTTCTTCCAAAAACCCCAAGAAAATTCTCATAAATCCTTTGGACCATGTAAACCCTGGATATGTGAAAATATTCAAGATTTACTCCTCATGGTGAGCACAGCATCCAATCTTTGATTCTGGCAATAATTTTAGTTTGTCAGGCAACTATATTTTATATTGCTTCAAAAATTCCGAAATTAATCCAGGACATTATTCTACCCATATTAGCATTCTCCACAAATTTTTGGCTCATTTCATTCAGCCAATTTCTCTATAAAATTCCTCCCAGTTTCTATCCAGTGGGAAGTGTTGTGAAGGAAGTACCCTGTACTCTAAGCCAATTGGACTGAAATTTTTATAGCACGTTGGCATCATCAAATAACCCACAAATACCAAGTTTCAACTCTAGAAACCCATCCAAATGAGTGTAACATCCTCTACAAGATTTCTGGACCAGAGAGGCAGTTGTGAAGCAACTATGCTCTACACATGTCCATTTGGTCTGAATTTTTCCCAGCATGTGCACCTTCCTACTGCATTTCAGTGTGGCAAACTTTCACTCCCAAAGCCCTAGCCATTTCTCCTCAACTTGCTGCACAAGTTTCTATCCAGAAACTTGCCTGGAACCTAGCCAGCTAGCCAGACCAGCTCTTGTCAAACCAAGGGCACAGGGAGGCCTCATGTTGAAAAGACTACCGCGTGGACATGATCACTCGGGCCAGAGCGCGCCGCATGCGCCAGTGCACGCGGTGACCATGCATCTGGCCGAGCCAAAACCGTGCTCTGCACGTCGTCCGCGTCGGGCACGCTCGCTCAGGTCACCTCGCGCTGTCCCTCCTTGTCGCAGCATGCCGACTTCGTCGCCATCGTCCACCTGGCCCGTCTGGAACCCTCTCCCTCTCCGGCGAAGCTCGCCGGTAGACACGGCCAAGCTCCGCCCTGTGCGCCATACGTGCACTGTGGCCGCGCTGGCTGGCGTCTTCCTCGCCGCGCCGCGCCAGCGCCATTAAGCCTCTGCCCTCTCCCGTCACTTCCTCATGCGGCTCGGGTGCCAGCGCGACGGCCAGCGCAGTGCCATCGCTGGCATTTTCCCCGCGGCGGGAACCGGTGCTGGCATCGCTGCCCGGCTATAAAAGCCGCCTCCCAGCCCTCCCTCTCCTCACCCATCGCTCTCTCCCTCTCCCAATCGCCGCCCAGCAGCACCAGAGTGAGCCGGAGAGCTCTTCTGCTCCATTCCCGGCGAGCTGCTCCACCGCTCTGCCCCAACTCCGTCCGCTCGCCTCCATCCACCCCAGGCCTAGCTGAGACCACCAGTGAGCTCGTGGAGCTCCACTGACTCGTCCCAGCCCTTTCCGAGCCCGAGCGCTCGCCGGAGTCGCCGGATCGATCATCATCCAAAGCTCGCCGCCGCCTGAGATGAAGGGGGCGACGTCGTCCGGCCATCTCCCGATGAGCTGCGGGTACAGGAGTGTGCATCATCGTCTGCCTGATCCATCCCCGCCATTGCCGAAGCTCGCCGCCGTCGTCATCGTCGGCAATCCTCCACTTGCGTACCGTTTTGGGCGCGTAGTGGGTCACTGATGGGTGGGGCCCTTTGTCAGATTTAAATGGAGGGAGAGAGAGAGAGCAGAGAACGGCGGCTCACTGGTGATGGCTGGCCGGCGAGGAGGCTGCGGCGGTGCCGGAAAATGGTCGGGATGGATCGCGCGCTCGACGGCGAGCACGCCCGTACCCGTAGCTCGTTGGGAGATGGCCAGACGGCGTCGACCCCTTCTTCTCAGGCGGCGGTGAGCTACGGTGGTCAATGGATCCGGCGACTCCGGCGAGCTCTCGGGCGGAGGAAGGGCTGGGACGGGTAAGTGGAGTGCCACGAGCTCAGTGATGGCCTTGACTGGAGCTGGGGTGGACGGAGGCGAGCTGGAGAAGCAGGGGCAGATCGGCGGAGCACCTCGCCGGAGATGGAGCAGAAGAGCTCTCCAGCTTGCTCTGGTGCTGCGAGGTGACGATTAGGAGAGGAAGAGCTCGAGTGGTTTGGAGAGACGGGGTTGTGGCGTCTTTTATAGTCAGGCGGAGCCGCTGTGGCTGAATGCCGCCATCGATGCGCTGGCACGGCAAGGACGGCGAGCTGGCGGCCGCGCTGGCACGGCAAGGACGGCGACCTGGCGGCCGCGCTGGCCATCGTGGCACGGCTGGAGTGGACGGGAGCACGCAGGAGTGACGGGACGCAAGCGGGGCTCTTAAGGACGTGAGGACAACGGCGACGACCGCGACGCCCTCTTCGGCCCGTGCATGAACTTGGCCATGTGCGGCAGCGAGCTTCGTCGGGGCTGGGAGAGGGTTCCAGACGGGCCAGGTGGATGGCAGCGACGCAGTCGGCATGCTTGGACAAGGAGGAGCAGCACGGGATGGCCAGAGTAGTCGTGTCCGACGCATTCGGCGTGCAGAGCACGACTTTGGTTCAGCCAGACACGTGGTCACCGTGTGCACTGGTGCACTCGGTGTGCTCTAGCGCATTTGGTCATGTCTACGCTGTAGTCCATCCTTCCGGTGACCTCCCTATGTGTCTGGTTTGGCCAAGGGTGGCCTGGACAACAAGCTAGCTTCCAGACAAGTTTCTGGCTGGAAACTTGGGAAAGAAGCTGAGAAGAAATGGTTAGAAATTTGAGAGAGGAAATTTGTCACACAAAAATGTAGTAGGAATGTGCCCATGCTGGAGAAGATTCAGACCAAATGGACCAGTTTTGGGTGTAGTTGCTTTACAACTGCTCCTCTGGTCCAGAAACTTTGCAGAGGAAGATGCACTCATGTGGATGGGCTTCTGGAGTTGAAACTTGGTATAGGTGTCTTATTTGGTGATGCCAAGATGCCATAAAAATTTCATAGCATTTGGATAAGCATAAGTGGTACCTCCTTCACAAAGCTTCCTTCTGGACAACAACTTGGAGGAATTTTATAGCGAAAATGGCTGAATGAAATGAGCCAAAAATTGGTGGAGACTGATAAAATGGATAAAAGAATGTCCGGGATTAATTTCAGAATTTTTGGGGCAATATAAAATATAGTTGCCTCACAAACTGAAATTATGACTAGAAGCAAAGATTGGAGGCTGTGCTCATGATGAAGAATAAATCTTGAATATTTTCACATATCCAAGGTTTATATGTTCCAAAGAATTTATGAGAATTTTCCTGGAATTTTTGGAAGAATAGAAATATAGGTTGCTTCACAACCTAGAGCTCAAAGGGTTATTCCTTTAATGAGAAAGGAATATTTAATTGGAAAAAAATGAGATGTGGCAAGAATGGGAATGACATGACTTGAGGAAAGTGTTTGGTAGCTTTGGTTCACATGGGAAAGAAAATCAAAAACATTCCCAAGTTATAAGTCCATAGAGCCATTCAAGACAAAGTCCAAACCAAATTCCGAATGAAATTTTCAAATGGGTTTTTGAAAAAAAAATGGTAAAAACCAGGGTGTCACACTGAATGAAATCTATGGTTTGATCGATTGAGTGTTCTGCTAGAGCCCTATCAAATTAAATAAAAAAAGTCATCAAGCGACATGTATTCCTTCTCATCGCAAACATTTCATATTAAATACCTACGTCAATTCCAAATACTTGTAGGGCGCGAGCAGGTCCCTTCGAGCACTAGGCGATACATACATTTATCCACGCATTTAATTATTACTACTAGTTAAATACATCACGGGTGCCTGAACTTGTCCGTCACGATCACTTTTTTTCCTATACTTGTAAAATACTACTAGGTGAAACTGGTGCCGTAACTTGTGAACGCATCCAGATACGGTCGACGGTATTGGGCATCTTCCCCGGGTGGCGCGCCATGTTTACTGCTCGCGCGTTCTTCGTTTTTGCACGTGCGTCTAAACGTAGAAGGGGAGGAGGGAGAGAGAGCAGACATGGGACCCACCAGTAAGTGGTTCAACGAAGGGGAGTAGTACGTGCTGACGAGCTGGTCCCACTAATGTACTGAAAGTAATATAAAAACTTGTTATCCATTAAAGATACAACAAACGCGACAATCCATTTCTGAGTCCAGGCTCATCTGCACCCACCTTGAAGAACAAAATGAAAACAAATACTAGAAAAATTCAAAAAATTCCATTTTTTTGCATGGCAGACAATTTGGTGCGTGATGTCCACTCCAATTTTCATATCATTTAGACATCTGACCAGCTCTCGGCAAAAAAGACAGATTTGGGGTCTGTAAAAGAGTCTACTGTTCATGTACTGTTCTGACCCAATTTGTCTCTTTTGCTGAGAGCTACTAAGATGTTCAAATGCTCTTAAAATTGGAGCGGACCTCACACAATGAATTATCTAGCATGCACATAAAAAAATTGGATTTTTTTGACTTTTTTGAATTTTTTTGAACTTTTTGTGAATTTTTTCTTGACCGGGTGCAGATGAGCCTGGGCACCGAATCGCTGACGTGCGCCTGGAAGGGCCTGGTCGCCTATTCGATCCTCGTCCTTTTCATTTTTAATTTATATGGGTCCAAAATTGTTCCATGACAGGTGGGTCCCCCGGTGTGTAGTTTGTAGCATTTTAATTTATGGGGCAAAATTTATTCCATTATAGGTGGACCCCTGATGTGTATTTTGTAGGTTGTTTGTAATAATTAAAGAAAACACAAGAGTTTTTTTTGCAGAAATACCATGGTGCGACGGGAAAGGTGAGAAAGAGCGTGCGAGAGAGCGGTCACAGAGCTAGAGGGAAATAATTGGGGGAGGGGCAGGGCCGCAGGGGGGACTGAGCTTCGGTGCCTTAAAGGCAGGTGCCTTTGGTGCATGACATGTGAGCCCAACAGGTGGCAGGCCCACATGTCACCCACGCAAAGGCAGGTAACGTTATGGCACTGAAGCAGCCTCCAGGGGGGCAACGGTGTTTGGACTGGTTGTGGGCCAAATGCTAGAAAAAAACTAACCTAAACCCTCTGAAATAAATGGCTTCACAAATCAATCCAAGGATGGAGGCATAGTCCCCCTGGCAATGTAAATAGCTCCGGCCCTGCGAGAGATGGAGAGGTAGCGTCTATGTGTGGGAGAGACGACGCGAGAAAGCGGGGTCAATCGAGACATAGATAGATAGGGAGATAGGGTGAGTGTGGCCCGACATTCGGTTAAAAGAGAGATATGCTCTGGAGAGATATCGTGCGATCAAGATTTTGGGGAGGGTGAGGGCTGTAAGGGAGATCTTAAGAAATTGACCTACATAGACAATGTGCGTGACAGAGTATACAGAGTGTGGATCGAGGCCCAGACAGGGAGATATATCGTTCATGTGAGAGAAAGCAAGGTTAATCGAGACATAGATAAAGAGAGAGAGAGAGAGAGAGATTGAACGAGTGTGGGCCACCATGCGGTCGAAAGAGTGAGAAGTACGGGTTGGAGAGAGTGACCTAGATAGATAATGTGCGTGAGAGAGTATATACAATATGTCAAACTAGGCCCAAACAAGGAGATATATCGTTTGTGTGTCAGAGAAAGCGAGGTCGATCGAGACATACATAAAGAGAGAGGGAGAGATTGAGCGAGTGTGGGCCACCAAATGGTCGAAAGAGAGACGGTTTGGTGAGAGTGACCTAGATAGATAATCTGCGTGACAGAGTATGGAGTGTGTCGATCGAGGCCCAAACAGGGAAATATAACGTTTGTGTGTGAGAGAAAGCGAGGTTAATCGAGACTTAGATAAAGAGAGAGAGAGAGAGAGAAAGATTGAGCGAGTGTGGGCCGCCGTGCGGTCGAAAGAGTGAGACGATGTGGAGAGAGTGACCTAGATAGACAACGTGCGTGCATGTGCGCGAGAGGGGGGGTCTAGAGAGCCAATGTATGTATCTAGCAAGAGGGTGGGAGGGAGAGAGAGAGAGCTCTACATGGAGTGCAATGGCGGGTGTGTGAGAGAAATACGTTTGTTGAGAGAGTGGGGGAAAGGGGGTTGTGTATTTGAGAGAATTAGAGATCGAAACATGGAAAGAAAGAATGAGCGGGTGTTGGAAACCAATAGCTCTAGAAGGTTGTTAAGAGTGGAAGATTGATTGATAGAGGAAGTATGTAGTGTGTGTGTCGGGGGGGGGGGGGGAGGGGGGCTAAACACAACATTTGAATGTACATAGTAATAGACTTAATATTGACGTTTCAATTTAGTGCACATTGTAAAATTTGAATTGAGGACCATGCATATGGCTTTTGTAATTATTTCAAATTTGTGCCATACATGCATGGTTTGGAAAAGTTGATGCACTAATATTGACTCAGTTGTTGTGGTATTTTGTATGTGTGTGGTCATATGCTTGAATACATCCAAAGTTTTCTCACCACCATAGTGTTAATCTTATACATATGAATTTGCATTCAAAAACTTAGCGTGGATACCATGAAATGCGAAATCCACGTTAGAATTGGAGATCGCTATGTCACAAACACACTCTAATTCAAAGAACTTATCATTAATTAATTACTTTTATGTCGTTTCGAAGGACTAATTATTTGCAAGGAAAACACGGGCATTGTAATACATACAGATTCGTTTGCCAATGAAAACAAGATTCGTTTGCATTCTCAAATGTAGGTGCACCAGGTAGACCACGGTCGTGTCGTGGTGGTGGCGTGTGTCGTATGGACGTTATAAATTGCGCACCTCCATGTTTCGGATTGAAATATCTGGCGGCCCGAATTCCAGCCCTGCAAAATCCCCCTTCTCCCCCGCCCCCTTCCGCGCCCAGAGCGCTCAAATCCCTAATTCGCCGCCACCCAAGCAAAATTCGAATCGCCCCTTGTCTCGTCTCGTTCCCCACCTCCGTACCGGATGAAGACGACGGTCGCGCTGCACCACCGCACCAGAGCTGCCTCATCTACGCCCTCGTCCACCGCACCGGGTGGTCCACCGACAACGTCGGCCGCCGCAGCCGACGTGCTTCACAGACACCGACTTCCACCGCGTCAGGTCTGCTTCACTGACGCCATCTTCCACCTTACCGGGGCTACTTCACCGAGCACATCGTCGCACCTCCAACCCCCCTCCCCCTCCAGTGGTGCTTCACCAACGGCCTCGTCCACCGCATTGTAGCGCTCCGCCACCGCTCAAGATCTGCTTCCATAGGCGGCCAGCCAATGCAAGCGCATCACCCTCAACGGCTCTGAAGTGACCCGCACTCTAGGTGAGTATGCCCAAACGCCAGCCCGAACTAGGTATCCACATATCACTGCGATGTGCACTGTTCCGACGATGCTTGGATTTCCTTTTACTGCTCTCTTAGCTTATATGCCTATGCAACTCTGACTTCAACTGTTATTTCTTCTGGAGCTATCATCTGAAACAAGCAAAACCATTTTTCAGTGAAGCATGATGGCACTATGGGATATGGTACACATCCTGCATGCTCGTATAACCTTGTAAGTACCTGTCCTCCGGTACAGCAGCAAGGTCGATTCCTCTCATTAGATCAACCATTCGCCATGCCAAAAATGCAGAGGGGGAAGGAAGGAGTACACGGCCTACACATCCAAGCAAGTGGAAACATGGACTTCTTCATGGAACATCCCAAGCACAAGCAGAGCTGCAGTGAGCCTGTACAAAGAGCTAGCGTAAGTCCCTGCATTTCATTTAGTTCGCACTGGCCTGCGTGTATGATTGGGGCAGTGAAATGTATTCCAGTGGCGCTTTTGATTTATCCACATAATGGTTGAATTGCTTCTTTCTATGAACTAAGTTGGCCAATAATGAGAAGCATGTCAGTCTTTTCATCATATTGTTGTTGGGGAACGTTGCATGGGAAACAAAAAATTTCCTACGCACACACAAGATCTATCCATGGTGATGAGCATCTACGAGAGGGAGAGTGAATCTACATACCCTTGTAGATCGCTAAGCGGAAGCGTTAAGAAACGCGGTTGATGTAGTCGAACGTCTCCGCGATCCAAATCGCAAGTCGTCCCTCGATCCGATCACGAACTAGTGCCGAACGGACGGCACCTCCGCGTTCAACACATGTACGGCTTGATGACGCCTTCACCTCCTCGATCCAGCGAGCGATGGTGAAGTAGTAGATGAGTTCCGGCAGCACGACGGCGTGGTGATGGTGGTGAGGAACAATCTCTGTAGGGCTTCGCCAAGCACTACGGAGATTATGACGGGAGAACTAGAGGGTTAGGGTTGCCGACACACGGCTTGGGAAATCTTGATGTATCCTGTGTGCTAGCCCTGCCCCTCTATTTATATGTTGAGCCTTGGGGTCTAAACTTGGAGTAAAAGCCTCCTCCAGGTCGGTTTTTCCCGCACAAGGTCGGTTTGGCCCGCAGGGAAAGAGTCCAACTCGGATCCCTGCAGTACCGCGCACAAGCGGTAGTACCGCTCACGAGCGGTAGTACCGCTTGAGCGGTAGTACCGCTTCACACAAGCGGTAGTACCGCTTCACACAAGCGGTAGTACCGCTCACGCGGTAGTACTGCCTTACCAGCGGTAGTACCACTTAAGGCAGCAGCAAAACTTCCTTTTGCACTTTCCAATACCTCGTGGGCTTTACCCCTTTGGCTCATATAAAGTGTTGCTGCACCCGAACACTTCGGCAAACATCCGGAACACCTTCCGGTGAATTTCGGAACCCTTCCGGAGACCAAAACACTATTATCACATATATCAATCTTTACCTCCGGACTATTCCAGAGATCCTCGTCATGTCCGGGATCTTATCCGGGACTCCGAACAACCTTTGGTCACCATCAAAATAACTCAACTATACTAATCGTCACCAAACGTTAAGTGTGTAGACCCTGCGGGTTCGAGAACTATGTAGACATGACCGAGACACCTCTACGATTAATAACCAATAGCGGGACCTGGATGCCCATATTGGCTCCTACATATTCTACGAAGATCTTTATCGGTCGAACCTCTATGTCAAGGATTCAGTTAATCCCGTATACTGTTCCCTTTGTTCTTCGGTATGTTACTTGCCCGAGATTCGATCGTCGGTACCTCTATACTTAGTTCAATCTCGTTACCGGCAAGTCTCTTTACTCGTTCCGTAATACAAGATCTCGTGGCTAACACTTTAGTCACATTGCTTGCAAGGCTCATTGTGATGTTGTATTACCGAGTGGGCCCTGAGATACCTCTCCGTCACACGGAGTAACAAATCCCAGTCTTGATCCATGCCAACCCAACAGACACCCTCGGAGATACCTGTAGAGCACCTTTATAGTCACCCAGTTACATTGTGACGTTTGATACACACAAGGTACTCCTTCAATGTCAGGGAGTTGCATGATCTCATGGTCATAGGAACAGATACTTGACATGCAGAAAACAATAGCAACAAACTGACACGATCAAATGCTACGTTTATAGTTTGGGTCTTGTCCATCACATCATTCTCCTAATGATGTGATCCCGTTATCAAATGACATCTCATGTCAATGGCTAGGAAACATTAACCATCTTTGATCAACGAGCTTGTCAACTAGAGGCTTACTAGGGACACACTGTTGTCTATGTACCCACACATGTATTTGAGTTTCCAATCAATACAATTATAGCATGGATAATAAACGATTATCATGAACAAGGAAATATAATAATAACCAATTTATTATTGCCTCTAGGGCATATTTCCAACAGTCTCCCACTTGCACTAGAGTCAATAATCTAGTTCACATCACTATGTGATTTACATTGTAATGAATCGAACACCCATGCAGTTCTGGTGTTGTTCATGTTTAGCCCTTGGAAGAGGTTTAGTCATCGGATCTGCAACATTCAGATCCGTGTGTACTTTGCAAATATTTATGTCGTCCTCCCTGATGTAATCGCGGATGGAATTGAAACGTCGCTTTATGTGTCTGGTCCTCTTGTGAAATCTTGGTTCCTTGGCTAGAGCAATGGCACCAGTATTATCACAAAACAGAGTCATTGGGTTAAGCGCACTAGGCACTACTCCAAGATCTGTCATGAACTCCTTCATCCAGACACCTTCCTTCGCCGCCTCCGAGGCAGCGATGTACTCCGCTTCGCATGTAGAATCAGCTACCACGCTTTGCTTGGAACTGCACCAGCTAACCGCACCCCCATTAAGAATAAATACGTATCCGGTTTGTGACTTAGAGTCATCCGGATCAGTGTCAAAGCTTGCATCGACGTAACCCTTTACGACGAGCTCTTGATCACCTCCATAAACGAGAAACATGTCCTTAGTCCTTTTCAGGTACTTCAGGATATTCTTGACCGCCGTCCAGTGTTCCATTCCTGGATCACTTTGAAACCTTCCGACCATACTTATGGCGAGGCTGACATCGGGTCTTGTGCACAGCATTGCATACATGATAGAGCCTATGGTTGAAGCATAGGGGATGACAGTCATCTTTTCTCTATCTTCTGCAGTCACTGGGCATTGAGTCTTACTCAACTTCACACCTTGCAATACAGGCAAGAACCCCTTCTTGGACTGATCCATTTTGAACTTCTTCAAAATCTTGTCAAGGTATGTGCTTTGTGAAAGTCCTATTAAGCGTCTCGATCTATCTCTATAGATCTTGATGCCTAATATGAAAGCAGCTTCTCCTAGGTCCTTCATTGAAAAACTCTTGTTCAAATATTCCTTCATGCCTTCCAACATTTCTATATTGTTTCCAATCAGCAATATGTCATCCACATATAATATTAGAAACGCTATAGAGCTCCCACTCACTTTCTTGTAAATATAAGCTTCTCCGTAAACTTGTATAAACTCGAACGCTTTGATCACCTCATCAAAGCGAAGATTCCAACTCCGAGATGCTTGCACCAGTCCATAAATGGATCGCTGGAGTTTGCAAACTTTGTCAGCATTCTCTGGATCGACAAAACCTTCTGGTTGCATCATATACAACTCTTCCTTAAGGAAACCGTTAAGGAACGCTGTTTTGACATCCATCTGCCAAATTTCATAATCGAAAAAGGTAGCTATTGCTAACATGATTCTGACGGACTTAAGCATCGCTACGGGTGAGAAGGTCTCATCGTAGTCAACTCCTTGAACTTGTGAAAAACCCTTTGCCACAAGTCGAGCTTTATAGACGGTGACATTACCGTCCGCGTCCGTCTTCCTCTTAAAGATCCATTTGTTCTGAATGGCCTTACGCCCTTCAGGTAATACTTCCAAAGTCCATACTTTGTTTTCATACATGGAACCCATCTCGGATTTCATGGCCTCTAACCACTTCTCGGAATCCGGGCCCATCATCGCTTCTCCATAGCTTGTAGGTTCATCGTTGTCTAACAACATGACCTCTAAGACAGGGTTTCCGTACCACTCAGGAGCAGTACGCGTCCTTGTCGACCTACGAGGTTCGATAGCAACTTGATCCAAAGCTTCATGATCATCATCATTAACTTCCTCTTCAGCTGTTGTAGGCTCTACAGAAACATCTTTCTGCGCTGCGCTACTTTCAGGCTGAAGTAAAGGTTCAACAACCTCATCAAGTTCTATCTTCCTCCCACTCAATTCTTTCGAGAGAAACTCTTTCTCAAGAAATGTTCCGTTTTTAGCGACAAACACTTTGCCTTCGGATCTGAGGTAGAAGGTATACCCAACTGTCTCTTTTGGGTATCCTATGAAGACGCATTTCTCCGCTTTGGGTTCCAGCTTTTCAGGCTGAAGCTTTTTGACATAAGCATCACATCCCCAAACTTTAAGAAACGATAGCTTTGGCTTCTTGCCAAACCAAAGTTCATATGGCGTCGTCTCAACGGATTTCGATGGTGCCCTATTTAAAGTGAATGCAGCTGTCTCTAATGCATAGCCCCAAAACGATAGTGGCAAATCGGCAAGAGACATCATAGATCGCACCATATCCAATAAGGTTCGATTACGACGTTCGGACACACCATTACGCTGTGATGTTCCAGGCGGTGTTAGTTGTGAAACAATTCCACATTGTTTTAAGTGACTGCCAAACTCATAACTCAGATATTCTCCTCTTCGATCAGATCGTAGGAATTTAATCTTCTTGTTACGATGATTCTCAACTTCACTCTGAAATTGTTTGAACTTTTCAAATGTTTCAGACTTGTGTTTCATTAAGTAAATATACCCATATCTACTTAAGTCATCAGTGAAGGTAAGAAAGTAACGATAACCACCGCGCGCCTCAATACTCATCGGACCGCACACATCAGTATGTATGATTTCCAACAAGTCACTTGCCCGTTCCATTGTTCCAGAGAATGGCGTTTTAGTCATCTTGCCCATGAGGCATGGCTCACATGTGTCAAGTGATTCAAAATCAAGTGACTCCAAAAGTCCATCGGCATGGAGCTTCCTCATGCGTTTTACGCCAATATGACCTAAACGGCAGTGCCACAAGAAAGTGGTATTATCATTATCAATTCTACATCTTTTGGCATCAATGTTATGAACATGTGTATCATTACTATCGAGATTCAATAAGAATAAACCCCTCACATCGGGTGCATGACCATAAAAGATATTACTCATATAAATAGAACAACCATTATTCTCTGATTTAAATGAGTAACCGTCTCGCAATAAACAAGATCCAGATATAATGTTCATGCTTAACGCAGGTACCAAATAACATTTATTCAGGTTCATCACTAATCACGATGGTAATCGAAGAGCGAGCGTGCCGACGGCGATCACATCAACCTTGGAACCATTTCCCACGCGCATCGTCACTTCGTCCTTTGCCAGCCTTCGTCTATTCCGCAGTTCCTGTTTTGAGTTGCAAATATGAGCAACCGCACCGGTATCAAATACCCAGGCACTACAACGAGAGTTGGTAAGGTACACATCAATAACATGTATATCATATATACCTTGTTTGTTGTTGGCCGCCTTCTTGTCAGCCAAATACTTGGGGCAGTTCCGCTTCCAGTGTCCAGTTCCCTTGCAATGGAAACACACAGTTTCTGGTTTGGGTCCAGCCTTGGGTTTCTTCACGAGAGGAGCAACTGCTTTGCCACTCTTCTTGGAGTTACCCTTCTTACCCTTGCCATTTTTCTTGAAACTAGTGGTTTTATTGACCATCAACACTTGATGCTCCTTCTGAATTTCAGACTCAGCGGCTTTCAGCATCGCAAACAGCTCGGCGACTGACTTGTTCATCCCGTGCATGTTATAGTTCAACACGAAGCTCTTGTAGCTAGGTGGCAATGATTGAAGAACTCTGTCAGTGATAGCCTCTGGCGGAAGGGGCATCCCCAATTCAGCCAGACGGGTGGAGTACCCAGACATTCTGAGTACGTGATCACTGATAGACCTGTTCTCCTCAATCTTGCAAGCATAGAACTTATCGGAGATCTCATATCTCTCGATCCGGGCATTCTTCTGAAAGATAAACTTCAACTCCTGGAACATCTCATATGCTGCATGACGTTCAAAACGTCTTTGAAGTCCCGGTTCTAAGCCATACAATATTGCACATTGAACTATTGAGTAATCTTCAGAACGAGCCTGCCAGGCGTTCACAACGTCTAGAGACTCAACTGGAGCGGGTGGATCACCAAGCGGTGCATCAAGGACATAAGCCTTCTGGGAAGCCGTAAGGATAATCCTTAGATTACGGGCCCAGTCCACAAAGTTACTTCCATCATCTTTCAATTTAGCTTTCTCTAGGAACGCATTAAAATTCAGGGGTGCTACTGCGCGAGCCATGATCTACAACATAAATATGGCAAAGACAACTTAGACTATTGTTCTAGATAATGAGTTTAGTTAATCATATTACTTAAAAACTCCCACTCAAATTGACATCCCTCCGGTCATTCGAGTGTAACATGATCCAAATCCACCAACACAAGTCCGATCATCACGTGAGTTGAGGTGGTTTCAATGGTGAACATCTTCATGTTGATCATATCTACTATATTTCTCATGTTCGACCTTTCGGTCTCTTGTGTTCCGAGGCCATGTCTGTACATGCTAGGCTCGTCAAGTTTAACCCGAGTGTTCCGCATGTGCAACACTGGCTTGCACCCGTTGTATGTGAACGTAGAGTCTATCACACCCGATCATCACGGCGTGTCTCGAAACGACGAACTTTCGCAACGGTGCACACTCGGGGAGAACACAATTTATCTTGAAATTTAAGTGAGGTATCACCTTATAATGCTACCGCCGTCCTAAGCAAAATAAGATGCATAAAAGGATTAACATCACATGCAAATCATAAGTGACATGATATGGCCATGAACTCGTGCTTTTGATCTCCATCTCCAAAGCACCGGCATGATCTCCATCGTCACCGGCATGACACCATGATCTCCATCATCTTGATCTCCATCAACGTGTCGCCATGAGGTTGTCGTGCCGACTGTTGCTTCCACGACTATTGCTAACTCATCGCGATAAAGTAAAGCAAAACGGCGAAAATAATTAAAGACAACTCTATGGCTCCTGCCAGTTGCCGTACTCATCGACATGCAAGTCGTGATATTCTATACAACACATGATCATCTCATACATCACATATATCTCATCATGTAATTGGCCATATCACATCACAACATACCCTGCAAAAACAAGTTAGACGTCCTCTAATTGTTGTTGCAAGTTTTACGTGGTTGCTACGGGTTTGCAAGAACCGTTCTTACCTACGCAAAACCACAACGTGGTGTAGTGATTGCTTTTTGATCTTCTAAAAGAACCCTCTTCTTTGAAATCGATTCAACTAAAGTGAGAGAGACAGACACTCGCTAGCCATCTTTATGCAACGAAGTTACATGTCAGTTGAAGGAACCTGTCTCGCGTAAGCGTACGCGTAATGTTGGTCCGGGCCGCTTCATCTCACAATACCGCCGAATCAAGTATCAACTAGTAACGGAAAGCAATATGTATACACCCACGCCCACAACTCGTTTGTGTTCTACTCGAGATCTCATCTACGCATAGACCTAGCTCTGATACCACTGTTGGGGAACGTTGCATGGGAAACAAAAAATTTGCTACGCACACACAAGATCTATCCATGGTGATGAGCATCTACGAGAGGGAGAGTGAATCTACATACCCTTGTAGATCGCTAAGCGGAAGCGTTAAGAAATGCGGTTGATGTAGTCGAACATCTCCGCGATCCAAATCGCAAGTCGTCCCTCGATCCGATCACGAACTAGTGCCGAACGGACGGCACCTCCGCGTTCAACACACGTACGGCTTGATGACGCCTTCACCTCCTCGATCCAGCGAGCGATGGTGAAGTAGTAGATGAGTTCCGGCAGCACGACGGCGTGGTGATGGTGGTGAGGAACAATCTCTGCAGGGCTTCGCCAAGCACTACGGAGATTATGATGGGAGAACTAGAGGGTTAGGGTTGCCGACACACGGCTTGGGAAATCTTGATGTATCCCGTGTGCTAGCCCTGCCCCTCTATTTATATGTTGAGCCTTGGGGTCTAAACTTGGAGTAAAAGCCTCCTCCAGGTCGGTTTTGCCCGCACAAGGTCGGTTTGGCCCGCAGGGAAAGAGTCCAACTCGGATCCCTGCAGTACCGCTTGAGCGGTAGTACCGCTCACGAGCGGTAGTACCGCTTCACACAAGCGGTTGTACCGCTCACGCGGTAGTACTGCCTTACCAGCGGTAGTACCGCTTAAGGCAGCAGCAAAACTTCCTTTTGCACTTTCCAATACCTCGTGGGCTTTACCCCTTTGCCTCATATAAAGTGTTGCTGCACCCGAACACTTCGGTAAACATCCGGAACCCTTCCGGAGACCAAAACACTATTATCACATATATCAATCTTTACCTCCGTACTATTCCAGAGATCCTCGTCATGTCCGGGATCTTATCCGGGACTCCGAACAACCTTCGGTCACCATCAAAATAACTCAACTATACTAATCGTCACCAAACGTTAAGTGTGTAGACCCTGCGGGTTCGAGAACTATGTAGACATGACCGAGACACCTCTACGATCAATAACCAATAGCGGGACCTGGATGCCCATATTGGCTACTACATATTCTATGAAGATCTTTATCGGTCGAACCTTTATGTCAAGGATTCAGTTAATCCCGTATACTGTTCCCTTTGTTCTTCGGTATGTTACTTGCCCGAGATTCGATCATCGGTATCTCTATACCTAGTTCAATCTCGTTACCGGCAAGTCTCTTTACTCGTTCCGTAATACAAGATCTCGTGGCTAACACTTTAGTCACATTGCTTTTAAGGCTCATTGTGATGTTGTATTACCGAGTGGGCCCTGAGATACCTCTCCGTCACACGGAGTAACAAATCCCAGTCTTGATCCATGCCAACCCAACAGACACCCTCGGAGATACCTGTAGAGCACCTTTATAGTCACCCAGTTACGTTGTGACGTTTGATACACACAAGGTACTCCTCCGATGTCAGGGAGTTGCACGATCTCATGGTCATAGGAACAAATACTTGACATGCAGAAAACAATAGCAACAAACTGACACGATCAAATGCTATGTTTATAGTTTGGGTCTTGTCCATCACATCATTCTCCTAATGATGTGATCCCGTTATCAAATGACATCTCATGTCAATGGCTAGGAAACCTTAACCATCTTTGATCAACGAGCTAGTCAACTAGAGGCTTACTAGGGACACACTGTTGTCTATGTACCCACACATGTATTTGAGTTTCCAATCAATACAATTATAGCATGGATAATAAACGATTATCATGAACAAGGAAATATAATAATAACCAATTTATTATTGCCTCTAGGGCATATTTCCAACAGTCTCCCACTTGCACTAGAGTCAATAATCTAGTTCACATCACTATGTGATTTACATTGTAATGAATCGAACACCCATGCAGTTCTGGTGTTGTTCATGTTTAGCCCTTGGAAGAGGTTTAGTCATCGGATCTGCAACATTCAGATCCGTGTGTACTTTGCAAATATTTATGTCGTCCTCCTTGATGTAATCGCGGATGGAATTGAAACGTCGCTTTATGTGTCTGGTCCTCTTGTGAAATCTTGGTTCCTTGGCTAGAGCAATGGCACCAGTATTATCACAAAACAGAGTCATTGGGTTAAGCGCACTAGGCACTACTCCAAGATCTGTCATGAACTCCTTCATCCAGACACCTTCCTTCGCCGCCTCCGAGGCAGCGATGTACTCCGCTTCGCATGTACAATCAGCTACCACGCTTTGCTTGGAACTGCACCAGCTAACCGCACCCCCATTAAGAATAAATATGTATCCGGTTTGTGACTTAGAGTCATCCGGATCAGTGTCAAAGCTTGCATCGACGTAACCTTTACGACGAGCTCTTGATCACCTCCATAAACGAGAAACATGTCCTTAGTCCTTTTCAGGTACTTCAGGATATTCTTGACCGCCGTCCAGTGTTCCATTCCTGGATCACTTTGAAACCTTCCGACCATACTTGTGGCGAGGCTGACATCGGGTCTTGTGCACAACATTGCATACATGATAGAGCCTATGGCTGAAGCATAGGGGATGACAGTCATCTTTTCTCTATCTTCTGCAGTCACTGGGCATTGAGTCTTACTCAACTTCACACCTTGCAATACAGGCAAGAACCCCTTCTTGGACTGATCCATTTTGAACTTCTTCAAAATCTTGTCAAGGTATGTGCTTTGTGAAAGTCCTATTAAGCGTCTCGATCTATCTCTATAGATCTTGATGCCTAATATGAAAGCAGCTTCTCCTAGGTCCTTCATTGAAAAACTCTTGTTCAAATATTCCTTCACGCCTTCCAACATTTCTATATTGTTTCCAATCAGCAATATGTCATCCACATATAATATTAGAAACGCTATAGAGCTCCCACTCACTTTCTTGTAAATACAAGCTTCTCGGTAAACTTGCATAAACTCGAACACTTTGATCACCTCATCAAAGCGAAGATTCCAACACCGAGATGCTTGCACCAGTCCATAAATGGATCGCTGGAGTTTGCAAACTTTGTCAGCATTCTCTGGATCGACAAAACCTTCTAGTTGCATCATATACAACTGTTCCTTAAGGAAACCGGTAAGGAACGCTGTTTTGACATCCATCTGCCAAATTTCATAATCGAAAAAGGCAGCTATTGCTAACATGATTCTGACAGACTTAAGCATCGCTACGGGTGAGAAGGTCTCATCGTAGTCAACTCCTTGAACTTGTGAAAAACCCTTTGCCACAAGTCGAGCTTTATAGACGGTGACATTACCGTCCGCGTCCGTCTTCCTCTTAAAGATCCATTTGTTCTGAATGGCCTTATGCCCTTCAGGTAATACTTCCAAAGTCCATACTTTGTTTTCATACATGGATCCCATCTCGGATTTCATGGCCTCTAACCACTTCTCGGAATCTGGGCCCATCATCGCTTCTCCATAGCTCGTAGGTTCATCGTTGTCTAACAACATGACCTCTAAGACAGGGTTTCCGTACCACTCAGGAGCAGTACGCGTCCTTGTCGACCTACGAGGTTCGATAGCAACTTGATCCAAAGCTTCATGATCATCATCATTAACTTCCTCTTCAGCTGTTGTAGGCTCTACAGAAACATCTTTCTACGCTGCGCTACTTTCAGGCTGAAGTAAAGGTTCAACAACCTCATCAAGTTCTATCTTCCTCCCACTCAATTCTTTCGAGAGAAACTCTTTCTCAAGAAATGTTCCGTTTTTAGCGACAAACACTTTGCCTTCGGATCTGAGGTAGAAGGTATACCCAACTGTCTCTTTTGGGTATCCTATGAAGACGCATTTCTCCGCTTTGGGTTCCAGCTTTTCAGGCTGAAGCTTTTTGACATAAGCATCACATCCCCAAACTTTAAGAAACGACAGCTTTGGCTGCTTGCCAAACCAAAGTTCATATGGCGTCGTCTCAACGGATTTTGATGGTGCCCTATTTAAAGTGAATGCAGCTGTCTCTAATGCATAGCCCCAAAACGATAGTGGCAATTCGGCAAGAGACATCATAGATCGCACCATATCCAATAAGGTTCGATTACGACGTTCGGACACACCATTACGCTGTGGTGTTCCAGGCGGTGTTAGTTGTGAAACAATTCCACATTGTTTTAAGTGACTGCCAAACTCATAACTCAGATATTCTCCTCTTCGATCAGATCGTAGGAATTTAATCTTCTTGATACGATGATTCTCAACTTCACTCTGAAATTGTTTGAACTTTTCAAATGTTTCAGACTTGTGTTTCATTAAGTAAATATACCCATATCTACTTAAGTCATCAGTGAAGGTAAGAAAGTAACGATAACCACCGCGCGCCTCAATACTCATCGGACCACACACATCAGTATGTATGATTTCCAACAAGTCACTTGCCCGTTCCATTGTTCCAGAGAACGGCGTTTTAGTCATCTTGCCCATGAGGCATGGCTCACATGTGTCAAGTGATTCAAAATCAAGTGACTCCAAAAGTCCATCGGCATGGAGCTTCCTCATGCGTTTTACGCCAATATGACCTAAACGGCAGTGCCACAAGAAAGTGGTATTATCATTATCAATTCTACATCTTTTGGCATCAATGTTATGAACATGTGTATCATTACTATCGAGATTAAATAAGAATAAACCCCTCACATCGGGTGCATGAACATAAAATATATTACTCATATAAATAGAACAACCATTATTCTCTGATTTAAATGAGTAATCGTCTCGCAATAAACAAGATCCAGATATAATGTTCATGCTTAACGCAGGTACCAAATAACATTTATTCAGGTTCATCACTAATCCCAATGGTAATCGAAGAGCGAGCGTGCCGACGGCGATCACATCAACCTTGGAACCATTTCCCACGCGCATCATCACTTCATCCTTTGCCAGCCTCCGTCTATTCCGCAGTTCCTATTTTGAGTTGCAAATATGAGCAACCGCACCGGTATCAAATACCCAGGCACTACAACGAGAGTTGGTAAGGTACACATCAATAACATGTATATCATATATACCTTGTTTGTTGTTGGCCGCCTTCTTGTCAGCCAAATATTTGGGGCAGTTCCGCTTCCAGTGTCCAGTTCCCTTGCAATGAAAACACACAGTTTCTGGTTTGGGTCCAGCCTTGGGTTTCTTCACGAGAGGAGCAACTGCTTTGCCACTCTTCTTGGAGTTACCCTTCTTACCCTTGCCATTTTTCTTGAAACTAGTGGTTTTATTGACCATCAACACTTGATGCTCCTTCTGAATTTCAGACTCAGCGGCTTTCAGCATCGCAAACAGCTCGGCGACTGACTTGTTCATCCCGTGCATGTTATAGTTCAACACGAAGCTCTTGTAGCTAGGTGGCAATGATTGAAGAACTCTGTCAGTGATAGCCTCTGGCGGAAGGGGCATCCCCAATTCAGCCAGACGGGTGGAGTACCCAGACATTCTGAGTACGTGATCACTGATAGACCCATTCTCCTCCATCTTGCAAGCATAGAACTTATCGGAGTTCTCATATCTCTCGATCCGGGCATTCTTCTGAAAGATAAACTTCAACTCCTGGAAAATCTCATATGCTCCATGACGTTCAAAACGTCTTTGAAGTCCGAGTTCTAAGCCATACAATATTGCACATTGAACTATTGAGTAATCTTCAGAACGAGCCTGCCAGGCGTTCACAACGTCTAGAGACTCAACTGGAGCGGGTGGATCACCAAGCGGTGCATCAAGGACATAAGCCTTCTGGGAAGCCGTAAGGATAATCCTTAGATTACGGGCCCAGTCCACAAAGTTACTTCCATCATCTTTCAATTTAGCTTTCTCTAGGAACGCATTAAAATTCAGGGGTGCTACTGCGCGAGCCATGATCTAAAACATAAATATGGCAAAGACAACTTAGACTATTGTTCTAGATAATGAGTTTAGTTAATCATATTACTTAAAAACTCCCACTCAAATTGACATCCCTCTGGTCATTCGAGTGTAACATGATCCAAATCCACCAACTCATGTCCGATCATCACGTGAGTTGAGGTGGTTTCAATGGTGAACATCTTCATGTTGATCATATCTACTATATGACTCATGTTCGACCTTTCGGTCTCTTGTGTTCCGAGGCCATGTCTGTACATGCTAGGCTCGTCAAGTTTAACCCGAGTGTTCCGCATGTGCAACACTGGCTTGCACCCGTTGTATGTGAACGTAGAGTCTATCACACCCGATCATCACGGCGTGTCTCGAAACGACGAACTTTCGCAACGGTGCACACTCGGGGAGAACACAATTTATCTTGAAATTTAAGTGAGGGATCACCTTATAATGCTACCGCCGTCCTAAGCAAAATAAGATGCATAAAAGGATTAACATCACATGCAAATCATAAGTGACATGATATGGCCATGAACTCGTGCTTTTGATCTCCATCTCCAAAGCACCGGCATGATCTCCATCGTCACCGGCATGACACCATGATCTCCATCATCTTGATCTCCATCAACGTGTCGCCATGAGGTTGAGGCGCCGACTGTTGCTTCCACGACTATTGCTAACTCATCGCGATAAAGTAAAGCAAAACGGCGAAAATAATTAAAGACAACTCTATGGCTCCTGCCAGTTGCCGTACTCATCGACATGCAAGTCGTGATATTCTATACAACACATGATCATCTCATACATCACATATATCTCATCATGTAATTGGCCATATCACATCACAACATACCCTGCAAAAACAAGTTAGACGTCCTCTAATTAATGTTGCAAGTTTTACGTGGCTGCTACGGGTTTGCAAGAACCGTTCTTACCTACGCAAAACCACAACGTGGTGTAGTGATTGCTTTTTGATCTTCTAAAAGAACCCTCTTCATTGAAATCGATTCAACTAAAGTGAGAGAGACACACACCCGCTAGCCATCTTTATGCAACGAAGTTACATGCCAGTTGAAGGAACCTGTCTCGCGTAAGCGTACACGTAATGTTGGTCCGGGCCGCTTCATCTCACAATACCGTCGAATCAAGTATCAACTAGTAACGGCAAGCAATATGTATACACCCACGCCCACAACTCGTTTGTGTTCTACTCGAGATCTCATCTACGCATAGACCTAGCTCTGATACCACTGTTGGGGAACGTTGCATGGGAAACAAAAATTTTCCTACGCACACACAAGATCTATCCATGGTGATGAGCATCTACGAGAGGGAGAGTGAATCTACATACCCTTGTAGATCGCTAAGCGGAAGCGTTAAGAAACGCGGTTTATGTAGTCGAACGTCTCCGCGATCCAAATCACAAGTCGTCCCTCGATCCGATCACGAACTAGTGCCGAACGGACGGCACCTCCACGTTCAACACACGTACGGCTTGATGACGCCTTCACCTCCTCGATCCAGTGAGCGATGGTGAAGTAGTAGATGAGTTCTGGCAGCACGACGGCGTGGTGATGGTGGTGAGGAACAATCTCTGCAGGGCTTCGCCAAGCACTACGGAGATTATGACGGGAGAACTAGAGGGTTAGGGTTGCCGACACATGGCTTGGGAAATCTTGATGTATCCCGTGTGCTAGCCATGCCCCTCTATTTATATGTTGAGCCTTGGGGTCTAAACTTGGAGTAAAAGCCTCCTCCAGGTCGGTTTTGCCCGCACAAGGTCGATTTGGCCCGCAGCGAAAGAGTCCAACTCGGATCCCTACAGTACCGCGCACAAGCGGTAGTACCGCTCACGAGCGGTAGTACCGCTTCACACAAGCAGTAGTACCGCTTATGCGGTAGTACCGCTTCACACAAGCGGTAGTACCGCTCACGCAGTAGTACTGCCTTACCAGCGGTAGTACCGCTTAAGGCAGCAGCAAAACTTCCTTTTGCACTTTCCAATACCTCGTGGGCTTTACCCCTTTGCCTCATATAAAGTGTTGCTGCACCCGAACACTTCGGTAAACATCCGGAACCCCTTTCGGTGAATTCCGGAACCCTTCCGGAGACCAAAACACTATTATCACATATATCAATCTTTACCTCCGGACTATTCCAGAGATCCTCGTCATGTCCGGGATCTTATCCGGGACTCCGAACAACCTTCGGTCACCATCAAAATAACTCAACTATACTAATCGTCACCAAACGTTAAGTGTGTAGACCCTGCGGGTTCGAGAACTATGTAGACATGACCGAGACACCTCTACGATCAATAACCAATAGCGGGACCTGGATGCCCATATTGGCTCCTACATATTCTACGAAGATCTTTATCGGTCGAACCTCTATGTCAAGGATTCAGTTAATCCCGTATACTGTTCCCTTTGTTCTTCGGTATGTTACTTGCCCGAGAATCGATCGTCGGTATCTCTATACCTAGTTCAATCTCGTTACCGGCAAGTCTCTTTACTCGTTCCGTAATACAAGATCTCGTGGCTAACACTTTAGTCACATTGCTTGCAAGGCTCATTGTGATGTTGTATTACCGAGTGGGCCCTGAGATACCTCTCCGTCACACGGAGTAACAAATCCCAGTCTTGATCCATGCCAACCCAACAGACACCCTCGGAGATACCTGTAGAGCACCTTTATAGTCACCCAGTTACGTTGTGACGTTTGATACACACAAGGTACTCCTCCGATGTCAGGGAGTTGCATGATCTCATGGTCATAGGAACAGATACTTGACATGCAGAAAACAATAGCAACAAACTGACATGATCAAATGCTACGTTTATAGTTTGGGTCTTGTCCATCACATCATTCTCCTAATGATGTGATCCCGTTATCAAATGACATCTCATGTCAATGGCTAGGAAACCTTAACCATCTTTGATCAATGAGCTAGTCAACTAGAGGCTTACTAGGGACACAGTGTTGTCTATGTACCCACACATGTATTTGAGTTTCCAATCAATACAATTATAGCATGGATAATAAACGATTATCATGAACAAGGAAATATAATAATAACCAATTTATTATTGCCTCTAGGGCATATTTCCAACAATTGTAGATTGCTTAGATCTCGATAGGCCAAATATAATCGCATGAATTATACAGTAAAAGCTAGTGTGGTGTGTATTGTTACAACTAGTCTGACAACCTGTCCTCATATAATATAACAAGGTTGCACCATCTTATAAAATTAACCATTCGACTTACCAAAATGCAGTGTGGGAAGGAAGGAGTTTTGGGACTGCGTATCCAAGCTAGTGATATCATGGACTCCTTCATAGAACCTCGTAAGCGAAAAAGAAGTTGCAGTGTGCCTGTACAAAGAGCTAGCGTAAGTTCAGTTATCTGCTTCTTGAAATTTTAGTTAGCTACTGATTAAAAAATTGTTTAATTACCTTGCTTGCCTTAATTTAGTTTGCTACTGATTACATAATGCCATAGCCTATTAATCCTATTATAGACTGCGCCTATCTATGTGTTTGTTACTTACTGTTTATAGAACTACCTGTGCCTGAACTTCAATAGCTACTTAAGCACGTAGATAGCTGGTCATATCTACTTCTAGGGTGCAACAAAATTCATGTGTAATTTACCTTCTCATACCCTGTTTGTTTATCTTGTTTGCTGTTATGACTTCTAGCACTAGTAATGTTTGCATGTTCATGGAGAGACAATTGTCAGGTTTATATGAGGGACACCATCTTTTTAACTTATATATATGTGTCAGAATCATTTTGCTTACATGAATGAAATTTAGGGATGTATGTGTTGCTGGTAAATGCTCATGTGTAATTAATACGTTGCCAAAACTGGCTAGTTTTACTAGTTTGATGTTAGTTTCTTATGGCTCTTGCAACACTTTATTTATGCTTGCTAACTATCAAGTTTTCAAGATCCAATTGAAACTCTCATGGCACAACAGGTATGTTCTGAAAAACTTCCTTGTTTAACTGGTTTGCTGCTGTAACTTGTTGCTCTAATCATGTTACCAACTTCAACTTCTCAGGATCCAATTGGAACTCCAATTGCACATCAGGTACATTTTCGAAAACTTATCTGTGTAATAGGTTTGCTACTGTAACTTGTTGCTCTAATCAAGTTACTGACTACTCAACTTTTCAAGATTCAAGAGAAACTCCAATGGCACAACAGGTCCCTTTTGTAAAACTTGTTTGTTTAACTGCTTTGTTGCTGTAATCGGTTGCTCTAATGATGTTAATAACTTATACTTTTCAGCATCCAATCACAACTCTTTAAATCCTTGTTTGTTTAACTGGGTTGTTGTTCTAACTCCCAGTTGAGATGTTCTGCTAACTTCAACTTTTTCGAATCCAATTGGAACTGTAATGGCAAAACAGGTTAGCCCAAGATCAAAGAGCGAGGTCCCCATGTACGTTGGATCATCCCAGAGCAGTGGCACCGGCCCAATCGTGCATCATGAATTGCCAACTGCTGATGCTCTAGAGGCTAAACTATTGGTAGAAAGAGAGTCTGCTTCTGCACTTAGAGATGAAGTTGACATGTTGAGATAGCAAACAGGACAATCAGAAGCAGTACTCATGAAAACCATTAAATATTTGGTGGATTTCACAACGAAGCAAGCTGATACTGACCGCATTGTTAAGGTCCTAGAGGAAAAAAGGAAATTAAAATCCTGCTTGGTAAATCATAGGTGAACTGTTTTTTCCATCGTTGAATTACCTTTGTGTTGTTTGTTCATGTAATAGATTGGAACCATTTGTTTTAGAGATCATGTAATAATTGATTTTTGGTCTGTATTTTTTTTTGAGCACGAGTCTGTAATAATTGATAAGAACATGAGACATTTCATTTTTTTTTGTTGAGGCAAAGACATTTCATTTTGTTTGCTATGCCAGGCCTACAAAATATGCTAATCGGGCTGATTTTGCATTCAGCAAAAACAGTAGTATAGATGGGCTTTAAGTGGCACGCATCTGACAGGGCCAAGATGTTGTACTAGCTTTGGTACAAAAAAAGATGCTCTTCTAGCCAAAAAATAGTACAGCGACCTGGCTTATGTATGTTAGTTCATATTATTGATCAATATACTCTACATGTGGTCATATGTCTGTTAGTTTTCTATATTATTGGTTGGTTGGCTCAATATTTTGAATTTTGAGACATCGCTTGGCTTCTTAAATTCATATCTAAATGGGAGTACACTATATGTTGCTTGTGTCATACATGTTACAATTGAATTGAACATAAAGTTGTTTCAAATATTCGTATTCACCTTAAACTGGATTCAACCTTCTGAATTCGAGTATCATGGCATTTGTAAATCATATTCATATATAAAGGTGGAATACATCTTTGTTGTGCTTTTGAAGATATATAAAAAAACATATAATGATTTATTTAGATTCGTAATCAAATACAAAATGGGTTCGAATTTAGTTGCCTGGGTAAACGTGAATGCTTATTCTCCCAAGATTTGAAAGAAGCGGCAAAACACCCATTCCCATGTCGGCTGCCCGAAACCAGTGTTTGAGAGAAGGAAATTACTGTCTACACCTGACATGCACAACCTATCGGCCCGATTTCCACTGCTCTAAATAGGGGTAGGTTTGTAACTTCACTCAGACGTGACACGACCGCCTCTTACCCCATTCAGACATGGTGGGCGCCAAACGTGGGCGGCAAAACACATTTGATTCAAGCTCGTCGCAAAGACCTCTCTCTCCCCCTCCATTTCCCATTCATACACGATGGGCGGCAAAACAAACTCTCCTCGGCCGAAATCGTTCTAGGCAAATATTTTAAGTAGGGGCAGGTTTGTAACTTCACTCATGCGTGACACAACCGCCCTACCTGTCAGCCCCGTTCATACACCGTGGGCACCAATCGTGGGCGCCAAAACACCCTCTCCTCGCCCGAAATCGCTGTCGGCAAATATTGGGAAGATGCGAGATTACCGTCCTATCCCCAACCGACGAGACGTTTTATCCTTAATGGCAACAATACAAATACGTGTCTTGTCCCCTACTATGTCACTGTGATATAGAGCACCGCAAGATTGAACCCATTACAAAGCACCTCTCCCGCTGAAGATAAATTAATCTAGTTGGCCAAACCAAACGGATAGATCGGAGAGAAATACAAAGCTATAACAATCAAGCATAATAAAGTTCAGAAAAGACTCATTTACTTTTAGTGAATAATCTGATCATAAACCCACAATTCATCGGATCCCAACAAACACACCGCAAAAGAAGATTACATCGGATAGAACTCCAAGAAGATCGAGGAGAATATTGTATTGAAGATCAAAGAGAGAGAAGAAGCCATCTAGCTACTAGCTATGGACCCGTAGGTCTGTGGTGAACTACTCACACATCATCGGAAGGGCAGCAAGGTTGATGTAGAAGCCCTCCGTGATCGATTTCCCCTCCGGCAGATTACCGGAAAAGGCCTCCAGATGGGATCGTGGAAGAACAGAAGCTTGCGGCGGTGGGAAAGTTATATCGTCTGGCTCTCTGTTCATTTGGGAAAATATGTGAATTTATAGGCATGGAATTAGGTCAAACGGAGCTGCGTGGGGCTGCTACTTGTGAGATGCGTTGGGATTTTCCTCGAAGAGGAGAGGAGATGCAGTACAGTAGAGATAACTATTTCCCTCAGTGAGAACCAAGGTTATCAAACCAGTAGGAGAATCACGCAAAGCCTCGTGAACAGCACCTGCACACACAAAAGCAAATACTTGCACCCAATGCGGCAAGAGGGTCGTCAATCCCCTTGAACTCGTTACTTGCAAGGATTAAATCTTGTAGTGGTAGATAGATAATTGCAAAATAAAATAAAATAAATAAAATTACAGCAAATATATTTTGGATTTTATATATGATTTAAGTAGACCCGGGGGCCATAGTTTTCATTAGAGGCTTCTCTCTCGAACACATAGCATATGGCGGGTAAAAAATTTATTGTTGGGCAATTGATAGAAAAGCGCATAGTTATGACGATATTCAAGGCAATGATCATGTATATAGGCATCACATCCGAGACAAGTAGACCGACTCTTGCCAACATCTACTACTATTACTCCACCCATCGACCGCTATCCAGCATGCATCTAGGGTATTAAGTTAATAAAAACAGAGTAACACCTTAAGCAAGATGACATGATGTAGACTGATATGTCTCCAACGTATCTATAATTTTTTATTGTTCCATGCTATTATATTATCAATCTTGGATGTTTTTATATACATTTACAGCAATTATATATCATTTTTTGGGACTAACCTATTGACTTAGTGCCCAGTGCCAGTTGCTGTTTTTTGCCTGTTTTTGGTTTTCCAGAATATCAGTACCAAACGAAGTCCAAATGCCACGAAACTTTTTGGAGATTTTTTTCTGGACATAACATACACTAGAAGCTTCGGGAGGAGACGAGAAGATGAAGTAGTGGCCCACGAGGCACCACGGCGCGCCCCAGGGGGCGCCCTGGTGGCTCGTGGGGCCCACACGGCTCCGTTTGACCTAATTCCTCCACTATAAATTCTCTAAAATCAGGAAACCAATAGAGGAGTCCACGAAATACTTTTTCCGCCACCGCAAGCTTCTGTTATTGAGAGATCCCATCTGGAGGCCTTTTCCGGTGCTCCGCCGGAGGGGGAATCGATCACGGAGGGGCTCTACATCATCCTTGCCGCCCTTCCGATGATGCGTGAGTAGTTTACCACAGACCTTCGGGTCCATAGTTAGTAGCTAGATGGCTTCTTCTCTCTTTTTGATCTTCAATACAATGTTCTCCTCGATGTTCTTGGAGTTCTATCCGATGTAATCACGTTTTGCGGTGTGTTTGTTGGGATCCGATGAATTGTGAGTTTATGATCAGATTATCCATGAATATTATTTGAGTCCTCTCTGAACTCTTTTATGCATGATTATTCTAGCTTCATATTTCTCTCCGTTCTATTGATTTGGTTTGGCCAACTAGATTGATTTATGTTGCATTGGGAGAGGTGCTTTGTAATGGGTTCGATCTTGCAGTGCTCAATCCCAGTGACAGAAAGGGACATGACACGTATGTATCGTTGCTATTAAGGGTAAAAAGATGGGATTTATTCATGCATGAGTTTACTTTGTCTATATCATGTCATCTTGCTTAAGGCGTTACTCCGTTCTTTATGGACTTAATACACCAGATGCATGCTGGATAGCGGTCGATGTGTGGAGTAATAGTAGTAGATGCTGGCAGGAGTCGGTCTACTTGTCTCGGACGTGATGCCTATATACATGATCATTGCCTTGGATATCATCATGATTATTTGCTTTTCTATCAATTGCCCAATAGTAATTTGTTTACCCACCGTATGCTATTTTCATGAGAGAAGCCTCTAGTGAAAACTATGGCCCCCGGGTCTATCCAAATCATATATTAAAAATCCTATAAATACCTTGCTGCACTTTTAGTTTATTTATTTTATTTTGTATTTTTGTTCAATCTATCTATCTATCACCATACAATTTAATCTTGCAATTAACCGCCAAGGGATTGACAACCCCTTGTTTGCGTTGGGTGCAAGGATTTGTTATTTTGTGTGCAGGTACGGTTAACGAGGTGTTGCGTGATTCTCCTACTGGATTGATAACCTTGGTTTCATAACCGAGGGAAATACTTATCTCTACTGTACTGCATCATCCCTTCCTCTTCGGGGAAAAACCAACGCAGATCACAAGTAGCAGGAAGAATTTCTGGCGCCGTTGTCGGGGAGACATCATCAACATCTATCAAGTACCTATGCATAAACTTTCATATCCTTGCATTTATTTTATTTTCCTTTGCCTCTCATTTTCATCTCCCCCACTTCTAAAAAGTTTTTACAAAAATACAAAAATATTTTTCGTTACCTTTTTCTTGTTTGCTCGTCTTATCATTATGGCTAGTTCTTCGCTCGTTACTATTACCCCTAAAAATGAAGTACTTAATTTTAAACAAAGGGGAGGAGAGAATTTAAAAGATGCTTGGTATAGGATTTGTGATGCTCTTAATAGATCAACTCGTAAACAATCCACCACCATCCTTCTTCACAATATTTATGTGGGCATTACTACTTGGTATAGATTTGTACTTGATACTATTACCAGAGGGAATTTCTTGATGTGTCCCTCTATGGATGCTTTCAATGATATGGGAAATTTAGTGGGATCACCACCTATCACTGTTAATGACACAACTTTGACTTTGGAACATGTTATGCAAAGGTTAGAAGCTATTGAAAGTAAAATGCCTACTATTGAACATCTTGAGAATTTAGATAAAAACTTTCATAATCATATCACTCAATTTGGTTCTAAGGTAGGAATCGCATTGAAAACCTTAAAGGAAAAGGAACCGGTAGTTAATGAAAGAATAGAACAAAGCCCCGCTTGAATCGATAAGATAGAAGAAACTATTAATAATTTGGGATCAGCTTTTTCCTCCGTTAAGAATATTGATAGAAATCCTCCCAATAAAAATTGCAAGTTCATGTATGTTCCTAAAACCAATGGTGCTACTTCTAGTAAGGGAAATGAGGATCTTAAAATGATTAGCGTGCACCCCAATTTCATTGATATAATTAAGGAACCTATTCACAAAAGTAAAATTCTTGATTTTGTTCCTAGAAGTGTGATGATGAGAAACACCTATGTTAAATCTATTAGAAAAAATGGATGTGTGATTGAGGAGTTGGAAACCAAAGATGATAATACTTGAAACTATGCATTATGCCTAGCTAGGGGCATAAAACAATAGCGCTTGTTGGGAGGCAACACAATGAATAAAATAAATTTTTACTTTTTGTTTCTGTTCTTGTGTGTTCACACAATTATGCTACTGTTATGATTGTGTTTTTATGTTTTAATTAGTGTTTTTGCCAAGTAAAGCCTTTGGGATGATTTGGAAGATAGTATAATTGATGCTGTTTGGAAAATAGAAAGTTTTGCGTCCAGTGCTAGAATTTTAGTTCTATACTGGAGCGTCAGAAAAATCTGAAATTTTTATACAGTATTGGTATATGAATTGCCCACGTTGTCCTAATGTTTCAAAAAAATTGGAGTTACAGAAGTATGGCTTTTAAATAGATCTCTGCAGACTGTTCTGTTTTTGACAGATTCTGTTTTTGATGCACTGCTTGCTTGTTTTGATGAAACTATGGATTGTATCGGGGGGTATAAGCCATGGAGAAGTTAGAATACAGTAGCTATAATGCAAAAATAAAATATGAATGGGTTTGCAACAGTACTTAAAGTAGTGATTTATTTTGTTATACTAACGGATCTCACGAAGGTTTTGTTGAGTTTTGTGTGATTGAAGTTTTCAAATTTTGGGTGAGATCACGATGGATGAAGGAATAAGGAGTGGCAAGAGCCTAAGCTTCGGGATGCCTAAGGCACCCTGTCGGTGTATAAAACATGGGTATTTTATACCCTGACCTATACACAGACGGTAGCGGCCTCCTTACCGGCCAAGGCTTGCCGGAAACCACCAAGACCAAGACCAAGATTCAGGGCCCAGTGGCATAAGCTACTGGAGAGAAGTTCAAGACAAAGCACTCAACCAGTGCTGAAGATGAAGACATTCCTTGCCGGCAAGGCCGAACTGGCAAGGTGAAGACCCGGCAAGCTCCGTACTGGCAAGCTTTCGCCAGCACGCCAGCGCTCCACCTCACCGAGCAGCTAGTCGCTAATCGGTGAGGTCTCGACCACGCAGGCTGGTTGGTGGGATCTGTCGGGCACGTGTTGGCGCACGGGGAGAAGATTTGCCTTTAATGACACCTGTCCAGGAGGCGTGTCAGAATAATACGAGGTAGCTGGGCGAGCGGTGCAGAAACCTTGCCGGGGCTACCTCTCCACATGACACCTAACGAAGCATTTAATGCCTTTGTCCTAAACTGGCAGAGTTAGGTATGATAGCACTGTTTGCTATCTAATCACTATGTAATTACTATTTTGCCACTTTAGTAACCCCTTGAGCTATAAAAGGAGGGCCAAGGCAATAGTTAGAGGGATTCAGATCCTTTTCCAAACACTAGCACATTTCGCATGCGTAGCTGCTCTCTCTGCGCCTTGCCGGGAGAAGCGCTCCTTGTACTTGTGCTCTCATATATCCAATACACCAAAGCAGGAGTAGGGTTTTACGCTTCTCAGCGGCCCGAACCTGGGTAAATCCCTTGCGTCCTCCATTGATTCTGCTCTTTGTGCATGTTGACCTCCCCTGCTAAACCACAAAGGGGCTGGATGGCCCCATAGATGGTCGTACCCACGACATCTTTGGCGCGCCAGGTAGGGGAGTCGCTTGCGCGAACCTGAATCAGTGGATTGCGCGTCAGCTTCATCAACTTCATCACCGTCCTCCTCATCGTCGATGGCCCCCAAGAAGAAGGGCACATGATGACGGCCCCTTCGCACGTATCCGCAAGCGGCGCAGGAAGCGCGGTCAATGCGGGCGGTACAGATACCGCGGTTGGCATGACCAGCACAGGCGGCGCGGTCGCCATGCCCACCGTGGTCGGTGCGGGAGACGAGCGTGCTGTAGGCGGTCGACTTCCTCGATCCTCTAGCGAACGAAGCCAAGACGGCGTGAGTGGGGTAGATGGACGTCTTCCTCCTCCTCCTCGCCGCGCCGACGAACGCAGCCACCGGAGCGGCAACGCCCGGGCCGGCGCAAGCAAAGACCCCGCCGCGGCGGCGTCCAAAGATGCTGCTTCAAGACAGACGTCGTGCCCCTCACACAACGGGCCTGGTATGGCTCCGAGCGGCGCCAATGACTCCGGACAGCGGCGACCTCATGGCAAGACTCCTGTTGATCAAATCCCAGATCCTTAGGCACTGCCTCCGCCACAACGACCCACTGCTGATCATGGGCCGCGGCAACAAGACCGCGATAGCGCTCCTGCTGGCTCTGCCAGGAGTAGAGCGACATCATGCTCTTCTCTTCCAGCCATGCCAGCCACAGCAGCAGAAGCAATGGCGCGAGCCCAGATGTGGCTGAATTTCCCTCCAGCGGAAGAGAAGATGGATGAGTGGAGAGCCACCATCCAAAGTTTGATTGGGTTTGCCGAGGCTAGCAAATCACAGCAAGCGGAGCCCTCACGGCATCCGCAAACAACACCAGTAGCTCCAACTGGTGGCCGCATTGATGGTGCTGCTCTAACGGTGCAATTACCCCAGCGGCAACAGTCTCAACAGCAGCAACACCAACAACCGCGACAAGCTCAACGGTCTCTCGAGCCCGACGAGATGTCGATGGCCTCTTCGGATCCACGAGCGCGGCAAAACCAGCGACAAGTGCTGCAAGACAGGCGGGTAGAAGACGCCCGCACCACCATTGAACAGCGCCGGGAGGCGCGCCGTCAATCTGACGCACGCAACGGCCCCATCGTTGATGAGCCTGCGCCAGGGGTTGGCGGATATCTGCCTTACGAGGTCGGATGTCCTACCTTCACCCGTGAGCTGCGGCAAGTCCGATGGTCGTCCGTCCGGGCCTTCAAGCCAGAAGTACCAGAGAAGTACGACGGCAAGCTAAACCCGGCAGAGTTTTTGGGCATATACACGATTGACGTGCAAGCTGCTGGGGGAAGGGATGAGAAAATCCTCGCTAACTACTTTCCATTGGCGCTAAAGCCCAGCGTGAGATCTTGGCTGATGAACTTGCCGGAGAACTCCATTTCTTCATGGGCAGATCTCTGTAATGAGTTTGTTGGTGCCTTTACCGGAGGCCACAAGGCCCCTGGACAGCCCAGCGACCCTGCAAGTGATTCCTCAAAGAGATGGTGAAACTTTGCGCAAGTACATCCAGAGGTTCAGCCGTGTGCACCATAACATTCCAGATGTGCACCCCGGAGCTGTCATTGCCGCATTCCACACGAATGTGCGCAATCAGAGGATGCGGGAGAAGATGAACGTCAAATTGCCCAAGACCGTCAACAAGCTCAATACGTTGGTGGATAAGTGCGCACACGATGAAGAAGGAAGGAGGCTTCCCGGGGAGGACGCTGGTGCCGAAGTAGATTCCGAGGACGATGATGCTGCCAGCCCGAGGAAGAAGGGCCAAAAGCGCAACAGGAAGCGCAAAGGCATATCTGTTATGGCTGTTGAAGGCTCCGGCAACTCTGAGTCCGCCAAGAAAGCTAAGACTAAGAACTCCGGTAAGGAGGCTGCTATATGCGCTGCTTGCCCGGAGGCGGCGGCAAACGAGAAGGCCGGCAAGTCTGATGGGCTGTATTGCAAGATTCACTGCACCAAGGGCCACGATCTCCAAGAGTGCCAACAAGTCGAGCACCTTGTTGAAAAACGGAAGGCTGAAAATGAAAAGCGTGACAAAGAGAAGGGTCAAGATGGTGCCGGTGGATCCGGCAAAAAGGGCCGTGATGGTCGCGGCAAGGCCAAGCAGTAGAAATAAAAACCTGCTAGAGGCCGCGAAAAGAAAGAGGAAGATGATGAAAGTGAAGAAGAAGGGGACGATGGAGAGTCCAGTGAACAAGAATTCTAAAAGGCAACTGAGACCATGTGCATTGACGGAGGTGCATCTTTACACTCCTCTCACCGCCAACTTAAGCAGTGGGCGCGTGAGGTTAACGCTGCAGAACCGGCAATGGGCTCTCAAAAGCCACTCAAGTGGTCACACACACCTATCATTTTCAATGCCGAGGACCACCCTGATCGCACAACCGCGGTCGGGTGTTTGCCGTTGTTGGTGTCGCCAACAATTCGCAACCTCCAGGTCACGAAAATGTTAGGTGACGGTGGGGCCGGCCTAAACTTGATTTCTCCAGAAGTAATCAAGAGGTTGCAGATTCCCGACGAGGAGCTCGAGAAGATAGGCACGTTTCAAGGAGTAAACCTGGGAAGAAGCCAGCCCAAGGGAAAGATCACGTTGCCGGTGACGTTTGGCGGGGAATTGAACTAAAGAGCAGAAAAGATTGTGTTTGATGTTGTCAAGATCCCCTTGCCGTATAATGGAATTCTTGGCTGCCCCGCCTTGGCAAAATTCATGGCAGCATCTCACTATGCTTACAATACGTTGAAGATGCCAGGGCCGATGGGTGTCATTTCCATCAACTCCGACCAAACAGATGTAGTTATTTGCGTCGATAAGATGTACAGAGACGCGTTTGCAGCAGAGGCCGGCAAGGCGCCAGCTCCCGCCAACAAAAAGAAAAGCAAGAAGTCCAGCAAGACCTCTGACAAGGATTCCGGGAAGCGCACCTCTTCGGAGTGCTGCACGCCTGTAGAAGACTTGCCGGAGTGCTCTACCAGTAAGAAATCCAAGGCTACTTCGCCAGCGACCAAAAAGGTGCCGGCGAGGGAGGACGGCACTGATGGTACCTTCACCATCAGTGCCACCCTTGACAACAAATAGGAAAGCGCACTCATTGCCTTCCTGCGGGCAAATGTCGATGTGTTTGCATGGCGACCATCTGACATCCCCGGTGTTCCCAGGGAGGTAATTGAGCACCACCTTGTTGTCTGTCCCCATGCCCGGCCCGTCAAGCAGAAGGTCAGGAAGCAAGCCTTGGAGCGGCAACAGTTCATTGCCGAGGAGATCAAGAAACTTGAAGCAGCAGGCCTGGTTAGAGGTGTACTATATCCAACTTGGTTGGCAAATCCTGTTGTGGTGCGCAAAGCAAACGGAAAGTGGAGACTTTGTATTGACTACACTGATATTAACAAAGCATGTCCAAAGGATCCTTTCCCCTTGCCGCGCATTGATCAAATTGTAGACTCTACTTCCGGCTGTGATTTACTCTCCTTCCTTGATGCATATTATGAATACCATCAGATATTCATGGCCAAGGAGGACGAGGAGAAAACCACATTCATTACTCCATGTGGCACATACTGCTTCGTGCGTATGCCTTTCGGGTTAAAGAGTGCCGGTTCAACATTCGCAAGGGCAGTCCAGATTGGTTTTGAGCCCCGGCTGCACAGGAACGTGGAAGCGTATATGGATGATATAGTGGTCAAAACCAAGGACAAATCAACCCTCATTCAAGATTTAGAAGAAACATTTGCAAACTTGCGCAAGATCAATTTGAAGCTCAACCCTAAGAAGTGTGTGTTTGGCGTTCCGTTCGGCAAACTTCTCGGATTCTTTGTATCTCTACGAGGAATTGAGGCAAATCCCGACAAGATCAAAGCAATTGAGCAGATTAAAGCACCAAAGAGCATCAAGGATGTACGGCGTCTTGCCGGTTGCATTGCTGCCTTGAGTAGGTTCATTTCAAAATATGCTGAGCGTGCCCTGCCGTTTTTCAATATCTTGAAAAAGGCAGGTCCGATGAAATGGACTCCAGAAGCGGCCATGCTACAGGATTTGAAAAGATACCTCTCCTCCGCGCCGATACTAGTTGCGCCTAGACCATAAGAGCCATTACTGCTATACATAGCGGCAACGAACCAAGTGGCTAGTGCTGCATTAGTGGCACAGAGAGAAGTCGATGACGAGGGAGCGACCGCGGCAAGCCCATCCGACGACAAACCGGAATCTTCTCAGGCAAGGTCCGACGCCGACAAGTCAGAAACGGCACAAGCAAATGAAACTAACCAACAAGTGATGCCAAAGAAGAAAGTGGTGCAGCGGCCCGTATATTTTGTTAGTTCCCTTCTGCAGGGGGCTAGATCAAGATACTCTGGGGTGCAGAAATTGCTTTTCGGCCTTCTTATGGCCTCAAGAAAGCTGCGTCACTACTTCCAAGCACACGAGATCACCGTCGTCACTCGCCTCCCATTGCAACGCATTTTGAGAAATCCAGAGGCAACTGGCAGGATAGTAGAGTGGGCATTGGAATTGTCGAGATTCGCACTTAAGTTTGAAAGCACTTCAACCATCCAGAGCAGAGCCTTGGCGGAGTTCATTGCAGAATGGACACCAACGCAAGACGAGGAAATTTAAGAAACGGCTCTCCCCGGCAAAGAGACAGCCAAAGAATGGATCATGTACTTTGATGGTGCCTTTTCACTACAAGGCGCCGGTGCTAGAGTGCTGCTTGTTGCACCCACCGGAGAGCACCTCAAGTATGTGGTTCAAATGGACTTTCCCATGGAGCAAGCTACAAACAACACTGCTGAGTACGAAGGGCTCCTTGCCGGTCTTAGGATCGCAGTGGACCTTGGAATCAGAAAGTTGATCATCCGTGGTGACTCGCAGCTTGTTGTGAAGCAAGTAAGCAAAGATTACCAGAGCCCGTTGATGGAAGCATATGTGGAAGAAGTGAGGAAATTGGAAGAACACTTTGACGGGTTGCAAACAGAGCACATCCCTCGTGCGGAAAACAGCATTGCTAATCACCTGTCAAAGTGTGCCGCTCAAAAGCTACCTATGGAACCAGGAACTTTTGTGCTCCATTTGAATCAACCAACAGTCACTCCATCAACATAGGCCAGTAAGAGAAGGAAGTTGAATACCGGCAAGTATTTTCCGGTGGAACTCCCACAAGCCGCCGGCAAAAAGGTTGCCGAAGACAACGACACGGTTGTCAGTGAGCAGCAGCTTCGCGCAGAACCTCAAGTTCTTGCCGCTGAAGCAAGCGCTCCCGCGGCCAAAGAGATGCCTTTAGTCCTTGTCGTCGAGCCACATGCTCCGACATGGGCACAACAGATAGTTCATTTGCTTCAAGCAGGAGAACTTCCCGATGAGCAAGAAGAAGCTGAGAAAGTAGCCCGTCAGTCAAGTATGTATCAGTTTGTGGATAACACACTATACAGAAAGAGACCAAATGGTGTGAAATTAAAGTGTATTTGCCGGGAAGACGGACTGAAGCTGTTGGCGGAGATACATGGAGGCATATGTGGCTCTCACATAGGATCAAGGGCGCTTGCCGGCAAAGCATTCCGGCTAGGCTTCTATTGGCCCACTGCCCTCCAGGATGCAACTGAGCTAGTAACAAAATGTGAAGCATGCCAGTTCCATTCGAAGAACATACATCAGCCAGCTCAAGCTCTTCAAACAATCCCTCTCTCCTGGCCCTTTTCGGTCTGGGGGCTTGATATCTTGGGCCCCTTCCCTCATGCTACCAGGGGATTTGAGTTCTTGTACGTCGCCATCGACAAGTTCACAAAGTGGCCTGAAGTGGAGCCGGTGAGGAAGGTGACAGCGCAATCAGCCGTCAAGTTCTTTAAAGGATTAGTTTGCCGTTTCAGGGTTCCTAACAGAATCATCATTGATAATGGCACACAGTTCATGAGCCGCACCTTCATGCAGTACATCCATGACCTTGGCGGCCAAATCTGTTTTGCATCTGTTGCTCACCCGAGAAGCAACGGCCAAGCGGAAAGGATGAACGCTGAAGTGCTGCGAGGCCTCAAGACAAGAACCTTCGTCAGGCTGCGCAAATGTGGAAGGGGCTGGATTGATGAGTTGCCGGCAGTTCTTTGGTCACTTAGGACGATAGCAAATCGAGCTACCGGCCAAACACCCTTCTCCCTAATCTATGGTGCAGAAGCGGTGCTCCCCACGGAACTCACATATGGGTCACCTCGAGTGCTCGCTTACGATGAAGCTGAGCAAGAGTAGCTGTGGCAAGACAACACAACGCTCCTTGAGGAGGATCGTCTTCGGGCGGCTGTGCGAGCTGCACGCTACCAGCAAGCCTTGCGCCGCTATCATAGCCGCAAAGTGCATGCCCGAAGCCTTGAGGAAGGCGACCTTGTTCTTCGGCGCGTTCAGTCCGCCAAGAAATCAAACAAGTTGACACCGAAGTGGGAAGGCCCTTATCGGGTAGTATGAGTCACCAGACCTGGTGCAGTTCGTCTGGAGACCGAAGATGGCACCCCAGTGCAGAACTCCTGGAAGTTCTACCCATAAGGCGCGGTTGCCGGGCCTCCCGGCAACCCCTTTTGTACAAGCTTTGTCGGCAAGACTTGTAACCCTTTGTACAAAGCCAGGTGCAGATCCTGTGCATAATAAAGCTAAGTGTTTCGCAACTCTTCATACATATTCATTTATATATGAATGCATGTGATGTTGTGATTTACACTTTAGTTTGTATGGAATGGCTGATGAACCGTCAAGGTTCCCAAACCACTCTTTCCTCTTCTTTCTTTTTCTTAAAAGGACAGAAGGGTCCCTCGCGTGCATGTTTCCCAGGGGGAGTGGAGATGGGGGAGATGGGGTACAATTTTAATGACGTTCAAGCGATCATTTCATACGACAAGAGAAGCAGTACAGAGAAAAGCTAAGTTGAAAAACTTTGAAACTTTTTTCTTGTTACATTCACTATTTCCCTTGAACGACTCTGTGTTTGTATGAGAAACCTGCACATGAAGGAACCTTGTCGCGGACAGTTCACGCTCTAGTTTGCCTCGAGTCCGCTCGTCAAGCTTAGCAGCTGTGTTTTGGCACGGCAAGTCGCCTTACCGGCGGCGGCACTTCCAGCAGGCTGCTAAGGACCTGCTCCTCAAAGTGCTCGCGGCAAGCGTACGCACCGGCAAGTTTCTGAACATCGTAGGGAGCACAATCATACAAAGAAAAAATGAAACGAGGGGAACGGCACACATTCATTACATCGGCATAAGTTATATTACATCACAAAAGCAGTGCAGATCTAACATAAGATCGAATGTATCTTTTACATGACAGCACAGCGATGGATATAACGACAAGCTCAGTCCCGACGATCGCCCAATCCTGGGAATTTGGAGAACCTTGTCGGCAAGAGGAGCAGCAATCTTGTCGGCGGTGGTGACGTCAGTGTTCTCCGGCAACTTCCTGAAGACCCCGGAGAGATCGAGGCCAGGATTGCGATGGGCAATTTTGAGCAGCACCCTGTATACAACTTCACACGCAAATTTTCGGGATTCATCAGCGAATGAAGCAGACTTGTCCTCATGATACGTCTTCAAGGCGTCAATGAGGCCCTCGAAGAACTTGGTCAGTTTGACGCTGGTGGCCTCCTTGTCGTTGACAGTGAAGCCCCAGCTCTTCATGTCCATGATGGCAATCTGGGAAGAGATGCGCTCAGCAGCATTGACAAGCCTGCCGGTCCAGAGGGAGAGGTTGTGATGTAGTTGGCCGTAGTTGTTTTCGGCATCCTTCTTCAAGGCCTCTTCCTTCTCCAGCTTCTCCGTCCAGACTCTCTCCCTCTCCTTGGCAGATTCCAAATCCGATACCAAGGTGGCCAGTTGAGATTTCAGATCTCCAATTGTCTTGGCAGCAGCATCGAGATCTTGATTCTTAGACGACAGCTGCGTCTGCAAGTCCCCCAGATTGCGGGCTGCCTTCAGCGCTTCGTTCTTAAGATTCTCGACCTCTTTGCCGCTACCGGCAAGATCCTCCTTCAACTTGGCCATTTGGGACTCCAGCTCTGTCTTGGCAATAGCAGCGGCAGCATCCTTGTCGGAAGCCTCCTTGAGCTTAGCGGCGCTATCTTGAGCGTGGGTTTCAACAGTATCTTTGTGATTCTTCTCCAGCTCTTGCGTCCTCCGCTCAAGGAGTTTCTCAATCTCCTCATCCTTGCCACGGAGGGTGGCGGCAAGAGCTCCCTCTCGGGCGGCAAGGTCTTTCTCCTTGACGTTGAGCAGCGCCTCGCGCTCCACCAACTTGCCGTCGCGAATTGCTGCTTCATCCTTGGCAGCATTAAGCTTTTCCTCCTGCCTTACAAGATTGCGGGCCTGCTCATTGTACCATGTGCGCAGCTCGTCCGCTTTCTTCTTCAGCTTCTGATCTACCAGGTCCACAGCCTTGTGCTCTTCCTGGACCCTGTTCCACCTCTGGCTGTACATTTCCTGGACTCCTTTGAACCCGATGGCCATGATCTCCATAAAGGCAAGATCTTCGGCACTGTCAGTTGCATCAGTGGCCTCGCCGGTTCTCTGGGCCAGGGGGGCAGAATCTGGGCTATTTCTTCATCAAAGTTTAGCCTCGCGGTGCCAGATGAGCTGGGGGCTCCAGATTCACGCTGAGAAGTGATCAGCGCCAAGCTGCTTGACGGGATCTGCAAGGTTGACGCTGCTGGTTGGTTGTCGGGGTTCGACATGACAGTATTGGCTGACGCCTTATCCGCGTCCGTCCTGGCGGGGTCAAGCGTGTTGCCGGAGGACCTCTCGAATTCCTCGGGGAGCACTCTGGCCTCCTCGGCAACTTGCACAAGACCCTCTTTGGCGGCAATCTTGGCGGCTTCATCAGCGGCATCCCTTGCGATATTGGCCACCTCCACAAGAACTTTGCCTTCTTCGGGGGAGGCTGGAGCTGTGGATTGGAGCAGGAGCAAGGGCGGGATCAGATTCAGAATTACAAGTCAAGTTCAAGAAAACAAAAAAGAAAATTTTCCATGAGAGATGTTTAAAGACAAGAGGATTACCCGTTGGTGTTTGTAGAGGAAGGGCGTCTCCTTCCCCGGCAACTTGTGTTGCCGGCGCACGGCCATCGGCAGCTCCGCTTGTCGGGGTAGCCTCCGTGCGGGCAGGCTCATCGGCGGAGGCCTTTGTTGGAGAAGCACTCTTAGGGACGATGGTTGACGGGGGAGCCACAGCGGGGTCGACCTCTTGGCGTTCTTCTTCTTGGCGGGCCTCCCCCGCCTCTCTGTCGGGCTCAGAAGAAGGAACTTCGGTGCTGGCGCCAGTAGGCGGGATCTGCACTACATCCTCACGCAGGGGGTTTGGCTGGGGCTGACGATGATGGTTTCAGCCGTCCCAACCCCCTGCCCAGCACTCGCCGCAGGATCTTTTGTTGTTGCAGACTTGGCCCGCTTCGACCGGTGCACAAGTGGTTCTGGGTCCCTGTCAAGACAAGAGAAATCAAGTTAAAATGGTGATCAAATAAAGTCAAAACTTGGCGGAGACAAGCGAAGCTACTTACTCCTCCTCCTCCTCAGACTCGTCAAGGACATCGAAGTCATATATCACTGGCGGAGGCGATTCTCTGACCCTTTTAAGTGCCGGTGGAGGTGAACCCGTCGGCTGAGTGGATTCAGCTTCCTTGGCAACCTCTTGCCAGGGGGATGGAGGCTGGGCTCGGGGACGCTGAGTTGATTGCGGCGTACCTCTTCTTGGTGGCCGGTCTTTGTGGTCGTCTTCTTCACCGAAGGACCAGCCACTGGCGAAGAGGTGTGCACCGGCTCTTGACTGACCGCCCTGCGAAGACGGCGCTTCTTCTTCGGGGCTCGAGGGCCTTCTACCTCTTCAGGCTCTCCGGCAACCTCGGTCCCGGCAACCTCAGCCCCGGCAGTCTCGCCCCCGGCAAGCTCTTCCTGTTGCTCTTCGGCAACTTCTTCCTCGTGATACTCTTCGTCATCATCCTCAGCTGCCGGAGTGCCAAGACCGCCTGCCGCATTGATCCTCATGATCTCTGCAGCCTTGCTGGTGATGTACGCCAATTCTTCCTCGTTGGTGATTCTTCCTCGTTGGTGGCCCAGATGAGATCCTTTTCCTTCCGGGAAGCTTTCTCCATCAGGTTGGAGGCCCAGTCCATCTCGTTCACCAAGGTGGGCAGTGGCCAGTCCGCTTTGACTCCGTGAGCATCGCAGTCCGGCATCATCGACAAGATGGAGTCCTTAGCGGAGTTGATGTGCAGCAGGATAATTCCATCTGGCAAATGGAATGTGCCAGTTTTCCGGAACAACTGTTCGTAGAGGCAGGCATGCTCCATCACCGTCAAGTTGTTGCCGGTCCCAGGATACAACCGCATGATATCAGCGGCGTTCTGATAATCCCAAGCGAATCTTTCTCTCTTCTGCAGCGGCGCGATGCGTCGCCGGAGGAAATCAGCACCAACCATTTCTATGGTCAGCTTGGCGGCCTTGAGACGGGCAATCCTGTTTAGCGCTAGGCGAAGCTTCACATCGGTGGCGCCAACAGCGCTCCAATTCTTGCCGCGGACAACCCTCATCATACGCGGTATACAAAACTGAGGGAAATCCTTGTCCTGGATCCAGCACCATTCTGCCCTCCACTCGTCCCACTTGAGATGGAGCTGCCCGGCAAGATACTGGCCCTTGGTTTTCGCCCTGGGAATCCATGTCACACTGCCGGAAAGTGATTTGTCTTTGATCCGGGGAATGAAGAAGTGGCGGAACAGATCGACGTTGGGGGCGACTCCGACAAAGTTAGGTATGAGCAAAGACTGCCATGCAAGTCATCACATTTGGAGTAAAATCCAGCAGTCTGAACCCAAAACTGAACATCATGGCGCTGAAGAAATCTGAGAATGGGGGAACCAAACCGCAATAGAAATAAGCGCAGAAGAATGGATACGAATCTGCGGGGTCCTTGTCGCCCTCAGGAAGCACCACTGGAGCCTTGTGATCCTTGGTGTCCCTTCCCCACATATACGCGTACCTCCTGATCAACTCGTTGCCATCCAAGGAACACAGCGAGAAGATCGCATTTTCCCTCCGCCGCTTCTCCAGCTCTTCCAACGCCTTCTTCTTCTCCTCTGCCTTGGGGTCGAGCGGCTTGGCGGGCTTCTTCCCCACCGCATCAGCTCTTTTAGGTGCCATCAGAACTCGGGAGGAAGAAGGAGGTCGAGGTGAGGTGCGGATTGAGGGCGGCGACGATAGAAAGAGGGGGCTCTGGCGAGAGGAAGAAGATGAAGCAGATGAAAGGCAGGGGCGAATGAGCAACGCCTCCTCGTGGTTGCCTTTTTATGGGGAAGGCACGCGGGGGCTAGCTCTTCGCTATTTACACCAGCAGTGCTTTTTACAGGCGCACTACCACGATATAACCGCAACAGTCCAAGTTCCCATGACCCGCATTTAATGCATGGATTGGACGTGCGTCAGGATAACCATCATGACGAAAATTACAGCGGCAGTTTTCCCGCCGTGAGTCTGTGCATTGTTTGGTCCTAGACCAACGACGCTTCGGATGCGCGTATGGCCTAGGCCCGGGGGCTCCTGTCGGTGTATAAAACATGGGTATTTTATAACCTGACCTATACACAGATGGTAGCGGCCTCCTTGCCGGCCAAGCCTTGCCGTAAACCACCAAGACCAAGATTCAGGGCCCAGTGGCAGAAGCTACTGGAGAGAAGTTCATGACAAAGCACTCAATCAGAGCTGAAGATGAAGACATTCCTTGCCGGCAAGGCCGAACCGGCAAGGTGAAGACCCGGCAAGCTCCGTACCGTCAAGCTTTCGCCAGCACGCCAGCGATCCACCTCACCGAGCAGCTAGTCGCTAATCGGTGAGGTGTCGACCGCGCAGGCTGGTTCGTGGGATCTGCCGGGCACGTGTCGGCACGCAGGGAGAAGATTTTCCTTTAATGACACCCGTCCAGGAGGCGTGTCAGAATAATACGAGGTAGCTGGGCGAGCGGTGCAGAAACCTTGCCGGGGCTACCTCTCCACATGACACCTAACGAAGCATTTAATGCCTTTGTCCTAAACTGGCAGAGTTAGGTATGATAGCACTGTTTGCTATATAATCACTATGTAATTACTGTTTTGCCACTGTGGTAACCCCTTGAGCTATAAAAGGAGGTCCAAGGCAACAGTTAGAGGGATTCAGATCCTTTTCCAAATACTAGCACGTTTCGCATGCGTAACTGCTCTCTCTGCGCCTTGCCGGGAGAAGTGCTCCTTGTACTTGTGCTCTCATACATCCAATACACCAAAGCAGGAGTAGGGTTTTATGCTTCTCAGCGGCCCGAACCTGGGTAAATCCCTTGCGTCCTCCATTGATTCTGCTCTTTGTGCATGTTGACCTCCCCTGCTGAACCACAAAGGGGCTGGATGGCCCCATAGATGGTCGTACCCACGACACACCCCAAGGTAACATTCAAGGAAGACTCAAGCGTCTAAGCTTGGGGATGCCCCGGAAGGCATCCCCTCTTTCTTCTACCAACCATCGATAATTTTACTTGGAGCTATATTTTTATTCGTCACATGATATGTGTTTTGCTTGGAGCGTCGTGTATTATATGAGTCTTTGCTTTGTTTGCTTTTTAGTTGTCACAATCATCTTTGCTGGACACACCTATTTGAGAGAGCCACACGTTTATCATGATTTGTTAGAATACTCTATGTGCTTCACTTAAATTTTTTGAGCTAGGCAGTTGCTCTAGTTCTTCACTTAAATCTTTTTGAGCACGGCGGTGGCTATATTTTAAAGAAATATTTAAACTCTCATGCTTCACTTATATTATTTTGAGAGTTGATAAGATTAATATTTTTAAGAAATATTTGCACTCTCATGCTTCACTTATATCTTTTTGAGAGTTGATAATAGTAATGGTAATTTGGACAAGATATGAATTTGGTCCCAAAGTGATGAATATTCAAGAGGGATATAATAAAAACTTTCATATAGATCATTGGACATGATAAGTGTGATTCCTTGCAATAGTTTTGCGATATGGAGATGATGATATGTGAGTCATGTTAGTGAGTAATTGTGATTTAGTAAGAATATTAGTGTTAAGGTTTGTGATTCCCTATGCATGCACATTAAGTCAATAGTTATGCAAAGAAATTATATCCTACTTATGGTGCATTATTCGGTGTTAGTTATGTTCAATGCATGTTTATGACCGTTTTCGCTTTTTGGTTGGTTGCTTCTCAATCTATTTGCTGGCCTTCATTTGTACTAAGCGGGAATACTGCTTGTGCATCCAAACTCCTTAAACCCAAGTTGTGCCAAATGAGTCCACCATATCTACCTATATGCGGTATTTCCATGCCGTTCCAAGTAAATTTGCATGTGCCAACTCTAAAATTTTCAAAATAATTTTCCATTTTGTGTGCCCGTACCGCTCATGAAGCAGCAGGGGGTGGTCAATATTTTCCTTGCAAGGTGTGTTATTCTCACGATGAGTGTTTATTCACTTGTCATTGCACGAGAGAGTGGCAGGTAATAGGGACGCCCAGTCCCACAATGAATCAAAAATTAATAACAACAAAATTCCTTGGAAAGTGTTGGTATGGAGGGCACCCGTGGATATAGCTAGCCATGGATTGTGAAAGAATGGTGGAAAGGAAATACACTTTATTTTCTGTTTGGGAACTGCCTATGATGTGTCTAGCATGGAAGATATTGGGAATTCTCGGTCGTTTTCGTTGACAGGAAAAGCTCTCTAATTTAACCTTTGAGCTCTGGCACATTTGCAAATCTCTGCTTCCATCTGCAAAGGGCCTATCTATTTACTTTTATGCAATTTTTATTTTGAGTCTCCATCTTCTCTTATAAAGCACCAACTAGAGAGCACTATTGTCATACTTGTGCATTGTGTGTAGCTAATATTGAGTGTGTTCCATGAATGGATCAATGATTGAGCATAATGGGCTAGGGACAACTTTCTTTAGCGTTGATATTTTGAAAGACATATTTGATTGTTAGTATGCTTGAGTATTTATATCTTCATGTCAAACTACAGACTATTGCTTTGAATCATTCAAGTCCAAATGTTCATGCTATAAAGAAAAGAATATATGATGAATATGATAGGTAGCATTCCACATCAAAAATTCTGTTTTTATCATTTACCTACTGGAGGACGAGCAGGAATTAAGCTTGGGGATGCTTGATACATCTCCAACGTATCTATAATTTTTGATTGTTCCATGCTATTATATTATCAATCTTGGATGTTTTTATATACATTTACAGCAATTACATATCATTTTTTGGGACTAACCTATTAACTTAGTGCCCAGTGCCAGTTGCTGTTTTTTGCCTGTTTTTGGTTTTCCAGAATATCAGTACCAAATGAAGTCCAAATGCCACGAAACTTTTTGGAGATTTTTTTCTGGACATAACAAACACTAGAAGCTTCGGGAGGAGACGAGAAGATAAAGCAGTGGCCCACAAGGCACCACGGCGCGCCCCAAGGGGGGCGCGCCCTGGTGGCCCGTGGGGCCCACATAGCTTTGTTTAACCTAATTCCTCCACTATAAATTCTCTAAAATCGGGAAACCAACAGAGGAGTCCACGAAATACTTTTTCCGCCGCCGCAAGCTTCTGTTCTCGAGAGATCCCATCTGGAGGCCTTTTCCGGTGCTCCGCCGGAGGGGGAATCGATCACGGAGGGGCTCTACATCATCCTTGCTGCCCTTCCGATGATGCATGAGTAGTTTACCACAGACCTTCGGGTCCATAGTTAGTAGCTAGATGGCTTATTCTATCTTTTTGATCTTCAATACAATGTTCTCCTCGATGTTCTTGGAGTTCTATCCGACGTAATCACTTTTTGTGGTGTGTTTGTTGGGATCCGATGAATTGTGAGTTTATGATCAGATTATCCATGAATATTATTTGAGTCTTCTCTGAACTCCTTTATGCATGATTATTATAGCTTCGTATTTCTCTCCAATCTATTGATTTGGTTTGGCCAACTAGATTGATTTATCTTGCAATGGGAGAGGTGCTTTGTAATGGGTTCGATCTTGCGGTGCTCAATCCCAGTGACAGAAAGGGACATGACACGTATGTATTGTTGCTATTAAGGGTAAAAAGATGGGGTTTATTCATGCGTGAGTTTACTTTGTCTACATCATGTCATCTTGCTTAAGGCGTTACTCCGTTCTTTATGGACTTAATACACTAGATGCATGCTGGATAGCGGTCGACGTGTGGAGTAATAGTAGTAGATGCAGGCAGGAATCGGTCTACTTATCTCGGACGTGATGCCTATATACATGATCATTGCCTTGGATACCGTCATGATTATTTGCTTTTCTATCAATTGCCCAAGAGTAATTTGTTTACCCACCGTATGCTATTTTCATGAGAGAAGCCTCTAGTAAAAACTATGGCCCTCGGGTCTATCCAAATGATATATTAAAATCCAAAAAATACCTTGCTGCACTCTTACTTTATTTATTTTATTTTGTATTTTTGTTCAATCTATCTATCTATCACCATACAATTTAATCTTGCAATTAACCGCCAAGGGATTGACAACCCCTTGTTTGCGTTGGGTGCAAGGATTTGTTATTTTGTGTGCAGGTACTGTTAACGAGGTGTTGCGTGATTCTCCTACTGGATTGATAACCTTGGTTTCAAAACTGAGGGAAATACTTATCTCTACTGTACTGCATCATCCCTTCCTCTTCGGGGAAAAACCAACGCAGATCACAAGTAGCATACACAAAGTAAAATCAATAATATGAATAAACCCCATTGTTTTACCCTTAATGGCAACAATACAAATCTGTGTCTTGTCCCTTTCTATCACTGGAATATAGAGCACCGCAAGATTGAACCCATTACAAAGCACCTCTCCCACTGAAGATAAATCAATCTAGTTGGCCAAACCAAACGGATAGATCGGAGAGAAATACAAAGCTATAACAATCATGCATATTAAAGTTCAAAAAAGACTCAATTAATTCTCATGAATATTTAGATCATAAACCCACAATTCATCGGATCCCAATAAACACACCGGAAAACAAGATTACATCGAATAGAACTCCAAGAACACCAAGGAAAACATTGTATTGAAGATCAAAGAGAGAGAAGAATCCATCTAGTTACTAGCTATGGACCCGTAGGTCTGTGGTAAACTACTCACGCATCATCGAAAGGCAGCAAGGATAATGTAGAAGTCATCCGTGATCGATTCCCCCTCCGGCAGAGTATCGAAAAAGGCCTCCAAATGGGATCGCGGAAGAACATAAGCTTGCTGCGGCGGAAAAAGTGTTTCGGGTGGCTCTCTGTTGGTTTCCCAATATTTGAGAATTTATAGAAGTGGAATTAGGTCAGACGGAGCCTCGAGGGGCCCACAAGGCAACAAGGCGCCCTCCCTGGGCGCGCCGTGTTACCTTTCTGTCTCCTCATACATCCCTTGGTCTCCTCCCGAAGCTTCTAGGGTCTCTTATGTCCAGAAAAAAATTGTCAAAAAGTTTCGTAGCGTTTGGACTCCGTTTGGTACTGATTTTTTGGAAAACCAAAAACAAGCAGAAAACAACAACTGGCACTGGGCACTGGGTTAATAGGTTACTTCCCAAAAATGATATAAAATAGCATATATATGCATATAAAACATCCAAGATTGATACTATAATAGCATGGAACAATAAAAAATTATAGATACGTTGGAGACGTATCAGCATCCCCAAGCTTAATTCCCGCTCGTCCTCGAGTAGGTAAATGATAAAAACAGAATTTTTGATGTGGAATGCTACCCAACATGTTTATCATGTAATCTCTTTTACGGTATGAATATTAAGAAATGAGTGATTCAAGGCAATAGTCTATAATTTGATATAAAGACATCAATACTCAGGCATACCAACAAACAATCAGGCCTTTCAAAATAAAAATGCTAAAGAACGCTATCCCTACAAAATCATATAGCCCGTCATGCTTAGTCTTCCTAACACAAAGTATTAATCATGAACTACCCCGATGACAAGCCGAGCAATTGGATCATACTTTTTAACGTGCTTCAGCTTTTTCAACTCCCACACAATACATGAGCGTGAACCATGGATATAGCACTATGGGTGGAATAGAATGTGGTGATAGAGATCAATAAGGGGAAGTCAAAAAAGGAAGATAGTCTCGCATCGACGCGGCTAATCAACAGGCTATGGAGATGCCCATCAATTGATATCAATGCAAGGAGTAGGGATTGCCATGGGCCGGATGCACTAAGAGCTATAAGTGTATGAAAGCTCAAACTGAAACTAAGTGGGTGTGCACCCAACTTGCTTGCTCATGAAGACCTTGGGCATTTGAGGAAGCCCATCATCGGAATATACAAGCCAAGTTCTATAATGTTAAATTCCCACTAGTATATGAAAGTGACAACTCAGGAGACTCTCTATATGAAGAACATGGTGCTAATTCGACGCACAAGTGTGGAAAAGGATAGTAACATTGCCCCTTCTCTCTTTTTCTCTCATTTTTTTGTTGGGCTCTTTTTGGACTCTCTTTTTTCGTCCGGAGTCTCATCCCGACTTGTAGGGGAATCATAATCTCCATTATCCTTTCCTCAATGGGACAATGCTCTAATAATGATGATCATCAGACTTTTATTTACTTACAACTCGATAAAACTAGAACAATATGACTCTATATGAATGCCTCTGGCAGTGTACCACGATGTGCAATGATCTAGCATAACATGTATAAAAAATGATGAACGGTGGCTGAGCCACAAATACTATGTCAGCTATATGATCATGCAAAGCAATATGATAATGAATATGTATGTCATAAAAATGTAACGGTAGAAGTTGCATGGCAAGATATCTCAGAATGGCTATGGAAATGCCATAATAGGTAGGTATGGTGGCTGTTTTGAGGAAGATATAAGGAGGCTTATGTGTGATAGAGCCTATCATATCACGGGGTTTGGATGCACCGGCGAAGTTTGCACCGACTTTCGAGGTGAGAAAGGGCAATGCACGGTACCGAAGAGGCTCGCAAATTGCGGAAAGGTAAGAGCGCGTATAATCCATGGACTCACATTAGTCATAAAGAACTCACATACTTATTGCAAAAGTTTATTAGCCCTCGAAGCAAAGTACTACTCGCATGCCCCTAGGGGGATAGATTGGTAGGAACAGACCATCGCTCCTCCCCGACCGCCACTCATAAGGTAGACACTCAATAATAAATCATGCTCCAACTTCATCGCATAACTAGAGACTATACGTGCATGCTTCGGGAATCACAAACCTTAACACCATTATTCTTACTAAACCACAATCATTCACCAGTACATCCACAAATTAACATCTTAATATCGCAAAACTATTGCAAGGAATCAAACATAGCATATTCAGTGATCTACATGAAAGTGTTTATTATATCCCACTTGAATACCTATCCTTTATGGGCTAGTCTTATAACCCGTGGAAATTGCCATTACTATTTATTAGACTCTCAAAAAGAATTAAGTGAAGCATGAGGTGCAACTATTTCTTTAAAATATAACCACCGCCATGCTCTAAAAGATATAAGTGAAGCACTAGAACAACTGCCTAGCTCAAAAGATATAAGTGAAGCACATAGAGTATTCCAACAAATCATGAACAAATGCGTGCCCCTCTCAAAAGGTGTATCTAGAAAAAGATGATTGTGGCAAACTAAAAATCAAACAAAGCAAAAAATACTATGGCACAAGACGCTCCAAGTAAAACTGATATCATGTGATGAATAAAAATATAGCTCCAAGTAATATACCGATGGTTTGTAGACGAAAGAGGGGATGCCATCTGGGGCATCCCCCAGCTTAGACGCTTGGGTCTTCCTTGAATATTACCTTGGGGTACCTTGGGCATCCCCAAGCTTAGGGTCTTGCCGCTCCGTATTCCTTCATCCATCGTAGTCTCACCCAAAACTTGTAAACTTCAGCACACAAAACTCAGCAGAAACCTGGTGAGATCCGTTAGTATAATAAACAAATCTTAAACTTTAGGTACTGCTATAAATTGATTCATATTTTAATCTTGCATCATAACTATTGTATTATAACTTCTCCATGACTTATACCCCCCGATATAATCCATAGCATCATTAAAACAAGCAAACTATGCAATAGAAAACAGAATCTGTCTAAAACAGAACAGTCTGTAAAGATCTGAATTAAAATCATACTTACCTAACTCCAAAAATTCCGAAAAGTTAGGAAAATGTAAACAATTTGTATTCCAATATTGTGTAAAAAACTTAGGATTTTATCAAGTTCCAGTCCAGAATGAAAATTCCAGAACTGGGTGCAAAACTTTCTATTTTTTAAACAGCATCAATTATACTATCATCCAAATCATCCCAAAGGAATTACTTGGCACAAAAACTAATTGAAAGATAAAAACACAATCATAACAGTAGCTATAATTGTGCAAACACACAAAATAGAAAATAATTGGGTTGTCTCCCAACAAGCTCTTTCTGTATAGCCATTAAGATAGGCTTGGGATAAAAATGATGCTCACATAAAAGACAAGAATTGAAGCACAAAGACAGCATCATAAAACATGTGAATAACACATTTAAGTCTAACATACTTCCTATGCATAGGCATTTTATAAGCCCAAATTATGAAGACAAGACATATCAAGCATATGCAAGGAAGAAGAATAAAACGTTGACAATCTCAACATAATGAGAGGTAATTTAGTAACATGAAAATTCCTATAACCATATTTGCCTCTCTCATAATAATTACATGTAGGATCAAAATCAAACTCAACAATATAACTATCATGCAAAACTTTCTATTTATGATCCATATGCATGAAATCATATAATCTTCCAAGATAGTGGGATTAACATCAACTAAAGTCATGACCTCTCCAAACCCACTTCTATCAAACACTCTCCGAATATGTGGGTATTCTTTTTACCTAAAGTTTACACTCTTCCAAACCCACTTTTAATATTATTGCAAACATTATTATCAATAACATATTCATCATGAGGCTTAAAGAAATTTTGAAGATCATAAGAATCATTATCACCCCAATCATGATCATTGCAATAAGTAGTGGACATTAGAAAATTATCATCCCCAAGCTTGTAGCTTTGCATATCATTAGCACAATTTACATTAATAGAATTTATAATAACATCATTGCAATCATGCTTTTCATTCAAGGAGCTATCATGAATCACTTTATAAATTTCATCTTTTAACACTTCATCACAATTTTCAGATTCATGATTTTGAAGCAAAACTTCATAAATTTAACTTATGCACTCAACTCACTAGCAATCGGTTCATCATAATTGGATTGTTTGAAAAGATTAGCAAGTGTATGAGGATCCATATCAATAATTTTCAGCAAGCGAAGATGCAAGCAAATAGAAGGCACATGGCAGCACAAGCAAAGAAAGCACACAAAATATTTTTGGTATTTTTGATTTGTTTAGAGAAGTGGAGGGAGATGAAAAAGAGAGGCAAATAAAAAGGCAAATAAAAAGTAGAGCAAGTAGATGATAGTTTGAGTGAAGTTACTTGAGTTGTTTCGATGATGTCTCCCCGGTAATGGCGCCAGAAATTCTTCCTGCTACTTGTGAGCTGCGTCGGGATTTTCCTCGAAGAGGAGAGGAGATGCAATACAGTAGCGAAAAGTATTTCCCTCAGTGAGAACCAAGGTTAGCTAACCATTCGGAGAATCACACAAAGCCTCATGAACAGCACCTGCACACACAAAAGCAAATACTTGCACCCAACGCGGGCAAGAGGGTCGTCAATCCCCTTGAACTCATTACTTGCAAGGAATAAATCTTGAAGTGGTAGATAGATAAATTGCAAAATAAAATAAAAGAAATAAAATTGCCGCAAATATTTTTTGGATTTTTATATATGATTTAAGTAGACCCGGGGGCCATAGTTTTCACTAGAGGTTTCTCGCTCGAACACATAGCATATGGTGGGTAAACAAATTACTATTGGGCAATTGCTTCAAAAGCGCATAGTTATGATGATATTCAAGGCAATAATCATGTATATAGGCATCACGTTCGAGACAAGTAGACTGACTCCTGCCTGCATCTACTACTATTACTCCACCCATCAACTGCTATCCAGCATGCATCTAGGGTATTAAGTTAATAAAAACAGAGTAACGCCTTAAGCAAGATGACATGATGTAGACAAAGTAAAATCAATAATATGAATAAACCCCATCGTTTTACCCTTAATGGAAACAATACAAATATGTGTCTTGTCCCTTTCTGTCACTGGGATATAGAGCACCGCAAGATTGAACCCATTACAAAGCACCTCTCCCACTGAAGATAAATCAATCTAGTTGGCCAAACCAAACGGGTAGATCAGAGAGAAATACAAATCTATAACAATCATGCATTATAAGTTCAGAAAAGACTCAATTACTTCTCATGAATATTCAGATCATAAACCCACAATTCATCGGATCCCAACAAACACACCGCAAAAGAAGATTACTTCGAATAGAACTCCAAGAACACCGAGGAGAACATTGTATTGAAGATCAAAGAGAGAGAAGAAGCAATCTAGCTACTAGCCATGGACCCATAGGTCTGTGGTAAACTACTCACGCATCATCGGAAGGCAACAAGGATGATGTAGAAGCCCTCCATGATCGATTCCCCCTCTGGCAGAGTACCGGAAAAAGCTTCCAGATGGGATCGCGGAAGAACCGAAGCTTGCGGCGGTGGAAACAGTGTTTCAGGTGGCTCTCTGTTGGTTTCCCAACATTTGAGAATTTATAGAAGTGGAATTAGGTCAGACGAAGCCTCGAGGGGGCCACAAGGCAACAAGGTGCACCCCCCTGGGCGCGCCGGGTTGCCTTGCCGTCTCCTCGTACATCCTCTGGTCTCCTCCTGAAACTTCTAGGGTCTCTTATGTCCAAAAAAAATCATCAAAAAGTTTTGTATCATTTGGACTACGTTTGGTACTGATTTTCTGGAAAACCAAAAACAAGCAGAAAACAGCAACTGGCACTGGGCACTGGGTTAATAGGTTAGTTCCCAAAAATGATATAAAATAGCATATAAATACATATAAAACATCCAAGATTGATACTATAATAGCATGGAACAATAAAAAATTATAGATACGTTGGAGACGTATCAGGAGCCCACAAGCTCAGGAGGCGCACCTACCCCCTTGGGGCGCGCCCCTCGAGCTTGTGGCTCTCTCTTATCTCGTCTGGTCTCCTCCCGAAGCTTCTAGGGTCCCTCCTGGTCCAAAAAAAATTAATCCAAAGATGTTTTTCCGTTTGGAATTTATATGATATTGATTTTCTGAAAAGCCAAAAACAAGCAAAAAAGAGGAACTGGCACTGGGCACTGGGTTAATAGGGTATTCCCAGAAAATGATATAAAATAGCATATAAAGCATCCAAGATTGATAATATAATAGCATGAAACAATCAAAAATTATAGATACGTTGGAGACGTATCAACATCCCCAAGCGTAATTCCTGCTCGTCCTCGAGTAGGTAAATGATAAAAATAGAATTTTTGATGTTGATTGCTACCTAACATGTGTATCATGTATTCTTTTTACGGTATAAATATTGAGAAACGATGAAGTAAGAACATCAACATAATAATATCCATGAATATAAGAAGCATAATCATTAAACTTTCAAAATATACGATCCTTAACGAATGTTATCCCCACTCAATTTATCATATTAGCATGGCATGACTCCGCCTTCACCCCATAAATATAAATCATGAGCACCCCGGTGTTACACCATGCAATTGGATCGTACTTCTAATGTGCTTCAGCATTTTCAACTTCACGCAATACATGAGCGTGAGCCATGGATATAGCACTAGGAGGAATAGAATGTGGTGGTAGAGATCAATAGAAGAAGTCAAAACAGAAGAAAGCCTCGCATCAACTCAGTAGATCAACGGACTATGGAGATGTCCATCAATCGATATTAATGTGAGGAGTACGGATTGACATGCAACGGATGCACTAAGAGCTATAAGCGTATGAAAGCTCAACTGAAACTAAGTGGGTGTGCATCCAACTTCCTTGCTCATGAAGACCTAGGGCATTTGAGGAAGCCCGTCATCGGAATATACAAGCCAAGTTCTATAACAAAAAATTCTCACCAGTATATGAAAGTGACAACATAAGAGACTCTCTATATGGAGAACATGGTGCTACTCTAAAGCACAAGTGTGGAAAAAGGATAGTAACATTGCCCCTTCTCTCTTTATCTCTCATTTTTATTTTTTATTTTTATTTTCTCTTTTTTTGTTGTTGGGCTCTTTTTGGCCTCTTTTTTTCTTTTCTTTTTAATTTTTCGTCCGGAGTCTCATCCCGACTTGTGGGGGAATCATAGTCTCCATCATCCTTTCCTCAATGGGACAATGCTCTAATAATGATGATCATCAGACTTTTATTTACGTACAACTCGATAAAACTAGAACAATATGACTCTATATGAATGCCTCTGACAGTGAACCAGGATGTGCAATGATCTAGCGTAACATGTATAAAAAATGATGAACGGTGGCTGAGCCACAAATACTATGTCAGCTATGTGATCATGCAAAGCAATATGACAATGAATATGTATGTCATAAAAACGGAACGGTAGAAGTTGCATGGCAATATATCTCAGAATGGCTACGGAAATGTCATAATAGGTAGGTATGGTGGCTGTTTTGAGCAAGATATAAGGAGGCTTATGTGTGATAGAGCATATCATATCACGGGGTTTGGATGCACCGGCGAAGTTTGCACCGACTCTCGAGGTGAGAAAGGGCAATGCACGGTACCGAAGAGGCTAGCAAATTGTGGAAAGGTAAGAGCGCGTATAATCCATGGACTCACATTAGTCATAAAGACCTCACATACTTATTGCAAAAGTTTATTAGCCCTCGAAGCAAAGTACTACTCACATGCCCCTACGGGGATATATTGGTAGGAAAAGACCATCGCTCCTCCCCGACCGCCACTCATAAGGTAGACACTCAATAATAAATCATGCTCCAACTTCATCGCATAACTACAGACTATACGTGCATGCTTCGGGAATCACAAACCTTAACACTAATATTCTTACTAAACCACAATCATTCACTAGTACATCCAAAAATTACCATCTTAATATCGCAAAATTATTGCAAGGAATTAAACATATCATATTCAGTGATCTACATGAAAGTTTTTATTATATCCCACTTGAATACCTATCCTTTATGGACTAGTCTTATAACCCGTGCAAATTGCCATTAATATTTATTAGACTCTCAAAAAGATTTAAGTGAAGCATGAGAGTGCAACTATTTCTTTAAAATATAACCACCGCCGTGCTCTAAAAGATATGAGTGAAGCACTAGAGCAACTGCCTAGCTCAAAAGATATATGTGAAGCACATAGAGTATTCTAACAAATCACGAACAAATGTGTGTCCCTCTCAAAAGGTGTGTCCAACAAAAGATGATTGTGGCAAACTAAAAAGCAAACAAAGAAAAACTACTATGGCACAAGACGCTCCAAGTAAAACTCATATCATGTGATGAATAAAAATATAGCTACAAGTAATATACCGATGGTTTGTAGACGAAAGAGGGGATGCCATCCGGGGCATCCCCAAGCTTACACGCTTGGGTCTTCCTTGAATATTACCTTGGGGTACCTTGGGCATCCCCAAGCTTAGGGTCTGTCCGCTCCTTATTCCTTCATCCATCGTAGTCTCACCCAAAACTTGAAAAACTTCAGCACACAAAACTCAACAGAAACCTCGTGAGATCCGTTAGTATAATAAACAAATCTTAAACCTTAGGTACTGTTATAAATTAATTCATATTTTAATCTTGCATAATAACTACTGTATTCAAACTTCTCCATAACTTATACCCCCCGATATAATCCATAGCATCATTAAAACAAGCAAACTATGCAATAGAAAACAGAATCTGTCGAAAACAGAATAGTCTGTAAAGACCTGAATTAAAATCATACTTATGTAACTCCAAAAATTCTGAAAAGTTAGGACAACGTAAACAATTTGTATTCCAATACTGTGTAAAAAACTCAGGATTGTATCATGTTCCAGTACAGAATGAAAATTCCAGAACTGGGTGTAAAACTTTCTGTTTTTCAAACAGCATCAATTATACTATCATCCAAATCATCCCAAAGGCATTACTTGGCACAAACACTAATTAAAAGATAAAAACACAATCATAACAGTAGCTATAATTGTGCAAACACACAAAAAATAAAATAATTGGGATTTCTCCCAACAAGCTCTTTCTTTATAGCCATTAAGATAGGCTTGGGATAAAAATGATGCTCACATAAAAGACAAGAATTGAAGCACAAAGAGAGCATCATAAAACATGTGAAAAACACATTTAAGTCTAACATACTTTATATGCATAGGCATTTCATAATCAAGCAAATTATCAAGACAAGAAATATCTAGCATATGCAAGGAAGAAGAATAAAACATTGACAATCTCAACATAATGAGAGGTAATTTAGTAGCATGAGAATTCCTATAACCATATTTGCCTCTCTCATAATAATTACATGTAGGATCATAATCAAACTCAACAATATAACTATCATGTAAAACTTTCTCTTTATGATCCATATGCATGCAAATCATATAATCTTCCAAGATAGTAGGAATAACATCAACTAAAGTCATGACCTCTCCAAACCCACTTCTATCAAACACTCTCTGAATATGTGGGATTCTTTTTACCTAAAGTTGACACTCTTCCAAACCCACTTTCAATATTATTGCAAACGTTATTATCAATAACATATTCATCATGAGGCTTAAATAAAGTTTCTAGATCATAAGAAGCATTATCACCCAAATCATGATCATTGCAATAAGTAGTGGACATAACAAAATTATCATCCCCAAGCTTGTAGCTTTGCATATCATTATCACAATTGACATTAATAGAATTTATAATAACATCATTGCAATCATGCTTTTCATTCAAGGAGCTATCATGAATCACTTTATAAATTTCATCTTTTAACACTTCATCACAATTTTCAGATTCATGATTTTGAAGCAAAACTTCATAAAGATAATCTAATGCACTCAACTCACTAGCAATAGGTTCATCATAATTGGATTGTTTGAAAATATTAGCAAGTGGATGAGGATCCATATCAATATTTTTTAGCAAGAGAAGATGCAAGCAAATAGAAGGCACATGGCAGCACAAGCGAAGAAAGCACACAAAATTTTTTTGGTATTTTTGATTTTTTCAGAGAAGTGGAGGGAAATGAAAAAGAGAGGCACATAAAAAGGCAAATAAAAAGTAGAGCAAGTAGATGATAGTTTGAGTGAAGTTACTTGAGTGGTTTTGATGATGTCTCCCCAGTAACGGTGCCAGAAATTCTTCCTGCTACTTGTGAGCTACGTCGGGATTTTCCTCGAAGAGGAGAGAAGATGCAGTACAGTAGAGATAAGTATTTCCCTCAGTGAGAACCAAGGTTAGCGAACCAGCAGGAGAATCACGCAAAGCCTCGTGAATAGCACCTGCATATACAAAAGCAAATACTTGCACCCAACGCGGGCAAGAGGGTCGTCAATCCTCTTGAACTCTGTCGGGGTACGACCATCTATGGGGCCATGCAGCCCCTTGTGGTTCGGCGGGGGAGGTCGACGTGCACAAAGAGCATGGACAATGAGAAGCGCGAGGGATTTACCCAGGTTCGGGCCGCTGAGAAGCGTAAAACCCTACTCCTGCCTTTGGTGTGTTGATGATGAAGAAGCACAGTACAAGGAGCACCTGTCCCGGCAAGGCGCGGGGAGAGCAGCTACGCGAGATGTGCTTGTGTTTGAAACGGGGTCCGAATCCTCTAAACTGTTGCCTTGGCCCTCCTTTTATAGTTCAAGGGGTTACCACAATGGCAAAACAGTAATTACATAGCGATTAGATAGCAAACAGTGCTATCGTACCTAACTCTGCCAATTTAGGACAAAGGCATTAAATGCGACGCTAGGTGTCATGTGGAGAGGTAGTCCCGGCAAGGTTTCTACACTGCTTGCCCAGCTACCTCGTATTATCCTGACACGCCTCTTGGACGGGTGTCGTTAGGGGCAAATCTCATCCCAGTGAGCTGACACGTGCCCGACAAGCCTCACCAACCAACCTGCGCGGTCGACACCTCACGCATCAGCGAACACCTGTGCAGCGCGGTGGAGCGCTGGAGGGCTGGCTTAAGCTTGCCGGCACGGAGCTTGCCGGGTCTTTACCTTGCTAGTTCAGCCTTGCCGGCAAGGAATGTCTTTATCTTCGGTATTAGTTGAGTGTTTGTTGGTGCTGTGTCTTGAGCTTCTCTCCAGTGGCTCCCACAACTGGGTCTTGAGTCTTGGTCTTGGCGGTTCCCGGTAAAGCTTGGCCGGCAAGGAGGCTGCTACTGTCTGTGCATAAGTCAGGGTATAAAATACCCATGTTTTATACACCGACAGGAGCCCCCGGGCCTGGGCCGTACGCGCGTTCGAAGCGTCGTTGGGCTAGGCCCAAACAATGCACAGACACGTGGCGGGGAACTGCTGCTGTAATTTTTGGTCATGATGATGATCCTGGCGCACGTCCAATCCACGCATTAAATGCGGGTTGTGGGGATTTGGACTGTTGCTGTTATTTTTGCGGTAGTGCGCCTGTAAAAGAACGTGGCTGGGGTAAACAGTGATGAGCCAGCCTCTCCTCGCGCCTTCTCCATAAAAGAGCAACCGCGAGGAGGCGCGGCCCATTCGCCCCTGCTTTCCCCTGCTTCATCTTCCTCCTCAAGCCAGAACTGCTTCCGCCGCCGCCGTTGCTGCTTCGCAACCCCAATCGACCTCCTCCTTCCCCTTCGATCCCTGATGGCGTCCAAGAGAGCCGACGCGGCGGGGAAGAAGAAGCCCGCCAAGCCGCTCGATCCCAAGGCAGAGGAGAAGAAGAAGGCGTTGGAAGAGCTAGAGAAGCGGCGGAGGGAGAATGCAATCTTCTGGCCGTGCTCTTTGGACGCCAATGAGCTGATCAGGAGGTACGCGTACATGTGGGGGGGGGGGACACCAAGGATCACAAGGCGCCCGTGGTGCTCCCTGAAGGCGACAAAGACCCCGCGGATTCTTATCCGTTCTTCTGCGCGTACTTTTACTACGGTTTGGTCCCTCCCTACTCAGATTTCTTCAGCGTGATGATGTTCAGTTACGGGTTCAGACTGCTAGACTTCACTCCGAACGCGATGACTTGCATGGCGGTTTTCGCTCATCTGTGCGAGAACTTCGTCGGAGTGGCCCCCAACGTGGATCTGTTCCGCCACTTTTTCATTCTCCGGATCGATGACAAGTCACTCTCCGGCAGCGTGGCCTGGATTCCCAGGGTAAAGACGAAGGGCGAGTACCTTGCCAGGCAGCTCCATCTCAAGTGGGAAGAATGGAGGGCCGAGTGGTGCTGGATCCAGGAGAAGGATTTTCCCCAATTCTGCATACCGCGCACAGTGAGGGTCACGCGCGGCAAGAACTGTAGCAGCATGGGTGCTACTGACGCCAAGCTTCGTCTGGCCCTGAACCGGATCGCCCGCCTTAAGGCCGCCAAACTGACCATATAAATGGTTGACGCTGATTTCCTCCAGCGATGCATAGCGCCGCTGCAGAAGAGAGGGAGATTTTCTTGGGAGTACCAGAATGCCGCTGACGTCATGCGGCTATATCCCGGGACCGGCAACAATTTGTCGGTTATGGAGCACGCCAGCCTCTGTGAGCAGTTGTTCCAGAAGACCGGCGTATTCCACTTGCTGGACCAGATTGTCCCGCTGCATATCAACTCCGCCAAGGACTCCATCTTGGTGGTGATGCCGGATTGTGACGCCCATGGAGTGAAGGCAGACTGGGATTTGCCAGCCTTCGAGTTTGAGATGGAGTGGGCTTCCAACCTGATGGAGAAAGCTTCCTGAAAGGAAACGGACCTCATCCGGGCCACCACTGAGGAGGAACTGGCGTATATCGCCAGCAGGGCCACAGAGATCGCGAGGATCAACGCGGCAGGCGGTTCTGGTGCCGCGGCAACCGAGGATGAAGAAGAGGAGCAGTCTGATGAAGAGGCCGCCGAGGAGCATCGAGAGGAGCCTGCCGTGGAGGAGACGGCCGAAGCTGAGGTTGTCGGGGCCGAGGCTGCCGGGGACGAAGTTGCCGGAACTGAAGCCGCCGGAGAGCCTGAGGAAGAAGAGGGCCCTCGAGCCCCAAAGAGGAGGCGTCGGCTTCGAAGGGCGGTCAGCCAAGAGCCGGTGTGCGCTTCCTCGCCGAGGGCTGGCCCCACGGTGAAGAAGACGACCACGAAGGCTGGCCGCCAAGAAGAAGCACGCCGGCAGTCCACCCGGCATCCCCGGACTCAGCCTTCATCTCCCCGGCCAGAGGTTGACGATGAAGCCGAGCCCCTTCAGCCGATGGGTTCACCTCCTCCGGCACTCAAGAGGGCGAGGGAGTCGCACCCGCCAGTGATGTACGATTTCGACGTCCTTGGCCAGTCTGAGGAGGAGGAGGAGTATGTACTTCGCTTATTCCCGCCAAGCCTTGATTCCACTCGATTGCCATTTTAACTTGATTCCTTCTGTCTTGACAAGGACCCAGAACCGCTCGTGCATCGATCGAAGCGGCCCAGGTCTGCAGTAGCACAGGACCCTGCAGCAAGAGCTGGGTAGGGGGTTGTAATGGCTGAAGCCGTCGTCACCAGCCCCCAGCTGAGCCCCCAGCGCGAGGACGTGGCGCGGGCGCTTACCACTAGCACTGGTACTGGAGTCCCTGCTGCTGAGCCTGTCGTGGAGACGGAGGAGGCCCGCCAAGAAGAGGAGCGCCAAGAAGCGGATCCAACCGTGGCCCCCCATCCATCAATATCCCGGGGAGCGCTTCTCCATCAAGGGCCTCCACCGACGAGCTTACCCACACGGGGGCTACCCCGATGAGCGGGGCCGCCGATGACCGCGCGCCGGCAACGCAGGTTGTCGGGGAAGGATCCCTTCCTCAGCAAGCACCAACGGGTAATCCTCTTGCCTTTGTACGCCTCTTCCGGGAAAGATTTCGTTTTGTTTTCTTGAACTTGACTTGTGATTTCGAATCCTATCTCACCCTTGTTTTCGCCTTGATCCACAGCTCAAACCTCCCCTGATGAAGGCGAAGTCCTTGTGGAGGTGGCTGATATCACAAGGGATGCCGCCGAGGAAGCCATCAAGATCGCCGCTGGAGATGGCCCCACACAGGTTGCCAAGGAGACCGGGACACTCCCCGACGAGTCCAAGAAGGCTTCCGACAGCACGCCCGACCCCGCCAGGATGGATGCGGAGAAGACGCCCGCCAATGTCAATGCGCCAACTCCCGGCAACCAGTTAGTGGTGTCAATCCCGCCAGCTCCGTCAAGTGACTTGGCATTGGTCGCACCTCAGCACGAGTCCGGAGCCCCCAGTTCCTCTGGCATTGCGGGGCCAAGCTTTGATGAGGAGATAGCTCGGATCCTGCTCCCCTTGGTCCAAAGAACCGATGAATCCACCGACGTGGCCAACAACGCCGAAGATCTTGCTTTCATGGAAATCATGGCCGTCGGGTTCAAGGGCGTCCAGGAACGGTACAGCCGGAGGTGGGACAAGGTGCGCGAAGAGTGCAGGGCTGCGGATTTGGTTGATCGGAAGCTGAGGGAGAAGGCGGACGAGCTGCGCACATGGTACAGTCAGTAGGCCCGCAATCTCAACGCTGCTACCGAAAGAGCGGTGATCTGCGACGGCAAGCTAACAGAGCGCGAAACGCTGCTCAACGCCAAGGAGAAGGATCTTGCGGCGCGGGAAGAAGCCCTTACCGCCACTCTTCGCGGCAAGGATTATGAGATTGAAGCGCTCCTCAAACGGCGGACCCAGGAGCTGGAAGATGGGCACAAGAAGCTTATTGAAGCCCAGGCCTTGGAGAACGCCGCCAAGCTCAAGGAGGCCGCTGATAAGGCTGCTGCCGCTGACTCCGCCAAGGCAGAACTGGAATCCCAGGTGGCCAAACTGAAGGAGGATCTTGTCGGCAGCGGCAAGGAGATCGAGGTTCTCAAGGACGAAGCACTGAAGGCAGCCCGCACTTTGGGGGTCTTGCAAGCGCAGCGGTCGTCCAAGAACCAAGATCTCGACACTGCCACCAAGGCAATTGAGGACTTGAAATCCCAACTGGCCACCGTGGTAGCAGCTTCGGAATCCGCCAAGGAGAGGGAGAGGGTCTTAACGGAGAAGCTGGAGAAGGAGGAGGCCTCAAAGGAGGAGGCTGAAAGCAACTACGCCCAGCTGCACGAGAACCTCTCCCTCTGGACTGGCAGGCTTGTTAATGCCGCTGAGCGCATCAGCCTTCAAATCGCAGAGATGGATATGAAGAGCTGGGGTTTCACCATCAACGACAAGGAGGCCACCAGCGTCAGGTTGACCAAGTTCTTCGAGGGCCTTGTCGACGCCTTGAAGACGTACCAGGACGACAGGTCTGCCTCATTTGCTGATGAGTCCCGGAAATTTGCGCGTGAAATTGTGTATAGGGTGCTGCTCAAGATCGCTCATCACAATCCTGGCCTTGATCTCTCTGGGGTCTTTAGGAGGTTGCCGGATAGCACAGACGTCACTGCTGCCGACAAGATCGCTGCCCCTCTTGCCGACAAGGTTCTCCAAATCCCAAGGGTCCAAGGCAACCGCCGAGACTGAGCTTGCCGCTACATCCACCATTGTGCTGTCATGTTCAAGATACATTTAATCTTTTGTTAGCCCAGCACTACCTCTGTGATGTAACATAACTTGCACCGCTTGAATGTATGTGCGTCGTTCCCCTTGTTTTATTCCGCCTTTGTATGATTTGTGTTCCCTACGCTTATTGGAAGATTGCCGGTGCGCACACTTTCCGCGAGCGCTTCGAGGAATGGGTCCTTAGTAGCCTGCTGGAAGTGCCGCTGCCGGCAAGGTGACTTGCTGGGCTAGAACGCAGCCGCCAAGCTTGCCGAGCGGACTCGAGGCAACCTAGCGCGCGGACTGATCGTGACAAGGTTCCTTTCGCGTGCAGGTTTCTCATACAAAGGTCAGAACCGTTCAAGGGGGAACGCGAATGTAACAGAGATTTTTTTTAAGTTTTTGCAACTTAGCTTTTCCTTGTGCCGTTTCTCTTGTTGTAAAAAATGATCACTTGAACGTCGTTAAGAATGGTACCCCATCTCCACTCCCCTGGGAAACTTGTACGCGAGGGATCCTTCTGTCCTTTTAAGAAAAAGAAAGAAGAGAAAAGAGTGGATTGGGAACCTTGATGGCTCATCAGTCATTTCATGCAAACTAAGGCGTAAATCACAACATCACATGCATCGACACATAAATGAACATGTACGAGGAGTTGCGAAACACTTAGATTTATTATGCACAGGGTCTGCGCCTGGCTTTGTACAAAGGGTTACATGTCTGATCGACAAGGCTTGTACAAAGGGTGTTGCCGGGACATGACCCGGCAACTGCGCCTCATGGGTAGAACTTGCGAAGATGCTCAATATTCCATGAGTTCTGCACCGAGGTGCCATCTTCGGTCTCCAGACGAACTGCGCCAGGTCTGGTGACTCGTACTACCCGGTAAGGGCCGTCCCACTTCGGCGTCAACTTGTTTGATCCCTTGGCGGACTGAACACGCCAAAGAACAAGGTCGCCTTCCTCAAGGCTTCGGGCGTGCACTTTGCAGCTATGGTAGCGGCGCAAGGCTTGCTGGTAGCGTGCAGCTCGCACAGCTGCCCGAAGATGATCTTCCTCAAGGAGCAACGCGTCGTCTTGCCACAGCCGCTCTTGCTAAGCTTCATCGTAAGCGAGCACTCGAGGTGACCCGTATATGAGTTCCGTGGGGAGCACCGCTTCTGCACCATAGATTAGGGAGAAGGGTGTTTGGCCGGTAGCTCGATTTGGTGTCGTTTTGAGTGACCAAAGAACCGCCGGCAACTCATCAATCCAGTGCCTCCCACACTTGCGCAGCCTGTCAAAGGTCCTTGTCTTGAGGCCACGCAGCACTTCAGCATTCATCCTTTCTGCCTGGCCATTGCTTCTCGGGTGAGCAACAGATGCAAAACAGATTTTGCTGCCAAGGTCTTGGATATACTGCATGAAGGTGCGGCTCGTGAATTGTGTGCCGTTGTCGGTGATGATCCTGTTAGGAACCCCGAAACGGCAAACCAATCCTTTGAAGAACTTGACGGCCGATTGCGCTGTCACCTTCCTCACTGGCTCCACTTCAGGCCACTTTGTGAACTTGTCGATGGCGACGTACAAGAACTCAAAGCCCCCGGCAGCGCGGGGGAAGGGGCCCAACATATCGAGCCCCCAGACTGAAAAGGGCCAGGAGAGAGGGATTGTTTGGAGGGCTTGGGCTGGTTGATGTATGCTCTTTGAATGGAACTGGCATGCTTCACACTTGGTTACTAGCTCAGTCGCATCCTGGAGGGCAAGGGGCCAATAGAAGCCTTGTCGGAAAGCTTTGCCGACAAGAGCCCTTGATCCTATGTGAGAGCCACATATGCCTATGTGTATCTCCGCCAACAGCTTTAGTCCGTCTTCCCGGCAAATGCACTTCAATTTCACACTGTTTGGTCGTTTTCTGTATAGGATGCTATCCACAAACTGATACATACTTGACTGACGGGCTACTTTTTCTGCTTCTTCTTGCTCATCGGGAAGCCCTCCTGTTTCAAGGAAACAAACTATCTGTTGTGCCCACGTTGGAGCCTATGGCTCGGCGACAAGGACTAAAGGCATCTCCTCGGCTACGAGAGCGCTAGCTTCTGCGGCAAGAACTTGTGGTTCTGCGCTAAGCGGCTGCTCACCGGCAACCGTATTGTTGTTTCCGGCAATGTCCTTGTCGGCGGCTTCTGGGAGCTCTGCCGGAAAGTACTTGCCGGTACTTAACTTTCTTCTCTTGTTGGCCTGCGTTGATGGGGTGACTGTTGGTTGATTCAAATGGAGCACAAAAGTTCTCGGTTCCACGGGAAGTTTTTGAGCGGCACACTTTGACAGGCTATCAGCGACGCTGTTTTCCCCACGAGGGATGTGCTCGGTTTGCAACCCGTCAAAGTGTTCTTCCAATTTCCTCACTTCTTCCACATACGCCTCCATTAACGGGCTCTGATAATCTTTGTTCACTTACTTCACAACAAGCTGCGAGTCGCCGCGGATGATCAATTTATTGATCCCAAGGTCTACTGCGATCCTAAGACCGGCAAGAAGTCCTTCGTACTCAGCAGTGTTGTTTGTAGCTTGCTCCCTGAGAAAGTGCATTTGGACCACATACTTGAGGTGCTCTCCGGTGGGTGCGATAAGCAGCACTCCGGCACCGGCGCCCTGCAGCGAGAAGGCACCATCAAAGTACATGACCCATTCCTTTGTTGTTTCTTTGCTGGGGCGAGCTGTCTCTTGAATTTCTTCGTCTTGCGTTGGCGTCCATTCGGCGATGAACTCCGCCAAAGCCCTGCTCTGAATGGTTGAAGTGCTCTCAAACTTGAGTGCAAAGCTTGACAATTCCAACGCCCACTCCACTATCCTGCTGGTTGCCTCTGGATTTCTCAAGATGCGTTGCAACGGAAAGCGAGTGACGACGGTGATTTCGTGTGCTTGGAAGTAGTGGCGCAGTTTTCTCGAGGCCATAAGGAGACCGAAAAGCAACTTCTGCACCCCAGAGTATCTCGATCTAGCCCCCTGCAGAAGGGAACTAACAAAATACACTGGTCGCTGCACCACTTTCTTCTTCCGCAATGTTTGTTGATCAACTTCATTTGCTTGCACTGTTTCTGATTTGTCGGCACCAGACCTTGCCGGAGAAGATTCTGGTTTGTCATTGGACGGGCTTGCCGCCACCGCTTCCTCGTCATCGGCTTCTCTTTGCGCCACTAGCGCAGCACTGACAACTTGATTCTTGCCGCCAGATACAGCAGCAATGGCTCTTGTGGTTTAGGCGCAACCAGTGTTGGTGCAGAAGAGAGGTATCTTTTCAAATCCTGCAGCGCGGCCTCCGCTTCCGGGGTCCATTTCATTGGACCTGCCTTTTTCGAAATCTTGAAAAATGGTAGGGCGCGGTTAGCGGACTTTGAAATGAACCTACTTAAGGCAGCAACACAGCCGGCAAGACGCCGCACATCCTTGACGCTTTTTGGTGCTTGAATCTGCTCAATTGCTTTGATCTTGTCGGGATTTGCTTCAATTCCACGCTGAGATACAAAGAACTCGAGAAGTTTGCCGGATGGAATGCCAAACACACACTTCTTGGGGTTGAGCTTCAAATTGATCTTGCGCAAGTTTGCAAATGTTTCTTCCAAGTCTTGATTAAGGGTAGACTCGTCCTTGGTTTTGACCACTATGTCATCCATGTATGCTTCTACATTCCTGTGCAGCTGGGGCTCAAAACCGATTTGGACCGCTCTTGCAAATGTTGAACCAGCACTCTTTAATCCGAAGGGCATACGTACGAAGCAGTATGTGCCACATGGAGTAATGAATGCAGTCTTCTCTTCATCCTCCTTGGTCATGAATATCTGATGGTATCCAAAATATGCATCAAGGAAGGAGAGCAAATCACAGCCAGAAGTAGAGTCTACAATTTGATCAATGCACTGCAAGGGGAAAGGGTCCTTCGGGCATGCTTTGTTGATATCCGTGTAATCAATACAAAGTTTCCACTTCCCGTTTGCCTTGCGCACCACCACTGGATTTTCCAACCAAGTGGGATGTAGCACTCCTCTGACCAGGCCTGCCGCTTCGAGTTTCTTGATTTCTTCGGCAATGAATTGTTGCCGCTCCAAGGCTTGCTTCCGGACTTTTTGTTTGACGGGCCGAGCATGGCGACAGACAGCAAGGTGGTGCTCAATTACCTCCCTGGGAACACCGGGGATGTCGGATGGTCGCCATGCAAACACATCGACATTCGCCCGCAGGAAGGCAACGAGCGCGCTTTCCTATTTGCTGTCAAGGGTGGCGCTTATGGTGAAAATACCGTCAGTGTCGTCCTTCCTCGCCGGCACCTTCTTGGAGATCATGGCCTTTGGTGCGATGAATTTTGCAGTATGGTCCATCTGACTTGCCGGCCTTCTCGTTTGCCGCCGCCTCCTAGCAAGCGACGCATACAGCAGCCTCCTTGCCGGAATTCTCAGTCTTGGCTTTCTTGGCGGACTCGGAGTTGCCGGAGCCTTCGACAGCCATAACAGTTTTGCCTTTGCACTTCCTGTTGCGCTTCCGGCTCTTCTTCTTTGGGGTGGCGGCATCGTCATCCTCAGAATCTACTTCGGCGCCAGCGTCCTCCCCGGGGAGTCTTCTTCCTTCCTCAGCACGTGCACACTTATCCGCCAACGTATAGAGCTCATTGACGGTCTTGGGGAACTTGACGTTCATCTTCTCCCACATCCTCCAATTGCGCACATTCATGTGAAAGGCGACAATGACTGCTGCGGGGTGCACAACTGGAATGTTGCGGTGTACGCGGCTGAATCTCTGGATGTACTTGCGTAAAGTTTTGCCATCTCTTTGCGGGATCACTTGCAGGTCGCTGGGCTGTCCAGGGGCCTTGTGGCCTCCGGTAAAGGCACCGACGAATTCGTTGCAGAGATCTGACCACGAAGAGATGGAGTTCTGCGGCAAGTTCATCAGCCAAGACCTCACGTTGGGTTTTAGTACCAACGGGAAGTAGTTGGCGAGGATCTTCTCGTCTCTCCCTCCGACAGCTTGCACGACAATAGTGTAGATGCCTAGAAACTCTGCCAGGTTTAGCTTGCCGTCATATTTTTCCGGCACTTCTGGCTTGAAGGCTCGAACGGATGGCCATCGGACTTGCCACAGCTCGCGGGTGAAGGCAGGACATCCAACCTCGTAAGGTAGATATCCGCCAACCCCTGGCGCAGGCTCATCAACGACGGGGCCGTTGCACGCGTCTGATTGACGACGCGCCTCTCGGTGCCGTTCGATGGTGGTGCGGGCGTCTTCTGCCCGCCTGTCTCGCAGCACTCGCCCGTGGATCTGAAGAGGCTATCGACATCTCGTCGGGTCCTAGAGATTGCTGGGCTTGTCGCGGCTGTTGGCGTCGCTGCTGTTGAGGCGGTTGTCGCGGCGGTGATTGCACCGTTAGCGTGGTACCATCGACGCGGCCATCGACTGGAGATGTCGGTGCTGGTTGTGGACGCTGTGAGGGCTCTGCTTGCTGGGATTTACTGGCTTCGGCAAATCCAATCAAGCTTTGGATGGTGGCTATCCACTCATCCATCTTCTCTGCCGCTGGAGGGAAGTTCAGCAGCATCTGAGCTCGCGCCATTGCTTCCGCCGTCGTGGCTGGCATGGCCCGGAGCGAAGAGTGCGACGTCGCTCTACTCCTGGCAGAGCCAGCAGGAGCGCCATCGCGATCTTGCTGCCGTGGCACATGATGAGCAGCAGGTCGCCGTGGCGGAGGCGGCGCCTGAGGATCTGGGACTTGATCCACAGGAGTCGTGCCGTGAGGTCACTGCTGCCCGGAGTCGTTGGCGCCGCTCGGAGCTGCACCGTGCCCATTGTGCGAGGGGCGCGGCATCTGTCCTGAAGTAGCATCCTTGGACGCCGCCGCAGCGGGATCTTGGCTCGTGCCTCCTCGGGCATTGCTGCTCTTGTGGCTGCGTTCGCTTGCGCGGCGAGGAGGAGTAGGAGGAGGTCGTCCGTCCGCTCTGTCCACGCCGTCGCGGCTCCGTTCGTTAGAGGACCGAGGAGGTCGACTGCCTCCGGCGCGCTCGTCCCTTGCGCCACCCGTGGAGGGCATGGCGACCGGAAAGCCTGCGCTGGTCGTGCCAACCGCGGTATCCGTGGCGCCCGCATTGGCCGCGCCGCCTACGCCGCCCGTGGATGCGTGCGGGGTGGCCGTCATCGTTATGCCCTTCTTCTTGGGCGCCATCGATGACGAGAAGGACGAGGATGAAGTCGATGGAGATAATGAAGAAGACGCGCAACCCACTGGTCAAGGTTCGCGCAAGCGACGCAGCTCCCCCTACCTGGCGCCCCAAAGATGTCGGGGTACGACCATCTATGGGGCCATGCAGCCCCTTGTGGTTCGGCGGGGGAGGTCGACGTGCACAAAGAGCATGGACAATGAGAAGCGCGAGGGATTTACCCAGGTTCGGGCCACTGAGAAGCGTAAAACCCTACTCCTGCCTTTGGTGTGTTGATGATGAAGAAGCATAGTACAAGGAGCGCCTGTCCCGGCAAGGCGCGGGGAGAGCAACTACGCGAGACGTGCTTGTGTTTGAAAAGGGGTCCGAATCGTCTAAACTGTTGCCTTGGCCCTCCTTTTATAGTTCAAGGGGTTACCACAGTGGCAAAACAGTAATTACATAGCGATTAGATAGCAAACAGTGCTATCGTACCTAACTCTGCCAATTTAGGAGAAAGGCATTAAATGCGACGCTAGGTGTCATGTGGAGAGGTAGTCCCGGCAAGGTTTCTGCACCGCTTGCCCAGCTACCTCGTATTATCCTGACATTTCTCTTGGACGGGTGTCGTTAGGGGCAAATCTCGTCCCAGCGAGCTGACACGTGCCCGACAAGCCTCACCAACCAACCTGCGCGGTCGACTCCTCACGCATCAGCGAACACCTGTGCAGCGAGGTGGAGCGCTGGAGGGCTGGCTTAAGGTTGCCGGCACGGAGCTTGCCGGGTCTTTACCTTGCTGGTTCAGCCTTGCCGGAAAGGAATGTCTTTATCTTCGGTATTAGTTGAGTGTTTGTTGGTGTTGTGTCTTGAGCTTCTCTCCAGTGGCTCCCACAACTGGGTCTTGAGTCTTGGTCTTGGCGGTTCCCGGTAAAGCTTGGCCGGCAAGGAGGCTGCTACTGTCTGTGCATAAGTCAGGGTATAAAATACCCATGTTTTATACACCGACAAACTCGTTACTTGCAAGGATTAAATGTTGTAGTGGTAGATAGATAAATTGCAAAATAAAATAAAAAATAAAATTCCAGCAAATATATTTTGGATTTTTATATATGATTTAAGTAGACCTAGGGGCCATAGTTTTCACTAGAGGCTTCTCTCTCGAACACATAGCATACGGTGGGTAAATAAATTACTGTTGAGCAATTGATACAAAAGCGCATAGTTATGACGATATTCAAGGCAATGATCATGTATATAGGCATCACGTTCGAGACAAGTAGACCGACTCCTGCCTGCATCTACTACTATTACTCCAACCATCGACCGCTATCCAGCATGCATCTAGGGTATTAATTTAATAAAAACAGAGTAACGCCTTAACCAAGATGACATGATGTAGAAAAAGTAAAATCAATAATATGAACAAACCCCATCATTTTACCCTTAATGGAAACAATACAAATACGTGTCTTGTCCCTTTCTGTCACTGGGATATAGAACACCGCAAGATTGAACCCATTACAAAGCATCTCTCCCACTGAAGATAAATCAATCTAGTTGGCCAAACCAAACGGATAGATCGGAGAGAAATACAAAGCTATAACAATCATGCATAATAACTTTCAGAAAAGACTCAATTACTTCTCATGAATAAGCAGATCATAAACCCACAATTCATCGGATCCCAACAAACACACCCCAAAAGAAGATTACATCGAATAGAACTTCAAGAACAGCGAGGAGAACATTGTATTGAAGATCAAAGAGAGAGAAGAAGCCATCTAGCTACTAGCTATGGACCCGTACGTCTGTGGTAAACTACTCACGCATCATCGGAAGGCAGCAATGATGATGTAGAAGCCCTCCGTGATCGATTCCCCCTCCGGCAGAGTCCCGGAAAAAGCCTCTAGATGGGATCACGGAAGAACAGAAGCTTGCGGTGGTGGAAAAAGTGTTTCGGGTGGCTCTTTGTTGGTTTCCCAATATTTGAGAATTTATAGAAGTGGAATTAGGTCAGACGGGGCCTCGAGGGGCCTACAAGGGGGGGCGCACCGGGTTGCCATGCCGTCTCCTCGTACATCCTCTGGTCTCCTCCTGAAGCTTCTAGGGTCTCTTATGTCCAGAAAAAATCGTCAAAAAGTTTCGTAGCATTTGAACTCCGTTTGGTACTGATTTTCTGGAAAACCAAAAACAAGCAGAAAACAGCAACTGGCACTGGGCACTGGGTTAATAGGTTAGTTCCCAAAAATGACATAAAATAGCATATAAATGCATATAAAACATCCAAGATTGATACTATAATAGCATGGAACAATAAAAAATTATAGATATGTTGGAGACGTATCAGGGGCCCACAAGCTCAGGGGGCGCGCCTACCCCCCTGGAGCACGCCCCTCGAGCTTGTGGCTCTCTCTTATCTCGTCTGATCCCCCCTGGAGACGTACCAGGCAATTGGATCGTACTTCTAATGCGCTTCAGCATTTTCAACTTTACGCAATACATGAGCGCGAGCCATGGACATGGCACAAGGTGGAATAGAATGCGGTGATAGGGATTAATAGGAGAAGTCAAAAAGGGAGAAAGTCTCGCATCAACTCGGTGGATCAACGGACTATGGAGATGTCCATCAATCGATATCAATGCAAGGAGTAGGGATTGCCATGCAACGGATGCACTAAGAGCTATAAGTGTATGAAAGTTCAAACTAAAACTAAGTGGTGTGCATCCAACTTGCTTGCTCATGAAGACCTCGGGCATTCGAGGAAGCCCATCGTCGGAATATACAAGCCAAGTTCGATAATGAAAAATTCCCACTAGTATATGAAAGTGACAACTCAGGACACTCATTATATGAAAAACATGGTGCTACTCTGAAGCACAAGTGTGGAAAAGGATAGTAGCATTGCCCCTTCTCCCTTTTTCTCTCATTTTTTTGTGGGCTTTTTTTGGCCTCTTTTTCTTCGTCCGGAGTCTCATCCCAACTTGTGGGGGGATCACAGTCTCCATCATCCTTTTCTCACCGGGACAATGCTCTAATAATGATGATCATCACACTTTTATTTACTTATAACTCGATATTACAACTCGATACTAGAACAATATGACTATATATGAATGCCTCTGGCAGTGTACCAGGATGTGCAATGATCTAGCGTAACATGTATAAAAAATGATAAACGGTGGCTGAGCCACAAATACTATGTCAGCTATATGATCATGCAAAGCAATATGACAAAGAGGATGTGTGTCATATAAACGGAATAGTGGAAGTTGCATGGCAATATATCTCAAAATGGCGATGGAAATGCCATAACAGGTAGGTATGGTTTCTGTTTTGAGGAAGATATAAGGAGGCTTGTGTGTGATAAAGTTTAGCATATCACGGGGTTTGGATGCACCGGTGAAGTTTGCACCGACTCTCGAGGTGAGAAAGGGCAATGCACGGTACCGAAGAGGCTAGCAAATTGCGGAAGGGTGAGAGTGCTTATAATCCATGGACTCAGATTAGTCATAAATAACTCACATACTTATTGCAAAGCTTGTTAGCCCTCAAAGCAAAGTACTACTCGCATGCCCCTAGGGAGGAGGTTGGTAGGAGTTAACCATCGCGCACCCCTGATTATAACAGCACACAAGGATTTCATTTCAGACATAAAAATGCTCGGACCTCCCCACCATGCCATAACCAACACGTAGATCAGAAGTCAATAACAAACTTTAATACCGATATTTCTATAAACCAATGATCATGAACCTATATCCTTTCATATTATGACATCAATATCATTAAACCACACGTTTCATATTTAGTGATCTACCTGAAAAAAATTATTACACCCCTCTTGAATACCTATCCATTATGGACTAATCTTATAACCCGTGCAAATTGACATTACTATTTATTCGACTCTCAAAAAGATTTAAGTGAAGAATGAGAGTGCAACTATTTCTTTAAAATATAACCACCACTGTGCTATAAAAGATATAAGTGAAGCACTAGAGCAACTGCCTAGCTCAAAAGATATAAGTGAAGCACATAGAGTGTTCTAACAAATCACGATAAATGTGTGTCCCTCTCCAAAAGGTGTGGTCAAAAGATGATTGTGGCAAACTAAAAACAAGCAAAGAAAATAAAACTATAGCACACGACGCTCCAAGCAAAACTCATATCATGTGATGAATAAAAATATAGCTCCAAGTGATATACCGATAGATTGTAGACGAAAGAGGGGATGCCATCCGGGGCATCCCCAAGCTTAGACGCTAGGGTCTTCCTTGAATATTAGCTTGGGGTGCCTTGGACATCCCAAGCTTAGGGTCTTGACGCTCCTTTTTCCTTCATCCATCGTGATCTCACCCAAAACTTGAAAACTTCAGCACACAAAACTCAACAGAAACCTCATGAGATCCGTTAGTATAACAAACAAATCTTAAACTTTAGGTACTGTTATAAAATGATTCATATTTAATTCTTGCATAACGCTACTGTACTCTAACTTCTCCATGACTTATACCCCCCGATATAATCCATAGCATCATTAAAATAAGCGAACTATGCAATAGAAAACCGAATTTGTCTAAAAGAGAATAGTCTGTAAAGATCTAATTAAAATTCATACTTCTGGAACTCCAAAAATTCTGAAAAATTAGGAATACATAAGCAATTCATATACCAATGCTGTGTAAAAAAGTTCAGGATTTTATCACGTTCCCGTATAGAATAAAAATTCCAGAACTGGGTGCAAAATTTCTGTTTTTCAAACAGCATCAATTATACTATCATCCAAATCATCTTAAAGGCATTACTTGGCACAAACACTAATTAAAAGATAAAAACACAATCATAACAGAAGCTAAAATTGTGTGACACAAGAATAAAAATTGCAATAAAGATAAATATTGGGTTGCCTCCCAACAAGCGCTATTGTTTTATGCCCCTAGCTAGGCATAATGCATTGTTTCAAATATTATCATCCTTAGTTTCCAAATCCTCAATTATACATCCATGTTTCCTAGAAGATTTAGCATAGGATTTTTTATCATAACACTCCAAGGGCTAAAGTTGAGGAATTTACTTTCATAAATAGGTTCCTTTATCATATCAATGAAATTGGGGTGCAAGCTAATCATCTTAAGATCCTCGTTTCCATTACTAGATGTTGCACCCTTATTCTTAGGAACATACATAAACTTGCAATTTTTATTAGGAGGGGTCCTAGCAAGAGTTTTAGGGGAAGAAAAGGCGGTTCCCAAATTTTTGATAATTTCCTCCAACTTATCGATTCTAGCGGGACGTCCTTTCATTAATTATTGGTTCTTTTTTCCTTTAACTTCTTTAATGTAGTTCCTACCTTAGAACCAAATTGAGTGATGTGATTATGGACCTTTTTGTCTAGATTCTCAATATGTTCAATAGTAGGCATTTTATTTTCAATAGTTTCTAACCTTTGCATAACATGTTCCAAAGTCAATGATGTCCCATTAATAATGATAGGTGGTGTTCCTACTAAATTTCCCATAGCATTGAAAGCATCCATAGGGTGACTACTCAAGAAATTCCCTCCAGTAATAGTGTCTAACACGAATCTATACCAAGTAGTGACACCCACATAAAAATTGCGAAGAAGAACGGTAGTGGATTGCTTATGAGTTGATCTATTTTGAGCATCGCAAATCCTATACCAAGCATCTTTTAAACTTTCTCCTCCCCTTTGTTTAAAATTAAGCACTTCATTTTCAGGGGTACAAGTAATAATTGTGGAACTAGCCATGGTGGCAAAGCAAGCAAATAAGTAAATAAAATATTTTTGTGTTTTTGTGTTTTTTATGAGAAGTGGGGGAGATGAAAACGAGAGGCAAATGCAAATAAAAAGTAGAGCAAGTAGATGATAGTTTATGAGAAGGTACTTGATAGGTTTTGATGTTGTCTCCCCGGCAATGGCACCAGAAATTCTTCCTACTAGTTGTGAGCTGCATTGGGATTTTCCCAGAAGAGGAGAGGAGATGCAGCACAGTAGAGATAAGTATTTCCCTCAATGAGAACCAAGGTATCAATCCAGTAGGAGAATCACACAAAGCCTCGTGAATAGCACCTGCACACACAAAAGCAAATACTTGCACCCAACGCGGGCAAGAGGGTCGTCAATCCCCTTGAGCTCGTTACTTGCAAGGATTAAATCTTGTACTGGTAGATAGATAAATTGCAAAAGAAAATAAAAGAAAGAAAATTGCAGAAAAGCATTTTTAGGTTTTCTTTTTATATTTAAAGTAGACCCGGGGGCCATAGTTTTCACTAGAGGTTTCTCTCTCGAACACATAACATACGGTGGGTAGACAAATTACTGTTGGGCAATTGATAGAAAAGCGCATAGTTATGACGGATTCATGGCAATGATCATGTATATAGGCATCATGTCCGAGACAAGTAGACCAACTCATGCCTGCATCTACTACTATTACTCCACCCATCGACCGCTATCCAGCATGCATCTAGGGTATTAAGTTAATGAAAACAGAGTAACGCCTTAAGCAAGATGACATGATGTAGACAAAGTAAACCCAATCAATATGAATAAACCTCGTCGTTTTACCCTTAATGGCAACAATACAAATACGTGTCTTGTCCCTTTCTGTCACTGGGATATAGAGCACCGCAAGATTGAACCCATTACAAAGCACCTCTCCCGCTGAAGATAAATCAATCTAGTTGGCCAAACCAAATGGATAGATCAGAGAGAAATACAAAGCTATCAAAATCATGCATAATAAAGTTCAGAAAAGACTCAATTACTTCTCATGAATAATCTGATCCTGAACCCACAATTCATCGGATCCCAACAAACACACCGCAAAAGAAGATTACATTGAATAGAACTCCAAGAAGATTGAGGAGAACATTGTATTGAAGATCAAAGAGAGAGAAGAAGCCATCTAGCTACTAGCTATGGACCCATAGGTCTGTGGTAAACTACTCACACATCATCAGAAGGGCAGCAAGGTTGATGTAGATGTCCTCCGTGATCGATTCCCCCTCCGACACGGGTGCCGGAAAAGGCCTCCAGATGGGATCGCGGAAGAACAGAAGCTTGCGGCGGCAGAAAAGTTATTCGAGGTGGTTCTCTGTTGGTTTCCAATATTTGAGAATTTATAGAAGTGGAATTAGGTCAAAAGGAGCCATGAGGGGCCCACAAGGCATCAGGCCCCCCCCTGGGGCGCGCCTTGTTGCCTTGTCACCTCCTCGTGAGGATTCTGGTCTCCTCCCAAAGCTTCTAGGGTCTATTTTGTCCAGAAAAAATTCGTCAAAAATTTTCTTCGTCGCGTTTGGACTCCGTTTGGTACTGATTTCCTGAAAAACCAAAAACAAGCAGGAAACAGCAACTGGCACTAGGCACTAGGTTAGTAGGTTAGTTCCCAAAAATGATATAAAATGACATATAATTGCATATAAAACATCCAAGATTGATACTATGATAGCATGGAACAATAAAAAATTATAGATACGTTGGAGACGTATCACTGCTCTCCAACTAAGTTGTTCCTCTGGTCGGTTTGTGCAGACCTCCATCTCTGATCTCCGCCGAGCGTTGGAGGCCGGAAGAAAGGTGAGGTAGCCTTGCCCCTTCCAGTAGCCCCCGAGCCTTAAGTGGATTGGTTATCAATGTACTTGAGGCTTGTTATAGGTCTCCGTGAGCCATGCTGAACAGCTAGAGTTGCGGGTCCAGGAATTGGAACGGCAGGTCGTGGTGGAGAAAGGGCGGGTTGCCTGCTTACAGAGGTCAACGGCAGACGTCTTCTATGAGTTGTCTAACCTGAACCTGGTTATTGCTGACAATGATTTTTTGTTTGATTGTCCCGCTGTGATCCTTGTTTACAGACTTTGAGTAACTTCAGCAGTTGCAGGCTCAAGTAGATGCGGATCGCGGGGCCGCGACTCACACGCAGGATGCTGTAGACGCTAAGGGGGCCGAAGCCCGCTCCTGGCAAAAGCTGCTGGAGTCGGACATCGGCATGCTGGTTGATAACTAGGCTATCACTGGGGGCCTCCGTTCATAGTTAAAGGAAAGTCAGGAGGCGGTAGCCGACCTGCAGCAGCGACTGGAGGCCGCCAGTGGCCGTGTTGCAGACGCTCATTCCCACATTGAGGGTTGCAAAGTGCGCGAGGCCTCACTGGCGGAGGCCGGGGTGAGTGCTACGAGGGACCTCCAGGGGTGGCATTTGTGCCAGCAACGTTTGGAGGTCACTTCGGCTGGTGAGTCGCTTTTGATCTTTTGCCTTTTGACTCTGCCCTTCAACCCATCTGTTGTCATCTATGTTTGGTGACATTTATCTTTTGTGCAGCTGTGCTGCCTGATTTGGTCTGTCCTCCAGGCTCCTCGCGTCTCGGAGCGGTGACGCTAGCTTTGGATGGTATGTCCGAGGCTCTTCTGCAAGCCGGCGGGGCTTTGTGGCTAGAAGAAGCCGGGACTGGTGACCTTGCTCCGTACTTGCGCGCATGCTGGAGGTCGCCCAGCGTCTGATGGAGCTCCAGGAGGTCACGGCGACAAGTGGCGCCCAGTATGTGCTAGCGCGGTTGCGCATGTGCCATCCCGATTGGTCCGTCCATGAACTGGTGACCACCGAGCCGCAGGCCAGGCCGACACAAAGTTTTTACACGGATGTAGAGTCGGCTGTTGTGTTCGCTGCTGAACATAGTCGCCTAGTGGCCAAATGTGTTGTAACCTGAAAAAAACAAAGCAGATCACAACTTTCTTTGCGATACTTATTAATGCGACCTCTTTATACATGCTTTTATTTTCGCGTAAAAAATGAGGCGTACATTATATTTGTATGTCGTAGAGGCGGTGAAGTGCCTCTGCCCGGGTTAGGAGCAGAGATCCCATTTGGTGCATGTTGACGCCGTAGGCGTATTTAGTGGGGCTTGCTATTTGTGACCTGCGTTGGGATTTTCCTCGAAGAGGAGAGGAGATGCAGTATGGTAGAGATAAGTATTTCCCTCAGTGAGAACCACGGTTATCGAACCAATAGGAGAATCACGCAAAGCCTCGTGAACAGCACCTGCACACAGAAAAGCAAATACTTGCACCCAACGCGGGCAAGAGGGTTGTCAATCCCCTTGAACTCGTTAATTGCAAGGATTAAATCTTGTATAGGTAGATGGATAAATTGCAAAAGAAAATAAAAGTAAATAAATTGCAGCAAGGGTTTTTAGGTTTTCCTTTTATATTTAAAGTAGACCCGGGGGCCATAGTTTTCACTAAAGGCTTCTCTCTCGAACACATAGCATACGGTGGGTAGACAAATTACTGTTGGGCAATTGATAGAAAAGCGCATAGTTATGACGTTATTCATGACGATGATCATGTATATAGGCATCACGTTCGAGACAAGTAGACCGACTCCTGCCTGCATCTACTACTATTACTCCACCCGTCGACCGCTATCCAGCATGCATCTAGGGTATTAAGTTAATGAAAACAGAGTAATGCCTTAAGCAAGATGACATGATGTAGACAAAGTAAACCCAATCAATATGAATACACCCCATCGTTTTAGCCTTAATGGCAACAATACAAATATGTGTCTTGTCCCCGACTTTGTCACTGGGATATAGAGCACCGCAAGATTGAACCCATTAGAAAGAACCTCTCACGCTGAAGATAAATCAATCTAGTTGGCCAAACCAAACTGATAGATCGGAGAGAAATACAGAGCTATAACAATCATCCATAAAAGAGTTCAGAGAAGACTCAAATACTTTCAATGAATAATCTAATCATAAACCCACAATTCATCGGATCCCAACAAACACACCGCAAAAGAAAATTACATCGGATAGAACTCCAAGAAGATCGAGGAGAACATGGTATTGAAGATCAAAGAGAGAGAAGAAGCCATCTAGCTACTAGCTATGGACCCGTAGGTCTGTGCTGAACTACTCACACATCATCGGAAGGGCAGCAAGGTTGATGTAGAAGCCCTCCATGATCGATTCCCCCTCCGGCAGATTGCCTGAAAAAGGACTCCAGATGGGATCGTGGAAGAACAGAAGCTTGCGGCGGCAAAAAGTTATTTCGGGTGGCTCTCTGTTGGTTTGGGAATATTTGGGAATTTATAGGCTTGGAATTAGGTCAAACGGAGCTGTGTGGGGCCCACAAGCTCAAGGGGCGCGGCCACCCCCCTGGGGCGCGCCCCCTGAGCTTATGGCTCTCTCGTATCTCGTCTGGTCTCCTCGCGAAGCTTCTAGGGTCCCTTATGGTCCAGAAAAAATTAATCTAAAGATTTTTTTTCCGTTTAGACTTTATTTGATATTGATTTTCTAAAAAGCCAAAAACAAGCAGAATACGGGAACTGGCACTGGGCACTGAGTTAATAGGTTAGTCCCAAAAAATGATATAAAATAGCATATAATTGCATATAAAGCATCCAAGATTGATAATATAATAGCATGAAACAATCAAAAATTATAGATACGTTGGAGACGTATCAGCATCCCCAAGCTTAATTCCTGCTCGTCCTCGAGTAGGTAATTGGTAGAAAATAGAATTTTTTATGTTGAATGCTACCTAACATGTTTATCTTGTAATCTCTTTATGGTATAAATATTGAGAAATGATGAAGTAATAATATCAACATAATAATATCCATGAACATAACAAGCATAATCATTAAACTTTCAGAATATACGATCCTTAACGAGTGTTATCCCTACTCACTTTATCATATTAGCATGGCATGACTCCGCCTTCACCGCATACATATAAATCTTGAGCACCCCAGTGTTAAACCAGGCAATTGGATCGTACTTCTAACGTGCTTCAGCATTTTGAACTCCCACGCAATACATGAGCGTGAGCCATGGACATAGCACTAGGTGGAATAGAATGCGGTGATAGGGATCAATAAGGGTAAAAGGAAGAAGAAAGTCTCGCATCAACTCGGCGGATCAACGGGCTATGGAGATGCCCATCAATCGATATCAATGCGAGGAGTAGGGATTGCCATGCAACGAATGCACTAAGAGCTATAAGTGTAGAAAGCTCAAACTAAAACTAAGTGGGTGTGCATCCAACTTGCTTGCTCATGAAGACATCGGGCATTTGAGGAAGCCCTTCATCGGAATATACAAGCCAAGTTCTATAATGTTAAATTCCCACTAGTCTACTACACCTATAAAAGCACGAATTGCGGAGATCCAAAACTTAATTCTATCCATCTAATCACTCTCGTACGATTCTGATTAGTCACTAAAATACGTTTGGTCTAAAATAGGTGTTTAGCACACTACTGATGAAAGCCATTTCCACGTCGCATCCCGCATATCCAAAACTAAACCGTGCCCCGTGCTCTCCTACAGCTACAATCGATCGTGCTCGCCCAAAACAACTTCCCTCGTGACCCACATCACCTCTGCCCGCTGTGCGCTCCCAGGCCACCCGTGTCGCCGCCTGACCCTCCTCCGCCTCCGCTACCACCACAGCTCGCCTTGCCTCTCTTTGCACCGTCGTCGCCGATCCGCCTCTGTTTCTACCCCTGTCGTCGCCCTCGCCCCACGGATGCCCTCCCCGCCTCGGCATCCGCCCCACGCGATGGACGCCATCTCTTCCCTATTTCCCTCAGCGGGCACATCGCGTCACCGGCCGAGCCCCGCTGCGGTCGCCGTGAGCCGCCGCCTCGCCATGAGTGGGTGTGGCATGGCGCGTGGAGGCGGGCCGAGCACCGCCGCATAGTGAGAGGCCATCACGTGATGTGCCGCTCGGGGATGCAGCCGCCTTTTGCGCGCACGCACAAGGGCTTCGCGGCGCATCGGCCGTTGGCTGCTCTGGTCGCCGCCCCTACTCCTAAGAGGAGGTGATCTAGTGCCACCACCGACTACCTCAGATTCGGTCACCATGGAGCCCCCGATGCCACACGGTGAGCACTCCTCATCGTATCATTAAGATCCCGTCCCACCCTCACAATGGCACCGTCAATCAAGGAAAGGAAGAGCCTGTCGTCGCAGGTACGTACGTACAGAAATTTCTTCCATATGTACCGTATTTGATTCTGATCGATTGATTGCTAATTTTCCGCAGCTGCCTTCCTCTACTACTAAAGCCGCGACAAAGGACCGGACGTCAGGGCCCTGAACTTGATGGAGAAGGATGGCCGGCTGTCCCAGGTAACCAACTCCCATATGAATCATATACATCCTCCCTGACAAGTGACAATTGGGGCTTCATCAAATTCATCGAGAAATCTAAGATTCAGGGCTCGCCGTTCCTTGAGAACGACTGCCTAACCAGCACATGCCTGCTGACCGTCACAAAAGAGTTCCGCCGTCAAATCTGCACCAGCATTTTGAGAACATGCTGCATGATGGAGAAGGTGCGGATGCAAATCTCCACTACCGACTATACCTGCAGGCTTAGATTAATCACAGATATTCAGTTGACTATCGGGAGGGCAGTTTAGATTAATCAATGACACTAACTTCATAAAAATGCAGTACAATTACACCCTTGATGCAAGCCTCCATTACAGACTATACCTATAAGCTTTTGCTAATGAGGGGTTATTTAGCAACGTGTATTTTTAGCCACTGGCTTGTAGGATTTTGTCTTGAGATTTCTCGGAAAAGTGTATTGCTACTACCAAAATTTATTTGATATTTGTTTCATCAATCTCCAATTGCTAATTATTTGTAATATTGAATTATATGGGCTGGAGGCTTCTTTCTTTGGAATTCAAAATGCTGGAGCCTTTTGTGCTAATGAATCATATCACTGTTAGTTCTTATCTGGAGATATTTTTTCACTTTGAGATGCATGAAGTTGCTAAACTTTTGCTTTGACAAAATGAAGGAGCTGACTGAGCCTACTATTAAGGAAGCATTTGGGAAATGTGTGCATCAGGGAGCAACTTGCGTTATTGTCAGTCCATATTATCTTTCCCGTGGACGGCACTGGAAGTAAGTACGTTGTTGATTTTTTTTCAGGATTGGTAGTTCTAAAATGCTTACAACTGAAGATGTTACCAGTGCCTATGTTTTATTCTATTGCTTATATCGCACAGTAAGACATGGGTTCTCATGCAATTTGGCACTGTTCTTTCTCAGGATATGCCTTCTTTAGCATCATAACCCTCTAAAGAGCACTTGAGCGTACCCTACATCATCATGGCTCCTCTTGTATTACATGGGCTTATGGTGGTATGTGCTAATTAATTCTCCTCTCGATTGTGCAAAATTATTTGTCACACTAAATTATGCATTCAGTGGTCCATATTTACGAGAATTATCATTAATAGAAAAGGCCAACTAGATGCCTAAGGAGGAATGTGGTATTTTCTATAAGTAGAGCTACATGAACAACCACTCCTTTCATGATGTGCTACATTTTTTCCGGAAATGAATTGAACTCTTCTGTAGGAAAGGGAGTGTAGATTTTTGTTTGTTATTAACGATGGGTTCGGACTCGATGAATGCTTGTTCTAGAAAGAAGTCAGTGAATTGATATCAACTAAAGCAGTCTCCTCTTTATACAAGACGCAAGGGCTACCTTGGTAGCACCTAAAAACATGAATTGTTTGAGTTCTTTTGTTAATATGAGAAAGTTGCCTTTGCAAGATATTATGAACAACCGCATCAAATATTGCCCGAGGCACATCGCAGGTGAACTCGATGAGTGTACGGTATGTGCCAGGACTGGAAAAGTGCCGCTTTTACTATTAATGGGAAAGACAACGGAGGCTACTTTGCTCGACAGTACTATCGCAGTAAATTTGGAAATTGTATACAACCAACCCTATTTTCCAGTTTGCACTTTCCAGACCAGGTTTAATTCTTGATACTACTTCAATGAGGGAAATTTATAGTTCAGGATGCATACTGCAGGTTCCATTACTGCTGTGGTACACAATGCTTACTGCATGTGTCACTTTATTTTCTTGTTATGCAATTTATCTAGTTAAGCAAATGTCGCAGCACCATATATTGTTAATCTGCATTGCTACCATAGAGCATGGAGTAAGTTAGATCTTCTTTGTGCCTCAAGCACGTGCATTACAAGCTTGCCCATATTTTTTGTAGTGACTATACTTTGTTTTTGTATGTCTGTGCATTATTGGCATGTCAATTGGAGGATTTAAAAAATACCCCTACAAATTATAACATAGCTCAACTTTCGGTTTTTTGGGGTCAACGATTTGACATCCGAATTAGATGTGTTAATATGATCTACACAAAATTTAATTATGTTATATCATTTCATAATGCTAGAATGTTCATCAATGATTTCTATGGGTTCATTCTTTTTACCATGGTGTTGGTACGAGGATAACATGATATAGACAAACTATAATCATGCTTTCTTGCATTGCAAGTTTCCCATATTATTTTTAGATGTTGGTTCTCTTCATTTTCATTTTAAAGTTTTAGTCTCAAGACATCCATGCAAGCTTACTATAGAATTGATCGCAATTGATGAACCTGAAATCTTTATGGGCTAGGTGTTGTAGCGAGATTACTTTTTTACCTATTTTTTTGTGCCTAGAGATGGTGAAATTGTCCATGCTCAATGTCATTCCTTGTTCCTGTTCATGAGCTGCCATGGTTAGTGTCACATGTGTATGCACATTAGTATTTCATAATACTGAACAACCTTATAGGTGACATATTTTCCTTCTAGGTGGCCCGGTCCGCGACGTCATACTGGTGGGAGCGAGCATCGAAACATAGGGGTGCATGTAAGGGATTGCCTATAAGTGGCATCAAGCACCAGAACAGAGGATGCAGAGAAGGGTAGGGGAGAGATATGGTGGGGAAGAGAGCTGTTTGTTATGTGTGTGTGCGTGTGGTTGTTGGGTTGTTGTGTGTCGTAAGTGTAGTCGGAATTTTTGGCCAACATGCTCGAAAGTATAGTCTGTACACATGTGAATTATAATTTTGGCCACTGAATTACAATGGTGACTAAATCAACACTGGGATGGATAGCATCCACGGCTCACTTTCGGTAGTGACATTCCAACACACCAGGATTGTTGGTGGCTAATTCGTGCATGGCCCGCGCTAGGCGTCGGCCGGGTGATGATGGGATCAGCCGCCTAGGCAACCATTTGATGGCAAAATTCACAAGATTCGGGAGGGAAGTGGGAACTAGGGAGTGGTGGTGAGATCAACATGGAACATGATTATAATAGGGAGGCGTGCTGACATGGGTGCCCTCTTCGTGACGAAGGAGTGATGGGAATTTGTGAGAGAAACGTGTGGAGGAGAGCTCTGCGGAAGTGATAACATTGTCAGGGGACGATGGGAGGGCTCCACTTGGGCACTTGTCGTGCTGGAAAGAAGACGAACACATGCGATGCGATCCGTCGGGTGATGTCAAACGGTCCCCTTGTGCATCGCATGCCTTGCGTGGGTGGGACTGTGGAAGGACTGGTGTAAGAGGTTTTACTTCAACGAGTGTGATTGCGATAATCACTCTACCTATGAGGCTACGAGCACCACGATGAAGAAACTTGGATATTTGGAAGAGGCCGATGATAATATAAAAAAGTTCTAACTTGACACACGAGTGGCAATATGAAGATGGTCTATTTTGACACAAGACAACTAGACTTTGATCATGTAGTAGTAAACTATTATGAAGTGATTACGTGCATTGCATGTGCAAGCTTACTAGTATATGAAAGTGACGACTCAAGAAACTCTCTATATGAAAAACATGGTGCTACTCTGAAGCACAAGTGTGGAAAAGGATAGTAACATTGCCCCTTCTCTCTTTTTCTCTCATTCATTTTTTTTGTGGGCTGTTTTTGGCCTCTCTTTTTCTTTTCTTTTTTTATTTTCCGTCCTGAGTCTCATCCCGACTTGTGGGGGAATCATGGTCTCCATCATCCTTTCCTCAGTAGGACAGTGCTCTAATAATGATGATCATCACACTTTTATTTACTTACAACTCGATAATAGAACAATATGACACTATATGAATGCCTCTGGCAGTGTACCAGGATGTGCAATGATCTAGCGTAACATGTATAAAATGATGAACGGTGGCTGAGCCACAAATACTATGTCAGCTATATGATCATGCAAAGCAATATGACAATGAAGATGTGTGTCATATAAACGAAACAGTGGAAGTTGCATGGCAATATATCTCGGTGGAGGCTTATGTAGGTAGGTATGGTGGCTGTTTTGAGGAAGATATAAGGAGGCTTATGTGTGATAGAGCGTATCATATCACGGGGTTTGGATGCACCGGCTAAGTTTGCACCGACTCTCGAGGTGGGAAAGGGAAATGCACGGTACCGAAGAGGCTAGCAAATTGCGGAAAGATAGGAGTGCGTATAATCCATGGACTCACATTAGTCATAAAGAACTCACATACTTATTGCAAAAATCTATTAGCCCTCGAAGCAAAGTACTACTCGCATGCCCCTAGGGAGGAGGTTGGTAGGAGTTAACCATCGCACACCCCCGATTGTAACAACAATCAAGAATTTCATTTCAGACCTAAGAATGCTTGGACCTCTCCACCATGCCATGACCAGTACATAGATGAGAAGTAAATAACAAACTTTAATACTGTTATTTATACTAACCAATGATTATGAACTATATCCTTTCATATTACGACATCAGTATCATTAAACCACACGTTTCACATTTAGTGATCTACATGAAAGTTTTTATTATATCCTCCTTGAATATCTATCATATCAGGGCCATTCTTATAACATGTGCAAATCACCATTACTCTTTATAAGACTCTCAAAAAGATTTAAGTGAAGCATGAGAGTGCAACTATTTCTTTAAAATATTACCACCGCCGTGCTCTAAAAGATATAAGTGAAGCACTAGAGCAACTGCCTAGCTCAAAATATATAAGTGAAGCACATAGAGTATTCTAACAAATCGCGATAATTGTGTGTCCAGCAAAAGATGATTGTGGCAATGTAAAAAAGAAAGCAAAGCAGAGAAAACTATAGCACAAGATGCTCCAAGTAAAACTCATATCATGTGATGAATAAAAATATAGCTTCGAGTAAGTTACCGATAGATTGGAGACGAAAGATGGGATGCCTTCCGGGGCATCCCCAAGCTTAGATGCTTGGGTATTCCTTGAATATTGCCTTGGGGTGCCTTGGGCATCCCCAAGCTTAGGGTCTTGCCGCTCCTTATTCCTTCATCCATCGTAATCTCACCCAAAACTTGAAAACTTCAGCACACAAAACTCAACAGAAACTTCGTGAGATCCATTAGTACAATAAATCAATTATCCACTTTAGGTACTGTTATAAACTCATTCATAATTGTTCTTGCATAATACCTACTGTATTCTAACTCTTCCATGACTTATACCCCCCGATATAATCCATAGTTTCAATAAAACAAGCACACTATGCAATAAAAACAGAATCTGTCTAAAACAGAACAGTACGTAATGACAGAATATTATCTATACTTATGTAAAACCAAAAATTCTGAAAAATTAGGACGACGTAAACAATGTTTATACCAATAATGTGTCAAAATTTCAGATTTTTCTGACATTCCAGTAAACAACGTAAAATCAAATACTGGACGCAAAACTTTATGTTTTCAAACAACATCAATTATACTATCATCCAAATCATCCCAAAGGCATTACTTGGCACAAACACTAATTAAAAGATAAAATATACAATCATAACAGTAGCTATAATTTTTTAAACACTCAAAATAAAAAATAAAAGAAAAAATTTAAGATACATATTGGGTTGCCTCCCAACAAGCGTTATTGTTTTATGCCCCTAGCTAGGCATAATGCATTGTTTCAAGTATTATCGTCCTTCAAATTAATTCCATAGGTGGCCCTCATAATGGATTAATATGGTGGTTTAATTATATTTCTAGGGATGTGTTCCATCCCTTTCTTTAATGGAAATTGGAATCTTATTGTGACGCCCCCGACCCGACCGTGCGCTAATCATACACGCAATGCACACGATCAAGCCTAGGGACTCACTTGAAGATATCACAACACAACTCAAAACACAAATAAAAGAATACAAGCTTTATATTACAAGCCAGGGGCATCGAGGGCTCGAATACATAAGCTTGCGCATACAAGCGTCAGCGAAAGCATTAGATATCTGAGTACAGATATAAAAGATAAACAGAAATGCCTTAAGAAGGCGAAAACAAACAGCGGCTCTGATCGAAAGAGGCAAGGCCTCCTGCCTGGGAGCCTCCGAATCTACTCCTGGTCGTCGGTCTCCACGTAGAAGTAGGCATCATCGAGGTAGAAGCAGTCGTCGACGGGATCAACTGGCTCCTGGGATCCGTCATCTGGTCGCAGCAATCGGGTATAGAGGAAAAGAGTAGCAAAGCAACCGTGAGTACTCATCCAAAGTACTCGCAAGACTGACATCAGAACTATGCTAGTTATGCATTGGTATCAAAGGAATGGGGCTATATCTTTGGACTAACTGCAGAAATGCCAGAACAGAGGGGGAAAACCTAGCCTATCGAAGACTAGCAACTTCAGCGGTCTTGTAGCATTAGAAGAGTGCAGATTAGTACATAATTAAAATAGCAAGCATGTTGTAGCAAAGCCTAGAGATCCTTCCTCGACTCCCTGCGAGAAAGCGATCCCGGAGCTTACAATTAGTTAACATGTATCCAATTCAAGTAGTAGTAGATCGGGATACAACACTGAGCATCCTGTTACCGTGGACACGACTATTCGAATAGATAACTTCCCTGCAAGGGTGCACTACTGCTACCCAGCACGCTCGATTACATCTGGCCAGACACACTTGCTGGGTAATGCCCGGCCTCGGGTAATCGACACGACGTAGTCCTACCTAGGCTCAACAGAGAGGTCCCCGCCGGTCTACATCCTAAGCGCTCAGGGGTCTTGGGCCCATCGCCCTTTGCACTCTGGGTCGTTATGCGACGAGTCGGGACGAGCACCACCTCATCCTGGATGGCACTGGCCCGACAGGCCCACAATGCTGAACTGGACGTCTGATAGAGCTTTCGGCTGATACATACGACGTAGAGGGTCCCATAACCATTATCCCACGTGGTGGTAGTGCGTTTAGGGCCAACGACCCACTCAGATCAATACCCAAATCCATTAACGTGTTATTAGGAGCTCGCGGTGACGATCAGTACTCCTGTCGTCCCGTCTCGAGGAAGTGCAACAAGGGCCAGGCCCATCCCTCTCTAGGGCGGTCTCTACCTGGCCGGTCGCGCCTGGTAATTATCTCACGGGTACCCTCACGGCCAACCCGACTTCACATCTCTCGCGGGTACCCCTCGGGGTCGACCCAACTTTACCCAGTAACTGTAGTAAAATCCGGTAACTGTGTGTTCAGAACATCGAGAAGGAATCCGAGGAATCACCCTCGTTGGGTTCCCAGTCGACGTCTCCGTCAAGGTGAACCCGGAGGAATCACCCTCGATGGCGTTCACACTTGCGGGGTTGCACGACAGAAGCTTCACCGGAGGTGGATGAAGAGGAATCACCCTCGGTAATCCGCGTCCGACTAGCTGTACTACAAAGGCATCATCGGGAGTGAGTTAAGAGGTATCACCCTCGTCACTCGAGGATAACTCTGTAGAGTCGAACAACTTAGGGGGTGTGCGGTGTTGTGCTGGTCTCAGCCCGACGATCACTTCGATCGGGGCACTAGTAACTAAGCGGGGCAACTAGAACAAAGGAGAGGGCCACAGATGGATTTCCATCCAACCTATACTAAGCATTTAGGATAACAGGTAAGGTATCAATAGCAGTTTACAACATAGGCTATGCATCAGAATAGGATCAATCAAAAGCAGTAGCAAATTCTAATGCAAGCAGGAGGGTGAGAGAATAGGTGAGATAGGCATGCGTCAAGGGGTTTTGCTTGCCTGGTTGCTCTGTGGCAAAAGAGGGGTCGTCAGGGATGTAGTCGGTCTCCTGGGCAACGTCGGTCTCGGTGTCTACCGGAGAGAAGAGGGGGGAATAAACAATAAATACAAGCAACAAATGCAATCACAGATGCATAGCATGGTAGCACGCTATGCGAGGAGTGCCCTAATGCAGTACTACACAAGTTAGTCGGAGCGGGAAACATCTGGAGGTGTTTTACTAGCTTCGGGCATTTATCGGACAGATGAAACAGAGAGAAAAGTTCCATGTTCATCATGTTAGAGCGGTGTGGTAGGTATGTGGAGGGCATATTCGGATTCTTCATATTTTTCTGATCATTTTTCATATATAAATTATTTTCATCCGAGTTACAGTTTATTTTATATGATTTTTCAAAGTTTTACTGAATTTCTAGAATTATTTTAATTATTAAATTAGAATTATCCGAAACAATGTCTGATGACGTCAGCATGACGTCAATGTGACGTCAGCAGTCAACTCTGGCTGACCAGAGTCAAACCTGACCAGTGGGTCCCACTGGTCAGTGACTGTTTAGACTTAACAATGGTTAATTTAATTAATTAAGTTAATTAACAGGTGGGACCCATTAGTCATTGTCTAATTAGTAATTAAACTAATTAACAAATTAATTAACATTTTAATTATTTATAAAAATGTTTAATTAAATATGGGGGCCACATGTCAGTGACTGGGCTGCCCAATCAGCAGTTGACTGAGTCAACCGTCCAGTCAGCAGTGACTGACATGTGGGACCGGTCAAAGCTGACGTGGCTTAGTCAAAGCTGACAGGTGGGGCCGTGGGTAATTTATTTACTCTAATCGTTTTATTTAGCCGGCTAATTAATCAGGCGGGACCCACTGGTCAAACACACAGGGGGGGGTAATTATGCCGGGGTCAGCCACTCCGGCGGTTAGCCGCCGGTGACCTCCGAGCGCGGCGGCGCACACGAATCTCGCCGCTCCGGCGAGCAAATGGATGGCCGCGACCTCCAGAAGATGAAGCGTAGTGAGGCGCGTGAAGTGGTGCCCGCGGTTCATGCAAAAACGGCCGGAATTGGCCGCAACGAGGGCGTCGAGCGGCGGCCGGAGCACGGCCTCGTCGGCAAGGCGGGCTACGGGACGCGGGGAAAGGAGGGGAGAGGTCCAGGTGCTCACAAAGGAGCTCGGAGAGGGCTCGGTGAGGCCGGAGCTCGTCGGCGATGGGCGACTCGAGCGGCGGGCCGTGGCGATCCAGACGGGGAAGAACGAGGGAGGCGACGACTATGCGGCGTCGCGGCCAGGTCCGGTGGTTGCCGTCGATGCAGAAGAGGGCGGCGGTTCTCCTGGGCTCGACGGCGTGGCGAGGGGATGGCCATGGCGGAGCGGTTCCGGCGACGAGGACAGCGAGGCAGCGCCCAGGCACGGGCGAAGGAGAGAGGGGATCGGGGGGGGAGTGGGAGTTAGGGTTTCGGTGGTTGGGGGAGGTAGGCCATGTAGGCCGTGGCTGGGCCGGCTCGGCCAGTTGGGCCGGAGTGCACAGTAGGCTTTCCCCCTTTTCTTTCTTTCTTTTTATTTCTTTTCTGCTTTAGCTTTTAGCCCCTGTTTTGCCTATTATTTTCCCACTGAAGGAGTTTTGTAAATTGCATAGGTGACCATATAAATCACTTTGCATTATTCTGAGCTGGCACAAAAAGTTTGAAGCAGTTTAGATTTGATCTGAATTTTGCTAAAATAGAAATGATTTAAGAGAGGCTACTTAGGTACTGTTTTAAATAGGTTAGGGGCATTTTACTAGTTCAAATAATATTGGTTTTATTTTTATAATTGCTTTGAGAGTTTTTGCAATATTATGAACATTTTTGTTTTGCTGTTTGAAGAAATAATTATTTGACTTAATATTTGAATTTGAATTTGAATTGTGTTTGAACCAAAGTGGCAACTAGCAAGGTTAATAAGATGACATGGCAAACTAATTAGCTTAATGACAGGGTTGAGATCTGGGGATGTCACACTTATATTACCTTCTTTCATATCAATAATAGCACCTATGGTTCGTAGGAAAGGCCTACCAAGTATTATAGGACAAGAAGGATTGCAATCAATATCAAGAACAATGAAATCAACGGGTACAAGAATAAGCACATCATTTGTTCTACCCAAAGGTTTCTTAATAGTTGAATCCGCCAAGTGCAAATTAAGAAAACATTCATCCATATCGGTGAGACCTAGCACTTCACATAAAGATTTGGGTATAGTGGAAACGCTAGCACCTAGATCACATAAAGCATTACATTCATAATCTTTGATTTTAATTTTGATAGTAGGTTCCCATTCATCATGCAATTTTCTAGGTATTCAAACCTCCAACTCTAGCTTTTCTTCATGAGCTTTTACCATAGCTTCTACAATATGTTTGGTAAAAGCTTTATTTTGTTCATAAGCATTGGGTGAATTTATCATGGATTGCAACAAAGAAATACATCCAATTAAAGAGCAACTACATAATTAAAGTCTTTGTAATCCAAAGTAGTGGGTACATCACTATTTAAAGTTTTGACCTCTCCAAACCCACTTTTATCATTTTTATCATCAAGATCATCACCCTCCGAATAATTGGGACGCCTTCTAGCTAAAGTTAACTCATCTCCAGTCCCATTTTTATCAAGTTTTATATTACTAAACAAAGATTCAATAGGTGTAACACCAATCATTTTAATATCTTCATCATGATTACGATAAAAACCGGGTGGAATGGCTTTTTCCAAGAATTCTCGCTTAGCTCTTAACCTAGCAGTTCTCTCTTTACTTTCATTAATAGAGACTTGGATAGATTTAATAGACTCATTAATATCATGCTTAGGTGGAAAAAAAATTAATTTTAAGAGTTTCCACATCATGAGCAATCCTATCCATGTTTCTAGCCATATCATCAACTTTATTCAATTTTTCTTCTACCATAGCATTGAAAATCTTTTGAGAATTAATAAATTCTTTAATATTTCTCTCAAGATCAGTAGGTATCCTATTATTATTATAAGAATTACCATAGAAATTACCATAATTATTAGAGGAATTTCCGGGAAACGGTCTAGGATTAAAATTCCCTCTATAAGTATTGTTGTTGAAATTATTTCTAGAGACAAAATTCACATCAATGGCATCATTATTTTGCTCAATCAAAGTAGATAATGGCACATCATTAGTATCAACATGAGTATTTTTATTAGCAAGCATTTTCATAATAGCATCCATTTTATCACCCAAAATGGAGACTTCTTCGACAGAATTTACCTTCTTACCAGTTGGAGCTCTTTTAGTATGCCATTGAGAATAATTCGTCATGATATTATCTAGGAGTTTTGTAGCTTCTCCCAATGTGATTTCCATAAAGGTACCACCTGCAGCAGAGTCTAGAAGATTTCTAGAAACAAAGTTTAGTCCCGCATAGAAATTTTGTATAATCATCCATAAGCTTAAACCATGAGTGGGACAATTTCTAATCATTAATTTCATTCTCTCCCATGCTTGTGCAACATGTTCTTGCTCAAGTTGCTTAAAGTTCATTATTTGATTTCTTAGAGAAATAATTTTAGCGGGAGGAAAATACTTGACAATAAAAGCATCCTTACACTTATCCCAAGAATCAATACTATTGCGAGGCAAGGATGAAAACCAAGTTTTAGCACGATCTATTAGTGAGAACGAAAATAATTTCAACTTAATAATATCAGTATCCACATCTTTTTTCTTTTGCATATCACATAATTCAACGAAAGTTTTAAGATGGGAAGCAACATCCTCATTAGGAGTTCCAGAAAATTGTTCTTTCATAACAAGGTTTAGCAAAGCCGCATTAATATCATATGACTCTGCACTAGCGGCGGGAGGAGCAATTGGGGTACTAATAAAATCATTGTTATTAGTATTTGAAAAGTCACACAACTTGGTGTTTCCTTGAGACATAGCGACAAAGCGAGCAAAAGAGCAAACAGAAATATTTTTGTGTTTTTGTATTTTTTTATGAGAAGTGGGGGAGATGAAAACGAGAGGCAAAGGCAAATAAAAAGGAAAATAAAAAGTAGAGCAAGTAGATGATAGTTTGTGTATAGGTACTTGATAGGTTTTGATGATGTCTCCCCGGCAACGGCGCGAGAAATTCTTCCTTGTACTTGTGAGCTGCGTTGGGATTTTCCTCGAAGAGGAGAGGAGATGCAATATAGTAGAGATAAGTATTTCCCTCAGTGATAACCAAGGTTATCGAACCAATAGGAGAATCAAGCAAAGCCTCGTGAATAGCACCTGCACACACAAAAGCAAATACTTGCACCCAACACGGGCAAGAGGGTTGTCAATCCCCTTGAACTTGTTAATTGCAAGGATTAAATCTTGTATAGGTAGATGGATAAATTGAAAAGAAAATAAAAGTAAATAAATTGCAGCAAGGGTTCTTAGGTTTTATTTTTATATTTAAAGTAGACCCGGGGGGGCATAGTTTTCACTAGAGGCTTCTCTCTCGAACACATAGCATACGGTGGGTAGACAAATTACTGTTGGGCAATTGATAGAAAAGCGTATTGTTATGACGTTATTCACGGCGATGATCATGTATATAGGCATCACGTCCGTGATAAGTAGACGAACTCCTGCCTGCATCTACTACTATTACTCCACCCATCGACCATTATCCAGCATGCATCTAGGGTATTAAGTTAATGAAAACAGAGTAATGCCTTAAGCAAGATGACATGATGTAGACAAAGTAAACCCAATCAATATGAATAAACCCCATCATTTTACCCTTAATGGCAACAATATAAATACGTGTCTTGTCCCCTACTTTGTCACTGGGACATAGAGCACCGCAAGATTGAACCCATTACAAAGCACCTTTCTCGCTGAAGATAAATCAATCTAGTTGGCCAAACCAAACAGATAGATCGGAGAGAAATACAAAGCTATAACAATCATGCATAAAAGAGTTCAGAGAAGACTCAAATACTTTCAATGAATAATCTGATCATAAACCCACAATTATCGGATCCTAACAAACACACCGCAAAAGAAGATTACATCGGATAGAACTCCAAGAAGATCGAGGAGAACATGGTATTGAAGATCAAAGAAAGAGAAGAAGCCATCTAGCTACTAGCTATGGACCCGTTGGTCTATGGTGAACTACTCACACATCATCTGAAGGGCAGCAAGGTTGATGTAGAAGCCCTCTGTGATCGATTCCCCCTCCGGCAGATTGCCGGAGAAGGCCTCCAGATGGGATTGTGGAAGAACAGAAGCTTGCGGCGATGGAAAAGTTATTTCGGGTGGCTCTCTGTTGGTTTGGGAATATTTGGGAATTTATTGGCTTGGAATTAGGTCAAACAGAGCTGCGTGGGGCCCACAATCTCAAGGGTCGCATCCACCCCCCTGGGGCGCGCCCCTTGAGCTTGTGGCTCTCTCGTATCTTGTCTGGTCTCCTCCCGAAGCTTCTAGGTCCCTTCTGGTCTAGAAAAAATTAATCTAAAGATTTTTTTTTCCGTTTTGACTTTATTTTTATTGATTTTCTGAAAATCCAAAAACAAGCAGAAAACATGAGCTGGCACTGGGCACTGAGTTAATAGGTTAGTCCCAAAAAAATGATATAAAATAGCATATAATTACATATAAAGCATCCAAGATTGATAATATAATAGCATGAAACAATCAAAAATTATAGATACGTTGGAGACGTATCAGGGCTCGGAGTGACCACAATGCTTGATTCAGTCGTCCGGCATCCTCGATGGTTGCTCTCCTCAGAGGAAGGACTACCAACAAAATTTCTTCGATACAAGCCCCGGAGCACTAGGCTGTGGGAGGTTGGCAGAAGAAACAGCCACAAGGGTTCGGATCAAGGAGCAGGAACGTACGATGCAGTCTTCGGGTGGAGCTGCAGGGGGGGTCCACTTATAGCGATGCAGCCCCCGAGTCCCTCAACAAAGAGATTTGTTTGTTCTTCCACAACTTGTCTATCCCAAGGGGTCTCAGTAAAGTGTTTTTGTTGCTGAATAGCTGTGTGTCATGTTACATTTAGCAAACTAGAAGGGACATGAAAAAGTGTGTGGGTCATTGCGACCTCCTTATTTTCCAACCTAATATTGTTTGAGCTAAAGATACATGAAAAGGCAATTTTGGCAAAACATTTTATGCAAAAAAGTACGCCATACTTCGAGGTATATGCATAAAATAAGCGGAGATGCTCGGCATTCTAGGGTCGTGACGTGATCCGACCTATTTTCTTGTTGCGTAGGTAGTAGGCCCCGTTGTTGAGGACCTCGTGGATGACGAAGGGGCCCTCCCATGGGGAGGACATCTTGTTCTTTCTTGGCTTCTGCTTGAGGCGTAAGATGAGGTCGCCGACGTTGAACTCGTGTGCTCATACGCGCCGGCCTTGATACTGCCGCAGCTTCTGTTGGTATATGCTGGTGCGTTCGATGGCAAGGAGGTGTGCTTCTTCCTTAGCGGTGACATCGTCCTTCCTGTTTTCCTCGGTGACCTCCTCGTCGTACGCTCGGACCCATGGTGAGTCGTATTCGATGTCTGATGGGAGTACTGCCTCCGCTCCGTAGACCATAAAGAAGGGTGTGTAGCCAATGGATTTGTTCGGGGTTGTGCGTAAGCTCTAGAGGACGGAAGGGAGCTCCTCCACCCAGTTGCCCTTGGCCCGAACGAGTGGTGTAATGAGGCATGGCTTTAGGCCTTGCATTATCAGGCCGTTGGCACATTCGACCTGTCCGTTGGACTGAGGGTGTGCCACAGACGCGTAGTCAATGTGGATGCATCGTTGGTGGCAGAAATCTTTGAACACCGAGGTGGTGAAGTTGGACCCATTGTCAGTGATGATACTGTGCAGGACGCCGAAACGGTGTACGAGGCTGGAGACGAACTTGACTGCCGTGTCGGCCTCTGCATTCGTTACTAGTTTGGCCTCAATCCATTTGGTGTCACTGGCCACCAGCAAGAATTTGTGGCCTCCTGGCAAGGGCGTGAGCTTGCCAACCATGCCTAGCCCCCATACGGTGAAGGGCCATGTGAGTGGTATTGTCTTCAGGGCTGAGGCCGGCATGTGCATTCTGTTGGCGAACCGTTGGTAGCCCTCGCAGCTGCGGACGATCTCCTCGGCATCACGCATCGCGTGAGGCCAGAAGAAACCGTCACTCATACCGTTACGTGCTATACAAACGGTTTTTACCCCCTTTCCACGACGGAGTTTTAAACCATCACCTTGCCTATGTGTGCGATAGGGGGGGGTCTTCCCACACGACCCAGAAAACGTTTGCGATAGGGCGACCCGCTGCTGACGACTTTCGTAAAGTAATCGTATGCGAAGTCGCGGACTATCCCACACGTTAGACACGGGCACTGCGTTTGTGATCTGTGACACATGAGAAACGATATCACAGCTATCCACGTGTGCAAAAGGTGGATATCACAAACATTTATTTCTACCTTTCTGTTTGCGATACGTACACTATCACACACAGTTCAATAATATAAAATGTGTGCGGTGTCTTTACTACCGCCAACGTGTCCATTTTCATAACTGTGTGTGATAGGTATACCTATCACACACGGTCTCCAAATTTGAACTGTCTTCTTTTTATCCAAGAATCGCACACACACATCGTACGAAAATGTGTGTAATACCTATGGCAATACCACATGTGTATGAGAATAAACCGTGCGTCCGACCGCTGAGGATCGCACACGTTTTCAGTGAAAGAACCGTGTGTTCTTTATTTTACCATCGCACACGCTGTTTTATTTCTAACCGTGTGTACGATGTTCTAATACCTGAGGTTTAATTTTATTTTTTCCTGTAATTTATTATTCAAATTGGAAAATTTGAAATTTTGAATACATGGAATTTAAATATTTCATATTCTCATCACAGTGGTTCAACAACCAATCCATAAATCAAAATCTCAATACAATGTGTTCAGTAATTACAGAATTAGGCAGCAGAATAACTATGATGAACCATAATATTTAGAGGCGGTAAAGGTGAAGAGAGAAGTGTAAATCATTTTGGCTGCCGATAGTGCTGTAGAAGCGGAATACCCATAATGTGCCCTCCTCCATGCCAAAGGCGCGCACAACTTTTTTCCAACCCCTTGTTACGATCGCCCTCCCATCCTTCACCGCCTTGAGGAAGACTTCTAGACCATTATCATGGTAGTATGAATTATATACTTTAACCCTAGTTGCCTCCACTCCGGTCATGTAGTTTGCAAGGTAATCATGAGTAAATTGCTTCAGAAACCACTGAAAAGAGAAAACTTTTAGAAATTCATGTCTAATAGAGTAACTCGTTGTGGGCAGGGGGAAAAGGCAACAGATTACTTACCATCCTAAAGTTCACTATTGTCTTGGATAAAGTGTAAATAAAGAGTTTAATTCCCATCACCCGTCTCTTCCGCCAAACAATCTTTCTTAGTTTCGTCACTTGACGCTTGTTCATGAATATCTCATTACCCCATACGCAAAAGGGGTTGAAGCTTGGATCAGTACCACTGATATATGTACCTAAAAGCAACCAGTAAATGTTAGAAGCTAAACTTCAATTGCGCAAATGATGTAAAAAACTATAAGACATGGCATGCAACTAACCTCGACGACAAACAACAGCATCGCCCATTGCAGCCCTGCGTAAGTACATGGAAAGGCATGTTAACTACATCCACCAAATATAGCAAATCGTGATAAAACGACAGCATCTCTAGTGATATCTCCATTGCGAAGAGTAGCACGGTAGTAAAGGGACAGATTAAAAAATGGATAGAACTGTTTGCTACAACAGGCTTGACAGCAACCTAAGTCAGGCATTGTAAGTTTCCAGCTGGTATTGGTGAAATTGAACTGGACAGTTCAAACTTGAACATGACAGTGTACATTACTGAAATAAACAAGGCATGTGTTAAGTACAGACAACCTAATATAGCCATTGAAACTGGTACTGATGAAATTGAAATTGACAAAGTTAAACATCGCAATGCAAGTGCTGCTAGAGCAGAGAATGGCCCAGTTGTCTATAAAAGGGTAAGGAAAATAGCTAAGAATGGTTAGGCGTGTTTACTACAACAGGCTTAACAAATCAACCGTACAAAACATAGCCATTGCAACATGTATTGGTAAAATTGAACTGGACAGTTCCTACTTGGTAAATCCCGAGGGGTAGTTGGTGGGGCACTTCATCTGGGCCAGAGCCCGCCCCAAGTCAGCGGCGGCGGAGGCGAGGTGTTCCTCCGGGTTGAAGCGTGGATCAGTGCCGCTGACATGTGTACCTACAAGAAGCACGTAAATGCTATAAGCTAAACTGCAATTGCACAAATGATGTAAAATACTATAAGACATTGGGATGGAACTATCCTCGACGGTAAACAACGGCATTTCACATTGTGGCCCTGTGTAAGTACATGGAAAGGCATGTTAACTACAACAGGGTTAACATCCACCAAAAATAGAAAATGGTAATAAAACGACAGCATCTCTAGTGATATCTTCATTGCGTAGAGTAGCACGGTAGTAAAGGGATAGATTAAAAAATGGATAGAACTGTTTGCTACAACAGGCTTGACAACAACCTAAGTCAGGCATTGTAAGTTTCTAGCTGGTATTGGTGAAATTGAACTGGGCAGTTCATACTTCAACATGACAGTGTACATTACTGAAATAAAGAAGGCATGTGTTAAGTACAGACAACCTAATATAGCCATTGAAACTGGTACTGATGAAATTGAAATTGACAGAGTTAAACATTGCAAGGCAAGTGCTGCTAGAGCAGAGAATGGCCCAGTTGTCTATAAAAAGGTAGGGAAAATAGCTAAGAATGGTTAGGCGTGTTTACTACAACAGGCTTAATACATCAACTGTACAAAACATAGCCATTGCAACATGTATTGGTAAAATTGAACTGGACAGTTCCTACTTGGTAAATCCCGAGAGGTAGTTGGTGGGGCACTTCATCTGGGCCAGAGCCCGCCCCAAGTCAGCGGCGGCGGAGGCGAGGTGTTCCTCCGGGTTGAAGCATGGATCAGTGCCGCTGACATGTGTACCTACAAGAAGCACATAAATGGTATAAGCTAAACTGCAATTGCACAAATGATGTAAAATACTATAAGACATTGGGATGGAACTATCCTCGATGGTAAACAACGGCATTTCACATTGTGGCCCTGTGTAAGTACATGGAAAGGCATGTTAACTACAACAGGGGTAACATCCACCAAAAATAGAAAATGGTAATAAAACGACAGCATCTCTAGTGATATCTTCATTGCGTAGAGTAGCACGGTAGTAAAGGAATAGATTAAAAATGGATAGAACTATTTGCTACAACAGGCTTGACAGCAACCTAAGTCAGGCATTGTAAGTTTCTAGCTGGTATTGGTGAAATTGAACTGGGCAGTTCATACTTCAACATGACAGTGTACATTACTGAAATAAACAAGGCATGTGTTAAGTACAGACAACCTAATATAGCCATTGAAACTGGTACTCATGAAATTGAAATTGACAAAGTTAAACATCGCAAGGCAAGTGCTACTAGAGCAGAGAATGGCCCAATTGTCTATAAAAAGGTAGGGAAAATAGCTAAGAATGGTTAGGCGTGTTTACTACAACAGGCTTAATACATCAACCGTACAAAACATAGCCCTTGCAACTAGTATTGGTAAAATTGAACTGGACAATGCGTACTTGGTAAATCCCGAGGGGTAGTTGTTGGGCACTTCATTTGGGCCAGAGCCCGCACCAAGTCGGCGGCGGCAGAGGCGAGGTGTTCCTCCGGGTTGACACGCACAGCGGCCACCGCGCCATCGACCGCCATCAGCTCCTCGACCTCCCGCGTGATATGTGGTTACGCTTACGCGGCGATGCTCTGCAGTAGGGGGTGGGGATTTGGAGGCATGAGGATGTTTCGCAGGCGCCATCTAAGAAATCAGGCCGGGGCGGTGATGGAGATCGGTGGGTTACCTGATTGGATCGATGAGCCTCGGGCAGAACGTAGATGTGGTTGAAGCTGTGGTGGCGGCGGCGGCGGTTTGAGCTGCCGGGAGGGGGGGAGGGGGAGATAGTTTGGAAATGTGATGGGTGGGCATGGGGTGGGGGGGGGGTAAATTCTGAAATCCCGCGCCTACTGAAAATTTTGCTGCGAAACTTGAAACTTACGCGGGCGAAACACATAACGCAGTCGAAGCGTATAATATACTCATGTATGAGAAAAGAGAAAATTGGCGGATCCCGTATTCACAAAATTGTACACGTGTAGTTGATTAAATCAGTCACGGGCGGTTGTGATGGTACGTGTGCGATGTTTTCTAACCGACTTATGGATCATTAACGCACACGGTACGTTATAGCAACTGTGTGTTTTATGGTCTCCTAAAAATTAAAATATCTATCAGCATCTAGAGCCGCAGCCTACAAATTTAAAAATCTCTTTCATTGTGGTAGGGCTATCATCAACGTACATGAACGAGGCGAAGTTGACACTCTATGAACAGTCATAAGTTAATGAAAATGCAATCAAGTGTCAACCTACCTCGCTCACACAGCGAGAATTGATCGACCTATGCAACAAGAAAGATGTTTGCTGCCTCCCGCCGGCGCTGCTATTTAAGCCGGTCTGTGTCCGCCCCGCGCGGTGAGGTCGGACTAAAAACCAGCTCCGGCGAGCTCGTCTCCGACCCGATTGTGCCGAGGTGAGAGAGGAAGGAGCTCCGGGGTGGATGCGGGTTGGACCGCTATGACTCGGTTGAGTCAACTTTTTTTGACCGGGCACTAATTTGCTCTAAAAAAGTAGTAGTAAGTAGTAGTAGATGCTCATAATTAATTAAACAAACGTACGGTCGACACACACACACTAACTACTTCTCGCATGCTGGTCAGCCCTAGACGCCATCGTACTCCTTAACGGCCTTGTCGGCGGCAGTCCACCGTGCTTGAATCTCCGCCCGGCTCTCCTCAGCAGCGCGTGCGGCCGCTTCTTTCTTACGGCGGCGGGACTCTCTTTTCTTGAGTGCTTTCTGCCTTTTCCGCTCCTACCGTGCGGATTTGGCCTCCTCTTGCTCCACCGCCCATTCGGCCATGGCAGCTTCAAAGTCCACCCACGTAGGTGTGCGGTCGCGGGCGCCGATGAACTCGGCGCGGCGGGATACCATCGCTTCCTTACCACTTAGTGTGCAGTCGCGGGCGGCGATGAACTCGACGTGTCGGCATGCCATCGCTTCCTTACTAGTTAGTGTGCGGCGTGGTGGCATGGACGGCGATGCTTGGAGAGAGCTCTGGGACGGAGTGGCCGGACAACCGTACGTACTACGGTGGTTTTTTAGAGCATTCGAGATCTGATTGCCTATGAGAACCGTGTGCGTTAACCCTATCTTGCGTTGCGTTCTGATTGGCCGGAACCCCAGCCACGCGGATCACGCGTGTGGACCGTAGGATGCACCGCGATCAAATAGCAATCCACATCCCTCCCATCACACCCGTGTAGCTATAGCTGGGATTTGACTTATATGCGCTAATTGTTAGGTAAATGCTATAAAGTGCTTAAGTATATCAAACGAGTCCTGAAATGCGCAAAAAATTCAAATCTAGCGACTGATGGTGCTTGTGCACCGTGTAAATAGTTTGAAGGCGAAACGATAAAGTCACAGTAAATTCAAGTTCTAATTGCCATTTATCAATTTTCTAGAGTTGGAAAACCAATAAACGACACGTTTGTGGTTGACTCTTACCACACATGTCCTTGAAATCTCTCCCCATTTTGTCGTAAAAGGCATACAAATTTACTAAACACCACAAGCATGATTTTTCAAACCCTTTTTTTGCACTTTTTCATGGACCGATTGTGCGAAATTGAATTATGTGCATTAATGCCTAGAAAATGCACATAACGGCCCAAATATAGTAAATTAGACCGGAAAAGTGCCAAATTTGAACACGGTGCATGGTAGGGTCTATGTTGATCGTAGAAAAAAACTCACGGATAAACGACAAAAGAACTTTGGATTCCCCTTTGAACTTGTTGATTTCCCTCTCGAAACCACCAAAACTTCCTTTTGTGATGGTTCGGTCTATGAAGAGCGTGTACAACTACATTAGCCGAACCTTCTCAAAAAATTACCACGCTTTATTGAGGTCATACCTTGGCACCATGCCAGGTATCATCTTTTTCACGCATGTTTTTCAATTTTCTAGAGTTGAAAAACCAATAAACGACACGTTTGTGGTTGCGGACACATGTCCTTGAAAGCTCTCACCATTCCTCGTAAAAGGCATGCAAATTTAGTAAATACCACAAGAATGATTTTCCAAAACGTTTTTGTGAACTTTTCGATGGACCGAATTGTGCGAAATTGAATTATGTGCATTAATGCCTAGAAAATGCACATAACTGCCCAAATATACTAAATTAGCCCGGAAAATAGCCAAATTTGAACATGGTGCATTATAGGGTGTATGTTAATCATACAAAAAAACTCAAGGACAAACGACGAAGGAAGTTTGGATTCCCCTTCAAACTTGGTGATTTCCCTCTCGAAACCACGAAACTGCCTTTTGTGATGGTTCGGTTTATGAAGAGCGTGTACAACGACATTAGCCAAACCATCTCAAAAAATTGCCATGCTTTTCTAAGGTCATACCATGGTACCATGCCAGGTATCATCATTTTCAGGCATGTTTTTCAATTTTGTAGAGTCGAAAAACCAATAAACGACACGTTTGTGGTTGACTCTTGCCACACATGCCCTTGGAATCTCTCCCCATTCCTCGTAAAAGGCATGCAAATTTAGAAAACACCACAAGCATGATTTTCCAAACCGTTTTTGTGCACTTTTTCATGGACCGATTGTGTGAAATTGAATTATGTGCATTAATGCCTAGAAAAATGCACATAACTGCCCAAATATAGTAAATTAGCCCGAAAAAGTGCCAAATTTGAACACGGTGCATTATATGGTGTATGTTGATCGTAGAAAAAAAACTCAAGGACAAACAACGAAGGAACTTTGGATTCCCCTTCAAACTTGGTGATTTTCCTCTCGAAACCACCAAAACTTCCTTTTGTCATGGTTCGGTTTACGAAGAGCGTGTACAACGATATTAGTTGAACAATCTCAAAAAATTACCACTCTTTGTTGAGGTCATACCATGGCACCATGCCCGATATCATCTTTTTCAGGCATGTTTTTCAATTTTGTAGAGTCAAAAAACCAATAAACGACACATTTGTTGTTGACTCTTGCGACACATATCATCGAAATATCTCCCCATTCCCTTGTAAAAGGCAAGGAAATTTAGTAATACCACAAACTTCATTTTTCATACTGTTATTGTGCACCCTTCATGCACCTATCGTGCCAATTTGAATTATGTGAATAAATGCCTAGAAAATGCAAATAATGGCCCAAATATGGTAAATGAGCCCGGTAAAGTGCCAAATTTGAACATGGTGCGTTCTAGGGTCTATGTAGATCGTAGAAAAAAAACAAGGGTGGATGACCAAGGAAAATTGGATTCCCTTGAAATCCTGGTGATTTATTATCGCACACGGTTCATTTTCGCTGCTTATGAAAGCCGTGTGGGCTGACTCTATCGTGCGATGCGTTCTGATTGGCCGGAACCCCAGCCACGCGGATCGCGCGTGTGGACCGTAGGATGCACCACGATCGAACGACAATCCACATCCCTCCCATCACACCCGTGTAACTGTAGCTGGGATTTGACTTATATGCGCTAATTGTCAGGTAAATGCTATAAAGTGCTTAAGTATATCAAACGAGTCCTGAAATGCCCAAAAAATTCAAATCTAGCGGTTGATGGTGCTTGCGGACCGTTTAAATAGTTTGAAGGCAAAACGATAAATTCACAGTAAATTCAAGTCCTAATTGCCATTTATCAATTTTCTAGAGTTGGAAAACCAATAAACGACACGTTTGTGGTTGACTCTTGCCACACATGTCCTTGAAATCTCTCCCCATTTCCTCGTAAAAGGCATGCAAATTTACTAAACACCACAAGCATGATTTTCCAAACCCTTTTTTTGCAATTTTTCATGGACCGATTGTGTGAAATTGAATTATGTGCATTAATGCCTAGGAAATGCACATAACTGCCCAAATATTGTAAATTAGTCCGAAAAAGTGCCAAATTTGAACACGGTGCATTATAGGGTGTATGTTGATCATAGAAAAAAAACTCAAGGACAAACGACGAAGGAACTTTGGATTCTGCTTCAAACTAGGTGATTTCCCTCTCAAAACCACCGAAACTTCCTTTTTTGATGGTTCGGTTTACGAAGAGCGTGTACAACGACATTAGCCGAACTCTCTCAAAAAATTACCACTCTTTGTTGAGGTCATACCATGGCACCATGCCCAGCATCATCTTTTTCAGGCATGTTTTTCAATTTTGTAGAGTCAAAAAACCAATAAACGACACCTTTGTCGTTGACTCTTGCGACACATATCGTCGAAATCTCTCCCCATTCCCTTGTAAAACGCATGGAAATTTAGTAATACCATAAGCTTCATTTTTCATTCTGTTATTGTGCACCCTTCATGCACCTATCGTGCCAATTTGAATTATGTGAATAAATGCCTAGAAATGCAAATAATGGCCCAAATATGGTAAATGAGCCCGGAAAAGTGCCAAATTTGAACATGGTGCGTTCTAGGGTCTATGTAGATCGTATAAAAAAAACAAGGGTGGATGACCAAGGAAAATTGGATTCCCTTGAAATCCTGGTGATTTATTATCGCACACGGTTCATTTTCGCTGCTTATGAAAGCCGTGTGGGCTGACTCTATCGTGCGATGCGTTCTGATTGGCCGGAACCCCAGCCACGCGGATCGCGCGTGTGGACCGTAGGATGCACCACGATCGAACGACAATCCACATCCCTCCCATCACACCCGTGTAACTGTAGCTGGGATTTGACTTATATGCGCTAATTTTCAGGTAAATGCTATAAAGTGCTTAAGTATATCAAACGAGTCCTGAAATGCCCAAAAAATTCAAATCTAGCGGTTGATGGTGCTTGCGGACCGTTTAAATAGTTTGAAGGCAAAACGATAAATTCACAGTAAATTCAAGTCCTAATTGCCATTTATCAATTTTCTAGAGTTGGAAAACCAATAAACGACACGTTTGTGGTTGACTCTTGCCACACATGTCCTTGAAATCTCTCCCCATTTCCTCGTAAAAGGCATGCAAATTTACTAAACACCACAAGCATGATTTTCCAAACCCTTTTTTTGCAATTTTTCATGGACCGATTGTGTGAAATTGAATTATGTGCATTAATGCCTAGGAAATGCACATAACTGCCCAAATATTGTAAATTAGTCCGAAAAAGTGCCAAATTTGAACACGGTGCATTATAGGGTGTATGTTGATCATAGAAAAAAAACTCAAGGACAAACGACGAAGGAACTTTGGATTCTGCTTCAAACTAGGTGATTTCCCTCTCAAAACCACCGAAACTTCCTTTTTTGATGGTTCGGTTTACGAAGAGCGTGTACAACGACATTAGCCGAACTCTCTCAAAAAATTACCACTCTTTGTTGAGGTCATACCATGGCACCATGCCCAGCATCATCTTTTTCAGGCATGTTTTTCAATTTTGTAGAGTCAAAAAACCAATAAACGACACCTTTGTCGTTGACTCTTGCGACACATATCGTCGAAATCTCTCCCCATTCCCTTGTAAAACGCATGGAAATTTAGTAATACCATAAGCTTCATTTTTCATTCTGTTATTGTGCACCCTTCATGCACCTATCGTGCCAATTTGAATTATGTGAATAAATGCCTAGAAATGCAAATAATGGCCCAAATATGGTAAATGAGCCCGGAAAAGTGCCAAATTTGAACATGGTGCGTTCTAGGGTCTATGTAGATCGTATAAAAAAAACAAGGGTGGATGACCAAGGAAAATTGGATTCCCTTGAAATCCTGGTGATTTATTATCGCACACGGTTCATTTTCGCTGCTTATGAAAGCCGTGTGGGCTGACTCTATCGTGCGATGCGTTCTGATTGGCCGGAACCCCAGCCACGCGGATCGCGCGTGTGGACCGTAGGATGCACCACGATCGAACGACAATCCACATCCCTCCCATCACACCCGTGTAACTGTAGCTGGGATTTGACTTATATGCGCTAATTGTCAGGTAAATGCTATAAAGTGCTTAAGTATATCAAACGAGTCCTGAAATGCCCAAAAAATTCAAATCTAGCGGTTGATGGTGCTTGCGGACCGTTTAAATAGTTTGAAGGCAAAACGATAAATTCACAGTAAATTCAAGTCCTAATTGCCATTTATCAATTTTCTAGAGTTGGAAAACCAATAAATGACACGTTTGTGGTTGACTCTTGCCACACATGTCCTTGAAATCTCTCCCCATTTCCTCGTAAAAGGCATGCAAATTTACTAAACACCACAAGCATGATTTTCCAAACCCTTTTTTTGCAATTTTTCATGGACCGATTGTGTGAAATTGAATTATGTGCATTAATGCCTAGGAAATGCACATAACTGCCCAAATATTGTAAATTAGTCCGAAAAAGTGCCAAATTTGAACACGGTGCATTATAGGGTGTATGTTGATCATAGAAAAAAACTCAAGGACAAACGACGAAGGAACTTTGGATTCTGCTTCAAACTAGGTGATTTCCCTCTCAAAACCACCGAAACTTCCTTTTTTGATGGTTCGGTTTACGAAGAGCGTGTACAACGACATTAGCCGAACTCTCTCAAAAAATTACCACTCTTTGTTGAGGTCATACCATGGCACCATGCCCAGCATCATCTTTTTCAGGCATGTTTTTCAATTTTGTAGAGTCAAAAAACCAATAAACGACACCTTTGTCGTTGACTCTTGCGACACATATCGTCGAAATCTCTCCCCATTCCCTTGTAACAGGCATGGAAATTTAGTAATACCATAAGCTTCATTTTTCATTCTGTTATTGTGCACCTTTTCATGCACCTATCGTGCCAATTTGAATTATGTGCATAAATGCCTAGAAAAGGCAAATAATGGCCCAAATATGATAAATGAGCCCGGAAAAGTGCCATATTTGAACACGGTGCGTTCTAGGGTCTATGTAGATCATAGAAAAAAACAAGGGCGGACGACCAAAATTGGATTCCCTTGAAATCTTGGTGATTTATTATCGCACACGGTTCATTTTCGCTGCTTATGAAAGCCGTGTGGGCTGACTCTATCGTGCGATGCATTCTGATTGGCCGGAACCCCAGCCACGCGGATTGCGCGTGTGGACCGTAGGATGCACCGCGATCGAACGACAATCCACATCCCTCCCATCACACCCGTGTAGGTGTAGCTGGGATTTGACTTATATGCGCTAATTGTCAGGTAAATGCTATAAAGTGCTTAAGTATATCAAACGAATCCTGAAATGCGCAAAAAATTCAAATCTAGTGGTTGATGGTGCTTGCACACCGTGTAAATAGTTTGAAGGCGAAACGATAAAGTCACAGTAAATTCAAGTCCTAATTGCCATTTTATCATTTTGGAAACAGTGATTCTTCTTTTGAGATGCTCTCGTTTTCAAGGAGTTATCGTTACAACTTCTGCCAGAATTTGCCATTTTATTTAACACATAATACTGAGGTCATACCATGGCACTAGGGGCACCATCCCAGGTATCATCTTTTTTAGGTATGTTTTTCATATTGCAAAATGAGATAATATATAGATATGCTAGCCCATACAATTGACATATTTGACATGCCTGAACAAATAATCAATCGAGCATATATATGCTCAAATTGGTCTAGTGCCTAGTTCGAGGAGTAATTTACAAACCATTATTAGCTCCCTAATTTACATCATTATAACAAACCACCTTGATCGATCGAGGCTGGGGCAGCCTCGACATCGGTGATCGCCGGTACTGCCTCGGGCGCAGCTCTCTCCAGGGCTGCCGCGACCGCCGGCTCTGCATACATCGCCCCGGTGGCCAACGAGATGTTGGCTCTCGCCAGGGCTGCCATCACTGCCCCCAGGCCTGCACCGGCCACGCCCGGCACTGCGCCCTCCTCCATCTCGGACATAAGTGTGCGCCTCGTGCGCCGGGCGCCGCTACTGTAGTTGTCCTTGCGTCGTCGCGGTTCTTGCTCCGCCGCCCATACCATCCGCCGCACTCTGCGCCGAGCCCGAAGTATCGCCCGCTGGCAATCCGTAGCCGCTTTCAGGACGACCCTGTCTAACCTGGTGGCTTGCTCGTACCGCGTTTCCTGCCTCGTCTAGCTGTCGTCGGGAGAGGCGCCGGCATGGCCGTCGACCACAAAACCGATTCCGCTATCGCCCAACTCCATCCAGTCATTGGCCGTTGGGGCCGGGTATGCCGGTATGTGTGGGTAACAAGCTAGCAAGGGGATTAGTAGTGAGTCGCCGCCGCCGGCTATCGTTGTGGTTATTTATAGCTAGCTAGTAGCTGGCTAGGGGATTGGGGATTTACAATTTACCCCTATGGCTGGCGCTTGCGCGAGAAGGCATCGCTGGAGTGTGGAAAGACTAAGTGGAGCACACAACCGTATGCGGTGTCACATGTTATCACACACGTGTTAACATAAGGAAACGTATGTGTAACTTACAAATCATCACTCATGAGTACTCACACCACGCATCGTGTGCGATGCTCCTACCATCGTAAACAACTCGTTTGCATTTTCAAAGGTTTTTGTACACACACATAATCGCACACGAAACATCCAGGTCCCTAGGGCGCCTAAGAGAATTTAGATTTTTCCAAGAATTTTAGTTGCACTTTCTTAATTAGCACCAATTGCCCGACTGTCTTTCTCATCGTTAAAAGTGTTTTTAGTTTTTAGTTTTTCCCCTCCCACGTATGAGCCAACCAACTACCTCCAAAATTTAATTATGTTTGCATGCATGCGTGGTGGAAGAGGAAAACGACAAGGAAGTGGGCACTGATTCCACACTGGCAATTATAATAACCTAATTAATGGGATGTGTTCATTGGCAATTTGGCACGGTCAATTTTTTCGCCTCGCCCACTCCCTGTTCACCTTGGTTGCGCTCCTCCTCCTTCGCTCTCTATCCTCTCTTCGCTCTCTATCGTCTCTTTTCTCTAGCAGCCCCCAAATCTGGCTATCCGCGCTTGCCTCCCTGCCTCACCCATCGGATTGCGCCATAGATAATCCCCTAGATCCCCGTATCCCACGGGCTTCCCTCTCGCTGCGGCCCGCGGCACTGCCGCCGTTGAGCAAAACCCACGTATCTATCAAAGGGGATCCATTGCTCTGGACTCACAGATCGGTGGTGCCGGAGGACATGCCGGAGCTGCGTTGGAGGTGGTGGGCAGCAAGGGTAAATCGGATCGAGGAAGTGAGGCATTGATTGGAGACATGTTCGAAGGAGCTACGCATGGCGAGGTACAAGGTGGAGGTGGAAGTCGATCTCAGGGCAGAGATGCTGAGGGATGTCAGCATCTAGCAGCGTCGCGTCGACTTGGGGCTGGAGCTAATGGCAGAGATCATATTCACGGAGTCGACTGCGGAGGAGAGAACGCGCATGCCTGCGGAATGGTATACGAACCCGGTGCGGCTGTTCAGATGGGTGGTAGAAGAAGCCAAATCGCCCAACCTACTGCAGCGGCGGCGCTGGGCATGCATCCTAGGCAAGGTGACCTGCCCTCCTTCCCCGCTAGATACTGGATGAAGATCACCTCAAGTACGTGTCCATGGACGCGTACACATGCTACGAGATGTACAAGCGGATCGTTGACATGAGGAAGTGCCTCCTTACTATAGACGACGAGGGATCGAGCCACACGCAGAGAATTGGAGGCAAGCATCACAACAAGAAGTAGTTGATATGATGATCGTTTCTCCTAGTTTATTATGCATGTACTTGTTTACTTAGATGTGCAAACGCTATCTGTAGTCAGTTATGTAATTGGATGCATGTTTAATTTGGTTATGCAATCATGTCCTTATAAGTATATATGTTGTTGTTCTGTAGACAGAGAGTGTAGATGTTGTGCAGACTAAGCAAATCACATCGCACACGGATTAAACTACGGAACCCATCGGTGATGATTTCATCAATCGCCGACAATTGTTTACCAGCAAGCGTTTGCCCACAACACACACGGGTTATTAGCAGGAATTGTCTGTGTTGTTATCAGTCTTCCCACAAATTTCTAATTACTGACCTGTTTGCCGCGTATCACACACATCTTGTTAAGTTGAACCGTTTCTGTTGTGTTGGGTAATCGCAAACAGTACATCCGAGTGAACCGCATGCCGTATAACACACACACCTTGATCTGCCTCACCGTTTCTGTTGTGTTGGGTAATCACAAACAGTTCATCTGAGTGAACTGTATGTCGTGTATCGCACACTCCTCGAACTGGCTGCCCGTTTCTGTTGTGTTGGGTAATCACAAACAGTTCATCCGAGTGAACTGTATGCCGTGTATCGCACACACCACGAACTGGCTGACCGTGTTTGTTGTTCTGGCTTATCGCAAACAGTTCGTATGGATCAATTGTATGCCATGTATCGCACATGCATCTCTAATCTGAATCATTTTTGATGTCTCCGGCACCGCAAATAGTTCGTCTTATTGGGGACGGGTTTTTTCCGACACCGTTTGCGATTCATGCATCGCACACAGTTTGGTCGCAGGGTCTCTGATTCATGTGTCGCGTTAGCGGTCGCCTGCAGTAGTGCGTGCCTGAAGGCCTTTGTTGCAATTGTTCTAGGGGCTGCATGATGGCCGCAAGCCCCCGCATGTATTTCTTCAAGGAGCTTTTTCCCCTCTTCTTCTGATATGCATCGCTGGAAAACGCCCACCTGGCTGCGTTTGTACCACTCGCCGTTGATGATTGTATAGGCCTTGGAGCGGCAGACGATGCGTCATGCTTCTGTTTTATCTTGAGGGAGCTCTCCTTTGGTCATGTAGGCGTGTAGTGGTTGTATCCAGTCTTGGGTGTGGAACGCCATCATGGCCTCTTTTGGAATGGTTGAGCGTAGTGGGGCGGTCGTTGGTTCTGCGCTTTCTGTGTTACCGGCGCTCTTTGCTGGTGTACCGACATTGTTTATCTTGACAGATGGTGGTGTAGTATATCCAGGAAGGTCTCATCTAGCACGGGCTCTCTGGATGACCCGACCCGCGCGAGGTTGTTTGCTGCGATGTTGTCGCCTCTCTTGACGTGGTGCAGCTCGAGCCCGTCGAATTTCCCTTCAAGTGCTCGGACGGCAGTGCGGTATGCCGCCATCTTGGGGTCCTTGGTATCGAACGTCTTCATGACCTGTTGGACCACGAGATTGGAGTCGCCGCAGCATATGAGACATCGGATGCCCATGGAGGCCGCGATCCGGAGCCCGTGGAGGAGGGCTTCATATTCCGCTATGTTGTTGGAGTCTCGAAAGTGTAGTTGGAGGACATAGTTCATCTTATTGCCTCTTGGGGAGACGAGGACTACTCCAGCTCCCAGTCCTTGCACGGTCATCGACCCATCGAAGTACATTGTCCAGTACTTGAGGTCGACGTTTTTGGGGACCTGCTGAGCCTCTGTCCATTCTACAAGGAAGTCGGCGATGGCCTGTGACTTAACTGCTGTTCGTGGCTTGTAAGAGAGCGCGAATGGCAAGAGTTCAATGGCCCATTTCACCACGCGACTTGTGGCGTCTTTGTTGTTGATGATGTCTGATAGCGGCTCATGGCTAACCACCGTTATTGGATTGGCTTGGAAGTAATGCCTGAGTTTCCTTGCAGCCATGAACACCCCATATGATCTTTTGATAATGTGGGTATCTGGTCTTGCAAGGTGTGAGTACCTCGCTGACGTAGTACACCGGGTGTTGTACGTGGTGTATCTTTCCGGCCTCCTCCCGTTCGACAGCAATGACCACGCTGACTACTTGGTTGTTGCTGCAATGTAGAGAAACATGGGTTCCGATTGGGCTGGGGAGACCAGAAGCGGGTGTGATTGTAACAACGACGAAAGCTTTCTTCGCTTCGTCGCTCCAGTAGAACTTGTCACCTTTCTTGACGAGGCGGTATAGTGGTAGGGCTTTCTCTCCAAGCGTTGAGATGAACCTGCTCAAGGCCGCTACGCAGCATGGGAGTTTCTGCACGTCGCGCACTGTCTCCGGGGGCTCGATGTCCACTGTAGCTTTTATTTTTTCTGGGTTTTGCCTCTATCCCTCTTTGGGATACAATGAACCCTAGCAGCTGTCCTGCGGGGACCCCGAAGATGCATTTATCTGGGTTTAGCTTCATACTGAAGTTGCGGAGGTTGTCGAAGGTCTGCTGGAGGTCGGTGAGGAGGCTTGAGCCTTGCTCGGACTTCACCACAATGTCGTCGATGTAGACCTCCGCGTTCACTCCGATCTATTTGTTGAAACATTTCTGCATCATCCTTGGTACGTAGCCCCCGCGTTCTTGAGGCCGAAAGGCATCGTGACGTAGCAGAAGGGCCCGTACGGCGTGATGAAGGAGGTCGTCTCCTGATCGGACTCTTTCATCCGTATCTGATGGTATCCTGCCTTTGCGTCCAGAAAGCATAGGTGTTCGCACCCTGCTGTGGAGTCGATTATCTGATCGATCCTTGGCAGCGGGAACGGGTCCTTGGGACATGCCTTCGGTGTAGTCTACGCACATCCGCCATGTGTTGTTCTTTTTCAGTACCATCATGGGGTTCGCCAGCCATTCTAGGTGTGAGACCTCCCGTATGAACTTGGCGCGACTAGGCGTGCTATTTATTCTCCTATCGCCATTCGTTTTTCTGTGGTGAAGCGCCGCAGGGCTTGCTTCACCGGCTTGGCGTCCTTGCGGACGATCAGGCAGTGTTCGGCCTTCTCCACCGGCACCCCCCGGCATGTCGGTAAGGCTTCCACGCAAATATGTTCCATCTCGGAGGGGCCCTTCTTTCGCCGCATGAAAGATAATTTCCGGATAAAAATCCCCTGAAAATTTCAGCCCAATCGGAGTTACAGATCTCCGGGAATATAAGAAACGGTGAAGGGCCAGAAAACAGAGCGCGAAACAGAAGAGAAACAGAGAGAGATCCAATCTCGGAGGGGCTCCTGCCCTCCGGGAGCCATGGCGGCCATGGACCAGAGGGGAAACTCTCCTCCCATCTAGGGGGAGGCCAAGCAAGAAGAAGAAGGAGGGGGCTCTCTCCCCCTCTCTTCCGGTGGAGCCATAGCGCCGCCGGGGGAACCATCATGACGGCAATCTACACCAACAACTTCGCCGCCGTCATCACCAACTCTCCCCCCCTCTATGCAGTGGTGTAACCTCTCTATTCCCGATGTAATTCTCTACTTGACCATGGTGCTTAATCCTACATATTATTATCCAATGATGTGTTGCCATCCTATGATGTTTGAGTAGATTCTTTTTGTCCTACGGGTTAATTGTGGTATGGTGTGATTGATACGAGTTGTATGTTAATATGGTGCTGTCCTATGGTGCCCTCCATGTCGCGCAAGTGTGAGGGATTCCTGCTGTAGGGTTTTGCAATACGTTCATGATTCGTTTATAGTGGGTGGCTAGAGTGACTGAAGCTTACACCCGAGTAAGGGGGTTGTTGCGTATGGGAGTAAAGAGGACTTGTTACTTAATGCTATGGTTGGGTTTTACCTTAATGATCTTTAGTAGTTGCGGATGCTTGCTAGAGTTCCAATCATAAGTGCATATGATCCAAGTATGTAAAGTATGTTAGCGTATGCCTCTCCCTCATTGCATATAATAATTATCACACATGTCATATTCAGTTGCCTATGGACAATCTTTCTCATCGTTCTACAAAAAGCTCTCTACTAAACAACTAACTTTTATTATCTTGCAAATTACTCCTAGTTTTATTCCTACTAAGTACTTCTAGTTTTATTCTTGGAAACTTATCCTTACACCTCCAAAGTAGTTTTATTCTTGTTCTAGGTAAAGCGAACGTTAAGTGTGCGTAGAGTTGTATCGGTGGTCGATAGAACTTGAAGTGAATATTCATTCTACCTTTAGCTCCTCGTTGGGTTCGACACTCTTATTTATCGAAAAAGCTACAATTGATCCCCTATACTTGTGGGTTATCAAGACCTTTTTTTGGCGCCGTTGCCGAGGAGCAATAGCGTGGGGTTGATATTCTCGTGTGTGCTTGTTTGCTTTATCACTAAGTAGATTTTATTTTCTATCACTAAGTAGTTTTTATTTTGTGCTCTTGTTTTCTATCTTTAGTTATGGGTAGGAAACGTAAAATACCCAAAAAATTAGGTGTACTTGCTAACCCAATGGTTGAAGAACCACCCAAAATCTTTCATACTGCTGAAGCTTTCTACTTGGATCATCTTCGATCCCTTTGTGCTCGTGCTGAAAACCCGACTAGCTTAGTTGAGGGAAAATCATTAGATGAGCATGCTTATTTTGTGCGACACCGCTTGTCTCAGAAATGGAAACTTTTAAGGTATCAAATTAATTGTTTGGAAAGCTATGCTTGTAATTTATGCGAAATATATGATTTTACTTGTTGTTCTGAAAACCCTAAAAAATACCTTCCCTACCAATGTGAGTTTAAGGATAATGGAATCTTATCTTCTTATGCCAAAGGTGTTTATAGTTACTATGATATTGAACAAATTGAAGAATTTGTTTCCTTTAAGGGTGCCTATGAAATTGCTTCTTTGATTGAAAAGTATGATGCAACTCTTTACAAATCTAAAAAAAATTCCATACTTAAATATTGCTATGAAAACTATGCTTCTAATGCTTATGTTAAAGAATATATTGAGGACGTCCCCGCTGTCCAAGAGGAGACTAACATTTTGTAGGAGTCTATGGAAGAAGAAATTGATGAAACTATGAGCTCATTAGATGAAAAAGATGAGGAGGAAAGCAGAGAACAAAAGGAGGAAGAGCGGATTAGCTACCTGTGCCCACCTTCTAATGAGAGTAACTCTTCAACTCATACATTATTTAATTTCCCTTTGTGCTTACCGAAGGATGATTGCTATGATCCCTTTGATTCGTTTGAAATATCCCTTTTTGATGAAATTGATGCTTGCTATGCTTATGGCCATGATGCCAATATAAATGATGCTTGTGGAGATGAACTTGCTATAGTTCCTTATGTTAAACATGAAATTGTTGCTATTGCACCCACACATGATTGACCTATTATCTTTTTGAATTCTCCCAACTACACTATATCGGAGAAGTTTGCTCTTATTAAGGGTTATATTGATGGGTTGCGTTTTACTATTACACATGACGATTTTGATGGATATAATATGCATGTGCTTGCTGCTCCTAATTGCAATTATTATGAGAGAGGAACTACAACTCCACCTCTCTATGTTTCCAATACGATACAATTGCAAGAAATTGTTTATACTATGCATTGGCCTTTACTTTATGTGCATGAATTGTTCTTTTATGACATGCCAATGCATAGAGGGGAACCTAAAACTGATGAGGACATCACTACCACAGTTACACCCACAGCCCCTGCTATTACATATATGGGACCAATTACTAGAGCTCGCGCATGCCAATTAAATTACCAGGTACTTTTGTTTCTTGGTAATGATTCTAATGTTCATGAGAATATGATGCTGCCTAAATTGGATACGTTTGTTTTGCTTACAAATGAAGACCCTAGCATAGACAAGAAGGATGAACATTGGAGCATGATCAAGCATAGAGAGGATGGCGCGTGCAAGGGGAACAAGAACGGAGTTCTGGTGGAGTTTTCAGCACTTTGGAGCCACCATGATGATGTACAAGGACATGGACAAAATATACAAGATGCCCTTTCATAAATTTCGTCCATAGCCTAATATAGGTGCTGCGCCACCTTATTTTTGGGCTAGGCCCATGTAATTCCGAAATACTACTTATAGGCTATTTTTTACAGTCCGTATTGTAGGGGAAACGACTCAGGAGGTGTTTTAGTCCCACCTTGCCAAGGGGGGACGAAATCCCCTCTCTTTCCCCCTACAAATACAGCCCTTAAGGCACCGTTTAGACTTTGGGTTTTGTTTAGATTAAAAGTTTGCCATAGCTGCAACTTCGCGTACTTCGTTTGTGTTCAGTGACCAGACCAAGACGTCACAGAACCCCACTTTCATTAATAAAGCTTTCCTCTTATATTCGCAATATTCAGATTGCAATTTCAATTTCTTGCTTGTTCTTCGTTTGCACGCAGGAAATTGACCTTCATGGTCAGGTTGATCATGCTCCGGCGTGGTCAATAACCTCTCAGAGTTGGTTTAGCGATTGCTAAGGCGCGACGTCATCGCACGTTCGTAGTCGGATCGTCAAAGTCGACTTCTACCAAAATGATAGCCACCATCTCATCGAAAGACGGGACACCTTTGCCTCTATCAAGTGGTACTAGATTTCCAGGTTGCTCTGTGAGATTTTACTAGTTTTCGTAGTCTAGATTGCATCTGTTCTTCATACCTACAGTCCACGAAAAAGCCACACAAAAAATTAGGGTTAGTTCATCATATTCGAACCAATCTGAGCCTGTTGCAATTTTCTGTTCGGTGTTTTGCTTTGTTGAATTTGCGGTTGCATCGTCGTGTCGAGTTGCTGGTCTTAGGTCTAGTCCCTTAGAGTTTCGAGTTCTGTTCACGGGTTGTCACGCCGCCGCCGCACCATCATCATCACCGCTGCCATATACCACCACCCCACCATATACATCGCCGCTGCCATATACCACCACCCCACCATATACATCGCCGCTGCCATATACCACCACCCCACCATATACATCGCCGTTGCCATATACCACCACCCCACCATATACATCGCCGCTGCCATATACCACCACCAGTCCGAGTCCATATACCACCACCAATCTGAGTCCATATACCATCACCAATCCGAGTCCATCACCAATTCGTGTTGCCTTGTCTGAGTAGGTTTCGAATTTCATCAATCTTTGCTCCGTCCGTAGAAGAGAGGTGATTTCCAAAAAAAATCCGTTTAGGCCCAAAATTTTCCAAAAATGTACCTGTCAAAAAAAAAATCTGGCTATCCTATTTTTAGGTGGTCGCGAGCATTTTGAGACAGTCCCCATTATAGAAAGTTTTTTTTGAGCCGTTTCAAATTTTTGGGTCCGTGCAGTCGAAAAAAAAAATTAGTCAATTTTTTTTTGTGCCTATCCTGTTTTCAGACCTCGGGAAGAGTTTTGAGACACTCGCCATTATAGCGATTTTTTGCAAAAAAAAAAGAGCGCCAAAAAAAATTCGGAGTGTGCTTTTCCCTTGATTACGTGTCACGCCGTGATTTGGTTGGTGTTCTAGGCTCGCGTCTCTAGTATGGTCTAGCCTAGGACCAGCACAGTACCGTCATTGAGCATTTATTCAACTTTGCATCTCTGAATTGATTATTGCTGACCGCTTTTTGTTACCATATTATAAGCCTTCCCAGCTACACATACATCTACGTCGTGCGTTTGACACCACCTGGCCATCGCTCTATCCAAGCTTTGAGAGTTTTGACTACAACGGTTGCCGATTACCGCCTGCTGCTTGGTAAGAACGGGTAAGAATTTGTGATTCGCTTGACGGATTTGTGACTTTCCACAACAACACATCCTATTAGTAGTCTGTAGGACATATTCTTGTGTGTTTCTATTGCTGCTAACCATGACAGGATCACAAGCCGACGAGGTTGACTGGGAGAACATGACAAAGAAGGAACTACATGATAAGTTTTAACAAATGTTGGGTGAACAGGTACAAGATGTGATGAGCAGCTTTGGGAAGGCACTAGAGCGGATAGATGACATTGAGAAGACAATTGACACCAAGTTGGACGCCAAGTTCGATGAAGTGCTCGCGCGTCTACCACCACCTGCTGCCCCTGTTGCACCGTAGCAACACCAACAACGACCACCTCCACGTCGCCCCGCTCAAGTAGGACACACACAGCGTGTTCCCCTTGAGCCCGGCCAACATTCTGGTGCCGCTGCAATGGCTGCTGATGCTTCTGTGGCTCCTGCTGCGACTGTTGATGAGAACGCTGATTACAAGGATGATTACGAGGATGAGGTTGCTCAAAATCAGAACTACGTGCAACCACCAGCACCACCACCAGGTCGTCCACATGCATACGATCGCAACGGTAGGGCTGCACCAACCCCTCAGGTACGAGATCATGACCATATCCCTAAAATGAAATTGAATATTCGGCCATTTGAGGGTATATACATTCCTGATGTATATCTTACTTGGGAGTTAGAAACTGAACAACGTTTTACATGCTTGCAATATCCTGAGGATAGACGTGTTGCTGCTGCTGTTTGTGCATTCACTAGTTTTGCTTGTGTTTGGTGGTCTGAACATTGTCGATTATATCATGATAATATCCCCACTACATGGGTCTGCTTTGAAAATTGCTATGCGTACTCGTTGGGTTCCACCATATTATCAATGTGAATTACTTAAAAAATTGCAGCATTTAAGACAAGGAAAAAATTCTGTAGAAGAATATTATCAAGAATTACAAACTGGCATGATTAGATGTGGTATTGTTGAGGATAATGAAGCTATGCTTGCACGTTTTATGGGTGGACTAAACAGACAAATTCAAACCATCTTAGAGTATAAGGAGTATAACAATATCACTCGTTTGTACCATCTTGCTTGCAAAGCTGAACGTGAAGTGCAGGATCGACAGGCATTGGCGCGAACTAATTTTTCTGCAGGTCGATCTTCATCATGGACACCACGTACATCATCTACTTCCACACGTCCGGTTGCACCACTGCCTACTTCAGCCGCCAACTCCAACCGAGATACAAGGAAACATGCACCACCATCATCTGCCAAGAGCACACCTTCCGGTCCCGCACAGAGCTCTTCTTCATCCATGGCACCAACAGGGCCAACACATGATTTTATATGTCATCGTTGCAGTGGTCGTGGTCATTATGCGAGCAAATGCCCATCCCACCGTGTGATGGTTGTTACTGAGGATGGTGGGTATGAGTCCGCTAGTGATTATGATGAGGAGACCTTGGCTCTTATTGCTAGTGAAGAACAAGGTGCAGATGATTCTGAACAAGAGACGCAATACATGGCTGCTGAAGACGCTAACAGGTATGAAAGTTTAGTTGCTCAACGTGTTTTGAGTGTGCAGGTAACACAGACTGAGCAAAATTAGAGGCACAATTTGTTCCATACAAAGGGAGTTGTGAAGGAACGCTCTGTCCACGTCATAATAGATGGAGGGAGTTGCAACAACTTGGCTAGCATGGAGATGGTGGAGAAGCTATCTCTCTCCACCAGACCACATCCGTATCCTTGCTACATACAATGGTTCAACAACAGCGGCAAGGTTAAGGTAACGCGTACTGTTCGTGTGCATTTTAGTATCTCTACATATGCTGATTCTGTTGATTGTGATGTGGTACCCATGCAAGCATGTTCTCTATTACATGGTAGACCATGGCAATTCGATAAAAAAATTGTACACCATGGTAGGAATAATCAGTATACTCTTGTTCATAAGGATAAACATATTACTTCGCTTCCTATGTCTCCTGATTCCATTTTGAAAGATGAAATTAATAGAGCTAGTAAAGCAAAACAGGAGCAAAGTAAGAGTGAAAATCAGATTGTGGCAAAAGAATTTGAGCAACAAATGAAGCCTAATAACAAACCATCTAGTGTTGCTTCTGAAATTAAATTAAAAAGTGGATGCTTACTTGCCACCAAATCTGATATTGATGATCTAGATTTCAGCAAATATGTTTGCTATGCTTTTGTGTGCAAAGAGCCATTGTTTTCATTCGAGGACATGCCACCCTCTTTGCCTCCTGCTGTCACTAACATTTTGCAGGAGTTCGCTGACGTCATTCCACAAGACGTGCCACCGGGATTGCCACCTATTCGAGGGATTGAGCATCAGATTAACTTAATTCTCGGTGCTTCGCTGCCCAATCGTGCGCCATACTGTACCAATCCAGAGGAGATGAAGGAGATTATGCGTCAAGTATAGGAGCTGCTCGAAAAAGGTTATATACGCGAATCTCTTAGTCCTTGTGTTGTTCCTATTATACTAGTGCCAAAAAAGGATGGTACATCGCGTATGTGTGTTGATTGTAGATCCATTAATAATATTAAAATTCGTTATCGTCATCCTATTCCTAGGCTAGATGATATGCTTGATGAATTAAGTGGCTCTACCATTTTCTCCAATGTTGATTTGCATAGTGGATACCATCAAATTCGTATGAAATTGGGAGATGAATGGAAAACAGCATTTAAAACTAAGTTTGGCTTATATGAGTGGTTAGTCATGCCTTTTGGGTTAACTAATGTACCTAGTACTTTCATGAGATTAATGAATGAGGTTTTACGTGCTTTCATTGGACGATTTGTGGTAGTCTATTTTGCTGATATACTGATTTACGGCAGATCTTTGGAGGAACATTTGGAACATTTACGTGTTGTTTTTATTGCGCTACGTGATGCACATTTGTTTGGTAACCTTGGGAAGTGCACCTTTTGCACCAACCGAGTATCTTTTCTTGGCTATGTTGTTACTCCACAGGGAATTGAAGTTGATAAAGCCAAGATTGAAGCTATTGAGAGTTGGACGCAGCCCAAAACGGTCACACAAGTGAGGAGTTTTCTTGGCCTCGCTGGTTTCTATAGGCGTTTTGTGATAGATTTCAGCACCATTGCTGCCCCTCTCAATGAGCTTACAAATAAGGATGTGCCTTTTGTTTGGGGTACCGCACAGGAAGAAGCCTTCACGGTATTGAAAGATAAGTTGACACATGCTCCTTTACTCCAACTTCCTGATTTTAATAAGACTTTTGAGCTTGAATGTGATGCAAGTGGAATTGGATTAGGAGGTGTGTTATTACAAGATGGTAAACATGTTGCATACTTTTCTAAAAAATTGAGTGGGCCTAGTCTGAACTATTCTACTTATGATAAAGAATTATATGCTCTTGTTCGGACTTTAGAAACATGGCTACATTATTTATGGCCCAAAGAATTTGTTATACATTCTGATCATGAATCTTTGAAACATATTAAAAGTCAAGCAAAACTGAACCGTAGACATGCTAAATGGGTTGAATCCATTGAGACTTTCCCTTATGTCATTAAACACAAGAAGGGTAAAGAAAATGTTATTGCTGATGCATTGTCTCGTCGCTATACTATGCTGTCACAACTTGACTTTAAAATATTTGGTTAGAGACCATCAAAGATTAATATATGCATGATGCTGATTTTAAAGATGTAATGCAGAATTGTAAAGAAAGAAGAACATGGAACAAGTTCGTCATTAATGATGGATTTGTGTTCCGTGCAAACAAGCTATGCATTCCAGCTAGCTTCGTTCGTCTTTTGTTGTTGCAGGAGGGGCATGGAGGAGGATTAATGGGACACTTTGGCGTGAAGAAGATGGAGGACATACTTGCTACACATTTCTTTTGGCCAAAGATGAGAAGGGATGTTGAGCATTTTGTTGCTCGCTGCACTACTTGTCAAAAAGCTAAGTCATGACTCAATCCTCATGGTTTATATATGCCTTTGCCTATACCTACTGTTCCTTGGGAGGATATATCTATGGACTTTGTTTTAGGTTTACCTTGAACAAAGAAGGGGAGGGATAGCATATTTGTTGTCGTGGATAAATTTTCGAAAATGGCACACTTTATACCATGTCATAAAAGTGATGATGCTGCAAATGTTGCTGATTTGTTCTTTCGTGAAATTATTCGCTTGCATGGTGTGCCAAATACAACTATTTCAGATCGTGATACTAAATTTCTTAGCCACTTTTGGAGATGTTTATGGGCTAAGTTGGGGACGAAATTGCTTTTTAGTACTACATGTCACCCCCAAACTGATGGACAAACTGAAGTAGTCAATAGAACATTGTCTACTATGCTTAGGGTTGTTTTAAAGACTAATCTGAAAATGTGGGAAGAATGCTTGCCTCATATTGAATTTGCTTATAATCGTTCACTACATTCTACTACTAAGATGTGCCCTTTTGAAGTTGTGTATGGTTTCCTACCTCGTGCACCTATTGATTTGTTACCTCTTCCATCTTCGGAGAAGGCTAATTTTGATGCTAAGCAACGTGCTGAATTGATCTTAAAAATGCATTAGTTAACTAAGGAAAACATTGAGCGTATGAATGCTAAATATAAACTTGCTAGAGATAAGGGTAGAAAACATGTTGTCTTTGCACCTGGAAATCTTGTTTGGTTACATTTGCGTAAGGATAGGTTTCCTGATTTGCGCAAGTCAAAGCTAATGCCACGTGCTGATGGTCCTTTTAAGGTGTTAGAGAAAATAAATGATAATGCATATAAACTTGAACTGCCTGTAGATTTTGGGGTTAGTCCCACTTTTAACATTGCAGATTTGAAGCCTTATTTGAGTGAGGAATTTGAGCTTCCGTCGCGGACGACTTCAATTCAAGAAGGGGAGGATGATGAGGACATCACTACCACAGTTGCACCCACAGCCCCTGCTATTACATATATGGGACCAATTACTAGAGCTCGCGCATGCCAATTAAATTACCAGGTACTTTCATTTCTTGGTAATGATTCTAATGTTCATGAGAATATGATGCTGCCTAAATTGGATACATTTGTTTTGCTTACAAATGAAGGCCCTAGCAGGGACAAGAAGGATGAACATTGGAGCATGATCAAGCATAGAGAGGATGGCACGTGCAAGGGGAACAAGAACGGAGTTCTGGTGGAGTTTTCAGCACTTTGGAGCCACCATGATGACATACAAGGACATGGACGAAATATACAAGATGCCCTTTCATAAATTTCGTCCATAGCTTAATATAGGTGCTGCGCCACCTTATTTTTGGGCCAGGCCCATGTAATTCCGAAATACTACTTATAGGCTATTTTTTAGAGTCCGTATTGTAGAGGAAACGACTCAGGAGGTGTTTTAGTCCCACCTTGCTAAGGGGGGACAAAATCCCCTCTCTTTCCCCCCTACAAATACAGCCCTTAAGGCACCGTTTAGACTTTGGGTTTTGTTTAGATTAAAAGTTCACCATAGCTGCAACTTCGCGTACTTCGTTTGTGTTCAACGACCAGACCAAGATGTCACAGAACCCCACTTTCATTAATAAAGCTTTACTCTTATATTCGCAATATTCAGATTGCAATTTCAATTTCGTGCTTGTTCTTCGTTTGCACGCAGGAAATAGACCTTCGTAGTCAGGTTGATCATGCTCCGGCATGGTCAATAACCTCTCGGAGTTGGTTTAGCGATTGCTAAGGCACGACGTCATCGCACATTCGTAGTCGGATCGTCAAAGTCGACTTCTACCAAAACGATAGCCACCATCTCATCGAAAGACGGGACACCTTTGCCTCTATCAAAAACTTTTTCAAAACAAAAGTGAAAGTGAGAAACACGAGTACCGTTGAAGTGAGGGATATCCTTGAACTTTGTTCATGCCCATGGAAACTTTGTGAATCTTGAATTACAGAAACTTTTCAACAAAAATAATTATCCCCTTGTACAAATCCATTGTATTATAAAAATAATGTGCCAAGATTTACCTTTAGGATGTTTAAATTGCTTGTTTGGTGTGTGCAGTGCAAAAACAGAAACTTTTGCTGTAGTATTTGAATTTACATATGTTACTGGAGCGTGAAAAAATTCTGAATTTTTTACACAGTACTGCTATGAAAAAAATTTATTACGTCCTAATTTTTCAGAATTTTTGGAGTTACATAAGTATATGTTTCATCTGCATCTTTATAGACTGTCCTGTTTTCACAGATTGCTGTTATAGTTTCTTTATTTGCGTATGTTTGAAATCTTGTTGATCCCCATTGACTTGGGAGACATAGAATTGTGATAGCATACAGTGGGTAATGTTTGATTATAATTATACAATAATGTTACAGCAGGAGATGATGGGATTTGATGTTATATGTACTAACCTCTCTAATAAAAAGTTCGGTTAAGTTTTGTGTGGATGAAGTGTTCGAAGAACGAGGAGGTATCGATATGAGAAGAATAAGGAGAGGCAAGAGTTCAAGCTTGGGAATGCCGAAGGCACCCCAAGTAAATATTCAAGGAGACTCAAGCGTCTAAGCTTGGGGATGCCCCAGAAGGCATCCCATCTTTCTTCGACAATTATCGGTATGTCTCGGTTTTTGTTTTGTTCACATGATATGCGTAAATTCTTGAAGCGTCGTGTGATTTTTATTTTTCTTTTAGTAATGCACCATGCCGGTATGAGATATTCCTTGGTTGATTTATAGAATGCTCTATGCACTTCACTTGTATCTTTTGAGTATGGCTTTATAGAATGCTTCATGTGCTTCACTTATATCATTTGAAGTTTGGATGCATGTTTCTCTACATTTGGAAAACCGTTATTTGTAGAATGCTCTTTTGCTTCACTTATATTTATTAGAGCGTGGTCTTTTGTAGAAAGAATTAAACTCTCATGCTTCACTTATATCTATTTAGAGAGTTAACATGAATTGGTCATTCACATGGTTAGTCATAAAATCCTACATAAAACTTGTAGATCACTGAATATGATATGTTTGATTCCTTGCAATAGTTTTGCGATATTGAGGCTGTAATATTGGGGCATGCTAGTAAAAGAATTAAAGTTGAGTATTAATAATGGTGTTAAGGGAAGTAAGTCTTTACGCACGTAAATCCTCACGCATGTAAAGTGGTGGCCGCTGACATTAGCAGTGAGGTCGGAGAATGATTTATCATTCATTGAGTCTTTGTGTTGTTCGGATCGGGGGCGCGCGATGGTTAACTCCTCCCAACCTCCCCCCTAGGGGCATGCAAGTAGTACTTTGCTTCGAGGGCTAATAGGCTTTGCAATAAGTATGTGAGTTCTTTATGACTAATGTGAGTCCATGGATTATACGCACTCTCACCCTTCCGCAATTTTCTAGCCTCTTCGGTACCGTGCATTGCCCTTTCTCACCTCGAGAGTTGGTGCAAACTTCGTCGGTGCATCCAAACCCCGTGATATGATACGCTCTATCACACATAAGCCTCCTCATATCTTCCTCAAAACAGCCACCATACCTACCTATCATGGCATTTCCATAGCCATTCCGAGATATATTGCCATGCAACTTCCATCATCATCATATACATGACTGGAGCATTCATTGTCATATTTCTTTGCATGATCGTAAGATAGCTAGCATGATATTTTCATGGCTTGTCCTTTTTTGATATCTTTGCTGCGCTAGATCATTGCACATCCTGGTACACTGCCAGAGGCATTCATATAGAGTCATCTTGTATAGTTGTAAGTAAATAAAAGGGTGATGATCATCATTATTAGAGCATTGTCCTAGTGAGGAAAGGATGATGGAGACCATGATTCCCCCACAAGTCGGGATGAGACTCCGGACAAAAAAAAAGAAAAAAAAAGTCCAAAAAGAGCCCATCAAAAAAAGAGAAAAAAATAAAAAAAATGAGAGAAAAAGAGAGAAGGGGCAATGTTACTATCCTTTTATCACACTTGTGCTTCAGAGTAGCTCCATGTTCTTCATATAGAGAGTCTCCAGAGTTGTCACTTTCATATACTAGTGGGAATTTTACATTATAGAACTTGGCTTGTATATTCCGATGACGGGCTTCCTCAAATGCCCGAGGTCTTCATGAGCAAGCAAGTTGGATGCACACCCACTTAGTTTCAGTCAAGATTTCATACACTTATAGCTCTTAGTGCATCCGTTGCATGGCAATCCCTACTCCTCACATTGATATCAATTGATGGACATCTCCATAGTCCATTGATACGCTGAGTTGATGCGAGACTTTCTTCCTTTTTGACTTACCCTATTGATCTCTACCACCGCATTCTATTCACCCATAGTGCTATGTCCATGGCTCACGCTCATGTATTGAGTGAAGTTGAAAATACTAAAGCGCGTTAAAAAGTATGATCCAATTGCTTGGTTTGGCACCGGGGTACTCTTGATTTGATATGTCTATGCAGGGAAGAACGAGCGTGTCATGCTTACCACAACTAAGTGTATAGAGGTTGTTTCCTTTAGCTCCATTATTAAGAAAGGCAATGATGAAATACATGCATGTTTTGTATTATTCTTTCAATATCAAATTGATAGACTATTGCCTTGAATCACTCTTATCTTAATAATCATGCCATGATTAGATTATATGATCAAGATTATGCTAGGTAGCATTCCACATCAAAAATTATCTTTTCATCATTTACCTACTCGAGGACGAGCAGGAATTAAGCTTGGGGATGTTGATACGTCTCTGTCATATCTACAATTTTTTATTGTTTCATGCCAATATTCTACAACTTTCACATACTTTTGGCAACATTTTATATTATTTTTGGGACTAACATATTGATCCAGTGCCCAATGCCAGTTCCTGTTTTTTCCTTGTTTTTTGTTTCGTAGAAAATCCATATCAAACGAAGTCCAAACGTGATAAAATTTTATGGTGAATTATTTTCGAATATATTTGATTTTTAGGAAGAAGAATCGACGCAAGATGGTGCCCGAGGTGGCCACAAGGCAATAGGGCGCGGCCTAGGGGGGTCGCGCTGTGTTGCCTTGTGACTCCCTCGAATGTTGGTTGGGGCCCTTCTTTCACCACAAGAAAGATAATTTCCGGATAAAAATCCCCTCAAAATTTCAGCCCAATCGGAGTTACGGATCTCCGGGAATATAAGAAACGGTGAAGGGCCAGAAAACAGAGCATGAAACAAAAGAGAAATAGAGAGAGATCCAATCTCGCAGGGGCTCCTGCCCTCCGGGAGTCATGGCGGCCATGGACCAGAGGGGAATCTCTCCTCCCATCTAGGGGGCAGGCCAAGCAAGAATAAGAAGGAGGGGGGCTCTCCCCCCCTCTCTTCCGGTGGCGCCGGAGCGCCGCCGGGGGAACTATCGTGACGGCGATCTACACCAACAATTTCGCCGCCGTCATCACCAACTCTCTCCCCCTCTATGCAGCGGTGTAACCTCTCTATTCCCGCTGTAATTCTCTACTTGAACATGGTGCTTAATGCTACATATTATTATCCAATGATGTGTTGCCATCCTATGATGTTTGAGTAGATTCTTTTGTCCTACGGGTTAATTGTGGTATGGTGTGATTGATACGAGTTGTATGTTAATATGGTGCTGTCCTATGGTGCCCTCCGTGTTGTGCAAGCATGAGGGATTCCCGCTGTAGGGTTTTGCAATACGTTCATGATTCGCTTATAGTGGGTAGCTAGAGTGACAGAAGCTTACACCCGAGTAAGGGGGTTATTGCGTATGGGATTAAAGAGGACTTGTTACTTAATGCTATGGTTGGGTTTTACCTTAATGATCTTTAGTAGTTGCGGATGCTTGCTAGAGTTGCAATCATAAGTGCATATGATCCAAGTACGGAAAGTATGTTAGCGTATGCCTCTCCCTCATTGCATATAATAATTATCACACATGTCATATTCAATTGCCTATGGACAATCTTTCTCATCGTTCTACAAAAAGCTCTCTACTAAACAACTAACTTTTATTATCTTGCAAATTACTCCTAGTTTTATTCCTACTAAGTACTTCTAGTTTTATTCTTGCAAACTTATCCTTACACCTACAAAGTAGTTTTATTCTTGTTCTAGGTAAAGCGAACATTAAGTGTGCGTAGAGTTGTATCGGTGGTCGATAGAACTTGAAGGGAATATTCATTCTACCTTTAGCTCCTCATTGGGTTTGACACTCTTATTTATCGAAAAAGCTACAATTGATCCCCTATACTTGTGGGTTATCAGATCTCTGCCTCCTGTTCCTTCGGGAGGTCTCCCCCAATGGTCATTGTTTTGTTGGGGTCTTCGGGGTGGACTTGGAACTTCTTGGTTTGCTTTCCCGACTGGAAGACAGGACCGGGCCGTGGCTTCTGGGGGAGCTTGGCCTCGGATGGTCCTATCCATTTTCTGATCTTGGCAAGCTCGGCAGAGGCCAATGGGGCCTCGGCGAGTTCCACGTTTGCCAATTCGGCCTGGTAGACCTTCTTCGTGTTCCCCCGGATAGAGATTGTGCCGTTAGGGCCAGGCATCTTGAGCTGTAGGTAGGTGATAGAGGCGAAGGTGTCCCGATGTTTCGATGAGAGGTAGCTATCATTTTCGGTGGACTAGACTTTGATGATCTGACTATGAATGTGTGAAGACATCGCGCCTTAGCAATCGCTAAACCAACTCCGAGAGGTTATTGACCACGCCGGAGCACAATCAACCTGACCACGAGGGTCTATTTCCTACACGCAAACAAAGAACAAGCACGAAACTGAGATTGCAATCTGGATATTGCGAATATGAGAGGGAAGCTTTATTAATCAAGTGGGGTTCTGTGACATCTTCATCTGGTCGTTGAACACAAACGAAGTACACGAGTTGCAGCTATGGCAAACTTTAATCTAAACAAAACCCAAGTCTAAAATGACGCCCTAAGGGCTATATTTATAGGGAGACAGAGGGGAATTTCGTCCACCCTTGGCAAGGTCGGACTAAATTCTATCCTAAGTTGTTTTCCCTATTAATACGGACTCTAAAACAGCCTACCAAGTGTATTTTCGAAATTACATGGGCCTGGTCCAAAAATAAGGTGGTGCAGCACCTATATTAAGCTATGCATGAAATTTATGAAATGCCATCTTGTATATTTCGTCCATGTCCTTATACATCATCATGGTGGCTTCAAAGTGCTGAAAACTCCAACAGAAACTCCGTTCTTGTTCCCCTTGCGCATGCCATCATCTCCATGCTTGATCATGCTCCAATGTTCATCCTTCTTGTCCATGATGGGCCCTTCATTTGTAAGCAAAACAAATGTATCCAATTTAGGAAGCATCATATTCTCATGAACATTAGAATCGTTACCAAGAAATGAGATGATGTAGGGTGGAACCCTATGATGGTGATCTTTTCACACTTGGCAAGAACACTCAATTGACAAGATCCAATCACACATGCACTAAATCCACATACACGTAGATGAGATCCAAGATCCAAATTCAACACAAGAGGATACAAAGGTAACTAGTTCATCCCAATCCTTGAAGGAGTTGAGGTCTTGAATCGGGGAGGATCTTCCCACACCGGGCGTCTTGAATCCTAAGGAGGATCTTCTCACATGCTCACATGGAGGCCCTTGTCTCCATGGGAGAGGTAGGGGTTGAGCAAAGCTCTATCTCAATGAGCTATCACAATGCTAACCCTAGATGGAGGAGGAAGAGGTCTATATATAGTGCTAGTACAAGTTGGGGGCGCGTTGGATGGGTACATGGGCATTGGCCCGTTCACTGTGCGCAGACCGGGGCCAGATGTCCGGGCTGGTGGCCGGATGTCCGGCAGCTCACGAGGAGCCGGATGTCCGGCGGGTCGGTCGGATGTCCGGGCTGAGAGGGCCTGGTTTCGGTCTGGCTGTTGTTGCCTCTGGCTGGATTTTCGGGCGGAGGGCGGATGTCCGGGCTGGAGGCCGGATGTCCGGGTCCTGGGACTTGACGTCTGCTGATCTGGCGCTGTAGGGGAAGTGTCCAGGGGCCGGATGTCCGGCTGCTGTAGTAAAACAGCAGCTCCTCTTGCCAAGCTCCTTCATCCGTGTACTTGGGGTCTTGTCCATTGTTCTGGGCTTCTCCGAGAGGGTCTTCTTGGTACCTAAGCACACATAACATTCCGGATTGAGGTAGTAGCCATGCCTCACGTGGATCATACGGAATGTCATTTAGGAGAGATGTCACCTCGGTCTCGATAGCTCTTGCACGTGCTTGTGTCATCGGTCCACTTGGCACTTGGGGAGACAGAGGCGGGTCCATGGGGATGACCATAGGATGCTCCCCATCATCTCCCCCCCTTGGGAAAGATCCATCCTCGGATCAGAATCCACATCACCATGGAAGGGAGATAGGTCCTTGACGTTGAAGACGTCGCTCATGTTGTACTTGTCGCTTGGGATGTCGATCTTGTAGGTGTTGTCATTGTAGCATGCTAGCACCTTGAACGGTCCATCGGCTCGAGGTAGGAGTTTGGACTTGCACTCATTGGGGAAGCGTTCTTTGCGCAGGTGTAGCCACACAAGATCTCCGGGGTTGAACACCATGGTGTGCTTGTTGATGTTTGATAATCCCCAAGTGCAAGGAATCATCGTAGCAATTTCCAAAGATGGAATTGGTAACTATGGAATGTCGAACCCACAAGGAGCTAAAGGTAAGATCAATATTCTCTCAAGTCCTATCTGCCACTGATACGACTCTACGTACACCGAGCGTTTGCTTTTATCTAGAAATGAGAAATAAAACTACGTTATGGGTATAAAGAGGATAGCTTCGCATGATATCGGAGAATTAAAACATAAAAATAGGTGCTCCCTAAATAAAGTTAGAATATATTACAATATATTACAAATAGGGAGTGTGGAATAATGATGGATCGGTGTGCGGAATTGTCCTAGGCAATTGTTAACAAGATCGGTAATCATTATTGCAATTTTATATGAGGGAGAGGCATGAGCTAACATACTTTCCGTACTTGGATCATATGAACTTATGATTGGACCTCTAGCACGCATCCGCAACTACTAGAAATCATTAAGGTAAACCCAACCATAGCATTAAGTATCAAGTCCCCTTTACTCACATACGCAACAACCCCCTTACTCGGGTGTAAGCTTCTATCACTCTAGTCACCCACTATAAGCGAATCATGAACGTATTGCAACACCCTACAGTGGGAATCCCCCACGTGTGCGCGGCACGGAGGGCACCATAGGACAGCACCAAAATAAAACGTACAACTCAAACCAATCAAGATCACCAATCAACCCAAAGGACAAAAAGAAATCTACTCAAACATCATAGGATGGCAACACATCATTGGATAATAATATGTGGCATAAAGCACCATGTTCAAGTAGGGGATTACAGTGGGGTGCGGGAGAGTGGACCGCTGAAAAGAGATGAGGGAGGTGATGAAGATGGTGATGTTGATGAAGACGATCAACGCGGCGATGGTTCCCCCGACGGCACTCCGGCGCCACCGAGAGAGAGGGGAAGAGAGACTCCCCCTCCGGCTTGCTCCTCCATGGCCTCCCCCCTAGATGGGTAGAGGTTCTCCCTCTGGTCCTTGGCCTCCATGGTGCCCGGAGGGGTGAGAGCCCCTCCAAGATTGGATCTCTCTCTCTCTGTTCTCTTCTGTTTCTACGCTCCTGTTTCTGGCCGAAAACCGTTTCTTATATTCCCAGAGATCCGTAACTGCAATTGGGCTGAAATTTTGAGGGGATTTTCTTCCGGATATTATCTTTCTTGCGGCAGAAGAAGGGCCCAAACCACCTTACAGGGGCGTCACAAGCCTGCCAAGCACGCCCTGGGTAGGGGGCGCGCCCCTCGAGCTTGTGGGCCCCTCGGGCATCGTCTCGCATTGATTCTTTTTCCCAAAAATCACATATATTCCAAAATAAATCTCCGTAAATTTTTATCATGCTTGGACTTTGTTTGGTATGGTTTTTCTACAAAACAAAAACATGCAGAAAACACGAACTGGCACTGGGCACTGGATCAATAAGTTAGTCTATAAAAATCATATAAAAGTGCACCAAAACCATATAAAATTATTGTAAACATGGCATGAATACTTCATAAATTATAGATACGTTGGAGGCGTATCAGCATCCCCAAGCTTAATTCCTGCTCGTCCTCGAGTAGGTAAATGATAAAAGAAATAATTTATGAAGTGTGAATGCTAGCATAGTGCTCAAGTTTGATCAATGATAATTTCAATCACTTTTTCGAGCATCATTATATATCATAAACAGTATCTCATCTCATAAAACTTCTCATGATCAAGTAGCAAGCTATTCACAAGCAAAAGTATAGACCATAAACTTTCTTGAAAACTAACAAACTATGTTCTCAGTCATCAAACAATTGCAATTCTTTTTATTTTCAGGAAGGGTCTATGTAAGAGCTTTGATTTAGCAAATTCCACATACTCAAGTATCATATAGTCTTCCATGATTGCTGACACTCAAAGCATATTTTTAGAACAAACCGTTTCAGTCAAACACATAGGAAGATAGGGGCTTAATGTTTTCCCTCCCAACTTATTTATTTCAGGGATAATGTCAACAATAATAACTCATGATCACCTATATTCAACTGGATATATGTGCCTGGATCATTCCCTACCACATGATGCTTGCCAAGAGAGAAAATAAAAATGGAATAGAGAAGAACACTATTGACTCTTGGATAAAAGTGAATACACAAAGTAAAAGATAGGCCCTTCGCAGAGGGAAGCAGAGGTTGTCATGCGCTTTTTATTTTTGGATGTGCAAGCTCTTAATGCAAAGGAACATCACTTTATATTGTTCCTTGTTATAGCAACCTTTATTATGCAGTCCGTCGCTTTTATTTCTTCACCATCACAAGTTCGTACAAAGCTTATTTTCCCTTACAATAAAAGATCATACATATTTAGGAGCAATTTTTTTTGCTTTTGCACCGATGACAACTTACTTGAAGGATCTTATTCAATCCATAGGTAGATATAGTGAACTCTCATGGCAAGAAACTGGGTTTAAGGGTTTTTGGATGCACAAGTAGTATCTCTACTTAGTACGAAATTTTGGCTAGCAAAAGATTATGAGCAAGCACCACATGTTAGAGGATCCATGACAATATAACATCTATGTGAATATAAACAAACATAACCCATTACGTTGTCTTCCTTGTCCAATGTCAACTACTTGATCAAGTTTGAAAATAAATAATGGGGTCTCACAATCATAGAAGATGTCCAAGATAGTATATTTATATGTGAAATCTCTCTTGCTTCAATATTCTTTCATGAATTGTTCAAGTGACCAATGCTATGTTTGCTAACTTTCAATAAATTTTACGACTTATACTTCTTGTATGTGAAGTCATTACTCCCCATGGGACAAGTATATGAAGCATATATAATTTCATATTTATGGCATTCAATTCATTCAACAATTCACTCTTAGGATATAAGTGAAACACGAGAGTGAATGACAAACTACTCCAAAAGATTTAAGTGAAGAACAATGAGTAGTTAAACAATTAAGTAGCTATGTGAAGACTCTCTCCAAATAAATATTTCAGATCCAAGTACTTTATTAAAACAGCAAGCAAAATGAAAAGATGCTCCAACCAAAACACATATCATGTGACGAATAAAAATATAGCTCCAAGTAAGATATACCGATAGTTTTGAAGACGAAAGAGGGGATGCCTTCCGGGGCATCCCCAAGCTTAGACGCTTGAATATTCCTTGAATATTACCTTTGGGTGCCTTGGGAATCCCCAAGCTTAGGGTCTTTCCTCTCCTAATTCTCCTCATCGATATCTCACCCAAAACTTGAAAACTTCAATCACACAAAACTTAACGGAACTCGTGAGATAGGTTAGTATGATAATATATAGACCATTCACTTTGGTACTGTCAAGACAAGATCCAAAATTGTTCTCACATAATTCCTGCTGTACTCTATCATTTCCACAATTTATATCACTCAATATAAGCTATGGAAATGCTAAAACAAGCAAACTATGCATATAAAACAGATTCTGTCAAAAACAGAACAGTCTGTAAAGATCTGAATTAAAATCATACTTATGTAATTCCAAAAATTATGAAATACTAGGAAAACGTAGGCAATTTGTATATCAATCATGTGTAAAAATCGCAGAATTTTATCACATCCCAGTGAATTATAGTAATTCCAGCACTGGGCCCAAAAGTTTCTGTTTTTGCGTAGAATCAATTCAACTAGTGTCCACACTATCCCAAAGGATTTACTTGGCACATTATTGAAATAAAAGGTACAAAACATGATTACTACAGTATATTAAACATGTGAGCACACGAAAACAGTAAGGATAAATATGGGGTTATCTCCACACAAGAACTTTTCTTTAAAGCTTTTTAGCTAAGCGTTAATATTTTAACTAGCATATGAAGGTATAACAAGTGCAAATTTCCAAATTTCAACACATGGAGAGGGAACTTGGTATTATTGAGAGGATATTCATAATTATGACAAATTTTACAAGAATAATTATTACTACTTTAAGTACCATCACAATAATTATCATAAGTAGCAACTTTGTTCTCATCATAATCAATTGAAATTTCTTCCAAAATTGTGGAATCACCACTAGATAAAGTTATGACCTCTCCAAATCCACCTTTATAATTATTCCAATAAGATTCAACACCCTCCAAAATAGTGGGATCATTGCTACATAGAGTTGACACTCTTCCAAACCCACTGTCGATGATAATTTTATTCATACTCTAAAAGATATAAGTGAAATTCATAGACCATTCTACAATGAATATAGAGAGACCAATATCCAAGCTCAAAATATATAAGTGAAGCACACGAAGCATTCTATAAACTCATACTCAAAAGATTTAAGTGAAGCACAAAGAGCATTCTATAAATCCATACTCAAAAGATTTAAGTGAAGCGGATGAAGCATTCTATAAATAAACCAAGAACCAGAAGAAATCATCCCCAACAAGCATGGTGCATAAAAGAAAAGGGAAAAATAAACAAAAAAGATGCTCCAAGAATTTACGCATATCATGTGAACAAAACAAAAACCGAGACATGCCGATAATTGTCGAAGAAGAAAGATGGGATGCCTTCCGGGGCATCCCCAAGCTTAAACACTTGAGTATCCTTGAATATTTACTTGGGGTGCCTTGGGAATCCCCAAGCTTGAACTCTTGACTCTCCTCATTCTTCTCATATCGATACCTCCTCGACTTCGAACACTTCATCCACACAAAACTTAACCGAACTTTTTATTAGAGGGGTTAGTACATATAACATCAAATCCCATCATGTCCTGCTGTAACATTATTGTATAATTATAATCAAACATTACCCACTGTATGCTATCACAATTCTATGGCTCCCAAGTCAATGGGGCTCAACAAGATTTCAAACATAAGCAAATAAAGAAACTAAAACAGCAATCTGTGAAAACAGGACAGTCTGTAAAGATGCAGATGCTACATATACTTCTGTAACTCAAAAAATTCTGAAAAATTAGGAAAAAATAAAAAATTTGCATAGAAGTACTGTTTAAAAATTTCAGAATTTTTGCAGATTCCAGTAAAATATAGAAATTCAAACACTAAAGCAAAAAATTCTGTTTTTTCACAGCACACACCAAACAAGCAATTTAAACATCCTAAAGGTAAATCTTGGCACATTATTATTATGGTACAGTGGTATATACAAGGGGGTAATTATTTTTATGAGAAACTTCCATGAAAAAATTACATTGTTTCCATGAGCATGAACACAAGTGTTCAAGGTCGACCCTCACTTTTTCAATGCATAACTTTCCAATCGCTTCTCTTTTTGAAAAAGTTTAGCTTCCCCTCTATATTTGTTTGTTTTTAAATATTTCAATGGCACACATAATAAAGTTTCTATTACACAAAATAAGAAAAAACTCTCTAAAACTTCCGGGTTGTCTACCAGGCAGCGCTTTCTTTAAAGCCATTAAGCTAGGCATAAGGGGCAAGTAATTTTTTTTGTATTTTGCATTTTTTTAATTTTTTTTGTTTCACCCACAACTAAATAAAACAAGAAAAAAAACATAAGGAAAAACCAAATCTACTTAGTGATGAAAGCAAACAAGCATATACGAAAATATTAACCCCACGCTATTGCTCCCCCGCAACGGCGCCAGAAAAGAGCTTGATAATCCCCAAGTGCAAGGAATCATTGTAGCAATTTCCAAAGATGGAAGTGGTAAGTATGGAATGTCGAACCCACAAGGAGCTAAAGGTAAGATCAATATTCTCTCAAGTCCTATCTGCCACTGATACGACTCTACGTACACCGAGCGTTTGCTTTTATCTAGAAACGAGAAATAAAACTACATTGTGGGTATAAAGAGGATAGCTTTGCATGATATCGGAGAACTAAAACATAAAAATAGGTGCTGCCTAAATAAAGTTAGAATATATTACAAATAGTGAGTGTGGAATAATGATGGATCGGTGTGCGGAATTGTCCGAGGCAATTGTTAACAAGATCGGTAATCATTATTGCAATTTTATATGAGGGAGAGGCATGAGCTAACATACTTTCCGTACTTGGATCATATGAACTTATGATTGGACCTCTAGCAAGCATCCGCAACTACTAGAAATCATTAAGGTAAACCCAACCATAGCATTAAGTATCAAGTCTGTCGTGGTGTGACGACCATCTATGGGGCCATGCAGCCCCTTGTGGTTCGGCAGGGGAGATCGACATACACAAAGAGCATGAACAATGGAGGGCGCAAGGGATTTTACCCAGGTTCGGGCCGCAGAGAAGCGTAAAACCCTACTCCTTCTTTTGGTGTATTAATGGTGTGGGAGCACTATACAAGGAGCGCTACTCCCGGCAAGGTGGGAGGAGCAGCTACACGAGACGTGCTTGTGTTTAAAAAGGGGTCCGAATCCCCCTAACTGTTGCCTTGGCCCTCCTTTTATAGCTCAAAGGGGTTACCACAGTGGCAAAACAGTAATTACATAGCGATTAGATAGCAAACAGTGCTATCATACCTAACTCTGCTAGTTTAGGACAAAGGCATTAAATGCGCCGTTAGGTGTCATGTGGAGAGGTAGTCCCGGCAAGGTTTCTGCAGTGCTTGCCCAGCTACCTCGTATTATCCTGACACGCCTCCCGGACATGTGTCATTAGAAGCAAATCCTGTCCCAGCGTGCTGACACGTGTCCGATAAGCCTTACCAACCAGCCCGCGCGGTCGACACCTCGCCCACTAGCGAACACATGTGCGGTGAGGCGGAGCGCTGGAGGGCTGGCAGGAGCTCGCTGGTACGGAGCTTGCCGGGTCCTCACCTTGCCGGCAAGGAATGTCTTCATCTTCGGTACTGGTTGAGTGCTGTGTCTTGAGCTTCTTTCTGGTCCCAGCAAGGCTTGGCTGGCAAGGAGGCTGTTACTATCTGTGCATAAGTCAGGGTATAAAATACCCATATTTTATACAACGACAGGAGCCCCCGGGCCTGGGCCATATGCGCGTTCGAAGCGTCGTTGGGCTAGGCCCAAACAATGCACAGATACGCGGCGGGAAACTGCCGCTGTAATTTTCGTCATGACGGTTATCCTCTCTCTTTGAGATCTTCTTTGCTTCCTCATTAATCTGAATTCGGGTGTGTTCTCGGTCGTCTTCCGGCAACCCTTGCCGTCGAACGGGCGGCCACTTGGTGCGCTCATAGGTGGAGCGCCGCGGGTTCAAACTGTACCAGCACATAGCCACGTGTGGCAAAGGATAACTGCCATGTCCGTCTTTACTCCTCCTTTTTCTGCGCCTCTCCATCACGCGCACTTGCATGCATGCAAGGCAGCGGATTGGTGGAGAAGGGCGGCCGTTGGAGTGACGCACCGGGCCAGGGGGCGCAGGGCGCGGGATTGGCGATCGTGGGCGGTTGCTGGAGTAATGTGCCCGGCCAGAGCGCAGGTCGTGAGATTGGCGAACATGGGAGGCCGCCTGAAGACGGTGAGGAGCCAGCCTCCCGTACTCCCCCTATAAAGAGGGGACTGCGGGATGCGATGCTCACTCATCTCTTTCTGCCTCAATCTCCAGCGACTGTTCACTCTTTCGTGTATCTTCTTCCTCCGCATCTGACGACGGCATGGCAAGGGGAAGGGGTCGCGGTCGTGCTTCCGCCACCGCGGCGAGAGCTTCTTCTCGGCTCCAAGCTCATGCTTCGGCTGCAGCTGCGGAGGCTGGCTCCAGTGCTCAAGGGAGGGCCGCGGCCCGTGGCCGTGGGCAACGCGGCGCCTGTGGTCGGGGCGGCCACATCGGGGCGCTTGCCGCTCCGTCTTTGGCCCTTCCTCCACCGGCAGAAGGCCACACTGTGGATACGGTGGAAGAGTTCTTCTTGGAGCTGCGCGACCAGCCGCGGAGCTGGCTATGGCTCCCTGGCCCTTTTGCTAGGGAGATGGAAGGCCGCCACCTGCACGGCTTATGGCTGCGCGTGGACGGTTGCTGCAACGGCCCGGTCCGAGTGACCGTTGAGACTTCCGACAACGGCATCATGTACCTCACGCGCGGGTGGAAATCCTTTGCCCGTGCCCGTTGTCTGGGGCAGGGGCACCTCCTTCACTTCAGGCTGGATGGACCAGACAGGCTCGTCGTGAAGTTCTTCGGGGCTTCAGGCGCTTGTCTGGAGTGCTACGCGGAGAGCTCGAGCGACAGCGACACCGCTTCCTCCAGCGATGCTGAGGATGACGATGATGACGGTGATGATGAAGGCTCTCCGGGCGTGAAGATTGAAGACGACGGCGAAGAGTCTGGCTGATCGCCGGCAGCACCATCATCTGGCCTTTCGGGAACAAGCCGGACTCCGCCTAGGCGCCCCTTTTGCCCTCTTTGCACTCGAGATAAACCCTGGCAAAGGGCCGATGAAAATGTAATCGAGTACCTTTTCAATGAATATCTTGTGTTTGGCGGGTTTAAATAAATGCATGTTGTTTCCCTTGTTTTATTTTGCCTTTGTATGATTATGTTCCCTACGCTCATTGGAAGCTTGCCGGTGCGCACACTTGCCGCGAGCGCTTCGAGGAACGGGTCCTTAGCAGCCTGCTGGAAGTGCCGCCGCCGGCAAGGTAACTCGCCGGGTCAGGACGCAGCTGCTAGGCTTGCCGAGCGGACTTGAGGCAAGCTAGAGCGCAGACCGATCACGACAAGGTTCCTCTCGCGTGCAGGTTTCTCATACATAGCACATAATTGCTCAAGGGAAATTGCGAATGTAACAAGGAAAAGTTTTTTTTTAACTTAGCTTTTCCTTGCATTGCTTCTCTTGTTGTATGAAATGATCTCTTGAATGTCATTAGAAATGGTACCCATCTCCACCCCCCCAAGAGACTTGCGCGCGAGGGATCCTTCTGTCCTTTTAAGAAGAAGGAAGAGAAAAGGAGTGGGTTGGGAACCTTGACGGTCCAACAGTCGCTCCACACAAACTAAGGTGTAAGTCACAATCATCACGTGTATCACATATAGAACGAATATGTACAAGGAGTTGCGAAAGACTTAGCTTTATTATGCGCAGGGTCTGCGCCTGGCTTTGTACAAAGGGTTACATGTCTTGCCGACAAAGCTCATAGAAAAGGGGTTGCCGGGAGACCCGGCAACTGCACCTTACGGGTAGAACTTGCGAAGATGTTCAATATTCCATGAGTTTTGCACTGGGGTGCCATCTTCGGTCTACAGACGGACTGCGCCAGGTCTGGTGACTCGTGCTACCCGATAAGGGCCTTCCCACTTCGGCGTCAACTTGTTTGATCCCTTGGCGGACTGAACGCGCCGAAGAACAAGGTCGCCTTCCTCAAGGCTTCGGGCATGCACTTTGCGGCTATGGTAGCGACGCAAGGCTTGCTGGTAGCGTGCAGCTCGCACAGCCGCCCGAAGAGGATCTTCCTCAAGGAGCAATGCGTCGTCTTGCCGTAGCTGCTCTTGCTCAACTTCATCGTAAGCGAGCACTCGAGGTGACCCATATATGAGTTCCGTGGGGAGTACCGCTTCTGCACCATAAATTAGGGAGAAGGTGTTTGGCCGGTAGCTCGATTTGGTGTCGTTCTGAGTGACCAAAGAACCGCCGGCAACTCAACAATCCAGTGCCTTCCACACTTGCGCAGCTTGTCAAAGGTTCTCGTCTTGAGGCCACGCAGCACTTCCACATTCATCCTTTCCGCCTGGCCGTTGCTTCTCGGGTGAGCAAGAGACGCAAAACAGATCTTGCTGCCAAGGTCTTGGATGTACTGCATGAAGGTGCGGCTTGTGAATTGTGTGCCGTTGTCAGTGATGATTCTGTTAGGAACCCCGAAACGGCAAACGAATCCTTTGAAGAACTTGACGGCTGATTGCGCTGTCACCTTCCTCACCGGCTCCACTTCAGGCCACTTTGTGAACTTGTCAATTGCGACATACAAGAACTCAAAGCCCCCGGCTGCACGGGGGAAGGGGCCCAAGATATCGAGCCCCCAGACCAAAAAGGGCCAAGAGAGAGGGATTGTTTGGAGAGCTTGAGCTGGCTGATGTATGTTCTTTGAATGGAACTGGCATGCTTCACACTTGGTTACTAGCTCAGTCGCATCCTGGAGTGCAGTGGGCCAATAGAAGCCTTGCCGGAATGCTTTGCTGGCAAGTGCCCTTGATCCTATGTGAGTGCCACATATGCCTCCATGTACCTCCTCCAACAGCTTTAGTCCATCTTCCCGGCAAATACACTTCAATTTCACGCCGTTTGGCCATTTTCTGTACAGGATGTTATCCACAAACTGATACATACTTGACTGACGGGCTACTTTCTCCGCTTCTTCTTGCTCATCGGGAAGTCCTCCTATTTGAAGGAATCGAACTATTTGTTGTGCCCATGCCGGAGCCTGCGGCTTGACGACAAGGACTAAAGGCATCTCTTCGGCTGCGGGAGCGCTCGCTTCTGCTGCAAGAACTTGGGGTTCTGCGTTGAGCGGCTGCTCACCGGCAACTGTGTTGTTGTTCCCGACAGCATCCTTGTCGGCGGCTTCCGGGAGCTCTTTCGGAAAATACTTGCCGGTATTCAACTTTCTTCTCTTACTGGCCTGCGTTGATGGGGTGACTGTCGGTTGATTTAAATGAAGCACAAAAGTTCCCGGTTCCACGGGAAGCTTTTGAGCGGCACATTTTGACAGGTTGTTAGCGATGCTGTTTTCCGCACGAGGAATGTGTTCTGCTTGTAACCCGTCAAAGTGTTCTTCCAATTTCCTCACTTCTTCCACGTACGCTTCCATCAACGGGCTCTGGTAATCTTTGTTGACTTGCTTCACAACAAGCTGCGAGTCACCGCGGACGATCAATTTTTTGATACCAAGATCCATTGCGATCGTAAGACCGGCAAGGAGTCCTTCGTACTCAGCAGTGTTGTTCGTAGCTTGCTCCCTGGGGAAGTGCATTTGAACCACATACTTGAGGTGCTCTCCGGTGGGTGCGACAAGCAGCACTCCGGCACCGGCGCCTTGCAGCGAGAAGGCACCATCAAAGTACATGATCCATTCCTTCGCCGTTTCCTTGCCAGGGAGAGCCGTTTCTTGAATTTCTTCGTTGCGTTGGTGTCCATTCCGCAACGAATTCCGCCAAGGCTCTGCTCTGAATAGTTGAAGTGCTTTCAAACTTGAGTGCAAAGCTTGACAATTCCAATGCCCACTCCACTATCCTGCCAGTTGCCTCTGGATTCCTCAAGATGCGTTGCAATGGAAAGCGGGTGACGACGGTGATTTCGTGCGCTTGGAAGTAGTGACGCAGCTTTCTCGAGGCCATAAGAAGACCGAAAAGCAACTTCTGCACCCCAGAGTATCTCGATCTAGCCCCCTGCAGAAGGGAACTGACGAAGTATACTAGTTGCTGCACCACTTTCTTCTTCGGCACTGTTTGTTGATTATCTCCATTTGTCTACGTTGTTCCCGACTTGTCAGCACCATGATTTGCCGCAGAAGGTTCCGGTTTGTCTTTGGATAGGTTTGCTGCGGTTACTTCCTCGTCATCGGGTTCCCTCTGCGCCACTAATGCAGCACTAGCCACTTAATTCGTTGTTGCTAGGTATAGCAGCAACGGCTCTCGTGGTCTTGGCGCAACTAGTGTTGGCGTGGAGGAGAGGTATCTTTTCAAGTCCTGCAGCGCGGCCTCCGCTTCCGGAGTCCATTTCATCGGACTTGCCTTTTTCAAAACCTTGAAAAATGGCAGGGCGCGCTTAGCGGATCTTGAAATGAACCTACTCAAGACCGCAACACAACCGGCAAGACGCCGCACATCTTTGACGCTTTTCGGTGCTCGAATCTGCTCAATCGCTTTGATATTGTCGGGATTTGCTTCAATTCCTCGTTGAGATACAAAGAACCCGAGAAGCTTGCTGGACGGAATGCCAAACACGCACTTCTCGGGGTTGAGCTTCAAGTTGATTTTGCGCAAGTTAGCAAACATTTCTTCCAAATCTTGAGTGAGGGTAGACTTGTCCTTGGTCTTGACCACAATGTCATCCATGTATGCTTCCACATTCCTGTGCAGCTGGGGCTCAAAACCAATCTGGACTGCTCTTGCAAATGTTGAACCGGCACTATTTAACCCGAAAGGCATATGCACAAAGCAGTACGTGCCACAGGGAGTAATGAATGCGGTTTTCTCCTCATCCTCCTTGGCCATGAATATCTGATGGTATCCAGAGTAGGCATCAAGGAAGGAGAGCAAATCACAGCCAGAAGTAGAGTCTACAATTTGATCAATGCGCGGCAAAGGGAAAGGATCCTTCGAACATGCTTTGTTAATATCAGTGTAGTCGATACAAAGTCTCCTCTTTCCGTTTGCTTTGCGCACCACCACTGGATTTTCCAGCCAAGTGGGATGTAGCATGTCGGTGTACTAAAGTTTGGGTCTTTTAGTACCCCATACTTGTGCACGGACGGTTGTAGCCATACCAGCGGCAAGGCCTGCCGGAGAACAGCTGGAAACAAATACAAGATTATCAAGAAGGAGTTCAAGCTAATAATCAGAAGACAGAAGACCGAAGGCTGAGCTCCCGGCAAGATCTTGCCGGGGGAGCTCACGAAGACCCGGCAAGGCCTCGCACCCAGCAAGATCCCACTGCCCCGCCACCGCTCCAGCGCAGCAAACAGCCTGTCATTTAGGGTTTGTCTTCCTGGATGCGTGTCATGGCACTAACGGCGGGTGAGGTTAAGCGGTGCTGATGGGACAGGCTCTTTTTCCGTCCCCAAGAAACTAAGGGACACCTAAGTGGAGCATTAAATGCGTTTGTCCTAAGTCGTCAATGATAAACATGTAAACCCTGTAGCAACTTTACACCTCTTGTACTTACTGTTCGCCACTGTTGGTGACCCCTTGGACGTATAAAAGGGGGCCCAAGGCGAAGCTACAGGGGGGAGGACCTTCTGGCCCATTCTGCATGCGTAGCTGCTTCTTGAACGTACTGTTCATCGCAAGCGCTCCGTGTACTTGAGCTTAAGAACACCCACAATAAACCAAAGCAGGAGTAGGGTTTTACGCTTCTCAGCGGCCCGAACCTGGGTAAAGATCCCCGCGTTGATCGTTGGATCCGCTCTTTGTGTAAATCTTTTCCCCCAGCCGAACCGTAAAGGGATCCAAGCGATCCCATAGGTGTCGTACGCCGACATCTTTGGCGCGCCAGGTATGGGGAAAAGATTGCGCGAACCCGATCTAGCGGTCAGCGCGCCAGTTCTTGATCACTTTCATCGCCATGGCTCCCAAGAAGAAGGGTCTGACGGCGGTTGGTCCATCCGCGTCCAGCCTACCCGTACCTTCACAGACGGGCAACGGCGTGGGCGCTGGTGGAGGAGGTGGAGGTCTTGAGCCTCCACAACGTTCTGGCGATCAGAGCCAGGCAAGCGGCATTATTCGCGACGGCGATGCCAGGTCTAAGGACGGAGCCATGCTACCTACGGGTGGCGCAGCGAACTCCAAGGACGGGACGGCGCCTTCCAAGACACCCACACCGGCGCATGCGCCGCGGCCTTCTCAGGTCGTGCGCGACGGGCAGCGCCGCGACATTGGTGGTTCCAGGCGCCCCCATGGAAAAAACCCTGCGCATCACTCCCAAGATGCACGGGGCCAGCATGCGCGCCAACACGCCGGTGGAAGCTGGGCGCGATCGCAAGACCGTTATGGAGCTCCTTCTAACATAGTTAGGAGTCAGAGCACCTCACGTTCTTCGCACCTTTCGCCACCGCCTACACTGGCAGAAGCGTTGGCGTGAGCTCAGCTGCTCCGAGATTTCCCTCCCGCGGCGGAGAAGCTGGAAGAATGGAGATCTGCTATCCAGAGCCTCATCGGCTTCACTAATGGCGACAGGCCGCAGCAGGCGGGGCCTTCGCGGCGGCAGTCCACTGAGCCGGTGCGTGCTGATGGCGAAAAGACCGGAGGCGGTACGACTACGATGCGCTCCCCTCCTCTACGACAACAGCGGTCGCTAACTCGGCGGACTGACACATGTGATGACGGTTCCACAGCGTCGTCTGATCCATGGGTTCGCCGCGATCAACGTCAAGTCCTTCGGGAACGGAACAAAGAAGACGCTCGAACTACCATCGAGCGGCGGCGGGAAGCGCGCCGTCAATCCGACAGACGCGCGGGACCCACTGTAGACGAGCCTGCGCCGGGGTATTCTGGTAACTTGCCTTACGTGGTGGGTTGTCTAGCTTTTACTCGTGAGCCGCGGCGAGTCCAGTGGCCCAATTCCCGAACGTTCAAGCCGGAGGTGCCGGAGAAATACGACGGCAAGACTCACCCGTCAGAGTTCCTGAGCATCTACACCATTGCGGTGCAGGCTGCCGGAGCTGGAGACGACAAGATATTCGCCAACTACTTCCCGTTGGTGCTTAAGCCCAACGTCAGGTCGTGGTTGATGCATTTGCCGGAGAATTCCATTTCCTCCTGGGCAGATCTGTGTCATGAGTTTGTTGGCGCCTTTACTGGGGGCCACCAGGCTCCTGGCCAGGAAAGCGATTTACATCTCATCCCCTAGAAAGAGGGCGAAACCTTGCGCAAGTACATACAGAGATTCAACCGTATACAGCACAACATCCCAGACGTTCATCCTGCCGCTGTTATCAGTGCGTTTCATCAGAATGTGCGCAACCGCAAGATGCGGGAAGAGCTGGCGATGAACAAAGTCAGGGATGTCGCCGAGCTCTATGCTCTAGCTGACAGATGTGCTTGGGCCAAGGAGGGGAGGAGATTCCCCGGCGAGGATGCTGGCGTGGAAATCGACTCTGAAGGTGAAGATGCCACCACCTCGGCGAAGAAAGGCCGACGGCGTAACAGGAAGCGCAAGGGCAAGGCCATGCTTGCCGTCGAGGGATCCAGCAACCCCAGCACCGCCAAGAAGGTTAAGGCTGGTGGCCCCGGCAAGGAGGTTGCCGGGTGTGCCGCATGTCAGGCCTTGGCGGCTGCCGATAAGCTGGAGGGCTCCGACAAGCAGTACTGCAAGATCCATCGCACCAAGGGTCACGACCTCCAAAACTGCCGGCAAGTTGAGCAGCTTGTCGAGAAGCAGAAAGCCGAGTATGAGAGGCGGGACAAGGAGAAAGCCCAGGATGGTGCTGAGGGTTCTGGCAAGAAACGTGGTGGTCGAGGGGGTCGCCGCGGCAAGGCCAAGCAACAAAAGGAGAGGCCCGCTCGAGGCCACGACAAGGAGCAGGGGGGTGACGATGATGACGAAGACGGCGACGAGTCCAGCAAGAACGAGTTCCAGAAAGCTACAGAAGCCATGTGCGTTGACGGAGGCGCCTCGTTGCATTACTCTCACCGCCGACTCAAACAGTGGGCGCGCGAGATTAATGCGACAGAGCCGTCGGTCGATGCCCGGAAACCATTGAAATGGTCCAACACGCCTATCATTTTTGACGCCGAGGACCGCCCTGATCGCACAACTGCGGTCAGGTGTTTGCCATTGTTGGTTTCACCAACGATCCGCAACCTCAAGGTGACAAAAATGTTAGTTGACGGTGGGGCCGGTTTGAACTTGATCTCGCCCGATGTGATCAAGAAGTTGCAAATTCCTGACGAAGATCTCGAAGAAACGGGCACGTTTCAAGGGATCAATCCAGGAAGGAGCCAGCCGAAGGGCAAGATCACACTGCCAGTAACATTTGGTAGTGAGTTGAACTACAGAACAGAAAAGATCGTCTTCGACGTCGCCAAGATTCCATTGCCATATAATGGGATTCTTGGTCGCCCGGCGCTGGCCAAGTTCATGGCGGCATCACACTATGCCTATAATACATTAAAGATGCCCGGGCCGATGAGCGTCATCACTATCAACTCCGACAAGGATGCGCTTATCTGCACCGACCAACTCTACCGGGAGGCAGTCGCAACACCTGCCGCCAAGGCACTTGCTCCTGCCGCCGAAGCTCCCAGAGGGAAGAAGAAGACCGGCAAGACCTCTAGCACACACTCCGGCAAGCACACCTCCTCGGAGTGCTACACTCCCGTTGAGGATGTGCCGGAGAGCTCCACCGGCAAGAGCAAGAAATCCAAGGCAGCTCCACCAGCAACTAAGAAGGTGCCCGTTAAGGAGGATGGAACGGGAGGAACTTTCACCATAAGTTCCACCCTCGATGACAAATAGTAAAGCACGCTCATTGCCTTCCTGCAGGCGAATGTCGATGTGTTTGCATGGCAACCATCTGATATCCCCAGTGTTCCCAGGGAGGTAATTGAGCACCACCTTGCTGTCTGTCCTCATGCATGGCCCGTCAAGCAGAAAGTTAGGAAGCAAGCTTTGGAGCGGCAAGAATTTATTGCCGAAGAAATCAGGAAGCTGGAAGCGGCAGGTTTAGTCAGAGGAGTGCTCCATCCAACATGGTTGGCCAATCCAGTTGTAGTGCGCAAGGCGAATGGAAAATGGAGGCTATGCATCGACTATACAGATATCAATAAAGCATGTCCAAAAGATCCTTTTCCCTTGCCGCGCATCGACCAGATTGTGGACTCCATTGCTGGCTGCGATTTGCTGTCGTTTCTTGACGCTTATTCAGGGTATCATCAGATTTTCATGTCAAAGGAAGACGAAGAGAAAACCGCATTTATCACCCCATGTGGCACGTATTGCTTCATACGCATGCCTTTCGGGTTGAAAAGTGCTGGTTCAACGTTTGCAAGAGCGGTCCAGATCGGTTTTGAGCCCCAGCTACATAGAAATATGGAAGCTTATATGGATGACATAGTGGTTAAAACCAAGGACAAGGCAACGCTCATACAAGATTTAGAAGAGACATTTGCGAATCTGTGCAGGATCAATCTGAAGCTCAATCCTGAGAAGTGTGTGTTTGGCGTTCCGTCCAGTAAGCTTCTCGGGTTCTTTGTGTCTCAACGTGGAATCGAAGCAAATCCCGACAAGATCAAGGCAATTGAGCAGATTGAAGCACCGAGACGTGTCAAAGATGTGCGTCGACTTGCCGGCTGCGTTGCTGCTCTAAGCAGGTTCATCTCCAAATCCGCTGAGCACGCCCTGCCTTTCTTCAAAATCTTGAAGAAGGCCGGTCCAATGAAATGGACTCCGGAAGTGGAGGCAGCGCTGCAGGACTTGAAGAGATACCTCTCCTCTCCGCCAACACTAGTCGCGCCTAAACCACAAGAGCCGTTGCTGCTATACCTAGCGGCAACGAATCAAGTGGTTAGTGTTGCCTTAGTGGCGCAGAGAGAAGTCGACGAAGAAGCGGCAGCAGCAAGCCCATCAAGCGACAAGCTGGGATTCTCCCCGGCAGAGTCTGGTGCCGACAAGGCAGGATCCGCGCAGTCGAATGAAGCAACGCAGAAGAAGAAGATGGTGCAGCGCCCGGTCTATTTTGTCAGCTCCCTATTGCAGGGGGCTAGGTCAAGATATTCTGGCGTGCAGAAGTTGCTCTTTGGCCTCCTTATGGCCTCAAGAAAGCTGCACCATTATTTCCAGGCACATGAAATCACCGTCGTCACTCGCTTCCGGTTGCAGCTGATTTTATGACATCTAGATGCGACCGGCAGAATTGTGGAGTGGGCGTTGGAACTGTTAAGCTTTGGTCTCAAATTTGAAAGCACTTCGACTATTCAGAGCAGGGCCTTGGCAGAGTTCATTGCAGAATGGACACCAACGCCAGACGAAGAAATTCAAGAGACAACTATCCCCGGCAAGGAAACAGATTGAGAATGGATTATGTACTTTGACGGGGCTTTTTCGCTGCAAGGCGCCGGTGCTGGCATGCTGCTTGTCGCACCCACCGGAGAGCACCTCAAGTATGTAATTCAGATGCACTTTCCCCAGGAGAGATCAACAAACAACACTGCAGAATATGAAGGGCTGGTTGCCGGTCTCAGGATCGCGGCAGACCTTGGAATTAAGAAGCTCATCGTCAGAGGTGACTCACAGCTTGTCGTCAGGCAAGTTAACAAAGACTATCAGAGCCCGTTGATGGAAGCATATGTAGATGAAGTGAGAAAGTTGGAGGAGCGTTTTGACGGGTTGCAGACAGAGCATGTTCCTCGCGCAGAGAACAACATTGCCGACGACCTGTCAAAACATGCTGCCCTCAAGTTACCTGTGGAACCAGGAACTTTTGTGCTCCGCCTAACTCGGCCATCCGTAACACCATCGACGAGGCAAGACAAAAGAAGGAAATTGAGTTCCGGCCAGTACTTTCCTGCAGAGCTCCCAGGAATCGCCGGCTAGGAATTGTCGGGAACGACACGGTTGCCGCTGAGCAGCAGCTTCGCGCAGAACCTCAGGTTCTTGCCGCAGAAGCAAGCGCTCCCGCGGCCGAAGAGATGCCTTTGGTCCTTATTGTCGAGCCGCAGGCTCCAACATGGGCACAGCACATCGTCCAGTTCCTTCAAACAGGAGAACTCCCTGAAGAACAGGAAGAAGCGGAGAAAGTAGCCCGTCAGTCTAGTATGTACCAGTTCGTTGACAACATCCTGTACAGAAAGAGACCAAATGGTGTGAAATTGAAGTGTATTCCTTGGGAGGATGGACTAGAGCTGTTGGCAGAGATACATGGAGGCATATGTGGCTCCCACATAGGTTCAAGACCTCTTGTCGGCAAGGCATTCCGGCAAGGTTTCTCCTGGCCCACTGCTCTCCAGGATGCAACTGCACTAGTAACCAAGTGTGAAGCGTGCCAGTTTCATTCAAAGCAATTGCATCAGCCAGCTCAAGCTCTTCAGACAATCCCTCTTTCCAGGACATTTTTGGTCTGGGGGCTCGACATAATGGGCCCCTTTCCTCGCGCTGCCGGGGGCTTCGAATACTTGTACGTTGCTATCGACAAGTTCACGAAGTGGCCGGAAGTGGAAGCAGTGAGAAAGGTGACAGCACAATCAGCCGTCAAGTTCTTCAAGGGAATAGTGTGCCGTTTTGGTGTACCAAACAGGATCATCACCGACAATGGCACGCAGTTCACGAGCCGCACCTTCATGCAGTATGTCCAAGACCTTGGCGGCAAAATCTGTTTTGCTTATGTTGCTCACCCAAGGAGCAACGGCCAAGCGGAGAGGGCAAATGCTGAAGTGTTGCAAGGTCTCAGAACAAGGACTTTCGACAAGCTGTGCAAGTGCGGAAGACGCTGGATTGATGAGGTGCCGGCGGTTCTTTGGTCAATCAGAATGACACCAAATCGAGCTACTGGCCAGACACCCTTCTCCCTAGTCTACGGGGCAGAAGCAGTTCTCCCCACAGAACTCATATACGGGTCACCTCGAGTACTCGCTTATGATGAGCTTGAGCAAGAGCAGCTGCTCAAGCTCTATTTTCTCTTCTTTCTTTTTCTCAAAGGACAGAAGGTTTCCTCGCGTGCAAGTTTGTCGGGGGGGGGGGGATGATTGTATGGACACCAACAGGCGACGTTCAAGTTGACATATTGCAATAAGGACTATAGCAACGAGAAGCTAAGTTGCAAAACTTTTAAGCAAATTTTTGTTGTAGACTTATTTTCCTTGAACGATTTCGGCTTTTGTATGGAAAACCTGCACGCGAAGGAACCTTGTCGTGATTGGTTGCGCCCTTACTTTGTTTCGAGTCCGCTCAATAGTTTAAGTGGCTGCACTAAAAACGTCAAGGTATCTTGTCGGCAGCGACACCTCCAGCAGGCTGCTAAGGATCCGTTCCTCAAAGCGCTCGCGGCAAGGGTGCGCGCACCGGAAAGTTCCCGATAAGCATAGGGCATAAACCATACAGAAAGAAATCAGACAAGGGAAATAGCATGCATTCATCCAAAACATAGCAAGTTATATTACATTGACGGTCGCCGCGATTCTAACATTAAGATAAAAACTGTCTTTGGCATGGAATGGTGGCGACAAAATGAAGCAAAGAGGCTAGTCCCTGCGCTGGCCTTCGACCTTCTTGACTTGGCTCACTCTGTCAACGATGGGCGCGACAAACTCTTCGAGTGCCTTGAGGTCTACATCCTTCGGCAAGATAGCAAGAACATTGGTGAGGTTGATGCCAGGGTTCTTATGCACCACTTTGACGAGTACCTTGCGGAGGACGGCTCGGCAGAGCTTGCGGGATTCGTTGGCCAGATGGGTTTCTCGGTTAGACTGGAGCAGCTTGAGGGCGTCAACGATGCTCTCAAAGAACATGGTCAGCCTGGCGCTCGAAGACACCCTGTCATCTGAAGAGTAGTTGAAGTTTTGCAGACCCATGGTGGACAGTTCTGTGGCAAGCCTTTCCGCGACGTCGACAAGGCGCTCAGTCCAAATCGTCACACCTTTCTCAAAGTCATTATAAGTGGCGGCGGCGCTGTTGAGCAGGCTCTTCTCATTCTGGAGGTCTTTGATCAAAGCCCTCTCACGAGCCTTGCCATTCTCAAGGGACTCCTCCAGTGTTGTCAGCTTCAGCTTCAGACCAGCGATGGATTCATTGGCTGAGGTGAGCTCCTTGGTCTTGTCGGACATGGCGGCTTGCATTTCCGCCAGGCTAAAGAGAGTTTTCTCTGTGTCGGCTTTAAGCGTTGAGATCTCCTTGCCATGGCCCTCAAGATCCGCTTCCAGCCTCTTCACTTTATCATCCAGCTCGTTCTTGGCGGCCTCTGCAGCTTCGGCGGCATCGACGGCTCCCTTTAACTTGCCGGCGTGGTCTATGGCCAGAGCTTCGAGTGTTTCCTTGTGTCTCTGCTCTAGCTCCTGGGTTCGCCGCGCGATAAGCTTCTCGATCTCTTCGTCCTTGCTGCGGAGCTTGGCGGCAAGCGCCTCTTCGTGAGCGGCAAGGTCTTCTTCATAGGCATCGAGCCCGACGCGGCGTTCCGTTAAGCGAGCTTCCTCTGCAGCAGCCTGCTGCGCAGCCTCCTCCTGTGCCCTCTCGGCATCGGACTGCTTTAAGAGGAACTCATTCCAACTCTGAGTCAGTTGCTCCCGGCCAGCCGTCAGTTCCTGGAAAGCCTCGGCGTACCAGACTTGCATCTCTTCGACGCGCTTCTGGAAATCTGCTTCCGTTGCTTCAACAACTGCCGCCCTAGAGTCCAACCTCTCCTTTCGGGTGCGGTGAAGCGCCTGAAGTTTTTGAAAGTTGTCGCTCATGGCTTGGAGGAGCTGTTCTTCCCTGGACCCACTGCTGCTAGTGCGTGGCTCATCAACGATCTTGAGTCCAGTGGCGGAGATGACGTTTTCGTCAAAGATTTCTCCTTCGGTTGGCACCCCGATGCTTGTCGTCCCTGGTATGCTGACAAACAGGTTGTCGCCGACCTTAAGGTATCTGCTTGACGGGGGGCGTCGGATGTTGACGGTTGATCCTCGACAACCGCCTCGCCGGCAACTGGGGGCTCTGTGACCGGTGTAGCGCCAGGCGCTCCTGCGGTAGGAATGCCGTCAGTATGGTCGCCGGTCTCCTTGCCGGCCCCCTCAGCAGACCCCTTCGTGGTTTGCTCCTGTGCGGCCTTGGCGGCTTCGTCGGCCGCGGCTCTGTCGGCCTCGGCGGCAACATCCTTGGCGGTCTCTTCGATGACAACGTCAACGTCCATCTGTTCCACCGAAGGGAGATCTGAAGACCAGGAAAGGAAACAAGATGAGACCGAGGTTGAAGTTCAAGAAGACAAAAATAAAGAAAGAATGACAAGTGCACCAAGGCAAACAGTTTACCTGTGTCGAGCTGTTGAGAGGTGGTTTCTCCTTTCCCGGCAACATTGGTTGCTGATGTAGGATTGCCAGTGCCCGTGCTTGCCGGCTCCTCTTCAACGCGAATGCGCTCGCCAGTGGAAGCCCTTGCCGAAGATTCATCTCTGGGCGGCGTGGTCGATGGAGGCGGCACGTCAGGGGCGGCCTCCGATGGCTCTCCTTGTTGCCGTTCTTCTCCTACAAGACCGGTGATGTCAATAGCGAAGATATTCTCCCCAACGCTCGCCAGCGGAAAATGGGTAGTGGACTCACGCTGGGGGCTGGGTTGGAGGCTGCGTTGAGGGTTGGGCTCTGGGCTGATGACGATGGGCTCTGGCGCACCTACGGTGCTTGCCGGAGGCTCATCACCCATTGAAGTCTTCGCCCTCTTCGCCATCCTTTGCGCCAACATTTCCGTATCTCTGTGGGGACAGGCCAAAGTAAAACAAATGAGATAAGCAAAACCAGGAATTCAGAAGTTGAAAGATGCGGCAAGGACCCTTACTCTTCTTTTTCCGGACTAAAAGAGGATATGTCGAAGTCAACCTCCTCTACAATGTCCGTGCGAGGGGGTGGAGAAGGGGTCCTGGGACGTTTGGCTGCGGCAGAAGCAGTAGATTGAGATGATCCTGCTGCTCCAGCTGTTGGTGCCGTCGTATGAGACGCCCCCGCCGCTCCAGTTGTTGCCGCAGTCGTGCGTCTCGTACATCGTACGGATTGTTGTTGGGCTTCTTGCCGCTGCGCAGCCTTGCCAGCCGCCCCCTTGCCGGGAACCTCACTACTCGAGGGAGGCTGACGTGTTGGGACACCAGAGACGGCTTTCCAAAGAACATGCTTCTTCTTCTCTGGAGCTGGGGGCTCCTCGTGCAGCTGCTCCTCGGCTGTGTCTTCGACAGGAGAGCTCCCGGCATCCATGCCACTCTGTTCCCCGGCAACTTCACCTTGTTCGGCAAGGGTCTCCTCAAGCGTTATTTCTTCTTCACTGGCTTCCTCTTTCGCAAAGCCAAAGCTGCCGGCCTCCGCGGCTAGATTTACCTCTTCTGCCCTGCTGGCGATGTAAGCCACTTCGTCATCAGTGGTGGGGCGGATAAGGTTTGGCTCTTCCCGGATGGTCTTCTCCGACAAGTTATCAAAAAACTCCTGTGCGTGCTCTGGGGATGGCTCTTCCCAATTTCCGTCAAGACCGTGAGCATTACACACCGGCATCATGGCGATGATTGAGCTCAAAGCAGAGTTGTTCACAGGGGAATTATGCCAGCCGGCAACTTATATTTCCCGTCAGGCCTGAACAATTTGTGGCAGAGAGCTATGTGCTGCAAGACTATCAAGTTGTTGTTCAGACCTGGGTGCAGCCTCATGATATCTGCTGCATTCTTGAACTCCCAGGCTGGTCTCCCTTTATTCTGTAGAGGGGCGATGCGGCAGCGGAGGAAATCAGCGCCAACCATTTCTATTGTGAGACCGGCAACCTTGAGACGGTGGATCCTGGTAATTGCGATTGCAAGCTTCTCATCTTGAGGATCGAGGCTGCTCCAATTCTTGCCACGAACCACTTTCGTTTGCCGGGGCAAAAAGAATGGCTGAGGATCTTTCTCCTTAATCTAGCACCAGTCGGCCCGCCATTCATCCCACTTCTTACGGTAGAGACCGTCTGGGTATATATCCTTATTCCATGCCCTTGGAATCCAGGTGACAGAACCAGAAAGGGTGTCTCCCGTTTTGATACGGGGAATGAAATAGTGGCGAAAGAGGGCTGTGCTGGGGACTACTCCAGCAAAATTCTCACACAGATGGACGAAGACTGACATGCATGTCACGGCATTCGTTGTAAAATACAAGAGGCGGAAGCCATATGTGTACATGATGTCGATGAAGAAATCAGAAAACGGAGGGCAGAGCCCGCAGTAAAAACAAGCGACAAAGAAGGGGAATTTATCTGGACCGCCCTTGACAGAAGCTGGAAGCACGCGAGTAGCAGGGTGAGCCCTCGTCTCCTTCCCCCACATACACATGTACCGCTCAACAAGGGCGCGCAAGTCAAGCGTCGGGGCGAAGACGATGTGTTCCTTCCGCATCTTCACCAGATCGATCTGCTCCGCCTCTGCATTCGAGTCGACGGCTTTCACCGCTTTGCCCTTGCTTGCTTTGGGTGGCATGGCGACTGTGGAAGCGGAGGCCGAGGATGACGAGGGCGTCGGGATGGCGGATGGATGGGAGAGGCTCTGTTTCAAGCTCAAGGAAGAAGGCGACGGTGGTTCCAGATTGGAAAAGATGAGAGGTAAATGAGCAACGCCCCTGCGGATTCCTTTTTATGGGGAAGGCGCGGAGCTGCCTCTTTACTAATCAATGAGAATGCATTTTACGAGCGCATTACTGTTGCGGCTGTTCCGCGCACGTATCCCACATCCCGCATTTAGTGCGCATCGTGGGGGAGCGCGGTGAATAAGATGATTACGATAGTTAACTCCTGCCACGCGTGCCTGTGCACTGTTTGGGCCTAGCCCAACAACGCCTCGCACCCGTGTATGGCCTAGGCCCGGGGGCTCCTATCGGTGTACTAAATTTTGGGTCTTTTAGTACCCCATACTTGTGCACGGACGGTTGTAGCCATACCAGCGGCAAGGCCTGCCGGAGAACAGCTGGAAACAAATACAAGATTATCAAGAAGGCGTTCAAGCTAATAATCAGAAGACAGAAGACCGAAGGCTGAGCTCCCGGCAAGATCTTGCCGGGGGAGCTCACGAAGACCCGGCAAGGCCTCGCACCCGGCAAGATCCCACCGCCCCGCCACCGCTCCAGCGCAGCAGACAACCTGTCGTTTAGGGTTTGTCTTCCTGGATGCGTGTCATGGCACTAACGGCGGGTGAGGTTAAGCGGTGCTGATGGGACGGGCTCTTTTTCCGTCCCTAAGAAAGTAAGGGACACCTAAGTGGAGCATTAAATGCGTTTGTCCTAAGTCGTCAGTGATAAACATGTAAACCCTGTAGCAACTTTATGTTGGGGAACGTTGCATAGGAAACAAAAAATTTCCTACGCACACACAAGATCTATCCATGGTGATGAGCATCTACGAGAGGGAGAGTGAATCTACATACCCTTGTAGATCGCTAAGCGGAAGCGTTAAGAAACGCGGTTGATGTAGTCGAACGTCTCCGCGATCCAAATCGCAAGTCGTCCCTCGATCCGATCACGAACTAGTGCCGAACGGACGGCACCTCCGCGTTCAACACACGTACGGCTTGATGACGCCTTCACCTCCTCGATCCAGCGAGCGATGATGAAGTAGTAGATGAGTTCCGGCAGCACGACGACGTGGTGATGGTGGTGAGGAACAATCTCTGCAGGGCTTCGCCAAGCACTACGGAGATTATGACGGGAGAACTAGAGGGTTAGGGTTGCCGACACACGGCTTGGGAAATCTTGATGTATCCCGTGTGCTAGCCCTGCCCCTCTATTTATATGTTGAGCCTTGGGGTCTAAACTTGGAGTAAAAGCCTCCTCCAGGTCGGTTTTGCCCGCACAAGGTCGGTTTGGCCCGCAGGGAAAGAGTCCAACTCGGATCCCTACAGTATCGCGTACAAGCGGTAGTACCGCTTACGATAAGCGGTAGTACCGCCCGTAGCGGTAGTACCGCTTACGATAAGCGGTAGTACCGCCCGTAGCGGTAGTACCGCTTACGATAAGCGGTAGTACCGCCCCAGACGCCAGCAAAACTTCCTTTCGCACCTTGCCTAAGCCTCGTGGGCTTTACCCCTTGGCCCAAATAAAGTGTTCTCGTATCCGAACATTTCGGGAAACATCCGGAACCTCTTCCGGTGAATTCCGGAACCCTTCCGGAAACCAAAACACTATTATCACATATATCAATCTTTACCTCCGGACTCTTCCGGAGATCCTCGTCATGTCCGGGATCTTATCCGGGACTCCGAACAACCTTCGGTCACCAACAAAATAACTCAACTATACTAATCGTCACCAAACGTTAAGTGTGTAGACCCTGCGGGTTCGAGAACTATGTAGACATGACCGAGAGACCTCTACGATCAATAACCAATAGCGGGACCTAGACGCCCATATTGGCTCCTACATATTCTACGAAGATCTTTATCGGTCGTACCTCTATGTCAAGGATTCAGTTAATCCCGTATACTGTTCCCTTTGTTCTTCGGTATGTTACTTGCCCGAGATTCGATCGTCGGTATCTCTATACCTAGTTCAATCTCGTTACCGTCAAGTCTCTTTACTCGTTCCGTAATACAAGATCTCGTGGCTAACACTTTAGTCACATTGCTTGCAAGGCTCATTGTGATATTGTATTACCGAGTGGGCCCTGAGATACCTCTCCGTCACACGGAGCAACAAATCCCAGTCTTGATCCATGCCAACCCAACAGACATCCTCGGAGATACCTGTAGAGCACCTTTATAGTCACCCAGTTACGTTGCGACGTTTGATACACACAAGGTACTCCTCCGATGTCAGGGAGTTGCATGATCTCATGGTCAAAGGAACAGATACTTGACATGCAGAAAACAATAGCAATAAACTGACACGATCATATGCTGCGTTCGTAGTTTGGGTCTTGTCCATCACATCATTCTCCTAATGATGTGATCCCGTTATCAAATGGCATCTCATGTCAATGGCTAGGAAACCTTTAACCATCTTTGATCAACGAGCTAGTCAACTAGAGGCTTACTAGGGACACAGTGTTGTCTATGTACCCACACATGTATTTGAGTTTCCAATCAATACAATTATAGCATGGATAATAAACGATTATCATGAACAAGGAAATATAATAATAACCAATTTATTATTGCCTCTTGGGCATATTTCCAACAGTCTCCCACTTGCACTAGAGTCAATAATCTAGTTCACATCACTATGTGATTTACATTGTAATGAATCGAACACCCATGCCGTTCTGGTGTTGTTCATGCTTAGCCCTTGGAAGAGGTTTAGTCATCGGATCTGCAACATTCAGATCCGTGTGTACTTTGCAAATATTTATGTCGTCCTCCTTGATATAATCGCGGATGGAATTGAAACGTCGCTTTATGTGTCTGGTCCTCTTGTGAAATCTTGGTTACTTGGCTAGAGCAATGGCACCAGTATTATCACAAAACAGAGTCATTGGGTTAAGCGCACTAGGCACTACTCCAAGATCTGTCATGAACTCCTTCATCCAGACACCTTCCTTCGCCGCCTCCGAGGCAGCGATGTACTCCGCTTCGCATGTAGAATCAGCTACCACGCTCTGCTTGGAACTGCACCAGCTAACCGCACCCCCATTAAGAATAAATACGTATCCGGTTTGTGACTTAGAGTCATCCGGATCAGTGTCAAAGCTTGCATCGACGTAACCCTTTACGACGAGCTCTTGATCACCTCCATAAACGAGAAACATGTCCTTAGTCCTTTTCAGGTACTTCAGGATATTGTTGACCGCCGTCCAGTGTTCCATTCCTGGATCACTTTGAAACCTTCCGACCATACTTATGGCAAGGCTGACATCGGGTCTTGTGCACAGCATTGCATACATGATAGAGCCTATGGCTGAAGCATAGGGGGTGAGACTCATCTTTTCTCTATCTCCTGCAGTCACTGGGCATTGAGTCTTACTCAACTTCATACCTTGCAAAACAGGCAAGAACCCCTTCTTGGACTGATCCATTTTGAACTTCTTCAAAACTTTGTCAAGGTATGTGCTTTGTGAAAGTCCTATTAAGCGTCTTGATCTATCTCTATAGATCTTGATGCCTAATATGAAAGCAGCTTCTCCTAGGTCCTTCATTGAAAAACTCTTGTTCAAATATTCCTTCACACTTTCCAACATTTCTATATTGTTTCCAATTAGTAATATGTCATCCACATATAATATTAGAAACGCTATAGAGCTCCCACTCACTTTCTTGTAAATACAAGCTTCTCCGTAAACTTGTATAAACTCGAACGCTTTGATCACCTCATCAAAGCGAAGATTCCAACTCCAAGATGCTTGCACCAGCCCATAAATGGATCGCTGGAGTTTGCAAACGTTGTCAGCATTCTCTGGATCGACAAAACCTTCTGGTTGCATCATATACAACTCTTCCTTAAGGAAACCGTTAAGGAACGCTGTTTTGACATCCATCTGCCAAATTTCATAATCGAAAAAGGCAGCTATTGCTAACCTGATTATGACGGACTTAAGCATCGCTACGGGTGAGAAGGTCTCATCGTAGTCAACTCCTTGAACTTGTGAAAAACCCTTTGCCACAAGTCGAGCTTTATAGACGGTGACATTACCGTCCGCGTCCGTCTTCCTCTTAAAGATCCATTTGTTCTGAATGGTCTTATGCCCTTCAGGTAATACTTCCAAAGTCCACACTTTGTTTTCATACATGGATCCCATCTCGGATTTCATGGCCTCTAACCACTTCTCGGAATCCGGGCCCATCATCGCTTCTCCATAGCTCGTAGGTTCATCGTTGTCCAACAACATGACTTCTAAGACAGGGTTGCCGTACCACTCAGGAGCAGTACGCGTCCTTGTCGACCTACGAGGTTCGATAGCAACTTGATCCAAAGCTTCATGATCATCATCATTAACTTCCTCTTCAGCTGATGTAGGCTCTACAGAAACATCTTTCTGCGCTGCGCTACTTTCAGGTTGAAGTAAAGGTTCAACAACCTCATCAATTTCTATCTTCCTCCCACTCAATTCTTTCGAGAGAAATTCTTTCTCAAGAAACGTTCTGTTTTTAGCGACAAACACTTTGCCTTCGGATCTGAGGTAGAAGGTATACCCAACTGTCTCCTTTGGGTATCCTATGAAGACGCATTTCTCCGCTTTGGGTTCCAGCTTTTCAGGCTGAAGCTTTTTGACATAAGCATCACATCCCCAAACTTTAAGAAACGACAGCTTTGGCTTCTTGCCAAACCAAAGTTCATATGGCATCGTCTCAACGGATTTCGATGGTGCCCTATTTAAAGTGAATGCAGCTGTCTCTAATGCATAACCCCAAAACGATAGTGGCAAATCGGCAAGAGACATCATAGATCGCACCATATCCAATAAGGTTCGATTACGACGTTCGGACACACCATTACGCTGTGGTGTTCCAGGCGGTGTTAGTTGTGAAACAATTCCACATTGTCTTAAGTGACTGCCAAACTCATAACTCAGATATTCTCCTCCTCGATCAGATCGTAGGAATTTAATCTTCTTGTTACGATGATTCTCAACTTCACTTTGAAATTGTTTAAACTTTTCAAATGTTTCAGACTTGTGTTTCATTAAGTAAATATACCCATATCTACTTAAGTCACCAGTGAAGGTGAGAAAGTAACGATAACCACCGCGCGCCTCAATGCTCATCGGACCGCACACATCAGTATGTATGATTTCCAATAAGTCACTTGCCCGTTCCATTATTCCAGAGAACGGCGTTTTAGTCATCTTGCCCATGAGGCATGGCTCACATGTGTCAAGTGATTCAAAATCAAGTGACTCCAAAAGTCCATCAGCATGGAGCTTCCTCATGCGTTTTACGCCAATATGACCTAAACGGCAGTGCCACAAGAAAGTGGTATTATCATTATCGATTCTACATCTTTTGGCATCAATGTTATGAACATGTGTATCATTACTATCGAGATTCAATAAGAATAAACCCCTCACATTGGGTGCATGACCATAAAAGATATTACTCATATAAATAGAACAACCATTATTCTCTGATTTAAATGAGTAACCGTCTCGCAATAAACAAGATCCAGATATAATGTTCATGCTTAACGCAGGCACTAAATAACAATTATTCAGGTTCATCACTAATCCCGATGGTAATCGAAGAGCGAGCGTGCCGACGGCGATCACATCAACCTTGGAACCATTTCCCACGCGCATCGTCACTTCGTCCTTTGCCAGCCTCCGTCTATTCCGGAGTTCCTGTTTTGAGTTGCAAATATGAGCAACCGCACCGGTATCAAATACCCAGGCACTACAACGAGAGTTGGTAAGGTACACATCAATAACATGTATATCATATATACCTTGTTTGTTGTTGGCCGCCTTCTTGTCAGCCAAATACTTGGGGCAGTTCCGCTTCCAGTGTCCAGTTCCCTTGCAATGAAAGCACACAGTTTCTGGTTTGGGTCCAGCCTTGGGTTTCTTCACGAGAGGACCAACTGCTTTGCCACTCTTCTTGGAGTTACCCTTCTTACCCTTGCCATTTTTCTTGAAACTAGTGGTTTTATTGACCATCAACACTTGATGCTCCTTCTGAATTTCAGACTCAGCGGCTTTCAGCATCGCAAACAGCTCGGCGACTGACTTGTTCATCCCGTGCATGTTATAGTTCAACACAAAGCTCTTGTAGCTAGGTGGCAATGATTGAAGAACTCTGTCAGTGATAGCCTCTGGCGGAAGGGGCATCCCCAATTCAGCCAGACGGGTGGAGTACCCAGACATTCTGAGTATGTGATCACTGATAGACCCGTTCTCCTCCATCTTGCAAGCATAAAACTTATCGGAGATCTCATATCTCTCGATCCGGGCATTCTTCTGAAAGATAAACTTCAACTCCTGGAACATCTCATATGCTCCATGACGTTCAAAACGTCTTTGAAGTCCTGGTTCTAAGCCATACAATATTGCACATTGAACTATTGAGTAATCTTCAGAACGAGCCTGCCAGGCGTTCACAACGTCTAGAGACTCAACTGGAGCGGGTGGATCACCAAGCGGTGCATCAAGGACATAAGCCTTCTGGGAAGCCGTAAGGATAATCCTTAGATTACGGGCCCAGTCCACAAAGCTACTTCCATCATCTTTCAACTTAGCTTTCTCTAGGAACGCATTAAAATTCAGGGGTGCTACTGCACGAGCCATGATCTACAACATAAATATAGCAAAGACAACTTAGACTATTGTTCAAGATAATGAGTTTAGTTAATTATATTACTTAAAAACTCCCACTCAAATTGACATCCCTTCGATCATTCGAGTGTAACATGATCCAAATCCACCAACTCAAGTCCGATCATCACGTGAGTTGAGGTGGTTTCAATGGTGAACATCTTCATGTTGATCATATCTACTATATGACTCATGTTCGACCTTTCAGTCTCTTGTGTTCCGAGGCCATGTCTGTACATGCTAGGCTCGTCAAGTTTAACCCGAGTGTTCCGCACGTGCAACATGGCTTACACCCGTTGTATGTGAACGTAGAGTCTATCACACCCGATCATCACGGCGTGTCTCGAAACGACGAACTTTCGCAACGGTGCACACTCGGGGAGAACACAATTTATCTTGAAATTTAAGTGAGGGATCACCTTATAATGCTACCGTCGTCCTAAGCAAAATAAGATGCATAAAAGGATTAACATCACATGCAATTCATAAGTGACATGATATGGCCATGAACTTGTGCTTTTGATCTCCATCTCCAAAGCACCGGCATGATCTCCATCGTCACCGGCATGACACCATGATCTCCATCATCTTGATCTCCATCAACGTGTCGCCATGAGGTTGTCGCGCCGACTGTTGCTTCCACGACTATTGCTAACTCATAGCGATAAAGTAAAGCAAAAACGGCGAAAATAATTAAAGACAACTCTATGGCTCCTGCCAGTTGCCGTACTCATCGACATGCAAGTCGTGATATTCTATACAACACATGATCATCTCATACATCACATATATCTCATCATGTAATTGGCCATATCACATCACAACATACCCTGCAAAAACAAGTTAGACGTCCTCTAATTGTTGTTGCAAATTTTACGTGGCTGCTACGGGTTTCCAAGAACCGTTCTTACCTACGCAAAACCACAACGTGGTGTAGTGATTGCTTTTTGATCTTCTAAAAGAACCCTCTTCATTGAAATCGATTCAACTAAAGTGAGAGAGACAGACACCTGCTAGCCATCTTTATGCAACGAAGTTACATGTCAGTTGAAGGAACCTGTCTCGCGTAAGCGTACGCGTAATGTCGGTCCGGGCCGCTTCATCTCACAATACCGCCGAATCAAATATCAACTAGTAACGGCAAGCAATATGTATACACCCACGCCCACAACTCGTTTGTGTTCTACTCGAGATCTCATCTACGCATAGACCTAGCTCAGATGCCACTGTTGGGGAGCGTTGCATAGGAAACAAAAAATTTCCTACGCACACACAAGATCTATCCATGGTGATGAGCATCTACGAGAGGGAGAGTGAATCTACATACCCTTGTAGATCGCTAAGCGGAAGCGTTAAGAAACGCGGTTGATGTAGTCGAACGTCTCCGCGATCCAAATCGCAAGTCGTCCCTCGATCCGATCACGAACTAGTGCCGAACGGACGGCACCTCCGCGTTCAACACACGTACGGCTTGATGACGCCTTCACCTCCTCGATCCAGCGAGCAATGATGAAGTAGTAGATGAGTTCCGGCAGCACGACGGCGTGGTGATGGTGGTGAGGAACAATCTCTGCAGGGCTTCACCAAGCACTACGGAGATTATGACGGGAGAACTAGAGGGTTAGGGTTGCCGACACACGGCTTGGGAAATCTTGATGTATCCCGTGTGCTAGCCCTGCCCCTCTATTTATATGTTGAGCCTTGGGGTCTAAACTTGGAGTAAAAGCCTCCTCCAGGTCGGTTTTGCCCGCACAAGGTCGGTTTGGCCCGCAGGGAAAGAGTCCAACTCGGATCCCTGCAGTATCGTGTACAAGCGGTAGTACCGCTTACGATAAGCGGTAGTACCGCCCGTAGCGGTAGTACCGCTTACGATAAGCGGTAGTACCGCCCGTAGCGGTAGTACCGCTTACGATAAGCGGTAGTACCGCCCCAGACGCCAGCAAAACTTCCTTTCGCACCTTGCCTAAGCCTCGTGGGCTTTACCCCTTGGCCCAAATAAAGTGTTCTCGTATCCGAACATTTCGGGAAACATCAGGAACCTCTTCCGGTGAATTCCGGAACCCTTCCGGAAACCAAAACACTATTATCACATATATCAATCTTTACCTCCGGACTCTTCCGGAGATCCTCGTCATGTCCGGGATCTTATCCGGGACTCCGAACAACCTTCGGTCACCAACAAAATAACTCAACTATACTAATCGTCACCAAACGTTAAGTGTGTAGACCCTGCGGGTTCAAGAACTATGTAGACATGACCGAGACACCTCTACGATCAATAACCAATAGCGGGACCTGGACGCCCAAATTGGCTCCTACATATTCTATGAAGATCTTTATCGGTCGAACCTCTATGTCAAGGATTCAGTTAATCCCGTATACTGTTCCCTTTGTTCGTCGGTATGTTACTTGCCCGAGATTCGATCGTCGGTATCTCTATACCTAGTTCAATCTCGTTACCGGCAAGTCTCTTTACTCGTTCCGTAATACAAGATCTCGTGGCTAACACTTTAGTCACATTGCTTGCAAGGCTCATTGTGATGTTGTATTACCGAGTGGGCCCAGAGATACCTCTCCGTCACACGGAGCAACAAATCCCAGTCTTGATCCATGCCAACCCAACAGACATCCTCGGAGATACCTGTAGAGCACCTTTATAGTCACCCAGTTACGTTGCGACGTTTGATACACACAAGGTACTCCTCCGATGTCAGGGAGTTGCATGATCTCATGGTCAAAGGAACAGATACTTGACATGCAGAAAACAATAGCAATAAACTGACACGATCATATGCTGCGTTCGTAGTTTGGGTCTTGTCCATCACATCATTCTCCTAATGATGTGATCCCGTTATCAAATGGCATCTCATGTCAATGGCTAGGAAACCTTTAACCATCTTTGATCAACGAGCTAGTCAACTAGAGGCTTACTAGGGACACAGTGTTGTCTATGTACCCACACATGTATTTGAGTTTCCAATCAATACAATTATAGCATGGATAATAAACGATTATCATGAACAAGGAAATATAATAATAACCAATTTATTATTGCCTCTAGGGCATATTTCCAACACTTTACACCTCTTGTACTTACTGTTCGCCACTGTTGGTGACCCCTTGGACGTATAAAAGGAGGCCCAAGGCGAAGCTACATCGGGGAGGACCTTCTGGCCCATTCTGCATGCGTAGCTGCTTCTTGAACGTACTGTTCATCGCAAGCGCTCCGTGTACTTGAGCTTAAGAACACCCACAATAAACCAAAGCAGGAGTAGGGTTTTACGCTTCTCAGCGGCCCGAACCTGGGTAAATATCCCCGCGTTGATCGTTGGATCCACTCTTTGTGTAAATCTTTTCCCCCAGCCGAACCGTAAAGGGATCCAAGCGATCCCATAGGTGTCGTACGCCGACATAGCACTCCTCTGACCAGGCCTACTGCTTCAAGCTTCTTGATCTCTTCAGCAATAAACTGTTGCTGTTCCAACGCTTGCTTCCGGACTTTTTGCTTGATGGGTCGGGCGTGGGGACAGACAGCAAGGTGGTGCTCAATTACCTCCCTGGGAACGCCAGGGATGTCAGATGGTCGTCATGCAAACACATCGACATTCGCCCGCAGGAAGGCAACGAGCGCGCTTTCCTATTTGCTGTCAAGGGTGGCACTGATGGTGAAGGTACCGTCAGTGCCTTCCTCCCTCACCGGTACCTTCTTGGTTGCCGGTGCAGTGGCTTTGGATTTCTTACCGGCAGAGCACTCCGGTAAGTCTTCAACAGGCGTGCGGCACTCCGAAGAGGAGCGCTTCCCGGAATCCTTGCTAGAGGTATTGCCGGACTTCTTCTTTTCCTTTTTCTTGGCGGGAGTTGGCGCCTCGGCGGCCTCTGCTGCAACCGCATCTCTGTACATCTTGTCGACGCAAATGACTGCATCTTTCTTGTCGGAGTTGATGGAAATGACACCCATCGGCCCTGGCATCTTCAACGTGTTATAAGCATAGTGAGATGCTGCCATAAATTTTGCCAAGGCTGGGCGGCCAAGAATTCCATTGTACGGCAAGGGGATCTTGATGACGTCAAAGACAATCTTTTCCATCCTGTGGTTCAGTTCTCCGCCAAACGTCACCGGCAATGTGATATTTCCCTTGGGCTGGCTTCTTCCCGGATTTACTCCTTGGAACGTGCCCGTTTTCTCGAGTTCCTCATCGGGGATCTGCAGCCTCTTGATAACATCTGGAGAGATCAGGTTCAAACCGGCCCCACCGTCAACTAACATCTTTGTTACCTGGAGGTTGCGAATTGTTGGTGAAACCAATAACGGCAAACACCCGACCGCAGTTATGCGATCGGGGTGATCCTCAGCATCAAAAATGATAGACATGTGTGACCATTTGAGTGGCTTCTGAGAGCCCATCGCCGGTTCCACCGCATTAACCTCACGCGCCCACTGCTTAAGTTGGCGGTGAGAGGAGTGTAAGGATGCCCCTCCGTCAATGCACATGGCGTCGGTTGCCTTCTGGAATTCTTGTTCGCTGGGCTCATCATCGTCCTCTTCGTCACTTCCATCATCCTCTTCTTTCTTGTCTCGGCCTCTGGCAGGCTTCTCTTTCTGCTGCTTAGCCTTGCTGCGGCGGCCCCCTCGACCGCCATGGTCCTTTTTTCCGGATCCACCAGTACCATCTTGACCCTTTTCCTTGTCGCGCTTTTCATATTCAGCTTTCTGCTTCTCAACAAGATGCTCGACTTGCCGGCATTCTTGGAGATCATGGCCTTTGGTACGGTGAATCTTGCAGTACGGTCCATCTGACTTTCCGGCCTTCTCGTTTGCCAATGCCTCCTGGCAAGCGGAGCATGCAGCAGCCTCCTTGCCAGAGTTCTCAGTCTTGGCTTTCTTGGCGGACTCAGAGTTGCTGGAGCCTTCGACAGCCATAACAGTTTTGCCCTTGCGCTTTCTATTGCGGTTCCGGCCTTTCTTCCCCGGGTGATAGCATCATCGTCCTGAGAATCTACTTCGGCACCAGCGTCCTCCCTGAGAAGCCTTCTTCCTTCCTCAGCACGTGCACACTTATCCGCCAACGTGTAGAGCTCATTGACGGTCTTGGGCAACTTGACGTTCATTTTCTCCCGCATCCTCCGATTGCGCACATTTGTGTGAAAGGCGGCAATCACGGCTGCGGGGTGCACATCTGGAATGTTACGGCGCACACGGCTAAACCTCTGGATGTACTTGCATAAAGTTTCACCATCTCTTTGCGGGATCACCTGCAAGTCGCTGGGCTGTCCAGGGGCTTTGTGGCCCCCGGTAAAGGCACCAACGAACTCGTCGCAGAGATCTGACCGTGAAGAAATGGAGTTCTCCGGCAAATTCATCAGCCAAGACCTCACATTGGGTTTCAGTACCAACGGGAAGTAGTTGGCGAGGATTTTCTCATCTTTTCCCCCGGCAGCTTGCACGGCGATCGTGTAGATGCCTAGAAACTCTGCCGGGTTCAGCTTGCCGTCGTACTTTTCTGGCACTTCTGGCTTGAAGGCTCGAACGGACGGCCATTGGACTTGCCGCATCTCACGGGTGAAGGCGGGACATCCAATCTCGTAGGGTAGATATCCGCCAACCCTTGGCGCAGGCTCATCAACGATGGGGCCGTTGCGTGCGTCGGATTGACGACGCGCCTCCTGGCACCGTTCGATGGTGGTGCGGGCGTCTTCTGCCCGCCTATCTCGCAACTCTTGCCGCTGATCTTGCCGTGCTCATTGATTCGAAGAGGCCATCGACACCTCGTCGGGCTCGAAGGATCGCTGAGCTTGTTGCAGTCGTCGGCGTTGTTGCTGCTGGGATTGTTGCCGCTGAGGTGATTGCACTGTTAGCGCGGCACCGTCAGTGCGGCCATCAACTGGGCTTGCCGGCGCCATTTGCGGATGCCGTGAGGGCTCCACTTGCTGTGATTTACTGGCCTCGATGAATCCAATCAAGCTTTGGATGGTGGCTCTCCACTCATCCATCTTCTCTGCCGCTGGAGGGAAGTTTAGCAGCATCTGGGCTCGCGCCATTGCTTCTACTGCTGTGGCTGGCATGGCCGGAAGCGAAGAACGCGACGTCGCTCTACTCCTGGTAGAGCCAGCAGGAGCGCCATCGCGGTCTTGCTGCCGCGGCACACGATCAGCAGCAGGTCGTCGTGGCGGAGGCGGTGCCCGAGGATCTGGGATTTGATCAGCAGGAGTCTTGTCGTAAGGTCGCTGCTGCCCCGAGTCGTTGGCACCGCTCGGAGCAGTGCCGCGCCCGTTGTGCGAGGGGCGCGGTGTTTGTCCTAAAGCTGCATTCTTGGACGCCGCCGCAGCGGGATCTTGGCTCGCGCCGATCCGGGCGTTGCCGCTCCGGCGGCTGCGTTCATTGGCGCGACGAGGAGGTGGAGGAGGAAGGGTCGTCCGTCCATTCCGCCCGCGCCGTCGCGGCTCCGTTCGCCAGAGGATCGAGGAGGTCGACTACCTCCAGCACACTCGTCTCCTGCGCCGACCGCGGTGGGCATGATGACTGCGCCGCCTGCGCTGGTCGTGCCAACCGCAGTACCCGCGCCACCCGCATTGGCCGCGCCGCCTGTGCCGCTTGCGGATGCGTGCGGGGTGGCCGTCATCGTGATGCCCTTCTTCTTGGGCGCCATCGATGACGAGGAGGACGACGAGGAAGTTGATGAAGATGACGAAGAAGACGCGCAATCCATTGATCAAGGTTCGCGTAAGCGATGCTAGCCCCTACCTGGCGCGCCAAAGATGTCGTGGTGTGACGACCATCTATGGGGCCATGCAGCCCCTTGTGGTTCGGCGGGGGAGATCGACATGCACAAAGAGCATGCACAATGGAGGGCGCAAGGGATTTTACCCAGGTTCGGGCCGCAGAGAAGCGTAAAACCCTACTCCTGCTTTTGGTGTATTAATGGTGTGGGAGCACAGTAGAAGGAGCGCTTCTCCCGGCAAGGTGGGAGGAGCCGCTACACGAGACATGCTTGTGTTTAAAAAGGGGTCCGAATCCCCCTAACTGTTGCCTTGGCCCTCCTTTTATAGCTCAAAGGGGTACCACAGTGGCAAAACAGTAATTACATAGCGATTAGATAGCAAACAGTGCTATCATACCTAACTCTGCTAGTTTAGGACAAAGGCATTAAATGCGCCGTTAGGTGTCATGTGGAGAGGTAGTCCCGGCAAGGTTTTTGCACCGCTTGCCCAGCTACCTCGTATTATCCTGACACGCCTCCCGGACGTGTGTCATTAGAAGCAAATCCTGTCCCAGCATGCTGACACGTGTCCGATAAGCCTTGCCAACCAGCCCGCACGGTCGACACCTCGCCCACTAGTGAACACCTGTGCGGTGAGGTGGAGCGCTGGAGGGCTGGCAGGAGCTCGCCGGTACGGAGCTTGCCGGGTCCTCACCTTGCCGGCTTAGCCTTGCCGGCAAGGAATGTCTTCATCTTCGGTACTGGTTGAGTGCTGTGTCTTGAGCTTCTTTCTGGAAGCTTCTGCGACTGGACTCTCAGTCTTGGTCTTGACGGTTCCCGGCAAGGAGGCTGCTACTGTCTGTGCATAAGTTAGGGTATAAAATACCCATATTTTATACACCGACAAAGTCCCCTTTACACCCATACGCAACAACCCCCTTACTCGGGTGTAAGCTTCTATCACTGTAGCCACCCACTATAAGCGAATCATGAACGTATTGCAACACCCTACAGCGGGAATCCCCCACGTGTGCGCGGCACGGAGGGCACCATAGGACAGCACCAAAATAAAACATACAACTCAATCCAATCAAGATCACCAATCAACCCAAAGGACAAAAAGAAATCTACTCAAACATCATAGGATGGCAACACATCATTGGATAATAATATGTGGCATAAAGCACCATGTTCAAGTAGGGAATTACAGTGGGGTGCGGGAGAGTGGACCGCTGAAAAGAGATGAGGGAGGTGATGAAGACGGTGATGTTGATGAAGACGATCACCCCGGCGATGGTTTCCCCAGCGGCACTCCGGCGCCACCGAGAGAGAGGGGAAGAGAGACTCCCCCTCCGGCTTTCTCCTCCATGGCCTCCCCCTAGATGGGGAGAGGTTCTCCCTCTCGTCCTTGGCCTCCATGGTGCCCGGAGGGGCGAGAGCCCCTCCGAGATTGGATCTCCCTCTCTGTTCTCTTTTGTTTCTACGCTCCTGTTTCTGGCTGAAAACCGTTTCTTATATTCTCGGAGATCCGTAACTCCGATTGGGTGAAATTTTGAGGGGATTTTCTTCTAGATATTATCTTTCTTGCGGCAGAAGAAGGGCCCAAACTGCCTTACAGGGGCGCCACAAGCCTGCCAGGCGCGCCCTGGGTAGGGGGCGCGCCCCTCGAGCTTGTGGGCACCTCGGGCATCGTCTCGTGTTGATTCTTTTTCCCAAAAATCACATATATTCCAAAATAAATCTCCGTAAATTTTTATCGCATTTGGACTTCGTTTGGTATGGTTTTTCTGTGAAACAAAAACATGCAGAAAACAGGAACTGGCACTGGGCACTGGATCAATAAGTTAGTCCATAAAAACATTATAAAAGTGCACCAAACCATATAAAATTATTGTAAACATGGTATGATTACTTCATAAATTATAGATATGTTGGAGGCGTATCAATGTTGACATTGGTCGCGAGGCGTTGTACTTGGCGCTCGATCGTGTGCCTTGTATCTTCATGCACCTTCTTGAGGTATGTTGCTCGTGCACTTGCATCCATGTTGATGCGCTCTTGTAGAGGTAGCGGTAGAATGTCCAATGGCGACAACGGGTTGAAACCATAGACGACCTCGAAGGAGGACTTGCCGGTAGTAGAATGTCTTGCTCAATTGTAGGCGTACTCGGCGATGGGCAAACATTCCTCCCACTCCCTTATGTTCTTCTTGACCAACATGCGAAGGATTGTGGATAGCGTCCGTTAGGTGACCTCCGTTTGGTCGTCGGTTTGTGGATGAAATGCCGAAGAGAATAGGAGCTTGATTCCGAGCTTGGCGCAAAGTGTCTTCCAAAAGTAGCTAAGGAACTTGACGTCGCAGTCCGACACAATCGTCTTGGGCACTCCACGCAATTGCAAGATTTCCCTGCAAAAGAGATTGGCAATGTGTTAAGCATCGTCGATCTTGTTACATGGAATAAAATGTGCCATCTTAGAGAAGTGTTCCACAACAACAAATATTGAATCCTTGTTGTTTTGAGTTCGAGGCAAACCAAGCACAAAATCCATACTAATATCTTCCCATGGGTGATACGGAATAGGAAATGGCATATATAGACCATGGGATTGAGCTTTTAACTTAGCTTTGTGGCATGTAGAGCACCGGTTGGTGTAGCATGAAACGTCGCGAAACATATTTGGCCAAAAATAATTCTTGGAGAGCGTGGAGAATGTCTTGTCGCGTCGAAAATGTCCCATGAGTCCTCCACCATGAGCTTCTTGCAAAAGTAGCAAACGAAGAGAAGACTCGGGAATACAAAGTTTGTTAGCTCACATAAGATAATCATCTTTCAAATAGTATCGCTCCCAAGTTTTGTGCGTTAGGCATTTGGCATAAGGAATCGCAAATGAAACATCATGCTCATACAAGTCTTTAATGTGCTCAAATCCTATAACATTCAACTCAAGTTGAGTAACTAACATGCACTTGCGGGAAAGAGCGTCTGCCACAACATTTTCCTTACCTTTGATGTACTTGATAACATAAGGAAATGACTCAATGAACTCACTCCATTTAGCATGACGCTTATTTAATTTGGTTTGACCCTTAAGGTATTTAAGTGTTTCATGATCCGTATGGATGACAAATTCACGGGGGCGAAGGTAGTGTTCCCACACATGCAAGACTCTCACTAAATCATATAACTCTTTGTCATAGATGGGATAGTTAAGTTGCGCGCCGGAGAGTTTCTTGCTAAAGTATGCAATGGGTCGCTTCTCTTGCATTAACACGCCACCTATGCCATTACCACTAGTGTCGCAATGCACTTCAAAAGTTTTATCAAAGTTGGGTAATGCAAGTAATGGAGCATGTGTAAGAAAGTTCTTAAGCTCATGAAATGTGGCATCTTGGGATGGACCACAAACAAAAGGTGCATTCTTCTTACTCAATGCGTTTAATTCTTCACAAAGCGATGATAAAATAGTGCTAAAATCCTTCACAAAGCGGCGATAAAATCCGGCTCTTTACCTTTGTCGATTTCCCAATCTTTAGAATTGCGTTTAATTCTTTCCAGAAGATCCCATTTGAATTCAATAGTCCTTTTCATAAAGGAACCAGTAGAAGAAGTATCGAGCATGGATTGATCACTATGAGAAAGCCGAGCATAAAAGTTTTGAATAATTATTTCTCTTGAGAGCTCATGTTTGGGGCATGTGTGTAACATATACTTAAGCCTCCCCCAAGCTTGAGCAATACTTTCTCCTTCACGAGGCCAAAAATTATATATATAATTCCGATCATGATGAACCAAATGCATAGGATAAAACTTCTGGTGAAATTCCAGCTTCAACCGGTTCCAATCCCATGTTCCAGTATCATCAAATAGCCTATACCATGTCAATTCCTTTCCCTCCAAAGACAAAGGGAATACCTTCTTCTTAACTCCATCCTAGGATAAACCTGCAAGCTTAAACAATTCACAAATTTCATCTATATATATCAAGTGCATATCAGGATGTACCTTTACATCTCCTGCATAAGGATTAGCCAGCAGTTTCTCTATCATACCCGAAGGAATTTCATAATAAATATTTTCAGTAGGTTGAGGAGCAACTCTTAATGCTTCCGGTCGAGGTGAAGATACCCCGAACAAACCCCTCAAAGGATTACTTTCCATAGTGACAAGTGACAGTAAATTTCAACACGTAATAAAAATGTTTCCTTACCAAATTCCACTTACCAAAGGTGCTTCACTCCCCAGCAACGGCGCCAAAAAAGAGTCTTGATGACCCACAAGTATAGGGGATCAATCATATTCCTTTCGATAAGTAATAGTGTTGAACCCAACGAGGAGCAGAAGGAAATCACAAGCGGTTTTCAACAAGGTATTCTCTGCAAGTACTGAAAGTAGCGGTAACAAATAGTTTTGATAGCAAGATAATTCGTAACAATTAACAAGTAACACTAGTAACAAAGTGCAGCAAGGTGGCCCAATCCTTTTTATAGCAAAGGACAAGCCGGAACGGTCTCTTATATAAAGCAAAGAGTTCTCGAGGACACATGGGAATTCGCATCTAGTCACTTTCATCATGTTTGTTTATTCGCGTTCGCTACTTTGATAATTTGATATGTGGGTGGACCGGTGCTTGGGTGCTGTTCTTACTTGAACAAGCCTTCCACTTATGATTACCCCCTCTCGCAAGCATCCGCAACTACGAAAGAAGAATTATGATAAATCTAACCATAGCATGAAACATATGGATCCAAATCAGGGGCCGCGCCCTGTTGCCTTGTGAGCAACTGGTGGGTCCCCTCTGGTATTTCTTTTCTCCAGTATTTTTTATATATTCAATAAAAAATCTCCGTAAAATTTGAGGTCATTTGGAGCTCTGTAGAATAGGTATCTCTGTTGTAGCTATTTCAGGTCCAAAATTCCAGCTGCCGGTATTCTCCCTCTTCATATAAATCTTGCAAATTAAGAGAGAAAAGGCATAAGAATTGCATCATAGAGTGAAATAATGACCAAATACATTGTAAATAACAGTAGGAAATCATGATGCAAATTGGACATATCAACTCCCACAAGCTTAGACCTCGCTTGTCCTCAAGCGAAAGCCGAAATCGATAATCATGACCACATGTTTAGAGAGAGAGGCGTCGATAAAACAAAATACAGGCATGAAAGCATCGTGATTATTATTATAACAACAATATATCATCATAAAACTTCTCATGAAAAAGTGACAATTGATCCACAAGATAAAATATGAACTACAAACCGTATTGAAAACTAACAAACTATGATCTCAGTCACTAATGCAATTGCAATTCATCATATTATCAGAAAGAGTCTATGTAAGAGCTTTGTTTAGCAAGTTCACATACTCAACTATCAATTAGTCTTCTATGATTGCTGACACTCACGGCATACATATGGAGCAAAAGTTTCAGTCAGACACATAGAAAGATAGGGGCTTATAGTTTCGCCTCCCAACTTATTTACCTCAAGGGTAATGTCAACAATAATAACTCATGATCTCCTACATACAACTGGATATATATACCTGGATCTTTCCCCATCACATGATGCTTGCCAAGAGAGAAAATAAAAACAGAGTAGAGGAGAATATTATTGACTCTTGCATAAAAGTAAATACATAAAGTAAAAGATAGGCCCTTCGCAGAGGGAAGCAGAGGTTGTCATGCGCTTTTTATTTTTGGATGTGCAAGCTCTTAATGTAAAGGAACGTCACTTTATATTGCCCCTTGAAATAGCAACCTTTATTATGCAGTCTGTCGCTTTTATTCCTTCACCATCACAAGATCATACAAAACTTATTTTCCCTTACAATAAAAGTTCATACATATTTAGACGCAATTTTTATTGCTTTATGCACCGATGACAACTTACTTGAAGGATCTTATTCAATCCATAGATAGATATGGTGGACTCTCATGACATGAAACTGGGTTCAAGGGTTTTGGATGCACAAGTAGTATCTCTACTTAGTGCGAATTTTGGCTAGCAAAAGATAGGCGGCAAGCACCACATGTTAGAGGATCCACAACAATATAGCTTCTATGTGAATATAAGCAAACATAACTCATTACGTTGTCTTCCTTGTCCAACGTCAACTGTTTGACATAGAATATTTAATGGGGGCTCACAATCACAAAAGATGTCCAAGATAGTGTATTTATATGTGAGACCTCTCTTCCATTATTACTTTTTTCATGAATTGCAACAAAGACCAATGCTATGTTTGTCAACTTCCAACAAGTTTTATCAATTATACTTCTTTTATGTGAAGTCATCACTCCCCATGGGATTAGCATATAATCTCTCTTTTCTTTATTCTTTTTATTTTATTTCTAAGATTGGATCAACAAAAGTAAAACAACTCAACTCAACTACTCTTTATTACATAACTCTCACACTCGATTACATAGATAGATAGATCACAAAGCAAGCACTAAAGACTAAATCATACTAAAACTTTATTCTTCTAAATCATGAAATAACTAAGGATCAAACTAAGATAGATAATTATGATAAAAGTGATGGTGATACGATACCGGGGCACCTCCCCCAAGCTTGGAACAAACCAAGGTTGGTGCCCATACCCGTGTACTCAAACCTCCTTCGATGATGGTGGTGATGATGAGGTAGGCTTGTCCTTTAACTTCAGTAAGTACTCCAAATTGCCATTGATCCTCCGAAGGGCACAGTTCTGCTCTTCTAACACAATAACTTCATGGGTCAGCGGCGTATTCTAAGCACAAATTGCATCAAAAACCATTAGTGTATCGATTTTAGATGGGGAAAGGTTATGATAAAGAGTTTGCCATGTATCTCCCTTTTCTGGTGCTTCTCCCGTGCGCGTGGCTTGATCTTCTTCTCCTTGAATCTGGTGCTCCATGACCTCTCCTGATCCCTCCTTCATAGCGGTCTCCTCCTCTCCGGATAACCACTCATGATAGACTTCGCTGAAAGGACATTTGCCAGGCGAAGGTTGCACAATCCGGTGCTTGGTGCGGAGCCTTCGGGGAGCCATGGGGATCTAGATTTGTCAGAAAAACAGCTCGAAACAAGAACAGAGGAGAAACTTGCGATACGGTAGTCAAAACATCTGAGAGTATATATAATGAATTTTTATCTTGCAAAACAAGCATACGAGAGGAAAACGGAGTCGGGAGGGCACAAGAGGGGCCCACAAGACAACACGGCGCGCCCTAGGGGGCTCGCGCCTTGTTGCCTTGTGAACTGCTCGTGGGTCCCCTCGGCTGTTTATTATTTTTGTAATTTTTCTAATATTCCAAAATAGACAAAAATATTTTTTATGGAATTTTTGGAGTCGGTTTACTTACCGAATCACATACCTACCTCTTTTCAGGGTTCTAGAGCGTTCCGGAAGGACTCTTGGATATGTTCTTCCGGTGTCATAGTTTGAATAATATTAGTTTCAACATTAATGGGCGTACCTGAGATATAATGTTTAATTCTTTGACCATTAACCACTCTTGGATTAGTGCCCTCAGCATTATTGATTTTGATAGCTCCGGAGCGATAAACTTCTTCGATGATATATGGCCCTTCCCATTTAGAAAGAAGTTTTCCTGCAAAAAATCTGAAACGAGAGTTGTACAATAGAACATGCTCACCCACTTTAAATTCCCATTTTTGGATTCTTTTATCATGCCATCTTTTAACCTTTTCTTTAAATAACTTGGCATTTTCATAGGCTTGGCTTCTCCATTCATCTAGAGAGCTAATATCAAACAACCTCTTTTCACCGGCAAGTTTAAAATCATAATTAAGTTCTTTAATTGCCCAATATGCCTTATGTTCTAGTTCAAGGGGTAAATGACATGCTTTTCCATAGACCATTTTATATGGAGACATACCCATAGGATTTTTATAAGCAGTTATGTAAGCCCATAATACATCATCAAGTTTCTTAGACCAATTCTTCCTAGATCTATTAACGGTCTTTTGCAAAATTAACTTTATTTCTCTATTACTCAATTCAACTAGTCCACTAGACTGAGGATGATAAGGGGATGCAATTCTATGATTAACATCATATTTAGCAAGAAGTTTACGGAAAGCACCATGAATAAAATGTGAACCACCATCAGTCATCAAGTATCTAAAGACTCCAAACCTCAGAAATATAACTTCTTTAAGCATTTTGATTGAAGTGTTATGATCAGCACTACAAGTTGGAATAGCTTCTACCCACTTAGTAACGTAACCAACAACAACTAAGATATGAATATACCCATTAGAGGAAGGAAAAGGTCCCATGTAATCAAAACCCCAAACATCAAATGGTTAAATAACAAGTGAATAATTCATAGGCATTTCTTGACGTCTACCAATATTACCTATTCTTTGACACTCATCACAAGATAGGACAAACTTACGTGCATCTTTAAAAAGAGTAGGCCAATAAAAACCAGACTGTAATACCATATGTGCAGTTCTGTCTCCCACACGGTGTCCTCCGTATGCCTCGGAGTGACACTTCCGTAGGATTTGTTCCTGTTCATGCTCAGGTACATGCTACTTGTGATCTGCGTTGGGATTTCCCCGAAGAGGAGATGATGATGCACTACAGTAGAGATAAGTATTTCCCTCAGTTAAGAACCAAGGTTATCAATCCAGTAGGAGAACCACATAGAACCTCGTTAGCAGCACCTACACACACAAAAGCAAATACTTGCACCCAACGCAACAAGAGGGTTGTCAATCCCCGTAGCGGTTACTTGCAAGGATTAATTCTGATAGTGATAGATAGAAAAGTTAATTGCAAAAGAAAATAAAAGTAAATAAATTGCAGCAAGGTATTTTCGGATTTAAATATATGATAAAAGTAGACCCGGGGGCCATAGTTTTCACTAGAGGCTTCTCTCTTGAACGCATAGCATACGGTGGGTAAACAAATTACTGTTGGGCAATTGATAGAAAAGTGCATAGTTATGACAATATTCAAGGCAATGATCACGTATATAGGCATCACATCCGAGACAAGTAGACCGACTCCTGCCTGCATCTACTACTATTACTCCACCCATCGACTGCTATCCAACATGCATCTAGGGTATTAAGTATAAAACAGAGTAACGCCTTAAGCAAGATGACATGATGTAGACAAAGTAAACTCAAGCAATATGATTAAACCCCATCTTTTTATCCTTAATGGCAACAATACAAATACGTGGCATGTCCCTTTCTATCACTGGGATATAGAACACCGCAAGATTGAACCCATCACAAAGCACCTCTCCCATTACAAGATAAATCAATCTAGTTGGCCAAACCAAACAGATAGATCGGAGAGAAATACAAAGCTATAACAATCATGCATAAATAAGTTCAGAAAAGACTCAAATATTTCACATGAATAATCTGATCATAAACCCACAATTCATCGGATCCCAACAAACACACCGCAAAAAAGGATTACATCGAATAGAACTCCAAGAACGTCGAGGAGAACATTGTATTGAAGATCAAAGAGGGAGAAGAAGCCATCTAGCTACTAGATATGGACCCGTAGGTCTGTGGTAAACTACTCACACATCATCGGAAGGGCAGCAAGGTTGATGAAGAGGCCCTCCGTGATAGATTCCCCCTCCGGCAAATTGCCGAAAAAGGCCTCCAGATGGGATCGCGGAAGAACAGAGGCTTGCGGCGGCGGAAAAGTTATTCGGGGTGGCTCTCTATTGGTTTCCCAATATTTGAGAATTTATAGAAGTGGAATTAGGTCAAACGGAGCCACGAGGGGCCCACAAGGCATCAGGGCGCCCCCCTGGGGTCGCGCCCTGTTGCCTTGTCACCTCCTCATGAGGCTTATGGCCTCCTCCTGAAGCTTCCAGGGACTCTTTTGTCCAGAACAAATTGTCAAAAAAATTCATGGCATTTGGACTTCGTTTGGTACTGATTTCCTGAAAAACCAAAAACAAGCAGAAAACAGCAACTAGCACTGGGCACTAGGTTAATACGTTAGTCCCAAAAAATGATATATAATTGCATATAAAACATCCAAGATTGATACCATAATAGCATGGAACAATCAAAAATTATAGATACGTTGGAGACGTATCAAGCATCCCCAAGCTTAATTCCTGCCCGTCCTTGAGTAGGTAAATTATAAAAATAGAATTTTTGATGTGGAATGCTACCTAACATGTTTCATCATGTAATTCTTTTTTACGGTATGAATATTAAGATCCGAGTGATTCGAGGCAATAGTCTATAATTTGATATAAAGACATCAATACTCAGGCATACTAACAAACAATCATGCCTTTCAAAATAAAAATGCTAAAGAAAGTTATCCCTACAAAATCATATAATCCTGTCATGCTCCATCTTCTTAACATAAAATATTTATCATGCACAACCCCGATGACAAGCCGAGCAATTGGTTCATACTTTTTAACACGCTTCAGCTTTTTCAACCCCCACGTAATACATGAGCGCCAGCCATGGATATAGCACTATGGGTGGAATAGAATACAGTGGTAGAGATTAATAAGGGGAAAACAAAAAGAAGAATATAGTTTCACATCGACGCGGCTAATCAACGGGCTATGGAGATGCCCATCAATTGATATCAATGCGAGGAGTAGGGATTGCCATGCAACGGATGCACTAAGAGCTATAAGTGTATGAAAGCTCAAAATAAAAACTAAGTGGGTGTGCATCCAACTTGCTTGCTCATGAAGACCTCGGGCATTTGAGGAAGCCCATCACCGGAATATACAAGCCAAGTTCTATAATGAAAAATTCCCACTAGTATATGAAAGTGACAACATAGGAGACTCTCTATATGAAAAACATGGTGCTACTTTGAAGCACAAGTATGGAAAAAGATAGTAACACTGTAACATCCCAAAATTCTAAATTTTGGAATGTTATATTAATTAAGTAATTATGATTGTTTGATTGATTGAAAGTGAGTGAAATTTGAAACTTTTTGAAAGTTAAATGAGAGGGAATAAAAGGACTTTCCCAAAACTTTCATTCTTGCTTTTGATCTCTAATGAATTCAAATTCTTTTCAATACAAAACCCTGGAGTGAAGATGACATGACTTCTTCCATTTAAAGAAATGAAATAGGGATTTGAAAAGATTTGAATTCCATTTGAAAATATTTCAAATTCAGAAAATTTATGCAACTCAATGATTTTCTTGAGAGAAGATAAAATGACTTCTTCAAATTATAAGAAAGATGAGTTGGAAGTTTAAAAGAATAATTTGAAAGTCCCTTTGAAGTTATTTGAAATCCACTTTCCATTTGAAGCTATTTGAATTTCCAAAATTTAAATCCTCTGGAAATATTCAAAATGAGAGAAGGAATATGACACTTTAAATATTCAAAGGCATTTGAAATATATTTGGCCAAGGAAAAAAAACATAAAAGATTTGAAGGTGGTTTGAAATTCAAATTCAAACCCAATTTTGAGTTATTTAGTTTTTATTCAAATTATTTTTCTCCTAAAAATAAATGTATGGAAATAAGGGTAAAATGATTCCCTTCAATGAAAAATTAGGAGAAAATAAATTTGAAATCATTATGGTATTTAAAAAATGATTTTTATTGGTTTTTAATGCAAGAGTAGCACTGTTTGAATTTTAGGAATTTGTGTGGATTTTACTTGAACTTGAAAAATAGTTCATGTTTCAGAAAATCATTTTCTAATTTTTTTTATATATTATATGACTATAATTTATTTCTTTTTTCTTTTCTTTTCTTTTATTTATTTTTCTTCTCTGTTTAGTTAAAATTGGAAAGGAATTTCCTTTATTAGGAAATCACCCAGCGAGGCCCACTGGCTAGCGGCCCAGCAGCACGCGCGCCCGCGCCGAATACTTTCCGGATCGGTCGCCGATCCCTTTCCCTTCTCTCTCTCTCTCGCTATGCATGGGACCCACCGCCCGACCGTATCCCTCGCGCGGTCGCTTTCCTTCTCCGACGCGCTTCACTACCTTTCGCCGGTGATTCACCGGATCACCTCGAATCGGCAACAAATCATTGCCCCCTACCCCCAAGAAGGCCCCGCCTATAAATTGTACCCACACCGCACCCGATTCCCCTTGCTTCCCCTCTCTCTCTCTCTCTCTCGCGTCGATGCCGCCGCCATTTCTCGCCGTCGTTCCTCACGGCCGTCACTCACTCCGCCTCCCTCCGACCACCCCGAGCCACGCCACCACCACCAACCTCACCACCGCCCTCGGCTACGTCGTCTGCCACCCTCGCCTTCGCCAAAGCATCACCGGAACGCCATCTCCGTCGAAGCCCGAAGCCCTGCCTCACCGGAGTTCTTCCCCGTCGCCGCGGTGAGCTCCCCTCCTCTCCACGTCGTCCGATCCAGATCCAACGGATAGGATAGAACGCCATTTTTTTTATTTTACCGAATCGTTTTCGGTTAGGCATCGGTCGTCCGCCAATAGCACTAGCGGCGCACACCCTCTAGCCAATCTAAAGCTGCCACGTGTCAACTAGCCGAACCGTAGTTTTGTTTTTTTCAGTTTCAGTTTTTCTTTTTCAGAATAATTTCTGTTTAGAAATTCAATATCTTTTAGGATATTTAATGTTTTTGAGTCATTCTTTTTGCATTAGGTTTAGAATTTTATGAAGTTTCTGAAGATGCAAAGTTTGGCCATGTTTGAAAATTTTAAATTTGAATTTGTTCAAATTTGTTTGAATCCCTATTTTGGCTATAACTTGAGTTAGAAAATCGCTTTTAATTTAATTATTTTTGCTCCTAGTCACTAGTTAGATTTTTTATACAGCAGGATTTATTTTATTGTTTTTAGATTAATTTAAATTAGGGTTTTGGCTAGAACAGTACTGTTTGCCCTATTAAATTGATTAGTTAATAAGTTAGTGAATTTTAATTAGATTTAATTAATTTCTTTTGCAACTTTTAACATGTTGAAATATGTTTCTGTTAGATAACAGTAGCTAATTTTTAGAATTTATTAAAAAAAATTGCTGCTGTTTTTGTATTTTGTTTGCTTAGCCATAATTATAATTAATAGAGTTAGTTTTATTATGTTCAAAAGTAATTCTATTTGCCACTTTAAAATAATTAATTGTAGTTTCTGTTGAATAGCAATAATTTAGTTTTTGTAATTAGTTATTATTGTTTAGTATTCTTTTATTGTTTTCTTGGTTGTTATATTTGCTTTAGTTCTAACTATGTAGTTATAATAGCTTTTAATTAGTTCTTTTTGCTAGTTATTAATTTAGTAAAATACTTTCTGTTTATTTATTAGTTTTGTAAGTTTCTTGCAGTTAAGTTGTAATTGGGACAAAATTTATTTTTGTGTTGTTGTGTAGTTAAGCCATAGAGTTTTCTTTAGTAGTTTTTCTTTATAGTTTTCCTTTGAAGTTTTCTTTGGATTTCTATTCGGATTTCTTTGATTTCTTTGGGTGATTTCTCTATTGTTTTATTTGTGATTTTATTGTTGATTGCTAGAATGTTTGCTGGATGTGATTGCTTATGTGAATGCAATGTTTGACTTAATATAGATTTCATCGGAGAGTGACGAATAGTCCTATAAAGTTATTTTGAGAGTGACATAACCTTCATCAACTATACCAGGCAAGTTCACTTTGATTATATTTTGAATACCAATGGTTTTTATTGCATTAGTGCCACTTTTCCTCTTGCATTCAATAGGAATATTGAAACTTGTAGCTTGAGTAGAATCATGAGGTAGGAACCCATACCCTTGTCACTAAGCCCCGGGAATCGTTGTTAAGTTAGTTGCAGCTATGCTTCAGTAGACGGGGATTGGTATGAGTGTTTCATGTGAGATGTGAGTGTGATAATAATATCCGGATCAACCTCAAGACTACAAGACTTCAAGATTTCAATACACCACTGGGTGGACTGCTTGCAAGAAGAGGGGATACTAGGGATTGACTAGTGATCACCCGGTTCTACAGACTCAAGAGGGGATACTAGGGATTGACTGGTTCTACAGACTCAAGAGGGGATCCTAGGGATTGACTAGTGATCACCCAGTGCTACAGACTCAAGAGGGGATCCTGGGGGTTGACCAGTGATTACCCAGTTTTACCAGGGGATCCGGGGGATTGACTAGTGATCACGCACTTTTACGGAAGGCCGCCAAAGCTCAAAGAGATTGATGGATCTTTCAAGACCAGAAGCTTCCGTGTGCAGCCGCAAGCTATTATGGGCTCTGGCATAGTTGAGTACTTCGGAAAGACTGTGTCTCGGTTATCCTGTTCTCAAACACTAGGCAGTGCGAGAACTTCAAGGGAGGCGATCGAGTCTTGCGGGAAAAGTGCGCAAACCTCTGCAGAGTGTTAAAACCTAATCGATTAGCCATGTCCCTGGTTACGGACAATTTGAGCGACTGGAATTGGATGGTCTGGATATTCTCAACACTGTTACCGATTTAATGAATTTGGGGTTTTAATGACCAGGGAATGAGAATTGGTTGGCGGAGCCATCTCATAAATGTCATCCACGTAGTATTAAAATGCAAATAAAAACTTTGAGTTAGGACAAAACTGGCTTTTATGCAAAAACTCAGACTCAGAGCCTCAAAGCCATATTTCATATAGAATAGACTTTTCATCTGTTTCTATTGTGATATTGCCGGTACATTCTATGTACTGACCTACACGGCTGCAATGTATCATGTTGCAGGTATTTCTACGACGAGTAAGAGTTATGATATAGGGTTACGATCTACACTCAACTTGCCGTTGGTGTTGATGGGACTCCACACCCTTACTGATTTGTTTCCGCTGTGATATATATAAGGTATACTCTGGATCTACGGTATTTATTTTACATGTGATGTTATGGTATTTCATCGAAGTACTGTGTGTGCCAGCATACTGATCTAGGGATGGCACAGAAAGCACAGAGACTTGACCGTATTGGGTCGGGTCACTACAGAGATGGTATCAGAGCACATGTTGACTGTAGGACATGACCCTAGAAACTGGAAAGCCCTAGGACAGGGTATATCTAAAATTTTATTTTCAAAAAGATCCTTACTTCTCATCCTTTTTTGATTTATCAAATAATCTCTCTCACCTCAAATAGTTAGAATATACCCTTTTCCCTTTTGACCACACGGAGAATCAACTAAGGACCACCTCAGAGTACAAGAATTGAGGCTACAACAGTTGAAGACTCCGAAGACCCTGAAGAATCCCAATATTATTATGACCTTTAGAAAACCAAACCCCTGTTGTATACTCATGTTAGATACGATGATTTGTGAGCTGTCATTTGTGTGTGTTTTCCGACAGCCACAAATAAAATCTATTTTTTCAAAACTATATTGTTTGTATGGGTATCTTTCTCCCTCTCTCTCCAACCTTACCTCATCGCTGCTGAACCCATCAGATGCCGCTGAGACGTGACAATACCAGGAATAGCTTAGGGAACAATGGACCCAGCATAGAACAATTGCTCTAGACCCAGAACAAGATCTTGCAGCTCCTGATGCAGAACCAGAACCAGAACAACAACAATAACCCGCCACCCCAAGTTGATAACCTTACCCGTTTCCTGAGGTTGAACCCACCTGTGTTCTCAAGCAGCACGGAGCCGATTGTCGCAGATGACTGGCTCCATAAGATAGGAAGAGAGCTGGCCACCGTAAGATGCACTGACACATAGAAGGTGAGGTTTGCCGCTCACCAGCTAGATGGACCGGCAGCCACATGGTGGGAGAACTATACCACCACATACCCCACGACGAATGTGACGTGGGAGCAGTTCCAGCAGGCATTCCGTAACGCACATGTTTCAGCTGGAGCTATGAGCCTCAAGAAGAAAGAATTTCGTAACTTACGTCAGGGAGGACGTTCAGTTTTTGAATATGTCGATGAGTTCAGCAGGTTGTCCCGTTATGCTCCAGGATACGTGGCCACCGATGCAGCTAAACAGGAGAAATTTTTGGAAGGTTTGAACGATGAACTTGAAGTCCAATTGACTGTTACTCACTTTGAGAACTACCAGGAGATGGTTGATAAAGCTATGATCCTCGAAGTCAAGCATCAGCAGATTGAGAACCACAAAAGGAAGTCTGGACCGGGAAAGTTTAGCTCTGGAGTTCAGCAGAAGCCCCGCTATACCCCTTACCCAGGGAACATTGGATCTGGAAGCAGAAAATCTGGAGGACACAACCATACTAACCATGGAGGTCATTCTCAGCATGGAAGCATTGGACACCACCCTGGTTGCCACAGGCATGACCGTGGAACTAGAGGAATTGGAAACCAGCATCATCCCAACCTAGCTGCACCAACAAAGAAGGATAAGAGCCATATTACCTGTTTTGAATGCCAGAACACAGGACATTATTCCAATGATTGTCCAGAAAAGAAGCAAAGAACCCAAGGGACATATGAAGGCACAAGGAAACCTAGGGAAATGTCGGAAGTTAATTGTTTTCGTTGCAATGCTGCAGGACATTATGCCATTGACTGTCCAGAACCCAAGGAAGCTGGAGCTGAGTAGTTGAGATTTTAATATTGGTAATAAATGTAGTAGGAAGCACTCTTACCTTTATGAGGATATGGAGTTGAATTTTGTAATGGAAGTCTCAGAGATTGTAATGGATCATGAATCAATAAAATTTATGTGCCCTGGTTTTAATTGCTGAATAGTATGTTATTCTAATCATGTTCGAAGATATGAGGAATATGATCTATGGATGGACTAGTACAATTCATTTCAAGTGTGGTAGTACTCGGTAAAACCACAGGAACAAAGGAGAAGAATGTACTATTCATACCAAGGAGTTTGGACCAATGAGTTGAAGTATAAAAGATGGTGGAAAGGAGCAACTGGACTTAATACCTATGAATGGTTGACGATAGTATACAGAGCAGATATAACCCCGAAGACAAGACAAAGCTATACAAGGATTGAAGTGGACCCTAGCCCAAGACGACAGGATGGATCAAGAAGCAAGCACAATCTTGTTGAAGAAGGAATCCTGAAGCAGCTATGATTTCATCAGCAGACGTTTAATAGGAGGTTACGAAAACCCCGAGAGTTGTGAAGAAACGATAGATGTTTTGTTGGGCTTGCAGAATCGATGGATTTATCAGAACTTCATTCATGGACAAGAGATATTCTGCAATGCTTGTGAGAATGCCCGAGCGTTAGCAAACAAGATTTGCTAAACCTTATACAGAGTAATGATTTGGGTGCGACATGGCTTGGCCACCATGACGACTTACTCTTATCATTAGTTCTCGCTATTTGGAATGGAAAATCTGGAGTGACTTACCTATAGTAGAGAGACGACGATCATTGAAACCTTGTTTAAGCCTTAGAATGGTATGTTAAGAAACCCCGGTACCAGGCAGTTGTTGCCAAACGTAGGTTATACGGTGAGATTCAAGCCAGACCCATTTCCTGCAGGAACCACAAATTGTTGACCACCATGAGATTAACGACAGTTGTTTAGTATTGGCGACAGCCTTATCAAGCCCCGGAAGAACTTATGAAAGGACTCAAGATATGTGAGAAGACAGACTCTGTCAAGGAAAGAAGTACCTGAGTTTTGATGGATCCATGTCTTTGATTTTAAGTGTGGTAGCACCCGAGACTTCCCCGACCAATGGATTTGCTTGAAGACCCCAAACCCTAACCTGTTCTTGCTAGCCTCTCTGAATCTCAAGGACGAGATTCATTTTAACTGTGGCAAGTTTGTAACATCCCAAAATTCTAAATTTTGGAATGTTATATTAATTAAGTAATTATGATTATTTGATTGATTGAAAGTGAGTGAAATTTGAAACTTTTTGAAAGTTAAATGAGAGGGAATAAAAGGACTTTCCCAAAACTTTCATTCTTGCTTTTGATCTCCAATGAATTCAAATTCATTTCAATACAAAACCCTGGAGTGAAGATGACATGACTTCTTCCATTTCAAGAAATGAAATAGGGATTTGAAAAGATTTGAATTCCATTTGAAAATATTTAAAATTCAGAAACTTTATGCAACTCAATGATTTTCTTGAGAGAACATAAAACGACTTCTTCAAATTATAAGAAAGATGAGTTGGAAGTTTAAAAGAATAATTTGAAAGTCCCTTTGAAGTTATTTGAAATCCACTTTCCATTTGAAGCTATTTGAATTTCCAAAATTTAAATCCTTTGGAAATATTCAAAATGAGAGAAGGAATATGACACTTCAAATATTCAGAGGCATTTGAAATATATTTGGCCAAGGAAAAAAACATAAAAGATTTAAAGGTGGTTTGAAATTCAAATTCAAACCCAATTTTGACTTATTTAGTTTTTATTCAAATTATTTTTCTCCTAAAAAGAAATATATGGAAATAAGGGTAAAATGATTCCCTTCAATGAAAAATTAGGACAAAAATAAATTTGAAATCATTATGGTATTTTAAAAATAATATTTATTGGTTTTTAATGCAACAGTAGCACTGTTTGAATTTTAGGAATTTGTGTGGATTTTACTTGAACTTGAAAAATAGTTCATGTTTCAGGAAATCGTTTTCTGAAAATTTTGATATATTATATGACTATAATTTATTTCTGTTTTCTTTTCTTTTATTTATTTTTCTTCTCTGATTAGTTTAAATTGGAAAGGAATTTCCTTTATTAGGAAATCGCCCAGCGAGGCCCAGCGGCCCAGCAGCACGCGCGCCCGCGCCGAATACTTTCCGGATCGGTCGCCGATCCCTTTCCCTTCTCTCTCTCTCTCTCGCTGCGCGCGGGACCCACCGCCCGACCATATCCTTCGCGCGGTCGCTTTCCTTCTCCGCCGCGCTTCACTTCCTTTCGCCGGCGATTCATCGGATCTCCTCAAATCGGCACCAAATCATTGCCCCCTGCCCCCAAGAAGGCCCCGCCTATAAAGGGCACCCACACCGCACCCGATTCCCCCTGCTTCCCCTCTCTCTCTCGCGTCGATTCCACCGCAATTTCTCGCCGTCGTTCTGCACGGCCGTCGCTCGCTCCGCCTCCCTCCGACCACCCCGAGCCAAGCCACCACCACCAACCTCACCGCCGCTCTCAGCTACGTCGTTGTCGTGGGTACGACCATCTATGGGGCCATCTAGCCCCTTGTGGTTCAGCAGGGGAGATCAACGTGCACAAAGAGCAGAATCAACAGAAGGCACAAGGGATTTACCCAGGTTCAGGCCGCTGCGAAGCGTAAAACCTTACTCCTGCTTTGGTGTATTGGATGTGTGTTAGCACAAGTACAAGGTGTGCTTTTCCCGGCAAGGTGCAGAGAGAGTAGCTACGCATGCGAGACGTGCTAGTGTTTGAAAAGGGGTCCGAATCCCTCGAACTGTTGCCCTGGCCCTCCTTTTATAGCTCAAGGGGTTACCACAGTGGCAAAACAGTCATTACATGGTGATTAGATAGCGAACAGTGCTATCATACCTAACTCTGCTAGTTTAAGACAAAAGCATTAAATGCTCCGTTAGGTGTCATGTAGAGAGGTAGCCCCGGCAAGGTTTCTGCACCGCTCGCCCAGCTACCTTGTATTGTTTTGACACGCCTTCTGGACGGGTGTCATCAAAGGCAAATCTTCTCCCTGCATGCTGACACGTGCCTGACAAATCTCACCAACCAGCCAACGCAGTCGACACCTCACCGATTAGCGACTAGCTGCCAGGTGAGGTGGAGCGCGGACGAGCTGGCGAAGGCTTGCCGGCACGGAGTTTGCCAGGTCTTCACCTTGCCAGCTCAACCTTGCCGGCAAGGTACGTCTTCATCTTCAGTACTTAGTTGAATGCTTGTCGACGCTTCGTCTTGAGTTTTTCTTTGGTGGCTTCTGCAACTGGGCCTTGAATCTTGTCGTTCAGCAGGTTTCATCAAGCTTTGGCTGGCAAGGAGGCTGCCACTGTCTGTGCATAAGTCAGGGTATAAAATACCCATGTTTTATACACCGACAGGAGCCCCCGGGCCTGGGACATACGCGCGTCCGAAGCGTCGTTGGGCTAGGCCCAAACAATGCACAGACACGCGGCGGGAAAACTGCCGCTGTAATTTTTGTCATGATGGTTATCCTGACGCACGTCCAATCCATGCATTAAATGCGGGACGTGGGAACGTGGACTGTTGCGGTTATTCCATGGTAGTGCGCCTGTAAAAAGGCGCTGCTGGGTAAACAGCAAAGAGCTAGCCCCCTCACGCCTTCCCCATAAAAACGCAACCACGAGGAGGCGCTGCTCGTTCGCCCCTGCTTCATCTCCTTCCTCTCGCCAGAACCGCTTCCGCCACCGCCGCCACCGATTCGCACCTCACCTCGACCTTCTTCTTCCTCCCGAGTCCTGATGGCGCCCAAGAGAGCCGACACGGCAGGGAAGAAGCCCGCCAAGCCGCTCGATCCCAAGGCGGAGGAGAAGAAGAAGGCATTGGAGGAGCTGGAGAAGCGGCGGAGAGAAAACGCGATCTTCTCGCCATCCTCCTTGGATGGCAACGACCTGATCAGGAGGTACGCGTACATGTGGGGAAGGGACACCACGGATCACAAGGCCCCAGTGGTGCTTCCTGAAGGTGACAAGGATCCATCGGATTCATATCCGTTCTTCTGTGCCTATTTTTACTGTGGTCTGGTTCCCCCATTCTCGGATTTCTTCAGCGCTATGATGTTCAGCTATGGGTTCAGGCTGCTGGATTTCACTCCAAATGCAATGACTTGTATGGCAGTTTTTGCCCATCTGTGCGAGAACTTTGTCGGAGTTTCCCCCAATGTGGATCTGTTCGGCCACTTCTTCGTCCCGTGGATTGAAGACAAGTCGCTCTCTGGCAGCGTGACATAGATCCCCAGGGCCAAAACCAAAGGTCAGTATCTTGCCGGGCAACTTCATCTCAAATGGGACGAATGGAGGGCAGAGTGCTGTTGGATCCAGGAGAAGGATTTCCCCCAATTTTGCATACCGCGCACAGTGAGAGTCCAGCGCGGCAAGAATTGGAGCGATTTTGGCGCCACTGAGGAGAAGCTTCGCCCGACACCGAACAGAATCACTCGCATCAAGGCCGCCAAGCTAACTGTAGAGATGGTTGGTGTTGATTTCCTTCGGCGACGCATCGCGCCGCTGCAGAAGAGAGAGAGGTTCGCATGGGATTATCAGAATGCCGCTGACATCATGCGGCTGTATCCCGGAACCGGCAACAATCTGACGACTCTGGAGCATGCCACACTTTGCGAGCAGTTATTCCGAAAGACCGACACGTTTCACTTGTCGAGCCAGATCATCCCATTGCACATCAATTCCGCCAAGGATTCCATCCTGGTGATGATGCCAGATTGCAACGCCCATGGAGTCAATGCAGATTGGCCGACGCCCAGTTTGGTGAACGAAATGGACTGGGCCTCCAACTTAACAGAAAAGGCCACCCGAAAAGAAAGTGACCTCGTTCAGGCCACCAAGGAGAAGGAACTGGCGTATCTTGCCAGTATAGCCGTGGAAGCCGCCAGAGCTGGCGCGGCAGGCGGCTCTGGTGCCGCGGCAACCGAGGATGATGATGAAGAACTCCCCGATGATGAGGTCACCGAAGAGCACCAAGAAGAGCCTGCCGGGGACAAGGCTGCCGGAGCTGAGGTTGCCGGGACCGAGGCCGCCGGAGATCCTGAAGAAGAAGAAGGCCCTCGAGCTCCGAAGAAGAAACGCCGCCTTCGAAGGGCGGTCAGTCAAGAGCCGGTGCGTGCCTCTTCGCCAGGGGCTGGTCCTTCGGTGAAGCAGACGACCACAAAGACCGGCCGCCAAGAAGAGGTACGCCGGCAATCAACTCGGCGTCCTCGAGCTCAACCCCCGTCTCCCCGGCAAGAGATTGCCGAGGAAGTCGAATCCATTCAGCTGACGGGCTCGCCTCCCCTGGCACTCAAGAGGGCCAGAGAGTCGCCTCCGCCAGTGATGTACGATTTTGACGTCCTTGGCGAGTCTGAAGAGGAGGAGTAAGTAATTTTGTTTATCTTCACCAAGCCTTGACTTCATTTGATTGCTGTTCTGACTTGATTCTTGTTGCCTTGACAGGGACCCAGAACCACTCGTGCACCGGTCGAAGCGGGCCAAGTCTGCATCAGCACAAGATCCTGTGACGAGCGCTGGGCAGGGGATTGGAATGGCTGAAACCATTGTTATCAGCCCCCAGCCCAGCCCCCTACGCGAGGACGTGGTGCAGATGCCTCCCACTAGCGCCAGTACTGAAGTTCCTCCTACTGGGTCTGTCATGGAGATGGGGGAGACCCGCCAGGAGGAAGAGAGCCAAGAGGCGGATCCAACCGTGGCTTCCCCGTCGACCAACGTTCTGGAGGGTGCTTCTCCGGCAAGGGCCTCCACCGATGAGCCTGTCCTCACCGGGGCTACCCCACCAGGGGAAGCTGCCGATAACCATGCGCCGGTAACACAAGTTGCCGGGGAAGGAAGTGCCCTTCCTCAACAAACATCAACGGGTAATCCTCTTGCCTCTACACACCTCTCATGGAAAAAATTCTTTTTTGTCTTCTTGAACTTCAATTTATAATCTTGAATCTCATTCTGCCTTCACTTCTGCTTCACTCCATAGTTCCACCCTCTCCCGAAGAAGGTGAGGTCCTTGTGCAGGTAGCAAATATTGCAAAGGACGCTGCTGATGAAGCCGCCAAGATTGCTGCCGGAGAGAATCTTGTGCAAGCCACTGAGGGGATCAGAGAGGTTCTCGGGGAGCCTGAGAAGACCCCCGGCGACACGTCCGACCTAGCCAGGATGGATGTGGAGAAGGCGCCCGTCAACACCGATGCGCCGAACCCCGACAACCAACTAGCGGCGCCAACCTTGCAAATCCCGTTAAGCAGCTTGGCGTTGATCGCTTCTCAGCATGAGTCCAGAGCCCCCAGCACATCTGGTACTGCAGAGCCAAACTTCGACGAGGAAATAGCCCGGATCTTGCTCCCCCTGGTCCAAAGAACCGACGAGGCCACTAATGCTTCCGACAATGCTGAAGATCTCGCCTTCATGGAAATCATGGCCGTCGGATTCAAGGGCGTCCAAGAAAGGTACAACCGGAGATGGAACAGGGTCCAGGAGGAACGCAAGGCTGCGGACCTCGTTGATCAGAAATTGAGGAAGAAAGCGGATGAGCTGCGTACATGGTATAATGAGCAGGCCCACAATCTTGTAAGGCAAGAGGAAAAGCTCACTGCTTCCAAGGTAGAAGCGGCAATTCATGACGGCAAGTTGACAGAGCACGAGGCGCTGCTTAATGCCAAGGACAAGGAACTTGCCGCTCGTGAAGAGGCCCTTGTCGCCACACTCCGCGGCAAGGATGACAAAATTGAAGCACTCCTTAAGCAACGGACCCAAGAGCTGGAAGATGGACACAAGAAATCCCTTGAGACCCAGGCTTTGGAGAACACCGCCAAGCTTAAGGAAGCCTCTGACAAAACTGATGCCGCTGCCTCTGCCAAGACCAAACTGAAATCCCAAGTGGCCAAGTTAAAGGAAGACCTTGCCGGTAGCGACAAAGAAATCGAGGCTCTCAAGGACGAAGCGCTGAAGGCAGCCCGCACTCTAGGGGACTTGCAAACGCAGCTGTCGTCTAAGAACGAAGATCTCGATGCCGCCGCCAAGACAATTTTAGATCTGAAATCCCCACTGGCCACCTTGGTAACAGCTTTAGAATCCGCCAAGGAAAGGGAGAGGGTCTTGACGAAGAAGCTGGAGCGGGAAGAGGCCTTGAAGAAGGACGCTGAGAATAACTATGCCCAATTGCACGAGAACCTCTCCCTCTGGACCGGCAGGCTTGTCAATGCTGCTGAGCGCATCAGCTCCCAAATCGCCGTGATGGACATGAAGAGCTGGGGTTTCACTGTCAACGACAAGGAGGCCACCAGTGTCAGACTGGCCAAGTTCTTCGAGGGCCTTATCGACGCCTTGAAGACGTATCACGAGGACAGGTCTGCTTCATTCGCTGATGAATCCCGGAAGTTTGCGCGCAAAATTGTATACAGGGTGCTGCTCAAAATCGCTCATCGCAATCCTAGCCTCGATCTCTCCGGGGTCTTCAGGAGGTTGCCGGCGAACACCGACATTACCGCTGCTGACAAGGTCGCTGCTCCTCTTGCCGACAAGGTTCTCCTAATTCCCAGAGTCCAGGGCGATCGTAGGGACTGAACTTGCCGCACACTTGCCACGAGCGCTTCGAGGAACAGGTCCTTAGCAGCCTGCTGGAAGTGCCGCCGTTGGCAAGGCAACTTGCCGGGCCAGAACGCAGCTACTAAGCTTGCCGAGCGGACTCGAGGCAAACTAGAGCGCGGACCGATCGCGGCAAGGTTCCTTCGCGTGCAGGTTTCTCATACAAACACATAATCGTTCAAGGGAAACAGCAAATGTAATAAGGAAAAAGTTTCAAAGTTTTTCAACTTAGCTTTTCCTTGCACTATTGTACGAAATGATCACTTGAACGTCATTAAAACGGCACCCCACGTCTCTCCCCCCGGGAAACTTGCATGCGAGGGGTCCTTCTCTCCTTTAAGAAAAAGAAAGAAGAGAAAAGAGTGGGTGGGGAACCTTGATGGTTCGTCAGCCATCTCATACAAACTAAAGTGTAATCAGAACATCACAAGTATCTATATACAAATGAACATGTACGAGGAGTTGGGATACACTTAGCTTTATTTCACTTATGCACAGGATCTGCACCTGGCTTTGTACAAAGGGTTACATGCCTTGCCGACAAAGCTTGTACAAAATGGGTTGCCGGGAGACCCGGCAACTGCGCCTTATGGGTAGAACTCGCGAAGATGCTCAATATTCCATGAGTTTTGCACTTGAATGCCATCTTCGGTCTCCAGACGGACTGCGCCAGGCCTGGTGACTCGTACTACCCGATAAGGGCCTTCCCACTTCGGTGTCAACTTGTTTGATCTCTTGGCGGACTGAACGTGCCGAAGAACAAGGTCGCCTTCCTCAAGGCTTCGGGTGTGCACTTTGCGGCTATGATAGCGGCGTAAGGCTTGCTGGTAGCATGCAGCTCGCACAGTCGCCCGAAGATGATCTTCCTCAAGGAGCGTTGTGTCATTTTGCCGCAACTGCTCTTGCTCAGCTTCGTCGTAGGCGAGCACTCGAGGTGACCTGTATATGAGTTCCGTGGGGAGCACCGCTTCTGCACCATAGACTAGGGAGAAGGGTGTTTGGCCGGTAGCTCGATTCGGTGTCGTCCTGAGTGACCAAAGAACTACCGGCAACTCATCAATCCAGCATCTTCCACATTTGCGCAGCCTGTCAAAGGTTATTGTCTTGAGGCCACGCAGCACTTCAGCATTCATCCTTTCCGCTTGGCCGTTGCTTCTCGGGTGAGCAATAGATGCAAAACAGATCTTGCCGCCAAGGTCCTGGATATACTGCATGAAGGTGCGGCTCGTGAATTGTGTGCCATTGTCGGTGACAACCCTGTTAGGGACCCCAAAATGGCAAACTAATCCTTTGAAGAACTTGACGACTGATTGCGCTGTCACCTTCCTCATTGGCTCCACTTCAGGCCACTTTGTGAACTTGTCGATGGCGACGTACAAGAACTCAAAGCCCTCGGTAGCACGGGGGAAGGGGCCCAAGATATCGAGCCCCCAGACCGAAAAGGGCCAGGAGAGAGGGATTGTTTGAAGAGCTTGAGCTGGCTGATGTATATTCTTTGAATAGAACTGGCATGCTTCACAGTTGGTTACTAGCTCAGTTGCATCCTGGAGGGCAGTGGGCCAATAGAAGCCTTGCCGGAAAGCTTTGCTGGCAAGTGCCCTTGATCCTATGTGAGATCCACATATGCCTCCATGTATCTCTGCCAACAGCTTCAGTCCATCTTCCCGGCAAATACACTTCAATTTCACACCGTTTGGTTTCTTTCTGTACAACGTGTTATCCACAAACTCATACATACTTGACTGACGGTCTACTTTCTCAGCTTCTTCTTGCTCATTGGGAAGTTCTCCTGTTTGAAGAAAATGGACTATCTGTTGTGCCCATGTTGGAGCCTGCGGCTCGACGACAAGGACTAAAGGCATCTCTTCGGCCGCGGGAGCGCTTGCTTCAGCGGCAAGAACTTGAGGTTCTGCGTGAAGCCGCTGCTCACCGACGACCGTGTCGTTGTTTCTGGCAACATCCTTGCCGGCGGCTTCTGGGAGCTCTGCCGGAAAGTACTTGCCGATATTCAACTTCCTTCTCTTACTGGCCTACGTTGATGGAGTGACCGTTGGTTGATTCAAATGGAGCACAAAAGTTCCCGGTTCCACAGGAAGCTTTTGAGCGGCACACTTTGAAAGATGATCAGCAATGATGTTTTCCGCATGAGGGATGTGCTCTGTTTGCAATCCATCAAAGTGCTCTTCCAATTTCCTCACTTCTTCCACATATGCTTCCATCAACGGGCTCTGGTAATCTTGGTTTACTTGCTTCACAACAAGCTGTGAGTCACCACGGATGATCAACTTTCTGATCCCAAGGTCCACTGCGATCCTAAGACCAGCAAGGAGCCCTTCGTACTCAGCAGTGTTGTTTGTAGCTTGCTCCCTGGGAAAGTGCATCTGAACTACATACTTGAGGTGCTCCCCGGTGGGTGCGACAAGCAGCACTCCGGCACCGGCGCCTTGCAGCGAGAAGGCACCATCAAAATACATAATCCACTCTTTGGCCGTCTCTTTGCCGGGGACAGCTGTTTCTTGAATTTCTTTGTCTTGCGTTGTTGTCCATTCTGCAATGAACTCCACCAAGGCTCTGCTCTGAATGGTTGAAGTGCTTTCAAACTTAAGTGCAAAGCTTGATAATTCCAACGCCCACTCCACTATCCTACCGGTTGCCTCTGGATTTCTCAAGATGCGTTGTAACGGAAAGCGGGTGACGACGGTGATCTCATGTGCTTGGAAGTAGTGAAGCAGCTTTCTCGGGGCCATAAGGAGGCTGAAAAGCAACTTCTGCACACCAGAGTATCTTGATCTAGCCCCCTGCAGAAGGGAACTAACAAAATACACGGGTCGCTGCACCACCTTCTTCTTCGGCACCACTTGTTGATCAGCTTCATTTGCTTGCGTTGTTTCTGACTTGTCGGCGTCTGACCTTGCCGGAGGAGATTCTGGTTTGCCGTCGGACGGTCTTGCTGCGGCCGCTTCCTCGTCATCGACTTCTCTCTGCACCACTAATGCAGCACTAGCCACTTGATTTGTTGTCGATACATATAGCAGCAACAGCTCTTGTGGTCTAGGCGCAACTAGTGTTGGCTCGGAGGAGAGGTATCTTTTCAAATCATGTAGTGCGGCCTCCGCCTCCGAAGTCCATTTCATTGGGCCTGCCTTTTTCAATATCTTGAAAAACGGCAGGGCGCGCTCTGCAGATCTTGAAATGAACCTACTCAAGGCAGCAATGCAGCCGGCAAGACGCCGTACATCCTTGACGCTTTTTGGTGCTTGAATCTGCTCAATTGCTTTGATCTCGTCGGGATTTGCTTCAATTCCGAGTTGAGATACAAAGAATCCGAGAAGCTTGCCAGATGGAATGCCAAATACACACTTCTTAAGATTGAGCTTCAAGTTGATCTTGCGCAAGTTTGCAAATGTTTCTTCCAAGTCTTGAATGAGGGTTGATCTGTCCTTGGTTTTGACCACTATATCATCCATATATGCTTCCACATTCCTGTGCAGCTGGGGCTCAAAACCAATCTGGACTGCTCTCGCGAATGTTGAACCGGCACTTTTTAACCCGAAAGGCATACACACGAAGCAGTATGTGCCACATGGAGTAATGAATGCGGTTTTCTCCTCATCCTCCTTGGCCATGAATATCTGATGGTATCCAGAATATGCATCAAGAAAGGAGAGTAAATCACAACCGGAAGTAGAGTCTACAATTTGATCAATGCGCGGCAAGGGGAAAGGATCCATTGGACATGCTTTGTTAATATTGGTGTAGTCAATACAAAGTCTCCACTTTCCATTTGCTTTGCGCACCACAACTGGATTTGCCAACCAAGTTGGATGTAATACACCTCTAACCAGGCCTACTGCTTCAAGTTTCTTGATTTCTTCGGCAATGAACTGTTGCCACTCCAAAGCTTGCTTCCTAACCTTCTGCTTGATGGGCCAAGCATGAGGACAGACTGCAAGGTGGTGCTCAATTACCTCCCTGGGAACACCGGGGATGTCGGACGGTCGCCATGCGAACACATCGACATTCGCCCGTAGGAAGGCAATGAGTGCGCTTTCCTATTTGCTGTCAAGGGTGGCACTGATGGTGAAAGTACCATCAGTGCCGTCCTCTCTCGCCGGCACCTTTTTGTTTGCTGGTGAAGTGGCTTTGGACTTCTTACCGGCAGAGCACTCCGACAAGTCTTCAACAGGTGCGCAGCACTCCGAAGAGGTGCGCTTCCTGGAATCCTTGTCAGACGTCTTGCCGGACTTCTTGTTTTCCTTCTTCTTGGCGGGAGCCGGCGCCTTGGCGGCCTCTGCTGCAACCGCATCTCTGTACATCTTATCGACGCAAATAACTGCATCTTTCTTGTCGGAGTTGATGGAAATGACACCCATCGGCCCTGGCATCTTCAACGTATTGTAAGCATAGTGAGATGCTGCCATGAACTTTGCCAAGGCTGGGCGGCCAAGAATTCCATTATACGGCAAAGGGATCTTGACAACGTCAAACACGATCTTTTCTGTTCTATAGTTCAATTCCCCGCCAAACGTCACCGGCAATGTGATCTTTCCCTTGGGCTGACTTCTTCCCGGGTTGACTCCTTGAAACGTGCCTGTTCTCTCGAGCTCCTCATCGGGAATCTGCAGCCTCTTGATTTCTTCCAGAGAAATCAAGTTTAGGCCGGCCCCACCGTCAACTAACATTTTCGTGACCTGGAGGTTGCGAATTGTTGGTGAAACCAACAACGGCAAACACCCGACCGCGGTTGTGTGATCAGGGTGATCCTCAGCATCGAAAATGATAGGCGTGTGTGACCACTTGAGTGGCTTCTGAGAGCCCATTGCCGGTTCTGCCGCATTAACCTCACGTGCCCACTGCTTGAGTTGGCGGTGAGAGGAGTGCAAAGATGCTCCTCCGTCAACGCACATGGCCTTAGTTGCCTTCTGGAATTCCTGTTCACTGGACTCCTCGCCGTCCTCTTCCTCTTCACTTCCATCATCTTCCTCTTTATTTTTGCGGCCTCTTGCAGGCTTTTCTTTCTGCTGCTTGGCCTTGCCGCGACGGCCTCCTCGACCACCACGGCCCTTTTTGCCGGATCCACCAGCACCATCTTGACCCTTCTCTTTGTCACGCTTTTCATATTCAGCCTTCTGTTTCTCAACAAGGTGCTAGACTTGTCGGCACTCTTGGAGATCATGGCCCTTGGTGCGGTGAATCTTGCAGTATGGCCCATCAGACTTGCCGGCCTTCTCGTTTGCCACCGCCTCCTGGCAAGCAGTGCACATGGCAGCCTCCTTGCCGGAGTTCTCAGTCTTAGCTTTCTTGGTGGACTCAGAGTTGTCGGAGCCCTCAACAGCCATGACAGTCTTGCCTTTGCGCTTCATGTTGCGCTTTCGGCCCTTCTTCCTCAGGGTGGCAGCATCATCATCCTCGGAATCTACCTCGGCACCAGCGTCCTCCCCGGGAAGCCTCCTTCCTTCTTCAGCGCGCGCGCACTTATCCACCAACGTATAGAGCTCGTTGACGGCCTTGGGAACTTGACGTTCATCTTCTCTCGCATCCTCCGATTGCGCACATTCATGTGAAAGGCGGCAATGACGGCCGTGGGGTGCACATCTGGAATGTTGCGATGTACACGGTTGAACCTCTGGATGTACTTGCGCAAGGTTTCGCTGTCTCTTTGCGGGATCACTTGCAGGTCGCTGGGCTGCCCAGGGGCCTTGTGGCCTCCGGTAAAGGCACCAATGAACTCATTGCAAAGATCTGCCCATGAAGAAATGGAGTTCTCCAGCAAGTTCATCAGCCAAGATCTCACGTTGGGCTTCAATACCAACGGAAAGTAGTTGGCGAGGATCTTCTCATCTCTTCCTCCGGCAGCTTGCACGGCAATCGTGTAAATGCCCAAAAACTCTGTCGGGTTCAGCTTGCCATCGTACTTCTCTGGTACTTCTGGCTTGAAGGCCCGGACAGATGGCCATCGGACTTGCCACAGCTCATGGGTGAAGGCAAGACATCCAACCTCGTAAGGCAGATATCCGCCAACCCCTGGCGCAGGCTCATCAACGATGAGGCCGTTGCGCGCATCGGATTGATGGCGCGCCTCCCAGAGCCGTTCGATGGTGGTGCGGGCATCCTCTACCCGCCTGTCTCGTAGCACCTGCCGCTGATCTTGCCGCGCTCGTGGATCTGAAGAGGCCATCGACATCTCGTCGGGCTCGAAAGACTGCTGAGCTTGTCGCGGTTGTTGGCATTGCTGCTGTTGAGACTGTTGCCGCGGAGGTGATTGCACCGTTAACGCAGACCCGTCAACGCGGCCACCAGTCGGAGCTACTGGTGCCGTTTGCGGACGCCGTGAGGGCTCCGCTTGCTGTGATTTTCTGGCTTCGTCAAACCCAATTAGGCTTTGGATGGTGGCTCTCCACTCATCCATCTTCTCTGCTGCCGGAGGGAAGTTCAGTAGCATCTGGGCTTGCACCATTGCCTCTGCTGCCGTGGCTAGCATGGCCGGAAGCGAAGAACGCGACGTCGCTCTACTCCTGGCGGAGCCAGCAGGAGCACCATCGCGATCTTGTTGCCGCGGCGCATGATCAGCAGTAGGCTGTCGTGGCGGAGGATCCATCTGGGGATTTGGAACTTGATCGACAGGTGTCTTGCCGTGAGGTCACCGCCGCCCGGAGTCGCCGATGCCGCTCGGAGTGGCACCGTGGCCATTGTGCGAGGGACGCGGTGTCTGACCCGAAGCAGCATCTCTGGATGCCGCTGCGGCGGGATGTTGGCTCGCGCCGGCCCGGGCATTGTTGCTCCGGTGGCTGCGTTTGTCAGCGCGGTGAGGAGGAGGAGGAAGACGTCCATCTGCTCCGCCCGTGCCGTCTCGGCTTTGCTCGCCAGAGGGTCGTGGGAGACGACCATCTCCATCGCCTCCGCCTCCTGTTCCAGCCACGGTGGGCATGGCGACCGCACCGCCTGCGCTGGCCGCGCCAACCGCGGCGTCCGCACTGCCCACGCCGGTTGCGCCGCCTGCGGACACGTGCGAAGGAGCCTTGGAGGTGGAAGGAGCCGTCATCGTGATGCCCTTCTTCTTGGGAGCCATCGACGATGAAGAGGGTGGTGATGCTGATGAAATCGACGCGCAATCTGCTAATTCAGGTTCGCGCAAGCGACCCCCCTACCTGGCGCACCAAAGATGTCGTGGGTACGACCTTCTATGGGGCCATCTAGCCCCTTGTGGTTCAGCAGGGGAGATCAAAGTGCACAAAGAGCAGAATCAACAGAAGGCGCAAGGAATTTACCCAGGTTCGGGCCGCTGCGAAGCGTAAAACCCTACTCCTGCTTTGGTGTATTGGATGTGTGTTAGCACAAGTACAAGGAGCGCTTTTCCAGGCAAGGTGCAGAGAGAGTAGCTACGCATGCGAGACGTGCTAGTGTTTGAAAAGGGGTCTGAATCCCTCTAACTGTTGCCCTAGCCCTCCTTTTATAGCTCAAGGGGTTACCACAGTGGCAAAACAGTCATTACATGGTGATTAGATAGCGAACGGTGCTATCATACCTAACTTTGCCAGTTTAGGACAAAAGCATTAAATGCTCTGTTAGGTGTCATGTGGAGAGGTAGCCCCGGCAAGGTTTCTGCACCGCTCGCCCAGCTACCTCGTATTGTTTTGACACGCCTTCTGGACGGGTGTCATCAAAGGCAAATCTTCTCCCTGCATGCTGACACTATATTCTGGCACACGTTTGGGATTGGTGATCAATCGCCCATGTCACTCACGAGTCAAACGTTTCTAATTACGCAGGGAAACCAAACGGTGTTTCACATTGGACCATTTGCAAAATAGTACCTAAGGCACACGGACCATCATAGAAACTGTGCGCGATATGTGGCCCATCGCACACGAGTATTATATGGCAATCGTCTGCCATGCATGACATCATCGCACACGTTTCCTGAACAATTTACGAGTGGGATTGCATTTAGAATTGGGCACAGTTTCCTCTAAGCTCTCATGTGCGATAATGTGCTATCACAAACGGTTCAGGAGCCCCTACGCACACGTAGAAGTGCTACAAATCATTTACGATTTGTTGTGTATCACCGACGGTTGCGCTATGAGTGACGTGTGCTTTCCGTTCTAGATCGCGCACCCTCATTTAGTCGAACCGTGTGCGCATCAATGGCCAGGTTAAAGCAAAAATATTGCATTTGAATTGCCCTGCAAAAAGCAAATTCGCCATAATATGCAATTGAACAAATAGTGTCCATGGGAAGAACATTCATCAGAATTCGCAACAATATGCAATTGAACAAATGCTAGCTAAATTCCACTGATTTATCGACAAATGCAGTACATAATCATAGTGTATGAAATACGAAGACCTCATCACATGGAAAACAATGCATCCATGCGTATATGTTTAGCGGCTAACTCGTGTTGAATGTTTACTCATTGTTTCAGGAACAACCATGCTGAAATCTTCATTATCACCAGTGGGCTTGATGTAGTGATTCGGGAAGAAGTTGCTGATAAATATCCTAACCTCCAGCAATTCACCAGCGGAGAGTGGTTCAGGGGTCATTGGTTCAAAGATGAGTTGCAGGATTTTTAGATCAGGATGTGCCATACGAGTGGAGTAGAAGTTATTAATTAAGATACAGACTTACTGGTACTAATTTGCGAGCATCCTCACAGCAATCAGTAGATTTGAAGATGGAGATCATGTGTCTGCAGACATAGTACCCACAAAGGTTGGTCCCTGCTTGTTGCTGAGGACACTGATTTTTTTAAAAAGAATTAGTCATGTACTTGCCCTGTTAGGAGCAACCTAACCGGTGTAAGATGTTTATTTTTTTTCTTTGGAGAAATAGAAAGAGGTTTATTTAGAAACTTGAACATTAGACTAGCGTAAGAAAAGGTATTTGCAAACTTTTGGATATATTTTCCGAAAATAATGGATTTCGGTGTCTTACCGGAGAAATGATCTCATGCTGCAGAGGTAGTACACTATCGAACTAGTTATCTTCTTTAGTTATGCATGATGCCAACACACTGCGAATGAAGATTAATTTCCACATACTCAGTTCTTGTACCAGATATGAATGCATATTTCAACATCATAGAATTCAATACCTATCCATGAATTGCTGAAGATGCATCAGATCCTGAGGCTTTATTGACTCTCTAAGAGAATCCAAGTAGTAAACTCTGTTCTGGTTTGGAACAATGACTACCAAGATCCAGTGAATGCTATAGATTAAGAAAACCATGAACTTACCAACTATGACGAAATGTGAAAGACAATCAATGTATGCATGGTTGTTTATTTGACTTACCCTTCATGATATGCCCAGAGAAAGAATTTTGCATGGGACGTGCAACACAAGATACTGGCGACCTTGCCAATGGCCCACTCCCGATTTTCTGGGCTACCACGTAATAATGCGCCATTTGCTACTTCAGGATCCATGAAATACACGCTCTCCTTTTTTCTTTGCGAGATCAATCCCCTGAGAGGAATACAATACAGTTAGCTATTTTCATTTACAGCCTTGTATGGAGAAGTTGATCAGAGTTTGTGAAGTACTTACAACATCAAGCATTTAACAAGAGTGATATAGAGCACATCGAAGTTGAAGAAGAGATGAAAGTCCTTGAATTCCACACTGATGGATCCTCAATCGTGACGGAAATGATCCCTGTCGTAGTGGACTAGCAGAACCTCATGACCTGCTGACATTTCATCCATGCAATATTTATGTAACTTGCGGCAACTAGAACTGCACTCCTCAAAGTATTCGTCAACAAGAAATGGCTGGCCATGGACGTACTTGCGTGTTACAAGTACGTCTGCTTTATTTTTAGCAAGTATCCTTTCGACTGCTTCATCGGGCAAGCTGTCAGAACCAGTATAACTCTCTGATTCGAACAACTTGCTGGTAATTTGGTTTTGGGCGATGAGTGCTTTTAGTAAGAGGCTATCGTTCGCATTCCTCCTCTGTCTCGAGCGCCGCTTCCTCACGGGTGTGGCTGTGCCCGCTTTCCTCTTGGTACGTGAAGCACTTCTGGTGCAAGGTCTGGATGGTTGATAGATGGACTGCTGAGCCGGCGGTGAAGATACAACGGACTGCTGAGCAGACGATTTAACTATGCCGGACTGATGAGCTGGCGGTGCTACTGTGATGGACTACTGAGCTGGCGGTGCTACTGTGACGGACTGCTGAGCTGTAGGAGCAGAGGCATCGGACTGCTGACCAGGCGGTGAAGCTATGTCGGGCTTCTGCGCAGGTGGTGCCAACGCGTCGGTGTGCGGAGGAGGCTGTGCCAATGTGTTGGTTTGCTGAGCAGGCAGAGCCGACGCATCGGTATGCTGATCATGCGGCTGCGAACCAATGGATGGATGAGCAGGCGGTTCCGGCCATTTTGACTGCTTAGCAGTCCGTTCCACTGGGATGGTCTGCTGAGCATGCGGTGCCGCTACGTCTCCCCCTGCTGCTTCAGTGGCCGGCATCTGAACCGGTGGTGCATCTTCAGCAGTTGTAGGCCTTGCCACTGGCTGCTCAGGGGCGGACGATGACATGGCCTGTACGGCACGAAGTCAGGCGGGCTAATCACAGGTTGATGCATCAGCCGTCGGATTACGAGTATTAGATTCCTCGGGGGAAGCACGCGAGAGCTGTTGTGGCAAGGAGAGAGTCACCGGTTGAAGGGCGACATTGATTGCTCTTGGTGGGGCTTGAGGGATCTCATCTATGAAGTCTATTTGCTTTCGTTGCCACTGGATATGATTTAACAGTGTTTCTTCCAAGTTCCTCTGCTCATCACAGTCCCCTAGGACATTCTTCAGGGCAAATTTTTTGAATCCAGGCTTTACTCCAGTCACGTAGCACTTCACACAACCCGGCTTCAATGGCACATTGTCCAACAAGAGGCCCCCTTCCGAGTGGGGGGGCAAAACCCAGGCTGTTGCACATTTTAACGTACCTTCATAATGTGTAAGCACGCCCCTCAGTCTGTCTTTCATTCCAGATAGATCAGATATAGCATCATCATGCGCAGCTGCAGTCTCAGTGTCGCTGGGGTCAGCTGATGCACAGCTACTCTTGTGCGGTGTTGTCGCGCAATAAGCAGCATCGTCCATGCCCGCCTCCCCTCCCGTCTGCTGGCTATCTCTCAGTGTTAGAGTCTTCTGCATCATCATTGACTCCTCAATTTCCATTCAAACTTTCGGATACATGTCCATCCTCAACATTTCATACAATTCTTTCTTCTTCTGTTCACTCCTCGCTTTTTTCATGGCGAGCTTCTCTTCTTTGCTGAGTGTGAAAGCCCTCTTGTGTGGGACATTGACACATATACCCCTTGCATGCCCGGGGGGCTCTTTTGTTGCCAGAGCATCGAACAGAATGTCACATGGCCCTGAGTTCCTATAGAACCTTCCAGGGTTGCTGGTGGAAGCTTTTAACATCGCGCGATACAGTTCTTCGTCATGTGAGTTTTCAAAGTAATAAGAACCTTCGTCACGCCTCCTTGCACGTGCCCGCAAGTAGTCTCTGGCACGTTCGCCCCTGTTTTCACTAAAGGTCGGTTTCCCAACCGCAGCTACTGCTTCTCTGTCCTCCTGGTCCCATATCGGTTTCATGCCATAGTATCCTGCCACACCCATACGATGGGGGTGTGTGTTCCTCTTCTGAAGTTCCTATTGCTTGGTACTCTTCTCGGTAAACTCTGTAGTTGCCCTGACCCTTTTGAATTTTTCCCAGGCTGCCTTTGTAATTTGGGGGTATGCGGGGATTGGGTCCTTGCCTTCACTCAAGTACTTCTTGTACAACACGTGCTTCCAGTTTCTCCAAGCATCCCTGGCCTTCTTCAGTCCAGCGTGTTCCACATGCATTCTCCACTGCTCTGGAACATTGAAGTGATCCATGATCTCCCGGACTATCTTGTGCCGTGTTTCTGTGTCAGCCTTCCAAAACCTAGGCAGATTAATGTTGAGCCTTGCCCTGCCAACAAATCCACACACACTCCTGAACCTCGTGCGTGCTTTATCTGGTTTAGTTGGAGCCCAAGACTTTAAATCGATCTCGGTTACTTAATATACACCTTTAGGCTGGTGTGTGGGCTTTCTTGGAGTGTTCTTCTGTGTCCTGACCAGAAGGGTGATTGTGGCAGCTCTATCCCGTTCCAGATTACTTGATCCCTGATGAAGATACATCGCCTGAAGCATGAGTGCTGTCGCTGCTACTCGGCATCTACAAAGAACACATGCGAAATTCAGAAAAGGGGGATAAGCATAAAGCTAACAACTTGGTAGCAAGCTGTCTGGACATGTCGTGTAATAATTTGGAAAATGTACGGCTAATTTGTTCATTTTGTGTGACTCGGGCGCCCACGATCTGTAAAATCGACAATAACTAATTGGAACAAATACAACTTATATGTACTAGTTAGAAAGGTAGATAATGAACATATATACGCTCTCCGTTATTATATTGCCAATTTGGGAACATACAGAACCAAATAGGAAGAGGGATCGCGAGGAAATATGCCTCACCGCGATGGAGAGCGGTAACTGACAGGTTTTTGTCCAAACCCGGCAGGAGAGGCGAGGGTTACAGGATGGATATGCTCGAGGGCGTCTGGCGAGCAAACAAAGACGGCGAGGTGCAGGCAGCCGCGTGTTGAGAACGGCAGCGAAGGTAGGGTTGACGCCGAAGAGCGGGCACATGGCCGGGTTGAGCACGCCGGCGCCGGAACAGGTTCTGGTGTGGATCTGGGGAGGGGGGAGCTGGAGATGGAGTTTTGGTAGAATATGCGGACTGTTGAGTGAAACGGTGGCGGGCGGTGGGGGGTGTTGGCAGCTTCGGTTAAAAAAGGGCGCCGGTCGCTGCGCAGAAAGGCCTATGCAAATGAAAGTATCTACGAGCCCGTGTGCACAAACAGCATAATTTCATTTGAAATGAAGACGTGGTAATTTTGAAATGAAGATTGAAATGAAGACGTGAGTTCAACGTTTCGCCTTGAATTTTTTTCCATGGTACACAATCACCATCATACCCTAGGTTTGATTTTTCTGGAGCATTTTAGGTCTCGTTTGCTACATTTAAGCCATTTTTTGCCTTTACCATGCATTTAGTGCATATAAATCAAAACCCTACCGCAACTACATGTGGGTGTTAGCAAAGAAGGTGTAAAAATCATTTATGTGTTGCTTTGCTAGTTTCAATTCATTGTCCGAGAAACGGAAAGAATTTTCAAACATTTCGGCAGCGATATGCGGCCATCGGCGTAGGGCTTGTTGGTAATTTAATTACAAGAAATGCGGATGGACTTTGAAAATCACAAAAATCGGTGTGTCACCGTGGCGCGATCTCAAGACCCAGTGGAAAAAATTGGTAAATTTTGGCACAAGTTACGATGATCGCTCCTTACAAACCGGAGCATCTCACAAGAAGGATCATAGTTCCAATAGAAGACGTGGCAATTCGGACTCCAATCATCGGTGACTTCATTGTTTCGCCTCAAAAAAAATTCCACGGTACACAATCGCCATTACACCCCAGTATTGATTTTCTGACGCATTTCGGGTCTCGTTTGGTATATTTAAGCCATTTTTTGCCTTTACCGTGCATTTTGTGCATATAAATCAAGTCCCAACCGCAACTACATGTGGGTGTTGGCAAAGCATGTCTACAAAATCATTTGTGTGTCACTTTGCGTGTTTTCATTCACTGTCCAAGGAATGGGAAGAATTTTCAAACATTTCGGATGCGAGATGCAGGCACCGGCGTAGGTCTTGTTGGTATTTTAATTACAGGAAATGCGGATGGAGTCTGAAAATCACGAAAATCGGTGTGTCACCATGTCGTCCTCTCAAGACCCCGTGCAAAATATTTGGAAAAATTTGGCACAAGTTTGGATGATCGCTCCTTGGAAACCGGAGCATCTCACAAGAAGGGTCATAGTTTCCAAAAGGAGACGTGGCAATTCGAACTCTAGTCGCCGGTGACTTCATCGTTTCGCCTTGAATTTTTTTTCACAGTACGCAATCACTATTATACCCTAGCTTTAATTTTCTGGCACATTTCGGAGCTCCTTTACTATATTTATGCATTTGTTTTGCATTTACCGGGCATTTAGTGCATATAAATCAAACCCCAACTGCAACTGCATGTGGTGATGAAAGGGGTGAGGATTGTCGTTCGATCTGGGTGCATCCAACGGTGCAGACGTATGATCCGTGGGGTTTGGGTTCTGGCCAATCAGAATGCATGACTCACATCGCGCGCAGTAGGTAGGGGTCACCGGCCACGGTTTCGTAGGCAGACGGCTTTCGTGAATGAATCGTGTGCTATTGGAAAACATTTACATCAAGGCGCAGCATGATTTCTTTTGAAATGATGACGTGTTAATTTTGAAATGAAGACGTGAGTTCAACATTTCGCCTCAATTTTTTTTCCATGGTACGCAATCACCATCATACCCTAGGTTTGATTTTCTGGCGCATTTCAGTTCATGTTTGCTACATTTAAGCCATTTTTTGCATTTACCATGCATTTAGTGCATATAAATCAAAACCCTACAGCAACTACATGTGGGTGTTAGCAAAGAAGGTGTAAAAATCATTTCTGTGTCGCTTTGCTAGTTTTAATTCATTGTCTGAGAAACGGGAAGAATTTTCAAACATTTCGGCCACGATATGCGGCCACCGACGTAGGGCTTGTTGGTAATTTAATTACAAGAAATGCGGATGGACTTCGAAAATCATGAAAATTGGTGTCACCGTGGCGCGATCTCAAGACCCAGTGGAAATTTTTTGGTAAAGTTTGGCTCAAGTTATGATGATCGCTCCTTGCAAACCGGAGCATCTCACAAGAAGGATCATAGTTCCCAATAGGAGACGTGGCAATTCGGACTCCAATCGTCGGTGACTTCATCGTTTCGCCTTGAAATTTTTTCCACGGTACACAATCACCATTACACCCAGTATTGATTTTCTGGCGCATTTCGGGTCTCGTTTGCTATATTGAAGCCATTTTTTGCATTTACCATGCATTTTGTGCATATAAATCAAATCCCAACTGAACTACATGTGGGTGTTGGCAACGAAGGTCTACAAAATCATTTGTCTGTTGCATTGCGTGTTTTCATTCATTGTCCAAGGAATTGGAAAAGAATTCAAACATTTCAGATGTGAGATGCGGGCACCGACGTAGGTCTTGTTGGTATTTTAATTACAGGAAATGCAGATGGAGTCCAAAAATCACGAAAATCAATGTGTCACCATGTCGTGCTCTCAAGATCCCGTGAAAAAAAATTGGTAAATTTTGGCACAAGTTTGGATGATCGCTCCTTGGAAACCGGAGCATCTCACAAGAAGGATCATAGTTTCCAAAAGGAGACGTGGCAATTCAAACTCCAGTCGCCGGTGACTTCATCGTTTTGCCTCATATTTTTTTCCACAGTACGCAATCACTATTATACCCTAGGTTTGATTTTCTGGCGCATTTCGGGGCTCCTTTGCTATATTTATGCATTTTTTTGCATTTACCGGGCATTTAGTGCATATAAATCAAATCCCAACTGCAACTGCATGTGGTGATGAAAGGGGTGAGGATTGCCGTTCGATCTGGGTGCATCCAACGGTGCAGACGTACGATCTGTGGGGTTTGGGTTCTGGCCAATCAGAATGCATGACTCACATCACGCGCAGTAGGTAGGGGTCACCGGCCATGGTTTCATAGGCAGACGGCTTTTGTGAATGAACCGTGTGCTATTGGAAAACATTTACATCAAGGAGCAGCATGATTTCTTTTGAAATGATGACCTGTTAATTTTGAAATGAAGACGTGAGTTCAACGTTTCGCCTCAAATTTTTTTCCATGGTACGCAATCACCATCATACCCTAGGTTTGATTTTCTGGCGCATTTCAGTTCTTGTTTGCTACATTTAAGCCATTTTTTGCATTTACCATGCATTTAGTGCATATAAATCAAAACCCTACAGCAACAACATGTGGGTGTTAGCAAAGAAGGTGTAAAAATCATTTATGTGTCGCTTTGCTAGTTTTAATTCATTGTCCGAGAAACGGGAAGAATTTTCAAACATTTCGGCCGCGATATGCGGCCACCGGCGTAGGGCTTGTTGGTAATTTAATTACAGGAAATGTGGATGTACTTCGAAAATCATGAAAGTCGGTGTGTCACCGTGGCGCGATCTCAAGACCCTGTGGAAAAAAATTGGTAAAGTTTGGCACAAGTTACGATGACCGCTCCTTGCAATACAAAGCATCTCACAAGAAGGATCATAGTTCCCAATAGGAGACGTGGCAATTCGGACTCCAATCGTCGGTGACTTCATCGTTTTGCCTTGAAATTTTTTCCACGGTACACAATCACCATTACACCCCAGTATTGATTTTCTGGTGCATTTTGGGTCTCCTTTGCTATATTTAAGCCATTTTTTGCATTTACCGTGCATTTTGTGCATATAAATCAAATCCCAACCACAACTACATGTGGGTGTTGGCAAAGCAGGTCTACAAAATCATTTGTGTGTCACTTTGCGTGTTTTCATTCATTATCCAAGGAATGGGAAGAATTTTCAAACATTTCGGATGCGAGATGCGGCCACCGGCGTAGGTCTTGTTGGCATTTTAATAACAGGAAATGCAGATGGAGTCCGAAAATCGGTGTGTCACCATGGCGTGCTCTCAAGACCCCGTGAATTTTTTTTGGTAAAGTATGGCACAAGTTTGGATGATCGCTCCTTGGAAACCGGAGCATCTCACAAGAAGGATCATAGTTTACAAAAGGAGACGTGGCGATTCAAACTCCAGTTGCTGGTGACTTCATCGTTTCGCCTCAATTTTTTTTCCACGGTACGCAATCGCTATTATACCCTAGGTTTGATTTGTTGGCGCATTTTGGGGCTCCTTTGCTATATTCAAGCCATTTTTTTGCATTTTCCGGGCATTTAGTGCATATAAATCAAATCCCAACTGCAACTGCATGTGGTGATGAAAGGGATGAGGATTGCCGTTCGATCTGGGTGCATCCAACGGTGCAGACGTACGATCCGTGGTGTTTGGGTTCTGGCCAATCAGAATGCACAACTCAAGTCGCGCACAGTAGGGGCCATCGGCGGTTTGGTAGGCACACGGCTTTCGTGAATGCACTATGTGCTATTTGCAAACCAGATTGCATGTGTTCTATTCATACATACTGGAGTGAGATCAATTGAGTGCGCTAGATCTAGGGTACGTATATAATCATAAATAGTTCAAACTCATTGCCTGTGCTGACAACATATCAAGGTCAACATATTAATCGTTCTTAGATCAACAGAAGGCCGGGCATAACTCACAATTCAGTACATGCGACAATTGTAATTGAACGAATTAAGTTGCAGAATAGACATAATAAACAGTGTTATGTATTAATCCCCATGTACATGGGAGAACTGGGATCATTAGGTTGACCCCGAATGAACTTAGGATTTCTGATGGTTTTAAGCCTCTCTTTATGTTTGGTGCGTGATCCCTTGGCTGGCAACTCAGCAAATTCATCGTACTCGTCCTCATCAGCAACACCCTCGACGCCCAGTACCCTCCTCTTCCCATGCATCACTACATGGCAGTTCTTATGCAAGGGGTATTTCACATAGAAAATCTGGGTTGCATCGCTGGCAAGAATGAATGGGTCCTTGTGATATGCCATGTTTGTCATGTTAACACAGGTTTTCCTGTATTCATCAACCTTTACCTGACTAAGAGGGGCCCATTTGCACCTGAATAATGCCACCTTAACTTCCACATAGTTAAGCTCCCAAATCTCTTCGATGGTTCCATACTATACCCTTTTATCATCTTCATCTACAGTTATGCATTCTATTCGAATAGAGCTATTCTGATATGAGTTCTTCTTATCACGTTCCTCGGTGTAGAACGTGTAGCCATTTATGTCATACGCTTGGTACCCTCAATACCGTAGGTGATGGCTTTTGTGCCAACCACGTTGCAATGTCATCCATGGATCCGCGTGACAAACGATCCTTCAGCCATCTGACGTAGTCCTTATTGTGTGCCTTCATCACGACATCTAATGGATGCACCATGGGAAAGAAGCTTCATCGTATCTCTGCCAAGTGTTCTTCAGCATAAGCGTTGAGAACTGGGCTGTTAAGCAGTACCGTCAAATGGGCTTGATCGGTCTCATCTCTGGGTGCAGCATGTGGCGCGCCAGCAAGGACCGGCTTACCAGCCAGCCTTCCCTCATGGCGAGAGAGAGGCAAACCTATAGATCTTTGTTTCATGTATTCGGTGCAAAACTCAACCACTTCATCTGCGGTATAACCTTGTAGGATGCTTGCCTTTGGATGGCATCGGTTACGACAATAGCGCTTCAATATTCCCATGTACCGCTCGAAGGGATACATGCTGCGAAGAAACACAGGACCACAGTACTTTATCGCGTCGACAAGGTGCACAGTGAGATGGACCATGGCATCAAAGAATGACGGTGGGAAAAACATCTCTAGGTTGGACAATATTCTTGCAATATCCTCTTGCATATAATCTAGCTCTTCACGATCTACCACTTCTTGCCATAGTTTGTTGAAGAAATCACAAAGATCAATGAGTGTGTTTCTTATGTCTGTGTGCATTAAATTCCTGATGGCCACCGGGAGGATTTGTGTCAACATTACGTGGCAATCATGTGACTTCATGTGTGCCAACTTCATTTTACCTGAGCTCACATCCATGAGACTTCTGATTTTTGCGGAGTAGGAAGAGGGTGTCTTAACTGACAACAAATAGTGGAAGAACTCTTTTGCTTCTTTTGGAGTGAAATTGTAACTCTGGCGAACGTTGAGGAATTTGTCATCATCTTCTGCTTCATTCATGCGTTTTGGTTGATCACCAAGCATATCGAGTCGTGCACCGTCACCATCCTTTGTTTTACCTTTAATCTTGAGCAGAGTACCAAGGATGCTTTCACATACGTTCTTCTCTACGTGCATGACATCGATGCAGTGACGCACACTTAGAATCTCCCGGTAAGGTAATTCCCAGAACACTGATTTCTAATTAAACACCTGCATCTTGGGTGTTTTTTTCGACGACGAACCGTGTCCCTTGCCAAGCACAACTTCAATTTGTTTACCCATGCTGTGGACCTCGTTCCCAAAATAAGGTCTTGGGCCCAAACCTACCTCTGCCGTACCATCAAATTCAGCTTTCATCTTTCGGTAAGGGTGATCTTTTCGTAAGAACCGACGATGACGCAAATACACGAATTTGTTCGAGTTGGGATGAAATCTACTCGCTGTCCTATCCATGCATGTGACACATCCTACCTCTCACCTTGTTTTTTGCCCCGACATGTTGCCTAATGCCAGCATATCTTGAATGGTGTGTAGCAGCAACGCATGTAGATCGAAAAACTCCTTTTTGTAAGCATCATAACATTTTACAGCAGGCTCTTTTTCCCACAATGTCAGCAGTTCTTCTACCAGTAGCTGAAAGTAAATGTCGATGTCATTTCCAGGTTGCTTCAGGCCTTGGATAATCATTGACATCATGATGTATTTTTTCTTCATACACAACCAAGGAGCAAGGTTATATATGCACAGAAGCACCGGCCATGTGCTGTGTTTGGTGCTCATGTCGCCAAATGGATTCATCCCATCAGTACACTCCCCGAGCCATATACTTCTAGGATCCTTGCCAAAGTCTTTATACTTTTCTGCGATTGACTCCCACTGAGCCCCATCTTTTGGGTGCCTCAAATATTCATCTGCAATTCGCTCATCATGATGCCACCGCAACCTCTTTGCCTTTCTAGGGTTTGCAAACAAACGCTTCAACCTTGGAATTAAAGGCAAGTACCAAACAACCTTGAACGGGATTCCTATCTTGATCTCGTCATCCAATTTGTACTTGTCCTGTGCTCTCCTACGCTTGTATCGTGCATGCTTGCATATGCGACATGCACGCAAATCTTTGTACTCACCGCGGTACAACATACAATCATTCACACAAGCGTGTATCTTCTGGACTTCAAGTTCCAATGGGCAAACAACTTTCTTCGCTTTGTTCGTGCTTTTGGGGAGCACATTATCTTCTGGAAGAATGTCTTTGAAAAGACCTAACAACTCTGTGAAGCCCTTGTTTGATAGACTGTTTTCTGCTTTAAATCTGAGAAGCGCCAGTGTGGCACTCAACTTGGAATGTTTCTTTTTGCAACCTGGATACAAATCTTTCTTGGAGTCCGCATCAATGGTTGGCAGATCCTTGTACCCAACCATATCTTTATTTGGGCCCTGGAAATCTGCAATCATAGCAGCAAAATCTGGCATACCATCAAGGTCGTCGTCTTCGTCGCCATCTTGGTTTTCCAGTGGGGTTTTTTTCTTGTCTCTGTTCCGTTGGTAGCTTGACGTCTGAGCCCCGAGGTTAGATTCAACATCCATGTGACTCTGATCGGGGTTTGGCATCTCACCGCCCTGGTTACCTTCATCCATGACCGGCTCTTCACCATGTCTAGTCCAACGTGTATATCCATCCATGAATCCCCGCTTGACTAAGTGGTACTCGATGTATGTAACTTTATGTGACTCTGTATTGGTACAATCCTTGCTTGGACACAGGATGTAATAGTCATTACGGACTCTCTTCTTTGTCCTTTCAGCCAAAGTGATGAACTCTGTCACGCCACTCGCAAACTGTGAGCTTCTCCGATCCTTCATCCATTCAGATCGTTCCATCTGCACCACATGAGGGGTAATTCAAAAAAGCATTAATAAATGGACTAATTGATGCCCAAAGATGCATGCATAAATCACAAGATTTTATTTTCATAATTTATGGAGGGCGCTCCATATTGTTATCCAGACATGCGATGAAACAAATTAATGACCAGTCAATTTACACGCAGAGTACAGTATACTATCCTAATGAATTGAATACCTTAATTAAGCCACTCAACGAAAAGAATACCTTAATTAATTAGCCGTGCGGCGACCTCCACCCAGCAGACAGAGAAGCACGATGCCGCGGCACGCTGAGATAGCACGGTCCAGGAGCAAAGCTTAGTGGGGCATCCCCCTAAAGTTCGAGCTCCACTATCCCGCCTTCGACCGCGAGGGATGTGCTCCAATCATGCCGCCGCCGACCTCGAGGATTGAGCTCCTCCTATCTCCCACCGCCGACCGAGGATTGACCTCCTATCACACCGCCACCGCCGACCGACCGAGGATTAACCTCCTATCCGGTAGCCGCTGCCTCGGCCGCCGCCCCCATCTCTATCTGCAGAGCGGCTGTTTTTATTTTTTGACGGGTATCCGCAGAGCGGATGTTTACAGTATTAACTCCATTATTGCATCCCCATATGTACCAGGTAGTACATCACATACGGTTATGTCATGGGAACCGTCTCTCATGCACGTTGTCTTCTCACATGGTTTGGTGTGGAAATCGTGTGTGAAGTTGTAATATCGAACACAAACGATATGTACAAACCGTGTGCCGTATACAACAGAGTGCGATAAGTAGTTCCCGACCGTTATCAGATCCCCACAGTTTCCCCATTTCCCCCAAATCCCTAGATAGCCCCCAAATTCCCTCATGTGGCGCTGACATTGGGGGAATGCGGACAAGTTGTGCTGATGGTTTCGGTGCGGTTGCTCTGGCTCGTATCGTCGCTCTCGGCAGCGCGATGGGCGGCGCCGCCCCGACGGCGGTCACCGCCGAGCGCTTGCCTAAGGTCATCAGAAGGCCGGTGTACTACGGATCCGAATCATCTTGTCAGGTTCCAATCAATCCCGATCTTTTTTAGCATGTCCAAATTAAAGTAGCCCCCCTGCTCAATCCGTCCTGAATGACGCCCGCTCCCCCCACCCAGGAAAGCGATCAACCGCCGGATCCGGAGTATGACTCCAGAGTCCCGCAACATGAGTTCGACTCCGAGTTTTGCGCCAACAAGAAGTACCAAAAGCTGAGTTGTATGCATGGAGGGATTTGACATTGGCAGACGGTTTCTCAGTTGCCCCTTAGAGGTTAGTGCTAAGTTCATCATTTAAGTTGAGTTAATGCCCCCGCCCATCCTGAATATTTAACATTGGCAGGGATATGAGGCTGGTGCCTTTGTTAACTGGTTGGATGATGAATGGCATGGCAGGGCTCGGAGTGTTATCACCAAGCTCGCAGAAGATAACGTAAAGCTGAAGAAGAAACTGACTGGTCTGTAGTGTACAATCACTACGATGAAGCAAGAAAGACTCAATCACAGGCAACAGATGAAAGCAAGAGACAAGAAGGAACTAGCATGTGTAGTTATAGTTGTCGCATTAGCCATCTTCTATGCGCTGTTTGCAATGATGATTAGGGGTTTTGTTTGATTATTACTGGCTACATCAATAAGCATAGCTCATCTATTGCTTGACAACTGTCCTATGAAAACTGCTTGTTTCACATTTGGATGCTCCAACCTGTGTGTGTAATTATCACATTGAGAATTGCGCAACCGCGGGAATTTGGAGCGACTGGGTACTAATAATTGCGGTTGATTATATCAGGATTCTAACCGCTTGCCAAGGCGCCAATATAAACCGTCCATCCCCCGCTTCAATTGTCATTCCTCTTTTCTTCATACCCCGCTTCAGTCTCCACCGTCTTCATCGTCCCAGCCGGTCGCGCTACACACTTACACACACTCTGCAATCTCGCTTTCTCTCGCTTTGTATACATACCGCGGCCATGTCGAGCGACAGCGAGGACGACAGTTCCGCCAGCAGTCTGGCGCCCAATGATAGGTCAACCTCGGAATCATCCCGCTCGTCTTCCATGAGTCCGGCTTCGAGCCCTAACCTTGATTTTATCCGGATCATGGAAGGGACTCCGCCGCCCGAGTCGTCGGACGACGACCAGACTGACGAGGAGCCATCGGAGGACGAAGAAGATGACGACGATAATGATGATGAGGAGGAATGTTCGAACGAGGAGGACGACGACGAGGACATCAACGACGATGACGATGGCGGCGACGATGAAAAGCCAACGGTCAGCAGCAAGAAGCGTCCTCGCCAAGACGATGTCGCGGGGCCATCCAACAACAACAAGAAGAAGAATGACTAAATTAAGCAGACTGTATATCTCGGTTGCCGTTCGCTCATATTAATCTGTGTCCCCTTTCAATTTCATCACAGACGGTTAGCAATACGTATTCGACAGAGATCTTTTACATTATCGCCCACAGTTGGTTTCTTGAATTGTGTGCCCTGTCGAGCACACAATTCACAACAAAAAATCATATGCGCTATCTATAATTATCGCACACAATTCTGATTACTGACCTGTTTGCCATCTATCATACACACCTTGATCTGCCTGACCATTTCTGTTGTGTTGGGTAATCGCAAACAGTTCATCCGAGTGAACTGTATGCTGTGTATCCCACACACCTCGATTTGGCTGACCGTGTTTGTTGTTTTGTCTTATCGCAAACAGTTCATATGGATCAACTGTATGCCACGTATCGCACACGCATCTCTAATCTGAATCGTGCTTGATGTCTCCGGCATCGCAAACAGTTCGTCTTATTGGCGACGGTTTTATTACGACACTGTTTGCGATTCATGCATCGCACACAGTTTGGTCGCGGGGTCTCTGACTCATGTGTCGCGTTAGAGGTCGCCTGCAGTAGTGAGAATTTATAATAACATCATTGCAATCATTCTTTTCATTCAAGTTGCTATCATGAATCACTTTATAAACCTCTTCTTTTAACACTTCAGCACAATTTTCAGATTCATGATTTTCAAGCAAAACTTCATAAAGATAATCAAGAGCACTCAATTCACTAGCAATTGGTTCATCATAATTGGATCTTTTGAAAAGATTAGCAAGTAGATGAGGATCCATATTAATAGATTTTTAGCAAGCGAAGATGCAAGCAAATAGAAGGCACATGACAACACAAACAAAGATAGCACACAATTTTTTTTGTATTTTTATGAGAAGTGGGGGAGATGAAAACGAGAGGCAAATGCAAATAAAAGGGCAAATGAAAATAAGAGCAAGTAGATGATAGTTTATGCAAAGGTACTTGATAGGTTTTGGTGATGTCTCCCCGGCAACGGTGCCAGAAAATCTTCCTGCTACTTGTGATCTGCGTTGGGATTTCCCCGAAGAGGAGAGGATGATGCAGTATAGTAGAGATAAGAATTTCCCTCAGTTAAGAACCAAGGTTATCAATCCAGTAGGAGAACCACACAGAACCTCGTTAGCAGCACCTACACACACAAAAGCAAATACTTGCACCCAATGCAACAAGAGGGTTGTCAATCCCCTTAGCGGTTACTTGCAAGGATTAATTCTGATAGTGATAGATAGAAAAGTTAATTGCAAAATAAAATAAAAGTAAATAAATTGCAGCAAGGTATTTTTGGATTTTAATATATGATAAAAGTAGACCCGGGGGCCATAGTTTTCACTAGAGGCTTCTCTCTCGAACGCATAGCATACGGTGGGTAAACAAATTACTGTTGGGCAATTGATGTTGGAAATATGCCCTAGAGGCAATAATAAAATGGTTATTATTATATTTCCTTGTTCATGATAATTGTTTATTATCCATGCTATAATTGTATTGGTTGGAAACACAAATACATGTGTGGATACGTAGACAACAACATGTCCCTAGTGAGCCTCTACCGGACTAGCTCGTTGATCAAAGATGGCCATGGTTTCCTGGTCATAGACATGAGTTGTCATTTGATAACGGGATCACATCATTAGGAGAATGATGTGATGGACAAGACCCAAACTATGAACGTAGCATATGATCGTGTCAAGTTTATTGCTATCGTTGTTGCATGTCAAGTATCTGTTCCTATGACCATGAGATCATGCAACTCACTGACACCGGAGGAGTACCTTGTGTGTATCAAACGTCGCAATGTAACTGGGTGACTATAAAGATGCTCTACAGGTGTCTCTGAGGGTGTCTGTTGAGTTGGCATAGATCAAGACTGGGAATTTGTCACTCCGTATGACGGAAAGGTATCTCAGGGCCCACTCGGTAATACAGCATCACAATAAGCTTGCAAGCAATGTGACTAAAGAGTTAGCCACGGGATCTTGTATTATGGTACGAGTAAAGAGACTTGCCGGTAACAAGATTGAACTAGGTATGGAGATACCGACGATCGAATCTCGGGCAAGTAACATACTGATGGACAAAGGGAACTGCATACGGGATTGACTGAATCCTTGACATCGAGGTTCGACCGATAAAGATCTTCGTAGAATATGTAGGAACCAATATGGGCATCCAGGTCCCGCTATTGGTTATTGACCGTGGAGGTGTCTCGGTCATGTCTGCATAGTTCTCGAACCCGCAGGGTCTACACACTTAACGTTTGGTGACGATATAAGTATAGTCGAGCTATTATGTTGGTGATCGAAGGTTGTTCGGAGTCCCGGATGAGATCCCGGACATGACGAGGAACTCCGGAATGGTCTGGAGGTGAAGATCGATATATAGGACAAAGGGAATCGGAGTCCGGAAGTGTTCCGGGGGTACCGGGTTATGACCAGGAGAACCGAAAGGGGTTTCGGGGGCCCCGGCAAGTGTTGGGGGGGCCTCATGGGCCAAGGGGAGGAAGCACACCAGCCCACTAAGGGGTTGTGCGCCTCCCTCACCCCATCTCACGATCACCAGAGTGGGTGGGGCGCCCCCCTTAGGGCTGCCTCCACCTGGCTTGGGGGGCAAGTCACCCTAGGGTTTCCCTAGGGGCGCCCCCATCTGGTGTGGCCGCCGGCCCCCCCTAGGGGAAACCCTAGGGCACCTCCTCCACCTCCCTTTCCCCTATATATAGAGGGGTAGAGAGAGGGCAGCCGCACCCATCTATGCCACGGCGCTGCCCTCCCTCTCCCTCGTAGTTCCTCTCTCTCTCTCCGCGTAGCTTAGCGAAGCTCTGCTGAGATTGCTTCACCACCACCGCCGCCACGCCGTCGTGCTGCCAGAGGACTCGAGCTACTACTTCACCATCACTCGTTGGATCGAGGAGGTGAAGGCGTCATCAAGCCATACGTGTGTTGAACGCGGAGGTGCCGTCCGTTAGGTACGTGATCGGGAGTTCGCGGGACGGATCATGATTGGATCGCGAAGACGTTCGACTACATCAACCGCGTTTCTTAACGCTTCCGCTTAGCGATCTACAAGGGTATGTAGATGCAATCTCTCCTCTCGTAGATGTTCATCTCCTAGATCGATCTTGGTGAGCGTAGGAAATTTTTTGTTTCCCATGCAACGTTCCCCAACAATTGATAGAAAAGCGCATAGTTATCATGATATTCAAGGCAATGATCATGTATATAGGCATCGCATCAGAGATAAGTAGACCGACTCCTGCCTGCATCTACTACTATTACTCCACCCATCGACCGCTATCCAGCATGCATCTAGGGTATTAAGTATAAAACAGAGTAACGCCTTAAGCAAGATGACACGATGTAGACAAAGTAAACTCAAGCAATATGATTAAACCCCTTCTTTTTATCCTTAATGGCAACAATACAAATACGTGTCTTGTCCCTTTCTATCACTGGGATATAGAACACCGCAAGATTGAACCCATCACAAAGCTCCTCTCCCATTGCAAGATAAATCAATCTAGTTGGCAAACCAAACGGATAGATCGGAGAGAAATACAAAGCTATAACAATCATGCATAAATAAGTTCAGAAAAGACTCAAATTTTCTCATGGATAATCTGATCATAAACCCACAATTCATCGAATCCCAACAAACACACTGCAAAAGAAGATTACATTGAATAGAACTCCAAGAACATCGAGGAGAACATTGTATTGAAGATCAAAGAGAGAGAAGAAGCCATCTAGCTACTAGCTATGGACCCGTAGGTCTGTGGTAAACTACTCACACATCATCGGAAGGGCAGCAAGGTTGATGAAGAGGCCCTCCGTGATAGATTCCCCCTCCGGCAGATTGCCGGAAAAGGCCTCCAGATGGGATCGCGGAAGAACAGAGGCTTGCGGCGGTGGAAAAGTTATTCAGGGTGGATCTCTATTGGTTTTCCAATATTTGAGAATTTATAGAAGTGGAATTAGGTCAAATGGAGCCACAAGGGGCCCACAAGGCATCAAAGCGCGCCCCCTGGAGCCGCGCCCTGTTGCCTTGTCACCTCCTTGTGAGGCTTCTGGCCTCCTCCCGAATCTGCCAGGGTCTCTTTTGTCCAAAAAAAATCGTCAAAAAGTTTCGTGGCATTTGGACTTCGTTTGGTACTGATTTCCTGAAAAACCAAAAACAAGCAGAAAACAACAACTAGCACTGGGCACTAGGTTAATAGGTTAGTCCCAAAAAATGATATGTAATTGCATATAAAACATCCAAGATTGATACTATAATAGCATGGAACAATCAAAAATTATTGATACGTTGGAGACATATCAGTACACAACGTCTAATAACACCATCTAGTCCTTTATATAAATGTGGATCATCCCAAAAGTAATGTCTTAAATCAAAGAAGAACTTTTTATTTTGTTGGTAGGTAAAACTAAGTGGAATATATTTAGCAACAATGTAATTAGCATAGTCTGCATACCAAGGACTAGTGCGGGAAGCATTTATAACAGCTAATTGCTCATCAGGAAAATTATCATTAATAGGCTGTGGGTCATCAAGAACATTTTCCATCCTAGAAAAATTATCCGCTACTAGAGTTTCAGCTCCCTTTCTATCGACAATATGCAAATCAAATTCTTGTAACAAAAGAAGCCACTTAATAAGTCTATGTTTAGCATCTTTCTTTTCCATAAGATATTTAATAGCAGCATGATCAGTGTGAACAGTTACTTTAGAATCAACAATATAAGATCTGAATTTATCACAAACACAACTGCTAAAAATTCTTTCTCAGTAGTATCATAATTTCTTTGAGCACTGTCAAGAGTTTTACTAGAATAATGAATAACATTCAATTTCTTATCAACTCTTTGTCCTAGAACAGCGCCAACAGCATAATCACTAGCATCACACATAATTTCAAAGGGTAGGTTCCAATCAGGTGGTTGAACAATAGGTACAGATATTAACGCTTTCTTAAGTATTTCAAAGGCTTCTACGCAATCATCATCAAAAACAAATGGAACATCTTTTTGTAAGAGATTAGTAAGAGTCCTAGAAATTTTAGAGAAGTCTTTTATAAACCTTCTATAGAAACCAACATGACCTAGGAAACTTCTTATACCTTTGATGTCTTTAGGACATGGCATTTTCTCAATTGCATCAACTTTAGCTTTGTCAACTTCAATACCTCTTTCAGAAATTTTATGCCCAAGGACTATACCTTCATTCACCATAAAGTGGCACTTCTCCCAATTCAAGACAAGATTAGTTTCTTCACATCTCTGCAAAATTCGATCAAGGTTGCTTAAGCAATCATCAAAAGAAGTTCCATAAACAGAGAAATCATCCATGAAAACCTCAGCAATCTTTTCACAAAAGTCAGAGAATATAGCAGTCATACATCTTTGAAAAGGTAGCAGGTGCATTACATAAACCAAAAGGCATACGATGATAAGCATAAGTTCCAAAAGGGCAAGTAAATGTGGTTTTCTCTTGGTCTTCTTTTGATACAGGTATTTGAGAAAAACCAGAATATCCATCTAGGAAGCAAAAGTGTGTATGTTTAGATAATCTTTCTAACATTTGATCAATAAAAGGCAAGGGGTAATGATCTTTCCTAGTAGCTTTATTTAATTTCCTGAAATCAATTACCATCCTATAACCAGTTACAATTCTTTGTGGGATAAGTTCGTTTTTATCATTAGGAACAACAGTAATACCTCCTTTCTTAGGAACACAATGAACAGGACTTACCCATCTACTATTAGACATGGGATAAATTTTACCTGCCTCCAGGAGCTTTAATATTTCAGTTCTTACCACATCCTTCATTTTAGTATTTAATATTCTTTGATGATCAACAACTGGTGTAGCATCTGGCTCCATATTAATCTTGTGTTGACATAAAGTGAGACTAATGCCCTTAAGATCATCAAGAGTATATCCAATAGCAGCACGGTGCTTCCTCAGAGTTTTGAGTAATATCTTTTCTTCATGCTCTGAAAGGTTAGCACTAATAATAACAGGATATATTTTCTTTTCATCAAGATAGGCATATTTAAGTGTATCAGGTAGTTTCTTTAATTCAAACACAGGATCACTCTTAGGTGGGAGAGGATCTCCCAAAGTTTCAATAGGCAAATTATGTTTAAGAATAGGTGCTTGTTAAAAGAACATCTCATCTATTTCATTTCTTTCATTCATATTCATATCATTTTCATGGTCTAACAAGTATTGTTCTAAAGGATCAGTAGGAGGCACAGCAATAGAAGCAAGACCAATAATTTCATCCTTATTAGGTAATTCTTTATCATGAGGTTGTCTACGAAACTTAGAGAAATTAAACTCATGAGACACATCACCAAAATTAACACTGACAGTTTCTTTATTGCAATCAATCTTAGCATTAACTGTATTCAAGAAAGGTCTTCCAAATATAATGGGACAAAAATCAACTTGTGGTGATCCAAGAACAAGAAAATCAGTAGGGTATTTGATCTTACCACACAAGACTTCAACATCTCTAACAATCCCAAGTGGTGTAATAGTATCTCTATTTGCAAGCTTAATAGTAACATCAATATCTTCAATCTCAACAGGTGCAATATCATTCAAGACTTCTTGATAAAGAGTAAATGGAATAGCACTCACACTAGCACCAATATCGCATAACCCATGATAGCAATGATCTCCAATTTTAACAGAAATAATAGGCATGCCAATTACGGGTTTGTTCTTATCTTTAGTGTCTGGCTTAGCAATTCTAGTTGCTTCATTATAGAAATATATGACATGTCCATCAATATTATCAACCAAAAGATCTTTAACCATTGCAATATTAGGTTCAACTTTAATTTGTTCAGAAGGTCTAGGTGCTCTAATATTACTTTTATTAACCACAGTTAAAGCTTTAGCATGTTCCTTAATCCTAACAGGGAAAGGAGGTTTCTCAAAATAAGCAGTAGGCACAACTGGATCAACATTGTAAACAATTGTTTCTTCTTTAACACTAACAGGTTCTTCATTTAATTAAATAGGTGGATAAAAATTAAACCATTTATCCTTAGGGAGATCAACATGAGTAGCAAAAGATTCACAAAAAGTACCTACTATCTCAGAGTCAAGTCCATATTTAGTACTAAACTTATGAAAAGCATCTGTTTCCATAAAAGCTTTAACACAATCAAACTTAAGATTTATACCTAACTCTTTACATTTGTCGATTTCCCAATCTTCAGAGTTGCGTTTAATTCTTTCCAGAAGATCCCATTTGAATTCAATAGTCCTTTTCATAAAGGAACCAGTAGAAGAAGTATCGAGCATGGATTGATCATTATGAGAAAGCCGAGCATAAAAGTTTTGAATAATTATTTCTCTTGAGAGCTCATGATTGGGGCATGTGTGCAACATATACTTAAGCCTCCCCCAAGCTTGAGCGATACTTTCTCCTTCACGACTCCAAAAATTATATATATAATTCCGATCACGATGAACCAAATGCATAGGATAAAACTTCTGGTGAAATTCCAGCTTCAACCGGTTCCAATCCCATGTTCTAGTATCATCCAATAGCCTATACCATGTCAATGCATTTCCCTCCAAAGATAAAGGGAATACCTTCTTCTTAACTCCATCCTCGGATAAACCTGCAAGCTTAAACAATCCACAAATTTCATCTATATATATCAAGTGCATATCAGGATGTACCTTTCCATCTCTTGCATAAGGATTAGCCAGCAGTTTCTCTATCATACCCGACAGAATTTCATAATAAATATTTTCAATAGGTTCAGTAGGTTGAGGAGCAACTCTTAATGCTTCCAGTCGAGGTGAAGATACCCCGAACAAACCCCTCAAAGGATTACTTTCCATAGTGACAAGTGACAGTAAATTTCAACACGTAATAAAAATGTTTCCTTACCAAATTCCACTTACCAAAGGCGCTTCACTCCCCGGCAACGGTGTCAGAAAAGAGTCTTGATGACCCTCAAGTATAGGGGATCAATCGTAGTCCTTTTGATAAGTAAGAGTGTCAAACCCAATGAGGAGCAGAAGGAACTGACAAGTGGTTTTCAGCAAGGTATTCTCTGCAAGTACTGTAAGTAGCGGTAACAGATAGTTTTGATAGCAAGATAATTCGTAACAAGTAACAAGTAACACTAGTAACAAAGTGCAGCAAGGTGGCCCAATCCTTTTTATAGCAAAGGACAAGCCGGAACAGTCTCTTATATAAAGCAAAGAGTTCTCGAGGACACATGGGAATTCTCATCTAGTCACTTTCATCACGTTTGTTTGATTTGCATTCGCTACTTTGATAATTTGATATGTGGGTGGACCGGTGCTTGGGTGTTGTTCTTACTTGAAGCAGCCTCCCACTTATGATTACCCCCTCTCGCAAGCATCCGCAACTATGAAAGAAGAATTATGATAAATCTAACCATAGCATAAAACATATGGATCCAAATCAGCCCCTTACGGAATAGCGCATAAACTAGGGTTTAAGCTTGTGTCACTCTAGCAACCCATCATCTACTTACTACTCCACAATGCCTTCCCTTAGGCCCAAAGATGGTGAAGTATCATGTAGTCGACGTTCACATGACACCACTAAAGGAAGCAACAACATACATATCATCAAAATATCGAACGAATACCAAATTCACATGATTACTTATGACAAGACTTCTCCCATGTCCTCAAGAACAAAAGTAACTACTCACAAATCATATTCGTGTTCAAGATCAGAGGGGTATTGAATAGCATTAAGGATCTGAACATATAATCTTCCACCAAATAAACCAACTAGCATCAACTACAAGATGTAATCAACACTACTAGCAACCCACAAGTACCAATCTGAGGTTTTGAGACAAAGATTGAATACAAGAGATGAACTAGGGTTTGAGATGGTGCTGGTGAAGATGTTGATGAAGATTGGTCCTCCCACCATGAGAGGATTGTTGGTGATGTCGATGGCTTCGATTTCCCCCTCCCGGAGGGAAGTGTCCCCGGCGGAATTGCTCCGCCAGAGAGCAAAATTGCTCCTGCCCAGGTGCCGCCTCGAGACGGCGGTGCTTCATCCCGAAAGTCTTCTCTATAATTTTTTTAGGGCAAATGACCTTATATAGCAGAAGGAGGGGGCTGGAGGCCAGCTGTGGGCCCCACAAGGCATCAGGGCGCACCCTAGGGGCCGCGCCCTGTTGCCTTGTGGGCAACTGGTGGGTCCCCACTAGTATTTCTTTTCTCCAATATTTTTTATATATTCAATAAAAAATCTCCGTAAAATTTCAGGTCATTTGGAGCTCTGTAGAATAGGTATCTCTGCTGTAGCTCCAGAATTTCCAGCTGTCGGTATTCTCCGTCTTCATATAAATCTTGCAAATTAAGAGAGAAAAGGCATAATAATCACATCATAAAGTGAAATAATGACCAAATATACTGTAAATAATAGTAGGAAATCATGATGCAAATTGGACGTATCAAGGTGCGCCGGGGATGAGGTCGATGCGGTGTTTGATTCCGCGAAGTGGAGGAAGTCCGGGAGGTAGCTCATCAGGAAAAACGTCCGTGAATTCCTGCAATAGATGAGACAATACCAAAGGTAGATGTTGTGAAGTATTAGTCCGCACCGCTTCATCTTTGCACACAAGCACAAAGTGAAGAACACTTTATGGGATCTCACTCACATCCCTCATGTCTCTTTTGGTGGCTAAAAGCACTAAATCTTTCTTGTCGCTCATCGTGGAGTCGCTCATTTTTTACTTGTGGCGCTCACTCTCTTTTTGGTGGTTCACTCGCTCACTAGTCTCTCCATGATGTGTTGAAGCTTGCTTGTCGGCGATGACTTGACTTGGCGACATGGGTCGAAGCACGAATTCCTTGCCCTTCATCTTGAAGCTATAGTGATTGGTCCGTCCGTTGTGGATGACGCCATGGTTAAATTGCCAAGGTCTTCCAAGGAGAAGATGGCACACGGACATGGGAACCACATCACACTCCAAGGTGTCTTCGTATGCGCCAATCTTGAAGGACACTTGAACGGTGTGCTCCACTTGAATGGTGCCGGAGTCGCTTAACCATTGGACCTTGTAGGGGCAAGGGTGCTTCTTCTAGAGCAATTGTAGCTTGGAACATAGCTCTTCACTTGCTAAATTGTGGCAACTTCCACCATCGATGATGACCTTGACGGAACGTCCTTGAATACCCGCTTTGGTATGGAAGATGTGGCAACGTTGGTCTTCGTCTTGCTGTTGTTGAAGTGTCAAGATCTTGGAGACAACAAGAGTGGGGCTTGAATCCTTGTCACAAAAGACTTGAGAGTCTTCATCTTCATTCACTTGTCGGTGCATGGCCATGTGCTCAAGGGCTTCCATTTCTTCTTCGCTCATGGAGTTGTAGGTGTCGTCATCATTGGCGATCATGGTGCGTTCTGTGGGGCACTCAAATGACTTGTGGCCTCGACCTTTGCAAGTAAAGCATTTGATGTCACTTGTCTTGGTGGGATCCGTAGGAGGTGTCGATGACGAAGTTCTTGTATTGGATGTACTTGAAGAAGGATGACTCAAAGATGTCGTAGGTTGCTTGGAGCTTGACATGTCACCGGTACTTGGTGTAGCTCGAGTCGTAGTAGGAGGTGTCGTAGTCGTTGAAGCTTGGGTGTATGAACCATACGTCTTGGAAGAGTACTTGGAGTACTTGTAGTCCTCTTGCACTTGTCGCTCCGCTTTGGTTGCTTGGTGCACTAGCTCAAGGAAGTTGGAGTACGGTTGGAAATCCGCAATTTTCTTGATTGGATGGTTGAGACCATTCAAGAAACGTGCCATAGTTTGTTCATCATCTTCCTTGACATTGGCTCGTATCATGGCAACTTCCATTTCTTGATAGTATTCTTCAACCGACTTGGTGCCTTGCTTGAGGAGTTTTAGTTTCTTGAAGAGATCGTGGTTATAGTGTGTAGGCACAAAACAAGCTCTCATGACATCCTTCATTTGATTCCAAGTCGCGATGGGTGGCTCGCCTTTCTCTTGACGCCTTTTGATCACTTGCTCCCACCAAATGAGAACATAGTCTTGGAACTCTAGAGATGATAGGGCGATCTTCTTTTCCTCGTCATAATTGTCAAGACGGAATATCATGTCGACCTTCAATGCCCATGAGAGATATTCTTCGGGATTGTTTCCTCCGGAGAACTTGGGCATGGTGAACTTGAGCTTGCCGAAGCGTTGCTCTTCATTGCGTTGTTGGCGATGGCGATGACGCTCTTGCCATGGAGGTTGGTCTTCTAGCTCTTGCTCCTCGTGCTCTTCTTGATTGACTTGGCGGCGAGGGCATGGGATACGTGCACGCTTCCTCATTTCTTGGCGCTCCTCAATTCGTGTGCCTTCGTCTTGTCGCTCCCGTCGGAGGGCCTCTTCTTGTTCACGCACTCGGTGGTTGCGCTCGTCGACGGCGCAAGTTGCTTCGCGTAGGGCACGTTGAGCTGCAAGTGCTTGCTCCTCACGACGTTGTCGTTCTTGTTGTAGAGCGTCGCCGTCTTGGTTTTCTTGACATCGGCGTTATGGAATTTGCTCTTGGTCCATGGCGCCGTGTGCTTGACGATGTTGTCGTTCGCGCTCCCGAAAGCGGTCTTGCAAACCATTGCCATGGAATGGGTTTGGTGAAGCTTGATGGTCTTCATGGTCTTTGTGACGATGTGATCGTGCTCGAGGAAGACTTGCATCCGAAGACGTGTACGAAGAGTGTCGGCTCGAGTGGCGTCGTCTTGATCTTGAAGTGGACGAAGTGGAAGAAGCGTGGTTGACCATCATGGTACGGAACTCTTCCATTTGAGATGATAGCTTGTCGTAAAGGGTTTGCCGGAAGTCGGTGGCGAGTTGCTTGATGCGGTCGCCCAAAGCTTCGGTTTCTTGATGTAAGGCTCGTTGGACGCCAAAAAGGTGCACCTTGGTGATGTAGTCGTTCGGTGCGTCGTCTTGCTCGTCAAAGAGGGGGTTGGTAGAAGTGCTCAGCCTATCCATGATTCTCAAGCAATTGTTAGTGCAAGAAATAAACTAACTAGACCAATGTACCTTATCCAATGTTGAAGATGGATCAATGGTCAGTCAATATGGTAATATGGAAGTAGTGCACTTGGTACCGGATCGTGTCAATCTCACACCTACACAAGTAAAGCTTTTGGAGTAGCTTGGTGAGGATAGTGGCACAAAATTTCTGCAATTGTTAGCAAGATATTAATAATGTTGAAAAAGATTCAAAAATTCGCAAGTGAGACAAGTAGACCAATAGCAAGGAGTGGCACACGGAAATACACACATGGATAGATAAATGAGGTCGTGCAACCAAGGAATGGGCACAAAATGTGGAATCCACGGAAAACGCTCGTGTTGCATAACACTAGAGGGACGCTAGCACGATTGCTCAATAGGAGGATACGACACTTGTGCACAACCTATAAGAGAGAAAACGTATCGACTTTCTATCTCACTTATACTATGTATGTATGATTCCCGGTGAACTTGTCATGATGATCCAAGACGATCAAATATGATATGTAATGTAGTGATGCTATGGCTATTTCTTACAAGCTTGTTGTTTCTTTTTCTCTCTTTGCTTAAAAGCTTCTCTTTCCTTTGATAGTTTCCTTTGGCCACTTATGCGAATTGCTCTTACCAAGATAGCAATTATGTATATGCGGGAACAATTGATGGCACAAGAGATGATACGATGATATATGCACGCTATGATAGCTATGCAGAACGTGTATCACTAAAGTGCACAAGTAGCGTTGCCTGGCAATACTCAAATGGCTAGTCTCGTAGGAAAGTGACGCAAAAGATGGTCTCGGGGTTAACAATGCAATGGCAAGGAAGAACAAGTTGTCGTCGATGCTACCGTCCTTGCTTACGGTTGTGGTGTCAAAATGATGAACTGGTCGTTGTCGATGTCGAGTCCGTGGCGAAGATGAGCGGTGGTGATGTCGATGACGAATCGTCCCTAAGTAGCCGAAACATGTTAGGAAACGGAAACCGCAACTCAAATTCTCAAGTGGCAAAACTTGCGGTTTTTGTGGAAGTCGGTGGTGGATTGGCGGAAATAAGTGCTGGGTTGCGGAAGAAGCGGTGGAAAACGATGAAAAATCGAGCAAAATACGAAGTGGTGGCGATGATGGATGCCAGGGGCCGGATGTCCGAGCTTGCGGGCCGGATGTCCGGGCTGTCGCCGCCGAGCCGGATGTCCGGGGAGCCAGATCCATGGATGAACTTCGGGAAAACTTTGGGGATGGCAAAATTTAGGGCAAAATTCGGGGAATTTCGTGGATGGAATTGATGGAGATGGTGGGGAAAAGCTAGATCCACTCGAAACACAGCAAATCCATGGATCAAAATCAACAAAACATCATCAATCCAACAAATCACAAAAAAAATTGGTATGGCTATTTTTGTGGGGAATTTTCAAAATTGGGTAAAACAAACAAAATTGGTGCTAGAAAGTGGAGGGGAAGAACTCCAAAGTGTCAATCAACGTGGCTCTAATCCAAGATGATGTAGGGTGGAACCCTATGATGGTGATCTTTTCACACTTGGAGGTGGAAAGGAGCAAATCAAGAGAGAAACACAAACAAGAACACTCAATTGACAAGATCCAATCACACATGCACTAAATCCACATACACATAGATGAGATCCAAGATCCAAAGTCAACACAAGAGGATACAAAGGTAACTAGTTCATCCCAATCCTCGAAGGAGTTGAGGTCTTGAATCCGGGAGGATCTTCCCACACCGGGGGTCTTGAATCCTAAGGAGGATCTTCTCACATGCTCACATGGAGGTCTTGGTCTCCATGGGAGAGGTAGGCGTTGAGCAAAGCTCTATCTCAATGAGCTATCACAATGCTAACCCTAGATGGAGGAGGGAGAGGTCTATATATAGTGCTAGTACAAGTTGGGGTGAGTTGGATGGGTATGATGTCTACTACACAACTTATTCTTGTAGACTCGTGTTGGGCCTCCAAGCGCAGAGTTTTGTAGGACAGTAGCAATTTTCCCTCAAGTGGATGACCTAAGGTTTATCAATCTATGGGAGGCATAGGATGAATATGGTATCTCTCAAACAACCCTGCAACCAAATACAAGAAATCTCTTGTGTCCCCAACACACCCAATACAATGGTAAATTGTATAGGTGCACTAGTTTGGCAAAGAAATGGTGATACAAGTGTAGTATGGATAGTAGAAATAGATTTTTGTAATCTAAAAATATAAAAACAGCAAGGTAACTAGTAACAAAAGTGAGCACAAACGATATTGCAATGCTTGAAAACAAGGCCTAGGGTTCATACTTTCACTAGTGCAATCTCTCAACAATGCTAACATAATTGGATCATATAACAATCCCTCAACGTGCGATAAAGAATCACTCCAAAGTTCCTATTAGCGGAGAACATAAGATAGAAATTGTTTGTAGGGTACGAAACAACCTCAAAGTTATCCTTTCCGATCGATCTATTGAGCTATTCCTATAAGTGTCACAAACAGCCCTAGAGTTCGTACTAAAATAACACCATATGATACACATCAACCAACTCTAATGTCACCTAGATACTCCAATGTCACCACAAGTATCCGTGAGTTGATTGTACGATATGCATCAAACAACTTCATAATCATAATATTCAATCCACACAAAGAACTCCAAGGAGCACCCCAAAATTTCTATCGGAGAAAAGATAATGAAAACGCGCATCAACCCCTATGCATAGATTACCCCAATGTCACCACGGGAATCCGCGAGTTGAGTGCCAAAACATATATCAAGTGAATCAATATAATACCCCATTGTCACCACGGGTATTCATATGCAAGACATACATCAAGTGTTCTCAAATCTGAAATATTCAATCAAACAATAACGAAACCTCAAAGAGAAAAGATTCGATTCATCACAACAAGGATAGAGGGGGAAGAAACACCATATGATCCAACTATATTAACAAAGCTCGCGATACATCAAGATCGTGCCAAATCAAGAACACGAGAGAGAGAGAAATAAAACACATAGCTACTGGTACAAACCCTCAGCCCCGAGGGTGAACTACTCCCTCCTTGTCATGGAGACCGCAGGGATGATGAAGATGGCCTCCGGTGATGCTTCCCCCCTCCGGCAGGGTGCCGGAAAAGGGCTGTAGATTAGATCGTGGAGGTACAGAGGCTTGCGGTGGCGTAAAAACTCATCTAGGGTTATTTCTGGGGGTTTCTCTATTTATAGGATTTTTCAGCGTTGGAATCAGGTCAGACGGAGCCACGTGGGCCCCACGAGTTACTAGGGCGCGCCTGGGGGGGTGGCGCACCCCGGTGCCTCGTGGGCACCTCGTGGATCTTCTGGTCCTTCCACGAAGCTTCTAGTGTCTCTTTTGATCCAAAAAAATCGTCAAAAAGTTTCAACTCATTTGAAGAACTTTTATTTCTGCACAAAAACAACACCACGGTAGTTCTGCTGAAAACAGTGTCAGTCCGGGTTAGTTCTAATCAAATCATACCAAAACCATATAGAATTGTTATAAACATGGCATGAATACTTCATAAATTATAGATACGTTGGAGACGTATCAGGGTACATAGGCCGTTGGCCCGTTCACTGTGCGCAGACAGGGGCCGGATGTCTGGGCTGGTGGCCGGATGTCCGGCGGCTCACGAGGAGCCGGATGTCCAGGCTGAGAGGGCCTGGTTTCTATCTGGCTGCTGTTGCCTCTGGCCATATTTCCGGGCGGGGGCCGGATGTCCGGGGCGGACGGGCCGGATGTCCGGGCTGGAGGCCGGATGTCCGGGTCCTGGGACTTGACGTCTGCTGATCTGGCGCTGTAGGTGACGTCTCCAAGGGCCGGATGTCCGGCTGCTGTAGCAAAACAGCAGCTCCTCTTGCCAAGCTCCTTCATCCATGTACTTGGGGTCTTGTCCATTGTTCCGGGCTTCTCCAAGAGGGTCTTCTTGGTACCTAAGCACACATAACATTCCAGATTGAGGTAGTAGACATGTCTCACATGGATCATATGGAATGTCATTTAGGAGAGATGTCACCTCGGTCTCGATAGCTCTTGCATGTGCTTGTGTCATCGGTCCACTTGGCACTTGGGGAGATGGAGGTGGGTCCATGGGGATGACCGTAGGATGCTCCGCATCATGAAAGTACCTGGTAATTTAGTTGGCGTGCGCGAGCTCTAGTAATTGGTCCCATATGTGTAACAGCAGGGGCTGTCGATGTAACTGTGGTAGTGATGTCCTCATCATCCTCCCCTTCTTGAATTGAAGTCGTCCTCGACGGAAGCTCATCTTCCTCACCCAAATAAGGCTTCAAATCTGCAATGTTAAAAGTGGGACTAACCCCAAAATCTGCAGGCAGCTCAAGTTTATACGCATTATCATTTATTTTCTTTAACACCTTAAAAGGACCATCAGCACGTGGCATTAGCTTAAATTTGCGCAAATCAGGAAACCCATCTTTGCGTAAATGTAACAAAACAACATCTCCTGGTTCAAACACAATATGTCTTCTACCCTTATCGCCAGCAAGTTTGTATTTAGCATTCATGCGCTCAATGTTTTCCTTGGTTAACTCATGCATTTTTAAGATCAATTCAGCACGTTGTTTAGCATCAAAATTAACCTTCTCCGGAGATGGAAGAGGCAACAAATCAATGGGTGCACGAGGTAGGAAACCATAGACAATTTCAAAAGGGCACATCTTAGTAGTAGAATGCAACAAACGATTATAAGCAAATTCAATATGAGGCAAGCATTCTTCCCACATTTTTAGGTTATTCTTCAAAACAGCCCTAAGCATAGTAGACAAAATTCTATTGACTACTTCAGTTTGTCCATCAGTTTGGGGGTAACATGTAGTACTGAAAAGCAGTTTAGTCCCCAACTTAGCCCATAAACATCTCCAAAAGTGGCTAAGAAACTAGTATCACAATCTGAAACAATAGTATTTGGCACACCATGAAAGCGAATAATTTCACGAAAGAACAAATTAGCAACATTAACAGCAGCATCACTTTTATGACATTGTATAAAGTGTACCATTTCAAAAATCTATCCACGACAACAAATATGCTATCCCTCCTGATGTAGGGTGGAACCCTATGGTGATCATCTTTTCACACTTGGAGGGGGAAAAGGGCAAATTGAGAGAAGAACACAAAGCAAACACTCAGTTGACACAATTCCAATCACACATGTGCTAAATCCACATACACCAAGAGGAAGATATAAGATCCAAAGTCAACACAAGAGGATACAAAGAGTAACTAATTCATACCAATCCTAGGAGGAAAGAGGTCTTGAATCCTTAGGAGGATCTTCCCACAAGGGGGTCTTGAATCCTTACGAGGATCTTCTCACATGCTCACATGGAGGTCTTGATCTCCATGGGAGAGGTAGGTGGATGAGCAAAACTCAATCTCCAATATGAGCTATCACTTTGCTAACCCTAAAACGTGGGTGGAAGAGGAGTATATATAGTCTAGGGGTAGACAGAGGTACATGGGCCTCGGCCCAAGTCACACACGCAGGCGTGGTCCGGATGATCTGGGAGGTGATCCGGATGATCCGGGCGTCAGGGGTCCGGATGGTCCGGGCGTCCGTCCGGATCGTCCGGCTGTGTCGTCGCAGCCGTAGTTGGCCCGGATGTCCGGGTCGTCGTCCGGGTGGGTCCGGATGATCCGGCTTTGTTCGGAGGCTTACTGTACTCTTCGTGCACATCATCAGGGTCGTCCGGGTGGGGGTCCGGATCGTCCGGGTGGGGGCCCGGATGATCCGGGCAAGTCCTGTCTTGCTCCAATTCTTCTCCGTCTTTGCGTTCTTCTCCTTCCATCGTTCGGCCTTGCTCCTTAGCTTCTCCATGGCTGGTTCCTTGGTACCTGAGTATGCAAAGGGTCTCCGCTTGAGTTAGTAGGCATGTCTCATGTGATTCGAAAGGGAGTTGAGCGAGAAGGGAGTTCACCTCGGTTTCGATAGCTCTTGCACGGGCCCTTGTCATCGGTCCACTTGGTGCCTTAGGTGGTGATGACATGTCCATGGGGATGACCGAAGGATGCTCCACATCATCTCCCCCCCCCTTGGGAAAGATCCGTCCTCGGATCGAAATCCACATCACCATGGAAGGGAGATAGGTCTTTGATGTTGAAGATGTCGCTCACGTTGTACTTGTCACTTGGGATGTCGATCTTGTAGGCATTGTTGTTGTAGCGTGCTAGCACCTTGAAGGGTCCAGCGACTCGAGGTAGGAGTTTGGACTTGCGCTCGTTGGGGAAGTGGTCTTTGTGTAGGTGTAGCCACACAAGATCTCCGGGGTTGAACACCATGGGGCGTTTGTTGAAGTTGATCTTGGTCGTGAGGCGTTATACTTGGTGCTCGATCGTGTGCCGTGTATCTTCAAGCAACTTCTTGAGGTATGTTGCTCATGCACTCGCGTCCATGTTGATGCACTCTTGTAGAGGTAGCGGTAGAATGTCCAATGGGGACAATGAGTTGAAGCCGTAGATGACCTCGAAGGGGGACTTGTCGGTGGTCGAATGTCTTGCTTGATTGTAGGCGTACTCGGCGATAGGCAAACATTCCTCCCACTCCTTGATGTTCCTCTTGATCAACACGCGGAGGAGTGTGGATAGCGTCTGATACGTCTCCAACGTATCTATAATTTATGAAGTATTCATGCCATGTTTATAACAATTTTATATGGTTTTAGTATGATTTGATTAGAACTAACCCGGACTAATGTTGTTTTCAGCAAAACTACCGTGGTGTTGTTTTTTGGGCAGAAATAAAAGTTCTCGGAATTGGACGAAACATTTTGACGATTTTTTTTGGACCAAAAGAGACCCCCGAAGCTTCATGGAAGGACCAGAAGCCTCACGAGGAGCTCACAAGGTAACACGGTGCACCCTGGGGGGGCCGTGTGATGTTGCCTTGTGGGGCCCTCGTAGCTCCTTTTCGCGTGATTCCAACACTGAAAAATCCTATAAATAGAGAAACCCCCAGAAATAAACCTAGAACTTTGACGCCGCCGCTGCAAGCCTCTGTACCGAAGAAATACCATCTAGAGCCCTGTTCCGGCATCCTGCCGGAGGGGGAAATCATCACCGGAGGCCATCTTCATCATCCCGGCGGTCTCCATGATGTGGAGGGAGTAGTTCACCCTCGGGGCTGAGGGTATGTACCAGTAGCTATGTGTTTGATCTCTCTCTCTCTCGTGTTCTTGATTTGGCATGATTTTGATGTATCGCGAGCTTTGTTAATATAGTTGGATCATATGGTGTTTCTTCCCTCTCTATCTTGTTGTGATGAATTGAGTCTTTCCCTTTGAGGTTTCATTATTATCGGATTGAATATTTTGGATTTGGGAACACTTGATGTATGTCTTGCATGTGGATACCCGTGGTGACAATGGGGTATTGTATTGAGTCACTTGATGTATGTTTTGGTAATCAACTTGCGGATTCCCGTGGTGACATTGGGGTAATCTAGGCATATGGGTTGGTACACGTTTTCATCTTCCTTTTCTCCGATAGAAACTTTGGGGTACTCTTTGAAGTTCTTTGTGTGGATTGAATATTATGAATCTGAAGTTGTTTGATGCATATCGAATAATCAACTCACGGATACTTGTGGTGACATTGGAGTATCTAGGTGACATTAGAGTTGGTTGATGCGTATCATATGGTGTTATTTTAGTACGAACTCTAGGGCTGTTTGTGACACTTATAGGGATGGCTCAATAGATTGATCGGAAAGGACAACTTTGAGGTGGTTTCGTACCCTACAACAATTTCATCTTATGTTCTCCGCTAATAGGAACTTTGGAGTGATTCTTTATCGCACGTTGAGGGATTGTTATATGATTCAATTATGTTAGCACTGTTGAGAGATTGCACTAGTGAAAGTATGAACCCTTGGCCCTGTTTTCAAGCATTGCAATACCGTTTGTGCTCACTTTTGTTACTTGCTACCTTGCTGTTTTTATATTTTCAGATTACAAAAACCTATATCTACTATCCATACTACACTTGTATCACCATCTCTTCGCCGAACTAGTGCACCTATATAATTTACCATTGTATTGGGTGTGTTGGGGACACAAGAGATTTCTTGTATTTGATTGCAGGGTTGTTTGAGAGAGACCATCTTCATCCTATGCCTCCCACGGATTGATAAACCTTAGGTCATCCACTTGAGGGAAATTTGCTACCGTCCTACAAAACTCTGCACTTGGAGGCCCAACAACGTCTACAAGAATAAAAGTTGTGTAGTAGACATCAAGCTCTTTTCTGGCGCCTTTGCCGGGGAGGTGAGTGCTTGAAGGTATATCTTTAGATCTTGCAATTGAATCTTTTAGTTTCTTGTTTTATCACTAGTTTGGTTTATAAAATAAAACTACAAAAAAATGTAATTGAGGTTGCCTCAAGTACTTCATCTTTATAATGTCTTTCTTGAAAATATGGATTCCGATAATTGCGCTCAATTGTTAGAGGAAGAATTTAATAAAATGTTCAATGTGAGTTCCTTGAATGATGAGCTTGATTGCAATGTTGTTAGTATGCTTTCTATGAATATCCATGATGCTAATGATATGCAAAACTACAAGCTTGGGGATGCTATGTGTGATGAAGATGATATTTTTAGCCCCCCAAGTTTTGATGAGCAAATTTATTATGATGAAAGCATGCCTCATGTTTATGATGATTATATTGATGAAAGTGGGTTTGGAAGAGTGTCAAATTTATGTAATAATGAAACCACTATTTTGGAGGGTGTTGAATCTTATTGTAATAATTATGAAAGTGGATTTGGAGAGGTCATGACTTTATTTAATGATGATTCCACTATTTTGGAAGAGGTTTCATATGATTATGACAACAAAGTTGCTATCTATGATGATTATTGTGATGACATGTATGCTATAAAGAATAATGATAACTATGAAATTTGTCATCGTGATTTTAATTTTCAATTGGATTATGCCAATCAAGTATCTCATGATAGTTATTTTGTTGAGTTTGCTCCCACTATTATGAATGAGAAGAAATTTGCTTATGTGGAGCATAATAAAAATTCTATGCTCGTAGATCATGAAAAGAATGCTTTATGTGATAGCTATATTGTTGAATTCATTCATGATTCTACTGAAAATTATTATGAGAGAGGATCATATGCTTGTAGGCTTCTCAATAATATCAAGTTTCCTCTCTATGTGTTGAAAGTTTTGAAGTCATGCTTGTTTTGCCTTCCTATGCTAGTTGATTCTTGCTACCATAAGTTGTTTGCTCACAAAATCCCTATGCATAGGAAGTGGGTTAGGCTTAAATTTGCTTGTCATGTGATTCATGATGCTCTCTTTGTGTTTCAATTCTTATCTTTTATGTGAGCATCATTAAAATCATCATGCCTAGCTAAAAAGGTTATAAAGAAAAGCGCTTGTTGGGAGACAACCCAACATTTACCCCTACTACTTTTTGTGTGTTCACATTATTAAGATACTGCATTAATCATGTTTTATATGTTTTCTTTCAATAATGTGCCAAGTAAAGCCTTTGGGATAGTGTGGATACTTGTTGATTTGATTATGTGCAAAAACAGAAACTTTTACGTCTAGTGCTGGAATTTCTGTTCAATACTGTAGCGCAATAAAATTCTGAAATTTTTACACAGTATTGGGTTACAAATTTTTTACGTTGTCCTAATTTTTCAGAATTTTTCGAGTAACATAAGTATGCTTTTTAATTCGCTCACTACATGCTGTTCTGTTTTTGACAGATTCTGTTTTTTATTGCATAGTTTGCTTGTTTTAGTGTTTCCATAGCTTATATTGAGTAATATAAATTGTGGAAATGGTAGAATACAGTAGGTATTATGTGATAACAATTATTAATATCTTGATAGTACCAAAGTGAATGATTTGTTTTCATACTAACTTATCTCACGGAGTTCCGTTAAGTTTTGTGTGATTGAAGTTTTCAAGTTTTGGGTGAGATATCGATATGAGGAGAATAAGGAGCAGCAAGACCCTAAGCTTGGGGATACCCAAGTCACCCCAAGGTAATACTCAATACTCAAGGAAGACCCAAGCGTCTAAGCTTGGGGATGCCCCGGAAGGCATCCCCTCTTTCGTCTTCAACATTATCGGTAACCTCACTTGGAGCTATATTTTTATTCGTCACATAATATGAGTTTTGCTTGGAGCGTCATTTTATTTTGTTTAGATTTGCTTGCTGTTATCAATAATCATGTTTTGTATCTTTTAGTTCAATAAAATGCCAATTGTAGCCTTTACCATGCTCAGTTTGCAAGTTTATGTCTTGCTGTTTGAAAACAGAAAGTTTTCTGTTATGTCCTGAATATTTGTGAATTGTCAGAACATGATAAAAATCTGAAATTTTTACACAGTAAGCATGCATGAATTCTCTGTCACGTGGTAAGTTTTCAGAATATTTGGAGTTAGGGAAGTATGAATTCTTATTCACCCTTTACAGACTATTTTGTTTAAACAGATTTCGGTTATAGTTGCATTGTTTGCATATGTTGCTTGCTTAATGTTTCTATTTGTGGGTAGGAGTATTAAATATGCAGAGGCATTTAGTATGCAATGTTAAATTATAATTTTAGTGATTTGTTACATTAGAGAATGTTAAGGTTTTGAGTTGATTTATACTAACTTATCTCACGAGTTCTTGTTGAGTTTTGTGTGGATGAAGTTTTAAGATTTAGGAGAAGCCATGATATGAGAGGAATTAAGGAGACACAAGAGCTCAAGCTTGGGGATGCCCAAGGCTCCCCAAGATAACATTCTAATAAGTCTCAAGCAACTAAGCTTGTTGAAGCCCGGTAGGCATCCCACCTTTCTTCATCAACAGCTATCGGTTAGCCTAAGTTTTTACTTGTTCACATGACATGTGTTATTCTTGGAGTGTCCTTTTCTTTTCATTTTGTTCACTGTTTTAATAAAATTATAAGATCTGAGATCTTTATTTGGAGAGAGTCTTCACATGGCTACTTAATTGTTTGACTACTGATTGATCTTCACTTATATCTTTTGGAGTAGTTTGTCATTCATTCTTGTGCTTCACTTATATCTTTTGAGTAAATTGTTGCATGAATTGAATATCACAAATCTAAAATTATATATGTTCCATATGCTTAGTAATTTTTCACATTGGGTTTAGAAAGTAAAATCTATTGAAATTTGACAATCATAATATTGGTCGTACAAGCAATTCATGAATGATTAGTATATGGAAGAGAAATTTCACATACAAATATATTATCTTGGACATCTTTTATGATTGTGAATACCCATTAATTATTTTCAAACTTGAGCAAATTAGTTGAAGTTGGACAAGGAAGACAACGTAATGAGTTATGTTTGGGTATATTTGCATCGAAGTTATATTGTTATGGATCCTCCAACATGTGGTGCTTGTTTAGAATCTTTTGCTAGCCAAAATTTCTGTACTAAGCGGGGATACTACTTGTGCATCCAAAATCCTTGAGCCAAGTTTCTTCCATGAGTGTCCACCATATATACCTATATATGGTATTACCCTACCGTTCCAAGTAAATTTGCATGTGCCACCTCTAATCATTCAAATAAGCATCTGTTTTGTGTGCCCGTACCGCTCATGAAGCGGCTGGGGGTGGTCAGTATCTTCCATGTTAAGCGGGTTATTCTCATGATGGGTGTTTATTCACTTTTCATTGCACGAGAGAGGGCGGTAATTGGGATGCCCAGTCCTGCAAAACAAAAATATATAATTAAACAAACTCCCCCGGAAAGTTGATTGTATGGAGGGTACCCGAGGATTCGGCTAGCCATGGCTTGTGTTTGAATGGTTGAGGGGGAGTAAACTTTACCTTTCCGCTTGGGAACCGCCTATAATGTGTTTAGCATGGAAGATATTGAGAACTCTCAGTCGTGACGTTGACAGGAAAGGCACACCACTCAAAATGTATTCATCTCTGTTTTAAGCTATGAGCTCTGGCACCTCTGCAAATCCCTGCTTCCCTCTGCGAAGGGACATTCTATTTACTTTTATGCTATTTACTTTCATGTTATTTATTTTTGTTGAGTCAACTTCTTATTCCAACCTATTCTCTAGTTGGCAAGCATCATGTGGTGGGGATAGATCCAGGAACATATATCCATTCAAATATATTTGATCATGAATTATTATTGTTGACAGTTATCTCTATGATAAATGAGTTGGGAGGCGAAACATTAAGCCCCTATCTTTCTCTGTGTTCGATGGATGCCATTTGTTCTAAAAAAATATGCTCTGACTACAAGCAATCATAGAAGACAATATGATAATTGAGTATGTGGAGCTCTTACTTAGACTCTGTTGAAGATAAGTTGAATTGTAATTGTTTGGTGACGAAGAACATAGGTTGTTAAGTTTCAAGAGAATGTATTGTTTAAACCATAACATGTGAATTGATTGCTACTTTATCACGATGAGTTTTATGAGAAAGAGTTGCTGTTATGATGCTAGGAAAAGTGATTGAAATTATCATTGATCAAACTTATGCACTATGCTAGCATTCACACTTCATAAATTATTTCTTTTATCATTTACCTACTCGAGGACGAGTAGGAATTAAGCCTGGCGATGCTGATACATCTCCAACGTATCTATAATTTATGCAGTATTCATGCCATGTTTATAACAATTTTATATGGTTTTGGTATGATTTCATTAGAACTAACCCGGACTGACGCTGTTTTCAGCAGAACTACCGTGGTGTTGTTTTTTGTGCAGAAATAAAAGTTCTCGGAATTGGACGAAACTTTTTGACAATTTTTTTTGGACCAAAAGAGACCCCCGAAGCTTCATGGAAGGACCAGAAGCCTCACGAGGAGCTCACAAGGCAACACGGCGCGCCCCAGGGGGGTCGTGTGCTGTTGCCTTGCGGGGCCCTCGTAGCTCCTTTTCGCGTGACTCCAACGCTGAAAAATCCTATAAATAGAGAAACCCCCAGAAATAAACCTAGAACTTTGACACCGCCGCCGCAAGCCTCTGTACCGAAGAAATACCATCTGGAGCCCTGTTCTGGCACCCTGTCGGAGGGGGAAATCATCATCGGAGGCCATCTTCATCATCCCGGCGGTCTCCATGACGAGGAGGGAGTAGTTCACCCTCGGGGCTGAGGGTATGTACCAGTAGCTATGTGTTTGATCTCTCTCTCTCTCTCTCGTGTTCTTGATTTGGCACGATCTTGATGTATCGCGAGCTTTGTTAATATAGTTGGAGCATATGGTGTTTCTTCCCTCTCTTTCTTGTTGTGATGAATTGAGTCTTTCCCTTTGAGGTTTCATTATTATCGGATTGAATATTTTGGATTTGGGAACACTTGATGTATGTCTTGCATGTGGATACCCGTGGTGACAATGGGGTATTCTATTGAGTCACTTGATGTATGTTTTGGTAATCAACTTGCAGATTCCCGTGGTGGCATTGGGGTAATCTAGGCATATGGGTTGGTACACGTTTTCATCTTCCTTTTCTCCGATAGAAACTTTGGGGTACTCTTTGAAGTTCTTTGTGTGGATTGAATATTATGAATCTGAAGTTGTTTGATGCATATCGAATAATCAACTCACGGATACTTGTGGTGACATTGGAGTATCTAGGTGACATTAGAGTTGGTTGATGCGTATCATATGGTGTTATTTTAGTACGAACTCTAGGGCTGTTTGTGACACTCATAGGGATGGCTCAATAGATTGATCGGAAAGGATAACTTTGAGGTGGTTTCGTACCCTACAACAATTTCATCTTATGTTCTCCGCTAATAGGAACTTTGGAGTGATTCTTTATCGCACGTTGAGGGATTGTTATATTATTCAATTATGTTAGCACTGTTGAGAGATTGCACTAGTGAAAGTATGAACCCTAGGCCTTGTTTTCAAGCATTGCAATACCGTTTGTGCTCACTTTTGTTACTTGCTACCTTACTGTTTTTATATTTTCAAATTACAAAAACCTATATCTACTATCCATACTACACTTGTATCACCATCTCTTCGCCGAACTAGTGCACCTATACAATTTACCATTGTATTGGGTGTGTTGGAGACACAAGAGATTTCTTGTATTTGATTGCAGGGTTGTTTGAGAGAGACCATCTTCATCCTACGCCTCCCACGGATTGATAAACCTTAGGTCATCCACTTGAGGGAAATTTGCTACTGTCCTACAAAACTCTGCACTTGGAGGCCCAACAACGTCTACAAGAATAAAAGTTGCGTGGTAGACATCAGCGTCCGGTTCGTGACCTCCGTTTGGCTGTCGGTTTGTGGATGATATGCCAAAGAGAATAGTAGCTTGATTCCAAGCTTGGCGCATAGTGTCTTCCAAAAGTAGCTAAGGAACTTGACGTCGCGATCCGATACAATCGTCTTGGGCACTCCATGCAATCGTAAGATTTCCATACAAAAGAGATTTGCAACATGTGAAGCATCGTCGATCTTGTTACATGGGATAAAATGTGCCATCTTAGAGAAACGGTCCACAGCAACAAATACCAAATCTTTGCCATTTTGAATTCGAGGCAAACCAAGCACAAAATCCATACTAATATCTTCCCATGGTTGATATGGAATGGGGAGTGGCATATATAGACCATGAGATTGAGCTTTAGACTTAGCTTTGCGGCATGTAGAGCATCGATTGGTATAGCGTGATATGTCCCAAAACATCTTTGGCCAAAAATAGTTCTTGGAGAGCATGGCGAATGTCTTGTCGCGTCCAAAATGTCCCATGAGTCCTCCAGCATGAGCCTCTTGCAAAAGCAACAAATGAAGAGAAGACTCGGGGATACAAAGTTTGTTAGCTCGCATAAGATAACCATCTTTAAAGTAGTATCTCTCCCAAGAAGTGTGAGTTAGGCATTTGGCATATGGAATGGAAAATGAAACATCATGCTCATACAAGTATTTAATGTGCTCAAATCCTATAACATTCAACTCAAGTTGAGTAACCAACATGCACTTGCGGGAAAGAGCGTCCGCCACAACGTTTTCCTTACCTTTGATGTACTTGATAACATAAGGAAAAGACTCAATGAACTCACTCCATTTGGCATGACACTTATTCAATTTGGTTTGGCCCTTAAGGTATTTAAGCGTCTCATGATCCGTATGGATGACAAATTCACGCGGGCGAAGATAATGTTCCACACATGCAAGACTCTCACTAAAGCATATAACTCTTTGTCGTAAATGGGATAGTTAAGTTGCGCGCCAGAGAGTTTCTCACTAAAGTATGCAATTGGGTGCTTCTCTTGCATTAACACTCCACCTATGCCATTACCACTAGCGTCACAATGCACTTCAAAGGTTTTCTCAAAATTTGGTAAGGCAAGTAATGGAGCATGTGTAAGCAAGTTCTTAAGCTCATGAAATGCGGCATCTTGGGAAGGACCCCAAATAAATGGTGCATTCTTCTTACTCAATGCCTGCAATGGTGATGCAATGGTGCTAAAATCCTTCACAAAGCGTCGACAAAACCGGCTAAGCCAAGGAAGCTACGCACTTGAAGCAAATTGGTTGGTTGTGGCCAAGTTTTAATAGCATCAATTTTAGCTTCATCAACTTGAACACCCTTAGAGGAAACTACAAATCCCAAGAAGACAAGTTTATCAACACCGAAAGTGCATTTTTGCATGTTTGCATAAAGTCGCTTGTTTCAAAGAACTTGCAAGACATCCCTAAGATGTATGACATGATCTTCAAGATATTGGCTAAACACAAGTATATCATCAAAGTAGACCACAACACAAATGCCAATATATTTGCGAAGAACATAGTGCATCACACGCATGAAAGTGCTAGGTGCTTGAGATAAGCCCATAGGAATGACCCACCATTCATATAAGCCAAATTTTGTTTTGAAAGCAGTTTTCCATTCATCACCCTCTTGCATGCGAATTTGGTAGTAGCCACTTTTAAGATCAATTTTTGAGAAAATGGTGGCTCCGCTAAGTTAATCTAGCATGTCATCAAGGCGTGGAATGGGATGGCGATATCTAACGGTGATAGCATTAATGGGACGGCAATCAGAACACATGTGATAACTACCATTGTTGGGCACAAGAATAACCGGAATGGCACATGGACTCAAGCTCTCGCGTACATACCCGTTTTCCATGAGATGTTGTACTTGCCTTTGGATATCTTTGGTCTCGTCGGGGTTAACGCGGTAAGGTGCCTTGTTCGGTAGAGATGCGTCGGGAATGAGGTCGATGCGGTGTTCGATTCCGTGAAGTGGAGGGAGTCCGGGAGGTAGCCCATTGGGAAAAAATGTCCGCGAATTCCTGCAATAAATGAGACAACACCAAAGGTAGATGTTGTGAAGTATTAGTCCTCACCTAACCATCTTTGCACACAAGCACAAAGTGGAGAACGCTCGATGGGCTCTCACTCACATCCCTCATGTCTCTTTTGGTGGCTAAAATCACTAAACCTTTCTTGTCACTCATCGTGGAGTCGCTCATTTTTGGCTTGTGGCGCTCACTCTCTTTATGGTGGTTCGCTCTCTTACTAGTATCTCCACGATGAGTTGAAGCTTGCTTGTCGGCGATGACTTGACTTGGCGACATGGGTCGAAGCACATGCTCCTTGCCCTTCATCTTGAAGCTATAGTGATTGGTCCATCCATTGTGTATGACGCCGCGGTCGAATTGCCAAGGTCTTCCTAAGAGGAGGTGGCATACGAACATGGGAACCACATCACACTCCAAGGTGTCTTCGTATGCGCCAATCTTGAAGTACACTTGAATGGTGTGCTCCACTTGGATGGTGCCGGAGTCGCTTAACCATTGGACCTTGTAGGGGCGAGGGTGCTTCTTCTTGATCAATTGTAGCTTGGAACATAACTCGTCGCTTGCCAAGTTGTGGCAACTTCCGCCGTCGATGATGACCTTGAAGGAACGTCCTTGGATGCCTAATTTCGCATGGAAGATGTGGCAACGTTGATCATCGTATTGTTGTTGTTAAAGTGTCAAGATCTTGGAGACAACAAGAGCGGGGCTCGGATCATTGTCACAAAAGACTTGAGCATCTTCATCTTCATTCACTTGTCGGTGCATGGCCACGTGCTCAAGTGCTTCCATTTCATCTTCGCTCATGGAGTCGCAGGTGCCATCATCATTGGCAATCATGGTGCGTCGTGTGGGGCACTCAAATGACTTGTGGCCTCAGCCCTTGCAAGTGAAACATTGTATTGCACTTTTTTTGGCGGTAGCATCCGTTGTAGGAGTCGATGAAGAAGTTCTTGGCTTGGATGTACTTGAAGTAGGACAATGCTACTTGTGAACTGCGTTGGGATTTCCCCGAAGAGGAGAGGATGATGCAGTATGTAACACCCCTATGTAATGAGCTACAGTGATCCACTATAATAATGCCAAGTCATCTGAGATTTGCAATGATAATCAATGTGGATTAATATCTCATTTCAAATTTTGCCCCTGAATTCAAATTCAAATGCAATTGAATTTTGGAGTTGCACAAAAGTTGCTGGAAAAATGTTCATCATTAGCAAATATTCTAAAACAAATTGTTGTTCAGGAAAACAACATCACCAAGTTGCTAAGATGAGCATTAGCATTTATAACAGTGCCAAACCAGCAATTTAATTTGCAAATTCAATTATGAAAAATACAAATGAATTCCCCTGGGCTCCAAAATAATTGTGGCAGTGCCTAAAAATGCAAAGTATTTAATGGGCCAAGTCACACATTTTTCTAAAATGATTTGGTTGCCCAAATATTTATTTTCCCCTCTATGTTTAATAAATAAAAAAGAAAACAGAAAAGGAAAAAGGGGTAAAGAATTTACCTGGCACTGGGCCGCGCCGGCCCAGCCGGCCCGTACCTGTTCGTCCTCACCTGCTCCCGCGCCGTGTCGTCGTCCCCGCATCCGGCGCGTACGGCGGCCGTCCACCGCTCGCCACCGAGCCAGAGCAGTTGGGGCGAGGGGATAAGCCGAGCCCCGTTCGTCTCCCCTGGATGCCGCCCCCATTCTCCCCCCTCCTCCCTCACCCGCTCGCGGCTGCTCTTCCCTCTCTCTGCCCGAGCACGTCGTTGTCGCCCTCCGCCTTTTCCGCGGCCACCGGCGGCCCCGTGCCCGCTGGACCGGTCCGTCCGCTTCGCCGCGGTCTGCCTCGACTTCCAGTGCTGCTCGTTGGAGCCGGAGGGCCCTGCAGCGCCGAATCCCCATTCGTCCCCATCTCCGGCTGCCACGGCTACTCCGGCGACCTCCGTCGTCTGCTGCTGCTACTAATCCAGCGAGGGCTTTTCTTAGCCACACGGTGAGCCTCATCTCCCCCTCTCCCTTCTCCCCAAGCCGTCGCGTGCTTCGGTCGCGCTAGCTCGCCGCCATTGCCGAGCTTTGTCTCCGCCGGCGAGCTCACTGCCGTCGCTCTCATACACCTCACGCCGTGCTAGCGCCACCACCGAGCTCCTGGAGGTCCCGCGCATTGCCTGCGAGCGCTAAATCGACTCGGGCGAGCTCATATGCTCGGGCCCGAGTACGGCCATCTCTGTCCGCCGCCCAACGCCGTTGTCCTGCTCCTTGCCGACCTCCTCTGCCCATTCCGACGCCATAGATCGATGCGGGATCGAGTAGTCGTTCCAACACAAGTGGAATCACGCGGTTTGGTGCCCCGTAGCTCAATCCCGAGCTACTCCGGCGAGAACGCCGCCGCGGGGGCTCGCCGGAGCCTTTTCCAGCGACGCGCCGACGTGGCACTGAGTGGGGCCCGCCCAGTGAGGCTGCCAGTGGGCCCCCTGACCGCGTTTGACCGCGTTGACCACGGTCAACGCGGGTTACTGTTCCCCTCTGACTCTGACGTGTGGGCCCACGAGGTTAATTACCGTTAATAGTTAATTAGGTAATTATGTTAATTAACTAACTCACTGACAGGCCGGGCCCACTGATTAATCACTCTGTTAGTTTAAAATTAAATCTGTTTTAACCCCACAGAGGCTGACAGGTGGGTCCCATCTGTCTGTTTGACTAGTCAGCTGGTCAGCCGACCGCTGACGCAAGCATGACACCACCATGACGTCATATTCCATTTCTGTTAATTTAAATAATTCCAAAAGTGCTAAAAAAACTTTGAAAATTCGTAGAAATTAAACCGTAGCTCGGATTGAAAAACTTTCTTCATGAAAGTTGCTCAGAAAAATCCCACGAATCCGATCGTGTCGTCTGTTTTCTTATCGGGACCCTCTACGTAGGTGAACCCGCAACTTTTCGTCTGTTTCCGGTAGATGAATAGTGCATACCTACCGGTTAATAATTCCAACTTAAATCCTAAAATAGCTAAAATGGATTAGAGATGCATTTAGGCAACCCTGCACTGCATCTTAGCATGTCATGCTCTGTGTTGCATCTGTTGCTTTTATTTATTGTTTCTTCCCCCTCTTCTTCTCCGATAGCCCCAGAGACCGACGCAGCTCGGGAGACAGACGACCCAACTGACGATCCCTCCTTTGCCGCAGAGCATCCAGGCAAGCAACCCCCCCTTGGCGCATGCCTATATCACCTATTCTTTCTCCCCCCTGCTTGCATTAGAAAATTGCTGCTGTTACTGTTTTATCCTATTCTGATGCATAGCCTGTCCTTGTAACTGTTATTGATACCTACCTGTTATCCAAAATGCTTAGAATAGGTTGGATGGTAGTGAACCATCTGTGGCCCCTCTTCCTTGCTGTAGCTGCCCCGCTGTAGTACCTGTGTCCCGATCGATGTAATCGTCGGGCTGAAACTAGAATATCACCACACACCCCTAGTTGCTCGACGCTGCAGATCTAACATCGATTGCCGAAGGTGATACCTCTTTTCTCACTCCCGATAATGCCTCTGTAGTACAGCTATTCGGTTGTGGGTTACCGAGGGTGATTCCTCTTCCCCACCTCCGATGAAGCTTTGTCGGTAACCCCGCAAGTGTGAATACCATCGAGGGTGATTCCTCCGGATTCACTTTGACGGGAGCATCGAGTAGGAATCCAACGAGGGTGATTCCTCGGATTTCTGCTAGATGTTTTGGACACACGGTTACTTGCACTTTATTACTGTTGTTACTGGATAAAGTCGGGTAGGCCCCGAGGGGTACCCGCGAGTGATGTGTAGACGGGTTGACCATGAGGGTACCCGCGAGATGAATACGTGGCACGGCCGGGCATTCTTAGCCTTTGTCGTAAGTCCACGAGACGGGGCGACGGGGTCACAGGATCGTGAGTCTCGGCTCGTTTCCACGCGCTCCTAATGCACTAATGGGTTAGGATATGTAATCTGAGTATGCCTCTGGCCTTTTCGCGCTAACCAGCACGTGGGAATAATATGGGTACTCAGCGTCATAGTATCAGCCGAAGCTCTTGAGATGTCAGCGGTTGAGCGGCACGCGCCCGGGTTGGACCGTGAAAGCCTGCGCTTGTATTAAGGGGGCTAGGTCTGCTCCCGGCCGTCCTCGCAATGCGCAGGAGTGCAAAGGGCGATGGGCCCAAGATCCCTGAGCGCTTAGGATGTAGACCGGCGTGCTGGCCTCTCTGTTGAGCCTAGGTAGGGCTACGACGTGTCGATAGTCCGAGGCCGGGCATTGACTGAGCAAGTGTGTCCGGCCAGAGTCATCGAACGTGTTGGGTTAGTTGGTGCACCCCTGCAGGGAAGTATATCTATTCGAATAGCCGTGTCCACGGTAACAGGATGCTCGGAGAATATCCCGATCTTCTACAACTAGAAATGGGTTGAATAAATTGGCTCCGGGATTGCTTTCTCGCAGGGAGTCGAGGAAGGATCTCTGGGCGATGTTGATACTTGTTGCTACTACTATATTTATGTACTAATCTGTACTCTTCTAATGCTGCAAGACCCTGAAGATGCTAGTCTTCGATAGGCTAGGCTTTTCCCTTCTGTTCTGGCATTTCTGCAAATCAGTCCACATATACAGCCTTCCTTTGATAATGTTGCATATTTAGAATAGATCTTATGTCAGTCTTGCTGAGTACTTTGGATGAGTACTCACTACTGGAATCTGGAATTTTGCCGTCTGCCAGCTCTTTGCCGTCTGCCAGCTCATGGCAAAGAGGCTCTTTGTCGTCTGCTTGGGGAAAGCAGACGGCAAAGAACCAGCTCATGGCAAAGAGGCTCTTTGCCATCAGCTGGTTCTTTGCCGTCTGCCAGCTGACGGCAAAAAGGTCAAAGGCAGACGGAAGAGAGCCAGGTGGGCCCCACGGGGCACGGTGTGGCTAGGTCAACTTCTTTGCCGTCTGCTGGCAGACGGCAAAGAGGGGACAGATGGCAATGTCCCTCCTTTGCCGTCTGCTAGCAGACCGCAAAGAAGTGACGTGGGCGAGCCCTAACGGCCACCCTCTTTGTCGTGTGCTAGCAGACGGCAAAGAGGGGCCACTTAACGGGCGGCCGTCTCCCCCCCCCCTCTCTCTCTCTCTCTCCCTTCCGCGCCCTCTCCTCCTTTTGTCGCCGCCGCCAGTCGCCGCCGCCGGCCAGCCCCGCCCCCGGAGCCAGCCCCGCCGCCGGCCAGCCCGCCCGTCCCGCCCCCGGAGCCAGCCCCGCCGCCGGCCAGCCCTCCCGTCCCGCCCACCGGACCCAGGCCGCGGCGGCCACCCTGCCCCGCCGCCAGAACCCTCCCCGCAGCCCCTGCGCCACCCCGCCCCGCCGCCGGAGCCTTCAGCCTTCCTCCAGCGGCCCCCTCCCCGCGGCCAGCCTCCACCGGCCGACCTCGCCGGAGCAAGGTGAGCTCCATTTTTTCTGTTTTTTTCTGTTATTTCCTGTTTAGTTCTAGGTTTAGTGCTAGGTTTAGGTTTAGTTTTAGGTTTAATGCTAGGTTTAGGTTTAGGTTTAGATAAATAGAAGAGGAAGAAGAAAGATGAAAAAAAACAGAAAAAGTAGAAGAAGAGGGAGAAAGGAAAAGAAGAAGAAGAAGAAGAAGAAGAAGAAGGAGAAGGAGAAGTAGAAGAGGAAAAAGGAAAAGAAGGAAGAAGAAGAAGAAGAAGAGGAGAAGAAAAGAAGAAGAAGAAGAAGAAAAAGGAAAAGAAGAGGAGGAGAAGAAAAAAGAAGAAGAAGAAGAAGAAGAAGAAGAAGAAGAAGAAGAAGAAGAAGAAGAAAGAGGAGAGGAGGAGGAGGAGGAGAAGAAGAAGAAGAAGAGGAAGAGGAAGAAGAGGAAGAATAAGAAAAGGAAAAAAGAGGAAAAAAAAGAAGAAGAGGAAGAAGAAGAAAACGACACCCCGACCCGACACCCTAACCCCGACCCGACACCCCAACCCCGACCCGACACCCCGACAGCCCGACACCCCGACAGCCCGACACCACACCCCGACACCACGACACCACGACACCCAGACACGACACCCCTGACACCCCGACACCCCGACCCCGACACGACACCCCGACCCCGACCCGACACCACGACACCCCGACAGCCCGACACCACACCCCGACACCACGACACCACGACACCCAGACACGACACCCCTGACACCCCGACCCCGACACGACACCCCAACCCCGACACGACACCCCGACACCACGACACCCCGACAGCCCGACACCACACCCCGACACCACGACACCACGACACCCAGACACGACACCCCTGACACCCCGACACCCCGACCCCGACACGACACCCGACCCCGACACGACACCACGACACCCCGACACCACGACACCCCGACACCCAGACACGACACCCCCTACCCCCGACACCTCTTCGGCCTCCTGTTGACCGAAAAGGTGCTCTTCGGCCTTCCAGAGGCCGACGGGGTCATATATTTGTGAATTATGAGTGAGGTCATATATTTTCGGATTTTGTTATGAAAAACATCATATATATTTGTGTTGATCGGGTGGATTTAAATGTGCAGTTGTTTCGTCGCTGCGAGGGTCTGGTGTTCAACGACCTCCCCGTGCGTTCGACGACCTCCCCGTGCGTTCGACGAGCTCCGCCCCTGCGTTCGTGGGTGAGCACAAATGACATCTCTTCCTCCCCCCTTAATTTGCTCTGTTCCGGTCTTCGTGCCGATGAAACTTGCTAGCTATAGGTGTCTTCAATCATCAGTATGCGTGACCAGTATGCGTCTCCCGTTCGAAAGGGCGGCATCTATAAATATGCATGTCTTTGCATATTTATAACTGCCATCCTTTCGAATTGTCCAACGTTATCCATGGACAGCCCGAGTATGTGTAGATTGGGTTCGTTTTCCCTTATGCTCTGCTCCGGATCCGATGCGGAATTTCGTCAGTGCCTCCCTGTTGTTCTCCGGGTACACATCCTCTCTGCTTATTGCCGAGACGTGTATCAGGAGAACAGCGGGGAGGTGCTGCCGAAATTCTGCGTCGGATCCGGAGCAGAGCATGGGAAAACGAACCCAATCTACACATACTCGGGTGGGATTAGGACCTATCTCTACCTATTAGCGTGTAGGTTGCATGGACGTAATAAAACTGACAAACTTGATTAACGGATGAATATAGATGATGAATTGTATATATATTTCTTGTGTGTTTAGTAGGTAGGCAAGATGAGTGATCGTGCTTGGATGTACACCGGTCACCCTAGTCAGAAAGAAATGACCATTGAATGGTTAACAAAAACCAAGGGGTTTCAGAGCGCCGCATTTGCAAATGGCCAGGAAATAACCTGGTGCCCCTGTGTCCGGTGCGACAACCATAAAAAGTGGACACGGGATGAAATGGGTAAACACTTGCAGAAGTGGGGTTTTACAACTGATTATACGGTGTGGAGATTTCATGGTGAGTCTGCCCAACGTGCCAGAGCTGAGGTGGTTCATCGTCGCACCGACGAGCATGGTACCGGGATCGAAGACATGGTGCAAGACTTTGATGATGCTCGGGATTCGGACGATGAGATGGAGGAATATGCAAAGGCCTTCTATGAAATGTTGGAGTCTTCAAAACGTCCTCTCCACGAGCACACTGAGCTTTGTCAGCTGGATGCCATCGCGCAAGTAATGGCTCTGAAGGCTCAGTTCAACCTAGGCAGAGAATGCTACGACGTGATGATGACGATATTTGGACGCTTTCTACCCAAAGACCATGTATTGCCAGCAAACCTGTACCAGTCGGACAAAATCCTACGTGCGCTTAAGATGCCCTATGAGAAGATAGATGCCTGTGAGAATGGATGTGCCTTATTTAGGCTTGAGTATGCGGGCTTGAACTATTGTCCCATTTGCAAGTCTTCCAGGTATGTTGTGGTAGACAACGGTATAGGTGAGAAGAGTCAGACCAAAATCCCAGTTAATGTTCTTCGGTATATGCCAATCATACCAAGACTTCAACGTCTTTTCATGGTCGAAGAGACGGCCAGACAGATGACGTGGCATAAATTGGGCAAAAGAACCGAACTAGATTCAGATGGGAATCCGATGTTGGGACACACTTCAGACGCTTTTGCATGGAAGCACTTCGATGCATTACATAAGGACAAAGCGGCAGATCCAAGGCATCCTCGAGTCGCCATCAGCACAGATGGGTTCCAAGTGTTTGGTATGACGGCAACCCAATACAGTTGCTGGCCTATATTTGTCATTCCACTCAATCTTCCCCCCGGAGAGATTATGAAAAGAAAGAACATTTTCTTGACGTTGATAATTCCAGGGCCCAACTATCCGGGGAAGAATATGAATGTGTACATGCAGCCGCTTAAGGATGAATTGCAAGAAGCTTGGGATAATGGGATCAAGACATATGACGCCGCTACAAAACAAAACTTCAAAATGCATGTGTGGTACATGTACTCGACGCATGACTTGCTGGCATATGCGCTATTCGTTGGCTGGTGTGTGCATGGAAGGTTCCCGTGCCCCACATGCAAGGCAGCTCTTCAGTTCCGTTGGCTGCAGGCGGGTCGCAAGTATTCTTGCTTCGACTTGCATAGACAGTTCCTGGATCCTGGCCATAAGTTCAGAAAAGACAAGAAAAATTTCATGAAAGGTAGAGTTGTCAAAAACTCTGCACCACCTGCATTGACAGGCCAACAAACCCTGGATCAGATAAACGCTCTCGATCCTGATCCAGAGCGTCCAGGATATTTCAAAGGGTATAATTCGGAACACGCCTGGACTCACAAGATATGCTTGTGGGATCTGCCTTACTTTAAAGACCTCCTTTGCCCACACAACATCGACGTGATGCACACTGAAAAGAATATCGCCGAGGCCCTTTTTGGTACATTGTTCGACATCGAGGGGAAGTCGAAGGATAATCCTAAGGCTAGAGTCGATCAGGAGGCTCTATGTGATAGACCGTTACAAAACATGCGACAACCGAAAGGAAAGAAGAACTGGAGGAAGCCAAAGGCATGGTTCAATCTTGGAAGGCCAGCTATGAGGGAAATGATCTTGTGGGTGAAAATGCAGTTGATGTTCCCCGATGGGTATGCAGCGAATCTAAAGAGGGGAGCGAGTATTGACAAATTGAAAATATTTGGTCTCAAGAGTCATGATTGGCACATATGGCTTGAGCGGGTAATGCCGGTGATGTTGCGTGGCTTTATCCCTGAGGATGAATGGCTAGTACTGGCAGAGCTGAGCTATTTCTTCCGTGCTCTTTGTGCGAAAGAACTATCGCCTGACATGCTAGACGAACTGGAAGAGTTGGCGCCGGAGTTGATCTGCAAGTTAGAAAAGATCTTTCCATCGGGATTCTTTAATCCAATGCAGCATTTGATTTTGCATCTCCCGACCGAGGCAAGATTGGGGGGGGCCGTGCAAAATCGTTGGTGCTTCGCAACTGAGAGGATGCAGAAGACGCTTCGAGCAAAATGTAAAAATAAACATAGAATTGAAGCATCGATGGTCGAGGCATTCATTACTGAGGAGGCGGCAAACTTCGTGACAACACACTACAAAGCCAAGAATCGTCATTTGCATAATCCGAAGCCTCGATACAATGATGGCGACCGTGAAAAAGGTCGATCCAACCTCAGCCTATTCAAAGGGAAGCTCACACCAGCCGGTGCTTCGAAAGCAATAGCGTTGGATGTCAAAGAATGGCGGACCATTTCGTTGTATATCTTCAACAACCTAACAGAAGTGCGGCCGTACATCGAGTAAGTTCTCGGTACATTGTTTCACAACTTCTAATTCCTTTGAAATGCTCTTATTCCCGGATATGTGATACAGTCGATACGTCGCCAAATTCTCGGATGGAGCGGTGATCCAAAAGGATTCCATCGAAGAGTATGAGCTTCTGGCAAAGCATGGAGGCGGCTATCCCGGTTTCATCTCTTGGTTCAAACAAATGGTAATTTCCATTAGACCATTTCATTTCTTCGTCTAGTTTGCGGCTAATGCAACAATCCTTTCGTATTAAACTTGTAGGCTAATGCAGAGTCTATGGACTCCGAATTGAGACAAGTCGCTAATGGTTTTGACTATAAGGTCCGTTCATTTGACAAATACGACATCAACGGGTATCGCTTTCGTACTTTTGGCAAAGAGCTATCTATGGCCGACCGAAAGTCTACAAATTGTTGTGTCTCCGCTGTCGGCGAAGGAGGGGTCGAGTATTATGGAAGAGTTGAAGCAATTTATGAACTTACATTCTTTGGTGAAAACCCACCAAACGTCGTAGTCTTCAAATGTTATTGGTTCCAGCCGAAGGAGACTAGAAGGACTCATGAACATATAGGGCTAGTCGAAATCAAACAAAGCACCCATTTAGATGTTCCCGATGTCTATATTACGGCTCAACAGGCGACCCAAGTTTTCTATCTACCGTGGGCCTGCCAAACTGATCCAAATCTGAATGGTTGGGATGCCGTTTATGATGTGCCGCCACATTTTAGACCACCTCCCTTCAATGAAGATGATTATGAACCTCACATTAACCCAGACACATATGAAGGAGAATTCTTCCAAGAAACACGTGTTTCCAAAAAACGTTTCAAGAACCGCTCTACTTCACCCCAGAACATCGAGGTAGACAGCGACAGTGAATCCGACTTCACCCCTGAGCCGGAACAAGAAGAGACGGAAGAAGAAGAGGTTACTGCTGCGGATGACCTGTCAATGCTTGACCGATTACATAAAGGAGGCCTTCCACATGTTGATGCATTTATTGATGATGCTGATGAGCACGTCATTAATGATAGTGATGATGATTATGCATTTATTGATCCCGGAGCATATATAGACGATGAAGATTAATATTAGTAATGTCAGGTATTCAATTATTATGCTAACGAGACATTGCAAATGATCTTTGGTCATTAGTTACTAGTATTCACATTTGAGTTGCATCATGCTAACGAGACATTGCAAATGATCTTTGGTGCAGCATGCCTCCCGACAAGCATCGACCGATCCTTCTGCGTCTGCCGCAACCCCGACCGGTCCTTCTCCGTCTCACACTGGCGCAAGCCCGACCGGTCCTTCACCTCCGTGATGATGGTAAGTTTTCCCAAGTGTTTTGCTTAACAAATGCATACTTAGCTTAAGAAATGACCTACTTAGCTCCAAAATGACCTATACTTAGCTTATTTTCCTCGAAAATGACATAATAACCTTACTTAGCTCGAAAATGACATATTTTACCTAGGATAGCTATAAAATGACCTATACTTAGCATTTTTTTCCTCCAAAATGACTTGATATGCTTAGTTAGCTAAAAAATGGCATAACTACCTAGGATAGCTCAATAATGATCTATACTTAGCTTAGCTAGTTCATTTATGACATAATTAGCTCACTTAGGTAAAAATGGCATAATAACATTGGTTTAGCTCCAAAATGACCTATACTTAGCTTATTTTCCTCGAAAATGACATAATAACCTTACTTAGCTCCAAACTGACATACTTTACCTAGGATAGCTATAAATATGCTTAGTTAGCTCAAAAATGGCATAACTACCTAGGTTAGCTCAAAAATGGCATAACTACCTAGCTTAGCTCTAAAATGACCTACACTTAGCATTTTTACCTAGCTTAGCTAAAAAATGGCATTTTTACCTACTTTAGTTAGAAGAAGAAGAAGATAAATAAGAGGAGAGGAGAAAAAGAAAGAGAAGAAAAATTCTTCTTCTTCTTCTTCTTCTTTTTCTTCTTCTTCTTCTAGCTAGTCTTCTTCTTCTTCTTCTTCTTCTTCTTCTTCTAACTTTCTTCTTTCCCAATTTGCAGATTTGCTTTAGATGAGGAAGCTTGCGTTGATGGAGTCTACTCTTCTCCTTGTGCTTCCATTTTGTTTTGATTTTGTACGATGAACTTTGTTGTTGGAAACTTGTTGTTGGATATGTTGTTGGAAACTTGTTGTTGGATATGTTGTTGGAAACTTGTTGTTGGATATGTGTTGGTATGCTTGTTGAAAGTATTTTCAAATGTGTATATATATATATCTATGAAATTCTGTGAAATTGAATGAATTTAAGAAAAAAACAGAAAAAACAGGGGCTATACAGGCTCTTTGCCGTCTGCTGGCAGACGGCAAAGAGCTTTGCCATGAGCCAGCAGACGGCAAAGCTGCCACGCGGCAGCTACCTGTGCAACCTGGGGGCACTGGGCTGGCCTATGTGGTTGCTTTGCCGTCTGCTGGCAGACAGCAAAGAACTTTGCATCTTTGCCGTCTGCCAGCAGACGGCATAGCGAGCCACGTGGCAGCTATCTGGGGGGGACCTGGGCTGGCCTATTTGGCCACTTTGTCGTCTGCTAGCAGACGGCAAAGCACGCCGTTAACCCCTTAACGGACCTAAGCTGCCGCGTGTGCCGTCCATGCCCATTGCCGTCTGCTGGCAGACGGCAAAGACCTTTGCATCTTTGCCGTCTGCCAGCAGACGGCAAAGTGCCCTTTACCGTGGCTTGTTCAGCCGGATGTGGTGCCGTCTGCTGGCTGACGGCAAAGACCTTTGCTGTCTGCAATGCATGCCTTTGCCGTCATCCATGGCAGACGGCAAAGATCCTGATTCCAGTAGTGACTCACGGTTGCTTTGCCTCCCTTTTTCCCCATACACAAATGATGCGACCAGACGATGGAGCCCCGGAGCCAGCTGCCCCAGCAGCCGACGACGACTACTACCACTACTACCCCTCCAGATACTACTACTACGAGGAGCCCTCCGACGACCAGGAGTAGTTAGGAGGCACCCAGGCAGGAGGCCTGCGCCTTTCGATCCAGTGTTTTATTTTGCTCCGCCTTCTTAAGGGCCTATCTGTTTAACTTTGTGTCTGTACTCAGATACCTGATGCTTCCGCTGATGCTTGTATGACATCGAGCTTATGTATTCGAGCCCTCGAGGCCCCTGGCTTGTAATATAAAGCGTGTATGACTTTTATTTATGTTTAGAGTTGTGTTGTGATATCTTCAAGTGAGTCCTTAGGCTTGATCGTGTGCATTTGCGTGTATGATTAGTGCACGATTAAGCCGGGGTGTCACACAGTACAGTAGAGATAAGTATTTCCCTCAGTTAAGAACCAAGGTTATCAATCCAGTAGGAGAACCACACAGAACCTCGTTAGCAGCACCTACACGCACAAAAGCAAATACTTGCACCCAACGCAAACAAGAGGGTTGTCAATCCCCTTGGCAGTTGCTTGCAAGGATCAATTCTGATAGTGATAGATAGATAAATAAATTGCAAAACAAAATAAAGAAAATAAAATTGCAGCAAGGTATTTTTGGATTTTATATATGATAGATAATTGACCCGAGGGCCATAATTTTCACTAGAGGCTTCTCTCTCGAACACATAGCATACGGTGGGTAAACAAATTACTGTTGGGCAAGTGATAGAAAAGCGCATAGTTATGACGGATTCATGACAATGATCATGTATATAGGCATCACGTCCGAGACAAGTAGACCGACTCCTGCCTGCATCTACTACTATTACTCCACCCATCGACCGCTATCCAGCATGCATCTAGGGTATTAAGTTAATAAAAACGGAGTAACACCTTAAACGAGATGACATGATGTAGACAAAGTAAACTCAATCAATATGAATAAACCCCATCGTTTTATCCTTAATGGCAACAATACAAATACGTGTCTTGTCCCTTTCTATCACTGGGATAGAGCACCGCAAGATTGAACCCATCACAAAGCACCTCTTCCATTGCAAGATAAATCAATCTAGTTGGCCAAACCAAACGGATAGATCGGAGAGAAATACAAAGCTATAACAATCATGCATAAATAAGTTTAGAAAAGGCTCAAATATTTCTCATGAATAATCTGATCATAAACCCACAATTCATCAGATCCCACCAAACACACCGCAAAAGAAGAATACATCGAATAGAACTCCAAGGAGATCGAGGAGAACATTGTATTGAAGATCAAAGAGAGAGAGAAGAAGCCATCTAGCTACTGGCTATGGACCCGTAGGTCTGTGGTAAATGACTCACACATCATCGGAAGGGCGGCAAGGTTGATGAAGAAGCCCTCCGTGATCGATTCCCCCTCCGGTAGATTGCCGGAAAAGGCCTCCAGATGGGATCGCGGAAGAACAGAAGCTTGCGGTGGCGGAAAAGTTATTCGGGTGGCTCTCTAGTATATGGGGAATATTTGAGAATTTATAGCGACGGAATTTGGTCAAGAGGTGCCACGAGGGGCCCACAAGCCTGGGGGCACGCGTACCCCCCCTGGGTGCGCCTCCCGAGCTTGTCGCTCCCTCATGACTCGTCTGGTCTTCTCCCGAGCCTTCTAGGGACCCTTCTGGTCCAGAAAAAATTAATCCAAAGTTTTTTCTCCGTTTGGACTCTGTTTGATATTGATTTTCTGAAAAGCCAAAAATAAGCAAAAAACAGCAACTGGCACTGAGCACTAGGTTAATAGGTTAGTCCCAACAAATGATATATAATTGCATAATAAACATCCAAGATTGATACTATAATAGCATGGAACAATAAACAATTATAGATACGTTGGAGATGTATCAAGCATCCCCAAGCTTAATTCCAGCTCGTCCTCGAGGAGGTAAATGATAAAAACAGAATTTTTGATGTGGAATGCTACCTAACATGTTCATCATGTAATTCTCTTTTACGGTATGAATATTAAGATCCGAATGATTCAAAGCAATAGTCTATAATTTGATATAAAGACATCAATACTCAGGCATACTAACAAACAATCATGTCTTTCAAAATAAAAATGCTAAAGAAAGTTATCCCTACAAAATCATATAATCCTGTCATGCTCCATCTCCTTAACATAAAGTATTTATCTTGCACTACCCCGATGACAAGCCGAGCAATTGGTTCATACTTTTTAGCGCGCTTCAGCTTTTTCAAACCCCACGCAATACATGAGCGCAAGCCATGGATATAGCACTATAGATGGAATAGAATATGATGATAGAGATTAATAAGGGGAAGTCAAAAAGGGAAGATAGTCTCACATCGATGCGGCTAATCAATGGTCTATGGAGATGCCCATCAATTGATGTCAACGCGAGGAGTAGGGATTGCCATGCAACGGACGCACTAACAGATATAAGTGTATGAAAGCTCAAAATAAAAACTAAGTGGGTGTGCATCCAACTCGCTTGCTCATGAAGACCTCGGGCATTTGAGGAAGCCCATCATCGGAATATACAAGCCAAATTCTATAATGAAAAATTCCCACTAGTATATAAAAGTGACAATATAGGAGACTCTCTATATGAAAAACATGGTGCTACTTTGAAGCACAAGTATGGAAAAGGATAGTAACACTGCCCATTCTCTCTTTTTCTCTCAATTTTTTTGGTGGGCTCTTTTTGGCCTCTTTTTTTTCTTTTCGCATTTTATTATTATTTCCTCACTGGGACAATGCTCTAATAATGATGATCATCACACTTCTATTTACTTACAACTCAATACTAGAACAAATATGACTCTATATGAATGCCTCTGGCAGTGTACCAGGATGTGCAATGATGCTAGCGTAACATGTATGAAAATGATGAACGGTGGCTGAGCCACAAATACTATGTCAGCTATATGATCATGCAAAGCAATATGACAATGATGGTGTGTGTCATATAAACGGAATGGTGGAAGTTGCATGGCAATATATCTCGGAATGGCTATGGAAATGCCATAATAGGTAGGTATGGTGGCTGTTTTGAGAAAGATATAAGGAGGCTTATGTGTGATAGAGAGTATCATATCACGGGGTTTGGATGCACCGGCAAAGTTTGCACCGACTCTCGAGGTGAGAAAGGGCAATGCACGGTACCGAAGAGGCTAGCAAATTGCGGAAAGGTGAGAGTGCGTATAATCCATGGACTCACACTAATCATAAAGAACTCACATACTTATTGCGAAAGTTTATTAGCCCTCGAAGTAAAGTACTACTACGCATGCCCCTAGGGGGATAGATTGGTAGGAAAAGACCATCGCTCGTCCCCGACCGCCACTCATAAGGTAGACAATCAATAATAAATCATGCTCCAACTTCTTAGCATAACGATAGACCATACGTGCATGCTTCAGGACTCACAAACCTTAACACCAATATTCTTACTAAACCACAGTTATCTACTAGTACCTCCCACATATTACCATCTTAATATCGCAAAACTATTGCAAGGAATCAAACTTATCATATTTAGTGATCTATATGAAAGTTTTTATTATATCCCTCTTGAATACCTATCATATTAGGACCAAACTCAAAACCCGTGCATATTACCATTACTATTTACTAGACTCTCAAAAAGATATAAGTGAAGCATGAGAGTGCAACTATTTCTTAAAAATATAACCACCGCTGTGCTCTAAAAGATATAAGTGAAGCACTAGAGCAACTGACTAGCTCAAAAGATATAAGTGAAGCACATAGAGTATTCTAACAAATCACGAATAATGTGTGTCCCTCTAAAAAAGGTGTGTTCAGCAAAGATGATTGTGGAAAACTAAAAAGCAAACAAAGAAAACAAAAGTATGGCACAAGACGCTCCAAGTAAAACACATATCATGTGATGAATAAAAATATAGCTCCAAGTGATATACCGATAGATTGTAGACGAAAGAGGGGATGCCATCCGGGGCATCCTCAAGCTTAGGCGCTTGGGTCTTCCTTGAATATTACCTTGGGGTGCCTTCGGCATCCCCAAGCTTAGGGTCTTGCCGCTCCTTATTCCTTCATCCATCGTGGTCTCCCCCAAAACTTGAAAAGTTCAGCACACAAAACTCAACAGAAACCTCGTGAGATCCGTTAGTATAGCAAACAAATCTTAAACTTTAGGTACTGTTATAAATTGATTCATATTTAATATTGTCATAATGCTACTGTACTCGAACTTCTCCATGGCTTATACCCCCCGATACAATCCATAGATTTATCGAAATAAGCAAACTATGCAACAAAAACAGAATATGTCTAAAACAGAACAGTATGTAAAGATCTATTTAAAAGCTATACTTCTGTAACTCCAAAAATTCTGAAAAATTAGGACAACGTAAACAATTTATATGCCAATACTATGTAAACTATTAAGAATTTTATCACGCTCCAGTACAGAAACAAAAATCCAACACTAGACTCAAAACTTTCTGTTTTCAAACAGCATCAATTATACTATCATCCAAATCATCCCAAAGGCATTACTTGGCACAAACACTAATTAAAAGATAAAAACACAATCATAACAGAAGCTAAAATTGTGTGACACAAGAAAAAAATAAAAAATGCAATAAAGATAAATATTGGGTTGCCTCCCAACAAGCGTTATTGTTTTATGCCCCTAGCTAGGCATAATGCATTGTTTCAAGTATTATCATCCTTCATTCCCAAATCGTTTTTAATCTAATCTTCCGAAACTCTTCTCATTAATTCTCTACTTTCATGTTCTTCTTTTCTAGTAGGGGAACGTAAATACTTGAAGGGATTTTGTTCGGTGATCTTAACATTCATAACTTCAAACTCAGAATCATCACCATAAAGGTCTTCATATAGAACATGTATCTCATCATCAATAGGATCTCTAGGTGTACCTTCAAACCATTCTTCACTAAACCCCTCATCAATTCCCTTGGTAATCCATTCAAATTTATCACAAGCGTTGTGGTACAAAGTTTTAATTACTTCAGCATAGGGAACTCTTCTCCTAATGTTTTCTCCGTAAGCAAAATAATCCTTAGATTCCAACCTACGTATAGTGTCTTTATCATGAAGAATTTCTTCTATTGGAGGATGCTCAAATTCTATTTTATAGAAAGAAAGATGTCCCTAGCTTCTTTAATTATATAATCAAATTCATGCATAAGGATGATTGTAGCAATCTTTTTAGTTATAGGATTATGGATATTGGGAGGTTCATAGAATATCTTTTGTAACGCGGGGTGAATGTGCAAAAAAAATCATTTTAACTTAACCACAAGCATAGCAATAGCATCCACATAGCAATTCGTTTGGTCGAGAATAGATTCTTTAATTATAGGTATGACTCCCGCACAGTTGAAGAATTCTTGAACAACACTTTTACCAATAATATTCCCACTACCCACATGATAGACTTTAGTTTTAAAATTGGTTGGAGCTTTGTTCTCAAGGGGGTCATGATTAATATTGAAAGATTTAAATTTCTCCTCAAGAGATTCATTAGTACTATCCTCACTAGCACTTTCCACAATAACTTTTTTGGACTCAGACATGATAGCAACTTCAAGCAAGCAAACTAGCAAACAAGCAAATAAAATATTTTTGTGTTTTTTTTAAATTTGTTTTAGAAGTGGGGGAGATGAAAACGAGAGGCAAATGCAAATAAAAAGGCAAATGAAAATAAGAGCAAGTAGATGATAGTTTATGCGAAGGTACTTGATAGGTTTTGGTGATGTCTCCCCGGCAACGGCGCCAGAAATTCTTCCTGCTACTTGTGAACTGCGTTGGGATTTCCCCGAAGAGGAGACGATGATGCAGTACAGTAGAGATAAGTATTTCCCTCAGTTAAGAACCGAGGTTATCAATCTAGTAGGGGAACCACACAGAACCTCGTTAGCAGCACCTACACACACAAAAGCAAATACTTGCACCCAACGCAAACAAGAGGGTTGTCAATCCCCTTGGCGGTTGCTTGCAAGGATCAATTCTGATAGTGATAGATAGATAAATAAATTGCAAAAGAAAATAAATAAAATAAAATTGCAGCAAGGTATTTTTGGATTTTATATATGATAGATAATTGACCCGAGGGCCATAGTTTTCACTAGAGGCTTCTCTCTCGAACACATAGCATACGGTGGGTAAACAAATTACTGTTGGGCAACTGATAGAAAAGCGCATAGTTATGACGGATTCATGGCAATGATCATGTATATAGGCATCACGTCCGAGACAAGTAGACCGACTCCTGCCTTTATCTACTACTATTAATCCACCCATCGACCGCTATCCAGCATGCATCTAGGGTATTAAGTTAATAAAAATGGAGTAACGCCTTAAGCAAGATGACATGATGTAGACAAAGTAAACTCAATCAATATGAATAAATCCCATCGTTTTATCCTTAATGGCAACAATACAAATACATGTCTTGTCCCTTTCTATCACTGGGATAGAGCACCACAAGATTGAACCCATCACAAAGCACCTCTCCCATTGCAAGATAAATCAATCTAGTTGGCCAAACCAAATGTATAGATCGGAGAGAAATACAAAGCTATAACAATCATGCATAAATAAGTTCAGAAAAGACTCAAATATTTCTCATGAATAATCTGATCATAAACCCACAATTCATCGGATCCCAACAAACACACCGTAAAAGAAGATTACATCGAATAGAACTCCAAGGAGATCGAGGACAACATTGTATTGAAGATCAAAGAGAGAGAAGAATCCATGTAGCTACTAGCTATGGACCCTTAGGTCTGTGGTAAACTACTTACACGTCATCGGAAGGGCAGCAAGGTTGATGAAGAAGCCCTCCGTGATCGATTCCCCCTCTGGCAGATTGCCAGAAAAGGCCTCCAAATGGGATCGCGGAAGAACAGAAGCTTGCGGCGACGGAAAAGTTATTCGAGGTGGCTCTTTGGTATATGGGGAATATTTGAGAATTTATAGTGGCGGAATTAGGTCAAGAGGTGCTATGAGAGGCCCACAAGCCTGGGGGCACGCCTACCCCCCTGGGCGCGCCTCCCGAGCTTGTCGCTCCCTCGTGACTCGTCTGGTCTTCTCCCGAACCTTCTAGGGTCCCTTCTGGTCCAGAAAAAATTAATCCAAAGTTTTTCTCTGTTTGGACTCTGTTTGATATTGATTTTCTGAAAAGCCAAAAATAAGCAAAAAACAGCAACTGGCACTGGGCACTAGGTTAGTCCCAAAAAATGATATATAATTTCATATAATTGCATAATAAACATCCAAGATTGATACTATAATAGCATGGAACAATCAAAAATTATAGATACGTTGGAGACGTATCAGACGACTCAAAGATGACAAAGGTTGTTTGGAGCTTGACTTGTCACTGGTACTTGGTGTAGCTCGAGTCGTTGGAGGAGGCGTCGTAGTCATTGAAGCTTGAGTGTATGAACCGTAGGTCTTGTAAGAGTACTTGGAGTACTTGTAGTCCTCTTGCACTTGTCGCTCCACTTTGGTTGCTTGGTGCACTAGCTCAAGGAGGTTGGAGTATGGTTGGAAGTCCGCAATTTTCTTGATTGGATGGTTGAGACCATTCAAGAAACGCACCATAGTTTGTTCATCATCTTCCTTGTCGTTGGCTCGTATCATGGCAATTTCCATCTCTTGGTAGTATTCTTCAACCGACTTTGTGCCTTGCTTAAGGAGTTGTAGCTTCTTGAAGAGATCGCGGCTATAGTGTGTAGGCACAAAACGAGCTCTCATGACATCCTTCATTTGAGTCCAAGTCGTGATGGGTGGCTCGCCTTCTCTTGGCATCGCTCAATCACTTGCTCCCACCAAATGAGAACATAGTCTTGGAACTCTAGAGATGCCATGGTGATCTTCTTTTCCTCTTCGTAATTGTGAAGACAGAATATCTTGTCGACCTTCAATGCCCATGAGAGGTAGTCTTCGGGATTGTTGCTTCCGGAGAACTTAGCATGTTGAACTTGAGCTTGTCGTAGCATTGCTCCTCATTTTGTTTGGGATGATGGCGATGCCACTCTTGTCTTGGAGGTGGATTTTCTAGCTCTTGCTCCTCGTGCTCTTCTTGATTAACTTGACATCGAGGGCGTGGGATACGTGCACGGTTCCTCATTTCTTGGCGCTCCACAAGTCACGCGGCCTCTTTTTGTCGCTCTCGTCGGAGGGCTTCTTCTTGTTCACGCACTCGGCGGTTGCGATCGTTGACGGCGCGAGTTGCTTCTCGTAGGGCACGTTGAGCTTCAAGGGCTTGTTCCTCATGGCGTTGTTGTTCTTGTTGTGGAGCGTCACCGTCTTGGTTTTCTTGACGTTGGCAGTGTGGAGCTTGCTCTTGGTCCATGGCGCCTCGTGCTTGACGATGTTGTCGTTCACACTATCGAAGGCGGTCTTGCAAACCATTGCCATGGAATGGGTTTTGTGAAGCTTGATGATCTTCATGGTCTTGATGGCGATGCGAGCGAGCTCATGGATGACTTGCATCCGAAGACGTGTTCGAAGAGTGTCGGCTCAAGTGGCATCGTCTTGATGATGACGAAGTGGAAGAAGTGCGGTTGATCATCAATGCACGGAACTCTTCCATTTGAGATGAGAGCTTGTCATCGAGGTAGTCCCTTGTTCTTGCTTCGGATTGTCGCAAGTCGATGGCGAGTTGTTCGATGCGGTCGCCCAAAGCTTCATTCGCTTGATTCAAAGCTCTTTGAGCGCCGAAGAGTTGAGTCTTGGTGACGTAGATGTTCGATTCTTCTTGCTCATCGAAGAGTGGGTCGGAAGAAGTGATTGGCCTATCCATCATTCTCAAGCAAGTGTTAGTGGAAGAAAGGAACGAACCAGACCAATGTACCTTATCCGATGTTGAAGATGGATCGATGATCACCCAATATGGTATTATGGAAGTAGCACAATTGGTACCGGATCATGTCAATCTCACACCTACACAAGTAAAGCTTTTGGAGTAGCTTGGTGAGGATAGTGGCACAAAATTTATGCAACTATTAGCAAGATATCAATAATGTTGAAAAAGATTCACAAATTCGCAAGTGAAACAAGTAGACCAATAGCAATGAGTAGCACAAGGAAACACACACATGGATAGATAAATGAGGTCGTGCAACCAAGGAATGAGCACAAAATGTGGAATCCACGGAAAACGCTCGTGTTGCACAACACTAGAGAGATGCTAGCATGATTGCTAAATAGGCGGATACGAACTTGTGCACAACCTATGAGAGACAAAATGTATCAACTTTCTATCTCAAGTATGCTATGTATGTATGATTCCCGGTGAACTCGGTCATGATGATCCAAGATGATCAATATGTTATGCAATGTGGCGATGCTATGGCTATTGCTTACAAGCTTGTTGTTTGTCTTTTTCTCTTTGCTTAAAAGCTTTTCTCTTTTTGATATTTTTCCTTTGGCCAGTAATGCGAAATGCTCTCATCAAGATAGCAATTATGTGTATGCGGGAACAATTGAGGACACAAGAGATTATACGATGATATATGCACGCTATGATAGCTATGCGGAACGGGTATCACTAAGGTGCACAAGTAGCGTTGCCCGGCAATACTCAAATGGCTAGTCTCTTAGGCAAGTGATGCAAAAGAGGGCCTCGGGGTTAACAATGCAATGGCAAGGGAGATGTACAAAGATGTCATCGAGGTTACCGTCCTTGCTTACAGTGGTGGTGTCAAAATTATGAAGTGGTCATTGTCGATGTCGTGGCAAAGTTGAGCGGCGGTGTTGTCGATGACGAACCGTCCCTAAGTAGAAGAAACGCGTTAGGAAACAGAAAACCGCAACTCAAAATCTCAATGGCAAATGTCAAATGGTGGTAGCGGGATGCGGTGGTATGGCTATGGTTGTCAAAGGGTTTGCGAAAGTGCTATGGTGGTACTCGGAATTGGCGGTGCAAAAGTGGAGGTGGTGGCTGCAATTTTTTGTCGAAAATGCAGTTTGGGCAGAGGAAGCCGGATGATCCGGGTCGGGGTCCGGTCGATCCGGGCGATGTCCGGATGATTCGGGCAGGTCGTCTGCGCGGCTATGAGCTCGGGAAGAACTCCAAATCAAGAATAAAAAGAAAAACTGGGGCGATTTCGGGGTGGGTTTCGTGGTGGAGATGGTGGGGAATGCTAGATCCACTTGCAACACAACGAATCCACGGATCAAAATCAACAAAACACCAACAAACCAACAAATCACAAAAAAAATTGGTATGGCTCTTTTTGTGGGGAATTTTCGAAATTGGGCAAAACAAACAAAATTGGGGCTAGAAAGTGGAGGGGAAGAACTCCAAAGTGTGAGTCAATGTGGCTCTGATCCAAGATGATGTAGGGTGGAACCCTATGGTGATGATCTTTTCACACTTGGAGGGGGAAAAGGGCAAATTGAGAGAAGAACACAAAGCAAACACTGAATTGACACAATTCCAATCACACATGTGCTAAATCCACATACACCAAGAGGGAGATACAATATCCAAAGTTAACACAAGAGGATACAAAGAGTAACTAGTTCATCCCAATCCTAGGAGGAAAGAGGTCTTGAATCCTTAGGGGGATCTTCCCACAAGGGGGTCTTGAATCCTTAGGAGGATCTTCTCACATTCTCACATGGAGGTCTTGATCTCCATGGGAGAGGTAGGTGGATGAGCAAAACTCAATCACCAATATGAGCTATCACTTTTGATAGAGGCAAAGGTGTCCCGTCTTTCGATGAGATGGTGGCTATCGTTTTTAGTGGAGTAGACTTTGACGATTCGACTACAAACGTGCGAGGACGTCGCACCTTAGCAATCGCTAAACCAACTCCGAGAGGTTATTGACCATGCCGGAGCACGATCAACCTGACCATGAAGGTCTATTTCCTGCACGCAAACGAAGAACAAGCAAGAAATTGAAATTGCAATCTGAATATTGCGAATATAAGAGGAAAGATTTATTAATGGAAGTGGGGTTTTGTGACGTCTTGGTCTGGTCGTAGAACACAAATGAAGGACGCGAAGTTGCAGCTATGGTGAACTTTTAATCTAAACAAAACCCAAGTCTAAAACGACGCCCTATTGGTTGTATTTATAGGGAGACAGAGGAGAATTTCGTCCGCCGTTGGCAAGGTGGGACTAAATTCTGTCCTAAGTCGTTTTCCCTATTAATACGGACTCTAAAAACTGCCTATTAAGTGTATTTTGAAATTACATGGGCCTAGCCCAAAACTAAGGTGACACAGCACCTAAAATAATCTATGGACGAAATTTCTGAAAGGGCATCTTGTATATTTCGTCCATGTCCTTGTATGCCATCATGGAGGCTTCAAAGTGCTGAAACTCCATCAGAAACACCGTTCTGGTTCCTTTCGTGCGCGCCTTCATCTCCATGCTTGATCCTGCTCCAATGTTCATCCCTCTTGTCCATGCTAGGCCCTTCATTAATAATCAACGCAAATGTATCTAATTTAGGCAGCATCATATTCTCATGAACATTAGAATTACTCCCAAGAAACGAAAGTACCTGATAATTTAATTGGCGTGCGCGAGCTCTAGTAATTGGTCCAGTATGTATAGTAGCAGGGGCTGTGGGTGTAACTATGGTATTGATGTCCTCATCATCCTCCCCTTCTTGAATTGAAGTCGTCCTCGACGGAAGCTCATCTTCCTCAACCAAATAAGGCTTCAAATCTGCAATGTTAAAAGTGGGACTAACCCTAAAATCTGTAGGCAACTCAAGTTTATATGCATTATCATTTATTTTCTCTAACACCTTAAAAGGACCATCAGCACATGTCATTAGCTTTGACTTGCGTAAATCAGGAAACCTATCCTTACGCAAATGTAACCAAACAAGATCTCCAGGTGCAAAGACAACATGTTTTCTACCCTTATCTCCAGCAAGTTTATATTTAGCATTCATACGCTCAATGTTTTCCTTAGTTAACTCATGCATTTTTAAGATCAATTCAGTACATTGTTTAGCATCAAAATTAACATTCTCCGAAGATGTAAGAGGCAACAAATCAATAGGTGCACGAGGTAGGAAACCATACACAACTTCAAAAGTGCACATCTTAGTAGTAGAATGCAGCGAACGATTATAAGCAAATTCAATATGAGGCAAGCATTCTTCCCACATTTTCAGGTTATTCTTCAAAACAACCCTATGCATAGTAGACAATGTTCTATTGACTACTTCAGTTTGTCCATCAGTTTGGGGGTGACATGTAGTACTAAAAAGCAGTTTAGTCCCCAACTTAGCCAATAAACATCTCCAAAAGTGGCTAAGAAATTTAGTATCACGATCTGAAACAATTGTATTTGGCACAACATGCAAGCGAATAATTTCACGAACGAACAAACCAACAACATTAGCAGCATCATCACTTTTATGACATGGTATCAAGTGTGCCATTTTCAAAAATCTATTAATACGGACTCTAAAAACTGCCTATTAAGTGTATTTTGAAATTACATGGGCCTGGCCCAAAACTAAGGTAACGTAGCACCTAAAATAAGCTATGGATGAAATTTATGAAAGGGCATCTTGTATATTTCGTCCATGTCCTTGTATGCCATCATGGAGGCTTCAAAGTGCTGAAAACTCCATCAGAAACGCCGTTCTGGTTCCCTTCGTGCGCGCCTTCATCTCCATGCTTGATCCTGCTCCAATGTTCATCCCTCTTGTCCATGCTAGGCCCTTCATTAATAATCAACACAAATGTATCTAATTTAGGCAGCATCATATTCTCATGAACATTAGAATTACTCCCAAGAGATGAAAGTACTAGATAATTTAATTGGCGTGCACGAGCTCTAGTAATTGGTCCAGTATGTATAGTAGCAGGGGCTGTGGGTGTAACTATGGTATTGATGTCCTCATCATCCTCCCCTTCTTGAATTGAAGTCGTCCTCGACGGAAGCTCATCTTCCTCACCCAAATAAGGCTTCAAATCTGCAATGTTAAAAGTGGGACTAACCCTAAAATCTGTAGGCAACTCAAGTTTATATGCATTATCATTTATTTTCTCTAACACCTTAAAAGGACCATCAGCACGTGGCATTAGCTTTGACTTGCGCAAATCAAGAAACCTATCCTTACGCAAATGTAAGCCAGACAAGATCTCTAGGTGCAAAGACAACATGTTTTCTACCCTTATCTCCAGCAAGTTTATATTTAGCATTCATACGCTCAATGTTTTCCTTAGTTAACTCATGCATTTTTAAGATCAATTCAGCACGTTGTTTAGCATCAAAATTAAACTTCTCCGAAGATGGAAGAGGCAACAAATCAATAGGTGCACGAGGTAGGAAACCATACACAACTTCAAAAGGGCACATCTTAGTAGTAGAATGCAGCGAATGATTATAAGCAAATTCAATACGAGGCAAGCATTCTTCCCACATTTTTAGGTTATTCTTCAAAACAACCCTAAGCATAGTAGACAATGTTCTATTGACTACTTCAGTTTGTCCATCAGTCTGGGGGTGACATGTAGTACTAAAAAGCAATTTAGTCCCCAACTAAGCCCATAAACATCTCCAAAAAAGGCTAAGAAATTTAGTATCATGATCTGAAACAATTGTATTTGGCACAACATACAAGCGAATAATTTCATGAAAGAACAAACCAGCAACATTAGCAGCATCATCACTTTTATGACATGGTATAAAGTGTGCCATTTTCAAAAATCTATCCAGGACAACAAATATGCTATCCCTCCCTTTCTTTGTTCGAGGTAAACCTAAGACAAAGTCCATAGATATATCCTCCCAAGGAACAGTAGGTACAGGCAAAGGCATATATAAACCATGAGGATTGAGTCGTGACTTAGCTTTTTGACATGTAGTGCAGCAAGCAACAAAACGCTCAACATCCTGTCTCATCTTTGGCCAAAAGAAATAGCAAGTACGTCCTCCGTCTTCTTCATGCCAAAATGTCCCATTAATCCACCTCCATGCGCCTCCTGCAACAACAAAAGGCGAATGGAGCTAGCTGGAATGCATAGCCTGTAAGCACGGAACACAAATCCATCATTAATTACGAACTTGTTCCATGTTCTTCCTTCTTTACAATTCTGCATTACATCTTTAAAATCAGCATCATGTACATATTGATCTTTGATGGCCTCCAAACCAAATATTTGAAAGTCAAGTTGTGACAGCATAGTATAGCGACGAGATAATGCATCAGCAATACCATTTTCTTTACCCTTCTTGTGTTTAATGACATAAGGGAAAGTCTCAATGAATTCAACCCATTTAGCATGTCTACGGTTCAGTTTTGCTTGACTTTTAATATGTTTCAAAGATTCATGATCAGAATGTATAACAAATTCTTTGGGCCATAAATAATGCTGCCATGTTTCTAAAGTCCGAACAAGAGCATATAATTCTTTATCATAAGTAGAATAGTTCAGACTAGGCCCACTCAATTTTTCAGAAAAGTAGGCAATAGGTTTACCATCTTGTAATAACACACCTCCTAACCCAATTCCACTAGCATCACATTCAAGCTCAAAAGTCTTATTAAAATCAGGAAGTTGGAGTAAAGGAGCATGTGTCAACTTATCTTTCAATATCGTGAAGGCTTCTTCCTATGCGGTACTCCAAACAAAAGGCACATCCTTCTTTGTAAGCTCATTGAGAGGCGGAGCAATGGTGCTAAAATCTCTCACAAAACGCCTATAGAAACCAGCAAGGCCAAGAAAACTCCTCACTTGTGTGACCATTTTGGGCTGCGGCTAACTCTAAATAGCTTCAATCTTGCCTTTATCACTTCAATTCCCTGTGGAGTAACAACATAGCCAAGAAAGGATACTCGGTCGGTGCAAAAGGTGCACTTCCCAAGGTTACCAAACAAACATGCATCACATAGCGCAATAAAAACAGCACGTAAATGTTCCAAATGTTCCTCCAAAGATCTGCTGTAAATCAGTATATCATCAAAATAGACTACCACAAATCGTCCAATGAAAGCACGTAAAACCTCGTTCATTAATCTCATGAAAGTACTGTTGGGGAACGTTGCATGGGAAACAAAAATTTTCCTACGCACACACAAGATCTATCCATGGTGATGAGCATCTACGAGAGGGAGAGTGAATCTACATACCCTTGTAGATCGCTAACCGGAAGCGTTAAGAAACGCGGTTGATGTAGTCGAACGTCTCCGCGATCCAAATCGCAAGTTGTCCCTCGATCCGATCACGAACTAGTGCCGAACGGACGGCACCTCCGCGTTCAACACACGTACGGCTTGATGACGCCTTCACCTCCTCGATCCAGCGAGCGATGGTGAAGTAGTAGATGAGTTCCGGCAGCACGACGGTGTGGTGATAGTGGTGAGGAACAATCTCTGCAGGGCTTCGCCAAGCACTACGGAGATTATGATGGGAGAACTAGAGGGTTAGGGTTGCCGACACACGGCTTGGGAAATCTTGATGTATCCCGTGTGTTAGCCCTGCCCCTCTATTTATATGTTGAGCCTTGGGGTCTAAACTTGGAGTAAAAGCCTTCTCCAAGTCGGTTTTGCCTGCAGGGAAAGAGTCCAACTCGGATCCCTGCAGTATCGCGTACAAGCGGTAGTACCGCTTACGATAAGCGGTAGTACCGCCTGTAGCGGTAGTACCGCTTACGATAAGCGGTATTACCGCCTGCAGCGGTATTACCGCTTACGATAAGCGGTATTACCGCCCGTAGCGGTAGTACCGCTTACGATAAGCGGTAGTACCACCCCAGACGCCAGCAAAACTTCCTTTTGCACCTTGCAATACCTCGTGGGCTTTACCCCTTTGGCTCATATAAAGTGTTGCTGCACCCGAACACTTCGGTAAACATCCGGAACCTCTTCCGGTGAATTCCGGAACCCTTCCGGAGATCAAAACACTATTATCACATATATTAATCTTTACCTCCGGACTATTCCGGAGATCCTCGTCATATCCGGGATCTTATCCGGGACTCCGAACAACCTTCGGTCACCAACAAAATAACTCAACTATACTAATCGTCACCAAACGTTAAGTGTGTAGACCCTGCGGGTTCGAGAACTATGTAGACATGACCGAGACACCTCTACGATCAATAACCAATAGCGGGACCTGGACGCCCATATTGGCTCCTACATATTCTACGAAGATCTTTATCGGTCGAACCTCTATGTCAAGGATTCAGTTAATCCCGTATACTGTTCCCTTTGTTCTTCAGTATGTTACTTGCCCGAGATTCGATCGTCGGTATCTCTATACCTAGTTCAATCTCGTTACCGGCAAGTCTCTTTACTCGTTCCGTAATACAAGATCTCGTGGCTAACACTTTAGTCACATTGCTTGCAAGGCTCATTGTGATGTTGTATTACCGAGTGGGCCCTGAGATACCTCTCCGTCACACGGAGTAACAAATCCCAGTCTTGATCCATGCCAACCCAACAGACACCCTCGGAGATACCTGTAGAGCACCTTTATAGTCACCCAGTTACGTTGCGACGTTTGATACACACAAGGTATTCCTCCGATGTCAGGGAGTTGCATGATCTCATGGTCAAAGGAAAAGATACTTGACATGCAGAAAACAATAGCAATAAACTGACACGATCATATGCTACGTTCGTAGTTTGGGTCTTGTCCATCACATCATTCTCCTAATGATGTGATCCCGTTATCAAATGACATCTCATGTCAATGGCTAGGAAACCTTAACCATCTTTGATCAACGAGCTAGTCAACTAGAGGCTTACTAGGGACACAGTGTTGTCTATGTACCCACACATGTATTTGAGTTTCCAATCAATACAATTATAGCATGGATAATAAACGATTATCATGAACAAGGAAATATAATAATAACCAATTTATTATTGCCTCTAGGGCATATTTCCAACAGTCTCCCACTTGCACTAGAGTCAATAATCTAGTTCACATCACTATGTGATTTACATTGTAATGAATCGAACACCCATGCAGTTCTGGTGCTGTTCATGTTTAGCCCTTGGAAGAGGTTTAGTCATCGGATCTGCAACATTCAGATCCGTGTGTACTTTGCAAATATTTATGTCGTCCTCCTTGATGTAATCGCGGATGGAATTGAAACGTCGCTTTATGTGTCTGGTCCTCTTGTGAAATCTTGGCTCCTTGGCTAGAGCAATGGCACCAGTATTATCACAAAACAGAGTCATTGGGTTAAGCGCACTAGGCACTACTCCAAGATCTGTCATGAACTCCTTCATCCAGACACCTTCCTTCGCCGCCTTCGAGGCAGCGATGTACTCCGCTTCACATGTAGAATCAGCTACCACGCTTTGCTTGGAACTGCACCAGCTAACCGCACCCCCATTAAGAATAAATACGTATCCGGTTTGTGACTTAGAGTCATCCGGATCAGTGTCAAAGCTTGCATCGACGTAACCCTTTACGACGAGCTCTTGATCACCTCCATAAACGAGAAACATGTCCTTAGTCCTTTTCAGGTACTTCAGGATATTCTTGACCGTCGTCCAGTGTTCCATTCCTGGATCACTTTGAAACCTTCTGACCATACTTATGGCAAGGCTGACATCGGGTCTTGTGCACAGCATTGCATACATGATAGAGCCTATGGCTGAAGCATAGGGGATGACACTCATCTTTTCTCTATCTCCTGCAGTCACTGGGCATTGAGTCTTACTCAACTTTACACCTTGCAAAACAGGCAAGAACCCCTTCTTTGACTGATCCATTTTGAACTTCTTCAAAACTTTGTCAAGGTATGTGCTTTGTGAAAGTCCTATTAAGCGTCTCGATCTATCTCTATAGATCTTGATGCCTAATATGAAAGCAGCTTCTCCTAGGTCCTTCATTGAAAAACTCTTGTTCAAATATTCCTTTACGCTTTCCAACATTTCTATATTGTTTCCAATCAGTAATATGTCATCCACATATAATATTAGAAACGCTATAGAGCTCCCACTCACTTTCTTGTAAATACAAGCTTCTCCGTAAACTTGTATAAACTCGAACGCTTTGATCACCTCATCAAAGCGAAGATTCCAACTCCGAGATGCTTGCACCAGTCCATAAATGGATCGCTGGAGTTTGCAAACTTTGTCAGCATTCTCTGGATCGACAAAACCTTCTGGTTGCATCATATACAACTCTTCCTTAAGGAAACCGTTAAGGAACGCTGTTTTGACATCCATCTGCCAAATTTCATAATCGAAAAAGGCAGCTATTGCTAACATGATTCTGACGGACTTAAGCATCGCTACGGGTGAGAAGGTCTCATCGTAGTCAACTCCTTGAACTTGTGAAAAACCCTTTGCCACAAGTCGAGCTTTATAGACGGTGACATTACCGTCTGCGTCCGTCTTCCTCTTAAAGATCCATTTGTTCTGAATGGCCTTACGCCCTTCAGGTAATACTTCCAAAGTCCATACTTTGTTTTCATACATGGATCCCATCTCGGATTTCATGGCTTCTAACCACTTCTCGGAATCCGGGCCCATCATCGCTTCTCCATAGCTCGTAGGTTCATCGTTGTCCAACAACATGACTTCTAAGACAGGGTTGCCGTACCACTCAGGAGCAGTACGCGTCCTTGTCGACCTACGAGGTTTGATAGCAACTTGATCCAAAGCTTCATGATCATCATCATTAACTTCCTCTTCAGCTGATGTAGGCTCTACAGAAACATCTTTCTGCGCTGCGCTACTTTCATGTTGAAGTAAAGGTTCAACAACCTCATCAAGTTCTATCTTCCTCCCACTCAATTCTTTCGAGAGAAATTCTTTCTCAAGAAACGTTCCGTTTTTAGCAACAAACACTTTGCCTTCGGATCTGAGGTAGAAGGTATACCCAACTGTCTCTTTTGGGTATCCTATGAAGACGCATTTCTCCGCTTTGGGTTCCAGCTTTTCAGGCTGAAGCTTTTTGACATAAGCATCACATCCCCAAACTTTAAGAAACGACAGCTTTGGCTTCTTGCCAAACCAAAGTTCATATGGCGTCGTCTCAACGGATTTCGATGGTGCCCTATTTAAAGTGAATGCAGCTGTCTCTAATGCATAACCCCAAAACGATAGTGGCAAATCGGCAAGAGACATCATACATCGCACCATATCCAACAAGGTTCGATTACGACGTTCGGACACACCATTACGCTGTGGTGTTCCAGGCGGTGTTAGTTGTGAAACAATTCCACATTGTCTTAAGTGACTGCCAAACTCATAACTCAGATATTCTCCTCCTCGATCAGATCGTAGGAATTTAATCTTCTTGTTACGATGATTCTCAACTTCACTCTGAAATTGTTTGAACTTTTCAAATGTTTCAGACTTGTGTTTCATTAAGTAAATATACCCATATCTACTTAAGTCATCAGTGAAGGTAAGAAAGTAACGATAACCACCGCGCGCCTCAATACTCATCGGACCGCACACATCAGTATGTATGATTTCCAACAAGTCACTTGCCCGTTCCATTGTTCCAGAGAACGGCGTTTTAGTCATCTTGCCCATGAGGCATGGCTCACATGTGTCAAGTGATTCAAAATCAAGTGACTCCAAAAGTTCATCGGCATGGAGCTTCCTCATGCGTTTTACGCCAATATGACCTAAACGGCAGTGCCACAAGAAAGTGGTATTATCATTATCAATTCTACATCTTTTGGCATCAATGTTATGAACATGTGTATCATTACTATCGAGATTCAATAAGAATAAACCCCTCACATTGGGTGCATGACCATAAAAGATATTACTCATATAAATAGAACAACCATTATTCTCTGATTTAAATGAGTAACCGTCTCGCAATAAACAAGATCCAGATATAATGTTCATGCTTAACGCAGGCACTAAATAACAATTATTCAGGTTCATCACTAATCCCGATGGTAATCGAAGAGCGAGCGTGCCGACGGCGATCACATCAACCTTGGAACCATTTCCCACGCGCATCGTCACTTCGTCCTTTGCCAGCCTCCGTCTATTCCGCAGTTCCTGTTTTGAGTTGCAAATATGAGCAACCGCACCGGTATCAAATACCCAGGCACTACAACGAGAGTTGGTAAGGTACACATCAATAACATGTATATCATATATACCTTGTTTGTTGTTGGCCGCCTTCTTGTCAGCCAAATACTTGGGGCAGTTCTGCTTCCAGTGTCCAGTTCCCTTGCAATGAAAGCACACAGTTTCTGGTTTGGGTCTAGCCTTGGGTTTCTTCACGAGAGGAGCAACTGCTTTGCCACTCTTCTTGGAGTTACCCTTCTTACCCTTGCCATTTTTCTTGAAACTAGTGGTTTTATTGACCATCAACACTTGATGCTCCTTCTGAATTTCAGACTCAGCGGCTTTCAGCATCGCAAACAGCTCGGCGACTGACTTGTTCATCCCGTGCATGTTATAGTTCAACACAAAGCTCTTGTAGCTAGGTGGCAATGATTAAAGAACTCTGTCAGTGATAGCCTCTGGCGGAAGGGGCATCCCCAATTCAGCCAGACGGGTGGAGTACCCAGACATTCTGAGTACGTGATCACTGATAGACCCGTTCTCCTCCATCTTGCAAGCATAAAACTTATCGGAGATCTCATATCTCTCGATCCGGGCATTCTTCTGAAAGATAAACTTCAACTCCTGGAACATCTCATATGCTCCATGACGTTCAAAACGTCTTTGAAGTCCCGGTTCTAAGCCATACAATATTGCACATTGAACTATTGAGTAATCTTCAGAACGAGCCTGCCAGGCGTTCACAACGTCTAGAGACTCAACTGGAGCGGGTGGATCACCAAGCGGTGCATCAAGGACATAAGCCTTCTGGGAAGCCGTAAGGATAATCCTTAGATTACGGGCCCAGTCCACAAAGTTACTTCCATCATCTTTCAACTTAGCTTTCTCTAGGAACGCATTAAAATTCAGGGGTGCTACTGCGCGAGCCATGATCTACAACATAACTATAGCAAAGACAACTTAGACTATTGTTCAAGATAATGAGTTTAGTTAATTATATTACTTAAAAACTCCCACTCAAATTGACATCCCTTCGATCATTCGAGTGTAACATGATCCAAATCCACCAACTCAAGTCCGATCATCACGTGAGTTGAGGTGGTTTCAATGGTGAACATCTTCATGTTGATCATATCTACTATATGACTCATGCTCGACCTTTCGGTCTCTTGTGTTCCGAGACCATGTCTGTACATGCTAGGCTCGTCAAGTTTAACCCGAGTGTTCCGCACGTGCAACATGGCTTACACCCGTTGTATGTGAACGTAGAGTCTATCACACCCGATCATCACGGCGTGTCTCGAAACGACGAACTTTCGCAACGGTGCACACTCGGGGAGAACACAATTTATCTTGAAATTTAAGTGAGGGATCACCTTATAATGCTACCGTCGTCCTAAGAAAAATAAGATGCATAAAAGGATTAACATCACATGCAATTCATAAGTGACATGATATGGCCATGAACTTGTGCTTTTGATCTCCATCTCCAAAGCACCGGCATGATCTCCATCGTCACCGGCATGACACCATGATCTCCATCATCTTGATCTCCATCAACGTGTCGCCATGAGGTTGTCGTGCCGACTGTTGCTTCCACGACTATTGCTAACTCATAGCGATAAAGTAAAGCAAAAACGGCGAAAATAATTAAAGACAACTCTATGGCTCCTGCCAGTTGCCATACTCATCGACATGCAAGTCGTGATATTCTATACAACACATGATCATCTCATACATCACATATATCTCATCATGTAATTGGCCATATCACATCACAACATACCCTGCAAAAACAAGTTAGACGTCCTCTAATTGTTGTTGCAAATTTTACGTGGCTGCTACGGGTTTGCAAGAACCGTTCTTACCTACGCAAAACCACAACGTGGTGTAGTGATTGCTTTTTGATCTTCTAAAAGAACCCTCTTCATTGAAATTGATTCAACTAAAGTGAGAGAGACAGACACCCGCTAGCCATCTTTATGCAACGAAGTTACATGTCAGTTGAAGGAACCTGTCTCGCGTAAGCGTACGCATAATGTCGGTCCGGGCCGCTTCATCTCACAATACTGCCGAATCAAGTATCAACTAGTAACGGCAAGCAATATGTATACACCCACGCCCACAACTCGTTTGTGTTCTACTCGAGATCTCATCTACGCATAGACCTAGCTCAGATGCCACTGTTGGGGAACGTTGCATGGGAAACAAAAATTTTCCTACGCACACACAAGATCTATCCATGGTGATGAGCATCTACGAGAGGGAGAGTGAATCTACATACCCTTGTAGATCGCTAAGCGGAAGCGTTAAGAAACGCGGTTGATGTAGTCGAACGTCTCCGCGATCCAAATCGCAAGTTGTCCCTCGATCCGATCACGAACTAGTGCCGAACGGACGGCACCTCCGCGTTCAACACACGTACGGCTTGATGACGCCTTCACCTCCTCGATCCAGCGAGCGATGGTGAAGTAGTAGATGAGTTCCGGCAGCACGACGGCGTGGTGATAGTGGTGAGGAACAATCTCTGCAGGGCTTCGCCAAGCACTACGGAGATTATGATGGGAGAACTAGAGGGTTAGGGTTGCCGACACACGGCTTGGGAAATCTTGATGTATCCCGTGTGTTAGCCCTGCCCCTCTATTTATATGTTGAGCCTTGGGGTCTAAACTTGGAGTAAAAGCCTTCTCCAAGTCGGTTTTGCCTGCAGGGAAAGAGTCCAACTCGGATCCCTGCAGTATCGCGTACAAGCGGTAGTACCGCTTACGATAAGCGGTAGTACCGCCTGTAGCGGTAGTACCGCTTACGATAAGCGGTATTACCGCCTGCAGCGGTAGTACCGCTTACGATAAGCGGTATTACCGCCCGTAGCGGTAGTACCGCTTACGATAAGCGGTAGTACCACCCCAGACGCCAGCAAAACTTCCTTTTGCACCTTGCAATACCTCGTGAGCTTTACCCCTTTGGCTCATATAAAGTGTTGCTGCACCCGAACACTTCGGTAAACATCCGGAACCTCTTCCGGTGAATTCCGGAACCCTTCCGGAGATCAAAACACTATTATCACATATATTAATCTTTACCTCCGGACTATTCCGGAGATCCTCGTCATATCCGGGATCTTATCCGGGACTCCGAACAACCTTCGGTCACCAAAAAATAACTCAACTATACTAATCGTCACCAAACGTTAAGTGTGTAGACCCTGCGGGTTCGAGAACTATGTAGACATGACCGAGACACCTCTACGATCAATAACCAATAGCGGGACCTGGACGCCCATATTGGCTCCTACATATTCTACGAAGATCTTTATCGGTCGAACCTCTATGTCAAGGATTCAGTTAATCCCGTATACTGTTCCCTTTGTTCTTCGGTATGTTACTTGCCCGAGATTCGATCGTCGGTATCTCTATACCTAGTTCAATCTCGTTACCGGCAAGTCTCTTTACTCGTTCCGTAATACAAGATCTCGTGGCTAACACTTTAGTCACATTGCTTGCAAGGCTCATTGTGATGTTGTATTACCGAGTGGGCCCTGAGATACCTCTCCGTCACACGGAGTAACAAATCCCAGTCTTGATCCATGCCAACCCAACAGACACCCTCGGAGATACCTGTAGAGCACCTTTATAGTCACCCAGTTACGTTACGACGTTTGATACACACAAGGTATTCCTTCGATGTCAGGGAGTTGCATGATCTCATGGTCAAAGGAAAAGATACTTGACATGCAGAAAACAATAGCAATAAACTGACACGATCATATGCTACGTTCGTAGTTTGGGTCTTGTCCATCACATCATTCTCCTAATGATGTGATCCCGTTATCAAATGACATCTCATGTCAATGGCTAGGAAACCTTAACCATCTTTGATCAACGAGCTAGTCAACTAGAGGCTTACTAGGGACACAGTGTTGTCTATGTACCCACACATGTATTTGAGTTTCCAATCAATACAATTATAGCATGGATAATAAACGATTATCATGAACAAGGAAATATAATAATAACCAATTTATTATTGCCTCTAGGGCATATTTCCAACAAGTACTAGGTGCATTAGTTAACCCAAAAGGCATGACTAACCACTCATATAAGCCAAACTTAGTTTTAAATGCAGTTTTCCATTCATCTCCCAATTTCATACGAATTTGATGGTATCCACCAACTTTGGAGAAAATAGTAGAGCCACTTAATTCTTCAAGCATATCATCTAGCCTAGGAATAGGATGACGATAACGAATAGTAATATTATTAATGCCTCTACAATCCACACACATACGCGATGTACCATCCTTTTTTGGCACTAGTATAATAGGAACAGCACAAGGACTAAGAGATTCGCGTATATAACCTTTGTCAAGTAGCTTCTGTACTTGACGCATAATCTTCTTCGTCTCTTCTGGATTGGTACGGTATGGCGCACGGTTGGGCAGTGATGCACCGGGAATTAAGTCAATCTGATGCTCAATCCCTCGAATAGGTGGTCATCCCGGTGGAACGTATTGTGGAAAGACGTTAGCAAATTCCTGCAAAATGTTAGTGACAGCAGGAGGCAAAGAGGGTGGCACGTCCTCGAATGAAAATAATGCCTCTTTGCACACAAAAGCATAGCAAATAGATTTGCTAAAATCTAGATCATCAATATCAGATTTGGTGGCAAGCAAACATCCACTTTTCAATTTAATTTCAGAGGCAACATGAGATGATGGTTTGTTATTAGGCTTCATTTGTTGCTCAAATTCTTTTGCCACAATCTGATTTTCACTCTTGTTTTGCTCCTGTTGTGCTTTACTAGCTCTAGTAAGATCATCTTTCAAAATGTGTTTAGGAGTCATAGGAAGCAAAGTAATATGTTTGTCTTTATGAACAAGAGTATACTGATTGTTTCTACCATGGTGTATAGAATTTTTATCGAATTGCCATGGTCTACCAAGTAATAGAGAGCATGCTTGCATGGGTACCACATCACAATCAACATAATCAGCATATGTAGCAATACTAAAATGCACACGAACAGTACGTGTTTACTTAACCTTGCCACTGTTGTTGAACCATTGTATGTAGTAAGGATGAGGATGTGGTCGTGTGGTGAGAGACAACTTCTCCACCATCTCCATGCTAGCTAAGTTGCTGCAACTCCCTCCATCTATGATGACGCGAACAGACCGTTCCTTCACAACTCCCTTTGTATGGAACAAATTGTGCCTCTGATTTTGCTCAGCCTGTGTTACCTGCACACTCAAAACACGTTGAGCAAATAACTTTCATACCTGTCAGCGTCTTCAGCAGCCATGTATTGTGTCTCTTGTTCAGAAACTTCTCCACCTTGTTCTTCACTAGCAATAAGAGCCAAGTTCTCCTCATCATAATCACTAGCGGACTCATACCCACCATCCTCAGTAACAACCATCACACGCTGGGATGGGCATTTGCTCGCATAATGACCATGACCGCTGCAACGACGACATATAACATCATGTGTTTGCCCTGTCGATGCCATGGATGAAGAAGAGCTCTGTGCGGGACCGGAAAGTGTGCTCTTGGCGGATGATGGTGGTGCCTGTTTTCTTGTATCTCGGTTGGAGTTGGCGGCTGAAGTAGGCGGTGGTGCAGCCGGACGTGTGGAATTAGATGATGTACATGGTGTCCATGATGAAGATTGACCTACAGAAAAATTAGTTCACGCCAATGCATGTCGATCATGCACTTCACGTTCAGCTTTGCAAGCAAGATGGAACAAACAAGTGATATTGTTATACTCTTTATACTCTAAGATGGTCTGAATTTCTTTGTTTAATCCACCCATAAAACGTGCAAGCATAGCTGCATTATCCTCAACAATACCACATCTAATCATGCCAGTTTGTAATTCCTGATAATATTCCTCTACAAAAAAAAATCCTTGTCTTAAATGCTGCAATTTTTGAAGTAATTCATGTTGATAATATGGTGGAACCCAACGAGTACGCATAGCAGTTTTCAAAGCAGCCCATGTAGTGGGGATATTATCATGATATAATCGACAATGTTCAGACCACCAAACACAAGCAAAACTAGTGAATGCACAAACAGCGGCAGCAACACGTGTATCCTCGGGATATTGTAAGCATGTAAAATGTTGTTCAGTTTCTAACTCCCAAGTAAGATATACATCAGGAATGTATCTACCCTCAAAAGGCAGAATATTCAATTTGAGTTTAGGGACATTGTCATGATCTCGTACCTGAGGGGGTGGTGCAGCCCTATGCTACTTGTGAGCTGCGTTGGGATTTCCTCGAAGAGGAGAGGATGATGCAGCACAGTAGAGATAAGTACTTCCCTCAGTTAAGAACCAAGGTTATCAATCCAGTAGGTGAACCACGCAGAACCTCGTTAGCAGCACCTGCACACACAAAAGCAAATACTTGCACCCAACGCGAACAAGAGGGTTGTCAATCCCCTTGGCGGTTACTTGCAAGGATTAATTCTGATAGTGATAGATAGATAAATAAATTGCAAAATAAAATAAAGGAAATAAAATTGCAGCAAGGTATTTTTTGGATTTTATATATGATGGATAAATGACCCGGGGGCCATAGTTTTCACTGGAGGCTTCTCTCTCGAACACATAGCATACGGTGGGTGAACAAATTACTATTGGGCAATTGATAGAATAGCGTATAGTTATGACGGATTCATGGCAATGATCATGTATATAGGCATCACGTCCGGGACAAGTAGACCGACTCCTGCCTGCATCTACTACTATTACTCCACCCATCGACCGCTATCCAGCATGCATCTATGGTATTAAGTTAATAAAAACAAAGTAATGCCTTAAGCAACATGACATGATGTAGACATAGTAAACTCAAGCAATATGAATAAACCCCATCATTTTATCCTTAATGGCAACAATACAAATATGAGTCTTGTCCCCTACTTTGTCACTGGGATAGAGCACCGCAAGATTGAACCCATCACAAAGCACCCCTCCCATTGCAAGATAAATCAATGTAGTTCACTACTGCAGGCGATCGCTAACGTGACACATGAATGAGAGACCCTGCGACCAAACTGTGTGCGATGCATGAATCGCAAACGGTGTTGTAATAAAACCATCGCCAATAAGACGAACTGTTTGTGATGCCGGAGACATCAAGCACGATTCAGATTAGAGGTGCGTGTGCGATACGTGGCATACAGTTGATCCATACGAACTGTTTGCGATAAGACAAAACAACAAACACGGTCAGGCAAATCGAGGTGTGTGTGATACACGGCATACAGTTCACTCGGATGAACTGTTTGCGATTACCCAACACAACAGAAACGGTCAGGCAGATCAAGGTGTGTGCGATAGATGGCAAACAGGTCGGTAATCAGAATTGTATGTGATAATTATAGATAGTGCATATGATTTTTTTTGTGAATTGTGTGCTCGACAGGGCACACAATTCAAGAAACCAACTGTGGGCGATAATGTAAAAGATCTCTGTAGAATACGTATTGCTAACCGTTTGCGATGAGATTGACAGAGGACACAGATTAATATGAGCGAACGACAACAAAGATATACAGTCTGCCTAATTTAGTCCTTCTTCTTCTTGTTGTTGTTGGATGGCCCCGCGACATCGTCTTGGCGAGGACGCTTCTTGCCGCTGACCGTTGGCTTTTCATCGCCGCCGCCGCCGTCGTCATCGTCGTTGATGTCCTCGTCGTCGTCGTCCTCGTTCAAACATTCCTCCTCATCATCATCATCGTCGTTGTCTTCTTCGTCCTCCGACGGCTCCTTGTCAGTCTGGTCGTCGTTTGATGACTCGGGCGGCGGAGTCCCTTCCATGATCCGAATAAAATCGAGGTCAGGGCTTGACGCCGGACTCATGGAAGATGAGCGGGATGATTCCGAGGTTGACCTATCATTGGGCACCAGACTGTTGGCGGAACTGTCATCCTCGCTGTCGCTCGACATGGCTGCGGTACGTATACAAAGCGAGAGAAAGCGAGATTGCAGAGTGTGTGTAAGTGTGTAGCACGGCCGGCCGGGACGATGAAGACGGTGGAGACAGAAGCGGGGTATGAAGAAAAGAGGAATGGCAATTGAAGCGGGGGATTGACGGTTTATATTGGCGCCTTGGCAGGCGGTTAGAATCCTGATATAATCAACCGCAATTATTAGTACCCAGTCGCTCCAAATTCCCGCAGTTGCACAGTTCTCAATGTGATAATTACACACACAGGTTGGAGCGTCCAAATGTGAAACAAGCAGTTTTCATAGGACAGTTGTCAAGCAATAGATGAGCTCTGCTTATTGATGTGGCCAGTAATAATCAAACAAAACCCCTAATCATCATTGCAAACAGCGCATAGAAGATGGCTAATGCGACAAATGCAGCTACACATGCTAGTTCCTTCTTGTCTCTTGCTTTCATTTGTTGTCTGTGATTGAGTCTTTCTTGCTTCATCGTAGTGATTGTACACTCCAGATCACTCAGTTTCTTCTTCAGCTTTACGTTATCTTCTCCGAGCTTGGTGATAACACTCCGAGCCCTGCCATGCCATTCATCATCCAACCAGTTAACAAAGGCACAAGCCTCATATCCCTACCAATGTTAAATATTCAGGATGGGGGGGCATTAACTCAACTTAAATGATGAACTTAGCACTAACCCCTAAGGGGCAACTGAGAAACCGTCTGCCAATGTCAAATCCCTCCATGCATACACGTTGAGCGAGAGTGTGTCCGTGCGCACAACTCAGCTTTTGGTACTTCTCGTTGGCGCAAAAATCGGAGTCGAACTCATGTTGCGGGAGTCTGCAGTCATACTCTGGATCCAGCGGTTGATCGCTTTCCTGGGTGGGGGAGCGGGGGTCATTCAGGACGGATTGAGCAGGGGGCTACTTTAATTTGGACATGCTAAATAGATCGGGATTGATTGGAACCTGACAAGACGATTCGGATCATTAGTACACCGGCCTTCTGATGACCTTAGGCAAGCGCTCGGCAGTGACCGCCGTCGTGGTGGCGCCGCCCATCGCGCTGTCGAGAGCGACGATACGAGCCGGAGCAGCCGCACCGAAACCATCAGCACCACTCGTCCGCATTCCCCCAATGTCAGTGCACGCGAGGGAATTTGGGGGCTATCTAGGGATTTGGGGGAAATGGGGAAACTTTGGGGATCCGATAACGGTCGGGAACTACTTATCGCACTCTGTTGTATATGGCACATGGTTTGTACATATCGTTTGTGTTCGATATTACAACTTCACACACGATTTCCACACCAAATCGTGTGAGAAGACAACGTGCGTGACACACGGTTCCCGTGACATAACTGTATGTGATGTACTACCCGGTACATATGGGGATGCAATAATGGAGTTAATATTGTAAACAGCCGCTCTATGGATACCCTCAAAAAATAAAAATAGCCGCTCTGCAGATAGAGATGGGGGCGGTGGCCGAGGCAGCGGCTACCGGATAGGAGGTCAATCCTCGGTCGGTCGGCGGTGGCGGCGTGATAGGAGGTCAATCCTCGGTCGGCAGCGGGAGATAGGAGGAGCTCAATCCTCGAGGTCGGCGGCGGCGTGATTGGAGTACATCCCTCGCGGTCGAAGGCGGGATAGTGGAGCTCGAACTTCAGGCGGATGCCCCACTAAGCTTTGCTCCTCGACCCTGCTATCTCGGCGTGCCGCGGCATCGCGCTTCTCTGTCTGTTGGGTGGAGATTGCCACGCGGCTAATTAATTAAGGTATTCTTTTCGTTGAGTGGCTTAATCAAGGTATTCAATTCATTAGGATAGTATAATGTACTCTGCGTGTAAATTGACTGGTCATTAATTTGTGTCATCGCACAACTAGATAACAATATGGAGCACCCTCCGTAAATTATGAAAATAAAATCTTGTGATTTATGCATGCATCTTTGGGCATCAATTAATGCATTTATTAATGCTTTTTTTGAATTACCCCTCGTGTGGTGCAGATGGAACGATCTGAATGGATGAAGGATCGGAGAAGCTCACAGTTTGCGAGTGGCGTGACGGAGTTCATCACTTTGGCTGAAAGGACAAAGAAGAGAGTCCGTAACGACTATTACATCTTGTGTCCATGCAAGGATTGTACCAATACAGAGTCACATAAAGTTACAGACGTCGAGTACCACTTAGTCAAGCGGGGATTCATGGATGGATATAAACGTTGGACTAGACACGGTGAAGAGCCGGTCATGGATGAATGTAACCAGGGCGGCGAGATGCCAAACCCCGATCAGAGTCACATGGATGCTGAATCTAACCTCGGGGCTCAGATGTCAAGCTACCAACGGAACAGAGACAAGCGAAAAACCCCACTGGAAAACCAAGACGGCGACGAAGACGACGACCTTGATGGTATGCCAGATTTTGCTAGTATGATTGCAGATTTCCAGGGCCCAAATAAAGATATGGTTGGGTACAAGGATCTGCCAACCATTGATGCGGACTCCAAGAAAGATTTGTATCCAGGTTGCAAAAAGAAACATTCCAAGTTGAGTGCCACACTGGCGCTTCTCAGATTTAAAGCAGAAAACAGTCTATCAAACAAGGGCTTCACAGAGTTGTTAGGTCTTTTCAAAGACATTCTTCCAGAAGATAATGTGCTCCCCAAAAGCACGAATGAAGCGAAGAAAGTTGTTTGCCCATTGGAACTTGAAGTCTAGAAGATACACGCTTGTGTGAATGATTGTATGTTGTACCGCGGTGAGTACAAAGATTTGTGTGCATGTCGCATATGCAAGCATGCACGATACAAGCGCAGGAGAGCATAGGACAAGTACAAATTGGACGACGAGATCAAGACAGGAATCCCGTTCAAGGTTGTTTGGTACTTGCCTTTAATTCCAAGGTTGAAGCGTTTGTTTGCAAACCCTAGAGAGGCAAAGAGGTTGCGGTGGCATCATGATGAGCGAATTGCGGATGAATATTTGAGGCACCCAAAAGATGGGGCTCAGTGGGAGTCAATCGCAGAAAAGTATAAAGACTTTGGCAAGGATCCTAGAAGTATATGGCTCGGGGAGTGTACTGACGGGATGAATCCATTTGGCGATATGAGCACCAAACACAGCACATGGCCGGTGCTTCTGTGCATATATAACCTTGCTCCTTGGTTGTGTATGAAGAAAAAATACATCATGATGTCAATGATTATCCAAGGCCTGAAGCAACCTGGAAATGACATCAACATTTACTTTTAGCTACTGGTAGAAGAACTGCTGACATTGTGGGAAAAAGAGCCTGATGTAAAATGTTATGATGCTTACAAAAAGGAGTTTTTCGATCTACATGTGTTGCTGCTGCACACCATTCAAGATATGCTGGCATTAGGCAACATGTCGAGGCATAAAACAAGGGGAGAGGTAGGATGTGTCACATGCATGGATAGGACAGCGAGTAGATTTCTTCCCAACTCGAACAAATCCGTGTATTTGCGTCATCGTCGGTTCTTACGAAAAGATCACCCTTACCGAAAGATGAAAGCTGAATTTGATGGTACGGCAGAGGTAGGTTTGGGCCCAAGACCTTATTTTGGTAAGGAGGTCCACAGCATGGCTAAACAAATTGAAGTTGTGCTTGGCAAGGGACACGGTTCGTCGTTGAAAAAAACACCCAAGATGCAGGTGTTTAAGAAGAAATCAGTGTTCTGGGAATTACCTTACTGGGAGATTCTAAGTGTGCATCACTGCATCGATGTCATGCACGTAGAGAAGAACGTATGTGAAAGTATCCTTGGTACTCTGCTCAAGATTAAAGGTAAAACAAAGGATGGTGACGGTGCACGACTCGATATGCTTGGTGATCAACCAAAACGCATGAATGAAGCAGAAGATGATGACAAATTCCTCAACGTTCGCTAGAGTTACAATTTCACTCCAAAAGAAGCAAAAGAGTTCTTCCACTATTTGTTGTCAGTTAAGACACCCTCTTCCTACTCCGCAAACATCAAAAGTCTCGTGGATGTGAGCTCAGGTAAAATGAAGTTGGCACACATGAAGTCACATGATTGCCACGTAATGTTGACACAAATCCTCCCGGTGGCCATCAGGAATTTGATGGACACAGACATAAGAAACACACTCATTGATCTTTGTGATTTCTTCAACAAACTATGGCAGTAAGTGGTAGATCGTGAAGAGCTGGATTATATGCAAGAGGATATTGCAAGAATATTGTCCAACCTAGAGATGTTTTTCCCACCGTCATTCTTTGATGTCATGGTCCATCTCACTGTGCACCTTGTCGACACGATAAAGTACCATGGTCCTGTGTTTCTTCGCAACATGTATCCCTTCGAGTGGTACATGGGAATATTGAAGCGCTATTGTCGGAACCGATGCCATCCAGAGGCAAGCACCCTACAAGGTTATACCGCAGATGAAGTGGTTGAGTTTTGCACTGAATACATGAAACAAAGACCTATAGGTTTGCCCCTCTCTCGCCATGAGGGAAGGCTGGCTGGTAAGCCAGTCCTTGCTGGCGCGCCACACGCTGCACCCGGAGATGAGACCGATCAAGCCCATTTGACGGTACTGCTTAATAGCCCAGTTCTCGACGCTTATGCTGAAGAACACTTGGCGGAGATACGATGAAGCTTCTTTCCCATGGTGCATCCATTAGATGTCATGATGAAGGCACACAATAAGGACTACGTCAGATGGCTAAAGGATCATTTGTCACGCGGATCCATGGATGACTTTGCAACGTGGTTGGCACAAAAGCCATCACCTACGGTATTGAGGTACCAAGCGTATGACATAAATGGCTACACGTTCTACACCGAGGAACGTGATAAGAAGACCTCATATCAGAACAGCTCTATTCGAATAGAATGCATAACTGTAGATGAAGATGATAAAAGGGTATACTATGGAACCATCGAAGAGATTTGGGAGCTTAACTATGTGGAAGTTAAGGTGGCATTATTTAGGTGCAAATGGGTCCCTCTTAGTCAGGTAAAGGTTGATGAATACAGTAAAACCTGTGTTAACATGACAAACATGGCATATCACAAGGACCCGTTCATTCTTGCCAGCGATGCAACCCAGATTTTCTATGTGAAAGACCCCTTGCATAAGAACTGCCATGTAGTGATGCGTGGGAAGAGGAGGGTACTGAGCGTCGAGGGTGTTGCTGATGAGGACGAGTACGATGAATTTGCTGAGTTGCCAGCCAAGGGATCACGCACCAAACATAAAGAGAGGCTTAAAACCATCAGAAATCCTAAGTTCATTCGGGGTCAACCTAATGATCCCAGTTCTCCCATGTACATGGGGATTAATACGTAACACTGTTTATTATGTCTATTCTGCAACTTAATTCGTTCAATTACAACTGTCACATGTACTGAATTGTGAGTTATGCCCGGCCTTCTGTTGATCTAAGAACGATTAATATGTTGACCTTGATATGTTGTTAGCACAGGCAATGAGTTTGAACTATTTATGATTATATATGTACCCTAGAGCTAGCGCACTCAATTGATCTCAATCCAGTATGTATGAACAGAACATATGCAATCTGGTTTGCAAATAGCACACGGTTCATTCACGAAAGCCGTGTGCCTACCAAACCGCCGATGGCCCCTACTGCGCGCGACGTGAGTCGTGCGTTCTGATTGACCAGAACCCAAACCCCACGGATCGTACGTCTGCACCGTTGGATGCACCCAGATCGAATGGCAATCCTCATCCCTTTCATCACCACATGCAGTTGCAGTTGGGATTTGATTTATATGCACTAAATGCCTGGTAAATGCAAAAAAAATGGCTTGAATATAGCAAAGGAGACCCGAAATGCACCAACAAATCAAACCTAGGGTATAATAGCGATTGCGTACTGTGGAAAAACATTCGAGGCGAAACGATGAAGTCACCAGCAACTGGAGTTCGAATCGCCACGTCTCCTTTTGGAAACTATGATATTTCTTGTGAGATGCTCCGGTTTCCAAGGAGCGATCATCCAAACTTGTGCCATACTTTACCAAAACAAATTCACGGGGTCTTGAGAGCACGCCATGGTGACACACCGATTTTCATGATTTTCGGACTCCATCTGCATTTCATGTAATTAAAATGCCAACAAGACCTACGCCGGTGGCCGCATCTCGCATCCGAAATGTTTGAAAATTCTTCCCATTCCTTGGACAATGAATGAAAGCACGCAAAGCGACAGACAAATGATTTTGTAGACCTGCTTTGCCAACACCCACATGTAGTTGCGGTTGGGATTTGATTTATATGCACAAAATGAACGGTAACTGCAAAAAAATGGCTTAAATATAGCAAACGAGACCCGAAATGCACCAGAAAATCAATACTGGGGTGTAATGGTGATTGTGCACCATGGAAAAAAATTCGAGGCGAAACGATGAAGTCACCGACGATTGGAGTCCGAATTGCCACGTCTCCTATTGGGAACTATGATCCTTCTTGTGAGATGCTCCGGTTTGCAAGGAGCGATCATCGTAACTTGTGCCAAACTTTACCAATTTTTTTCCACTGGGTCTTGAGATCGCGCCACGGTGACACACCGATTTTCGTGATTTTCGAAGTACATCCACATTTCCTGTAATTAAATTACCAACAAGCCCTACGCCGGTGGCCGCATATCGCGGCCGAAATGTTTGAAAATTCTTCCCATTTCTCAGACAATGAATTAAAACTAGCAAATCGACATAGAAATGATTTTTACACCTTCTTTGCTAACACCCACATGTAGTTGCAGTAGGGTTTTGATTTATATGCACTAAATGCATGGTAAATGCAAAAAATGGCTTAAATGTAGCAAACGAGAACTAAAATGCGCCAGAAAATCAAACCTAGGGTATGATGGTGATTGCGTACCGTGGAAAAAAATTCGAGGCGAAACGTTGAACTCACGTCTTCATTTCAAAATTAACACGTCGTCATTTCAAAAGAAATCATGGTGCTCCTTGATGTAAATGTTTTCCAATAGCACACGGTTCATTCACGAAAGTCGTTTGCCTACGAAACCGTGGCCGGTGACCCCTACCTACTGCACGCGATGTGAGTCGTGCATTCTGATTGGCCAGAACCCAAACCCCACGGATCGTACGTCTGCACCGTTGGATGCACCCAGATCGAACGGCAATCCTCACCCCTTTCATCACCACATGCAGTTGCAGTTGGGATTTGATTTATATGCACTAAATGCCCGGTCAATGCAAAAAAATGCATAAATATAGCAAAGGAGCCCCGAAATGCGCCAGAAAATCAAACCTAGGGTATAATAGTGATTGCGTACTGTGGAAAAAAATTCGAGGCGAAACGATGAAGTCACCGGCAACTGGAGTTCGAATTGCCACGTCTCCTTTTGGAAACTATGATCCTTCTTGTGAGATGCTCTGGTTTCCAAGGAGCGATCATCCAAACTTATGCCAAAATTTACCAAATTTTTTGCATGGGGTCTTGAGAGCTCGACATGGTGACACACCGATTTTTGTGATTTTCGGACTCCATCTGCATTTCCTGTAATTAAAATACCAACAAGACCTATGCCGGTGCCCGCACCTCGCATCTGAAATGTTTGAATTTTTTCCAATTCCTTGGATAATGAATGAAAACACGCAAAGCGACACACAAATGATTTTCTAGACCTTCGTTGCCAACACCCACATGTAGTTGCGGTTGGGATTTTATTTATATGCACAAAATGCACGGTAAATGCAAAAAATGGCTTAAATATAGCAAACGAGACCCGAAATGCGCCAGAAAATCAATACTAGGGTGTAATGGTGATTGTGTACTATGGAAAAAAATTCAAGGCAAAACGATAAAGTCACCGACGATTGGAGTCCGAATTGCCACGTCTCCTATTGGGAACTATGATCCTTCTTGTGAGATGCTCTGGTTTGCAAGGAGCGATCATCGTAACTTGTGCCAAACTTTACCAAAAAATTTCCACTGGGTCTTGAGATCGCGCCACGGTGACACACCGATTTTCGTGATTTTCGAAGTCCATCCACATTTCCTGTAATTAAATTACCAACAAGCCCTACGCCGGTGGCCGCATATCGCGGCCGAAATGTTTGAAAATTCTTCCCGTTTCTCGGACAATGAATTAAAACTAGCAAAGCGACACAAAAATGATTTTTACACCTTCTTTGTTAACACCCACATGTAGTTGTGGTAGGGTTTTGATTTATATGCACTAAATGCATGGTAAATGCAAAAAATGGCTTAAATGTAGCAAACGAGACCTGAAATGCGCCAGAAAAATCAAACCTAGGGTATGATGGTGATTGCGTACCGTGGAATTTTTTTTGAGGCGAAACATTGAACTCATGTCTTCATTTCAAAATTACCACGTCTTCATTTCAAACGAAATTATGTTGTTTGTGCACCCGGGCTCTCAGAGGCTTCCGTTTGCATAGGTCTTTCCATGCCGCAACCGGCGCCCTTTTTTCACCGAAGCCGCCAACACCCCCCCACCGCCCGCCCCCATTTCACTCAACAGTCTGCATATTCTACCAAAACTCTATCGCCAGCTCCCCCCTCCCCCAGATCCACACCAGAACCCTTTCCGGCGCCGGCGTGCTCAACCCGGCCGTGTGCCCGCTCTTCGGCGTCAACCCTACCTTCACTGTCGTTCCCAACACGCGGCTGCCCACGCCTCGCCGTCTTCGTTTGCTCGCCAGCCGCCCTCGAGCATATCCATCCTATAACCCTCACCTCTCCTGCCGGGTTTGGACAAAAACCTGTCAGTTACTGCTCTCCATCACGGTGAGGCATATTTCCTCGCGATCCCTCTTCCTATTTGGTTATGTATGTTCCCAAATTGGCTATAAAATAACGAAGAGCGTATATATGTTCATTATCTACCTTCCTAACTAGTACATATAAGCTGTATTTGTTCCAATTAGTTATTGTCGATTTACAGATCGTGGGCGCCCGAGTCACACAAAATGAACAAATTAGCCGTACATTTTCCAAATTATTACATGACATGTCTAGACAGCTTGCTACCAAGTTGTTAGCTTTATGTTGATCCCCCTTTTCTGAATTTCGCATGTGTTCTCTGTAGATGCCGAGTAGCAGTGACATCACTCATGCTTCAGGCGACGTATCTTCATCTGAGTCTGACAACCACAGGTCTCTAGCAGATGATCAGGGATCAAGTAATCTGGAACGGGATAGAGCTGCCACAATCACCCTTCCGGTCAGGACACAGAAGAACACTCCAAGAAAGCCCACACACCAGCCTAAAGGTGTATATGAAGTAACCGGGATCGATTTAAAGTCTTGGGCTCCAACTAAACCAGATAAAGCACGCACGAGGTTCAGGAGTGTGTGTGGATTTGTTGGCAGGGCAAGGCTCAACATTAATCTGCCTGGGTTTCGGAAGGCTGACACAGAAACGTGGCACAGGATAGTCCGGGAGATCATGGATCACTTCAACGTTCCAGAGCAGTGGAGAATGCAGGTGGAACACGCTACACTGAAGAAGGCCAGGGATGCTTGGAGAAACTGGAAGCACGTGTTGTACAAGAAGTACTTGAGTGAAGGCAAGGACCCAATCCCTGCATACCCCCAAATTACAAAGGCAGACTGGGCAGAATTAAAAAGGGTCAGGGCAACTACAGAGTTTACCGAGAAGTGTGCCAAGCAATCGGAACTTCAGAAGAGGAACACACACTCCCACCGTATGGGTGTGGCAGGATACTACGACATGAAACCGATATGGGACCAGGAGGACAAAGAAGCAGTAGCTGCGGGTGGGAAACCGGCCTTTAGTGAAATTAGGGGCGAACGCGCCAGAGACTACTTGCGGGCACGTGCAAGGAGGCGTGACGACGGTTCTTATTACTTTGAAAACTCACATGACGAAGAACTATATCGCGCGATGTTAAAGGCTTCCACCAGCAACCCTGGAAGGTTCTACAGGAACTCAGGGCCATGTGACATTCTGTCTGATGCTCTGGCAACAAAAGAGCCCCCCGGCCATGCAAGGGGTATAGGTGTCAATGTCCCACACAAGAGGGCTTTCACACTCAGCAAAGAAGAGAAGATCGCCATGAAAAAAGCGAGGAGTGAACAGAAGAAGAAAGAATTGTATGAAATGTTGAGGATGGACATGTATCCGAAAGTTTGAATGGAAATTGAGGAGTCAATCATGATGCAGAAGACTCTAACACCGAGAGATAGCCAGCAGACGAGAGGGGAGGCGGGCATGGACGATGCTGCTTATTGCGCGACAACACCGCACAAGAGTAGTTGTGCATCAGCTGAACCCAGCGACACTGAGACTGCTGCTGCGCATGATGATGCTATATCTGATCTATCTGGAATGAAAGATAGACTAAGGGGCGTGCTTACACATTATGAAGGTACGTTAAAATGTGCAACAGCCTGGGTTTTGCCCCCCCCCACTCGGAAGGGGGCCTCTTGTTGGACAATGTGCCATTGAAGCCGGGTTGTGTGAAGTGCTACGTGACCGAAGTAAAGCCTGGATTCAAAAAATTTGCCCTGAAGAATGTCCTAGGGGACTGTGATGAGCAGAGGAACTTGGAAGAAACACTGTTAAATCATATCCAGTGGCCACGAAAGGAACTAGACTTCATAGATGAGATCCCTCAAGCCCCGCCAAGAGCAATCAATGTCGCCCTTCAACCGGTGACTCTCTCCTTGCCACAGCAGCTCTCGTGTGCTTCCCCCGAGGAACCTAATACTCGTAATCCAACGCTGATGCATCAACCTGTGATCAGCCCGCCCGACTTCATGCCGTACAGGCCATGTCATCGTCCGCCCCTGAGCAGCCAGTGGCAAGGCCAACAACTGCTGAAGACGCACCACCGGTTCAGATGCTGGCCAGTGAAGCAGCAGGGGGAGACACAGCGGCACCGCATGCTCAGCAGACCAACCCGGTGGAACGGACTGCTAAACAGTCAGAATGGCCGGAACCGCCTGCTCATCTTTCCGTCAGTTCGCAGCCGCGTGATCAGCATACCGATGCGTCGGCACTGCCTGCTCAGCAAACCAACGTGTTGGCACAACCTCCTCAGCACACCGACACGTTGGCACCAACTGCGCAGAAGCCCGACATAGCTTCACCGCCTGGTCAGCAGTCCGATGCCTCTGCTCCTATAGCTCAGCAGTCCATCACAGCAGCACCGCCAGCTCAGCAGTCCGTCACAGCAGCATCATCAGCTCAGTAGTCCGTCACAGCAGCATCTCCAGCTCAGCAGTCCGGCGTAGCTAAATCGTCTGCTCAGCAGTCCGTCGTATCTTCACCGTCGGCTCAGCAGTCCGTCTATGAACCATCCAGACCTTGCACCAGAAGTGCTTCACGTACCAAGAGGAAAGCGGGCACAGCCGCAACCGCGAGGAAGCGGCCCCCGAGACCGAGGAGGAATGCGAACGATAGCCTCTTACTAAAAGCACTCATCGCCCAGAACCAAATTACCAGCAAGTTGTTCGAATCGGAGAGTTATACTGGTTCTGACAGCTTGCCCGATGAAGAAGTCGAAAGGATACTTGCTAAAAATAAAGCAGACGTACTTGTAGCACACAAGTATGTCCATGGCCAGCCATTTCTTGTTGACGAATACTTAGAGGAGTGCAGTTCCAGTTGCCGCAAGTTACATAAATATTGCATGGATGAAATGTCAGCAGGTCATGAGGTTCTGCTAGTCCACTACGACAGGGATCATTTCCGTCACAATCGAGGATCCATCAGTGTGGAATTCAAGGACTTTCATCTCTTCTTCAACTTCGATGTGCTCTCTATCACTCTTGTTAAATGCTTGATGTTGTAAGTACTTCACAAACTCTGATCAACTTCTCCATACAAGGCTGTAAACGAAAAAAAAGATAACTGTATTGTATTCCTCTCAAGGGATTGATCTCGCAAAGAAAAAGGGAGAGCGTGTATTTCATAGATCTTGAAGTAGCAAATGGCACATTATTACGTGGTAGCCCAAAAAATTGGGAGTGGGCCATTGGCAAGGTCGCCAGTATCTTGTGTTGCACGTCCCATGCAGAGTTCTTTCTCTGGGCATATCATGAATGGTAAGCCAAATAAACAACCACGCATACATTGATCGTCTTTCACATTTCATCATAGTTGGTAAGTTCATGGTTTTCTTAATCTGTAGCATTCACTGGATCTTGGTAGTCATTGTTCCAAACGAGAACAGAGTTTACTACCTAGATTCTCTCAGAGAGTTAATAAAGCCTCAGGATCTGACGCATCTTCAGCAATTCATGGATAGGTATTGAATTCTATGATGTTGAAATTTGCATTCATATCTGGTTCAAGAACTGAGTATGTGGAAATTCATTTTCATTTGCAGTGTGTTGGCATCGTGCATAACTAAAGAAGATAACCAGTTCGATAATGCACTACCTCTGCAGCACGAGATCATTTCTCCGGTAAGACACCAAAATCCGTTATTTTCGGAAAATATATCCAAAAGTTTGCAAATACCTTTTCTTACGCTAGTCTAATGTTCAAGTTTCTAAATAAACCTCTTTCTATTTCTCTCCAAAGAAAAAAAAACATCTTACACCGGTTAGGTTGCTCCTAACAGGGCAAGTACATGACTAATTCTTAAAAAAAAATCAGTGTCCTCAGCAACAAGCAGGGACCATCCTTTATGGGTACTATGTCTGCAGACACATGACCTCCATCTTCAAACCTACTGATTGCTGTGAGGATGCTCGCAAATTAGTACCAGTAAGTCTGTATCTTAATTAATAACTTCCACTCCACTCGTATGGCACATTCTGATCTAAAAATCCTGCAGCTCATCTGTGACACCCTGGTTTTCACTCCCTATTTTTTTTCCTTCGCGGGATTGGACTCCCGTCTTTTTCGATGTTATCGGATTTTTCTCTCGCTCTTGGGTATATGAAGATGGTCATATAGCCTTGCCTTTCCCATCAGACCAGAGATTCTCTCAAGTTCAACCTTGCCACCCAAGATATATTCTCAGGATTTTGCCGCCGAAACCCTACCTTCCGAGTCACCGGAAGGGAAACCCTAATTCCCGCAGTTACAAAGGAACCCCAATTTCCTTTGATTTGTTGCCTCCCAAACTTTTCCCAGTGATCATCCCATATCTATAAACCCTGGATATGCAAAAATATTGCCAAGTCATTTGCAATATTTTTCATTTAAAATTAATTCCTTTTTCTGCTGTTTAAAGGAATTAAATCCAGGAAAATATCTATCCATCTCCAAAGTTCATGAAAACTAGTGGAGATATTCTTTGTGATCATATTGAGCTCCCATAAAAATATTGGCCATAATTAAATAAGGGAAATTGCATTTTTCCTATTTAAAGCCAATATTGCACTCTGGGCACTTTCCAAAGGAGCTACCATTTTGGTAGCCAGGAAAAATCCCAAATAATTTGTGGAGCTTATCCTATCCATATATTCACCATTTCCATCAAGAACCCAAGTTCCATAGTTCAAAGTTTGAGAGCATCATCCAGTTCTTGTTTCTGGACCTATTTGGGGATTGTGAAGCAACTATATGTTATATTGCTTCAAAATTCTTGAAATTAATCCAGGACCTCACATTCCCTATATGATGTGAGCATGCAAAAATTCATATCATTTTGCTAAGCCAATTTCTCCCAAAAATTCCATCTAGTTTCTGTCCATCAGAAAGCTTTGTGAAGGAAGTACCATGTAGAAGCATCCAAATGAGCTGAAATTTTTCGAGTGCCGCCATATGTCCAAATAATCTTTCTACACCAAATTTGAGCCAAATCCATCTAACCATTTGAGTACAACATCAAAACCTAGCTTCTGGACCAAATTCTGCGTTACAAAGGAAGTATATGCAAACCAAGTCAAAATGGCCTCAAATTTTTCCAGCTCCTACTCCTTTCTACCACAATCCAGTATGACAAGGATTCAAGTCTATTCCTTTAGCCATTTCTCCAGAAACATTCAGCCAAGTTCCTGTTCAGAAACTAAGTCAGCTCACATCTGTCACTTCTTGCTGTCACTTGCATCCAAACCTCGATAGGTCAGCTCACTAACCTTTGATACATCTAGTAGACAAGGCCTTAGGTCAAATTAATGCCCAGGACACGCGGAGGCCGTGGTGACCACGCGGTGGCCACGCAGAAACGGCGCTCTGCGCGACGCATCGCGTCGGACGGCCAGCTCCGGCGGCCGTACCCTTGCCATCTTGTGCCGACAAGCTTCCCTCCGTCCACGCACCCCTCCTCTGGTCTCTTCCCCTCTGTCTTCTTCTTCTCTGCGCCCCGACAAGCTCCGCCGGAGCTCTGTACGTCCGTGACCCACCGTCGTCGTTTCCTCTCTTGTTCCCTTCCTCCTCGAGCTCTCCCGAAGCTCCTCCGCTCTTCCTTGGACCTTGCCAACGTCGCCCCCTTCTTCCACGTGTCCCCGAGCTCCAGTGCGCTGCTAAGATCGCCACGGCGGCTGTCCTCATCGCCTCGCCTCGGCCAGCTAAAAAAGTCGTGGCCCGAGCCCTCCCCGAGCGTCCACCCCACTCCCAGCCGCCCCCTCTCCCTCCTATAACCCCGTCCAGCCGCTCCATTGGGCTCTAGGAGCTCTTCTGCTCCTCCAATGGCTGAAGCACCGCCGCCACCCTCCTCCTAAATTTGCGCGCCCCGGCCAGCCCCGGCTCCATTCGAGCCCACCACTGGCCTCCTCAGTCGCCGGAGACCACCCCCGCACCCTTTCCCAGCCACCCCACCCGCCGGAGCCCCTCCATTGGCCGGAGCCGCCGCGCTCGGCCGCTTCATGAAACCCCACCTCCGGCCATCCCCAACCACGGCCGAGGCCACCACTGGAGGCGGCGCTCGCCGGCGCACCCGCCTGTCCACTCGCCTGCCGGAGCAGCCCTCCGGAGCGCCGGAGCTCCCTTTCCGTCGCCGCGTCGGGGCAGAGGAGAGGAGGAGGAAGAAGAGAGGGAGGGAGGAGAGAGAAGACCCGACAGGTGGGGTCGGGACCCACCTGTCGGTGACTAGGAGCTGGCCAGCTGGATTAAGTGGAAGCGTACTCCGCAAAGTACGCTTTCCATTCTCTGAAAGCGTAATCTAAGGAATACGTTTTCATTTCTCAGCCCAGCGCCGAAACGTCTATTTAATGAACGTTCACCCGTTAAGAGCTAAAGTGGGCAGTTTTCTATCTGTTTTATCACTTAACGAACGAACGACCGTTTCTCTTCAACCGTAACTCCGATTGAGGTAAAACCAACGCTCACGTTCTCTGTTCATCAAGCCCGTTCCGATGACATCACTTTCACCATGTTGACACTTTCTGAAAATATCCATTTTGCCCCTGCCCTACATCCAGCCCCTCCGAGAGAGAATCTTTTCCGGCGAATTTTTTCCGCGAGATGACCGCACTTCTCCCCGGTGAATCCATCGACCCCCAGGCAAGCCGACCATCTGATATATGCCCTAAAGCATTTCTCTGTGTTATTCTTGCGTGTTTAATTAATGAATATGCCTATGTTAGAAATAATTAAACTCTTGATAGTTTGTATTACTATTTGCAATACTTGCCAATGCTCATCATATTATTGCACTAGTGACTCGTATGTGACAATATGGATATAGGTTGTTTTGTTTTCATCATGCAATATTGTTGTTATTGCAATATTAAAGAATGTGACCTGATAACGTCAACCTCCTCCATCGGCTGGATCGAGTCATAGTGCCACCGAACCGAGCTCATCCGTGCAGCCACATTTGCCTTTATGGGAAGGCCCTAACTTGGTCTATTGTCTTGCCTCTTATCGGTACCACCAAAGAGGGGGGATTATGCGTGCGTGCTACCCTGGCCCGGTGGGCGACGATAATCCTGTGAGCCCAGTTTGGTTTTATGTGCACAGGTCCCTGTTTGGGACAGTTTAGTTTGGCCATGACGGTGGCAGGTGTCAGGAGTGACACAGGGGCCACCCAGGGCATGACCCGGAAGTGGTATGGTTGCCGGTGGGACCGTAAGAGTGCCAGGCAATAGACAAGTTTTGTTGGAGCAGCACCGGTCCACCCGAATGGGAACATGTACTCAGTACGAGGCCGGGAGCTCCATGGTGTGGGCAAAGTGCGCAACCTCTGCAGAGTGTAAATCTATTCGAATAGCCGCGTCCTTGGTCATGGGACACAGTTCGTACTAGGTCACACTATTTGGTCTGTGTCGAGTCTGGAGGAATAAACTATATAATGTGTTACTAAAACTGAACCAGAAAATGGTAAGGTTTGTCAGCCTTGCAGTGCAGATGCATGGACATCGGATGATGTCAGGGGCATGAATGCTAGCCATGCAATGGCTATGAGATGAGCGGCCGGATGACCGCAAAGTTTGGATCGGAGTTGGATCGTGAGAATAGTCGGAGTATGGGTTATTTACTTGATATGCTTTACCTCACTATATTTACTCTAATAGCTATCATGCTAGATAATCTTGCTATGACATGATGATTAATGCTACTAGATGATTAATCTTGCCAGATAATCCTGCCCTAACATGATAGTTAATAATGTTAAGATAATAAAAGCAAGCTTGAATGCCATGGATTGCTTTGCTTGGTGTATATGTTGGTTTGGTTTGCTTGCGAGTACATTCAAAAGTACTCAGCGACCTTCAATGTGGCCAGGTTCACCTAAGGATCCGATGTCCGCTAGCAAGGAGCCGGGGTGTTCACGGGCTAGAAGAGTAACCCAGTCAGATCCCCGTGGATTGGAGCCGCACCAAGACCATGCTGCCTTAGATAGAGCTTTTTCGCTGCCATCACCCTTGTAAAATATCATGTAAGACTTGTATATCCATTAATAGAAATGTCTGTGTTCATGATACTTGTTGTAAACGCGCATGCCAAAGTGATTTCCTAGGCTGGTGTGTGCGGCGACCGTCTGGCTACAGTGGTAATCAAGCGGGGCGCCACATCATCTTTGAACCGATGACCCCTGAACCGCTCCCCGCTGGTGAATTGCTGGAGGTTAGGAGATTTATCAGCAACTTCTTCCTGAATCACTACATCAAGCCCACTGGTGATAATGAAGATTTCAGCATGGTTGTTCCAAACAATGAGTAAACATTCAACACGAGTTAGCCGCTAAACATATACGCATGGATGCATTGTTTTCCATGTGATGATGTCTTCGTATTTCGTACACTATGCTTATGTACTGCATTTGTCGATAAATTAGTGGAATTTAGCTAGCATTTGTTCAATTGCATATTGTTGCGAATTCTGATGAATGTTCTTCCTGTGGACACTATTTGTTCAATTGCATATTGTGGCGAATTTGCTTTCTGCAGGGCAATTCAAATGCGATATTTTTGCTTTAACCTGGCCATTGATGCGCACACGGTTTGACTAAATGATGGTGTGCGAACCAGAATGGAAAGCACACGTCACTCATAGCGCAATCGTCAGTGATACACAACAAATCGCAGACGATTTGTAGCACTTCTACGTGTGCGTAGGGGCTCCTGAACCGTTTGTGATAGCACATTATCGCACAAGAGAGCTTAGAGGAAACCGTTCCCAATGCTAAATGCAATCCCACTCGTAAAATGTTCGGGAAACGTGTGCGATGATGTCATGCATGGCAGACGATTGCCATATAATACTCGTGTGCGATGGGCCACATATCGCGCACAGTTTCTATGATGGCCCGTGTGCCTTAGGTACTATTTCGCAAATGGTCCAATGTGAAACACCATTTGGTTTCCCTGCGCAATTAGAAACGTTTGACTTATGAGAGATGTGGGCAATTGATCACCAATCCCAAACGTGTGCCAGAATATAGTGTGTGCGATATGTTCCTGCATCGCATATGATTACATTTGGCAACGCGTCTGCATCAGCGCTCCCTATCCCCGACGGTTTTTGGGTCGTGTCGGAAGGACCCCCCCTATCGCATACACATGCAAGGCAATGGTTTAAAACTCTGTCGCAGAAAGGGGGTAAAAACCGTTTGTATAGCAGCTCGTTGTACTAGTGGTTGGCCAAACCAAATGGATAGATCGGAGAGAAATACAAAGCTATAACAATCATGCATAAATAAGTTCAGAAAAGACTCAAATATTTCACATGAATAATCTGATCATAAACCCACAATTCATCGGATCCCAACAAACACACCGCAAAAAAGGATTACATCGAATAGAACTCCAAGAACGTCGAGGAGAACATTGTATTGAAGATCAAAGAGGGAGAAGAAGCCATCTAGCTACTAGCTATGGACCCGTAGGTCTGTGGTAAACTACTCACACATCATTTAGCAGCAATAGAAACACACATGAATATGTCCTACAGACTATTAATATAAAGTGGTGGAGAGTCACAAATCTGTCAAGCAAATCTCAAATTCTTACCAGTTCTTACCAAGCAGCAGGCGGTGAGCGGCAACCGTTGTAGTCAAAACGCCTCAAAGATTGGATAGAGCAATTGCCAGGTGGTGTCAAACGCACGATGTAGATAATATGTGGAGCTGGGAAGGCTTAATATATGGTAGCAAAAAGGGTCAGCAATAATCAACTCAGAGATGCAAAGCTGAATAAACGCTCAACGACGATACTGTGCTGGTCCTAGGCTAGACCGTGCTAGAGACGTGAGCCTACAACACTAACAAAATCACGACGCTGCACGTAAACAAGTGGAAGCACACTCTGATTTTTTTTGCGCTCTTTTTTTGTGCCCTTTTTTTTTGCGAAAAATCACTATAATGGCAAGTGTCTGAAAATGCTTCCCGAAGCCTAAAAACAGTATAAGCACAAAATTATTTTTGATGTTTTCAGAACTCTTCGAAACACTAGAATGGAACTTTTTACTGAAACGTGAAGGAACTTTTCTAGACACTAGAGGTGGAACTTTATCTGGACTTTTTTTTTTGGAAATCACATCTCTTCTACGGATGAAGCAAGATTGATGAAATCCAAAACCTACTCAGACAAGGCAACACGAATCTGGTGACAGATGGATCTCGCAAGGAAATCGAATATGTGATGGACTCGGATCGGTGGCAGATATGCGGTGGTATATGTGGACTCGGATTGGTGGCGGATATGCGGTGGTATATATGGCAGCGGCGATGAAGATGGTGCGGTGGTGGTATATGGTAGCGGCGATGAAGATGATGCGGTGGTGGTATATGGTAGTGACGATGATGAAGGTGCGGTGGTGGTATATGGCAGCGGCGATGAAGATGGTGCGGCGGCGGCGTGACAACTTGTGGACAGAACTCGAAACTCTAAAGGACTAGACGCTAAGACCAGCAACTCGACATGATGATGCAACCGCAAATTCAACAAAGCAAACACACTGAAAAGACTATGCAAAGGCTCAGATTGGTTCGGATATGATGATCTAACCCTAATTTTTTTGTGGCTTTTTCGTGGACTGTAGGTATGACGAACAGATGCGATCTAAACTATGAAAAACTGGAAAAATCTCACCGAGCAACCTAGAAATCTGATATCACTTGATAGAGGCGAAGGTGTCCCGATATTTGAACGAGAGGTAGCTATCATTTTTGGTGGAGTAGACTTTGACGATCCGACTACGAACATGCGAAGACGTCGCGCCTTAGCAATCGCTAAACCAACTCCGAGAGGTTATTGACCATGCCGGAGCACGATCAACCTGACCACGAGGGTCTATTTCCTGCACGCAAATGAAGAATAAGCAAGAAACTGAGATTGCAATCTGGATATTGCGAATATAAGAGGGAAGCTTTATTAATCAAGTGGGGTTCTGTGACGTCTTGGTCTGGTCGTTGAACACAAACGAAGGACGCGGGTTGCAGCTATGGCGAACTTTAATCTAAACAAAACCTAAGTCTAAAACGACGTCCTAAGGGCTATATTAGGGAGACAGAGGGGAATTTCGTCCACCCTTGGCAAGGTGGGACTAAATTCTGTCCTAAGTCGTTTTCCCTATTAATACGGACTCTAAAACAGCCTACCAAGTGTATTTTCGAAATTACATGGGCCTGGCCCAAAAATAAGGTGGCGCAGCACCTATATTAAGCTATGGACGACATTTATGAAAGGCCATCTTGTATATTTCGTCCATGTCCTTATACGTCATCATGGTGGCTTCAAAAGTGCTGAAAACTCCACCAGAAACTCCGTTCTTGTTCCCCTTGCGCATGCCATCATCTCCATGCTTGATCATGCTCCAATGTTCATACTTCTTGTCCATGTTGGGCCCTTCATTTGTAAGCAAAACAAATGTATCCAATTTAGGCAGCATCATATTCTCATGAACATTAGAATCATTACCAAGAAACGGAAGTACCTGTTAATTTAGTTGGCGTGCGCGAGCTCTAGTAATTGGTCCCATATGTGTAACAACAGGGGCTGTGGGTGTAACCGTGGTAGTGTTGTCCTCATCAGTAGGCGTAGGACGGGACCGGCATGAACTTCACATAAGCGGGCCTACCTAGGATCGCGTGGTAGCCGCTTTGGAAGGGGGCGACCTCGAACTGCATGGTTTCGCTTCGGTAGTTCAACTCGTCTCCGAAGACGACCTCGAGTTCGATCCGGCCTAAGGGGCGTACCGGGTGGGCCGGCACCACCCCATGGAAACCCACGTCGGACCTTCGCAGCCCCGATAGGGAGATCTTCATTTTTTCCAGTGTATCGATGAAGATGATATTGAGGCCGCTGCCTCCGTCCATTAGGACACGTGCGAGGCGGCAACCCCCGACGATGGGATCCAGTACCAGGGCGTGTTTGCCTGGCTGCGCGACATCTTCGGGGTGGTCCCCAGTGTCGAAGGTAGTCGTATCTTGGGACCACGCCAGTCATTCGCTGGTCACGTCCTCTACCGTGTAGATCGCGCATGTGGCGAGTTTCTGGTTTCGGCGCGTGTCAGCCATCGTGAATATCATGTTCACGAAGATCTCGCTGAAGACCTCGTAGCGCCGGGGACATCGTGTGATATGTCTCTGTAGGATCGAAAGTATGTCTAGAGGGGGGGTGATTAGACTACTTGACCAAATAAAACCTAACATTTTCCCAATTTTAGTTGTGGGCAGATTTTAGCAAGAACACAAGTCAAGCATCACCCTACACATGCAATTCTAAGAGTATAGAAGCGGAAAGTAAACAATTGCATATGTAAGTAAAGGAGGGGATCGGAGATTTCAAACGCAATGAAGACACGGTGGTTTTTGGCATGGTTCCGATAGGTGGTGCTATCGTACGTCCACGTTGATGGAGACTTCAACCCACTAAGGGTAACGGCTGCGCGAGTCCACGGAGGGCTCCACCCACGAAGGGTCCACGAAGAAGCAACCTTGTCTATTCCACCATGGCTTACGTCCATGAAGGACTAGCCTCACTCGGGGTAGATCTTCACGAAGTAGGCGATCTCCTTGCCCTTACAAACTCCTTGGTTCAACTCCACATCATGTCGGAGGCTCCCAAGTGACACCTAACCAATCTAGGAGACACCACTCTCCAAAAGGTAATAGACGGTGTGTTGTTGATGAACTCCTTGCTCTTGTGCTTCAAATGATAGTCTTCCCAGCACTCAAACGACTCCTCACAGATTTGGCTATGGTGGAAGAAGGATTTGAGTGGAAAGCAACTTGGGAAAGGCTAGAAATCAAGATTCAAATGGTAGGAATGGAATAGCTTGATCTCAACACATGAGTAGGTGGTTCTCTCTCAGAAAATGTATGGTGGAAGTGTAGGCACGTTCTGATGGCTCTCCTTACTGAGAAGGAGGTGGTGGAGGGGTATATATAGCCTCCACACAAAATCCAACCGTTACACACTTTTGACCCAACTCGGTGGCACCGAAACCATAATCTCGGTAGCACCGAACTGTGTAAAAGATATGAACTTTAGGAATCTCGGTGGGACCGATATGAACAACTCGGATGGACCGAAGTGCAATGGCTAGGGCAAACCTCATCTCGGTGGCACCGATTGCATCAACTCGGTAGGACCGAAGTGAAGCAATAAGGCAACAGAGAGTTGGCAAGCCATCTCAGTGAGACCGATTTGCAAAACTCGATGAGACCGAAGTAGGTGCAAATGATCACAGAGAGTTGGCAAGGCCATCTCGGTGGGACCGAGATCCATTTCGGTGGATCCGATTTGTTAGGGTTTTGGCAGTGGCTAAGTCTTGGTGAACTCGGTGGCTCCGGATAGGAAATTTCGGTGGGGCCGAGTTGGAATGTGGGTTTTGGACATATTTGGGTAGAGAGAGTGGTTGAGGGTTTAGGAGTACTGTCACTAAGCACTTGAGCAAAAAGACCATTAAGCAACACCTCATCCCCTTTTAATAGTATTGGCTTTCCTATGGACTCAATGTGATCTTGGATCACTGAAACAAAAATGTAGAGTCTTGATCTTTTGCCAATCCTTGTCCTTAGCATTTTGAGGGGTCCACGTCTCTAGTCCATGCCATGCCAATCATTGAACATCCTGAAATCTTTAACTTGAATGGACATTAGTTCAATGAGATATATGTTGTTATGAATTACCAAAACCAGCAAGGGAGCAAATGTGCTTTCAATCTCCCCTTTTTTGGTAATTGATGACAACATATAGATCAAAGCTTCGACAATTGATTAAATGAATGAAATACATCGTCGCTTTGAGAAGTATGTGATAAGCAAGAGCTCCCCCTAAATTTGTGCATTATTAAAAATTTGCGTTTGAATGCAAATGCACAATCGATTAGGCTCATGGGTCACTCTTCCATGTCACATACAACTTGGTGGAGCGCGTAAAATGATATGATTGGAATTGCAAGCACGCATCACCAACATAAGTGAGTGATCATACAAGATAATGATAGAGATAAACATACATCATCACAATAAGCATAGTATGATCAATCACATGAAGTAGCTCACAATCATAACGAAGCATAGTATCAAGCACACACATAGAAACAAAGTACCAACAAGCAAATTGTAGCAAAAGAACTCGAGAGAAATAAACAACGAGCAAAACAAAAGCACTCTCTCTCGAAGCCTATGATCGAAGCCTATGATCTATACACATTCTCCCCCTTTGGCAACAAGTACCAAAAAGATCAAATAGGTATAGGACTAATCGGCACTCTAAGCACGGTCCTCCGAAGCTCCTGAAGGCGACCTCCTGCTGGCAGCTCCGATGTGCGTAGATGGCGTTGAGAGAAGAGCGTCCGCGAAGGCTTCTGCAGAAGTTTGCCGGGCTGGTGGAGTGGATACCGGCGGTGGCACTGTGGCAGCAGCAGCAGGTGCAGGGACTGTGGTCCTCGGATCCACAACTGGCACTGCAGCAGATCTGGCTGCCCTAGGCACTGTCTGAAAACGCTTTGCGGTAGGTCTATCATCTCCACTGTCATCTGACGGGGCTGTCTTGACAGCATCAACATCACTCTGCAGCTGCTCCATGGTAGTCTGGATCTCTGTGACCTTGACATCTAGATCATGAAATTTTGTCTCTATTATCCGCTCTAAGCTAGCCTGGTGCTGGGTGAGGTTGGCCAGACTTTGCTCAATCCTCAGCGTGGCTTCAAGCAGATAAGTCATTTGGTCAGACTTAGACTTAAGATTTGCAATTGGAGCATTGGGAGCTGTTGCCTCCTGGGCTGCTTTTGCTTCTTTGGCTTTGCGGATCTTCTCCTGAGCTTGTGCAGAAGTGGGATGCGAAGGATCCATCACGATAGCATTATCTTCAAACTCTGGATGCAATGGCAAATGCTCTCGATCAAGAAGGTATGTGCTGGTTCCAACCTTAGAGTTTATCAACATCTGAATATGTGGAGCATATCCGCACGATCTCTTCTGATCAGCTGCAGTCCTCTTGATAGTTTCCACAATCAAACTCATCACCTTAAATTTCTGAAGAGTATCAAACAGATGCAGCAAATTGATGGAGTGGCCACGAATCATTTTGTCATCTCCTGACTTGGGTAACAACGTGTACCGCAAGATGGTGTTTGTGGTGGCCAGTCCTGGTAGCAGATGCTTCACTGATCCAAGTTTATGAGTCTCAATGTCTTTCTGAGGAATTGCAGTGTACATGTTGGCCATGGAGTTGTGATCCATCTTGAGCTTAGCATAGATATCAATGTCATCGTCCTCTTCCTTGGGAGCACCAAGAAGACTTGCCCACTCAGAGATGGCTGACTGGTACCTGATACCCTCAGTCATCCACACAATTCGGCCATCTGGATAGAAATGAGCTGTGGAGTAGAATTGCATGACCATTTCATCATTCCACTTGGTCAACTTCTGTCCGACAAAGTCATCAACACCTGCAATCCTGAAGCTCTCATGGACATGGGGAAAATAATCTTCATTCTCATCGATGTATTCCCAATCCACCCATCTCATGTCGCTAACAATGGGCTTCTTGTCACGCAATACGGTCTCATAGAAATCTTGTTGTTCACGAGTGTGAAAGCGATAGTCACACGCTGTCTTCCTCCTTGTAGCATAAGGATCTGACTGTCTCCACTGATGCAGTCCTTTATCTTTCCTCAGCATCATGTTCTCCGCAACTGGGTGTGCATCATCATGGTCTGGTATATTTGGCTTCAATTTCCTGAGCACTAGTGGCTCTTCATCAACATTTGCCTCGGGCACTGGGGCCTTGTTCTTCTCAGCAGCTGATATGTTCCTGGTGGATCTCTTTGGTGCTGACACCTTTGGCTTGGACTTGGGGGCAGCAGTCCTGATTGCATCAGACATAAGCTTTTGAGATTTTGCTAGAGGTGCATCAGCAGTAGGTTCCTCCTCCTCCTCATCAGTCCTCATGGAGGGCCTTCCAAGCACTTGAGCTGTAGTCTTCCTAGCTCTCTTCTTCTTTCCACCGGCAGCTGGTTCTGTGTCACTAGGCTCTTCAAGTGTGAATTGCATAGTTTGCTTTGGAACTTTCCTCACAGCTGTCTTATCTTTGGCAGAGCTGGGCTTGGTGCTGTACTCCTTAGCAAGCACGACTCTCTTTTTCTTGGTTGCTGCTTCACTAGCAACAAAATCTTCATCCTCACTGTCTGAGGTTTTCTTCTTCCTTGTTCTAGTGGCTGCCTTAGGAAGATCTGGAGAGCTCCTCTCTCCCTCATAGAAACTCTCAGCAGGGCTTGACCCTTCACTTAGTTCTGCATGCTGCTCTGACCTGTTCTGGATGTCGCTGGAATCTGACATCTTGCTGAGCTGACCCTGTGAATAGTTGGGTATGGGCAGAGTAGATGAGTCATCACAAAAAGCAGAGGTTTTGCATAAAATTTCAGTTCAACTCTTAGTTTCAAGTTTTCACAGAAGGCATTTCGGATGGACCGAGTTGATCATCTCGGTGATACCGAAGCATACAACAGAAACCTTACACGCCATTTCGGTCAGACCGAGATGGGGTTCGGTGGCACCGAGATGCTAGGGTTTCACTGAGATTTTACTTTCGGTCTCACCGATACGTACAACTCGGTGGCACCGAGACGTACTAGTCCTATGGCCAGAGGCCAAATCGGTGGGACCGAAAATTTCGAATCGGTCGGTACGAGATGCATTCGGCGGAAATTTAAACCTAAATTTTTTACTCGCATCTAATCTACGGAGTTTGCAGTGTAACAGGAGTTCTCAATCCGTGGCATGAATTCAGGCAGTCCAATCGTGCATTGAATCAGAAATGGGAGCACGAGAGGGATCGAATCTCACCCTAACTCGGTGGAGATTCTCTACGGCGGCAACGGCGGGGCAGATTGCCGTTGACGGCGACGGAATCTGGCGGCGAGGGCGCGCTGGAGACGACGGCGAAGTCCGAAGACGAGGGCGACGGCAGCAACGGGGTGCGGGAACGAGTGGGGTCCAGAAATTTCAACCGTTTGGTCCGCGCGATATATATACTCGTACGCTGTCGGTAGCGCCGAGTTGGACAACTTGGTGGCACCGATATGTGTAACTGCACGCAGGTCAGCACATCGGTGACTCCGAAATGGTTCAACTCGATAGCACCGAGATGGAAAACCTAGATCAATCTAAGTGATTTCGGTTAGACCGAGTTTGAGTGAATTGGTTCGGCCGAAATCAGATAGAAGGTTTTGGAGGTTCAGCCCTTTCAGATCGGTGGCTCCGAGTGCTCCTCACCCGGAGGGTCCGAAAATGACTTGTTCAATTTTTGTGATGCAGCAAGAATAGAATTTGAGATAAGAAAGCATAGATAGCTAGAGAAGGTTCTTAGGCATTCTTGTACATCCACTTGGCCAGAAAAACCAAGACAATCAAAACAACAAATGTATGTCCTCGAATGATGAAAACATGCAAACCAACATGCTCACACAATAAGATAGCAAATGAAATATGTGTCAAACAAGCACAACCAATTCTAGCATCTATCAAGCAATGGCTATGACTAGGTCATCTATATATGAGTATATTGACTTAGGAGCCAAATGAGAACATTTGATCATAGGTCATACTCATCGTTTAAGCACAAGTGGGGTTGCCACTTTTACATAAAGCATTGATGTGTTCACACCATTATAGTTGCTTTAGCTCAACTGTTTAGAGCAAAGCTCCCCCTAGATGTGATATCCCCCCTAAGAGGGATGAACTAACCTTGGGTTTTGTCGATGATGACTTCATGTAGATGTTGAAGTTGTGGATGCTCAATGTTGATGTGGACCATCAAGAGTTGGGAGCAATCCTTTGGAGTTTTGTGCTTTCAATACCTACATGGGTTAGTCTCACACAAGGAACATACAAGGATATCCATAGACATAGAGTGAAATACACATATGATGATGTCCATGAATGCATTGAATACCTTGTCCCTTGCCTTACCAACAAGAGGGTTTGTGACTCCATGAACTAGTGCAAAATGTGGAAGTTGGTTGCACAAGTTCTTGCCATAAAGTATATGAGTGAAGTTTGTTGGTGGAGTCACCCTCAAGAACTCTCTAGTTCTTCTTCTTTTGGACCCACATCAACTTGATGGGAATCCTTGGAGTTGTAGTAGCACTTGATGAAGTAGAACTTGATGAAGTCTTGGGAACCCACTTGACCATGGCTTGAGGAGCTTCTTCAAATGAATCAATCTCTTCTTGAAGCTTGTCCTTACCTTTTAGCTTGTGGTCTTGTGGCGGAAGATCTTCTTGAGCTTGTGTTCCCTTGAAGGAAGTAGGATCATACTTCTCTTGTTGAGGAACAAACTTTGTCTTGGGGTATTGATCTTCTTCCCACTCAACTCCATTGGCATTGAACTTTCATTCAAAACCAACACCTTGGTTTGTAGAACCCTTTTTACCCTTGTTGCTTGTTTGCTTAGGTTTAACTTGTGGCATAAAGGTAGACAAGAGTAAACGTTTGGCAAGATATGAAGAACTCTTCTTTCGAAGATCGTCATTGATAGCTTTAAGAAACTCATGCTCTTGCTCTAAATTTAGCTTCTCATGAGTTCTTAGAAGTTCTCTATGATCCTCTTGAGTTGTTTTATGAGCTAACTTAAGAGCATTTAGTTCTTTAGTTAGACGCTCAATCTCCTTCATAGCATTATCACTCGTTTCCTCTTGACTATCATGATTACTAGCATTTTCATTATAGCTTACATTACTATCTTTATCAACAAGTAAATCATCATCACCAAGCAAATCATCTTCATCACTATTGAAATCAAGATACTCGGGGTGTGATACCTTGGGGCCTTTTGCCATGAAGCATCTTCCAATTCCTTCATTTGGTGAGTCAAATAGATCATAGGAGTTGGATGACACAAGAGCAAGTCCGGCAACACCTTCATCTTGACTATAGTCGGAGTTGGAGTGATAACTTCTCTCGGAGTGGTTGTCGGAGTCGGAGCCGGAAACCCATTCACCAACATGAGCTTGATGTCTTCTTCTTGTGTAGCTCTTCGATGACTTGTCCTTCCTCTCCGAATCCTTGCTTCTTCGAGAGTGTCTTCGTTCATAACGATCATCTCTACTCCTTCTCTCCTTATGAGGTGATTCATCTTTTCTATGTCTTCCTCTTGGTGATTCGTCTCTTTTCTTGTAGGGAGCCATACACTCATTGGAGTAGTGTCCGGGCTTTCCACAATTGTAACAATTACGATCACGACTTGATGATCTTCTCTCATAGTGTCTTGAGCTAGAGCTTCTTTCTTTCCCTTTGTTCTTGTAGAACTTGTTGAATCTTTTCACCATTAGGCTTATCTCTTCATTGGATACTAGCTTGTCACTTGGAGTTGTTGGAGCATCGGTTGAGGCTTTGTAAGCACCACTTGATTTGTTGTGAAGCTCCTCTTTGTCCTTGAATGACATTTCATGAGCAACAATCCTTCCAATGACTTCCGTGGGCTTGAGATCTTTGTAATTTGGCATCATTTGGATCAATGTGCAGACGGTATCATATTTTCCATCCAAAGCTCTAAGTATCTTCTTGATGATGAATTTGTCGGTCATCTCTTCACTTTCTAAGCCGGCAATCTCATTTGTGATGAGAGCAAGCCTAGAGTACATCTCAGCGACGCCTTCACCATCCTTCATCTTGAACTTGTCAAGTTGACTTTGAAGCACATCCAACTTAGATTCCTTAACGGACTCGGTACCCTCATGCATATCAACTAAAGTATCCCAAATTTCCTTTGCATTCTCGAGGCGGCTGATTTTGTTGAATTCTTCGGGACATAAACCGTTGAATAGAATGTCACAAGCTTGAGCATTGTATTGCAACATCTTTAATTCTTCCGGGGTTGCTTCACGATCCGGTTCCTTGCCATCCTCAAAGAAGTCACCTTGCAAGCCAACACGAACAACAGCCCAAACGGCGGGGTTATGACCAAGAATATGCATTTTCATCTTATGTTTCCAACTAGCAAAGTTTGTACCATCAAAATATGGACCTCTACGGTGATAGTTACCCTCACTAGACGCCATACTCTCCTAGGTTGTGAAACCAAGGCTATGATCACCAAAGCAATGGAAATCAAGGCTTACGGAGACCAAAGCTCTGATACCACTTGTAGGATCGAAAGTATGTCTAGAGGGAGGGGGGTGATTAGACTACTTGACCAAATAAAACCTAACCTTTTTCCAATTTTAGTTGTGGGCAGATTTTAGCAAGAACACAAGTCAAGCATCACCCTACACATGCAATTCTAAGATTATAGCAGCGGAAAGTAAACAATTGCATATGTAAGTAAAGGAGGGGATCGGAGATTTCAAACGTAATGAAGACACGGTGGTTTTTGGCGTGGTTCCGATAGGTGGTGCTATCGTACGTCCACGTTGATGGAGACTTCAACCCACGAAGGGTAACGGCTGCGCGAGTCCACGGAGGGCTCCACCCACGAAGGGTCCACGAAGAAGCAACCTTGTCTATTCCACCATGGCTTACGTCCACGAAGGACTAGCCTCACTCGGGGTAGATCTTCACGAAGTAGGCGATCTCCTTGCCCTTACAAACTCCTTGGTTCAACTCCACATCATGTCGGAGGCTCCCAAGTGACACCTAACCAATCTAGGAGACACCACTCTCCAAAAGGTAATAGACGGTGTGTTGTTGATGAACTCCTTGCTCTTGTGCTTCAAATGATAGTCTTCCCAGCACTCAAACGACTCCTCACAGATTTGGCTATGGTGGAAGAAGGATTTGAGTGGAAAGCAACTTGGGAAAGGCTAGAAATCAAGATTCAAATGGTAGGAATGGAATAGCTTGATCTCAACACATGAGTTGGTGGTTCTCTCTCAGAAAATGTATGGTGGAAGTGTAGGCACGTTCTGATGGCTCTCCTTACTGAGAAGGAGGTGGTGGAGGGGTATATATAGCCTCCACACAAAATCCAACCATTACACACTTTTGACCCAACTCGGTGGCACCGAAACCATAATCTCGGTAGCACCGAACTGTGTAAAAGATATGAACTTTAGGAATCTCGGTGGGACCGATATGAACAACTCGGATGGACCGAAGTGCAATGGCTAGGGCAAACCTCATCTCAGTGGCACCGATTGCATCAACTCGGTAGGACCGAAGTGAAGCAATAAGGCAACAAAGAGTTAGCAAGCCATCTCGGTGAGACCGATTTGCAAAACTCGGTGAGACCGAAGTAGGTGCAAATGATCACAGAGAGTTGGCAAGGCCATCTCGGTGGGACGTGGATCCGATTTGTTAGGGTTTTGGCAGTGGCTAGTCTTGGTGAACTCGGTGGCTCCGGATAGGAAATTTCGGTGGGGCCGAGTTAGAATGTGGGTTTTGGACATATTTGGGTAGAGAGAGTGGTTGAGGGTTTAGGAGTACTGCCACTAAGCACTTGAGCAAAAAGACCATTAAGCAACACCTCATCCCCTTTTAATAGTATTGGCTTTCCTATGGACTCAATGTGATATTGGATCACTGAACCAAAAATGTAGAGTCTTGATCTTTTGCCAATCCTTGTCCTTAGCATTTTGAGGGGTCCACGTCTCTAGTCCATGCCATGCCAATCATTAAACATCCTGAAATCTTTAACTTGAATGGACATTAGTTCAATGAGATATATGTTGTTATGAATTACCAAAACCACCAAGGGGGCAAATGTGCTTTCAGTCTCCAAGCGGGGTGATCGGGTCGATCAAAGACCTCTTGGGCCTTCCCTTGCCCGTCGTACACGCGTTTGACGTACCGTGAAGGCGAGATGTCGAGGAATTGCCCTGACCCGTCAGCAATCAGCTTAAAACAGTCGAACGTGAGGATACGGCCCGACGAGAGATCGCCGGCCTCTAATGATTCTCCGAACCGGGTTCGTTCTCCGGTCAACGTCGCCCGTGCCTGGCGCGCCAACTGACGGGGCGAATTCCCGTCAGATCCCTCGGTAGGGTTCATGACGAGACCGGAAGTACCGGAGCGGAGTCTGCACACACAGTTTTCCCAGGTTCGGGCCTCCGAAGAGTAATACCCTACGTCCTGCTTTGTCTTGGTATTCATGGAGAGGGGATACCTCGTGTAGAAGATTACAATGGTGGTTTGAGATGTCTACCGAGAGTTTGTTCTAGATTGGATCCCTAATGAGGGCCCTAGACCTCCCTTTATATAGACAGGAGAGGTCTAGGGTTTACACAGAGAAGATATCGGATGGATCTGGCCGCCGCCGTCTGCCTTGGGGTACACGTCTGCCGCCCTCTCCTTCTTAGGGTTCCTTGATGCTCTCTGGGCCTGGTGGGCCCTGGTCAAGGTCGAGGCCGGGCTCCTTTACGTTAGGCACCCCGGGTCAAGGACCCTGTCAAAGGGCTCGCATGAAATCTTCCTTTATTATGTTCCAACATGTCACAAAGAACCTGCCCGTGAATTCATCCGGCTCCGGCGCCTTGTCCAGGGGCATTTCCTTCACAACTGTCTCCACTTCCTCCTCGGTGAAAGGTCGGTTCAGTTGGGGCATGGTCGATGATGGCAGCTTCAAGATGCTTAGGTCCAGCGAGTGAGTGCGTGCAGGTGGCTCACCAAAGAGGTTCTCATAGTAGGAGTCTACCACATTTGTGATTCCTTGTGTCCACTAGCTACTATGATGTGCCACTCATCATTGTTGATATCATGTTTCTTCTTTGTCAGTGACAGGCATGTTGATGAAAGAACCGCGTGTTTGCATCCCCCTTCTTTAGACTAAGGAGTCTGGATTTCTGCCGCACGATGGAACGTTCCAAAGAACCGAGGCCTACCAACTTGTGTTTCAGAATCTTCCTTAGCTCCCTCTCTTGTTGTGTCAACTCCCTAATGTCCATTTCCTTGTCCAACCGAAGGATTATTTCCATGGCAATCCCAATTTGAAGTTTAACATTCCAGATCCATCGATCGCTCCACTTCTTCAAACTTTTTGCTGTGGCCCTCAACTTCTTAAAATTCGTAAACTTGACTGAATTTATATTAAAATTTATCAACATTTACTATACCAAATAAATATAATATGAAAATATATTCCAGATCCATCAATCGCTCCACTTCTTCAAACTTTTTGCTATGGCCCTCAACTTCTTAAAATTCGTAAACTTGACCGAATTTATATTAAAATTTATCAACATTTACTATACCAAATAAATATAATATGAAAATATATTCTATGATGGATCTAATGACATTGATTTTGTATTATGGATGTTAATAATTTTTTGTATAAACATGGTCAAACTTCAAGGACTTTGACTTTGGACAAATCTAATACGCGGAGTAAAAAGGATCACAGGGAGTATATTGACCCTTCGCGGGCCTACCTATTATGGGTATCCCATCAAGGGGGAAGGGATTGAGACAGGGTCCGGATGTGATTTTGGGTGGACCGGGGTGTCGGGGTCCTACGTGATGGCGGTCCGGACTACCACAAAGCCCCTTGTTTGCTTCCAATTTATGAGAAAACGGACGCGCGGACCAGTCCGCGGACCGATACGAGACGATGTTGGATGACAAATTGTGTCTTGTGTCCGAACAACGTGGTCCAGACGTTTGCGGGGCGATTTGAAGACGCCCTAACATTCATATTATTGCCTATAGAATATTTATATGCCCCCGTTGGCCTAGTAGTCACTTAAATAGATTTAGAACTTGATGCATTTTGAAAGAAATAGGGACTCAGTTGAAAGTTCGGTGAAAGAATTAGGACCGGGCATGTATTTTACCCTTTTTGTTTGTCTCCCACCTCCACCTCCGCCTCGCGAGATCTCCAACTCCAATGGCGCCCGCCTCCTCCTAAACCTAGCCCCAACCCAGCCACCCAGTAGAGACCGGCGACCATGTCGACCGATAGGGAGAAGGAGCGGGAGGCGGAGCTGGAGGGCGCCATGTACACCAACTGTCTCCTCCTCGGCCTCGATCCAGTCGTCCTCGGCTCCCCCGCCGGCGCGGCCTCTCCTCGCGTCGGCCTCTTCCGCCACTCCAACCCTCGCCTCGGCGAGCAGCTCCTCTACTTCCTCCTATCCTCACTCCGCGGCCCCGCGCAGTCCGCCAAGGCACGCGCGCGCGCTCAAATCCTCCTCAGCCTCTCCGGCTCTTCGCAATTTTACCCCATTCGCTGGTATTCCTTTTCCGGTTCTTTTGAGATATACGATTTCTGAGTGTGATTCTCCGTTGCGCAGGACTTCGACAAAGTGTGGCCGATCTTTGATTCCGCTCAGTCCAGGGAGTTCCGCAAGGTTGGATTTTGCAGATTTGCTTAGCTTTTATGATAATTGGGTGTACGTCGAAGCAGCCTTGTTTTGACTTTTGGTTTCGTTGCTTGGTTAGATCGTACAATGTATCATCAGCGAGCTGGAGCAGCAGGGAGCGCTGCCACGGAGCAACTCCAGGGTTTCGTCTCTCGCCACCTGCTGTGGGCCGAGGTCAGTACACATGGATGCCTGTAGTTTGGTCGGTCAGAAATCTGCTAGTCCTGTTTGTGCTGCTTGTGGTGCTGCGCAAATGTGCAATGTAGCTTAACTGCATTCATTGAAACGTTGTTACTAAGTTGAAAAGGTCTGCCGAAACTGGATGCAATCATGCGACTTTGATTGTTTCTATCCAAGTTCATGGTTTCTCTCAAATATTATGTCAGCTAATTTGAAAATAGGTAGTGAATGCTAGTGCTTAATGCTCCTTTTAAATAAAATTTAAAAGGGGGATCGATTATAGTATTTACTGTGCTAGAAATGAGTTCTCTACATGCTTCTCGACTTTGATTGTTCACCTAAGATAGCAAACAATGTATTATGAGAATTGAGCAATGCAATCAAGGTTGCACCACCGCTCAATGTGCTAGATCCTTAAGTCACCTGAAGTACAAAGCACATGAAAGGCGAGTAGTAGAGAAACACTGACACACCAAAACAGGAATGTTTAGGCCTAACACATTGTGCTGTGAACTGCTTGAGGCATTGTGCCGCACCTCACCTCATGTCACCATACCCCGTAGGCACACAATTTAGACTGCGTTTAACTTTATGTGCCTGTTGATGATGCCATATGTTCCTTCATAGATTTGGACCATGTGTTAATCAGTTTTATTGCATTGGTCAACTTGTCAAGTATTGTTTCAAGTGCCATACTGAAAGGCCAGAACTCCACGCTGATCTTTAAGATATCGAAAACGTGACTACAATATGTAGCCACTCGGTTCTCACTCTTAGAAAACAAAGTCAAATAGTCATTAATGTAAACTAACTGCTTGTAAATCAGCTGATCAGACAACTTGGTATATTTTCAGAATTGTCCTTGTAATAGCTTATACTCCCTACACTGATGCAGATTTGTTGAGCTTTTGTGGCAACTCTCTGTACATGCCTTGAGGGAAGTCCATAGGAGAACATTTGCGGCTGATGTAGCATCAAATCCACTGCCGGCAGCACTCACAGACGTTTCTTATCTTCATGCAGCTGCATTACTTCCTGTAACGAAGGCAAGGATAGCTTGCTCTTAAATTTTCTGAACTGTTAATTTATGTTATATCGTACGGTGACCCTCTTTTAGGATTACCTTCTATCCTAAAATGCAAATCATTTATAAAGAGAACATGAAGTCCTAAAAGTTCTTATCAGTACGAAAATTTTCTAGACTGGCGAGTATTTTATTTGGTATACTTTAATGCTCGGGACTTCGGGCACCTCACATGAGGTTCAGTCTGATTTTTTGATGCGAGACCAATAACGTGGATACACCAGGCTTCACTACTTCAGTCTTAGCTATGTCTTTATGCACAGTAATTCAGTTTAGTGAAGCAAGATTTATCTCTTCCTTTCTCATGACAAGATAATATACCCCTCAGCAAGATAACTTCTTTGTTGAACCTGATGACTTCACTTGCCTGTAGAATTTGAGTATGATTCCGCTCCAGTAAATATATCCTTACTGGAAATAAACTCAACAGAATAATTTGAATCTTGTACAAGATGCAAACCCAATGAAGCTTAGGAAGCTAGTAGGCTTGTATAATAACTGATGGGTACACAAACCATTTTTAGATCCAGATATACGCTCCGTTTGGCATTGAGGCGGATTATAATAATAATCATGATGCGTTGAACTGCTGTTGGATTATGATTGTTTGGCTGCTCGCTTACTTAGTCATTTTGCAAATGCACTCTTCTTTTCGTTGCGGAAGATGCAAGATGAAATGTGAGAGGACAACCATTAGTCAACCTGATTTATGTACATTTTATTTGACTTCTAAAGAAGAGCAGTGGATCCTTTTTGAGTTCTTATATGCAGTAGCTTAACAAATACGCACATCACAACACAGTTCAGCAACAACAAACTGAGCCTGATAGCATAATTTATCCAAATGCATGGACCACCTTTGCTACCATTGAGGAAAATTGGTCTCTGGTGTTTGTCCTTGTAGTAAAAACACCCGGTTATCTGAGGGCTTATTTCTCTTTATGAGTTTATCTGCGAGTTCATATGTGATATTCCTAACAGGCAAGGATTGCTCTTGAGAGGCGTAAATTTCTTAAAAATGCAAACATTGCTGTTCAAAGGCAGACAACCTGGTCAAATTTAGCCCATGAAATGACAGCTGAATTCCGAAGTCTATGTGCTGAAGAGGTACACAGTAACTTCTATACAGTCCATTCAGATGATTATGTTTTGGGTCCCTTTTTCATTTCTTATGATGTTTGCATGGAGCTTTCAGGCATATCTGCAACAGGAGTTAGAGAAGCTACAAGATATGAGGAACAAAGCCAAGCTAGAGGGGGAACTGTGGGACGAACGTATCTCAAGCTTATCTGGACAGAATTCACATTTGGTATCTAAGGCAACACGTTTGTGGGAATCGATATTGGCTCGCAAAGGTACAGTCAATGAAGTATCGTATCCAGAATATGTGTGTCCAGCATGCTCAAACTATCCATATCATGCACGACAGCATAATGTTTTAGCTTCTTCTAGATAGTAATGGAAATACCCTTGCAGGCCAGCATGAGGTTTTAGCTTCAGGGCCAATTGAAGATCTTATAGCACACCGTGAGCATAGGTGTGATCCAATTTCTGTTAAACTTTACATTTTGATCCAAATATCCTTAATCATCACTATTCACCTTGCTCCACAAAATATGTTCTTTTAGGTACCGTATATCTGGATCGCAATTGCTAGCAGCAATGGATACGAGTTCAAGCATTCCACATTCTGAATTACTATCAGCTCGAGCTGGTGAAACGTCTCAAATTTTGGACAGACAGGAACAGATATCTTTATTCCAGGGAAAGGAAGAAGCTCTTCCAAGATTAGATGATAGGAATGGGCGTGTCCAACAAACTGTTGACGTAGCTGAAATTCTTCGACGTTGGACTCATGCTTTGCAGCGTATTCATAAACAATCTCTTCATTTGGTAAGCAATTGTTTAGTTTGTGCAGGGTTAAAAAAAGCACCAGGTTAAATTCCTAGTCTTGTACTGTATCTGCCTAGCAACTGTCTTGCCTAAGCACACACCTAGGCATGCTTAAGCACATGCCTAGCAGTCTAGCAGCTAGGCGTTCTGCAATTGCGCAGGCACACCTTTTTAAACCATGAATTTATTTAATCTCGGAGCATGATCAAACTACCAGTTTTACCAGAGCTTACATTCTAGAGAGAATATCACATGGAAACCAAGTTTTGGTGGAAACCGGTGAAAACCACGTGGAAATAATGTTTTGTAGTTTCGAAAAAATTGTAAAAAAAGGGATGTTAAGAGTGTGATGTTCTATTAGCATGTGAAATTCCTAAGTTCAAACACATTACCATTTACGAGGTATGAGAAAAAACAAAATCAGCATTGAGTAGTGTCGAACAGTAAACGTCACTATTCATTGCTAAATTTGTTCTTTTCATAGCTTGTAAATGGTAATGTGTTTGAACTTAGAATTTCGCATGGGAATAGAACATCATGCTCTTAACATCCTGTATTTTTTTCAGATTTTTTCGAAACTTTCAAATGTGGTTTCCATAAAGTTTTCTTCGAAACTTGGTTTCCATGTGATATTCTCTCTGCATTCTAATATGTTGCAGTCATCTTAAATATTAATTTAAACTCATTGATCTTATGGAAGCATCAAATGTCATGCACTGTGAGTTGTGAGTAAACCGATCCCTATATATTAGACCAGCTTTTTTCTGCACAATGCTGTTATAGTTTTCCATCAAGCGGTCCAAAGTTATAGCTCATGTTCTTTCTGTGTAATATTGGGTAAAAAGTGTTGTCAATTCTCTTGGTGACTCCGGTAAAAGAATTTTGGCACCTATACAAAGCTTAGTATCACAGATTATGTGCTAACAATGGTTTGTAATCATCAGTAATTTGAATATGTTCCACACATATATTTTTTTAGCTCAAATGTTCTTTTTCTAAATGGGTTCAACATTTCAATTTATTCGACTGGGAGAAAGTTCAACCTCCCATTACATCTGCTACAAAGCACTATAGGATCGTTGCACAATAATAAGCTGTGGAATTATAAGAGACACATCGATTTTGAGGAGTACAGACAAACAATGTCATCTGTGGCACAACCTGCAAATAGTCAAAAGGCCTTGAGCTTCCAGAACTATCAATATATTTTATAGTGCTAGAGCTGGCAAAGAACTGCTTTGTCCCTAGTAATATTCTGGCCTCTCTTATCTTTAGTGATTTTTTCAGTTTCACTGTTTCACTATGGCTCGTGCCCTTGTGCATCAGTAGCATTTTTATGCTAAGCGACACACCTATTAACCTGGACATAACTCATGAATTGCTGCAGTCCATTTCACTTGATGGCCATTTTATACAATATAGCAGCATTCTTTGGTAACCAAAATTTGGCATTGAGAGCTCCTGTCACGTCCCTGTTTTTCATGCTTCAAGGTCTATTAACTTCTGCAAAATGTTAATAGCCATATTTAGTTCAAATTTTCTGCAATGTTCTTCCAGTTCTTAATTGTTTCAATCTTTCAGACCGTTGTTTCTCTCATGTTTTGCGTGGTCGTTTTGTACCTTCTGATTTAATTTCATTTTGGTTAGTGAAATCTAGCCAGCAATGCCGGTATAGTGATGATGCATCATTTTCTCTAAAGCATTGATATTTTATTTTGGGTCAAGTATAACCACCTATGAAGAATTATACGATTAAATTTTTAGTAGACCACAAGACAAACGACATATAATTAAATGGTCCGTGGACTAGACGATATTTAGAAACAGGGACATTTAATCCCCATTTGTTTTTCTTTTCTTATAAAGATGAAAATAACCTTACATACCACCCATGCATATTTCTGTATTGGTGGTGTATTGATGACGAATCGGTATTGCATAGTGGTATGGTCACATCCTGAAGTACAGGCACATCACATGTTCTGAACCAATTTATTCGGTTATAACTTGTAACATACAACCAACTAATGGTGTAGGCCAAAGCAAATGATGGGGAGGGGCCAGAATTACTCCGCAGTGTGTCTGGCAGCGAAACTAGTAGCCATGCCGACTCATTGATTGCAACATTGGCCGAACATCGCCAGCATTTAGTCAGTATACAGGTAATAACAACATCCTTGAGATGCTATGCTGATTTCTCCATTCATCTGTTGTAAGCATGGCTTGCCAAGATGCACCTCGTTTACAGATTTTACCGAGGACGACTTTATGTGGCATTTTACTGATTGTTTAATCATTTGCCATTATTTTTCCTTTTCTAGGGCCTAATTAATCAACTCAAGGAAGCTATTCCAGCAATGCAGCAGTCAATAACAAAACTTTCTGAAGAAGTGAATGGTGTACCTAGTAATCCGATGGATCAAACAAACTCCAGACAGTTGTTGTCTGTCCAAAATACGGTGCTTGGGAGACCAAAAGTACGAAATCACTCTCATTTGCTTGATTCTACTGTGATGATTTATCGTATTTCCTGTTTAACTTGTTCAATATGGAAAAAAATGCAACTCTTGTTCTGATTGTATATTTTTCCTTTGTACTACTGCCATTCCTTGTGTTCACACCAGAATATTTAGTTTTCTTTCATATCATTAGGGTTGTTTGCTATGAGGAACACCTCCATCCTGGTAATAATATAATTGCTGAAAGGTGAAAAATTTGGGTGGTCCGTTGAATCCTAGGATCCAAGAGGCTTGCGTTTTGGTTGGTGAAGGGCAGAAGTGTTGACAGCAAGAGGCTGTCACATGACTATGTCCCCAATCCTCTCAATGAGTGAGGAGATATTCTAGCATAGGGGCATTTGTCAAACCAAATGGACCATTGTTTTCTCACAGATCATCACATGGCACCTTTTCAGTGACATTATAAAACCCCTAAACTTGCAGGTTTCGGTCACATCACCCTCTGAATTTCAAAATGGCTTACTTAATCCCCCCAACTTCCAAAAACCGGACAAATCACCCCGTAGCCCACTCGGATGTGTTTTTTTTAGTGTTTTTGCCTCTGTGGGTCGTGATATGGCAGCCACCTCAGCCAAAAAATGTCCACATACATGTTGATCAAGGCCTCCGTGTTCGGCGCCAATGCCCGCGTCATGCTGCCAGATAAGATGGAGGACGCACGCCAGGAGCCGCCAGCCCTCATCATCGCGGCGCGTGCCTGCAGCAGCAGTCTTGTGCCTCTTTGTTCCCACGGCGTTCTTCCTAGCAGCACAGCTCACTCCAGCAGCAGCCGCCTGCTCCGATGCTATCTTTGTCTTGCAATTCGGCGTGGTGTTCTTGACGGCTTCTCGTACATCATCAACTCTTTGGCCCGGCCTGCAGGACGCCCTCGCCGTGCCAATTCCAGCGAGCTTTGCGGCAGCGGCGGCTCTACGCCGGAAGACGCGCTGCAGGGGCCTGTGGATGCGTCACATGCACCAAACGGGAGCGGCTAAAGCTACGAGCTCACCTGCGTCAGTCCGGGGTCACAAGGCTACCGGAGATGGCGCCATGATCGCTGCCGGCGACGTTTGGAATGGGAAACTGGAGCAGGCGCTAGAGAGACAGCGGGAGGGAGAGGGAGGAGTCAGTGAAGGAACCGGGAGCTTACCCTGAGTTCGAATTCGTGCTCGGACGAGTTCGCGAACAACCGAGGTGATGGGGCCGCAGCTGCTGGCGTTGGGGAGGAGGAAGGAGTGGCTTTAGGCGTTGGTCGGGAGGATTCACCGAGGCACCAGGAGCTTCTATAGGTCACCAGAAGTGCTCAGGGAGGACGACGGCGAGGGGGTGTTGCGGCAGCGCTCGCCGGAGCCAAGAGAGATGACAGCGCCGGCCCAAATCCCTGCACCGAATCTAGGAAGTGGAGGACCAATGAGCTCGCATGGAGGGAGGAATCTCTCGAGCCGTTTCCTGCCTTCTTTACGTGCCTCGGCCAAGCCTTGCTGACAACAAAACAACCTCTACATAGGCAAAACCACTCACGAGGGTGCTAGGGGGTGATTTGTCCGGTTTTTGGAAGTTGTGGGGATTAAGTCAGCTATTTTGGAGTTCAGGGGGTGATGTGGCCCAACCTGAAAGTTTAGGGGGTATGTACATTTAACTCTTACTAAATCTCTACATTATAGAGTCTCAGCGTGCAAAACAATTTTTGCACCTTTCTCTATTTATTTATTCACATGCTTTCTAACTAATTTACTTTCAAGCAGGAAAGCAGCGGCGAAGTTTCAGAGATGACTTCTAAGCTCTGTTCAACACAGATCGGCAAGGCTGGGAGTAGTCCTGCTCTAAAGCTACCTCCTTTATTTAGTCTGACTCCAAGTTCTTCTGGAAAAGGAACACAGACACAAAGACGGAATGCCCTAGCACACCAACCTAGCCAAGAAATTATGCCTGAAGAGAAAGCACTTATCCACCCCTCAACCAAAGATCAAGCAAATGGTTCAATGCATGGTATTCATATCTTAATACATAAGCTAGATCAGCTTCATTCTTAACTGAAAACTGTAGGGAATGCCTAACTGTAAAAATATGCTTCCTCTTCTTTATGTTCCTTGTTATTTTGCTGATTATAATCCGCTTTTGATGAGTCTTGTTTCATTTAATTATTTGCTATATATTCTCTTTGCAGAAAATGATGGTTATTTTGCTCATGACATCAGACGTTCTGTTCGTGAAGCTGCTCTATCAAAGCCATTGAGCAACATGGAGAGTCCACAGGACAAGAGTAGTGATGATGGTTCAGAGCACTTCTTCATTCCCCTATCAACAGGTGCTGCAAGGAAGGATGTGGGTGCCGTGGCAAACCGAAGAAAACAAAAGATAGGTCCATCGTCGTCACAGTCGAAGTTACCCAAGAGCACAAGCGATCTTTACTTCAATCCTGACAGCCCAATGCATACAACCCCAGCTGTGTCAAGTAAACTGATTGGCCATGACGATCCAAGCAGTGCTGCAAACTTTTTTTATCCAGTCAGTGGTCAGTCGTTTATGACAGATGATGCTCTTGATCAAGTATTCTCCCCGCCACTTCTGCTGGAGTCTTCCTTGTTCCACGACGTGTACGAGGACTTGCTTGGTATGTCTTTTCAAACTTGTTAAAGTAATTATGTGTATGCTGTAACTAAACCAGTGCTACTTTGTAAGTAGTTGTGTTGTCTGAATTGATCTAGAAAAGGATAGGGTTTGCCGCACCCTACTTGTCTGTTTTACTTCCTGTTTGATACCAACTGATAACTTGTCTGTTTTGCAGCACCATTATCAGAAACTGATGCAGCTTTGATGGAACATTAGGCTTCACGTGTACACCATGTAATACTTTAACCACTGCCTGAAGCTTGAGTGCTTAACTGCAGCCCAGAGGTTCTGATGGCTTATGTCCAAGTGCGGATGGCACATACGGGGTGAATTCTTTTGCTGGTTGAGTTGCATGCCAGTTGCCACCAGCTTGTGAGAGGGATGCTTGTGCATCCTATGTTTTGGATCTGGAGAGAAGGGCGGCAACGGGTAGATGGTATGGGATGGGATAGTAGGATGTACCGACTGCCAGTAAAAGTTGGAGATCTCATGTATTTATTAGTACACATGATCTGTATTTGTCTTGTAGTAATTTTATTATCCTCTTATTCAAGTGGCTGTAATGATGCGTCCTAATTGTTATCCCCCCATGTCTTTAGGACTGTGAGGCTATTGGCATGCACTGGATTGATAAAATGTTTGTTTACTTTCGGAAGGAACCCTGGTGGTTAATACTGGAGTGGTGAATTTCAGCAAAGTAGTAGGGTTAGTGTATATATGTTATCCTTAAAATTTTGGGAAGCTTGTTTCCTTGTGCACTTTTTTATTGTAAAGAGGTTGATGAATATTCTTTTTGAGTTGGTTTGAAGAGTACATACTTGTGGTAATGCAAATGACGTAATGTTGATGTTAACTACTCGTATATACGTCACCTGAATTTTTTCCTCGACACAGAATGATACAAACGGCAAATGGAGGCCTTTTCTGTTCTTGTGTACCACTGCGTGATATGCTTGTGTGTGTTGCATGATGCGCCAGAAAATGTAGGTCAGCCCCTGATTTGGATTAGAAACTTATTCAGCGCAATAACTGGATTTGTGCTCTGGTGCTAATCTGGGCTTTATGCCATACACGCAATGATCTTGGTTCCGAAAACAAGCTGATCCCAACGAAAAGTAAATAGGGAAACAAGCTGATCCGTTGTGAATGCCAGCTTCTCCTGGAAATTTTACACTTCATATCAACGGAGGAGCTCCCAGCTCCTCAAATTTTACACTGTGGGTCTTCTCTCCCGAAAATCCTGGAGGCGAACCGTTCAGGCTAGCTCCGGACCCGGAGTTGGTGGAGTCGGGAGCTGGTTGACTACCGAACAGGCCCTACCGAGCCCGACCCAGCCTGGCCCAGTTTCTTCAGGCCGGGTTGTCAGGCTGTGGGCTACCCATGCCCAGGTTTAATCCTCCCGATCTCCATCATTGTAACCTTCACATTTCAAAATTTGCCCATGGCTCCACCACTTCAAATCTTGCAACGGTGCTTCCATGTTCACTGCAATTACGCAACTATTGTGTTGCCTACTAGCTTGAGTTTGTATATACTACAAATCCAAGTGCACTGTTAACTTGCTTGAGTTTGTACACTACTGATTCAATAGATGTTTTCTGTTTTAGTAGCACCACAGACACTGCTGCTTTTCACCGAGGGGGTGATGCAAAAAAACCACCTTAAACGAAGCACTAGTAGTAAGTTAATAATCATCATACAGCCTCCGAATCTAGTTACCAACAAATTGTTGCTCACATGTATTATACATGGGTTCATACTTGAGTATCAAAAACACATCACATAGCAGCAGCACAGCGGAAAAAAAATAGTACTACCAAGGTAGGTACATTCCACAATATGTTAAATTATCAACCACAACCAGCTGCTCATTTTTCAAGGAACGGACAACAAGAAATGGTCCTTATATTTACAGTTACAACTATATACAACACAAGCTTTCTAAAGAGAATCAATCATATCAACAACAGATTGTTTGTCTTGCAGGGTAACTATTTTCACAAGGATCGGCTGAGACCCAACAGAACAGGGGTACAAAGTGCTTGCAATCACAGAGTCAATTAGGAAGGTGATGGTTAGTAGCATGCAATTGGAGTGAGAAGGAGATGCTGCAACTGAACCTAACTGAGGTCAATTTCAACCCGCTCCGGGGTTCCCCTCTCACTTTCTTGTGCGACAAGTTCACTACCTAGCTGCCCTTTATCCCCTGCGCCGAAAGCGTAGAGTTTGCCTGACTCTGTCAGTGCAAATGTATGTGCATTCCAGTATATGGAATTCGTAAGGCTGACCTGCACCACCTTCTCATTCATACTCTGCAACGAAGTCACCAGCTCAGGGCTAAGGACGTTTCTGTGCCTGCTGTTACCCTGGAAAAGCACAGATAGACGGTAAAGAAAATGACGATTGATTCAGAAGTAGCAAACTAAATTACAGAGGGCTAAAAGGTCTCGTATCAACAAATCTGATCTTTCTGCTTATTCTTACAACGCAAACTAAAGCAATTATCTGCAAACTGAAGATTAACGGTGCCATAGAGGTTAACCAACCAAACAAAAACATAAGATTAAAAAGCACACAAAAAAAAAATCACTCTATAACTAATAAATTCTAGCTACAATAGTGCACATCCGAATAGCCCCGTGATGGCTAGCTTTCTACGGAAACTTTACGCAATAGAACTCTATTACATGATCATTGCAACAGCTAGCATATCAGCTATTACTTGTAGCCACAATCTTCCACAGTGTTATACTATGTGCTATTTCCCAGTGAAAAATCTAAACTTCGATCAATTTTTTTCTTTCTTCAGTATCATACGAGTTACAATCGAACAGATAATTAATACAAAACTCAAAACCAAATCTCTCTCGTAAATTTAGTCGTACAGATTGTTTTTGCTTACACCCTATATGGATATGCACATAAACCCTAAACTCAAGCACCCGCCACTGCATGTGCATTAGCTCTTCCTTGTATGATCATAATGTGCAGTCTAAATTTTAGGTAATATTGAGGATTTGTAATCCAAAAAATCGACAATATATTCTTAATATAAAATAGAAACTACCACAAGAATCCCGCATTGATAATCAAGTAGGCGAACTAAACTAATACATACAAAACCAAAATTGAATTGCATGTTTGTTAAGCACTCAGGAGGTGTGCTAGATAGTGCCTAACCTCAATTGTAGTGTTGTGGCCAAGGCTTGATGACTCACCACATCCAAACGAGTAAACATCACCTTTGCGTGACACAATAAATGTGGTATAATCTCCAGTTGCTACATAAACAGCCTTCACACTGCTCAAGGCCTCAACCACCTTGGGAACAGACTCACATTCCTCATTACCATGACCCAAGCATCCATAACGTCCCCATCCCCAAGTGCAAACTCGTCCATCCTTGCCCACAACAGCAGCATGCCAAGCACCAGCAGCAACAACCATTGGTTGTATATTCAGAGTCTGGAACTGCTCAATCAATCTAGGGTATTTCTCATCAGTTCGGGTGCCATGGCCAAGCTTTCCTCCTAAACCACAACCAACAGAATAAACAGACCTGCCATTAAACTGAGACCAACCATTAGAATAGTATCATGTTAGACTGTTCGTTCATATAAATAAAAACACAAACAATAGCTCATAAAAAATGTCAAAGCCTGTAAATATTACTTCATCATAATAAGAAATCAGTTCTCATCATTCGAGAGTCTTTTTCTTCAACGGTTATTGGCAGGACTTACGTTGTACATTAGAAACATGAATTTAAACAGGTTTGGACGAATCCTTCTTATGTCCAATAAAGCAGTTATGATACGATTAAACAATGACGGATTTGCACTCTCTCGAACGATATATTGTTAACCATGATTACCTATTAGTTTCATTGTAAAATTAATCGAAGTGCGAGGCTAAAGGCAGATTAGAAGAATCCCCTTCATAAAAAATAGCATGTCATGCATCATATCGATGATCACATGATGTTTGGGATGGAAAATCTTACATGCCACTTGGTTGGCATGCGAGAGCAAGGAGATAGCAATAGCCTGCAGCTATCTGCACAACTGGAATGTTCTCAAGAGGGCCTGTGAGAAGATGAGGCTGCACATCGTTTGGCTCTGTCTGATGACCAAGCTTCATGTCACTGCCCCAAGAAAACGTATACACACATCCCTCCCGAGATAACACGGCAGTAAAGAAGTTCCCAATTGCTGCCTGTACAATGTAGATGTCCTTCAATGATTCTATCATTTGTGGTGTAGTCACAGCCCTTGAACCTTGATTCCCAAATTCTACCTCTCCGAAAGAATCCTTCCCAAATGCATACACCCTACCAGCATCACTGACAAGCATTGTACGCCCTGCACCTGCTGCTGCCTGAATAATTCGAATCCCCTGCAATGATCTACAAGAGTACCAACAAAAGCTTAACACTCTTCTCAGAGACATTTGAGTCATGGTTAAATTCATGGTAACTGTAAATTCCAGAAGCACCTGATAGGATGTGGTCTCCACTCCTCTTCTAAACTGGCATGGCCAAGTTGGCCAGAGTTGTTGGACCCAAAAGTGTACGCAGCACCACTTGTCGTCACAGCGATGCTGTGACCTGGTCCAGCAATTGCCTGAGACTTTTCTCGACGACAGCATGCTTCACCTGCCATTATGAACCTAAGAACCAGCTTCCAACTCCCACCGCAGCGTTGCTTAAACATTTCTCTTTCTTGTGTACTCATAGGCTTAAATATAGCCCGTTTCTGGCACATATCCAAGGCTGCAAGCTCTGACATTGGCAATAGGAAGTCGGGAGGGAAATTGGCAGGCTTCCTGAAGAACTTGCATGTTGCCTATCGCACGCATAAAGCTTATCAGCGGCGATATCAATTCTACAACGGAGACAAACAATAAAATATTACTTGCCTCCAAGTGTGCGAGGTCCTCAGGGTCAAGATCGCATGATGTGAGGACATGAAGGACTATTGATGGGTTTGCAGCCAAGGGGAACTCCCCAGGAGCAGAGTCACCAAAGCAGTGATGCTGTGATCGTTGAAACGGCTGCTGCAGCGGAGAAATGAGGGACAGTGTGTCATCTACAATGAGATGGCGAGGAAGGGAAGACGGAGCTCCACTGCTCGTCGTGGCATCCATCTATCAGCTGGAACTTGCACTGGCCTATGCTTTGGAATCAAACTTGTGTTGTTCCTGGCTAGAGGCCTCAACACCGTAGCGCATTCACATACATGACAATTCAGTCAACTCTGCAGTGTGAAATGCATTAATTTAATACAACCATGACATATACGTATCTTGAATTATTGATTGTGAGTTATTTCTCTAACAACCTGACAAACACCATTGGTTTTGCTTAGCAACATAAACAAGAATATATCAGATTATGTACTTAAATCAGAGAAGTGGATTAGAAAGAATCATCCAGTACATGTAAAGAAACAATCAAAGAATTATATAACATCAAAAACATTGCCCAAGTCAATTGAATCAAACAGAGCATATCCTCTACAAAAATAAAATAAAATAATAGAAATGTCATATTGTACTGACAATCAAATATGCACCAAATGAGATGCAAAACAAGCTCCCCAAATCAAGGGAAAACAAGGAGGAGGAAGCAACTCAAATCTATCCAAACCCATTCAAGAGCACTTGAGCTAGTTGAGTTGTGAGGATTGTGGGGGAGGGACAGATTGATGAAGACCACTGATAGGGTGCCACAGCCACCCTTCCAAAGAGTCTACCTTTCTTAGCCCTATTCGGTTTTGCTAAAGCACATCCCAACAATTACTATGAACAAGGAAATATCCAGAGTTGACAACGCTGCACACAGACAAGATCGCAACTGCATCATCAGCGGCAAGAGATCACATCCGATTAACAGTCTAGCAGCAAAGAAAGGCCTCGATCGGACAAAAGGACAAGGGATCGCTCATATCTGCTTCGACAAACCGGTATTGGGCAGAAGGAGAACGTCCTCCTGAGGACGATTCACCAATCTATAAAACCAAACCCCACCAAGATGATCACCGTCGGCGCGATCGGTTCGGATCATCGAGGCAACGACCCTAAAGCCGTCGATAAATCAATCTCGCAACTACCAAGAAACCATGAAAATCCTTACCACCCCTCAACAACAAATCGCGGAGTTAGGACACGAATTGAGCTCCCAGGGTGATGAGGAAGGACACCATCGATGGGTAAACCGATCAAAAAATGGGACGGGGTGAGAGAAGCGACGGATTGGGACGACTCTCCCGATAATGATGTTGCTGTGGGGGAGGGGGTGATGTTATAGGACCCGTTTATATGGCGAACGTTCGCCGGATAGAAATTGCCCGCGAACGCCCTAGTTGCCATGTCAAAATAACTAAAATTGTCATGCATTTTTGAGGGACTTGCCATGTATGAAAGAGAGTTTGGGGGGAAAATGCGAGCGACACAGTGTATTTTGTAGAAATGACATGTGTTTGATCTTGATCAAGATCCAACGACTTTAAGGCACCTTCGAATGAATGTTTACCATTTAGATATACCGATGTTATCTGCCGAACGTTCGCCGCAGAGAAATTGCCAGCGAATGCCTCAGTTGCCATGCCAAAATAACTAAAATCGCCATGCATTTTGAGGGACTTGCCATGGATGAAAGAAAAAATTGCCATGTTTAGAAAAAAATGCGAGAGACACAGTGTAAGTTTAATTTAGAAAATGACACGCGGTTGACCAAGATCCAACGACTTTAAGGTCCCCAGCAAACGTTTGGCAGTTAGACATACTGATGTTATATGGGTATAAGGGCAACTCCAACGAAATTGCATTTCCTAGCGGAAGCTGTATGTACCGGTGAAGAATCCGTCATTCACTTGTTGTTGGAGATGCGCGCTGAGTTTCAGCGTATAGACGAATTAAAAAAAGTTGTTCAACTATACATGGGTTATACAATCAAAGGTTCTGACCCAATACAAAATACCCGGCCCACAGTCCCGACATTGACGTCTTAGAATAAGGAAATCTATCGTGGTCTCCGTCGGACTGGTCTCTGCTTCTTCTTCCTCATGCGTCCTCCTCGTCGTCATTATCGCCTCTCTGCAGGTTGGATCTTCTCCTTATCCTGTAATTTTTCCACATCGTTTCCTATATGAGCCGCGGCTGTTCTGCACATATAATCTTTAAGCAAAGAACAAATTTTAGTAATTTCTTAGCCGCCTTTTTTCCCCTCTGCGTAGTTTCGACCTCCCGGTGATATGAGCTTTCTTTGGCCCTTGACCTAGGTTCTTTCGCCAATAGTGTCTAATTTCCCCGACATCGACCCATACCAAAGGAACTGAAGGAACTGAAGGATTCATTCAATAGATCTAGGCCAATAGTGTCTAATTTCCCCGACATCGACCCATACCAAAGGAACTGAAGGAACTGAAGGATTCATTCAATAGTATGACTCACAAGACGAGCATATATTCCACTCTTCTATAAATTGGGCATTCCTTCTATAATTTCTTATGCACCTCCAGTTTAATTTGAAGTTTGGCAACATCTTAAGTAATTGTGTTAAGATACCCAATCCTATGCTTATAGATAGTGAGAAAATAGTGTTCAAACCTGTGCATATGTAATGAAGTGCCTAATTGGTTAAAGGCTAATAGTACATAATTCGATGAAAAATCATAATGAAATATTATATTATTTGCAGCAATCAATTATTAGAAAGGCAAATAAGGAAGTAGTTAACTGTTCATATACATATTGTTAACTGTTCATATGGTGGATGAATAGAATTACATGAGGGGAAGCTTTATGGACCTACTCACTTATGTGGAAAGGCCTTAAATATACGTGGAACCAAGGTAAAGCTCTAATACTATTTCCTATATTTTACCAACTAGGTCTGATGAAATATATACGTATCTCAAATGATAAGTAAATTCATTTTAACAGTGAATCATCTATCAATGGTACTGCAAGTTATCAAAGTGGTTACCAATTGTCGGAAGATGAGGACGATGCTCTCTCTGTGCCCCAACATGAGGTACTGCATATATACTAATTAATGACTATAACTATGCAATTGAAATACATTGTATAGTTTATAATTAATGGAATTTGCTAATAGAGTCGATCCTAGCCAATATTATGACAAGCACGGCGAGGTGCAATCTACATTAATGAAAGATCCTTCAGTTCCTGTAACATCCCCATGTAATAGCTACAATAATCACCTCTTGATAATCCTCTTGATAATTCCATGTCACCATGCTTAACAGTGCTTAATCATCCTTTGCATCATATCTCATTTCAAATTCCAATTCAGTTGAAATTCAAATTTAAAGTGAAAAATAAAAGTTGTCCAAATTGAAAACTAAAATGTTCATTAAATAGAAAATAATCCATAACTAATTATGTTCAGGAAAACAACATCACTAAAAATGCCTAAGTGACTCTATTAACCTAAAACAGTAGCAAACAGCAACATTTTAATACCATTTTAATTAATAGAATTACAAATGAAATTATATTTTATCCAAACCAATTTCTGGTGTTAGGTAATAATGCACTGTAATATTTGAACCAAGTCACACATTTTATAAAAGTCATTTAGTGGCCTATCTATTTGCAAAACAGAAATAAAACAGAAAAACAGAAAATAGAACAAGAAAAAGGAACCAGTGCACTGTGCCAGTGGGCCTCGAGTGTACAGTGCAGGGCCCAGCCCACTTGCACGGTCATCGTCCTCCTCGCGCGCTGTCGCGCGCGCGCGCCGACACGACGACGACGACCTCGCTGTCGTCCATCTGAGCACTCCCCCGTGCGGATAAGACCGTCCGCGAGCTCCTCGTCCTCTCCCCGCAAACCCTAGCCTAACCATTCGTCCCCACTCGCCCTCTCTCGCTCTGTCTCGCATCTCACCCGCGAGCTCGCCGCCGTCCATTGCTCGATCCCGCGGCCACCGTACCCCGATTGCCTCTCCGCCGTGTTCTACGTCGTTGCCGCCCTCGGCTACTTCACCTCCGCCTCTCCGTTGAAGCCGGGAGACGCCAACGCCTCCTCCCCGAGCTCTTCTTCCACCTCGGCTCCGACGACCGCTGTCGCCGATTCCGGCTACCCCGCGCCTTCCCTGAGCCCGCATTCGCACATCTGCAGGTCCCGGTGAGCCTCCGCCTCCTCCCTCGCCGTCGGATTCGACCCGCAGCCACCGATTCCGCCGTGCCCGAGCTCGCCTCCGCGGAGCTCGTCGCTGGCGAGGCTCCGGTGACCATTTGGTCACGGGCTCGTGCCCGCTAGTCTCGCCGCATCGCGTACGCCTCGCCTAGCCATTTGGTTCGCCCGCTAGCGCACCGCAACGCCGTTGCCGTAGCTCGCCCGAGAAGCTCGCCGCCGGCGACGTCGTACCGCTCGTTTCCGGCCACCGCAGCCCGCGAGACCACCGCCAATCGACGCGCCGTCGTCTTGCCGTTTGTACGCGCCTGGCCGCGATCAAAATGATGCCCTGTGGGCGATTTCCGACGATGCCCGAAGTCGCGCCGCCGCGAACGAGCTCGTCGGTGTGACTCCGGCGAGTCTCCGGCCGGCGCCGACGTGGCCTGACGTGTGGGACCCCCTGTGTCGCTGACTGGTGGGTCCCGTTGACCTGTTGACCCGGTCAACTCGCTGACATGGCACCCACTGTCACTGACATGTGGGTCCCGCCAAATTAAACAAATTTAAATAAATCGAAAATCGGTTAATTAATTAGTTAATTAATTAAAACGCTAATCACTCATTGACAGTGCGGGCCCACCTGCTAATTAGGATAATTAGATTAAATAAAACCCTGTTTAGTCAGATGGGTCACTGACCAGTGGGACCCACTGGTCAGATTGACCAGTCCACCGTTCTGTTGACCGCTGACGTCAGCACAATGTCATGCTGACGTCATCCCTTACTGTTTTGGATAATTCGGAATTAAATAATTGAAATAATTCCAGAAAATCAATAAAACTTTGAAATTCCTCATGGTCTTCTCAAATTCAGTATCAAATTCTTCATCCTCATCATAATAGCCATGCTCAACATCATCATCATCATCATGCATGTGATCATTACCTAGGGCAATGGATTCATTAGTTTCATGATCATGACAATGTTCAAGTTTATGGATTCTAATAGTTTCCATGATAATGTTGCTAATAGTTCTAACATCTCCTTTGGCACGCATGAGATCACGAAGCTCAAACAAGCAATCATCAAACTTAGGATCACTAGGACTCATCTTGTGAAAAATAACAGCCTTATGAAGAATCTTATCAAGACTCTTTAAGGAATAATCAGGATATCGCTTTTCTAAATCATGCCATAGAGTATAAGCACATGCAAAGTTTCGCATACAACCAAGCACAACCTTAGGTAATCCTCTAATGATAAGATTGACGGTTCTAAGATTACGAAGCATGTCAATTTCCTCTTCATGGGTAGGATGCAAAGGATCAATAGGGGGCACATAAGGATTATGAATATACTTGCTCAAGTTAAATTCATCAAAGATATCAAGCATTTCATCCTTCCAAAAGTTGTAATACTCCCCATCGAGAATAGGCACTCTACGTCTAAGACTCCCCAACGTAGACACATCCATCTCCCTCCAATGGTGATGAAACCAAGGCAATGGAGACCAAAGCTCTGATACCAATTGTGGGATCGAGGAGATAGGTCTAGAGGGGGGGGTGAATAGACTCCTAACCAGCCAAAGGTGCAATTTTTAATTTCTCTTGGAATTTAGGCAGATTTTGGCACAAGTTAAGATCACTCCAATACTTTCTACACATGCATATCTAGAGATGTAGCAGCGGAAATAGTAAAGCATGCAAGAGTAAGGAAAGTAAAGGGGTGGAGTATGGAAGATCAAACGCAATGAAGACACGGTGGTTTTTGGCGTGGTTCCGATAGGTGGTGCTATCGTACGTCCACGTTGATGGAGACTTCAACCCACGAAGGGTAACGGCTGCGCGAGTCCACGGAGGGCTCCACCCACGAAGGGTCCACGAAGAAGCAACCTTGTCTATTCCACCATGGCTTACGTCCACGAAGGACTAGCCTCACTCGGGGTAGATCTTCACGAAGTAGGCGATCTCCTTACCCTTACAAACTCTTGGTTCAACTCCACATCAGGTTGGAGGCTCCCAAGTGACACCTAACCAATCTAGGAGACACCACTCTCCAAAAGGTAATAGACGGTGTGTTGTTGATGAACTCCTTGCTCTTGTGCTTCAAATGATAGTCTTCCCAGCACTCAAACAACTCCTCACAGATTTGGCTATGGTGGAAGAAGGATTTGAGTGGAAAGCAACTTGGGAAAGGCTAGAGATCAAGGTTCAAATGGTAGGAGTGGAATAGCTTGATCTCAACACATGAGTAGGTGGTTCTCTCTCAGAAAATGTATGGTGGAAGTGTAGGCACGTTCTGATGGCTCTCCTTACTGAGAAGGATGTGGTGGAGGGGTATATATAGCCTCCACACAAAATCCAACCGTTACACACTTTTGACCCAACTCGGTGGCACCGAAACTATCATCTCGGTAGCACCGAACTGTGTAAAAGATATGAACTTTAGGAATCTCGGTGGGACCGATATGAACAACTCGGATAGACCGAAGTGCAATGGCTTAGGGCAATCCTCATCTCGGTGGCACCGATTGCATCAACTCGGTTGGACCGAAGTGAAGCAATAAGGCAACAGAGACTTGGCAAGCCATCTCGGTGAGACCGATTTGCATAACTCGGTGAGACCGAAGTGAATGCAACCGATTACAGAGAGTTGGCAAGGCCATCTCGGTGGGACCGAGATCCATTTCGGTGGATCCGATTTGTTAGGGTTTTGGCAGTGGCTAAGTCTTGGATGAACTCGGTGGGGCCGGATAGGAAATATTGGTGGGGCCGAGTTGGAATGTAGGTTTAGGACATATTTGGTTAGAGAGAGTGGTTGAGGGTTTAGGAGTACTGTCACTAAGCACTTGAGCAAAAAGACCATTAAGCAACACCTCGTCCCCTTTTAATAGTATTGGCTTTCCTATGGACTCAATGTGATCTTGGATCACTAAACCAAAAATGTAGAGTCTTGACCTTTTGCCAATCCTTGTCCTTAGCATTTTGAAGGGGTTCCACGTCCTCTTGTCCATGCCACGCCATTGTTGAACTTGTCTGAAATTCACTAGATAAAAGCATTAGTCCAACAACATGTATGTTGGCATAAATTACCAAAACCACCAAGGGAGCAAATGTGCTTTCAATCTCCCCCTTTTTGGTAATAGATGACAACATACATCAAAGCTTTAAATACAAATATAGCAGAGGTATGTATGAAAGCTTTGAAGCAAACATGTTACATGTATGAACTTCCTGAAACTCCCCCTGAAGATGTGCATATAAAATGATGATATCACATGGGAGATATACATGCAACATGTATCTTGGCTATATGCATCAGAGCAATATATATGGCATTTAGGTATCCACATGTCCATGATCTTCTTCTTGCAAACAATATATACCAGCAAGAGGTCAATCATGCACATGAGTGTGATGCATATACTTACCTTGAAGTTCTTGATCAAGTACCTGAAGAAATACACTTGAGAAAACAAGGTTAGATAACACAAGATAATTTCTTCAAGAAAAGACACAAGAACAACAAGAAACCAAGATTGGGATGACATGTAGAAGATAGTATCACTAGGTGAATACTTTCTTTGAAGCACACATGTCCCCAAGAGAAGTTGTCTCCCTTAAAGAACTTCCTCTCCCCCTGAATCTAACATTGGATATTGGGAGTAGGTAAGGTGAGAAAACTAGAACAACCAAAAAACAAACTAATCATGTTTTTCTCCTCTTAGAAACATGTAACATTCTCTCCTCTTGTAAGGTGCATCTCTTTTGTAGTGATAAGCTTTGATGTATTCCTCTCTCCCCCTTTGACATCAATTTCCAAGAAGGGACTTCAAGGTTATTGAATAAGTGGGTTTGGTCCTTGAGAAACACAGCTAGATGCAAGTAGAGGGTAAGACTCATTGAGTGGAGCTGGAGCAGAAAAACTCAGGAAAAATTTGACAGAAAATTCCTTAGAGCAGCAAAATCGGTGACACCGAGTTGAAGTAAGTCGGTGGGACCGAGTTTTGATGCAATGGAACTTTTTGTCAACTCAGCTCACTAGGCAACGGAATTCTCACAAAGATTTGCAATGAATTAACTGCGAGACAAAAAGAAACACAGAAAAGAGGCAAAGCAACATCTAGATGAAGTTTTTTTTAAACACTAAAGAACTTCATGTAGATGGGTCGGCGACTAGGTCACGTATGTTAGAGTATATTGACTTAGGAGTCAAGTGAGAACACTTGATCATAGGTCATACTTATCGTTTAAGCTCAAAATGGGGTTGCCATTTTTCTTTTAAGCATTTCAATGTATTCACATCTTGTTGAGTTGCTTTAGCTCATGTCTTTGAGTAAAGCTTCTCTAAGATGTGAGAACTTACATAGGGATTTGGTGGTGAAGTCCATCATGTAGTTGAACTTGAAGTGGATGCTCATGAATTGAAGTTGGGAGCGATCCTTTCTTTTGTAGTTCATCTACCTACATGGGTTAGCTTTGCAAGGAACAACTTGTATATCCAAAATGACAAGAATGAGGCATAACTCAAAAGTTTGTCAAAAGATATGTTTAGGTTGTCTTGTTCCTTGTTCCACCATCAATTGTCGATACTTGGGTTATACAAGATTGCTTATGATAAGAGTGTGTCGCAATCTTGTGACATGATGCTTGTCCAAGTACCTACAAAAGGTTAGATACCATACAAGGGAGCAAAATATCCAAGATATAATATGATCAAGAAAGATATCATGGATTAGTCAAGAATGCTCATGCCCTTGTATGCATCCACATGAACCTCTAGTTCACATTTGAAGCATCAATGATGTTCAACTCACTTCTCAAGTGACAAAACACTTTCTCATCAAGGGATTTGGTAAAAATGTCCGCCAATTGTTTGTCGGTACGAACATGTTTAAGGTTAATATCACCTTTCTCAACATGATCTCGAATAAAATGGTGACGAACCTCAATATGCTTAGTTTGAGAATGTTGCACGGGATTGTGTGCTATCTTAATAGCACTCTCATTGTCACAAAGTAATGGTACATGTCTCACATACACACCATAGTCTTTAAGAGTTTGTGTCATCCATAGTAATTGAGCACAACATGATCCCGCGGTAATGTATTCCGCTTCGGCAGTAGATAGAGATACGGAATTTTGTTTCTTGGAGGACCAAGACACAAGAGATGTACCAAGAAATTGACATGTACCCGAAGTGGATTTTCTGTCAACCTTGTCTCCGGCATAGTCCGAATCGGAGTAGCCAACAAGATTGAAAGAAGATCCTTTGGGGTACCATATGCCAAAGTTTGGTGTATGTATCAAGTATCTCACAATTCTTTTCACCGCCTTAAGATGACACTCTTTTGGTGCCGCTTGGTATCGTGCACACATGCACACACTTAGCATAATGTGAGGACGAGAGGCACATAGATATAGTAATGAACCAATCATAGATCGATAAACCTTTTGATCAACAAGTTTGCCATCCTTGGCCAAGTCAAGATGTCCACTCGTGGGCATAGGAGTTTTCATACCTTTACTCTCTTGCATGTTGAACTTCTTGAATAAGTCCTTGGTATACTTTGTTTGAGAGACAAAGGTACCTTCCCTAGTTTGCTTGATTTGCAAACCAAGAAAGAATTTGAGTTCACACATCATAGACATCTCGAACTTTTCGGACATCAACCTTCCAAACTTTTCACTAAAAGAGGGGTTAGTAGATCCAAAGATAATATCATCAACATAAATTTGGCATACAAATAATTCTCCATTAACCCTCTTAGTGAACAAAGTTGAATCAATCTTCCCAATTTCAAAACCTTTTTCAAGAAGGAACTTTGTCAAGCATTTGTACCAAGCTCTAGGGGCTTGTTTAAGACCATAAAGAGCTTTACGAAGTTTGTACACATGATTAGGTTTCTTGGGATTCTCAAAGCCAGGAGGTTGTTTAACATACACTTCCTCCTCAATTTCACCATTTAAGAAGGCACTTTTAATATCCATTTGGTAAAGAGTGATATCATGATGATTAGCATAAGCAAGTAAAATGCGAATGGATTCAAGTCTTGCAACGGGGGCATAAGTCTCACCATAGTCCATACCTTCGACTTGTGTGTAACCTTGTGCTACGAGACGAGCCTTGTTGCGTACCACTTGTCCATCTTCATCTTGCTTATTCCGAAACACCCATTTGGTTCCAATGATGTTTTTCTCTTCCTTAGGCTTCTCAACCAATGTCCACACTTGGTTCCTCTCAAAGTTGTGTAGCTCTTCGTGCATTGCATTCACCCAATCGGGGTCCTTGAGAGCATCTTCCACCTTCAAAGGTTCAACACTAGAGATAAATGAGTAATGCTCACAAAAGTTAGCTAAACGAGATTTAGAGCGAGTGATTCTCCCGGTTTGGATATCTCCAAGTATTTGTTCGACGGGATGATCCTTGTCGATTCTTGCTCTAACTCGAGGTAGCTTTTTCTTGGGTTGTGGTGAGGCTTCCTCATCATCATCATCTTCTTCTTCTTCGTTGATGTTGTCGTTGTTCGCTTGTGGAGGTGGAGAAGGAGGTTGAGGTGGATCATCTTGTTGCACTTCCTCATTCTCATCGTCTTGACGTGTTCCACTTGTGGATGCCTCCATATCAACTTGTCGTTCACCTTGATGTGAAGTTGGGGCTTCCACTTGAATAGACGAGGTACTCTCCTTTACTTCCACGGGGCGAATCTTGCCAATGGGCAAATACTTGATTGCTTCCGATGGTTCTTGATCTCCTACATCAAGTGGAAATTGCTCGACTTGCGAGCCGTTAGTTTCATCAAACTTCACATCTACCATCTCTTCAACTTTTCGAGTGAAGTTGTTGTAGACACGGTAAGTGTGAGAGTTCGATCCATAACCGAGTAGGAAACCTTCATGAGATTTAGGAGCAAATTTTGAACGACGATGCTTATCAAGAATGTAACATTTTGAGCCAAATACTCGAAAGTATCCAACTTGTGGTTTGTTACCGGTGAGCAGTTCATATGCCGTTTTACCAAGAAGCTTGTGAAGGTAAAGTCGATTTGTTGCATGACAAGCTGTTTCAACCGCTTCCGCCCAAAAATGTCTTGGCGTCTTGTATTCATCAAGCATTGTTCTTGCCATCTCAATAAGTGTCCGGTTCTTCCTCTCAACCACTCCATTTTGTTGAGGTGTGTACGTAGCTGAGAACTCATGTGAAATACCCTCCTCATCAAGAAAGGTGTCCACATTTGCGTTCTTGAACTCCGTTCCGTTGTCACTCCGAACCTTCTTGATCTTCACTTCAAATTGATTTTGAGCCTTTCTTGCGAAGTTCTTGAAGATCTTTTGTACCTGCGATTTGTCATCAAGAAAGAACACCCACGTAAATCTGGAAAAATCATCAACAATGACCAAACCGGAAGAGTTACCACCAAGACTCTTATAGGAGTTGGGACTAAAAAGATCCATATGAAGTAGCTCGAGTGATCTTCCTGTGGTCATAATGTTCTTTACTGGATGGCTTCCTCCAACTTGTTTTCCTGCTTGGCAAGCACTACAAAGTCGATCTTTGTCAAATATAACATCTTTCACTCCAAGAATGTGATCTCCCTTAACAAGTTTATCAAGGTTACGCATACCAACATGTCCGAGTCTTCTATGCCATAACCAACCTTTAGAAGATTTAGCAATTAAACATGTACGAGGTTGAGCTCTCTTAGTGAAATCTACAATGTATAAATCACCTCTACGAATGCCGGTAAAGACCATATTATGATTATCTTGGCGAAACACTTGGCAATCTACTTTGGTAAATAGAACATTAAAACCAAAATCGGCTAGTCTAGATACGGAAAGAAGATTGTAACCAAGAGATTCAACAAGCATAACATTTTGTATGGAGCTGTCATTGTATATGGCCACCTTACCAAGGCCAAGTACCTTACCCTTGGAGTTGTCTCCAAAAGTCACATACTTGCGTGGACCATCATTTTTAGTAAGCTCACGAAACATGTCTCTATCTCCGGTCATGTGATCGGTACAACCGCTGTCAAGAATCCACTCTTTTCCTCCGGCCATATAATCTCGAAGATTTGCCATAAGACTGAGATTCCTCATGGTCTTCTCAAATTCAGTATCAAATTCTTCATCCTCATCATAATAGTCATGCTCAACATCATCATCATCATCATCATGCATGTGATCATTACCTAGGGCAATGGATTCATTAGTTTCATGATCATGACAATGTTCAAGTTTATGGATTCTAATAGTTTCCATGATAATGTTGCTAATAGTTCTAACATCTCCTTTGGCACGCATGAGATCACGAAGCTCAAACAAGCAATCATCAAACTTAGGATCACTAGGACTCATCTTGTGAAAAATAACAACCTTATGAAGAATCTTATCAAGACTCTTTAAGGAATAATCAGGATATCGCTTTTCTAAATCATTCCATAGAGTATAAGCACATGCAAAGTTTCGCATACAACCAAGCACAACCTTAGGTAATCCTCTAATGATAAGATTGACGGTTCTAAGATTACGAAGCATGTCAATTTCCTCTTCATGGGTAGGATGCAAAGGATCAATAGGGGGCACATAAGGATTATGAATATACTTGCTCAAGTTAAATTCATCAAAGATATCAAGCATTTCATCCTTCCAAAAGTTGTAATAGTCCCCATCGAGAATAGGCACTCTACGTCTAAGACTCCCCAACGTAGACACATCCATCTCCCTCCAATGGTGATGAAACCAAGGCAATGGAGACCAAAGCTCTGATACCAATTGTGGGATCGAGGAGATAGGTCTAGAGGGGGGGGGGGGTGAATAGACTCCTAACCAGCCAAAGGTGCAATTTTTAATTTCTCTTGGAATTTAGGCAGATTTTGGCACAAGTTAAGATCACTCCAATACTTTCTACACATGCATATCTAGAGATGTAGCAGCGGAAATAGTAAAGCATGCAAGAGTAAGGAAAGTAAAGGGGTGGAGTATGGAAGATCAAACGCAATGAAGACACGGTGGTTTTTGGCGTGGTTCCGATAGGTGGTGCTATCGTACGTCCACGTTGATGGAGACTTCAACCCACGAAGGGTAACGGCTGCGCGAGTCCACGGAGGGCTCCACCCACGAAGGGTCCACGAAGAAGCAACCTTGCCTATTCCACCATGGCTTACGTCCACGAAGGACTAGCCTCACTCGGGATAGATCTTCACGAAGTAGGCAATCTCCTTACCCTTACAAACTCTTGGTTCAACTCCACATCAGGTTGGAGGCTCCCAAGTAACACCTAACCAATCTAGGAGACACCACTCTCCAAAAGGTAATAGACGGTGTGTTATTGATGAACTCCTTGCTCTTGTGCTTCAAATGATAGTCTTCCCAGCACTCAAACAACTCCTCACAGATTTGGCTATGGTGGAAGAAGGATTTGAGTGGAAAGCAACTTGGGAAAGGCTAGAGATCAAGGTTCAAATGGTAGGAGTGGAATAGCTTGATCTCAACACATGAGTAGGTGGTTCTCTCTCAGAAAATGTATGGTGGAAGTGTAGGCACGTTCTGATGGCTCTCCTTACTGAGAAGGATGTGGTGGAGGGGTATATATAGCCTCCACACAAAATCCAACCGTTACACACTTTTGACCCAACTCGGTGGCACCGAAACTATCATCTAGGTAGCACCAAACTGTGTAAAAGATATGAACTTTAGGAATCTCGGTGGGACCGATATGAACAACTCGGATAGACCGAAGTGCAATGGCTTAGGGCAATCCTCATCTCGGTGGCACCGATTGCATCAACTCGGTTGGACCGAAGTGAAGCAATAAGGCAACAGAGACTTGGCAAGCCATCTTGGTGAGACCGATTTGCATAACTCGGTGAGACCGAAGTGAATGCAACCGATTACAGAGAGTTGGCAAGGCCATCTCGGTGGGACCGAGATCCATTTCGGTGGATCCGATTTGTTAGGGTTTTGGTAGTGGCTAAGTCTTGGATGAACTCGGTGGGGCCGGATAGGAAATATCGGTGGGGCCGAGTTGGAATGTAGGTTTAGGACATATTTGGTTAGAGAGAGTGGTTGAGGGTTTAGGAGTACTGTCACTAAGCACTTGAGCAAAAAGACCATTAAGCAACACCTCATCCCCTTTTAATAGTATTGGCTTTCCTATGGACTCAATGTGATCTTGGATCACTAAACCAAAAATGTAGAGTCTTGACCTTTTGCCAATCCTTGTCCTTAGCATTTTGAAGGGGTTCCATGTCCTCTTGTCCATGCCACGCCATTGTTGAACTTGTCTGAAATTCACTAGATAAAAGCATTAGTCCAACAACATGTATGTTGGCATAAATTACCAAAACCACCAAGGAAGCAAATGTGCTTTCAACTCCCCCTAAGTTGCCCGTCACTGTAGAGCTGGCATCGAGTGTCGAGGGTGAATCCTCTCATCTCACTTCCGATGATGCCTCTGTAGAATAGCTATCCAGATGTGTGTTACCGAGGGTGATTCCTCTTTCATCACCTCCGATAAGCTGCCGTCGTGCAACTCCTCGAGTGGGAATCCATCGAGGGTGATTCCTCGGATTCCTTCTCGATACTTTGGACACACAGATACTTTGACCTTTGTTACAAGCGGGTCGACCCCGAGGGGTACCCGCAGGGAATTATGAAGTCGGGCTTGCCAGGAGGGCACCCGCGAGAGATTAATGTGGCGGAACGACATGGCAGGCGGAGACCACCCTGATCGATATCCGTGTGTTACCAAGTCAGAGCGACAGGTAGTCTGATCGTCTCTGCGAGTTACTAAATATGCCTAACGGATTTGGGTATTTAATCTGAGTGGGTCGTTGGCCCTATACGCACTACCACCACGTGGGATAATGGTTTATGGGACCCTCTGCGTCGTTGTTTCTCCTGAAAGCTCTTCAGATGTCATAGTTCAGAGATGCGGCCTGATTGTTGGGGTGGGCTGGTTACGTCACTGTGTATACAGTGTCGCGCCTGGGCCCCGACCAACCACGCAATGTGCAGGAGTGCAAAGGGTGATGGGCCCAAGATCTCTTCGCACTTAGGATTTAGACCGGCGTGTTGACCTCTCTGCTGAGCCTAGGTAGGACTACGTCGTGTCGATTACCCGAGGACGGGCATTACCCAGCAAGTGTGTCCGGCCAGATGTAATCGAGCGTGCTGGGTAACAGTAGTGCACCCCTGCAGGGAAGTTATCTATTCGAATAGCCGTGTCCACGGTAACAGGACGCTCAGTGTTGTATCCCGATCTACTACTACCTGAACTGGATACCTGTTAAATAATTATAAGCTCCGGGATCGCTTTCTCGCAGGGAGTCGAGGAAGAATCTCTGGGCTTTGCTTCCACATGCTTGTTAATTAATAATATGCTAATCTGCACTCTTCTTATGCTGCAAGACCCTGAAGATGCTAGTCTTCGATAGGCTAGGCCTTTCTCTCTATTCTGGCTTTGCTGCTTTATAGTCCACAGATACAGCCTCTCCACTTGATACCAATGCATAATTAGCATAGTTTTGATGTCAGTCTTGCGAGTACTTTGGATGAGTACTCACGGTTGCTCTGCTCTTCTTTTCCCCCATACCTATATGTTGAAATCAGACGATGGAGCCCAGGAGCCAGACGCCACCGCAGGAGCTTACTACCAGGAGGGTCCTGATGGCATGTACTACTGGATTGAGCCAGCCGACCAGGAGTAGTTCGGAGGCTCCCAGGCAGGAGGCCTACGCCTTTTCGATCTAAAGTCACTGTTTGTGCTAGCCTTCTTAAGGCAAAACTTGACTAACTTTGTCTGTACTCAGATATCATTTGTGTGTATGACTTATGTATTCGGGCCCTCGTGCCCCTGGTTTGTAATATGATGATTTATGTTTAATTTGAGTTTAGAGTTGTGTTGTGATATCTTCCCGTGAGTCCTTAGGCTTGATCGTGTGCATTTGCGTGTATGATTAGTACACGATTAAGTCGGGGGCATCACAAGTTGGTATCAGAGCCGACTGCCTGTAGGAATCCCCCTTTCGATTCCTTGGTCGAAGTTGAGTCTAGTCTTCCGAAAAATTATTTTACTAGCTTGGCTGTGTGGCTTACGGGCCCACGTCGCCAACTGGGTGGTATTAGGATCTTTTATTCCTCTTCTATACTCTGGGACTCTGAATTCTCTTCCTTTCGGGTTAAATGAATTTTACTAACGCCGACACTAGGTTCTCGTAATCTCGTCCACCCGAAGAGCTGGATTATCTGCACTTGTTCCTTCACATTGATCTGATTAATCTGATAATCACATTTTCTTTTCCATTGGTTTGTTTAACTGTCGGTGTACTAAAGTATGGGTCTTTTTAGTACCCCTTACTTGTGCACGGGCAGTTGTAGCCGTACCGCGGCAAGCCTTGCCGGGGAATAGCTAGGAGTAATCACGAGACTAAGATGCCAAGGAGACGTTCAAGTCAACGATCAGACCAGAAGACAGAAGGCCAAAGGGTTGCGGAGGCCCGGCAAGACCCTTGCCGGCAAGGCCTCGCACCCGGCAAGACCCGATCCCGGCAAGGATTCGGCCCCGGCAAGCCCCGGGCCCGGCAAGGATTCAGCCCCGGCAAGGCTCTGCACAGTGCAGCGCTATCGCTCCAGTGCAGCGGCCAGCCTTGTCGTTTAGGGCTTGTCCTCATGGTGACGTGGTGCGATGCTGGCCACGAGATGCTTAAGCGGTGCTGATGGGATGGCTGCTTTTGCCCATCCCCTGTAAAGCTTTTCCAAGCCCAAGACGCTGAGGGACACCTCGACGGACACCTCACGGTGCATTTAATGAGTTTGTCCTAGGCCGTCAGGGTTAGGTATGACAACACTGTGATAACACTGTAGCTACTTTCCACCTCATGCCTTATCTCGTACGCCATTGTGGTAGCCCCTTTGACTTATATAAAAGGAGGCCCGAGGCGTACAGGAGGGCACTTTTTGGGATAAGCACTTATGAGAGAGGACCCGTTCTGCATGCGCAGCTACCGAGCACTGTAGCTCCCAGAACTTGGCCAAGAACATCCACAGTAATACAATCAAAGCAGGAGTAGGGTTTTACGCATCCGTGCGGTCCGAACCTGGGTAAATCCCCCGTGTGCTGTTCGTTAGTTCTGCTCTTTGTGCAATCCTCTCCCCTTGCCGAACCGTAAAGGGATCTCCTTGATCCCATAGGTGTTCGTTTCCCATGACATCTTTGGCGCGCCAGGTAGGGGAGATCGAGGTTGTGCGAACCTGATCTAGCGCTCAGCGCGTCAGATCTTCGATCATCTTCACCACCATGGCTCCCAAGAAAAAGGGTTTCATGGCGGTTGGTCCATCTGCATCCGTCGTGCCTGATGCTGCGCGCACAGGCAACGGGGTAGACGCGGGTGGAGGAGGTGGAGGCTCCGAGCTTCCACGACGTTCCGGCGATCCGAGCCGGACGAGCAACAGGTCCAAGGATGGAGCTGCGCAACCTGCGGGTGGTGCAGCGACTTCCAAGGATGGAGCGGCGCCTTCCAGGACGAATACGCCGGCGCATGCACCGCGACCTTCTCAGGACGCGCGTGACGTGCGGCCTCAAGACGTTGGTGGTTCTAGGCGTCCGCATGGGAAGACCCCTGCGCATCACCCCCAGGGTGTGCAGGGCCAAGATCCGCGCCAACACGCTGGTGGAAGCCGCGCGCGGGTGCAGAGTCGTGATGGTGCTCCTTCTAACCCTGTTAGGAGTTTGAGCACCTCACATTCTTCGCACCTGTTGCCGCCGCCTACGCCAGCAGAGGCGTTGGCGCGAGCTCAGCTGCTCCTAGACTTCCCTCCCGCCGCGGAGAAGCTAGACGAGTGGCGAGCCGCTATCCAGAGCCTCATCGGCCTAGCCAACAACGACGTACCGCAGCAGGGTGAACCCTCGCGGCTGCAGTCGTCTAGGCTGGTGCGTGCCGATGGAGAGAAGACCGGAGCTGGAACGACTACATTGCGTTCCCCTCCGCTGCATCAAGAGCGGTCGTTAACTCGACGGACCGGCGCCCGTGAGGATGGTTCCACGGCGTCATCTGATCCGCGGGTTCGCCGCGATCAACGTCACGTTCTTCGGGAACGGAAGAAGGAGAACGCTCGAACCACCATCGAGCGCCGAAGGGAAGCGCGTCGCCAGTCTGACAAGCGCGCTGGGACCGCTGTTGACGAGCCCGCGCCAGGGTACCCTGGCTGCCTACCTTACGAGGTGGGTTGTCCAGCGTTTACTCGTGAGCTGCGGCAAGTCCAGTGGCCTAGCTCCCACTCCTTCAAGCCGGAAGTACCGGAGAAGTACGACGGCAAGACCCATCCGTCCGAGTTCTTGAGCATCTACGCCATCGCGGTGCAGGCTGCCGGGGCTCGTGACGATAAGGTGCTGGCCAACTACTTTCCGTTGGTACTGAAGCCCAACGTGAGATCGTGGTTGATGCACCTGCCCGAGAATTCCATCTCTTCTTGGGCCGACCTGTGCCATCAATTTGTTGGCGCCTTCACCGGCGGCCATCAAGCTCCTGGCCAGGAGAGTGATCTGCACATCATTCCCCAGAAGGAGGGTGAAACCTTGCGCAAGTATATCCAGAGGTTCAACCGCATCCAGCACAACATTCCTGACGTTCATCCCGCCGCCGTCATCAGCGCCTTTCATCAGAATGTGCGCAATCGTAAGATGCGGGAGGAGCTGGCGATGAACAAAGTCAGAGATGTCGCCGAGCTCTATGCTTTGGCCGACAAGTGTGCTCGGGCAGAAGAAGGAAGGAGGCTCCCCGGCGAGAACGCTGGCGCTGGAGTCGACTCCGAGAGCGAAGACGCTCCTGCCCCGGCAAAGAAGGGGCGGCGGAAGAACAAGAAGCGCAAGGGCAAGGCCGTGCTTGCCGTCGAAGGTTCCGGCAACCCCGGCACCACCAAGAAGGCCAAGACCGACGACCCCGGAAAGGAGGTTGCCGGGTGTGCGGCGTGTCAGGCCTTGGCGGCTGCCGACAAGCCGGAAGGGTCCGGCAAGCAGTACTGCAAGATCCACCGCACCAAGGGCCATGATCTCCAAGACTGCCGGCAAGTTGAGGAGCTTGCCGAGAAGCAGCGCGCCGAGTACGAAAGGCGCGACAAGGAAAGAGCCCAAGATGGTACCGGAGGGTCTGGCAGGAAGCGCGGTTGAGGAGGTCGCCGCGGCAAGCCCAGGCAGCAGCAAGAGAAGCCTGCCCGGGGCCGCGCCAAAGAGCAAGGAGATGATGATGATGATGCAGAGGGCGACGAGTCCAGCGAACACGAGTTCCAGAAGGCTACAGAGGCCATGTGCGTCGACGGGGGCGCTTCGTTGCATTCCTCTCACCGCCAGCTCAAGCAGTGGGCGCGCGAGATTAATGCGGCAGAGCCATCCCTCGATGCCCGGAAGCCACTGAAGTGGTCCCACACGCCTATCATTTTTGACGCCGAGGATCACCCTGATCGCACAACTGCGGTCGGGTGTTTGCCGTTGTTGGTTTCACCAACGATCCGCAACCTCCAGGTGACGAAAATGTTAGTTGACGGTGGGGCCGGCCTGAACCTGATCTCACCCGATGTGATCAAGAGGCTGCAAATTCCCGATGAAGATCTCGAGGAAACAGGCTCTTTCCAAGGGGTCAATCCGGGAAGGAACCAGCCGAAGGGCAAAATCACGCTGCCGGTAACATTCGGCAGCGAGCTGAACTTCAGGACGGAGAAGGTCGTCTTCGACGTCGCCAAGATTCCGTTGTCGTACAATGGAATCCTTGGCCGCCCAGCGCTGGCTAAGTTCATGGCGGCCTCGCACTATGCCTACAACGTCTTGAAGATGCCCGGTCCAATGAGCGTCATCACTGTCCACTCCGACAAGAAAGACGCACTCATTTGCACTGACAAGCTTTACCGGGAAGCAGTTGCAGCGTCCGCCGCCAAGGCGCATGCTCCTGCCGCTCAAGATCCCGGCAAGAAGAAGAAGCCCGGCAAGACCTCTGGGACAAACTCCGGCAAGCGCGCCTCTCCGGAGTGCTGCGCTACCATCGAGGATGCACCGGAAAGCTCTGCCGGCCAGACCAAGAAATCCAAAGCTACTCCACCTAAGACCAAGAAGGTGCCCGCCAAGGAGGACGGGACGGGGGGACTTTCACCATAAGTTCCACCCTTGATGACAAATAGGAAAGCGCGCTCGTTGCCTTCCTGCGGGCGAATGTCGATGTGTTTGCGTGGCAACCATCTGACATCCCCGGTGTTCCCAGGGAGGTAATTGAGCACCACCTAGCTGTCTGTCCTCACGCGTGGCCCGTCAAGCAGAAGGTGCGGAAGCAAGCTTTGGAGCGGCAAGAATTTATTGCAGAAGAGATTAAGAAGCTTGAGGCGGCAGGCCTGGTTAGAGGAGTCCTCCATCCTACGTGGTTGGCCAATCCAGTTGTTGTGCGCAAGGCGAATGGTAAATGGAGGCTATGTATTGACTTTACAGATATCAATAAAGCCTGTCCAAAAGATCCTTTTCCCTTGCCGCGCATCGACCAGATTGTGGATTCCACTGCCGGCTGCGATTTGCTGTCATTTCTTGACGCATACTCAGGATACCACCAGATCTTTATGGGGAGAGAAGACGAAGAGAAGACCGCATTTATCACCCCGTGTGACACATACTGCTTCTTGCGTATGCCTTTCGGGTTGAAAAGTGCTGGGTCAACCTTCGCAAGAGCTGTCCAGATTGGTTTCGGGGCCCAGCTGCATAGAAATATGGAAGCTTACATGGATGACATAGTGGTCAAAACCAAGGACAAGGCAACGCTCATTCAAGATCTGGAGGAGACTTTTGCAAATCTGCGCAGGATCAACCTGAAGCTTAATCCCGAGAAGTGCGTGTTTGGTGTCCCATCCGGCAAGCTTCTCGGGTTCTTTGTATCTCAGCGTGGAATTGAAGCCAATCCCGACAAGATCAAGGCAATTGAGCAGATTGAAGCGCCAAGATGAGTCAAGGATGTGCGCCGCCTTGCCGGCTGCGTCGCTGCTTTGAGTAGGTTCATCTCAAAGTCTGCTGAGCGTGCCCTGCCGTTTTTCAAAATTTTGAAGAAGGCAGGTCCAATGAAATGGACTCCAGAAGCGGAGGCAGCGCTGCAGGATTTGAAGAAGTACCTCTTCTCTCCGCCAGTACTAGTCGCGCCTAGACCACAAGAGCCGTTGCTGCTATATCTGGCGGCAACGAATCAAGTGGTTAGTGCTGCGCTGGTGGCAGAGAGAGAAGCAGAGGAGGATGCAGCGGCAACGGCAGGCCCGCCAAGCGACTTACCAGAGCTAGCCTCGGCAGAGTCTGGCGCCGACAAAGAAAGATCCGCGCAGTCAAGTCAAGCAGTGCAGAAGAAGAAGATGGTGCAGCGCCCAGTCTATTTCGTCAGCTCCCTGTTGCAGGGGGCTAGGTCGAGATATTCTGGTGTGCAGAAGTTGCTCTTCGGCCTTCTCATGGCCTCGAGGAAGCTGTGTCATTACTTCCAAGCACATGAGATCACCGTCGTCACTCGCTTTCCGCTGCAACGGATTCTCCAGAACCCAGAAGCAACCGGCAGGATCGTGGAGTGGGCGTTGGAGCTGTCATGCTTTGGTCTCAAGTTTGAAAGTTCTTCAACTATCCAGAGCAGAGCCTTGGCAGAGTTCATTGCAGAATGGACCCCAACGCCAGACGACGAAGTTCAAGAATCAGCGATTCCCGGCAAGGAAACAGATCGCGAATGGATCATGTACTTTGATGGAGCCTTTTCGCTGCAAGGCGCCGGTGCCGGCGTGCTGCTTGTCGCACCCACCGGAGAGCACCTCAAGTACGTCATCCAGATGCATTTTCCCCGGGAGAGATCGACCAACAACACGGCAGAGTATGAAGGACTGCTTGCCGGTCTCAGGATCGCGGCAGACCTTGGGATCAAGAAGCTCATCGTCAGAGGTGACTCCCAGCTCATCGTGAGGCAGGTCAACAAAGATTATCAGAGCCCGTTGATGGAAGCGTACGTCGATGAAGTAAGGAAGCTGGAGGAGCGCTTTGACGGTCTTCAGACAGAGCATGTTCCTCGATCAGAGAACGGCATTGCCGACGACCTGTCGAAGCGTGCCGCACTCAAGCTGCCTGTGGAACCAGGGACTTTTGTGCTCCGCTTGACTCAACCATCCGTGTCGCCATCGACAAGGCCTGATAAGAGAAGAAAGTTAAGTACCGGTGAGTACTTCCCAGCAGGGCTTCCCGAAGCCCCCGGCAAGGATCTTGCCGGGAATCACACGGTTGCCGGTGAGCAGCGGCTTCGCGCAGAACCTCAGGTTCTTGCCGCCGAAGCAAGCGCCCCTGCTGCCGAAGAAATACCGGTTGCCGGTGAGCAGCGGCTTCGCGCAGAACCTCAGGTTCTTGCCGCCGAAGCAAGTGCCCCTGCTGCCGAAGAAATACCAGTTGCCGGTGAGCAGCTGCTCCGCCAAGAACCTCAGGTTCTTGCCGTAGAAGCAAATGCTCCCGCAGCTGAAGAGTCACCTTTAGTCCTTGTCGTCGAGCCACAGGCTCCGGCATGGGCACATCAAATAGTCCATTTCCTTCAGACAGGAGAACTTCCCGAAGAGCAGGAAGAAGCTGAAAAAGTAGCCCGTCAGTCAAGTATGTACCAGTTCGTCGATGACGTTCTGTACAGAAAGAGACCGAACGGGGTGAAATTGAAGTGTATTCCTCGGGAGGATGGACTAGAGCTGTTGGCAGAGATTCATGGCGGCATATGTGGATCCCACATAGGCTCGAGAGCCCTTGTCGGCAAGGCATTCCGGCAAGGATTCTTCTGGCCTACTGCCCTCCAGGATGCAACGGCACTAGTAACCAAGTGTGAAGCATGCCAGTTTCATTCGAAGCAACTTCATTAGCCAGCTCAAGCTCTCCAGACGATCCCTCTCTCCTGGCCCTTCTCGGTCTGGGGGCTCGACATACTGGGTCCCTTCCCCCGCGCTGCCGGGGGCTTCGAGTACTTGTACGTTGCCATCGACAAGTTCACGAAGTGGCCAGAAGTGGAAGCAGTGAGGAGAGTGACATCACAGTCAGCAGTCAAGTTCTTCAAGGGGATTGTGTGCCGTTTTGGTGTGCCGAACAGGATCATCACCGACAACAGTACGCAGTTCACAAGTCGCACCTTCATGCAGTACGTCCAAGACCTTGGCGGCAAGATCTGTTTTGCCTCCGTTGCTCACCCGAGAAGCAATGGCCAAGCTGAAAGGGCGAACGCTGAAGTGCTGCGTGGTCTCCGGACCAGAACTTTCGACAAGCTGCACAAGCATGGAAGACGCTGGATTGATGAGCTGCCGGCGGTTCTTTGGTCGATCAGGACGACGCCGAATCGAGCCACCGGCCAGACACCCTTCGCTCTGGTCTACGGAGCGGAAGCAGTTCTCCCCACGGAACTCATATACGGGTCACCTCGAGTGCTCGCTTATGATGAGCTTGAGCAAGAGCAGCTGCGGCAAGATGACACGCTGCTCCTTGAGGAGAACCGTCTTCGGGCTGCTGTGCGAGCCGCTCGCTACCAGCAAGCTTTGCGCCGCTACCATAGCCACAAGGTTCACGCCCGGAGTCTTGAGGAAGGCGACCTTGTTCTTCGGCGCATTCAGTCGGCCAAGAATTCCAACAAGTTGACGCCTAAGTGGGAAGGCCCTTACCGGGTAGTGCGAGTCACCAGGCCTGGCGCTGTCCGCCTGGAGACCGAAGAGGGCTTGCCAGTGAGCAACTCCTGGAATATCGAGCACCTTCGCAAGTTCTACCCGTAAGGCGCAGTTGTTCGGGTTTCTTGCTGTGATAGCGATACGGCCAGCAGGCTGCTGACGACCCGAATCCAGCGCTCGCGGCAGCGTAACGCTCCGGCAAGATCCCGGCAATGCCATTCTGTACAAGTGTTGCCGCTGGCATGTAATCCTTTGTACAGAGCAGGCACATCCCTGTGCATATTTAATAAGATCTGTGTGCTTTACGTTTCTTGTTGATTTCATGTCATTCTATATGCATGTATTATCTGAGATGTGTATTGCACTCGATCCCGGTAAGAGCTAATGAACCGTCAAGGTTCCATACTTTTATTTTCTCTTCTTTCTTTTTCTCAAGAGACAGAAGATTCCCTCGCGCGCAAGTTTGCCGGGGGGGGGGGGGAAGGAGAATAGTGGTATGGATACCAGACGACGTTCAAGGTTGGCGCCTTGCCGGAAGAAGAAGAATAGCGACGAAAAGCAGAGCTAAGTTGCTGAACCCCTTAAGCAGATTTTGATTTTTGTAAGGCTGTATTCCCTTGAACGATTTCGGCTTTGTATGGAAAACCTGCACGCGATGGAATCTTGTCGTGATCGGCTGCGCCCTTATTCTGTTTCGAGTCCGCTCAACAGTCTAGGTGGCCGCGCTGAAAGCGTCAAGATTTCTTGCCGTGAGCGGCACCACCCGCAAGCTGCTGACGACCCGAATCCAGCGCTCGCGACGGGGTTACGCTCCGGCAAGTTCCCAGCAAAGCGTAGGGTATACGCCATACAGAAAGAAATTGAACAAAGGGAATAGCATGCCTTAATTCAAAGAGAGCAAGTTATATTACATCTAGTGCTTGCCGCGTTTCTGACATAAGACAAATTGTCTTTTACATATGACGCCGGCGGCAAGATGGAGAAGAGATGAGGCGGATGCGGCTAGTCCCGGCGATCGCCCTCGACCCTCTTCACCTGGCTCACCCGATCGACGATGGGCGCGACAAGCTCTTCGAGAGCCTTGACGTCCGCGTCCTTCGGCAAGCTCTTCGAGGCTTTGGAGAGGTCGACCCCAGGGTTCCTGTACGCCACCTTCATCAACATCTTGCGGAGGACGAGCTGGCAGAGTTTCCGGGATTCGTCGGCCAGCTTGCTTGTCTGGTTCGCCTGGAGTAGCTTGAGGGCGTCGACGAGCTTGTCGAAGAACATGGTTAGCCTGGCGCTTGAGGATACGTTGTCGTCGGCAGAGTATCCGAAGCCCGGCAAGTCCATGGCCTCCAGCTCCGCGCCAAGCTTCTCGGCGACGTCCGCCAGCCTGGCAGTCCAGAGCTTCACGCTGGAAGTGTACTCGTTGTGGGTGGCGGCGGCGTTCTGGAGCAGCTCCTGTTCATCGTGGAGGTATTTGATAAGAGTCCTCTCGCGAACTCGGGCGGCCTCAAGAGACTCCTCCAGCGTGGATAGCTTCAGCTTCAGATCTTCAATGGAGTCCTTGGCGGAGGAAAGCTGCTGGACCTTCTCGGATGCGGCAGCCTGCGTCTCCATCAGGCTGTGGAGAGCCTTGTCTCTCTCGGCCTCGAGTGCTGAGACCTTCTTGCCGTGGTCCTCGAGAGCGGCCTCCAGCTGCTTCGTCTTCTCCTCCAGCAAGTTCTTGGCGGTCTCCGCAGCTTCGGCAGCGTCGAGGGCCTCTTTGAGCTTGCCGGCGTGGTCTTCAGTTAGAGCTCTGAGCGTATTCAAGTGTTTCTGCTCAAGCTCCTGGACCCGCCGTGCAACAAGACTTTCGAGCTCTTCATCCTTGTTGCGAAGCTTGGCGGCAAGCGCCACCTCGCGTGCGGCAAGGTCCTCTTCTTGGGCGTCAAGGCTGATGCGGCGCTGCATCAAGAGGGCTTCTGCCGCGGCGGCTTGCCGGGCGGCCTCCTCCTGCGCTTTCTCGATGTCTGATTGCTTCAGCAGGAGGACATTCCGCTCTTCCGCCAGCTGCTCCCGATAAACATTCAGCTCTTGGAGGGCCTCGCCATACCAAGCCTGTGTCTCCGTGACGCGTTGTTGGAAGTCTCCTTCTGCTGCCTCGACGAGCGCTGCCCGGGAGTCCAGTTTCTCCTTCCGGGCACGGTAGAGCGTTTGGAGCTTCTGATAGTTGTCATTCATGGCTTGAAGTACCTGCTCCTCCTTGAGCTCACTAGCGGCAGCGATGGTGATTTCCCCGTCAAGATTTTCTCCTTCAACCAGCTCTTCGATGTTTGCCGACCCCAGCATGCTGACAACGTTTTTGCCGGCCCTGATGTATTGGCTTGAGGAAGGGGCCTTGGACGACGAGGGTTGATCTTCGGCAGTTGAGGGCCCCGCGGCAGTAGAAGCGCCTGGTGCTCCTGCGGCGGAAGCGCCGTCAGTATGGCCACGGGTCTCCTCGCCGGCTCCCTTGGCGGGCGTCTTGGCGGCCTCCTCTTGTGCGGCCTTGGCGGCCTCAGCGGCAGCGGCCTTGGCGGCCTCGACGGCAGCAGCCTCGGCGGCAGCATGCTTGGCGGCCTCCTCGGCGGCAACCTTGTCGGCTTCAGTGGCGGCATCCTTGGCAGTCTCTTCAATGACAACGTCAGTGTCCATGAGCTCTGTTAGAAGAAGATTGAAAGCCAAGGAGTTGATTAAGATGAAGCTGGGATGGAAGTTCAAGAAGACAAAAAGAAGAAAAACCAAAGCGACAAGTTCTTTGGGGCAAGTAACTTTACCTGCGTCAGGGAAGGGGTTGCCGGAGCTTACGCTTGCCGGCCCCTCCTCATCGTCGTGGAAGAGCTTGCCCGAAGACTCGCCCCTGGGCGGTGTGGTCGACGGAGGTGGCATGGCAGAGGCAGCTCCCGCTGTTGCTTCTCGCTGTTGCTCCGCTCCTGCACGCCCGGAGATGTCAGCAGAGAAGATGCACACCCCGGCACGCGCCAGTGGGTAGTGAGTAGAAGACTCACGCTGGGGGCTGCGTCGAGGGCTGCATCGAGGGTTGCGTTCTGGGCTTGACTCCGAGCTGACGAGAACCGTTTCCGGCGTGCCTGAGGTGCTTGCCGGCGGCTCGACGCTTGTTGAGGTCTTGGCCCTCTTCGCCATCCTCTGCGCCAGAGTCTCCGTATCCCTGAGGAGGCAAAAACAGAGCAAGTTAATCAAGCAAAACTAGAAGGATAAGAATCAAAGCTGTGGCGGGACTCTTACTCTTCTTCTTCTTCCTCGGAGCTGATGGCGGAGAGGTCGAAGCCGACCCCCGCCGCAGTTCCTGACGGAGGAGGAGGAGGAGTGGTCCTGGGCCGCTTGGCAGCGGCAGGTTGCGGTGCGGCCTCGCCGGCCGCCCCTTTGCCGGAAGCCTCGCTGCTTGAGGAAGGTTGGCGGGCTGGAGCGCCAGTGGCGTTCTTCCGGAGGACGCGCCTCTTCCTGTGTTGAAGAGCTGGGGGCTCTTCCTCCTCCTCTTCTTCCTCTTCGGCGGCGCCTCCGGCAGAAGAGCTCCCGGCAGTGGCTCCGCTTGGCTCCCCGGCAGCCTCGTCTCGCCCGGCAAGATCTTCCCGCAGTGGGTCCTCGTCTTCGCTAGACTCAGTGCTGCCGGCTTCTTCGGCAAGGTTCGCCTCTTCCGCCCTGCTGGCGATGTAGGCGAGCTCCTCCTCCATGGTAGCGCGGACAAGGTTCTCCTTGCGGATGGCCTTCTCCGTCAAGTTGTCAAAGAACGCCAGCGCCTGCTCCGCGGACGGCTCGATCCACCTCTCCTCGATGCTATGGGCATTGAGCACCGGCATCATGGCGATGATGGAGGTCAGCGACGAGTTGTTGCATAGTGGGACGACGGCTACCGGCAAGTCTCCCACTGCTCCAGATTTGAACAGCTGTTGGCAGAGGGCTGCGTGCCCTATGGCTGTCAGATCATTATCCAGCCCAGGCCGCACCCTCATGACGTCGGCAGCGTTCATGTACTCCCAGGCAGGGCGCCCTTTGTTCTGCAGTGGGGCGATGCGCCGGCGAAGGAAATCTGAAGCAATCATCTCCACCTTCAACCCGGCAGCCCTGAGGCGATGTATCCTGGTGATGGTGATGGTGAGCTTGCTGTCGTCAGGGTCCGCGGCGCTCCAATCCTTGCCGCGGACCACCTTCTGCTTCCGCACCTCGCAGAACGGTTTGGGCTCCTTTTCCCAGACCCAGCACCACTTGCCGCGCCACTCATCCCATCTCTCGCGGTAGAGCCCCTCTGGGTACATCTCCTTGGTTGCCGTCCTCGGAATCCAAGTGATGCTGCTGGAGAGGGTGTCACCCTTTTGGATGCGGGGGTAGAAATAGTGCCGGAAAAGTGCAGTGCTCGGGATGACCCCAACAAAATTCTCGCAAAGGTGCGCGAAGACGGACATGCAAGTCACGGCATTCGGCGTGAAATCTAGCAGCTGGAAGCCATAGGTGAGCATGATATCTACGAAGAAATCCGAGTACGGAGGACAGAGGCCGCACCAGAAGTAATCAGTAAAGAAGGGATAATCTCCTGGCTCTGCCCTACGAGAAGCTACACTCACTCTGGTGGCTGGATGCGCCGTGGTCTCAGTCGCCCATGCGAACTGGTACCTCTTCTTCAAGGTCTCCGCATCAAGCATCGAGGGGAAGACAGCGTGTTCCTTCCGCATCTTCGCCAACCTGCTCTCCGCGGCGGCCGCTTCCGCCACCTTGCCCTTGCTCGGCTTGGGCGGCATGGTGGCTATGGAGGTGGGCGCTGAAGACGTCGAGAGCGCGGTGGAGGCAGGTGGAGGGAGAAAAGCTCTGCTTTGGGCGCGAGGAAGAAGACGATGGCGACGGCTCTGAGATTGAGATTGGAAAGGCGGAGGGGGTAAATGAGCAGTGCCCTCTGCGATTCCCTTTTTATGGGGAAGGCGCGAGGCAGGCTCTTTACCGCCCGCTTTTGCAGCGGGGTTTCCGCCCACGTCTCCCACTTCGCGTGATTAATGCGCATAGTGGAGGGGCATGGTAAAAGAGATAATGATTGCGAGTAGTTATTCCCTGCCACGCGTGCCCGTGCACTGTTTTGGGCCTAGCCCAACAGGCCTGGCACCCGTGTATGGCCTAGGCCCGGGGGCTCCTGTCGGTGTACTAAAGTATGGGTCTTTTTAGTACCCCTTACTTGTGCATGGGCAGTTGTAGCCGTACCACGGCAAGCCTTGCCGGGGAATAGCTAGGAGTAATCACGAGACTAAGATGCCAAGGAGACGTTCAAGTCAACGATCAGACCAGAAGACAGAAGGCCAAAGGGTTGCGGAGGCCCGGCAAGACCCTTGCCGGCAAGGCCTCGCACCTGGCAAGACCCGATCCCGGCAAGGATTCGGCCCCGGCAAGCCCCGGGCCCGGCAAGGATTCAGCCCCGGCAAGGCTCTGCACAGTGCAGCGCTATCGCTCCAGTGCAGTGGCCAGCCTTGTCGTTTAGGGCTTGTCCTCATGGTGACGTGGTGCGATGCTGGCCACAAGATGCTTAAGCGGTGCTGATGGGATGGCTGGTTTTTCCCATCCCCTGTAAAGCTTTTCCAAGCCCAAGACGCTGAGGGACACCTCGACGGACACCTCACGGTGCATTTAATGAGTTTGTCCTAGGCCGTCAGGGTTAGGTATGACAACACTGTGATAACACTGTAGCTACTTTCCACCTCATGCCTTATCTCGTACGCCATTGTGGTAGCCCCTTTGACTTATATAAAAGGAGGCCCGAGGCGTACAGGAGGGCACTTTTTGGGAGAAGCACTTCTGAGAGAGGACCCGTTCTGCATGCGCAGCTACCGAGCACTGTAGCTCCCAGAACTTGGCCAAGAACATCCACAGTAATACAATCAAAGCAGGAGTAGGGTTTTACGCATCCGTGCGGCCCGAACCTGGGTAAATCCCCCGTGTGCTGTTCGTTAGTTCTGCTCTTTGTGCAATCCTCTCCCCTTGCCGAACCGTAAAGGGATCTCCTTGATCCCATAGGTGTTCGTTTCCCACGACATTAACCTTTCCAAGTTATATGATACTTCTCATTGTCATTTGACAATCCTGAATTTCCTCTGTTTCAGATGGATCGTTTGTTTCCGCCGCGCCCTGCGACGCAGCTTGTGCTTCGCACTTGGGCTCGTGATGCCCCTGGTTTTCCAGCTATCCTGATCGCCCTCCTGACCAGATTGGGCTACCGCTGGTACGCCGAGTACATGGTCTATGAGGATTTCCGCGAGTTCAACCAGGAGCAGTACCATGCTGATGTTCGTATCTTTGATCAGCGGGACAACTCCGACACTGAGTTGCACATTTTTCACGGTATCGGCGTGACGATTGAGATGGCAGTCCATGATAATGCCTACTCTGCTGTCGCACGTCTCCGTGGAGAGCATAGTCGCTTGGATGACTCAGAGTTCCGATACATCCCGTATGCCCCTGCTGGAGATGCTACCGGATACTACACAGCTATCTGTGCCCCTTACGAGCGACGTCGATATGACCCGCATGTTTTGATTCAGTGCACTCAGGCTCTGGATCGCACTGCCCGGGCTCTTGCCGTCGAGTTGTTTGCCACTCGAGCACGTCTCTACGATGCTATGACACAGTTGCTACCAGCTGTTCGTGCAGGGATACATCCAGAGTATATCCTTTACCCGCGCAGGACTCAGATGCCGGCAGGTATTGATTGGCCTGTTGTTGGAGGTCATACACCTGCGCGTGGACCTCTTCTTCCAGTTTGAGACCGGGTTCTGCATCAGAGTGCACACGGAGAGCAGGACTTTTCTGCCTTGGAGACTCATCGTTCGCACTTGCAGTTACCCCGTTTCAGTGATTTTCCCCGACGTTGATGTTGCCTTTGCTATGTCTCGTTGTGTATTCCTCACCGCGTGCCTGCGCGCCGCCTAGTATGTCTAGCTTTTTAAATTTGCGCCGTTATGCTGTCCGTATGTAACCGACTCTGTGTATGGATCTGTATGTCTTGATTGACTACTGTTATGTATCTATTGCACTGCTTATTCATTGTCGTGTTACATCATGTTGTCACTAAACCCTTGCAGTTGCTTTTACTAAACTACCCCTGTTGAAAATTTTAGCAGGATGGTTAGGCTAGGTGCTCGTGGTCGTGGTCATGGCCGTGCTCTTGAGCAGCCACCACCGCCAGACTATATGGTAGCTATGATGCAGCAATTCGAGCTGAACCGTCAGTTCATGACTAATATCATGGCTCAGTTCCCGCACCAGAACAATCAGAACCAGAACCCTGCTTCAATAACTCTACAGGAGTTTGTGCGTCTCAATCCCACTATTTACCGCAACTCTGAACAGCCACTGGATGCTGATGACTGGCTTCGCGACATCACCCACGAGATGGAATCTGCCGATGTCGCCCCTGCCAACTTTGTCACTTTCGCGTCCTACTTCTTGAAGGGCCCGGCTGCTCAATGGTGGTCCACCCACAAGCGTACACTGCCTGCTGGGACAGTCGTTACTTGGGTCGAGTTTTAGGCTGCCTTCTGTGCTCGTTACATTCCAGAGGGAATCATGGACCGGAAGAAGACAGAGTTTCGTAACCTCACTCAGGGCAATAAGTCTGTCGAAGCTTATCAGCGGGAGTTTCTTAACCTGTCCCGCTATGCCAAAGAAGACATTCCAACTGATGCTCGTAGGCAGGAGACATTCCATAGTGGACTCCACCCAGACCTCAAGCTTGCCCTTGCTGTTCATGACTTCGCCGACTTCGCCACTCTGGTGAACAAGGCTATTCAGGTTGAGACCGCTCAGATCGAGCACAAGGAGTCACAGAAGGGCCACCGTGACATTGGCTCATCTTCGAGCTCAGGACAAAGGCGTAAGATCTGGATTCCAAATAGCATGTACCGTCCTACTGCTCCCGTGCCAAGGCCCTCCTATGCTGCACCCCATCTGCCTCCTCCACCACCGAGGCAGCCGAGAGTTCAAGCTGCTCCACCACGTGCTGCTCCTCTTCGTCCTGAAGATGGTCTGTGTTTCAAGTGTCGCAAACCAGGTCACCATGCCAAGGACTGCCGTCAGAATCAAAACCAGTTGGCACTTCCTGCTAATAGCCATGGCAATGGTCGTGGCAACAACCAGACCCGCAACTATAATACTGGGTCTTCTGCTTATGGTCGTGGACATGCTTACAACATTGATATTGAAGAAGTTCAGGATCAACCTGCTACTGTGATGGGTACCCTTCTCGTTAACTCAGTACCCGCTTCTGTTTTATTTGATTCACGAGCATCGCACTCATTCATGTCAGAAGCATTTGCATTATCACATGACATTGCATTTGAAAACATGAACCTACAAATGGTTGTCCGCACCCCTGGAGGCCACTGTCGTACCTCCGTGATAGCACACAATGTCCCTGTTGAAATCGAAGGATTGGAATTCCTTGTTTCACCCATCATCCTGAAATCTTCCACCATAGACCTCATTCTGGGAATGGATTGGTTGAAAGCTCACATTGCTTCGATCAATTGTGCCACCAAAGTCGTTCAACTTCTTCATCCCTCCGATGAGATAGTGAACTACACCGCCCTGATTACCCGGAATGCAGAAGCTCAGATATATGCTCTGAATGCTTTGAACGCCTCACCTCTTGAGGGAATTGAGAACGTTCCAGTCGTTCGCGATTTTCCGGACGTCTTTCCGGAAGAGCTTCCAGGAATACCCCCGACTAGAGCTGTCGAGTTCGTCATCGACTTGAAACCTGGCACTACCCCTATTGCGAAGCATCCTTATAAGATGCCTCCGCATGAACTTCTCAAGCTTAAGGAAGAAATCGACAAGTCACTTAAAAAGGAATTCATTCGCCCAAGTTCCTCTACCTGGGGAGCACCTTCTCTCTTTGTTAAGAAGAAGGATGGAACTAACCGATTGGTCCAGGACTATCGGCCTATTAATCAAGCAACAATCCAGAACAAATATCCACTTCCCCGGATCAACGATCTTTATGATCAACTTGCTGGATCCTCTGTGTTCTCTAAACTCGAATTAAGGTTGGGTTACCATCAGATCCGAGTTTGTAAGGAGGATATTCCGAAGACCGCTTTCGTTACTCATTATGGATCTTACGAGTACACCGTCATGTCCTTCAGATTAACTAATGCCCCAGCAACCTTCTCTCGGTTGATGAACTATATCTTCATGGACTACCTCGACAAATTCGTTGTGGTTTATTTGGATGATATCCTTATATTTTCCAAGAACGAAGAAGAACACGCCTTACATCTTCGACTTGTATTGGAGAAACTTCGAGAACATCAACTATATGCCAAATTCTCCAAGTGTGAATTTTGGTTATCTAAGGTGACTTATCTTGGTCACGTGATTTCCAAAGATGGCATCGCTGTCAACCCAGAACGAGTTCAGGCTATTCTTGACTGGACTCCCCCGAAGAATGTTAAGCAAGTCAGGAGTTTTCTTGGCCTTGCAAGCTATTGCCGCCGATTCGTCGAGAACTTCTCCAAGATTGCTAAGCCGTTGACTGATCTGCTTCACAAAGGTGTTAAATTTGAGTGGACAAAAAAATGTCAGGAAAGCTTTCAGACACTTAAAGATAAACTGACATCTGCCCCAGTGCTTGCACCCCCGGATTCCCAAAAGGACTTCGTGATTTACTGCGATGCATCTCGTCAAGGATTAGACTGTGTCCTAATGCAAGAGCGCAAAGTAATTGCTTATGGCTCTCGTCAATTGCGTCCTCACGAGGAAAATTATCCAGTACATGATCTCGAGCTTGTAGTAGTAATTTATGCTTTGAAACTGTGGCGACATTACCTCCTTGGTAATCGTTGCGAGATATACACGGATCACCAAAGTCTGAAGTATCTGTATACTCAACCAGACTTGAACCTCCGACAACAAAGATGGCTCGAGACAATAGCCGATTATGATATGAATAGTTCCTATACCCCTGGCAAGGCTAATGTAATGGCCGATGCCTTGAGCCGCAAAGATTATTGCAACAACCTCATGGTTCAGGAAGCTCAACCTATGCTTTATGAAGAACTTCGCAAGTTGAATCTTCACATTGTTCCACAGGGTCATCTCAATACCCTGGTTGTTGAATTTAGTCTCGACGATGACATTAAGCATATACAAAAATGTGGCTTTGAGGTCGAGAAAATTAAGCGAGATATCAAAAGGGGAAAGCCCTTATTCTTCACCATTGCTACTGATGGTGCCTTGTACTTCAAAAACCGCTTAGTGGTTCCTAGAATGGGACATCTGAGTATGACCCCGCGCGTCATGAAAGAAGCTCATGATACGCCTCTTTCAATTCACCCTGGCAGTACCAAGATGTACCAAGACATCCGACAGAGATATTGGTGGCCTGATATGAAGCGAGATATTGCTCAGTATGTCGCTGAGTGTGACGTTTGCCGTCGCATCAAAGCAGAACATCAAAGGCCTGCTGGAACTCTGCAACCCCTTGAAATTCCTGAATGGAAATGGGACAAGGTTGAAATGGACTTCATTACTGGTTTTCCCAGATCACAGAAGGGTCATGATGCTATCTTCGTCGTCATTGACCGATTCTCAAAGGTTGCTCACTTTCTGCCAGTCAAGGAGACAATCACTGCTAGCCAGTTAGCAGACTTGTATGTTTCCAGAATTGTGTCACTCCACGGTATTCCATTGGAGATCAGTTCAGATCGTGGCAGCCTCTTCACTTCAAGATTTTGGAACAGTTTCCAAGAAGCTATGGGAACTCATCTGTCCTTCAGCACCGCTTTTCACCCCCAGTCCCAGGGACAAGTGGAACGAGTCAATCAAGTGCTTGAAGATATGCTTCGAGCTTGTGTCATCTCATTCGGTAAGAAATGGGAAGAATCTCTCCCGTATGCCGAATTCTCATACAACAATAGCTACCAAGCTAGTCTGAAGATGGCACCCTTTGAAGTTCTTTATGGACGTAAGTGTCGAACCCCTCTGAATTGGTCAAAAACTGGGGAACGATCACTCGTCGGACCGGACATTATTCAACAAGCTGAAGAGTAAGTCCGCATTATTCGTGAAAATTTGAAAACTGCTCAGTCTCGTCAAAAGAGCAACTATGATCGAAAGCACAAGGTAATGGTCTATCAGCCTGGCGAGCAAGCTTACCTTCATGTCACTCCGATGAAGGGCACTCATCGATTTGGAATCAATGGCAAGTTAGCTCCTCACTACATTGGCCCGTTCCGTATTCTCGCCCGTCGAGGAGAGGTGGCATATCAATTGGAATTGCCGCCGAACCTTTCTCAAGTGCATGATGTCTTTCATGTATCTCAACTCCGACGCTGCTTCAAGGATCCTATCCGAGCAGTGAATCATGAAGTGCTTGAATTGCGAGAAGATCTGTCTTATCCAGAGTATCCGATCCGCATTCCTTATCAAGCTGAGCGTCGAACCCGTCAGAAGTTGATCAAGTTCCTTAAAGTTCAGTGGTCGAATCATTCTGAAGATGAAGCCACTTGGGAACGCGAGGATCGTCTTTGTGAAGAATACCCTGCTTTCTTTCAGCCCACCTCTTAATTCTCGGGACGAGAATTTCTTTTAGAGGAGGAGAATTGTAACATCCCCATGTAATAGCTACAGTAATCACCTCTTGATAATCCTCTTGATAATGCCATGTCACCATGCTTAACAGTGCTTAATCATACTTTGCATCATATCTCATTTCAAATTCCAATTCAGTTGAAATTCAAATTTAAAGTGAAAAATAAAAGTTGTCCAAATTGAAAACTAAAATGTTCATTAAATAGCAAATAATCCATAACTAATTATGTTCAGGAAAACAACATCACTAAAAATGCCTAAGTGACTCTATTAACCTAAAACAGTAGCAAACAACAACATTTTAATACCATTTTAATTAATAGAAATACAAATGAAATTATATTTTATCCAAACCAATTTCTGGTGTTAGGTAATAATGCACTGTAATATTTGAACCAAGTCACACATTTTATAAAAGTCATTTAGTGGCCTATCTATTTGCAAAACAGAAATAAAACAGAAAAACAGAAAATAGAAAAAGAAAAAGGAACCAGTGCACTGTGCTAGTGGGCCTCGAGTGTACAGTGCAGGCCCAGCCCATTTGCACGGTCATCGTCCTCCTCGTGCGCTGTCGCGCGCGCGCCAACACGACGACGGCGACCTCGCTATCGTCCAACCGAGCACTCCCCCGTGCGGATAAGACCGTCCCCGAGCTCCTTGTCCTCTCCCCGCAAACCCTAGCCTAACCATTCGTCCCCACTCGTCCTCTCTCGCTCTATCTCGCATCTCACCCGCGAGCTCGCCGCCGTCCATTGCTCGATCCCGCGGCCACCGTACCCCGATTGCCTCTCCGCCGTGTCCTACGTCGTCGCCGCCCTCGGCTACTTCACCTCCGCCTCTCCGTTGAAGCCGGGAGACGCCAACGCCTCCTCCCCGAGCTCTTCTTCCACCTCGGCTCCGACGACCGCCGTCGCCGATTCCGGCTACCCCGCGCCTTCCCCGAGCCCGCATTCGCACATCTGCAGGTCCCGGTGAGCCTCCGCCTCCTCCCTCGCCGTCGGATTCGACCCGCAGCCACCGATTCCGCCGTGCCCGAGCTCGCCTCCGCGGAGCTCGTCGCTGGCGAGGCTCCGGTGACCATTTGGTCACGGGCTCGTGCCCGCTAGTCTCGCCGCATCGCGTACGCCTCGCCTAGCCATTTGGTTCGCCCACTAGCGCACCGCAACGCCGTTGCCGTAGCTCGCCCGAGAAGCTCGCCGCCGGTGACGTCGTACCGCTCGTTTCCGGCCACCGCAGCCCGCGAGACCACCGCCAATCGACGCACTGTCGTCTTGCCTTTCGAACGCGCCCGGCCGCGATCAAAATGATGCCCTGTGGGCGATTTCCGACGATGCCCGTAGTTGGGCCGCCGCGAACGAGCTCGCCGGCATGACTCCGGCGAGTCTCCGGCTGGCGCCGACGTGGCCTGACGTGTGGGACCCCCTGTGTCGCTGACTGGTGGGTCCCGTTGACCCGGTCAACTCGCTGACATGGCACCCACTGTCACTGACATGTGGGTCCCGCCAAATTAAACGAATTTAAATAAATAGAAAATCGGTTAATTAATTAAAACGCTAATCACTCACTGACAGTGCGGGCCCACCTGCTAATTAGGATAATTAGATTAAATAAAACCCTGTTTAGTCAGATGGGTCACTGACTAGTGGGACCCACTGGTCAGATTGATCACTCCACCGTTCTGTTGACCGCTGACGTCAGCACTACGTCATGCTGACATCATCCCTTACAGTTTTGGATAATTCGGAATTAAATAATTGACATAATTCCAGAAAATCAATAAAACTTTGAAAAATCATATCTTTTAAACCGTAACTCGGATGAAAATAATTTATATATGTAAAATGATCAGAAAAATATGAAGAATCCGAATATCCTACCCACATACCTGCCACACCCCTCTAACATACCGAACATGGAACTTTTGGACTGATTTTGATAAATGAATAGTGCTCAACTTTAATAAAATAAATCCAAATAAATTCCTAAATTAACTAAAACATTTAGTTAGGCAGTAAAACACCTCTGCACATCATTTAGGCATGTCATGCATAGTGATTGCATTTTTGCCGTGAATTTATTGTTTCTTCCCCCTCCTTCTCTCCCGCTAGACGCCGAGACCGACACCGACGCAGTAGAGTTCGACTACACTCCCGACGAGCAGCCCTTCGACGACCAGCCACTCTCAGCAGAGCTTCCAGGCAAGCAACCCCCCTTGACGCATGCCTATATCACCTATTCTCTCTTCCTCCTGCTTGCATTAGAAATTGCTACTGCTTTGTTTTATCCTATTCTGATGCATAACCTCTTCTTGTAACCGTTATTGATACCTGCCTGTTATCCTAAACTGCTTAGTATAGGTTGGATGGAAAACCATCTGTGGCCCCTCTTCCTTGCTGTAGTGGCTCCGCTTTAGTACCCGTGCCCCGCTCGATGTGATCGAACGGGCTGAGAACAGCACAACACCGCACTCCCCCTAAGTTGCTCGTCACTGCAGCGCTGGCATCGAGTGCCGAGGGTGAATCCTCTCATCTCACTTCCGATGATGCCTCTGTAGAATAGCTATCCAGATGTGTGTTACCAAGGGTGATTCCTTTTTCATCACCTCCGATAAGCTGCCGTCGTGCAACTCCTCGAGTGGGAATCCATCGAGGGTGATTCCTCAGATTCCTTCTCGATACTTTGGACACACAGATACTTTGACCTTTGTTACAAGCGGGTCGACCCCGAGGGGTACCCGCAGGGAATTATGAAGTCGGGCTTGCCAGGAGGCACCTGCAAGAGATTAATGTGGCGGAACGACAGGGCAGGCGGAGACCACCCTGATCGATATCCGTGTGTTACCAAGTCGGAGCGACAGGTAGTCTGATCGTCTCTGCGAGTTATTAAATACGCCTAACGGATTTGGGTATTTGATCTGAGTGGGTCATTGGCCCTATACGCACTACCACCACGTGGGATAATGGTTTATGGGACCCTCTGCGTCGTTGTTTCTCCCGAAAGCTCTTCAGATGTCACAGTTCAGAGATGCGGCCTGATTGTTGGGGTGGGCTGGTTACGTCACTGTGTATACAGTGTCGCTCCTGGGCCTCGACCAGCCACGCAACGTGCAGGAGTGCAAAGGGTGATGGGCCCAAGATCTCTTCGCACTTAGGATTTAGACCGTCATGTTGACCTCTCTGCTGAGCCTAGGTAGGACTACGTCGTGTCGATTACCCGAGGCCGGGCATTACCCAGCAAGTGTGTCCGGCCAGATGTAATCGAGCGTGCTGGGTAATAGTAGTGCACCCCTGCAGGGAAGTTATCTATTCGAATAGCCGTGTCCACGGTAACAGGACGCTCAGTGTTGTATCCCGATCTACTACTACCTGAACTGGATACCTGTTAAATAATTATAAGCTCCGGGATCGCTTTCTCGCAGGGAGTCAAGGAAGGATCTCTGGGCTTTGCTTCCACATGCTTGTTAATTAATGATATGCTAATCTGCACTCTTCTTATGCTGCAAGACCCTGAAGATGCTAGTCTTCGATAGGCTAGGCCTTTCTCTCTATTCTGGTTTTGCTGCTTTATAGTCCACAGATACAGCCTCTCCACTTGATACCAATGCATAATTAGCATAGGTCTGATGTCAGTCTTGCGAGTACTTTGGATGAGTACTCACGGTTGCTCTGCTCTTCTTTTCCCCCATACCTATATGTTGAAATCAGACGATGGAGCCCAGGAGCCAGACGCCACTGCAGGAGCTTACTACCAGGAGGGTCCCGATGGCACGTACTACTGGATTGAGCAGCCGACCAGGAGTAGTTCGGAGGCTCCCAGGCAGGAGGCCTACGCCTTTTCGATCTAAAGTCACTGTTTGTGCTAGCCTTCTTAAGGCAAAACTTGACTAACTTTGTCTGTACTCAGATATCATTTGTGTGTATGACTTATGTATTCGGGCCCTCGTGCCCCTGGTTTGTAATATGATGATTTATGTTTAATTTGAGTTTAGAGTTGTGTTGTGATATCTTCCCGTGAGTCTCTGATCTCGATCGTGTACATTTGCGTGTATGATTAGTGCACAGTCGAGCAGGGGCGTCACAGCAGGGGTTCGGCGAATCGACGGCGAACTCCGGTATGCCCGAAGGTTGAAGAAGACGGCGGAGCGGGCGTGGTGGAGGCTCTCGGCTTGCGCTGGACGGGGCAGAGGACGTAGTCGACGACGGCGGTTCGATCCGGCACAGCGGCGAGGCAATATGGTGGCGGTGGCCGCGGGATCAAGCGACGGACGGCGGCGATGTTCCTGGTGAGGTGGGGAAAAGGGCAAGGCGAGGTGCGGGCGGGCGAGTGAGGTAGGCTAGGGTTTCGGGGGAGGGGAGAGCAGCTCGGGGGAGCCCTTAACGACGAGTACTCACGGTTGCTCTGCGAGTACTTGATACCAATGCATAATTAGGAAGAGTACTCGGGGGAGCCCTTAACGACGAGTACTTTGGATGAGTACTCACGGTTGCTCTGCGAGTACTTGATACCAATGCATAATTAGCATAGGTCTAATTATGCATTGGTATCAAGTGGAGAGGCTGTATCTATGGACTATATAGCAGCAAAGCCAGAATAGAGAGAAAGGCCTAGCCTATCGAAGACTAGCATCTTCAGGGTCTTGCAGCATAAGAAGAGTGCAGATTAGCATATTATTAATTAACAAGCATGTGGAAGCAAAGCCTAGAGATCCTTCCTCGACTCCCTGCGAGAAAGCGAACACGGAGCTTAAATTTATTTAATAGGTATCCAGTTCAAGTAGTAGTAGATTGGGATACAACACTGAGCGTCCTGTTACCGTGGACACGTCTATTCGAATAGATAACTTCCCTGCAGGGGTGCACTACTGTTACCCAGCACGCTCGATTACATCTGGCCGGACACACTTGCTGGGTAATGCCCGGCCTCGGGTAATCGACACGACGTAGTCCTACCTAGGCTCAGCAGAGAGGTCAACACGCCGGTCTACATCCTAAGTGCGAAGAGATCTTGGGCCCATCACCCTCTGCACTCCTGCACGTTGCGTGACTGGCCGGGGCCCAGGCGCGACACTGTATACACAAGTGACATAACCAGCCCACCCCAGCAATCAGCCCGCATCTCTGAACTGTGACATCTGAAGAGCTTTCGGGAGAAACAACAACGCAGAGGGTCCCATAAACCATTATCCCACGTGGTGGTAGTGCGTATAGGGCCAACGACCCACTCAGATCAAATACCCAAATCCGTTAGGCGTATTTAGTAACTCGCAGAGGCGATCAGACTACCTGTCACTCCGACTTGGTAACACACGGATCACGATCAGGGTGGTCTCCGCCTGCCCTGTCGTTCCGCCACAATAATCTCTCGCGCGTGCCCTCCTGGCAAGCCCAACTTCATAATTCCCTGCGGGTAGCCCTCGGGGTCGACCCGCCTGCGATAAAGGTCAAAGTAACAGTGTGTCTGAGGTAACAAGAAGGAATTCGAGGAATCACCCTCGATGGTTTCCCACTTGAGGAGTTGCACGACGGAAGCTTATCGGAGGTGATGAAAGAGGAATCACCCTCGGTAACACACATCCGGATAGCTATTCTACAGAGGCATCATCGGAAGTGAGATGAGAGGATTCACCCTCGGTACTCGATGCCAGCTCTCTAGTGACGAGCAACTTAGGGGGTGTGCGGTGTTGTGCTGTTCTCAGCCCATTCGATCACATTGATCGGGGCGCCACTACTAACGCGGGGCAACTACAACAAGGAAGAGGGGCCACAGATGGTTTTCCATCCAACCTATACTAAGCAGTTTAGGATAACAGACAAGTATCAATAATGGTTACAAGAACAGGCTATGCATCAGAATAGGATAAAACAAAGCAGCAGCAATTTCTAATGCAAGCAGGAGGGAGAAGGAATAGGTGATATAGGCATGCGTCAAGGGGGGTTGCTTGCCTAGAAGCTCTGCTGAAAGGGGCTGGTCGTCGGGAGGCTGCTCGTCAGGAGCGTAGTCGTACTCTGCTGCGTCGGCGTCGGTCTCGGCGTCTAGCGGGAGAGAAGGAGGGGGAAGAAACAATAAATTCACGGCAAAAATGCAATCACTATGCATGACATACCTAAATGATATGCAAAGGTGTTTTATTGCCTATTTAATTGATTTAGATAATTTAGGAATTTATTTGGATTTATTTTATTCAAGTCAGTCACTATTCATTTATCGAAAACAGTCAAAAAGTTCCATGTTCAGTATGATAGAGGGGTGTGGCAGGTATGTGGGTGGCATATTCAGATTCTTCATATTTTTCTGATCGTTTTTCATATATAAATTATTTTCATCCGAGTTACGGTTTAATTTGTATGATTTTTCAAAGTTTTAAACATTTTCTGGAATTATTTTAATTAATTAAATCCGAATTATCCAGAATAGTGATTGATGACGTCAGCATGATGTCATCATGACGTCAGTGGGTCAACCGCAGCTGTTCAGGTCAAACCTGACAGCTAGGTCCCACCTGTCATAGACTCAGAGCTAAACAGAGTTAAATTAAAACTAATTAGGGTAATTAGCAACCTAGCCCCACATGTCAATGTCTAATTAGTAATTAGGTTAATTTTAAAAACTATTTAGGTTAATTAAGCGGGTGGGGCCCGCGTGTCAGTGTCAGAGGCTGCCCAGTCAGCCGAGTTGACCAAGTCAACTCGGTCAACTGGGACCCCTGGGCCTACTGGCAGCGACCCAGGGGGCGCCAGCGTGGCGGCCAGCGAGGCGGCGGTCGGCGGCGAGCCACCGGCGACCAAATACGCGGCGGCGCGCTCGGGCGTTCGCTGGAAACGCGCTATAGGGCGCCGTTTGGCGCGTGGCTAGGCTCATTCGAACGAGCATTCACCCGCGCGTCGAATGGCGGCGACGGTTTGGCCGGAAACGGCCGGAGATGGCGACGGCGAGCGACGGCGGCGCGTTCGGGTGGTCCTCGGCAACAGCGAGTCCAGGCACGGCTAGCGATGCTAGCTAGCGCGTTCGAACCCTACGAGCGTGCTGAGCACGATGCCGAGCTCGGACGAGCTCGACGGCGACGGCGATGACGGCAATGAGCTCGGTGGCGGAGGCGTGTTCGGCCATGGCGGGATCGAAGGCTAGCAGCGCGCGCTAGCTCAGAGAGAGAGAGAGAGGAAGAGGTGGAGCTCACTGGGGAGGCTCACGGAGGCCCGGCGTTAGGTTAGGAGCAGCAGAAGTGGTCGGAGGCGGAGGATCTCGCCGGCGACCTGAAACGAAGACGGCGACGGTGATCTCGTCGAGCAGGGCTTCCCGGCTCGCGCTCGTCGGCGTAGAAGACATAGTCGACGTCAGCGAGCAGCTAGGACATGGCGGCGAGGTCCAACGGCGACGGTGGCTGCGGGAACGGCGACGCGCGGCGGCGGATGCGCTCGGTGGAGGTGGAGACCGAGCGAGAGAGGAGGTGAGAGGCGGGGGCGAATGGAGGAGGAGTCCAGGGGGGAGGGATAGGGCTTGCCCTTATCCCCTCCGCGTCGGTGGCGTCGCGGTGTCCCGTTCGACCGGTGGAGGCGCGCTCTGGCCACGGCGAAGGCGATACGGCGACGAGGAAGAGAGAGAGGAGGGAGATAGGCCGGCTGGGCTGGCTGGGCCGCACTGTAGTTCACTTAGGCCTAGCCGCACAGTAGCATTCAGCCTTTTCTCTTTTTATTTTTCTGTTTTCTTTTATCCTTTGTTTTGCAAAATGTTTAGCCACATAAACACTTTTGTAAAATATGTGACTTGGTTCAAATATTACTATGCATTATTACCTAACACCAGAAATTAGTTTGGATAAAATATAATTTCATTTGTAATCCTATTAATTAAAATGGTATTAAAATGTTGCTGTTTGCTACTGTTTTAGGTTAACAGAGTCACTTAGGCATTTTTAGTGATGTTGTTTTCCCGAACATAATTAGTTATGGATTATTTGCTATTTAATGAACATTTTTATTTCCAAATTGGAACAACTTTTATTTTCACTTTGAATTTGAATTATATTTGAATTGGAATTTGAAATGAGGTATGATGCTAATGATGATTAAGCACTGTTAAGCAGGGTGACATGGCATTATCAAGAGGTGATCACTGTAGCTATTACATGGGGATGTTACACCTGCGCTCCCGTGCACTCGCCGGGTCTCCTTGTGCCCCCTAGGTGAGCTGCGCATCCTCTCCCCCTCTTCTAGCTAGCCGTGGCGCCCTCTAGCTCCGATCCCCGTCACGGCCGTGCTCGTCGCCACCGATCGCCTCGTCACCGCCGCCACTAACCGCTAAGCTCGCGCCTGAGCCGCGCGTCGAGCTCCCCGAGCTCCTAGCTACCCAACGCAGACCCGCACGCGTTTTGCCATGGCCTATTTCGCCGATCACGTCGACGCCCGAAATCCGGCGTCCGCCTCGCCGCTCGCCGCCGACGTTCCCGATCACCGCAGCCCGTGAGGCCACCGCCGTTCGACGCGGCCTCGAGTGCTCATTCGAGCAAGCCAAACCGCGACCAAAACGGTGCACCACAGAACGAATCCGGGCTCGCCGGAATTGCCGCTGTGCTCGGCCTCGCCGGAGAGCTCCGGTGGCCGCCGCTGACATGGCCAGGTGGGTCCCCCGTGTCAGGGGGTTAATTAGTCCCTAATGGCCCTATGACAGGTGGGCCCCCACTGTAGCTAATTAATTAATTAAATTAACTAAATACTAACCTGAGTCATTGACACACTGGGCCCACCCGCTAATTACCTAATTAACTTAACTAAAACCCTGTTTAACCCCCACTATCACTGATAGGTGGGGCCAGCCTACTATTCAACCGGATAAGCATGGCTGAGTCAGCTGCTGACTCAGCCAGCCGGCCCCACACGTCAGCCTCTGAGGGCTGGCCGTTGACTGGACCTTTGACCCAGTCAACGGGCCCACTGGTCAGCCTCTGTGCTGAAAAGCTGGGTACACCCAGTGGGTACCCGTAGCATTTTCCTATTTTAATTTCGAATTTAATTTTCCAGAAAATCCAGAAAATCATTAAAACTTTGAAAAATCATGTAAAATAAACCGTAAGTCCGATGAAAATAATTTATATATGAAAAATGATTAGAAAAATATGAAGAATCTGAATATGTGATCAAAATGCTTGTCCAACACTCCTAGCTAGGTGAACATGGAACTTTTTGACTGATATCGATAAATGAATAGTGCGTGACTTTAATAAAATAAATCCAAATAAATTCCTAAATTAACTAAAACATTTAGTTAGGCAGTAAAACACCTCTGCACATCATTTAGACATGTCATGCATAGTGATTGCATTTTTGCCGTGGATTTACTATTTCTCCTCCCCCTTCTTTCCGATAGCCTCCGAGACCGACGCTGCCCAGGACACCGACTACACCGCTGACGACCCCGCCTTTGCCGCAGAGCAACCAGGCAAGCAATCCCCCCTTGACGCATGCCGATATCTCCTATTCTTTCTCCCTCCTGCTTGCATTAGAAATTGCCGCTGCCTTGCTTTATCCTATTCTGATGCATAGCCTGATTTTGTCACCTTGCTATTGATATCTTACCTGTTATCCCATGATGCCTAGTTAGCTATGCCATTGGTCCATCTGTGGCCCTTCGCCTTGTCCGTATGCTATGCTTGTAGCTGGGCCGTGATCACTCTGGGTGTGATCGCGGAAACGTTTACATTACTACACTACTTAAGCTGTTAAAGTCGGGCTGGCCCCAAGGGTGCCCGCGAGAGAATAATATTAAAGACGGGTCGGCTCCAAGAGCACCCGCGAGCCGTGTATTACTAAGTCGGAGCGACAGGGATCCTGTTCGTCTTCGCGAGTTACTAAATACGCCTAACGGATTTGGGTATTTGATCTGAGTTGGCCACTGGCCTATACGCACTACCACCATGTGGGATAATGGTTTAATGGGGCCCTCTACGCCGTATGTATCAGCCGAAAGCTTTGTCAGACGTCCAGTTCAGCATTGTGGCCGGGTCGGGCCGGCGCCATCCAGGACAGAGGTGGTGCCTGGACCCACCCTGCACACAACGACCCGGAGTGCACAGGGCGATGGCCCAAGACCCCTGAGCGCTTAGGATGTAGACCGGCGGGGACCTCTCTGCTGAGCTCTAGGTGGGGCTGCGGTGTGTCGATCAGCCGAGGCCGGGCATGACCCGATAAAAGTGTGTCCGGACAGAGTTAATCGAGCGTGTTGGGTAACAGTAGTGCACCCCTGCAGGGAAGTGATCTATTCGAATAGCCGTGTCCACGGTAACAGGACGCTCAGAGTTGTATCCTTATCTGCTACAACTACAAATGGATACTATTACATGATAAATTGCTACTACTGCTCTCGGGATCACTTTCTCGCAGGGAGTCGAGAAAGGATCTCAGGGTGCTGCTACTATATAACCACTATTATATGTTATTGTGTTCTACTCTCTTCTGATGCTGCAAGATTGCTCCAAGATGCTAGTCTTCGATAGGCTAGGCCTTTCCCCCTCTGTCCTGGCATTTCTGCAGTCTAGTCCAAAGATATAGCCCCATTCCTTTGATACCGATGCATACTTAGTATCGTTCTGATGTCAGTCTTGCGAGTACTTTGGATGAGTACTCACGGTTGCTTTGCTATTCTTTTCCCCCATACCCGATTGCTGCATTCAGATGTCGGAGCCCAGGGGCAGGAGATCCCCGGAGACACCTACTACTACGTGGAGATCCCGGACGACCAGGAGTAGTTGCGGAGGCCCTAGGCAGGAGGCCTTCGCCTTTTCGATCAGTGTCGCTGTTTGTGCTAGCCTTCTTAAGGCACATTTGTTTAACTTTGTGTCTGTACTCAGATATTTTTGTTTCCGCTGATGCTTGTATGACTCGAGCTTATGTATTCGAGCCCTCGAGGCCCCTGGCTTGTAATATAAAGCTTGTATTATTTTATTTTGTGTCTAGAGTTGTGTTGTGATATCTTCCCGTGAGTCCTTAGGCTTGATCGTGTTCATTTGCATGTATGATTAGTGCACGATTAAGTCAGGGGTGTCACAAGTTGGTATCAGAGCCGTCTGCCTGTAGGAACCCCCTTCCAACTCCTTGGCCGAAGTTGAGTCTAGTCTTCCAAAAACTGTTTTACTAACATGGCTATGTGGCTTACGGGCCCACGTCGCCAATGGATGGGATTAGGATCTTTTATTCCTCTTCCTTACTCTGGGACTCTGATCTATCTTCCTTTCGGGTTAAAGTTTTACTGACTCTAACATTAGGTTCTCGTGATCACATCCACCCGGAGTTCTGAATTTACCCCCCTTTCTTCGAGATGAGGGCCAGGTTCTGCTATACAATTTTCACAGACCGCATGATCCTTTTATCGAGGACAACCTGCGTTGTCACTTGCAGATTCCTCACTCTCGTGGTTTTCTCCGACGTTGATGTAGCCTTTGCTATGTCGCGTTGTTGTATTCCTCACCGCGTGCCTGCGCGCCGCCTAGTTTGTCTAGCTGCGTGTGTTTCCGAACTCGCGTTGTCCGTTGATATTCAACTCCGTGCATAAATCTGTATGTCTTTAATGACTACTAATTTGTATCTAATGCACTTTTTGTTCATTGCTCATATTACATCATGAATAGCCTCATTCAATGCAGTTGTTCTTGCTAAACTGCCCCTGTTGTTTTGGCAGCATGGCTGACGATCCTCCACCTCCACCTTATATTGCCGCAATGATGCAGCAGTTTGAATTGAACCGTCAGCTCAACGAGAGTCTGGTAAATCGTTTGGAACGCAACGATGCTCGTCAGGAGCCTGGACCGATCTCACTGCAAGATTTCGTGCGCCTCAATCCATCTGTTTTCTACAACTCCACCAATCCTATGGATGCTGATGATTGGCTTCGTGACATTCTGTTTGAGCTGGAGTCAGCTAATGTTGCCCCTGACAGTTACGTCACCTTTGCGGCATTTCACCTAAAGGGTCCAGCTGCTCAATGGTGGGAAAGCCACATGCGCATGCTGCCTGCTGGAACTGTAACCACTTGGCAGGAATTTCAGTCAGCCTTCCGTGCACGACACATTCCTCAAGGTCCGATCGACCAGAAGAAGAAGGAATTCCGCAAACTCACACATGGCAAAATGTCTGTGGATGCTTATCAGAGGAAATTTCTTGAATTATCCCGCTATGCTGAGGATGATGTCTGCACTGATGCTCGTAAGCAGGAGAAATTTCATGAAGGACTGCATCCTGATCTGAAGCTCGCTCTTGTTGTTCATGAAGCTGCAAACTTTGCAACGCTTGTCAGTCAAGCTTTCCGGGTTGAAACGGGTCTGATTGAGTACGAGGAGTCGCTCAAGCGTACTCATGATGTTGACTCATCCTCGGGTCAGCCTGCTCAGAAGCGCAGAGTGTGGATTCCGCATAATGTCCATCATCGATCTGCCCCTGCACCGAGGCCTTCATATGTTGCACCTCGTCTGCCTCCACCCCCAAGACAACTGAATATCTCAAGTGGACAGCCTAATACTATGGCTCCTCGCCCCAATGATGAGAATTGCTTCAAGTGTGGACAGCCAGGGCATCGTGCTCTCAACTATCGCCAGGGTCAGCCACAGAAAACATCGCGTCCTTCTGAACCATCATAACACAAGTGATAGTGCCAAGCCGCCTGCTATGAATTGTGGCCAGGTCACTCATGTCAAAATGGAAGAAGCCCGTGAGTCCCCTAAAATCGTGATGGGTACTCTTCCAGTTAATTCAGTGGCAGCTTCTGTTCTCTTTGATTCCAGGGCATCACATTCCTTTGTGTCTCAACAATTTGCTCAGCGGCATGAACTACCTTTAGAGTTGTTGCCCACCCCATTAGAGATTATCACTCCCCGTTCCAGGTGGCAAACCAAGATGGTAAGTCACAACAACCAGATCAAGATTGAAGGGATGATGTTCTCTGCTTCCCTCATTGCTCTCGGACCTTCCGACATAGACATCATTCTCGGTATGGACTGGTTGACCGCCCATAATGCTTTGATTGACTGTGCTGCTAAGAAAGTCAAACTTACACATCCTTCTGGCCAGACAGTCAGTTACTCAGCTCGAACAGTTCAAAATGCCGAGAGCCAGATATATGCTCTGAATGCGTTGAATGCTTCACCGCTCGAAGGTATAGAGAACGTTCCGGTCGTCCGTGACTTCCAGGACGTATTTCCAGAAGAACTTCCAGGAGTGCCCCCTGTTAGAGCAGTCGAATTCGTCATCGACTTGAAACCAGGCACCACTCCTATTGCCAAGCGCCCATACAAGATGCCGCCGCATGAACTCCTTGAACTTAAGGAGGAAATCGACAAGTCACTTAAAAAGGGTTTCATACGCCCCAGTTCTTCTGCTTGGGGAGCACCTTCGCTCTTTGTTAAGAAGAAGGATGGAACAAATCGATTGGTTCAAGATTACCGACCTATCAACCAAGCAACAATTCAGAACAAGTATCCACTTCCCAGAATCAACGATCCGTATGATCAACTTGCTGGTTCCTCAGTATTCTCTAAACTTAATTTGAGATTGGGATACCACCAGATCCGGGTTCGTAAAGAGGATATTCCGAAGACAGCCTTCGTTACTCGCTATGGTTCTTACGAGTACACCGTCATGTCTTTCGGCTTAACCAATGCTCCAGCAACATTGTCTCGATTGATGAACTACATCTTCATGGATTACCTCGACAAGTTCGTCGTGGTTTATCTGGATGATATCCTTATATATTCGAAGAATGAAGAAGAACATGCCAAACATCTTCGGCTTGTACTGAAGAAGCTGCGTGAACATCAACTATATGCCAAATACTCTAAGTGTGAGTTCTGGTTATCTGAAGTGACATATCTCGGCCATGTGATTTCCAAAGATGGCATTGCTATTAACCCAGAACGAGTTCAGGCTATTCTTGAATGGACTCCTCCGAAGAATGTCAAGCAAGTCAGGAGTTTCCTCGGACTCGCCAGCTATTGCCGTCGTTTTGTTGAGAACTTCTCTAAGATTGCCAAGCCTCTGACTGATCTGCTTCACAAAGGCGTCAAGTTTGAATGGACAGAAAAATGTCAGGAAAGCTTTCAGACACTCAAAGATAAGCTGACATCTGCCCCAGTGCTTGCTCCTCCTGATTCTCGCAAGCACTTCGTGATTTATTGCGCCGCATCCCGTCAAGGATTAGGCTGTGTCCTAATGCAAGAGTGGAAAGTGATTGCTTATGGCTCTCGACAGTTGCGTCCTCATGAAGAGAATTATCCAATACATAATCTCGAACTTGCAACAGTTATTTATGCATTGAAGTTATGGCGACATTACCTACTCGGTAATCGTTGTGAGATCTACACGGATCATAAAAGTCTGAAGTACTTATTCACTCAACCATCCCTGAACCTCCGTCAGCAAAGATGGATGGAGGCCATTACCGACTATGACTTGGGTATTTCTTATACTCCTGGTAAGGCTAATGTAATGGCTGATGCTTTGAGCCGTAAATCCTACTGTTGTGAACTTGAGGTTCAACTGCAGCAGCCACTCCTGTATGAAGAGCTTCGAAAGCTGAACATCGAGATAGTTCCTCAAGGATATCTAAATACCTTGGTTGTTGAACCGAACCGCGAGCGTACCATCAGAAACTTGCAGAAATATGACTCTGAAGTCGAGAAGATCAAGAAGTTCCTTTCCAAGGGAAATTCTTCTTACTACCATGTTGATGAAGAAGGTGCCTTGCTCTTCAAAGGCCGCCTAGTGGTCCCCAGAAAGCACAACCTGGACTCTCGTTCGGATGTCATGAAAGAAGCACATGACACCCCTTTGTCTATCCACCCTAGTAGTACTAAGATGTACCAATACATTCGTCAACGGTACTGGTGGCCTGATATGAAGCGAGACATTGCTCGTTATGTTGCCGAGTGTGACGTTTGCTGTCGCATCAAAGCAGAACATCAAAGGCCTGCTGGAACTCTGCAACCCCTTGATATTCCTGAATGGAAATGGGACAAAGTTGAAATGGATTTCATCACTGGTTTCCCCAGATCGCATAAGGGTCATGATGCTATCTTTGTCGTCATTGACCGATTCTCAAAGGTTGCTCACTTTCTGCCAGTCAAGGAGACAATCACTGCTAGTCAGTTAGCAGACTTGTATGTTTCCAGAATCGTGTCACTCCACGGTATTCCGTTGGAGATCAGTTCAGATCGTGGCAGCCTCTTTACCTCAAGATTTTGGAACAGTTTCCAAGAAGCTATGGGAACTCATTTGTCCTTCAGCACCGCATTTCACCCCCAGTCCCAGGGACAAGTTGAACGAGTCAACCAAGTGCTTGAAGATATGCTTCGAGCTTAGGTCATCTCATTCGGTAAGAAATGGGAGGAATCTCTCCTGTATGCCGAATTCTCTTACAACAATAGCTATCAGGCTAGTTTGAAGATGGCACCCTTTGAAGTTCTCTATGGATGTAAGTGTCGGACCCCTCTGAATTGGTCAGAAACTGGGGAACGTTCACTCATTGGTCCGAACATTATTCAACAAGTTGAAGAACAAGTCCGCATTGTCCGTGAACATTTGAAAACTGCTCAGTCTCGTCAGAAGAGCAACTATGACCGTAAACACATGGTGATGGTCTATCAACCTGGCGAACAAGCTTACCTTCGTGTCACTCCGATGAAGGGCACTCATCGTTTTGGAATCAAGGGCAAGTTAGCTCCTCGCTACATTGGCCCGTTCCGCATCCTCGCAAGACGTGGAGAAGTGGCATATCAATTGGAATTGCCGCCGAACCTTTCTCAAGTGCATGATGTCTTTCATGTATCGCAACTCCGACGCTGCTTCAAAGATCCTATCCGAGCTGTGGATCATGAAGTGCTTGAATTGCGAGAAGATCTGTCTTACCCCGAATATCCGATCCGCGTTCTTGATCAAACTGAATGTCGGACCCGACAGAAAGCAATCAAGTTCCTCAAAGTTCAGTGGTCGAATCATTCCGAAGATGAAGCCACTTGGGAATGCGAGGATCGTCTTCGTGAAGAATACCCTGCTTTCTTTCAACCTACCTCTTAATTCTCGAGACGAGAATTCTTGTTAGAGGAGGAGAATTGTAACACCCCATGTCATTATGCTACAGTGATCACCTTTTGAGAATGCCAAGTCACCATGATTAACTATGATTGATCATCATTGCATCATATCTCAATTCAAATTCCAACTCAAATTGCAATTCAAATTCAAAGTGAAAACTAAAAGTTGTCCAAGTTTGAAATAAAAATGTTCATTAAATAGAAAATAATCTATAACTAATTATGTTAAGAAAAACAACATCACTAAAAATGCCTAAGTAACTCTATCAACCTAAAACAGTAGCAAACAGCAACATTTAATACCATTTTATTTAATCCAAATTTTAAATGAAATCATTATTTCACCAACCCAATTTCTGGCAGTGTGGAATATTGTCTAGTATTTAAATGGACCAGTCTCATATTTTATAAAAGTCATTTAGTGGCCTCACATTTTGCAAAATAGTAGAAATAAAAGAAAACAGAAATGAAAAAGAAAAAGTCCTACCGCTTACTGTGCCTATGGGCCTCGAGTGCACAGTTCCGCGCGGCCCAGCCCACTGCGGTCGTCGTCCTCCTTGCGCGCTGTTGCGCGCGCGCGCCGACACGGCGACGGCCGCCGCGCTGTCGCCCATCCCATGGTTCGCCAGCGTCATTAAGGGCTCCCCCGAGTTGCTCTCCCCTCCCCCGAAACCCTAGCCTACCTCACTCGCCCGCCCGCACCTCGCCTCACCCTTTTCCCCACCTCACCAGGAACATCGCCACCGTCCGTCGCTCGATCCCGCGGCCACCGCCACCGCATTGCCTCGCCGCCGTGCCGGATCGAACCGCCGTCGTCGACTACGTCCTCTGCCCCGTCCAGCGCAAGCCGGGAGCCTCCACAACGCCCGCTCCGCCGTCTTCTTCAACCTTCGGGCATGCCGGAGTTCGCCGTCGATTCGCCGCACCCCTGCGCTCCCGTGCACTCGCCGTGCCTCCTTGTGCCCCCTAGGTGAGCTGCGCATCCTCTCCCCCTCTTCTAGCTAGCCGTGGCGCCCTCTAGCTGCGATCCCCGTCACGGCCGTGCTCGTCGCCGCCGATCGCCTCGCCATCGCCGCCACTAACCGCTAAGCTCGCGCCTGAGCCACGCGTCGAGCTCCCCGAGCTCCTAGCTACCTAACGCACACCCGCACGCGTTTTGCCGTGGCCTATTTCGCCGATCCCGTCGACGCCCGAAATCCGGCGTCCGCCTCGCCGCTCGCCGCTGACATTCCCGATCACCGCAGCCCGCGAGGCCACCGCCATTCGATGCGGCCTCGAGTGCTCGTTCGAGCAAGCCAAACCACGACCAAAACGGTGCACCACAGAACGAATCCGGGCTCGCCGGAGTTGCCGCCGTGCTCGGCCTCGCCGGAGAGCTCCGGTGGCCGCCGCTGACGTGGTCAGGTGGGTCCCCCGTGTCAGGGGGTTAATTAGTCCCTAATGGCCCTATGACAGGTGGCCCCCCACTGTAGCTAATTAATTAATTAAATTAACTAAATACTAACCTGAGTCATTGACACACTGGGCCCACCCGCTAATTACCTAATTAACTTAACTAAAACCCTGTTTAACCCCCACTGTCACTGACAGGTGGGGCCAACCTACTATTCAACCGGATAAGCCTGGCTGAGTCAGCTGCTGACTCAGCCAGCCGGCCCCACACGTCAGCCTCTGAGGGCTGGCCGTTGACTGGACCTTTAACCCAGTCAACGGGCCCACTGGTCAGCCTCTGTGCTGAAAAGCTGGGTACACCCAGTGGGTACCCGTAGCATTTTCCTATTTTAATTTCGAATTTAATTTAACTTCCAGAAAATCCAGAAAATCATTAAAACTTTGAAAAATCATATAAAATAAACCGTAAGTCGGATGAAAATAATTTATATATGAAAAATGATCAGAAAAATATGAAGAATCTGAATATGTGATCAAAATGCTTGTCCAACACTCCTAGCTAGGTGAACATGGAAATTTTTGACTGATATCGATAAATGAATAGTGCGTGACTTTAATAAAATAAATCCAAATAACTTCCTAAATTAACTAAAACATTTAGTTAGGTAGTAAAACACCTCTGCACATCATTTAGACATGTCATGCATAGTGATTGCATTTTTGCCGTGGATTTACTATTTCTCCTCCCCCCTTCTTTCCGATAGCCTCCGAGACCGACGCTGCCCAGGACACCGACTACACCGCTGACGACCCCGCCTTTGCCGCAGAGCAACCAGGCAAGCAATCCCCCCTTGACGCATGCCGATATCTCCTATTCTTTCTCCCTCCTGCTTGCATTAGAAATTGCCGCTGCCTTGCTTTATCCTATTCTGATGCATAGCCTGATTTTGTCACCTTGCTATTGATATCTTACCAGTTATCCCATGATGCCTAGTTAGTTATGCCGTTGTTCCATCTGTGGCCCTTCGCCTTGTCCGTATGCTATGCTTGTAGCCGGGCCGTGATCACTCTGGGTGTGATCGCGGAAACGTTTACATTACTACACTACTTAAGCTGTTAAAGTCGGGCTGGCCCCAAGGGTGCCCGCGAGAGAATAATATTAAAACGGGTCGGCTCCAAGAGCACCCACGAGCCGTGTATTACCAAGTCAGAGCGACAGGGATCCTGTTCGTCTTCGCGAGTTACTAAATACGCCTAACGGATTTGGGTATTTGATCTGAGTTGGCCACTGGCCTATACGCACTACCACCACGTCGGATAATGGTTTAATGGGGCCCTCTACGCCGTATGTATCAGCCGAAAGCTTTGTCAGACGTCCAGTTCAGCATTGTGGCCGGGTCGGGCCGGCGCCATCCAGGACAGAGGTGGTGCCTGGACCCACCCTGCACACAACGACCCAGAGTGCACAGGGCGATGGCCCAAGACCCCTGAGCGCTTAGGATGTAGACCGGCGGGGACCTCTCTGCTGAGCTCTAGGTGGGGCTGCGGTGTGTCGATCAGCCGAGGCCGGGCATGACCCCATAAAAGTGTGTCCGGCCAGAGTTAATCGAGCGTGTTGGGTAACATTAGTGCACCCCTGCAGTGAAGTGATCTATTCGAATAGCCGTGTCCACGGTAACAGGACGCTCAGAGTTGTATCCTTATCTGCTACAACTACAAATGGATACTATTACATGATAAATTGCTACTACTGCTCTCGGGATCACTTTCTCGCAGGGAGTCGAGAAAGGATCTCAGGGCGCTGCTACTATATAACCACTATTATATGTTATTGTGTTCTACTCTCTTCTGATGCTGCAAGATTGCTCCAAGATGCTAGTCTTTGATAGGCTAGGCCTTTCCCCCTCTGTCCTGGCATTTCTGCAGTCTAGTCCAAAGATATAGCCCCATTCCTTTGATACCGATGCATACTTAGTATAGTTCTGATGTCAGTCTTGCGAGTACTTTGGATGAGTACTCACGGTTGCTTTGCTATTCTTTTCCCCCATACCCGATTGCTGCATTCAGATGTCGGAGCCCAGGGGCAGGAGATCCCCGGAGACACCTACTACTACGTGGAGATCCCCGACGACCAGGAGTAGTTGCGGAGGCCCTAGGCAGGATGCCTTCGCCTTTTCGATCAGTGTCGCTGTTTGTGCTAGCCTTCTTAAGGCACATTTGTTTAACTTTGTGTCTGTACTCAGATATTTTTGTTTCCGCTGATGCTTGTATGACTCGAGCTTATGTATTCGAGCCCTCGAGGCCCCTGGCTTGTAATATAAAGCTTGTATTATTTTATTTTGTGTCTAGAGTTGTGTTGTGATATCTTCTCGTGAGTCCTTAGGCTTGATCGTGTGCATTTGCGTGTATGATTAGTGCACGATTAAGTCGGGGGCGTCACATCCGACTACAGACGAAATCAAACGATAAAATCACCACCCTGCTATTATCCCCGGATCAACCGACCAGGGCCCACTACGGATCATCTGGCATCGTGACGTACATCCGCCCACGTTCAACGTCATACTCTCAATGGAGCATCTCAGGCTCACCTGTATCTGACTCAAGCGTACCTGCAACTGGTGTTTATAGTAATCTATGAGCCACAGGGACTCATCAATCTCATCACCCAAGGTAACAATACTATTCAAGCTTATAGGAATGGAAGGGGTATATGTGGTGAGGTTGCAGCAAGCACTAAGCATGTGTATTAGAGATTTTTAGGATCTTCTTTACATCAGGTAAATCTGTCGGCCCTGTCTGTTTTTTTCTTTAAGTTACGACTCTTTGCTTCTTACTTCTATTAATCCATAGGGAAAGTCTATGATGAATTTGGAAAACTCATCTCACTCTTACTCTATGGCTCGGACTTAATGGGGGAAGAAAACATCTTCCGGAATTTCTTTTTTGTTCAATTCTGGACAAAAAAGAAAAGGAAAAAAGGAATTTATAGGGACAGTGTTACCCCCTATATCCCCTAGTTTATATTTTAGGAATAATAAGATGAGTATTCTACACATAACAGTCGCAAATTTAATATGATCAAGAAGTGATCCTGAACACCTACTTACGGTTCATACATAACCCCACCGTGTTCTCTTTCCGAACTCCCTCGGAAAGAGACAATCACGGTTACGCACACGGTTGGTGTGTTTTAATTAGAATTAGTGTCAAGTTCTCTACAACCGGAGGTTATAAATATCCAAGTCGCCACATAATCGCAAGCACGGCTTTCCGAAAGATTTAACCCTACAGGGTTGTTCCAACTTAGTCCATCACAAACTATCACAAGCAGCGGTGGGATGACCTCAACCTCAAGAAAACCCGATCAACCTTGAGTCAGCCCGAGGTATCCTCGGAATCCCGGTGCACAAGACATTTCGACAATGGTAAAACAAATCCAGCAAGACCTCCCGACGTGCCGACACCCTGATAGTAGCCGCGCGTATCTCATCTTAGGTCACGATCGGATTGGAAAGCCTACGAGTAAAACCAATACCTCGAGTTTCCCCGTGGTGGCCCCGCAGTCTGCCCGTTTCGGACCAACACTCATGTGGAGCACTGGCCCGGGGTTTGTTGATTAAGAATCCTCGGGTTAATTACTCCCTATGCAAATTTTAGTTGTTATTAGGCAAATGTTAACACCAAAGTTGGGCCTTGCTGGAAGAGTTTTATTCAAAGCGAATTGTCAAGAGGTGCCCATAAACCCTGAGCATGTTAGGAACGCTAATCAAGGATCATAACACTGGTATTACGGAAACTAAGGCGACATGAGTGGAACAAAACACTAGGCAAAAGGCCGAGCCTTCCACACACAACCAAGTATATAGATGCATTAATTAAATAAGAGATATTGTGATATCCCAACATATCCATGTCCCAACATGGAACACCTTTCACTGCACCTGCAACTAAAACGCTATAAGAGGGGCTGAGCAAAGCGGTAACATAGCCAAACAACGGTTTGCTGGGTAAGGGTGGTTAGAGGCTGTATCATGGCATATGAGAGGCTGACATATATGTGGTAGGAAGTGTGACATAGCGATAGCAAAGAGACAACTAGCAAGCAAAGATAGTAGAGTTATCTAGGGTAATGATCATCTTGCCTGAAGTCTCTTCGGCAGGATAGTAACTTTGCTCCTCGAAGACGTTCTCAACAAGATCCTCGAACTCGGACTCGTCTCCTGGTACTACCCATAAGAAAAGAACAAGCACCGAAATAAACAAACAATCATGGCATAGATGCACAAGCAAAAATGATGCATACATGACATGGTAAAAATAGCGAGCATGGCATGAATGGAGTAACGGTGCTACCGGGACGACAGAAATGGTAACGAGAAGTGAACGGTGAAGGAAAAGATGGATATGGGCAAAATCTTGGTAACCCAAGTATGCCACTAGAAATAATGGAAGATTTTGCATGAAATCGATATAAAGATCACGAAGAACGGACGCATAGAACTCAAATGGTGAGCAAAACAAATATGCAATGCAATATGCCATTAACAGCAACATGACAACTTACACACATCGAAACAGCAAGCTACTTTACCCTAAAATGCCCATTCGTGATATGTGGCTGTAGTATGCTGGATGCACAACATTTCATCCAAAAGGTTTAAGTTCATTAGCATCATGGTTTAAAGGCTATGGAGGCTACAAGATGCAAAGATGCTGTTACAGATGGTGACTTGGTGAAATTTAAGCAAGTCCAAAACAACAACGTTGACATGGCATGTTTGCAAGATTGTTACAGTAGCTTAACAGGTCTAACATGGCATGGGAAAAGTACCAGCAGCAAGTAGGCATGAAGATGCTCCAAAAACATGTACAAAATTTCATCATATGATGCATGGATTAAATCACACAAAATTGACAAAATGCAATATGCTGTGAAAATGTCATGCACCAATACTTGCTCAAATAACAAAATTAATGCCACAGCTGGATTAGTTGGATTTTTCTACCCCATTTTAATATATAATATGCATATGTTGCTGTATAAAAATGCTCACAAATGCAATATACAATATACTGCCAAAATTGGAATTGCCAGATATTCCAGAAACGGAATATGCCTAATATGGAATGTGCATAAATGGAAACATGCCAGAAATGGAATATGCCGAATCTGAAATAAAACAGAAGTGTAACAGCCAGTTTTATAACAGGATGCATTACGAGAGTGGTGTTTTGGCTCCTAGGTGTATATACACCTATTATGAAATATGTATAAAAAACACATTTCAAAATGTTAAAAAATTTCGAGAAAAAAATCCCGCATGTACATCCGGACATCCTATGTTCGCACACAAAATTTCGGTGAAAAAGAACATTTTTTGTGGCATGTATAAGATAAAAAAATGCCTCGTGAATAGCTGTAATCAAACATCGAAAATTGTCTTTTTTACACAAGCCACAAAAAATGTCTTTTTTCACCGAAACTTTGTGCACGCACATATAATGTCTGGATTTACACGCGGGATTTTTTCTTGAATTTTTTTAACTTTTTAAAATGTGTATTTAGACAATGGGTGCATATACAACTATGAGCCAAAGTGAATTTCCGCTATACATAGCAGCAAAACTACTTGTGAACAAAGTTTAACATGGCAGATCTTGATATGCACATGAAGTAGACATGTCAGGTTCCATTTACTCCATTGACACCAATTCAAAAGATGCATAGAATGATGGCTATGATCAAGACAAAATGCAATCTTTAACTGATACAGAGAATACACAGGTTAACAATATGATGCACACTTTGACAGATCAAACAACAGTCTAAACAAGGTGATAAATTCGTGCAATTGACATGTAGCTGTAGTACTTAGAGAGCTATACAAAACATGTATAGGCCATGCATACAAAGGAGTCACAGATCAGTCACAATCATCATCACAACAGGGGAAAAAGATAACATGGTTTTCAGACTTAGCAGTTTTCAGAAACTGACAGAAAATTCAAAAAACGAAGAGGGCTTGGGGATTTGTTCCCTCGACCTCCTAGATGCATGGATATGGTGCAAAACACTAAGGTGGACATGAGGCTAGGCCTAGGACAAGGTTTTGTAGAAGGAGAAACACGGGAAGGCTCCGGATCTGAGGTTTGTCAACCGGAGCGTGCTCTGGGTCACAGAGTTCACCGGGAGCGCGTTGTTGGCATAAAGAGTATGTCGTGTATGGTGAACTAGAGCTCGTGGGATTTGGCAGAGAGGAAGATGGGTATACCTCCTTACCCTAGGACAAGAGATCGTGGCCGGGGACGAAGGGAGGCGACGGCAACGAGTCGACGAACTTGACGCGAGCTCCTGTCCATGACGAAGTGGAAGAAGAGGAAGAAGAGGTCGTCGTGGATGGAGTCCTTGGGAGCGGCTTGGCGTCAGAATGGAACCAGGGCTTCGTCGGGGTTCGGTTGGACGTCGTGGAGGTGGCCGGCGGAGACTGCTACGCCGGCGGCGAGCTCCTGCTCGGGCCGTCCATGGTGGTGGCAGGGAGGAAGCAGGGCGCGTGGGTGCCCTCCCTTGGAGCGGCGGCGGCTGGAGGGGGGTAGAGGAGAGGAGAGGGAAACCCTAGGGAGCCTGGGGTGCCCTTTATAGGAGAGGAGGAAGGGTCGTGGTGGCCACGGTGGCCATGTGCCCCTCTCTGTAACCGTGAGAGAGAGAGGGTCGTGAGGAGGAAGAAAAGAGAGATGAGAGAGATTGACAGCGGGGCCCGCACAGGTGACAACGTGGAAAGGAGGGGAGAGAGGAGAGAAGGCGGGCGCTGGCTGCTGCTGGCGCTCGCTGGTGCCTGCGGCTGGGAGCAAGAGGCCCAATAGGGTGCGGCCCAGGGAGGTCCCTTTCCTTCTTTTTTTTTTACAATTCTGTAAATCTAAAATCACAGCTGAAGAAAAGGAAAAGGCCAGGGAGTTTTAGGAAGAACTAGAAGGAAGTAAAAATATCCCTGGTCTCCTGGATTTATGAACTATTTGAATAAATTGATCTGGCAATTTTTAAAAATAAACCAAGTTTGAATTGCATTCAAACTTGATGCATTTTTGAACCCAACCAAACCACATTCAAAATAGCTGAAATTTGGCAGAGAGGTAAATGGCATGGTGTAGGATTTATAGGGAAATAGTGGACGTTAACCTGGGATAGAAATAATGACCACATGGATTACTTGAAAAGAAGAAGAAGAAGATGATGAGATGCTCATGCATGGGTGACACCACAATGATCTTGGGATAGATGGCAAGGTAGGAGGGTTGGATACACACAAGAGCACATGAAGCCAACACCAAAATAAATGATGGGTGCAATGCACATAGCAACATACATGAAGATCATAATGCACAAAGTGAAATGAAATGCAACAAGAGATCATGGCAACATGACAATTCATACATGGTAACAAACATGGTTCTTAAACATGGCATATGAAACTCATGCATTACATCCGGGTTGTTACAATTTTCCACGTGACCATGATTAGGGCTAAGCCTAGCATCAGAGAAGGAATGCTATCCTGGACTGATAATGTGTAATTTATCTTAGTGAAATTTTCTGACTTCTCTAACCTTTGTAGCTAATCCATTGTATCTCCCATTGTAATTACCATGCTGATTTATAAATGACAAGGCTTAAGAGTAGGGGGTTTCCCTACTATTTTTGGTCCCAAAAAACATTGACTATTTAAATTCCAATACTATATAGCATGTTTCAGTAATAAAATGGTGACGGGAATTAGGTTACAACATCCAGAAAATACTGCTTGAGGATAGAACCAATCACAGAGGGGGCTCTTGCCCCTTGGGGACCATGAACACCAAGGAACAGAGGGGTAAACCTTATCCACCTAGGGAGAAGCCCAAGGAAGGAGGGGGGCACTCCCCCCTCTCTTTTGATGGAACTGTCATCACCACCATCTTCTCCAACAACTTCACCATCATCTCCATCGACTTCACCACTATCTCGAACGCCAAATCCTCCCTCTCTATAGTGGTTCACTCATCCACAAACCTTTATAATCCCCAACTTAAACATGGTGTTTCATGTCATGAATTTTTATATGGAGATTTGTTGCACTTTCGTTATGTCCGAGTAGATCTATTTTTTCTTATGGCTTTGGAGATCTATTATTATTAATACGAGTTGTACGTTATGATATGGTGATTTTGGTACCTAATGTATGAGTGCGCATTTATGTCGGATCACACTTTAGGGTTAGCAATATGTTGCGATAAATATGCATGGGGAGGGTGGTGGAGTGACAGATATTACCGTGCCTGAGTATAGGAGTCAAAACATATGCGATAAAGAGGACCCATAGATCTTAATGCTATGGTTGGGTTCACCTTAAAGAATTATTGATATTTGCAGATGCTTTCTAAGGGTTTCAATCATAAGAACATGTTATTTAATGGATTTTCCTGCAGGTTAGAATATCCCTCTCCTATCGGTCTAATATCATAGCCAACCGCCCAGGGATAGTTCTACAATGCCTACCACCAGCACTACATACTCACACTTTTTTACTTTATTGCAACTTTACAGTACAACACCAAAATTTTATCTACTAGTACTTTTGAATCTTCCCGCTACCTTTTTTGTAGCTGCGATCTATCTTTAGTTAAAGGCTCTAGGTAAAGAAAATGTTTGGTGTACAAAAGGTTGCTTAAGTGGCAGATGGAGCCAGAAAGAATAGGATTCCTACCTTTTGCTCCGTTAGGATATCGACGCTTCATACTTACCATCTCCATATTGGAAAGAGCTACGACCATTCCCTGCTCTTGGGGATTATCAGAGTTATCACTACATCCAATTAAAGAACAAGATAAAGGAGTTCATGAGTATCTACATCAACCTTACTTAAGGACCTTGCTCTGTAACGAGCACTGATGATGGGCTTGTCGGTGAAAAGTTAAATCACTTATCGGCCTGCCTCCCACAGCCTCTCAAGTGCGCCCCACAAAGCCCAAGTGTATTACACTGAAATCAGGAGGAGCAACACTGCCTCAGGAGGAGGCTCACCATCATACTACATCAAGGGAACCAGTAAACACTCTACGAAACATTAAAACGGCCAAACATGTTGTATACTAACACCGTGTCTGACTCCTATCCCTTGATGCCTTGCACAACATGTTCTTTATAAGGGGTACCAGGGGCATCGTAAAAGGGGGCCTCCCCCTTGTGATAGAGGCGAGAGTCCCGATCTTTTGATGAGATGATAACTATCGATTTGGTGGAGTCGACTTTGTCAATCCGACTACAAACGTGCACGACGTTGCGCCTTAGCAATCACTAAACCAATCTCCTGGAGGTTACTGACGATGCCAGAAGCACGATCAGCCTGACCACGAATGTCCATTCCTGCACGCAATCGAAGCACAAGCAAGAATATGATAAAAACAATCTGAATATTGAGGATATAGATGAAGTATTAATAAAGTTGGGGATCCGTAAGCGGTCTTGGCCTGGTCGTTGGACACAAACAAAGTACACGAAGTTACAATGGCTAACTTTTAACAAAACAAATCCCAAGCAAAAAGCTACTAGATCGATCTACTTATATAGGAACAAGGGGTGGCGTCCAAGGAGGTGGGAGGACGTCCCAAGGCAGCCTAAAACCAACCCTATGTCGTACAAGGCCCATGGTCCCAAGTGGAGGTGATGCAACACCTTTGGACTTGTAGTTTGACTCGGATTCTGCTGCAGCGTTGGATTGTTTCGTCAATATCTACAAGCTCCGGATGAATTTGAAGGTGACTCCAATTGGGTTGGAAAGTGCACGAAATAAACTTTCCAACAAAAAAAGAATCACCCAATTCAGAGTCTGGATGCAAAAGTTCTTGGCATTTTGAGTCAGGTATGTCTGTGCAGTCCGAATCTGAGTCCAGAACGTGAGGGACTTGGTCTCTATCTTCTCTTGGGATAAAAGTGACGTGAGAGGACTTCTTGAACAACACCTAATCATTTCCTTTGATGCGAGAGGACTTATTGAACAACACCTAATCATTTCCTTTTCCTTTGTCTTCACACGTGGTTCGCACAAGTGTTCATCAATTCTGCATTTAGGCATGAAATAAAAATAGGTGAAGTATTTTTGTTCCGGATAACATAAATAAATTATTTCATAATTATTATAAGAAATCACCTCACAAATATGCATATATGCAATATTTTTGGTCGTATCCAAGGTAGCCATGTCCTCATCATCCTCCCCTTCTTGAAAACAAAGCCGTCCTCGGCGTTGCTTAGTTTGAAATGTGGCTAACAAAAGAGACAAGGTGTACATGTTGTATATGTATATGCCATCCATTTTTACTTCCCTCAGTTTTTGCACATGTGACACATTTATACGTGAGTAACATTCATATGTCTTGAAATATAAAGTCAAACTATTATCACAAGAAGTAGAGGGCATGAAAATATTGCAACTTAGTTTGCATGCATAAGTGAAGCTCTTATATCAAAATATTGACAATGCTCATCATTAAACCATCCCAACATCGGTGAATAAACTTTAATTGTTTCAAATTTACATGCTACAACATGCTTAAATAAGCAAACATGGAACAAGTCATTTGACACACAATCATCACCAAGATTAGAGGTCATATCAAAATGATTAAACAATGGCACAATTATTTTCAAACGTAGTTTATCCAAATCTGATTTATTCCCTGATTCACATGGTTCTTTCGCATCAACAGTTAATTCAATGGGTGCACTCAAAATTGTTGATATTGCAGTTGTTTGATCACATGGCAAAGTCAAATCATCAGCATAGTCCTCTAAATTAGGTGGTGTGATCAAAGTAGTGGGTACCTCATCACATGGTGCATTTAAATCGACAAGGCATTCATCATTCTCATGTGGAGGTGGAAGATCAATACCTTTTCCATTACCTCTTATGGCCAACTCAGATGATGTCAGCACTCTCGGTGGTGACGGGTCACAAGGTGGAGCTGATGTAGTGCTCACAACAACGGATGTTGTTGTCATAGTAGGCGCAGTGGTGGAAGGAAGGACCGTCTCAACTCCTTGGATGTGCACCTTGTGCTTGTTTGTCTTGTGGGCATCATGCCTCTTTATTTCCTGTTCAGCTTTGCAAGCAAGACGAAACAAATGATCCATAGGATAACACTTTGTATGGATTAATATCTCCTGAATATCATGGTTTAATCCTCCCCAAAATCTATGCATAAAATCTTCTTCACTTTCTTCTAAAAAAGAGTGCAACAAGGTAGTTTGTAAATCATCATAATATTTTGCTACGGTGTCACTACCTTGTTTTAAATGTTGTAGTTTTTTAATCATGCCACGAGTATAATAAACGTCGACGAATCTATTCCCAAGTAGTAGGTATATAATCAGGGTATAACCGACAATATTCGCTCCAGCAAACTAAAACAAAGCTACTGAAAGTACTAACCACAGCTTTAAATTTTTTACGCTCATCAAAATTATGGGAAGCAAATATAGCATTTATTTCGTACTCCCATTCAATATATAAATCAGGCCAAAAACGACCATTAAATGGTGGCAAGGAAAGATTAACCTGATTATGCGCATTCTGATGTCGTTCCTCCTGTCGTGATGGTTGTTGAATTTTCTTAGGTGGTGGCAAGTCTCCCACGATCGATGAAGCCCAAGAACTAACAACGCCGGAACCTGTCAAAATTAGTAGAAAACAAGAAACAAAATCCAAGAATAATGTTCCTATGAACTACTAGGATGTGGTGGTAAAACGCTCACAGTATAGCAAATATCGATGTCTTACAAGTTCTTACCATGCAACAGGTGGTGACCGGCAACCAGCGGTGTCAAATAACTCCAAAGATTGAGAAAGCGATTGTCAGGTGAACGTAAATATGCATGGTGTAGAAATATATGGAGCTAGGTTGGCTTTATATATATGGTAGCAAAAGATTAGCAATAATCAATTCAGAGATGCAATGTTGAAAAACGCTCAACGACGGTACTGTTCTGGTCCTAGGCTAGACTGGACTAGAGACGCGAGCCTAAAACAATAATGGGGTCACGGCATATCATAACTAGCAGCAACAAAGGATATGAAGTAGCTCTAGATAGCAAGATATAAGCGAAGATCACAATGGCAGTAAAGATAATGATGCGAAACAACCGCCAAGCAGGATACACCAAAAACTCTATCTCCAACTTTCCTCTAGAAAAGTTTGTGCCAATTTTTTGATAATTGTTCTCAGGAATGCTACTGACTCAAGCTTTTTAATGCAAAAAGAATCACTCAATTCCGAGTTGGTATGCGGAGGCAAAAAATTATAAAACTGGCCTGAAAAACTGTAACAAACTGTGTTCGTGAATTTCGGAGGGCAAAAAGACCTATTTAGAAGACGATTTTGAGGTGCCAAATATTGAACTTGATTTTGCAACTAATCAGATGCGGCTTGTAGCTAGCTTTAATTTGAGTACTCGTGGAGGCAAAACGGACTTCGTATGAGAAAGATATGCCTGTTTTACTGAACACTGCGCAAAACAGATTCCAACCCGAATTCAGGTACGAGATTGAGTCTAGATAGATCCGAATTCCTTTTTTTTCTCTCACTATTTTTTCTTTTGTTCTTCTCGTTTTTTTTCTCTCACTTTTTTTTCTTTTTTTTTCTCTCTTTCCAAAACAAACTAGATAAGATGCAGATTGGATCAAGCGAAGATGCGAATGACCTCAAGTATGATTATGACAATGAACGATGGGGAGCACGTGGTGGAAACCGATGGATGGTGGTGGTGGACAGCGGAAGGGATGATGATGCTGCGGCGGCGTGACTAATGTGAACAGAACTCGAAACTCTAAAGGAAACTAGACACTAAGACCAGCAACTCGACTCGACGATGCAACCGATAATTCAAATATGCAAAGCAATGAAAAGAAAATTGCAAAGGCTCATACTGGCTTGGACAAAGGATGAACAAATCTAACTTTTTTTGGCTTTTTCTTGGACTCTAGGTATGAAGAATGGATGCAATCTACACTATGAAAAACTGGTAAAATATCACCGAGCAACTTGAAAATCTGATACCACTTGATAGAGGCGAGGGTCCCGATCTTTCGATGAGATGATAACTATCGATTTGGTGGAGTCGACTTTGATGATCCGACTACAAACGTGCACGATGTTGCGCCTTAGCAATCGCTAAACCAATCTCCTGGAGGTTACTAACGATGCCAGAAGCACGATCAGCCTAACCAGGAAGGTCTATTCCTGCACGCAATCCAAGCACAAGCAAGAATATGATAAAAACAATCTGAATATTGCGAATATAGATGAAGTATTAATAAAGTTGGGGATCCGTAAACGGTCTTGGCCTGGTCATTGGACACAAACGAAGGACACGAAGTTGCAATGGCTAACTTTTAACTAAACAAATCCCAAGCAAAAAGCTACTAGATTGATGTACTTAGAGCATCTCTAGCAGACCCCGTATAATGCCCCGACCCGCATAATAACCGCCAAAATACGGGACCGCGTGAAAAAACCTGCCCGATCAGACCCCGTATCGGGCCGCGGCCTATAAAATTTTTTGTGGGGCGCGGCAAAAGTTCGCCCTCAACCTTTAGATTCACGGGGTGGGAGGCCGACCCGAGCTCGCCCCCTATCCGCAGCGAGATTTGGCGCGAGGGAACTTTCCGCGCGGCCGTTCCCGCTTCACACCCATTTCGCCGCCATTGCCCCGCCTCTCCCCGCTCTGGCCCATCTTCCCCAGCCATCCTTTGCCGCCATGGAAGGCTCCCAGCCGTCCCCCGTCACCGTGGATGTCGCGCAAGGGCAATCCCGTCCGGCAGATCTCGTCGCCGGCCATGTCGCCCCCGCCGTCGCTCAAGGCACCACCGCGCCTGCCCGCAAGCGGCAGGGCAGCGTGGTCGTGCAGGGCGGAAATCCGGCTGGCCCCGCCGGGAAGGCACGCGCGCCCGGCGCCACCGCCCCTCCGCGATCTGTCCGGCCACCGTCGGAGAAGAAGGGCAAGGTTTCGGGCGTGAAACGCAAGAAGGCTCCTACGAAAAGGCCGGCGACTTCATCCTCTCCCTCCGCCCCGGCAAGAGATATGCCATCGATGCCCTACAACGGCCTGCTTCCACCGCAAGCGAGGTGTTCGACGAAATGGCCGGAAGGTATGCTTCTTCGATCTCTTCTAGTTGCTTCGCTTTTCGCCATTGCGGTAGCCCGTGACTTGATTACACTCACTGTAGCGCCGGTTCGAACGATGCAACTGCCGAGTTCGTCAACTTGTTGGACACCAACACCGTCGACATCGATCAAGCCCCGATCGCTGGTTTCGATTACAATGAAATGGATGATGGCGTGGATGGTCACGGTGGTGAAGATGAGGTGGAGGAGATAGACGAGGGGGCGTATGACCAAGCACAAGCAAAAAAAAGCGCGAGATCGAAGAACTACACGGTGTTGGAGGACCAAATTTTGATCAAGGCTTGGAGTGCGGTGTCCCTTGATGCGTGCACCGGCACATCTCAAACCGCCAAGAGGTATTGGCAAAGGATTGAAGATCAATACTTCCGCATGATGGCAAGGCATCCCGGTAGGATTCCACGCACCTTTCGGTCACTCCAAGGTCATTGGGACGTGATCAAGCCAATTTGTAGCCGTTGGGCTGCTTGCTTGGAACAAATTCGCAATGCACCTCCAAGTGGAACCGTGGAATTCGACTACGTGAGTTCGTTTTCACGTCCCAAGTTGTGCAAATCATTTGTAGCCGTTGAAGTGATTGCATCATTTGACATTTGTTTTTTTTGTGTAGGAGAAAATTGCCCAACAAAGATACAAAGACATGGAAGCTTCCGAAGGCAAACCATTTAAACTAGAGCATTGTTGGGAATTGCTACAAGAGTGTGAGAAGCGGAAGTTGATTGAGAAAGAATCCCCACCGAAGAGGGGTTCACTTACGAACATGGATGATGATGAAGATGATGATGGCCCACGAAACTTGAACAAGCCCGATGGAGACAAGAAGACATGGGAGAAGATCAAGAGGGAACACGAGGCATCGAGCTTGCGGGACAAGATAGATGCCATGGTGCAATCAAATGAGTTGATGTTGGCAAAGACATTGGAGGCAAAGAAAGCACGAGAGAAGCAAGAGAAGTGGCAATTGCTCAAGGACGAGGGGTTGCGCAAGGCGGCAATTGAGGAGAGAAGAGTCTTTGCCGATGAGACCAAAGCCATGGCCAAGCTTCTTGCCGAGGAGAACAGGATCATGATGTTGAACCGCGATGACATGGACGACATCACCAAAGAATGACATGATTTGGCAAGGAGAGACATCTTGAAGAGGAGGATGCTTGCGGCGGCCGGTGGATGTTTCGGTGCCGGTGATGTTTTTCCGTCAGGTGTTGGAACCAGTGCCGCTGATGCTTTCGGTGCCGGAGTTGGAACAAGTGCCGGTGATGGACTCGGCGGTGGTGCAGAGTGAAGATCACGACGACGGAGTGACCTAGATGATGATGGACGTGGTCATTGCTTTTGCATTAAGTCCATTTGCGTTTGTCATTGAAAACTATGATTTTATTTGCGCGCGAACTAAGTTTTATTCTTCGAATTTGAACTCATTCGTCGGAATCGCTTATCGGGGGTTTTAGGTTTTGCGGGCCGACGCGGGCTGCGGCCGAGTAGACCCCCCGTAGGCGACCCGTAAAACAGCATATTCGCAAAATATGTTGTTTTACGGGTCGGCTACGCGGGGTCTGCTCGGCCGCAGCCCGCGTCGGCCCGCAAAACCGTTTTTTTGCGAACTGTAAACGAGTTTTGCGGGTCGGCATTATACGGGGTCTGCTAGAGATGCTCTTATATAGGAGCAAGGGGTAGCAGCCAAGGAGGTGGGAGGACGTCCCAAGGCAGCTTAAAACCAACCCTAGGTTGTACAAGGCCCATGGGCCCAAGTGGAGGTGATGCAACACCTTTAGACTTGTAGTTTCACTCGGATTCTGCTGCAGCGTCGGATTGTTTCATCAATATCTACAAGCTCCCGACTAATTTGAAGGTGAATCCAATTGGGTTAGAAAGTTCACGAAATAAACTTTCCAACAAAAAAAGAATCACCCAATTCAGAGTCTGGATACAAAAGTTCTTGGCGTTTTGAGTCAGGTATGTCTGTGCAGTCCGAATCTGAGTCCAGAACGTGAGGGACTTGGTCTCTATCTTCTCTTGGGACAAAAGTGACGTGAGAGGACTTCTTGAACAACACCTAATCATTTCCTTTGATGCGAGATGACTTCTTGAACAACACCTAATCATTTCCTTTTCCTTTGTCTTCACACGTAGTTCGTACAAGTGTTCATCAATTCTGCATTTAGGCATGAAATAAAAATAGGTGAAGTATTTTTGTTCCGGATAACATAAATAAATTATTGCATAATTCTTATAAGAAATCACCTCACAAATATGCATATATGCAATATTTTTGGTCGTATCCAAGGTAGCCATGTCCTCATCACCTTGCGACCGTAAAGGGGTTTCGTGCTTCACACCCAAGTCTCCACCATCATCAGATTTCGTCGAGGCCCTCCCTTGACATGGTAATCCTCTATATTCTCCACATATATAAGGAAAGTGCAAGGCATGAAGTAGGTCACGCAGTCCCGTCTAAATCATGTACACGTACGTACAACCACGCTGCAAAAAATATGACCACGTACGTGCATACGGCCGGGGTCTCAAACGCGTACTCGCGCATAAAGCGATGCTCGTGTACATCGAGAGGCAATGTGGCAGAGGCAACGAGTGACTGCACTGGATGGTGGGGGTACATAGCAATGTCGTCCTATTCATTAGGAGCCAGCCAGCTAGGTCGGAATGGCCGAAGCGACGTCCTGTTCATCGGGAGCCAACCGACTGGGTCGGAACGACCGAAACGGGGTCTTGTTCATCCAACGGCAATCCCCTACGGTCCAAATAGGGTTCTGTTCATCAGGAGGGGTGTGGAGTATCGGAGAACAGCCGAAACGAGGTCCTTTCATCCAGCGGCAACCGCCTACGGTCAAAACGGGGTCCTGTTCATCGGGAGCGGTGTGGCGTACCGCGAAATAGCCTCCACGGGCTACTGTTCATCCAGCGCAAACTGCCTACGGCCTCCACAGGGTCCTGTTTATCCACCCCCAACCGGATGGGGTGAGGCGCACCGCAGCACGGCCTCCTCGGGGTCCTGTTCATCCTGCACCAACCGCCTACTACCATGGGGTCCAGTTCATCCAACCCCCGCCAGCTAGGGTGGGGCGTACACGCACGCGGCAGCAACGGGGACTGTTCATCCATAGCCAACTAGGTAACTCATCACATCTCGCGCAAGGGGCTCGATGCTACCGGTTGCAGGTCTTGACTCGATCTATGTATCGCACTCGCGGCAGCAACATGGACTATTCCTCGAGAGGCAACCAACCGGCTAGGTCAACTCACGTCTCGCGCGTGGGCTCGATGCAACACATCAATCGATCGGGCTAGCAAATTACATAGGCGCATGAGTCTTGCATTGATCGATCGGGTTCCGTACACAGCAAAGGGATTGCTCAGGTTCAGTAAGTAGCGAGCTCGATTGCTCGGGTTCAGTAGTGCGAGGGATCACTCTGGTTCAGTAGTGCGAGGGATCGCTCGGGTTCAGTAATGGGAGGGTTCGATCGGCCGGGTTCAGTAAGCTAGGGATCCCTCGGGTTCAGTAAGGCGAGGGATCGCTCAATCGGGTTCAGTAAGCACAGGCTCGCTCGGGTTCAGTAAGCGAAGGGCTCGCACATGCGCACGCATGAGAGAAATGCGCAACCACCCCTGCATCACTCAGCCTGACCACCAATTGTATATCGAGAAATCCCCGAAAAATTTCTCGCCCTCACTTCTACCACAATTTTTTTACATCATGGACGGCCCAAAGAACATCATGCAGGTGCGCCTCCGGCCCGCTGTTAGGGCATATTTCTCCCTTAGTGGTTTTGGTGATTGATGACAATGCATTTGCGGACTAATCATGTGCATTGAGCATTTCAGATAATACGTCATATGGCACAAGATGATTGATGCCCCTCGGAGTGTGAAAGTCAAGACGGTTATTTTTCCCGCGCTTCTTTTTCGGTGGACTTGAGTCGTAGGAAAACCGTACTATTAAGAGGGGGTACGCTTCGGAAAGGTTTGGGTGGAATCATCACGTACTTGTTTTCATTGTGCACCCCCTTTTCCCTCTCACACCTTTGGAGCTTCCAACTGTTTGTTCAAATATGTCCTACAAGCTACTAAGTGGCAGTACCGCTCTGCTGAGCGGTACAACCACTAGTGAATGGTAGTACCACCGGTCCAGTACCGTGCGTACTACCGCTTAGTTGAGGCGTTCTATTGCCTCTTCGTGGTCAGCGGAAGTGGCGCGACAGTAGGGCGGTAGTACCACTCGTGGCACTTCCACCCCTACCACCGCTCCGCTACCGCTGGCCTCACTGTAGCACAAAGAGCTAAGCGGCAGTAGAGCAGCAGTGGCGCGGTAGTACCGCTCGCTTGCGAGCGGCACTACCGCCCGGCCACTACCGCCCCCACTACCGCTTACTCAACTGCTTCTGGACTCGGGTGCTTCTTCATGGCAGTAGGGCGGTAGTACGATGTAGGATCAAAAGTATGTCTAGAGGGGGGGGGGTTATTAGACTACTTGACCAAATAAAAATCTATCCTTTTCCCAATTTTAGTCATGGGCAGATTTTAGCAAATACACCAAGTCAAGTATCACCCTACACATGCAATTCTAAGAGTATAGCAGCGGAAAGTAAAACATTGCACATGTAAGTAAAGGAGGGGTTTGGAGATTTCAAACGCAATGAAGACACGATGATTTTTGGCATGGTTCCGATAGGTGGTGCTATCGTACGTCCACGTTGATGGAGACTTCAACCCACGAAGGGTAATGGTTGCGCGAGTCCACGGAGGGCTCCACCCACGAAGGGTCCATGAAGAAGCAACCTTGCCTATTCCACCATGGCTTCCGTCCATGAAGGACTAGCCCTTACAAACTCCTTGGTTCAACTCCACATGATCTTGGAGGCTCCCAAGTGACACCTAACCAATCTAAGAGACACCACTCACCAAAAGGTAACAAATGGTGTGTTGATGATGAACTCCTTGCTCTTGTGCTTCAAATGATAGTCTCCTCAATACTCGATCTCTCTCACACAGATTTGGCATGGGTAGGAGAAGGATGGGAGTGGAAAGCAACTTGAAGAGGCTAGAAATCAAGGTTCAAATGGTTGGATTGGAATCTCTTGATCTCAACACATGAGTAGGTGGTTCTCTCTCAGAAAATGTATGGTGGAAGTGTAGGCACGTTCTGATGGCTCTCTTTTAGAGTAAGTGGGGGTGGAGGGGTATAAATAGCCTTCACCAAAAATCCAACCGTTACACACTTTTTGACCCAACTCGGTGAGACCGAACATAAACTCGGTGAGGCCGACTAGTGTAAAAAGTGTGAGCTTTAGGCTTTTCGGTGGGACCGAAGTGGAACAACTCAGTGAGACCGAAGTGCAAAGGCAAGGGCAGAACTCAGTTTCGGAAATTCCGATTATTTCAACTCGGTGATTCCAAAGTGAAATAATGGCGTTACAAAAACTTGGCAAAGCCATCTCGGTGGGACTGAGATCCTTTTCGGTGAAACCGAATTGCTAGGGTTTGGTAGTGGCAATATGAGTGATGGTCTCGGTGAGTCTGGATGAAGTAGTTTCGGTGGGACCGAGATAGAAATTTAGGGTTTGGACAGATGTGATTGTGGGTGAATGACTGAGGGTTTTTGGAGCAATACCACTAAGCACTTTGAGCAACAACCTCATCATTAACACCTCATCCCCTTTTAATAGTAGTGTCTTTCCTAAGGGACTCAATGTGATCTTGGATCGCTAAAATGAAAATGAAGAGTCTTGTAGATGCCAAACTTGTCCTTGACATTTTGAGGGGTCCACATCCACTAGTCCTTGCCATGCCAATCATTGATCTTTTCTGAAATCTATTAGCAATGAATATTAGATCAATGAAGTATATGTTGTTATTGATTACCAAAACCACCCGGGGATTAGTTGCACTTTCAATCTCCCCCTTTTTGGTAATTGATGACAACATATAGATCAAAGCTTTAACAAATGATATAATCAATGAAATACATCGTCGCTTTGAGAAGTATGTGATAAGTAAGAGCTCCCCATAAATTTGTGCATTATTTAAAATTTGCGTTTGAATGCAAATGCACAATCGATTAGGATCATGGGTCACTCTTCCATGTCACATACATCTTGGTGGAGCGCTCAAAATGATAAGAATACAATAACATAAGCACTCATCACCAATCAACCAAGTGAATGATCATACATAGATAATGATAAAGATAGGCAATGAGCATAGCATGAAGCATCGTATGATCAAACACACATAACCAAGCGTAGTATCACAAGCATAATGAACAAAGTAGCTCAAAAGGTAGCACAAACCAAATTGTAGCAAGAAACTCTCAAAGGAAAACAAACGAACAAAAGCAAAACACTCTCTCTCGAAGCTCTAATGATCTATACAAATTCTCCCCCTCTGGTAACAAGTACCAAAAAGATTAAAAAGGTATAGAGCTAAACGTCGCTCCAGACACGATCTCCGACAGCTCCTGGCGGTGAAGACCTCTGGCTGGTAGCTCCGGTGTGCGTCGATGTTGGAGTAGAGAGAAGAGCATCTGCAAATGCCTCTGAAGAAGTCTGCGGGACAGGTGGAGGAGTGGCAACAACTGGAGCATCTGAGGGAGCAACTAAAGGTTGAAAGCACATTTGCTCCCTTGGTGGTTTTGGTAATTCATAACAACATATATCTCATTGAACTAATGTCCATTCAAGATTAAGATTTCAGGATGTTCAATGATTGGCATGGCATGGACTAGAGACGTGGACCCCTCAAAATGCTAAGGACAAGGATTGGCAAAAGATCAAGACTCTACATTTCTGGTTTAGTGATCCAAGATCACATTGAGTCCATAGGAAAGCCAATACTATTAAAAGGTGATGAGGTGTTGCTTAATGGTCTTTTTGCTCAAGTGCTTAGTGACAGTACTCCTAAACCCTCAACCACTCTCTCTACCCAAATATGTCCAAAACCCACATTCTAACTCGGCCCCACCGAAATTTCCTATCCGGACCCACCGAGTTCACCTAGACTTAGCCACTGCCAAAACCCTAACAAATCGGATCCATCGAAATGGATCTCGGTCTCACCGAGATGGCCTTGCCAACTCTCTGTAATCGTTTGCACTTACTTCGGTCTCACCGAGTTTTGCAAATCGGTCTCACCGAGATGGCTTGCCAACTCTCTGTTGCCTTATTGCTTCACTTCGGTCCTACCGAGTTGATGCAATCGGTGCCACCGAGATGAGGTTTGCCCTAGCCATTGCACTTCGGTCCATCCGAGTTGTTCGTATCGGTCCCACCGAGATTCCTAAAGTTCATATCTTTTACACAGTTCGGTGCTACCGAGATTATGGTTTCGGTGCCACCGAGTTGGGTCAAAAGTGTGTAACAGTTGGATTTTGTGTGGAGGCTATATATACCCCTCCACCACCTCTTTCTCAGTAAGGAGACCATCAGAACGTGCCTACACTTCCACCATACATTTTCTGAGAAAGAACCACCTACTCATGTGTTGAGATCAAGCTATTCCATTCCTACCATTTGAATCTTGATTTCTAGCCTTTCCCAAGTTGCTTTCCACTCAAATCCCTCTTCCACCATAGCCAAATCTGTGAGGAGTTGTTTGAGTGCTGGGAAGACTATCATTTGAAGCACAAGAGCAAGGAGTTCATCAACAACACACCGTCTGTTACCTTTTGGAGAGTGGTGTCTCCTAGATTGGTTAGGTGTCACTTGGGAGCCTCCGACATGATGTGGAGTTGAACCAAGGAGTTTGTAAGGGCAAGGAGATCGCCTACTTCGTGAAGATCTACCCCGAGTGAGGCTAGTCCTTCGTGGACGTAAGCCATGGTGGAATAGACAAGGTTGCTTCTTCGTGGACCCTTCGTGGGTGGAGCCCTCCGTGGACTCGCGCAGCCGTTACCCTTCGTGGGTTGAAGTCTCCATCAACGTGGACGTACGATAGCACCACCTATCAGAACCATGCCAAAAACCACCGTGTCTTCATTGCGTTTGAAATCTCCGATCCCCTCCTTTACTTACATATACAATCGTTTACTTTCCGCTGCTATACTCTTAGAATTGCATGTGTAGGGTGATGCTTGACATGTATTATTGCTAAAATCTGCCCACAACTAAAATTGGGAAAAGGTTAGGTTTTATTTGGTCAAGTAGTCTAATCACCCCCCCTCTAGACATACTTTCGATCCTACAAAGGTGCATCATCTGGAGCTGAAACTGTAGCTCTGGAAGTGTCAGGAACTGCTGCTGACCTGAGCTGGGTCTTGAACTGCGTTGTAGTGGGAAGTACTTTACCATGATGCTGCTCATCATCACTACTAGCATTCTTTGCTTCATCCACCTCCTTCTTCAGGCTCTCAACGGTGGTTTGCATCTCTGTTACTTTGACGTCCAGGTCATAGAATTTAGTCTCAATAATCCTCTCAAGACTCTTCTGGTTCGCAGCTAAGGTGGCCAAACTTTGCTCGATCCTTTGAGTGGCTCGAAGAAGATGGTTCATCTGGTCGGCCTTTGTCTTCAGTAACGGAGCAGATGTAGCTCTAGGCTGTGCAGACTTGGCAGCTTCTGCTCTTGCTTCCTTCTCGGCTTGTGCTGTGGCTGAAGTGGGATGGGATGGATCCATAGTCACGGTGTTATCTTCAAACTCAGGCCTAAGTGGCAAGTGCTCACGGTCAAGCAAATAAGTCTTGTTACCAACTTTGGAGTTGATAAGCATCTGAATGTGTGGAGCAAAGCCACATGACCTCTTTTGATCGGCTGCAGTCCTTGTGATAGTCTCAACTATAAGATCCATGACTCTGAATCTCTCTGAACGGTCAATGTGATGCAGCATGTTGATGGAGTGTCCTCTGATCATCCTCTCATCTCCTGACTTGGGCATCAATGTATGCCTCATGATGGTGTTGGAGGTAGCAAGTCCTGCCAACAGATGGTAGACTGAGCCTAGCTTGTGAGTCTCAACATCAGCCAATGGAATCTCCTTATACATGTTTGCCATGGAGTTGTGATCCATCTTGCGCCTGGCATACACATCAATATCATGCTCTTCTGGCTTGGGTACATCAAGCAAGGTAGCCCATTCCTCAACTGAGGATTCATACCTGATACCTTTTGTCATCCATACAATTCTTCCATCTGGATAGAAATGAGCAGTGGAGTAGAATTGCATAACCATCTCATCATTCCATGCTGTCAGCTTCTTTCCAATGAAATCATCAATGCCAATCATCTTGAAGCTCTCATGCACATGAGAAAAATGGTCTTCATTTGCATCAATGAACTTCCAATCCACCCATCTCATGTCACTGACTATGGGCTTCTTGTCTAGCAAAACTGTTTCATAAAAATCCTGCTGCTCCTTGGTGTGAAAGCGATAATCTACAACAGTCCTTCTTCTCACAGCATATGGATAAGTTTGCCTCCACTTCCTCAAACCATTATCCTTCCTCTCCTTCATGTTTTCAGCAATGGGATGTGTGTCATTATGTTCTAACAGTCTGGGTCTTAGTTTCCTTAGCACTGTGACTTCATCAACATCATCATCATTTCCTTGAGGCACTGGGGCCTTGTTCTTCTCACTTGCTGGCACATTCCTTGTAGTTCTCTTGGGCTTGGCAACTGTAGGCTTGGCCTTGGAATAAGTAGCAATTTTTATAGCATCCCCCATGAGTTTCTGTTGCTTGGGTGGAGGTGCTGCTCTCTCTTCCTCTTCTTCTTCATCTGTGGCATCATCTCTCCTCATAGATGTGGGTTTGAACACCACATTAGCCACTTGCTTCCTTTCTCTCTTCTTGCCTGCTGCCTTGGGCTTAGACTTGATGGGTGCCTGCTGAGATCCCCCTGGATTCCCTGAAGAAATACCTTTCTTGGTAGCTGTAGAGGCAGAGACCTTCCTGGTGACTCCTCTTTCTTTCTGAATGCCATACTCTTTGGAAACAACTTTTGGCTTCTTCTTGGAGGTTACTTCCTCAGGATGGAAGTCCTCATCATCAGATTCTGAGCCCTTAGCTTTTCTGGTTCTCTTTGCTGCCTTGGGTAGATTACTGGGTGTGCTCCTGCCGCCCTCATCAAAACTGCCCTCTGGACTAGAGCCTACACTAAGATCAACATTTTGCTCCTCAGACCTGTTCTGACTGTCATTGGCATCTGACATCTTGCAAACAGACCTGTGAAGAGATTGGGTATAAGCAGAGTAGATGAGTTATCACAAAATGCAGCTGGTTTTTCAAAAATTTGAGTTCAAATCTTAGTTTCAAATTTTCATAGAAGACATTTCAGAACAACCGAGTTGAACATTTTGGTGATACCGAAGCACTTAATAGAGACCAGACACACAGTTTCGGTCAGACCAATTTGTGGTTCGGTCTTGCCGAGATGCTAGGGCTTCACAGAAACTTCATTTCGGCCTCACCGATCAGTACAACTCGGTGGCACCGAGACGTACTTGTGCAATGGCCATAGCCAAATCGGTGACTCTGAAATTTTCAGATCGGCTAGTCCGAGATGTATTATGCAGAAAGTTAAACCTAAAATCTTTACTCGCATCTAATCTAAGGAGTTTATTCATGGAATAGAAGTTGCACACAGTAGCATGAATCATGGTGAAACCCTAGTGCATTGAATCAGAAATTGAAGCACTAAGGGGTCGGATTTTACCCTAACTTGGCGCAAATCCTCTACGGCAGCAATGCAGGGGGTGATTTCCGTTGACGGCGGCGGAATCCAACGGCGAGAGCGCGCTGGATGGAACGGCGATCGTCCGGAGACTGGGGCGATGGCAGCAGTGGGGCGCGAGGTCAAAAACGTTTGAGAAATTTCAACCGTACGGGCTCGCTGGATATATATACCCATCTGCTGTCGGTGGCTCCGATTGAAACAAATTAGTGGCACCGAGATGTGTAACTGCTAGCAGTACATCATATCGGTCTCTCCGAGTTGGTTCAAATCGTTTACACCGAGATGAAAACCTAGATCAATCCAAATGGTTTCGATGAGTCCGAATGAGAGTGGGTTGGTCACACCGAAATCCATTTAGAAGGTTTTGGAGTTCAGTCTTAGACAGATCGGTGGCTCCGAGTGCGCCTCACCCGGAGGGTCCAAAAAAGACTTGTTCAAATTTTGCGATATAGCATGAAGAGAATTTGAGACAAGAAAGAATAAATAGCTAGAGAAGGTTCTTAGGCATTCTTGTACATCCACTTGGCCAGAAAAACCAAGACAATCAAAACAACAAATGTATGTCCTCGAATGAGAAATATGCATAGCAACATGGTCACACAATAAGATAGCAAATGAAATATGTGTCAAACATGCACAACCAACACTAGCATCTATCACACAATGGGCGATGACATAGTCATCTATATATGAGTATATTGACTTAGGAGCCAAATGAGAACATTTGATCATAGGTCATACTCATCGTTTAAGCACAAGTGGGGTTACCACTTTTACATAAAGCATTGATGTGTTCACACCATTAGAGTTGCTTTAGCTCAAGTCTTAGAGCAAAGCTCCCCCTAGATGTGATATCCCCCCAAAGAGGGATGAACTAACCTTGGGTTTTGTCGATGATGACTTCATGTAGATGTTTAAGATGTGGATGCTCAATGTTGATGTAGTCCATCAAGAGTTGGGAGCAATCATTGGAGTTTTTCACTTTCAATACCTACATGGGTTAGTCCCACAAGGAACAAACAAGAATATCCATAGACATAGAGTGAAATGCACATATGGTGATGTCCATGAATGCATTGAATACCTTGTCCCTTGACTTACCAACAAGAGGGTTTGTGACTCCATGAACTAGTGCAAGATGTTGAAGTTGGTTGCACAAGTCCTTGCCATAAGTGAATATGAGTGAAGTTTGTTGGCAGAGTCACCCTCAAGAACTCTCTAGTTGTTCTTCTTTGGGACCCACATCAACTTGATGGGAATACTTGGAGTTGTAGTAGCACTTGATGAAGTAGAACTTGATGAGACCTTGGGAACCCACTTGACCAAAGCTTGAGGTGGTTCTTCAAATGAGTCAATATCCTCTTGAAGCTTGTCCTTGCCTTTTAACTTGTGGTCTTGTGGTGGAAGATCATCTTGATCTTGTGTCCCCTGGAAGGAAGTAGGATCATACTTCTCTTGTTGAGGAACAAACTTCGTCTTGGGGTATTGATCTTCTTCCCACTCAACTCCATTGGCATTGAACTTTCGTTCAAAACCAATACCTTGGTTCTTCTGGTGCCTTCCCTGCTTGCGCACAATTTCCTCAAATTACTTACTCCCGGCAAGGCTCTTGTAGACACCCTTTTCTATAATTCCTTTCAATAAATCGTTTTATTGCTCAAGTGTAACTTGTCTAAGAGAATCATTAGTGGAATCAATAGAACTACTAGAAGCAACAATATTGGATTTAACATTGTTATTTTTACTACTAGAAGTAGAACCCTTTTTACCCTTGTTACTAGTTTGCTTAGATTTGACTTGTGGCATAAAGGTAGACAAGAGTAAACATTTGGCAACGTGTGAAGAACTCTTGTTTCGAAGATCGTCATTGATAGCTTTTAGAAACTCATGCTCTTGCTCTAAATTTAGCTTCTCGAAGCATAGCTTCTCATGAGATCTTAGAAGCTCTCTATGATCCTCTTGAGTTGTTTCATGAGCTAACTTAAGAGTATTTAGTTCTTTAGTTAGATGCTCAATCTCCTTCATAGCATTGTCATTCGTTTCCTCTTGACTATCATGATTACTAGCATGTTCACTATAGCTCACATCACTAGTCTTATCAGCAAGCAAATCATCATCACCAAGTAAATCATCCTCATCACTATTAAAGTCAAACTATTCGGGGTGTGATACCTTGGGGCCTTTTGCCATGAAGCATCTTCCAATTCCTTCATTTGGTGAATCAAATAGATCATAGGAGTTGGAGGATACGAGAGCAAGTCCGGCAACACCTTCATCTTGACTATAGTCGTAGTTGGAGTGATGACTTCTCTCGGATTGGTTGTCGGAGTCAAAGCCGGAAATCCATTCACCAACATGAGCTTGATGTCTTCTTCTAGTGTAGCTCTTGGATGACTTGTACTTCCTTTCTGAATCCTTGCTTCTCCGAGAAGGTCTTCGTTCATAACGATCATCTCTACTCCTTCTCTCCTTGTGAGGTGATTCATCTCTTCTATGTCTTCCTCTTGGTGATTCGTCTCTTTTCTTGTGAGGTGCCGTACACTCATTGGAGTAGTGTCTGGGTCTTCAACAATTGTAGCAATTTCGGTCAGGACTTGATGATCTTTGCTCATAGTTTCTCGAGTTTGAGCTCCTTTCTTTTCCTCTACTCTTGTAGAACTTATTGAACCTTTTCACCATTAAGCTTATCTCTTCATTGCATACTAGCTTGTCGCTTGAAGTTGTTTGAGCATCGGTTGAGGCTTTGTAAGCACCACTTGACTTTTTGTGTAGCTCCTCCTTGTCCTTGAGTGACATCTCATGAGCAACAATCCTTCCAATGACTTCTGTGGGCTTGATATCTTTGTAATTGGGCATCATTTGGATCAATGTGCACACGGTATCATACTTTCCATCCAAGGCTCTAAGAATCTTCTTGATGATGAATTTGTCAGTCATCTCTTCACTTCCTAAGCCGGCAATCTCATTTGTGATGAGAGCAAGCCTAGACTACATTTCAGTGACTCCTTCACCATCCTTCATCTTGAACTTGTCAAGTTGACTTTGAAGCACATCCAACTTGGATTCCTTGACAGACTCGGTACCCTCGTGCATATCAACCAAAGTATCCCAAATTTCCGCATTCTCGAGGCGGCTGATCTTGTTGAATTCTTCGGGGCACAAACCGTTGAAGAGAATGTCACATGCTTGAGCATTGTATTGCAACATCTTCAATTCTTCCGCGGTTGCTTCACGATCCTGTTCCTTACTGAGGGTGTCCCGGACTAGGGGGTACTCGGGCTGCCGGCCTATCTCTCGTAGGCCGGGCTGGTGGGCCGCCCTCTACATGTCGATGGAAGGCCGGATTGTGGACGACCCCGTGCATCAGAAGGAAACATCCAAAGACTTGACGTCTCCTCCAAGAAACAGTTGGCATAATCGGCATGTTTGTCCCCTGATGGTAACCGACCATGTGTAACCCTAGGACCTCCTGGTGTATATATAAACCAGAAGGCCTAGTCCGTAGAAGGGGAGATATCATTACCTAGGGTTTAGCCCAGTCGATCTCGAGGTAGATCAACTATGTAACCTTCATACAATCACATCAATACAATCAAGCAGGACGTAGGGTATTACCTCCTTGAGAGGGCCCGAACCTGGGTAAATCGCTGTCTCTATGTTCCCTGTTACCATCGACTCCTTGACCCATAGTTCGGATCCCCTACCCGAGATCTGCCGGTTTTGGTACCGACATTGGTGCTTTCATTGAGAGTTCCGTCGTGGGTCATCAAGGATCAATGGCTCGCCTAATCATCAGCAACAACGCTAGCCGCAGGGACACTTTTGTTCCCGGCCAGCTCTTCGCGTTCGGAAGCATCGTGTTACACGCCGATCCGGCCGGTCACGTTGGCCGGGTTGACAGCTTCACCCCCGACCAGGAGATCAGGTTTGGAAACTTAGAATTCGTCGCCGACTCCCGGGGAGATCTTATCCTCACAGGGTCCTCAGCTTCGCCTGACGGACCCACGAATCTCGAAGCGCCGACTTCGAGTACGGCCAACCCAACTGCCGAGACGGCAGCCACTGCAGATCCAACCTTGAGCCTGGATCTGACCTCCACGCTCGGTGGCCGAACTCCAGCCTCGGGTGAACATAACTTCGGAGCAAATTCTGACACCCCCGTCACGGCCATACTGCGGGTTGACCCCGCAAATTACCCGAACCAGGAATCAACCGATCTCTCGTCATTAAACGGGATACTAGATCGGATCCAAGCTCTGGGAATCGCTGATGGCCAGTCCTCGGTATACGATCAGATCGGGCTTAAAACCGACGACAGGGAAAATTATGCCCCCGCCACTACTCACTTGGTCGCCACTGTCGAAGGCCCCTCAGAGGCCTCACCCGTTACCTCCGAACCAAAAACGCATGAGGTGCAAGTTTCCGACCAGCAGGCTTCGCCTTCCGGCTCGGCAGCCGAATTCCGCTCCGGAGAGGGTTTAGAGCCAGAGTCTGGCTCAACATGCAAGTCCGGATCCGCTTACCCGCACCCGGTCAATTATCCAGATCTCGGCGCACCGGATTCCATGACAATCCAGGACGCGGCCCCCAAAACTCCGGACTCACACTCCGCTGGGATCAAGTTTTTTATCCCGCCCACCCCCCAAATTGAGTATTGTCCGGATAACACAGGACGTCCCGACATATGGGACCTGATGTACGTTAAGCAGCAGCCCGGAGAGACAGTCCGGCACTTCTGGGCCAGATTCCTTATCGTCAAAAATAAGATGACGGACGGCTGCGACAAGGACATTCTAGAGATCTTCCGACAGAACTGCAGAGACGAGGGCGTCTTAAACGCCCTCGCCCGCCGCCACATCCAAAATTTCTCTGATTTATCGGATCTGGTGTCCAAATATTGCGCCATGGAGTACGCTTGGCAGGCCCAGCTCGAGCAAACGGAGTCAACCTGCACAGAGGAACTAAACCGAGCTTGGGCGAAACGCGCACTCCCTCACCGGACACGCCAATACGAGCCGTCCGAGAAAAAGATGAAACCCCTGACGAGATCCAGAACGGTCCTTGACGGAATACTGGATAAACCATGCCCCATACACTCCACAAATCCAACCCACAGCCTTCGAGCTTGCTGGGTGGTCAGGCAAGTCACCAAGAGCGGCGAGGTCATTCTCGGAGGCCCGTACTCCACTAAAAGTCCAGTAATGCCCCTTGATGACGACGCTGAAATCTTAACAGTCTACGAGACTTACTCTTCGAAGAATCAGAGGAAGAGAGCCCATCGAGAGCTCGCTCTAATTCACCACGTGGCAGAGATAGACTCCTGGACATACACACCCATCACTTTTAGTGAACAAGACCAGCCGAGGTCCTGCCCTACCCGAGCCGCTGCCGCCCTTGTCCTTGATCCCATAGTGGATGGATTCCGACTCCAAAAGGTGTTGATGGACGGCGGTAGCGGGCTAAACCTCATTTATGAGGATACCTTGGATAAAATGCAGTTTGTTAGATCCCGCATAGAGCAAAGTCACACTACCTTTCGAGGGATCATCCCCGGAAAGGAGGCGCGTGCCAGTGGCCGCGTGACTCTTGATGTGGTCTTCGGAACTCCCGAGAACTACCGATCCGAAGAACTGCTTTTCCACATCGTGCCCTTCCGCAGCGGCTATCATGCCTTACTAGGGCGCGATGCCTTTGCACGATTCCATGCTGTACCACATTACGGGTACATGAAGCTTAAAATGCCAGGGCCAAATGGTATAATCACGATAATAAGTGATCCGGACAGAGCCCTGCGAGCCGAGAATAAAACGGCATCGCTCGCCCTCGAAGCGTTGTCCGAAGCCCTCGCGGCCGAAGAATTAACCGCGCTCTGCTCAACGGTAGACAAGTACGACGTCATCTTTGCTAAAAGGCAAAAATCCATGTCCTTTAAACCAGCAGATGAAATCATCAAATTCCAAGTACACCCAACAAATCCCAACAAGACGGCGTCCATCGGAGCTCAGCTGGACCCCACGGTCGATGAAGAATTGTGCCAATTTCTGCGTGCAAATTGGGATATATTCGCCTGGCACCCTTCAGACATGCCAGGGATCCCGCGTAGATTAGCTGAGCACAGCCTGAACATAATCAAAGGTTTCAAGCCAGTTAAACAGACTCTCCGTCGGTTTTCCGAACCCAAGCGTCAAGCCATGGGTGAGGAACTGGCCAAGTTGCTCGAAGCTGGATTCATCCGGGACATCAAACATCCTGAGTGGTTGGCCAACCTGGTCATGGTGCCGAAGAAGGATAAGTCCTGGCGTTTGTGCGTCGATTTCAAGGATTTGAACAAGGCCTGCCCTAAGGATCCTTTCCCCTTGCCCCGCATCGACCAGATCATCGACGCCACCGCCGGACACGACTCGCTGTGTTTCCTCGACGCTTACTCCGGATACCATCAAATCAAAATGAAGGAGTCCGACCAAGCGGCCACAGCATTCATCACCCCCTATGGACCATTCTGTTTCCACACAATGCCCTTCGGATTAAAGAACGCATGATTCAAACATGTTTGGAAAAACAAATTGGCAAAACGGTCGAAGCATACGTGGACAACGTGGTCGTTAAGACCAAACACGTCAGTCAGCTGGTGGACGATCTCCGGCAAACCTTCGATAATCTTCGGATCTTCGATATACGGCTCAATCCGGAAAAGTGCGTTTTCAGAGTGCCGGCCGGTAAGCTGCTCGGGTTCATCGTTTCCCATAGAGGAATAGAGGCCAACCCAGCGAAAATACGGGCACTGTCCGAGCTGGCGATCCCCACTGAGCTAAAGCACGTCCAGAAACTGGCCGGCTGCGTCGCAGCCTTGAGCCGCTTCATCTCACGCCTCGGAGAAAAAGCCTTACCGATCTACAAATTGCTCAAACGGACGAAGAACTTCGACTGGACCAGCGAGGCGGCGGAAGCAGTTGAGGAAATAAAAACTCTGCTGGCCAGCAACCCGATCTTAACAGCACCCAGCCCGGGCGAGCCAATGCTGCTATATATCTCGGCCACGAATCAGGTGGTCAGCGCGGTTCTCGTCGTCGAACGAGAGACAGAGGGTCACAAGCTCCAGGTGCAAAAACCGGTGTATTACGTATCTGAAGTGCTCACCCCATGTAAAACGAGGTACCCGCACTATCAAAAGATCGCCTACGCAGTTTTCATGGCATCCCGCAAGCTCCGCCACTATTTTCAAGAGTGCTCGGTCATGGTTGCATCCGAAGTACCGCTCAACGACATAATTAACAATCGAGATGCTACCGGCTGCATAGCCAAATGGGCTATAGAACTCCTTCCCTTCGAAATCTCAGGTTTTGGCTGATTTCGTCGTGGAATGGACGGAAGCCGAACTCCCTAGGGAGTACAGTACATACTCACATTGGACGATGTACTTTGATGGCTCCAAAATGCTCACCGGGCTGGGGGCTGGCGTGGTCCTCACATCACCCACTGGCGATAATATTCGGTACATACTCCAGATCATGTACACCGATTCCAACAACGCAGCCGAATACGAAGCTCTGCTGCATGGACTTCGGATTGCGGTGTCAATGGGCATACAGCGACTCGAGGTACAGGGAGATTCTAATCTCGCCATCTCTCAAGTCAACGGCGAATTCGATGCAAAAGACCCAAAAATGACAGCATACCGCAACGCCGTCCTGAAAATCTCCGCCCGCGTTGAAGGACTGGAGTTTCACCATATACCTCGTGACAGCAATCAAGCTGCGGATATCCTTGCTCGAATAGGCGCTAAGCGCGACCGCGTCCCCGAGAACACCTTTTTGGAACGACTTTTCAAGCCGTCCGTGGTGTGGCAGGAGGAAGCCCAGGGCTCGGAAACCAATACCTCAGGAGAGCTCGTCCCTCCGCCTATTGAACCAGATAATGGAATTATCGGGGGCTCGGCCATCGAAATGACATCTTCGACTCACGAAGTCATGGCGGTAATCGCGCCATGGACCGAGCCCTTCCTCGCCTACCTCCTCCACCAAGAATTACCGGATGACCAGACTGAGGCCAGGCGTATCATTCGACGATCTAAAGCCTATAAAGTCCACAAAGGAGAGCTATATAAGAAAAGCACTACTGGCGTCCTCCAGAGATGTATATCCGAAGAGGAGGGAAGGCAGCTTCTGGCTGAGATTCACGCTGGCATGGGCGGTCACCACGCGGCAGCTCGGGCCCTGGTCAGCAAGGCTTTCCGAGCAGGGTTCTTTTGGCCCACTGCCCGAACAGACGCCCATACATTGGTCCAACATTGCGTTGGATGCCAGCTCTTTGCAAATCAGAGTCATATGCCCCCCACGGCCCTTCGGACGATCCCAATTACTTGGCCTTTCGCGGTCTGGGGGCTGGACATGGTTGGACCACTTAAAGGGGGGACCAGGAACAAAAAATATCTACTCGTCTTGGTAGATAAATTCACTAAATGGATTGAGGCAAAGAAGGTAACTTCGGCCAAGTCTAAGCCGGTCATCGATTTTATATCCGGCGTCGTACACCGTTATGGTGTCCCCCATAGCATAATAACGGATAATGGATCCAATTTTACTGCCCAGGAGGTCAAATACTGGTGCGCTAATTTAGGCATTAAGCTCGATTATGCCTCGGTATATCACCCACAGTCCAATGGACAGGTCGAGCGAGCTAATGGACTGATCTTGAGTGGCATCAAGCCCCGTTTGGTCCGATCCTTAAAAGAATCCGACTGCCATTGGGTTGAGGAGCTCGACTCCGTATTGTGGGGATTGCTCACCACTCCTAATCGCTCCACGGGCTATACACCATTCTTCATGGTGTATGTGGCAGAGGCCGTCCTCCCCAGCGATCTTATTCATGACGCACCTCGCGTGCGCATGTATGAAGAAAGGGAGGCCGAGTTGGATCGGCAGGATGACCTGGACGCCCTAGAGGGCAAGCGCGACATAGCTCGGGCTCGTTCTGCTTTTTATCAGGAGCTGGCCAGACGTTATCAAAGCAGGGAAGTACGGGCCAAGGCCTACAACGTCGGCGACCTAGTCCTGCGCCTCCTGGAGAAGCAGAAGCACAAGCTGTCGCCCAAGTGGGAAGGGCCCTTCATAATCGACCAAGTCCTCACGGGCGGGGCATACCGCCTCCGTGACCCAACGGACGATCGCCTCGAACCAAACCCATGGAATGCAGCTCGGCTGCGACGTTTCTACGGTTAGTCCCGCAAACTTACCTTGTTCGATTTATCCTTTTAGGATCTTTATCTTTCTAGTCAATAGTCTCTCCCGGGTTGTGTTCAGAACTGCCGAATTACGTTAAGTTCTTCTTCGGCAAACATCTTTGAATGTACCACACTTTGCTACCTGGGGGCTTCTTTTACGAAGCTCGTGAAATTTCATTTATGCAATCATCCGTTTTTTACGTGTTTGCAACCTTCCTGTGTCGTTCTAAAGCCACTATATGCATCAATTTGACTTAAGATTTGGCCAAGCTGGGTTGCCTCGCTCCTGTGTTTACCCCCTACGTTCCCGATTGTTCGGCTAGGGAGTAAAGGGAGCACCTCTGTGATTGATACGTCCGGATTACCCGGGTGCGTACCTCAGACGGGTGAAGCCGAAAGCTAGCGTTCTTAACGAATACAATTGGTCGGCCGCGGGGGAAGTGAAAATAATTGGTAACTACCACCAAAATTTCCGGGGGTATTTTCCCGAAGTAACCATCCCCGCTTACCTTGGGTATTCGGTTATACATCCATGGTTCGACGTGGTAATCTGATGAAAGGGACCCATCGAGGACCTATTTTCGTCGGAAGATGTTTCTTACGTTATACAATAATATAACATAACTCCCTGAGCACGTTTTTGTCTGTTTGCACCAAATGGCCGGATTGCCTGGTTCTCCGAATTATTTTTCCGATATCCTCGGATCACATAGTAGGAAACACTCCTCGACCTTTGGTCGAGGAGGCGGAAGCCGATGGCCGGTTAAGACAACATTTTAGCACCGTTTGGAGACTATTTGATGTAAAGTACATAGATACATAGAATCAGACTGTTACATCTTGATCAAGACCATCTATTATGGTCTCCAGAGCACAATCTGCTTGGGACAGCCGAGCTGCGGGCATAACCTGGTCATACACCAGATGCACGGGCACTTCCTGCCCATCTGGCCCTACTGGCCCAACTCTCGCTAGATGCTCCGGTTCCAGCTTGGTGAAGCAGGTCTTGATCATCGCCCACGCTTCCCGTGCTCCCTCATGACAAGATGACATCTTCCATAACTCAAAGCGGCGCCGAGCTCCTTTGAAGCGATTCGCGAGTTCGGCCATCCCTTCCGGAGCCACTTCGCCAGGCCACAGTGCTTTGAACATGCTCTTCATGGCTCTCCGGGCCCGCTCATGTACAGCGGATAGCTCCTTCAGCAGGTCCCGCCCGAAGGAACCGGCTTCCTCTTCGGGACGCCCGGTCAGCAGAACTACAATGAGACGCAGCGTTGTTCATATTGCTGCCTAATACGTTCAGTTAATCGAACAGACAAATCAGATTGCACTTACCGAACATGCCCGCTTTCAGTCTCTGGTTCTCCTCTTGGGTTACAGTCAGTTGAGCTTTCAAGCGTTTGATTTCTTGGACCTGTTGTTCGCCTTCCGCCTTAAGCTTATCCCTCTCCTCATGACTTCGGGACAGCACCCGGTAGCCAGCCTCTTGCTATGACTCCGCATATCTTTGAGCTTTCCTGGCCATATCCAGGTCCTTCTGCAGTTGATTTATCGACTCGGCTGCTATGGAATCATTTTTCCTTAGTGGAGGTGTTCCACCACATTTTCTCTTTAATGAACTTTCGGTTCGGCACTTACCATGTGCCTCTCTGGTGAATTTCTTCACCCCTTCTAGCTCGGCTTTCACAGACTCTAACTCTGTTTGCGCCAGCTTGAGGTCCTCGGACAACTTTTTGTTTTGCTCCCGAACAGTCTGCACAATAGCAGGGTAGCATGGATATCAGACCCTTAACTCGGCCGTCCCGCCCAAATTATGGCTCGGGGGCTACTGGGTTAGATACTAGTTGTCAAAACTATTACTATACCTGCACATTCGTAGACATGAGCCTCACTGCGCCTTCAAGTCCCGTTCGGGCAGCGCCGAGGTACGCATCTACCGAGCTAAGAGCATTGAACTCCTGATTAGACAACGCGGAGTGCCGAAGTGACGCCTTGCGCCGCCGATGATTCATCACACTTTCAACTTCGGAATTAGTGACCGAGACGCCTCCTGAGTCCTCGGGATTTTGGTCCTCGGCAGGGGCGCCCGGAGTAAATCCGGTTACAGCTGGCGACCTTGGGTTTGAGTCACCCCTTGGCACCTCTTCAACATCCTCGGCCGCGGGTGGTTCCACACATCGTCTACCAAACACCATGGAGCAAATTATTGGCATATGCGGTGGATGTTGAAGATAGAGGCCATAACAGTACGGTGAATGCATTACCTCTTCGGGCGGGGCGCGGATGATGTAGCTCCCGTTGGGGCCGCGCGTGGGGTCACCCCACGACTACTTGTCGTCGGGGCCGCTGGTGCTGCTCTTGCGGCTGTTCGACACGTCGTGCGGCGGCCCTTGGGAGTAGGTGTCAGTGTGTTCGGGCCTGCAGCGGCTGAGCGTTTCTTTCGAGAGGAAGCCCGTTGGCCACTTACCGCGGAGGAGGGAAGCGCCCCGGGATGATCGGCCAACAGGGCCACCTTGGAGCCATCGAGGCTCTCCTGGTAGAAGACCCCGTCCTCAAAATTAATCGATGTTTCAGGGTCGTCATGGAACCCAGGATCGTCGTCGCGAGAGTAATTCTCCGGTTGAGGAGCCGGGCAACTCCCCGTCTCGATCCATCGCCTCCAACTCTGTTCAGACAAGGTGAAGATCCGATTATGAAAAATCTGGAGTGATATCTGAACTATAAAGAGTGGTCGAACTCACCATTTCGATGGGCTCATACATCGAGAAGCCTTTCTTGAGCTTTAGCCGAGCGAACTCTTGCTCTTCCCCCTTGAACAAATCGGCTAGTATGGCGGCTATCGCCGCCTGGTTGGAGGGCCCCTTCTTGGTGTACCGGGCTGCGTCGTCCTCCCCGTTGTAGTTCCATAGCAGAGGAATTCTCTGTTGGAGAGGCTGGACACATCGAGCGATGGCTATTGCCATCACGTCAACAATGGTTAGTCCGTTATGGGCTAACCACCTCACTTGAGCAGCCAGTCGAGCTACTTCGGCACTTTCCTCTTGGGAAGGACTCTTCGGGCGCTAGTTGAACCGCTTCGTTGGAGAAGCCAATGAAAATTCTGGTAGACCCCTTCGAACTGGATCAAATAAAGGGACGTCTTCGATATAAAACCATTCCGAAGTCCACTCTTCGGCATCCTTCTTTGGAGTCCCAACGGGGTATCCGGTCCCGGCGATGCGCCATACCTCGGCTCCGCCGACCTCGTAGATAACCCCTTCCCGGGTGCGGGGGACTAGGCAGAAGAATTTCCTCCACAACTCGAAGTGCGCCTCGCAGCCCAGGAACATCTCGCATAAAGCGACGAAGCCCAAAATATGGAGGATCGATCCGGGGGTAAGGTGGTGGAGCTGAATCCCGTAGAACTCTAGTAAACCCCTCAAGAAGGGATGGATGGGAAAACCCAGGTCTTGCAGAACGAAGGGCATGAAGCAAACCCTCTCATCCCCGTGAGGGGAAGAAAAATTCCCCGCAAGGGCCATTCCGTCTGCGGAAGTTAATCCGGGGAGGGTGTATGTGAGATCTGAAGCAGGCAGATACCCCTGCGCCTCAAGCCTACGTAGTCGCATGCAAGATATGGAGCAACTTGCCCAATCACCTTGATGGGGGCCATGAGGATGTGAGGAAGAGCCTGGGACGCTCACCATTGTTTGTTGACTATGGTTTTGCGGGGATGTGGAGAAGAATGGCAGGGGGTGGGAAGCATTAACCTCCACGCCCTTGGCTTATTAAAGGGGCATTATCTCCCCCCAGGGAGGGACATTTTCGTAAAAACCCATCGGGCCACTCGCATTCCGTGGGTGCGCAGAGATTGAGGGTCGTCATTTAATTCTAAGCAAAGAAAAGCGGTATGGCGGGTACCACAGGGCCTCTCTGAGGATACCTCGGTAACCGATCTATTGGTGTCCGAATTATTGTTAATTTGAATACTGGCAACGGGAGGAATTCGCCACCCAAGCCGAAGACCTTTGAAGCATGAAGCTGCCGAAGACCGTAGACCTCGTTATTGGAGGCTAGTTCGGGGGCTACTGAGGGTGTCCCGGACTAGGGGGGTACTCGGGCTGCCGACCTATCTCTCGTAGGCCGGGCTGGTGGGCCGCCCTCTACACGTCGATGGAAGGCCGGATTGTGGACGACCCCGTGCATCAGAAGGAAACCTCCGAAGACTTGACGTCTCCTCCAAGAAACAGTTGGCATAATCGTCATGTTTGTCCCCTGATGGTAACCGACCATGTGTAACCCTAGGACCTCCTGGTGTCTATATAAACCAGAAGGCCTAGTCCATAGAAGGGGAGATATCATTACCTAGGGTTTAGCCCAGTCGATCTCGAGGTAGATCAACTCTGTAACCTTCATACAATCACATCAATACAATCAAGCAGGACGTAGGGTATTACCTCCTTGAGAGGGCCCGAACCTGGGTAAATCGCTGTCTCTACGTTCCCTGTTACCATCGACTCCTTGACCCATAGTTCAGATCCCTTACCCGAGATCTGCCGGTTTTGGTACCGACACTTACCATCCTCAAAGAATTCACCATGCAAGCCAACACGAACAACAGCCCAAACGGCAGGATTATGACCAAGAATATGCTTTTTCATCTTATGCTTCCAACTACCAAAGTTTGTACCATCAAAATATGGACCTCTACGGTGGTAATTTCCTTGGCTAGACGCCATAGTCTCCTAGGTTGTGAAACCAATGCGATGGAGACCAAAGCTTTGATACCACTTGTAGGATTGAAAGTATGTCTAGAGGGGGGTTGATTAGACTACTTGACCAAATAAAAATCTATCATTTTCCCAATTTTAGTTGTGGGCAGATTTTAGCAAATACACCAAGTCAAGTATCACCCTACACATGCAATTCTAAGAGTATAGAAGCGGAAAGTAAAACATTACACATGTAAGTAAAGGAGGGGTTTGGAGATTTCAAACGCAATGAAGACATGATGATTTTTGGCGTGGTTCCGATAGGTGGTGCTATCGTACTTCCACGTTGATGGAGACTTCAACCCACGAAGGGTAATGGTTGCGCGAGTCCACGGAGGGCTCGACCCATGAAGGGTCCACGAAGAAGCAACCTTGCCTATTCCACCATGGCTTCCATCCACGAAGGACTAGCCTCACTCGAGGTAGATCTTCACGAAGTAGGCAATCTCCTTGCCCTTACAAACTCCTTGGTTCAACTCCACATGATCTTGGAGGCTCCCAAGTGACACCTAACCAATCTAGGAGACACCACTCTCCAAAAGGTAACAAATGGTGTGTTGATGATGAACTCCTTGCTCTTGTGCTTCAAATGATAGTCTCCTCAATACTCGATCTCTCTCACACAGATTTGGCATGGGTAGGAGAAGGATTGGAGTGGAAAGCAACTTGAAGAGGCTAGAAATCAAGGTTCAAATGGTTGGATTGGAATCTCTTGATCTCAACACATGAGTAGGTGGTTCTCTCTCAGAAAATGTATGGTGGAAGTGTAGGCACGTTCTGATGGCTCTCTTTTAGAGTAAGTGGGGGTGGAGGGGTATAAATAGCCTTCACCAAAAATCCAACCGTTACACACTTTTTGACCCAACTCGGTGAGACCGAACATAAACTCGGTGAGGCCGACTAGTGTAAAAAGTGTGAACTTTAGGCTTTTCGGTGGGATCGAAGTGGAACAACTCAGTGAGACCGAAGTGCAAAGGCTAGGGCAGAACTTAGTTTCGGAAATTCCGATTATTTCAACTCGGTGATTCCGAAGTGAAATAATGGCGTTACAGAAACTTGGCAAAGCCATCTCGGTGGGACCGAGATCCTTTTCGGTGAAACCGAATTGCTAGGGTTTGGCAGTGGCAATATGAGTGATGGTCTCGGTGAGTCCGGATGAAGTAGTTTCGGTGGGACCGAGATAGAAATTTAGGGTTTGGACAGATGTGATTGTGGGAGAATAACTGAGGGTTTTTGGAGCAATACCACTAAGCACTTTGAGCAACAACCTCATCATTAACACCTCATCCCCTTTTAATAGTAGTGGCTTTCCTAAGGGACTCAATGTGATCTTGGATCACTAAAATGAAAATGAAGAGTCTTGTAGATGCCAAACTTGTCCTTGACATTTTGAGGGGTCCACATCCACTAGTCCTTGCCATGCCAATCATTGATCTTTTCTGAAATATATTAGCAATGAATATTAGATCAATGAAGTATATGTTGTTATTGATTACCAAAACCACCCGGGGATTAGTTGCACTTTCATACGAGCGCGGTTGTACCGCTGCTTCTGTACTCCCCCCTCACTAGTTCCTCTACACTGCAACCCCAGCGGTAGTACCGCTCCGGCGGCACTACCGGCCCGAGGCACTGCGCCTGTTGCACTGTGTGCCTGGAACTACCGCCAGGGCGGTAGTACCGCTCATAGAGCGGTAGTACCACTTAGGTGCGGGCTATGAGATGCATAACGGTTGGATTTGTCCCCACTATATAAAGGGGGTCTTCTTCCCCAAGTTCCATTGTTGCTCCAAGCTCCATTTTCGCCCGATCTCTCTCTCTAGCCAACAACTCTTGTTGATTTTCTAGGGTTTTGCTTGAGAGGGCCCCGATCTACACTTCCACCTAGAGATATTTGATTCCCCCCACTAATCCCTTGCGGATCTTGTTACTCTTGGGTGTTTGAGCACCCTAGACGGAAGAGGTCACCTCAGAGCCACATTCCATTATCGTGAAGCTTCGTGGTGGTGTTGGGAGCCTCCAATTAAGTTGTGGAGAGAGCCCCAACCTTGTTTGTAAAGGTTCGGTCGCCGCCTTCAAGGGCACCACTAGTGGAATCATGGCATCTTGCATTGTGAGAGGGCGTGAGGAGAATACGGTGGCCCTAGTGCCTTCTTGGGGAGCATTGTGCCTCCACACCGCTCCAACGGAGACATACTTCCTCTCAAAGGGAAGGAACTTCGGCAACACATCCTCGTCTTCACCGACTCCACTTGTGGTTACTTCTCACCTTTACTTTGTGCAAGCTATTGTTGTGTTGTATCATTTGCTTGCTTGCTTGCTTGCTGTTGTTAGCATCATATAGGTTTCTCACCTAGTTGCATATCTAGACAACCTATTTGTTGCTAAACCTAATTTGTTAAGTAAAGCTAAAAATTGGTAGTTGCCTATTCACCCTCCTTAGTCAACCATATCGATCTTTTCAATTGGTATCAGAGCCTCGTCTCTTTTTAAGGGCTTTACCACCTAAAGAGTATGGTTGACAATGGGCCAAGGGTGGATGAGTTACCTGTGGCCGAGGGAGTGGCCACGGTCACACGTGAGGACTTAAATGAGGCAATTGCCTCACTTAAAACCTCCGTGACGACCGAGGTCAAATCCTTGTTTAAAGAACTTCTTGAGGGCCTCAAACTTTCTACCGATCCGTTGTAAGTGGCTAACCCCACCAATTTAGAGTCGGATGCCAACTCCGGTAAGGAGGGGGCTAGTAGTGATAAGACTACTTTACCTTAAGGAAAGAATGTGACGGGCATTCATGCCGCGGTTGCCCCTCCCCCAGACTATGGAGGTCCGGTCCCATCACCTCGCATTAATCCTCTTGGTCCTCCTCCTAAGCTTGATTTGAATAACTTTCATGATTGGGTTTTTTGTATTAAGTCTCATTTGAATCACAGCTCAACACAGCTTTGGAGAGTCATTGAGCAAGGTTTGTACCCTCGTGATCGGAACAACATGACGCCAAGAGAAGAAGTGGACAATCAACTCAATCACTCTGCTTTGTTCATTCTCCAATCCGCAATGCCGCCGGAAGAACTCTCTCATTTGCGGCCATTCACTAGTGCCAAGGATGCTTGGGAGCACATCATCTCATTGTACTAGGGAAGCTCAAGCATTTAACGGTCCAACTTTGAGGTCATACTTGATGAGGCCAATGAATTCGTGATGAAAGATGATGAAGATCCTCATGAGCTATACCGAACATTGACTACTCTCGCGGTCTCACTCCGAGATCATGGGAGCAAGGATACGGATGACACTTGGGTTAAGCACAAGTTCCTAAAGGCCATCATGCCTTTCAACAAGAGCATGTCTTCCGTGATCCGTCAAAGACCATACTTCGACACCTTGTCCTCAAGTGAAGTGTTGGATGAATTCATTGCAATGAACATTTTGAACAAGACCGCTGACAACGCTCTAGCTCGTGTCCAACGGTCAAAGAAGACCAACCTTGCTTTGAAGGCCAAGGCCATTTCGGAAGAAGAAGAAGAGGAAGAAGAGGAGAGTTGCCCCGAAGACACCAAATATGCTTACCACGAGCACATGGCTCTTGCATCAAGGCAATTTTGGGGCAACAAGAGAAACTCAAGGCCCAACTTCTCCAAGAATAATTCAAGTGGCTCCAAGGGCAAGCAACATGTGAGAACTTACTAGAATTGTGGCAATGTGAGTCACTTTGTGGTGGATTGCCCCTACGAGAAGAGGGAAGACAATGGTGGCAAGCTCATCCGCAAAGACAAGGCCAAGTCCATCCCTAACAAGAACAACTTCACGAAGAAGGTGCCACAAAAGGGGTTGGTGGTGCAAGAAGAGTACAACTCTGATGATGATGATGATACAAGTGGTGAAGGGTTTGCAACGTCCACCGTGGCCATTGCCACCTCTTCCCCAACCTCGGTGTCCCTCTTCGACGCCCCGAACGAGAACCTCATCCCCAAGTGCCTCATGGCAAGAGGCATCAACAAGGTAACCTCCAACATCAAAACTTCCTTCACTACTAATCCTCCTTTGCCGGATTGTGTGGATGAAAATGAGGAGGTAAAGGTCGATGAGAATGAGTTCGACAAGTTCTTGGGTAAGCTCAAAGGTGAGACCAAGAAGCACTTTGTTACTCTCTTGGAACAACTTGGTGAGGCCAATGATATCATTTTGTCTCACAAAGAGACTATCACTAACTTGGAAGGCCATAGTCGTGTCTATGCCGATGAGATTGCGGATCTTTCCATTGCTCTTCAGGAAGAGCGAGGTCTTCGTTCGGCTCTTGAGGAGTCACAAAATGTTGATGTCGCTAAATTAAAGAAAGATCATGATCATGCTCAAGTTCTTGCTCGTGTGCTTAAAACCGAGAATGTTGAGCTTGGGGTTGGCCATGCTAGACTCAAAGAGGAGTTTGAGCTACTTGACAAGGCTCACAAGGCCTTGAAAAGTGCACATGCTACACTCAAGGAGTCTCATGATCAACTCCAAGTGAAGCTCACTAAGGAGATATCCATGTGTCCTCCTTTTATGCTAATTTATAATGCTCATGCTACTAACCCTTATTGTGAGCATATTAATCTTGTGGAGGAGAATGCCAAGTTAAAGGAGCAAATCGAGAAAGGCCTTGTGACTTTCATACAAGGCGAGAAGAACCTCAACGAACTTTTGAGCAATCAAAAGGAAGTTGTGGCAAAGGAGGGACTTGGGTTTGCACCCAAGTCAAAGAAGAAGAAGAAGAAGAACAAGATCACGAAACCTCTCCCTCTCAAAGAGGTATTTGTCAAGGAGGGAGAGAGTGATCATAAGGAGAAGAAGGACAAGGCGGTGGGTGGTAATACCAAGAAGGGCAAAACCACTCCTTCCAACAAAGCCGGTGACTTTAACCCTTCTTATGTTTTATGCCATGCTAGTGATGGGCATGTTTATGCTAAATTTGTTGGTTCTTCTTATGAGTACATTGAATGGTCTATTTGGGTTCCTAAGACCCTTGTTACTAACATCAAAGGACCCATTCAAAAATGGGTACCTAAAACCAAGCATTGATCTCTTGTAGGAGTTTGCTTCCGGTGGGGGATCATGGTTGCTCGATAGTGGAGAAACAAATCATATGACCGGGAGCAAGCATTTGGTGGTGTACGTGCAACCAAGCCCATCTATGTCCACCCATGTTCAATTTGGTGATGCCTCAACATCTAAGGTATTGGGTCTTGGCAAGGTTGTGATTTCTCATGTTTTATCAATTGAGAAGGTCATGCTTGTTGAGACCCTTGCATACAATTTACTTTTCATTCATCAACTTGCACTTATGGGCTTTGCTACATTCTTTGATCTTGATACCGTGGCCCTTTTGTGGAGCAAGACTCTCAAAGTAGCTTTTGTTGGGCATGTCGAGAACGGTCCCTATGTGGTTAACTTCTCGGAGCGACCCACTAAGATCGCGACTTGCGTAATGGCTAAAGTTGATGTGGGGTGGCTTTGGCATCGCCGATTAGCCCACGTCAATATGAGATCTTTGCAAAGTCTCCTCAAAGGGGATCACGTTTGTGGACTAACAAATGTGAGCTTTGCCAAAGATCGTGCTTGCAGTGCTTGTATCGAAGGAAAGCTACATGAGACGGCTCACCGACCCACGACTATCATCTACTCGAAGAGGCCCTTGGAGCTCCTTCACATGGATCTCTTTGGACCTCCATCCTTTGATAGTCTTGGGGGAAGAAAGTATTGCTTGGTGATTGTGGATGACTATTCAAGATACACTTGGGTATATTTCTTCAAGAGGAAGAGCGAGACCCAACAAACCGTCATCGACTTTGCAAATGAAGCTCAACGTTAACATGATGCAAAGATATTGATGATTAGAAGTGACAATGGCACCGAGTTCAAGAACTACACCTTGGATGAGTTCCTTAGTGATGAGGGGATCAAGCATCAATACTCCGCACTATATACCCCTCAAAAAAATGGTGTAGTGGAGAGGAAGAACCGAACGTTGATGGACGCGACAAGGACCATGATGGCGGAATTCAAGTCTCCATACAACTTTTGGGCCGAAGCCATCAACACCGCATGCCATGCATTCAATCGGCTCTACCTCCGCAAAGGCTTGAACAAGACTCCTTATGAGATACTTACCGATAACAAGCCCAACCTCAAGTAGTTTCGGGTGTTCGGGTGTAAGTGTTTCATTCTCAGGAAAGGTGTTCGTCTGTCTAAATTTGAACCTAGAACTCAAGAGGGCATATTTGTTGGTTATGCTACAAACTCTCATGCTTACCGTGTCCTCAACAAGTCCAATGGACTCATTGAGGAGACATGTAACATGGACTTTAATGAAAATAATGGCTCCGAAGTGGAGCAAAGTGGTCTTTGTGATGTTGGTGATGAAATTCCTCCCCAAGCCATAAGAAGAATGGGGATTGGTCAAATACTCCCCATTGAGGAACCCCTTGTGGCCGAAGGAGAAGGACAATGATCTACGCAAGTGGAGCCATCACCAACTATTGACCCACACGCTTCCGAAGAACAAAGTAAAGGCCCTCAACCAAGTGAACAAGATCAAGGGCAAGATCAATCTCATGATGATGGTGATTTACCAAGTGATGCCCAAGATCAAGTTCAAGTCTCCGAGCAAGTTCAAGATCAAGAGCAAGCTCAAAATCAATAACAAGTTCAAGATCAAGAGCAAGCTCAAAATCAAGAACAAGTTCAAGATCAAGAGCAAGTTCAAGATCAAGAGCAGGCTCAAGATGGCGCTCAAGATGATCAAGATGATTCTCCTCAAATGCCTATGGAGGAGCTATTGGAGCGTCGTGCCGCCAAGATTGCTTCCAAACTCAAGCATCAAGGACATGTCTTGGAGAATGTTTATGGAAGCTTAAAGAAGGGGGTAACCACTCATAAACAATTATCAAACTTTTGTGAGCATCATGCATTTGTTTCTTGTGTTGAACCCCAAAAGGTACATGAGGCGCTCGAGGACACGGATTGGCTTGAAGCCATGCATGATGAGCTGAACAACTTCGAGCGCAACAAGGTGTGGCAATTGGTGCCAAGGCCAAAGGAGAACCATAATGTCATTGGAACCAAATGGATCTTCAAGAACAAGCAAGATGCGAACGGTGTTGTTGTTCGAAACAAGGCAAGATTGGTAGCACAAGTCTACTCCCAAGTCGAGGGTATCGATTACGGTGAAACCTTTGCTCTCGTTGCTCATCTTGAATCTATTCGCATGTTGCTTGCATATGAATCTCATCATGATTTTAAGTTGCAACAAATGGATGTGAAAAGTGCATTTTTTAATGGTCCTCTTAATGAGTTGGTATATGTCAAACAACCCCCGGGGTTTGAGGATCCCAAGTTCCCCAATCATGTATACAAGATCGATAAGGCAGTCTATGGTGTTAAACAAGCCCCACGCGCGTGGTATGAGCACCTTACCGAGTTGTTGCAAGACCGTGGGTTTGAAATTGGGAAAATAGATCCCACTCTTTTTACTAAGAGGGTTAAAGGGGATTTGTTCATATGCCAAATATATGTTGATGATATTATCTTTGGTTCTCCTAACAAAGCTTTCAATGATGAGTTTGCCGCACTCATGACGGAGAAGTTTGAGATGTCTATGATGGGAGAGTTGAAGTTCTTTCTCTGGTTCGAAGTCAAGCCAAGGAGAGAAGGAACCTTCATCAACCAAGCCAAATACACCCAAGATATGCTCAAGAGATTCAAGTTGGATGATGTCAAGCCGGCCAAGACTCCAATGCCTACCAAGTGCCAACTTAACATTGATCCCAATGGTAAAGCGGTTATCAAAAGGTATATCGCTCCATGATTGGATCCTTGCTTTACCTTTTTGCATCTAGACCGGATATCATGTTGAGTGTGGGAATGTGTGCACGGTTTCAAACCGCACCTAAGGAAAGCCACTATGTGGCGGTCAAGCGAATCTTTCGATATTTGGCTCATACCCCAAACTTTGGCTTATGGTACCCCAAAGGTGCAAGCTTTGATCTCATGGGATACTCAGACGCGGATTGGGCAGAAGACCGTGTGGATAGGAAGTCAACTTCCGGAGGGTGCCAATTCCTTGGTCGCTCTTTGGTGAGTTGGTCTTCGAAGAAACAAAATTGTGTGTCTCTCTCCACCACCGAGGCCGAGTATGTAGTCGCCGCAAGCTGTTGTGCACAATTGCTATGGATGAGGCAAACTTTAAAGGATTACGATGTCACTTGTGACAAAGTGCCTCTTCTATGTGATAATGAAAGTGCTATCAAGATCTCCTACAATCCGGTGCAACATAGTAAGACGAAGCATATTGAGATTCGACCTCATTTCATCCGGGATCACATCAAGCGTGGAGAGATTGATATTATCTACGTCAACACTCAAGAGCAACTAGCGGATATTTTCATGAAGCCTTTGGATGAAGCAAGATTTCGCGAGTTAAGGCATGTGCTAAATATCATTGATTCGAGCAATGTGTCTTGAAACTAGGCACACCCCACCGCATTCATCATGTTATCTTGTTCTAGATGTAGGCATGGATATAGGGGGAGTGTTGTTCTCTCAATGAACTCTCCCCCCCATTTGTGCATAAATCGACCAAGTCTTTCACATTCTCCATTTTTGATGGTACTTGTGCTTCAAAGATGAGTTTTGGTCATGGACCCAAGGTTAAAATCTTCGCGGTGCCATACCAATTGACTCAAACATAGGTGGCCTCGGCCATCGCCCTCTCCTCGAGAGGTGTTGGTTCGAGTTGGTTCTATTTGGTTTTATCTAGTCTCTTAGGGCTTTGTTTGTGCTTTGAGTCACTCCAAGTTTTCTCTTCCTTTGTTTGTCTCTTTGAACTTGGAGTGTCTCTTCCCATTTGCTGGTCTTTGTGTCTCCATCCCAAGCCATCTCTCATCTACAACCTCTCTAGATATTGCATAAGCCACCTTTTTCCTCTCTTTTGGCAAGTTCTGTCCCCAAGGCGGTACTACCGCTGGGTCTGGGGCGGTACTACCGCTTTTAAGAGGTACTGCCGCCGCGGCCCACGGTACTACCGCTGGAGCGGTACTACCCGACCTCCTACCGAGCAGTAGTACCGGGGCGGTACTACCACTCCTCAAGCAGTACTACCGCTCTGTGGTGCGTGGGTGGGGGTTATGAGTCGGGCAGGGGGAGTTCCAACTCCCCCATACCCATTCATCTCTCTCTCCCCTCACGCACTCTCTCTCCAGGTGACGAGCAAGCCTCCGGCGGCCGCCGCCGGACCGCCGATTCCGCGCCGTCTTCCGCGATTTTGACCGGTGGAATCGATCCCCACCCTCTCCTCTTGTCATGGATGCCGGTATTGCCCCTGTATTTCTCTCCTAAGGTTCTATCTTTTGAATCTAGGTTCTAGGGCAATATGTGTAGCATTTGTTGATTTTTGGCTAAATCAAGGCATGAGTAGAACGTGGAAGACTGCTAGAGTAGGAGAATCGAAGTTTGATGCGAGAAAATTTGAATTTGACGACTCCGGTAGTACCGGATCTTGACGCGGTGGTATGGATCCGCCTCGAGCAGTACTACCGCTCCCCCGGCAGCGGTACTATCGCTTATAGGCGGTAATACCACTGCAAGGGGCGGTACTACCGCTCTGAGCTGTCAAACTCCACTTTTCTCGCATCCAACTCCTGCTCTTTTTGTTTTACTCCTCTTGGCTTATGCAATTATTTACACCCGCTTTCCCTCGCTCTGTGTTGTGGGTTCTAGTTGGTGGTAGCTTCGCTCACCAAGCACATCGCAAGAATCCAGACCGTCAAGGTGGCTCCAAGCGCTTTCGTACCGCAGATGAGGCCGGTGCCGGTTCTAGTGCTCAACCCAAGCAGACTGTGAAGAAGGTTGCCAGCAAGCAGAAAGAGAAGGTGAAGTCCATGAATGAGTTGCCATCTAAGGAGTTCTATGTTGCTCACCATCGCAATCCGTACCACAACCCTCAAGACCCCACTCTCATCAACCGGCCTTTCTGGACCAAGCAGCAGAGGTCCATCTATCATGATGTTCTCAAGGTCAAGAAGAATTTGTATGTGAATGTCAGGTCTGTCGATCTCAGTCACTTGGAGAAGTATCCTCAGTACTTTGGAGAAGCCTTGGCTATGTGTGCTCAGCTGGATATTCTCAAGATCATATCATTTAACAAAGATTTTGATGCAGAGCTTGTGGCCCAATTCTATGCCACGGTCCACTTTGGTTCTGATGATGCTAGGACTCTCACCTGGATGACCAATGGAAGAATTCTGAAAGCAAAGTGGAAGGATTTCATGGAGTGCTTGAGCTACACTGATGAAGGGAAGGAGAACCCTATTGGGTTGTGCTCTCATAAGGAGGAGGCATCCACTCACAAGTCCGCTCTCTATAAATACTCCACGGAGAAGATCTCCTCCACCGACAAGAAGTCATATGAGTTGATTCCCTACTTGGATATCATGCATCGCATCTTCAGGAACTCTCTGTTTCCCCGCATTGGGAATCTGGACATGGTTCACTCTTATCTTGTGGACATGTTGCTCATCTGCCAGGAGGAGAAGAACACACCGCAAGTATTGGATGTCTCGCATGTGATGTGGTCTGAACTGTACTCGGCCGTGCTTGAGCGTAAGTGTCCTATCTACGGCCCCTAGCTGATGAAACTTATTGAGGAGACCTGGGCTTCCACTTTTCCAGAGGAGATGCTTGTGACTGGTGATCTCGTCTCTCACGAGGTTATCAAGCTGAGGCAGAAGGAGCTTTGGGGCAGTACTGCCGCGCCTGAGGTTGAGGCACATGCCCCTGAGTCTGAGGGAGATGATGAGGCTGAGTATGAGCCACCCACCAAGGAACCAACGTGGGCTTCCAAGCTCAAAGAGAAGATGAAGAAGCTGTTCTGTCTCCAGGCAAAGGGTCAGTACAAGGCTCATGTGGAAACAAAGAAGGCTCGCAGTCGTGAGAAGGCCATGATGAGGCATCTGGGCATGGAGATTACCAGCGGATCCGAGGACAAGATCACTGATGAGGAGGAGTGGACCTCCAAGCATTGCAAGTGGACGGATTCAGAGGAGGATGATCAGCCAGCTGCTGCAGAAGAGGAGTCTGACGACCATGAGGAGTATTGATGGTGTTCTGGAGCATTGCTATCACCTAGGATCGTTTTAGTGCTCTTTGCCCTTTTGGTGTCTTGATGCCAAAGGGGGAGAGAGCTTAGGGATTTGCCGAGTCACGAGTGTGTCTTATTTGCCTTGGTTTTCTTCTCTCGTGAATTCTTTTCTCTTTTATTAATCAAATTTTCATTCATTTTGTGAAATTCTTGATCACTATGGTAACACCCATGTTAGTTCCAAAAATGGTCATGTTATCATGTAATATTCCATGAAGATGCCCATGGGGCATGGTCATCTTTGTTGAAACTCATTGATCTTCATATGAGTTAGGTCAGTTTGTGAAGGTTTTTTTCAAGTTTGTGGTATTGTCAGTTTATCATTTTTCCCAAAAGCCATTGCACACAGGAGGCCTCCATGTGAAAGGATTTCAATTATTGAGCCCTTTTTTCATTTTCTATAATTTCTTTCTATGTGTTGTCAAAATTGCATGGATGACTAATGATATAAAATGGTTGGGAAATTGAGTTTTCTTTGTGGATACTACCTACATTCCTAATGTGGAAGGTGAAAATGATTTTTCAGAATTTATTTGACCAAATTAGAGCACACTTGCAGTTCAAATTTGAATTACTTGATGTAAATCGCTAGAAATTCAATAAATCAATGAAATATGGCAATATCACTCTGAAATTCATGAAAAATTTGTAGTTGGAATCCCATGTGGTATACTTTAGTTGAAAATTGTAAGGGCACAATTTACAATCTTATTTATGGCACTTGCTTCACAAAAAAAGTCATGCTTGGCACTAGGAAAATGGAAAAATACGTTTTATTAACCAAATTTTCATTCATTTTGTGAAATTCTTGATCACTATGGTAAGACCCATGTTAGTTCCAAAAATGGTCATGTTATCATGTAATATGCCATGAAGATGCCCATGGGGCACGGTCATCTTTGTTGAAAGTCATTGATCTTCATATGAGATAGGTGATTTTGTGAAGGTTTTTTTTTCAAGTTTGTGGTATTGTCAGTTTATCATTTTCCTCACAAGCCATTGCACATAGGAGGCCTCCGTGTGAAAGGATTTCAATTTTGAGCCTTTTTTCATTTTTTATAATTTCTTTCTATGTGTTGTCAAAATTGCACGGATGACTAATCATATAAAATGGTTGGGAAATTGAGTTTTCTTTGTGGATACTACCTACATTCCTAATATGGAAGGTGAAAATGATTTTTCAGAAGTTATTCGACCAAATTAGAGAACACTTGCAGTTCAATTTTGAATTACTTGATGTAAATCGCCAGAAATTCAATAAATCAATGAAATATGGCAATATCACTCTGAAATTCATGAAAAAATGGCAGTTGGAATCCCATGTGGTATACTTTAGTTGAAAATTGTAAGGGCACATTTTACAATCTTATTTATGGCACTTGCTTCACAAAAAAAGTCATGCTTGGCACTAGGAAAATGGAAAAATACTTTTTATTAACCAAATTTTCATTCATTTTGTGAAATTCTTGATCACTATGGTAACACCCATGTTAGTTCCAAAAATGGTCATGTTATCATGTAATATGCCATGAAGATGCCCATGGGGCATGGTCATCTTTGTTGAAAGTCATTGATCTTCATATGAGTTAGGTCAGTGTGTGAAGGTTTTTTTTCAAGTTTGTGGTATTCTCATTTTAACATTTTTCCCACAAGCCATTGCACATAGGAGGCCTCCATGTGAAAGGATTTCAATTGTTGAGCCTTTTTTCTCTTTTTCTATAGTTTCTTTCTATGTGTTGTCAAAATTGCATGGATGACTAATCATATAAAATGGTTGGGAAATTGAGTTTTCTTTGTGGATACTACTGATATGTCTCCAACGTATCTATAATTTATGAAGTATTCATGCCATGTTTATAACAATTTTATATGGTTTTGGTATGATTTGATTAGAACTAACCTGGACTGACGCTGTTTTCAGCAGAACTACCGTGATGTTGTTTTTTGTGCAGAAATAAAAGTTCTCGGAATTCGAAGAAACTTTTTGATGATTTTTTTGGACCAAAAGAGACCCCCGAAGCTTCATGGAAGGACCAGAAGCCTCACGAGGAGCCCACAAGGCAACACGGCGCGCCCTGGGGGGGTCATGTGCTGTTGCCTTGTGGGGCCCTCGCAGCTCCTTTTTGCGTGATTCCAACGCTGAAAAATCCGATAAATAGAGAAACCCCCAGAAATAAACCTAGAACTTCGACGACGCCGCCGCAAGCCTCTGTACCGAAGAAATACCACCTGGAGCCCTGTTCCGGCACCCTGCCGGAGTGGGAAATCATCACCGGAGGCCATCTTCATCATCACGGCGGTCTCCATGACGAGGAGGGAGTAGTTCACCCTCGGGGCCGAGGGTATGTACCAGTAGCTATGTGTTTGATCTCTCTCTCTCTCTCTCTCGTGTTCTTGATTTGGCACGATCTTGATGTATCGCGAGCTTTGTTAATATAGTTGGATCATATGGTGTTTCTTCCCTCTCTATCTTCTTGTGATGAATTGAATCTTTCCCTTTGAGGTTTCGTTATTGTCGGATTGAATATTTCAGATTTGAGAACACTTGATGTATGTCTTGCATGTGGATACCCATGGTGACAATGGGGTATTCTATTGAGTCACTTGATGTATGTTTTGGTAATCAACTTGCGGATTCCCGAGGTGACATTGGGGTAATCTAGGCATAGGGGTTGGTTGCACGTTTTCATCTTCTTTTCTCCGATAAGAAACTTTGGGGTACTCTTTGAAGTTCTTTGTGTGGATTGAATATTATGAATCTGAAGTTGTTTGATGCATATCGAATAATCAACTCACGGATACTTGTGGTGACATTGGAGTATCTACGTGACACTTGTATCACCATCTCTTCGCCGAACTAGTGCACCTATACAATTTACCATTGTATTGGGTGTGTTGGGGACACAAGAGATTTCTTGTATTTGATTGCAGGGTTGTTTGAGAGAGACCATCTTCATCCTACACCTCCCATGGATTGATAAACCTTAGGTCATCCACTTGAGGGAAATTTGCTACTGTCCTACAAAACTCTGCACTAGGAGGCCCAACAACGTCTACAAGAATAAAAGTTGCGTAGTAGACATCAACTACCTACATTCCTAATGCGGAAGGTGAAAATGATTTTTCAGAATTTATTCGACCAAATTAGAGCACACTTGAAGTTCAATTTTGAATTACTTGATGTAAATCGCCAGAAATTCAATAAATCAATGAAATATGGCAATATCACTCTGAAATTCATGAAAAATTGGCAGTTGGAATCCCATGTGGTATACTTTAGTTGAAAATTTTAAGGGCACAATTTACAATCTTATTTATGGCACTTGCTTAACAAAAAAAGTCATGCTTGGCACTAGGAAAGTGGAAAAAAATACTTTTCATTAACCAAATCTAAAATCATTTTGTGAAATTCCTGATCACTATGGTAAGACCCATGTTAGTTCCAAAAATGGTCATGTTATCATGTAATACGCCATGAAGATTCCCATGGGGCATGGTTATCTTTGTTGAAAGTCATTGATCTTCATATGAGATAGGCCAGTTTGTGAAGGGTTGTCACAGCCCTAGAGTAATGCCTGTAATTAGTTACATCAGTGAGCATCATGCATCATGTTAAATTCAAGGAATTTGAATTGAGGGAATTCTCAAAGCCTCAGAAACCATTTTAAAATGACCCACATTAAAATCTCTTCAAACAAGTCCAAGAAAATGTTCCTGTTAATCTATGAAAATATTGGCAAGAGGTGAAATTCAAACCAATATTTTTGGAATCTGAGAAATATTTATTTTGGGCATTTGAGTTAATACAATAATTATTTTCATTGGATTTATATTTGTTATATATTAAACGTACGTGCAATAATTCTGGAACTTTTTATGTGGCTCTGGATAGTTTACATCTAACCACATAATTATTTCCAGAAGCAACTAAAATGGTTTGATATTTTAATCAAACCAAAACATACTGCAGAAAATAGAAATAGGAAATAAAATAAAAAAAAGGAGTAGTTTTACCTGGCCTCACCTGTGCAGCCCACCAGAGAGGCCAGCCCAGCACTGTAGCCAGCCGGCCCAGCCACCTGGTCCAGCCAGTCGTCCTCTTCCTCGCACCAGGAGGACAGAGGCGTGTGGTCGCAGCACGCGCACACACGCCGGCCACCTCCTGCTTCCCGGTGGCAAGGCCTCGGCCCTTCTCTCCTCGCCAGCGCGACACCTGGGCGTCCTGAGCTTCTCCCCTCTCTCTCTCTGCACTCCCTTCCCCTCTCTGGCTCTCTCTCTCACAGTCGCCCGAGAGCACACGTCAGACGCTGTTCACTGCCACCGCGTCCACCGGCCACCCCTTGCCTCTTCGACGTGTTCAGAAGAACCGCCTCGTCGCCCTCTTCGTCTCCGCCGAGCTACGCAAGCCGGGACACACCACAGCGTCGCCAACGCCGTCTTCTTCAACCTCGGGCACCGGAGATCGCCACCGTTCGTTCGTCGCCTCCAGAGCCTCCCCGAGCCCGCCGAGCCCTCTGCTAGCCTCGTTGTGAGCTTCCGCGTCAAACCCCTCTTCTCCCTCAATCATTTGCGCCCGCTAGGCACGATCCCAACCATGGCCGTGAGCTCACCGCCGGCGTCCTTATTGCCACCGTCGTTCTAGCGTGCATTAGTCGCACCCGAGCACACGGTAGAGCTCCTGGTGACCCCAGGAAGCCTTAGGCCTTCTTAGTTGGGCTCCCCATGCTCTGTAGCCTCGTTCCGCTCGAACCCATGGCTCCAGCCGCCGCTAACCTCATTGCCGCCGTCGCCACAGGCCACCCCAGCACGTGCTGACGCCAGCGTTGGACGCGCCGTGCTGCGGGCGTTCCAACGAGCCCAGCCTCGCTAGCTTCCGTCGCCGGAGTTGGCCGGACGGTCAACGCCGCCACGTACTGTTAGCGCCGGCGACTAATCTCCGGCTAGCTGACATGGCAGCGATTAGCTTAGGCTAATTACCCTGTTAGTTTAACCCTAGGTCACTGACTGGTGGGGCCTGCTAATTAGTTTAACTAGCTAACTAAAATGGTTAATATAATTAATAAACCTAGCGGCCCCACGGTCAGTTTTGACCACTGCCACATCACGTTGACCTGACCCCACTATCATTGACACAGGCTAGCCCCGCCCAGAGTAACAAAAGTATTTGCTGTAATTTTGAATTTCAGAAAATGATTTAGGAATTACAAAAAATACTCCAAACTTATAAAATTCACAGAAATTCAACCGTAACTTAGATTGAAATAATTTATATATGAAAAATGATCAGAAAAATCTAAAGAATCTGTTTATGCCATGTTCATGCATGTTTGAACAAGTTAACCCCACTGTTTAGGACAAATCATGTTTAGGGCAAATTTGGTAAATAGATTTGGAGTTGGAATTTGCTATAGGTCCGAATTCCACTTCAATTAATATGACTAACCATTGCATTAGGTGAATTCAGTACCTTAATATGTCATACTATGCATATGGATGTGAATCATTGCCATGAATCAAATGTTGTTCCCTTGTTTGCCGGTGTTTGTTCCTTCTCGGTAGAAGACGATTCCGACGTTGTGATCGTTGACACCGATGAAGAGCAGTACTATCTTCAGAAGTGCCAGGCAAGCAAACCCACATTGAGCATTTCGATACAATCCCACTCTCTCGCTCTTGCTCTCTTTTACTGCATTAGGACAACAACGATTCAACTGTTACATGTTGCGGTAGTTGAACCCATTCCTCTGCATGACCTGTCTTTGCCATAGTAAATAGTAAAACCTACTAGCATGAGTAGGAATTGCTTGAGCCATGATGTGGCTACTCATCCATGCTTGTTTGCGATGCTTGCTATTGCTTAGAGTTGTATCAGGTCTGATTCATCTGGGAATGAATTGGAATGTGGTTTTCATGTCCTACTGTGTGAGAGCTAAGTGTGTGAACACGATTTGGTAAAGGTAGCGATGAGAGGCCATGTAGGAGTACATGGTGGGTTGTCTCATTGAGACTGTTCTTAGGAACTGAGTTCTGTGTATGTTATCCAAGACAAGTTGCTACCACACATTGGGTTTCGGTAACTCGACCCCTCTCGGCTTATTAATCGCCTCGATCTCTGTCCAGGAGTTGCAACTAGTTTCTGGTTTGTAGGTCATGCTATTTGTCTACCAAGTGGCACCCGGCCAGGTGGGCTTGGGACAGACTAGGCACAGTGGCACGGTGTACCAAGTGGCACCCGGATGGTGGGCTTGGGAACCCTGCTCACATCATTTGGGGCCGTGATGGAAACTTCGGCCGGACTTCCCTTGCTGGTTCAGCCTCAGATAGGCGATAAACCTGGACTAGAGTCTTGCGTGGTTAGTCAGGTTGTGGCCGACACCCTCGCTAGGCTTCCGCTTGAAGGTTGCCGAGATACATGACGTGTATATGGTGGTAAGTGGTGAGAGCGTGTGTGAAGAAGTACACCCCTGCAGGGTTATCAAACTATTCAAATAGCCGCATGAGGGTGTCCTGGACTAGGGGGTACTCGGGCTGCTGGCCTATCTCTCTTAGGCTGGGCTGGTGGGACGCCCTCTACTCGTTGATGGAAGACCGGATTGTGGGTGACCCCGTGTATCAGAAGGAAACCTCCAAAGACTTGGCGTCTCCTCCAAGGAACAATTGGCATAACCGGCATGCTCGTCCCCTGATGGTAACCGACCTTGTGTAACCCTAGGACCTCCTGGTCTCTATATAAACCAGAAGGCCTAGTCCGTAGAGAAGGATGACATCCATTACCTAGGGTTTAGCCTAGTCGATCTCGAGGTAGATCAACCCTGTAACCTTCATACAATCACATCAATACAATCAAGCAGGACGTAGGGTTTTACCTCCTCAAGAGGGCCCGAACCTGGGTAAATCGCTGTCTCTACGTTCCCTGTTACCATCGACTCCTTGACCCATAGTTCGGATCCCCTACCCGAGATCTGCCGGTTTTGGTACCGACATTGGTGCTTTCATTGAGAGTTCCGCCGTGGGTCATCAAGGATCAATGGCTCGCCTAATCATCAGCAACAGCGCTAGCCGCAGGGACACTTTTGTTCCCGGCCAACTCTTCGCATTCGGAAGCATCGTGCTACACGCCGATCCGGCCGGTCACGTTGGCTGGGTCGACATCTTCACCCCCGACCAGGAGATCAGGTTTGGAAACTTATAATTCGTCGCCGACTCCCGGGGAGATCTTATCCTCACGGGGTCCTCAGCTTCGCCTGACGGACCCACGAATCCTGAAGTGCCAACTTCGAGTACGGCCAACCCCACTGCCGAGACGGCAGCCGTTGTAGATCCAACCTTGAGCCCGGATCTGACCTCCGCGCTCGGTGGCCGAACTCCAGCCTCGGCCGAACATAACTTCGGGGAAAATTCGGACACCCCCGTCACGGCCATACTGCGGGTTGACCCCGCAAATTACCCGAACCTGGAATCAACCGATCTCTCATCATTAAACGGGATACTAGATCGGATCCATGCTCTGGGAATCACCAATGGCCAGTGCTCGGTATACGATCAGATCGGGCTTAAAACCGACGACAGGGAAATTTATGCCCCCGCCACTACTCACTTGGTCGCCACTATCGAAGGCCCCTCAGAGGCCTCACCCGTTACCTCCGAACCAACAACGCATGAGGTGCAAGTTTCTGACCAGCAGGCTTCTCCTTCCAGCTCGGCAGCCGAATTCCGCTCCAGAGAGGGTTTAGAGCCAGAGTCCGGCTCAACATGCAAGTCCAGATCCGCTCACCCGTGCCCGGTCAAGTATCCAAAGCTCGGCGCACCGGATTCCATGACAATCCAGGACGCGCCCCCCAAAACTCCGGACTCACACTCCGCTGGGATCAAGTTTTTTATCCCGCCCACCCCCCACATTGAGTATTGTCCGGATAACACAGGACGTCCCGACATATGGGACCTGATGTATGTTAAGCAGCAGCCCGGAGAGACAGTCCGGCACTTCTGGGCCAGATTCCTTATTGTCAAAAATAAGATGACGGATGGCTGCGACAAGGACATTCTAGAGATCTTCCGACAAAACTGCAGAGACGAGGGCGTCTTAAACGCCCTCGCCCGCCGCCACATCCAAAATTTCTCTGATTTATCGGATCTGGTTTCCAAATATTGCGCCATGGTGTACACTTGGCAGGCCCAGCTCGAGCAAAGGGAGTCAACCTGCACAGAGGAACTAAACCGAGCTTGGGCGAAACGCGCGCTCCCTCACCGGACACGCCAATACGAGCCGTCCGAGAAAAAGATGAAACCCCTGACGAGATCCAGAACGGTCCTTGACGGAATACTGGATAAACCATGCCCCATACACTCCACAAATCCAACCCACAGCCTTCGAGCTTGCTGGGTGGTCAGGCAAGTCGCCAAGAGCGGCGAGGTCATTCTCGGAGGCCCGTACTCCACTAAAAGTCCAGTAATGCCCCTTGATGACGACGCCGAAATCTTAACAATCTACGAGACTTACTCTTCGAAGAATCAGAGGAAGAGAGCCCTTCGAGAGCTCGCTCAAATTCACCACGTGGCAGAGACAGACTCCTGGACAGACACACCCATCACTTTTAGTGAACAAGACCAGCCGAGGTCCTGCCCTACCCGAGCCGCTGCCGCCCTTGTCCTTGATCCCATAGTGGATGGATTCCGACTCCAAAAGGTGTTGATGGACGGCGGTAGCGGGCTAAACCTCATTTATGAGGATACCTTGGATAAAATGCAGTTTGACAGATCCCGCATAGAGCAAAGTCACACTACCTTTCGAGGGATCATCCCCGGAAAGGAGGCGCGTGCCAGTGGCCGCGTGACTCTTGACGTGGTCTTCGGAACTCCCGAGAACTACCGATCCGAAGAACTGCTTTTCCACATCGTGCCCTTCCGCAGCGGCTATCATGCCTTACTAGGGCACGATGCCTTCGCACGATTCCATGCTGTACCACATTACGGGTACATGAAGCTTAAAATGCTAGGGCCAAACGGTATAATCACGGTAATAAGTGATCCGGACAGAGCCCTGCGAGCCGAGAATAAAACGACATCGCTCGCCCTCGAAGCGTTGTCCGAAGCCCTCGCGGCCGAAGAATTAACCGCGCTCCGTTCAACGGTGGACAAGGACGACGTCATCCTTGATACAAGGAAAAAATCCACGTCCTTTAAACCAGCAGATGAAATCATCAAATTCCAAGTGCACCCAACAGATCCCAACAAGACGGCGTCCATCGGAGCTCAGCTGGACCCCGCGGTCGATGGGGAATTGCGCCAATTTCTGCGTGCAAACTGGGATATCTTCGCCTGGCACCCTTCAGACATGCCAGGGATCCCGCGTAGATTAGCCGAGCACAGCCTGAACATAATCAAAGGTTTCAAGCCAGTTAACAGACTCTCCGTCGGTTTTCCGAACCCAAGCATCAAGCCATGGGTGAGGAACTGGCCAAGTTGCTCGAAGCCAGATTCATCCGGGACATTAAACATCCTGAGTGGTTGGCCAACCTGGTCATGGTGCCTAAGAAGGATAAGTCCTGGCGTTTGTGCGTCGATTTCAAGGATTTGAACAAGGCCTGTCCTAAGGATCCTTTCCCCTTGCCCCGCATCGACCAGATCATCGACGCCACCGCCGGACACGAATCACTATGTTTCCTCGACGCTTACTCCGGATACCATCAAATCAAAATGAAGGAGTCCGACCAGGCGGCCACCGCATTCATCACTCCTTATGGACCATTCTGCTTCAACACAATGCCCTTCGAATTAATGAACGCAGGGGCCACATACCAGCGCATGATCCAAACGTGTCTGGAGAAACAAATCGGCAAAACAGTCGAAGCTTATGTGGACGATGTGGTTATCAAAACCAAACACGTCAGCCAGCTGGTGGACGATCTCCGGCAAACCTTTGACAGTCTGCAGACTTTCGATATACGGCTTAATCCGGAAAAGTGCGTCTTCGGAGTGCCAGCCGGTAAGCTGCTCGGCTTCATCGTTTCCCATAGAGGAATAGAGGCCAACCCAGCGAAAATCCGGGCACTGTCCGAGTTGGCTATCCCCACTGAGCTCAAACACGTCCAGAAACTTGCCGGCACTGTTGCAGCCCTAAGCCCTTCATCTCGTGCCTCGGCGAAAAGGCCCTGCCGCTATATAAATTGCTCAAACGGATGAAGAACTTCGAATGAACCAGCGAAGCGGCGGCTGCACTCGAAGAAATAAAAACTCTACTGGCCAGCAACCCGATTTTGACGGCACCCAGCCCGGCTGAGCCAATGCTGCTATATATCTCGGCGACGAATCAGGTGGTCAATGCGGTTCTCGTCGTCGAACGAGAGGCCGAGGGTCACAAGCTCTAGGTGCAGAAACCTGTGTACTACGTATCAGAAGTGCTCACCCCGTGTAAAACGAGGTACCCGCATTACCAGAAGATGGCCTATGCAGTTTTCATGGCATCCCGAAAGCTCCGCCATTACTTCCAGGAGTGCTCGGTTACGGTAGCGATGCCACCGGGCGCATAGCCAAATGGGCTATAGAACTCCTCCCCTTCGAAATCATCTATCGACCACGCCGAGCTATTAAATCTCAGGTTTTGGCTGATTTCGTTGCGGAATGGAAGGAAGCCGAACTCCCTAGGGAGTACAGCACATACTCACATTGGACGATGTACTTCGATGGCTCCAAAATGCTCGCAGGACTGGGGGCTGGAGTGGTCCTCACATCCCCCACTGGCGACAATATTCGGTACATACTCCAGATCATGTACACCGACTCCAACAACGCAGCCGAATACGAGGCTCTGCTGCATGGACTTCGGATGGCGGTGTCAATGGGCATACAACGGCTCAAGGTACGGGGAGATTCTAATCTCGCCATCTCTCAAGTCAACGGCGAATTCGACACAAAAGACCCAAAAATGACAGCATACCGCAACGCCGTCCTGAAAATCTCCGGCCGCTTTGAAGGACTGGAGTTTCACCATATACCTCGTGACAACAATCAAGCTGCGGATATCCTTGCTCGAATGGGCGCCAAGCGCGACCGTGTCCCCGAGAACACCTTTTTGGAACGACTTTTCAAGCCGTCCGTGGTGTGGCAGGCGGAAGCCCAGGGCTCGGAAACCAATACCTCAGGAGAGCTCGTCCCTCTGCCTATTGAAACAGATAATGGAATTATCGGGGGCTCGGCCATCGAAATGACATCTTCGGCTCACGAAGTCATGGCGGTAATCACGCCATGGACCGAGCCCTTCCTCGCCTACCTCCTTCGCCAAGAATTACCGGCTGACCAGACTGAGGCCAGGCGTATCATTCGACGATCTAAAGCCTATAAAGTCCACGAGGGAGAGCTATATAAGAAAAGCACCACTGGCGTCCTCCAGAGATGTATATCTGAAGAGGAGGGAAGGCAGCTTCTGACCGAGATTCACGCTGGCATGGGCGGTCACCACGCGGCAGCTCGGGCCCTGGTCAGCAAGGCTTTCCGAGCAGGGTTCTTTTGGCCCACTGCCCGAACAGACGCCCAGACATTGGTCCGACATTGCGTTGGATGCCAGCTCTTTGCAAATCAGAGTCATATGCCCCCCACGGCCCTTCGGACGATCCCAATTACTTGGCCTTTCACGGTCTGGGGGCTGGACATGGTTGGACCACTTAAAGGGGGGACCAGGAAAAAGAAATATCTACTCGTCATGGTAGATAAATTCACTAAATGGATTGAGGCAAAGCCGGTAACTTCGGCCAAGTCTAAACCGGTCATCGATTTTATATCCGGCGTCGTCCACCGTTATGGTGTCCCCCATAGCATAATAACGTATAATGGATCCAATTTTACTGCCCAGGAAGTCAAAGACTGGTGCGCTAATTTAGGCATTAAGCTCGATTATGCCTCGGTATATCACCCACAGTCCAATGGACAGGTCGAGCGAGCTAATGGACTGATCTTGAGTGGCATCAAGCCCCGTTTGGTCCGATCCTTAAAAGAATCCGACTGCCATTGGGTTGAGGAGCTCGACTCCGTATTGTGGGGATTGCGCACCACTCCTAATCGCTCCACGGGCTATACACCGTTCTTCATGGTGTATGCTGCAGAGGCCGTCCTCCCCAGCGATCTTATTCACGACGCACCTCGCGTGCGTATGTATGAAGAAAGGGAGGCCGAGTTGGATCGGCAAGATGACCTGGACGCCCTAGAGGGCGAGCGCGACATAGCTCGGGCTCGTTCTGCTTTTTATCAGCAGCAGGCCAGACGTTATCAAAGCAGGGAAGTATGGGCCAAGGCCTACAACGTCGGCGACCTAGTCCTGCGGCTCCCGGAGAAGCAGAAGCACAAGTTGTCGCCCAAGTGGGAGGGGCCCTGCATAATCGACCAAGTACTCACGGGCGGGGCCTACCGCCTCCGCGATCCAACGGACGATCGCCTCGAACCAAACCCATGGAATGCAGATCGGCTGCGACGTTTCTACGGCTAGTCCCGCAAACTTACCTTGTTCGATTTATCCTTTTTAGGATCTTTATCTTTCTAGTCAATAGTCTCTCCCGGGTTGTGTTCGGAAATGCCGAATTACGTTAAGTTCTTTTTCGGCAAACATCTTTGAATGTACCACACTTTGTTACCTGGGGTCTTCTTTTACGAAGCTCGTCAAATTTTATTTATGCAATCATCTGTTTTTTCCGTGTTTGCAACCTTCCTGTGTCGTTCTAAAGCCACTATATGCATCAGTTTGACTTAAGATTTGGCCAAGCTGGGTTGCCTCGCTCCTGTATTTACCCCCTACGTTCCCGATTGTTCGGCTAGGGAGTAAAGGGAGCACCTCTGTGATTGATACGTCCGGATTACCCGGGTGCGTACCTCAGACGAGTGAAGCCGAAAGCTAGCATTCTTAAGAATACAATTGGTCGGTTGCGGGGGAAGTGAAAATAATTGGTAACTACCACCAAAATTTCCGAGAGTATTTTCCCGAAGTAACCATCCCCGCTTACCTTGGGTATTCGGTTATCCATCCACAGTTCGACGTGGTAACCTGATGAAAGGGACCCATCGAGGACCTATTTTCGTCGGAAGATGTTTCTTACGTTATACAGTAATATAACATAACTCCCTGAGCACGTTTTTGTCTGTTCGCACCAAATGGCCGGATTGCCTGGTTCTCCGAATTATTTTTCCGATATCCTCGAATCACATAGTAGGAAACACTCCTCGGCCTCTGGTCGAGGAGGCGGAAGCCGATGGCCGGTTAAGACAACATTTTAGCGCGGTTTGGAGACTTTGATGTAAAGTACATAGCTACATAGAATCAGACTGTTACATCTTGATCAAGACCATCTATTATGGTCTCCAGAGCACAATCTGCTTGGGACAGCCGAGCTGCGGGCATAACCTGGTCATACACCAGATGCACGGGCACTTCCTGCCCATCTGGCCCTACCGGCCCAACTCTCGCTAGATGCTCCGGTTCCAGCTTGGTGAAGCGGGTCTTGATCATCGCCCACGCTTCCCGTGCTCCCTCACGACAAGATGACATCTTCCATAACTCAAAGCGGCGCCGAGCTCCTTTGAAGCGATTCGCGAGTTCGGCCATCCTTTCCGGAGCCACTTCGCCAGGCCACAGTGCTTTGAACATGCTCTTCATGGCTCTCGGGGCCCGCTCATGTACAGCGGATAGCTCCTTCAGCAGGTCCCGCCCGAAGGAACCGGCTTCCTCCTCGGGATGCCCGGTCAATAGAACTACAATGAGACGTGGCGTTGTTCATATTGCTGCCTAATACGTTCAGTTATTGAACGGACAAATCAGATTGCACTTACCAAACATGCCCGCTTTCAGTCGCTGGTTCTCCTCTTGGGTTACAGTCAGTTGAGCTTTCAAGCTTTTGATTTCTTGGACCTGTTGTTCGCCTTCCGCCTTAAGCTTATCCCTCTCCTCATGACCTCGGGACATCACTCAGTAGCCAGCCTCTTGCTGTGACTCCACATATCTTTGAGCTTTCCTGGCGATATCTAGGTCCTTCTGCAGCTGATTTATCGACTCGGCTGCTATGGAATCATTTTTCATTAGTGGAGGTGTTCCACCACATTTTCTCTTTAATGAACTTTTAGTTCGGCACTTACCATGTGCCTCTCTGGTGAATTTCCTCACCCCCTCTAGCTCGGCTTTCACATACTCTAACTCTGTTTGCGCCAGCTTGAGGTCCTCGGACAGCTTTTTGTTTTGCTCCCGAACAGTCTGCACAAAAGCAGGGTAGCATGGATATCAGACCCTTAACTTGGCCATCCCGCCCAAATTAAGGCTCGGGGGCTACTGGGTTAGATACTAGTTGTCAAAACTATTACTATACCTGCACATTTGTAGACATGAGCCTCACTGCGCCTTCAAGTCCCGTTCGGGCAGCGCCGAGGTACGCATCTACCGAGCTAAGAGCATTGAACTCCTGATTAGACAACGCGGAGTGCCGAAGTGACGCCTTGCGCCGCCGATGATTCATCACACTTTCAACTTTGGAATTAGTGACCGAGAGGCCTCCCGAGTCCTCGGGATTTTGGTCCTCGGCAGGGGCTCCCGGAGTACCTCCGGTTACAGCTGGCGACCTCGGGTTTGAGTCACCCCTTGGCACCTCTTCAACATCCTCGGCCGCGGGCGGTTCCACACATCGTCTACAGAACACCATGGAGCAAATTATTGGCTTATGCGGTGGATGTTGAAGATAGAGGCCATAACAGTACGGTGAATGCATTACCTCTTCGGGCGGGGCGCCGATGATGTAGCTCCCGTTGGGGCCGCGCGTGGGGTCACCCCACGACTACTTGTCGTCGGGGCCGCTGGTGCTACTCTTGCGGCTGTTCGGCGTGTCGTGCGGCGGCCCTTGGGAGTATGTGTCAGTGTGTTCAGGCCTGCAGCGGCTGAGCGTTTCTTTCGAGAGGAAGCCCGTTTTCCACTTACCGCGGAGGGAAGTGCCCCGGGATGATCGGCTAAAAGGGCCACCTTGGAGCCATCAAGGCTCTCCTGGTAGAAGACCCCGTCCTCAAAATTAATCGATGTTTCAGGGTCGTCATGGCACCCAGGATCGTCATCATGAGAGTAATTCTCCGGTTGAGGAGCAGGGCAAATCACCGTCTCGATCCATCGCCTCCAACTCTGTTCGGACAAGGTGAAGAACCGATTATGAAAAATCTGGAGGGATACCCGAACAATAAAGAGTGGTCGAACTCACCATTTCGATGGGCTCATACATCGAAAAGCCTTTCTTGAGCTTTAGCCGAGCAAACTGTTGCTCTTCCCCCTTGAACAAATCGGCTAGTATGGCGGCTATCGCCGCCTGGTTGGCAGGTCCCTTCTTGGTGTACCGGGCTGCGTCGTCCTCCCCATTGTAGTTCCATAGCAGATGAATTCTCTGTTGGAGAGGCTGGACACATCGAACGATGGCTATTGCCATTACGTCAACAATGGATAGTCCGTTATGGGCTAACCACCTCACTTGAGCGGCCAGTCGAGCTACTTCGGCACTTTCCTGTTGGGAAGGACTCTTCGGGCGCCAGTTGAACCGCTTCGTTGGAGAAGCCAATGAAAATTACGGTAGACCCCTTCGAACTGGATCGAATAAAGGGACGTCTTCGATATAAAACCATTCCGTAGTCCACTCTTCGGCATCCTTCTTCAGAGTCGCAACGGGGTATCCGGTCCCGGCGATGCGCCATACTTCGGCTCCGCCGACCTCGTAGATAACCCCTTCCCGGGTGCGGGGGACTAGGCAGAAGAATTTCCTCCACAACTCGAAGTGCGCCTCGCAGCCCAGGAACATCTCGCATAAAGCGACGAAGCCCGAAATATGGAGGATTGATCCGGGGGTAAGATGGTGGAGCTAAATCCTGTAGAACTCTAGTAAACCCCTCAAGAAGGGATGGATGGGAAAACCCAGGCCTCGCAGAATGAAGGGCACGAAGCAAACCCTCTCCTCCCCGTGAGGGGAAGGAAAGTTCTCCGCATGGGCATTTCCGTCTGCGGAAGTTAATCCGGGGTGGGTGGATGTGAGATCTGAAGCGGGCAGATACCCCTGCGCCTCAAGCCTACGTAGTCGCATGCAAGATACGGATTAACTTCCAATATAGGTAACTCGCCCAATCTCCTTGACGGGGGCCATGAGGACGTGAGGAAGAGCCTGGGACGCTCGCCATTGTTTGTTGACTATGGCTTTGCGGGGATGTGGAGAAGAATGGCAGGAGGTGGGAAGCGTTAACCCCCACGCCCTTGGCTTATTAAAGGGGCATTATCTCCCCCCCAGGGAGGGACATTTTTGTAAAAACCTATCGGGCCACTTGCATTCCGTTGGTGCGCAGAGATCGAAGGTCGTCATTTAATTCTAAGCAAAGAAAAGGGGTATGGCGGGCCCCACAGGGCCTCTCTGAGGATACCTTGGTAACCGATCTATTGGTGGCCGAATTATCGTTAATTCGAATATAGGTAACGGGAGGAACTCGCCACCCAAGCCGAAGACCTTTAAAGCATGAAGCTGCCGAAGACCGTAGACCTCGGCATTGGAGGCTAGTTCGGGGGCTACTGAGGGTGTCCTAGACTAGGGGGTACTCGGGCTGCTGGCCTCTCTCTCATAGGCCGGGCTGGTGGGCCGCCCTCTACTCGTTGATGGAAGACCGGATTGTGGGCGACCTCGTGTATCAGAAGGAAACCTCCGAAGACTTGGCGTCTCCTCCAAGGAACAATTGGCATAACCGGCATGCTCGTCCCCTGATGGTAACCGACCTTGTGTAACCCTAGGACCTCCTGGTGTCTATATAAACCAGAAGGCCTAGTCCGTAGAGAAGGATGACATCCATTACCTAGGGTTTAGCCTAGTCGATCTTGAGGTAGATCAACCCTGTAACCTTCATACAATCACATCAATACAATCAAGCAGGACGTAGGGTTTTACCTCCTCAAGAGGGCCCGAACCTGGGTAAATCGCTGTCTCTACGTTCCCTGTTACCATCGACTCCTTGACCCATAGTTCGGATCCCCTACCCGAGATCTGCCGGTTTTGGTACCGACACCGCGTCCGCGGATATGGACTACTTGGAAGCTTACATTGTTCATAGACAAGTTGAAATGGATACTCTAAAATGCGCAAAATAAGTGTGAGTGCTATGGATGGCCTTCTCGTAGGGAGACAGGAGAGGATCCATAGTGGTGTATTGATATGGTGAATATGTGGACTCGTGTGCGCTCTCTCACCTCAAAGGAAATACTGGTAGTCGTAGTACAGGATAACCACTGAGTCAAAGCTGGCTTGCTGCAGTTAAACCCCACAACACCCTTCTTGATACTGGTGCATATGTAGTTAGTTGTGATGTAAGTCTTGCTGAGTACCTTTGTACTCACGGTTGCTTAATTTATGTTTTGCAGAGGAGACTTCAGTCTCATTAGTAGTTCTACGTGGGCTTCGACGATTTGCTTGGGAATCCCAGACAGAGGTCTGGTTCCTATGGAGGGTCTTGTAGATAGTCAGGCTTCTCAGCCTTTTTATTTTATAGTTGTCTGTACTCAGACATGTATATGCTTTCGTTGCTTGTATGCTCTGTATGATGGGTCATGTGACCCCTGTTTGTAATATCATGCTATGTATGGCTCTTCGGAGCCTCTTAAATAAATACTTTGAGTTGTAGAGTGTTGTGATGCCATGTTGTATCTACACATATCGTGCATATTGTGTGTATGTTTTGAAATGCATTGGTATGTGTTGGATTCGACACCTAGTTATCTGCCTTGGTAGACTTTCCTATAGGGAAATGCCTCCTAGTGCTTCCACTGAGCCTTGGTAGTTCGCAGCTGCTCCGGAACACATGGATTGACCGCCATGTATCCTTCTTTGCTCCTGTGTCTGTCCCTATGGGGAAATGTCACGTGGTGTTACTGGAGTCCTGATAGCTTGCTATAGCCCGGTTACACATGCTGATGACCGACACGTGCATTGCTGGGTTACCTATGTCTGTCCCTGTATGTTTGTGCCACCTTGGTTTATGACTAGTCATGTCGACCCGGGTTCTCTAGTCATATGGATGCTAGCATCACAATCATATACGCGAGCCAAAAGAAGCAAACGGTCCCGGCCAAGGTAAAGGCGGCAGCCATGGGTTACCGTGCGTGAGGCCGCAAAGTGATATGCTGTGTCTTATGCTAGATCGGTGTGACTTAGGATCGGGGTCCCGACAGCTTTGGTATCAGAGCCTGACTGCCTGTAGGATTACCAAGCCAAACTGGTCGAAGTCGAGTCCAGAAATGCTTTACTTATATAAGGAAATTGATCGTGGAAGGGAATGTAAGGCTCTTTTTACTCCTTATCCTGTGTCCTTCTGATTCTGAGTCACCCTCTTCTTCTCTACGGGGTTAAGCAACTAGGCTTTCTCATCTATCTATCAGGATGGCGAGTTACTGTACTAGAGACTTGTAGCAAAGGTGTTATCTTCTTGGATCGGTGTTTCCATAGGATTAAGTTGTTGAGTTGTCAGTTGTCATGCAGGTTGTTCCATATTTCATGCCCGTACAGCCGTTATGCTATCCGAGTTGTCCCAAGTTTCTAAATAGTCTGATGCATTTGCAAATTCTTTCTTCCTGATCCAATGTCTTTTGGCCAGACTAGCCACACTAGTTGTTGTGTTAAGGTAATCAATCATCTTGATGTATCTGTTGTAGTTGTTAGGAAACCATGTTTTCTCAGTGAACCACCCAGAGATTCAGCCTTTGTGTTGTATCCCCAGTGTGATAATTCTGGCCACCATTCTCGGAAGTGTTTCGTGATATCATTTAGTTAGTAGATATTCCGTTTTTGGGTTCTTGAACCCATGATTCATCCTGCTCATTCCTGTTGGTAGTGATTGTTGCTCCTTTAGGATGATTAGTAACCTTGCTCTAGTCTTCGAGGTTCGTGGTATATCATTCTTCCAATACCATGAACTGCTTATGGCAGAAGTTCTTCTTCGAACCGAAAGATCACAACAGGAGTGCTCTTGATGAGTTCTCCATTCCATAATTATCACTCTGCCAATCCTACCTTTCTGCATGGGTAATCCGGAAGAAATATGTTGAGCCTAGCTCGACATGCTAATCTATGTATCCACAACTCGGAAAATCATGTGTTCCTTTGAGTTGTCCCTCTTCAGTTATATTCCAAACTTCATCTATCATTTGATAGTCAAGAGTAACTGTGCATTCGTGTTCATCTATGCCATTATTCTTGTGACCCGTCAAGCCACTCTATTTCAGAATGACTAGGAGAAACAAACTCCAGTACCTCATCCATATCTAGGATTGGGTCAAAGCAGTTGTATTCCGCAGATCAAGAATGCAAATCCAGCTTCTAATCTGTTCTACCTTGGAGTATTACCCTCTTTATGTCAGGAATGTCATGGGAATTGCACACTATCTTATGAATTCCTGGTGTAGTGATACTTCTCGCCATCATTATTCATTTCTTGGTCTCCATGTTATTGTAACCGGAATGCCGACAAGTGAACCGTGATGTGTGAAATCAGTACTCCTAGCAACCCTATTGCTTGGTAGTTAATGCACGATAATCTCATTCTTAGTGTGTTGGTTATTGAGTCGCCATCCTAAGGTTGACCGTGCTACCTAGTCCATCCTTCATGGTGCACCCTTTGATCAGTGAGTTAGGATTGTGCAAGTCCTCCGCTCTTCTGATCCCATCGTCTTTCCCTGAAAAGCAAGATTGTTCTCGAGCTTAGTAGCATATCGGTGGACCGTGATTTTCCGGATATCTTCTCGGAAGTATCATCAGGTTGTTCCCTGACCGTTATGTTGGGTTCGTGATCAAGTTGGTTTTCCTCTAAACCACCTCTTCTCCAAGAACCATGTTGGATACCCTGAACTAGTTGGTTAAGCTTAAACAGCAACTTGGAGAGTTGGAATATAAAAGCTTTATCTAACTTAGTTCATTCTGAAGGGATATCTTGTGTGTGTGTGAGTGTGTTGAAGAAAGATGATATCTTCATCGATTGATCTTCGTGATCAATTGCTGGATCTATTGTCCTACCCCAAGCTTTGATTTGAGTATGAGTTCTCGTCAAATCAAATTCAGAACCAACGATTTTCGTAATGTTGTCTTACTCGTGGATATTCCTCGAGCATACACCATTACATCTTTTAGTCTGGCCAATACTATCACCTTGTTCACATAGTTGTGGAATTCCATCTTCATGGGAATCTCGATGAGTTGTTGTTGAGCCCATCGGCAACATCTTCATCTTCTCCATGATTCATGATGAACATTAAGCTTGTGTTGGAAACTTCTGTAAGCATTTTCTTCGTGCCAGCTCATGAAGTATATGTTTGGATGTAAGAAGTGACTTCCTCTAATTCATGTGCATTTGATGCAAGTTGCCGTCGTGAACTCGAGAAAGCTTGTTTTTGTTTCCTCTGGAATCATCCCAAGTCAGTCATGCATGTGCAAAGTATTCTATGGTTTGACAGATTAGCTACCTTCATTCCATATGTATTTCCTAGCACACCAAGCCACTGATTGGTTTGTTCAAGGATAAGAAGTTCATCGATAAGTATACAAGGATTTCGATGTCCTCAATGATGGTTCCCAATCAGAACTCGGTAGTGTTTTTATTGTAAGACTTCTAGGTGGTCATGCTTGTCTTGGACAGTGTGTTCACATGTGTCTTGCAAACCAGCTCATGTTTTGGAGCTTGCTACCGTAGTTCATTTCCCGAGAATCTTGCAACGTCATCTCTTCGATTTGTGTTGCAACCACTCTCTTTCATACATGCTGAGTCTGGAATATCCCGACACCAACCAGATCTGAATCTTAGGCAGATATGATGGTTGGAACATTCCCCAAGAACTATAATATTAGTCTTTCTAAACCGGTAAGTGGATGTTGTGGCCAACACCCCTGTCCGGAAGCCCTAATTTTATAGTATCTTGTTCAGCAATTTGGCCACTCCCCATGAGGATTTCATATGACTTATTGTAGAAGTTGTTCCTTATGGATTCTTTGTGCTCCCGAAGTCCGACCTTTACTTGATGTTCTAGATACCAAATAGTACCTATAATTGGGTTATGCCAGTACATCAAGGAGAACATTAGAAGCGGAGTGTTAAATGTCTCTCGGTCGATCATCTAGATTTTGTTCCTTGGCATAGCAAAGGTGAAATCTGAGAAAGTGTTATCTTCCTTTGCATCTCCATCGTTATTCATCATGGTAGTATGAAGTGTTGCCAGGATCTTGGCATAGATGCTAGAAAAACCCTGATGAGTATGGAAATGCTCAAGTTCTTGAGAGCATTCTCAGACACTAGGTTATATCCTCGGTATCAATTGGAATGTGCCTTCCGTTTGCCGATTGTTCTATAACCATAGCTTCCATTCTAATCTGAGTATGCCACTCTTTCGAATTCCATCAATGATCTTTTTTAAATTTGCCTAGGTCTGACGCGAAGAGTTTCAATGATCTCTGTATCAAAAGTAATTCTTTTTGCCTGACTTAGGAAATGATTCTATGAGTCACCTCCTCTAAGGTGCCCCGTTATGGTTAAGGGAAGTTAACTTGTCGCTACTTTGAAACCCATGCACCATCTCACTTAGGCGTGGAATTGTTGCCTACCAAATTGAACATTCGCCATCTGCTTCTCTTCATCACCCCTGATGTGTGTTTTGTATCGCAGCTCGAGAGATGTTATTATGTCCCATTCCATGAGTTGATCGTGAGTTACTCGATCTTCGAGAAGATTGATTCCTGTAGAGTTTCTTCCTTTCACCATTGTGTTGGGTGAAGTTCTCAAAGGCAAGGATATCAAGATCGATATGGTGTAAAGGATCAACATCTTCGAGTAGGGCAGTTGGATCACGAAGATTGTGGTATTTTTTTGTCCCCTCTTCCTCTTACCCTACGCCTGAATCTCGGGACGAGATTCTTGTTTAGTGGGGGTGAGTTGTCACAGCCCTAGAGTAATGCCTGTAATTAGTTACATCAGTGAGCATCATGCATCATGTTAAATTCAAGGCATTTGAATTGAGGGAATTCTCAAAGCCCCAGAAACCATTTTAAAATGACCAACATTAAAATCTCTTCAAACAAGTCCAAGAAAATGTTCCTGTTAATCAATGAAAATATTGGCAAGAGGTAAAATTCAAACCAATATTTTTGGAATCTCAGAAATATTTATTTTGGGCATTTGAGTTAATCCAATAATTATTTGCATTGGATTTATATTTGTTATATATTAAACATACGTCCAATAATTCTGGAACTTTTTATGTGGCTCTGGATATTTTACATCTAACCACATAATTATTTCCAGAAGCAACTAAAATGGTTTGATATGTTAATCAAACCAAAACATACTGCAGAAAACAGAAATAGGAAATAAAATAAAAAAGGAGAAGTTCTACCTGGCCTCACCTGTGCAGCCCACCAGAGAGGCCAGCCTAGCACTGTAGCCAGCCGGCCCAGCCACCTGGTTCAGCCAGTCGTCCTCTTCCTTGCGCCAGGAGGACAGAGGCGTGTGGTCGCCGCATGCGCACACATGCCGGCCACCTCCTGCTTCGTGCTGGCAAGGCCTCGGCCCTTCTCTCCTTGCCAGCGCGATGCCTGGGCGTCCTAAGCCTCTCCCCTCTCTCTCCACACTCCCTCCCTCTCTCTGGCTCTCTCTCTCTCACTGTCGCCCGAGAGCACACGTCGGCCGCCTTTCACTGCCACCGCGTCTAGCGGCCACCCCTCACCTCTTCGACGTGTTCAGAAAAACCACTTCGTCGCCCTCTTCGTCTCCGCCGAGCTACGCAAGCCGGGACACACCGCAGCGTCGCCAACGCCGTCTTCTTCAACCTCGGGCGCCGGAGATCGCCACCGTCCATTCGTCGCCTCCAAAGCCTCCCCGAGCCTGCCGAGCCCTCTGCTAGCCTCGTTGTGAGCTTCCGCGTCGAATCCCTCTTCTCCCTCCCTCCTTTGCGCCCGCTAGGCCCAATCCCAACCATAGCCGTGAGCTCACCGTCGATGTCCTTATTGCCGCCGTCATTCTAGTGTGCATTAGTCACGCCCGAGCACACGGTAGAGCTCCTGGTGACCCCAGGAAGCCGTAGGCCTTCTTAGTTGGGCTCCCCGTGCTCCGTAGCCTCGTTCCGCTCGAACCCGTGGCTCCGGCCACCGCTGACCTCGCCGCTGCCGTCGCCACAGCCCACCCCAGCACGTGCAGACGCCAGCGTTGGACGTGCCACGCTGCGGGCGTTCCAACGAGCCCAGCCTCGCTAGCAGCTTCTGTCGCCGGAGTTGGCCGGACGGTCAACGCCGCCACGTACTGTTAGCGCCGGCGACTAATCTCCGGCTAGCTGACATGGCCGCGATTAGCTTAGGCTAATTACCCTATTAGTTTAACCCTAGGTCACTGACTGGTGGGCCCTGCTAATTAGTTTAACTAGCTAAATAAAATGGTTAATATAATTAATAAACCTAGCGGCCCCATGGTCAGTTTTGACCACTGCCACAGCACGTTGACCTGACCCCACTGTCATTGACACAGGCTAGCCCCGCCCAGAGTAACAAAAGTATTTGCTGTAATTTTGAATTTCAGAAAATGATTTAGGAATTACAGAAAATACTCCAAACTTATAAAATTCATAGAAATTCAACCGTAACTCAGATTGAAATAATTTATATATGAAAAATGATCAGAAAAATACAAAGAATCTGTTTATGCCATGTTCATGCATGTTTAAACAAGTTAACCCCACTATTTAGGACAAATCATGTTTAGGGCAAATTTGGTAAATAGATTTGGAGTTGGAATTTGCTATAGGTCCGAATTCCACTTCAATTAATATGACTAACCATTGCATTAGGTGAGTTCAGTACCTTAATATGTCATACCATGCATATGGATGTGCATCATTGCCATGAATCGAATGTTGTTCCCTTGTTTGCCGGTGTTTGTTCCTTCTCAGTAGAAGACGATTTCGACATTGTGATCGTTGACACCGATGAAGAGCAGTACTATCTTCAGAAGTGCCAGGCAAGCAAACCCCCATTGAGCATTTTGATACAATTCCACTCTCTCGCTCTTTCTCTCTTTTACTGCATTAGGACAACAATGATTCAACTGTTACATGTTGCGGTAGTTGAACCCATTCCTCTGCATGACCTGTCTTTGCCACAGTAAATAGTAAAACCTACTAGCATGAGTAGGAATTGCTTGAGCCATGATGTGGCTACTCATCCATGCTTGTTTGCCATGCTTGCTATTGCTTAGAGTTGTGTCAGGTCTGATTCATCTGGGAATGAATTGGAATGTGGTGTTCATGTCCTACTGTGTGAGAGCTAAGTGTGTGAACATGATTTGGTAAAGGTAGCGATGAGAGGCCATGTAGGAGTACATGGTGGGTTGTCTCATTGAGACTGTTCTTAGGAACCGAGTTCTGTGTACTTTATCCAAGACAAGTTGTTACCACACATTGGGTTTCGGTAACTCAACCCCTCTCGGCTTATTAATCGCCTCGATCTCTGTCCAGGAGTTGCAACTAGTTTCTGGTTTGTAGGTCATGCTATTTGTCTACCAAGTGGCACCCGGCCAGGTGGGCTTGGGACAGACTAGGCACAGTGGCACGGTGTACCAAGTGGCACCCGGATGGTGGGCTTGGGAACCCTGCTCACATCGTTTGGGGCCATGATGGAAACTTCGGCCAGACTTCCCTTGCGGGTTCAGCCTTAGATAGGCGATAAACCTGGACTAGAGTCTTGCGTGGTTAGTCAGGTTGTGGCCGACACCCTCGCCAGGCTTCCGCTTGAAGGTTGCCGAGATACATGACGTGTATATGGTGGTAAGTGGTGAGAGCGTGTGTGAAGAAGTACACCCCTGCAGTGTTATCAAACTATTCGAATAGCCGTGTCCGCGGATATGGACTACTTGTAAGCTTACATTGTTCATAGACAAGTTGAAATGGATACTCTAAAATGCGCAAAATAAATGTGAGTGCTATGGATGGCCTTCTCGTAGGGAGACAGGAGAGGATCCATAGTGGTGTATTGATATGGTGAATATGTGGACTCGTGTGCGCTCTCTCACCTCAAAGGAAATACTGGTAGTCGTAGTACAGGATAGCCACTGAGTCAAAGCTGGCTTGCTGCAGTTAAACCCCACAACACCCTTCTTGATAATGGTGCATATGTAGTTAGTTCTGATGTAAGTCTTGCTGAGTACCTTTGTACTGATGGTTGCTTAATTTATGTTTTGCATAGGAGACTTCAGTCTCATTAGTAGTTCTACGTGGGCTTTGACGATTTGCTTGGGAATCCCAGACAGAGGTCTGGTTCCTATGGAGGGTCTTGTAGATAGTCAGGCTTCTCAGCCTTTTTCTTTTGTAGTTGTCTGTACTCAGACATGTATATGCTTCCGTTGCTTGTATGCTCTGTATGATGGGTCATGTGACCCCTGTTTGTAATATCATGGTATGTATGGCTCTTCGGAGCCTCTTAAATAAATACTTTGAGTCGTAGAGTTATGTTGTGATGCCATGTTGTATCTACATATATCGTGCATAATGTGTGTATGTTTTGAAATGCATTGGTATGTGTGGGATTCGACACCTAGTTATCTGCCTTGGTAGACTTTCCTACAGGGAAATGCCTCCTAGTGCTTCCACTGAGCCTTGGTAGTTCGCTACTGCTCCGGAACACATGGATTGACCGACATGTATCCTTCTTTGCTCCTGTGTCTGTACCTACGGGGAAATGTCACACGGTGTTACTGGAGTCCTGATAGCTTGCTACAGCCCGGTTGCACACGCTGATGACCGACACGTGCATTGCTGGGTTACCTATGTCTGTCCCTGTATGTTTGTGCCACCTTGGTTTATGACTAGTCATGTCGACCCGAGTTCTCTAGTCATATGGATGCTAGCATCACAATCATATACGTGAGCCAAAAGACGCAAACGGTCCCGGCCAAGGTTTATCATTTTTCCCACAAGCCATTGCACATAGGAGGCCTCCATGTGAAAGGATTTCAATTTTTGAGCCTTTTTTTTCATTTTCTATAATTTCTTTCGATGTGTTATCAAAATTGCACGGATGACTAATCATATAAAATGCTTGGGAACTTGAGTTTTCTTTGTGGATACTACATACGTTCCTAATGTGGAAGATGAAAATGATTTTTCAGAATTTATTCGACCAAATTAGAGCACACTTGCAGTTCAATTTTGAATTACTTAATGTAAATCACCAGAAATTCAATAAATCAATGAAATATGGCAATATCACTCTGAAATTCATGAAAAATTGGCAGTTGGAATCCCATGTGGTATATTTTCGTTGAAAATTGTAAGGGCACAATTTACAATCTTATTTATGGCATTTGCTTCACAAAAAAAGTCGTGCTTGGCACTAGGAAAATGGAAAAATACTTTTTATTAACCAAATTTTCATTCATTTCGTGAAATTCTAAATCACTATGGTAACACCCATGTTAGTTCCAAAAATGGTCATGTTATCATGTAATATGCCATGAAGATGCCCATGGGGCATGGTCATCTTTGTTGAAAGTCATTGATCTTCATATGAGATTGGTGAGTTTGTGAAGGTCTTTTTTCAAGTTTGTGGTATTGTCAGTTTATCATTTTTCCCACAAGCCATTGCACATACGAGGCCTCCGTGTGAAAGGATTTCAATTTTGAGCCCTTTTTTCATTTTCTATAATTTCTTTCTATGTGTTGTCAAAATTACATGGATGACTAATCATATAAAATGGTTGGGAAATTGAGTTTTCTTTGTGGATACTTCCTACATTCCTAATGTGGTAGGTGAAAATGATTTTTCAGAAGTTATTCGACCAAATTAGAGAACACTTGCAGTTCAATTTTGAATTACTTGATGTAAATCGCCAAAAATTCAACAAATCAATGAAATATGGTAATAACACTCTGAAATTAATGAAAAATTGGCAGTTGGAATCCCATGTGGTATACTTTAGTTGAAAATTGTAAGGGCACAATTTACAATCTTATTTATGGCAATTATTTCACAAAAAAAGTCGTGCTTGGCACTAGGAAAATGGAAAAAATACTTTTTATTAACCAAATTTTCATTCATTTTGTGAAATTCTTGATCACTATGGTAACACCCATGTTAGTTCCAAAAATGGTCTTGTTATCATGTAATATGCCATGAAGATGCCCATGGGGCATGGTCATGTTTGTTGAAAGTCATTGATCTTCATATGAGATAGGTCAGTTTGTGAAGGTTTTTTTTTCAAGTTAGTGGTATTGTCAGTGTATCATTTTTCCCACAAGCCATTGCACATAGGAGGCCTCCATGTAAAAGGATATCAATTCTTGAGCCTTTTTTTTCATTTTCTATAATTTCTTTCTATGTGTTGTCAAAATTGCATGGATGACTAATCATATAAAATGGTTGGGAAATTGAGTTTTCTTTGTGGATACTACCTACATTCCTAATGTGGAAGGTGAAAATGATTTTTCAGAACTTATTCGACAGCACACTTGCAGTTCAAATTTGAATTACTTGATGTAAATCGTCAGAAATTCAATAAATTAATGAAATATGGCAATATCACTCTGAAATTCATGAAAAATTGGCAGTTGGAATCCCATGTGGTATACTTCAGTTGAAAATTGTAAGGGCACAATTTACAATCTTATTTATGGCACTTGTTTCACATAAAAAGTCATGCTTGGCACAAGGAAAGTGGAAAAAATACTTTTCAATAACCAAATCTAAAATCATTTTGTGAAATTCCGGATCACTATGGTAAGACCCATGTTAGTTCAAAAATGGTCATGTTATCATGTAATATGCCATGAAGATGCCCATGGGGCATGGTCATCTTTGTTGAAAGTCATTGATCTTCATATGAGTTAGGTCAGTTTGTGATGGGTTTTTTCAAGTTTGTGGTATTGTCAGTTTATCATTTTTCCCACAAGCCATTGCACATTGGAGGCCTCCATGTGAAAGGATTCCAATTGTTGAGCCCTTTTTTCATTTTCTATAATTTCGTTCTAAGTGTTGTCAAAATTGCATGGAAGACTAATCATATAAAATGGTTGGGAAATTGTGTTTTCTTTGTGGATACTACCTACATTCCTAATGTGGAAGGTGAAAATGATTTTTCAGGATTTATTCGACCAAATTAGAGCACACTTGCAGTTCAAATTTGAATTAATTGATGTAAATCGCCAGAAATTCAATAAATCAATGAAATATGGCAATATCACTCTGAAATTCATGAAAAATTTGCAGTTGGAATCCCATGTGGTATACTTTAGTTGAAAATTGTAAGGGAACAATTTACAATCTTATTTATGGCACTTGCTTCACAAAAAAACTCGTGCTTGGCACTAGGAAAATGGAAAAATATGTTTTATTAACCAAATTTTCATTCATTTTGTGAAATTCCTGATCACTATGGTAAGACCCATGTTAGTTCCAAAATTGGTAATGTTATCATGTAATATGCCATGAAGATGCCCATGGGGCACGGTCATCTTTGTTGAAAGTCATTGATCTTCATATGAGATAGGTGATTTTGTGAAGGTTTTTTTTCAAGTTTGTGGTATACTGTGTTTATCATTTTTTATACAAGCCGTTGCACATAGGAGGCCTCCGTGTGAAAGGATTTCAATTTTGAGCCTTTTTTTTCATTTTCTATAATTTCTTTCTATGTGTTGTCAAAATTGCATGGATGACTAATCATATAATATGGTTGGTAAATTGAGTTTTCTTTGTGGATACTACCTACATTCCTAATATGGAAGGTGAAAATGATTTTTCAGAAGTTATTCGACCAAATTACAGAACACTTACAGTTCAATTTTGAATTACTTGAAGTAAATCCCAGAAATTCAATAAATCAATGAAATATGGCAATATCACTCTGAAATTCATGAAAAAATGGCAGTTGGAATCCCATGTGGTATACTTAAGTTGAAAATTGTAAGGGCACAATTTACAATTTTATTTATGACACTTGCTTCATAAAAAAGTCACGCTTGGCACAAGGAAAATGGAAAAATACTTTTTATTAACCAACTTTTCATTCATTTTGTGAAATTCTTGATCACTATGGTAACACCCATGTTAGTTCCAAAAATGGTCATGTTATCATGAAATATGCCATCAAAATGCCCATGGGGCATGGTCATCTTTGTTGAAAGTCATTGATCTTCATATGATTTAGGTCAGTTCGTGAAGGTTTTTTTTCAAGTTTGTGGTATTGTCATTTTATCATTTTTCCGACAGGCCATTGCAGATAGGAGGCCTCCATGTGAAAGAATTTCAATTGTTGAGCCTTTTTTTTCATTTTCTATAATTTCTTTCTATGTGTTGTCAAAATTGCATTAATGACTAATCATATAAAATGGTTGGGAAATAGAGTTTTCTTTGTGGATGCTACCTACATTCCTAATACGGAAGGTGAAAATGAATTTTCAGAATTTATTCGACCAATTTGGAGCACACTTGCAGTTTAATTTTGAATTACTTGATGTAAATCGCAAGAAATTCAATAAAACATTGAAATTTGGCAATATCACTCTGAAATTCATGAAAAATTAGCACTTGGAATCCCATGTGGTATACTTTAGTTGAAAATTGTAACGGCACAATTTACAAAGTTATTTATGGCACTTGCTTCACAAAAAAAGTCATGCTTGGCACTAGGAAAGTGGAAAAAAAATACTTTTCATTAACCAAATCTAAAATCATTTTTTGAAATTCCTGATTACTATGGTAAGACCCATATTAGTTCCAAAAATGGTCATGTTATCATGTAATATGCCATGAAGATTCCCAGGGAGCATGTTTATCTTTGTTGAAAGTCATTGATCTTCATATGAGATAGGTCAGTTTGTGAAGGTTTTTATTTTCAAGTTTGTGGTATTGTCAGTGTATCATTTTTCCCACAAGCCATTGCACATAGGAGGCCTCCATGTGAAAGGATTTCAATTTTTGAGCCTTTTTTTCATTTTCTATAATTTCTTTCGATGTGTTGTCAAAATTACACGGATGACTAATCATATAAAATTCTTGGGAAATTGAGTTTTCTTTGTGGATACTACCTACGTTCCTAATTTGGAAGGTGAAAATGATTTTTCAGAATTTATTCGACCAAATTAGAGCACACTTGCAGTTCAATTTTGAATTACTTGATGTAAATCGCCAGAAATTCAATAAATCCATGAAATATGGCAATATCACTCTGAAATTCACGAAAAATTGGCAGTTGGAATCCCATGTGGTATACTTTAGTTGCAAATTGTAAGGGCACAATTTACAATCTTATTTATTGCACTTGCTTCACAAAAAAAAGTCGTGCTTGGCAATAGGAAAATGGAAAAAATACTTTTTATTAACCAAATTTTCATTCATTTTGTGAAATTCTTGATCACTATGGTAACACCCATGTTAGTTCCAAAAATGGTCATGTTATCATGTAATATGCCATGAAGATGCCCATGGGGCATGGTCATCTTTGTTGAAAGTCATTGATCTTCATTTGAGATAGTTGAGTCTGTGAAGGTTTTTTTTCAAGTTTGTGGTATTGTCAGTTTATCATTTTTCCCACAAGCCATAGCACATAGGAGGCCTCCGTGTGAAAGGATTTCAATTTTTGAGCCTTTTTTCATTTTCTATAATTTCTTTCTATGTGTTGTCAAAATTGCATGGATGACTAATCATATAAAATGGTTGGGAAATTGAGTTTTCTTTGTGGATACTATCTACATTCCTATTGTGTAAGGTGAAAATGATTTTTTGGAATTTATTCGACCAAATTAGAGCACACTTGAAGCTCAAATTTGAATTACTTGATGTAAATCGCCAGAAATTCAATAAATCAATGAAATATGGTAATATCACTCTAAAATTCGTGAAAAATTAGTAGTTGGAATCCCATGTGGTATAATTTAGTTGAAAATTGTAAGGGAACAATTTACAATCTTATTTATGGCACTTGCTTCACATAAAAAGTCATGCTTGGCACTTGGAAAGTGGAAAAAATACTTTTCATTAACCAAACCTAAAATTATTTTGTCCAATTCCTGATCACTATGGTAAGACCCATGTTAGTTAAAAAAATGGTCATGTTATCATGTAATATGCCATGAAGATGCCCATGGGGCATGGTTATCTTTTTTGAAAGTTATTGATCTTCATATGAGTTAGCACAGTATGTGAAGGTTTTTTTCAAGTTTGTGGTATTGTTAGTTTATCATTTTTCCCACAAGCCATTGCACATAGGAGGCCTCCATGTGAAAGGATTTCAATTGTTGAGCCCTTTTTTCATTTTCTATAATTTCTTTCTAAGTGTTGTCAAAATTGCATGGAAGACTAATCATATAAAATGGTTGGGAAATTGTGTTTTCTTTGTGGATACTACCTACATTCCTAATATGGAAGGTGAAAATGATTTTTCAGAAGTTATTCGATCAAATTAGAGAACACTTACAGTTCAATTTTGAATTACTTGAAGTAAATCCCAGAAATTCAATAAATCAATGAAATATGGCAATATCACTCTGAAATTCATGAAAAAATGGCAGTTGGAATCCCATGTGGTATACTTAAGTTGAAAATTGTAAGGGCATAATTTACAATTTTATTTATGACACTTGCTTCATAAAAAAAGTCGTGCTTGGCACAAGGAAAAAGGAAAAATACATTTTATTAACCAACTTTTCATTCATTTTGTGAAATTCTTGATCACTATGGTAACACCCATGTTAGTTCCAAAAATGGTCATGTTATCATGAAATATGCCATGAAGATGGCCATGGGGCATGGTCATCTTTGTTGAAAGTCATTGATCTTCATATGATTTAGGTCAGTTCGTGAAAGTTTTTTTTCAAGTTTGTGGTATTGTCATTTTATCATTTTTCCCACAGGCCATTGCAGATAGGAGGCCTCCATGTGAAAGAATTTCAATTGTTGAGCCTTTTTTCATTTTCTATAATTTCTTTCCATGTGTTGTCAAAATTGCATGGATGACTAATCATATAAAATGTTTGGGAAATTGAGTTTTCTTTGTGGATGCTACCTACATTCCTAATGCGGAAGGTGAAAATGATTTTTCAGAATTTATTCGACCAAATAGGAGCACACTTGCAATTTAATTTTGAATTACTTGATGTAAATCGCCAGAAATTCAATAAATCATTGAAATATGGCAATATCACTCTGAAATTCATGAAAAATTAGCACTTGGAATCCCATGTGGTACACTTTAGTTGAAAATTGTAACGGCACAATTTACAATGTTGTTTATGGCACTTGCTTCACAAAAAAAGTCATGCTTGGCACTAGGAAAGTGGAAAACAAATACTTTTCATTAACCAAATCTAAAATCATTTTGTGAAATTCCTGATCACTATGGTAAGACCCATGTTAGTTCCAAAAATGGTCATGTTATCATGTAATATGCCATGAAGATTCCCATGGGGCATGGTTATCTTTGTTCAAAGTCATTGATCTTCATATGAGATAGGTGAGTTTGTGAAGGTTTTTTTTTCAAGTTTGTGCTATTGTCAGTGTATCATTTTTCCCACAAGCCATTGCACATAGGAGGCCTCCATGTGAAAGGATTTCAATTTTTGAGCCTTTTTTTCATTTTCAATGATTTCTTCCGATGTGTTGTCAAAATTACACGGATGACTAATCATATAAAATGGTTGGGAAATTGAGTTTTCTTTGTGGATACTACCTACATTCCTAATTTGGAAGGTGAAAATGATTTTTCAGAATTTATTCGACCAAATTAGAGCACACTTGCAGTTCAATTTTGAATTACTTGATGTAAATCGCCAGAAATTCAATAAATCAATGAAATATGGCAATATCACTCTGAAATTCATGAAAAACTTGAAGTTGGAATCGCATGTGGTATACTTTAGTTGAAAATTCTAATGGCACAATTTACAATCTTATTTATGGCACTGGCTTCACAAAAAAAGTCGTGCTTGGCACTAGGAAAATGGAAAAATACTTTTTATTATAGAAAATGAAAAGTCGTGAAGGGTTCCTTTTCAAGTTTGTGGTATTGTCAGTTTATCATTTTTCCCACATGCCATTGCACATAGGAGGCCTTAATGTGAAAGGATTTCAATTGTTGAGCCTTTTTTTCATTTTCTATAATTTATTTTTCAAGTTTGTGGTATTGTCAGTTTGTGAAGGGTTCCTTTTCAAGTTTGTGGTATTGTCAGTTTATCATTTTTCCCACAAGCCATTGCACATAGGAGGCCTCCGTTTCTTTTTATGTGTTGTCAAAATTGCATTGATGACTAATCATATAAAATGTTTGGGAAATTGAGTTTTCTTTGTGGATACTACCTACATTCCTAATGTGGAAGGTGAAAATGATTTTTCAGAATTTATTCGACCAAATTAGAGCACACTTGCAGTTCAAATGTGAATTACTTGATGTAAATCGCCCGAAATTCAATAAATCAATGAAATATGGCAATATCACTCTGAAATTCATGAAAAATGGCAGTTGGAATCCCATGTGGTATACTTTAGTTGAAAATTGTAAGGGCACAATTTACAATCTTTTTTATAGCACTTGCTTCACAAAACAAAGTCATGCTTGGCTCTAGGAAAGTGGAAAAAAATACATTTCATTAACCAAATCTAAAGTTATTTTATGAAATTCCTGATCACTATGGTAAGACCCATGTTAGTTCCAAAAATGGTCATGTTATCATGTAATATGCCATGAAGATTCCCATGGGGCATGGTCATCTTTGTTGAAAGTCATGGATCTTCATATGAGATAAGTCAGTTTGTGAAGGTTTTTTTTTTCAAGTTTGTGGTATTGTCAGTTTATCATTTTTCCCACAAGCCATTGCACATAGGAGGCCTCCATGTGAAAGGATTTCAATTTTTGAGCATTTTTTTCATTTTCTATAATTTCTTTCGATGTGTTGTCAAAATTGCACACATGACTAATCATATAAAATGCTTGGGAAATTGAGTTTTCTACGTGGATACTACCTACGTTCCTAATGTGGAAGGTGAAAATGATTTTTCAGATTTTATTCGACCAAATTAGAGCACACTTGCAGTTGAATTTTGAATTACTTGTTGTAAATCGCGAGAAATTCAATAAATCAATGAAATATGGCAATATCACTCTGAAATTCATGAAAAATTTGAAGTTGGAATCGCATGTGGTATACTTTAGTTGAAAATTCTAAGGGCACAATTTACAATCTTATTTATGACACTGGCTTCCCAAAAAAAGTCGTGCTTGGCACTAGGAAAATGGAAAAATACTTTTTATTAACCAAATTTTCATTCATTTCGTGAAATTCTAAATCACTATGGTAACACCCATGTTAGTTCCAAAAATGGTCATGTTATCATGTAATATGCCATGAAGATGCCCATGGGGCATGGTCATCTTTGTTGAAAGTCATTGATCTTCATATGAGATTGGTGAGTTTGTGAAGGTCTTTTTTCAAGTTTGTGGTATTGTCAGTTTATCATTTTTCCCACAAGCCATTGCACATACGAGGCCTCCGTGTGAAAGGATTTCAATTTTGAGCCCTTTTTTCATTTTCTATAATTTCTTTCTATGTGTTGTCAAAATTACATGGATGACTAATCATATAAAATGGTTGGGAAATTGAGTTTTCTTTGTGGATACTTCCTACATTCCTAATATGGTAGGTGAAAATGATTTTTCAGAAGTTATTCGACCAAATTAGAGAACACTTGCAGTTCAAATTTGAATTACTTGATGTAAATCGCCAGAAATTCAATAAATCAATTAAATATGGCAATATCACTCTGAAATTCATGAAAAATTTGAAGTTGGAATCCCATGTCGTATACTTTAGTTGAAAATTGTAAGGGCACAATTTACATTGTTATTTATGGCACTTGCTTCACAAAAAAAGTCATGCTTGGCACTAGGAAAATGGGAAAATACTTTTTATTAACCAAATTTTCATTCATTTTGTGAAATTCTTGATCACTATGGTAACACCCATGTTAGTTCCAAAAATGGTCATGTTATCATGTAATATGCCATGAAGATGCCCATGGGGCATGGTCATGTTTGTTGAAAGTCATTGATCTTCATATGAGTTAGGTCAGTTTGTGAAGTGTTCTTTTTCAAGTTTGTGGTATTGTCAGTTTATCATTTTTCCCACATGCCATTGCACATAGGAGGCCTCCTTGTGAAAGGATTTCAATTGTTGAGCCTTTTTTTCATTTTCTATAATTTCTTTTTATGTGTTGTCAAAATTGCATGGATGACGAATCATATAAAATGGTTGGGAAATTGAGTTTTCTTTGTGGATACTACCTACATTCCTAATGTGGAAGGTGAAAATGATTTTTCAGAATTTATTCGACCAAATTAGAGCACACTTGCAGTTCAATTTTGAATTACTTGATGTAAATCGTCAGAAATTCAACAAATCAATGAAATATGGCAATATCACTCTGAAATTCATGAAAAATTGGCAGTTGGAATACCATGTGGTACACTTTAGTTGAAAATTTTAAGGGCACAATTTACAATCTTATTTATAGCACTTGCTTCACAAAAAAAAGTCGTGCTTGGCACTAGGAAAATGGAAAAAATAATTTTTATTAACCAAATTTTCATTCATTTTGTGAAATTCTTGATCACTATGGTAACACCCATGTTAGTTCCAAAAATGGTCATGTTATCATGTAATATGCCATGATGAGCCCATGGGGCATGGTCATTTTTGTTGAAAGTCATTGATCTTCATATGAGTTAGGTCAGTTTGTGAAGGTTTTTTTTTTCAAGTTGGTGGTTTGTCAGTTTATCATTTTTCCCACAAACCATTGCACATAGGAGGCCTCCGTGTGAAAGGATTTCAATTGATGAGCCTTTTTTTCATTTTCTATAATTTCTTTTTATGTGTTGTCAAAATTGCATGGATGACTAATCATATAAAATGGTTGGGAAATTGAGTTTTCTTGGTGGATACTACCTACATTACTAATGTGGAAGGTGAAAATGATTTTTCAGAATTTATTTGACCAAATTAGAGCACACTTTCTGTTCAAATTTGAATTACTTGATGTAAATCGCCAGAAATTCAAAAAATCAATGAAATATGGCAATATCACTATGAAATTCATGAAAAATTTGAAGTTGGAATCCCATGTGGTATACTTTAGTTGAAAATTGTAAGGGCACAATTTACAATCATGTTTATGGCACTTGCTTCACAAAAAAAGTCGTGCTTGGCACAATGAAAATGGAAAAATACTTTTTATAACCAAGTTTTCATTCATTTTGTGAAATTCTTGATCACTATGGCAACACCCATGTTAGTTCCAAAAATGGTCACTCTATCATGTAATATGCCATGAAGATGCCCATGGGGCATGGTCATGTTTGTTGAAAGTCATTGATCTTCATATGAGTTAGGTCAGTTTGTGAATGTTTTTTTTTTTCAAGTTTGTGGTATTGTCAGTTTATCATTTTTCGCACAAGCCATTGCACATAGGAGGCCTCCATGTGAAAGGATTTCATTTGTTGAGCCTTTTTTTCATTTAATATAATTTCTTTTTATGTGTTGTCAAAATTGCATGGATGACTAATCATATAAAATGTTTGGGAAATTGAGTTTTCTTTGTGGATACTACCTACATTCCTAATGTGGAAGGTGAAAATGATTTTTCAGAATTTATTCGACCAAATTAGAGCACACTTGCAGTTCAATTTTGAATTACTTGATGTAAATCGCCAGAAATTCAACAAATCAATGAAATATGGCAATATCACTCTGAAATTCTTGAAAAATTGGCAGTTGGAATACCATGTGGTATACTTTAGTTGAAAATTTTAAGGGTACAATTTACAATCTTATTTATGGCACTTGCTTCACAAAAAAAGTCGTGCTTGGCACTAGGAAAATGGAAAAAATAATTTTTATTAACCAAATTTTCATTCATTTTGTGAAATTCTTAATCACTATGGTAACACCCATGTTAGTTCCAAAAATGGTTATGTTATCATGTAATATGCCATGAAGATGCCCATGGGGCATGGTCATCTTTGTTGAAAGTCATTGATGTTCATATGAGTTAGGTCAGTTTGTGAATGTTTTTTTTCAAGTTTGTGGTATTGTCAGTTTATCATTTTTCCCACAAGCCATTGCGCATAGGAGGCCTCCATGTGAAAGGATTTCAATTGTTGAGCCTATTTTTTATTTTCTATATTTTTTTCTATGTGTTGTCAAAATTGCATGGATGACTAATCATATAAATTGGTTGGGAAATTGAGTTTTCTTTGTGGATACTATCTACATTCCTAATGTGGAAGGTGAAAATGATTTTTCAGAATTTATTCGACCAAATTAGAGCTCACATGCAGTTCAATTTTGAATTACTTGATGTAAATCGCCAGAAATTCAATAAATCAATGAAATATGGCAATATCACTCTGAAATTCATGAAAAATTGGCAGTTGCAATCCCATGTGCTACACTTTAGTTGAAAATTGTAAAGGCACAATTTACAATGTTATTTATGGCACTTGCTTCACAAAATAAGTCATGCTTGGCACTAGGAAAGTGGAAAAAAATACTTTTCATTAACCAAATCTAAAATCATTTTGTGAATTTCCTGATCACTATGGTAAGACCCATGTTAGTTTCAAAAATGGTCATGTTATCATGTAATATGCCATGAAGATTCCCATGGGGCATGGTCATCTTTGTTGAAAGTCATTGATCTTCATATGAGATAGGTCAGTTTGTGAAGTTTTTTTTTCAAGTTTGTGGTATTGTCAGTGTATCATTTTTCCCACAAGCCATTGCACATAGGAGGCCTCCATGTGAAAGGATTTCAATTTTGAGCCTTTTTTTTCATTTTCTATAATTTCTTTCGATGTGTTGTCAAAATTACATGGATGACTAATCATATAAAATGCTTGGGAAATTGAGTTTTCTTTGTGGTACTACCGACATTACTAATGTGGAAGGTGAAAATGATTTTTCAGAATTTATTCGACCAAATTAGAGCACACTTGCAGTTCAATTTTGAATTACTTGATGTAAATCGCCAGAAATTCAATAAATCAATGAAATATGGCAATATCACTCTAAAATTCATGAAAAATTGGCAGTTGGAATCCCATGTGCTATATTTAGCTAAAAATTGTAAGGGCACAATTTACAATCTTATTTATGGCACTTGCTTCATAAAAAGAGTCGTGCTTGGCACTAGGAAAATGAAAAAAAATACTTTTTATTCACTAAATTTTCATTCATTTTGTGAAATTCTTGATCACTATGGTAACACCCATGTTAGTTCCAAAAATGGTCATGTTATCATGAAATATGCCATGAAGATGCCCATGGGGCATGGTCATTGTCGTGGGTACGACCATCTATGGGGCCATCCAGCCCCTTGTGGTTCGGCAAGGGGGATCAACGTGCACAAAGAGCATGAACAATGGAAGACGCAAGGGATTTACTCAGGTTCGAGCCGCTAAGAAGCGTAAAACCCTACTCCTGCTTTTGGTGTATTGGATCTGTGAGAGCACAAGTACAAGGAGCGCTTCTCCCGGCAAGGTGCGGAGAGAGCTGCCACGCGAGGCATTCTGGTGTTTGAAAAGGGGTCCGAATCCCTCTAACTATTGCCTTGGCCCTCCTTTTATAGCTCAAGGGGTCACCACGGTGGCAAAACAGTAATTACATAACGATTAGACAGCAAACAGTGCTATCATACCTAACTCTGCCAGTTTAGGACAAAAGCATTAAATGCACCGTTAGGTGTCATGTGGAGAGGTAGTCCCGGCAAGGTTTCTGCACCGCTTGCCAAGCTACCTCGTATTATTCTGACATGCCTCCAGGACGGGTGTCATTAAAGGCAAATCATGTCCCGGTGTGCTGACACGTTCTCGACAAGCCTTACCAACCAGCCTGCGCGGTCGACACCTCATCCACTAGCGAGCACCTGTCTGGTGAGGTGGAGTGGTGGAGCGCTGGAGGGCTGGTAGAAGCTTGCCGGTACGGAGCTTGCCGGGTCTTCATCTTGCCGGTTTAGCCTCGCCGGCAAGGAGTGTCTTCATCTTTGGTACTAGTCAAGTGCTTGTTGATGTTTCGTCTTGACCTTCTGTAATTGGGCCTTGAGCCTTGGTCTTGGCGGTCCCCGGCAAGGCTTGGCCGGCAAGGAAGCTGCTACTGTCTGTGCATAAGTCAGGGTATAAATACCCATGTTTTATACACCGATAGGAGCCCCCGGGCCTGGGCCATACGCGCGTCTGAAGCGTCGTTGGGCTAGGCCCAAACAATGCACAGACACGCGGCGGGAAACTGCCGTTGTAATTTTTGTCATGATGGTTATCCTGACGCACGTCCAATCCGTGCATTAAATGCGGGTCGTGGGAACTTGGACTGTTGCGGTTATATCGCAGTAGTGCGCCTGTAAAAAATGTGGCTGGGGTAAACAGTGAAGAGCCAGCCCCGCCTCGCACCTTCCCCATTAAAAGGCAACCGCGAGGAGGCGCCGCTCATTCACCCCTGCTTTCCCCTGCTTCATCTTCTTCCTCACGCCAGAACCGCTTCCGCCGCCGCCGCTGCCACTGATCTGCACCTCAACTCGGCCACCTTCTTCCTCTCCAATTCTCGATGGCGCCCAAGAGAGCCAACGCAGCGGGGAAGAAGCCCGCCAAGCCGCTCGATCCCAAGGCGGAGGAGAAGAAGAAGGCGCTGGAAGAGCCGGAGAAGCGGCGGAGGGAGAATGCGATCTTCTCGCCGTGTTCCTTAGACGCCAACGAGCAGATCAGGAGGTACTCTTACATGTGGGGAAGAGATACCAATGACCACAAGGTGCCCGTAGTGCTCCCCGAGGGCGACAAGGATCCATCAGATTCATATCTGTTCTTCTGCGCATATTTCTACTGCGGCCTGGTTCCCCCATTCTCGGATTTCTTCAGTGCCATGATGTTCAGTTACGAGTTCAGGCTACTGGATCCCTATTTCACCTTTGTTCCTGCTTCGATCCACAGCTCAAACCTCCCCTGACAAAGGTAAAGTCCTTGTGGAGGTGGCCAATATTGCAAGGGAAGCCGCCAAGATCGCCGCTGAAGAGGGCCCCGCGCAGGTTGCCAAGGAGACCGGAACACTCCCCGACGAGTCCGAGAGGCCCACCGGCAGCACGTCCGACCCCGCCAAGATGGATGAGGAGAAGACGCCCGCCAATGTCAACGCGCCGACTCCCGGCAACCAACTAGCGGTGCCAATCTTGCAAGCTCCGTCAAGCAACTTGGCGTTGATCGCTCCTCAGCACGGGTTCGAAGCCCCCAGTTCCTCTGGCACCGCGGGGCTAAGTTTTGATGAAGAGATAGCTCGGATCTTGCTCCCTTTGGTCCAAAGAACCGACGAATCCACCGACGCGGCCGACAACGCCGAAGATCTTGCCTTCATGGAAATCATGGCCGTCGGTTTCAAAGGCGTCCAGGAACGGTACAGCCGGAGGTGGGACAAGTGCACGAGGAGCGCAAAGCTGCGGATTTGATCGACCGGAAGCTGAGAGAGAAGGCGGACGAGCTGCACACATGGTACAGTCAGCAGGCCCGCAATATCAATGCTCCCACCAAGAGAGCAACAACCCGTGACGGCAAGCTGACAGAGCGCGAAACGCTGCTCAACGCCAAAGAGAAGGATCTTGCTGTGCGGGAACAAGCCCTTGCCGCCACTCTTCGCGGCAAGGATGAAGAGATGGAAGTGCTCCTTAAGCAGCGGACCCAAGAGCTGGAGGATGGGCACAAGAAATCCATTGAAACCCAGGCCTTGGAGAACGCCGCCAAGCTCAAGGAGGCCGCCGATAAGGCTGCCGCCACTATCTCCGCCAAAGAAGAATTGGAAACCCGGGTGACCAAACTGAAGGAAGATCTTGTCGGCAGTGGCAAAGAAATCGAGGCTCTCAAGGACGAAGCGCTGAAGGCAGCCCGCACTCTAGGGGACTAGCAAACGCAGCTATCGTCCAAGAACCAGGATCTTGACGCCGCCGCCAAGATGATTGGGGATCTGAAATCCCATTTGGCCACTGTGGTAGCAGCTTCAGAATCCGCCAAGGAGAGGGAGAGGGTCTTGACGGAGAAGCTGGAGAAGAAAGAGGCCTCGAAGAAGGAGGCTGAGAACAACTACACCCAACTGCATGAGAACCTCTCCCTCTAGACCGGCAGGCTTGTCAATGCTGCCGAGCGCATCAGCTCTCAAATCGCGGAGATGGACATGAAGAGCTAGGGTTTCACCGTCAATGACAAGGAGGCCACCAGCGTCAGGCTGACCAAGTTCTTCGAGGGCCTTATCGACGCCCTGAAGACGTACCACGATGACAGGTCTGCTTCGTTTGCTGATGAGTCCCAGAAGTTTGCGCGTGAAATCGTGTACAGGGTGCTGCTGAAGATCGCTCATCACAATCCCGGCCTCGATCTCTCTGGGGTCTTCAGGAGGTTGCCGGATAGCACAGACGGTACTGCTGCCGACAAGATCGCTGCCCCTCTTGCCGACAAGGTTCTCCAAATCCCAAGGGTTCAAGGGAATCGTCGAGACTGAGCTTGTCGCTACATCCACCATTGTGCTGCCATGTACAAGATACATTTGATCTTTTGTTAGCCCTGCACTATTTCTGTGAGGTAATATAACATGTGCTGCTTGAATGCATGTACGCCGTTCCCCTTGTCTTATTTTGCCTTTGTATGATTGTGCCCCTACGCTTGTTTGGAAACTTGGAGGTGCGCACACTTGCCGCGAGCGCTTTGAGGAACGGGTCCTTAGCAGCCTGCTGGGAGTGCCGCTGCCGGCAAGGCGACTTGCCAGGCCAGAATGCAGCTGCTAGGCTCGCCGAGCGGACTCGAGGCAAGCTAGAGCGCATGTCGACCGCGACAAGGTTCCTTCGCGTGCAGGTTTCTCATACAAAGCACAGAATCGTTCAAGGGAAGCCGCAAATGTAATGAAGAAAAATTTCCAAAGTTTTTCAACTTAGCTTTTCCTCGCGTCGTTTTTCTCGTTGCATGAGATGATTACTTGAACGTCATTAAAATGGTACCCCATCTCCACTCCCCCCGGGAAACTTGCGCGCGAGGGATCCTTCTGTCCTTTTTAAGAAAAAAAAGAAGAGAAAAGAGTGGGTTGGGAACCTTGGCGGTTCATCAGTCATTCCATACAAATTAAAGTGTAAATCACAACATCACATGCATCCACATATAAATGAATATGTACGAGGAGTTGCGGAACACTTAGCTTTATTATGCACAGGATCTGTGCCTGGCTTTGTACAAAGGGTTACATGTCTTGCCGACAAAGCTTGTAGAAAAGGGGTTGCCGGGAGGTGTTCCGGCAACTGCGCCTTATGGGTAGAACTTGCGAAGATGCTCAATATTCCATGAGTTTTGCACTTGAATGCCATCTTCGGTCTCCAGTCGGACTGCGCCAGGCCTGTTGACTCGTACTACCCGATAAGGGCCTTCCCACTTTGGCGACAACTTGTTTGATCCTTTGGTGGACTGAGCAAGCCGAAGAACAAGGTCGCCTCCCTCAAGGCTTCGGGCCTGCACTTTGCGGCTATGGTAGTGGCGCAAAGCTTGCTGGTAGCGTGCAGCTCGCACAGCCTCCCGAAGACGATCTTCCTCAACGAGCGTTGCGTCGTCTTGTCGCAACCGCTCTTGCTCAGCTTCATCGTAAGCGAGCACTCGAGGTGACCCGTATATGACTTCCGTGGGGAGCACCGCTTCTGCACCATAGATTAGGGAGAAGGGTGTTTGGCCGGTAGCTCGATTTGGTGTCGTCCTGAGTGACCAAAGAACCGCCGGCAACTCATCAATCTAGTGTCTTCCACACTTGCGCAGCCTGTCGGAAGTTCTTGTCTTGAGGCCACGCAACACTTCAGCATTCATCCTTTCCGCTTGGCCGTTGCTTCTCGGGTAGGCAATAGATGCAAAACATATTTTGGTGCCAAGGTCTTGGATATACTGCATGAAGGCGCGGCTCGTGAATTGTGTGCCGTTGTCGGTGATGATTCTGTTAGGAACCCCGAAACGGCAAACTAATACTTTGAAGAACTTGACGGCCGATTGCGCTGTCACCTTCCTCACTGGCTCCACTTCAGGCCACTTTGTGAACTTGTCGATTGCGACATACAAGAACTCAAAGCCCCCGGCAGCACGGGGGAAGGGGCCCAAGATATCGAGCCCCCAGACCGAAAAGGGCCAGGAGAGAGGGATTGTTTGGAGAGCTTGAGCTGGCTGATGTACGTTCTTTGAATGGAACTGGCATGCTTCACACTTGGTTACTAGCTCAGTCGCATCCTAGAGTGCAGTGGGCCAATAGAAGCCTTGCTGGAATGCCTTGCCGGCAAGTGCCCTTGATCCTATGTGAGAGCCACATATGCCTCCGTGTATCTCCGCCAACAGCTTTAGTACGTCTTCCCGGCAAATGTACTTCAATTTCACACCGTTTGGTCTCTGTCTGTACAGAATGGTATCCACAAACTGATACATACTTGACTGACGGGCTACTCTCTCGGCTTCTTCTTGCTCATCAGGAAGTTCTCCTGTTTGTAGGAAATGTACTATCTGCTGTGCCCATGCCGGAGTCTGCGGCTCGACGACAAGGATTAAAGGCATCTCTTCGGCCGCGGGAGCGCTTGCTTCTGCGGCAAGAACCTGGGGTTCTGCGCTAAGCGGCTGCTCATCGGCAACCGTGTCATTGTTCCCGGCAACATCGTTGTCGGCGGCTCCCGGGAGCTCTGCCGGAAAATACTTCCCGGTATTCAACTTTCTTCTCTTACTGGCCTGCATTGATGGAGTGACCGTGGGTTGATTCAAATGGAGCACAAAAGTTCCCGGTTCCACGGGAAGCTTTTGAGTGGCACATTTTGACAGGCTGTCAGCAATGCTGTTTTCCGCACGAGGGATGTGCTCTGTTTGTAACCCGTCAAAGTGTTCTTCCAGTTTCCTCACTTCTTCCACGTATGCTTCCATTCACGGGCTCTAGTAATCTTTGTTTACTTGCTTCACAACAAGCTGCGAGTCACCGCGGACGATCAATTTTTTGATACCAAGGTCCACTGCGATCCTTAGACCGGCAAGGAGTCCTTCGTACTCAGCAGTGTTGTTTGTAGCTTGCTCCCTGGGAAAGTGCATTTGAACCACATAATTGAGGTGTTCTCCGGTGGGTGCGACAAGTAGCACTCCGGCACCGGCGCCTTGCAGCGAGAAGGCACCGTCAAAGTACATGATCCATTCCTTTGTCGTTTCCTTGCCGAGGAGAGCAGTTTCTTGAATTTCTTCGTCTTGCGTTGGTGTCCATTCTGCAATGAACTCCGCCAAGGCTCTGCTCTGAATAGTTGAAGTGGTCTCAAACTTGAGTGCAAAGCTTGACAATTCCAACGCCCACTCCACTATCCTGCCAGTTGCCTCTGGATTCCTCAAGATGCGTTGCAATGGAAAGCAGGTAACGACGGTGATTTCATGCGCTTGGAAGTAGTGACACAGCTTTCTCGAGGCCATAAGAAGGCCGAAAAGCAACTTCTGCACCCCAGAGTATATCGATCTAGCCCCCTGCAGAAGGGAACTGACGAAATACACTGGTCGCTGCACCACTTTCTTCTTCGGCACTGTTTATTGATTACCTCCATTTGCTTGCGCTGTTTCTGACTTGTCGGCACCATGATTTGCCGGAGAAGATTCCGGTTCGTCGCTGGATGGGTTTGCCGCGGTTACTTCCTCGTCATCAGGTTCCCTCTGCGCCACTAATGCAGCACTAGCCACTTGATTCGTTGCCGCTATGTATACCAATAACGGCTCTTGTGGTCTTGGCGCAACTAGTGTTGGCGCGGAGGAGAGGTATCTTTTCAAGTCCTGCAGCGCGGCCTCCGCTTCCGGAGTCCATTTCATCGGACCTGCCTTTTTCAAAATCTTGAAAAACGGCAGGGTGCGCTCAGCGGATCTTGAAATGAACCTACTCAAGGCAGCAACACAACCGGCAAGACGCCGCGCATCTTTGATGCTTTTTGGTGCTTGAATTTGCTCAATCGCTTTGATCTTGTCGGGATTCGCTTCGATTCCTCGTTGAGATACAAAGAATCCGAGAAGCTTACCGGATGGAACGCCAAACACGCACTTCTCGGGATTGAGCTTCAAGTTGATTTTGAGCAAGTTTGCAAATGTTTCTTCCAAGTCTTGAATGAGGGTAGATTTGTCCTTGGTCTTGACTACTATATCATCCATGTATGCTTCCACATTCCTGTGCAGCTGGGGCTCAAAACCAATCTGGACTGCTCTTGCAAATGTCTAACCGGCACTCTTTAATCCGAAAGGCATGCACACAAAACAGTACGTGCCACATGGAGTAATGAATGCGGTTTTCTCCTCATCCTCCTTGGCCATGAAAATCTGATGGTATCCAGAATATGCATCAAGGAAAGAGAGCAAATCATAGCCAGAAGTGGAGTCTACAATTTGATCGATGCGCGGCAAAGGAAAAGGATCCTTTGGACAAGCCTTGTTAATATCGGTGTAGTCAATACACAGTCTCCACTTTCCGTTTGCTTTGTGCACCACAACTGGGTTTGCTAACCATGTGGGATGTAGTACACCTCTGACCAGGCCTGCTGCTTCAAGTTTCTTGATCTCTTCGGCAATAAACTGTTGCCGTTCCAACGCTTGTTTCCAGACTTTTTGCTTGATGGGCCGAGCATGGGGACAAACACCAAGGTGGTGCTCAATTACCTCCCTGGGAACACCGGGGATGTCAGATGGTTGCCATGCAAACACATCGACATTCGCCCGCAGGAAGGCAACGAGCGTGCTTTCCTATTTGTCATCAAGGGTGGCACTGATGGTGAAGGTACCGTCAGTGCCGTCCTCCCTCGCCGGTACCTTCTTGGTTGGCGGTGCAGTGGCTTTGGATTTCTTACCGGCAGAGCACCCCGACAGGTCTTCAACAGGTGCGCAACACTCCGAAGAGGTGCGCTTCCCGGAGTCTTTGCTAGAGGTCTTGCCGGACTTCTTGTTTTCCTTCTTCTTGGTGGGAGCTGGTGCCTTAGCGGCCTCTGCTGCAACCGCATCTCTGTACATCTTGTCGACGCAAATGACTGCATCTTTCTTGTCGGAGTTGATGGAAATGACACCCATCGGCCCTAGCATCTTCAACGTGTTGTATGCATAATGAGACGCTGCCATGAATTTTGCCAAGGCTGGGTGGCCAAGAATTCCATTGTACGGCAAGGGGGTTTTGACAACGTCAAACACAATCTTTTCTGTTCTGTAGTTTAACTCCCCGCCAAACGTCACCGGTAACGTGATCTTTCCCTTGGGCTGGCTTCTTCCCGGGTTTACTCCTTGAAACGTTCCCGTTTTCTCGAGTTCCTCATTGGGGATATGCAGCCTCTTGATAACTTCCGGAGAGATCAGATTCAGGCCGGCCCCACCGTCAACTAACATCTTCGTTACTTGGAGGTTGCGAATTGTTGGTGAAACCAACAATGGCTAACACCCGACCGCAGTTATGCGATCAGGGTGGTCCACAGCATAAAAAATGATAGGCGTGTGTGACCACTTGAGTGGCTTTTGAGAGCCCATTGCCGGTTCTGCCGCGTTAACCTCACGCGCCCACTGCTTAAGTTGGCGGTGAGAGGAGTGCAAAGATGCTCCTTCGTCAACGCACATGGCCTTGGTTGCCTTCAGGAATTCTTGTTCGCTGGTTTCATCGTCATCCTCTTCCTCACTTCCATCATCTTCTTCTTTCTTTTCGCGGCCTCTACCAGGCTTTTCTTTCTGCTGCTTGGCCTTGCCGCGGCGGCCTCCTCGACCACCACGGCCATTTTTGCCAGATCCACCGGCACCATCTTGACCCTTCTCTTTGTCGCGCTTCTCGTATTCGGCCTTCTGTTTCTCAACAAGGTGCTCGACTTGCCGGTACTCTTGGAGATCATGGCCTTTGGTGCGGTGAATCTTGCAGTATGGCCCATCAGACTTGCCGGCTTTCTTGTTTGTCGCCGCCTCTTGGCAAGCGGCGCATACACCAGCTTCCTTGCTAGAGTTCTCAGTCTTGGCTTTCTTGGCGGACTCGGAGTTGCCGGAGCCTTCGACGGCCATAACAGTTTTACCCTTGCGCTTCCGGCCCTTCTTCCTCGGGGTGGCAGCATCATCGTCCTCAGAATCTACTTCGGCACCAGCGTCCTCCCCGGGAAGCCTCCTTCCTTCCTCAGCACGTGTGCACTTATCCGCCAACGTATAGAGGTCATTGACGGTCTTGGGCAACTTGACGTTCATTTTCTCCCGCATCCTTCGATTGCGCACATTCGTGTGAAAGGCAGCAATCACGGCTGCGGGGTGCACATCTAGAATATTACGGTGCACACGGCTGAACCTCTGGATGTACTTGCGTAAAGTATCACCATCTCTTTGCGGGATCACTTGCAAGTCGCTGGGCTGTCCAGGGGCTTTGTGGCCTCCGGTAAAGGCACCAACGAACTCGTTGCAGAGATCTGACCACGAAGAAATGGAGTTATCCGGCAAGTTCATCAGCCAAGACCTCACGTTGGGTTTCAGTACCAACGGGAAGTAGTTGGCGAGGATTTTCTCATCTCTTCCCCCGGTAGCTTGCACGGCGATCGTGTAGATGCCCAGAAACTCTGCCGGGTTCAGCTTGCCGTCATACTTTTCTAGCACTTCTGGCTTGAAAGCTCGAACGGACGGCCATCGGACTTGCCGTAGCTCATGGGTGAAGGCGGGACATCCAACCTCGTAAGGTAGATATCCGCCAACCCCTGGCGCAGGCTCATCAACGATGGGGCCGTTGTACGCGTCGGATTGACGGCGCGCCTCCCGGCGCCGTTCGATGGTGGTGCGGGGGTCTTCTGCCCGCCTGTCTCGCAGCACTTGCCGCTGATCTTGCCGTGCTCGCGGATCCGAAGAGGCCATCGACACCTCGTCGGGCTCGACGGATCGTCGAGCTTGATGCGGTTGTTGGCGTTGTTGCTGCTGAGATTGTTGCCGCTGAGGTGATTGCACCGTTAGCGTAGTGCCGTCAATGCGGCCACCAACTAGGGTTGCTGGTGCCATTTGCGGACGCCGTGAGGGCTCTGCTTGCTGCGATTTACTGGCCTCAGCAAACCCAATCAAGCTTTGGATGGTAGCTCTCCACTCATCCATTTTCTCTGCCGCCGGAGGGAAGTTCAGCAGCATCTGGGCTCGCGCCATTGCTTCCGCCGCCATGGCTGGCATGACCGGAAGCGAAGAGCACGATGTCGCTGTACTCCTGGCAGAGCCAGCAGGAGCGCCATCGCGGTCTTGCTGCCGCGGCACATGGTCAGCGGCGGGTCGCCGTGGCGGAGGTGGTGCCTGGGGATTCAGGATTTGGTCCACATGAGTCTTGCCGTGAGGTCGCCACTGCCCGGAGTCGTTGGCGCCGCTCGGAGCTGTGTCACGCCCGTTATACGAGGGGCGCGTCGTCTGTCCTGAGGCTGCATTCTTAGATGCCGCCGCAGCGGGATCTTGGCTCGCGCCGGCCCGGGCATTACCGCTCCGGTTGCTGCGTTCATCGGCGCGGCGAGGAGGAGGAGGAGGAGGAGGAAGAGGTCGTCCATCCGCTCCGCCCGCACCGTCGCGGCTCTGTTCGCCAGAGGATCGAGGAAGTCGACCGCCCCCAGCATGCTTGTCTCCCGCGCCGACTGCGGTGGGTGTGGCGACTGCGCCGCCTGCGCTGGTCGTGCCAACTGCGGTATCCGCACCGCCCGCATTGGCCGCACCGCCTGCAGATGCATGCGGGGTGGCCGTCATCTTGATGCCCTTCTTCTTGGGCACCATCGATGATGAGGAGGACGACGAGGAAGTCGATGAAGGTGACGAAGAAGACGCGCAATCCACTGATCAAGGTTCGCGCAAGCGACGCCCCCCTACCTGGCGCGCCAAAGATGTCGTGGGTACGACCATCTATGGGGCCATCCAGCCCCTTGTGGTTCGGCAAGGGGGATCAACGTGCACAAAGAGCATGAACAATGGAAGACGCAAGGGATTTACCCAGGTTCGGGCCGCTGAGAAGCGTAAAACCCTACTCCTGCTTTTGGTGTATTGGATGTGTGAGAGCACAAGTACGAGGAGCGCTTCTCCCAGCAAGGTGCGGAGAGAGCTACCACGCGAGGCATGCTGGTGTTTGAAAAGGGGTCCTAATCCCTCTAACTGTTGCCTTGGCCCTCCTTTTATAGCTCAAGGGGTCACCACAGTGGCAAAATAGTAATTACATAACGATTAGACAGCAAACAGTGCTATCATACCTAACTCTGCCAGTTTAGGACAAAAGCATTAAATGCATCGTTAGGTGTCATGTGGAGAGGTAGTCCCGGCAAGGTTTCTGCACCGCTCGCCCAGCTACCTCGTATTATTCTGACACGCCTCCAGGACGGGTGTCATTAAAGGCAAATCCTGTCCCGGTGTGCTGACACGTGCTCGACAAGCCTTACCAACCAGCCTACGCGGTCGACACCTCATCCACTAGCGAGCACCTGTCTGGTGAGGTGGAGTGGTGGAGCGCTGGTAGAAGCTTGCCGGGTCTTCATCTTACCGGTTTAGCCTCACCGGCAAGAAGTGTCTTCGTCTTTGGTACTAGTCGAGTGCTTGTTGATGCTTCGTCTTGAGCTTCTGTAATTAGGCCTTGAGCCTTGGTCTTGGCGGTCCCCGGCAAGGCTTGGCCGGCAATGAGGCTGCTACTGTCTGTGCATAAGTCAGGGTATAAAATACCCATGTTTTATACACCGACAGTCATCTTTGTTGAAAGTCATTGATCTTCATATGATTTAGGTCGGTTTGTGAAGGTTTTTTTTCAAGTTTGTGGTATTGTCATTTTATCATTTTTCCCACAAGCCATTGCACATAGGAGGCCTCCATGTGAAAGGATTTCAATTGTTGAGCCTTTTTTTTTCATTTTCTATAATTTCTTTCTATGTGTTGTCAAAATTGCATGGATGACTAATCATATAAAATGGTTGGGAAATTGAGTTTTCTTTGTGGATGCTACCTACATTCCTAATGAGGAAGGTGAAAATGATTTTTCAGAATATATTCGACCAAATTAGAGCACACTTTCAGTTCAATTTTGAATTACTTGATGTAAATGCCAGAAATTCAATAAATCAATGAAATATGGCAATATCACTCTGAAATTCATGAAAAATTAGCAGTTGGAATCCCATGTGGTATACTTTAGTTGAAAATTGTAAGGGCACAATTTACAATGTTATTTATGGGACTTGCTTCACAAAAAAAGTCATGCTTGGCAGGAAAGTGGATAAAAATACTTATTATTAACAAAAACTAAAACCATTTTGTGAAATTCCTGATCACTATGGTAAGACCCATGTTAGTTCCAAAAATGGTCATGTTATCATGTAATATGCCATGAAGATTCCCATGGGGCATGGTCATCTTTGTTGAAAGTCATTGATCTTCATATGAGATAGGTCAGTTTGTGAAGGTTTTTTTCTCAAGTTTGTGGTATTGTCAATGTATCATTTTTCCCACAAGCCATTGCACATAGGAGGCCTCCATGTGAAAGGATTTCAATTTTTGAGCCTTTTTTCATTTTCTTTAATTTCTTTCGATGTGTTGTCAAAATTACACGGATGACTAATCATATAAAATGCTTGGGAAATTGAGTTTTCGTTGCGGATACTACCTACATTCCTAATGTGGAAGGTGAAAATGATTTTTTAGAATTTATTTGACCAAATTAGAGCAGACTTGTAGTTCAATTTTGAATTACTTGATGTAAATCGCCAAAAATTCAATAAATCTATGAAATATGGCAATATCACTCTGAAATTCATGAAAAATTGGCAGTTGGAATCCCATGTGGTATACTTTAGTTGAAAATTGTAAGGGCACAATTTACAATCTTATTTGTGGCACTTGCTTCACAAAAAGAGTCATGCTTGGCACTAGGAAAATGGAAAAATACTTTTTATTAACCAAATTTTCATTCAGTTTGTTAAATTCTTGATCAGTATGATAACACCCATGTAAGTTCCAAAAATGGTCATGTTATCATGTAATATGCCATGAAGATGCCCATGGGGCATGGCCATCTTTGTTGAAAGTCATTGATCTTCATATGAAATAGGTGAGTTTGTGAAGGTTTTTTTTTCAAGTTTGTGGTATTGTCAGTTTATCATTTTTCCCACAAGCCATTGCACATAGGAGGCCTCCGTGTGAAAGGATTTCAATTTCTGAGCCTTTTTTTCATTTTCTATAATTTCGTTCTATGTGTTGTCAAAATTGCATGGATGACTAATCATATAAAATGGTTGGGAAATTGAGTTTTCTTTGTGGATACTACCTACATTCCTAATGTGGAAGGTGAAAATGATTTTTCAGAAGTTATTCGACCAAATTAGAGAACACTTGCAGTTCAATTTTGAATTACTTGATGTAAATCACCAGCAATTCAATAAATCAATGAAATATGGCAATATCACTCTGAAATTCATGGAAAATTGGCAGTTGGAATCCCATGTGGTATACTTTAGTTGAAAATTGTAAGGGCACAATTTACAATCTTATTTATGGCACTTGCTTCACAGAAAAAGGCGTGCTTGGCACTTGGAAAATGGAAAAAATACTTTTTATTAACCAAATTTTCATTCATTTTGTGAAATTCTTGATCACTATTGTAACACCCATGTTAGTTCCAAAAATGGTCATGTTATCATGTAATATGCCAAGAAGATGCCCATGGGGCATGGTCATCTTTGTTGAAAGTCATTGATCTTCATATGAGTTAGGTCAGTTTGTGAAGGTTTGTTTCAAGTTTGTGGTATTGTCAGTTTATCATTTTTCCCACAAGCCATTGCACATAGGAGGCCTCCATGTGAAAGGATTTCAATTTTTGAGCCTTTTTTTCATTTTCTATAATTTCTTTCGATGTGTTGTCAAAATTACACGGATGACTAATCATATAAAATGCTTGGGAAATTGAGTTTTCGTTGTGGATACTACCTACATTCCAAATGTGGAAGGTGAAAATGCTTTTTTAGAATTTATTCGACCAAATTAGAGCAGACTTGTAGTTCAATTTTGAATTACTTGATGTAAATCGCCAAAAATTCAATAAATCAATGAAATATGGCAATATCACTCTGAAATTCATGAAAAATTGGCAGTTGGAATCCCATGTGGTATACTTTAGTTGAAAATTGTAAGGGCACAATTTACAATCTTATTTGTGGCACTTGCTTAACAAAAAAAGTCATGCTTGGCACTAGGAAAATGGAAACATACTTTTTATTAACCAAATTTTCATTCAGTTTGTGAAATTCTTGATCACTATGATAACACCCATGTAAGTTCCAAAAATGGTCATGTTATCATGTAATATGCCATGAAGATGCCAGTGGGGCATGGTCATCTTTGTTGAAAGTCATTGATCTTCATATGAAATAGGTGAGTTTTGTGAAAGTTTTTTTTTCAAGTTTGTGGTATTGTCAGTTTATCATTTTTCCCACAAGCCATTGCACATAGGAGGCCTCCGTGTGAAAGGATTTCAATTTTTGAGCTTTTTTTATTTTCTATAATTTCTTTCTATGTGTTGTCAAAATTGCATGGATGACTAATCATATAAAATGGTTGGGAAATTGAGTTTTCTTTGTGGATACTACCTACATTACTAATGTGGAAGGTGAAAATGATTTTTCAGAAGTTATTCGACCAAATTAGAGAACACTTGCAGTTCAATTTTGAATTACTTGATGTAAATCACCAGAAATTCAATAAATTAATGAAATATGGCAATATCACTCTGAAATTCATGGAAAATTGGCAGTTGGAATCCCATGTGGTATACTTTAGTTGAAAATTGTAAGGGCACAATTTACAATCTTATTTATGGCACTTGCTTCACAAAAAAAGTCGTGCTTGGCACTAGGAAAATGGAAAAAATACTTTTTATTAACCAAATTTTCATTCATTTTGTGAAATTCTTGATCACTATGGTAACACCCATGTTAGTTCCAAAAATGGTCATGTTATCATGTAATATGCCATGAAGATGCCCATGGGGCATGGTCATCTTTGTTGAAAGTCATTGATCTTCATATGAGTTAGGTTAGTTTGTGAAGGTTTTTTTTTCAAGTTTGTGGTGTTGTCATTTTATCCTTTTTCCCACAAGCCATTGCACATAGGAGGCCTCCATGTGAAAGGATTTCAATTGGTGAGCCATTTTTTTCATTTTCTATAATTTCTTTCTATGTGTTGTCAAAATTGCATGGATGACTAATCATATAAAATGGTTGGCAAATTGAGTTTTCCTTGTGGATACTATCTACATTCCTAATGTGGAAGGTGAAAATGATTTTTCAGAATTTATTCAACCTAATTAGAGCACACTTGTAGTTCAATTTTGAATTACTTGATGTAAATCGCCAGAAATTCAATAAATCAATGAAATGTGGCAATATCACTATGAAATTGTTGAAAAATTGGCAGTTGGAATCCCATGTGGTATACTTTAGTTGAAATTTGTAAGGCCACAATTTACAATCTTATTTATGGCCCTTGCTTCACAAAAAAAGTCATGCTTGGCACTAGGAAAGTGAAAAAAAATACTTTTCATTAACCAAATCTAAAAATCATTTTGTGAAATTCCGGATCACTATGGTAAGACCCATCTTAGTTCAAAAAATGGTCATGTTATCATGTAATATGCCATGAAGATTCCCATGGGGCATGGTCATCTTTGTTGAAAGTCATTGATCTTCATGTGAGATAGGTCAGTTTGTGAAGGTTTTTTTGAAGTTTGTGTTGTTGTCGGTTTATCATTTTTCCCACAAGCCATTGCACATAGGAGGCCTCCATGTGAAAGGATTTCAATTTTTGAGCATTTTTTTTTTCATTTTCTATAATTTCTTTCGATGTGTTGTAAAAATTGCACGGATGACTAATCATATAATATGGTTGGGAAATTGAGTTTTCTTTGTGGATACTACCTACATTCCTAATGTGGAAGGTGAAAATAATTTTTCAGAAGTTATTCGAACAAATTAGAGAACACTTGCAGTTCAAATTTGAATTACGTGATGTAAATCGCCAGAAATTCAATAAATCAATAAAATATGGCAATATCACTCTGAAATTCATGAAAAATTTGAAGTTGGAATCCCATGTGGTATACTTTAGTTGAAAATTGTAAGGGCACAATTTACAATCTTATTTATGGGACTTGCTTCACAAAAAAAGTCGTGCTTGGCACTAGGAAAATGGAAAAATACTTTTTATTAACCAAATTTTCATTCATTTTGTGAAATTGTTGATTACTATGTAACACCCATGTTAGTTCCAAAAATGGTCATGTTATCATGTAATATGCCATGAAGATGCCCATGGGGCATGGTCATCGTTGTTGAAAGTCATTGATCTTCATATGAGTTAGGTCAGTTTGTGAATGTTTTTTTTTCAAGCTTGTGGTATTGTCAGTTTATCATTTTTCCCACAAGCCATTGCACATAGGAGGCCTCCATGTGAAAGGATTTCAATTGTTGAGCCTTTTTTTCATTTTCTATAATTTTTTCGATGTGTTGTCAAAATTGCACGGATGACTAATCATATAAAATGGTTGGGAAATTGAGTTTTCTTTGTGGATACTACCTACATTCCTAATGTGGAAGGTGAAAATGAATTTTCAGAATTTATTCGACCAAATTAGAGAACACTTGCAGTTCAATTTTGAATTACTTGATGTAAATCGACAGAAATTCAATAAATCAATGAAATATGGCAATATCACTTTGAAATTCATGAAAAATTGGCAGTTGGAATCCCATGTGGTATACTTTATTTGAAAATTGTAAGGGCACAATTTACAATCTTATTTATGGCACTTGCTTAACAAAAAAAGTCATGCTTAGTACTAGGAAAATGGAAAAAATACTTTTTATTAACCAAATTTTCATTCAGCTTGTGAAATTCTTGATCACTATGATAACACCCATGTAAGTTCGAAAAATGGTCATGTTATCATGTAATATGCCATGAAGATGCCCATGGGGCATGGTCATCTTTGTTGAAAGTCATTGATCTTCATATGAAATAGGTGAGTTTGTGAAGGTTTTTTTTTTCAAGTTTGTGGTATTGTCAGTTTATCATTTTTCCCACAAGCCACTGCACATAGGAGGCTTCCGTGTGAAAGGATTTCAATTTTTGAGCCTTTTTTCATTTTCTATAATTTCTTTCTCTGTGTTGTCAAAATTGCATGGATGACTAATCATATAAAATGGTTGGGAATTTGAGTTTTCTTTGTGGATACTACCTACATTCCTAATGTGGAAGGTGAAAATGATTTTTTAGAAGTTATTCGACCAAATTAGAGAACACTTGCAGTTCAATTTTGAATTACTTGATGTAAATCACCAGAAATTCAATAAATCAATGAAATATTGCAATATCACTCTGAAATTCATGGAAAATTGGCAGTTGGAATCCCATGTGGTATAATTTAGTCGAAAATTCTAAGGGCACAATTTACAATCTTATTTCTGGCACTTGCTTCACAAAAAAAGTCGTGCTTGGCACTAGGAAAATGGAAAAATACTTTTTATTAACCAAATTTTCATTCATTTTGTGAAATTCTTGATCACTATGGTAACACCCATGTTAGTTCCAAAAATGGTCGTGTTATCATGTAATATGCCATGAAGATGCCCATGGGGCATGGTCATCTTTGTTGAAAGTCATTGATCTTCATATGAGTTAGGTTAGTTTGTGAATGTTTTTTTTTCAAGTTTTTGGTATTGTCATTTTATCATTTTTCCCACAAGCCATTGCACATAGGAGGCCTCAATGTGAAAGGATTTCAATTGGTGAGCCATTTTTTTCATTTTGTATAATTTCTTTCTATGTGTTGTCAAAATTACACGGATGACTAATCATATAAAATGCTTGGGAAATTGAGTTTTCGTTGCGGATACTACCTACATTCCTAATGTGGAAGGTGAAAATGATTTTTTAGAATTTATTTGACCAAATTAGAGCAGACTTGTAGTTCAATTTTGAATTACTTGATGTAAATCGCCAAAAATTCAATAAATCTATGAAATATGGCAATATCACTCTGAAATTCATGAAATATTGGCAGTTGGAATCCCATGTGGTATACTTTAGTTGAAAATTGTAAGGGCACAATTTACAATCTTATTTGTGGCACTTGCTTCACAAAAAGAGTCATGCTTGGCACTAGGAAAATGGAAAAATACTTTTTATTAACCAAATTTTCATTCAGTTTGTTAAATTCTTGATCAGTATGATAACACCCATGTAAGTTCCAAAAATGGTCATGTTATCATGTAATATGCCATGAAGATGCCCATGGGGCATGGCCATCTTTGTTGAAAGTCATTGATCTTCATATGAAATAGGTGAGTTTGTGAAGGTTTTTTTTTCAAGTTTGTGGTATTGTCAGTTTATCATTTTTCCCACAAGCCATTGCACATAGGAGGCCTCCGTGTGAAAGGATTTCAATTTCTGAGCCTTTTTTTCATTTTCTATAATTTCGTTCTATGTGTTGTCAAAATTGCATGGATGACTAATCATATAAAATGGTTGGGAAATTGAGTTTTCTTTGTGGATACTACCTACATTCCTAATGTGGAAGGTGAAAATGATTTTTCAGAAGTTATTCGACCAAATTAGAGAACACTTGCAGTTCAATTTTGAATTACTTGATGTAAATCACCAGAAATTCAATAAATCAATGAAATATGGCAATATCACTCTGAAATTCATGAAAAATTGGCAGTTGGAATCCCATGTGGTATACTTTAGTTGAAAATTGTAAGGGCACAATTTACAATCTTATTTATGGCACTTGCTTCACAGAAAAAGGCGTGCTTGGCACTTGGAAAATGGAAAAATACTTTTTATTAACCAAATTTTCATTCATTTTGTGAAATTCTTGATCACTATTGTAACACCCATGTTAGTTCCAAAAATGGTCATGTTATCATGTAATATGCCATGAAGATGCCCATGGGGCATGGTCATCTTTGTTGAAAGTCATTGATCTTCATATGAGTTAGGTCAGTTTGTGAAGGTTTGTTTCAAGTTTGTGGTATTGTCAGTTTATCATTTTTCCCACAAGCCATTGCACATAGGAGGCCTCCATGTGAAAGGATTTCAATTTTTGAGCCTTTTTTTTCATTTTCTATAATTTCTTTCGATGTGTTGTCAAAATTACACGGATGACTAATCATATAAAATGCTTGGGAAATTGAGTTTTCGTTGTGGATACTACCTACATTCCAAATGTGGAAGGTGAAAATGATTTTTTAGAATTTATTCGACCAAATTAGAGCAGACTTGTAGTTCAACTTTGAATTACTTGATGTAAATCGCCAAAAATTCAATAAATCAATGAAATATGGCAATATCACTCTGAAATTCATGAAAAATTGGCAGTTGGAATCCCATGTGGTATACTTTAGTTGAAAATTGTAAGGGCACAATTTACAATCTTATTTGTGGCACTTGCTTAACAAAAAAAGTCATGCTTGGCACTAGGAAAATGGAAACATACTTTTTATTAACCAAATTTTCATTCAGTTTGTGAAATTCTTGATCACTATGATAACACCCATGTAAGTTCCAAAAATGGTCATGTTATCATGTAATATGCCATGAAGATGCCAGTGGGGCATGGTCATCTTTGTTGAAAGTCATTGATCTTCATATGAAATAGGTGAGTTTGTGAAAGTTTTTTTTTCAAGTTTGTGGTATTGTCAGTATATCATTTTTCCCACAAGCCATTGCACATAGGAGGCCTCCGTGTGAAAGGATTTCAATTTTTGAGCTTTTTTCATTTTCTATAATTTCTTTCTATGTGTTGTCAAAATTGCATGGATGACTAATCATATAAAATGGTTGGGAAATTGAGTTTTCTTTGTGGATACTACCTACATTACTAATGTGGAAGGTGAAAATGATTTTTCAGAAGTTATTCGACCAAATTAGAGAACACTTGCAGTTCAATTTTGAATTACTTGATGTAAATCACCAGAAATTCAATAAATTAATGAAATATGGCAATATCACTCTGAAATTCATGGAAAATTGGCAGTTGGAATCCCATGTGGTATACTTTAGTTGAAAATTGTAAGGGCACAATTTACAATCTTATTTATGGCACTTGCTTCACAAAAAAAGTCGTGCTTGGCACTAGGAAAATGGAAAAAATACTTTTTATTAACCAAATTTTCATTCATTTTGTGAAATTCTTGATCACTATGGTAACACCCATGTTAGTTCCAAAAATGGTCATGTTATCATGTAATATGCCATGAAGATGCCCATGGGGCATGGTCATCTTTGTTGAAAGTCATTGATCTTCATATGAGTTAGGTTAGTTTGTGAAGGTTTTTTTTCAAGTTTGTGGTGTTGTCATTTTATCCTTTTTCCCACAAGCCATTGCACATAGGAGGCCTCCATGTGAAAGGATTTCAATTGGTGAGCCATTTTTTTCATTTTCTATAATTTCTTTCTATGTGTTGTCAAAATTGCATGGATGACTAATCATATAAAATGGTTGGCAAATTGAGTTTTCCTTGTGGATACTATCTACATTCCTAATGTGGAAGGTGAAAATGATTTTTCAGAATTTATTCAACCTAATTAGAGCACACTTGTAGTTCAATTTTGAATTACTTGATGTAAATCGCCAGAAATTCAATAAATCAATGAAATGTGGTAATATCACTATGAAATTGTTGAAAAATTGGCAGTTGGAATCCCATGTGGTATACTTTAGTTGAAATTTGTAAGGCCACAATTTACAATCTTATTTATGGCCCTTGCTTCACAAAAAAAGTCATGCTTGGCACTTGGAAAGTGAAAAAAAATACTTTTCATTAACCAAATCTAAAAATCATTTTGTGAAATTCCGGATCACTATGGTAAGACCCATCTTAGTTCAAAAAATGGTCATGTTATCATGTAATATGCCATGAAGATTCCCATGGGGCATGGTCATCTTTGTTGAAAGTCATTGATCTTCATGTGAGATAGGTCAGTTTGTGAAGGTTTTTTTGAAGTTTGTGGTGTTGTCGGTTTATCATTTTTCCCACAAGCCATTGCACATAGGAGGCCTCCATGTGAAAGGATTTCAATTTTTGAGCATTTTTTTTTCATTTTCTATAATTTCTTTCGATGTGTTGTAAAAATTGCACGGATGACTAATCATATAATATGGTTGGGAAATTGAGTTTTCTTTGTGGATACTACCTACATTCCTAATGTGGAAGGTGAAAATAATTTTTCAGAAGTTATTCGAACAAATTAGAGAACACTTGCAGTTCAAATTTGAATTACGTGATGTAAATCGCCAGAAATTCAATAAATCAATAAAATATGGCAATATCACTCTGAAATTCATGAAAATTTGAAGTTGGAATCCCATGTGGTAAACTTAAGTTGAAAATTGTAAGGGCATAATTTACAATCTTATTTATGGGACTTGCTTCACAAAAAAAGTCGTGCTTGGCACTAGGAAAATGGAAAAATACTTTTTATTAACCAAATTTTCATTCATTTTGTGAAATTGTTGATTACTATGTAACACCCATGTTAGTTCCAAAAATGGTCATGTTATCATGTAATATGCCATGAAGATGCCCATGGGGCATGGTCATCGTTGTTGAAAGTCATTGATCTTCATATGAGTTAGGTCAGTTTGTGAATGTTTTTTTTTCAAGCTTGTGGTATTGTCAGTTTATCATTTTCCCACAAGCCATTGCACATAGGAGGCCTCCATGTGAAAGGATTTCAATTGTTGAGCCTTTTTTTCATTTTCTATAATTTTTTCGATGTGTTGTCAAAATTGCACGGATGACTAATCATATAAAATGGTTGGGAAATTGAGTTTTCTTTGTGGATACTACCTACATTCCTAATGTGGAAGGTGAAAATGAATTTTCAGAATTTATTCGACCAAATTAGAGAACACTTGTAGTTCAATTTTGAATTACTTGATGTAAATCGACAGAAATTCAATAAATCAATGAAATATGGCAATATCACTCTGAAATTCATGAAAAATTGGCAGTTGGAATCCCATGTGGTATACTTTATTTGAAAATTGTAAGGGCACAATTTACAATCTTATTTATGGCACTTGCTTAACAAAAAAAGTCATGCTTAGTACTAGGAAAATGGAAAAAATACTTTTTATTAACCAAATTTTCATTCAGCTTGTGAAATTCTTGATCACTATGATAACACCCATGTAAGTTCCAAAAATGGTCATGTTATCATGTAATATGCCATGAAGATGCCCATGGGGCATGGTCATCTTTGTTGAAAGTCATTGATCTTCATATGAGTTAGGTTAGTTTGTGAATGTTTTTTTTTCAAGTTTTTGGTATTGTCATTTTATCATTTTTCCCACAAGCCATTGCACATAGGAGGCCTCAATGTGAAAGGATTTCAATTGGTGAGCCATTTTTTTCATTTTGTATAATTTCTTTCTATGTGTTGTCAAAATTGCATGGATGACTAATCATATAAAATGGTTGGCAAATTGAGTTTTCCTTGGGGATACTATCTACATTCCTAATGTGGAAGGTGAAAATGATTTTTCAGAATTTATTCAACCTAATTAGAGCACACTTCTAGTTCAATTTTGAATTACTTGATGTAAATCGCCAGAAATTCAATAAATCAATGAAATGTGGCAATATCACTATGAAATTGTTGAAAAATTGGCAGTTGGAATCCCATGTGGTATACTTTAGTTGAAATTTGTAAGGCCACAATTTACAATCTTTTTTATGGCACTTGCTTCACAAAAAAAGTCATGCTTGGCACTAGGAAAGTGAAAAAAAAATACTTTTCATTAACCAAATCTAAAAATCATTTTGTGAAATTCCGGATCACTATGGTAAGACCCATCTTAGTTCAAAAAATGGTCATGTTATCATGTAATATGCCATGAAAATTCCCATGGGGCATGGTCATCTTTGTTGAAAGTCATTGATCTTCATATGAAATAGGTGAGTTTGTGAAGGTTTTTTTTTTCAAGTTTGTGGTATTTTCAGTTTATCATTTTTCCCACAAGCCATTGCACATAGGAGGCTTCCGTGTGAAAGGATTTCAATTTTTGAGCCTTTTTTTCATTTTCTATAATTTCTTTCTCTGTGTTGTCAAAATTGCATGGATGACTAATCATATAAAATGATTGGGAAATTGAGTTTTCTTTGTGGATACTACCTACATTCCTAATGTGGAAGGTGAAAATGATTTTTCAGAAGTTATTCGACCAAATTAGAGAACACTTGCAGTTCAATTTTGAATTACTTGATGTAAATCACCAGAAATTCAATAAATCAATGAAATATGGCAATATCACTCTGAAATTCATGGAAAATTGGCAGTTAGAATCCCATGTGGTATACTTTAGTTGAAAATTGTAAGGGCACAATTTACAATCTTATTTATGGCACTTGCTTCACAAAAAAAGTCGTGCTTGGCACTAGGAAAATGGAAAAATACTTTTTATTAACCAAATTTTCATTCATTTTGTGAAATTCTTGATCACTATGGTAACACCCATGTTAGTTCCAAAAATGGTCGTGTTATCATGTAATATGCCATGAAGATGCCCATGGGGCATGGTCATCTTTGTTGAAAGTCATTGATCTTCATATGAGTTAGGTTAGTTTGTGAAGGTTTTTTTTTCAAGTTTGTGGTATTGTCATTTTATCATTTTTCCCACAAGCCATTGCACATAGGAGGCCTCAATGTGAAAGGATTTCAATTGGTGAGCCATTTTTTTCATTTTGTATAATTTCTTTCTATGTGTTGTCAAAATTGCATGGATGACTAATCATATAAAATGGTTGGCAAATTCAGTTTTCCTTGTGGATACTATCTACATTCCTAATGTGGAAGGTGAAAATGATTTTTCAGAATTTATTCAACCTAATTAGAGCACACTTCTAGTTCAATTTTGAATTACTTGATGTAAATCGCCAGAAATTCAATAAATCAATGAAATGTGGCAATATCACTATGAAATTGTTGAAAAATTGGCAGTTGGAATCCCATGTGGTATAGTTTAGTTGAAATTTGTAAGGCCACAATTTACAATCTTTTTTATGGCACTTGCTTCACAAAAAAAGTCATGCTTGGCACTAGGAAAGTGAAAAAAAAATACTTTTCATTAACCAAATCTAAAAATCATTTTGTGAAATTCCGGATCACTATGGTAAGACCCATCTTAGTTCAAAAAATGGTCATGTTATCATGTAATATGCCATGAAAATTCCCATGGGGCATGGTCATCTTTGTTGAAAGTCATTGATCTTCATGTGAGATAGGTCAGTTTGTGAAGGTTTTTTTGAAGTTTGTGGTGTTGTCGGTTTATCATTTTTCCCACAAGCCATTGCACATAGGAGGCCTCCATGTGAAAGGATTTCAATTTTTGAGCATTTTTTTTCATTTTCTATAATTTCTTTCGATGTGTTGTCAAAATTGCACGGATGACTAATCATATAATATGGTTGGGAAATTGAGTTTTCTTTTTGGATACTACCTACATTCCTAATGTGGAAGGTGAAAATGATTTTTCAGAAGTTATTCGACCTAATTAGAGAACACTTGCAGTTCAAATTTGAATTACTTGATGTAAATCGCCAGAAATTAAATAAATCAATAAAATATGGCAATATCACTCTGAAATTCATGAAAAATTTGAAGTTGGAATCCCATGTGGTATACTTTAGTTGAAAATTGTAAGGGCACAATTTACAATCTTATTTATGGGACTTGCTTCACAAAAAAAGTCGTGCTTGGCACTTGGAAAATGGAAAAATACTTTTTATTAACCAAATTTTCATTCATTTTGTGAAATTCTTGATTACTATGTAACACCCATGTTAGTTCCAAAAATGGTCATGTTATCATGTAATATGCCATGAAGATGCCCATGGGGCATGGTCATCGTTGTTGAAAGTCATTGATCTTCATATGAGTTAGGTTAGTTTGTGAATGTTTTTTTTCAAGCTTGTGGTATTGTCAGTTTATCATTTTTCCCACAAGCCATTGCACATAGGAGGCCTCCATGTGAAAGGATTTCAATTGTTGAGCCTTTTCTTCATTTTCTATAATTTTTTCGATGTGTTGTCAAAATTGCACGGATGACTAATCATATAAAATGGTTGGGAAATTGAGTTTTCTTTGTGGATACTACCTACATTCCTAATGTGGAAGGTGAAAATGAATTTTCAGAATTTATTCGACCAAATTAGAGAACACTTGCAGTTCAATTTTGAATTACTTGATGTAAATCGACAGAAATTCAATAAATCAATGAAATATGGCAATATCACTCTGAAATTCATGAAAAATTGGCAGTTGGAATCCCATGTGGCATACTTTAGTTGAAAATTGTAAGGGCACAATTTACAATCTTATTTATGGCACTTGCTTAACAAAAAAAGTCATGCTTGGCACTAGGAAAATGGAAAAATACTTTTTATTAACCAAATTTTTATTAAGCTTGTGAAATTCTTGATCACTATGATAACACCCATGTAAGTTCCAAAAATGGTCATGTTATCATGTAATATGCCATGAAGATGCCCATGGGGCATGGTCATCTTTGTTGAATGTCATTGATCTTCATATGAAATAGGTGAGTTTGTGAAGGTTTTTTTTTTCAAGTTTGTGGTATTGTCAGTTTATCATTTTTCCCACAAGCCATTGCACATCGGAGGCTTCCGTGTGAAAGGATTTCAATTTTTGAGGCTTTTTTCATTTTCTATAATTTCTTTCTCTGTGTTGTCAAAATTGCATGGATGACTAATCATATAAAATGGTTGGGAAATTGAGTTTTCTTTGTGGATACTACCTACATTCCTAATGTGGAAGGTGAAAATGATTTTTCAGAAGTTATTCGACCAAATTAGAGAACACTTGCAGTTTAGTTTTGAATTACTTGATGTAAATCACCAGAAATTCAATAAATCAATGAAATATGGCAATATCACTCTGAAATTCATGGAAAATTGGCAGTTGGAATCCCATGTGGTATACTTTAGTTGAAAATTGTAAGGGCACAATTTACAATCTTATTTATGGCACTTGCTTCACAAAAAAAGTCGTGCTTGGCACTAGGAAAATGGAAAAATACTTTTTATTAACCAAATTTCCATTCATTTTGTGAAATTCTTGATCACTATGGTAACAACCATGTTAGTTCCAAAAATGGTCGTGTTATCATGTAATATGCCATGAAGATGCCCATGGGGCATGGTCATCTTTATTGAAAGTCATTGATCTTCATATGAGTTAGGTTAGTTTGTGAAGGTTTTTTTTTCAAGTTTGTCGTATTGTCATTTTATCATTTTTCCCACAAGCCATTGCACATAGGAGGCCTCAATGTGAAAGGATTTCAATTGGTGAGCCATTTTTTCATTTTCTATAATTTCTTTCTATGTGTTGTCAAAATTGCATGGATGACTAATCATATAAAATGGTTGGCAAATTGAGTTTTCCTTGTGGATACTATCTACATTCCTAATGTGGAAGGTGAAAATGATTTTTCAGAATTTATTCAACCTAATTAGAGCACACTTCTAGTTCAATTTTGAATTACTTGATGTAAATCGCCAGAAATTCAATAAATCAATGAAATGTGGCAATATCGCTATGCAATTGTTGACAAATTGGCAGTTGGAATCCGATGTGGTATACTTTAGTTGAAATTTGTAAGGCCACAATTTACAATCTTTTTTATGGCACTTGCTTCACAAAAAAAGTCATGCTTGGCACTAGGAAAGTGGAAAAAAATACTTTTCATTAACCAAATCTAAAAATCATTTTGTGAAATTCCGGATCACTATGGTAAGACCCATCTTAGTTCAAAAAATGGTCATGTTATCATGTAATATGCCGTGAAGATTCCCATGGGGCAAGGTCATCTTTGTTGAAAGTCATTGATCTTCATGTGAGATAGGTCAGTTTGTGAAGGTTTTTTTGAAGTTTGTGGTGTTGTCGGTTTATCATTTTTCCCACAAGCCATTGCACATAGGAGGCCTCCATGTGAAAGGATTTCAATTTTTGAGCATTTTTTTTCATTTTCTATAATTTCTTTCGATGTGTTGTCAAAATTGCATGGATGACTAATCATATAAAATGGTTGGGAAAATGAGTTTTCTTTGTGGATACTACCTACATTCCTAATGTGGAAGGTGAAAATGATTTTTCAGAAGTTATTCGACCAAACTTGAATTACTTGATGTAAATCGCCAAAAATTCAATAAATCAATAAAATATGGCAATATCACTCTGAAATTGTTGAAAAATGTGAAGTTGGTATCCGATGTGGTATACTTTAGTTGAAAATTGTAAGGGCACTATTTACAGTCTTATTTATGGCACTTGCTTCACACAAAAATTCGTGCTAGGCACTAGGAAAATGGAAAAGTACTTTTTATTAACCAAATTTTCATTCATTTTGTGAAATTCTTGATCACTATGGTAAGACCCATGTTAGTTCCAAAAATGGTAATGTTATCATGTAATATGCAATGAAGATTCCCATGGGGCATGGTCATGTTTGTTGAAAGTCATTTATCTTCATATGAGTTAGGTCAGTTTGTGAAGGTTTTTTTTTTCAAGATTGTGGTATTGTCAGTTTATCATTTTTCCCTCAAGCCATTGCACATAGGAGGCCTCCATGTGAAAGGATTTCAATTGTTGAGCCTTTTTTCATTTTCTATAATTTTTTATGTGGTGTCAAAATTGCACGGATGACTAATCATATAAAATGGTTGGTAATTGAGTTTTCTTTGTGCATACTACCTACATTCCATTCCTAATGTGAAGGTGAAAATGATTTTTCAGAATTTATTCGACCAAATTAGAGCACACTTGCAGTTCAAATTTGAATTACTTGACGTAAATCGACAGAAATTCAATACATCTGTGACGCCCCCGACTTAATCGTGCACTAATCATACACGCAAATGCACACGATCAAGCCTAGGGACTCACGGGAAGATATCACAACACAACTCTAGACACAAAATAAAATAATACAAGCTTTATATTACAAGCCAGGGGCCTCGAGGGCTCGAATACATAAGCTTGCGCATACAAGCGTCAGCGGAAGCAACAATATGGCGAAAGAGGCGAAAACAAACAAACAACGACTCTGATCGAAAGAGGCGAGGCTTCCTGCCTGGGAGCCTCCTAAACTACTCCTGGTCGTCGGGGATCTCCACGTCGTAGTAGGCTCCTCCGGGGATATCCTGCTCCTGGGCTCCGACGTCTGATCGCAACAATCGGGTATGGGGAAAAAGAATAGCAAAGCAAGCGTGAGTACCCATCCAAAGTACTCGCAAGACTGACATCAGAACTATTCTAATTATGCATTGGTATCAAGTGAAAAGGCTGTATCTGTGGACTGTATAGCAGCAAAGCCAGAATAGAGAGAAAGGCCTAGCTTATCGAAGACTAGCATCTTCAGGGTCTTGTAGCATTAGAAGAGTGCAGATTAGCATATTATAATTTAACAAGCATGTTGAATCAAAGCCTAGAGATCCTTCCTCGACTCCCTACGAGAAAGCGATCCCGGAGCTTCCAATTATTTAACATGTATCCAGTTCAAGTAGTAATAGATCGGGATACAACACTGAGCGTCCTGTTACCGTGGACACGGCTATTCGAATAGATAACTTCCCTGCACGGGTGCACTACTGTTACCCAGCACGCTCGATTACATCTGGCCGAACACACTTGCTGGGTAATGCCTGGCCTCGGGTAATCGACACGACGCCATCCTACCTAGGCTAAGCAGAGAGGTCCCCGCCGGTCTACATCCTAAGTGCTCAGGGGTCTTGGGCCATCGCCCTGTGCACTCCGGGTCGTTGTGTGCAGGGTAGACCAGGCACCACCTCTGTCCTGGATGGTGCCGGCCCGACCCGGCCACAATGCTGAACTGGACGTCTGACAGAGCTTTCGGCTGATACATACGACGTAGAGGGTCCCATAACCATTATCCCACGTGGTGGTAGTGCGTATAGGGCCAACGACCCACTCAGATCAATACCCAAATCCGTTAGCGAATTATTAGGAGCTCGCGGTGACGATCAGTACTCCTGTCGTCCCGTCTTGAGGAAGTGCAACAAGGGCCAGGCCCATCCCTCTCTAGGGTGGTCTCTGCCTGCCCGGTTGCCCCTCGTAATTATCTCGCGGGTACCCTCACGGTCAACCCGACTTCACACCTCTCGCGGGTACCCCTCGGGGTCGACCCGACTTCACACCTCTCACGGGTACCCCTCGGGGTCGACCCGACTTTTCTCGGGGACTGTAGTAAAAGTAGGGAATCCGTGTGTTCATCACATCAAGGGGGAATCCGAGGAATCACCCTCGATGGATTCCTACTCGATGTAATCCGTCAAGGAGAACGAGGAGGAATCACCCTCGATGGGTCCACGCTTGAGGGGTTGCACGACAGAGTCATCATTGGGTAGGGGAGAGCGAGGAATCACCCTCGGCAATCACCACCGATGTGATATACTACAGAGATATCATCGGGAGTGCAATACGAGGTATCACCCTCGGCACTCGATGCCAGCTCTGCAGAGTCGAGCAACTTAGGGGGTGTGTCGTGATGTGCTGTTCACAGCCCGACGATCACATCGATCGGGGCACTAGTAGCTAAGCGGGGCAACTAGGACCAAGATGAGGCCACAGATGGATTTCATCCAACCTATACTAAGCATTTAGGATATCTGGTAAAGTATCAACATAAGTTACAATAAACAGGCTATGCATCAGAATAGGATAAAACAATAGCAGCAGCAAATTCTAATGCAAGCAGGAGGGAGAAAGAACAGGTGATATAGGCATGCGTCAAGGGGTTTTTGCTTGCCTGGTTGCTCTGCTGAAAAGGACGGGTCGTCGGGGACGTAGTCGATCACAGTGGCAGCATCGGTCTCGGAGTCTACCGGAGAGAAGAGGGGGAAGAAACAGTAAATACAAAGCAGACAAATGCACACAGATGCTTGGCATAACAATAGGATGTGCTAGGGTGCCCTAACGCAGTGCTACACGTGGCAGATGAAGCGGGGAATTAACTGAAACGGTTTCCCGGTTTCGGACATCTGTCAGACAGATGAACCGGAGGGGATGGTTCCATGTTTGCAGTGCTGGAGGCATCTGACAGGTAGGTGGACAGCGTATTCGGGTTCGTCATATTTTTCTGATCGTTTTACATATATAATTTATTTTAATCCGAGTTACCGTTTATTTTATATTAATTTTCAAAGTTTTAATGATTTTCTGGAATTTCTGGATTATTTAAATTAGGATTATCCGAAACAATGCAGTGCTGCTATCAGCATGACGTCATGTGACGTCAGCAGTGAACAGTTCCAGTGGGTCCCACCTATCAGCGTCTAATTAAATTAATTAGGGTTTAATTAGACTAATTACAGATTAATTAGGTTAATCAAATAATTAGTTTAATTAAACAGGATTAATTAAGTTAATTAATTACTTAGCTAATTAGTTAATTAACTACTAATTATTTATTTATTTTAATTATTTATATTTATATTTTTTTTTTCGCTTTAACAGAGGTGGGGCCCTGTGGTCAGTGGGCGGGGGGCGGACATGTACGGTGGCCCAATGCGCGTGCGGGCACATACCGGCCGGACTTGTCCGGCTCGGCGCGTGTGCGCGGCCGCGGGCGGAGGCTGCCGGAGCTGCGTATAGGCACGGGTGAGGCTAGCGCGCGCGGGCGCACACGCGGAGGTCGACGGGCGGCGACGAGGCGAGCGGGCAGAGGGCGGCAGCGGAGGCGCAGCGGCAGCACGGCAGCGAACGCGCGCGGCGAGCTCGGGCGACAGCAGGCGTGAGCGGGCGAGCAGCAATCGGGAGGCGGACGGCCGGGGACGGGCGCGTGAGGTGGGCGAGGCCACGGGCAGCGGCGGCCTGGCGGCGGAGCGGGCGCGCGCGACAGAGGGGCGAGGCGAGCACGGACGGGGGCTCACCCCGATGTAGATGCACAGGGTGGCGAGGCTTGGTGGAGGTCGTCGGGGAGGAGGTGGGGAGGCGAGGCGATGGCGACGAGGACGGCGACGTCGACGGGATCGGGCGACGGCGACCGCAGGGAGAAGGGGATCGGGTGGGGGCTGTTTTGGGTTAGGGTTTCGATGCGAGGGGGAGGGGGGGCCTAAGTAGCGGCCGGCTGGGCCGGCTAGCCAGCTGGGCCGAGGCCCAGTGGGGGGGAAGGGGGGCTTCTTTCCTTTTTCTTATTCTCTGTTTTACTTTTCTGTTTTTGTTTATTTTTCCTTTAGTGTTTTATTTTACTTTCCAAATCATTTTAGTTTTATAAAATATAAGATTATCAATTAATTTAGTGTTACTAAATATACCTCTGCCACAAAAAGTTTGGCACCTAAATATTTTAGTTTGATAATTTATAATTTATGAAAGGCATTTAATTAATTGTTTTAGCTCCTGTTTTAGGTTATTAGGGGTCTTTAACTAATTCAATTAATGCTGGTTATAATTGTATAAATGTCTCTGGATTATTTGCAACATAATAAACATTTTAGTTTTCAAATTTAAAAACTTTTATTTTTCACTTTAAATTTGAATTTTGAATTTGAATTGAATTATTCCTTAATTACATTTCTTAGTATATATTTAAGATGACATGGCAATTTAATTAACCTAATGTCAGAGTTGAGATCTGGGGATGTTACAAATGTCCCCCACTACAAGAAATCTCGTCCCGAGATTTAAGTGGTGGGGTAAGGGGTTTCTTCGAGATCAAGGATGTATAGGGGAGTCAGGTTTCGATCCTGTGGAACTGTGGTTAGTGTGGGCTACAAGTAGGAAGGGTGGTGACGTCTTGCACGGCCATGACAATAAGACATGTCAAAGAAAAGTCTGTCAGCTATGTCGGCAACACGTCGGTACCATGGGCGGGGAACGAAGAGAACCATTTTCCTGCTCGTTAAAACGAGGCGGACCAATAGGCAAGGTTCTTGTCCATCGATGATTACCGGAATGTCATCAACAATAGTGACAAGGTTTTATTTGGGGGTGTTGACTTAAGCATGGAATTATCACTGCTCAGATAAAGCCAGGTTACCAGAAAGGTTAAGCAGACCAATTGAAAAGAAAACATGACGATCAGATTAACAGACCAAAGGAAAAGGATTAGTTGCAGACACTCCAGTTCTCTAGGTGAATGTGATTACGAGAACCTAATGTTAGAGCCAGTAAAATCATTTAACCCGAATAGAAGAGAATCGGAATCCCAGAGTAAGGAAGAGGAATAAAAGATCCTAATACCACCCATTGGCGACGTGGGCCCGTAAGCCACACAACCATGTTAGTAAAAACAGTTTTTCAAAGACTAGACTCAACTTCGGCCAAGGAGTTGGAAAGGGGCTTCCTACAGGCAGTCGGCTCTGATACCAACTTGTGACGCCCCCGACTTAATCATGCACTAATCATACACGCAAATGCACACGATCAAGCCTAGGGACTCACGGGAAGATATCACAACACAACTCTAGACACAAAATAAAATAATACAAGCTTTATATTACAAGCCAGGGGCCTCGAGGGCTCGAATACATAAGCTTGCGCATACAAGCGTCAGCGGAAGCAACAATATCTGAGTACAGACACAAGTTAATCAAAGATGCCTTAAGAAGGCGAAAACAAACAACGACTCTGATCGAAAGAGGCGAGGCCTCCTGCCTGGGAGCCTCCTCAACTACTCCTGGTCGTCGGGGATATCCACGTCGTAGTAGGCTCCTCCGGGGATCTCCTGCTCCTGGGCTCCGACGTCTGATCGTAACAATAGGGTATGGGGAAAAAGAATAGCAAAGCAAGCGTGAGTACTCATCCAAAGTACTCGCAAGACTGACATCAGAACTATGCTAATTATGCATTGGTATCAAGTGAAAAGGCTGTATCTGTGGACTATATAGCAGCAAAGCCAGAATAGAGAGAAAGGCCTAGCCTCTCGAAGACTAGCATCTTCAGGGTCTTGCAGCATTAGAAGAGTGCAGATTAGCATATTATAATTTAACAAGCATGTTGAATCAAAGCCTAGAGATCCTTCCTCGACTCCCTGCGAGAAAGCGATCCCGGAGCTTCCAATTATTTAACATGTATCCAGTTCAAGTAGTAATAGATCGGGATACAACACTGAGCGTCCTGTTACCGTGGACACGGCTATTCGAATAGATAACTTCCCTGCAGGGGTGCACTACTGTTACCCAGCACGCTCGATTACATCTGGCCGGACACACTTGCTGGGTAATGCCCGGCCTCGGGTAATCGACACGACGCAGTCCTACCTAGGCTAAGTAGAGAGGTCCCCGTTGGTCTACATCCTAAGTGCTCAGGGGTCTTGGGCCATCGCCCTCTGCACTCCGGGTAGTTGTGTGCAGGGTAGACCAGGCACCACCTCTGTCCTGGATGGCGCCGGCCTGACCCGGCCACAATGCTGAACTAGACGTCTGACAGAGCTTTCGGCTGATACATACGATGTAGAGGGTCCCATAACCATTATCCCACGTGGTGGTAGTGCGTATAGGGCTAACGACCCACTCAGATCAATACCCAAATCCGTTAACGAATTATTAGGAGCTCGCGGTGACGATCAGTACTCCTGTCGTCCCATCTCGAGGAAGTGCAACAAGGGCCAGGCCCATCCCTCTCTAGGGCGGTCTCTGCCTGCCCGGTTGCGCCTCATAATTATCTCACGGGTACCCTCACGGTCAACCCGACTTCACACCTCTCACGGGTACCCCTCGGGGTCGACCCGACTTTTCCCGGGGACTGTAGTAAAAGTAGGGAATCCGTGTGTTCATCACATCAAGGGGGAATCCGAGGAATCACCCTCGATGGATTCCTACTCGATGTAATCCGTCAAGGAGAACCAGGAGGAATCACCCTCGATGGGTCCACGCTTGAGGGGTTGCACGACAGAGTCATCATCGGGTAGGGGAGAGCGAGGAATCACCCTCGGCAATCACCACCGATGTGATATACTACAGAGATATCATCGGGAGTGCAATACGAGGTATCACCCTCGGCACTCGATGCCAGCTCTACAGAGTCGAGCAACTTAGGGTGTGTGTGGTGATGTGCTGTTCTCAGCCCGACGATCACATCGATCGGGGCACTAGTAGCTAAGCGGGGCAACTAGGACAAAGATGAGGCCACAGATGGATTTCATCCAACCTATACTAAGCATTTAGGATATCTGGTAAAGTATCAACAGAAGTTACAATAAACAGGCTATGCATCAGAATAGGATAAAACAATAGCAGCAACAAATTCTAATGCAAGCAGTAGGGAGAAAGAACAGGTGATATAGGCATGCGTCAAGGGGGTTTTGCTTGCCTGGTTGCTCTGCTGAAAAGGACGGGTCGTCGGGGACGTAGTCGATCACAGTGGCAGCATCGGTCTCGGAGTCTACCGGAGAGAAGAGGGGGAAGAAACAGTAAATACAAAGCAGACAAATGCACACAGATGCTTGGCATGACAATAGTCTGTGCTAGGGCACCCTAACGCAGTGCTACACATGGCAGATGAAGCGGGGAATTAACTGAAACGGTTTCCCGGTTTCGGACATCTGTCAGACAGATGAACCGGAGGGGATGGTTCCATGTTTGCAGTGCTGGAGGCATCCGACAGGTAGGTGGACAGCGTATTCGGGTTCGTCATATTTTTCTGATCGTTTTAGATATATAAATTATTTTAATCCGAGTTATGGTTTATTTTATATTAATTTTCAAAGTTTTAATGATTTTCTGGAATTTCTGGATTATTTAAATTAGGATTATCCGAAACAGTGCAGTGCTGATATCAGCATGACGTCACTGTGACGTCAGCAGTGAACAGTACCAGTGGGTCCCACATGTCAGCGTCTAATCAAATTAATTAGGGTTTAATTAGACTAATTACAGATTAATTAGGTTAATCAAATAATTAGTTTAATTAAACATGATTAATTAAGTTAATTAATTAGTTAGCTAATTAGTTAATTAACTACTAATTATTTATTTATTTTAATTATTTATATTTTTTTTCGTTTTAACAGAGGTGGGGCCCTGTGGTCAGTGGGCGGGGGGCGGACATGTCCGCGTCCTTGCCCATTTCGGGGCCGGACATGTCCGGTGCCCAATGCGCGCGCGGGGACATACCGGCCGGACTTGTCCGGCTCGGCGCATGTGCGTGCCCGCGGGCGGAGGCGGCCGGAGCTACGGCGAGGCACGGGTGAGGCTAGCGCGCGCGGGCGCACGCGCGGAGGTCGACGGGCGGCGACGAGGCGAGCGGGCAGAGGGCGGCAGCGGAGGCGCAGCGGTAGCACGGCAGCGAACGCGCGCGGCGAGCTCGGGCGACAGCAGGCTCGCGCGGGCGAGCAGCAATCGGGAGGCGGACGGCCGGGGACGGGCGCGCGCGGTGGGCGAGGCCACGGGCAGCGGCGGCCAGGCGGCGGAGCGGGCACGCGCGACAGAGGGGCGAGGCGAGCGCGGACGGGGCTCACCCCGATGTAGATGCACAGGGCGGCGAGGCTTGGTGGAGCTCGTCGGGGAGGAGGCGGGGAGGCGAGGCGACGGCGACGAGGACGGCGACGTCGACGGGATCGGGCGGCGGCGACCGCAGGGAGAAGGGGATCGGGTGGAGGGTGTTTGGGGTTAGGGTTTCGGTGCGAGGGGGAGGGGGGCCTAAGTAGCGGCCGGCTGGGCCGGCTGGCCAGCTGGGCCGAGGCCCAGTGGGGGGGGGAAGGGGGGCTTCTTTCCTTTTTCTCATTTTCTGTTTTACTTTTCTTTTTTTGTTTATTTTTCCTTTAGTGTTTTATTTTACTTTCCAAATCATTTTATTTTTATAAAATATTAATTATCACCTAATTTAGTGTTACTAAATATACCTCTGCCACAAAAAGTTTGGCACCTAAATAATTTAGTTTGATAATTTATAATTTATGAAAGGCATTTAATTAGTTGTTTTAGCTCCTGTTTTAGGTTGTTAGGGGTCTTTAAATAATTCAATTAATGCTGGTTATAATTGTATAAATGCCTCTGGATTATTTGCAACATAATAAACATTTTAGTTTTCAAATTTGAACAACTTTTATTTTTCACTTTAAATTTGAATTTTGAATTTGAATTGAATTATTCCTTAATTACATTTCTTAGTATATATTTAAGATGACATGGCAATTTAATTAACCTAATGTCAGAGTTGAGATCTAGGGATGTCACAAATCTCCCCCACTACAAGAAATCTCGTCCCGAGATTTAAGTGGTGTGGTAAGGGGTTTCTTCGAGATCAAGGATGTATAGGGGAGTCAGGTTTCGATCCTGTGGAACTGTGGTTAGTGTGGGCTACAAGTAGGAAGTGTGGTGACGTCTTGCACGACCATGACAATAAGACATGTCAAAGAAAAGTCTGTCAGCTATGTCGGCAACACGTCGGTACCATGGGCGGGGAACGAAGAGAACCATTTTCCTGCTCGTTAAAACGAGGCGGACCAATAGGAAAAGTTCTTGTGCATCGATGATTACCGGAATGTCAACAACAATAGTGACAAGGTTTTATTTGGGGGTGTTGACTTAAGCATGATATTATCACTGCTCAGATAAAGCCAGGTTACCAGAAAGGTTAAGCAGACCAATGGAAAAGAAAACGTGACGATCAGATTAACAGACCAAAGGAAAAGGATTAGTTGCAGACACTCCAGCTCTCCGGGTGAATGTGATTAAGAGAACCTAATGTTAGTGTCAGCAAAATCATTAAACCCGAATAGAAGAGAATCGGAATCCGAGAGTAAGGAAGAGGAATAAAAGATCCTAATACCACCCATTGGCGACGTGGGCCCGTAAGCCACACAGCCATGTTAGTAAAAACAGTTTTTCAAAGACTAGACTCAACTTCGGCCAAGTAGTTGGAAAGTGGCTTCCTACAGGCAGTCGGCTCTGATACCAACTTGTGACGCCCCCGACTTAATCGTGCACTAATCATACACGCAAATGCACACGATCAATCCTAGGGACTCACGGGAAGATATCACAACACAACTCTAGACACAAAATAAAATAATACAAGCTTTATATTACAAGCCAGGGGCCTCGAGGGCTCGAATACATAAGCTTGCGCATACAAGCGTCAGCGGAAGCAACAATATCTGAGTACAGACACAAGTTAATCAAAGATGCCTTAAGAAGGCGAAAACAAACAACGACTCTGATCGAAAGAGGCGAGGCCTCCTGCCTGGGAGCCTCCTAAACTACTCCTGGTCGTTGGGGATCTCCACGTCGTAGTAGGCTCCTTCGGGGATCTCCTGCTCCTGGGCTCCGACGTCTGATCGCAACAATCGGGTATGGGGAAAATGAATAGCAAAGCAACCGTGAGTACTCATCCAAAGTACTCGCAAGACTGACATCAGAACTATGCTAATTATGCATTGGTATCAAGTGAAAAGGCTGTATCTGTGGACTGTATAGCAGCAAAGCCAGAATAGAGAGAAATGCCTAGCCTATCGAAGACTAGCATCTTCAGGGTCTTGCAGCATTAGAAGAGTACAGATTAGCATATTATAATTTAACAAGCATGTTGAATCAAAGACTAGAGATCCTTCCTCGACTCCCTGCGAGAAAGCGATCCCGAAGGTTCCAATTATTTAACATGTATCCAGTTCAAGTAGTAATAGATCGGGATACAACACTGAGCGTCCTGTTACCGTGGACACGGCTATTCGAATAGATAACTTCCCTGCAGGGATGCACTACTGTTACCCAGCACGCTCGATTACATCTGGCCGGACACACTGGCTGGGTAATGCCTGGCCTCGGGTAATCGACACGACGCAGTCCTACCTAGGCTAAGCAGAGAGGTCCCCGCCGGTCTACATCCTAAGTGCTCAGGGGTCTTGGGCCATCGCCCAGTGCACTCCGGGTCGTTGTGTGCAGGGTAGACCAGGCACCACCTCTGTCCTGGATGGTGCCGGCCCGACCCGGCCACAATGCTGAACTGGACGTCTGACAGAGCTTTCGGCTGATACATACGATGTAGAGGGTCCCATAACCATTATCCCACGTGGTGGTAGTGCGTATAGGGCCAACGACCCACTCAGATCAATACCCAAATCCGTTAGCGAATTATTAGGAGCTCGCGGTGACGATCAGTACTCCTGTCGTCCCGTCTTGAGGAAGTGCAACAAGGGCCAGGCCCATCCCTCTCTAGGGTGGTCTCTGCCTGCCCGGTTGCGCCTCGTAATTATCTCGCGGGTACCCTCACGGTCAACCCGACTTCACACCTCTCGCGGGTACCCCTCGGGGTCGACCCGACTTTTCTCGGGGACTGTAGTAAAAGTAGGGAATCCGTGTGTTCATCACATCAAGGGGGAATCCGAGGAATCACCCTCGATGGATTCCTACTCGATGTAATCCGTCAAGGAGAACGAGGAGGAATCACCCTCGATGGGTCCACGCTTGAGGGGTTGCACGACAGAGTCATCATTGGGTAGGGGAGAGCGAGGAATCACCCTCGGCAATAACCACCGATGTGATATACTACAGAGATATCATCGGGAGTGCAATACGAGGTATCACCCTCGGCACTCGATGCCAGCTCTGCAGAGTCGAGCAACTTAGGGGGTGTGTCGTGATGTGCTGTTCACAGCCCGACGATCACATCGATCGGGGCACTAGTAGCTAAGCGGGGCAACTAGGACCAAGATGAGGCCACAGATGGATTTCATCCAACCTATACTAAGCATTTAGGATATCTGGTAAAGTATCAACATAAGTTACAATAAACAGGCTATGCATCAGAATAGGATAAAACAATAGCAGCAGCAAATTCTAATGCAAGCAGGAGGGAGAAAGAACAGGTGATATAGGCATGCGTCAAGGGGGTTTTGCTTGCCTGGTTGCTCTGCTGAAAAGGACGGGTCGTCGGGGACGTAGTCGATCACAGTGGCAGCATCGGTCTCGGAGTCTACCGGAGAGAAGAGGGGGAAGAAACAGTAAATACAAAGCAGACAAATGCACACAGATGCTTGGCATAACAATAGGATGTGCTAGGGTGCCCTAACGCAGTGCTACACGTGGCAGATGAAGCGGGGAATTAACTGAAACGGTTTCCCGGTTTCGGACATCTGTCAGACAGATGAACCGGAGGGGATGGTTCCATGTTTGCAGTGCTGGAGGCATCTGACAGGTAGGTGGACAGCGTATTTGGGTTCGTCATATTTTTCTGATCGTTTTACATATATAAATTATTTTAATCTGAGTTACTGTTTGTTTTATATTAATTTTCAAAGTTTTAATGATTTTCTGGAATTTCTGGATTATTTAAATTAGGATTATCCGAAACAGTGCAGTGCTGATATCAGCATGACGTCACTGTGACATCAGCAGTGAACAGTTCCAGTGGGTCCCACCTGTCAGCGTCTAATCAAATTAATTAGGGTTTAATTAGACTAATTACAGATTAATTATTTTAATCAAATAATTAGTTTAATTAAACAGGGTTAATTAAGTTAATTAATTAGTTAGCTAATTAGTTAATTAACTACTAATTTTTCATTTATTTTAATTATTTATATTTTTCTTTTTTTCGTTTTAACAGAGGTGGGGCCCTGTGGTCAGTGGGCGGGGGGCGGACATGTCCGCGTCCTTGCCCCTTTCGGGGCCGGACATGTCCGGTGGCCCAATGCGCGCGCGGGCACATACCGGCTGGACTTGTCCGGCTCGGCGCGTGTGCGCGCCCGCGGGCGGAGGTGGCCGGAGCTGCGGCGAGGCACGGGTGAGGCTAGCGCGCGCGGGCGCACGCGCAGAGGTCGACGGGCGGCGACGAGGCGAGCGGGCAGAGGGCGGCAGCGGCGGAGCCACGGCGGCAGCGGAGGCCCAGCGGCAGCACGGCAGCGAACGCGCGCGGCGAGCTCGGGCGACAGTAGGCGCGCGCGGGCGAGCAGCAATCGGGAGGCGGACGGCCGGGGACGGGCGCGCGCGGTGGGCGAGGCCACAGGCAGCGGTGGCCAGGCGGCAAAGCGGGCGCGCGCGATAGAGGGGCGAGGCGAGCGCGGACGGGGGCTCACACCGATGTAGATGCATAGGGCGGCGAGGCTTGGTGGAGCTCGTCGTGAAGGAGGCGGGGAGGTGAGGCGACGGCGACGAGGACGGCGACGTCGACGGGATCGGGCGGCGGCGACCGCATTGAGAAGGGGATCGGGTGGGGGGTGTTTGGGGTTAGGGTTTCGGTGCGAGGGGGAGGTGGGGCCTAAGTAGCGGCCGGCTGGGCTGGCTGGCCAGCTGGACCGAGGCCCAGTGGGGAGGGAAGGGGGACTTCTTTCCTTTTTCTTATTTTCTATTTTACTTTTCTGTTTTTGTTTATTTTTCCTTTAGTGTTTTATTTTACTTTCCAAATCATTTTAGTTTTATAAAATATAAGATTATCACCTAATTTAGTGTTACTAAATATACCTCTGCCACAAAAAGTTTGGCACCTAAATAATTTAGTTTGATAATTTATAATTTATGAAAGGCATTTAATTAATTGTTTTAGCTCCTGTTTTAGGTTGTTAGGGGTGTGTAACTAATTCAATTAATGCTGGTTATAATTGTATAAATATTTGGATTATTTGCAACATAATAAACATTTTAGTTTTCAAATTTGAACAACTTTTGTTTTTCACTTTAAATTTGAATTTTGAATTTGAATTGAATTATTCCTTAATTACATTTCTTAGTATATATTTAAGATGACATGGCAATATAATTAACCTAATGTCAGAGTTGAGATCTGGGGATGTTACAAATTCAATGAAATATGGCAATATCACTCTGAAATTCATGAAAAATTTGAAGTTGGAATCGCATGTGGTATACTTTAGTTGAAAATTGTAAGGGAACAATTTACAATCTTATTTATGGCACTTGCTTCACAAAAAAAGTCGTGCTTGGCACTAGGAAAATGGAAAAATACTTTTTATTAACCAAATTTTCATTCATTTTGTGAAATTCTTGATTACTATGTAACACCCATGTTAGTTCCAAAAATGGTCATGTTATCATGTAATATGCCATGAAGATGCCCATGAGGCATGGTCATCTTTGCTGAAAGTCATTGGCCTTCATATGAGTTAGGTCAGTTTGTGAATGTTTTTTTTCAAGTTTGAGGTATTGTCAGTTTATCATTTTTCGCACAAGCTATTGCACATGGGAGGCCTCCATGTGAAAGGATTTCAATTGTTGAGCCTTTTTTTCATTTTCTATAATTTTTTCTATGTGTTGTCAAAATTCATTGGATGACTAATCATATAAAATGGTTGGGAAATTGAGTTTTCTTTGTGGATACTACCTACATTCCTAATGTGGAAGGTGAAAATAATTTTTTAGAATTTATTCGACCAAATTAGAGCACACTTGCAGTTCAATTTTGAATTACTTGATGTAAATTGCCAGAAATTCAATAAATCAATGAAATATGGCAATATCACTCTGAAATTCATGAAAACTTTGAAGTTGGAATCCCATGTGGTATACTTTAGTTGAAAATAATAAGGTCACAATTTACAATCTTATTTATGGCACTTGCTTCACAAAAAAAGTCGTGCTTGGCACTAGGAAAATGGAAAAATACTTTTTATTAACCAAATTTTCATTCATTTTGTGAAATTCTTGATTACTATGTAATACCCATGTTGGTTCCAAAAATGGTCATGTTATCACGTAATATGCCATGAAGATGCCCATGAGGCATGGTCATCTTTGTTGAAAGTCATTGGCCTTCATATGAGTTAGGTCAGTTTGTGAATGCTTTTTTTTCAAGTTTGTGGTATTGTCAGTTTATCATTTTTCGCACAAGCTATTGCACATAGGAGGCCTCCATGTGAAAGGATTTCAATTGTTGAGCCTTTTTTTTTCATTTTCTATAAATTTTTCTATGTGTTGTCAAAATTGCATGGATGACTAATCATATAAAATGGTTGGGAAATTGAGTTTTCTTTGTGGATACTACCTACATTCCTAATGTGGAAGGTGAAAATATTTTTTCAGAATTTATTCGACCAAATTAGAGCACACTTGCAGTTCAATTTTGAATTACTTGATGTAAATCGCCAGAAATTCAATAAATCAATGAAATATGGCAATATCACTCTGAAATTCATGAAAAATTGGCAGTTGGAATCCCATGTGGTATACTTTACTTGAAAATTTTAAGGGCACAATTTACAATCTTATTTATGCCACTTGCTTCACAAAAAAAGTCGTGCTTGGCACTAGGAAAATGGAAAAAAACTTTTTATTGACCAAATCTTCATTCATTTTGTGAAATTCTTTATCACTATGGTAAGACCCATGTTAGTTCCAAAAATGGTCATGTTATCATTTAATATGGCATGAAGATGCCCATGGGGCATGGTCATCTTTGTTGAAAGTCATTGATCTTCATATGAGTTAGGTCAGTTTGTGAACGTTTTTTTTTCAAGTTTGTGGTATTGTCAGTTTATTATTTTTCCCACAAGCCATTGCACATAGGAGGCCTCCATGTGAAAGGATTTCAATTGTTGAGCCTTTTTTTCATTTTCTATATTTTTTCTATGTGTTGTCAAAATTGCACGGATGACTAATCATATAAAATGGTTGGGAAATTGAGTTTTCTTTGTGGATATTACCTACATTCCCAATGTGGAAGGTGAAAATGATTTTTCAGAATTCATTCGACCAAATTAGAGCACACTTGCAGTTCAATTTTGAATTACTTGATGTAAATCACCAGAAATTCAATAAATCAATGAAATATGGCAATATCACTCTGAAATTCATGAAAATTTGGCAGTTGGAATCCCATGTGGTATACTTTAGTTGAAAATTGTAAGGGCACAATTTACAATGTTATTTATGGCACTTGCTTCACAAAAAAAGTCATGCTTGGTACTAGGAAAGTGGAAAAAAATACTTTTCATTAACCAAATCTAAAATCATTTTGTGAAATTCCGGATCACTATGGTAAGACCCATCTTAGTTCAAAAAATGGTCATGTTATCATGTAATATGCCATGAAGATTCCCATGGGGCATGGTCATCTTTGTTGAAAGTCATTGATCTTCATGTGAGATAGGTCAGTTTGTGTAGGGTTTTTTTTCAAGTTTGTCGTATTGTCGGTTTATCATTTTTCTCACAAGCCATTGCACATAGGAGGCCTCCATGTGAAAGGATTTCAATTTTTGAGCATTTTTTTTCATTTTCTATAATTTCTTTCGATGTGTTATCAAAATTGCACGGATGACTAATCATATAAAATGGTTGGGAAAGTGAGTTTTCTTTGTGGATACTACCTACATTCCAAATGAGGAAGGTGAAAATGATTTTTCAGAAGTTATTCGACCAAATTAGAGAACACTTGCAGTTCAAATTTGAATTAATTGATGTAAATCGCCAGAAATTCGATAAATCAATAAAATATGGCACTATCACTCTGAAATTCATGAAAAATTTCAAGTTGGAATCCCATGTGGTATACTTTAGTTGAAAATTGTAAGGGCACAATTTACAATCTTATTTATGTCACTTGCTTCACAACAAAAGTCGTCCTTGGCACTAGGAAAATGGAAAAATACTTTTTATTAACCAAATTTTCATTCATTTTGTGAAATTCTTGATTACTATGTAACACCCATGTTAGTTCCAAAAATGGTCATGTTATCATGTAATATGCCATGAAGATACCCATCGGGCATGGTCATCTTTGTTGAAAGTCATTGATCTTCATATGAGTTAGGTCAGTTTGTGAATGTTTTTTTTCAAGCTTGTGGTATTGTCAGTTTATCATTTTTCCCACAAGCCATTGCACATAGGAGATCTCCATGTGAAAGGATTTCAATTGTTGAGCCTTTTTTTTCATTTTCTTTACTTTTTTCTATGTGTTGTCAAAATTGCACGGATGACTAATCATATAAAATGGTTGGGAAATTGAGTTTTCTTTGTGGATACTACCTACATTCCTAATGTGGAAGGTGAAAATGATTTTTCAGAATTTATTGGACCAAATTAGAGAACACTTGCAATTCAATTTTGAATTACTTGACGTAAATCACCAGAAATTCAATAAATCAATGAAATATGGCTATATCACTCTGAAATTCATGAAAATTTTGAAGTTGGAATCGCATGTGGTATACTTTAGTTGAAAATTGTAAGGGCACAATTTATAATCTTATTTATGGCACTTGCTTAACAAAAAAAGTCATGCATGGCACTAGGAAAGTGGAAAAATACTTTTTATTAACGAAATTTTCATTCATTTTGTGAAATTCTTGATCACTATGGTAACACCCATGTTAGTTCCAAAAATGGTCATGTTATCATGTAATATGCCATGAAGATGCCCATGGGGCATGGTCATATTTGTTGAAAGTCATTGATCTTCATATGAGTTAGGTCAGTTTGTGAATGTTTTTTTAAAGTTTGTGGTATTGTCAGTTTATTATTTTTCCCACAAGCCATTGCACATAGGAGGCCTCCATGTGAAAGGATTTCAATTGTTGAGCCTTTTTTTCATTTACTATATTTTTTCTATGTGTTGTCGAAATTGCATTGATGACTAATGATATAAAATGGTTGGGAAATTGAGATTTCTTTGTGGATATTACCTACATTCCCAATGTGGAAGGTGAAAATGATTTTTCAGAATTTATTCGACCAAATTAGAGCACACTTGTAGTTCAATTTTGAATTACTTGATGTAAATCGCCAGAAATTCAATAAATCAATGAAATATGGCAATATCACTCTGAAATTCATGAAAATTTTGAAGTTGGAATCGCATGTGGTATACTTTAGTTGAAAATTGTAAGGGCACAATTTACAATCTTATTTATGGCACTTGCTTAACAAAAAAAGTCATGCATGGCACTAGGAAAGTGGAAAAATACATTTTATTAACGAAATTTTCATTCATTTTGTGAAATTCTTGATCACTATGGTAACACCCATGTTAGTTCCAAAAATGGTCATGTTATCATGTAATATGCCATGAAGATGCCCATGGGGCATGGTCATATTTGTTGAAAGTCATTGATCTTCATATGAGTTAGGTCAGTTTGTGATTGTTTTTTTTAAAGTTTGTGGTATTGTCAGTTTATTATTTTTCCCACAAGCCATTGCACATAGGAGGCCTCCATGTGAAAGGATTTCAATTGTTGAGCCTTTTTTTCATTTACTATATTTTTTCTATGTGCTGTCTAAATTGCATGGATGACTAATCACATAAAATGGTTGGGAAATTGAGTTTTCTTTGTGGATATTACCTACATTCCCAATGTGGAAGGTGAAAATGATTTTTCAGAATTTATTCGACCAAATTAGAGCACACTTGTAGTTCAATTTTGAATTACTTGATGTAAATCGCCAGAAATTCAATAAATCAATGAAATATGGCAATATCACTCTGAAATTCATGAAAAATTTGAAGTTGGAATCGCATGTGGTATACTTTAGTTGAAAATTGTAAGGGCACAATTTACAATGTTATTTGTGGCACTTGCTTCACAAAAAAAGTCATGCTTGGCACTAGGAAAGTGGAAAAATACTTTTTATTAACCAAATTTTCATTCATTTTGTGAAATTCTTGATCACTATGGTAACACCCATGTTAGTTCCAAAAATGTTCATGTTATCATGTAATATGCCATGAAGATGCCCATGGGGCATGGTCATCTTTGTTGAAAGTCATTGATCTTCATATGAGTTAGGTCAGTTTGTGAATGTTTTTTTTCAAGTTTGTGGTATTGTCAGTTTATTATTTTTGCCACAAGCCATTGCACATAGGAGGCCTCCATGTGAAAGGATTTCAATTGTTGAGCCTTTTTTTCATTTTCTATATTTTTTCTATGTGTTGTCAAAATTGCATGGATGACTAATCATATAAAATGGTTGGGAAATTGAGTTTTCTTTGTGGATATTACCTACATTCCCAATGTGGAAGGTGAAAATGATTTTTCAGAATTTACTGGACCAAATTAGAGCACACTTGTAGTTCAATTTTGAATTACTTGATGTAAATCGCCAGAAATTCAATAAATCAATGAAATATGGCAATATCACTCTGAAATTCATGAAAAATTTGAAGTTGGAATCGCATGTGGTATACTTTAGTTGAAAATTGTAAGGGCACAATTTACAATGTTATTTATGGCACTTGCTTCACAAAAAAAGTCATCCTTGGCACTAGGAAAGTGGAAAAATACTTTTTATTAACCAAATTTACATTCATTTTGTGAAATTCTTCATCACTATGGTAACACCCATCGTAGTTCAAAAAATGGTCATGTTATCATGTAATATGCCATGAAGATGCCCATGGGGCATGGTCATCTTGGTTGAAAGTCATTGATCTTCATATGAGTTAGGTCAGTTTGTGAATGTTTTTTTCAAGTTTGTGGTATTGTCAGTTTATTATTTTTGCCACAAGCCATTGCACATAGGAGGCCTCCATGTGACAGGATTTCAATTCTTGAGCCTTTTTTTCATTTTCTATATTTTTTCTATGTGTTGTCAAAATTGCATGGATGACTAATCATATAAAATGGTTGGGAAATTGTGTTTTCTTTGTGGATATTACCTACATTCCCAATGTGGAAGGTGAAAATCATTTTTCAGAATTTATTCGACCAAATTAGAGCACACTTGTAGTTCAATTTTGAATTACTTGATGTAAATCGCCAGAAATTCAATAAATCAATGAAATATGGCAATATCACTCTGAAATTCATGAAAAATTTCAAGTTGGAATCGCATGTGGTATACTTTAGTTGAAAATTGTAAGGGCACAATTTATAATGTTATTTATGGCACTTGCTTCACAAAAAAAGTCATGCTTGGCACTAGGAAAGTGGAAAAATACTTTTTATTAACCAAATTTTCATTCATTTTGTGAAATTCTTCATCACTATGGTAACACCCATCGTAGTTCAAAAAATGGTCATGTTATCATGTAATATGCCATGAAGATGCCCATGGGGCATGGTCATCTTTGTTGAAAGTCATTGATCTTCATATGAGTTAGGTCAGTTTGTGAATGTTTTTTTTCAAGTTTGTGGTATTGTCAGTTTACTATTTTTTGCCACAAGCCATTGCACATAGGAGGCCTCCATGTGAAAGGATTTCAATTGTTGAGCCTTTTTTTCATTTTCTATATTTTTTCTATGTGTTGTCAAAATTGCATGGATGACTAATCATATAAAATGGTTGGGAAATTGAGTTTTCTTTGTGGATATTACCTACATTCCCAATGTGGAAGGTGAAAATGATTTTTCAGAATTTATTCGACCAAATTAGAGCACACTTGTAGTTCAATTTTGAATTACTTGATGTAAATCGTCAGAAATTCAATAAATTCAATGAAATATGGCAATATCACTCTGAAATTCATGAAAAATTTGAAGTTGGAATCGCATGTGGTATACTTTAGTTGAAAATTGTAAGGGAACAATTTACAATCTTATTTATGGTACTTGCTTCACAAAAAAAGTCGTGCTTGGCACTAGGAAAATGGAAAAATACTTTTTATTAAGCAAATTTTCATTCATTTTGTGAAATTCTTGATTACTATGTAACACCCATGTTAGTTCCAAAAATGGTCATGTTATCATGTAATATGCCATGAAGATGCCCATGAGGCATGGTCATCTTTGCTGAAAGTCATTGGCCTTCATATGAGTTAGGTCAGTTTGTGAATGTTTTTTTTCAAGTTTGAGGTATTGTCAGTTTATCATTTTTCGCACAAGCTATTGCACATGGGAGGCCTCCATGTGAAAGGATTTCAATTGTTGAGCCTTTTTTTCATTTTCTATAATTTTTTCTATGTGTTGTCAAAATTCATTGGATGACTAATCATATAAAATGGTTGGGAAATTGAGTTTTCTTTGTGGATACTACCTACATTCCTAATGTGGAAGGTGAAAATAATTTTTCAGAATTTATTCGACCAAATTAGAGCACACTTGCAGTTCAATTTTGAATTACTTGATGTAAATTGCCAGAAATTCAATAAATCAATGAAATATGGCAATATCACTCTGAAATTCATGAAAACTTTGAAGTTGGAATCCCATGTGGTATACTTTAGTTGAAAATAATAAGGTCACAATTTACAATCTTATTTATGGCACTTGCTTCACAAAAAAAGTCGTGCTTGGCACTAGGAAAATGGAAAAATACTTTTTATTAACCAAATTTTCATTCATTTTGTGAAATTCTTGATTACTATGTAATACCCATGTTGGTTCCAAAAATGGTCATGTTATCATGTAATATGCCATGAAGATGCCCATGAGGCATGGTCATCTTTGTTGAAAGTCATTGGCCTTCATATGAGTTAGGTCAGTTTGTGAATGCTTTTTTTTCAAGTTTGCGGTATTGTCAGTTTATCATTTTTCGCACAAGCTATTGCACATAGGTGGCCTCCATGTGAAAGGATTTCAATTGTTGAGCCTTTTTTTCATTTTCTATAAATTTTTCTATGTGTTGTCAAAATTGCATGGATGACTAATCATATAAAATGGTTGGGAAATTGAGTTTTCTTTGTGGATACTACCTACATTCCTAATGTGGAAGGTGAAAATATTTTTTCAGAATTTATTCGACCAAATTAGAGCACACTTGCAGTTCAATTTTAAATTACTTGATGTAAATCGCCAGAAATTCAATAAATCAATGAAATATGGCAATATCACTCTGAAATTCATGAAAAATTGGCAGTTGGAATCCCATGTGGTATACTTTACTTGAAAATTTTAAGGGCACAATTTACAATCTTATTTATGCCACTTGCTTCACAAAAAAAGTCGTGCTTGGCACTAGGAAAATGGAAAAAAACTTTTTATTGACCAAATCTTCATTCATTTTGTGAAATTCTTTATCACTATGGTAAGACCCATGTTAGTTCCAAAAATGGTCATGTTATCATTTAATATGGCATGAAGATGCCCATGGGGCATGGTCATCTTTGTTGAAAGTCATTGATCTTCATATGAGTTAGGTCAGTTTGTGAACGTTTTTTTTTCAAGTTTGTGGTATTGTCAGTTTATTATTTTTCCCACAAGCCATTGCACATAGGAGGCCTCCATGTGAAAGGATTTCAATTGTTGAGCCTTTTTTTCATTTTCTATATTTTTTCTATGTGTTGTCAAAATTGCACGGATGACTAATCATATAAAATGGTTGGGAAATTGAGTTTTGTTTGTGGATATTACCTACATTCCCAATGTGGAAGGTGAAAATGATTTTTCAGAATTCATTCGACCAAATTAGAGCACACTTGCAGTTCAATTTTGAATTACTTGATGTAAATCACCAGAAATTCAATAAATCAATGAAATATGGCAATATCACTCTGAAATTCATGAAAATTTGGCAGTTGGAATCCCATGTGGTATACTTTAGTTGAAAATTGTAAGGGCACAATTTACAATGTTATTTATGGCACTTGCTTCACAAAAAAAGTCATGCTTGGTCCTAGGAAAGTGGAAAAAAAATACTTTTCATTAACCAAATCTAAAATCATTTTGTGAAATTCCGGATCACTATGGTAAGACCCATCTTAGTTCAAAAAATGGTCATGTTATCATGTAATATGCCATGAAGATTCCCATGGGGCATGGTCATCTTTGTTGAAAGTCATTGATCTTCATGTGAGATAGGTCAGTTTGTGTAGGGTTTTTTTTCAAGTTTGTCGTATTGTCGGTTTATCATTTTTCTCACAAGCCATTGCACATAGGAGGCCTCCATGTGAAAGGATTTCAATTTTTGAGCATTTTTTTTCATTTTCTATAATTTCTTTCGATGTGTTATCAAAATTGCACGGATGACTAATCATATAAAATGGTTGGGAAATTGAGTTTTCTTTGTGGATACTACCTACATTCCAAATGAGGAAGGTGAAAATGATTTTTCAGAAGTTATTCGACCAAATTAGAGAACACTTGCAGTTCAAATTTGAATTAATTGATGTAAATCGCCAGAAATTCGATAAATCAATAAAATATGGCACTATCACTCTGAAATTCATGAAAAATTTCAAGTTGGAATCCCATGTGGTATACTTTAGTTGAAAATTGTAAGGGCACAATTTACAATCTTATTTATGGCACTTGCTTCACAACAAAAGTCGTCCTTGGCACTAGGAAAATGGAAAAATACTTTTTATTAACCAAATTTTCATTCATTTTGTGAAATTCTTGATTACTATGTAACACCCATGTTAGTTCCAAAAATGGTCATGTTATCATGTAATATGCCATGAAGATACCCATCGGGCATGGTCATCTTTGTTGAAAGTCATTGATCTTCGTATGAGTTAGGTCAGTTTGTGAATGTTTTTTTTCAAGCTTGTGGTATTGTCAGTTTATCATTTTTCCCACAAGCCATTGCACATAGGAGATCTCCATGTGAAAGGATTTCAATTGTTGAGCCTTTTTTTCCATTTTCTTTAATTTTTTCTATGTGTTGTCAAAATTGCACGGATGACTAATCATATAAAATGGTTGGGAAATTGAGTTTTCTTTGTGGATACTACCTACATTCCTAATGTGGAAGGTGAAAATGATTTTTCAGAATTTATTGGACCAAATTAGAGAACACTTGCAATTCAATTTTGAATTACTTGACGTAAATCACCAGAAATTCAATAAATCAATGAAATATGGCTATATCACTCTGAAATTCATGAAAATTTTGAAGTTGGAATCGCATGTGGTATACTTTAGTTGAAAATTGTAAGGGCACAATTTATAATCTTATTTATGGCACTTGCTTAACAAAAAAAGTCATGCATGGCACTAGGAAAGTGGAAAAATACTTTTTATTAACGAAATTTTCATTCATTTTGTGAAATTCTTGATCACTATGGTAACACCCATGTTAGTTCCAAAAATGGTCATGTTATCATGTAATATGCCATGAAGATGCCCATGGGGCATGGTCATATTTGTTGAAAGTCATTGATCTTCATATGAGTTGGTCAGTTTGTGAATGTTTTTTTAAAGTTTGTGGTATTGTCAGTTTATTATTTTTCCCACAAGCCATTGCACATAGGAGGCCTCCATGTGAAAGGATTTCAATTGTTGAGCCTTTTTTTCATTTACTATATTTTTTCTATGTGTTGTCGAAATTGCATGGATGACTAATGATATAAAATGGTTGGGAAATTGAGATTTCTTTGTGGATATTACCTACATTCCCAATGTGGAAGGTGAAAATGATTTTTCAGAATTTATTCGACCAAATTAGAGCACACTTGTAGTTCAATTTTGAATTACTTGATGTAAATCGCCAGAAATTCAATAAATCAATGAAATATGGCAATATCACTCTGAAATTCATGAAAATTTTGATGTTGGAATCGCATGTGGTATACTTTAGTTGAAAATTGTAAGGGCACAATTTACAATCTTATTTATGGCACTTGCTTAACAAAAAAAGTCATGCATGGCACTAGGAAAGTGGAAAAATACTTTTTATTAATGAAATTTTCATTCATTTTGTGAAATTCTTGATCACTATGGTAACACCCATGTTAGTTCCAAAAATGGTCATGTTATCATGTAATATGCCATGAAGATGCCCATGGGGCATGGTCATATTTGTTGAAAGTCATTGATCTTCATATGAGTTAGGTCAGTTTGTGAATGTTTTTTTTAAAGTTTGTGGTATTGTCAGTTTATTATTTTTCCCACAAGCCATTGCACATAGGAGGCCTCCATGTGAAAGGATTTCAATTGTTGAGCCTTTTTTTCATTTACTATATTTTTTCTATGTGCTGTCGAAATTGCATGGATGACTAATCACATAAAATGGTTGGGAAATTGAGTTTTCTTTGTGGATATTACCTACATTCCCAATGTGGAAGGTGAAAATGATTTTTCAGAATTTATTCGACCAAATTAGAGCACACTTGCAGTTCAATTTTGAATTACTTGATGTAAATCGCCACAAATTCAATAAATCAATGAAATATGGCAATATCACTCTGAAATTCATGAAAAATTGGCAGTTGGAATCCCATGTGGTATACTTTAGTTGAAAATTGTAAGGGCACAATTTACAATGTTATTGATGGCACTTGCTTCACAAAAAAAGTAATGCTTGGCACTCGGAAAGTGGAAAAAAATACTTTTCATTAACCAAATCTAAAATCAATTTGTGATATTCCGGATCACTATGGTAAGACCCATCGTAGTTCAAAAAATGGTCATGTTATCATGTAATATGCCATGAAGATTCCCATGGGACATGGTCATCTTTGTTGAAAGTCATTGATCTTCATGTGAGATAGGTCAGTTTGTGAATGGTTTTTTTCTAGTTTGTGGTATTGTCGGTTTATCATTTTTCCCACAAGCCATTTCACATAGGAGGCCTCCATGTGAAAGGATTTCAATTTTTGAGCATTTTTTTTCATTTTCTATAATTTCTTTCGATCTGTTGTCAAAATTGCACGGATGACTAATCATATAAAATGGTTGTGAAATTGAGTTTTCTTTGTGGATACTACCAACATTCCTAATGTGGAAGGTGAAAATGATTTTTCAGAAGTTATTCGACCAAATTAGAGAACACTTGCAGTTCAAATTTGAATTACTTGATGTAAATCGCCAGAAATTCAATAAATCAATAAAATATGGCAATATCACTCTGAAATTCATGAAAATTTTGAAGTTGGAATCCCATGTGGTATACTTTAGTTGAAAATTGTAAGGGCACAATTTACAATCTTATTTATGGCACTTGCTTCACACAAAAAGTCGTGCTTGGCACTAGGAAAATGGAAAAATACTTTTTATTAACCAAATTGTCATTCATTTTGTGAAATTCTTGATTACTATGTAACACCCATGTTAGTTCCAAAAATGGTCATGTTATCATGTAATATGCCATGAAGATACCCATCGGGCATGGTCATCTTTGTTGAAAGTCATTGATCTTCATATGAGTTAGGTCAGTTTGTGAATGTTTTTTTTAAGCTTGTGGTATTGTCAGTTTATCATTTTTCCCTCAAGCCATTGCACATAGGAGGTCTCCATGTGAAAGGATTTCAATTGTTGAGCCTTTTTTTTCATTTTCTATAATTTTTTCTATGTGTTGTCGAAATTGCACGGATGACTAATCATATAAAATAGTTGGGAAATTGAGTTTTCTTTGTGGATATTACCTACATTCCCAATGTGGAAGGTGAAAATGATTTTTCAGAATTTATTCGACCAAATTAGAGCACACTTGCAGTTCGATTTTGTATTACTTGATGTAAATCGCCAGAAATTCAATAAATCAATGAAATATGGCAATATCACTCTGAAATTCATGAAAAATTGGCAGTTGGAATCCCATGTGGTATACTTTAGTTGAAAATTGTAAGGGCACAATTTACAATGTTATTTATGGCACTTGCTTCACACAAAAAATTCATGCTTGGCACTAGGAAAGTGGAAAAAAATACTTTTCATTAACCAAATCTAAAATCATTTTGTGAAATTCCGGATCACTATGGTAAGACCCATCTTAGTTCAAAAAATGGTCATGTTATCATGTAATATGCCATGAAGATACCCATGGGGCATGGTCATCTTTGTTGAAAGTCATTGATCTTCATGTGAGATAGGTCAGTTTGTGAAGGTTTTTTTTCAAGTTTGTGGTATTGTCGGTTTATCATTTTTCCCACAAGCCATTGCACATATGAGGCCTCCATGTGAAAGGATTTCAATTTTTGAGCATTTTTTTTCATTTTCAATAATTTATTTCGATGTGTTGTCAAAATTGCACGGATGACTAATCATATAAATTGGTTGGGAAATTGAGTTTTCTTTGTGGATACTACCTACATTCCTAATGTGGAAGGTGAAAATGATTTTTCAGAAGTTATTCGACCAAATTAGAGAACACTTGTAGTTCAAATTTCAATTACTTGATGTCAATCGCCAGAAATTCAATAAATCAATAAAATATAGCAATATCACTCTGAAATTCATGAAAAAAATTGAAGTTGGAATCCCATGTGGTATACTTTAGTTGAAAATTGTAAGGGCACAATTTACAATCTTATTTATGGCACTTTCTTCACAAAAAAAGTCGTGCTTGGCACTAGGAAAATGGAAAAATACTTTTTATTAACCAAATTTTCATTCATTTCTTGAAATTCTTGATTACTATGTAACGCCCATGTTAGTTCCAAAAAATGGTCATGTTATCATGTAGTATGCCATGAAGATGCCCATGGGGCGTGGTCATCTTTGTTGAAAGTCATTGATCTTCATATGAGTTAGGTCAGTTTGTGAATGTTTTTTTTCAAGCTTGTGGTATTGTCAGTTTATCATTTTTCCCACAAGCCATTGCACATAGGAGGCCTCCATGTGAAAGGATTTCAATTGTTGAGCCTTTTTTTTTCATTTTCTATAATTTTTTCTATGTGTTGTCAAAATTGCACGGATGACTAATCATATAAAATGGTTGGGAAATTGAGTTTTCTTTGTGGATACTACCTACATTCCTAATGTGGAAGGTGAAAATGATTTTTCAGAATTTATTCGACCAAATTAGAGAACACTTGCAGTTCAATTTTGAATTACTTGATGTTAATCACCAGAAATTCAATAAATCAATGAAATATGGCAATATCACTCTGAAATTCATGAAAAAATTGAAGTTGGTATCGCATGTGGTATACTTTAGTTGAAAATTGTAAGGGCACAATTTACAATCTTATTTATGGCACTTGCTTCACAAAAAAAGTCATGCTTGGCACTAGGAAAGTGGAAAAATACTTTTTATTTACCAAATTTTCATTCATTTTGTGAAATTCTTGATCACTATGGTAACACCCATGTTAGTTCCAAAAATGGTCATCTTATCATGTAACATGCCATGAAGATGCCCATGGGGCATGGTCATCTTTGTTGAAAGTCATTGATCTTCATATGAGTTAGGTCAGTTTGTGAAGGGTTTTTTTTTTCAAGTTGGTGGTATTGTCAGTTTATCATTTTTCGCACAAGCCATTGCACATAGGAGGCCTCCATGTGAAAGGATATCAATTGGTGAGCAATTGTTTTCATTTTCTATAATTTCTTTCTATGTGTTGTCAAAATTGCATGGATGACTAATCATATAAAGTGGTTGGGAACTTGAGTTTTCCTTGTGGATACTATCTACATTCCTAATGTGGAAGGTGAAAATGATTTTTCAGAATTTATTCAACCTAATTAGAGCACACTTGCAGTTCAATTTTGAATTACTTGATGTAAAACGCCAGAAATTCAATAAATCAATGAAATATGGCAATATCACTCTGAAATTCATGAAAAATTGGCAGTTGGTATCCCATGTGGTATACTTTACTTGAAAATTTTAAGGGCACAATTTACAATCTTATTTATGCCACTTGCTTCACAAAAAAAGTCGTGCTTGGCACTAGGAAAATGGAAAAAAACTTTTTATTGACCAAATCTTCATTCATTTTGTGAAATTCTTTATCACTATGGTAAGACCCATGTTAGTTCCAAAAATGGTCATGTTATCATTTAATATGGCATGAAGATGCCCATGGGGCATGGTCATCTTTGTTGAAAGTCATTGATCTTCATATGAGTTAGGTCAGTTTGTGAATGTTTTTTTTTTCAAGTTTGTGGTATTGTCAATTTATTATTTTTCCCACAAGCCATTGCACATAGGAGGCCACCATGTGAAAGGATTTCAATTGTTGAGCCTTTTTTTCATTTTCTATATTTTTTCTACGTGTTGTCAAAATTGCACGGATGACTAATCATATAAAATGGTTGGGAAATTGAGTTTTCTGTGTGGATATTACCTACATTCCCAATGTGGAAGGTGAAAATGATTTTTCAGAATTCATTCGACCAAATTAGAGCACACTTGCAGTTCAATTTTGAATTACTTGATGTAAATCGCCAGAAATTCAATAAATCAATGAAATATGGCAATATCACTCTGAAATTCATGAAAATTTGGAAGTTGGAATGCCATGTGGTATACTTTAGTTGAAAATTGTAAGGGCACAATTTACAATGTTATTTATGGCACTTGCTTCACAAAAAAAGTCATGCTTGGTACTAGGAAAGTGGAAAAAATACTTTTCATTAACCAAATCTAAAATCATTTTGTGAAATTCGGGATCACTATGGTAAGACCCATCTTAGTTCAAAAAATGGTCATGTTATCATGTAATATGCCATGAAGATTCCCATGGGGCATGGTCATCTTTGTTGAAAGTCATTGATCTTCATGTGAGATAGGTCAGTTTGTGAAGGTTTTTTTTTCAAGTTTGTCGTATTGTCGGTTTATCATTTTTCCCACAAGCCATTGCACATAGGAGGCCTCCATGTCAAAGGATTTCAATTTTTAGCATTTTTTTTCATTTTCTATAATTTCTTTCGATGTGTTATCAAAATTGCACGGATGACTAATCATATAAAATGGTTGGGAAATTGAGTTTTCTTTGTGGATACTACCTACATTCCAAATGTGGAAGGTGAAAATGATTTTTCAGAAGTTATTCGACCAAATTAGAGAACACTAGCAGTTCAAATTTGAATTAATTGATGTAAATCGCCAGAAATTCGATAAATCAATAAAATATTGCTATATCACTCTGAAATTCATGAAAAATTTCAAGTTGGAATCACATGTGGTATACTTTAGTTGAAAATTGTAAGGGCACAATTTACAATCTTATTTATGGCACTTGCTTCACAAAAAAAGTCGTGCTTGGCACTAGGAAAATGGAAAAATAATTTTTATTAACCAAATTTTCATTCATTTTGTGAAATTCTTGATTACTATGTAACACCCATGTTAGTTCCAAAAATAGTCATGTTATCATGTAATATGCCATGAAGATACCCATCGGGCATGGTCATCTTTGTTGAAAGTCATTGATCTTCATATGAGTTAGGTCAGTTTGTGAATGTTTTTTTCAAGCATGTGGTATTGTCAGTTTATCATTTTTCCCACAAGCCATTGCACATATGAGGTCTCCATGTGAAAGGATTTCAATTGTTGAGCCTTTTTTTTTCATTTTCTATAATTTTTTCTATGTGTTGTCAAAATTGCACGGATGACTAATCATATAAAATGGTTAGGAAATTCAGTTTTTTTGTGGATACTACCTACATTCCTAATGTGGAAGGTGAAAAGGATTTTTCAGAATTTATTCGACCAAATTAGAGAACACTTGCAGTTCAATTTTGAATTACTTGACGTAAATCACCAGAAATTCAATAAATCAATGAAATATGGCAATATCACTCTGAAATTCATGAAAATTTTGAAGTTGGAATCGCATGTGGTATACTTTAGTTGAAAATTGTAAGGGCACAATTTACAATCTTATTTATGGCACTTGCTTAACAAAAAAAGTCATGCATGGCACTAGGAAAGTGGAAAAATACTTTTAATTAACCAAATTTTCATTCATTTTGTGAAATTCTTGATCACTATGGTAACACCCATGTTAGTTCCAAAAATGGTCATGTTATCAAATAATATGCCATGAAGATGCCCATGGGGCATGGTCATCTTTGTTGAAAGTCATTGATCTTCATATGAGTTAGGTCAGTTTGTGAATGTTTTTTTTTCAAGTTTGTGGTATTGTCAGTTTATTATTTTTCCCACAAGCCATTGCACATAGGAGGCCTCCATGTGAAAGGATTTCAATTGTTGAGCCTTTTTTTCATTTTCTATATTTTTTCTATGTGTTGTCGAAATTGCATGGATGACTAATCATATAAAATGGTTGGGAAATGGAGTTTTCTTTGTGGATATTACCTACATTCCCAATGTGGAAGGTGAAAATGATTTTTCAGAATTTATTCGACCAAATTAGAGCACACTTGTAGTTCAATTTTGAATTACTTGATGTAAATCGCCAGAAATTCAATAAATCAATGAAATATGGCAATATCACTCTGAAATTCATGAAAAATTTGAAGTTGGAATCGCATGTGGTATACTTTAGGTGAAAATTGTAAGGGCACAATTTACAATGTTTTTTTTATGGCACTTGCTTCACAAAAAAAGTCATGCTTGGCACTAGGAAAGTGAAAAAATACTTTTTATTAACCAAATTTTCATTCATTTTGTGAAATTCTTCATCACTATGGTAACACCCATCGTAGTTCAAAAAATGGTCATGTTATCATGTAATATGCCATGAAGATGCCCATGGGGCATGGTCATCTTTGTTGAAAGTCATTGATCTTCATATGAGTTAGGTCAGTTTGTGAATGTTTTTTTTCAAGTTTGTGGTATTGTCAGTTTATTATTTTTGCCACAAGCGATTGCACATAGGAGGCCTCCATGTGAAAGGATTTCAATTTTTGAGCAATTTTTTTTCATTTTCTATAATTTCTTTCTATGTGTTGTCAAAATTGCATGGACGACTAATCATATAAAATGGTTGGGAACTTGAGTTTTCCTTGTGGATACTATCTACATTCCTAATGTGGAAGGTGAAAATGATTTTTCAGAATTTATTCAACCTAATTAGAGCACACTTGCAGTTCAATTTTGAATTACTTGATGTAAATCGCCAGAAATTCAATAAATCAATGAAATATGGCAATATCACTCCGAAATTCATGAAAAATTGGCAGTTGGAATCCCATGTGGTATACTTTACTTGAAAATTTTAAGGGCACAATTTACAATCTTATTTATGGCAATTGCTTCACAAAAAAAGTCGTGCTTGGCACTAGGAAAATGGAAAAAATACTTTTCATTAACCAAATCTAAATTTCAAGTTGGAATCCCATGTGGTATACTTTAGTTGAAAATTGTAAGGGCACAATTTACAATCTTATTTATGGCACTTGCTTAACAAAAAAAGTCATGCATGGCACTAGGAAAGTGGAAAAATACTTTTAATTAACCAAATTTTCATTCATTTTGTGAAATTATTTATCACTATGGTAAGACCCATGTTAGTTCCAAAAATGGTCATGTTATCATTTAATATGGCATGAAGATGCCCAAGGGGCATGGTCATCTTTGTTGAAAGTCATTGATCTTCATATGAGTTAGGTCAGTTTGTGAATGTTTTTTTTTCAAGTTTGTGGTATTATCAGTTTATTATTTTTCCCACAAGCCATTGCACATAGGAGGCCTCCATGTGAAAGGATTTCAATTGTTGAGCCTTTTTTTCATTTTCTATATTTTTTCTATGTGTTGTCAAAATTGCACGGATGACTAATCATATAAAATGGTTGGGAAATTGAGTTTTCTTTGCGGATATTACCTACATTCCCAATGTGGAAGGTGAAAATGATTTTTCAGAATTCATTCGACCAAATTAGAGCACACTTGCAGTTCAATTTTGAATTACTTGATGTAAATCGCCAGAAATTCAATAAATCAATGAAATATGATAATATCACTCTGAAATTCATGAAAATTTGGCAGTTGGAATCCCTTGTGGTATACTTTAGTTGAAAATTGTAAGGGCACAATTTACAATGTTATTTATGGCACTTGCTTCACAAAAAAAGTCATGCTTGGTACTAGGAAAGTGGAAAAAATACTTTTCATTAACCAAATCTAAAATCATTTTGTGAAATTCCGGATCACTATGGTAAGACCCATCTTAGTTCAAAAAATGGTCATGTTATCATGTAATATGCCATGAAGATTCCCATGGGGCATGGTCATCTTTGTTGAAAGTCATTGATCTTCATGTGAGATAGGTCAGTTTGTGAAGGTTTTTTTTTCAAGTTTGTCGTATTGTCGGTTTATCATTTTTCCCACAAGCCATTGCACATAGGAGGCCTCCATGTGAAAGGATTTCAATTTTTGAGCATTTTTTTTTCATTTTCTATAATTTCTTTCGATGTGTTATCAAAATTGCACGGATGACTAATCATATAAAATGGTTGGGAAATTGAGTTTTCTTTTCGATACTACCTACATTCGAAATGTGGAAGGTGAAAATGATTTTTCAGAAGTTATTCGACCAAATTAGAGAACACTTGCAGTTCAAATTTGAATTAATTGATGTAAATCGCCAGAAATTCGATAAATCAATAAAATATGGCAATATCACTCTCAAATTCATGAAAAATTTCAAGTTGGAATCCCATGTGGTATACTTTAGTTGAAAATTGTAAGCGCAAAATTTACAATCTTATTTATGGCACTTGCTTCACAAAAAAAGTCGTGCTTGGCACTAGGAAAATGGAAAAATAATTTTTATTAACCAAATTTTCATTCATTTTGTGAAATTCTTGATTACTATGTAACACCCATGTTAGTTCCAAAAATGGTCATGTTATCATGTAATATGCCATGAAGATACCCATCGGGCATGGTCATCTTTGTTGAAAGTCATTGATCTTCATATGAGTTAGGTCAGTTTGTGAATGTTTTTTTCAAGCTTGTGGTATTGTCAGTTTATCATTTTTCCCACAAGCCATTGCACATATGAGGTCTCCATGTGAAAGGATTTCAATTGTTGAGCCTTTTTTTTCATTTTCTATAATTTTTTCTATGTGTTGTCAAAATTGCACGGATGACTAATCATATAAAATGGTTGGGAAATTGAGTTTTCTTTGTGGATACTACCTACATTCCTAATGTGGAAGGTGAAAATGATTTTTCAGAATTTATTCGACCAAATTAGAGAACACTTGCAGTTCAATTTTGAATTACTTGACGTAAATCACCAGAAATTCAATAAATCAATTAAATATGGCAATATCACTCTGAAATTCATGAAAATTTTGAAGTTGGAATCGCATGTGGTATACTTTAGTTGAAAATTGTAAGGGCACAATTTACAATCTTATTTATGGCACTTGCTTAACAAAAAAAGTCACGCATGGCACTAGGAAAGTGGAAAAATACTTTTTATTAACCAAATTTTAATTCATTTTGTGAAATTCTTGATCACTATGGTAACACCCATGTTAGTTCCAAAAATGGTCATGTTATCAAATAATATGCCATGAAGATGCCCATGGGGCATGCTCATCTTTGTTGAAAGTCATTGATCTTCATATGAGTTAGGTCAGTTTGTGAATGTTTTTTTTCAAGCTTGTGGTATTGTCAGTTTATCATTTTTCCCACAAGCCATTGCACATAGGAGGCCTCCATGTGAAAGGATTTCAATTGTTGAGCCTTTTTTTTTCATTTTCTATATTTTTTCTATGTGTTGTCGAAATTGCATGGATGACTAATCATATAAAATGGTTGGGAAATTGAGTTTTCTTTGTGGATATTACCTACATTCCCAATGTGGAAGGTGAAAATGATTTTTCAGAATTTATTCGACCAAATTAGAGCACACTTGTAGTTCAATTTTGAATTACTTGATGTAAATCGCCAGAAATTCAATAAATCAATGAAATATGGCAATATCACTCTGAAATTCATGAAAAAATTGAAGTTGGAATCGCATGTGGTATACTTTAGTTGAAAATTGTAAGGGCACAATTTACAATGTTATTTATGGCACTTGCTTCACAAAAAAACTCATGCTTGGCACTAGGAAAGTGGAAAAATACTTTTTATTAACCAAATTTTCATTCATTTTGTGAAATTCTTCATCACTATGGTAACACCCATCGTAGTTCAAAAAATGGTCATGTTATCAGGTAATATGCCATGAAGATGCCCATGGGGCATGGTCATCTTTGTTGAAAGTCATTGATCTTCATATGAGTTAGGTCAGTTTGTGAATGTTTTTTTTCAAGTTTGTGGTATTGTCAGTTTATTATTTTTGCCACAAGCCATTGCACATAGGAGGCCTCCATGTGAAAGGATTTCAATTGTTGAGCCTTTTTTTCGTTTTCTATATTTTTTCTATGTGTTGTCAAAATTGCACGGATGACTAATCATATAAAATGGTTGGGAAATTGAGTTTTCTTTGCGGATATTACCTACATTCCCAATGTGGAAGGTGAAAATGATTTTTCAGAATTCATTCGACCAAATTAGAGCACACTTGCAGTTCAATTTTGAATTACTTGATGTAAATCGCCAGAAATTCAATAAATCAATGAAATATGATAATATCACTCTGAAATTCATGAAAATTTGGCAGTTGGAATCCCTTGTGGTATACTTTAGTTGAAAATTGTAAGGGCACAATTTACAATGTTATTTATGGCACTTGCTTCACAAAAAAAGTCATGCTTGGTACTAGGAAAGTGGAAAAAATACTTTTCATTAACCAAATCTAAAATCATTTTGTGAAATTCCGGATCACTATGGTAAGACCCATCTTAGTTCAAAAAATGGTCATGTTATCATGTAATATGCCATGAAGATTCCCATGGGGCATGGTCATCTTTGTTGAAAGTCATTGATCTTCATGTGAGATAGGTCAGTTTGTGAAGGTTTTTTTTTCAAGTTTGTCGTATTGTCGGTTTATCATTTTTCCCACAAGCCATTGCACATAGGAGGCCTCCATGTGAAAGGATTTCAATTTTTGAGCATTTTTTTTTCATTTTCTATAATTTCTTTCGATGTGTTATCAAAATTGCACGGATGACTAATCATATAAAATGGTTGGGAAATTGAGTTTTCTTTTCGATACTACCTACATTCGAAATGTGGAAGGTGAAAATGATTTTTCAGAAGTTATTCGACCAAATTAGAGAACACTTGCAGTTCAAATTTGAATTAATTGATGTAAATCGCCAGAAATTCGATAAATCAATAAAATATGGCAATATCACTCTCAAATTCATGAAAAATTTCAAGTTGGAATCCCATGTGGTATACTTTAGTTGAAAATTGTAAGCGCAAAATTTACAATCTTATTTATGGCACTTGCTTCACAAAAAAAGTCGTGCTTGGCACTAGGAAAATGGAAAAATAATTTTTATTAACCAAATTTTCATTCATTTTGTGAAATTCTTGATTACTATGTAACACCCATGTTAGTTCCAAAAATGGTCATGTTATCATGTAATATGCCATGAAGATACCCATCGGGCATGGTCATCTTTGTTGAAAGTCATTGATCTTCATATGAGTTAGGTCAGTTTGTGAATGTTTTTTTCAAGCTTGTGGTATTGTCAGTTTATCATTTTTCCCACAAGCCATTGCACATATGAGGTCTCCATGTGAAAGGATTTCAATTGTTGAGCCTTTTTTTTCATTTTCTATAATTTTTTCTATGTGTTGTCAAAATTGCACGGATGACTAATCATATAAAATGGTTGGGAAATTGAGTTTTCTTTGTGGATACTACCTACATTCCTAATGTGGAAGGTGAAAATGATTTTTCAGAATTTATTCGACCAAATTAGAGAACACTTGCAGTTCAATTTTGAATTACTTGACGTAAATCACCAGAAATTCAATAAATCAATTAAATATGGCAATATCACTCTGAAATTCATGAAAATTTTGAAGTTGGAATCGCATGTGGTATACTTTAGTTGAAAATTGTAAGGGCACAATTTACAATCTTATTTATGGCACTTGCTTAACAAAAAAAGTCACGCATGGCACTAGGAAAGTGGAAAAATACTTTTTATTAACCAAATTTTAATTCATTTTGTGAAATTCTTGATCACTATGGTAACACCCATGTTAGTTCCAAAAATGGTCATGTTATCAAATAATATGCCATGAAGATGCCCATGGGGCATGCTCATCTTTGTTGAAAGTCATTGATCTTCATATGAGTTAGGTCAGTTTGTGAATGTTTTTTTTCAAGCTTGTGGTATTGTCAGTTTATCATTTTTCCCACAAGCCATTGCACATAGGAGGCCTCCATGTGAAAGGATTTCAATTGTTGAGCCTTTTTTTTTCATTTTCTATATTTTTTCTATGTGTTGTCGAAATTGCATGGATGACTAATCATATAAAATGGTTGGGAAATTGAGTTTTCTTTGTGGATATTACCTACATTCCCAATGTGGAAGGTGAAAATGATTTTTCAGAATTTATTCGACCAAATTAGAGCACACTTGTAGTTCAATTTTGAATTACTTGATGTAAATCGCCAGAAATTCAATAAATCAATGAAATATGGCAATATCACTCTGAAATTCATGAAAAAATTGAAGTTGGAATCGCATGTGGTATACTTTAGTTGAAAATTGTAAGGGCACAATTTACAATGTTATTTATGGCACTTGCTTCACAAAAAAACTCATGCTTGGCACTAGGAAAGTGGAAAAATACTTTTTATTAACCAAATTTTCATTCATTTTGTGAAATTCTTCATCACTATGGTAACACCCATCGTAGTTCAAAAAATGGTCATGTTATCAGGTAATATGCCATGAAGATGCCCATGGGGCATGGTCATCTTTGTTGAAAGTCATTGATCTTCATATGAGTTAGGTCAGTTTGTGAATGTTTTTTTTCAAGTTTGTGGTATTGTCAGTTTATTATTTTTGCCACAAGCCATTGCACATAGGAGGCCTCCATGTGAAAGGATTTCAATTGTTGAGCCTTTTTTTCGTTTTCTATATTTTTTCTATGTGTTGTCAAAATTGCATGGATGACTAATCATATAAAATGGTTGGGAAATTGAGTTTTCTTTGTGGATATTACCTACATTCCCAATGTGGAAGGTGAAAATGATTTTTCAGAATTTATTCGACCAAATTAGAGCACACTTGTAGTTCAATTTTGAATTACTTGATGTAAATCGCCAGAAATTCAATAAATCAATGAAATATGGCAATATCACTCTGAAATTCATGAAACAATTGAAGTTGGAATCGCATGTGGTATACTTTAGTTGAAAATTGTAAGGGCACAATTTACAATGTTATTTATGGCACTTGCTTCACAAAAAAACTCATGCTTGGCACTAGGAAAGTGGAAAAATACTTTTTATTAACCAAATTTTCATTCATTTTGTGAAATTCTTCATCACTATGGTAACACCCATCGTAGTTCAAAAAATGGTCATGTTATCATGTAATATGCCATGAAGATGCCCATGGGGCATGGTCATCTTTGTTGAAAGTCATTGATCTTCATATGAGTTAGGTCAGTTTGTGAATGTTTTTTTTCAAGTTTGTGGTATTGTCAGTTTATTATTTTTGCCACAAGCCATTGCACGTAGGAGGCCTCCATGTGAAAGGATTTCAATTGTTGAGCCTTTTTTTCATTTTCTATATTTTTTCTATGTGTTGTCAAAATTGCACGGATGAGTAATCATATAAAATGGTTGGGAAATTGAGTTTTCTTTGTGGATACTACCTACATTCCTAATGTGGAAGGTGAAAATGATTTTTCAGAATTTATTCGACCAAATTAGAGCACACTTGTAGTTCAAATTTGAATTAGTTGATGTAAATCACCAGAAATTCAATAAATCAATGAAATATGGCAATATCACTCTGAAATTCATGAAAAATTTGTAGTTGGAATCCCATGTGGTATACTTTAGTTGAAAATTGTAAGGGCACAATTTACAATGTTATTTATGGCACTTGCTTCACAAAAAAAAGTAATGCTTGGCACTCGGAAAGTGGAAAAAAAATACTTTTCATTAACCAAATCTAAAATCATTTTGTGAAATTCCGGATCACTATGGTAAGACCCATCGTAGTTCAAAAAACGGTCATGTTATCATGTAATATGCCATGAAGATTCCCATGGGACATGGTCATCTTTGTTGAAAGTCATTGATCTTCATGTGAGATAGGTCAGTTTGTGAATGGTTTTTTTCTAGTTTGTGGTATTGTCGGTTTATCATTTTTCCCACAAGCCATTTCACATAGGAGGCCTCCATGTGAAAGGATTTCAATTTTTGAGCATTTTTTTCATTTTCTATAATTTCTTTCGATCTGTTGTCAAAATTGCACGGATGACTAATCATATAAAATGGTTGTGAAATTGAGTTTTCTTTGTGGATACTACCTACATTCCTAATGTGGAAGGTGAAAATGATTTTTCAGAAGTTATTCGACCAAATTAGAGAACACTTGCAGTTCAAATTTGAATTACTTGATGTAAATCGCCAGAAATTCAATAAATCAATAAAATATGGCAATATCATTCTGAAATTCATGAAAATTTTGAAGTTGCAATCCCATGTGGTATACTTTAGTTGAAAATTGTAAGGGCACAATTTACAATCTTATTTATGGCACTTGCTTCAAAAAAAAAGTCGTGCTTGGCACTAGGAAAATGGAAAAATACTTTTTATTAACCAAATTGTCATTCATTTTGTGAAATTCTTGATTACTATGTAACACCCATGTTAGTTCCAAAAATGGTGATGTTATCATGTAATATGCCATGAAGATACCCATCGGGCATGGTCATCTTTGTTGAAAGTCATTGATCTTCATATGAGTTAGGTCAGTTTGTGAATGTTTTTTTTCACGCTTGTGGTATTGTCAGTTTATCATTTTTCCCACAAGCCATTGCACATAGGAGGTTTCCATGTGAAAGGATTTCAATTGTTGAGCCTTTTTTTTCATTTTCTATAATTTTTTCTATGTGTTGTCAAAATTGCACGGATGACTAATCATATAAAATGGTTTGGAGTTTGAGTTTTCTTTGTGGATACTACCTACATTCCTAATGTGGAAGGTGAAAATGATTTTTCAGAATTTATTCAACCAAATTAGAGAACACTTGCAGTTCAATTTTGAATTACTTGACGTAAATCACCAGAAATTCAATAAATCAATGAAATATGGCAATATCACTCTGAAATTCATGCAAATTTTGAAGTTGGAATCGCATGTGGTATACTTTAGTTGAAAATTGTAAGGGCACAATTTACAATCTTATTTATGGCAATTGCATCACAAAAAAAGTCATGCTTGCCACTTGGAAAGTGGAAAAATACTTTTTATTAACCAAATTTTCATTCATTTTGTGAAATTCTTGATCACTATGGTAACACCCATGTTAGTTCCAAAAATGGTCATGTTATCAAATAATATGCCATGAAGATGCCCATGGGGCATGGTCATCTTTGTTGAAAGTCATTGATCTTCATATAAGTTAGGTCAGTTTGTGAATGTTTTTTTTCAAGTTTGTGGTATTGTCAGTTTATTATTTTTCCCACAAGCCATTGCACATAGGAGGCGTCCATTAGAAAGGATTTCAATTGTTGAGCCTTTTTTCATTTTCTATATTTTTTCTATGTGTTCTCAAAATTCCATGGATGACTAATCATATAAAATGGTTGGGAAATTGCGTTTTCTTTGTGGATATTACCTACATTCCAAATGTGGCAGGTGAAAATGATTTTTCAGAATTTATTCAACCAAATTAGAGCACACTTGTAGTTCAATTTTGAATTACTTGATGTAAATCGCCAGAAATTCAATAAATCAATGAAATATGGCAATATCACTTAGAAATTCATGAAAAATTTGAAGTTGGAATCGCATGTGGTATACTTTAGTTGAAAATTGTAAGGGCACAATTTACAATGTTATTTATGGCACTTGCTTCACAAAAAAAGTCATGCTTGGCACTAGGAAAGTGGAAAAATACTTTTTATTAACCAAATTTTCATTCATTTTGTGAAATTCTTCTTCACTATGGTGACACCCATCGTAGTTCAAAAAATGGTCATGTTATCATGTAATATGCCATGAAGATGCCCATGGGGCATGGTCATCTTTGTTGAAAGTCATTGATCTTCATATGAGTTAGGTCAGTTTGTGAATGTTTTTTTTCAAGTTTGTGGTATTGTCAGTTTATTATTTTTGCCACAAGCCATTGCACATAGGAGGCCTCCATGTGAAAGGATTTCAATTGTTGAGCCTTTTTTTCATTTTCTATATTTTTTCTATGTGTTGTCAAAATTGCATGGATGACTAATCATATAAAATGGTTCGGAAATTGAGTTTTCTTTGTGGATATTACCTACATTCCCAATGTGGAAGGTGAGAATGATTTTTCAGAATTTATTCGACCAAATTAGAGCACACTTGCAGTTCAATTTTGAATTACTTGATGTAAATTGCCAGAAATTCAATAAATCAATGAAATATGGCAATATCACTCTGAAATTCATGAAAAATTGGCAGTTGCAGTCCCATGTGGTATACTTTAGTTGAAAATTGTAAGGGCACTATTTACAATGTTATTTATGGCACTTGCTTCACAAAAAAGTAATGCTTGGCACTCGGAAAGTGGAAAAAAATACTTTTCATTAACCAAATCTAAAATCATTTTGTGAAATTCCGGATCACTATGGTAAGACCCATCGTAGTTCAAAAAATGGTCATGTTATCATGTAATATGCCATGAAGATTCCCATGGGACATGGTCATCTTTGTTGAAAGTCATTGATCTTCATGTGAGATAGGTCAGTTTGTGAATTGTTTTTTTTTCTAGTTTTTGGTATTGTCGGTTTATCATTTTTCCCACAAGCCATTTCACATAGGAGGCCTCCATGTGAAAGGATTTCAATTTTTGAGCATTTTTTTCATTTTCTATAATTTCTTTCGATCTGTTGTCAAAATTGCACGGATGACTAATCATATAAAATGGTTGTGAAATTGAGTTTTCTTTGTGGATACTACCTACATTCCTAATGTGGATGGTGAAAATGATTTTTCAGAAGTTATTCGACCAAATTAGAGAACACTTGCAGTTCAAATTTGAATTACTTGATGTAAATCGCCAGAAATTCAATAAATCAATAAAATATGGCAATATCACTCTGAAATTCATGAAAATTTTGAAGTTGGAATCCCATGTGGTATACTTTAGTTAAAAATTGTAAGGGCACAATTTACAATCTTATTTATGGCACTTGCTTCACAAAAAAAGTCGTGCTTGGAACTAGGAAAATGGAAAAATACTTTTTATTAACCAAATTGTCATTCATTTTGTGAAATTCTTGATTACTATGTAACACCCATGTTAGTTCCAAAAATGGTCATGTTATCATGTAATATGCCATGAAGATACCCATCGGGCATGGTCATCTTTGTTGAAAGTCATTGATCTTCATATGAGTTAGGTCAGTTTGTGAATGTTTTTTTTCAAGCTTGTGGTATTGTCAGTTTATCATTTTTCCCACAAGCCATTGCACATAGGAGGTCTCCATGTGAAATGATTTCAATTGTTGAGCCTTTTTTTCATTTTCTATAATTTTTTCTATGTGTTGTCAAAATTGCACGGATGACTAATCATATAAAATGGTTGGGAAATTGAGTTTTCTTTGTGGATACTACCTACATTCCTAGTGTGGAAGGTGAAATTGATTTTTCAGAATTTATTCGACCAAATTAGAGAACACTTGCAGTTCAATTTTGAATTACTTGACGGAAATCACCAGAAATTCAATAAATCAATGAAATATGGCAATATCACTCTGAAATTCATGAAAATTTTGAAGTTGGTATCGCATGTGGTATACTTTAGTTGAAAATTGTAAGGGCACAATTTACAATCTTATTTATGGCACTTGCTTAACAAAAAAAGTCATGCATGGCACTAGGAGAGTGGAAAAATACTTCTTATTAACCAAATTTTCATTCATTTTGTGAAATTCTTGATCACTATGGTAACACCCATGTTAGTTCCAAAAATGGTCATGTTATCAAATAATATGCCATGAAGATGCCCATGGGGCATGGTCATCTTTGTTGAAAGTCATTGATCTTCATATAAGTTAGGTCAGTTTGTGAATGTTTTTTTTCAAGTTTGTGGTATTGTCAGTTTATTATTTTTCCCACAAGCAATTGCACATAGGAGGCCTACATGTGAAAGGATTTCAATTGTTGAGCCTTTTTTTCATTTTCTATATTTTTTCTATGTGTTGTCGAAATTGCATGGATGACTAATGATATAAAATGGTTGGGAAATTGAGATTTCTTTGTGGATATTACCTACATTCCCAATGTGGAAGGTGAAAATGATTTTTCAGAATTTATTCGACCAAATTAGAGCACACTTGTTGTTCAATTTTCAATTACTTGATGTAAATCGCCAGAAATTCAATAAATCAATGAAATATGGCAATATCACTCTGAAATTCATGAAAAATTTGAAGTTGGAATCGCATGTGGTATACTTTAGTTGAAAATTGTAAGGGCACAATTTACAATGTAATTTATGGCACTTGCTTCACAAAAAAAGTCATGCTTGGCACTAGGAAAGTGGAAAAATACTTTTTATTAACCAAATTTTCATTCATTTTGTGAAATTCTTCATCACTATGGTAACACCCATCGAAGTTCAAAAAATGGTCATGTTATCGTGTAATATGCCATGAAGATGCCCATGGGGCATGGTCATCTTTGTTGAAAGTCATTGATCTTCATATGAGTTAGGTCAGTTTGTGAATGTTTTTTTTCAAGTTTGTGGTATTATCAGTTTATTATTTTTGCCACAAGCCATTGCACATATGAGGCCTCCATGTGAAAGGATTTCAATTGTTGAGATTTTTTTCATTTTCTATATTTTTTCTATGTGTTGTCAAAATTGCATGGATGACTAATCATATAAAATGGTTGGGAAATTGAGTTTTCTTTGTGGATATTACCTACATTCCCAATGTGGAAGGTGAAAATGATTTTTCAGAATTTATTCGACCAAATTAGAGCACACTTGCAGTTCAATTTTGAATTACTTGATGTAAATCGCCAGAAATTCAATAAATCAATGAAATATGGCAATATCACTATGAAATTCATGAAAAATTGGCAGTTGGAATCGCATGTGGTATACTTTAGTTGAAAATTGTAAGGGCACAATTTACAATGTTATTTATGGCACTTGCTTCACAAAAAAAAGTAATGCTTGGCACTCGGAAAGTGGAAAAAAATACTTTTCATTAACCAAATCTAAAATCATTTTGTGAAATTCCGGATCACTATGGTAAGACCCATCGTAGTTCAAAAAATGGTCATGTTATCATGTAATATGCCATGAAGATTCCCATGGGACATGGTCATCTTTGTTGAAAGTCATTGATCTTCATGTGAGATAGGTCAGTTTGTGAATTGTTTTTTTTCTAGTTTTTGGTATTGTCGGTTTATCATTTTTCCCACAAGCCATTTCACATAGGAGGCCTCCATGTGAAAGGATTTCAATTTTTGAGCATTTTTTTCATTTTCTATAATTTCTTTCGATCTGTTGTCAAAATTGCACGGATGACTAATCATATAAAATGGTTGTGAAATTGAGTTTTCTTTGTGGATACTACCTACATTCCTAATGTGGATGGTGAAAATGATTTTTCAGAAGTTATTCGACCAAATTAGAGAACACTTGCAGTTCAAATTTGAATTACTTGATGTAAATCGCCAGAAATTCAATAAATCAATAAAATATGGCAATATCACTCTGAAATTCATGAAAATTTTGAAGTTGGAATCCCATGTGGTATACTTTAGTTAAAAATTGTAAGGGCACAATTTACAATCTTATTTATGGCACTTGCTTCACAAAAAAAGTCGTGCTTGGCACTAGGAAAATGGAAAAATACTTTTTATTAACCAAATTGTCATTCATTTTGTGAAATTCTTGATTACTATGTAACACCCATGTTAGTTCCAAAAATGGTCATGTTATCATGTAATATGCCATGAAGATACCCATCGGGCATGGTCATCTTTGTTGAAAGTCATTGATGTTCATATGAGTTAGGTCAGTTTGTGAATGTTTTTTTTCAAGCTTGTGGTATTGTCAGTTTATCATTTTTCCCACAAGCCATTGCACATAGGAGGTCTCCATGTGAAATGATTTCAATTGTTGAGCCTTTTTTTCATTTTCTATAATTTTTTCTATGTGTTGTCAAAATTGCACGGATGACTAATCATATAAAATGGTTGGGAAATTGAGTTTTCTTTGTGGATACTACCTACATTCCTAGTGTGGAAGGTGAAAATGATTTTTCAGAATTTATTCGACCAAATTAGAGAACACTTGCAGTTCAATTTTGAATTACTTGACGGAAATCACCAGAAATTCAATAAATCAATGAAATATGGCAATATCACTCTGAAATTCATGAAAATTTTGAAGTTGGTATCGCATGTGGTATACTTTAGTTGAAAATTGTAAGGGCACAATTTACAATCTTATTTATGGCACTTGCTTAACAAAAAAAGTCATGCATGGCACTAGGAGAGTGGAAAAATACTTCTTATTAACCAAATTTTCATTCATTTTGTGAAATTCTTGATCACTATGGTAACACCCATGTTAGTTCCAAAAATGGTCATGTTATCAAATAATATGCCATGAAGATGCCCATGGGGCATGGTCATCTTTGTTGAAAGTCATTGATCTTCATATAAGTTAGGTCAGTTTGTGAATGTTTTTTTTCAAGTTTGTGGTATTGTCAGTTTATTATTTTTCCCACAAGCAATTGCACATAGGAGGCCTACATGTGAAAGGATTTCAATTGTTGAGCCTTTTTTTCATTTTCTATATTTTTTCTATGTGTTGTCGAAATTGCATGGATGACTAATGATATAAAATGGTTGGGAAATTGAGATTTCTTTGTGGATATTACCTACATTCCCAATGTGGAAGGTGAAAATGATTTTTCAGAATTTATTCGACCAAATTAGAGCACACTTGTTGTTCAATTTTCAATTACTTGATGTAAATCGCCAGAAATTCAATAAATCAATGAAATATGGCAATATCACTCTGAAATTCATGAAAAATTTGAAGTTGGAATCGCATGTGGTATACTTTAGTTGAAAATTGTAAGGGCACAATTTACAATGTAATTTATGGCACTTGCTTCACAAAAAAAGTCATGCTTGGCACTAGGAAAGTGGAAAAATACTTTTTATTAACCAAATTTTCATTCATTTTGTGAAATTCTTCATCACTATGGTAACACCCATCGAAGTTCAAAAAATGGTCATGTTATCGTGTAATATGCCATGAAGATGCCCATGGGGCATGGTCATCTTTGTTGAAAGTCATTGATCTTCATATGAGTTAGGTCAGTTTGTGAATGTTTTTTTTCAAGTTTGTGGTATTATCAGTTTATTATTTTTGCCACAAGCCATTGCACATATGAGGCCTCCATGTGAAAGGATTTCAATTGTTGAGATTTTTTTCATTTTCTATATTTTTTCTATGTGTTGTCAAAATTGCATGGATGACTAATCATATAAAATGGTTGGGAAATTGAGTTTTCTTTGTGGATATTACCTACATTCCCAATGTGGAAGGTGAAAATGATTTTTCAGAATTTATTCGACCAAATTAGAGCACACTTGCAGTTCAATTTTGAATTACTTGATGTAAATCGCCAGAAATTCAATAAATCAATGAAATATGGCAATATCACTATGAAATTCATGAAAAATTGGCAGTTGGAATCGCATGTGGTATACTTTAGTTGAAAATTGTAAGGGCACAATTTACAATGTTATTTATGGCACTTGCTTCACAAAAAAAAGTAATGCTTGGCACTCGGAAAGTGGAAAAAAATACTTTTCATTAACCAAATCTAAAATCATTTTGTGAAATTCCGGATCACTATGGTAAGACCCGTCGTAGTTCAAAAAATGGTCATGTTATCATGTAATATGCCATGAAGATTCCCATGGGACATGGTCATCTTTGTTGAAAGTCATTGATCTTCATGTGAGATAGGTCAGTTTGTGAATGGTTTTTTTCTAGTTTGTGGTATTGTCGGTTTATCATTTTTCCCACAAGCCATTTCACATAGGAGGCCTCCATGTGAAAGGATTTCAATTTTTGAGCATTTTTTTCATTTTCTATAATTTCTTTCGATCTGTTGTCAAAATTGCACGGATGACTAATCATATAAAATGGTTGGGAAATTGAGTTTTCTTTATGGATACTACCTACATTCCTAATGTGGAAGGTGAAAATGATTTTTCAGAATTTATTCGACCAAAGTAGAGAACACTTGCAGTTCAATTTTGAATTACTTGACGTAAATCACCAGAAATTCAATAAATCAATGAAATATGGCAATATCACTCTGAAATTCATGCAAATTTTGAAGTTGGAATCGCATGTGGTATACTTTAGTTGAAAATTGTAAGGGCACAATTTACAATCTTATTTATGGCAATTGCGTCACAAAAAAAGTCATGCTTGCCACTAGGAAAGTGGAAAAATACTTTTTGTTAACCAAATTTTCATTCATTTTGTGAAATTCTTGATCACTATGGTAACACCCATGTTAGTTCCAAAAATGGTCATGTTATCATGTAATATGCCATGAAGATGCCCATGGGGCATGGTCATCTTTGTTGAAAGTCATTGATCTTCATATAAGTTAGGTCAGTTTGTGAATGTTTTTTTCAAGTTTGTGGTATTGTCAGTTTATTATTTTTCCCACAAGCCATTGCACATAGGAGGCGTCCATGTGAAAGGATTTCAATTGTTGAGCCTTTTTTCATTTTCTATATTTTTTCTATGTGTTGTCAAAATTGCATGGATGACTAATCATATAAAATGGTTGGGAAATTGAGTTTTCTTTGTGGATATTACCTACATTCCCAATGTGGAAGGTGAAACTGATTTTTCAGAATTTATTCGACCAAATTAGAGCACACTTGCAGTTCGATTTTGAATTACTTGATGTAAATCGCCAGAAATTCAATAAATCAATGAAATATGGCAATATCACTCTGAAATTCATGAAAAATTGGCAGTTGGAATCCCATGTGGTATACTTTAGTTGAAAATTGTAAGGGCACAATTTACAATGTTATTTATGGCACTTGCTTCACACAAAAAAGACATGCTTGGCACTAGGAAAGTGGAAAAAAAATACTTTTCATTAACAAAATCTAAAATCATTTTGTGAAATTCCTGATCACTATGGTAAGACCCATGTTAGTTCCAAAAATGGTCATGTTATCATGTAATATGCCATGAAGATTCCCATGGGGCATGGTCATCTTTGTTGAAAGTCATTGATCTTCATGTGAGATAGGTCAGTTTGTGAAGATATTTTTTCAAGTTTGTGGTATTGTCGGTTTATCATTTTTCCCACAAGCCATTGCACATAGGAGGCCTCCATGTGAAAGGATTTCAATTTTTGAGCATTTTTTTTCATTTTCAATAATTTCTTTCGATGTGTTGTCAAAATTGCACGGATGACTAATCATATAAATTGGTTGGGAAATTGAGTTTTCTTTGTGGATACTACCTACATTCCTAATGTGGAAGGTGAAAATGATTTTTCAGAAGTTCTTCGACAAAATTAGAGAACACTTGTAGTTCAAATTTCAATTACTTGATGTAAATCGCCAGAAATTCAATAAATCAATAAAATATAGCAATATCACTCTGAAATTCATGAATAAATTGAAGTTGGAATCCCATGTGGTATACTTTAGTTGAAAATTGTAAGGGCACAATTTACAATCTAATTTATGGCACTTTCTTCACAAAAAAAGTTGTGCTTGGCACTAGGAAAATGGAAAAATACTTTTTATTAACCAAATTTTCATTCATTTCTTGAAATTCTTGATTACTATGTAACGCCCATGTTAGTTCCAAAAAATGGTCATGTTATCATGTAGTATGCCACGAAGATGCCCATGGGGCATGGTCATCTTTGTTGAAAGTCATTGATCTTCATATGAGTTAGGTCAGTTTGTGAATGTTTTTTTTCAAGCTTGTGGTATTGTCAGTTTATCATTTTTCCCACAAGCCATTGCACATAGGAGGCCTCCATGTGAAAGGATTTCAATTGTTGAGCCTTTTTTTTCATTTTCTATAATTTTTTCTATGTGTTGTCAAAATTGCACGGATGACTAATCATATAAAATGGTTGGGAAATTGAGTTTTCTTTGTGGATACTACCTACATTCGTAATGTGGAAGGTGAAAATGATTATTCAGAATTTATTCGACCAAATTAGAGAACACTTGCAGTTCAATTTTGAATTACTTGATGTAAATCACCAGAAATTCAATAAATCAATGAAATATGGCAATATCACTCTGAAATTCATGAAAAATTTGAAGTTGGAATCGCATGTGGTATACTTTAGTTGAAAATTGTAAGGGCATAATTTACAATCTTATTTATGGCACTTGCTTCACAAAAAAAGTCATGCTTGGCACTAGGAAAGAGGAAAAATAATTTTTATTAACCAAATTTTCATTCATTTTGTGAAATTCTTGATCACTATGGTAACACCCATGTTAGTTCCAAAAATGGTCATCTTATCATGTAACATGCCATGAAGATGCCCATGGGGCATGGTCATCTTTGTTGAAAGTCATTGATCTTCTTATGAGTTAGGTCAGTTAGTGAAGAGTTTTTTTTCAAGTTTGTGGTATTGTCAGTTTATCATTTTTCGCACAAGCCATTGCACATAGGAGGCCTCCATGTGAAAGGATTTCAATTGGTGAGCAATTTTTTTCATTTTCTATAATTTCTTTCTATGTGTTGTCAAAATTGCATGGATGACTAATCATATAAAATGGTTGGGAACTTGAGTTTTCCTTGTGGATACTATCTACATTCCTAATGTGGAAGGTGAAAATTATTTTTCAGAATTTATTCAACCTAATTAGAGCACACTTGCAGTTCAATTTTGAATTACTTGATGTAAATCGCCAGAAATTCAATAAATCAAAGAAATATGGCAATATCACTCTGAAATTCATGAAAAATTGGCAGTTGGAATCCCATGTGGTATACTTTACTTGAAAATTTTAAGGGCACAATTTACAATCTTATTTATGGCACTTGCTTCACAAAAAAAGTCGTGCTTGGCACTAGGAAAATGGAGAAAATACTTTTTATTAACCAAATCTTCATTCATTTTGTGAAATTCTTTATCACTATGGTAAGACCCATCTTAGTTCCAAAAATGGTCATGTTATCATGTAATATGCCATGAAGATGCCCATGGGGCATGGTCATCTTTGTTGAAAGTCATTGATCTTCATATGAGTTAGGTCAGTTTGTGAATGTTTTTTTTTCAAGTTTGTGGTATTGTCAGTTTATTATTTTTCCCACAAGCCATTGTACATAGGAGGCCTCCATGTGAAAGGATTTCAATTGTTGAGCCTTTTTTTCATTTTCTATATTTTTTCTATGTGTTGTCAAAATTGCACGAATGACTAATCATATAAAATGGTTGGGAAATTGAGTTTTCTTTGTGGATATTACTTACATTCCCAATGTGGAAGGTGAAAATGATTTTTCAGAATTTATTCGACCAAATTAGAGCACACTTGAAGTTCAATTTTGAATTACTTGATGTAAATCGCCAGAAATTCAATAAATCAATGAAATATGGTAATATCACTCTGAAATTCATGAAAATTTGGCAGTTGGAATCCCATGTGGTATACTTTAGTTGAAAATTGCAAGGGCACAATTTACAATGTTATTTATGGCACTTGCTTCACAAAAAAAGTCATGCTTGTGTAGGAGATATGCCCTAGAGGCAATAACAAATGTTATTATTTATCTCCATGTTCGTGATTATGTTTATGTTCCATGCTATAACTGCTATGGTTCTCGAGTCTACAATAACCACGAGGCTCGGAGGAAGACTCATATGCACGTGTGGAATAATAAACGGTAAAAAAGTATTCCTAGTCTGGCCTCTAAGACTAGCTCAAGTGTTGCATGATGGTTCTGTTTTCCTGATCATGGGCATGACTATGCCGGCAACTTTGAGGGCACAATGTTAGTAGAACACTTGTGTTGAATCGACTCGATTGATGTTATGCTATGAGATTCATTCGTCATAAGTTAATGGTTAATAACACAGAGATAGTTAATGTTTGCATAATTCCATAGACCATGAGAGTGTCGAGTTTCTTCATGCTTGCTTCATGAACTTTGGGGTTTGTTAAACGTCATCCGTAAATGGGTGGCTATTACGGCAGCTTACGGGTTCATGGAAAAGTATGTCAAGTAACTTGATAGCTCAAGATTGGGATTTGCTCCTCCGGCGATGGAGAGATATCTCTGGGCCCTCTCAGTGTTACGGTATCCATCATCGTCTAGCCAGACACAATGTGATTTGATCACAGGGATGCCGGAACACGGGAACGAGAAAAGAGAACAAAACCGGTAACGAGGTAACTAGCATTGTGGACAATTGTTGATCCATGGGGATGCCAATGTTTCTCACCTCGGGTATTTGTAACATATCGCGAAGCAATAGGAATAGCACACGGCAACTGGAGGTTCACTCAAATATTCATTCGTGTGGGTATACGGGTCAATATGGGTGTCCATGGCTCCGATGTTGATCATTGATCGGAAAGAGTTCCAGGTCATGTCTATACTTCACCGAACCTATAGGGTCACACGCTTAAGGGTCATCTATCTGCTGAATACTAGACGGGGAGTCTGAGAGAAAATCACCGAAAAAGTTTCAGACGAAACGGAAACGTTCCGGAGAGAACACCGGAATAGTTCCGGTGAAACTGAAAAATTGTTTCAGGGTATTCCATTAAGTCAAATAGGTTCTGGCACACGCCTGGAAATTCTTGGAGGATGCCAGAAGTGTTCTGGAAACTTCTGGGAATTTTCCGGGACAAAAACTGGAAATGTTCCGGAGCAGCCGGAACCGCTTTGGTTGCTTTTCGCTGAAGAAACATTGTTCCGAAATTGTTTCGGAATGCGTTCAAAATTGTTTTGGTGGGTGCTAGAATTATTCTAGGCACACAGAAATAATTTGGGTTTTAACGGACGCAGAAAAATGTCTTCGTGAATAGTGAAAAGCACTTTTTGGGCTGATTTGCAAATGGGGATTTTCTTCTAGAAGAAAACCACTTTTGGTGTGTGAAAGGGAGGTGGAACCCCCCCAATGGGGCTGCACAATTTCGGCCATGGCATGGGGGGGCCCTCCTTGAGGTGTCCTTCCACCTCATGGTGGATATGTTCTACACACCCTTATGTGGCATGTGGTGGAAAGATCCTAGGAAGGTCCTTTTGGTCTTTTTCACCTCTTTCCTCTACCCCTTGCTCCTCCTATAAATAGAGGTGGAGAGGGCTCTCCAAAATCAGATCATGCTTGCTCTCATACACATGCCATTTGACTTGTCTGGCTTCTCTCTCCCTCCCAGCGAAATAGTTTCGTAGAGCCGAAAGGCTGTCTGGGTTTCGGTGGGAACTAGTTCTGGACGGCGAAGCCCTGCCGGATAGATGACACCGTATGTGTGCAACTCTATAGAGAGATCGTAGTTTCGGTCTTAGTTCGAGAGTGCCTCCCGAAGGGGTGTCCGAGTGACTGTCAGAGTTTCGAGGGTCCTCTCGAAGGGCTGTCCGAGTGACCGTCCGAGTTTCGAGGATCCTCCCGAAGGGCTGTCAGCAACACCGTCCGAGGGACTGTCCGACCGCCTCCCGGAGGTCTGTCCAAGGGGCAGATGTGGGAGTACATCCTCGCGGTTGGGAGGTTGTAAATCCTAGCTGCGGGGATCTGCACCGCCGATCGTCATCGACTCTACTTCCGCTGCACTACGAGTCGGTAACGAAAAAGATCAAACCTTGTATGCAGTCTCCATAGTGGTCCTGGGCTGGTGCGTAGGTTGGAAATTTTTTGTTTTCTGCTGCGTTTCCCTACAGCTTGGCACTAGGAAAGTGGAAAAAATACTTTTCATTAACCAAATCTAAAATCATTTTGTGAAATTCCGGATCACTATGGTAAGACCCATCTTAGTTCAAAAAATGGTCATGCTATCATGTAATATGCCATGAAGATTCCCATGGGGCATGGTCATCTTTGTTGAAAGTGATTGATCTTCATGTGAGATAGGTCAGTTTGTGAAGGTTTTTTTTCAAGTTCGTGGTATTGTCGGTTTATCATTTTTCCCACAAGCCATTGCACATAGGAGGCCTCCATGTGAAAGGATTTCAATTTTTGAGCATTTTTTTCATTTTCTATAATTTCTTTTGATCTGTTGTCAAAATTGCACGGAAGACTAATCATATAAAATGGTTGGGAAATTGAGTTTTCTTTGTGGATACTACCTACATTCCTAATGTGGAAGGTGAAAATGATTTTTCAGAAGTTATTCGACCAAATTAGAGAACACTTGCAGTTCAAATTTGAATTACTTGATGTAAATCGCCAGAAATTCAATAAATCAATAAAATATGGCAATATCACTCTGAAATTCATGAAAAATTTGAAGTTGGAATCCCATGTGGTATACTTTAGTTGAAACTTGTAAGGGCACAATTTACAATCTAATTTATGGCACTTGCTTCACAAAAAAGTCGTGCTTGGCACTAGGAAAATGAAAAAATACTTTTTATTAACCAAATTTTCATTCATTTTGTGAAATTCTTGATTACTATGTAACACCCATGTTAGTTCCAAAAATGGTCATGTTATCACGTGCCATGAAGATGCCCATGGGGCATGGTCATCTTTGTTGAAAGTCATTGGCCTTCATATGAGTTAGGTCAGTTTGTGAATGTTTTTTTTCAAGTTTGTGGTATTGTCAGTTTATCATTTTTCGCACAAGCCCTTGCACATAGGAGGCCTCCTTGTGAAAGGATTTCAATTATTGAGCCTTTTTTTCATTTTCTATAATTTTTTCTATGTGTTGTCAAAATTGCATGGATGACTGGTCATATAAAATGTTTGGGAAATTGAGTTTTCTTTGTAGATACTACCTACATTCCTAATGTGGAAGGTGAAAATGATTTTTCAGAAGTTATTCGACCAAATTAGAGAACACTTGCAGTTCAATTTTGAATTACTTGATGTAAATCACCAGAAATTCAAAAAATCAATGAAATATGGCAATATCACTCTGAAATTCATGAAAAATTGGCAGTTGGAATCCCATGTGGTATACTTTAGTTGAAAATTGTAAGGGCACAATTTACAATCTTATTTATGGCACTTGCTTCACAAAAATAGTCGTGCTTGGCACTAGGAAAATGGAAAAATACTTTTTATTAACCAAATTTTCATTCATTTTGTGAAATTCTTGATCACTATGGTAACACCCATGTTAGTTCCAAAAATGGTCATGTTATCATGTAATATGCCATGAAGATGCCCATGGGGCATGGTCATCTTTGTTGAAAGTCATTGATCTTCATATGAGATAGGTCAGTTTGTGAAGTTTTTTTTTTCAAGTTTGTGGTATTGTCATTGTATCATTTTTCCCACAAGCCATTGCACATAGGAAGTCTCCATGTGAAAGGATTTCAATTTTTGAGCCTTTTTTCATTTTCTACAATTTCTTTCGATGTGTAGTCAAAATTACACGGATGACTAATCATATAAAATGCTTGGGAAATTGAGTTTTCTTTGCGGATACTACCTACATTCCTAATGTGGAAGGTGAAAATGATCTTTCAGAAGTTATTCGACCAAATTAGAGAACACTTGTAGTTCAAATTTGAATTACTTGATGTAAATCGCCAGAAATTCAATAAATCAATAAAATATGGCAATATCACTCTAAAATTCATGAAAATTTTGAAGTTGGAATCCCATGTGGTATACTTTAGTTGAAAATTGTAAGGGCACAATTTACAATCTTATTTATGGCACTTGCTTCAATAAAAAAGTCGTGCTTGGCACTAGGAAAATGAAAAAAATACTTTTTATTAATCAAATTTTCATTCATTTTGTAAAATTCTTGATCACTAAGGTAAGACCCATGTTAGTTCCAAAAATGGTCATGTTATCTTGTAATATGCCATGAAGATGCCCATGGGCCATGGTCATGTTTGTTGAAAGTCATTGATCTTCATATGAGTTAGGTCAGTTTGTGAAGGGTTTTTTTTCTAGTTTGTGGTATTGTCACTTTATCATTTTTCCGACAAGCCATTGCACATAGGAGGCCTCCATGTGAAAGGATTTCAATTGTTGAGCCTTTTTTTCATTTTCTATAATTTTTTATGTGTTGTCAAAATTGCACGGATGACTAATCATATAAAATGGTTGGGAAATTGAGTTTTCTTTATGGATACTACCTACATTCCTAATGTGAAACGTGAAAATGATTTTTCAGAATTTATTCGACCAAATTAGAGCACACTTGCAGTTCAATTCTGAATTACTTGATGTAAATCAACAGAAATTCAATAAATCAATGAAATATGGCAATATCACTCTGAAATTCATGAAAAATTTGAAGTTGGAATCGCATGTGGTATACTTTAGTTGAAAATTGTAAGGGCACAATTTACAATATTATTTATGGAACTTGCTTCACAAAAAAAGCAATGCTTGGCACTAGGAAAGTGGAAAATTACTTTTTATTAACTAAATTTTCATTCATTTTGTGAAATTCTTGATCACTATGGTAACAACCATGTTAGTTCCAAAAATGGTCATGTTATCATGTAATATGCCATGAAGATGCCCATGGGGTATGGTCATCTTTGTTGAAAGATATTGGCCTTCATATGAGTTAGGTCAGTTTGTGAATGTTTTTTTTTCAAGTTTGTGGTATTGTCAGTTTATCATTTTTCGCACAAGCCCTTACACATTGGAGGCCTCCATGTGAAAGGATTTCAATTGTTGAGCCTTTTTTTCATTTTCTATAATTTTTTCTATGTGTTGTCAAAATTGCATGGATGACTAATCATATAAAATGTTTGGGAAATTGAGTTTTCTTTGTAGATACTACCTACATTCCTAATGTGGAAGGTGAAAATAATTTTTCAGAATTTATTCGACTAAATTAGAGCACACTTGAAGTTCAATTTTGAATTACTTGATGTAAATCGCCAGAAATTCAATAAATCAATGAAATATGGCAATATCACACTGAAATTCATGAAAAATTGGCAGTTGGAATCCCATGTGGTATACTTTAGTTGAAAATTGTAAGGGCACAATTTACAATCTTATTTATGGCACTTGCTTCAATAAAAAAGTCGTGCTTGGCACTAGGAAAATGAAAAAATACTTTTTATTAATCAAATTTTCATTCATTTTGTAAAATTCTTGATCACTAAGGTAAGACCCATGTTAGTTCCAAAAATGGTCATGTTATCATGTAATATGCCATGAAGATGCCCATGGGCCATGGTCATGTTTGTTGAAAGTCATTGATCTTCATATGAGTTAGGTCAGTTTGTGAAGGGTTTTTTTTTCAAGTTTGTGGTATTGTCACTTTATCATTTTTCCCACAAGCCATTGCACATAGGAGGCCTCCATGTGAAAGGATTTCAATTGTTGAGCCTTTTTTTCATTTTCTATAATTTTTTATGTGTTGTCAAAATTGCACGGATGACTAATCATATAAAATGGTTGGGAAATTGAGTTTTCTTTATGGATACTACCTACATTCCTAATGTGAAACGTGAAAATGATTTTTCAGAATTTATTCGACCAAATTAGAGCACACTTGCAGTTCAATTCTGAATTACTTGATGTAAATCAACAGAAATTCAATAAATCAATGAAATATGGCAATATCACTCTGAAATTCATGAAAAATTTGAAGTTGGAATCGCATGTGGTATACTTTAGTTGAAAATTGTAAGGGCACAATTTACAATATTATTTATGGAACTTGCTTCACAAAAAAAGCAATGCTTGGCACTAGGAAAGTGGAAAATTACTTTTTATTAACAAAATTTTCATTCATTTTGTGAAATTCTTGATCACTATGGTAACAACCATGTTAGTTCCAAAAATGGTCATGTTATCATGTAATATGCCATGAAGATGCCCATGGGGTATGGTCATCTTTGTTGAAAGATATTGGCCTTCATATGAGTTAGGTCAGTTTGTGAATGTTTTTTTTCAAGTTTGTGGTATTGTCAGTTTATCATTTTTCGCACAAGCCCTTACACATTGGAGGCCTCCATGTGAAAGGATTTCAATTGTTGAGTCTTTTTTTCATTTTCTATAATTTTTTCTATGTGTTGTCAAAATTGCATGGATGACTAATCATATAAAATGTTTGGGAAATTGAGTTTTCTTTGTAGATACTACCTACATTCCTAATGTGGAAGGTGAAAATAATTTTTCAGAATTTATTCGACTAAATTAGAGCACACTTGAAGTTCAATTTTGAATTACTTGATGTAAATCGCCAGAAATTCAATAAATCAATGAAATATGGCAATATCACTATGAAATTCATGAAAAATTGGCAGTTGGAATCCCATGTGGTATACTTTAGTTGAAAATTTGAAGGGCACAATTTACAATCTTATTTATGGCACTTGCTTCAATAAAAAAGTCGTGCTTGGCACTAGGAAAATGAAAAAATACTTTTTATTAATCAAATTTTCATTCATTTTGTAAAATTCTTGATCACTAAGGTAAGACCCATGTTAGTTCCAAAAATGGTCATGTTATCATGTAATATGCCATGAAGATGCCCATGGGCCATGGTCATGTTTGTTGAAAGTCATTGATCTTCATATGAGTTAGGTCAGTTTGTGAAGGGTTTTTTTTTCAAGTTTGTGGTATTGTCACTTTATCATTTTTCCCACAAGCCATTGCACATAGGAGGCCTCCATGTGAAAGGATTTCAATTGTTGAGCCTTTTTTTCATTTTCTATAATTTTTTATGTGTTGTCAAAATTGCACGGATGACTAATCATATAAAATGGTTGGGAAATTGAGTTTTCTTTATGGATACTACCTACATTCCTAATGTGAAACGTGAAAATGATTTTTCAAAATTTATTCGACCAAATTAGAGCACACTTGCAGTTCAATTCTGAATTACTTGATGTAAATCAACAGAAAATCAATAAATCAATGAAATATGGCAATATCACTCTGAAATTCATGAAAAATTTGAAGTTGGAATCGCATGTGGTATACTTTAGGTGAAAATTGTAAGGGCACAATTTACAATATTATTTATGGAACTTGCTTCACAAAAAAAGCAATGCTTGGCACTAGGAAAGTGGAAAATTACTTTTTATTAACTAAATTTTCATTCATTTTGTGAAATTCTTGATCACTATGGTAACAACCATGTTAGTTCCAAAAATGGTCATGTTATCATGTAATATGCCATGAAGATGCCCATAGGGTATGGTCATCTTTGTTGAAAGATATTGGCCTTCATATGAGTTAGGTCAGTTTGTGAATGTTTTTTTTCAAGTTTGTGGTATTGTCAGTTTATCATTTTTCGCACAAGCCCTTACACATTGGAGGCCTCCATGTGAAAGGATTTCAATTGTTGAGCCTTTTTTTCATTTTCTATAATTTTTTCTATGTGTTGTCAAAATTGCATGGATGACTAATCATATAAAATGTTTGGGAAATTGAGTTTTCTTTGTAGATACTACCTACATTCCTAATGTGGAAGGTGAAAATAATTTTTCAGAATTTATTCGACTAAATTAGAGCACACTTGAAGTTCAATTTTGAATTACTTGATGTAAATCGCCAGAAATTCAATAAATCAATGAAATATGGCAATATCACTCTGAAATTCATGAAAAATTGGCAGTTGGAATCCCATGTGGTATACTTTAGTTGAAAATTGTAAGGGCACAATTTACAATCTTATTTATGGCACTTGCTTCACAAAAATAGTCGTGCTTGGCACTAGGAAAATGGAAAAATACTTTTTATTAACCAAATTTTCATTCATTTTGTGAAATTCTTGATCACTATGGTAACTCCCATGTTAGTTCCAAAAATGGTCATGTTATCATGTAATATGCCATGAAGATGCCCATGGGGCATGGTCATCTTTGTTGAAAGTCATTGATCTTCATATGAGATAGGTCATTTTCGGAAGTTTTTTTTTCTAGTTTGTGGTATTGTCATTGTATCATTTTTCCCACAAGCCATTGCACATAGGAAGTCTCCATGTGAAAGGATTTCAATTTTGGATCCTTTTTTCATTTTCTATAATTTCTTTCGATGTGTAGTCAAAATTACACGGATGACTAATCATATAAAATGCTTGGGAAATTGAGTTTTCTTTGTGGATACTACCTACATTCCTAATGTGGAGGGTGAAAATGATCTTTCAGAAGTTATTCGACCAAATTAGAGAACACTTGTAGTTCAAATTTCAATTACTTGATGTAAATCGCCAGAAATTCAATAAATCAATAAAATATGGCAATATCACTCTAAAATTCATGAAAATTTTGAAGTTGGAATCCCATGTGGTATACTTTAGTTGAAAATTGTAAGGGCACAATTTACAATCTTATTTATGGCACTTGCTTCAATAAAAAAGTCATGCTTGGCACTAGGAAAATGAAAAAAAATACTTTTTATTAATCAAATTTTCATTCATTTTGTAAAATTGTTGATCACTATGGTAAGACCCATGTTAGTTCCAAAAATGGTCATGTTATCATGTAATATGCCATGAAGATGCCCATGGGCCATGGTCATGTTTGTTGAAAGTCATTGATCTTCATATGAGTTAGGTTAGTTTGTGAAGGGTTTTTTTTCAAGTTTGTGGTATTGTCACTTTATCATTTTTCCCACAAGCCATTTCACATAGGAGGCCTCCATGTGAAAGGATTTCAATTGTTGAGCCTTTTTTTCATTTTCTATAATCTTTTATGTGTTGTCAAAATTGCACGGATGACTAATCATATAAAATGGTTGGGAAATTGAGTTTTCTTTATGGATACTACTTACATTCCTAATGTGGAACGTGAAAATGATTTTTCAGAATTTATTCGACCAAATTAGAGCACACTTGCAGTTCAATTTTGAATTACTTGATGTAAATCTACAGAAATTCAATAAATCAATGAAATATGGCAATATCACTCTGAAATTCATGAAAAATTTGAAGTTGGAATCGCATGTGGTATACTTTAGTTGAAAATTGTAAGGGCACAATTTACAATATTATTTATGGAACTTGCTTCACAAAAAAGCCATGCTTGGCACTAGGAAAGTGGAAAATTACTTTTTATTAACCAAATTTTAATTCATTTTGTGAAATTCTTGATCACTATGGTAACACCCATGTTAGTTCCAAAAATGGTCATGTTATCATGTAATATGCCATGAAGATGCCCATGGGGTATGGTCATCTTTGTTGAAAGACATTGGCCTTCATGTGAGTTAGGTCAGTTTGTGAATGTTTTTTTTTTCAAGTTTGTGGTATTGTCAGTTTATCATTTTTCGCACAAGCCCTTACACATAGGAGGCCTCCATGTGAAAGGATTTCAATTGTTGAGCCTTTTTTTTTCATTTTCTATAATTTTTTCTATGTGTTGTCAAAATTGCATGGATGACTAATCATATAAAATGTTTGGGAAATTGAGTTTTCTTTGTAGATACTACCTACATTCCAAATGTGGAAGGTGAAAATGATTTTTCAGAATTTATTCGACTAAATTAGAGCACACTTGAAGTTCAATTTTGAATTACTTGATGTAAATCGCCAGAAATTCAATAAATCAATGAAATATGGCAATATCACTCTAAAATTCATGAAAAATTGGCAGTTGGAATCCCATGTGGTATACTTTAGTTGAAAATTTTAAGGGCACAATTTACAATCTTATTTATGGCACTTGCTTCACAAAAAAGGTCGTGCTTGGCACTAGGAAAATGGAAAAAAAAACTTTTTATTGACCAAATCTTCATTCATGTTGTGAAATTCTTTATCACTATGGTAACACCCATGTTAGTTCCAAAAATGGTCATGTTATCATGTAATATGCCATGAAGATTCCCATGGGGCATGGTCATCTTTGCTAAAAGTCATTGATCTTCATATGAGATAGGTTAGTTTGTGAAGGTTTTTTTTTTCAAGTTTGTGGTATTGTCAGTGTATCATTTTCCCACAAGCCATTGCACATAGGAAGTCTCCATGTGAAAGGATTTGAATTTTTGAGCCTTTTTTTCATTTTCTATAATTTCTTTCGATGTGTAGTCAAAATTACACGGATGAGTAATCATATAAAATGCTTGGGAAATTGAGTTTTCGTTGTGGATACTACCTACGTTCCTAATGTGGAAGGTGAAAATTATTTTTCAGAATTTATTCGACCAAATTAGAGCACACTTGCAGTTCAATTTTGAATTACTTGATGTAAATCGCCAAAAATTGAATAAATCAATGAAATATGGCAATATCACTCTGAAATTCATGAAAAATTGGCAGTTGGAATCCCATGTGGTATACTTTAGTTGAAAATTGTAAGGGCACAATTTACAATCTTATTTATGGCACTTGCTTCACAAAAAAAGTCATGCTTGGCACTAGGAAAATGGAAAAATACTTTTTATTAACCAAATTTTCATTCAGTTTGTGAAATTCTTGATCACTATGGTAACACCCATGTAAGTTCCAAAAATGGTCATGTTATCATGTAATATGCCATGAAGATGCCCATGGGGCATGGTCATCTTTGTTGAAAGTCATTGATCTTCATATGAGATAGGTGAGTTTGTGAAGGGTTTTTTTTCAAGTTTGTGGTATTGTCAGTTTATCATTTTTCCCACAAGCCATTGCACATAGGAGGTGTCGTGGTGGAACGACCATCTATGGGGCCATCCAGTCCCTTGTGGTTCGGTAGGGGGGATCAACGTGCACAAAGAGCATGATCAATGGAAAGCGCAAGGGCGATTTACCCAGGTTCGTGCCGCTGAGAAGCATAAAACCCTACTCCTGCTTTTGGTGTATTGGTTGTATATGAACACGAGTACAAGGAGCGCTTCCCCGGCAAGGTGCGGGAGAGGCAGCTACGCATTTGAGTTGTGTGAGGGGTCCGAATCCATCTAACTGTTGCCTTGGCCCTCCTTTTATAGCTAAAGGGGTTACCACAGTGGCAAAATAGTAATTACATGTCGATTAGATAGCAAACAGTGCTATCATACCTAACTCTGCCAGTTTAGGACAAAGGCATTAAATGCACCGTTAGGTGTCATGCGGAGAGGTAGTCTCGGCAAGGTTTCCGCACCGCTCGCCCAGCTACCTCGTATTATTCTGACACACCTCCTGGACGGGTGTCATTAGAGGCGAATCCTGTCCCAGCATGCTGACACGTGCCCGACAAGCCTCACCAACCAGCCTGCGCGGTCGACACCTCATCCATTAGTGAACATCTGTGCGGTGAGGTGGAGCGCTGGGGGACTGGCAGAAGCTTGCCGGCATGGAGCTTGCCGGGTCTTCGCCTTGCCGGTTTAGCCTTGCCGGCGGGGAATGTCTTCATCTTCGGTACTAGTTGAGGGTTTGTTGGTGTCGTGTCTTGAGCTTCTCCCAATTGGCTTTTGCAACTAGGTCTCGAGTCATGGTCTTGGTGATTCCCGGCAAGGCTTGGCCGGCAAGGAAGCTGCTATTGTCTGTGCATAAGTCAGGTTATAAAATACCCATGTTTTATACACCGACAGGAGCCCCCGGGCCTGGGCCATACGCGTGTCCGAAGCGTCGTTGGGCTAGGCCCAAACAATGCACAGACACGCGGCGGGAAAACTGCCGCTGTAGTTTTTCGGTCATGATGGTTATCTTCTCTTGAGATCTTCTTTGCCTCCTCATTAATCTGGCCTTGAGCGTGCTTTTGGTCATCTTCCGGCAACCCTTGCCGCCGAACGGACGGCCGCTTGGCATGCTCATACCAGGGGCATGCTCATAGGTGGGGCGTCGTGGGTTCAATTGAGCCGGCATGCGGCTACGCGTGGCAAAGGATAACTGCCATGTCTGTCTTTACTTCTCCTTTCTCCACGCCCCTCCATCACGCGCATTTGTATGCATGCAAGGCAGCGGATTGGTGGAGAAGGGCGGCCGTTGGAGTGATGCGCCGGGCCAGAAGCGCAGGGCGCGGGATTGGCGAACGTGGGTGGCCGCCCGAAGACGGTGAGGAGCCAGCCTCCCGCACTCCCCCTATAAATAGGGGACTGCGGGATGCGATGCTCACTCATCTCCTTCCGCCTCGATCCTCAGCAACCGTCGTCTCTTTCTTTCATCTTCCTCCCCCGCATCTGACGATGACATGGCGAGGGGGAGAGGTCGTGGTCGTGTCTCCGCCGCCGCGGCGAGAGCTTCTCCTCGGCTCCAAGCTCATGCTTCGGCTGCAGCTGCAGAGGCTGGCTCCAGTGCTCAAGGGAGGGCCGCGGCCCGTGGTCGTGGACGCCGTTGCGCCCGTGGTCGGGGCAGCCATGGCCGGGCGCTTGCTGCTCCGTCTTCGGCCCCTCCTTTGCCGGCAGAAGGCCACACAGAGGATACGGCACAAGAGTTCGTCTTGGAGATGCACTCTTAGCCGCGGAGCTGGCTGCGACTTCCTCGCCCGTTCGCTAGGGCGATGGAAGGCCGCCACCTGCGCGGCCTATGGCTGCGCGTGGATGGTTGCTGCAACGGCCCGGTCTGGGTAACCGTTGACACCTCCAACAATGGTATTATGTACCTCACGCGCGGGTGGAAATCCTTTGCCCGTGCCCATTGCTTAGGGCAAGGGCACCTCCTTCACTTCAGGCTGGATGGACCAGACATGCTTGTCGTGAAGTTCTTCGGGGCTTCAGGCGCTCGTCTAGAGTGCTGCGCGGAGAGCTCGAGCGACAGCGACACCGCTTCCTCCAGCGATGCTGAGGATGACGATGATGACGGCGATGACGATGGCTCTCTGGGCATGAAGATCGAAGACGACGGCGAAGACTCTGGCTGATCGCCGGCAGCACCATCATCTGACCTTCCGGGAACAAGCCGGACTCCGCCTAGGCGCCCCTTTTGCCCTCCTTGCACTTGAGATAAATCCTGGCAAAGGGCCAACGATAATGTAATTGAGTACCTTTTCAATGAATATCTATTGTTTTATCAGGTTTAAGTAAATGCGTGTTGTTTCCCTTGTCTTGTTTTGCCTTTGTATGATCGTGCTCCCTACGCTGTTGGGAACCTTGCCGGAGCGCACACTTGCCGCGAGCGCTTTGAGGAACGGGTCCTTAGCAGCCTGCTGGAAGTGCCGCTGCCGGCAAGGTAACTTGCCGGGCCATAATGCAGCTGCTAAGCTTGCCGAGCGGAATCGAGGCAAGGTAGAGCGCGGACCGACCGCGACAAGGTTCCTTCGCGTGCAGGTTTCTCATACAAAGCACATGATCGTTCAAGGGAAAACGCAAATGAAACAAGGAATTTTTTTTAAATTTTTTCAACTTAGCTTTTCCTTGCGTCGTTTCTCCCGTTGCATGGAATGATCACTTGAACGTCATTAAAATGGTACCCCATCTCCACTTCCCTCGGGAAACTTGCACGCGAGGGATCCTTCCATCCTTTTAAGAAAAAGAAAGAAGAGAAAAGAATGGTTTGGGAACCTTGATGATCCATCAGTCATTCCATACAAACTAAAGTGTAAATCACAACATCGCATTTATCCACATATAAATGAATATGTATGAGGAGTTGCGAAACACTTAGCTTTATTATGCACAGGATCTGCGCCTGGCTTTGTACAAAGGATTACATGTCTGCTCGACAAGGCTTGTACAAAAGGGGGTTGCCGGGAGGCCCGGCAACTGCGCCTCACGGGTAGAACTTGCGAAGATGCTCAATATTCCATGAGTTCTGCACTGGGGTGCTGTGACGCCCCCGACTTAATCGTGCACTAACCATACACGCAAACGTGCACGATCAAGCACAGGGACTCACGGGAAGATATCACAACACAACTCTAAACTCAAATTAAACATAATTCTCACATATTACAAGCCAGGGGTCACGAGGACCCGAATACATAAGTCATACACACAAATGATATCTGAGTACAGACATAGTTAGTCAAGTTTTCCTTAAGAAGGCTAGCACAAACAACGATACAGATCGAAAGGCGAAGGCCTCCTGCCTAGGGCCTCCTAGCTACTCCTGGTCGGCTGGCTCGATCCAGTAGTAAGTGCCGTCGGGACCCTCCTGGTAGTAAGCTCCTGCGGTGACATCTGGCTCCTGGACTCCGTCGTCTGATGTATCATCAATTGGATATGGGGGAAAAATAATAGAAGAGCAAAACGTGAGTACTCATCCAAAGTACTCGCAAGACTGACATCAGAACTATACTAATTATGCACTGGTATCAAAGGAATGGGGCTATATCTTGGACTGAACTGCAGAATGCCAGAATAGAGGGGGAGAAGCCTAGCCTATCGAAGACTAGCATCTTCAAGAAATCTTGCAGCATCAGAAGAGAATAGAATATAGTAACATACAATAGTGGTTGTATAGCAGCAACGCCCTGAGATCCTTTCTCGACTGTCCCGCGAGAAAGTGATCCCGAGAGCAGTAGTATCAGTTTTATAAGCATCATCATCAGTTTGTAGTTGTCATAGATCCGGATACAACTCTGAGCGTCCTGTTACCGTGGACACGGCTATTCGAATAGATTACTTCCCTGCAGGGGTGCACTACTGTTACCCAACACGCTCGATTACCTCTGGCCGGACACACTTGCTGGGTAATACCCGGCCTCGGGTGATCGACACGACGCAGTCCTACCTAGGCTCAGCAGAGAGGTCAACACGCCGGTCTAAATCCTAAGTGCGAAGGGGTCTTGGGCCCATCACCCTTTGCATTCCTGCACGTTGCGTGGCTGGTCGGGGTGCAGGCGCGACACTGTATACACAAGTGAAGTACCAGCCCAATCCCGACAATCAGGCCGCATCTCTGAACTGTGACATCTGAAGAGCTTTTGGCTGATACATACGACGTAGAGGGTCCCATAACCATTATCCCACGTGGTGGTAGTGCGTATAGGGCACGACGACCCACTCAGATCAAATACCCAGTTCCGTTAGGCGTATTTAGTAACTCACAGAGACGATCATAGTTTCTGTCGCTCCGACTTGATATCACTCGCGGGTACTCTTGATACTTACCCGTCTTTAGCATTGTTCTCTCGCGGGCACCCTTGGGGCCAGCCCGACTTTACAATTCCCCGTGGGTACCCCTCGGGGTCGACCCGTCTGCGTCAAAGGTCAAAGTAACCGTGTGTCCAATTATCGAGAAGGAATCCGAGGAATCACCCTCGATGGATTCCCACTCGAGGAGTTGCACGACGGAAGCTTTATCGAAGGTGATGAAAGAGGAATCACCCTCGGCAACACACATTCGGGTAGCTATTCTACAGAGGCATCATCGGAAGTGGGATAAGAGGTATCACCCTCGGCACTCGATGCCAGCTCTGCAGAGTCGAGCAACTTAGGGGGTGTGCGGTGATGTGCTATTCTCGGCCCGATCGATCACATCGTTCGGGGCCCAGAAACTAAAGCGGAGCAACTACATGAAAGGAGAGAGGCCACATATGGTTTACCATCCAACCTATACTAAGCAGTTTGGATAATAGGCAGGTATCAATAGCAGTTACAAGGACAGGCTATGCATCAGAATAGGATAAAACAAAATAGCAGCAATATCTAATGCAAGCAGGAGGGAGAAGGAATGGGTGATATAGGCATGCGTCAAGGGGGTTTGCTTGCCTGGAAGCTCTGCTGAGAGTGGCTGATCGTCAGTAGGCTGCTCGTCGGGGGTGTAGTCGAACTCAGCTGTGGCAGCGTCGGTCTCGGCGTCTATCGGGAGAGAAAGGGGAGTATTGCTGACGTCAGCAGTCAACAGGACGGTTGACTGGTCAAACCTGACCTGTGGGTCCAGTGGGACCCACTGGTCAGTGACTCAGCTAATTAAACAGAGTTAATTTAATTAAACTAATCCTAATTATCTAGCGGGACCCACTGGTCAGTGTCTAATAGTTTAATTAACTTTTTAATTAACATTTTTATTTATTCTAAAACATTTATTCGGCTGGGCCCCACATGTCAGTGGGCGGGACCACGCTAACTGAGTCAACTGGGCCCCGTGGGACCCAGTGGCAGTGACCGAGCGATGGGGCCCGCTGTGCCACGTCGGCGCCAGTTGGATTCCGGCCACCGGAGAGCTCCGGCGAGCTCGCGCGACGGCGACTAACTCCGGCGAGCCCGGAATCCTGCTGTGGTGCACGGTTTTGGGCGTTTCTGGGCTCTATCGAACGAGTGAACGAAACCGCGTCCGGTGGTGGGGGTGATCGGAGCTGGGGAGGCCGGAGCTGACGGCGGCGAGCACGTCGGCGGCGGCCGTTTCGGGCGGTGCACGGGTTCGCGGCTACGGCGTGCTAACGATCAAATGCAGTGGACGGGAAGGCTCTACGCGATGTGGCGGGCAAGTTGGGCACGAGCCCGAGACCATTTGGTCGTCGGAGCCTCGCCGGCGACGAGGCGGGCGGCGGAGCAGTCGGGTAACTCCAATGCGGCGGCTACGGTGGCTAAATCGCGCGGGGAGAGGGGGAAAGACGCGACTGCTCACATTGGCCCTGTAGGTGTGCGTAAATATGCTCGGGGAAGGGCGACGGCGGCGAATCGGCACCGGAGACGAAGGAGGCCGCGCGGGGAAGAAGAGCTCGGGGAGGTCGCGGCAGAGGCGCTCGGCTCTAGCTAGGCGGTGCAGTCGGCGTAGTCGAGGACGGGGAACACGTCGGGCATGGCGGAGTGGCGACCAGGAGGCGGTAGCCGCGGGATCGAACGGTGGTCGGCGACGGCGTCTCGGGTGGATGGGAGCCCGAGAGAGAGAGGGCGAACGGGGGCGAGTGGGGGCAGCTAGGGTTTGGTGAAGGACGAGAGGCGACCGGGGTCGGCTTTAGCGGCGCCGGGGAGCCGCAGGATGCACGACACGGCGACAATCGGAGCTCGGGCGTGCTGACAGCGCGACGATGGAGGACGGCGACCTCGCTGGCGGGCTGGGCCTTGCACTGTGCAACTAGAGCCCAGCCGCACAGTAAGTCTCTGCCGTTATTCTTTTTCTATTTCCCATTTCTTTAATTCTTTCTGTTTTGCTAATTGTTAGGCCACTAAACTACTTTTATAAAATATGTGACTCAGCTCATAAATTGCAGTGCATTATCCTCTATCACCAGAAATTGGTTGGAGTAAAATACAATTTCATTTGTAAATTGGATTAATTAAAAGGTATTAAAATGTGTTGTTTGGCTACTGTTTGAGGTTGTTAGAGTCACTTAAGTGTTTTTAGTGATGTTGTTTTCCTAAACATAATTAGTTATGAATTATGTGCTATTTAATGAACATTTATATTCTGATTTGAAGAACTTTTAATTTTTCACTTTAAATTTGAATTCCAATTTGATTAGGAATTTGAAATGAGATATGATGCAATGATGATCAAGCATAGTTAATCATGCTGACTTGGCACTATCAAAAGGTGATCACTGTAGCATAATGACATGGGGTGTTACAATTCTCCTCCTCTAACAAGAATTCTCGTCCCGAGAATTAAGAGGTAGGCTGAAAGAAAGCGGGATACTCTTCACGAAGACGATCCTCGCGTTCCCAGGTGGCTTCATCTTCAGAATGATTTGACCACTGAACCTTGAGGAATTTGATCGACTTCTGACAAGTCCGGCGTTCAGTTTGATCAAGCACGCGGATCGGATATTCTGGATAAGACAGATCTTCTCGCAGCTCAAGTATTTCATGGTCCACAGCTCGGATGGGATCCTTGAAGCAGCGTCAGAGTTGTGACACATGAAAGACATCATGCACTTGAGAAAGGTTCGGCGGCAATTCCAATTGATATGCCACTTCTCCACGACGGGCGAGAATACGGAATGGGCCAATGTAGCGAGGAGCTAACTTGCCCTTAATTCCGAACCGATGAGTGCCTTTCAACAGAGTGACGCGAAGGTAAGCTTGCTCGCCAGGCTGATACACCATTACCTTGTGCTTTCGGTCATAGTTGCTCTTCTGACAAGACTGAGCAGTCTTCAAGTGTTCACGGACAATGCGGACTTGTTCTTCAGCTTGTTGGATAATATCCGGTCCGAAGAGTGAACGTTCCCCAGTTTCTGACCAATTCAGAGGGGTTCGACACTTACGTCCATATAGAACTTCAAATGGTGCCATCTTCAGACTAGCTTGGTAGCTATTGTTATACGAGAATTCGGCATACGGAAGAGATTCCTCCCATTTCTTACCAAACGAAATGACACAAGCTCGAAGCATATCCTCAAGCACTTGATTAACTCTTTCGACTTGACCTTGAGACTGAGGGTGGAAAGCAGTGCTAAAAGACAGATGAGTTCCCATGGCTTCTTGGAAACTGTTCCAAAATCTGGAGGTGAAGAGGCTGCCATGATCTAAACTGATCTCCAATGGAACACCGTGGAGTGACACAATTCTGGAAACATATAAGTCTGCTAACTGACTAGCAGTGATAGTCTCCTTGACTGGAAGAAAGTGAGCCACCTTTGAGAATCGGTCGATGACGACAAAGATAGCATCATGACCCTTCTGTGATCTGGGAAAACCAGTAATGAAGTCCATTTGAACATTGTCCCATTTCCATTCAGGTATTTCAAGGGGTTGCAAAGTTCCAGCTGGCCTTTGATGTTCAGCCTTGATGCGACGACAAACGTCACACTCAGCAACATAACGGGCGATGTCTTGTTTCATACCAGGCCACCAGAATCTCTGATGAATGTCTTGGTACATCTTTGTGCTACCAGGATGAATTGAGAGAGGCGTTTCATGCGCTTCTTTCATAACGTCCTTCCTCATATCCTGGTTGTGAGTTGTAGGGACCACTAAACGACCATTGAAGAACAAACCGTCTTGGTCATCTAGGTGGAATTCTGAATACTTTCCTTCACCAAGATATCGCTTAATCTTGTGAACTTTGGAGTCATACTTCTGCATACTTCTGATCATATGCTCGAGATTTGATTCAACAACCAGGGTATTGAGATAACCCTGCGGAACAATATGGAGGTTCAACTTGCGAAGCTCTTCATAAAGCATAGGTTGCGCTTCCTGGACCATGAGGTTGTTGCAATAAGCCTTGCGACTCAAAGCATCGGCCATTATGTTAGCCTTGCCAGGGGTGTAAGAGATATTCATATCATAATCGGCTATTGTCTCGAGCCACCTTTGTTGACGAAGGTTCAGGTCTGGTTGAGTATACAGATACTTCAAACTCTGATGATCCGTGTATATCTCGCAACGATTACCAAGGAGGTAATGTCGCCACAACTTCAGAGCATAAATAACCGCAGAAAGTTCGAGATCATGTACTGGATAGTTTTCCTCATGAGGATGCAATTGTCGAGATCCATAGGTAATCACTTTGCGCTCTTGCATTAGGACACAGCCTAATCCTTGACGAGATGCATCACAGTAAATTAAGAAATCCTTTTGGGAATCCGGGGGTGCTAGCACTGGGGCAGATGTCAACTTATCTTTAAGTGTCTGAAAGCTTACTTGGCATTTTTCTGTCCACTCAAATTTAACACCCTTGTGGAGCAGATCAGTTAATGGCTTTGGAATCTTCAAGAAGTTCTCGACGAATCGACGGCAATAGCTAGCGAGACCGAGAAAACTCCTGACTTGCTTGACATTCTTCGGGGGAGTCAGGTCAAGAATAGCCTGAACTCGCTCGGGGTTAACAGCAATGCCATCTTTGGAAATCACGTGACCAAGATAAGTCACCTCAGACAACCAGAATTCACACTTGGAGAATTTGGCATATAACTGGTGTTCTCGAAGTTTCTCCAATACAAGCCGAAGATGCTCGGTGTGTTCTTCTTCATTCTTGGAAAATATAAGAATATCATCCAAGTAGACCACGACGAACTTGTCGAGGTAGTCCATGAAGATATAGTTCATCAATCGAGAGAAGGTTGCCGGAGCATTGGTCAATCTGAAGGACATGACGGTGTACTCGTATGATCCATAGCGAGTAACGAATGCGGTCTTCGGAATATCCTCCTTTCGAACTCAGATCTGATGATAACCCAACCTCAAGTCGAGTTTAGAGAACACAGAGGATCCAGCAAGCTGATCATAAAGATTGTTGATCCGGGGCAGTGGATATTTGTTCTGGATTGTTGCTTGGTTAATGGGCCGATAGTCCTGGACCAGTCGGTTAGTTCCATCCTTCTTCTTAACGAAGAGAGAAGGTGCTCCCCAAGCACAGGAACTGGGGCGGATGAAACCCTTTTTAAGTGACTTGTCGATTTCTTCCTTAAGCTCGAGAAGTTCATGCGGAGGCATCTTATAAGGACGCTTCGCAATAGGGGTAGTGCCAGGTTTCAGGTTGATGACGAACTCGACAGCTCTAACCGGGGGTATTCCTGGAAGTTCTTCCGGAAAGACGTCCGGAAAATCACGGACGACTGGAACGTTCTCAATTCCTCCGAGAGGTGAAGCGTTCAAAGCATTCAGAGCAAATATCTGAGCTTCGGCATTCCGGGTAATGCGAGCGGTGTAGTTCACTATCTCATCGGAGGGATGAAGAAGTTGAACGACTTTAGTGGCACAATTGATCGAAGCAATATGAGCTTTCAACCAATCCATTCCCAGAATGAGGTCTATGGTGGAAGACTTCAGGATAATGGGTGAAACAAGGAATTCCAACCCTTTGATTTCAACAGGGACATTGTGTGCTATCATGGAGGTACGACAGTGGCCTCCAGGAGTGCGGACAACCATTTGTAGGTTCATGTTACCAAATGCAATGTCATGAGATAATGCAAATGCTTCTGACATGAATGAATGTGACGCTCCTGAATCAAATAAAACTGAAGCAGGTACTGAGTTAACGAGAAGGGTACCCATCACAGTAGCAGGTTGGTCCTGAACTTCTTCAATATCAATGTTGTAAGCATGTCCACGACCATAAGCAGCAGACCCAGTATTATAGTTGCGGGCCTGATTGTTGCCACGACCATTACCACGTCCATTACGAGGAAATGCCAACTGATTCTGAGTCTGACGGCAGTCCTTAGCAAGGTGACCTGGTTTGCGGCACTTGAAACATAGACCATCTTCAGGACGAAGAGGAGCATTGGGTGGAGCAGCTTGAGCTCTTGGCTGCCTCGGTGGTGGAGGAGGCAGACGGGGTGTAGCATAAAAGGACCTTGGTGCAGGGGCAGCTGGACGGTACACACTGTTGGGAATCCAGATCCAATGCTTCTGTGCTGAGCTCGAAGATGAGCCAATGTCACGGTAGCGCTTCTGCGATTCCTTGCGCTCGATCTAAGCGGTCTCAATCCGGATAGCCTTGTTCACGAGAGTGGCAAAGTCGGCGAAGTCTTGAGCAGCAAGAGCAAGCTTAAGGTCTGGGTGGAGTCCGTTAAGGAATTTCTCCTGTCTACGAGCATCAGTGGCTATGTCTTCTTCAGCATAGCGGTATAAGTTAAGGAACTCCCGCTGATAGGCTTCGACGGTCTTGTTGCCCTGAACGAGGTTGCGGAACTCGGTCTTCTTCTGGTCTATGATTCCCTGAGGAATATAGCGAGCACGGAAGGCAGTCTGAAACTCAACCCAAGTAACGATTGTCCCAGCAGGCAGTGTACGCTTGTGAGTGGACCACCATTGAGCAACGGGTCCCTTCAGGAAGTAGGTCGCGAAGGTGACAAGGTTGTTAGGGGCGACACTAGCAGACTCCATCTCAAAAGCAATGTCGCGAAGCCAATCATCGGCATCCAGCGGCTGTTCAGAGTTGCGGTAAAAAGTGGGGTTGAGACGCACAAACTCTGACAGTGTTATTTAAGCTGGGTTCTGATTCTGATTGTTCTGGTGCGGGAACTGAGCCATGATATTAGTCATGACCTGACGGTTTAGCTCGAATTGCTGCATCATAGCTACCATATAATCTGGCAGTGGTGGCTGCTCAAGAGCACGGCCACGACCATGACCACGAGCACCTGGCCTAACCATCCTGCTAAAATTTCAACAGGGGGTAGTTTAGTAAAAGCAACTGCAAGGGTTTAGCGACAAACATGAAGTAACACGACAATGATTAAGCAGTGCAATAGATACATAACAGTAGTCAATTAAGACATACAGATCCATACACAGAGTCGGTTACACACGGGTAGCATAACGGCGTAAAATTAAAGAAAAAGACATACTAGGCGGCGCGCAGCCACGCGGTGAGGAATACACAACGAGACATAGCAAAGGCTACATCAACGTCGGGGAAAGCCACTGAAACGGGGTAACTGCAAGTGCGGACGACGAGTGCTCGTCGCAGAGAAGTCTTGCTCTCCATGTGCACTCTGATGCAGAACCCGGTCTCGAACTGGAAGAAGAGGTCCACGTGCAGGCGTGTGACCTCCAACAGCAGGCCAATCAATACCTGCCGGCATCTGAGTCCTGCGCGGGTAAAGAATGTACTCTGGATGTATCCTTGCACGAACAGCTGGTAGCAACTGCGTCATAGCATCATAGAGACGTGCTCGAGTGGCAAACAACTCGACGGCGAGAGCCCGGGCAGTGCGATCCAGAGCCTGAGTGCACTGAATCAAAACATGCGGGTCATAGCGACGTCGCTCGTAAGGGGCACAGATAGCTGTGTAGTATCCGGTAGCATCTCCAGCAGGAGCATACGGAAAGTATCGGAACTCTGAGGCATCCAAGCGGCTATGCTCTCCACGGAGACGTGCGACAGCAGAGTAGGCAACATCATGTACTGACATCTCAATCGTCATGCCGATACCGTGAAAAACGTGCAACTCAGTGTCGGAGTTGTCAGTCTGATCAAAGATACGAACATCAGCATGGTACTGCTCCTGGTTGAACTCGCGGTAATCCTCGTAAACCATGTACTCGGGGTACCAGCGGTAGCCCAGTCTGGTCAGGAGGGCGATCAGGATAGCTGGAAAACCAGTCGCATCATGAGCCCAAGTGCGAAGCACATGCTGCGTCACAGGGTGCGGTGGAAACAAGCGATCCATCTGAAACAGATGAAATTCGAGATTGTCAATTGACAGTGTGAGAAATATTTAATAACTTGGAGAGAAAGGTCAAACAGACCAATGGAAAAGAAAATGTGATTATCAGACTAATCAGATCAATGTAAGGGAATAAGCACAGTATCTTGATCTAGCCCCCTGCAGAAGGGAACTAACAAAATACATGGGCCACTGCACCACCTTCTTCTTCGGCACCACTTGCTGGTCAACTTCACTTGCTTGCGCTGTCGGTGACTTGTCGGCACCAGGCCTTGCAAGAGAAGATTCCGGTTTATCGCTGGACGGGCTTGCCGTGGCTGCTTCTTCGTCATCGACTTCTCTCTGCGCCACTAATGCAGCACTAGCCACTTGATTTGTTGCCGCTACATATAGCAGCAACGGCTCTTGCGGTCCAGGCGCAACTAGTGTTGGCGTGGAGGAGAGGTATCTTTTCAAGTCCTGCAGCGCGGCCTCCGCTTTCGGAGTCCATTTCATCGGACCTGCCTTTTTCAAAATGTTGAAAAACGGCAGGGCGCGCTCAGCAGATCTTGAAATGAACCAACTCAAGGCACCAACACAACTGGCAAGACGCCGCACATCTTTGACTCTTTTTGGTGCTTGAATCTGCTCAATTGCTTTGATCTTGTCGGGATTTGCTTCAATTCCTCGTTGAGATACAAAGAATCCGAGAAGCTTGCCGGACGGGACGCCAAATACACACTTCTCAGGATTGAGCTATAAGTTGATTTTGCGCAAGTTCGCAAACGTTTCTTCCAAGTCCTGAATGAGGGTAGATTTGTCCTTGGTCTTGACTACTATATCATCCATGTATGCTTCCACATTCCTGTGCAGCTATGGCTCAAAACCAATCTGGAGTGCCCTCGCAAATGTTGAACTGGCACTCTTTAATCCGAAAGGCATACGCACGAAGCAATACGTGCCACATGGAGTAATGAATGCGGTTTTCTCCTCATCCTCCTTGGCCATGAATATCTGATGGTATCCAGAGTACGCGGCAAGGAAGGAGAGCAAATCACAGCCGGAAGTAGAGTCTACAATTTGATCAATGCGCGGCAAGGGAAAAGGATCCTTTGGACATGCTTTGTTAATGTCAGTGTAGTCAATACAAAGTATCCACTTTCCGTTTGCTTTGCGCACCACAACTGGATTTGCCAACCAAGTTGGATGTAGTACACCTCTAACCAATCCTGCTGCTTTAAGCTTCTTGATTTCTTCGGCAATGAACTGTTGCCGCTCCAATGCTTGCTTCCGGACTTTTTGCTTGACGGGCCGAGCGTGGGGGCAGACGGCAAGGTGGTGCTCAATTACCTCCCTGGGAACACCGGGGATGTCAGATGGTCGCCATGCAAACACATCGACATTCGCCCGCAGGAAGGCAACGAGTGCACTTTCCTATTTGCTGTCAAGGGTGGCGCTGATGGTGAAGGTACCGTCAGCGCCGTCCTCCCTCGCCGACACCTTTTTGGTTGCTTGTGAAGCAGCTTTGGATTTCTTACCGGCAGAGCACTCCGGCAAGTCTTCAACAGGCGCGTAGCACTCCGAAGAGGTGCGCTTCCCGGAATCCTTACTGGAACTCTTGCCGGACTTCTTCCTTTCTTTCTTCTTGGCGGGAGCTAGCGCCTTAGCGGCCTCTGCTGCAACCGCATCTCTGTACATCTTGTCGACGCAAATGACTGCATCTTTCTTGTCGGAGTTGATGGAAATGACACCCATCGGCCCTGGCATCTTCAATGTGTTGTAAGCATAGTGAGATGCTGCCATGAATTTTGCCAGGGTGATGTCTACTACACAACTTATTCTTGTAGACTCGTGTTGGGCCTCCAAGCGCAGAGTTTTGTAGGACAGTAGCAATTTTCCCTCAAGTGGATGACCTAAGGTTTATCAATCCGTGGGAGGCGTAGGTTGAAGATGGTATCTCTCAAGCAACCCTGCAACCAAATACAAGAAATCTCTTGTGTCCCCAACACACCCAATACAATGGTAAATTGTATAGGTGCACTAGTTCGGTGAACAAATGATGATAAAAGTGTAGTATGGATAGTAGATATAGGTTTTTGTAATCTGAAAATATAAAAACAGCAAGGTAGCAAATAGTAAACGGGCATAAAAACGGTATTGCAATGCTTAGAAACAAGGTCTAGGGTTCATACTTTCACTAGTGCGATCTCCCAACATTGTTGACAAAGTTGAATCATATGTAAATCCCTCACGTGCGACAAAGAGTTCACTCCAAAGTCACAAATAGCGGAGAACAAACGAAGAAATTGTTGTAGGGTACGAAACCACCTCAAAGTTATCCTTCCCGATCAATCTTATGAGCCATCCCCATTGATTGTCACGAACAGCCCTAGAGTTCGTACTAGAATAACACCTTAAGATACACATCAACCAAAACGCTAATGTCACCTAGGCACTCCAATGTCACCACGAGTACCCACGGGTTTGATTATACGATATGCATCACACAATCTCAGATTCATCTATTCAAACCAACACAAAGAACTTCAAAGAGTGCCCCAAAGTTTCTACCGGAAAGTCTAGACGAAAACGTGTGCCAACCCTTATGCATAAATCCCCAAGGTCACGGAACCCGCAAGTTGATCACCAAAACATACATCAAGTGACTCAAGTGAATATCCCATTGTCACCACAGATATTCATATGCAAGACATACATCAAGTGTTCTCAAATCCTTAAAGACTCAATCCGATAAGAAAACTTCAAAGGGAAAACTCAATTCATCACAAGAAGATAGATAGGGGAAAACTCCATATGATTCATCCATATCAACAAAGCTCGCGATACATCAAGATCGTGCCATCTCAAGAACACGAGAGAGAGAGATCAAACACATAGCTACTGGTACAAACCCTCCGCCCCGAGGGTGAACTACTCCCTCCTCTTCATGGATACCGCCGGGATGATGAAGATGGCCTCCGGTGATGCCTTCCCCCCTCCGGCAGGGTGCCGGAAAAGGGTTGTAGATGGGATCTCTCTGGTACAGAGGCTTGCGGCGGCGTAAAAACTCATCTAGGTTAACTTTTGGGGCTTTCTGAATATATATGATTTTTCAGCATTGGAATCACGCGAAACGGAGCCACGTGGGCCCCACGAGGTACCAGGGCGCGCCTGGGGGGGGGGGGTGGCGTGCCCTGGTGCCTCGTGGGCACTGGGTGGCCCCCCTCCAGTGGGTCTGGGTGCCAATATTCTTTATTTGTCCAATAAAAAATCTCCAAAAAGTTTCAGCTCATTTGGAAAACTTTCATTTCTGCACAAAAAACAACACCACGGTAGTTCTGCTGAAAACAGCGTCAATCCGGGTTAGTTCTAATCAAATCATACCAAAACCATATAGAATTGTTATAAACATGGCATGAATACTTCATAAATTACAGATACGTTGGAGACGTATCAGCATCCCCAAGCTTAATTCCTACTCGTCCTCGAGTAGGTAAATGATAAAAGAAATAATTTATGAAGTGTGAATGCTAGCATAGTGCATAAGTTTGATCAATGATAATTTCAATCACTTTTCCTAGCATCATAACAGTAACTTTCTCTCATAAAAGTCATCATGAAAAAGTAGCAATTAAAAACAGAAATTTTGATGTGGAATGCTACCTATCATACTCATCATATAATCTTTTCTTTTGTTGCATGGGCATTGGACTTGAATGATTCAAAGCAAGATCATTATTAAAACAGCAATATTTATTATCATAGAACTTCTCATGAGAAAGTAACAATTCATCACAACAATGAAGTATAAGGCATAAACTTTCTTGGAAACTAACAAACTATTCTAGTCAACAATGCTATTGCAATTCATCATATTTTCAGGAAGGGTCTCATGTAGGAGCTTTTTAGCAAGTCCACATACTCAACCATCATTTAGTCTTCTATGATTGCTAACACTCACGACATATATATGGAGCAAAAGTTTCAGCCAGACACATAGAAAGATAGGGGCTTGTGATTTCGCCTCCCAACTTATTCACCTCAAGGGTGATGTCAACAATAATAACTCATGATCACTCATATCCAACTGGATATATGTGCCTAGATCTTTCCCCACCACATGATGCTTACAAAAGAGAAAAATAAAAAGGAATAGAGGAGAACACTATTGACTCTTGCATAAAAGTAAATACATAAAAGTAAATGCATAAAAGTAAAAGATAAGCCCTTCGCAGAGGGAAGCAGAGGTTGTCATGTGCTTTTTATTTTTGGATGCACAAGCCCTTAATGCAAAAGAACGTCACGTTATATTGCCCCTTGTGATAGCAACCTTTATTATGCGGTCCGTCGCTTTTATTTCTTTACCATCACAAGTTTGTACAACGCTTATTTCCCTTACAATAAAAGATCATACATATTTTAGGAGCAATTTTTATTGCTTTTTGCACCGATGACAACTTACTTGAAGGATCTTATTCAATCCATAGGTAGATATAGTGGACTCTCATGGCAAGAAACTGGGTTTAAGGGTTTTGGATGCACAAGTAGTATCTCTACTTGGTGCGGACTTTTGGCTAGCAAAGATATTGGGCAAGCACCACATGTTGGAGGATCTATAACAATATAACTTCTATGTGAATATGAACAAACATAATTCATTACGTTGTCTTCCTTGTCCAACGTCAACAATTTGACATAAAATACTTAATGGGGGCTCACAATCATAAAAGATGTCCAAGATAGTACATTTGCATGTGAATCTTCTATTCCCTTATTAACTTTTTCATGAATTGCATCATTGACTAATGCTATGCTTGTTAACCTCCAATAAATTTTACCACTTATACTTTTGTTTATGTAATCTCATTACTTTCCATAAGATTAGCATATGATCTCTTTCATTATTTTCATTGCAAGGAATCACACTTATCATATCAAATGCTCTATATGAAAGTTTTTATTATATCCCTCTCGAATATTCATCTTGGGACCAAATTCATATCTTGTGCAAATTACCATTACTATTATTAAGTCTCAAAAAGATATAAGTGAAGCATGAGAATTAATGACAAACTACTCCAAAATATATAAGTGAAGATCAATGAGTAGTGAAACCATTAAGTAGCTATGTAAGGACTCTCTCTCATTTAAAAAATTTCAGATCTTGGTATTTTATTCAAACAGCAAGAAAAACAAAATAAAATGACATTCCAACAATAGCACATATCATGTGAAGAAGCAAAAACTTAGGCTCAACCAAAACTAACCGATAATGTTGAAGAAGAAAGGTGGGATGCCTACCGGGGCATCCCCAAGCTTAGATGCTTGAGACTTGTTGAAATATTATATTGGGATGCCTTGGGCATCCCCAAGCTTGAGCTTTTGTGTCTCCTTAATTCCTCTCATATCACGGTTTCTATAAATCTTAAAAACTTCATCCACACAAAACTCAACAAGAACTCGTGAGGTAAGTTAGTATAAATCAACTCAAAACCTTAACATTCTCTACTGTAGCAAATCACAAAAATTATAATTAAACATTGCATACTAAATGCCTCTGCATATTTAATACTCCTATCCTCAAATAGAAACATTAAACACGCAAACATATGCAAACAATTCAACTATAACAGCAATCTGCCAAAACAGAACAGTCTGTAAAAGGTGAATAAGAATCCATACTTCCCTAACTCCAAAAATTCTGAAAAATTACCACGTGACAGAGAACTCATTCATGCTTACTGTGTAAAAATTTCAGATTTTTAGCATGTTCTGACTATTCAGGAATATTCTGGACATAACAGAAAACTTTCTATTTTCAAACAGCAACACATGAACTTGCAAACTGAGCATAGTAAAGGCTATAAATGGCATTTTATTAAACTAAAAGGTACAAAACATGATTATTAATAGCAGCAAAAAAATATCAACAGAAAAAAATGACGCTCCAAGCAAAACTCATATTATGTGACGAATAAAAATATAGCTCCGAGTGAGGTTACCGATAGTGTTGAAGACGAAAGAGGGGATGCCTTCCGGGGCATCCCCAAGCTTAGTTGCTTGGGTCTTCCTTGAATATTACCTTGGGGGTGCCTCGGGCATCCCCAAGCTTAGGGTCTTGACAGTCCTTATTCTCCTCATATCGATATCTCTCCCAAAACTTAAACTTCAATCACACAAAACTTAACGGAACTTCGTGAGATAGGTTAGTATGATAAAGAGCAAATCATTCACTTTGGTACTGTCAAGACAAGATTCACAATTGTTCTCTTATAATTCCTACTGTATTCTATCATTTTCACAATTTATATCTCATAATATAAGCTATGGAAACATTAAAACAAGCAAACTATGCATAAATCCCCAAGGTCACGGAACCCGCAAGTTGATCACCAAAACATACATCAAGTGACTCAAGTGAATATCCCATTGTCACCACAGATAGTCATCTGCAAGACATACACCAAGTGTTCTCAAATCCTTAAAGACTCAATCCGATAAGAAAACTTCAAAGGGAAAACTCAATTCATCACAAGAAGATAGAGAGGGGAAAACTCCATATGATTCATCTATATCAACAAAGCTCGCGATACATCAAGATCGTGCCATCTCAAGAACACGAGAGAGAGAGATCAAACACATAGCTACTGGTACAAACCCTCCGCCCCGAGGGTGAACTACTCCCTCCTCTTCATGGATACCGCCGGGATGATGAAGATGGCCTCCGGTGATGCCTTCCCCCCTCCGGCAGGGTGCCGGAAAAGGGTTGTAGATGGGATCTCTCTGGTACAGAGGCTTGCGGCGGCGTAAAAACTCATCTAGGTTAACTTTCGGGGTTTTTTGAATATATATGATTTTTCAGCATTGGAATCACGCGAAACAGAGCCACGTGGGCCCCACGAGGTACCAAGGCGCGCCTGGAGGGGCGGGGGGTGGCGCGCCCTGGTGCCTCCTGGGCACTGGGTGGCCCCCCTCCAGTGGGTCTTGGTGCCAATATTCTTTATTTGTCCAATAAAAAATCTCCAAAAAGTTTCAGCTCATTTGGAAAACTTTCATTTCTGCACAAAAAACAACACCACGGTAGTTCTGCTGAAAACAGCGTCAATCCGGGTTAGTTCTAATCAAATCATACCAAAACCATATAGAATTGTTATAAACATGGCATGAATACTTCATAAATTACAGATACGTTGGAGACGTATCAGCATCCCCAAGCTTAATTCCTACTCGTCCTCGAGTAGGTAAATGATAAAAGAAATAATTTATGAAGTGTGAATGCTAGCATAGTGCATAAGTTTGATCAATGATAATTTCAATCACTTTTCCTAGCATCATAACAGCAACTTTCTCTCATAAAAGTCATCATTGAAAAAGTAGCAATTAAAAACAGAAATTTTGATGTGGAATGCTACCTATCATAATCATCATATAATCTTTTCTTTTGTTGCATGGGCATTGGACTTGAATGATTCAAAGCAAGATCATTATTATAACAGCAATATTTATTATCATAGAACTTCTCATGAGAAAGTACTTTCTTGGAAACTAACAAACTATTCTAGTCAACAATGCTATTGCAATTCATCATATTTTCAGGAAGGGTCTCATGTAGGAGCTTTTTAGCAAGTCCACATACTCAACCATCATTTAGTCTTCTATGATTGCTAACACTCACGACATATATATGGAGCAAAAGTTTCAGCCAGACACATAGAAAGATAGGGGCTTGTGATTTCGCCTCCCAACTTATTCACCTCAAGGGTGATGTCAACAATAATAACTCATGATCACTCATATCCAACTGGATATATGTGCCTATATCTTTCCCCACCACATGATGCTTACAAAAGAGAAAAATAAAAAGGAATAGAGGAGAACACTATTGACTCTTGCATAAAAGTAAATACATAAAAGTAAATGCATAAAAGTAAAAGATAAGCCCTTCGCAGAGGGAAGCAGAGGTTGTCATGCGCTTTTTATTTTTGGATGCACAAGCCCTTAATGCAAAGGAACGTCACGTTATATTGCCCCTTGTGATAGCAACCTTTATTATGCAGTCCGTCGCTTTTATTTCTTTACCATCACAAGTTTGTACAACGCTTATTTCCCTTACAATAAAAGATCATACATATTTTAGGAGCAATTTTTATTGCTTTTTGCACCGATGACAACTTACTTGAAGGATCTTATTCAATCCATAGGTAGATATAGTGGACTCTCATGGCAAGAAACTGGGTTTAAGGGTTTTGGATGCACAAGTAGTATCTCTACTTGGTGCGGACTTTTGACTAGCAAAGATATTGGGCAAGCACCACATGTTGGAGGATCTATAACAATATAACTTCTATGTGAATATGAACAAACATAATTCATTACGTTGTCTTCCTTGTCCAACGTCAACAATTTGACATAAAATACTTAATGGGGGCTCACAATCATAAAAGATGTCCAAGATAGTACATTTGCATGTGAATCTTCTCTTCCCTTATTAACTTTTTCATGAATTGCATCATTGACTAATGCTATGCTTGTTAACCTCCAATAAATTTTACCACTTATACTTTTCTTTATGTAATGTCATTACTTTCCATAAGATTAGCATATGATCTCTTTCATTATTTTCATTGCAAGGAATCACACTTATCATATCAAATGATCTATATGAAAGTTTTTATTATATCCCTCTCGAATATTCATCTTGGGACCAAATTCATATCTTGTGCAAATTACCATTACTATTATTAAGTCTCAAAAAGATATAAGTGAAGCATGAGAATTAATGACAAACTACTCCAAAATATATAAGTGAAGATCAATGAGTAGTGAAACCATTAAGTAGCTATGTAAGGACTCTCTCTCATTTAAAATTTTTCAGATCTTGGTATTTTATTCAAACAGCAAGAAAAACAAAATAAAATGATATTCCAAGAATAGCACATATCATGTGAAGAAGCAAAAACTTAGGCTCAACCAAAACTAACCGATAATGTTGAAGAAGAAAGGTGGGATGCCTACCGGGGCATCCCCAAGCTTAGATGCTTGAGACTTGTTGAAATATTATATTGGGATGCCTTGGGCATCCCCAAGCTTGAGCTTTTGTGTCTCCTTAATTCCTCTCATATCACGGTTTCTATAAATCTTAAAAACTTCATCCACACAAAACTCAACAAGAACTCGTGAGGTAAGTTAGTATAAATCAACTCAAAACCTTAACATTCTCTACTGTAGCAAATCACAAAAATTATAATTAAACATTGCATACTAAATGCCTCTGCATATTTAATACTCCTATCCTCAAATAGAAACATTAAACACGCAAACATATGCAAACAATGCAACTATAACAGCAATCTGCCAAAACAGAACAGTCTGTAAAAGGTGAATAAGAATCCATACTTCCCTAACTCCAAAAATTCTGAAAAATTACCACGTGACAGAGAACTCATTCATGCTTACTGTGTAAAAATTTCAGATTTTTAGCATGTTCTGACTATTCAGGAATATTCTGGACATAACAGAAAACTTTCTGTTTTCAAACAGCAACACATGAACTTGCAAACTGAGCATAGTAAAGGCTATAAATGGCATTTTATTAAACTAAAAGGTACAAAACATGATTATTGATAGCTGCAAACAAATATCAACAGAAAAAAATGACGCTCCAAGCAAAACTCATATTATGTGACGAATAAAAATATAGCTCCGAGTGAGGTTACCGATAGTGTTGAAGACGAAAGAGGGGATGCCTTCCGGGGCATCCCCAAGCTTAGTTGCTTGGGTCTTCCTTGAATATTACCTTGGGGGTGCCTTGGGCATCCCCAAGCTTAGGGTCTTGCCACTCCTTATTCTCCTCATATCGATATCTCTCCCAAAACTTAAACTTCAATCACACAAAACTTAACGGAACTTCGTGAGATAGGTTAGTATGATAAAGAGCAAATCATTCACTTTGGTACTGTCGTGAGATAGGTTAGTATGATAAAGAGCAAATCATTCACTTTGGTACTGTCAAGACAAGATTCACAATTGTTCTCACATAATTCCTACTGTATTCTATCATTTCCACAATTTATATCTCATAATATAAGCTACGGAAACATTAAAACAAGCAAACTATGCATTGAAAACAGAATCTGTCAAAAACAGAACAGTCTGTAATGATCTGAGCAACTACCAAACTTCTGGAACTCTAAAAATTCTGAAACATTAGGACAACGTAAAAAATTTGTAAACCAATTCCCTGTAAAAATTTCAGAATTTTTTGACGCTTCAGTAAAATCTGGGAAATTAAACACTGGAGGCAAAAGTTTCTGTTTTTGCACAGAATTGAATCAACAAGTATCCACACTATCCCAAAGGTTTTACTTGGCACTTTATTGAAAGAAAACATATAAAACATGATTAATACAGTATATTAATCATGTGAACACACTAAAACATAAAGGATACATATTGGGTTGCCTCCCAACAAGCGCTTTTCTTTAAAGCCTTTTAGCTAGGCATGATAATTTTGAATGATGCTCGCATAGAAGTAAAGAACTGAAACGTAAAGGGAGCATCATGAGAAATATATCAAACACATTTAAGCCTAACCCACTTACTATGCATAGGGATTTTGTGAGTAAATAGTTTATGGGAGCAAGAATCAACTAGCATAGGAAGGCAAAACAAGCATGACTTCAAAACTTTCAACACGTAGAGAGGAAACTTGATGTTATTAAAATATGTAGAAGCATATATTCCTCTCTCAAAATAATTTTCAGTAGAATCATGAAGAAATTCAACAATATATCCATCACACAAAGCATTCTTGTCATGATACATAAGCATAGAAATCTTACTACTCTCCACATAAGCAATTTTCTTCTAATTCATAATAGTGGGAGCAAACGCAACAAAATAATTATCATGAGATACTTGATTGGCATAATCAAATTGAACATTAAAATCATGATTAAAAGTTTCATGGTTATCATTATTCTTTATAGCATACAAGTCATCACAATAATCATAATGAATAGTAGGCATGTTATCATCATAATAGATTTTCTCATGAAAACTTGGGGGACTAAAAATATCATCTTCATCACACATAGCATCCCCAAGCTTGTAGCTTTGCATATCATTAGCATCATGGGTATTAAAAGAATTCATATTAACAACATTGCAATCATGCTCATCATTCAAAGATTTTATGCCAAACATTTCATTGAATTCTTCTTCTATCAATTGAGCACAATTATCGGAATCCTTATTTTCAAGAAAGACATGATAAAGACGAATAATATGAGGCAACCTCAATTCCATTTTTTTGTAGTTTTCTTTAATAAACCAAACTAGTGATAAAACAAGAAACTAAAAGATTCGATTGCAAGATCTAAAGATATACCTTCAAGCACTCACGTCCCCGGCAACGGCGCCAGAAAAGAGCTTGATGTCTACTACACAACTTATTCTTGTAGACTCGTGTTGGGCCTCCAAGCGCAGAGTTTTGTAGGACAGTAGCAATTTTCCCTCAATTGGATGACCTAAGGTTTATCAATCCGTGGGAGGCGTAGGTTGAAGATGGTATCTCTCAAGCAACCCTGCAACCAAATACAAGAAATCTCTTGTGTCCCCAACACACCCAATACAAAGGTAAATTGTATAGGTGCACTAGTTCGGCGAAGAGATGATGAGAAAAGTGTAGTATGGATAGTAGATATAGGTTTTTGTAATCTGAAAATATAAAAAAAGCAAGGTAGCAAATAGTAAACGGGCATAAAAACGGTATTGCAATGCTTAGAAACAAGGCCTAGGGTTCATACTTTCACTAGTGCGATCTCCCAACATTGTTGACATAGTTGAATCATATGTAAATCCCTCACGTGCGACAAAGAGTTCACTCCAAAGTCACAAATAGCGAAGAACAAACGAAGAAATTGTTGTAGGGTACGAAACCACCTCAAAGTTATCCTTCCCGATCAATCTTATGAGCCATCCCCATTGATTGTCACGAACAGCCCTAGAGTTCGTACTAGAATAACACCTTAAGATACACATCAACCAAAACCCTAATGTCACCTAGGCACTCCAATGTCACCACGAGTACCCACGGGTTTGATTATACGATATGCATCACACAATCTCAGATTCATCTATTCAAACCAACACAAATAACTTCAAAGAGTGCCCCAAAGTTTCTACCGGAAAGTCAAGACGAAAACGTGTGCCAACCCTTATGCATAAATCCCCAAGGTCACGGAACCCGCAAGTTGATCACCAAAACATACATCAAGTGACTCAAGTGAATATCCCATTGTCACCACATATATTCATATGCAAGACATACACACTAGTAGAAAACGGGCCTTCAGTCCCGGTTCCAGAGGGCCTTTAGTCCCGTTTCTGGAACCGGGAGAAAACGATCGGGACTAAAGGCCCCCCCCTTTAGTCCCGGTTGCATTACGAACCGGGACTAAAGGCCCTCCACGTGGCTGCTGCCTGGGGCGGGGGATGGAGGACCTTTAGTCCCGGTTGGTAACACCAACCGGGACTAAAGGAATTTTTTTGAAATTTTTTTTGAATTTTTTTTAAATATTTTTGATTTGTTTTTAAGTTTTATTCCAATTTTCAAATCTTTGAATTATTTGACAATTTAATCTCTAATCACCCCTCCTCACTGCTCCAGCGTGGAGCACTCGTTCCAAATCGTCTAACTTCCCGGCCGGTCACCCATCCTCTCACTGCTCCAGCCCCAGCACGCTTAACTTCATGGTTCTATTGCCCCTAGTTTCCAAGTCTGCACTTGTTGTTTTCCTGACAATAGTAAGCTATCAATCCTATTAACCCTTAGGTCTTGATGTCACATGATTTAATTTTTTGAATTCAAAACAATTATTAAAATAAACAACAATGATTAACAAACAAAAATGATTAATTTAAAAACTCAAAAAAACTTCAAAAAAAGGCAAAAATTTCAAAAAAACTCAAAAATTCTCAAAAAACAAAAAAAAACAAAAAACAAAACAAAAAATCCAAAATAATACAAAAAGTTCAAAATAAAATAAGTAATAATAATATTGAATTTCAATGAAAATAAAATAAGTAATAAAATAAGAATCTTTATGCGGAATTCAATTATTAATTTTAACACTCAAAATTTTCAAAAAATTCAAAATAAACACAAAAAACAAAAAAAAATCAAAAAGTCCAAAACAATATAAAAAGTTCAAAATAATCAAAAATTCCAAAAATTGTCAAAAAATTGAAAAAATTCAAAATAATAATAATTTAAAACCCTAAACCCGGGACTTAAAACGTCCGAAACTCTATTCTAAACAGTAAACACTAAAGGTTCAAACCCTACAACATAACCCTAAACTTGGAAATCTAAACCCTAGCCCTAAACCCTAAAACGTCTAAAATGTCCAAAAACTCTATTTTTCCTTTGGAATTTTGTGATTTTAAAAATTCTCGAAACCCCTAAACCCGGGACTTAAAACGTCCGAAACTCTATTCTAAACAGTAAAACTAAAGGTTCAAACCCTAAAACCTAAACCTAAACTTGGAAATCTAAACCCTAGCCCTAAACCCTAAAACATCTAAAACGTCCAAAAACTCTATTTTCCCTTTGGAATTTTGTGATTTTAAAAAATTCTCATAACGGAAAGTTTCAGCTCATTTGGAAAACTTTCATTTCTGCACAAAAAACAACACCACGGTAGTTCTGCTAAAAACAGCGTCAGTCCGGGTTAGTTCTAATCAAATCATACCAAAACCATATAGAATTGTTATAAACATGGCATGAATACTTCATAAATTATAGATACGTTGGAGACGTATCACAGGGCTGGGCGGCCAAGAATTCCATTGTACGGCAAGGGGATCTTGACGACGTCAAACACAATCTTTTCTGTTCTGTAGTTCAGTTCCCCGCCAAACGTCACTGGCAATGTGATCTTTCCCTTGGGCTGGCTTCTTCCCGGGTTCACTCCTTGAACTGTGCCCGTTTTCTCGAGCTCCTCGTTGGGGATCTGCAGCCTCTTGATAACTTCCGGAGAGATCAGATTCAGATCGGCCGCACCATCAACTAACATCTTTGTTACTTGGAGGTTGCGAATTGTCGGTGAAACCAACAACGGCAAACACCCGACCACAGTCATGCAATCAAGGTGGTCCTCAGCATAAAAAATGATTGGCGTGTGTGACCATTTGAGCGGTTTTTGAGCGCCCGTTGCCGGTTCTGCCGCATTAACCTCACGCGCCCACTGCTTAAGTTGGCGGTGAGAGGAGTGCAAGGATGCCCCTCCGTCAATGCACATGGCGTCGGTTGCCTTTTGGAATTCTTGTTCGCTGGTCTCATCATCGTCCTCTTCGTCACTTCCATCATCCTCTTCTTTCTTGTCTCGGCCTCTTACAGATTTCTCTTTCTACTGCTTCGCTTTGCCGCGGCGGCCCCCTCGACCAACACGGCCCTTTTTGCCGGATCCACCAGTACCATCTTGACCCTTTTCTTTGTCACCCATTTCATATTCAGCTTTCTGTTTCTCAACAAGGTGCTCAACTTGCCGGTACTCTTGGAGATCGTGGCCTTTGGTATGGTGAATCTTGTAGTATGGTCCATCTGACTTGCCAGCTTTCTCGTTTGCCGCCGCCTCCTGGCAAGCAGCACATACAGCAGCCTCCTTGCCGGAGTTCTCAGTCTTGGCTTTCTTGGCGGACTCAGAGTTGCCGGAGCCCTCGATAGCCATAACAGTTTTGCCCTTGCGCTTTCTGTTACGCTTTCGGCCCTTCTTCCTCGGGGTGGCAGCATCATCGTCCTCAGAATCTACCTCGGCACCAGCATCCTCCCCGGGAAGCCTCCTTCCTTCCTCAGCACGTGCACACTTATCCACCAACGTGTAGAGCTCGTTGACGGTCTTGGGCAACTTGACGTTCATTTTCTCCCGCATCCTTTGATTGCGCACATTCGTGTGAAAGGCGGCAATCACGGCTACGAGGTGTACATCTAGAATGTTACGGTGCACACGGCTAAACCTCTGGATGTACTTGCGTAAAGTTTCACCATCTTTTTGCGGGATCACCTGTAGGTCACTGGGCTGCCCGGGGGCCTTGTGGCCTCCGGTAAAGGCACCAACAAACTCATTGCAGAGATCTGACCACGAAGAAATGGAGTTCTCCGGCAAGTTCATCGGCCAAGACCTCATGTTGGGCTTCAGTACCAATGGAAAGTAATTGGCGAGGATTTTCTCATCTCTTGCCCCGGCAGCTTGCACGGCAATCGTGTAGATGCCCAGAAACTCTGCCAGGTTTAGCTTGCCGTCGTACTTCTCCGGCACTTCTGGCTTGAAGGCTCGAACGGACGGCCATCGGACTTGCCGCAGCTCATGGGTGAAGGCGGGACATCCAACCTCGTAAGGTAGATATCCGCCAACCCCCGGCGCAGGCTCATCAACGATGGGGCCGTTGCGCGCGTCGGATTGACGGCGCGCCTCGCGGCGCCGTTCGATGGTGGTGCGGGCGTCTTCTGCCCACCTATCTCGTAGCACTTGCCGCTGATCTTGCCATGCTCGCGGATACGAAGAGGCCATCGACACCTCGTCGGGCTCGAAGGATCGTCGAGCTTGCTGCGGTTGTTGGCGTTGTTGCTACTGAGATTGTTGCTCCTGAGGCGATTGCACCATTAGCGTAGCACCGTCAACGCGACCACCAGTTGGAGCTGCCGGTGCTATTTGCAGACGCCGTGAGGGCTCCGCTTGCTGTGATTTACTGGCCTCGGCAAACCCAATAAAGCTTTGGATGGTGGCTCTCCACTCGTCCATCTTCTCTACCGCTGGAGGGAAGTTCAGCAGCATTTGGGCTCGCGCCATTGCTTCCGCCGCTGTGGTTGGCATGGCTGGAAGTGAATAGCGCGATGTCGCTCTACTCCTGGCGGAGCCACCAAGAGCGCCATCGCGGTCTTGCTGCCGCGGCACATGATCAACAGTGGGTCGCCGTGGCAGAGGCGGTGCCCGAGGATCTGGGATTTGATCAACAGGAGTCTTGCCGTGAGGTCGCCGCTGCCCGGAGTCGTTGGCGCCGCTCGGGGCTGATCCGCGCCCGTTGTGTGAGGGACGCGGCGTTTATCCCGAAGCTGCATCCTTGGACGTCGCCGCGGCGGGATCTTGGCTCGTGCCGGCCCGGGCACTGCCGCTCTGGTGACTGCGTTCGTCGGCGCGGCGAGGAGGAGGAGGAGGACGTCCGTCCGCTCCGCCTGCGCCATCGCGGCTCTGTTCGCCAGAGGATTGGGGAGGTCGACTTCCTCCAGCGCGCTCGTCTCCTGCGCCGACCGTCGTGGGCATGGCGACCGCGCCGCCTGCGCTGGTCGTGCCAACCGCAGTACCCGCACCGCCTGCATTGGCCGCGCCGCCTGCACCGCCTGCGGATGCGTGCGGGGTGGCCGCATCGTGATTCCCTTCTTCTTGGGCGCCATCGACGACGAGGAAGTTGATGAAGATGATGAAGAAGACGCGCAATCCACTGATCAAGGTTCGCGCAAGAGATGCCCCCTACCTGGCGCGCCAAAGATGTCGTGGTGGAACGACCATCTATGGGGCCATCCAGCCCCTTGTGGTTCGGCAGGGGGGATCAACGTGCACAAAGAGCATGATCAATGGAAAGCGCAAGGGCGATTTACCCAGGTTCGTGCCGCTGAGAAGCGTAAAACCCTACTCCTGCTTTTGGTGTATTGGTTGTATATGAACACGAGTACAAGGAGCGCTTCCCCGGCAAGGTGCGGGAGAGGCAGCTACGCATGCGAGTTGTGTGAGGGGTCCGAATCCCTCTAACTGTTGCCTTGGCCCTCCTTTTATAGCTAAAGGGGTTACCACAATGGAAAAACAGTAATTACATGTCGATTAGATAGAAAATAGTGCTATCATACCTAACTCTGCCAGTTTAGGACAAAGGCATTAAATGCACCGTTAGGTGTCATGCGGAGAGGTAGTCCCGGCAAGGTTTCTGCACCGCTCGCCCAGCTACTTCGTATTATTCTGACACGCCTCCTGGATGGGTGTCATTAGAGGTGAATCCTGTCCTAGCATGCTGACACGTGCCCGACAAGCCTCACCAACCAGCCTGCGCGGTCGACACCTCATCCATTAGTGAACATCTGTGCGGTGAGGTGGAGCGCTGGGGGACTGGCAGAAGCTTGCCAGTATGGAGCTTGCCGGGTCTTCGCCTTGCCGGTTTAGCCTTGCCGGCAGGGAGTGTCTTCATCTTCGGTACTAGTTGAGTGTTTGTTGGTGTCGTGTCTTGAGCTTCTCTCAAGTGGCTTCTGCAACTGGGTCTCGAGTCTTGGTCTTGGTGATTCCCGGCAAGGCATGTCCAGCAAGGAAGCTGCTACTGTCTGTGCATAAGTCAGGTTATAAAATACCCATGTTTTATACACCAACAGGAGGCCTCCGTGTGAAAGGATTTCAATTTTTGAGCCTTTTTTTCATCTTCTATAATTTCTTTCTATGTGTTGTCAAAATTGCATGGATGCCTAATCATATAAAATGGTTGGGAAATTGAGTTTTCTTTGTGGATACTACCTACATTCCTAATGTGGAAGGTGAAAATAATTTTTCAGAAGTTATTCGACCAAATTAGAGAACACTTGCACTTAAATTTTGAATTACATGATGTAAATCACTAGAAATTCAATAAATCAATGAAATATGGCAATATCACTCTGAAATTAATGGAAAATTGGCAGTTGGAATCCCATGTGGTATACTTTAGTTGAAAATTGTAAGGGCACAATTTAGAATCTTATTTATGGCACTTGCTTCACAAAAAAAGTCGTGCTTGGCACTAGCAAAATGGAAAAACACTTTTTATTAACCAAATTTTTATTCATTTTGTGAAATTCTTGATCACTATGGTAACACCCATGTTAGATCCAAAAATGGTCATGTTATCATGTATCATGCCATGATGATGCCCATGGGGCATGGTCATCTTTGTTGAAAGTCATTGATCTTCATATGAGTTAGGTCAGTTTGTGAAGGTTTTTTTTTTCAAGTTTGTAGTATTGTCATTTTATCATTTTTCCCACAAGCCATTGCACATAGGAGGCCTCCATGTGAAAGGATTTCAATTGGTGAGCCATTTTTTTTTCATTTTCTATAATTTCTTTCTGTGTGTTATCAAAATTGCAAGGATGACTAATCATATAAAATGGTTGGGAAATTGAGTTTTCCTTGTGGATACTACCTACATTCCTAATGTGGAAGGTGATAATGATTTTTTAGAATTTATTCGACCTAATTAGAGCACACTTGTAGTTCAATTTTGAATTACTTGATGTAAATCGCCCGAAATTCAATAAATCAATGAAATATGGCAATATCACTCTGAAATTGTTGAAAAATTGGCAGTTGGAATCCCATGTGGTATACTTTAGTTGAAAATTGTAAGGGCACAATTTACAATCTTATTTATGGCACTTGCTCCACATAAAAAGTCATGCTTGGCACTAGGAAAGTGGAAAAAATACTTTTCATTAACCAAATCTAAAATCATTTTGTGAAATTCCTCATCACTACGGTAAGACCCATGTTAGTTCAAAAAATGGTCATGTTATCATATAATATGCCATGAAGATTCCCATGGGGCATGGTCATCTTTGTTGAAAGTCATTGATCTTCATGTGAGATAGGTCAGTTTGTGAAGGGGTTTTTTCAAGTTTGTGGTATTGTCGGTTTATCATTTTTCCCACAAGCCATTGCACATAGGAGGCTTCCATGTGAAAGGATTTCAATTTTTGAGCATTTTTTTCATTTTCTATAATTTCTTTTGATGTGTTGTCAAAATTGCACGGATGACTAATCATATAAAATGGTTGGGAAATTGAGTTTTCTTTGTGGATACTACCTACATTCCTAATGTGGAAGGTGAAAATAATTTTTTAGAATTTATTCGACCAAATTACAGCACATTTGCAGTTCAATTTTGAATTACTCGATGTAAATCACCAAAAATTCAATAAATCAATGAAATATGGCAATATCACTCTGAAATTCATGAAAAAATTGGCAGTTGGAATCCCATGTGGTATACTTTAGTTGAAAATTGTAAGGCCACAATTTACAATCTTATTTATGGCACTTGCTTCACAAAAAAAGTCGTGCTTGGCACTAGGAAAATGAAAGAAAATACTTTTTATTAACCAAATTTTCATTCATTTTGTGAAATTCTTGATCACTATGGTAACACCCATGTTAGCTCCAAAAATGGTCATGTTATCATGTAATATGCCATGAAGATGCCCATGGGGCATGGTCATCTTTGTTGAAAGTCATTGATCTTCATATGAGTGAGGTCAGTTTGTGAAGGTTTTTTTTTCAAGTTTGTGGTATTGTCAGTTTATTATTTTTCCCACAAGCCATTGCACATAGGAGGCTTCCATGTGAAAGGATTTCAATTTTTGAGCATTTTTTTCATTTTCTATAATTTCTTTCGATGTGATGTCAAAATTGCACGGATGACTAATCATATAAAATGGTTGGGAAATTGAGTTTTCTTTGTGGATACTACCTACATTCCTAATGTGGAAGGTGAAAATGATTTTTCAGAATTTATTCGACCAAATTAGAGCACACTTGCAGTTCAAATTTGAATTACTTGATGTAAATCACCAGAAATTCAATAAATCAATGAAATATGGCAATATCACTCTGAAATTCATGAAAAATTTGAAGTTGGAATCCCATGTGGTATACTTTAGTTGAAAATTGTAGCGGCATAATTTACAATCTTATTTATGGCACTTGCTTCACAAAAAAAGTCGTGCATGGCACAAGGAAAATGGAAAAATACTTTTTATTAACCAAATTTTCATTCATTTGGTGAAATTTTAGATCACTATGGTAACACCCAAGTTAGTTCCAAAAATGGACATGTTATCATGTAATATGCCATGAAGATGCCCATGGGGCATAGTCATGTTTGTTGGAAGTCATTGATCTTCATATGAGTTAGGTCAGTTTGTGAAGGTTTTTTTTTCAAGTTTGTGGTATTGCCAGTTTATCATTTTTCCCACAAGCCATAGCACATAGGAGGCCTCCATGTGAAAGGATTTCAATTGTTGAGATTTTTTTTTCATTTTGTATAATTTCTTTTTATGTTTTGTCAAAATTACAAGGATGACTAATCAATATAAAATGGTTGGGAAATTGAGTTTTCTTTGTGATACTACCAACATTCCTAATGTGGAAGGTGAAATTGATTTTTTAGAATTTATTCGACCAAATTAGAGCACACTTGAAGTTCAAATTTGAATTACTTGATGTAAATCGCCAGAAATTCAATAAATCAATGAAATATGGAAATATCACTCTGAAATTCATGAAAAAATTAAAGTTGGAATCCCATGTGGTATACTTTAGTTGAATATTGTAAGGGCACAATTTACAATCTTATTTATGGCACTTGCTTCACAAAAAAAGTCGTGCTTGGCACTAGGAAAATGGAAAAATACATTTTATTATCCAAATTTTCATTCATTTTGTGAAATTCTTGATCACTATGGTAACACCCATGTTAGTTCCAAAAATGGTCATGTTATCATGTAATATGCCATGAAGATGCCCATGGGGCATGGTCATGTTTGTTGAAAGTCATTGATCTTCATATAAGTTAGGTCAGTTTGTGAAGTTTTTTTTTTCAAGTTTGTGGTATTGGTAGTTTATCATTTTTCCCACAAGCCATTGCATATAGGAGGCCTCCATGTGAAAGGATTTCAATTGTTGAGCCTTTTTTTCATTTTCTATAATTTCTTTTTATGTGTTGTCAAAATTCCATGGATGACAAATCATATAAAATGGTTGGGAAATTGAGTTTTCTTTATGGATACTACCTACATTCCTAATGTGGAAGGTGAAAATGATTTTTCAGAATTTATTCGACCAAATTAGAGCACACTTGTAGTTCAAATTTGAATTTCTTCATGTAAATCGCCAGAAATTCAATAATTCAATGAAATATGGCAATATCACTCTAAAATTCATGAAAAATTGGCAGTTGGAATCCCATGTGGTATACTTTAGTTGAAAATTTTAAGGGCATAATTTTCAATCTTATTTATGGCACTTGCTTCACAAAAAAAGTCGTGCTTGGCACTAGGAAAATGGAAAAAAATACTTTTCATTAACCAAATCTAAAATAATTTTGTGAAATTCCTGATCACTATGGTAAGACCCATGTCAGTTCCAAAAATAGTCATGTTATCATGTAATATGCCATGAAGATTCCCATGGGGCATGGTCATCTTTGTTGAAAGTCATTGATCTTCATATGAGATAGGTCAGTTTGTGAAGTTTTTTTTTCAAGTTTATGGTATTGTCAGTGTATCATTTTTCCCACAAGCCATTGCACATAGGAGGCCTTCATGTGAAAGGATTTGAAATGTTGATATTTTTTTTTCATTTTGTATAATTTCTTTTTATGTTTTGTCAAAATTACAAGGATGACTAATCAATATAAAATGGTTGGGAAATTGAGTTTTCTTTGTGATACTACCAACATTCCTAATGTGGAAGGTGAAATTGATTTTTTAGAATTTATTCGACCAAATTAGAGCACACTTGCAGTTCAAATTTGAATTACTTGATGTAAATCGCCAGAAATTCAATAAATCAATGAAATATGGAAATATCACTCTGAAATTCATGAAAAAATTAAAGTTGGAATCCCATGTGGTATACTTTAGTTGAATATTGTAAGGGCACAATTTACAATCTTATTTAAGGCACTTGCTTCACAAAAAAAGTCGTGCTTGGCACTAGGAAAATGGAAAAATACTTTTTATTATCCAAATTTTCATTCATTTTGTGAAATTCTTGATCACTATGGTAACACCCATGTTAGTTCCAAAAATGGCATGTTATCATGTAATATGCCATGAAGATGCCCATGGGGCATGGTCATGTTTGTTGAAAGTCATTGATCTTCATATAAGTTAGGTCAGTTTGTGAAGGTTTTTTTTTCAAGTTTGTGGTATTGGTAGTTTATCATTTTTCCCACAAGCCATTGCACATAGGAGGCCTCCATGTGAAAGGATTTCAATTGTTGAGCCTTTTTTTCATTTTCTATAATTTCTTTTTATGTGTTGTCAAAATTCCATGGATGACAAATCATATAAAATGGTTGGGAAATTGAGTTTTCTTTATGGATACTACCTACATTCCCAATGTGGAAGGTGAAAATGATTTTTCAGATTTTATTCGACCAAATTAGAGCACACTTGCAGTTCAAATTTGAATTACTTGATGTAAATCGCCAGAAATTCAATAAATCAATGAAATATGGCAATATCACTATGAAATTCATGAAAAATTGGCAGTTGGAATCCCATGTGGTATACTTTAGTTGAAAATTGTAAGGGCACAATTTACAATCTTATTTATGGCACATGCTTCACAAAAAAAGTCGTGCTTAGCACTAGGAAAATGGAAAAATACTTTTTATTAACCAAATTTTCCTTCATTTTATGAAATTCTTTATCACTATGGTAACACCCATGTTAGTTCCAAAAATGGTCATGTTATCATGTAATATGCCATGAAGATGCCCATGGGGCATGGTCATCTTTGTTGAAAGTTATTGGTCTTCATATGAGATAGGCCAGTTTGTGAATGTTTTTTTTTCAAGTTTGTGGTATCGTCAGTTTATCATTTTTCGCACAAGCCATTGCACATAGGAGGCCTCCATGTGAAAGGATTTCAATTGTTGAGCCTTTTTTTTCATTTTCTATAATTTTTTCTATGTGTTGTCAAAATTGCATGGATGACTAATCATAAAAAATGTTCGGGAAATTGAGTTTTCTTTGTGGATACTACCTACATTCCTAATGTGGAAGGTGATAATGATTTTTCAGAATTTATTCGACCAAATTAGAGCACACTTGTAGTTCAAATTTGAATTACTTGATGTAAATCGCCAGAAATTCAATAATTCAATGAAATATGGCAATATCACTCTAAAATTCATGAAAAATTGGCAGTTGGAATCCCATGTGGTATACTTTAGGTGAATATTGTAAGGGTACAATTTACAATCTTATTTATGGCACTCGCTTCACAAAAAAAGTCGTGCTTGGCACTAGGAAAATGGAAAAAATACTTTTTATTATCCAAATTTTCATTCATTTTGTGAAATTCTTGATCACTATGGTAACACCCATGTTAGTTCCAAAAATGGTCATGTTATCATGTAATATGCCATGAAGATGCCCATGGGGCAAGGTCATGTTTGTTGAAAGTCATTGATCTTCATATAAGTTAGGTCAGTTTTTGAAGGTTTTTTTTCAAGTTTGTGGTATTGGTAGTTTATCATTTTTCCCACAAGCCATTGCACATAGGAGGCCTCCATGTGAAAGGATTTCAATTGTTGAGCCTTTTTTTCATTTTCTATTATTTCTTTTTATGTGTTGTCAAAATTCCATGGATGACAAATCATATAAAATGGTTGGGAAATTGAGTTTTCTTTATGGATACTACCTACATTCCTAATGTGGAAGGTGAAAATGATTTTTCAGAATTTATTCGACCAAATTAGAGCACACTTGCAGTTCAAATTTGAATTACTTGATGTAAATCGCCAGAAATTAAATAAATCAATGAAATATGGCAATATCACTATGAAATTCATGAAAAATTGGCTGTTGGAATCCCATGTGGTATACTTTAGTTGAAAATTGTAAGGGCACAATTTACAATCTTATTTATGGCACATGCTTCACAAAAAAAGTCGTGCTTGGCACTAGGAAAATGGAAAAATACTTTTTATTAACCAAATTTTCCTTCATTTTATGAAATTCTTTATCACTATGGTAACACCCATGTTAGTTCCAAAAATGGTCATGTTATCATGTAATATGCCATGAAGATTCCCATGGGGCATGGTCATCTTTGTTGAAAGTTATTGGTCTTCATATGAGATAGGCCAGTTTGTGAATGTTTTTTTTTCAAGTTTGTGGTATCGTCAGTTTATCATTTTTCGCACAAGCCATTGCACATAGGAGGCCTCCATGTGAAAGGATTTCAATTGTTGAGCCTTTTTTTTCATTTTCTATAATTTTTTCTATGTGTTGTCAAAATTGCATGGATGACTAATCATAAAAAATGTTTGGGAAATTGAGTTTCTTTGTGGATACTACCTACATTCCTAATGTGGGAGGTGATAATGATTTTTCAGAATTTATTCGACCAAATTAGAGCACACTTGTATTTCAAATTTGAATTACTTGATGTAAATCGCCAGAAATTCAATAATTCAATGAAATATGGCAATATCACTCTAAAATTCATGAAAAATTGGCAGTTGGAATCCCATGTGGTATACTTTAGTTGAAAATTTTAAGGGCGTAATTTTCAATCTTATTTATGGCACTTGCTTCACAAAAAAAGTCGTGCTTGGCTCTAGGAAAATGGAAAAAATACTTTTCATTAACGAAATCTAAAATAATTTTGTGAAATTCCTGATCACCATGGTAAGACCCATGTCAGTTCCAAAAATGGTCATGTTATCTTGTAATATGCCATGAAGATTCCCATGGGGCATGGTCATCTTTGTTGAAAGTCATTGATCTTCATATGAGATTGGTCAGTTTGTGAAGTTTTTTTTTCAAGTTTATGGTATTGTCAGTGTATCATTTTTCCCACAAGCCATTTCATTTAGGATGCCTCCATGTGAAAGGATTTCAATTATTGAGATTTTTTTTCATTTTGTATAATTTCTTTTTATGTTTTGTCAAAATTACAAGGATGACTAATCATATAAAATGGTTGGGAAATTGAGTTTTCTTTGTGGATACTACCTACATTCCTAATGTGGAAGGTGAAAATGATTTCTCAGAATTTATTCGACCAAATTAGAGCACACTTGTAGTTCAAATTTGAATTTCTTGATGTAAATCGCCAGAAATTCAATAATTCAATGAAATATGGCAATATCACTCTAAAATTCAAGAAAAATTGGCAGTTGGAATCCCATGTGGTATACTTTAGTTGAAAATTTTAAGGGCATAATTTTCAATCTTATTTATGGCACTTGCTTCACAAAAAAGTCGTGCTTGGCACTAGGAAAATGGAAAAAATACTTTTCATTAACCAAATCTAAAATAATTTTGTGAAATTCCTGATCACTATGGTAAGACCCATGTCAGTTCCAAAAATAGTCATGTTATCATGTAATATGCCATGAAGATTCCCATGGGGCATGGACATCTTTGTTGAAAGTCATTGATCTTCATATGAGATAGGTCAGTTTGTGAAGTTTTTTTTTTCAAGTTTATGGTATTGTCAGTGTATCATTTTTCCCACAAGCCATTTCACTTAGGATGCCTCCATGTGAAAGGATTTCAATTTTTGAGATTTTTTTTCATTTTGTATAATTTCTTTTTATGTTTTGTCAAAATTACAAGGATGACTAATCATATAAAATGGTTGGGAAATTGAGTTTTCTTTGTGGATACTACCTACATTCCTAATGTGGAAGGTGAAAATGATTTTTCAGAATTTATTCGACCAAATTAGAGCACACTTGTAGTTCAAATTTGAATTTCTTGATGTAAATCGCCAGAAATTCAATAATTCAATGAAATATGGCAATATCACTCTAAAATTCAAGAAAAATTGGCAGTTGGAATCCCATGTGGTATACTTTAGTTGAAAATTTTAAGGGCATAATTTTCAATCTTATTTATGGCACTTGCTTCACAAAAAAAGTCGTGCTTGGCACTAGGAAAATGGAAAAAATACTTTTCATTAACCAAATCTAAAATAATTTTGTGAAATTCCTGATCACTATGGTAAGACCCATGTCAGTTCCAAAAATAGTCATGTTATCATGTAATATGCCATGAGGATTCCCATGGGGCATGGTCATCTTTGTTGAAAGTCATTGATCTTCATATGAGATAGGTCAGTTTGTGAAGTTTTTTTTTCAAGTTTATGGTATTGTCAGTGTATCATTTTTCCCACAAGCCATTGCACATAGGAGGCCTTCATGTGAAAGGATTTCAATTGTTGATATTTTTTTTTCATTTTGTATAATTTCTTTTTATGTTTTGTCAAAATTACAAGGATGACTAATCAATATAAAATGGTTGGGAAATTGAGTTTTCTTTGTGATACTACCAACATTCCTAATGTGGAAGGTGAAATTGATTTTTTAGAATTTATTCGACCAAATTAGAGCACACTTGCAGTTCAAATTTGAATTACTTGATGTAAATCGCCAGAAATTCAATAAATCAATGAAATATGGAAATATCACTCTGAAATTCATGAAAAAATTAAAGTTGGAATCCCATGTGGTATACTTTAGTTGAATATTGTAAGGGCACAATTTACAATCTTATTTATGGCACTTGCTTCACAAAAAAAGTCGTGCTTGGCACTAGGAAAATGGAAAAATAATTTTTATTATGCAAATTTTCATTCATTTTGTGAAATTCTTGATCACTATGGTAACACCCATGTTAGTTCCAAAAATGGTCATGTTATCATGTAATATGCCATGAAGATGCCCATGGGGCAAGGTCATGTTTGTTGAAAGTCATTGATCTTCATATAAGTTAGGTCAGTTTTTGAAGGTTTTTTTTCAAGTTTGTGGTATTGGTAGTTTATCATTTTTCCCACAAGCCATTGCACATAGGAGGCCTCCATGTGAAAGGATTTCAATTGTTGAGCCTTTTTTTCATTTTCTATAATTTCTTTTTATGTGTTGTCAAAATTCCATGGATGACAAATCATATAAAATGGTTGGGAAATTGAGTTTTCTTTATGGATACTACCTACATTCCTAATGTGGAAGGTGAAAATGATTTTTCAGAATTTATTCGACCAAATTAGAGCACACTTGCAGTTCAAATTTGAATTACTTGATGTAAATCGCCAGAAATTCAATAAATCAATGAAATATGGCAATATCACTATGAAATTCATGAAAAATTGGCAGTTGGAATCCCATGTGGTATACTTTAGTTGAAAATTGTAAGGGCACAATTTACAATCTTATTTATGGCACATGCTTCACAAAACAAGTCGTGCTTGGCACTAGGAAAATGGAAAAATACTTTTTATTAACCAAATTTTCCTTCATTTTATGAAATTCTTTATCACTATGGTAACACCCATGTTAGTTCCAAAAATGGTCATGTTATCATGTAATATGCCATGAAGATGCCCATGGGGCATGGTCATCTTTGTTGAAAGTTATTGGTCTTCATATGAGATAGGCCAGTTTGTGAATGTTTTTTTTTCAAGTTTATGGTATTGTCAGTGTATCATTTATCCCACAAGCCATTGCACATAGGAGGCCTTCATGTGAAAGGATTTCAATTGTTGAGATTTTTTTTCATTTTGTATAATTTCTTTGTATGTTTTGTCAAAATTACAAGGATGACTAATCATATAAAATGGTTGGGAAATTGAGTTTTCTTTGTGGATACTACCTACATTCCTAATGTGGAAGGTGATAATGATTTACAGAATTTATTCGACCAAATTAGAGCACACTTGTAGTTCAAATTTGAATTACTTGATGTAAATCGCCAGAAATTCAATAATTCAATGAAATATGGCAATATCACTCTAAAATTCATGAAAAATTGGCAGTTGGAATCCCATGTGGTATACTTTAGTGGAAAATTTTAAGGGCATAATTCTCAATCTTATTTATGGCACTTGCTTCACAAAAAAAGTCGTGCTTGGCACTAGGAAAATGGAAAAAATACTTTTGATTAACCAAATCTAAAATAATTTTGTGAAATTCCTGATCACTATGGTAAGACCCATGTCAGTTCCTAAAATGGTTATGTTATCATGTAATATGCCATGAAGATTCCCATGGGGCATGGTCATCTTTGTTGAAAGTCATTGATCTTCATATGAGATAGTTCAGTTTGTGAAGTTTTTTTTTTCAAGTTTATGGTATTGTCAGTGTATCATTTATCCCACAAGCCATAGCACATAGGAGGCCTCCATGTGAAAGGATTTCAATTGTTGAGATTTTTTTTTCATTTTGTATAATTTCTTTTTATGTTTTGTCAAAATTACAAGGATGACTAATCATATAAAATGGTTGGGAAATTGAGTTTTCTTTGTGATACTACCTACATTCCTAATGTGGAAGGTGAAAATGATTTTTGAGAATTTATTCGACCAAATTAGAGCACACTTGCAGTTCAAATTTGAATTACTTGATGTAAATCGCCAGAAATTCAATAAATCAATGAAATATGGCAATATCACTCTGAAATTCATGAAAAAATTGAAGTTGGAATCCCATGTGGTATACTTTAGTTGAAAATTGTAAGGGCACAATTTACAATCTTATTTATGGCACTTGCTTCACAAAAAAAGTCGTGCTTGGCACTAGGAAAATGGAAAAATACTTTTTATTATCCAAATTTTCATTCATTTTGTGAAATTCTTGATCACTATGGTAACACCCATGTTAGTTCCAAAAATGGTCATGTTATCACGTAATATGCCATGAAGATGCCCATGGGGCATGGTCATGTTTGTTGAAAGTCATTGATCTTCATATAAGTTAGGTCAGTTTGTGAAGGGTTTTTTTTTTCAAGTTTGTGGTATTGGTAGTTTATCATTTTTCCCACAAGCCATTGCACATAGGAGGCCTCCATGTGAAAGGATTTCAATTGTTGAGCCTTTTTTTCATTTTCTATAATATCTTTTTATGTGTTGTCAAAATTCCATGGATGACAAATCATATAAAATGGTTGGGAAATTGAGTTTTCTTTATGGATACTACCTACATTCCTAATGTGGAAGGTGAAAATGATTTTTCAGAATTTATTCGACCAAATTAGAGCACACTTGCAGTTCAAATTTGAATTACTTGATGTAAATCGCCAGAAATTCAATAAATCAATGAAATATGGCAATATCACTCTGAAATTCATGAAAAATTGGCAGTTGGAATCCCATGTGGTATACTTTAGTTGAAAATTTTAAGGGCACAATTTTCAATCTTATTTATGGCACATGCTTCACAAAAAAAGTCGTGCTTGGCACTAGGAAAATGAAAAAAAAATACTTTTTTTTAACCAAATCTTCATTCATTTTGTGAAATTCTTTATCACTATGGTAAAACCCATGTTAGTTCCAAAAATGGTCATGTTATCATGTAATATGCCACGAAGATGCCCATGGGGCATGGTCATCTTTGTTGAAAGTCATTGATCTTCATATGAGATAGGTCAGTTTGTGAAGGTTTTTCTTCAAGTTTGTGGTATTGTGAGTTTATCATTTTTCCCACAAGCCATTGCACATAGGAGGCCTCCGTGTGAAAGGATTTCAATTTTTGAGCCTTTTTTCATTTTCTGTAATTCTTTCTATGTGTTGTCAAAATTGCATGGATGACTAATCATATAAACTGGTTGGGAAATTGAATTTTCTTTGTGAATACTACCTACATTCCTAATGTGGAAGGTGAAAATGATTTTTCAGAATTTATTCGACCAAATTAGAGCAAACTTGCAGTTCAATTTTGAATTACTTGATGTAAATCGCCAGAAATTCAATAAATCAATGAAATATGGCAATATCACTCTAAAATTCATGAAAAATTGGCAGTTGGAATCCCATGTGGTATACTTTAGTTGAAAATTGTAAGGGCACAATTTACAATCTTATTTATGGCACATGCTTCACAAAAAAAGTCGTGCTTGGCACTAGGAAAATGGAAAAATACTTTTTATTAACCAAATTTTCCTTCATTTTATGAAATTCTTGATCACTATGGTAACACCCATGTTTGTTCCAAAAATGGTCATGTCATCATGTAATATGCCATGAAGATGCCCATGGGGCATGGTCATCTTTGTTGAAAGTTATTGGTCTTCATATGAGATAGGCCAGTTTGTGAAGGTTTTTTTTCAAGTTTGTGGTATCGTCAGCTTATCATTTTTCGCACAAGCCATTTCACATAGGAGGCCTCCATGTGAAAGGATTTCAATTGTTGAGCCTTTTTTTCATTTTCTATAATTTTTTCTATGTGTTGTCAAAATTGCATGGATGACTAATCATATAAAATGTTCGGGAAATTGAGTTTTCTTTGTGGATACTACCTACATTCCTAATGTGGAAGGTGATAATGATTTTTCAGAATTTATTCGACCAAATTCGAGCACACTTGCAGTTGAAATTTGAATTAGTTGATGTAAATCGCCAGAAATTCAATAAATCAATGAAATATGGCAATATCACTCTGAAATTCATGAAAAATTGGCAGTTGGAATCCCATGTGGTATACTTTAGTTGAAAATTTTAAGGGCACAATTTTCAACCTTATTTATGGCACATTCTTCACAAAAAAAGTCGTGCTTGGCACTAGGAAAATGAAAAAAAAATACTTTTTATTAACCAAATCTTCATTCATTTTGTGAAATTCTTTATCACTTTGGTAACACCCATGTTAGTTCCAAAAATGGTCATGTTATCATGTAATATGCCATGAAGATGCCCATGGGGCATGGTTATCTTTGTTGAAAGTCATTGATCTTCATATGAGATAGGTCAGTTTGTGAAGGTTTTTTTTCAAGTTTGTGGTATTGTCAGTTTATCATTTTTCCCACAAGCCATTGCACATAGGAGGCCTCCGTGTGAAAGGATTTCAATTTTTGAGCCTTTTTTCATTTTCTATAATTTCTTTCTATGTGTTGTCAAAATTGCCTGGATGACTAATCATATAAAACGGTTGGGAAATTGAGTTTTCTTTGTGGATACTACCTACAATCCTAATGTGGAAGGTGAAAATGATTTTTCAGAATTTATTCGACCAAATTAGAGCACACTTGCAGTTCAAATTTGAATTACTTGATGTAAATCGCCAGAAATTTAATAAATCAATGAAATATGGCAATATCACTCTGAAATTCATGAAAAATTGGCAGTCGGAATCCCATGTGGTATACTTTAGTTGAAAATTGTAAGGGCACAATTTACAATCTTATTTATGGCACATGCTTCACAAAAAAAGTCGTGCTTGGCACTAGGAAAATGGAAAAATACTTTTTATTAACCAAATTTTCCTTCATTTTATGAAATTCTTTATCACTATGGTAACACCCATGTTAGTTCCAAAAATGGTCATATTATCATGTAATATGCCATGAAGATGCCCATGGGGCATGGTCATCTTTGTTGAAAGTTATTGGTCTTCATATGAGATAGGCCAGTTTGTGAAGGTTTTTTTTCAAGTTTGTGGTATCGTCAGTTTATCATTTTTCGCACAAGCCATTGGACATCGGAGGCCTCCATGTGAAAGGATTTCAATTGTTGAGCCTTTTTTTTCATTTTCTATAATTTTTTCTATGTGTTGTCAAAATTGCATGGATGACTAATCATATAAAATGTTCGGGAAATTGAGTTTTCTTTGTGGATACTACCTACATTCCTAATGTGGAAGGTGATAATGATTTTTCAGAATTTATTCGACCAAATTAGAGCACACTTGTAGTTCAAATTTGAATTACTTGATATAAATCGCCAGAAATTCAATAATTCAATGAAATATGGCAATATCACTCTAAAATTCATGAAAAATTGGCAGTTGGAATCCCATGTGGTATACTTTAGTTGAAAATTTTAAGGGCATAATTTTCAATCTTATTTATGGCACTTGCTTCACAAAAAAAGTCGTGCTTGGCACTAGGAAAATGGAAAAAATACTTTTCATTAACCAAATCTAAAATAATTTTGTGAAATTCCTGATCACTATGGTAAGAACCATGTCAATTCCAAAAATGGTCATGTTATCATGTAATATGCCATGAAGATTCCCATGGGGCATGGTCATCTTTGTTGAAAGTCATTGATCTTCATATGAGATAGGTCAGTTTGTGAAGTTTTTTTTTCAAGTTTATGGTATTGTCAGTGTATCATTTTTCCCACAAGCCATTGCACATAGGAGGCCTTCATGTGAATGGATTTCAATTGTTGAGATTTTTTTTTCATTTTGTATAATTTCTTTTTATGTTTTGTCAAAATTACAAGGATGACTAATCATATAAAATGGTTGGGAAATTGAGTTTTCTTTGTGATACTACCTACATTCCTAATGTGGAAGGTGAAAATGATTTTTTAGAATTTATTCGACCAAATTAGAGCACACTTGCGGTTCAAATTCGAATTACTTGATGTAAATCGCCAGAAATTCAATAAATCAATGAAATATGGCAATATCACTCTGTAATTCATGAAAAAATTGAAGTTGGAATCCCATGTGGTATGCTTTAGTTGAAAATTGTAAGGGCGCAATTTACAATCTTATTTATGGCACTTGCTTCACAAAAAAAGTGGTGGTTGGCACTAGGAAAACGGAAAAATCATTTTTATTATCCAAATTTTCATTCATTTTGTGAAATTCTTGATCACTATGGTAACACCCATGTTAGTTCCAAAAATGGTCATGTTATCATGTAATATGCCATGAAGATGCCCATGGGGCATGGTCATGTTTGTTCAAAGTCATTGATCTTCATATAAGTTAGGTCAGTTTGTGAAGGGTTTTTTTTCAAGTTTGTGGTATTGGTAGTTTATCATTTTTCCCACAAGCCATTGCACATAGGAGGCCTCCATGTGAAAGTATTTCAATTGTTTAACCTTTTTTTCATTTTCTATAATTTCTTTTTATGTGTTGTCAAAATTCCATGGATGACAAATCATATAAAATGGTTGGGAAATTGAGTTTTCTTTATGGATACTACCTACATTCCTAATGTGGAAGGTGAAAATGATTTTTCCGAATTTATTCGACCAAATTAGAGCACACTTGCAGTTCAAATTTGAATTACTTGATGTAAATCGCTAGAAATTCAATAAATCAATGAAATATGGCAATATGACTCTGAAATTCATGAGAAAATAGCAGTTGGAAGGCCATGTGGTATACTTTAGTTGAAAATTTTAAGGGCACAATTTTCAATCTTATTTATGGCACATGCTTCACAAAACAATTCGTGCTTGGCACTAGGAAAATGAAAAAAAAATACTTTTTATTAACCAAATCTTCATTCATTTTGTGAAATTCTTGATCACTATGGTAAGACCCATGTTAGTTCCAAAAATAGTCATATTATCATGTAATATGCCATGAAGATTCCCATGGGGCACGGTCATCTTTGTTGAAAGTCATTGATCTTCATATGAGATTGGTCAGTTTGTGAAGGATTTTTTTCAAGTTTGTGGTATTGTCAGTGTATCATTTTTCCCACAAGCCATTGCACATAGGAGGCCTCCATGTGAAAGGATTTCAATTGTTGCGTCTTTTTTCATTTTCTATAATTTCTTTCGATGTGTTGTCAAAATTGCACGGATGACTAATCATATAAAATGGTTGGGAAATTGAGTTTTCTTTGTGGATACTTCCTACATTCCTAATGTGGAAGGTGAAAATGATTTTTCAGAATTTATTCGACCAAATTAGAGCACACTTGTAGTTCAAATTTGAATTACTTGATGGAAATCACCAGAAATTCAATAAATCAATGAAATATGGCACTATCACTCTGAAATTCATGAAAAAAAAATTAGTTGGAATCCCATGTGGTATACTTTAGTTGAAAATTGTAAGGGCACAATATACAATCTTATTTATGGCACTTGCTTCACCAAAAAAGTCGTGCTTGGCACTAGGAAAATGGAAAAATACTATTTATTACCCAAATTTTCATTCATTTTGTGAAATTCTTGATCACTATGGTAACACCCATGTTAGTTCCAAAAATGGTCATGTTATCTTGTAATATGCCATGAAGATGCCCATGGGGCATGGTCATGTTTGTTGAAAGTAATTGATCTTCATATGAGTTAGGTCAGTTTCTGAAGTTTTTTTTTCAAGTTTGTGGTATTGTCAGTTTATCATTTTTCCCACAAGCCATTGCACATAGGAGGCCTCCATGTGAAAGGATTTCAATTGTTGTGCCTTTTTTCATTTTCTATAATTTCTTTTTATGTGTTGTCAAAATTCCATGGATGACTAATAATATAAAATGGTTGGGAAATTGAGTTTTCTTTGTGGATACTACCTACATTCGTAATGTGGAAAGTAAAAATGATTTTTCAAAATTTATTCGACCAAATTAGAGCACACTTGTAGTTCAAATTTGAATTACTTGATGTAAATCACCAGAAATTCAATAAATCAATGAAATATGGCAATATCACTCTAAAATTCATGAAAAATTGGCAGTTGGAATCCCATGTGGTATACTTTAGTTGAAAATTGTAAGGGCACAATTTACAATGTTATTTATGGCACTTGCTTCACAAAAAAAGTCATGGTTGGCACTAGGAAAGTGGAAAAAAATACTTTTCATTAACCAAATCTAAAATAATTTTGTGAAATTCCTGATCACTATGGTAAGACCCATGTTAGTTCCAAAAATGGTCATGTTATCATGTAATATGCCATGAAGATTCCCATGGGGCATGGTCATCTTTGTTGAAAGTCATTGATCTTCATATGAGATAGGTCAGTTTGTGAAGGTTTTTTTTTCAAGTTTATGGTATTGTCAGTGTATCATTTTTCCCACAAGCCATTGCACATAGGAGGCCTCCATGTGAAAGGATTTCAATTTTTGAGAATTTATTCGACCAAATTAGAGCACATTTGCAGCTCAATTTTGAATTACTTGATGTAAATCACCAGAAATTAAATAAATCAATGAAATATGCCAATATCACTCTGAAATTCATGGAAAATTGGCAGTTGGAATCCCATGTGGTATACTTTAGTTGAAAATTGTAAGGGCACAATTTACAATGTTATTTATGGCACTTGCTTCACAAAAAAAGTCATTCTTGGCACTAGGAATGTGGAAAAAAATACTCTTCATTAACCAAATCTAAAATCATTTTTTGAAATTCCTGATCACTACGGTAAGACCCATGTTAGTTCAAAAAATGGTCATGTTATCATGTAATATGCCATGAAGATTCCCATGGGGCATGGTCTTCTTTGTTGAAAGTCATGGATCTTCATGTGAGATAGGTCAGTTTGTGAAGGTTTTTTTTTCAAGTTTGTGGTATTGTCGGTTTATCATTTTTCCCACAAGCCATTTCACATAGGAGGCCTCCATGTGAAAGGATTTCAATTTTTGAGCATTTTTTTCATTTTCTATAATTTCTTTCGATGTGTTGTCAAAATTGCACGGATGACTAATCATATAAAATGATTAGGAAATTGAGATTTCTTTGTGGATAGTACCTACATTCCTAATGTGGAAGGTCAAAATGATTTGTCAGAATTTATTCGACCAAATTAGAGCACACTTGTAGTTCAAATTTGAATTACTTGATGTATATCGCCAGAAATTCAATAAATCAATGAAATATGGCAATATCACTCTGAAATTCATGAAAAATTTGTAGTTGGAATCCCATATGGTATATTTTAGTTGAAAATTGTAAGGCCACAATTTACAATGTTATTTATGGCACTTGCTTCACAAAAAAAGTCATGCTTGGCACTAGGAAAATGGAAAAAAATACTTTTAATTAACCAAATTTTCATTCATTTTGTGAAATTCTTGATCACTATGGTAACACCCATGTTAGTTCCAAAAATGGTCATGTTATCATGTAATATGCCATGAAGATGCCCATGGGAAATGGTCATGTTTGTTGAAAGTCATTGATCTTCATATGAGTTAGGTCAGTTTGTGAAGGTTTTTTTTTCAAGTTTGTGGTATTCTCAGTTTATCATTTTTCCCACAAGCCATTGCACATAGGAGGCCTCCATGTGAAAGGATTTCAATTGTTGAGCCTTTTTTCATTTTCTATAATTTTTTATGTGTTGTCAAAATTCCATGGATAACTAATCATATAAAATGGTTGGGAAATTGAGTTTTCTTTGTGGATACTACCTACATTCCTAATGTGGAAAGTGAAAATGATTTTTCAGAATTTATTCGACCAAATTAGAGCACACTTGCAGTTCAATTTTGAATTACTTGATGTAAATCGCCAGAAATTCGATAAATCAATGAAATATGGCAATATCACTCTAAAATTCATGAAAAATTGGCAGTAAATTGTAAGGGCACAATTTACAATGTTATTTATGGCACTTGCTTCTCAAAAAAAAGTCATGGTTGGCACTAGGAAAGTGGAAAAAAATACTTTTCATTAACCAAATCTAAAATAATTTTGTGAAATTCCTGATCACTATGGTAAGACCCATGTTAGTTCCAAAAATGGTCATGTTATCATGTAATTTGCCATGAAGATTCCCATGGGGCATGGTCATCTTTGTTGAATGTCATTGATCTTCATATGAGATAGGTCAGTTTGTGAAGGTCTTTTTTTCAAGTTTATGGTATTGTCAGTGTATCATTTTTCCCACAAGCCATTGCACTTAGGAGGCCTACATGTGAAAGGATTTCAATTTTTGAGAATTTATTCGACCAAATTAGAGCACATTTGCAGTTCAATTCAGAACTACTTGATGTAAATCACCATAAATTAAATAAATCAATGAAATATGTCAATATCACACTGAAATTCATGAAAAATTGGCAGTTGGAATCCCATGTGGTATACTTTAGTTAAAAATTGTAAGGGAACAATTTACAATGTTATTTATGGCACTTGGTTCACAAAAAAAGTCATTCTTGGCACTAGGAAAGTGGAAAAAAATACTTTTCATTAACCAAATCTAAAATCATTTTGTGAAATTCCTGATCACTACGGTAAGACCCATGTTAGTTCAAAAAATGGTCATGTTATCATGTAATATGCCATGAAGATTCCCATGGGGCATGGTCATCTTTGTTGAAAGTCGTTGATCTTCATTTGAGATAGGTCAGTTTGTGAAGGGTTTTGCTTCAAGTTTGTGGTATTGTCGGTTTATCATTTTTCCCACAGGCCATTGCACATAGGAGGCCTGCATGTGAAAGGATTGCAATTGTTGAGCCTTTTTTTTCATTTTCTATAATTTCTTTCGATGTGTTGTCAAAATTGCACGGATGACTAATCATATAAAATGGTTGGGAAATTGTGTTTTCTTTGTGGATACTACCTACATTCCTAATGTGGAAGGTGAAAATGATTTTTCAGAATTTATTCGACCAAATTACAGCACACTTGCAGTTGAAATTTGAATTACTTGATGTAAATTACCAGAAATTCACTAAATCAATGAAATATGGCAATATCACTCTGAAATTCATGAAAAATTTGAAGTTGGAATCCCATGTGGTATACTTTAGTTGAAAATTGTAAGGGCATAATTTACAATCTTATTTATGGCACTTGCATCACAAAAAAAGTCGTGCTTGGCACAAGGAAAATGGAAAATACTTTTTATTAACCAAATTTTCATTCATTTTGCGAAATTTTTTATCACTATGGTAACACCCAAGTTAGTTCCAAAAATGGTCATGTTATCATGTAATATGCAATGAACATGCCCATGGGGCGTGGTCATCTTTGTTGAAAGTCATTGGTCTTCATATGAGAAAGACCAGTTTGTGAAGGTTTTTTTTCCAAGTTTGTGGTATTGTCAGTTTATCATTTTTCGCACAAGCCATTGCACATAGGAGGCCTCCATGTGAAAGGATTTCAATTGTTGAGCCTTTTTTCATTTTCTATAATTTTTTCTATGTGTTGTCAAAATTGCATGGATGACTAATCATATAAAATGTTCGGGAAATTTAGTTTTCTTTGTGGATACTACCTACATTCCTAATGTGGAAGATGATAATGATTTTTCAGAATTTATTCGACCAAATTAGAGCACACTTGCAGTTCAAATTTGAATTACTTGATGCAAATGGCCAGAAATTCAATAATTCAATGAAATATGGCAATATCACTCTGAAATTCATGAAAAATTAGTAGTTGGAATCCCATGTGGTATACTTTAGTTGAAAATTTTAAGGGCACAATTTTCAATCTTATTTATGGCACTTGCTTCACAAAAAAAGTCGTTCTTGGCACTAGGAAAATGGAAAAAAAATACTTTTTATTGACCAAATTTTCCTTCAGTTTGTGAAATTCCTGATCACTACGGTAAGACCCATGTTAGTTCAAAAAATGGTCATGTTATCATGTAATATGCCATGAAGATTCCCATGGGGCTTGGTCATTTTTGGTGAAAGTCATTAATCTTCATGTGAGATAGGTCTGTTTGTGAAGATTTTTTTTTCAAGTTTGTGGTATTGTCGGTTTATCATTTTTCCCACAAGCCATTGCACATAGGAGGCCTCCATGTGAAAGGATTGCAATTGTTGAGCCTTTTTTTTTCATTTTCTATAATTTATTTCGATGTGTTGTCAAAATTGCACGGATGACTAATCATATAAAATGGTTGGGAAATTGAGTTTTCTTTGTGGATACTACCTACATTCCTAATGTGGAAGGTGAAAATGATTTTTCAGAATTTATTCGACCAAATTAGAGCACACTTGCAGTTGAAATTTGAATTACTTGATGTAAATCACCAGAAATTCAATAAATCAATGAAATATGGCAATATCACTATGAAATTCATGAAAAATTTGAAGTTGGAATCCCATGTGGTATACTTTAGTTGAAAATTGTAAGTGCACAATTTACAATGTTATTTATGGCACTTGCTTCACAAAAAAAAGTCATGGTTGGCACTAGGAAAGTGGAAAAAAAATACTTTTTATTAACCAAATCTAAAATAATTTTGTGAAATTCCTGATCACTACGGTAAGACCCTTGTTAGTTCCAAAAATTGTCATGTTATCATGTAATATGCCATGAAGATTCCCATGGGGCATGGTCATCTTTGTTGAAAGTCATTGATCTTCATATGAGATAGGTCAGTTTGTGAAGGTTTTTTTTTCAAGTTTATGGTATTATCAGTGTATCATTTTTCCCACAAGCCATTGCACATAGGAGGCCTCCATGTGAAAGGATTTCAATTTTTGAGAATTTATTCGACCAAATTAGAGCACATTTGCAGTTCAATTTTGCATTACTTGATGTAAATCACCAGAAATTAAATAAATCAATGAAATATGCCAATATCACTCTGAAATTCATGGAAAATTGGCAGTTGGAATCCCATGTGGTGTACTTTAGTTGAAAATTGTGAGGGCACAATTTACAATCTTATTTATGGCACTTGCTTCACAAAAAAAAGTCATTCTTGTTACTAGGAAAGTGGAAAAAAATACTTTTCATTAACCAAATCTCAAATCATTTTGTGAATTTCCTGATCACTACGGTAAGACCCATGTTAGTTCAAAAAATAGTCATGTTATCATGTAATATGCCATGAAGATTCCAATGGGGCATGGTCTTCTTTGTTGAAAGTCATGGATTTTTTTTTCAAGTTTGTGGTATTGTCGGTTTATCATTTTTCCCACAAGCCATTGCACATAGGAGGCCTCCATGTGAAAGGATTTCAATTTTTGAGCATTATTTTCATTTTCTATAATTTCTTTCGATGTGTTGTCAAAATTGCACGGATGACTAATCATATAAAATGGTTGGGAAATTGAGTTTTCTTTGTGGATACTACCTACACTCCTAATGTGGAAGGTGAAAATGATTTTTCAGAATTTATTCGACCAAATTAGAGCACACATGTAGTTCAAATTTGAATTACTTGATATAAATCGCCAGAAATTCAATAAATCAATGAAATATGGCAATATCACTCTGAAATTCATGAAAAATTTGTAGTTGGAATCCCATGTGGTAAACTTTAGTTGAAAATTGCGAAGGGCACAATTTACAATGTTATTTATGGCACTTGCTTCACAAAAAAAAGTCATGCTTGGCACTAGGAAAATGGAAAAAAATACTTTTAATTAACCAAATCTAAAATAATTTTGTGAAATTCCTGATCACTATGGTAAGACCCATGTTAGTTCCAAAAATGGTCATGTTATCATGTAATATGCCATGAAGATTCCCATGGGGCATGGTCATCTTTGTTGAAAGTCATTGATCTTCATATGAGATAGGTCAGTTTGTGAAGGTTTTTTTTTTCAAGTTTATGGTATTGTGAGTGTATGTTTTTTCCCACAAGCCATTGCACACAGGAGGCCTCCATGTGAAATGATTTCAATTTTTGAGCCTTTTTTCATTTTCTATAATTTGTTTCGATGTGTTGTCAAAATTACACGGATGACTGATCATATAAAATGCTTGGGAAATTGAGTTTTCTTTGTGGATACTACCTAAGTTCCTAATGTGGAAGTTGAAAATGATTTTTTAGAATTTATTCGACCAAATTAGAGCACACTTGCAGTTCAATTTTGAATTACATGTTGTAAATCACCAGAAATTCAATAAATCAATGAAATATGGCAATATCACTCTGAAATTCATGGAAAATTGGCAGTTGGAACCCCATGTGGTATACTTTAGTTGAAAATTGCTAGGGCACAATTTACAATCTTATTTAGGGCACTTGCTTCATAAAAAAAGCCGTCCTTGGCACAAGGAGAAAGGAAAAATAGTTTTATCAACCAAATTTTCATTCATTTTGTGAAATTCTTGATCACTATGGTAACACCCATGTTAGTTCCAAAAATGGTCATGTTATCATGAAATATGCCATGAAGACGCCCATGGGGCATGGTCATCTTTGTTGAAAGTCATTGATCTTCATATGATTTAGATTAGTATGTGAAGTTTTTTTCTCAAGTTTGTGGTATTCTCATTTTATCATTTTTCCCAAAAGCCATTGCAGGAGGCCTCCATGTGAAAGGATTGCAATTGTTGAGCCTTTTTTTTCATTTTCTATAATTTCTTTCGATGTGTTGTCAAAATTGCACGGATGAATAACCATATAAAATGGTTGGGAAATTGAGTTTTCTTTGTGGATACTACCTACATTCCTAATGTGGAAGGTGAAAACAATTTTTGAGAATTTATTCGACCAAATTAGAGCACACTTGTAGTTGAAATTTGAATTACTTTATGTAAATCACCAGAAATTCAATAAATCAATGAAATATGGCAATATCACACTGAAATTCATGAAATTTTTTAAGTTGGAATCCCATGTGGCATAATTTAGAATCTTATTTATGGCACTTGCTTCACAAAAAAAGTCGTGCTTGGCACAAGGAAAATGGAAAAATACTTTTTATTAACCAAATTTTCATTCATTTTGTGAAATTTTTGATCACTATGGTAACACCCAAGTTAGTTCCAAAAATGGTCATGTTATCATGTAATATGCCATGAAGATGCCCGTGGGGCATGGTCATCTTTGTTGAAAGTCATTGGTCTTCATATGAGATAGGCCAGTTTGTGAAGGTTTTTTTTCATTTTATTAGTTTTCGCACAAGCCATTGCACATAGGAGGCCTCCATGTGCAATTGGTAGTTTATCATTTGTCAAGTTTGTCAAGGTTTTTTTTTCAAGTTTGTGGTATTGGTAGTTTATCATTTTTCCCACAAGCCATTGCACATAGGAGGCCTCCATGTGAAAGGATTTCAATTGTTGAGCCTTTTTTTCATTTTCTATAATTTCTTTTTATGTGTTGTCAAAATTCCATGGATGACTAATCATATAAAATGGTTGGGAAATTGAGTTTTATTTGTGGATACTACCTACATTCCTAATGTAGAAGGTGAAAATGATTTTTCAGAATTTATTCGACCAAATTAGAGCACACTTGTAGTTCAAATTTGAATTACTTGATGTAAATCGCCAAAAATTCAATAAATCAATGAAATATGGCAATATCACTCTGAAATTCATGAAAATTTTGAAGTTGGAATCCCATGTGGTATAGTTTAGTTGAAAATTGTAAGGGCACAATTTACAATCTTATTTATGGCACTTGCTTCACAAAAATTCATGCTTGGCACTAGGAAAATGGAAAAATACTTTTTATTAACCAAATTTTCATTCATTTTGTGAAATTCTTGATCACTATGGTAACACCCATGTTAGTTCCAAAAATGGTCATGTTATCATGAAATATGCCATGAAGACGCCCATGGGGCAAGGTCATCTTTGTTGAAAGTCATTGATCTTCATATGATTTAGGTTAGTTTGTGAAGGTTTTTTTTCAAGTTTGTGGTATTCTCATTTTATCATTTTTCCCACAAGCCATTGCACATAGGAGGCCTCCATGTGAAAGGATTGCAATTGTTCAGCCTTTTTTTTCATTTTCTATAATTTCTTTCGATGTGTTTTCAAAATTGCACGGATGAATAATCATATAAAATGGTTGGGAAATTGAGTTTTCTTTGTGGATACTACCTACAATCCTAATGTGGAAGGTGAAAATGATTTTTCAGAATTTATTCGACCAAATTAGAGCACACTTGCAGTTGAAATTTGAATTACTTGATGTAAATCACCAGAAATTCAATAAATCATGGAAATATGGCAATATCACTCTGAAATTCATGAAAAATTTGAAGTTGGAATCCCATGTGGTATACTTTAGTTGAAAATTGTAAGGGCATAATTTAGAATCTTATTTATGGCACTTGCTTCACAAAAAAAGTCGTGCTTGGCACAAGGAAAATGGAAAAATACTTTTTATTAACCAAATTTTCATTCATTTTGTGAAATTTTTGATCACTATGGTAACACCCAAGTTAGTTCCAAAAATGGTCATGTTATCATGTAATATGCCATGAAGATGCCCATGGGGCATGGTCATCTTTGTTGAAAGTCATTGGTCTTCATATGAGATAGGCCAGTTTGTGAAGGTTTTTTTTTCATTTTATCAGTTTTCGCACAAGCCATTGCACATAGGAGGCCTCCATGTGCAATTGGTAGTTTATCATTTGTCAAGTTTGTCAAGGGTTTTTTTTTTCAAGTTTGTGGTATTGGTAGTTTATCATTTTTCCCACAAGCCATTGCACATAGGAGGCCTCCATGTGAAAGGATTTCAATTGTTGAGCCTTTTTTTCATTTTCTATAATTTCTTTTTATGTGTTGTCAAAATTCCATGGATGACTAATCATATAAAATGGTTGGGAAATTGAGTTTTATTTGTGGATACTACCTACATTCCTAATGTAGAAGGTGAAAATGATTTTTCAGAATTTATTCGACCAAATTAGAGCACACTTGCAGTTCAAATTTGAATTACTTGATGTAAATCGCCAGAAATTCAATAAATCAATGAAATATGGCAATATCACTCTGAAATTCATGAAAATTCTGAAGTTGGAATCCCATGTGGTATAGTTTAGTTGAAAATTGTAAGGGCACAATTTACAATCTTATTTATGGCACTTGCTTCACAAAAATTCGTGCTTGGCACTAGGAAAATGGAAAAATACTTTTTATTAACCAAATTTTCATTCATTTTGTGAAATTCTTGATCACTATGGTAACACCCATGTTAGTTCCAAAAATGGTCATGTTATCATGAAATATGCCATGAAGACGCCCATGGGGCATGGTCATCTTTGTTGAAAGTCATTGATCTTCATATGATTTAGGTTAGTTTGTGAAGGTTTTTTTTCAAGTTTGTGGTATTCTCATTTTATCATTTTTCCCACAAGCCATTGCACATCGGAGGCCTCCATGTGAAAGGATTGCAATTGTTCATCCTTTTTTTTCATTTTCTATAATTTCTTTCGATGTGTTGTCAAAGTTGCACGGATGACTAATCATATAAAATGGTTGGGAAATTGAGTTTTCTTTGTGGATACTACCTACATTCCTAATGTGGAAGGTTAAAATGATTTTTCAGAATTTATTCGAGCAAATTACAGCACACTTGCAGTTGAAATTTGAATTACTTGATGTAAATCACCAGAAATTCAATAAATCAATGAAATATGGCAACATCACTCTGAAATTCATGAAAAATTTGAAGTTGGAATCCCATGTGGTATACTTTAGTTGAAAATTGTAAGGGCATAATTTACAATCTTATTTATGGCACTTGCATCACAAAAAAAGTCGTGCTTGGCACAAGGAAAATGGAAAAATACTTTTTATTAACCAAATTTTCATTCATTTTGTGAAATTTTTGATCACTGTGGTAACACCCAAGTTAGTTCCAAAAATGGTCATGTTATCATGTAATATGCCATGAAGATGCCCATGGGGCATGGTCATCTTTGTTGAAAGTCATTGGTCTTCATATGAGAATGGCGAGTTTGTGAAGGGTTTTTTTTTCAAGTTTGTCGTATTGTCAGTTTATCATTTTTTGCACAAGCCATTGCACATAGGAGGCCTCCATGTGAAAGGATTTCAATTGTTGAGCCATTTTTTCATTTTCTTTAATTTTTTCTATGTGTTGTCAAAATTGCATGGATGACTAATCATATAAAATGTTCGGGAAATTGAGTTTTCTTTGTGGATACTACCTACATTCCTAATGTGGAAGGTGATAATGATATTTCAGAATTTATTCGACCAAATTAGAGCACACTTGCAGTTCAAATTTGAATTACTTGATGTAAATGGCCAGAAATTCAATAATTCAATGAAATGTGGCAATATCACTCTGAAATTCATGAAAAATTGGTAGTTGGAATCCCATGTGGTATACTTTAGTTGAAAATTTTAAGGGCACAATTTTCAATCTTATTTATGGCACTTGCTTCACAAAAAAAGTCGTTCTTGGCACGAGGAAAATGGAAAAAAAATACTTTTTATTAACCAAATTTTCCTTCATTTTGTGAAATTCCTGATCACTACGGAAAGACCCATATTAGTTCAAAAAATGGTCATGTTATCATGTAATATGCCATGAAGATTCCCATGGGGCATGGTCATCTTTGTTGAAAGTCATTACTCTTCATGTGAGATAGGTCAGTTTGTGAAGGTTTTTTTTCAAGTTTGTGGTATTGTCGGTTTATCATTTTTCCCACAAGCCATTGCACATAGGAGGCCTCCATGTGAAAGGATTTCAATTTTTGAGCATTTTTTTCATTTTCTATAATTTCTTTCGATGTGTTGTCAAAATTGCACGGATGACTAATCATATAAAATGGTTGGGAAATTGAGTTTTCTTTGTGGATACTACCTACATTCCTAATGTGGAAGGTGAAAATGATTTTTTAGAATTTATTCGACCAAATTAGAGCACACTTGTAGTTCAAATTTGAATTACTTGATGTAAATCACCAGAAATTCAATAAATCAATGAAATATGGCAATATCACTCTGAAATTCATGAAAAATTTGTAGTTGGAATCCCATGTGGTATACTTTAGTTGAAAATTGTAAGGGCATAATTTACAATCTTATTTATGGCACTTGCTTCACAAAAAAAGTCGTGCTTGGCACTAGGAAAATGGAAAAATACTTTTTATTAACCAAATCTAAAATAATTTTGTGAAATTCCTGATCACTACGGTAAGACCCTTGTTAGTCCCAAAAATGGTCATGTTATCATGTAATATGCCATGAAGATTCCCATGGGGCTTGGTCATCTTTGTTGAAAGTCATTGATCTTCATATGAGATAGGTCAGTTTGTGAAGGTTTTTTTTTCAAGTTTATGGTATTGTCAGTGTATCATTTTTCCCACAAGCCATTGCACATAGGAGGCCTCCATGTGAAAGGATTTCAATTTTTGAGAATTTATTCGACCAAATTAGAGCACATTTGCAGTTCAATTTTGAATTACTTGATGTAAATCACCAGAAATTAAATAAATCAATGAAATATGCCAATATCACTCTGAAATTCATGGAAAATTGGCAGTTGGAATCCCATGTGGTATACTTTACTTGAAAATTGTAAGGGCACAATTTACAATGTTATTTATGGCACTTGCTTCACAAAAAAAGTCATTCTTGGCACTAGGAAAGTGGAAAAAAATAATTTTCATTAACCAAATCTCAAATCATTTTGTGAAATTCCTGATCACTACGGTAAGACCCATGTTAGTTCAAAAAATGGTCATGTTATCATGTAATTTGCCATGAAGATTCCCATGGGGAATGGTCTTCTTTGTTGAAAGTCATGGATCTTTATATGAGATAGGTCAGTTTCTGAAGGTTTTTTTTTCAAGATTGTGGTATTGTCGGTTTATCATTTTTCCCACAAGCCATTGCACATAGGAGGCCTCCATGTGAAAGGATTTCAATTTTTGAGCATTTTTTTCATTTTCTATAATTTCTTTCGATGTGTTGTCAAAATTGCACGGATGACTAATCATATAAAATGGTTGGGAAATTGAGTTTTCTTTGTGGATACTACCTACATTCCTAATGTGGAAGGTGAAAATGATTTTTCAGAATTTGTTCGACCAAATTAGAGCACACTTGTAGTTCAAATTTGAATTACTTGATGTAAATCACCAGAAATTCAATAAATCAATGAAATATGGCAATATCACTCTGAAATTCATGAAAAATTTGTAGTTGGAATCCCATGTGGTATACTTTAGTTGAAAATTGTAAGGGCATAATTTACAATCTTATTTATGGCACTTGCTTCACAAAAAAAGTCATGCTTGGCACTAGGAAAATGGAAAAATACTTTTTATTATCCAAATTTTCATTCATTTTGTGAAATTCTTGATCACTATGGTAACACACATGTTGTTTCCAAAAATGGTCATGTTATCATGTAATATGCCATGAAGATGCCCATGGGGCATGGTCATGTTTGTTGAAAGCCATTGATCTTCATATGAGTTAGGTCAGTTTGTGAAGGATTTTTTTTCAAGTTTGTGGTATTGTCAGTTTATCATTTTTCCCACAAGGCTTTGCACATAGGAGGCCTCCATGTGAAAGGATTTCAATTGTTGAGCCTTTTTTTCAATTTCTATAATTTTTTTATGTGTCGTCAAAATTCCATGGATGACTAATCATATAAAATGGTTGGGAAATTGAGTTTTCTTTGTGGATACTACCTACATTCCTAATGTGTAAAGTGAATATGATTTTTCAGAATTTATTCGACCAAATTAGAGCACACTTGCAGTTCAATTTTGAATTACTTGATGTAAATCGCCAGAAATTCAATAAATCAATGAAATATGGCAATATCACTATAAAATTCATGAAAAATTGGCAGTTGGAATCCCATGTGGTATACTTTAGTTGAAAATTGTAAGGGCACAATTTACAATGTTATTTATGGCACTTGCTTCTCAAAAAAAAGTTATGGTTGGCACGAGGAAAGTGGAAAAAAATACTTTTCATTAACCAAATCTAAAATAATTTTGTGAAATTTCTGAGCACTATGGTAAGACCCATGTTAGTTCCAAAAATGGTCATGTTATCATGTAATATGACATGAAGATTCCCATGGGGCATGGTCATCTTTGTTGAAAGTCATTGATCCTCATATGAGTTAGGTCAGTTTGTGAATGTTTTTTTTCAAGTTTGTGGTATTGTCAGTTTATCATTTTTCCCACAAGCCATTGCACGTAGGAGGCCTCCATGTGACGTATTTCTATTTTTGAGAATTTATTCGACCAAATTAGAGCAGATTTGCAGTTCAATTTTGAATTACTTGATGTAAATCACCAGAAATTAAATAAATCAATGAAATATGGCAATATCACTCTGAAATTCATGAAAAACTGGCAGTTGGAATCCCATGTGGTATACTTTAGTTGAAAATTGTAAGGGCAGAATTTACAATGTTATTTACGGCACTTGGTTCACAAAAAATAGTCATTCTTGGCACTAGGAAAGTGGAAAAAAATACTTTTCATTAACCAAATCTCAAATCATTTTGTGAAATTCCGGATCACTACGGTAAGACCCATGTGAGTTCAAAAAATGGTCATGTTATCATGTAATATGCCATGAAGATTCCCATGGGGCATGGTCATCTTTGTTGAAAGTCATTGATCTTTATGTGAGATAGGTCAGTTTGTGAAGGGTTTTTTTTCAAGTTTGTGGTATTGTCGCTTTATCATTTTCCCACAAGCCATTGCACATAGGAGGCCTCCATGTGAAAGGATTGCAATTGTTGAACCTTTTTTTTATTCTCTATAATTTCTTTCGATGTGTTGTCAAAATTGCACGGATGACTAATCATATAAAATGGTTGGGAAATTGAGTTTTCTTTGTGGATACTACCTACATTCCTAATGTGGAAGGTGAAAATGATTTTTCAGAATTTATTCGACCAAATTAGAGCACACTTGTAGTTCAAATTTGAATTACTTGATGTAAATCACCAGAAATTCAATAAATCAATGAAATATGGCAATATCACTCTGAAATTCATGAAAAATTTGAAGTTGGAATCCCATGTGGTATACTTTAGTTGAAAATTGTAAGGGCATAATTTACAATCTTATTTATGGCACTTGCTTCACAAAACAAGTCATGCTTGGCACTAGGAAAATGGAAAAATACTTTTTATTATCCAAATTTTCATTCATTTTGTGAAATTCTTGATCACTATGGTAACACCCATGTTAGTTCCAAAAATGGTCATGTTATCATGTAATATGCCATGAAGATGCCCATGGGGCATGGTCATGTTTGTTGAAAGCCATTGATCTTCATATGAGTTAGGTCAGTTTGTGAAGGATTTTTTTTCAAGTTTGTGGTATTGTCAGTTTATCATTTTTCCCACAAGGCTTTGCACATAGGAGGCCTCCATGTGAAAGGATTTCAATTGTTGAGCCTTTTTTTCATTTTCTATATTTTTTTTATGTGTCCTCAAAATTCCATGGATGACTAATCATATAAAATGGTTGGGAAATTGAGTTTTCTTTGTGGATACTACCTACATTCCTAATGTGTAAAGTGAAAATGATTTTTCAGAATTTATTCGACCAAATTAGAGCACACTTGCAGTTCAATTTTGAATTACTTGATGTAAATGGCCAGAAATTCAATAATTCAATGAAATATGGCAATATCACTCTGAAATTCATGAAAAATTGGTAGTTGGAATCCCATGTGGTATACTTTAGTTGAAAATTGTAAGGGCACAATTTACAATGTTATTTATGGCACTTGCTTCTCAAAAAAAAGTTATGGTTGGCACTAGGAAAGTGGAAAAAAATACTTTTCATTAAACAAATCTAAAATAATTTTGTGAAATTTCTGAGCACTATGGTAAGACCCATGTTAGTTCCAAAAATGGTCATGTTAGCATGTAATACGACATGAAGATTCCCATGGGGCATGGTCATCTTTGTTGAAAGTCATTGATCTTCATATGAGATAGGTCAGTTTGTGAAGGTTTTTTTTCAAGTTTATGGTATTGTTAGTGTATCATTTTTCCCACAAGCCATTGCACGTAGGAGGCCTCCATGTGACGGATTTCTATTTTTGAGAATTTATTCGACCAAATTAGAGCACATTTGCAGTTCAATTTTGAATTACTTGATGTAAATCACCAGAAATTAAATAAATCAATGAAATATGGCAATATCACTCTGAAATTCATGAAAAACTGGCAGTTGGAATCCCATGTGGTATACTTTAGTTGAAAATTGTAAGGGCACAATTTACAATGTTATTTACGGCACTTGGTTCACAAAAAATAGTCATTCTTGGCACTAGGAAAGTGGAAAAAAATACTTTTCATGAACCAAATCTAAAATCATTTTGTGAAATTCCTGATCACTACGGTAAGACCCATATGAGTTCAAAAAATGGTCATGTTATCATGTAATATGCCATGTAGATTCCCATGGGGCATGGTCATCTTTGTTGAAAGTCATTGATCTTCATGTGAGATAGGTCAGTTTGTGAAGGGTTTTTTTTCAAGTTTGTGGTATTGTCGCTTTATCATTTTCCCACAAGCCATTGCACATAGGAGGCCTCCATGTGAAAGGATTGCAATTGTTGAGCCTTTTTTTCATTCTCTATAATTTCTTTCGATGTGTTGTCAAAATTGCACGGATGACTAATCATATAAAATGGTTGGGAAATTGAGTTTTCTTTGTGGATACTACCTACATTCCTAATGTGGAAGGTGATAATGATTTTTCAGAATTTATTCGACCAAATTAGAGCACACTTGCAGTTCAAATTTGAATTACGTGATGTAAATGGCCAGAAATTCAATAATTCAATGAAATATGGCAATATCACTATGAAATTCATGAAAAATTGGCAGTTGGAATCCCATGTGGTATACTTTAGTTGAAAATTTTAAGGGCAAAAGTTTCAATCTTATTTATGGCACTTGCTTCACAAAAAAAGTCGTGCTTGGCACTAGGAAAATGGAAAAAAATACTTTTTATTAACCAAATCTTCATTCATTTTGTGAAATTCTTTATCACTATGGTAACACCCATGTTAGTTCCAAAAATGGTCATGTTATCATGTAATATGCCATGAAGATGCCCATGGGGCATGGTCATCTTTGTTGAAAGTCATTAATCTTCATATGAGTTAGGTCAGTTTGTGAATGTTTATTGTCAAGTTTGTGGTATTGTAAGTTTATCATTTTTCCCACAAGCCATTGCACATAGGAGGCCTCCATGTGAAAGAATTTCAATTGTTGAGCCTTTTTTTTCATTTTCTATATTTTTTTCTTTGTGTTGTCATAATTGCATTAATGACTAATCATATAAAATGGTTGGGAAATTGAGTTTTCTTTGGGGATACAACCTACATTCCTAATGTGGAAGGTGAAAATGATTTTTCAGAATTTATTTGACCAAATTAGAGCACACTTGCTGTTCAATTTTGAATTACTTGATGTAAATCACCAGAAATTCAATAAATCAATGAAATATGGCAATATCACTCTAAAATTCATGAAAAATTGGTAGTTGGAATTCCATGTGGTATACTTTAGATGAAAATTGTAAGGGCACAATTTACAATGTTATTTATTGCACTTGCTTCACAAAAAAAGTCATGCTTGGCACTAGGAAAGCAGAAAAAAAAAATACTTTTCATTAACCAAATCTAAAATAATTTTGTGAAATTCCTGATCACTATAGTAAGACCCATGTTAGTTCCAAAAATGGTCATGTTATCATGTAATATGCCATGAAGATTCCCATGGGGCATGGTCATCTTTGTTGAAAGTCATTGAACTTCATATGAGATAGGTCAGTTTGTGAAGGTTTTTTTTTCAAGTTTATGGTATTGTGAGTGTATCTTTTTTCCCACAAGCCATTGCACACAGGAGGCCTCCATATGAAATGATTTCAATTTTTGAGCCTTTTTTCATTTTCTATAATTTCTTTCGATGTGTTGTCAAAATTGCACGGATGACTAATCATATAAAATGCTTGGAAATTGAGTTTTCTTTGTGGATACTACCTACATTCCTAATGTGGAAGGTGAAAATGATTTTTCAGAATTTATTCGACCAAATTACAGCACACTTGCAGTTGAAATTTGAATTACTTGATGTAAATCACCAGAAATTCAATAAATCAATGAAATATGGCAATATCACTCTGAAATTCATGAAAAATTTGAAGTTGGAATCCCATGTGGTATACTTTAGTTGAAAATTGTAAGGGCATAATTTACAATCTTATTTATGGCACTTGCATCACAAAAAAAGTCGTGCTTGGCACAAGGAAAATGGAAAAATACTGTTTATTAACCAAATTTTCATTCATTTTGTGAAATTTTTGATCACTATGGTAACACCCAAGTTACTTCCAAAAATGGTCATGTTACCATGTAATATGCATGAAGATGCCCATGGGGCATGGTCATCTTTGTTGAAAGTCATTGGTCTTCATATGAGAAAGGCCAGTTTGTGAAGGGTTTTTTTTTCAAGTTTGTCGTATTGTCAATTTATCATTTTTTGCACAAGCCATTGCACATAGGAGGCCTCCATGTGAAAGGATTTCAATTGTTGAGCCATTTTTTCATTTTCTATAATTTTTTCTATGTGTTGTCAAAATTACATGGATGACTAATCATATAAAATGTTCGGGAAATTGAGTTTTCTTTGTGGATACTAGGTACATTCCTAATGTGGAAGGTGATAATGATTTTTCAGAATTTATTCGACCAAATTAGAGCACACTTGCAGTTCAAATTTGAATTACTTGATGTAAATGGCCAGAAATTCAATAATTCAATGAAATATGGCAATATCACTCTGAAATTCATGAAAAATTGGTAGTTGGAATCCCATGTGGTATACTTTAGTTGAAAATTTTAAGGGCACCATTTACAATGTTATTTATGGCACTTGCTTCTCAAAAAAAAGTCATGGTTGGCACTAGGAAAGTGGAAAAAAATACTTTTCATTAAACAAATCTAAAATAATTTTGTGAAATTTCTGAGCACTATGGTAAGACCCATGTTAGTTCCAAAAATGGTCATGTTATCATGTAATATGCCATGAAGATTCCCATGGGGCATGGTCATCTTTGTTGAAAGTCATTGATCTTCATATGAGATAGGTCAGTTTGTGAAGGTTTTTTTTCAAGTTTATGGTATTGTCAGTGTATCATTTTTCCCACAAGCCATTGCACGTAGGAGGCCTCCATGTGACGGATTTCAATTTTTGAGAATTTATTCGACCAAATTAGAGCACATTTGCAGTTCAATTTTGAATTACTTGATGTAAATCACCAGAAATTAAATAAATCAATGAAATATGGCAATATCACTCTGAAATTCATGAAAAACTGGCAGTTGGAATCCCATGTGGTATACTTTAGTTGAAAATTGTAAGGGCACAATTTACAATGTTATTTACGGCACTTGGTTCACAAAAAATAGTCATTCTTGGCACTAGGAAAGTGGAAAAAAATACTTTTCATTAACCAAATCTAAAATCATTTTGTGAAATTCCTGATCACTACGGTAAGACCCATGTGAGATCAAAAAATGGTCATGTTATCATGTAATATGCCATGAAGATTCCCATGGGGCATGGTCATCTTTGTTGAAAGTCATTGATCTTCATGTGAGATAGGTCAGTTTGAGAAGGGTTTTTTTTCAAGTTTGTGGTATTGTCGCTTTATCATTTTCCCACAAGCCATTGTACATAGGAGGCCTCCATGTGAAAGGATTGCAATTGTTGAGCCTTTTTTTCATTCTCTATAATTTCTTTCGATGTGTTGTCAAAATTGCACGGATGACTAATCATATAAAATGGTTGGGAAATTGAGTTTTCTTTGTGGATACTACCTACATTCCTAATGTGGAAGGTGATAATGATTTTTCAGAATTTATTCGACCAAATTAGAGCACACTTGCAGTTCAAATTTGAATTACCTGATGTAAATGGCCAGAAATTCAATAATTCAATGAAATATGGCAATATCACTATGAAATTCATGAAAAATTGGCAGTTGGAATCCCATGTGGTATACTTTAGTTGAAAATTTTAAGGGCAAAAGTTTCAATCTTATTTATGGCACTTGCTTCACAAAAAAAGTCGTGCTTGGCACTAGGAAAATGGAAAAAAAATACTTTTTATTAACCAAATATTCATTCATTTTGTGAAATTCTTTATCACTATGGTAACACCCATGTTAGTTCCAAAAATGGTCATGTTATCATGTAATATGCCATGAAGATGCCCATGGGGCATGGTCATCTTTGTTGAAAGTCATTAATCTTCATATGAGTTAGGTCAGTTTGTGAATGTTTATTGTCAAGTTTGTGGTATTGTAAGTTTATCATTTTTCCCACAAGCCATTGCACATAGGAGGCCTCCATGTGAAAGAATTTCAATTGTTGAGCCTTTTTTTTCATTTTCTATATTTTCTTCTATGTGTTGTCATAATTGCATTAATGACTAATCATATAAAATGGTTGGGAAATTGAGTTTTCTTTGGGGATACAACCTACATTCCTAATGTGGAAGGTGAAAATGATTTTTCAGAATTTCTTTGACCAAATTAGAGCACACTTGCTGTTCAATTTTGAATTACTTGATGTAAATCACCAGAAATTCAATAAATCAATGAAATATGGCAATATCACTCTAAAACTCATGAAAAATTGGTAGTTGGAATTCCATGTGGTATACTTTAGTTGAAAATTGTAAGGGCACAATTCACAATGTTATTTATGGCACTTGCTTCACAAAAAAAGTCATGCTATCATGTAATATGCCATGAAGATTCCCATGGGGCATGGTCATCTTTGTTGAAAGTCATTGATCTTCATATGAGATAGGTCAGTTTGTGAAGGTTTTTTTTTCAAGTTTATGGTATTGTGAGTGTATCTTTTTTCCCACAAGCCATTGCACACAGGAGGCCTCCATATGAAATGAGTTCAATTTTTGAGCCTTTTTTCATTTTCTATAATTTCTTCGATGTGTTGTCAAAATTGCACGGATGACTAATCATATAAAATGCTTGGAAATTGAGTTTTCTTTGTGGATAATACCTACATTCCTAATGTGGAAGGTGAAAATGATTTTTCAGAATTTATTCGACCAAATTACAGCACACTTGCAGTTGAAATTTGAATTACTTGATGTAAATCACCAGAAATTCAATAAATCAATGAAATATGGCAATATCACTCTGAAATTCATGAAAAATTTGAAGTTGGAATCCCATGTGGTATACTTTAGTTGAAAATTGTAAGGGCATAATTTACAATCTTATTTATGGCACTTGCATCTCAAAAAAAGTCGTGCTTGGCACAAGGAAAATGGAAAAATACTGTTTATTAACCAAATTTTCATTCATTTTGTGAAATTTTTGATCACTATGGTAACACCCAAGTTACTTCCAAAAATGGTCATGCTATCATGTAATATGCCATGAAGATGCCCATGGGGCATGGTCATCTTTGTTGAAAGTCATTGGTCTTCATATGAGAAAGGCCAGTTTGTGAAGGTTTTTTTTTTCAAGTTTGTCGTATTGTCAGTTTATCATTTTTTGCACAAGCCATTGCACATAGGAGGCCTCCATGTGAACGGATTTCAATTGATGAGCCATTTTTTCATTTTCTATAATTTTTTCTATGTGTTGTCAAAATTGCATGGATGACTAATCGTATAAAATATTCGGGAAATTGAGTTTTCTTTGTGGATACTACCTATATTCCTAATCTGGAAGGTGATAATGATTTTTCAGAATTTATTCGACCAAATTAGAGCACACTTGCAGTTCAAATTTGAATTACTTGATGTAAATGGCCAGAAATTCAATAATTCAATGAAATATGGCAATATCACTCTGAAATTCATGAAAAATTGGTAGTTGGAATCCCATGTGGTATACTTTAGTTGAAAATTTTAAGGGAACAATTTTCAATCTTATTTATGGCACTTGCTTCACAAAAAAGTCGTTCTTGGCACTAGGAAAATGGAAAAAAAATACTTTTTATTAACCAAATTTTCCTTCATTTTGTGAAATTCCTGATCACTACGGTAAGACCCATGTTAGTTCAAAAAATGGTCATGTTATCATGTAATATGCCATGAAGATTCCCATGGGGCATGGTCATCTTTGTTGAAAGTCATTACTCTTCATGTGAGATAGGTCAGTTTGTGAAGGTTTTTTTTTCAAGTTTGTGGTATTGTCGGTTTATCATTTTTCCCACAAGCCATTGCACATAGGAGGCCTCCATGTGAAAGGATTTCAATTTTTGAGCATTTTTTTTCATTTTCTATAATTTCTTTCGATGTGTTGTCAAAATTGCACGGATGACTAATCATATAAAATGGTTGGGAAATTGAGTTTTCTTTGTGGATACTACCTACATTCCTAATGTGGAAGGTGAAAATGATTTTTCAGAATTTTTCGACCAAATTAGAGCACACTTGTAGTTCAAATTTGAATTACTTGATGTAAATCACCAGAAATTCAATAAATCAATGAAATATGGCAATATCACTCTGAAATTCATGAAAAATTTGTAGTTGGAATCCCATGTGGTATACTTTAGTTGAAAATTGTAAGGGCATAATTTACAATCTTATTTATAGCACTTGCTTCACAAAAAAAGACGTGCTTGGCACTAGGAAAATGGAAAAATACTTTTTATTAACCAAATCTAAAATAATTTTGTGAAATTCCTGATCACTACGGTAAGACCCTTGTTAGTTCCAAAAATGGTCATGTTATCATGTAATATGCCATGAAGATTCCCATGGGGCTTGGTCATCTTTGTTGAAAGTCATTGATCTTCATATGAGATAGGTCAGTTTGTGAAGGTTTTTTTTCAAGTTTATGGTATTGTCAGTGTATCATTTTTCCCACAAGCCATTGCACATAGGAGGCCTCCATGTGAAAGGATTTCAATTTTTGAGAATTTATTCGACCAAATTAGAGCACATTTGCAGTTCAATTTTGAATTACTCGATGTAAATCACCAGAAATTAAATAAATCAATGAAATATACCAATATCACTCTGAAATTCATGGAAAATTGGCAGTTGGAATCCCATGTGGTATACTTTACTTGAAAATTGTAAGGGCACAATTTACAATGTTATTTATGGCACTTGCTTCACAAAAAAAGTCATTCTTGGCACTAGGAATGTGGAAAAAATACTTTTCATTAACCAAATCTCAAATCATTTTGTGAAATTCCTGATCACTACGGTAAGACCCATGTTAGTTCAAAAAATGGTCATGTTATCATGTAATTTGCCATGAAGATTCCCATGGGGCATGGTCTTCTTTGTTGAAAGTCATGGCTCTTTATGTGAGATAGGTCAGTTTCTGAATGTTTTTTTTTCAAGTTTGTGGTATTGTCGGTTTATCATTTTTCCCACAAGCCATTGCACATAGGAGGCCTCCATGTGAAAGGATTTCAATTTTTGAGCATTTTTTTCATTTTCTATAATTTCTTTCGATGTGTTGTCAAAATTGCACGGATGACTAATCATATAAAATGGTTGGGAAATTGAGTTTTCTTTGTGGATACTACCTACATTCCTAATGTGGAAGGTGAAAATGATTTTTCAGAATTTATTCGACCAAATTAGAGCACACTTGTAGTTCAAATTTGAATTACTTGATGTAAATCACCAAAAATTCAATAAATCAATGAAATATGGCAATATCACTCTGAAATTAATGAAAAATTTGTAGTTGGAATCCCATGTGGTAAACTTTAGTTGAAAATTGTAAGGGCATACTTTACAATCTTATTTATGGCACTTGCTTCACAAAAAAAGTCATGCTTGGCACTAGGAAAATGGAAAAATACTTTTTATTATCCAAATTTTCATTCATTTTGTGAAATTCTTGATCACTATGGTAACACCCATGTTAGTTCCAAAAATGGTCATGTTATCATGCAATATGCCATGAAGATGCCCATGGGGCATGGTCATGTTTGTTGAAAGCCATTGATCTTCATATGAGTTAGGTTAGTTTGCGAAGGTTTTTTTTTCAAGTTTGTGGTATTGTCAGTTTATCATTTTTCCCACAAGGCTTTGCACATAGGAGGCCTCCATGTGAAAGGATTTCAATTGTTGAGCCTTTTTTTTAATTTTCTATAATTTTTTTATGTGTCGTCAAAATTCCATGGATGACTAATCATATAAAATGGTTGGGAAATTGAGTTTTCTTTGTGGATACTACCTACATTCCTAATGTGTAAAGTGAAAATGATTTTACAGAATTTATTCGACCAAATTAGAGCACACTTGCAGTTCAATTTTGAATTACTTGATGTAAATCGCCAGAAATTCAATAAATCAATGAAATATGGCAATATCACTATAAAATTCATGAAAAATTGGCAGTTGGAATCCCATGTGGTATACTTTAGTTGAAAATTGTAAGGGCACAATTTACAATGTTATTTATGGCACTTGCTTCTCAAAAAACAGTCATGGTTGGCACTAGGAAAGTGGAAAAAAATACTTTTCATTAACCAAATCTAAAATAATTTTGTGAAATTTCTGAGCACTATGGTAAGACCCATGTTAGTACCAAAAATGGTCATGTTATCATGTAATATGACTTGAAGATTCCCATGGGGCATGGTCATCTTTGTTGAAAGTCATTGATCTTCATATGAGATAGGTCAGTTTGTGAAGGTTTTTTTTTCAAGTTTATGGTATTGTGAGTGTATGTTTTTTCCCACAAGCCATTGCACACTGGAGGCCTCCATGTGAAATGATTTCAATTTTTGAGCCTTTTTTCATTTTCTATAATTTGTTTCGATGTGTTGTCAAAATTACACGCATGACTAATCATATAAAATGCTTGGGAAATTGAGTTTTCTTTGTGGATACTACCTAAGTTCCTAATGTGGAAATTGAAAATGATTTTTCAGAATTTATTCGACCAAATTAGAGCACACTTGTAGTTAAATTTTGAATTACATGTTGTAAATCACCAGAAATTCAATAAATCAATGAAATATGGCAATATCACTCTGAAATTCATGGAAAATTGGCAGTTGGAACCCCATGTGGTATACTTTAGTTGAAAATTGCTAGGGCACAATTTACAATCTTATTTATGGCACTTGCTTCATAAAAAAAGCCATCCTTGGCACAAGGAGAAAGGAAAACTAGTTTTATTAACCAAATTTTCATTCATTTTGTGAAATTCTTGATCACTATGGTAACACCCATGTTAGTTCCAAAAATGGTCATGTTATCATGAAATATGCCATGAAGACGCCCATGGGGCATGGTCATCTTTGTTGAAAGTCATTGATCTTCATATCATTTAGATTAGTTTGTGAAGTTTTTTTCTCAAGTTTGTGGTATTCTCATTTTATCATTTTTCCCACAAGCCATTGCAGGAGGCCTCCATGTGAAAGGATTGCAATTGTTGAGCCTTTTTTTTCATTTTCTATAATTTCTTTCGATGTGTTGTCAAAATTGCACGGATGAATAACCATATAAAATGGTTGGGAAATTGAGTTTTCTTTGTGGATACTACCTACATTCCTAATGTGGAAGGTGAAAATGATTTTTCAGAATTTATTCGACCAAATTAGAGCACACTTGTAGTTGAAATTTGAATTACTTGATGTAAATCACCAGAAATTCAATAAATCAATGAAATATGGCAATATCACTCTGAAATTCATGAAAATTTTGAAGTTGGAATCCCATGTGGTATAGTTTAGTTGAAAATTGTAAGGGCACAATTTACAATCTTATTTATGGCACTTGCTTCACAAAAATTTGTTCTTGGCACTAGGAAAATGGAAAAATACTTTTTATTAACCAAATTTTCATTCATTTTGTGAAATTCTTGATCACTATGGTAACACCCATGTTAGTTCCAAAAATGGTCATGTTATCATGAAATATGCCATGAAGACGCCCATGGGGCATGGTCATCTTTGTTGAAAGTCATTGATCTTCATATGATTTAGGTTAGTTTGTGAAGGTTTTTTTTCAAGTTTGTGGTATTCTCATTTTATCATTTTTCCCACAAGCCATTGCACATAGGAGGCCTCCATGTGAAAGGATTGCAATTGTTGAGCCTTTTTTTTCATTTTCTATAATTTCTTTCGATGTGTTGTCAAAATTGCATGAATGAATAATCATATCAAATGGTTGGGAAATTGAGTTTTTTTGTGGATACTACCTACATTCCTAATGTGGAAGGTGAAAATGATTTTTCAGAATTTATTCGACCAAATTACAGCACACTTGCAGTTGAAATTTGAATTACTTGATGTAAATCACCAGAAATTCAATAAATCAATGAAATATGGCAATATCACTCTGAAATTCATGAAAAATTTGAAGTTGGAATCCCATGTGGTATACTTTAGTTGAAAATTGTAAGGGCATAATTTACAATCTTATTTATGGCACTTGCATCACAAAAAAAGTCGTGCTTGGCACAAGGAAAATGGAAAAATACTTTTTATTAACCAAATTTTCATTCATTTTGTGAAATTTTTGATCACTATGGTAACACCCAAGTTAGTTCCAAAAATGGTCATGTTATCATGTAATATGCCATGAAGATGCCCATGGGGCATGGTCATCTTTGTTGAAAGTCATTGGTCTTCATATGAGAAAGGCCAGTTTGTGAAGGTTTTTTTTTTCAAGTTTGTCGTATTGTCAGTTTATCATTTTTTGCACAAGCCATTGCACATAGGAGGCCTCCATGTGAAAGGATTTCAATTGTTGAGCCATTTTTTCATTTTCTATAATTTTTTCTATGTGTTGTCAAAATTGCATGGATGACTAATCATATAAAATGTTCGGGAAATTGAGTTTTCTTTGTGGATACTACCTACATTCCTAATGTGGAAGGTGATAATGATTTTTCAGAATTTATTCGACCAAATTAGAGCACACTTGCAGTTCAAATTTGAATTACTTGATCTAAATGGCCAGAAATTCAATAATTCAATGAAATATGGCAATATCACTCTGAAATTCATGAAAAATTGGTAGTTGGAATCCCATGTGGTATACTTTAGTTGAAAATTTTAAGGGCCCAATTTTCAATCTTATTTATGGCACTTGCTTCACAAAAAAAGTCGTTCTTGGCACTAGGAAAATGGAAAAAAAATACTTTTTCTTAACCAAATTTTCCTTCATTTTGTGAAATTCCTGATCACTACGGTAAGACCCATGTTAGTTCAAAAAATGGTCATGTTATCATGTAATATGCCATGAAGATTCCCATGGGGCATGGTCATCTTTGTTGAAAGTCATTACTCTTCATGTGAGATAGGTCAGTTTGTGAAGGTTTTTTTTTCAAGTTTGTGGTATTGTCGGTTTATCATTTTTCCCACAAGCCATTGCACATAGGAGGCCTCCATGTGAAAGGATTTCAATTTTTGAGCATTTTTTTCATTTTCTATAATTTCTTTCGATGTGTTGTCAAAATTGCACGGATGACTAATCATATAAAATGGTTGGGAAATTGAGTTTTCTTTGTGGATACTACCTACATTCCTAATGTGGAAGGTGAAAATGATTTTTCAGAATTTATTCGACCAAATTAGAGCACACTTGTAGTTCAAATTTGAATTACTTGATGTAAATCACCAGAAATTCAATAAATCAATGAAATATGGCAATATCACTCTGAAATTCATGAAAAAATTGAAGTTGGAATCCCATGTGGTATACTTTAGTTGAAAATTGTAAGGGCATAATTTACAATCTTATTTATGGCACTTGCATCACAAAAAAAGTCGTGCTTGGCACAAGGAAAATGGAAAAATACTTTTTATTAACCAAATTTTCATTCATTTTGTGAAATTTTTGATCACTATGGTAACACCCAAGTTAGTTCCAAAAATGGTCATGTTATCATGTAATATGCCATGAAGATGCCCATGGGGCATGGTCATCTTTGTTGAAAGTCATTGGTCTTCATATGAGAAAGGCCAGTTTGTGAAGGTTTTTTTTTTCAAGTTTGTCGTATTGTCAGTTTATCATTTTTTGCACAAGCCATTGCACATACGAGGCCTCCATGTGAAAGGATTTCAATTGTTGAGCCATTTTTTCATTTTCTATAATTTTTTCTATGTGTTGTCAAAATTGCATGGATGACTAATCATATAAAATGTTCGGGAAATTGAGTTTTCTTTGTGGATACTACCTACATTCCTAATGTGGAAGGTGATAATGATTTTTCAGAATTTATTCGACCAAATTAGAGCACACTTGCAGTTCAAATTTGAATTACTTGATCTAAATGGCCAGAAATTCAATAATTCAATGAAATATGGCAATATCACTCTGAAATTCATGAAAAATTGGTAGTTGGAATCCCATGTGGTATACTTTAGTTGAAAATTTGAAGGGCACAATTTTCAATCTTATTTATGGCACTTGCTTCACAAAAAAAGTCGTTCTTGGCACTAGGAAAATGGAAAAAAAATACTTTTTCTTAACCAAATTTTCCTTCATTTTGTGAAATTCCTGATCACTACGGTAAGACCCATGTTAGTTCAAAAAATGGTCATGTTATCATGTAATATGCCATGAAGATTCCCATGGGGCATGGTCATCTTTGTTGAAAGTCATTACTCTTCATGTGAGATAGGTCAGTTTGTGAAGGGTTTTTTTTTCAAGTTTGTGGTATTGTCGGTTTATCATTTTTCCCACAAGCCATTGCACATAGGAGGCCTCCATGTGAAAGGATTTCAATTTTTGAGCATTTTTTTCATTTTCTATAATTTCTTTCGATGTGTTGTCAAAATTGCACGGATGACTAATCATATAAAATGGTTGGGAAATTGAGTTTTCTTTGTGGATACTACCTACATTCCTAATGTGGAAGGTGAAAATGATTTTTCAGAATTTATTCGACCAAATTAGAGCACACTTGTAGTTCAAATTTGAATTACTTGATGTAAATCACCAGAAATTCAATAAATCAATGAAATATGGCAATATCACTCTGAAATTCATGAAAAATTGGTAGTTGGAATCCCATGTGGTATACTTTAGTTGAAAATTTTAAGGGCACAATTTTCAATCTTATTTATGGCACTTGCTGCACAAAAAAAGTCGTTCTTGGCACTAGGAAAATGGAAAAAAAATACTTTTTATTAACCAAATTTTCCTTCATTTTGTGAAATTCCTGATCACTACGGTAAGACCCATGTTAGTTCAAAAAATGGTCATGTTATCATGTAATATGCCATGAAGATTCCCATGGGGCATGGTCATCTTTGTTGAAAGTCATTACTCTTCATGTGAGATAGGTCAGTTTGTGAAGGGTTTTTTTTCAAGTTTGTGGTATTGTCGGTTTATCATTTTTCCCACAAGCCATTGCACATAGGAGGCCTCCATGTGAAAGGATTTCAAGTTTTGAGCATTTTTTTCATTTTCTATAATTTCTTTCGATGTGTTGTCAAAATTGCACGGATGACTAATCTTATAAAATGGTTGGGAAATTGAGTTTTCTTTGTGGATACTACCTACATTCCTAATGTGGAAGGTGAAAATGATTTTTCAGAATTTATTCGACCAAATTAGAGCACACTTGTAGTTCAAATTTGAATTACTTGATGTAAATCACCAGAAATTCAATAAATCAATGAAATACGGCAATATCACTCTGAAATTCATGAAAAATTTGTAGTTGGAATCCCATGTGGTATACTTTAGTTGAAAATTGTAAGGGCATAATTTACAATCTTATTTATGGCACTTGCTTCACAAAAAAATTCGTGCTTGGCACTAGGAAAATGGAAAAATACTTTTTATTAACCAAATCTAAAATAATTTTGTGAAATTCCTGATCACTACGGTAAGACCCTTGTTAGTTCCAAAAATGGTCATGTTATCATGTAATATGCCATGAAGATTCCCATGGGGCTTGGTCATCTTTGTTGAAAGTCATTGATCTTCATATGAGATAGGTCAGTTTGTGAAGGTTTTTTTTTCAAGTTTATGGTATTGTCAGTGTATCATTTTTCCCACAAGCCATTGCACATAGGAGGCCTCCATGTGAAAGGATTTCAATTTTTGAGAATTTATTCGACCAAATTAGAGCACATTTGCAGTTCAATTTTGAATTACTTGATGTAAATCACCAGAAATTAAATAAATCAATGAAATATGCCAATATCACTCTGAAATTCATGGAAAATTGGCAGTTGGAATCCCATGTGGTATACTTTACTTGAAAATTGTAAGGGCACAATTTACAATGTTATTTATGGCACTTGCTTCACAAAAAAGGTCATTCTTGGCACTAGGAAAGTGGAAAAAAATACTTTTCATTAACCAAATCTCAAATCATTTTGTGAAATTCCTGATCACTACGGTAAGACCCATGTTAGTTCAAAAAATGGTCATGTTATCATGTAATTTGCCATGAAGATTCCCATGGGGCATGGTCTTCTTTGTTGAAAGTCATGGATCTTTATGTGAGATAGGTCAGTTTCTCAAGGTTTTTTTTTCAAGTTTGTGGTATTGTCGGTTTATCATTTTCCCCACAAGCCATTGCACATAGGAGGCCTCCATGTGAAAGGATTTCAATTTTTGAGCATTTTTTTCATTTTCTATAATTTCTTTCGATGTGTTGTCAAAATTGCATGGATGATTAATCATATAAAATGGTTGGGAAATTGAGTTTTCTTTGTGGATACTACCTACATTCCTAATGTGGAAGGTGAAAATGATTTTTCAGAATTTATTCGACCAAATTAGAGCACACTTGTAGTTCAAATTTGAATTACTTGATGTAAATCACTAGAAATTCAATAAATCAATCAAATATGGCAATATCACTCTGAAATTCATGAAAAATTTGTAGTTGGAATCCCATGTGGTATACTTTAGTTGAAAATTGTAAGGGCATAATTTACAATCTTATTTATGGCACTTGCTTCACAAAAAAAGTCATGCTTGGCACTAGGAAAATGGAAAAATACTTTTTATTATCCAAATTTTCATTCATTTTGTGAAATTCTTGATCACTATGGTAACACCCATGTTAGTTCCAAAAATGGTCATGTTATCATGTAATATGCCATGAAGATGCCCATGGGGCATGGTCATGTTTGTTGAAAGCCATTGATCTTCATATGAGTTAGGTCAGTTTGTGAAGTTTTTTTTCCAGTTTGTGGTATTGTCAGTTTATCATTTTTCCCACAAGGCTTTTCACATAGGAGGCCTCCATGTGAAAGGATTTCAATTGTTGAGCCTTTTTTTCATTTTCTATAATTTTTTTATGTGTCGTCAAAATTCCATGGATGACTAATCATATAAAATGGTTGGGGAATTGAGTTTTCTTTGTGGATACTACCTACATTCCTAATGTGTAAAGTGAAAATGATTTTTCAGAATTTATTCGACCAAATTAGAGCACACTTGCAGTTCAATTTTGAATTACTTGATGTAAATCGCCAGAAATTCAATAAATCAATGAAATATGGCAATATCACTATAAAATTCATGAAAAATTGGCAGTTGGAATCCCATGTGGTATACTTTAGTTGAAAATTGTAAGGGCACAATTTACAATGTTATTTATGGCACTTGCTTCTCAAAAAAAAGTCATGGTTGGCACTAGGAAAGTGGAAAAAAATACTTTTCATTAACCAAATCTAAAATACTTTTGTGAAATTTCTGAGCACTATGGTAAGACCCATGTTAGTTCCAAAAATGGTCATGTTATCATGTAATATGACATGAAGATTCCCATGGGGCATGGTCATCTTTGTTGAAAGTCATTGATCTTCATATGAGATAGGTCAGTTTGTGAAGGTTTTTTTTCAAGTTTATGGTATTGTCAGTGTATCATTTTTCCCACAAGCCATTGCACGTAGGAGGCCTCCACGTGACAGATTTCTATTTTTGAGAATTTATTCGACCAAATTAGAGCACATTTGCAGTTCTATTTTGAATTACTTGATGTAAATCACCAGAAATTAAATAAATCAATGAAATATGGCAATATCACTCTGAAATTCATGAAAAACTGGCAGTCGGAATCCCATGTGGTATACTTTAGTTGAAAATTGTAAGGGCACAATTTACAATGTTATTTACGGCACTTGGTTCACAAAAAATAGTCATTCTTGGCACTAGGAAAGTGGAAAAAAATACATTTCATTAACCAAATCTAAAATCATTTTGTGAAATTCCGGATCACTACGGTAAGACCCATGTGAGTTCAAAAAATGGTCATGTTATCATGTAATATGCCATGAAGATTCCCATGGGGCATGGTCATCTTTGTTGAAAGTCATTGATCTTCATGTGAGATAGGTCAGTTTGTGAAGGGATTTTTTTCAAGTTTGTGGTATTGTCGCTTTATCATTTTCCCACAAGCCATTGCACATAGGAGGCCTCCATGTGAAAGGATTGCAATTGTTGAGCCTTTTTTTTCATTCTCTATAATTTCTTTCGATGTGTTGTCAAAATTGCACGGATGACTAATCATATAAAATGGTTGGGAAATTGAGTTTTCTTTGTGGATACTACCTACATTCCTAATGTGGAAGGTGATAATGATTTTTCAGAATTTATTCGACCAAATTAGAGCACACTTGCAGTTCAAATTTGAATTACCTGATGTAAATGGCCAGAAATTCAATAATTCAATGAAATATGGCAATATCACTCTAAAATTCATGAAAAATTGGCAGTTGGAATCCCATGTGGTATACTTTAGTTGAAAATTTTAAGGGCAAAAGTTTCAAACTTATTTATGGCACTTGCTTCACAAAAAAAGTCATGCTTGGCACTAGGAAAGCAGAAAAAAAAAATACTTTTCATTAACCAAATCTAAAATAATTTTGTGAAATTCCTGATCACTATGGTAAGACCCATGTTAGTTCCAAAAATGGTCATGTTATCATGTAATATGCCATGAAGATTCCCATGGGGCATGGTCATCTTTGTTGAATGTCATTGATCTTCATATGAGATAGGTCAGTTTGTGAAGGTTTTTTTTTCAAGTTTATGGTATTGTGAGTGTATCTTTTTTCCCACAAGCCATTGCACACAGGAGGCCTCCATATGAAATGATTTCAATTTTTGAGCCTTTTTTCATTTTCTATTATTTCTTTCGATGTGTTGTCAAAATTGCACGGATGACTAATCATATAAAATGCTTGGAAATTGAGTTTTCTTTGTGGATACTACCTACATTCCTAATGTGGAAGGTGAAAATGATTTTTCAGAATTTATTCAACCAAATTACAGCACATTTGCAGTTGAAATTTGAATTACTTGATGTAAATCACCAGAAATTCAATAAATCAATGAAATATGGCAATATCGCTCTGAAATTCATGAAAAATTTGAAGTTGGAATCCCATGTGGTATACTTTAGTTGAAAATTGTAAGGGCATAATTTACAATCTTATTTATGGCACTTGCATCACAAAAAAAGTCGTGCTTGGCAGAAGGAAAATGGAAAAATACTTTTTATTAACCAAATTTTCATTCATTTTGTGAAATTTTTGATCACTATGGTAACACCCAAGGTAGTTCCAAAAATGGTCATGTTATCATGTAATATGCCATGAAGATGCCCATGGGGCATGGTCATCTTTGTTGAAAGTCATTGGTCTTCATATGAGAAAGTCCAGTTTGTGAAGGGTTTTTTTTTCAAGTTTGTCGTATTGTCTGTTTATCATTTTTTGCACAAGCCATTGCACATAGGAGGCCTCCATGTGAAAGGATTTCAATTGTTGAGCCATTTTTTCATTTTCTATAATTTTTTCTATGTGTTGTCAAAATTGCATGGATGACTAATCATATAAAATGTTCGGGAAATTGAGTTTTCTTTGTGGATACTACCTACATTCCTAATGTGGAAGGTTATAATGATTTTTCAGAATTTATTCGACCAAATTAGAGCACACTTGCAGTTCAAATTTGAATTACTTGATGTAAATGGCCAGAAATTCAATAATTCAATGAAATATGGCAATATCACTCTGAAATTCATGAAAAATTGGTAGTTGGAATCCCATGTGGTATACTTTAGTTGAAAATTTTAAGGGCATAATTTACAATCTTATTTATGGCACTTGCATCACAAAAAAAGTCGTGCTTGGCACAAGGAAAATGGAAAAATACTTTTTATTAACCAAATTTTCATTCATTTTGTGAAATTTTTGATCACTATGGTAACACCCAAGGTAGTTCCAAAAATGGTCATGTTATCATGTAATATGCCATGAAGATGCCCATGGGGCATGGTCATCTTTGTTGAAAGTCATTGGTCTTCATATGAGAAAGGCCAGTTTGTGAAGGGTTTTTTTTTCAAGTTTGTCGTATTGTCAGTTTATCATTTTTTGCACAAGCCATTGCACATAGGAGGCCTCCATGTGAAAGGATTTCAATTGTTGAGCCATTTTTTCATTTTCTATAATTTTTTCTATGTGTTGTCAAAATTGCACGGATGACTAATCATATAAAATGTTCGGGAAATTGAGTTTTCTTTGTGGATACTACCTACATTCCTAATGTGGAAGGTTATAATGATTTTTCTGAATTTATTCGACCAAATTAGAGCACACTTGCAGTTCAAATTTGAATTACTTGATGTAAATGGCCAGAAATTCAATAATTCAATGAAATATGGCAATATCACTCTGAAATTCATGAAAAATTGGTAGTTGGAATCCCATGTGGTATACTTTAGTTGAAAATTTCAAGGGCACAATTTTCAATCTTATTTATGGCACTTGCTTCACAGAAAAAGTCGTTCTTGGCACTAGGAAAATGGAAAAAAATACTTTTCATTAACCAAATCTCAAATCATTTTGTGAAATTCCTGATCACTACGGTAAGACCCATGTTAGTTCAAAAAATGGTCATGTTATCATGTAATATGCCATGAAGATTCCCATGGGGCATGGTCATCTTTGTTGAAAGTCATTACTCTTCATGTGAGATAGGTCAGTCTGTGAAGGTTTTTTTTTCAAGTTTGTGGTATTGTCGGTTTATCATTTTTCCCACAAGCCATTGCACATAGGAGGCCTCCATGTGAAAGGATTTCAATTTTTGAGCATTTTTTTCATTTTCTATAATTTCTTTCGATGTGTTGTCAAAATTGCACGGATGACTAATCATATAAAATGGTTGGGAAATTGAGTTTTCTTTGTGGATACTACCTACATTCCTAATGTGGAAGGTGAAAATGATTTTTCAGAATTTATTCGACCAAATTAGAGCACACTTGTAGTTCAAATTTGAATTACTTGATGTAAATCACCAGAAATTCAATAAATCAATGAAATATGGCAATATCACTCTGAAATTCATGAAAAAATTGTAGTTGGAATCCCATGTGGTATACTTTAGTTGAAAATTGTAAGGGCATAATTTACAATCTTATTTATGGCACTTGCTTCACAAAAAAAGTCATGCTTGGCACTAGGAAAATGGAAAAATACTTTTTATTAACCAAATCTAAAATAATTTTGTGAAATTCCTGATCACTACGGTAAGACCCTTGTTAGTTCCAAAAATGGTCATGTTATCATGTAAGATGCCATGAAGATTCCCATGGGGCTTGGTCATCTTTGTTGAAAGTCATTGATCTTCATATGAGATAGGTCAGTTTGTGAAGGTTTTTTTTTCAAGTTTATGGTATTGTCAGTGTATCATTTTTCCCACAAGCCATTGCACATAGGAGGCCTCCATGTGAAAGGATTTCAATTTTTGAGAATTTATTCGAACAAATTAGAGCACATTTGCTGTTCAATTTTGAATTACTTGATGTAAATCACCAGAAATTAAATAAATCAATGAAATATGCCAATATCACTCTGAAATTCATGGAAAATTGGCAGTTGGAATCCCATGTGGTATACTTTACTTGAAAATTGTAAGGGCACAATTTACAATGTTATTTATGGCACTTGCTTCACAAAAAAAGTCATTCTTGGCACTAGGAAAGTGGGAAAAAATACTTTTCATTAACCAAATCTCAAATCATTTTGTGAAATTCCTGATCACTACGGTAAGACCCATGTTAGTTCAAAAAATGGTCATGTTATCATGTAATTTGCCATGAAGATTCCCATGGGGCATGGTCTTCTTTGTTGAAAGTCATGGATCTTTATGTGAGATAGGTCAGTTTCTCAAGGTTTTTTTTTCAAGTTTATGGTATTATCGGTTTATCATTTTTCCCACAAGCCATTGCACATAGGAGGCCTCCATGTGAAAGGATTTCAATTTTTGAGCATTTTTTTCATTTTCTATAATTTCTTTCGATGTGTTGTCAAAATTGCACGGATGACTAATCATATAAAATGGTTGGGAAATTGAGTTTTCTTTGTGGATACTACCTACATTCCTAATGTGGAAGGTGAAAATGATTTTTCAGAATTTATTCGACCAAATTAGAGCACACTTGTAGTTCAAATTTGAATTACTTGATGTAAATCACTAGAAATTCAATAAATCAATGAAATATGGCAATATCACTCTGAAATTCATGAAAAATTTGTAGTTGGAATCCCATGTGGTATACTTTAGTTGAAAATTGTAAGGGCATAATTTACAATCTTATTTATGGCACTTGCTTCACAAAAAAAGTCATGCTTGGCACTAGGAAAATGGAAAAATACTTTTTATTATCCAAATTTTCATTCATTTTGTGAAATTCTTGATCACTATGGTAACACCCATGTTAGTTCCAAAAATGGTCATGTTATCATGTAATATGCCATGAAGATGCCCATGGGGCATGGTCATGTTTGTTGAAAGCCATTGATCTTCATATGAGTTAGGTCAGTTTGTGAAGGTTTTTTTTTCCAGTTTGTGGTATTGTCAGTTTATCATTTTTCCCACAAGTCTTTGCACATAGGAGGCCTCCATGTGAAAGGATTTCAATTGTTGAGCCTTTTTTTCATTTTCTATAATTTTTTTATGTGTCGTCAAAATTCCATGGATGACTAATCATATAAAATGGTTGGGGAATTGAGTTTTCTTTGTGGATACTACCTACATTCCTAATGTGTAAAGTGAAAATGATTTTTCAAAATTTATTCGACCAAATTAGAGCACACTTGCAGTTCAATTTTGAATTACTTGATGTAAATCGCCAGAAATTCAATAAACCAATGAAATATGGCAATATCACTATAAAATTCATGAAAAATTGGCAGTTGGAATCCCATGTGGTATACTTTAGTTGAAAATTGTAAGGGCACAATTTACAATGTTATTTATGGCACTTGCTTCTCAAAAAAAAGTCATGGTTGGCACTAGGAAAGTGGAAAAAAATACTTTTCATTAACCAAATCTAAAATAGTTTTGTGAAATTTCTGAGCACTATGGTAAGACCCATGTTAGTTCCAAAAATGGTCATGTTATCATGTAATATGACATGAAGATTCCCATGGGGCATGGTCATCTTTGTTGAAAGTCATTGATCTTCATATGAGATAGGTCAGTTTGTGAAGGTTTTTTTTCAAGTTTATGGTATTGTCAGTGTATCATTTTTCCCACAAGCCATTGCACGTAGGAGGCCTCCATGTGACAGATTTCTATTTTTGAGAATTTATTCGACCAAATTAGAGCACACTTGCAGTTCAATTTTGAATTACTTGATGTAAATCACCAGAAATTAAATAAATCAATGAAATATGGCAATATCACTCTGAAATTCATGAAAAACTGGCAGTTGGAATCCCATGTGGTATACTTTAGTTGAAAATTGTAAGGGCACAATTTACAATGTTATTTACGGCACTTGGTTCACAAAAAATAGTCATTCTTGGCACTAGGAAAGTGGAAAAAAATACTTTTCATTAACCAAATCTAAAATCATTTTGTGAAATTCCTGATCACTACGGTAAGACCCATGTGAGTTCAAAAAATGGTCATGTTATCATGTAATATGCCATGAAGATTCCCATGGGGCATGGTCATCTTTGTTGAAAGTCATTGATCTTCATGTGAGATAGGTCAGTTTGTGAAGGGATTTTTTTCAAGTTTGTGGTATTGTCGCTTTATCATTTTCCCACAAGCCATTGCACATAGGAGGCCTCCATGTGAAAGGATTGCAATTGTTGAGCCTTTTTTTTCATTCTCTATAATTTCTTTCGATGTGTTGTCAAAATTGCACGGATGACTAATCATATAAAATGGTTGGGAAATTGAGTTTTCTTTGTGGATACTACCTACATTCCTAATGTGGAAGGTGATAATGATTTTTCAGAATTTATTCGACCAAATTAGAGCACACTTGCAGTTCAAATTTGAATTACCTGATGTAAATGGCCAGAAATTCAATAATTCAATGAAATATGGCAATATCACTATGAAATTCATGAAAAATTGGCAGTTGGAATCCCATGTGGTATACTTTAGTTGAAAATTTTAAGGGCAAAAGTTTCAATCTTATTTATGGCACTTGCTTCACAAAAAAAGTCGTGCTTGGCACTAGGAAAATGGAAAAAAATACTTTTTATTAACCAAATCTTCATTCATTTTGTGAAATTCTTTATCACTATGGTAACACCCATGTTAGTTCCAAAAATGGTCATGTTATCATGTAATATGCCATGAAGATGCCCATGGGGCATGGTCATCTTTGTTGAAAGTCATTAATCTTCATATGAGTTAGGTCAGTTTGTGAATGTTTATTGTCAAGTTTGTGGTATTGTAAATTTATCATTTTTCCCACAAGCCATTGCACATAGGAGGCCTCCATGTGAAAGAATTTCAATTGTTGAGCCTTTTTTTTTCATTTTCTATATTTTTTTCTATGTGTTGTCATAATTGCATTAATGACTAATCATATAAAATGGTTGGGAAATTGAGTTTTCTTTGGGGATGCAACCTACATTCCTAATGTGGAAGGTGAAAATGATTTTTCAGAATTTATTTGACCAAATTAGAGCACACTTGCTGTTCAATTTTGAATTACTTGATGTAAATCACCAGAAATTCAATAAATCAATGAAATATGGCAATATCACTCTAAAATTCATGAAAATTGGTAGTTGGAATTCCATGTGGTATACTTTAGTTGAAAATTGTAAGGGCACAATTTACAATGTTATTTATGGCACTTGCTTCACAAAAAAAGTCATGCTTGGCACTAGGAAAGCAGAAAAAAAAATACTTTTCATTAACCAAATCTAAAATAATTTTGTGAAATTCCTGATCACTATGGTAAGACCCATGTTCGTTCCAAAAATGGTCATGTTATCATGTAATATGCCATGAAGATTCCCATGGGGCATGGTCATCTTTGTTGAATGTCATTGATCTTCATATGAGATAGGTCAGTTTGTGAAGGTTTTTTTTTCAAGTTTATGGTATTGTGAGTGTATCTTTTTTCCCACAAGCCATTGCACACAGGAGGCCTCCATATGAAATGATTTCAATTTTTGAGCCTTTTTTCATTTTCTATTATTTCTTTCGACGTGTTGTCAAAATTGCACGGATGACTAATCATATAAAATGCTTGGAAATTGAGTTTTCTTTGTGGATACTACCTACATTCCTAATGTGGAAGGTGAAAATGATTTTTCAGAATTTATTCAACCAAATTACAGCACACTTGCAGTTGAAATTTGAATTACTTGATGTAAATCACCAGAAATTCAATAAATCAATGAAATATGGCAATATCACTCTGAAATTCATGAAAAATTTGAAGTTGGAATCCCATGTGGTATACTTTAGTTGAAAATTGTAAGGGCATAATTTACAATCTTATTTATGGCACTTGCATCACAAAAAAAGTCGTGCTTGGCATAAGGAAAATGGAAAAATACTTTTTATTAACCAAATTTTCATTCATTTTGTGAAATTTTTGATCACTATGGTAACACCCAAGGTAGTTCCAAAAATGGTCATGTTATCATGTAATATGCCATGAAGATGCCCATGGGGCATGGTCATCTTTGTTGAAAGTCATTGGTCTTCATATGAGAAAGGCCAGTTTGTGAAGGTTTTTTTTTTCAAGTTTGTCGTATTGTCAGTTTATCATTTTTTGCACAAGCCATTGCACACAGGAGGCCTCCATGTGAAAGGATTTCAATTGTTGAGCCATTTTTTCATTTTCTATAATTTTTTCTATGTGTTGTCAAAATTGCATGGATGACTAATCATATAAAATGTTCGGGAAATTGAGTTTTCTTTGTGGATACTACCTACATTCCTAATGTGGAAGGTTATAATGATTTTTCAGAATTTATTCGACCAAATTAGAGCACACTTGCAGTTCAAATTTGAATTACTTGATGTAAATGGCCAGAAATTCAATAATTCAATGAAATATGGCAATATCACTCTGAAATTCATGAAAAATTGGTAGTTGGAATCCCATGTGGTATACTTTAGTTGAAAATTTTAAGGGCACAATTTTCAATCTTATTTATGGCACTTGCTTCACAGAAAAAGTCGTTCTTGGCACTAGGAAAATGGAAAAAATACTTTTTATTAACCAAATTTTCCTTCATTTTGTGAAATTCCTGATCACTACGGTAAGAACCATGTTAGTTCAAAAAATGGTCATGTTATCATGTAATATGCCATGAAGATTCCCATGGGGCATGGTCATCTTTGTTGAAAGTCATTACTCTTCATGTGAGATAGGTCAGTTTGTGAAGGTTTTTTTTTCAAGTTTGCGGTATTGTCGGTTTATCATTTTTCCCACAATCCATTGCACATAGGAGGCCTCCATGTGAAAGGATTTCAATTTTTGAGCATTTTTTTCATTTTCTATAATTTCTTTCGATGTGTTGTCAAAATTGCACGGATGACTAATCATATAAAATGGTTGGGAAATTGAGTTTTCTTTGTGGATACTACCTACATTCCTAATGTGGAAGGTGAAAATGATTTTTCAGAATTTATTCGACCAAATTAGAGCACACTTGTAGTTCAAATTTGAATTACTTGATGTAAATCACCAGAAATTCAATAAATCAATGAAATGCGGCAATATCACTCTGAAATTCATGAAAAATTTGTAGTTGGAATCCCATGTGGTATACTTTAGTTGAAAATTGTAAGGGCATAATTTACAATCTTATTTATGGCACTTGCTTCACAAAAAAATTCGTGCTTGGCACTAGGAAAATGGAAAAATACTTTTTATTATCCAAATTTTCATTCATTTTGTGAAATTCTTTATCACTATGGTAACACCCATGTTAGTTCCAAAAATGGTCATGTTATCATGTAATATGCCATGAAGATTCCCATGGGGCATGGTCATGTTTGTTGAAAGCCATTGATCTTCATATGAGTTAGGTCAGTTTGTGAAGGTTTTTTTTTCAAGTTTGTGGTATTGTCAGTTTATCATTTTTCCCACAATGCTTTGCACATAGGAGGCCTCCATGTGAAAGGATTTCAATTGTTGAGCCTTTTTTTCATTTTCTATAATTTTTTTATGTGTCGTCAAAATTCCATGGATGACTAATCATATAAAATGGTTGGGAAATTGAGTTTTCTTTGTGGATACTACCTACATTCCTAATGTGAAAAGTGAAAATGATTTTTCAGAATTTATTCGACCAAATTAGAGCACACTTGCAGTTCAATTTTGAATTACTTGATGTAAATCGCCAGAAATTAAATAAATCAATGAAATATGGCAATATCACTCTGAAATTCATGAAAAACTGGCAGTTGGAATCCCATGTGGTATACTTTAGTTGAAAATTGTAAGGGCACAATTTACAATGTTATTTACGGCACTTGGTTCACAAAAAATAGTCATTCTTGGCACTAGGAAAGTGGAAAAAAATACTTTTCATTAACCAAATCTAAAATCATTTTGTGAAATTCCTGATCACTACGGTAAGACCCATGTGAGATCAAAAAATGGTCATGTTATCATGTAATATGCCATGAAGATTCCCATGGGGCATGGTCATCTTTGTTGAAAGTCATTGATCTTCATGTGAGATAGGTCAGTTTGTGAAGGGTTTTTTTTCAAGTTTGTGGTATTGTCGCTTTATCATTTTCCCACAAGCCATTGCACATAGGAGGCCTCCATGTGAAAGGATTGCAATTGTTGAGCCTTTTTTTTCATTCTCTATAATTTCTTTCGATGTGTTGTCAAAATTGCACGGATGACTAATCATATAAAATGGTTGGGAAATTGAGTTTTCTTTGTGGATACTACCTACATTCCTAATGTGGAAGGTGATAATGATTTTTCAGAATTTATTCGACCAAATTAGAGCACACTTGCAGTTCAAATTTGAATTACCTGATGTAAATGGCCAGAAATTCAATAATTCAATGAAATATGGCAATATCACTATGAAATTCATGAAAAATTGGCAGTTGGAATCCCATGTGGTATACTTAGTTGAAAATTTTAAGGGCAAAAGTTTCAATCTTATTTATGGCACTTGCTTCACAAAAAAAGTCGTGCTTGGCACTAGAAAAATGGAAAAAAATACTTTTTATTAACCAAATCTTCATTCATTTTGTGAAATTCTTTATCACTATGGTAACACCCATGTTAGTTCCAAAAATGGTCATGTTATCATGTAATATGCCATGAAGATGCCCATGGGGCATGGTCATCTTTGTTGAAAGTCATTAATCTTCATATGAGTTAGGTCTGTTTGTGAATGTTTATTGTCAAGTTTGTGGTATTGTAAGTTTATCATTTTTCCCACAAGCCATTGCACATAGGAGGCCTCCATGTGAAAGAATTTCAATTGTTGAGCCTTTTTTTCATTTTCTATATTTTTTTCTATGTGTTGTCATAATTGCATTAATGACTAATCATATAAAATGGTTGGGAAATTGAGTTTTCTTTGGGGATACAACCTACATTCCTAATGTGGAAGGTGAAAATGATTTTTCAGAATTTATTTGACCAAATTAGAGCACACTTGTTGTTCAATTTTGAATTACTTGATGTAAATCACCAGAAATTCAATAAATCAATGAAATATGGCAATATCACTCTAAAATTCATGAAAAATTGGTAGTTGGAATTCCATGTGGTATACTTTAGTTGAAAATTGTAAGGGCACAATTTACAATGTTATTTATGGCACTTGCTTCACAAAAAAAGTCATGCTTGGCACTAGGAAAGCAGAAAAAAAATACTTTTCATTAACCAAATCTAAAATAATTTTGTGAAATTCCTTATCACTATGGTAAGAACCATGTTAGTTCCAAAAATGGTCATGTTATCATGTAATATGCCATGAAGATTCCCATGGGGCATGGTCATCTTTGTTGAAAGTCATTGATCTTCATATGAGATAGGTCAGTTTGTGAAGGTTTTTTTTTCAAGTTTATGGTATTGTGAGTGTATATTTTTTCCCACAAGCCATTGCACACAGGAGGCCTCCATATGAATTGATTTCAATTTTTGAGCCTTTTTTCATTTTCTATAATTTCTTTCGATGTGTTGTCAAAATTACACGGATAACTAATCATATAAAATGCTTGGAAATTGAGTTTTCTTTGTGGATACTACCTAAGTTCCTAATGTGGAAGTTGAAAATGATTTTTCAGAATTTATTCGACCAAATTAGAGCACACTTGTAGTTCAATGTTGAATTACATGTTGTAAATCACCAGAAAGTCAATAAATGAATGAAATATATCACTCTGAAATTCATGGAAAATTGGCAGTTGGAACCCCATGTGGTATACTTTAGTTGAAAATTGCTAGGGCACAATTTACAATCTTATTTATGGCACTTGCTTCATAAAAAAAGCCGTGCTTGGCACAAGGAGAATGGAAAAATAGTTTTATTAACCAAATTTTCATTCATTTTGTGAAATTCTTGATCACTATGGTAACACCCATGTTAGTTCCAAAAATGGTCATGTTATCATGAAATATGCCATGAAGACGCCCATGGGGCATGGTCATCTTTGTTGAAAGTCATTGATCTTCATATGATTTAGATTAGTTTGTGCACTTTTTTTCTCAAGTTTGTGGTATTCTCATTTTATCATTTTTCCCACAAGCCATTGCAGGAGGCCTCCATGTGAAAGGATTGCAATTGTTGAGCCTTTTTTTTCATTTTCTATAATTTCTTTCGATGTGTTGTCAAAATTGCACGGATGAATAATCATATAAAATGGTTGGGAAATTGAGTTATCTTTGTGGATACTACCTACATTCCTAATGTGGAAGGTGAAAATGATTTTTCAGAATTTATTCGACCAAATTAGAGCACACTTGCAGTTGAAATTTGAATTACTTGATGTAAATCACCAGAAATTCAATAAATCAATGAAAACTGCAATATCACTCTGAAATTCATGAAAAATTTGAAGTTGGAATCCCATGTGGTATACTTTAGTTGAAAATTCTAAGGGCATAATTTAGAATCTTATTTACGGCACTTGCTTCACAAAAAAAGTCGTGCTTGGCACAAGGAAAATGGAAAAATACTTTTTATTAACCAAATTTTCATTCATTTTGTGAAATTTTTGATCACTACGGTAACACCCAAGTTAGTTCCAAAAATGGTCATGTTATCATGTAATATGCCATGAAGATGCCCATGGGGCATGGTCATCTTTGTTGAAAGTCATTGGTCTTCATATGAGATAGGCCAGTTTGTGAAGGTTTTTTTTCATTTTATCAGTTTTCGCACAAGCCATTGCACATAGGAGGCCTCCATGTGCAATTGGTAGTTTATCATTTTTCAAGTTTGTGAAGGGTTTTTTTTCAAGTTTGTGGTATTGGTAGTTTATCATTTTTCCCACAAGCCATTGCACATAGGAGGCCTCCATGTGAAAGGATTTCAATTGTTGAGCCTTTTTTTCATTTTCTATAATTTCTTTTTATGTGTTGTCAAAATTCCATGGATGACTAATCATATAAAATGGTTGGGAAATTGAGTTTTATTTGTGGATACTACCTACATTCCTAATGTAGAAGGTGAAAATGATTTTTCAGAATTTATTCGACCAAATTAGAGCACACTTGCAGTTCAAATTTGAATTACTTGATGTAAATCGCCAGAAATTCAATAAATCAATGAAATATGGCAATATCACTCTGAAATTCATGAAAATTTTGAAGTTGGAATCCCATGTGGTATAGTTTAGTTGAAAATTGTAAGGGCACAATTTACAATCTTATTTATGGCACTTGCTTCACAAAAATTCGTGCTTGGCACTAGGAACATGGAAAAATACTTTTTATTAACCAAATTTTCCTTCATTTTATGAAATTCTTGATCACTATGGTAACACCCATGTTAGTTCCATAAATGGTCATGTCATCATGTAATATGCCATGAAGATGCCCATGGGGCATGGTCATCTTTGTTGAAAGTCATTAGTCTTCATATGAGATAGGCCAGTTTGTGAAGGTTTTTTTTTCGAGTTTGTGTTATTGTCTGTTTATCATTTTTCGCACAAGCCATTGCACATAGTAGGCCTCCATGTGAAAGGATTTAAATTGTTGAGCCTTTTTTTATTTTCTATAATTTTTTCTATGTGTTGTCAAAATTGCATGGATGACTAATCATATAAAATGTTCGGGAAATTGAGTTTTCTTTGTGGATACTACCTACATTCCTAATGTGGAAGGTGATAATGATTTTTCAGAATTTATTCGACCAAATTAGAGCACACTTGCAGTTCAAATTTGAATTACCTGATGTAAATGGCCAGAAATTCAATAATTCAATGAAATATGGCAATATCACTATGAAATTCATGAAAAATTGGCAGTTGGAATCCCATGTGGTATACTTAGTTGAAAATTTTAAGGGCAAAAGTTTCAATCTTATTTATGGCACTTGCTTCACAAAAAAAGTCGTGCTTGGCACTAGGAAAATGGAAAAAAATACTTTTTATTAACCAAATCTTCATTCATTTTGTGAAATTCTTTATCACTATGGTAACACCCATGTTAGTTCCAAAAATGGTCATGTTATCATGTAATATGCCATGAAGATGCCCATGGGGCATGGTCATCTTTGTTGAAAGTCATTAATCTTCATATGAGTTAGGTCAGTTTGTGAATGTTTATTGTCAAGTTTGTGGTATTGTAAGTTTATCATTTTTCCCACAAGCCATTGCACATAGGAGGCCTCCATGTGAAAGAATTTCAATTGTTGAGCCTTTTTTTTCATTTTCTATATTTTTTTCTATGTGTTGTCATAATTGCATTAATGACTAATCATATAAAATGGTTGGGAAATTGAGTTTTCTTTGGGGATACAACCTACATTCCTAATGTGGAAGGTGAAAATGATTTTTCAGAATTTATTTGACCAAATTAGAGCACACTTGCTGTTCAATTTTGAATTACTTGATGTAAATCACCAGAAATTCAATAAATCAATGAAATATGGCAATATCACTCTAAAATTCATGAAAAATTGGTAGTTGGAATTCCATGTGATATACTTTAGTTGAAAATTGTAAGGGCACAATTTACAATGTTATTTATGGCACTTGCTTCACAAAAAAAGTCATGCTTGGCACTAGGAAAGCAGAAAAAAATACTTTTCATTAACCAAATCTAAAATAATTTTGTGAAATTCCTGATCACTATGGTAAGACCCATGTTAGTTCCAAAAATGGTCATGTTATCATGAAATATGCCATGAAGACGCCCATGGGGCATGGTCATCTTTGTTGAAAGTCATTGATCTTCATATGATTTAGATTAGTTTGTGCACTTTTTTTCTCAAGTTTGTGGTATTCTCATTTTATCATTTTTCCCACAAGCCATTGCAGGAGGCCTCCATGTGAAAGGATTGCAATTGTTGAGCCTTTTTTTTCATTTTCTATAATTTTTTTCGATGTGTTGTCAAAATTGCACGGATGAATAATCATATAAAATGGTTGGGAAATTGAGTTATCTTTGTGGATACTACCTACATTCCTAATGTGGAAGGTGAAAATGATTTTTCAGAATTTATTCGACCAAATTAGAGCACACTTGCAGTTGAAATTTGAATTACTTGATGTAAATCACCAGAAATTCAATAAATCAATGAAATATGGCAATATCACTCTGAAATTCATGAAAAATTTGAAGTTGGAATCCCATGTGGTATACTTTAGTTGAAAATTCTAAGGGCATAATTTAGAATCTTATTTACGGCACTTGCTTCACAAAAAAAGTCGTGCTTGGCACAAGGAAAATGGAAAAATACTTTTTATTAACCAAATTTTCATTCATTTTGTGAAATTTTTGATCACTATGGTAACACCCAAGTTAGTTCCAAAAATGGTCATGTTATCATGTAATATGCCATGAAGATGCCCATGGGGCATGGTCATCTTTGTTGAAAGTCATTGGTCTTCATATGAGATAGGCCAGTTTGTGAAGGTTTTTTTTCATTTTATCAGTTTTCGCACAAGCCATTGCACATAGGAGGCCTCCATGTGCAATTGGTAGTTTATCATTTTTCAAGTTTGTGAAGGGTTTTTTTTCAAGTTTGTGGTATTGGTAGTTTATCATTTTTCCCACAAGCCATTGCACATAGGAGGCCTCCATGTGAAAGGATTTCAATTGTTGAGCCTTTTTTTCATTTTCTATAATTTCTTTTTATGTGTTGTCAAAATTCCATGGATGACTAATCATATAAAATGGTTGGGAAATTGAGTTTTATTTGTGGATACTACCTACATTCCTAATGTAGAAGGTGAAAATGATTTTTCAGAATTTATTCGACCAAATTAGAGCACACTTGCAGTTCAAATTTGAATTACTTGATGTAAATCGCCAGAAATTCAATAAATCAATGAAATATGGCAATATCACTCTGAAATTCATGAAAATTTTGAAGTTGGAATCCCATGTGGTATAGTTTAGTTGAAAATTGTAAGGGCACAATTTACAATCTTATTTACGGCACTTGCTTCACAAAAATTCGTGCTTGGCACTAGGAACATGGAAAAAATACTTTTTATTAACCAAATTTTCCTTCATTTTATGAAATTCTTGATCACTATGGTAACACCCATGTTAGTTCCATAAATGGTCATGTCATCATGTAATATGCCATGAAGATGCCCATGGGGCATGGTCATCTTTGTTGAAAGTCATTGGTCTTCATATGAGATAGGCCAGTTTGTGAAGGTTTTTTTTTCGAGTTTGTGTTATTGTCTGTTTATCATTTTTCGCACAAGCCATTGCACATAGTAGGCCTCCATGTGAAAGGATTTAAATTGTTGAGCCTTTTTTTATTTTCTATAATTTTTTCTATGTGTTGACAAAATTGCATGGATGACTAATCATATAAAATGTTCGGGAAATTGAGTTTTCTTTGTGGATACTACCTACATTCCTAATGTGGAAGGTGATAATGATTTTTCAGAATTTATTCGACCAAATTAGAGCACACTTGCAGTTCAAATTTGAATTACCTGATGTAAATGGCCAGAAATTCAATAATTCAATGAAATATGGCAATATCACTATGAAATTCATGAAAAATTGGCAGTTGGAATCCCATGTGGTATACTTAGTTTAAAATTTTAAGGGCAAAAGTTTCAATCTTATTTATGGCACTTGCTTCACAAAAAAAGTCGTGCTTGGCACTAGGAAAATGGAAAAAAATACTTTTTATTTACCAAATCTTCATTCATTTTGTGAAATTCTTTATCACTATGGTAACACCCATGTTAGTTCCAAAAATGGTCATGTTATCATGTAATATGCCATGAAGATGCCCATGGGGCATGGTCATCTTTGTTGAAAGTCATTAATCTTCATATGAGTTAGGTCAGTTTGTGAATGTTTATTGTCAAGTTTGTGGTATTGTAAGTTTATCATTTTTCCCACAAGCCATTGCACATAGGAGGCCTCCATGTGAAAGAATTTCAATTGTTGAGCCTTTTTTTTCATTTTCTATATTTTTTTCTATGTGTTGTCATAATTGCATTAATGACTAATCATATAAAATGGTTGGGAAATTGAGTTTTCTTTGGGGATACAACCTACATTCCTAATGTGGAAGGTGAAAATGATTTTTCAGAATTTATTTGACCAAATTAGAGCACACTTGCTGTTCAATTTTGAATTACTTGATGTAAATCACCAGAAATTCAATAAATCAATGAAATATGGCAATATCACTCTAAAATTCATGAAAAATTGGTAGTTGGAATTCCATGTGGTATACTTTAGTTGAAAATTGTAAGGGCACAATTTACAATGTTATTTATGGCACTTGCTTCACAAAAAAAGTCATGCTTGGCACTAGGAAAGCACAAAAAAATACTTTTCATTAACCAAATCTAAAATAATTTTGTGAAATTCCTGATCACTATGGTAAGAACCATGTTAGTTCCAAAAATGGTCATGTTATCATGAAATATGCCATGAAGACGCCCATGGGGCATGGTCATCTTTGTTGAAAGTCATTGATCTTCATATGATTTAGATTAGTTTGTGCACTTTTTTTCTCAAGTTTGTGGTATTCTCATTTTATCATTTTTCCCACAAGCCATTGCAGGAGGCCTCCATGTGAAAGGATTGCAATTGTTGAGCCTTTTTTTTCATTTTCTATAATTTCTTTCGATGTGTTGTCAAAATTGCACGGATGAATAATCATATAAAATGGTTGGGAAATTGAGTTATCTTTGTGGATACTACCTACATTCCTAATGTGGAAGGTGAAAATGATTTTTCAGAATTTATTCGACCAAATTAGAGCACACTTGCAGTTGAAATTTGAATTACTTGATGTAAATCACCAGAAATTCAATAAATCAATGAAATATGGCAATATCACTCTGAAATTCATGAAAAATTTGAAGTTGGAATCCCATGTGGTATACTTTAGTTGAAAATTCTAAGGGCATAATTTAGAATCTTATTTACGGCACTTGCTTCACAAAAAAAGTCGTGCTTGGCACAAGGAAAATGGAAAAATACTTTTTATTAACCAAATTTTCATTCATTTTGTGAAATTTTTGATCACTATGGTAACACCCAAGTTAGTTCCAAAAATGGTCATGTTATCATGTAATATGCCATGAAGATGCCCATGGGGCATGGTCATCTTTGTTGAAAGTCATTGGTCTTCATATGAGATAGGCCAGTTTGTGAAGGTTTTTTTTCATTTTATCAGTTTTCGCACAAGCCATTGCACATAGGAGGCCTCCATGTGCAATTGGTAGTTTATCATTTTTCAAGTTTGTGAAGGGTTTTTTTTCAAGTTTGTGGTATTGGTAGTTTATCATTTTTCCCACAAGCCATTGCACATAGGAGGCCTCCATGTGAAAGGATTTCAATTGTTGAGCCTTTTTTTCATTTTCTATAATTTCTTTTTATGTGTTGTCAAAATTCCATGGATGACTAATCATATAAAATGGTTGGGAAATTGAGTTTTATTTGTGGATACTACCTACATTCCTAATGTAGAAGGTGAAAATGATTTTTCAGAATTTATTCGACCAAATTAGAGCACACATGCAGTTCAAATTTGAATTACTTGATGTAAATTGCCAGAAATTCAATAAATCAATGAAATATGGCAATATCACTCTGAAATTCATGAAAATTTTGAAGTTGGAATCCCATGTGGTATAGTTTAGTTGAAAATTGTAAGGGCACAATTTACAATCTTATTTATGGCACTTGCTTCACAAAAATTCGTGCTTGGCACTAGGAACATGGAAAAATACTTTTTATTAACCAAATTTTCCTTCATTTTATGAAATTCTTGATCACTATGGTAACACCCATGTTAGTTCCATAAATGGTCATGTCATCATGTAATATGCCATGAAGATGCCCATGGGGCATGGTCATCTTTGTTGAAAGTCATTGGTCTTCATATGAGATAGGCCAGTTTGTGAAGGTTTTTTTTTCGAGTTTGTGTTATTGTCTGTTTATCATTTTTCGCACAAGCCATTGCACATAGTAGGCCTCCATGTGAAAGGATTTAAATTGTTGAGCCTTTTTTTATTTTCTATAATTTTTTCTATGTGTTGTCAAAATTGCATGGATGACTAATCATATAAAATGTTTGGGAAATTGAGTTTTCTTTGTGGATACTACCTACATTCCTAATGTGGAAGGTGATAATGATTTTTCAGAATTTATTCGACCAAATTAGAGCACACTTGCAGTTCAAATTTGAATTACCTGATGTAAATGGCCAGAAATTCAATAATTCAATGAAATATGGCAATATCACTATGAAATTCATGAAAAATTGGCAGTTGGAATCCCATGTGGTATACTTAGTTGAAAATTTTAAGGGCAAAAGTTTCAATCTTATTTATGGCACTTGCTTCACAAAAAAAGTCGTGCTTGGCACTAGGAAAATGGAAAAAAAATACTTTTTATTAACCAAATCTTCATTCATTTTGTGAAATTCTTTATCACTATGGTAACACCCATGTTAGTTCCAAAAATGGTCATGTTATCATGTAATATGCCATGAAGATGCCCATGGGGCATGGTCATCTTTGTTGAAAGTCATTAATCTTCATATGAGTTAGGTCAGTTTGTGAATGTTTATTGTCAAGTTTGTGGTATTGTAAGTTTATCATTTTTCCCACAAGCCATTGCACATAGGAGGCCTCCATGTGAAAGAATTTCAATTGTTGAGCCTTTTTTTTCATTTTCTATATTTTTTTCTATGTGTTGTCATAATTGCATTAATGACTAATCATATAAAATGGTTGGGAAATTGAGTTTTCTTTGGGGATACAACCTACATTCCTAATGTGGAAGGTGAAAATGATTTTTCAGAATTTATTTGACCAAATTAGAGCACACTTGCTGTTCAATTTTGAATTACTTGATGTAAATCACCAGAAATTCAATAAATCAATGAAATATGGCAATATCACTCTAAAATTCATGAAAAATTGGTAGTTGGAATTCCATGTGGTATACTTTAGTTGAAAATTGTAAGGGCACAATTTACAATGTTATTTATGGCACTTGCTTCACAAAAAAAGTCATGCTTGGCACTAGGAAAGCAGAAAAAAATACTTTTCATTAACCAAATCTAAAATAATTTTGTGAAATTCCTGATCACTATGGTAAGACCCATGTTAGTTCCAAAAATGGTCATGTTATCATGTAATATGCCATGAAGATTCCCATGGGGCATGGTCATCTTTGTTGAAAGTCATTGATCTTCATATGAGATAGGTCAGTTTGTGAAGGTTTTTTTTTCAAGTTTATGGTATTGTGAGTGTATATTTTTTCCCACAAGCCATTGCACACAGGAGGCCTCCATATGAATTGATTTCAATTTTTGAGCCTTTTTTCATTTTCTATAATTTCTTTCGATGTGTTGTCAAAATTACACGGATGACTAATCATATAAAATGCTTGGAAATTGAGTTTTCTTTGTGGATACTACCTAAGTTCCTAATGTGGAAGTTGAAAATGATTTTTCAGAATTTATTCGACCAAATTAGAGCACACTTCTAGTTCAATGTTGAATTACATGTTGTAAATCACCAGAAAGTCAATAAATGAATGAAATATATCACTCTGAAATTCATGGAAAATTGGCAGTTGGAACCCCATGTGGTATACTTTAGTTGAAAATTGCTAGGGCACAATTTACAATCTTATTTATGGCACTTGCTTCATAAAAAAAGCCGTGCTTGGCACAAGGAGAATGGAAAAATAGTTTTATTAACCAAATTTTCATTCATTTTGTGAAATTCTTGATCACTATGGTAACACCCATGTTAGTTCCAAAAATGGTCATGTTATCATGAAATATGCCATGAAGACGCCCATGGGGCATGGTCATCTTTGTTGAAAGTCATTGATCTTCATATGATTTAGATTAGTTTGTGCACTTTTTTTCTCAAGTTTGTGGTATTCTCATTTTATCATTTTTCCCACAAGCCATTGCAGGAGGCCTCCATGTGAAAGGATTGCAATTGTTGAGCCTTTTTTTTCATTTTCTATAATTTCTTTCGATGTGTTGTCAAAATTGCACGGATGAATAATCATATAAAATGGTTGGGAAATTGAGTTATCTTTGTGGATACTACCTACATTCCTAATGTGGAAGGTGAAAATGATTTTTCAGAATTTATTCGACCAAATTAGAGCACACTTGCAGTTGAAATTTGAATTACTTGATGTAAATCACCAGAAATTCAATAAATCAATGAAAACTGCAATATCACTCTGAAATTCATGAAAAATTTGAAGTTGGAATCCCATGTGGTATACTTTAGTTGAAAATTCTAAGGGCATAATTTAGAATCTTATTTACGGCACTTGCTTCACAAAAAAAGTCGTGCTTGGCACAAGGAAAATGGAAAAATACTTTTTATTAACCAAATTTTCATTCATTTTGTGAAATTTTTGATCACTATGGTAACACCCAAGTTAGTTCCAAAAATGGTCATGTTATCATGTAATATGCCATGAAGATGCCCATGGGGCATGGTCATCTTTGTTGAAAGTCATTGGTCTTCATATGAGATAGGCCAGTTTGTGAAGGTTTTTTTTCATTTTATCAGTTTTCGCACAAGCCATTGCACATAGGAGGCCTCCATGTGCAATTGGTAGTTTATCATTTTTCAAGTTTGTGAAGGGTTTTTTTTCAAGTTTGTGGTATTGGTAGTTTATCATTTTTCCCACAAGCCATTGCACATAGGAGGCCTCCGTGTGAAAGGATTTCAATTTTTGAGCCTTTTTTCATTTTCTATAATTTCTTTCTATGTGTTGTCAAAATTGCATGGATGACTAATCATATAAAATGGTTGGGAAATTGAGTTTTATTTGTGGATACTACCTACATTCCTAATGTGGAAGGTGATAATGATTTTTCAGAATTTATTCGAACAAATTAGAGCACACTTGCAGTTCAATTTTGAATTACTTGATGTAAATCGCCAGAAATTCAATAAATCAACGAAATATGGCAATATCACTCTAAAATTCATGAAAAGCTGGCAGTTGGAATCCCATGTGGTATACTTTAGTTGAAAATTGTAAGGTCACAATTGAGAATCTTATTTATGGCACATGCTTCACAAAAAAAGTCGTTCTTGGCACTAGGAAAATGGAAAAATACTTTTTATTAACCAATTTTTCCTTCATTTTATGAAATTCTTGATCAGTATGGTAACACCCATGTTAGTTCCAAAAATGGTCATGTCATCATGTAATATGCCATGAAGATGCCCATGGGGCATGGTCATCTTTGTTGAAAGTCATTGGTCTTCATATGAGATAGGCCAGTTTGTGAAGGATTTTTTCAAGTTTGTGGTATTGTCAGTTTATCATTTTTCGCACAAGCCATTGCACATAGGAGGCCTCCATGTGAAAGGATTTCAATTGTTGACCCTTTTTTTTCATTTTCTGTAATTTTTTCTATGTGTTGTCAAAATTGCATGGATGACTAATCATATAAAATGTTCGGGAAATTGAGTTTTCTTTGTGGATACTACCTACATTCCTATTGTGGAAGGTGATAATGATTTTTCAGAATTTATTCAACCAAATTAGAGCACACTTGCAGTTCAAATTTGAATTACTTGATGTAAATCGCCAGAAATTCAATAATTCAATGAAATATGGCAATATCACTCTAAAATTCATGAAAAATTGGCAGTTGGAATCCCATGTGGTATACTTTAGTTGAAAATTCAATGGGCACAATTCACAATGTTATTTATGGCACATGCTTCTCAAAAAACAAGTCATGGTTGGCACTAGGAAAGTGGAAAAAAATACTTTTCATTAACCAAACCTAAAATAATTTTGTGAAATTCCTGATCACTATGGTAAGACTCATGTTAGTTCCCAAAATGGTCATGTTATCATGTAATATGCCATGAAGATTCCCATGGGGCATGGTCATCTTTGTTGAAAGTCACTGATCTTCATATGAGATAGGTCAGTTTGTGAAGGTTTTTTTTCAAGTTTATGGTATTGTCAGTGTATCATTTTTCCCACAATCCATTGCACTTAGGAGGCCTCCATGTGAAAGGATTTCTACTTTTGAGAATTTATTCGACCAAATTAGAGCACATTTGCAGTTCAATTTTGAATTACTTGATGTAAATCACCAGAAATTAAATAAATCAATGAAATATGGCAATATCACTCTGAAATTCATGAAAAATTGGCAGTTGGAATCCCATGTGGTACACTTTAGTTGAAAATTGTAAGGGCACAATTTACAATGTTATTTAAGGCACTTGGTTCACACAAAAAAAGTCATTCTTGGCACTAGGAAAGTGGAAAAAAATACTTTTCATTAACCAAATCTAAAATCATTTTCTGAAATTCCTGATCACTACGGTAAGACCCATGTTAGTTCAAAAAATGGTCATGTTATCATGTAATATGCCATGAAGATTCCCATGGGGCATGGTCATCTTTGTTGAAAGTAATTGATCTTCATGTGAGATAGGTCAGTTTGTGCAGGGGTTTTTTTCAAGTTTGTGGTATTGTCGGTTTATCATTTTTCCCACAAGCCATTGCACATAGGAGGCCTCCATGTCAAAGTATTGCAATTGTTGAGCCTTTTTTTTCATTTTCTATAATTTCTTTCGATGTGTTGTCAAAATTGCACGGATGACTAATCATATAAAATGGTTGGGAAATTGAGTTTTCTTTGTGGATTCTACTTACATTCCTAATGTGGAAGGTGATAATGATTTTTCAGAATTTATTCGACCAAATTAGAGCACACTTGCAGTTCAAATTTTAATTACTTGATGTAAATGGCCAGAAATTCAATAAATAAATGAAAGATGGCAATATCACTATGAAATTCATGAAAAATTGGCAGTTGGAATCCCATGTGGTATACTTTAGTTGAAAATTTTAAGGGCACAATTTTCAATCTTATTTATGGCACTTGCTTCACAAAAAAAGTCGTGCGTGGCACTAGGAAAATGGAAAAAAAATACTTTTTATTAACCAAATCTTCATTCATTTTGTGAAATTCTTTATCACTATGGTAATACCCATGTTATTTCCAAAAATGGTCATGTTATCATGTAATATGCCATGAAGATGCCCATGGGGCAAGGTCATCTTTGTTGAAAGTCATTGATCTTCATATGAGTTAGGTCAGTTTGTGAATGTTTATTGTCAAGTTTGTGGTATTGTAAGTTTAACATTTTTCCCACAAGCCATTGCACATAGGAGGCCTCCATGTGAAAGGATTTCAATTGTTGAGCCTTTTTTTTAGTTTTCTATATTTTTTTCTATGTGTTGTCGAAATTGCATTAATTACAAATCATATAAAATGGTTGGGAAATTGAGTTTTCTTCGGGGATACAACCTACATTCCTAATGTGGAATGTGAAAATGATTTTTCAGAATTGATTCGACCAAATTAGAGCACACTTGTAGTTCAAATTTGAATTACTTGTTGTAAATCACCAGAAATTCAATAAATCAATGAAATATGGCAATATCACTCTAAAATTCATGAAAAATTGGCAGCTTGAATCCCATGTGGTATACTTTAGTTGAAAATTGTAAGGGCACAATTTACAATGTTATTTATGGCACTTGCTTCACAAAAAAAAGTCATGCTTGGCATTAGGAAAGTGGAAAAAAATACTTTTCATTAACCAAATCTAAAATAATTTTGTGAAATTCCTGATCACTATCGTAAGACCCATGTTAGTTCCAAAAATGGTCATGTTATCATGTAATATGCCATGAAGATTCCCATGGGGCATGGTCATCTTTGTTGAAAGTCATTGATCTTCATATGAGATAGGTCAGTTTGTGAAGGTTTTTTTTCAAGTTTATGGTATTGTCAGTGTATCTTTTTTCCCACAAGCCATTGCACACAGGAGCCTTTTTTCATTTTCTATAATTTCTTTCGATGATTTGTCAAAGTTACACGGATGACTAATCATATAACATTCTTGGGAAATTGAGTTTTCTTTGTGGATACTACCTACGTTCCTAATGTGGAAGTTGAAAATGATTTTTCAGAATTTATTCGACCAAACTAGAGCACACTTGTAGTTCAATTTTGAATTACATGTTGTAAATCACCAGAAATTCAATAAATCAATGAAATATGGCAATATCACTCTGAAATTCATGGAAAGTTGGCAGTTGGAATCCCATGTGGTATACTTTAGTTGAAAATTGCTAGGGCACAATTTACAATCCTATTTATGGCACTTGCTTCACAAAAAATGCCGTGCTTGGCACAAGGAGAATGAAAAATAGTTTTATTAAACAAATTTTCATTCATTTTGTGAAATTCTTGATCACTATGGTAACACCCATGTTAGTTCCAAAAATGGTCATGTTATCATGAAATATGCCATGAAGACGCCCATGGGGCATGGTCATCTTTGTTGAAAGTCATTGATCTTCCTATGATTTAGGTTAGTTTGTGAAGGTTTTTTTTCAAGTTTGTGGTATTCTAATTTTATCATTTTTCCCACAAGCCATTGCACATAGGAGGCCTCCATGTGAAAGGATTGCAATTGTTGAGCCTTTTTTTTCATTTTCTATAATTTCTTTCGATGTGTTATCAAAATTGAACGGATGACTAATCATATAAAATGGTTGGGAAATTGAGTTTTCTTTGTGGACACTACCTATATTCCTAATGTGGAAGGTGAAAATGATTTTTCAGAATTTATTCGACCAAATTAGAGCACACTTGCAGTTGAAATTTGAATTACTTGATGTAAATCACCAGAAATTCAATAAATCAATGAAATATGGCAATATCACTCTGAAATTCATGAAAAATTTGAAGTTGGAATCCCATGTGGTATACTTTAGTTGAAAATTGTAAGGGCATAATTTACAATCTTATTTATGGCACTTGCTTCACAAAAAAGGTCGTCCTTGGCACAAGGAAAATGGAAAAATACTTTTTATTAACCAAATTTTCATTCATTTTGTGATTTTTTATCACTATGGTAACACCCAAGTTAGTTCCAAAAATGGTCATGTTATCATGCAATATGCCATGAAGATGCCCATGGGGCATGGTCATGTTTGTTGGAAGTCATTGATGTTCATATGAGTTAGGTCAGTTTGTGAAGGGTTTTTTTTCAAGTTTGTGGTATTGTCAGTTTATCATTTTTCGCACAAGCCATTGCACATAGGAGGCCTCCATGTGAAAGGATTTCAATTGTTGAGCCTTTTTTTTCATTTTCTATAATTTTTTCTATGTGTTGTCAAAATTGCATGGATGACTAATCATATAAAATGTTTGGGAAATTGAGTTTTCTTTGTGGATACTACCTACATTCCTAATGTGGAAGGTGATAATGATTTTTCAGAATTTATTCGACCAAATTAGATCACACTTGCAGTTCAAATTTGAATTACTTGATGTAAATCGCCAGAAATTCTATAATTCAATGAAATATGGCAATATCACTCTAAAATTCATGAAAAATTGGCAGTTGGAATCGCATGTTTTATACTTTAGTTGAAAATTCAATGGGCACAATTCACAATGTTATTTATGGCACTTGCTTCTCAAAAAAAAGTCATGGTTGGCACTAGGAAAGTGGAAAAAAATACTTTTCATTAACCAAATCTAAACTAATTTTGTGAAATTCCTGATCACTATGGTAAGACCCATGTTAGTTCCAAAAATGGTCATGTTATCATGTAATATGCCGTGAAGATTCCCATGGGGCATGGTCATCTTTATTGAAAGTCATTGATCTTCATATGAGATAGGTCAGTTTGTGAAGGGTTTTTTTTCAAGCTTGTGGTATTCTCATTTTATCATTTTTCCCACAAGCCATTGCACGTAGGAGGCCTCCGTGTGAAAGGATTTCAATTTTTGAGCCTTTTTTTCATTTTCTATAATTTCTTTCTATGTGTTGTCAAAATTGCATGGATGACTAATCATATAAAATGGTTGGGAAATTGAGTTTTCTTTGTGGATACTACCTACATTCCTAATGTGGAAGGTGAAAATGATTTTTCAGAATTTATTCGACCAAATTAGAGCACACTTGCAGTTCAAATTTGAATTACTTAATGTAAATCGCCAGAAATTCAATAAATCAATGAAATATGGCAATATCACTCTGAAATTCATGAAAAATTTGAAGTTGGAATCCCATGTGGTATACTTTAGTTGAAAATTGTAAGGGCACAATTTACAATCTTATTTATGGCGCTTGCTTCACAAAAATTCGTGCTTGGCACTAGGAAAATGGAAAAATACTTTTTATTAACCAAATTTTCCTTCATTTTATGAAATTCTTTATCACTATGGTAACACCCATGTTAGTTCCAAAAATGGTCATGTCATCATGTAATATGCCATGAAGATGCCCATGGGGCATGGTCATCTTTGTTGAAAGTCATTGGTCATCATATGAGATAGGTCAGTTTGTGAAGGTTTTTTTTCAAGTTTGTGGTATTGTCAGTTTATCATTTTTCCCACAAGCCATTGCACATAGGAGGCCTCCGTTTGAAAGGATTTCAATTTTTGAGCCTTTTTTTCATTTTCTATAATTTCTTTCTATGTGTTGTCAAAATTGCATGGATGACTAATCATATAAAATGGTTGGGAAATTGAGTTTTCTTTGTGAATACTACCTACATTCCTAATGTGGAAGGTGAAAATGATTTTTCAGAATTTATTCGAACAAATTAGTGCACCTTGAAGTTCAATTTTGAATTACTTGATGTAAATCGCCAGAAATTCAATAAATCAATGAAATATGGCAATATCACTATAAAATTCATGAAAAATTTGCAGTTCGAATCCCATGTGGTATACTTTAGTTGAAAATTGTAAGGGAACAATTTACAATCTTATTTATGGCACATGCTTCACAAAAAAAGTCGTGCTTGGCACTAGGAAAATGGAAAAATACTTTTTATTAACCAAATTGTCCTACATTTTATGAAATTCTTGATCACTATGGTAACACCCTTGTTAGTTCCAAAAATGGTCATGTCATCATGTAATATGCCATGAAGATGCCCATGGGGCATGGTCATCTATGTTGAAAGTCATTGGTCTTCATATGAGATAGGCCAGTTTGTGAAGGTTTTTTTTTCAAGTTTGTGGTATTCTCAGTTTATCATTTTTCGCACAAGCCATTGCACATAGGAGGCCTCCATGTGAAAGGATTTCAATTGTTGAGCCTTTTTTTTCATTTTCTATAATTTTTTCTATTTGTTGTCAAAATTGCATAGATGACTAATCATATAAAATGTTCTGGAAATTGAGTTTTCTTTGTGGATACTACCCACATTCCTAATGTGGAAGGTGATAATGATTTTTTAGAAGTTATTCGACTAAATTAGAGCACACTTGCAGTTCAAATTTGAATTACTTGATGTAAATCGCCAGAAATTCAATAATTCAATGAAATATGGCAATATCACTCTAAAATTCATGAAAAATTGGCAGTTGGTATCCCATGTGGTATACTTTAGTTGAAAATTTTAAGGGCACAAGTTTCAATCTTATTTATGGCACTTGCTTCACAAAAAAAGTCGTGCTTGGCACTAGGAAAATGAAAAAAAATACTTTTTATTAACCAAATCTTCATTCGTTTTGTGAAATTCTTTATCACTACGGTAACACCCATGTTAGTTCCAAAAACGGTCAAGTTATCATGTAATATGCCATGAAGATGCCCATGGGACATGGTCATCTTTGTTGAAAGTCATTGATCTTCATATGAGATAGGTCAGTTTGTGAAGGTTTTTTTTCAAGTTTGTGGTATTGTCAGTTTATCATTTTTCCCACAAGCCATTGCACATAGGAGGCATCCGTGTGAAAGGATTTCAATTTTTGAGCCTTTTTTCATTTTCTATAATTTCTTTCTATGTGTTGTCAAAATTGCATGGATGACTAATCATATAAAATGGTTGGGAAATTGAGTTTTCTTTGTGGATACTACCTACATTCCTAATGTGGAATGTGAAAATGATTTTTCAGAATTTATTCGAACAAATTAGTGCACACTTGCAGTTCAATTTTGAATTACTTGATGTAAATCGCCAGAAATCCAATAAATCAATGAAATATGGCAATATCACTATAAAATTCATGAAAAATTGGCAGTTCGAATCCCATGTGGTATACTTTAGTTGAAAATTGTAAGGGAACAATTTACAAACTTATTTATGGCACATGCTTCACAAAAAAAGTCGTGCTTGGCACTAGGAAAATGGAAAAATACTTTTTATTAACCAAATTTTCCTACATTTTATGAAATTCTTGATCACTATGGTAACACCCTTGTTAGTTCCAAAAATGGGCATGTCATCATGTAATATGCCATGAAGATGCCCATTGGGCATGGTCATCTTTGTTGAAACTCATTGGTCTTCATATGAGATAGGCCAGTTTGTGAAGGTTTTTTTTTCAAGTTTGTGGTATTGTCAGTTTATCATTTTTCGCACAAGCCATTGCACATAGGAGGCCTCCATGTGAAAGGAGTTCACTTGTTGAGCCTTTTTTTCATTTTCTATAATTTTTTCTATGTGTTGTCAAAATTGCATGGATGACTAATCATATAAAATGTTCGGGAAATTGAGTTTTCTTTGCGGATACTACCTACATTCCTAATGTGGAAGGTGATAATGATTTTTCAGAATTTATTCGGCCAAATTAGAGCACACTTGCAGTTCAAATTTGAATTACTTGATGTAAATCGCCAGAAATTCAATAATTCAATGAAATATGGCAATATCACTCTAAAATTCATGTGGTATACTTTAGTTGAAAATTTTAAGGGCACAATTTTCAATCTTATTTATGGCACTTGCTTCACAAAAAAAGTCGTGCTTGTCCCTCGGAAAATGGAAAAAATACTTTTTATTAACCAAATCTAAAATAATTTTGTGAAATTCCTGATCACTATGGTAAGACCCATGTCAGTTCCAAAAATGGTCATGTTATCATGTAATATGCCATGAAGATTCCCAAGGGGCATGGTCATCTTTGTCGAAAGTCATTGATCTTCATATGAGATAGGTCAGTTTGTGAAGGTTTTTTTTTCAAGTTTATGGTATTGTCAGTGTATCATTTTTCCCACAAGCCATTGCACATAGGAGGCCACCATGTGAAAGGATTTTAATTTTTGAGCCTTTTTTCATTTTCTATAATTTCTTTCGATGTGTTGTCAAAATTACACGGATGACTAATCATATAAAATGCTTGGGAAATTGAGTTTTCTTTGTGGATACTACCTACGTTCCTAATGTGGAAGTTGAAAATGATTTTTCAGAATTTATTAGGCCAAATTTGAGCACACTTGCAGTTCAATTTTGAATTACTTGTTGTAAATCGCCAGAAATTCAATAAATCAATGAAATATGGCGATATCACTCTGAAATTCATGAAAAATTGGTAGTTGGAATCCCATGTGGTATACTTTAGTTGAAAATTGCTAGGGCACAATTTACAATCTTATTTATGGCACTTGCTTCACAAAAAAAGTCATGCTTGGCAGTGAAATTCTTGATCACTATGGTAACACCCATGTTAGTTCCAAAAATGGTCATGTTACCATGAAATATGCGATGAAGACGCCGATGGGGCATGGTCATGTTTGTTGAAAGTCATTGATCTTCATATGATTTAGGTTAGTTTGTGAAGGTTTTTTTTCAAGTTTGTGGTATTCTCATTTTATCATTTTTCCCACAAGCCATTGCACATAAGAGGCCTCCATGTGAAAGGATTTCAATTGTTGAGCCTTTTTATCATTTTCTATAATTTCTTTCGATGTGTTGTCAAAATTGCACGGATGACTAATCATATAAAATGGTTGGGAAATTGAGTTTTCTTTGTGGATACTACCTACATTCCTAATGTGGAAGGTGAAAATGATTTTTCAGAATTTATTCGACCAAATTAGAGCACACTTGTAGTTCAAATTTGAATTACTTGATGTAAATCACCAGAAATTTAATAAATCAATGAAATATGGCAATATCACTCTGAAATTCAATTAAAATTTGTAGTTGGAATCCCGTGTGGTATACTTTAGTTGAAAATTGTAAGGGCGCAATTTACAATCTTATTTATGGCACTTGCTTCACAAAAAAAGTCGTGCTTGGCACTAGGAAAATGGAAAAATACGTTTTATTATCCAAATTTTCATTCATTTTGTGAAATTCTTGATCACTATGGTAACACCCATGTTATTTCCAAAAATGGTCATGTTATCATGTAATATGCCATGAAGACGCCCATGGGGCATGGTCATGTTTGTTGAAAGTCGTTGATCTTCATATGAGTTAGGTCAGTTTGTGAAGGTTTTTTTTCAAGTTTGTGGTATTGTCAGTTTATCATTTTTCCCACAAGCCATTGCACATAGGAGGCCTCGATGTTAAAGGATTTCAATTGTTGAGCCTTTTTTCATTTTCTATAATTTCTTTTTATGTTTTGTCAAAATTCCATGGATGACTAATCATATAAAATGGTTGGGAAATTGAGTTTTCTTCGTGGATACTACCTACATTCCTAATGTGCACTACTAGAAAAATGCCTATTAGTGGCGCACCTGTTTTCCCTATTAGTGGCGCACTATAGGTGCGCCACTATTATCACGCCACTACTAATAAATAGTAATGGCGCACCCCTGGTGCGCCACTGTTAATATACATAACAGTGGCGCACCACCTGGTGCGCCATTACTATCCCTCCCAGTGCGCCACTGATAAGCTAGCAGGGGGGCTACTGGTGCGCCACTAATAACTCTAAAGGTGCGCCACTGGTATAAAATATGGGTGCTCCACTAATATATATATATGATGCGCCACTACTATTAATTCCAGTAATTTTTTTTTGCTTTTCTCTTATTTGCACGGGTTACAGAATACAATAAAGCACATAATATACAGTTTGCAATACAGTATAAACTACCATTAGTGAAGTATAAACAGCACATAATACAATTCATCACATTAGTCTCCGAATTCGAAATAGCGAACAAAGTTCAAATATTAGACAAGTTTAGGTCTCGAGACCGAGTAGCGAGTTTGCCGTCACATTACAAAGTTGATATCTTCTAAACTACCATCACATAGAAGAGAGCGGTTCGCTGCCATCATCAGTGGTGGCATCCCCGGCGGCACGATCAGTGGTGTCATCCCCGACGCCACTAGGGGTTGTGTAGTCGGGATCGGTGTCTTCCGCGACGTCCTCGTAGCGGTGAGGTTCTTCCTCCATCTCCTGGGACAGCTCCCAGAATGGCTTGCCCGAACCGCCGGCCTCATCGTTGTCGGCCATGTTCGCTCTAAATAGGAAAAAAATGGCTAATAATTAGTGCCATGGTGATCTTAAGCACATTGCTCCTGCTTTGTTGGGACCTGATAATGCTCGGGTATTTTCTTTCTAAAAAAACATTCTTATTTTAATTTGACTTCACAAAAAAGATGTAGTGCCAAATAAAAATTCTAGGAAAAAACATTCTTATTTCCTAGAATTCTTATTTGCACATGGGTCATGTAAAAGATGTAGCAAGAATTGCAGACAACAAGGATATTTGTTCATTTACAACAAAACCTCTAAACTCTGTTTGACCGCTGCAAAAGACAAGATTTTGTGCAATACATTAAATCATTTTACTAACCATGAAGCCGCTGCTGAACAGTTCTGACTCTAACCCCAAACGAGCCTGCCTAGTTGAGTGCTCCTCTGACTGAAGTCATGTTTTGGTATGCACTACTAATAACTGAATGTGTATAATAAAACTATAATTCCAAGGTAAAACAGACAGGCTCGTGACACAAGCAATAACTGATACGTGGAGATGCTTAACTGCAATAATTTTTTCTGAAGACAATTAACACGTTCAGTCCAGGAAAATATTATTAGAAGATCAACCTAGTCTAGGTTTAAGTGGTGCTACAATTAATACTAGTAGCTGAAAGCCTGAGATGATATATTCTCGAGAGAACATTAATGCAATGCCAACTATGGGTGAACACCATTTCTCGAACATAAAAAACTTAGGAGAAGATTCAGAACACTGAAATTACATACAAAAAGATCAAGGTCAGGGAAAACTATACCTCAGTAGAGGGGAAACAATAACCAACTCGATCTTTTTTGCCAGTCCAGATTTTGTCACATGCTCTCGCAGGGTATCAACCTACAAATGCATGTAAATCAACATCCATGGATCTTGAAAATGCAACATGAAAAAAAAGTTGAGTGATATTTCGATCAACATTATGTGTCAAGGCCAGAAAGGAACTCAACTTACACAACTATAGTCAAAAGACTTAGAAATGAACATGGCCAGAAAGGAACTCAACTTAAGAGCACTTAAGAGCCCTAGAAATAGATAACAGTATCTCTCATAATAGAGCTACTATTGAAAGTAGAGCTAATGTTACTTCTCTTGAACCCGTGGGGCTCACTGAGAACATGTAGAGACAAAACAGTTATACTGCTAGATCTGAAAATGATTCTTCAATTAGATATAATTCTACTGCTAGTACGGAAAGTCAGATAGGACACCAATGTTAGACGACGTTTTATTTCACAAGTGGAGACAAATTGCAGAAACTTTCTGCACTGAAAAAAAAGAGGAAAAGAATCGTACTTGTGATCTAGAGTTGATCCTGATTTGACAATTATACATGCAGAATGATTCAGAGAGCACCACACACATAAAGCAGTTTCAAGGAATAAGTCTCAGCTACGCCCAATTAAGTTTTGTGCTTGGGGGGACTAGGATAGCAAAGATCTATTACAAAATAAGTAGTTGAGCGACAGAATGATGCAACAAATCGGAGGTTTGTAATTGTTACCAGGAGAGAACAAGTTGAAGAAACTGAAGGTGCTCCAACTCCACCTCGCAGCCAGGAAGAGGATGAGGATGAGACTAGCTAGCTTGGGGATGAGGATGCTGGTGACTCAATTCAATTCACAATGTTGACTGGCCACCTAGCACACGCGCTTGCGCCTTTTGGACCATCTCTAGCTGGATTTAACAAGCACGAACTGTAACAATTGAGGTGAATATATCTTAGTCATTGAAAAAGAATGTGTGTTCGATACAGGTCAACTGACTTAGATGATAAAAAGAATTTTATCATCTCTGAATTTCAAAGATACTAGTAATACCGTTGCAAATTAGTGTTAGCAGGCTTATATGACAGAACTGAAGAGCAGAGTATGCAGTTTCAGTCTCTCTCAAACCTGACTTGTTCTCACTTGGACTCAAACTGAAGAACAGAGCATGCATGCGGTTTCAGTACCTCTGAAACATGACTCGTTCTCACAGAGCAAGATCAGCCATTGCACGGCACAAGAATAGACAAGTTTTTCCAGAAAAAGAACATTAGGTGGATTCTGAATGTACTGTAGCTAAATGACAGTCATGTAGTATGTGCTTGTTTGGTTCAGTCATCAGTATCATCAAGTTAATTATAGCTCAAATCACAGTAGATCAGAATAGCAAAGCAAAGCAAAGAGTGAGCAGAAATAACATTTAGCAAGACAAGCTGGGATCCCCCACCAGGAACTAGCATAGCAGTCTCCACTTGTCTATCTGCTCTTCAGTTCATACCAGCCCTAGAGTTTATGCACAAGAACCAGGGGGACTTCGCAGCTGGTCAAACAAACAACCGAATCAGCAACGCACGCGTGATCAACCAATCAATCAATCTGTGGAGGAAATTCCAACAGGACACTCGAAATCCGCCATCTTTCCCCACAATTCAACAATCAGACGGGGACGGATCTAGACGGCGCGCACACAGAAATCGCGAGGGTCAGTGGGAATTTCTCTCTCTTTTTTGGATCGTCGGGTCGGCAGGATTTAACCAATCGATCGACGGATGGGAGCAAGATCGTACCTTGAGACCCAGTCAATGGGGCCAAGGGTTGCGGGCGGGGCGGAGGCGGCAGGCCTGCGATGCCGTCGCGACGGGGGAGGACGGGGACGGCGATTGCGGCGACGCGGGGGCAGGCGGAGTGAGGCGTCGGGAGCTGTAGGGCACGCGCGGCCGCCCCGGGTCCGGTCGGGACAGGGCCGCCTCGCCGTGCGACGAGGGCGGGGGAGCGGGACGGCGATGGGCGGCGGCGATGCCGCGCATGGGGGGCGGAGGGGGAGGGTGTTTGGGGCGTCGGCGGTGGGCGGTGGGCGGTGGGTGGGCGGCGGCGGCGGCGGCCGGCGGCAGTAGGGCACGCGCGTCGGGATTCAGAGGGTTGGGTGGTGGTCAGGGGCTGACTGAGAGAGGCGCGGGGAGGAGGAGGAGAGAAAGCAGGGGAGGGTGAGGGATAGCAATGGCACACTAGGGATATGCGCCATAAACCTGGATAGCAATGGCGCACTTTTACGCGGTGCGCCATTACTATTAGTAGAAACAGGTTAAAACACATGGGTGTGTGGTTATGGACAGAACCACACACATGGCCTAGTGGTTGGTCCCTTGATACATTAAGCAAGTACCCCAGGTTCGAATCTTGGCAACCCCACTTTTTGCACCTTTTTTGAAATTTTATTTTAACCTTATGATAAACATCCAAACACTTTAAAATAAACACATGGCAATTTTAATACTCCCTCCATTCCTAAATATAGGGCGTATAATTTTTTTTACAATGCATCTCCTTTACTCAATCACAATATAGAATCATTTACAATGCTATGGCATGGTTGAAATCAAGTGAGATGAAATAACAGTCATCAAAGATTGACATGAAATAACAGTCATCAAATTAAGATTGAGTTTGCATGTAAAGTAATATAATGTTTAAAAGAGCTTTAATAATATTTTTAATTAGACCACGTACTTAAACCATTGTGATAATTTAAGATTTGAGATAAAAGAAAAGGAAAATGCAAATGGAGTGATAAAACCATTGTGCAAAGATTTAGAATTAGATGACATGGTTGAAATCAAGTGATACATGTAATAATTTAGTTGCATGTAATAATTGAGCTTGCTCATTGGCGACTCCATCCATTCTGATGATGTTCCTTTTGCCTCTCCTCACGACAACACGACTGGGCTTTGGCGGGTCGGTAATGAAGAAGCATTGGTCCACTTGGGTAGCCAGTACCCATGGCTCATTTTTCGCGGTGACGTTTGCGCCCGCGGCTGCCCAGGATGGAGCGGATCAGCGGACAGCGGCAGGGGAGCTAGGTCTGCGCCTCGCGTCGGGAGCGTTCCTGGTCTCCTGGCTTGTGCGTCGTTTGAGATCCAGGCCTGGGCCCTGGCTGTCTCTTGGGCTAAGCCCCAGGCCCACGTCGTTCCTGGACTCCTTAGCAACGGCGCACCACTGCCCTGGTGCGCCATACATACCGTTCGATAGCAATGGCGCACCACTGCCCTGGTGCGCCACTGTTATTTTTTTTATTTTAAATATCCAAATACTCCCTCCATTATAATTATATATATAGTATATTTAAAATAATATATTATCAAAAAAAGTTCATAATTTCAAAATTTGTTTACAATTTCTAAAAATGTTCAGAATTTCAAAATTTGTTTAAATTTTCAAAGAATGTTTAGAATTTCAAAATTTGTGATAAAAGAAAAGGAAAATGCAAATGGAGTGATAAAATCTTATAAAAATAAGATTTGAGATTATTGATTTATTTCTGATTTTATAAAATTGGTTTGAACCAATTTGACAGAAGTAAAATGGCAGGCATTTGAATTAAATTCAAATGAGATTTGAACTACACTTGAATTTTCCAGGAACTGAAGTTCAAATGTAAATTCATGGAAATCAAGGGAAGGCGAAAATAAAGCATTGTGCCAAGATTTAGAATTAGGGGACAACCCCACTTGCATGAAAAATTCATTGAATGCCTTCTTTAACCACAAAGGAGAAATTCAAATTGCATTCAAATGGAGTCCAAAAATGGATTTGACATTTTATCACCACATGGGGTGCTCCCAGGCTTACCAGTGGCACACCACTTCATGGTGCGCCACTGCTACCAAAAATAGTAGTGGCGCACCAGGAAGTGGTGCGCCACTAATAGCCACAGCCATTTTTTAGGGGTGCTCCCAGGATTACCAGTGGAGCACCACTTCATGGTGCGCCACTGCTACCCAAAATAGTAGTGGCGCACCATAAAGTGGTGTGCCACTAGTAAGCCTGGAGGGGTGGTCACAGTTAAAAAAAATACCAGTGGCGCACCCCACTCCTGGTGCGCCACTGGTAACTAACCTAGGAGTGGCGCACCAGCTACTGGTGCGCCACTGCTATATAGGAGTGGCGCACCAGCATCACAGTGCGCCACTAGTAGTGATATTGGGGATTGCCCTTTTTCTAGTAGTGGTGGAAAGTGAAAATGATTTTTCAATATTTATTCGACCAAATTAGAGCACACTTTTAGTTCAAATTTGAATTACATGATGTAAATCACCAGAAATTCAATAAATCAATGAAATATGGCAATATCACTCTAAAATTCATAAAAAATTGGCAGTTGGAATTCCATGTGGTATACTTTCATTGAAAATTGTAAGGGCACAATTTCCAATGTTATTTATGGCACTTGCTTCACAAAAAAAGTCATGGTTGGCACTAGGAAAGTGGAAAAAAATACTTTTCATTAACCAAATCTAAAATAATTTTGTGCAATTCCTGATCACTATGGTAAGACCCATGTTAGTTCCAAAAATGGTCATGTTATCATGTAATATGCCATGAAGATTCCCATGGGGCATGGTCATCTTTGTTGAAAGTCATTGATCTTCATATGAGATAGGTCAGTTTGTGAAGGTTTTTTTTTTCAAGTTTATGGTATTGTCAGTGTACCATTTTTCCCACAAGCCATTGCACATAGGAGGCCTCCATGTGAAAGGATTTCAATTTTTGAGAATTTATTCGACCAAATTAGAGCACATTTGCAGTTCAATTTTGAATTTCTTGATGTAAATCACCAGAAATTAAATAAATCAAGGAAATATGCCAATATCACTCTGAAATTCATGGAAAATTGGCAGTTGGAATCCCATGCGGTATACTTTAGTTGAAAATTGTAAGGCCACAATTTACAATGCTATTTATGGCACTTGCTTCACAAAAAAAGTCATTCTTGGCACTAGAAAAGTGGAAAAAAATACTTTCCATTAACCAAATCTAAAATCATTTTGTGAAATTCCTGATCACTACGGTAAGACCCACGTTAGTTCAAAAAATGGTCATGTTATCATGTAATATGCCATGAAGATTCCCATGGGGCATGGTCTTCTTTGTTGAAACTCATGGATTTTCATGTAAGATAGGTCAGTTTGTGAAGGTTTTTTTTTCAAGTTTGTGGTATTGTCGGTTTATTATTTTTCCCACAAGCCATTGCACATAGGAGGCCTCCATGTGAAAGGATTTCAATTTTTGAGCACTTTTTTTTCATTTTCTATAATTTCTTTCGATGTGTTGTCAAAATTGCATGGATGACTAATCATATAAAATGGTTGGCAAATTGAGTTTTCTTTGTGGATACTACCTACATACCTAATGTGGAAGGTGAAAATGATTTTTCAGAATTTATTCGACCAAATTAGAGCACACTTGTAGTTCAAATTTGAATTACTTGATGTAAATAGACAGAAATTCAATAAATCAATGAAATATGGCAATATCGCTCTGAAATTCATGAAAAATTTGTAGTTGGAATCCCATGTGGTATACTTTAGTTGAAAATTGTAAGGGCACAATTTACAATGTTATTTATGGCACTTGCTTCACACAAAAAAGTCATGCTTGGCACTAGGAAAATGGAAAAAAATACTTTTAATTAACCAAATTTTCATTCATTTTGTGAAATTCTTGATCACTATGGTAACACCCATGTTAGCTCCAAAAGTGGTCATGTTATCATTTAATATGCCATGAAGATGCCCATGGGGCATGGTCATCTTTGTTGAATGTCATTGATCTTCATATGAGTGAGGTCAGTTTGTGAAGGGTTCTTTTTTCAAGTTTGTGGTATTGCGAGTTTATCATTTTTCCCACAAGCCATTGCACATAGGAGGCCTCCATGTGAAAGGATATCAATTTTTTAGCATTTTTTTCATTTTCTATAATTTTTTCTATGTGTTGTCAAAATTGCACGGGTGACTAATCATATAAAATGTTCGGGAAATTGAGTTTTCTTTGTGGATACTACCCACATTCCTAATGTGGAAGGTGATAATGATTTTTCAGAATTTATTCGACCAAATTAGAGCACACTTGCAGTTCAAATTTGAATTACTTGATGTAAATCACCAGAAATTCATTAATTAAATGAAATATGGCAATATCACTCTGAAATTCATGAAAAATTTGAAGTTGGAATCCCATGTGGTATACTGTAGTTGAAAATTGTAAGGGCACAATTTACAATCTTATTTATGGCACTCGCTTCACAAAAAAAGTCGTGCTTGGCACTAGGAAAATGGAAAAATACTTTTTATTAACCAAATTTTCCTTCATTTTATGAAATTCTTGATCACTATGGTAACAACCATGTTAGTTCCAAAAATGGTAATGTTATCATGTAATATGCCATGAAGATGCCCATGGGGCATGGTCATCTTTGTTGAAAGTCATTGGTCTTCATATGAGATAGGCCAGTTTGTGAAGGTTTTTTTTTCAAGTTTGTGGTATTGTCTGTATATCATTTTTCCCATAAGCCATTGCACATAGGAGGCCTCCATGTGAAAGGATTTCAATTGTTGAGCCTTTTTTTCATTTTCTATATTTTTTTCTATGTGTTGTCAAAATTGCATTAATGACTAATCATATAAAATGGTTGGGAAATTGAGTTTTCTTTGTGGAGACAACCTACATTCCTAATGTGGAAGGTGAAAATGATTTTTCAGAATTTGTTCGACCAAATTAGAGCACACTTGCAGTTCAATTTTGAATTACTTGATGTAAATCGCCAGAAATTCAATAAATCAATGAAATATGGCAATATAACTCTAAAATTCATGAAAAATTGGCAGTCGGAATCCCATGTGGTATACTTTAGTTGAAAATTGTAAGGGCACAATTTACAATGTTATTTATGCCACTTGCTTCACAAAAAAAGTCATTCTAGGCACATGGAAAGTGGAAAAAAAATACTTTTCATTAACCAAATCTAAAATCATTTTGTGAAATTCCTGATCACTACGGAAAGACCCACGTTAGTTCAAAAAATGGTCATGTTATCATGGGGCATGGTCATCTTTGTTAAAAGTCATTGATCTTCATGTGAGATAGGTCAGTTTGTGATGGGTTTTTTTTCAAGTTTGTGGTATTGTCGATTTATCATTTTTCCCACAAGCCATTGCACATAGGAGGCCTCCATGTGAAAGGATTTCAATTGTTGAGCCTTTTTTTTCATTTTCTATAATTTCTTTCGATGTGTTGTCAAAATTGCACGGATGACTAATCATATAAAATGGTTGGGAAATTGTGTTTTCTTTGTGGATACTACCTACATTCCTAATGTGGAAGGTGAAAATGATTTTTCAGAATTTATTCGACCAAATTAGAGCACACTTGCAGTTCAATTTTGAATTACTTGATGTAAATCGCCAGAAATTCAATAAATCAATGAAATATGGCAATATAACTCTAAAATTCATGAAAAATTGGCAGTCGGAATCCCATGTGGTATACTTTAGTTGAAAATTGTAAGGGCACAATTTACAATGTTATTTATGCCACTTGCTTCACAAAAAAAGTCATTCTAGGCACATGGAAAGTGGAAAAAAATACTTTTCATTAACCAAATCTAAAATCATTTTGTGAAATTCCTGATCACTACGGAAAGACCCACGTTAGTTCAAAAAATGGTCATGTTATCATGGGGCATGGTCATCTTTGTTAAAAGTCATTGATCTTCATGTGAGATAGGTCAGTTTGTGATGGGTTTTTTTTCAAGTTTGTGGTATTGTCGATTTATCATTTTTCCCACAAGCCATTGCACATAGGAGGCCTCCATGTGAAAGGATTTCAATTGTTGAGCCTTTTTTTTCATTTTCTATAATTTCTTTCGATGTGTTGTCAAAATTGCACGGATGACTAATCATATAAAATGGTTGGGAAATTGTGTTTTCTTTGTGGATACTACCTACATTCCTAATGTGGAAGGTGAAAATGATTTTTCAGAATTTATTCGACCAAATTAGAGCACACTTGCAGTTCAATTTTGAATTACTTGATGTAAATTGCCAGAAATTCAATAAATCAATGCAATATGGCAATATCACTCTGAAATTCATGAAAAATTGGCAGTTGGAATCCCATGTGGTATACTTTAGTTGAAAATTGTAAGGGCACAATTTACAATCTTATTTATGGCACTCGCTTCACGAAAAAAGTCGTGTTTGGCACTAGGAAAATGGAAAAATACTTTTTATTAACCAAAATTTCCTTCATTTTATGAAATTCTTGATCACTATGGAACACCCATGTTAGTTCCAAAAATGGTAATGTTATCATGTAATATGCCATGAAGATGCCCATGCGGCATGGACATCTTTGTTGAAAGTCATTGGTCTTCATATGAGATAGGCCAGTTTGTGAAGGGTTTTTTTTCAAGTTTGTGGTATTGTCAGTTTATCATTTTTCGCACAAGCCATTGCACATAGGAGGCCTCCATGTGAAAGGATTTCAATTGTTGAGCCTTTTTTTCATTTTCTATAATTTTTTCTATGTGTTGTCAAAATTGCATGGATGACTAATCATATAAAATGTTCGGGAAATTGAGTTTTCTTTGTGGATACTACCTACATTCCTAATGAGGAAGGTGATAATGATTTTTCAGAATTTATTCGACCAAATTAGAGCACACTTGCAGTTCAAATTTGAATTACTTGATGTAAATCGCTAAAAATTCAATAATTCAATGAAAGATGGCAATATCACTCTGAAATTCATGAAAATTTGGCAGTTGGAATCCCATGTGGTATACTTTAGTTGAAAATTTTAAGGGCACAATTTTCAATCTTATTTATGGCACTTGCTTCACAAAAAAAGTCGTGCTTGGCACTAGGAAAATGGAAAATAAATATTTTATTAACCAAATCTTCATTCATTTTGTGAAATTCTTTATCACTATGGTAACACCCACGTTAGTTCCAAAAATGGTCATGTTATCATGTAATATGCCATGAAGATGCCCATGGGGCATGGTCATCTTTGTTGAAAGTCATTGATCTTCGTATGAGTTAGGTCAGTTTGTGAATGTTTATTGTCAAGTTTGTGGTATTGTCTGTTTATCATTTTTCCCATAAGCCATTGCACATAGGAGGCCTCCATGTGAAAGGATTTGAATTGTTGAGCCTTTTTTTCCATTTTCTATAATTTTTTCTATGTGTTGTCAAAATTGCATTAATGACTAATCATATAAAATGGTTGGGAAATTGAGTTTTCTTTGTGGAGACAACCTACATTCCTAATGTGGAAGGTGAAAATGATTTTTCAGAATTTATTCGACCAAATTAGAGCACACTTGCAGTTCAAGTTTGAATTACTTGATGTAAATCGCCAGAAATTCAATAATTCAATGAAATATGGCAATATCACTCTAAAATTCATGAAAAATTGGCAGTTGGAATCCCATGTGGTATACTTTAGTTGAAAATTGTAAGGGCACAATTTACAATGTTATTTATGGCACTTGCTTCACAAAAAAAAGTCATGCTTGGCACTAGGAAAGTGGAAAAAAAATACTTTTCCTTAACCAAATCTAAAATAATTTTGTGAAATTCCTGATCACTATGGTAAGACCCATGTTAGTTCCAAAAATGGTCATGTTATCATGTAATATGCCATGAAGATTCCCATGGGGCATGGTCATCTTTGTTGAAAGTCATTGAGCTTCATATGAGATAGGTCAGTTTGTGAAGGTTTTTTTTTTCAAGTTTATGGTATTGTCAGTGTATCATTTTTCCCACAAGCAATTTCACATAGGAGGCCTCCATGTGAAAGGATTTCAATTTTTGAGCCTTTTTTCATTTTATGTAATTTCTTTTGATGTGTTGTCAAAATTACACGGATGACTAATCATATAAAATGGTTCGGAAATTGAGTTTTCTTTGTTGATACTACCTACGTTCCTAATGTGGAAGTTGAAAATGATTTTTCAGAATCTATTCGACCAAATTAGAGCACACTTACAGTTCAATTTTGAATTACTTGATGTAAATCGCCAGAAATTCAATAAATCAAAGAAATTCATGAAAAAATTGTAGTTGGAATCCCATGTGGTATACTTTAGTTGAAAATTGTAAGGGCACAGTTTACAATCTTATTTATGGCACTTGATTTAAAAAAAAAGTCATGCATTGCACTAGAAAAATGAAAAAATAACTTTTTTTAACCAAATCTTCAATCCTTTTGTGGAATTATTGCTGAGAATGTTAACACCCTTGTTATTTCCAAAAATGGTCATGTTATCATGAAATATGCCATGAAGAGGACCATGGGGCATGGTCATCTTTGTTGAAAGTCATTGGTCTACATATGAGATATGCCAGTTTGTGAAGGTTTTTTTTTCAAGTTTGTGGTATTGTCAGTCTATCATTTTACGCACAAGCCATTGCACATAGGAGGCCTCCATGTGATAGGATTTCAATTGTTGAGCCTTTTTTTCATTTTCTATAATTTTTTCTATGTGTTGTCAAAATTGCACGGATGACTAATCATATAAAATGGTTGGGAAATGAAGTTTTCTTTGTGGATACTACCGACATTCCTAATGTGGAAGGTGAAAATGATTTTTCAGAATTTATTCGACCAAATTAGAGCACACTTGTAGTTCAAATTTGAATTACTTGATGTAAATCACCAGAAATTAAATAAATCAATGAAATATGGCATTATCACTCTGAAATTCATGAAAAATTGGCAGTTGGAATCCCATGTGGTATACTTTAGTTGAAAATTGTAAGGGCACAATTTACAGTGTTATTTATGGCACTTGCTTCACAAAAAAAAGTCATTCTTGGCACTTGGAAAGTGGAAAAAAATACTTTAATTTAACCAAATCTAAAATCATTTTGTGAAATTCCTGATCACTACGGTAAGACCCATGTTAGTTCAAAAAATGGTCATGTTATCATGTAATATGCATGAAGATTCCCATGGGGAATGGTCATCTTTCTTGAAAGTCATTGATCTTTATGTGAGATAGATCAGTTTGTGAAGGTTTTTTTTTCAAGTTTGTGGTATTCTCATTTTATCATTTTTCCCACAACCAATTGCACATAGGAGGCCTCCATGTGAAAGGATTTCAATTGTTGAGCCTTTTTTTCAGATTCTATAATTTCTTTCTATGTGTTGTCAAAATTGCATGGATGACTAATCATATAAAATGGTTGGGAAATTGAGTTTTCTTCGTGGATGCTACCTACATTCCTAATGTGGAAGGTGAAAATGATTTTTCAGAATTTATTCGACCAAATTAGAGCACACTTACAGTTCAATTTTGAATTACTTGATGTAAATCGCCAGAAATTCAATAAATCAAAGAAATATGGCAATATCACTCTGAAATTCATGAAAAATTGGCAGTTGGAATCCCATGTGGTATACTTTAGTTGAAAATTAATAGGGCACAATTTACAATCTTATTTATGGCACTTGCTTCACAAAAAAAGTCATGCTTGGCACTAGGAAAGTGAAAAAAAAATACTTTTCATTAACCAAATCTAAAATCATTTTGTGAAATTCTTGATCACTATGGTAAGACCCATGTTAGTTCCAAAAATAGTCATGTCATCTTGTAATTTGCCATGAAGATTCCCATGGGGCATGGTCATCTTTGTTGAAAGTCATTGATCTTCAAATGAGATAGGTCAGTTTGTGATGTGTTTTTTTCAAGTTTGTGGTATTGTCAATGTATCATTTTTCCCACAAGCCATTGCACAGAGGAGGCCTCCATGTGAAAGGATTTCAATTTTTGAGCCTTTTTTCATTTTCTATAATTTCTTTCGATGTGTTGTCAAAATTGCACGGATGACTAATCATATAAAATGGTTGGGAAATTGAGTTTTCTTTGTGGATACTACCTACATTCCTAATGTGGAAGGTGAAAAATGATTTTTCAGAATTTATTCGACCAAATTAGAGCACACTTGTAGTTCAAGTTTGGATTACTTGATGTAAATCACCAGAAATTCAATAAATCGATGAAATATGGCAATATCACTCTGAAATTCATGAAAAAATTGTAGTTGGAATCCCATGTGGTATAATTTACTTGAAAATTGTAAGGGCACAATTTACTATCTGATTTATGGCACTTGCGTCACAAAAAAGTCGTGCTTGGCACAAGGAGAATGGAAAAATAGTTTTATTAACCAAATTTTCATTCATTTTGTGAAATTCTTGAACACTATGGTAACACCCATGTTAGTTCCAAAAATGGTCATGTTATCATGAAATATGCCATGAAGATGCCCGTGGGGCATGGTCATCTTTGTTGAAAGTCATTGGTCTTCATATGAGATAGGCCAGTTTGTGAAGGTTTTTTTTTCAAGTTTGTGGTATTGTCAGTTTATCATTTTACGCACAAGCCATTGCACATAGGAGGCCTCCATGTGAAAGTATTTCAATTGTTGAGCCTTTTTTTTTATTATCTATAATTTCTTTCGATGTGTTGTCAAAATTGCACGGATGACTAATCATATAAAATGGTTGGGAAATTGAGTTTTCTTTGTGGATACTACCTACATTCCTAATGTGGAAGGTGAAAAATGATTTTTCAGAATTTATTCGACCAAATTAGAGCACACTTGTAGTTCAAGTTTGGATTACTTGATGTAAATCACCAGAAATTCAATAAATCGATGAAATATGGCAATATCACTCTGAAATTCATGAAAAAATTGTAGTTGGAATCCCATGTGGTATACTTTAGTTGAAAATTATAAGGACACAATTTACAATGTTATTTATGGCACTTGCTTCACAAATAAAAGTCATGCTTGGCACTAGGAAAGTGGAAAAAAAATACTTTTCATTAACCAAATCTAAAATCATTTTGTGAAATTCTTGATCACTATGGTAAGACCCATGTTAGTTCCAAAAATAGTCATGTCATCTTGTAATTTGCCATGAAGATTCCCATGGGGCATGGTCATCTTTGTTGAAAGTCATTGATCTTCAAATGAGATAGGTCAGTTTGTGATGGGTTTTTTTTCAAGTTTGTGGTATTGTCAATGTATCATTTTTCCCACAAGCCATTGCACAGAGGAGGCCTCCATGTGAAAGTATTTCAATTGTTGAGCCTTTTTTTTCATTATCTATAATTTCTTTCGATGTGTTGTCAAAATTGCACGGATGACTAATCATATAAAATGGTTGGGAAATTGAGTTTTCTTTGTGGATACTACCTACATTCCTAATGTGGAAGGTGAAAATGATTTTTCAGAATTTATTCGACCAAATTAGAGCACACTTGTAGTTCAATTTTGAATTACTTGATGTAAATCGCCAGAAATTCAATAATTCAATGAAATATGGCAATATCACTCTAAAATTCATGAAAATTTGGTAGTTGGAATCCCATGTGGTATACTTTAGTTGAAAATTATAAGGACACAATTTACAATATTATTTATGGCACTTGCTTCACAAAAAAAAGTCATGCTTGGCACTAGGAAAGTGGAAAAAAATACTTTTCATTAACCAAATCTAAAATAATTTTGTGAAATTCATGATCACTATGGTAAGACCCATGTTAGTTCCAAAAATGGTCATGTTATCATGTAATATGCCATGAAGATTCCCATGGGGCATGGTCATCTTTGTTGAAAGTCATTGATCTTCATATGAGATAGGTCAGTTTGTGAAGGTTTTTTTTTCAACTTTATGGTATTGTCAGTGTATCATTTTTCCCACAATCCATTGCACATAGGAGGCCTCCATGTGAAAGGATTTCAATTTTTGGGCCTTTTTTCATTTTCTATAATTTCTTTTGATGTGTTGTTAAGATTGCACGGATGACTAATCGTATAAAATGGTTGGGAAATTGAGTTTTCTTTGTGGATACTACCTACGTTCCTAATGTGGAAGGTGAAAATGATTTTTCAGAATTTATTCGACCAAATTAGAGCACACTTGCAGTTCAATTTTGAATTACTTGATGTAAATCGCCAAAAAATCAATAAATCAATGAAATATGGCAATATCACTCTGAAATATATGAAAAATTGGCAGTTGGAATCCCATGTGGTATACTTTAGTTGAAAATTGCTAGGGCACAAATTACAATCTTATTTATGGCACTTGCTTCACACAAAAAGTTTCATTCAGTTTGTGAAATTCTTGATCACTATGGTAACACCCATGTTAGTTCCAAAAATGGTCATGTTATCATGAAATATGGCATGAAGATGCCCATGGGGCATGGTCATCTTTGTTGAAAGTCACTGATCTTCATATGATTTAGGTTAGTTTGTGAAGGTTTTTTTTCAAGTTTCTGGTATTCTCATTTTATCATTTTTCCCACAAGCCATTGCACATAGGAGGCCTCCATGTGAAAGGATTTCAATTGTTGAGCCTTTTTTTCAGGTTCTAGAATTTCTTTCTATGTGTTGTCAAAATTGCATGGATGACTAATCATATAAAATGGTTGGGAAATTGAGTTTTCTTTGTGAATGCTACCCACATTCCTAATGTGGAAGGTGAAAATGATTTTTTAGAATTTATTCGACCAAATTAGAGCACACTTACAGTTCAATTTTGAATTACTTGATGTAAATCGGAAGAAATTCAATAAATCAAAGAAATATGGCAATATCACTCTGAAATTCATGAAAAATTGGCAGTTGGAATCCGATGTGGTATACTTTAGTTGAAAATTGCTAGGGCACAATTTACAATCTTAGTTATGGCACTTGCTTCACACAAAAAGTCGTGCTTGGCACAAGGAGAATGGAAAAATAGTATTATTAACCAAATTTTCATTCAGTTTGTGAAATTCTTGATCACCATGGTAACACCCATGTCAGTTCCAAAAATGGTCATGTTATCATGAAATATGGCATGAAGATGCCCATGGGGCATGGTCATCTTTGTTGAAAGTCACTGATCTTCATATGATTTAGGTTAGTTTGTGAAGGTTTTTTTTTCGAGTTTGTGGTATTCTCATTTTATCATTTTTCCCACAAGCCATTGCACATAGGAGGCCTCCATGTGAAAGGATTTCAATTGTTGAGCCTTTTTTTTCAGGTTCTATAATTTCTTTCTATGTGTTGTCAAAATTACATGGATGACTAATCATATAAAATGGTTGGGAAATTGAGTTTTCTTCATGGATGCTACCTACATTCCTAATGTGGAAGGTGAAAATGATTTTTCAGAATTTATTCGACCAAATTAGAGCACACTTGCAGTTCAATTGTGAATTACTTGATGTAAATCGCTAGAAATTCAATAAATCAAAGAAATATGGCAATATCACTCTGAAATTCATGAAAAATTGGCAGTTGGAATCCCATGTGGTATACTTTAGTTGAAAATTAATAGGGCACAATTTACAATCTTACTTATGGCACTTGCTTCACACAAAAAGTCATGCTTGGCACAAGGAGAATGGAAAAATAGTATTATTAACCAAATTTTCATTCAGTTTGTGAAATTCTTGATCACTATGGTAACACCCATGTTAGTTCCAAAAATGGTCATGTTATCATGTAATATGCCATGAAGATGCCCATGGGGCATGGTCATGTTTGTTGAAAGTCATTGATCTTCATATGAGTTAGGTCAGTTTGTGAAGGTTTTTTTTCAAGTTTGTGGTATTGTCAGTTTATCATTTTCCCACAAGCCATTGCACATAGGAGGCCTCCATGTGAAAGGATTTCAATTGTTGAGCCGTTTTTTCATTTTCTATAATTTCTTTTTATGCGTTGTCAAAAATCCATGGATGACTAATCATATAAAATGGTTAGGAAATTGAGTTTTCTTCGTGGATGCTACCTACATTCCTAATGTGGAAGGTGAAAATGATTTTTCAGAATTTATTCGACCAAATTAGAGCACACTTACAGTTCAATTTTGAATTACTTGATGTAAATCGCCAAAAAAATCAATAAATCAATGAAATATGGCAATATCACTCTGAAATTCATGAAAAAATAGCAGTTGGAATCCCATGTGGTATACTTTAGTTGAAAATTGTAAGGGCACAATTTACAATCTTATTTATGGCACTTGCTTCACAAAAAAAGTCATGCTTGGCACTAGGAAAGTGGAAAAAAATACTTTTCATTAACCAAATCTAAAATCATTTTGTGAAATTCTTGATCACTATGGTAAGACCCATGTTAGTTCCAAAAATAGTCATGTCATCTTGTAATATGCCATGAAGATGCCCATGGGGCTTGGTCATCTTAGTTGAAAGTCATTGGTCTTCATATGAGATAGGCCAGTTTGTGAAGGTTTTTTTTTCAACTTTGTGGTATTGTCAGTTTATCATTTTACGCAGAAGCCATTGCACATAGGAGGCCTCCATGTGAAAGGATTTCAATTGTTGAGCCTTTTTTTTCATTTTCTATAATTTCTTTCGATGTGTTGTCAAAATTGCACGGATGACTAATCATATAAAATGGTTGGGAAATTGAGTTTTCTTTGTGGATACTACCTACATTCCTAATGTGGAAGGTGAAAATGATTTTTCAGAATTTATTCGACCAAATTAGAGCACACTTGCAGTTCAATTTTGAATTACTTGATGTAAATCGCCAGAAATTCAATAATTCAATGAAATATGGCAATATCACTCTAAAATTCGTAAAAATTTGGCAGTTGGAATCCCATGTGGTATACTTTAGTTGAAAATTGTAAGGGCACAATTTACAATGTTATTTATGGCACTTGCTTCACAAAAAAAAGTCATGCTTGGCACTAGGAAAGTGGAAAAAAATACTTTTCATTAACCAAATCTAAAATAATTTTGTGAAATTCATGATCACTATGGTAAGACCCATGTTAGTTCCAAAAATGGTCATGTTATGATGTAATATGCCATGAAGATTCCCATGGGGCATGGTCATCTTTGTTGAAAGTCATTGATCTTCATATGAGATAGGTCAGTTTGTGAAGGTCTTTTTTTCAAGTTTATGGTATTGTCAGTGTATCATTTTTCCCACAAGCCATTGCACATAGGGGGCCTACATGTGAAAGGATTTCAATTTTTGGGCCTTTTTTCATTTTCAATAATTTCTTTTGATGTGTTGTTAAAATTGCACGGATGACTAATCGTATAAAATGGTTGGGAAATTGAGTTTTCTTTGTGGATACTACCTACGTTCCTAATGTGGAAGGTGAAAATGATTTTTCAGAATTTATTCGACCAAATTAGAGCACACTTGCAGTTCAATTTTGAATTTCTTGATGTAAATCGCCAAAAAATCAATAAATCAATGAAATATGGCAATATCACTCTGAAATTCATGAAAAATTGGCAGTTGGAATCCCATGTGGTATACTTTAGTTGAAAATTGCTAGGGCACAATTTACAATCTTATTTATGGCACTTGCTTCACACAAAAAGTCGTGCTTGGCACAAGGAGAATGGAAAAATAGTATTATTAACCAAATTTTCATTCAGTTTGTGAAATTCTTGATCACTATGGTAACACCCATGTTAGTTCCAAAAATGGTCATGTTATCATGAAATATGGCATGAAGATGGCCATGGGGCATGGTCATCTTTGTTGAAAGTCACTGATCTTCATATGATTTAGGTTAGTTTGTGAAGGTTTTTTTTCAAGTTTCTGGTATTCTCATTTTATCATTTTTCCCACAAGCCATTGCACATAGGAGGCCTCCATGTGAAAGGATTTCAATTGTTGAGCCTTTTTTTCAGGTTCTAGAATTTCTTTCTATGTGTTGTCAAAATTGCATGGATGACTAATCATATAAAATGGTTGGGAAATTGAGTTTTCTTCTTGATGCTACCTACATTCCTAATGTGGAAGGTGAAAATGATTTTTCAGAATTTATTCGACCAAATTAGAGCACACTTACAGTTCAATTGTGAATTACTTGATGTAAATCGCCAGAAATTCAATAAATCAAAGAAATATGGCAATATCACTCTGAAATTCATGAAAAATTGGCAGTTGGAATCCCATGTGGTATACTTTAGTTGAAAATTAATAGGGCACAATTTACAATCTTATTTATGGCACTTGCTTCACACAAAAAGTCGTGCTTGGCACAAGGAGAATGGAAAAATAGTATTATTAACCAAATTTTCATTCAGTTTGTGAAATTCTTGATCACTATGGTAACACCCATGTTAGTTCCAAAAATGGTCATGTTATCATGAAATATGGCATGAAGATGCCCATGGGGCATGGTCATCTTTGTTGAAAGTCACTGATCTTCATATGATTTAGGTTAGTTTGTGAAGGTTTTTTTTTCGAGTTTGTGGTATTCTCATTTTATCATTTTTCCCACAAGCCATTGCACATAGGAGGCCTCCATGTGAAAGGATTTCAATTGTTGAGCCTTTTTTTTCAGGTTCTATAATTTCTTTCTATGTGTTGTCAAAATTGCATGGATGACTAATCATATAAAATGGTTGGGAAATTGAGTTTTCTTCATGGATGCTACCTACATTCCTAATGTGGAAGGTGAAAATGATTTTTCAGAATTTATTCGACCAAATTAGAGCACACTTGCAGTTCAATTGTGAATTACTTGATGTAAATCGCTAGAAATTCAATAAATCAAAGAAATATGGCAATATCACTCTGAAATTCATGAAAAATTGGCAGTTGGAATCCCATGTGGTATACTTTAGTTGAAAATTAATAGGGCACAATTTACAATCTTACTTATGGCACTTGCTTCACACAAAAAGTCATGCTTGGCACAAGGAGAATGGAAAAATAGTATTATTAACCAAATTTTCATTCAGTTTGTGAAATTCTTGATCACTATGGTAACACCCATGTTAGTTCCAAAAATGGTCATGTTATCATGTAATATGCCATGAAGATGCCCATGGGGCATGGTCATGTTTGTTGAAAGTCATTGATCTTCATATGAGTTAGGTCAGTTTGTGAAGGTTTTTTTTCAAGTTTGTGGTATTGTCAGTTTATCATTTTCCCACAAGCCATTGCACATAGGAGGCCTCCATGTGAAAGGATTTCAATTGTTGAGCCGTTTTTTCATTTTCTATAATTTCTTTTTATGCGTTGTCAAAAATCCATGGATGACTAATCATATAAAATGGTTAGGAAATTGAGTTTTCTTCGTGGATGCTACCTACATTCCTAATGTGGAAGGTGAAAATGATTTTTCAGAATTTATTCGACCAAATTAGAGCACACTTACAGTTCAATTTTGAATTACTTGATGTAAATCGCCAAAAAAATCAATAAATCAATGAAATATGGCAATATCACTCTGAAATTCATGAAAAAATAGCAGTTGGAATCCCATGTGGTATACTTTAGTTGAAAATTGTAAGGGCACAATTTACAATCTTATTTATGGCACTTGCTTCACAAAAAAAGTCATGCTTGGCACTAGGAAAGTGGAAAAAAATACTTTTCATTAACCAAATCTAAAATCATTTTGTGAAATTCTTGATCACTATGGTAAGACCCATGTTAGTTCCAAAAATAGTCATGTCATCTTGTAATATGCCATGAAGATGCCCATGGGGCTTGGTCATCTTAGTTGAAAGTCATTGGTCTTCATATTAGATAGGCCAGTTTGTGAAGGTTTTTTTTTCAACTTTGTGGTATTGTCAGTTTATCATTTTACGCAGAAGCCATTGCACATAGGAGGCCTCCATGTGAAAGGATTTCAATTGTTGAGCCTTTTTTTTCATTTTCTATAATTTCTTTCGATGTGTTGTCAAAATTGCACGGATGACTAATCATATAAAATGGTTGGGAAATTGAGTTTTCTTTGTGGATACTACCTACATTCCTAATGTGGAAGGTGAAAATGATTTTTCAGAATTTATTCGACCAAATTAGAGCACACTTGCAGTTCAATTTTGAATTACTTGATGTAAATCGCCAGAAATTCAATAATTCAATGAAATATGGCAATATCACTCTAAAATTCGTAAAAATTTGGCAGTTGGAATCCCATGTGGTATACTTTAGTTGAAAATTGTAAGGGCACAATTTACAATGTTATTTATGGCACTTGCTTCACAAAAAAAAGTCATGCTTGGCACTAGGAAAGTGGAAAAAAATACTTTTCATTAACCAAATCTAAAATAATTTTGTGAAATTCATGATCACTATGGTAAGACCCATGTTAGTTCCAAAAATGGTCATGTTATGATGTAATATGCCATGAAGATTCCCATGGGGCATGGTCATCTTTGTTGAAAGTCATTGATCTTCATATGAGATAGGTCAGTTTGTGAAGGTCTTTTTTTCAAGTTTATGGTATTGTCAGTGTATCATTTTTCCCACAAGCCATTGCACATAGGGGGCCTCCATGTGAAAGGATTTCAATTTTTGGGCCTTTTTTCATTTTCAATAATTTCTTTTGATGTGTTGTAAAATTGCACGGATGACTAATCGTATAAAATGGTTGGGAAATTGAGTTTTCTTTGTGGATACTACCTACGTTCCTAATGTGGAAGGTGAAAATGATTTTTCAGAATTTATTCGACCAAATTAGAGCACACTTGCAGTTCAATTTTGAATTACTTGATGTAAATCGCCAGAAATTCAATAATTCAATGAAATATGGCAATATCACTCTAAAATTCGTAAAAATTTGGCAGTTGGAATCCCATGTGGTATACTTTAGTTGAAAATTGTAAGGGCACAATTTACAATGTTATTTATGGCACTTGCTTCACAAAAAAAAGTCATGCTTGGCACTAGGAAAGTGGAAAAAAATACTTTTCATTAACCAAATCTAAAATAATTTTGTGAAATTCATGATCACTATGGTAAGACCCATGTTAGTTCCAAAAATGGTCATGTTATGATGTAATATGCCATGAAGATTCCCATGGGGCATGGTCATCTTTGTTGAAAGTCATTGATCTTCATATGAGATAGGTCAGTTTGTGAAGGTCTTTTTTTCAAGTTTATGGTATTGTCAGTGTATCATTTTTCCCACAAGCCATTGCACATAGGGGGCCTCCATGTGAAAGGATTTCAATTTTTGGGCCTTTTTTCATTTTCAATAATTTCTTTTGATGTGTTGTAAAATTGCACGGATGACTAATCGTATAAAATGGTTGGGAAATTGAGTTTTCTTTGTGGATACTACCTACGTTCCTAATGTGGAAGGTGAAAATGATTTTTCAGAATTTATTCGACCAAATTAGAGCACACTTGCAGTTCAATTTTGAATTTCTTGATGTAAATCGCCAAAAAATCAATAAATCAATGAAATATGGCAATATCACTCTGAAATTCATGAAAAATTGGCAGTTGGAATCCCATGTGGTATACTTTAGTTGAAAATTGCTAGGGCACAATTTACAATCTTATTTATGGCACTTGCTTCACACAAAAAGTCGTGCTTGGCACAAGGAGAATGGAAAAATAGTATTATTAACCAAATTTTCATTCAGTTTGTGAAATTCTTGATCACTATGGTAACACCCATGTTAGTTCCAAAAATGGTCATGTTATCATGAAATATGGCATGAAGATGGCCATGGGGCATGGTCATCTTTGTTGAAAGTCACTGATCTTCATATGATTTAGGTTAGTTTGTGAAGGTTTTTTTTCAAGTTTCTGGTATTCTCATTTTATCATTTTTCCCACAAGCCATTGCACATAGGAGGCCTCCATGTGAAAGGATTTCAATTGTTGAGCCTTTTTTTCAGGTTCTAGAATTTCTTTCTATGTGTTGTCAAAATTGCATGGATGACTAATCATATAAAATGGTTGGGAAATTGAGTTTTCTTCTTGATGCTACCTACATTCCTAATGTGGAAGGTGAAAATGATTTTTCAGAATTTATTCGACCAAATTAGAGCACACTTACAGTTCAATTGTGAATTACTTGATGTAAATCGCCAGAAATTCAATAAATCAAAGAAATATGGCAATATCACTCTGAAATTCATGAAAAATTGGCAGTTGGAATCCCATGTGGTATACTTTAGTTGAAAATTAATAGGGCACAATTTACAATCTTATTTATGGCACTTGCTTCACACAAAAAGTCGTGCTTGGCACAAGGAGAATGGAAAAATAGTATTATTAACCAAATTTTCATTCAGTTTGTGAAATTCTTGATCACTATGGTAACACCCATGTTAGTTCCAAAAATGGTCATGTTATCATGAAATATGGCATGAAGATGCCCATGGGGCATGGTCATCTTTGTTGAAAGTCACTGATCTTCATATGATTTAGGTTAGTTTGTGAAGGTTTTTTTTTCGAGTTTGTGGTATTCTCATTTTATCATTTTTCCCACAAGCCATTGCACATAGGAGGCCTCCATGTGAAAGGATTTCAATTGTTGAGCCTTTTTTTTCAGGTTCTATAATTTCTTTCTATGTGTTGTCAAAATTGCATGGATGACTAATCATATAAAATGGTTGGGAAATTGAGTTTTCTTCATGGATGCTACCTACATTCCTAATGTGGAAGGTGAAAATGATTTTTCAGAATTTATTCGACCAAATTAGAGCACACTTGCAGTTCAATTGTGAATTACTTGATGTAAATCGCTAGAAATTCAATAAATCAAAGAAATATGGCAATATCACTCTGAAATTCATGAAAAATTGGCAGTTGGAATCCCATGTGGTATACTTTAGTTGAAAATTAATAGGGCACAATTTACAATCTTACTTATGGCACTTGCTTCACACAAAAAGTCATGCTTGGCACAAGGAGAATGGAAAAATAGTATTATTAACCAAATTTTCATTCAGTTTGTGAAATTCTTGATCACTATGGTAACACCCATGTTAGTTCCAAAAATGGTCATGTTATCATGTAATATGCCATGAAGATGCCCATGGGGCATGGTCATGTTTGTTGAAAGTCATTGATCTTCATATGAGTTAGGTCAGTTTGTGAAGGTTTTTTTTCAAGTTTGTGGTATTGTCAGTTTATAATTTTCCCACAAGCCATTGCACATAGGAGGCCTCCATGTGAAAGGATTTCAATTGTTGAGCCGTTTTTTCATTTTCTATAATTTCTTTTTATGCGTTGTCAAAAATCCATGGATGACTAATCATATAAAATGGTTAGGAAATTGAGTTTTCTTCGTGGATGCTACCTACATTCCTAATGTGGAAGGTGAAAATGATTTTTCAGAATTTATTCGACCAAATTAGAGCACACTTACAGTTCAATTTTGAATTACTTGATGTAAATCGCCAAAAAAATCAATAAATCAATGAAATATGGCAATATCACTCTGAAATTCATGAAAAAATAGCAGTTGGAATCCCATGTGGTATACTTTAGTTGAAAATTGTAAGGGCACAATTTACAATCTTATTTATGGCACTTGCTTCACAAAAAAAGTCATGCTTGGCACTAGGAAAGTGGAAAAAAATACTTTTCATTAACCAAATCTAAAATCATTTTGTGAAATTCTTGATCACTATGGTAAGACCCATGTTAGTTCCAAAAATAGTCATGTCATCTTGTAATATGCCATGAAGATGCCCATGGGGCTTGGTCATCTTAGTTGAAAGTCATTGGTCTTCATATGAGATAGGCCAGTTTGTGAAGGTTTTTTTTTCAACTTTGTGGTATTGTCAGTTTATCATTTTACGCAGAAGCCATTGCACATAGGAGGCCTCCATGTGAAAGGATTTCAATTGTTGAGCCTTTTTTTTCATTTTCTATCATTTCTTTCGATGTGTTGTCAAAATTGCACGGATGACTAATCATATAAAATGGTTGGGAAATTGAGTTTTCTTTGTGGATACTACCTACATTCCTAATGTGGAAGGTGAAAATGATTTTTCAGAATTTATTCGACCAAATTAGAGCACACTTGCAGTTCAATTTTGAATTACTTGATGTAAATCGCCAGAAATTCAATAATTCAATGAAATATGGCAATATCACTCTAAAATTCGTAAAAATTTGGCAGTTGGAATCCCATGTGGTATACTTTAGTTGAAAATTGTAAGGGCACAATTTACAATGTTATTTATGGCACTTGCTTCACAAAAAAAAGTCATGCTTGGCACTAGGAAAGTGGAAAAAAATACTTTTCATTAACCAAATCTAAAATAATTTTGTGAAATTCATGATCACTATGGTAAGACCCATGTTAGTTCCAAAAATGGTCATGTTATGATGTAATATGCCATGAAGATTCCCATGGGGCATGGTCATCTTTGTTGAAAGTCATTGATCTTCATATGAGATAGGTCAGTTTGTGAAGGTCTTTTTTTCAAGTTTATGGTATTGTCAGTGTATCATTTTTCCCACAAGCCATTGCACATAGGGGGCCTCCATGTGAAAGGATTTCAATTTTTGGGCCTTTTTTCATTTTCAATAATTTCTTTTGATGTGTTGTAAAATTGCACGGATGACTAATCGTATAAAATGGTTGGGAAATTGAGTTTTCTTTGTGGATACTACCTACGTTCCTAATGTGGAAGGTGAAAATGATTTTTCAGAATTTATTCGACCAAATTAGAGCACACTTGCAGTTCAATTTTGAATTTCTTGATGTAAATCGCCAAAAAATCAATAAATCAATGAAATATGGCAATATCACTCTGAAATTCATGAAAAATTGGCAGTTGGAATCCCATGTGGTATACTTTAGTTGAAAATTGCTAGGGCACAATTTACAATCTTATTTATGGCACTTGCTTCACACAAAAAGTCGTGCTTGGCACAAGGAGAATGGAAAAATAGTATTATTAACCAAATTTTCATTCAGTTTGTGAAATTCTTGATCACTATGGTAACACCCATGTTAGTTCCAAAAATGGTCATGTTATCATGAAATATGTCATGAAGATGGCCATGGGGCATGGTCATCTTTGTTGAAAGTCACTGATCTTCATATGATTTAGGTTAGTTTGTGAAGGTTTTTTTTCAAGTTTCTGGTATTCTCATTTTATCATTTTTCCCACAAGCCATTGCACATAGGAGGCCTCCATGTGAAAGGATTTCAATTGTTGAGCCTTTTTTTCAGGTTCTAGAATTTCTTTCTATGTGTTGTCAAAATTGCATGGATGACTAATCATATAAAATGGTTGGGAAATTGAGTTTTCTTCTTGATGCTACCTACATTCCTAATGTGGAAGGTGAAAATGATTTTTCAGAATTTATTCGACCAAATTAGAGCACACTTACAGTTCAATTGTGAATTACTTGATGTAAATCGCCAGAAATTCAATAAATCAAAGAAATATGGCAATATCACTCTGAAATTCATGAAAAATTGGCAGTTGGAATCCCATGTGGTATACTTTAGTTGAAAATTAATAGGGCACAATTTACAATCTTATTTATGGCACTTGCTTCACACAAAAAGTCGTGCTTGGCACAAGGAGAATGGAAAAATAGTATTATTAACCAAATTTTCATTCAGTTTGTGAAATTCTTGATCACTATGGTAACACCCATGTTAGTTCCAAAAATGGTCATGTTATCATGAAATATGGCATGAAGATGCCCATGGGGCATGGTCATCTTTGTTGAAAGTCACTGATCTTCATATGATTTAGGTTAGTTTGTGAAGGTTTTTTTTTCGAGTTTGTGGTATTCTCATTTTATCATTTTTCCCACAAGCCATTGCACATAGGAGGCCTCCATGTGAAAGGATTTCAATTGTTGAGCCTTTTTTTTCAGGTTCTATAATTTCTTTCTATGTGTTGTCAAAATTGCATGGATGACTAATCATATAAAATGGTTGGGAAATTGAGTTTTCTTCATGGATGCTACCTACATTCCTAATGTGGAAGGTGAAAATGATTTTTCAGAATTTATTCGACCAAATTAGAGCACACTTGCAGTTCAATTGTGAATTACTTGATGTAAATCGCTAGAAATTCAATAAATCAAAGAAATATGGCAATATCACTCTGAAATTCATGAAAAATTGGCAGTTGGAATCCCATGTGGTATACTTTAGTTGAAAATTAATAGGGCACAATTTACAATCTTACTTATGGCACTTGCTTCACACAAAAAGTCATGCTTGGCACAAGGAGAATGGAAAAATAGTATTATTAACCAAATTTTCATTCAGTTTGTGAAATTCTTGATCACTATGGTAACACCCATGTTAGTTCCAAAAATGGTCATGTTATCATGTAATATGCCATGAAGATGCCCATGGGGCATGGTCATGTTTGTTGAAAGTCATTGATCTTCATATGAGTTTGGTGAGTTTGTGAATGTTTTTTTTTAAGTTTGTGGTATTGTCAGTTTATCATTTTACGCAGAAGCCATTGCACATAGGAGGCCTCCATGTGAAAGGATTTCAATTGTTGAGCCTTTTTTTTCATTTTCTATAATTTCTTTCGATGTGTTGTCAAAATTGCACGGATGACTAATCATATAAAATGGTTGGGAAATTGAGTTTTCTTTGTGGATACTACCTACATTCCTAATGTGGAAGGTGAAAATGATTTTTCAGAATTTATTCGACCAAATTAGAGCACACTTGCAGTTCAATTTTGAATTACTTGATGTAAATCGCCAGAAATTCAATAATTCAATGAAATATGGCAATATCACTCTAAAATTCATGAAAAAATAGCAGTTGGAATCCCATGTGGTATACTTTAGTTGAAAATTGTAAGGGCACAATTTACAATCTTATTTATGGCACTTGCTTCACAAAAAAAGTCATGCTTGGCACTAGGAAAGTGGAAAAAAATACTTTTCATTAACCAAATCTAAAATCATTTTGTGAAATTCTTGATCACTATGGTAAGACCCATGTTAGTTCCAAAAATAGTCATGTCATCTTGTAATATGCCATGAAGATGCCCATGGGGCTTGGTCATCTTAGTTGAAAGTCATTGGTCTTCATATGAGATAGGCCAGTTTGTGAAGGTTTTTTTTTCAACTTTGTGGTATTGTCAGTTTATCATTTTACGCAGAAGCCATTGCACATAGGAGGCCTCCATGTGAAAGGATTTCAATTGTTGAGCCTTTTTTTTCATTTTCTATAATTTCTTTCGATGTGTTGTCAAAATTGCACGGATGACTAATCATATAAAATGGTTGGGAAATTGAGTTTTCTTTGTGGATACTACCTACATTCCTAATGTGGAAGGTGAAAATGATTTTTCAGAATTTATTCGACCAAATTAGAGCACACTTGCAGTTCAATTTTGAATTACTTGATGTAAATCGCCAGAAATTCAATAATTCAATGAAATATGGCAATATCACTCTAAAATTCGTAAAAATTTGGCAGTTGGAATCCCATGTGGTATACTTTAGTTGAAAATTGTAAGGGCACAATTTACAATGTTATTTATGGCACTTGCTTCACAAAAAAAAGTCATGCTTGGCACTAGGAAAGTGGAAAAAAATACTTTTCATTAACCAAATCTAAAATAATTTTGTGAAATTCATGATCACTATGGTAAGACCCATGTTAGTTCCAAAAATGGTCATGTTATGATGTAATATGCCATGAAGATTCCCATGGGGCATGGTCATCTTTGTTGAAAGTCATTGATCTTCATATGAGATAGGTCAGTTTGTGAAGGTCTTTTTTTCAAGTTTATGGTATTGTCAGTGTATCATTTTTCCCACAAGCCATTGCACATAGGGGGCCTCCATGTGAAAGGATTTCAATTTTTGGGCCTTTTTTCATTTTCAATAATTTCTTTTGATGTGTTGTTAAAATTGCACGGATGACTAATCGTATAAAATGGTTGGGAAATTGAGTTTTCTTTGTGGATACTACCTACGTTCCTAATGTGGAAGGTGAAAATGATTTTTCAGAATTTATTCGACCAAATTAGAGCACACTTGCAGTTCAATTTTGAATTTCTTGATGTAAATCGCCAAAAAATCAATAAATCAATGAAATATGGCAATATCACTCTGAAATTCATGAAAAATTGGCAGTTGGAATCCCATGTGGTATACTTTAGTTGAAAATTGCTAGGGCACAATTTACAATCTTATTTATGGCACTTGCTTCACACAAAAAGTCGTGCTTGGCACAAGGAGAATGGAAAAATAGTATTATTAACCAAATTTTCATTCAGTTTGTGAAATTCTTGATCACTATGGTAACACCCATGTTAGTTCCAAAAATGGTCATGTTATCATGAAATATGGCATGAAGATGGCCATGGGGCATGGTCATCTTTGTTGAAAGTCACTGATCTTCATATGATTTAGGTTAGTTTGTGAAGGTTTTTTTTCAAGTTTCTGGTATTCTCATTTTATCATTTTTCCCACAAGCCATTGCACATAGGAGGCCTCCATGTGAAAGGATTTCAATTGTTGAGCCTTTTTTTCAGGTTCTAGAATTTCTTTCTATGTGTTGTCAAAATTGCATGGATGACTAATCATATAAAATGGTTGGGAAATTGAGTTTTCTTCTTGATGCTACCTACATTCCTAATGTGGAAGGTGAAAATGATTTTTCAGAATTTATTCGACCAAATTAGAGCACACTTACAGTTCAATTGTGAATTACTTGATGTAAATCGCCAGAAATTCAATAAATCAAAGAAATATGGCAATATCACTCTGAAATTCATGAAAAATTGGCAGTTGGAATCCCATGTGGTATACTTTAGTTGAAAATTAATAGGGCACAATTTACAATCTTATTTATGGCACTTGCTTCACACAAAAAGTCGTGCTTGGCACAAGGAGAATGGAAAAATAGTATTATTAACCAAATTTTCATTCAGTTTGTGAAATTCTTGATCACTATGGTAACACCCATGTTAGTTCCAAAAATGGTCATGTTATCATGAAATATGGCATGAAGATGCCCATGGGGCATGGTCATCTTTGTTGAAAGTCACTGATCTTCATATGATTTAGGTTAGTTTGTGAAGGTTTTTTTTCAAGTTTCTGGTATTCTCATTTTATCATTTTTCCCACAAGCCATTGCACATAGGAGGCCTCCATGTGAAAGGATTTCAATTGTTGAGCCTTTTTTTCAGGTTCTAGAATTTCTTTCTATGTGTTGTCAAAATTGCATGGATGACTAATCATATAAAATGGTTGGGAAATTGAGTTTTCTTTGTGAATGCTACCCACATTCCTAATGTGGAAGGTGAAAATGATTTTTTAGAATTTATTCGACCAAATTAGAGCACACTTACAGTTCAATTTTGAATTACTTGATGTAAATCGGAAGAAATTCAATAAATCAAAGAAATATGGCAATATCACTCTGAAATTCATGAAAAATTGGCAGTTGGAATCCCATGTGGTATACTTTAGTTGAAAATTGCTAGGGCACAATTTACAATCTTATTTATGGCACTTGCTTCACACAAAAAGTCGTGCTTGGCACAAGGAGAATGGAAAAATAGTATTATTAACCAAATTTTCATTCAGTTTGTGAAATTCTTGATCACTATGGTAACACCCATGTTAGTTCCAAAAATGGTCATGTTATCATGAAATATGGCATGAAGATGGCCATGGGGCATGGTCATCTTTGTTGAAAGTCACTGATCTTCATATGATTTAGGTTAGTTTGTGAAGGTTTTTTTTCAAGTTTCTGGTATTCTCATTTTATCATTTTTCCCACAATCCATTGCACATAGGAGGCCTCCATGTGAAAGGATTTCAATTGTTGAGCCTTTTTTTCAGGTTCTAGAATTTCTTTCTATGTGTTGTCAAAATTGCATGGATGACTAATCATATAAAATGGTTGGGAAATTGAGTTTTCTTCTTGATGCTACCTACATTCCTAATGTGGAAGGTGAAAATGATTTTTCAGAATTTATTCGACCAAATTAGAGCACACTTACAGTTCAATTGTGAATTACTTGATGTAAATCGCCAGAAATTCAATAAATCAAAGAAATATGGCAATATCACTCTGAAATTCATGAAAAATTGGCAGTTGGAATCCCATGTGGTATACTTTAGTTGAAAATTAATAGGGCACAATTTACAATCTTATTTATGGCACTTGCTTCACACAAAAAGTCGTGCTTGGCACAAGGAGAATGGAAAAATAGTATTATTAACCAAATTTTCATTCAGTTTGTGAAATTCTTGATCACTATGGTAACACCCATGTTAGTTCCAAAAATGGACATGTTATCATGTAATATGCCATGAAGATGCCCATGGGGCATGGTCATGTTTGTTGAAAGTCATTGATCTTCATATGAGTTAGGTCAGTTTGTGAAGGTTTTTTTTCAAGTTTGTGGTATTGTCAGCTTATCATTTTCCCACAAGCCATTGCACATAGGAGGCCTCCATGTGAAAGGATTTCAATTGTTGAGCCGTTTTTTCATTTTCTATAATTTCTTTTTATGCGTTGTCAATAATCCATGGATGACTAATCATATAAAATGGTTGGGAAATTGAGTTTTCTTCGTGGATGCTACCTACATTCCTAATGTGGAAGGTGAAAATGATTTTTCAGAATTTATTCGACCAAATTAGAGCACACTTACAGTTCAATTTTGAATTACTTGATGTAAATCGCCAAAAAAATCAATAAATCAATGAAATATGGCAATATCACTCTGAAATTCATGAAAAAATAGCAGTTGGAATCCCATGTGGTATACTTTAGTTGAAAATTGTAAGGGCACAATTTACAATCTTATTTATGGGACTTGCTTCACAAAAAAAGTCATGCTTGGCACTAGGAAAGTGGAAAAAAATACTTTTCATTAACCAAATCTAAAATCATTTTGTGAAATTCTTGATCACTATGGTAAGACCCATGTTAGATCCAAAAATAGTCATGTCATCTTGTAATTTGCCATGAAGATTCCCATGGGGCATGGTCATCTTTGTTGAAAGTCATTGATCTTCATATGAGTTAGGTCAGTTTGTGATGGGTTTTTTTTTCAAGTTTGTGGTGTTGTCAAAATTGCATGGATGACTAATCATATAAAATGGTTGGGAAATTCAATTTTCTTTGTGGAGACAACCTACACTCCTAATGTGGAAGGTGAAAATGATTTTTCAGAATTTATTCGACCAAATTAAAGCACTCTTGCAGTTCAATTTTGAATTACTTGATGTAAATCGCCAGAAATTCAATAATTCAATGAAATATGGCAATATCACTCTAAAATTCATGAAAATTTGGCAGTAGGAATCCCATGTGGTATACTTTAGTTGAAAATTGTATGGGCACAATTTACAATGTTATTTATGGCACTTGCTTCACAAAAAAAAGTCATGCTTGGCACTAGGAAAGTGGAAAAAAATACTTTTCATTAACCAAAGCTAAAATAATTTTGTGAAATTCATGATCACTATGGTAAGACCCATGTTAGTTCCAAAAATGGTCATGTTATCATGTAATATGCCATGAAGATTCCCATGGGGCATGGTCATCTTTGTTGAAAGTCACTGATCTTCATATGATTTAGGTTAGTTTGTGAAGGTTTTTTTTCAAGTTTGTGGTATTCTCATTTTATCATTTTTCCCACAAGCCATTGCACATAGGAGGCCTCCATGTGAAAGGATTTCAATTGTTGAGCCTTTTTTTCAGGTTCTAGAATTTCTTTCTATGTGTTGTCAAAATTGCATGGATGACTAATCATATAAAATGGTTGGGAAATTGAGTTTTCTTTGTGAATGCTACCCACATTCCTAATGTGGAAGGTGAAAATGATTTTTTAGAATTTATTCGACCAAATTAGAGCACACTTACAGTTCAATTTTGAATTACTTGATGTAAATCGGAAGAAATTCAATAAATCAAAGAAATATGGCAATATCACTCTGAAATTCATGAAAAATTGGCAGTTGGAATCCCATGTGGTATACTTTAGTTGAAAATTGCTAGGGCACAATTTACAATCTTATTTATGGCACTTGCTTCACACAAAAAGTCGTGCTTGGCACAAGGAGAATGGAAAAATAGTATTATTAACCAAATTTTCATTCAGTTTGTGAAATTCTTGATCACCATGGTAACACCCATGTTAGTTCCAAAAATGGTCATGTTATCATGAAATATGGCATGAAGATGCCCGTGGGGCATGGTCATCTTTGTTGAAAGTCACTGATCTTCATATGATTTAGGTTAGTTTGTGAAGGTTTTTTTTCAAGTTTGTGGTATTCTCATTTTATCATTTTTCCCACAAGCCATTGCACATAGGAGGCCTCCATGTGAAAGGATTTCAATTGTTGTGCCTTTTTTTCATTTTCTAAAATTGTTTTTATGTGTTGTCAAAATTCCATGGATGACTTATCATATAAAATGGTTGGGAAATTGAGTTTTCTTCTTGATGCTACCTACATTCCTAATGTGGAAGGTGAAAATGATTTTTCAGAATTTATTCGACCAAATTAGAGCACACTTACAGTTCAACTGTGAATTACTTGATGTAAATCGCTAGAAATTCAATAAATCGAAGAAATCTGGCAATATCACTCTGAAATTCATGAAAAATTTGCAGTTGGAATCCCATGTGGTATACTTTAGTTGAAAATTAATAGGGCACAATTTACAATCTTATTTATGGCACTTGCTTCACACAAAAAGTCGTGCTTGGCACAAGGAGAATGGAAAAATAGTATTATTAACCAAATTTTCATTCACTTTGTGAAATTCTTGATCACTATGGTAACACCCATGTTAGTTCCAAAAATGGACATGTTATCATGTAATATGCCATGAAGATGCCCATGGGGCATGGTCATGTTTGTTGAAAGTCATTGATCTTCATATGAGTTAGGTCAGTTTGTGAAGGGTTTTTTTTCAAGTTTGTGGTATTGTCAGTTTATCATTTTGCCACAAGCCATTGCACATAGGAAGCCTCCATGTGAAAGGATTTCAATTGTTGAGCCGTTTTTTCATTTTCTATAATTTTTTTTATGCGTTGTCAAAAATCCATGGATGACTAATCATATAAAATGGTTGGGAAATTGAGTTTTCTTCGTGGATGCTACCTACATTCCTAATGTGGAAGGTGAAAATGATTTTTCAGAATTTATTCGACCAAATTAGAGCACACTTACAGTTCAATTTTGAATTACTTGATGTAAATCGCCAAAAAAATCAATAAATCAATGAAATATGGCAATATCACTCTGAAATTCATGAAAAAATAGCAGTTGGAATCCCATGTGGTATACTTTAGTTGAAAATTGTAAGGGCACAATTTACAATCTTATTTATGGCACTTGCTTCACAAAAAAAGTCATGCTTGGCACTAGGAAAGTGGAAAAAAATACTTTTCATTAACCAAATCTAAAATCATTTTGTGAAATTCTTGATCACTATGGTAAGACCCATGTTAGTTCCAAAAATAGTCATGTCATCTTGTAATTTGCCATGAAGATTCCCATGGGGCATGGTCATCTTTGTTGAAAGTCATTGATCTTCATATGAGTTAGGTCAGTTTGTGATGGTTTTTTTTTTCAAGTTTGTGGTGTTGTCAAAATTGCATGGATGACTAATCATATAAAATGGTTGGGAAATTCAATTTTCTTTGTGGAGACAACCTACACTCCTAATGTGGTAGGTGAAAATGATTTTTCAGAATTTATTCGACCAAATTAAAGCACTCTTGCAGTTAAATTTTGAATTACTTGATGTAAATCGCCAGAAATTCAATAATTCAATGAAATATGGCAATATCACTCTAAAATTCATGAAAATTTGGCAGTTGGAATCCCATGTGGTATACTTTAGTTGAAAATTGTAAGGGCACAATTTACAATGTTATTTATGGCACTTGCTTCACAAAAAAAAGTCATGCTTGGCACTAGGAAAGTGGAAAAAAATACTTTTCATTAACCAAATCTAAAATAATTTTGTGAAATTCATGATCACTATGGTAAGACCCATGTTAGTTCCAAAAATGGTCATGTTATCATGTAATATGCCATGAAGATTCCCATGGGGCATGGGCATCTTTGTTGAAAGTCATTGATCTTCATATGAGATAGGTCAGTTTGTGAAGGTTTTTTTTTCAAGTTTATGGTATTGTCAGTGTATCATTTTTCCCACAAGCCATTGCACATAGGAGGCTTCCATGTGAAAGGATTTCAATTTTTGAGCCTTTTTTCATTTTCTATAATTTCTTTTGATGTGTTGTTAAAATTGCACCGATGACTAATCATATAAAATGGTTGGGAAATTGAGTTTTCTTTGTGGATACTACCTACGTTCCTAATGTGGAAGTGGAAAATGATTTTTTCAGAATTTATTCGACCAAATTAGAGCACACTTGCAGTTCAAATTTGAATTACTTGATGTAAATCGCCAGAAATTCAATAAATCAAAGAAATATGGCAATATCACTCTGAAATTCATGAAAAATTGGCAGTTGGAATCCCATGTTGTATACTTTAGTTGAAAATTGCTAGGGCACAATTTACAATCTTATTTATGGCACTTGCTTTACACAAAAAGTCGTGCTTGGCACAAGGAGAATGGAAAAATAGTATTCTTAACCAAATTTTCATTCAGTTTGTGAAATTCTTGATCACTATGGTAACACCCATGTTAGTTCCAAAAATGGTCATGTTATCATGAAATATGGCATGAAGATGCCCATGGGGCATGGTCATGTTTGTTGAAAGTCACTGATCTTCATATGATTTAGGTTAGTTTGTGAAGGTTTTTTTTCAAGTTTGTGGTATTCTCATTTTATCATTTTTCCCACAAGCCATTGCACATAGGAGGCCTCCATGTGAAAGGATTTCAATTGTTGAGCCTTTTTTTCAGGTTCTATAATTTCTTTCTATGTGTTGTCAAAATTGCATGGATGACTAATCATATAAAATGGTTGGGAAATTGAGTTTTCTTCGTGGATGCTACCTACATTCCTAATGTGGAAGGTGAAAATGATTTTTCAGAATTTATTCGACCAAATTAGAGCACACTTACAGTTCAATTTTGAATTACTTGATGTAAATCGCCAGAAATTCAATAAATCAAAGAAATATGGCAATATCACTCTGAGATTCATGAAAAATTGGCAGTTGGAATCCCATGTGGTATACTTTAGTTGAAAATTGCTAGGGCACAATTTACAATCTTATTTATGGCACTTGCTTCACACAAAAAGTCGTGCTTGGCACAAGGAGAATGGAAAAATAGTATTATTAACCAAATTTTCATTCATTTTGTGAAATTCTTGATCACTATGGTAACACCCATGTTAGTTCCAAAAATGGTCATGTTATCATGTAATATGCCATGAAGATGCCCATGGGGCATGGTCATGTTTGTTGAAAGTCATTGATCTTCATATGATTTAGGTTAGTTTGTGAAGGTTTTTTTCAAGTTTCTGGTATTCTCATTTTATCATTTTTCCCGCAAGCAATTGCACATAGGAGGCCTCCATGTGAAAGGATTTCAATTCTTGAGCCTTTTTTTCAGGTTCTATAATTTCTTTCTATGTGTTGTCAAAATTGCATGGATGACTAATCATATAAAATGGTTGGGAAATTGAGTTTTCTTCGTGGATGCTACCTACATTCCTAATATGGAAGGTGAAAATGATTTTTCAGAATTTATTCGACCAAATTAAAGCACTCTTGCAGTTCAATTTTGAATTACTTGATGTAAATCGCCAGAAATTCAATAATTCAACAAAATATGGCAATATCACTCTGAGATTCATGAAAAATTGGGAGTTGGAATCCCATGTGGTATACTTTAGTTGAAAATTGCTAGGGCACAATTTACAATGTTATTTATGGCACTTGCTTCACACAAAAAGTCGTGCTTGGCACAAGGAGAATGGAAAAATAGTATTATTAACCAAATTTTCATTCATTTTGTGAAATTCTTGATCACTATGGTAACACCCATGTTAGTTCCAAAAATGGTCATGTTATCATGTAATATGCCATGAAGATGCCCATGGGGCATGGTCATGTTTGTTGAAAGTCATTGATCTTCATATGATTTAGGTTAGTTTGTGAAGGTTTTTTTTCAAGTTTATGGTATTGTCAGTGTATCATTTTTCCCACAAGCCATTGCACATAGGAGGCTTCCATGTGAAAGGATTTCAATTTTTCAGCCTTTTTTCATTTTCTATAATTTCTTTTGATGTGTTGTTAAAATTGCACGGATGACTAATCATATAAAATGGTTGGGAAATTGAGTTTTCTTTGTGGATACTACCTACGTTCCTAATGTGGAAGGTGAAAATGATTTTTCAGAATTTATTCGACCAAATTAGAGCACACTTGCAGTTCAAATTTGAATTACTTGATGTAAATCGCCAGAAATTCAATAAATCAAAGAAATATGGCAATATCACTCTGAAATTCATGAAAAATTGGCAGTTGGAAACCCATGTGGTATACTTTAGTTGAAAATTGCTAGGGCACAATTTACAATCTTATTTATGGCACTTGCTTTACACAAAAAGTCGTGCTTGGCACAAGGAGAATGGAAAAATAGTATTCTTAACCAAATTTTCATTCAGTTTGTGAAATTCTTGATCACTATGGTAACACCCATGTTAGTTCCAAAAATGGTCATGTTATCATGAAATATGGCATGAAGATGCCCATGGGGCATGGTCATCTTTGTTGAAAGTCACTGATCTTCATATGATTTAGGTTAGTTTGTGAAGGTTTTTTTTCAAGTTGGTGGTATTCTCATTTTATCATTTTTCCCACAAGCCATTGCACATAGGAGGCCTCCATGTGAAAGGATTTCAATTCTTGAGCCTTTTTTTCAGGTTCTATAATTTCTTTCTATGTGTTGTCAAAATTGCATGGATGACTAATCATATAAAATGGTTGGGAAATTGAGTTTTCTTCGTGGATGCTACCTACATTCCTAATGTGGAAGGTGAAAATGATTTTTCAGAATTTATTCGACCAAATTAGAGCACACTTACAGTTCAATTTTGAATTACTTGATGTAAATCGCCAGAAATTCAATAAATCAAAGAAATATGGCAATATCACTCTGAGATTCATGAAAAATTGGCAGTTGGAATCCCATGTGGTATACTTTAGTTGAAAATTGCTAGGGCACAATTTACAATCTTATTTATGGCACTTGCTTCACACAAAAAGTCGTGCTTGGCACAAGGAGAATGGAAAAATAGTATTATTAACCAAATTTTCATTCATTTTGTGAAATTCTTGATCACTATGGTAACACCCATGTTAGTTCCAAAAATGGTCATGTTATCATGTAATATGCCATGAAGATGCCCATGGGGCATGGTCATGTTTGTTGAAAGTCATTGATCTTCATATGATTTTGGTTAGTTTGTGAAGGTTTTTTTCAAGTTTCTGGTATTCTCATTTTATCATTTTTCCCGCAAGCAATTGCACATAGGAGGCCTCCATGTGAAAGTATTTCAATTGTTGAGCCTTTTTTTCAGGTTCTATAATTTCTTTCTATGTGTTGTCAAAATTGCATGGATGACTAATCATATAAAATGGTTGGGAAATTGAGTTTTCTTCGTGGATGCTACCTACATTCCTAATATGGAAGGTGAAAATGATTTTTCAGAATTTACTCGACCAAATTAAAGCACTCTTGCAGTTCAATTTTGAATTACTTGATGTAAATCGCCAGAAATTCAATAATTCAACAAAATATGGCAATATCACTCTGAGATTCATGAAAAATTGGGAGTTGGAATCCCATGTGGTATACTTTAGTTGAAAATTGCTAGGGCACAATTTACAATGTTATTTATGGCACTTGCTTCACACAAAAAGTCGTGCTTGGCACAAGGAGAATGGAAAAATAGTATTATTAACCAAATTTTCATTCATTTTGTGAAATTCTTGATCACTATGGTAACACCCATGTTAGTTCCAAAAATGGTCATGTTATCATGTAATATGCCATGAAGATGCCCATGGGGCATGGTCATGTTTGTTGAAAGTCATTGATCTTCATATGATTTAGGTTAGTTTGTGAAGGTTTTTTTTCAAGTTTATGGTATTGTCAGTGTATCATTTTTCCCACAAGCCATTGCACATAGGAGGCTTCCATGTGAAAGGATTTCAATTTTTCAGCCTTTTTTCATTTTCTATAATTTCTTTTGATGTGTTGTTAAAATTGCACGGATGACTAATCATATAAAATGGTTGGGAAATTGAGTTTTCTTTGTGGATACTACCTACGTTCCTAATGTGGAAGGTGAAAATGATTTTTCAGAATTTATTCGACCAAATTAGAGCACACTTGCAGTTCAAATTTGAATTACTTGATGTAAATCGCCAGAAATTCAATAAATCAAAGAAATATGGCAATATCACTCTGAAATTCATGAAAAATTGGCAGTTGGAAACCCATGTGGTATACTTTAGTTGAAAATTGCTAGGGCACAATTTACAATCTTATTTATGGCACTTGCTTTACACAAAAAGTCGTGCTTGGCACAAGGAGAATGGAAAAATAGTATTCTTAACCAAATTTTCATTCAGTTTGTGAAATTCTTGATCACTATGGTAACACCCATGTTAGTTCCAAAAATGGTCATGTTATCATGAAATATGGCATGAAGATGCCCATGGGGCATGGTCATCTTTGTTGAAAGTCACTGATCTTCATATGATTTAGGTTAGTTTGTGAAGGTTTTTTTTCAAGTTGGTGGTATTCTCATTTTATCATTTTTCCCACAAGCCATTGCACATAGGAGGCCTCCATGTGAAAGGATTTCAATTCTTGAGCCTTTTTTTCAGGTTCTATAATTTCTTTCTATGTGTTGTCAAAATTGCATGGATGACTAATCATATAAAATGGTTGGGAAATTGAGTTTTCTTCGTGGATGCTACCTACATTCCTAATGTGGAAGGTGAAAATGATTTTTCAGAATTTATTCGACCAAATTAGAGCACACTTACAGTTCAATTTTGAATTACTTGATGTAAATCGCCAGAAATTCAATAAATCAAAGAAATATGGCAATATCACTCTGAGATTCATGAAAAATTGGCAGTTGGAATCCCATGTGGTATACTTTAGTTGAAAATTGCTAGGGCACAATTTACAATCTTATTTATGGCACTTGCTTCACACAAAAAGTCGTTCTTGGCACAAGGAGAATGGAAAAATAGTATTATTAACCAAATTTTCATTCATTTTGTGAAATTCTTGATCACTATGGTAACACCCATGTTAGTTCCAAAAATGGTCATGTTATCATGTAATATGCCATGAAGATGCCCATGGGGCATGGTCATGTTTGTTGAAAGTCATTGATCTTCATATGATTTTGTTTAGTTTGTGAAGGTTTTTTTCAAGTTTCTGGTATTCTCATTTTATCATTTTTCCCGCAAGCAATTGCACATAGGAGGCCTCCATGTGAAAGTATTTCAATTGTTGAGCCTTGTTTTCAGGTTCTATAATTTCTTTCTATGTGTTGTCAAAATTGCATGGATGACTAATCATATAAAATGGTTGGGAAATTGAGTTTTCTTCGTGGATGCTACCTACATTCCTAATATGGAAGGTGAAAATGATTTTTCAGAATTTACTCGACCAAATTAAAGCACTCTTGCAGTTCAATTTTGAATTACTTGATGTAAATCGCCAGAAATTCAATAATTCAACAAAATATGGCAATATCACTCTGAGATTCATGAAAAATTGGGAGTTGGAATCCCATGTGGTATACTTTAGTTGAAAATTGCTAGGGCACAATTTACAATGTTATTTATGGCACTTGCTTCACACAAAAAGTCGTGCTTGGCACAAGGAGAATGGAAAAATAGTATTATTAACCAAATTTTCATTCATTTTGTGAAATTCTTGATCACTATGGTAACACCCATGTTAGTTCCAAAAATGGTCATGTTATCATGTAATATGCCATGAAGATGCCCATGGGGCATGGTCATGTTTGTTGAAAGTCATTGATCTTCATATGATTTAGGTTAGTTTGTGAAGGTTTTTTTTCAAGTTTATGGTATTGTCAGTGTATCATTTTTCCCACAAGCCATTGCACATAGGAGGCTTCCATGTGAAAGGATTTCAATTTTTCAGCCTTTTTTCATTTTCTATAATTTCTTTTGATGTGTTGTTAAAATTGCACGGATGACTAATCATATAAAATGGTTGGGAAATTGAGTTTTCTTTCTGGATACTACCTACGTTCCTAATGTGGAAGGTGAAAATGATTTTTCAGAATTTATTCGACCAAATTAGAGCACACTTGCAGTTCAAATTTGAATTACTTGATGTAAATCGCCAGAAATTCAATAAATCAAAGAAATATGGCAATATCACTCTGAAATTCATGAAAAATTGGCAGTTGGAATCCCATGTGGTATACTTTAGTTGAAAATTGCTAGGGCACAATTTACAATCTTATTTATGGCACTTGCTTCACACAAAAAGTCATGCTTGGCACAAGGAGAATGGAAAAATAGTATTATTAACCAAATTTTCATTCATTTTGTGAAATTCTTGATCACTATGGTAACACCCATGTTAGTTCCAAAAATGGTCATGTTATCATGTAATATGCCATGAAGATGCCCATGGGGCATGGTCATGTTTGTTGAAAGTCATTGATCTTCATATGATTTTGGTTAGTTTGTGAAGGTTTTTTTCAAGTTTCTGGTATTCTCATTTTATCATTTTCCCCGCAAGCAATTGCACATAGGAGGCCTCCATGTGAAAGTATTTCAATTGTTGAGCCTTTTTTTCAGGTTCTATAATTTCTTTCTATGTGTTGTCAAAATTGCATGGATGACTAATCATATAAAATGGTTGGGAAATTGAGTTTTCTTCGTGGATGCTACCTACATTCCTAATATGGAAGGTGAAAATGATTTTTCAGAATTTATTCGACCAAATTAAAGCACTCTTGCAGTTCAATTTTGAATTACTTGATGTAAATCGCCAGAAATTCAATAATTCAACAAAATATGGCAATATCACTCTGAGATTCATGAAAAATTGGGAGTTGGAATCCCATGTGGTATACTTTAGTTGAAAATTGCTAGGGCACAATTTACAATGTTATTTATGGCACTTGCTTCACACAAAAAGTCGTGCTTGGCACAAGGAGAATGGAAAATATAGTATTATTAACCAAATTTTCATTCATTTTGTGAAATTCTTGATCACTATGGTAACACCCATGTTAGTTCCAAAAATGGTCATGTTATCATGTAATATGCCATGAAGATGCCCATGCGGCATGGTCATGTTTGTTGAAAGTCATTGATCTTCATATGATTTAGGTTAGTTTGTGAAGGTTTTTTTTTCAAGTTTATGGTATTGTCAGTGTATCATTTTTCCCACAAGCCATTGCACATAGGAGGCTTCCATGTGAAAGGATTTCAATTTTTGAGCCTTTTTTCATTTTCTATAATTTCTTTTGATGTGTTGTTAAAATTGCACGGATGACTAATCATATAAAATGGTTGGGAAATTGAGTTTTCTTTGTGGATACTACCTACGTTCCTAATGTGGAAGTGGAAAATGATTTTTCAGAATTTATTCGACCAAATTAGAGCACACTTGCAGTTCAAATTTGAATTACTTGATGTAAATCGCCAGAAATTCAATAAATCAAGGAAATATGGCAATATCACTCTGAAATTCATGAAAAATTAGCAGTTGGAATCCCATGTGGTATACTTTAGTTGAAAATTGCTAGGGCACAATTTACAATCTTATTTATGGCACTTGCTTTACACAAAAAGTCGTGCTTGGCACAAGGAGAATGGAAAAATAGTATTCTTAACCAAATTTTCATTCAGTTTGTGAAATTCTTGATCACTATGGTAACACCCATGTTAGTTCCAAAAATGGTCATGTTATCATGGAATATGGCATGAAGATGCCCATGGGGCATGGTCATCTTTGTTGAAAGTCACTGATCTTCATATGATTTAGGTTAGTTTGTGAAGGTTTTTTTTCAAGTTTGTGGTATTCTCATTTTATCATTTTTCCCACAAGCCATTGCACATAGGAGGCCTCCATGTGAAAGGATTTCAATTGTTGAGCCTTTTTTTCAGGTTCTATAATTTCTTTCTATGTATTGTCAAAATTGCATGGATGACTAATCATATAAAATGGTTGGGAAATTGAGTTTTCTTCGTGGATGCTACCTACATTCCTAATGTGGAAGGTGAAAATGATTTCAGAATTTATTCGACCAAATTAGAGCACACTTACAGTTCAATTTTGAATTACTTGATGTAAATCGCCAAAAAATCAATAAATCAATGAAATATGGCAATATCACTCTGAAATTCATGAAAAAATAGCAGTTGGAATCCCATGTGGTATACTTTAGTTGAAAATCGTAAGGGCACAATTTACAATCTTATTTATGGCACTTGCTTCACACAAAAAGTCGTGCTTGGCACAAGGAGAATGGAAAAATAGTATTATTAACCAAATTTTCATTCATTTTGTGAAATTCTTGATCACTATGGTAACACCCATGTTAGTTCCAAAAATGGTCATGTTATCATGTAATATGCCATGAAGATGCCCATGGGGCATGGTCATGTTTGTTGAAAGTCATTGATCTTCATATGATTTAGCTTAGTTTGTGATGGTTTTTTTTTCAAGTTTATGGTATTGTTAGTGTATCATTTTTCCCACAAGCCATTGCACATAGGAGGCTTCCATGTGAAAGAATTTCAATTTTTGAGCCTTTTTTCATTTTCTATAATTTCTTTTGATGTGTTGTTAAAATTGCACGGATGACTAATCATATAAAATGGTTGAGAAATTGAGTTTTCTTTGTGGATACTACCTACGTTCCTAATGTGGAAGTGGAAAATGATTTTTCAGAATTTATTCGACCAAATTAGAGCACACTTGCAGTTCAAATTTGAAATACTTGATGTAAATCGCCAGAAATTCAATAAATCAAAGAAATATGGCAATATCACTATGAAATTAATGAAAAATTGGCAGTTGGAATCCCATGTGGTATACTTTAGTTGAAAATTGCTAGGCACAATTTACAATCTTATTTATGGCACTTGCTTTACACAAAAAGTCGTGCTTGGCACAAGGAGAATGGAAAAATAGTATTCTTAACCAAATTTTCATTCAGTTTGTGAAATTCTTGATCACTATGGTAACACCCATGTTAGTTCCAAAATGGTCATGTTATCATGGAATATGGCATGAAGATGCCCATGGGGCATGGTCATCTTTGTTGAAAGTCACAGATCTTCATATGATTTAGGTTAGTTTGTGAAGGTTTTTTTTTCAAGTTTGTGGTATTCTCATTTTATCATTTTTCCCACAAGCCATTGCACATAGGAGGCCTCCATGTGAAAGGATTTCAATTGTTGAGCCTTTTTTTCAGGTTCTATAATTTCTTTCTATGTGTTGTCAAAATTGCATGGATGACTAATCATATAAAATGGTTGGGAAATTGAGTTTTCTTCGTGGATGCTACCTACATTCCTAATGTGGAAGGTGAAAATGATTTCAGAATTTATTCGACCAAATTAGAGCACACTTACAGTTCAATTTTGAATTACTTGATGTAAATCGCCAAAAAATCAATAAATCAATGAAATATGGCAATATCACTCTGAAATTCATGAAAAAATAGCAGTTGGAATCCCATGTGGTATACTTTAGTTGAAAATCGTAAGGGCACAATTTACAATCTTATTTATGGCACTTGCTTCACCAAAAAAGTAATGCTTGGCACTAGCAAAGTGGAAAAAAATAGTTTTCATTAACCAAATCTAAAATCATTTTGTGAAATTCTTGATCACTATGGTAAGACCCATGTTAGTTCCAAAAATAGTCATGTCATCTTGTAATTTGCCATGAAGATTCCCATGGGGCATGGTCATCTTTGTTGAAAGTCATTGATCTTCATATGAGTTAGGTCAGTTTGTGATGGGTTTTTTTTCATGTTTGTGGTATTGTCAATGTATCATTTTTCCCACAAGCCATTGCACATAGGAGGCCTCCATGTGATAGGATTTCAATTTTTGAGCCTTTTTTCATTTTCTATAATTTCTTTCTATGTGTTGTCAAAATGGCATTACTTTCTTTCTATGAGTTCAAATTTGAATTACTTGATGTAAATCACCAGAAATTAAATAAATCAACGAAATATGGCATTATCACTCTGAAATTCATGAAAAATTGGCAGTTGGAATCCCGTGTGGTATACTTTAGTTGGAAATTGTAAGGGCACAATTTACAATGTTATTTATGGCACTTGCTTCACAAAAAAAAGTCATTCTTGGCACTTGGAAAGTGGAAAAAAATACTTTAATTTAACCAAATCTAAAATCATTTTGTGAAATTCCTGATCACTACGGTAAGACCCATGTTAGTTCAAAAAATGGTCATGTTATCATGTAATATGCATGAAGATTCCCATGGGGAATCGTCATCTTTCTTGAAAGTCATTGATCTTTATGTGAGATAGATCAGTTTGTGAAGGTTTTTTTTTCAAGTTTGTGGTATTCTCATTTTATCATTTTTCCCACAAGCAATTGCACATAGGAGGCTTCCATGTGAAAGGATTTCAATTTTTGAGCCTTTTTTCATTTTCTATAATTTCTTTTGATGTGTTGTTAAAATTGCACGGATGACTAATCATATAAAATGGTTGGGAAATTGAGTTTTCTTTGTGGATACTACCTACGTTCCTAATGTGGAAGGTGAAAATGATTTTTCAGAATTTATTCGACCAAATTAGAGCACACTTGCAGTTCAAATTTGAATTACTTGATGTAAATCGCCAGAAATTCAATAAATCAAAGAAATATGGCAATATCACTCTGAAATTCATGAAAAATTGGCAGTTGGAATCCCATGTGGTATACTTGAGTTGAAAATTGCTAGGGCACAATTTACAATCTTATTTATGGCACTTGCTTTACACAAAAAGTCGTGCTTGGCACAAGGAGAATGGAAAAATAGTATTCTTAACCAAATTTTCATTCAGTTTGTGAAATTCTTGATCACTATGGTAACACCCATGTTAGTTCCAAAAATGGTCATGTTATCATGGAATATGGCATGAAGATGCCCATGGGGCATGGTCATCTTTGTTGAAAGTCACTGATCTTCATATGATTTAGGTTAGTTTGTGAAGGTTTTTTTTTCAAGTTTTGGTATTCTCATTTTATCATTTTTCCCACAAGCCATTGCACATAGGAGGCCTCCATGTGAAAGGATTTCAATTGTTGAGCCTTTTTTTCAGGTTCTATAATTTCTTTGTATGTGTTGTCAAAATTGCATGGATGACTAATCATATAAAATGGTTGGGAAATAGAGTTTTCTTCGTGTATGCTATCTACATTCCTAATGTGGAAGGTGAAAATGATTTTTCAGAATTTATTCGACCAAATTAAAGCACTCTTGCAGTTCAATTTTGAATTACTTGATGTAAATCGCCAGAAATTCAATAATTCACCGAAATATGGCAATATCACTCTAAAATTCATGAAAATTTGGCAGTTGGAATCCCATGTGGTATACTTTAGTTGAAAATTGTAAGGGCACAATTTACATTGTTATTTATGGCACTTGCTTCACAAAAAAAAGTCATGCTTGGCACTAGGAAAGTGGAAAAAAATACTTTTCATTAACCAAATCTAAAATAATTTTGTGAAATTCATGATCACTATGGTAAGACCCATGTTACTTCCAAAAATGGTCATGTTATCATGTAATATGCCATGCAGATTCCCATGGGGCATGGTCATCTTTGTTGAAAGTCATTGATCTTCATATGAGATAGGTCAGTTTGTGAAGGTTTTTTTTTCAAGTTTATGGTATTGTCAGTGTATCATTTTTCCCACAAGCCATTGCACATAGGAGGCTTCCATGTGAAAGGATTTCAATTTTTGAGCCTTTTTTCATTTTCTATAATTTCTTTTGATGTGTTGTTAAAATTGCACGGATGACTAATCATATAAAATGGTTGGGAAATTGAGTTTTCTTTGTCGATACTACCTACGTTCCTAATGTGGAAGGTGAAAATGATTTTTCAGAATTTATTCGACCAAATTAGAGCACACTTGCAGTTCAAATGTGAATTACTTGATGTAAATCGCCAGAAATTCAATAATTCAAAGAAATATGGCAATATCACTCTGAAATTCATGAAAAATTGGCAGTTGGAATCCCATGTGGTATACTTGAGTTGAAAATTGCAAGGGCACAATTTACAATCTTATTTATGGCACTTGCTTTACACAAAAAGTCGTGCTTGGCACAAGGAGAATGGAAAAATAGTATTCTTAACCAAATTTTCATTCAGTTTGTGAAATTCTTGATCACTATGGTAACACCCATGTTAGTTCCAAAAATGGTCATGTTATCATGGAATATGGCATGAAGATGCCCATGGGGCATGGTCATCTTTGTTGAAAGTCACTGATCTTCATATGATTTAGGTTAGTTTGTGAAGGTTTTTTTTCAAGTTTGTGGTATTCTCATTTTATCATTTTTCCCACAAGCCATTGCACATAGGAGGCCTCCATGTGAAAGGATTTCAATTGTTGAGCCTTTTTTCAGGTTCTATAATTTCTTTCTATGTGTTGCCAAAATTGCATGGATGACTAATCATATAAAATGGTTGGGAAATTGAGTTTTCTTCGTGGATGCTACCTACATTCCTAATGTGGAAGGTGAAAACGATTTTTCAGAATTTATTCGACCAAATTAGAGCACACTTACAGTTCAATTTTGAATCACTTGATGTAAATCGCCAGAAATTCAATAAATGAAAGAAATATGGCAATATCACTCTGAGATTCATGAAAAATTGGCAGTTGGAATCCCATGTGGTATACTTTAGTTGAAAATTGCTAGGGCACAATTTACAATCTTATTTATGGCACTTGCTTCACACAAAAAGTCGTGCTTGGCACAAGGAGAATGGAAAAATAGTATTATTAACCAAATTTTCATTCATTTTGTGAAATTCTTGATCACTATGGTAACACCCATGTTAGTTCCAAAAATGGTCATGTTATCATGTAATATGCCATGAAGATGCCCATGGGGCATGGTCATGTTTGTTGAAAGTCATTGATCTTCATATGATTTAGGTTAGTTTGTGAAGGTTTTTTTCAAGTTTCGGGTATTCTCATTTTATCATTTTTCCCGCAAGCAATTGCACATAGGAGGCCTCCATGTGAAAGGATTTCAATTGTTGAGCCTTTTTTCAGTTTCTATAATTTCTTTCTATGTGTTGTCAAAATTGCATGGATGACTAATCATATAAAATGGTTGGGAAATTGAGTTTTCTTCGTGGATGCTACCTACATTCCTAATGTGGAAGGTGAAAATGATTTCAGAATTTATTCGACCAAATTAGAGCACACTTACAGTTCAATTTTGAATTACTTGATGTAAATCGCCAAAAAATCAATAAATCAATGAAATATAGCAATATCACTCTGAAATTCAGGAAAAAATAGCAGTTGGAATCCCATGTGGTATACTTTAGTTGCAAATTGTAAGGGCACAATTTACAATCTTATTTATGGCACTTGCTTCACAAAAAAAGTAATGCTTGGCACTAGCAAAGTGGAAAAAAATAGTTTTCATTAACCAAATCTAAAATCATTTTGTGAAATTCTTGATCACTATGGTCAGACCCATGTTAGTTCCAAAAATAGTCATGTCATCTTGTAATTTGCCATGAAGATTCCCATGGGGCATGGTCATCTTTGTTGAAAGTCATTGATCTTCATATGAGTTAGGTCAGTTTGTGATGGTTTTTTTTTTCATGTTTGTGGTATTGTTAATGTATCAGTTTTCCCACAAGCCATTGCACATGGGAGGCCTCCATGTGATAGGATTTCAATTTTTGAGGCTTTTTTCATTTTCTATAATTTCTTTCGATGTGTTGTCAAAATTGCACGGACGACTAATCATATAAAATGGTTGGGAAATTGAGTTTTCTTTGTGGATACTACCTACATTCCTAATGTGGAAGGTGAAAATGATTTTTCAAAATTTTTCGACCAAATTAGAGCAAACTTGTAGTTCAAATTTGAATTACTTGATGTAAATCACCAGAAATTAAATAAATAAATGAAATATGGCATTATCACTCTGAAATTCATGAAAAATTGGCAGTTGGAATCCCGTGTGGTATACTTTAGTTGGAAATTGTAAGGGCACAATTTACAATGTTATTTATGGCACTTGCTTCACAAAAAAAAGTCATTCTTGGCACTTGGAAAGTGGAAAAAAATACTTTTCATTAACCAAATCTAAAATCATTTTGTGAAATTCCTGATCACTACGGTAAGACCCATGTTAGTTCAAAAAATGGTCATGTTATCATGTAATATGCCATGAAGATTCGCATGGGGCATGGTCATCTTTGTTGAAAGTCATTGATCTTCATGTGAGATAGGTCAGTTTGTGAAGGTTTTTTTTTCAAGTTTCTGGTATTGTCGATTTATCATTTTTCCCACAAGCCATTGCACATAGGAGACCTCCATGTGAAAGGATTTCAATTGTTGAGCCTTTTTTTCATTTTCTATAATTTCTTTCGATGTGTTGTCAAAATTGCACGGATGACTAATCATATAAAATGGTTGGGAAATTGAGTTTTCTTTGTGGATACTACCTACATTCCTAATGTGGAAGGTGAAAATGATTTTTCAGAATTTATTCGACCAAATTAGAGCACAGTTGCAGTTCAATTTTGAATTACTTGATGTAAATTGCTAGAAATTCAATAAATCAATGAAATATGGCAATATCACTCTGAAATTCATGAAAAATTTGAAGTTGGAATCCCATGTGGTATACTTTAGTTGAAAATTTTAAGGGCACAATTTTCAATCTTATTTATGGCACTTGCTTCACAAAAAAAGTCGTGCTTGGGACTAGGAAAATGGAAAATAAATATTTTTATTAACCAAATCTTCATTCATTTTGTGAAATTTTTTATCACTATGGTAACACCCATGTTAGTTCCAAAAATGGTCATGTTATCATGTAATATGCCATGAAGATGCCCATTAGGCACAGTCATCTTTGTTGAAATTCATTGATCTTCATATGAGATAGGTCAATTTGTGAAGGGTTTTTTTTTCATGTCTATGGTATTGTCAGTGTATCATTTTTCCCACAAGCCATTGCACATAGGAGGCCTCCATGTGAAAGGATTTCAATTTTTGAGCCTTTTTTCATTTTCTAAAATTTCTTTTGATGTGTTGTTAAAATTGCACGGATGACTAATCATATAAAATGGTTGGGAAATTGAGTTTTCTTTGTGGATACTACCTACGTTCCTAATGTGGAAGGTGAAAATGATTTTTCAGAATTTATTCGACCAAATTAGAGCACACTTGCAGTTCAAATTTGAATTACATGATGTAAATCACCAGAAATTCAAGAAATCAAAGAAATATGGCAATATCACTCTGAAATTCATGAAAAATTGGCAGTTGGAATCCCATGTGGTATACATTAGTTGAAAATTGCTAGGGCACAATTTACAATCTTATTTATGGCACTTGCTTCACACAAAAAGTCGTGCTTGGCACAAGGAGAATGGAAAAATAGTATTATTATCAAATTTTCATTCAGTTTGTGAAATTCTTGATCACTATGGTAACACCCATGTTAGTTCCAAAAATGGTCATGTTATCTTGAAATATGGCATGAAGATGCCCATGGGGCATGGTCATCTTTGTTGAAAGTCACTGTTCTTCATATGATTTAGGTTAGTTTGTGAAGGTTTTTTTATCATGTTTGTGGTATTATCATTTTATCATTTTTCCCACAAGCCATTGCACATAGGAGGCCTCCATGTGAAAGGATTTCAATTGTTGAGCCTTTTTTCAGGTTTTATAATTTCTTTCTATGTGTTGTCAAAATTGCATGGATGACCAATCATATAAAATGGTTGGGAAATTGAGTTTTCTTCGTGGATGCTACCTACATTCCTAATGTGGAAGGTGAAAATGATTTTTCAGAATTTATTCGACCAAATTAGAGCACACTTACAGTTCAATTTTCAATTACTTGATGTAAATCGCCAAAAATTCAATAAATCAAAGAAATCTGGCAATATCACTCTGAAATTCATGAAAAATTGGCAGTTGGAATCCCATGTGGTATACTTTAGTTGAAAATTGCTAGGGCACAATTTACAATCTTATTTATGGCACTTGCTTCACACAAAAAGTCGTGCTTGGCACAAGGAGAATGGAAAAATAGTATTTTTAACCAAATTTGCATTCAGTTTGTGAAATTCTTGATCACTATGGTAACACCCATGTTAGTTCCAAAAATGGTCATGTTATCATGAAATATGGCATGAAGATGCCCATGGGGCATGGTCATCTTTGTTGAAAGTCACTGCTCTTCATATGATTTAGGTTAGTTTGTGAAGGTTTTTTTTTCAAGTTTGTGGTATTCTCATTTTATCATTTTCCCACAAGCCATTGCACATAGGAGGCCTCCATGTGAAAGGATTTCAATTGTTGAGCCTTTTTTTCAGGTTCTATAATTTCTTTCTATGTGTTGTCAAAATTGCATGGATGACTAATCATATAAAATGGTTGGGAAATTGAATTTTCTTCGTGGATGCTACCTACATTCCTAATGTGGAAGGTGAAAAATGATTTTTCAGAATTTATTCGACCAAATTAGAGCACACTTGTAGTTCAAATTTGAATTACTTGATATAAATCACCAAAAATTCAATAAATCGATGAAATATGGCAATATCACTCTGAAATTCATGAAAAAATTGTAGTTGGAATCCCATGTGGTATACTTTAGTTGAAAATTGTAAGGGCACAATTTACAATCTTATTTATGGCACTTGCTTCACAAAAAAAGTCGTGCTTGGCACTAGGAAAATGGAAAAATACTTTTTATTATCCAAATTTTCATTCATTTTGTGAAATTCTTGATCACTATGGTAACACCTATGTTAGTTCCAAAAATAGTCATGTTATCATGTAATATGCCATGAAGATGCCCATGGGGCATGGTCATGTTTGTTGAAAGTCATTGATCTTCATATGAGTTAGGACAGTTTGTGAAGGTTTTTTTTTCAAGTTTGTGGTATTGTCAATTTATCATTTTTCCCACAAGCCATTGTACATAGGAGGCCTCCATGTGAAAGGATTTCAATTGTTGAGCCTTTTTTTCATTTTCTATAATTTCTTTCGATGTGTTGTCAAAATTGCACGGATGACTAATCATATAAAATGGTTGGGAAATTGAGTTTTCTTTGTGGATACTACCTACATTCCTAATGTGGAAGGTGAAAATGATTTTTCAGAATTTATTCGACCAAATTAGAGCACACTTGGAGTTCAATTTTGAATTACTTGATGTAAATCGCCAGAAATTCAATAATTCAATGAAATCTGGCAATATCACTCTAAAATTCATGAAAATTTGGCAGTTGGAATCCCATGTGGTATACTTTATTGAAAATTGTAAGGGCACAATTTACAATGTTATTTATGGCACTTGCTTCATAAAAAAAAGTCATGCTTGGCACTAGGAAAGTGGAAAAAAATACTTTTCATTAACCAAATCTAAAATAATTTTGTGAAATTCATGATCACTATGGTAAGACCCATGTTAGTTCCAAAAATGGTCATGTTATCATGTAAGATGCCATGAAGATTCCCATGGGGCATGGTCATCTTTGTTGAAAGTCATTGATCTTCATATGAGATAGGTCAGTTTGTGAAGGTTTTTTTTCTTTCAAGTTTATGGTATTGTCAGTGTATCATTTTTCCCACAAGCCATTTCACATAGGAGGCCTCCATGTGAAAGGATTTCAATTTTTGAGCCTTTTTTCATTTTCTATAATTTCTTTTGATGTGTTGTTAAAATTGCACGGATGACTAATCGTATAAAATAGTTGGGAAATTGAGTTTTCTTTGTGGATACTACCTACGTTCCTAATGTGGAAGGTGGAAATGATTTTTCAGAATTTATTCAACCAAATTAGAGCACACTTACAGTTCAATTTTGAACTACTTGATGTAAATCGCCAGAAATTCAATAAATCAATGAAATATGGCAATATCACTCTGAAATTCAAGAAAAAATAGCAGCTGGAATCCCATGTGGTATACTTTAGTTGAAAATTGTAAGGGCACAATTTACAATGTTATTTATGGCACTTGCTTCAGAAAAAAAGTCATGCTTGGCACTAGGAAAGTGGAAAAAAATACTTTTCATTAACCAAATCTAAAATCATTTTGTGAAATTCTTGATCACTATGGTAAGACCCATGTTAGTTCCAAAAATAGTAATGTTATCTTGTAATATGGAAGGTGAAAATGATTTTTCAGAATTTATTCGACCAAATTAAAGCACTCTTGCAGTTCAATTTTGAATTACTTGATGTAAATCGCCAGAAATTCAATAATTCAACGAAATATGGCAATATCACTCTAAAATTCATGAAAATTTGGCAGTTGGAATCCCATGTGGTATAGTTTAGTTGAAGAAAAAGTCATGCTTGGCACTAGGAAAGTGGAAAAAAATACTTTTCATTAACCAAATCTAAAATAATTTTGTGAAATTCATGATTACTATGGTAAGACCCATGTTAGTTCCAAAAATGGTCATGTTATCATGTAATATGCCATGAAGATTCCCATGGGGCATGGTCATCTTTGTTGCAAGTCATTGATCTTGATATGAGATAGGTCAGTTTGTGAAGGTTTTTTTTTTCAAGTTTATGGTATTGTCAGTGTATCATTTTTCCCACAAGCCATTGCACATAGGAGGCTTCCATGTGAAAGGATTTCAATTTTTGAGCCTTTTTTCATTTTCTGTAATTTCTTTTGATGTGTTGTTAAAATTGCACGGATGACTAATCATATAAAATGGTTGGGAAATTGAGTTTTCTTTGTGGATACTACCTACGTTCCTAATGTGGAAGGTGAAAATGATTTTTCAGAATTTATTCGACCAAATTAGAGCACACTTGCAGTTCAATTTTGAATTACTAGATGTAAATCGCCAGAAATTCAATAAATCAAATAAATATGGCAATATCACCCTGAAATTCATGAAAAATTAGCAGTTGGAATCCCATGTGGTATACTTTAGTTGAAAATTGCTACGGCACAATTTACAATCTTATTTATGGCACTTGCTTCACAAAAAAAGTCGTGCTTGGCACAAGGAGAATGGAAAAATAGTATTATTAACCAAATTTTCATTCATTTTGTGAAATTCTTGATCACTATGGTAACACCCATGTTAGTTCCAAAAATGGTCATGTTATCATGAAATATGCCATGAAGATGCCCATGGGGCATGGTCATCTTTGTTGAAAGTCACTGATCTTCATATGATTTAGGTTAGTTTGTGAAGGTTTTTTTTTCAAGTTTGTGGTATTCTCATTTTATCATTTTTCCCACAAGCCATTGCACATAGGAGGCCTCCATGTGAAAGGATTTCAACTGTTGAGCCTTTTTTTCAGGTTCTATAATTTCTTTCTATGTGTTGTCAAAATTGCATGGATGACTAATCATATAAAATGGTTGGGAAATTGAGTTTTCTTCGTGAATGCTACCTACATTACTAATGTGGATGGTGAAAATGATTTTTTAGAATTTATTCGACCAAATTAGAGCACACTTACAGTTCATTTTTGAATTACTTGATGTAAATCGCCAGAAATTCAATAAATCAAAGAAATATGGCAATATCACTCTGAAATTCATGAAAAATTGGCAGTTGGAATCCCATGTGGTATACTTTAGTTGAAAATTGCTAGGGCACAATTTACAATCTTATTTATGGCACTTGCTTCACACAGAAAGTCGTGCTTGGCACAAGGAGAATGGAAAAATAGTATTATTAACCAAATTTTCATTCACTTTGTGAAATTCTTGATCACCATGGTAACACCCATGTTAGTTCCAAAAATGGTCATGTTATCATGAAATATGGCATGAAGATGCCCATGGGGCATGGTCATCTTTGTTCAAAGTCACTGATCTTCATATAATTTAGGTTAGTTTGTGAAGGGTTTTTTTCAAGTTTGTGGTATTCTCATTTTATCATTTTTCCCACAAGCCATTGCACATAGGAGGCCTCCATGTGAAAGGATTTTAATTTTTGAGCCTTTTTTCATTTTCTATAATTTATTTTGATGTGTTGTTAAAATTGCACGGATGACTAATCGTATAAAATGGTTGGGAAATTGAGTTTTCTTTGTGGATACTACCTACGTTCCTAATGTGGAAGGTGAAAATGATTTTTCAGAATTTATTCGACCAAATTAGAGCACACTTGCAGTTCAATTTTGAATTACTTGATGTAAATTGCCAAAAAATCAATAAATCAATGAAATATGGCAATATCACTCTGAAATTCATGAAAAATTGGCAGTTGGAATCCCATGTGGTATACTTTAGTTGAAAATTGCTAGGGCACAATTTACAATCTTATTTATGGCACTTGCTTCACACAAAAAGTCGTGCTTGGCACAAGGAGAATGGAAAAATTGTATTATTAACCAAATTTTCATTCAGTTTGTGAAATTCTTGATCACGATGGTAACACCGATGTTAGTTCCAAAAATGGTCATGTTATCATGAAATATGGCATGAAGATGCCCATGGGGCATGGTCATCTTTGTTGAAAGTCACTGATCTTCATATGATTTAGGTTAGTTTGTGAAGGTTTTTTTTCAAGTTTCTGGTATTCTCATTTTATCATTTTTCCCACAAGCCATTGCACATAGGAGGCCTCCATGTGAAAGGATTTCAACTGTTGAGCCTTTTTTTCAGGTTCTATAATTTCTTTCTATGTGTTGTCAAAATTGCATGGATGACAAATCATATAAAATGGTTGGGAAATTGAGTTTTCTTCGTGAATGCTACCTACATTACTAATGTGGAAGGTGAAAATGATTTTTCAGAATTTAGTCGACCAAATTAGAGCACACTTACAGTTCATTTTTGAATTACTTGATGTAAATCGCCAGAAATTCAATAAATCAAAGAAATATGGCAATATCACTCTGAAATTCATGAAAATTTGGCAGTTGGAATCCCATGTGGTATACTTTAGTTGAAAATTGCTAGGGCACAATTTACAATCATATTTATGGCACTTGCTTCACACAAAAAATCGTGCTTGGCACAAGGAGAATGGAAAAATAGTATTATTAACGAAATTTTCATTCAGTTTGTGAAATTCTTGATCACCATGGTAACACCCATGTTAGTTCCAAAAATGGTCATGTTATCATGAAATATGGCATGAAGATGCCCATGGGGCATGGTCATCTTTGTTGAAAGTCACTGATCTTCATATGATTTAGGTTAGTTTGTGAAGGTTTTTTTTTCAAGTTTGTGGTATTCTCATTTTATCATTTGTCCCACAAGCCATTGCACATAGGAGGCCTCCATGTGAAAGGATTTCAATTGTGGAGCCTTTTTTTCAGGTTCTATAATTTATTTCTATGTGTTGTCAAAATTGCATGGATGACTAATCATATAAAATGGTTGGGAAATTGAGTTTTCTTCATGGCTGCTACCTACATTCCTAATGTGGAAGGTGAAAATGATTTTTCAGAATTTATTCGAGCAAATTAGAGCACACTTACAGTTCAATTTTGAATTACTTGATGTAAATCGCCAGAAATTCAATAAATCAAAGAAATATGGCAATATCACTCCGAAATTCATGAAAAATTGGCAGTTGGAATCCCATGTGGTATACTTTAGTTGAAAATTAATAGGGCACAATTTACAATCTTATTTATGGCACTTGCTTCACACAAAAAGTCATGCTTGGCGAAAGGAGAATGGAAAAATAGTATTATTAACCAAATTTTCATTCAGTTTGTGAAATTCTTGATCACTATGGTAACACCCATGTTAGTTCCAAAAATGGTCATGTTATCATGAAATATGGCATGAAGATGCCCATGGGGCATGGTCATCTTTGTTGAAAGTCACTGATCTTCATATGATTTAGGTTAGTTTGTGAAGGGTTTTTTTTCAAGTTACTGGTATTCTCATTTTATCATTTTTCCCACAAGCAATTGCACATAGGAGGCCTCCATGTGAAAGGATTTCAAATTGTTGAGCCTTTTTTCCAGGTTCTATAATTTCTTTCTATGTGTTGTCAAACTTGCATGGATGACTAATCATATAAAATGGTTGGGAAATTGAGTTTTCTTCGTGGATGCTACCTACATTACTAATGTGGAAGGTGAAAATGATTTTTCAGATCTTATTCGACCAAATTAGAGCACACTTACAGTTCAATTTTGAATTACTTGATGTAAATCGCCAAAAAATCAATAAATCAATGAAATATGGCAATATCACTCTGAAATTGATGAAAAAATAGCAGTTGGAATCCCATGTGGTATACTTTAATTGAAAATTGTAAGGGCACAATTTACAATCTTATTTATGGCACTTGCTTCACAAAAAAAGTCATGCTTGGCACTAGGAAAGTGGAAAAAAAATACTTTTCATTAACCAAATCTAAACTCATTTTGTGAAATTCTTGATCACTATGGTAAGACCCATGTTAGTTCCAAAAATAGTCATGTCATCTTGTAATTTGCCATGAAGATTCCCATGGGGCATGGTCATCTTTGTTGAAAGTCATTGATCTTCATATGAGTTAGGTCAGTTTGTGATGGTTTTTTTTTCAAGTTTGTGGTGTTGTCAAAATTGCATGGATGACTAATCATATAAAATGGTTGGGAAATTGAGTTTTCTTCGTGAATGCTACCTACATTACTAATGTGGAAGGTGAAAATGATTTTTCAGAATTTATTCGACCAAATTAAAGCACTTTTGCAGTTCAATTTTGAATTACTTGATGTAAATCGCCAGAAATTCAATAATTCAACGAAATATGGCAATATCACTCAAAAATTCATGAAAATTTGGCAGTTGGAATCCCATGTGGTATACTTTAGTTGAAAAAAAAGTCATGCTTGGCACTAGGAAAGTGGAAAAAAATACTTTTCATTAACCAAATCTAAAATAATTTTGTGAAATTCATGATTACTATGGTAAGACCCATGTTAGTTCCAAAAATGGTCATGTTATCATGTAATATGCCATGAAGATTCCCATGGGGCATGGTCATCTTTGTTGCAAGTCATTGATCTTGATATGAGATAGGTCAGTTTGTGAAGGGTTTTTTTTCAAGTTTATGGTATTGTGAGTGTATCATTTTTCCCACAAGCCATTGCACATAGGAGGCTTCCATGTGAAAGGATTTCAATTTTTGAGCCTTTTTTCATTTTCTGTAATTTCTTTTGATGTGTTGTTAAAATTGCACGGATGACTAATCATATAAAATGGTTGGGAAATTGAGTTTTCTTTGTGGATACTACCTACGTTCCTAATGTGGAAGGTGAAAATGATTTTTCAGAATTTATTCGACCAAATTAGAGCACACTTGCAGTTCAATTTTGAATTACTAGATGTAAATCGCCAGAAATTCAATAAATCAAAGAAATATGGCAATATCACCCTGAAATTCATGAAAAATTAGCAGTTGGAATCCCATGTGGTATACTTTAGTTGAAAATTGCTACGGCACAATTTACAATCTTATTTATGGCACTTGCTTCAAAAAAAAAGTCGTGCTTGGCACAAGGAGAATGGAAAAATAGTATTATTAACCAAATTTTCATTCATTTTGTGAAATTCTTGATCACTATGGTAACACCCATGTTAGTTCCAAAAATGGTCATGTTATCATGTAATATGCCATGAAGATGCCCATGGGGCATGGTCATGTTTGTTGAAAGTCATTGATCTTCATATGAGTTAGGTCAGTTTGTGAAGGGTTTTTTTTCAAGTCCGTGGTATTGTCAGTTTATCATTTTTCCCACAAGCCATTGTACATATGAGGCCTCCATGTGAAAGGATTTCAATTTTTGAGCCTTTTTTCATTTTCTATAATTTCTTTTTATGTGTTGTCAAAATTCCATGGATGACTAATCATATAAAATGGTTGGGAAATTGAGTTTTCTTTATGGATGCTACCTACATTCCTAATGTGGAAGGTGAAAATGATTTTTCAGAATTTATTCGACCAAATTAGAGCACACTTGAAGTTCAAATTTTGAATTACTTGTTGTATCCCATGTGGTATACTTTAGTTGAAAATTGTAAGGGCACAATTTACAATGTTATTTATGGCACTTACTTCACAAAAAAATGTCATGGTTGGCACTAGGAAAGTGGAAAAAAATACTTTTCATTAACCAAATCTAAAATCATTTTGTGAAATTCTTGATCACTAGGGTAAGACCCATGTTAGTTCCAAAAATAGTCATGTTATCTTGTAATATGCCATGAAGATTCCCATGGGGCATGGTCATCTTTGTTGAAAGTCATTGATCTTCATATGAGATAGGTCAGTTTGTGAAGGGTTTTTCTCAAGTTTGTGGTATTGTCAGTGTATCATTTTTCCACAAGCCATTGCACATAGGAGGCATCCATGTGAAAGGATTTCAATTTTTGAGCCTTTTTTCATTTTGTATAATTTCTTTCGATGTGTTGTCAAAATTGCACGAATGACTAATCATATAAAATGGTTGGGAAATTGAGTTTTCTTTGTGGATACTACCTACATTCCTAATGTGGAAGGTGAAAATGATTTTTCAGAATTTATTCGACCAAATTAGAGAACACTTGTAGTTCAAATTTCAATTACTTGATGTAAATCACCAGAAATTGAATAAATCAATGAAATATGGCAATATCACTCTGAAATTCATGAAAAATTTGTAGTTGGAATCCGATGTGGTATACTTTAGTTTAAAATTGTAAGGGCACAATTTACAATCTTATTTGTGGCACTTGCTTCACTAAAAAAGTCGTGCTTGGCACTAGGAAAATGGAAAAATACTTTTTATTATCCAAATTTTCATTCATTTTGTGAAATTCTTGATCACTATGGTAACACCCATGTTAGTTCCAAAAATGGTCATGTTATCATGTAATATGCCATGAAGATGCCCATGGGGCATGGTCATGTTTGTTGAAAGTCATTGATCTTCATATGAGTTAGGTCAGTTTGTGAAGGGTTTTTTTTCAAGTCCGTGGTATTGTCAGTTTATCATTTTTCCCACAAGCCATTGCACATAGGAGGCCTCCATGTGAAAGGATTTCAATTTTTGAACCTTTTTTTCATTTTCTATAATTTCTTTTTATGTGTTGTCAAAATTCCGTGGATGACTAATCATATAAAATGGTTGGGAAATTGAGTTTTCTTTATGGATGCTACCTACATTCCTAATGTGGAAAGTGAAAATGATTTTTCGGGATTTATACGACCAAATTAGAGTACACTTGTAGTTCAAATTTGAATTACTAGATGTAAATCACCAGAAATTCAATAAATCAATGAAATATGGCAATATTACTCTAAAATTCATGAAAAATTGGCATCTTGAATCCCATGTGGTATACTTTAGTTGAAAATTGTAAGGGCACAATTTACAATATTATTTATGGCACTTGCTTCACAAAAAAAGTCATGGTTGGCACTAGGAAAGTGGAAAAAAATACTTTTCATTAACCAAATCTAAAATCATTTTGTGAAATTCTTGATCACTATGGTAAGACCCATGTTAGTTCCAAAAATAGTCATGTTATCTTGTAATTTGCCATGAAGATTCCCATGGGGCATGGTCATCTTTGTTGAAAGTCATTGATCTTCATATGAGATAGGTCAGTTTGTGAAGGGTTTTTTTTCAAGTTTGTGGTATTGTCAGTGTATCATTTTTCCCACAAGCCATTGCACATAGGAGGCCTCCAAGTGAAATGATTTCAATTGTTGAGCCTTTTTTTCATTTTGTATAATTTCTTTTGATGTGTTGTCAAAATTGCACGAATGACTAATCATATAAAATGGTTGGGAAATTGAGTTTTCTTTGTGGATACTACCTACACTCCTAATGTGGAAGGTGAAAATGATTTTTCAGAATTTATTCGACCAAATTAGAGCACACTTTTAGTTCAAATTTGAATTACTTGATGTAAATCACCAGAAATTCAATAAATCAATGAAATATGGAAATATCACTCTGAAATTCATGAAAAATTTGTAGTTGGAATCCCATGTGGTATACTTTAGTTGAAAATTGTAAGGGCACCATTTACAATCTTATTTATGGCACTTGCTTCACAAAAAAAGTAGTTCCTGGCACTAGGAAAATGGAAAAATACTTTTTATTATCCAAATTTTCATTCATTTTGTGAAATTCTTGATCACTATGGTAACACCCATGTTAGTTCCAAAAATGGTCATGTTATCATGTAAGATGCCATGAAGATGCCCATGGGGCATGGTCATGTTTGTTGAAAGTCATTGATCTTCATATGAGTTAGGTCAGTTTGTGAATGTTTTTTCTTCAAGTTTGTGGTATTGTCAGTTTATCATTTTTCCCACAAGCCATTGAACATTGGAGGCCTCCTTGTGAAAGGATTTCAATTGTTGATCCTTTTTTTCATTTTCTATAATTTCTTTTTATGTGTTGTCAAAATTCCATGGATGACTAATGATATAAAATGGTTGGGAAATTGAGTTTTCTTTATGGATGCTACCTACATTCCTAATGTGGAAAGTGAAAATGATTTTTCAGAATTTATTCGACCAAATTAGAGCACACTTGTAGTTCAAATTTGAATTACTTGATGTAAATCACCAGAAATTCAATAAATCAATGAAATTTGGCAATATCACTCTAAAATTCATGAAAAATTGGCAGCTTGAATCCCATGTGGTATACTTTAGTTGAAAATTGTAAGGGCACAATTTACAATATTATTTATGGCACTTGCTTCACAAAAAAAGTCATGGTTGGCACTAGGAAAGTGGAAAAAAATACTTTTCATTAACCAAATCTAAAATCATTTTGTGAAATTCTTGATCACTATGTTAAGACCCATGTTAGTTCCAAAAATAGTCATGTTATCATGTAATATGCCATGAAGATTCCCATGGGGCATGGTCATCTTTGTTGAAAGTCATTGATCTTCATATGAGATAGGTCAGTTTGTGAAGGGTTTTTTTCAAGTTTGTGGTATTGTCAGTGTATCATTTTTCCACAAGCCATTGCACATAGGAGGCATCCATGTGAAAGGATTTCAATTTTTGAGCCTTTTTTCATTTTGTATAATTTCTTTCGATGTGTTGTCAAAATTGCACGAATGACTAATCATATAAAATGGTTGGGAAATTGAGTTTTCTTTGTGGATACTACCTACATTCCTAATGTGGAAGGTGAAAATGATTTTTCAGAATTTATTCGACCAAATTAGAGAACACTTGTAGTTCAAATTTCAATTACTTGATGTAAATCACCAGAAATTGAATAAATAAATGAAATATGGAAATATCACTCTGAAATTCATGAAAAATTTGTAGTTGGAATCCGATGTGGTATACTTTAGTTTAAAATTGTAAGGGCACAATTTACAATCTTATTTGTGGCACTTGCTTCACTAAAAAAGTCGTGCTTGGCACTAGGAAAATGGAAAAATTCTTTTTATTATCCAAATTTTCATTCATTTTGTGAAATTCTTGATCACTATGGTAACACCCATGTTAGTTCCAAAAATGGTCATGTTATCATGTAATATGCCATGAAGATGCCCATGGGGCATGGTCATGTTTGTTGAAAGTCATTGATCTTCATATGAGTTAGGTCAGTTTGTGAATGTTTTTTCTTCAAGTTTGTGGTATTGTCAGTTTATCATTTTTCCCACAAGCCATTGCACATTGGAGGCCTCCTTGTGAAAGGATTTCAATTGTTGATCCTTTTTTTCATTTTCTATAATTTCTTTTTATGTGTTGTCAAAATTCTATGGATGACTAATGATATAAAATGGTTGGGAAATTGAGTTTTCTTTATGGATGCTACCTACATTCCTAATGTGGAAAGTGAAAATGATTTTTCAGAATTTATTCGACCAAATTAGAGCACACTTGTAGTTCAAATTTGAATTACTTGATGTAAATCACCAGAAATTCAATAAATCAATGAAATTTGGCAATATCACTCTAAAATTCATGAAAAATTGGCAGCTTGAATCCCATGTGGTATACTTTAGTGGAAAATTGTAAGGGCACAATTTACAATGTTATTTATGGCACTTGCTTCACAAAAAAAAGTCATGGTTGGCACTAGGAAAGTGAAAAAAATACTTTTCATTAACCAAATCTAAAATAATTTTGTGAAATTCTTGATCACTAGGGTAAGACCCATGTTAGTTCCAAAAATAGTCATGTTATCTTGTAATATGCCATGAAGATTCCCATGGGGCATGGTCATCTTTGTTGAAAGTCATTGATCTTCATATGAGATAGGTCAGTTTGTGAAGGATTTTTTTTCAAGTTTGTGGTATTGTCAGTGTATCATTTTTCCAACAAGCCATTGCACATAGGAGGCCTCCATGTGAAAGGATTTCAATTTTTGAGCCTTTTTTCTTTTTCTATAATTTCTTTCGATGTGTTGTCAAAATTGCACGGATGACTAATCATATAAAATGGTTGGGAAATTCAGTTTTCTTTGTGGATACTACCTACATTCCTAATGTGGAAGGTGAAAATGATTTTTCAGATTTTATTCGACCAAAGTAGAGCACACTTGTAGTTCAAATTTTAATTACTTGATGTAAATCACCAAAAATTCAATAAATCAATGAAATAGGGCAATATCACTCTGAAATTCATGAAAAATTTGTAGTTGGAATCCCATGTGGTATACTTTAGTTTACAATTGTAAGGGAACAATTTACAATCTTATTTGTGGCACTTGCTTCACAAAAAAAGTCGTGCTTGGCACTAGGAAAATGGAAAAATTCTTTTTATTATCCAAATTTTCATTCATTTTGTGAAATTCTTGATCACTATGGTAACACCCATGTTAGTTCCAAAAATGGTCATGTTACCAAGTAATATGCCATGAAGATGCCCATGGGGCATGGTCATGTTTGTTGAAAGTCATTGATTTTCATATGAGTTAGGTCAGTTTGTGAAGGGTTTTTTTTCAAGTTTGTGGTATTGTCAGCTTATCATTTTTCCCACAAGCCATTGCACATAGGTGGCCTCCATGTGAAAGGATTTCAATTTTTGAGCCTTTTTTTCATTTTCTATAATTTCTTTTTATTTGTTATCAAAATTCCATGGATGACTAATCATATAAAATGGTTGGAAAATTGAGTTTTCTTTATGGATGCTACCTACATTCCTAATGTGGAAAGTGAAAATGATTTTTCAGAATTTATTCGACCATATTAGAGCACACATGTAGTTCAAATTTGAATTACTTGATGTAAATCACCAGAAATTCAATAAATCAATGAAATATGGAAATATCACTCTAAAATTCATGAAAAATTGGCAGCTTGAATCCCATGTGGTATACTTTAGTCGAAAATTGTAAGGGCACAATTTACAATATTATTGATGGCACTTGCTTCACAAAAAAAGTCATGGTTGGCACTAGGAAAGTGGAAAAAAATACTTTTCATTAACCAAATCTAAAATCATTTTGTGAAATTCTTGATCACTATGTTAAGACCCATGTTAGTTCCAAAAATAGTCATGTTATCATGTAATATGCCATGAAGATTCCCATGGGGCATGGTCATCTTTGTTGAAAGTCATTGATCTTCATATGAGATAGGTCAGTTTGTGAAGGGTTTTTTTCAAGTTTGTGGTATTGTCAGTGTATCATTTTTCCACAAGCCATTGCACATAGGAGGCATCCATGTGAAAGGATTTCAATTTTTGAGCCTTTTTTCATTTTGTATAATTTCTTTCGATGTGTTGTCAAAATTGCACGAATGACTAATCATATAAAATGGTTGGGAAATTGAGTTTTCTTTGTGGATACTACCTACATTCCTAATGTGGAAGGTGAAAATGATTTTTCAGAATTTATTCGACCAAATTAGAGAACACTTGTAGTTCAAATTTCAATTACTTGATGTAAATCACCAGAAATTGAATAAATCAATGAAATATGGAAATATCACTCTGAAATTCATGAAAAATTTGTAGTTGGAATCCGATGTGGTATACTTTAGTTTAAAATTGTAAGGGCACAATTTACAATCTTATTTGTGGCACTTGCTTCACTAAAAAAGTCGTGCTTGGCACTAGGAAAATGGAAAAATACTTTTTATTATCCAAATTTTCATTCATTTTGTGAAATTCTTGATCACTATGGTAACACCCATGTTAGTTCCAAAAATGGTCATGTTATCATGTAATATGCCATGAAGATGCCCATGGGGCATGGTCATGTTTGTTGAAAGTCATTGATCTTCATATGAGTTAGGTCAGTTTGTGAATGTTTTTTCTTCAAGTTTGTGGTATTGTCAGTTTATCATTTTTCCCACAAGCCATTGCACATTGGAGGCCTCCTTGTGAAAGGATTTCAATTGTTGATCTTTTTTTTCATTTTCTATAATTTCTTTTTATGTGTTGTCAAAATTCCATGGATGACTAATGATATAAAATGGTTGGGAAATTGAGTTTTCTTTATGGATGCTACCTACATTCCTAATGTGGAAAGTGAAAATGATTTTTCAGAATTTATTCGACCAAATTAGAGCACACTTGTAGTTCAAATTTGAATTACTTGATGTAAATCACCAGAAATTCAATAAATCAATGAAATTTGGCAATATCACTCTAAAATTCATGAAAAATTGGCAGCTTGAATCCCATGTGGTATACTTTAGTGGAAAATTGTAAGGGCACAATTTACAATGTTATTTATGGCACTTGCTTCACAAAAAAAAGTCATGGTTGGCACTAGGAAAGTGAAAAAAATACTTTTCATTAACCAAATCTAAAATCATTTTGTGAAATTCTTGATCACTAGGGTAAGACCCATGTTAGTTCCAAAAATAGTCATGTTATCTTGTAATATGCCATGAAGATTCCCATGGGGCATGGTCATCTTTGTTGAAAGTCATTGATCTTCATATGAGATAGGTCAGTTTGTGAAGGATTTTTTTTCAAGTTTGTGGTATTGTCAGTGTATCATTTTTCCCACAAGCCATTGCACATAGGAGGCCTCCATGTGAAAGGATTTCAATTTTTGAGCCTTTTTTCTTTTTCTATAATTTCTTTCGATGTGTTGTCAAAATTGCACGGATGACTAATCATATAAAATGGTTGGGAAATTCAGTTTTCTTTGTGGATACTACCTACATTCCTAATGTGGAAGGTGAAAATGATTTTTCAGATTTTATTCGACCAAAGTAGAGCACACTTGTAGTTCAAATTTTAATTACTTGATGTAAATCACCAGAAATTCAATAAATCAATGAAATAGGGCAATATCACTCTGAAATTCATGAAAAATTTGTAGTTGGAATCCCATGTGGTATACTTTAGTTTACAATTGTAAGGGAACAATTTACAATCTTATTTGTGGCACTTGCTTCACAAAAAAAGTCGTGCTTGGCACTAGGAAAATGGAAAAATTCTTTTTATTATCCAAATTTTCATTCATTTTGTGAAATTCTTGATCACTATGGTAACACCCATGTTAGTTCCAAAAATGGTCATGTTACCAAGTAATATGCCATGAAGATGCCCATGGGGCATGGTCATGTTTGTTGAAAGTCATTGATTTTCATATGAGTTAGGTCAGTTTGTGAAGGGTTTTTTTTCAAGTTTGTGGTATTGTCAGCTTATCATTTTTCCCAAAAGCCATTGCACATAGGTGGCCTCCATGTGAAAGGATTTCAATTTTTGAGCCTTTTTTTCATTTTCTATAATTTCTTTTTATGTGTTATCAAAATTCCATGGATGACTAATCATATAAAATGGTTGGAAAATTGAGTTTTCTTTATGGATGCTACCTACATTCCTAATGTGGAAAGTGAAAATGATTTTTCAGAATTTATACGACCATATTAGAGCACACATGTAGTTCAAATTTGAATTACTTGATGTAAATCACCAGAAATTCAATAAATCAATGAAATATGGCAATATCACTCTAAAATTCATGAAAAATTGGCAGCTTGAATCCCATGTGGTATACTTTAGTCGAAAATTGTAAGGGCACAATTTACAATATTATTGATGGCACTTGCTTCACAAAAAAAGTCATGGTTGGCACTAGGAAAGTGGAAAAAAATACTTTTCATTAACCAAATCTAAAATCATTTTGTGAAATTCTTGATCACTATGGTAAGACCCATGTTAGTTCCAAAAATAGTCATGTTATCTTGTAATATGCCATGAAGATTCCCATGGGGCATGGTCATCTTTGTTGAAAGTCATTGATCTTCATATGAGATAGGTCAGTTTGTGAAGGGTTTTTTTTTCAAGTTTGTGGTATTGTCAGTGTATCATTTTTCCCACAAGCCATTGCACATAGGAGGCCTCCATGTGAAATGATTTCAATTGTTGAGCCTTTTTTTCATTTTGTATAATTTCTTTCGATGTGTTGTCAAAATTGCACGAATGACTAATCATATAAAATGGTTGGGAAATTGAGTTTTCTTTGTGGATACTACCTACATTCCTAATGTGGAAGGTGAAACTGATTTTTCAGAATTTATTTGACCAAATTAGAGCACACTTGTAGTTCAAATTGGAATTACTTGATGTAAATCACCACAAATTCAATAAATCAATGAAATATGGAAATATCACTCTGAAATTCATGAAAAAATTGTAGTTGGAATCCCATGTGGTATACTTTAGTTGAAAATTGTAAGGGCACAATTTACAATCTTATTTATGGCAGTTGCTTCACAAAAAAAGTCATGCATTGCACTAGAAAAAGGAAAAATGAACCTATTATTTGTGGTATTGTTAGTTTATTATTTTTCCCACAAGCCATTGCACATAGGAGGCCTCCATGCAAAAGGATTTCAATTTTTGATCCTTTTTGTCACTTGGCACTAGGAAAATGGAAAAATACTTTTTATTATCCAAATTTTCATTCATTTTGTGAAATTCTTGATCACTATGGTAACACCCATGTTAGTTCCAGAAATGGTCATGTTATCATGTAATATGCCATGAAGATGCCCATGGGGCATGGTCATGTTTGTTGAAAGTCATTGATCTTCATATGAGTTAGGTCAGTTTGTGAAGGTTTTTTCTTCAAGTTTGTGGTATTGTCAGTTTATCATTTTTCCCACAAGCCATTGCACATAGGAGGCCTCCATGTGAAAGGATTTCAATTGTTGAGCCTTTTTTCATTTTCTATAATTTCTTTTTATGTGGTGTCAAAATTCCATGGATGACTAATCATATAAAATGGTTGGGAAATTGAGTTTTCTTTATGGATGCTACCTACATTCCTAATGTGGAAAGTGAAAATGATTTTTCAGAATTTATTCGACCAAATTAGAGCACACTTGTAGTTCAAATTTGAATTACTTGATGTAAATAACCAGAAATTCAATAAATCAATGAAATATGGCAATATCACTCTAAAATTCATGAAAAATTGGCAGTTTGAATCCCATGTGGTATACTTTAGTTGAAAATTGTAAGGGCACAATTTACAATGTTATTTATGGCACTTGCTTCACAAAAAAAAAGTCATGGTTGGCACTAGGAAAGTGGAAACAAAATACTTTTCATTAACCAAATCTAAAATCATTTTGTGAAATTCTTGATCACTATGGTAAGAAACATGTTAGTTCCAAAAATAGTCATGTTATCTTGTAATATACCATGAAGATTCCCATGGGGCATGGTCATCTTTGTTGAAATTCATTGATCTTCATATGAGTTAGGTCAGTTTGTGAAGGTTTTTTCTTCAAGTTTGTGGTATTGTCAGTTTATCATTTTCCCACAAGCCATTGCACATAGGAGGCCTCCATGTGAAATGATTTCAATTGTTGAGCCTTTTTTTCATTTTCTATAATTTCTTTTTATGTGTTGTCAAAATTCCATGGATGACTAATCATATAAAATGGTTGGGAAATTGAGTTTTCTTTATGGATGCTACCTACATTCTTAATGTGGAAAGTGAAAATGATTTTTCAGAATTTATTCGACCAAATTAGAGCACACTTGTAGTTCTAATTTGAATTACTTGATGTAAATCACCAGAAATTCAATAAATCAATGAAATATGGCAATATCACTCTGAAATTCATTAAAAATTGGCAGTTTGAATCCCATGTGGTATACTTTAGTTGAAAATTGTGAGGGCACAATTTACAATGTTATTTATGGCACTTACTTCACAAAAAAAGTCATGGTTGGCACTAGGAAAGTGTAAAAAAAATACTTTTCTTTAACCAAATCTAAAATCATTTTGTGAAATTCTTGATCACTATGGTAAGACCCATGTTAGTTCCAAAAATAGTCATGTTAACTTGTAATATACCATGAAGAGTCCCATGGGGCATGGTCATCTTTTTTGAAATTCATTGATCTTCATATGAGTTAGGTCAGTTTGTGAAGGTTTTTTCTTCAAGTTTGTGGTATTGTCAGTTTATCATTTTTCTCACAAGCCATTGCACATAGGAGGCCTCCATGTGAAAGGATTTCAATTGTTGAGCCTTTTTTTCATTTTCTACAATTTCTTTTTATGTGTTGTCAAAATTCCATGGATGACTAATGATATAAAATGGTTGGGAAATTGAGTTTTCTTTATAGATGCTACCTACATTCCTAATGTGGAAAGTGAAAATGATTTTTCAGAATTTATTCGACCAAATTAGAGCACACTTGTAGTTCTAATTTGAATTACTTGATGTAAATCGCCAGAAATTCAATAAATCAATGAAATATGGCAATATCACTCTGAAATTCATTAAAAATTGGCAGTTTGAATCCCATGTGGTATACTTTAGTTGAAAATTGTGAGGGCACAATTTACAATGTTATTTATGGCACTTGCTTCACAAAAAAAAGTCATGGTTGGCACTAGGAAAGTGGAAAAAAAATACTTTTCATTAACCAAATCTAAAATCATTTTGTGAAATTCTTGATCACTATGGTAAGACCCATGTTAGTTCCAAAAATAGTCATGTTATCTTGTAATATGCCATGAAGATTCCCATGGGGCATGGTCATCTTTGTTGACAGTCAATGATCTTCATATGAGATAGGTCAGTTTGTGAAGGTTTTTTTTTCACGTTTGTGGTATTGTCAGTGTATCATTTTTCCCACAAGCCATTGCACATAGGAGGCCTCCATGTGAAATGATTTCAATTGTTGAGCCTTTTTTCATTTTCTATAATTTCTTTCGATGTGTTGTCAAAATTGCACGAATGACTAATCATATAAAATGGTTTGGAAATTGAGTTTTCTTTGTGGATACTACCTACATTCCTAATGTGGAAGGTGAAAATGATTTTTCAGAATTTAATCGACCAAATTAGAGCACACTTGTAGCTCAAATTTGAATTACTTGATGTAAATCACCAGAAATTCAATAAATCAATGAAATATGGAAATATCACTCTGAAATTCATGAAAAATTTGTAGTTGGAATCCCATGTGGTATACTTTAGTTGAAAATTGTAAGGGCACAATTTATAATCTTATTTATGTCACTTGCTTCACAAAAAAAGTCGTGCTTGGCACTAGGAAAATGGAAAAATACTTTTTATTATCCAAATTTTCATTCATTTTGTGAAATTCTTGATCACTATGGTAACACCCATGTTAGTTCCAAAAATGGTCATGCTATCATGTAATATGCCATGAAGATGCCCATGGGGAATGGTCATGTTTGTTGAAAGTCATTGATCTTCATATGAGTTAGGTCAGTTTGTGAAGGTTTTTTTTTCAAGTTTGTGGTATTGTCAATTTATCATTTTTCCCACAAGCCATTGTACATAGGAGGCCTCCATGTGAAAGGATTTTAATTGTTGATCCTTTTTTTCATTTTCTATAATTTCTTTTTATGTGTTGTCAAAATTCCATTGATGACTAATCATATAAAATGGTTGGGAAATTGAGTTTTCTTTATGGATACTACCTACATTCCTAATGTGGAAAGTGAAAATGATTTTTCAGAATTTATTCGACCAAATTAGAGCACACTTGTAGTTCAAATTTGAATTACTTGATGTAAATTACCAGAAATTCAATAAATCAATGAAATATGGCAATATCACTCTAAAATTCATGAAAAATTGGCAGTTGGAATCCCATGTGGTATACTTTAGTTGAAAATTGTAAGGGCACAATTTACAATCTTATTTATGGCACTTGCTTCACAAAAAAAGTCATGGTTGGCACTAGGAAAGTGTAAAAAAAAATACTTTTCTTTAACCAAATCTAAAATCATTTTGTGAAATTCTTGATCACTATGGTAAGACCCATGTTAGTTCCAAAAATAGTCATGTTAACTTGTAATATACCATGAAGAGTCCCATGGGGCATGGTCATCTTTGTTGAAATTCATTGATCTTCATATGAGTTAGGTCAGTTTGTGAAGGTTTTTTCTTCAAGTTTGTGGTATTGTCAGTTTATCATTTTTCTCACAAGCCATTGCACATAGGAGGCCTCCATGTGAAAGGATTTCAATTGTTGAGCCTTTTTTTCATTTTCTATAATTTCTTTTTATGTGTTGTCAAAATTCCATGGATGACTAATGATATAAAATGGTTGGGAAATTGAGTTTTCTTTATAGATGCTACCTACATTCCTAATGTGGAAAGTGAAAATGATTTTTCAGAATTTATTCGACCAAATTAGAGCACACTTGTAGTTCTAATTTGAATTACTTGATGTAAATCGCCAGAAATTCAATAAATCAATGAAATATGGCAATATCACTCTGAAATTCATTAAAAATTGGCAGTTTGAATCCCATGTGGTATACTTTAGTTGAAAATTGTGAGGGCACAATTTACAATGTTATTTATGGCACTTACTTCACAAAAAAAAGTCATGGTTGGCACTAGGAAAGTGGAAAAAAAATACTTTTCATTAACCAAATCTAAAATCATTTTGTGAAAGTCTTGATCACTATGGTAAGACCCATGTTAGTTCCAAAAATAGTCATGTTATCTTGTAATATGCTATGAAGATTCCCATGCGGCATGGTCATCTTTGTTGACAGTCAATGATCTTCGTATGAGATAGGTCAGTTTGTGAAGGTTTTTTTTTCACGTTTGTGGTATTGTCAGTGTATCATTTTTCCCGCAAGCCATTGCACATAGGAGGCCTCCATGTGAAATGATTTCAATTGTTGAGCCTTTTTTTCATTTTCTATAATTTCTTTCGATGTGTTGTCAAAATTGCACGAATGACTAATCATATAAAATGGTTGGGAAATTGAGTTTTCTTTGTGGATACTACCTACATTCCTAATGTGGAAGGTGAAAATGATTTTTCAGAATTTAATCGACCAAATTAGAGCACACTTGTAGCTCAAATTTGAATTACTTGATGTAAATCACCAGAAATTCAATAAATCAATGAAATATGGAAGTATCACTCTGAAATTCATGAAAAATTTGTAGTTGGAATCCCATGTGGTATACTTTTGTTGAAAATTGTAAGGGCACAATTTATAATCTTCTTTATGTCACTTGCTTCACAAAAAAAGTCGTGGTTGGCACTAGGAAAGTGGAAAAAAAATACTTTTCTTTAACCAAATCTAAAATCATTTTGTGAAATTCTTGATCACTATGGTAAGACCCATGTTAGTTCCAAAAATAGTCATGTTATCTTGTAATATACCATGAAGAGTCCCATGGGGCATGGTCATCTTTGTTGAAATTCATTGATCTTCATATGAGTTAGGTCAGTTTGTGAAGGTTTTTTCTTCAAGTTTGTGGTATTGTCAGTTTATCATTTTTCTCACAAGCCATTGCACACAGGAGGCCTCCATGTGAAAGGATTTCAATTGTTGAGCCTTTTTTTCATTTTCTATAATTTCTTTTTATGTGTTGTCAAAATTCCATGGATGACTAATGATATAAAATGGTTGCGAAATTGAGTTTTCTTTATAGATGCTACCTACATTCCTAATGTGGAAAGTGAAAATGATTTTTCAGAATTTATTCGACCAAATTAGAGCACACTTGTAGTTCTAATTTGAATTACTTGATGTAAATCACCAGAAATTCAATAAATCAATGAAATATGGCAATATCACTCTGAAATTCATTAAAAATTGGCAGTTTGAATCCCATGTGGTATACTTTAGTTGAAAATTGTGAGGGCACAATTTACAATGTTATTTATGGCACTTGCTTCACAAAAAAAAGTCATGGTTGGCACTAGGAAAGTGGAAAAAAAATACTTTTCATTAACCAAATCTAAAATCATTTTGTGAAATTCTTGATCACTATGGTAAGACCCATGTTAGTTCCAAAAATAGTCAGGTTATCTTGTAATATGCCATGAAGATTCCCATGGGGCATGGTCATCTTTGTTGACAGTCAATGATCTTCATATGAGATAGGTCAGTTTGTGAAGGGTTTTTTTTTCAAGTTTGTGGTATTGTCAGTGTATCATTTTTCCCACAAGCCATTGCACATAGGAGGCCTCCATGTGAAATGATTTCAATTGTTGAGCCTTTTTTTCATTTTCTATAATTTCTTTCGATGTGTTGTCAAAATTGCACGAATGACTAATCATATAAAATGGTTGGGAAATTGAGTTTTCTTTATGGATACTACCTACATTCCTAATGTGGAAGGTGAAAATGATTTTTCAGAATTTAATCGACCAAATTAGAGCACACTTGTAGCTCAAATTTGAATTACTTGATGTAAATCACCAGAAATTCAATAAATCAATGAAATATGGAAATATCACTCTGAAATTCATGAAAAATTTGTAGTTGGAATCCCATGTGGTATACTTTAGTTGAAAATTGTAAGGGCACAATTTATAATCTTATTTATGTCTCTTGCTTCACAAAAAAAGTCGTGCTTGGCACTAGGAAAATGGAAAAATACTTTTTATTATCCAAATTTTCATTCATTTTGTGAAATTCTTGATCACTATGGTAACAACCATGTTAGTTCCAAAAATGGTCATGTTATCATGTAATATGCCATGAAGATGCCCATGGGGAATGGTCATGTTTGTTGAAAGTCATTGATCTTCATATGAGTTAGGTCAGTTTGTGAAGGTTTTTTTATTCAAGTTTATGGTCAGTCTATCATTTTTCCCACAAGCCATTGCACATAGGAGGCCTCCATGTGAAAGGATTTCAATTTTGACAATTTATTGGACCAAATTAGAGCACATTTGCAGTTCAATTTTGAATTACTTGATGTAAATCACCAGAAATTAAATAAATCAATGAAATATGGCAATATCACTTTGAAATTCATGAAAAATTGGCAGTTGGAATCCCATGTAGTATACTTTAGTTGAAAATTGTAAGGGCACAATTTACAATGTTATTTATGGTAGTTGCTTCACACAAAAAAGTCATTATTGGCACTAGGAAAGTGGAAAAAAATACTTTTCATTAACCAAATCTAAAATCATTTTGTGAAATTCCCCATCACTACGGTAAGACCCATGTTAGTTCAAAAAATGGTCATGTTATCATGTAATATGCCATGAAGATTCCCATGGGGCATGGTCATCTTGGTTGAAAGTCATTGATCTTCATGTGAGATAGGTCAGTTTGTGAAGGTTTGTTTTCAAGTTTGTGGTATTGTCAGTTTATCATTTTTCCCACAAGCCATTGCACATAGGAGGCCTCCATGTGAAAGGATTTCAATTTTTGAGCATTTTTTTTCATTTTCTATAATTTCTTTCGATGTGTTATCAAAATTGCACGGATGACTAACCTTATAAAATGGTTGGGAAATTGAGTTTTCTTTGTGGATACTACCTACATTCCTAATGTGGAAGGTGAAAATGATTTTTCAGAATTTATTCGACCAAATTAGAGCAGACTTGTAGTTCAAATTTGAATTACTTGATGTAAATCGCCAGAAATTCAATAAATCCATGAAATATGGCAATATCTCTCTGAAATTCATGGAAAATTTGTAGTTGGAATCCCATGTGGTATACTTTAGTTGAAAATTGAAAGGGCACAATTTACAATGTTATTTATGGCACTTCCTTCACAAAAAAAAGTCATGCTTGGCACTAGGAAAGCGGGGGGAAAATACTTTTCATTAACCAAATCTAAAATAATTTTGTGAAATTCCTGATCACTATGGTAAGACCCATGTTAGTTCCAAAAATAGTCGTGTTATCATGTAATATGCCATGAAGATTCCCTTGGGGCATGGTCATCTTTGTTGAAAGTCATTGATCTTCATTTTGTGAAAGTTTTTTTTTCAAGTTTAAGGTATTGTCAGTGTATCATTTTTCCCACAAGCCATTGCACATAGGAGGCCTCCATGTGAAAGGATTTCAATTTTCGAGCCTTTTTTTCATTTTCTATAATTTCTTTCGATGTGTTGTCAAAATTGCACGGATGACTAATCATATAAAATGGTTGGGAAATTGAGTTTTCTTTGTGGATACTACCTACATTCCTAATGTGGAAGGTGAAAATAATTTTTCAGAATTTATTCGACCAAATTAGAGCACATTTGCAGTTCAATTTTGAATTACTTGATGTAAATCACCAAAAAATCAATAAATCGATGAAATATGGCAATATCACTCTGAAATTCATGAAAAATTGGCAGTTGGAATCCCATGTGGTATACTTTAGTTGAAAATTGTAAGGGCACAATATACAATCTTATTTATGGCACTTGCTTCACAAAAAAAGTCATGCTTGGCACTAGGAAAGTGGAAAAAAATACTTTTCATTAGCCAAATCTAAAATAATTTTGTGAAATTCCTGATCACTATGGTAAGACCCATGTTAGTTCCAAAAATGGTCATGTTATCATGTAATATACCATGAAGATTCCCATGTGGCATGGTCATCTTTGTTGAAAGTCATTGATCTTCATATGAGATAGGTCAGTTTGTGAAGGGTTTTTTTTCAAGTTTACGGTATTGTTAGTGTATCATTTTTCCCACAAACCATTGCACATAGGAGGCCTCCATCTGAAAGGATTTCAATTTTTGAGCCTTTTTTTCATTTTCTATAATTTCTTTCGATGTGTTGTCAAAATTGCACGGATGACTAATCATGTAAAATGGTTGGGAAATTGAGTTTTCTTTGTGGATACTACCTACATTCCTAATGTGGAAGGTGAAAATAATTTTTGAGAATTTATTGGACCAAATTAGAGCACATTTGTAGTTCAATTTTGAATTACTTGATATAAATCACCAGAAATTCAATAAATTGATGAAATATGGCAATATCACTCTGATATTCATGAAAAATTGGCAGTTTGAATCCCATGTGGTATACTTTAGTTGAAAATTGTAAGGGCACAATTTACAATGTTATTTATGGCACTTGCTTCACACAAAAAAGTCATGGTTGGCACTAGGAAAGTGGAAAAAAATACTTTTCATTAACCAAATCTATAATCATTTTGTGAAATTCTTGATCACTATGGTAAGACCCATGTTAGTTCCAACAATAGTCATGTTATATTGTAATATGCCATGAAGATTCCCATGGGGCATGGTCATCTTTGTTGAAAGTCATTGATCTTCATATCAGATATGTCAGTTTGTGAAGGGTTTTTTTTCATGTTTGTGGTATTGTCAGTGTATCATTTTTCCCACAAGCCATTGCACATTGGAGGCCTCCATGTGAACGGATTTCAATTTTTGAGCATTTTTTTTCATTTTCTATAATTTCTTTCGATGTGTTGTCAAAATTGCACGGATGACTAATCATATAAAATGGTTGGGAAATTGAGTTTTCTTTGTGGATACTACCTACATTCCTAATGTGGAAGGTGATATTGATTTTTCAAAATTTATTCGACCAAATTAGAGCACACTTGTAGTTAAAATTTGAATTACTTGATGTAAATCACCAGAAATTCAATAAATCCATGAAATATGGCAATATCTCTCTGAAATTCATGGAAAGTTTGTAGTTGGAATCCCATGTGGTATACTTTAGTTGAAAATTGTAAGGGCACAATTTACAATGTTATTTATGGCACTTGCTTCTCAAAAAAAAGTCGTGCTTGGCACTAGGAAAATGGAAAAATACTTTTTATTATCCAAATTTTCATTCATTTTGTGAAATTCTTGATCACTATGGTAAGACCCATGTTAGTTCCAAAAATTGTCATGTTATCATGTAATATGCCATGAAGATGCCCATGGGGCATGGTCATGTTTGTTGAGAGTCATTGATCTTCATATGAGTTAGGTCAGTTTGTGAAGGTTTTTTTTCAAGTTTGTGGTATTGTCAGTTTATCATTTTTCCAATAAGCCATTGCACATAGGAGGCCTCCATGTGAAAGGATTTCAATTGTTGAGCCTTTTTTTCATTTTCTATAATTTATTTTTATGTGTTGTCAAAATTCCATGGATGACTAATCATATAAAATGGTTGGGAAATTGAGTTTTCTTTATGGATGCTACCTACATTCCTAATGTGGAAAGTGAAAATGATTTTTCAGAATTTATTCGACCAAATTAGAGCACATTTGTAGTTCAAATTTGAATTACTTGATGTAAATCACCAGAAATTCAATAATCGTTGAAATATGGCAATATCACTCTGAAATTCATGAAAAATTGGCAGTTTGAATCCCATGTGGTATACTTTAGTTGAAAATTGTAAGGGCACAATTTACAATGCTATTTATGGCACTTGCTTCACAAAAAAAAAGTCATGGTTGGCACTAGGAAAGTGGAAAAAAAATACTTTTCATTAACCAAATCTAAAATCATTTTGTGAAATTCTTGATCACTATGGTAAGACCCATGTTAGTTCCAAAAATAGTCATGTTATCTTGTAATATGCCATGAGGATTCCCATGGGGCATGGTCATCTTTGTTGAAAGTCATTGATCTTCATATGAGATAGGTCAGTTTGTGAAGGTTTTTTTTTTAAGTTTGTGGTATTGTCAGTGTATCATTTTTCCCACAAGCCATTGCACATAGGAGGCCTCCATGTGAAATGATTTCAATTGTTGAGCCTTTTTTACATTTTGTATAATTTCTTTCGATGTGTTGTCAAAATTGCATGAATGACTAATCATATAAAATGGTTGGGAAATTGAGTTTTCTTTGTGGATACTACCTACATTCCTAATGTGGAAGGTGAAAATGATTTTTCAGAATTTATTCCACCAAATTAGAGCACACTTGTAGTTCAAATTTGAATTACTTGATGTAAATCACCAGAAATTTAATAAATCAATGAAATATGGAAATATCACTCTGAAATTCATGAAAAATTTGTAGTTGGAATCCCATGTGGTATACTTTAGTTGAAAATTGTAAGGGCACAATTTACAATCTTATTTATGGCACTTGCTTCACAAAAAAAGTCGTGCTTGGCACAAGGAAAATGGAAAAATACTTTTTCTTATCCAAATTTTCATTCATTTTGTGAAATCTTGATCACTATGGTAACACCCATGTTAGTTCCAAAAATGGTCATGTTACCAAGTAATATGCCATGAAGATGCCCATGGGGCATGGTCATGTTTGTTGAGAGTCATTGATCTTCATATGAGTTAGGTCAGTTTGTGAAGGTTTTTTTTCAAGTTTGTGGTATTGTCAGTTTATCATTTTTCCAATAAGCCATTGCACATAGGAGGCCTCCATGTGAAAGGATTTCAATTGTTGAGCCTTTTTTTCATTTTCTATAATTTATTTTTATGTGTTGTCAAAATTCCATGGATGACTAATCATATAAAATGGTTGGGAAATTGAGTTTTCTTTATGGATGCTACCTACATTCCTAATGTGGAAAGTGAAAATGATTTTTCAGAATTTATTCGACCAAATTAGAGCACATTTGTAGTTCAAATTTGAATTACTTGATGTAAATCACCAGAAATTCAATAATCGTTGAAATATGGCAATATCACTCTGAAATTCATGAAAAATTGGCAGTTTGAATCCCATGTGGTATACTTTAGTTGAAAATTGTAAGGGCACAATTTACAATGCTATTTATGGCACTTGCTTCACAAAAAAAAAGTCATGGTTGGCACTAGGAAAGTGGAAAAAAAATACTTTTCATTAACCAAATCTAAAATCATTTTGTGAAATTCTTGATCACTATGGTAAGACCCATGTTAGTTCCAAAAATAGTCATGTTATCTTGTAATATGCCATGAGGATTCCCATGGGGCATGGTCATCTTTGTTGAAAGTCATTGATCTTCATATGAGATAGGTCAGTTTGTGAAGGTTTTTTTTTTTAAGTTTGTGGTATTGTCAGTGTATCATTTTTCCCACAAGCCATTGCACATAGGAGGCCTCCATGTGAAATGATTTCAATTGTTGAGCCTTTTTTACATTTTGTATAATTTCTTTCGATGTGTTGTCAAAATTGCATGAATGACTAATCATATAAAATGGTTGGGAAATTGAGTTTTCTTTGTGGATACTACCTACATTCCTAATGTGGAAGGTGAAAATGATTTTTCAGAATTTATTCCACCAAATTAGAGCACACTTGTAGTTCAAATTTGAATTACTTGATGTAAATCACCAGAAATTTAATAAATCAATGAAATATGGAAATATCACTCTGAAATTCATGAAAAATTTGTAGTTGGAATCCCATGTGGTATACTTTAGTTGAAAATTGTAAGGGCACAATTTACAATCTTATTTATGGCACTTGCTTCACAAAAAAAGTCGTGCTTGGCACAAGGAAAATGGAAAAATACTTTTTCTTATCCAAATTTTCATTCATTTTGTGAAATCTTGATCACTATGGTAACACCCATGTTAGTTCCAAAAATGGTCATGTTATCATGTAATATGCCATGAAGATGCCCATGGGGCATGGTCATGTTTTTTGATAGTCATTGATCTTCATATGAGTTAGGTCAGTTTGTGACGGGTTTTTTTTCAAGTTTGTGGTATTGTCAGTTTATCATTTTTCCCACAAGCCATTGCACATAGGAGGCCTCCATGTGAAAGGATTTCAATTGTTGAGCCTTTTTTTCATTTTCTATAATTTCTTTTTATGTGTTGTCAAAATTCTATGGATGACTAATCATATAAAATGGTTGGGAAATTGAGTTTTCTTTATGGATGCTACCTACATTCCTAATGTGGAAAGTGAAAATGATTTTTCAGAATTTTTTCGACCAAATTAGAGCACACTTGTAGTTCAAATTTGAATTACTTGATGTAAATCACCAGAAATTCAATAAATCAATGAAATATGGCAATATCACTCAAAAATTCATGAAGAATTGGCAGTTTGAATCCCATGTGGTATACTTTAGTTGAAAATTGTAAGGGCACAATTTACAATGTTATTTATGGCACTTGCTTCACACAAAAAAGTCATGGTTGGCACTAGGAAAGTGGAAAAAAATACTTTTCATTAACCAAATCTATAATCATTTTGTGAAATTCTTGATCACTATGGTAAGACCCATGTTAGTGCCAAAAATAGTCATGTTATATTGTAATATGCCATGAAGATTCCCATGGGGCATGGTCATCTTTGTTGAAAGTCATTGATCTTCATATCAGATATGTCAGTTTGTGAAGGGTTTTTTTTCAAGTTTGTGGTATTGTCAGTGTATCATTTTTCCCACAAGCCATTGCACATTGGAGGCCTCCATGTGAAAGGATTACAATTTTTGAGCCTTTAGTCATTTTGTATAATTTCTTTCGATGTGTTGTCAAGATTGCACGAATGACTAATCATATAAAATGGTTGGGAAATTGAGTTTTCTTTGTGGATACTACCTACATTCCTAATGTGGAGGGTGAAAATGATTTTTCAGAATTTATTCGACCAAATTAGAGCACACTTGTAGTTCAAATTTGAATTACTTGATGTAAATCACCAGAAATTCAATAAATCAATGAAATATGGCAATATCACTCTGAAATTCATGAAAAATTTGTAGTTGGAATCCCATGTGGTATACTTTAGTTGAAAATTGTAAGGGCACAATTTACAATCTTATTTATGGCACTTGCTTCACAAAAAAAGTCGTGCGTGGCACTAGGAAAATGGAAAAATACTTTTTATTATCCAAATTTTCATTCATTTTGTGAAATTCTTGATCACTATGGTAACACCCATGTTAGTTCCAAAAATGGTCATGTTATCATGTAATATGCCATGAAGATGCCCATGAGGCATGGTCATGTTTGTTGAAAGTCATTGATCTTCATATCAGTTAGGTCAGTTTGTGAAGGGTTTTTTTTCATGTTTGTGGTATTGTCAGTTTATCATTTTTCCCACAAGCCATTGCACATAGGAGGCCTCCATGTGAAAGGATTTCAATTGTTGAGCCTTTTTTTCATTTTCTATAATTTCTTTTTATGTGTTGTAAAAATTCCATGGATGACTAATCATATAAAATGGTTGGGAAATTGAGTTTTCTTTATGGATGCTACCGACATTCCTAATGTGGAAAGTGAAAATGATTTTTCAGAATTTATTCGACCAAATAAGAGCACACTTGTAGTTCAAATTTGAATTACTTGATGTAAATCACCAGAAATTCAATAAATCAATGAAATATGGCAATATCACTCTAAAATTCATGAAAATTAGCAGTTTGAATCCCATGTGGTATACTTTAGTTGAAAATTGTAAGGGCACAATTTACAATCTTATTTATGGCACTTGCTTCACAAAAAAATGTCATGGTTGGCACTAGGAAAGTGGAAAAAAATACTTTTCATTAACCAAATCTAAAATCATTTTGTGAAATTCTTGATCACTATGGTAAGACCCATGTTAGTTCCAAAAATAGTCATGTTATCTTGTAATATGCCATGACGATTCCCATGGGGCATGGTGATCTTTGTTGAAAGTCATTGATCTTCATATGAGATAGGTCAGTTTGTGAAGGTTTTTTTTTCAAGTTTGTGGTATTGTCAGTGTATCATTTTTCCCACAAGCCATTGCACATAGGAGGCCTCCATGTGAAAGGATTTCAATTTTTGAACCTTTTTTCATTTTGTATAATTTCTTTCGATGTGTTGTCAAAATTGCACGAATGACTAATCATATAAAATGGTTGGGAAATTGAGTTTTCTTGGTGGATACTACCTACATTCCTAATGTGGAAGGTGAAAATGATTTTTCAGAATTTATTCGACCAAATTAGAGCACACTTGTAGTTCAAATTTGAATTACTTGATGTAAATCACAAGAAATTAAATAAATGAATGAAATATGGCAATATCACTCTAAAATTCATGAAAAATTGGCAGTTGGAATCCCATGTGGTATACTTTAGTTGAAAATTGTAAGGGCACAATTTACAATGTTATTTATGGCACTTGCTTCACAAAAAAAGTCATGGTTGGCACTAGGAAAGTGGAAAAAAATACTTTTCATTATCCAAATCTAAAATCATTTTGTGAAATTCCCGATCACTACGGTAAGACCCATGTTAGTTCAAAAAATGGTCATGTTATCATGTAATATGCCATGAAGATTCCCATGGGGCATGGTCATCTTTGTTGAAAGTCATTGATCTTCATGTGAGATAGGTCAGTTTGTGAAGGTCTTTTTTTCAAGTTTGTGGTATTGTCAGTTTATCATTTTTCCCACAAGCCATTGCACATAGGAGGTCTCCATGTGTAAGGATTTCAATTTTTGAGCATTTTTTTTCATTTTCTATAATTTCTTTCGATGTGTTGTCAAAATTGCACAGATGACTAATCATATAAAATGGTTGGGAAATTGAGTTTTCTTTGTGGATACTACCTACATTCCTAATGTGGAAGGTGAAAATGATTTTTCAGAATTTATTCAACCAAATTAGAGCACACTTGTAGTTCAAATTTGAATTACTTGATGTAAATCGCCAGAAATTCAATAAATCCATGAAATATGGCAATATCTCTCTGAAATTCATGGAAAATTTGTAGTTGGAATCCCATGTGGTATACTTTAGTTGAAAATTGTAAGGGCACAATTGACAATGTTATTTATGGCACTTCCTTCACAAAATAAAGTCATGCTTGGCACTAGGAAAGTGGGAAAAAAATACTTTTCATTAACCAAATCTAAAATAATTTTGTGAAATTCCTCATCACTATGGTAAGACCCATATTAGTTCCAAAAATGGTCATGTTATCATGTAATATGCCATGAAGATTCCCATGGGGCAAGGTCATCTTTGTTGAAAGTCATTGATCTTCATTTTGTGAAGGTTTTTTTTTCAAGTTTATGGTATTGTCAGTGTATCATTTATCCCACAAGCCATTGCACATAGGAGGCCTCCATGTGAAAGGATTTCAATTTTTGAGCCTTTTTTTCATTTTCTATAATTTCTTTCGATGTGTTGTCAAAATTGCACGGATGACTAATCATATAAAATGGTTGGGAAATTGAGTTTTCTTTGTGGATACTACCTACATTCCTAATGTGGAAGGTGAAAATAATTTTTCAGAGTTTATTCGACCAAATTAGAGCACATTTGCAGTTCAATTTTGAATTACTTGATGTAAATCACCAGAAATTCAATAAATCGATGAAATATGGCAATATCACTCTGAAATTCATGAAAAATTGGCAGTTGGAATCCCATGTGGTATACTTTAGTTGAAAATTGTAAGGGCACAATTTACAATCTTATTTATGGCACTTACTTCACAAAAAAACTCGTGCTTGGCACTAGGAAAATGGAAAAAAATAATTTTAATTAACCAAATTATCGTTCATTTTGTGAAATTCTTGATCACTATGGTAACACCTATGTTAGCTCCAAAAATGGTCATGTTATCATGTAATATGCCAAGAAGATGCCCATGGGGCATGGTTATCTATGTTGAAAGTCATTGATCTTCATATGAGTGAGGTCAGTTTGTGAAGATTTTTTTTTCAAGTTTGTGGTATTGCCAGTTTATTGTTTTTCCCACAAGCCATTGCACATACGAGGCCTCCATGTGAAATGATTTCAATTGTTGAGCCTTTTTTTCATTTTCTATAATTCCTTTTTATGTGTTGTCAAAATTCCATGGATGACTAATCATATTAAATGCTTGGGAAATTGAGTTTTCTTTGTGGATGCTACCTACATTCCTAATGTGCAAGGTGAAAATGATTTTCCAGAATTTATTCAACCAAATTAGAGCACACTTGTAGTTCAAATTTGAATTACTTGATGTAAATCACCAGAAATTCAGTAAATCAATGAAATATGGCAATATCACTCTGAAATTCATGAAAAATTTGTAGTTGGAATCCCATGTGGTGTACTTTAGTTGAAAATTGTAAGGGCACAATTTCCAATCTTATTTATGGCACTTGCTTCACAAAACAAAAGTCATGGTTGGCACTAGGAAAGTGGAAAAAAAATACTTTTCATTAACCAAATCTAAAATAATTTTGAGAAATTCCTGATCACTATGGTAAGACCCATGTTAGTTCCAAAAATGGTGATGTTATCAAGTAATATGCCATGAAGATTCCCGTGGGGCATGGTCAGCTTTGTTGAAAGTCATTGATCTTCATATGAGATAGGTCAGTTTGTGAAGGTTTTTTTTATTCAAGTTTATGGTCAGTGTATCATTTTTCCCACAAGCCATTGCACATAGGAGGCCTCCATGTGAAAGGATTTCAATTTTTGACAATTTATTGGACCAAATTAGAGCACATTTGCAGTTCAATTTTGAATTACTTGATGTAAATCACCAGAAATTAAATAAATCAATGAAATATGGCAATATCACTTTGAAATTCATGAAAAATTGGCAGTTGGAATCCCATGTAGTATACTTTAGTTGAAAATTGTAAGGGCACAATTTACAATGTTATTTATGGTACTTGCTTCACAAAAAAAGTCATTATTGGCACTAGGAAAGTGGAAAAAAAATACTTTTCATTAACCAAATCTAAAATCATTTTGTGAAATTCCCGATCACTACGGTAAGACCTATGTTAGCTCAAAAAATGCTCATGTTATCATGTAATATTCCATGAAGATTCCCATGTGGCATGGTCATCTTTGTTGAAAGTCATTGATCTTCATGTGAGATAGGTCAGTTTGTGAAGGTTTTTTTTCAAGTTTGTGGTATTGTCAGTTTATCATTTTTCCCACAAGCCATTGCACATAGGAGGCCTCCATGTGAAAGGATTTCAATTTTTGAGCATTTTTTTCATTTTCTATAATTTCTTTCGATGTGTTGTCAAAATTGCACGGATGACTAATCATATAAAATGGTTGGGAAATTGAGTTTTCTTTGTGGATACTACCTACATTCCTAATGTGGAAGGTGAAAATGATTTTTCAGAATTTATTCAACCAAATTAGAGCACACTTGTAGTTTAAATTTGAATTACTTGATGTAAATCGCCAGAAATTCAATAAATCCATGAAATATGGCAATATCTCTCTGAAATTCATGGAAAATTTGTAGTTGGAATCCCATGTGGTATACTTTAGTTGGAAATTGTAAGGGCACAATTTACAATGTTATTTATGGCACTTCCTTCACAAAATAAAGTCATGCTTGGCACTAGGAAAGTGGGAAAAAAAATACTTTTCATTAACCAAATCTAAAATAATTTTGTAAAATTCCTGATCACTATGGTAAGACCCATATTAGTTCCAAAAATGGTCATGTTATCATGTAATATGCCATGAAGATTCCCATATGGCATGGTCATCTTTGTTGAAAGTCATTGATCTTCATTTTGTGAAGGTTTTTTTTTTCAAGTTTATGGTATTGTCAGTGTATCATTTGTCCCACAAGCCATTGCACATAGGAGGCCTCCATGTGAAAGGATTTCAATTTTTGAGCCTTTTTTTCATTTTCTATAATTTCTTTCGATGTGTTGTCAAAATTGCACGGATGACTAATCATATAAAATGGTTGGGAAATTGAGTTTTCTTTGTGGATACTACCTACATTCCTAATGTGGCAGGTGAAAATAATTTTTCGGAATTTATTCGACCAAATTAGAGCACGTTTGCAGTTCAATTTTGAATTAGTTGATGTAAATCACCAGAAATTCAATAAATCGATGAAATATGGCAATATCACTCTGAAATTCATGAAAAAATGGCAGTTGGAATCCCATGTGGTATACTTTAGTTGAAAATTGTAAGGGCACAATTTACAATCTTATTTATTGCACTTCGCAAAATAAGTCGTGCTTGGCACTAGGAAAATGGAAAAAAATACTTTTAATTAACCAAATTTTCGTTCATTTTGTGAAATTCTTGATCACTATGGTAACACCCATGTTAGATCCAAAAATGGTCATGTTATCATGTAATATGCCAAGAAGATGCCCATGGGGCATGGTCATCTTTGTAGAAAGTCATTGATCTTCATATGAGTGAGGTCAGTTTGTGAAGGTTTTTTTTTTCAAGTTTGTGGTATTGCCAGTTTATGATTTTTCCCACAAGCCATTGCACATAGGAGGCCTCCATGTGAAATGATTTCAATTGTTGAGCCTTTTTTTCATTTTCTATAATTTCTTTTTATGTGTTGTCAAAATTCCATGGATGACTAATCATACTAAATGGTTGGGAAATTGAGTTTTCTTTGTGGATACTACCTACATTCCTAATGTGGAAGGTGAAAATGATTTTTCAGAATTTATTCGACCAAATTAGAGCACACTTGTAGTTCAAATTTGAATTACTTGATGTAAATCACCAGAAATTCAATAAATCAATGAAATATGGCAATATCACTCTGAAATTCATGAAAAATTTGTAGTTGGAATCCCATGTGGTATACTTTAGTTGAAAATTGTCAGGGCACAATTTACAATCTTATTTATGGCACTTGCTTCACAAAAAAAGTCGTGCTTGGCACTAGGAAAATGGAAAAATACTTTTTATTATCCAAATTTCCATTCATTTTTTGAAATTCTTGATCACTATGGTAACACCCATGTTAGTTCCAAAAATGGTCATGTTATCATGTAATATGCCATGAAGATGCCCATGGGGCATGGTCATGTTTGTTGAAAGTCATTGATCTTCATATGAGTTAGGTCAGTTTGTGAAGGTTTTTTTTCAAGTTTGTGGTATTGTCAGTTTATCATTTTTCCCACAAGCCATTGCACATAGGAGGCCTCCGTGTGAAAGGATTTCAATTGTTGAGCCTTTTTTTCATTTTCTATAATTTCTTTTTATGCGTTGTCAAAAATCCATGGATGACTAATCATATAAAATGGTTGGTAAATTGAGTTTTCTTTGTGGATACTACCTACATTCCTAATGTGGAAAGTGAAAATGATTTTTCGGAATTTATTCGACCAAATTAGAGCACACTTGTAGTTCAAATTTGAATTACTTGATGTAAATTACCAGAAATTCAATAAATCAATGAAATATGGCTATATCACTCTAAAATTCATGAAAAATTAGCAGTTGGAATCCCATGTGGTGTACTTTAGTTGAAAATTGCAAGGGCACAATTTACAATGTTATTTATGGCACTTGCTTCACAAAACAAATTCATGGTTGGCAGTAGGAAAGTGCAAAAAAAATACTTTTCATTAGCCAAATCTAAAATAATTTTGAGAAATTCCTGATCACTATGGTAAGACCCATGTTAGTTCAAAAATGGTCATGTTATCATGTAATATGCCATGAAGATTCCCATGGGGCATGGTCAGCTTTGTTGAAAGTCATTCATCTTCATATGAGATAGGTTAGTTTGTGAAGGGTTTTTTTTTCAAGTTTATGGTCAGTGTATCATTTTTCCCACAAGCCATTGCACATAGGAGGCCTCCATGTGAAAGGATTTCAATTTTTGAGAATTTATTGGACCAAATTAGAGCAAATTTGTAGTTCAATTTTGAATTACTTGATGTAAATCTCCAGAAATTAAATAAATCAATGAAATATGGCAATATCACTCTGAAATTCATGAAAAATTGGCAGTTGGAATCCCATGTGGTATACTTTAGTTGAAAATTGTAAGGGCACAATTTTCAATGTTATTTATGGTACTTGCTTCACAAAAAAAGTCATTCTTGGCACTTGGAAAGTGGAAAAAAATACTTTTCATTAACCAAATCTAAAATCATTTTGTGAAATTCCCGATCACTACAGTAAGACCCATGTTAGTTCAAAAAATGGTCATGTTATCATGTAATATGCCATGAAGATTCCCATGGGGCATGATCATCTTTGTTGAAAGTTATTGATCTTCATGTGAGATAGGTCAGTTTGTGAATAGTTTTTTTTCAAGTTTGTGGTATTGTCAGTTTATAATTTTTCCCACAAGCCATTGCACATAGGAGGCCTCCATGTGAAAGGATTTCAATTTTTGAGCATTTTTTTTCATTTTCTATAATTTCTTTCGATGTGTTGTCAAAATTGCATGGATGAATAATCATATAAAATGGTTGGGAAATTGAGTTTTCTTTGTGGATACTACCTACATTCCTAATGTGGACGGTGAAAATGAATTTTCAGAATTTATTCGACCAAATTAGAGCACACTTGTAGTTCAAATTTGAATTACTTGATGTAAATCGCCAGAAATTCAATAAATCCATGAAATATGGCAATATCTCTCTGAATTCATGGAAAATTTGTAGTTGGAATCCCATGTGGTATACTTTAGTTGAAAATTGTAAGGGCACAATTTACAATGTTATTTATGGCACTTCCTTCACAAAAAAAATCATGCTTGGCACTAGGAAAGCGGGAAAAAAATACTTTTCATTAACCAAATCTAAAATAATTTTGTGAAATTCCTGATCACTATGGTAAGACCCATGTTAGTTCCAAAATAGTCATGTTATCATGTAATATGCCATGAAGATTCCCATGGGGCATGGTCATCTTTGTTGAAAGTCAATCATCTTCATTTTGTGAAAGTTTTTTTTTCAAGTTTAAGGTATTGTCAGTGTATCATTTTTCCCACAAGCCATTGCACATAGGAGGCCTCCATGTGAAAGGATTTCAATTTTTGAGCCTTTTTTTCATTTTCTATAATTTCTTTCGATGTGTTGTCAAAAGTGCACGGATGACTAATCATATAAAATGGTTGGGAAATTGAGTTTTCTTTGTGGATACTACCTACATTCCTAATGTGGAAGGTGAAAATAATTTTTGAGAATTTATTCGACCAAATTAGAGCACATTTGTAGTTCAATTTTGAATTACTTGATGTAAATCACCAGAAATTCAATAAATCGATGAAATATGGCAATATCACTCTGAAATTCATGAAAAATTGGCAGTTGGAATCCCATGTGGTATACTTTAGTTGAAAATTGTAAGGGCACAATTTACAATCTTATTTATGGCACTTACTTCACAAAAAAAGTCGTGCTTGGCACTAGGAAAATGGAAAAAAATACTTTTAATTAACCAAATTTTCATTCATTTTGTGAAATTCTTGATGTCGTGGGAAACGAACACCTATGGGATCAAGGAGATCCCTTACGGTTCGGCAAGGGGAGAGGATTGCACAAAGAGCAGAACTAACGAACAGCACGCGGGGATTTACCCAGGTTCGGGCCGCACGGATGCGTAAAACCCTACTCCTGCTTTGAATGTATTATGGTGGATGTTCTTGGCCAAGTTCTAGGAGCTAAAGTAGCAGCTACGCATGCAGAATGGGCCTCCAGAAGTGCCTCTCCAACAGAAGTGCCTCCTGTACGTCTCGGGCCTCCTTTTATATTAATCAAAGGGGCTACCACAGCGACGTACGAGATAAGGCATGAGGTGGAAAGTAGCTACAGTGTTATCATACCTAACCCTGACGGCTTAGGACAAGCTCATTAAATGCACCGTGAGGTGCCCGTTGAGGTGTCCCTTAGCGTCTTGGGCTTGGAAAAGCTTTACAGGGGATGGGCAAAAGCAGCCATCCCATCAGCACCGCTTAAGCATCGCGTGGCCAGCATCGCACCATGTCACCGTGATGACAAGCCCTAAACGACAAGGCCGGCCGCTGCACTGGAGCGATAGCGCTGCACTGTGCAGAGCCTTGCCGGGGCTGGATCCTTGCCGGGCCCGGGGCTTGCCGGGACCGAATCCTTGCCGGGCCCGGGGCTTGCCGGGACCGGGTCTTGTCTGGCGCAAGGCCTTGCCGGCAAGGGTCTTGCCGGGCCTTCGCAACCCTTTGGTCTTCTGTTTTCTGGTCTGATCGTTGACTTGAATGTCTCCTTGTCATCTTAGTCTCGTGATTACTCCTAGCTATTCCCCGGCAAGGCTTGCCGCGGTACGGCTACAACTGCCCGCGCACAAGTAAGGGGTACTAAAAAGACCCATACTTTAGTACACCGACAGGAGCCCCCGGGCCTAGGCCATACACGGGTGCCAGGCCTGTTGGGCTAGGCCCAAAACAGTGCACGGGCACGCGTGGCAGGGAATAACTTCTTGTAATCATTATCTCTTTTACCACGCCCCCACACCACTACGCGCATTAATCGCGCGACGTGAGAGACGTGGGCGGAAACTCCGCTGCAAAAGCGGGCGGTAAAGAGCCTGCCTCGCGCCTTCCCATAAAAAGGGAATCGCAGAGGGCACTGCTCATTTACCCCCTCCGCCTTTCCAATCTCAATCTCAGAGCCGTCGCCATCGTCTTCTTCCTCGCGCCCAAAGCAGAGCCTTTCTCCCTCCACCCGCCTCCACCGCGCTCTCGACGTCTTAAGCGCCCACTTCCATAGCCACCATGCCGTCCAAGCTGAGCAAGGGCAAGGCGGCGGAAGCGGCCGCCGCGGCGGAGAGCAAGTTGGTGAAGATGCGGAAGGAACGCGCCGTCTTCCCCTCGACGCTTGATGCGGAGACCTTGAAGAAGAGGTACCAGTTCGCATGGGCGACTGAGACCACGGCGCATCCAGCCACCAAAGTGAGTGTAGCTTCTCGCAAGGCAAAGCCAGGAGACTATCCCTTCTTTGCCGATTACTTCTGGTGCGGCCTCTGCCCTCCGTACTCGGATTTCTTCGTAGACATCATGCTCACCTACGGCTTCCAGCTGCTAGATTTTACGCCGAACGCCGTGACTTGCATGTCCGTCTTCGCGCATCTTTGCGAGAATTTTGTTGGGGTCATCCCGAGCACGGCACTTTTCCGGCACTACTTCTACCCCCGCATCCAAAGGGGCGACGCCCTCTCCGGCAGCATCGCTTGGATCCCGAGGACGGCAACCAAGGAGACGTACCCAGAGGGGATCTACCGCGATAAATGGGATGAGTGGCGCGGCAAGTGGTGCTGGGTCCGGGAAAAGGAGCCCCAACCATTCTGCGAGGTGCGGAAGCAGAAGGTGGCCCGCAGCAAGGATTGGGGCACCGCGGACCCTGACGACAGCAAACTCACCATCGCAATCACCAGGATACTGCGCCTCAGGGCTGCCGGGTTGAAGGTAGAGATGATTGCTTCAAATTTCCTTCGCCGGCGCATCGCCCCACTGCAGAACAAGGGGCGCCCTGCCCGGGAGTACATGAACGCTGCCGACGTCATGAGGGTGCGGCCTGGGCTGGATAATGATCTGACAGCCATGGGGCACGCAGCCCTCTGCCAACAGCTCTTCAATTCTGGAACAGTGGGAGACTTGCCGGCGGGCGTCGTCCCACTATGCAACAACTCATCACTGACCTCCATCATCGCCATGATGCCGGCGTTTAATTCCCATAGCATCGACGAGAGGTGGATCGAGCCGTCTGCGGAGCAGGCACTGGCGTTCTTCGACAGCTTGACGGAGAAGGCCATCCGCGAGGAGAACCTTGTCCGCGCCACCACGGAGGAGGAGCTCGCCTACATCACCAGCAGGGCAGAAGAGGCGAACCTTGCAGAAGAAGCCGGCAGCACTGAGTCCAGCGAAGGCGGAGACCCACTGCGGGAAGATCTTGCCGGGTGAGACGAGGCTGCCGGGGAGCCAAGCGGAGCCGCTGCCGGGAGCTCTTCTGCCGGAGGCGCCGCCGAAGAGGAAGAAGAGGAGGAGGAAGAAGAGCCCCCAGCTCTTCAACACAGGAAGAGGCGCGTCCTCCGGAAGAACGTCACTGGCGCTCCAGCCCGCCAACCTTCCTCAAGCAGCGAGGCATCCGGCAAGGGGGCGGCCGGCGAGGCCGCACCGCAACCTGCCGCTGCCAAGCGGCCCAGGGCCACTCCTCCTCCGTCAGGAACTGCGGCGGGGGTCGGCTTCGACCTCTCCGCCATCAGCTCCGAGGAAGAAGAAGAAGAGTAAGAGTCCCGCCGCAGCCTTGATTCTTGTCCTTCTAGTTTTGCTTGATTAATCTTGCTCTATTTTTATCTCCACAGGGAAATAGAGACCTTGGCGCGGAGGATGGCGAAGAGGGCCAAGACCTCGACGAGCGTCGAGCCGCCGGCAAGCACCTCGGGCGCGCCGGAAACGGTTCTCGTCAGCTCGGAGTCAAGCCCAGAACGCAATCCTCGATGCAGCCCTCGACGCAGCCCCCGGCGCAGCCCCCAACGTGAGTCTTCTACTCACTACCCACTGGCGCGTGCTGGGGTGTGCATATTCTCTGCTGACATCTCCGGGCGTGCAGGAGCGGAGCAACAGCGAGAAGCAACAGCGGGAGCTGCCTCTGCCATGCCACCTCCGTCGACCGCACCGCCCAGGGATGAGTCTTCGGGCAAGCTCTACCGCGACGATGAGGAGGGGCCGGCAAGCGCAAGCTTTGGCAACCCCTTCCTTGACGCAGGTAAAGTTACTTGCCCCAAAGAATTCTTGTCGCTTTGGTTTTTCTTCTTTTTGTCTTCTTGAACTTCCTTCACGGCTTCATCTTAATCAAGTTTTTGGCTTTCAATCTTTTTCTGACAGAGCTCATGGATACTGACGTTGTCATTGAAGAGACCGCCAAGGATACCGCCACTGAAGCCGGCAGGGTTGCTGCCGAAGAGGCCGCCAAGCATGCCGCCCCCGAGGCCGCCAAGGCTGCTGCCGCTGAGGCCGCCAAGGCCGCTGCCGCCAAGGCCGCTGCCGCTGAGGCCGCCAAGGCCGCTGCTGCCGAGGCCGCCAAGGCCGCTGAGGGGGCCGGTGAGGAGACCCGCTGTAATACTGACGGCGCTTCCGCCACAGGAGCGCCAGGCGCTTCTACTGCCGCGGGGCCCTCGACTGCCGAAGACAAGCCCTCGTCGTCCCGGGCCCCTCCCTCAAGCCAATATATCAGGGCCGGCAAGAACGTTGTCAGCATGCCGGGGTCGGCAAACATCGAAGAGCTGGTTGAAGGAGAACATCTTGACGGGGAAATCACCGTCGCTGCCGTCAGTGAGCTCAAAGAGGAGCAACTACTTCAAGCCATGAACGACAATTATCAGAAGCTCCAGACGCTCTACCGCGCCCGGAAGGAGAAACTGGACTCCCGGGCAGCGCTCGTCGAGGCCGCGGAAGGAGACTTCCAACAACGCGTCACGGAGACACAGGCTTGGTATGGCGAGGCCCTCCAAGAGCTGAATATTTATCAGGAGCAGCTGGCGGAAGAGCGGAACGTCCTCCTGCTGAAGCAATCAGACATCGGGAAAGCACAGGAGGAGGCCGCCCAGCAAGCCGCCGCGGCAGAAGCCCTCTTGACGCAGCGCCGCATCAGCCTTGACGCCCAAGAAGAGGACCTTGCCGCCCGCGAGGCGGCGCTTGCCGCCAAGCTTCGCAACAAGGATGAAGAGCTCGAAAGTCTTGTCGCGCGGCGGGTCCAGGAGCTTGAGCAGAAACACTTGAAGACGCTCAGAGCTCTAACTGAAGACCACGCCGGCAAGCTCAAAGAGGCCCTCGATGCTGCCGGAGCCGCGGAGACCGCCAAGAACTTGCTGGAAGAGAAGACGAAGCAGCTGGGGGCCGCTCTCGAGGACCACGGCAAGAAGGTCTCAACACTCGAGGCCGAGAGAGACAAGGCTCTCCACAGCCTGATGGAGACGCAGGCTGCCGCATCCAAGAAGATCCAGCAGCTCTCCTCCGCCAAGGACTCCATTGAAGATCTGAAGCTGAAGCTGTCCACGCTGGAGGAGTCTCTTGAGGCCGCCCGAGTTCGCGAGAGGACTCTTATCAAAGACATCCATGACGAACAGGAGCTGCTCCAGAACGCCGCCACCACCCACAACGAGTACACTTCTAGCGTGAAGCTCTGGACTGCCAGGCTGGCGGACGTTGCCGAGAAGCTTGGCGCGGAGCTGGAGGCCATGGACTTGCCGGGCTTCGGATATTCTGTCGACGACAACATATCCTCAAGCGCCAGGCTAACCATGTTCTTCGACAAGCTCGTCGACGCCCTCAAGCTACTCCAGGCGAACCAGACAAGCAAGCTGGCCGACGAATCCCGGAGGCTCTGCCAGCTCGTCCTCCGCAAGGTGTTGATGAAGGTGGCGTACAGGAACCCTGGCGTCGACCTCTCCAAAGCCTTGAAGAGCTTGCCGAAGGACGCGGACGTCAAGGCTCTCGAAGAGCTTGTCGCGCCCATCGTCGATCGGGTGAGCCAGGTGAAGAGGGTCGAGGGCGATCGCCGGGACTAGCTGTAGCCTCCTATCTCTTCTTCATCTTGCCGCCAGCATTCCATGTAAAAGACAATTTGTCTTATGTCAGAAACGCGGCAAGCACTGGTTGTAATATAACTTGCTCTCTTTGAATCATGGCATGCTATTCCCCTTGTTCAATTTCTTTCTGTATGGCGTATGCCCTACGCTCTGCTGGGAACTTGCCGGAGCATAACCCCGTCGCATGCGCTGGATTCGGGTCGTCAGCTACTTGCGGGTGGTGCTGCTCACGGCAAGAAATCTTGACGCTTTCAGCGCGGCCACCTAGACTGTTGAGCGGACTCGAAACAGAGTAAGGGCGCAGCCGATCACGACAAGATTCCATCGCGTGCAGGTTTTCCATACAAAGCCGAAATCGTTCAAGGGAATACAACCTTACAAAAATTAAAATCTGCTTAAGGGGTTTAGCAACTTAGCTCTGCTTTTTGTCGCTATTCCTTTTCTTCCGGCAAGGCGCCAACCTTGAACGTCGTCTGGCATCCATACCACCATTCTCCTACCCCCCCGGCAAACTTGCGCGCGAGGGAATCTTCTATCTCTTGAGAAAAAGAAAGAAGAGAAAATAAAGGTATGGAACCTTGACGGTTCGTTAGCTCTTACCGGGATCGAGTGCAATACATATCTCAGATAATACATGCATATAGAATGACATGAAATCAACAAGAAATGTAAAGCACATAGATCTTATAAAATATGCACAGGGGTGTGCCTGCTCTGTACAAAGAATTACATGCCAACGGCAACACTTGCACAGAATGGCGTTGCCGGGATCTTGCCGGAGCGTTACGCTGCCGCGAGCACTGGATTCGGGTCGTCAGCAGCCTGCTGGCTGTATCGCTATCACAGCAAGAAAACCGAACAACCGCGCCTTACGGGTAGAACTTGCGAAGGTGCTCGATATTCCAGGAGTTGCTCACTGGCAAGCCCTCTTCGGTCTCCAGGCGGACAGCGCCAGGCCTGGTGACTCGCACTACCCGGTAAGGGCCTTCCCACTTCGGCGTCAACTTGTTGGAATTCTTGGCCGACTGAACGCGCCGAAGAACAAGGTCGCCTTCCTCAAGACTCCGGGCGTGAACCTTGCGGCTATGGTAGCGGCGCAAAGCTTGCTGGTAGCGAGCGGCTCGCACAGCAGCCCGAAGACGGTCCTCCTCAAGGAGCAGCGCGTCATCTTGCCGCAGCTGCTCTTGCTCAAGCTCATCATAAGCGAGCACTCGAGGTGACCCGTATATGAGTTCCGCGGGGAGAACCGCCTCCGCTCCGTAAACCAGAGCGAAGGGCGTCTGGCCGGTGGCTCGATTTGGCGTCGTCCTGATCGACCAAAGAACCGCCGGCAGCTCATCAATCCAGCGTCTTCCATGCTTGTGCAGCTTGTCGAAAGTTCTGGTCCGGAGACCGCGCAACACTTCAGCGTTCGCCCTTTCCGCTTGGCCGTTGCTCCTCGGGTGAGCAACAGAGGCAAAACAGATCTTGCCGCCAAGGTCTTGGACATACTGCATGAAGGTGCGACTTGTGAACTGCGTACCGTTGTCGGTGATGATCCTGTTCGGCACACCAAAACGGCACACAATCCCCTTGAAGAACTTGACTGCTGACTGTGCTGTCACCCTCCTCACTGCTTCCACTTCTGGCCACTTCGTGAACTTGTCGATAGCGACGTACAAGTACTCAAAGCCCCGGCAGTGCGGGGGAAGGGACCCAGTATGTCGAGCCCCCAGACCGAGAAGGGCCAGGAGAGAGGGATCGTCTGGAGAGCTTGAGCTGGCTGATGAAGTTGCTTCGAATGAAACTGGCACGCTTCACACTTGGTTAATAGTGCAGTTGCATCCTGGAGAGCAGTAGGCCAGAAGAATCCTTGCCGGAATGCCTTGCCGACAAGGGCTCTTGAGCCTATGTGGGATCCACATATGCCCCCGTGAATCTCTGCCAACAGCTCTAGTCCATCCTCCCAAGAAATGCACTTCAATTTCACACCGTTGGGCCTCTTTCTGTACAGGACGTCGTCGACGAACTGGTACATACTTGACTGACAGGATACCTTCTCAGCTTCTTCCTGCTCCTCAGGGAGTTCTCCTGTCTGAAGGAAATGGACTATTTGCTGTGCCCATGCCGGAGCCTGTGGCTCGACGACAAGGACTAAAGGCGAGTCTTCAGCTGCGGGAGCATTTGCTTCTACGGCAAGAACCTGAGGTTCTTAGCGGAGCAGCTGCTCACCGGCAACTGGTATTTCCTCGGCAGCAGGGGCGCTTGCTTCGGCGGCAAGAACCAGAGGTTCTGCGCGAAGCCGCTGCTCACCGGCAACCGGTATTTCTTCGGCAGCAGGGGCGCTTGCTTCTGCGGCAAGAACCAGAGGTCCTGCGCGAAGCCGCTGCTCACCGGCAACCGGTATTTCTTCGGCAGCAGGGGCGCTTGCTTCTGCGGCAAGAACCAGAGGTCCTGCGCGAAGCCGCTGCTCACCGGCAACCGGATCGTTCCCGGCAAGATCCTTCCCGGGGGCTTCGGGATGCCCTGCCGGGAAGTACTCGCCAGTACTTAACTTTCTTCTCTTATCAGGCCTTGTCGATGGCGACACGGATGGTTGAGTCAAGCGGAGCACAAAAGTCCCTGGTTCCACAGGTAGCTTGAGTGCGGCACGCTTCGACAGGTCGTCGGCAATGTTGTTCTCTGATCGAGGAACATGCTCTGTCTGAAGACCGTCAAAGCGCTCCTCCAGCTTCCTCACTTCATCGACGTACGCTTCCATCAGTGGGCTATGATAATCTTTGTTGACCTGCCTCACGACGAGTTGGGAGTCACCCCTGACGATAAGCTTCCTGATCCCAAGGTCTGCCGCGATCCTGAGACCGGCAAGCAGTCCTTCATACTCTGCCGTGTTGTTGGTCGATCTCTCCTGGGGAAAATGCATCTGGATGACGTACTTGAGGTGCTCTCCGGTGGGTGCGACAAGCAGCACGCCTGCACCGGCACCTTGCAGCGAAAAGGCTCCATCAAAGTACATGATCCATTCGCGATCTGTTTCCTTGCCGGGAATCGCTGATTCTTGAACTTCGTTGTCTGGCGTTGGGGTCCATTCTGCAATGAACTCTACCAAGGCTCTGCTCTGGATAGTTGAAGAACTTTCAAACTTGAGACCAAAGCATGATAGCTCCAACGCCCACTCCACAATCCTGCCGGTTGCTTCTGGGTTCCGGAGAATCCGTTGCAGCGGAAAGCGAGTGACGACGGTGATCTCATGTGCTTGGAAGTAATGGCGCAGCTTCCTGGAGGCCATGAGAAGGTCGAAGAGCAACTTCTGCACACCAGAATATCTCGACCTAGCCCCCTGCAACAGGGAGCTGACGAAATAGACTGGGCGCTGCACCATCTTCTTCTTCTGCACTGCTTGGCTTGACTGCGCGGATCTTTCCTTGTCGGCACCAGACTCTGCCGGGGCTGGCCCCGGCAAGTCGCTTGGCGGGTCTGCCGTTGCCGCTGCATCCTCCTCTGCTTCTCTCTCCGCCACCAGCGCAGCACTAACCACTTGATTCGTTGCCGCTAAATATAGCAGCAACGGCTCTTGTGGCCTAGGCGCGACTAGTACTGGCGGAGAGGAGAGGTACCTCTTCAAATCCTGCAGCGCTGCCTCCGCTTCTGGAGTCCATTTCATTGGACCTGCCTTCTTCAAAATTTTGAAAAATGGCAGGGCGCGCTCAGCAGACTTTGAGATGAACCTACTCAAAGCAGCGACGCAGCCGGCAAGGCGACGCACATCCTTGACTCGTCTTGGCGCTTCAATCTGCTCAATTGCCTTGATCTTGTCGGGATTGGTTTCAATTCCACGCTGAGATATAAAGAACCCGAGAAGCTTGCCGGATGGGACACCGAACACGCACGTCTCTGGATTGAGCTTCAGGTTGATCCTGCGCAGATTTGCAAATGTCTCCTCCAGATCTTGAATGAGCGTTGCCTTGTCCTTGGTTTTGACCACTATGTCATCCATGTAAGCTTCCATATTTCTATGAAGCTGGGTCTTGAAACCAATCTGGACGGCTCTCGCTAAGGTCGACCCAGCAATTTTCAACCCGAAAGGCATACACAAGAAGCAGTATGTGCCACATGGGGTGATAAATGCGGTCTTCTCTTCGTCTTCTTTTGCCATGAAGATCTGGTGATAGCCTGAGTATGCGTCAAGGAATGACAGCAGATCGCAGCCGGCAGTGGAATCCACAATCTGGTCGATGCGCGGCAAGGGAAAGGGATCTTTTGGACAGGTTTTATTGATATCTGTAAGTCAATACATAGCCTCCATTTACCATTCGCCTTGCGCACAACAACTGGATTGGCCAACCATGTAGGATGGAGGACTCCTCTAACCAGGCCTGCCGCCTCAAGCTTCTTTATCTCTTCCGCAATAAACTCTTGCCGCTCCAAGGCTTGCTTCCGCACCTTCTGCTTGACGGACCGCGCGTGGGGACAGACAGCTAGGTGGTGCTCAATTACCTCCCTGGGAGCACCGGGGATGTCAGATGGTTGCCATGCAAACACATCGACATTCGCCCGCAGGAAGGCAACGAGCGCGCTTTCCTATTTGTCATCAAGGGTGGAGCTTATGGTGAAATTTCCTCCCGTCCCGTCCTCCTTGGCGGGCACCTTCTTGGTCTCAGGCGGAGCAGCCCTGGACTTCTTGATCTGGCCGGCAGAGCTCTCTGGGGCACCCTCGACGGCAGCACAGCACTCCGGAGAGGCGCGCTTGCCGGAGTTCGTACCAGAGGTCTTGCCGGGCTGCTTCTTCTTGCCGGGATCTTGAGCGGCAGGAGCATGCGCCTTAAAGGCGGACGCTGCAACTGCTTCCCGGTAGAGCTTGTCGGTGCAAGCGAGCGCGTCTTTTTTGTCGGAGTGGACAGTGATGACGCTCATTGGACCGGGCATCTTCAAGACGTTGTAGGCGTAGTGCGAGGCCGCCATGAACTTAGCCAGCGTTGGGTGGCCAAGGATTCCATTGTACGGCAACGGTATCTTGGCGACGTCGAAGACGACCTTCTCCGTCCTGAAGTTCAGCTTGCTGCCGAATGTTACCGGCAGCGTGATCTTGCCTTTCGGCTGGTTCCTTCCCGGATTGACCCCTTGGAAAGAACCTGTCTCCTCAAGGTCTTCGTCGGGAATTTGCAGCCTCTTGATCACATCGGGCGAGATCAGGTTCAGGCCGGCCCCACAGTCCACTAACATTTTCGTCACCTGGAGGTTGCGGATCGTTGGTGAAACCAACAACGGCAAACACCCGACCGCAGTTGTGCGATCAGGGTGATCCTCGGCGTCAAAAATGATAGGCGTGTGGGACCACTTCAGTGGCTTCCGGGCATCGAGGGATGGCTCTGCTGCATTAATCTCGCGTGCCCACTGCTTGAGCTGGCGGTGAGAGGAATGCAACGAAGCACCCCCGTCGACGCACATGGCCTCTGTAGCCTTCTGGAACTCGTGTTCACTGGACTCGTCGCCCTCTGCATCATCGTCCTCATCTCTTTGCTCTTTGGCGCAGCCCCGGGCAGGCTTCTCTTGCTGCTGCCTGGGCTTGCCGCGACGACCTCCTCGACCGCGCTTCCTGCCGGACCCTCCGGTACCATATTGGGCTCTTTCCTTGTCGCGCCTTTCGTACTCAGCGCGCTGCTTCTCGGCAAGCTCCTCAACTTGCCGGCAGTCTTGGAGATCATGGCCCTTAGTATGGTGGATCTTACAGTACTGCTTGCCGGATCCTTCCGGCCTGTCGGCAGCCGCCAAAGCCTGACACGCTGCACACCCGGCAATCTCCATGCCGGGGTCGTCGGTCTTGGACTTCTTGGCAGTGCCGGTGTTGCCGGAACCTTCAACAGCAAGCACGGCCTTGCCCTTGCGCTTCTTGTTCTTCCGCCGCCCCTTCCTTGCCGGGGCAGGAGCGTCTTCGCTATCGGAGTCGACTCCAGCGCCAACGTTCTCGCCGGGGAGTCTCCTTCCTTCCTCTACCCGAGCACACTTGTCAGCCAAAGCGTAAAGCTCGGCGACATCTCTGACTTTGTTCATCGCCAGCTCCTCCCGCATCTTACGATTGCGCACATTCTGATGAAAGGCGCTGATGACGGCGGCGGGATGAACGTCAGGAATGTTGTGTTGGATGCAGCTGAACCTCTGGATATACTTGCGCAAAGTTTCACCTTCTTTCTGGGGAATGATGTGCAGATCACTCTCCTGGCCAAGAGCTTGGTGGACGCCGGTGAAGGCGCCAACAAACTGATGGCACAGGTCGGCCCAAGAAGAGATGGAATTCTCGGGCAGGTGCATCAACCACGATCTCACGTTGGGCTTCAGTACCAACGGAAAGTAGTTGGCCAGCACCTTATCGTCACGAGCCTCGGCAGCCTGCACCGCGATGGTGTAGATGCTCAAGAACTCGGACGGGTGGGTCTTGCCGTCGTACTTCTCCGGTACTTCCGGCTTGAAGGAGCGGGAGCTGGGCCACTGGACTTGCCGCAGCTCACGAGTAAACGCTGGGCAACCCACCTCGTAAGGTAGGGAGCCAGGGTACCCTAGCACGGGCTCGTCAACAGCGGTCCTAGCGCGCTTGTCGGACTGGCGACGCGCTTCCCTTCGGCGCTCGATGGTGGTTCGAGCGTCCTCCTTCTTCCGTTCCCGGAGAACATGACGTTGATCGCGGCTAACCCGCGGATCAGACGATGTCATGGAATCATCCTCACGGGCGCCGGTCCGTCGAGTTAACGACCGCTCTTGATGCAGCGGAGGGGAACGCAACGTAGTCGTTCCAGCTCCGGTCTTCTCTCCATTGCCACGCACCAGCCTAGACGACTGCAGTCGCGAGGGTTCACCCTGCTGCGGCACGTCGTTGTTGGCTAGCCCGATGAGGCTCTGTATAGCGGCTCGCCACTCGTCTAGCTTCTCCGCGGCGGGAGGGAAGTCTAGGAGCAGCTGAGCTCACGCCAACGCCTCTGCTGGCGTAGGCGGCGGCGACAGGTGCGAAGAACGTGAGGTGCTCAAACTCCTAACAGGGTTAGAACGAGCGCCATCACGACTCTGCACCCGTGCGCGGCTTCCACCAGCGTGCTGACGCGAATCTTGGCCCTGCGCACCCTGGGAGTGATGCGCAGGGGTCTTCCCATGCGGACGCCTAGAACCACCAACGTCTTGAGGCTGCACGTCACGCGGGTCCTGAGAAGGTCGCGGTGCATGCGCCGGCGTATTCGTCCTGGAAGGCGCCGCTCCATCCTTGGAAGTCGCTGCACCACCCGCAGGTCGCGCAGCTCCATCCTTGGACCTGTTGCTCGTCCGGCTCGGATCGCCGGAACGCCGTGGAAGCTCGGAGCCTCCACCTCCTCCATCCGCGCCTACCCCGTCGCCTGCGCGCGCAGCATCAGGCACGACGGATGCAGATGGACCAACCGCCGTGAAACCCTTCTTCTTGGGAGCCATGGCGGTGAAGATGATCGAAGATCCGACGCGCTGATCACCAGATCAGGTTCACACAACCTCGATCCCCCTACCTGGCGCGCCAAAGATGTCGTGGGAAACGAACACCTATGGGATCAAGGAGATCCCTTACGGTTCGGCAAGGGGAGAGGATTGCACAAAGAGCAGAACTAACGAACAGCACGCGGGGATTTACCCAGGTTCGGGCCGCACGGATGCGTAAAACCCTACTCCTGCTTTGAATGAATTATGGTGGATGTTCTTGGCCAAGTTCTGGGAGCTACAGTAGCAGCTACGCATGCAGAATGGGCCTCCAGAAGTGCCTCTCCAAGAGAAGTGCCTCCTGTACGTCTCGGGCCTCCTTTTATATTAATCAAAGGGGCTACCACAGCGACGTACGAGATAAGGCATGAGGTGGAAAGTAGCTACAGTGTTATCATACCTAACCCTGACGGCTTAGGACAAGCTCATTAAATGCACCGTGAGGTGCCCGTTGAGGTGTCCCTTAGCGTCTTGGGCTTGGAAAAGCTTTACAGGGGATGGGCAAAAGCAGCCATCCCATCAGCACCGCTTAAGCATCGCGTGGCCAGCATCGCACCACGTCACCGTGAGGACAAGCCCTAAACGACAAGGCCGGCCGCTGCACTGGAGCGATAGCGCTGCACTGTGCAGAGCCTTGCCGGGGCTGGATCCTTGCCGGGCCCGGGGCTTGCCGGGACCGAATCCTTGCCGGGCCCGGGGCTTGCCGGGACCGGGTCTTGTCTGGCGCGAGGCCTTGCCGGCAAGGGTCTTGCCGGGCCTTCGCAACCCTTTGGTCTTCTGTTTTCTGGTCTGATCGTTGACTTGAATGTCTCCTTGTCATCTTAGTCTCGTGATTACTCCTAGCTATTCCCCGGCAAGGCTTGCCGCGGTACGGCTACAACTGCCCGCGCACAAGTAAGGGGTACTAAAAAGACCCATACTTTAGTACACCGACACTTGATCACTATGGTAACACCCATGTTAGCTCCAAAAATGGTCATGTTATCATGTAATATGCCAAGAAGATGCCCATGGGGCATGGTCATCTTTGTTGAAAGTCATTGATCTTCATATCAGTGAGGTCAGTTTGTGAAGGGTTTTTTTTTCAAGTTTGTGGTATTGCCAGTTTATCATTTTTCCCACAAGCCATTGCACATAGGAGGCCTCCATGTGAAATGATTTCAATTGTTGAGACTTTTTTTCATTTTCTATAATTTCTTTTTATGTGTTGTCAAAATTCCATGGATGACTAATCATATTAAATGGTTGGGAAATTGAGTTTTCTTTGTGGATACTACCTACATTCCTAATGTGGAAGGTGAAAATGATTTTTCAGAATTTATTCGACCAAATTAGAGCACACTTGTAGTTCAAATTGGAATTACTTGATGTAAATCACCAGAAATTCAATAAATCAATGAAATATGGCAATATCACTCTGAAATTCATGAAAAAATTGTAGTTGGAATCCCATGTGGTATACTTTAGTTGAAAATTGTCAGGGCACAATTTACAATCTTATTTATGGCACTTGCTTCACAAAAAAAGTCATGCTTGGCACTAGGAAAATGGAAAAATACTTTTTATTATCCAAATTTTCATTCATTTTGTGAAATTCTTGATCACTATGGTAACACCTATGTTAGTTCCAAAAATGGTCATGTTATCATGTAATATGCCATGAAGATGCCCATGGGGCATGGTCATGTTTGTTGAAAGTCATTGATCTTCATATGAGTTAGGTCAGTTTGTGAAGGTTTTTTTTCAAGTTTGTGGTATTGTCAGTTTATCATTTTTCCCACAAGCCCTTGCACATAGGAGGCCTCCATGTGAAAGGATTTCAATTGTTGAGCCTTTTTTTCATTTTCTATAATTTCTTTTTATGCGTTGTCAAAAATCCATGGATGACTAATCATATAAAATGGTTGGGAAATTGAGTTTTCTTTGTGGATACTACCTATATTCCTAATGTGGAAAGTGAAAATGATTTTTCGGAATTTATTCGACCAAATTAGAGCACACTTGTAGTTCAAATTTGAATTACTTGATGTAAATTACCAGAAATTCAATAAATCAATGAAATATGGCTATATCACTCTAAAATTCATGAAAAATTGGCAGTTGGAAGCCCATGTGGTATACTTTAGTTGAAAATTGTAAGGGCACAATTTACAATGATATTTATGGCACTTGCTTCACAAAAAAAATTCATGGTTGGCAGTAGGAAAGTGCAAAAAAATACTTTTCATTAACCAAATCTAAAATAATTTTGAGAAATTCCTGATCACTATGGTAAGACCCATGTTAGTTCAAAAAATGGTCATGTTATCATGTAATATGACATGAAGATTCCCATGGGGCATGGTCAGCTTTGTTGAAAGTCATTCATCTTCATATGAGATAGGTCAGTTTGTGAAGGGTTTTTTTTTTCAAGTTTATGGTCAGTGTATCATTTTTCCCACAAGCCATTGCACATAGGAGGCCTCCATGTGAAAGGATTTCAATTTTTGAGAATTTATTGGACCAAATTAGAGCAAATTTGTAGTTCAATTTTGAATTACTTGATGTAAATCTCCAGAAATTAAATAAATCAATGAAATATGGCAATATCACTCTGAAATTCATGAAAAATTGGCAGTTGGAATCCCATGTGGTATACTTTAGTTGAAAATTGTAAGGGCACAATTTACAATGTTATTTATGGTACTTGCTTCACAAAAAAAGTCATTCTTGGCACTAGGAAAGTGGAAAAAAATACTTTTCATTAACCAAATCTAAAATCATTTTGTGAAATTCCCGATCACTACGGTAAGACCCATGTTAGTTCAAAAAATGGTCATGTTATCATGTAATATGCCATGAAGATTCCCATGGGGCATGATCATCTTTGTTGAAAGTCATTGATCTTCATGTGAGATAGGTCAGTTTGTGAAGGGTTTTTTTTCAAGTTTGTGGTATTGTCAGTTTATCATTTTTCCCACAAGCCATTGCACATAGGAGGCCTCCATGTGAAAGGATTTCAATTTTTGAGCATTTTTTTTCATTTTCTATAATTTCTTTCGATGTGTTGTCAAAATTGCATGGATGACTAATCAAATAAAATGGTTGGGAAATTGAGTTTTCTTTGTGGATACTACCTACATTCCTAATGTGGAAGGTGAAAATGATTTTTCAGAATTTATTCGACCAAATTAGAGCACACTTGTAGTTCAAATTTGAATTACTTGATGTAAATCGCCAAAAATTCAATAAATCCATGAAATATGGCAATATCTCTCTGAAATTCATTGAAAATTTGTAGTTGGAATCCCATGTGGTATACTTTAGCTGAAAATTGTAAGGGCACAATTTACAATGTTATTTATGGCACTTGCTTCACAAAAAAAAAGTCATGCTTGGCACTAGGAAAGTGGAAAAAAATACTTTTCATTAACCAAATCTAAAATAATTTTGTGAAATTCCTGATCACTATGGTAAGACCCATGTTAGTTCCAAAAATGGTCATGTTATCATGTAATATGCCATGAAGATTCCCATGGGGCATGGTCATCTTTGTTGAAAGTCATTGATCTTCATTTTGTGAAGGTTTTTTTTTCAAGTTTGTGGTATTGTCAGTGTATCATTTTTCACACAAGCCATTGCACATAGGAGGCCTCCATGTGAAAGGATTTCAATTTTGAGCCTTTTTTTCATTTTCTATAATTTGTTTTTATGTGTTGTCAGAATTTCATGGATGACTAATCATATTAAATGGTTGGGAAATTGAGTTTTCTTTGTGGATACTACCTACATTCCTAATGTGGAAGGTGAAAATGATTTTTCAGAATTTATTCGACCAAATTAGAGCACACTTGTAGTTCAAATTTGAATTACTTGATGTAAATCACCAGAAATTCAATAAATCAATGAAATATGGCAATATCACTCTGAAATTCATGAAAAAATTGTAGCTGGAATCCCATGTGGTATACTTTAGTTGAAAATTGTAAGGGCACAATTTACAATTTTATTTATGGCACTTGCTTCACAAAAAAAAGTCGTGCTTGGCACGAAGAAAATGGAAAAATACTTTTTATTATCCAAATTTTCATTCATTTTGTGAAATTCTTGATCACTATGGTAACACCCATGTTAGTTCCAAAAATGGTCATGTTATCATGTAATATGCCATGAAGATGCCCATGGGGCATGGTCATCTTTGTTGAAAGTCATTGATCTTCATATGAGTTTGGTCAGTTTGTGAAGTGTTTTTTTTTCAAGTTTGTGGTATTGTCAGTTTATCATTTTTCCCACAAGCCATTGCACATAGGAGGCCTCCATGTGAAAGGATTTCAATTTTTGAGAATTTATTGGACCAAATTAGAGCACATTTGCAGTTCAATTTTGAATTACTTGATGTAAATCTCCAGAGATTAAATAAATCAATGAAATATGGCAATATCACTCTGAAATTCATGAAAAATTGGCAGTTGGAATCCCATGTGGTATACTTTAGTTGAAAATTGTAAGGGCACAATTTACAATGTTATTTATGGTACTTGCTTCACAAAAAAAGTCATTCTTGGCACTAGGAAAGTGGAAAAAATATACTTTTCATTAACCAAATCTAAAATCATTTTGTGAAATTCCCGATCACTACGGTAAGACCCATGTTAGTTCAAAAAATGGTCATGTTATCATGTAATATGCCATGAAGATTCCCATGGGGCATGATCATCTTTGTTGAAAGTCATTGATCTTCATGTGAGATAGGTCAGTTTGTGAAGGGTTTTTTTTCAAGTTTGTGGTGTTGTCAGTCTATCATTTTTCCCACAAGCCATTGCACATAGGAGGCCTCCATGTGAAAGGATTTCAATTTTTGAGCATTTTTTTTCATTTTCTATAATTTCTTTCGATGTGTTGTCTAAATTGCATGGATGACTAATCGTATAAAATGGTTGGGAAATTGAGTTTTCTTTGTGCATACTACCTACATTCCTAATGTGGAAGGTGAAAATGATTTTTCAGAATTTATTCGACCAAATTAGAGCACACTTGTAGTTCAAATTTGAATTACTTGATGTAAATCGCCAGAAATTCAATAAATCCATGAAATATGGCAATATCTCTCCGAAATTTATGGAAAGTTTGTAGTTGGAATCCCATGTGGTATACTTTAGTTGAAAATTGTAAGGGCACAATTTACAATGTTATTTATGGCACTTGCTTCACAAAAAAAAGTCATGCTTGGCACTAGGAAAGTGGAAAAAAATACTTTTCATTAACCAAATCTAAAATAATTTTGTGAAATTCCTGATCACTATGGTAAGACCCATGTTAGTTCCAAAAATGTTCATGTTATCATGTAATATGCCATGAAGATTCCCATGGGGTATGGTCATCTTTGTTGAAAGTCATTGATCTTCATTTTGTGAAGGTTTTTTTTTCAAGTTTATGGTATTGTCAGTGTATCATTTTTCCCACAAGCCATTGCACATAGGAGGCCTCCATGTGAAAGGATTTCAATTTTTGAGACTTTTTTTCATTTTCTATAATTTCTTTCGATGTGTTGTCAAAATTGCATGGATGACTAATCATATAAAATGGTTGGGAAATTGAGTTTTCTTTGTGGATACTACATACATTCCTAATGTGGAAGGTGAAAATAATTTTTAAGAATTTATTCGACCAAATTAGAGCACATTTGCAGTTCAATTTTGAATTACTATATGTAAATCACCAGAAATTCAGTAAATCGATGAAATATGGGAATATCACTCTGAAATTCATGAAAAATTGGCAGTTGGAATCCCATGTGGTATACGTTAGTTGAAAATTGTAAGGGCACAATTTACAATCTTATTTATTGCACTTACTTCACAAAAAAAGTAACACCCATGTTAGCTCCAAAAATGGAAAATGGAAAAAATACTTTTAATTAACCAAATTTTCATTCATTTTGTGAAATTCTTGATCACTATGGTAACACCCTTGTTAGCTCCAAAAATGGTCATGTTATCATGTAATATGCCATGAAGATGCCCATGGGGCATGGTGATGTTTGTTGAAAGTCATTGATCATCATATGAGTGAGGTCAGTTTCTGAAGGTTTTTTTTTCAAGTTTGTGGTATTGCCAGTTTATCATTTTTCCCACAAGCGATTGCAAATAGGAGGCCTCCATGTGAAATGATTTCAATTGTTGAGCCTTTTTTTCATTTTCTATAATTTCTTTTTATGTGTTGTCAAAATTCCATGGATGACTAATCATATTAAATGTTTGGGAAATTGAGTTTTCTTTGTGGATACTACCTACATTCCTAATGTGGAAGGTGAAAATGATTTTTCAGAATTTATTCGACCAAATTAGAGCACACTTGTAGTTCAAATTTGAATTACTTGATGTAAATCACCAGAAATTCAATAAATCAATGAAATATGGCAATATCACTCTGAAATTCATGAAAAAATTGTAGTTGGAATCCCATGTGGTATACTTTAGTTGAAAATTGTAAGGGCACAATTTACAATTTTATTTATGGCACTTGCTTCACAAAAAAAGTCGTGCTTGGCACGAAGAAAATGGAAAAATACTTTTTATTATCCAAATTTTCATTCATTTTGTGAAATTCTTGATCACTATGGTAACACCCATGTTAGTTCCAAAAATGGTCATGTTATCATGTAATATGCCATGAAGATGCCCATGGGGCATGGTCATCTTTGTTGAAAGTCATTGATCTTCATATGAGTTTGGTCAGTTTGTGAAGTGTTTTTTTTTCAAGTTTGTGGTATTGTCAGTTTATCATTTTTCCCACAAGCCATTGCACATAGGAGGCCTCCATGTGAAAGGATTTCAATTTTTGAGAATTTATTGGACCAAATTAGAGCACATTTGCAGTTCAATTTTGAATTACTTGATGTAAATCTCCAGAGATTAAATAAATCAATGAAATATGGCAATATCACTCTGAAATTCATGAAAAATTGGCAGTTGGAATCCCATGTGGTATACTTTAGTTGAAAATTGTAAGGGCACAATTTACAATGTTATTTATGGTACTTGCTTCACAAAAAAAGTCATTCTTGGCACTAGGAAAGTGGAAAAAATATACTTTTCATTAACCAATTCTAAAATCATTTTGTGAAATTCCCGATCACTACGGTAAGACCCATGTTAGTTCAAAAAATGGTCATGTTATCATGTAATATGCCATGAAGATTCCCATGGGGCATGATCATCTTTGTTGAAAGTCATTGATCTTCATGTGAGATAGGTCAGTTTGTGAAGGTTTTTTTTTCAAGTTTGTGGTGTTGTCAGTCTATCATTTTTCCCACAAGCCATTGCACATAGCAGGCCTCCATGTGAAAGGATTTCAATTTTTGAGCATTTTTTTTCATTTTCTATAATTTCTTTCGATGTGTTGTCTAAATTGCATGGATGACTAATCATATAAAATGGTTGGGAAATTGAGTTTTCTTTGTGCATACTACCTACATTCCTAATGTGGAAGGTGAAAATGATTTTTCAGAATTTATTCGACCAAATTAGAGCACACTTGTAGTTCAAATTTGAATTACTTGATGTAAATCGCCAAAAATTCAATAAATCCATGAAATATGGCAATATCTCTCTGAAATTTATGGAAAGTTTGTAGTTGGAATCACATGTGGTATACTTTAGTTGAAAATTGTAAGGGCACAATTTACAATGTTATTTATGGCACTTGCTTCACAAAAAAAAGTCATGCTTGGCACTAGGAAAGTGGAAAAAAATACTTTTCATTAACCAAATCTAAAATAATTTTGTGAAATTCCTGATCACTATGGTAAGACCCATGTTAGTTCCAAAAATGTTCATGTTATCATGTAATATGCCATGAAGATTCCCATGGGGTATGGTCATCTTTGTTGAAAGTCATTGATCTTCATTTTGTGAAGGTTTTTTTTTTCAAGTTTATGGTATTGTCAGTGTATCATTTTTCCCACAAGCCATTGCACATAGGAGGCCTCCATGTGAAAGGATTTCAATTTTTGAGACTTTTTTTCATTTTCTATAATTTCTTTCGATGTGTTGTCAAAATTGCACGGATGACTAATCATATAAAATGGTTGGGAAATTGAGTTTTCTTTGTGGATACTACATACATTCCTAATGTGGAAGGTGAAAATAATTTTTAAGAATTTATTCGACCAAATTAGAGCACATTTGCAGTTCAATTTTGAATTACTATATGTAAATCACCAGAAATTCAGTAAATCGATGAAATATGGGAATATCACTCTGAAATTCATGAAAAATAGGCAGTTGGAATCCCATGTGGTATACGTTAGTTGAAAATTGTAAGGGCACAATTTACAATCTTATTTATTGCACTTACTTCACAAAAAAAGTAACACCCATGTTAGCTCCAAAAATGGAAAATGGAAAAAATACTTTTAATTAACCAAATTTTCATTCATTTTGTGAAATTCTTGATCACTATGGTAACACCCATGTTAGCTCCAAAAATGGTCATGTTATCATGTAATATGCCATGAAGATGCCCATGGGGCATGGTCATCTTTTTAGAAAGTCATTTATCTTCATATGAGTGAGGTCAGTTTGTGAAGGTTTTTTTTTCAAGTTTGTGGTATTGCCAGTTTATCATTTTTCCCACAAGCCATTGCAAATAGGAGGCCTCCATGTGAAATGATTTCAATTGTTGAGCCTTTTTTTCATTTTCTATAATTTCTTTTTATGTGTTGTCAAAATTCCATGGATGACTAATCATATTAAATGGTTGGGAAATTGAGTTTTCTTTGTGGATACTACCTACATTCCTAATGTGGAGGGTGAAAATGATTTTTCAGAATTTATTCGACCAAATTAGAGCACACTTGTAGTTCAAATTTGAATTACTTGATGTAAATCACCAAAAATTCAATAAATCAATGAAATATGGCAATATCACTCTGAAATTCATGAAAAAATTGTAGTTGGAATCCCATGTGGTATACTTTAGTTGAAAATTGTAAGGGCACAATTTACAATTTTATTTATGGCACTTGCTTCACAAAAAAAGTCGTGCTTGGCACGAAGAAAATGGAAAAATACTTTTTATTATCCAAATTTTCATTCATTTTGTGAAATTCTTGATCACTATGGTAACACCCATGTTAGTTCCAAAAATGGTCATGTTATCATGTAATATGCCATGAAGATGCCCATGGGGCATGGTCATCTTTGTTGAAAGTCATTGATCTTCATATGAGTTTGGTCAGTTTGTGAAGTGTTTTTTTTTCAAGTTTGTGGTATTGTCAGTTTATCATTTTTCCCACAAGCCATTGCACATAGGAGGCCTCCATGTGAAAGGATTTCAATTTTTGAGAATTTATTGGACCAAATTAGAGCACATTTGCAGTTCAATTTTGAATTACTTGATGTAAATCTCCAGAGATTAAATAAATCAATGAAATATGGCAATATCACTCTGAAATTCATGAAAAATTGGCAGTTGGAATCCCATGTGGTATACTTTAGTTGAAAATTGTAAGGGCACAATTTACAATGTTATTTATGGTACTTGCTTCACAAAAAAAGTCATTCTTGGCACTAGCAAAGTGCAAAAAATATACTTTTCATTAACCAAATCTAAAATCATTTTGTGAAATTCCCGATCACTACGGTAAGACCCATGTTAGTTCAAAAAATGGTCATGTTATCATGTAATATGCCATGAAGATTCCCATGGGGCATGATCATCTTTGTTGAAAGTCATTGATCTTCATGTGAGATAGGTCAGTTTGTGAAGGTTTTTTTTTCAAGTTTGTGGTGTTGTCAGTCTATCATTTTTCCCACAAGCCATTGCACATAGGAGGCCTCCATGTGAAAGGATTTCAATTTTTGAGCATTTTTTTTCATTTTCTATAATTTCTTTCGATGTGTTGTCTAAATTGCATGGATGACTAATCATATAAAATGGTTGGGAAATTGAGTTTTCTTTGTGCATACTACCTACATTCCTAATGTGGAAGGTGAAAATGATTTTTCAGAATTTATTCGACCAAATTAGAGCACACTTGTAGTTCAAATTTGAATTACTTGATGTAAATCGCCAGAAATTCAATAAATCCATGAAATATGGCAATATCTCTCTGAAATTTATGGAAAGTTTGTAGTTGGAATCCCATGTGGTATACTTTAGTTGAAAATTGTAAGGGCACAATTTACAATGTTATTTATGGCACTTGCTTCACAAAAAAAAGTCATGCTTGGCACTAGGAAAGTGGAAAAAAATACTTTTCATTAACCAAATCTAAAATAATTTTGTGAAATTCCTGATCACTATGGTAAGACCCATGTTAGTTCCAAAAATGTTCATGTTATCATGTAATATGCCATGAAGATTCCCATGGGGTATGGTCATCTTTGTTGAAAGTCATTGATCTTCATTTTGTGAAGGTTTTTTTTTTCAAGTTTATGGTATTGTCAGTGTATCATTTTTCCCACAAGCCATTGCACATAGGAGGCCTCCATGTGAAAGGATTTCAATTTTTGAGACTTTTTTTCATTTTCTATAATTTCTTTCGATGTGTTGTCAAAATTGCACGGATGACTAATCATATAAAATGGTTGGGAAATTGAGTTTTCTTTGTGGATACTACATACATTCCTAATGTGGAAGGTGAAAATAATTTTTAAGAATTTATTCGACCAAATTAGAGCACATTTGCAGTTCAATTTTGAATTACTATATGTAAATCACCAGAAATTCAGTAAATCGATGAAATATGGGAATATCACTCTGAAATTCATGAAAAATAGGCAGTTGGAATCCCATGTGGTATACGTTAGTTGAAAATTGTAAGGGCACAATTTACAATCTTATTTATTGCACTTACTTCACAAAAAAAGTAACACCCATGTTAGCTCCAAAAATGGAAAATGGAAAAAAATACTTTTAATTAACCAAATTTTCATTCATTTTGTGAAATTCTTTATCACTATGGTAACACCCATGTTAGCTCCAAAAATGGTCATGTTATCATGTAATATGCCATGAAGATGCCCATGGGGCATGCTCATCTTTGTTGAAAGTCATTTGTCTTCATATGAGTGAGGTCAGTTTGTGAAGGTTTTTTTTTCAAGTTTGTGGTATTGCCAGTTTATCATTTTTCCCACAAGCCATTGCAAATAGGAGGCCTCCATGTGAAATGATTTCAATTGTTGAGCCTTTTTTTCATTTTCTATAATTTCTTTTTATGTGTTGTCAAAATTCCATGGATGACTAATCATATTTAATGGTTGGGAAATTGAGTTTTCTTTGTGGATACTACCTACATTCCTAATGTGGAAGGTGAAAATGATTTTTCAGAATTTATTCGACCAAATTAGAGCACACTTGTAGTTCAAATTTGAATTACTTGATGTAAATCACCAAAAATTCAATAAATCAATGAAATACGGCAATATCACTCTGAAATTCATGAAAAATTTGTAGTTGGAATCCCATGTGGTATACTTTAGTTGAAAATTGTAAGGGAACAATTTACAATCTTATTTATGGCACTTGCTTCACAAAAAAAGTCATGCTTGGCCCTAGGAAAATGGAAAAATACTTGTTATTATCTAAATTTTCATTCATTTTGTGAAATTCTTGATCACTATGGTAACACCCATGTTAGTTCCAAAAATGGTCATGTTATCATGTAATATGCCATGAAGATGCCCATGGGGCATGGTCATGTTTGTTGAAAGTCATTGATCATCATATGAGTTAGGTCAGTTTGTGAACGTTTTTTTTCAAGTTTGTGGTATTGTCAGTTTATCATTTTTCCCACAAGCCATTGCACATAGGAGGCCTCCATGTGAAAGGATTTCAATTGTTGAGCCTTTTTTTCATTTTCTATAATTTCTTTTTATGCGTTGTCAAAAATCCATGGATGACTAATCATATAAAATGGTTGGGAAATTGAGTTTTCTTTGTGGATACTACCTACCTTCCTAATGTGGAAAGTGAAAATGATTTTTCGGAATTTATTCGACCAAATTAGAGCACACTTGTAGTTCAAATTTGAATTACTTGATGTAAATCACCAGAAATTCAATAAATAAATGAAATACGGCAATATCACTCTGAAATTCATGAAAAATTTGTAGTTGGAATCCCATGTGGTATACTTTAGTTGAAAATTGTAAGGGAACAATTTACAATCTTATTTATGGCACTTGCTTCACAAAAAAAGTCATGCTTGGCACTAGGAAAATGGAAAAATACTTTTTATTATCTAAATTTTCATTCATTTTGTGAAATTCTTGATCACTATGGTAACACCCATGTTAGTTCCAAAAATGGTCATGTTATCATGTAATATGCCATGAAGATGCCCATGGGGCATGGTCATGTTTGTTGAAAGTCATTGATCATCATATGAGTTAGGTCAGTTTGTGAAGGTTTTTTTTTCAAGTTTGTGGTATTGTCAGTTTATCATTTTTCCCACAAGCCATTGCACATAGGAGGCCTCCATGTGAAAGGATTTCAATTGTTGAGCCTTTTTTTCATTTTCTATAATTTCCTTTTATGCGTTGTCAAAAATCCATGGATGACTAATCATAGAAAATGGTTGGGAAATTGAGTTTTCTTTGTGGATACTACCTACATTCCTAATGTGGAAAGTGAAAATGATTTTTCGGAATTTATTCGACCAAATTAGAGCACACTTGTAGTTCAAATTTGAATTACTTGATGTAAATTACCAGAAATTCAATAAATCAATGAAATATGGCAATATCACTCTAAAATTCATGAAAAATTGGCAGTTGGAATCCCATGTGGTATACTTTAGTTGAAAATTGTAAGGGCACAATTTAGAATGTTATTTATGGCAATTGCTTCACAAAAAAAAATTCAAGGTTGGCACTAGGAAAGTGGAAAAAAATACTTTTCATTAAACAAATCTAAAATAAATTTGAGAAATTCCTGATCACTATGGTAAGACCCATGTTAGTTCAAAAAATGGTCATGTTAGCATGTAATATGCCATGAAGATTCCCATGGGGCATGGTCAGCTTTGTTGAAAGTCATTCATCTTCATATGAGATAGGTCAGTTTGTGAAGGTTTTTTCTTCAAGTTTATGGTCAGTGTATCATTTTTCCCACAAGCCATTGCACATAGGAGGCCTCAATGTGAAAGGATTTCTATTTTTGAGAATTTATTGGACCAAATTAGAGCACATTTGCAGTTCAATTTTGAATTACTTGATGTAAATCTCCAGAAATTAAATAAATCAATGAAATATGGCAATATCACTCTGAAATTCATGAAAATTTGGCAGTTGGAATCCCATGTGGTATACTTTAGTTGAAAATTGTAACGGCACAATTTACAATGTTATTTATGGTAGTTGCTTCACAAAAAAAGTCATTCTTGGCACTAGGAAAGTGGAAAAAAATACTTTTCATTAACCAACTCTAAAATCATTTTGTGAAATCCCCGATCACTACGGTAAGACCCATGTTAGTTCAAAAAATGGTCATCTTATCATGTAATATGCCATGAAGATTCCCATGGGGCATGATCATCTTTGTTGAAAGTCATTGATCTTCATGTGAGATAGGTCAGTTTGTGAAGGTTTTTTTTTCAAGTTTGTGGTATTGTCAGTTTATCATTTTTCCCACAAGCCATTGCACATAGGAGGCCTCCATGTGAAAGGATTTCAATTTTTGAGCCTTTTTTTCATTTTCTATAATTTCTTTTGATGTGTTGTCAAAATTGCACGGATGACTAATCATATAAAATGGTTGGGAAATTGAGTTTTCTTTGTGGATACTACATACATTCCTAATGTGGAAGGTGAAAATATTTTTTCAGAATTTATTCGACCAAATTAGAGCACATTTGCAGTTCAATTTTGAATTACTATATGTAAATCTCCAGAAATTCAATAAATCGATGAAATATGGGAATATCACTCTGAAATTCATGAAAAATTGGCAGTTGGAATCCCATGTGGTATACTTTAGTTGAAAATTGTAAGGGCACAATTTACAATGTTATTTATGGTACTTGCTTCACAAAAAAAGTAGTGCTTGGCATTAGGAAAATGGAAAAAAATACTTTTAATTAACCAAATTTTCATTCATTTTGTGAAATTCTTGATCACTATGGTAACACCCATGTTAGCTCCAAAAATGGTCAAGTTATCATGTAATATGCCATGAAGATGCCCATGGGGCATGGTCATGTTTGTCGAAAGTCATTGATCTTCATATGAGTGAGGTCAGTTTGTGAAGGTTTTTTTTCAAGTTTGTGGTATTGCCAGTTTATTATTTTTCCCACAAGCCATTGCAAATAGGAGGCCTCCATGTGAAATGATTTCAATTGTTGAGCCTTTTTTTCATTTTCTATAATTTCTTTTTATGTGTTGTCAAAATTCCATGGATGACTAATCATATTAAATGGTTGGGAAATTGAGTTTTCTTTGTGGATACTACCTACATTCCTAATGTGGAAGGTGAAAATGATTTTTCAGAATTTATTCGACCAAATTAGAGCACACTTGTAGTTCAAATTTGAATTACTTGATGTAAATCACCAGAAATTCAATAAATCAATGAAATATGGCAATATCACTCTGAAACTCATGAAAAATTTGTAGTTGGAATCCCATGTGGTATACTTTAGTTGAAAATTGTAAGGGAACAATTTACAATCTTATTTATGGCACTTGCTTCACAAAAAAAGTCATGCTTGGCACTAGGAAAATGGAAAAATACTTTTTATTATCTAAATTTTCATTCATTTTGTGAAATTATTGATCACTATGGTAACACCCATGTTAGTTCCAAAAATGGTCATGTTATCATGTAATATGCCATGAAGATGCCCATGGGGCATGGTCATGTTTGTTGAAAGTCATTGATCATCATATGAGTTAGGTCAGTCTGTGAAGGGTTTTTTCTCAAGTTTGTGGTATTGTCAGTTTATCATTTTTCCCACAAGCCATTGCACATAGGAGGCCTCCATGTGAAAGGATTTCAATTGTTGAGCCTTTTTTTCATTTTCTATAATTTCTTTTTATGCGTTGTCAAAAATCCATGGATGACTAATCATATAAAATGGTTGGGAAATTGAGTTTTCTTTGTGGATACTACCTACATTCCTAATGTGGAAAGTGAAAATGATTTTTTGGAATTTATTCGACCAAATTAGAGCACACTTGTAGTTCAAATTTGAATTACTTGATGTAAATTACCAGAAATTCAATAAATCAATGAAATATGGCAATATCACTCTAAAATTCATGAAAAAATTGGCAGTTGGAATCCCATGTGGTATACTTTAGTTGAAAATTGTAAGGGCACAATTTAGAATGTTATTTATGGCACTTGCTTCACAAAAAAAAATTCAAGGTTGGCACTAGGAAAGTGGAAAAAAAATACTTTTCATTAACCAAATCTAAAATATATTTGAGAAATTCCTGATCACTATGGTAAGACCCATGTTATTTCAAAAAATGGTCATGTTATCATGTAATATGCCATGAAGATTCCCATGGGGCATGGTCAGCTTTGTTGAAAGTCATTCATCTAAATATGAGATAGGTCAGTTTGTGAAGGTTTTTTCTTCAAGTTTATGGTCAGTGTATCATTTTTCCCACAAGCCATTGCACATAGGAGGCCTCCATGTGAAAGGATTTCTATTTTTGAGAATTTATTGGACCAAATTAGAGCACATTTGCAGTTCAATTTTGAATTACTTGATGTAAATCTCCAGAAATTAAATAATTCAATGAAATATGGCAATATCACTCAGAAATACATGAAAAATTGGCAGTTGGAATCCCATGTGGTATACTTTAGTTGAAAATTGTAAAGACACAATTTACAATGTTATTTATGGTACTTGCTTCACAAAAAAAAGTCATGCTTGGCACTAGGAAAGTGGAAAAAAATACTTTTCATTAACCAAATTTAAAATAATTTTGTGAAATTCCTGATCACTATGGTAAGACCCATGTTAGTTCCAAAAATGGTCATGTTATCATGTAATATGCCATGAAGATTCCCATGGGGCATGGTCATCTTTGTTGAAAGTCATTGATCTTCATTTTGTGAAGGTTTTTTTTTCAAGTTTATGGTATTGTCAGTGTATCATTTTTCCCACAAGCCATTGCACATAGGAGGCCTCCATGTGAAAGGATTTCAATTTTGAGCCTTTTTTTCATTTTCTATAATTTCTTTCGATGTGTTGTCAAAATTGCACGGATGACTAATCATATAAAATGGTTGGAAAATTGAGTTTTCTTTGTGGATACTACCTACATTCCTAATGTGGAAGGTGAAAATAATTTTTCAGAATTTATTCGACCAAATTAGTGCACATTTGCAGTTCAATTTTGAATTACTTGATGTAAATCGCCAGAAATTCAATAAATCGATGAAATATGGCAATATCAATCTGAAATTCATGAAAAATTGGCAAATGGAATCCCATGTGGTATACTTTAGTTGAAAATTGTAAGGGCACAATTTACAATCTTATTTATGGCACTTACTTCACAAAAAAAGTCGTGCTTGGCACTCGGAAAATGGAAAAAAATACTTTTAATTAACCAAATTTTCATTCATTTTGTGAAATTCTTGATCAGTATGGTAACACCCATGTTAGCTCCAAAAATGGTCATGTTATCATGTAATATGCCATGAAGATGCCCATGGGGCATGGTCATCTTTGTTGAAAGTCATTGATCTTCATATGAGTGAGGTCAGTTTCTGAAGGTTTTTTTTTCAAGTTTGTGGTATTGCCAGTTTATCCTTTTTCCCACAAGCCAGTGCACATAGGAGGCCTCCATGTGAAAGGATTTCGATTTTTGAGTTTTCTTTATGGATGCTACCTACATTCCTAATGTGGAAAGTGAAAATGATTTTTCAGAATTTATTCGACCATATTAGAGCACACATGTAGTTCAAATTTGAATTACTTGATGTAAATCACCAGAAATTCAATAAATCAATGAAATATGGCAATATCTCTCTAAAATTCATGAAAAATTGGCAGTTTGAATCACATGTGGTATACTTTAGTTGAAAATTGTAAGGGCACAATTTACAATGTTATTTATGGCACTTGCTTCACCAAAAAAAGTCATGGTTGGCACTAGGAAAGTGGAAAAAAATACTTTTCCTTAACCAAATCGAAAATCATTTTGTGAAATTCTTGATCACTATGGTAAGACCCATGTTAGTTCCAAAAATAGTCATGTTATATTGTAATATGCCATGAAGATTCCCATGGGGCATGGTCATCTTTGTTGAAAGTCATTTATCTTCATATGAGATAGGTCAGTTTGTGAAGGGTTTTTTTTCAAGTTTGTGGTATTGTCAGTGTATCATTTTTCCCACAAGCCATTGCACATTGGAGGCCTCCATGTGAAAGGATTTCAATTTTTGAGCCTTTTTGCATTTTGTATAATTTCTTTCGATGTGTTGTCAAGATTGCACGAATGACTAATCATATAAAATGGTTGGGAAATTGAGTTTTCTTTGTGGATACTACCTACATTCCTAATGTGGAAGGTGAAAATGATTTTTCAGAATTTATTCGACCAAATTAGAGCACACATGTAGTTCAAATTTGAATTACTTGATGTAAATCACCAGAAATTCAATAAATCAATGAAATATGGCAATATCACTCTGAAATTCATGAAAAATTTGTAGTTGGAATCCCATGAAGTATACTTTAGTTGAAAATTGTAAGGGCACAATTTACAATCTTATTTATGGCACTTGCTTCACAAAAAAAGTCGTGCTTGGCACTAGGAAAATGGAAAAATACTTTTCATTATCCAAATTTTCATTCATTTTGTGAAATTCTTGATCACTATGGTAACACCCATGTTAGTTCCAAAAATGGTCATGTTATCATGTAATATGCCATGAAGATGCCCATGAGGCATGGTCATGTTTGTTGAAAGTCATTGATCTTCATATGAGTTAGGTCAGTTTGTGAAAGTTTTTTTTTAAGTTTTAGGTATTGTCAGTTTATCATTTTTCCCACAAGCCATTGCACATAGGAGGCCTCCATGTGAAAGGATTTCAATTTTTGAGAATTTATTGGACCAAATTAGAGCACATTTGCAGTTCAATTTTGAATTACTTGATGTAAATCTCCAGAAATTAAATAAATCAATGAAATATGGCAATATCACTCTGAAATTCATGAAAAATTGGCAGTTGGAATCCCATGTGGTATACTTTAGTTGAAAATTGTAACGGCACAATTTACAATGTTATTTATGGTACTTGCTTCACAAAAAAGTCATTCCTGGCACTAGGAAAGTGGAAAAGAAATACTTTTCATTACCCAAATCTAAAATCATTTTGTGAAATTCCTGATCACTACGGTAAGACCCATGTTAGTTCAAAAAATGGTCATGTTATCATGTAATATGCCATGAAGATTCCCATGGGGCATGATCATCTTTGTTGAAAGTCATTGATCTTCATGTGAGATAGGTCAGTTTGTGAAGGGTTTTTTTTCAAGTTTGTGGTGTTGTCTGTTTATCATTTTTCCCACAAGCCATTGCACATAGGAGGCCACCATGTGAAAGGATTTCAATTGTTGAGCCTTTGTTTCATTTTCTGTAATTTCTTTCGATGTGTTGTCAAAATTGCATGGATGACTAATCATATAAAATCGTTGGGAAATTGAGTTTTCTTTGTGGATACTACCTACATTCCTAATGTGGAAGGTGAAAATGATTTTTTAGAATTTATTCGACCAAATTAGAGCACACTTGTAGTTCAAATTTGAATTACTTGATGTAAATCGCCAGAAATTCAATAAATCCATGAAATATGGCAATATCTCTCTGAAATTCATGGAAAATTTGTAGTTGGAATCCCATGTGGTATACTTTAGTTGAAAATTGTAAGGGCACAATTTACAATGTTATTTATGGCACTAGCTTCACAAAAAAATCATGCTTGGCACTAGGAAAGTGGAAAAAAAATACTTTTCATTAACCAAATCTAAAATAATTTTGTGAAATTCCTGATCACTATGGTAAGACCCATGTTAGTTCCAAAAATGGTCATGTGATCATGTAATATGCCATGAAGATTCCCATGGGGTATGGTCATCTTTGTTGAAAGTCATTGATCTTCATTTTGTGAAGGTTTTTTTTTCAAGTTTATGGTATTGTCAGTGTATCATTTTTCCCACAAGCCATTGCACATAGGAGGCCTCCATGTGAAAGGATTTCAATTTTTGAGCATTTTTTTTCATTTTCTATAATTTCTTTCAATGTGTTGTCAAAATTGCATGGATGACTAATCATATAAAATGGTTGGGAAATTGAGTTTTCTATGTGGATACTACCTACATTCCTAATGTGGAAGGTGAAAATGATTTTTCAGAATTTATTCGACCAAATTAGAGCACACTTGTAGTTCAAATTTGAATTACTTGATGTAAATCACCAGAAATTCAATAAATCAATGAAATATGGCAATATCACTCTGAAATTCATGAAAAATTTGTAGTTGGAATCCCATGTGGTATACTTTAGTTGAAAATTGTAAGGGAACAATTTACAATCTTATTTATGGAACTTGCATCACAAAAAAGTCGTGCTTGGCACTAGGAAAATGGAAAAATACTTTTTATTATCTAAATTTTCATTCATTTTGTGAAATTCTTGATCACTATGGTAACACCCATGTTAGTTCCAAAAATGGTCATGTTATCATGTAATATGCCATGAAGATGCCCATGGGGCATGGTCATCTTTGTTGAAAGTCATTGATCTTCATATGAGTGAGGTCAGTTTCTGAAGGTTTTTTTTTCAAGTTTGTGGTATTGCCAGTTTATCCTTTTTCCCACAAGCCATTGCACATAGGAGGCCTCCATGTGAAAGGATTTCAATTTTTGAGTTTTCTTTATGGATGCTACCTATATTCCTAATGTGGAAAGTGAAAATGATTTTTCAGAATTTATTCGACCATATTAGAGCACACATGTAGTTCAAATTTGAATTACTTGATGTAAATCACCAGAAATTCAATAAATCAATGAAATATGGCAATATCTCTCTAAAATTCATGAAAAATTGGCAGTTTGAATCACATGTGGTATACTTTAGTTGAAAATTGTAAGGGCACAATTTACAATGTTATTTATGGCACTTGCTTCACCAAAAAAAGTCATGGTTGGCACTAGGAAAGTGGAAAAAAATACTTTTCCTTAACCGAATCGAAAATCATTTTGTGAAATTCTTGATCACTATGGTAAGACCCATGTTAGTTCCAAAAATAGTCATGTTATATTGTAATATGCCATGAAGATTCCCATGGGGCATGGTCATCTTTGTTGAAAGTCATTTATCTTCATATGAGATAGGTCAGTTTGTGAAGGTTTTTTTTTCAAGTTTGTGGTATTGTCAGTGTATCATTTTTCCCACAAGCCATTGCACATTGGAGGCCTCCATGTGAAAGGATTTCAATTTTTGAGCCTTTTTTCATTTTGTATAATTTCTTTCGATGTGTTGTCAAGATTGCACGAATGACTAATCATATAAAATGGTTGGGAAATTGAGTTTTCTTTGTGGATACAACCTACATTCCTAATGTGGAAGGTGAAAATGATTTTTCAGAATTTATTCGACCAAATTAGAGCACACATGTAGTTCAAATTTGAATTACTTGATGTAAATCACCAGAAATTCAATAAATCAATGAAATATGGCAATATCACTCTGAAATTCATGAAAAATTTGTAGTTGGAATCCCATGTGGTATACTTTAGTTGAAAATTGTAAGGGCACAATTTACAATCTTATTTATGGCACTTGCTTCACAAAAAAAGTCGTGCTTGGCACTAGGAAAATGGAAAAATACTTTTTATTATCCAAATTTTCATTCATTTTGTGAAATTCTTGATCACTATGGTAACACCCATGTTAGTTCCAAAAATGGTCATGTTATCATGTAATATGCCATGAAGATGCCCATGAGGCATGGTCATGTTTGTTGAAAGTCATTGATCTTCATATGAGTTAGGTCAGTTTGTGAAGGTTTTTTTTCAAGTTTTAGGTATTGTCAGTTTATCATTTTTCCCACAAGCCATTGCACATAGGAGGCCTCCATGTGAAAGGATTTCAACTTTTGAGAATTTATTGGACCAAATTAGAGCACATTTGCAGTTCAATTTTGAATTACTTGATGTAAATCTCCAGAAATTAAATAAATCAATGAAATATGGCAATATCACTCTGAAATTCATGAAAAATTGGCAGTTGGAATCCCATGTGGTATACTTTAGTTGAAAATTGTAACGGCACAATTTACAATGTTATTTATGGTACTTGCTTCACAAAAAAGTCATTCTTGGCACTAGGAAAGTGGAAAAAAAATACTTTTCATTACCCAAATCTAAAATCATTTTGTGAAATTCCTGATCACTACGGTAAGACCCATGTTAGTTCAAAAAATGGTCATGTTATCATGTAATATGCCATGAAGATTCCCATGGGGCATGATCATCTTTGTTGAAAGTCATTGATCTTCATGTGAGATAGGTCAGTTTGTGAAGGTTTTTTTTTCAAGTTTGTGGTGTTGTCTGTTTATCATTTTTCCCACAAGCCATTGCACATAGGAGGCCACCATGTGAAAGGATTTCAATGTTGAGCCTTTGTTTCATTTTCTGTAATTTCTTTCGATGTGTTGTCAAAATTGCATGGATGACTAATCATATAAAATGGTTGGGAAATTGAGTTTTCTTTGTGGATACTACCTACATTCCTAATGTGGAAGGTGAAAATGATTTTTTAGAATTTATTCGACCAAATTAGAGCACACTTGTAGTTCAAATTTGAATTACTTGATGTAAATCGCCAGAAAATCAATAAATCCATGAAATATGGCAATATCTCTCTGAAATTCATGGAATATTTGTAGTTGGAATCCCATGTGGTATACTTTAGTTGAAAATTGTAAGGGCACAATTTACAATGTTATTTATGGCACTTGCTTCACAAAAAAAGTCATGCTTGGCACTAGGAAAGTGGAAAAAAAATACTTTTCATTAACCAAATCTAAAATAATTTTGTGAAATTCCTGATCACTATGGTAAGACCCATGTTAGTTCCAAAAATGGTCATGTTATCATGTAATATGCCATGAAGATTCCCATGGGGTATGGTCATCTTTGTTGAAAGTCATTGATCTTCATTTTGTGAAGGTTTTTTTTTCAAGTTTATGGTATTGTCAGTGTATCATTTTTCCAACAAGCCATTGCACATAGGAGGCCTCCATGTGAAAGGATTTCAATTTTTGAGCATTTTTTTTCATTTTCTATAATTTCTTTCAATGTGTTGTCAAAATTGCATGGATGACTAATCATATAAAATGGTTGGGAAATTGAGTTTTCTTTGTGGATACTACCTACATTCCTAATGTGGAAGGTGAAAATGATTTTTCAGAATATATTCGACCAAATTAGAGCACACTTGTAGTTCAAATTTGAATTACTTGATGTTAATCACCAGAAATTCAATAAATCAATGAAATATGGCAATATCACTCTGAAATTCATGAAAAATTTGTAGTTGGAATCCCATGTGGTATACTTTAGTTGAAAATTGTAAGGGAACAATTTACAATCTTATTTATGGAACTTGCATCACAAAAAAGTCGTGCTTGGCACTAGGAAAATGGAAAAATACTTTTTATTATCTAAATTTTCATTCATTTTGTGAAATTCTTGATCACTATGGTAACACCCATGTTAGTTCCAAAAATGGTCATGTTATCATGTAATATGCCATGAAGATGCCCATGGGGCATGGTGATGTTTGTTGAAAGTCATTGATCATCATATGAGTGAGGTCAGTTTCTGAAGGTTTTTTTTTTCAAGTTTGTGGTATTGTCAGTTTATCATTTTTCCCACAAGCCATTGCACATAGGAGGCCTCCATGTGAAAGGATTTCAATTGTTGAGCCTTTTTTTCATTTTCTATAATTTCTTTTTATGCGTTGTCAAAAATCCATGGATGACTAATCATATAAAATGGTTGGGAAATTGAGTTTTCTTTGTGCATACTACCTACATTCCTAATGTGGAAAGTGAAAATGATTTTTCGGAATTTATTCGAACAAATTAGAGCACACTTGTAGTTCAAATTTGAATTACTTGATGTAAATTACCAGAAATTCAATAAATCAATGAAATATGGCAATATCACTCTAAAATTCATGAAAAATTGGCAGTTGGAATCCCATGTGGTATACTTTAGTTGAAAATTGTAAGGGCACAATTTAGAATGTTATTTATGGCACTTGCTTCACAAAAAAAAATTCAAGGTTGGCACTAGGAAAGTGGAAAAAAATACTTTTCATTAACCAAATCTAAAATAAATTTGGGAAATTCCTGATCACTATGGTAAGACCCATGTTAGTTCAAAAAATGGTCATGTTATCATGTAATATGCCACGAAGATTCCCATGGGGCATGGTCAGCTTTGTTGAAAGTCATTCATCTTCAGATGAGATAGGTCAGTTTGTGAAGGGTTTTTTTTCAAGTTTATGGTCAGTGTATCATTTTTCCCACAAGCCATTGCACAAAGGAGGCCTCCATGTGAAAGGATTTCTATTTTTGAGAAATATTGGACCAAATTAGAGCACATTTGTAGTTCAATTTTGAATTACTTGATGTAAATCTCCAGAAATTAAATAAATCAATGAAATATGACAATATCACTCTGAAATTCATGAAAAATTGGCAGTTGGAATCCCATGTGGTATACTTTAGTTGAAATTTGTAAGGGCACAATTTACAATGTTATTTATGGTACTTGCTTCACAAAAAAGTCATTCTTGGCACTAGGAAAGTGGAAAAAAATACTTTTCATTAACCAAATCTAAAATCATTTTGTGAAATCCGTGATCACTACGGTAAGACCCATGTTAGTTCAAAAAATGGTCATGTTATCATGTAATATGCCATGAAGATTCCCATGGGGCATGATCATCTTTGTTGAAAGTCATTGATCTTCATGTGAGATAGGTCAGTTTGTGAAGGGTTTTTTTTCAAGTTTGTGGTGTTGTCTGTTTATCATTTTTCCCACAAGCCATTGCAAATAGGAGGCCTCCATGTGAAAGGATTTCAATGTTGAGCCTTTGTTTCATTTTCTGTAATTTCTTTCGATGTGTTGTCAAAATTGCATGGATGACTAATCATATAAAATGGTTGGGAAATTGAGTTTTCTTTGTGGATACTACCTACATTCCTAATGTGGAAGGTGAAAATGATTTTTTAGAATTTATTCGACCAAATTAGAGCACACTTGTAGTTCAAATTTGAATTACTTGATGTAAATCGCCAGAAATTCAATAAATCCATGAAATATGGCAATATCTCTCTGAAATTCATGGAATATTTGTAGTTGGAATCCCATGTGGTATACTTTAGTTGAAAATTGTAAGGGCACAATTTACAATGTTATTTATGGCACTTGCTTCACAAAAAAAGTCATGCTTGGCACTAGGAAAGTGGAAAAAAAATACTTTTCATTAACCAAATCTAAAATAATTTTGTGAAATTCCTGATCACTATGGTAAGACCCATGTTAGTTCCAAAAATGGTCATGTTATCATGTAATATGCCATGAAGATTCCCATGGGGTATGGTCATCTTTGTTGAAGTCATTGATCTTCATTTTGTGAAGGTTTTTTTTCAAGTTTATGGTATTGTCAGTGTATCATTTTTCCAACAAGCCATTGCACATAGGAGGCCTCCATGTGAAAGGATTTCAATTTTTGAGCATTTTTTTTCATTTTCTATAATTTCTTTCAATGTGTTGTGAAAATTGCATGGATGACTAATCATATAAAATGGTTGGGAAATTGAGTTTTCTTTGTGGATACTACCTACATTCCTAATGTGGAAGGTGAAAATGATTTTTCAGAATATATTCGACCAAATTAGAGCAAACTTGTAGTTCAAATTTGAATTACTTGATGTAAATCACCAGAAATTCAATAAATCAATGAAATATGGCAATATCACTCTGAAATTCATGAAAAATTTGTAGTTGGAATCCCATGTGGTATACTTTAGTTGAAAATTGTAAGGGAACAATTTACAATCTTATTTATGGAACTTGCATCACAAAAAAGTCGTGCTTGGCACTAGGAAAATGGAAAAATACTTTTTATTATCTAAATTTTCATTCATTTTGTGAAATTCTTGATCACTATGGTAACACCCATGTTAGTTCCAAAAATGGTCATGTTATCATGTAATATGCCATGAAGATGCCCATGGGGCATGGTGATGTTTGTTGAAAGTCATTGATCATCATATGAGTGAGGTCAGTTTCTGAAGGTTTTTTTTTTCAAGTTTGTGGTATTGTCAGTTTATCATTTTTCCCACAAGCCATTGCACATAGGAGGCCTCCATGTGAAAGGATTTCAATTGTTGAGCCTTTTTTTCATTTTCTATAATTTCTTTTTATGCGTTGTCAAAAATCCATGGATGACTAATCATATAAAATGGTTGGGAAATTGAGTTTTCTTTGTGCATACTACCTACATTCCTAATGTGGAAAGTGAAAATGATTTTTCGGAATTTATTCGAACAAATTAGAGCACACTTGTAGTTCAAATTTGAATTACTTGATGTAAATTACCAGAAATTCAATAAATCAATGAAATATGGCAATATCACTCTAAAATTCATGAAAAATTGGCAGTTGGAATCCCATGTGGTATACTTTAGTTGAAAATTGTAAGGGCACAATTTAGAATGTTATTTATGGCACTTGCTTCACAAAAAAAAATTCAAGGTTGGCACTAGGAAAGTGGAAAAAAATACTTTTCATTAACCAAATCTAAAATAAATTTGGGAAATTCCTGATCACTATGGTAAGACCCATGTTAGTTCAAAAAATGGTCATGTTATCATGTAATATGCCACGAAGATTCCCATGGGTCATGGTCAGCTTTGTTGAAAGTCATTCATCTTCAGATGAGATAGGTCAGTTTGTGAAGGGTTTTTTTTCAAGTTTATGGTCAGTGTATCATTTTTCCCACAAGCCATTGCACAAAGGAGGCCTCCATGTGAAAGGATTTCTATTTTTGAGAAATATTGGACCAAATTAGAGCACATTTGCAGTTCAATTTTGAATTACTTGATGTAAATCTCCAGAAATTAAATAAATCAATGAAATATGACAATATCACTCTGAAATTCATGAAAAATTGGCAGTTGGAATCCCATGTGGTATACTTTAGTTGAAATTTGTAAGGGCACAATTTACAATGTTATTTATGGTACTTGCTTCACAAAAAAGTCATTCTTGGCACTAGGAAAGTGGAAAAAAATACTTTTCATTAACCAAATCTAAAATCATTTTGTGAAATCCGTGATCACTACGGTAAGACCCATGTTAGTTCAAAAAATGGTCATGTTATCATGTAATATGCCATGAAGATTCCCATGGGGCATGATCATCTTTGTTGAAAGTCATTGATCTTCATGTGAGATAGGTCAGTTTGTGAAGGTTTTTTTCAAGATTGTGGTATTGTCAGTTTATCATTTTTCCCACAAGCCATTGCACATAGGAGGCCTCCATGTGAAAGGATTTCAATTTTTGAGCATTTTTTTCATTTTCTATAATTTCTTTTGAAGTGTTGTCAAAATTGCATGGATGACTAATCATATAAAATGGTTGGGAAATTGAGTTTTCTTTGTGGATACTACCTACATTCCTAATGTGGAAGGTGAAAATGATTTTTCAGAATTTATTCGACCAAATTAGAGCACACTTGTAGTTCAAATTTGAATTACTTGATGTAAATCGCCAGAAATTCAATAAATCCATGAAATATGGCAATATCTCTCTGAAATTCATGGAAAATTTGTAGTTGGAATCCGATGTGGTATACTTTAGTTGAAATTTGTAAGGGCACAATTTACAATGTTATTTATGGCACTTGCTTCACAAAAAAAAGTCATGCTTGGCACTAGGAAAGTGGAAAAAATACTTTTCATTAACCAAATCTTAAATATTTTTGTGAAATTCCTGATCACTATGGTAAGACCCATGTTAGTTCCAAAAATGGTGATGTTATCATGTAATATGCCATGAAGATTCCCATGGGGCATGGTCATCTTTGTTGAAAGTCATTGATCTTCATTTTGTGAAGGTTTTTTTTTCAAGTTTATGGTATTGTCAGTGTATCATTTTTCCCACAAGCCATTGCACATAGGAGGCCTCCATGTGAAAGGATTTCAATTTTTGAGCCTTTTTTTTCATTTTCTATAATTTCTTTCGATGTGTTGTCAAAATTGCACGGATGACTAATCATATAAAATGGTTGGGAAATTGAGTTTTCTTTGTGGATACTACCTACATTCCTAATGTGGAAGGTGAAAATAATTTTTCAGAATTTATTCGACCAAATTAGAGCACATTTGCAGTTCAATTTTGAATTACTTGATGTAAATCACCAGAAATTCAATAAATCGATGAAATATGGCAATATCAATCTGAAATTCATGAAAAATTGGCAATTGGATTCCCATGTGGTATACTTTAGTTGAAAATTGTAAGGGCACAATTTACAATCTTATTTATGGCACTTACTTCACAAAAAAAGTCATGCTTGGCACTAGGAAAATGGAAAAAAATACTTTTCATTAACCAAATCTAAAATCATTTTGTGAAATTCTTGATCACTATGGTAAGACCCATGTTAGTTCCAAAAATAGTCATGTTATATTGTAATATGCCATGAAGATTCCCATGGGGCATGGTCATCTTTGTTGAAAGTCATTTATCTTCATATGAGATAGGTCAGTTTGTGAAGGGTTTTTTTCAAGTTTGTGGTATTGTCAGTGTATCATTTTTCCCACAAGCCATTTCACATTGGAGGCCTCCATGTGAAAGGATTTCAATTTTTGAGCCTTTTTTCATTTTGTATAATTTCTTTCGATGTGTTGTCAAGATTGCACGAAGGACTAATCATATAAAATGGTTGGGAAATTGAGTTTTCTTTGTGGATACTACCTACATTCCTAATGTGGAAGGTGAAAATGATTTTTCAGAATTTATAAGACCAAATTAGAGCACACATGTAGTTCAAATTTGAATTACTTGATGTAAATCACCAGAAATTCAATAAATCAATGAAATATGGCAATATCACTCTGAAATTCATGAAAAATTTGTAGTTGGAATCCCATGTGGTATACTTTAGTTGAAAATTGTAAGGGCACAATTTACAATCTTATTTATGGCACTTGCTTCACAAAAAAAGTCGTGCTTGGCACTAGGAAAATGACAAAATACTTTTTATTATCCAAATTTTCATTCATTTTGTGAAATTCTTGATCACTATGGTAACACCCATGTTAGTTCGAAAAATGGTCATGTTATCATGTAATATGCCATGAAGATGCCCATGAGGCATGGTCATGTTTGTTGAAAGTCTTTGATCTTCATATGAGTTAGGTCAGTTTGTGAAGGTTTTTTTTTCAAGTTTGTGGTATTGTCAGTTTATCATTTTTCCCACAAGCCATTGCACATAGGAGGACTCCATGAGAAAGCATTACAATTTTTGAGCATTTATTTTCATTTTTATAATTTCTTCCGATGTGTAGTCAAAGTTCCATGGATGACTAATCATATAAAATGGTTGGGAAATTGATTTTTCTTTGTGGATACTACCTACATTCCTAATGTGGAAGGTGAAAATGATTTTTCAGAATTTATTCGACCAAATGAGAGCACACTTGTAGTTCAAATTTGAATTACTTGATGTAAATCGCCAGAAATTCAATAAATCCATGAAATATGGCAATATCTCTCTGAAATTCATGGAAAATTTGTAGTTGGAATCCCATGTGGTATACTTTAGTTGAAAATTGTAAGGGCACAATTTACAATGTTATTTATGGCACTTGCTTCACAAAAAAAAGTCATGCTTGGCACTAGGAAAGTCGAAAAAAATACTTTTCATTAACCAAATCTAAAATAACTTTCTGAAATTCCTGATCACTATGGTAAGACCCATGTTAGTTCGAAAAATGGTCATGTTATCATGTAATATACCATGAAGATTCCCATGGGGCATGGTCATCTTTGTTGAAAGTCATTGATCTTCATTTTGTGAAGGTTTTTTTTTTCAAGTTTATGGTATTGTCAGTGTATTATTTTTCCCACAAGCCATTGCACATAGGAGGCCTCCATGTGAAAGGATTTCAATTTTTGAGCCTTTTTTTCATTTTCTATAATTTCTTTCGATGTGTTGTCAAAATTGCACGGATGACTAATCATATAAAATGGTTGGGAAATTGAGTTTTCTTTGTGGATACTACCTACATTCCTAATGTGGAAGGTGAAAATAATTTTTCAGAATTTATTCGACCAAATTAGAGCACATTTGCAGTTCAATTTTGAATTACTTGATGTAAATCACCAGAAATTCAATAAATCGATGAAACATGGCAATATCAATCTGAAATTCATGAAAAATTGGCAGTTGGAATCCCATGTGGTATACTTTAGTTGAAAATTGTAAGGGCACAATTTACAATCTTATTTAGGGCACTTCACAAAAAAAGTCATGCTTGGCACTAGGAAAATGGAAAAAAATACTTTTAATTAACCAAATTTTCATTCATTTTGTGAAATTCTTGATCACTATGGTAACACCCATGTTAGCTCCAAAAATGGTCATGTTATCATGTAATATGCGAAGAAGATGCCCATGGGGCATGGTCATCTTTGTTGAAAGTCATTGATCTTCATATGAGTGAGGTAAGTTTGTGAAGGTTTTTTTTTCAAGTTTGTGGTATTGCCAGTTTATCCTTTTTCCCACAAGCCATTGCACATAGGAGGCCTCCATGTGAAAGGATTTCAATTTTTGAGTTTTCTTTATGGATGCTACCTACATTCCTAATGTGGAAAGTGAAAATGATTTTTCAGAATTTATTCGACCAAATTAGAGCAAACATGTAGTTCAAATTTGAATTACTTGATGTAAATCACCAGAAATTCAATAATTCAATGAAATATGGCAATATCACTCTAAAATTCATGAAAAATTTGCAGTTTGAATCCCATGTGGTATACTTTAGTTGAAAATTGTAAGGGCACAATTTACAATGTTATTTATGGCACTTGCTTCACAAAAAAAAGTCATGGTTGGCACTAGGAAAGTGGAAAAAAATACTTTTCATTAACCAAATCTAAAATCATTTTGTGAAATTCTTGATCACTATGGTAAGACCCATGTTAGTTCCAAAAATGGTGATTTTATCATGTAATATGCCATGAAGATTCCCATGGGGCATGGTCATCTTTGTTGAAAGTCATTGATCTTCATTTTGTGAAGGTTTTTTTTTCAAGTTTATGGTATTGTCAGTGTATCATTTTTCCCACAAGCCATTGCACATAGGAGGCCTCCATGTGAAAGGATTTCAATTTTTGAGCCTTTTTTTTTCATTTTCTATAATTTCTTTCGATGTGTTGTCAAAATTGCACGGATGACTAATCATATAAAATGGTTGGGAAATTGAGTTTTCTTTGTGGATACTACCTACATTCCTAATGTGGAAGGTGAAAATAATTTTTCAGAATTTATTCGACCAAATTAGAGCACATTTGCACTTCAATTTTGAATTACTTGATGTAAATCACCAGAAATTCAATAAATCGATGAAATATGGCAATATCAATCTGAAATTCATGAAAAATTGGCAATTGGATTCCCATGTGGTATACTTTAGTTGAAAATTGTAAGGGCACAATTTACAATCTTATTTATGGCACTTACTTCACAAAAAAAGTCATGCTTGGCACTAGGAAAATGGAAAAAAATACTTTTCATTAACCAAATCTAAAATCATTTTGTGAAATTCTTGATCACTATGGTAAGACCCATGTTAGTTCCAAAAATAGTCATGTTATATTGTAATATGCCATGAAGATTCCCATGGGGCATGGTCATCTTTGTTGAAAGTCATTTATCTTCATATGAGATAGGTCAGTTTGTGAAGGGTTTTTTTCAAGTTTGTGGTATTGTCAGTGTATAATTTTTCCCACAAGCCATTTCACATTGGAGGCTTCCATGTGAAAGGATTTCAATTTTTGAGCCTTTTTTCATTTTGTATAATTTCTTTCGATGTGTTGTCAAGATTGCACGAAGGACTAATCATATAAAATGGTTGGGAAATTGAGTTTTCTTTGTGGATACTACCTACATTCCTAATGTGGAAGGTGAAAATGATTTTTCAGAATTTATAAGACCAAATTAGAGCACACATGTAGTTCAAATTTGAATTACTTGATGTAAATCACCAGAAATTCAATAAATCAATGAAATATGGCAATATCACTCTGAAATTCATGAAAAATTTGTAGTTGGAATCCCATGTGGTATACTTTAGTTGAAAATTGTAAGGGCACAATTTACAATCTTATTTATGGCACTTGCTTCACAAAAAAAGTCGTGCTTGGCACTAGGAAAATGACAAAATACTTTTTATTATCCAAATTTTCATTCATTTTGTGAAATTCTTGATCACTATGGTAACATCCATGTTAGTTCGAAAAATGGTCATGTTATCATGTAATATGCCATGAAGATGCCCATGAGGCATGGTCATGTTTGTTGAAAGTCTTTGATCTTCATATGAGTTAGGTCAGTTTGTGAAGGTTTTTTTTTCAAGTTTGTGGTATTGTCAGTTTATCATTTTTCCCACAAGCCATTGCACATAGGAGGACTCCATGAGAAAGCAATACAATTTTTGAGCATTTATTTTCATTTTTATAATTTCTTCCGATGTGTAGTCAAAGTTCCATGGATGACTAATCATATAAAATGGTTGGGAAATTGATTTTTCTTTGTGGATACTACCTACATTCCTAATGTGGAAGGTGAAAATGATTTTTCAGAATTTATTCGACCAAATGAGAGCACACTTGTAGTTCAAATTTGAATTACTTGATGTAAATCGCCAGAAATTCAATAAATCCATGAAATATGGCAATATCTCTCTGAAATTCATGGAAAATTTGTAGTTGGAATTCCATGTGGTATACTTTAGTTGAAAATTGTAAGGGCACAATTTACAATGTTATTTATGGCACTTGCTTCACAAAAAAAAGTCATGCTTGGCACTAGGAAAGTCGAAAAAAATACTTTTCATTAACCAAATCTAAAATAATTTTCTGAAATTCCTGATCACTATGGTAAGACCCATGTTAGTTCGAAAAATGGTCATGTTATCATGTAATATACCATGAAGATTCCCATGGGGCATGGTCATCTTTGTTGAAAGTCATTGATCTTCATTTTGTGAAGGTTTTTTTTTTCAAGTTTATGGTATTGTCAGTGTATTATTTTTCCCACAAGCCATTGCACATAGGAGGCCTCCATGTGAAAGGATTTCAATTTTTGAGCCTTTTTTTCATTTTCTATAATTTCTTTCGATGTGTTGTCAAAATTGCACGGATGACTAATCATATAAAATGGTTGGGAAATTGAGTTTTCTTTGTGGATACTACCTACATTCCTAATGTGGAAGGTGAAAATAATTTTTCAGAATTTATTCGACCAAATTAGAGCACATTTGCAGTTCAATTTTGAATTACTTGATGTAAATCACCAGAAATTCAATAAATCGATGAAATATGGCAATATCAATCTGAAATTCATGAAAAATTGGCAGTTGGAATCCCATGTGGTATACTTTAGTTGAAAATTGTAAGGGCACAATTTACAATCTTATTTAGGGCACTTCACAAAAAAAGTCATGCTTGGCACTAGGAAAATGGAAAAAAATACTTTTAATTAACCAAGTTTTCATTCATTTTGTGAAATTCTTGATCACTATGGTAACACCCATGTTAGCTCCAAAAATGGTCATGTTATCATGTAATATGCCATGAAGATGCCCATGGGGCATGGTCATCTTTGTTGAAAGTCATTGATCTTCATATGAGTGAGGTCAGTTTGTGAAGGTTTTTTTTTCAAGTTTGTGGTATTGCCAGTTTATCCTTTTTCCCACAAGCCATTGCACATAGGAGGCCTCCATGTGAAAGGATTTCAATTTTTGAGTTTTCTTTATGGATGCTACCTACATTCCTAATGTGGAAAGTGAAAATGATTTTTCAGAATTTATTCGACCAAATTAGAGCAAACATGTAGTTCAAATTTGAATTACTTGATGTAAATCACCAGAAATTCAATAATTCAATGAAATATGGCAATATCACTCTAAAATTCATGAAAAATTTGCAGTTTGAATCCCATGTGGTATACTTTAGTTGAAAATTGTAAGGGCACAATTTACAATGTTATTTATGGCACTTGCTTCACAAAAAAAAGTCATGGTTGGCACTAGGAAAGTGGAAAAAAATACTTTTCATTAACCAAATCTAAAATCATTTTGTGAAATTCTTGATCACTATGGTAAGACCCATGTTAGTTCCAAAAATAGTCATGTTATATTGTAATATGCCATGAAGATTCCCATGGGCCATGGTCATCTTTGTTGAAAGTCATTTATCTTCATATGAGATAGGTCAGTTTGTGAAGGGTTTTTTTTCAAGGTTGTGGTATTGTCAGTGTATCATTTTTCCCACAAGCCATTGCACATTGGAGGCCTCCATGTGAAAGGATTTCAATTTTGAGCCTTTTTTCATTTTGTATAATATCTTTCGATGTGTTGTCAAGATTGCACGAATGACTAATCATATAAAATGGTTGGGAAATTGAGTTTTCTTTGTGGATACTACGTACATTCCTAATGTGGAAGGTGAAAATGATTTTTCAGAATTTATTCGACCAAATTAGAGCACACATGTAGTTCAAATTTGAATTACTTGATGTAAATCACCAGAAATTTAATAAATCAATGAAATATGGCAATATCACTCTGAAATTCATGAAAAATTTGTATTTGGAATCCCATGTGGTATACTTTAGTTGAAAATTGTAAGGGCACAATTTACAATCTTATTTATGGCACTTGCTTCACAAAAAAAGTCGTGCTTGGCACTAGGAAAATGGAAAAATACTTTTTATTATCGAAATTTTCATTCATTTTGTGAAATTCTTGATCACTATGGTAACACCCATGTTAGTTCCAAAAATGGTCATGTTATCATGTAATATGCCATGAAGATGCCCATGGGGCATGGTCATGTTTGTTGAAAGTCATTGATCTTCATATGAGTTAGGTCAGTTTGTGAAGGTTTTTTTTTCAAGTTTGTGGTATTGTCAGTTTATCATTTTTCCCACAAGCCATTGCACATTGGAGGCCTCCATGTGAAAGGATTTCAATTGTTGAGCCTTTTTTTCATTTTCTATAATTTCTTTTTATGCGTTCTCAAAAATCCATGGATGACTAATCATATAAAATGGTTGGGAAATTTAGTTTTCTTTGTGGATACTACCTACATAACTAATGTGGAAAGTCAAAATGATTTTTCGGAATTTATTCGACCAAATTAGACCACACTTGTAGTTCAAATTTGAATTACTTGATGTAAATTACCAGAAATTAAATAAATCAATGAAATATGGCAATATCACTCTAAAATTCATGAAAAATTGGCAGTTGGAATCCCATGTGGTATACTTTAGTTGAAAATTGTAAGGGCACAATTTAGAATGTTATTTATAGCACTTGCTTCACAAAAAAAAATCAAGGTTGGCACTAGGAAAGTGGAAAAAAATACTTTTCGTTAACCAAATCTAAAATAATTTTGAGAAATTCCTGATCACTATGGTAAGACCCATGTTAGTTCAAAAAATGGTCATGTTATCATGTAAGATGCCATGAAGATTCCCATGGGGCATGGTCAGCTTTGTTGAAAGTCATTCATCTTCATATGAGATAGGTCAGTTTGTGAAGGTTTTTTTTTCAAGTTTGTGGTATTGTCAGTGTATCATTTTTCCCACAAGCCATTGCACATTGGAGGCCTCCATGTGAAAGGATTTCAATTGTTGAGCCTTTTTTTCATTTTCTATAATTTCTTTTTATGCGTTCTCAAAAATCCATGGATGACTAATCATATAAAATGGTTGGGAAATTTAGTTTTCTTTGTGGATACTACCTACATAACTAATGTGGAAAGTCAAAATGATTTTTCGGAATTTATTCGACCAAATTAGACCACACTTGTAGTTCAAATTTGAATTACTTGATGTAAATTACCAGAAATTAAATAAATCAATGAAATATGGCAATATCACTCTAAAATTCATGAAAAATTGGCAGTTGGAATCCCATGTGGTATACTTTAGTTGAAAATTGTAAGGGCACAATTTAGAATGTTATTTATAGCACTTGCTTCACAAAAAAAAATCAAGGTTGGCACTAGGAAAGTGGAAAAAAATACTTTTCGTTAACCAAATCTAAAATAATTTTGAGAAATTCCTGATCACTATGGTAAGACCCATGTTAGTTCAAAAAATGGTCATGTTATCATGTAAGATGCCATGAAGATTCCCATGGGGCATGGTCAGCTTTGTTGAAAGTCATTCATCTTCATATGAGATAGGTCAGTTTGTGAAGGTTTTTTTTTCAAGTTTGTGGTATTGTCAGTGTATCATTTTTCCCACAAGCCATTGCACATTGGAGGCCTCCATATGAAAGGATTTCAATTTTTGTGCCTTTTTTCATTTTGTATAATTTCTTTCGATGTGTTGTCAAGATTGCACGAATGACTAATCATATAAAATGGTTGGGAAATTGAGTTTTCTTTGTGGATACTACCTACATTCCTAATGTGGAAGGTGAAAATGATTTTTCAGAATTTATTCGACCAAATTAGAGCACACATGTAGTTCAAATTTGAATTACTTGATGTAAATCACCAGAAATTCAATAAATCAATGAAATGTGGCAATATCACTCTGAAATTAATGAAAAATTTGTAGTTGGAATCCCATGTGGTATACTTTAGTTGAAAATTGTAAGGGCACAATTTACAATCTTATTTATGGCACTTGCTTCACAAAAAAAGTCGTGCTTGGCACTAGGAAAATGGAAAAATACTTTTTATTATCCAAATTTTCATTCATTTTGTGAAATTCTTGATCACTATGGTAAAACCCATGTTAGTTCCAAAAATGGTCATGTTATCATGTAATATGCCATGAAGATGCCCATGAGGCATGGTCTTGTTTGTTGAAACTCATTGATCTTCATATGAGTTAGGTCAGTTTGTGAAGGGTTTTTTTTTCAAGTTTGTGGTATTGTCAGTTTATCATTTTTCCCACAAGCCATTGCACATAGGAGGCGTCCATGTGAAAGGATTTCAATTTTTGAGCATTTTTTTCATTTTCTATAATTTCTTTCGATGTGTTGTCAAAATTGCATGGATGACTAATCATATAAAATGGTTGGGAAATTGAGTTTTCTTTGTGGATACTACCTACATTCCTAATGTGGAATGTGAAAATGATTTTTCAGAATTTATTCGACAAAATTAGAGCACACTTGTAGTTCAAATTTGAATTACTTGATGTAAATCGCCAGAAATTCAATAAATCCATGAAATATGGCAATATCTCTCTGAAATTCATGGAAAATTTGTAGTTGGAATCCCATGTGGTATACTTTTGTTGAAAATTGTAAGGGCACAATTTACAATGTTATTTATCTCACTTGCTTCACAAAAAAAAGTCATGCTTGTCACTAGGAAAGTGGAAAAAAATACTTTTCATTAACCAAATCTAAAACAATTTTGTGAAATTCCTGATCACTATGGTAAGACCCATGTTAGTTCCAAAAATGGTCATGTTATCATGTAATATGCCATGAAGATTCCCATGGGGCATGGTCATCTTTGTTGAAAGTCATTGATCTTCATTTTGTGAAGGTTTTTTTTTCAAGTTTATGGTATTGTCAGTGTATCATTTTTCCCACAAGCCATTGCACATAGGAGGCCTGCATGTGAAAGGATTTCAATTTTTGAGCCTTTTTCATTTTCTATAATTTCTTTCGATGTGTTGTCAAAATTGCACGGATGACTAATCATATAAAATGGTTGGGAAATTGAGTTTTCTTTGTGGATACTACCTACATTCCTAATGTGGAAGGTGAAAATAATTTTTCAAAATTTATTCGACCAAATTAGAGCACATTTGCAGTTCAATTTTGAATTACTTGATGTAAATCACCAGAAATTCAATAAATCAATGAAATATGGCAATATCAATCTGAAATTCATGAAAAATTGGCAGTTGGAATCCCATGTGGTATACTTTAGTTGAAAATTGTAAGGGCAGAATTTACAATCTTATTTATGGCACTTACTTCACAAAAAAAGTCGTGCTTGGCACTAGGAAAATGGAAAAAGTTACTTTTAATTAAACAAATTTTCATTCATTTTGTGAAATTCTTGATCACTATGGTAACACCCATGTTAGCTCCAAAAATGGTCATGTTATCATGTAATATGCCATGAAGATGCCCATGGGGCATGGTCATCTTTGTTGAAAGTCATTTATCTTCATATGAGATAGGTCAGTTTGTGAAGGTTTTTTTTTCAAGTTTGTGGTATTGTCAGTGTATCATTTTTCCCACAAGCCATTGCACATAGGAGGCCACCATGTGAAAGGATTTCAATTTTTGAGTTTTCTTTATGGATGCTACCTACATTCCTAATGTGGAAAGTGAAAATGATTTTTCAGAATTTATTCGACAAATTAGAGCACACATGTAGTTCAAATTTGAATTACTTGATGTAAATCACTTGAAATTCAATAAATCAATGAAATATGGCAATATCACTCTAAAATTCATGAAAAATTGGCAGTTTGAATCCCATGTGGTATACTTTAGTTCAAAATTGTAAGGGCACAATTTACAATGTTATTTATGGCACTTGCTTCACAAAAAAAAGTCATGGTTGGCACTAGGAAAGTGGAAACAAATACTTTTCATTAACCAAATCTAAAATCATTTTGTGAAATTCTTGATCACTATGGTAAGACCCATGTTAGTTCCAAAAATAGTCATGTTATATTGTAATATGCCATGAAGATTCCCATGGGGCACTGTCATCTTTGTTGAAAGTCATTTATCTTCATATGAGATAGGTCAGTTTGTGAAGGTTTTTTTTTCAAGTTTGTGGTATTGTCAGTGTATCATTTTTCCCACAAGCCATTGCACATTGGAGGCCTCCATGTGAAAGGATTTCAATTTTTGAGCCTTTTTTCATTTTGTATAATTTCTTTCGATGTGTTGTCAAGATTGAATGAATGACTAATCATATAAAATGGTTGGGAAATTGAGTTTTCTTTGTGGATACTACCTACATTCCTAATGTGGAAGGTGAAAATGATTTTTCAGAATTTATTCGACCAAATTAGAGCACACATGTAGTTCAAATTTGAATTACTTGATGTAAATCACCAGAAATTCAATAAATCAATGAAATATGGCAATATCACTCTGAAATTAATGAAAAATTTGTAGTTGGAATCCCATGTGGTATACTTTAGTTGAAAATTGTAAGGGCACAATTTACAATCTTATTTATGGCACTTGCTTCACAAAAAAAGTCATGCTTGGCACTAGGAAAATGGAAAAATACTTTTTATTATCCAAATTTTCATTCATTTTGTGAAATTCTTGATCACTATGGTAAAACCCATGTTAGTTCCAAAAATGGTCATGTTATCATGTAATATGCCATGAAGATGCCCATGAGGCATGGTCTTGTTTTTTGAAAGTCATTGATCTTCATCTGAGTTAGGTCAGTTTGTGAAGGTTTTTTTTTTAATTTTGTGGTATTGTCAGTTTATCATTTTTCCCACAAGCCATTGCACATAGGAGGCCTCCATGTGAAAGGATTTCAATTTTTGAGCATTTTTTTTTCATTTTCTATAATTTCTTTCGATGTGTTGTCAAAATTGCATGGATGACTAATCATATAAAATGGTTGGGAAATTGAGTTTTCTTTGTGGATACTACCTACATTCCTAATGTGGAAGGTGAAAATGATTTTTCAGAATTTATTCGACCAAATTAGAGCACACTTGTAGTTCAAATTTGAATTACTTGATGTAAATCGCCAGAAAATCAATAAATCCATGAAATATGGCAATATCTCTCTGAAATTCATAGAAAATTTGTAGTTGTAATCCCATGTGGTATACTTTAGTTGAAAATTGTAAGGGCACAATTTACAATGTTATTTATGGCACTTGCTTCACAAAAAAAGTCATGCTTGGCACTAGGAAAGTGGAAAAAAATACTTTTCATTAACCAAATCTAAAATAATTTTGTGAAATTCCTGATCACTATGGTAAGACCCATGTTAGTTCCAAAAATGGTCATGTTATCATGTAATATGCCATGAAGATCCCCATGGGGCATGGTCATCTTTGTTGAAAGTCATTGATCTTCATTTTGTGAAGGTTTTTTTTTCAACTTTATGGTATTGTCAGTGTATCATTTTTTCCACAAGCCATTGCACATAGGAGGCCTCCATGTGAAAGGATTTCAATTTTTGAGCCTTTTTTCATTTTGTATAATTTCTTTCGATGTGTTGTCAAGATTGAATGAATGACTAATCATATAAAATGGTTGGGAAGTTGAGTTTTCTTTGTGGATACTACCTACATTCCTAATGTGGAAGGTGAAAATGATTTTTCAGAATTTATTCGACCAAATTAGAGCACACATGTAGTTCAAATTTGAATTACTTGATGTAAATCACCAGAAATTCAATAAATCAATGAAATATGGCAATATCACTCTGAAATTAATGAAAAATTTGTAGTTGGAATCCCATGTGGTATACTTTAGTTGAAAATTGTAAGGGCACAATTTACAATCTTATTTATGGCACTTGCTTCACAAAAAAAGTCATGCTTGGCACTAGGAAAATGGAAAAATACTTCTTATTATCCAAATTTTCATTCATTTTGTGAAATTCTTGATCACTATGGTAAAACCCATGTTAGTTCCAAAAATGGTCATGTTATCATGTAATATGCCATGAATATGCCCATGAGGCATGGTCTTGTTTGTTGAAAGTCATTGATCTTCATCTGAGTTAGGTCAGTTTGTGAAGGTTTTTTTTTTAATTTTGTGGTATTGTCAGTTTATCATTTTTCCCACAAGCCATTGCACATAGGAGGCCTCCATGTGAAAGGATTTAAATTTTTGAGCATTTTTTTTTCATTTTCTATAATTTCTTTCGATGTGTTGTCAAAATTGCATGGATGACTAATCATATAAAATGGTTGGGAAATTGAGTTTTCTTTGTGGATACTACCTACATTCCTAATGTGGAAGGTGAAAATGGTTTTTCAGAATTTATTCGACCAAATTAGAGCACACTTGTAGTTCAAATTTGAATTACTTGATGTAAATCGCCAGAAATTCAATAAATCCATGAAATATGGCAATATCTCTCTGAAATTCATAGAAAATTTGTAGTTGTAATCCCATGTGGTATACTTTAGTTGAAAATTGTAAGGGCACAATTTACAATGTTATTTATGGCACTTGCTTCACAAAAAAAAGTCATGCTTGGCACTAGGAAAGTGGAAAAAAATACTTTTCATTAACCAAATCTAAAATAATTTTGTGAAATTCCTGATCACTATGGTAAGACCCATGTTAGTTCCAAAAATGGTCATGTTATCATGTAATATGCCATGAAGATTCCCATGGGGCATGGTCATCTTTGTTGAAAGTCATTGATCTTCATTTTGTGAAGGTTTTTTTTTCAACTTTATGGTATTGTCAGTGTATCATTTTTTCCACAAGCCATTGCACATTGGAGGCCTCCATGTGAAAGGATTTCAATTTTTGAGCCTTTTTTCATTTTCTATAATTTCTTTCGATGTGTTGTCAAAATTGCACGGATGACTAATCATATAAAATGGTTGGGAAATTGAGTTTTCTTTGTGGATACTACCTACATTCCTAATGTGGAAGGTTAAAATAATTTTTCAGAATTTATTCGACCAAATTAGAGCACATTTGCAGTTCAATTTTGAATTACTTGATGTAAATCACCAGAAATTCAATAAATCGATGAAATATGGCAATATCAATCTGAAATTCATGAAAAATTGGCAGTTGTAATCCCATGTGGTATACTTTAGTTGAAAATTGTAAGGGCACAATTTACAATCTTATTTATGGCACTTACTTCACAAAAAAAGTTGTGCTTGGCACTAGGAAAAAGGAAAAAAAAAACTTTTAATTAACCAAATTTTCATTCATTTTGTGAAATTCTTGATCACTATGGTAACACCCATGTTAGCTCCAAAAATGGTCATGTTATCATGTAATATGCCATGAAGATGCCCATGGGGCATGGTCATCTTTGTTGAAAGTCATTGATCTTCATATGAGTGAGGTCAGTTTGTGAAGGGTTTTTTTTTCAAGTTTGTGGCATTGCCAGTTTATCCTTTTTCCCACAAGCCATTGCACATAGGAGGCCTCCATGTGAAAGGATTTCAATTTTTGCGTTTTCTTTATGGATGCTACCTACATTCCTAATGTGGAAAGTGAAAATGATTTTTCAGAATTTATTCGACCAAATTAGAGCACACATGTAGTTCAAATTTGAATTACTTGATGTAAATCACCAGAAATTCAATAAATCAATGAAATATGGCAATATCACTCTAAAATTCATGAAAAATTGGCAGTTTGAATCCCATGTGGTATACTTTAGTTCAAAATTGTAAGGGCACAATTTACAATGTTATTTATGGCACTTGCTTCACAAAAAAAAAGTCATGGTTGGCACTAGGAAAGTGGAAAAAAAATACTTTTCATTAACAAAATCTAAAATCATTTTGTGAAATTCTTGATCACTATGGTAAGACCCATGTTAGTTCCAAAAATAGTCATGTTATATTGTAATATGCCATGAAGATTCCCATGGGGCATTGTCATCTTTGTTGAAAGTCATTTATGTTCATATGAGATAGGTCAGTTTGTGAAGGTTTTTTTTTCAAGTTTGTGGTATTGTCAGTGTATCATTTTTCCCACAAGCCATTGCACATTGGAGGCCTCCATGTGAAAGGATTTCAATTTTTGTGCCTTTTTTCATTTTGTATAATTTCTTTCGATGTGTTGTCAAGATTGCACGAATGACTAATCATATAAAATGGTTGGGAAATTGAGTTTTCTTTGTGGATACTACCTACATTCCTAATGTGGAAGGTGAAAATGATTTTTCAGAATTTATTCGACCAAATTAGAGCACACATGTAGTTCAAATTTGAATTACTTGATGTAAATCACCAGAAATTCAATAAATCAATGAAATATGGCAATATCACTCTGAAATTAATGAAAAATTTGTAGTTGGAATCCCATGTGGTATACTTTAGTTGAAAATTGTAAGGGCACAATTTACAATCTTATTTATGGCACTTGCTTCACAAAAAAGTCATGCTTGGCACTAGGAAAATGGAAAAATACTTTTTATTATCCAAATTTTCATTCATTTTGTGAAATTCTTGATCACTATGGTAAAACCCATGTTAGTTCCAAAAATGGTCATGTTATCATGTAATATGCCATGAAGATGCCCATGGGGCATGGTCATCTTTGTTGAAAGTCATTGATCTTCATATGAGTGAGGTCAGTTTGTGAAGGTTTTTTTTTCAAGTTTGTGGTATTGTCTGTTTATCATTTTTCCCACAAGCCATTGCACATAGGAGGCGTCCATGTGAAAGGATTTCAATTTTTGAGCATTTTTTTTCATTTTCTATAATTTCTTTCGATGTGTCGTCAAAGTTGCATGGATGACTAATCATATAAAATGGTTGGGAAATTGAGTTTTCTTTGTGGATACTACCTACATTCCTAATGTGGAATGTGAAAATGATTTTTCAGAATTTATTCGACCAAATTAGAGCACACTTGTAGTTCAAATTTGAATTACTTGATGTAAATCGCCAGAAATTCAATAAATCCATGAAATATGGCAATATCTCTCTGAAATTCATGGAAAATTTGTAGTTGCAATCCCATGTGGTATACTTTAGTTGAAAATTGTAAGGGCACAATTTACAATGTTATTTATGGCACTTGCTTCACAAAAAAAAGTCATGCTTGGCACTAGGAAAGTGGAAAAAAATACTTTTCATTAACCAAATCTAAAATCATTTTGTGAAATTCTTGATCACTATGGTAAGACCCATGTTAGTTCCAAAAATAGTCATGTTATATTGTAATATGCCATGAAGATTCCCATGGGGCATTGTCATCTTTGTTGAAAGTCATTTATCTTCATATGAGATAGGTCAGTTTGTGAAGGTTTTTTTTTCTAGTTTGTGGTATTGTCAGTGTATCATTTTTCCCACAAGCCATTGCACATTGGAGGCCTCCATGTGAAAGGATTTCAATTTTTGAGCCTTTTTTCATTTTGTATAATTTCTTTCGATGTGTTGTCAAGATTGCACGAATCACTAATCATATAAAATGGTTGGGAAATTGAGTTTTCTTTGTGGATACTACCTACATTCCTAATGTGGAAGGTGAAAATGATTTTTCAGAATTTATTCGACCAAATTAGAGCACACATGTAGTTCAAATTTGAATTACTTGATGTAAATCACCAGAAATTCAATAAATCAATGAAATATGGCAATATCACTCTGAAATTAATGAAAAATTTGTAGTTGGAATCCCATGTGGTATACTTTAGTTGAAAATTGTAAGGGCACAATTTACAATCTTATTTATGGCACTTGCTTCACAAAAAAAGTCGTGCTTGGCACTAGGAAAATGGAAAAATACTTTTTATTATCCAAATTTTCATTCATTTTGTGAAATTCTTGATCACTATGGTAAAACCCATGTTAGTTCCAAAAATGGTCATGTTATCATGTAATATGCCATGAAGATGCCCATGAGGCATGGTCTTGTTTGTTGAAAGTCATTGATCTTCATATGAGTTAGGTCAGTTTGTGAAGGTTTTTTTTTTCAAGTTTGTGGTATTGTCAGTTTATCATTTTTCCCACAAGCCATTGCACATAGGAGGCGTCCATGTGAAAGGATTTCAATTTTTGAGCATTTTTTTTCATTTTCTATAATTTCTTTCGATGTGTCGTCAAAATTGCATGGATGACTAATCATATAAATTGGTTGGGAAATTGAGTTTTCTTTGTGGATACTACCTACATTCCTAATGTGGAATGTGAAAATGATTTTTCAGAATTTATTCGACCAAATTAGAGCACACTTGTAGTTCAAATTTGAATTACTTGATGTAAATCGCCAGAAATTCAATAAATCCATGAAATATGGCAATATCTCTCTGAAATTCATGGAAAATTTGTAGTTGCAATCCCATGTGGTATACTTTAGTTGAAAATTGTAAGGGCACAATTTACAATGTTATTTATGGCACTTGCTTCACAAAAAAAAGTCATGCTTGGCACTAGGAAAGTGGAAAAAAATACTTTTCATTAACCAAATCTAAAATAATTTTGTGAAATTCCTGATCACTATGGTAAGACCCATGTTAGTTCCAAAAATGGTCATGTTATCATGTAATATGCCATGAAGATTCCCATGGGGCATGGTCATCTTTGTTGAAAGTCATTGATCTTCATTTTGTGAAGGTTTTTTTTTCAAGTTTATGGTATTGTCAGTGTATCATTATTCCCACAAGCCATTGCACATAGGAGGCCTCCATGTGAAAGGATTTCAATTTTTGAGCCTTTTTTCATTTTCTATAATTCCTTTCGATGTGTTGTCAAAATTGCACGGATGACTAATCATATAAAATGGTTGGGAAATTGAGTTTTCTTTGTGGATACTACCTACATTCCTAATGTGGAAGGTGAAAATAATTTTTCAGAATTTATTCGACCAAATTAGAGCACATTTGCAGTTCAATTTTGAATTACTTGATGTAAATCACCAGAAATTCAATAAATCGATGAAATATGGCAATATCAATCTGAAATTCATGAAAAATTGGCAGTTGGAATCCCATGTGGTATACTTTAGTTGAAAATTGTAAGGGCACAATTTACAATCTTATTTATGGCACTTACTTCACAAAAAAAGTCGTGCTTGGCACTAGGAAAATGGAAAAAAATACTTTTAATTAACCAAATTTTCATTCATTTTGTGAAATTCTTGATCACTATGGTAACACCCATGTTAGCTCCAAAAATGGTCATGTTATCATGTAATATGCCATGAAGATGCCCATGGGGTATGGTCATCTTTGTTGAAAGTCATTGATCTTCATATGAGTGAGCTCAGTTTGTGAAGGGTTTTTTTTTCAAGTTTGTGGCATTGCCAGTTTATCCTTTTTCCCACAAGCCATTGCACATAGGAGGCCTCCATGTGAAACGATTTCAATTTTTGAGTTTTCTTTATGGATGCTACCTACATTCCTAATCTGGAAAGTGAAAATGATTTTTCGGAATTTATTCGACCAAATTAGAGCACACATGTTGTTCAAATTTGAATTACTTGATGTAAATCACCAGAAATTCAATAAATCAATGAAATATGGCAATATCACTCTAAAATTCATGAAAAATTGGCAGTTTGAATCCCATGTGGTATACTTTAGTTCAAAATTGTAAGGGCACAATTTACAATGTTATTTATGGCACTTGCTTCACAAAAAAAAGTCATGGTTGGCACTAGGAAAGTGGAAAAAATACTTTTCATTAACCAAATCTAAAATCATTTTGTGAAATTCTTGAACACTATGGTAAGACGCATGTTAGTTCCAAAAATAGTCATGTTATATTGTAATACGCCATGAAGATTCCCATGGGGCATTGTCATCTTTGTTGAAAGTCATTTATCTTCATATGAGATAGGTCAGTTTGTGAAGGTTTTTTTTTCAAGTTTGTGGTATTGTCAGTGTATCATTTTTCCCACAAGCCATTGCACATTGGAGGCCTCCATGTGAAAGGATTTCAATTTTTGAGCCTTTTTTCATTTTGTATAATTTCTTTCGATGTGTTGTCAAGATTGCATGAATGACTAATCATATAAAATGGTTGGGAAATTGAGTTTTCTTTGTGGATACTACCTACATTCCTAATGTGGAAGGTGAAAATGATTTTTCAGAATTTATTCGACCAATTTAGAGCACACATGTAGTTCAAATTTGAATTACTTGATGTAAATCACCAGAAATTCAATAAATCAATGAAATATGGCAATATCACTCTGAAATTAATGAAAAATTTGTAGTTGGAATCCCATGTGGTATACTTTAGTTGAAAATTGTAAGGGCACAATTTACAATCTTATTTATGGCACTTGCTTCACAAAAAAAGTCATGCTTGGCACTAGGAAAATGGAAAAATACTCTTTATTATCCAAATTTTCATTCATTTTGTGAAATTCTTGATCACTATGGTAAAACCCATGTTAGTTCCAAAAATGGTCATGTTATCATGTAATATGCCATGAAGATGCCCATGAGGCATGGTCTTGTTTGTTGAAAGTCATTGATCTTCATATGAGTTAGGTCAGTTTGTGAAGGTTTTTTTTTCAAGTTTGTGGTATTGTCAGTTTATCATTTTTCCCACAAGCCATTGCACATAGGAGGCCTCTATGTGAAAGGATTTCAATTTTTGAGCATTTTTTTTCATTTTCTATAATTTCTTTCGATGTGTTGTCAAAATTGCATGGATGACTAATCATATAAAATGGTTGGGAAATTGAGTTTTCTTTGTGGATACTACCTACATTCCTAATGTGGAAGGTGAAAATGATTTTTCAGAATTTATTCGACCAAATTAGAGCACACTTGTAATTCAAATTTGAATTACTTGATGTAAATCGCCAGAAATTCAATAAATCCATGAAATATGGCAATATCTCTCTGAAATTCATGGAAAATTTGTAGTTGGAATCCCATGTGGTATACTTTAGTTGAAAATTGTAAGGGCACAATTTACAATGTTATTTATGGCACTTGCTTCACAAAAAAAAGTCATGCTTGGCACTAGGAAAGTGGAAAAAAATACTTTTCATTAACCAAATCTAAAATAATTTCGTGAAATTCCTGATCACTATGGTAAGACCCATGTTAGTTCCAAAAATGGTCATGTTATCATGTAATATGCCATGAAGATTCCCATGGGGCATGGTCATCTTTGTTGAAAGTCATTGATCTTCATTTTGTGAAGGTTTTTTTTTCAAGTTTATGGTATTGCCAGTGTATCATTTTTCCCACAAGCCATTGCACATAGGAGGCCTCCATGTGAGAGGATTTCAATTTTTGAGCCTTTTTTCATTTTCTATAATTTCTTTCGATGTGTTGTCAAAATTGCACGGATGACTAATCATATAAAATGGTTGGGAAATTGAGTTTTCTTTGTGGATACTACCAACATTCCTAATGTGGATGGTGAAAATAATTTTTCAGAATTTATTCGACCAAATTAGAGCACATTTGCAGTTCAATTTTGAATTACTTGATGTAAATCACCAGAAATTCAATAAATCGATGAAATATGGCAATATCAATCTGAAATTCATGAAAAATTGGCAGTTGGAATCCCATGTGGTATACTTTAGTTGAAAATTGTAAGGGCACAATTTACAATCTTATTTATGGCACTTACTTCACAAAAAAAGTCGTGCTTGGCACTAGGAAAATGGAAAAAAATACTTTTAATTAACCAAATTTTCATTCATTTTGTGAAATTCTTGATCACTATGGTAACACCCATGTTAGCTCCAAAAATGGTCATGTTATCATGTAATATGCCATGAAGATGCCCATCGGGTATGGTCATCTTTGTTGAAAGTCATTGATCTTCATATGAGTGAGGTCAGTTTGTGAAGGGTTTTTTTTTCAAGTTTGTGGCATTGCCAGTTTATCCTTTTTCCCACAAGCCATTGCACATAGGAGGCCTCCATGTGAAACGATTTCAATTTTTGAGTTTTCTTTATGGATGCTACCTACATTCCTAATGTAGAAAGTGAAAATGATTTTTCAGAATTTATTCGACCAAATTAGAGCACACATGTTGTTCAAATTTGAATTACTTGATGTAAATCACCAGAAATTCAATAAATCAATGAAATATGGCAATATCCCTCTAAAATTCATGAAAAATTGGCAGTTTGAATCCCATGTGGTATACTTTAGTTCAAAATTGTAAGGGCACAATTTACAATGTTATTTATGGCACTTGCTTCACAAAAAAAAGTCATGGTTGGCACTAGGAAACTGGAAAAAATACTTTTTATTAACCAAATCTAAAATCATTTTGTGAAATTCTTGAACACTATGGTAAGACGCATGTTAGTTCCAAAAATAGTCATGTTATATTGTAATATGCCATGAAGATTCCCATGGGGCATTGTCATCTTTGTTGAAAGTCATTTATCTTCATATGAGATAGGTCAGTTTGTGAAGGTTTTTTTTTCAAGTTTGTGGTATTGTCAATGTATCATTTTTCCCACAAACCATTGCACATTGGAGGCCTCCATGTGAAAGGATTTCAATTTTTGAGCCTTTTTTCATTTTGTATAATTTCTTTCGATGTGTTGTCAAGATTGCATGAATGACTAATCATATAAAATGGATGGGAAATTGAGTTTTCTTTGTGGATACTACCTACATTCCTAATGTGGAAGGTGAAAATGATTTTTCAGAATTTATTCGACCAATTTAGAGCACACATGTAGTTCAAATTTGAATTACTTGATGTAAATCACCAGAAATTTAATAAATCAATGAATTATGGCAATATCACTCTGAAATTAATGAAAAATTTGTAGTTGGAATCCCATGTGGTATACTTTAGTTGAAAATTGTAAGGGCACAATTTACAATCTTATTTATGGCACTTGCTTCACAAAAAAAGTCATGCTTGGCACTAGGAAAATGGAAAAATACTTTTTATTATCCAAATTTTCATTCATTTTGTGAAATTCTTGATCACTATGGTAAAATCCATGTTAGTTCCAAAAATGGTCATGTTATCATGTAATATGCCATGAAGATGCCCATGAGGCATGGTCTTGTTTGTAGAAAGTCATTGATCTTCATATGAGTTAGGTCAGTTTGTGAAGGTTTTTTTTCAAGTTTGTGGTATTGTCAGTTTATCATTTTTCCCACAAGCCATTGCACATAGGAGGCCTCTATGTGAAAGGATTTCAATTTTTGAGCATTTTTTTTTCATTTTCTATAATTTCTTTCGATGTGTTGTCAAAATTGCACGGATGACTAATCATATAAAATGGTTGGGAAATTGAGTTTTCTTTGTGGATACTACCTACATTCCTAATGTGGAAGGTGAAAATGATTTTTCAGAATTTATTCGACCAAATTAGAGCACATTTGCAGTTCAAATTTGAATTACTTGATGTAAATCGCCAGAAATTCAATAAATCCATGAAATATGGCAATATCTCTCTGAAATTCATGGAAAATTTGTAGTTGGAATCCCATGTGGTATACTTTAGTTGAAAATTGTAAGGGCACAAATTACAATGTTATTTATGGCACTTGCTTCACAAAAAAAAGTCATGCTTGGCACTAGGAAAGTGGAAAAAAATACTTTTAATTAACCAAATTTTCATTCATTTTGTGAAATTCTTGATCACTATGGTAACACCCATGTTAGCTCCAAAAATGGTCATGTTATCATGTAATATGCCATGAAGATGCCCATCGGGTATTGTCATCTTTGTTGAAAGTCATTGATCTTCATATGAGTGAGGTCAGTTTGTGAAGGTTTTTTTTTTCAAGTTTGTGGCATTGCCAGTTTATCCTTTTTCCCACAAGCCATTGCACATAGGAGGCCTCCATGTGAAACGATTTCAATTTTTGAGTTTTCTTTATGGATGCTACCTACATTCCTAATGTAGAAAGTGAAAATGATTTTTCAGAATTTATTCGACCAAATTAGAGCACACATGTTGTTCAAATTTGAATTACTTGATGTAAATCACCAGAAATTCAATAAATCAATGAAATATGGCAATATCCCTCTAAAATTCATGAAAAATTGGCAGTTTGAATCCCATGTGGTATACTTTAGTTCAAAATTGTAAGGGCACAATTTACGATGTTATTTATGGCACTTGCTTCACAAAAAAAAGTCATGGTTGGCACTAGGAAACTGGAAAAAATACTTTTTATTAACCAAATCTAAAATCATTTTGTGAAATTCTTGAACACTATGGTAAGACGCATGTTAGTTCCAAAAATAGTCATGTTATATTGTAATATGCCATGAAGATTCCCATGGGGCATTGTCATCTTTGTTGAAAGTCATTTATCTTCATATGAGATAGGTCAGTTTGTGAAGGTTTTTTTTTCAAGTTTGTGGTATTGTCAGTGTATCATTTTTCCCACAAACCATTGCACATTGGAGGCCTCCATGTGAAAGGATTTCAATTTTTGAGCCTTTTTTCATTTTGTATAATTTCTTTCGATGTGTTGTCAAGATTGCATGAATGACTAATCATATAAAATGGATGGGAAATTGAGTTTTCTTTGTGGATACTACCTACATTCCTAATGTGGAAGGTGAAAATGATTTTTCAGAATTTATTCGACCAATTTAGAGCACACATGTAGTTCAAATTTGAATTACTTGATGTAAATCACCAGAAATTTAATAAATCAATGAATTATGGCAATATCACTCTGAAATTAATGAAAAATTTGTAGTTGGAATCCCATGTGGTATACTTTAGTTGAAAATTGTAAGGGCACAATTTACAATCTTATTTATGGCACTTGCTTCACAAAAAAAGTCATGCTTGGCACTAGGAAAATGGAAAAATACTTTTTATTATCCAAATTTTCATTCATTTTGTGAAATTCTTGATCACTATGGTAAAATCCATGTTAGTTCCAAAAATGGTCATGTTATCATGTAATATGCCATGAAGATGCCCATGAGGCATGGTCTTGTTTGTTGAAAGTCATTGATCTTCATATGAGTTAGGTCAGTTTGTGAAGGTTTTTTTTCAAGTTTGTGGTATTGTCAGTTTATCATTTTTCCCACAAGCCATTGCACATAGGAGGCCTCTATGTGAAAGGATTTCAATTTTTGAGCATTTTTTTTCATTTTCTATAATTTCTTTCGATGTGTTGTCAAAATTGGACGGATGACTAATCATATAAAATGGTTGGGAAATTGAGTTTTCTTTGTGGATACTACCTACATTCCTAATGTGGAAGGTGAAAATAATTTTTCAGAATTTATTCGACCAAATTAGAGCACATTTGCAGTTCAATTTTGAATTACTATATGTAAATCACCAGAAATTCAATAAATCGATGAAATATGGGAATATCACTCTGAAATTCATGAAAAATTGGCAGTTGGAATCCCATTTGGTATACTTTAGTAGAAAATTGTAAGGGCACAATTTACAATCTTATTTATGGCACTTACTTCACAAAAAAAGTCGTGCTTGGCACTAGGAAAAAGGAAAAAAATACTTTTAATTAACCAAATTTTCATTCATTTTGTGAAATTCTTGATCACTATGGTAACACCCATGTTAGCTCCAAAAATGGTCATGTTGTCATGTAATATGCCATGAAGATGCCCATGGGGCATGGTCATCTTTGTTGAAAGTCATTGATCTTCATATGAGTGAGGTCAGTTTGTGAAGGTTTTTTTTTCAAGTTTGTGGTATTGCCAGTTTATCCTTTTTCCCACAAGCCATTGCACATAGGAGGCCTCCATGTGAAAGGATTTCAATTTTTGAGTTTTCTTTATGGATGCTACCTACATTCCTAATGTGGAAAGTGAAAATGATTTTTCAGAATTTATTCGACCAAATTAGAGCACACATGTAGTTCAAATTTGAATTACTTGATGTAAATCACCAGAAATTCAATAAATCAATGAAATATGGCAATATCACTCTAAAATTCATGAAAAATTGGCAGTTTGAATCCCATGTGGTATACTTTAGTTGAAAATTGTAAGGGCACAATTTAAAATGTTATTTATGGCACTTGCTTCACAAAAAAAAGTCATGGTTAGCACTAGGAAAGTGGAAAAAAATAGTTTTCATTAACCAAATCTAAAATCATTTTGTGAAATTCTTGATCACTATTGTAAGACCCACGTTAGTTCCAAAAATAGTCATGTTATATTGTAATATGCCATGAAGATTCCCATGGGGCATTGTCATCTTTGTTGAAAGTCATTTATCTTCATATGAGATAGGTCAGTTTGTGAAGGTTTTTTTTTTCTAGTTTGTGGTACTGTCAGTGTATCATTTTTCCCACAAGCCATTGCACATTGGAGGCCTCCATGTGAAAGGATTTCAATTTTTGAGCCTTTTTTCATTTTGTATAATTTCTTTCGATGTGTTGTCAAGATTGCACGAATCACTAATCATATAAAATGGTTAGGAAATTGAGTTTTCTTTGTGGATACTACCTACATTCCTAATGTGGAAGGTGAAAATGATTTTTTAGAATTTATTGGACCAAATTAGAGCACATTTGCAGTTCAAATTTGAATTACTTGATGTAAATCTCCAGAAATTAAATAAATCAATGAAATATGGCAATATCACTCTGAAATTCATGAAAAATTTGTAGTTGGAATCCCATGTGGTATACTTTAGTTGAAAATTGTAAGTGCACAATTTACAAAGTTATTTATGGAACTTGCTTCACAAAAAAAAAGTCATTCATGGCACTAGGAAAGTGGAAAAAAAATACTTTTCATTAACCAAATCTAAAATCATTTTGTGAAATTCCCGATCACTACGGTAAGACCTATGTTAGTTCAAAAAATGGTCATGTTATCATGTAATATGCCATGAAGATTCCCATGGGGCAAGATCATCTTTGTTGAAAGTCATTGATCTTCATGTGAGATAGGTCAGTTTGTGAAGGTTTTTTTTTCAAGTTTGTGGTGTTGTCAGTTTATCATTTTTCCCACAAGCCATTGCACATAGGAGGCCTCCATGTGAAAGGATTTCAATTTTTGAGCATTTTTTTTTCATTTTCTATAATTTCTTTCGATGTGTTGTCAAAATTGCATGGATGACTAATCATATAAAATGGTTGGGAAATTAAGTTTTCTTCGTGGACACTACCTACATTCCTAATCTGGAAGGTGAAAATGATTTTTCAGAATTTATTCGACCAAATTAGAGCACACTTGTAGTTCTAATTTGAATTACTTGATGTAAATCGCCAGAAATTCAATAAATCCATGAAATATGGCAATATCTCTCTGAAATTCATGGAAAATTTGTAGTTGGAATCCCATGTGGTATACTTTAGTTGAAAATTGTAAGGGCACAAATTACAATGTTATTTATGGCACTTGCTTCACAAAAAAAAGTCATGCTTGGCACTAGGAAAGTGGAAAAAAATACTTTTCATTAACCAAATCTAAAATAATTTTGTGAAATTCCTGATCACTATGGTAAGACCCATGTTAGTTCCAAAAATGGTCATGTTATCATGTAATATGCCATGAAGATTCCCAAGGGGCATGGTCATCTTTGTTGAAAGTCATTGATCTTCATTTTGTGAAGGTTTTTTTTTAAGTTTATGGTATTGTCAGTGTATCATTTTTCCCACAAGCCATTGCACATAGGAGGCCTCCATGTGAAAGGATTTCAATTTTTGAGCCTTTTTTTCATTTTCTGTAATTTCTTTCGATGTGTTGTCAAAATTGGACGGATGACTAATCATATAAAATGGTTGGGAAATTGAGTTTTCTTTGTGGATACTACCTACATTCCTAATGTGGAAGGTGAAAATAATTTTTCAGAATTTATTCGACCAAATTCGAGCACATTTGCAGTTCAATTTTGAATTACTATATGTAAATCACCAGAAATTCAATAAATCGATGAAATATGGGAATATCACTCTGAAATTCATGAAAAATTGGTAGTTGGAATCCCATTTGGTATACTTTAGTAGAAAATTGTAAGGGCACAATTTACAATCTTATTTATGGCACTTACTTCACAAAAAAAGTCGTGCTTGGCACTAGGAAAAAGGAAAAAAATACTTTTAATTAACCAAATTTTCATTCATTTTGTGAAATTCTTGATCACTATGGTAACACCCATGTTAGCTCCAAAAATGGTCATGTTATCATGTAATATGCCATGAAGATGCCCATGGGGCATGGTCATCTTTGTTGAAAGTCATTGATCTTCATATGAGTGAGGTCAGTTTGTGAAGGTTTTTTTTTCAAGTTTGTGGTATTGCCAGTTTATCATTTTTCCCACAAGCCATTGCACATAGGAGGCCTCCATGTGAAATGATTTCAATTGTTGAGCCTTTTTTTCATTTTCTATAATTTCTTTTTATGTGTTGTCAAAATTCCATGGATGACTAATCATATTAAATGGTTGGGAAATTGGGTTTTCTTTGTGGATACTACCTACATTCCTAATGTGGAAGGTGAAAATGATTTTTCAGAATTTATTGGACCAAATTAGAGCACATTTGCAGTTCAATTTTGAATTACTTGATGTAAATCACCAGAAATTAAATAAATCAATGAAATATGGCAATATCACTCTGAAATTCATGAAAAAATGATAGTTGGAATCCCATGTGGTATACTTTGGTTGAAAATTGTAAGGGCACAATTTACAATGTTATTTATGGCACTTGCTTCACAAAAAAGAGTCATGCTTGGCACTAGGAAAGTGGAAAAAAATACTTTTCATTAACCAAATCTAAAATAATTTTGTGAAATTCCTGATCACTATGGTAAGACCCATGTTAGTTCCAAAAATGGTCATGTTATCATGTAATATGCCATGAAGATTCCCATGGGGCATGGTCTTCTTTGTTGAAAGTCATTGATCTTCATTTTGTGAAGGTTTTTTTTTCAAGTTTATGGTATTGTCAGTGTATCATTTTTCCCACAAGCCATTGCACATAGGAGACCTCCATGTGAAAAGATTTCAATTTTTGAGCCTTTTTTCATTTTCTATAATTTCTTTCGATGTGTTGTCAAAATTGCACGGATGACTAATCATATAAAATGGTTGGGAAATTGAGTTTTCTTTGTGGATACTACCTACATTCCTAATGTGGAAGGTGAAAATACTTTTCCGAATTTATTCGACCAAATTAGAGCACATTTGCAGTTCAATTTTGAATTACTTGATGTAAATCACCAGAAATTAAATAAATCAATGAAATATGGCAATATCACTTTTAAATTCATGAAAAATTGATAGTTGGAATCCCATGTGGTATACTTTAGTTGAAAATTATAAGGGCACAATTTACAATCTTATTTATGGTACTTGCTTCACAAAAAAAAAGTCATTCTTGGCACTAGGAAAGTGGAAAAAAAATACTTTTCATTAACCAAATCTAAAATCATTTTGTGAAATTCCCGATCACAACGGTAAGACCCATGTTAGTTCAAAAAATGGTCATGTTATCATGTAATATGCCATGAAGATTCCCATGGGGCATGGTCAGCTTTGTTGAAAGTCATTCATCTTCATACGAGATAGGTCAGTTTGTGAAGGTTTTTTCTTCAAGTTTGTGGTATTGTCAGTTTATCATTTTTCCCACAAGCCATTGCACATACGAGGCCTCCATGTGAAAGGATTTCAATTTTTGAGCATTTTTTTTTCATTTTCTATAATTTCTTTTGATGTGTTGTCAAAATTACACAGATGACTAATCATATAAAATGGTTGGGAAATTGAGTTTTCTTTGTGGATACTACCTACATTCCTAATGTGGAAGGTGAAAATGATTTTTCAGAATTTATTCGACCAAATTAGAGCACACTTGTAGTTCAAATTTGAATTACTTGATGTAAATCGACAGAAATTCAATAAATCCATGAAATATGGCAATAACACTCTGAAATTCATGGAAAATTTGTAGTTGGAATCCCATGTGGTATACTTTAGTTGAAAATTGTAAGGGCACAATTTACAATGTTATTTATGGCACATGCTTCACAAAAAAAAGTCATGCTTGGCACTAGGAAAGTGGAAAAAAATACTTTTCATTAACCAAATCTAAAATAATTTTATGAAATTCCTGATCACTATGGTAAGACCCATGTTAGTTCCAAAAATGGTCATGTTATCATGTAATATGCCATGAAGATTCCCATGGGGCATGGTCATCTTTGTTGAAAGTCATTGATCTTCATTTTGTCAAGTTTTTTTTTTCAAGTTTATTGTATAGTCAGTGTATCATTTTTCCCACAAGCCATTGCACATAGGAGGCCTCCATGTGAAAGGAGGGAGGCCTCCATGTGAAAGGATTTCAATTTTTGACAATTTATTGGACCAAATTAGAGTTCATTTGCAGTTCAATTTTGAATTACTTGATGTAAATCACCAGAAATTAAATAAATCAATGAAATATGGCAATATCACTCTGAAATTAATGAAAAAATGGCAGTTGGAATCCCATGTGGTATACTTCAGTTGAAAATTGTAAGGGCACAATTTACAATGTTATTTATGGCACTTGCTTCACAAAAAAAGGTCATTCTTGGCACTAGGATAGTGGAAAAAAATACTTTTCATTAACCAAATCTAAAATCATTTTGTGAAACTCCTGATCACTACGGTAAGACCCATGTTAGTTCAAAAAATGGTCATGTTAGCATGTAACATGCCATGAAGATTCCCATGGGGCATGGTCATCTTCGTTGAATGTCATTGATCTTCATGTGAGATAGGTCAGTTTGTGAAGGTTTTTTTTTCAAGTTTGTGGTATTGTCGATTTATCATTTTTCCCACAAGCCATTGCACATAGGAGGCCACCATGTGAAAGGATTTCAATTTTTGAGCATTTTTTTTCATTTTCTATATTTTCTTTCGATGTGTTGTCAAAATTGCACGGATGACTAATCATATAAAATGGTTGGGAAATTGAGTTTTCTTTGTGGATACTACCTACGTTCCTAATGTGGAAGGTGAAAATGATTTTTCAGAATTTATTCGACCAAATTAGAGCACACTTGTAGTTCAAACTTGAATTACTTGATGTAAATCGCCAGAAATTCAATAAATCAATGAAATATGGCAATATCACTCTGAAATTCATGAAAAATTTGTAGTTGGAATCCCATGTGATATACTTTAGTTGAAAATTGTAAGGGCACAATTTACAATGTTATTTAGGGCACTTGCTTCACAAAAAAAATTCATGCTTGGCACTAGGAAAGTGGAAAAAAATACTTTTCATTAACAAATCTAAAATAATTTTGTGAAATTCTTGATCACTATGGTAACACCCATGTTTGCTCCAAAAATGTTCATGTTATCATGTAATATGCCATGAAAATGCCCATGGGCATGGTCATCTTTGTTGAAAGTTATTGATCTTCATATGAGTGAGGTCAGTTTGTGAAGGTTTTTTTTTCAAGTTTGTGGTATTGCCAGTTTATAATTTTTCCCACAGGCCATTGCACATAGGAGGCCTCCATGTGATAGGATTTCAATTTTTGAGCATTTTTTTTCATTTTCTATAATTTCTTTCGATGTGTTGTCAAAATTGCACCGATGGCTAATCATATAAAATGGTTGGGAAATTGAGTTTTCTTTGTGGATACTACCTACGTTCCTAATGTGGAAGGTGAAAATGATTTTTTAGAATTTATTGGACCAAATTAGAGCACACTTGTAGTTCAAATTTGAATTACTTGATGTAAATCACCAGAAATTCAATAAATCAATGAAATATGGCAATATCACTCTGAAATTCATGAAAAACTTGTAGTTGGAATCCCATGTGGTATACTTTAGTTGAAAATTGTAAGGGCACAATTTACAATCTTATTTATGGCACTTGCTTCACAAAAAAAGTCGTGCTTGGCACTAGGAAAATGGAAAAATACTTTTTATTATGCAAATTTTCATTCATTTTGTGAAATTCTTGATCACTATGGTAACACCCATGTTAGTTCCAAAAATGGTCATGTTATCATGTAATATGCCATGAAGATGCCCATGGGGCATGGTCATGTTTGTTGACAGTCATTGATCCTCATATGAGTTAGGTCAGTTTGTGAAGGTTTTTTTTCAAGTTTATGGTTTTGTCAGTTTATCATTTTTCCCACAAGCCATTGCACATAGGAGGCCTCCATGTGAAATGATTTCAATTGTTTAGCCTTTTTTTTCATTTTCTATAATTTTTTTTATGTGTTGTCAAAATTCCATGGACGACTAATCATATAAAATGGTTGGGAAATTGAGTTTTCTTTATGGATACTACCTACATTCCTAATGTGGAAAGTGAAAATGATTTTTCAGAATTTATTCGACCAAATTAGAGCACACTTGTAGTTCAAATTTGAATTACTTGATGTAAATCACCAGAAATTCAATAAATCAATGAAATATGGCAATATCACTCTGAAATTCATGAAAAATTGGCAGTTGGAATCCCATGTGGTATACTTTAGTTGAAAATTGTAAGGGCACAATTTACAATGTTATTTATGGCACTTGCGTCACAAAAAAAGCCATTCTTGGCACTAGGAAAGTGGAAAAAAATACTTTTCATTAACCAAATCTAAAATCATTTTTTGAAATTTCTGATCACTACGGTAGGACGCATGTTAGTTCAAAAAATGGTCATGTTATCATGTAACTTGCCAAGAAGATTCCCATGGGGCATGGTCATCTTTGTTGAAAGTCATTGATCTTCATGTGAGATAGGTCAGTTTGTGAAGGTTTTTTTTTCAACTTTGTGGTATTGTCGGTTTATCATTTTTCCCACAAGCCATTGCACACAGGAGGCCTCCATGTGAAAGGATTTCAATTTTTGAGCATTTTTTTTCACTTTCTATAATTTCTTTCGATGTGTTGTCAAAATTGCACGGATGACTAATGATATAAAATGGTTGGGAAATTGAGTTTTCTTTGTGGATACTACCTACATTCCTAATGTGGAAGGTGAAAATGATTTTTCAGAATTTATTCGACCAAATTAGAGCACACTTGTGGTTCAAATTTGAATTACATGATGTAAATATCCAGAAATTCAATAAATCAATGAAATATGGTAATATCTCTCCGAAATTCATGAAAAATTTGTAGTTGGAATCCCATGTGGTATACTTTAGTTGAAAATTGTAAGGGCACAATTTACAATGTTATTTACGGCACTTGCTTCACAAAAAAAAGTCATGGTTGGCACTAGGAAAGTGGAAAAAAATACTTTTCATTAACCAAATCTAATATAATTTTGAGAAATTCCTGATCACTATGGTAAGACCCATGTTAGTTCCAAAAATGTCATGTTATCATGTAATATGCCATGAAGATTCCCATGGGGCATGGTCATATTTGTTGAAAGTCATTGATCTTCATACGAGATAGGTCAGTTTGTGAAGGTTTTTTTTTCAAGTTTATGGTATTGTCAGTGTATCATTTTTCCCACAAGCCATTGCACATAGGAGGCCTCCATGTGAAATGATTTCAATTGTTGAGCCTTTTTTCATTTTCTATAATTTCTTTTTATGTGTTGTCAAAATTCCATGGATGACTAATCATATAAAATGGTTGGGAAATTGAGTTTTCTTTGTGGATACTACATACATTCCTAATGTGGAAAGTGAAAATGATTTTTCAGAATTTATTCGACCAAATTAGAGCACATTTGCAGTTCAATTTTGAATTACTTGATGTAAATCACCAGAAATTAAATAAATCAATGAAATATGGCAATATCACTCTGAAATTCATGAAAAATTGATAGTTGGAATCCCATGTGGTATACTTTAGTTGAAAATTGTAAGGGCACAATTTACAATGTTATTTACGGCACTTGCTTCACAAAAAAAGTCATGGTTGGCACTAGGAAAGTGGAAAAAAATACTTTTCATTAACCAAATCTAATATAATTTTGAGAAATTCCTGATCACTATGGTAAGACCCATGTTAGTTCCAAAACTGTCATGTTATCATGTAATATGCCATGAAGATTCCCATGGGGCATGGTCATATTTGTTGAAAGTCATTGATCTTCATACGAGATAGGTCAGTTTGTGAAGGTTTTTTTTTCAAGTTTATGGTATGGTCAGTGTATCATTTTTCCCACAAGCCATTGCACATAGGAGGCCTCCATGTGAAATGATTTCAATTGTTGAGCCTTTCTTTCATTTTCTATAATTTCTTTTTATGTGTTCTCAAAATTCCATGGATGACTAATCATATAAAATGGTTGGGAAATTGAGTTTACTTTGTGGATACTACCTACATTCCTAATGTGGAAAGTGAAAATGATTTTTCAGAATTTATTCGACCAAATTAGAGCACACTTGTAGTTCAAATTTGAATTACTTGATGTAAGTCACCAGAAATTAAATAAATCAATGAAATATGGCAATATCACTCTGAAATTCATGAAGAATTGGCAGTTGGAATCCCGTGTGGTATACTTTAGTTGAAAATTGTAAGGGCACAATTTACAATGTTATTTATGGCACTTGCTTCACAAAAAAAAGTCATTCTTGGCACTAGGAAAGTGGAAAAAAAATACTTTTCATTAACCAAATCGAAAATCATTTTGTGAAATTCCTGATCACTACGGTAAGAGCCATGTTAGTTCAAAAAATGGTCATGTTATCATGTAATATGCCATGAAGATTCCCATGGGGCATGGTCATCTTTCTTGAAAGTCATTGATCTTCATGTGAGATAGGTAAGTTTGTGAAGGTTTTTTTTCAAGTTTGTGGTATTGTCGGTTTATCATTTTTCCCACAAGCCATTGCACAAAGGAGGCCTCCATGTGAAAGGATTTCAATTTTTGAGCATTTTTTTCATTTTCTATAATTTCTTTCGATGTGTTGTCAAAATTGCACGGATGACTAATCATAGAATATGGTTGGGAAATTGAGTTTTCTTTGTGGATACTACCTACGTTCCGAATGTGGAAGGTGAAAATGATTTTTCAGAATTTATTCGACCAAATTAGAGCACACTTGGAGTTCAAATTTGAATTACTTGATGTAAATCGCCAGAAATTGAATAAATCAATGAAATATGGCAATATCACTCTGAAATTCTTGAAAAATTTGTAGTTGGAATCCCGTGTGGTATACTTTAGTTGAAAATTGTAAGGGCACAATTTACAATGTGATTTATGGCACTTGCTTCACAAAAAAAAGTCATGCTTGGCACTACGAAAGTGGAAAAAAATACTTTTCATTAACCAAATCTAAAATAATTTTGTGAAATTCCTGATCACTATGGTAAGACCCATGTTAGTTCCAAAAATGGTCATGTTATCATGTAATATGCCATGAAGATTCCCATGGGGCATGGTCATCTTTGTTGAAAGTCATTGATCTTCATACGAGATAGGTCAGTTTGTGAAGTTTTTTTTTTCAAGTTATTGGTATTGTCAGTGTATCATTTTTCCCACAAGCCATTGCACATAGGAGGCCTCCATGTGAAATGATTTCAATTGTTGAGCCTTTTTTCATTTTCTATAATTTCTTTTTATGTGTTGTCAAAATTCCATGGATGACTAATCATATAAAATGGTTGGGAAATTGAGTTTTCTTTGTGGATACTACCTACATTCCTAATGTGGAAAGTGAAAATGATTTTTCAGAATTTATTCGACCAAATTAGAGCACATTTGCAGTTCAATTTTGAATTACTTGATGTAAATCACCAGAAATTAAATAAATCAATGAAATATGGCAATATCACTCTGAAATTCATGAAAAATTGATAGTTGGAATCCCATGTGGTATACTTTAGTTGAAAATTGTAAGGGCACAATTTACAATGTTATTTACGGCACTTGCTTCACAAAAAAAAGTCATGGTTGGCACTAGGAAAGTGGAAAAAAAATACTTTTCATTAACCAAATCTAATATAATTTTGAGAAATTCCTGATCACTATGGTAAGACCCATGTTAGTTCCAAAACTGTCATGTTATCATGTAATATGCCATGAAGATTCCCATGGGGCATGGTCATATTTGTTGAAAGTCATTGATCTTCATACGAGATAGGTCAGTTTGTGAAGGTTTTTTTTTCAAGTTTATGGTATTGTCAGTGTATCAATTTTCCCACAAGCCATTGCACATAGGAGGCCTCCATGTGAAATGATTTCAATTGTTGAGCCTTTCTTTCATTTTCTATAATTTCTTTTTATGTGTTCTCAAAATTCCATGGATGACTAATCATATAAAATGGTTGGGAAATTGAGTTTTCTTTGTGGATACTACCTACATTCCTAATGTGGAAAGTGAAAATGATTTTTCAGAATTTATTCGACCAAATTAGAGCACACTTGTAGTTCAAATTTGAATTACTTGATGTAAGTCCCAGAAATTAAATAAATCAATGAAATATGGCAATATCACTCTGAAATTCATGAAAAATTGGCAGTTGGAATCCCGTGTGGTATACTTTACTTGAAAATTGTAAGGGCACAATTTACAATGTTATTTATGGCAATTGCTTCACAAAAAAAAGTCATTCTTAGCACTAGGATAGTGGAAAAAAATACTTTTCATTAACCAAATCTAAAATCATTTTTTGAAATTCCTGATCACTACGGTAGGACCCATGTTAGTTCAAAAAATGGTCATGTTATCATGTAACATGCCAAGAAGATTCCCATGGGGCATGGTCATCTTTGTTGAAAGTCATTGATCTTCATGTGAGATAGGTCAGTTTGTGAAGGTTTTTTTTTCAACTTTGTGGTATTGTCGGTTTATCATTTTTCCCACAAGCCATTGCACATAGGAGGCCTCCATGTGAAAGGATTTCAATTTTTGAGCATTTTTTTTCATTTTCTATAATTTCTTTCGATGTGTTGTCAAAATTGCACGGAGCACTAATGATATAAAATGGTTGGGAAATTGAGTTTTCTTTGTGGATACTACCTACATTCCTAATGTGGAAGGTGAAAATGATTTTTCATAATTTATTCGACCAAATTAGAGCACACTTGTAGTTCAAATTTGAATTACATGATGTAAATATCCAGAAATTCAATAAATCAATGAAATATGGTAATATCTCTCCGAAATTCATGAAAAATTTGTAGTTCGAATCCCATGTGGTATACTTTAGTTGAAAATTGTAAGGGCACAATTTACAATGTTATTTACGGCACTTGCTTCACAAAAAAAAGTCATGGTTGGCACTAGGAAAGTGGAAAAAAATACTTTTCATTAACCAAATCTAATATAATTTTGAGAAATTCCTGATCACTATGGTAAGACCCATGTTAGTTCCAAAAATGTCATGTTATCATGTAATATGCCATGAAGATTCCCATGGGGCATGGTCATATTTGTTGAAAGTCATTGATCTTCATACGAGATAGGTCAGTTTGTGAAGGTTTTTTTTTTCAAGTTTATGGTATTGTCAGTGTATCATTTTTCCCACAAGCCATTGCACATAGGAGGTCTCCATGTGAAATGGTTTCAATTGTTGAGCCTTTCTTTCATTTTCTATAATTTCTTTTTATGTGTTCTCAAAATTCCATGGATGACTAATCATATAAAATGGTTGAGAAATTGAGTTTTCTTTGTGGATACTACCTACATTCCTAATGTGGAAAGTGAAAATGATTTTTCAGAATTTATTCGACCAAATTAGAGCACACTTGTAGTTCAAATTTGAATTACTTGATGTAAGTCACCAGAAATTAAATAAATCAATGAAATATGGCAATATCACTCTGAAATTCATGAAAAATTGGCAGTTGGAATCCCGTGTGGTATACTTTAGTTGAAAATTGTAAGGGCACAATTTACAATGTTATTTATGGCACTTGCTCCACAAAAAAAAGTCATTCTTGGCACTAGGAAAGTGGAAAAAAAATACTTTTCATTAACCAAATCGAAAATCATTTTGTGAAATTCCTGATCACTATGGTAAGAGCCATGTTAGTTCAAAAAATGGTCATGTTATCATGTAATATGCGATGAAGATTCCCATGGGGCATGGTCATCTTTCTTGAAAGTCATTGATCTTCATGTGAGATAGGTCAGTTTGTGAAGGTTTTTTTTCAAGTTTGTGGTATTGTCGGTTTATCATTTTTCCCACAAGCCATTGCACATAGGAGGCCTCCATGTGAAAGGATTTCAATTTTTGAGCATTTTTTTCATTTTCTATAATTTCTTTCGATGTGTTGTCAAAATTGCACGGATGACTAATCATAGAATATGGTTGGGAAATTGAGTTTTGTTTGTGGATACTACCTACGTTCCGAATGTGGAAGGTGAAAATGATTTTTTAGAATTTATTCGACCAAATTAGAGCACACTTGTAGTTCAAATTTGAATTACTTGATGTAAATCGCCAGAAATTCAATAAATCAATGAAATATGGCAATATCACTCTGAAATTCATGAAAAATTTGTAGTTGGAATCCCGTGTGGTATACTTTAGTTGAAAATTGTAAGGGCACAATTTACAATGTTATTTATGGCACTTGCTTCACAAAAAAAAGTCATGCTTGGCACTACGAAAGTGGAAAAAAATACTTTTCATTAACCAAACCTAAAATAATTTTGTGAAATTCCTGATCACTATGGTAAGACCCATGTTAGTTCCAAAAATGGTCATGTTATCATGTAATATGCCATGAAGATTCCCATGGGGCATGGTCATCTTTGTTGAATGTCATTGATCTTCATACGAGATAGGTCAGTTTGTGAAGGTTTTTTTTTCAAATTAATGGTTTTGTCAGTGTATCATTTTTCCCACAAGCCATTGCACATAGGAGGCCTCCATGTGAAATGATTTCAATTGTTGAGCCTTTTTTCATTTTCTATAATTTCTTTTTATGTGTTGTCAAAATTCCATGGATGACTAATCATATAAAATGGTTGGGAAATTGAGTTTTCTTTGTGGATACTACCTACATTCCTAATGTGGAAAGTGAAAATTATTTTTCAGAATTTATTCGACCAAATTAGAGCACATTTGCAGTTCAATTTTTAATTACTTGATGTAAATCACCAGAAATTCAATAAATCAATGAAATATGGCAATATCACTCTGAAATTCATGAAAAATTGATAGTTGGAATCCCATGTGGTATACTTTAGATGAAAATTGTAAGGGCACAATTTACAATGTTATTTACGGCACTTACTTCACAAAAAAAAGTCATGGTTGGCACTAGGAAAGTGGAAAAAAATACGTTTCATTAACCAAATCTAAAATAATTTTGTGAAATTCCTGATCACTATGGTAAGACCCATGTTAGTTCCAAAAATGGTCATGTTATCACGTAATATGCCATGAAGATTCCCATGGGGCATGGTCATCTTTGTTGAAAGTCATTGATCTTCATACGAGATAGGTCAGTTTGTGAAGGTTTTTTTTTCAAGTTATTGGTATTGTCAGTGTATCATTTTTCCCACAAGCCATTGCACATAGGAGGCCTCCATGTGAAATGATTTCAATTGTTGAGCCTTTTTTTCATTTTCTATAATTTCTTTTTAAGTGTTGTCAAAATTGCACGGATGACTAATGATATAAAATGGTTGGGAAATTGAGTTTTTTTTGTGGATACTACCTACATTCCTAATGTGGAAGGTGAAAATGATTTTTCAGAATTTATTCGACCAAATTAGAGCACACTTGTAGTTCAAATTTGAATTACATGATGTAAATATCCAGAAATTCAATAAATCAATGAAATATGGTAATATCTCTCCGAAATTCATGAAAAATTTGTAGTTCGAATCCCATGTGGTATACTTTAGTTGAAAATTGTAAGGGCACAATTTACAATGTTATTTACGGCACTTGCTTCACAAAAAAAAGTCATGGTTGGCACTAGGAAAGTGGAAAAAAATACTTTTCATTAACCAAATCTAATATAATTTTGAGAAATTCCCGATCACTATGGTAAGACCCATGTTAGTTCCAAAAATGTCATGTTATCATGTAATATGCCATGAAGATTCCCATGGGGCATGGTCATATTTGTTGAAAGTCATTGATCTTCATACGAGATAGGTCAGTTTGTGAAGGTTTTTTTTTTCAAGTTTATGGTATTGTCAGTGTATCATTTTTCCCACAAGCCATTGCACATAGGAGGTCTCCATGTGAAATGATTTCAATTGTTCAGCCTTTCTTTCATTTTCTATAATTTCTTTTTATGTGTTCTCAAAATTCCATGGATGACTAATCATATAAAATGGTTGAGAAATTGAGTTTTCTTTGTGGATACTACCTACATTCCTAATGTGGAAAGTGAAAATGATTTTTCAGAATTTATTCGACCAAATTAGAGCACACTTGTAGTTCAAATTTGAATTACTTGATGTAAGTCACCAGAAATTAAATAAATCAATGAAATATGGCAATATCACTCTGAAATTCATGAAAAATTGGCAGTTGGAATCCCGTGTGGTATACTTTAGTTGAAAATTGTAAGGGCACAATTTACAATGTTATTTATGGCACTTGCTCCACAAAAAAAGTCATTCTTGGCACTTGGAAAGTGGAAAAAAAATACTTTTCATTAACCAAATCGAAAATCATTTTGTGAAATTCCTGATCACGACGGTAAGAGCCATGTTAGTTCAAAAAATGGTCATGTTATCATGTAATATGCCATGAAGATTCCCATGGGGCATGGTCATCTTTCTTGAAAGTCATTGATCTTCATGTGAGATAGGTCAGTTTGTGAAGGTTTTTTTTCAAGTTTGTGGTATTGTCGGTTTATCATTTTTCCCACAAGCCATTGCACATAGGAGGCCTCCATGTGAAAGGATTTCAATTTTTGAGCATTTTTTTCATTTTCTATAATTTCTTTCGATGTGTTGTCAAAATTGCACGGATGACTAATCATAGAATATGGTTGGGAAATTGAGTTTTGTTTGTGGATACTACCTACGTTCCGAATGTGGTAGGTGAAAATGATTTTTTAGAATTTATTCGACCAAATTAGAGCACACTTGTAGTTCAAATTTGAATTACTTGATGTAAATCGCCAGAAATTCAATAAAGTAATGAAATATGGCAATATCACTCTGAAATTCATGAAAAATTTGTAGTTGGAATCCCGTGTGGTATACTTTAGTTGAAAATTGTAAGGGCACAATTTACAATGTTATTTATGGCACTTGCTTCACAAAAAAAAGTCATGCTTGGCACTACGAAAGTGGAAAAAAAATACTTTTCATTAACCAAACCTAAAATAATTTTGTGAAATTCCTGATCATTATGGTAAGACCCATGTTAGTTCCAAAAATGGTCATGTTATCATGTAATATGCCATGAAGATTCCCATGGGGCATGGTCATCTTTGTTGAATGTCATTGATCTTCATACGAGATAGGTCAGTTTGTGAAGGGTTTTTTTTCAAATTATTGGTATTGTCAGTGTATCATTTTTCCCACAAGCCATTGCACATAGGAGGCCTCCATGTGAAATGATTTCAATTGTTGAGCCTTTTTTCATTTTCTATAATTTCTTTTTATGTGTTGTCAAAATTCCATTGATGACTAATCATATAAAACGGTTGGGAAATTGAGTTTTCTTTGTGGATACTACCTACTTCCTAATGTGGAAAGTGAAAATGATTTTTCATAATTTATTCGACCAAATTAGAGCACATTTGCAGTTCAATTTTGAATTACTTGATGTAAATCACCAGAAATTCAATAAATCAATGAAATATGGCAATATCACTCTGAAATTCATGAAAAATTGATAGTTGGAATTCCATGTGGTATACTTTAGATGAAAATTGTAAAGGCACAATTTACAATGTTATTTACGGCACTTGCTTCACAAAAAAAAGTCATGGTTGGCACTAGGAAAGTGGAAAAAAATACTTTTCATTAACCAAATCTAATATAATTTTGAGAAATTCCTGATCACTATGGTTAGACCCATGTTAGTTCCAAAAATGGTCATGTTATCATGTAATATGCCATGAAGATTCCCATGGGTCATGGTCATGTTTGTTGAAAGTCATTTATCTTCATATGAGATAGGTCAGTTTGTGAAGGTTTTTTTTTCAAGTTTATGCTATTGTCAGTGTATCATTTTTCCCACAAGCCATTGCACATAGGAGGCCTCCATGTGAAATGATTTCAATTGTTGAGCCTTTCTTTCATTTTATATAATTTCTTTTTATGTGTTCTCAAAATTCCATGGATGACTAATCATATAAAATGGTTGGGAAATTGAGTTTTCTTTGTGGATACAACCTACATTCCTAATGTGGAAAGTGAAAATGATTTTTCAGAATTTATTCGACCAAATTAGAGCACACATGTAGTTCAAATTTGAATTACTTGATGTAAGTCACCAGAAATTAAATAAATCAATGAAATATGGCAATATCACTCTAAAATTCATGAAAAATTGGCAGTTGGAATCCCGTGTGGTATACTTTAGTTGAAAATTGTAAGGGCACAATTTACAATGTTATTTATGGCACTTGCTTCACAAAAAAAGTCATTCTTGGCACTAGGAAAGTGGAAAAAAATACTTTTCATTAACCAAATCTAAAATCATTTTTTGAAATTCCTGATCACTACGGTAGGACCCATGTTAGTTCAAAAAATGGTCATGTTATCATGTAACATGCCAAGAAGATTCCCATGGGGCATGGTCATCTTTGTTGAAAGTCATTGATCTTCATGTGAGATAGGTCAGTTTGTGATGTTTTTTTTTCAACTTTGTGGTATTGTCGGTTTATCATTTTTCCCACAAGCCATTGCACATAGGAGGCCTCCATGTGAAAGGATTTCAATTTTTGGGCATTTTTTTTCATTTTCTATAATTTCTTACGATGTGTTGTCAAAATTGCACGGATGACTAATGATATAAAATGGTTGGGAAATTGAGTTTTCTTTGTGGATACTACCTACATTCCTAATGTGGAAGGTGAAAATGATTTTTCAGAATTTATTCGACCAAATTAGAGCACACTTGTAGTTCAAATTTGAATTACATGATGCAAATATCCAGAAATTCAATAAATCAATGAAATATGGTAATATCTCTCCGAAATTCATGAAAAATTTGTAGTTGGAATCCCATGTGGTATACTTTAGTTGAAAATTGTAAGGGCACAATTTACAATGTTATTTACGGCACTTGCTTCACAAAAAAAAGTCATGGTTGGCACTAGGAAAGTGGAAAAAAATACTTTTCATTAACCAAATCTAATATAATTTTGAGAAATTCCTGATCACTATGGTAAGACCCATGTTAGTTCCAAAAATGTCATGTTATCATGTAATATGCCATGAAGATTCCCATGGGGCATGGTCATATTTGTTGAAAGCCATTGATCTTCATACGAGATAGGTCAGTTTGTGAAGGTTTTTTTTTCAAGTTTATGGTATTGTCAGTGTATCATTTTTCCCACAAGCCATTGCACATAGGAGGCCTCCATGTGAAATGATTTCAATTGTTGAGCCTTTCTTTCATTTTCTATAATTTCTTTTTATGTGTTCTCAAAATTCCATGGATGACTAATCATATAAAATGGTTGGGAAATTGAGTTTTCTTTGTGGATACTACCTACATTCCTAATGTGGAAAGTGAAAATGATTTTTCAGAATTTATTCGACCAAATTAGAGCACACTTGTAGTTCAAATTTGAATTACTTGATGTAAGTCACCAGAAATTAAATAAATCAAAGAAATATGGCAATATCACTCTGAAATTCATGAAAAATTGGCAGTTGGAATCCCGTGTGGTATACTTTAGTTGAAAATTGTAAAGGCACAATTTACAATGTTATTTATGGCACTTGCTTCACAAAAAAAAGTCATTCTTGGCACTAGGAAAGTGGAAAAAAAATACTTTTCATTAACCAAATCGAAAATCATTTTGTGAAATTCCTGATCACTACGGTAAGAGCCATGTTAGTTCAAAAAATGGTCATGTTATCATGTAATATGCCATGAAGATTCCCATGGGGCATGGTCATCTTTCTTGAAAGTCATTGATCTTCATGTGAGATAGGTCAGTTTGTGAAGGTTTTTTTTCAAGTTTGTGGTATTGTCGGTTTATCATTTTTCCCACAAGCCATTGCACATAGGAGGCCTCCATGTGAAAGGATTTCAATTTTTGAGCATTTTTTTCATTTTCTATAATTTCTTTCGATGTGTTGTCAAAATTGCACGGATGACTAATCATAAAATATGGTTGGGAAATTGAGTTTTCTTTGTGGATACTACCTACGTTCCGAATGTGGAAGGTGAAAATGATTTTTCAGAATTTATTCGACCAAATTAGAGCACACTTGTAGTTCAAATTTGAATTACTTGATGTAAATCGCCAGAAATTCAATAAATCAATGAAATATGGCAATATCACTCTGAAATTCATGAAAAATTTGTAGTTGGAATCCCGTGTGGTATACTTTAGTTGAAAATTGTAAGGGCACAATTTACAATGTTATTTATGGCACTTGCTTCACAAAAAAAAGTCATGCTTGGCACTACAAAAGTGGAAAAAAAATACTTTTCTTTAACCAAACCTAAAATAATTTTGTGAAATTCCTGATCACTATGGTAAGACCCATGTTAGTTCCAAAAATGGTCATGTTATCATGTAATATGCCATGAAGATTCCCATGGGGCATGGTCATCTTTGTTGAAAGTCATTGATCTTCATACGAGATAGGTCAGTTTGTGAAGCTTTTTTTTTCAAGTTATTGGTATTGTCAGTATATCATTTTTCCCACAAGCCATTGCACATAGGAGGCCTCCATGTGAAATGATTTCAATTGTTGAGCCTTTTTTCATTTTCTATAATTTCTTTTTATGTGTTGTCAAAATTCCATGGATGACTAATCATATAAAATGGTTGGGAAATTGAGTTTTCTTTGTGGATACTACCTACATTCCTAATGTGGAAAGTGAAAATGATTTTTCATAATTTATTCGACCAAATTAGAGCACACTTGTAGTTCAAATTTGAATTACTTGATGTAAATCACCAGAAATTAAATAAATCAATGAAATATGGCAATATCACTCTGAAATTCATGAAAAATTGATAGTTGGAATCCCATGTGGTATACTTTAGATGAAAATTGTAAGGGCACAATTTACAATGTTATATACGGCACCTCCTTCACAAAAAAAAGTCATGGTTGGTACTAGGAAAGTGGAAAAAAATACTTTTCATTAACCAAATCTAATATAATTTTGAGAAATTCCTGATCACTATGGTAAGACCCATGTTAGTTCCAAAAATGTCATGTTATCATGTAATATGCCATGAAGATTCCCATGGGGCATGGTCATATTTGTTGAAAGTCATTGATCTTCATACGAGATAGGTCAGTTTGTGAAGGTTTTTTTTCAAGTTTGTGGTATTGTCGGTTTATCATTTTTCCCACAAGCCATTGCACATAGGAGGCCTCCATGTGAAAGGATTTCAATTTTTGAGCATTTTTTTCATTTTCTATAATTTCTTTCGATGTGTTGTCAAAATTGCACGGATGACTAATCATAAAATATGGTTGGGAAATTGAGTTTTCTTTGTGGATACTACCTACGTTCCGAATGTGGAAGGTGAAAATGATTTTTCAGAATTTATTCGACCAAATTAGAGCACACTTGTAGTTCAAATTTGAATTACTTGATGTAAATCGCCAGAAATTCAATAAATCAATGAAATATGGCAATATCACTCTGAAATTCATGAAAAATTTGTAGTTGGAATCCCGTGTGGTATACTTTAGTTGAAAATTGTAAGGGCACAATTTACAATGTTATTTATGGCACTTGCTTCACAAAAAAAAGTCATGCTTGGCACTACAAAAGTGGAAAAAAAATACTTTTCTTTAACCAAACCTAAAATAATTTTGTGAAATTCCTGATCACTATGGTAAGACCCATGTTAGTTCCAAAAATGGTCATGTTATCATGTAATATGCCATGAAGATTCCCATGGGGCATGGTCATCTTTGTTGAAAGTCATTGATCTTCATACGAGATAGGTCAGTTTGTGAAGCTTTTTTTTTCAAGTTATTGGTATTGTCAGTATATCATTTTTCCCACAAGCCATTGCACATAGGAGGCCTCCATGTGAAATGATTTCAATTGTTGAGCCTTTTTTCATTTTCTATAATTTCTTTTTATGTGTTGTCAAAATTCCATGGATGACTAATCATATAAAATGGTTGGGAAATTGAGTTTTCTTTGTGGATACTACCTACATTCCTAATGTGGAAAGTGAAAATGATTTTTCATAATTTATTCGACCAAATTAGAGCACACTTGTAGTTCAAATTTGAATTACTTGATGTAAATCACCAGAAATTAAATAAATCAATGAAATATGGCAATATCACTCTGAAATTCATGAAAAATTGATAGTTGGAATCCCATGTGGTATACTTTAGATGAAAATTGTAAGGGCACAATTTACAATGTTATATACGGCACCTCCTTCACAAAAAAAAGTCATGGTTGGTACTAGGAAAGTGGAAAAAAATACTTTTCATTAACCAAATCTAATATAATTTTGAGAAATTCCTGATCACTATGGTAAGACCCATGTTAGTTCCAAAAATGTCATGTTATCATGTAATATGCCATGAAGATTCCCATGGGGCATGGTCATATTTGTTGAAAGTCATTGATCTTCATACGAGATAGGTCAGTTTGTGAAGGGTTTTTTTTCAAGTTTATGGTATTGTCAGTGTATCATTTTTAAAACAAGCCATTGCACATAGGAGGCCTCCATGTGAAATGATTTCAATTGTTGAGCCTTTCTTTCATTTTCTATAATTTCTTTTTATGTGTTCTCAAAATTCCATGGATGACTAATCATATAAAATGGTTGGGAAATTGAGTTTTCTTTGTGGATACTATCTACATTCCTAATGTGGAAAGTGAAAATGATTTTTCAGAATTTATTCGACCAAATTAGAGCACACTTGTAGTTCAAATTTGAATTACTTGATGTAAGTCACCAGAAATTAAATAAATCAATGAAATATGGCAATATCACTCTGAAATTCATGAAAAATTGGCAGTTGGAATCCCGTGTGGTATACTTTAGTTGAAAATTGTAAGGGCACAATTTACAATGTTATTTATGGTACTTGCTTCACAAAAAAAAGTCATTCTTAGCACTAGGAAAGTGGAAAAAAATACTTTTCATTAACCAAATCTAAAATCATTTTTTGAAATTCCTGATCACTACGGTAGGACCCATGTTAGTTCAAAAAATGGTCATGTTATCATGTAACATGCCAAGAAGATTCCCATGGGGCATGGTCATCTTTGTTGAAAGTCATTGATCTTCATGTGAGATAGGTCAGTTTGTGAAGGATTTTTTTTCAACTTTGTGGTATTGTCGGTTTATCATTTTTCCCACAAGCCATTGCACATAGGAGGCCTCCATGTGAAAGGATTTCAATTTTTGAGCATTTTTTTTCATTTGCTATAATTTCTTTCGATGTGTTGTCAAAATTGCACGGATGACTAATGATATAAAATGGTTGGGAAATTGAGTTTTCTTTGTGGATACTACCTACATTCCTAATGTGGAAGGTGAAAATGATTTTTCAGAATTTATTCGACCAAATTAGAGCACACTTGTAGTTCAAATTTGAATTACATGATGTAAATATCCAGAAATTCAATAAATCAATGAAATATGGTAATATCTCTCCGAAATTCATGAAAAATTTGTAGTTGGAATCCCATGTGGTATACTTTAGTTGAAAATTGTAAGGGCACAATTTTCAATGTTATTTACGGCACTTGCTTCACAAAAAAAAGTCATGCTTGGCACTACGAAAGTGGAAAAAAATACTTTTCATTAACCAAATCTAAAATAATTTTGTGAAATTCCTGATCACTATGGTAAGACCCATGTTAGTTCCAAAAATGGTCATGTTATCATGTAATATGCCATGAAGATTCCCATGGGGCATGGTCATCTTTGTTGAAAGTCATTGATCTTCATACGAGATAGGTCAGTTTGTGAAGGTTTTTTTTTCAAGTTATTGGTATTTTCAGTGTATCATTTTTCCCACAAGCCATTGCACATAGGAGGCCTCCATGTGAAATGATTTCAATTGTTGAGCCTTTTTTCATTTTCTATAATTTCTTTTTATGTGTTGTCAAAATTCCATGGATGACTAATCATATAAAATGGTTGGGAAATTGAGTTTTCTTTGTGGATACTACCTACATTCCTAATGTGGAAAGTGAAAATGATTTTTCAGAATTTATTTGACCAAATTAGAGCACACTTGTAGTTCAAATTTGAATTACTTGATGTAAGTCACCAGAAATTAAATAAATCAATGAAATATGGCAATATCCTTCTGAAATTCATGAAAAATTGGCAGTTGGAATCCCATGTGGTATACTTTAGTTGAAAATTGTAAGGGCACAATTTACAATGTTATTTATGGCACTTGCTTCACAAAAAAAAGTCATTCTTGGCACTAGGAAAGTGGAAAAAAATACTTTTCATTAACCAAATCTAAAATCATTTTGTGAAATTCGTGATCACTACGGTAAGAGCCATGTTAGTTCAAAAAATGGTCATGTTATCATGTAATATGCCATGAAGATTCCCATGGGGCATGGTCATCTTTGTTGAAAGTCATTGATCTTCATGTGAGATAGGTCAGTTTGTGAAGGATTTTTTTTCAACTTTGTGGTATTGTCGGTTTATCATTTTTCCCACAAGCCATTGCACATAGGAGGCCTCCATGTGAAAGGATTTCAATTGTTGAGCCTTTTTTTTCATTTTCTATAATTTCTTTTTATGTGTTGTCAAAATTCCATGGATGACTAATCAGATAAAATGGTTGGGAAATTGAGTTTTCTTTGTGGATACTAGCTACCTACATTCCTAATGTGGAAAGTGAAAATGATTTTTCAGAATTTATTCGACCAAATTAGAGCACACTTGTAGTTCAAATTTGAATTACTTGATGTAAGTCACCAGAAATTAAATAAATCAATGAAATATGGCAATATCACTCTGAAATTCATGAAAAATTGGCAGTTGGAATCCCATGTGGTATACTTTAGTTGAAAATTGTAAGGGCACAATTTACAATGTTCTTTATGGCACTTGCTTCACAAAAAAAAGTCATTCTTGGCAGTAGGAAAGTGGAAAAAAATACTTTTCATTAACCAAATCTAAAATCATTTTTTGAAATTCCTGATCACTACGGTAAGAGCCATGTTAGTTCAAAAAATGGTCTTGTTATCATGTAATATGCCATGAAGATTCCCATGGGGCATGGTCATCTTTGTTGAAAGTCATTGATCTTCATGTGAGATAGGTCAGTTTGTGAAGGGTTTTTTTTCAAGTTTGTGGTATTGTCGGTTTATCATTTTTCCCACAAGCCATTGCACATAGGTGGCCTCCATGTGAAAGGATTTCAATTTTTGAGCATTTTTTTTCATTTTGTATAATTTCTTTCGATGTGTTGTCAAAATTGCACGGATGACTTATCATATAAAATGGTTGGGAAATTGAGTTTTCTTTCTGGATACTACCTACGTTCTGATTGTGGAAGGTGAAAATGATTTTTCAGAATTTATTCGACCAAATTAGAGCACACTTGTAGTTCAAATTTGAATTAGTTGATGTAAATCGCAAGAAATTGAATAAATCAATGAAATATGGCAATATCACTCTAAAATTCATGAAAATTTTGTAGATGGAATCCCATGTGATATACTTTAGTTGAAAATTGTAAGGGCACAATTTACAATGTTATTTATGGCACTTGCTTCAAAAAAAAAAGTCATGCTTGGCACTACGAAAGTGGAAAAAAATACTTTTCATTAACCAAATCTAAAATCATTTTGTGAAATTCCTGATCACTACGGTAAGACCCATGTTAGTTCCAAAAATGGTCATGTTATCATGAAATATGCCATGAAGATTCCCATGGGGCATGGTCATCTTTGTTGAAATTCATTGATCTTCATGTGAGATAGGTCAGTTTGTGAAGGATTTTTTTTCAAGTTTATGGTATTGTCGGTTTATCATTTTTCCCACAAGCCATTGCACATATGAGGCCTCCATGTGAAAGGATTTCAATTGTTGAGCCCTTTTTTTCATTTTCTATAATTTCTTTTTATGTGTTGTCAAAATTCCATGGATGACTAATCAGATAAAATGGTTGGGAAATTGAGTTTTCTTTCTGGATACTAGCTACCTCATTCCTAATGTGGAAAGTGAAAATGATTTTTCAGAATTTATTCGACCAAATTAGAGCACACTTGTAGTTCAAATTTGAATTACTTGATGTAAGTCACCAGAAATTAAATAAATCAATGAAATATGGCAATATCACTCTGAAATTCATGAAAAATTGGCAGTTGGAATCCCATGTGGTATACTTTAGTTGAAAATTGTAAGGGCACAATTTACAATGTTATTTATGGCGCTTGCTTCACAAAAAAAAGTCATTCTTGGCACTAGGAAAGTGGAAAAAAAATACTTTTCATTAACCAAATCTAAAATCATTTTGTGAAATTCCTGATCACTACGGTAAGAGCCATGTTAGTTCAAAAAATGGTCATGTTATCATGTAATATGCCATGAAGATTGACATGGGGCATGGTCATCTTTGTTGAAAGTCATTGATCTTCATGTGAGATAGGTCAGTTTGTGAAGGTTTTTTTTTCAAGTTTGTGGTATTGTCGGTTTATCATTTTTCCCACAAGCCATTGCACATAGGTGGCCTCCATGTGAAAGGATTTCAATTCTTGAGCATTTTTTTTCATTTTCTATAATTTCTTTCGATGTGTTGTCAAAATTGCACGGATGACTTATCATATAAAATGGTTGGGAAATTGAGTTTTCTTTCTGGATACTACCTACGTTCTGATTGTGGAAGGTGAAAATGATTTTTCAGAATTTATTCGACCAAATTAGAGCACACTTGTAGTTCAAATTTGAATTAGTTGATGTAAATCGCAAGAAATTCAATAAATCAATGAAATATGGCAATATCACTCTCAAATTCATGAAAATTTTGTAGATGGAATCCCATGTGATATACTTTAGTTGAAAATTGTAAGGGCACAATTTACAATGTTATTTATGGCACTTCCTTCACAAAAAAAAGTCTTTCTTGGCACTAGGAAAGTGGAAAAAAAATACTTTTCATTAACCAAATCTAAAATCATTTTGTGAAATTCCTGATCACTACGGTAAGAGCCATGTTAGTTCAAAAAATGGTCATGTTATCATGTAACATGCCATGAGGATTTCCATGGGGCATGGTCATCTTTGTTGAAAGTCATTGATCTTCATGTGAGATAGGTCAGTTTGTGAAGGTTTTTTTTTCAAGTTTGTGGTATTGTCGGTTTATCATTTTTCCCACAAGCCATTGCACATAGGTGGCCTCCATGTGAAAGGATTTCAATTCTTGAGCATTTTTTTTTCATTTTCTATAATTTCTTTCGATGTGTTGTCAAAATTGCACAGATGACTTATCATATAAAATGGTTGGGAAATTGAGTTTTCTTTCTGGATACTACCTACGTTCTGATTGTGGAAGGTGAAAATGATTTTTCAGAATTTATTCGACCAAATTAGAGCACACTTGTAGTTCAAATTTGAATTAGTTGATGTAAATCGCAAGAAATTCAATAAATCAATGAAATATGGCAATATCACTCTGAAATTCATGAAAATTTTGTAGATGGAATCCCATGTGATATACTTTAGTTGAAAATTGTAAGGGCACAATTTACAATGTTATTTATGGCACTTGCTTCACAAAAAAAAGTCATGCTTGGCACTACGAAAGTGGAAAAAAATACTTTTCATTAACCAAATCTAAAATAATTTTGTGAAATTCCTGATCACTATGGTAAGACCCATGTTAGTTCCAAAAATGGTCATGTTATCATGTAATATGCCATGAAGATTCCCATGGGGCATGGTCATCTTTGTTGAAAGTCATTGATCTTCATATGAGATAGGTCAGTTTGTGAAGGTTTTTTTTTCAAGTTTATGGTATTGTCAGTGTATCATTTTTTCAACAAGCCATTGCACATAGGAGGCCTCCATGTGAAATGATTTCAATTGTTGACCCTTTTTTTCGTTTTCTATAATTTCTTTTCATGTGTTGTCAAAATTCCATGGATGACTAATCATATAAAATGGTTGGGAAATTGAGTTTTCTTTGTGGATACTACCTACATTCCTAATGTGGAAAGTGAAAACGATTTTTCAGAATTTATTCGACCAAATTAGCGCACACTTGTAGTTCAAATTTGAATTACTTGATGTAAGTCACGAGAAATTAAATAAATCAATGAAATATGGCAATATCACTCGGACATTCATGAAAAATTGGCAGTTGGAATCCCATGTGGTATACTTTAGTTGAAAATTGTAAGGGCACAATTTACAATGTTATTTATGGCACTTGCTTCACAAAAAAAAGTCATTCTTGGCACTAGGAAAGTGGAAAAATACTTTTCATTAACCAAATCTAAAATCATTTTGTGAAATTCCTGATCACTACGGTAAGAGCCATGTTAGTTCAAAAAATGGTCATGTTATCATGTAATATGCCATGAAGATTCCCATGGGGCATGGTCATCTTTGTTGAAAGTCATTGATCTTTATGTGAGATAGGTCAGTTTGTGAAGGTTTTTTTTTCAAGTTTGTGGTATTGTCGGTTTATCATTTTTCCCACAAGCCATTGCACATAGGTGGCCTCCATGTGAAAGGATTTCAATTTTTGAGCATTTTTTTTTCATTTTCTATAATTTCTTTCGATGTGTTGTCAAAATTGCACGGATGACTTATCATTTAAAATGGTTGGGAAATTGAGTTTTCTTTCTGGATACTACCTACGTTCTGAGTGTGGAAGGTGAAAATGATTTTTCAGAATTTATTCGACCAAATTAGAGCACACTTGTAGTTCAAATTTGAATTACTTGATGTAAGTCACCAGAAATTAAATAAATCAATGAAATATGGCAATATCACTCTAAAATTCATGAAAAATTGGTAGTTGGAATCCCGTGTGGTATACTTTAGTTGAAAATTGTAAGGGCACAATTTACAATGTTATTTATGGCACTTGCTTCACAAAAAAAAAGTCATTCTTGGCACTAGGAAAGTGGAAAAAAAATACTTTTCATTAACCAAATCTAAAATCATTTTGTGAAATTCCTGATCACTACGGTAAGAGCCATGTTAGTTCAAAAAATGGTCATGTTATCATGTAACATGCCATGAAGATTTCCATGGGGCATGGTCATCTTTGTTGAAAGTCATTGATCTTCATGTGAGATAGGTCAGTTTGTGAAGGTTTTTTTTTCAAGTTTGTGGTATTGTCGGTTTATCATTTTTCCCACAAGCCATTGCACATAGGTGGCCTCCATGTGAAAGGATTTCAATTCTTGAGCATTTTTTTTCATTTTCTATAATTTCTTTCGATGTGTTGTCAAAATTGCACGGATGACTTATCAAATAAAATGGTTGGGAAATTGAGTTTTCTTTCTGGATACTACCTACGTTCTGATTGTGGAAGGTGAAAATGATTTTTCAGAATTTATTCGACCAAATTAGAGCACACTTGTAGTTCAAATTTGAATTAGTTGATGTAAATCGCAAGAAATTCAATAAATCAATGAAATATGGCAATATCACTCTGAAATTCATGAAAATTTTGTAGATGGAATCCCATGTGATATACTTTAGTTGAAAATTGTAAGGGCACAATTTACAATGTTATTTATGGCACTTGCTTCACAAAAAAAAGTCATGCTTGGCACTACGAAAGTGGAAAAAAATACTTTTCATTAACCAAATCTAAAATAATTTTGTGAAATTCCTGATCACTATGGTAAGACCCATGTTAGTTCCAAAAATGGTCATGTTATCATGTAATATGCCATGAAGATTCCCATGGGGCATGGTCATCTTTGTTGAAAGTCATTGATCTTCATATGAGATAGGTCAGTTTGTGAAGGGTTTTTTTCAAGTTTATGGTATTGTCAGTGTATCATTTTTCCAACAAGCCATTGCACATAGGAGGCCTCCATGTGAAATGATTTCAATTGTTGACCCTTTTTTTCGTTTTCTATAATTTCTTTTTATGTGTTGTCAAAATTCCATGGATGACTAATCATATAAAATGGTTGGGAAATTGAGTTTTCTTTGTGGATACTACCTACATTCCTAATGTGGAAAGTGAAAACGATTTTTCAGAATTTATTCGACCAAATTAGCGCACACTTGTAGTTCAAATTTGAATTACTTGATGTAAGTCACGAGAAATTAAATAAATCAATGAAATATGGCAATATCACTCGGACATTCATGAAAAATTGGCAGTTGGAATCCCATGTGGTATACTTTAGTTGAAAATTGTAAGGGCACAATTTACAATGTTATTTATGGCACTTGCTTCACAAAAAAAAGTCATTCTTGGCACTAGGAAAGTGGAAAAATACTTTTCATTAACCAAATCTAAAATCATTTTGTGAAATTCCTGATCACTACGGTAAGAGCCATGTTAGTTCAAAAAATGGTCATGTTATCATGTAATATGCCATGAAGATTCCCATGGGGCATGGTCATCTTTGTTGAAAGTCATTGATCTTCATGTGAGATAGGTCAGTTTGTGAAGGTTTTTTTTTCAAGTTTGTGGTATTGTCGGTTTATCATTTTTCCCACAAGCCATTGCACATAGGTGGCCTCCATGTGAAAGGATTTCAATTTTTGAGCATTTTTTTTCATTTTCTATAATTTCTTTCGATGTGTTGTCAAAATTGCACGGATGACTTATCATTTAAAATGGTTGGGAAATTGAGTTTTCTTTCTGGATACTACCTACGTTCTGAGTGTGGAAGGTGAAAATGATTTTTCAGAATTTATTCGACCAAATTAGAGCACATTTGCAGTTCAATTTTGAATTAGTTGATGTAAATCACCAAAATTAAATAAATCAATGAAATATGGCAATATCACTCTGAAATTCATGAAAAATTGGCAGTTGGAATCCCATGTGGTATACTTTAGTTGAAAATTGTAAGGGCACAATTTACAATGTTATTTATGGCACATGCTTCACAAAAAAAGTCATTCTTGGCACTAGGAAAGTGAAAAAAAATACTTTTCATTAACCAAATCTAAAATCATTTTGTGAAATTCCTGATCACTACGTTAAGACCCATGTTAGTTCAAAAAATGGTCATGTTATCATGTAATATGCCATGAAGATTCCCATGGGGCATGGTCATCTTTGTTGAAAGTCATTGATCTTCATACGAGATAGGTCAGTTTGTGAAGGGTTTTTTTTCAAGTTTGTGGTATTGTCGGTTTATCATTTTTCCCACAAGCCATTGCACGTAGGAGGCCTCCATGTGAAAGGATTTCAATTTTTGAGCCTTGTTTCATTTTCTATAATTTCTTTCGATGTGTTGTCAAAATTGCACGGATGACTAATCATATAACATGGTTGGGAAATTGAGTTTTCTTTGTGGATACTACCTACATTCCTAATGTGGAAGGTGAAAATAATTTTTCAGAATTTATTCGACCAAATTAGAGCACATTTGCAGTTCAATTTTGAATTACTAGATGTAAATCACCAGAAATTCAATAAATCAATGAAATATGGCAATATCACTCTGAAATTCATGAAAAATTGGTAGTTGGAATCCCATGTGGTATACTTCAGTTGAAAATTGTAAGGGCACAATTTACAATCTTATTTATGGCACTTGCTTCACAAAGAAAGTCGTGCTTGGCACTAGGAAAATGGAAAAAAATACTTTTAATTCACCAATTTTTCATTCATTTTGTGAAATTCTTGATCACTATGGTAACACCCATGTTTGCTCCAAAAATGTTCATGTTATCATGTAGTATGCCATGAAGATGCCCATGGGGCATGGTCATCTTTGTTGAAAGTTATTGATCTTCATATGAGTGAGGTCAGTTTGTGAAGGGTTTTTTTTCAAGTTTGTGGTATTGCCAGTTTATCATTTTTCCCACAAGCCATTGCACATGGGAGGCCTCCATGTGAAAGGATTTCAATTTTTGAGCATTTTTTTCATTTTCTATAATTTCTTTCGATGTGTTGTCAAAATTGCACGGATGACTAATCATATAATATGGTTGGGAAATTGAGTTTTCTTTGTGGATACTACCTACATTCCTAATGTGGAAGGTGAAAATTATCTTTCAGAATTTATTCGTCCAAATTAGAGCACACTTGTAGTTCAAATTTGAATTACTTGATGTAAATCACCAGAAATTCAATAAATCAATGAAATATGGCAATATCACTCTGAAATTCATGAAAAATTTGTAGTTGGAATCCCATGTGGTATACTTTAGTTGAAAATTATAAGGGCACAATTTACAATGTTATTTATGGCACTTGCTTCACAAAAAAAAGTCATGGTTGGCACTAGGAAAGTGGAAAAAAAATACTTTTCGTTAACCAAATCTAAAATAATTTTGAGAAATTCCTGATCACTATGGTAAGACCCCATTTAGTTCTTAAAATGGTCATGTTATCATGTAATATGCCATGAAGATTCCCATGGGGCATGGTAATGTTTGTTGAAAGTCATTTATCTTCATATGAGTGAGGTCAGTTTGTGAAGGTTTTTTTTTCAAGTTTATGGTATTGTCAGTGTATCATTTTTTCCACAAGCCATTGCACATAGGAGGCCTCCATGTGAAACGATTTCAATTTTTGAGAATTTATTCGACCAAATTAGAGCACATTTGTAGTTCAATTTTGAATTACTTGATGTAAATCACGAAAATTAAGTAAATCAATGAAATATGGCAATATCACTCTGAAATTCATGAAAAATTGGCAGTTGGAATCCCATGTGGTATACTTAAGGTGAAAATTGTAAGGGCACAATTTACAATGTTATTTATGGCACATGCTTCACAAAAAAAGTCATTCTCTGCACTAGGAAAGTGAAAAAAAATACTTTTCATTAACCAAATCTAAAATCATTTTGTGAAATTCCTGATCACTACGGTAAGACCCATGTTAGTTCAAAAAATGGTCATGTTATCATGTAATATGCCATGAAGATTCCCATGGGGCATGGTCATCTTTGTTGAAAGTCATTGATCTTCATACGAGATAGGTCAGTTTGTGAAGGGTTTTTTTTGAAGTTTTTGGTATTGTCGGTTTATCATTTTTCCCACAAGCCATTGCACATAGGAGGCCTCCATGTGAAAGGATTTCAATTTTTGAGCCTTTTTTCATTTTCTATAATTTCTTTCGATGTGTTATCAAAATTGCACGGATGACTAATCATATAACATGGTTGGGAAATTGAGTTTTCTTTGTGGATACTACCTACATTCCTAATGTGGAAGGTGAAAATAATTTTTCAGAATTTATTCGATCAAATTAGAGCACATTTGCAGTTCAATTTTGAATTACTAGATGTAAATCACCAGAAATTCAATAAATCAATGAAATATGGCAATATCACTCTGAAATTCATGAAAAATTGGTAGTTGGAATCCCATGTGGTATACTTCAGTTGAAAATTGTAAGGGCACAATTTACAATCTTATTTATGGCACTTGCTTCACAAAGAAAGTCGTGCTTGGCACTAGGAAAATGGAAAAAAATACTTTTAATTCACCAATTTTTCATTCATTTTGTGAAATTCTTGATCACTATGGTAACACCCATGTTTGCTCCAAAAATGTTCATGTTATCATGTAGTATGCCATGAAGATGCCCATGGGGCATGGTCATCTTTGTTGAAAGTTATTGATCTTCATATGAGTGAGGTCAGTTTGTGAAGGGTTTTTTTTCAAGTTTGTGGTATTGCCAGTTTATCATTTTTCCCACAAGCCATTGCACATGGGAGGCCTCCATGTGAAAGGATTTCAATTTTTGAGCATTTTTTTCATTTTCTATAATTTCTTTCGATGTGTTGTCAAAATTGCACGGATGACTAATCATATAATATGGTTGGGAAATTGAGTTTTCTTTGTGGATACTACCTACATTCCTAATGTGGAAGGTGAAAATTATCTTTCAGAATTTATTCGTCCAAATTAGAGCACACTTGTAGTTCAAATTTGAATTACTTGATGTAAATCACCAGAAATTCAATAAATCAATGAAATATGGCAATATCACTCTGAAATTCATGAAAAATTTGTAGTTGGAATCCCATGTGGTATACTTTAGTTGAAAATTATAAGGGCACAATTTACAATGTTATTTATGGCACTTGCTTCACAAAAAAAAGTCATGGTTGGCACTAGGAAAGTGGAAAAAAAATACTTTTCGTTAACCAAATCTAAAATAATTTTGAGAAGTTCCTGATCACTATGGTAAGACCCATTTTAGTTCTTAAAATGGTCATGTTATCATGTAATATGCCATGAAGATTCCCATGGGGCATGGTAATGTTTGTTGAAAGTCATTTATCTTCATATGAGTGAGGTCAGTTTGTGAAGGGTTTTTTTTCAAGTTTATGGTATTGTCAGTCTATCATTTTTTCCACAAGCCATTGCACATAGGAGGCCTCCATGTGAAACGATTTCAATTTTTGAGAATTTATTCGACCAAATTAGAGCACATTTGCAGTTCAAGTTTGAATTAGTTGATGTAAATCACGAAAATTAAATAAATCAATGAAATATGGCAATATCACTCTGAAATTCATGAAAAATTGGCAGTTGGAATCCCATGTGGTATACTTAAGGTGAAAATTGTAAGGGCACAATTTACAATGTTATTTATGGCACATGCTTCACAAAAAAAGTCATTCTCTGCACTAGGAAAGTGAAAAAAAAATACTTTTCATTAACCAAATCTAAAATCATTTTGTGAAATTCCTGATCACTACGGTAAGACCCATGTTAGTTCAAAAAATGGTCATGTTATCATGTAATATGCCATGAAGATTCCCATGGGGCATGGTCATCTTTGTTGAAAGTCATTGATCTTCATACGAGATAGGTCAGTTTGTGAAGGGTTTTTTTTCAAGTTTTTGGTATTGTCGGTTTATCATTTTTCCCACGAGCCATTGCACATAGGAGGCCTCCATGTGAAAGGATTTCAATTTTTGAGCATTTTTTCATTTTCTATAATTTCTTTCGATGTGTTGTCAAAATTGCACGGATGACTATTCATATAACATGGTTGGGAAATTGAGTTTTCTTTGTGGATACTACCTACATTCCTAATTCGGAAGGTGAAAATAATTTTTCAGAATTTATTCGACCAAATTAGAGCACATTTGCAGTTCAATTTTGAACTACTAGATGTAAATCACCAGAAATTCAATAAATCAATGAAATATGGCAATATCACTCTGAAATTCATGAAAAATTGGTAGTTGGAATCCCATGTGGTATACTTCAGTTGAAAATTGTAAGGGCACAATTTACAATCTTATTTATGGCACTTGCTTCACAAAGAAAGTCGTGCTAGGCACTAGGAAAATGGAAAAAAATACTTTTAATTCACCAAATTTTCATTCATTTTGTGAAATTCTTGATCACTATGGTAACACCCATGTTTGCTCCAAAAATGTTCATGTTATCATGTAGTATGCCATGAAGATGCCCATGGGGCATGGTCATCTTTGTTGAAAGTTATTGATCTTCATATGAGTGAGGTCAGTTTGTGAAGGGTTTTTTTTCAAGTTTGTGGTATTGCCAGTTTATCATTTTTCCCACAATCCATTGCACATGGGAGGCCTCCATGTGAAAGGATTTCAATTTTTGAGCATTTTTTTCATTTTCTATAATTTCTTTCGATGTGTTGTCAAAATTGCACGGATGACTAATCATATAATATGGTTGGGAAATTGAGTTTTCTTTGTGGATACTACCTACATTCCTAATGTGGAAGGTGAAAATTATCTTTCAGAATTTATTCGTCCAAATTAGAGCACACTAGTAGTTCAAATTTGAATTACTTGATGTAAATCACCAGAAATTCAATAAATCAATGAAATATGGCAATATCACTCTGAAATTCATGAAAAATTTGTAGTTGGAATCCCATGTGGTATACTTTAGTTGAAAATTATAAGGGCACAATTTACCATGTTATTTATGGCACTTGCTTCACAAAAAAAGTCATGGTTGGCACTAGGAAAGTGGAAAAAAAATACTTTTCGTTAACCAAATCTAAAATAATTTTGAGAAATTCCTGATCACTATGGTAAGACCCATTGTAGTTCTTAAAATGGTCATGTTATCATGTAATATGCCATGAAGATTCCCATGGGGCATGGTAATGTTTGTTGAAAGTCATTTATCTTCATATGAGTGAGGTCAGTTTGTGAAGGGTTTTTTTTCAAGTTTATGGTATTGTCAGTCTATCATTTTTTCCACAAGCCATTGCACATAGGAGGCCTCCATGTGAAACGATTTCAATTTTTGAGAATTTATTCGACCAAATTAGAGCACATTTGCAGTTCAATTTTGAATTAGTTGATGTAAATCACGAAAATTAAATAAATCAATGAAATATGGCAATATCACTCTGAAATTCATGAAAAATTGGCAGTTGGAATCCCATGTGGTATACTTAAGGTGAAAATTGTAAGGGCACAATTTACAATGTTATTTATGGCACATGCTTCACAAAAAAAGTCATTCTCTGCACTAGGAAAGTGAAAAAAAAATACTTTTCATTAACCAAATCTAAAATCATTTTGTGAAATTCCTGATCACTACGGTAAGACCCATGTTAGTTCAAAAAATGGTCATGTTATCATGTAATATGCCATGAAGATTCCCATGGGGCACGGTCATCTTTGTTGAAAGTCATTGATCTTCATACGAGATAGGTCAGTTTGTGAAGGGTTTTTTTTCAAGTTTTTGGTATTGTCGGTTTATCATTTTTCCCACGAGCCATTGCACATAGGAGGCCTCCATGTGAAAGGATTTCAATTTTTGAGCATTTTTTCATTTTCTATAATTTCTTTCGATGTGTTGTCAAAATTGCACGGATGACTATTCATATAACATGGTTGGGAAATTGAGTTTTCTTTGTGGATACTACCTACATTCCTAATGTGGAAGGTGAAAATAATTTTTCAGAATTTATTCGACCAAATTAGAGCACATTTGCAGTTCAATTTTGAATTACTAGATGTAAATCACCAGAAATTCAATAAATCAATGAAATATGGCAATATCACTCTGAAATTCATGAAAAATTGGTAGTTGGAATCCCATGTGGTATACTTCAGTTGAAAATTGTAAGGGCACAATTTACAATCTTATTTATGGCACTTGCTTCACAAAGAAAGTCGTGCTTGGCACTAGGAAAATGGAAAAAAATACTTTTAATTCACCAAATTTTCATTCATTTTGTGAAATTCTTGATCACTATGGTAACACCCATGTTTGCTCCAAAAATGTTCATGTTATCATGTAGTATGCCATGAAGATGCCCATGGGGCATGGTCATCTTTGTTGAAAGTTATTGATCTTCATATGAGTGAGGTCAGTTTGTGAAGGGTTTTTTTTCAAGTTTGTGGTATTGCCAGTTTATCATTTTTCCCACAATCCATTGCACATGGGAGGCCTCCATGTGAAAGGATTTCAATTTTTGAGCATTTTTTTCATTTTCTATAATTTCTTTCGATGTGTTGTCAAAATTGCACGGATGACTAATCATATAATATGGTTGGGAAATTGAGTTTTCTTTGTGGATACTACCTACATTCCTAATGTGGAAGGTGAAAATTATCTTTCAGAATTTATTCGTCCAAATTAGAGCACACTTGTAGTTCAAATTTGAATTACTTGATGTAAATCACCAGAAATTCAATAAATCAATGAAATATGGCAATATCACTCTGAAATTCATGAAAAATTTGTAGTTGGAATCCCATGTGGTATACTTTAGTTGAAAATTATAAGGGCACAATTTACCATGTTATTTATGGCACTTGCTTCACAAAAAAAGTCATGGTTGGCACTAGGAAAGTGGAAAAAAAATACTTTTCGTTAACCAAATCTAAAATAATTTTGAGAAATTCCTGATCACTATGGTAAGACCCATTTTAGTTCTTAAAATGGTCATGTTATCATGTAATATGCCATGAAGATTCCCATGGGGCATGGTAATGTTTGTTGAAAGTCATTTATCTTCATATGAGTGAGGTCAGTTTGTGAAGGTTTTTTTTTCAAGTTTATGGTATTGTCAGTGTATCATTTTTTCCACAAGCCATTGCACATAGGAGGCCTCCATGTGAAACGATTTCAATTTTTGAGAATTTATTCGACCAAATTAGAGCACATTTGCAGTTCAATTTTGAATTAGTTGATGTAAATCACGAAAATTAAATAAATAAATGAAATATGGAAATATCACTCTGAAATTCATGAAAAATTGGCAGTTGGAATCCCATGTGGTATACTTAAGGTGAAAATTGTAAGGGCACAATTTACAATGTTATTTATGGCACATGCTTCACAAAAAAAGTCATTCTCTGCACTAGGAAAGTGAAAAAAAAATACTTTTCATTAACCAAATCTAAAATCATTTTGTGAAATTCCTGATCACTACGGTAAGACCCATGTTAGTTCAAAAAATGGTCATGTTATCATGTAATATGCCATGAAGATTCCCATGGGGCACGGTCATCTTTGTTGAAAGTCATTGATCTTCATACGAGATAGGTCAGTTTGTGAAGGGTTTTTTTTCAAGTTTTTGGTATTGTCGGTTTATCATTTTTCCCACAAGCCATTGCACATAGGAGGCCTCCATGTGAAAGGATTTCAATTTTTGAGCATTTTTTCATTTTCTATAGTTTCTTTCGATGTGTTGTCAAAATTGCACGGATGACTAATCATATAACATGGTTGGGAAATTGAGTTTTCTTTGTGGATACTACCTACATTCCTAATGTGGAAGGTGAAAATAATTTTTCAGAATTTATTCGACCAAATTAGAGCACATTTGCAGTTCAATTTTGAATTACTAGATATAAATCACCAGAAATTCAATAAATCAATGAAATATGGCAATATCACTCTGAAATTCATGAAAAATTTGTAGTTGGAATCCCATGTGGTATACTTTAGTTGAAAATTGTAAGGGCACAATTTACAATCTTATTTATGGCACTTGCTTCACAAAGAAAGTCGTGCTTGGCACTAGGAAAATGGAAAAAAATACTTTTAATTCACCAAATTTTCATTCATTTTGTGAAATTCTTGATCACTATGGTAACACCCATGTTTGCTCCAAAAATGTTCATGTTATCATGTAGTATGCCATGAAGATGCCCATGGGGCATGGTCATCTTTGTTGAAAGTTATTGATCTTCATATGAGTGAGGTCAGTTTGTGAAGGGTTTTTTTTCAAGTTTGTGGTATTGCCAGTTTATCATTTTTCCCACAAGCCATTGCACATGGGAGGCCTCCATGTGAAAGGATTTCAATTTTTGAGCATTTTTTTCATTTTCTATAATTTCTTTCGATGTGTTGTCAAAATTGCACGGATGACTAATCATATAATATGGTTGGGAAATTGAGTTTTCTTTGTGGATACTACCTACATTCCTAATGTGGAAGGTGAAAATTATCTTTCAGAATTTATTCGTCCAAATTAGAGCACACTTGTAGTTCAAATTTGAATTACTTGATGTAAATCACCAGAAATTCAATAAATCAATGAAATATGGCAATATCACTCTGAAATTCATGAAAAATTTGTAGTTGGAATCCCATGTGGTATACTTTAGTTGAAAATTATAAGGGCACAATTTACAATGTTATTTATGGCACTTGCTTCACAAAAAAAAGTCATGGTTGGCACTAGGAAAGTGGAAAAAAAATACTTTTCGTTAACCAAATCTAAAATAATTTTGAGAAATTCCTGATCACTATGGTAAGACCCATTTTAGTTCTTAAAATGGTCACGTTATCATGTAATATGCCATGAAGATTCCCATGGGGCATGGTAATGTTTGTTGAAAGTCATTTATCTTCATATGAGTGAGGTCAGTTTGTGAAGGTTTTTTTTTCAAGTTTATGGTATTGTCAGTGTATCATTTTTTCCACAAGCCATTGCACATAGGAGGCCTCCATGTGAAACGATTTCAATTTTTGAGAATTTATTCGACCAAATTAGAGCACATTTGTAGTTCAATTTTGAATTACTTGATGTAAATCACGAAAATTAAATAAATCAATGAAATATGGCAATATCACTCTGAAATTCATGAAAAATTGGCAGTTGGAATCCCATGTGGTATACTTAAGGTGAAAATTGTAAGGGCACAATTTACAATGTTATTTATGGCACATGCTTCACAAAAAAAGTCATTCTCTGCACTAGGAAAGTGAAAAAAAATACTTTTCATTAACCAAATCTAAAATCATTTTGTGAAATTCCTGATCACTACGGTAAGACCCATGTTAGTTCAAAAAATGGTCATGTTATCATGTAATATGCCATGAAGATTCCCATGGGGCATGGTCATCTTTGTTGAAAGTCATTGATCTTCATACGAGATAGGTCAGTTTGTGAAGGGTTTTTTTTTCAAGTTTTTGGTATTGTCGGTTTATCATTTTTCCCACAAGCCATTGCACATAGGAGGCCTCCATGTGAAAGGATTTCAATTTTTGAGCCTTTTTTCATTTTCTATAATTTCTTTCGATGTGTTATCAAAATTGCACGGATGACTAATCATATAACATGGTTGGGAAATTGAGTTTTCTTTGTGGATACTACCTACATTCCTAATGTGGAAGGTGAAAATAATTTTTCAGAATTTATTCGATCAAATTAGAGCACATTTGCAGTTCAATTTTGAATTACTAGATGTAAATCACCAGAAATTCAATAAATCAATGAAATATGGCAATATCACTCTGAAATTCATGAAAAATTGGTAGTTGGAATCCCATGTGGTATACTTCAGTTGAAAATTGTAAGGGCACAATTTACAATCTTATTTATGGCACTTGCTTCACAAAGAAAGTCGTGCTTGGCACTAGGAAAATGGAAAAAAATACTTTTAATTCACCAATTTTTCATTCATTTTGTGAAATTCTTGATCACTATGGTAACACCCATGTTTGCTCATAAAATGTTCATGTTATCATGTAATATGCCATGAAGATGCCCATGGGGCATGGTCATCTTTGTTGAAAGTTATTGATCTTCATATGAGTGAGGTCAGTTTGTGAAGGGTTTTTTTTCAAGTTTGTGGTATTGCCAGTTTATCATTTTTCCCACAAGCCATTGCACATGGGAGGCCTCCATGTGAAAGGATTTCAATTTTTGAGCATTTTTTCATTTTCTATAATTTCTTTCGATGTGTTGTCAAAATTGCACGGATGACTAATCATATAATATGGTTGGGAAATTGAGTTTTCTTTGTGGATACTACCTACATTCCTAATGTGGAAGGTGAAAAATATCTTTCAGAATTTATTCGTCCAAATTAGAGCACACTTGTAGTTCAAATTTGAATTACTTGATGTAAATCACCAGAAATTCAATAAATCAATGAAATATGGCAATATCACTCTGAAATTCATGAAAAAATTGTAGTTGGAATCCCATGTGGTATACTTTAGTTGAAAATTATAAGGGCACAATTTACAATGTTATTTATGGCACTTGCTTCACAAAAAAAAGTCATGGTTGGCACTAGGAAAGTGGAAAAAAAATACTTTTCGTTAACCAAATCTAAAATAATTTTGAGAAATTCCTGATCACTATGGTAAGACCCATTTTAGTTCTTAAAATGGTCATGTTATCATGTAATATGCCATGAAGATTCCCATGGGGCATGGTAATGTTTGTTGAAAGTCATTTATCTTCATATGAGTGAGGTCAGTTTGTGAAGGTTTTTTTTTCAAGTTTCTGGTATTGTCAGTGTATCATTTTTTCCACAAGCCATTGCACATTGGAGGCCTCCATGTGAAACGATTTCAATTTTTGAGAATTTATTCGACCAAATTAGAGCACATTTGCAGTTCAATTTTGAATTACTTGATGTAAATCACGAAAATTAAATAAATCAATGAAATATGGCAATATCACTCTGAAATTCATGAAAAATTGGCAGTTGGAATCCCATGTGGTAGACTTAAGGTGAAAATTGTAAGGGCACAATTTACAATGTTATTTATGGCACATGCTTCACAAAAAAAGTCATTCTCTGCACTAGGGAAGTGAAAAAAAAATACTTTTCATTAACCAAATCTAAAATCATTTTGTGAAATTCCTGATCACTACGGTAAGACCCATGTTAGTTCAAAAAATGGTCATGTTATCATGTAATATGCCATGAAGATTCCCATGGGGCATGGTCATCTTTGTTGAAAGTCATTGATCTTCATACGAGATAGGTCAGTTTGTGAAGGGTTTTTTTTCAAGTTTTTGGTATTGTCGGTTTATCATTTTTCCCACAAGCCATTGCACATAGGAGGCCGCCATGTGAAAGGATTTCAATTTTTGAGCCTTTTTTCATTTTCTATAATTTCTTTCGATGTGTTGTCAAAATTGCACGGATGACTAATCATATAATATGGTTGGGAAATTGAGTTTTCTTTGTGGATACTACCTACATTCCTAATGTGGAAGGTGAAAATTATCTTTCAGAATTTATTCGTCCAAATTAGAGCACACTTGTAGTTCAAATTTGAATTACTTGATGTAAATCACCAGAAATTCAATAAATCAATGAAATATGGCAATATCACTCTGAAATTCATGAAAAATTTGTAGTTGGAATCCCATGTGGTATACTTTAGTTGAAAATTATAAGGGCACAATTTACAATGTTATTTATGGCACTTGCTTCACAAAAAAAAGTCATGGTTGGCACTAAGAAAGTGGAAAAAAAATACTTTTCGTTAACCAAATCTAAAATAATTTTGAGAAATTCCTGATCACTATGGTAAGACCCATTTTAGTTCTTAAAATGGTCATGTTATCATGTAATATGCCATGAAGATTCCCATGGGGCATGGTAATGTTTGTTGAAAGTCATTTATCTTCATATGAGTGAGGTCAGTTTGTGAAGGTTTTTTTTTCAAGTTTCTGGTATTGTCAGTGTATCATTTTTTCCACAAGCCATTGCACATTGGAGGCCTCCATGTGAAACGATTTCAATTTTTGAGAATTTATTCGACCAAATTAGAGCACATTTGCAGTTCAATTTTGAATTACTTGATGTAAATCACGAAAATTAAATAAATCAATGAAATATGGCAATATCACTCTGAAATTCATGAAAAATTGGCAGTTGGAATCCCATGTGGTAGACTTAAGGTGAAAATTGTAAGGGCACAATTTACAATGTTATTTATGGCACATGCTTCACAAAAAAAGTCATTCTCTGCACTAGGAAAGTGAAAAAAAAATACTTTTCATTAACCAAATCTAAAATCATTTTGTGAAATTCCTGATCACTACGGTAAGACCCATGTTAGTTCAAAAAATGGTCATGTTATCATGTAATATGCCATGAAGATTCCCATGGGGCATGGTCATCTTTGTTGAAAGTCATTGATCTTCATACGAGATAGGTCAGTTTGTGAAGGGTTTTTTTTCAAGTTTTTGGTATTGTCGGTTTATCATTTTTCCCACAAGCCATTGCACATAGGAGGCCGCCATGTGAAAGGATTTCAATTTTTGAGCCTTTTTTCATTTTCTATAATTTCTTTCGATGTGTTGTCAAAATTGCACGGATGACTAATCATATAATATGGTTGGGAAATTGAGTTTTCTTTGTGGATACTACCTACATTCCTAATGTGGAAGGTGAAAATTATCTTTCAGAATTTATTCGTCCAAATTAGAGCACACTTGTAGTTCAAATTTGAATTACTTGATGTAAATCACCAGAAATTCAATAAATCAATGAAATATGGCAATATCACTCTGAAATTCATGAAAAATTTGTAGTTGGAATCCCATGTGGTATACTTTAGTTGAAAATTATAAGGGCACAATTTACAATGTTATTTATGGCACTTGCTTCACAAAAAAAAGTCATGGTTGGCACTAGGAAAGTGGAAAAAAAATACTTTTCGTTAACCAAATCTAAAATAATTTTGAGAAATTCCTGATCACTATGGTAAGACCCCATTTAGTTCTTAAAATGGTCATGTTATCATGTAATATGCCATGAAGATTCCCATGGGGCATGGTAATGTTTGTTGAAAGTCATTTATCTTCATATGAGTGAGGTCAGTTTGTGAAGGTTTTTTTTTCAAGTTTATGGTATTGTCAGTGTATCATTTTTTCCACAAGCCATTGCACATAGGAGGCCTCCATGTGAAACGATTTCAATTTTTGAGAATTTATTCGACCAAATTAGAGCACATTTGTAGTTCAATTTTGAATTACTTGATGTAAATCACGAAAATTAAATAAATCAATGAAATATGGCAATATCACTCTGAAATTCATGAAAAATTGGCAGTTGGAATCCCATGTGGTATACTTAAGGTGAAAATTGTAAGGGCACAATTTACAATGTTATTTATGGCACATGCTTCACAAAAAAAGTCATTCTCTGCACTAGGAAAGTGAAAAAAAAATACTTTTCATTAACCAAATCTAAAATCATTTTGTGAAATTCCTGATCACTACGGTAAGACCCATGTTAGTTCAAAAAATGGTCATGTTATCATGTAATATGCCATGAAGATTCCCATGGGGCATGGTCATCTTTGTTGAAAGTCATTGATCTTCATACGAGATAGGTCAGTTTGTGAAGGTTTTTTTTCAAGTTTTTGGTATTGTCGGTTTATCATTTTTCCCACAAGCCATTGCACATAGGAGGCCTCCATGTGAAAGGATTTCAATTTTTGAGCCTTTTTTCATTTTCTATAATTTCTTTCGATGTGTTGTCAAAATTGCACGGATGACTAATCATATAACATGGTTGGGAAATTGAGTTTTCTTTGTGGATACTACCTACATTCCTAATGTGGAAGGTGAAAATAATTTTTCAGAATTTATTCGATCAAATTAGAGCACATTTGCAGTTCAATTTTGAATTACTAGATGTAAATCACCAGAAATTCAATAAATCAATGAAATATGGCAATATCACTCTGAAATTCATGAAAAATTGGTAGTTGGAATCCCATGTGGTATACTTCAGTTGAAAATTGTAAGGGCACAATTTACAATCTTATTTATGGCACTTGCTTCACAAAGAAAGTCGTGCTTGGCACTAGGAAAATGGAAAAAAATACTGTTAATTCACCAAATTTTCATTCATTTTGTGAAATTCTTGATCACTATGGTAACACCCATGTTTGCTCATAAAATGTTCATGTTATCATGTAATATGCCATGAAGATGCCCATGGGGCATGGTCATCTTTGTTGAAAGTTATTGATCTTCATATGAGTGAGGTCAGTTTGTGAAGGGTTTTTTTTCAAGTTTGTGGTATTGCCAGTTTATCATTTTTCCCACAAGCCATTGCACATGGGAGGCCTCCATGTGAAAGGATTTCAATTTTTGAGCATTTTTTTCATTTTCTATAATTTCTTTCGATGTGTTGTCATAATTGCACGGATGACTAATCATATAATATGGTTGGGAAATTGAGTTTTCTTTGTGGATACTACCTACATTCCTAATGTGGAAGGTGAAAAATATCTTTCAGAATTTATTCGTCCAAATTAGAGCACACTTGTAGTTCAAATTTGAATTACTTGATGTAAATCACCAGAAATTCAATAAATCAATGAAATATGGCAATATCACTCTGAAATTCATGAAAAATTTGTAGTTGGAATCCCATGTGGTATACTTTAGTTGAAAATTATAAGGGCACAATTTACAATGTTATTTATGGCACTTGCTTCACAAAAAAAAGTCATGGTTGGCACTAGGAAAGTGGAAAAAAAATACTTTTCGTTAACCAAATCTAAAATAATTTTGAGAAATTCCTGATCACTATGGTAAGACCCATTTTAGTTCTTAAAATGGTCATGTTATCATGTAATATGCCATGAAGATTCCCATGGGGCATGGTAATGTTTGTTGAAAGTCATTTATCTTCATATGAGTGAGGTCAGTTTGTGAAGGTTTTTTTTTCAAGTTTCTGGTATTGTCAGTGTATCATTTTTTCCACAAGCCATTGCACATTGGAGGCCTCCATGTGAAACGATTTCAATTTTTGAGAATTTATTCGACCAAATTAGAGCACATTTGCAGTTCAATTTTGAATTACTTGATGTAAATCACGAAAATTAAATAAATCAATGAAATATGGCAATATCACTCTGAAATTCATGAAAAATTGGCAGTTGGAATCCCATGTGGTAGACTTAAGGTGAAAATTGTAAGGGCACAATTTACAATGTTATTTATGGCACATGCTTCACAAAAAAAGTCATTCTCTGCACTAGGAAAGTGAAAAAAAAATACTTTTCATTAACCAAATCTAAAATCATTTTGTGAAATTCCTGATCACTACGGTAAGACCCATGTTAGTTCAAAAAATGGTCATGTTATCATGTAATATGCCATGAAGATTCCCATGGGGCATGGTCATCTTTGTTGAAAGTCATTGATCTTCATACGAGATAGGTCAGTTTGTGAAGGGTTTTTTTTCAAGTTTTTGGTATTGTCGGTTTATCATTTTTCCCACAAGCCATTGCACATAGGAGGCCGCCATGTGAAAGGATTTCAATTTTTGAGCCTTTTTTCATTTTCTATAATTTCTTTCGATGTGTTGTCAAAATTGCACGGATGACTAATCATATAACATGGTTGGGAAATTGAGTTTTCTTTGTGGATACTACCTACATTCCTAATGTGGAAGGTGAAAATAATTTTTCAGAATTTATTCGACCAAATTAGAGCACATTTGCAGTTCAATTTTGAATTACTAGATGTAAATCACCAGAAATTCAATAAATCAATGAAATATGGCAATATCACTCTGAAATTCATGAAAAATTGGTAGTTGGAATCCCATGTGGTATACTTCAGTTGAAAATTGTAAGGGCACAATTTACAATCTTATTTATGGCACTTGCTTCACAAAGAAAGTCGTGCTTGGCACTAGGAAAATGGAAAAAAATACTTTTAATTCACCAAATTTTCATTCATTTTGTGAAATTCTTGATCACTATGGTAACACCCATGTTTGCTCATAAAATGTTCATGTTATCATGTAATATGCCATGAAGATGCCCATGGGGCATGGTCATCTTTGTTGAAAGTTATTGATCTTCATATGAGTGAGGTCAGTTTGTGAAGGGTTTTTTTTCAAGTTTGTGGTATTGCCAGTTTATCATTTTTCCCACAAGCCATTGCACATGGGAGGCCTCCATGTGAAAGGATTTCAATTTTTGAGCATTTTTTTCATTTTCTATAATTTCTTTCGATGTGTTGTCAAAATTGCACGGATGACTAATCATATAATATGGTTGGGAAATTGAGTTTTCTTTGTGGATACTACCTACATTCCTAATGTGGAAGGTGAAAATTATCTTTCAGAATTTATTCGTCCAAATTAGAGCACACTTGTAGTTCAAATTTGAATTACTTGATGTAAATCACCAGAAATTCAATAAATCAATGAAATATGGCAATATCACTCTGAAATTCATGAAAAATTTGTAGTTGGAATCCCATGTGGTATACTTTAGTTGAAAATTATAAGGGCACAATTTACAATGTTATTTATGGCACTTGCTTCACAAAAAAAAGTCATGGTTGGCACTAGGAAAGTGGAAAAAAAATACTTTTCGTTAACCAAATCTAAAATAATTTTGAGAAATTCCTGATCACTATGGTAAGACCCATTTTAGTTCTTAAAATGGTCATGTTATCATGTAATATGCCATGAAGATTCCCATGGGGCATGGTAATGTTTGTTGAAAGTCATTTATCTTCATATGAGTGAGGTCAGTTTGTGAAGGTTTTTTTTTCAAGTTTATGGTATTGTCAGTGTATCATTTTTTCCACAAGCCATTGCACATTGGAGGCCTCCATGTGAAACGATTCAATTTTTGAGAATTTATTCGACCAAATGAGAGCACATTTGCAGTTCAATTTTGAATTACTTGATGTAAATCACCAAAATTAAATAAATCAATGAAATATGGCAATATCACTCTAAAATTCATGAAAAATTGGCAGTTGGAATCCCATGTGGTATACTTTAGTTGAAAATTATAAGGGCACAATTTACAGTGTTATTTATGGCACTTGCTTCACAAAAAAAAGTCATGGTTGGCACTAGGAAAGTGGAAAAAAAATACTTTTCATTAACCAAATCTAAAATAATTTTGAGAAATTCCTGATCACTATGGTAAGACCCATGTTAGTTCCAAAAATGGTCATGTTATCATGTAATATGCCATGAAGATTCCCATGGGGCATGGTCATCTTTGTTGAAAGTCATTGATCTTCATATGAGATAGGTCAGTTTGTGAAGGTTTTTTTTTCAAGTTTATGGTATTGTCAGTGTATCATTTTTCCCACAAGCCATTGCACATAGGAGGCCTCCATGTGAAAGGATTTCAAATTTTGAGAATTTATTCGACCAAATTAGAGCACGTTTGCAGTTCAATTTTGAATTACTTGATGTAAATCACCAGAAGTTAAATAAATCAATGAAAGATGGCAATATCACTCTGAAATTCAAGAAAAATTGGCAGTTGGAATCCGATGTGGTATACTTTAGTTGCAAATTGTAAGTGCACAATTTACAATGTTATTTATGGCACTTTCTTCACACAAAAAAGTCATTCTTGGTACTAGGAAAGTGGAAAAAAAATACTTTTCATTAACCAAATCTAAAATCATTTTGTGAAATTCCTGATCACTACGGTAAGACCCATGTTAGTTCAAAAAATGGTCATGTTATCATGTAATATGCCATGAAGATTCCCATGGGGCATGGTCATCTTTGTTGAAAGTCATTGATCTTCATGTGAGATAGGTCAGTTTGTGAAGGTTTTGTTTTCAAGTTTGTGGTATTGTCGGTTTATCATTTTTCCCACAAGCCATTGCACATAGGAGGCCTCCATGTGAAAGGATTTCAATTTTGAGAATTTTTTTTCATTTTCTATAATTTCTTTCGATGTGTTGTCAAAATTGCACGGATGACTAATCATATAAAATGGATGGGAAATTGAGTTTTGTTTGTGGATACTACCTACATTCCTAATGTGGAAGGTGAAAATGATTTTTCAGAATTTATTCGACCAAATTAGAGCACACTTATAGTTCATATTTGAATTACTTGATGTAAATCGCCAGAAATTCAATAAATCATTGAAATATGGCAATATCTCTCTGAAATTCATGAAAAATTTGTAGTTGGAATCCCATGTGGTATACTTTAGTTGAAAATTGTAAGGGCACAATTTACAATGTTATTTATTGCAGTTGTTTCACAAAAAAAAGTCATGCTTGGCACTAGGAAAGTGGAAAAAAATACTTTTCATTAACCAAATCTAAAATAATTTTGTGAAATTCCTGATCACTATGGTAAGACCCATGTTAGTTCCAAAAATGGTCATGTTATCATGTAATATGCCATGAAGATTCCCATGGGGCATGGTCATCTTTGTTGTAAGTCATTGATCTTCATATGAGATAGGTCAGTTTGTGAAGGTTTTTTTTTAAGTTTATGGTATTGTCAGTGTATCATTTTTCCCACAAGCCATTGCACATAGGAGGCCTCCATGTGAAAGGATTTCAATTTTTGAGCCTTTTTTCATTTTCTATAATTTCTTTCGATGTGTTGTCAAAATTGCACGGATGACTTATCATATAAAATGGTTGGGAAATTGAGTTTTCTTTGTGGATATGTGACGCCCCCGACTCGACCGTGCACTAATCATACACGCAAATGCACACGATCAAGCCCAGGGACTCACGGGAAGATATCACAACACAATTCTAGACACAAATAAAATAATACAAGCTTTATATTACAAGCCATGGGCCTCGAGGGCTCGAATACATAAGCTTGCGCATACAAGCGTTAGCGAAAGCATCAGATATCTGAGTACAGATATAAAAGTAAAACAGACATGCCCTAACAGGCGGGGCAAAACAACAACACAGATCGAAAAGGCGCAGGCCTCCTGCCTGGGAGCCTCCTAACTACTCCTGGTCGACGGGCTCAACGTAGTAGTAGTGACCTCCGGGGCTCTCATGGTAGTAGTCTCCTGTGGTGGCATCTGGCTCCTGGGCTCCATCGTCTAAATTTATCAAGTGGGTATGGGGAAAAGAATAGCAGAGCAACCGTGAGTACTCATCCAAAGTACTCGCAAGACTGACATCAGAACTATGCTAATTATGCATTGGTATCAAGTGAAGAGGCTGTATCTGTGGACTATAAAGCAGCAAAGCCAGAATAGAGAAAAGGACCTAGCCTATCGAAGACTAGCATCTTCAGGGTCTTGCAGCATTAGAAGAGTGTAGATTAGGAAATTTTAAATTAACAAGCATGTTGAAGCAAGCCCAGAGATCCTTCCTCGACTCCCTGCGAGAAAGCGATCCCGGAGCTTATAATTATTTCACAGGTATCCAGTTCAAGTAGTAGTAGATCGGGATACAACACTGAGCGTCCTGTTACCGTGGACACGGCTATTCGAATAGATAACTTCCCTGCAGGGGTGCACTACTCTTACCCAACACGCTCGATTACCTCTGGCAGGACACACTTGCTGGGTAATACCCGGCCTCGGGTGATCGACACGACGCAGTCCTACCTAGGCTCAGCAGAGATGTCAAGACGCCGGTCTAAATCCTAAGTGCGAAGGGGTCTTGGGCCATCGCCCTTTGCACTCCTGCACGTTGCGTGGCTGGTCGGGGCCCAGGCGCGACACTGAATACACCAGTGACGTAACTAGCCCACCCCAACGATCAGCCCGCATCTCTGAGCTGTGACGTCTGAAGAGCTTTCGGTTGATACATACGACGTAGAGGGTCCCATAACCATTATCCCACGTGGTGGTAGTGCGTATAGTCCATTGCCCAACTCAGATCAAATACCCAAATCCGTTAGGCGTATTTAGTAACTCGCAGAGGCGATCAGACTACCTGTCGCTCCGACTTGGTAACACACAGATGTTGATCAGGGTGGTCTCCGCCTGCCCTGTCGTTCCGCCACAGTAATCACTCGCGGGTGCCCTCCTGGCATACCCGACTTCATATTTCCCTGCGGGTACCCCTCGGGGTCGACCCGCCTGTAACAAAGGTCAAAGTATCTGTGTGTCCAAAGTATCGAGAAGGGATCCGAGGAATCACCCTCGATGGATTCCCACTCGAGGAGTTGCACGACGGAAGCTTTATCGGAAGTGATGAAAGAGGAATCACCCTCGGTAACACACAACCTGATAGCTATTCGACAAATGCCTCATCGGAAGTGACATAAGAGGATTCACCCTCGACACTCGATGCCAGCTCTGTAGGGACGAGCAATTTAGGGGGGTGTGCGGTGTTGTGCTGTTCTTAGCCCGTTCGATCACATTGATCGGGGCATAGATGCCGAAGCGGAGCAACTACAGCAAGGGAGAGGGGCCACAGATGGTTTTCCATCCAACCTATACTAAGCAGTTTAGGATAACAGGCAGGTATCAATAATAGTTACAAGGACAGGCTATGCATCATAATAGGATAAAGGAAAGTAGCAGCACTTTCTAATGCAAGCAGGAGGGAGAAGGAATAGGTGATATAGGCATGCGTCAAGGGGGGGTTGCTTGCCTGGAAGCTCTGCAGAGAGGGGCTGATTGTCAGTAGGCTGCTCGTCGGGAGTGTAGTCGAACTCTGCTGCATCGGCGTCGGTCTCGTCGGCTATCGAGAGAGAAGGAGGGGGAAGAAACAATAAATTCACGGCAAAAATGCAATCACTATGCAAGACATGCCTAAATTATGTGCAGAGGTGTTTTACTGCCTAACTAAATGCTTTGGTTAATTTAGGAATTTGTTTGGATTTATTTTATTAAAGTCAGGCATTATTCATTTATCGAAATCAGTCAAAAAGTTCCATGTTCACCTAGCTAGGAGTGTTGGACAGGCATTTTGATTACATATTCAGAATCTTCATATTTTTCTAATCATTTTTCATATATAAATTATTTTTATCTGACTTACGGTTTATTTTATATGATTTTTTAAAGTTTTAAATATTTCCTGGAATTAATTTAATTATTTAAACTGGCATTATCCGAAACAATGTAGTGGTGACGTCAGCATGACATAGTGCTGACGTCAGCGGTCAACAGTGGCGGTGGACTAGTCAAACCTGACAGTGGGTCTAGTGGGTCCCACATGTCAGTCTCACATTAGGCTAATTAGGGATTAAACTTAACTAAATTAGGTTAATTAGGGGTGGGGCCTACTGGTCAGTGAGTGATTAGTGTTTAAATTAATTAATTAGTTTAATTAACGGATTATCTTTTTATTTAAAAATCGTTTAATCGGTCGGGCCCCATATGTCAGCGACAGTGGCCCGCGCTGACTCGGTCAACGGGGCCCGCGGTCAGCCACAAGCGGTGGGGCCCAGCTGGCCTGGTCAGCACCGGCACCGGAGCACGCCGGCGAGCTCGCCCGCGGTGGCTCAACTCCGGTGAGCTCGGAATCCGCCTGTGGGGCATCATTTCGGGCGCGGTTTGGTCCTATCGAACGTGCACTCCGAGACGCATCCATCGTTGGTGGTCACGGTAGCAGAGGTGGCCGAAATCGTCGCCAGCGACGACGTCGGGCGGCGGTGGTTTCGGGTGCCATTCGGGGACGGCGATACGGGGCACGCGCGGGTGATCTAAATAGCGAGGCGAGGCCTATGCGTGCGGGCGAGCAGAATGGGCAGCAGCGCACGACCATTTGGTCGCCGGAGGCTCGCCGGCGACGAGCTCCGCGGAGGCGCGTCCGGGCGCGAGCGAGGCGACGGCTACAACTATGGGGAGAGGACGGGGAGAGGGGGAGAAGGTGCGGCAGCTCACAGTGGCCCTGCAGATGTGCGAGAGTGAGCATGGGGAAGCGCGACGGCGGCGAATCGATGGCGAACTCCGGCGTGTCCGAAGGTTGAAGAAGACGGCAGAACGGGCGTTGTGGAGGCTCCCGTCTCGCGCTGGACGGGGCAGAGGACGCAGCTGATGACGGCGGTTCGATCCAGCACGGCGGCGAGGCAATGCGGTGGCGGTGGCCGCGGGATCGAGCGAGGACGGCGGCGAGCTCTCGGGCGAGCTCAAACGAGATCGAGGGAGGGGACGAGAGGGGATCTGGTGGGCTAGGGTTACTCGGGAGAGGGAGAGGGGCTCGGGGCAGGCTTTAGCGGCGTCGGGGACGGCGTGGATGGCCGACACCGCGACGACCATCGCCGTGTCAGTGCGGGCGCGCGACAGCGGCGCGATGAGGACGACGAGCGGCTTCACGGGCTGGGCCGGGTACTGTTCCACTAGAGCCCATAGGCACAGTAGTCGTTAGGCGTTTTTCTTTTTCTATTTTCTGTTTTCTGTATTACTTTCTGTTTTGCAAAATGTGCGGCACTAAAAGGACTTTTGTAAAATGGGTGACTTGGGCCAAATATTACAGTGCAATATGCTCTAACACCAGAAATTGGTTTGGCTAAAATATAATTTCATTTGTAATTCTATTTGATAAAATGGTATTAAAATGTTGCTGTTAGCTATTGTTTTATGTTAATAGAGTCACTTAGGCATTTCTAGTGATGTTGTTTTCCTGAACACATTTATCTATGGATTATTTGCTATTAAATGAACATTTTAGTTTTCAATTTGAACAACTTTTATATTTCACTTTAAATTTGAATTTCAATTTGAATTGGAATTTGAAATGAGATATGATGCAATGATGATCAAGCATAGTTAATCATGATGACTTGGCACTTTCAAGAGGTGATCACTATAGCTATTACATGGGAATGTTACAGGATACTACCAACACTCTAATGTGGAAGGTGAAAATAATTTTTCAGAATTTATTCGACCAAATTAGAGCACATTTGTAGTTCAATTTTGAATTACTTGATGTAAATCACCAGAAATTCAATAAATCGATGAAATATGGCAATATCACTCTGAAATTCATGAAAAATTGGCAGTTGGAATCCCAAGTGGTATACTTTAGTTGAAAATTGTAAGGGCACAATTTACAATCTTATTTATGGCACTTGCTTCACAAAAAAAAGTCGTGCTTGGCACTAGGAAAATGGAAAAAAATACTTTTAATTAACCAAATTTTCATTCATTTTGTGAAATTCTAGATCACGATGGTAACACCCATGTTAGTTCCAAAAATGGTCATGTTATCATGATGACTTGTCACTTTCAAGAGGTGATCAGTGTAGCTATTACATGGGGATGTTACAATTCTCCTCCTCTAACAAGAATTCTCGTCCCGAGAATTAAGTCGTAGGCTGAAATAGAGAGGGGTATTCTTCACGAAGACGATCTTCACGTTCCCAAGTGGCTTCATCTTCAGAATGATTCGACCACTGAACTTTAAGGAACTTGATCGACTTCTGACGGGTTCTACGCTCAGCTTGATCGAGAATGCGGATTGGATACTCTTGATAAGATAGATCTTCTCGCAATTCAAGCACTTCATGATCCACTGCTCGGATAGGATCTTTGAAGCAGCGTCGGACTTGCGATACATGAAAGACATCATGTACTTGGGAGAGGTATGGCGGCAATTCCAATTGATATGCCACTTCTCCTCGACGGGCGAGAATACGGAACGGGCCAATGTAGCGAGGAGCTAACTTGCCCTTGATCCCGAAACGATGAGTGCCCTTGAACGGAGTAACACGAAGGTATGCCTGTTCACCAGGTTGATAGACCATTACCTTGTGTTTACGATCATAGTTGCTCTTTTGATGAGACTGAGCAGTCTTCAAATTTTCACGGATAATGCGGACTTGTTCCTCAGCTTGTTGAAAAATGTCCGGACCAACGAGTGATCGTTCCCCAGTTTCTGACCAATTCAGAGGGGTTCGACACTTACGTCCATATAGAACTTCAAACGGTGCCATCTTCAGACTAGCTTGGTAGCTATTGTTGTATGAGAATTCGGCATATGGGAGAGATTCCTCCCATTTCTTACCGAATGAGATGACACAAGCTCGAAGCATATCTTCAAGCACTTGATTTACTCGTTCGACTTGACCCTGTGACTGAGGGTGAAAAGCAGTGCTAAAGGACAGATGAGTTCCCATAGCCTCTTGGAAACTTTTCCAAAACCTTGAAGTAAAGAGGCTGCCATGATCCGAACTGATCTCCAGCGGAACACTGTGGAGTGACACAATTCTGGAAACATATAAGTCCGCTAGCTGACTAGGAGTGATTGTCTCCTTGACTGGCAGAAAGTGAGCCACCTTGGAGAACCGGTCGATGACGACAAAGATAGCATCATGACCCTTCTGAGATCTGGGAAAACCAGTAATGAAGTCCATTTGAACCTTGTCCCATTTCCATTCAGGTATTTCAAGGGGTTGCAAAGTTCTAGCAGGCCTTTGATGTTCCGCTTTGATGCGACGACAAACGTCACACTCAGCAACATATCGAGCGATGTCTTGTTTCATACCAGGCCACCAGAATCTCTGATGAATGTCTTGGTACATTTTGTTGCTACCAGGGTGAATTGAGAGAGGCGTTTCATGTGCTTCTTTCATAACGTCCTTCCTCATATCCTGGTTGTGAGTTGTAGGGACCACTAAGCGACCATTGAAGAACAAACCGTCTTGGTCATCTAGGTGGAATTCTGAATACTTTCCTTCACATATCGTTTAATCTTGTGAACTTTGGAGTCATACTTCTGCATACTTCTGATCATATGCTCGAGATTTGATTTAACAACCAGGGTATTGAGATAACCCTATGGAACAATATGGAGGTTCAACTTGCGAAGCTCTTCATAAAGCAAAGGTTGCGCTTCCTGGACCATGAGGTTGTTGCAATAAGCCTTGCGGCTCAAAGCATCGGCCATTACATTAGCCTTGCCAGGGGTATAAGAGATATTCATGTCATAATCGGCTATTGTCTCGAGCCACCTTTGTTGACGAAGGTTCAGGTCTGGCTGAGTATTCAGATACTTCAAACTCTGATCATCCGTGTATATCTCGCAACGATTACCAAGGAGGTAATGTCGCCATAGCTTCAGAGCATAAATAACCGCAGAAAGTTCGAGATCATGTACTGGATAATTTTCCTCGTGAGGACGCAATTGACGAGAGCCATAAGCAATTACTTTGCGCTCTTGCATTAGGAGACAGACTAATCCTTGACGAGATGCATCACAGTAGATCATGAAGTCCTTTTGGGAATCCGGGGGTGCTAATACTGGGGCAGAGGTCAACTTATCTTTAAGTGTCTGAAAGCTTTCCTGACATTTTTCTGTCCACTCAAATTTAACATCTTTGTGAAGCAGATTAGTCAATGGCTTGGCAATCTTCGAGAAGTTCTCGACGAATCGACGGCAATAACTAGCGAGTCCGAGAAAACTCCTGACTTGCTTGACATTCTTCGGGGGAGTCCAGTCAAGAATAGCCTGAACTCGTTCTGGGTTAACGGCAATGCAGTGGCAGGAAGTCAAGGATGTTGTCGATGATAACATCGATATGTGATTTCCAAGGATGGCATAGCTGTTTAACAAAAGTGTCGAATGACAGTGAGAAGCACAATATAACTTGGAGAGAAAGGTTAAACAAACCAATGGAAAAGAAAATGTGATTATCAGACTGATCAGATCAGTGTGAAGGAACAAGTACAGATAATCCAGCTCTCCGGGTGGACGAGATTACGAGAACCTAGTGTCAGCGTTAGTAAAATTCATTTAACCCGAAAGGAAGAGAGTTCAGAGTCCCAGAGTATAGATGAGGAATAAAAGATCCTAATACCACCCAGTTGGCGACGTGGGCCCGTAAGCCACACAGCCATGTTAGTAAAATGGTTTTCGTAAAGACTATACTCAACTTCGACCAAGGAATCGGAAGGGGGCTTCCTACCGGCAGTCGGCTCTGATACCAACTTGTGACGCCCCCGACTCGACCGTGCACTAATCATACACGCAAATGCACACGATCAAGCCCAGGGACTCATGGGAAGATATCACAACACAACTCTAGACACAAATAAAATAATACAAGCTTTATATTACAAGCCAGGGGCCTCGAGGGCTCAAATACATAAGCTTGCGCATACAAGCGTCAGCGAAAGCATCAGATATCTGAGTACAGATATAAAAGTAAAACAGACATGCCCTAATAGTCGGGGCAAAACAACAACACAGATCGAAAAGGCGTAGGCCTCCTGCCTAGGAGCCTCCTAACTACTCCTGGTCGACGGGCTCAACGTTGTAGTAGTGACCTCCGGGGCTCTCGTGGTAGTAGTCTCCTGTGGAGGCGTCTGGCTCCTGGGCTCCATCGTCTGAATTTATCAAGTGGGTATGAGGAAAAGAATAGCAGAGCAACCATGAGTACTCATCCAAAGTACTCGCAAGACTGACATCAGAACTATGCTTATTATGCATTGGTATCAAGTGAAGAGGCTGTATCTGTGGACTATAAAGCAGCAAAGCCAGAATAGAGAGAAGGACCTAGCCTATCGAAGACTAGCATCTTCAGGGTCTTGCAGCATTAGAAGAGTGTAGATTAGCAAATTTTAAATTAACAAGTATGTTGAAGGAAGCCCAGAGATCCTTCCTCGACTCCCTGCGAGAAAGCGTTCCCGGAGCTTATAATTATTTAATAGGTATCTAGTTCAAGTAGTAGTAGATCGGGATAAAACACTGAGCGTCCTGTTACCGTGGACATGGCTATTCGAATAGATAACTTCCCTGCAGGGGTGCACTACTGTTACCCAACACGCTCGATTACCTCTGGCCGGACACACTGGCTGGGTAATACCCGGCCTCGGGTGATCGACACGACGCAGTCCTACCTAGGCTCAGCAGAGAGGTCAACACGCCGGTCTAAATCCTAAGTGCGAAGGGGTCTTGGGCCATCGCCCTTTTCACTCCTGCACATTGCGTGGCTGGTCAAGGCCCAGGCGCGACACTGAATACACCAGTGACGTAACCAGCCCACCCCAACGATCAGCCCGCATCTCTGAGCTGTGACGTCTGAAGAGCTTTCAGCTGATACATACGACGTAGAGGGTCCCATAACCATTATCCCACGTGGTGGTAGTGCGTATAGGCCATTGGCCAACTTAGATCAAATACCCAAATCCGTTAGGTGTATTTAGTAACTCGCAGAGGCGATCAGACTACCTGTCGCTCCGACTTGGTAACACACGGATATCGATCAGGGTGGTCTCCGCCTGCCCTATCGTTCCACCACAGTAATCTCTCGCGGGTGCCCTCCTGGCATACCCGACTTCATATTTCCCTGCGGGTACCCCTCGGGGTCGACCCGCCAGTAACAAAGGTCAAAGTATATGTGTGTCCAAAGTAGCGAGAAGGGATCCGAGGAATCACCCTCAATGGATGCCCACTCGAGGAGTTGCACGACGGAAGCTTTATCGGAACTGATGAAAGAGGAATCACCCTCGGTAACACACAACCTGATAGCTATTCTACAGATGCCTCATCGGAAGTGAGATAAGAGGATTCACCCTCCACACTCGATGCCAGCTCTGTAGGGACAAGCAACTTAGGGGGGTGTGCGGTGTTGTGCTGTTCTCAGCCCGTTCGATCACATTGATCGGGGCATAGATACTGAAGCAGAGCAACTACAGAAAGGGAGAGGGGCCATAGATGCTTTTCCATCCAACCTATACTAAGCAGTTTAGGATAACAGGCAGGTATCAATAATAGTTACAAGGACAGGCTATGCATCAGAATAGGATAAAGCAAAGTAGCAGCACTTTCTAATGCAAGCAGGAGGGAGAAGGAATAGGTGATATAGGCATGCGTCAAGGGGGGTTGCTTGCCTGGAAGCTCTGCAGAGAGGGGCTGATCGTTAGTAGGCTGCTCGTCGGGAGTGTAGTCGAACTCTGCTGCATGGGCGTCGGTCTCGGCGGTTATCGAGAGAGAAGGAGGGGGAAGAAACAATAAATTCACGGCAAAAATGCAATCACTATGCAAGACATGCCTAAATGATGTGCAGAGCTGTTTTACTGCCTAACTAAATGCTTTGGTTAATTTAGGAATTTGTTTGGATTTATTTTATTAAAGTCAGGCACTATTCATTTATCGAAATCAGTCAAAAAGTTTCATGTTCACCTAGCTAGGAGTGTTGGACAGGCATTTTGATTACATAGTTAGAATCTTCATATTTTTCTGATCATTTTTCATATAAAAATTATTTTCATTTGACTTACGGTTTATTTTATATGATTTTTTAAAGTTTTAAATATTTCCTGGAATTAATTTTATTATTTAAACTGGCATTATCCGAAACAGTGTAGTGGTGACGTCAGCATGACGTAGTGCTGATGTCAGCGGTCAACATTGGCGGTGGACTAGTCAAACCTGACAGTGGGTCTAGTGGGTCCCACATGTCAGTCTCACATTAGGATAATTAGGGATTAAACTTAACTAAATTAGGTTAATTAGGGGTGGGGCCTACTGGTTAGTGAGTGATTAGCGTTTAAATTAATTAATTAGTTTAATTAACGGATTATCTTTTTATTTAAAAATCGTTTAATCGGTCGGGCCCCACATGTCAGCGACAGTGGCCCGCGCTGACTCGGTCAACGGGGCCCGCGGGGCCCGCGGTCAGCCACAAGCGGTGGGGCCCAGCTGGCCAGGTCAGCGCCGGCACCGGAGCATGCCGGCGAGCTCGCCCGCGGTGGCTCAACTCCGGCGAGCTCGGAATCCGCCTGTGGGGCATCATTTCAGGCGCGGTTTGGTCCTATCGAACGTGCACTCCGAGCCGCATCCATCGGTGGCGGTCACGGTGGCAGAGGTGGCCGAAATCATCGCCGGCGACGACGCCGGGCGGCGGTGGTTTCGGGTGGCGTTCGGGAGCGGCGATACGGGGCACGCGCGGGTGATCTAAATAGCGAGGCGAGGCCTACGCGTGCGGGAGAGCAGAATGGGCAGCAGCGCACGACCATTTGGTCGCCGGAGGCTCACCGGCAACGAGCTCCGCGGAGGCGCGTCCGGGCGCGAGCGAGGCGACGGCTACAACTACGGGGAGAGGGCGGGGAGAGGGGGAGAAGATGCGGCAGCTCACAGTGGCCCTGCAGATGTGCGAGAGTGAGCTTGGGGAAGCACGACGGCGGCGAATCGACGGCGAACTCCGGCGTGTCCGAAGGTTGAAGAAGACGGCGGAACGGGCGTTGTGGAGGCTCCCGGCTCGCGCTGGACGGGGCAGAGGACGCAGCCGACGACGGCGGTTCGATCCAGCACGGCGGCGAGGCAATGCGGTGGCGGTGGCCGCGGGATCGAGCGAGGACGGCGGCGAGCTCTCGGGCGAGCTCAAACGAGAGCGAGGGAGGGGACGAGAGGGGATCTGGTGGGCTAGGGTTACTCGGGAGAGGGAGAGGGGCTCGGGGCAGGCTTTAGCGGCGTCGGAGACGGCGTGGATGGCCGACACCGCGACGGCCATCGCCATGTCAGTGCGGGCGCGCGACAGCGGCGCGATGAGGACGACGAGCGGCTTCACGGGCTGGGCTGGGTACTGTTCCACTAGAGCCCATAGGCACAGTAGTCGTTAGGCGTTTTTCTTTTTCTATTTTCTATTTTCTGTATTACTTTCTGTTTTGCAAAATGTGCAGCACTAAAAGGACTTTTGTAAAATGGGTGACTTGGGCCAAATATTACAGTGCAATATGCTCTAACACCAGAAATTGGTTTGGCTAAAATATAATTTCATTTGTAATTCTATTTGATAAAATGGTATTAAAATGTTGCTGTTAGCTATTGTTTTAGGATAATAGAGTCACTTACGCATTTCTAGTGATGTTGTTTTCCTGAACACATTTATTTATGGATTATTTGCTATTAAATGAACATTTTAGTTTTCAATTTGAACAACTTTTATATTTCACTTTAAATTTGAATTTCAATTTGAATTGGAATTTGAAATGAGATATGATGCAATGATGATCAAGCATAGTTAATCATGATGACTTGGCACTTTCAAGAGGTGATCACTATAGCTATTACATGGGAATGTTACAGGATACTACCAACACTCTAATGTGGAAGGTGAAAATAATTTTTCAGAATTTATTCGACCAAATTAGAGCACATTTGTAGTTCAATTTTGAATTACTTGATGTAAATCACCAGAAATTCAATAAATCGATGAAATATGGCAATATCACTCTGAAATTCATGAAAAATTGGCAGTTGGAATCCCATGTGGTATACTTTAGTTGAAAATTGTAAGGGCACAATTTACAATCTTATTTATGGCACTTGCTTCACAAAAAAAAGTCGTGCTTGGCACTAGGAAAATGGAAAAAAATACTTTTAATTAACCAAATTTTCATTCATTTTGTGAAATTCTAGATCACGATGGTAACACCCATGTTAGTTCCAAAAATGGTCATGTTATCATGTAATATGCCATGAATATGCCCATGGGGCATGGTCATGTTTGTTGAAAGTCATTGATCTTCATATGAGTTAGGTCAGTTTGTGAAGGTTTTTTTTTCAAGTTTGTGCTATTGTCAGTTTATCATTTTTCCCACAAGCCATTGCACATAGGTGGCCTCCATGTGAAAGGATTTCAATTGTTAAGCCTTTTTTTCATTTTCTATCATTCCCTTTTATGTGTTGTCATAATTCCATGGATGACTAATCATATAAAATGGTTGGGAAATTGAGTTTTCTTTGTGGATACTACCTACATTCCTAATGTGGAAAGTGAAAATGATTTTTCAGAATTTATTCGACCAAATTAGAGCACACTTGTAGATCAAATTTGAATTACTTGATGTGAATCACCAGAAATTCAATAAATCAATGAAATATGGCAATATCACTCTAAAATTCAAGAAAAATAGGCAGTTGGAATCCCATGTGTTATACTTTAGTTGAAAATTATAAGGGCACAATTTACAATGTTATTTATGGCACTTGCTTCACAAAAAAAAGTCATGGTTGGCACTAGGAAAGTGGAAAAAAAATACTTTTCATTAACCAAATCTAAAATAATTTTGAGAAATTCCTGATCACTATGGTAAGACCCATGTTAGTTCCAAAAATGGTCATGTTATCATGTAATATGCCATGAAGATTCCCATGGGGCATGGTCATGTTTGTTGAAAGTCATTTATCTTCATATGAGTGAGGTCAGTTTGTGAAGGTTTTTTTTCAAGTTTATGGTATTGTCAGTGTATCATTTTCCCCACAAGCCATTGCACATAGGAGGCCTCCATGTGAAAGGATTTCAATTTTTGAGAATTTATTCGACCAAATTAGAGCACATTTGCAGTTCAATTTTAATTACTTGATGTAAATCACCAGAAATTAAATAAATCAATGAAATATGGCAATATCACTCTAAAATACATGAAAAATTGGCAGTTGGGATCCCATGTGGTATACTTTAGTTGAAAATTGTAAGGGCACAATTTACAATGTTATTTATGCCACTTGCTTCACAAAAAAAGTCATTCTTGGCACTAGGAAAGTGGAAAAAAATACTTTTCACTAACCAAATCTAAAATCATTTTGTGAAATTCCTAATCACTACGGTAAGACCCATGTTAGTTCAAAAAATGGTCATGTTATCATGTAATATGCCATGAAGATTCCGATGGGGCATAGTCATCTTTGTTGAAAGTCATTTATCTTCATGTGAGATAGGTCAGTTTGTGAAGGGTTTTTTTTCAAGTTTGTGGTACTGTCGGTTTATCATTTTTCCCACAAGCCATTGCACATAGGAGGCCTCCATGTGAAAGGATTTCAATTTTTGAGCCTTTTTTTCATTTTCTATAATTTCTTTCGATGTGTTGTCAAAATTGCACGGATGACTAATCATATAAAATGGTTGGGAAATTGAGTTTTCTTTGTGGATACTACCTACATTCCTAATGTGGAAGGTGAAAATAATTTTTCAGAATTTATTCGACCAAATTAGAGCACATTTGCAGTTCAATTTTGAATTACTTGATGTAAATCACCAGAAATTCAATAAATCGATGAAATATGGTAATATCACTCTGAAATTCATGAAAAATTGGCAGTTGGAATCCCATGTGGTATAGTTTAGTTGAAAATTATAAGGGCACAATTTACAATTTTATTTATGGCACTTGCTTCACAAAAAAAAGTCGTGCTTGGCACTAGGAAAATGGGAAAAAATACTTTTAATTAACCAAATTTTCATTCATTTTGTGAAATTCTTGATCACTATGGTAACACCCATGTTAGTTCCAAAAATGGTCATGTTATCATGTAATATGCCATGAAGATGCCCATGGGGCATGGTCATGTTTGTTGAAAGTCATTGATCTTCATATGAGTTAGGTCAGTTTGTGAAGTTTTTTTTCAAGTTTGTGGTATTGTCAGTTTATCATTTTTCCCACAAGCCATTGCACATAGGAGGCCTCCATGTGAAAGGATTTGAATTGTCTAGCCTTTTTTTCATTTTCTATAATTTCTTTTTATGTGCTGTCAAAATTCCATGGATGACTAATCATATAAAATGGTTGGGAAATTGAGTTTTCTTTGTGGATACTACCTACATTCCTAATATGGAAAGTGAAAATGATTTTTCACAATTTATTCGACCAAATTAGAGCACACTTGTAGATCAAATTTGAATTACTTGATGTAAATCACCAGAAATTCAATAAATCAATGACATATGGCAATATCACTCTAAAATTCAAGAAAAATAGGCAGTTGGAATCCCATGTGTTATACTTTAGTTGAAAATTATAAGGGCACAATTTACAATGTTATTTATGGCACTTGCTTCACAAAAAAAAGTCATGGTTGGCACTAGGAAAGTGGAAAAAAATACTTTTCATTAACCAAATCTAAAATAATTTTGAGAAATTCCTGATCACTATGGTAAGACCCATGTTAGTTCCAAAAATGGTCATGTTATCATGTAATATGCCATGAAGATTCCCATGGGGCATGGTCATGTTTGTTGAAAGTCATTTATCTTCATATGAGTGAGGTCAGTTTGTGAAGGTTTTTTTTTCAAGTTTATGGTATTGTCAGTGTATCATTTTCCCCACAAGCCATTGCACATAGGAGGCCTCCATGTGAAAGGATTTCAATTTTTGAGAATTTATTCGACCAAATTAGAGCACATTTGCAGTTCAATTTTAATTACTTGATGTAAATCACCAGAAATTAAATAAATCAATGAAATATGGCAATATCACTCTAAAATACATGAAAAATTGGCAGTTGGGATCCCATGTGGTATACTTTAGTTGAAAATTGTAAGGGCACAATTTACAATGTTATTTATGCCACTTGCTTCACAAAAAAAGTCATTCTTGGCACTAGGAAAGTGGAAAAAAATACTTTTCACTAACCAAATCTAAAATCATTTTGTGAAATTCCTAATCACTACGGTAAGACCCATGTTAGTTCAAAAAATGGTCATGTTATCATGTAATATGCCATGAAGATTCCGATGGGGCATAGTCATCTTTGTTGAAAGTCATTTATCTTCATGTGAGATAGGTCAGTTTGTGAAGGGTTTTTTTTCAAGTTTGTGGTACTGTCGGTTTATCATTTTTCCCACAAGCCATTGCACATAGGAGGCCTCCATGTGAAAGGATTTCAATTTTTGAGCCTTTTTTTCATTTTCTATAATTTCTTTCGATGTGTTGTCAAAATTGCACGGATGACTAATCATATAAAATGGTTGGGAAATTGAGTTTTCTTTGTGGATACTACCTACATTCCTAATGTGGAAGGTGAAAATAATTTTTCAGAATTTATTCGACCAAATTAGAGCACATTTGCAGTTCAATTTTTTATTACTTGATGTAAATCACCAGAAATTCAATAAATCGATGAAATATGGTAATATCACTCTGAAATTCATGAAAAAATGGCAGTTGGAATCCCATGTGGTATAGTTTAGTTGAAAATTATAAGGGCACAATTTACAATTTTATTTATGGCACTTGCTTCACAAAAAAAAGTCGTGCTTGGCACTAGGAAAATGGGAAAAAATACTTTTAATTAACCAAATTTTCATTCATTTTGTGAAATTCTTGATCACTATGGTAACACCCATGTTAGTTCCAAAAATGGTCATGTTATCATGTAATATGCCATGAAGATGCCCATGGGGCATGGTCATGTTTGTTGAAAGTCATTGATCTTCATATGAGTTAGGTCAGTTTGTGAAGTTTTTTTTCAAGTTTGTGGTATTGTCAGTTTATCATTTTTCCCACAAGCCATTGCACATAGGAGGCCTCCATGTGAAAGGATTTGAATTGTCTAGCCTTTTTTTCCATTTTCTATAATTTCTTTTTATGTGCTGTCAAAATTCCATGGATGACTAATCATATAAAATGGTTGGGAAATTGAGTTTTCTTTGTGGATACTACCTACATTCCTAATATGGAAAGTGAAAATGATTTTTCACAATTTATTCGACCAAATTAGAGCACACTTGTAGATCAAATTTGAATTACTTGATGTAAATCACCAGAAATTCAATAAATCAATGAAATATGGCAATATCACTCTAAAATTCATGAAAAATTGGCAGTTGGAATCCCATGTGGTATACTTTAGTTGAAAATTATAAGGGCACAATTTACAATGTTATTTATGGCACTTGCTTCACAAAAAAAAGTCATGGTTGGCACTAGGAAAGTGGAAAAAAATACTTTTCATTAACCAAATCTAAAATAATTTTGAGAAATTCCTGATCACTATGGTAAGACCCATGTTAGTTCCAAAAATGGTCATGTTATCACGTAATATGCCATGAAGATTCCCATGGGGCATGGTCATGTTTGTTGAAAGTCATTTATCTTCATATGAGTGAGGTCAGTTTGTGAAGGTTTTTTTTTTCAAGTTTATGGTATTGTCAGTGTATCATTTTCCCCACAAGCCATTGCACATAGGAGGCCTCCATGTGAAAGGATTTCAATTTTTGAGAATTTATTCGACCAAATTAGAGCACATTTGCAGTTCAATTTTGAATTACTTGATATAAATCACCAGAAATTCAATAAATCGATGAAATATGGTAATATCACTCTGAAATTCATGAAAAATTGGCAGTTGGAATCCCATGTGGTACACTTTAGTTGAAAATTGTAATGGCACAATTTACAATGTTATTTATGGCACTTGCTTCACAAAAAAAGTCATTCTTGGCACTAGGAAAGTGGAAAAAAATACTTTTCGTTAACCAAATCTAAAATAATTTTGTGAAATTCCAGATGAGTATGGTAACACGCATGTTAGTTCCAAAAATGGTCATGTTATCATGTAATATGCCATGAAGATGCCCATGGGGCATGGTCATGTTTGTTGAAAGTCATTGATCTTCATATGAGTTAGGTCAGTTTGTGAAGGGTTTTTTTTCAAGTTTGTGGTATTGTCAGTTTATAATTTTTCCCACAAGCCATTGCACATAGGAGGCCTCCATGTGAAAGGATTTCTATTTTTGAGCCATTTTTTCATTTTCTATAATATTTTTTATGTGTCGTCAGAATTGCACGGATGACTAATCATATAAAATGGTTGGGAAATTGAGTTTTCTTTGTGGATACTACCTACATTCCTAATGTGGAAAGTGAAAATGACTTTTCAGAATTTATTCGACCAAATTAGAGCACATTTGCAGTTCAATTTTGAATTACATGATGTAAATCATCAGAAATTCAAGAAATCAATGAAATATGGCAATATCACTCTAAAATTCATGAAAAATTGGCAGTTGGAATCCCATGTGGTATACTTTAGTTGAAAATTGTAAGGGCACAATTTACAATTTTATTTATGGCACTTGGTTCACAAAGAAAAGTCGTGCTTGGCACTAGGAAAAAGGAAAATAATACTTTTCATTAACCAAATTTTCATTCATTTTGTGAAATTCTTGATCACTATGGTAACACCCATGTTAGCTCCAAAAATGGTCATGTTATCAGGTAATATGCCATGAAGATGCCCATAGGGCATGGTCATCTTTGTTGAAAGTCATTGATCTTCATATGAGTGAGGTCAGTTTGTGAAGGTTTTTTTTTCAAGTTTGTGTTATTGCCAGTTTATCATTTTCCCACAAGCCATTGCATATAGGAGGCCTCCATGTGAAAGGATTTCAATTTTTGAGCATTTTTTTCATTTTCTATAATTTCTTTCGATGTGTTGTCAAAATTGCACGGATGACTAATCATATAAAATGGTTGGGAAATTGAGTTTTCTTTGTGGATACTACCTACATTCCTAATGTGGAAGGTGAAAATGATTTTTCAGATTTATTCGACCAAATTAGAGCACACTTGTAGTTCAAATTTGAATTACTTGATGTAAATCACCAGAAATTCAATAAATCAATTAAATATGGCAATATCACTCTGAAATTCATGAAAAATTTGTAGTTGGAATCCCATGTGGTATACTTTAGTTGAAAATTGTAAGGGCACAATTTACAATCTTATATATGGCACTTGCTTCACAAAAAAAAGTCGTGCTTGGCACTAGGAAAATGCAAAAATACTTTTTATTATCCAAATTTTCATTCATTTTGTGAAATTCTTGATCACTATGGTAACACCCATGTTAGTTCCAAAAATGGTCATGTTATCATGTAATATGCCATGAAGATGCCCATGGGGCATGGTCATGTTTGATGAAAGTCATTGATCTTCGTATGAGTTAGGTCAGTTTGTGAAGGTTTTTTTTTTCAAGTTTGTGGTATTGCCAGTTTATCATTTTCCCCACAAGCCATTGCACATAGGAGGCCTCCATTTGACAGGATTTCAATTGTTGAGCATTTTTTTTCATTTTCTATAATTTCTTTCGATGTGTTGTCAAAATTGCACGGATGAGTAATCATATAAAATGGTTGGGAAATTGAGTTTTCTTTGTGGATACTACCTACATTCCTAATGTGGAAGGTGAAAATGATTTTTCAGAATTTATTCGACCAAATTAGAGCACACTTGTAGTTCAAATTTGAATTAGTTGATGTAAATCACCAGAAATTCAATAAATCAATGAAATATGGCAATATCACTCTGAAATTCATGAAAAATTTGTAGTTGGAATCCCATGTGGTATACTTTAGTTGAAAATTGTAAGGGCACAATTTACAATATTATTTATGGCACTTGCTTCACAAAAAAAAGTCGTGCTTGGCACTAGGAAAATGCAAAAATACTTTTTATTATCCAAATTTTCGTTCATTTTGTGAAATTCTTGATCACTATGGTAACACCCATGTTAGTTCCAAAAATGGTCATGTTATCATGTAATATGCCATGAAGATGCCCATGGGGCATGGTCATGTTTGTTGAAAGTCATTGATCTTCATATGAGTTAGGTCAGTTTGTGAAGGTTTTTTTTTCAAGTTTATGGTATTGTCAGTGTATCATTTTTCCCACAAGCCATTGCACATCGGAGGCCTCCATGTGAAAGGATTTCAATTTTTGAGAATTTATTCGACCACATTAGAGCACATTTGCAGTTCAATTTTGAATTACTTGATGTAAATCACCGGAAAATAAATAAATCAACGAAATATGGCAATATCACTCTGAAATTCATGAAAAATTGGCAGTTGGAATCCCATGTGGTATACTTTAGTTGAAAATTGTAATGGCACAATTTACAATGTTATTTATCGCACTTGCTTCACAAAAATAGTCATTCTTGGCACTAGGAAAGTGGAAAAAAATACTTTTCATTAACCAAATCTAAAATCATTTTGTGAAATTCCTGATCACTACAGTAAGACCCATGTTAGTTCAAAAAATGTTCATGTTATCATGTAATATGCCATGACGATTCCCATGGGGCATCGTCATCTTTGTTGAAAGTCATTGATCTTCATGTGAGATAGGTCAGTTTGTGAAGGGTTTTTTTTCAAGTTTGTGGTACTGTCGGTTTATCATTTTCCCACAAGCCATTGCACATAGGAGGCCTCCATGTGAAAGGATTTCAATTTTTGAGCATTTTTTTTCATTTTCTATAGTTTCTTTCGAAGTGTTGTCAAAATTGCACGGATGACTAATCATATAAAATGGTTGGGAAATTGAGTTTTCTTTGTGGATACTACCTACATTCCTAATGTGGAAGGTGAAAATAATTTTTAAAAATTTATTCGACCAAATTAGAGCACATTTGCAGTTCAATTTTGAATTACTTGATGTAAATCATCAGAAATTCAATAAATCGATGAAATATGGCAATATCACTCTAAAATTCATGAAAAATTGGCAGTTGGAATCACATGTGGTATACTTTAGTTGAAAATTGTAAGGGCACAATTTACAATTTTATTTATGGCACTTGGTTCACAAAAAAAAGTCGTGCTTGGCACTAGGAAAAAGGAAAAAAATACTTTTAATTAACCAAATTTTCATTCATTTTGTGAAATTCTTGATCACTATGGTAACACCCATGTTAGCTCCAAAAATGGTCATGTTATCATGTAATATGCCATGAAGATGCCCATGGGGCATGGTCATCTTTGTTGAAAGTCATTGATCTTCATATGAGTGAGGTCAGTTTGTGAAGGGTTTTTTTTCAAGTTTGTGGTATTGCCAGTTTATCATTTTTCCCACAAGCCATTGCACATAGGAGGCCTCCATGTGAAAGGATTTCAATTTTTGAGCATTTTTTTCATTTTCTATAATTTCTTTCGATGTGTTGTCAAAATTGCACGGATGACTAATCATATAAAATGGTTGGGAAATTGAGTTTTCTTTGTGGATACTACCTACATTCCTAATGTGGAAGGTGAAAATGATTTTTCAGAATTTATTCGACCAAATTAGAGCACACTTGTAGTTCAAATTTGAATTAGTTGTTGTAAATCACCAGAAATTTAATAAATCAATGAAATATGGCAATATCACTCTGAAATTCATGAAAAATTTGTAGTTGGAATCCCATGTGGTATACTTTAGTTGAAAATTGTAAGGGCACAATTTACAATATTATTTATGGCACTTGCTTCACAAAAAAAAGTCGTGCTTGGCACTAGGAAAATGCAAAAATACTTTTTATTATCCAAATTTTCGTTCATTTTGTGAAATTCTTGATCACTATGGTAACACCCATGTTAGTTCCAAAAATGGTCATGTTATCATGTAATATGCCATGAAGATGCCCATGGGGCATGGTCATGTTTGTTGAAAGTCATTGATCTTCATATGAGTTAGGTCAGTTTGTGAAGGTTTTTTTTTCAAGTTTATGGTATTGTCAGTGTATCATTTTTCCCACAAGCCATTGCACATCGGAGGCCTCCATGTGAAAGGATTTCAATTTTTGAGAATTTATTCGACCACATTAGAGCACATTTGCAGTTCAATTTTGAATTACTTGATGTAAATCACCGGAAAATAAATAAATCAATGAAATATGGCAATATCACTCTGAAATTCATGAAAAATTGGCAGTTGGAATCCCATGTGGTATACTTTAGTTGAAAATTGTAATGGCACAATTTACAATGTTATTTATCGCACTTGCTTCACAAAAATAGTCATTCTTGGCACTAGGAAAGTGGAAAAAAATACTTTTCATTAACCAAATCTAAAATCATTTTGTGAAATTCCTGATCACTACAGTAAGACCCATGTTAGTTCAAAAAATGTTCATGTTATCATGTAATATGCCATGACGATTCCCATGGGGCATCGTCATCTTTGTTGAAAGTCATTGATCTTCATGTGAGATAGGTCAGTTTGTGAAGGGTTTTTTTTCAAGTTTGTGGTACTGTCGGTTTATCATTTTCCCACAAGCCATTGCACATAGGAGGCCTCCATGTGAAAGGATTTCAATTTTTGAGCATTTTTTTTCATTTTCTATAGTTTCTTTCGAAGTGTTGTCAAAATTGCACGGATGACTAATCATATAAAATGGTTGGGAAATTGAGTTTTCTTTGTGGATACTACCTACATTCCTAATGTGGAAGGTGAAAATAATTTTTAAAAATTTATTCGACCAAATTAGAGCACATTTGCAGTTCAATTTTGAATTACTTGATGTAAATCATCAGAAATTCAATAAATCGATGAAATATGGCAATATCACTCTAAAATTCATGAAAAATTGGCAGTTGGAATCACATGTGGTATACTTTAGTTGAAAATTGTAAGGGCACAATTTACAATTTTATTTATGGCACTTGGTTCACAAAAAAAAGTCGTGCTTGGCACTAGGAAAAAGGAAAAAAATACTTTTAATTAACCAAATTTTCATTCATTTTGTGAAATTCTTGATCACTATGGTAACACCCATGTTAGCTCCAAAAATGGTCATGTTATCATGTAATATGCCATGAAGATGCCCATGGGGCATGGTCATCTTTGTTGAAAGTCATTGATCTTCATATGAGTGAGGTCAGTTTGTGAAGGGTTTTTTTTCAAGTTTGTGGTATTGCCAGTTTATCATTTTTCCCACAAGCCATTGCACATAGGAGGCCTCCATGTGAAAGGATTTCAATTTTTGAGCATTTTTTTCATTTTCTATAATTTCTTTCGATGTGTTGTCAAAATTGCACGGATAAGTAATCATATAAAATGGTTGGGAAATTGAGTTTTCTTTGTGGATACTACCTACATTCCTAATGTGGAAGGTGAAAATGATTTTTCAGAATTTATTCGACCAAATTAGAGCACACTTGTAGTTCAAATTTGAATTAGTTGATGTAAATCACCAGAAATTCAATAAATCAATGAAATATGGCAATATCACTCTGAAATTCATGAAAAATTTGTAGTTGGAATCCCATGTGGTATACTTTAGTTGAAAATTGTAAGGGCACAATTTACAATCTTATTTATGGCACTTGCTTCAAAAAAAAAAGTCGTGCTTGGCACTAGGAAAATGCAAAAATACTTTTTATTATCCAAATTTTCATTCATTTTGTGAAATTCTTGATCACTATGGTAACACCCATGTTAGTTCCAAAAATGGTCATGTTATCATGTAATATGCCATGAAGATGCCCATGGGGCATGGTCATGTCTGTTGAAAGTCATTGATCTTCATATGAGTTAGGTCAGTTTGTGAAGGTTTTTTTTTCAAGTTTATGGTATTGTCAGTGTATCATTTTTCCCACAAGCCATTGCACATCGGAGGCCTCCATGTGAAAGGATTTCAATTTTTGAGAATTTATTCGACCAAATTAGAGCACATTTGCAGTTCAATTTTGAATTACTTGATGTAAATCACCAGAAAATAAATAAATCAATGAAATATGGCAATATCACTCTGAAATTCATGAAAAATTGGCAGTTGGAATCCCATGTGGTATACTTTAGTTGAAAATTGTAATGGCACAATTTACAATGTTATTTATCGCACTTGCTTCACAAAAATAGTCATTCTTGGCACTAGGAAAGTGGAAAAAAATACTTTTCATTAACCAAATCTAAAATCATTTTGTGAAATTCCTGATCACTACAGTAAGACCCATGTTAGTTCAAAAAATGTTCATGTTATCATGTAATATGCCATGACGATTCCCATGGGGCATCGTCATCTTTGTTGAAAGTCATTGATCTTCATGTGAGATAGGTCAGTTTGTGAAGGGTTTTTTTTCAAGTTTGTGGTACTGTCGGTTTATCATTTTCCCACAAGCCATTGCACATAGGAGGCCTCCATGTGAAAGGATTTCAATTTTTGAGCATTTTTTTTCATTTTCTATAGTTTCTTTCGAAGTGTTGTCAAAATTGCACGGATGACTAATCATATAAAATGGTTGGGAAATTGAGTTTTCTTTGTGGATACTACCTACATTCCTAATGTGGAAGGTGAAAATAATTTTTAAAAATTTATTCGACCAAATTAGAGCACATTTGCAGTTCAATTTTGAATTACTTGATGTAAATCATCAGAAATTCAATAAATCGATGAAATATGGCAATATCACTCTAAAATTCATGAAAAATTGGCAGTTGGAATCACATGTGGTATACTTTAGTTGAAAATTGTAAGGGCACAATTTACAATTTTATTTATGGCACTTGGTTCACAAAAAAAAGTCGTGCTTGGCACTAGGAAAAAGGAAAAAAATACTTTTAATTAACCAAATTTTCATTCATTTTGTGAAATTCTTGATCACTATGGTAACACCCATGTTAGCTCCAAAAATGGTCATGTTATCATGTAATATGCCATGAAGATGCCCATGGGGCATGGTCATCTTTGTTGAAAGTCATTGATCTTCATATGAGTGAGGTCAGTTTGTGAAGGGTTTTTTTTCAAGTTTGTGGTATTGCCAGTTTATCATTTTTCCCACAAGCCATTGCACATAGGAGGCCTCCATGTGAAAGGATTTCAATTTTTGAGCATTTTTTTCATTTTCTATAATTTCTTTCGATGTGTTGTCAAAATTGCACGGATAAGTAATCATATAAAATGGTTGGGAAATTGAGTTTTCTTTGTGGATACTACCTACATTCCTAATGTGGAAGGTGAAAATGATTTTTCAGAATTTATTCGACCAAATTAGAGCACACTTGTAGTTCAAATTTGAATTAGTTGATGTAAATCACCAGAAATTCAATAAATCAATGAAATATGGCAATATCACTCTGAAATTCATGAAAAATTTGTAGTTGGAATCCCATGTGGTATACTTTAGTTGAAAATTGTAAGGGCACAATTTACAATCTTATTTATGGCACTTGCTTCAAAAAAAAAAGTCGTGCTTGGCACTAGGAAAATGCAAAAATACTTTTTATTATCCAAATTTTCATTCATTTTGTGAAATTCTTGATCACTATGGTAACACCCATGTTAGTTCCAAAAATGGTCATGTTATCATGTAATATGCCATGAAGATGCCCATGGGGCATGGTCATGTCTGTTGAAAGTCATTGATCTTCATATGAGTTAGGTCAGTTTGTGAAGGTTTTTTTTTCAAGTTTATGGTATTGTCAGTGTATCATTTTTCCCACAAGCCATTGCACATCGGAGGCCTCCATGTGAAAGGATTTCAATTTTTGAGAATTTATTCGACCAAATTAGAGCACATTTGCAGTTCAATTTTGAATTACTTGATGTAAATCACCAGAAAATAAATAAATCAATGAAATATGGCAATATCACTCTGAAATTCATGAAAAATTGGCAGTTGGAATCCCATGTGGTATACTTTAGTTGAAAATTGTAATGGCACAATTTACAATGTTATTTATCGCACTTGCTTCACAAAAATAGTCATTCTTGGCACTAGGAAAGTGGAAAAAAATACTTTTCATTCACCAAATCTAAAATCATTTTGTGAAATTCCTGATCACTACAGTAAGACCCATGTTAGTTCAAAAAATGTTCATGTTATCATGTAATATGCCATGACGATTCCCATGGGGCATCGTCATCTTTGTTGAAAGTCATTGATCTTCATGTGAGATAGGTCAGTTTGTGAAGGGTTTTTTTTCATGTTTGTGGTACTGTCGGTTTATCATTTTCCCACAAGCCATTGTACATAGGAGGCCTCCATGTGAAAGGATTTCAATTTTTGAGCATTTTTTTTCATTTTCTATAGTTTCTTTCGAAGTGTTGTCAAAATTGCACGGATGACTAATCATATAAAATGGTTGGGAAATTGAGTTTTCTTTGTGGATACTACCTACATTCCTAATGTGGAAGGTGAAAATAATTTTTAAAAATTTATTCGACCAAATTAGAGCACATTTGCAGTTCAATTTTGAATTACTTGATGTAAATCATCAGAAATTCAATAAATCGATGAAATATGGCAATATCACTCTAAAATTCATGAAAAATTGGCAGTTGGAATCACATGTGGTATACTTTAGTTGAAAATTGTAAGGGCACAATTTCCATTTTATTTATGGCACTTGGTTCACAAAAAAAAGTCGTGCTTGGCACTAGGAAAAAGGAAAAAAATACTTTTAATTAACCAAATTTTCATTCATTTTGTGAAATTCTTGATCACTATGGTAACACCCATGTTAGCTCCAAAAATGGTCATGTTATCATGTAATATGCCATGAAGATGCCTATGGGGCATGGTCATCTTTGTTGAAAGTCATTGATCTTCATATGAGTGAGGTCAGTTTGTGAAGGTTTTTTTTTTCAAGTTTGTGGTATTGCCAGTTTATCATTTTTCCCACAAGCCATTGCACATAGGAGGCCTCCATGTGAAAGGATTTCAATTTTTGAGCATTTTTTTCATTTTCTATAATTTCTTTCGATGTGTTGTCCAAATTGCACGGATGAGTAATCATATAAAATGGTTGGGAAATTGAGTTTTCTTTGTGGATACTACCTACATTCCTAATGTGGAAGGTGAAAATGATTTTTTAGAATTTATTCGACCAAATTAGAGCACACTTGTATTTCAAATTTGAATTAGTTGATGTAAATCACCAGAAATTCAATAAATCAATGAAATATGGCAATATCACTCTGAAATTCATGAAAAATTTGTAGTTGGAATCCCATGTGGTATACTTTAGTTGAAAATTGTAAGGGCACAATTTACAATCTTATTTATGGCACTTGCTTCACAAAAAAAAGTCATGCTTGGCACTAGGAAAATGCAAAAATACTTTTTATTATCCAAATTTTCATTCATTTTGTGAAATTCTTGATCACTATGGTAACACCCATGTTAGTTCCAAAAATGGTCATGTTATCATGTAATATGCCATGAAGATGCCCATGGGGCATGGTCATGTTTGTTGAAAGTCATTGATCTTCATATCAGTTAGGTCAGTTTGTGAAGGTTTTTTTTTCAAGTTTATGGTATTGTCAGTGTATCATTTTTCCCACAAGCCATTGCACATCGGAGGCCTCCATGTGAAAGGATTTCAATTTTTGAGAATTTATTCGACCACATTAGAGCACATTTGCAGTTCAATTTTGAATTACTTGATGTAAATCACCAGAAATTAAATAAATCAATGAAATATGGCAATATCACTCTGAAATTCATGAAAAATTGGCAGTTGGAATCCCATGTGGTATACTTTAGTTGAAAATTGTAATGGCACAATTTACAATGTTATTTACCGCACTTGCTTCACAAAAAAAGTCATTCTTGGCACTAGGAAAGTGGAAAAAAAATACTTTTCATTAACCAAATCTAAAATCATTTTGCGAAATTCCTGATCACTACAGTAAGACCCATGTTAGTTCAAAAAATGGTCATGTAATCATGTAATATGCCATGAAGATTCCCATGGGGCATCGTCATCTTTGTTGAAAGTCATTGATCTTCATGTGAGATAGGTCAGTTTGTGAAGGGTTTTTTTTCAAGTTTGTGGTACTGTCGGTTTATCATTTTCCCACAAGCCATTGCACATAGGAGGCCTCCATGTGAAAGGATTTCAATTTTTGAGCATTTTTTTTTCATTTTCTATAGTTTCTTTCGATGTGTTGTCAAAATTGCACGGATGACTAATCATATAAAATGGTTGGGAAATTGACTTTTCTTTGTGGATACTACCTACATTCCTAATGTGGAAGGTGAAATAATTTTTAAAAATTTATTCGACCAAATTAGAGCACATTTGCAGTTCAATTTTGAATTACTTGATGTAAATCATCAGAAATTCAATAAATCGATGAAATATGGCAATATCACTCTAAAATTCATGAAAAATTGGCAGTTGGAATCACATGTGGTATACTTTAGTTGAAAATTGTAAGGGCACAATTTACAATTTTATTTATGGCACTTGGTTCACAAAAAAAAGTCGTGCTTGGCACTAGGAAAAAGGAAAAAAATACTTTTAATTAACCAAATTTTCATTCATTTTGTGAAATCCTTGATCACTATGGTAACACCCATGTTAGCTCCAAAAATGGTCATGTTATCATGTAATATGCCATGAAGATGCCCATGGGGCATGGTCATCTTTGTTGAAAGTCATTGATCTTCATATGAGTGAGGTCAGTTTGTGAAGGTTTTTTTTTCAAGTTTGTGGTATTGCCAGTTTATCATTTTTCCCACAAGCCATTGCACATAGGAGGCCTCCAAGTGAAAGGATTTCAATTTTTGAGCATTTTTTTCATTTTCTATATTTTCTTTCGATGTGTTGTCAAAATTGCACGGATGACTAATCATATAAAATGGTTGGGAAATTGAGTTTTCTTTGTGGATACTACCTACATTCCTAATGTGGAAGGTGAAAATGATTTTTCAGAATTTATTCGACCAAATTAGAGCACACTTGTAGTTCAATTTTCAATTACTTGATGTAAATCACCAGAAATTCAATAAATCAATGAAATATGGCAATATCACTCTGAAATTTATGAAAAATTTGTAGTTGGAATCCCATGTGGTATACTTTAGTTGAAAATTGTAAGGGCACAATTTACAATCTTATTTATGGCACTTGCTTCACAAAAAAAAGTCGTGCTTGGCACTAGGAAAATGCAAAAATACTTTTTATTATCCAAATTTTCATTCATTTTGTGAAATTCTTGATCACTATGGTAACACCAATGTTAGTTCCAAAAATGGTCATGTTATCATGTAATATGCCATGAAGATGCCCATGGGGCATGGTCATCTTTGTTGAAAGTCATTGATCTTCATATGAGTGAGGTCAGTTTGTGAAGGTTTTTTTTTCAAGTTTGTGGTATTGCCAGTTTATCATTTTTCCCACAAGCCATTGCACATAGGAGGCCTCCATGTGAAAGGATTTCAATTTTTGAGCATTTTTTTCATTTTCTATAATTTCTTTCGATGTGTTATCAAAATTGCACGGATGACTAATCATATAAAATGGTTGGGAAATTGAGTTTTCTTTGTGGATACTACCTACATTCCTAATGTGGAAGGTGAAAATGATTTTTCAGAATTTATTCGACCAAATTAGAGCAAACTTGTAGTTCAAATTTGAATTAGTTGATGTAAATCACCAGAAATTCAATAAATCAATGAAATATGGCAATATCACTCTGAAATTCATGAAAAATTTGTAGTTGGAATCCCATGTGGTATACTTTAGTTGAAAATTGTAAGGGCACAATTTACAATCTTATTTATGGCACTTGCTTCACAAAAAAAAGTCGTGCTTGGCACTAGGAAAATGCAAAAATACTTTTTATTATCCAAATTTTCATTCATTTTGTGAAATTCTTGATCACTATGGTAACACCCATGTTAGTTCCAAAAATGGTCATGTTATCATGTAATATGCCATGAAGATGCCCATGGGGCATGGTCATGTTTGTTGAAAGTCATTCATCTTCATATGAGTTAGGTTAGTTTGTGAAGGTTTTTTTTTCAAGTTTATGGTATTGTCAGTGTATCATTTTTGCCACAAGCCATTGCACATCGGAGGCCTCCATGTGAAAGGATTTCAATTTTTGAGAATTTATTCGACCACATTAGAGCACATTTGCAGTTCAATTTTGAATTACTTGATGTAAATCACCAGAAAATAAATAAATCAATGAAATATGGCAATATCACTCTGAAATTCATGAAAAATTGGCAGTTGGAATCCCATGTGGTATACTTTAGTTGAAAATTGTAATGGCACAATTTACAATGTTATTTATCGCACTTGCTTCACAAAAAAAGTCATTCTTGGCACTAGGAAAGTGGAAAAAAAATACTTTTCATTAACCAAATCTAAAATCATTTTGTGAAATTCCTGATCACTACAGTAAGACCCATGTTAGTTCAAAAAATGTTCATGTTATCATGTAATATGCCATGAAGATTCCCATGGGGCATCGTCATCTTCGTTGAAAGTCATTGATCTTCATGTGAGATAGGTCAGTTTGTGAAGGGTTTTTTTTTCATGTTTGTGGTACTGTCGGTTTATCATTTTCCCACAAGCCATTGCACATAGGAGGCCTCCATGTGAAAGGATTTCAATTTTTGAGCATTTTTTTTCATTTTCTATAGTTTCTTTCGATGTGTTGTCAAAATTGCACGGATGACTAATCATATAAAATGGTTGGGAAATTGAGTTTTCTTTGTGGATACTACCTACATTCCTAATGTGGAAGGTGAAAATAATTTTTAAAAATTTATTCGACCAAATTAGAGCACATTTGCAGTTCAATTTTGAATTACTTGATGTAAATCATCAGAAATTCAATAAATCGATGAAATATGGCAATATCGCTCTAAAATTCATTAAAAATTGGCAGTTGGAATCACATGTGGTATACTTTAGTTGAAAATTGTAAGGGCACAATTTACAATTTTATTTATGGCACTTGGTTCACAAAAAAAAGTCGTGCTTGGCACTAGGAAAAAGGAAAAAAATACTTTTAATTAACCAAATTTTCATTCATTTTGTGAAATTCTTGATCACTATGGTAACACCCATGTTAGCTCCAAAAATGGTCATGTTATCATGTAATATGCCATGAAGATGCCCATGGGGCATGGTCATCTTTGTTGAAAGTCATTGATCATCATATGAGTGAGGTCAGTTTGTGAAGGGTTTTTATTCAAGTTTGTGGTATTGCCAGTTTATCATTTTTCCAACAAGCCATTGCACATAGGAGGCCTCCATGTGAAAGGATTTCAATTTTTGAGCATTTTTTTCATTTTCTATAATTTCTTTCGATGTGTTGTCAAAATTGCACGGATGACTAATCATATAAAATGGTTGGGAAATTGAGTTTTCTTTGTGGATACTACCTACATTCCTAATGTGGAAGGTGAAAATGATTTTTCAGAATTTATTCGACCAAATTAGAGCACACTTGTAGTTCAAATTTGAATTAATTGATGTAAATCACCAGAAATTCAATAAATCAATGAAATATGGCAATATCACTCTGAAATTCATGAAAAATTTGTAGTTGGAATCCCATGTGGTATACTTTAGTTGAAAATTGTAAGGGCACAATTTACAATCTTATTTATGGCACTTGCTTCACAAAAAAAAAGTCGTGCTTGGCACTAGGAAAATGCAAAAATACTTTTTATTATCCAAATTTTCATTCATTTTGTGAAATTCTTGATCACTATGGTAACACCCATGTTAGTTCCAAAAATGGTCATGTTATCATGTAATATGCCATGAAGATGCCCATGGGGCATGGTCATGTTTGTTGAAAGTCATTGATCTTCATATGAGTTAGGTCAGTTTGTGAAGGTTTTTTTTTCAAGTTTATGGTATTGTCAGTGTATCATTTTTCCCACAAGCCATTGCACATCGGAGGCCTCCATGTGAAAGGATTTCAATTTTTGAGAATTTATTCGACCACATTAGAGCACATTTGCAGTTCAATTTTGAATTACTTGATGTAAATCACCAGAAAATAAATAAATCAATGAAATATGGCAATATCACTCTGAAATTCATGAAAAATTGGCAGTTGGAATCCCATGTGGTATACTTTAGTTGAAAATTGTAATGGCACAATTTACAATGTTATTTATCGCACTTGCTTCACAAAAAAAGTCATTCTTGGCACTAGGAAAGTGGAAAAAAAAAATACTTTTCATTAACCAAATCTAAAATCATTTTGTGAAATTCCTGATCACTACAGTAAGACCCATGTTAGTTCAAAAAATGTTCATGTTATCATGTAATATGCCATGAAGATTCCCATGGGGCATCGTCATCTTTGTTGAAAGTCATTGATCTTCATGTGAGATAGGTCAGTTTGTGAAGGGTTTTTTTTCAAGTTTGTGGTACTGTCGGTTTATCATTTTCCCACAAGCCATTGCACATAGGAGGCCTCCATGTGAAAGGATTTCAATTTTTGAGCATTTTTTTTCATTTTCTATAGTTTCTTTCGATGTGTTGTCAAAATTGCACGGATGACTAATCATATAAAATGGTTGGGAAATTGAGTTTTCTTTGTGGATACTACCTACATTCCTAATGTGGAAGGTGAAAATAATTTTTAAAAATTTATTCGACCAAATTAGAGCACATTTGCAGTTCAATTTTGAATTACTTGATGTAAATCATCATAAATTCAATAAATCGATGAAATATGGCAATATCGCTCTAAAATTCATGAAAAATTGGCAGTTGGAATCACATGTGGTATAGTTTAGTTGAAAATTGTAAGGGCACAATTTACAATTTTATTTATGGCACTTGGTTCACAAAAAAAAGTCGTGCTTGGCACTAGGAAAAAGGAAAAAAATACTTTTAATTAACCAAATTTTCATTCATTTTGTGAAATTCTTGATCACTATGGTAACACCCATGTTAGCTCCAAAAATGGTCATGTTATCATGTAATATGCCATGAAGATGCCCACGGGGCATGGTCATCTTTGTTGAAAGTCATTGATCTTCATATGAGTGAGGTCAGTTTGTGAAGGTTTTTTTTTCAAGTTTGTGGTATTGCCAGTTTATCATTTTTCCCACAAGCCATTGCACATAGGAGGCCTCCATGTGAAAGGATTTCAATTTTTGAGCATTTTTTTTCATTTTCTATAATTTCTTTCGATGTGTTGTCAAAATTGCACGGATGACTAATCATATTAAATGGTTGGGAAATTGAGTTTTCTTTGTGGATACTACCTACATTCCTAATGTGGAAGGTGAAAATGATTTTTCAGAATTTATTCGACCAAATTAGAGCACACTTGTAGTTCAAATTTGAATTAGTTGATGTAAATCACCAGAAATTCAATAAATCAATGAAATATGGCAATATCACTCTGAAATTCATGAAAAATTTGTAGTTGGAATCCCATGTGGTATACTTTAGTTGAAAATTGTAAGGGCACAATTTACAATCTTATTTATGGCACTTGCTTCACAAAAAAAAGTCGTGCTTGGCACTAGGAAAATGCAAAAATACTTTTTATTATCCAAATTTTCATTCATTTTGTGAAATTCTTGATCACTATGGTAACACCATGTTAGTTCCAAAAATGGTCATGTTATCATGTAATATGCCATGAAGATGCCCATGGGGCATGGTCATGTTTGTTGAAAGTCATTGATCTTCATATGAGTTAGCTCAGTTTGTGAAGGTTTTTTTTTCAAGTTTATGGTATTGTCAGTGTATCATTTTTCCCATAAGCCATTGCACATCGGAGGCCTCCATGTGAAAGGATTTCAATTTTTGAGAATTTATTCGACCACATTAGAGCACATTTGCAGTTCAATTTTGAATTACTTGATGTAAATCACCAGAAAATAAATAAATCAATGAAATATGGCAATATCACTCTGAAATTCATGAAAAATTGGCAGTTGGAATCCCATGTGGTATACTTTAGTTGAAAATTGTAATGGCACAATTTACAATGTTATTTATCGCACTTGCTTCACAAAAAAAGTCATTCTTGGCACTAGGAAAGTGGAAAAAAAATACTTTTCATTAACCAAATCTAAAATTATTTTGTGAAATTCCTGATCACTACAGTAAGACCCATGTTAGTTCAAAAAATGTTCATGTTATCATGTAATATGCCATGAAGATTCCCATGGGGCATCGTCATCTTTGTTGAAAGTCATTGATCTTCATGTGAGATAGGTCAGTTTGTGAAGGGTTTTTTTTCAAGTTTGTGGTACTGTCGGTTTATCATTTTCCCACAAGCCATTGCACATAGGAGGCCTCCATGTGAAAGGATTTCAATTTTTGAGCATTTTTTTTCATTTTCTATAGTTTCTTTCGATGTGTTGTCAAAATTGCACGGATGACTAATCATATAAAATGGTTGGGAAATTGAGTTTTCTTTGTGGATACTACCTACATTCCTAAAGTGGAAGGTGAAAATAATTTTTAAAAATTTATTCGACCAAATTAGAGCACATTTGCAGTTCAATTTTGAATTACTTGATGTAAATCATCAGAAATTCAATAAATCGATGAAATATGGCAATATCGCTCTAAAATTGATGAAAAATTGGCAGTTGGAATCACATGTGGTATACTTTAGTTGAAAATTGTAAGGGCACAATTTACAATTTTATTTATGGCACTTGGTTCACAAAAAAAAGTCGTGCTTAGCACTAGGAAAAAGGAAAAAAAATACTTTTAATTAACCAAATTTTCATTCATTTTGTGAAATTCTTGATCACTATGGTAACACCCATGTTAGCTCCAAAAATGGTCATGTTATCATGTAATATGCCATGAAGATGCCCACGGGGCATGGTCATCTTTGTTGAAAGTCATTGATCTTCATATGAGTGAGGTCAGTTTGTGAAGGTTTTTTTTTCAAGTTTGTGGTATTGCCAGTTTATCATTTTTTCCACAAGCCATTGCACATAGGAGGCCTCCATGTGAAAGGATTTCAATTTTTGAGCATTTTTTTCATTTTCTATAATTTCTTTCGATGTGTTGTCAAAATTGCACGGATGACTAATCATATTAAATGGTTGGGAAATTGAGTTTTCTTTGTGGATACTACCTACATTCCTAATGTGGAAGGTGAAAATGATTTTTCAGAATTTATTCGACCAAATTAGAGCACACTTGTAGTTCAAATTTGAATTAGTTGATGTAAATCACCAGAAATTCAATAAATCAATGAAATATGGCAATATCACTCTGAAATTCATGAACAATTTGTAGTTGGAATCCCATGTGGTATACTTTAGTTGAAAATTGTAAGGGCACAATTTACAATCTTATTTATGGCACTTGCTTCACAAAAAAAAGTCGTGCTTGGCACTAGGAAAATGCAAAAATACTTTTTATTATCCAAATTTTCATTCATTTTGTGAAATTCTTGATCACTATGGTAACACCATGTTAGTTCCAAAAATGGTCATGTTATCATGTAATATGCCATGAAGATGCCCATGGGGCATGGTCATGTTTGTTGAAAGTCATTGATCTTCATATGAGTTAGGTCAGTTTGTGAAGGTTTTTTTTTCAAGTTTATGGTATTGTCAGTGTATCATTTTTGCCACAAGCCATTGCACATCGGAGGCCTCCATGTGAAAGGATTTCAATTTTTGAGAATTTATTCGACCACATTAGAGCACATTTGCAGTTCAATTTTGAATTACTTGATGTAAATCACCAGAAAATAAATAAATCAATGAAATATGGCAATATCACTCTGAAATTCATGAAAAATTGGCAGTTGGAATCCCATGTGGTATACTTTAGTTGAAAATTGTAATGGCACAATTTACAATGTTATTTATCGCACTTGCTTCACAAAAAAAGTCATTCTTGGCACTAGGAAAGTGGAAAAAAAATACTTTTCATTAACCAAATCTAAAATCATTTTGTGAAATTCCTGATCACTACAGTAAGACCCATGTTAGTTCAAAAAATGTTCATGTTATCATGTAATATGCCATGAAGATTCCCATGGGGCATCGTCATCTTCGTTGAAAGTCATTGATCTTCATGTGAGATAGGTCAGTTTGTGAAGGGTTTTTTTTCATGTTTGTGGTACTGTCGGTTTATCATTTTCCCACAAGCCATTGCACATAGGAGGCCTCCATGTGAAAGGATTTCAATTTTTGAGCATTTTTTTTCATTTTCTATAGTTTCTTTCGATGTGTTGTCAAAATTGCACGGATGACTAATCATATAAAATGGTTGGGAAATTGAGTTTTCTTTGTGGATACTACCTACATTCCTAATGTGGAAGGTGAAAATAATTTTTAAAAATTTATTCGACCAAATTAGAGCACATTTGCAGTTCAATTTTGAATTACTTGATGTAAATCATCAGAAATTCAATAAATCGATGAAATATGGCAATATCGCTCTAAAATTCATTAAAAATTGGCAGTTGGAATCACATGTGGTATACTTTAGTTGAAAATTGTAAGGGCACAATTTACAATTTTATTTATGGCACTTGGTTCACAAAAAAAAGTCGTGCTTGGCACTAGGAAAAAGGAAAAAAATACTTTTAATTAACCAAATTTTCATTCATTTTGTGAAATTCTTGATCACTATGGTAACACCCATGTTAGCTCCAAAAATGGTCATGTTATCATGTAATATGCCATGAAGATGCCCATGGGGCATGGTCATCTTTGTTGAAAGTCACTGATCATCATATGAGTGAGGTCAGTTTGTGAAGGGTTTTTATTCAAGTTTGTGGTATTGCCAGTTTATCATTTTTCCAACAAGCCATTGCACATAGGAGGCCTCCATGTGAAAGGATTTCAATTTTTGAGCATTTTTTTCATTTTCTATAATTTCTTTCGATGTGTTGTCAAAATTGCACGGATGACTAATCATATAAAATGGTTGGGAAATTGAGTTTTCTTTGTGGATACTACCTACATTCCTAATGTGGAAGGTGAAAATGATTTTTCAGAATTTATCCGACCAAATTAGAGCACACTTGTAGTTCAAATTTGAATTAGTTGATGTAAATCACCAGAAATTCAATAAATCAATGAAATATGGCAATATCACTCTGAAATTCATGAAAAATTTGTAGTTGGAATCCCATGTGGTATACTTTAGTTGAAAATTGTAAGGGCACAATTTACAATCTTATTTATGGCACTTGCTTCACACAAAAAAAGTCGTGCTTGGCACTAGGAAAATGCAAAAATACTTTTTATTATCCAAATTTTCATTCATTTTGTGAAATTCTTGATCACTATGGTAACACCCATGTTAGTTCCAAAAATGGTCATGTTATCATGTAATATGCCATGAAGATGCCCATGGGGCATGGTCATGTTTGTTGAAAGTCATTGATCTTCATATGAGTTAGGTCAGTTTGTGAAGGTTTTTTTTTCAAGTTTATGGTATTGTCAGTGTATCATTTTTCCCACAAGCCATTGCACATCGGAGGCCTCCATGTGAAAGGATTTCAATTTTTGAGAATTTATTCGACCACATTAGAGCACATTTGCAGTTCAATTTTGAATTACTTGATGTAAATCACCAGAAAATAAATAAATCAATGAAATATGGCAATATCACTCTGAAATTCATGAAAAATTGGCAGTTGGAATCCCATGTGGTATACTTTAGTTGAAAATTGTAATGGCACAATTTACAATGTTATTTATCGCACTTGCTTCACAAAAAAAGTCATTCTTGGCACTAGGAAAGTGGAAAAAAAAATACTTTTCATTAACCAAATCTAAAATCATTTTGTGAAATTCCTGATCACTACAGTAAGACCCATGTTAGTTCAAAAAATGTTCATGTTATCATGTAATATGCCATGAAGATTCCCATGGGGCATCGTCATCTTTGTTGAAAGTCATTGATCTTCATGTGAGATAGGTCAGTTTGTGAAGGGTTTTTTTTCAAGTTTGTGGTACTGTCGGTTTATCATTTTCCCACAAGCCATTGCACATAGGAGGCCTCCATGTGAAAGGATTTCAATTTTTGAGCATTTTTTTTCATTTTCTATAGTTTCTTTCGATGTGTTATCAAAATTGCACGGATGACTAATCATATAAAATGGTTGGGAAATTGAGTTTTCTTTGTGGATACTACCTACATTCCTAATGTGGAAGGTGAAAATAATTTTTAAAAATTTATTCGACCAAATTAGAGCACATTTGCAGTTCAATTTTGAATTACTTGATGTAAATCATCAGAAATTCAATAAATCGATGAAATATGGCAATATCGCTCTAAAATTCATTAAAAATTGGCAGTTGGAATCACATGTGGTATACTTTAGTTGAAAATTGTAAGGGCACAATTTACAATTTTATTTATGGCACTTGGTTCACAAAAAAAAGTCGTGCTTGGCACTAGGAAAAAGGAAAAAAATACTTTTAATTAACCAAATTTTCATTCATTTTGTGAAATTCTTGATCACTATGGTAACACCCATGTTAGCTCCAAAAATGGTCATGTTATCATGTAATATGCCATGAAGATGCCCATGGGGCATGGTCATCTTTGTTGAAAGTCATTGATCATCATATGAGTGAGGTCAGTTTGTGAAGGGTTTTTATTCAAGTTTGTGGTATTGCCAGTTTATCATTTTTCCAACAAGCCATTGCACATAGGAGGCCTCCATGTGAAAGGATTTCAATTTTTGAGCATTTTTTTCATTTTCTATAATTTCTTTCGATGTGTTGTCAAAATTGCACGGATGACTAATCATATAAAATGGTTGGGAAATTGAGTTTTCTTTGTGGATACTACCTACATTCCTAATGTGGAAGGTGAAAATGATTTTTCAGAATTTATCCGACCAAATTAGAGCACACTTGTAGTTCAAATTTGAATTAGTTGATGTAAATCACCAGAAATTCAATAAATCAATGAAATATGGCAATATCACTCTGAAATTCATGAAAAATTTGTAGTTGGAATCCCATGTGGTATACTTTAGTTGAAAATTGTAAGGGCACAATTTACAATCTTATTTATGGCACTTGCTTCACAAAAAAAAAGTCGTGCTTGGCACTAGGAAAATGCAAAAATACTTTTTATTATCCAAATTTTCATTCATTTTGTGAAATTCTTGATCACTATGGTAACACCCATGTTAGTTCCAAAAATGGTCATGTTATCATGTAATATGCCATGAAGATGCCCATGGGGCATGGTCATGTTTGTTGAAAGTCATTGATCTTCATATGAGTTAGGTCAGTTTGTGAAGGTTTTTTTTTCAAGTTTATGGTATTGTCAGTGTATCATTTTTCCCACAAGCCATTGCACATCGGAGGCCTCCATGTGAAAGGATTTCAATTTTTGAGAATTTATTCGACCACATTAGAGCACATTTGCAGTTCAATTTTGAATTACTTGATGTAAATCACCAGAAAATAAATAAATCAATGAAATATGGCAATATCACTCTGAAATTCATGAAAAATTGGCAGTTGGAATCCCATGTGGTATACTTTAGTTGAAAATTGTAATGGCACAATTTACAATGTTATTTATCGCACTTGCTTCACAAAAAAAGTCATTCTTGGCACTAGGAAAGTGGAAAAAAAAATACTTTTCATTAACCAAATCTAAAATCATTTTGTGAAATTCCTGAGCACTACAGTAAGACCCATGTTAGTTCAAAAAATGTTCATGTTATCATGTAATATGCCATGAAGATTCCCATGGGGCATCGTCATCTTTGTTGAAAGTCATTGATCTTCATGTGAGATAGGTCAGTTTGTGAAGGGTTTTTTTTCAAGTTTGTGGTACTGTCGGTTTATCATTTTCCCACAAGCCATTGCACATAGGAGGCCTCCATGTGAAAGGATTTCAATTTTTGAGCATTTTTTTTCATTTTCTATAGTTTCTTTCGATGTGTTATCAAAATTGCACGGATGACTAATCATATAAAATGGTTGGGAAATTGAGTTTTCTTTGTGGATACTACCTACATTCCTAATGTGGAAGGTGAAAATAATTTTTAAAAATTTATTCGACCAAATTAGAGCACATTTGCAGTTCAATTTTGAATTACTTGATGTAAATCATCATAAATTCAATAAATCGATGAAATATGGCAATATCGCTCTAAAATTCATGAAAAATTGGCAGTTGGAATCACATGTGGTATAGTTTAGTTGAAAATTGTAAGGGCACAATTTACAATTTTATTTATGGCACTTGGTTCACAAAAAAAAGTCGTGCTTGGCACTAGGAAAAAGGAAAAAAATACTTTTAATTAACCAAATTTTCATTCATTTTGTGAAATTCTTGATCACTATGGTAACACCCATGTTAGCTCCAAAAATGGTCATGTTATCATGTAATATGCCATGAAGATGCCCACGGGGCATGGTCATCTTTGTTGAAAGTCATTGATCTTCATATGAGTGAGGTCAGTTTGTGAAGGTTTTTTTTTTCAAGTTTGTGGTATTGCCAGTTTATCATTTTTCCCACAAGCCATTGCACATAGGAGGCCTCCATGTGAAAGTATTTCAATTTTTGAGCATTTTTTTTCATTTTCTATAATTTCTTTCGATGTGTTGTCAAAATTGCACGGATGACTAATCATATTAAATGGTTGGGAAATTGAGTTTTCTTTGTGGATACTACCTACATTCCTAATGTGGAAGGTGAAAATGATTTTTCAGAATTTATCCGACCAAATTAGAGCACACTTGTAGTTCAAATTTGAATTAGTTGATGTAAATCACCAGAAATTCAATAAATCAATGAAATATGGCAATATCACTCTGAAATTCATGAAAAATTTGTAGTTGGAATCCCATGTGGTATACTTTAGTTGAAAATTGTAAGGGCACAATTTACAATCTTATTTATGGCACTTGCTTCACAAAAAAAAAGTCGTGCTTGGCACTAGGAAAATGCAAAAATACTTTTTATTATCCAAATTTTCATTCATTTTGTGAAATTCTTGATCACTATGGTAACACCCATGTTAGTTCCAAAAATGGTCATGTTATCATGTAATATGCCATGAAGATGCCCATGGGGCATGGTCATGTTTGTTGAAAGTCATTGATCTTCATATGAGTTAGGTCAGTTTGTGAAGGTTTTTTTTTCAAGTTTATGGTATTGTCAGTGTATCATTTTTCCCACAAGCCATTGCACATCGGAGGCCTCCATGTGAAAGGATTTCAATTTTTGAGAATTTATTCGACCACATTAGAGCACATTTGCAGTTCAATTTTGAATTACTTGATGTAAATCACCAGAAAATAAATAAATCAATGAAATATGGCAATATCACTCTGAAATTCATGAAAAATTGGCAGTTGGAATCCCATGTGGTATACTTTAGTTGAAAATTGTAATGGCACAATTTACAATGTTATTTATCGCACTTGCTTCACAAAAAAAGTCATTCTTGGCACTAGGAAAGTGGAAAAAAAAATACTTTTCATTAACCAAATCTAAAATCATTTTGTGAAATTCCTGATCACTACAGTAAGACCCATGTTAGTTCAAAAAATGTTCATGTTATCATGTAATATGCCATGAAGATTCCCATGGGGCATCGTCATCTTTGTTGAAAGTCATTGATCTTCATGTGAGATAGGTCAGTTTGTGAAGGGTTTTTTTTCAAGTTTGTGGTACTGTCGGTTTATCATTTTCCCACAAGCCATTGCACATAGGAGGCCTCCATGTGAAAGGATTTCAATTTTTGAGCATTTTTTTTCATTTTCTATAGTTTCTTTCGATGTGTTATCAAAATTGCACGGATGACTAATCATATAAAATGGTTGGGAAATTGAGTTTTCTTTGTGGATACTACCTACATTCCTAATGTGGAAGGTGAAAATAATTTTTAAAAATTTATTCGACCAAATTAGAGCACATTTGCAGTTCAATTTTGAATTACTTGATGTAAATCATCATAAATTCAATAAATCGATGAAATATGGCAATATCGCTCTAAAATTCATGAAAAATTGGCAGTTGGAATCAAATGTGGTATAGTTTAGTTGAAAATTGTAAGGGCACAATTTACAATTTTATTTATGGCACTTGGTTCACAAAAAAAAGTCGTGCTTGGCACTAGGAAAAAGGAAAAAAATACTTTTAATTAACCAAATTTTCATTCATTTTGTGAAATTCTTGATCACTATGGTAACACCCATGTTAGCTCCAAAAATGGTCATGTTATCATGTAATATGCCATGAAGATGCCCACGGGGCATGGTCATCTTTGTTGAAAGTCATTGATCTTCATATGAGTGAGGTCAGTTTGTGAAGGTTTTTTTTTTCAAGTTTGTGGTATTGCCAGTTTATCATTTTTCCCACAAGCCATTGCACATAGGAGGCCTCCATGTGAAAGTATTTCAATTTTTGAGCATTTTTTTTCATTTTCTATAATTTCTTTCGATGTGTTGTCAAAATTGCACGGATGACTAATCATATTAAATGGTTGGGAAATTGAGTTTTCTTTGTGGATACTACCTACATTCCTAATGTGGAAGGTGAAAATGATTTTTCAGAATTTATTCGACCAAATTAGAGCACACTTGTAGTTCAAATTTGAATTAGTTGATGTAAATCACCAGAAATTCAATAAATCAATGAAATATGGCAATATCACTCTGAAATTCATGAAAAATTTGTAGTTGGAATCCCATGTGGTATACTTTAGTTGAAAATTGTAAGGGCACAATTTACAATCTTATTTATGGCACTTGCTTCACAAAAAAAAGTCGTGCTTGGCACTAGGAAAATGCAAAAATACTTTTTATTATCCAAATTTTCATTCATTTTGTGAAATTCTTGATCACTATGGTAACACCATGTTAGTTCCAAAAATGGTCATGTTATCATGTAATATGCCATGAAGATGCCCATGGGGCATGGTCATGTTTGTTGAAAGTCATTGATCTTCATATGAGTTAGGTCAGTTTGTGAAGGTTTTTTTTTCAAGTTTATGGTATTGTCAGTGTATCATTTTTCCCACAAGCCATTGCACATCGGAGGCCTCCATGTGAAAGGATTTCAATTTTTGAGAATTTATTCGACCACATTAGAGCACATTTGCAGTTCAATTTTGAATTACTTGATGTAAATCACCAGAAAATAAATAAATCAATGAAATATGGCAATATCACTCTGAAATTCATGAAAAATTGGCAGTTGGAATCCCATGTGGTATACTTTAGTTGAAAATTGTAATGGCACAATTTACAATGTTATTTATCGCACTTGCTTCACAAAAAAAGTCATTCTTGGCACTAGGAAAGTGGAAAAAAAATACTTTTCATTAACCAAATCTAAAATTATTTTGTGAAATTCCTGATCACTACAGTAAGACCCATGTTAGTTCAAAAAATGTTCATGTTATCATGTAATATGCCATGAAGATTCCCATGGGGCATCGTCATCTTTGTTGAAAGTCATTGATCTTCATGTGAGATAGGTCAGTTTGTGAAGGGTTTTTTTTCAAGTTTGTGGTACTGTCGGTTTATCATTTTCCCACAAGCCATTGCACATAGGAGGCCTCCATGTGAAAGGATTTCAATTTTTGAGCATTTTTTTTCATTTTCTATAGTTTCTTTCGATGTGTTATCAAAATTGCACGGATGACTAATCATATAAAATGGTTGGGAAATTGAGTTTTCTTTGTGGATACTACCTACATTCCTAATGTGGAAGGTGAAAATAATTTTTAAAAATTTATTCGACCAAATTAGAGCACATTTGCAGTTCAATTTTGAATTACTTGATGTAAATCATCATAAATTCAATAAATCGATGAAATATGGCAATATCGCTCTAAAATTCATGAAAAATTGGCAGTTGGAATCAAATGTGGTATAGTTTAGTTGAAAATTGTAAGGGCACAATTTACAATTTTATTTATGGCACTTGGTTCACAAAAAAAAGTCGTGCTTGGCACTAGGAAAAAGGAAAAAAATACTTTTAATTAACCAAATTTTCATTCATTTTGTGAAATTCTTGATCACTATGGTAACACCCATGTTAGCTCCAAAAATGGTCATGTTATCATGTAATATGCCATGAAGATGCCCACGGGGCATGGTCATCTTTGTTGAAAGTCATTGATCTTCATATGAGTGAGGTCAGTTTGTGAAGGTTTTTTTTTTCAAGTTTGTGGTATTGCCAGTTTATCATTTTTCCCACAAGCCATTGCACATAGGAGGCCTCCATGTGAAAGTATTTCAATTTTTGAGCATTTTTTTTCATTTTCTATAATTTCTTTCGATGTGTTGTCAAAATTGCACGGATGACTAATCATATTAAATGGTTGGGAAATTGAGTTTTCTTTGTGGATACTACCTACATTCCTAATGTGGAAGGTGAAAATGATTTTTCAGAATTTATTCGACCAAATTAGAGCACACTTGTAGTTCAAATTTGAATTAGTTGATGTAAATCACCAGAAATTCAATAAATCAATGAAATATGGCAATATCACTCTGAAATTCATGAAAAATTTGTAGTTGGAATCCCATGTGGTATACTTTAGTTGAAAATTGTAAGGGCACAATTTACAATCTTATTTATGGCACTTGCTTCACAAAAAAAAGTCGTGCTTGGCACTAGGAAAATGCAAAAATACTTTTTATTATCCAAATTTTCATTCATTTTGTGAAATTCTTGATCACTATGGTAACACCATGTTAGTTCCAAAAATGGTCATGTTATCATGTAATATGCCATGAAGATGCCCATGGGGCATGGTCATGTTTGTTGAAAGTCATTGATCTTCATATGAGTTAGGTCAGTTTGTGAAGGTTTTTTTTTCAAGTTTATGGTATTGTCAGTGTATCATTTTTCCCACAAGCCATTGCACATCGGAGGCCTCCATGTGAAAGGATTTCAATTTTTGAGAATTTATTCGACCACATTAGAGCACATTTGCAGTTCAATTTTGAATTACTTGATGTAAATCACCAGAAAATAAATAAATCAATGAAATATGGCAATATCACTCTGAAATTCATGAAAAATTGGCAGTTGGAATCCCATGTGGTATACTTTAGTTGAAAATTGTAATGGCACAATTTACAATGTTATTTATCGCACTTGCTTCACAAAAAAAGTCATTCTTGGCACTAGGAAAGTGGAAAAAAAATACTTTTCATTAACCAAATCTAAAATTATTTTGTGAAATTCCTGATCACTACAGTAAGACCCATGTTAGTTCAAAAAATGTTCATGTTATCATGTAATATGCCATGAAGATTCCCATGGGGCATCGTCATCTTTGTTGAAAGTCATTGATCTTCATGTGAGATAGGTCAGTTTGTGAAGGGTTTTTTTTCAAGTTTGTGGTACTGTCGGTTTATCATTTTCCCACAAGCCATTGCACATAGGAGGCCTCCATGTGAAAGGATTTCAATTTTTGAGCATTTTTTTTCATTTTCTATAGTTTCTTTCGATGTGTTGTCAAAATTGCACGGATGACTAATCATATAAAATGGTTGGGAAATTGAGTTTTCTTTGTGGATACTACCTACATTCCTAAAGTGGAAGGTGAAAATAATTTTTAAAAATTTATTCGACCAAATTAGAGCACATTTGCAGTTCAATTTTGAATTACTTGATGTAAATCATCAGAAATTCAATAAATCGATGAAATATGGCAATATCGCTCTAAAATTGATGAAAAATTGGCAGTTGGAATCACATGTGGTATACTTTAGTTGAAAATTGTAAGGGCACAATTTACAATTTTATTTATGGCACTTGGTTCACAAAAAAAAGTCGTGCTTGGCACTAGGAAAAAGGAAAAAAAATACTTTTAATTAACCAAATTTTCATTCATTTTGTGAAATTCTTGATCACTATGGTAACACCCATGTTAGCTCCAAAAATGGTCATGTTATCATGTAATATGCCATGAAGATGCCCACGGGGCATGGTCATCTTTGTTGAAAGTCATTGATCTTCATATGAGTGAGGTCAGTTTGTGAAGGTTTTTTTTTCAAGTTTGTGGTATTGCCAGTTTATCATTTTTCCCACAAGCCATTGCACATAGGAGGCCTCCATGTGAAAGGATTTCAATTTTTGAGCATTTTTTTCATTTTCTATAATTTCTTTCGATGTGTTGTCAAAATTGCACGGATGACTAATCATATTAAATGGTTGGGAAATTGAGTTTTCTTTGTGGATACTACCTACATTCCTAATGTGGAAGGTGAAAATGATTTTTCAGAATTTATTCGACCAAATTAGAGCACACTTGTAGTTCAAATTTGAATTAGTTGATGTAAATCACCAGAAATTCAATAAATCAATGAAATATGGCAATATCACTCTGAAATTCATGAACAATTTGTAGTTGGAATCCCATGTGGTATACTTTAGTTGAAAATTGTAAGGGCACAATTTACAATCTTATTTATGGCACTTGCTTCACAAAAAAAAGTCGTGCTTGGCACTAGGAAAATGCAAAAATACTTTTTATTATCCAAATTTTCATTCATTTTGTGAAATTCTTGATCACTATGGTAACACCATGTTAGTTCCAAAAATGGTCATGTTATCATGTAATATGCCATGAAGATGCCCATGGGGCATGGTCATGTTTGTTGAAAGTCATTGATCTTCATATGAGTTAGGTTAGTTTGTGAAGGTTTTTTTTTCAAGTTTATGGTATTGTCAGTGTATCATTTTTCCCACAAGCCATTGCACATCGGAGGCCTCCATGTGAAAGGATTTCAATTTTTGAGAATTTATTCGACCACATTAGAGCACATTTGCAGTTCAATTTTGAATTACTTGATGTAAATCACCAGAAAATAAATAAATCAATGAAATATGGCAATATCACTCTGAAATTCATGAAAAATTGGCAGTTGGAATCCCATGTGGTATACTTTAGTTGAAAATTGTAATGGCACAATTTACAATGTTATTTATCGCACTTGCTTCACAAAAAAAGTCATTCTTGGCACTAGGAAAGTGGAAAAAAAATACTTTTCATTAACCAAATCTAAAATTATTTTGTGAAATTCCTGATCACTACAGTAAGACCCATGTTAGTTCAAAAAATGTTCATGTTATCATGTAATATGCCATGAAGATTCCCATGGGGCATCGTCATCTTTGTTGAAAGTCATTGATCTTCATGTGAGATAGGTCAGTTTGTGAAGGGTTTTTTTTCAAGTTTGTGGTACTGTCGGTTTATCATTTTCCCACAAGCCATTGCACATAGGAGGCCTCCATGTGAAAGGATTTCAATTTTTGAGCATTTTTTTTCATTTTCTATAGTTTCTTTCGATGTGTTGTCAAAATTGCACGGATGACTAATCATATAAAATGGTTGGGAAATTGAGTTTTCTTTGTGGATACTACCTACATTCCTAAAGTGGAAGGTGAAAATAATTTTTAAAAATTTATTCGACCAAATTAGAGCACATTTGTAGTTCAATTTTGAATTACTTGATGTAAATCATCAGAAATTCAATAAATCGATGAAATATGGCAATATCGCTCTAAAATTGATGAAAAATTGGCAGTTGGAATCACATGTGGTATACTTTAGTTGAAAATTGTAAGGGCACAATTTACAATTTTATTTATGGCACTTGGTTCACAAAAAAAAGTCGTGCTTGGCACTAGGAAAAAGGAAAAAAAATACTTTTAATTAACCAAATTTTCATTCATTTTGTGAAATTCTTGATCACTATGGTAACACCCATGTTAGCTCCAAAAATGGTCATGTTATCATGTAATATGCCATGAAGATGCCCACGGGGCATGGTCATCTTTGTTGAAAGTCATTGATCTTCATATGAGTGAGGTCAGTTTGTGAAGGTTTTTTTTTCAAGTTTGTGGTATTGCCAGTTTATCATTTTTCCCACAAGCCATTGCACATAGGAGGCCTCCATGTGAAAGGATTTCAATTTTTGAGCATTTTTTTCATTTTCTATAATTTCTTTCGATGTGTTGTCAAAATTGCACGGATGACTAATCATATTAAATGGTTGGGAAATTGAGTTTTCTTTGTGGATACTACCTACATTCCTAATGTGGAAGGTGAAAATGATTTTTCAGAATTTATTCGACCAAATTAGAGCACACTTGTAGTTCAAATTTGAATTAGTTGATGTAAATCACCAGAAATTCAATAAATCAATGAAATATGGCAATATCACTCTGAAATTCATGAACAATTTGTAGTTGGAATCCCATGTGGTATACTTTAGTTGAAAATTGTAAGGGCACAATTTACAATCTTATTTATGGCACTTGCTTCACAAAAAAAAGTCGTGCTTGGCACTAGGAAAATGCAAAAATACTTTTTATTATCCAAATTTTCATTCATTTTGTGAAATTCTTGATCACTATGGTAACACCATGTTAGTTCCAAAAATGGTCATGTTATCATGTAATATGCCATGAAGATGCCCATGGGGCATGGTCATGTTTGTTGAAAGTCATTGATCTTCATATGAGTTAGGTTAGTTTGTGAAGGTTTTTTTTTCAAGTTTATGGTATTGTCAGTGTATCATTTTTCCCACAAGCCATTGCACATCGGAGGCCTCCATGTGAAAGGATTTCAATTTTTGAGAATTTATTCGACCACATTAGAGCACATTTGCAGTTCAATTTTGAATTACTTGATGTAAATCACCAGAAAATAAATAAATCAATGAAATATGGCAATATCACTCTGAAATTCATGAAAAATTGGCAGTTGGAATCCCATGTGGTATACTTTAGTTGAAAATTGTAATGGCACAATTTACAATGTTATTTATCGCACTTGCTTCACAAAAAAAGTCATTCTTGGCACTAGGAAAGTGGAAAAAAAATACTTTTCATTAACCAAATCTAAAATTATTTTGTGAAATTCCTGATCACTACAGTAAGACCCATGTTAGTTCAAAAAATGTTCATGTTATCATGTAATATGCCATGAAGATTCCCATGGGGCATCGTCATCTTTGTTGAAAGTCATTGATCTTCATGTGAGATAGGTCAGTTTGTGAAGGGTTTTTTTTCAAGTTTGTGGTACTGTCGGTTTATCATTTTCCCACAAGCCATTGCACATAGGAGGCCTCCATGTGAAAGGATTTCAATTTTTGAGCATTTTTTTTCATTTTCTATAGTTTCTTTCGATGTGTTGTCAAAATCGCACGGATGACTAATCATATAAAATGGTTGGGAAATTGAGTTTTCTTTGTGGATACTACCTACATTCCTAATGTGGAAGGTGAAAATAATTTTTAAAAATTTATTCGACCAAATTAGAGCACATTTGCAGTTCAATTTTGAATTACTTGACGTAAATCATCAGAAATTCAATAAATCGATGAAAAATGGCAATATCGCTCTAAAATTGATGAAAAATTGGCAGTTGGAATCACATGTGGTATACTTTAGTTGAAAATTGTAAGGGCACAATTTACAATTTTATTTATGGCACTTGGTTCACAAAAAAAAGTCGTGCTTGGCACTAGGAAAAAGGAAAAAAAATACTTTTAATTAACCAAATTTTCATTCATTTTGTGAAATTCTTGATCACTATGGTAACACCCATGTTAGCTCCAAAAATGGTCATGTTATCATGTAATATGCCATGAAGATGCCCACGGGGCATGGTCATCTTTGTTGAAAGTCATTGATCTTCATATGAGTGAGGTCAGTTTGTGAAGGTTTTTTTTTCAAGTTTGTGGTATTGCCAGTTTATCATTTTTCCCACAAGCCATTGCACATAGGAGGCCTCCATGTGAAAGGATTTCAATTTTTGAGCATTTTTTTCATTTTCTATAATTTCTTTCGATGTGTTGTCAAAATTGCACGGATGACTAATCATATTAAATGGTTGGGAAATTGAGTTTTCTTTGTGGATACTACCTACATTCCTAATGTGGAAGGTGAAAATGATTTTTCAGAATTTATTCGACCAAATTAGAGCACACTTGTAGTTCAAATTTGAATTAGTTGATGTAAATCACCAGAAATTCAATAAATCAATGAAATATGGCAATATCACTCTGAAATTCATGAACAATTTGTAGTTGGAATCCCATGTGGTATACTTTAGTTGAAAATTGTAAGGGCACAATTTACAATCTTATTTATGGCACTTGCTTCACAAAAAAAAGTCGTGCTTGGCACTAGGAAAATGCAAAAATACTTTTTATTATCCAAATTTTCATTCATTTTGTGAAATTCTTGATCACTATGGTAACACCCATGTTAGTTCCAAAAATGGTCATGTTATCATGTAATATGCCATGAAGATGCCCATGGGGCATGGTCATGTTTGTTGAAAGTCATTGATCTTCATATGAGTTAGGTCAGTTTGTGAAGGTTTTTTTTTCAAGTCTATGGTATTGTCAGTGTATCATTTTTCCCACAAGCCATTGCACATCGGAGGCCTCCATGTGAAAGGATTTCAATTTTTGAGAATTTATTCGACCACATTAGAGCACATTTGCAGTTCAATTTTGAATTACTTGATGTAAATCACCAGAAAATAAATAAATCAATGAAATATGGCAATATCACTCTAAAATTCATGAAAAATTGGCAGTTGGAATCCCATGTGGTATACTTTAGTTGAAAATTGTAATGGCACAATTTACAATGTTATTTATCGCACTTGCTTCACAAAAAAAGTCATTCTTGGCACTAGGAAAGTGGAAAAAAAATACTTTTCATTAACCAAATCTAAAATTATTTTGTGAAATTCCTGATCACTACAGTAAGACCCATGTTAGTTCAAAAAATGTTCATGTTATCATGTAATATGCCATGAAGATTCCCATGGGGCATCGTCATCTTTGTTGAAAGTCATTGATCTTCATGTGAGATAGGTCAGTTTGTGAAGGGTTTTTTTTCAAGTTTGTGGTACTGTCGGTTTATCATTTTCCCACAAGCCATTGCACATAGGAGGCCTCCATGTGAAAGGATTTCAATTTTTGAGCATTTTTTTTCATTTTCTATAGTTTCTTTCGATGTGTTGTCAAAATTGCACGGATGACTAATCATATAAAATGGTTGGGAAATTGAGTTTTCTTTGTGGATACTACCTACATTCCTAATGTGGAAGGTGAAAATAATTTTTAAAAATTTATTCGACCAAATTAGAGCACATTTGCAGTTCAATTTTGAATTACTTGACGTAAATCATCAGAAATTCAATAAATCGATGAAATATGGCAATATCGCTCTAAAATTGATGAAAAATTGGCAGTTGGAATCACATGTGGTATACTTTAGTTGAAAATTGTAAGGGCACAATTTACAATTTTATTTATGGCACTTGGTTCACAAAAAAAAGTCGTGCTTGGCACTAGGAAAAAGGAAAAAAAATACTTTTAATTAACCAAATTTTCATTCATTTTGTGAAATTCTTGATCACTATGGTAACACCCATGTTAGCTCCAAAAATGGTCATGTTATCATGTAATATGCCATGAAGATGCCCACGGGGCATGGTCATCTTTGTTGAAAGTCATTGATCTTCATATGAGTGAGGTCAGTTTGTGAAGGTTTTTTTTTCAAGTTTGTGGTATTGCCAGTTTATCATTTTTCCCACAAGCCATTGCACATAGGAGGCCTCCATGTGAAAGGATTTCAATTTTTGAGCATTTTTTTCATTTTCTATAATTTCTTTCGATGTGTTGTCAAAATTGCACGGATGACTAATCATATTAAATGGTTGGGAAATTGAGTTTTCTTTGTGGATACTACCTACATTCCTAATGTGGAAGGTGAAAATGATTTTTCAGAATTTATTCGACCAAATTAGAGCACACTTGTAGTTCAAATTTGAATTAGTTGATGTAAATCACCAGAAATTCAATAAATCAATGAAATATGGCAATATCACTCTGAAATTCATGAACAATTTGTAGTTGGAATCCCATGTGGTATACTTTAGTTGAAAATTGTAAGGGCACAATTTACAATCTTATTTATGGCACTTGCTTCACAAAAAAAAGTCGTGCTTGGCACTAGGAAAATGCAAAAATACTTTTTATTATCCAAATTTTCATTCATTTTGTGAAATTCTTGATCACTATGGTAACACCCATGTTAGTTCCAAAAATGGTCATGTTATCATGTAATATGCCATGAAGATGCCCATGGGGCATGGTCATGTTTGTTGAAAGTCATTGATCTTCATATGAGTTAGGTCAGTTTGTGAAGGTTTTTTTTTCAAGTCTATGGTATTGTCAGTGTATCATTTTTCCCACAAGCCATTGCACATCGGAGGCCTCCATGTGAAAGGATTTCAATTTTTGAGAATTTATTCGACCACATTAGAGCACATTTGCAGTTCAATTTTGAATTACTTGATGTAAATCACCAGAAAATAAATAAATCAATGAAATATGGCAATATCACTCTAAAATTCATGAAAAATTGGCAGTTGGAATCCCATCTGGTATACTTTAGTCGAAAATTGTAATGGCACAATTTACAATGTTATTTATCGCACTTGCTTCACAAAAAAAGTCATTCTTGGCACTAGGAAAGTGGAAAAAAAATACTTTTCATTAACCAAATCTAAAATCATTTTGTGAAATTCCTGATCACTACAGTAAGACCCATGTTAGTTCAAAAAATGTTCATGTTATCATGTAATATGCCATGAAGATTCCCATGGGGCATCGTCATCTTTGTTGAAAGTCATTGATCTTCATGTGAGATAGGTCAGTTTGTGAAGGGTTTTTTTTTCAAGTTTGTGGTACTGTCGGTTTATCATTTTCCCACAAGCCATTGCACATAGGAGGCCTCCATGTGAAAGCATTTCAATTTTTGAGCATTTTTTTTCATTTTCTATAGTTTCTTTCGATGTGTTGTCAAAATTGCACGGATGACTAATCATATAAAATGGTTGGGAAATTGAGTTTTCTTTGTGGATACTACCTACATTCCTAATGTGGAAGGTGAAAATAATTTTTAAAAATTTATTCGACCAAATTAGAGCACATTTGCAGTTCAATTTTGAATTACTTGATGTAAATCATCAGAAATTCAATAAATCGATGAAATATGGCAATATCGCTCTAAAATTCATGAAAAATTGGCAGTTGGAATCACATGTGGTATACTTTAGTTGAAAATTGTAAGGGCACAATTTACAATTTTATTTATGGCACTTGGTTCACAAAAAAAAGTCGTGCTTGGCACTAGGAAAAAGGAAAAAAATACTTTTAATTAACAAAATTTTCATTCATTTTGTGAAATTCTTGATCACTATGGTAACACCCATGTTAGCTCCAAAAATGGTCATGTTATCATGTAATATGCCATGAAGATGCCCATGGGGCATGGTCATCTTTGTTGAAAGTCATTGATCATCATATGAGTGAGGTCAGTTTGTGAAGGTTTTTTTTTCAAGTTTGTGGTATTGCCAGTTTATCATTTTTCCAACAAGCCATTGCACATAGGAGGCCTCCATGTGAAAGGATTTCAATTTTTGAGCATTTTTTTCATTTTCTATAATTTCTTTCGATGTGTTGTCAAAATTGCACGGATGACTAATCATATAAAATGGTTGGGAAATTGAGTTTTCTTTGTGGATACTACCTACATTCCTAATGTGGAAGGTGAAAATGATTTTTCAGAATTTATTCGACCAAATTAGAGCACACTTGTAGTTCAAATTTGAATTAGTTGATGTAAATCACCAGAAATTCAATAAATCAATGAAATATGGCAATATCACTCTGAAATTCATGAAAAATTTGTAGTTGGAATCCCATGTGGTATACTTTAGTTGAAAATTGTAAGGGCACAATTTACAATCTTATTTATGGCACTTGCTTCACAAAAAAAAGTCATGCTTGGCACTAGGAAAATGCAAAAATACTTTTTATTATCCAAATTTTCATTCATTTTGTGAAATTCTTGATCACTATGGTAACACCCATGTTAGTTCCAAAAATGGTCATGTTATCATGTAATATGCCATGAAGATGCCCATGGGGCATGGTCATGTTTGTTGAAAGTCATTGATCTTCATATGAGTTAGGTCAGTTTGTGAAGGTTTTTTTTTCAAGTTTATGGTATTGTCAGTGTATCATTTTTCCCACAAGCCATTGCACATCGGAGGCCTCCATGTGAAAGGATTTCAATTTTTGAGAATTTATTCGACCACATTAGAGCACATTTGCAGTTCAATTTTGAATTACTTGATGTAAATCACCAGAAAATAAATAAATCAATGAAATATGGCAATATCACTCTGAAATTCATGAAAAATTGGCAGTTGGAATCCCATGTGGTATACGTTAGTTGAAAATTGTAATGGCACAATTTACAATGTTATTTATCGCACTTGCTTCACAAAAAAAGTCATTCTTGGCACTAGGAAAGTGGGAAAAAAAATACTTTTCATTAACCAAATTTAAAATCATTTTGTGAAATTCCTGATCACTACAGTAAGACCCATGTTAGTTCAAAAAATGTTCATGTTATCATGTAATATGCCATGAAGATTCCCATGGGGCATCGTCATCTTTGTTGAAAGTCATTGATCTTCATGTGAGATAGGTCAGTTTGTGAAGGGTTTTTTTTCAAGTTTGTGGTACTGTCGGTTTATCATTTTCCCACAAGCCATTGCACATAGGAGGCCTCCATGTGAAAGGATTTCAATTTTTGAGCATTTTTTTTTCATTTTCTATAGTTTCTTTCGATGTGTTGTCAAAATTGCACGGATGACTAATCATATAAAATGGTTGGGAAATTGAGTTTTATTTGTGGATACTACCTACATTCCTAATGTGGAAGGTGAAAATAATTTTTAAAAATTTATTCGACCAAATTAGAGCACATTTGCAGTTCAATTTTGAATTACTTGATGTAAATCATCAGAAATTCAATAAATCGATGAAATATGGCAATATCGCTCTAAAATTCATGAAAAATTGGCAGTTGGAATCACATGTGGTATACTTTAGTTGAAAATTGTAAGGGCACAATTTACAATTTTATTTATGGCACTTGGTTCACAAAAAAAAGTCGTGCTTGGCACTAGGAAAAAGGAAAAAAATACTTTTAATTAACCAAATTTTCATTAATTTTGTGAAATTCTTGATCACTATGGTAACACCCATGTTAGCTCCAAAAATGGTCATGTTATCATGTAATATGCCATGAAGATGCCCATGGGGCATGGTCATCTTTGTTGAAAGTCATTGATCATCATATGAGTGAGGTCAGTTTGTGAAGGGTTTTTTTTCAAGTTTGTGGTATTGCCAGTTTATCATTTTTCCAACAAGCCATTGCACATAGGAGGCCTCCATGTGAAAGGATTTCAATTTTTGAGCATTTTTTTCATTTTCTATAATTTCTTTCGATGTGTTGTCAAAATTGCACGGATGACTAATCATATTAAATGGTTGGGAAATTGAGTTTTCTTTGTGGATACTACCTACATTCCTAATGTGGAAGGTGAAAATGATTTTTCAGAATTTATTCGACCAAATTAGAGCACACTTGTAGTTCAAATTTGAATTAGTTGATGTAAATCACCAGAAATTCAATAAATCAATGAAATATGGCAATATCACTCTGAAATTCATGAAAAATTTGTAGTTGGAATCCCATGTGGTATACTTTAGTTGAAAATTGTAAGGGCACAATTTACAATCTTATTTATGGCACTTGCTTCACAAAAAAAAGTCGTGCTTGGCACTAGGAAAATGCAAAAATACTTTTTATTATCCAAATTTTCATTCATTTTGTGAAATTCTTGATCACTATGGTAACACCCATGTTAGTTCCAAAAATGGTCATGTTATCATGTAATATGCCATGAAGATGCCCATGGGGCATGGTCATGTTTGTTGAAAGTCATTGATCTTCATATGAGTTAGGTCAGTTTGTGAAGGTTTTTTTTTCAAGTTTATGGTATTGTCAGTGTATCATTTTTCCCACAAGTTATTGCACATCGGAGGCCTCCATGTGAAAGGATTTCAATTTTTGAGAATTTATTCGACCACATTAGAGCACATTTGCAGTTCAATTTTGAATTACTTGATGTAAATCACCAGAAAATAAATAAATCAATGAAATATGGCAATATCACTCTGAAATTCATGAAAAATTGGCAGTTGGAATCCCATGTGGTATACTTTAGTTGAAAATTGTAATGGCACAATTTACAATGTTATTTATCGCACTTGCTTCACAAAAAAAGTCATTCTTGGCACTAGGAAAGTGGAAAAAAAATACTTTTCATTAACCAAATCTAAAATCATTTTGTGAAATTCCTGATCACTACAGTAAGACCCATGTTAGTTCAAAAAATGTTCATGTTATCATGTAATATGCCATGAAGATTCCCATGGGGCATCGTCATCTTTGTTGAAAGTCATTGATCTTCATGTGAGATAGGTCAGTTTGTGAAGGGTTTTTTTTCAAGTTTGTGGTACTGTCGGTTTATCATTTTCCCACAAGCCATTGCACATAGGAGGCCTCCATGTGAAAGGATTTCAATTTTTGAGCATTTTTTTTCATTTTCTATAGTTTCTTTCGATGTGTTGTCAAAATTGCACGGATGACTAATCATATAAAATGGTTGGGAAATTGAGTTTTCTTTGTGGATACTACCTACATTCCTAATGTGGAAGGTGAAAATAATTTTTAAAAATTTATTCGACCAAATTAGAGCACATTTGCAGTTCAATTTTGAATTACTTGATGTAAATCATCAGAAATTCAATAAATCGATGAAATATGGCAATATCGCTCTAAAATTCATGAAAAATTGGCAGTTGGAATCACATGTGGTATACTTTAGTTGAAAATTGTAAGGGCACAATTTACAATTTTATTTATGGCACTTGGTTCACAAAAAAAAGTCGTGCTTGGCACTAGGAAAAAGGAAAAAAATACTTTTAATTAACCAAATTTTCATTAATTTTGTGAAATTCTTGATCACTATGGTAACACCCATGTTAGCTCCAAAAATGGTCATGTTATCATGTAATATGCCATGAAGATGCCCACGGGGCATGGTCATCTTTGTTGAAAGTCATTGATCTTCATATGAGTGAGGTCAGTTTGTGAAGGTTTTTTTTTTCAAGTTTGTGGTATTGCCAGTTTATCATTTTTCCCACAAGCCATTGCACATAGGAGGCCTCCATGTGAAAGTATTTCAATTTTTGAGCATTTTTTTTCATTTTCTATAATTTCTTTCGATGTGTTGTCAAAATTGCACGGATGACTAATCATATTAAATGGTTGGGAAATTGAGTTTTCTTTGTGGATACTACCTACATTCCTAATGTGGAAGGTGAAAATAATTTTTAAAAATTTATTCGACCAAATTAGAGCACATTTGCAGTTCAATTTTGAATTACTTGATGTAAATCATCAGAAATTCAATAAATCGATGAAATATGGCAATATCGCTCTAAAATTCATGAAAAATTGGCAGTTGGAATCACATGTGGTATACTTTAGTTGAAAATTGTAAGGGCACAATTTACAATTTTATTTATGGCACTTGGTTCACAAAAAAAAGTCGTGCTTGGCACTAGGAAAAAGGAAAAAAATACTTTTAATTAACCAAATTTTCATTAATTTTGTGAAATTCTTGATCACTATGGTAACACCCATGTTAGCTCCAAAAATGGTCATGTTATCATGTAATATGCCATGAAGATGCCCATGGGGCATGGTCATCTTTGTTGAAAGTCATTGATCATCATATGAGTGAGGTCAGTTTGTGAAGGGTTTTTTTTCAAGTTTGTGGTATTGCCAGTTTATCATTTTTCCAACAAGCCATTGCACATAGGAGGCCTCCATGTGAAAGGATTTCAATTTTTGAGCATTTTTTTCATTTTCTATAATTTCTTTCGATGTGTTGTCAAAATTGCACGGATGACTAATCATATTAAATGGTTGGGAAATTGAGTTTTCTTTGTGGATACTACCTACATTCCTAATGTGGAAGGTGAAAATGATTTTTCAGAATTTATTCGACCAAATTAGAGCACACTTGTAGTTCAAATTTGAATTAGTTGATGTAAATCACCAGAAATTCAATAAATCAATGAAATATGGCAATATCACTCTGAAATTCATGAAAAATTTGTAGTTGGAATCCCATGTGGTATACTTTAGTTGAAAATTGTAAGGGCACAATTTACAATCTTATTTATGGCACTTGCTTCACAAAAAAAAGTCGTGCTTGGCACTAGGAAAATGCAAAAATACTTTTTATTATCCAAATTTTCATTCATTTTGTGAAATTCTTGATCACTATGGTAACACCCATGTTAGTTCCAAAAATGGTCATGTTATCATGTAATATGCCATGAAGATGCCCATGGGGCATGGTCATGTTTGTTGAAAGTCATTGATCTTCATATGAGTTAGGTCAGTTTGTGAAGGTTTTTTTTTCAAGTTTATGGTATTGTCAGTGTATCATTTTTCCCACAAGTTATTGCACATCGGAGGCCTCCATGTGAAAGGATTTCAATTTTTGAGAATTTATTCGACCACATTAGAGCACATTTGCAGTTCAATTTTGAATTACTTGATGTAAATCACCAGAAAATAAATAAATCAATGAAATATGGCAATATCACTCTGAAATTCATGAAAAATTGGCAGTTGGAATCCCATGTGGTATACTTTAGTTGAAAATTGTAATGGCACAATTTACAATGTTATTTATCGCACTTGCTTCACAAAAAAAGTCATTCTTGGCACTAGGAAAGTGGAAAAAAAATACTTTTCATTAACCAAATCTAAAATCATTTTGTGAAATTCCTGATCACTACAGTAAGACCCATGTTAGTTCAAAAAATGTTCATGTTATCATGTAATATGCCATGAAGATTCCCATGGGGCATCGTCATCTTTGTTGAAAGTCATTGATCTTCATGTGAGATAGGTCAGTTTGTGAAGGGTTTTTTTTCAAGTTTGTGGTACTGTCGGTTTATCATTTTCCCACAAGCCATTGCACATAGGAGGCCTCCATGTGAAAGGATTTCAATTTTTGAGCATTTTTTTTCATTTTCTATAGTTTCTTTCGATGTGTTGTCAAAATTGCACGGATGACTAATCATATAAAATGGTTGGGAAATTGAGTTTTCTTTGTGGATACTACCTACATTCCTAATGTGGAAGGTGAAAATAATTTTTAAAAATTTATTCGACCAAATTAGAGCACATTTGCAGTTCAATTTTGAATTACTTGATGTAAATCATCAGAAATTCAATAAATCGATGAAATATGGCAATATCGCTCTAAAATTCATGAAAAATTGGCAGTTGGAATCACATGTGGTATACTTTAGTTGAAAATTGTAAGGGCACAATTTACAATTTTATTTATGGCACTTGGTTCACAAAAAAAAGTCGTGCTTGGCACTAGGAAAAAGGAAAAAAATACTTTTAATTAACCAAATTTTCATTAATTTTGTGAAATTCTTGATCACTATGGTAACACCCATGTTAGCTCCAAAAATGGTCATGTTATCATGTAATATGCCATGAAGATGCCCACGGGGCATGGTCATCTTTGTTGAAAGTCATTGATCTTCATATGAGTGAGGTCAGTTTGTGAAGGTTTTTTTTTCAAGTTTGTGGTATTGCCAGTTTATCATTTTTCCCACAAGCCATTGCACATAGGAGGCCTCCATGTGAAAGGATTTCAATTTTTGAGCATTTTTTTCATTTTCTATAATTTCTTTCGATGTGTTGTCAAAATTGCACGGATGACTAATCATATTAAATGGTTGGGAAATTGAGTTTTCTTTGTGGATACTACCTACATTCCTAATGTGGAAGGTGAAAATGATTTTTCAGAATTTATTCGACCAAATTAGAGCACACTTGTAGTTCAAATTTGAATTAGTTGATGTAAATCACCAGAAATTCAATAAATCAATGAAATATGGCAATATCACTCTGAAATTCATGAAAAATTTGTAGTTGGAATCCCATGTGGTATACTTTAGTAGAAAATTGTAAGGGCACAATTTACAATCTTATTTATGGCACTTGCTTCACAAAAAAAAGTCGTGCTTGGCACTAGGAAAATGCAAAAATACTTTTTATTATCCAAATTTTCATTCATTTTGTGAAATTCTTGATCACTATGGTAACACCCATGTTAGTTCCAAAAATGGTCATGTTATCATGTAATATGCCATGAAGATGCCCATGGGGCATGGTCATGTTTGTTGAAAGTCATTGATCTTCATATGAGTTAGGTCAGTTTGTGAAGGTTTTTTTTTCAAGTTTATGGTATTGTCAGTGTATCATTTTTCCCACAAGCCATTGCACATCGGAGGCCTCCATGTGAAAGGATTTCAATTTTTGAGAATTTATTCGACCACATTAGAGCACATTTGCAGTTCAATTTTGAATTACTTGATGTAAATCACCAGAAAATAAATAAATCAATGAAATATGGCAATATCACTCTGAAATTCATGAAAAATTGGCAGTTGGAATCCCATGTGGTATACTTTAGTTGAAAATTGTAATGGCACAATTTACAATGTTATTTATCGCACTTGCTTCACAAAAAAAGTCATTCTTGGCACTAGGAAAGTGGAAAAAAAATACTTTTCATTAACCAAATCTAAAATCATTTTGTGAAATTCCTGATCACTACAGTAAGACCCATGTTAGTTCAAAAAATGTTCATGTTATCATGTAATATGCCATGAAGATTCCCATGGGGCATCGTCATCTTTGTTGAAAGTCATTGATCTTCATGTGAGATAGGTCAGTTTGTGAAGGGTTTTTTTTCAAGTTTGTGGTACTGTCGGTTTATCATTTTCCCACAAGCCATTGCACATAGGAGGCCTCCATGTGAAAGGATTTCAATTTTTGAGCATTTTTTTTCATTTTCTATAGTTTCTTTCGATGTGTTGTCAAAATTGCACGGATGACTAATCATATAAAATGGTTGGGAAATTGAGTTTTCTTTGTGGATACTACCTACATTCCTAATGTGGAAGGTGAAAATAATTTTTAAAAATTTATTCGACCAAATTAGAGCACATTTGCAGTTCAATTTTGAATTACTTGATGTAAATCATCAGAAATTCAATAAATCGATGAAATATGGCAATATCGCTCTAAAATTCATGAAAAATTGGCAGTTGGAATCACATGTGGTATACTTTAGTTGAAAATTGTAAGGGCACAATTTACAATTTTATTTATGGCACTTGGTTCACACAAAAAAGTCGTGCTTGGCACTAGGATAAAGGAAAAAAATACTTTTAATTAACCAAATTTTCATTCATTTTGTGAAATTCTTGATCACTATGGTAACACCCATGTTAGCTCCAAAAATGGTCATGTTATCATGTAATATGCCATGAAGATGCCCATGGGGCATGGTCATCTTTGTTGAAAGTCATTGATCATCATATGAGTGAGGTCAGTTTGTGAAGGTTTTTTTTTCAAGTTTGTGGTATTGCCAGTTTTTCATTTTTCCAACAAGCCATTGCACATAGGAGGCCTCCATGTGAAAGGATTTCAATTTTTGAGCATTTTTTTCATTTTCTATAATTTCTTTCGATGTGTTGTCAAAATTGCACGGATGACTAATCATATTAAATGGTTGGGAAATTGAGTTTTCTTTGTGGATACTACCTACATTCCTAATGTGGAAGGTGAAAATGATTTTTCAGAATTTATTCGACCAAATTAGAGCACACTTGTAGTTCAAATTTGAATTAGTTGATGTAAATCACCAGAAATTCAATAAATCAATGAAATATGGCAATATCACTCTGAAATTCATGAAAAATTTGTAGTTGGAATCCCATGTGGTATACTTTAGTTGAAAATTGTAAGGGCACAATTTACAATCTTATTTATGGCACTTGCTTCACAAAAAAAAAGTCGTGCTTGGCACTAGGAAAATGCAAAAATACTTTTTATTATCCAAATTTTCATTCATTTTGTGAAATTCTTGATCACTATGGTAACACCCATGTTAGTTCCAAAAATGGTCATGTTATCATGTAATATGCCATGAAGATGCCCATGGGGCATGGTCATGTTTGTTGAAAGTCATTGATCTTCATATGAGTTAGGTCAGTTTGTGAAGGTTTTTTTTTCAAGTTTATGGTATTGTCAGTGTATCATTTTTCCCACAAGCCATTGCACATCGGAGGCCTCCATGTGAAAGGATTTCAATTTTTGAGAATTTATTCGACCACATTAGAGCACATTTGCAGTTCAATTTTGAATTACTTGATGTAAATCACCAGAAAATAAATAAATCAATGAAATATGGCAATATCACTCTGAAATTCATGAAAAATTGGCAGTTGGAATCCCATGTGGTATACTTTAGTTGAAAATTGTAATGGCACAATTTACAATGTTATTTATCGCACTTGCTTCACAAAAAAAGTCATTCTTGGCACTAGGAAAGTGGAAAAAAAATACTTTTCATTAACCAAATCTAAAATCATTTTGTGAAATTCCTGATCACTACAGTAAGACCCATGTTAGTTCAAAAAATGTTCATGTTATCATGTAATATGCCATGAAGATTCCCATGGGGCATCGTCATCTTTGTTGAAAGTCATTGATCTTCATGTGAGATAGGTCAGTTTGTGAAGGGTTTTTTTTCAAGTTTGTGGTACTGTCGGTTTATCATTTTCCCACAAGCCATTGCACATAGGAGGCCTCCATGTGAAAGGATTTCAATTTTTGAGCATTTTTTTTCATTTTCTATAGTTTCTTTCGATGTGTTGTCAAAATTGCACGGATGACTAATCATATAAAATGGTTGGGAAATTGAGTTTTCTTTGTGGATACTACCTACATTCCTAATGTGGAAGGTGAAAATAATTTTTAAAAATTTATTCGACCAAATTAGAGCACATTTGCAGTTCAATTTTGAATTACTTGATGTAAATCATCAGAAATTCAATAAATCGATGAAATATGGCAATATCGCTCTAAAATTCATGAAAAATTGGCAGTTGGAATCACATGTGGTATACTTTAGTTGAAAATTGTAAGGGCACAATTTACAATTTTATTTATGGCACTTGGTTCACACAAAAAAGTCGTGCTTGGCACTAGGAAAAAGGAAAAAAATACTTTTAATTAACCAAATTTTCATTCATTTTGTGAAATTCTTGATCACTATGGTAACACCCATGTTAGCTCCAAAAATGGTCATGTTATCATGTAATATGCCATGAAGATGCCCATGGGGCATGGTCATCTTTGTTGAAAGTCATTGATCATCATATGAGTGAGGTCAGTTTGTGAAGGTTTTTTTTTCAAGTTTGTGGTATTGCCAGTTTTTCATTTTTCCAACAAGCCATTGCACATAGGAGGCCTCCATGTGAAAGGATTTCAATTTTTGAGCATTTTTTTCATTTTCTATAATTTCTTTCGATGTGTTGTCAAAATTGCACGGATGACTAATCATATTAAATGGTTGGGAAATTGAGTTTTCTTTGTGGATACTACCTACATTCCTAATGTGGAAGGTGAAAATGATTTTTCAGAATTTATTCGACCAAATTAGAGCACACTTGTAGTTCAAATTTGAATTAGTTGATGTAAATCACCAGAAATTCAATAAATCAATGAAATATGGCAATATCACTCTGAAATTCATGAAAAATTTGTAGTTGGAATCCCATGTGGTATACTTTAGTTGAAAATTGTAAGGGCACAATTTACAATCTTATTTATGGCACTTGCTTCACAAAAAAAAGTCGTGCTTGGCACTAGGAAAATGCAAAAATACTTTTTATTATCCAAATTTTCATTCATTTTGTGAAATTCTTGATCACTATGGTAACACCCATGTTAGTTCCAAAAATGGTCATGTTATCATGTAATATGCCATGAAGATGCCCATGGGGCATGGTCATGTTTGTTGAAAGTCATTGATCTTCATATGAGTTAGGTCAGTTTGTGAAGGTTTTTTTTTCAAGTTTATGGTATTGTCAGTGTATCATTTTTCCCACAAGCCATTGCACATCGGAGGCCTCCATGTGAAAGGATTTCAATTTTTGAGAATTTATTCGACCACATTAGAGCACATTTGCAGTTCAATTTTGAATTACTTGATGTAAATCACCAGAAAATAAATAAATCAATGAAATATGGCAATATCACTCTGAAATTCATGAAAAATTGGCAGTTGGAATCCCATGTGGTATACTTTAGTTGAAAATTGTAATGGCACAATTTACAATGTTATTTATCGCACTTGCTTCACAAAAAAAGTCATTCTTGGCACTAGGAAAGTGGAAAAAAAATACTTTTTATTAACCAAATCTAAAATTATTTTGTGAAATTCCTGATCACTACAGTAAGACCCATGTTAGTTCAAAAAATGTTCATGTTATCATGTAATATGCCATGAAGATTCCCATGGGGCATCGTCATCTTTGTTGAAAGTCATTGATCTTCATGTGAGATAGGTCAGTTTGTGAAGGGTTTTTTTTCAAGTTTGTGGTGCTGTCGGTTTATCATTTTCCCACAAGCCATTGCACATAGGAGGCCTCCATGTGAAAGGATTTCAATTTTTGAGCATTTTTTTTCATTTTCTATAGTTTCTTTCGATGTGTTGTCAAAATTGCACGGATGACTAATCATATTAAATGGTTGGGAAATTGAGTTTTCTTTGTGGATACTACCTACATTCCTAATGTGGAAGGTGAAAATGATTTTTCAGAATTTATTCGACCAAATTAGAGCACATTTGCAGTTCAATTTTGAATTAGTTGATGTAAATCACCAGAAATTCAATAAATCAATGAAATATGGCAATATCACTCTGAAATTCATGAAAAATTGGCAGTTGGAATCCCATGTGGTATACTTTAGTTGAAAATTGTAAGGGCACAATTTACAATCTTATTTATGGCACTTGCTTCACAAAAAAAAGTCGTGCTTGGCACTAGGAAAATGCAAAAATACTTTTTATTATCCAAATTTTCATTCATTTTGTGAAATTCTTGATCACTATGGTAACACCCATGTTAGTTCCAAAAATGGTCATGTTATCATGTAATATGCCATGAAGATGCCCATGGGGCATGGTCATGTTTGTTGAAAGTCATTGATCTTCATATGAGTTAGGTCAGTTTGTGAAGGTTTTTTTTTCAAGTTTATGGTATTGTCAGTGTATCATTTTTCCCACAAGCCATTGCACATCGGAGGCCTCCATGTGAAAGGATTTCAATTTTTGAGAATTTATTCGACCACATTAGAGCACATTTGCAGTTCAATTTTGAATTACTTGATGTAAATCACCAGAAAATAAATAAATCAATTAAATATGGCAATATCACTCTGAAATTCATGAAAAATTGGCAGTTGGAATCCCATGTGGTATACTTTAGTTGAAAATTGTAATGGCACAATTTACAATGTTATTTATCGCACTTGCTTCACAAAAAAAGTCATTCTTGGCACTAGGAAAGTGGAAAAAAAAATACTTTTTATTAACCAAATCTAAAATTATTTTGTGAAATTCCTGATCACTACAGTAAGACCCATGTTAGTTCAAAAAATGTTCATGTTATCATGTAATATGCCATGAAGATTCCCATGGGGCATCGTCATCTTTGTTGAAAGTCATTGATCTTCATGTGAGATAGGTCAGTTTGTGAAGGGTTTTTTTTCAAGTTTGTGGTACTGTCGGTTTATCATTTTCCCACAAGCCATTGCACATAGGAGGCCTCCATGAGAAAGGATTTCAATTTTTGAGCATTTTTTTTCATTTTCTATAGTTTCTTTCGATGTGTTGTCAAAATTGCACGGATGACTAATCATATAAAATGGTTGGGAAATTGAGTTTTCTTTGTGGATACTACCTACATTCCTAATGTGGAAGGTGAAAATAATTTTTAAAAGTTTATTCGACCAAATTAGAGCACATTTGCAGTTCAATTTTGAATTACTTGATGTAAATCATCAGAAATTCAATAAATCGATGAAATATGGCAATATCGCTCTAAAATTCATGAAAAATTGGCAGTTGGAATCACATGTGGTATACTTTAGTTGAAAATTGTAAGGGCACAATTTACAATTTTATTTATGGCACTTGGTTCACAAAAAAAAGTCGTGCTTGGCACTAGGAAAAAGGAAAAAAATACTTTTAATTAACCAAATTTTCATTCATTTTGTGAAATTCTTGATCACTATGGTAACACCCATGTTAGCTCCAAAAATGGTCATGTTATCATGTAATATGCCATGAAGATGCCCATGGGGCATGGTCATCTTTGTTGAAAGTCATTGATCATCATATGAGTGAGGTCAGTTTGTGAAGGTTTTTTTTTCAAGTTTGTGGTATTGCCAGTTTATCATTTTTCCAACAAGCCATTGCACATAGGAGGCCTCCATGTGAAAGGATTTCAATTTTTGAGCATTTTTTTCATTTTCTATAATTTCTTTCGATGTGTTGTCAAAATTGCACGGATGACTAATCATATAAAATGGTTGGGAAATTGAGTTTTCTTTGTGGATACTACCTACATTCCTAATGTGGAAGGTGAAAATGATTTTTCAGAATTTATTCGACCAAATTAGAGCACACTTGTAGTTCAAATTTGAATTAGTTGATGTAAATCACCAGAAATTCAATAAATCAATGAAATATGGCAATATCACTCTGAAATTCATGAAAAATTTGTAGTTGGAATCCCATGTGGTATACTTTAGTTGAAAATTGTAAGGGCACAATTTACAATCTTATTTATGGCACTTGCTTCACAAAAAAAAGTCGTGCTTGGCACTAGGAAAATGCAAAAATACTTTTTATTATCCAAATTTTCATTCATTTTGTGAAATTCTTGATCACTATGGTAACACCCATGTTAGTTCCAAAAATGGTCATGTTATCATGTAATATGCCATGAAGATGCCCATGGGGCATGGTCATGTTTGTTGAAAGTCATTGATCTTCATATGAGTTAGGTCAGTTTGTGAAGGTTTTTTTTTCAAGTTTATGGTATTGTCAGTGTATCATTTTTCCCACAAGCCATTGCACATCGGAGGCCTCCATGTGAAAGGATTTCAATTTTTGAGAATTTATTCGACCACATTAGAGCACATTTGCTGTTCAATTTTGAATTACTTGATGTAAATCACCAGAAAATAAATAAATCAATGAAATATGGCAATATCACTCTGAAATTCATGAAAAATTGGCAGTTGGAATCCCATGTGGTATACTTTAGTTGAAAATTGTAATGGCACAATTTACAATGTTATTTATCGCACTTGCTTCACAAAAAAAGTCATTCTTGGCACTAGGAAAGTGGAAAAAAAAATACTTTTCATTAACCAAATCTAAAATTATTTTGTGAAATTCCTGATCACTACAGTAAGACCCATGTTAGTTCAAAAAATGTTCATGCTATCATGTAATATGCCATGAAGATTCCCATGGGGCATCGTCATCTTTGTTGAAAGTCATTGATCTTCATGTGAGATAGGTCAGTTTGTGAAGGGTTTTTTTTCAAGTTTGTGGTACTGTCGGTTTATCATTTTCCCACAAGCCATTGCACATAGGAGGCCTCCATGTGAAAGGATTTCAATTTTTGAGCATTTTTTTTCATTTTCTATAGTTTCTTTCGATGTGTTGTCAAAATTGCACGGATGACTAATCATATAAAATGGTTGGGAAATTGAGTTTTCTTTGTGGATACTACCTACATTCCTAATGTGGAAGGTGAAAATAATTTTTAAAAGTTTATTCGACCAAATTAGAGCACATTTGCAGTTCAATTTTGAATTACTTGATGTAAATCATCAGAAATTCAATAAATCGATGAAATATGGCAATATCGCTCTAAAATTCATGAAAAATTGGCAGTTGGAATCACATGTGGTATACTTTAGTTGAAAATTGTAAGGGCACAATTTACAATTTTATTTATGGCACTTGGTTCACAAAAAAAAGTCGTGCTTGGCACTAGGAAAAAGGAAAAAAATACTTTTAATTAACCAAATTTTCATTCATTTTGTGAAATTCTTGATCACTATGGTAACACCCATGTTAGCTCCAAAAATGGTCATGTTATCATGTAATATGCCATGAAGATGCCCATGGGGCATGGTCATCTTTGTTGAAAGTCATTGATCATCATATGAGTGAGGTCAGTTTGTGAAGGTTTTTTTTTCAAGTTTGTGGTATTGCCAGTTTATCATTTTTCCAACAAGCCATTGCACATAGGAGGCCTCCATGTGAAAGGATTTCAATTTTTGAGCATTTTTTTCATTTTCTATAATTTCTTTCGATGTGTTGTCAAAATTGCACGGATGACTAATCATATAAAATGGTTGGGAAATTGAGTTTTCTTTGTGGATACTACCTACATTCCTAATGTGGAAGGTGAAAATGATTTTTCAGAATTTATTCGACCAAATTAGAGCACACTTGTAGTTCAAATTTGAATTAGTTGACGTAAATCACCAGAAATTCAATAAATCAATGAAATATGGCAATATCACTCTGAAATTCATGAAAAATTTGTAGTTGGAATCCCATGTGGTATACTTTAGTTGAAAATTGTAAGGGCACAATTTACAATCTTATTTATGGCACTTGCTTCACAAAAAAAAGTCGTGCTTGGCACTAGGAAAATGCAAAAATACTTTTTATTATCCAAATTTTCATTCATTTTGTGAAATTCTTGATCACTATGGTAACACCCATGTAAGTTCCAAAAATGGTCATGTTATCATGTAATATGCCATGAAGATGCCCATGGGGCATGGTCATGTTTGTTGAAAGTCATTGATCTTCATATGAGTTAGGTCAGTTTGTGAAGGTTTTTTTTTCAAGTTTATGGTATTGTCAGTGTATCATTTTTCCGACAAGCCATTGCACATCGGAGGCCTCCATGTGAAAGGATTTCAATTTTTGAGAATTTATTCGACCACATTAGAGCACATTTGCAGTTCAATTTTGAATTACTTGATGTAAATCACCAGAAAATAAATAAATCAATGAAATATGGCAATATCACTCTGAAATTCATGAAAAATTGGCAGTTGGAATCCCATGTGGTATACTTTAGTTGAAAATTGTAATGGCACAATTTACAATGTTATTTATCGCACTTGCTTCACAAAAAAAGTCATTCTTGGCACTAGGAAAGTGGGAAAAAAAATACTTTTCATTAACCAAATCTAAAATCATTTTGTGAAATTCCTGATCACTACAGTAAGACCCATGTTAGTTCAAAAAATGTTCATGTTATCATGTAATATGCCATGAAGATTCCCATGGGGCATCGTCATCTTTGTTGAAAGTCATTGATCTTCATGTGAGATAGGTCAGTTTGTGAAGGGTTTTTTTTCAAGTTTGTGGTACTGTCGGTTTATCATTTTCCCACAAGCCATTGCACATAGGAGGCCTCCATGTGAAAGGATTTCAATTTTTGAGCATTTTTTTTCATTTTCTATAGTTTCTTTCGATGTGTTGTCAAAATTGCACGGATGACTAATCATATAAAATGGTTGGGAAATTGAGTTTTCTTTGTGGATACTACCTACATTCCTAATGTGGAAGGTGAAAATAATTTTTAAAAGTTTATTCGACCAAATTAGAGCACATTTGCAGTTCAATTTTGAATTACTTGATGTAAATCATCAGAAATTCAATAAATCGATGAAATATGGCAATATCGCTCTAAAATTCATGAAAAATTGGCAGTTGGAATCACATGTGGTATACTTTAGTTGAAAATTGCAAGGGCACAATTTACAATTTTATTTATGGCACTTGGTTCACAAAAAAAAGTCGTGCTTGGCACTAGGAAAAAGGAAAAAAATACTTTTAATTAACCAAATTTTCATTCATTTTGTGAAATTCTTGATCACTATGGTAACACCCATGTTAGCTCCAAAAATGGTCATGTTATCATGTAATATGCCATGAAGATGCCCATGGGGCATGGTCATCTTTGTTGAAAGTCATTGATCATCATATGAGTGAGGTCAGTTTGTGAAGGTTTTTTTTTCAAGTTTGTGGTATTGCCAGTTTATCATTTTTCCAACAAGCCATTGCACATAGGAGGCCTCCATGTGAAAGGATTTCAATTTTTGAGCATTTTTTTCATTTTCTATAATTTCTTTCGATGTGTTGTCAAAATTGCACGGATGACTAATCATATAAATTGGTTGGGAAATTGAGTTTTCTTTGTGGATACTACCTACATTCCTAATGTGGAAGGTGAAAATGATTTTTCAGAATTTATTCGACCAAATTAGAGCACACTTGTAGTTCAAATTTGAATTAGTTGACGTAAATCACCAGAAATTCAATAAATCAATGAAATATGGCAATATCACTCTGAAATTCATGAAAAAATTGTAGTTGGAATCCCATGTGGTATACTTTAGTTGAAAATTGTAAGGGCACAATTTACAATCTTATTTATGGCACTTGCTTCACAAAAAAAAGTCGTGCTTGGCACTAGGAAAATGCAAAAATACTTTTTATTATCCAAATTTTCATTCATTTTGTGAAATTCTTGATCACTATGGTAACACCCATGTAAGTTCCAAAAATGGTCATGTTATCATGTAATATGCCAATGGGGCATGGTCATGTTTGTTGAAAGTCATTGATCTTCATATGAGTTAGGTCAGTTTGTGAAGGTTTTTTTTTGAAGTTTATGGTATTGTCAGTGTATCATTTTTCCCACAAGCCATTGCACATCGGAGGCCTCCATGTGAAAGGATTTCAATTTTTGAGAATTTATTCGACCACATTAGAGCACATTTGCAGTTCAATTTTGAATTACTTGATGTAAATCACCAGAAAATAAATAAATCAATGAAATATGGCAATATCACTCTGAAATTCATGAAAAATTGGCAGTTGGAATCCCATGTGGTATACTTTAGTTGAAAATTGTAATGGCACAATTTACAATGTTATTTATCGCACTTGCTTCACAAAAAAAGTCATTCTTGGCACTAGGAAAGTGGGAAAAAAAATACTTTTCATTAACCAAATCTAAAATCATTTTGTGAAATTATTGATCACTACAGTAAGACCCATGTTAGTTCAAAAAATGTTCATGTTATCATGTAATATGCCATGAAGATTCCCATGGGGCATCGTCATCTTTGTTGAAAGTCATTGATCTTCATGTGAGATAGGTCAGTTTGTGAAGGGTTTTTTTTCAAGTTTGTGGTACTGTCGGTTTATCATTTTCCCACAAGCCATTGCACATAGGAGGCCTCCATGTGAAAGGATTTCAATTTTTGAGCATTTTTTTTCATTTTCTATAGTTTCTTTCGATGTGTTGTCAAAATTGCACGGATGACTAATCATATAAAATGGTTGGGAAATTGAGTTTTCTTTGTGGATACTACCTACATTCCTAATGTGGAAGGTGAAAATAATTTTTAAAAATTTATTCGACCAAATTAGAGCACATTTGCAGTTCAATTTTGAATTACTTGATGTAAATCATCAGAAATTCAATAAATCGATGAAATATGGCAATATCGCTCTAAAATTAATGAAAAATTGGCAGTTGGAATCACATGTGGTATAGTTTAGTTGAAAATTATAAGGGCACAATTTACAATTTTATTTATGGCACTTGGTTCACAAAAAAAAGTCGTGCTTGGCACTAGGAAAAAGGAAAAAAATACTTTTAATTAACCAAATTTTCATTCATTTTGTGAAATTCTTGATCACTATGGTAACACCCATGTTAGCTCCAAAAATGGTCATGTTATCATGTAATATGCCATGAAGATGCCCATGGGGCATGGTCATCTTTGTTGAAAGTCATTGATCTTCATATGAGTGAGGTCAGTTTGTGAAGGTTTTTTTTTCAAGTTTGTGGTATTGCCAGTTTATCATTTTTCCCACAAGCCATTGCACATAGGAGGCCTCCATGTGAAAGGATTTCAATTTTTGAGCATTTTTTTCATTTTCTATAATTTCTTTCGATGTGTTGTCAAAATTGCACGGATGACTAATCATATTAAATGGTTGGGAAATTGAGTTTTCTTTGTGGATACTACCTACATTCCTAATGTGGAAGGTGAAAATAATTTTTCAGAATTTATTCGACCAAATTAGAGCTCACTTGTAGTTCAAATTTGAATTAGTTGATGTAAATCACCAGAAATTCAATAAATCAATGAAATATGGCAATATCACTCTGAAATTCATGAAAAATTTGTAGTTGGAATCCCATGTGGTATACTTTAGTTGAAAATTGTAAGGGCACAATTTACAATCTTATTTATGGCACTTGCTTCACAAAAAAAAGTCATGCTTGGCACTAGGAAAATGCAAAAATACTTTTTATTATCCAAATTTTCATTCATTTTGTGAAATTCTTGATCACTATGGTAACACCCATGTTAGTTCCAAAAATGGTCATGTTATCATGTAATATGCCATGAAGATGCCCATGGGGCATGGTCATGTTTGTTGAAAGTCATTGATCTTCATATGAGTTAGGTCAGTTTGTGAAGGTTTTTTTTTCAAGTTTATGGTATTGTCAGTATATCATTTTTCCCACAAGCCATTGCACATCGGAGGCCTCCATGTGAAAGGATTTCAATTTTTGATCCTTTTTTTCATTTTCTATAATTTTTTTTATGTGTTGTCAAAATTCCATGGATTACTAATCATATAAAATGGTAGGGAAATTGAGTTTTCTTTGTGGATACTACCTACATTCCTAATGTGGAAAGTGAAAATGATTTTTCAGAATTTATTCGACCAAATTAGAGCACACTTGTAGTTCAAATTTAAATTACTTGATGTAAATTGGCAGAAATTCAATAAATCAATGAAATATGGCAATATCACTCTAAAATTCTTGAAAAATTGGCAGTTGGAATCCCATGTGGTATACTTTAGTTGAAAATTATAACGGCACAATTTACAATGTTATTTATGGCACTTTCTTCACAAAAAAAAGTCATGGTTGGCACTAGGAAAGTGGAAAAAAATACTTTTCATTAACCAAATCTAAAATAATTTTGAGAAATTCCTGATCACCATGGTAAGACCCATGTTAGTTCCAAAAATGGTCATCTTATCATGTAATATGCCATGAAGATTCCCATGGGGCATGGTCATCTTTGTTGAAAGTCATTGATCTTCATATGAGATAGGTCAGTTTGTGAAGGTTTTTTTTTCAAGTTTATGGTATTGTCAGTGTATCATTTTTCCCACAAGCCATTGCACATAGGAGGCCTCCATGTGAAAGGATTTCAATTTTTGAGAATTTATTCGACCAAATTAGAGCACATTTGCAGTTCAATTTTGAATTACTTGATGTAAATCACCAGAAATTAAATAAATCAATGAAATATGGCAATATCACTCTGAAATTCATGAAAAATTGGCAGTTCGAATCCCATGTGGTATACTTTAGTTGAAAATTGTAAGGGCACAATTTACAATTTTATTTATGGCACTTGGTTCACAAAAAAAAGTCGTGCTTGGCACTAGGAAAAAGGAAAAAAATACTTTTAATTAACCAAATTTTCATTCATTTTGTGAAATTCTTGATCACTATGGTAACACCCATGTTAGCTCCAAAAATGGTCATGTTATCATGTAATATGCCATGAAGATGCCCATGGGGCATGGTCATCTTTGTTGAAAGTCATTGATCTTCATATGAGTGAGGTCAGTTTGTGAAGGTTTTTTTTTCAAGTTTGTGGTATTGCCAGTTTATCATTTTTCCCACAAGCCATTGCACATAGGAGGCCTCCATGTGAAAGGATTTCAATTTTTGAGCAATTTTTTCATTTTCTATAATTTCTTTCGATGTGTTGTCAAAATTGCACGGATGACTAATCATATTAAATGGTTGGGAAATTGAGTTTTCTTTGTGGATACTACCTACATTCCTAATGTGGAAGGTGAAAATAATTTTTCAGAATTTATTCGACCAAATTAGAGCACACTTGTAGTTCAAATTTGAATTAGTTGATGTAAATCACCAGAAATTCAATAAATCAATGAAATATGGCAATATCACTCTGAAATTCATGAAAAATTTGTAGTTGGAATCCCATGTGGTATACTTTAGTTGAAAATTGTAAGGGCACAATTTACAATCTTATTTATGGCACTTGCTTCACAAAAAAAAGTCGTGCTTGGCACTAGGAAAATGCAAAAATACTTTTTATTATCCAAATTTTCATTCATTTTGTGAAATTCTTGATCACTATGGTAACACCCATGTTAGTTCCAAAAATGGTCATGTTATCATGTAATATGCCATGAAGATGCCCATGGGGCATGGTCATGTTTGTTGAAAGTCATTGATCTTCATATGAGTTAGGTCAGTTTGTGAAGGGTTTTTTTTCAGGTTTATGGTATTGTCAGTATATCATTTTTCCCACAAGCCATTGCACATCGGAGGCCTCCATGTGAAAGGATTTCAATTTTTGATCCTTTTTTTCATTTTCTATAATTTTTTTTATGTGTTGTCAAAATTCCATGGATTACTAATCATATAAAATGGTAGGGAAATTGAGTTTTCTTTGTGGATACTACCTACATTCCTAATGTGGAAAGTGAAAATGATTTTTCAGAATTTATTCGACCAAATTAGAGCACACTTGTAGTTCAAATTTAAATTACTTGATGTAAATTGCCAGAAATTCAATAAATCAATGAAATATGGTAATATTACTCTAAAATTCTTGAAAAATTGGCAGTTGGAATCCCATGTGGTATACTTTAGTTGAAAATTATAAGGGCACAATTTACAATGTTATTTATGGCACTTTCTTCACAAAAAAAAGTCATGGTTGGCACTAGGAAAGTGGAAAAAAATACTTTTCATTAACCAAATCTAAAATAATTTTGAGAAATTCCTGATCACCATGGTAAGACCCATGTTAGTTCCAAAAATTGTCATCTTATCATGTAATATGCCATGAAGATTCCCATGGGGCATGGTCATCTTTGTTGAAAGTCATTGATCTTCATATGAGATAGGTCAGTTTGTGAAGGTTTTTTTTTCAAGTTTATGGTATTGTCAGTGTATCATTTTTCCCACAAGCCATTGCACATAGGAGGCCTCCATGTGAAAGGATTTCAATTTTTGAGAATTTATTCGACCAAATTAGAGCACATTTGCAGTTCAATTTTGAATTACTTGATGTAAATCACCAGAAATTAAATAAATCAATGAAATATGGCAATATCACTCTGAAATTCATGAAAAATTGGCAGTTCGAATCCCATGTGGTATACTTTAGTTGAAAATTGTAATGGCACAATTTACAATGTTATTTATGGCACTTGCTTCACAAAAAAAGTCATTCTTGGCACTAGGAAAGTGGAAAAAAAATACTTTTCATTAACCAAATCTAAAATCATTTTGTGAAATTCCTGATCACTACGGTAAGACCCATGTTAGTTCCAAAATGGTCATGTTATCATGTAATATGCCATGAAGATTCCCATGGGGCATCGTCATCTTTGTTGAAAGTCATTGATCTTCATGTGAGATAGGTCTGTTTGTGAAGGTTTTTTTTTTCAAGTTTGTGGTACTGTCGGTTTATCATTTTTCCCACAAGCCATTGCACATAGGATGCCTCCATGTGAAAGGATTTCAATTTTTGAGCATTTTTTTTCATTTTCTATAGTTTCTTTCGATGTGTTGTCAAAACTGCACGGATGACTAATCATATAAAATGGTTGGGAAATTGAGTTTTCTTTGTGGATACTACTTACATTCCTAATGTGGAAGGTGAAAATAATTTTTCAGAATTTATTCGGCCAAATTAGAGCACATTTGCAGTTCAATTTTGAATTACTTGATGTAAGTCATCAGAAATTCAATAAATCGATGAAATATGGCAATATCACTATGAAATACATGAAAAATTGGCAGTTGGAATCCCATGTGGTATACTTTAGTTGAAAGTTGTAAGGGCACAATTTACAATGTTATTTACGGCACTTGGTTCACAAAAAAAAGTCGTGCTTGGCACTAGGAAAAAGGAAAAAAAACTTTTAATTAACCAAATTTTCATTCATTTTGTGAAATTCTTCATCACTATGGTAACACCCATCTTAGCTCCAAAAATGGTCATGTTATCATGTAATATGCCATGAAGATGCCCATGGGGCATGGTCATCTTTGTTGAAAGTCATTGATCTTCATATGAGTGAGGTCAGTTTGTGAAGGGTTTTTTTTTCAAGTTTGTGGTATTGCCAGTTTATCATTTTCCCCACAAGCCATTGCACATGGAGGCCTCCATGTGAAAGGATTTCAATTTTTGAGCCTTTTTCTCATTTTCTATAATTTCTTTCGATGTGTTGTCAAAATTGCACGGAGGACTAATCATATAAAATGGTTGGCAAATTGAGTTTTCTTTGTGGATACTACCTACATTCCTAATGTGGAAGGTGAAAATGATTTTTCAGAATTTATTCGACCAAATTAGAGCACACTTGTAGTTGAAATTTGAATTACTTGATGTAAATCACCAGAAATTCAATAAATCGATGAAATATGGTAATATCACTCTGAAATTCATGAAAAATTGGCAGTTGGAATCCCATGTGTTATACTTTAGTTGAAAATTGTAAGGGCACAATTTACAATTTTATTTATGGCACTTGCTTCACAAAAAAAGTCGTGCTTGGCACTTCGAAAACGGAAAAAAATACTTTTAATTAACCAATTTTTCATTCATTTTGTGAAATTCTTGATCACTATGGTAACACCCATGTTAGCTCAAAAATGGTCATGTTATCATGTAATATGCATGAAGATGCCCGTGGGGCATGGTCATCTTTGTTGAAAGTCATTGATCTTCATATGATTGAGGTCAGTTTGTGAAGGGTTTTTTTTTTAAGTTTGTGGTATTGTCAGTTTATCATTTTTCCCACAAGCCATTGCACATAGAGGCCTCCATGTGAAAGGATTTCAATTTTTGAGCATTTTTTTTCATTTTCTATAATTTCTTTCGATGTGTTGTCAAAATTGCACGAATGACTAATCATATAAAATGGTTGGGAAATTGAGTTTTCTTTGTGGATACTACCTACATTCCTAATGTGGAAGGTGAAAATGATTTTTCAGAATTTATTCGACCAAATTAGAGCACACTTGTAGTTCAAATTTGAATTACTTGATGTAAATCACCTGAAATTCAATAAATCAATGAAATATGGCAATATCACTCTAAAGTTCATGAAAAATTTGTAGTTGGAATCCCATGTGGTATACTTTAGTTGAAAATTGTAAGGGCACAATTTACAATCTTATTTATGCCACTTGCTTCATAAAAAAAGTCGTGCTTGGCACTAGGAAAATGGAAAAATACTTTTTATTATCCAAATTTTCATTCATTTTGTGAAATTCCTGATCACTATGGTAACACCCATGTTAGCTCCAAAAATGGTCATTTTATCATGTAATATGCATGAAGATGCCCATGGGGCATGGTCATCTTTGTTGAAAGTTATTGATCTTCTTATGAGTGAGGTCAGTTTGTGAAGGGTTTTTTTTTCAAGTTTGTGGTATTGCCAGTTTATCATTTTTCCCACAAGCCATTGCACATAGAGGCCTCCATGTGAAAGTATTTCAATTTTTGAGCATTTTTTTCAATTTCTATAATTTTCTTTCGATGTGTTGTCAAAATTGCACGGATGACTAATCATATAAAATGGTTGGGAAATTGAGTTTTCTTTGTGGATACTACCTACATTCCTAATGTGGAAGGTGAAGATGATTTTTTGGAATTTATTTGACCAAATTAGAGCACACTTGTAGTTCAAATTTGAATTACTTGATGTAAATCACCAGAAATTAAATAAATCAATGAAATATGGCAATATCACTCTGAAATTCATGAAAAATTGGCAGTTCGAATCCCATGTGGTATACTTTAGTTGAAAATTGTAATGGCACAATTTACAATGTTATTTATGGCACTTGCTTCACAAAAAAAGTCATTCTTGGCACTAGGAAAGTGGAAAAAAAATACTTTTCATTAACCAAATCTAAAATCATTTTGTGAAATTCCTGATCACTACGGTAAGACCCATGTTAGTTCCAAAATGGTCATGTTATCATGTAATATGCCATGAAGATTCCCATGGGGCATCGTCATCTTTGTTGAAAGTCATTGATCTTCATGTGAGATAGGTCTGTTTGTGAAGGTTTTTTTTTTCAAGTTTGTGGTACTGTCGGTTTATCATTTTTCCCACAAGCCATTGCACATAGGATGCCTCCATGTGAAAGAATTTCAATTTTTGAGCATTTTTTTTCATTTTCTATAGTTTCTTTCGATGTGTTGTCAAAACTGCACGGATGACTAATCATATAAAATGGTTGGGAAATTGAGTTTTCTTTGTGGATACTACTTACATTCCTAATGTGGAAGGTGAAAATAATTTTTCAGAATTTATTCGGCCAAATTAGAGCACATTTGCAGTTCAATTTTGAATTACTTGATGTAAGTCATCAGAAATTCAATAAATCGATGAAATATGGCAATATCACTATGAAATACATGAAAAATTGGCAGTTGGAATCCCATGTGGTATACTTTAGTTGAAAGTTGTAAGGGCACAATTTACAATGTTATTTACGGCACTTGGTTCACAAAAAAAAGTCGTGCTTGGCACTAGGAAAAAGGAAAAAAAACTTTTAATTAACCAAATTTTCATTCATTTTGTGAAATTCTTCATCACTATGGTAACACCCATCTTAGCTCCAAAAATGGTCATGTTATCATGTAATATGCCATGAAGATGCCCATGGGGCATGGTCATCTTTGTTGAAAGTCATTGATCTTCATATGAGTGAGGTCAGTTTGTGAAGGTTTTTTTTTTCAAGTTTGTGGTATTGCCAGTTTATCATTTTCCCCACAAGCCATTGCACATGGAGGCCTCCATGTGAAAGGATTTCAATTTTTGAGCCTTTTTCTCATTTTCTATAATTTCTTTCGATGTGTTGTCAAAATTGCACGGAGGACTAATCATATAAAATGGTTGGCAAATTGAGTTTTCTTTGTGGATACTACCTACATTCCTAATGTGGAAGGTGAAAATGATTTTTCAGAATTTATTCGACCAAATTAGAGCACACTTGTAGTTGAAATTTGAATTACTTGTTGTAAATCACCAGAAATTCAATAAATCGATGAAATATGGTAATATCACTCTGAAATTCATGAAAAATTGGCAGTTGGAATCCCATGTGTTATACTTTAGTTGAAAATTGTAAGGGCACAATTTACAATTTTATTTATGGCACTTGCTTCACAAAAAAAGTCGTGCTTGGCACTTCGAAAACGGAAAAAAATACTTTTAATTAACCAATTTTTCATTCATTTTGTGAAATTCTTGATCACTATGGTAACACCCATGTTAGCTCAAAAATGGTCATGTTATCATGTAATATGCATGAAGATGCCCGTGGGGCATGGTCATCTTTGTTGAAAGTCATTGATCTTCATATGATTGAGGTCAGTTTGTGAAGGGTTTTTTTTTTAAGTTTGTGGTATTGTCAGTTTATCATTTTTCCCACAAGCCATTGCACATAGAGGCCTCCATGTGAAAGGATTTCAATTTTTGAGCATTTTTTTTCATTTTCTATAATTTCTTTCGATGTGTTGTCAAAATTGCACGAATGACTAATCATATAAAATGGTTGGGAAATTGAGTTTTCTTTGTGGATACTACCTACATTCCTAATGTGGAAGGTGAAAATGATTTTTCAGAATTTATTCGACCAAATTAGAGCACACTTGTAGTTCAAATTTGAATTACTTGATGTAAATCACCTGAAATTCAATAAATCAATGAAATATGGCAATATCACTCTAAAGTTCATGAAAAATTTGTAGTTGGAATCCCATGTGGTATACTTTAGTTGAAAATTGTAAGGGCACAATTTACAATCTTATTTATGCCACTTGCTTCATAAAAAAAGTCGTGCTTGGCACTAGGAAAATGGAAAAATACTTTTTATTATCCAAATTTTCATTCATTTTGTGAAATTCCTGATCACTATGGTAACACCCATGTTAGCTCCAAAAATGGTCATTTTATCATGTAATATGCATGAAGATGCCCATGGGGCATGGTCATCTTTGTTGAAAGTTATTGATCTTCTTATGAGTGAGGTCAGTTTGTGAAGGGTTTTTTTTTCAAGTTTGTGGTATTGCCAGTTTATCATTTTTCCCACAAGCCATTGCACATAGAGGCCTCCATGTGAAAGTATTTCAATTTTTGAGCATTTTTTTCAATTTCTATAATTTTCTTTCGATGTGTTGTCAAAATTGCACGGATGACTAATCATATAAAATGGTTGGGAAATTGAGTTTTCTTTGTGGATACTACCTACATTCCTAATGTGGAAGGTGAAGATGATTTTTTGGAATTTATTTGACCAAATTAGAGCACACTTGTAGTTCAAATTTGAATTACTTGATGTAAATCACCAGAAATTCAATAAATCAATGAAATATGGCAATATCACTCTAAAATTCATGAAAAATTTGTAGTTGGAATCCCATGTGGTATACTTTAGTTGAAAATTGTAAGGGCACAATTTACAATCTTATTTATGCCACTTGCTTCATAAAAAAAGTCGTGCTTGGCACTACAAAAATGGAAAAATAATTTTTATTATCCAAATTTTCATTCATTTCGTGAAATTCTTGATCACTATGGTAACACCCATGTTAGTTCCAAAAATGGTCATGTTATCATGTAATATGCCATGAAGATGCCCATGGGGCATGGTCATGTTTGTTGAAAGTCATTGATCTTCATATGAGTTAGGTCAGTTTGTGAAGGTTTTTTTTCAAGTTTGTGGTATTGTCAGTTTATCATTTTTCCCACAAGCCATTGCACATAGGAGGCCTCCATGTGAAAGGATTTCAATTGTTGAGCCTTTTTTTCATTTTCTATAATTTCTTTTTATGTGTTGTCAAAATTCCATGGATGACTAATCATATAAAATGGTTGGGAAATTGAGTTTTCTTTGTGGATACTACCTACATTCCTAATGTGGAAAGTGAAAATGATTTTTCAGAATTTATTCGACCAAATTAGAGCACACTTGTAGATCAAATTTGAATTACTTGATGTAAATCACCAGAAATTCCATAAATCAATGAAATATGGCAATATCACTCTAAAATTCATGAAAAATTGGCTGTTGGAATCCCATGTGGTATACTTTAGTTGAAAATTATAAGGGCACAATTTACAATGTTATTTATGGCACTTGCTTCACAAAAAAAGTCATGGTTGGCACTAGGAAAGTGGAAAAAAAATACTTTTCATTAACCAAATCTAAAATAATTTTGAGAAATTCCTGATCACTATGGTAAGACCCATGTTAGTTCCAAAAATGGTCATGTTATCATGTAATATGCCATGAAGATTCCCATGGGGCATGGTCATGTTTGTTGAAAGTCATTTATCTTCATATGAGTGAGGTCAGTTTTTGAAGGTTTTTTTTTCAAGTTTATGGTATTGTGAGTGTATCATTTTTCCCACAAGCCATTGCACATAGGAGGCCTCCATGTGAAAGGATTTCAATTTTTGAGAATTTATTCGACCAAATTAGAGCACATTTGCAGTTCAATTTTGAATTACTTGATGTAAATCACCAGAAATTAAATAAATCAATGAAATATGGCAATATCACTCTGAAATTCATGAAAAATTGGCAGTTGGAATCCCATGTGGTATACTTTAGTTGAAAGTTGTAAGGGCACAATTTACAATGTTATTTATGGCACTTGCTTCACAAAAAAAAGTCATTCCTGGCACTAGGAAAGTGGGAAAAAAAATACTTTTCATTAACCAACTCTAAAATCATTTTGTGAAATTCCTGATCACTACGGTAAGACCCATGTTAGTTCAAAAAATGGTCATGTTATCATGTAATATGCCATGAAGATTCCGATGGGGCATCGTCATCTTTGTTGAAAGTCATTGATCATCATGTGAGATAGGTCAGTTTGTGAAGGTTTTTTTTTCAAGTTTGTGGTATTGTCGGTTTATCCTTTTTTCCACAAGCCATTGCACATAGGAGGCCTCCATGTGAAAGGATTTCAATTTTTGAGCATTTTTTTTCATTTTCTATAATTTCTTTCGATGTGTTGTCAAAATTGCACGGATGACTAATCATATAAAATGGTTGGGAAATTGAGTTTTCTTTGTGGATACTACCTACATTCCAAATGTGGAAGGTGAAAATGATTTTTCAGAATTTATTCGACCAAATTAGAGCACACTTGTAGTTCAAATTTGAATTACTTGATGTAAATCGCCAGAAATTCAATAAATCAATGAAATATAGCAATATCTCTCTGAAATTCATGAAAAATTTGTAGTTGGAATCCCATGTGGTATACCTTAGTTGAAAATTGTAAGGGCACAATTTACAATGTTATTTATGGCACTTGCTTCACAAAAAAAAGTCATGCTTGGCACTAGGAAAGTGGAAAAAAATACTTTTCGTTAACCAAATCTAAAATAATTTTGTGAAATTACTGATCACTATGGTAAGACCCATGTTAGTTCCAAAAATGGTCATGTTATCATGTAATATGCCATGAAGATTCACATGGGGCATGGTCGTCTTTGTTGTAATTCATTGATCTTCATATGTGATAGGTCAGTTTGTGAAGGGTTTTTCTTTCAAGTTTATGGTATTGTCAGTGTATCATTTTTCCCACAAGCCATTGCACATAGGAGGCCTCCATGTGAAAGGATTTCAATTTTTGAGCCTTTTTTTCATTTTCTATAATTTCTTTTGATGTGTTGTCAAAATTGCACAGATGACTAATCATATAAACTGGTTGGGAAATTGAGTTTTCTTTGTGGATACTACGTACATTCCTAATGTGGAAGGTGAAAATAATTTTTGAGAATTTATTCGACCGAATTAGAGCACATTTGCAGTTCAATTTTGAATTACTTGATGTAAATCACCAGAAATTCAATAAATCGATGAAATATGGTAATATCACTCTGAAATTCATGAAAAATTGGTAGTTGGCATCCCATGTGGTATACTTTAGTTGAAAATTGTAAGGGCACAATTTACAATTTTATTTATGGCACTTGCTTCACAAAAAAAGTCGTGCTCGACACTAGGAAAATGGAAAAAAATTATTTTAATTAACCAAATTTTCATTCATTTTGTGAAATTCTTGATCACTATGGTAACACCCATGTTAGTTCCAAAAATGGTCATGTTATCATGTAATATGCATGAAGATGCCCATGGGGCATGGTCATCTTTGTTGAAAGTCATTGATCTTCATATGAGTGAGGTCAGTTTGTGAAGGTTTTTTTTTTCAAGTTTGTGGTATTGCCAGTTTATCATTTTTCCCACAAGCCATTGCACATAGGAGGCCTCCATGTGAAAGGATTTCAATTTTTGAGCATTTTTTTTCATTTTCTATAATCTCTTTCGATGTGTTGTCAAAATTGCACGGATGACTAATCATATGAAATGGTTGGGAAATTGAGTTTTCTTTGTGGATACTACGTACATTCCTAATGTGGAAGGTGAAAATGATTTTTGAGAATTTATTCGACCGAATTAGAGCACATTTGTAGTTGAAATTTGAATTACTTGATGTAAATCACCAGAAATTCAATAAATCGATGAAATATGGTAATATCACTCTGAAATTCATGAAAAATTGGTAGTTGGAATCCCATGTGGTATACTTTAGTTGAAAATTGTAAGGGCACAATTTACAATTTTATTTATGGCACTTGCTTCACAAAAAAAGTCGTGCTTGGCACTAGGAAAATGGAAAAAAATACTTTTCATTAACCAATTTTTTATTCATTTTGTGAAATTCTTGATCACTATGGTAATACCCACGTTAGCTCCAAAAATGGTCATGTTATCATGTAATATGCATGAAGATGCCCATGGGGCATGGTCATCTTTGTTGAAAGTCATTGATCTTCTTATGAGTGAGGTCAGTTTGTGAAGGGTTTTTTTTTCAAGTTTGTGGTATTGCCAGTTTATCATTTTTCCCACAAGCCATTGCACATAGAGGCCTCCATGTGAAAGGATTTCAATTTTTGAGCATTTTTTTTCAATTTCTATAATTTTCTTTCGATGTGTTGTCAAAAATGCACGGATGACTAATCATATAAAATGGTTGGGAAATTGAGTTTTCTTTGTGGATACTACCTACATTCCTAATGTGGAAGGTGAAGATGATTTTTTAGAATTTATTTGACCAAATTAGAGCACACTTGTAGTTCAAATTTGAATTACTTGATGTAAATCACCAGAAATTCAATAAATCAATGAAATATGGCAATATCACTCTAAAATTCATGAAAAATTTGTAGTTGGAATCCCATGTGGTATACTTTAGTTGAAAATTGTAAGGGCACAATTTACAATCTTATTTATGCCACTTGCTTCATAAAAAAAGTCGTGCTTGGCACTAGAAAAATGGAAAAATACTTTTTATTATCCAAATTTTCATTCATTTCGTGAAATTCTTGATCACTATGGTAACACCCATGTTAGTTCCAAAAATGGTCATGTTATCATGTAATATGCCATGAAGATGCCCATGGGGCATGGTCATGTTTGTTGAAAGTCATTGATCTTCATATGAGTTAGGTCAGTTTGTGAAGGTTTTTTTTCAAGTTTGTGGTATTGTCAGTTTATCATTTTTCCCACAAGCCATTGCACATAGGAGGCCTCCATGTGAAAGGATTTCAATTGTTGAGCCTTTTTTTTCATTTTCTATAATTTCTTTTTATGTGTTGTCAAAATTCCATGGATGACTAATCATATAAAATGGTTGGGAAATTGAGTTTTCATTGTGGATACTACCTACATTCCTAATGTGGAAAGTGAAAATGATTTTTCAGAATTTATTCGACCAAATTAGAGCACACTTGTAGATCAAATTTGAATTACTTGATGTAAATCACCAGAAATTCCATAAATCAATGAAATATGGCAATATCACTCTAAAATTCATGAAAAATTGGCTGTTGGAATCCCATGTGGTATACTTTACTTGAAAATTATAAGGGCACAATTTACAATGTTATTTATGGCACTTGCTTCACAAAAAAAGTCATGGTTGGCACTAGGAAGGTGGAAAAAAATACTTTTCATTAACCAAATCTAAAATAATTTTGAGAAATTCCTGATCACTATGGTAAGACCCATGTTAGTTCCAAAAATGGTCATGTTATCATGTAATATGCCATGAAGATTCCCATGGGGCATGGTCATGTTTGTTGAAAGTCATTTATCTTCATATGAGTGAGGTCAGTTTGTGAAGGTTTTTTTTTCAAGTTTATGGTATTGTGAGTGTATCATTTTTCCCATAAGCCATTGCACATAGGAGGCCTCCATGTGAAAGGATTTCAATTTTTGAGAATTTATTCGACCAAATTAGAGCACATTTGCTGTTCAATTTTGAATTACTTGATGTAAATCACCAGAAATTAAATAAATCAATGAAATATGGCAATATCACTCTGAAATTCATGAAAAATTGGCAGTTGGAATCCCATGTGGTATACTTTAGTTGAAAGCTGTAAGGGCACAATTTACAATTTTATTTATGGCACTTGCTTCACAAAAAAAAGTCATTCCTGGCACTAGGAAAGTGGGAAAAAAATACTTTTCGTTAACCAACTCTAAAATCATTTTGTGAAATTCCTGATCACTACGGTAAGACCCATGTTAGTTCAAAAAATGGTCATGTTATCATGTAATATGCCATGAAGATTCCCATGGGGCATCGTCATCTTTGTTGAAAGTCATTGATCATCATGTGAGATAGGTCAGTTTGTGAAGGGTTTTTTTTCAAGTTTGTGGTATTGTCGGTTTATCCTTTTTTGCACAAGCCATTGCACATAGGAGGCCTCCATGTGAAAGGATTTCAATTTTTGAGCATTTTTTTTCATTTTCTATAATTTCTTTCGATGTGTTGTCAAAATTGCACGGATGACTAATCATATAAAATGGTTGGGAAATTGAGTTTTCTTTGTGGATACTACCTACATTCCAAATGTGGAAGGTGAAAATGATTTTTCAGAATTTATTCGACCAAATTAGAGCACACTTGTAGTTCAAATTTGAATTACTTGATGTAAATCGCCAGAAATTCAATAAATCAATGAAATATAGCAATATCTCTCTGAAATTCATGAAAAATTTGTAGTTGGAATCCCATGTGGTATACCTTAGTTGAAAATTGTAAGGGCACAATTTACAATGTTATTTATGGCACTTGCTTCACAAAAAAAAGTCATGCTTGGCACTAGGAAAGTGGAAAAAAATACTTTTCGTTAACCAAATCTAAAATAATTTTGTGAAATTACTGATCACTATGGTAAGACCCATGTTAGTTCCAAAAATGGTCATGTTATCATGTAATATGCCATGAAGATTCACATGGGGCATGGTCGTCTTTGTTGTAATTCATTGATCTTCATATGTGATAGGTCAGTTTGTGAAGGGTTTTTCTTTCAAGTTTATGGTATTGTCAGTGTATCATTTTTCCCACAAGCCATTGCACATAGGAGGCCTCCATGTGAAAGGATTTCAATTTTTGAGCCTTTTTTTCATTTTCTATAATTTCTTTTGATGTGTTGTCAAAATTGCACAGATGACTAATCATATAAACTGGTTGGGAAATTGAGTTTTCTTTGTGGATACTACGTACATTCCTAATGTGGAAGGTGAAAATAATTTTTGAGAATTTATTCGACCGAATTAGAGCACATTTGCAATTCAATTTTGAATTACTTGATGTAAATCACCAGAAATTCAATAAATCGATGAAATATGGTAATATCACTCTGAAATTCATGAAAAATTGGTAGTTGGAATCCCATGTGGTATACTTTAGTTGAAAATTGTAAGGGCACAATTTACAATTTTATTTATGGCACTTGCTTCACAAAAAAAGTCGTGCACGGCACTAGGAAAATGGAAAAAAATTATTTTAATTAACCAATTTTTCATTCATTTTGTGAAATTCTTGATCACTATGGTAACACCCATGTTAGCTCCAAAAATGGTCATGTTATCATGTAATATGCCATGAAGATGCCCATGGGGCATGGTCATGTTTGTTGAAAGTCATTGATCTTCATATGAGTTAGGTCAGTTTGTGAAGGTTTTTTTTCAAGTTTGTGGTATTGTCAGTTTATCATTTTTCCCACAAGCCATTGCACATAGGAGGCCTCCATGTGAAAGGATTTCAATTGTTGAGCCTTTTTTTCATTTTCTATAATTACTTTTTATGTGTTGTCAAAATTCCACGGATGACTAATCATATAAAATGGTTGGGAAATTGAGTTTTCTTTGTGGATACTACCTACATTCCTAATGTGGAAGGTGAAAATGATTTTTCAGAATTTATTCGACCAAATTAGAGCACACTTGTAGATCAAATTTGAATTACTTGATGTAAATCACCAGAAATTCAATAAATCAATGAAATATGGCAATATCACTCTAAAATTCATGAAAAATTGGCAGTTGGAATCCCATGTGGTATACTTTAGTTGAAAATTATACGGGCACAATATACAATGTTATTTATGGCACTTGCTTCACAAAAAAGAGAGTCATGGTTGGCACTAGGAAAGTGGAAAAAAATACTTTTCATTAACCAAGTCTAGAATAATTTTGAGAAATTCCTGATCACTATGGTAAGACCCATGTTAGTTCCAAAAATGGTCATGTTATCATGTAATATGCCATGGAGATTCCCATGGGGCATGGTTATGTTTGTTGAAAGTCATTTATCTTCATATGAGTGAGGTCAGTTTGTGAAGGTTTTTTTCCAAGTTTATGGTATTGTTAGTGTATCATTTTTCCCACAAGCCATTGCACATAGGAGGCCTCCATGTGAAAGGATTTCAATTTTTGAGAATTTATTCGACCAAATTAGAGCACTTTTGCAGTTCAATTTTGAATTACTTGATGTAAATCACCAGAAATTAAATAAATCAATGAAATACGGCAATATCACTCTGAAATTCATTAAAAATTGGTAGTTAGAATCCCATGTGGTATACTTTAGTTGAAAGTTGTAAGGGAACAATTTACAATGTTATTTATGGCACTTGCTTCACAAAAAAAAGTCATTCCTGGCACTAGGAAAGTGGAAAAAAAATACTTTTCATTAACCAAATCTAAAATCATTTTGTGAAATTCCTGATCACTACGGTAAGACCCATGTTAGTTAAAAAAATGGTCATGTTATCTTGTAATATGCCATGAAGATTCCCATGGGGCATCGTCATCTTTGTTGAAAGTCATTGATCATCATGTGAGATAGGTCAATTTGTGAAGGTTTTTTTTTCAAGTTTGTGGTATTGTCGGTTTATCATTTTTCCCACAAGCCGTTGCACATAGGAGGCCTCCTTGTGAAAGGATTTCAATTTTTGAGCATTTTTTTTCATTTTCTATAATTTCTTTCGATGTGTTGTCAAAATTGAAGGATGACTAATCATATAAAATGGTTGGGAAATTGAGTTTTCTTTGTGGATACTACCCACATTCCTAATGTGGAAGGTGAAAATGATTTTTCAGAATTTATTCGACCAAATTAGAGCACACTTGTAGTTGAAATTTGAATTACTTGATGTAAATCACCAGAAATTCAATAAATCGATGAAATATGGTAATATCACTCTAAAATTCATGAAAAATTGGCAGTTGGAATCCCATGTGGTATACTTTAGTTGAAAATTGTAAGGGCACAATTTACAATTTTATTTATGGCACTTGCTTCACAAAAAAAGTCGTGCTTGGCACTAGGAAAATGGAAAAAAATACTTTTCATTAACCAATTTTTCATTCATTTTGTGAAATTCTTGATCACTATGGTAATACCCATGTTAGCTCCAAAAATGGTCATGTTATCATGTAATATGCATGAAGATGCCCATGGGGCATGGTCATCTTTGTTGAAAGTCATTGATCTTCTTATGAGTGAGGTCAGTTTGTGAAGGTTTTTTTTTTCAAGTTTGTGGTATTGCCAGTTTATCATTTTTCCCACAAGCCATTGCACATAGAGGCCTCCATGTGAAAGGATTTCAATTTTTGAGCATTTTTTTTCATTTTCTATAATTTTCTGTCGATGTGTTGTCAAAATTGCACGGATGACTAATCATATAAAATGGTTGGGAAATTGAGTTTTCTTTGTGGATACTACCTACATTCCTAATGTGGAAGGTGAAGAAGATTTTTTAGAATTTATTTGACCAAATTAGAGCACACTTGTAGTTCAAATTTGAATTACTTGATGTAAATCACGAGAAATTCAATAAATCAATGAAATATGGCAATATCACTCTAAAATTCATGAAAAATTTGTAGTTGGAATCCCATGTGGTATACTTTAGTTGAAAATTGTAAGGGCACAATTTACAATCTTATTTATGCCACTTTCTTCATAAAAAAAGTCGTGCCTGGCACTAGAAAAATGGAAAAATACTTTTTATTATCCAAATTTTCATTCATTTCGTGAAATTCTTGATCACTATGGTAACACCCATGTTAGTTCCAAAAATGGTCATGTTATCATGTAATATGCCATGAAGATGCCCATGGGGCATGGTCATGTTTGTTGAAAGTCATTGATCTTCATATGAGTTAGGTCAGTTTGTGAAGGGTTTTTTTCAAGTTTGTGGTATTGTCAGTTTATCATTTTTCCCACAAGCCATTGCACATAGGAGGCCTCCATGTGAAAGGATTTCAATTGTTGAGCCTTTTTTTTCATTTTCTATAATTTCTTTTTATGTGTTGTCAAAATTCCATGGATGACTAATCATATAAAATGGTTGGGAAATTGAGTTTTCATTGTGGATACTACCTACATTCCTAATGTGGAAAGTGAAAATGATTTTTCAGAATTTATTCGACCAAATTAGAGCACACTTGTAGATCAAATTTGAATTACTTGATGTAAATCACCAGAAATTCCATAAATCAATGAAATATGGCAATATCACTCTAAAATTCATGAAAAATTGGCTGTTGGAATCCCATGTGGTATACTTTAGTTGAAAATTATAAGGGCACAATTTACAATGTTATTTACGGCACTTGCTTCACAAAAAAAGTCATGGTTGGCACTAGGAAAGTGGAAAAAAATACTTTTCATTAACCAAATCTAAAATAATTTTGAGAAATTCCTGATCACTATGGTAAGACCCATGTTAGTTCCAAAAATGGTCATGTTATCATGTAATATGCCATGAAGATTCCCATGGGGCATGGTCATGTTTGTTGAAAGTCATTTATCTTCATATGAGTGAGGTCAGTTTGTGAACGGTTTTTTTTTCAAGTTTATGGTATTGTGAGTGTATCATTTTTCCCACAAGCCATTGCACATAGGAGGCCTCCATGTGAAAGGATTTCAATTTTTGAGAATTTATTCGACCAAATTAGAGCACATTTGCAGTTCAATTTTGAATTACTTGATGTAAATCACCAGAAATTAAATAAATCAATGAAATATGGCAATATCACTCTGAAATTCATGAAAAATTGGCAGTTGGAATCCCATGTGGTATACTTTAGTTGAAAGCTGTAAGGGCACAATTTACAATGTTATTTATGGCACTTGCTTCATAAAAAAAAGTCATTCCTCGCACTAGGAAAGTGGGAAAAAAAATACTTTTCATTAACCAACTCTAAAATCATTTTGTGAAATTCCTGATCACTACGGTAAGACCCATGTTAGTTCAAAAAATGGTCATGTTATCATGTAATATGCCATGAAAATTCCCATGGGGCATCGTCATCTTTGTTGAAAGTCATTGATCATCATGTGAGATAGGTCAGTTTGTGAAGGGTTTTTTTTCAAGTTTGTGGTATTGTCAGTGTATCATTTTTCCCAGAAGCCGTTGCACATAGGAGGCCTCCATGTGAAAGGATTTCAATTTTTGAGCCTTTTTTTTATTTTCTATAATTTCTTTTGATGTGTTGTCAAAATTGCACAGATGACTAATCATATAAACTGGTTGGGAAATTGAGTTTTCTTTGTGGATACTACCTACATTCCTAATGTGGAAGGTGAAAATAATTTTTGAGAATTTATTCGACCGAATTAGAGCACATTTGCAGTTCAATTTTGAATTACTTGATGTAAATTTCTAGAAATTCAATAAATCGATGAAATATGGTAATATCACTCTGAAATTCATGAAAAATTGGTAGTTGGAATCCCATGTGGTATACTTTAGTTGAAAATTGTAAGGGCACAATTTACAATTTTATTTATGGCACTTGCTTCACAAAAAAAGTCGTGCTTGGCACTAGGAAAATGGAAAAAAATACTTTTCATTAACCAATTTTTCATTCATTTTGTGAAATTCTTGATCACTATGGTAATACCCATGTTAGCTCCAAAAATGGTCATGTTATCATGTAATATGCATGAAGATGCCCATGGGGCATGGTCATCTTTGTTGAAAGTCATTGATCTTCATATGAGTGAGGTCAGTTTGTGAAGGGATTTTTTTTCAAGTTTGTGGTATTGCCAGTTTATCATTTTTCCCACAAGCCATTGCACATAGAGGCCTACATGTGAAAGGATTTCAATTTTTGAGCATTTTTTTTCATTTTCTATAATTTCTTTCGATGTGTTGTCAAAATTGCACGGATGACTAATCATATAAAATGGTTGGGAAATTGAGTTTTCTTTGTGGATACTACCTACATTCCTAATGTGGAAGGTGAAAATGATTTTTCAGAATTTATTCGACCAAATTAGAGCACACTTGTAGTTGAAATTTGAATTACTTGATGTAAATCACCAGAAATTCAATAAATCGATGAAATATGGTAATATCACTCTAAAATTCATGAAAAATTGGCAGTTGGAATCCCATGTGGTATACTTTAGTTGAAAATTGTAAGGGCACAATTTACAATTTTATTTATGGCACTTGCTTCACAAAAAAAGTCGTGCTTGGCACTAGGAAAATGGAAAAAAATACTTTTCATTAACCAATTTTTCATTCATTTTGTGAAATTCTTGATCACTATGGTAATACCCATGTTAGCTCCAAAAATGGTCATGTTATCATGTAATATGCATGAAGATGCCCATGGGGCATGGTCATCTTTGTTGAAAGTCATTGATCTTCTTATGAGTGAGGTCAGTTTGTGAAGGGTTTTTTTTTCAAGTTTGTGGTATTGTCAGTGTATCATTTTTCCCAGAAGCCGTTGCACATAGGAGGCCTCCATGTGAAAGGATTTCAATTTTTGAGCCTTTTTTTCATTTTCTATAATTTCTTTTGATGTGTTGTCAAAATTGCACAGATGACTAATCATATAAACTGGTTGGGAAATTGAGTTTTCTTTGTGGATACTACCTACATTCCTAATGTGGAAGGTGAAAATAATTTTTGAGAATTTATTCGACCGAATTAGAGCACATTTGCAGTTCAATTTTGAATTACTTGATGTAAATCACCAGAAATTCAATAAATAGATGAAATATGGTAATATCACTCTGAAATTCATGAAAAATTGGTAGTTGGAATCCCATGTGGTATACTTTAGTTGAAAATTGTAAGGGCACAATTTACAATTTTATTTATGGCACTTGCTTCACAAAAAAAGTCGTGCTCGGCACTAGGAAAATGGAAAAAAATTATTTTAATTAACCAAATTTTCATTCATTTTGTGAAATTCTTGATCACTATGGTAACACCCATGTTAGCTCCAAAAATGGTCATGTTATCATGTAATATGCATGAAGATGCCCATGGGGCATGGTCATTTTGTTGAAAGTCATTGATCTTCATATGAGTGAGGTCAGTTTGTGAAGGGTTTTTTTTTCAAGTTTGTGGTATTGCCAGTTTATCATTTTTCCCACAAGCCATTGCACATAGAGGCCTACATGTGAAAGGATTTCAATTTTTGAGCATTTTTTTTCATTTTCTATAATTTCTTTCGATGTGTTGTCAAAATTGCACGGATGACTAATCATATAAAATGGTTGGGAAATTGAGTTTTCTTTGTGGATACTACCTACATTCCTAATGTGGAAGGTGAAAATGATTTTTCAGAATTTATTCGACCAAATTAGAGCACACTTGTAGATCAAATTTGAATTACTTGATGTAAATCACCAGAAATTCAATAAATCAATGAAATATGGCAATATCACTCTAAAATTCATGAAAAATTGCAGTTGGAATCCCATGTGCTATACTTTAGTTGAAAATTATACGGGCACAATATACAATGTTATTTATGGCACTTGCTTCACAAAAAAGAGAGTCATGGTTGGCACTAGGAAAGTGGAAAAAAATACTTTTCATTAACCAAGTCTAAAATAATTTTGAGAAATTCCTGATCACTATGGTAAGACCCATGTTAGTTCCAAAAATGGTCATGTTATCATGTAATATGCCATGAAGATTCCCATGGGGCATGGTTATGTTTGTTGAAAGTCATTTATCTTCATATGAGTGAGGTCAGTTTGTGAAGGTTTTTTTCCAAGTTTATGGTATTGTCAGTGTGTCATTTTTCCCACAAGCCATTGCACATAGGAGGCCTCCATGTGAAAGGATTTCAATTTTTGAGAATTTATTCGACCGAATTAGAGCACATTTGCAGTTCAATTTTGAATTACTTGATGTAAATTTCTAGAAATTCAATAAATCGATGAAATATGGTAATATCACTCTGAAATTCATGAAAAATTGGTAGTTGGAATCCCATGTGGTATACTTTAGTTGAAAATTGTAAGGGCACAATTTACAATTTTATTTATGGCACTTGCTTCACAAAAAAAGTCGTGCTTGGCACTAGGAAAATGGAAAAAAATACTTTTCATTAACCAATTTTTCATTCATTTTGTGAAATTACTGATCACTATGGTAATACCCATGTTAGCTCCAAAAATGGTCATGTTATCATGTAATATGCATGAAGATGCCCATGGGGCATGGTCATCTTTGTTGAAAGTCATTGATCTTCATATGAGTGAGGTCAGTTTGTGAAGGGATTTTTTTTCAAGTTTGTGGTATTGCCAGTTTATCATTTTTCCCACAAGCCATTGCACATAGAGGCCTACATGTGAAAGGATTTCAATTTTTGAGCATTTTTTTTCATTTTCTATAATTTCTTTCGATGTGTTGTCAAAATTGCACGGATGACTAATCATATAAAATGGTTGGGAAATTGAGTTTTCTTTGTGGATACTACCTACATTCCTAATGTGGAAGGTGAAAATGATTTTTCAGAATTTATTCGACCAAATTAGAGCACACTTGTAGTTGAAATTTGAATTACTTGATGTAAATCACCAGAAATTCAATAAATCGATGAAATATGGTAATATCACTCTAAAATTCATGAAAAATTGGCAGTTGGAATCCCATGTGGTATACTTTAGTTGAAAATTGTAAGGGCACAATTTACAATTTTATTTATGGCACTTGCTTCACAAAAAAAGTCGTGCTTGGCACTAGGAAAATGGAAAAAAATACTTTTCATTAACCAATTTTTCATTCATTTTGTGAAATTCTTGATCACTATGGTAATACCCATGTTAGCTCCAAAAATGGTCATGTTATCATGTAATATGCATGAAGATGCCCATGGGGCATGGTCATCTTTGTTGAAAGTCATTGATCTTCTTATGAGTGAGGTCAGTTTGTGAAGGGTTTTTTTTTCAAGTTTGTGGTATTGTCAGTGTATCATTTTTCCCAGAAGCCGTTGCACATAGGAGGCCTCCATGTGAAAGGATTTCAATTTTTGAGCCTTTTTTTCATTTTCTATAATTTCTTTTGATGTGTTGTCAAAATTGCACAGATGACTAATCATATAAACTGGTTGGGAAATTGAGTTTTCTTTGTGGATACTACCTACATTCCTAATGTGGAAGGTGAAAATAATTTTTGAGAATTTATTCGACCGAATTAGAGCACATTTGCAGTTCAATTTTGAATTACTTGATGTAAATCACCAGAAATTCAATAAATAGATGAAATATGGTAATATCACTCTGAAATTCATGAAAAATTGGTAGTTGGAATCCCATGTGGTATACTTTAGTTGAAAATTGTAAGGGCACAATTTACAATTTTATTTATGGCACTTGCTTCACAAAAAAAGTCGTGCTCGGCACTAGGAAAATGGAAAAAAATTATTTTAATTAACCAAATTTTCATTCATTTTGTGAAATTCTTGATCACTATGGTAACACCCATGTTAGCTCCAAAAATGGTCATGTTATCATGTAATATGCATGAAGATGCCCATGGGGCATGGTCATTTTGTTGAAAGTCATTGATCTTCATATGAGTGAGGTCAGTTTGTGAAGGTTTTTTTTTTCAAGTTTGTGGTATTGCCAGTTTATCATTTTTCCCACAAGCCATTGCACATAGAGGCCTACATGTGAAAGGATTTCAATTTTTGAGCATTTTTTTTCATTTTCTATAATTTCTTTCGATGTGTTGTCAAAATTGCACGGATGACTAATCATATAAAATGGTTGGGAAATTGAGTTTTCTTTGTGGATACTACCTACATTCCTAATGTGGAAGGTGAAAATGATTTTTCAGAATTTATTCGACCAAATTAGAGCACACTTGTAGATCAAATTTGAATTACTTGATGTAAATCACCAGAAATTCAATAAATCAATGAAATATGGCAATATCACTCTAAAATTCATGAAAAATTGCAGTTGGAATCCCATGTGCTATACTTTAGTTGAAAATTATACGGGCACAATATACAATGTTATTTATGGCACTTGCTTCACAAAAAAGAGAGTCATGGTTGGCACTAGGAAAGTGGAAAAAAATACTTTTCATTAACCAAGTCTAAAATAATTTTGAGAAATTCCTGATCACTATGGTAAGACCCATGTTAGTTCCAAAAATGGTCATGTTATCATGTAATATGCCATGAAGATTCCCATGGGGCATGGTTATGTTTGTTGAAAGTCATTTATCTTCATATGAGTGAGGTCAGTTTGTGAAGGTTTTTTTCCAAGTTTATGGTATTGTCAGTGTGTCATTTTTCCCACAAGCCATTGCACATAGGAGGCCTCCATGTGAAAGGATTTCAATTTTTGAGAATTTATTCGACCAAATTAGAGCACTTTTGCAGTTCAATTTTGAATTACTTGATGTAAATCACCAGAAATTTAATAAATCAATGAAATATGGCAATATCACTCTGAAATTCATTAAAAATTGGCAGTTAGAATCCCATGTGGTATACTTTAGTTGAAAGTTGTAAGGGCACAATTTACAATGTTATTTATGGCACTTGCTTCACAAAACAAAAGTCATTCCTGGCACTAGGAAATTGGAAAAAAAATACTTTTTATTAACCAAATCTAAAATCATTTTGTGAAATTCCTGATCACTACGGTAAGACCCATGTTAGTTCAAAAAATGGTCATGTTATCATGTAATATGCCATGAAGATTCCCATGGGGCATCGTCATCTTTGTTGAAAGTCATTGATCATCATGTGAGATAGGTCAGTTTGTGAAGGTTTTTTTTTCAAGTTTGTGGTATTGTCGGTTTATCCTTTTTTCCACAAGCCATTGCACATAGGAGGCCTCCATGTGAAAGGATTTCAATTTTTGAGCATTTTTATTCATTTTCTATAATTTCTTTCGATGTGTTGTCAAAATTGCACGGATGACTAATCATATAAAATGGTTGGGAAATTGAGTTTTCTTTGTGGATACTACCTACATTCCAAATGTGGAAGGTGAAAATGATTTTTCAGAATTTATTCGACCAAATTAGAGCACACTTGTAGTTCAAATTTGAATTACTTGATGTAAATCGCCAGAAATTCAATAAATCAATGAAATATAGCAATATCTCTCTGAAATTCATGAAAAATTTGTAGTTGGAATCCCATGTGGTATACCTTAGTTGAAAATTGTAAGGGCACAATTTACAATGTTATTTATGGCACTTGCTTCACAAAAAAAAGTCATGCTTGGCACTAGGAAAGTGGAAAAAAATACTTTTCGTTAACCAAATCTAAAATAATTTTGTGAAATTACTGATCACTATGGTAAGACCCATGTTAGTTCCAAAAATGGTCATGTTATCATGTAATATGCCATGAAGATTCACATGGGGCATGGTCTTCTTTGTTGTAATTCATTGATCTTCATATGTGATAGGTCAGTTTGTGAGTGGTTTTTCTTTCAAGTTTATGGTATTGTCAGTGTATCATTTTTCCCACAAGCCATTGCACATAGGAGGCCTCCATGTGAAAGGATTTCAATTTTTGAGAATTTATTCGACCAAATTAGAGCACTTTTGCAGTTCAATTTTGAATTACTTGATGTAAATCACCAGAAATTTAATAAATCAATGAAATATGGCAATATCACTCTGAAATTCATTAAAAATTGGCAGTTAGAATCCCATGTGGTATACTTTAGTTGAAAGTTGTAAGGGCACAATTTACAATGTTATTTATGGCACTTGCTTCACAAAACAAAAGTCATTCCTGGCACTAGGAAAGTGGAAAAAAATACTTTTCATTAACCAAATCTAAAATCATTTTGTGAAATTCCTGATCACTACGGTAAGACCCATGTTAGTTCAAAAAATGGTCATGTTATCATGTAATATGCCATGAAGATTCCCATGGGGCATCGTCATCTTTGTTGAAAGTCATTGATCATCATGTGAGATAGGTCAGTTTGTGAAGGTTTTTTTTTCAAGTTTGTGGTATTGTCGGTTTATCCTTTTTTCCACAAGCCATTGCACATAGGAGGCCTCCATGTGAAAGGATTTCAATTTTTGAGCATTTTTATTCATTTTCTATAATTTCTTTCGATGTGTTGTCAAAATTGCACGGATGACTAATCATATAAAATGGTTGGGAAATTGAGTTTTCTTTGTGGATACTACCTACATTCCAAATGTGGAAGGTGAAAATGATTTTTCAGAATTTATTCGACCAAATTAGAGCACACTTGTAGTTCAAATTTGAATTACTTGATGTAAATCGCCAGAAATTCAATAAATCAATGAAATATAGCAATATCTCTCTGAAATTCATGAAAAATTTGTAGTTGGAATCCCATGTGGTATACCTTAGTTGAAAATTGTAAGGGCACAATTTACAATGTTATTTATGGCACTTGCTTCACAAAAAAAAGTCATGCTTGGCACTAGGAAAGTGGAAAAAAGTACTTTTCGTTAACCAAATCTAAAATAATTTTGTGAAATTACTGATCACTATGGTAAGACCCATGTTAGTTCCAAAAATGGTCATGTTATCATGTAATATGCCATGAAGATTCACATGGGGCATGGTCTTCTTTGATGTAATTCATTGATCTTCATATGTGATAGGTCAGTTTGTGAGTGGTTTTTCTTTCAAGTTTATGGTATTGTCAGTGTATCATTTTTCCCACAAGCCATTGCACATAGGAGGCCTCCATGTGAAAGGATTTCAATTTTTGAGCCTTTTTTTCATTTTCTATAATTTCTTTTGATGTGTTGTCAAAATTGCACAGATGACTAATCATATAAACTGGTTGGGAAATTGAGTTTTCTTTGTGGATACTACCTACATTCCTAATGTGGAAGGTGAAAATAATTTTTGAGAATTTATTCGACCAAATTAGAGCACATTTGCAGTTCAATTTTGAATTACTTGACGTAAATCACCAGAAATTCAATAAATCGATGAAATATGGTAATATCACTCTGAAATTCATGAAAAAATGGTAGTTGGAATCCCATGTGGTATACTTTAGTTGAAAATTGTAAGGGCACAATTTACAATTTTATTTATGGCACTTGCTTCACAAAAAAAGTCATGCTCGGCACTAGGAAAATGGAAAAAAATTATTTTAATTAACCAAATTTTCATTCATTTTGTGAAATTCTTGATCACTATGGTAACACCCATGTTAGCTCCAAAAATGGTCATGTTATCATGTAATATGCATGAAGATGCCCATGGGGCATGGTCATCTTTGTTGAAAGTCATTGATCTTCATATGAGTGAGGTTAGTTTGTGAAGGGTTTTTTTTTCAAGTTTGTGGTATTGCCAGTTTATCATTTTTCCCACAAGCCATTGCACATAGAGGCCTACATGTGAAAGGATTTCAATTTTTGAGCATTTTTTTTCATTTTCTATAATTTCTTTCGATGTGTTGTCAAAATTGCACGGATGACTAATCATATAAAATGGTTGGGAAATTCAGTTTTCTTTGTGGATACTACCTACATTCCTAATGTGGAAGGTGAAAATAATTTTTCAGAATTTATTCGACCAAATTAGAGCACACTTGTAGATCAAATTTGAATTACTTGATGTAAATCACTAGAAATTCAATAAATCAATGAAATATGGCAATATCACTCTAAAATTCATGAAAAATTGGCAGTTGGAATCCCATGTGGTATACTTTAGTTGAAAATTATACGGGCACAATATACAATGTTATTTATGGCACTTGCTTCACAAAAAAGAGAGTCATGGTTGGCACTAGGAAAGTGGAAAAAAATACTTTTCATTAACCAAGTCTAAAATAATTTTGAGAAATTCCTGATCACTATGGTAAGACCCATGTTAGTTCCAAAAATGGTCATGTTATCATGTAATGTGCCATGAAGATTCCCATGGGGCATGGTCATGTTTGTTGAAAGTCATTTATCTTCATATGAGTGAGGTCAGTTTGTGAAGGTTTTTTTCCAAGTTTATGGTATTGTCAGTGTATCATTTTTCCCACAAGCCATTGCACATAGGAGGCCTCCATGTGAAAGGATTTCAATTTTTGAGAATTTATTCGACCAAATTAGAGCACTTTTGCAGTTCAATTTTGAATTACTTGATGTAAATCACCAGAAAATAAATAAATCAATGAAATATGGCAATATCACTCTGAAATTCATTATAAATTGGCAGTTAGAATCCCATGTGGTATACTTTAGTTGAAAGTTGTAAGGGCACAATTTACAATGTTATTTATGGCACTTGCTTCACAAAAAAAAGTCATTCCTGGCACTAGGAAAGTGGAAAAAAAAACTTTTCATTAACCAAATCTAAAATCATTTTGTGAAATTCCTGATCACTACGGTAAGACCCATGTTAGTTCAAAAAATGGTCATGCTATCTTGTAATATGCCATGAAGATTCCCATGGGGCATCGTCATCTTTGTTGAAAGTCATTGATCATCATGTGAGATAGGTCAGTTTGTGAAGGGTTTTTTTTCAAGTTTGTGGTATTGTCGGTTTATCATTTTTCCCACAAGCCATTGCACATAGAAGGCCTCCATGTGAAAGGATTTCAATTTTTGAGCATTTTTTTTCATTTTCTATAATTTCTTTCGATGTGTTGTCAAAATTGAAGGATGACTAATCATATAAAATGGTCGGGAAATTGAGTTTTCTTTGTGGATACTACCTACATTCCAAATGTGGAAGGTGAAAATGATTTTTCAGAATTTATTCGACCAAATTAGAGCACACTTGTAGTTCAAATTTGAATTACTTGATGTAAATCACCAGAAATTCAATAAATCAACGAAATATGGCAATATCACTCTGAAATTCATGAAAAAATTGTAGTTGGAATCCCGTGTGGTATACTTTAGTTGAAAATTGTAAGGGCACAATTTACAATCTTATTTATGGCAGTTGCTTCACAAAAAAAAGTCATGCTTGGCACTAGGAAAATGCAAAAATACTTTTTATTATCCAAATTTTCATTCATTTTGTGAAATTCTTGATCACTATGGTAACACCCATGTTAGTTCCAAAAATGGTCATGTTATCATGTAATAAGCCATGAAGATGCCCATGGGGCATGGTCATGTTTGTTGAAAGTCATTGAACTTCATATGAGTTAGGTCAGTTTGTGAAGGTTTTTTTTTCAAGTTTGTGGTATTGTCAGTTTATCATTTTTTCCCACAAGCCATTGCACATAGGAGGCCTCCATTTGAAAGGATTTCAATTGTTGAGCCTTTTTTTTCATTTTTTATAATTTCTTTATGTGTTGTCAAAATTCCATGGATGACTAATCACATAAAATGGTTCGGAAATTGAGTTTTCTTTGTGGATACTACCTACATTCCTAATGTGGAAAGTGAAAATGATTTTTCGGAATTTATTCGACCAAATTAGAGCACACTTGTAGTTCAAATTAAAATTACTTGATGTAAATCACCAGAAATTAATAAATCAATGAAATATGGCAATATCACTCTAAAATTCTTGAAAAATTGGCAGTTAGAATCCCATGTGGTATACTTTAGTTGAAAATTATAAGGGCACAATTTACAATGTTATTTATGGCACTTGCTTCACAAAAAAAAGTCATTGTTGGCACTAGGAAAGTGGAAAAAAATACTTTTCATTAACCAAGTCTAAAATAATTTTGAGAAATTCCTGATCACTATGGTAAGACCCATGTTAGTTCCAAAAATGGTCATGTTATCATGTAATATGCCATGAAGATTCCCATGGGGCATGGTCATCTTTGTTGAAAGTCATTGATCTTCATATGAGATAGGTCAGTTTGTGAAGGTTTTTTTTCAAGTTTATGGTATTGTCAGTGTATCATTTTTCCCACAAGCCATTGCACATAGGAGGCCTCCATGTGAAAGGATTTCAATTTTTGTGAATTTATTCGCCCAAATTAGAGCACATTAGCAGTTCAATTTTGAATTACTTGATGTAAATCACCAGAAAATAAATAAATCAATGAATTATGGCAATATCACTCTGAAATTCATGAAAAATTGGCAGTTGGAATCCCATGTGGTATACTTTAGTTGAAAACTGTAAGGGCACAATTTACAATGTTATTTATGGCACTTGCTTCACAAAATAAAAGTCATTCCTGGCACTAGGAAAGTGGAAAAAAATACTTTTCATTAACCAAATCTAAAATCATTTTGTGAAATTACTGATCACTACGGTAAGACCCATGTTAGTTCAAAAAATGGTCATGTTATCATGTAATATGCCATGAAGATTCCCATGGGGCATCGTCATCTTTGTTGAAAGTCATTGATCATCATGTGAGATAGGTCAGTTTGTGAAGGTTTTTTTTTCAAGTTTGTGGTATTGTCGGTCTATCATTTTTCCCACAAGCCATTGCACATAGGAGGCTTCCATGTGAAACGATTTCAATTTTTGAGCATTTTTTTCATTTTCTATAATTTCTTTCGATGTGTTGTCAAAATTTTATTTATGGCACATGCTTCACAAAAAAAGTCGTGCTTGGCACTAGGAAATGGAAAAATACTTTTTATTATCCAAATTTTCATTCATTTTGTGAAATTCTTGATCACTAAGGTAACACCCATGTTAGCTCCAAAAATGGTCATGTTATCATGTAATATGCCATGAAGATGCCCATGGGGCATGGTCATGTTTGTTGAAAGTCATTGATCTTCATCTGAGTTAGGTCAGTTTGTGAAGGTTTTTTTTTCAAGTTTGTGGTATTGTCAGTTTATCATTTTTCCCACAAGCCATTGCACATAGGAGGCCTCCATGTGAAAGGATTTCAATTGTTGAGCCTTTTTTTCATTTTCTATAATTTCCTTTTATGTGTTGTCAAAATTCCATGGATGACTAATCATATAAAATGGTTGGGAAATTTAGTTTTCTTTGTGCATACTACCTACATTCCTAATGTGAAAAGTGAAAATGATTTTTCAGAATTTATTCGACCAAATTAGAGCACACTTTTAGTTCAAATTTGAATTACTTGATGAAAATCACCAGAAATTATATAAATCAATGAAATATGGCAATATCACTCTAAAATTCATGAAAAATTGGCAGTTGGAATCCCATGTGGTATACTTTAGTTGAAAATAATAAGGGCACAATTTACAATGTTATTTATGGCACTTGCTTCACAATAAAAAAGTCATGGTTTGCACTAGGAAAGTGGAAAAAGAATACTTTTCATTAACCAAATCTAAAATAATTTTGAGAAATTCCTGATCACTATGGTAAGACCCATGTTAGTTCCAAAAATGGTCATGTTATTATGTAATCTGCCATGAAGATTCCCATGGGGCATGGTCACCTTTATTGAAAGTCATTGATCTTCATATGAGATAGGTCAGTTTATGAAGGTTTTTTTTTCAAGTTTATTGTATTGTCAGTGTATCATTTTTCCCACAAGCCATTGCACATAGGAGGCCTCCATGTGAAAGGATTTCAATTTTTTGAGAATTTATTCGACCAAATAAGAGCACATTTGTAGTTCAATTTTGAATTACTTGATGTAAATCACCAGAAATTAAATAAATCAATGAAATATTGCAATATCACTCTGAAATTCATGAAAAATTGGCAGTTGGAATCCCATGTGGTATACTTTAGTTGAAAATTGTAATGGCACAATTTACAATGTTATTTATGGCACTTGCTTGACAAAAAAAGTCATTCTTGGCACTAGGAAAGTGGAAAAAAATACTTTTCATTAACCAAATCTAAAATCATTTTGTGAAATTCCTGATCACTACGGTAAGACCCATGTTAGTTCAAAAAATGGTCATGTTATCATGTAATATGCCATAAATATTCCCATGGGGCATGGTCATCTTTGTTGAAAGTCATTGATCTTCATGTGAGATAGGTCAGTTTGTGAAGGGTTTTTTTCAAGATTGTGGTACTGTCGGTTTATCATTTTTCCCACAAGCCATTGCACATAGGAGGCCTCCATGTGAAAGGATTTCAATTTTTGAGCATTTTTTTTTCATTTTCTATAGTTTCTTTCGATGTGTTGTCAAAATTGCACGGATGACTAATCCTATAAAATGGTTGGGTTATTGAGTTTTCTTTGTGGATACTACCTACATTCCTAATGTGGAAGGTGAAAATATTTTTTCAGAATTTATTCGACCAAATTAGAGCACATTTGCTGTTCAATTTTGAATTACTTGATGTAAATCACCAGCAATTCAATAAATCGATGAAATATGGCAATATCACTCTGAAATTCATGAAAAATTGGCAGTTGGAATCCCATGTGGTATACTTTATTTGAAAATTGTAAGGGCACAATTTACAATTTTATTTATGGCACTTGGTTTACAAAAAAAAGTCGTGCTTGGCACTAGGAAAATGGAAAAAAATACATTTAATTAACCAAATTTTCATTCATTTTGTGAAATTCTTGATCACTAAGGTAACACCCATGTTAGCTCCAAAAATGGTCATGTTATCATGTAATATGCCATGAAGATACCCATGGGGCATGGTCATCTTTGTTGAAAGTCATTGATCTTCATTTGAGTGAGGTCAGTTTGCGAAGGTTTTTTTTTCAAGTTTGTTGTATTTTCAGTTTATCATTTTTCCCATAAGCCATTGCACATAGGAGGCCTCCATGTGAAAGGATTTCAATTGTTGAGCCTTTTTTTCATTTTCTATAATTTCTTTTTATGTGTTGTCAAAATTCCCTGGATGACTAATCATATAAAATGGTTGGGAAATTGAGTTTTCTTTGTGGATACTACCTACATTCCTAATGTGAAAAGTGAAAATGATTTTTCAGAATTTATTCGACCAAATAAGAGCATACTTATAGTTCAAATTTTAATTACTTGATGTAAATCACCAGAAATTCAATAAATCAATGAAATATGGCAATAGCACTCTAAAATTCATGAAAAATTGGCAGTTGGAATCCCATGTGGTATACTTTAGTTGAAAATTATAAGGGCACAATTTACAATGTTAATTATGGCACTTGCTTCACAATAAAAAAGTCATGGTTGGCACTAGGATAGTGGAAAAAAATACGTTTCATTAACCAAATCTAAAATAATTTTGAGAAATTCCTGATCACTATGGTAAGACCCATGTTAGTTCCAAAAATGGTCATGTTATCAGGTAATATGCCATGAAGATTCCCATGGGGCATGGTCATCTTTCTTGAAAGTCATTGATCTTCATATGAGATAGGTCAGTTTATGAAGGTTTTTTTTCAAGTTTATGGTATTGTCAGTGTATCATTTTTCCCACAAGCCATTGCACATAGGAGGCCTCCATGTGAAAGGATTTCAATTTTTTGAGAATTTATTCGACCCAATTAGAGCACATTTGTAGTTCAATTTTGAATTACTTGATGTAAATCACCAGAAATTAAATAAATCAATGAAATATGGCAATATCACTCTGAAATTCATGAAAAATTGGCAGTTGGAATCCCATGTGGTATACTTTAGTTGAAAATTGTAAGGGCACAATTTACAATGTTATTTATGGCACTTGCTTCACAAAAAAAAGTCATTCTTGGCACTAGGAAAGTGGAAAAAAATACTTTTCATTAACCAAATCTAAAATCATTTTGTGAAATTCCTGATCACTACGGTAAGACCCATGTTAGTTCAAAAAATGGTCATGTTATCATGTAATATGCCATGAAGATTCCCTTGGGGCATGGTCATATTTATTGAAAGTCATTGATCTTCATGTGAGATAGGTCAGTTTGTGAAGGGTTTTTTTTTCAAGTTTGTGGAACTGTCGGTTTATCATTTTTCCCACAAGCCATTGCACATAGGAGGCCTCCATGTGAAAGGATTTCAATTTTTGAGCATTTTTTTTCATTTTCTATAGTTTCTTTCGATGTGTTGTCAAAATTGCACGGATGACTAATCATATAAAATGGTTGGGAAATTGAGTTTTCTTTGCGGATACTACCTACATTCCTAATGTGGAAGGTGAAAATAATTTTTCAGAATTTATTCGACCAAATTGGAGCACATTTGCAGTTCAATTTTGAATTACTTGATGTAAATCTCCAGCAATTCAATAAATCGATGAAATATGACAATATCTCTCTAAAATTCATGAAAAATTTGTAGTTGGAATCCCATGTGGTATACCTTAGTAGAAAATTGTAAGGGCACAATTTGCAATGTTATTTATGGCACTTGCTTCACAAAAAAAAGTCATGCTTGGCACTAGGAAAGTGGAAAAAAATACTTTTCGTTAACCAAATCTAAAATAATTTTGTGAAATTCCTGATCACTATGGTAAGACCCATGTTAGTTCCAAAAATGGTCATGTTATCATGTAATATGCCATGAAGATTCACATGGGGCATGGTCGTCTTTGTTGTAAGTCATTAATCTTCATATGAGATAGGTCTGTTTCTGAAGGGTTTTTCTTTCAAGTTTATGGTATTGTCAGTGTATCATTTTTCCAACAAGCCATTGCACATAGGAGGCCTCCATGTGAAAGGATTTCAATTTTTGAGCCTTTTTTTCATTTTCTATAATTTCTTTCGATGTGTTGTCAAAATTGCACGGATGACAAATCATATAAAATGGTTGGGAAATTGAGTTTTCTTTGTGGATACTACCTACATTCCTAATGTGGAAGGTGAAAATATTTTTTCAGAATTTATTTGACCAAATTAGAGCACACTTGTAGATCAAATTTGAATTACTTGATGTAAATCACCAGAAATTCAATAAATCGATGAAATATGGTAATATCACTCTGAAATTCATGAAAAATTGGCAGTTGGAATCCCATGTGGTATACTTTAGTTGAAAATTGTATGGGCACAATTTACAATTTTATTTATGGCACTTGCTTCACAAAAAAAGTCGTGCTTGGCACTCTGAAAATGGAAAAAAATACTTTTAATTAACCAAATTTTCATTCATTTTGTGAAATTCTTGATCACTATGGTAACACCCATGTTAGCTCCAAAAATGGTCATGTTATCATGTAATATGCCATGAAGATGCCCATGGGGCAAGGTCATGTTTGTTGAAAGTCATTGATCTTCATATGAGTTAGGTCCGTTTGTGAAGGGTTTTTTTCAAGTTTGTGGTATTGTCAGTTTATAATTTTTCCAACAAGCCATTGCACATAGGAAGCCTCCATGTGAAAGGATTTCAATTTTTGAGCATTTTTTTTCATTTTCTATAATTTCTTTTTATGTGTTGTCAAAATTCCATGCATGACTAATCATATAAAATGGTTGGGAAATTGAGTTTTCTTTGTGGATACTACTTACATTCCTAATGTGGAAATTGAAAATGATTTTTCAGAATTTATTTGACCAAATTAGAGCACACTTGTAGATCAAATTTGAATTACTTGATGTAAATCACCAGAAATTCAATAAATCAATGAAATATGGCAATATCACTCTAAAATTCATGAAAAATTGGTAGTTGGAATCCCATGTGGTATACTTTAGTTGAAAATTATAAGGCCACAATTTACAATGTTATTTATGGCACTTGCTTCACAAAAAAAAGTCATGGTTGGAACTAGGAAGTGGAAAAATATACTTTTCATTAACCAAATCTAAAATAATTTTGAGAAATTCCTGATCACTATGGTAAGACCCATGTTAGTTCCAAAAATGGTCATGTTATCATGTAATATGCCACGAATATTCCATTGGGCATGGTCATGTTTGTTGAAAGTCATTTATCTTCATATGAGTGAGGTCAGTTTGTGAAGGTTTTTTTTTCATGTTTATGGTATTGTCAGTGTATCATTTTTCCCACAAGCCATTGCACATAGGAGGCCTCCATGTGAAACGATTTCAATTTTTGAGAATTTATTCGACCAAATTAGAGCACATTTGCAGTTCAATTTTGAATTAGTTGATGTAAATCACCAGAAATTAAATAAATCAATGAAGTATGGCAATATCACTCTGAAATTCATGAAAAATTGACAGTTGGAATCCCATGTGGTATACTTTAGTTGAAAATTGTAAGGGCACAATTTACAATTTTATTTATGGCACTTGCTACACAAAAAAAGTCGTGCTTGGCACTCTGAAAATGGAAAAAAATACTTTTAATTAACCAAATTTTCATTCATTTTGTGAAATTCTTGATCACTATGGAAACACCCATGTTAGCTCCAAAAATGGTCATGTTATCATGTAATATGCATGAAGATGCCCATGGGGCATGGTCATCATTGTTGAAAGTCATTGATCTTCATATGAGGGAGGTCAGTTTGTGAAGGGTTTTTTTTTCAAGTTTGTGGTATTGCCAGTTTATCATTTTTCCCACAAGCCAGTGCACATAGAGGCCTCCATGTGAAAGGATTTCAATTTTTGAGCATTTTTTCTCATTTTCTATAATTTCTTTCGATGTGTTGTCAAAATTGCACGGATAACTAATCATATAAAATGGTTGGGAAATTGAGTTTTCTTTGTGGATACTACCTACATTCCTAATGTGGAAGCTGAAAATGATTTTTCAGAAATTATTCTACCAAATTAGAGCACACTTGTAGTTCAAATTTAAATTACTTGATGTAAATCACCAGAAATTCAATAAATCAATGAAATATGGCAATATCACTCTAAAATTCATGAAAAATTGGCAGTTGGAATCCCATGTGGTATACTTTAGTTGAAAATTATAAGGGCACAATTTACAATGTTATTTATGGCACTTGCTTCACAAAAAAAAGTCATGGTTGGAACTAGGAAAGTGGAAAAATATACTGTTCATTAACCAAATCTAAAATAATTTTGAGAAATTCCTGATCACTATGGTAAGACCCATGTTAGTTCCAAAAATGGTCATGTTATCATGTAATATGCCATGAAGATTCCATTGGGGCATGGTCATGTTTGTTGAAAGTCATTTATCTTCATATGAGTGAGGTTAGTTTCTGAAGGGTTTTTTTTCAAGTTTATGGTATTGTCAGTGTATCATTTTTCCCACAAGCCATTGAACATAGGAGGCCTCCATGTGAAAGGATTTCAATTTTTTAGAATTTATTCGACCAAATTAGAGCACATTTGTAGTTCAATTTTGAATTACTTGATGTAAATCACCAGCAATTCAATAAATCGATGAAATATGGCAATATCACTCTAAAATTCATGAAAAATTGGCAGTTGGAATACCATGTGGTATACTTTAGTTGAAAATTGTAACGGCACAAATTACAATTTTATTTATTGCACTTGCTTCACAAAAAAAAGTCATTCTTGGCACTAGGAAAGTGGAAAAAAATACTTTTCATTAACCAAATCTAAAATCATTTTGTGAAATTACTGATCACTACGGTAAGACCATTGTTAGTTCAAAAAATGGTCATGTTATCATGTAATATGCCATGAAAATTCGCATGGGACATGGTCATCTTTGTTGAAAGTCATTGATCTTCATGTGACATAGGTCAGTTTGTGAAGGTTTTTTTTTCAAGTTTGTGGTACTGTCGGTTTATCATTTTTCCCACAAGCCATTGCACATAGGAGACCTCCATGTGAAAGGATTTCAATTTTTGATCATTTTTTTTTCATTTTCTATAGTTTCTTTCGATGTGTTGTCAAAATTGCACGGATGACCCATCATATAAAATGGTTGGGAAATTGAGTTTTGTTTGTGGATACTACCTACATTCCTAATGTTGAAGGTGAAAATAATTTTTTAGAATTTATTCGACCAAATTAGAGCACATTTGTAGTTCATTGAATTACTTGATGTAAATCAGTAGAAATTCAATAAATCGATGAAATACGGTAATATCACTCTGAAATTCATGAAAAATTGGCAGTTGGAATCCCATGTGGTATAGTTTAGTTGAAAATTGTAAGGGCACAATTTAAAATTTTATTTATGGCACTTGGTTCACAAAAAAAAGTCGTGCTTGGCACTAGGAAAATGGAAAAAAATACTTTTAATTAACCAAATTTCCATTCATTTTCTGAAATTCTTGATCACTATGGTAACACCCATGTTAGCTCCAAAAATAGTCATGTTATCATGTAATATGCCATGAAGATGCCCATGGGGCATGGTCATCTTTGTTGAAAGTCATTGATCTTCATATGAGTGAGGTCAGTTTGGGAAGGGTTTTTTTTCAAGTTTGTGGTATTGCCAGTTTATCATTTTTCCCACAAGCCAGTGCACATAGAGGCCTCCATGTGAAAGGACTTCAATTTTTGAGCATTTTTTCTCATTTTCTATAATTTCTTTCGATGTGTTGTCAAAATTGCACGGATGACTAATCATATAAAATGGTTGGGAAATTGAGTTTTCTTTGCGGATACTACCTACATTCCTAATGTGGAAGGTGAAAATAATTTTTCAGAATTTATTCGACCAAATTGGAGCACATTTGCAGTTCAATTTTGAATTACTTGATGTAAATCTCCAGCAATTCAATAAATCGATGAAATATGACAATATCTCTCTAAAATTCATGAAAAATTTGTAGTTGGAATCCCATGTGGTATACCTTAGTAGAAAATTGTAAGGGCACAATTTGCAATGTTATTTATGGCACTTGCTTCACAAAAAAAAAGTCATGCTTGGCACTAGGAATGTGGAAAAAAATACTTTTCGTTAACCAAATCTAAAATAATTTTGTGAAATTCCTGATCACTATGGTAAGACCCATGTTAGTTCCAAAAATGGTCATGTTATCATGTAATATGCCATGAAGATTCACATGGGGCATGGTCGTCTTTGTTGTAAGTCATTGATCTTCATATGAGATAGGTCTGTTTCTGAAGGGTTTTTCTTTCAAGTATATGGTATTGTCAGTGTATCATTTTTCCAACAAGCCATTGCACATAGGAGGCCTCCATGTGAAAGGATTTCAATTTTTGAGCCTTTTTTCATTTTCTATAATTTCTTTCGATGTGTTGTCAAAATTGCACGGATGACAAATCATATAAAATGGTTGGGAAATTGAGTTTTCTTTGTGGATACTACCTACATTCCTAATGTGGAAGGTGAAAATATTTTTTCAGAATTTATTCGACCAAATTAGAGCACACTTGTAGATCAAATTTGAATTACTTGATGTAAATCACCAGAAATTCAATAAATCGATGAAATATGGTAATATCACTCTGAAATTCATGAAAAATTGGCAGTTGGAATCCCATGTGGTATACTTTAGTTGAAAATTGTAAGGGCACAATTTACAATTTTATTTATGGCACTTGCTTCACAAAAAAAGTCGTGCTTGGCACTCTGAAAATGGAAAAAAATACTTTTAATTAACCAAATTTTCATTCATTTTGTGAAATTCTTGATCACTATGGTAACACCCATGTTAGCTCCAAAAATGGTCATGTTATCATGTAATATGCCATGAAGATGCCCATGGGGCAAGGTCATGTTTGTTGAAAGTCATTGATCTTCATATGAGTTAGGTCAGTTTGTGAAGGGTTTTTTTCAAGTTTGTGGTATTGTCAGTTTATAATTTTTCCAACAAGCCATTGCACATAGGAAGCCTCCATGTGAAAGGATTTCAATTTTTGAGCATTTTTTTTCATTTTCTATAATTTCTTTTTATGTGTTGTCAAAATTCCATGCATGACTAATCATATAAAATGGTTGGGAAATTGAGTTTTCTTTGTGGATACTACCTACATTCCTAATGTGGAAATTGAAAATGATTTTTCAGAATTTATTTGACCAAATTAGAGCACACTTGTAGATCAAATTTGAATTACTTGATGTAAATCACCAGAAATTCAATAAATCAATGAAATATGGCAATATCACTCTAAAATTCATGAAAAATTGGCAGTTGGAATCCCATGTGGTATACTTTAGTTGAAAATTATAAGGCCACAATTTACAATGTTATTTATGGCACTTGCCTCACAAAAAAAAGTCATGGTTGGAACTAGGAAGTGGAAAAATATACTTTTCATTAACCAAATCTAAAATAATTTTGAGAAATTCCTGATCACTATGGTAAGACCCATGTTAGTTCCAAAAATGGTCATGTTATCATGTAATATGCCACGAAGATTCCATTGGGCATGGTCATGTTTGTTGAAAGTCATTTATCTTCATATGAGTGAGGTCAGTTTGTGAAGGTTTTTTTTTCATGTTTATGGTATTGTCAGTGTATCATTTTTCCCACAAGCCATTGCACATAGGAGGCCTCCATGTGAAACGATTTCAATTTTTGAGAATTTATTCGACCAAATTAGAGCACATTTGCAGTTCAATTTTGAATTAGTTGATGTAAATCACCAGAAATTAAATAAATCAATGAAGTATGGCAATATCACTCTGAAATTCATGAAAAATTGGCAGTTGGAATCCCATGTGGTATACTTTAGTTGAAAATTGTAAGGGCACAATTTACAATTTTATTTATGGCACTTGCTACACAAAAAAAGTCGTGCTTGGCACTCTGAAAATGGAAAAAAAATACTTTTAATTAACCAAATTTTCATTCATTTTGTGAAATTCTTGATCACTATGGTAACACCCATGTTAGCTCCAAAAATGGTCATGTTATCATGTAATATGCATGAAGATGCCCATGGGGCATGGTCATCATTGTTGAAAGTCATTGATCTTCATATGAGGGAGGTCAGTTTGTGAAGGTTTTTTTTTTCAAGTTTGTGGTATTGCCAGTTTATCATTTTTCCCACAAGCCAGTGCACATAGAGGCCTCCATGTGAAAGGATTTCAATTTTTGAGCATTTTTGAGCATTTTCTATAATTTCTTTCGATGTGTTGTCAAAATTGCACGGATAACTAATCATATAAAATGGTTGGGAAATTGAGTTTTCTTTGTGGATACTACCTACATTCCTAATGTGGAAGCTGAAAATGATTTTTCAGAAATTATTCTACCAAATTAGAGCACACTTGTAGTTCAAATTTGAATTACTTGATGTAAATCACCAGAAATTCAATAAATCAATGAAATATGGCAATATCACTCTAAAATTCATGAAAAATTGGCAGTTGGAATCCCATGTGGTATACTTTAGTTGAAAATTATAAGGGCACAATTTACAATGTTATTTATGGCACTTGCTTCACAAAAAAAAGTCATGGTTGGAACTAGGAAAGTGGAAAAATATACTGTTCATTAACCAAATCTAAAATAATTTTGAGAAATTCCTGATCACTATGGTAAGACCCATGTTAGTTCCAAAAATGGTCATGTTATCATGTAATATGCCATGAAGATTCCATTGGGGCATGGTCATGTTTGTTGAAAGTCATTTATCTTCATATGAGTGAGGTTAGTTTGTGAAGGTTTTTTTTTCAAGTTTATGGTATTGTCAGTGTATCATTTTTCCCACAAGCCATTGAACATAGGAGGCCTCCATGTGAAAGGATTTCAATTTTTTAGAATTTATTCGACCAAATTAGAGCACATTTGTAGTTCAATTTTGAATTACTTGATGTAAATCACCAGCAATTCAATAAATCGATGAAATATGGCAATATCACTCTAAAATTCATGAAAAATTGGCAGTTGGAATACCATGTGGTATACTTTAGTTGAAAATTGTAACGGCACAAATTACAATTTTATTTATTGCACTTGCTTCACAAAAAAAAGTCATTCTTGGCACTAGGAAAGTGGAAAAAAATACTTTTCATTAACCAAATCTAAAATCATTTTGTGAAATTACTGATCACTACGGTAAGACCATTGTTAGTTCAAAAAATGGTCATGTTATCATGTAATATGCCAGGAAAATTCGCATGGGACATGGTCATCTTTGTTGAAAGTCATTGATCTTTATGTGACATAGGTCAGTTTGTGAAGGGTTTTTTTTCAAGTTTGTGGTACTGTCGGTTTATCATTTTTCCCACAAGCCATTGCACATAGGAGACCTCCATGTGAAAGGATTTCAATTTTTGATCATTTTTTTTTCATTTTCTATAGTTTCTTTCGATGTGTTGTCAAAATTGCACGGATGACCCATCATATAAAATGGTTGGGAAATTGAGTTTTGTTTGTGGATACTACCTACATTCCTAATGTTGAAGGTGAAAATAATTTTTTAGAATTTATTCGACCAAATTAGAGCACATTTGCAGTTCATTGAATTACTTGATGTAAATCAGTAGAAATTCAATAAATCGATGAAATACGGTAATATCACTCTGAAATTCATGAAAAATTGGCAGTTGGAATCCCATGTGGTATAGTTTAGTTGAAAATTGTAAGGGCACAATTTAAAATTTTATTTATGGCACTTGGTTCACAAAAAAAAGTCGTGCTTGGCACTAGGAAAATGGAAAAAAATACTTTTAATTAACCAAATTTCCATTCATTTTCTGAAATTCTTGATCACTATGGTAACACCCATGTTAGCTCCAAAAATAGTCATGTTATCATGTAATATGCCATGAAGATGCCCATGGGGCATGGTCATCTTTGTTGAAAGTCATTGATATTCATATGAGTGAGGTCAGTTTGGGAAGGGTTTTTTTTCAAGTTTGTGGTATTGCCAGTTTATCATTTTTCCCACAAGCCAGTGCACATAGAGGCCTCCATGTGAAAGGACTTCAATTTTTGAGCATTTTTTCTCATTTTCTATAATTTCTTTCGATGTGTTGTCAAAATTGCATGGATGACTAATCATATAAAAATGGTTGGGAAATTGAGTTTTCTTTGTGGATACTACCTACATTCCTAATGTGGAAGCTGAAAATGATTTTTCAGAAATTATTCTACCAAATTAGAGCACACTTGTAGTTCAAATTTGAATTACTTGATGTAAATCACCAGAAATTCAATAAATCAATGAAATATGGCAATATCACTCTAAAATTCATGAAAAATTGGCAGTTGGAATCCCATGTGGTATACTTTAGTTGAAAATTATAAGGGCACAATTTACAATGTTATTTATGGCACTTGCTTCACAAAAAAAAGTCATGGTTGGAACTAGGAAAGTGGAAAAATATACTGTTCATTAACCAAATCTAAAATAATTTTGAGAAATTCCTGATCACTATGGTAAGACCCATGTTAGTTCCAAAAATGGTCATGTTATCATGTAATATGCCATGAAGATTCCATTGGGGCATGGTCATGTTTGTTGAAAGTCATTTATCTTCATATGAGTGAGGTTAGTTTGTGAAGGTTTTTTTTTCAAGTTTATGGTATTGTCAGTGTATCATTTTTCCCACAAGCCATTGAACATTGGAGGCCTCCATGTGAAAGGATTTCAATTTTTTAGAATTTATTCGACCAAATTAGAGCACATTTGTAGTTCAATTTTGAATTACTTGATGTAAATCACCAGCAATTCAATAAATCGATGAAATATGGCAATATCACTCTAAAATTCATGAAAAATTGGCAGTTGGAATACCATGTGGTATACTTTAGTTGAAAATTGTAACGGCACAAATTACAATTTTATTTATGGCACTTGCTTCACAAAAAAAAGTCATTCTTGGCACTAGGAAAGTGGAAAAAAATACTTTTCATTAACCAAATCTAAAATCATTTTGTGAAATTACTGATCACTACGGTAAGACCCTTGTTAGTTCAAAAAATGGTCATGTTATCATGTAATATGCCATGAAAATTCCCATGGGACATGGTCATCTTTGTTGAAAGTCATTGATCTTCATGTGACATAGGTCAGTTTGTGAAGGGTTTTTTTTCAAGTTTGTGGTACTGTCGGTTTATCATTTTTTCCACAAGCCATTGCACATAGGAGACCTCCATGTGAAAGGATTTCAATTTTTGATCATTTTTTTTTCATTTTCTATAGTTTCTTTCGATGTGTTGTCAAAATTGCACGGATGACCCATCATATAAAATGGTTGGGAAATTGAGTTTTGTTTGTGGATACTACCTACATTCCTAATGTTGAAGGTGAAAATAATTTTTTAGAATTTATTCGACCAAATTAGAGCACATTTGCAGTTCATTGAATTACTTGATGTAAATCAGTAGAAATTCAATAAATCGATGAAATACGGTAATATCACTCTGAAATTCATGAAAAATTGGCAGTTGGAATCCCATGTGGTATACTTTAGTTGAAAATTGTAAGGGCACAATTTAAAATTTTATTTATGGCACTTGGTTCACAAAAAAAAGTCGTGCTTGGCACTAGGAAAATGGAAAAAAATACTTTTAATTAACCAAATTTCCATTCATTTTCTGAAATTCTTGATCACTATGGTAACACCCATGTTAGCTCCAAAAATGGTCAAGTTATCATGTAATATGCCATGAAGATGCCCATGGGGCATGGTCATCTTTGTTGAAAGTCATTGATCTTCATATGAGTGAGGTCAGTTTGGGAAGGGTTTTTTTTTCAAGTTTGTGGTATTGCCAGTTTATCATTTTTCCCACAAGCCATTGCACATAGGGGGCCTCCATGTGAAAGGATTTCAATTTTTGAGCACTTTTTTCATTTTCTATAATTTCTTTCGATGTGTTGTCAAAATTGCACGGATGACTAATCATATAAAATGGATGAAAATTAAGGGTTTCTTTGTGGATACTACCTACATTCCTAATGTGGAAGGTGAAAATGATTTTTCAGAATTTATTCGACCAAATTAGAGCACGATTGTAGTTCAAATTTGAATTACTTGATGTAAATCACCAGAAATTCAATAAATCAATGAAATATGGCAATATCACTCTGAAATTCATGAAAAATTTGTAGTTGGAATCCCATGTGGTATACTTTAGTTGAAAATTGTAAGGGCACAATTTACAATCTTTTTTATGGCACCAAAAAAAGTCGTGCTTGGCACTAGGAAAATAGAAAAATACTTTTTATTATCCAAATTTTCATTCATTTTTTGAAATTCTTGATCAGTATGGTAACACCGATGTTAGATCCCAAAATGGTCATGTTATCTTGTAATATTCCTTGAAGATGCCCATGGGGCATGGTCATGTTTGTTGAAAGTCATTGATCTTCATATGAGTTAGGTCAGTTTGTGAAGGTTTTTTTTTCAAGTTTATGGTATTGTCAGTTTATCATTTTTACCATAAGCCATTGCACATAGGAGGCCTCCATGTGAAAGGATTTCAATTGTTGAGCCTTTTTTTCATTTTCTATAATTTCTTTTTATGTGTAGTCAAAATTCCCTGGATGACTAATCATATAAAATGGTTGGGAAATTGAGTTTTCTTTGTGGATACTACCTACATTCCTAATGTGAAAAGTTAAAATGATTTTCAGAATTTATTCGACCAAATTAGAGCACACTTGTAGTTCAAATTTGAATTACTTGATGTAAATCACCAGAAATTCAATAAATCAATGAAATATGGCAATATCACTCTAAAATTCATGAAAAATTGGCAGTTGGAATCCCATGTGGTATACTTTAGTTGAAAATTATAAGGGCACAATTTACAATGTTATTTATTGCACTTGCTTCACAATAAAAAAGTCATGGTTGGCACTAGGAAAGTGGAAAAAAATACGTTTCATTAACCAAATCTAAAATAATTTTGTGAAATTCCTGATCACAACGGTAAGACCCATGTTAGTTCAAAAAATGGTCATGTTATCATGTAATATGCCATGAAGATTCCCATGGGGCATGGTCATATTTGTTGAAAGTCATTGATCTTCATGTGAGATAGGTCAGTTTGTGAAGGGTTTTTTTTTCAAGTTTGTGGTACTGTCGGTTTATCATTTTTCCCACAAGCCATTGCACATAGGAGGCCTCCATGTGAAAGGATTTCAATTTTTGAGCATTTTTTTTTATTTTCTATAGTTTCTTTCGATGTGTTATCAAAATTGCACGGATGACTAATCATATAAAATGGTTGGGAAATTGAGTTTTCTTTGTGGATACTACCTACATTCCTAATGTGGAAGGTGAAAATAATTTTTTAGAATTTATTCGACCAAATTAGAGCACATTTGCAGTTCAATTTTGAATTACTTGATGTAAATCACCAAAAATTAAATAAATCAATGAAATATGGCAATATCACTCTGAAATTCATGAAAAATTATCAGTTGGAATCCCATGTGGTATACTTTAGTTGAAAATTGTAAGGGCACAATTTACAATGTTATTTATGGCACTTGCTTCACAAAAACAGTCATTCTTGGCACTAGGAATGTGGAAAAAAATACTTTTCATTAACCAAATCTAAAATAATTTTGAGAAATTCCTGATCACTATGGTAAGACCCATGTTAGTTCCAAAAATGGTCATGTTATCATGTAATATGCCACGAAGATTCCATTGGGTCATGGTCATGTTTGTTCAAAGTCATTTATCTTCATATGAGATAGGTCAGTTTGTGAAGGTTTTTTTTTCAAGTTTATGGTATTGTCAGTGTATCATTTTTCCCACAAGCCATTGCACATAGGAGGCCTCCATGTGAAAGGATTTCAATTTTTGAGAATTTATTCGACCAAATTAGAGCACATTTGCAGTTCAATTTTGAATTACTTGATGTAAATCACCAGAAATTAAATAAATCAATGAAATATGGCAATATCACTCTAAAATTCATGAAAAATTGGCAGTTGGAATACCATGTGGTATACTTTAGTTGAAAATTGTAACGGCACAAATTACAATTTTATTTATGGCACTTGCTTCACAAAAAAAAGTCATTCTTGGCACTAGGAAAGTGGAAAAAAATACTTTTCATTAACCAAAACTAAAATCATTTTGTGAAATTACTGATCACTACGGTAAGACCCTTGTTAGTTCAAAAAATGGTCATGTTATCATGTAATATGCCATGAAAATTCCCATGGGACATGGTCATCTTTGTTGAAAGTCATTGATCTTCATGTGAGATAGGTCAGTTTGTGAAGGGTTTTTTTTCAAGTTTGTGGTACTGTCGGTTTATCATTTTTCCCACAAGCCATTGCACATAGGAGACCTCCATGTGAAAGGATTTCAATTTTTGATCATTTTTTTTTCATTTTCTATAGTTTCTTTCGATGTGTTGTCAAAATTGCACGGATGACCCATCATATAAAATGGTTGGGAAATTGAGTTTTGTTTGTGGATACTACCTACATTCCTAATGTGGAAGGTGAAAATAATTTTTCAGAATTTATTCGACCAAATTAGAGCACATTTGCAGTTCAATTTTGAATTACTTGATGTAAATCACCAGCAATTCAATAAATCGATGAAATATGGCAATATCTCTCTGAAATTCATGAAAAATTTGTAGTTGGAATCCCATGTGGTATACCTTAGTTGAAAATTGTAAGGGCACAATTTACAATGTTATTTATAGCACTTGCTTCACAAAAAAAAGTCATGGTTGGAACATGGAAGTGGAAAAATATACTTTTCATTAACCAAATCTAAAATAATTTTGAGAAATTCCTGATCACTATGGTAAGACCCAAGTTAGTTCCAAAAATGGTCATGTAATCATGTAATATGCCACGAAGATTCCATTGGGTCATGGTCATGTTTGTTGAAAGTCATTTATCTTCATATGAGTGAGGTCAGTTTGTGAAGGTTTTTTTTTCATGTTTATGGTATTGTCAGTGTATCATTTTTCCCACAAGCCATTGCACATAGGAGGCCTCCATGTGAAAGGATTTCAATTTTTGAGAATTTATTCGACCAAATTAAAGCACATTTGCAGTTCAATTTTGAATTACTTGATGTAAATCACCAGAAATTAAATAAATCAATGAAGTATGGCAATATCACTCTGAAATTCATGAAAAATTGGCAGTTGGAATCCCATGTGGTATACTTTAGTTGAAAATTGTAAGGGCACAATTTACAATTTTATTTATGGCACTTGCTACACAAAAAAAGTCGTGCTTGGCACTCTGAAAATGGAAAAAAATTCTTTTAATTAACCAAATTTTCATTCATTTTGTGAAATTCTTGATCACTATGGTAACACGCATGTTAGCTCCAAAAATGGTAATGTTATCATGTAATATGCATGAAGATGCCCATGGGGCATGGTCATCTTTGTTAAAAGTCATTGATCTTCATATGAGGGAGGTCAGTTTGTGAAGGGTTTTTTTTTCAAGTTTGTGGTATTGCCAGTTTATCATTTTTCCCACAAGCCAGTGCACATAGAGGCCTCCATGTGAAAGGATTTCAATTTTTGAGCATTTTTTCTCATTTTCTATATTTCTTTCGATGTGTTGTCAAAATTGCACGGATGACTAATCATATAAAATGGTTGGGAAATTGAGTTTTCTTTGTGGATACTACCTACATTCCTAATGTGGAAGCTGAAAATGATTTTTCAGAAATTATTCTACCAAATTAGAGCACACTTGTAGTTCAAATTTGAATTACTTGATGTAAATCACCAGAAATTCAATAAATCAATGAAATATGGCAATATCACTCTAAAATTCATGAAAAATTGGCAGTTGGAATCCCATGTGGTATACTTTAGTTGAAAATTATAAGGGCACAATTTACAATGTTATTTATGGCACTTGCTTCACAAAAAAAAGTCATGGTTGGAACTAGGAAAGTGGAAAAATATACTGTTCATTAACCAAATCTAAAATAATTTTGAGAAATTCCTGATCACTATGGTAAGACCCATGTTAGTTCCAAAAATGGTCATGTTATCATGTAATATGCCATGAAGATTCCATTGGGGCATGGTCATGTTTGTTGAAAGTCATTTATCTTCATATGAGTGAGGTTAGTTTGTGAAGGTTTTTTTTTCAAGTTTATGGTATTGTTAGTGTATCATTTTTCCCACAAGCCATTGCACATAGGAGGCCTCCATGTGAAAGGATTTCAATTTTTGAGAATTTATTCGACCAAATTAGAGCACATTTGCAGTACAATTTTGAATTACTTGATGTAAATCACCAGAAATTAAATAAATCAATGAAATATGGCAATATCACTCTGAAATTCATGAAAAATTGGCAGTTGGAATACCATGTGGTATACTTTAGTTGAAAATTGTAACGGCACAAATTACAATTTTATTTATGGCACTTGCTTCACAAAAAAAAGTCATTCTTGGCACTAGGAAAGTGGAAAAAAATACTTTTCATTAACCAAATCTAAAATCATTTTGTGAAATTACTGATCACTACGGTAAGACCCTTGTTAGTTCAAAAAATGGTCATGTTATCATGTAATATGCCATGAAAATTCCCATGGGACGTGGTCATCTTTGTTGAAAGTCATTGATCTTCATGTGAGATAGGTCAGTTTGTGAAGGGTTTTTTTTCAAGTTTGTGGTACTGTCGGTTTATCATTTTTCCCACAAGCCATTGCACATAGGAGACCTCCATGTGAAAGGATTTCAATTTTTGATCATTTTTTTTCATTTTCTATAGTTTCTTTCGATGTGTTGTCAAAATTGCACGGATGACCCATCATATAAAATGGTTGGGAAATTGAGTTTTGTTTGTGGATACTACCTACATTCCTAATGTGGAAGGTGAAAATAATTTTTCAAAATTTATTCGACCAAATTAGAGCACATTTGCAGTTCAATTTTGAATTACTTGATGTAAATCAGTAGAAATTCAATAAATCGATGAAATACGGTAATATCACTCTGAAATTCATGAAAAATTGGCAGTTGGAATCCCATGTGGTATACTTTACTTGAAAATTGTAAGGGCACAATTTAAAATTTTATTTATGGCACTTGGTTCACAAAAAAAAGTCGTGCTTGGCACTAGGAAAATGGAAAAAAATACTTTTAATTATCCAAATTTCCATTCATTTTCTGAAATTCTTGATCACTATGGTAACACCCATGTTAGCTCCAAAAATGGTCATGTTATCATGTAATATGCCATGAAGATGCCCATGGGGCATGGTCATCTTTGTTGAAAGTCATTGATCTTCATATGAGTGAGGTCAGTTTGGGAAGGGTTTTTTTTTCAAGTTTGTGGTATTGCCAGTTTATCATTTTTCCCACAAGCCATTGCACATAGGAGGCCTCCATGTGAAAGGATTTCAATTTTTGAGCACTTTTTTCATTTTCTATAATTTCTTTCGATGTGTTGTCAAAATTGCACGGATGACTAATCATATAAAATGGATGGAAATTAAGGGTTTCTTTGTGGATACTACCTACATTCCTAATGTGGAAGGTGAAAATGATTTTTCAGAATTTATTCGACCAAATTAGAGCACACTTGTAGTTCAAATTTGAATTACTTGATGTAAATCACCAGAAATTCAATAAATCAATGAAATATGGCAATATCACTCTGAAATTCATGAAAAATTTGTAGTTGGAATCCCATGTGGTATACTTTAGTTGAAAATTGTAAGGGCACAATTTACAATCTTTTTTATGGCACTTGCTTCACAAAAAAAGTCGTGCTTGGCACTAGGAAAATAGAAAAATACTTTTTATTATCCAAATTTTCATTCATTTTGTGAAATTCTTGATCACTATGGTAACACCCATGTTAGATCCCAAAATGGTCATGTTATCTTGTAATATGCCTTGAAGATGCCCATGGGGCATGGTCATGTTTGTTGAAAGTCATTGATCTTCATATGAGTTAGGTCAGTTTGTGAAGGGTTTTTTTTCAAGTTTGTGGTATTGTCAGTTTATCATTTTTACCATAAGCCATTGCACATAGGAGGCCTCCATGTGAAAGGATTTCAATTGTTGAGCCTTTTTTTCATTTTCTATAATTTCTTTTTATGTGTAGTCAAAATTCCCTGGATGACTAATCATATAAAATGGTTGGGAAATTGAGTTTTCTTTGTGGATACTACCTACATTCCTAATGTGAAAAGTGAAAATGATTTTTCAGAATTTATTCGACCAAATTAGAGCACACTTGTAGTTCAAATTTGAATTACTTGATGTAAATCACCAGAAATTCAATAAATCAATGAAATATCGCAATATCACTCTAAAATTCATGAAAAATTGGCAGTTGGAATCCCATGTGGTATACTTTAGTTGAAAATTATAAGGGCACAATTTACAATGTTATTTATGGCACTTGCTTCTCAATAAAAAAGTCATGGTTGGCACTAGGAAAGTGGAAAAAAATACGTTTCATTAACCAAATCTAAAATAGTTTTGAGAAATTCCTGATCACTATGGTAAGACCCATGTTAGTTCCAAAAATGGTCATGTTATCATGTAATATGCCATGAAGATTCCCATGGGGCATGGTCATCTTTGTTGAAAGTCATTGATCTTCATATGGGGGAGGTCAGTTTGTGAAGGGTTTTTTTTTCAAGTTTGTGGTATTGCCAGTTTATCATTTTTCCCACAAGCCAGTGCACATAGAGGCCTCCATGTGAAAGCATTTCAATTTTTGAGCATTTTTTTTCATTTTCTATAATTTCTTTCGATGTGTTGTCAAAATTGCACGGATGACTAATCATATAAAATGGTTGGGTAAATGAGTTTTCTTTGTGGATACTACCTACATTCCTACTGTGGAAGGTGAAAATGATTTTTCAGAAATTATTCGACCAAATTAGAGCACACTTGTAGTTCAAATTTGAATTACTTGATGTAAATCACCAGAAATTCAATAAATCAATGAAATATGGCAATATCACTCTAAAATTCATGAAAAATTTGTAGTTGGAATCCCATGTGGTATACTTTAGTTGAAAATTGTAAGGGCACAATTTACAATCTTATTTATGCCACTTGCTTCATAAAAAAAGTCGTGCCTGGCACTAGGAAAATGGAAAAATACTTTTTATTATCCAAATTTTTCATTCATTTTGTGAAATTCGTGATCACTATGGTAACACCCATGTTAGTTCCAAAAATGGTCATGTTATCATGTAATATGCCATGAAGATTCCCATGGGGCATGGTCATGTTTGTTGAAAGTCATTGATCTTCATATGAGTTAGGTCAGTTTGTGAAGGGTTTTTTTCAAGTTTGTGGTATTGTCAGTTTATCATTTTTCCCACAAGCCATTGCACATAGGAAGCCTCCATGTGAAAGGATTTCAATTGTTGAGCATTTTTTTTCATTTTCTATAATTTCTTTTTATGTGTTGTCAAAATTCCATGCGTGACTAATCATATAAAATGGTTGGGAAATTGAGTTTTCTTTGTGGATACTACCTACATTCCTAATGTGGAAATTGAAAATGATTTTTCAGAATTTATTTGACCAAATTAGAGGACACTTGTAGATCAAATTTGAATTACTTGATGTAAATCACCAGAAATTCAATAAATCAATGAAATATGGCAATATCACTCTAAAATTCATGAAAAATTGGCAGTTGGAATCCCATGTGGTATACTTTAGTTGAAAATTATAAGGGCACAATTTACAATGTTATTTATGGCACTTGCTTCACAAAAAAAAGTCATGGTTGGCACTAGGAAAGTGGAAAAATATACTTTTCATTAACCAAATCTAAAATCATTTTGTGAAATTCCTGATCACTACGGTAAGACCCATGTTAGTTCAAAAAATGGTCATGTTATCATGTAATATGCCATGAAGATTCCCATGGGACATGGTCATCTTTGTTGAAAGTCATTGATCTTCATGTGAGATAGGTCACTTTGTGAAGGGTTTTTTTCAAGTTTATGGTACTGTCGGTTTATCATTTTTCCCACAAGCCATTGCACATAGGGGACCTCCATGTGAAAGGATTTCAATTTTTGATCATTTTTTTTCATTTTCTTTAGTTTCTTTCGATGTGTTGTCAAAATTGCACGGATGACCCATCATATAAAATGGTTGGGAAATTGAGTTTTCTTTGTGGATACTACCTACATTCCTAATGTGGAAGGTGAAAATAATTTTTCAGAATTTATTCGACCAAATTAGAGCACATTTGCAGTTCAATTTTGAATTACTTGATGTAAATCACCAGAAATTTAATAAATCGATGAAATATGGTAATATCACTCTGAAATTCATGAAAAATTGGCAGTTGGAATCCCATGTGGTATACTTTAGTTGAAAATTGTAAGGGCACAATTTAAAATTTTATTTATGGCACTTGGTTCACAAAAAAAAGTCGTGCTTGGCACTAGGAAAATGGAAAAAAATACTTTTAATTAACCAAATTTCCATTCATTTCGTGAAATTCTTGATCACTATGGTAACACCCATGTTAGCACCAAAATTGGTCATGTTATCATGTAATATGCCATGAAGATGCCCATGGGGCATGGTCATCTTTGTTGAAAGTCATTGATCTTCATATGAGTGAGGTCAGTTTGTGAAGGGTTTTTTTTCAAGTTTGTGGTATTGCCAGTTTATCATTTTTCCCACAAGCCATTGCACATAGGAGGCCTCCATGTGAAAGGATTTCAATTTTTGAGCATTTTTTCATTTTCTATAATTTCTTTCGATGTGTTGTCAAAATTGCACGGATGACTAATCATATAAAATGGATGGGAATTTGAGTTTTCTTTGTGGATACTACCTAAATTCCTAATGTGGAAGGTGAAAATGATTTTTCAGAATTTATTTGACCAAATTAGAGGACACTTGTAGATCAAATTTGAATTACTTGATGTAAATCACCAGAAATTCAATAAATCAATGAAATATGGCAATATCACTCTAAAATTCATGAAAAATTGGCAGTTGGAATCCCATGTGGTATACTTTAGTTGAAAATTATAAGGGCACAATTTACAATGTTATTTATGGCACTTGCTTCACAAAAAAAGTCATGGTTGGCACTAGGAAAGTGGAAAAATATACTTTTCATTAACCAAATCTAAAATCATTTTGTGAAATTCCTGATCACTACGGTAAGACCCATGTTAGTTCAAAAAATGGTCATGTTATCATGTAATATGCCATGAAGATTCCCATGGGACATGGTCATCTTTGTTGAAAGTCATTGATCTTCATGTGAGATAGGTCACTTTGTGAAGGGTTTTTTTCAAGTTTATGGTACTGTCGGTTTATCATTTTTCCCACAAGCCATTGCACATAGGGGACCTCCATGTGAAAGGATTTCAATTTTTGATCATTTTTTTTCATTTTCTTTAGTTTCTTTCGATGTGTTGTCAAAATTGCACGGATGACCCATCATATAAAATGGTTGGGAAATTGAGTTTTCTTTGTGGATACTACCTACATTCCTAATGTGGAAGGTGAAAATAATTTTTCAGAATTTATTCGACCAAATTAGAGCACATTTGCAGTTCAATTTTGAATTACTTGATGTAAATCACCAGAAATTTAATAAATCGATGAAATATGGTAATATCACTCTGAAATTCATGAAAAATTGGCAGTTGGAATCCCATGTGGTATACTTTAGTTGAAAATTGTAAGGGCACAATTTAAAATTTTATTTATGGCACTTGGTTCACAAAAAAAAGTCGTGCTTGGCACTAGGAAAATGGAAAAAAATACTTTTAATTAACCAAATTTCCATTCATTTCGTGAAATTCTTGATCACTATGGTAACACCCATGTTAGCACCAAAATTGGTCATGTTATCATGTAATATGCCATGAAGATGCCCATGGGGCATGGTCATCTTTGTTGAAAGTCATTGATCTTCATATGAGTGAGGTCAGTTTGTGAAGGGTTTTTTTTCAAGTTTGTGGTATTGCCAGTTTATCATTTTTCCCACAAGCCATTGCACATAGGAGGCCTCCATGTGAAAGGATTTCAATTTTTGAGCATTTTTTCATTTTCTATAATTTCTTTCGATGTGTTGTCAAAATTGCACGGATGACTAATCATATAAAATGGATGGGAATTTGAGTTTTCTTTGTGGATACTACCTAAATTCCTAATGTGGAAGGTGAAAATGATTTTTCAGAATTTATTCGACCAAATTAGAGCACACTTGTAGTTCAAATTTGAATTACTTGATGTAAATCAACAGAAAATCAATAAATCAATGAAATATGGCAATATCACTCTGAAATTCATGAAAAATTTGTAGTTGGAATCCCATGTGGTATACTTTAGTTGAAAATTGTAAGGGCACAATTTACAATCTTATTTATGGCACTTGCTTCACAAAAAAAGTCGTGCTTGGCACTAGGAAAATAGAAAAATACTTTTTATTATCCAAATTTTCATTCATTTTGTGAAATTCTTGATCACTATGGTAACACCCATGTTAGTTCCCAAAATGGTCATGTTATCTTGTAATATGCCTTGAAGATGCCCATGGGGCATGGTCATGTTTGTTGAAAGTCATTGATCTTCATATGAGTTAGGTCAGTTTGTGAAGGTTTTTTTTTCAAGTTTGTGGTATTGTCAGTTTATCATTTTTCCCACTAGCCATTGCACATAGGAGGCCTCCATGTGAAAGGATTTCAATTGTTGAGCCTTTTTTCATTTTCTATAATTTCTTTTTATGTGTTGTCAAAATTCCATGGATGACTAATCATATAAAATGGTTGGGAAATTGAGTTTTCTTTGTGGATACTACCTACATTCCTAATGTGAAATGTGAAAATGATTTTTCAGAATTTATTTGACCAAATTATAGCACACTTGTAGTTCAAATTTGAATTACTTGATGTAAAGCACCAGAAATTCAATAAATCAATGAAATATGGCAATATCACTCTAAAATTCATGAAAAATTGGCAGTTGGAATCCCATGTGGTATACTTTAGTTGAAAATTATAAGGGCACAATTTACAATGTTATTTATGGCACTTGCTTCACAATAAAAAAAGTCATGGTTGGCACTAAGAAAGTGGAAAAAAATACGTTTCATTAACCAAATCTAAAATAATTTTGAGAAATTCCTGATCACTATGGTAAGACCCATGTAAGTTCCAAAAATGGTCATGTTATCATGTAATATGCCATGAAGATTCCCATGGGGCATGGTCATCTTTATTGAAAGTCATTGATCTTCATATTAGATAGATCAGTTTGTGAAGGTTTTTTTTTCAAGTTTATGGTATTGTCAGTGTATCATTTTTCCCACAAGCCATTGCACATAGGAGGCCTCCATGTGAAAGGATTTCAATTTTTGAGAAATTATTCGTCCAAATTAGAGCACATTTGCAGTTGAATTTTGAATTACTTGATGTAAATCACCAGAAATTAAATAAATCAATGAAATATGGCAATATCACTCAGAAATTCATGAAAAATTGGCAGTTGGAATCCCATGTGGTATACTTTAGTTGAAAACTGTAAGGGCACAATTTACAATGTTATTTATGGCAGTTGCTTCACACAAAAAAGTCATTCTTGGCACTAGGAAAGTGGAAAAAAATACTTTTCATTAACCAAATCTAAAATAATTTTTAGAAATTCCTGATCACTATGGTAAGACCCATGTAAGTTCCAAAAATGGTCATGTTATCATGTAATATGCCATGAAGATTCCCATGGGGCATGGTCATCTTTATTGAAAGTCATTGATCTTCATATTAGATAGATCAGTTTGTGAAGGTTTTTTTTTCAAGTTTATGGTATTGTCAGTGTATCATTTTTCCCACAAGCCATTGCACATAGGAGGCCTCCATGTGAAAGGATTTCAATTTTTGAGAAATTATTCGTCCAAATTAGAGCACATTTGCAGTTGAATTTTGAATTACTTGATGTAAATCACCAGAAATTAAATAAATCAATGAAATATGGCAATATCACTCAGAAATTCATGAAAAATTGGCAGTTGGAATCCCATGTGGTATACTTTAGTTGAAAACTGTAAGGGCACAATTTACAATGTTATTTATGGCAGTTGCTTCACACAAAAAAGTCATTCTTGGCACTAGGAAAGTGGAAAAAAATACTTTTCATTAACCAAATCTAAAATCATTTTGTGAAACTCCTGATCACTATGGTAAGACCCATGTTAGTTCAAAAAATGGCCATGTTATCATGTAATATGCCATGAAGATTCCCATGGGGCATGGTCATGTTTGTTGAAAGTCATTGATCTTCATATGAGTTAGGTCAGTTTGTGAAGGTTTTTTTTTCAAGTTTGTGGTATTGTCAGTTTATCATTTTTCCCACTAGCCATTGCACATAGGAGGCCACCATGTGAAAGGATTTCAATTGTTGAGCCTTTTTTTCATTTTCTATAATTTCTTTTTATGGGTTGTCAAAATTCCATGGATGACTAATCATATAAAATGGTTGGGAAATTGAGTTTTCTTTGTGGATACTACCTACATTCCTAATGTGAAATGTGAAAATGATTTTTCAGAATTTATTTGACCAAATTATAGCACACTTGTAGTTCAAATTTGAATTACTTGATGTAAAGCACCAGAAATTCAATAAATCAATGAAATATGGCAATATCACTCTAAAATTCATGAAAAATTGGCAGTTGGAATCCCATGTGGTATACTTTAGTTGAAAATTATAAGGGCACAATTTACAATGTTATTTATGGCACTTGCTTCACAATAAAAAAAGCCATGGTTGGCACTAAGAAAGTGGAAAAAAATACGTTTCATTAACCAAATCTAAAATAATTTTGAGAAATTCCTGATCACTATGGTAAGACCCATGTTAGTTCCAAAAATGGTCATGTTATCATGTAATATGCCATGAAGATTCCCATGGGGCATGGTCATCTTTATTGAAAGTCATTGATCTTCATATGAGATAGGTCAGTTTGTGAAGGTTTTTTTTTCAAGTTTATGGTATTATCAGTGTATCATTTTTCCCACAAGCCATAGCACATAGGAGGCCTCCATGTGAAAGGATTTCAATTTTTGAGAATTTATTCAACCAAATTAGAGCACATTTGCAGTTGAGTTTTGAATTACTTGATGTAAATCACCAGAAATTAAATAAATCTATGAAATATGGCAATATCACTCTGAAATTCATGAAAAATTGGCAGTTGGAATCCCATGTGGTATACTTTAGTTGAAAATTATAAGGGCACAATTTACAATGTTATTTATGGCACTTGCTTCACAAAAAAAAATCATGGTTGGAAGTAGGAAAGTGGAAAAATATACTTTTCATTAACCAAATCTAAAATAATTTTGAGAAATTCCTGATCACTATGGTAAGACCCATGTTAGTTCCAAAAATGGTCATGTTATCATGTAATATGCCATGAAGATTCCATTGGGGCATGGTCATGTTTGTTGAAAGTCATTTATCTTCATATGAGTGAGGTTAGTTTGTGAAGGTTTTTTTTTCAAGTTTATGGTATTGTCAGTGTATCATTTTTCCCACAAGCCATTGCACATAGGAGGCCTCCATGTGAAAGGATTTCAATTTTTGAGAATTTATTCGACCAAATTAGAGCACATTTGCAGTTCAATTTTGAATTACTTGATGTAAATCACCAGAAATTAAATAAATCAATGAAATATGGCAATATCACTCTGAAATTCATGAAAAATTGGCAGTTGGAATACCATGTGGTATACTTTAGTTGAAAATTGTAAGGGCACAATTTACAATTTTATTTATGGCACTTGCTTCACAAAAAAAAGTCATTCTTGGCACTAGGAAAGTGGAAAAAAATACTTTTCATTAACCAAATCTAAAATCATTTTGTGAAATTACTGATCACTACGGTAAGACCCTTGTTAGTTCAAAAAATGGTCATGTTATCATGTAATATGCCATGAAAATTCCAATGGGACATGGTCATCTTTGTTGAAAGTCATTGATCTTCATGTGAGATAGGTCAGTTTGTGAAGGTTTTTTTTTCAAGTTTGTGGTACTGTCGGTTTATCATTTTTCCCACAAGCCATTGCACATAGGAGACCTCCATGTGAAAGGATTTCAATTTTTGATCATTTTTTTTTCATTTTCTATAGTTTCTTTCAATGTGTTGTCAAAATTGCACGGATGACCCATCATATAAAATGGTTGGGAAATTGAGTTTTCTTTGTGGATACTATCTACATTCCTAATGTGGAAGGTGAAAATAATTTTTCAGAATTTATTCGACCAAATTAGAGCACATTTGCAGTTCTATTTTGAATTACTTGATGTAAATCACTAGAAATTCAATAAATCGATGAAATATGGTAATATCACTCTGAAATTCATGAAAAATTGGCAGTTGGAATCCCATGTGGTATACTTTAGTTGAAAATTGTAAGGGCACAATTTAAAATTTTATTTATGGCACTTGGTTCACAAAAAAAAGTCGTGCTTGGCACTAGGAAAATGGAAAAAAATACTTTTAATTAACCAAATTTCCATTCATTTTCTGAAATTCTTGATCACTATGGTAACACCCATGTTAGCTCCAAAAATGGTCATGTTATCATGTAATATGCCATGAAGATGCCCATGGGGCATGGTCATCTTTGTTGAAAGTCATTGATCTTCATATGAGTGAGGTCAGTTTGGGAAGGGTTTTTTTTTCAAGTTTGTGGTATTGCCAGTTTATCATTTTTCCCACAAGCCATTGCACATAGGAGGCCTCCATGTGAAAGGATTTCAATTTTTGAGCACTTTTTTCATTTTCTATAATTTCTTTCGATGTGTTGTCAAAATTGCACGGATGACTAATCATATAAAATGGATGGGAATTTGAGTTTTCTTTGTGGATACTACCTACATTCCTAATGTGGAAGGTGAAAATGATTTTTCAGAATTTATTCGACCAAATTAGAGCACACTTGTAGTTCAAATTTGAATTACTTGATGTAAATCACCAGAAATTCAATAAATCAATGAAATATGGCAATATCACTCTGAAATTCATGAAAAATTTGTAGTTGGAATCCCATGTGGTATACTTTCGTTGAAAATTGTAAGGGCATAATTTACAATCTTTTTTATGGCACTTGCTTCACAAAAAAAGTCATGCTTGGCACTAGGAAAATAGAAAAATACTTTTTATTATCCAAATTTTCATTCATTTTGTGAAATTCTTGATCACTATGGTAACACCCATGTTAGATCCCAAAATGGTCATGTTATCTTGTAATATGCCTTGAAGATGCCCATGGGGCTTGGTCATGTTTGTTGAAAGTCATTGATCTTCATATGAGTTAGGTCAGTTTGTGAAGGGTTTTTTTTCAAGTTTGTGGTATTGTCAGTTTATCATTTTTCCCATAAGCCATTGCACATAGGAGGCCTCCATGTGAAAGGATTTCAATTGTTGAGCCTTTTTTTCATTTTCTATAATTTCTTTTTATGTGTAGTCAAAATTCCCTGGATGACTAATCATATAAAATGGTTGGGAAATTGAGTTTTCTTTGTTGATACTACCTACATTCCTAATGTGAAAAGTGAAAATGATTTTTCAGAATTTATTCGACACAATTAGAGCACACTTGTAGTTCAAATTTGAATTACTTGATGTAAATCAGCAGAAATTCAATAAATCAATGAAATATCGCAATATCACTCTAAAATTCATGAAAAATTGGCAGTTGGAATCCCATGTGGTATACTTTAGTTGAAAATTATAAGGGCACAATTTACAATGTTATTTATGGCACTTGCTTCACAATAAAAAAGTCATGGTTGGCACTAGGAAAGTGGAAAAAAATACGTTTCAATAACCAAATCTAAAATAATTTTGAGAAATTCCTGATCACTATGGTAAGACCCATGTTAGTTCCAAAAATGGACATGTTATCATGTACTATGCCATGAAGATTCCCATGGGGCATGGTCATCTTTATTGAAAGTCATTGATCTTCATATGAGATAGGTCAGTTTATGAAGGTTTTTTTTTCAAGTTTGTGGTACTGTCGGTTTATCATTTTTCCCACAAGCCATTGCACATAGGAGGCCTCCATGTGAAAGGATTTCAATTTTTGAACATTTTTTTTCATTTTTATGGTATTGTCAGTGTATCATTTTTCCCACAAGCCATTACACATAGGAGGCCTCCATTTGAAAGGATTTCAATTTTTTGAGAATTTATTCGACCAAATTAGAGCACATTTGTAGTTCAATTTTGAATTACTTGATGTAAATCACCAGAAATTAAATAAATCAATGAAATATGGCAATATCACTCTGAAATTCATGAAAAATTGGCAGTTGGAATCCCATATGGTATACTTTAGTTGAAAATTGTAAGGGCACATTTTACAATGTTATTTATGGCACTTGCTTCACAAAAAAAGTCATTCTTGGCACTAGGAAAGTGGAAAAAAATACTTTTCATTAACCAAATCTAAAATCATTTTGTGAAATTCCTGATCACTACGGTAAGACCCATGTTAGTTCAAAAAATGGTCATGTTATCATGTAATATGCCATGAAGATTCCCAAGGGGCATGGTCATATTTGTTGAAAGTCATTGATCTTCATGTGAGATAGGTCAGTTTGTGAAGGGTTTTTTTTTCAAGTTTGTGGTACTGTCGGTTTATCATTTTTCCCACAGCCATTGCACATAGGAGGCCTCCATGTGAAAGGATTTCAATTTTTGAACATTTTTTTTCATTTTCTATAGTTTCTTTCGATGTGTTGTCAAAATTGCACGGATGACTAATCATATAAAATGGTTGGGAAATTGAGTTTTCTTTGTGGATACTATCTACATTCCTAATGTGGAAGGTGAAAATAATTTTTTAGAATTTATTCGACCAAATTAGAGCACATTTGCAGTTCAATTTTGAATTACTTGATGTAAATCACTAGCAATTCAATAAATCGATGAAATATGGCAATATCTCTCTGAAATTCATGATAAAATTGTAGTTGGAATCCCATGTGGTATACCTTAGTTGAAAATTGTAAGGGCACAATTTACAATGTTATTTATAGGACTTGCTTCACAAAAAAAAGTCATGCTTGGCACTAGGAAAGTGGAAAAAAATACTTTTCGTTAACCAAATCTAAAATAATTTTGAGAAATTCCTGATCACTATGGTAAGACCCATGTTAGTTCCAAAAATGGTCATGTTATCATGTAATATGCCATGAAGATTCACATGGGGCATGGTCGTCTTTGTTGTAAGTCATTGATCTTCATATGAGATAGGTCTGTTTGTGAAGGGTTTTTCTTTCAAGTTTATGGTATTGTCAGTGTATCATTTTTCCCACAAGCCATTGCACATAGGAGGCCTCCATGTGAAAGGATTTCAATTTTTGAGCGTTTTTTTCATTTTCTATAATTTCTCTTTCGATGTGTTATCAAAATTGCACGGATGACTAATCATATAAAATGGTTGGGAAATTGAGTTTTCTTTGTGGATACTACCTACATTCCTAATGTGGAAGGTGAAAATAATTTTTCAGAATTTATTCGACCAAATTAGAGCACATTTGCAGTTCAATTTTGAATTACTTGATGTAAATCACCAGAAATGCAATAAATCGATGAAATATGGTAATATCACTCTGAAATTCATGAAAAATTGGCAGTTGGAATCCCATGTGGTATACTTTAGTTGAAAATTGTATGGGCACAATTTACAATTTTATTTATGGCACTTGCTTCACAAAAAAAGTCGTGCTTGGCACTCTGAAAATGGAAAAAAATACTTTTAATAAACCAAATTTTCATTCATTTTGTGAAATTCTTGATCACGATGGTAACACCCAAGTTAGTTCCAAAAATGGTCATGTTATCATGTAATATGCATGAAGATGCCCATGGGGCATGGTCATCTTTGTTGAAAGTCATTGATCTTCATATGAGGGAGGTCAGTTTGTGAAGGGTTTTTTTTCAAGTTTGTGGTATTGCCAGTTTATCATTTTTCCCACAAGCAAGTGCACATAGAGGCCTCCATGTGAAAGGATTTCAATTTTTGAGCATTTTTTTTCATTTTCTATAATTTCTTTCGATGTGTTGACAAAATTGCACGGATGACTAATCATATAAAATGGTTGGGAAATTGAGTTTTCTTTGTGGATACTACCTACATTCCTAATGTGGAAGGTGAAAATGATTTTTCAGAAATTATTCGACCAAATTAGAGCACACTTGTAGTTCAAATTTGAATTACTTGATGTAAATCACCAGAAATTCAATAAATCAATGAAATATGGCAATATCACTCTAAAATTCATGAAAAATTTGTAGTTGGAATCCCATGTGGTATACTTTAGTTGAAAATTGTAAGGGCACAATTTACAATCTTATTTATGCCACTTGCTTCATAAAAAAAGTCGTGCTTGGCACTAGGAAAATGGAAAAATACTTTTTATTATCCAAATTTTCATTCATTTTGTGAAATTCGTGATCATTATGGTAACACCCATGTTAGTTCCAAAAATGGTCATGTTATCATGTAATATGCCATGAAGATGCCCATGGGGCATGGTCATGTTTGTTGAAAGTCATTGATCTTCATATGAGTTAGGTCAGTTTGTGAAGGTTTTTTTTCAAGTTTGTGGTATTGTCAGTTTATCATTTTTCCCACAAGCCATTGCACATAGGAAGCCTCCATGTGAAAGTATTTCAATTGTTGAGCATTTTTTTTTCATTTTCTATAATTTCTTTTTATGTGTTGTCAAAATTCCATGCATGACTAATCATATAAAATGGTTGGGAAATTGAGTTTTCTTTGTGGATACTACCTACATTCCTAATGTGGAAATTGAAAATGATTTTTTAGAATTTATTTGACCAAATTAGAGGACACTTGTAGATCAAATTTGAATTACTTGATGTAAATCACCAGAAATTCAATAAATCAATGAAATATGGCAATATCACTCTAAAATTCATGAAAAATTGGCAGTTGGAATCCCATGTGGTATACTTTAGTAGAAAATTATAAGGGCACAATTTACAATGTTATTTATGGCACTTGCTTCACAAAAAAAAGTCATGGTTGGCACTAGGAAAGTGGAAAAATATACTTTTCATTAACCAAATCTAAAATCATTTTGTGAAATTCCTGATCACTACGGTAAGACCCATGTTAGTTCAAAAAATGGTCATGTTATCATGTAATATGCCATGAAGATTCCCATGGGACATGGTCATCTTTGTTGAAAGTCATTGATCTTCATGTGAGATAGGTCAGTTTGTGAAGGGTTTTTTTCAAGTTTGTTGTACTGTCGGTTTATCATTTTTCCCACAAGCCATTGCACATAGGGGACCTCCATGTGAAAGGATTTCAATTTTTGATCATTTTTTATCATTTTCTATAGTTTCTTTCGATGTGTTGTCAAAATTGCACGGATGACCCATCATATAAAATGGTTGGGAAATTGAGTTTTCTTTGTGGATACTACCTACATTCCTAATGTGGAAGGTGAAAATAATTTTTCAGAATTTATTCGACCAAATTAGAGCACATTTGCAGTTCAATTTTGAATTACTTGATGTAAATCACCAGAAATTCAATAAATCGATGAAATATGGTAATATCACTCTGAAATTCATGAAAAATTGGCAGTTGGAATCCCATGTGGTATACTTTAGTTGAAAATTGTAAGGGCACAATTTAAAATTTTATTTATGGCACTTGGTTCACAAAAAAAAGTCGTGCTTCGCACTAGAAAAATGGAAAAAAATACTTTTAATAAACCAAATTTCCATTCATTTTGTGAAATTCTTGATCACTATGGTAACACCCATGTTAGCTCCAAAAATGGTCATGTTATCATGTAATATGCCATGAAGATGCCCATGGGGCATGGTCATCTTTGTTGAAAGTCATTGATCTTCATATGAGTGAGGTCAGTTTGTGAAGGGTTTTTTTTCAAGTTTGTGGTATTGCCAGTTTATCATTTTCCCACAAGCCATTGCACATAGGAGGCCTCCATGTGAAAGGATTTCAATTTTTGAGCATTTTTTCATTTTCTATAATTTCTTTCGATGTGTTGTCAAAATTGCATGGATGACTAATCATATCAAATGGATGGGAATTTGAGTTTTCTCTGTGGATACTACCTACATTCCTAATGTGGAAGGTGAAAATGATTTTTCAGAATTTATTCGACCAAATTAGAGCACACTTGTAGTTCAAATTTGAATTACTTGATGTAAATCAACAGAAATTCAATAAATCAATGAAATATGGCAATATCACTCTGAAATTCATGAAAAAATTGTAGTTGGAATCCCATGTGGTATACTTTAGTTGAAAATTGTAAGGGCACAATTTACAATCTTATTTATGGCACTTGCTTCACAAAAAAGTCGTGCTTGGCACTAGGAAAATAGAAAAATACTTTTTATTATCCAAATTTTCATTCATTTTGTGAAATTCTTGATCACTATGGTAACACCCATGTTAGTTCCCAAAATGGTCATGTTATCTTGTAATATGCCTTGAAGATGCCCATGGGGCATGGTCATGTTTGTTGAAAGTCATTGATCTTCTTATGAGTTAGGTCAGTTTGTGAAGGTTTTTTTTTCAAGTTTGTGGTATTGTTAGTTTATCATTTTTCCCACTAGCCATTGCACATAGGAGGCCTCCATGTGAAAGGATTTCAATTGTTGAGCCTTTTTTTTCATTTTCTATAATTTCTTTTTATGTGTTGTCAAAATTCCATGGATGACTAATCATATAAAATGGTTGGGAAATTGAGTTTTCTTTGTGGATACTACCTACATTCCTAATGTGAAATGTGAAAATGATTTTTCAGAATTTATTTGACCAAATTATAGCACACTTGTAGTTCAAATTTGAATTACTTGATGTAAAGCACCAGAAATTCAATAAATCAATGAAATATGGCAATGTCACTCTAAAATTCATGAAAAATTGGCAGTTGGAATCCCATGTGGTATACTTTAGTTGAAAATTATAAGGGCACAATTTAAAATGTTATTTATGGCACTTGCTTCACAATAAAAAAAGTCATGGTTGGCACTAAGAAAGTGGAAAAAATACGTTTCATTAACCAAATCTAAAATAATTTTGAGAAATTCCTGATCACTATGGTAAGACCCATGTTAGTTCCAAAAATGGTCATGTTATCATGTAATATGCCATGAAGATTCCCATGGGGCATGGTCATCTTTATTGAAAGTCATTGATCTTCATATGAGATAGGTCAGTTTGTGAAGGTTTTTTTTTCAAGTTTATGGTATTGTCAGTGTATCATTTTTCCCACAAGCCATTGCACATAGGAGGCCTCCATGTGAAAGGATTTCAATTTTTGAGAATTTATTCGTCCAAATTAGAGCACATTTGCAGTTGAATTTTGAATTACTTGATGTAAATCACCAGAAATTAAATAAATCAATGAAATATGGCAATATCACTCAGAAATTCATGAAAAATTGGCAGTTGGAATCCCATGTGGGATACTTTAGTTGAAAATTATAAGGGCACAATTTACAATGTTATTTATGGCACTTGCTTCACAAAAAAAGTCATTCTTGGCACTAGGAATGTGGAAAAAAATAATTTTCATTAACCAAATCTAAAATCATTTTGTGAAATTCCTGATCACTACGGTAAGACCCATGTTAGTTCAAAAATTGGTCATGTTATCATGTAATATGCCATGAAGATTCCCATGGGGCATGGTCATGTTTGTTGAAAGTCATTGATCTTCATATGAGTTAGGTCAGTTTGTGAAGGTTTTTTTTTCAAGTTTGTGGTATTGTCAGTTTATCATTTTTCCCACTAGCCATTGCACATAGGAGGCCTCCATGTGAAAGGATTTCAATTGTTGAGCCTTTTTTTCATTTTCTATAATTTCTTTTTATGTGTTGTCAAAATTCCATGGATGACTAATCATATAAAATGGTTGGGAAATTGAGTTTTCTTTGTGGATACTACCTACATTCCTAATGTGAAATGTGAAAATGATTTTTCAGAATTTATTTGACCAAATTATAGCACACTTGTAGTTCAAATTTGAATTACTTGATGTAAAGCACCAGAAATTCAATAAATCAATGAAATATGGCAATATCACTCTAAAATTCATGAAAAATTGGCAGTTGGAATCCCATGTGGTATACTTTAGTTGAAAATTATAAGGGCCCAATTTACAATGTTATTTATGGCACTTGCGTCACAATAAAAAAAGTCATGGTTGGCACTAAGAAAGTGGAAAAAAATACGTTTCATTAACCAAATCTAAAATAATTTTGAGAAATTCCTGATCACTATGGTAAGACCCATGTTAGTTCCAAAAATGGTCATGTTATCATGTAATATGCCATGAAGATTCCCATGGGGTATGGTCATCTTTATTGAAAGTCATTGATCTTCATATGAGATAGGTCAGTTTGTGAAGGTTTTTTTTTTCAAGTTTATGGTATTGTCAGTGTATCATTTTTCCCACAAGCCATTGCACATAGGAGGCCTCCATGTGAAAGGATTTCAATTTTTGAGAATTTATTCGACCAAATTAGAGCACATTTGCAGTTGAATTTTGAATTACTTGATGTAAATCACCAGAAATTAAATAAATCTATGAAATATGGCAATATCACTCTGAAATTCATCAAAAATTGGCAGTTGGAATCCCATGTGGTATACTTTAGTTGAAAATTGTAAGGGCACAACTTACAATGTTATTTATGGCAGTTGCTTCACACAAAAAAGTCATTCTTGGCACTAGGAAAGTGGAAAAAAAATACTTTTCATTAACCAAATCTAAAATCATTTTGTGAAACTCCTGATCACTATGGTAAGACCCATGTTAGTTCAAAAAATGGTCATGTTATCATGTAATATGCCATGAAGATTCCCATGGGGCATGGTCATGTTTGTTGAAAGTCATTGATCTTCATATGAGTTAGGTCAGTTTGTGAAGGGTTTTTTTTCAAGTTTGTGGTATTGTCAGTTTATCATTTTTCCCACTAGCCATTGCACATAGGAGGCCTCCATGTGAAAGGATTTCAATTGTTGCGCCTTTTTTTCATTTTCTATAATTTCTTTTTATGTGTTGTAAAAATTCCATGGATGACTAATCATATAAAATGGTTGGGAAATTGAGTTTTCTTTGTTGATACTACCTACATTCCTAATGTGAAATGTGAAAATGATTTTTCAGAATTTATTTGACCAAATTATAGCACACTTGTAGTTCAAATTTGAATTACTTGATGTAAAGCACCAGAAATTCAATAAATCAATGAAATATGGCAATATCACTCTAAAATTCATGAAAAATTGGCAGTTGGAATCCCATGTGGTATACTTTAATTGAAAATTATAAGGGCACAATTTACAATGTTATTTATGGCACTTGCTTCACAATAAAAAAAGTCATGGTTGGCACTAAGAAAGTGGAAAAAAAATACGTTTCATTAACCAAATCTAAAATAATTTTGAGAAATTCCTGATCACTATGGTAAGACCCATGTTAGTTCCAAAAATGGTCATGTTATCATGTAATATGCCATGAAGATTCCCATGGGGCATGGTCATCTTTATTGAAAGTCATTGATCTTCATATGAGTGAGGTCAGTTTGTGAAGGTTTTTCTTTCAAGTTTATGGTATTGTCAGTGTATCATTTTTCCCACAAGCCATTGCACATAGGAGGCCTCCATGTGAAAGGATTTCAATTTTTGAGAATTTATTCGACCAAATTAGAGCACATTTGCAGTTGAATTTTGAATTACTTGATGTAAATCACCAGAAATTAAATAAATCAATGAAATATGGCAATATCACTAAGAAATTCATGAAAAATTGGCAGTTGGAATCCCATGTGGTATACTTTAGTTGAAAATTGTAAGGGCACAATTTACAATGTTATTTATGGCAGTTGCTTCACACAAAAAAGTCATTCTTGGCACTAGGAAAGTGGAAAAATATACTTTTCATTAACCAAATCTAAAATCATTTTGTGAAACTCCTGATCACTATGGTAAGATCCATGTTAGTTCTAAAAATGGTCATGTTATCATGTAATATGCCATGAAGATTCCCATGGGTCATGGTCATCTTTGTTGAAAGTCATTGATCTTCATGTGAGATAGGTCAGTTTGTGAAGGGTTTTTTTTTCAAGTTTGTGGTACTGTCGGTTTATCATTTTTCCCACAAGCCATTGCACATAGGAGGCCTCCATGTGAAAGGATTTCAATTTTTGAGCATTTTTTTTCATTTTCTATAGTTTCTTTCGATGTGTTGTCAAAATTGCACGGATGACTAATCATATAAAATGGTTGGGAAATTAAGTTTTCTTTGTGGATACTACCTACATTCCTAATGTGGAAGGTGAAAATAATTTTTCAGAATTTATTCGACCAAATTAGAGCACATTTGCAGTTCAATTTTGAATTACTTGATGTAAATCATCAGAAATTCAATAAATCGATGAAATATGGCAATATCGCTCTAAAATTCATGAAAAATTGGCAGTTGGAATCCCATGTGGTATACTTCAGTTGAAAATTGTAAGGGCACAATTTACAATTTTATTTATGGCACTTGCTTCACAAAAAAAGTCGTGCTTGGCACTTGGAAAATGGAAAAATACTTTTTATTATCCAAATTTTCATTCATTTTGTGAAATTCTTGATCACTAAGGTAACACCCATGTTAGCTCCAAAAATGGTCATGTTATCACGTAATATGCCATGAAGATGCCCATGGGGCATGGTCATGTTTGTTGAAAGTCATTGATCTTCATATGAGTTAGGTCAGTTTGTGAAGGGTTTTTTTTCAAGTTTGTGGTATTGTCAGTTTATCATTTTTCCGACAAGCCATTGCACATAGGAGGCCTCCATGTGAAAGGATTTCAATTGTTGAGCCTTTTTTTCATTTTCTATAATTTCTTTTTATGTGTTGTCAAAATTCCATGGATGACTAATCATATAAAATGGTTGGGAAGTTTAGTTTTCTTTGTGTATACTACCTACATTCCTAATGTGAAAAGTGAAAATGATTTTTCAGAATTTATTCGACCAAATTAGAGCACACTTTTTGTTCAAATTTGAATTACTTGATGTAAATCACCAGAAATTCAATAAATCAATGAAATATCGCAATATCACTCTAAAATTCATGAAAAATTGGCAGTTGGAATCCCATGTGGTATACTTTAGTTGAAAATTGTAAGGGCACAATTTACAATGTTATTTATGGCACTTGCTTCACAAAAAAAGTCATTCTTGGCACTAGGAATGTGGAAAAAAATACTTTTCATTAACCAAATCTAAAATCATTTTGTGAAATTCCTGATCACTACGGTAAGACCCATGTTAGTTCAAAAATTGGTCATGTTATCATGTAATATGCCATGAAGATTCCCATGGGGCATGGTCATATTTGTTGAAAGTCATTGATCTTCATGTGAGATAGGTCAGTTTGTGAAGGGTTTTTTTTTCAAGTTTGTGGTACTGTCGGTTTATCATTTTTCCCACAAGCCATTGCACATAGGAGGCCTCCATGTGAAAGGATTTCAATTTTTGAGCATTTTTTTCATTTTCTATAATTTCTTTTTATGTGTTGTCAAAATTGCACGGATGACTAATCATATAAAATGGTTGGGAAATCGAGTTTTCTTTGTGGATACTACCTACATTCCTAATGTGAAATGTGAAAATGATTTTTCAGAATTTATTTGACCAAATTATAGCACACTTGTAGTTCAAATTTGAATTACTTAATGTAAAGCACCAGAAATTCAATAAATCAATGAAATATGGCAATATCACTCTAAAAATCATGAAAAATTGGCAGTTGGAATCCCATGTGGTATACTTTAGTTGAAAATTATAAGGGCACAATTTACAATGTTATTTATGGCACTTGCTTCACAATAAAAAAAGTCATGGTTGGCACTAAGAAAGTGGAAAAAAATACGTTTCATTAACCAAATCTAAAATAATTTTGAGAAATTCCTGATCACTATGGTAAGACCCATGTTAGTTCAAAAAATGGTCATGATATCATGTAATATGCCATGAAGATTCCCATGGGGCATGGTCATCTTTATTGAAAGTCATTGATCTTCATATTAGATAGGTCAGTTTGTGAAGGTTTTTTTTCAAGTTTATGGTATTGTCAGTGTATCATTTTTCCCACAAGCCATTGCACATAGGAGGCCTCCATGTGAAAGGATTTCAATTTTTGAGAATTTATTCGTCCAAATTAGAGCACATTTGCAGTTGAATTTTGAATTACTTGATGTAAATCACCAGAAATTAAATAAATCAATGAAATATGGCAATATCACTCAGAAATTCATGAAAAAATGGCAGTTGGAATCCCATGTGGTATACTTTAGTTGAAAACTGTAAGGGCACAATTTACAATGTTATTTATGGCAGTTGCTTCACACAAAAAAGTCATTCTTGGCACTAGGAAAGTGGAAAAAAATACTTTTCATTAACCAAATCTAAAATCATTTTGTGAAACTCCTGATCACTATGGTAAGACCCATGTTAGTTCAAAAAATGGTCATGTTATCATGTAATATGCCATGAAGATTCCCATGGGGCATGGTCATGTTTGTTGAAAGTCATTGATCTTCATATGAGTTAGGTCAGTTTGTGAAGGTTTTTTTTTCAAGTTTGTGGTATTGTCAGTTTATCATTTTTCCAACTAGCCATTGCACATAGGAGGCCTCCATGTGAAAGGATTTCAATTGTTGACCCTTTTTTTCATTTTCTATAATTTCTTTTTATGTGTTGTCAAAATTCCATGGATGACTAATCATATAAAATGGTTGGGAAATTGAGTTTTCTTTGTGGATACTACCAACATTCCTAATGTGAAATGTGAAAATGATTTTTCAGAATTTATTTGACCAAATTATAGCACACTTGTAGTTCAAATTTGAATTACTTGATGTAAAGCACCAGAAATTCAATAAATCAATGAAATATGGCAATATCACTCTAAAATTCATGAAAAATTGGCAGTTGGAATCCCATGTGGTATACTTTAGTTGAAAATTATAAGGGCACAATTTACAATGTTATTTATGGCACTTGCTTCACAATAAAAAAAGTCATGGTTGGCACTAAGAAAGTGGAAAAAAATACGTTTCATTAACCAAATCTAAAATAATTTTGAGAAATTCCTGATCACTATGGTAAGACCCATGTTAGTTCCAAAAATGGTCATGTTATCATGTAATATGCCATGAAGATTCCCATGGGGCATGGTCATCTCTATTGAAAGTCATTGATCTTCATATGAGATAGGTCAGTTTGTGAAGGTTTTTTTTTCAAGTTTATGGTATTGTCAGTGTATCATTTTTCCCACAAGCCATAGCACATAGGAGGCCTCCATGTGAAAGGATTTCAATTTTTGAGAATTTATTCGACCAAATTAGAGCACATTTGCAGTTGAATTTTGAATTACTTGATGTAAATCACCAGAAATTAAATAAATCTATGAAATATGGCAATATCACTCTGAAATTCATGAAAAATTGGCAGTTGGAATCCCATGTGTTATACTTTAGTTTAAAATTATAAGGGCACAATTTACAATGTTATTTATGGCACTTGCTTCACAAAAAAAAGTCATGGTTGGAACTAGGAAAGTGGAAAAATATACTTTTCATTAACCAAATCTAAAATAATTTTGAGAAATTCCTGATCACTATGGTAAGACCCATGTTAGTTCCAAAAATGGTCATGTTATCATGTAATATGCCATGAAGATTCCATTGGGGCATGGTCATGTTTGTTGAAAGTCATTTATCTTCATATGAGTGAGGTTAGTTTGTGAAGGTTTTTTTTTCAAGTTTATGGTATTGTCAGTGTATCATTTTTCCCACAAGCCATTGCACATAGGAGGCCTCCATGTGAAAGGATTTCAATTTTTGAGAATTTATTCGACCAAATTAGAGCACATTTGCAGTTCAATTTTGAATTACTTGATGTAAATCACCAGAAATTAAATAAATCAATGAAATATGGCAATATCACTCTGAAATTCATGAAAAATTGGCAGTTGGAATACCATGTGGTATACTTTAGTTGAAAATTGTAAGGGCACAATTTACAATTTTATTTATGGCACTTGCTTCACAAAAAAAAGTCATTCTTGGCACTAGGAAAGTGGAAAAAAATACTTTTCATTAACCAAATCTAAAATCATTTTGTGAAATTACTGATCACTACGGTAAGACCCTTGTTAGTTCAAAAAATGGTCATGTTATCATGTAATATGCCATGAAAATTCCGATGGGACATGGTCATCTTTGTTGAAAGTCATTGATCTTCATGTGAGATTGGTCAGTTTGTGAAGGGTTTTTTTTCAAGTTTGTGGTACTGTCGGTTTATCATTTTTCCCACAAGCCATTGCACATAGGAGACCTCCATGTGAAAGGATTTCAATTTTTGATCATTTTTTTTTCATTTTCTATAGTTTCTTTCGATGTGTTGTCAAAATTGCACGGATGACCCATCATATAAAATGGTTGTCAAATTGAGTTTTCTTTGTGGATACTACCTACATTCCTAATGTGGAAGGTGAAAATAATTTTTCAGAATTTATTCGACCAAATTAGATCACATTTGCAGTTCAATTTTGAATTACTTGATGTAAGTCACTAGAAATTCAATAAATCGATGAAATATGGTAATATCACTCTGAAATTCATGAAAAATTGGCAGTTGGAATCCCATGTGGTATACTTTAGTTGAAAATTGTAAGGGCACAATTTGAAATTTTATTTATGGCACTTGGTTCACAAAAAAAAGACGTGCTTGGCACTAGGAAAATGGAAAAAATACTTTTAATTAACCAAATTTCCATTCATTTTCTGAAATTCTTGATCACTATGGTAACACCCATGTTAGCTCCAAAAATGGTCATGTTATCATGTAATATGCCATGAAGATGCCCATGGGGCATGGTCATCTTTGTTGAAAGTCATTGATCTTCATATGAGTGAGGTCAGTGTGGGAAGGGTTTTTTTTTCAAGTTTGTGGTATTGCCAGTTTATCATTTTTCCCACAAGCCATTGCCCATAGGAGGCCTCCATGTGAAAGGATTTCAATTTTTGAGCACTTTTTTCATTTTCTATAATTTCTTTCGATGTGTTGTCAAAATTGCACGGATGACTAATCATATAAAATGGATGGGAATTTGAGTTTTCTTTGTGGATACTACCTACATTCCTAATGTGGAAGGTGAAAATGATTTTTCAGAATTTATTCGACCAAATTAGAGCACACTTGTAGTTCAAATTTGAATTACTTGATGTAAATCACCGGAAATTCAATAAATCAATGAAATATGGCAATATCACTCTGAAATTCATGAAAAATTTGTAGTTGGAATCCCATGTGGTATACTTTCGTTGAAAATTGTAAGGGCACAATTTACAATCTTTTTTATGGCACTTGCTTCACAAAAAAAGTCGTGCTTGGCACTAGGAAAATAGAAAAATACTTTTTATTATCCAAATTTTCATTCATTTTGTGAAATTCTTGATCACTATGGTAACACCCATGTTAGATCCCAATATGGTCATGTTATCTTGTAATATGCCTTGAATATGCCCATGGGGCATGGTCATGTTTGTTGAAAGTCATTGATCTTCATATGAGTTAGGTCAGTTTGTGAAGGTTTTTTTTTCAAGTTTGTGGTATTGTCAGTTTATCATTTTTCCCATAAGCCATTGCACATAGGAGGCCTCCATGTGAAAGGATTTCAATTGTTGAGCCTTTTTTTCATTTTCTATAATTTCTTTTTATGTGTAGTCAAAATTCCCTGGATGACTAATCATATAAAATGGTTGGGAAATTGGGTTTTCTTTGTTGATACTACCTACATTCCTAATGTGAAAAGTGAAAATGATTTTTCAGAATTTATTCGACACAATTAGAGCACACTTGTAGTTCAAATTTGAATTACTTGATGTAAATCACCAGAAATTCAATAAATCAATGAAATATCGCAATATCACTCTAAAATTCATGAAAAATTGGCAGTTGGAATCCCATGTGGTATACTTTAGTTGAAAATTATAAGGGCACAATTTACAATGTTATTTATGGCACTTGCTTCACAATAAAAAAGTCATGGTTGGCACTAGGAAAGTGGAAAAAAATACGTTTCATTAACCAAATCTAAAATAATTTTGAGAACTTCCTGATCACTATGGTAAGACCCATGTTAGTTCCAAAAATTGACATGTTATCATGTACTATGCCATGAAGATTCCCATGGGGCATGGTCATCTTTATTGAATGTCATTGATCTTCATATGAGATAGGTCAGTTTATGAAGGTTTTTTTTTCAAGTTTATGGTATTGTCAGTGTATCATTTTTCCCACAAGCCATTGCACATAGGAGGCCTCCATTTGAAAGGATTTCAATTTTTTGAGAATTTATTCGACCAAATTAGAGCACATTTGTAATTCAATTTTGAATTACTTGATGTAAATCACCAGAAATTAAATAAATCAATGAAATATGGCAATATCACTCTGAAATTCATGAAAAATTGGCAGTTGGAATCCCATGTGGTAAACTTTAGTTGAAAATTGTAAGGGCACAATTTACAATGTTATTTATGGCACTTGCTTCACAAAAAAAAGTCATTCTTGGCACTAGGAAAGTGGGAAAAAAAATACTTTTCATTAACCAAATCTAAAATCATTTTGTGAAATTCCTGATCACTACGGAAGACCCATGTTAGTTCAAAAAATGGTCATGTTATCATGTAATATGCCATGAAGATTCCCTTGGGGCATGGTCATATTTGTTGAAAGTCATTGATCTTCATGTGAGATAGGTCAGTTTGTGAAGGGTTTTTTTTCAAGTTTGTGGTACTGTCGGTTTATCATTTTTCCCACAAGCCATTGCACATAGGAGGCCTCCATGTGAAAGGATTTCAATTTTTGAGCATTTTTTTTTCATTTTCTATAGTTTCTTTCGATGTGTTGTCAAAATTGCACGGATCACTAATCATATAAAATGGTTGGGAAATTGAGTTTTCTTTGTGGATACTACCTACATTCCAAATGTGGAAGGTGAAAATAATTTTTTAGAATTTATTCGACTAAATTAGAGCACATTTGCAGTTCAATTTTGAATTACTTGATGTAAATCACCAGCAATTCAATAAATCGATGAAATATGGCTATATCTCTCTGAAATTCATGAAAAATTTGTAGTTGGAATCCCATGTGGTATACCTTAGTTGAAAATTGTAAGGGCACAATTTACAATGTTATTTATAGCACTTGCTTCACAAAAAAAAGTCATGCTTGGCACTAGGAAAGTGGAAAAAAATACTTGGCATTTTTTTTTCATTTTCTATAATTTCTTTTTATGTGTAGTCAAAAGTCCCTGGATGACTAATCATATAAAATGGTTGGGAAATTGAGTTTTCTTTGTTGATACTACCTACATTCCTAATGTAAAAAGTGAAAATGATTTTTCAGAATTTATTCGACACAATTAGAGCACACTTGTAGTTCAAATTTGAAAAATCGCAATATGGCAATATCAATAAATCAATGAAATATCGCAATATCACTCTAAAATTCATGAAAAATTGGCAGTTGGAATCCCATGTGGTATACTTTAGTTGAAAATTATAAGGGCACAATTTACAATGTTATTTATGGCACTTGCTTCACAATATAAAAGTCATGGTTGGCACTAGGAAAGTGGAAAAAAATACGTTTCATTAACCAAATCTAAAATAATTTTGAGAAATTCCTGCTCACTATGGTAAGACCCATTTTAGTTCCAAAAATGGACATGTTATCATGTACTATGCCATGAAGATTCCCATGGGGCATGGTCATCTTTATTGAAATTCATTGATCTTCATATGAGATAGGTCAGTTTATGAAGGTTTTTTTTCAAGTTTATGGTATTGTCAGTGTATCATTTTTCCCACAAGCAATTGCACATAGGAGGCCTCCATTTGAAAGGATTTCAATTTTTTGAGAATTTATTCGAAAAAATTAGAGCACATTTGTAGTTCAATTTTGAATTACTTGATGTAAATCACCAGAAATTAAATAAATCAATGAAATATGGCAATATCACTCTGAAATTCATGAAAAATTGGCAGTTGGAATCCCATGTGGTATACTTTAGTAGAAAATTGTAAAGGCACAATTTACAATGTTATTTATGGCACTTGCTTCACAAAAAAAAGTCATTCTTGGCACTAGGAAAGTGGAAAAAAATACTTTTCATTAACCAAATCTAAAATCATTTTGTGAAATTCCTGATCACTACGGTAAGACCCATGTTAGTTCAAAAAATGGTCATGTTATCATGTAATATGCCATGAAGATTCCCATGGGGCATGGTCATATTTGTTGAAAGTCATTGATCTTCATGTGAGATAGGTCAGTTTGTGAAGGGTTTTTTTTTCAAGTTTGTGGTACTGTCGGTTTATCATTTTTCCCACAAGCCATTGCACATAGGAGGCCTCCATGTGAAAGGATTTCAATTTTTGAGCATTTTTTTTTCATTTTCTATAGTTTCTTTCGATGTGTTGTCAAAATTGCACGGATGACTAATCATATAAAATGGTTGGGAAATTGAGTTTTCTTTGTGGATACTACCTACATTCCTAATGTGGAAGGTGAAAATGATTTTTCAGAAATTATTTGACCAAATTAGAGCACAGTTGTAGTTCAAATTTGAATACTTGATGTAAATCACCAGAAATTCAATAAATCAATGAAATATGGCAATATCACTCTGAAATTCATGAAAAATTTGTAGTTGGAATCCCATGTGGTATACTTTAGTTGAAACTTGTAAGGGCACAATTTACAATCTTTTTTATGGCACTTGCTTCACAAAAAAAGTCGTGCTTGGCACTAGGAAAATAGAAAAATACTTTTTATTATCCAAATTTTCATTCATTTTGTGAAATTCTTGATCACTATGGTAACACCCATGTTAGATCCCAAAATGGTCATGTTATCTTGTAATATGCCTTGAAGATGCCCATGGGGCATGGTCATGTTTGTTGAAAGTCATTGATCTTCATATGAGTTAGGTCAGTTTGTGAAGGGTTTTTTTTCAAGTTTGTGGTATTGTCAGTTTATCATTTTTCCCATAAGCCATTGCACATAGGAGGCCTCCATGTGAAAGGATTTCAATTGTTGAGCCTTTTTTTCATTTTCTATAATTTCTTTTTATGTGTAGTCAAAAGTCCCTGGATGACTAATCATATAAAATGGTTGGGAAATTGAGTTTTCTTTGTGGATACTACCTACATTCCTAATGTGAAATGTGAAAATGATTTTTCATAATTTATTTGACCAAATTATAGCACACTTGTAGTTCAAATTTGAATTACTTGATGTAAAGCACCAGAAATTCAATAAATCAATGAAATATGGCAATATCACTCTAAAATTCATGAAAAATTGGCAGTTGGAATCCCATGTGGTATACTTTAGTTGAAAATTATAAGGGCACAATTTACAATGTTATTTATGGCACTTGCTTCACAAAAAAAGTCATGGTTGGCACTAGGAAAGTGGAAAAATATACTTTTCATTAACCAAATCTAAAATCATTTTGTGAAATTCCTGATCACTACGGTAAGACCCATGTTAGTTCCAAAAATGGTCATGTTATCATGTAATATGCCATGAAGATTCCCATGGGGCATGGTCATCTTTATTGAAAGTCATTGATCTTCATATGAGTGAGGTCAGTTTGTGAAGGTTTTTTTTTCAAGTTTATGGTATTGTCAGTGTATCATTTTTCCCACAAGCCATTGCACATAGGAAGCCTCCATGTGAAAGGATTTCAATTTTTGAGAATTTATTCGACCAAATTAGAGCACATTTGCAGTTGAATTTTGAATTACTTGATGTAAATCACCAGAAATTAAATAAATCTATGAAATATGGCAATATCACTCAGAAATTCATGAAAAATTGGCAGTTGGAATCCCATGTGGTATACTTTAGTTGAAAATTGTAAGGGCACAATTTACAATGTTATTTATGGCAGTTGCTTCACACAAAAAAGTCATTCTTGGCACTAGGAAAGTGGAAAAAAAATACTTTTCATTAACCAAATCTAAAATCATTTTGTGAAACTCCTGATCACTATGGTAAGATCCATGTTAGTTCAAAAAATGGTCATGTTATCATGTAATATGCCATGAAGATTCCCATGGGGCATGGTCATCTTTGTTGAAAGTCATTGATCTTCATGTGAGATAGGTCAGTTTGTGAAGGTTTTTTTTTCAAGTTTGTGGTACTGTCGGTTTATTATTTTTCCCACAAGCCATTGCACATAGGAGGCCTCCATGTGAAAGGATTTCAATTTCTGAGCATTTTTTTTCATTTTCTATAGTTTCTTTCGATGTGTTGTCAAAATTGCACGGATGACTAATCATATAAAATGGTTGGGAAATTAAGTTTTCTTTGTGGATACTACCTACATTCCTAATGTGGAAGGTGAAAATAATTTTTCAGAATTTATTCGACCAAATTAGAGCACATTTGCAGTTCAATTTTGAATTACTTGATGTAAATCACCAGAAATTCAATAAAATCGATGAAATATGGCAATATCATTCTGAAATTCATGAAAAATTGGCAGTTGGAATCCCATGTGGTATACTTTAGTTGAAAATTGTAAGGGCACAATTTACAATTTTATTTATGGCACTTGCTTCACAAAAAAAGTCGTGCTTGGCACTAGGAAAATGGAAAAATACTTTTTATTATCCAAATTTTCATTCATTTTGTGAAATTCTTGATCACTAAGGTAACACCCATGTTAGCTCCAAAAATGGTCATGTTATCATGTAATATGCCATGAAGATGCCCATGGGGCATGGTCATGTTTGTTGAAAGTCATTGATCTTCATATGAGTTAGGTCAGTTTGTGAAGGTTTTTTTTTCAAGTTTGTGGTATTGTCAGTTTATCATTTTTCCGACAAGCCATTGCACATAGGAGGCCTCCATGTCAAAGGATTTCAATTGTTGAGCCTTTTTTTCATTTTCTATAATTTCTTTTTATGTGTTGTCAAAATTCCATGGATGACTAATCATATAAAATGGTTGGGAAATTTAGTTTTCTTTGTGTATACTACCTACATTCCTAATGTGAAAAGTGAAAATGATTTTTCAGAATTTATTCGACCAAATTAGAGCACAATTTTTGTTCAAATTTGAATTACTTGATGTAAATCACCAGAAATTCAATAAATCAATGAAATATGGAAATATCACTCTAAAATTCATGAAAAATTGGCAGTTGGAATCTCATGTGGTATACTTTAGTTGAAAATAATAAGGGCACAATTTACAATGTTATTTATGGCACTTGCTTCACAATAAAAAAAGTCATGGTTGGCACTAGGAAAGTGAAAAAAATACTTTTCATTAACCAAATCTAAAATAATTTTGAGAAATTCCTGATCACTATGGTAAGACCCATGTTAGTTCCAAAAATGGTCATGTTATCATGTAATATGCCATGAAGATTCCCATGGGGCATGGTCATCTTTGTTGAAAGTCATTGATCTTCATATGAGATAGGTCAGTTTGTGAAGGTTTTTTTTTCAAGTTTATGGTATTGTCAGTGTATCATTTTTCCCACAAGCCAATGCACATAGGAGGCCTCCATGTGAAAGGATTTCAATTTTTTGAGAATTTATTCGACCAAATTAGAGCACATTTGCAGTTCAATTTTGAATTACTTGATGTAAATCACCAGAAATTAAATAAATTAATGAAATATGGCAATATCACTCTGAAATTCATGAAAAATTGGCAGTTGTAATCCCATGTGGTATACTTTAGTTGAAAATTGTAAGGGCACAATTTACAATGTTATTTATGGCACTTGCTTCACAAAAAAAAGTCATTCTTGGCACTAGGAAAGTGGAAAAAAATACTTTTCATTAACCAAATCTAAAATCATTTTGAGAAATTCCTGATCACTATGGTAAGACCCATGTTAGTTCAAAAAATGGTCATGTTATCATGTAATATGCCATGAAGATTCCCATGGGGCATGATCATCTTTGTTGAAAGTCATTGATCTTCATGTTCGATAGGTCAGTTTGTGAAGGGTTTTTTTTCAAGTTTGTGGTACTGTCGGTTTATCATTTTTCCCACAAGCCATTGCACATAGGAGGCCTCCATGTGAAAGGATTTCAATTTCTGAGCATTTTTTTTCATTTTCTATAGTTTCTTTCGATGTGTTGTCAAAATTGCACGGATGACTAATCATATAAAATGGTTGGGAAATTAAGTTTTCTTTGTGGATACTACCTACATTCCTAATGTGGAAGGTGAAAATAATTTTTCAGAATTTATTCGACCAAATTAGAGCACATTTGCAGTTCAATTTTGAATTACTTGATGTAAATCACCAGAAATTCAATAAAATCGATGAAATATGGCAATATCATTCTGAAATTCATGAAAAATTGGCAGTTGGAATCCCATGTGGTATACTTTAGTTGAAAATTGTAAGGGCACAATTTACAATTTTATTTATGGCACTTGCTTCACAAAAAAAGTCGTGCTTGGCACTAGGAAAATGGAAAAATACTTTTTATTATCCAAATTTTCATTCATTTTGTGAAATTCTTGATCACTAAGGTAACACCCATGTTAGCTCCAAAAATGGTCATGTTATCATGTAATATGCCATGAAGATGCCCATGGGGCATGGTCATGTTTGTTGAAAGTCATTGATCTTCATATGAGTTAGGTCAGTTTGTGAAGGTTTTTTTTTCAAGTTTGTGGTATTGTCAGTTTATCATTTTTCCGACAAGCCATTGCACATAGGAGGCCTCCATGTCAAAGGATTTCAATTGTTGAGCCTTTTTTTCATTTTCTATAATTTCATTTTATGTGTTGTCAAAATTCCATGGATGACTAATCATATAAAATGGTTGGGAAATTTAGTTTTCTTTGTGTATACTACCTACATTCCTAATGTGAAAAGTGAAAATGATTTTTCAGAATTTATTCGACCAAATTAGAGCACAATTTTTGTTCAAATTTGAATTACTTGATGTAAATCACCAGAAATTCAATAAATCAATGAAATATGGCAATATCACTCTAAAATTCATGAAAAATTGGCAGTTGGAATCTCATGTGGTATACTTTAGTTGAAAATAATAAGGGCACAATTTACAATGTTATTTATGGCACTTGCTTCACAATAAAAAAAGTCATGGTTGGCACTAGGAAAGTGAAAAAAAATACTTTTCATTAACCAAATCTAAAATAATTTTGAGAAATTCCTGATCACTATGGTAAGACCCATGTTAGTTCCAAAAATGGTCATGTTATCATGTAATATGCCATGAAGATTCCCATGGGGCATGGTCATCTTTGTTGAAAGTCATTGATCTTCATATGAGATAGGTCAGTTTGTGAAGGTTTTTTTTTCAAGTTTATGGTATTGTCAGTGTATCATTTTTCCCACAAGCCAATGCACATAGGAGGCCTCCATGTGAAAGGATTTCAATTTTTTGAGAATTTATTCGACCAAATTAGAGCACATTTGCAGTTCAATTTTGAATTACTTGATGTAAATCACCAGAAATTAAATAAATTAATGAAATATGGCAATATCATTCTGAAATTCATGAAAAATTGGCAGTTGTAATCCCATGTGGTATACTTTAGTTGAAAATTGTAAGGGCACAATTTACAATGTTATTTATGGCACTTGCTTCACAAAAAAAAGTCATTCTTGGCACTAGGAAAGTGGAAAAAAATACTTTTCATTAACCAAATCTAAAATCATTTTGAGAAATTCCTGATCACTATGGTAAGACCCATGTTAGTTCAAAAAATGGTCATGTTATCATGTAATATGCCATGAAGATTCCCATGGGGCATGATCATCTTTGTTGAAAGTCATTGATCTTCATGTTCGATAGGTCAGTTTGTGAAGGGTTTTTTTTCAAGTTTGTGGTACTGTCGGTTTATCATTTTTCCCACAAGCCATTGCACATAGGAGGCCTCCATGTGAAAGGATTTCAATTTTTGAGCATTTTTTTTCATTTTCTATAGTTTCTTTCGATGTGTTGTCAAAATTGCACGGATGACTAATCATATAAAATGGTTGGGAAATTGAGTTTTCTTTATGGATACTACCTACATTCCCAATGTGGAAGGTGAAAATAATTTTTCAGGATTTATTCGACCAAAATAGAGCACATTTGCAGTTCAATTTTGAATTACTTGATGTAAATCACCAGAAATTCAATAAATCGATGAAATATGGCAATATCACTCTGAAATTTATGAAAATTTGGCAGTTGAAATCCCATGTGGTATACTTTAGTTGAAAATTGTAAGGGCACAATTTACAATGTTATTTATGGTACTTGCTTCACAAAAAAAGTCATTCTTGGCACTAGGAAAGTGGAAAAAAAATACTTTTCATTAAACAAATCTAAAATCATTTTGTGAAATTACTAATCACTACGATAAGACCCATGTTAGTTCAAAAAATGGTCATGTTATCATGTAATATGCCATGAAGATTCCCATGGGGCATGGTCATCTTTGTTGAAAGTCATTGATCTTCATGTGAGATAGGTCAGTTTGTGAAGGTTTTTGGTTTATCATTTTTCCCAGAAGCCATTGCACATAGGAGGCCTCCATGTGAAAGGATTTCAATTTTTGAGCATTTTTTCATTTTCTATAATTTCTTTCGATGTGTTGTCAAAATTGCACGGATGACTAATCATATAAAATCATTGGGAAATTGAGTTTTCTTTGTGGATACTACCTACGTTCCTAATGTGGAAGGTGAAAATGATTTTTCAGAATTTATTCGACCAAATTAGAGCACACTTGTAGTTCAAATTTGAATTACTTGATGTAAATCACCAGAAATTCAATAAATCAATGAAATATGGCAATATCACTCTAAAATTCATGAAAAATTGGCAGTTGGAATCTCATGTGGTATACTTTAGTTGAAAATAATAAGGGCACAATTTACAATGTTATTTATGGCACTTGCTTCGCAATAAAAAAGTCATGGTTGGCACTAGGAAAGTGAAAAAAAATACTTTTCATTAACCAAATCTAAAATAATTTTGAGAAATTCCTGATCACTATGGTAAGACCCATGTTAGTTCCAAAAATGGTCATGTTATCATGTAATATGCCATGAAGATTCCCATGGGGCATGGTCATCTTTGTTGAAAGTCATTGATCTTCATATGAGATAGGTCAGTTTGTGAAGGTTTTTTTTTCAAGTTTATGGTATTGTCAGTGTATCATTTTTCCCACAAGCCAATGCACATAGGAGGCTTCCATGTGAAAGGATTTCAATTTTTGAGAATTTATTCAACCAAATTAGAGCACATTTGCAGTTCAATTTTGAATTACTTGATGTAAATCACCAGAAATTAAATAAATTAATGAAATATGGCAATATCACTCTGAAATTCATGAAAAATTGGCAGTTGTAATCCCATGTGGTATACTTTAGTTGAAAATTGTAAGGGCACAATTTACAATGTTATTTATGGCACTTGCTTCACAAAAAAAAGTCATTCTTGGCACTAGGAAAGTGGAAAAAAATACTTTTCATTAACCAAATCTAAAATCATTTTGAGAAATTCCTGATCACTATGGTAAGACCCGTGTTAGTTCAAAAAATGGTCATGTTATCATGTAATATGCCATGAAGATTCCCATGGGGCATGATCATCTTTGTTGAAAGTCATTGATCTTCATGTTCGATAGGTCAGTTTGTGAAGGGTTTTTTTTCAAGTTTGTGGTACTGTCGGTTTATCATTTTTCCCACAAGCCATTGCACATAGGAGGCCTCCATGTGAAAGGATTTCAATTTTTGAGCATTTTTTTTCATTTTCTATAGTTTCTTTCGATGTGTTGTCAAAATTGCACGGATGACTAATCATATAAAATGGTTGGGAAATTGAGTTTTCTTTGTGGATACTACCTACATTCCCAATGTGGAAGGTGAAAATAATTTTTCAGGATTTATTCGACCAAATTAGAGCACATTTGCAGTTCAATTTTGAATTACTTGATGTAAATCACCAGAAATTCAATAAATCGATGAAATATGGCAATATCACTCTGAAATTTATGAAAAATTGGCAGTTGGAATCCCATGTGGTATACTTTAGTTGAAAATTCTAAGGGCACAATTTACAATGTTATTTATGGTACTTGCTTCACAAAAAAAGTCATTCTTGGCACTAGGAAAGTGGAAAAAAATACTTTTCATTAAACAAATCTAAAATCATTTTGTGAAATTACTAATCACTACGGTAAGACCCATGTTAGTTCAAAAAATGGTCATGTTATCATGTAATATGCCATGAAGATTCCCATGGGGCATGGTCATCTTTGTTGAAAGTCATTGATCTTCATGTGAGATAGGTCAGTTTGTGAAGGTTTTTGGTTTATCATTTTTCCCAGAAGCCATTGCACATAGGAGGCCTCCATGTGAAAGGATTTCAATTTTTGAGCATTTTTTCATTTTCTATAATTTCTTTCGATGTGTTGTCAAAATTGCACGGATGACTAATCATATAAAATCGTTGGGAAATTGAGTTTTCTTTGTGGATACTACCTACGTTCCTAATGTGGAAGGTGAAAATGATTTTTCAGAATTTATTCGACCAAATTAGAGCACACTTGTAGTTCAAATTTGAATTACTTGATGTAAATCACCAGAAATTCAATAAATCAATGAAATATGGCAATATCACTCTAAAATTCATGAAAAATTGGCAGTTGGAATCCCATGTGGTATACTTTAGTTGAAAATTATAAGGGCACAATTTACAATATTATTTATGGCACTTGCTTCACAATAAAAAAGTCATGGTTGGCACTAGGAAAGTGGAAAAAAATACTTTTCATTAACCTAATCTAAAATAATTTTCAGAAATTCCTGATCACTATGGTAAGACCCATGTTAGTTCCAAAAATGGTCATGTTATCATGTAATATGCCATGAAGATTCCCATGGGGCATGGTCATCTTTGTTGAAAGTCATTGATCTTCATATGAGATAGGTCAGTTTGTGAAGGTTTTTTTTTCAAGTTTATGGTATTGTCAGTGTATCATTTTTCCCACAAGCCATTGCACATAGGAGGCCTCCATGTGAAAGGATTTCAATTTTTGAGAATTTATTCGACCAAATTAGAGCACATTTGCAGTTCAATTTTGAATTACTTGATGTAAATCACCAGAAATTAAATAAATTAATGAAATATGGCAATATCACTCTGAAATTCATGAAAAACTGGCAATTGTAATCCCATGTGGTATACTTTAGTTGAAAATTGTAAGGGCACAATTTACAATGTTATTTATGGCACTTGCTTCACAAAAAAAAGTCATTCTTGGCACTAGGAAAGTGGAAAAAAATACTTTTCATTAACCAAATCTAAAATCATTTTGTGAAATTCCTGATCACTATGGTAAGACCCATGTTAGTTCAAAAAATGGTCATGTTATCATGTAATATGCCATGAAGATTCCCATGGGGCATGATCATCTTTGTTGAAAGTCATTGATCTTCATGTTCGATAGGTCAGTTTGTGAAGGGTTTTTTTTCAAGTTTGTGGTACTGTCGGTTTATCATTTTTCCCACAAGCCATTGCACATAGGAGGCCTCCATGTGAAAGGATTTCAATTTTTGAGCATTTTTTTTCATTTTCTATAGTTTCTTTCGATGTGTTGTCAAAATTGCACGGATGACTAATCATATAAAATGGTTGGGAAATTGAGTTTTCTTTATGGATACTACCTACATTCCCAATGTGGAAGGTGAAAATAATTTTTCAGGATTTATTCGACCAAATTAGAGCACATTTGCAGTTCAATTTTGAATTACTTGATGTAGATCACCAGAAATTCAATAAATCGATGAAATATGGCAATATCACTCTGAAATGCATGAAAAATTGGCAGTTGGAATCCCATGTGGTATACTTTAGTTGAAAATTGTAAGGGCACAATTTACAATTTTATTTATGGCACTTGGTTCACAAAAAAAAGTTGTGCTTGGCACTAGGAAAATGGAAAAAAATATTTGTAATTTACCAAATTTTCATTCATTTTCTGAAATTCTTGATCACTAAGGTAACACCCATGTCAGCTCCAAAAATGGTCATGTTATCATGTAATGTGCCATGAAGATGCCCATGGGGCATGGTCATCTTTGTTGAAAGTCATTGATCTTCATATGAGTGAGGTCAGTTTGTGAAGGTTTTTTTTTTCAAGTTTGTGGTATTGTCAGTTTATCATTTTTCACACAAGCCATTGCACATAGGAGGCCTCCATGTGAAAGGATTTCAATTTTTGAGCATTTTTTTCATTTTCTATAATTACTTTCGATGTGTTGTCAAAATTGCACGGATGACTAATCATATAAAATGGTTGAGAAATTGAGTTTTCTTTGTGGATACTACCTTCATTCCTAATGTGGAAGGTGTAAATGATTTTTCAGAATTTATTCGACCAAATTAGAGCACACTTGTAGTTCAAATTTGAATTACTTGATGTAAATCACCAGAAATTCAATAAATCAATGAAATATGGCAATATCACGCTGAAATTCATGAAAAATTTGTAGTTGGAATCCCATGTGGTATACTTTAGTTGAAAATTGTAAGGGCACAATTTACAATCTTATTTATGGCACTTGCTTCACACAAAAAGTCGCGCTTGGCACTAGGAAAATGGGAAAATACTTTTTATTATCCAAATTTTCATTCATTTTGTGAAATTCTTGATCACTATGGTAACACACATGTTAGTTCCAAAAATGGTCATGTTATCATGTAATATGCCATGAAGATGCCGATGGGGCATGGTCATGTTTGTTGAAAGTCATTGATCTTCATATGAGTTAGGTCAGTTTGTGAAGGGTTTTTTTTCAAGTTTGTGGTATTGTCAGTTTATCATTTTTCCCACAAGCCATTGCACATAGGAGGCCTCCATGTGAAAGGATTTCAATTGTTGAGCCTTTTTTTCATTTTCTATAATTTCTTTCTATGCGTTGTCAAAATTCCATGGATGACTAATCATATAAAATGGTTGGGAAATTGAGGATTCTTTGTGAATACTACCTACATTCCTAATGTGAAAAGTGAAAATGATTTTTCAGAATTTATTCGACCAAATTAGAGCACACTTGTAGTTCAAATTTGAATTACTTGATGTAAATCACTAGAAATTCAATAAATCAATGAAATATGGCAATATCACTCAAAAATTCATGAAAAATTGGCAGTTGGAATCCCATGTGGTATACTTTAGTCGAAAATTATAAGGGCACAATTTACAATGTTATTTATGGCACTTGCTTCACAATAAAAAAGTCATGGTTGGCACTAGGAAAGTGGAAAAAAATACTTTTCATTAACCAAATCTAAAATAATTTTGAGAAATTCTTGATCACTATGGTAAAACCCATGTTAGTTCCAAAAATGGTCATGTTATCATGTAATATGCCATGAAGATTCCCATGGGGCATGGTCATCTTTGTTGAAAGTCATTGATCTTCATATGAGATAGGTCAGTTTGTGAAGGTTTTTCTTTCAAGTTTATGGTATTGTGAGTGTATCATTTTTCCCACAAGCCATTGCACATAGGAGGCTTCCATGTGAAAGGATTTAAATTTTTGAGAATTTATTCGACCAAATTAGAGCACATTTGCAGTTCAATTTTGAATTACTTGATGTAAATCACCAGAAATTAAATAAATCAATGAAATATGGCAATATCACTCTGAAATTCAAGAAAAATTGGCAGTTGGAATCCCATGTGGTATACTTTAGTTGAAAATTGTAAGGCCACAATTTACAATGTTATTTATGGTACTTGCTTCACAAAAAAAAGTCATTCTTGGCACTAGGAAAGTGGAAAAAAAATACTTTTCATCAACCGAATCTAAAATCATTTTGCGAAATTGCTGATCACTACGGTAAGACCCATGTTAGTTCAAAAAATGGTCATGTTATCATGTAATATGCCATGAAGATTCCCATGGGGCATGGTCATCTTTGTTGAAAGTCATTAATCTTCATGTGAGATAGGTCAGTTTGTGAAGGTTTTTTTTTCAAGTTAGTGGTACTGTCGGTTTATCATTTTTCCCACAAGCCATTGCACATAGGAGGCCTCCATGTGAAAGGATTTCAATTTTTGAGCATTTTTTTTCATTTTCTATAGTTTCTTTCGATGTGTTGTCAAAATTGCATGGATGACTAATGATATAAAATGGTTGGGAAATTGAGTTTTCTTTGTGGATACTACCTACATTCCTAATGTGGAAGGTGAAAATAATTTTTCAGAATTTATTCGACCAAATTAGAGCACATTTGTAGTTCAATTTTGAATTACTTGATGTAAATCACCAGAAATTCAATAAAATCGATGAAATATGGCAATATCACTCTGAAATTCATGAAAAATTGGCAGTTGGAATCCCATGTGGTATACTTTAGTTAAAAATTGTAAAGGCACAATTTACAATTTTATTTATGGCACTTGGTTCACAAAAAAAGTCGTGCTTGGCACTAGGAAAATGGAAAAAAGTACTTTTAATTAACCAAATTTTCATTCATTTTGTGAAATTCTTGATCACTATGGTAACACCCATGTTAGCTGCAAAAATGGTCATGTTATCATGTAATATGCCATGAAGATGCCCATGGGGCATGGTCATGTTTGTTGAAAGTCATTGATCTACATATGAGTGAGGTCAGTTTGTGAAGGGTTTTTTTTCAAGTTTGTGGTATTGCCAGTTTATCATTTTTCCCACAAGCCATTGCACATAGGAGGCCTCCATGTGAAAGGATTTCAATTTTGAGCATTTTTTTCATTTCCTATAATTTCTTTCGATGTGTTGTCAAAATTGCACGGATGACTAATCATATAAAATGGTTCAGAAATTGAGTTTTCTTTGTGGATACTACCTACATTCCTAATGTGGAAGGTGAAAATGATTTTTCAGAATTTATTCGACCAAATTAGAGCACACTTGTAGTTCAAATTTGAATTACTTGATGTAAATCACCAGAAATTCAATAAATCATTGAAATATGGCAATATCACTCTGAAATTCATGAAAAATTTGTAGTTGGAATCCCATGTGGTATACTTTAGTTGAAAATTGTAAGGGCACAATTTACAATCTTTTTTATGGCACTTGCTTCAGAAAAAAGTCGTGCTTGGCACTAGGAAAATGGAAAAATACTTTTTATTATCCAAATTTTCATTCATTTTGTGAAATTCTTGATCACTATGGTAACACCCATGTTAGTTCCAAAAATGGTCATGTTATCATGTAATAAGCCATGAAGATGCCCATGGGGCATGGTCATCTTTGTTGAAAGTCGTTGATCTTCATATGAGTTAGGTCAGTTTGTGAAGGTTTTTTTTTCAAGTTTGTGGTATTGTCAGTTTATCATTTTTCCCACAAGCCATTGCACATAGGAGGCCTCCATGTGAAAGGATTTCAATTGTTGAGCCTTTTTTTATTTTCTATAAATTTTTTTATGTGTTGTCAAAATTCAATGGATGACTAATCATATAAAATGGTTGGGAAATTGAGTTTTCTTTGTGGATACTACCTACATTCCTAATGTGAAATGTGAAAATGATTTTTCAGAATTTATTCGAGCAAATTAGAGCACACTTGTAGTTCAAATTTGAATTACTTGATATAAATCACCAGAAATTCAATAAATCAATGAAATATGGCAATATCACTCTAAAATTCATGAAAAATTGGCACTTGGAATCCCATGTGGTATACTTTAGTTGAAAATTATAAGGGCACAATTTACAATGTTATTTATGGCACTTGCTTCACAATAAAAAAGTCATGGTTGGCACTAGGAAAGTGGAAAAAAAATACTTTTCATTAACCAAATCTAAAATAATTTTGGTAAGACCCATGTTAGTTCCAAAAATGGTCATGTTATAATGTAATATGCCATGAGGATTCCCATGGGGCATGGTCATCTTTGTTGAAAGTCATTGATCTTCATATGAGATAGGTCAGTTTGTGAAGGTTTTTTTTCAAGTTTATGATATTGTCAGTGTATCATTTTTCCCACAAGCCATTGCACATAGGAGGTCTCCATGTGAAAGGATTTCAATTTTTGAGAATTTAGTCGACCAAATTAGAGCACATTTGCAGTTCAATTTTGAATTACTTGATGTAAATCACCAGAAATTAAATAAATCAATGAAATATGGCAATATCATTTTCTATAATTTCTTTCGATGTCTTGTCAAAATTGCACGAATGACTAATCATATAAAATGGTTGGGAAATTGACTTTTCTTTGTGGATACTACCTACATTCCTAATGTGGAAGGTGAAAATGATTTTTTAGAATTTATTCGACCAAATTAGAGCACACTTGTAGTTCAAATTTGAATTACTTGATGTAAATCACCAGAAATTCAATAAATCAATGAAATATGGCAATATCACTCTGAAATTCATGAAAAATTTGTAGTTGGAATCCCATGTGGTATACTTTAGTTGAAAATTGTAAGTGCACAATTTACAATGTTATTTATGGCACTTGCTTCACAAAAAAAGTCATTCTTGGCACTAGGAAAGTGGAAAAAATACTTTTCATTAACCAAATCTAAAATCATTTTGTGAAATTACTGATGACTACGGTAAGACCCATGTTAGTTCAAAAAATGGTCATGTTATCATGTAATATGCCATGATGATTCCCATGGGGCATGGTCATCTTTGTTGAAAGTCATTGATCTTCATGTGAGATAGGTCAGTTTGTGAAGGTTTTTTTTCAAATTTGTGGTATTGTCGGTTTATCATTTTTCCCACAAGCCATTGCACATGGGAGGCCTCCATGTGAAAGGATTTCAATTTTTGAGCATTTTTTCATTTTCTATTATTTCTTTCGATGTGTTGTCAAAATTGCACGGATGACTAATCATATAAAATCGTTGGGAAATTGAGTTTTCTTTGTGGATACTACCTACGTTCCTAATGTGGAAGGTGAAAATGATTATTCAGAATTTATTCGACCAAATTAGAGCACATTTGCAGTTCAATTTTGAATTACTTGATGTAAATCACCAGAAATTAAATAAATTAATGAAATATGGCAATATCACTCTGAAATTCATGAAAAATTGGCAGTTGTAATCCCATGTGGTATACTTTAGTTGAAAATTGTAAGGGCACAATTTACAATGTTATTTATGGCACTTGCTTCACAAAAAAAAGTAATTCTTGGCACTAGGAAAGTGGAAAAAAATAATTTTCATTAACCAAATCTAAAATCATTTTGTGAAATTCCTGATCACTCTGGTAAGACCCATGTTAGTTCAAAAAATGGTCATGATATCATGTAATATGCCATGAAGATTCCCATGGGGCATGATCATCTTTGTTGAAAGTCATTGATCTTCATGCTCGATAGGTCAGTTTGTGAAGGTTTTTTTTTCAAGTTTGTGGTACTGTCGGTTTATCATTTTTCCCACAAGCCATTGCACATAGGAGGCCTCCATGTGAAAGGATTTCAATTTTTGAGCATTTTTTTTCATTTTCTATAGTTTCTTTCGCTGTGTTGTCAAAATTGCACGGATGACTAATCATATAAAATGGTTGGGAAATTGAGTTTTCTTTGTGGATACTACCTACATTCCCAATGTGGAAGGTGAAAATAATTTTTCAGGATTTATTCGATCAAATTAGAGCACATTTGCAGTTCAATTTTGAATTACTTGATGTAAATCACCAGAAATTCAATAAATCGATGAAATATGGCAATATCACTCTGAAATTTATGAAAAATTGGCAGTTGGAATCCCATGTGGTATACTTTAGTTGAAAATTGTAAGGGCACAATTTACAAAGTTATTTATGGTACTTGCTTCACAAAAAAAGTCATTCTTGGCACTAGGAAAGTGAAAAAAAAATACTTTTCATTAAACAAATCTAAAATCATTTTGTGAAATTACTAATCACTACGGTAAGACCCATGTTAGTTCAAAAAATGGTCATGTTATCATGTAATATGCCATGAAGATTCCCATGGGGCATGGTCATCTTTGTTGAAAGTCATTGATCTTCATGTGAGATAGGTCAGTTTGTGAAGGTTTTTTTTTTCAAATTTGTGGTATTGTCGGTTTATCATTTTTCCCACAAGCTATTGCACATAGGAGGCCTCCATGTGAAAGGATTTCAATTTTTGCGCATTTTTTCATTTTCTATTATTTCTTTCGATGTGTTGTCAAAATTGCACGGATGATTACTCATATAAAATCGTTGGGAAATTGTAAAGGCACAATTTACAATTTTATTTATGGCACTTGGTTCACAAAAAAGAGTGGTGCTTGGCACTAGCAAAATGGAGAAAAATACTTTTAATTAACCGAATTTTCATTCATTTTGTGAAATTCATGATCACTATGGTAACACCCATGTTAGCTGGAAAAATAGTCATGTTATCATGTAATATGCCATGAAGATGCCCATGGGGCATGGTCATCTTTGTTGAAAGTCATTGATCTTCATATGAGTGAGGTCAGTTTGTGAAGGTTTTTCTTTCAAGTTTATGATATTGTCAGTGTATCATTTTTCCCACAAGCCATTGCACATAGGAGGCCTCCATGTGAAAGGATTTCAATTTTTGAGAATTTAGTCGACCAAATTAGAGCACATTTGCAGTTCAATTTTGAATTACTTGATGTAAATCACCAGAAATTAAATAAATCAATGAAATATGGCAATATCACTGTGAAATTCATGAAAAATTGGCAGTTGGAATCCCATGTGGTATACTTTAGTTGAAAATTGTAAGGGCACAATTTACAATGTTATTTATGGTACTTGCTTCACAAAAAAAGTCATTCTTGGCACTAGGAAAGTGGAAAAAAAATACTTTTCATTAACCAAATCTAAAATCATTTTGTGAAATTCCTGATCACTACGGTAAGACGCATGTTAGTTCAAAAAATGGTCATGTTATCATGTAATATGCCATGAAGATTCCCATGGGACATGGTCATCTTTGTTGAAAGTCATTGATCTTCATGTGAGATAGGTCAGTTTGTGAAGGGTTTTTTTTCAAGTTTGTGGTACTGTCGGTTTATCATTTTTCCCACAAGCCATTGCACATAGGAGGCCTCCATGTGAAAGGATTTCAATTTTTGAGCATTTTTTTTCATTTTCTATAGTTTCTTTCGATGTGTTGTCAAAATTGCACGGATGACTAATCATATAAAATGGTTGGGAAATTGAGTTTTCTTTGTGGATACTACCTACATTCCTAATGTGGAAGGTGAAAATAAATTTTCAGAATTTATTCGACCAAATTAGAGCACATTTGCAGTTCAATTTTGAATTACTTGATGTAAATCACCAGAAATTCAATAAAATCGATGAAATATGGCAATATCACTCTGAAATTCATGAAAAAATGGCAGTTGGAATCCCATGTGGTATACTTTAGTTAAAAATTGTAAAGGCACAATTTACAATTTTATTTATGGCACTTGGTTCACAAAAAAGAGTGGTGCTTGGCACTAGGAAAATGGAAAAAAATACTTTTAATTAACCGAATTTTCATTCATTTTGTGAAATTCATGATCACTATGGTAACACCCATGTTAGCTGGAAAAATAGTCATGTTATCATGTAATATGCCATGAAGATGCCCATGGGGCATGGTCATCTTTGTTGAAAGTCATTGATCTTCATATGAGTGAGGTCAGTTTGTGAAGGTTTTTCTTTCAAGTTTATGATATTGTCAGTGTATCATTTTTCCCACAAGCCATTGCACATAGGAGGCCTCCATGTGAAAGGATTTCAATTTTTGAGAATTTAGTCGACCAAATTAGAGCACAATTGCAGTTCAATTTTGAATTACTTGATGTAAATCACCAGAAATTAAATAAATCAATGAAATATGGCAATATCACTCTGAAATTCATGAAAAATTGGCAGTTGGAATCCCATGTGGTATACTTTAGTTGAAAATTGTAAGGGCACAATTTATAATGTTATTTATCGTACTTGCTTCACAAAAAGTTTGTGGTACTGTCGGTTTATCATTTTTCCCACAAGCCATTGCACATAGGAGGCCTCCATGTGAAAGGATTTCAATTTTTGAGCATTTTTTTTCATTTTCTATAGTTTCTTTCGATGTGTTGTCAAAATTGCACGGATGACTAATCATATAAAATGGTTGGGAAATTGAGTTTTCTTTGTGGATACTACCTACATTCCTAATGTGGAAGGTGAAAATAATTTTTCAGAATTTATTCGGCCAAATTATAGCACATTTGCAGTTCAATTTTGAATTACTTGATGTAAATCACCAGAAATTCAATCAAATCGATGAAATATGGCAATATCACTCTGAAATTCATGAAAAATTGGCAGTTGGAATCCCATGTGGTATACTTTAGTTAAAAATTGTAAAGGCACAATTTACAATTTTATTTATGGCACTTGGTTCACAAAAAAGAGTGGTGCTTGGCACTAGGAAAATGGAAAAAAAATACTTTTAATTAACCGAATTTTCATTCATTTTGTGAAATTCATGATCACTATGGTAACACCCATGTTAGCTGGTAAAATGGTCATGTTATCATGTAATATGCCATGAAGATTCCCATGGGGCATGGTCATCTTTGTTGAAAGTCATTGATCTTCATATGAGTGAGGTCAGTTGGTGAAGGTTTTTCTTTCAAGTTTGTGGTATTGCCAGTTTATCATTTTTCCCACTAGCCATTGCACATAGGAGGCGTCCATGTGAAAGGATTTCAATTGTTGAGCCTTTTTTTCATTTTCTATAATTTCTTTTTATGTGTAGTCAAAATTCCCTGGATGACTAATCATATAAAATGGTTGGGAAATTGAGTTTTCTTTGTTGATACTACCTACATTCCTAATGTGAAAAGTGAAAATGATTTTTCAGAATTTATTCGACACAATTAGAGCACACTTGTAGTTCAAATTTGAATTACTTGATGTAAATCACCAAAAATTCAATAAATCAATGAAATATCGCAATATCACTCTAAAATTCATGAAAAATTGGCAGTTGGAATCCCATGTGGTATACTTTAGTTGAAAATTATAAGGGCACAATTTACAATGTTATTTATTACACTTGCTTCACAATAAAAAAGTCATGGTTGGCACTAGGAAAGCGGAAAAAAATACGTTTCATTAACCAAATCTAAAATAATTTTGAGAAATTCCTGATCACTATGGTAAGACCCATGTTAGTTCGAAAAATGGACATGTTATCATGTACTATGCCATGAAGATTCCCATGGGGCATGGTCATCTTTATTGAAAGTCATTGATCTTCATATGAGATAGGTCAGTTTATGAAGGTTTTTTTTTCAAGTTTATGGTATTGTCAGTGTATCATTTTTCCCACAAGCCATTGCACATAGGAGGCCTCCATTTGAAAGGATTTCAATTTTTTGAGAATTTATTCGACCAAATTAGAGCACATTTGTAGTTCAATTTTGAATTACTTGATGTAAATCACCAGAAATTAAATAAATCAATGAAATATGGAAATATCACTCTGAAATTCATGAAAAATTGGCAGTTGGAATCCCATGTGGTATACTTTAGTTGAAAATTGTAAGGGCACAATTTACAATGCTATTTAGGGCACTTGCTTCACAAAAAAAAGTCATTCTTGGCACTAGGAAAGTGGAAAAAAATACTTTTCATTAACCAAATCTAAAATCATTTTGTGAAATTCCTGATCACTACGGTAAGACCCATGTTAGTTCAAAAAATGGTCATGTTATCATGTAATATGCCATGAAGATTCCCATGGGGCATGGTCATATTTGTTGAAAGTCATTGATCTTCATGTGCGATAGGTCAGTTTGTGAAGGGTTTTTTTTTCAAGTTTGTGGTACTGTCGGTTTATCATTTTTCCCACAAGCCATTGCACATAGGAGGCCTCCATGTGAAAGGATTTCAATTTTTGAGCATTTTTTTTTTCATTTTCTATAGTTTCTTTCGATGTGTTGTCAAAATTGCATGGATGACTAATCATATAAAATGGTTGGGAAATTGAGTTTTCTTTGTGGATACTACCTACATTCCTAATGTGGAAGGTGAAAATAATTTTTTAGAATTTATTCGACCAAATTAGAGCACATTTGCAGTTCAATTTTGAATTACTTGATGTAAATCACCAGAAATTCAATAAATCGATGAAATATGGTAATATCACTCTGAAATTCATGAAAAATTGGCAGTTGGAATCCCATGTGGTATACTTTAGTTGAAACTTGTAAGGGCACAATTTACAATTTTATTTATGGCACTTGCTTCACAAAAAAAGTCGTGCTTGGCACTCTGAAAATGGAAAAAAATACTTTTAATAAACCAAATTTTCATTCATTTTGTGAAATTCTTGATCACTATGGTAACACCCAAGTTAGCTCCAAAAATGGTCATGTTATCATGTAATATGCATGAAGATGCCAATGGGGCATGGTCATCTTTGTTGAAAGTCATTGATCTTCATATGAGGGAGGTCAGTTTGTGAAGGGTTTTTTTTTCAAGTTTGTGGTATTGCCAGTTTATCATTTTTCCCACAAGCCAGTGCACATAGAGGCCTCCATGTGAAAGGATTTCAATTTTTGAGCATTTTTTTTCATTTTCTATAATTTCTTTCGATGTGTTGACAAAATTGCACGGATGACTAATCATATAAAATGGTTGGGAAATTGAGTTTTCTTTGTGGATACTACCTACATTCCTAATGTGGAAGGTGAAAATGATTTTTCAGAAATTATTCGACCAAATTAGAGCACAGTTGTATTTCAAATTTGAATTACTTGATGTAAATCACCAGAAATTCAATAAATCAATGAAATATGGCAATATCACTCTAAAATTCATGAAAAATTTGTAGTTGGAATCCCATGTGGTATACTTTAGTTGAAAATTGTAAGGGCACAATTTACAATCTTATTTATGCCACTTGCTTCATAAAAAAAGTCGTGCTTGGCACTAGGAAAATGGAAAAATACTTTTTATTATCCAAATTTTCATTCATTTTGTGAAATTCGTGATCACTATGGTAACACCCATGTTAGTTCCAAAAATGGTCATGTTATCATGTAATATGCCATGAAGATGCCCATGGGGCATGGTCATGTTTGTTGAAAGTCATTGATCTTCATACGAGTTAGGTCAGTTTGTGAAGGTTTTTTTTCAAGTTTGTGGTATTGTCAGTTTATCATTTTTCCCACAAGCCATTGCACATAGGAAGCCTCCATGTGAAAGGATTTCAATTGTTGAGAATTTTTTTTCATTTTCTATAATTTCTTTTTATGTGTTGTCAAAATTCCATGCATGACTAATCATATAAAATGGTTGGGAAATTGAGTTTTCTTTGTGGATACTACCTACATTCCTAATGTGGAAATTGAAAATGATTTTTCAGAATTTATTTGACCAAATTAGAGGACACTTGTAGATAAAATTTGAATTACTTGATGTAAATCACCAGAAATTCAATAAATCAATGAAATATGGCAATATCACTCTAAAATTCATGAAAAATTGGCAGTTGGAATCCCATGTGGTATACTTTAGTTGAAAATTATAAGGGCACAATTTACAATGTTATTTATGGCACTTGCTTCACAAAAAAAAGTCATGGTTGGCACTAGGAAAGTGGAAAAATATACTTTTCATTAACCAAATATAAAATCATTTTGTGAAATTCCTGATCACTACGGTAAGACCCATGTTAGTTCAAAAAATGGTCATGTTATCATGTAATATGCCATGAAGATTCCCATGGGACATGGTCATCTTTGTTGAAAGTCATTGATCTTCATGTGAGATAGGTCAGTTTGTGAAGGGTTTTTTTCAAGTTTGTGGTACTGTCGGTTTATCATTTTTCCCACAAGCCATTGCACATAGGGGACCTCCATGTTAAAGGATTTCAATTTTTGATCATTTTTTTTCATTTTCTATAGTTTCTTTCGATGTGTTGTCAAAATTGCACGGATGACCCATCTTATAAAATGGTTGGGAAATTGAGTTTTCTTTGTGGATACTACCTACATTCCTAATGTGGAAGGTGAAAATAATTTTTCAGAATTTATTCGAACAAATTAGAGCACATTTGCAGTTCAATTTTGAATTACTTGATGTAAATCACCAGAAATTCAATAAATCGATGAAATATGGTAATATCACTCTGAAATTCATGAAAAATTGGCAGTTGGAATCCCATGTGGTATACTTTAGTTGAAAATTGTAAGGGCACAATTTAAAATTTTATTTATGGCACTTGGTTCACAAAAAAAAGTCGTGCTGGGCACTAGGAAAATGGAAAAAAATACTTTTAATTAACAAAATTTCCATTCATTTTGTGAAATTCTTGATCACTATGGTAACACCCATGTTAGCTCCAAAAATGGTCATGTTATCATGTAATATGCCATGAAGATGCCCATGGGGCATGGTCATCTTTGTTGAAAGTCATTGATCTTCATATGAGTGAGGTCAGTTTGTGAAGGGTTTTTTATCAAGTTTGTGGTATTGCCAGTTTATCATTTTTCCCACAAGCCATTGCACATAGGAGGCCTCCATGTGAAAGGATTTCAATTTTTGAGCATTTTTTCATTTTCTATAACTTCTTTCGATGTGTTGTCAAAATTGCACGGATGACTAATCATATAAAATGGATGGGAATTTGAGTTTTCTTTGTGGATACTACCTACATTCCTAATGTGGAAGGTGAAAATGATTTTTCAGAATTTATTCGACCAAATTAGAGCACACTTGTAGTTCAAATTTGAATTACTTGATGTAAATCAACAGAAATTCAATAAATCAATGAAATATGGCAATATCACTCTGAAATTCATGAAAAATTTGTAGTTGGAATCCCATGTGGTATACTTTTGTTGAAAATTGTAAGGGCACAATTTACAATCTTATTTATGGCACTTGCTTCACAAAAAAAGTCGTGCTTGGCACCAGGAAAATAGAAAAATACTTTTTATTATCCAAATTTTCATTCATTTTGTGAAATTCTTGATCACTATGGTAACACCCATGTTAGTTCCCAAAATGGTCATGTTATCTTGTAATATGCCTTGAAGATGCCCATGGGTCATGGTCATGTTTGTTGAAAGTCATTGATCTTCATATGAGTTAGGTCAGTTTGTGAAGGTTTTTTTTTCAAGTTTGTGGTATTGTCATTTTATCATTTTTCCCACTAGCCATTGCACATAGGAGGCCTCCATGTGAAAGGATTTCAATTGTTGAGCCTTTTTTTCAATTTCTATAATTTCTTTTTATGTGTTGTCAAAATTCCATGGATGACTAATCATATAAAATGGTTGGGAAATTGAGTTTTCTTTGTGGATACTACCTACATTCCTAATGTGAAATGTGAAAATGATTTTTCAGAATTTATTTGACCAAATTATAGCACACTTGTAGTTCAAATTTGAATTACTTGATGTAAAGCACCAGAAATTCAATAAATCAATGAAATATGGCAATATCACTCTAAAATTCATGAAAAATTGGCAATATATGAAATATGGCAATATCACTCAGAAATTCATGAAAAATTGGCAGTTGGAATCCCATGTGGTATACTTTAGTTGAAAATTATAAGGGCCCAATTTACAATGTTATTTATGGCACTTGCTTCACAATAAAAAAAGTCATGGTTGGCACTAAGAAAGTGGAAAAAAATATGTTTCATTAACCAAATCTAAAATAATTTTGAGAAATTCCTGATCACTATGGTAAGACCCATGTTAGTTCCAAAAATGGTCATGTTATCATGTAATATGCCATGAAGATTCCCATGGGGCATGGTCATCTTTATTGAAAGTCATTGATCTTCATATGAGATAGGTCAGTTTGTGAAGGTTTTTTTTTCAAGTTTATGGTATTGTCAGTGTATCATTTTTCCCACAAGCCATTGCACATAGGAGGCCTCCATGTGAAAGGATTTCAATTTTTGAGAATTTATTCGACCAAATTAGAGCACATTTGCAGTTGAATTTTGAATTACTTGATGTAAATCACCAGAAATTAAATAAATATATCAAATATGGCAATATCACTCTGAAATTCATGAAAAATTGGCAGTTGGAATCCCATGTGGTATACTTTAGTTGAAAATTGTAAGGGCACAATTTACAATGTTATTTATGGCAGTTGCTTCACACAAAAAAGTCATTCCTGGCACTAGGAAAGTGGAAAAAAAATACTTTTCATTAACCAAATCTAAAATCATTTTGTGAAACTCCTGATCACTATCGTAAGACCCATGTTAGTTCAAAAAATGGTCATGTTATCATGTAATATGCCATGAAGATTCCCATGGGGCATGGTCATGTTTGTTCAAAGTCATTGATCTTCATATGAGTTAGGTCAGTTTGTGAAGGTTTTTTTTTCAAGTTTATGGTATTGTCAGTTTATCATTTTTCCGACTAGCCATTGCACATAGGAGGCCTCCATGTGAAAGGATTTCAATTGTTGAGCCTTTTTTTCATTTTCTATAATTTCTTTTTATGTGTTGTCAAAATAACATGGATGACTAATCATATAAAATGGTTGGGAAATTGAGTTTTCTTTGTGGATACTACCTAGATTCCTAATGTGAAATGTGAAAATGATTTTTCAGAATTTATTTGACCAAATTATCGCACACTTGTAGTTCAAATTTGAATTACTTGATGTAAAGCACCAGAAATTCAATAAATCAATGAAACATGGCAATATCACTCTAAAATTCATGAAAAATTGGCTGTTGGAATCCCATGTGGTATACTTTAGTTGAAAATTATAAGGGCACAATTAACAATGTTATTTATGGCACTTGCTTCACAATAAAAAAAGTCATGGTTGGCACTAAGAAAGTGGAAAAAAATACGTTTCATTCACCAAATCTAAAATAATTTTGAGAAATTCCTGATCACTATGGTAAGACCCATGTTAGTTCCAAAAATGGTCATGTTATCATGTAATATGCCATGAAGATTCCCATGGGGCATGGTCATCTTTATTGAAAGTCATTGATCTTCATATGAGTGAGGTCAGTTTGTGAAGGTTTTTTTTTCAAGTTTATGGTATTGTCAGTGTATCATTTTTCCCACAAGCCATTGCACATAGGAGGCCTCCATGTGAAAGGATTTCAAATTTTGAGAATTTATTCGACCAAATTAGAGCACGTTTGCAGTTCAATTTTGAATTACTTGATGTAAATCACCAGAAGTTAAATAAATCAATGAAATATGGCACTTGCTTCACAAAAAAAGTCGTGCTTGGCACTAGGAAAATAGAAAAATACTTTTTATTATCCAAATTTTCATTCATTTTGTGAAATTCTTGATCACTATGGTAACACCCATGTTAGTTCCCAAAATGGTCATGTTATCTTGTAATATGCCTTGAAGATGCCCATGGGTCATGGTCATGTTTGTTGAAAGTCATTGATCTTCATATGAGTTAGGTCAGTTTGTGAAGGTTTTTTTTTCAAGTTTATGGTATTGTCAGTGTATCATTTTTCCCACAAGCCATTGCACATAGGAGGCCTCCATGTGAAAGGATTTCAAATTTTGAGAATTTATTCGACCAAATTAGAGCACATTTGAAGTTGAATTTTGAATTACTTGATGTAAATCACCAGAAATTAAATAAATCAATGAAATATGGCAATATCACTCAGAAATTCATGAAAAATTGGCAGTTGGAATCCCATGTGGTATACTTTAGTTGAAAATTGTAAGGGCACAATTTACAATGTTATTTATGGTAGTTGCTTCACACAAAAAAGTTATTCTTGGCACTAGGAAAGTGGAAAAAAATACTTTTCATTAAACAAATCTAAAATCATTTTGTGAAACTCCTGATCACTATGGTAAGATCCATGTTAGTTCAAAAAATGGTCATGTTATCATGTAATATGCCATGAAGATTCCCATGGGGCATGGTCATCTTTGTTGAAAGTCATTGATCTTCATGTGAGATAGGTCAGTTTGTGAAGTGTTTTTTTTTCAAGTTTGTGGTACTGTCGGTTTATCATTTTTCCCACAAGCCATTGCACATAGGAGGCCTCCATGTGAAAGGATTTCAATTTTTGAGCATTTTTTTTCATTTTCTATAGTTTCTTTCGATGTGTTGTCAAAATTGCACGGATGACTAATCATATAAAATGGTTGGGAAATTAAGTTTTCTTTGTGGATACTACCTACATTCCTAATGTGGAAGGTGAAAATAATTTTTCAGAATTTATTCGACCAAATTAGAGCACATTTGCAGTTCAATTTTGAATTACTTGATGTAAATCACCAGAAATTCAATAAATCGATGAAATATGGTAATATCACTCTGAAATTCATGAAAAATTGGCAGTTGGAATCCCATGTGGTATGCTTTAGTTGAAAATTGTAAGGGCACAATTTAAAATTTTATTTATGGCACTTGGTTCACAAAAAAAAGTCGTGCTTGGCACTAGGAAAATGGAAAAAAATACTTTTAATTAACAAAATTTTCATTCATTTTGTGAAATTCTTGATCACTATGGTAACACCCATGTTAGCTCCAAAAATGGTCATGTTATCATGTAATATGCCATGAAGATGCCCATGGGGCATGGTCATCTTTGTTGAAAGTCATTGATCTTCATATGAGTGAGGTCAGTTTGTGAAGGGTTTTTTTTCAAGTTTGTGGTATTGCCAGTTTATCATTTTTCCCACAAGCCATTGCACATAGGAGGCCTCCATGTGAAAGGATTTCAATTTTTGAGCATTTTTTCATTTTCTATAACTTCTTTCGATGTGTTGTCAAAATTGCACGGATGACTAATCATATAAAATGGATGGGAATTTGAGTTTTCTTTGTGGATACTACCTACATTCCTAATGTGGAAGGTGAAAATGATTTTTCAGAATTTATTCGACCAAATTAGAGCACACTTGTAGTTCAAATTTGAATTACTTGATGTAAATCAACAGAAATTCAATAAATCAATGAAATATGGCAATATCACTCTAAAATTCATGAAAAATTGGCAGTTGGAATCCCATGTGGTATACTTTTGTTGAAAATTGTAAGGGCACAATTTACAATCTTATTTATGGCACTTGCTTCACAAAAAAAGTCGTGCTTGGCACTAGGAAAATAGAAAAATACTTTTTATTATCCAAATTTTCATTCATTTTGTGAAATTCTTGATCACTATGGTAACACCCATGTTAGTTCCCAAAATGGTCATGTTATCTTGTAATATGCCTTGAAGATGCCCATGGGTCATGGTCATGTTTGTTGAAAGTCATTGATCTTCATATGAGTTAGGTCAGTTTGTGAAGGTTTTTTTTTCAAGTTTGTGCTTTTGTCAGTTTATCATTTTTCCCACTAGCCATTGCACATAGGAGGCCTCCATGTGAAAGGATTTCAATTGTTGAGCCTTTTTTTCATTTTCTATAATTTCTTTTTATGTGTTGTCAAAATTCCATGGATGACTAATCATATAAAATGGTTGGGAAATTGAGTTTTCTTTGTGGATACTACCTACATTCCTAATGTGAAATGTGAAAATGATTTTTCAGAATTTATTTGACCAAATTATAGCACACTTGTAGTTCAAATTTGAATTACTTGATGTAAAGCACCAGAAATTCAATAAATCAATGAAATATGGCAATATGACTCTAAAATTCATGAAAAATTGGCAGTTGGAATCCCATGTGGTATACTTTAGTTGAAAATTTTAAGGGCCCAATTTACAATGTTATTTATGGCACTTGCTTCACAATAAAAAAAGTCATGGTTGGCACTAAGAAAGTGGAAAAAAATATGTTTCATTAACCAAATCTAAAATAATTTTGAGAAATTCCTGATCACTATGGTAAGACCCATGTAAGTTCCAAAAATGGTCATGTTATCATGTAATATGCCATGAAGATTCCCATGGGGCATGGTCATCTTTATTGAAAGTCATTGATCTTCATATGAGATAGGTCAGTTTGTGAAGGTTTTTTTTTCAAGTTTATGGTATTGTCAGTGTATCATTTTTCCCACAAGCCATTGCACATAGGAGGCCTCCATGTGAAAGGATTTCAATTTTTGAGAATTTATTCAACCAAATTAGAGCACATTTGCAGTTGAATTTTGAATTACTTGATGTAAATCACCAGAAATTAAATAAATATATGAAATATGGCAATATCACTCTGAAATTCATGAAAAATTGGCAGTTGGAATCCCATGTGGTATACTTTAGTTGAAAATTGTAAGGGCACAATTTACAATGTTATTTATGGCAGTTGCTTCACACAAAAAAGTCATTCTTGGCACTAGGAAAGTGGAAAAAAAATACTTTTCATTAACCAAATCTAAAATCATTTTGTGAAACTCCTGATCACTATGGTAAGACCCATGTTAGTTCAAAAAATGGTCATGTTATCATGTAATATGCCATGAAGATTCCCATGGGGCATGGTCATGTTTGTTGAAAGTCATTGATCTTCATATGAGTTAGGTCAGTTTGTGAAGGTTTTTTTTTCAAGTTTGTGGTATTGTCAGTTTATCATTTTTCCGACTAGCCATTGCACATAGGAGGCCTCCATGTGAAAGGATTTCAATTGTTGAGCCTTTTTTTCATTTTCTATAATTTCTTTTTATGTGTTGTCAAAATTCCATGGATGACTAATCATATAAAATGGTTGGGAAATTGAGTTTTCTTTGTGGATACTACCTACAGTCCTAATGTGAAATGTGAAAATGATTTTTCAGAATTTATTTGACCAAATTATCGCACACTTGTAGTTCAAATTTGAATTACTTGATGTAAAGCACCAGAAATTCAATAAATCAATGAAACAAGGCAATATCACTCTAAAATTCATGAAAAATTGGCTGTTGGAATCCCATGTGGTATACTTTAGTTGAAAATTATAAGGGCACAATTTACAATGTTATTTATGGCACTTGCTTCACAATAAAAAAAGTCATGGTTGGCACTAAGAAAGTGGAAAAAATACGTTTCATTCACCAAATCTAAAATAATTTTGAGAAATTCCTGATCACTATGGTAAGACCCATGTTAGTTCCAAAAATGGTCATGTTATCATGTAATATGCCATGAAGATTCCCATGGGGCATGGTCATCTTTATTGAAAGTCATTGATCTTCATATGAGTGAGGTCAGTTTGTGAAGGGTTTTTTTCAAGTTTATGGTATTGTCAGTGTATCATTTTTCCCACAAGCCATTGCACATAGGAGGCCTCCATGTGAAAGGATTTCAATTTTTGAGAATTTATTCGACCAAATTAGAGCACATTTGCAGTTGAATTTTGAATTACTTGATGTAAATCACCAGAAATTAAATAAATCAATGAAATATGGCAATATCACTCAGAAATTCATGAAAAATTGGCAGTTGGAATCCCATGTGGTATACTTTAGTTGAAAATTGTAAGGGCACAATTTACAATGTTATTTATGGTAGTTGCTTCACACAAAAAAGTTATTCTTGGCACTAGGAAAGTGGAAAAAAATACTTTTCATTAAACAAATCTAAAATCATTTTGTGAAACTCCTGATCACTATGGTAAGATCCATGTTAGTTCAAAAAATGGTCATGTTATCATGTAATATGCCATGAAGATTCCCATGGGGCGTGGTCATCTTTGTTGAAAGTCATTGATCTTCATGTGAGATAGGTCAGTTTGTGAAGTGTTTTTTTTTCAAGTTTGTGGTACTGTCGGTTTATCATTTTTCCCACAAGCCATTGCACATAGGAGGCCTCCATGTGAAAGGATTTCAATTTTTGAGCATTTTTTTTCATTTTCTATAGTTTCTTTCGATGTGTTGTCAAAATTGCACGGATGACTAATCATATAAAATGGTTGGGAAATTAAGTTTTCTTTGTGGATACTACCTACATTCCTAATGTGGAAGGTGAAAATAATTTTTCAGAATTTATTCGACCAAATTAGAGCACATTTGCAGTTCAATTTTGAATTACTTGATGTAAATCACCAGAAATTCAATAAAATCGATGAAATATGGCAATATCATTCTGAAATTCATGAAAAATTGGCAGTTGGAATCCCATGTGGTATACTTTATTTGAAAATTGTAAGGGCACAATTTACAATTTTAGTTATGGCACTTGCTTCACAAAAAAAGTCGTGCTTGGCACTAGGAAAATGGAAAAATAATTTTTATTATCCAAATTTTCATTCATTTTGTGAAATTCTTGATCACTAAGGTAACACCCATTTTAGCTCCAAAAATGGTCATGTTATCATGTAATATGCCATGAAGATGCCCATGGGGCATGGTCATGTTTGTTGAAAGTCATTGATCTTCATATGAGTTAGGTCAGTTTGTGAAGGTTTTTTTTTCAAGTTTGTGGTATTGTCAGTTTATCATTTTTCCGACAAGCCATTGCACATAGGAGGCCTCCATGTGAAAGGATTTCAATTGTTGAGCCTTTTTTTCATTTTCTATAATTTCTTTTTATGTGTTGTCAAAATTCCATGGATGACTAATCATATAAAATGGTTGGGAAATTTAGTTTTCTTTGTGTATACTACCTACATTCCTAATGTGAAAAGTGAAAATGATTTTTCAGAATTTATTCGACCAAATTAGAGCACACTTTTTGTTCAAATTTGAATTACTTGATGTAAATCACCAGAAATTCAATAAATCAATGAAATATGGCAATATCACTCTAAAATTCATGAAAAATTGGCAGTTGGAATCTCATGTGGTATACTTTAGTTGAAAATAATAAGGACACAATTTACAATGTTATTTATGGCACTTGCTTCACAATAATAAAGTCATGGTTGGCACTAGGAAAGTGAAAAAAAATACTTTTCATTAACCAAATCTAAAATAATTTTGAGAAATTCCTGATCACTATGGTAAGACCCATGTTAGTTCCAAAAATGGTCATGTTATCATATAATATGCCATGAAGATTCCCATGGGGCATGGTCATCTTTGTTGAAAGTCATTGATCTTCATATGAGATAGGTCAGTTTGTGAAGGTTTTTTTTTCAAGTTTATGGTATTGTCAGTGTATCATTTTTCCCACAAGCCAATGCACATAGGAGGCCTCCATGTGAACGGATTTCAATTTTTGAGAATTTATTCAACCAAATTAGAGCACATTTGCAGTTCAATTTTGAATTACTTGATGTAAATCACCAGAAATTAAATAAATTAATGAAATATGGCAATATCACTCTGAAATTCATGAAAAATTGGCAGTTGTAATCCCATGTGGTATACTTTAGTTGAAAATTGTAAGGGCACAATTTACAATGTTATTTATGGCACTTGCTTCACAAAAAAAAGTCATTCTTGGCACTAGGAAAGTGGAAAAAATACTTTTCATTAACCAAATCTAAAATCATTTTGAGAAATTCCTGATCACTATGGTAAGACCCATGTTAGTTCAAAAAATGGTCATGTTATCATGTAATATGCCATGAAAATTCCCATGGGGCATGATCATCTTTGTTGAAAGTCATTGATCTTCATGTTCGATAGCTCAGTTTGTGAAGGTTTTTTTTTCAAGTTTGTGGTACTGTCGGTTTATCATTTTTCCCACAAGCCATTGCACATAGGAGGCCTCCATGTGAAAGGATTTCAATTTTTGAGCATTTTTTTTCATTTTCTATAGTTTCTTTCGATGTGTTGTCAAAATTGCACGGATGACTAATCATATAAAATCGTTGGGAAATTGAGTTTTCTTTGTGGATACTACCTACGTTCCTAATGTGGAAGGTGAAAATGATTTTTCAGAATTTATTTGACCAAATTAGAGCACACTTGTAGTTCAAATTTGAATTACTTGATGTAAATCACCAGAAATTCAATAAATCAATGAAATATGGCAATATTATTCTAAAATTCATGAAAAATTGGCAGTTGGAATCTCATGTGGTATACTTTAGTTGAAAATAATAAGGGCACAATTTACAATGTTATTTATGGCACTTGCTTCACAATAAAAAAGTCATGGTTGGCACTAGGAAAGTGAAAAAAAATACTTTTCATTAACCAAATCTAAAATAATTTTGAGAAATTCCTGATCACTATGGTAAGACCCATGTTAGTTCCAAAAATGGTCATGTTATCATGTAATATGCCATGAAGATTCCCATGGGGCATGGTCATCTTTGTTGAAAGTCATTGATCTTCATATGAGATAGGTCAGTTTGTGAAGGTTTTTTTTTTCAAGTTTATGGTATTGTCAGTGTATCATTTTTCCTACAATCCAATGCACATAGGAGGCCTCCATGTGAAAGGATTTCAATTTTTGAGAATTTATTCAACCAAATTAGAGCACATTTGCAGTTCAATTTTGAATTACTTGATGTAAATCACCAGAAATTAAATAAATTAATGAAATATGGCAATATCACTCTGAAATTCATGAAAAATTGGCAATTGTAATCCCATGTGGTATACTTTAGTTGAAAATTGTAAGGGCACAATTTACAATGTTATTTATGGCACTTGCTTCACAAAAAAAAGTCATTCTTGGCACTAGGAAAGTGGAAAAAAATACTTTTCATTAACCAAATCTAAAATCATTTTGAGAAATTCCTGATCACTATGGTAAGACCCATGTTAGTTCAAAAAATGGTCATGTTATCATGCAATATGCCATGAAGATTCCCATGGGGCATGATCATCTTTGTTGAAAGTCATTGATCTTCATGTTCGATAGGTCAGTTTGTGAAGGGTTTTTTTTCAAGTTTGTGGTACTGTCGGTTTATCATTTTTCAAACAAGCCATTGCACATAGGAGGCCTCCATGTGAAAGGATTTCAATTTTTGAGCATTTTTTTTCATTTTCTATAGTTTCTTTCGATGTGTTGTCAAAATTGCACGGATGACTAATCATATAAAATGGTTGGGAAATTGAGTTTTCTTTGTGGATACTACCTACATTCCCAATGTGGAAGGTGAAAATAATTTTTCAGGATTTATTCGACCAAATTAGAGCACATTTGCAGTTCAATTTTGAATTACTTGATGTAAATCACCAGAAATTCAATAAATCGATGAAATATGGCAATATCACTCTGAAATTTATGAAAAATTGGCAGTTGGAATCCCATGTGGTATACTTTAGTTGAAAATTGTAAGGGCACAGTTTACAATGTTATTTATGGTACTTGCTTCACAAAAAAAGTCATTCTTGGCACTAGGAAAGTGGAAAAAAATACTTTTCATTAAACAAATCTAAAATCATTTTGTGAAATTACTAATCACTACGGTAAGACCCATGTTAGTTCAAAAAATGGTCATGTTATCATGTAATATGCCATGAAGATTCCCATGGGGCATGGTCATCTTTGTTGAAAGTCATTGATCTTCATGTGAGATAGGTCAGTTTGTGAAGGTTTTTGGTTTATCATTTTTCCCAGAAGCCATTGCACATAGGAGGCCTCCATGTGAAAGGATTTCAATTTTTGAGCATTTTTTCATTTTCTATAATTTCTTTCGATGTGTTGTCAAAATTGCACGGATGACTAATCATATAAAATCGTTGGGAAATTGAGTTTTCTTTGTGGATACTACCTACGTTCCTAATGTGGAAGGTGAAAATGATTTTTCAGAATTTATTCGACCAAATTAGAGCACACTTGTAGTTCAAGTTTGAATTACTTGATGTAAATCACTAGAAATTCAATAAATCAATGAAATATGGAAATATCACTCTAAAATTCATGAAAAATTGGCAGTTGGAATCTCATGTGGTATACTTTAGTTGAAATAATAAGGGCACAATTTACAATGTTATTTATGGCACTTGCTTCACAATAAAAAAGTCATGGTTGGCACTAGGAAAGTGAAAAAAAATACTTTTCATTAACCAAATCTAAAATAATTTTGAAAAATTCCTGATCACTATGGTAAGACCCATGTTAGTTCCAAAAATGGTCTTGTTATCATGTAATATGCCATGAAGATTCCCATGGGGCATGGTCATCTTTGTTGAAAGTCATTGATCTTCATATGAGATAGGTCAGTTTGTGAAGGTTTTTTTTTCAAGTTTATGGTATTGTCAGTGTATCATTTTTCCCACAAGCCAATGCACATAGGAGGCCTCCATGTGAAAGGATTTCAATTTTTGAGAATTTATTCAACCAAATTAGAGCACATTTGCAGTTCAATTTTGAATTACTTGATGTAAATCACCAGAAATTAAATAAATTAATGAAATATGGCAATATCACTCTGAAATTCATGAAAAATTGGCAGTTGTAATCCCATGTGGTATACTTTAGTTGAAAATTGTAAGGGCACAATTTACAATGTTATTTATGGCACTTGCTTCACAAAAAAAAGTCATTCTTGGCACTAGGAAAGTGGACAAAAATACTTTTCATTAACCAAATCTAAAATCATTTTGAGAAATTCCTGATCACTATGGTAAGACCCATGTTAGTTCAAAAAATGGTCATGTTATCATGTAATATGCCATGAAGATTCCCATGGGGCATGATCATCTTTGTTGAAAGTCATTGATCTTCATGTTCGATAGGTCAGTTTGTGAAGGGTTTTTTTTCAAGTTTGTGGTACTGTCGGTTTATCATTTTTCCCACAAGCCATTGCACATAGGAGGCCTCCATGTGAAAGGATTTCAATTTTTGAGCATTTTTTTTCATTTTCTATAGTTTCTTTCGATGTGTTGTCAAAATTGCACGGATGACTAATCATATAAAATCGTTGGGAAATTGAGTTTTCTTTGTGGATACTACCTACGTTCCTAATGTGGAAGGTGAAAATGATTTTTCAGAATTTATTCGACCAAATTAGAGCACACTTGTAGTTCAAGTTTGAATTACTTGATGTAAATCACTAGAAATTCAATAAATCAATGAAATATGGAAATATCACTCTAAAATTCATGAAAAATTGGCAGTTGGAATCTCATGTGGTATACTTTAGTTGAAAATAATAAGGGCACAATTTACAATGTTATTTATGGCACTTGCTTCACAATAAAAAAGTCATGGTTGGCACTAGGAAAGTGAAAAAAAATACTTTTCATTAACCAAATCTAAAATAATTTTGAAAAATTCCTGATCACTATGGTAAGACCCATGTTAGTTCCAAAAATGGTCTTGTTATCATGTAATATGCCATGAAGATTCCCATGGGGCATGGTCATCTTTGTTGAAAGTCATTGATCTTCATATGAGATAGGTCAGTTTGTGAAGGTTTTTTTTTCAAGTTTCTGGTATTGTCAGTGTATCATTTTTCCCACAAGCCAATGCACATAGGAGGCCTCCATGTGAAAGGATTTCAATTTTTGAGAATTTATTAAACCAAATTAGAGCACATTTGCAGTTCAATTTTGAATTACTTGATGTAAATCACCAGAAATTAAATAAATTAATGAAATATGGCAATATCACTCTGAAATTCATGAAAAATTGGCAGTTGTAATCCCATGTGGTATACTTTAGTTGAAAATTGTAAGGGCACAATTTACAATGTTATTTATGGCACTTGCTTCACAAAAAAAAGTCATTCTTGGCACTAGGAAAGTGGACAAAAATACTTTTCATTAACCAAATCTAAAATCATTTTGAGAAATTCCTGATCACTATGGTAAGACCCATGTTAGTTCAAAAAATGGTCATGTTATCATGTAATATGCCATGAAGATTCCCATGGGGCATGATCATCTTTGTTGAAAGTCATTGATCTTCATGTTCGATAGGTCAGTTTGTGAAGGGTTTTTTTTCAAGTTTGTGGTACTGTCGGTTTATCATTTTTCCCACAAGCCATTGCACATAGGAGGCCTCCATGTGAAAAGATTTCAATTTTTGAGCATTTTTTTTCATTTTCTATAGTTTCTTTCGATGTGTTGTCAAGATTGCACGGATGACTAATCGTATAAAATGGTTGGGAAATTGAGTTTTCTTTGTGGATACTACCTACATTCCCAATGTGGAAGGTGAAAATAATTTTTCAAGATTTATTCGACCAAATTAGAGCACATTTGCAGTTCAATTTTGAATTACTTGATGTAAATCACCAGAAATTCAATAAATCGATGAAATATGGCAATATCACTCTGAAATTTATGAAAAATTGGCAGTTGGAATCCCATGTGGTATACTTTCGTTGAAAATTGTAAGGGCACAATTTACAATGTTATTTATGGTACTTGCTTCACCAAAAAAGTCATTCTTGGCACTAGGAAAGTGGAAAAAAAATACTTTTCATTAAACAAATCTAAAATCATTTTGTGAAATTACTAATCACTGCGGTAAGACCCATGTTAGTTCAAAAAATGGTCATGTTATCATGTAATATGCCATGAAGATTCCCATGGGGCATGGTCATCTTTGTTGAAAGTCATTGATCTTCATGTGAGATAGGTCAGTTTGTGAAGGTTTTTGGTTTATCATTTTTCCCAGAAGCCATTGCACATAGGAGGCCTCCATGTGAAAGGATTTCAATTTTTGAGCATTTTTTCATTTTCTATAATTTCTTTCGATGTGTTGTCAAAATTGCACGGATGACTAATCATATAAAATCGTTGGGAAATTGAGTTTTGTTTGTGGATACTACCTACGTTCCTAATGTGGAAGGTGAAAATGATTTTTCAGAATTTATTCGACCAAATTAGAGCACACTTGTAGTTCAAGTTTGAATTACTTGATGTAAATCACCAGAAATTCAATAAATCAATGAAATATGGCAATATCACTCTAAAATTCATGAAAAATTGGCAGTTGGAATCTCATGTGGTATACTTTAGATGAAAATTATAAGGGCACAATTTACAATGCTATTTATGGCACTTGCTTCACAATAAAACAGTCATGGTTGGCACTAGGAAAGTGAAAAAAAATACTTTTCATTAACCAAATCTAAAATAATTTTGAGAAATTCCTGATCACTATGGTAAGACCCATGTTAGTTCCAAAAATGGTCATGTTATCATGTAATATGCCATGAAGATTCCCATGGGGCATCGTCATCTTTGTTGAAAGTCATTGATCTTCATATGAGATAGGTCAGTTTGTGAAGGTTTTTTTTTCAAGTTTATGGTATTGTCAGTGTATCATTTTTCCCACAAGCCAATGCACATAGGAGGCCTCCATGTGAAAGGATTTCAATTTTTGAGAATTTATTCAACCAAATTAGAGCACATTTGCAGTTCAATTTTGAATTACTTGATGTAAATCACTAGAAATTAAATAAATTAATGAAATATGGCAATATCACTCTGAAATTCATGAAAAATTGGCAGTTGTAATCCCATGTGGTATACTTTAGTTGAAAATTGTAAGGGCACAATTTACAATGTCATTTATGGCACTTGCTTCACAAAAAAAAGTCATTCTTGGCACTAGGAAAGTGGAAAAAAATACTTTTCATTAACCAAATCTAAAATCATTTTGAGAAATTCCTGATCACTATGGTAAGACCCATGTTAGTTCAAAAAATGGTCATGTTATCATGTAATATGCCATGAAGATTCCCATGGGGCATGATCATCTTTGTTGAAAGTCATTGATCTTCATGTTCGATAGGTCAGTTTGTGAAGGGTTTTTTTTCAAGTTTGTGGTACTGTCGGTTTATCATTTTTCCCACAAGCCATTGCACATAGGAGGCCTCCATGTGAAAGGATTTCAATTTTTGAGCATTTTTTTTCATTTTCTATAGTTTCTTTCGATGTGTTGTCAAAATTGCACGGATGACTAATCATATAAAATGGTTGGGAAATTGAGTTTTCTTTGTGGATACTACCTACATTCCCAATGTGGAAGGTGAAAATAATTTTTCAAGATTTATTCGACCAAATTAGAGCACATTTGCAGTTCAATTTTGAATTACTTGATGTAAATCACCAGAAATTCAATAAATCGATGAAATATGGCAATATCACTCTGAAATTTATGAAAAATTGGCAGTTGGAATCCCATGTGGTATACTTTAGTTGAAAATTGTAAGGGCGCAATTTACAATGTTATTTATGGTACTTGCTTCACAAAAAAAGTCATTCTTGGCACTAGGAAAGTGGAAAAAAAATACTTTTCATTAAACAAATCTAAAATCATTTTGTGAAATTACTAATCACTACGGTAAGACCCATGTTAGTTCAAAAAATGGTCATGTTATCATGTAATATGCCATGAAGATTCCCATGGGGCATGGTCATCTTTGTTGAAAGTCATTGATCTTCATGTGAGATAGGTCAGTTTGTGAAGGTTTTTGGTTTATCATTTTTCCCAGAAGCCATTGCACATAGGAGGCCTCCATGTGAAAGGATTTCAATTTTTGAGCATTTTTTCATTTTCTATAATTTCTTTCGATGTGTTGTCAAAATTGCACGGATGACTAATCATATAAAATCGTTGGGAAATTGAGTTTTCTTTGTGGATACTACCTACGTTCCTAATGTGGAAGGTGAAAATGATTTTTCAGAATTTATTCGACCAAATTAGAGCACACTTGTAGTTCAAGTTTGAATTACTTGATGTAAATCACCAGAAATTCAATAAATCAATGAAATATGGCAATATCACTCTAAAATTCATGAAAAATTGGCAGTTGGAATCTCATGTGGTATACTTTAGATGAAAATTATAAGGGCACAATTTACAATGTTATTTATGGCACTTGCTTCACAATAAAAAAGTCATGGTTGGCACAAGGAAAGTGAAAAAAAATACTTTTCATTAACCAAATCTAAAATAATTTTGAGAAATTCCTGATCACTATGGTAAGACCCATGTTAGTTCCAAAAATGGTCATGTTATCATGTAATATGCCATGAAGATTCCCATGGGGCATCGTCATCTTTGTTGAAAGTCATTGATCTTCATATGAGATAGGTCAGTTTGTGAAGGTTTTTTTTTCAAGTTTATGGTATTGTCAGTGTATCATTTTTCCCACAAGCCAATGCACATAGGAGGCCTCCATGTGAAAGGATTTCAATTTTTGAGAATTTATTCAACCAAATTAGAGCACATTTGCAGTTCAATTTTGAATTACTTGATGTAAATCACCAGAAATTAAATAAATTAATGAAATATGGCAATATCACTCTGAAATTCATGAAAAATTGGCAGTTGTAATCCCATGTGGTATACTTTAGTTGAAAATTGTAAGGGCACAATTTACAATGTCATTTATGGCACTTGCTTCACAAAAAAAAGTCATTCTTGGCACTAGGAAAGTGGAAAAAAATACTTTTCATTAACCAAATCTAAAATCATTTTGAGAAATTCCTGATCACTATGGTAAGACCCATGTTAGTTCAAAAAATGGTCATGTTATCATGTAATATGCCATGAAGATTCCCATGGGGCATGATCATCTTTGTTGAAAGTCATTGATCTTCATGTTCGATAGGTCAGTTTGTGAAGGGTTTTTTTTCAAGTTTGTGGTACTGTCGGTTTATCATTTTTCCCACAAGCCATTGCACATAGGAGGCCTCCATGTGAAAGGATTTCAATTTTTGAGCATTTTTTTTCATTTTCTATAGTTTCTTTCGATGTGTTGTCAAAATTGCACGGATGACTAATCATATAAAATGGTTGGGAAATTGAGTTTTCTTTGTGGATACTACCTACATTCCCAATGTGGAAGGTGAAAATAATTTTTCAAGATTTATTCGACCAAATTAGAGCACATTTGCAGTTCAATTTTGAATTACTTGATGTAAATCACCAGAAATTCAATAAATCGATGAAATATGGCAATATCACTCTGAAATTTATGAAAAATTGGCAGTTGGAATCCCATGTGGTATACTTTAGTTGAAAATTGTAAGGGCGCAATTTACAATGTTATTTATGGTACTTGCTTCACAAAAAAAGTCATTCTTGGCACTAGGAAAGTGGAAAAAAAATACTTTTCATTAAACAAATCTAAAATCATTTTGTGAAATTACTAATCACTACGGTAAGACCCATGTTAGTTCAAAAAATGGTCATGTTATCATGTAATATGCCATGAAGATTCCCATGGGGCATGGTCATCTTTGTTGAAAGTCATTGATCTTCATGTGAGATAGGTCAGTTTGTGAAGGTTTTTGGTTTATCATTTTTCCCAGAAGCCATTGCACATAGGAGGCCTCCATGTGAAAGGATTTCAATTTTTGAGCATTTTTTCATTTTCTATAATTTCTTTCGATGTGTTGTCAAAATTGCACGGATGACTAATCATATAAAATCGTTGGGAAATTGAGTTTTCTTTGTGGATACTACCTACGTTCCTAATGTGGAAGGTGAAAATGATTTTTCAGAATTTATTCGACCAAATTAGAGCACACTTGTAGTTCAAGTTTGAATTACTTGATGTAAATCACCAGAAATTCAATAAATCAATGAAATATGGCAATATCACTCTAAAATTCATGAAAAATTGGCAGTTGGAATCTCATGTGGTATACTTTAGTTGAAAATAATAAGGGCACAATTTACAATGTTATTTACGGCACTTGCTTCACAATAAAAAAGTCATGGTTGGCACTAGGAAAGTGAAAAAAAATACTTTTCATTAACCAAATCTAAAATAATTTTGAGAAATTCCTGATCACTATGGTAAGACCCATGTTAGTTCCAAAAATGGTCATGTTATCATGTAATATGCCATGAAGATTCCCATGGGGCATGGTCATCTTTGTTGAAAGTCATTGATCTTCATATGAGATAGGTCAGTTTGTGAAGGTTTTTTTTTCAAGTTTATGGTATTGTCAGTGTATCATTTTTCCCACAAGCCAATGCACATAGGAGGCCTCCATGTGAAAGGATTTCAATTTTTGAGAATTTATTCAACCAAATTAGAGCACATTTGCAGTTCAATTTTGAATTACTTGATGTAAATCACCAGAAATTAAATAAATTAATGAAATATGGCAATATCACTCTGAAATTCATGAAAAATTGGCAGTTGTAATCCCATGTGGTATACTTTAGTTGAAAATTGTAAGGGCACAATTTACAATGTTATTTATGGCACTTGCTTCACAAAAAAAAGTCATTCTTGGCACTAGGAAAGTGGAAAAAAATACTTTTCATTAACCAAATCTAAAATCATTTTGAGAAATTCCTGATCACTATGGTAAGACCCATGTTAGTTCAAAAAATGGTCATGTTATCATGTAATATGCCATGAAGATTCCCATGGGGCATGATCATCTTTGTTGAAAGTCATTGATCTTCATGTTCGATAGGTCAGTTTGTGAAGGGTTTTTTTTCAAGTTTGTGGTACTGTCGGTTTATCATTTTTCCCACAAGCCATTGCACATAGGAGGCCTCCATGTGAAAGGATTTCAATTTTTGTGCATTTTTTTTCATTTTCTATAGTTTCTTTCGATGTGTTGTCAAAATTGCACGGATGACTAATCATATAAAATGGTTGGGAAATTGAGTTTTCTTTGTGGATACTACCTACATTCCCAATGTGGAAGGTGAAAATAATTTTTCAAGATTTATTCGACCAAATTAGAGCACATTTGCAGTTCAATTTTGAATTACTTGATGTAAATCACCAGAAATTCAATAAATCGATGAAATATGGCAATATCACTCTGAAATTTATGAAAAATTGGCAGTTGGAATCCCATGTGGTATACTTTAGTTGAAAATTGTAAGGGCGCAATTTACAATGTTATTTATGGTACTTGCTTCACAAAAAAAGTCATTCTTGGCACTAGGAAAGTGGAAAAAAAATACTTTTCATTAAACAAATCTAAAATCATTTTGTGAAATTACTAATCACTACGGTAAGACCCATGTTAGTTCAAAAAATGGTCATGTTATCATGTAATATGCCATGAAGATTCCCATGGGGCATGGTCATCTTTGTTGAAAGTCATTGATCTTCATGTGAGATAGGTCAGTTTGTGAAGGGTTTTTTTTCAAGTTTGTGGTACTGTCGGTTTATCATTTTTCCCACAAGCCATTGCACATAGGAGGCCTCCATGTGAAAGGATTTCAATTTTTGAGCATTTTTTTATTTTCTATAATTTCTTTCGATGTGTTGTCAAAATTGCACGGATGACTAATCATATAAAATCGTTGGGAAATTGAGTTTTCTTTGTGGATACTACCTACATTCCTAATGTGGAAGGTGAAAATGATTTTTCAGAATTTATTCGACCAAATTAGAGCACACTTGTAGTTCAAGTTTGAATTACTTGATGTAAATCACCAGAAATTCAATAAATCAATGAAATATGGCAATATCACTCTAAAATTCATGAAAAATTGGCAGTTGGAATCTCATGTGGTATACTTTAGTTGAAAATAATAAGGGCACAATTTACAATGTTATTTATGGCACTTGCTTCACAATAAAAAAGTCATGGTTGGCACTAGGAAAGTGAAAAGAAATACTTTTCATTAACCAAATCTAAAATAATTTTGAGAAATTCCTCATCACTATGGTAAGACCCATGTTAGTTCTAAAAATGGTCATGTTATCATGTAATATGCCATGAAGATTCCCATGGGGCATGGTCATCTTTGTTGAAAGTCATTGATCTTCATATGAGATAGGTCAGTTTGTGAAGGTTTTTTTTTCAAGTTTATGGTATTGTCAGTGTATCATTTTTCCCACAAGCCAATGCACATAGGAGGCCTCCATGTGAAAGGATTTCAATTTTTGAGAATTTATTCAACCAAATTAGAGCACATTTGCAGTTCAATTTTGAATTACTTGATGTAAATCACCAGAAATTAAATAAATTAATGAAATATGGCAATATCACTCTGAAATTCATGAAAAATTGGCAGTTGTAATCCCATGTGGTATACTTTAGTTGAAAATTGTAAGGGCACAATTTACAATGTTATTTATGGCACTTGCTTCACAAAAAAAAGTCATTCTTGGCACTAGGAAAGTGGAAAAAAATACTTTTCATTAACCAAATCTAAAATCATTTTGAGAAATTCCTGATCACTATGGTAAGACCCATGTTAGTTCAAAAAATGGTCATGTTATCATGTAATATGCCATGAAGATTCCCATGGGGCATGATCATCTTTGTTGAAAGTTGTTGATCTTCATGTTCGATAGGTCAGTTTGTGAAGGTTTTTTTTTCAAGTTTGTGGTACTGTCGGTTTATCATTTTTCCCACAAGCCATTGCACATAGGAGGCCTCCATGTGAAATGATTTCAATTTTTGAGCATTTTTTTTTCATTTTCTATAGTTTCTTTCGATGTGTTGTCAAGATTGCACGGATGACTAATCGTATAAAATGGTTGGGAAATTGAGTTTTCTTTGTGGATACTACCTACATTCCCAATGTGGAAGGTGAAAATAATTTTTCAAGATTTATTCGACCAAATTAGAGCACATTTGCAGTTCAATTTTGAATTACTTGATGTAAATCACCAGAAATTCAATAAATCGATGAAATATGGCAATATCACTCTGAAATTTATGAAAAATTGGCAGTTTGAATCCCATGTGGTATACTTTCGTTGAAAATTGTAAGGGCACAATTTACAATGTTATTTATGGTACTTGCTTCACCAAAAAAGTCATTCTTGGCACTAGGAAAGTGGAAAAAAAATACTTTTCATTAAACAAATCTAAAATCATTTTGTGAAATTACTAATCACTACGGTAAGACCCATGTTAGTTCAAAAAATGGTCATGTTATCATGTAATATGCCATGAAGATTCCCACGAGGCATGGCCATCTTTGTTGAAAGTCATTGATCTTCATGTGAGATAGGTCAGTTTGTGAAGGTTTTTGGTTTATCATTTTTCCCAGAAGCCATTGCACATAGGAGGCCTCCATGTGAAAGGATTTCAATTTTTGAGCATTTTTTTATTTTCTATAATTTCTTTCGATGTGTTGTCAAAATTGCACGGATGACTAATCATATAAAATCGTTGGGAAATTGAGTTTTCTTTGTGGATACTACCTACGTTCCTAATGTGGAAGGTGAAAATGATTTTTCAGGATTTATTCGACCAAATTAGAGCACACTTGCAGTTCAAATTTGAATTACTTGATGTAAATCACCAGAAATTCAATAAATCAATGAAATATGGCAATATCACTCTGAAATTTATGAAAAATTGGCAGTTGGAATCCCATGTGGTATACTTTAGTTGAAAATTGTAAGGGCACAATTTACAATGTTATTTATGGTACTTGCTTCACAAAAAAGTCATTCTTGGCACTAGGAAAGTGGAAAAAAAAATACTTTTCATTAAACAAATCTAAAATCATTTTGTGAAATTACTAATCACTACGGTAAGACCCATGTTAGTTCAAAAAATGGTCATGTTATCATGTAATATGCCATGAAGATTCCCATGGGGCATGGTCATCTTTGTTGAAAGTCATTGATCTTCATGTGAGATAGGTCAGTTTGTGAAGGTTTTTGGTTTATCATTTTTCCCAGAAGCCATTGCACATAGGAGGCCTCCATGTGAAAGGATTTCAATTTTTGAGCATTTTTTCATTTTCTATAATTTCTTTCGATGTGTTGTCAAAATTGCACGGATGACTAATCATATAAAATCGTTGGGAAATTGAGTTTTCTTTGTGGATACTACCTACGTTCCTAATGTGGAAGGTGAAAATGATTTTTCAGAATTTATTCAACCAAATTAGAGAACACTTGTAGTTCAAATTTGAATTACTTGATGTAAATCACCAGAAATTCAATAAATCAATGAAATATGGCAATATCACTCTAAAATTCATGAAAAATTGGCAGTTGGAATCCCATGTGCTATACTTTAGTTGAAAATTATAAGGGCACAATTTACAATATTATTTATGGCACTTGCACAATAAAAAAGTCATAGTTGGCACTAGGAAAGTGGAAAAAAATACTTTTCATTAACCTAATCTAAAATAATTTTCAGAAATTCCTGATCACTATGGTAAGACCCATGTTAGTTCCAAAAATGGTCATGTTGTCATGTAATATGCCATGAAGATTCCCATGGGGCATGGTCATCTTTGTTGAAAGTTATTGATCTTCATATGAGATAGGTCAGTTTGTGAAGGTTTTTTTTTCAAGTTTATGGTATTGTCAGTGTATCATTTTCCCCACAAGCCATTGCACATAGGAGGCCTCCATGTGAAAGGATTTCAATTTTTGAGAATTTATTCGACCAAATTAGAGCACATTTGCAGTTCAATTCTGAATTACTTGATGTAAATCACCAGAAATTAAATAAATTAATGAAATATGGCAATATCACTCTGAAATTCATGAAAAACTGGCAGTTGTAATCCCATGTGGTATACTTTAGTTGAAAATTGTAAGGGCACAATTTACAATGTTATTTATGGCACTTGCTTCACAAAAAAAAGTCATTCTTGGCACTAGGAAAGTGGAAAAAAATACTTTTCATTAACCAAATCTAAAATCATTTTGAGAAATTCCTGATCACTATGGTAAGACCCATGTTAGTTCAAAAAATGGTCATGTTATCATGTAATATGCCATGAAGATTCCCATGGGGCATGATCATCTTTGTTTAAAGTCATTGATCTTCATGTTCGATAGATCAGTTTGTGAAGGGTTTTTTTTCAAGTTTGTGGTACTGTCGGTTTAACATTTTTCCCACAAGCCATTGCACATAGGAGGCCTCCATGTGAAAGGATTTCAATTTTTGAGCATTTTTTTTTCATTTTCTATAGTTTCTTTCGATGTGTTGTCAAAATTGCACGGATGACTAATCATATAAAATGGTTGGGAAATTGAGTTTTCTTTGTGGATACTACCTACATTCCCAATGTGGAAGGTGAAAATAATTTTTCAGGATTTATTCGACCAAATTAGAGCACATTTGCAGTTCAATTTTGAATTACTTGATGTAAATCACCAGAAATTCAATAAATCGATGAAATATGGCAATATCACTCTGAAATTTATGAAAAATTGGCAGTTGGAATCCCATGTGGTATACTTTAGTTGAAAATTGTAAGGGCACAATTTACAATGTTATTTATGGTACTTGCTTCACAAAAAAAGTCATTCTTGGCACTAGGAAAGTGGAAAAAAAATACTTTTCATTAAACAAATCTAAAATCATTTTGTGAAATTACTAATCACTACGGTAAGACCCATGTTAGTTCAAAAAATGGTCATGTTATCATGTAATATGCCATGAAGATTCCCATGGGGCATGGTCATCTTTGTTGAAAGTCATTGATCTTCATGTGAGATAGGTCAGTTTGTGAAGGTTTTTGGTTTATCATTTTTCCCAGAAGCCATTGCACATAGGGGGCCTCCATGTGAAAGGATTTCAATTTTTGAGCATTTTTTCATTTTCTATAATTTCTTTCGATGTGTTGTCAAAATTGCACGGATGACTAATCATATAAAATCGTTGGGAAATTGAGTTTTCTTTGTGGATACTACCTACGTTCCTAATGTGGAAGGTGAAAATGATTTTTCAGAATTTATTCGACCAAATTAGAGCACACTTGTAGTTCAAGTTTGAATTACTTGATGTAAATCACCAGAAATTCAATAAATCAATGAAATATGGCAATATCACTCTAAAATTCATGAAAAATTGGCAGTTGGAATATCATGTGGTATACTTTAGTTGAAAATAATAAGGGCACAATTTACAATGTTATTTATGGCACTTGCTTCACAATAAAAAAGTCATGGTTGGCACTAGGAAAGTGAAAAAAAATACTTTTCATTAACCAAATCTAAAATAATTTTGAGAAATTCCTGATCACTATGGTAAGACCCATGTTAGTTCCAAAAATGGTCATGTTATCATGTAATATGCCATGAAGATTCCCATGGGGCATGGTCATCTTTGTTGAAAGTCATTGATCTTCATATGAGATAGGTCAGTTTGTGAAGGTTTTTTTTTCAAGTTTATGGTATTGTCAGTGTATCATTTTTTCCACAAGCCAATGCACATAGGAGGCCTCCATGTGAAAGGATTTCAATTTTTGAGAATTTATTCAACCAAATTAGAGCACATTTGCAGTTCAATTTTGAATTACTTGATGTAAATCACCAGAAATTAAATAAATTAATGAAATATGGCAATATCACTCTGAAATTCATGAAAAATTGGCAGTTGTAATCCCATGTGGTATACTTTAGTTGAAAATTTTAAGGGCACAATTTACAATGTTATTTATGGCACTTGCTTCACAAAAAAAAGTCATTCTTGGCACTAGGAAAGTGGAAAAAAATACTTTTCATTAACCAAATCTAAAATCATTTTGAGAAATTCCTGATCACTATGGTAAGACCCATGTTAGTTCAAAAAATGGTCATGTTATCATGAAATATGCCATGAAGATTCCCATGGGGCATGATCATCTTTGTTGAAAGTCATTGATCTTCATGTTCGATAGGTCAGTTTGTGAAGGGTTTTTTTTTCAAGTTTGTGGTACTGTCGGTTTATCATTTTTCCCACAAGCCATTGCACATAGGAGGCCTCCATGTGAAAGGATTTCAATTTTTGAGCATTTTTTTTCATTTTCTATAGTTTCTTTCGATGTGTTGTCAAAATTGCACGGATGACTAATCATATAAAATGGTTGGGAAATTGAGTTTTCTTTGTCGATACTACCTACATTCCCAATGTGGAAGGTGAAAATAATTTTTCAAGATTTATTCGACCAAATTAGAGCACATTTGCAGTTCAATTTTGAATTACTTGATGTAAATCACCAGAAATTCAATAAATTGATGAAATATGGCAATATCACTCTGAAATTTATGAAAAATTGGCAGTTGGAATCCCATGTGGTATACTTTAGTTGAAAATTGTAAGGGCGCAATTTACAATGTTATTTATGGTACTTGCTTCACAAAAAAAGTCATTCTTGGCACTAGGAAAGTGGAAAAAAATACTTTTCATTAAACAAATCTAAAATCATTTTGTGAAATTACTAATCACTACGGTAAGACCCATGTTAGTTCAAAAAATGGTCATGTTATCATGTAATATGCCATGAAGATTCCCATGGGGCATGGTCATCTTTGTTGAAAGTCATTGATCTTCATGTGAGATAGGTCAGTTTGTGAAGGTTTTTGGTTTATCATTTTTCCCAGAAGCCATTGCACATAGGAGGCCTCCATGTGAAAGGATTTCAATTTTTGAGCATTTTTTCATTTTCTATAATTTCTTTCGATGTGTTGTCAAAATTGCACGGATGACTAATCATATAAAATCGTTGGGAAATTGAGTTTTCTTTGTGGATACTACCTACATTCCTAATGTGGAAGGTGAAAATGATTTTTCAGGATTTATTCGACCAAATTAGAGCACACTTGCAGTTCAAATTTGAATTACTTGATGTAAATCACCAGAAATTCAATAAATCAATGAAATATGGCAATATCACTCTGAAATTTATGAAAAATTGGCAGTTGGAATCCCATGTGGTATACTTTAGTTGAAAATTGTAAGGGCACAATTTACAATATTATTTATGGTACTTGCTTCACAATAAAAGTCATTCTTGGCACTAGGAACGTGGAAAAAAAATACTTTTCATTAAACAAATCTAAAATCGTTTTGTGAAATTACTAATCACTACGGTAAGACCCATGTTAGTTCAAAAAATGGTCATGTTATCATGTAATATGCCATGAAGATTCCCATGGGGCATGGTCATCTTTGTTGAAAGTCATTGATCTTCATGTGAGATAGGTCAGTTTGTGAAGGTTTTTGGTTTATCATTTTTCCCAGAAGCCATTGCACATAGGAGGCCTCCATGTGAAAGGATTTCAATTTTTGAGCATTTTTTCATTTTCTATAATTTCTTTCGATGTGTTGTCAAAATTGCACGGTTGACTAATCATATAAAATCGTTGGGAAATTGAGTTTTCTTTGTGGATACTACCTACGTTCCTAATGTGGAAGGTGAAAATGATTTTTCAGAATTTATTCGACCAAATTAGAGAACACTTGTAGTTCAAATTTGAATTACTTGATGTCAAGCACCAGAAATTCAATAAATCAATGAAATATGGCAATATCACTCTAAAATTCATGAAAAATTGCCAGTTGGAATCCCATGTGGTATACTTTAGTTGAAAATTATAAGGGCACAATTTACAATATTATTTATGGCACTTGCTTCACAATAAAAAAGTCATAGTTGGCACTAGGAAAGTGGAAAAAAATACTTTTCATTAACCTAATCTAAAATAATTTTGAGAAATTCCTGATCACTATGGTAAGACCCATGTTAGTTCCAAAAATGGTCATGTTATCATGTAATATGCCATGAAGATTCCCATGGGGCATGGTCATCTTTGTTGAAAGTCATTGATCTTCATATGAGATAGGTCAGTTTGTGAAGGTTTTTTTTTCAAGTTTATGGTATTGTGAGTGTATCATTTTTCCCACAAGCCATTGCACATAGGAGGCCTCCATGTGAAAGGATTTCAATTTTTGAGAATTTATTCGACCAAATTAGAGCACACTTGCAGTTCAATTTTGAATTACTTGATGTAAATCACCAGAAATTAAATAAATCAATGAAATATGGCAGTATCACTCTGAAATTCATGAAAAATTGGCAGTTGGAATCCCATGTGGTATACTTTAGTTGAAAATTGTAAGGGCACAATTTACAATGTTATTTATGGTACTTGCTTCACAAAAAAAGTCATTCTTGGCACTAGGAAAGTGAAAAAAAAATACTTTTCATTAAACAAATCTAACATCATTTTGTGAAATTACTAATCACTACGGTAAGACCCATGTTAGTTCAAAAAATGGTCATGTTATCATGTAATATGCCATGAAGATTCCCATGGGGCATGGTCATCTTTGTTGAAAGTCATTGATCTTCATGTGAGATAGGTCAGTTTGTGAAGGTTTTTTTTTCAAATTTGTGGTATTGTCGGTTTATCATTTTTCCCACAAGCCATTGCACATAGGAGGCCTCCATGTGAAAGGATTTCAATTTTTGAGCATTTTTTCATTTTCTATAATTTCTTTCGATGTGTTGTCAAAATTGCACGGATGACTAATCATATAAAATCGTTGGGAAATTGAGTTTTCTTTGTGGATACTACCTACGTTCCTAATGTGGACGGTGAAAATGATTTTTCAGAATTTATTCGACAAAATTAGAGCACACTTGTTGTTCAAATTTGAATTACTTGATGTAAATCACCAGAAATTCAATAAATCAATGAAATATGGCAATATCACTCTAAAATTCATGAAAAATTGGCAGTTGGAATATCATGTGGTATACTTTAGTTGAAAATAATAAGGGCACAATTTACAATGTTATTTATGGCACTTGCTTCACAATAAAAAAGTCATGGTTGGCACTAGGAAAGTGAAAAAAAATACTTTTCATTAACCAAATCTAAAATAATTTTGAGAAATTCCTGATCACTATGGTAAGACCCATGTTAGTTCCAAAAATGGTCATGTTATCATGTAATATGCCATGAAGATTCCCATGTGGCATGGTCATCTTTGTTGAAAGTCATTGATCTTCATATGAGATAGGTCAGTTTGTGAAGCTTTTTTTTTCAAGTTTATGGTATTGTCAGTGTATCATTTTTCCCACAAGCCAATGCACATAGGAGGCCTCCATGTGAAAGGATTTCAATTTTTGAGAATTTATTCAACCAAATTAGAGCACATTTGCAGTTCAATTTTGAATTACTTGATGTAAATCACCAGAAATTAAATAAATTAATGAAATATGGCAATATCACTCTGAAATTCATGAAAAATTGGCAGTTGTAATCCCATGTGGTATACTTTAGTTGAAAATTTTAAGGGCACAATTTACAATGTTATTTATGGCACTTGCTTCACAAAAAAAAGTCATTCTTGGCACTAGGAAAGTGGAAAAAAATACTTTTCATTAACCAAATCTAAAATCATTTTGAGAAATTCCTGATCACTATGGTAAGACCCATGTTAGTTCAAAAAATGGTCATGTTATCATGAAATATGCCATGAAGATTCCCATGGGGCATGATCATCTTTGTTGAAAGTCATTGATCTTCATGTTCGATAGGTCAGTTTGTGAAGGGTTTTTTTTCAAGTTTGTGGTACTGTCGGTTTATCATTTTTCCCACAAGCCATTGCACATAGGAGGCCTCCATGTGAAAGGATTTCAATTTTTGAGCATTTTTTTTCATTTTCTATAGTTTCTTTCGATGTGTTGTCAAAATTGCACGGATGACTAATCATATAAAATGGTTGGGAAATTGAGTTTTCTTTGTGGATACTACCTACATTCCCAATGTGGAAGGTGAAAATAATTTTTCAGGATTTATTCGATCAAATTAGAGCACATTTGCAGTTCAATTTTGAATTACTTGATGTAAATCACCAGAAATTCAATAAATCGATGAAATATGGCAATATCACTCTGAAATTTATGAAAAATTGGCATTTGGAATCCCATGTGGTATACTTTAGTTGAAAATTGTAAGGGCACAATTTACAAAGTTATTTATGGTACTTGCTTCACAAAAAAAGTCATTCTTGGCACTAGGAAAGTGGAAAAAAAAATACTTTTCATTAAACAAATCTAAAATCTTTTTGTGAAATTACTAATCACTACGGTAAGACCCATGTTAGTTCAAAAAATGGTCTTGTTATCATGTAATATGCCATGAAGATTCCCATGGGGTATGGTCATCTTTGTTGAAAGTCATTGATCTTCATGTGAGATAGGTCAGTTTGTGAACGTTTTTGTTTCAAATTTGTGGTATTGTCGGTTTATCATTTTTCCCACAAGCCATTGCACATAGGAGGCCTCCATGTGAAAGGATTTCTATTTTTGAGCATTTTTTCATTTTCTATAATTTCTTTCGATGTGTTATCAAAATTGCACGGATGATTAATCATATAAAATCGTTGGGAAATTGAGTTTTCTTTGTGGATACTACCTACATTCCTAATGTGAAAAGTGAAAATGATTTTTCAGGATTTATTCGACCAAATTAGAGCACACTTGTAGTTTAAATTTGAATTACTTGATGTAAATCACTAGAAATTCAATAAATCAATGAAATATGGCAATATCACTCTAAAATTCATGAAAAATTGGCAGTTGGAATCCCATGTGGTATACTTTAGTTGAAAATTATAAGGGCACAATTTACAATGTTATTTATGGCACTTGCTTCACAATAAAAAAGTCATGGTTGGCACTAGGAAAGTGGAAAAAAATACTTTTCATTAACCTAATCTAAAATAATTTTGAGAAATTCCTGATCACTATGGTAAGACCCATGTTAGTTCCAAAAATGGTCATGTTATCATGTAATATGCCATGAAGATTCCCATGGGGCATGGTCATCTTTGTTGAAAGTCATTGATCTTCATATGAGATAGGTCAGTTTGTGAAGGTTTTTTTTCAAGTTTATGGTATTGTCAGTGTATCATTTTTCCCACAAGCCATTGCACATAGGAGGCCTCCATGTGAAAGGATTTCAATTTTTGAGAATTTATTCGACCAAATTAGAGCACATTTGCAGTTCAATTTTGAATTACTTGATGTAAATCACCAGAAATTAAATAAATTAATGAAATATGGCAATATCACTCTGAAATTCATGAAAAATTGGCAGTTGGAATCCCATGTGGTATACTTTAGTTGAAAATTGTAAGGGCACAATTTACAATGTTATTTATGGCACTTGCTTCACAAAAAAAAGTCATTCTTGGCACTAGGAAAGTGGAAAAGAATACTTTTCATTAACCAAATCTAAAATCATTTTGTGAAATTCCTGATCACTATGGTAAGACCCATGTTAGTTCAAAAAATGGTCATGTTATCATGTAATATGCCATGAAGATTCCCATGGGGCATGATCATCTTTGTTGAAAGTCATTGATCTTCATGTTCGATAGGTCAGTTTGTGAAGGGTTTTTTTTCAAGTTTGTGGTACTGTCGGTTTATCATTTTTCCCACAAGCCATTGCACATAGGAGGCCTCCATGTGAAAGGATTTCAATTTTTGAGCATTTTTTTTCATTTTCTATAGTTTCTTTTGATGTGTTGTCAAAATTGCACGAATGACTAATCATATAAAATGGTTGGGAAATTGAGTTTTCTTTGTGGATACTACCTACATTCCCAATGTGGAAGGTGAAAATAATTTTTCAGGATTTATTCGATCAAATTAGAGCACATTTGCAGTTCAATTTTGAATTACTTGATGTAAATCACCAGAAATTCAATAAATCGATGAAATATGGCAATATCACTCTGAAATTTATGAAAAATTGGCAGTTGGAATCCCATGTGGTATACTTTAGTTGAAAATTGTAAGGGCACAATTTAGAAAGTTATTTATGGTACTTGCTTCACAAAAAAAGTCATTCTTGGCACTAGGAAAGTGGAAAAAAAATACTTTTCATTAAACAAATCTAAAATCATTTTGTGAAATTACTAATCACTACGGTAAGACCCATGTTAGTTCAAAAAATGGTCATGTTATCATGTAATATGCCATGAAGATTCCCATGGGGCATGGTCATCTTTGTTGAAAGTCATTGATCTTCATGTGAGATAGGTCAGTTTGTGAAGGTTTTTTTTTCAAATTTGTGGTATTGTCGGTTTATCATTTTTCCCACAAGCCATTGCACATAGGAGGCCTCCATGTGAAAGGATTTCAATTTTTGAGCATTTTTTCATTTTCTATAATTTCTTTCGATGTGTTGTCAAAATTGCACGGATGATTAATCATATAAAATCGTTGGGAAATTGAGTTTTCTTTGTGGATACTACCTACATTCCTAATGTGAAAAGTGAAAATGATTTTTCAGGATTTATTCGACCAAATTAGAGCACACTTGTAGTTTAAATTTGAATTACTTGATGTAAATCACTAGAAATTCAATAAATCAATGAAATATGGCAATATCACTCTAAAATTCATGAAAAATTGGCAGTTGGAATCCCATGTGGTATACTTTAGTTGAAAATTATAAGGGCACAATTTACAATGTTATTTATGGCACTTGCTTCACAATAAAAAAGTCATGGTTGGCACTAGGAAAGTGGAAAAAAATACTTTTCATTAACCAAATCTAAAATAATTTTGAGAAATTCCTGATCACTATGGTAAGACCCATGTTAGTTCCAAAAATGGTCATGTTATCATGTAATATGCCATGAAGATTCCCATCGGGCATGGTCATCTTTGTTGAAAGTCATTGATCTTCATATGAGATAGGTCAGTTTGTAAAAGTTTTTTTTTCAAGTTTATGGTATTGTGAGTGTATCATTTTTCCCACAAGCCATTGCACATAGGAGGCCTCCATGTGAAAGGATTTCAATTTTTGAGCATTTTTTCATTTTCTATAATTTCTTTCGATGTGTTGTCAAAATTGCACGGATGATTAATCATATAAAATCGTTGGGAAATTGAGTTTTCTTTGTGGATACTACCTACATTCCTAATGTGAAAAGTGAAAATGATTTTTCAGGATTTATTCGACCAAATTAGAGCACACTTGTAGTTTAAATTTGAATTACTTGATGTAAATCACTAGAAATTCAATAAATCAATGAAATATGGCAATATCACTCTAAAATTCATGAAAAATTGGCAGTTGGAATCCCATGTGGTATACTTTAGTTGAAAATTGTAAGGGCACAATTTACAATGTTATTTATGGCACTTGCTTCACAAAAAATGTCATTCTTGGCACTAGGAAAGTGGAAAAAAATACTTTTCATTAACCAAATGTAAAATCATTTTCTGAAATTCCTGATCACTACGGTAAGACCCATGTTAGTTCACAAAATGGTCATGTTATCATGTAATATGCCATGAAGATTCCCATTGGACATGGTCATCTTTGTTGAAAGTCATTGATCTTCATGTGAGATAGGTCAGTTTGTGAAGGTTTTTTTTTCAAGTTTGTGGTACTGTCGGTTTATCATTTTTCCCACAAGCCATTGCACCTAGGAGGCCTCCATGTGAAAGGATTTCCATTTTTGAGCATTTTTTTTCATTCTCTATAGTTTCTTTCGATGTGTTGTCAAAATTGCACGGATGACTAATCATATAAAATGGTTGGGAAATTGAGTTTTCTTTGTGGATACTACCTACATTCCTAATGTGGAAGGTGAAAATAAATTTTCAGAATTAATTCGACCAAATTAGAGCACATTTGCAGTTCAATTTTGAATTACTTGATGTAAATCACCAGAAATTCAATAAAATCGATGAAATATGGCAATATCACTCTGAAATTCATGAAAAAATGGCAGTTGGAATCCCATGTGGTATAGTTTAGTTAAAAATTGTAAAGGCACAATTTACAATTTTATTTATGGCACTTGGTTCACAAAAAAGAGTTGTGCTTGGCACTAGGAAATTGGAAAAAAATACTTTTAATTAACCGAATTTTCATTCATTTTGTGAAATTCATGATCACTATGGTAACACCCATGTTAGCTGCAAAAATGGTCATGTTATCATGTAATATGCCATGAAGATGCCCATGGGGCATGGTCATCTTTATTGAAAGTCATTGATCTTCATATGAGTGAGGTCAGTTTGTGAAGGGTTTTTTTTCAAGTTTGTGGTATTGCCAGTTTATCATTTTTCCCACAAGCCATTGCACATAGGAGGCCTCCATGTGAAAGGATTTCAATTTTTGAGCATTTTTTTCATTTTCTATAATTTCTTTCGATGTGTTGTCAAAATTGCACGGATGACTAATCATATAAAATAGTTCGGAAATTGTGTTTTGTTTGTGGATACTACCTACATTCCTAATGTGGAAGGTGAAAATGATTTTTCACAATTTATTCGACCAAATTAGAGCACACTTGTAGTTCAAATTTGAATTACTTGATGTAAATCACCAGAAATTCAATAACTCAATGAAATATGGCAATATCACTCTGAAATTCATGAAAAATTGGCAGTTGGAATCCCATGTGGTATACTTTAGTTGAAAATTGTAAGGGCACAATTTACAATGTTATTTATGGCACTTGCTTCACAAAAAAAGTCATTCTTGGCACTAGGAATGTGGAAAAAAATACTTTTCATTAACCAAATGTAAAATCATTTTCTGAAATTCCTGATCACTACGGTAAGACCCATGTTAGTTCACAAAATGGTCATGTTATCATGTAATATGCCATGAAGATTCCCATTGGACATGGTCATCTTTGTTGAAAGTCATTGATCTTCATGTGAGATAGGTCAGTTTGTGAAGGTTTTTTTTTCAAGTTTGTGGTACTGTCGGTTTATCATTTTTCCCACAAGCCATTGCACCTAGGAGGCCTCCATGTGAAAGGATTTCCATTTTTGAGCATTTTTTTTTCATTCTCTATAGTTTCTTTCGATGTGTTGTCAAAATTGCACGGATGACTAATCATATAAAATGGTTGGGAAATTGAGTTTTCTTTGTGGATACTACCTACATTCCTAATGTGGAAGGTGAAAATAAATTTTCAGAATTAATTCGACCAAATTAGAGCACATTTGCAGTTCAATTTTGAATTACTTGATGTAAATCACCAGAAATTCAATAAAATCGATGAAATATGGCAATATCACTCTGAAATTCATGAAAAAATGGCAGTTGGAATCCCATGTGGTATAGTTTAGTTAAAAATTGTAAAGGCACAATTTACAATTTTATTTATGGCACTTGGTTCACAAAAAAAGAGTTGTGCTTGGCACTAGGAAAATGGAAAAAAATACTTTTAATTAACCGAATTTTCATTCATTTTGTGAAATTCATGATCACTATGGTAACACCCATGTTAGCTGCAAAAATGGTCATGTTATCATGTAATATGCCATGAAGATGCCCATGGGGCATGGTCATCTTTATTGAAAGTCATTGATCTTCATATGAGTGAGGTCAGTTTGTGAAGGGTTTTTTTTCAAGTTTGTGGTATTGCCAGTTTATCATTTTTCCCACAAGCCATTGCACATAGGAGGCCTCCATGTGAAAGGATTTCAATTTTTGAGCATTTTTTTTCATTTTCTATAATTTCTTTCGATGTGTTGTCAAAATTGCACGGATGACTAATCATATAAAATAGTTCGGAAATTGAGTTTTGTTTGTGGATACTACCTACATTCCTAATGTGGAAGGTGAAAATGATTTTTCACAATTTATTCGACCAAATTAGAGCACACTTGTAGTTCAAATTTGAATTACTTGATGTAAATAACCAGAAATTCAATAACTCAATGAAATATGGCAATATCACTCTGAAATTCATGAAAAAATTGTAGTTGGAATCCCATGTGGTATACTTTAGTTGAAAATTGTAAGGGCACAATTTACAATCTTATTTATGGCACTTGCTTCACAAAAAAAGTCATGCTTGGCACTAGGAAAATGGAAAAATACTTTTTATTATCCAAATTTTCATTCATTTTGTGAAATTCTTGATCACTATGGTAACACACATGTTAGTTCCAAAAATGGTCATGTTATCATGTAATATGCCATGAAGATGCCGATGGGGCATGGTCATCTTTGTTGAAAGTCATTGATCTTCATATGAGTTAGGTCAGTTTGTGAAGGTTTTTTTTTCAAGTTTGTGGTATTGTCAGTTTATCATTTTTCCCACAAGCCATTGCACATAGGAGGCCACCATGTGAAAGGATTTCAATTGTTGAGCCTTTTTTTCATTTTCTATAATTTCTTTCTATGCGTTGTCAAAATTCCATGGATGACTAACCATATAAAATGGTTGGGAATTTGAGTTTTCTTTGTGGATACTACCTACATTCCTAATGTGAAAAGTGAAAATGATTTTTCAGGATTTATTCGAACAAATTAGAGCACACTTGTAGTTCAAATTTGAATAACTTGATGTAAATCACTAGAAATTCAATAAATCAATGAAATATGGCAATATCACTCTAAAATTCATGAAAAATTGGCAGTTGGAATCCCATGTGGTATACTTTAGTTGAAAATTATAAGGGCACAATTTACAATGTTATTTATGGCACTTGCTTCACAATAAAAAAGTCATGGTTGGCACTAGGAAAGTGGAAAAAAATACTTTTCATTACCCAAATCTAAAATAATTTTGAGAAATTCCTGATCACTATGGTAAGACCCATGTTAGTTCCAAAAATGGTCATGTTATCATGTAATATGCCATGAAGATTCCCATGGGGCATGGTCATCTTTGTTGAAAGTCATTGATCTTCATATGAGATAGGTCAGTTTGTGAAGGTTTTTTTTTCAAGTTTATGGTATTCTGAGTGTATCATTTTTCCCACAAGCCATTGCACATAGGAGGCCTCCATGTGAAAGGATTTCAATTTTTGAGAATTTATTCGACCAAATTAGAGCACATTTGTAGTTCAATTTTGAATTACTTGATGTAAATCACCAGAAATTAAATAAATCAATGAAATATGGCAATATCACTCTGAAATTCATGAAAAATTGGCAGTTGGAATACCATGTGGTATACTTTAGTTGAAAATTGTAAGGGCACAATTTACAATGTTATTTATGGCACTTGCTTCACAAAAAAAAGTCATTCTTGGCACTAGGAAAGTGGAAAAAAATACTTTTCATTAACCAAATGTAAAATCATTTTGTGAAATTCCTGATCACTACGGTAAGACGCATGTTAGTTCAAAAAATGGTCATGTTATCATGTAATATGCCATGAAGATTCCCATGGGACATGGTCATCTTTGTTGAACGTCGTTGATCTTCATGTGAGATAGGTCAGTTTGTGAAAGTTTTTTTTTCAAGTTTGTGGTACTGTCGGTTTATCATTTTTCCCACAAGCCATTGCACATAGGAGGCCTCCATGTGAAAGGATTTCAATTTTTGAGCATTTTTTTCATTTTCTATAGTTTCTTTCGATGTGTTGTCAAAATTGCACGGATGACTAATCATATAAAATGGTTGGGAAATTGAGTTTTCTTTGTGGATACTACCTACATTCCTAATGTGGAAGGTGAAAATAAATTTTCAGAATTTATTCGACCAAATTAGAGCACATTTGCAGTTCAATTTTGAATTACTTGATGTAAATCACCAGAAATTCAATAAAATCGATGAAATATGGCAATATCACTCTGAAATTCATGAAAAAATGGCAGTTGGAATCCCATGTGGTATACTTTAGTTAAAAATTGTAAAGGCACAATTTACAATTTTATTTATGGCACTTGGTTCACAAAAAAGAGTGGTGCTTGGCACTAGGAAAATGGAAAAAAATACTTTTAATTAACCGAATTTTCATTCATTTTGTGAAATTCATGATCACTATGGTAACACCCATGTTAGCTGGAAAAATGGTCATGTTATCATGTAATATGCCATGAAGATGCCCATGGGGCATGGTCATCTTTGTTGAAAGTCATTGATCTTCATATGAGTGAGGTCAGTTTGTGAAGGTTTTTCTTTCAAGTTTGTGGTATTGCCAGTTTATCATTTTTCCCACAAGCCATTGCACATAGGAGGCCTCCATGTGAAAGGATTTCAATTTTTGAACATTTTTTTCATTTTCTATAATTTGTTTCGATGTGTTGTCAAAATTGCACGGATAACTAATCATATAAAATGGTTCGGAAATTGAGTTTTGTTTGTGGATACTACCTACATTCCTAATGTGGAAGGTGAAAATGATTTTTCAGAATTTATTCGACCAAATTAGAGCACACTTGTAGTTCAAATTTGAATTACTTGATGTAAATCACCAGAAATTCAATAAATCAATGAAATATGGCAATATCACTCTGAAATTCATGAAAAAATTGTAGTTGGAATCCCATGTGGTATACTTTAGTTGAAAATTGTAAGGGCACAATTTACAATCTTATTTATGGCACTTGGTTCACAAAAAAGAGTGGTGCTTGGCACTAGGAAAATGGAAAAAAATACTTTTAATTAACCGAATTTTCATTCATTTTGTGAAATTCATGATCACTATGGTAACACCCATGTTAGCTGGAAAAATGGTCATGTTATCATGTAATATGCCATGAAGATGCCCATGGGGCATGGTCATCTTTGTTGAAAGTCATTGATCTTCATATGAGTGAGGTCAGTTTGTGAAGGTATTTCTTTCAAGTTTGTGGTATTGCCAGTTTATCATTTTTCCCACAAGCCATTGCACATAGGAGGCCTCCATGTGAAAGGATTTCAATTTTTGAACATTTTTTTCATTTTCTATAATTTGTTTCGTTGTGTTGTCAAAATTGCACGGATAACTAATCATATAAAATGGTTCGGAAATTGAGTTTTGTTTGTGGATACTACCTACATTCCTAATGTGGAAGGTGAAAATGATTTTTCAGAATTTATTCGACCAAATTAGAGCACACTTGTAGTTCAAATTTGAATTACTTGATGTAAATCACCAGAAATTCAATAAATCAATGAAATATGGCAATATCACTCTGAAATTCATGAAAAAATTGTAGTTGGAATCCCATGTGGTATACTTTAGTTGAAAATTGTAAGGGCACAATTTACAATCTTATTTATGGCACTTGCTTCACAAAAAAAGTCGTGCTTGGCACTAGGAAAATGGAAAAATACTTTTTATTATCCAAATTTTCATTCATTTTGTGAAATTCTTGATCACTATGGTAACACCCATGTTAGTTCCAAAAATGGTCATGTTATCATGTAATATGCCATGAAGATGCCCATGGGGCATGGTCATCTTTGTTGAAAGTCATTGATCTTCATATGAGTTAGGTCAGTTTGTGAATGTTTTTTTTTTCAAGTTTGTGGTATTGTCAGTTTATCATTTTTCCCACAAGCCATTGCACATAGGAGGCCTCCATGTGAAAGGATTTCAATTGTTGAGCCTTTTTTCATTTTCTATAATTTTTTTTATGTGTTGTCAAAATTCCATGGATGACTAATCAAATAAAATGGTTGGGAAATTGAGTTTTCTTTGTGGATACTACCTACATTCCTAATGTGAAAAGTGAAAATGATTTTTCAGAATTTATTCGACCAAATTAGAGCACACTTGTAGTTCTAATTTGAATTACTTGATATAAATCACCAGAAATTCAATAAATCAATAAAATATGGCAATATCACTCTAAAATTCATGACAAATTGGCATTTGGAATCCCATGTGGTATACTTTAGTTGAAAATTATAAGGGCACAATTTACAATGTTATTTATGGCACTTGCTTCACAATAAAAAAGTCATGGTTGGCACTAGGAAAGTGGAAAAAAAATACTTTTCATTAACCAAATCTAAAATAATTTTGGTAAGACCCATGTTAGTTCCAAAAATGGTCATGTTATAATGTAATATGCCATGAAGATTCCCATGGGGCATGGTCATCTTTGTTGAAAGTCATTGATCTTCATATGAGGTAGGTCAGTTTGTGAAGGTTTTTTTTCAAGTTTATGATATTGTCAGTGTATCATTTTTCCCACAAGCCATTGCACATAGGAGGCCTCCATGTGAAAGGATTTCAATTTTTGAGAATTTAGTCGACCAAATTAGAGCACATTTGCAGTTCAATTTTGAATTACTTGATGTAAATCACCAGAAATTAAATAAATCAATGAAATATGGCAATATCACTCTGAAATTCATGAAAAATTGGCAGTTGGAATCCCATGTGGTCTACTTTAGTTGAAAATTGTAAGGGCACAATTTACAATGTTATTTATGGTACTTGCTTCACAAAAAAAGTCATTCTTCGCACTAGGAAAGTGGAAAAAAAATACTTTTCATTAACCAAATCTAAAATCATTTTGTGAAATTCCTGATCACTACGGTAAGACGCATGTTAGTTCAAAAAATGGTCATGTTATCATGTAATATGCCATGAAGATTCCCATGGGACATGGTCATCTTTGTTGAAAGTCATTGATCTTCATGTGAGATAGGTCAGTTTGTGAAGGTTTTTTTTTCAAGTTTGTGGTACTGTCGGTTTATCATTTTTCCCACAAACCATTGCACATAGGAGGCCTCCATGTGAAAGGATTTCAATTTTTGAGCATTTTTTTCATTTTCTATAGTTTCTTTCGATGTGTTGTCAAAATTGCACGGATGACTAATCATATAAAATGGTTGGAAAATTGAGTTTTCTTTGTGGATACTACCTACATTCCTAATGTGGAAGGTGAAAATAAATTTTCAGAATTTATTCGACCAAATTAGAGCACATTTGCATTTCAATTTTGAATTACTTGATGTAAATCACCAGAAATTCAATAAAATCGATGAAATATGGCAATATCACTCTGAAATTCATGAAAAAATGGCAGTTGGAATCCCATGTGGTATACTTTAGTTAAAAATTGTAAAGGCACAATTTACAATTTTATTTATGGCACTTGGTTCACAAAAAAGAGTGGTGCTTGGCACTAGGAAAATGGAAAAAAGTACTTTTAATTAACCGAATTTTCATTCATTTTGTGAAATTCATGATCACTATGGTAACACCCATGTTAGCTGGAAAAATGGTCATGTTATCATGTAATATGCCATGAAGATGCCCATGGGGCATGGTCATCTTTGTTGAAAGTCATTGATCTTCATATGAGTGAGGTCAGTTTGTGAAGGTTTTTCTTTCAAGTTTGTGGTATTGCCAGTTTATCATTTTTCCCACAAGCCATTGCACATAGGAGGCCTCCATGTGAAAGGATTTCAATTTTTGAGCATTTTTTTCATTTTCTATAATTTGTTTCGATGTGTTGTCAAAATTGCACGGATAACTAATCATATAAAATGGTTCGGAAATTGAGTTTTGTTTGTGGATACTACCTACATTCCTAATGTGGAAGGTGAAAATGATTTTTCAGAATTTATTCGACCAAGTTAGAGCACACTTGTTGTTCAAATTTGAATTACTTGATGTAAATCACCAGAAATTCAATAAATCAATGAAATATGGCAATATCACTCTGAAATTCATGAAAAAATTGTAGATGGAATCCCATGTGGTATACTTTAGTTGAAAATTGTAAGGGCACAATTTACAATCTTATTTATGGCACTTGCTTCACAAAAAAAGTCGTGCTTGGCACTAGGAAAATGGAAAAATACTTTTTATTATCCAAATTTTCATTCATTTTGTGAAATTCTTGATCACTATGGTAACACCCATGTTAGTTCCAAAAATGGTCATGTTATCATGTAATATGCCATGAAGATGCCCATGGGGCATGGTCATCTTTGTTGAAAGTCATTGATCTTCATATGAGTTAGGTCAGTTTGTGAAGGTTTTTTTTTTCAAGTTTGTGGTATTGTCAGTTTATCATTTTTCCCACAAGCCATTGCACATAGGAGGCCTCCATGTGAAAGGATTTCAATTGTTCAGCCTTTTTTCATTTTCTATAATTTTTTTATGTGTTGTCAAAATTCCATGGATGACTAATCATATAAAATGGTTGGGAAATTGAGTTTTCTTTGTGGATACTACATACATTCCTAATGTGAAAAGTGAAAATGATTTTTCAGAATTTATTCGACCAAATTAGAACACACTTGTAGTTCAAATTTGAATTACTTGATATAAATCACCAGAAATACAATAAATCAATGAAATATGGCAATATCACTCTAAAATTCATGAAAAATTGGCATTTGGAATCCCATGTGGTATACTTTAGTTGAAAATTATAAGGGCACAATTTATAATGTTATTTATGGCACTTGCTTCACAATAAAAAAGTCATGGTTGGCACTAGGAAAGTGGAAAAAAATACTTTTCATTAACCAAATTTAAATAATTTTGGTAAGACCCATGTTAGTTCCAAAAATGGTCATGTTATAATGTAATATGCCATGAAGATTCCCATGGGGCATGGTCATCTTTGTTGAAAGTCATTGATCTTCATATGAGATAGGTCAGTTTGTGAAGTTTTTTTTTCAAGTTTATGGTATTGTCAGTGTATCATTTTTCCCACAAGCCATTGCACATAGGAGGCCTCCATGTGAAAGGATTTCAATTTTTGAGAATTTATTCGACCAAATTAGAGCACATTTGCAGTTCAATTTTGAATTACTTGATGTAAATCACCAGAAATTAAATAAATCAATGAAATATGGCAATATCAACCTGAAATTCATGAAAAATTTGCAGTTGGAATCCCATGTGGTATACTTTAGTTGAAAATTGTAAGGGCACAATTTACAATGTTATTTATGGTACTTGCTTCACAAAAAAAAGTCATTCTTGGCACTAGGAAAGTGGAAAAAAATACTTTTCATTAACCGAATCTAAAATCATTTTGTGAAATTACTGATCACTACGGTAAGAGCCATGTTAGTTCAGAAAATGGTCATGTTATCATGTAATATACCATGAAGATTCCCATGGGGCATGGTCATCTTTGTTGAAAGTCATTAATCTTCATGTGAGATAGGTCAGTTTGTGAAGGTTTTTTTCAAGTTAGTGGTACTGTCGGTTTATCATTTTTCCCACAAGCCATTGCACATAGGAGGCCTCCATGTGAAAGGATTTCAATTTTTGAGCATTTTTTTTCATTTTCTATTGTTTCTTTCGATGTGTTGTCAAAATTGCACGGATGACTAATCATATAAAATGGTTGGGAAATTGAGTTTTCTTTGTGGATACTACCTACATTCGTAATGTGGAAGGTGAAAATAATTTCTCAAAATTTATTCGACCAAATTAGAGCACATTTGCAGTTCAATTTTGAATTACTTGATGTAAATCACCAGAAATTCAATAAAATTGATGAAATATGGCAATATCACTCTGAAATTCATAAAAAATTGGCAGTTGGAATCCCATGTGGTATACTTTAGTTAAAAATTGTAAAGGCACAATTTACAATCTTATTTATGGCACTTGGTTCACAAAAAAAAGTCGTGCTTGGCACTAGGAAAATGGAAAAAAGTACTTTTAATTAATCAAATTTTCATTCATTTTGTGAAATTCTTGATCACTATGGTAACACCCATGTTAGCTGCAAAAATGGTCATGTTATCATGTAATATGCCATGAAGATGCCCATGGGGCATGGTCATGTTTGTTGAAAGTCATTGATCTTCATATGAGTGAGGTCAGTTTGTGAAGGTTTTTTTTTCAAGTTTGTGGTATTGCCAGTTTATCATTTTTCCCACAAGCCATTGCACATAGGAGGCCTCCATGTGAAAGGATTTCAATTTTTGAGCATTTTTTTCATTTTCTATAATTTCTTTCGATGTGTTGTCAAAATTGCACGGATGACTAATCATATAAAATGGTTCGGAAATTGAGTTTTGTTTGTGGATACTACCTACATTCATAATGTGGAAGGTGAAAATGATTTTTCAGAATTTATTCGACCAAATTAGAGCACACTTGTAGTTCAAATTTGAATTACTTGATGTAAATCACCAGAAATTCAATAAATCAATGAAATATGGCAATATCACTCTGAAATTCATGAAAAAATTGTAGTTGGAATCCCATGTGGTATACTTTAGTTGAAAATTGTAAGGGCACAATTTACAATCTTAATTATGGCACTTGCTTCACAAAAAAAGTCGTCTTGGCACTAGGAAAATGGAAAAATACTTTTTATTATCCAAATTTTCATTCATTTTGTGAAATTCTTGATCACTATGGTAACACCCATGTTAGTTCCAAAAATGGTCATGTTATCATGTAATAAGCCATGAAGATGCCCATGGGGCATGGTCATCTTTGTTGAAAGTCATTGATCTTCATATGAGTCAGGTCAGTTTGTGAAGGTTTTTTTTCAAGTTTGTGGTATTGTAAGTTTATCATTTTTCCCACAAGCCATTGCACATAGGAGGCCTCCGTGTGAAAGGATTTCAATTGTTGAGCCTTTTTCATTTTCTATAATTTTTTTTATGTGTTGTCAAAATTCCATGGATGACTAATCATATAAAATGGTTGGGAAATTGAGTTTTCTTTGTGGATAATACCTACATTCCAAATGTGAAAAGTGAAAATGATTTTTCAGAATTTATTCGACCAAATTAGAGCACACTTGTAGTTCAAATTTGAATTACTTGATATAAATCACCAGAAATTCAACAAATCAATGAAATATGGCAATATCACTCTAAAATTCATGAAAAATTGGCAGTTGGAATCCCATGTGGTATACTTTAGTTGAAAATTATAAGGGCACAATTTACAATGTTATTTAAGGCACTTGCTTCACAATAAAAAAGTCATGGTTGGCACTAGGAAAGTGGAAAAAAAATACTTTTCATTAACCAAATCTAAAATAATTTTGGTAAGACCCATGTTAGTTCCAAAAATGGTCATGTTATCATGTAAGATTCCATGAAGATTCCCATGGGGCATGGTCATCTTTGTTGAAAGTCATTGATTTTCATATCAGATAGGTCAGTTTGTGAAGGTTTTTTTTTCAAGTTTATGGTAGTGTCTGTGTATCATTTTTCCCACAAGCCATTGCACATAGGAGGCCTCCATGTGAAAGGATTTCAATTTTTGAGCATTTTTTTTCATTTTCTATAATTTCTTTCGATGTGTTGTCAAAATTGCACGGATGATTAATCGTATATAATGGTTGGGAAATTGAGTTTTCTTTGTGGATACTACCTACATTCCTAATGTGGAAGCTGAAAATGATTTTTCAGAATTTATTCGACCAAATTAGAGCACACTTGTAGTTAAAATTTGAATTACTTGATGTAAATCACCAGAAATTCAATAAATCAATGAAATATGGCAATATCTCTCTGAAATTCATGAAAAATTTGTAGTTGGAATCCCATGTGGTATACTTTAGTTGAAAATTGTAAGTGCACAATTTACAATGTTATTTATGGTACTTGCTTCACAAAAAAAGTCATGCTTGGCACTAGGAAAGTGGAAAAAAATACTTTTCATTAACCAAATCTAAAATAATTTTGGGAAATTCCTGATCACTATGGTAAGACCCATGTTAGTTCCAAAAATGGTCTTGTTATCATGTAATATGCCATGAAGATTCCCATGGGGCATGGTCATCTTTGTTGTAAGTCATTGATCTTCATATGAGATAGGTCAGTTTGTGAAGGTTTTTTTTTCAAGTTTATGGTATTGTGAGTGTATCATTTTTCCCACAAGCCATTGCACATAGTAGGCCTCCATGTGAAAGGATTTCAATTTTTGAGCCTTTTCTTCATTTTCTATAATTTCTTTCGATATGTTGTCAAAATTGCATGGATGATTAATCATATAAAATGGTTGGGAAATTGAGTTTTCTTTGTGGATACTACCTACATTCCTAATGTGGAAGGTGAAAATGATTTTTCAGAATTTATTCTACCAAATTAGAGCACACTTGTAGTTCAAATTTGAATTACTTGATGTAAATCACCAGAAATTCAATAAATCAATGAAATATGGCAATATCACTCTGAAATTCATGAATAATTTGTAGCTGGAATCCCATGTGGTATACTTTAGTTGAAAATTATAGGGGCACAATTTACAATGTCATTTATGGCACTTGCTTCACAAAAAAAGTCGTGCTTGGCACTAGGAAAATGGAAAAAAAATACTTTTCATTAACCAAATCTAAAATAATTTTGTGAAATTCTTGATCACTATGGTAACACCCATGTTGGTTCCAAAAATGGTCATGTTATCATGTAATATGCCATGAAGATGCCCATGGGGCATGGTCATGTTTGTTGAAAGTCATTGATCTTCATATGAGATAGGTCAGTTTGTGAAGCTTATTTTTTCAAGTTTGTGGTATTGTCAGTTTATCATTTTTCCCACAAGCCATTGCACATAGGAGGCCTCCATGTGAAAGGATTTCAATTGTTGAGCCTTTTTTCATTTTCTATAATTTCTTTTTATGTGTTGTCAAAATTTCATGGATGACTAATCATATAAAATGGTTGGGAAATTGAGTTTTCTTTGTGGATACTACCTACATTCCTAATGTGGAAAGTGAAAATGAATTTTCAGAATTTATTGGACCAAATTAGAGCACACTTGTAGTTCAAATTTGAATTACTTGATGTAAATCACCAGAAATTCAATAAATCAATGAAATATGGCAATATCACTCAAAAATTCATGAAAAAATAGCAGTTAGAATCCCATGTGGTATACTTTAGTTGAAAATTGTAACGGCACAATTTACAATGTTATTTGTGGCACTTGCTTCACAAAAAAAAGTCATGGTTGGCACTAGGAAAGTGGAAAAAAATACTTTTCATTAACCAAATCTACAATAATTTTGTGAAATTCCTGATCACTATGGTAAGACCCATGTTAGTTCCAAAAATGGTCATGTTATCATGTAATATGCCATGAAGATTCCCATGGGGCATGGTCATCTTTGTTGAAAGTCATTGATCTTCATATGAGATAGGTCAGTTTGTGAAGGTTTTTTTTCAAGTTTATGGTATTGTTAGTGTATCATTTTTCCCACAAGCCATTGCACAAAGGAGGCCTCCATGTGAAAGGATTTCAATTTTTGAGAATTTATTCGACCAAATTAGAGCACATTTGCAGTCCAATTTTGAATTACTTGATGTAAATCACCAGAAATTAAATAAATCAATGAAATATGGCAATATCACTCTGAAATTCATGAAAAATTGGTAGTTGGAATCCCATGTGGTATACTTTAGTTGAAAATTGTAAGGGCACAATTTACAATGTTATTTATGGCACTTGCTTCATAAAAAAAAGTCATTCTTGGCACTAGGAAAGTGGAAAAAATACTTTTCATTAACCAAATCTAAAATCATTTTGTGAAATTCCTGATCACTACGGTAAGACCCATGTTAGTTCAAAAAATGGTCATGTTATCATGTAATATGCCATGAAGATTCCCATGGGGCATGGTCATCTTTGTTGAAAGTCATAGGAGGCCTCCATGTGAAAAGATTTCAATTTCTATAGTTTCTTTCGATGTGTTGTCAAAATTGCACGGATGACTAATCATATTAAATGGTTGGGAAATTGAGTTTTCTTCGTGGATACTATCTACATTCCTAATGTGGAAGGAGAAAATAATTTTTCAGAATTTATTCGACCAAATTAGAGCACATTTGCAGTTCAATTTTGAATTACTTGATGTAAATCACCAGAAATTCAATAAATCGATGAAATATGGCAATATCACTCTGAAATTCATGAAAAATTGGCAATTGGAATCCCGTGTGGTATACTTTAGTTGAAAATTGTAAGGGCACAATTTACAATCTTATTTATGGCACTTGCTTCACAAACAAAAGTCGTGCTTGGCACTAGGAAAATGGAAAAAAATACTTTTAATTAACCAAATTTTCATTCATTTTGTGAAATTCTTGATCACTATGGTAACACCCATGTTAGATCCAAAAATGGTCATGTTATCATGTAATATGCAATGAAGATGCCCATGGGGCATGGTCATCTTTGTTGAAAGTCAGTGATCTTCATATGAGTGAGGTCAGTTTGTGAAGGTTTTTTTTTCGAGTTTGTGGTATTGCCAGTTTATCATTTTTCCCACAAGCCATTGCACATAGGAGGCCTCCATGTGAAAGGATTTCAATTTTTGGGCATTTTTTTCATTTTCTATAATTTCTTTCGATGTGTTGTCAAAATTGCACGGATGACTAATCATATAAAATGGTTGGGAAATTTGAATTACTTTATGTAAATCACCAGAAATTCAATAAATCAATGAAATATGGCAATATCACTCTGAAATTCATGAAAAATTGGCAGTTGGAATCCCATGTGTTATACTTTAGTTGAAAATTATAAGGGCCCAATTTACAATGTTATTTATGGCACTTGCTTCACAATAAAAAAGTCATGCTTGGCACTAGGAAAGTGGAAAAATACTTTTTATTATCCAAATTTTCATTCATTTTGTGAAATTCTTGATCTCTATGGTAACACCCATGTTAGTTCCAAAAATGGCGATGTTATCATGTAATATGCCATGAAGATGCCCATGGTGCATGGTCATGTTTGTTGAAAGTCATTGATCTTCATATGAGTTAGGTCAGTTTGTGAAGGTTTTTTTTTCAAGTTTGTGGTATTGCCAGTTTATCATTTTTCCCACAAGCCATTGCACATAGCAGGCCTCCATGTGAAAGGATTTCAATTGTTGAGCCTTTTTTCATTTTCTATTATTTTTTTATGTGTTGTCAAAATTCCATGGATGACTAATCATATAAAATGGTTGGGAAATTGAGTTTTCTTTGTGGATACTACCTACATTCCTAATGTGAAAAGTGAAAATGATTTTTCAGAATTTATTTGACCAAATTAGAGCGCACTTGTAGTTCAAATTTGAATTACTTGATATAAATCACCAGAAATTCAATAAATGAATGAAATATGGCAATATCACTCTAAAATTCATGAAAAAATGGCAATTGGAATCCCATGTGTTATACTTTAGTTGAAAATTATAAGGGCACAATTTACAATGTTATTTATGGCACTTGCTTCACAATAAAAAAGTCATGCTTGGCACTAGGAAAGTGGAAAAAATACTTTTCATTAACCAAATCTAAAATAATTTTCGTAAGACCCATGTTAGTTCCAAAAATGGTCATGTTATCATGTAATATGCCATGAAGATTCCCATGGGGCATGGTCATCTTTGTTGAAATTCATTGATCTTCATATGAGATAGGTCAGTTTGTGAAGGTTTTTTCTCAAGTTTATGGTATTATCAGTGTATCATTTTTCCCACAAGCCATTGCACATGGCAGGCCTCCATGTGATAGGATTTCAATTTTTGAGAATTTATTCGACCAAATTAGAGCACATTTGCAGTTCAATTTTGAATTACTTGATGTAAATCTCCAGAAATTAAATAAATCAATAAAATATGGCAATATCACTCTGAAATTAATGAAAAATTGGCAGTTGGAATCCCATGTGGTATACTTTAGTTGAAAATTGTAAGGGAACAATTTACAATGTTATTTATGGCACTTGCTTCACAAAAAAAGCCATTCTTGGCACTAGGAAAGTGGAAAAAATACTTTTCATTAACCAAATCTAAAATAATTTTGTGAAATTCCTGATCACTACGGTAAGACCCATGTTAGTTCAAAAAATGGTCATGTTATCATGTAATATGCCATGAAGATTCCCATGGGGCATGGTCATCTTTGTTGAAAGTCATTGATCTTCATGTGAGATAGGTCAGTTTGTGAATTTTTTTTTTCAAGTTTGTGGTACTGTCGGTTTATTATTTTTCCCACAAGCCATTGCACATAGGAGGCCTCCATGTGAAAGGATTTCAATTTTTGAGCATTTTTTTCGTTTTCTATAGTTTCGTTCGATGTGTTGTCAAAATTGCACGGATGGCTAATCATATAAAATGGTTGGGAAATTGAGTTTTCTTTGTGGATACTACCTACATTCCTAATGTGGAAGGTGAAAATAATTTTTCAGAATATATTCGACCAAATTAGAGCACATTTACAGTTCAATTTTGAATTACTTGATGTAAATCGCCAGCAATTCAATAAATCAATGAAATACGGCAATATCTCTCTGAAATTCATGAAAAATTTGTAGTTGGAATCCCATGTGGTATACTTTAGTTGAAAATTGTAAGTGCACAATTTTCAATGTTATTTATGGTACTTGCTGCACAAAAAAAAGTCATGCTTGGCACTAGGAAAGTGGAAAAAAAATACTTTTCATTAACCAAATCTAAAATAATTTTGTGAAATTCCTGATCACTATGGTAAGACCCATGTTAGTTCCAAAAATGGTCTTGTTATCATGTAATATGCCATGAAGATTCCCACGGGGCATGGTCATCTTTGTTGTAAGTCATTGATCTTCATATGAGATAGGTCAGTTTGTGAAGGTTTTTTTTCAAGTTTATGGTATTGCCAGTTTATCATTTTTCCCACAAGCCATTGCACATAGGAGGCCTCCATGTGAAAGGATTTCAATTTTTGAGCATTTTTTTCATTTTCTATAATTTCTTTCGATGTGTTGTCAAAATTCCACGGATGACTAATCATATAAAATGGTTGGGAAATAGAGTTTTCTTTGTGGATACTACCTACATTCCTAATGTGGAAGGTGAAAATGATTTTTGAGAATTTATTCGACCAAATTAGAGCACACTTGTATTTCAAATTTGAATTACTTGATGTAAATCACCAGAAATTCAATAAATCAATGAAATATGGCAATATCACACTGAAATTCATGAAACATTTGTAATTGGAATCCCATTTGGTATACTTTAGTTGAAAATTGTAAGGGCACAATTAACAATCTTATTTATGGCACTTGCTTCACAGAAAAGTCGTGCTTGGCACTAGGAAAATGGAAAAATACTTTTTATTATCCAAATTTTCATTCATTTTGTGAAATTCTTGATCACTATGGTAACACCCATGTTAGTTCCAAAAATGGTCATGTTATCACGTAATATGCCATGAAGATGCCCATGGGGCATGGTCATGTTTGTTGAAAGTCATTGAACTTCATATGAGTTAGGTCAGTTTGTGAAGGGTTTTTTTTCAAGTTTGTGGTATTGTCAGTTTATCATTTTTTCCCACAAGCCATTGCACATAGGAGGCCTCCATGTGAAAGGATTTCAATTGTTGAGCCTTTTTTTCATTTTCTATTATTTTTTTATGTGTTGTCAAAATTCCATGGATGACTAATCATATAAAATGGTTGGGAAATTGAGTTTTCTTTGTGGATACTACCTACATTCCTAATGTGAAAAGTGAAAATGATTTTTTAGAATTTATTCGGCCAAATTAGAGCACACTTGTAGTTCAAATTTGAATTACTTGATATAAATCACCAGAAATTCAATAAATCAATGAAATATGGCAATATCACTCTAAAATTCATGAAAAATTGGCAGTTGGAATCCCATGTGGTATACTTTAGTTGAAAATTGTGAGGGCACAATTTACAATCTTAATTATGGCACTTGCTTCACACAAAAAGTCGTGCTTGGCACTAGGAAAATGGAAAAATACTTTTTATTATCCAAATTTTCATTCATTTTGTGAAATTCTTGATCACTATGGTAACACCCATGTTAGTTCCAAAAATGGTCATGTTATCAAGTAATATGCCATGAAGATGCCCATGGGGCATGGTCATGTTTGTTGAAAGTCATTGATCTTCATATGAGTTAGGTCATTTTGAGAAGGTTTTTTTTCAAGTTTGTGGTATTGTCAGTTTATTATTTTTAACACAAGCCATTGCACATAGGAGGCCTCCATGTGAAAGGATTTCAATTGTTGATCCTTTTTTTCATTTTCTATAATTTTTTTTATGTGTTGTCAAAATTCCATGGATGACTAATCATATAAAATGGTTGGGAAATTTAGTTTTCTTTGTGGATACTACCTACCTTCCTAATGTGAAAAGTGAAAATGATTTTTCAGAATTTATTCGACCAAATTAGAGCACACTTGTAGTTCAAATTTGAATTACTTGATGTTAATCACCAGAAATTTAATAAATCAATGAAATATGGCAATATCACTCTAAAATTCATGAAAAATTGGCAGTTGGAATCCCATGTGGTATACTTTAGTTGAAAATTATAAGGGAAAAATTTACAATGTTATTTATGGCAATTGCTTCACAATAAAAAAGTCATGGTTGGCACTAGGAAAGTGGAAAAAAATACTTTTCATTAACCAAATCTAAAATAATTTTGAGAAATTCCTGATCACTATGGTAAGACCCATTTTAGTTCCAAAAATGGTCATGTTATCATGTAATATGCCATGAAGATTCCCATGGGGCATGGTCATCTTTGTTGAAATTCATTGATCTTCATATGAGATAGGTCAGTTTGTGAAGTTTTTTTTTCAAGTTTATGGTATTGTCAGTGTATCGTTTTTCCCACAAGCCATTGCACATAGCAGGCCTCCATGTGAAATGATTTCAATTTTTGAGAATTTATTCGACCAAATTAGAGCACATTTGCAGTCCAATTTTGAATTACTTGATGTAAATCACCAGAAATTCAATAAATCAATGAAATATGGCAATATCACTATGAAATTAATGAAAAATTTGTAGCTGGAATCCCATGTGGTATACTTTAGTTGAAAATTATAAGGGCACAATTTACAATGTTATTTATGGCACTTGCTTCACAAAAAAAGTCATGGTTAGCAGTAGGAAAGTGGAAAAAATACTTTTCATTAACCAAATATAAAATAATTTTGTGAAATTCTTGATCACTATGGTAACACCCATGTTAGTACCAAAAATGGTCATGTTATCATGTAATATGCCATGAAGATGCCCATGTGGCATGGCCATGTTTGTTCAAAGTCATTGATCTTCATATGAGTTAGGTCAGTTTGTGAATGTTATTTTTTCAAGTTTGTGGTATTGTCAGTTTATCATTTTTCCCACAAGCCATTGCACATAGGAGGCCTCCATGTGAAAGGATTTCAATTGTTGAGCCTTTTTTTATTTTCTATAATTTCTTTTTATGTGTTGTCAAAATTCCATGGATGACTAATCATATAAAATGGTTGGGAAATTGAGTTTTCTTTGTGGATACTACCTACATTCCTAATGTGGAAAGTGAAAATGATTTTTCAGAATTTATTCAACCAAATTAGAGCACACTTGTAGTTCAAATTTGAATTACTTGATGTAAATCACCAGAAATTCAATAAATCAATGAAATATGGCAATATCACTGTAAAATTCATGAAAAATTAGCAGTTGGAATCCCATGTGGTATACTTTAGTTGAAAATTGTAATGGCACAATTTACAATGTTATTTGTGGCACTTGCTTCACAAAAAAAAGTCATGGTTGGCAGTAGGAAAGTGGAAAAAAATACTTTTCATTAACCAAATCTAAAATAATTTTGTGAAATTCCTGATCACTATGGTAAGACCCATGTTAGTTCCAAAAATGGTCATGTTATCATGTAATATCCCATGAAGATTCCCATGGGGCATGGTCATCTTTGTTGAAAGTCATTGATCTTCATATGAGATAGGTAAGTTTGTGAAGGTTTTTTTTTCAAGTTTATGGTATTGTCAGTGTATCGTTTTTCCCATAAGCCATTGCACATAGGAGGCCTCCATGTGAAATGATTTCAATTTTTGAGAATTTATTCGACCAAATTAGAGAACATTTGCAGTCCAATTTTGAATTACTTGATGTAAATCACCAGAAATTAAATAAATCAATGAAATATGGCAATATCACTCTGAAATTCATGAAAAATTGGCAGTTGGAATCCCATGTGGTATACTTTAGTTGAAAATTGTAAGGGCACAATTTACAATGTTATTTATGGCACTTGCTTCATGAAAAAAAGTCATTCTTGGCACTAGGAAAGTGGAAAAAAATTCTTTTCATTAACCAAATCTAAAATCATTTTGTGAAATTCCTGATCACTACGGTAAGACCCATGTTAGTTCAAAAAATGGTCATGTTATCATGTAATATGCCATGAAGATTCCCATCGGGCATGGTCATCTTTGTTGAAAGTCATTGATCTTCATGTGAGATAGGTCAGTTTGTGAAGGTTTTTTTTCAAGTTTGTGGTATTGTCGGTTTATCATTTTTCCCACAAGCCATTGCACATAGGAGGCCTCCATGTGAAAGGATTTCAATTTTTGAGCATTTTTTTTTCATTTTCTATAATTTCTTTCGATGTGTTGTCAAAATTGCATGGATGACTAATCATATAAAATGGTTGGGAAATTGAGTTTTCTTTGTGGATACTACCTACATTCCTACCGTGGAAGATGAAAATAATTTTTCAGAATTTATTCGACCAAATTAGAGCACATTTGCAGTTCAATTTTGAATTACTTGATGTAAATCACCAGAAATTCAATAAATCAATGAAATATGGCAATATCACTCTGAAATTCATGAAAAATTGGCAGTTGGAATCCCATGTGGTATACTTTAGTTGAAAATTGTAAAGTCACGATTTACAATCTTATTTATGGCACTTGCTTCACAAAAAAAAGTCATGGTTGGCACTAGGAAAATGGAAAAAATACTTTTAATTAACCAAATCTAAAATAATTTTGTGGAATTCCTGATCACTATGGTAAGACCCATGTTATTTCCAAAAATGGTCATGTTATCATGTAATATGCCATGAAGATATCCATGGGGCATGGTCATCTTTGTTGAAAGTCATTGATCTTCATATGTGTGAGGTCAGTTTGTGAAGGTTTTTTTTTCAAGTTTGTGGTATTGCCAGTTTATCATTTTTCCCACAAGCCATTGCACGTAGGAGGCCTCCATGTGAAAGGATTTCAATTTTTGAGCATTTTTTTTCATTTTCTATAATTTCTTTCGATGTGTTGTCAAAATTGCATGGATGACTAATCATATAAAATGGTTGGGAAATTGAGTTTTATTTGTGGATACTACCTACATTCCTAATGTGGAAGGTGAAAATGATTTTTCAGAATTTATTCGACCAAATTAGAGCACACTTGTAGTTCAAATTTGAATTACTTGATGTAAATCACCAGAAATTCAATAAATCAATGAAATATGGCACTATCACTCTGAAATTCATGAAAAATTTGTGGCTGGAATCCCATGTGGTAAACTTTAGTTGAAAATTATAAGGACACAATTTACAATGTTATTTATGGCACTTGCTTCACAAAAAAAGTCATGGTTAGCACTAGGAAAGTGGAAAAAATACTTTTCATTAACGAAATATAAAATAATTTTGTGAAATTCTTGATCACTATGTTAACACCCATGTTAGTTCCAAAAATGGTCATGTTATCATGTAATATGCCATGAAGATGCCCATGTGGCATGGTCATCTTTGTTGAAAGTCATTGATCTTCATATGAGTTAGGTCAGTTTGTGAAGGTTATTTTTTCAAGTTTGTGGTATTGTCAGTTTATCATTTTTCCCACAAGCCATTGCACATAGGAGGCCTCCATGTGAAAGGATTTCAATTTTTGAGCATTTTTTTTTCATTTTCTATAATTTCTTTCGATGTGTTGTCATAATTGCATGGATGACTAATCATATAAAATGGTTGGGAAATTGAGTTTTCTTTGTGGATACTACCTACATTCCTAATGTGGAAGGTGAAAATGATTTTTCAGAATTTATTCGACCAAATTAGAGCACACTTGTAGTTCAAATTTGAATTACTTGATGTAAATCACCAGAAATTCAATAAATCAATGAAATATGGCAATATCACTCTGAAATTCATGAAAAATTGGCAGTTGGAATCCCATGTGGTATACTTTAGTTGAAAATTGTAAAGTCACGATTTACAATCTTATTTATGGCACTTGCTTCACAAAAAAAAGTCATGGTTGGCACTAGGAAAATGGAAAAAATACTTTTAATTAACCAAATCTAAAATAATTTTGTGAAATTCCTGATCACTATGGTAAGACCCATGTTATTTCCAAAAATGGTCATTTTATCATGTAATATGCCATGAAGATTCCCATGGGGCATGGTCAGCTTTGTTGAAAGTCATTGATCTTCATATGAGATAGGTCAGTTTGTGAAGGTTTTTTTTCAAGTTTATGGTATTGTCAGTGTATCGTTTTTCCCACAAGCCATTGCACATAGGAGGCCTCCATGTGAAATGATTTCAATTTTTGAGAATTTATTCGTCCAAATTAGAGCACATTTGCAGTCCATTTTTGAATTACTTGATGTAAATCACCAGAAATTAAATAAATCAATGAAATATGGCAATATCACTCTGAAATTCATGAAAAATTGGCAGTTGGAATCCCATGTGGTATACTTTAGTTGAAAATTGTAAGGGCACAATTTACAATGTTATTTATGGCACTTGCTTCATAAAAAAAAGTCATTCTTGGCACTAGGAAAGTGGAAAAAAATACTTTTCATTAACCAAATCTAAAATCATTTTGTGAAATTCCTGATCACTACGGTAAGACCCATGTTAGTTCAAAAAATGGTCATGTTATCATGTAATATGCCATGAAGATTCCCATCGGGCATGGTCATCTTTGTTGAAAGTCATTGATCTTCATGTGAGTTAGGTCAGTTTGTGAAGGTTTTTTTTTCAAGTTTGTGGTATTGTCGGTTTATCATTTTTCCCACAAGCCATTGCACATAGGAGGCCTCCATGTGAAAGGATTTCAATTTTTGAGCATTTTTTTTCATTTTCTATAATTTCTTTCGATGTGTTGTCAAAATTGCACGGATGACTAATCATATAAAATGGTTGGGAAATTGAGTTTTCTTTGTGGATACTACCTACATTCCTGATGTGGAAGGTGAAAATAATTTTTCAGAATTTATTCGACCAAATTAGAGCACATTTGCAGTTCAATTTTGAATTACTTGATGTAAATCACCAGAAATTCAATAAATCGATGAAATATGGCAATATCACTCTGAAATTCATTAAAAATTGGCAGTTGGAATCCCATGTGGTATACTTTAGTTGAAAATTGTAAAGTCACGATTTACAATCTTATTTATGGCACTTGCTTCACAATAAAAGTCGTGCTTGGCACTAGGAAAATGGAAAAAAATACTTTTAATTAACCAAATTTTCATTCATTTTGTGAAATTATTTATCACTACGGTAACACCCATGTTAGCTCCAAAAATGGTCATGTTATCATGTAATATGCCATGAAGATACCCATGGGGCATGGTCATCTTTGTTGAAAGTCATTGATCTTCATATGTGTGAGGTCAGTTTGTGAAGGTTTTTTTTTCAAGTTTGTGGTATTGCCAGTTTATCATTTTTCCCACAAGCCATTGCACATAGGAGGCCTCCATGTGAAAGGATTTCAATTTTTGAGCATTTTTTTTCATTTTCTATAATTTCTTTCGATGTGTTGTCAAAATTGCACGGATGACTAATCATATAAAATAGTTCGGAAATTGTGTTTTGTTTGTGGATACTACCTACATTCCTAATGTGGAAGGTGAAAATGATTTTTCACAATTTATTCGACCAAATTAGAGCACACTTGTAGTTCAAATTTGAATTACTTGATGTAAATAACCAGAAATTCAATAACTCAATGAAATATGGCAATATCACTCTGAAATTCATGAAAAAATTGTAGTTGGAATCCCATGTGGTATACTTTAGTTGAAAATTGTAAGGGCACAATTTACAATCTTATTTATGGCACTTGCTTCACAAAAAAAGTCATGCTTGGCACTAGGAAAATGGAAAAATACTTTTTATTATCCAAATTTTCATTCATTTTGTGAAATTCTTGATCACTATGGTAACACACATGTTAGTTCCAAAAATGGTCATGTTATCATGTAATATGCCATGAAGATGCCGATGGGGCATGGTCATCTTTGTTGAAAGTCATTGATCTTCATATGAGTTAGGTCAGTTTGTGAAGGTTTTTTTTTCAAGTTTGTGGTATTGTCAGTTTATCATTTTTCCCACAAGCCATTGCACATAGGAGGCCACCATGTGAAAGGATTTCAATTGTTGAGCCTTTTTTTCATTTTCTATAATTTCTTTCTATGCGTTGTCAAAATTCCATGGATGACTAACCATATAAAATGGTTGGGAATTTGAGTTTTCTTTGTGGATACTACCTACATTCCTAATGTGAAAAGTTTGTGGTATTGTCGGTTTATTATTTTTCCCTCAAGGCATTGCACATAGGAGGCCTCTATGTGAAAGGATTTCAATTTGTGAGCATTTCTTTTTATTTTCTATAATTTATTTAAATGTTTTGTCAAAATTGCACGAATGACTAATCATATAAAATGGTTGGGAAATTGAGTTTTCTTTGTGGATACTACCTACATTCCTAATGTGGAAGGTGAAAATGATATTTGTGAATTTATTCGACCAAATTAGAGCACACTTGTAGTTCAAATTGTAATTACTTGATGTAAATCGCCAGAAATTCAATAAATGAATGAAATATGGCAATATCACTCTGAAATTCATGAAAAATTGGCAGTAGGAATCCCATGTGGTATACTTTAGTTGAAAATTGTAAAGTCACGATTTACAATCTTATTTATGGCACTTGCTTCACAATAAAAGTCGTGCTTGGCACTAGGAAAATGGAAAAAAATACTTTTAATTAACCAAATTTTCATTCATTTTGTGAAATTATTTATCACTACGGTAACACCCATGTTAGCTCCAAAAATGGTCATGTTATCATGTAATATGCCATGAAGATACCCATGGGGCATGGTCATCTTTGTTGAAAGTCATTGATCTTCATATGTGTGAGGTCAGTTTGTGAAGGTTTTTTTTTCAAGTTTGTGGTATTGCCAGTTTATCATTTTTCCCACAAGCCATTGCACATAGGAGGCCTCCATGTGAAAGGATTTCAATTTTTGAGCATTTTTTTTCATTTTCTATAATTTCTTTCGATGTGTTGTCAAAATTGCATGGATGACTAATCATATAAAATGGTTGGGAAATTTAGTTTTCTTTGTGGATACTACCTACATTCCTAATGTGGAAGGTGAAAATGATTTTTCAAAATTTATTCGACCAAATTAGAGCACACTTGTAGTTCAAATTTGAATTACTTGATGTAAATCACCAAAAATTCAATAAATCAATGAAATATGGCAATATCACTCTGAAATTCATGAAAAATTTGTTGCTGGAATCCCATGTGGTATACTTTAGTTGAAAATTATAAGGGCACAATTTACAATGTTATTTATGGCACTTGCTTCACAAAAAAAGTCATGGTTAGCACTAGGAAAGTGGAAAAAATACTTTTCATTAACCAAATATAAAATAATTTTGTGAAATTCTTGATCACTATGTTAACACCCATGTTAGTTCCAAAAATGGTCATGTTATCATGTAATATGCCATGAAGATGCCCATGTGGCATGGTCATCTTTGTAGAAAGTCATTGATCTTCATATGAGTTTGGTCAGTTTGTGAAGGTTATTTTTTCAAGTTTGTGGTATTGTCAGTTTATCATTTTTCCCACAAGCCATTGCACATAGGAGGCCTCCATGTGAAAGGATTTCAATTTTTGAGCATTTTTTTTTCATTTTCTATAATTTCTTTTTATGTGTTGTCAAAATTCCATGGATGACTAATCATATAAAATGGTTGGGAAATTGAGTTTTCTTTGTGGATACTACCTACATTCCTAATGTGGAAAGTGAAAATGATTTTTCAGAATTTATTCGACCAAATTAGAGCACACTTGTAGTTCAAATTTGAATTACTTGATGAAAATCACCAGAAATTCAATAAATCAATGAAATATGGCAATATCACTCTAAAATTCGTGAAAAATTAGCAGTTGGAATCCCATGTGGTATACTTTAGTTGAAAATTGTAAGGGCACAATTTACAATGTTATTTGTGGCACTTGCTTCACAAAAAAAACTCATGGTTGGCACTAGGAAAGTGGAAAAAAATACTTTTCATTAACCAAATCTAAAATAATTTTGTGAAATCCCTGATTACTATGGTAAGACCCATGTTAGTTCCAAAAATCGTCATGTTATCATGTAATATGCCATGAAGGTTTGTGAAGGGATTTCAATTTTTGAGAATTTATTTGACCAAATTAGAGCACATTTGCAGTCCAATTTTGAATTACTTGATGTAAATCACCAGAAATTAAATAAATCAATGAAATATGGCAATATCGCTCTGAAATTCATGAAAAATTGGCAGTTGGAATCCCATGTGGTATACTTTAATTGAAAATTGTAAGGGCACAATTTACAATGTTATTTATGGCACTTGCTTCATAAAAAAAGTCATTCTTGGCACTAGGAAAGTGGAAAAAAATACTTTTCATTAACCAAATCTAAAATCATTTTGTGAAATTCCTGATCACTATGGTAAGACCCATGTTAGTTCAAAAAATGGTCATGGTATCATGTAATATGCCATGAAGATTCCCATGGGGCATGGTCATCTTTGTTGAAGGGTATTGATCTTCTTGTGAGATAGGTCAGTTTGTGAAGGTTTTTTTTCAAGTTTGTGGTATTGTCGGTTTATCATTTTTCCCACAAGCCATTGCACATAGGAGGCCTCCATGTGAAAGGATTTCAATTTTTGAGCATTTTTTTTCATTTTCTATAATTTCTTTCGATGTGTTGTCAAAATTGCACGGATGACGAATCATATAAAATGGTTGGGAAATTGAGTTTTCTTTGTGGATACTACCTACATTCCTAATGTGGAAGGTGAAAATAATTTTTCAGAATTTATTCGACCAAATTAGAGCACATTTGCAGTTCAATTTTGAATTACTTGATGTAAATCACCAGAAATTCAATAAATCGATGAAATATGGCAATATCACTCTGAAATTCATGAAAAATTGGCAGTTAGAATCCCATGTGGTATACTTTAGTTGAAAATTGTAAGGGCACAATTTACAATCTTATTTATGGCACTTGCTTCACAAAAAAAAGTCGTGCTTTGCACTAGGAAAATGGAAAACAATTCTTTTAATTAACCAAATTTTCATTCATTTATTGAAATTCTTTATAACTATGGTAACACCCATGTTAGCTCCAAAAATGGTCATGTTATCATGTAATATGCCATGAAGATGCCCATGGGGCATGGTCATGTTTGTTGAAAGTCATTGATCTTCATATGAGTTAGGTCAGTTTGTGAAGGTTTTTTTTTCAAGTTTGTGGTATTGCCATTTTATCATTTTTCCCACAAGCCATTGCACATAGGAGGCCTCCATGTGAAAGGAGTTCAATTTTTGAGCATTTTTTTTCATTTTCTATAATTTCTTTCGATGTGTTGTCAAAATTGCATGGATGACTAATCATATAAAATGGTTGGGAAATTGAGTTTTCTTTGTGGATACTACCTACATTCCTAATGTGGAAGGTGAAAATGATTTTTCAGAATTTATTCGACCAAATTAGAGCACACTTTTAGTTCAAATTTGAATTACTTGATGTAAATCAGCAGAAATTCAATAAATCATTGAAATATGGCAATATCACTCTGAAATTCATGAAAAATTTGTAGCTGGAATCCCATGTGGTATACTTTAGTTGAAAATTATAAGGGCACAATTTACAATGTTATTTTTGGCACTTGCTTCACAAAAAAAGTCATGCTTAGCACTAGGAAAGTGGAAAAAAATACTTTTTATTAACCAAATCTAAAATAATTTTGTGAAATTCTTGATAACTATGGTAACACCCATGTTAGTTCCAAAAATGGTCATGTTATCATGTAATATGCCATGAAGATGCCCATGGGGCATGGTCATGTTTGTTGAAAGTCATTGATCTTCATATGAGTTAGGTCAGTTTGTGAAAGTTTTTTTTTCAAGTTTGTGGTACTGTCAGTTTATCATTTTTCCCACAAGCCATTGCACATAGGAGGCCTCCATGTGAAAGGATTTCAATTGTTGAGCCTTTTTTTAATTTTCTATAATTTCTTTTTATGTGTTGTCAAAATTCCATGGATGACTAATCATATAAAATGGTTGGGAAATTGAGTTTTCTTTGTGGATACTACCTACATTCCTAATGTGGAAAGTGAAAATGATTTTTCAGAATTGATTCGTCCAAATTAGAGCACACTTGTAGTTCAAATTTGAATTACTTGATGTAAATCACCAGAAATTCAATAAATCAATGAAATATGGCAATATCACTCTTAAATTCATGAAAAATTAGAAGTTGGAATCCCATGTGGTATACTTTAGTTGAAAGTTGTAAGGGCACAATTTACAATGTTATTTGTGGCACTTGCTTCACAAAAAAAGTCATGGTTGGCACTAGGAAAGTGGAAAAAAATACTTTTTATTAACCAAATCTAAAATAATTTTGTGAAATTCCTGATCACTATGGTAAGACCCATGTTAGTTCCAAAAATGGTCATGTTATCATGTAATATGCCATGAAGATTCACATGGGGTATGGTCATCTTTGTTCAAAGTCATTGATCTTCATATGAGATAGGTTAGTTTGTGAAGGTTTTTTTTTCAAGTTTATGGTATTGTCAGTGTATCATTTTTCCCACAAGCCATTGCACATAGGAGGCCTCCATGTGAAAGGATTTCAATTTTTGAGAATTTATTCAACCAAATTAGAGCACATTTGCAGTTCAATTTTGAATTACTTGATGTAAATCACCAGAAATTAGATAAATGAATGAAATATGGCAATATCACTCTGAAATTCATGAAAAATTGGCAGTTGGAATCCCATGTGCTATACTTTAGTTGAAAATTGTAAGGGCACAATTTACAATGTTATTTATGGCACTTGCTTCATAAAAAAAAGTCATTCTTGGCACTAGGAAAGTGGAAAAAAATAATTTTCATTAACCAAATCTAAAATCATTTTGTGAAATTCATGATCACTACGGTAAGACCCATGTTAGTTCAAAAAATGGTCATGTTATCATGTAATATGCCATGAAGATGCCCATGGGTCAGTTTGTGAAGTTTTTTTTTCAAGTTTGTGGTATTGTCGGTTTATCATTTTTCCCACAAGCCATTGCACATAGCAGGCCTCCATGTGAAAGGATATGAATTTTTGAGCATTTTTTTTCATTTTCTATAATTTCTTTCGATGTGTTGTCAAAATTGCAAGGATGACTAATGATATAAAATGGTTGGGAAATTGAGTTTTCTTTGTGGATACTACCTACATTCCTAACGTGGAAGGTGAAAATAATTTTTCAGAATTTATTCGACCAAATTAGAGCACATTTGCAGGTCAATTTTGAATTACTTGATGTAAATCACCAGAAATTCAATAAATCAATGAAATATGGCAATATCACTCTGAAATTCATGAAAAATTGGCAGTTGGAATCCCATGTGGTATACTTTAGTTGAAAATTGTAAGGGCACAATTTACAAACTTATTTATGGCACTTGCTTCACAAACAAAGTCGTGCTTGGCACTAGGAAAATGGAAAAAAATTCTTTTAATTAACCAAATTTTCATTCATTTTGTGAAATTCTTGATCACTATGGTAACACCCATGTTAGCTCAAAAAATGGTCATGTTATCATGTAAAATGCCATGAAGATGCCGATGGGGCATGGTCATCTTTGTTGAAAGTCATTGATCTTCATATGCGTGAGGTCAGTTTGTGAAGGTTTTTTTTTTCAACTTTGTGGTATTGCCAGTTTATAATTTTTCCCACAAGCCATTGCACATAGGAGGCCTCCATGTGAAATGGTTTCAATTGTTGAGCCTTTTTTTCATTTTCTATAATTTTTTTTATGTGTTGTCAAAGTTCCATGGATCACTAATCATATAAAATGGTAGGGAAATTGAGTTTTCTTTGGGGATACTACCTACATTCCTAATGTGGAAACTGAAATGATTTTTCAGAATTTATGCGACCAAATTAGAGAACACTTGTAGTTCAAATTTGAATTACTTGATGTAAATCACCAGAAATTCAATAAATCAATGAAATATGGCAATATCACTCTGAAATTCATGAAAAATTTGTAGCTAGAATCCCATGTGGTATACTTTAGTTGAAAATTATAAGGGCACAATTTACAATGTTATTTATGGCACTTGCTTCACAAAAAAAGTCATGGTTAGCACTAGGAAAGTGGAAAAAATACTTTTCATTAACCAAATCTAAAATAATTTTGTGAAATTCTTGATCACTATGGTAACACCCATGTTAGTTCCAAAAATGGTCATGTTATCATGTAATATGCCATGAAGATGCCCATGGGGCATGGTCATGTTTGTTGAAAGTCATTGATCTTCATATGAGTTAGGTCAGTTTGTGAAGGGTTTTTTTTTCAAGTTTATGGTATTGTCAGTGTATCATTTTTCCCACAAGCCATTGCACATAGGAGGCCTCCATGTGAAAGGATTTCAATTTTTGAACATTTTTTTTCATTTTCTATAATTTCTTTCGATGTGTTGTCAAAATTGCATGGATGACTAATCATATAAAATGGTGGGGAAATTGAGTTTTCTTTGTGGATACTACCTACATTCCTAATGTGGAAGGTGAAAATGATTTTTCAGAATTTATTCGACCAAATTAGAGCACACTTGTAGTTCAAATTTGAATTACTTGATGTAAATCACCAGAAATTCAATAAATCAATGAAATATGGCAATATCACTCTTAAATTCATGAAAAATTTGTAGCTGGAATCCCATGTGGTATACTTTAGTTGAAAATTATAAGGGCACAATTTACAATGTTATTTATGGCACTTGCTTCACAAAAAAAGTCATGGTTAGTACTAGGAAAGTGGAAAAAATACTTTTCATTAAACAAATCTAAAATAATTTTGTGAAATTCTTGATCACTATGGTAACACCCATGTTAGTTCCAAAAATGGTCATGTTATCATGTAATATGCCATGAAGATTCCCATGGGGCATGGTCATCTTTGTTGAAAGTCATTGATCTTCATACGAGATAGGTCAGTTTGTGAAGGGTTTTTTTTTCAAGTTTATGGTATTGTCAGTGTATCATTTTTCCCACAAGCCATTGCACATAGGAGGCCTCCATGTGAAAGGATTACAATTTTAGAGAATTTATTCGACCAAATTAGAGCACATTTGCAGTTCAATTTTGAATTACTTGATGTAAATCACCAGAAATTAAATAAATCAATGAAATATTTCAATATCACTCTAAAATTCATGAAAAATTGGCAGTTGGAATCCCATGTGGTATACTTTAGTTGAAAATTGTAAGGGCACAATTTAAAATGTTATTTATGGCACTTGCTTCACAAAAAAAGTCATTCTTGGCACTAGGAAAGTGGAAAAAAAATACTTTTCATTAACGAAATCTAAAATCATTTTGTGAAATTCCTGATCACTACGGTAAGACCCATGTTAGTTTAAAAAATGGTCATGTTATCATGTAATATGCCATGAAGATTCCCATGGGGCATGGTCATCTTTGTTGAAAGTCATTGATCTTCATGTGAGATAGGTCAGTTTGTGAAGGTTTTTTTTTCAAGTTTGAGGTATTGTCGGTTTATCATTTTTCCCACAAACCATTGCACATAGGAGGCCTCCATGTGAAAGGATTTCAATTTTTGAGCATTTTTTTTATTTTCTATAATTTCTTTCGATGTGTTGTCAAAATTGCACGGATGACTAATCATATAAAATGGTTGGGAAATTGAGTTTTCTTTGTGGATACTACCTACATTCCTAATGTGGAAGGTGAAAATAATTTTTCAGAATTTATTCGACCAAATTAGAGCACATTTGCATTTCAATTTTGAATTATTTGATGTAAATCACTAGAAATTCAATAAATCAATGAAATATAGCAATATCACTCTGAAATTCATGAAAAATTGGCAGTTGGAATCCCATGTGTTATACTTTAGTTGAAAATTTTAAGGGTACAATTTACAATCTTATTTATGGCACTTGCTTCACAAAAAAAGTCGTGCTTGGCACTAGGAAAATGAAAAAAAAATACTTTTAATTAACCAAATTTTCATTCATTTTGTGAAATTCTTGATCACTATGGTAACACCCATGTTAGCTCCAAAAATGGTCATATTATCATGTAATATGCCATGAAGATGCCCATGGGGCATGGTCATCTTTGCTGAAAGTCATTGATCTTCATATGTGTGAGGTCAGTTTGTGAAGGTTTTTTTCAAGTTTGTGGTATTGCCAGTTTATCATTTTTCCCACAAGCCATTGCACATAGGAGGCCTCCATGTGAAAGGATTTCAATTTTTGAGCAAATTTTTCATTTTCTATAATTTCTTTCGATGTGTTGTCAAAATTCCATGGCTGACTAATCATATAAAATGGTTGGGAAATTGTGTTTTCTTTGTGGATACTACCTACATTCCTAATGTGGAAGGTGAAAATGATTTTTCAGAATTTATTCGACCAAATTAGAGCACACTTGTAGTTCAAATTTGAATTACTTGATGTAAATCACCAGAAATTCAATAAATTAATGAAATATGGCAATTTCACTCTGAAATTCATGAAAAATTTGTAGTTGGAATCCCTTGTGGTATACTTTAGTTGAAAATTGTAAGGGCACAATTTACAATCTTATTTATGGCACTTGCTTCAACAAAAAAAGTCGTGCTTGGCACTAGGAAAATGCAAAAATACTTTTTATTATCCAAATTTTCATTCATTTTGGGAAATTCTTGATCACTATGGTAACACCCATGTTACTTCCAAAAATGGCCATGTTATCATGTAATATGCCATGAAGATGCCCATGGGGCATGGTCATGTTTGTTGAAAGTCATTGATCTTCATATGAGTAAGGTCAGTTTGTGAACGTTTTTTTTTTCAAGTTTGTGGTATTGTCAGTTTATCATTTTTCCCACAAGACATTGCACATAGGAGGCCTCCATGTGAAAGGATTTCAATTGTTGAGCCTTTTTTTCATTTTCTATAATTTTTTTATGTGTTGTCAAAATTCGATGGATGACTAATCATATAAAATGGTAGGGAAATTGAGTTTTCTTTGGGGATACTAGCTCTATTCCTAATGTGGAAAGTGAAAATGATTTTTCAGAATTTATTCGACCAAATTAGAGAACACTTGTAGTTCAAATTTGAATTACTTGATGTAAATCACCAGAAATTCAATAAATCAATGAAATATGGCAATATCACTCTAAAATTCATGAAGAATTGGCGGTTGGAATCCCATGTGGTATACTTTAGTTGAAAATTATAAGGGCACAATTTACAATGTTATCTATGGCACTTGCTTCACAAAAAAAGTCATGGTTGGCATTAGGAGAGTAGAAAAAAAAATACTTTTCATTAACCAAATATAAAATAATTCTGAGAAATTCTTGATCACTATGGTAAGACCCATGTTAGTTCCAAAAATGGTCATGTTATCTTGTAATATGCCATGAAGATTCCCATGGGGCATGGTCATCCTTGTTGAAAGTCATTGATCTTCATACGAGATAGGTCAGTTTGTGAAGGTTCTTTTTTCATGTTTATGGTATTGTCAGTGTATCATTTTTCCCACAAGCCATTGCACATAGGACGCCTCCATGTGCAAGGATTACAATTTTTAAGAATTTATTCGACCAAATTAGAGCACATTTGCAGTTCAATTTTGAACTACTTGATGTAAATCACCAGAAATTAAATAAATCAATGAAATATGGCAATATCACTCTGAAATTCATGAAAAATTGGCAGTTGGAATCCCATGTGGTATACTTTAGTTGAAAATTGTAAGGGCACAATTTACAATGTTATTTATGGCACTTGCTTCATAAAAAAAAGTCATTCTTGGCACTAGGAAAGTGGAAAAAAAATACTTTTCATTAACCAAATCTAAAATCATTTTGTGAAATTCCTGATCACTACGGTAAGACCCATGTTAGTTTAAAAAATGGTCATGTTATCATGTAATATGCCATGAAGATTCCCATGGGGCATGGTCATCTTTGTTGAAAGTCATTGATCTTCATGTGAGATAGGTCAGTTTGTGAAGGTTTTTTTTTTCAAGTTTGTGGTATTGTCGGTTTATCATTTTTCCCACAAGCCATCGCACATAGGAGGCCTCCATGTGAAAGGATTTCAATTTTTGAGCATTTTTTTTCATTTTCTATAATTTCTTTCGATGTGTTGTCAAAATTTCACGGATGACTAATCATATAAAATGGTTGGGAAATTGAGTTTTCTTTGTGGATACTACCTACATTCCTAATGTGGAAGGTGAAAATAATTTTTCAGAATTTATTCGACCAAATTAGAGCACATTTGCAGTTCAATTTTGAATTATTTGATGTAAATCAGCAGAAATTCAATAAATCAATGAAATATGACAATATCACTCTGAAATTCATGAAAAATAGGCAGTTGGAATCCCATGTGGTATACTTTAGTTGAAAATTGTATGGGCACAATTTACAATCTTATTTATGGCACTTGCTTCACAAAAAAAGTCGTGCTTGGCACTAGGAAAATGCAAAAATACTTTTTATTATCCAAATTTTCATTCATTTTGTGAAATTCTTGATCACTATGGTAACACCCATGTTAGCTCCAAAAATGGTCATGTTATCATGTAATATGCCATTAAGATGCCCATGGGGCATGGTCATCTTTGCTGAAAGTCATTGATCTTCATATGTGTGAGGTCAGTTTGTGAAGGTTTTTTTTTTCAAGTTTGTGGTATTGCCAATTTATCATTTCTCCCACAAGCCATTGCACATAGGAGGCCTCCATGTGAAAGGATTTCAATTTTTGAGCATTTTTTTCATTTTCTATAATTTCTTTCGATGTGTTGTCAAAATTGCATGGATGACTAATCATATAAAATGGTTGGGAAATTGAGTTTTCTTTGTGGATACTACCTACATTCCTAATGTGGAAGGTGAAAATGATTTTTCAGAATTTATTCGACCAAATTAGAGCACACTTGTAGCTCAAATTTGAATTACTTGATGTAAATAACCAGAAATTCAATAAATCAATGAAATATGGCAATATCACTCTGAAATTCATGAAAAATTTGTAGTTGGAATCCCATGTGGTATACTTTAGTTGAAAATTGTAAGGGCACAATTTACAATCTTATTTATGGCACTTGTTTCACAAAAAAAGTCGTGCTTGGCACTAGGAAAATGGAAAAATACTTTTTATTATCCAAATTTTCATTCATTTTGTGAAATTCTTGATCACTATGGTAAAACCCATGTTAGTTCCAAAAATGGTCATGTTATCATGTAATATGCCATGAAGATGCCCATGGGGCATGGTCATCTTTGTTGAAAGTCATTGATCTTCATATGAGTTAGGTCAGTTTGTGAAGGTTTTTTTTTCAAGTTTGTGGTATTGTAAGTTTATCATTTTTCCCACAAGCCATTGCACGTAGGAGGCCTCCATGTGAAAGGATTTCAATTGTTTTGCCTTTTTTTCATTTTCTACAATTTCTTTTTATGTGTGGTGAAAATTCCATGGATGACTAATCATATAAAATGGTTGGGAAATTGAGTTTTCTTTGTGGATACTACCTACATTCCTAATGTGAAAAGTGAAAATGATTTTTTAGAATTTATTCGACCAAATTACAGCACACTTGTAGTTCAAATTTGAATTACTTGATGTAAATCACCAGAAAATGAAATATGGCAATATCACTCTAAAATTCATTAAAAATTGGCAATTGGAATCCCATGTGGTATACTTTAGTTGAAAATTATAAGGGCACAATTTACAATGTTATTTATGGCACTTGCTTCACAATAAAAAGTCATGGTTGGCACTAGGAAAGTGGAAAAAACTACTTTTCATTCACCAAATCTAAAATAATTTTGAGAAATTCCTGATCACTATGGTAAGACCCATGTTAGTTCCAAAAATGCTCTTGTTATCATGTAATATGCCATGAAGATTCCCATGGGGCATGGTCATCTTTGTTGAAAGTCATTGATCTTCATATGAGTTAGGTCAGTTTGTGAAGGTTTTTTTTTCAAGTTTATGGTATTGTCAGTGTATCATTTTCCCCACAAGCCATTGCACATAGGAGGCCTCCATGTGAAAGGATTTCATATATTGAGAATTTATTCGACCAAATTAGAGCACATTTGTAGTTCAATTTTCAATTACTTGATGTAAATCACCAGAAATTAAATAAATCAATGAAATATGGCAATATCACTCTGAAATTCATGAAAAATTGGCAGTTGGAATCCCATGTGGTATACTTTAATTGAAAATTGTAAGGGCACAATTCACAATGTTATTTATGGCACTTGCTTCACAAAAAAAAGTCATTCTTGGCACTAGGAAAGTGGAAAAAAATACTTTTCATTAACCAAATCTAAAATCATTTTGTGAAATTCCTGATCACTACGGTAAGACCCATGTTAGTTCAAAAAATGGTCATGTTATCATGTAATATGCCATGAAGATTCCCATGGGGCATGGTCATCTTTGTTGAAAGTCATTGATCTTCATGTGAGATATGTCAGTTTTTGAAGGTTTTTTTTTCAAGTTTGTGGTACTGTCGGTTTATCATTTTTCCCACAAGCCATTGCACATAGGAGTCCTCCATGTGAAAGGATTTCAATTTTTGAGCGTTTTTCTTTCATTTTCTATAGTTTCTTTCGATGTGTTGTCAAAATTGCACGGATGACTAATCATATAAAATGGTTGGGAAATTGAGTTTTCTTTGTGGATACTACCTACATTCCTAATGTGGAAGGTGAAAATAATTTTTCAGAATTTATTCGACCAAATTAGAGCACATTTGCAGTTCAATTTTGAATTACTTGATGTAAATCACCAGAAATTCAATAAATCGATGAAATATGGCAATATCACTCTGAAATTCATGTGGTATACTTTAGTTGAAAATTATAAGGGCACAATTTACAATTTTATTTATGGCACTTGGTTCACAAAAAAAAGTCGTGCTTGGCACTAGGAAAATGGAAAAAATATTTTAATTAACCAAATTTTCATTCATTTTTTGAAATTCTTGATCACTATGGTAACACCCATGTTAGCTCCAAAAATGGTCATGTTATCATGTAATATGCCATGAAGATGCCCATGGGGCATGGTCATCATTGTTGAAAGTCATTGATCTTCATATGAGTGAGGCCAGTTTGTGAAGGTTTTTTTTTCAAGTTTGTGGTATTGCCAGTTTATCATTTTTCCCACAAGCCATTGCACATAGGAGGCCTCCATGTGAAAGGATTTCAATTTTTGAGCATTTTTTTCATTTTCTATAATTTCTTTCGATGTGTTGTCAAAATTGCACGGATGACTAATCATATAAAATGGTAGGAAAATTGAGTTTTGTTTGTGGATACTACCTACATTCCTAATGTGGAAGGTGAAAATGATTTTTCATAATTTATTCGACCAAATTAGAGCACACTTGTAGTTCAAATTTGAATTACTTGATGTAAATAACCAGAAATTCAATAAATCAATGAAATATGGCAATATCACTCTGAAATTCATGAAAAATTTGTAGTTGGAATCCCATGTGGTATACTTTAGATGTAAATTGTAAGGACACAGTTTACAATCTTATTTATGGCACTTGCTTCAAAAAAAAGTCGTTCTTGGCACTAGGAAAATGGAAAAATACATTTTATTATCCAAATTTTCATTCATTTTGTGAAATTCTTGATCACTATGGTAACACCCATGTTAGTTCCAAAAATGGTCATGTTATCATGTAATATGCCATGAAGATGCCCATGGGGCATGGTCATGTTTGTTGAAAGTCATTGATCTTCATATGAGTTAGGTCAGTTTGTTAAGGGTTTTTTTTCAAGTTTGTGGTATTGTCAGTTTCTCATTTTTTCCACAAGCCATTGCACATAGGAGGCCTCCATGTGAAAGGATTTCAATTGTTGATCCTTTTTTTCATTTTCTATAATTTCTTTTTATGTGTTGTCAAAATTCCATGCATGACTAATCATAAAAAATGGTTGGGAAATTGAGTTTTCTTTGTGCATACTCCCTACATTCGTAATGTGAAAAGTCAAAATGATTTTTCAGAATTTATTCTACCAAATTAGAGCACACTTGTAGTTCAAATTTGACTTACTTGATGTAAATCACCAGAAATTCAATAAATCAATGAAATATGGCAATATCACTCTAAAATTCATGAAAAATTGGCAATTGGAATCCCAAGTGGTATACTTTAGTTGAAAATTATAAGGGCACAATTTACAATGTTATTTATGGCACTTGCTTCACAATAAAAAAGTCATGGTTGGCACTAGGAAAGTGGAAACAAATACTTTTCATTAACCAAATCTAAAATAATTTTGTGAAATTCCTGATCACTATGGTAAGACCCATGTTAGTTCCAAAAATGGTCATGTTATCATGTAATATGCCATGAAGATTCCCATGGGGCATGGTCATCTTTGTTGAAAGTCATTGATCTTCATATGAGATAGGTCAGTTTGTGAAGGTTCTTTTTTTCGAGTTTATGGTATTGTAAGTGTATCATTTTTCCCACAAGCCATTGCACATAGGAGGCCTCTATGTGAAAGGATTTCAATTATTGAGCATTTTTTTCATTTTCTATAATTTCTTTCGATGTGTTGTCAAAATTGCACGGATGACTAATCATATAAAATGGTTGGGAAATTTAGTTTTCTTTCTGGACACTACCTACATTCCTAATGTGGAAGGTGAAAATAATTTTGAGAAATTCCTGATCACTATGGTAAGACCCATGTTAGCTCCAAAAATGGTCATGTTATCATGTAATATGCCATGAAGATGCCCATGGGGCATGGTCATCTTTGTTGAAAGTCATTGATCTTCATATGAGTGAGGCCAGTTTGTGAAGGTTTTTTTTTTCAAGTTTGTGGTATTGCCAGTTTATCATTTTTCCCACAAGCCATTGCACATAGGAGGCCTCCATGTGAAAGGATTTCAATTTTTGAGCATTTTTTTTATTTTCTATAATTTCTTTCGATGTGTTGTCAAAATTGCACGGATGACTAATCATATAATATGGTTGGGAAATTTAGTTTTCTTTGTGGATACTACCTACATTCCTAATGTGGAAGGTGAAAATGATTTTTCAGAATTTATTCGACCAAATTAGAGCACACTTGTAGTTCAAATTTGAATTACTTGATGTAAATCACCAGAAATTCAATAAATCAATGAAATATGGCAATATCACTCTGAAATTCATGAAAAATTTGTAGTTGGAATCCCATGTGGTATACTTTAGTTGAAAATTGTAAGGGCACAATTTACAATCTTATTTATGGCACTTGCTTCACAAAAAAAGTCGTGCTTGGCAATAGGAAAATGGAAAAATACTTTTTATTATCCAAATTTTCATTCATTTTGTTAAATTCTTGATCACTATGGTAACACCCATGTTAGTTCCAAAAATGGTCATGTTATCAAGTAATATGCCATGAAGATGCCCATGGGGCATGGTCATGTTTGTTGAAAGTCATTGATCTTCATATGAGTTAGGTCAGTTTGTGAAGGTTTTTTTTTCAAGTTTGTGGTATTGTCAGTTTATCATTTTTCCCACAAGCCATTGCACATAGTAGGCCTCCATGTGAAAGGATTTCAATTGTTGAGGCTTTTTTTCATTTTCTATAATTTCTTTTTATGTGTTGTCAAAATTCCATGGATGACTAATCATATAAAATGGTTGGGAAATTGAGTTTTCTTTGTGGATACTACCTACATTCCTAATGTGAAAAGTGAAACTGATTTTTCAGAATTTATTCGACCAAATAAGAGCACACTTGTAGTTCAAATTTGAATTAGTTGATGTAAATCACCAGAAATTCAATAAATCAATGAAATATGGCAATATCACTCTAAAATTAATGAAAAATTGGCAGTTGGAATCCCATGTGGTATACTTAAGTTGAAAATTATAAGGGCACAATTTACAATGTTATTTATGGCACTTACTTCACAATAAAAAAGTCATGGTTGGCACTAGGAAAGTGGCAAAAAATACTTTTCATTAACCAAATCTAAAATAATTTTGAGAAATTCCTGATCACTATGGTAAGACCCATGTTAGTTCCAAAAATGGTCATGTTGTCCTGTAATATGCCATGAAGATTCCCATGGGGCATGGTCATCTTTGTTGAAAGTCAATGATCTTCATGTGAGATAGATCAGTTTGTGAAGGGTTTTTTTTCAAGTTTGTGGTATTGTCGGTTTATCATTTTTCCCACAAGCCATTGCACATAGGAGGCCTCCATGTGAAAGGATTTCAATTTTTGAGAATTTATTCGACCAAATTAGAGCACATTTGCAGTTCAATTTTGAATTACTTGATGTAAATCATCAGAAATTAAATAAATCAATGAAATATGGCAATATCACTCTGAAATTCATAAAAAATTGGTAGTTGGACTCCCATGTGGTATACTTTAGTTGAAAATTGTAAGGGCACAATTTACAAAGTTATTTATGGCACTTGCTTCACAAAAAAAGTCATTCTTGGCACTAGGAAAGTTAAAAAAAATACTTTTCATCAACCAAATCTAAAATCATTTTGTGAAATTCCTGATCACTACGGTAAGACCCATGTTAGTTCAAAAAATGGATATGTTATCATGTAATATGCCATGAAGATTCCCATGGGGCATGGTCATCTTTGTTGAAAGTCATTGATCTTCATGTGAGATAGGTCAGTTTGTGAAGGTTTTTTTTTCAAGTTTGTGGTACAGTCGGTTTATCATTTTTCCCACAAGCCATTGCACATAGGAGGCCTCCATGTGAAAGGATTTCAATTTTTGAGCATTTTTTTTTCATTTTCTATAGTTTCTTTCGATGTGTTGTCAAAATTGCACGGATGACTAATCATATAAAATGGTTGGGAAATTGAGTTTTCTTTGTGGATATTACCTACATTCCTAATGTGGAAGGTGAAAATAATTTTTTAGAATTTATTCGACCAAATTAGAGCACATGTGCAGTTCACTTTTGAATTACTTGATGTAAATCACCAGAAATTCAATAAAAACGATGAAATATGGCAATATCACTCTGAAATTCATGATAAATTGGCAGTTGGAATCCCATGTGGTATACTTTAGTTGAAAATTGTAAGGGCACACTTTACAATTTTATTTATGGCACTTGGTTCACAAAAAAAGTCGTGCTTGGCATTAGGAAAATGGAAAAAAATACTTTTAATTAACCAAAATTTCATTCATTTTGTGAAATTCTTGATCACTATGGTAACACCAATGTTAGCCCCAAAAATGGTCATGTTATCATGTAATATGCCATGAAGATGCCCATGGGGCATGGTCATCTTTGTTGAAAGTCATTGATCTTCAGATGAGTGAGGCGAGTTTGTGAAGGTTTTTTTTTTTCAAGTTTGTGGTATTGCCAGTTTATCATTTTTCCCACAAGCCATTGCACATAGGAGGCCTCCATGTGAAAGGATTTCAATTTTTGAGCATTTTTTTCATTTTCTATAATTTCTTTCGATGTGTTGTCAAAATTGCACGGATGACTAATCATATAAAATGGTTGGAAAATTGAGATTTGTTTGTGGATACTACCTACATTCCTAATGTGGAAGGTGAAAATGATTTTTCAGAATTTATTCGACCATATTAGAGCACACTTGTAGTTCAAATTTGAATTACTTGATGTAAATAACCAGAAATTCAATAAATCAATGAAATATGGCAAAATCACTCTGAAATTCATGAAAAATTTGTAGTTGGAATCCCATGTGGTATACTTTAGTTGAAAATTGTAAGGGCACAATTTACAATCTTATTTATGGCACTTGTTTCACAAAAAAAGTCGTGCTTGGCACTAGGAAAATGGAAAAATACTTTTTATTATACAAATTTTCATTCATTTTGTGAAATTCTTGATCACTATGGTAAAACCCATGTTAGTTCCAAAAATGATCATGTTATCATGTAGTATGCCATGAAGATGCCCATTGGGCATGGTCATGTTTGTTGAAAGTCATTGATCTTCATATGAGTTAGGTCAGTTTATGAAGGTTTTTTTTTCAAGTTTTTGGTATTGTCAGTTTATCATTTTTCCCACAAGCCATTGCACATAGGAGGCCTCCATGTGAAAGGATTTCAATTGTTGAGAATTTTTTTCATATTCTATAATTCCTTTTTATGTGTTGTCAAAATTCCATGGATGACTAATCATATAAAATGGTTGGGAAATTGAGTTTTCTTTGTGGATACTACCTACATTCCTAATGTGAAAAGTGAAAATGATTTTTCAGAATTTATTCGACCAAATTAGAGCACACTTGTAGTTCAAATTTGAATTACTTGATGTTAATCACCAGAAATTCAATAAATCAATGAAATATGGCAATATCACTCTAAAATTCATGAAAAATTGGCAGTTGGAATCCCATGTGGTATACTTTAGTTGAAAATTATAAGGGCACAATTTACAATATTATTTATGGCACTTGCTTCACAATAAAAAAGTCATGGTTGGCACTAGGAAAGTGGAAAAAATACTTTTCATTAACCAAATCTAAAATAATTTTGAGAAATTCCTGATCACTATGGTAAGACCCATGTTAGTTCCAAAAATGGTCATGTTGTCATGTAATATGCCATGAAGATTCCCATGGGGCATGGTCATCTTTGTTGAAAGTCAATGATCTTCATGTGAGATAGATCAGTTTGTGAAGGGTTTTTTTTCAAGTTTGTGGTACTGTCGGTTTATCATTTTTCCCACAAGCCATTGCACATAGGAGGCCTCCATGTGAAAGGATTTCAATTTTTGAGAATTTATTCGACCAAATTAGAGCACATTTGCAGTTCAATTTTGAATTACTTGATGTAAATCACCAGAAATTAAATAAATCAATGAAATATGGCAATATCATTCTGAAATTCATAAAAAATTGGCAGTTGGAATCCCATGTGGTATACTTTAGTTGAAAATTGTAAGGGCACAATTTACAATGTTATTTATGGCACTTGCTTCACAAAAAAAGTCATTCTTGGCACAAGGAAAGTGGAAAAAAATACTTTTCATTAACCAAATCTAAAATCATTTTGTGAAATTCCTGATCACTACGATAAGACCCATGTTAGTTCAAAAAATGGTCATGTTATCATGTAATATGCCATGAAGATTCCCATGGGGCATGGTCATCTTTGTTGAAAGTCATTGATCTTCATGTGAGATAGGTCCGTTTGTGAAGGTTTTTTTTTTCAAGTTTGTGGTACTGTCGGTTTATCATTTTCCCACAAGCCATTGCACATAGGAGGCCTCCATGTGAAAGGATTTCAATTTTTGAGCAATTTTTTTTCATTTTCTATAGTTTCTTTCGATGTGTTGACAAAATTGCACGGATGACTAATCATATAAAATGGTTGGGAAATTGAGTTTTCTTTGTCCATACTACCTACATTCCTAATGTGGAAGGTGAAAATAATTTTTCAGAATTTATTCGACCAAATTAGAGCACATTTGCAGTTCAATTTTGAATTACTTGATGTAAATCACCAGAAATTTAATAAAAGTGATGAAATATGGCAATATCACTCTGAAATTCATGAAAAATTGGCAGTTGGAATCCCATGTGGTATACTTTAGTTGAAAATTGTAAGGGCACACTTTACAATTTTATTTATGGCACTTGGTTCACAAAAAAAAGTCATGCTTGGCACTAGGAAAATGGAAAAAAATACTTTTAATTAACCAAATTTTCATTCATTTTGTGAAATTCTTGATCACTATGGTAACACCCATGTTAGCTCCAAAAATGATCATGTTATCATGTAATATGCCATGACGATGCCCATGGGGCATGGTCATCTTTGTTGAAAGTCATTGATCTTCATATGAGTGAGGTCAGTTTGTGAAGGTTTTTTTTTCAAGTTTGTGGTATTGCCAGTTTATCATTTTTCCCACAAGCCATTGCACATGGGAGGCCACCATGTGAAAGGATTTCAATTTTTGAGCATTTTTTTCATTTTCTATAATTTCTTTCGATGTGTTGTCAAAATTACACGGATGACTAATCATATAAAATGGTTGGGAAATTGAGTTTTCTTTGTGGATACTACCTACATTCCTAATGTGAAAAGTGAAAATGATTTTTCAGAATTTATTCGACCAAATTAGAGCACACTTGTAGTTCAAATTTGAATTACTTGATGTTAATCACCCGAAATTCAATAAATCAATGAAATATGGCAATATCACTCTAAAATTCATGAAAAATTGGCAGTTGGAATCCCATGTGGTATACTTTAGTTGAAAATTATAAGGGCACAATTTACAATATTATTTATGGCACTTGCTTCACAATAAAAAAGTCATGGTTGGCACTAGGAAAGTGGAAAAAATACTTTTCATTAACCAAATCTAAAATAATTTTGAGAAATTCCTGATCACTATGGTAAGACCCATGTTAGTTCCAAAAATGGTCATGTTGTCATATAATATGCCATGAAGATTCCCATGGGGCATGGTCATCTTTGTTGAAAGTAAATGATCTTCATGTGAGATAGATCAGTTTGTGAAGGGTTTTTTTTCAAGTTTGTGGTACTGTCGGTTTATCATTTTTCCCACAAGCCATTGCACATAGGAGGCCTCCATGTGAAAGGATTTCAATTTTTGAGAATTTATTCGACCAAATTAGAGCACATTTGTAGTTCAATTTTGAATTACTTGATGTAAATCACCAGAAATTAAATAAATCAATGAAATATGGCAATATCATTCTGAAATTCATAAAAAATTGGCAGTTGGAATCCCATGTGGTATACTTTAGTTGAAAATTGTAAGGGCACAATTTACAATGTTATTTATGGCACTTGCTTCACAAAAAAAGTCATTCTTGGCACAAGGAAAGTGGAAAAAAATACTTTTCATTAACCAAATCTAAAATCATTTTGTGAAATTCCTGATCACTACGGTAAGACCCATGTTAGTTCAAAAAATGGTCATGTTATCATGTAATATGCCATGAAGATTCCCATGGGGCATGGTCATCTTTGTTGAAAGTCATTGATCTTCATGTGAGATAGGTCAGTTTGTGAAGGTTTTTTTTTCAAGTTTGTGGTACTGTCGGTTTATCATTTTTCCCACAAGCCATTGCACATAGGACGCCTCCATGTGAAAGGATTTCAATTTTTGAGCAATTTTTTTTCATTTTCTATAGTTTCTTTCGATGTGTTGACAAAATTGCACGGATGACTAATCATATAAAATGGTTGGGAAATTGAGTTTTCTTTGTGCATACTACCTATATTCCTAATGTGGAAGGTGAAAATAATTTTTCAGAATTTATTCGACCAAATTAGAGCACATTTGCAGTTCAATTTTGAATTACTTGATGTAAATCAGCAGAAATTTAATAAAAGTGATGAAATATGGCAATATCACTCTGAAATTCATGAAAAATTGGCAGTTGGAATCCCATGTGGTATACTTTAGTTGAAAATTGTAAGGGCACACTTTACAATTTTATTTATGGCACTTGGTTCACAAAAAAAAGTCATGCTTGGCACTAGGAAAATGGAAAAAAATACTTTTAATTAACCAAATTTTCATTCATTTTGTGAAATTCTTGATCACTATGGTAACACCCATGTTAGCTCCAAAAATGATCATGTTATCATGTAATATGCCATGATGATGCCGATGGGGCATGGTCATCTTTGTTGAAAGTCATTGATCTTCATATGAGTGAGGTCAGTTTGTGAAGGTTTTTTTTTCAAGTTTGTGGTATTGCCAGTTTATCATTTTTCCCACAAGCCATTGCACATAGGAGGCCTCCATGTGAAAGGATTTCAATTTTTGAGCATTTTTTTCATTTTCTATAATTTCTTTCGATGTGTTGTCAAAATTACACGGATGACTAATCATATAAAATGGTTGGGAAATTGAGTTTTCTTTGTGGATACTACCTACATTCCTAATGTGGAAGGTGAAAATGATTTTTCAGAATTTATACGACCAAATTAGAGCACACTTGTAGTTCAAATTTGAATTACTTGATGCCAATCACCAGAAATTCAATAAATCAATGAAATATGGCAATATCACTCTGAAATTCATGAAAAATTTGTAGTTGGAATCCCATGTGGTATACTTTAGTTGAAAATTGTAAGGGCACAATTTACTATCTTATTTATAGCACTTGCTTCACAAAAAAAGTCGTGCTTGGCATTAGGAAAATGGAAAAATACTTTTTATTATCCAAATTTTCATTCATTTTGTGAAATTCTTGATCACTATGGTAACACCCATGCTAGTTCCAAAAATGGTCATGTTTTCATGTAATATGCCATGAAGATGCCCATGGGGCATGGTCATGTTTGTTGAAAGTCATTGATCTTCATATGAGTTAGGTCAGTTTGTGAAGGTTTTTTTTTCATGTTTGTGGTATTGTCAGTTTATCATTTTTCCCACAAGCCATTGCACATAGGAGGCCTCCATGTGAAAGGATTTCAATTGTTGAGCCTTTTTTTCATTTTCTATAATTTCTTTTTATGTGTGGTGAAAATTCCATGGGTGACTAATCATATAAAATGGTTGGGAAATTGAGTTTTCTTTGTGGATACTACCTACATTCCTAATGTGAAAAGTGAAAATGATTTTTCAGAATTTATTCGACCAAATTACAGCACACTTGTAGTTCAAATTTGAATTACCTGATGTAAATCACCAGAAATTCAATAAATCAATGAAATATGGCAATATCACTCTAAAATTCATGAAAAGTTGGCAATTGGAATCCCATGTGGTATACTTTAATTGAAAATTGTAAGGGCACAATTCACAATGTTATTTATGGCACTTGCTTCACAAAAAAAAAGTCATTCTTGGCACTAGGAAAGTGGAAAAAAATACTTTTCATTAACCAAATCTAAAATCATTTTGTGAAATTCCTGATCACTACGGTAAGACCCATGTTAGTTCAAAAAATGGTCATGTTATCATGTAATATGCCATGAAGATTCCCATGGGGCATGGTCATCTTTGTTGAAAGTCATTGATCTTCATGTGAGATAGGTCAGTTTTTGAAGGTTTTTTTTTCAAGTTTGTGGTACTGTCGGTTTATCATTTTTCCCACAAGCCATTGCACATAGGAGGCCTCCATGTGAAAGGATTTCAATTTTTGAGCGTTTTTCTTTCATTTTCTATAGTTTCTTTCGATGTGTTATCAAAATTGCACGGATGACTAATCATATAAAATGGTTGGGAAATTGAGTTTTCTTTGTGGATACTACCTACATTCCTAATGTGGAAGGTGAAAATAATTTTTCAGAATTTATTCGACCAAATTAGAGCACATTTGCAGTTCAATTTTGAATTACTTGATGTAAATCACCAGAAATTCAATAAATCGATGAAATATGGCAATATCACTCTGAAATACATATGGTATACTTTAGTTGAAAATTATAAGGGCACAATTTACAATTTTATTTATGGCACTTGGTTCACAAAAAAAAGTCATGCTTGGCACTAGGAAAATGGAAAAAAATACTTTTAATTAACCAAATTTTCATTCATTTTGTGAAATTCTTGATCACTATGGTAACACCCATGTTAGCTCCAAAAATGATCATGTTATCATGTAATATGCCATGACGATGCCCATGGGGCATGGTCATCTTTGTTGAAAGTCATTGATCTTCATATGAGTGAGGTCAGTTTGTGAAGGTTTTTTTTTCAAGTTTGTGGTATTGCCAGTTTATCATTTTTCCCACAAGCCATTGCACATGGGAGGCCACCATGTGAAAGGATTTCAATTTTTGAGCATTTTTTTCATTTTCTATAGTTTCTTTCGATGTGTTGTCAAAATTGCACGGATGACTATACTATATAAAATGGTTGGGAAATTGAGTTTTCTTTGGGGATACTACCTACATTCCTAATGTGGAAGGTGAAAATCATTTTTCAGAGATTATTCGACCAAATTAGAGCACACTTGTTGTTCAAATTTGAATTACTTGATGCAAATCACCAGAAATTCAATAAATCAATGAAATATGGCAATATCACTCTGAAATTCATGAAAAAAATTTAGTTGGAATCCCATGTGGTATACTTTAGTTGAAAATTGTAAGGACACAATTTACAATCTTATTTATGGCACTTGCTTCAAAAAAAAAAGTCGTTCTTGGCACTAGGAAAATGGAAAAATACTTTTTATTATCCAAATTTTCATTCATTTTGTGAAATTCTTGATCACTATGGTAACACCCATGTTAGTTCCAAAAATGGTCATGTTATCATGTAATATGCCATGAAGATGCCCATGGGGCATGGTCATGTTTGTTGAAGGTCATTGATCTTCATATGAATTAGGTCAGTTTGTGAAGGTTTTTTTTTCAAGTTTGTGGTATTGTCAGTTTATCATTTTTTCCACAAGCCATTGCACATAGGAGGCCTCCATGTGAAAGGATTTCAATTTTTGATCCTTTTTTTCATTTTCTATAATTTCTTTTTATGTGTTGTCAAAATTCCATGCATGACTAATCATATAAAATGGTTGGGAAATTGAGTTTTCTTTGTGGATACTCCCTACTTTCCTAATGTGAAAAGTCAAAATGATTTTTCAGAATTTATTCTACCAAATTAGAGCACACTTGTAGTTCAAATTTGACTTACTTGATGTAAATCACCAGAAATTCAATAAATCAATGAAATATGGCAATATCACTCTAAAATTCATAAAAAATTGGCTATTGGAATCCCAAGTGGTATACTTTAGTTGAAAATTATAAGGGCACAATTTACAATGTTATTTATGGCACTTTCTTCACAATAAAAAAGTCATGGTTGGCACTAGGAAAGTGGAAACAAATACTTTTCATTAACCAAATCTAAAATAATTTTGAGAAATTCCTGATCACTATGGTAAGAACCATGTTAGTTCCAAAAATGGTCATGTTATCATGTAATATGCCATGAAGATTACCATGGGGCATGGTCATCTTTGTTGAAAGTCATTGATCTTCATATGAGATAGGTCCGTTTGTGAAGGTTCTTTTCTTCGAGTTTATGGTATTGTAAGTGTATCATTTTTCCCACAAGCCATTGCACATAGGAGGCCTCTATGTGAAAGGATTTCAATTATTGAGAATTTATTTGACAAAATTAGAGCACATTTGCAGTTCAATTTTGAATTACTTGTTGTAAATCACCAGAAATTAAATAAATCAATGAAATATGGCAATATCACTCTGAAATTCATGAAAAATTGGCAGTTGGAATCCCATGTGGTATAATTTAATTGAAAATTGTAAGGGCACAATTTACAATGTTATTTATGGCACTTGCTTCACACAAAAAAAGTCATTCTTGGCACAAGGAAAGTGGAAAAAAATACTTTTCATTAACCAAATCTAAAATCATTTTGTGAAATTCCTGCTCACTACGGTAAGACCCATGTTAGTTCAAAAAAAGGTCATGTTATCATGTAATATGCCATGAAGTTTCCCATGGGGCATGGTCATCTTTGTTGAAAGTCATTGATCTTCATGTGAGATTGCTCAGTTTGTGAAGGTTTTTTTTTCAAGTTTGTGGTACTGTCGGTTTATCATTTTTCCCACAAGCCATTGCACATAGGAGGCCTCTATGTGAAAGGATTTCAATTTTTGAGCAATTTTTTTTCATTTTCTATAGTTTCTTTCGATGTGTTGTCAAAATTGCACGGATGACTAATCATATAAAATGGTTGGGAAATTGAGTTTTCTTTGTGGATACTACCCACATTCCTAATGTGGAAGGTGAAAATAATTTTTCAGAATTTATTCGACCAAATTAGAGCACATTTGCAGTTCAATTTTGAATTCCTTGATGTAAATCTCCAGAAATTCAATAAAATCGATGAAATATTACAATATCACTCTGAAATTCATGAAAAATTGGCAGTTGGAATCCCATGTGGTATACTTTAGTTGAAAATTGTAAGGGCACACTTTACAATTTTATTTATGGCACTTGGTTCACAAAAAAAAGTCGTGCTTGGCACTAGGAAAATGGAAAAAAATACTTTTAATTAACCAAATTTTCATTCATTTTGTGAAATTCTTGATCACTATGGTAACACCCATGTTAGCTCCAAAAATGATCATGTTATCATGTAATATGCCATGAAGATGCCCATGGGGCATGGTGATCTTTGTTGAAAGTCATTGATCTTCATATGAGTGAGGTCAGTTTGTGAAGATTTTTTTTTCAAGTTTGTGGTATTGCCAGTTTATCATTTTTCCCACAAGCCATTGCACATAGGAGGCCTCCATGTGAAAGGATTTCAATTTTTGAGCATTTTTTTCATTTTCTATAATTTCTTTCGATGTGTTGTCAAAATTGCACGGATGACTAATCATATAAAATGGTTGGGAAATTTAGTTTTCTTTGGGGATACTACCTACATTCCTAATGTGGAAGGTGAAAATCATTTTTCAGAGATTATTCGACCAAATAAGAGCACACTTGTTGTTCAAATTTGAATTACTTGATGCAAATCACCAGAAATTCAATAAATCAATGAAATATGGCAATATCACTCTGAAATTCATGAAAAAAATTTAGTTGGAATCCCATGTGGTATACTTTAGTTGAAAATTGTAAGGACACAATTTACAATCTTATTTATGGCACTTGCTTCAAAAAAAAAGTCGTTCTTGGCACTAGGAAAATGGAAAAATACTTTTTATTATCCAAATTTTCATTCATTTTGTGAAATTATTGATCACTATGGTAACACCCATGTTAGTTCCAAAAATGGTCATGTTATCATGTAATATGCCATGAAGATGCCCATGGGGCATGGTCATGTTTGTTGAAGGTCATTGATCTTCATATGAATTAGGTCAGTTTGTGAAGGTTTTTTTTTCAAGTTTGTGGTAGTGTCAGTTTATCATTTTTTCCACAAGCCATTGCACATAGGAGGCCTCCATGTGAAAGGATTTCAATTTTTGATCCTTTTTTTCATTTTCTATAATTTCTTTTTATGTGTTGTCAAAATTCCATGCATGACTAATCATATAAAATGGTTGGGAAATTGAGTTTTCTTTGTGGAAACTCCCTACTTTCCTAATGTGAAAAGTCAAAATGATTTTTCAGAATTTATTCTACCAAATTAGAGCACACTTGTAGTTCAAATTTGACTTACTTGATGTAAATCACCAGAAATTCAATAAATCAATGAAATATGGCAATATCACTCTAAAATTCATGAAAAATTGGCAGTTGGAATCCCATGTGGTATACTTTAGTTGAAAATTATAAGGGCACAATTTACAATGTTATTTATGGCACTTGCTTCACAATAAAAAAGTCATGGTTAGCACTAGGAAAGTGGAAAAAAAATACTTTTCATTAACCAAATCTAAAATAATTTTGAGAAATTCCTGATCACTATGGTAAGACCCATGTTAGTTCCAAAAATGGTCATGTTGTCATGTAATATGCCATGAAGATTCCCATGGGGCATGGTCATCTTTGTTGAAAGTCAATGATCTTCATGTGAGATAAATCAGTTTATGAAGGGTTTTTTTTCAAGTTTGTGGTACTGTCGGTTTATCATTTTTCCCACAAGCCATTGCACATAGGAGGCCTCCATGTGAAAGGATTTCAATTTTTGAGCATTTTTTTTCATTTTCTATAGTTTCTTTCGATGTGTTGTCAAAATTGCACGGATGACTAATCATATAAAATGGTTGGGAAATTGAGTTTTCTTTGTGGATACTACCTACATTCCTAATGTGGAAGGTGAAAATAATTTTTCAGAATTTATTCGACCAAATTAGAGCACATTTGCAGGCCAATTTTGAATTACTTGATGTAAATCACCAGAAATTCAATAAAATCGATGAAATATGGCAATATCACTCTGAAATTCATGAAAAATTGGCAGTGGGAATCCCATGTGGTATACTTTAGTTGAAAATTGTAAGGGAACTCTTTACAATTTTATTTATGGCACTTGGTTCACAAAAAAAAGTCGTGCTTGGCACTAGGAAAATGGAAAAAAAAACTTTTAATTAACCAAATTTTCATTCATTTTGTGAAATTCTTGATCACTATGGTAACACCCATGTTAGCTCCAAAAATGGTCATGTTATCATGTAATATGCCATGAAGATGCCCATGGGGCATGGTCATCTTTGTTGAAAGTCATAGATCTTCATATGAGTGAGGTCAGTTTGTGAAGTTTTTTTTTTTCAAGTTTGTGGTATTGCCAGTTTATCATTTTTCCCACAAGCCATTACACATAGGAGGCCTCCATGTGAAAGGATTTCAATTTTTGAGCATTTTTTTCATTTTCTATAATTTCTTTCGATGTGTTGTCAAAATTGCGCGGATGACTAATCATATAAAATGGTTGGAAAATTGAGATTTGTTTGTGGATACTACCTACATTCCTAATGTGGAAGGTGAAAATGATTTTTCGGAATTTATTCGACCAAATTAGAGCACACTTGTAGTTCAAATTTGAATTACTTGATGTAAATCACCAGAAATTCAATAAATCAATGAAATATGGCAATATCACTCTGAAATTCATGAAAAAATTGTAGTTGGAATCCCATGTGGTATACTTTAGTTGAAAATTGTAAGGGCACAATTTACAATCTTATTTATGGCACTTGTTTCACAAAAAAAGTCGTGCTTGGCACTAGGAAAATGGAAAAAATACTTTTTATTATCTAGATTTTCATTCATTTTGTGAAATTCTTGATCACTATGGTAAAACCCATGTTAGTTCCAAAAATGGTCATGTTATCATGTAATATGCCATGAAGATGCCCATGGGGCATGCTCATGTGTGTTGAAAGTCATTGATCTTCATATGAGTTAGGTCAGTATGTGAAGGTTTTTTTTTCAAGTTTGTGGTATTGTCAGTTTATCATTTTTCCCACAAGCCATTGCACATAGGAGGCCTCCATGTGAAAGGATTTCAATTGTTGAGCCTTTTTTTCATATTCTATAATTTCTTTTTATGTGTTGTCATAATTCCATGGATGACTAATCATATAAAATGGTTGGGAAATTGAGTTTTCTTTGTGGATACTACCTACATTCCTAATGTGAAAAGTGAAAATGATTTTTCAGAATTTATTCGACCAAATTAGAGCACACTTGTAGTTCAAATTTGAATTACTTGATGTAAATCACCAGAAATTCAATAAATCAATGAAATATGGCAATATCACACTAAAATTCATGAAAAATTGGGAGTTGGAATCCCATGTGGTATACTTTAGTTGAAAATTATAAGGGCACAATTTACAATGTTATTTATGGCACTTGCTTCACAATAAAAAAGTCATGGTTGGCACTAGGAAAGTGGAAAAAAATACTTTTCATTAACCAAATCTAAAATAATTTTGAGAAATTCCTGATCACTATAGTAAGACCCATGTTACTTCCAAAAATGGTCATGTTGTCATGTAATATGCGATGAAGATTCCCATGGGGCATGGTCGTCTTTGTTGAAAGTCATTGATCTTCATGTGAGATAGATCAGTTTGTGAAGGGTTTTTTTTCAAGTTTGTGGTACTGTCGGTTTATCATTTTTCCCACAAGCCATTGCACATAGGAGGCCTCCATGTGAAAGGATTTCAATTTTTGAGAATTTATTCGACCAAATTAGAGCACATTTGAAGTTCAATTTTGAATTACTTGATGTAAATCACCAGAAATTAAATAAATCAATGAAATATGGCAATATCACTCTGAAATTCATAAAAAATTGGCAGTTGGAATCCCATGTGGTATACTTTAGTTGAAAATTGTAAGGGCACAATTTACAATGTTATTTATGGCACTTGCTTCACAAAAAAAGTCATTCTTGGCACCAGGAAAGTGGAAAAAAATACTTTTCATTAATCAAATCTAAAATCATTTTGTGAAATTCCTGATCACTACGGTAAGACCCATGTTAGTTCAAAAAATGGCCATGTTATCATGTAATATGCCACGAAGATTCCCATGGGGCATGGTCATCTTTGTTGAAAGTCATTGATCTTCATATGAGATAGGTGAGTTTGTGAAGGTTTTTTTTTTTAAGTTTGTGGTACTGTCGGTTTATCATTTTTCCCACAAGCCGTTGCACATAGGAGGCCTCCATGTGAAAGGATTTCAATTTTTGAGCAATTTTTTTTCATTTTCTATAGTTTCTTTCGATGTGTTTTCAAAATTGCACGGATGACTAATCATATAAAATGGTTGGGAAATTGAGTTTTCTTTGTGGATACTACCTACATTCCTAATGTGTAAGGTGAAAATAATTTTTCAGAATTTATTCGACCAAATTAGAGCACATTTGCAGGCCAATTTTGAATTACTTGATGTAAATCACCAGAAATTCAATAAAATCGATGAAATATGGCAATATCACTCTGAAATTCATCAAAAATTGGCAGTTGGAATCCCATGTGGTATACTTTAGTTGAAAATTGTAAGGGCACACTTTACAATTTTATTTATGGCACTTGGTTCACAAAAAAAAGTCGTGCTTGGCAATAGGAAAATGTAAAAACATACTTTTAATTATCCAAATTTTCATTCATTTTGTGAAATTCTTGATCACTATGGTAACACCCATGTTAGCTCCAAAAATGATCATGTTATCATGTAATATGCCATGAAGATGCCCATGGGGCACGGTCATCTTTGTTGAAAGTCATTGATCTTCATATGAGTGAGGTCAGTTTGTGAAGGGTTTTTTTTCAAGTTTGTGGTATTGCCAGTTTATCATTTTTCCCACAAGCCATTGCACATAGGAAGCCTCCATGTGAAAGGATTTCAATTTTTGAGCATTTTTTTCATTTTCTATAATTTCTTCCGATGTGTTGTCAAAATTGCACGGATGACTAATCATATAAAATGGTTGGAAAATTGAGTTTTGTTTGTGGATACTACCTACATTCCAAATGTGGAAGGTGAAAATGATTTTTCAGAATTTATTCGACCAAATTAGAGCACACGTGTAGTTCAAATTTGAATTACTTGATGTAAATCACCAGAAATTCAATAAATCAATGAAATATGGCAATATCAATCTGAAATTCATGAAAAATTTGTAGTTGGAATCCCATGTGGTATACTTTTGTTGAAAATTGTAAGGGCACAATTTACAATCTTATTTATGGCACTTGCTTCACAAAAAAAGTCATTCTTGGCACTAGGAAAGTAGAAAAAAATACTTTTCATTAACCAAATCTAAAATCATTTTGTGAAATTCCTGATCACTACGGTAAGACCCATGTTAGTTCAAAAAATGGTCATGTTATCATGTAATATGCCATGAAGATTCCCATGGGGCATGGTCATCATTGTTGAAAGTCATTGATCTTCTTGTGAGATAGGTCAGTTTGTGAAGGGTTTTTTTTCATGTTTGTGGTACTGTCGGTTTATCATTTTTCCCACAAGCCATTGCACATATGAGGCCTCCATGTGAAAGGATTTCAATTTTTGAGCAATGTTTTTTCATTTTCTATAGTTTCTTTCGATGTGTTGTCAAAATTGCACGGATGACTAATCATATAAAATGGTTGGGAAATTGAGTTTTCTTTGTGGATACTACCTACATTCCTAATGTGGAAGGTGAAAATAATTTTTCAGAATCTATTCGACCAAATTAGAGCGCATTTGCAGTTCAATTTTTAATTACTCGATGTAAATCACCAGAAATTTAATAAAATCGATGAAATATGGCAATATCACTCTAAAATTCATGAAAAATTCGCAGTTGGAATCCCATGTGGTATTCTTTAGTTGAAAATTATAAGGGCACAATTTACAATGTTATTTATGGCACTTGCTTCACAATAAAAAAGTCATGGTTGGCACTAGGAAAGTGGAAAAAAATACTTTTCATTAACCAAATCTAAAATAATTTTGAGAAATTCCTGATCACTATGGTAAGACCCATGTTAGTTCCAAAAATGGTCATGTTGTCATGTAATATGCCATGAAGATTCCCATGGGGCATGGTCATCTTTGTTGAAAGTCATTGATCTTCATGTGAGATAGATCATATTGTGAAGGGTTTTTTTTCAAGTTTGTGGTACTGTCGGTTTATCATTTTTCCCACAAGCCATTCACATAGGAGGCCTCCATGTGAAAGGATTTCAATTTTTGAGAATTTATTCGACCAAATTAGAGCACAATTGCAGTTCAATTTTGAATTACTTGATGTAAATCACCAGAAATTAAATAAATCAATGAAATATGGCACTAGGAAAGTGGAAAAAAATACTTTTCATTAACCAAATCTAAAATCATTTTGTGAAATTCCTGATCACTACGGTAAGACCCATGTTAGTTCAAAAAATGGTCATGTTATCATGTAATATGCCATGAAGATTCCCATGGGGCATGGTCAGCTTTGTTGAAAGTCATTGATCTTCATGTGAGATAGGTCAGTTTGTGAAGGTTTTTTTCAAGTTTGTGGTACTGTCGGTTTATCATTTTTCCCACAATCCATTGCACATAGGAGGCCTCCATGTGAAAGGATTTCAATTTTTGAGCAATTTTTTTCATTTTCTATAGTTTCTTTCGATGTGTTATAAAAATTGCACGGATGACTAATCATATAAAATGGTTGGGCAATTGAGTTTTCTTTGTGGATACTACCTACATTCCTAATGTGGAAGGTGAAAATAATTTTTCAGAATTTATTCGACCAAATTAGAGCACATTTGCAGTTCAATTTTGAATTACTTGATGTAAATCTCCAGAAATTCAATAAAATCGATGAAATATGGCAATATCACTCTGAAATTCATGAAAAATTGGCAGTTGGAATCCCATGTGGTATACTTTAGTTGAAAATTGTAAGGGCACACTTTACAATTTTATTTATGGCACTTGGTTCACAAAACAAAGTCGTGCTTGGCACTAGGAAAATGTAAAAAAATACTTTTAATTAACCAAATTTTCATTCATTTTGTGAAATTCTTGATCACTATGGTAACACCCATGTTAGCTCCAAAAATGGTCATGTTATCATGTAATATGCCATGAAGATGCCCATGGGGCATGGTCATCTTTGTTGAAAGTCATTGATCTTCATATGAGTGAGGTCAGTTTGTGAAGGTTTTTTTTTTCAAGTTTGTGGTATTGCCAGTTTATCATTTTTCCCACAAGCCATTACACATAGGAGGCCTCCATGTGAAAGGATTTCAATTTTTGAGCATTTTTTTCATTTTCTATAATTTCTTTCGATGTGTTGTCAAAATTGCACGGATGACTAATCATATAAAATGGTTGGAAAATTGAGTTTTGTTTGTGGATACTACCTACATTCCTAATGTGGAAGGTGAAAATGATTTTTCAGAATTTATTCGACCAAATTAGAGCACACTTGTAGATCAAATTTGAATTACTTGATGTAAATCACCAGAAATTCAATAAATCAATGAAATATGGCAATATCACTCTGAAATTCATGAATAATTTGTAGTTGGAATCCCATGTGGTATACTTTAGTTGAAAATTGTAAGGGCACAATTTACAATCTTATTTATGGCACTTGTTTCACAAAAAAAGTCATGCTTGGCACTAGGAAAATGGAAAAATACTTTTTATTATCCAAATTTTCATTCTTTTTGTGAAATTCTTGATCACTATGGTAAAACCCATGTTAGGTCCAAAAATGGTCATGTTATCATGTAATATGCCATGAAGATGCCCATGGGGCATGGTCATGTTTGTTGAAAGTCATTGATCTTCATATGAGTTAGGTCAGTTTGTGATGGTTTTTTTTTCAAGTTTGTGGTATTGTCAGTTTATCATTTTTCCCACAAGCCATTGCACATAGGAGGCCTCCATGTGAAAGGATTTCAATTGCTGAGCCTTTTTTTCATTTTCTATAATTTCTTTTTATGTGTTGTCAAAATTCCATGGATGACTAATCATATAAAATGGTTGGGAAATTGAGTTTTCTTTGTGGAAACTACCTACATTCCAAATGTGAAAAGTGAAAATGATTTTTCAGAATTTATTCGACCAAATTAGAGCACACTTGTAGTTCAGATTTGAATTACTTGATGTAAATCACCAGAAATTCAATAAATCAATGAAATATGGCAATATCACTCTGAAATTCATGAAAAATTGGCATCCCATATGGTATACTTTAGTTGAAAATTATAAGGGCACAATTTACAATGTTGTTTATGGCACTTGATTTACAATTAAAAAGTCATGGTTGGCACTAGGAAAGTGGAAAAAAATAATTTTCATTAACCAAATCTAAAATAATTTTGAGAAATTCCTGATCACTATGGTAAGACCCATGTTAGTTCCAAAAATGGTCATGTTATCATGTAATATGCCATGAAGATTCCCATGGGGCATGGTCATCTTTGTTGAAAGTCATTGATCTTCATATGAGATAGGTCAGTTTGTGAAGGTTTTTTTTTCAAGTTTATGGTATTGTCAGTGTATCATTTTTCCCACAAGCCATTGCACATAGGAGGCCTCCATGTGAAAGGATTTCAATTTTTGAGAATTTATTCGACCAAATTAGAGCACATTTGCAGTTCAATTTTGAATTACTTGATGTAAATCACCAGAAATTAAATAAATCAATGAAATATGGCAATATCACTCTGAAATTCATGAAAAATTGGCAGTTGGAATCCCATGAGGTATACTTTAGTTGAAAATTTTAAGGGCACAATTTACAATGTTATTTATATCACTTGCTTCACAAAAAAAAGTCATTCTTGGCACCAGGAAAGTGGAAAAAAATACTTTTCATTAACCAAATCTAAAATCATTTTGCGAAATTCCTGATCACTACGGTAAGACCCATGTTAGTTCAAAAAATGGTCATGTTATCATGTAATATGCCATGAAGATTCCCATGGGGCATGGTCATCTTTGTTGAAAGTCATTGATCTTCATGTGAGATAGGTCAGTTTGTGAAGGTTTTTGTTTCAAGTTTGTGGTACTGTCGGTTTATCATTTTTCCCACAAGCCATTGCACATAGGAGGCCTCCAGGTGAAAGGATTTCAATTTTTGAGCAATTTTTTGTTCATTTTCTATAGTTTCTTTCGATGTGTTGTCAAAATTGCACGGATGACTAATCATATAAAATGGTTGGGACATTGAGTTTTCTTTGTGGATACTACCTACATTCCTAATGTGGAAGGTGAAAATAATTTTTCAGAATTTATTCGACCAAATTAGAGCACATTTGCAGTTCAATTTTGAATTACTTGATGTAAATCACCAGAAATTCAATAAAATCGATGAAATATGGCAATATCACTTTGAAATTCATGAAAAATTGGCAGTTGGAATCCCATGTGGTATACCTTAGTTGAAAATTGTAAGGGCACACTTTACAATTTTATTTATGGCACTTGGTTCACAAAAAAAAGTCGTGCTTGGCACTAGGAAAATGGAAAAAAATACTTTTAATTAACCAAATTTTCATTCATATTGTGAAATTCTTGATCACTATGGTAACACCCATGTTAGCTCCAAAAATGGTCATGTTATCATGTAATATGCCATGAAGAGGCCCATGGGGCATGGTCATCTTTGTTGAAATCATTGATCTTCATATGAGTGAGGTCAGTTTGTGAAGGGTTTTTTTCTCAAGTTTGTGGTATTGCCAGTTTATCATTTTTCCCACAAGCCATTGCACATAGGAGGCCTCCATGTGAAAGGATTTCAATTTTTGAGCATTTTTTCATTTTCTATAATTTCTTTCGATGTGTTGTCAAAATTGCACGGATGACTAATCATATAAAATGGTTGGGAAATTGAGTTTTCTTTGTGGATACTACCTACATTCCTAATGTGGAAGGTGAAAATAGTTTTTCAAAATTTATTCGACCAAATTAGAGCACACTTGTAGTTCAAATTTGAATTACATGATGTAAATCACCAAAAATTCAATAAATCAATGAAATATGTCAATATCACTCTGAAATTCATGAAAAATTGGTAGTTGGAATCCCATGTGGTATACTTTAGTTGAAAATTGTAAGCGCACAATTTACAATCTTATTTATGGCACTTGCTTCACAAAAAAAGTCGTGCTTGGCACTAGGAAAATGGAAAAATACTTTTTATTATCCAAATTTTCATTCATTTTGTGAAATTCTTGATCACTATGGTAACACCCATGTTAGTTCCAAAAATGGTCATGTTATCATGTAATATGCCATGAAGATGCCTATGGGGCATGGTCATGTTTGTTGAAAGTCATTGATCTTCATGTGAGTTAGGTCAGTTTGTCAAGGGTTTTTTTTCAAGTTTGTGCTATTGTCATTTTATCATTTTTCCCACAAGCCATTGCACATAGGAGGCCTCCAAGTGAAACGATTTCAATTGTTGAGCCTTTTTTTCATTTTCTATAATTTCTTTTTATGTGTTGTCAAAATTCCATGGATGACTAATCATATAAAATGGTTGGGAAATTGAGTTTTCTTTGTGGATACTACCTACATTCCTAATGTGAAAAGTGAAAATGATTTTTCAGAATTTATTCGACCAAATTATAGCACACTTGTAGTTGAAATTTGAATTACTTGATGTAAATCACCAGAAATTCAATAAATCAATGAAATATGGCAATATCACTCTAAAATTCATGAAAAATTGGCAGTTGGAATCCCATATGGTATACTTTAGTTGCAAATTATAAGGGCACAATTTACAATGTTATTTATGGCACTTACTTTACAATTAAAAAGTCATGGTTGGCACTAGGAAAGTGGAAAAAAATACTTTTCATTAACCAAATCTAAAATAATTTTGAGAAATTCCTGATCACTATGGTAAGACCCATGTTAGTTCCAAAAATGGTCATGTTATCATGTAATATGCCATGAAGATTCCCATGGGGCATGGTCATCTTTGTTGAAAGTCATTGATCTTCATATGAGATAGGTCAGTTTGTGAATGTTTTTTTTTCAAGTTTATGGTATTGTCAGTGTATCATTTTTCCCACAAGCCATTGCACATAGGAGGCCTCCATGTGAAAGGATTTCAGTTTTTGAGAATTTATTCGACCAAATTAGAGCACATTTGTAGTTCAATTTTGAATTACTTGGTGTAAATCACCAGAAATTAAATAAATCAATGAAATATGGCAATATCACTCTGAAATTCATGAAAAATTGGCAGTTGGAATCCCATGAGGTATACTTTAGTTGAAAATTTTAAGGGCATGCCATTTTTTTTCATTTTCTATAGTTTCCTTCGATGTGTTGTCAAAATTGCACGGATGAATAATCATATAAAATGGTTGGGAAATTGTGTTTTCTTTGTGGATACTACCTACATTCCAAATGTGGAAGGTGAAAATAATTTTTCCGAATTTATTCGACCAAATTAGAGCACATTTGCAGTTCAATTTTGAATTACTTGATGTAAATCACCAGAAATTCAATAAAATCGATGAAATATGGCAATATCACTCTGAAATTCATGAAAAATTGGCAGTTGGAATCCCATGTCGTATACTTTAGTTGAAAATTGTAAGGGCACAATTTACAATGTTATTTATGGCACTTGCTTCAATAAAAAGTCATTCTTGGTACTAGGAAAGTGGAAAAAAAATACTTTTCATTAACCAAATCTAAAATCATTTTGTGAAATTCTTGATCACTGTGGTAACACCCATGTTAGTTCCAAAAATGGTCATGTTATCATGTAATATGCCATGAAGATGCCCATGGGGCATGGTCATGTTTGTTGAAAGTCATTGATCTTCATATGAGTTAGGTCAGTTTGTGAAGGTTTTTTTTTCAAGTTTGTGGTATTGTCAGTTTATCATTTTTCCCACAAGCCATTGCACACAGGAGGCCTCCATGTGAAAGGATTTCAATTGTTGAGCCTTTTTTTCATTTTCTATAATTTTTTTAATGTGTTGTCAAAATTCCATGGATGACTAATCATATAAAATGGTTGGGAAATTGAGTTTTCTTTGTGGATACTACCTACATTCCTAATGTGAAAAGTGAAAATGATTTTTCAGAATTTATTCGACCAAATTAGAGCACACTTGTAGTTCAGATTTGAATTACTTGATGTAAATCACCAGAAATTCAATAAATCAATGAAATATGGCAATATCACTCTAAAATTCATGAAAAATTGGCAGTTGGAATCCCATGTGGTATACTTTAGTTGAAAATTATAAGGGCACAATTTACAATGCTATTTATGGCACTTGCTTCACAATAAAAAACTCATGGTTGGCACTAGGAAAGTGGGAAAAAATACTTTTCATTAACCAAATCTACAATAATTTTGAGAAATTCCTGATCACTATGGTAAGACCCATGTTAGTTACAAAAATGGTCTTGTTATCATGTAATATGCCACGAAGATTCCCATGGGGCATGGTCCTCTTTGTTGAAAGTCATTGATCTTCATATGAGATAGGTCAGTTTGTGAAGGTTTTTTTTTCAAGTTTATGGTATTGTCAGTGTATCATTTTTCCCACAAGCCATTGCACATAGGAGGCCTCCATGTGAAAGGATTTCAATTTTTGAGAATTTATTCGACCAAATTAGAGCACATTTGCAGTTCAATTTTGAATTACTTGATGTAAATCACCAGAAATTAAATAAATCAATGAAATATGGCAATATCACTCTGAAATTCATGAAAAGTTGGCAGTTGGAATCCCATGTGGTATACTTTAGTTGAAAATTGTAAGGGCACAATTTACAATGTTATTTTTGGCACTTGCTTCACAAAAAAGTCATTCTTGGCATTAGGAAAGTGGAAAAAAATACTTTTCATTAACCAAATCTAAAATCATTTTGTGAAATTCCTGATCACTATGGTAAGACCCATGTTAGTTCAAAAAATGGTCATGTTATCATGCAATATGCCATGAAGATTCCCATGGGGCATGGTCATCTTTGTTGAAAGTCATTGATCTTCATGTGAGATAGGTCAGTTTGAGAAGGTTTTTTTTTCAAGTTTGTGGTACTGTCGGTTTATCATTTTTCCCACAAGCCATTGCACATAGGAGGCCTCCATGTGAAAGGATTTCAATTTTTGAGCATTTGTTTTCATTTTCTATAGTTTCTTTTAATGTGTTGTGAAAATTGCACGGATGACTAATCATATAAAATGGTTGGGAAATTGAGTTTTCTTTGTGGATACTACCTACATTCCTAATGTGGAAGGTGAAAACGATTTTTCAGAATTTATTCGACCAAATTAGAGCACATTTCTAGTTCAATTTTGAATTACTTGATGTAAATCACCAGAAATTCAATAAAATCGATGAAATATGGCAATATCACTCTGAAATTCATGAAAAATTCTCAGTTGGAATCCCATGTGGTATACTTTAGTTGAAAATTGTAAGGGCACAATTTACAACTTTATTTATGGCACTTGGTTCACAAAAAAAGTCATGCTTGGCACTTGGAAAATGGAAAAAAAACTTTTAATTAACCAAATTTTCATTCATTTTGTGAAATTCTTGATCACTATGGTAACACCCATGTTAGCTCCAAAAATGGTCATGTTGTCATGTAATATGCCATGAAGATGCCCATGGGGCATGGTCATGTTTGTTGAAAGTCATTGATCTTCATAAGAGTTAGGTCAGTTTGTGAAGGTTTTTTTTTCAAGTTTGTGGTATTGTCAGTTTATCATTTTTCCCACAAGCCATTGCACACAGGAGGCCTCCATGTGAAAGGATTTCAATTGTTGAGCCTTTTTTTCATTTTCTATAATTTTTTTTATGTGTTGTCAAAATTCCATGGATGACTAATCATATAAAATGGTTGGGAAATTGAGTTTTCTTTGTGGATACTACCTACATTCCTAATGTGAAAAGTGAAAATGATTTTTCAGAATTTATTCGACCAAATTAGAGCACACTTGTAGTTCAGATTTGAATTACTTGATGTAAATCACCAGAAATTCAATAAATCAATGAAATATGGCAATATCACTCTAAAATTCATGAAAAATTGGCAGTTGGAATCCCATGTGGTATACTTTAGTTGAAAATTATAAGGGCACAATTTACAATGTTATTTATGGCACTTGCTTCACAATAAAAAAGTCATGGTTGGCACTAGGAAAGTGGAAAAAAATACTTTTCATTAACCAACTCTAAAATAATTTTGAGAAATTCCTGATCACTATGGTAAGACCCATGTTAGTTCCAAAAATGGTCATGTTATCATGTAATATGCCATGAAGATTCCCCTGGGGCATGGTCATCTTTGTTGAAAGTCATTGATCTTCATATGAGATAGGTCAGTTTGTGAAGGTTTTTTTTTCAAGTTTATGGTATTGTCAGTGTATCATTTTTCCCACAAGCCATTGCACATAGGAGGCCTCCATGTGAAAGGATTTCAATTTTTGAGAATTTATTCGACCAAATTAGAGCACATTTGCAGTTCAATTTTGAATTACTTGATGTAAATCACTAGAAATTAAATAAATCAATGAAATATGGCAATATCACTCTGAAATTCATGAAAAATTGGCAGTTGGAATCCCATGTGGTATACTTTAGATGAAAATTGTAAGGGCACAATTTACAATGTTATTTATGGCACTTGCATCACAAAAAAAGTCATGGTTGGCACTAGGAAAGTGTTAAAAAATACTTTTCATTAACCAAATCTAAAATCATTTGGTGAAATTCCTGATCACTACGGTAAGACCCATGTTAGTTCCAAAAATGGTCATGTTATCATGTAATATGCCATGAAGATTCCCATGGGGCACGGTCATCTTTGTTGAAAGTCATTGATCTTCATATGAGATAGGTCAGTTTGTGAAGGTTTTTTTTTCAAGTTTATGGTATTGTCAGTGTATCATTTTTCCCACAAGCCATTGCACATAGGAGGCCTCCATGTGAAAGGATTTCAATTTTTGAGAATTTATTTACCAAATTAGAGCACATTTGCAGTTCAATTTTGAATTACTTGATGTAAATCACTAGAAATTAAATAAATCAATGAAATATGGCAATATCACTCTGAAATTCATGAAAAATTGGCAGTTGGAATCCCATGTGGTATACTTTAGTTGAAAATTGTAAGGGCACAATTTACAATGTTATTTATGGCACTTGCATCACAAAAAAAGTCATTCTTGGCACTAGGAAAGTGTTAAAAAATACTTTTCATTAACCAAATCTAAAATCATTTGGTGAAATTCCTGATCACTACGGTAAGACCCATGTTAGTTCAAAAAATGGTCATGTTATCATGTAATATGCCATGAAGATTCCCATGGGGCACGGTCATCTTTGTTGAAAGTCATTGATCTTCATGTGAGATAGGTCAGTTTGTGAAGGTTTTGTTTTCAAGTTTGTGGTACTGTCGGTTTTTTATCATTTTTTTCCACAAGCCATTGCACATAGGAGGCCTCCATGTGAAAGGATTTCAATTTTTGAGCATTTTTTTTCATTTTCTATAGTTTCTTTCGATGTGTTGTCAAAATTGCACGGATGACTAATCATATAAAATGGTTGGGAAATTGAGTTTTCTTTGTGGATACTACCTACATTCCAAATGTGGAAGGTGAATATAATTTTTCAGAATTTATTCGACCAAATTAGAGCACATTTGCAGTTCAATTTTGAATTACTTGATGTAAATCACCAGAAATTCAATAAAATCGATGAAATATGGCAATATCACTCTGAAATTCATGAAAAATTAGCAGTTGGAATCCCATGTGGTATACTTTAGTTGAAAATTGTAAGGCCACAATTTACAATTTTATTTATGGCACTTGGTTCACAAAAAAAAGTTGTGCTTGGCACTAGGAAAATGGAGAAAAATACTTTTAATTAACCAAATTTTCATTCATTTTGTGAAATTCTTGATCACTATGGTAACACCCATGTTAGCTCCAAAAATGGTCATGTTATCATGTAATATGCCATGAAGATGCCCATGGGGCATGGTCATGTTTGTTGAAAGTCATTGATCTTCATATGAGTTAGGTCAGTTTGTGAAGGTTTTTTTTTCAAGTTTGTGGTATTGTTAGTTTATCATTTTTCCCACAAGCCATTGCACATAGGAGGCCTCCATGTGAAAGGATTTCAATTGTTGAGCCTTTTTTTCATTTTCTATAATTTTTTTTATGTGTTGTCAAAATTCCATGGATGACTAATCATATAAAATGGTTGGGAAATTGAGTTTTGTTTGTGGATACTACCTACATTCCAAATGTGGAAGGTGAATATAATTTTTCAGAATTTATTCGACCAAATTAGAGCACATTTGCAGTTCAATTTTGAATTACTTGATGTAAATCACCAGAAATTCAATAAAATCGATGAAATATGGCAATATCACTCTGAAATTCATGAAAAATTAGCAGTTGGAATCCCATGTGGTATACTTTAGTTGAAAATTGTAAGGGCACAATTTACAATTTTATTTATGGCACTTGGTTCACAAAAAAAAGTTGTGCTTGGCACTAGGAAAATGGAGAAAAATACTTTTAATTAACCAAATTTTCATTCATTTTGTGAAATTCTTGATCACTATGGTAACACCCATGTTAGCTCCAAAAATGGTCATGTTATCATGTAATATGCCATGAAGATGCCCATGGGGCATGGTCATGTTTGTTGAAAGTCATTGATCTTCATATGAGTTAGGTCAGTTTGTGAAGGTTTTTTTTTCAAGTTTGTGGTATTGTTAGTTTATCATTTTTCCCACAAGCCATTGCACATAGGAGGCCTCCATGTGAAAGGATTTCAATTGTTGAGCCTTTTTTTCATTTTCTATAATTTTTTTTATGTGTTGTCAAAATTCCATGGATGACTAATCATATAAAATGGTTGGGAAATTGAGTTTTGTTTGTGGATACTACCTACATTCCTAATGTGAAAAGTGAAAATGATTTTTCAGAATTTATTCGACCAAATTAGAGCACACTTGTAGTTCATATTTGAATTACTTGATGTAAATCACCAGAAATTCAATAAATCAATGAAATATGGCAATATCACTCTAAAATTCATGAAAAATTGGCAGTTGGAATCCCATGTGGTATACTTTAGTTGAAAATTATAAAGGCACAATTTACAATGCTATTTATGGCACTTGCTTCACAATAAAAAAGTCATGGTTGGCACTAGGAAAGTGGAAAAAAATACTTTTCATTAACCAAATCTAAAATAATTTTGAGAAATTCCTGATCACTATGGTAAGACCCATGTTAGTTCCAAAAATGGTCATGTTATCATGTAATATGCCATGAAGATTCCCATGGGGCATGGTCCTCTTTGTTGAAAGTCATTGATCTTCATATGAGATAGGTCAGTTTGTGAAGGTTTTTTTTTCAAGTTTATGGTATTGTCAGTGTATCATTTTTCCCACAAGCCATTGCACATAGGAGGCCTCCATGTGGAAGGATTTCAATTTTTGAGAATTTATTCGACCAAATTAGAGCACATTTGCAGTTCAATTTTGAATTACTTGATGTAAATCACCAGAAATTAAATAAATCAATGAAATATGGCAATATCACTCTGAAATTCATTAAAAATTGGCAGTTGGAATCCCATGTTGTATACTTTAGTTGAAAATTGTAAGGGCACAATTTACAATGTTATTTATGGCACTTGCTTCACAAAAAAAGTCATTCTTGGCACTAGGAAAGTGGCAAAAAATACTTTTCATTAACCAAATCTAAAATCATTTTGTGAAATTCCTGATCACTACGGTAAGACCCATGTTAGTTCAAAAAATGGTCATGTTATCATGTAATATGCCATGAAGATTCCCATGGGGCATGGTCATCTTTGTCGAAAGTCATTGATCTTCATGTGAGATAGGTCAGTTTGTGAAGGGTTTTTTTTTCAAGTTTGTGGTACTGTCGGTTTATCATTTTTATCACAAGCCATTGCACATAGGAGGCCTCCATGTGAAAGGATTTCAATTTTTGAGATTTTTTTTCATTTTCTATAATTTCTTTCGATGTGTTGTCAAAATTCCACGGATGACTAATCATATAAAATGGTTGGGAAATTGAGTTTTCTTTGTGGATACTACCTACATTCCTAATGTGGAAGGTGAAAATGATTTTTCAGAATTTACTCGACCAAATTAGAGCACACTTGTAGTTCAAATTTGAATTACTTGATGTAAATCACCAGAAATTCAATAAATCAATGAAATATGGCAATATCACTCTGAAATTCATGAAAAATTTGTAGTTGGAATCCCATGTGCTATACTTTAGTTGAAAATTGTAAGGGCACAATTTACAATCTTACTTATGGCACTTGCTTCACAATAAAAAAGTCATGGTTGGCACTAGGAAAATGGAAAAATACTTTTTATTATCCTAATTTTCATTCATTTTGTGAAATTCTTGATCACTATGGTAACACCCATGTTAGTTCCAAAAATGGTCATGTTATCATGTAATATGCCATGAAGATGCCCATGGGGCATGGTCATGTTTGTTGAAAGTCATTGATCTTCATATGAGTTAGGTCAGTTTGTGAAGGTTTATTTTTCAAGCTTGTGGTATTGTGAGTTTATCATTTTACCCACAAGCCATTGCACATAGGAGGCCTCCATGTGAAAGGATTTCCATTGTTGAGCCTTTTTTTCATTTTCTATAATTTTTTTATGTGTTGTCAAAATTCCATGGATTACTAATTATATAAAATGGTTGGGAAATTGAGTTTTCTTTGTGGATACTACCTACATTCCTAATGTGAAAAGTGAAAATGATTTTCCAGAATTTATTCGACCAAATTAGAGCACACTTGTAGTTCAAATTTGAATTACTTGATGAAAATCACCAGAAATTCAATAAATCAATGAAATATGGCAATATCACTCTACAATTCATGAAAAATTGGCAGTTGGAATCCCATGTGGTATACTTTAGTTGAAAATTATAAGGGCACAATTTACAATGTTATTTATGGCACTTGCTTCACAATAAAAAAGTCATGGTTGGCACTAGGAAAGTGGAAAAAAAATACTTTTCATTAACCAACTCTAAAATAATTTCGAGAAATTCCTGATCACTATGGTAAGACCCATGTTAGTTCCAAAAATGGTCATGTTATCATGTAATATGCCATGAAGATTCCCATGGGGCATGGTCGTCTTTGTTGAAAGTCATAGATCTTCATATGAGATAGGTCAGTTTGTCAAGGTTTTTTTTTCAAGTTTATGGTATTGTCAGTGTATCATTTTTCCCACAAGCCATTGCACATAGGAGGCCTCCATGTGAAAGGATTTCAATTTTTGAGAATTTATTCGACCAAATTAGAGCACATTTGCAGTTCAATTTTGAATTACTTGATGTAAATCACCAAAAATTAAATAAATCAATGAAATATGGCAATATCACTCTGAAATTCATGAAAAATTGGCAGTTGGAATCCCATTTGGTATACTTTAGTTGAAAATTGTAAGCTCACAATTTACAATGTTATTTATGGCACTTGCTTCACAAAAAAAGTCATTCTTGGCACTAGGAAAGTGTTAAAAAATACTTTTCATTAACCATATCTAAAATCATTTTGTGAAATTCCTGATCACTACGGTAAGACCCATGTTAGTTCAAAAAATGGTCATGTTATCATGTAATATGCCATGAAGATTCCCACGGGGCACGGTCATGTTTGTTGAAAGTCATTGATCTTCATGTGAGATAGGTCAGTATGTGAAGGTTTTTTTTTCAAGTTTGTGGTACTGTCGGTTTATCATTTTTCCCACAACCATTGCACATAGGAGGCCTCCATGTGAAAGGATTTCAATTTTTGAGCATTTTTTTTTCATTTTCTATAGTTTCTTTCGATGTGTTGTCAAAATTGCACGGATGACTAATCATATAAAATAGTTGGGAAATTGAGTTTTCTTTGTGGATACTACTTACATTCCTAATGTGGAAGGTGAAAATAATTTTTCAGAATTTATTCGACCAAATTAGAGCACATTTGCAGTACAATTTTGAATTACTTGATGTAAATCACCAGAAATTCAATAAAATCGATGAAATATGGCAATATCACTCTGAAATTCATGAAATATTGGCAGTTGGAATCTCATGTGGTATACTTTAGTTGAAAATTGTAAGGGCACAATTTACAATTTTATTTATGGCACTTGGTTCACAAAAAAAAGTTGTGCTTGGCACTAGGAAAATGGAAAAAAATACTTTTAATTAACCAAATTTTCATTCGTTTTGTGAAATTCTTGATCACTATGGTAACACCCATGTTAGCTCCAAAAATGGTCATGTTATCATGTAATATGCCATGAAGATGCCCATGGGGCATGGTCATGTTTGTTGAAAGTCATTGATCTTCATATGAGTTAGGTTAGTTTGTGAAGTTTGTGGTATTGTTAGTTTATCATTTTTCCCACAAGCCATTGCACATAGGAGGCCTCCATGTGAAAGGATTTCAATTGTTGAGCATTTTTTTCATTTTTTATAATTTTTTTATGTGTTGTCAAAATTCCATGGATGACTAATCATATAAAATGGTTGGGAAATTGAGTTTTCTTTGTGGATACTACCTACATTCCTAATGTGAAAAGTGAAAATGATTTTTCAGAATTTATTCGACCAAATTACAGCACACTTGTAGTTCAGATTTGAATTAGTTGATGTAAATCACCAGAAATTCAACAAATCAATGAAATATGGCAATATCACTATAAAATTCATGAAAAATTGGCAGTTGGAATCCCATGTGATATACTTTAGTTGAAAATTATAAAGGAACAATTTACAATGCCATTTATGGCACTTGCTTCACAATAAAAAAGTCATGGTTGGCACTAGGAAAGTGGAAAAAAATACTTTTCATTAACCAAATCTAAAATAATTTTGAGAAATTCCTGATCACTATGGTAAGACCCATGTTAGTTCCAAAAATGGTCATGTTATCATGTAATATGCCATGAAGATTCCCATGGGGCATGGTCGTCTTTGTTGAAAGTCATAGATCTTCATATGAGATAGGTCAGTTTGTGAAGGTTTTTTTTTCAAGTTTATGGTATTGTCAGTGTATCATTTTTCCCACAAGCCATTGCACATAGGAGGCCTCCATGTGAAAGGATTTCAATTTTTGAGAATTTATTCGACCAAATTAGAGCACATTTGCAGTTCAATTTTGACTTACTTGATGTAAATCACCAGAAATTAAATAAATCAATGAAATATGGCAATATCACTCTGAAATTCATTAAAAATTGGCAGTTGGAATCCCATGTGGTATACTTTAGTTGAAAATTGTAAGGTCACAATTTACAATGTTATTTATGGCACTTGCTTCACAAAAAAAGTCATTCTTGGCACTAGGAAAGTGTTAAAAAATACTTTTCATTAACCAAATCTAAAATCATTTTGTGAAATTCCTGATCACTACGGTAAGACCCATGTTAGTTCAAAAAATGGTCATGTTATCATGTAATATGCCATGAAGATTCCCATGGGGCACGGTCATCTTTGTTGAAAGTCATTGATCTTCATGTGAGATAGGTCAGTTTGTGAAGGTTTTTTTTTCAAGTTTGTGGTACTGTCGGTTTATCATTTTTTTCCACAAGCCATTGCACATAGGAGGCCTCCATGTGAAAGGATTTCAATTTTTGAGCATTTTTTTTTCATTTTCTATAGTTTCTTTCGATGTGTTGTCAAAATTGCACGGATGACTAATCATATAAAATGGTTGGGAAATTGAGTTTTCTTTGTGGATACTACCTACATTCCTAATGTGGAAGGTGAAAATAATTTTTCAGAATTTATTCGACCAAATTAGAGCACATTTGCAGTACAATTTTGAATTACTTGATGTAAATCACCAGAAATTCAATAAAATCGATGAAATATGGCAATATCACTCTGAAATTCTTGAAATATTGGCAGCTGGAATCCCATGTGGTATACTTTATTTGAAAATTGTAAGGGCACAATTTACAATTTTATTTATGGCACTTGGTTCACAAAAAAAAGTTGTGCTTGGCACTAGGAAAATGGAAAAAAATACTTTTAATTAACCAAATTTTCATTCATTTTGTGAAATTCTTGATCACTATGGTAACACCCATGTTAGCTCCAAAAATGGTCATGTTATCATGTAATATGCCATGAAGATGCCCATGGGGCATGGTCATGTTTGTTGAAAGTCATTGATCTTCATATGAGTTAGGTTAGTTTGTGAAGTTTGTGGTATTGTTAGTTTATCATTTTTCCCACAAGCCATTGCACATAGGAGGCCTCCATGTGAAAGGATTTCAATTGTTGAGCCTTTTTTTCATTTTTTATAATTTTTTTATGTGTTGTCAAAATTCCATGGATGACTAATCATATAAAATGGTTGGGAAATTGAGTTTTCTTTGTGGATACTACCTACATTCCTAATGTGAAAAGTGAAAATGATTTTTCAGAATTTATTCGACCAAATTAGAGCACACTTGTAGTTCAGATTTTTATTAGTTGATGTAAATCACCAGAAATTCAACAAATCAATGAAATATGGCAATATCACTATAAAATTCATGAAAAATTGGCAGTTGGAATCCCATGTGGTATACTTTAGTTGAAAATTATAAAGGCACAATTTACAATGCTATTTATGGCACTTGCTTCACAATAAAAAAGTCATGGTTGGCACTAGGAAAGTGGAAAAAAATACTTTTCATTAACCAAATCTAAAATAATTTTGAGAAATTCCTGATCACTATTGTAAGACCCATGTTAGTTCCAAAAATGGTCATGTTATCATGTAATATGCCATGAAGATTCCCATGGGGCATGGTCCTCTTTGTTGAAAGTCATTGATCTTCATATGAGATAGGTCAGTTTGTGAAGGTTTTTTTTTCAAGTTTATGGTATTGTCAGTGTATCATTTTTCCCACAAGACATTGCACATAGGAGGCCTCCATGTGAAAGGATTTCAATTTTTGAGATTTTATTCGACCAAATTAGAGCACATTTGCAGTTCAATTTTGAATTACTTGATGTAAATCACCAGAAATCAAATAAATCAATGAAATATGGCAATATCACTCTGAAATTCATGAAAAATTGGCAGTTGGAATCCCATGTGGTATACTTTAGTTGAAAATTGTAAGGGCACAATTTACAATGTTATTTATGGCACTTGCTTCACGAAAAAAGTCATTCTTGGCACTAGGAAAGTGGAAAAAAATACTTTTCATTAACCAAATCTAAAATCATTTTGTGAAATTCCTGATCACTACGGTAAGACCCATGTTAGTTCAAAAAATGGTCATGTTATCATGTAATATGCCATGAAGATTCCCATGGGGCACGGTCATCTTTGTTGAAAGTCATTGATCTTCATGTGAGATAGTTCAGTTTGTGAAGGTTTGTTTTTCAAGTTTGTGGTACTGTCGGTTTATCATTTTTTTCCACAAGCCATTGCACATAGGAGGCCTCCATGTGAAAGGATTTCAATTTTTGAGCATTTTTTTCATTTTCTATAGTTTCTTTCGATGTGTTGTCAAAATTGCACGGATGACTAATCATATAAAATGGTTGGGAAATTGAGTTTTCTTTGTGGATACTACCTACATTCCTAATGTGGAAGGTGAAAATAATTTTTCAGAATTTATTCGACCAAATTAGAGCACATTTGCAGTACAATTTTGAATTACTTGATGTAAATCACCAGAAATTCAATAAAATCGATGAAATATGGCAATTTCACTCTGAAATTCATGAAATATTGGCAGTTGGAATCCCATGTGGTATACTTTAGTTGAAAATTGTAAGGGCACAATTTACAATTTTATTTATGGCACTTGGTTCACAAAAAAAAGTTGTGCTTGGCACTAGGAAAATGGAAAAAAATACTTTTAATTAACCAAATTTTCATTCATTTTGTGAAATTCTAGATCACTATGGTAACACCCATGTTAGCTCCAAAAATGGTCATGTTATCATGTAATATGCCATGAAGATGCCCATGGGGCATGGTCATGTTTGTTGAAAGTCATTGATCTTCATATGAGTTAGGTTAGTTTGTGAAGTTTGTGGTATTGTTAGTTTATCATTTTTCCCACAAGCTGTTGCACATAGGAGGCCTCCATGTGAAAGGATTTCAATTGTTGAGCCTTTTTTTCATTTTTTATAATTTTTTTATGTGTTGTCAAAATTCCATGGATGACTAATCATATAAAATGGTTGGGAAATTGAGTTTTCTTTGTGGATACTACCTACATTCCTAATGTGAAAAGTGAAAATGATTTTTCAGAATTTATTCGACCAAATTAGAGCACACTTGTAGTTCAGATTTGAATTAGTTGATGTAAATCACCAGATATTCAACAAATCAATGAAATATGGCAATATCACTCTAAAATTCATGAAAAATTGGCAGTTGGAATCCCATGTGGTATACTTTAGTTGAAAATTATAAAGGCACAATTTACAATGCTATTTATGGCACTTGCTTCACAATAAAAAAGTCATGGTTGGCACTAGGAAAGTGGAAAAAATACTTTTCATTAACCAAATCTAAAATAATTTTGAGAAATTCCTGATCACTATGGTAAGACCCATGTTAGTTCCAAAAATGGTCATGTTATCATGTAATATGCCATGAAGATACCCATGGGGCATGGTCCTCTTTGTTGAAAGTCATTGATCTTCATATGAGATAGGTCAGTTTGTGAAGGTTTTTTTTTCAAGTTTATGGTATTGTGAGTGTATCATTTTTCCCACAAGCCATTGCACATAGGAGGCCTCCATGTGAAAGTATTTAAATTTTTGAGAATTTATTCGACCAAATTAGAGCACATTTGCAGTTCAATTTTGAATTACATGATGTAAATCACCAGAAATCAAATAAATCAATGAAATATGGCAATATCACTCTGAAATTCATGAAAAATTGGCAGTTGGAATCCCATGTGGTATACTTTAGTTGAAAATTGTAAGGGCACAATTTACAATGTTATTTATGGCACTTGCTTCACAAAAAAAAGTCATTCTTGGCACTAGGAAAGTGGAAAAAAATACTTTTCATTAACCAAATCTAAAATCATTTTGTGAAATTCCTGATCACTACGGTAAGAGCCATGTTAGTTCAAAAAATGGTCATGTTATCATGTAATATGCCATGAAGATTCCCATGGGGCATGGTCATCTATGTTGAAAGTCATTGATCTTCATGTGAGATAGGCCAGTTTGTGAAGGTTTTTTTTCAAGTTTGTGGTACTGTCGGTTTATCATTTTTCCCACAAGCCATTGCACATAGGAGGCCTCCATGTGAAAGGATTTCAATTGTCGAGCCTTTTTTTCATTTTCTATAATTTGTTTATGTGTTGTCAAAATTCCATGGATGACTAATCATATAAAATGGTTGGGAAATTGAGTTTTCTTTGTGGATACTACCTACAGTCCTAATGTGAAAAGTGAAAATGATTTTTCAGAATTTATTCGACCAAATTAGAGCACACTTGTAGTTCAGATTTGAATTACTTGATGTAAATCACCAGAAATTCAATAAATCAATGAAATATGCAATATCACTCTAAAATTCATGAAAAATTGGCAGTTGGAATCCCATGTGGTATACTTTAGTTGAAAATTGTAAGGGCACAATTTACAATGTTATTTATGGCACTTGCTTCACAAAAAAAAGTCATTCTTGGCACTAGGAAAGTGGAAAAAATACTTTTCATTAACCAAATCTAAAATCATTTTGTGAAATTCCTGATCTCTACGGTAAGACCCATGTTAGTTCAAAAAATGGTCATATTATCATGTAATATGCCATGAAGATTCCCATGGGGCATGGTCATTAATGTTAAAAGTCATTGATGTTCATGTGAGATAGGTCAGTTTGTGAAGGTTTTTTTTTCAAGTTTGTGGTACTGTCGGTTTATCATTTTCCCACAAGCCATTGCACATAGGAGGCCTCCATGTGAAAGGATTTCAATTTTTGAGCATTTTTTTTCATTTTCTATAGTATCTTTCGATGTGTTGTCAAAATTGCACGGATGACTAATCATATAAAATGGTTGGGAAATTGAGTTTTCTTGGTGGATACTACCTACATTCCTAATGTGGAAGGTGACAATAATTTTTCAGAATTTATTCGACCAAATTAGAGCACATTTGCAGTTCAATTTTGAATTACTTGATGTAAATCACCAGAAATTCAATAAATTGATGAAATATGGCAATATCACTCTGAAATTCATGAAAAATTGGCAGTTGGAATCCCATGTGGTATACTTTAGTTGAAAATTGTAAGGGCACAATTTACAATCTTATTTATGGCACTTCCTTCACAATAAAAAGTCATGGTTGGCACTAGGAAAATGGAAAAATACTTTTTATTATCCAAATTTTCATTCATTTTGTGAAATTCTTGATGACTATGGTAACACCCATGTTAGTTCCAAAAATGGTCATGTTTGTTGAAAGTCATTGATCTTCATATGAGTTAGGTCAGTTTGTGAAGTTTTTTTTTTCTAGCTTGTGGTATTGTGAGTTTATCATATTTCCCACAAGCCATTGCACATAGGAGGCCTCCATGTGAAAGGCTTTCAATTGTCGAGCCTTTTTTTCATTTTCTATAATTTTTTTATGTGTTGTCAAAATTCCATGGATTACTAATTATATAAAATGGTTGGGAAATTGAGTTTTCTTTGTGGATACTACCTACATTCCTAATGTGAAAAGTGAAAATGATTTTCCAGAATTTATTCGACCAAATTAGAGCACACTTGTAGTTCAAATTTGAATTACTTGATGAAAATCACCAGAAATTCAATAAATCAATGAAATATGGCAATATCACTCTAAAATTCATGAAAAATTGGCAGTTGGAATCCCATCTGGTATACTTTAGTTGCAAATTATAAGGGCACAATTTACAATGTTATTTATGGCACTTGCTTTACAATTAAAAAGTCATGGTTGGCACTAGGAAAGTGGAAAAAAATACTTTTCATTAACCAAATCTAAAATAATTTTCAGAAATTCCTGATCACTATGGTAAGACCCATGTTAGTTCCAAAAATGGTCATGTTATCATGTAATATGCCATGAAGATTCCCATGGGGCATGGTCGTCTTTGTTGAAAGTCATAGATCTTCATATGAGATAGGTCAGTTTGTGAAGGTTTTTTTTTCAAGTTTATGGTATTGTTAGTGTATCATTTTTCCCACAAGCCATTGCACATAGGAGGCCTCCATGTGAAAGGATATCAATTTTTGAGAATTTATTTGACCAAATTAGAGCACATTTGCAGTTCAATTTTGAATTACTTGATGTAAATCACCAGAAATTAAATAAATCAATGAAATATGGCAATATCACTCTGAAATTCATGAAAAATTGGCAGTTGGAATCCCATGTGGTATACTTTAGTTGAAAATTGTAAGGTCACAATTTACAATGTTATTTATGGCACTTGCATCACAAAAAAAAGTCATTCTTGGCACTAGGAAAGTGTTAAAAAATACTTTTCATTAACCAAATCTAAAATCATTTTGTGAAATTCCTGATCACTACGGTAAGACCCATGTTAGTTCAAAAAATGGTCATGTTGTCATGTAATATGCCATGAAGATTCCCATGGGGCACGATCATCTTTGTTGAAAGTCATAGATCTTCATGTGAGATAGGTCAGTTTGTGAAGGTTTTTTTTTCAAGTTTGTGGTACTGTCGGTTTATCATTTTTTTCCACAAGCCATTGCACATAGGAGGCCTCCATGTGAAAGGATTTCAATTTTTGAGCATTTTTTTTCATTTTCTATAGTTTCTTTCGATGTGTTGTCAAAATTGCACGGATGACTAATCATATAAAATGGTTGGGAAATTGAGTTTTCTTTGTGGATACTACCTACATTCCTAATGTGGAAGGTGAAAATAATTTTTCAGAATTTATTCGACCAAATTAGAGCACATTTGCAGTACAATTTTGAATTACTTGATGTAAATCACCAGAAATTCAATAAAATCGATGAAATATGGCAATATCACTCTGAAATTCATGAAATATTGGCAGGTGGAATCCCATGTGGTATACTTTAGTTGAAAATTGTAAGGGCACAATTTACAATTTTATTTATGGCACTTGGTTCACAAAAAAAAGTTGTGCTTGGCACTAGGAAAATGGAAAAAAATACTTTTAATTAACCAAATTTTCATTCATTTTGTGAAATTCTTGATCACTATGGTAACACCCATGTTAGCTCCAAAAATGGTCATGTTATCATGTAATATGCCATGAAGATGCCCATGGGGCATGGTCATGTTTGTTGAAAGTCATTGATCTTCATATGAGTTAGGTTAGTTTGTGAAGTTTGTGGTATTGTTAGTTTATCATTTTTCCCACAAGCCATTGCACATAGGAGGCCTCCATGTGAAAGGATTTCAATTGTTGAGCCTTTTTTTCATTTTTTATAATTTTTTTATGTGTTGTCAAAATTCCATGGATGACTAATCATATAAAATGGTTGGGAAATTGAGTTTTCTTTGTGGATACTACCTACATTCCTAATGTGAAAAGTGAAAATGATTTTTCAGAATTTATTCGACCAAATTAGAGCACACTTGTAGTTCAGATTTGAATTAGTTGATGTAAATCACCAGAAATTCAACAAATCAATGAAATATGGCAATATCAGTATAAAATTCATGAAAAATTGGCAGTTGGAATCCCATGTGGTATACTTTAGTTGAAAATTATAAAGGCACAATTTACAATGCTATTTATGGCACTTGCTTCACAATAAAAAAGTCATGGTTGGCACTAGGAAAGTGGAAAAAAATACTTTTCATTAACCAAATCTAAAATAATTTTGAGAAATTCCTTATCACTATGGTAAGACCCATGTTAGTTCCAAAAATGGTCATGTTATCATGTAATATGCCATGAAGATTCCCATGGGGCATGGTCCTCTTTGTTGAAAGTCATTGATCTTCATATGAGATAGGTCAGTTTGTGAAGGTTTTTTTTTCAAGTTTATGGTATTGTCAGTGTATCATTTTTCCCACAAGCCATTGCACATAGGAGGCCTCCATGTGAAAGGATTTCAATTTTTGAGAATTTATTCGACCAAATTAGAGCACATTTGCAGTTCAATTTTGAATTACTTGATGTAAATCACCAGAAATCAAATAAATCAATGAAATATGGCAATATCACTCTGAAATTCATGAAAAATTGGCAGTTGGAATCCCATGTGGTATACTTTAGTTGAAAATTGTAAGGGCACAATTTACAATGTTATTTATGGCACTTGCTTCACAAAAAAAAGTCATTCTTGGCACTAGGAAAGTGGAAAAATATACTTTTCATTAACCAAATCTAAAATCATTTTGTGAAATTCCTGATCACTACGGTAAGAGCCATGTTAGTTCAAAAAATGGTCATGTTATCATGTAATATGCCATGAAGATTCCCATGGGGCATGGTCATCTATGTTGAAAGTCATTGATCTTCATGTGAGATAGGCCAGTTTGTGAAGGTTTTTTTTCAAGTTTGTGGTACTGTCGGTTTATCATTTTTCCCACAAGCCATTGCACATAGCACTACTGGAAACAGGGAATTTGCCATCAGTCAGATCTTTGCCGTCTGCCAGCGGATGGCAAAGAACGTCTTTGCCATCTGCTTACAAAAAACAGATAGCAAAGAACTGACAGATGGCAAATAACCTGGTTGCCATCAGCCAATTCTTTCCCATCTGCCAGCAGATGGCAAAGAATCTTTGCCGTCTGCCAGCAGACGGCAAAGAGGTTGGTGGGGTCCAGCGGACGACGGTGTGGTAACGGCGCACTAGGCCCACCTCTTTGCCATCAGCCAGCAGATGGCAAAGCCCCACCTCTTTGCCATGAGCCAGCAGATGGCAAAGCCCCACCTCTTTGCCATCAGCCAGCAGATGGCAAAGTTCTTTGCCATCTGCTGGCTGATGGTAAAGAGGTGGGGCTATCTCCCCTCTCTCCCAGCCCGGCCCCACCCCTCTCTCTCCCCACACCTCACCCATTCACCACCCCAGCCCCGCCGTCCCCGCCACCGCCCAGCACCGCCGCCAGCCCCTCCCCCGCCAACGCAGCCCGCCTCTCCCCCGCCACCGCCCAGCACCGCCGCCAGCCCCTCCCCCGCCACCGCAGCCCGCCCCTCCCCCGCCCCTCCCCCGCCACCGCAGCCCGCCCCTCCCCCGCCACCGCAGCCCACCCCTCCCCCGCCACCGCCGAGCACCGCCGCCAGCCCCTCCCCCGCCACCGCAGCCCGCCCCTTCCCCGCCCCTCCCCCGCCACCGCAGCCCGCCCCTCCCCGCCACCGATTCAGCCCAGCCTCCGGCGGCTAGGTCGGCCCTCTCCTTCCTCCCTCGCCTCACCCCTCGGTCTCCTCCCCTCCGGCCGCCCTCTCCCTCTCCCTCCTCTGCTGGCGGCTCCCCGGCCCAAGCTCGCTGTCGGGCATCCCTTTCCTTCTCCTCCGGTGGACTGCGCTGGCTGATGGCAAAGAGGTGGGGCTATCTCCTCCCCCCTCTCTCCCAGCCCGGCCCCACCCCTCTCTCTCTCCCCCCACCTCACCCACCCACCACCGCACCCGCCGCCCCAGCCCCGCGTTCCCGCCGCCGCCCAGCACCGCCGCCAGCCCGCCCCTCCCCGCCACCGTAGCCCGCCCCTCCCCCGCCCCTCCCCGCCACTGCAGCCCGCCCCTCCACCGAGCCAGGCCGCGGCGCCCCAGCACCGCCGCCAGCCCCTTCACCGAGCCAGGCCGCGGCGCCCCAGCCCCGGCTCCTCCTCGCGCCGCCGACCGCCAGATTCGGAGCTTCTCCGCCTCGCACCCCCAAGCTTGACATCGAGCTCCCTTCTCCGCCGGCCCTCGAAGATGGTGCGGTTTACAAGCGGCCTCAGGTGAGGCCTACTCAGAACGCGCCCAAACTTTTACCACACCCTACAGGGGCCGTGTGATGACGCTGTGCCTGATCCCAAGGATTTACGGCATCGTACCATTTTCGAGGATTCAAACGGTTGGATGAGGCATGTCATCGAGGTAATTGCACACCCCCGATGGTTGGGCCTACCCCTCCCACGCCTGCACAGGGCATACCCATGTCAGAAATACATCACATAGGATTTTTCATGCTGCTTTTGGGCATAATTTCATGTGTCGCCTTGCAGATCTGCAATTTCCGATGCTGAAACCCTAGAAGTGCAATAAATGTCTCAAATATTGTAGGCGGGTCAGAAAAATGCATGGGCCTGACACGTGTCATTCGATGGCCTCCTTTGAGAGCACGAGGAGTTTCGATGCCAACGGAGCAACATGACCCGCACTTCCTTCACAAACCTGACACGTTGTCTCTAGATACCAAGAGACTACGTTGAAGATGGTGCAGTTTACAAGCGGCCTCAGGTGAGGTCTACTCGGAATGCGCCCAGACTTTTACCACACCCTACAGGGGCCATGTGATGACGCCGTGCATGATCCCGAGGATTTCCGGGATCATACGATTTTCTGAGGATTAAAACGGTTGGATCAGGCATGCCACCGAGGTAATTTCAGCCCCGATGGCTTGGCTTGCCCCTCCTGCATCTGCACAAGGCATACGCATGTCACTAATACATCACATAGGATTTTTTATACCGCTTCTGGGCATGATTTCATGTGTCGCCTTGCAGATATGCAATTTCCGGCGCTGAAATCCTTGAAGTGCAATAAATGTCTCAAATATTGCAGGCGGGTCAGAAAAATGCGGGGGCATGGCACGTGTCATTTGGTGGCCTCCTTTGAGAGCACGACAAGTTTCGAGACAAACGGAGCAATAGGACCCGCACTTCCTTCACAAATCCGACACATTCCCTCTCGATACGCCTGTAGTGCTAGTGCCGCACTTAGCACCACCGGGAGATAATCTTGTGAAGTCATGTGCTCAAACTTGGTCTAGCACGTCACCATGACCTACCGTAAACACAAACCAATAGGAGTTCACCCCGGTCGAATCCCTCTCGACTCCGGTCAAAGGCGTAGATCACGAGGACCCTACGAATCGGCTCATATCCGAAATTTGTGCGACGGAGGGTCGAAAGAGCACATGAGAGAATTGCTGCGGTGAGGGAGGGACGGCGTCGCCGCGGCGCAGCACCAGACAAATGTGGTAGCGGAGGGGTGTGCCGGCGCCCGATAGGGTTTGTGTGTGGATAAAACAGAGGTCGACTGGTTTTTAGCAAAACCAACCGGTCTGACCGTTTTTTAGAAAAACTGACCATTCCAACAGTTTTTTCTAAAATAAAACATTAAAAAATAAAAGGAAAATACGAACAGTCATGTATAAAATAAAAATGTAAACCATGTATTACTAATATTTAACAGTCGGCTAACGTTTTTCACTCATAGCGAACAAAAGGCGCGGGACTTGGCAAAAATCACGCGCGCAGCCAAAATCCAAAGTCCTCCGGAATCGCTCGCTCAGTGCCCCCCCACCCCCACCCCTCCCGCGAAATCTCCCAAATCCCCCATTCCGTCCGCCGCCGCCTCTGTGCCCGCCCCGCCGTCTCCACCCACCCGCCAGCCGCCGCGCCGCCCCCCCTCCCCCGGCGTCATCCCTCTCCTCCAGAACTCCCGCCCCCGTCGCGCTGTTCCTCCCCCTGAGGATGCCTGGCCGCCGCCGCCCCCCGTCCCCCGTCAGCTAGGGTTGAGGTCGCCGGTCCTTCTCCGACGGCAAGGTGCTCGGCGAGGAGGAGGAGAACGCCGGGAACGTCTCTTCCCGGCCAGAGGTCACCGACACTGCCGCCTCGACCAGCTTCTCAGGCACCGCCGCCACGACCAGCTTCTCCTCACGTGCCGCCGCCCGTTCCTCTTAGTCCCCGACGCTGCCGGCCGCCTGCTCCGCCGTCCTCTTCAACTCCTCTCCTCCCCTCCCCGGTCGCCGTCCATGGAGGAACGCCCCTCGACGGCGCATCCACCCATGGCCATGGCCATGGCCATGGCGAGTCCGCAGGAGGTGCAACAGTAATACTTATTCACAGATTTTGTCAACTTTCTTCATAATTTATTAATCCGGTTATGGTATGGTTGCCTATTACTCCAGATGATTTCATATTAGCTTCAGAGGACACGTATGTTGCGTATCCTTTGCCTACAGACCACACCCAAAAAATAATGTTTCTACCGATATATTAACTGAAACATCATGATTCCATTTTTGATCAATCGATGGATCTGACTAATATAGATATATTGTAAGAGATATTATTCAAGTGCCTTTTTCTTATTTCGAGTAAGCTTGAAACTGATGGTCTCAGTTGGTTTGTGTATTAACTCTGTTCAGAACCTGAATTTATAGAAACTGAGTAGAGGGTCGCCTTTTGTGCAGGAATTTGCAGCATGTCTGACTCCTTGCGCGTGCTCATCTGTTTCTCCTTTGCTTCTCCTCACCCTCTCGACCCTCCCCTTGCTCATTGCCATCCTTTTTATTCAGAGCGTAGATGGGTGGCAAAGCACCTAAGCTCCAGGTGAGCTCCTACTCCACCCTGTAGGTGTCGTAATTTGTATGCTATTTCGTTATTAAGTTTTGCAACCTAATGCCTTGCTCTACTGTTTTTGTTTTTAATCTCAACGTTTGCAATTTTATCGGTCAGAGATTACTTGAATGATTCATGGGAATTGGAATGTGTGGGGTCTCAAAGAATTTTTATAAAGAAAAATCCAAATATCAACATGTTCTAATCTTGCTCGATGGTTGAGGTCTTATAGAGAACATCATCGGTATAATGATGTTGGGAGCAACCTGCCAACATCATTTTCTCCAGAAGATTGAGAACCGATAGGATTCTATTTGTATTTACACTGAACTTCTCTCTCCTTCGACTAACTGAACACTGAATTACTGTGGCACATACATGCTACTTCATATGAGCAGCACTCATGTTTTGAAAAAATAAACAATGTGGTTTACTATTAAAGTGGATGCCTTGTTCCTCCAGGCCTGAGCTTAAAAAACACATGAGCTACTATGACTAGGTGTCCACTTAATTAGGTGTATGTGTTAGTTTTATGTTCTGTAACATGTTAGGCGTAGGCAGTATTTTTGGACCGAGGCCATTGATGCGTGCTTTAATTGTCAACTTCATTTTTAGAAGTGCATACTCCATTGACGATTGTAGCATTTACAATGATATAAATTGGAAAGAAAATTCCATGATTCTATTAAGTGTCAACTTATCAGCATTTTCATCTAATTTTTACCATTTTTAAGCTCCATTGTTCTGGTGGAAACGATACACGCTCCTCCCTGCATCATGTATCATGTTTGTCAAGGTTATATTGGTCCAGTTTGCTTTGTTTGCACATATGGAGGTACTCAACACAGTACACAACTCCGTAGCATGCAAATGCTTGCTTATTTGGCCTCCTTGGTTAGTGCTTGATGATTCATTTGGCAGCAGACCCCACCCACCAGGAAGCAACCGCAGGCGGCTCGGCTACTCCGGCATTACGGTCACCACTTTCCCCCCAAGACCACAGGCCCGGCGACGAATCTGGCAAGCACGGGTGCCGCACCTTCAGCAACTAGGTAACTGATTCTACTTATCAATTGCATTCTTATTTTTCTTTTCTCTGTATATATACACAGTTTTCAAATTCTATTTGTTTGCCACTGAAGGTTATGTTTTCCTGTTTCAGAATTGAGTGCGTAAGAAACTAGGAACAAAGCAACGGAGGTTATGTTAATTCCTAGAGCCTAATATGTTCTTCCGTTTCCTGGTAATTACTTTGAATGTCTGTGTGAGGTAATTGAGCTAATACGAGGTTATGTTAATTCCTAGAGCCTAATATTGACTACTGGAGTTTGAATTTGCTTACCGGTTCAGACCCACTTCGAGAAAAATGAATGAAAGGAAGAATTTGATCTCCGTTTTTTCTTGCAGGAATTTTCTAAGCTTTCATATGTTCTGTCCGCATCACAAGCGGTCTTCCGATTGCGCCGAGTGCATCACAAACGCGCAGGAAGAAAATGGAAGAATCAGCCAAAATCTGACAAGATGCAAAGGCCCATATCGAGTATGTACCGCTGCCAAAGGGATTCAGTTTAGTTATTAAAATTTCTTTGCATCCAAATTACTTATCAAATGTTTTTACTGAGTTGGAGGAGACCTTGGTTCTAACATTTGAAACAAAAAAATTCTCTAGGTGTGGGCATATGTCAAGCTGTCGATTGAGGCCGCCGTCATGCTCTGCTGCAAAATTTTGTGTTTTCTTTTCTTATGCACTGTCGATTGAGGACTGATCTTCATTTACCTATAAAGGGAAGCGGCGATAATAGATATAAAAAAGAACGAGAAGAAAGCATCATTGAGTTTTCTTTTCTAGCTTTAGGTAAAATTTGCTGTTCAGTTCAAGATAAACCAGTTTATAGGTGTTCAGTTGTATAACTGTAGAAGTTTGGTTCTAATAAACTGGTTTGCTTTTTCCAAATTAAGTTGGTTGTGTTGGCCACATTTGGTTTTCGCGGTGTCTAAATATTCTCACAATACTTGGCTTCCTCTCGCCCTTTGCGCCATTGGCGCAACGAGTCATCTAGTGTCATGAATGAACGAAGGCTGGTTGTTGTTATATACACTAGTCTTAGACTATATATGGCATGCATGGATCCTATCTAGCTTGCAGCTAATATCTGACGAATGTGTGCTTGTTTGGTGCAGGTGATGGCCACCTTCGAGCTGTATAGGCGGTCCATCGTCGGCATGTGCCACACTGAGATGCTCGACAAGATGGTCTCAAGCGGCGCCCTCAGACCCGAGATGGCCATCCAAGTGCTCGTCCAATTCGACAAGGTGCTCTGCTATGATATGAATCGCTTCTTCCTTTGGTTATGGCCTTGTTCCCCTTCAGACTGGAACATAATTCTCCTTATCTTGTGGATGATCAAATTTATTATTTGTCTGCGTTTCTTGTGTGTGCAGTCTATGAGGGAGGCATTGGAAAACCAAGTGAAGAGCAAGGTTACTGTCAAGGTACATGCTTTGGAAACAAAGTCGCCATTTAATTTTCACGCCATTTCAGTGTTTGCCTGCTCCGTGGGCTAATTATAATTTTCCATATGCAAAGGTGAATTAATTTGTCTGGTTTAAACTTGTGACCTTTTGGGGCATGATAAATATGTCTGCTTTTCTAAACTGACCCATACCCGCACGACACGTGGTACCAATTCTAAGTCACAGTGCAGTTTAGCTTGTTTGTAAATGAAATAAACCTTAGTTTTTATTATCTTACATATATTGCTTACTGATGATCCGGTTCACAGTTTCCAAGGCTCCAAGGGCGAAGATCCTGGGAAATATGTCTTGCATATGTTATTCTGAGTTCAAGGGATGTCGCACAATTTGGGATAGCTCCCGAGTTGTGTAAAAACTCTGTTTTACAAAACAAAACCCGTCGATATAATGTTAGGGGTTAGTATTGCAGAATTAGAAGCTACCTACTTGTTGTTTGCTTTCACTGGATGTTCATCTATGTGAATTAGATACATGTGTTCATCCACATGAGCAGGTTTGAACTAGATTACTCATGGTGCAAGGGCTAATCTATCTTGTCTTGTGTTAAAATTGGTTACATAAGTTGTCCATGCTCTGCTATAGCCTGCCTACTTTCTTGTTGTGAAACCAAACTACCGGATCCTTGTATTACAGTCTTGATGATGTTTGTTACAATTTTCAGTGGCTGTTATATGTACCACAGTTTTGCTTTTCCGAAAACCACATGATACTAGTTGTACAGCAGAAATGACATAATTTTAGCTCCTAAATGACTTCATATGCTTAGCTAGCTCCAAAATGACATAATAACCTTACTTAGCTCCAAAATGACCTTACTTAGCATTTTTTACACCAAAATGACTTAGTATGCTTAGCTAGCTCAAAAATGACATAATAACCATACTTAGCTCCAAAATGACCTATTTTACAGATATAAGTTGCATCATAATAATCTTCACATTTTAGTTGCATCATAATAATCTTCTTCTTCTAGTCTTCTTCTTCTAACTTTCTTCTTTCCCATTTTGCAGATGTGCTTCAGATCACGGAAGCTTGGGTTGATGGAGTGCTTGTCTTTAGTTTTTGTTTTGACTTTGTGAAACTTGCTACCTATGGATGAAACTGTGTAATATTGATGAAACTATGTATATGTATGGATGAAACTTGCTACTATTGGTAACATGTGCTGGATGTGTTCATGGATATGTGTTGGATATATATGTGTTCATGACTATTGGTAATATGTGTTGAATATGCTATATTGGTTATATATATATATATATATATATATGTGTGTTTGATTTTCTGTGAAGATGAATTGATATAAGAAAAAACAAAATTAAATGGGGCAATATAGGCACTTTGCCATCTGCTGGCAGATGGCAAAGAGGCCACGTGTCAGCTACCTGCACAAACTGGGAAGGGCCTATTTGGTCTCTTTGCCATCTGCCCGCAGATGGCAAAGGCTGCAGAATCTTTGCCATCTGCTGGCAGATGGCAAAGAGCCAGCAGCCTTTGCCATCAGCCAGCAGATGGCAAAGATTCTAGCTTTTGCCATCTGCTGGCAGATGGCAAAGAGGCCACGTGTCAGCTACCTGTCCGAACGGGGAAGGGCCTATTTGGTCTCTTTGCCATCTGCCAGCAGATGGCAAAGGACAGAATCTTTGCCATCTGCTGGCAGACGGCAAAGCACGCCGTTAGCCTTCTAACGTGGCTAACCCCGTTCAGAGGCTTTGCCATCTGCCAGCTGATGGCAAAGGCTGCAGGCTCTTTGCCATCTGCCAGCAGACGGCAAAGTAGCCTTTCCCGGCTGGGTTTCAGCCAAACTGTTTGCCGTCTGCTGGCAGATGGCAAAGCCTTTCCCATCCGCCGACCATGCCTTTGCCATCTGCCATGGCAGATGGCAAAGTGCCTGATTCCTGTAGTGTAGGAGGCCTCCATGTGAAAGGATTTCAATTTTTGAGCATTTTTTTCATTTTTTATAGTTTCTTTCGATGTGTTGTCAAAATTGCACGGACGACTAATCATATAAAATGGTTGGGAAATTGAGTTTTCTTTGTGGATACTACCTACATTCCTAATGTGGAAGGTGAAAATGATTTTTTAGAATTTATTCAACCAAATTAGAGCACACTTGTAGTTCAAATTTGAATTACTTGATGTAAATCACCAGAAATTCAATAAATCGATGAAATATGGCAATATCACTCTGAAATTCATGAAAAAATTGTAGTTGGAATCCCATGTGGTATACTTTAGTTGAAAATTGTAAGGGCACAATTTACAATCTTATTTATGGCACTTGCTTCACAAAAAAAGTCGTGCTTGGCACTAGGAAAGTGGAAAAATACTTTTTATTAACCAAATCTAAAATCATTTTGTGAAATTCTTGATCACTGTGGTAACACCCATGTTAGTTCCAAAAATGGTCATGTTATCATGTAATATGCCATGAAGATTCCCATGGGTCATGGTCATCTATGTTGAAAGTCATTGATCTTCATGTGAGATAGGTCAGTTTGTGAAGGTTTTTTTTTCAAGTTTGTGGTACTGTCGGTTTATCATTTTTCCCACAAGCCATTACACATAGGAGGCCTCCATGTGAAAGGATTTCAATTTTTGAGCATTTTTTTTTCATTTTCTATAGTATCTTTCGATGTGTTGTCAAAATTGCACGGATGACTAATCATATAAAATGGTTGGGAAATTGAGTTTTCTTGGTGGATACTACCTACATTCCTAATGTGGAAGGTGAAAATAATTTTTCACAATTTATTCGACCAAATTAGAGCACATTTGCAGTTCAATTTTGAATTACTTGATGTAAATCACCAGAAATTCAATAAAATTGATGAAATATGGCAATATCACTCTGAAATTCATGAAAAATTGGCAGTTGGAATCCCATGTGGTATACTTTAGTTGAAAATTGTAAGGGCACAATTTACAATCTTATTTATGGCACTTGCTTCACAATAAAAAGTCATGGTTGGCACTAGGAAAATGGAAAAATACTTTTTATTATCCAAATTTTCATTCATTTTGTGAAATTCTTGATGACTATGGTAACACCCATGCTAGTTCCAAAAATGGTCATGTTATCATGTAAGATGCCATGAAGATGCCCATGGGGCATGGTCATGTTTGTTGAAAGTCATTGATCTTCATATGAGTTAGGTCAGTTTGTGAAGGTTTTTTTTTTCTAGCTTTTGGTATTGTGAGTTTATCATTTTTCCCAGAAGCCATTGCACATAGGAGGCCTCCATGTGAAAGGATTTCAATTGTTGAGCCTTTTTTTCATTTTTTATAACTTTTTTATGTGTTGTCAAAATTCCATGGATTACTAATTATATAAAATGGTTGGGAAGTTGAGTTTTCTTTGTGGATACTACCTACATTCCTAATGTGAAAAGTGAAAATGATTTTCCAGAATTTATTCGACCAAATTAGAGCACACTTGTAGTTCAAATTTGAATTACTTGATGAAAATCACCAGAAATTCAATAAATCAATGAAATATGGCAATATCACTCTACAATTCATGAAAAATTGGCAGTTGGAATCCCATGTGGTATACTTTAGTTGAAAATTATAAGGGCACAATTTACAATGTTATTTATGGCACTTGCTTCACAATAAAAAAGTCATGGTTGGCACTAGGAAAGTGGAAAAAAATACTTTTCATTAACCAACTCTAAAATAATTTTGAGAAATTCCTGATCACTATGGTAAGACCCATGTTAGTTCCAAAAATGGTCATGTTATCATGTAATATGCCATGAAGATTCCCATGGGGCATGGTCATCTTTGTTGAAAGTCATTGATCTTCATACGAGAGAGGTCAGTTTGTGAAGGTTTTTTTTTCAAGTTTATGGTATTGTCAGTGTATCATTTTTCCCACAAGCCATTACACATAGGAGGCCTCCATGTGAAAGGATTTCAATTTTTGAGAATTTATTCGACCAAATTAGAGCACATTTGCAGTTCAATTTTGAATTACTTGATGTAAATCACCAGAAAATAAATAAATCAATGAAATATGGCAATATCTCTCTGAAATTCATGAAAAATTGGCAGTTGGAATCCCATGTGGTATACTTTGGTTGAAAATTGTAAGGGCACAATTTACAATGTTATTTATGGCACTTGCTTCACAAAAAAAAGTCATTCTTGGCACTAGGAAAGTGGAAAAAAATACTTTTCATTAACCAAATCTAAAATTATTTTGTGAAATTCCTGATCACTACGGTAAGACCCATGTTAGTTCAAAAAATGGTCATGTTATCATGTAATATGCCATGAAGATTCCAATGGGGCATGGTCATCTTTTTTGAAAGTCATTGATCTTCATGAGAGATAGGTCAGTTTGTGAAGGTTTTTTTTTCAAGTTTGTGGTACTGTCGGTTTATTATTTTTCCCACAAGCCATTGCACATCGGAGGCCTCCATGTGAAAGGATTTCAATTTTTGAGCATTTTTTTTCATTTTCTATAGTTTCGTTCGGTGTGTTGTCAAAATTGCACGGATTACTAATCATATAAAATGGTTGGGAAATTGAGTTTTCTTTGTGGATACTACCTACATTCCTAATGTGGAAGGTGAAATTGATTTTTCAGAATTTATTCGACCAAATTAGAGCACACTTGTAGTTCAAATTTGAATTACTTGATGTAAATCACGAGAAATTCAATAAATCAATGAAATATGGCAATATCACTCTGAAATTCATGAAAAATTTGTAGTTGGAATCCCATGTGGTATAATTTAGTTGAAAATTGTAAGGGCACAATTTACAATCTTATTTATGGCACTTGCTTCACAATAAAAAAAGTCATGGTTGGCACTAGGAAAATGGAAAAATACTTTTTATTATCCAAATTTTCATTCATTTTGTGAAATTCTTGATCACTATGGTAAAACCCACGTTAGTTCCAAAAATGGTCATGTTATCATGTAAGATGCCATGAAGATGCCCATGGGGCATGGTCATGTTTGTTGAAAGTCATTGATCTTCATATGAGTTAGGTCAGTTTGTGAAGGTTTTTTTTTTCAAGCTCGTGGTATTGTGAGTTTATCATTTTTCCCACAAGCCATTGCACATAGGAGGCCTCCATGTGAAAGGATTTCAATTGTTGAGCCTCTTTTTCATTTTTTATAATTTTTTTTATGTGTTGTCAAAATTCCATGGATTACTAATTATATAAAATGGTTGTCAAATTGAGTTTTCTTTGTGGATACTACCTACATTCGTAATGTGAAAAGTGAAAATGATTTTCCAGAATTTATTCGACCAAATTAGAGCACACTTCTAGTTCAAATTTGAATTACTTGATGAAAATCACCAGAAATTCAATAAATCAATGAAATATGGCAATATCACTCTACAATTCATGAAAAATTGGCAGTTAGAATCCCATATGGTATACTTTAGTTGAAAATTATAAGGGCACAATTTACAATGCTATTTATGGCAATTTCTTCACAATAAAAAAGTCATGGTTGACACTAGGAAACTGGAAAAAAATACTTTTCATTAACCAACTCTAAAATAATTTGGAGAAATTCCTGATCACTATGGTAAGACCCATGTTAGTTCCAAAAATGGTCATGTTATCATGTAATATGCCATGAAGATTCCCATGGGGCATGGTCATCTTTGTTGAAAGTCATTGATCTTCATATGAGATAGGTCAGTTTGTGAAGGTTTTTTTTTCAAGTTTATGGTATTGTCAGTGTATCATTTTTCCCACAAGCCATTGCACATAGGAGGCCTCCATGTGAAAGGATTTCAATTTTTGAGAATTTATTCGACCAAATTAGAGCACATTTGCAGTTCAATTTTGAATTACTTGATGTAAATCACCAGAAATTAAATAAATCAATGAAATATGGCAATATCACTCTGAAATTCATGAAAAATTGGCAGTTGGAATCCCATGTGGTATACTTTAGTTGAAAATTGTAAGGGCACAATTTACAATGTTATTTATGCCACTTGCTTCACAAAAAAAATTCATTCTTGGCACTAGGAAAGTGGAAAAAAATACTTTTCATTAACCAAATCTAAAATCATTTTGTGAAATTCCTGATCACTACGGTAAGACCCATGTTAGTTCAAAAAATGGTCATGTTATCATGTAATATGCCATGAAGATTCCCATGGGGCATGGTCATCTTTGTTGAAAGTCATTGATCTTCATGTGAGATAGGTCAGTTTGTGAAGGATTTTTTTTCAAGTTTGTGGTACTGTCGGTTTATCATTTTTCCCACAAGCCATTGCACATAGGAGGCCTCCATGTGAAAGGATTTCAATTTTTAAGCATTTTTTTTCATTTTCTATAGTTTCGCTCGATGTGTTGTCAAAATTACACGGATGACTAATCATATAAAATGGTTGGGAAATTGAGTTTTCTTTGTGGATACTACCTACATTCCTAATGTGGAAGGTGAAAATGATTTTTCTGAATTTATTCGACCAAATTAGAGCACACTTGTAGTTCAAATTTGAATTACTTGATGTAAATCACCAGAAATTCAATAAATCAATGAAATATGGCAATATCACTCTGAAATTCATGAAAAATTGGCAGTTGGAATCCTATGTGGTATACTTTAGTTGAAAATTATAAGGGCACAATTTACAATGTTATTTATGGCACTTGCTTCACAATAAAAAAGTCATGGTTGGCACTAGGAAAGTGGAAAAAAATACTTTTCATTAACCAACTCTAAAATAATTTTGAGAAATTCCTGATCACTATGGTAAGACCCATGTTAGTTCCAAAAATGGTCATGTTATCATGTAATATGCCATGAAGATTCCCATGGGGCATGGTCATCTTTGTTGAAAGTTATTGATCTTCATATGAGATAGGTCAGTTTGTGAAGGGTTGTTTTTCAAGTTTATGGTATTGTGAGTGTATCCTTTTTCCCAAAAGCCATTGCACATACCAGGCCTCCATATGAAAGGATTTCAATTTTTGAGAATTTATTCGACCAAATTAGAGCACATTTGCAGTTCAATTTTGAATTACTTGATGTAAATCACCAGAAATTAAATAAATCAATGAAATATGGCAATATCACTCTGAAATTCATGAACAATTGGCAGTTGGAATCCCATGTGGTATACTTTCGTTGAAAATTATAAGGGCACAATTTACAATGTTATTTATGGCACTTGCTTCACAAAAAAAAGTCATTCTTGGCACTAGGAAAGTGGAAAAAAATACTTTTCATTAACCAAATCTAAAATAATTTTGTGAAATTCCTGATCACTATGGTAAGACCCATGTTAGTTCAAAAAATGGTCATGTTATCATGTAATATGCCATGAAGATTCCCATGGGGCATGGTCATCTTTGTTGAAAGTCATTGATCTTCATGGGAGATAGGTCCGTTTGTGAAGGTTTTTTTCTCAAGTTTGTGAATGTTTTTTTTTCAAGTTTGTGGTACTGTCGGTTTATCATTTTCCCACAAGCCATTGTACATAGGAGGCCTCCATGTGAAAGGATTTCAATTTTTGAGCATTTTTTTTCATTTTCTATAGTTTCTTTCGATGTGTTGTCAAAATTGCACGGATGACTAATCATATAAAATGGTTGGGAAATTGAGTTTTCTTGGTGGATACTTTCTACATTCCTATTGTGGAAGGTGAAATAAGTTTTCAGAATTTATTCGACCAAATTAGAGCACATTTGCAGTTCAATTTTGAATTACTTGATGTAAATCACCAGAAATTCAAGAAAATCGATGAAATATGGCAATATCACTCTGAAATTCATGAAAAATTGGCAGTTGGAATCCCATGTGGTATACTTTAGTTGAAAATTGTAAGGGCACAATTTACAATTTTATTTATGGCACTTGGTTCAGAAAAAAAAGTCATGCTTGGCACTACGAAAATGGAAAAAAATACTTTTAATTAACCAAATTTTCATTCATTTTGTGAAATTCTTGATCACTATGGTAACACCCATGTTAGCTCCAAAAATGGTCATGTTATCATGTAATATGCCCTGAAGATGCCCATGGGGCATGGTCATGTTTGTTGAAAGTCATTGATCTTCATATGAGATATGTCAGTTTACTTGAAAATTGTAAGGGCACAATGTACAATCTTATTTATGGCACTTGCTTCAAAAAAAAAATTCATGCTTGGCACTAGGAAAATGGAAAAATACTTTTCATTAACCAAATCTAAAATCATTTTGTGAAATTCCTGATCACTACGGTAAGACCCATGTTAGTTCAAAAAATGGTCATGTTATCATGTAATATGCCATGAAGATTCCCATGGGGCATGGTCATCTTTGTTGAAAGTCATTGATCTTCATATCAGTGAGGTCAGCTTGTGAAGGGTTTTTTTTCAAGTTTGTGGTATTGCCAGTTTATCATTTTTCCCACAAGCCATTGCACATAGGAGGCCTCCATGTGAAATGATTTCAATTTTTGTGCATTTTTTTTCATTTTCTATAGTATCTTTCGATGTGTTGTCCAAATTGCACGGATGACTAATCATATAAAATGGTTGGGAAATTGAGTTTTCTTTGTGGATACTATCTACATTCCTAATGTGGAAGGTGAAAATAATTTTTCAGAATTTATTCGACCAAATTAGAGCACATTTGCAGTTCAATTTTGAAATACTTGATATAAATCACAAGAAATTCAATAAAATCGATGAAATATGGCAATATCACTCTGAAATTCATGAAAAATTGGCAGTTGGAATCCCATGTGGTATACTTTAGTTGAAAATTGTAAGGGCACAATTTACAATTTTATTTATGGCACTTGGTTCACAAAAAAAGTCGTGCTTGGCACTAGGAAAATGGAAAAATACTTTTTATTATCCAAATTTTCTTTCATTTTGTGAAATTCTCGATAACTATGGTAACACCCATGTTAGTTCCAAAAATGGTCATGTTAACATGTAATATGCCATGAAGATGCCCATGGGGCATGGTCATGTTTGTTGAAAGTCCTTGATCTTCATATGAGTTAGGTCAGTTTGTGAAGGTTTTTTTTTCAAGTTTGTGGTATTGTCAGTTTATCATTTTTCCCACAAGCCATTGCTCATAGGAGGCCTCCATGTAAAAGGATTTCAATTGTTGATCCTTTTTTTTCATTTTCTATAATTTTTTTTATGTGTCGTCAAAATACCGTGGATGAATAATCATATAAAATGGTTGGGAAATACAGTTTTCTTTGTCGATACTACCTACATTCCTAATGTGAAAAGTGAAAATTATTTTTCAGAATTTATTCGACCAAATTAGAGCACACTTGTAGTTCAAATTTGAATTACTTGATATAAATCACCAGAAATTCAATAAATCAATGAAATATGGCAATATTACTCTGAAATTCATGAAAAATTAGCAGTTGGAATCCCATGTGGTATACTTTAGTTGAAAATTGTAAGGGCACAATTTACAATGTTATTTGTGGCACTTGCTTCACAAAAAAAAGTCATGGTTGGCACTAGGAAAGTGGAAAAAAAATACTTTTCATTAACCAAATCCAAAATAATTTTGTGAAATTCCTGATCACTATGGTAAGAACCATGTTAGTTCCAAAAATGGTCATGTTATCATGTAATATGCCATGAAGATTCCAATGGGGCATGGTCATCTTTGTTGAAATTCATTGATCTTCGTATGAGATAGGTCAGTTTGTGAAGGTTTTTTTTTTGAAGTTTATGGTATTGTCAGTGTATCATTTTTCCCACAAGCCATTGCACATAGGAGGCCTCCATGTGAAAGGATTTTAATTTTTGATAATTTATTCGACCAAATTAGAGCACATTTGCAGTTCAATTTTGAAGTACTTGATGTAAATCACCAGAAATTAAATAAATCAATGAAATATGGCAATATCACTCTGAAATTCATGAAAAATTGGTAGTTGGAATCCCATGTGGTATACTTTAGTTTAAAATTGTAAGGGCACCATTTACAATCATATTTATGGCACTTGCTTCACAAAAAAAAGTCATGCTTGGCACTAGGAAAATGGAAAAAAATACTTTTAATTAACCAAATTTTCATTCATTTTGTGAAATTCTTGATCACTATGGTTACCAAATCTAAAATCTTTTTGTGAAATTCTTGATCACTATGGTAACACCCATGTTAGTCCAAAAAATGGTCATCTTATCATGTAATATGCCTTGAAGATTCCCATGGGGCATGGTCATCTTTGTTGAAAGTCATTGATCTTCATGTGAGATAGGTCAGTTTGTGAAGGTTTTTTTTTCAAGTTTGTGGTATTGTCGGTTTATCATTTTTCCCACAAGCCATTGCACATAGGAGGCCTCCATGTGAAAGGATTTCAATTTTTGAGCATTATTTTCATTTTCTATAATTTCTTTCGATGTGTTGTCAAAATTGCACGGATGACTAATCATATAAAATGGTTGGGAAATTGAGTTTTCTTTGTGGATACTACCTACATTCCTAATTTGGAAGGTCAAAATATTTTTTCAGAATTTATTCGACCAAATTAGAACACATTTGCAGTTCAATTTTGAATTACTTGATGTAAATCACCAGAAATTCAATAAATCGATGAAATATGGCAATATCACTCTGAAATTCATGAAAAATTGGCAGTTGGAATCCCATGTGGTATACTTTAGTTGAAAATTGTAAGGGCACAATTTACAATCTTATTTATGGCACTTGCTTCACAAAAAAAAGTCATGGTTGGCACTAAGAAAGTGGAAAAAAATACTTTTCATTAACCAAATTTTCATTCATTTTGTGAAATTCTTGATCACTATGGTAACACCCATGTTAGCTCAAAAAATGGTCATGTTATCATGTAAAATGCCATGAAGATGCCCATGGGGCATGGTCATCTTTATTGAAAGTCATTGATTTCATATGAGTGAGGTCAGTTTGTGAAGGGTTTTTTTTTCAAGTTTGTGGTATTGCCAATTAATAATTTTTCCCACAAGCCATTGTACATAGGAGGCCTCCATGTGAAAGGATTTCAATTGTTGAGCCTTTTTTTCATTTTCTATTATTTTTTTAATGTGTTGTCAAAATTCCATGGATGACTAATCATATAAAATGGTAGGGAAATTGAGTTTTCGTTGTGGATACTACCTACATTCCTAATGTGCAAAGTGAAAAGGATTTTTCAGAATTTATTCGACCAAATTAGAACACATTTGCAGTTCAATTTTGAATTACTTGATGTAAATCATCAGAAATTCAATAAATCGATGAAATATTGCAATATAACTCTGAAATTCATGAAAAATTGGCAGTTGGAATCCCATGTGGTATACTTTAGTTGAAAATTATAAGGGCACAATTTACAATATTATTTATGGCACTTGCTTCACAATAAAAAGTCATGGTTGGCACTAGGAAAATGGAAAAAAATACTTTTAATTAACCAAATTTTCATTCATTTTGTGAAATTCTTGATCACTATGGTAACACCCATGTTAGCTCCAAAAATGGTCATGTTATCATGTAATATGCCATGAAGATGCCCATGGGGCACGGTCATCTTTGTTGAAAGTCATTGATCTTCATATGAGTGAGGTCAGCTTGTGAAGGGTTTTTGTTTCAAGTTTGTGGTATAGCCAGTTTATCATTTTTCCACAAGCCATTACACATAGGAGGCCTCCATGTCAAAGGATTTCAATTTTTGAGAATTATTTTCATTTTCTATAATTTCTTTCGATGTGTTGTCAAAATTGCATGGATGACTAATCATATAAAATGGTTGGGAAATTGAGCTTTCTTTGTGGATACTACCTACATTCCTAATGTGGAAGGTGAAAATGATTTTTCAGAATTTATTCGACCAAATTCGAGCACACTTGTACTTCAAATTTGAATTACTTGATGTAAATCACCAGAAATTCAATAAATCAATGAAATATGGCAATATCACTCTGAAATTCATGAAAAATTTGTAGTTGGAATCCCATGTGGTATACTTTAGTTAAAAATTGTAAGGGCACAATTTACAATCTTATTTATTGCACTTGCTTCACAAAAAAAGTCGTGCTTGGCACTAGGAAAATGGAAAATACTTTTTATTATCCAAATTTTCATTCATTTTGTGAAATTCTTGATCACTATGGTAACACCTATGTTAGTTACAAAAATGGTCATGTTATCATGTAATATGCCATGAAGATGCCCATGGGGCATGGTCATCTTTGTTGAAAGTCATTGATCTTCATATGAGTGAGGTCAGTTTGTGAAAGGTTTTTATTTCAAGTTTGTGGTATTGCCAGTTTATCATTTTCCCACAAGCCATTGCACATAGGAGGACTCCATGTGAAAGGATTTCAATTTTTGAGCATTTTTTTTTCATTTTCTATAATTTCTTTAGATGTGTTGTCAAAATTGCACGGATGACTAATCATATAAAATGGTTGGGAAATTGAGTTTTCTTTGTGGATACTACCTACATTCCTAATGTGGAAGGTGAAAATGATTTTTCAGAATATATTCGACCAAATTAGAGCACGCTTGTAGTTCAAATTTGAATTACTTGATGTAAATCACCAGAAATTCAATAAATCAATGAAATATGGCAATATCACTCTGAAATTAATGAAAAATTTGTAGTTGGGATCCCATGTGGTATACTTTAGTTGAAAATTGTAAGGGCACAATTTACAATCTTATTTATGGCACTTGCTTCACAAAAAAGGCGGTCTTGGCACTAGGAAAGTCGAAAAAAAATACTTTTCATTAACCAAATCTAAAATCATTTTGTGAAATTCCTGATCACTACGGTAAGACCCATGTTAGTTCAAAAAATGGTCATGTTATCATGTAATATGCCATGAAGATTCCCATGGGACATGGTCATCTTTGTTGAAAGTCATTGATCTTCATATGAGATAGGACAGTTTGGGAAGGGTTTTTCTTTCAAGTTTATGGTATTGTCACTGTATCATTTTTCCCACAAGCCATTGCACATAGGAGGCCTCCATGTGAAAGGATTTCAATTTTTGAGCCTTTTTTCATTTTCTATAATTTCTTTCGATGTGTTGGCAAAATTGCACGGATGACTAATCATATAAAATGGTTGGGAAATTGAGTTTTCTTTGTGGATACTACCTACATTCCTAATGTGGAAGGTGAAAATAAATTTTCAGAATTTATTCGACCAAATTAGAGCACATTTGGAGGTTAATTTTGAATTACTTGATGTAAATCACCAGAAATTCAATAAATCAATGAAATATGGCAATATCACTCTGAAATTCATGAAACATTGGCAGTTGGAATCCCATGTGGTATACTTTAGTTGAAAATTGTAAGGGCACAATTTACAATCTTATTTATGGCACTTGCTTCACAAAAAAAAGTCGTTCTTGGCACTAGGAAAATGGAAAAAAATACTTTTAATTAACCAAATTTTCATTCTTTTTGTGAAATTCTTGATCACTATGGTAACACCCATGTTAGCTCCAAAAATGGTCATGTTATCATGTAATATGCCATGAAGATGCCCATGGGGCATGGTCATCTTTGTTGAAAGTCATTGATCTTCATATGAGTGAGGTCAGTTTGTGAAGGGTTTTTTTTTCATGTTTGTGGTATTGCCAGTTTATCATTTTTCCCACAAGCCATTGCACATAGGAGGCCTCCATGTGAAAGGATTTCAATTTTTGAGCATTTTTTTTCATTTTCTATAATTTCTTTCGATGTGTTGTCAAAATTTCACGAAGGACTAATCATATAAAATGGTTGGGAAATTGAGTTTTCTTTGTGGATACTACCTACATTCCTAATGTGGAAGGTGAAAATGATTTTTCAGAATTTATTCGACCAAATTAGAGCACACTTGTAGTTCAAATTTGAATTACTTGATGTAAATCGCCAGAAATTCAATAAATCAATGAAATATGGCAATATCACTCTGAAATTCATGAAAAATTTGTAGTTGGAATCCCATGTGGTATACTTTAGTTAAAAATTGCAAGGGCACAATTTACAATCTTATTTATGGCACTTGCTTCACAAAAAAAGTCGTGCTTGGCACTAGGAAAATGGAAAAAAATACTTTTAATTAACCAAATTTTCATTCATTTTGTGAAATTCTTGATCACTATGGTAACACCCATGTTAGCTCCAAAAATGGTCATGTTATCATGTAATATGCCATGAAGATGCCCATGGGGCATGGTCAACTTTGTTGAAAGTCATTGATCCTCAAATGAGTGAGGTCAGTTTGTTAAGTTTTTTTTTCAAGTTTGTTGTATTGCCAGTTTATCATTTTTCCCACAAGCCATTGCACATAGGAGGCCTCCATGTGAAAGGATTTCAATTTTTGAGCATTTTTTTCATTTTCTATTATATCTTTCGATGTGTTGTCAAAATTGCACGGATGACTAATCATATAAAATGGTTGGGAAATTGACTTTTCTTTGTGGATACTACCTACATTCCTAATGTGGAAGGTGAAAATGATTTTTCAGAATTTATTCGACCAAATTAGAGCACACTTGTACTTCAAATTTGAATTACTTGATGTAAATCACCAGAAATTCAATAAATCAATGAAATATGGCAATATCACTCTGAAATTCATGAAAAATTTGTAGTTGGAATCCCATGTGGTATACTTTAGTTAAAAATTGTAAGGGCACAATTTACAATCTTATTTATGGCACTTGCTTGACAAAAAAAGTCGTGCTTGGCACTAGGAAAATGGAAAATACTTTTTATTATCCAAATTTTCATTCATTTTGTGAAATTCTTGATCACTATGGTAACACCCATGGTAGTTCCAAAAATGGTCATGTTATCATGTAATATGCCATGAAGATTCCGATGGGGCATGGTCATCTTTGTTGAAAGTCATTGATCTACATATGAGATAGGTCAGTTTGTGAAGGTTTTTTTTTCAAGTTTATGGTATTGTCAGTTTATCATTTTTCCCACAAGCCATTGCACATAGGAGGCCTCCTTGTGAAAGGATTTCAATTTTTGAGCCTTTTTTCATTTTCTATAATTTCTTTTGATGTGTTGTCAAAATTGCACGGATGACTAATCATATAAAATGGTTGGGAAATTGAGTTTTCTTTGTGGATACTACCTACATTCCTAATGTGGAAGGTGAAAATAAATTTTCGGAATTTATTCCACCAAATTAGAGCACGCTTGCAGGTCAATTTTGAATTACTTGATGTAAATCACCAGAAATTCAATAAATCAATGAAATATGGCAATATCACTCTGAAATTCATGAAAAAGTGGCAGTTGGAATCCCATGTGGTATACTTTAGTTGAAAATTGCAAGGGCACAATTTACAATCTTATTTATGGCACTTGCTTCAAAAAAAAGTCATGCTTGGCACGAGGAAAATGGAAAAAAATACTTTTAATTAACCAAATTTTCATTCATTTTGTGAAATTCTTGATCACTATGGTAACACCCATGTTAGCTCCAAAAATGGTCATGTTATCATGTAATATGCCATGAAGATGCCCATGGGGCATGGTCATCTTTGTTGAAAGTCATTGATCCTCATATGAGTGAGGTCAGTTTGTGAAGGTTTTTTTTTTCAAGTTTGTTGTATTGCCAGTTTATCATTTTTCCCACAAGTGATTGCACATAGGAGGCCTCCATGTGAAAGTATTTCAATTTTTGAGCATTTTTTCATTTTCTATAATATCTTTTGATGTGTTGTCAAAATTGCACGGATGACTAATCTTATAAAATGGTTGGGAAATTGAGTTTTCTTTGTGGATACTACCTACATTCCTAATGTGGAAGGTGAAAATGATTTTTCAGAATTTATTCGACCAAATTAGAGCACACTTGTAGTTCAAATTTGAATTACTTGATGTAAATCACCAGAAATTCAATAAATCAATGAAATATGGCAATATCACTCTGAAATTCATGAAAATTTGTAGTTGGAATCCCATGTGGTATACTTTAGTTAAAAATTGCAAGGGCACAATTTACAATCTTATTTATGGCACTTGCTTCACAAAAAAAGTCGTGCTTGGCACTAGGAAAATGGAAAAAAATACTTTTAATTAACCAAATTTTCATTCCTTTTGTGAAATTCTTGATCACTATGGTAACACCCATGTTAGCTCCAAAAATGGTCATGTTATCATGTAATATGCCATGAAGATGCCCATGGGGCATGGTCAACTTTGTTGAAAGTCATTGATCCTCAAATGAGTGAGGTCAGTTTGTTAAGTTTTTTTTTTCAAGTTTGTTGTATTGCCAGTTTATCATTTTTCCCACAAGCCATTGCACATAGGAGGCCTCCATGTGAAAGGATTTCAATTTTTGAGCATTTTTTTCATTTTCTATTATATCTTTCGATGTGTTGTCAAAATTGCACGGATGACTAATCATATAAAATGGTTGGGAAATTGAGTTTTCTTTGTGGATACTACCTACATTCCTAATGTGGAAGGTGAAAATAAATTTTCAGAATTTATTCGACCAAATTAGAGAAAATTTGCAGATCAATTTTGAATTACTTGATGTAAATCACCAGAAATTCAAAAAATCAATGAAATATGGCAATATCACTCTGAAATTCATGAAAAATTGGCAGTTCGAATCCCATGTGGTATACTTTAGTTGAAAATTGTAAGGGCACAATTTACAATCTTATTTATGGCACTTGCTTCACAAAAAAAGTCGTGCTTGGCACTAGGAAAATCGAAAATACTTTTAATTAACCAAATTTTCATTCCTTTTGTGAAATTCTTGATCACTATGGTAACACCCATGTTAGCTCCAAAAATGGTCATGTTATCATGTAATATGCCATGAAGATGCCCATGGGGCATGGTCATCTTTGTCGAAAGTCATTGATCTTCATATGAGCGAGGTGAGTTTGTGAAGGTTTTTTTTTCAAGTTTGTTGTATTGCCAGTTTATCATTTTTCCCACAAGCCATTGCACATAGGAGGCCTCCATGTGAAAGGATTTCAATTTTTGAGCATTTTTTTTCATTTTATATAATATGTTTCGAGGTGTTGTCAAAATTGCACGGATGACTAATCATATAAAATGGTTGGGAAATTGAGTTTTCTTTGTGGATACTACCTACATTCCTAATGTGGAAGGTGAAAATGATTTTTCAGAATTTATTCGACCAAATTAGAGCACACTTGTACTTCAAATTTGAATTACTTGATGTAAATCACCAGAAATTCAATAAATCAATGAAATATGGCAATATCACTCTGAAATTCATGAAAAATTTGTAGTTGGAATCCCATGTGGTATACTTTAGTTAAAAATTGTAAGGGCACAATTTACAATCTTATTTATGGCACTTGGTTCACAAAAAAAGTCATGCTTGGCACTTGGAAAATGAAAAAAAAAACTTTTAATTAACCAAATTTTCATTCATTTTGTGAAATTCTTGATCACTATGGTAACACCCATGGTAGTTCCAAAAATGGTCATGTTATCATGTAATATGCCATGAAGATTCCGATGGGGCATGGTCATCTTTGTTGAAAGTCATTGATCTACATATGAGATAGGTCAGTTTGTGAAGGTTTTTTTTTCAAGTTTATGGTATTGTCAGTTTATCATTTTTCCCACAAGCCATTGCACATAGGAGGCCTCCTTGTGAAAGGATTTCAATTTTTGAGCCTTTTTTCATTTTCTATAATTTCTTTTGATGTGTTGTCAAAATTGCACGGATGACTAATCATATAAAATGGTTGGGAAATTGAGTTTTCTTTGTGGATACTACCTACATTCCTAATGTGGAAGGTGAAAATAAATTTTCGGAATTTATTCGACCAAATTAGAGCACGCTTGCAGGTCAATTTTGAATTACTTGATGTAAATCACCAGAAATTCAATAAATCAATGAAATATGGCAATATCACTCTGAAATTCATGAAAAAGTGGCAGTTGGAATCCCATGTGGTATACTTTAGTTGAAAATTGCAAGGGCACAATTTACAATCTTATTTATGGCACTTGCTTCAAAAAAAAGTCATGCTTGACACGAGGAAAATGGAAAAAAATACTTTTAATTAACCAAATTTTCATTCATTTTGTGAAATTCTTGATCACTATGGTAACACCCATGTTAGCTCCAAAAATGGTCATGTTATCATGTAATATGCCATGAAGATGCCCATGGGGCATGGTCATCTTTGTTGAAAGTCATTGATCCTCATATGAGTGAGGTCAGTTTGTGAAGGTTTTTTTTTTCAAGTTTGTTGTATTGCCAGTTTATCATTTTTCCCACAAGCCATTGCACATAGGAGGCCTCCATGTGAAAGTATTTCAATTTTTGAGCATTTTTTCATTTTCTATAATATCTTTTGATGTGTTGTCAAAATTGCACGGATGACTAATCTTATAAAATGGTTGGGAAATTGAGTTTTCTTTGTGGATACTACCTACATTCCTAATGTGGAAGGTGAAAATGATTTTTCAGAATTTATTCGACCAAATTAGAGCACACTTGTAGTTCAAATTTGAATTACTTGATGTAAATCACCAGAAATTCAATAAATCAATGAAATATGGCAATATCACTCTGAAATTCATGAAAAATTTGTAGTTGGAATCCCATGTGGTATACTTTAGTTAAAAATTGTAAGGGCACAATTTAGAATCTTATTTATGGCACTTGCTTCACAAAAAAAGTCGTGCTTGGCACTAGGAAAATGGAAAATACTTTTTATTATCCAAATTTTCATTCATTTTGTGAAATTCTTGATCACTATGGTAACACCCATGTTAGTTCCAAAAATGGTCATGCTATCATGTAATATGCCATGAAGATTCCGATCGGGCATGGTCATCTTTGTTGAAAGTCATTGATCTACATATGAGATAGGTCAGTTTGTGAAGGCTTTTTTTTTCAAGTTTATGGTATTGTCAGTTTATCATTTTTCCCACAAGACATTGCACATAGGAGGCCTCCATGTGAAAGGATTTCAATTTTTGAACCTTTTTTCATTTTCTATAATTTCTTTCGATGTGTTGTCAAAATTGCACGGATGACTAATCATATAAAATGGTTGGGAAATTGAGTTTTCTTTGTGGATACTACCTACATTCCTAATGTGGAAGGTGAAAATAAATTTTCGGAATTTATTCGACCAAATTAGAGCACGCTTGCAGGTCAATTTTGAATTACTTGATGTAAATCACCAGAAATTCAATAAATCAATGAAATATGGCAATATCACTCTGAAATTCATGAAAAAGTGGCAGTTGGAATCCCATGTGGTATACTTTAGTTGAAAATTGCAAGGGCACAATTTACAATCTTATTTATGGCACTTGCTTCAAAAAAAAGTCATGCTTGACACGAGGAAAATGGAAAAAAATACTTTTAATTAACCAAATTTTCATTCATTTTGTGAAATTCTTGATCACTATGGTAACACCCATGTTAGCTCCAAAAATGGTCATGTTATCATGTAATATGCCATGAAGATGCCCATGGGGCATGGTCATCTTTGTTGTCAAAATTGCATGGATGACTAATCATATAAAATGGTTGGGAAATTGAGCTTTCTTTGTGGATACTACCTACATTCCTAATGTGGAAGGTGAAAATGATTTTTCAGAATTTATTCGACCAAATTCGAGCACACTTGTACTTCAAATTTGAATTACTTGATGTAAATCACCAGAAATTCAATAAATCAATGAAATATGGCAATATCACTCTGAAATTCATGAAAAATTTGTAGTTGGAATCCCATGTGGTATACTTTAGTTAAAAATTGTAAGGGCACAATTTACAATCTTATTTATTGCACTTGCTTCACAAAAAAAGTCGTGCTTGGCACTAGGAAAATGGAAAATACTTTTTATTATCCAAATTTTCATTCATTTTGTGAAATTCTTGATCACTATGGTAACACCTATGTTAGTTACAAAAATGGTCATGTTATCATGTAATATGCCATGAAGATGCCCATGGGGCATGGTCATCTTTGTTGAAAGTCATTGATCTTCATATGAGTGAGGTCAGTTTGTGAAAGGTTTTTATTTCAAGTTTGTGGTATTGCCAGTTTATCATTTTCCCACAAGCCATTGCACATAGGAGGACTCCATGTGAAAGGATTTCAATTTTTGAGCATTTTTTTTTCATTTTCTATAATTTCTTTAGATGTGTTGTCAAAATTGCACGGATGACTAATCATATAAAATGGTTGGGAAATTGAGTTTTCTTTGTGGATACTACCTACATTCCTAATGTGGAAGGTGAAAATGATTTTTCAGAATATATTCGACCAAATTAGAGCACGCTTGTAGTTCAAATTTGAATTACTTGATGTAAATCACCAGAAATTCAATAAATCAATGAAATATGGCAATATCACTCTGAAATTAATGAAAAATTTGTAGTTGGGATCCCATGTGGTATACTTTAGTTGAAAATTGTAAGGGCACAATTTACAATCTTATTTATGGCACTTGCTTCACAAAAAAGGCGGTCTTGGCACTAGGAAAGTCGAAAAAAAATACTTTTCATTAACCAAATCTAAAATCATTTTGTGAAATTCCTGATCACTACGGTAAGACCCATGTTAGTTCAAAAAATGGTCATGTTATCATGTAATATGCCATGAAGATTCCCATGGGACATGGTCATCTTTGTTGAAAGTCATTGATCTTCATATGAGATAGGACAGTTTGGGAAGGGTTTTTCTTTCAAGTTTATGGTATTGTCACTGTATCATTTTTCCCACAAGCCATTGCACATAGGAGGCCTCCATGTGAAAGGATTTCAATTTTTGAGCCTTTTTTCATTTTCTATAATTTCTTTCGATGTGTTGGCAAAATTGCACGGATGACTAATCATATAAAATGGTTGGGAAATTGAGTTTTCTTTGTGGATACTACCTACATTCCTAATGTGGAAGGTGAAAATAAATTTTCAGAATTTATTCGACCAAATTAGAGCACATTTGGAGGTTAATTTTGAATTACTTGATGTAAATCACCAGAAATTCAATAAATCAATGAAATATGGCAATATCACTCTGAAATTCATGAAACATTGGCAGTTGGAATCCCATGTGGTATACTTTAGTTGAAAATTGTAAGGGCACAATTTACAATCTTATTTATGGCACTTGCTTCACAAAAAAAAGTCGTTCTTGGCACTAGGAAAATGGAAAAAAATACTTTTAATTAACCAAATTTTCATTCTTTTTGTGAAATTCTTGATCACTATGGTAACACCCATGTTAGCTCCAAAAATGGTCATGTTATCATGTAATATGCCATGAAGATGCCCATGGGGCATGGTCATCTTTGTTGAAAGTCATTGATCTTCATATGAGTGAGGTCAGTTTGTGAAGGGTTTTTTTTTCATGTTTGTGGTATTGCCAGTTTATCATTTTTCCCACAAGCCATTGCACATAGGAGGCCTCCATGTGAAAGGATTTCAATTTTTGAGCATTTTTTTTCATTTTCTATAATTTCTTTCGATGTGTTGTCAAAATTTCACGAAGGACTAATCATATAAAATGGTTGGGAAATTGAGTTTTCTTTGTGGATACTACCTACATTCCTAATGTGGAAGGTGAAAATGATTTTTCAGAATTTATTCGACCAAATTAGAGCACACTTGTAGTTCAAATTTGAATTACTTGATGTAAATCGCCAGAAATTCAATAAATCAATGAAATATGGCAATATCACTCTGAAATTCATGAAAAATTTGTAGTTGGAATCCCATGTGGTATACTTTAGTTAAAAATTGCAAGGGCACAATTTACAATCTTATTTATGGCACTTGCTTCACAAAAAAAGTCGTGCTTGGCACTAGGAAAATGGAAAAAAATACTTTTAATTAACCAAATTTTCATTCATTTTGTGAAATTCTTGATCACTATGGTAACACCCATGTTAGCTCCAAAAATGGTCATGTTATCATGTAATATGCCATGAAGATGCCCATGGGGCATGGTCAACTTTGTTGAAAGTCATTGATCCTCAAATGAGTGAGGTCAGTTTGTTAAGTTTTTTTTTCAAGTTTGTTGTATTGCCAGTTTATCATTTTTCCCACAAGCCATTGCACATAGGAGGCCTCCATGTGAAAGGATTTCAATTTTTGAGCATTTTTTTCATTTTCTATTATATCTTTCGATGTGTTGTCAAAATTGCACGGATGACTAATCATATAAAATGGTTGGGAAATTGACTTTTCTTTGTGGATACTACCTACATTCCTAATGTGGAAGGTGAAAATGATTTTTCAGAATTTATTCGACCAAATTAGAGCACACTTGTACTTCAAATTTGAATTACTTGATGTAAATCACCAGAAATTCAATAAATCAATGAAATATGGCAATATCACTCTGAAATTCATGAAAAATTTGTAGTTGGAATCCCATGTGGTATACTTTAGTTAAAAATTGTAAGGGCACAATTTACAATCTTATTTATGGCACTTGCTTGACAAAAAAAGTCGTGCTTGGCACTAGGAAAATGGAAAATACTTTTTATTATCCAAATTTTCATTCATTTTGTGAAATTCTTGATCACTATGGTAACACCCATGGTAGTTCCAAAAATGGTCATGTTATCATGTAATATGCCATGAAGATTCCGATGGGGCATGGTCATCTTTGTTGAAAGTCATTGATCTACATATGAGATAGGTCAGTTTGTGAAGGTTTTTTTTTCAAGTTTATGGTATTGTCAGTTTATCATTTTTCCCACAAGCCATTGCACATAGGAGGCCTCCTTGTGAAAGGATTTCAATTTTTGAGCCTTTTTTCATTTTCTATAATTTCTTTTGATGTGTTGTCAAAATTGCACGGATGACTAATCATATAAAATGGTTGGGAAATTGAGTTTTCTTTGTGGATACTACCTACATTCCTAATGTGGAAGGTGAAAATAAATTTTCGGAATTTATTCCACCAAATTAGAGCACGCTTGCAGGTCAATTTTGAATTACTTGATGTAAATCACCAGAAATTCAATAAATCAATGAAATATGGCAATATCACTCTGAAATTCATGAAAAAGTGGCAGTTGGAATCCCATGTGGTATACTTTAGTTGAAAATTGCAAGGGCACAATTTACAATCTTATTTATGGCACTTGCTTCAAAAAAAAGTCATGCTTGGCACGAGGAAAATGGAAAAAAATACTTTTAATTAACCAAATTTTCATTCATTTTGTGAAATTCTTGATCACTATGGTAACACCCATGTTAGCTCCAAAAATGGTCATGTTATCATGTAATATGCCATGAAGATGCCCATGGGGCATGGTCATCTTTGTTGAAAGTCATTGATCCTCATATGAGTGAGGTCAGTTTGTGAAGGTTTTTTTTTTCAAGTTTGTTGTATTGCCAGTTTATCATTTTTCCCACAAGTGATTGCACATAGGAGGCCTCCATGTGAAAGTATTTCAATTTTTGAGCATTTTTTCATTTTCTATAATATCTTTTGATGTGTTGTCAAAATTGCACGGATGACTAATCTTATAAAATGGTTGGGAAATTGAGTTTTCTTTGTGGATACTACCTACATTCCTAATGTGGAAGGTGAAAATGATTTTTCAGAATTTATTCGACCAAATTAGAGCACACTTGTAGTTCAAATTTGAATTACTTGATGTAAATCACCAGAAATTCAATAAATCAATGAAATATGGCAATATCACTCTGAAATTCATGAAAATTTGTAGTTGGAATCCCATGTGGTATACTTTAGTTAAAAATTGCAAGGGCACAATTTACAATCTTATTTATGGCACTTGCTTCACAAAAAAAGTCGTGCTTGGCACTAGGAAAATGGAAAAAAATACTTTTAATTAACCAAATTTTCATTCCTTTTGTGAAATTCTTGATCACTATGGTAACACCCATGTTAGCTCCAAAAATGGTCATGTTATCATGTAATATGCCATGAAGATGCCCATGGGGCATGGTCAACTTTGTTGAAAGTCATTGATCCTCAAATGAGTGAGGTCAGTTTGTTAAGTTTTTTTTTTCAAGTTTGTTGTATTGCCAGTTTATCATTTTTCCCACAAGCCATTGCACATAGGAGGCCTCCATGTGAAAGGATTTCAATTTTTGAGCATTTTTTTCATTTTCTATTATATCTTTCGATGTGTTGTCAAAATTGCACGGATGACTAATCATATAAAATGGTTGGGAAATTGAGTTTTCTTTGTGGATACTACCTACATTCCTAATGTGGAAGGTGAAAATAAATTTTCAGAATTTATTCGACCAAATTAGAGAAAATTTGCAGATCAATTTTGAATTACTTGATGTAAATCACCAGAAATTCAAAAAATCAATGAAATATGGCAATATCACTCTGAAATTCATGAAAAATTGGCAGTTCGAATCCCATGTGGTATACTTTAGTTGAAAATTGTAAGGGCACAATTTACAATCTTATTTATGGCACTTGCTTCACAAAAAAAGTCGTGCTTGGCACTAGGAAAATCGAAAATACTTTTAATTAACCAAATTTTCATTCCTTTTGTGAAATTCTTGATCACTATGGTAACACCCATGTTAGCTCCAAAAATGGTCATGTTATCATGTAATATGCCATGAAGATGCCCATGGGGCATGGTCATCTTTGTCGAAAGTCATTGATCTTCATATGAGCGAGGTGAGTTTGTGAAGGTTTTTTTTTCAAGTTTGTTGTATTGCCAGTTTATCATTTTTCCCACAAGCCATTGCACATAGGAGGCCTCCATGTGAAAGGATTTCAATTTTTGAGCATTTTTTTTCATTTTATATAATATGTTTCGAGGTGTTGTCAAAATTGCACGGATGACTAATCATATAAAATGGTTGGGAAATTGAGTTTTCTTTGTGGATACTACCTACATTCCTAATGTGGAAGGTGAAAATGATTTTTCAGAATTTATTCGACCAAATTAGAGCACACTTGTACTTCAAATTTGAATTACTTGATGTAAATCACCAGAAATTCAATAAATCAATGAAATATGGCAATATCACTCTGAAATTCATGAAAAATTTGTAGTTGGAATCCCATGTGGTATACTTTAGTTAAAAATTGTAAGGGCACAATTTACAATCTTATTTATGGCACTTGGTTCACAAAAAAAGTCATGCTTGGCACTTGGAAAATGAAAAAAAAAACTTTTAATTAACCAAATTTTCATTCATTTTGTGAAATTCTTGATCACTATGGTAACACCCATGGTAGTTCCAAAAATGGTCATGTTATCATGTAATATGCCATGAAGATTCCGATGGGGCATGGTCATCTTTGTTGAAAGTCATTGATCTACATATGAGATAGGTCAGTTTGTGAAGGTTTTTTTTTCAAGTTTATGGTATTGTCAGTTTATCATTTTTCCCACAAGCCATTGCACATAGGAGGCCTCCTTGTGAAAGGATTTCAATTTTTGAGCCTTTTTTCATTTTCTATAATTTCTTTTGATGTGTTGTCAAAATTGCACGGATGACTAATCATATAAAATGGTTGGGAAATTGAGTTTTCTTTGTGGATACTACCTACATTCCTAATGTGGAAGGTGAAAATAAATTTTCGGAATTTATTCGACCAAATTAGAGCACGCTTGCAGGTCAATTTTGAATTACTTGATGTAAATCACCAGAAATTCAATAAATCAATGAAATATGGCAATATCACTCTGAAATTCATGAAAAAGTGGCAGTTGGAATCCCATGTGGTATACTTTAGTTGAAAATTGCAAGGGCACAATTTACAATCTTATTTATGGCACTTGCTTCAAAAAAAAGTCATGCTTGACACGAGGAAAATGGAAAAAAATACTTTTAATTAACCAAATTTTCATTCATTTTGTGAAATTCTTGATCACTATGGTAACACCCATGTTAGCTCCAAAAATGGTCATGTTATCATGTAATATGCCATGAAGATGCCCATGGGGCATGGTCATCTTTGTTGAAAGTCATTGATCCTCATATGAGTGAGGTCAGTTTGTGAAGGTTTTTTTTTTCAAGTTTGTTGTATTGCCAGTTTATCATTTTTCCCACAAGCCATTGCACATAGGAGGCCTCCATGTGAAAGTATTTCAATTTTTGAGCATTTTTTCATTTTCTATAATATCTTTTGATGTGTTGTCAAAATTGCACGGATGACTAATCTTATAAAATGGTTGGGAAATTGAGTTTTCTTTGTGGATACTACCTACATTCCTAATGTGGAAGGTGAAAATGATTTTTCAGAATTTATTCGACCAAATTAGAGCACACTTGTAGTTCAAATTTGAATTACTTGATGTAAATCACCAGAAATTCAATAAATCAATGAAATATGGCAATATCACTCTGAAATTCATGAAAAATTTGTAGTTGGAATCCCATGTGGTATACTTTAGTTAAAAATTGTAAGGGCACAATTTAGAATCTTATTTATGGCACTTGCTTCACAAAAAAAGTCGTGCTTGGCACTAGGAAAATGGAAAATACTTTTTATTATCCAAATTTTCATTCATTTTGTGAAATTCTTGATCACTATGGTAACACCCATGTTAGTTCCAAAAATGGTCATGCTATCATGTAATATGCCATGAAGATTCCGATCGGGCATGGTCATCTTTGTTGAAAGTCATTGATCTACATATGAGATAGGTCAGTTTGTGAAGGCTTTTTTTTTCAAGTTTATGGTATTGTCAGTTTATCATTTTTCCCACAAGACATTGCACATAGGAGGCCTCCATGTGAAAGGATTTCAATTTTTGAACCTTTTTTCATTTTCTATAATTTCTTTCGATGTGTTGTCAAAATTGCACGGATGACTAATCATATAAAATGGTTGGGAAATTGAGTTTTCTTTGTGGATACTACCTACATTCCTAATGTGGAAGGTGAAAATAAATTTTCGGAATTTATTCGACCAAATTAGAGCACGCTTGCAGGTCAATTTTGAATTACTTGATGTAAATCACCAGAAATTCAATAAATCAATGAAATATGGCAATATCACTCTGAAATTCATGAAAAAGTGGCAGTTGGAATCCCATGTGGTATACTTTAGTTGAAAATTGCAAGGGCACAATTTACAATCTTATTTATGGCACTTGCTTCAAAAAAAAGTCATGCTTGACACGAGGAAAATGGAAAAAAATACTTTTAATTAACCAAATTTTCATTCATTTTGTGAAATTCTTGATCACTATGGTAACACCCATGTTAGCTCCAAAAATGGTCATGTTATCATGTAATATGCCATGAAGATGCCCATGGGGCATGGTCATCTTTGTTGAAAGTCATTGATCCTCATATGAGTGAGGTCAGTTTGTGAAGGTTTTTTTTTTCAAGTTTGTTGTATTGCCAGTTTATCATTTTTCCCACAAGCCATTGCACATAGGAGGCCTCCATGTGAAAGTATTTCAATTTTTGAGCATTTTTTCATTTTCTATAATATCTTTTGATGTGTTGTCAAAATTGCACGGATGACTAATCTTATAAAATGGTTGGGAAATTGAGTTTTCTTTGTGGATACTACCTACATTCCTAATGTGGAAGGTGAAAATGATTTTTCAGAATTTATTCGACCAAATTAGAGCACACTTGTAGTTCAAATTTGAATTACTTGATGTAAATCACCAGAAATTCAATAAATCAATGAAATATGGCAATATCACTCTGAAATTCATGAAAAATTTGTAGTTGGAATCCCATGTGGTATACTTTAGTTAAAAATTGTAAGGGCACAATTTAGAATCTTATTTATGGCACTTGCTTCACAAAAAAAGTCGTGCTTGGCACTAGGAAAATGGAAAATACTTTTTATTATCCAAATTTTCATTCATTTTGTGAAATTCTTGATCACTATGGTAACACCCATGTTAGTTCCAAAAATGGTCATGCTATCATGTAATATGCCATGAAGATTCCGATCGGGCATGGTCATCTTTGTTGAAAGTCATTGATCTACATATGAGATAGGTCAGTTTGTGAAGGCTTTTTTTTTCAAGTTTATGGTATTGTCAGTTTATCATTTTTCCCACAAGCCATTGCACATAGGAGGCCTCCATGTGAAAGGATTTCAATTTTTGAACCTTTTTTCATTTTCTATAATTTCTTTCGATGTGTTGTCAAAATTGCACGGATGACTAATCATATAAAATGGTTGGGAAATTGAGTTTTCTTTGTGGATACTACCTACATTCCTAATGTGGAAGGTGAAAATAAATTTTCAGAATTTATTCGACCAAATTAGAGCACATTTGCAAGTCAATTTTGAATTACTTGATGTAAATCACCAGAAATTCAATAAATCAATGAAATATGGCAATATCACTCTGAAATTCATGAAAAATTTGTAGTTGGAATCCCATGTGGTATACTTTAGTTTAAAATTGCAAGGGCACAATTTACAATCTTATTTATGGCACTTGCTTCACAAAAAAAGTCATGCTTGGCACTAGAAAAACGGAAAAAAATACTTTTAATTAACCAAATTTTCATTCATTTTATGAAATTCTTGATCACTATGGTAACACCCGTTATAGCTCCAAAAATGGTCATGTTATCATGTAATATGCCATGAAGATGCCCATGGGGCATGGTCATCTTTGTTGAAAGTCATTGATCTTCATATGAGTGAGGTCAGTTTGTGAAGGTTTTTTTTTCAAGTTTGTTGTATTGCCAGTTTATCATTTTTCCCACAAGCCATTGCACACAGGAGGCCTCCATGTGAAAGGATTTCAATTTTTGAGCATTTTTTTCATTTTCTATAATATCTTTTGATGTGTTGTCAAAATTGCACGGATGACTAATCATATAAAATGGTTGGGAAATTGAGTTTTCTTTGTGGATACTACCTACATTCCTAATGTGGAAGGTGAAAATGATTTTTCAGAATTTATTCGACCAAATTAGAGCACACTTGTAGTTCAAATTTGAATTACTTGATGTAAATCACCAGAAATTCAATAAATCGATGAAATATGGCAATATCACTCTGAAATTCATGAAAAAATTGTAGTTGGAATCCCATGTGGTATACTTTAGTTGAAAATTGTAAGGGCACAATTTACAATCTTATTTATGGCACTTGCTTCACAAAAAAAGTCGTGCTTGGCACTAGGAAAGTGGAAAAATACTTTTTATTAACCAAATCTAAAATCATTTTGTGAAATTCTTGATCACTGTGGTAACACCCATGTTAGTTCCAAAAATGGTCATGTTATCATGTAATATGCCATGAAGATTCCCATGGGGCATGGTCATCTTTGTTGAAAGTCTTTGATCTTCCTAGGAGATAGGTCAGTTTGTGAAGGTTTTTTTTTCAAGTTTGTTGTATTGTGAGTTTATCATTTTTCCCACAAGCCATTGCACATAGGAGGCCTCCATGTGAAAGGATTTCAATTGTCGAGCCTTTTTTTCCTTTTCTATAATTTTTTTATGTGATGTCAAAATTCCATGGATGACTAATCATATAAAATGGTTGGGAAATTGAGTTTTCTTTGTGGATACTACCTACAGTCCTAATGTGAAAAGTGAAAATGATTTTTCAGAATTTATTCGACCAAATTAGAGCACACTTGTAGTTCAGATTTAAATTACTTGATGTAAATCACCAGACATTCAATAAATCAATGAAATATGGCAATATCACTCTAAAATTCATGAAAATTTGGCAGTTGGAATCCCATGTGGTATACTTTAGTTGAAAATTGTAAGGGCACAATTTACAATGTTATTTATGGCACTTGCTTCACAAAAAAAAGTCATTCTTGGCACTAGGAAAGTGGAAAAAAATACTTTTCATTAACCAAATCTAAAATCATTTTGTGAAATTCCTGATCACTACGGTAAGACCCAGGTTAGTTCAAAAAATGGTCATATTATCATGTAATATGCCATGAAGATTCCCATGGGTCATGGTCATCTATGTTGAAAGTCATTGATCTTCATGTGAGATAGGTCAGTTTGTGAAGGTTTTTTTTTCAAGTTTGTGGTACTGTCGGTTTATCATTTTTCCCAAAAGCCATTACACATAGGAGGCCTCCATGTGAAAGGATTTCAATTTCTGAGCATTTTTTTTTCATTTTCTATAGTATCTTTCGATGTGTTGTCAAAATTGCACGGATGACTAATCATATAAAATGGTTGGGAAATTGAGTTTTCTTGGTGGATACTACCTACATTCCTAATGTGGAAGGTGAAAATAATTTTTCAGAATTTATTCGACCAAATTAGAGCACATTTGCAGTTCAATTTTGAATTACTTGATGTAAATCACCAGAAATTCAATAAATTGATGAAATATGGCAATATCACTCTGAAATTCATGAAAAATTGGCAGTTGGAATCCCATGTGGTATACTTTAGTTGAAAATTGTAAGGGCACAATTTACAATCTTATTTATGGCACTTGCTTCACAATAAAAAGTCATGGTTGGCACTAGGAAAATGGAAAAATACTTTTTATTATCCAAATTTTCATTCATTTTGTGAAATTCTTGATGACTATGGTAACACCCATGCTAGTTCCAAAAATGGTCATGTTATCATGTAAGATGCCATGAAGATGCCCATGGGGCATGGTCATGTTTGTTGAAAGTCATTGATCTTCATATGAGTTAGGTCAGTTTGTGAAGGTTTTTTTTTTCTAGCTTTTGGTATTGTGAGTTTATCATTTTTCCCAGAAGCCATTGCACATAGGAGGCCTCCATGTGAAAGGATTTCAATTGTTGAGCCTTTTTTTCATTTTTTATAACTTTTTTATGTGTTGTCAAAATTCCATGGATTACTAATTATATAAAATGGTTGGGAAGTTGAGTTTTCTTTGTGGATACTACCTACATTCCTAATGTGAAAAGTGAAAATGATTTTCCAGAATTTATTCGACCAAATTAGAGCACACTTCTAGTTCAAATTTGAATTACTTGATGAAAATCACCAGAAATTCAATAAATCAATGAAATATGGCAATATCACTCTACAATTCATGAAAAATTGGCAGTTGGAATCCCATGTGGTATACTTTAGTTGAAAATTATAAGGGCACAATTTACAACGTTATTTATGGCACTTGCTTCACAATAAAAAAGTCATCGTTGGCACTAGGAAAGTGGAAAAAAATACTTTTCTTTAACCAACTCTAAAATAATTTTGAGAAATTCTTGATCACTATGGTAAGACCCATGTTAGTTCCAAAAATGGTCATATTATCATGTAATATGCCATGAAGATTCCCATGGGGCATGGTCATCTTTGTTGAAAGTCATTGATCTTCATATGAGATAGGTCAGTTTGTGAAGGTTTTTTTGTTTCAAGTTCATGGTATCGTCAGTGTATCATTTTTCCTACAAGCCATTGCACATAGGAGGCCTCCATGTGAAAGGATTTCAATTTTTGAGAATTTATTCGACCAAATTAGAGCACATTTGCAGTTCAATTTTGAATTACTTGATGTAAATCACCAGAAATTAAATAAATCAATGATATATGGCAATATCACTCTGAAATTCATGAAAAATTGGCAGTTGGAATCCCATGTGGTATACTTTGGTTGAAAATTGTAAGGGCACAATTTACAATGTTATTTATGGCACTTACTTCACAAAAAAAAGTCATTCTTGGCACTAGGAAAGTGGAAAAAAATACTTTTCATTAACCAAATCTAAAATCATTTTGTGAAATTCCTGATCACAACGGTAAGACCCATGTTAGTTCAAAAAAATGGTCATGTTATCATGTAATATGCCATGAAGATTCCCATGGGGCATGGTCATCTTTTTTGAAGCTCATTGATCTTCATGAGAGATAGGTCAGTTTGTGAGGGTTTTTTTTTCAAGTTTGTGGTACTGTCGGTTTATTATTTTTCCCACAAGCCATTGCACATAGGAGGCCTCCATGGGAAAGGATTTCAATTTTTGAGCATTTTTTTTTCATTTTCTATAGTTTCGTTCGATGTGTTGTCAAAATTGCACGGATGACTAATCATATAAAATGGTTGGGAAATTGAGTTTTCTTTGTGGATACTACCTACATTCCTAATGTGGAAGGTGAAATTGATTTTTTCAGAATTTATTCGACCAAATTAGAGCACACTTGTAGTTCAAATTTGAATTACTTGATGTAAATCATGAGAAATTCAATAAATCAATGAAATATGGCAATATCACTCTGAAATGCATGAAAAATTTGTAGTTGGAATCCCATGTGGTATAATTTAGTTGAAAATTGTAAGGGCACAATTTACAATCTTATTTATGGCACTTGCTTCACAATAAAAAAAGTCATGGTTGGCACTAGGAAAATGGAAAAATACTTTTTATTATCCAAATTTTCATTCATTTTGTGAAATTCTTGATCACTATGGTAAAACCCAAGTTAGTTCCAAAAATGGTCATGTTATCATGTAAGATGCCATGAAGATGCCCATGGGGCATGGTCATGTTTGTTGAAAGTCATTGATCTTCATATGAGTTAGGTCAGTTTGTGAAGGTTTTTTTTTTCAAGCTCGTGGTATTGTGAGTTTATCATTTTTCCCACAAGCCATTGCACATAGGAGGCCTCCATGTGAAAGGATTTCAATTGTTGAGCCTCTTTTTCATTTTTTATAATTTTTTCTATGTGTTGTCAAAATTCCATGGATTACTAATTATATAAAATGGTTGGGAAATTGAGTTTTCTTTGTGGATACTACCTACATTCCTAATGTGAAAAGTGAAAATGATTTTCCAGAATTTATTCGACCAAATTAGAGCACACTTCTAGTTCAAATTTGAATTACTTGATGAAAATCACCAGAAATTCAATAAATCAATGAAATATGGCAATATCACTCTACAATTCATGAAAAATTGGCAGTTGGAATCCCATATGGTATACTTTAGTTGAAAATTATAAGGGCACAATTTACAATGCTATTTATGGCAATTTCTTCACAATAAAAAAGTCATGGTTGACACTAGGAAACTGGAAAAAAATACTTTTCATTAACCAACTCTAAAATAATTTGGAGAAATTCCTGATCACTATGGTAAGACCCATGTTAGTTCCAAAAATGGTCATGTTATCATGTAATATGCCATGAAGATTCCCATGGGGCATGGTCATCTTTGTTGAAAGTCATTGATCTTCATATGAGATAGGTCAGTTTGTGAAGGTTTTTTTTTCAAGTTTATGGTATTGTCAGTGTATCATTTTTCCCACAAGCCATTGCACATAGGAGGCCTCCATTTTAAAGGATTTCAATTTTTGAGAATTTATTCGACCAAATTAGAGCACATTTGCAGTTCAATTTTGAATTACTTGATGTAAATCACCAGAAATTAAATAAATCAATGAAATATGGCAATATCACTCTGAAATTCATGAAAAATTGGCAGTTGGAATCCCATGTGGTATACTTTAGTTGAAAATTGTAAGGGCACAATTTACAATGTTATTTATGGCACTTGCTTCACAAAAAAAATTCATTCTTGGCACTAGGAAAGTGGAAAAAAATACTTTTCATTAACCAAATCTAAAATCATTTTGTGAAATTCCTGATCACTACGGTAAGACCCATGTTAGTTCAAAAAATGGTCATTTTATCATGTAATATGCCATGAAGATTCCCATGGGGCATGGTCATCTTTGTTGAAAGTCATTGATCTTCATGTGAGATAGGTCAGTTTGTGAAGGATTTTTTTTCAAGTTTGTGGTACTGTCGGTTTATCATTTTTCCCACAAGCCATTGCACATAGGAGGCCTCCATGTGAAAGGATTTCAATTTTTGAGCATTTTTTTTCATTTTCTATAGTTTCGCTCGATGTGTTGTCAAAATTACACGGATGACTAATCATATAAAATGGTTGGGAAATTGAGTTTTCTTTGTGGATACTACCTACATTCCTAATGTGGAAGGTGAAAATGATTTTTCTGAATTTATTCGACCAAATTAGAGCACACTTGTAGTTCAAATTTGAATTACTTGATGTAAATCACCAGAAATTCAATAAATCAATGAAATATGGCAATATCACTCTGAAATTCATGAAAAATTGGCAGTTGGAATCCTATGTGGTATACTTTAGTTGAAAATTATAAGGGCACAATTTACAATGTTATTTATGGCACTTGCTTCACAATAAAAAAGTCATGGTTGGCACTAGGAAAGTGGAAAAAAATACTTTTCATTAACCAACTCTAAAATAATTTTGAGAAATTCCTGATCACTATGGTAAGACCCATGTTAGTTCCAAAAATGGTCATGTTATCATGTAATATGCCATGAAGATTCCCATGGGGCATGGTCATCTTTGTTGAAAGTTATTGATCTTCATATGAGATAGGTCAGTTTGTGAAGGGTTGTTTTTCAAGTTTATGGTATTGTGAGTGTATCCTTTTTCCCAAAAGCCATTGCACATAGCAGGCCTCCATATGAAAGGATTTCAATTTTTGAGAATTTATTCGACCAAATTAGAGCACATTTGCAGTTCAATTCTGAATTACTTGATGTAAATCACCAGAAATTAAATAAATCAATGAAATATGGCAATATCACTCTGAAATTCATGAACAATTGGCAGTTGGAATCCCATGTGGTATACTTTAGTTGAAAATTATAAGGGCACAATTTACAATGTTATTTATGGCACTTGCTTCACAAAAAAAAGTCATTCTTGGCACTAGGAAAGTGGAAAAAAATACTTTTCATTAACCAAATCTAAAATAATTTTGTGAAATTCCTGATCACTATGGTAAGACCCATGTTAGTTCAAAAAATGGTCATGTTATCATGTAATATGCCATGAAGATTCCCATGGGGCATGGTCATCTTTGTTGAAAGTCATTGATCTTCATGTGAGATAGGTCCGTTTGTGAAGGTTTTTTTCTCAAGTTTGTGAATGTTTTTTTTTCAAGTTTGTGGTACTGTCGGTTTATCATTTTCCCACAAGCCATTGTACATAGGAGGCCTCCATGTGAAAGGATTTCAATTTTTGAGCATTTTTTTTCATTTTCTATAGTTTCTTTCGATGTGTTGTCAAAATTGCACGGATGACTAATCATATAAAATGGTTGGGAAATTGAGTTTTCTTGGTGGATACTTTCTACATTCCTATTGTGGAAGGTGAAATAAGTTTTCAGAATTTATTCGACCAAATTAGAGCACATTTGCAGTTCAATTTTGAATTACTTGATGTAAATCACCAGAAATTCAATAAAATCGATGAAATATGGCAATATCACTCTGAAATTCATGAAAAATTGGCAGTTGGAATCCCATGTGGTATACTTTAGTTGAAAATTGTAAGGGCACAATTTACAATTTTATTTATGGCACTTGGTTCAGAAAAAAAAGTCATGCTTGGCACTACGAAAATGGAAAAAAATACTTTTAATTAACCAAATTTTCATTCATTTTGTGAAATTCTTGATCACTATGGTAACACCCATGTTAGCTCCAAAAATGGTCATGTTATCATGTAATATGCCCTGAAGATGCCCATGGGGCATGGTCATGTTTGTTGAAAGTCATTGATCTTCATATGAGATATGTCAGTTTACTTGAAAATTGTAAGGGCACAATGTACAATCTTATTTATGGCACTTGCTTCAAAAAAAAAAGTCATGCTTGGCACTAGGAAAATGGAAAAATACTTTTCATTAACCAAATCTAAAATCATTTTGTGAAATTCCTGATCACTACGGTAAGACCCATGTTAGTTCAAAAAATGGTCATGTTATCATGTAATATGCCATGAAGATTCCCATGGGGCATGGTCATCTTTGTTGAAAGTCATTGATCTTCATATGAGTGAGGTCAGCTTGTGAAGGGTTTTTTTTCAAGTTTGTGGTATTGCCAGTTTATCATTTTTCCCACAAGCCATTGCACATAGGAGGCCTCCATGTGAAATGATTTCAATTTTTGTGCATTTTTTTCATTTTCTATAGTATCTTTCGATGTGTTGTCAAAATTGCACGGATGACTAATCATATAAAATGGTTGGGAAATTGAGTTTTCTTTGTGGATACTATCTACATTCCTAATGTGGAAGGTGAAAATAATTTTTCAGAATTTATTCGACCAAATTAGAGCACATTTGCAGTTCAATTTTGAAATACTTGATATAAATCACCAGAAATTCAATAAAATCGATGAAATATGGCAATATCACTCTGAAATTCATGAAAAATTGGCAGTTGGAATCCCATGTGGTATACTTTAGTTGAAAATTGTAAGGGCACAATTTACAATTTTATTTATGGCACTTGGTTCACAAAAAAAGTCGTGCTTGGCACTAGGAAAATGGAAAAATACTTTTTATTATCCAAATTTCCTTTCATTTTGTGAAATTCTTGATAACTATGGTAACACCCATGTTAGTTCAAAAAATGGTCATGTTATCATGTAATATGCCATGAAGATTCCCATGGGGCATGGTCATCTTTGTTGAAAGTCATTGATCTTCATATGAGTGAGGTCAGCTTGTGAAGGGTTTTTTTTCAAGTTTGTGGTATTGCCAGTTTATCATTTTTCCCACAAGCCATTGCACATAGGAGGCCTCCATGTGAAATGATTTCAATTTTTGTGCATTTTTTTCATTTTCTATAGTATCTTTCGATGTGTTGTCAAAATTCCGTGGATGAATAATCATATAAAATGGTTGGGAAATACAGTTTTCTTTGTCGATACTACCTACATTCCTAATGTGAAAAGTGAAAATTATTTTTCAGAATTTATTCGACCAAATTAGAGCACACTTGTAGTTCAAATTTGAATTACTTGATATAAATCACCAGAAATTCAATAAATCAATGAAATATGGCAATATCACTCTGAAATTCATGAAAAATTAGCAGTTGGAATCCCATGTGGTATACTTTAGTTGAAAATTGTAAGGGCACAATTTACAATGTTATTTGTGGCACTTGCTTCACAAAAAAAAGTCATGGTTGGCACTAGGAAAGTGGAAAAAAAATACTTTTCATTAACCAAATCCAAAATAATTTTGTGAAATTCCTGATCACTATGGTAAGAACCATGTTAGTTCCAAAAATGGTCATGTTATCATGTAATATGCCATGAAGATTCCAATGGGGCATGGTCATCTTTGTTGAAATTCATTGATCTTCGTATGAGATAGGTCAGTTTGTGAAGGTTTTTTTTTTGAAGTTTATGGTATTGTCAGTATATCATTTTTCCCACAAGCCATTGCACATAGGAGGCCTCCATGTGAAAGGATTTTAATTTTTGATAATTTATTCGACCAAATTAGAGCACATTTGCAGTTCAATTTTGAAGTACTTGATGTAAATCACCAGAAATTAAATAAATCAATGAAATATGGCAATATCACTCTGAAATTCATGAAAAATTGGTAGTTGGAATCCCATGTGGTATACTTTAGTTTAAAATTGTAAGGGCACCATTTACAATCATATTTATGGCACTTGCTTCACAAAAAAAAGTCATGCTTGGCACTAGGAAAATGGAAAAAAATACTTTTAATTAACCAAATTTTCATTCATTTTGTGAAATTCTTGATCACTATGGTAACCAAATCTAAAATCTTTTTGTGAAATTCTTGATCACTATGGTAACACCCATGTTAGTCCAAAAAATGGTCATCTTATCATGTAATATGCCTTGAAGATTCCCACGGGGCATGGTCATCTTTGTTGAAAGTCATTGATCTTCATGTGAGATAGGTCAGTTTGTGAAGGTTTTTTTTTCAAGTTTGTGGTATTGTCGGTTTATCATTTTTCCCACAAGCCATTGCACATAGGAGGCCTCCATGTGAAAGGATTTCAATTTTTGAGCATTATTTTCATTTTCTATAATTTCTTTCGATGTGTTGTCAAAATTGCACGGATGACTAATCATATAAAATGGTTGGGAAATTGAGTTTTCTTTGTGGATACTACCTACATTCCTAATTTGGAAGGTCAAAATATTTTTTCAGAATTTATTCGACCAAATTAGAACACATTTGCAGTTCAATTTTGAATTACTTGATGTAAATCACCAGAAATTCAATAAATCAATGAAATATGGCAATATCACTCTGAAATTCATGAAAAATTGGCAGTTGGAATCCCATGTGGTATACTTTAGTTGAAAATTGTAAGGGCACAATTTACAATCTTATTTATGGCACTTGCTTCACAAAAAAAAGTCATGGTTGGCACTAGGAAAGTGGAAAAAAATACTTTTCATTAACCAAATTTTCATTCATTTTGTGAAATTCTTGATCACTATGGTAACACCCATGTTAGCTCAAAAAATGGTCATGTTATCATGTAAAATGCCATGAAGATGCCCATGGGGCATGGTCATCTTTATTGAAAGTCATTGATTTCATATGAGTGAGGTCAGCTTGTGAAGGGTTTTTGTTTCAAGTTTGTGGTATTGCCAATTAATAATTTTTCCCACAAGCCATTGTACATAGGAGGCCTCCATGTGAAAGGATTTCAATTGTTGAGCCTTTTTTTCATTTTCTATAATTTTTTTAATGTGTTGTCAAAATTCCATGGATGACTAATCATATAAAATGGTAGGGAAATTGAGCTTTCGTTGTGGATACTACCTACATTCCTAATGTGCAAAGTGAAAAGGATTTTTCATAATTTATTCGACCAAATTAGAACACATTTGCAGTTCAATTTTGAATTACTTGATGTAAATCACCAGAAATTCAATAAATCGATGAAATATTGCAATATAACTCTGAAATTCATGAAAAATTTGTAGTTGGAATCCCATGTGGTATACTTTAGTTGAAAATTATAAGGGCACAATTTACAATATTATTTATGGCACTTGCTTCACAATAAAAAGTCATGGTTGGCACTAGGAAAATGGAAAAAAATACTTTTAATTAACCAAATTTTCATTCATTTTGTGAAATTCTTGATCACTATGGTAACACCCATGTTAGCTCCAAAAATGGTCATGTTATCATGTAATATGCCATGAAGATGCCCATGGGGCATGGTCATCTTTGTTGAAAGTCATTGATCTTCATATGAGTGAGGTCAGCTTGTGAAGGGTTTTTGTTTCAAGTTTGTGGTATTGCCAGTTTATCATTTTTCCACAAGCCATTACACATAGTAGGCCTCCATGTGAAAGGATTTCAATTTTTGAGAATTATTTTCATTTTCTATAATTTCTTTCGATGTGTTGTCAAAATTGCATGGATGACTAATCATATAAAATGGTTGGGAAATTGAGCTTTCTTTGTGGATACTACCTACATTCCTAATGTGGAAGGTGAAAATGATTTTTCAGAATTTATTCGACCAAATTCGAGCACACTTGTACTTCAAATTTGAATTACTTGATGTAAATCACCAGAAATTCAATAAATCAATGAAATATGGCAATATCACTCTGAAATTCATGAAAAATTTGTAGTTGGAATCCCATGTGGTATACTTTAGTTAAAAATTGTAAGGGCACAATTTACAATCTTATTTATTGCACTTGCTTCACAAAAAAAGTCGTGCTTGGCACTAGGAAAATGGAAAATACTTTTTATTATCCAAATTTTCATTCATTTTGTGAAATTCTTGATCACTATGGTAACACCTATGTTAGTTACAAAAATGGTCATGTTATCATGTAATATGCCATGAAGATGCCCATGGGGCATGGTCATCTTTGTTGAAAGTCATTGATCTTCATATGAGTGAGGTCAGTTTGTGAAAGGTTTTTATTTCAAGTTTGTGGTATTGCCAATTTATCATTTTCCCACAAGCCATTGCACATAGGAGGACTCCATGTGAAAGGATTTCAATTTTTGAGCATTTTTTTTTCATTTTGTATAATTTCTTTAGATGTGTTGTCAAAATTGCACGGATGACTAATCATATAAAATGGTTGGGAAATTGAGTTTTCTTTGTGGATACTACCTACATTCCTAATGTGGAAGGTGAAAATGATTTTTCAGAATATATTCGACCAAATTAGAGCACGCTTTTAGTTCAAATTTGAATTACTTGATGTAAATCACCAGAAATTCAATAAATCAATGAAATATGGCAATATCACTCTGAAATTAATGAAAAATTTGTAGTTGGAATCCCATGTGGTATACTTTAGTTGAAAATTGTAAGGGCACAATTTACAATCTTATTTATGGCACTTGCTTCACAAAAAAAGTCGTTCTTGGCACTAGGAAAGTCGAAAAAAAATACTTTTCATTAACCAAATCTAAAATCATTTTGTGAAATTCCTGATCACTACGGTAAGACCCATGTTAGTTCAAAAATGGTCATGTTATCATGTAATATGCCATGAAGATTCCCATGGGACATGGTCATATTTGTTGAAAGTCATTGATCTTCATATGAGATAGGACAGTTTGGGAAGGGTTTTTCTTTCAAGTTTATGGTATTGTCACTGTATCATTTTTCCCACAAGCCATTGCACATAGGAGGCCTCCATGTGAAAGGATTTCAATTTTTGAGCCTTTTTTCATTTTCTATAATTTCTTTCGATGTGTTGGCAAAATTGCACGGATGACTAATCATATAAAATGGTTGGGAAATTGAGTTTTCTTTGTGGATACTACCTACATTCCTAATGTGGAAGGTGAAAATAAATTTTCAGAATTTATTTGACCAAATTAGAGCACATTTGGAGGTTAATTTTGAATTACTTGATGTAAATCACCAGAAATTCAATAAATCAATGAAATATGGCAATATCACTCTGAAATTCATGAAACATTGGCAGTTGGAATCCCATGTGGTATACTTTAGTTGAAAATTGTAAGGGCACAATTTACAATCTTATTTATGGCACTTGCTTCACAAAAAAAGTCGTGCTTGGCACTAGGAAAATCGAAAATACTTTTAATTAACCAAATTTTCATTCCTTTTGTGAAATTCTTGATCACTATGGTAACACCCATGTTAGCTCCAAAAATGGTCATGTTATCATGTAATATGCCATGAAGATGCCCATGGGGCATGGTCATCTTTGTCGAAAGTCATTGATCTTCATATGAGCGAGGTGAGTTTGTGAAGGTTTTTTTTTCAAGTTTGTTGTATTGCCAGTTTATCATTTTTCCCACAAGCCATTGCACATAGGAGGCCTCCATGTGAAAGGATTTCAATTTTTGAGCATTTTTTTTCATTTTATATAATATGTTTCGATGTGTTGTCAAAATTGCACGGATGACTAATCATATAAAATGGTTGGGAAATTGAGTTTTCTTTGTGGATACTACCTACATTCCTAATGTGGAAGGTGAAAATGATTTTTCAGAATTTATTCGACCAAATTAGAGGACACTTGTACTTCAAATTTGAATTACTTGATGTAAATCACCAGAAATTCAATAAATCAATGAAATATGGCAATATCACTCTGAAATTCATGAAAAATTTGTAGTTGGAATCCCATGTGGTATACTTTAGTTAAAAATTGTAAGGGCACAATTTACAATCTTATTTATGGCACTTGCTTCACAAAAAAAGTCGTGCTTGGCACTAGGAAAATGGAAAATACTTTTTATTATCCAAATTTTGATTCATTTTGTGAAATTCTTGATCACTATGGTAACACCCATGGTAGTTCCAAAAATGGTCATGTTATCATGTAATATGCCATGAAGATTCCGATGGGGCATGGTCATCTTTGTTGAAAGTCATTGATCTACATATGAGATAGGTCAGTTTGTGAAGGTTTTTTTTTCAAGTTTATGGTATTGTCAGTTTATCATTTTTCCCACAAGCCATTGCACATAGGAGGCCTCCTTGTGAAAGGATTTCAATTTTTGAGCCTTTTTTCATTTTCTATAATTTCTTTTGATGTGTTGTCAAAATTGCACGGATGACTAATCATATAAAATGGTTGGGAAATTGAGTTTTCTTTGTGGATACTACCTACATTCCTAATGTGGAAGGTGAAAATAAATTTTCGGAATTTATTCGACCAAATTAGAGCACGCTTGCAGGTCAATTTTGAATTACTTGATGTAAATCACCAGAAATTCAATAAATCAATGAAATATGGCAATATCACTCTGAAATTCATGAAAAAGTGGCAGTTGGAATCCCATGTGGTATACTTTAGTTGAAAATTGCATGGGCACAATTTACAATCTTATTTATGGCACTTGCTTCAAAAAAAAGTCATGCTTGGCACGAGGAAAATGGAAAAAAATACTTTTAATTAACCAAATTTTCATTCATTTTGTGAAATTCTTGATCACTATGGTAACACCCATGTTAGCTCCAAAAATGGTCATGTTATCATGTAATATGCCATGAAGATGCCCATGGGGCATGGTCATCTTTGTTGAAAGTCATTGATCCTCATATGAGTGAGGTCAGTTTGTGAAGGTTTTTTTTTTCAAGTTTGTTGTATTGCCAGTTTATCATTTTTCCCACAAGCCATTGCACATAGGAGGCCTCCATGTGAAAGTATTTCAATTTTTGAGCATTTTTTCATTTTCTATAATATCTTTCGATGTGTTGTCAAAATTGCACGGATGACTAATCTTATAAAATGGTTGGGAAATTGAGTTTTCTTTGTGGATACTACCTACATTCCTAATGTGGAAGGTGAAAATGATTTTTCAGAATTTATTCGACCAAATTAGAGCACACTTGTAGTTCAAATTTGAATTACTTGATGTAAATCACCAGAAATTCAATAAATCAATGAAATATGGCAATATCACTCTGAAATTCATGAAAATTTGTAGTTGGAATCCCATGTGGTATACTTTAGTTGAAAATTGTAAGGGCACAATTTACAATCTTATTTATGGCACTTGCTTCACAAAAAAAGTCGTGCTTGGCACTAGGAAAATGGAAAATACTTTTTATTATCCAAATTTTCATTCATTTTGTGAAATTCTTGATCACTATGGTAACACCCATGTTAGTTCCAAAAATGGTCATGCTATCATGTAATATGCCATGAAGATTCCGATCGGGCATGGTCATCTTTGTTGAAAGTCATTGATCTACATATGAGATAGGTCAGTTTGTGAAGGCTTTTTTTTTCAAGTTTATGGTATTGTCAGTTTATCATTTTTCCCACAAGCCATTGCACATAGGAGGCCTCCATGTGAAAGGATTTCAATTTTTGAGCCTTTTTTCATTTTCTATAATTTCTTTCGATGTGTTGTCAAAATTGCACGGATGACTAATCATATAAAATGGTTGGGAAATTGAGTTTTCTTTGTGGATACTACCTACATTCCTAATGTGGAAGGTGAAAATAAATTTTCAGAATTTATTCGACCAAATTAGAGCACATTTGCAAGTCAATTTTGAATTACTTGATGTAAATCACCAGAAATTCAATAAATCAATGAAATATGGCAATATCACTCTGAAATTCATGAAAAATTTGTAGTTGGAATCCCATGTGGTATACTTTAGTTTAAAATTGTAAGGGCACAATTTACAATCTTATTTATGGCACTTGCTTCACAAAAAAAGTCATGCTTGGCACTAGAAAAATGGAAAAAAATACTTTTAATTAACCAAATTTTCATTCATTTTATGAAATTCTTGATCACTATGGTAACACCCATTATAGCTCCAAAAATGGTCATGTTATCATGTAATATGCCATGAAGATGCCCATGGGGCATGGTCATCTTTGTTGAAAGTCATTGATCTTCATATGAGTGAGGTCAGTTTGTGAAGGTTTTTTTTTCAAGTTTGTTGTATTGCCAGTTTATCATTTTTCCCACAAGCCATTGCACATAGGAGGCCTCCATGTGAAAGGATTTCAATTTTTGAGCATTTTTTTCATTTTCTATAATATCTTTTGATGTGTTGTCAAAATTGCACGGATGACTAATCATATAAAATGGTTGGGAAATTGAGTTTTCTTTGTGGATACTACCTACATTCCTAATGTGGAAGGTGAAAATGATTTTTCAGAATTTATTCGACCAAATTAGAGCACACTTGTTGTTCAAATTTGAATTACTTGATGTAAATCACCAGAAATTCAATAAATCAATGAAATATGGCAATATCACTCTGAAATTCATGAAAAATTTGTAGTTGGAATCCCATGTGGTATACTTTAGTTAAAAATTGTAAGAGCACAATTTACAATCTTATTTATGGCACTTGCTTCACAAAAAAAGTCGTGCTCGGCATTAGGAAAATGGAAAATACTTTTTATTATCCAAATTTTCATTCATTTTGTGAAATTCATGATCACTATGGTAACACCCATGTTAGTTCCAAAAATGGTCATGTTATCATGTAATATGCCATGAAGATTCCGATGGGGCATGGTCATCTTTGTTGAATGTCATTGATCTACATATGAGATAGGTCAGTTTGTGAAGGTTTTTTTTTCAAGTTTATGGTATTGTCAGTTTATCATTTTTCCCACAAGCCATTGCACATAGGAGGCCTCCATGTGAAAGGATTTCAATTTTTGAGCCTTTTTTCATTTTCTATAATTTCTTTTGATGTGTTGTCAAAATTGCACGGATGACTAATCATATAAAATGGTTGGGAAATTGAGTTTTATTTGTGGATACTACCTACATTCCTAATGTGGAAGGTGAAAATAAATTTTCAGAATTTATTCGACCAAATTAGAGCACATTTGTAGGTCAATTTTGAATTACTTGATGTAAATCACCAGAAATTCAATAAATCAATGAAATATGGCAATATCACTCTGAAATTCATGAAAAAGTTGCAGTTGGAATCCCATGTGGTATACTTTAGTTGAAAATTGCAAGGGCATAATTTACAATCTTATTTATGCCACTTGCTTCAAAAAAAAGTCATGCTTGGCACTAGGAAAATGGAAAAAAATACTTTTAATTAACCAAATTTTCATTCATTTTGTGAAATTCTTGATAACTATGGTAACACCCATGTTACCTCCAAAAATGGTCATGTTATCATGTAATATGCCATGAAGATGCCCATGGGGCATGGTCATCTTTGTTGAAAGTCATTGATCCTCATATGAGTGAGGTCAGTTTGTGAAGGTTTTTTTTTTCAAGTTTCTTGTATTGCCAGTTTATCATTTTTCCCACAAGCCATTGCACATAGGAGGCCTCCATGTGAAAGTATTTCAATTTTTGAGCATTTTTTCATTTTCTATAATATCTTTCGATGTGTTGTCAAAATTGCACGGATGACTAATCATATAAAATGGTTGGGAAATTGAGTTTTCTTTGTGGATACTACCTACATTCCTAATGTGGATGGTGAAAATGATTTTTCAGAATTTATTCGACCAAATTAGAGCACACTTGTAGTTCAAATTTGAATTACTTGATGTAAATAACCAGAAATTCAATAAATCAATGAAATATGGCAATATCACTCTGAAATTCATGAAAAATTTGTAGTTGGAATCCCATGTGGTATACTTTAGTTAAAAATTGTAAGGGCACAATTTACAATCTTATTTATGGCACTTGCTTCACAAAAAAAGTCATGCTTGCCACTAGGAAAATGGAAAATACTTTTTATTATCCAAATTTTCATTCATTTTGTGAAATTCTTGATCACTATGGTAACACCCATGTTAGTTCCAAAAATGGTCATGTTATCATGTAACATGCCATGAAGATTCCGATCGGGCATGGTCATCTTTGTTGAAAGTCATTGATCTACATATGAGATAGGTCAGTTTGTGAAGGCTTTTTTTTCAAGTTTATGGTATTGTCAGTTTATCATTTTTCCCACAAGCCATTGCACATAGGAGGCCTCCATGTGAAAGGATTTCAATTTTTGAGGCTTTTTTCATTTTCTATAATTTCTTTCGATGTGTTGTCAAAATTGCACGGATGACTAATCATATAAAATGGTTGGGAAATTGAGTTTTCTTTGTGGATACTACCTACATTCCTAATGTGGAAGGTGAAAATAAATTTTCAGAATTTATTCGACCAAATTAGAGCACATTTGCAGGTCAATTTTGAATTACTTGATGTAAATCACCAGAAATTCAATAAATCAATGAAATATGGCAATATCACTCTGAAATTCATGAAAAATTGGCAGTTGGAATCCCATGTGGTATACTGTAGTTGAAAATTGTAAGGGCACAATTTACAATCTTATTTATGGCACTTGCTTCACAAAAAAATTCGTGCTTGGCACTTGGAAAATGGAAAAAAATACTTTTAATGAACCAAATTTTCATTCGTTTTGTGAAATTCTTGATCACTATGTTAACACCCATGTTAGCTCCAAAAATGGTCATGTTATCATGTAATATGCCATGAAGATGCCCATGGGGCATGGTCATCTTTGTTGAAAGTCATTGATCTTCATATGAGTGAGGTCAGTTTGTGAAGGGTTTTTTTTCAAGTTTGTGGTATTGACAGTGTATCATTTTTCCCACAAGCCATTGCACATAGGAGGCCTCCATGTGAAAGGATTTCAATTTTTGAGCATTTTTTTTCATTTTCTATAATTTCTTTCGATGTGTTGTCAAAATTGCACGGAGGACTAATCATATAATATGGTTGGGAAATTGAGTTTTCTTTGTGGATAGTACCTACATTCCTAATGTGGAAGGTGAAAATGATTTTTCAGAATTTATTCGACCAAATTAGAGCACACTTGTAGTTCAAATTTGAATTACTTGACGTAAATCACCAGAAATTCAATAAATCAACGAAATATGGCAATATCACTCTGAAATTCATGAAAAATTTGTAGTTGGAATCCCATGTGGTATACTTTAGTTAAAAACTGTAAGGGCACAATTTACAATCTTATTTATGGCACTTGCTTTTCAAAAAAAGTCGTGCTTGGCACTAGGAAAATGGAAAATACTTTTTATTATCCAAATTTTCATTCATTTTGTGAAATGCTTGATCACTAAGGTAACACCCATGTTAGTTCCAAAAATGGTCATGTTATCATGTAATATGCCATGAAGATTCCCATGGGGCATGGTCATCTTTGTTGAAAGTCATTGAATTACAAATGAGATAGGTCAGTTTGTGAAGGTTTTTTTTTCAAGTTTATGGTATTGTCAGTTTATCATTTTTCCCACAAGCCATTGCACATAGGAGGCCTCCATGTGAAAGTATTTCAATTTTTGAGCATTTTTTCATTTTCTATAATATCTTTCGATGTGTTGTCAAAATTGCACGGATGACTAATCATATAAAATGGTTGGGAAATTGAGTTTTCTTTGTGGATACTACCTACATTCCTAATGTGGAAGGTGAAAATGATTTTTCAGAATTTATTCGACCAAATTAGAGCACACTTGTAGTTCAAATTTGAATTACTTGATGTAAATAACCAGAAATTCAATAAATCAATGAAATATGGCAATATCACTCTGAAATTCATGAAAAATTTGTAGTTGGAATCCCATGTGGAATACTTTAGTTAAAAATTGTAAGGGCACAATTTACAATCTTATTTATGGCACTTGCTTCACAAAAAAAGTCGTGCTTGCCACTAGGAAAATGGAAAATACTTTTTATTATCCAAATTTTCATTCATTTTGTGAAATTCTTGATCACTATGGTAACACCCATTATAGCTCCAAAAATGGTCATGTTATCATGTAATATGCCATGAAGATGCCCATGGGGCATGGTCATCTTTGTTGAAAGTCATTGATCTTCATATGAGTGAGGTCAGTTTGTGAAGGTTTTTTTTTCAAGTTTGTTGTATTGCCAGTTTATCATTTTTCCCACAAGCCATTGCACATAGGAGGCCTCCATGTGAAAGGATTTCAATTTTTGAGCATTTTTTTCATTTTCTATAATATCTTTTGATGTGTTGTCAAAATTGCACGGATGACTAATCATATAAAATGGTTGGGAAATTGAGTTTTCTTTGTGGATACTACCTACATTCCTAATGTGGAAGGTGAAAATGATTTTTCAGAATTTATTCGACCAAATTAGAGCACACTTGTAGTTCAAATTTGAATTACTTGATGTAAATCACCAGAAATTCAATAAATCAATGAAATATGGCAATATCACTCTGAAATTCATGAAAAATTTGTAGTTGGAATCCCATGTGGTATACTTTAGTTAAAAATTGTAAGAGCACAATTTACAATCTTATTTATGGCACTTGCTTCACAAAAAAAGTCGTGCTTGGCATTAGGAAAATGGAAAATACTTTTTATTATCCAAATTTTCATTCATTTTGTGAAATTCATGATCACTATGGTAACACCCATGTTAGTTCCAAAAATGGTCATGTTATCATGTAATATGCCATGAAGATTCCGATGGGGCATGGTCATCTTTGTTGAATGTCATTGATCTACATATGAGATAGGTCAGTTTGTGAAGGTTTTTTTTTCAAGTTTATGGTATTGTCAGTTTATCATTTTTCCCACAAGCCATTGCACATAGGAGGCCTCCATGTGAAAGGATTTCAATTTTTGAGCCTTTTTTCATTTTCTATAATTTCTTTTGATGTGTTGTCAAAATTGCACGGATGACTAATCATATAAAATGGTTGGGAAATTGAGTTTTATTTGTGGATACTACCTACATTCCTAATGTGGAAGGTGAAAATAAATTTTCAGAATTTATTCGACCAAATTAGAGCACATTTGCAGGTCAATTTTGAATTACTTGATGTAAATCACCAGAAATTCAATAAATCAATGAAATATGGCAATATCACTCTGAAATTCATGAAAAAGTTGCAGTTGGAATCCCATGTGGTATACTTTAGTTGAAAATTGCAAGGGCATAATTTACAATCTTATTTATGCCACTTGCTTCAAAAAAAAGTCATGCTTGGCACTAGGAAAATGGAAAAAAATACTTTTAATTAACCAAATTTTCATTCATTTTGTGAAATTCTTGATAACTATGGTAACACCCATGTTACCTCCAAAAATGGTCATGTTATCATGTAATATGCCATGAAGATGCCCATGGGGCATGGTCATCTTTGTTGAAAGTCATTGATCCTCATATGAGTGAGGTCAGTTTGTGAAGGTTTTTTTTTTCAAGTTTCTTGTATTGCCAGTTTATCATTTTTCCCACAAGCCATTGCACATAGGAGGCCTCCATGTGAAAGTATTTCAATTTTTGAGCATTTTTTCATTTTCTATAATATCTTTCGATGTGTTGTCAAAATTGCACGGATGACTAATCATATAAAATGGTTGGGAAATTGAGTTTTCTTTGTGGATACTACCTACATTCCTAATGTGGATGGTGAAAATGATTTTTCAGAATTTATTCGACCAAATTAGAGCACACTTGTAGTTCAAATTTGAATTACTTGATGTAAATAACCAGAAATTCAATAAATCAATGAAATATGGCAATATCACTCTGAAATTCATGAAAAATTTGTAGTTGGAATCCCATGTGGTATACTTTAGTTAAAAATTGTAAGGGCACAATTTACAATCTTATTTATGGCACTTGCTTCACAAAAAAAGTCATGCTTGCCACTAGGAAAATGGAAAATACTTTTTATTATCCAAATTTTCATTCATTTTGTGAAATTCTTGATCACTATGGTAACACCCATGTTAGTTCCAAAAATGGTCATGTTATCATGTAACATGCCATGAAGATTCCGATCGGGCATGGTCATCTTTGTTGAAAGTCATTGATCTACATATGAGATAGGTCAGTTTGTGAAGGCTTTTTTTTCAAGTTTATGGTATTGTCAGTTTATCATTTTTCCCACAAGCCATTGCACATAGGAGGCCTCCATGTGAAAGGATTTCAATTTTTGAGGCTTTTTTCATTTTCTATAATTTCTTTCGATGTGTTGTCAAAATTGCACGGATGACTAATCATATAAAATGGTTGGGAAATTGAGTTTTCTTTGTGGATACTACCTACATTCCTAATGTGGAAGGTGAAAATAAATTTTCAGAATTTATTCGACCAAATTAGAGCACATTTGCAGGTCAATTTTGAATTACTTGATGTAAATCACCAGAAATTCAATAAATCAATGAAATATGGCAATATCACTCTGAAATTCATGAAAAATTGGCAGTTGGAATCCCATGTGGTATACTGTAGTTGAAAATTGTAAGGGCACAATTTACAATCTTATTTATGGCACTTGCTTCACAAAAAAATTCGTGCTTGGCACTTGGAAAATGGAAAAAAATACTTTTAATGAACCAAATTTTCATTCGTTTTGTGAAATTCTTGATCACTATGGTAACACCCATGTTAGCTCCAAAAATGGTCATGTTATCATGTAATATGCCATGAAGATGCCCATGGGGCATGGTCATCTTTGTTGAAAGTCATTGATCTTCATATGAGTGAGGTCAGTTTGTGAAGGGTTTTTTTTCAAGTTTGTGGTATTGACAGTGTATCATTTTTCCCACAAGCCATTGCACATAGGAGGCCTCCATGTGAAAGGATTTCAATTTTTGAGCATTTTTTTTCATTTTCTATAATTTCTTTCGATGTGTTGTCAAAATTGCACGGAGGACTAATCATATAATATGGTTGGGAAATTGAGTTTTCTTTGTGGATAGTACCTACATTCCTAATGTGGAAGGTGAAAATGATTTTTCAGAATTTATTCGACCAAATTAGAGCACACTTGTAGTTCAAATTTGAATTACTTGACGTAAATCACCAGAAATTCAATAAATCAATGAAATATGGCAATATCACTCTGAAATTCATGAAAAATTTGTAGTTGGAATCCCATGTGGTATACTTTAGTTAAAAACTGTAAGGGCACAATTTACAATCTTATTTATGGCACTTGCTTTTCAAAAAAAGTCGTGCTTGGCACTAGGAAAATGGAAAATACTTTTTATTATCCAAATTTTCATTCATTTTGTGAAATGCTTGATCACTAAGGTAACACCCATGTTAGTTCCAAAAATGGTCATGTTATCATGTAATATGCCATGAAGATTCCCATGGGGCATGGTCATCTTTGTTGAAAGTCATTGAATTACAAATGAGATAGGTCAGTTTGTGAAGGTTTTTTTTCAAGTTTATGGTATTGTCAGTTTATCATTTTTCCCACAAGCCATTGCACATAGGAGGCCTCCATGTGAAAGTATTTCAATTTTTGAGCATTTTTTCATTTTCTATAATATCTTTCGATGTGTTGTCAAAATTGCACGGATGACTAATCATATAAAATGGTTGGGAAATTGAGTTTTCTTTGTGGATACTACCTACATTCCTAATGTGGAAGGTGAAAATGATTTTTCAGAATTTATTCGACCAAATTAGAGCACACTTGTAGTTCAAATTTGAATTACTTGATGTAAATAACCAGAAATTCAATAAATCAATGAAATATGGCAATATCACTCTGAAATTCATGAAAAATTTGTAGTTGGAATCCCATGTGGAATACTTTAGTTAAAAATTGTAAGGGCACAATTTACAATCTTATTTATGGCACTTGCTTCACAAAAAAAGTCGTGCTTGCCACTAGGAAAATGGAAAATACTTTTTATTATCCAAATTTTCATTCATTTTGTGAAATTCTTGATCACTATGGTAACACCCATGTTAGTTCCAAAAATGGTCATGTTATCATGTAACATGCCATGAAGATTCCGATCGGGCATGGTCATCTTTGTTGAAAGTCATTGATCTACATATGAGATAGGTCAGTTTGTGAAGGCTTTTTTTTCAAGTTTATGGTATTGTCAGTTTATCATTTTTCCCACAAGCCATTGCACATAGGAGGCCTCCATGTGAAAGGATTTCAATTTTTGAGGCTTTTTTCATTTTCTATAAATTCTTTCGATGTGTTGTCAAAATTGCACGGATGACTAATCATATAAAATGGTTGGGAAATTGAGTTTTCTTTGTGGATACTACCTACATTCCTAATGTGGAAGGTGAAAATAAATTTTCAGAATTTATTCGACCAAATTAGAGCACATTTGCAGGTCAATTTTGAATTACTTGATGTAAATCACCAGAAATTCAATAAATCAATGAAATATGGCAATATCACTCTGAAATTCATGAAAAATTGGCAGTTGGAATCCCATGTGGTATACTGTAGTTGAAAATTGTAAGGGCACAATTTACAATCTTATTTATGGCACTTGCTTCACAAAAAAATTCGTGCTTGGCACTTGGAAAATGGAAAAAAATACTTTTAATGAACCAAATTTTCATTCGTTTTGTGAAATTCTTGATCACTATGGTAACACCCATGTTAGCTCCAAAAATGGTCATGTTATCATGTAATATGCCATGAAGATGCCCATGGGGCATGGTCATCTTTGTTGAAAGTCATTGATCTTCATATGAGTGAGGTCAGTTTGTGAAGGGTTTTTTTTCAAGTTTGTGGTATTGCCAGTGTATCATTTTTCCCACAAGCCATTGCACATAGGAGGCCTCCATGTGAAAGGATTTCAATTTTTGAGCATTTTTTTTCATTTTCTATAATTTCTTTCGATGTGTTGTCAAAATTGCACGGAGGACTAATCATATAATATGGTTGGGAAATTGAGTTTTCTTTGTGGATAGTACCTACATTCCTAATGTGGAAGGTGAAAATGATTTTTCAGAATTTATTCGACCAAATTAGAGCACACTTGTAGTTCAAATTTGAATTACTTGACGTAAATCACCAGAAATTCAATAAATCAATGAAATATGGCAATATCACTCTGAAATTCATGAAAAATTTGTAGTTGGAATCCCATGTGGTATACTTTAGTTAAAAACTGTAAGGGCACAATTTACAATCTTATTTATGGCACTTGCTTTTCAAAAAAAGTCGTGCTTGGCACTAGGAAAATGGAAAATACTTTTTATTATCCAAATTTTCATTCATTTTGTGAAATGCTTGATCACTAAGGTAACACCCATGTTAGTTCCAAAAATGGTCATGTTATCATGTAATATGCCATGAAGATTCCCATGGGGCATGGTCATCTTTGTTGAAAGTCATTGAATTACAAATGAGATAGGTCAGTTTGTGAAGGTTTTTTTTTCAAGTTTATGGTATTGTCAGTTTATCATTTTTCCCACAAGCCATTGCACATAGGAGGCCTCCATGTGAAAGTATTTCAATTTTTGAGCATTTTTTCATTTTCTATAATATCTTTCGATGTGTTGTCAAAATTGCACGGATGACTAATCATATAAAATGGTTGGGAAATTGAGTTTTCTTTGTGGATACTACCTACATTCCTAATGTGGAAGGTGAAAATGATTTTTCAGAATTTATTCGACCAAATTAGAGCACACTTGTAGTTCAAATTTGAATTACTTGATGTAAATAACCAGAAATTCAATAAATCAATGAAATATGGCAATATCACTCTGAAATTCATGAAAAATTTGTAGTTGGAATCCCATGTGGAATACTTTAGTTAAAAACTGTAAGGGCACAATTTACAATCTTATTTATGGCACTTGCTTTTCAAAAAAAGTCGTGGTTGGCACTAGGAAAATGGAAAATACTTTTTATTATCCAAATTTTCATTCATTTTGTGAAATGCTTGATCACTAAGGTAACACCCATGTTAGTTCCAAAAATGGTCATGTTATCATGTAATATGCCATGAAGATTCCCATGGGGCATGGTCATCTTTGTTGAAAGTCATTGAATTACATATGAGATAGGTCAGTTTGTGAAGGTTTTTTTTTCAAGTTTATGGTATTGTCAGTTTATCATTTTTCCCACAAGCCATTGCACATAGGAGGCCTCCATGTGAAAGGATTTCAATTTTTGAGCCTTTTTTCATTTTCTATAATTTATTTCGATGTGTTGTCAAAATTGCACGGATGACTAATCATATAAATTGGTTGGGAAATTGAGTTTTCTTTGTGGATACTACCTACATTCCTAATGTGGAAGGTGAAAATAAATTTTCAGAATTTATTCGACCAAATTAGAGCACATTTGCAGGTCAATTTTGAATTACTTGATGTAAATCACCAGAAATTAAATAAATCAATGAAATATGGCAATATCACTCTGAAATTCATGAAAAATTGGCAGTTGGAATCCCATGTGGTATACTTTAGTTTAAAATTGCAAGGGCACAATTTACAATCTTATTTATGGCACTTGCTTCACAAAAAAAGTCATGCTTGGCACTAGAAAAATGGAAAAAAATACTTTTAATTAACCAAATTTTCATTCATTTTGTGAAATTCTTGATCACTATGGTAACACCCATGTTAGCTCCAAAAATGGTCATGTTATCATGTAATATGCCATGAAGATGCCCATGGGGCATGGTCATCTTTGTTGAAAGTCATTGATCTTCATATGAGTGAGGTCAGTTTGTGAAGTTTTTTTCTTTCAAGTTTGTTGTATTGCCAGTTTATCATTTTTCCCACAAGCCATTGCACATAGGAGGCCTCCATGTGAAAGGATTTCAATTTTTGAGCATTTTTTTCATTTTCTATAATATCTTTCGATGTGTTGTCAAAATTGCACGGATGACTAATCATATAAAATGGTTGGGAAATTGAGTTTTCTTTGTGGATACTACCTACATTCCTAATGTGGAAGGTGAAAATGATTTTTCAGAATTTATTCGACCAAATTAGAGCACATTTGTAGTTCAAATTTGAATTACTTGATGTAAATCACCAGAAATTCAATAAATCAATGAAATATGGCAATATCACTCTGAAATTCATGAAAAATTTGTAGTTGGAATCCCATGTGGTATACTTTAGTTAAAAATTGTAAGAGCACAATTTACAATCTTATTTATGGCACTTGCTTCACAAAAAAAGTCGTGCTTGGCACTAGGAAAATGGAAAATACTTTTTATTATCCAAATTTTCATTCATTTTGTGAAATTCTTGATCACTATGGTAACATCCATGTTAGTTCCAAAAATGGTCATGTTATCATGTAATATGCCATGAAGATTCCGATGGGGCATGGTCATCTTTGTTGAAAGTCATTGATCTACATATGAGATAGGTCAGTTTGTGAAGGTTTTTTTTTCAAGTTTATGGTATTGTCAGTTTATCATTTTTCCCACAAGCCATTGCACATAGGAGGCCTCCATGTGAAAGGATTTCAATTTTTGAGCCTTTTTTCATTTTCTATAATTTCTTTCGATGTGTTGTCAAAATTGCAAGGATGACTAATCATATAAAATGGTTGGGAAATTGAGTTTTCTTTGTGGATACTACCTACATTCCTAATGTGGAAGGTGAAAATAAATTTTCGGAATTTATTCTACCAAATTAGAGCACATTTGTAGGTCAATTTTGAATTACTTGATGTAAATCACCAGAAATTCAATAAATCAATGAAATATGGCAATATCACTCTGAAATTCATTAAAAATTGGCAGTTGGAATCCCATGTGGTATACTTTAGTTGAAAATTGCAAGGGCACAATTTACAATCTTATTTATGGCACTTGCTTCACGAAAAAAGTCATGCTTGGCACTAGGAAAATGGAAAAAAATACTTTTAATTAACCAAATTTTCATTCATTTTGTGAAATTCTTGATCACTATGGTAACACCCATGTTAGCTCCAAAAATGGTCATGTTATCATGTAATATGCCATGAAGATACCCATGGGGAATGGTCATCTTTGTTGAAAGTCATTGATCCTCATATGAGTGAGGTCAGTTTGTGAAGGTTTTTTTTTTCAAGTTTGTTGTATTGCCAGTTTATCATTTTTCCCACAAGCCATTGCACATAGGAGGCCTCCATGTGAAAGTATTTCAATTTTTGAGCATTTTTTCATTTTCTATAATATCTTTCGATCTGTTGTCAAAATAGCACGGATGACTAATCATATAAAATGGTTGGGAAATTGAGTTTGCCTTGTGGATACTACCTACATTCCTAATGTGGAAGGTGAAAATGATTTTTCAGAATTTATTCGACCAAATTAGAGCACACTTGTAGTTCAAATTTGAATTACTTGATGTAAATCACCAGAAATTCAATAAATCAATGAAATATGGCAATATCACTCTGAAATTCATGAAAAATTTGTAGTTGGAATCCCATGTGGTATACTTTATTTAAAAATTGTAAGGGCACAATTTACAATCTTATTTATGGCACTTGCTTCACAAAAAAAGTCGTGCTTGCCACTAGGAAAATGGAAAATACTTTTTATTATCCAAATTTTCATTCATTTTGTGAAATTCTTGATCACTATGGTAACACCCATGTTAGTTCCAAAAATGGTCATGTTATCATGTAACATGCCATGAAGATTCCGATCGGGCATGGTCATCTTTGTTGAAAGTCATTGATCTACATATGAGATAGGTCAGTTTGTGAAGGCTTTTTTTTTCAAGTTTATGGTATTGTCAGTTTATCATTTTTCCCACAAGCCATTGCACATAGGAGGCCTCCATGTGAAAGGATTTCAATTTTTGAGCCTTTTTTCATTTTCTATAATTTCTTTCGATGTGTTGTCAAAATTGCACGGATGACTAATCATATAAAATGGTTGGGAAATTGAGTTTTCTTTGTGGATACTACCTACATTCCTAATGTGGAAGGTGAAAACAAATTTTCAGAATTTATTCGACCAAATTAGAGCACATTTGCAGGTCAATTTTGAATTACTTGATGTAAATCACCAGAAATTCAATAAATCAATGAAATATGGCAATATCACTCTGAAATTCATGAAAAATTGGCAGTTGGAATCCCATGTGGTATACTGTAGTTGAAAATTGTAAGGGCACAATTTACAATCTTATTTATGGCACTTGCTTCACAAAAAAATTCGTGCTTGGCACTTGGAAAATGGAAAAAAATACTTTTAATGAACCAAATTTTCATTCGTTTTGTGAAATTCTTGATCACTATGGTAACACCCATCTTAGCTCCAAAAATGGTCATGTTATCATGTAATATGCCATGAAGATGCCCATGGGGCATGGTCATCTTTGTTGAAAGTCATTGATCTTCATATGAGTGAGGTCAGTTTGTGAAGGGTTTTTTTTCAAGTTTGTGGTATTGCCAGTGTATCATTTTTCCCACAAGCCATTGCACATAGGAGGCCTCCATGTGAAAGGATTTCAATTTTTGAGCATTTTTTTCATTTTCTATAATTTCTTTCGATGTGTTGTCAAAATTGCACGGAGGACTAATCATATAATATGGTTGGGAAATTGAGTTTTCTTTGTGGATAGTACCTACATTCCTAATGTGGAAGGTGAAAATGATTTTTCAGAATTTATTCGACCAAATTAGAGCACACTTGTAGTTCAAATTTGAATTACTTGACGTAAATCACCAGAAATTCAATAAATCAACGAAATATGGCAATATCACTCTGAAATTCATGAAAAATTTGTAGTTGGAATCCCATGTGGTATACTTTAGTTAAAAACTGTAAGGGCACAATTTACAATCTTATTTATGGCACTTGCTTTTCAAAAAAAGTCGTGCTTGGCACTAGGAAAATGGAAAATACTTTTTATTATCCAAATTTTCATTCATTTTGTGAAATGCTTGATCACTAAGGTAACACCCATGTTAGTTCCAAAAATGGTCATGTTATCATGTAATATGCCATGAAGATTCCCATGGGGCATGGTCATCTTTGTTGAAAGTCATTGAATTACAAATGAGATAGGTCAGTTTGTGAAGGTTTTTTTTTCAAGTTTATGGTATTGTCAGTTTATCATTTTTCCCACAAGCCATTGCACATAGGAGGCCTCCATGTGAAAGTATTTCAATTTTTGAGCATTTTTTCATTTTCTATAATATCTTTCGATGTGTTGTCAAAATTGCACGGATGACTAATCATATAAAATGGTTGGGAAATTGAGTTTTCTTTGTGGATACTACCTACATTCCTAATGTGGAAGGTGAAAATGATTTTTCAGAATTTATTCGACCAAATTAGAGCACACTTGTAGTTCAAATTTGAATTACTTGATGTAAATAACCAGAAATTCAATAAATCAATGAAATATGGCAATATCACTCTGAAATTCATGAAAAATTTGTAGTTGGAATCCCATGTGGTATACTTTAGTTAAAAATTGTAAGGGCACAATTTACAATCTTATTTATGGCACTTGCTTCACAAAAAAAGTCGTGCTTGCCACTAGGAAAATGGAAAATACTTTTTATTATCCAAATTTTCATTCATTTTGTGAAATTCTTGATCACTATGGTAACACCCATGTTAGTTCCAAAAATGGTCATGTTATCATGTAACATGCCATGAAGATTCCGATCGGGCATGGTCATCTTTGTTGAAAGTCATTGATCTACATATGAGATAGGTCAGTTTGTGAAGGCTTTTTTTTCAAGTTTATGGTATTGTCAGTTTATCATTTTTCCCACAAGCCATTGCACATAGGAGGCCTCCATGTGAAAGGATTTCAATTTTTGAGGCTTTTTTCATTTTCTATAATTTCTTTCGATGTGTTGTCAAAATTGCACGGATGACTAATCATATAAAATGGTTGGGAAATTGAGTTTTCTTTGTGGATACTACCTACATTCTTAATGTGGAAGGTGAAAATAAATTTTCAGAATTTATTCGACCAAATTAGAGCACATTTGCAGGTCAATTTTGAATTACTTGATGTAAATCACCAGAAATTCAATAAATCAATGAAATATGGCAATATCACTCTGAAATTCATGAAAAATTGGCAGTTGGAATCCCATGTGGTATACTGTAGTTGAAAATTGTAAGGGCACAATTTACAATCTTATTTATGGCACTTGCTTCACAAAAAAATTCGTGCTTGGCACTTGGAAAATGGAAAAAAATACTTTTAATGAACCAAATTTTCATTCGTTTTGTGAAATTCTTGATCACTATGGTAACACCCAAGTTAGCTCCAAAAATGGTCATGTTATCATGTAATATGCCATGAAGATGCCCATGGGGCATGGTCATCTTTGTTGAAAGTCATTGATCTTCATATGAGTGAGGTCAGTTTGTGAAGGGTTTTTTTTCAAGTTTGTGGTATTACCAGTGTATCATTTTTCCCACAAGCCATTGCACATAGGAGGCCTCCATGTGAAAGGATTTCAATTTTTGAGCATTTTTTTCATTTTCTATAATTTCTTTCGATGTGTTGTCAAAATTGCACGGAGGACTAATCATATAATATGGTTGGGAAATTGAGTTTTCTTTGTGGATAGTACCTACATTCCTAATGTGGAAGGTGAAAATGATTTTTCAGAATTTATTCGACCAAATTAGAGCATACTTGTAGTTCAAATTTGAATTACTTGACGTAAATCACCAGAAATTCAATAAATCAACGAAATATGGCAATATCACTCTGAAATTCTTGAAAAATTTGTAGTTGGAATCCCATGTGGTATACTTTAGTTAAAAACTGTAAGGGCACAATTTACAATCTTATTTATGGCACTTGCTTTTCAAAAAAAGTCGTGGTTGGCACTAGGAAAATGGAAAATACTTTTTATTATCCAAATTTTCATTCATTTTGTGAAATGCTTGATCACTAAGGTAACACCCATGTTAGTTCCAAAAATGGTCATGTTATCATGTAATATGCCATGAAGATTCCCATGGGGCATGGTCATCTTTGTTGAAAGTCATTGAATTACATATGAGATAGGTCAGTTTGTGAAGGTTTTTTTTTCAAGTTTATGGTATTGTCAGTTTATCATTTTTCCCACAAGCCATTGCACATAGGAGGCCTCCATGTGAAAGGATTTCAATTTTTGAGCCTTTTTTCATTTTCTATAATTTATTTCGATGTGTTGTCAAAATTGCACGGATGACTAATCATATAAAATGGTTGGGAAATTGAGTTTTCTTTGTGGATACTACCTACATTCCTAATGTGGAAGGTGAAAATAAATTTTCAGAATTTATTCGACCAAATTAGAGCACATTTGCAGGTCAATTTTGAATTACTTGATGTAAATCACCAGAAATTAAATAAATCAATGAAATATGGCAATATCACTCTGAAATTCATGAAAAATTGGCAGTTGGAATCCCATGTGGTATACTTTAGTTTAAAATTGCAAGGGCACAATTTACAATCTTATTTATGGCACTTGCTTCACAAAAAAAGTCATGCTTGGCACTAGAAAAATGGAAAAAAATACTTTTAATTAACCAAATTTTCATTCATTTTGTGAAATTCTTGATCACTATGGTAACACCCATGTTAGCTCCAAAAATGGTCATGTTATCATGTAATATGCCATGAAGATGCCCATGGGGCATGGTCATCTTTGTTGAAAGTCATTGATCTTCATATGAGTGAGGTCAGTTTGTGAAGTTTTTTTCTTTCAAGTTTGTTGTATTGCCAGTTTATCATTTTTCCCACAAGCCATTGCACATAGGAGGCCTCCATGTGAAAGGATTTCAATTTTTGAGCATTTTTTTCATTTTCTATAATATCTTTCGATGTGTTGTCAAAATTGCACGGATGACTAATCATATAAAATGGTTGGGAAATTGAGTTTTCTTTGTGGATACTACCTACATTCCTAATGTGGAAGGTGAAAATGATTTTTCAGAATTTATTCGACCAAATTAGAGCACATTTGTAGTTCAAATTTGAATTACTTGATGTAAATCACCAGAAATTCAATAAATCAATGAAATATGGCAATATCACTCTGAAATTCATGAAAAATTTGTAGTTGGAATCCCATGTGGTATACTTTAGTTAAAAATTGTAAGAGCACAATTTACAATCTTATTTATGGCACTTGCTTCACAAAAAAAGTCGTGCTTGGCACTAGGAAAATGGAAAATACTATTTATTATCCAAATTTTCATTCATTTTGTGAAATTCTTGATCATTATGGTAACATCCATGTTAGTTCCAAAAACGGTCATGTTATCATGTAATATGCCATGAAGATTCCGATGGGGCATGGTCATCTTTGTTGAAAGTCATTGATCTACATATGAGATAAGTCAGTTTGTGAAGGGTTTTTTTTCAAGTTTATGGTATTGTCAGTTTATCATTTTTCCCACAAGCCATTGCACATAGGAGGCCTCCATGTGAAAGGATTTCAATTTTTGAGCCTTTTTTCATTTTCTATAATTTCTTTCGATGTGTTGTCAAAATTGCACGGATGACTAATCATATAAAATGGTTGGGAAATTGAGTTTTCTTTGTGGATACTACCTACATTCCTAATGTGGAAGGTGAAAATTAATTTTCGGAATTTATTCTACCAAATTAGAGCACATTTGTAGGTCAATTTTGAATTACTTGATGTAAATCACCAGAAATTCAATAAATCAATGAAATATGGCAATATCACTCTGAAATTCATTAAAAATTGGCAGTTGGAATCCCATGTGGTATACTTTAGTTGAAAATTGCAAGGGCACAATTTACAATCTTATTTATGGCACTTGCTTCACGAAAAAAGTCATGCTTGGCACTAGGAAAATGGAAAAAAATACTTTTAATTAACCAAATTTTCATTCCTTTTGTGAAATTCTTGATCACTATGGTAACACCCATGTTAGCTCCAAAAATGGTCATGTTATCATGTAATATGCCATGAAGATACCCATGGGGAATGGTCATCTTTGTTGAAAGTCATTGATCCTCATATGAGTGAGGTCAGTTTGTGAAGGTTTTTTTTTTCAAGTTTGTTGTATTGCCAGTTTATCATTTTTCCCACAAGCCATTGCACATAGGAGGCCTCCATGTGAAAGTATTTCAATTTTTGAGCATTTTTTCATTTTCTATAATATCTTTCGATCTGTTGTCAAAATTGCACGGATGACAAATCATATAAAATGGTTGGGAAATTGAGTTTGCTTTGTGGATACTACCTACATTCCTAATGTGGAAGGTGAAAATGTTTTTTCAGAATTTATTCGACCAAATTAGAGCACACTTGTAGTTCAAATTTGAATTACTTGATGTAAATCACCAGAAATTCAATAAATCAATGAAATATGGCAATATCACTCTGAAATTCATGAAAAATTTGTAGTTGGAATCCCATGTGGTATACTTTATTTAAAAATTGTAAGGGCACAATTTACTATCTTATTTATGGCACTTGCTTCACAAAAAAAGTCGTGCTTGCCACTAGGAAAATGGAAAATACTTTTTATTATCCAAATTTTCATTCATTTTGTGAAATTCTTGATCACTATGGTAACACCCATGTTAGTTCCAAAAATGGTCATGTTATCATGTAACATGCCATGAAGATTCCGATCGGGCATGGTCATCTTTGTTGAAAGTCATTGATCTACATATGAGATAGGTCAGTTTGTGAAGGCTTTTTTTTTCAAGTTTATGGTATTGTCAGTTTATCATTTTTCCCACAAGCCATTGCACATAGGAGGCCTCCATGTGAAAGGATTTCAATTTTTGAGCCTTTTTTCATTTTCTATAATTTCTTTCGATGTGTTGTCAAAATTGCACGGATGACTAATCATATAAAATGGTTGGGAAATTGAGTTTTCTTTGTGGATACTACCTACATTCCTAATGTGGAAGGTGAAAATAAATTTTCAGAATTTATTCGACCAAATTAGAGCACATTTGCAGGTCAATTTTGAATTACTTGATGTAAATCACCAGAAATTCAATAAATCAATGAAATATGGCAATATCACTCTGAAATTCATGAAAAATTGGCAGTTGGAATCCCATGTGGTATACTGTAGTTGAAAATTGTAAGGGCACAATTTACAATCTTATTTATGGCACTTGCTTCACAAAAAAATTCGTGCTTGGCACTTGGAAAATGGAAAAAAATACTTTTAATGAACCAAATTTTCATTCGTTTTGTGAAATTCTTGATCACTATGGTAACACCCATGTTAGCTCCAAAAATGGTCATGTTATCATGTAATATGCCATGAAGATGCCCATGGGGCATGGTCATCTTTGTTGAAAGTCATTGATCTTCATATGAGTGAGGTCAGTTTGTGAAGGGTTTTTTTTCAAGTTTGTGGTATTGCCAGTGTATCATTTTTCCCACAAGCCATTGCACATAGGAGGCCTCCATGTGAAAGGATTTCAATTTTTGAGCATTTTTATCATTTTCTATAATTTCTTTCGATGTGTTGTCAAAATTGCACGGAGGACTAATCATATAATATGGTTGGGAAATTGAGTTTTCTTTGTGGATAGTACCTACATTCCTAATGTGGAAGGTGAAAATGATTTTTCAGAATTTATTCGACCAAATTAGAGCACACTTGTAGTTCAAATTTGAATTACTTGACGTAAATCACCAGAAATTCAATAAATCAACGAAATATGGCAATATCACTCTGAAATTCATGAAAAATTTGTAGTTGGAATCCCATGTGGTATACTTTAGTTAAAAACTGTAAGGGCACAATTTACAATCTTATTTATGGCACTTGCTTTTCAAAAAAAGTCGTGCTTGGCACTAGGAAAATGGAAAATACTTTTTATTATCCAAATTTTCATTCATTTTGTGAAATGCTTGATCACTAAGGTAACACCCATGTTAGTTGCAAAAATGGTCATGTTATCATGTAATATGCCATGAAGATTCCCATGGGGCATGGTCATCTTTGTTGAAAGTCATTGAATTACATATGAGATAGGTCAGTTTGTGAAGGTTTTTTTTTCAAGTTTATGGTATTGTCAGTTTATCATTTTTCCCACAAGCCATTGCACATAGGAGGCCTCCATGTGAAAGGATTTCAATTTTTGAGCCTTTTTTCATTTTCTATAATTTCTTTCGATGTGTTGTCAAAATTGCACGGATGACTAATCATATAAAATGGTTGGGAAATTGAGTTTTCTTTGTGGATACTACCTACATTCCTAATGTGGAAGGTGAAAATAAATTTTCAGAATTTATTCGACCAAATTAGAGCACATTTGCAGGTCAATTTTGAATTACTTGATGTAAATCACCAGAAATTAAATAAATCAATGAAATATGGCAATATCACTCTGAAATTCATGAAAAAATGGCAGTTGGAATCCCATGTGGTATACTTTAGTTTAAAATTGCAAGGGCACAATTTACAATCTTATTTATGGCACTTGCTTCACAAAAAAAGTCATGCTTGGCACTAGAAAAATGGAAAAAAATACTTTTAATTAACCAAATTTTCATTCATTTTGTGAAATTCTTGATCACTATGGTAACACCCATGTTAGCTCCAAAAATGGTCATGTTATCATGTAATATGCCATGAAGATGCCCATGGGGCATGGTCATCTTTGTTGAAAGTCATTGATCTTCATATGAGTGAGGTCAGTTTGTGAAGTTTTTTTCTTTCAAGTTTTTTGTATTGCCAGTTTATCATTTTTCCCACAAGCCATTGCACATAGGAGGCCTCCATGTGAAAGGATTTCAATTTTTGAGCATTTTTTTCATTTTCTATAATATCTTTCGATGTGTTGTCAAAATTGCACGGATGACTAATCATATAAAATGGTTAGGAAATTGAGTTTGCTTTGTGGATACTACCTACATTCCTAATGTGGAAGGTGAAAATGATTTTTCAGAATTTATTCGACCAAATTAGAGCACACTTGTAGTTCAAATTTGAATTACTTGATGTAAATCACCAGAAATTCAATAAATCAATGAAATATGGCAATATCACTCTGAAATTCATGAAAAATTTGTAGTTGGAATCCCATGTGGTATACTTTAGTTAAAAATTGTAAGGGCACAATTTACAATCTTATTTATGGCACTTGCTTCACAAAAAAAGTCGTGCTTGCCACTAGGAAAATGGAAAATACTTTTTATTATCCAAATTTTCATTCATTTTGTGAAATTCTTGATCACTATGGTAACACCCATGTTAGTTCCAAAAATGGTCATGTTATCATGTAACATGCCATGAAGATTCCGATCGGGCATGGTCATCTTTGTTGAAAGTCATTGATCTTCATATGAGTGAGGTCAGTTTGTGAAGTTTTTTTCTTTCAAGTTTGTTGTATTGCCAGTTTATCATTTTTCCCACAAGCCATTGCACATAGGAGGCCTCCATGTGAAATGATTTCAATTTTTGTGCATTTTTTTTCATTTTCTATAGTATCTTTCGATGTGTTGTCAAAATTGCACGGATGACTAATCATATAAAATGGTTGGGAAATTGAGTTTTCTTTGTGGATACTACCTACATTCCTAATGTGGAAGGTGAAAATAAATTTTCAGAATTTATTCGACCAAATTAGAGCACATTTGCAGGTCAATTTTGAATTACTTGATGTAAATCACCAGAAATTCAATAAATCAATGAAATATGGCAATATCACTCTGAAATTCATGAAAAATTGGCAGTTGGAATCCCATGTGGTATACTGTAGTTGAAAATTGTAAGGGCACAATTTACAATCTTATTTATGGCACTTGCTTCACAAAAAAATTCGTGCTTGGCACTTGGAAAATGGAAAAAAATACTTTTAATGAACCAAATTTTCATTCGTTTTGTGAAATTCTTGATCACTATGGTAACACCCATGTTAGCTCCAAAAATGGTCATGTTATCATGTAATATGCCATGAAGATGCCCATGGGGCATGGTCATCTTTGTTGAAAGTCATTGATCTTCATATGAGTGAGGTCAGTTTGTGAAGGGTTTTTTTTCAAGTTTGTGGTATTGCCAGTGTATCATTTTTCCCACAAGCCATTGCACATAGGAGGCCTCCATGTGAAAGGATTTCAATTTTGAGCATTTTTTTCATTTTCTATAATTTCTTTCGATGTGTTGTCAAAATTGCACGGAGGACTAATCATATAATATGGTTGGGAAATTGAGTTTTCTTTGTGGATAGTACCTACATTCCTAATGTGGAAGGTGAAAATGATTTTTCAGAATTTATTCGACCAAATTAGAGCACACTTGTAGTTCAAATTTGAATTACTTGACGTAAATCACCAGAAATTCAATAAATCAACGAAATATGGCAATATCACTCTGAAATTCATGAAAAATTTGTAGTTGGAATCCCATGTGGTATACTTTAGTTAAAAACTGTAAGGGCACAATTTACAATCTTATTTATGGCACTTGCTTTTCAAAAAAAGTCGTGCTTGGCACTAGGAAAATGGAAAATACTTTTTATTATCCAAATTTTCATTCATTTTGTGAAATGCTTGATCACTAAGGTAACACCCATGTTAGTTCCAAAAATGGTCATGTTATCATGTAATATGCCATGAAGATTCCCATGGGGCATGGTCATCTTTGTTGAAAGTCATTGAATTACATATGAGATAGGTCAGTTTGTGAAGGTTTTTTTTTCAAGTTTATGGTATTGTCAGTTTATCATTTTTCCCACAAGCCATTGCACATAGGAGGCCTCCATGTGAAAGGATTTCAATTTTTGAGCCTTTTTTCATTTTCTATAATTTCTTTCGATGTGTTGTCACAATTGCACGGATGACTAATCATATAAAATGGTTAGGAAATTGAGTTTTCTTTGTGGATACTACCTACATTCCTAATGTGGAAGGTGAAAATAAATTTTCAGAATTTATTCGACCAAATTAGAGCACATTTGCAGGTCAATTTTGAATTACTTGATGTAAATCACCAGAAATTAAATAAATCAATGAAATATGGCAATATCACTCTGAAATTCATGAAAAATTGGCAGTTGGAATCCCATGTGGTATACTTTAGTTTAAAATTGCAAGGGCACAATTTACAATCTTATTTATGGCACTTGCTTCACAAAAAAAGTCATGCTTGGCACTAGAAAAATGGAAAAAAATACTCTTAATTAACCAAATTTTCATTCATTTTGTGAAATTCTTGATCACTATGGTAACACCCATGTTAGCTCCAAAAATGGTCATGTTATCATGTAATATGCCATGAAGATGCCCATGGGGCATGGTCATCTTTGTTGAAAGTCATTGATCTTCATATGAGTGAGGTCAGTTTGTGAAGTTTTTTTCTTTCAAGTTTGTTGTATTGCCAGTTTATCATTTTTCCCACAAGCCATTGCACATAGGAGGCCTCCATGTGAAAGGATTTCAATTTTTGAGCATTTTTTTCATTTTCTATAATATCTTTCGATGTGTTGTCAAAATTGCACGGATGACTAATCATATAAAATGGTTGGGAAATTGAGTTTTCTTTGTGGATACTACCTACATTCCTAATGTGGAAGGTGAAAATGATTTTTCAGAATTTATTCGACCAAATTAGAGCACACTTGTAGTTCAAATTTGAATTACTTGATGTAAATCACCAGAAATTCAATAAATCAATGAAATATGGCAATATCACTCTGTAATTCATGAAAAATTTGTAGTTGGAATCCCATGTGGTATACTTTAGTTAAAAATTGTAAGAGCACAATTTACAATCTTATTTATGGCACTTGCTTCACAAAAAAAGTCGTGCTTGGCACTAGGAAAATGGAAAATACTTTTTATTATCCAAATTTTCATTCATTTTGTGAAATTCTTGATCACTATGGTAACACCCATGTTAGTTCCAAAAATGGTCATGTTATCATGTAATATGCCATGAAGATTCCGATGGGGCATGGTCATCTTTGTTGAAAGTCATTGATCTACATATGAGATAGGTCAGTTTGTGAAGGTTTTTTTTTCAAGTTTATGGTATTGTCAGTTTATCATTTTTCCCACAAGCCATTGCACATAGGAGGCCTCCATGTGAAAGGATTTCAATTTTTGAGCCTTTTTTCATTTTCTATAATTTCTTTCGATGTGTTGTCAAAATTGCACGGATGACTAATCATATAAAATGGTTGGGAAATTGAGTTTTCTTTGTGGATACTACCTACATTCCTAATGTGGAAGGTGAAAATAAATTTTCGGAATTTATTCTACCAAATTAGAGCACATTTGTAGGTCAATTTTGAATTACTTGATGTAAATCACCAGAAATTCAATAAATCAATGAAATATGGCAATATCACTCTGAAATTCATTAAAAATTGGCAGTTGGAATCCCATGTGGTATACTTTAGTTGAAAATTGCAAGGGCACAATTTACAATCTTATTTATGGCACTTGCTTCACGAAAAAAGTCATGCTTGGCACTAGGAAAATGGAAAAAAATACTTTTAATTAACCAAATTTTCATTCATTTTGTGAAATTCTTGATCACTATGGTAACACCCATGTTAGCTCCAAAAATGGTCATGTTATCATGTAATATGCCATGAAGATACCCATGGGGAATGGTCATCTTTGTTGAAAGTCATTGATCCTCATATGAGTGAGGTCAGTTTGTGAAGGTTTTTTTTTTCAAGTTTGTTGTATTGCCAGTTTATCATTTTTCCCACAAGCCATTGCACATAGGAGGCCTCCATGTGAAAGTATTTCAATTTTTGAGCATTTTTTCATTTTCTATAATATCTTTCGATGTGTTGTCAAAATTGCACGGATGACTAATCATATAAAATGGTTGGGAAATTGAGTTTGCTTTGTGGATACTACCTACATTCCTAATGTGGAAGGTGAAAATGATTTTTCAGTATTTATTCGACCAAATTAGAGCACACTTGTAGTTCAAATTTGAATTACTTGATGTAAATCACCAGAAATTCAATAAATCAATGAAATATGGCAATATCACTCTGAAATTCATGAAAAATTTGTAGTTGGAATCCCATGTGGTATACTTTAGTTAAAAATTGTAAGGGCACAATTTACAATCTTATTTATGGCACTTGCTTCACAAAAAAAGTCGTGCTTGGCACTAGGAAAATGGAAAATACTTTTTATTATCCAAATTTTCATTCATTTTGTGAAATTCTTGATCACTATGGTAACACCCATGTTAGTTCCAAAAATGGTCATGTTATCATGTAATATGCCATGAAGATTCCGATCGGGCATGGTCATCTTTGTTGAAAGTCATTGATCTACATATGAGATAGGTCAGTTTGTGAAGGTTTTTTTTCAAGTTTATGGTATTGTCAGTTTATCATTTTTCCCACAAGCCATTGCACATAGGAGGCCTCCATGTGAAAGGATTTCAATTTTTGAGCCTTTTTTCATTTGCTATAATTTCTTTCGATGTGTTGTCAAAATTGCACGGATGACTAATCATATAAAATGGTTGGGAAATTGAGTTTTCTTTGTGGATACTACCTACATTCCTAATGTGGAAGGTGAAAATAAATTTTCAGAATTTATTCGACCAAATTAGAGCGCATTTGCAGGTCAATTTTGAATTACTTGATGTAAATGACCAAAAATTCAATAAATCAATGAAATATGGCAATATCGCTCTGAAATTCATGAAAAATGGGCAGTTGGAATCCCATGTGGTATACTGTAGTTGAAAATTGTAAGGGCACAATTTACAATCTTATTTATGGCACTTGCTTCACAAAAAAAAGTCGTCCTTGGCACTAGGAAAATGGAAAAAAATACTTTTAATGAACCAAATTTTCATTCGTTTTGTCAAATTCTTGATCACTATGGTAACACCCATGTTAGCTCCAAAAATGGTCATGTTATCATGTAATATGCCATGAAGATGCCCATGGGGCATGGTCATCTTTGTTGAAAGTCATTGATCTTCATATGAGTGAGGTCAGTTTGTGAAGGGTTTTTTTTCAAGTTTGTGGTATTGCCAGTTTATCATTTTTCCCACAAGCCATTGCACATAGGAGGCCTCCATGTGAAAGGATTTCAATTTTTGAGCATTTTTTTTCATTTTCTATAATTTCTTTCGATGTGTTGTCAAAATTGCACGGAGGACTACTCATATAATATGGTTGGGAAATTGAGTTTTCTTTGTGGATAGTACCTACATTCCTAATGTGGATGGTGAAAATTATTTTTCAGAATTTATTCGACCAAATTAGAGCACACTTGTAGTTCAAATTTGAATTACTTGATGTAAATCACCAGAAATTCAATAAATCAACGAAATATGGCAATATCACTCTGAAATTCATGAAAAATTTGTAGTTGGAATCCCATGTGGTATACTTTAGTTAAAAACTGTAAGGGCACAATTTACAATCTTATTTATGGCACTTGCTTTTCAAAAAAAGTCGTGCTTGGCACTAGGAAAATGGAAAATACTTTTTATTATCCAAATTTTCATTCATTTTGTGAAATTCTTGATCACTAAGGTAACACCCATGTTAGTTCCAAAAATGGTCATGTTATCATGTAATATGCCATGAAGATTCCCATGGGGCATGGTCATCTTTGTTGAAAGTCATTGAACTACATATGAGATAGGTCAGTTTGTGAAGGTTTTTTTTTCAAGTTTATGGTATTGTAAGTTTATCATTTTTCCCACAAGCCATTGCACATAGGAGGCCTCCATGTGAAAGGATTTCAATTTTTGAGCCTTTTTTCATTTTCTATAATTTCTTTTGATGTGTTGTCAAAATTGCACGGATGACTAATCATATAAAATGGTTGGGAAATTGAGTTTTCTTTGTGGATACTACCTACATTCCTAATGTGGAAGGTGAAAATAAATTTTCAGAATTTATTCGACCAAATTAGAGCACATTTGCAGGTCAATTTTGAATTACTTGATGTAAATCACCAGAAATTAAATAAATCAATGAAATATGGCAATATCACTCTGAAATTCATGAAAAATTGGCAGTTGGAATCCCATGTGGTATACTTTAGTTTAAAATTGCAAGGGCACAATTTACAATCTTATTTATGGCACTTGCTTCACAAAAAAAGTCATGCTTGGCACTAGAAAAATGGAAAAAAATACTTTTAATTAACCAAATTTTCATTCATTTTGTGAAATTCTTGATCACTATGGTAACACCCATGTTAGCTCCAAAAATGGTCATGTTATCATGTAATATGCCATGAAGATGCCCATGGGGCGTGGTCATCTTTGTTGAAAGTCATTGATCTTCATATCAGTGAGGTCAGTTTGTGAAGGTTTTTTTTTTCAAGTTTGTTGTATTGCCAGTTTATCATTTTTCCCACAAGCCATTGCACATAGGAGGCCTCCATGTGAAAGGATTTCAATTTTTGAGCATTTTTTTCATTTTCTATAATATCAATCGATGTGTTGTCAAAATTGCACGGATGACTAATCATATAAAATGGTTGGGAAATTGAGTTTTCTTTGTGGATACTACCTACATTCCTAATGTGGAAGGTGAAAATGATTTTTCAGAATTTATTCGACCAAATTAGAGCACACTTGTAGTTCAAATTTGAATTACTTGATGTAAATCACCAGAAATTCAATAAATCAATGAAATATGGCAATATCACTCTGAAATTCATGAAAAATTTGTAGTTGGAATCCCATGTGGTATACTTTAGTTAAAAATTGTAAGAGCAAAATTTACAATCTTATTTATGGCACTTGCTTCGCAAAAAAATTCGTGCTTGGCACTAGGAAAATGGAAAATACTTTTTATTATCCAAATTTTCATTCATTTTGTGAAATTCTTGATCACTATGGTAACACCCATGTTAGTTCCAAAAATGGTCATGTTATCATGTAATATGCCATGAAGATTCCGATGGGGCATGGTCATCTTTGTTGAAAGTCATTGATCTACATATGAGACAGGTCAGTTTGTGAAGGTTTTTTTCAAGTTTATGGTATTGTCAGTTTATCATTTTTCCCACAAGCCATTGCACATAGGAGGCCTCCCTGTGAAAGGATTTCAATTTTTGAGCCTTTTTTCATTTTCTATAATTTCTTTCGATGTGTTGTCAAAATTGCACGGATGACTAATCATATAAAATGGTTGGGAAATTGAGTTTTCTTTGTGGATACTACCTACATTCCTAATGTGGAAGGTGAAAATAAATTTTCAGAATTTATTCGACCAAATTAGAGCACATTTGCAGGTCAATTTTGAATTACTTGATGTAAATCACCAGAAATTCAATAAATCAATGAAATATGGCAATATCACTCTGAAATTCATGAAAAATTGGCAGTTGGAATCCCATGTGGTATACTTTAGTTGAAAATTGCAAGGGCACAATTTACAATCTTATTTATGGCACTTGCTTCACAAAAAAAGTCATGCTTGGCACTAGGAAAATGGAAAAAAATACTTTTAATTAACCAAATTTTCATTCATTTTGTGAAATTCTTGATCACTATGGTAACACCCATGTTAGCTCCAAAAATGGTCATGTTATCATGTAATATGCCATGAAGATGCCCATGGGGCATGGTCATCTTTGTTGAAAGTCATTGATCCTCATATGAGTGAGGTCAGTTTGTGAAGGTTTTTTTTTCAAGTTTGTTGTATTGCAAGTTTATCATTTTTCCCACAAGCCATTGCACATAGGAGCCTCCATGTGAAAGTATTTCAATTTTTGAGTATTTTTTCATTTTCTATAATATCTTTCGATGTGTTGTCAAAATTGCATGGATAACTAATCATACAAAATGGTTGGGAAATTGAGTTTTCTTTGTGGATACTACCTACATTCCTAATGTGGAAGGTGAAAATGATTTTTCAGAATTTATTCGACCAAATTAGAGCAAACTTGTAGTTCAAATTTGAATTACTTGATGTAAATCACCAGAAATTCAATAAATCAATGAAATATGGCAATATCACTCTGAAATTCATGAAAAATTTGTAGTTGGAATCCCATGTGGTATACTTTAGTTAAAAATTGTAAGGGCACAATTTACAATCTTATTTATGGCACTTGCTTCACAAAAAAAGTCGTGCTTGGCACTAGGAAAATGGAAAATACTTTTCATTATCCAAATTTTCATTCATTTTGTGAAATTCTTGATCACTATGGTAACACCCATGTTAGTTCCAAAAATGGTCATGTTATCATGTAATATGCCATGAAGATTCCGATCGGCCATGGTCATCTTTGTTGAAAGTCATTGATCTACATATGAGATAGGTCAGTTTGTGAAGGTTTTTTTTTCAAGTTTATGGTATTGTCAGTTTATCATTTTTCCCACAAGCCATTGCACATAGGAGGCCTCCATGTGAAAGGATTTCAATTTTTGAGCCTTTTTTCATTTTCTATAATTTCTTTCGATGTGTTGTCAAAATTGCACGGATGACTAATCATATAAAATGGTTAGGAAATTGACTTTTCTTTGTGGATACTACCTACATTCCTAATGTGGAAGGTGAAAATAAATTTTCAGAATTTATTCGACTATATTAGAGCACATTTGCAGGTCAATTTTGAATTACTTGATGTAAATCACCAGAAATTCAATAAATCAATGAAATATGGCAATATCACTCTGAAATTCATGAAAAATTGGCAGTTGGAATCCCATGTGGTATACTGTAGTTGAAAATTGTAAGGGCACAATTTACAATCTTATTTATGGCACTTGCTTCACATCAAAAGTCGTGCTTGGCACTAGGAAAATGGAAAAAAATACTTTTAATGAACCAAATTTTCATTCGTTTTGTGAAATTCTTGATCACTATGGTAACACCCATGTTAGCTCCAAAAATGGTCATGTTATCATGTAAGATGCCATGAAGATGCGCATGGGGCATGGTCATCTTTGTTGAAAGTCATTGATCTTCATATGAGTGTGGTCAGTTTGTGAAGGGTTTTCTTTTCAAGTTTGTGGTATTGCCAGTTTATCATTTTTCCCACAAGCCATTGCAAATAGGAGGCCTCCATGTGAAAGGATTTCAATTTTTGAGCATTTTTTTTCATTTTCTATAATTTCTTTCGATGTGTTGTCAAAATTGCACGGAGGACTAATCATATAAAATGGTTGGGAAATTGAGTTTTCGTTGTGGATACTACCTACATTCCTAATGTGGAAGGTGAAAATGATTTTTCAGAATTTATTCGACCAAATTAGAGCACACTTGTAGTTCAAATTTGAATTACTTGATGTAAATCACCAGAAATTCAATAATTCAATGAAATATGGCAATATCACTCTGAAATTCATGAAAAAAATTTAGTTGGAATCCCATGTGGTATACTTTAGTTAAAAATTGTAAGGGCACAATTTACAACCTTATTTATGGCACTTGCTTCACAAAAAAAGTCGTGCTTGGCACTAGGAAAATGGAAAATACTTTTTATTATCCAAATTTTAATTCATTTTGTGAAATTCTTGATCACTATGGTAACACCTATGTTAGTTACAAAAATGGTCATGTTATCATGTAATATGCCATGAAGATGCCCATGGGGCATGGTCATCTTTGTTGAAAGTCATTGATCTTCATATGAGTGAGGTCAGTTTGTGAAGGGTTTTTTTTTAAGTTTATGGTATTGTCAGTTTATCATTTTTCCCACAAGCCATTGCACATAGGAGGCCTCCATGTGAAAGGATTTCAATTTTTGAGCCTTTTTTCATTTTCTATAATTTCTTTCGATGTGTTGTCAAAATTGCACGGATGACTAATCATATAAAATGGTTAGGAAATTGAGTTTTCTTTGTGGATACTACCTACATTCCTAATGTGGAAGGTGAAAATAAATTTTCAGAATTTATTCGACTATATTAGAGCACATTTGCAGGTCAATTTTGAATTACTTGATGTAAATCACCAGAAATTCAATAAATCAATGAAATATGGCAATATCACTCTGAAATTCATGAAAAATTGGCAGTTGGAATCCCATGTGGTATACTGTAGTTGAAAATTGTAAGGGCACAATTTACAATCTTATTTATGGCACTTGCTTCACATCAAAAGTCGTGCTTGGCACTAGGAAAATGGAAAAAAATACTTTTAATGAACCAAATTTTCATTCGTTTTGTGAAATTCTTGATCACTATGGTAACACCCATGTTAGCTCCAAAAATGGTCATGTTATCATGTAATATGCCATGAAGATGCCCATGGGGCATGGTCATCTTTGTTGAAAGTCATTGATCCTCATATGAGTGAGGTCAGTTTGTGAAGGGTTTTTTTTCAAGTTTGTGGTATTGCCAGTTTATCATTTTTCCCACAAGCCATTGCACATAGGAGGCCTCCATGTGAAAGGATTTCAATTTTTGAGCATTTTTTTTCATTTTCTATAATTTCTTTCGATGTGTTGTCAAAATTGCACGGAGGACTAGTCATATAATATGGTTGGGAAATTGAGTTTTCTTTGTGGATAGTACCTACATTCCTAATGTGGAAGGTGAAAATGATTTTTCAGAACTTATTCGACCAAATTAGAGCACACTTGTAGTTCAAATTTGAATTACTTGACGTAAATCACCAGAAATTCAATAAATCAACGAAATATGGCAATATCACTCTGAAATTCATGAAAAATTTGTAGTTGGAATCCCATGTGGTATACTTTAGTTAAAAACTGTAAGGGAACAATTTACAATCTTATTTATGGCACTTGCTTTTCAAAAAAAGTCGTGCTTGGCACTAGGAAAATGGAAAATACTTTTTATTATCCAAATTTTCATTCATTTTGTGAAATTCTTGATCACTAAGGTAACACCCATGTTAGTTCCAAAAATGGTCATGTTATCATGTAATATGCCATGAAGATTCCCATGGGGCATGGTCATCTTTGTTGAAAGTCATTGAATTACATATGAGATAGGTCAGTTTGTGAAGGTTTTTTTTTCAAGTTTATGGTATTGTCAGTTAATCATTTTTCCCACAAGCCATTGCACATAGGAGGCCTCCATGTGAAAGGATTTCACTTTTTGAGCCTTTTTTCATTTTCTATAATTTCTTTCGATGTGTTGTCAAAATTGCACGGATGACTAATCATATAAAATGGTTGGGAAATTGAGTTTTCTTTGTGGATACTACCTACATTCCTAACGTGGAAGGTGAAAATAAATTTTCAGAATTTATTCGACCAAATTAGAGCACATTTGCAGGTCAATTTTGAATTACTTGATGTAAATCACCAGAAATTCAATAAATCAATGAAATATGGCAATATCACTCTGAAATTCATGAAAAATTGGCAGTTGGAATCCCATGTGGTATACTTTAGTTTAAAATTGCAAGGGCACAATTTACAATCTTATTTATGGCACTTGCTTCACAAAAAAAGTCATGCTTGGCACTAGAAAAATGGAAAAAAATACTTTTAATTAACCAAATTTTCATTCATTTTGTGAAATTCTTGATCACTATGGTAACACCCATGTTAATTACAAAAATGGTCATGTTATCATGTAATATGCCATGAAGATTCCGATGGGGCATGGTCATCTTTGTTGAAAGTCATTGATCTTCATATGAGTGAGGTCAGTTTGTGAAAGGTTTTTTTTTCAAGTTTGTGGTATTGTCAGTTTATCATTTTCCCACAAGCCATTGCACATAGGAGGCCTCCATGTGAAAGGATTTCAATTTTGAGCCTTTTTTCATTTTCAATAATTTCTTTCGATGTGTTGTCAAAATTGCACGGATGACTAATCATATAATAAGGTTGGGAAATTGAGTTTTCTTTGTGGATACTACCTACATTCCTAATATGGAAGGTGAAAATAAATTTTCAGAATTTATTCGACCAAATTACAGCACATTTGCAGGTCAATTTTGAATTACTTGATGTAAATCACCAGAAATTCAATAAATCAATGAAATATGGCAATATCACTCTGAAATTCATGAAAAATTGGCAGTTGGAATCCCATGTGGTATACTGTAGTTGAAAATTGTAAGGGCACAATTTACAATCTTATTTATGGCACTTGCTTCACAAAAAAAAGTCGTGCTTGGCACTAGGAAAATGGAAAAAAATACTTTTAATGAACCAAATTTTCATTCGTTTTGTGAAATTCTTGATCACTATGGTAACACCCATGTTAGCTCCAAAATGGTCATCTTATCATGTAATATGCCATGAAGATGCCCATGGGGCATGGTCATCTTTGTTGAAAGTCATTGATCTTCATATGAGTGTGGTCAGTTTGTGAAGGGTTTTCTTTTCAAGTTTGTGGTATTGCCAGTTTATCATTTTTCCCTCAAGCCATTGCAAATAGGAGGCCTCCATGTGAAAGGATTTCAATTTTTGAGCATTTTTTTTCATTTTCTATAATTTCTTTCGATGTGTTGTCAAAATTGCACGGAGGACTAATCATATAAAATGGTTGGGAAATTGAGTTTTCGTTGTGGATACTACCTACATTCCTAATGTGGAAGGTGAAAATGATTTTTCAGAATTTATTCGACCAAATTAGAGCACACTTGTAGTTCAAATTTGAATTACTTGATGTAAATCACCAGAAATTCAATAATTCAATGAAATATGGCAATATCACTCTGAAATTCATGAAAAAAATTTAGTTGGAATCCCATGTGGTATACTTTAGTTAAAAATTGTAAGGGCACAATTTACAACCTTATTTATGGCACTTGCTTCACAAAAAAAGTCGTGCTTGGCACTAGGAAAATGGAAAATACTTTTTATTATCCAAATTTTCATTCATTTTGTGAAATTCTTGATCACTATGGTAACACCTATGTTAGTTACAAAAATGGTCATGTTATCATGTAATATGCCATGAAGATGCCCATGGGGCATGGTCATCTTTGTTGAAAGTCATTGATCTTCATATGAGTGAGGTCAGTTTGTGAAAGTTTTTTTTTTCAAGTTTGTGGTATTGCCAGTTTATCATTTTCCCACAAGCCATTGCACATAGGAGGCCTCCATGTGAAAGGATTTCAATTTTTGAGCATTTTTTTTTCATTTTCTAGAATTTCTTTAGATGTGTTGTCAAAATTGCACGGATGACTAATCATATAAAATGGTTGGGAAATTGAGTTTTCTTTGTGGATACTACCTAAATTCCTAATGTGGAATGTGAAAATGATTTTTCAGAATTTATTCGACCAAATTGGAGCACGCTTGTAGTTCAAATTTGAATTACTTGATGTAAATCAACAGAAATTCAATAAATCAATGAAATGTGGCAATATCACTCTGAAATTCATGAAAAATTTGTAGTTGGAATCCCATGTGGTATACTTTAGTTGAAAATTGTAAGGGCACAATTTACAATCTTATTTATGGCACTTGCTTCACAAAAAAAGTCGTGCTTGGCACTAGGAAAATGGAAAATACTTTTTATTATCCAAATTTTCATTCATTTTGTGAAATTCTTGATCACTATGGTAACACCCATGTTAGTTCCAAAAATGGTCATGTTATCATGTAATATGACATGAAGATTCCGATCGGCCATGGTCATCTTTGTTGAAAGTCATTGATCTACATATGAGATAGGTCAGTTTGTGAAGGTTTTTTTTTCAAGTTTATGGTATTGTCAGTTTATCATTTTTCCCACAAGCCATTGCACATAGGAGGCCTCCATGTGAAAGGATTTCAATTTTTGAGCCTTTTTTCATTTTCTATAATTTCTTTCGATGTGTTGTCAAAATTGCACGGATGACTAATCATATAAAATGGTTAGGAAATTGAGTTTTCTTTGTGGATACTACCTACATTCCTAATGTGGAAGGTGAAAATAAATTTTCAGAATTTATTCGACTATATTAGAGCACATTTGCAGGTCAATTTTGAATTACTTGATGTAAATCACCAGAAATTCAATAAATCAATGAAATATGGCAATATCACTCTGAAATTCATGAAAAATTGGCAGTTGGAATCCCATGTGGCATACTGTAGTTGAAAATTGTAAGGGCACAATTTACAATCTTATTTATGGCACTTGCTTCACATCAAAAGTCGTGCTTGGCACTAGGAAAATGGAAAAAAATACTTTTAATGAACCAAATTTTCATTCGTTTTGTGAAATTCTTGATCACTATGGTAACACCCATGTTAGCTCCAAAAATGGTCATGTTATCATGTAATATGCCATGAAGATGCCCATGGGGCATGGTCATCTTTGTTGAAAGTCATTGATCCTCATATGAGTGAGGTCAGTTTGTGAAGGGTTTTTTTTCAAGTTTGTGGTATTGCCAGTTTATCATTTTTCCCACAAGCCATTGCACATAGGAGGCCTCCATGTGAAAGGATTTCAATTTTTGAGCATTTTTTTTCATTTTCTATAATTTCTTTCGATGTGTTGTCAAAATTGCACGGAGGACTAGTCATATAATATGGTTGGGAAATTGAGTTTTCTTTGTGGATAGTACCTACATTCCTAATGTGGAAGGTGAAAATGATTTTTCAGAACTTATTCGACCAAATTAGAGCACACTTGTAGTTCAAATTTGAATTACTTGACGTAAATCACCAGAAATTCAATAAATCAACGAAATATGGCAATATCACTCTGAAATTCATGAAAAATTTGTAGTTGGAATCCCATGTGGTATACTTTAGTTAAAAACTGTAAGGGAACAATTTACAATCTTATTTATGGCACTTGCTTTTCAAAAAAAGTCGTGCTTGGCACTAGGAAAATGGAAAATACTTTTTATTATCCAAATTTTCATTCATTTTGTGAAATTCTTGATCACTAAGGTAACACCCATGTTAGTTCCAAAAATGGTCATGTTATCATGTAATATGCCATGAAGATTCCCATGGGGCATGGTCATCTTTGTTGAAAGTCATTGAATTACATATGAGATAGGTCAGTTTGTGAAGGTTTTTTTTTCAAGTTTATGGTATTGTCAGTTTATCATTTTTCCCACAAGCCATTGCACATAGGAGGCCTCCATGTGAAAGGATTTCAATTTTTGAGCCTTTTTTCATTTTCTATAATTTCTTTCGATGTGTTGTCAAAATTGCACGGATGACTAATCATATAAAATGGTTGGGAAATTGAGTTTTCTTTGTGGATACTACCTACATTCCTAACGTGGAAGGTGAAAATAAATTTTCAGAATTTATTCGACCAAATTAGAGCACATTTGCAGGTCAATTTTGAATTACTTGATGTAAATCACCAGAAATTCAATAAATCAATGAAATATGGCAATATCACTCTGAAATTCATGAAAAATTGGCAGTTGGAATCCCATGTGGTATAATTTAGTTTAAAATTGCAAGGGCACAATTTACAATCTTATTTATGGCACTTGCTTCACAAAAAAAGTCATGCTTGGCACTAGAAAAATGGAAAAAAATACTTTTAATTAACCAAATTTTCATTCATTTTGTGAAATTCTTGATCACTATGGTAACACCCATGTTAATTACAAAAATGGTCATGTTATCATGTAATATGCCATGAAGATTCCGATGGGGCATGGTCATCTTTGTTGAAAGTCATTGATCTTCATATGAGTGAGGTCAGTTTGTGAAAGGTTTTTTTTTCAAGTTTGTGGTATTGCCAGTTTATCATTTTCCCACAAGCCATTGCACATAGGAGGCCTCCATGTGAAAGGATTTCAATTTTTGAGCCTTTTTTCATTTTCAATAATTTCTTTCGATGTGTTGTCAAAATTGCACGGATGACTAATCATATAATAAGGTTGGGAAATTGAGTTTTCTTTGTGGATACTACCTACATTCCTAATATGGAAGGTGAAAATAAATTTTCAGAATTTATTCGACCAAATTAGAGCACATTTGCAGGTCAATTTTGAATTACTTGATGTAAATCACCAGAAATTCAATAAATCAATGAAATATGGCAATATCACTCTGAAATTCATGAAAAATTGGCAGTTGGAATCCCAGGTGGTATACTGTAGTTGAAAATTGTAAGGGCACAATTTACAATCTTATTTATGGCACTTGCTTCACAAAAAAAAGTCGTGCTTGGCACTAGGAAAATGGAAAAAAATACTTTTAATGAACCAAATTTTCATTCGTTTTGTGAAATTCTTGATCACTATGGTAACACCCATGTTAGCTCCAAAATGGTCATCTTATCATGTAATATGCCATGAAGATGCCCATGGGGCATGGTCATCTTTGTTGAAAGTCATTGATCTTCATATGAGTGTGGTCAGTTTGTGAAGGGTTTTCTTTTCAAGTTTGTGGTATTGCCAGTTTATCATTTTTCCCACAAGCCATTGCAAATAGGAGGCCTCCATGTGAAAGGATTTCAATTTTTGAGCATTTTTTTTCATTTTCTATAATTTCTTTCGATGTGTTGTCAAAATTGCACGGAGGACTAATCATATAAAATGGTTGGGAAATTGAGTTTTCGTTGTGGATACTACCTACATTCCTAATGTGGAAGGTGAAAATGATTTTTCAGAATTTATTCGACCAAATTAGAGCACACTTGTAGTTCAAATTTGAATTACTTGATGTAAATCACCAGAAATTCAATAATTCAATGAAATATGTCAATATCACTCTGAAATTCATGAAAAAAAATTAGTTGGAATCCCATGTGGTATACTTTAGTTAAAAATTGTAAGGGCACAATTTACAATCTTATTTATGGCACTTGCTTCACAAAAAAAGTCGTGCTTGGCACTAAGAAAATGGAAAATACTTTTTATTATCCAAATTTTCATTCATTTTGTGAAATTCTTGATCACTATGGTAACACCTATGTTAGTTACAAAAATGGTCATGTTATCATGTAATATGCCATGAAGATGCCCATGGGGCATGGTCATCTTTGTTGAAAGTCATTGATCTTCATATGAGTGAGGTCAGTTTGTGAAGGGTTTTCTTTTCAAGTTTGTGGTATTGCCAGTTTATCATTTTTCCCACAAGCCATTGCAAATAGGAGGCCTCCATGTGAAAGGATTTCAATTTTTGAGCATTTTTTTTCATTTTCTATAATTTCTTTCGATGTGTTGTCAAAATTGCACGGAGGACTAATCATATAAAATGGTTGGGAAATTGAGTTTTCGTTGTGGATACTACCTACATTCCTAATGTGGAAGGTGAAAATGATTTTTCAGAATTTATTCGACCAAATTAGAGCACACTTGTAGTTCAAATTTGAATTACTTGATGTAAATCACCAGAAATTCAATAATTCAATGAAATATGTCAATATCACTCTGAAATTCATGAAAAAAAATTAGTTGGAATCCCATGTGGTATACTTTAGTTAAAAATTGTAAGGGCACAATTTACAATCTTATTTATGGCACTTGCTTCACAAAAAAAGTCGTGCTTGGCACTAAGAAAATGGAAAATACTTTTTATTATCCAAATTTTCATTCATTTTGTGAAATTCTTGATCACTATGGTAACACCTATGTTAGTTACAAAAATGGTCATGTTATCATGTAATATGCCATGAAGATGCCCATGGGGCATGGTCATCTTTGTTGAAAGTCATTGATCTTCATATGAGTGAGGTCAGTTTGTGAAGGGTTTTCTTTTCAAGTTTGTGGTATTGCCAGTTTATCATTTTTCCCACAAGCCATTGCAAATAGGAGGCCTCCATGTGAAAGGATTTCAATTTTTGAGCATTTTTTTTCATTTTCTATAATTTCTTTCGATGTGTTGTCAAAATTGCACGGAGGACTAATCATATAAAATGGTTGGGAAATTGAGTTTTCGTTGTGGATACTACCTACATTCCTAATGTGGAAGGTGAAAATGATTTTTCAGAATTTATTCGACCAGATTAGAGCACACTTGTAGTTCAAATTTGAATTACTTGATGTAAATCACCAGAAATTCAATAATTCAATGAAATATGTCAATATCACTCTGAAATTCATGAAAAAAATTTAGTTGGAATCCCATGTGGTATACTTTAGTTAAAAATTGTAAGGGCACAATTTACAATCTTATTTATGGCACTTGCTTCACAAAAAAAGTCGTGCTTGGCACTAAGAAAATGGAAAATACTTTTTATTATCCAAATTTTCATTCATTTTGTGAAATTCTTGATCACTATGGTAACACCTATGTTAGTTACAAAAATGGTCATGTTATCATGTAATATGCCATGAAGATGCCCATGGGGCATGGTCATTTTTGTTGAAAGTCATTGATCTTCATATGAGTGAGGTCAGTTTGTGAAAGTTTTTTTTTTCAAGTTTGTGGTATTGCCAGTTTATCATTTTCCCACAAGCCATTGCACATAGGAGGCCTCCATGTGAAAGGATTTCAATTTTTGAGCATTTTTTTTTCATTTTCTAGAATTTCTTTAGATGTGTTGTCAAAATTGCACGGATGACTAATCATATAAAATGGTTGGGAAATTGAGTTTTCTTTGTGGATACTACCTACATTCCTAATGTGGAAGGTGAAAATGATTTTTCAGAATTTATTCGACCAAATTGGAGCACGCTTGTAGTTCAAATTTGAATTACTTGATGTAAATCACCAGAAATTCAATAAATCAATGAAATGTGGCAATATCACTCTGAAATTCATGAAAAATTTGTAGTTGGAATCCCATGTGGTATACTTTAGTTGAAAATTGTAAGGGCACAATTTACAATCTTATTTATGGCACTTGCTTCACAAAAAAAGTCGTTCTTGGCACTAGGAAAAAAAATACTTTTCATTAACCAAATCTAAAATCATTTTGTGAAATTCCTGATCACTACGGTAAGACCCATGTTAGTTCAAAAAATGGTCATGTTATCATGTAATATGCCATGAAGATTCCCATGGGGCATGGTCATCTTTGTTGAAAGTCATTGATCTTTATGTGAGATAGGTCAGTTTGTGAAGGGTTTTATTTCAAGTTTGTGGTATTGTCGGTTTATTATTTTTCCCTCAAGGCATTGCACATAGGAGGCCTCTATGTGAAAGGATTTCAATTTGTGAGCATTTCTTTTTATTTTCTATAATTTATTTAAATGTTTTGTCAAAATTGCACGAATGACTAATCATATAAAATGGTTGGGAAATTGAGTTTTCTTTGTGGATACTACCTACATTCCTAATGTGGAAGGTGAAAATGATATTTGTGAATTTATTCGACCAAATTAGAGCACACTTGTAGTTCAAATTGTAATTACTTGATGTAAATCGCCAGAAATTCAATAAATGAATGAAATATGGCAATATCACTCTGAAATTCATGAAAAATTGGCAGTAGGAATCCCATGTGGTATACTTTAGTTGAAAATTGTAAGGGCACAATTTACAATGTTATTTATGGCACTTGCTTCACACAAAAAAAGTCATGCTTGGCACTAGGAAAGTGGAAAAAAATACTTTTCATTAACCAAATCTAAAATAATTTTGTGAAATTCCCGATCACTACGGTAAGACCCATGTTAGTTCAAAAGATGGTCATGTTATCATGTAATATGCCATGAAGATTCCCATGGGCATGGTCATCTTTGTTGAAAGTCATTGATCTTCATATGAGATAGGTCAGTTTGTGAAGGTTTTTTTTCAAGTTTATGGTATTGTCAGTGTATCATTTTTCCCACAAGCCATTGCACATAGGAGGCCTCTATTTGAAAGGATTTCAATTTTTTAGCCTTTTTCATTTTCTATAATTTCTTTCGATGTGTTGTCAAAATTGCACGGATGACTAATCATATAAAATGGTTGGGAAATTGAGTTTTCTTTGTGGATACTACCTACTTCCTAATGTGGAAGGTGAAAATGATTTTTCAGAATTTATTCGACCAAATTAGAGCACACTTGTAGTTCAAATTTGAATTACTTGATGTAAATCTCTAGAAATTCAATAAATCAATGAAATATGGCAATATCACACTGAAATTCATGAAAAAATTGTAGTTGGAATCCCGTGTGGTATACTTTAGTTGAAAATTGTTAGGGCACAATTTACAATCTTATTTATGGCACTTGCTTCACAAAAAAAGTCATGCTTGGCACTAGGAAAATGGAAAAATACTTTTTATTATCCAAATTTTCATTCATTTTGTGAAATTCTTGATCACTACGGTAACACCCATGTTAGTTCCAAAAATGGTCATGTTATCTTGTAATATGCCATGAAGATGCCCATGGGGCATGGTCATGTTTGTTGAAAGTCATTGATCTTCATATGATTTAGGTCAGTTTGTGAACGTTTTTTTTTCAAGTTTGTGGTATTGTCTGTTTATCATTTTTATCACAAGCCATTGCAGATAGGAGGCCTCCATGTGAAAGGATTTCAATTGTTTAGCCTTTTTTTCATTTTCTATAATTTTTTTATGTGTTGTCAAAATTCCATGGATGACTAATCATATAAAATGGTAGGGAAATAGAGTATTCTTTGTGGATACTACCTACATTCCTAATGTGGAAAGTGAAAATGATTTTTCAGAATTTATTCGACCAAATTACAGCACACTTGTAGTTCAAATTTGAATTACTTGATGTAAATCACCAGAAATTCAATAAATCAAAGAAATATGGCAATATCACTCTGAAGTTCATGAAAAAATTGTAGTTGGAATCCCATGTGGTATACTTTAGTTGAAAATTGTAAGGGCACAATTTACAATCTTATTTATGGCACTTGCTTCACAAAAAAGTCATGCTAGGCACTAGGAAAATGAAAAAATACTTTTTATTATCCAAATTTTAATTCATTTTCTGAAATTCTTGATCACTATGGTAACACCCATGTTAGTTCCAAAAATGGTCATGTTATCATGTAATATGCCATGAAGATGCCCATGGGGCATGGTCATGTTTGTTGAAAGTCATTGATCTTCATATGTGATAGGTCAGTTTGTGAAGGTTTTTTTTTTCAAGTTTATGGTATTGTCAGTGTATCATTTTTCCCACAAGCCATTGCACATAGGAGGCCTCCATGTGAAAGGATTTCATTTTTTGAGAATTTATTCGACCAAATTAGAGCACATTTGAAGTTCAATTTTGAATTACTTGATGTAAATCACCAGAAATTAAATAAATCAATGAAATATGGCAATATCACTCTGAAATTCATGAAAAATTGGCAGTTGGAATCCCATGTGGTATACTTTAGTTGGAAATTGTAACGGCACAATTTACAATGTTATTTATGGCACTTGCTTCACAAAAAGAAGTCATTCTTGGCACTAGGAAAGTGGAAAGAAATACTTTTCATTAACCAAATATAAAATCATTTTGTGAAATTCCTGATCACTACGGTAAGACCCGTGTTAGTTCAAAAAATGGTCATGTTATCATGTAATATGCCATGAAGATTCCCATGGGGCGTGGTCATCTTTGTTGAAAGTCATTGATCTTCATGTGAGATAGGTCAGTTTGTGAAGGGTTTTTTTTTCAAGTTTGTGGTATTGTCGGTTTATCATTTTTTCCACAAGCCATTGCACATAGGAGGCCTCCATGTGAAAGGATTTCAATTTTTGAGTCTCTTTTCATTTTCTATAATTTCTTTTGATGTGTTGTCAAAATTGCACGGATGACTAATCATATAAAATGGTTGGAAAATTGAGTTTTCTTTGAGGATACTACATACATTACTAATGTGGAAGGTGAAATTAATTTTTCAGAATTTATTCGACCAAATTAGAGCACATTTGCAGTTCAATTTTGAATTACTTGATGTAAATCACCAGAAATTCAATAAATCAATGAAATATGGCAATATCACTCTGAAATTCATGAAAAATTGGCAGTTGGAATCCCATGTGGTATACTTTAGTTGCAAATTGTAAGGGCACAATTTACAATGTTATTTATGGCACTTGCTTCACAAGAAAAAGTCATTCTTGGCACTAGGAAAGTGGAAAAAATTACTTTTCATTAACCAAATCTAAAATAATTTTGTGAAATTCCTGATCACTATGGTAAGACCCATGTTAGTTCCAAAAATGGTCATGTTATCATGTAATATGCCATGAAGATTCCCGTGGGGCATGGTCATCTTTGTTGAAAGTCATTGATCTTCATATGAGATAGGTCAGTTTGTGAAGGTTTTTTTTCAAGTTTATGGTATTGTCAGTGTATCATTTTTCCCACAAGCCATTGCACATAGGAGGGCTCCATGTGAAAGTATTTCAATTTTTCAGAATTTATTCGACCAAATTAGTGCACATTTGCAGTTCAATTTTGAAATACTTGATGTAAATCTCCAGAAATTAAATAAATCAATGAAATATGGCAATATCACTCTGTAATTCATGAAAAATTGGCAGTTGGAATCCCATGTGGTATACTTCAGTTGAAAATTGTAAGGGCACAATTTACAATGTTATTTATGGCACTTGCTTCACAAAAAAAAGTCATTCTTGGCACTAGGAAAGTGGAAAAAAAATACTTTTCATTAACCAAATATAAAATCATTTTGTGAAATTCTTCATCACTACGGTAAGACCCATGTTAGTTCAAAAAATGGTCATGTTATCATGTAATATGCCATGAAGATTCCCATGGGGCATGGTCATCTTTGTTGAAAGTCATTGATCTTCATGTGAGATAGGTCAGTTTGTGAAGGTTTTTTTTTTCAAGTTTGTGGTATTGTCGGTTTATCATTTTTGCCACAAGCCATTGCACATAGAAGGCCTCCATGTGAAAGGATTTCAATTTTTGAGCATTTTTTTTCATTTTCTATAATTTCTTTCGATGTGTTGTCAAAATTGCACGGATGACTAATCATATAAAATGGTTGGCAAATTGAGTTTTCTTTGTGGATACTACATAAATTACTAATGTGGAAGGTGAAATTAATTTTTCAGAATTTATTCAACCAAATTAGAGCACATTTGCAGTTCAATTTTGAATTACTTGATGTAAATCACCAGAAATTCAATATATCAATGAAATATGGCAATATCACTCTGAAATTCATGAAAAATTGGCAGTTGGAATCCCATGTGGTATACTTTAGTTGAAAATTGTAAGGGCACAATTTACAATGTTATTTATGGCACTTGCTTCACAAGAAAAAGTCATTCTTGGCACTAGGAAAGTGGAAAAAAATACTTTTCATTCACCAAATCTAAAATAATTTTGTGAAATTCCTGATCACTATGGTAAGACCCATGTTAGTTCCAAAAATGGTCATGTTATCATGTAATATTCCATGAAGATTCCCATAGGGCATGGTCATGTTGAAAGTCATTGATCTTCATATGAGATAGGTCAGTTTGTGAAGGTTTTTTTTTAAGTTTATGGTATTGTCAGTGTATCATTTTTCCCACAAGCCATTGCACATAGGAGGCCTCCATGTGAAAGGATTTCAATTTTTCAGAATTTATTCGACCAAATTAGTGCACATTTGCAGTTCAATTTTGAATTACTTGATGTAAATCACCAGAAATTAAATAAATCAATGAAATATGGCAATATCACTCAAAAATTCATGAAAAATTGGCAGTTGGAATCCCATGTGGTATACTTCAGTTGAAAATTGTAAGGGCACAATTTACAATGTTATTTATGGCACTTGCTTCACAAAAAAAAGTCATTCTTGGCACTAGGAAAGTGGAAAAAAAATACTTTTCATTTACCAAATCTAAAATCATTTTGTGAAATTCTTGATCACTACGGTAAGACCCATGTTAGTTCAAAAAATGGTCACGTTATCACGTAATATGCCATGAAGATTCCCATGGGGCATGGTCATCTTTGTTGAAAGTCATTGATCTTCATGTGAGATAGGTTAGTTTGTGAAGGTTTTTTTTTTCAAGTTTGTGGTATTGTCGGTTTATCATTTTTCCCACAAGCCATTGCACATAGGAGGCCTCCATGTGAAAGGATTTCAATTTTTGAGCATTTTTTTTCATTTTCTATAATTTCTTTCGATGTGTTGTCAAAATTGCACGGATGACTAATCATATAAAATGGTTGGGAAATTGAGTTTTCTTCATGGATACTACCTACATTCCTAATGTGGAAGGTGAAAATGATTTTTCAGAATTTATTCGACCAAATTAGAGCACACTTGTAGTTCAAATTTGAATTACTTGATGTAAATCACCAGAAATTAAATAAATCAATGAAATATGGCAATATCACTCTGAAATTCATGAAAAATTTGTAGTTGGAATCCCATGTGGTATACTTTAGTTGAAAATTGTAAGGGCACAATTTACAATGTTATTTATGGCACTTGCTTCAGAAAAAAAGTCATTCTTGGCACTAGGAAAATGGAAAAATACTTTTTATTATCCAAATTTTCATTCATTTTGTGAAATTCTTGATCACTATGGCAACACCCATGTTAGTTCCAAAAATGGTCATGTTATCATTTAATATGCCATGAAGATGCCCGTGGGGCATGGTCATGTTTGTTGAAAGTCATTGATGTTCATATGAGTTAGGTCAGTTTGTGAAGGTTTTTTTTTCAAGTTTATGGTATTGTCAGTTTATCATTTTTCTCACAAGCCATTGCACATAGGAGGTCTCCATGTGAAAGGATTTCTATTGTTGATCCTTTTTTTCATTTTCTATAATTTCTTTTTATGTGTTGTCAAAATTTATTCGACCAAATTAGACCACACTTGTAGTTCAAATTTGAATTACTTGATGTAAATCACCAAAAAATCAATAAATCAATGAAATATGGCAATATCACTCTAAAATTCATGAAAAATTGGCAGTTGGAATCCCATGTGGTATACTTTAGTTGCAAATTGTAAGGGCACAATTTACAATCTTATTTATGGCACTTGCTTCAGAAAAAAAGTCATGGTTAACACTAGGAAAGTGGAAAAAAATACTTTTCATTAACCAAATCTAAAATAATTTTGTGAAATTCCTGATCACTATGGTAAGACCCATGTTAGTTCCAAAAATGGTCATGTTATCATGTAATATGCCATGAAGATTCCCATGGAGCATGGTCATCTTTGTTGAAAGTCATTGATCTTCATATGAGGTAGGTCAGTTTGTGAAGGGTTTTTTTCGAGTTTATGGTATTGTCAGTGTATCATTTTCCCACAAGCCATTGCACATAGGAGGCCTCCATGTGAAAGGATTTCAATTTTTCAGAATTTATTCGACCAAATTAGAGCACATTTGCAGTTCAATTTTGAATTACTTGATGTAAATCACCAGAAATTAAATAAATCATTGAAATATGGCAATATCACTCTGAAATTCATGAAAAATTGGCAGTTGGAATCCCATGTGGTATACTTTAGTTGAGAATTGTAAGGGCACAATTTACAATGTTATTTATGGCACTTGCTTCACAAAAAAAAGTCATTCTTGGCACTAGGAATGTGGAAAAAAAATACTTTTCATTAACCAAATCTAAAATCATTTTGTGAAATTCCTGATCACAACGGTAAGACCTATGTTAGTTCAAAAAATGGTCATGTTATCATGTAATTTGAGATGAAGATTCCCGTGGAGCATGGTCATCTTTGTTGAAAGTCATTGACCTTCATGTGAGATAGGTCAGTTTGTGAAGGTTTTTTTTCAAGTTTGTGGTATTGTCGGTTTATCATTTTTCCCACAAGCCATTGCACATAGGAGGCCTCCATGTGAAAAGATTTCAATTTTTGAGCATTTTTTTCATTTTCTATAATTTCTTTCGATGTGTTTTCAAAATTACACAGATGACTAATCATATAAAATGGTTGGGAAATTGAGTTTTCTTTGTGGATACTACCTACATTCCTAATGTTGAAGGTCAAAATGATTTTTCAGAATTTATTAGACTAAATTAGAGCAAACTTGTATTTCAAATTTGAATTACTTGATGTAAATCACCAGAAATTCAATAAATCAATGAAATATGGCAATATCACTCTGAAATTCATGAAAAATTTGTAGTTGGAATCCCATGTGGTATACTTTAGTTGAAAATTGTAAGGGCACAACTTACAATCTTATTGATGGCACTTGCTTCACAAAAAAAGTCGTGCTTGGCACTAGAAAAATGGAAAAAATACTTTTTATTATCGAAATATTCATTCATTTTGTGAAATTTTTGATCACTATGGTAACACCCATGCTAGTTCCAAAAATGGTCATGTTATCATGTAATATGCCATGAAGATGCCCATGGGGCATGGTCATGTTTGTTGAAAGTCATTGATCTTCATATGAGTTAGGTCAGTTTGTGAAGGTTTTTTTTTCAAGTTTGTGGTATTGTCAGTTTATCATTTTTCCCACAAGCCATTGCACATAGGAGGCCTCCATGTGAAAGGATTTCAATTGTTGAGCCTTTTTTCATTTTCTATAATTTCTTTTTATGTGTTGTCAAAATTCCCTGGATGACTAATCATATAAAATGGTTGGGAAATTGAGTTGTCTTTGAGGATACTACCTACATTCCTAATGTGGAAGGTGAAAATATTTTTTCAGAATTTATTTGACCAAATTAGAGCACACTTGCAGTTCAAATTTGAATTACTTGATGTAAATCGCCAGAAATTCAATAAATCAATGAAATATGGCAATATCACTCTAAAATTCTTGAAAAATTGGCAGTTGGAATCCCATGTGGTATACTTTAGTTGAAACTTGTTAGGTCACAATTTACAATCTTATTTATGGCTCTTGCTTCTCAAAAAAAGTCGTGCTAGGCACTAGGAAAATGGAAAAATACTTTTTATTAACAAAATTTTTATTCATTTTGTGAAATTTTTGACCACTATGGTAACACCCATGTTAGTTCCAAAAATGGTCATGTTATCATGTAATATGCCATGAAGATGCCCATGGGGCATGGTCATGTTTGTTGGAAGTCGTTGATCTTCATATGAGTTAGGTCAGTTTGTGAAGGTTTTTTTTCAAGTTTGTGGTATTGCCAGTTTATCATTTTTCCCACAAGCCATTGCACATAGGAGGCCTCCATGTGAAAGGATTTCAATTGTTGAGCCTTTTTTTCATTTTCTATAATTTCTTTTTATGTTTTGTCAAAATTGCATGGACGACTAATCATATAAATTGGTTGGGAAATTGAATTTTCTTTGTGGATACTACCTACATTCCTAATGTGGAAGGTGAAAATGATTTTTTAGAATTTATTCGACCAAATTAGAGCACACTTGCAGTTCAACTTTGAATTACTTGATGTAAATCGCCAGAAATTCAATAAATCAATGAAATATGGCAATATCACTCTAAAATTCATGAAAATTTGGCAGTTGGAATCCCATGTGGTATACTTTAGTTGAAAATTGTTAGGGCACAATTTACAATCTTATTTATGGCACTTGCTTCACAAAAAAAGTTGTGCTTGGCACTAGGAAAATGGAAAAAATACTTTTCATTAACCAAATTTTCATTCATTTTATGAAATTCTCGATCACTATGGTAACACCCATGTTAGTTCCAAAAATGGTCATGTTATCATGTAATATGCCATGAAGATGCCCATGGGGCATGCTCATATTTGTTGAAAGTCATTGATCCTCATATGAGTTAGGTCAATTTGTGAATGTTTTTTGTCAAGTTTGTGGTATTGCCAGTTTATCATTTTTCCCACAAGCCATTGCACATAGGAGGCCTCCATGTGAAAGGATTTCAATTTTTGAGCATTTTTTTTCATTTTCTATAATTTCTTTCGATGTGTTGTCAAAATTGCATGGATGACTAATCATATAAAATGGTTGGGAAATTGAGTTTTCTTTGTGGATACAACCTACATTCCTAATGTGGAAGGTGAAAATGATTTTTCAGAATTTATTCGACCAAATTAGAGCACACTTGCAGTTCAATTTTTAATTACTTGATGTAAATCGCCAAAAATTCAATAAATAAATGGAATATGGCAATATCACTCTGAAATTCATGAAAAATTTGTAGTTGATCCCATGTGGTATACTTTTGTTGTAAATTGTAAGGGCACAATTTACAATGTTATTTATGGCACTTGCTTCACAAAAAAAAGTCATGCTTGGCACTAGGAAAGTGGAAAAAAATACTTTTCATTATCCAAATCTAAAACAATTTTGTGAAATTCCTGATCACTATGGTAAGACCCATGTTAGTTCCAAAAATGGTCATGTTATCATGTAATATGCCATGAAGATTCCCATGGGGCTTGGTCATCTTTGTTGAAAGTCAGTCATCTTCATATGAGATAGGTCAGTTTGTGAAGGTTTTTTTTTCAAGTTTATGGTATTGTCAGTGTATCATTTTCCCACAAGCCATTGCACATAGGAGGCCTCCTTGTGAAAGGATTTCAATTTTTGAGCCTTTTTTCATTTTCTATAATTTCTTTCGATGTGTTGTCAAAATTGCACGGATGACTAATCGTATAAAATGGTTGGGAAATTGAGTTTTCTTTGTGGATACTACCTACATTCCTAATGTGGAAGGTGAATTTATTTGACCAAATTAGAGCACATTTGCAGTTCAATTTTGAATTACTTGATGTAAATCACCAGAAATTCAATAAATTAATGAAATATGGCAATATCACTCTGAAATTCATGAAAAATTGGCAGTTGGAATCCCATGTGGTATACTTTAGTTGAAAATTGTAAGGGTACAATTTACAATCTTATTTATGGCACTTGCTTCACAAAAAAAGTCATGCTTGGCATTGGGAAAATGGAAAAAAATACTTTTAATTAACCAAATTTTCATTCATTTTGTGAAATTCTTGATCACTATGGTAACACCCATGTTAAATCCAAAAATGGTCATGTTATCTTGTAATATGCCATGAAGATGCCCATGGGGCATGGTCATCTTTATTGAAAGTCATTGATCTTCATATGAGTGAGGTCAGTTTGTGAAGGGTTTTTTTTCCAAGTTTGTGGTATTCTCAGTTTATCATTTTCCCACAATCCATTGCACATAGGAGGCTTCCATGTGAAAGGATTTCAATTTTTGAGCATTTTTTTTTCATTTTCTATAATTTCTTTCGAGCTGTTGTCAAAATTGCACGGATGAGTAATCATATAAAATGGTTGGGAAATTGAGTTTTCTTTGTGGATACAACCTACATTCCTAATGTGGAAGGTGAAAATGATTTTTCAGAATTTATTCGACCAAATTAGAGCACACTATCAGTTGAAATTTGAATTACTTGATGTAAATCACCAGAAATTCAATAAATCAATGAAATATGGCAATATCACTCTGGAATTGATGAAAAATTTGAAGTTGGAATCCCACGTGGTATACTTTAGTTGAAAATTGTAAGGGTGTAATTTACAATCTTATTTATGGCACTTGCTTCAGAAAAAAAGTCGTGCATGGCACTAGGAAAATGGAAAAATACTTTTTATTAACCACATTTTTATTCATTTTGTGAAATTTTTTATCACTATGGTAACACCCATGTTAGTTCCAAAAATGGTCTTGTTATCATGTAATAAGCCATGAAGATGCCCATGGGGCATGGTCATGTTTGTTGGAAGTCATTGATCTTCATATGAGTTAGGTTAGTTTGTGAAGGTTTTTTTTTCAAGTTTGTGGTATTTCCAGTTTATCATTTTTCCCACAAGCCATTGCACATAGGAGGCCTCCATGTGAAAGGATTTCAATTGTTGAGCCTTTTTTTCATTTTCTATAATTTCTTTTTATGTTTTGTCAAAATTGCATGGATGACTAATCATATAAAATGGTTGGGAAATTGAGTTTTCTTTGTGGATACTACCTACATTCCTAATGTGGAAGGTGAAAATGATTTTTTAGAATTTATTCGACCAAATTAGAGCACACTTGCAGTTCAAATTTGAATTACTTGATGTAAATCGCCAGAAATTCAATAAATCAATGAAATATGGCAATATCACTCTAAAATTCATGAAAAATTGGCAGTTGGAATCCCATGTGGTATACTTTAGTTGAAAATTGTTAGGGCACATTTTAGAATCTTATTTATGGCACTTGCTTCACAAAAAAAGTCGTCCTTGGCACTAGGAAAATGGAAAAATACTTTTCATTAACCAAATTTTCATTCATTTTATGAAATACTCGATCACTATGGTAACAACCATGTTAGTTCCAAAAATGGTCCTGTTATCATGTAATATGCCATGAAGATGCCCATGGGGCATGGTCATCTTTTTCGAAAGTCATTGATGTTCATATGAGTTAGGTCAGTTTGTGAATGTTTATTGTCAAGTTTGTGGTATTGTTAGTTTATCATTTTTCCCACAAGACATTGCACATAGGAGGCCTCCATGTGAAAGGATTTCAATTGTTGAGCCTTTTTTTTCAATTTCTATATTTTTTTCTATGTGTCGTCAAAATTGCATGGATGACTAATAATATAAAATGGTTGAGAAATTGAGTTTTCTTTGTGGATACAACCTACATTCCTAATGTGGAAGGTGAAAATGATTTTTTAGAATTTATTCACCAAATTAGAGCATACTTGTAGTTCAAATTGGAATTACTTGATGTAAATCACCAGAAATTCAATAAATCAATGAAATATGGCAATATCACTCTGAAATTCATGAAAAATTTGTAGGTGGAATCCCATGTGGTATATTTTAGTTGAAAATTGTAAGGGCACAATTTACAATCTTATTTATCGCACTTGCTTCACAAAAAAAGTCATGCTTGGGACTAGGAAAATGGAAAAATACTTTTTATTATCCAAATTTTCAATCATTTTGTGAAATTCTTGATCACTATGGTAACACCCATGTTAGTTCCAAAACTGGTCATGTTATCATGTAATATGCCATGAAGATGCCCATGGGGCATGGTCATGTTTGTTGAAAGTCATTGATCTTCATATGAGTTAGGTCAGTTTGTGAAGGGTTTTTTTTCAAGTTTGTGGTATTGTTAGTTTATCATTTTTCCCACAAGCCATTGCACATAGGAGGCCTCCATGTGAAAGGATTTCAATTGTTGATCCTTTTTTCATTTTCTACAATTTCTTTTTATGTGTCGTCAAAATTCCATGGATGACTAATCATGTAAAATTGTTGGGAAATTGAGTTTTCTTTGTGGATACTACCTACATTCCTAATGTGGAAAGTGAAAATGATTTTTCAAAATTTATTCGACCAAATTAGAGCACACTTGTAGTTCAACTTTGAATTACTTGATGTAAATCACCAGAAATTCAATAAATCAATGAAATATGGCAATATCACTCTAAAATTCATGAAAAATTGGCAGTTGGAATGCCATGTGGTATACTTTAGTTGAAAATTGTAAGGGCACAATTTACAATGTTATTTATGGCACTTGCTTCACAAAAAAATGTCATGGTTGGCACTAGGAAATTGGAAAAAAATGCTTTTCATTAACCAAATATAAAATAATTTTGTGAAATTCCGGATCACTATGGTAAGACCCATGTTAGTTCCAAAAATGGTCATGTTATCATGTAATATGCCATGAAGATTCCCATGGGGCATGGTCATCTTTGTTGAAGGTCATTGATCTTCATATGAGATAGGTCAGTTTGTGAAGGTTTTTTTCAAGTTTATGGTATTGTCAGTGTATCATTTTTCCGACAAGCCATTGCACATAGGAGGCCTCCATGTGAAAGGATTTCAATTTTTGAGAATTTATTCGACCAAATTTGAGCATTTTTGAAGTTCAATTTTGAATTACTTGATGTAAATCACCAGAAAGTAAATAAATAAATGAAATATGGCAATATCACTCTGAAATTCATGAAAAATTGGCAGTTGGAATCCCATGTGGTATACTTTAGTTTAAAATTGTAAGGGCACAATTTACAATATTATATATGGCACTTGCTTCACAAAAAAAGTCATTCTTGGCACTAGGAAACTGGAAAAAAATACTTTTCATTAACCAAATCTAAAATCATTTTGTGAAATTCCGGATCACTACGGTAAGACCCATGTTAGTTCACAAAATGGTCATGTTATCATGTAATATGCCATGAAGATTCCCATGGGGCATGGTCATCTTTGTTGAAAGTCATTGATCTTCATATGAGTTAGGTTAATTTTTGAAGGTTTTTTTTTCAAGTTTGTGGTATTGTCAGTTTATCATTTTTCCCACAAGCCATTGCACATAGGAGGCCTCCATGTGAAAGGATTTCAATTGTTGAGCCTTTTTTTCATTTTCTATAATTTCTTTTTATGTGTTGTCAAAATTCCATGGATGACTAATCGTATAAAATGGTTGTGAAATTGAGTTTTCTTTGTGGATACTACCTACATTCCTAATGTGGAATGTGAAAATGATTTTTCAGAATTTATTCGACCAAATTAGAGCACACTTGTAGTTCAAATTTGAATTACTTGATGTAAATCACCAGAAATTCAACAAATCAATGAAATATTTCAATATCACTCTAAAATTCATGAAAATTTGGCAGTTGGAATCCCATGTGGTATAGTTTAGTTGAAATTGTAAGGGCACAATTTACAATGTTATTTATGGCACTTGCTTCACAAAAAAAAGTCATTCTTGGCACTAGGAAACTGGAAAAAAAATACATTTCATTAACCAAATCTAAAATCATTTTGTGAAATACTTGATCACTACGGTAAGACCCATGTTAGTTCAAAAAATGGTCATGTTATCATGTGATATGCCATGAAGATTCCCATGGGGCATAGTCATCTTTGTTGAAAGTCATTGATCTTCATATGAGTTAGGTCAGTTTGTGAAGTTTTTTTTTTCAAGTTTGTGGTATTGTCAGTTTATCATTTTTTCCCACAAGCCATTGCACATAGGAGGCCACCATGTGAAAGGATTTCAATTGTTGAGCCTTTTTTTCATTTTCTATAATTTCTTTTTATGTGTTGTCAAAATTCCATGGATGACTAATCATATAAAATGGTTGTGAAATTGAGTTTTCTTTGTGGATACTACCTACATTCCTAATGTGGAAAGTGAAAATGATTTTTCAGAATTTATTCGACCAAATTAGAGCACACTTGTAGTTCAAATTTGAATTACTTGATGTAAATCACCAGAAATTCAATAAATCAATGAAATATTTCAATATCACTCTAAAATTCATGAAAAATTGGCAGTTGGAATCCCATGTGGTATACTTTAGTTGAAAATTGTAAGGGCTCAATTTACAATGTTATTTATGGGACTTGATTCACAAAAAAAAAGTCATGGTTGGCACTAGGAAAGTGGGAAAAAATACTTTTCATCAACCAAATCTAAAATAATTTTGTGAAATTCCTGATCACTATGGTAAGACCCATGTTAGTTCCAAAAATGGTCATGTTATCATGTAATATGCCATGAAGATTCCCATGGGGCATGGTCATCTTTGTTGAAAGTCATTGATCTTCATATGAGATAGGTCAGTTTGTGAAGGTTTTTTTCAAGTTTATGGTATTGTCAGTGTATCATTTTTCCCACAAGACATTGCACATAGGAGGCCTCCATGTGAAAGGATTTCAATTTTTGAGAATTTATTCGACCAAATTAGAGCACATTTGCAGTTCAATTTTGAATTACTTGATGTAAATCACGAGAAATTAAATAAATCAATGAATTATGGCAATATGACTCTGAAATTCATGAAAAATTGGCAGTTGGAATCCCATGTGGTGTACTTTAGTTGAAAACTGTAAGGGCATAATTTACAATGTTATTTATGGCACTTGCTCCACAAAAAAAAGTCATTCTTGGCACTAGGAAAGTGGAAAAAAAATACTTTTCATTAACCAAATCTAAAATCATTTTGTGAAATTCCTGTTCACTACGGTAAGACCCATGTTAGTTCAAAAAATGGTCATGTTATCATGTAATATGCCATGAAGATTCCCATGGGGCATGGTCATCTTTGTTGAAAGTCATTGATCTTCAGGTGAGTTTGGTCAGTTTGTGAAGGGTTTTTTTTCAAGTTTGTGGTATTGTCAGTTTATCTTTTTTCCCACAATCCATTGCACATAGGAGGCCTCCATTTGAAAAGATTTCAATTTTTGAGCCTTTTTTCATTTTCTATAATTTCTTTCGTTGTGTTGTCAAAATTGCACGGATGACTAATCATATAAAATGGTTGGGAAATTGATTTTTCTTTGTGGATACTACCAACATTCCTAATGTGGAAGGTGAAAATAATTTTTCAGCATTTATTCGAACAAATTAGAGCACATTTGCAGTTCAATTTTGAATTACTTGATGTAAATCACCAGAAATTCAAAAAAATCAATGAAATATGGCAATATCACTCTGAAATTCATGAAAAAATGGCAGTGGGAATCCCATGTGGTATACTTTAGTTGAAAATTGTTAGGGCACAATTTACAATCTTATTTATGTCTCTTGCTTCACAAAAAAAGTCGTGCTTGGCACTAGGAAAATGAATAAAATACTTTTATTAACCAAATTTTCATTCATTTTGTGAAATTCTTGATCACTATGGTAACACCCATGTTAGCTCCAGAAATGGTCAAGTTATCATGTATTATGCCATGAAGATGGCCATGGGGCATGGTCATCTTTGTTGAAAGTCATTGATCTTCATATGAGTTTGGTCAATTTATCATTTTTCCCACAAGCCATTGCACATAGGAGGCTTCCATGTGAAAGGATTTCAATTTTTGAGCATTTTTTTTCATTTTCTATAATTTCTTTTGATGTGTTATCAAAATTGCACGGATGACTAATCATATAAAACGGTTGGGAAATTGAGTTTTCTTTGTGGATACTACCTACATTCCTAATGTGGAAGGTGAAAATGATTTTTCAGAATTTATTCGACCAAATTAGAGCACATTTGCAGTTCAATTTTGAATTACTTGATGTAAATCACCAGAAATTCAATAAATCAATGAAATATGGCAATATCACTCTGAAATTCATGAAAAATTTGAAGTTGGAATCCCATGTGGTATACTTTAGTTGAAAATTGAAAGGGCACAATTTACAATCTTATTTATCGCACTTGCTTCACAAAAAAAGTCGTGCTTGGCACTAGGAAAATGGAAAAAAATACTTTTAATTAACCAAATTTTCATTCATTTTGTGAAATTCTTGATCACTATGGTAACACCCATGTTTGCTCCAAAAATGGTCATGTTATCATGTAATATGGCATGAAGATGCCCATGGGGCATGGTCATCTTTGTTGAAAGTCATTGATCTTCATATGAGTGAGGTCAGTTTCTGAAGGGTTTTTTTTCAAGTTTGTGGTATTGCCAGTTTATCCATTTTCCCACAAGCCATTGCACATAGGAGGCCTCCATGTGAAAGGATTTCAATTTTTGAGCATTTTTTTCATTTTCTATAATTTCTTTTGATGTGTTGTCAAAATTGCACGGATGACTAATTATATAAAATGGTTGGGAAATTGAGTTTTCTTTGTGGATAATACCTACATTCCTAATGTGGAAGGTGAAAATGATTTTTCAGAATTTATTTGACCAATTTAGAGCACACTTGTAGTTTAAATTTGAATTACTTGATGTAAATCACCAGAAATTCAATAAATCAATGAAATATGGCAATATCACTCTGAAATTCATGAAAAATTTGTAGTTGGAATCCCATGTGGTATACTTTAGTTGAAAATTGTAAGTGCACAACTTACAATCTTATTGATGGCACTTGCTTCACAAAAAAAGTCGTGCTTGGCACTAGAAAAATGGAAAAAATACTTTTTATTATCGAAATATTCATTCATTTTGTGAAATTCTTGATCACTATGGTAACACCCATGTTAGTTCCAAAAATGGTCATATTATCATGTAATATGCCATGAAGATTCCCATGGGGCATGGTCATCTTTGTTGAAAGTCATTGATCTTCATATGAGATAGGTCACTTTGTGAAGGTTTTTTTTCAAGTTTATGGTATTGTCAGTGTATCATTTTTCCCACAAGCCATTGCACATAGGAGGCCTCCATGTGAAAGGATTTCAATTTTTCAGAATTTATTCGACCAAATTAGAGCACATTTGCAGTTCAATTTTGAATTACTTGATGTAAATCACCAGAAATTAAATAAATCAATGAAATATGGCAATATCACTCTGAAATTCATGAAAAATTGGCAGTTGGAATCCCATGTGGTATACTTTAGTTGAAAAATGTAAGGGCACAATTTACAATGTTATTTATGGCACTTGCATCACAAAAAAAAGTCATTCTTTACACTAGGAAAATGGAAAAAATACTTTTCATTAACCAAATCTAAAATCATTTTGTGAAATTCCTGATCACTACGGTAAGACCCATGTTAGTTCAAAAAATTGTCATGTTATCATGTAATATGCCATGAAGATTCCCATGGGGCATGGTCATCTTTGTTGAAAGTCATTGATCTTCATGTGAGATAGGTTAGTTTGTGAAGGGTTTTTTTTCAAGTTTGTGGTATTGTCGGTTTATCATTTTTCCGACAAGCCATTGCACATAGGAGGCCTCCATGTGAAAGGATTTCAATTTTTGAGCATTTTTTTTCTTTTTCTATAATTTCTTTCGATGTGTTGTCAAAATTGCACGAATGACTAATCATATAAAATGGTTGGGAAATTGATTTTTCTTTGTGGATACTACCTACATTCGTAATGTGGAAGGTGAAAATAATTTTTCAGAATTTATTCGACCAAATTAGAGCACATTTGCAGTTCAATTTTGAATTACTTGATGTAAATCACCAGAATTCAATAAATCAAAGAAGTATGGCAATATCACTCTGAAATTCATGAAAAATTGGCAGTTGGAATCCCATGTGGTATACTTTAGTTGAAAATTGTAAGGGCACAATTCACAATCTTATTTATGGCACTTGCTTCACAAAAAAAGTCGTGCCTAGCACTAGGAATATGGAAAAAAATACTTTTAATTAACCAAATTTTCATTCATTTTGTGAAATTCTTGATCACTATGGTAACACCAATGTTAGCTCCAAAAATGGTCATGTTATCATGTAATATGCCATGAAGATGACCATGCGGCATGGTCATCTTTGTTGAAAGTCATTGATCTTCATATGAGTGAGGTCAGTTTGTGAAGGTTTTTTTTTTCAAGTTTGTGGTATTGCCAGTTACCATTTTTCCCACAAGCCATTGCACATAGGAGGCCTCCATGTGAAAGGATTTCAATTTTTGAGCATTTTTTTTCATTTTCTATAATTTCTTTCGATGTGTTGTCAAAATTGCACGGATGACTAATCATATATAATGTTTGGGAAATTGAGTTTTCTTTGTGGATACTACCTACATTCCTAATGTGTAAGGTGAAAATGATTTTTCAGAATTTATTCACCAAATTAGAGCATACTTGTAGTTCAAATTGGAATTACTTGATGTAAATCACCAGAAATTCAATAAATCAATGAAATATGGCAATATCACTCTGAAATTCATGAAAAATTGGCAGTTGGAATCCCATGTGGTATACTTCAGTTGAAAATTGTAAGGGCACAATTTACAATGTTATTTATGGCACTTGCTTCACAAAAAAAAGTCATTCTTGGCACTAGGAAAGTGGAAAAAATACTTTTCATTAACCAAATCTAAAATCATTTTGTGAAATTCCTGATCACTACGGTAAGACCCATGTTAGTTCAAAAAATGGTCATGTTATCATGTAATATGCCATGATGATTCCCATGGGGCATGGTCATCTTTGTTGAAAGTCATTGATCTTCATGTGAGATAGGTCAGTTTGTGAAGGGTTTTTTTTTCAAGTTTGTGGTATTGTCGGTTTATCATTTTTCCGACAAGCCATTGCACATAAGAGGCCTGCATGTGAAAGGATTTCAATTTTTGAGCATTTTTTTTCATTTTCTATAATTTCTTTCGATGTGTTGTCAAAATTGCACGGATGACTAATCATATATAATGGTTGGGAAATTGAGTTTTCTTTGTGGATACTACCTACATTCCTAATGTGGAAAGTGAAAATGATTTTTTGAATTTATTCGACCAAATTAGAGCAAACTTGTAGTTCAAATTTGAATTACTTGATGTAAATCACCAGAAATTCAATAAATCAATGAAATATGGCAATATCACTCTAAAATTCATGAAAAATTGGCAGTTGGAATCCCATGTGGTATACTTTAGTTGAAAATTGTAAGGGCACAATTTACAATGTTATTTATGGCACTTTCTTCACAAAAAAAGTCATGGTTGGCACTAGGAAAGTGGAAATAAAATACTTTTCATTAACCAAATCTAAAATAATTTTGTGAAATTCCTGATCACTATGGTAAGACCCATGTTAGTTCCAAAAATGGTCATGTTATCATGTAATATGCCATGAAGATTCCCATGGTTCATGGTCATGTTTGTTGAAAGTCATTGATCTTCATATGAGATAGGTCAGTTTGTGAAGGGTTTTTTTCAAGTTTATGGTATTGTCAGTGTATCATTTTTCCCACAAGTCATTGCACATTGGAGGCCTCCATGTGAAAGGATTTCAATTTTTAAGAATTTATACGACCAAATTAGAGCACATTTGCAGTTCAATTTTGAATTACTTGTTGTAAATCACCAGAAATTCGATAAATCAATGAAATATGGCAATATCACTCTAAAATTCATGAAAAATTGGAAGTTGTAATCCCATGTGGTATACTTTAGTGGAAAATTGTAAGGGCACAATTTACAATTTTATTTATGGCACTTGCTTCACAAAAAAAGTCATTCTTGGCACTAGGAAAGTGGAAAAAAATACTTTTCATTAACCAAATCTAAAATAATTTTGTGAAATTCCTGATCACTATGGTAAGACCCATGTCAGTTCCAAAAATGGTCATGTTATCATGAAATACGCCATGAAGATTCCCATGGGGCATGGTCATCTTTGTTGAAAGTCATTGATCTTCATATGAGTGAGGTCAGTTTGTGAAGGTTTTTTTTTCAAGTTTGTGGTATTGCCAGTTTACCATTTTTCCCACTAGCCATTGCACATAGGAGGCCTCCATGTGAAAGGATTTCAACTTTTGAGCACTTTTTTCATTTTCTATAATTTCTTTCGATGTGTTATCAAAATTGCACGGATGACTAATCATATAAAATGGTTGGGAAATTGAGTTTTCTTTGTTGATACTACCTACATTCCTAATGTGGAAGGTGAAAATGATTTTTCAGAATTTATTTGACCAAATTAGAGCAAACTTTTAGTTCAAATTTGAATTACTTGATGTAAATCAACAGAAATGCAATAAATCAATGAAATATGGCAATATCACTCTGAAATTCATGAGAAAATTGTAGTGGGAATCCCATGTGGTATACTTTAGTTGAAAATTGTAAGGGCACAATTTACAATCTTATTTATGGCACTTGCTTCACAAAAAAAGTCGTGCTTGGCACTAGGAAAATGGAAAAATACCTTTTATTATCCAATTTTCATTCATTTTGTGAAATTCTTGATCACTATGGTAACACCCATGTTATTTCCAAAAATGGTCATGTTATCACGTAATATGCCATGAAGATGCCCATGGGGCATGGTTATGTTTGTTGAAAGTCATTGATCTTCATATGAGTTAGGTCAGTTTGTGAAGGTTTTTTTTTCAAGTTTGTGGTATTGTCAGTTTATCATTTTTCCCACAAGCCATTGCACACAGGAGGCCTCCATGTGAAAGGATTTCAATTGTTGATCCTTTTTTTCATTTTATATAATTTCTTTTTATGTGTTGTCAAAATTCCATGGATGACTAATCATATAAAATGGTTGGGAAATTGAGTTTTCTTTGTGGATACTACCTACATTCCTAATGTGGAAAGTGAAAATGATTTTTCAGAATTTATTCGACCAAATTAGAGCACACTTGTAGTTCAAATTTGAATTACTTGATGTAAATCACCAGAAATTCAATAAATCAATGAAATATGGCAATATCACTCTAAAATTCATGAAAAATTTGCAGTTGGAATCCCATGTGGTATACTTTAGTTGAAAATTGTAAGGGCACAATTTACAATGTCATTTATGGCACTTGCTTCACCCAAAAAAGTCATGGTTGGCACTAGGAAAGTGGAAAAAAAATACTTTTCATTAATCAAATCTAAAATAATTTTGTGGAATTCCTGATCACTATGGTAAGACCCATGTTAGTTCCAAAAATGGTCATGTTATCATGTAATATGCCATGAACATTCCCATGGGGCATGGTCATCTTTGTTGAAAGTCATTGATCTTCACGTGAGATAGGTCAGTTTGCGAAGGTTTTTTTTTCAAGTTTGTGGTATTGTCAGTTTATCATTTTTCCCACAAGCCATTGCACATAGGAGGCCTCCATGTGAAAGGATTTCAATTTTTGAGCCTTTTTTCATTTTCTATAATTTCTGTCGATGTGTTGTCAAAATTGCACGGATGACCAATCATATAAAATGGTTGGGAAATTGAGTTTTCTTTGTGGATACTACCTACATTCCTAATGTGGAAGGTGAAAATGTATTTTCAGAATTTATTCAACCAAATTAGAGCACACTTGCAGTTCAAATTTGAATTACTTGATGTAAATCGCCTGAAATTCAATAAATCAATGAAATTTGGCAATATCACTCTGAAATTCATGAAAAATTTGTAGTTGGAATCCCATGTGGTATATTTTAGTTGAAAATTGTAAGGGCACAATTTACAATCTTATTTATGGCACTTGCTTCACAAAAAAAGTCATGCTTGACACTAGGAGAATGGAAAAATACTTTTTATTAACCAAATTTTCATTCATTTTCTGAAATTCTTGATCACTATGGTAACATCCATGCTAGTTCCAAAAGTGGTCACGTTATCACGTAATATGCCATGAAGATGCCCATGGGGCATGGTCATATTTGTTGAAAGTCTTTGATCTTCATATGAGTTAGGTCAGTTTGTGAAGTTTTTTTTTTCAAGTTTGTGGTATTCTCAGTTTATCAGTTTTCCCACAAGCCATTGCACATAGGAAGCCTCCATGTGAATGGATTTCAATTTTTGAGTATTTTTTTATTTTCTATAATTTCGTTCGATGTGTTGTCAAAATTGCACGGATGACTAATCATATAAAATGGTTGGGAAATTGAGTTTTCTTTGTGGATACTACCTACTTTCCTAATGTGGAAGGTGAAAATGATTTTTCAGAATTTATTCGACCAAATTACTTGATGTAAATCACCAAAAATTCAATAAATCAATGAAATATGGCAATATCACTCTGAAATTCATGAAAAAATTGTAGTTGGAATCCCATGTGGTATACTTTAGTTGAAAATTGTAAGGGCACAATTTACAATCTTATTTATGGCACTTGCTTCACAAAAAAAGTCGTGCTTGGCACTAGGAAAATGGATAAAAAATACTTTTAATTAACCAAATTTTCATTCATTTTGTGAAATTCTTGATCACTTTGGTAACACCCATGTTAGCTCGAAAAATGGTCATGTTATCATGTAATATGCCATGAAGATGCCCATGGGGCATGGTCATCTTTGTTGAAAGTCATTGATCTACATATGAGTGAGGTCAGTTTGTGAAGGGTTTTTTTTCAAGTTTGTGGTATTGCCAGTTTATCATTTTCCCACAAGCCATTGCACATAGGAGGCCTCCCTGTGAAAGGATTTCAATTCTTGAGCCTTTTTTCATTTTCTATAATTTCTTTCGATGTGTTGTCAAAATTGAACGGATGACTAATCATATAAAATGGTTGGGAAATTGAGTTTTCTTTGTGGATACTACCTACATTCCTAATGTGGAAGATGATAATAATTTTACAGAATTTATTCGACCAAATTAGAGCACATTTGTAGTTCTATAATTCAATGAAATATGGCAGTATCATTCTGAAATTCATGAAAAATTGGTAGTTGGAATCTCATGTGGTATACTTTAGTTGAAAATTGTAAGGGCACAATTTAAAATCTTATTTATGGCACTTGCTTCACAAAAAAAGTCGTGCTTGGCATTAGGAAAATGGATAAAAACTACTTTTAATTAACCAAATTTTCATTCATTTTGTGAAATTCTTGATCACTATGGTAACACCCATGTTAGCTCGAAAAATGGTCATGTTATCATGTAATATGCCATGAAGATGCCCATGGGGCATGGTCATCTTTGTTGAAAGTCATTGATCTTCATATGAGTGAGGTCAGTTTGTGAACGTTTTTTTTCAAGTTTGTGGTATTGCCAGTTTATCATTTTCCCACAAGCCATTGCACATAGGAGGCCTCCCTGTGAAAGGATTTCAATTCATGAGCCTTTTTTCATTTTCTATAATTTCTTTCGATGTGTTGTCAAAATTGAACGGATGACTAATCATATAAAATGGTTGGGAAATTGAGTTTTCTTTGTGGATACTACCTACATTCCTAATGTGGAAGATGAAAATAATTTTTCCGAATTTATTCGACCAAATTAGAGCACATTTGTAGTTCTATAACTCAATGAAATATGGCAGTATCATTCTAAAATTCATGAAAAATTGGCAGTTGGAATCTCATGTGGTATACTTTAGCTGAAAATTGTTAGGGCACAATTTACAATCTTATTTATGGCACTTGCTTCACAAAAAAAGTCGTGCTTGGCATTAGGAAAATGGATAAAAAATACTTTTAATTAACCAAATTTTCATTCATTTTGTGAAATTCTTGATCACTATGGTAACACCCATGTTAGCTCGAAAAATGGACATGCTATCATGTAATATGCCATGAAGATGCCCATGGGGCATGGTCATCTTTGTTGAAAGTCATTGATCTTCATATGAGTGAGGTCAGTTTGTGAAGGTTTTTTTTTCAAGTTTGTGGTATTGCCAGTTTATCATTTTCCCACAAGCCATTGCACATGGGAGGCCTCCCTGTGAAAGGATTTCAATTCTTGAGCCTTTTTTCATTTTCTATAATTTCTTTCGATGTGTTGTCAAAATTGAACGGATGACTAATCATATAAAATGGTTGGGAAATTGAGTTTTCTTTGTGGATACTACCTACATTCCTAATGTGGAAGATGAAAATAATTTTTCAGAATTTATTCGACCAAATTAGAGGACATATGCAGTTCAATAAATCAATGAAATATGGCAATATAACTCTGAAATTCATGAAAAATTGGCAGTTGGAATCTCATGTGGTATACTTTAGTTGAAAATTGTAAGGGAACAATTTACAATCTTATTTATGGCACTTGCTTCACAAAAAAAGTAGTGCTTGGCACTTGGAAAATGAAAAAAAAAATACTTTTAATTAACCAAATTTTCATTCATTTTGTGAAATTCTTGATCACTATGGTAACACCCATGTTAGCTCCAAAAATGGTCATGTTATCATCTAATATGACATGAAGATGCCCATGGGGCATGGTTATGTTTGTTGAAAGTCATTGATCTTCATATGAGTTAGGTCAGTTTGTGAAGGTTTTTTTTCATGTTTGTGGTATTGTTAGTTTATCATTTTTCCCACAAGCCGTTCCACATAGGAGGCCTCCATGTGAAAGGATTTCAATTGTTGATCCTTTTTTTCATTTTCTATAATTTCTTTTTATGTGTTGTCAAAATTCCATGGATGACTAATCATATAAAATGGTTGGGATATTGAGTTTTCTTTGTGGATACTACCTACATTCCTAATGTGGAAAGTGAAAATGATTTTTCAGAATTTATTCGACCAAATTAGAGCACACTTGTAGTTCAAATTTGAATTACTTGATGTAAATCACCAGAAATTCAATAAATCAATGAAATATGACAATATCTCTCTAAAATTCATGAAAAATTGGCAGTTGTAATCCCATGTGGTATACTTTAGTTGAAAATTGTAAGGGCACAATTTACAATGTTATTTATGGCACTTGCTTCACAAAAAAAGTCATGGTTGGCACTAGGAAAGTGGAAAAAAAAATACTTTTCATTAACCAAATCTAAAATAATTTTGTGAAATTCCTGATCACTATGGTAAGACCCATGTTAGTTCCAAAAATGGTCATGTTATCATGTAATATGCCATGAAGATTCCCATGGGGCATGGTCATCATTGTTGAAAGTCATTGATCTTCATATGACATAGGTCAGTTTGTGAAAGTTTTTTTTCAAGTTTATGGTATTGTCAGTGTATCATTTTTCCCACAAGCCATTGCACATAGGAGGCCTCCATGTGAAAGGATTTCAATTTTTGAGAATTTATTCGACCAAATGAGAGCACATTTGTAGTTCAATTTTGAATTACTTGATGTAAATCACCAGAAATTAAATAAATCAATGAAATATGGCAATATCACTCTGAAATTCATGAAAAATTGGCAGTGGGAAAACCATGTGGTATACTTTAGTTGAAAATTGTAAGGGCACAATTTACAATGTTATATATGGCACTTGCTTCACAAAAAAAAGTCATTCTTGGCACTAGGAAACTGGAAAAAAAATACATTTCATTAACCAAATCTAAAATCATTTTGTGAAATTCTTGATCACTACGGTAAGACCCATGTTAGTTCAAAAAATGGTCATGTTATCATGTAATATGCCATGAAGATTCCCATGGGGCATAGTCATCTTTGTTGAAAGTCATTGATCTTCATATGAGTTAGGTCAGTTTGTGAAGGTTTTTTTTTCAAGTTTGTGGTATTGTCAGTTTATCATTTTTTCCCACAAGCCATTGCACATAGGAGGCCACTATGTGAAAGGATTTCAATTGTTGAGCCTTTTTTTCATTTTCTATAATTTCTTTTTATGTGTTGTCAAAATTCCATGGATGACTAATCATATAAAATGGTTGTGAAATTGAGTTTTCTTTGTGGATACTACCTACATTCCTAATGTGGAAAGTGAAAATGATTTTTCAGAATTTATTCGACCAAATTAGAGCACACTTGTAGTTCAAATTTGAATTACTTGATGTAAATCACCAGAAATTCAATAAATCAATGAAATATTTCAATATCACTCTAAAATTCATGAAAAATTGGCAGTTGGAATCCCATGTGGTATACTTTAGTTGAAAATTGTAAGGGCTCAATTTACAATGTTATTTATGGCACTTGATTCACAAAAAAAAGTCATGGTTGGCACTAGCAAAGTGGGAAAAAAATACTTTTCATCAACCAAATCTAAAATAATTTTGTGAAATTCCTGATCACTATGGTAAGACCCATGTTAGTTCCAAAAATGGTCATGTTATCATGTAATATGCCATGAAGATTCCCATGGGGCATGGTCATCTTTGTTGAAAGTCATTGATCTTCATATGAGATAGGTCAGTTTGTGAAGGTTTTTTTCAAGTTTATGGTATTGTCAGTGTATCATTTTTCCCACAAGACATTGCACATAGGAGGCCTCCATGTGAAAGGATTTCAATTTTTGAGAATTTATTCGACCAAATTAGAGCACATTTGCAGTTCAATTTTGAATTACTTGATGTAAATCACGAGAAATTAAATAAATCAATGAATTATGGCAATATGACTCTGAAATTCATGAAAAATTGGCAGTTGGAATCCCATGTGGTGTACTTTAGTTGAAAACTGTAAGGGCACAATTTACAATGTTATTTATGGCACTTGCTTCACAAAAAAAAGTCATTCTTGGCACTAGGAAAGTGGAAAAAAAATACTTTTCATTAACCAAATCTAAAATCATTTTGTGAAATTCGTGTTCACTACGGTAAGACCCATGTTAGTTCAAAAAATGGTCATGTTATCATGTAATATGCCAAGAAGATTCCCATGGGGCATGGTCATCTTTGTTGAAAGTCATTGATCTTCATGTGAGATAGGTCAGTTTGTGAAGGTTTTTTTTTCAAGTTTGTGGTATTGTCAGTTTATCTTTTTTCCCACAATCCATTGCACATAGGAGGCCTCCATTTGAAAGGATTTCAATTTTTGAGCCTTTTTTCATTTTCTATAATTTCTTTCGTTGTGTTGTCAAAATTGCACGGATGACTAATCATATAAAATGGTTGGGAAATTGATTTTTCTTTGTGGATACTACCAACATTCCTAATGTGGAAGGTGAAAATAATTTTTCAGCATTTATTCGAACAAATTAGAGCACATTTGCAGTTCAATTTTGAATTACTTGATGTAAATCACCAGAAATTCAAAAAAATCAATGAAATATGGCAATATCACTCTGAAATTCATGAAAAAATGGCAGTTGGAATCCCATGTGGTATACTTTAGTTGAAAATTGTTAGGGCACAATTTACAATCTTATTTATGTCTCTTGCTTCACAAAAAAAGTCGTGCTTGGCACTAGGAAAATGAATAAAATACTTTTATTAACCAAATTTTCATTCATTTTGTGAAATTCTTGATCACTATGGTAACACCCATGTCAGCTCCAGAAATGGTCAAGTTATCATGTATTATGCCATGAAGATGGCCATGGGGCATGGTCATCTTTGTTGAAAGTCATTGATCTTCATATGAGTTTGGTCAATTTATCATTTTTCCCACAAGCCATTGCACATAGGAGGCTTCCATGTGAAAGGATTTCAATTTTTGGGCAATTTTTTTCATTTTCTATAATTTCTTTTGATGTGTTATCAAAATTGCACGGATGACTAATCATATAAAACGGTTGGGAAATTGAGTTTTCTTTGTGGATACTACCTACATTCCTAATGTGGAAGGTGAAAATGATTTTTCGGAATTTATTCGACCAAATTAGAGCACATTTGCAGTTCAATTTTGAATTACTTGATGTAAATCACCAGAAATTCAATAAATCAATTGAATATGGCAATATCACTCTGAAATTCATGAAAAATTTGAAGTTGGAATCCCATGTGGTATACTTTAGTTGAAAATTGAAAGGGCACAATTTACAATCTTATTTATCGCACTTGCTTCACAAAAAAAGTCGTGCTTGGCACTAGGAAAATGGAAAAAAATACTTTTAATTAACCAAATTTTCATTCATTTTGTGAAATTCTTGATCACTATGGTAACACCCATGTTTGCTCCAAAAATGGTCATGTTATCATGTAATATGGCATGAAGATGCCCATGGGGCATGGTCATCTTTGTTGAAAGTCTTTGATCTTCATATGAGTGAGGTCAGTTTCTGAAGGGTTTTTTTTCAAGTTTGTGGTATTGCCAGTTTATCATTTTTCTGACAAGCCATTGCACATAGGAGGCCTCCATGTGAAAGGATTTCAATTTTTGAGCATTTTTTTTCATTTTCTATAATTTCTTTTGATGTGTTGTCAAAATTGCACGGATGACTAATCATATAAAATGGTTGGGAAATTGAGTTTTCTTTGTGGATAATACCTACATTCCTAATGTGGAAGGTGAAAATGATTTTTCAGAAGTTATTTGACCAATTTAGAGCACACTTGTAGTTTAAATTTGAATTACTTGATGTAAATCACCAGAAATTCAATAAATCAATGAAATATGGCAATATCACTCTGAAATTCATGAAAAATTTGTAGTTGGAATCCTATGTGGTCTACTTTAGTTGAAAATTGTAAGTGCACAACTTACAATCTTATTGATGGCACTTGCTTCACAAAAAAAGTCGTGCTTGGCACTAGAAAAATGGAAAAAATACTTTTTATTATCGAAATATTCATTCATTTTGTGAAATTCTTGATCACTATGGTAACACCCATGTTAGTTCCAAAAATGGTCATATTTTCATGTAATATGCCATGAAGATTCCCATGGGGCATGGTCATCTTTGTTGAAAGTCGTTGATCTTCATATGAGATAGGTCAGTTTGTGAAGGTTTTTATTCAAGTTTATGGTATTGCCAGTGTATCATTTTTCCCACAAGCCATTGCACATAGGAGGCCTCCATGTGAAAGGATTTCAATTTTTCAGAATTTATTCGACCAAATTAGAGCACATTTGCAGTTCAATTTTGAATTACTTGATGTAAATCACCAGAAATTAAATAAATCAATGAAATATGGCAATATCACTCTGAAATTCATGAAAAATTGGCAGTTGGAATCCCATGTGGTATACTTTAGTTGAAAAATGTAAGGGCACAATTTACAATGTTATTTATGGCACTTGCTTCACAAAAAAATGTCATTCTTGGCACTAGGAAAGTGGAAAAAATACTTTTCATTAACCAAATCTAAAATCATTTTGTGAAATTCCTGATCACTACGGTAAGACCCATGTTAGTTCAAAAAATGGTCATGTTATCATGTAATATGCCATGAAGATTCCCATTGGGCATGGTCATCTTTGTTGAAAGTCATTGATCTTCATGTGAGATAGGTCAGTTTGTGAAGGTTTTTTTTTCAAGTTTGTGGTATTGTCGGTTTATCATTTTTCCGACAAGCCATTGCACATAGGAGGCCTCCATGTGAAAGGATTTCAATTTTTGAGCATTTTTTTTCATTTTCTATAATTTCTTTCGATGTGTTGTCAAAATTGCACGAATGACTAATCATATAAAATGGTTGGGAAATTGAGTTTTCTTTGTGGATACTACCTACATTCGTAATGTGGAAGGTGAAAATAATTTTTCAGAATTTATTCGACCAGATTAGAGCACATTTGCAGTTCAATTTTGAATTACTTGATGTAAATCACCAGAAATTCAATAAATCAAAGAAGTATGGCAATATCACTCTGAAATTCATGAAAAATTGGCAGTTGGAATCCCATGTGGTATACTTTAGTTGAAAATTGTAAGGGCACAATTTACAATCTTATTTATGGCACTTGCTTCACAAAAAAAGTCGTGCCTAGCACTAGGAATATGGAAAAAAATACTTTTAATTAACTAAATTTTCATTCATTTTGTGAAATTCTTGATCACTATGGTAACACCAATGTTAGCTCCAAAAATGGTCATGTTATCATGTAATATGCCATGAAGATGACCATGCGGCATAGTCATCTTTGTTGAAAGTCATTGATCTTCATATGAGTGAGGTCAGTTTGTGAAGGGTTTTTTTTTCAAGTTTGTGGTATTGCCAGTTACCATTTTTCCCACAAGCCATTGCACATAGGAGGCCTCCATGTGAAAGGATTTCAATTTTTGAGCATTTTTTTTCATTTTCTATAATTTCTTTCGATGTGTTGTCAAAATTGCACGGATGACTAATCATATATAATGGTTGGGAAATTGAGTTTTCTTTGTGGATACTACCTACATTCCTAATGTGTAAGGTGAAAATGATTTTTCAGAATTTATTCACCAAATAAGAGCATACTTGTAGTTCAAATTGGAATTACTTGATGTAAATCACCAGAAATTCAATAAATCAATGAAATATGGCAATATCACTCTGAAATTCATGAAAAATTGGCAGTTGGAATCCCATGTGGTATACTTTAGTTGAAAATTGTAAGGGCACAATTTACAATGTTATTTATGGCACTTGCTTCACAAAAAAAAGTCATTCTTGGCACTAGGAAAGTGGAAAAAATACTTTTCATTAACCAAATCTAAAATCATTTTGTGAAATTCCTGATCACTACGGTAAGACCCATGTTAGTTCAAAAAATGGTCATGTTATCATGTAATATGCCATGATGATTCCCATGGGGCATGGTCATCTTTGTTGAAAGTCATTGATCTTCATGTGAGATAGGTCAGTTTGTGAAGGGTTTTTTTTCAAGTTTGTGGTATTGTCGGTTTATCATTTTTCCGACAAGCCATTGCACATAAGAGGCCTCCATGTGAAAGGATTCCAATTTTTGAGCATTTTTTTTCATTTTCTATAATTTCTTTCGATGTGTTGTCAAAATTGCACGGATGACTAATCATATATAATGGTTGGGAAATTGAGTTTTGTTTGTGGATACTACCTACATTCCTAATGTGGAAAGTGAAAATGATTTTTTAGAATTTATTCGACCAAATTAGAGCAAACTTGTAGTTCAAATTTGAATTACTTGATGTAAATCACCAGAAATTCAATAAATCAATGAAATATGGCAATATCACTCTAAAATTCATGAAAAATTGGCAGTTGGAATCCCATGTGGTATACTTTAGTTGAAAATTGTAAGGGCACAATTTTCAATGTTATTTATGGCACTTTCTTCACAAAAAAAGTCATGGTTGGCACTAGGAAAGTGGAAAAAAATACTTTTCATTAACCAAATCTAAAGTAATTTTGTGAAATTCCTGATCACTATGGTAAGACCCATGTTAGTTCCAAAAATGGTCATGTTATCATGTAATATGCCATGAAGATTCCCATGGGTCATGGTCATCTTTGTTGAAAGTCATTGATCTTCATATGAGATAGGTCAGTTTGTGAAGGTTTTTTTTCAAGTTTATGGTATTGTCAGTGTATCATTTTTCCCACAAGTCATTGCACATTGGAGGCCTCCATGTGAAAGGATTTCAATTTTTAAGAATTTATACGACCAAATTAGAGCACATTTGCAGTTCAATTTTGAATTACTTGTTGTAAATCACCAGAAATTCGATAAATCAATGAAATATGGCAATATCACTCTAAAATTCATGAAAAATTGGAAGTTGTAATCCCATGTGGTATACTTTAGTGGAAAATTGTAAGGGCACAATTTACAATTTTATTTATGGCACTTGCTTCACAAAAAAAGTCATTCTTGGCACTAGGAAAGTGGAAAAAAATACTTTAAATTAACCAAATCTAAAATAATTTTGTGAAATTCCTGATCACTATGGTAAGACCCATGTCAGTTCCAAAAATGGTCATGTTATCATGAAATACGCCATGAAGATTCCCATGGGGCACGGTCATCTTTGTTGAAAGTCATTGATCTTCATATGAGTGAGGTCAGTTTGTGAAGGTTTTTTTTTTCAAGTTTGTGGTATTGCCAGTTTACCATTTTTCCCACTAGCCATTGCACATAGGAGGCCTCTATGTGAAAGGATTTCAACTTTTGAGCACTTTTTTCATTTTCTATAATTTCTTTCGATGTGTTATCAAAATTGCACGGATGACTAATCATATAAAATGGTTGGGAAATTGAGTTTTCTTTGTTGATACTACCTACATTCCTAATGTGGAAGGTGAAAATGATTTTTCAGAATTTATTCGACCAAATTAGAGCAAACTTTTAGTTCAAATTTGAATTACTTGATGTAAATCAACAGAAATGCAACAAATCAATGAAATATGGCAATATCACTCTGAAATTCATGAGAAAATTGTAGTTGGAATCCCATGTGGTATACTTTAGTTGAAAATTGTAAGGGCACAATTTACAATCTTATTTATGGCACTTGCTTCACAAAAAAAGTCGTGCTTGGCACTAGGAAAATGGAAAAATACTTTTTATTATCCAATTTTCATTCATTTTGTGAAATTCTTGATCACTATGGTAACACCCATGTTATTTCCAAAAATGGTCATGTTATCACGTAATATGCCATGAAGATGCCCATGGGGCATGGTTATGTTTGTTGAAAGTCATTGATCTTCATATGAGTTAGGTCAGTTTGTGAAGGTTTTTTTTTCAGGTTTGTGGTATTGTCAGTTTATCATTTTTCCCACAAGCCATTGCACATAGGAGGCCTCCATGTGAAAGGATTTCAATTGTTGATCCTTTTTTTCATTTTCTATAATTTCTTTTTATGTGTTGTCAAAATTCCATGGATGACTAATCATATAAAATTGTTGGGAAATTGAGTTTTCTTTGTGGATACTACCTACATTCCTAATGTGGAAAGTGAAAATGATTTTTCAGAATTTATTCGACCAAATTAGAGCACACTTGTAGTTCAAGTTTGAATTACTTGATGTAAATCACCAGAAATTCAATAAATCAATGAAATATGGCAATATCACTCTAAAATTCATGCAAAATTTGCAGTTGGAATCCCATGTGGTATACTTTAGTTGAAAATTGTAAGGGCACAATTTACAATGTTATTTATGGCACTTGCTTCACACAAAAAAGTCATGGTTGGCACTAGGAAAGTGGAAAAAAAATACTTTTCATTAATCAAATCTAAAATAATTTTGTGGAATTCCTGATCACTATGGTAAGACCCATGTTAGTTCCAAAAATGGTCATGTTATCATGTAATATGCCATGAACATTCCCATGGGGCATGGTCATCTTTGTTGAAAGTCATTGATCTTCACGTGAGATAGGTCAGTTTGCGAAGGTTTTTTTTTCAAGTTTGTGGTATTCTCGATTTATCATTTTTCCCACAAGCCATTGCACATAGGAGGCCTCCATGTGGAAGGATTTCAATTGTTGAGCCTTTTTTTCATTTTCTATAATTTCTTTCGATGTGTAGTCAAAATTGCACGGATGACTAATTATATAAAATGGTTGTGAAATTGAGTTTTCTTTGTGGATACTACCTACATTCCTAATGTGGAAGGTGAAAATAATTTTTCAGAATTTATTCGACCAAATTAGAGCACACTTGCAGATCAATTTTGAATTACTTGATGTAAATCGCCAGAAATACAATAAATCAATGAAATACGGCAATATCACTATAAAATTCATGAAAAATTGGTAGTTGGAATCCCATGTGGTATACTTTAGTTGAAAATTGTAAGGGCACAACTTACAATTTTATTTATGGCACTTGCTTCACAAAAAAAAAGTCATGCTTGGCACTAGGAAAGTGGAAAAAAATACTTTTCATTAACCAAATCTAAAATAATTTTGTGAAATTCCTGATCACTATGGTAAGACCCATGTTAGTTCCAAAAATGGTCATGTTATCATGTAATACGCCATGAAGATTCCCATGGGGCATGGTCATATTTGTTGAAAGTCATTGATCTTCATATGAGATAGGTCAGTTTGTGAAGGTTTTTTTCAAGTTTGTGGTATTGTCAGTTTATCATTTTTCCCACAAGCCATTGCACATAGGAGGCCTCCATGTGAAAGGATTTCAATTTTTGAGCCTTTTTTCATTTTCTATAATTTCTGTCGATGTGTTGTCAAAATTGCACGGATGACCAATCATATAAAATGGTTGGGAAATTGAGTTTTCTTTGTGGATACTACCTACATTCCTAATGTGGAAGGTGAAAATGTATTTTCAGATTTTATTCAACCAAATTAGAGCACACTTGCAGTTCAAATTTGAATTACTTGATGTAAATCGCCAGAAATTCAATAAATCAATGAAATTTGGCAATATCACTCTGAAATTCATGAAAAATTTGTAGTTGGAATCCCATGTGGTATATTTTAGTTGAAAATTGTAAGGGCACAATTTACAATCTTATTTATGGCACTTGCTTCACAAAAGAAAGTCATGCTTGACACTAGGAGAATGGAAAAATACTTTTTATTAACCAAATTTTCATTCATTTTCTGAAATTCTTGATCACTATGGTAACATCCATGTTAGTTCCAAAAGTGGTCACGTTATCACGTAATATGCCATGAAGATGCCCATGGGGCATGGTCATATTTGTTGAAAGTCTTTGATCTTCATATGAGTTAGGTCAGTTTGTGAAGTTTTTTTTTCAAGTTTGTGGTATTCTCAGTTTATCATTTTTCCCACAAGCCATTGCACATAGGAAGCCTCCATGTGAAAGGATTTCAATTTTTGAGTATTTTTTTATTTTCTATAATTTCGTTCGATGTGTTGTCAAAATTGCACGGATGACTAATCATATAAAATGGTTGGGAAATTGAGTTTTCTTTGTGGATACTACCTACATTCCTAATGTGGAAGGTGAAAATGATTTTTCAGAATTTATTCGACCAAATTACTTGATGTAAATCACCAAAAATTCAATAAATCAATGAAATATGGCAATATCACTCTGAAATTCATGAAAAAATTGTAGTTGGAATCCCATGTGGTATACTTTAGTTGAAAATTGTAAGGGCACAATTTACAATCTTATTTATGGCACTTGCTTCACAAAAAAAGTCATGCTCGACACTAGGAAAATGGAAAAACACTTTTTATTATCCAAATTTTCATTCATTTTGTGAAATTCTTGATCACTATGGTAACACCCATGTTAGTTCCAAAAATGGTCATGTTATCAAGTAATATGCCATGAAGGTGCCCATGGGGCATGGTCATGTTTGTTGAAAGTCATTGATCTTCATATGAGTTAGGTCAGTTTGTGAAGGTTTTTTTTTCAATTTTGTGGTATTGTCAGTTTATCATTTTTCCCACAAACCATTGCACATAGGAGGCCTCCATGTGAAAGGATTTCAATTGTTGAGCCTTTTTTTCATTTTCTATAATTTCTTTTCATGTGTTGTCAAAATTCCATGGATGACTAATCATATAAAATGGTTGGGAAATTGAGTTTTCTTTGTGGATACTACCTACATTCCTAATGTGGAAAGTGAAAATGATTTTTCAGAATTTATTCGACCAAATTAGAGCACACTTGTAGTTCAAATTTGAATTACTTGATGTAAATCACCAGAAATTCAATAAATCAATGAAATATGGCAATATCACCATAAAATTCATTAAAAATTGGCAGTTCGAATCCCATGTGGTATACTTTAGTTGAAAATTGTAAGGGCACAATTTACAATGTTATTTATGGCACTTGCTTCACAAAAAAAAGTCATGGTTGGCACTAGGAAACTAGAAAAAAAAATACTTTCCATTAACCAAATCTAAAATAATTTTGTGAAATTCCTATTCACTATGGTAAGACCCATGTTAGTTCCAAAAATGGTCATGTTATCATGTAATATGCCATGAAGATTCCCGTGGTGGCATGGTCATCTTTGTTGAAAGTCATTGATCTTCATATGAGATAGGTCAGTTTGTGAAGGTTTTTTTTTAAGTTTATGGTATTGTCAGTGTATCATTTTTCCCACAAGCCATTGCACATAGGAGGCCTCCTTGTGAAAGGATTTGAATTTTTGAGCCTTTTTTCATTTTCTATAATTTCTTTCGATGTGTTGTCAAAATTGCACGGATGACTAATCATATAAAATGGTTGGGAAATTGAGTTTTCTTTGTGGATACTACCTACATTCCAAATGTGGAAGATGAAAATAATTTTTCAGAATTTATTCGACCAAATTAGAGCACATTTGTAGTTCTATAAATCAATGAAATACGGCAATATCATTCTGAAATTCATGAAAAATTGGCAGTTGGAATCTCATGTGGTATACTTTAGTTGAAAATTGTAAGGGCACAATTTACAATCTTATTTATGGCACTTGCTTCACAAAAAAGTTGTGCTTGGCACTAGGAAAATGAAAAAAAAATACTTTTAATTAACCAAATTTTCATTCATTTTGTGAAATTCTTGATCACTATGGTAACACCCATGTTAGCTCCAAAAATGGTCATGTTATCATGTAATATGCCATGAAGATGCCCATGGGGCATGGTCATCTTTGTTGTAAGTCATTGATCTTCATATGAGTGAGGTCAGTTTGTGAAGGTTTTTTTTCAAGTTTGTGGTATTGCCAGTTTATCATTTTCCCACAAGCCATTGCACATAGGAGGCCTCCATGTGAAAGGATTTCAATTCTTGAGCCTTTTTTCATTTTCTATAATTTCTTTCGATGTGCTGTCGAAATTGAACGGATGACTAATCATATAAAATGGTTGGGAAATTGAGTTTTCTTTGTGGATACTACCTACATTCCTAATGTGGAAGGTGAAATTTTTTTTTCAGAATTTATTCGACCAAATTAGAGCTCATTTGCAGTTCAATAAATCAATGAAATATGGCAATATAACTCTGAAATTCATGAAAAATTGGCAGTTGGAATCCCATGTGGTATACTTTAGTTGAAAATTGTAAGGGCACAATTTACAATCTTATTTATGGCACTTGCTTCACAAAAAAAGTCGTGCTTGGCACTAGGAAAATGGATAAAAAATACTTTTAATTAACCAAATTTTCATTCATTTTGTGAAATTCTTGATCACTTTGGTAACACCCATGTTAGCTCGAAAAATGGTCATGTTATCATGTAATATGCCATGAAGATGCCCATGGGGCATGGTCATCTTTGTTGAAAGTCATTGATCTTCATATGAGTGAGGTCAGTTTGTGAAGGGTTTTTTTTCAAGTTTGTGGTATTGCCAGTTTATCATTTTCCCACAAGCCATTGCACATAGGAGGCCTCCCTGTGAAAGGATTTCAATTCTTGAGCCTTTTTTCATTTTCTATAATTTCTTTCGATGTGTTGTCAAAATTGAACGGATGACTAATCATATAAAATGGTTGGGAAATTGAGTTTTCTTTGTGGATACTACCTACATTCCTAATGTGGAAGGTGAAAATGTATTTTCAGATTTTATTCAACCAAATTAGAGCACACTTGCAGTTCAAATTTGAATTACTTGATGTAAATCGCCAGAAATTCAATAAATCAATGAAATTTGGCAATATCACTCTGAAATTCATGAAAAATTTGTAGTTGGAATCCCATGTGGTATATTTTAGTTGAAAATTGTAAGGGCACAATTTACAATCTTATTTATGGCACTTGCTTCACAAAAGAAAGTCATGCTTGACACTAGGAGAATGGAAAAATACTTTTTATTAACCAAATTTTCATTCATGTTCTGAAATTCTTGATCACTATGGTAACATCCATGTTAGTTCCAAAAGTGGTCACGTTATCACGTAATATGCCATGAAGATGCCCATGGGGCATGGTCATATTTGTTGAAAGTCTTTGATCTTCATATGAGTTAGGTCAGTTTGTGAAGTTTTTTTTTCAAGTTTGTGGTATTCTCAGTTTATCATTTTTCCCACAAGCCATTGCACATAGGAAGCCTCCATGTGAAAGGATTTCAATTTTTGAGTATTTTTTTATTTTCTATAATTTCGTTCGATGTGTTGTCAAAATTGCACGGATGACTAATCATATAAAATGGTTGGGAAATTGAGTTTTCTTTGTGGATACTACCTACATTCCTAATGTGGAAGGTGAAAATGATTTTTCAGAATTTATTCGACCAAATTACTTGATGTAAATCACCAAAAATTCAATAAATCAATGAAATATGGCAATATCACTCTGAAATTCATGAAAAAATTGTAGTTGGAATCCCATGTGGTATACTTTAGTTGAAAATTGTAAGGGCACAATTTACAATCTTATTTATGGCACTTGCTTCACAAAAAAAGTCATGCTCGACACTAGGAAAATGGAAAAACACTTTTTATTATCCAAATTTTCATTCATTTTGTGAAATTCTTGATCACTATGGTAACACCCATGTTAGTTCCAAAAATGGTCATGTTATCAAGTAATATGCCATGAAGGTGCCCATGGGGCATGGTCATGTTTGTTGAAAGTCATTGATCTTCATATGAGTTAGGTCAGTTTGTGAAGGTTTTTTTTTCAATTTTGTGGTATTGTCAGTTTATCATTTTTCCCACAAACCATTGCACATAGGAGGCCTCCATGTGAAAGGATTTCAATTGTTGAGCCTTTTTTTCATTTTCTATAATTTCTTTTCATGTGTTGTCAAAATTCCATGGATGACTAATCATATAAAATGGTTGGGAAATTGAGTTTTCTTTGTGGATACTACCTACATTCCTAATGTGGAAAGTGAAAATGATTTTTCAGAATTTATTCGACCAAATTAGAGCACACTTGTAGTTCAAATTTGAATTACTTGATGTAAATCACCAGAAATTCAATAAATCAATGAAATATGGCAATATCACCCTAAAATTCATTAAAAATTGGCAGTTCGAATCCCATGTGGTATACTTTAGTTGAAAATTGTAAGGGCACAATTTACAATGTTATTTATGGCACTTGCTTCACAAAAAAAAGTCATGGTTGGCACTAGGAAACTAGAAAAAAAATACTTTCCATTAACCAAATCTAAAATAATTTTGTGAAATTCCTATTCACTATGGTAAGACCCATGTTAGTTCCAAAAATGGTCATGTTATCATGTAATATGCCATGAAGATTCCCGTGGTGGCATGGTCATCTTTGTTGAAAGTCATTGATCTTCATATGAGATAGGTCAGTTTGTGAAGGTTTTTTTTTAAGTTTATGGTATTGTCAGTGTATCATTTTTCCCACAAGCCATTGCACATAGGAGGCCTCCTTGTGAAAGGATTTGAATTTTTGAGCCTTTTTTCATTTTCTATAATTTCTTTCGATGTGTTGTCAAAATTGCACGGATGACTAATCATATAAAATGGTTGGGAAATTGAGTTTTCTTTGTGGATACTACCTACATTCCAAATGTGGAAGATGAAAATAATTTTTCAGAATTTATTCGACCAAATTAGAGCACATTTGTAGTTCTATAAATCAATGAAATACGGCAATATCATTCTGAAATTCATGAAAAATTGGCAGTTGGAATCTCATGTGGTATACTTTAGTTGAAAATTGTAAGGGCACAATTTACAATCTTATTTATGGCACTTGCTTCACAAAAAAGTTGTGCTTGGCACTAGGAAAATGAAAAAAAAATACTTTTAATTAACCAAATTTTCATTCATTTTGTGAAATTCTTGATCACTATGGTAACACCCATGTTAGCTCCAAAAATGGTCATGTTATCATGTAATATGCCATGAAGATGCCCATGGGGCATGGTCATCTTTGTTGTAAGTCATTGATCTTCATATGAGTGAGGTCAGTTTGTGAAGGTTTTTTTTCAAGTTTGTGGTATTGCCAGTTTATCATTTTCCCACAAGCCATTGCACATAGGAGGCCTCCATGTGAAAGGATTTCAATTCTTGAGCCTTTTTTCATTTTCTATAATTTCTTTCGATGTGCTGTCGAAATTGAACGGATGACTAATCATATAAAATGGTTGGGAAATTGAGTTTTCTTTGTGGATACTACCTACATTCCTAATGTGGAAGGTGAAATTTTTTTTTCAGAATTTATTCGACCAAATTAGAGCTCATTTGCAGTTCAATAAATCAATGAAATATGGCAATATAACTCTGAAATTCATGAAAAATTGGCAGTTGGAATCCCATGTGGTATACTTTAGTTGAAAATTGTAAGGGCACAATTTACAATCTTATTTATGGCACTTGCTTCACAAAAAAAGTCGTGCTTGGCACTAGGAAAATGGATAAAAAATACTTTTAATTAACCAAATTTTCATTCATTTTGTGAAATTCTTGATCACTTTGGTAACACCCATGTTAGCTCGAAAAATGGTCATGTTATCATGTAATATGCCATGAAGATGCCCATGGGGCATGGTCATCTTTGTTGAAAGTCATTGATCTTCATATGAGTGAGGTCAGTTTGTGAAGGGTTTTTTTTCAAGTTTGTGGTATTGCCAGTTTATCATTTTCCCACAAGCCATTGCACATAGGAGGCCTCCCTGTGAAAGGATTTCAATTCTTGAGCCTTTTTTCATTTTCTATAATTTCTTTCGATGTGTTGTCAAAATTGAACGGATGACTAATCATATAAAATGGTTGGGAAATTGAGTTTTCTTTGTGGATACTACCTACATTCCTAATGTGGAAGATGAAAATAATTTTACAGAATTTATTCGACCAAATTAGAGCACATTTGTAGTTCTATAATTCAATGAAATATGGCAGTATCATTCTGAAATTCATGAAAAATTGGTAGTTGGAATCTCATGTGGTATACTTTAGTTGAAAATTGTAAGGGCACAATTTACAATCTTATTTATGGCACTTGCTTCACAAAAAAAGTCGTGCTTGGCATTAGGAAAATGGATAAAAAATACTTTTAATTAACCAAATTTTCATTCATTTTGTGAAATTCTTGATCACTATGGTAACACCCATGTTAGCTCGAAAAATGGTCATGTTATCATGTAATATGCCATGAAGATGCCCATGGGGCATGGTCATCTTTGTTGAAAGTCATTGATCTTCATATGAGTGAGGTCAGTTTGTGAAGGGTTTTTTTCAAGTTTGTGGTATTGCCAATTTATCATTTTCCCACAAGCCATTGCACATAGGAGGCCTCCCTGTGAAAGGATTTCAATTCATGAGCCTTTTTTCATTTTCTATAATTTCTTTCGATGTGTTGTCCAAATTGAACGGATGACTAATCATATAAAATGGTTGGGAAATTGAGTTTTCTTTGTGGATACTACCTACATTCCTAATGTGGAAGATGAAAATAATTTTACCGAATTTATTCGACCAAATTAGAGCACATTTGTAGTTCTATAATTCAATGAAATATGGCAGTATCATTCTGAAATTCATGAAAAATTGGTAGTTGGAATCTCATGTGGTATACTTTAGTTGAAAATTGTAAGGGCACAATTTACAATCTTATTTATGGCACTTGCTTCACAAAAAAAGTCGTGCTTGGCATTAGGAAAATGGATAAAAAATACTTTTAATTAACCAAATTTTCATTCATTTTGTGAAATTCTTGATCACTATGGTAACACCCATGTTAGCTCGAAAAATGGTCATGTTATCATGTAATATGCCATGAAGATGCCCATGGGGCATGGTCATCTTTGTTGAAAGTCATTGATCTTCATATGAGTGAGGTCAGTTTGTGAAGGTTTTTTTTCAAGTTTGTGGTATTGCCAGTTTATCATTTTCCCACAAGCCATTGCACATAGGAGGCCTCCCTGTGAAAGGATTTTAATTCATGAGCCTTTTTTCATTTTCTATAATTTCTTTCGATGTGTTGTCCAAATTGAACGGATGACTAATCATATAAAATGGTTGGGAAATTGAGTTTTCTTTGTGGATACTACCTACATTCCTAATGTAAAAGATGAAAATAATTTTTCAGAATTTATTCGACCAAATTAGAGGACATTTGTAGTTCTATAATTCAATGAAATATGGCAGTATCATTCTGAAATTCATGAAAAATTGGCAGTTGGAATCTCATGTGGTATACTTTAGTTGAAAATTGTAAGGGCACAATTTACAATCTTATTTATGGCATTTGCTTCACAAAAAAAGTCGTGCTTGGCATTAGGAAAATGGATAAAAAATACTTTTAATTAACCAAATTTTCATTCATTTTGTGAAATTCTTGATCACTATGGTAACACCCATGTTAGCTCGAAAAATGGACATGTTATCATGTAATATGCCATGAAGATGCCCATGGGGCATGGTCATCTTTGTTGAAAGTCATTGATCTTCATATGAGTGAGGTCAGTTTGTGAAGGGTTTTTTTTCAAGTTTGTGGTATTGCCAGTTTATCATTTTCCCACAAACCATTGCACATGGGAGGCCTCCCTGTGAAAGGATTTCAATTCTTGAGCCTTTTTTCATTTTCCATAATTTCTTTTGATGTGTTGTCAAAATTGAACGGATGACTAATCATATAAAATGGTTGGGAAATTGAGTTTTCTTTGTGGATACTACCTACATTCCTAATGTGGAAGATGAAAATAATTTGTCAGAATTTATTCGACCAAATTAGAGCACATTTGCAGTTCAATAAATCAATGAAATATGGCAATATAACTCTGAAATTCATGAAAAATTGGCAGTTGGAATCTCATGTGGTATACTTTAGTTGAAAATTGTAAGGGAACAATTTACAATCTTATTTATGGCACTTGCTTCACAAAAAAAGTAGTGCTTGGCACTAGGAAAATGAAAAAAAAATACTTTTAATTAACCAAATTTTCATTCATTTTGTGAAATTCTTGATCACTATGGTAACACCCATGTTAGCTCGAAAAATGGACATGTTATCATGTAATATGCCATGAAGATGCCCATGGGGCATGGTCATCTTTGTTGAAAGTCATTGATCTTCATATGAGTGAGGTCAGTTTGTGAAGGGTTTTTTTTCAAGTTTGTGGTATTGCCAGTTTATCATTTTCCCACAAACCATTGCACATGGGAGGCCTCCCTGTGAAAGGATTTCAATTCTTGAGCCTTTTTTCATTTTCCATAATTTCTTTTGATGTGTTGTCAAAATTGAACGGATGACTAATCATATAAAATGGTTGGGAAATTGAGTTTTCTTTGTGGATACTACCTACATTCCTAATGTGGAAGATGAAAATAATTTGTCAGAATTTATTCGACCAAATTAGAGCACATTTGCAGTTCAATAAATCAATGAAATATGGCAATATAACTCTGAAATTCATGAAAAATTGGCAGTTGGAATCTCATGTGGTATACTTTAGTTGAAAATTGTAAGGGAACAATTTACAATCTTATTTATGGCACTTGCTTCACAAAAAAAGTAGTGCTTGGCACTAGGAAAATGAAAAAAAAATACTTTTAATTAACCAAATTTTCATTCATTTTGTGAAATTCTTGATCACTATGGTAACACCCATGTTAGCTCCAAAAATGGTCATGTTATCATGTAATATGCCATGAAGATGCCCATGGGGCATGGTTATGTTTGTTGAAAGTCATTGATCTTCATATGAGTTAGGTCAGTTTGTGAAGGTTTTTTTTCATGTTTGTGGTATTGTTAGTTTATCATTTTTCCCACAAGCCATTCCACATAGGAGGCCTCCATGTGAAAGGATTTCAATTGTTGGTCCTTTTTTTCATTTTCTATAATTTCTTTTTATGTGTTGTCAAAATTCCATGGATGACTAATCATATAAAATGGTTGGGATATTGAGTTTTCTTTGTGGATACTACCTACATTCCTAAGGTGGAAAGTGAAAATGATTTTTCAGAATTTATTCGACCAAATTAGAGCACACTTGTAGTTCAAATTTGAATTACTTGATGTAAATCACCAGAAATTCAATAAATCAATGAAATATGACAATATCTCTCTAAAATTCTTGAAAAATTGGCAGTTGTAATCCCATGTGGTATACTTTAGTTGAAAATTGTAAGGGCACAATTTACAATGTTATTTATGGCACTTGCTTCACAAAAAAAGTCATGGTTGGCACTAGGAAAGCGGAAAAAAAATACTTTTCATTAACCAAATCTAAAATAATTTTGTGAAATTCCTGATCACTATGGTAAGACCCATGTTAGTTCCAAAAATGGTCATGTTATCATGTAATATGCCATTAAGATTCCCATGGGGCATGGTCATCTTTTTTGAAAGTCATTGATCTTGATATGAGATAGGTGAGTTTGTGAAAGTTTTATTTTCAGGTTTATGGTATTGTCAGTGTATCATTTTTCCCACAAGTCATTGCACATAGGAGGCCTCCATGTGAAAGGATTGCAATTTTTAAGAATTTATTCGACCAAATTAGAGCACATTTGCAGTTCAATTTTGAATTACTTGATGTAAATAACCAGAAATTAAATAAATCAATGAAATATGGCAATATCACTCTGAAATTCATGAAAAATTGGTAGTTGGAATCCCATGTGGTATACTTTAGTTGAAAATTGTAAGGGCACAATTTACAATCTTATTTATGGAGCTTGCTTCACAAAAAAAAGTCATGCTTGGCACTAGGAAAATGGAAAAAAAATACTTTTAATTAACCAAATTTTCATTCATTTTGTGAAATTCTTGATCACTACGGTAACACCCATGTTAGCTCCAAAAATGGTCATGTTATCATGTAATATGCCATGAAGATGCCCATGGGGCATGGTCATCTTTGTTGAAAGTCATTGATCTTCATATGAGTGAGGTCAGTTTGTGAAGGTTTTTTTTTCAAGTTTGTGGTATTGCCAGTTTATCATTTTCCCACAAGCCATTGCACATAGGAGGCCTCCATGTGAAAGGATTTCAATTTTTGAGCATTTTTTTTCATTTTCTATAATTTGTTTCGATGTGTTGTCAAAATTGCACGGATGACTAATCATATAAAATGGTTGGGAAATTGAGTTTTCTTTGTGGATACTACCTACATTCCTAATGTGGAAGGTGAAAATGATTTTTCAGAATTTATTCGACCAAATTAGAGCACACTTGTAGTTCAAATTTGAATTACTTGATGTAAATCAATAGAAATTCAATAAATCAGTGAAATATGGCTATATCACTCTGAAATTCATGAAAAAATTGTAGTTGGAATCCGATGTGGTATACTTTAGGTGAAAATTGTAAGGGCACAATTTACAATCTTATTTATGGCAATTGCTTCACAAAATAAGTCGTGCTTGGCACTAGGAAAATGGAAAAATACTTTTTATTATCCAAATTTTCATTCATTTTGTGAAATTCTTGATCACTATGGTAACACCGATGTTATTTCAAAAAATGGTCATGTTATCACGTAATATGCCATGAAGATGCCCATGGGTCATGGTTATGTTTGTTGAAAGTCATTGATCTTCATATGAGTTAGGTCAGTTTGTGAAGGGTTTTTTTTCATGTTTGTGGTATTGTCAGTTTATCATTTTTCCCACAAGCCATTGCACATAGGAGGCCTACATGTGAAAGGATTTCAATTGTTGGTCCTTTTTTTCATTTTCTATAATTTCTTTTTATGTGTTGTCAAAATTCCATGGATGACTAATCATATAAAATGGTGGGGATATTGAGTTTTCTTTGTGGATACTACCTACATTCCTAATGTGGAAAGTGAAAATGATTTTTCAGAATTTATTCGACCAAATTAGAGCACACTTGTAGTTCAAATTTGAATTACTTGATGTAAATCACCAGAAATTCAATAAATCAATGAAATATGGCAATATCACTCTAAAATTCATGAAAAAATGGCAGTTGTAATCCCATGTGGTGTACTTTAGTTTAAAATTGTAAGGGCACAATTTACAATGTTATTTATGGCACTTGCTTCACAAAAAAATTCATGGTTGGCACTAGGAAAGTGGGAAAGAAATACTTTTCATTAACCAAATCTAAAATAATTTTGTGAAATTCCTGATCACTATGGTAAGACCCATGTTAGTTCCTAAAATGGTCATCTTTGTTGAAAGTCATTGATCTTCATATGAGATAGGTGAGTTTGTGAAAGTTTTTTTTCAAGTTTATGGTATTGTCAGTGTATCATTTTTCCCACAAGTCATTGCACATAGGAGGCCTCCATGTGAAAGGATTTCAATTTTTAAGAATTTATTCGACCAAATTAGAGCACATTTGCAGTTCAATTTTGAATTACTTGATGTAAATCACCAGAAATTAAATAAATCAATGAAATATGGCAATATCACTCTGAAATTCATGAAAAATTAGCAGTTGGAATCCCATGTGGTATACTTTAGTTGAAAATTGTAAGGGCACAATTTACAATGTTATTTATGGCACTTGCTTCACAAAAAAAGTCATGCTTGGCACTAGAAAAGTGGAAAAAAATACTTTTCATTAACCAAATCTAAAATAATTTTGTGAAATTCTTGATCACTATGGTAAGACCCATGTTAGTTCCAAAAATGATCATGATATCATGTAATACGCCATGAAGATTCCCATGGGGCATGGTCATCTTGGTTGAAAGTCATTGATCTTCATATGAGATAGGTCAGTTTGTGACGGGTTTTTTTCAAGTTTGTGGTATTGTCAGTTTATCATTTTCCCACAAGCCATTGCACATAGGAGGCCTCCATGTGAAAGGATTTCAATTTTTGAGCCTTTTTGCATTTTCTATAATTTCTTTCTATGTGTTGTCAAAATTGCATGGATGACTAATCATATAAAATGGTTGGGAAATTGAATTTTCTTTATGGATACTACCTACATTCCTAATGTGGAAGGTGAAAATGATTTTTCAGAATTTATTCGACCAAATTAGAGCACACTTGTAGTTCAAATTTGAATTACTTGATGTAAATCACCAGAAATTCAATAAATCAATGAAATATGGCAATATCACTCTAAAATTCATGAAAAATTTGTAGTTGGAATCCCATGTGGTATACTTTAGTTGAAAATTGTAAGGGCACAATTTACAATCTTATTTATGGCACTTGCTACACAAAAAAAGTCATGCTTGGCACTAGGAAAATGGAAAAAATACTTTTTATTATCAAAATTTTCATTCATTTTGTGAAATTCTTGATCACTACGGTAACACCCATGTTATTTCCAAAAATGGTCATGTTATCATGTAATATGCCATGAAGATGCCTATGGGGCATGGTCATGTTTGTTGAAAGTCATTGATCTTCATATGAGTTAGGTCAGTTTGTGAAGGTTTTTTTTTCAAGTTTGTGGTATTGTCAGTTTATCATTTTTCCCACAATCCATTGCACATAGGAGGCCTCCATGTGAAAGGATTTCAATTGTTGATCCTTTTTTTCATTTTCTATAATTTCTTTTTACTAGTAAATGTGTACGTTGATATTAGGTAATATATTAATTACACGTAAATATTAGGTAGGATATTATTTGCGTATTAATTACGTGATTAGCATTGGCATTAATATTTGGTATGATATTAACTGCACACTAAACGTGTTGAGCGCTCACCATTGGAGCAGCCTGAGTCATTGGATTGACCTGATTTGACGGCCGGGATTTGTTGGATCTGCCCCTTTGGGTCTTTTTATATTGGTATAGATGTGTTGTTAAAATTCCATGGATGACTAATCATATAAAATGGTTGGGATATTGAGTTTTCTTTGTGGATACTACCTACATTCCTAATGTGGAAAGTGAAAATGATTTTTCAGAATTTATTTGACCAAATTAGAGCACACTTGTAGTTCAACTTTGAATTACTTGATGTAAATCACCAGAAATTCAATAAATCAATGAAATATGGCAATATCACTCTAAAATTCATGAAAAATTGGCAATTGGAATCCCATGTGGTATACTTTAGTTGAAAATTGTAAGTGCACAATTTACAATGTTATTTATGGCACTTGCTTCACAAAAAAAAAGTCATGGTTGGCACTAGGAAAGTGGAAAAAAATACTTTTCATTCACCAAATCTAAAATAATTTTGTGAAATTCCTGATCACTATGGTAAGACCCATGTTAGTTCCAAAAATGGTCATGTTATCATGTAATATGCCATGAAAATTCCCTTGGGGCATGGTCATCTTTGTTGAAAGTCATTGATCTTCATATGAGATAGGTCAGTTTGTGAAGGGTTTTTTTTCAAGTTTATGGTATTGTCAGTGTATCATTTTTCCCACAAGCCATTGCACATAGGAGGCCTCCATGTGAAATAATTTCAATTTTTGAGAATTTATTCGACCAAATTAGAGCACATTTGCAGTTCAATTTTGAATTACTTGATGTAAATCACCAGAAATTAAATAAATCAATGAAATATGGCAATATCATTCTGAAATTCATGAAAAATTGGCAGTTTGAATCCCATGTGGTATACTTTAGTTGCAAATTGTAAGGGCACAATTTACAATGTTATTTATGGCACTTGCTTCACAAAAAAAAGTCATTCTTGCCACTAGGAAAGTGGAAAAAAGTACTTTTCATTAACCAAATCTAAAATCATTTTGTGAAATTCCTGATCACTACGGTAAGACCCATGTTAGTTCAAACAATGTTCATGTTATCATGTAATATGCCATGAAGATTCCCATGGGGCATGGTCATCTTTGTTGAAAGTCATTGATCTTCATATGAGATAGGTCAGTTTGTGAAGGTTTTTTTTTCAAGTTTGTGGTATTGTCGGTTTATCATTTTTCCTACAAGCCATTGCACATAGGAGGCCTCCATGTGAAAGTATTTCAATTGTTGAGCCTTTTTTTCATTTTCTATAATTTCTTTCGATGTGTTGTCAAAATTGCACGGATGACTAATCATATAAAATGGTTGGGAAATTGAGTTTTCTTTGTGGATACTACCTACATTCCTAATGTGGAAGGTGAACATGATTTTTCAGAATTTATTCGACCAAATTAGAGCACACTTGCAGTTCAATTTTGAACTAATTGATGTAAATCGCGAGAAATTCAATAAATCAATGAAATATGGCAATATCACTCTAAAATTCATGAAAAATTGGTAGTTGGAATCCCATGTGGTATACTTTAGTTGGAAATTGTAAGGGCACAATTTACAATGTTATTTATGGCACTTGCTTCACAAAAAAAGTCATGCTTGGCACTAGGAAAGTGGAAAAAAATACTTTTCATTAACCAAATCTAAAATAATTTTGTGAAATTCCTGATCACTATGGTAAGACCCATGTTAGTTCCAAAAATGGTCATGTTATCATGTAATACGCCATGAAGATTCCCATGGGGCATGGTCATCTTTGTTGAAAGTCATTGATCTTCATATGAGATAGGTCAGTTTGTGAAGGGTTTTTTTCAAGTTTGTGGTATTGTCAGTTTATCATTTGTCCCACAAGCCATTGCACATAGGAGGCCTCCATGTGAAAGGAATTCAATTTTTGAGCCTTTTTTCATTTTCTATAATTTCTTTCGATGTGTTGTCAAAATTGCACGGATGACTAATCATATAAAATGGTTGGGAAATTGAGTTTTCTTTGTGGATACTACCTACATTCCTAATGTGGAAGGTGAAAATGATTTTTCAGAATTTATTCGACCAAATTAGAGCACACTTGCAGTTCAAATTTGAATTACCTGATGTAAATTGCCAGAAATTCAATAAAGCAATGAAATTTGGCAATATCACTCTGAAATTCATGAAAAATTTGAAAGTTGGAATCCCATGTGGTATAATTTAGTTCAAAATTGTAAGGGCACAATGTACAATCTTATTTATGGCACTTGCTTCACAAAAAAAGTCATGCTTGACACTAGGAGAATGGAAAAATACTTTTTATTAACTAAATTTTCATTCATTTTGTGAAATTCTTGATCACTATGGTAACACACATGTTAGTTCCAAAAGTGGTCACGTTATCACGTAATATGCCATGAAGATGCCCATGGGGCATGGTCATGTTTGTTGAAAGTCATTGATCTTCATATGAGTTAGGTTAGTTTGTTAAGTTTTTTTTCAAGTTTGTCGTATTGTCAGTTTATCATTTTTCCCACAAGCCATTGCACATAAGAGGCCTCCATGTGAAAGGATTTCAATTTTTGAGTATTTTTTCCATTTTCTATAATTTCTTTCGATGTGTTGTCAAAATTGCACGGATGACTAATCATATAAAATGGTTGGGAAATTGAGTTTTGTTTGTGGATACTACCTACATTCCTAATGTGGAAGGTGAATTTGATTTTCAGAATTTATTCGACCAAATTAGAGCACACTTGTAGTTCAAATTTCAATTACTTGATGTAAATCACCAGAAATTCAATAAATCAATGAAATATGGCAATATCACTCTGAAATTCATGAAAATTTTGTAGTTGGAATCCCATGTGGTATACTTTAGTTGAAAATTGTAAGGGCACAATTTACAATCTTATTTATGGCACTTGCTTCACAAAAAAAGTCATGCTTGGCACTAGGAAAATGGAAAAATACTTTTCATTATCCAAATTTTCATTCATTTTGTGAAATTCTTGATCACTATGGTAACACCCATGTTAGTTCCAAAAAAGATCATGTTATCATGTAACACTACTGGAATCAGGATCTTTGCCGCCTGCCAGCTCTTTGCCGTCAGCTAGCTGACGGCAAAGAAGGTCTTTGCCATCAGCTTACAGAAAACTGACGGCAAACAAAGAGCTGACTGCAAAGATCATGTTTGCCGTCAGCCATCTCTTTGCCGTCTGCTAGCTGACGGCATACAAGCTTTGCCGTCAGCTAGCAGACGGCAAAGAAAGTGGCCAACTAACGTCCGTTCCCCCCCCCCCCCCGGCCCCACCCCACTAGCTAGGCTCTTTGCCGTCTGCTAGCAGACGGCAAAGAGATTTGACCTATCTAAAACAGTCAGCGCCCCGCACCCCACCCCTCTCTCTCTCCCCTCACCTCACCCACGCCGCCCCCGTGCCCGAGCCGCCACCGCCCCGCGCCACCCCCCGGAGCCTGAGGTGCCGCCGGCCAGCCCCGCCCCCCGGAGCCCGCCCCGCGCCCCACCCCTCTCTCTCCCCTCTCTCTCTCCCCTCACCTCACCCGCGCCGCCCCCGTGCCCGAGCCGCCGCCGCCCCGCGCCACCCCCCGGAGCCCGAGGCGCCGCCGGCCAACACCGCCCCCTGGAGCCCGCCCCGTCGCCGGCCGCCCGCCCGCCCCGCCCAGCGGACGCAGGCCGCGGCGGTCGCCCTGCCCCGCCCCATCGCCGGAGCCGTGCCGCGCCGCCTCGCCCCGCCGCCGGAGCCACACCGTCGCCGGCCGCCATTCCCCTCGGCCTCCTCAACCCGCGCCCCGTCATCGTGGCCTGCCTCCTCAACCCGCGCCCCCTCCCCGTGGTGAGTTTTTCTGTTTTTTTAGATTTAGTTTAGGTTTGTTTAGTTTAGTTTACTTTAGGTTAGTTTAGTTTAGTTTAGTTTAGTTTAGGTTAGATTTAGTTTAGTTTAGTTTAGGTTTTTTTCTGTTTTTTAAGAATAAACAAGAAAGATGAAAAAAAGAAGTAAAAGAAGAAGAGGAAGAAGAAGAAGAAGAAGAGGAAGAAGAAGAAGATGAAAAAAAAAGAACAATAAGTAGAAGAAGAAGAAGAAGAAGAAGAAGAAAGAAGAAGAAGATGAAAAAAGAAGAAGTAGAAGTAGAAGATGAAAAAAAGAAGTAGGAAAAGTAGAAAAAGAGGGTCGCCGATGGTCGAGGGTCGCCGAGGGAAAAGAGGGTCGCCGAGTGGTCGAGGGGTCGAGGATCGAGGGGAAAAGGAGCACGTCATTACTGATAGTGATGATGATTATGCATTTATTGATCCCGGAGCATATATAGACGATGAAGATTAATATTAGTAATGTCAGGTATTCAATTATTATTATGTACATATATATTATTAATTAGTTCATGTTATTAGGTATTCAATTTTTTTATGTTGTACTAATTTCGTTTACTCTTTGTCATTGCAGGTGTTGACAGATGGTGGGCGCGGGTCGAGAGCGCTCTGAGCCTCCTTCCTCGGCGCGTGCTGGGAGGGGTGCTATTATTCCACCCGAGCACCTCCGGAGAGCGCTGGTACACAGTATGCAGACACCGGCGGGCGCTTCTTCTTCGGCCGGGAGAGGTCGGGGGAAGACGAAGAGGGGTGCTAGAGGTGGACGTGGCGGCGGGAGAGGTAGGAAGGCTGCTGCGCCTTCCTCGCCGCCACCCCCAGCTGATTCTCCCGACCACTGGAGTGCTCCGTCTCAGGTGGACCCGTGTGACTTGGACCCGTCTCGGACTCCGGTCAACGAGCCTCGGGCCGACGAGCCTCGGGTCGCCGAGCCTTCGCCCCAGGAGACTCCGGTCCCAGAGTCTTCGTCCCAGGAGACTCCGGTCCCAGAGTCTTCGTCCCACGTGACTCCGAAGGCTAGTGGCCATGCTGATGGTGGCGAGGACAGCTTTTCTGAGGATAGCTATAGCGAGGGCGAGCTGGTTGAGGAGGGCAAGAAGGTCTACCAGCGTGGTGGTACAAAGCTCCCGCCCGTGCCAGCGACCCGCGATCAGAGGTGGTTGATTGTGCCTAATGGGGAGAAGTAAGTCCATTTACTCTTTTTTAACCTTTTGCCTTCATGTTTCTTCAAATTAATATCTAATGTGTTGGCCTTGTCATACTGCAGGGGTTGGAAACACGCCTCTGGTGTCCGCAGGCCCAACCAGGTCCTTGGTGTGCTTTGCCGGCACCATTTCCCGGGGTGGGTCACGTTGCCCGGTGAGGGTGAGGTTCGACAGCTAGCACTGAGCTGGGAGCTGTACGTGGCTGCCCCGGCCCCGCCGGCGGAGAGGGTCGACGGTGTCTTGTGCGAGATGGTGGCCGACATTGTGATCTGGCGGTTTTGGGTAATTTCTCCTTTACAGAATTAAAAATCAATAGCACCTAGTGATTGTACTAATTAGTGTTGTCTTGTTTGATTGCAGACCTTCTACAGGTGTCTTGAGGAACACGAGGCGGACGCGGCTATAGTTCTCGTAGCCGAGTGCAAGCGCCTATTTCAGAACTTACGGCACGAGACTCGGGTGCAGGCTGTTCGAGACTACTACGCCTCGATTAACATTAAGAGGGCCAAGAAGAAGTGCCGCGCCAAGTTTCTGTGTAAGGAGAAGTACATGAAGGTAATTACCTATTCTTAAGGCCTTGCACTTAGTTTCCTTGATTTGATTCGTAGGCGTAGCGCTGAAATTTCTCTTGTCTAACTTAGGTGTCCCCAAGATGGTGTGCGGATAGGATGGACTGTTGGGAGGTGTTGGTGGATGAGTGGTGCTCTCCCCATTGGCTAGCTGTCCACAACAAGGCCAAGGATAAGTGTGCCCAAATGAAAGGTGTGCCACACCATCAAGGGAGCTCCAACCTGTTTGAGTTCGGGGATCACTGGGTATGTGGTTTGCTTCATGATTCATGCAATTTCATTCTTCATGCTAGCTTGAGCCCTTAACTAATATTTTGTTCCTCTCTTTTAGGCGCGACACAACAAGAAGGAGGTGCCACCGCTGTTCGACCTCTATGCCATGGCCCATACTGCCCCGTACAAGAAGGCCAAGGCATTCTCTGAGGATGACCTCGATCATCCAGAGAGCTTCAGCAACATCTCCTCCCACAACAAGCTCGTGAGGTACAGAGATGAGGGGAAGACGAGGAAAGGGGAGGACTTCAACCCGAGCCAGAGTCCTTTTGATCCAGAGCTCGTGATGATATCTGGTGGCGGGAGGCCCCATGGCTCGATAGCCATTGGGGATGGACTGATACGTTGTCCTAGAACTCTCCCGGAGATCAAGAAGCACCAGACAAGCTCCGATCCTGAGATAAGGCCTCGTCCACGGCCAATGGAGCTCGCCATCGAGGCTAGGGCCCAGGAGCTTCTGGCGGAGGCAAACAGGCAGGTGGCGGAGAGGGAGAGGGACATGGAGGAGAGGACGGCTAGGATGTGGGAGGAGGAGAGGAACCGGAACGACGCGTCTCACCGGGCCCTATACGAGCTCCTCATGGTAAGTTTCTCCTGCATATTAGCCAAATCATGCACGTAATGTTCGTTTCATCACTAACTAATATGACTGACTCGTGGAAACAAAATGTGCAGACCGTGTGCCAGAACAACGGTCAGACCCCTCCGCCGATGCCCCAGATTGGTATAGCGCCCACGGTGAGTTTCATTTGAATGGTCATTAGTTACTAGTATTCACATTTGAGTTGCATCATGCTAACGAGACATTGCAAATGATCTTTCGTGCAGCATGCCTCCCGACAAGCATCGACCGATCCTTCTGCGTCTGCCGCAACCCCGACCGGTCCTTCTTCGTCTCACACTGGCGCAAACCCAACCGGTCCTTCACCTCCGTGATGATGGTAAGTTTTCCCAAGTGTTTTGCTTAACAAATGCATACTTAGCTTAAGAAATGACCTATTTAGCTCCAAAATGACCTATACTTAGCTTATTTTCCTCGAAAATGACATCATAACCTTACTTAGCTCCAAAATGACATATTTTACCTAGGATAGCTATAAAATGACCTATACTTAGCATTTTTTCCTCCAAAATGACTTAATATTCTTAGTTAGCTAAAAAATGGCATAACTACCTAGGATAGCTCAATAATGATCTATACTTAGCTTAGCTAGTTCATTTATGACATAATTAGCTTACTTAGGTAAAAAATGGCATAATAACCTTGGTTTAGCTCCAAACTGTCATATCATTAGTTTATTTTCCTCCAAAATGACAAAATAACCTTACCTAGCTCCAAAATGACCGATTTTAACTAGGATAGCTCAAAAATGACCTACACTTACCATTTTGTCCTCCAAAATGAATAAATTTGCTTAGTTAGCTAAAAAATGGCATAACTACCTAGGTTAGCTCAAAAATGACCTATACTTAGCTTCTTTAGTTCATTTATGACATACTTAGCATTTAGGTCAAAATGGCATAATATTCTTGGTTACCTCCAAAATGACATTGACTTAGCTTATTTTCCTCGAAAATGACATAATAACCTTACTAACCTCCAAAATGACCTATTTACCTAGCTTAGCTCTATAATGACCTACACTTAGCATTTTTACCTAGCTTAGCTAAAAAATGGCATAATTACCTAAGTTACCTTCGTTAGAAGAAGAAGAAGATAAAGAAGAGGAGAAAAAGAAAAACAAGCAAAATTCTTCTTCTTCTACTTCTACTTCTTCTTCTTCTTCTTCTTCTTCTTCTTGTTCTTCTTCTAACTTTCTTCTTTCCCAATTTGCAGATTTGCTTTAGATCACGGAAGCTTGCGTTGATGGAGTCTACTCTTCTCCTTGTCCTTCCTTTTTGTTTTGATTTTGTAGGATCAACAATGTGAAACTTGCTACCTATATATGTATGTATGGATGAAACCATTGTATGCTTGTTGTTGGATATAAGTTGGCTATATATATATGTCGGATATGGACTTTTGAGTTGGTATGTATATGTGTTGGATGATCATATCCATATGGCAGGGATATGTATGCTTGTTGAAAGTATTTTCAAATGTATATATATATATCTGTGAAATTGATTGAATTTAAAAAAAAACATAAAAAATAGGGGCAGTACAGGCACTTTGCCGTCCGCTGGCAGACGGCAAAGTTCTTTGCCATCTGCCGGCAGACGGCAAAGCTGCCACGTGGCAGCTACCTGTGCAACCTCGGGGGAACTGGGCTGGCCTATGTGGTTGCTTTGCCGTCTTCTAGCAGACGGCAAAGAACTTTGCATCTTTGACGTCTGCCAGCAGACGGCATAGCGAGCCACGTGGCAGCTACCTGGGGGGAACCTGGGATGGCCTATTTGGCCACTTTGCCGTCTGCTAGCAGACGGCAAAGCACGCCGTTAACCCCTTAACGGACCTAAGCTACCACGTGTGCCGTCCATGCCCTTTGCCGTCTGCTGGCAGACGGCAAAGACCTTTGCTTCTTTGCCGTTTGCCAGCAGACGGCAAAGTGCCATTTACCGTAGCTTGTTCAGCCGGATGTGGTGCCATCTGCTGGCTGACGGCAAAGACCTTTGCCGTCCGCCATGCATGTCGTTGCCATCAGCCATGGCAGACGGCAAAGATCCTGATTCCAGTAGTGTAATATGCCATGAAGATGCCCATGGGGCATGGTCATCTTTGTTGAAAGTCATTGAACTTCATGTGAGATAGGTTAGTTTGTGAAGGTTTTTTTTTCAAGTTTGTGGTATTGTCGGTTTATCATTTTTCCCACAAGCCATTGCACATAGGAGGCCTCCATGTGAAATGATTTCAATTGTTGAGCCTTTTTTTCCATTTTCTATAATTTCTTTCGATGTGTTGTCAAAATTGCACGGATGACTAATCATATAAAATGGTTGGGAATTTGAGTTTTCTATGTGGATACTACCTACATTCCTAATGTGGAAGGTGAAAATGATTTTTCAGAATTTATTCGACCAAATTAGAGAACACTTGAAGTTCAATTTTGAATTACATGATGTAAAGCGCCAGAAATTCAATAAATCAATGAAATATGGCAATATCACTCTAAAATTCATGAAAAAATTGGTAGTTGGAATCCCATGTGGTATACTTTAGTTGAAAATTGTAAGGGCACAATTTACAATGTTATTTATGGCACTTGCTTCACAAAAAAAAGTCATGCTTGGCACTAGGAAAGTGGGAAAAAATTATTTTCAATAACCAAATCTAAAATAATTTTGTGAAATTCCTGATCACTATGGTAAGACCCATGTTAGTTCCAAAAATGGTCATGTTATCATGTAATACGCCATGAAGATACCCATGGGGCATGGTCATCTTTGTTGAAAGTCATTGATCTTCATATGAGATTGGTCAGTTTGTGAAGGTTTTTTTTTCAAGTTTGTGGTATTGTCAGTTTATCATTTTTCCCACAAGCCATTGCACATAGGAGGCCTCCATGTGAAATGATTTCAATTGTTGAGCCTTTTTTTTCATTTTCTATAATTTCTTTCGATGTGTTGTCAAAATTGCACGGATGACTAATCATATAAAATGGTTGGGAAATTGAGTTTTCTTTGTGGATACTACCTACATTCCTAATGTGGAAGGTGAAAATGATTTTTCAGAATTTATTCGACCAAATTAGAGCTCACTTGCAGTTCAAATTTGAATTACTTGATGTAAATCGCCAGAAATTCAATAAATCAATGAAATTTGGCAATATCACTCTGAAATTCATGAAAAATTTGAAGTTGGAATCCCATGTGGTATAATTTAGTTGAAAATTGTAAGGGCACAATTTACAATCTTATTTACGGCACTTGCTTCACAAAAAAATCATGCTTGACACTAGGAGAATGGAAAAATACTTTTTATTAACCAAATTTTCATTCATTTTGTGAAATTCTTGATCACTATGGTAACACCCATGTTAGTTCCAAAAGTGGTCACGTTATCACGTAATATGCTATGAAGATGCCCATGGGGCATGGTCATGTTTGTTGAAAGTCATTGATCTTCATATGAGTTAGGTCAGTTTGTGAAGTTTTTTTTTCAAGTTTGTGGTATTGTCAGTTTATCATTTTTCCCACAAGCCATTGCACATAGGAGGCCTCCATGTGAAAGGATTTCAATTTTTGAGTATTTTTTTCATTTTCTACAATTTCTTTCGATGTGTTGTCAAAATTGCACGGATGACTAATCATATAAAATGGTTGGGAAATTGAGTTTTCTTTGTGGATACTACCAACATTCCTAATGTGGAAGGTGAAAATTATTTTTCAGAATTTATTCGACCAAATTAGAGCACACTTGTAGTTCAAATTTGAATTACTTGATGTAAATCACCAGAAATTCAATAAATCAATGAAATATGGCAATATCACTCTGAAATTCATGAAAAATTTGTAGTTGGAATCCCATGTGGTATACTTTAGTTGAAAATTGTAAGGGCACAATTTACAATCTTATTTATGGCACTTGCTTCACAAAAAAAGTCATGCTTGGCACTAGGAAAATGGCAAAATACTTTTTATTATCCAAATTTTCATTCATTTTGTGAAATTCTTGATCACTATGGTAACACCCATGTTAGTTCCAAAAATGGTCATGTTATCATGTAATATGCCATGAAGATGCCCATGGGGCATGGTCATGTTTGTTGAAATTCATTGATCTTCATATGAATTAGGTCAGTTTGTGAAGATTTTTTTTTCAAGTTTGTGGTATTGTCAGTTTATCATTTTTCCCAAAAGCCATTGCACATAGGAGGCCTGCATGTGAAAGGATTTCAATTGTTGAGCCTTTTTTTCATTTTCTATAATTTCTTTTTATGTGTTGTCAAAATTCCATGGATGACTAATCATATAAAATGGTTGGGAAATTGAGTTTTCTTTGTGAATACTACCTACATTCCTAATGTGGAAAGTGAAAATGATTTTTCAGAATTTATTCGACCAAATTAGAGCACACTTGTAGTTCATATTTGAATTACTTGATGTAAATCACCAGAAATTCAATAAATCAATGAAATATGGCAATATCACTCTAAAATTCATGAAACATTGGCAGTTGGAATCCCATGTGGTATACTTTAGTTGAAAATTGTAAGGGCACAATTTACAATGTAATTTATGGCACTTGCTTCACAAAAAAAAAGTCATGGTTGGCACTAGGAAAGTGGAAAAAAATACTTTTCATTAACCAAATCTAAAATAATTTTGTGAAATTCCTGATCACTATGGTAAGACCCATGTTAGTTCCAAAAATGGTCATGTTATCATGTAATATGCCATGAAGATTCCCGTGTGGCATGGTCATCTTTGTTGAATGTCATTGATCTTCATATGAGATAGGTCAGTTTGTGAAGGTTTTTTGTTCAAGTTTATGGTATTGTCAGTGTATCATTTTTCCCACAAGCCATTGCACATAGGAGGCCTCCATGTGAAAGGATTTCAATTTTTGAGAATTTATTCGACCAAATTAGAGCACATTTGCAGTTCAATTTTGAATTACTTGATGTAAATCACCAAAAATTAAATAAATCAATGAAATATGGCAATATCACTCTGAAATTCATGAAAAATTGGCAGTTGGAATCGCATGTGGTATACTTTAGTTGAAAATTGTAAGGGCACAATTTACAATGTTATTTATGGCACTTGCATCACAAAAATAGTCATTCTTGGCACTAGGAAAGTGGAAAAAAATACTTTTCATTAACCAAATCTAAAATCATTTTGTGAAATTCCTGATCACTACGGTAAGACCCATGTTAGTTCAAAAAATGGTCATGTTATCATGTAATATGCCATACAGATTCCCATGGGGCATGGTCATCTTTGTTGAAAGTCATTGATCTTCATGTGAGATAGGTCAGTTTGTGAAGGGTTTTTTTTCGAGTTTGTGGTATTGTCGGTTTATCATTTTTCCCACAATCCATTGCACATAGGAGGTCTCCATGTCAAAGGATTTCAATTTTTGAGCATTTTTTTTCATTTTCTATAATTTCTTTCGGTGTGTTGTCAAAATTGCATGGACGACTAATCATATAAAATGGTTGGGAAATTGAGTTTTCTTTGTGGATACTACCTACATTCCTAATGTGGAAGGTGAAAATGATTTTTCAGAATTTATTCGACCAAATTAGAGCACACTTGTAGTTTGAATTTGAATTACTTGATGTAAATCATCAGAAATTCAATAAATCAATGAAATATGTCAATATCACTCTGAAATTCATGAAAAAATTTAGTTGGAATCCCATGTGGTATACTTTAGTTGAAAATTGTAAGGGCACAATTTACAATCTTATTTATGGCGCTTGCTTCACAAAAAAAGTCGTGCTTGGCACTAGGAAAATGCAAAAAAAGTCGTGTTTGTGAAGGGTTTTTTTTCAAGTTTGTGGTATTGCCAGTTTATCATTTTCCCACAAGCCATTGCACATAGGAGGCCTCCCTGTGAAAGGATTTCAATTCTTGAGCCTTTTTTCATTTTCTATAATTTCTTTCGGTGTGTTGTCAAAATTGCATGGATGAGTAATCATATAAAATGGTTGGGAAATTGAGTTTTCTTTGTGGATACTACCTACATTCCTAATGTGGAAGGTGAAAACGATTTTTCAGAATTTATTCGACCAAATTAGAGCACACTTGTAGTTTGAATTTGAATTACTTGATGTAAATCATCAGAAATTCAATAAATCAATGAAATATGTCAATATCACTCTGAAATTCATGAAATTTTTTACTTGGAATCCCATGTGGTATACTTTAGTTGAAAATTGTAAGGGCACAATTTACAATGTTATTTATGGCACTTGCTTCACAAAAAAAAGTCATGCTTGGCACGAGGAAAGTGGAAAAAAAATACTTTTCATTAAGCAAATCTAAAATAATTTTGTGAAATTCTTGATTACTACGGTAAGACCCATGTTAGTTCCAAAAATGGTCATGTTATCATGTAATATGCCATGAGGATTCCCATGGGGCGTGGCCATCTTTTTTGAAAGTCATTGATCTTCATATGAGATAGGTCAGTTTGTGAAGGTTTTTTTTTCAAGTTTATGGTATTGTCAGTGTATCATTTGTCCCACAAGCCATTGCACATAGGAGGAAACCATGTGAAAGGATTTCAATTTTTGAGCCTTTTTTCATTTTCTATAATTTCTTTCGATGTGTTGTCAAAATTGCACGGATGACTAATCATATAAAATGGTTGGGAAATTGAGTTTTCTTTCTGGATACTACCTACATTCCTAATGTTGATGGTGAAAATAATTTTTCAGAATTTATTCGACCAAATTAGAGCACATTTGCTGTTCAATTTTGAATTACTTGATGTAAATCACCAGAAGTTCAATAAATCAATGAAATATGGCAATATCATTCTGAAATTCATGAAAATTTGGCAGTTGGAATTGTCGGGTAACGCAGCAGAAAACAAAAAATTTCCGACCTACGTACCAGCCCAGGATCACTATGGAGACTGCATACAAGGTTTGATCTTTTTCGTTACCGACTCGTAGCGCAGTGGAAGTAGAGTCGATGACAATCGGCGGTGCAGATCCCCGCAGCTAGGATTTACAACCTCCCAACCGCGAGGATGTACTCCCTCATCTGCCCCTCGGACAGCCCTCCGGGAGGCGGTCGGACAGTCCCTCGGACGGTGTCGCATACAGCCCTTCGGGAGGACCTTCGAAACTCGGACGGTCACTCGAACAGCCCTTCGGGAGGACCCTCGAAACTCGGACGATCACTCGGACAGCCCTTCGGGAGGCACTCTCGAACTAAGACCGAAACTACGATCTCTCTACAGAGTTGCACACATATGGTGTCATCTATCCGGCAGGGCTTCGCCGTCCAGAACTAGTTCCCACCGGAACCCAGACAGCCTTTCGGCTCTACGAAACTATTTCGCTGGGAGGGAGAGAGAAGCCAGACAAGTCTATGGCATGTGTATGAGAGCAAGCATGATCTGATTTTGGAGAGCTCTCTTCACCTCTATTTATAGGAGGAGCAAGGGGTAGAGGAAAGACCAAAAGGACCTTCCTAGGATCTTTCCACCACATGCCACGTAAGGGTGTGTAGAACATATCCACCATGAGGTGGAAGGACACCTCAAGGACGGCCCCCCCATGCCATGGCCGAAATTGTGCAGCCCCTTTGGGAGGCTCCACTTCCCTTTCACACACCAAAAGTGGTTTTCTTCTAGAAGAAAAACCCCATTTGCAAATCAGCCCAAAAAGTGCTTTTCACTATTCACGAAGACATTTTTCTGTGTCCGTTAAAACCCAAATTATTTCTGTGTGCCTAGAATAATTCTAGCACCCACCAAAACAATTTTGAACGCATTCCGAAACAATTTCGGAACAATGTTTCTTCAGCGAAAAGCAACCAAAGCGGTTCCGGCTGCTCCGGAACATTTCCGGTTTTTGTCCCGGAAAATTCCCAGAAGTTTCCAGAACACTTCTGGCATCCTCCAATAACTTCCGGGCGTGTGCCAGAACCAATTTGACTTAATGGAATACCCTCAAACAACTTTTCAGTTTCACCGAAACTATTCCGGTGTTCTCTCCGGAACGTTTCCGTTTCGTCCGAAACTTTTTCGGTGTTTTTCTCTCAGACTCCCTGTCTAGTATTCAGCAGATAGATGACCCTTAAGCGTGTGACCCTATAGGTTCAGTGAAGTATAGACGTGACCCGGAACTCTTTCCGATCAATGATCAACATCGGAGCCGTGGACACCCATATTGACCCCTATACCCGCACGAATGAATATTCGAGTGAACCTCCAGTTGCCGTGTGCTATTCCTGTTGCTTCGCGATATGTTACAAATACCCGAGGTGAGAAACATCGGCATCCTCGTGGATCAACACTTGTCCACAATGCCAGTTACCTCGTTGCCGGTTTTTGTTCTCTTTTCTCGTTTCTGTGTTCCGGCATCCCTGTGATCAAATCACACTTGTGTCTGGCCAGACGATGATGGATACCGTAACACTGAGAGGGCCCAGAGATATCTCTCCATTGTCGGAGGAGCAAATCCCAATCTTGAGCTATCAAGTTACTTGACATACTTTTTCATGAACCCATAAGCCGCCGTAATAGCCACCCATTTACGGATGACGTTTAACAAACCCCAAAGTTCATGAAGCAAGCATGAAGAAACTCGACACTCTCATGGTCTAAGGAATTATGCAAACATTAACTTCTCTGTGTTATTAACCATTAACTTATGACGAATGAATCTCATAGCATAACATCAATCGGGTCGATTCAACACAAGTGTTCTACCAACATTGTGCCCTCAAAGTTGCCGGCATAGTCATGCCCATGATTAGGAAAACAGAACCATCATGCAACACTTGAGCTAGTCTTAGAGGCCAGACTAGGAATACATTTTACCGTTTATTATTCCACACGTGCATATGAGTATTCCTTCAAGTCTCGTGGTTATTGCAGACTCGAGAACCATAGCAGTTATAGCATGGAACATAAACATAATTATGATCATGGAGATAAATAATAACATTTGTTATTGCCTCTAGGGCATATCTCCTACAGACTCCCACTTGCACTAGAGTCAATAATCTAGTCAATGCTAATGCACATTACACCTGTGTAAAAATGCTTCGCATGTGGTATAGCCTGATGTCCAACGGATCTGACAACTTCAGTTCCGTGTGTATCTTTGCATGTCCTCACGTTTTCACGCTTTCACAAAATTCATATTTTGTGTGGACTTGGCTTTGTATATATGCGAATCACAGGTCGAACCTGGATTCCTCAGACTGAGTTATGGAGAAACTACCTGTAGTAGTGTCCCATTGACAAAAGCCATCTTGGAACCATACTAAGTTCATGAATGAACTATATGATTCAACATCTTCTATGTCGCTTCGAAAGCGGCAACATACTTAGCCTTAGTTATAGAGTTCGCCACAGTAACCTGTTTAGAAACGATTTCCAAACACCGTGCCACCATATTGTGTATCACACAAAACCCTTAACTTAAATCGAAAATCGCATGGAGCATTGATGAAGACTGTATCGATGTAATTACTTACAACGAGCACTTCATAATCTCTGCTTGCGAGAAAACATGTCATCAGTGCTACTCTAGTACTCAATGACATTTTTCACTGTTGGCCCATGATCAGGACATTGATCACTTTGGTATCTATACTCGCAATAGCTTTGGAGTATTGTACATATCTGGTTGTTTTACATACCATGGAATACATGATTAATCCAAACACGAAAGTGTGTGGAATCTCCATCATGTATTTCGCTCATCAGTGTTTTGAGACACCGAGTCTTGCAAAAACCCTTTCCATGTGACTTTGGCAAGAATCACTCCTTGGCGTTTTAATGCTAAAATGTTTTAGCATCTTTTCAATATGTATTTTTTGGCTTTAGCCTACTAGGCAATTCTACTCGTAGATAAATATGCCTAATGTCAAGGCTATTTAGCCCAAGCACTTCATCGAAAACTATTTTTAATGAAGTCCTAATTCGTGTCAAGAAATTTCCAATCAACAATGTGTCAAGCACACAAAAAAATTTAGAAATATTATTATGCTCCCACTTACTTTCTTGAAACCATAAGCATCTTCGTTATCCATTGATCAAATCAAACTCCTTTGACTGTTTCATCAAAAACGAAGATTCCAACTCCATTTTGCTCTCTTCTGTCCATTGCTGGAACTCTGAAGTTTGCATACTTACCAGCATCCTCTGGATTGACAAAATACTTCGGACTGTACCACATACAAGTCCTAGGTTGCATTTCCATCATATGGAAATCCTTTTGGCATCCATGTATCATATCTCAAGATTGAAATATGTATTAATTGCTAGTTTAACCTGATCTGACTTTAAGCATCGCTACGGTGAGAGAACCTCATCGTAGTCAACTCCTTGAACTTGTTATTGCAACAAGTCAAGCTTTATGGATAAAACATTTTATCCAAATCAGTTTATAGTTCCATTAATGTTCGTTAGACTCTAAGTCTTCCGAAGGGTTTACCAAGATATAATCTTGAATCATTTATGGAAACTATCTCGGATTATATTGGCATTTAGCCAATTCCGGAGTCAGGGCCCATCAATGCTTCCTTGTGTATCGTAGGTATACTGTTGTCTAGCAACAATATCTCGCTTGCGCACCTGAGAGGTTTGCACGAGTTTTGATTACGTGGTTCAGCTGCAAGTTCGACCGAAGTCCATACATTTTGTTGTAGAGACTTCTGTATCAGTCGCAGTAGGAAACTCTGGAATTTCTTCCAAGGTTCCTTTCCTTTGATCTGATGACGAAGATACTGCTTATCTCGTCGAGTTGCACTGTTCTCCCACTCACCTTTTTGCAAGAACCATTCTCTTTAAAAACATACCGTTTTTGGTGGCAAACCTTTTGCCTCGGTATAGTGGTGGAGGAATTTCCAATTACTTGGGATAACCTACAAAGTAGCTCTTGTCTGATTTGGAATAGGTTTGTAACCTTTTACACAAGCCCCATATTCCAAATGTTAAGGAAAGACCAAGCACGGTTGGGCGTACCATACCATGGCATCATTTCAACAGACCTGATGGCGCTCTTTTCAGTGTAAAAGCCGCAGTCTCTAAAGCATTACTATAAAAGTGATAATGGCAAATTGATTTATGTCATCTTTGATATTACCATGTCGAAAATGGTTTGATTAAATCTTCACAGACATTCCACTCATAGCGGTGTTTCGGGAGGTGTAAGTTATGAAACTCCTTTCACAACTCATCAGACATTCGCTAAACTTGTAACTCAGATATTCCTTTCTGCAATCTAGTTTGCAGAAACATAATCTTTCTTGTTACAATAATTTCTACTTCATGTTGAAAACCTTTCGAATGATTTCAAAAAGATCCAGACTAACGTCTCATCAAGCAAATATCCATATATCTACTTGAGTCATTTTTGAAGATAGACAAATCCACTGTTTTCAACAACATTTATCGGACTGCACACATCAAAATGTATGATCACCAATAAGTTTGTTGCTCGTTCCTTATGGCCTATGAATGGTATTTCAGTCACTTCACTTTTCGGAGGAAAGTCGCAAGTGTCAGATGATTCAAAATCAAACGACTTCAAAATCCATCATAATGGAATTTTTCCATGCGGGTTTCTCCAATGTGACCAAATGCAGTGCAACACTTGTGTGGTATTCTTTTTAGTCTTGCGACATTTAGCGTCAGTGTTAAGGATGTATCATATTACCATCAATATTCATAACATACGTTCCATCCACTATGGAAGCATGGCCCTTATGTTATTCATGATTCCGAACAACAATTGTTCTTTCATGAACAACACTCTTGCAACAAACATTATGCAAATGGGCTAGAGTGTATAAAACTCTAAAATGATTTATGAAAGTAAATACAGAGGTAAAGCTTTATTATCAATATTCATAACATACATCTCATTCATAATGAAAGTATGGCCCTTATGTTATTCATAACATCAAACATCAAAAGTTCTCTTATGAACAACCCTCTTGCAAGATACCTTATGCAATGGGCTAGAGTGTGTAAAACTCTAAAATGAATTATGAAAATAAATACATAAGTAATACACCGATGGAATGTATAGTAACATTTACTATATTCCTAGCGCGTCTCTGAACCTCACTCCGGCCATTCTTTTAGGCCGTAGTAGTTCTTGCATCGATTTGCAATGGAAAGCAATCGAGCGGGTATCTCTGTGATCAACTCACAATACCCAAGAATCAGTGATTAACATGTTTAATCATAATTCCAAAGAACTATTTCTTTGACCAGCCTTCTATACATCAATAACTTGTATGACATTCATACATGAGTTGGATATTCCAGTCTTCTCTCTTTTTGCCTTTATACTTCTAACAGTTTAACTTTTAGTATTTCTTCTACTCTCAGAAGAAGCATCCAACTTAAGAGTGGCGTTCGCCCCGGATTTCCTAGGCGTGAAAGTCTTACTAACACCCTTCGGACATTTCCTTCCTCTTTAAGTTGTTGTTTTATTCACCATCATCATCATATGACAGGCGTTCTACTGGATCCCTCTGTTATTAGTCAAATGCATAGTAAACACCTTTTACTAACAGTTTGCAAAACAAACATTGCTTTGCATATCCCATATCTTTTAACCTTTGTTTGTGTCTAAAAAATGATTTTTAGTTCCATGAATATCACATAGCTATCTCAAACTTTTGAAGTCCGGGTCTCATGGAAGCAAACATATTGCACATGACCGTAACGGAATTCTAGCTTTTGGATCGAAGGACGAGAGTCACATTTTCCATAGCATTAGCGGGAGAATACTAAAAGCATGCGATAGGACAAAGTCCTTCTCGGCACTCTTGAGGACAATCCTCACATTACGTTACCAACCGTAAAGTTTTAACCAGATATTTAACAGCTTATTCAATTTTAACAGGGAAGGTGGAAACGCGAGCCATTATTTTACAACTATTTATGCAAATTTCACTTAGACAAAGTTCATAATTAATTGCACTAAGAATTAAAAGAATTAATTCTAAAGTGCGCTCCCACTCAAATCAATATCTCTCATAATTGATCCTGAGTGATTCAAGACCCATATTACAATTCAACGCCAAGGATGCATCCATCTCAAGTGACGAGAATTGCAATCGGTAGGCCAACTTGCCAATCACATCTCTATGTGACTCTTGTTCATCTTTCGATGCGTGTGTTCCGAGCTCATGACTTTCATGCCTGAACGTCAAGACAACCAAGTGATCTCGCTGCGAGGTCTCAACTCACCCGCCTCACACTTCTCTAATCGTTCGTACCCATGCATCCATGTGATACCCCGAAGAGATAGGTGCCGTGACGGTGCTATACTTGGGAGAACACTAACTACTTGATATTTTTGTGAGAGATCACCCTAATAAAAAGCGACTACCGTGCAATCAAGAAGGGTGCATCATAAGGGATAAACATCTCAGGCAAATTCATAATAGCATGATATGGTATAGCCCTTTCTGACGAAGAAGTCTTTAATTTCTTCGTCTTCGGCATATGCGTCGGTGTTCACCTTTGCGAATATTGCCACCACCTTGTCAATGCACCAGATAATATTGCTATCTCTATAGCTAATAAAATAAGTGCATTACTTAAGGTTGACACGCAGGTCATTAAAGTGACAATCATATGGCTCCAGCCATCATGCCGAATCATGACACGCAGGTCATGTTAATTTACATCATATAGTCATTTCATACATAATCAAATTATTATGAGCACTGCTATACCACATCATATGCACATGCAAACCATCCTGCAAAACCAAGTTAGACGCCTCTAATCGGTTCATGCAAATTTTCATTTTACGTGGCTTCTAAGGTTTCGAAACAAACATAAGCTACCTATGTATTATCATCAAGTATGATTATTCAAGTCGCTAGATTAACATCGCGGGGTGTATGAAACACGAGATAATTAAATCTCGAGCCCCATACTAAACTTCGTCATACGCATGACCCCCGTGCAGATCATATCTACATTGCCCTTTCGTCTGCGAAATTTCATCTTTCTTTTTAACTACAGTGGAATTCAAAGAACTGTTAGCACTTCGTTGATCAATCAGGATCGCGGATTGCCAGAACTTTGAAACTCCACCATACCGTTATCAAGATCAGAAATATGCAAATTCCAGGGAAGCAACAAGAACATCGGGTAACAGATTTCATCTGCTACCCGCACAAATAATTTTTAGCAATAGAACTCATCTACTACCTAATTATATTGTGCAACACCCATACATCTCATGTATTCTAGATCGCACTAGCATCTACGCATAGCACGGCTCATGATGCCACTGTCGGGTAACGCAGCAGAAAACAAAAAAATTCCGACCTACGTACCAGCCCAGGATCACTATGGAGACTGCATACAAGGTTTGCTCTTTTTCGTTACCCACTCGTAGCGCAGCGGAAGTAGAGTCGATGACGATCGGCGGTGCAGATCCCCGCAGCTAGGATTTACAACCTCCCAACCGCGAGGATGTACTCCCTCATCTGCCCCTCGGACAGCCCTCCGGGAGGCGGTCGGACAGTCCCTCGGATGGTGTCGCGGACAGCCCTTTGGGAGGACCTTCAAAACTCGGAGGGTCACTCGAACAGCCCTTCGGGAGGACCCTCGAAACTCGGACGATCACTCGGACAGCCCTTCGGGAGGCACTCTCGAACTAAGACCGAAACTACGATCTCTCTACAGAGTTGCACACATACAATGTCATCTATCCGGCAGGGCTTCGCCGTCCAGAACTAATTCCCACCGGAACCCAGACAGCCTTTCGGCTCTACGAAACTATTTCGCTGGGAGGGAGAGAGAAGCCAGACAAGTCTATGGCATGTGTATGAAAGCAAGCATGATCTGATTTTGGAGAGCTCTCTCCACCTCTATTTATAGGCGGAGCAAGGGGTAGAGGAAAGACCAAAAGGACCTTCCTAGGATCTTTCCACCACATGCCACATAAGGGTGTGTAGAACATATCCACCATGAGGTGGAAGGACACCTCAAGGAGGGCCCCCCCATGCCATGGATGAAATTGTGCAGCCCCTTTGGGGGGATCCACTTCCCTTTCACACACCAAAAGTGGTTTTCTTCTAGAAGAAAAACCCCATTTGCAAATCAGCTTAAAAAGTGCTTTTCACTATTCACGAAGACATTTTTCTGCGTCCGTTAAAACCCAAATTATTTCTGTGTGCCTAGAATAATTCTAGCACCCACCAAAACAATTTTGAACGCATTCCGAAACAATTTCGGAACAATGTTTCTTCAGCGAAAAGCAACCAAAGCGGTTCCGGCTGCTCCGGAACATTTCCGGTTTTTGTCCCGAAAAATACCCAGAAGTTTCCAGAACACTTCTGGCATCCTCCAAGATTTTCCGGGCGTGTGCCAGAACCAATTTGACTTAATGGAATACCCTGAAACAACTTTTCAGTGTCACCGGAACTATTCCGGTGTTCTCTCCGGAACGTTTCCGTTTCGTCCGAAACTTTTTTGGTGTTTTTCTCTCAGACTCCCTGTCTAGTATTCAGCAGATAGATGACCCTTAAGCGTGTGACCCTATAGGTTCGGTGAAGTATAGACATGACCCGGAACTCTTTCCGATCAATGATCAACATCGGAGCCGTGGACACCCATATTGACCCCTATACCCACACGAATGAATATTCGAGTGAACCTCCAGTTGCCGTGTGCTATTCTTGTTGCTTCGCGATATGTTACAAATACCCAAGGTGAGAAACATCGGCATCCTCGTGGATCAACACTTGTCCACAATGCCAGTTACCTCGTTGCCGGTTTTTGTTCTCTTTTCTCGTTTCTGTGTTCCGGCATCCCTGTGATCAAATCACACTTGTGTCTGGCCAGACGATGATGGATACCGTAACACTGAGAGGGCCCAGAGATATCTCTCCATCGTCGGAGGAGAAAATCCCAATCTTGAGCTATCAAGTTACTTGACATACTTTTCCATGAACCCGTAAGCCGCCGTAATAGCCACCCATTTACGAATGACGTTTAACAAACCCCAAAGTTCATGAAGCAAGCATGAAGAAACTCGACACTCTCATGGTCTAAGGAATTATGCAAACATTAACTTCTCTGTGTTATTAACCATTAACTTATGACGAATGAATCTCATAGCATAACATCAATCGGGTCGATTCAACACAAGTGTTCTACCAACATTGTGCCCTCAAAGTTGTCGGCATGGTCATGCCCATGATCAGGAAAACAGAACCATCATGCAACACTTGAGCTAGTCATAGAGGCCAGACGAGGAATACATTTTACCGTTTATTATTCCACACGTGCATATGAGTCTTCCTTCAAGCCTCGTGGTTATTGCAGACTCGAGAACCATAGCAGTTATAGCATGGAACATAAACATAATTATGATCATGGAGATAAATAATAACATTTGTTATTGCCTCTAGGGCATATCACCTACAGGAATCCCATGTGGTATACTTTAGTTGAAAATTGTAAGGGCACAATTCACAATCTTATTTATGGCACTTGCTTCACAAAAAACGTCGTGCTTGGCACTAGGAAAATGGAAAAAAATACTTTTAATTAACCAAATTTTCATTTATTTTGTGAAATTCTTGATCACTATGGTTACACCCACGTTAGCTCCAAAAATGGTCATGTTATCATGTAATATGCCATGAAGATGCCCATGGGGCATGGTCATCTTTGTTGAAAGTCATTGATCTTCATATGAGTGAGGTCAGTTTGTGAAGGGTTTTTTTTTCAAGTTTGTGGTATTATCAGTTTATCATTTTTCCCACAATCCATTGCACATAGGAGGCTTCTATGTGAAAGGATTTCAATTTTTGAGCATTTTTTTTTCATTTTCTATAATTTCTTTTGATGTGTTGTCAAAATTGCACGGATGACTAATCATATAAAATGGTTGGGAAATTGAGTTTTCTTTGTGGATACTACCTACATTCCTAATGTGGAAGTTGAAAATGATTTTTCAGAATTTATTCGACCAAATTAGAGCACACTTGCAGTTGAAATTTGAATTACTTGATGTAAATCACCAGAAATTCAATAAATCAATGAAATATGGCAATATCACTATGAAATTCATGAAATTTTTGAAGTTGGAATCCCATGTGGTATACTTTAGTTGAAAATTGTAAGGGTGTAATTTAAAATCTTATTTATGGCACTTGCTTCACAAAACAAGTCGTGCTTCGCACTAGGAAAATGGAAAAATACTTTTTAGTAACCAAATTTTTATTCATTTTATGAAATTCTCGATCACTATGGTAACACCCATGTTAGTTCCAAAAATGGTCATGTTATCATGTAATATGCCATGAAGATGCCCATGGGGCATGGTCATCTTTGTTGAAAGTCATTGAACTTCATATGAGTTAGGTCAGTTTGTGAATGTTTTTTGTCAAGTTTGTGGTATTGTCAGTTTATCATTTTTCCCACAAGCCATTGCACATAGGAGGCCTCCATGTGAAAGGATTTCAATTGTTGAGCCTTTTTTTCATTTTCTATATTTTTTTCTATGTGTTGTCAAAATTGCATGGATGACTAATCATATAAAATGGTTGGGAAATTGAGTTTTCTTGGTGGATACAACCTACATTCCTAATGTGGAAGGTGAAAATGATTTTTCAGAATTTATTCGACCAAATAAGAGCACACTTGTAGTTCAAATTTGAATTACTTGATGTAAATCGCAAAAAATTCAATAAATCAATGAAATATGGCAATATCACTCTAAAATTCATGAAAAATTGGCAGTTGGAATCCCATGTGGTATACTTTAGTTGAAAATTGTAAGGGCACAATTTTCAATGTTATTTATGGCACTTGCTTCACAAAAAAAAAGTCATGCTTGGCACTAGGAAAGTGGAAAAAAAATACTTTTCATTATCCAAATCTGAAATAATTTTGTGAAATTCCTTATCACTATGGTAAGACCCATGTTAGTTCCAAAAATGGTCATGTTATCATCCAATATGCCATGAAGATTCCCATGGGGCATGGTTATCTTAGTTGAAAGTCATTGATCTTCATATGAGATAGGTCAGTTTGTGAAGGTTTTTTTTCAAGTTTATGGTATTGTCATTGTATCATTTTTCCCACAAGCCATTGCATATAAGAGGCCTCCATGTGAAAGGATTACAATTTTTGAGAATTTATTCGACCAAATTAGAGCACATTGGCAGTTCAATTTTGAATTACTTGATGTAAATCACCAGAAATTAAATAAATCAATGAAAAATTGCAATATCACTCTAAAATTCATGAAAAATTGGCGGTTGGAATCCCATGTGGTTACTTTAGTTGAAAATTGTAAGGGCACAATTTACAATGTTATTTATGGCACTTGCTTCACACAAAAAATTCATTCTTGGCACTATGAAAGTGGAAAAAATACTTTTCATTAACCAAATCTAAAATCATTTTGTGAAATTCCTGATCACTACGGTAAGACCCATGTTAGTTCAAAAAATGGTCATGTTATCTTGTAATATGCCATGAAGATTCCCATGGGCGTGGTCATCTTTGTTGAAAGTCACTAATCTTCATGTGAGATAGGTCAGTTTGTGAAGGGTTTTTTTCAAGTTTGTGGTATTGTCGGTTTATCATTTTTCCCATAAGCCATTGCACATAGGAGGCCTCCATGTGAATGGATTTCAATTTTTGAGCATTTTTTTCATTTTCTATAATTTCTTTCGATGTGTTGTCCAAATTGCATGGATGACTAATCATATAAAATGGTTGGGAAATTGAGTTTTCTTTGCGGATACTACCTACATTCCTAATGTGGAAGGTGAAAATGATTTTTCCAAATTTATTCGACCAAATAAGAGCACACTTGTAGTTCAAATTTGATTTACTTGATGTAAATCGCCAGAAAATTCAATAAATCTATGAAATATGGTAATATCACTCTAAAATTCATGAAAAAATTGCAGTTGGAATCCCATGTGGTATACTTTAGTTGAAAATTGTAAGGGCACAATTTACAATGTTATTTATGGCACTTGCTTCACAAAAAAAAAGTCATGCTTAGCACTAGGAAAGTGGAAAAAATAACTTTTCATTAACAAATTTAAAATAATTTTGTGAAATTCCTGATCACTATGGTAAGACCCATGTTAGTTCCAAAAATGGTCATGTTATCATGTAATATGCCATGAAGATTCCGATGGGACTTGGTCATCTTTGTTGAAAGTCATTGATCTTCATATGAGATAGGTCAGTTTGTGAAGGGTTTTTTTTTCAAGTTTATGGTATTGTCAGTGTATCATTTTTTCCACAAGCCATTGCACATAGGAGGCCTCCATGTGAAAGGATTTCAATTTTTGAGCCTTTTTTCATTGTCTATAATTTCTTTCGATGTGTTGTCAAAATTGCACGGATGACTAATCATATAAAATGGTTGGGAAATTGATTTTTCTTTGTGGATACTACCAAAATTCCTAATGTGGAAGGTGAAAATAATTTTTCAGAATTTATTCGACCAAATTAGAGCACATTTGCAGTTCAATTTTGAATTACTTGATGTAAATCACCAGAAATTCAATAAATTAATGAAATATGGCAATATCACTCTGAAATTCATGAAAAATTGGCAGTTGGAATCCCATGTGGTATACATTAGTTGAAAATTGTAAGGGCACAATTTACATTCTTATTTATGGCACTTGCTTCACAAAAAAAATCGTGCTTGGCACTAACAAAATGGAAAAAAATACTTTTAATGAACCAAATTTTCATTAATTTGGTGAAATTCTTGATCACTATGGTAACACCCATGTTAGCTCCAAAAATGGTCATGTTATCATGTAATATGCCATGAAGATGCCCATGGGGCATGGTCATCTTTGTTGAAAGTCATTGATGTTCATATGAGTGAGGTCAGTTTGTGAAGGGTTTTTTTTTCAAGTTTGTGGTATTGTCAGATTATCATTTTTCCCACAATCCAGTGCACATAGGAGGCTTCCATGTGAAAGGATTTCAATTTTTGAGCATTTTTTTCCTTTTCTATAATTTCTTTCGATGTGTTGTCAAAATTGCACGGATGACTAATCATATAAAATGGTTGGGAAATTGAGTTTTCTTTGTGGATACTACCTATATTCCTAATGTGGAAGGTGAAAATGATTTTTCAGAATTTATTCCACCAAATTAGAGCACACTTGCAGTTGAAATTTGAATTGCTTGATGTAAATTACCAGAAATTCAATAAATCAATGAAATATGGCAATATCACTCTGAAATTAATGAAAAATTTGAAGTTGGAATCCCATGTGGTATACTTTAGTTGAAAATTGTAAGGGCGTAATTTACAATCTTATTTATGGCACTTGCTTCACAAAAAAAGTCATGCTTGGCACTAGGAAAATGGAAAAATACTTTTTATTAACCAAATTTTCATTCATTTTGTGAATTTTTTTACCACTATGGAAACACCCATGTTAGTTCCAAAAATGGTCATGTTATCATGTAATATGCCATGAAGATGCCATTGGGGCATAGTCATGTTTGTTGGAAGCCATTGATCTTCATATGAGTTAGGTCAGTTTGTGAAGGGGTTTTTTCAAGTTTGTGGTATTGCCAGTTTATTATTTCAATTGTTGAGATTTTTTTTCATTTTCTATAATTTCTTTTTATGTTTTGTCAAAATTGCATGGATGACTAATCATATAAAATGGTTGGGAAATTGAGTTTTCTTTGTGGATACTACCTACTGTGATGCCCCCGACTTAATCATGCGCTAACCATACACGCAAATACACACGATCAAGCCTAGGGACTCACTTGAAGATATCACAACACAACTCGAGACACAAATAAAATAAAATACAAGCTTTATATTACAAGCCAGGGGCCTCGAGGGCTCGAATACAAAAGCTTGATGACAAACAAGCATCAGCGGAAACAACAGTATCTGAGTACAGACACAAAGTTAAACAAGATGCCTTAGGAAGGCGAAAACAAACAACGACTCTGATCGAAAGAGGCAGGGCCTCCTGCCTGGAAGCCTCCTAACTACTCCTGGTCATCGGGGATCTCCACGTCGTAGTAGTCTCCACCGGAAGTGTAGTAGTCGTCGACTGGGGCGGCTGACTCCGGGGCTCCTTCATCTGGTCGCAACAATCGGGTATGGGGGAAAGAGGTAGCAAAGCAACCGTGGGTACTCATCCAAAGTACTCGCAAGACTGACATCAGAACTATGCTAAATATGCCTCAGTAACAAAGAAAAGCTGGATATGTGGACTGAACTGCATAAATGCCAGAATAGAGAGAAAGGCCTAGCCTATCGAAGACTAGCATCTTCAGCGGTCTTGCAGCATTAGAAGAGTGCAGATTGGTACATAATTAAAGTAGCAAGTATGTTGAAGCAAAGCCCAGAGATACTTTCTCGACTCCCTGCGAGAAAGCGATCCCGGAGCTTACAGTTAATTAACATGTATCTAGTTCAAATAGTAATAGATCGGGATACAACACTGAGCGTCCTGTTACCGTGGACACGGCTATTCGAATAGATAACTTCCCTGCATGGGTGCACTACTGTTACCCAGCACGCTCGATTACATCTGGCCGGACACACTTGCTGGGTAATGCCCGGCCTCGGGTAATCGACACGACGTAGTCCTACCTAGAGCTCAGCAGAGAGGTCCCCGCCGGTCTACATCCTAAGTGCTCAGGGGTCCTGGGCCCATCGCCTTTTGCACTCCGGGTCGTTGTGCGCAGGGTTAGATCCAGGCACCACCTTTGTCATGGATGGCGCTGATCCTGCCGTGCCACAAGGCTGAACTAGATGTCTGACAGAGCTTTCGGCTGATACATACGGCGCCGAATGTCCCATAACCATTATCCCACGTGGTGGTAGTGCGTATAGGGCCAACTACCCACTCAGATCAATACCCAAATCCGTTATCGCATTATTAGGAGCTCGCGGTGATGATCAGTACTGCTGTCGTCCCGTCTCGAGGAAGTGCAACAAGGGCCAGGCCCATCCCTCTCTAGAGCGGTCTCTGCCTGCCCGGTCGCGCCTCGTAATTATCTCGCGGGTACCCTCACGGTCAACCCGACTTCACATCTCTCGCGGGTACCCCTCGGGGTCGACCCGACTTTACCCGGGGACTGTAGTAAAAGTAGGGTATCCGTGTGTTCATCACATCAAGGGGGAATCCGAGGAATCACCTTCGTTGGATTCTTACTCGATGTTATCCGTCAAGGTGAATCCGGAGGAATCACCCTCGATGGATTCACACTTGCAGGATTGCATGACAGAAGCTTCGTCGGAGGTGGTGAAAGAGGATTCACCCTCGTAACCCACGACCAACTAGCTGTGACACAGAGGCAACATCAGGAGTGAGATAAGAGGTGTCACCCTCAGCACTCGATATTAGCTCTGCGGAGTCGAGCAACTTGGGGCAATGTTTGGTGAAGTGCTGGTCTCAGCCCGTCGATCACCTCGATCGGGGCACTAGTAACTAAGCGGGGCAACTAGGACAAAGTACTGGGGCCACAGATGGTATTCATCCAACCTATACTAAGCATTTATTATAACAGGTAAGGTATCAATAGCAGTTTACAAAATTAGGCTATGCATCAGAATAGGATCAAACAAATGCAGTAGCAAATTCTAATGCAATCACGGGGGGGAGGAATAGGTGATATTGGAATGATCAAGGGGGTTTGCTTGCCTGGTTGCTCTGCTGAAAAGGACGGGTCATCGGAGACGTAGTCGATCACAGGGGCAGCGTCGGTCTCGGAGTCTACCGGAGAGAAGAGGGGGAAGAAATAGTAAATATAAAGAAAACAATGCACATAGATGCTTGGCATGGCAATAGGCTATGCTAGGGTGCCCTACTGCATTGCTACACGTGGCAGATGAAGCGGGGAATTAACTGGAATGTTTTCCTGGTTTCGGACATCTGTCAGACAGATGAACCGGAGGGGATGGTTCCATGTTCAGGTAGTTAGGGGCACCTGACAGATGAACAGAGTGCATATTCGGAATTGTCATATTTTTCTCATCTTTTTTCATATATAAATTATTTTAATCCGAGTTATGGTTTAATTTATATGATTTTTCAAAGTTTAAATGATTTTCTGGATTTATTTAATTATTTAAATTAGAATGATCCGAAACAGTATTTGGTGATGTCTGCGTGACGTCATGATGACGTCAGCAGTCAACAGACCGTTGACTAGTCAACTCTGACATGTGGGTCCCGCTTGTCAGCGTCTAATTAGGCTAATTAGGGTTTAATTAATCTAATTACAGATTAATTTGGTTAATTAAATAATTAGTGTAATTAAACAGAATTAATTAAGTTAATTAATTATTTATTTATTTATTTTAATTCTTTTATTTATTTATTTAATTTTCATTTTTTTTGTTTAAACAGTGGCGGGCCCCTGTGGTCAGTGGGCAGGCCAGACATGTCCGCGCCGTGCCAGTGCGAGGGCCGGACATGTCCGGGCCATCGCGTGTGCGTGCGGGCACAGAGGGGACCGGACTTGTCCGGGCGGCGCGGCGAGCGGGCGCGGCTGGGCGCGGAACTACGGCGAGGCGCGGGGCGGAGCGGCTAGCGCGGCCGAACGCGGCAGCGGGCGCGCGAGTGGAGCAGGCGAGGCGGGCGGCGGCGGTTGGCGGCGGTGGCAGCGGGCGCAGCAGAAGCAGCAACAGCAACAGCGGGAGGCGGCGCGGCAGCGGGCGAAGCCGCGAGCGAGTGATGCGCGGCTCGGGCGCACGCGCGAGCGGGACGTGGGCGCGGGCTAGGGAGGCGCAGGGCGCGGTTCAAGCGGCGGCGACGTGGGTGGCGGCGACAGAGAGGAGGAGGGGAGGGCGACGGGGTTCCTTACGGGCGTCGTGAGAAGGCGGCGGCGAGGCTCGGTGAGGCCGTCGTGGGGGAGGACGAGGACGGGGAGGCGGCGTCGAGGACGGAGACGAGGCGGCGACGACGCGCGATGGCGACGGGCGGCGGCGGTGCGGGCGCGAGGGAGAAAGGGATCGGGGGGGGGGGGAGAATGGGGATCGGGTACGGTTAGGGTTTCGACGGATGAGGCCATATAGGCCAGGCGCGCGGGGTGGGCCGGCCTGGTGGCCTGCTGGGCCGAGGCCCAGTAGGGGGGAGTTTTTTTTTCTGTTTTCTGTTTTGATTTTCTTTTTCTTTTTTTTGTTGGCATTTTCTTTTAACAGCCAATTAGTTTATAAAAATGTGGAATTTGTCATAATAAATATCCTGCAATATTCTTATAATTATTGCTGTATTGGATATGTTTTAGGATGTTAGGGTAATTTAATTAATTCAATAAATGTTGTTTATATTTTTATAATTGCTTCTGGATTATTTGCTACTTAATGAACATTTTAGTTTTCAGATTGGAGCAACTTTATTTTCACTTTAGATTTGAATTTCATTTTGATTTGGAATTTTGAAACGAGTTATGATGCAAAAGATGATTAAGCACTAGTTAATCATGCTGACTTGGCATTATCAAGAGGTGGTTACTGTAGCTGTTACATGGGGATGTTACAATTCTCCTCCTCTAACAAGAATTCTCGTCCTGAGAATTAAGAGGTAGGCTGAAAGAAAGCGGGGTACTCTTCACGAAGACGATCCTCACGTTCCCAAGTGCCTTCATCTTCAAAATGATTCGACCACTGAACTTTGAGAAACTTGATCGACTTCTGACGGGTTCGACGTTCAGCTTGATCAAGAATGCGGATCGGATGCTCTTGATAAGAAAGATCTTCTCGCAATTCAAGCACTTAATGATCCACTGCTCGGATAGGATCCTTGAAGCAGCGACGGAGTTGTGATACATGGAAGACATCATGCACTTGATAAAGGTTCGGCGGCAATTCCAATTGATATGCCACTTCTCCTCGACGGGTGAGAATACGGAACGGGCCAATGTAGCGAGGAGCTAACTTGCCCTTGATTCCGAATCGACGAGTGCCCTTCATCGGAGTGACACGAAGGTAAGCCTGTTCGCCAGGTTGATAGACCATTACCTTGTGTTTTCGGTCATACTTGCTCTTCTGGCGAGACTGAGCAGTTTTCAGATGTTCACGGACAATGCGGACTTGTTCTTCAGCTTGTGGAATAATGTCCGGTCCAACGAGTGATCGTTCCCCAGTTTCTAACCAATTCAGAGGGGTTCGACACTTACGTCCATAGAGAACTTCAAACGGTGTCATCTTCAAACTAGCCTGATAGCTATTGTTGTATGAGAATTCAGCATAGGGGAGAGATTCCTCCCATTTCTTACCGAATGAGATGACACAAGCTCGAAGCTTATCTTCAAGCACTTGATTGACTCGTTCAACTTGTCCCTGAGACTGGGGGTGAAAAGCGGTGGTGAAGGACAGATGAGTTCCCATAGCTTCTTGGAAACTGTTCCAAAATCTTGAGGTAAAGAGGCTGCCACGATCTGAGCTGATCTCCAACGGAATACCGTGAAGTGACACAATTCTGGAAACATATAAGTCTGCTAACTGACTAGCAGTGATAGTCTCCTTGACTGGCAGAAAGTGAGCAACCTTTGAGAATCGGTCGATGACGACAAGGATAGCATCATGACCCTTCTGCGATCTGGGAAATCCAGTGATGAAGTCCATTTCGACCTTGTCCCATTTCCATTCAGGAATATCAAGTGGTTGCAAAAGTCCAGTAGGCCTTTGATGTTCTGCTTTAATGCGACGGCAAACGTCACACTCAGCCACATGGCGAGCAATGTCTCGCTTCATATCAGGCCACCAGTACCGTTGACGAATGTCTTGGTACATCTTGGTACTACCAGGGTGAATTGACAGAGGTGTATCATGAGCTTATTTCATGACGCGCGGGGTCATATTCAGATTGCCCATTCTAGGAACCACTAAGCGATTCTTGTAGAACAAGGCGCCATCAGCATCAACAGTGAAGAATAAGGGCTTTCCCCTTTTAATATCACGCTTAATCTTCTCGACCTCAGAGTCAGGCTTCTGTATAAACTTAATGTCGTCGTCGAGACTATATTCAACAACCAGGGTATTGAGATGACCCTGTGGAACAATGTGAAGATTCAACTTGCGAAGTTCTTTATAAAGCATAGGTTGCGCTTCCTGAACCATGAGGTTGTTGCAATACGACTTGCAACTCAAGGCATCGGCCATTATATTAGCCTTGCTAGGGGTATATGAAATATCCATGTCATAATCAGCTATTGTCTCGAGCCATCTTTGTTGATGAAGGTTCAAATCTGGTTGAGTATACAGATACTTCAGACTTTGGTGGTCCGTGTATATCTCGCAACGATTACCGAGAAGGTAATGTCGCCACAGCTTCAAAGCATAGATAACTGCTGCTAAATCGAGATCATGAGTTGGATACTTATCTTCGTGAGGACGCAATTGATGAGAGCCATAAGCAATCACTTTACGCTCTTGCATTAGGACACAACCTAATCCTTGACGGGATGCGTAGCAATATATCACAAAGTCCTTGGGAGTATCTGGGGGTGCTAGCACTGGGGCAGAGGTCAACTTGTCCTTGAGTGTTTGAAAACTCTCTTGGCATTTTTCCGTCCACTCAAATTTAACACCTTTGTGAAGCAGGTCAGTCGGAGGCTTGGCAATCTTTGAGAAGTTCTCGACAAAATGGCGGCAATAACTGGCGAGTCCGAGAAAACTCCTGACTTGCTTGACATTCTTCGGGGGAGTCCAGTCAAGAATAGCCTGAACTCGTTCTTGGTTAACAGCAATGCCATCTTTGGAAATCACGTGGCCAAGATATGTCACTTCAGATAACCAGAACTCACACTTAGAATACTTGGCATACAGTTGATGTTCACGCAGCTTCTCCAGTACAAGCCGAAGATGTTCGGCATGTTCTTCTTCATTCTTGGAAAATATAAGGATATCATCCAAATAAACCACGACGAATTTGTCGAGGTAATCCATGAAGATGTAGTTCATTAGTCGAGAGAAGGTTGCTGGAGCATTAGTTAATCCGAAGGACATGACGGTGTACTCGTAGGAACCATAGCGAGTAACGAAAGCTGTCTTCGGAATATCCTCCTTACGAACTCGAATCTGGTGGTATCCCAATCTCAAATCAAGTTTAGAGAACACTGAGGAACCAGCAAGTTGATCATACAGATCGTTGATTCTGGGAAGCGGATACTTGTTCTGAATTGTTGCCTGGTTGATGGGTCGATAGTCCTGGACCAGTCGGTTAGTCCCATCCTTCTTCTTAACAAAGAGAGAAGGTGCTCCCCAAGCAGAGGAACTGGGGCGTATGAAACCCTTCTTAAGTGACTTGTCTATTTCCTCCTTAAGCTCAAGGAGATCATGAGGTGGCATCTTGTATGGGCGCTTGGCAATAGGAGTAGTGCCTGGCTTCAAGTCGATGACGAACTCGATAGCTCTAACAGGGGGTATTCCCGAAAGTTCTTCCGGAAAGACGTCTGGAAAATCACGAATGATTGGAACGTTCTCAATTCCCTCAAGAGGTGAAGCGTTCAAAGCATTCAGAGCATATATCTGATTCTCGGTATTCTGAATTATCTGAGCTGAGTAGTTGATTGTCTGGCCAGAAGGGTGCGTGAGCTGGACTGTGTTGGCGGCACAGTCTATTAAGGCTTTATGAGCTGTCAACCAGTCCATACCGAGAATGACATCAATGTTGGAAGGTCCGAGCACAATTAGAGAAGCAGGGAAAACTAGACCTCCAATTTCGATTTGGTTGTGGGGGCTTACCATTGTGGTTTGCCACTTGGATCCCGGAGATTGAACCGCTAAAGGAGTGGGCAAATTTTCCATATCTAACCCATGCAACCGCGCAAATTGTTGGGACACAAAGGCATGCGACGCTCCTGAATCAAAGAGAACATACGCTGGCACTGAATGAACTGGAAGAGTACCCATCACGATTTTAGGGGACTCACGAGCTTCTTCAATCTTGACATGAGTAACTTGACCACAACCCATAGCAGACGGACTGTCATTACGGCTACTAGAAGGACGTTTTCGACGGCCCTTCTTACGACCTACAGGAGGAAGTGGTGTACTCTGAGGCTGGTTCTGGCGACAGTTGATAGCACGGTGTCCTGGCTATCCACACTTGCGGCATAAACCATCATTAGGGGGAGGGACCATAACATTGGGCTGTCCACCCTGAACCGTTAGCTGTCTCGGCGGCGGAGGCAGACGAGGTGCAACATAAGACGGCCTTGGTGTTGGAGCAGGTCGGTGGTAAACATTGTGCGGGATCCAGACTTGACGTTTCTGAGAAGGCTGGCCCGAGGATGGGCCAACATCTCGAGTACGCTTGAGCGACTCCCGGTACTCATTCGAAGCAGTTTCAATTTGGAAAGACTGGCTGACAAGCGTTGCAAAGTCTGCAGCTTCATGAACAGGAAGTGCGAGCTTTATATCAGGATGCAGTCCTTCACGAAATTTCTCTTGCTTGCGAGCATCAGTGCAGACATCATCCGTAGCATAACGGGATAATTCAAGGAATTTCCTCTGGTATTCATCCACAGTCATTTCGCCCTGCGTGAGTTTGCGGAATTCCGTCTTCTTCTGGTTGATCAGCCCTTGGGGGATGTGCCGTGCACGAAAAGCTATCTGAAATTCCTGCCAAGTGGTTACAGTTCTAGCAGGTAGGCTATCCCTATGGCTTTCCCACCATTGAGCAGCTGGACCTTTCAGGTGAAATGTCGCAAAGGTGACGTGACTGACAGGGGCAACCTTAGCTGACACCATCTCAAACAGGATGTCACGGAGCCAATCATCAGCATCCATAGGATTGGTGGAGTTGCGGAAAGCAGACGGGTTGAGGCACACGAATTCTTGCAGTGTTATTGGGACAGGCTGTTGCTGAGCATTCTGAGTTGGAAATTGAGCCATTACCCCAGTCATAAACTGACGATTCAGCCCAAACTGCTGCATCATTGCGGCAATATAGGGTGGAGGTGGAGGATCGTCAGCCATCCTGCCAAATCAACAGGGGCAGTTTAGCAAAAACAACTGCATGTGTAAGAGGTCATTCATGATGTAACATGGGCAATGAACAACGGTGCATTAGATACATATTAGTAGTGATTAAAGACATACAGATCCATGCATGGAGTTGGGTATCAACGGACAACGTGAGTTCAGAAACACACGCAGCTAGACAAACTAGGCGGCGCGCAGGCACGCGGTGGAGAGATACAACAACGCGACATAGCAAAGGCTACATCAACATCGGAGAAAACCACGAGAGCGAGGAATCTGCAAGTGGCAACGCAGGATGTCCTCGATAAAAGGATCCTGCGGGCCGTGAACATTGTGCAGCAGAACCTGGCCCTCAATTTGAAGAAAGGGGGTAAATTCAGAACTCCGGGTGGATGTGATCACGAGAACCTAATGTTAGAGTTAGCAAAACCTTTAACCCGAAGAGAAGAGAGATCAGAGTCCCAGAGTAAGGATGAGGAATAAAAGATCCTAAACCACCCATTTGGCGACATGGGCCCGTAAGCCACACAGCCATGTTAGTTGAACAGTTTTTATAAAACTAGACTCAACTTCGGCCAAGGAGTTGGAAAGGGGGCTACCTACAGGCAGTCGGCTCTGATACCAACTTGTGATGCCCCCGACTTAATCGTGCGCTAACCATACACGCAAATACACACGATCAAGCCTAGGGACTCACTTGAAGATATCACAACACAACTCTAGACACAAATAAAATAAAATACAAGCTTTCTATTACAAGCCAGGGGCCTCGAGGGCTCGAATACAAAAGCTTGATGACAAACAAGCATCAGCGGAAACAACAGTATCTGAGTACAGACACAAAGTTAAACAAGATGCCTTAGGAAGGCGATAACAAACAACGACTCTGATCGAAAGAGGCAGGGCCTCCTGCCTGGGAGCCTCCTAACTACTCCTGGTCATCGGGGATCTCCACATCGTAGTAGTCTAAACCGGAAGTGTATTAGTCGTCGACTGGGGCGGCTGACTCCGGGGCTCCTTCATCTGGTCGCAGCAATCGGGTATGGGGGAAAGAGGTAGCAAAGCAACCGTGAGTACTCATCCAAAGTACTCGCAAGACTGACATCAGAACTATGCTAAATATGCCTTGGTAACAAAGAAAAGCTGGATATGTGGACTGAACTGCAGAAATGCCAAAATAGAGAGAAAGGCCTAGCCTATCGAAGACTAGCATCTTCAGCGGTCTTGCAGCATTAGAAGAGTGCAGATTGGTACATAATTAAAGTAGCAAGCATGTTGAAGCAAAGCCCAGAGATCCTTTCTCGACTCCCTGCGAGAAAGCGATCCCGGAGCTTATAGTTAATTAACATGTATCCAGTTCAAATAGTAATAGATCGGGATACAACACTAAGCGTCCTGTTACCGTGGACACGGCTATTCGAATAGATAACTTCTCTGCAGGGGTGCACTACTGTTACCCAGCACGCTCGATTACATCTGGCCAAACACACTTGCTGGGTAATGCCCGGCCTCGGGTAATCGACACGACGTAGTCCTACCTAGAGCTCAGCAGAGAGGTCCCCGCCGGTCTACATCCTAACTGCTCAGGGGTCCTGGGCCCATCGCCCTTTGCACTCCGGGTCATTGTGCGCAGGGTTAGATCCAGGCACCACCTCTGTCATGGATGGCGCCGATCCTGCCGTGCCACAAGGCTGAACTGGACGTCTGACAGAGCTTTCGGCTGATACATACGGCGCCGAGGGTCCCATAACCATTATCCCACATGGTGGTAGTGCGTATAGGGCCAACGACCCACTTAGATCAATACCCAAATCCGTTATCGCATTATTAGGAGCTCGCGGTGACGATCAGTACTCCTGTCGTCCCGTCTCGAGGAAGTGCAACAAGGGCCAGGCCCATCCCTCTCTAGGGCGGTCTCTACCTGCCCGGTCGCGCCTCGTAATTATCTCACGGGTACCCTCACGGTCAACCTGACTTCACATCTCTCGCGGGTACCCCTCGGGGTCGACCTGACTTTACCCGGGGACTGTAGTAAAATTAGGTTATCCGTGTGTTCATCACATCAAGGGGGAATCCAAGGAATCACCCTCGTTGGATTCCTACTCGATGTAATCCGTCAAGGTGAATCCGGAGGAATCACCCTCGATGGATTCACCCTTGCGGGATTGCATGACAGAAGCTTCGTCGGAGGTGGTGAAAGAGGATTCACCCTCGTAACCCATGGCCAACTAGTTGTGACACAGAGGCAACTTGGGGCAATGTATGGTGATGTGCTGGTCTCAGCCTGTCGATCACCTCGATCGGGGCACTAGTAACTAAGCGGGGCAACTAGGACAAAGTAGTGGGGCCATAGATGGTATTCATCCAACCTATACTAAGCATTTAGGATAATAGGTAAGGTATCAATAGCAGTTTACAAAATTAGGCCATGCATCAGAATAGGATCAAACAAATGCAGCAGCAAATTCTAATGCAAGCACGGGGGAGAAGGAATAGGTGATATAGGAATGATCAAGGGGGTTTGCTTGCCTGGCTGCTCTGCTGAAAAGGACGGGTCGTCGGAGACGTAGTCGATCACAGGGTCAGCGTCGGTCTCGGAGTCTACCGGAGAGCAGAGGGGGAAGAAACAGTAAATATAAAGCAAACAATGCACACAGATGCTTGGCATGGCAATAGGCTGTCCTAGGGTGCCCTACCGCAGTGCTACACGTGGCAGATGAAGCGGGGAATTAACTGGAACGTTTTCCCAGTTTCAGACATCTGTCAAACAGATGAACCAGAGGGGATGGTTCCATGTTCAGGTAGTTAGGGGCAGCTGACAGATGCACGGAGTGCATATTCGGAATCGTCATATTTTTCTGATCGTTTTTCATATATAAATTATTTTAATCCGAGTTACGGTTTAATTTATATGATTTTTCAAAGTTTAAATGATTTTTTGGATTTATTTAATTATTTAAATTAGAATTATCCGAAACAGTATTTGGTGACGTCAGCATGATGTCAGCAGTCAACAGACCGTTGACCAGTCAACTCTGACATGTGGGTCCCGCCTGTCAGCGTCTAATTAGGCTAATTAGGGTTTAATTAATCTAATTACAGATTAATTAGGTTAATTAAATAATTAGTTTAATTAAACAGAATTAAATAAGTTAATTAATTAATTAGTTAATTAATTAATTATTTATTTATTTTAATTCTTTTATTTATTTTATTTCATTTTCGTTTTCCCTTTTTTTTTAAACAGTGGCGGGCCCCAATGGTCAGTGGGCAGGCCGACATGTCTGCGCCGTGCCCGTGCGAGGGCCGGACATGTCCGGGCCATCGCGTGCGTGTGCGGGCACAGAGGGGACCAGACTTGTCCGGGCGGCGCGGCGACCGGGCGCGGCTGCGCGCGGAACTGCGGCGAGGCGCGGGGAGGAGCGGCGAGCGCGGCCGAACGCGGCAGCGGGCGTGTGAGTGGAGCAGGCAAGGCGGGCGGCGGCGGTTGGCGGCGGCGGCAGCGGCCGCAGCAAAAGCAGCAACAGTAGCAGCGGGAGGTGGCGCGACAGCGGGCGAGGCCGCGAGCGAGTGAGGTGCGGCCCGGGCGCACGCGCGAGCGGGACGTGGGCGCGGGTAAGGGAGGCGCAGGGTGCGGGTGCGGCGGGCACGAGCTCGCGCAGTTCGGTCGGCGGCGACGCGGGTGGCGGCAACAGAGAGGAGGGGAGGGCGACGGGGTTCCTCACGGGCGTCGTGAGAAGGCGGCGGCGAGGCTCGGTGAGGCCGTCGTGGGGGATGACGAGGACGGGGCGGCGGCGTCGGGGACGGAGACGAGGCGGCGACCACGCGCGATGGCGACGGGCGGCGGCGTTGCGGGCGCGAGGGAGAAGGGGATCGGGGGGAGAATGGGGATCGGGTAGGGTTAGGGTTTCGGCGGGTGAGGCCATATAGGCCAGGCGCGCGGGGTGGGCCGGCCTGGTGGCCTGCTGGGCCAAAGCCCAGTAGGGAGGGGGAGTTTTTTTTTTCTTTTCTGTTTTCTGTTTTTATTTTCTTTTTCTTTTTTTTGTTTGCATTTTCTTTTAACAGCAAATTAGTTTATAAAAATGTTAAGTTTGCCATAATAAATATCCTGCAATATTCTGCCCTACTATAAAATGGTTTGTGGTCCAGATGTTTTTATTTGAAATTTATTTAAATAAAAAGGCTTTAATTACTATTGTATTGGATCTACTTTAGTATGTTATGGTAATTTAATTAATTCAATAAATGTTGTTTATATTTTTATAAATGCCTCTGGATTATTTGCTACTTAATGAACATTTTAGTTTTCAGATTGGAGCAACTTTGTTTTCACTTTAGATTTGAATTTCATTTTGATTTGGAATTTTGAAACGAGTTATGATGCAAAAGATGATTAAGCACTAGTTAATCATGCTGACTTGGCATTATCAAGAGGTGGTTACTATAGCTGTTACATGGGGATGTTACACCTACATTCCTAGTGTGGAAGGTGAAAATGATTTTTTAGAATTTATTCGACCAAATTAGAGCACACTTGCAGTTCAAATTTGAATTACTTGATGTAAATTGCCAGAAATTCAATAAATCAATGAAATATGGCAATTTCACTCTGAAATTCATGAAAAAATTGAAGTTGGAATCCCATGTGGTATACTTTAGTTGAAAATTGTTAGGGCACAATTTACAATCTTATTTATGGCACTTGCTTCACAAAAAAAGTCGTGCTTGGCACTAGGAAAATGGAAAAATGCTTTTTATTAACCAAATTTTCATTCATTTTATGAAATTCTCGATCACTATGGTAACACCCATGTTAGTTCCAAAAATGGTCATGTTATCATGTAATATGCCATGAAGATGCCCATGGGGCATGGTCATCTTTGTTGAAAGTCATTGATCTTCATATGAGTTAGGTCAGTTTGTGAATGTTTATTGTCAAGTTTGTGGTATTGTCAGTTTATCATTTTTCCCACAAGCCATTGCACATAGGAGGCCTCCATGTGAAAGGACTTCAATTGTTGAGCCTTTTTTTTCATTTTCTATATTTTTTTCTATGTGTTGTCAAAATTGCATGGATGACTAATCATATAAAATGGTTGGGAAATTGAGTTTTCTTTGTGGATACTACCTACTATCTCATATTAAGCACTAGTTAATCATGCTGACTTGGCATCATCAAGAGGTGGTTACTATAGCTGTTACATGGGGATGTTACACCAACATTCCTAGTGTGGAAGGTGAAAATGATTTTTTAGAATTTATTCAACCAAATTAGAGCACACTTGTAGTTCAAATTTGAATTACTTGATGTAAATCGCCAAAAATTCAATAAATGATTGAAATATGGCAATATCACTCTAAAATTCATGAAAAATTGGCAGTTGGAGTCCCATGTGGTATACTTTAGTTGAAAATTATTAGGGCACAATTTACAATGTTATTTATGGCACTTGCTTCACAAAAAAAAGTCATGCTTGGCACTAGGAAAGTGGAAGAAAAATACTTTTCATTATCCAAATCTAAAATAATTTTGTGAAATTCCTGATCACTATGGTAAGACCCATGTTAGTTCCAAAAATGGTCATGTTATCATGTATTATGCCATAAAGATTCCCATGGGGCATGGTCATCTTTGTTGAAAGTCATTGATCTTCATATGAGATAGGTCAGTTTGTGAAGGTTTTTTTTCAAGTTTATGGTATTGTCAGTGTATCATTTTTCCCACAAGCCATTGCACATAGGAGGCCTCCATGTGAAAGGATTTAAATTTTTGAGAATTTATTCGACCAAATTAGAGCACATTTGCAGTTCAATTTTGAATTACTTGATGTAAATCACCAGAAATTCAATAAATCAATGAAATATGGCAATATCACTCTGAAATTCATGAAAAATTGGCAGTAGGAATCCCATGTGGTATACTTTAGTTGAAAATTGTCAGGGCACAATTTACAATGTTATTTATGGCACTTGCTTCACAAAAAAAAGTCATTCTTGGCACTAGGAAAGTGGAAAAAAGATACTTTTCATTAACCAAATCTAATATCATTTTGTGAAATTCCTGATCACTACGGTAAGACCCATGTTAGTTCAAAAAATGGTCATGTTATCATGTAATATGCCATGAAGATTCCCATGGGGCATGGTCATCTTTGTTGAAAGTCATTGATCTTCATTTGAGGTAGGTCAGTTTGTGAAGGGTTTTTTTTCAAGTTCGTGGTATTGTCGGTTTATCATTTTTCCCACACGCCATTGCACATAGGAGGCCTCCATGTGAAAGGATTTCAATTTTTGAGCTTTTGTTTTTCATTTTCTATAATTTCTTTCGATGTGTTGTCAAAATTGCATGGATAACTAATCATAGAAAATGGTTGGGAAATTGAGTTTTCTTTGTGGATACTACCTACATATCTAATGTGGAAGGTGAAAATGATTTTTCAGAATTTATTCGACCAAATTAGAGCACACTTGTAGTTCAAATTTGAATTACTTGATGTAAATCGCCAAAAATTTAATAAATGAATGAAATATGGCAATATCACTTTGAAATTCATGAAAAATTTGTAGTTTGAATCCCATGTGGTATACTTTAGTTGAAAATTGTAAGGGCACAATTTACAATGTTATTTATGGCACTTGCTTCACAAAAAAAGTCATGCTTGGCACTAGGAAAGTGGAAAAAAATACGTTTCATTAACCAAATCTAAAATAATTTTGTAAAATTCCTGATCACTTTGGCAAGACCCATGTTAGTTCCAAAAATGGTCATGTTATCATGTAATATGCCATGAAGATTCCCATGGGGCATGGTCATCTTTGTTGAAAGTCATTGATCTTCATATGAGATAGGTCAGTTTGTGAAGGTTTTTTTTTTCAATTTTATGGTATTATCAGTGTATCATTTTTCCCACAAGCCATTGCACATAGGAGGCTTCCATGTGAAAGGATTTCAATTTTTGAGCATTTTTTTTCATTTTCTATAATTTCTTTCGATGTGTTGTCAAAATTGCACGGATGACTAATCATATAAAATGGTTGGGAAATTGTGTTTTCTTTGTGAATACTACCTACATTCCTAATGTGGAAGGTGAAAATGATTTTTCAGAATTTATTCGACCAAATTAGAGCACACTTGCAGTTGAAATTCGAATTACTTGATGTAAATCACCAGAAATTCAATAAATCAATGAAATATGGCAATATCACTCTGAAATTCATGAAAAAATTGTAGTTGGAATCCTATGTGGTATACTTTAATTGAAAATTGTAAGGGCATAATTTACAATCTTATTTATGGCACTTGCTTCACAAAAACAGTCGTGCTTGGCACTAGGAAAATGGAAAAATACTTTTTATTAATGAAATTTTCATTCATTTTGTGAAATTTTTGATCACTATGGTAACACCCATGTTAGTTCCAAAAATGGTCATGTTATCATGTAATATGCCATGAAGATGCCCATGGGGCATGGTCATGTTTGTTGGAAGTCATTGATGTTCATATGAGTTAGGTCAGTTTGTCAAGGTGTTTTTTTAAGTTTGTGGTATTGTTATTTTATCATTTTTCCCACAAGCCATGGCACATAGGAGGCCTCTATGTGAAAGGATTTCAATTGTTGAGATTTTTTTTTCATTTTCTATAATTTCTTTTTATGTTTTGTCAAAATTGCATGGATGACTAATCATATAAAATGGTTGGGAAATTGAGATTTCTTTGTGGATACTACCTACATTCCTAATGTGGAAGGTGAAAATGATTTTTTAGAATTTATTCGACCAAATTAGAGCACACTTGCAGTTCAAATTTGAATTACTTGATGTAAATCACCAGAAATTCAATAAATCAATGAAATATGGCAATATCACTCTGAAATTCATGAAAATTTTGAAGTTGGAATCCCATGTGGTATACTTTAGTTGAAAATTGTAAGGGCACAATTTACAATCTTATTTATGGCACTTGCTTCACAAAAAAGTCGTGCTTGGCACTAGGAAAATGGAAAAATACTTTTTATTAACCAAATTTTCGTTCATTTTATGAAATTCTTGATCACTATGGTAACACCCATGTTAGTTCCAAAAATGGTCATGTTATCATGTAATATGCCATAAAGATGCCCATGGGGCATGGTCATCTTTGTTGAAGGTCATTGGTCTTCATATGAGATAGGCCAGTTTGTGAAGGTTTTTCTTTCAAGTTTGTGGTATTATCAGTTTATCATTTTTCGCACAAGCCATTGCACATAGGAGGCTTCCATGTGAAAGGATTTCAATTGTTGAGCCTTTTTTCATTTTCTATAATTTTTTCTATGTGTTGTCAAAATTGCATGGATGACTAATCATATAAAATGTTTGGGAAATTGAGTTTTCTTTGTGGATACTACCTACATTCCTAATGTGGAAGGTGAAAATGATTTTTCAGAATTTATTCGACCAAATTAGAGCAGACTTGCAGTTCAATTTTGAATTACTTGATGTAAATCGCCAGAAATTCAATAAATCAATGAAATATGGCAATATCACTCTGAAATTCATGAAAGATTGGCAGCTGGAATCCCATGTGGTATACTTTAGTTGAAAAATTGAAGGGCACAATTTACAATCTTATTTATGGCACTTGATTCACAAAAAAAGTCATGGTTGGCACTAGGAAAATGGAAAAAAATACTTTTTATTAACCAAATCTTCAATCATTTTGTGAAATTCTTTATCACTATGGTAACACCCATGTTAGTTCCAAAAATGGTCATGTTATCATGTAATATGCCATGAAGATACCCATGGGGCCTGGTCATGTTTGTTGAAAGTCATTGATCTTCATATGAGTTAGGTCAGTTTGTGAATGTTTTTTTCAAGTTTGTGGTATCGTCAGTGTATCATTTTTCCCACAATCCATTGCACATAGGAGGCCTCCATGTGAATGGATTTCAATTGTTGAGCCTTTTTTCTATGTGTTGTCAAAATTGCATGGATGACTAATCATATAAAATGGTTGGGAAATTGAGTTTTCTTTGTGGATACTACCTACATTCCTAATGTGGAAGGTGAAAATGATTTTTCAGAATTTATTCAACCAAATAAGAGCACAATTGCAGTTCAATTTTTAATTACTTGATGTAAATCGCCAGAAATTCATTAAATCAATGAAATATGGCAATATCACTCTGAAATTCATGAAAATTTGGCAGTTGGAATCCCATGTGTTATACTTTAGTTGAAAATTGTAAGGGCACAATTTACAATGTTATTTATGGCACTTGCTTCACAAAAAAAGTCATGCTTGGCACTAGGAAAGTGAAAAAAAATACTTTTTATTAACCAAATCTTCAATCATTTTGTGAAATTCTTTATCACTATGGTAACACCCATGTTAGTTCCAAAAATGGTCATGTTATCATGTAATATGCCATGAAGATACCCATGGGGCCTAGTCATGTTTGTTGAAAGTCATTGATCTTCATATGAGTTAGGTCAGTTTGTGAATGTTTTTTTCAAGTTTGTGGTATCGTCAGTGTATCATTTTTCCCACAAGCCATTGCACATAGGAGGCCTCCATGTGAAAGGATTTCAATTTTTCAGCCTTTTGTTCATTTTCTATAATTTCTTTCTATGTGTTGTCAAAATTACACGGATGACTAATCATATAAAATGCTTGGGAAATTGAGTTTTCTTTGTGGATACTACCTACGTTCCCAATGTGGAAGGTGAAAATGATTTTTCAGAATTTATTCGACCAAATTAGAGCACACTTGCAGTTCAATTTGGAATTACTAGATGTTAATCGCCAGAAATTCAATAAATCAATGAAATATGGCAATATCACTCTGAAATTCATGAAAAATTGGCAGTTGGAATCCCATGTGGTATACTTTGTTGAAAATTGTAAGGGCACAATTTACAATCTTATTTATGGCACTTGCTTCACAAAAAAGCATGCTTGGCACTAGGAAAATGGAAAAATACTTTTTATGAACCAAATTTTTATTCATTTTGTGAAATTCTTGATCACTATGGTAACACCCATGTTAGTTCCAAAAATGGTCATGTTATCATGTAATATGCCATGAAGATGCCCATGGGGCATGGTCATGTTTGTTGAAAGTCATTGATCTTCATATGAGTTAGGTCGGTTTGTGAAGGGTTTTTTTTCAAGTTTGTGGTATTGTCAGTTTATCATTTTTCCCACAAGCCATTGCACATAGGAGGCCTCCATGTGAAAGGATTTCAATTGTTGAGTCTTTTTCTTCATTTTCTATAATTTCTTTTTATGTGTTGTCAAAATTGCATGGATGACTAATCATACAAAATGGTTGGGAAATTGAGTTTTCTTTGTGGATACTACCTACATTCTGATGTAGGGTGGAACCCTAGATGACGATCTTTTCACACTTCGGAGGGGGAAAAGGAGCAAATCCAAGAAGAACACAAGAAGAACACTCAAATAGACAAGATCCAATCACACATGTGCTAGATCCACATACACATAAGGGGGATACAAGGGTCGAAATCCAACACAAGAGGGTAAAGAGGTAGCTAGTTCATCCCAATCCTTAAGAGGAATTGAGGTCTTGAATCCACTAGGTGGATCTTCTCCAATGGAGGTCTTGAACTCTAATGGAGTGTCTCTCTCTCTCTCTCAAGAGGAGTTCCACAAGGGGAGGAGCTAAGCTCTATGATCTAATCTTAGCTAACCCTAGATGAAGGAGGTAGGGGAGTATATATAGTAGTCCATGAGATAGGAGGGGGAAGAGATGGGTTACACGGCTCCCTGGCCACTTAGGCACGCGCAGGTGCCGGATGTCCGGGCGTTCGAGGGGGTGCCGGATGTCCGAGGCATGGGGGCCGGATGTCCGGGCTGTCGGGGGTCTGGTTTCTATAGTCTTCGGGTCGATGGAGCCGGATTTCCGGGCGAGGGGCCGGATGTCCGAGCTGGGCCGGATGTCCGGATTGGAGCCGGATGTCCGGGGCCTGTAGGTTCCCTGCAGTTGGGCTGCTGCTGCTGCTGGAGTTACCAGGGGCCGGATGTCCGGGTCCTGTAGATGTTCTCCGATTCCTCTCGTCGTGCTCCTTCGTCCGTGTACTTGAGAACTTGTCCATGATCTCGAGCATTCTCCATGGTCGTCTCCTCGGTTCCTGAGCACAACTAGAGTCTCTGTCTTAGGTAGCGACCATGTCTTGCCTAAATGAAGAAGGGGAGCATTAAGGAGCGAGTTCACCTTGTGTCAAATGGCACATGCTCGAGCTCTTGTCATAGGTCCACTTGGGGCTTGGGGAGTAGTCATAGTGTACATGGGGATGACCATAGGATGCTCCGCATCATCTCCCCCCCCCCTTCGGAAAGATCCGTCCTTGGATCAAAAACCTCATCACCATGGAAACGGGTGTCGTAGATGGACTTGTAGTAGGACGTAGTGTATGTCATGGTGTGATCCAAGTGCTCCACGGTGTCTCTGAGAGGGTACACATGTAAAAAGAGTAAACACAAAGGGCACTTGGAAATAGAATGGTTAGCACACACAAGGTGTCCATCAAGTAAGCATGAGGTCGTCCGATGATAATGTTTATGAAAAGGGGCATGAAGCTTAACCAAATGATATAGAATGAGATGTAAAGCATTCATGGGAGCAAATTCTTTCATTGTGCACACGAATGTGTGGTAATTGTCATGGTGCACAAAGCTACAAATTCTACCATTGTGCAAAATGATGTCATAGAGGAAAGGTTTATCAAGAGCATGAACATGGCAATTGGTGATCAAAATGATTATGTTATCATGCAATTGATGGTGGGCAATATGATCATTATGGATGAATATGCCATCAAGGAAGATTACAACAAATTTGCTAAGAAAGTGCACAAGCTCATAGATCATGGATGACATGGGAATACAAGATGCAACAAGGCAATCATAATGTAAGTCAATCCATGCATAAGGTGCAAATTTGTCATGGGTGTGATGTGTCCAATTAGCATGCTCATCAACAAATATGGAAGTGTCAGTGCAATATGGCAAAAGTTTCATGGCATACCATTGCCCGATGTCGTGGCATGAGTCATGGTCCGGTGGTGCATCCACTACTTCCGAGCGCTCCTCAACTTGAAGGTCCATAGGGCCCATCTCCAATGTCGGTCCACCATCCAATAGATGTATCATGTAGACAACAAGGAGCAAAAACGAATGAAAGTGTGGCCCATTCGATATGTATATGTGAGGGTGGCTCAAAGGGAAGGAGTTCACCTTTATGAGTTTCTCAAAAATGTTGGTGCCGCGCATCGTGTACGCCTTCGCATGACCAATATGTCTCATGACGGCACCGTCTTGTGAATCCTTCAAAACGAAAGGACATGACAAACACTCGGAAAAACAAATGAGGTTAGCGTGAATGCAAAACCTATCATTCGTGTGGTGAGATACCCAACAAGTGTCGTCATCATTCTTATCATAAGAAGGGACAAGAGAATGTGGCATGGCATGGAAGCATATGATGCGAGTACAACCAAAGGCATTAAGCTGAATCAAACAAGCATGCATCATAAGTAAGATGTCCAAGTCTCCAAGATCAATAAGCATAACATGTTTGCACTCACTACAAGTGGATATGAGAGATGCAACTAACGGAGACAATTGACAATGATCAAAATAAATCATGTGAGAAGCATGAACATGAATGCCATCAACCCAATGAAACGAGCAAGTATGAATCATGGGTGATGCAACAAAGCAAGCAATCATAGTGATCAAGTCATGCAAGCTAGTAGTGCGAAGATGCAACATACTAGAGGTCATCATAGAAATCATGTCATGTGTGCAAATAGTGGGCATACCTAATGCACATGACATATCACAAGCATGAGAACAAGATAGTAGCAAAGTATCATCATTGTATTGGCTCTCCCAACACTTGAACAATATGACTCTTCCAACACAATAAGCAACAATAGCATAGGGCGCACATAGAGCATGGCAATAGCAACAAGTATCTCCACTAAGCATGCAAATACACATAGTATGAGTAGAATTGTGAATCATGAGTAAATGCAAGCAAGGGGCACAATTGCATGACAAAGGCATAGAAGAAGGCATAACATGCAAAGTGAACACGGTAAAATGAGCATATGGTGACAAGTGGTAAATAGCCCATAGCCGTGTGAGAGCCAAGTAAAAGCAAAGCGCGTAGTCCTTGCACGACGGAAACGGTCGGAGAAGTATTCCAAGGAATCCCAAAGCATCGTTGCTCTCAAGAGCTTGTTTCGTCAACTCATGGGATTGTGAAGTTGACAAATATGTATGAGTACCAACACAAAACAAAGGCAAAGGGAAAATTGTGTGCGTGTGGTATATGTACACATCATCCATTATGATGCGCACGTGCATGTGTCGGTTAGCACAAAATATCCAATGCTCCAATAAATGAGATGCATGATATACGAACATGTCATCCATCATGATAGGTTTGTTGTTATGTATAGCATAATGGAGGCTCAAAGGGTGTAATGCATCACGAGTAATATCTAGAGCATTGTCATGAATGGTATGCATATGGTGCGCACAAGGGATGGAATCATGCGATCTACAATTATTATCATGGCATGGCATAGTAGATGAATTGCACAAATTATGCAAAGGGAGCATAGCAATATCATCACAAGAGAAGCAAATTCCAATGACCATGATCTCGTCATCTATGCCATAAGTGCAAATGGGATTGATTTTAATGGGGTATGCATAGTTACTACGGTGAGTTTGCAATGATGCAATATGGGAAATCTCACTCATAGCATATGACAAGTTTAATGTATTGTCAAACATGACGTGACCAATAGAATTTTCACATGATATCCTATGGAGCATAGTATCACTACTAGGTAATTCGACATGCTCATCATTGTATTCATCATAAATGAGTGGCATATCTAAGCATGTAGAAGACATAGTATGTGGTGAATCCATAAGGTGATCAACATCATGCAAGCAATCGATGTCAAGATAGTCCACTAGTGGGACAAGCGAAGCACGTTCACCTATGTTACCTTTGGAGCTCCACTCATGTGGTGTAGGTGAGGTCGCAAAAATCGAAGCTTGATCAACATTGTCGTCTTGATGAAACCATGTGGGGGGTGCATCATCGTCCACCATGGCCATCGTATTGCCCATTGGAGGTATGGAAGCGTCGAGGATTGGCGCTTTGTCTTGTAGGAGATCTAGCACCAAAGAAGAAAACACACTAGGAGTAGAGGTTAAGTCATTAGAAATCATAGTGGCCTCATATGCCCTATCAACTACCTCACTCACTAGGTGTTGTGGCTCACTCACTCCCGCTATGATGCTTTCACTCATATGGTTGGTTGAGTCACTCAAAGGGTGGTGATGGCTCTCAACCTCACATAGGATATGCGGCATGTACTCATGTGTGGGGCTAGTGGTGGTCACACTCATCCTCTCATAGGAAATGCACTCAATGTCACATATGGTGGAGTCACTCATATCACTCATATGGTGGTGGCTCTCCTCACATGGCAATTGGGTCATCTCGTTATATGTGGGTGTCGGAGAGATGTAGGTGCAAATGTCTCCATACTCAACTTCTTTCGTCGCCGTGGTTGTGGGAGTAGTCTCATGCTCAACCTCCTCATCCATAACGCCTCCAAAGATGAATGCCATAGGGTGTGGCAAATCATCGCTCTCCTCCGAGACCAAAGAGAGGGTCTCATTTGCGGTCGCGTAGCTTGAGTCCGAGTAGGAGTCCCATGTGGGCGCCGTCTTCATGTTGTCGAAGAGGTTCGTGCTCACCGCCTTGGTCGAAGGGAATAGTCCATGCTCGACCGTCTTGTCGCCGTCTTGTAGGAGGCCCATATGATGTGACACCTCGTTGCTCGCCTTCATGACCGAATGGAATTTATCATGCTCGGCCATCTTCCTTGAGGGGCTTCCGAACATGGAAGGGTCGCCCTCGCTTGTACTTGGTCACCTTGGACTTGGCGCCAAAGCTTCTTCTTGGTGGTGCGTGTCTTGCGGTCTTCTCTTGTGCTTATGAAGGTTGGTCGTAGCTTGATGTAGAGCTTGTTGGGACTTGTTGGTCTTTGCATCTCGAGCGTCTTCATGTTGATGGTGACGTTCATCGTCGTCGTGCACATGTTGCTTGTAGGAGACTTGCCCGTCATGACGATGTGGATGTCGAACGTGATGATGGTCGTCACGAAGGTGAGGACGTGGTCGGATTGTGCTTGCGGCGGATGGGCGCTCCGAAGATGTGCGACTTGCTCGCCGCCGCCTTGAAGATGACGAAGGGGAAGAAGACTTGTAGTTGGACAACATGTCTTGGAAATCTTCCATTTGAGATGATAGCTTGTCGTCGAGTGTTTGGCGCAAGTCGGTGGCGAAGTTCTCGATGCGCTCTCGCAAGGCATGTTCTGCACCTTGCATTTGTTGTTGTAGTCCGGAGCGGGGAGTTTTGGTGATGTAGTTGTTCTCGCCATCGTTGTCGTCGAAGACCGGAGATGATGTGCTTTGCCTATCCATCACAAGACTAGAGCAAATGTGAGTGGAACAAAGGGAAGAACTAGACCAAATGTACCTTTCCAATGTTGAAGATGGATCAATGATCACCCAATATGGTATTATGGAAATAGCACAATTGGTACCGGATCTTGTCAATTCTCACACCTACACAATAAAGCTTATGGAGTAGCTTGGTGAGGATAGTGGCACAAAATTTGATGCAATTGTTAGCAAGAGTCAATAATGTTGAAAAAGATTCACAAATTCGCAAATGCAACAAGTAGACCAATAGCAAGTGGGTGGCACATGGAAACACACACACGGATAGATAGATGGGGTCGTGCAACCAAGGAATGAGCTCAAAATGTGGTATCCACGGAAAATGCTCGTGTTGCACAACTCTAGAGAGACGCTAGCACGATTGCACTATTGGGCGTGATACGAACTTGTGCACAACCTATAGAAACAAAACGTGTCGACTTCTATCCCAAGTATGCTATGTATGTATGGTTCCCGGTGTCTCGCACACAATGATCCAAGATGATCAATGATGGTGTATGATATGCAATGTGGCGTGATGCCATGGCTATTGCTTACAAGCTCTTTGCTTTCTTTTCTCTTTGCTTAAAAGTTTTTTTTATATGGCCACTATGCGAAATGCTCAAACCAATATTGCAATTTTGTATATGCGGGAACAAATGATGACACAAGAGATGATACGATGATAGATGCACACAATGATAGCTATGCGGAACGTGTATCACTAAAGTGCACAAGTAGCATTCCCCGACAATACTCAAATGGCTAGTCTCGGTAGGCAAGTGACGCAAAATTGGTTCGGGGGTTAACAATGCAATGTCAAGGAGAATGTACAAAGATGTCGTCGAGGTTACCGTCGGTGGGTTCTCGTTTGTAAGCAAGGACGGATGATGATGAAGTGGACAATGGCGATGTCGAGTCCGTGGTGATGATGAGAGGCGGTGATGTCGATGTCGAACCGTTCCTAGTTAGCCAAAACACCCTAGGAAACGGAAAAACCGCGAACTCAAAATCTCAAACGGCAAATGTCAAATGGTGGTAGCTGAAAGCGGTGGTGGTTGCGAAGTTGGCAATGTGGAAGTGGAGTTGAAGTCACAGTTCCTAAGTAGCCAAAAAACCTTAGGAGACACAAACTACAACTCAAACAACCTCAAAAGCAACGGGGATCAAAATGGGTTAGGTTGCGGAAGTCGGTGGTGGTATTGCGGAAGTTATGGTGGAAGGCCTAGGCAAACTTGTCAAATTCTGAAAATTTTGATGGAGTCAAATGGTGTTGGAAGTATTTTTATGAGATGGTGGATGTCAATAGCTACAAAACGAGCTAAAGAACGTCAAAATCGGACTCCGGATGAATTAGTTATGGCCGAAACGGTGAAACACGGGAGGCTGATGCTACAGGGGCCGGATGTCCGGGGTCAAGGCCGGATTTCCGGGGCCCTCTGTCCAGAAACTTGCGCGATTTTGTGCTCCAGGTGCCGGATGTCCGGCCCGATGCCCGGATGTCCGGCCCGAAAATTTCCAGATCTGATTTGGGGCTCGAAAACTCAATTGGGGACGGAAATAGATGATTCCAAGGTCAAAATTGGATGAATTTCGCGGATGGAAATGATGGAGAAGATGGGGGAAAGATAGATCCACTCGAAACACAGCAAATCCATGCATCAAAATCAACAAAACAACATCAAACCAACAAATCACAAAAAATTTGGTATGGCTATTTTTGTGGGGAATTTTCGAAATTGGGAAAAAACAACAAAATTGGGGCTAGAAAGTGGAGTGGAAGAACTCCAAAGTGTGAATCAACGCGGCTCTGATCCAAGATGATGTAGGGTGGAACCCTAGATGACGATCTTTTCACATTTAGGAGGGGGAAAAGGAGCAAATCCAAAAACACAAGAAGAACACTCAAATAGACAAGATCCAATCACATATGTGCTAGATCCACATACACATAAGGGGGATACAAGGGTCCAAATCCAACACAAGAGGGTAAAGAGGTAGCTAGTTCATCCCAATCCTTAAGAGGAATTGAGGTCTTGAATCCACTAGGTGGATCTTCTCCAATGGAGGTCTTGAACTCCAATGGAGTCTCTCTCTCTCTCAAGAGGAGTCCCACAAGGGGAGGAGCTAAGCTCTATGATGTAATCTTAGCTAACCCTAGATGAAGGAGGTAGGGGAGTATATATAGTAGTCCACGAGATAGGAGGGGAAAGAGAGGGGTTACACGGCTCCCTGGCCACTTAGGCACGCGTAGGTGCTGGATGTCCGGGCGTTCGAGGGGGTGCCTGATGTCCGGGGCATGGGGGCCGGATGTCCGGGCTGTCGGGGGTCCGGTTTCTGTAGTCTTCAGGTCGATGGAGCCGGATTTCCGGGCGAGAGGCCGCATGTCCGGGCTGGGCCGGATGTCCGGATTGGAGCCAGATGTCTGGGGCCTGTAGGTTCCCTGCGGTTGGGCTGCTGCTGCTGCTGGAGTTACCAGGGGCCGGATGTCCGGGCCAAGTGCCGGATGTCCGGGTCATGTAGACGTTCTCCGGTTCCTCTCGTCGTGCTCCTTCGTCCGTGTACTTGAGAACTTGTCCATGATCTCGAGCATCTCCATGGTCGTCTCCTCGGTTCCTGAGCACATGTAGAGTCCCTGTCTTAGGTAGCGACCATGTCTTGCCTAAATGAAGAAGGGGAGCATTAAGGAGCGAGTTCACCTTGTGTCGAATGGCACATGCTCGAGCTCTTGTCATAGGTCCACTTGGGGCTTGGGGAGTAGTCGTAGTGTACATGGGGATGACCATAGGATGCTCCGCATCACATTCGTAATGTGGAACATGAAAATGATTTTTCAGAATTTATTCGACCAAATTAGAGCACACTTGTAGTTCAAATTTGAATTACTTGATGTAAATCACCAAAAATTCAATAAATCAATGAAATATGGCAATATCACTCTGAAATTCATGAAAAATTTGAAGTTGGAATCCCATGTGGTATACTTTAGTTTAAAATTGTAAGGGCACAATTTACAATCTTATTTATGACACTTGCTTCACAAAAAAAGTCGTGCTTGACACTAGGAGAATGGAAAAATACTTTTTATTAACCAAATTTTCATTCATTTTGTGAAATTCTTGATCACTATGGTAAGACCCATGTTAGTTCAAAAAATGGTCATGTTATCATGTAATATGCCATGAAAATGCCCATGGGGCATGGTCATTGTCGTGGGTACGACCATCTATGGGGCCATCTAGCCCCTTTGTGGTTCGGCAGGGGAGATCAACGTGCACAAAGAGAAGAATCAATGGAGGACGCAAGGGATTTACCCAGGTTCGGGCCGTTGAGAAGCGTAAAACCCTACTCCTGCTTTGGTGTATTGGATGTGTGAGAGCACAGGTACAAGGAGCGCTTCTCCCGGCAAGGTGCGGAGAGAGCAGCTACGCATCCAAGGCGTGCCAGTGTTTGAAAAAGGATCCGAATCCCTCTAACTATTGCCTTGGCCCTCCTTTTATAGCTCAAGGGGTTACCACAGTGGCAAAACAGTAATTACATAGTGATTGGATAGCAAACAGTGCTATCATACCTAACTCTGCCAGTTTAGGACAAAGGCATTAAATGCTCCGTTAGGTGTCATGTGGAGAGGCAGCCCCAGCAAGGTTTCTGCACCGCTCGCCCAACTACCTTGTATTATTCTGACATGCCTCCTGGACGGGTGTCATTAAAGGCAAATCTCCTCCCTGCGTGCTGACACCTGCCCGAGAAACCTCACCAACCAGCATGCGCGGTCGACACCTCACCGATCAGTGACTAGCTGCCCGGTGAGGTGGAGCGCTGATGCGCTGGCGAAACCTTGTCGGTACGGAGCTTGCCGGGTATTCACCTTGCTGGTTCTTGCCGGCAAGGAATGTCTTCATCTTCATTACTAGCCGAGTGCTTTGTCGATGCTTTGTCTTGGGCTGCTCTCCAGTAGTTTCTGCAACTGGGCCCTGAATCTTGGTCTTGGTGGTTTTCGGCAAGCCTTGGCCGGCAAGGAGGCCGCTACCGTCTGTGCATAAGTCAGGGTATAAAATACCCATGTTTTATACACCGACAGGAGCCCCGGGCCTGGGCCATACGCGCGCCGAAGTGTCATTGGGCTAGGCCCAAACAATGCACAGACACGCGGCGGGAAAACTACCGCTGTAATTTTCGTCATGATGGTTATCACTTCTTGAGATCTTCTTTGCTTCTTCATTAATCCGGACTTGAGTGCGTTCTGGGTCATCTTCCGGTAATCTTGCCGCCGGGCCAGACTTGAATGGGTGCATGGCTACGCGTGGCAAGGAATAACTGCTATTCATGCCATTACTTCTCCTTCTTATGTGCCTTCCTGTCACCCGGCTTTACATGCATGGCGGCGGATTGGCGAAGAGGGGTGGTCATTGGAGTGACGCGCCTGGCAAGGGATGCAGGGCGCGGGATTGGCAAAATTGGATGGCCGCTGGAGTAGCGCGCCCGCCAAGAGCGCAGGGCATGGGATTGTCGAAGCTGGGCGGTTGCCCTAAAGCAGTGAAGCGCCAGCGCTCGCGTTCTCCCTATAAAAAGGGGGGCCGCGGAGTGCGATGCTTCATCCACCTCTTCTCATCCCAATCTTCCTGCCGCCGTCGCCTTCTCCCCCCCGAATCTTCCACCGCAATGGCGAGGGGCAAAGGCCGAGCTCGTGCGTCCGCCGTTGCCACAAGGGCTTCTTCTCGGCACCATGCCCACGCCTCGGGCATGGATGCGAAAGCCGGTTCCAGCGCCCGAGGAAGGGCTGCGGGTCATAGTCGTGGACGCGGCGCTCGTGGTCAGGGTGCCCACGGCGGGGCGCCCATTGCTTCATCTCCGGCCCTTCCTCCCCCGACAGAAGGCCACATGGAGGACACGGCACAGGAGTTCGTCGTGGAGCTGCGTGATCAGCCGCGGAGCTGGCTGCGGCTTCCTCGCCCTTTTGCAAGGGAGATGGAAGGCTGCCATCTGCGCGGCTTGTGGCTGCGCGTGGATGGTTGCTGCAACGGCCCAGTCTGGGTGACCGTTGAGACCTCCAACAACGGCCTCATGTATCTCACGTGCAGGTGGAAATCCTTTGTTCGTGCTCGTTGTTTAGGGCAAGGGCACCTCCTTCTCTTAATGTTGGACGGACCAGACACGCTCGTTGTGAAGTTCTTCGGTGCTTCGGGCGCTCGTCTGGAGTGCTGCGCGGAAAGCTCGAGCGACAGCGACACCGCTTCCTCCAGCGATACTGAGGATGACGATGATGATGGCGGTGATGACGGCGCTCCAGGCATGAAGAACGAGGACGACGACGGCGAGTCTGGCTGAACACTGGCAGCACCATCATCTGCTCTTTTGGGAACACGCTAGGCTTCGTCTAGGCGCTCATTTTGCCCTCCATGCACTCGATGTAAACCCTGGGGTAGGGCCAATAAAATGTAACCAAGTACATTTTTTTTGAATATCTATTGCTTGCCGGGCTTAAATGAGTGCATGTTGTTCCCCTTGTTTTATTTTGCCTTTGTATGATCGTGCTCCCTACGCTGTTTGGAAACTTGCCGGCGCGCACACTTGTCGCGAGCGCTTCGAGGAACAGGTCCTTAGCAGCCTTGTAACATCCCCATGTAATAGCTACAGTGATCACCTTTTGATAATGCCAAACCATCATGTTAAACAGTGCTTAATCATCATTTGCATCATATCTCATTTCTAATTCCAGTTCAAATTGAAATTCAATTTTAAAGTGAAAATAAAAGTTGTTCAAATTGGAAACTAAAATGTTCATTAAATAGCAAATAGTCCATAACTAATTATGTTAAGAAAAACAACATCAACAAAAATACCTAGATGAGCCTAACACCCTAAAACAGTAGCAAAACAGCAACTTTTAATACCTGTTTATTTAATTAAAATTCAAATGAAATCATATGGACTCCAAACCTTTTTATAACAGTGCTAAATATTTCACTGTATTTATTGAGCTAAGTCACCTATTTTTCGAAACTAAAATTAGGGCTAAACTATTTACTAAACAAAAGCTAAAAAGGAAAACAGAAGAAGAAATCAAAGAAAAAGAAAAGGGGCCGCGCTACTGGGCCTAAGTCACCGCACCAGCCCAGACCGCGCCTCGCTCTCCCCCTTCCTACTCCTCACCCCGGTGGCCCGCGCGCGCCCGACCGCATCGTCACCGGTCGCCATTCCCGCCGCGTCTCGTCGCCCCCGTGTCGGTACAGAACGGCGAGGAGGATAAGAACGCCCCCCCTGCAACCCTAGCCGGCCCCCGAGATCTTTTCCCTCTCCCCTTCGCCCGCTTTCATGCTCCCCGCGCAGACACCCATCGCCGTCGCCATGGTTGAGCTCGCCGGCGAGGCCACAGAGCTCCCCCGCGCCTGAGATCGAGACCATCCGCTTCGCCGTCCTCCTCTGCTTCCCCTCCGACCACGAACGCGGGCAGGGAGCCACCGAAACGAGCTCGATGCCCTCTTCTTCTTCCTCGGCCATCCGCGCTACCGCCGTCGATTAGTCGCCGCCCGATCGCGCCTCCGCCGTATAGCTCGCCGCCGTCGAATTAGTCACTGCCATGGCCGTCCGAGCACGGTATCGTGCTCCGCGCATCCGCGCTAGTCCAACGCGCCCATTAGCTCGCCTCGCCTTAGCCTCTAGCGCCGATTCCGCCGTTGCCCGAACTCCGGCGCCCGCCGATGAGCTCGCCGTTGTCGCCGTAGTGCTTCTCCGGCTGCGAGACCGCCGCCATTGGACGATGCTCGCTCCGCCCGATCCAACGCGCCCTCGCGCGCGTCGAATAGGCCGCCGTAGACGAATCCTGGGCCTCACCCGTGCGCGCTGCTACTTGTAGCTTGCGTTGGTATTTCCCCGCAGAGGAAGGGATGATGCAGCACAGTAGAGATAAGTATTTCCCTTAGTTATGAAACCAAGGTTATCGAACCAGTAGGAGAATCACACAACACCTAGTAAGCAGTACCTGCACACAAACAACAAATCCTTGCACCCAACGCAAACAAGGGGTTGTCAATCCCTTGGCGGTAAGATTGCAAGATTAAATTGTATTTGATAGATTGATAGATTGCAGCAAAAATACTAAATAAAATAAATAAAAGAAAATAGCAGCAATATTTTTAGGGTTTTAGTAATATGATTTTGATAGACCCGGGGGCCATAGATTTCACTAGAGGCTTCTCTCGAGAAAATAGCATACGGTGGGTAGACAAATTACTGTTGGGCAATTGATAGAAAAGCAAATAATCATGACGATATCCAAGGCAATGATCATGTATATAGGCATCACGTCCAATATTAGTAGACCGACTCCTGCCTGCATCTACTACTATTACTCCACACATCGATGGGCTATCCAGCATGCATCTAGTGAATTAAGTCCAATAGAACGGAGTAATGCTTTAAGAACGATGACATGATGTAGACAAGACAAACTCACGAATTAATAAACCCAATGAATAGATCCCATCTTTTTACCCTTAGTAGCAATGATACATACGTGTCATGTCCATTTCTGTCACTGGGATTGAGCACCGCAAGATCGAACCCACTACAAAGCACCTCTTCCCATGGCAAGATAAATCAACTTAGTTGGCCAAACCAAATCAATAGATCGGAGAAAAAATACGAGGCTATAATAATCATGCATAAAAGAGATCAGAGAAGACTCAAATATAATTCATGGATAATCTGATCATAAACTCACAATTCATCGGATCCCAACAAACACACCGCAAAGAAAGATTACATCGGATAGATCTCCAAGAACATCAAGGAGAACATTGTATTGAACATCAAAAAGAGAGAAGAAGCCATCTAGCTACTGTCTATGGACCCGAAGGTCTGTGGTAGACTACTCACGCATCATCGGAGAGGCAGCAAGGTTGATGTAGAGCCCCTCCGTGATCGATTCCCCCTTCGGCGGATTACCGGAGAAGGACCCCAGATGGGATCTCTCTGGAACAGAAGCTTGCGGCGGCGTGAAAAGTATTTCGTGGACTCTCTTGAGGGTTTCTAATTTTTCTGGAATTTATAGTGCTGGAATTAGGTCAAACGGAGCTGGGGTGGGCCCACGAGGTACCAGGGCGCGCCACCCCCCCTGGGGCGCGCCATGGTGCCTCATGGCCCACCTCTTCTTCTTTTGGCCCTCTCCCGAAGCTTCCAATATTCTTCTTGCCCAAGAAAAAATCTCCAAAAAGTTTCACTGTATTTGGACTTCGTTTGATATTGATTTTCTGTGAAACAAAAACAGGGCAGAAAACAGCAACTAGCACTGGGCACGAGGTTAATAGGTTAGTCTTCAAAAATGATATAAAATTGCTGTAAATGATTATAAAAACATCCAAGATTGATATTATAACAGCATGGAACAATAAAAAATTATAGATACGTTGGAGATGTATCAGCATCCCCAAGCTTAATTCCTGCTCGTCCTCGAGTAGGTAAATGATAAAAACAGAATTTTTGATGTGGAATGTTGCCTAACATATTTATCACATATTCTTTTTCTTTTTGTAGCATGGACATTTGGACTTATATGATTCAAAGAAATAGTTTATAATTTGACATGAAAACATAGATACTCAAGCATACTAACAAGCAACCATGTCTTTCAAAATATCAACGCTAAAGAAAGTTATCCCTAGCCCATTATACTCAATCATTGATTCATTTATGAAACACACTCAAATATTAGCTACATGCAATGCACAAGTATGACAATAGTGTTCTCTAGTTGGTGCTTTTGCAAGAGAAGATGGAGACTCAAGAAAAATAAAAATTACATAAAAGTAAATAGATAGGCCCTTCGCAGAGGGAAGAAGAGATTTGTCAAATGTGCCAGAGCTCAAAGCTGAAATTAAAGAGATAAAAAATATTTTGGGAGGCATGCTTTTCCTGTCAACGAAAACGAATGAGAATTCCCAATATCTTCCATGCTACATACATCATAGGCGGTTCCCAAACAGAAAATAAATTTTATTCCTTTCCACCAATTCTTTCGCAATCCATGGCTAGCCGTATCCACGGGTGCCCTCCATACCATCACTTTCCAAGGAATTTATTATTGTGATCACATAAGATTTTTCATTTCATTTCCTTTCACAATTCGGGACTGGGCATCCCTATTACCACCACACTCTCGTGCAATGACAAGTGAATAAACACTCATCATGAGAATAACACACCTAGCATGGAAGATATTGGCTACCCCCTTCCGCTGCATGAGCGGTACGGGCACACAAAACATGAAAAATTAATTTGAAATTTAGAGTTGGCACACGCAAATTTACTTGGAACGGCATTGGAATACCGCATATAGGTAGATATAGTGGACTCATAAGGCAAAACTGGTTTTAAGGATTTTGGATGCACAAGCAGTATTTCCGCTTAGTACAAATGAAGGCTATCAAAAGATTGAGAAGCAACCAACCAAAAAACGAAAACGGTCATAAACATGCATTGAACATAACTAACACCGAATAATGCACCATAGTAGGATATAACTTCATTGCATAACTATTGACTTAACGTGCTTGCATAGGGAATCACAAACCTTAACACTAATATTCTTACTTAAGCACAATTACTCACTAACATGGCATCACATATCATCATTTCCATATCACAAAACTATTGCAAGGAATCACACTTGTCATATCCAATGATCTATAGGAAAGTTTTTATCTATATCCCTCTTGAATATTCATCACTTTGGGACCAATTGCATAACATGTGCAAATTACCGTTACTATCATCATCTCTCAAAAAGATTTAAGTGAAGCATGAGAGTGCAAATATTTCTTCAAAATTTCAGTCTTAACAATTCTCAAAATAATATAAGTGAAGCACGAGAATTCATTTCTTCAAAATTTCAATCAAGTCAATTCTCAAAATGATATAAGTAAAGCATGAGAATTTATTTTTCAAAATTTCAATCAACTCTCAAAATAATATAAGTGAAGCATGAGAGTTTATTTCTACAACATTTCAGCCAACTCTCAAAATAATATAAGTGAAGCATGAGAGTTTATTTCTACAAAATTTCAGCCACCACCGTGCTCAAAAGGATTTAAGTGAAGCACTAGAGCAACTGCCTAGCTCAAAAAAAATTAAGTGAAGCACATAGAGTATTCTACAAATTATGATGATAACGTGTGGCTCTCTCAAAATAGGTGTGTGCAGCAAAGATGATTATGACAAACTAAAAAGCAAACAAAGCAAAGACTCATATCATACAAGACGCTCCAAGCAAAACACATATCATGTGACGAATAAAAATATAGCTCCAAGTAAAATTACCGATGGTCGGTAGAATAAAGAGGGAATGCCTTCCGGGGCATCCCCAAGCTTAGACGCTTGAGTCTTCCTTGAATATTACCTTGGGGCCCTTGGGCATCCCCAAGCTTAGGCTTTTGCTACTCCGTATTCCTTCATCCATCGTGATCTCACCCAAAACTTGAAAACTTCAATCACACAAAACTCAACAAAACATTCGTGAGATCCGTTAGTATAACAAAACAAATCACTACTATAAGTACTGTTGCAAACCCATTCATATTTTATTTTTTCATTATACCTACTGTACTCTAACTTCACCATGGCTTATATCCCCCGATACAATCCATAGATTCATCAAAACAAGCAAGTAGTGCATCAAAAACAGAATCTGTCAAAAACAGAACAGTCTGTAGCAATCTATTTAAAAGCCATACTTCTGTAACTCCAAAAATTCTGAAAAATTAGGACAACGTGGAAAATTCATATACCAATACTGTGTAAAAATTTCAGATTTTTCTGACGCTCCAGTACACACAAAAAATTCGGACACTGGACGCAAAACTTTCTGTTTTCCAAACAGCATCAATTATACTATCTTCCAAATCATGCCAAAGGCTTTACTTGGCACAAACACTAATTAAAAACATAAAAATACTATCATACCAGTAGCATGACAGTAAAAACACACTTTTATTTTATTCATTGGGTTGCCTCCCAAGAAGCTCTTTCTTTATAGCCATTAAGATAGGCTCGAGATTTCAATGATGCTCATATGAAAGATAATAATTGAAACACAAAAAGAGCATCATGTAACATGTGAAAAACACATTTAAGTCTAACATAATTCCTATGCATAGGTATTTTATAAGCAATCAAATTATCAAGGAAAGAAATTTCTAGCATATGCAAAGGAGAAGAATAAAACATTGATGATTTCAACATAACGAGAGGTAATTTAGTAACATGAAAATTTCTAGAACCATATTTTCCTCTCTCATAATAATTACATGTAGGATCATAATCAAATTCGACAATATAGCTATCACATAAAATTTTCTCTCCATGATCCACATGCATAAAATTTTTATCATCTTCCAAAATAGTGGGATTAGCATTAACTAAAGTTATGACCTCTCCAAACCCACTTTTATCAAAAATTTCATAAGATTGAACACTCTCCAAATATGTGGGATTATTTTTAGCTAAAGTTGACATTCTTCCTAACCCACTTTCAATATTATCGCAAGCATATTCATCATGAGGTTTAAATAAATTTTCAGGATCATAAGAATCATTATCACCCCAATCATGATCATTACAATAAGTAGTGGACATAGCAAAATTAGCATCCCCAAGCTTGGGGTTTTGCATATTATTAGCACAATTGACATTAATAGAATCTATAGTAACATTATTGCAATCATGCTTTTCATTCAAGGAGCTATCGTGAATCACTTTATAAATTTCTTCTTTTAACACTTCATCACAATTTTCAGATTCACGAATTTTAAGAAAAACTTCATAAAAATAATCCAGTGCATTAAAATCACTAGCAATTGGTTCATTATAATTGGATCTTTTGAAAAGATTAGCAAGTGGATGAGGATCCATCTCAATAATTTTTTAGCAAGCGAAGATGCAAGCAAATAGGAGGCACATGGCAACACAAGCAAACAAGCAAACTAGAAAAAAAAAAGCAAAAAGGCAAAGGAAAATATTTTTGTATTTTTGTAAAAACGTTTTAGAAGTGGGGGAGATGAAAATGAGAGGAAAATGGAAAATAAAGTAAATGCAAGGAGATGAGAGTTTGTGCAAAGGTACTTGATAAATGTTGATGATGTCTCCCCGGCAACGGCGCCAGAAATTCTTCCTGCTACTGGTAGCTTGCGTTGGTATTTCCCCGAAGAGGAAGGGATGATGCAGCACAGTAGAGATAAGTATTTCCCTCAGTTATGAAACCAAGGTTAACGAACCAATAGGAGAATCACACAACACCTAGTAAGCAGTACCTGCACACAAACAAGAAATCCTTGCACCCAACGCAAACAAGGGGTTGTCAATCCCTTGGCGGTAAGATTGCAAGATTAAATTGTATTTGATAGATTGATAGATTGCATCAAAAATACTAAATAAAATAACTAAAAGAAAATAGCAGCAATATTTTTAGGGTTTTAGTAACATGATTTTGATAGACCCGGGGGCCATAAATTTCACTAGAGGCTTCTCTCGAGAAAATAGCATACGGTGGGTAGACAAATTACAGTTGGGCAATTAATAGAAAAGCAAATAATCATGACGATATCCAAGGCAATGATCATGTATATAGGCATCATGTCCAATATTAGTAGACCGACTCCTGCCTGCATCTACTACTATTACTCCACACATCGATGGGCTATCCAGCATGCATCTAGTGAATTAAGTCCAATAGAACGGAGTAATGCTTGAAGAACGATGACATGATGTAGACAAGAAAAACTCACAAATTAATAAACCCAATGAATAGATCCCATCTTTTTACCCTTAGTAGCAACGATACATACGTGTCATGTCCCTTTCTGTCACTGGGATTGAGCACCGCAAGATCGAACCCACTACAAAGCACCTCTTCCGATGGCAAGATAAATCAACTTAGTTGTCCAAACCAAATCAATAGATCGGAGAAGAAATACGAGGCTATAATAATCATGCATAAAAGAGATCAGAGAAGACTCAAATAATATTCATGGATAATCTGATCATAAACTCACAATTCATTGGATCCCAACAAACACACCGCAAAGAAAGATTACATCGGATAGATCTCCAAGAACATCAAGGAGAACATTGTATTGAACATCAAAAAGAGAGAAGAAGCCATCTAGCTACTGCCTATGGACCCGAAGGTCTGTGGTAGACTACTCACGCATCATCGGAGAGGCAGCAAGGTTGATGTAGAGCCCCTCTGTGATCGATTCCCCCTCCGGCAGATTACCGAACAAGGACCCCAGATGGGATCTCTCTGGAACAGATGCTTGCGGCGGCGTAAAAAGTATTTCGTGGACTCTCTTGAGGGTTTCTGATTTTTCTGGAATTTATAGTGCTGGAATTAGGTCAAACGGAGCTGGGGTGGGCCCACGAGGTACCAGGGCGCGCCACCCCCCCTGGGGCGCGCCCTGGTGCCTCTTGGCCCACCTCTTCTTCTTCTGGCCCTCTCCCAAAGCTTCCAGTATTCTTCTTGCCCAAGAAAAAATCTCCAAAAAGTTTCACTGTATTTGGACTTCGTTTGATATTCATTTTCTGTGAAACAAAAACAGGGCAGAAAACAGCAACTGGCACTGGGCACTAGGTTAATAGGTTAGTCTCCAAAAATGATATAAAATTGCTGTAAATGATTATAAAAACATCCAAGATTGATATTATAACAACATGGAACAATCAAAAATTATAGATACGTTGGAGACGTATCACGCGCCGCCGCGAAAAGAGGTCACCGGCGACGTCGCCGACGTGGCACCGGCTGGGCCCACCTCTGGGTCACTGACGCTGGGCCCCGCGGGCCCAGTTGACCAGGTCAACCGCTGATTGGGCGGCCCCATGTCACTGACATGTGGGTCCCGCCAAATTAAAATGATTTTTTTAAATAAATAAAATGTTAATTAATTTGTTAATTAAATTAATTAGTTAATTAGTCACTGACCACTGGGTCCCACCTGCTAATTAAACCTGTTTAACTAAATTAACTACTGTTAGGACTAAACAGTCACTGACCAGTGGGACCCACTGGTCAGCGGACCTGTTGACTGCTGACGCCATGCTGGCGTCATGATGACGTCACTGGCTACTGTTTCGGATAATCCTAAATTAAATAATTTCAGAAATTCCAGAAAATGATTAAAACTTTGAAAAATCATATAAAATAAACTGTAACTCGGATATAAATAATTTATATATGAAAAATGATCAGAAAAATATGAAGAATCCGAACATGTAATCAAAATGCTTGACCATCACTCCTATCTAGATGAACTTGGGACTTTTTGCCCGTATTCGATAGATGAATAGTGCATAACCCTGATGAAATAAATCTAGATAAATTCCTAAATTAATTAAAGTAGTTAGATAGGCCGTATATCACCTCTGCATAACATTTAGACATGTCATGCATCGCTGTTGCATTATTGCCGTGTATTTATTGTTTCTTCCCCCTCCTTCTCTCCCGATAGCCCCCGAGACTGCCGACGACAGCGCAGTGTACGACGACGTCGCCGACGACCAGACCCCTTCAGCTGAGCTTCCAGGCAAGCAAAACCCCCTTGATCATATGATATTGCCCATCCTTTTCTCCCTTATGCTTGCATTAGTATTGCTTCTGCTATTACTCTGATAGTTCCTATTCCGATGCATAGCCTGATTTTGTCGCCTGCTATTCTTACTCACCCTGCCGTCCCATGATGCTTAGTTAGCTTTGCTATTGTTTCATCTGTGGCCCATCACCCTTGTCCGTATTCCATGCTTTTTACCGGGCCGTGATCACTCTGGGTGATGATCACGTAAATGTTTACATTGCATTACTTAAACTGCTAAAGTCGGGCTGGCCCCAAGGGTGCCCGCGAGTGAATCACATTAAAGACGGGTCGCTTCCAAGAGCACTCGCGCGACATGTCTTACCAAGTCGGAGCGACAGTAACCCTGTTCGTCTCTGCGAGTTACTAAACATGCTTAACGGATTTGGGTATTTGATCTGCGTGGGTCGTTGGCCCTATACGCACTACCACCACGTGGGATAATGGTTATGGGACCCTCTACGTCATAGTATCGGCCGAAAGCTCTTCAGACGTCGCAGCTCAGAGATGCGGGCTGATCATTGGGGTGAGCTGGTTACGTCACTGTGTATACAGTGTCACGCTTGGGCCCCGACCAGCCACGTAACGTGCAGGAGTGCGAAGGGCGATGGCCCAAGACCCCTTCATGCTTAGGATTTAGACCGGCGTGTTGACCTCTCTGCTGAGCCTTGGTAGGACTGCGTCGTGTCGATCTCCCAAGGCCGGGCATTACCCAGCAAGTGTGTCCGGCCAGATGTGATCGAGCGTGTTGGGTAACAGTAGTGCACCCCTGCAGGGAAGTTATCTATTCGAATAGCCGTGTCCACGGTAACAGGACGCTCGGAGTTGTATCTTGATCCGCTATTACTGCTCTCGGGATCACTTTCTCGCAGGGTAGTCGAGGAATTATCTCAGGGCAATACTAAAATATGATTGAATATATATTATCTTGCTCTACTCTCTTCTGATGCTGCAAGAACTGCTTCAAGATGCTAGTCTTCGATAGGCTAGGCCTCTTCCCCCTCTATTCTGGCATTCTGCAGTTTAGTCCAAAGATATTGCCCCATTCCTTTGATACCAGTGCATATTTAGTATAGTTTTGATGTCAGTCTTGCGAGTACTTTGGATGAGTACTCACGGTTGCTGAAATCAGCCGATGGAGTCCAGGAGCCAGACGCCACCGCAGGATACAACT